>OY743137.1:0-10000000 GCA_963555695.1 Dasypolia templi | reverse complement strand
TGTGGATCGCCCGGAGGACACGGTGGAGGTCTGCCCAGCTTGGGATGAGCACCGCAGTGTCCTCGCGGAGGCGATCGGCGGCGGCGATCTCTTGGGTACGGCCCTGGTCCAGGCCATGGTACGGAGCGAGAGGGAATGGAAAGCCGTCACCTCCTTCTGCGAAGCAGTAATGTTCGCGAAGGAGGAGGCGGAGCGCGGGAGGGAGAGAGCCTTGCGCCCTCACGCCCCTAGTCGCCGCAGGAGACGCCCTGGGCGTCGGGAGTCGCCTGCAGATTCCCGGCCACCGTAGGCGCGGGCTTGCGGACGGCGAGCAACGGGTAGCTCGCCGTCCGGTAAGGACTAGGCACGGGTCGACGGCGCGTCGTGTTCCACACGCGCCTCAAAGAGATGTCAGCACAAAGTGACGGGGTCCGATAGGGCCGACGCCTCAGGGTCGCGGGTAATTCTAAAGAGAAAACTGAGGCCCTGGCACAGGCAACAGAAGGAACACGGGTGGGTTTTAATCAGTAAAATTTTGACACGCCCTCCCAGAGCGGGAGAAGTTATTTGATGATTTCCCACCCCAAAAAAAAAAAGAAAAAAAAAGGGGATAGATATTAGATAAAAAATGAAAAAAAAAGTCATCTTCTACGGGCAACCTTACAGAATTGTTTTAAACAATGTATTATGCAATATTTTAAATACAGCCAGTTTCTTTTATTCCTTCTAGGTACAAAGAACAGCCACATAGAATACTCCATAGTCAGCGGAGATTACAAGAACAACTTCTCAATAGACCCAAACTTGGGCATCATTACTCCAGTGGGAGGACTGGACTTCGAACAGATTCCGGGAGATAATAGCAACTTACGACCGATACATCTTACTGTGAGTATAGTGGGGTTTATTTATAAACGATGATTAAAGTTAAGCGTTTAAAACAACTAATCATTACTTAACTTTAAGTCATAAAAAAGGGGTTAACTGCTGGAGGAACCTGATTAAGTGCATGCACCACAAATGAACAAATTTAAAACATTGTTCTGTTTCTGTTAATCATTTGAAGTTGACAGACACAGAATGATGTTTAGCGCTAAACGCATTTAGTGGTTTGTGGTCTACAAATTAAAAATTACACTGAGAGCGGCATTTGTTATGTCTGATAAAATGCAGACAACGTTGAATACCGCTCACCTTGAACAATTTTAGTATTAGACAAACCAGAAGTTAGGCTTCCACTAGATATTGGTTTTATTTATCTGCTTACGTTACCATAAGTCCGAAGGAACAAAGTAAATAAAATACACTGTAGTTTACAATCAGATCACACATTTATTATCATATTTCATCATTTATCATAATTTCTCGTTATTGTTTATTCGTCATTTTCACTTACATTACACGCAATACTTAGTACTTTTGGAATATAAAACCATTGTACATACTTGCTACAAAAATTCTAGAACTAACAACAGTTACGCAAAATATAATCCACCCTTTAAAACAAAATAACGGCCAGAGTTTATAACTTACTATGATATTTAAGGAACAGTTTTTAAATCAGATTGACTTCACTTGATACTGTACGACTTGTTCTCTTGATATTCCGTGCTCGAATGGCCGAGAGCCCAGCCCAGATGATTTCAACCTCTTCTGTGAGTGTTGAATCCACGAACAAAAAAAAAATACAAACGATAGTTGTCACGTGATGTGACAGGCAAAGGAAATGTAGTCAATCAGCCAATATGATTAAAAAAAATGAAAATATAGTAAACTAAATGTACTTCTTGTGGAAAAGTGTTAAAATAGAACCTTATTTCTCCAATAGTAGTTTGGAAAGCTTCGTGCTATGCTGGCCTAACTGCACTGCGGACTTGGCTCGGAAATCGATTCAGAAAATTAATTTTTAAAACTTTGATATTTATGTTCCTCAGGTTCGAGCCCGCGACTTCGGCGAACCTTCCTTATCATCGACAGTGCCAGTGACTATTTACGTTCAAGACGTGAACGATCACGCGCCGCTGTTCCAACAGATGATGTACAAGAGATCTATACCAGAGGACATGCCGGGAGGAACTAGCGTGCTTGAGGTAACTAATGTTTAAGTTTCGATGGCAATAACATAGAGTTAATTACTATCTAACTTTTATTTTATGACGAAGTAAAGTTTTTTTGGTTTGAAAAAATAATCTTTAAAAATAAGTAACCGGTAAAAAAATGCCAGGAAAGCGCACGTTCAGGAAAGTTCACGTTTCCTGCGGAAATCGTGCGGCAAAATCACGGGGCGCAGTTAATTATTTTAAATATAAGACCTAAAACAAATCTAGATTTTAAATACTCCAGTTATAGGTTCTAAACGTGGGCGATAACGCAGGGGGCGTTTGAGACTTTCAGGGACTTTCAGTAGAAGACCCAGACAAAGTTAGGGGGCGTTGAGATGGGATCTTACGAATATTAGTAGATTATGCACCGAGGGGCTAAAGTTGTGTCTTATGTCACGGGCGTCATATTGAATCTCGAGCGCAATGAAGGATTCGGGATTTAACTCACGAGCGAAGCGAGGGAGTTAATACAAGCATCCTGAATGCAGCGAGGGATTCAAGCTAGCCCAAGGCAAATACACCTTTAGCCCAGAGGAGGATACTCTACTTTTTACACCTACTGTGAGAAAATAATAGCCATAGTACGAAAAACAAAGTATTTATTAAATAAACAAACAGTAAGAATAACATATTTGGAACTAGTTAGTTATATGCAAAATGGTTTTGGATGATTGGCTGTATGCATTTTGAATTTAGAACGTCATTGGAGACGCTCGTGAAAATAGAGTATTTTTTATAAAATGTGATAAATCGAATGTAGTCTAGATAGGTTTTATTATTTATTTATTTATTCACAAAATCCACAGCAATCTTAGCGCAGTTTACTTTAAAAAAAAAAACTAATGTTACAGCCAATTATGTAAGTAATGCAAGTTTTAATGTTATTCCATTCCTTTTAAAAAAATGGTTCGTAGTTATCTAGTTATTCTTACAATATTATGTTTTCGAAAACATGGTAACGATATGAAGAAGCAGTCGTTATGATTTTGTAGGAAATCGAGAATAGCTTTCCTCTTTCTGGCACTAAAGAGTGTTTGTTAGTACTATACTGCCAATTTAGCTGAGCATGTGAGATTCCAAATTCAAATCACATTATTGACCAGCCGGTCATAATGAAATCCAGTACAACATTATTGAACGGCTGTGCCTCCGGCCACTAATAACTCACTTTAGGTTAAGGTTGCTTGACATATAATTTGACATTTTCGAGCAGGTGGTGTGAAAATATTATTACGCGTTTAAAAAACTATTGTGGCAATAGCTGTTTCGGATTCGCGAAAAATATAAGGTTTAAAAACTTTGCTCCAGTGCATCTGAAATAACATATTCCGGTTTATTTAAACGTTGCGTAAAGAAGTTTAAACGTCAAAATGTATGGTCGAGTAGATGTTAATCATTACCTAACTTTAAGCTACCTAGCTAAAATGTAGGTATAACAAAATATAAATGTATTATAAATTAAATTCCCTTTCTTGTCTTTTTGTAGGGCTGTATTGTTCTTCTAAACTACGCAACGGATTTCGATGCGATTAAGAACGACCATTGTCTATCAAGACAACCACGGAATAGTAAAAAAGAGTGGAAGTGCCCTTAAACTACCTTAGTACGGGAACCAGTGTCGCCAAACTCACACATTTACAAATTAAAATGTACATTGCAATACACAGATAACGATGTTATAATTGGCTTAAAATCACAAATGCAACTTTGGCGAAAATGTAATTTATTATTGTTTAAATTTGTCTTATTACAACCCCTGAATGTTGTTATTATTTTACATGTCAAAATCAATAAGGACATTTTTCCAACTCACAATAAAATTCGAGCAATCCACAAAGAGTTCAACTTCTCAGCGCTAGAGGGCGGTGTAACCAAATTACACAATTTAGCACGCTAACGTCTTCGAAATAGATGTCATATTCACATACAACTGTCTATGTTTCTACTCAGAAAGAGATGTGGGCAAGATGTCGATGTTTGTACAATTTATAATCTACAAAAATATTAAATAAATAAAGTATCTGTAGCCTTTTTTTGACATTTTATAATTTTCTGCATCAAAATGTTCTGAGCATAGAGAACTTGATTTAGTCGGCATCCAGTTTTGTCTTCCCGTAGCTTCTATCCATTTCTTCTTGGTAAAAGGATCTTAGGCAAAACTGAAATATTTACATACTTTATTATATTAAAAACTTATTTTGAGGCCTACTACGTCCAGCCGCGAATGAATGAATGATTGATTTATTTGCCAGAATATAGGTACATACATATGCCATGAAGTTATGGTTTCAATTGACAATTCGACTTTGGACCTCTTTCAGCTGACATATGTATACTTTATTAGTTATCATTTTTAAGCATAATTTGATACTAATTTCATGTACATTTATTTATTTACAATAAAGTTAGTTTAATAACATACATATTTATCGATCCCGAACAATGGATTTACTGTATTTGTGTCCCATCACTAAACGAGTAGCGTCGAAATTTCTAGAATTTATGCGATGATATTCAAGACAGCAAGCAAGTTGATTTAGACTTTAAGGAATGGACACAAGATAGTTTTTAGTTCGCATCAACGTAATAAAAATGTTTTTTTTTCAATAAAAATCAATTGTATTGAAATATTTCAAAGTTTTATACTTACCGGTGATAAATACACCTCCTTGAGATACATTTTTTGTCCTGCTATCATTTTTGCACGTAAAAATAGCACAATTGGGCATGTTTATAATATTTTTCGGTTTGTTCGAGACGTCATAACACAGCGAGTAGCAAATCGCGACTGAGCCGGTGTTGTGAACCAGCGCATAATTGTGACACACGCGGGATAGCTGTGTGGCACTTCCACTCTTTTTTACTATTCCGTGAAGACAACAGTGATCCATGAAATCATCAAAATTCCGATGTTCAGCTTGGAGATAAGTACACATGGTACCGGAAGGTAATGTGTACGCATAAGCTTGCGGGTCAGCTTACTATCCCGCCGATAAAAAAAACGGGCGGGACTTTTTCGACCAAAACAGTCAGTCTGACTGAAAATTTACTTCGAAAGTATAGAGCAAACTCCACTGGGAGAAGCGCTCCACATGCCAACAAAACCATCAACCTTATCTGCTAATAGTCTGAAAGACCGATCTCATAATAAAAGCAGAAAAAAAATGGAACGTCTATGTGTAGAATAAAAATACATTAATATTAAACTTACTTATAATAATTAAAAAACTATATTTCTGCCTCGTTGGTCTAGTGGTCGCAAGAGTTACTGCTGAGCATGAGGTCCTGGGTTCGATTCCCAGGTCGGACGAAGTGTTATTGGGTTTTTCTATCTAGAATTTCTCAGTAGCAGTCCGTATTCTGATTGGTAAATAATGGCACGTATTTTAAAATCATCATCATCATCATAACATCACGCCTTGTTTCCCCGAAGGGTTGGGCAGAGGTGTACCTTTACACCCACAATTCGCCAGTTATGTTTAAGTCCCATGTAATAGGGGGCGACCCTATTGCCATCAACCGGGCACAAATCCTAAACTTTTGCTGTGCCCTACAGGGTCCATAATGATCTCTATTATATAGTTACCACCTAAGTACAAATTATGGTAAAGCAATAAAGAAATTGAGTATTTAATCCATACTCCGGGCTTCTACTGAGAAATTCCAGATAAGATTTTAAAAATAAAATAAAAATGAAGCCTTTAACTACAATTCGAACCATTTTAATGATAAAAGTAGCCATCTGTTAATCATTTTGTTTAGATCTTTTCGCAATAGATGGCGTTTTACTCAATTCGTCCTGTCATCTCAGTTTATAACATTGTTACTTTTTTAAATCAAACAACCAAAGAACAATGCCCACTTCCCATACATTTCAAAACCTGATAATAAAAGTTTATGTATAGTTATAAGGTATAGTAGAAACACTACCTGTAAGATTAGAAAATAATGTCATATGGTCATTTTCACAATTGAAACGCTACTAAACTAGTCCAAAAAATATGAATGTTACTTTCTAGGTTAGGATTTGCCGTTATAAAGAAATAAATGTGCTAAAACGAATTATTTAACACTCAAAGTTTAGTCTAAAATGGTAATACTTACTTAATAATACATATCTATGTTCTAAAACGTCTTTTTTACTTTGTAAATTCCTTAAAACCAGCTGCCCTTATGTCACTGCTTAGACTCTCGATGATTGTCAATTTATTTTGAGTGTCGTCCTAACTCAATTACGTATTGCATGATTCATTCATTTAATTATTCATTTATTTTTAAATATTCTGTATTATACATTGACTAAAAAAGAAATACTTACTGAGTAAATAAAACGTAAAATTATGTATGAAACTCAGAAACAGAGTTGAATAAAGTCAAGTAGCAGTGTGTAAAATGGAACGTTGTAAAAAATGGTGGTTGAGATGCGTTCAAAACATGATTATGTTTACCCTTGAAGTAGAATAAGCATAACAAAAAACAAAACTTTTAAAAAACCTGCGTTTCTTTTAACATTGTGATAAGCGTAATTAATATAAAATTTAATTAGCTGTTTTTTAAGATTTATTTCAGTTCTATACATAGTCAGGTGAAAAATGGGCATTCCTCTTTTTTTATAATTTACAAAGAAATATAAAAGAAAGCTAATAACACGTTTATCTGAACCTGGAACTATAAAACTTTATATAAAAGGATTGCACGAAATGTTTTAAAAGTAGGTCGACTCCTAGATGGCATTGTAAACCTACAGTCTCTAGCAATTAGTGAACCGCTGATGCTGCCAGCTGATGAAAATTTGGACGAAGAAAATTGCCAGCTCAATAGCCAGACTTAGCGAGGTTTCATTTCTTTGTATGGGATTGGGTATCTGTACGTAGTATTATATTATCTGTGCCTCTGCCTAACCCTTCCGGGATTACAGGCATAATGTTATGTTACTATATTTCGTACTGTTGTAAAAAGCAAGTTAATTACTTTAAATTTTAATGTCGACTTTATTTATTCCCTCAGGTTAAAGCACGTGACGCAGACGGTTCTTCCCCCAACAACCGAGTGGTATACCGCATACAGCGCGGCGCCAGTGACAAGTTCGTCATAGAGTCCCGTACAGGAGTAGTGTCTGTTGCTAATGGATCTACACTGGATCCTGATAAAACTACGCCGAAGAGCAATAGATACACGCTTACCGTGGTATGTATATTTATTTAATTAGCTAACATCATTCAATGGCAGACATCAGCATTATAATGACATACATTCATTTGTATATTTTAGTATTGAACCATTAGCAGTGGTGGCGGCCTAGTGGTATGCGCCACTACTTATGCGTTGTATGTCGTGGGTTCGATCCCAGACAGGCGCTATAGTTTGAGTAAATAACTTCATCAACACTGTTCTCAGAACGGTAGGAACCAAAACCCGCAATGGGCGCGTGGCGGATAATAGCCCACTCGCTCTCAAAGAGAGGAGGCCTGTGTCTCAACAATAGGAACATTGTAGGTTGACTGATTAGTATTATAAGCCATTGTCTTCTTGATCATGCTTCAAAAAATATTATGTACAAAGCATGAAAAAAAATAAACATTACACATATTTGTCCGTGCAATTTTCGGGGTAGACTTATTCTATACTTTTTCTGGAATGTATTTATTTATTTAATACTTCACGCACACGACTGTACAGAGGCGGACTTAATACCATAGACAAACAAAAAAAAACTGAAAGAACGAAATCTGTTGTCTCCCACAACCTCTGGTAACAAGAATACGCTGTAAGTGTCCCAAAACTGTGACTTTCATCCTAAAAACAAATAGCAATTCTGTTATATTTATACATAATAATATTAGTGTTATAATATATACAATAGGTGGCGTTAGATGGCGGTATCGGTGACCAGCAACTAAGTGCAGCAGTGTTAGTGAACATCACCATAGTGGACGTGAACAACAAGCCGCCGGTGCTCGTGGAACCTGGCACTATCACCGTCAGGGAAAATACGCAGGTGATTACTACTGTAAAATATGGAACAGGAATATGGAATCATTACAACCGTGTTACATAGGCAAATCTTATTTAAGAGGCTGACAAGAGCTAAAGCGCAGTCACTGTCAGACTGCATAGAAAAGAAAGAGAAGCGCAATGACACAACTCTGGTAATTTATTGCAGAAAATGAAGTAATTATCTATTTACTATAAAAATAATAGTACATTGTGATACAAGTGTGCTCTTTTGGTCATTTCCCCCGAGGCGGTTTTATTAGGGGAGCCGAGTGGGTGATGATCAATGCACACGCGTGTCACACGACGTTTTTCAACACACTTGCGTGGAAAAAAACAGACTCGTATTGTTATTATCTTTAATTATTGAAACAATTCTCAGAATGATAACGAACAGTTTGTGTTATGGTATTGGTATTATTAATAATTTCGTTGTTTTCATTTTCTTGGGTTTATGTCGGAAATGATAAAAATATTGTATCCTATGTAAATATAATCCTATAATTCTTTCTTTCTTTCAAAAACTTTTTACAAAGATGAAAGAAAAAAAAAACACTAGTGCGGTAATGTAAAGTAAAAAGCACGCGTGTTGAATACACTGCATTATGAACCTAAAAGCGGTGTAATAAGAGCCACTTTATCAGCAACTGTGTTGAAAAACATTTTTACTAATATGTTGCTTGTAGAATAATCGGAAAAAAAATGCATGTTAGTATGGTTTTTAATCGTTAAAAGAAATTTTTAGAGTTATCTTCGGGTTTTTTTTTACTATCGTATCGAATTTGTTATATTATGTTTAGAGATCGGATATTCGGGAGCATATTTACCGAAAGTTGAGATATTGGCTAATATGGAATACGCTTCCTAACTAATATTGTAAAGAATCCTTAGGTAGTTTTATTTATTTTAACCAGTTATGCATTACCGATGTTTCCTGGCATCTCGGTTTTTTTTATTGCTTAAGAAGCCGCTTGAATACGTTCATAGCGAAAAATTTACTTTAGGTAAATATGCGCCCGAATATCCGATCTCTAATTATATTTTCAACACACTATCCAACTAGCATGAAAAAATTAAAATAAATGTTCAATAGGTTTTTTTTAAAATCTTTTTAAAATACTCTCCACCAGCCTCTATACAAAGTTTCATGCGTCTGAACTAGTTTTCGAAATATTTTTTCCAGTCCGCCGTAGACACCTCGTTTACAGCCAGCTCGAACGCTGACAGCGCATCTTCCGGCGACGAAAATTTTATCCCTTTGAGCTGATTTTGATTTTTTGACACGGGGCTAGGGTGACCCAGGAGTTCGACCGGCGTGCTGTCCAGGAAGTCCCACGTTTTGAACGCGGTGTGCGAAGGCACGTTGTCGTGGTGGAGCAGTAGTCCGCGGAGCCTTGTGTTTGGTCGCTTGTTGCTCACAACAGAGAAAACTTCTGCCAAGCATTTAAAGAACTAGGCTATAACTGGCCAGTCTCTCATACGTAAAAACTTTTTTACGCAATACTTTCTGAGAACACGGGTGGGTTTTAGTCAGTAAAAGTTTGACACGCCCTCCCGCTCCACCCAGAACAAACGAAGTCATTTGATGAGGTTATCAGTTCTTAAATAATATGATGCGGCAGGAATATTTATACTTCGCGACTTCGTCCGCGTGTAATTTCTTGTTCCTCCGATCCACCCCGTCGCATCACCTGCCTGAGCTATCACTTCGTTTTCGCTAAGCGTTCTTTCTGACGTTATCTTTTTTACTTTTTGCTCGGTTACTTAGGGTTATAACATGATGTTACATAGCTTATAGCATTCCTCGAGAATGGGGCTATCAAATACTTTTTCAAATCCATCTGTAGTTCCAGAGATTACAGCCTGCATAAAAACTTTCAAACAAACTAACAAATTTTACAATTACTATAGTAGTATAAATTAGCGACCCGCCTCTATGAAAACATCGAGAATTATTTTCTTTGCTATCTCCAAGTCTAATATTGTCGTGGTTTGTACAGAATTACTGTATGGTCGTGGGTTTCAGAACTGTAACACAATAGTAGATTCAAATCCTCATGTCCATGTTCCTATCTCTTCAGGTAGGGACCCAAATATACCGCGCGGCTGCCCACGATCCCGACGACCAGCCAGTGTTACGATATGCCATAGACAAGGCCGTCAGTGTTGCCAGAGATGAAGACGGCATACCTATATCTATGGCGGAGTATGATTTTCTGTCTTTATGGGACTTGAACGCGGTTGATGGGACGCTGAAAGTGGTCAGGTAAATAAAAATATTCATTTGTTCATTCAACGTTAATTCCAAAATATTTGTAGTGCATTTTTTTATGTGAACTTCTTCGATCAATGCTATGTGGACCTTAGCAAAGGGTCGCTTTATTATCCTATGTAGAGTTTTAAAGTATGAAAAATATTCTAATATTTAATGAATGGGTAGCTAAGATTCTGCATGAGTATAATCAATCAATAATGTTCCCGCTGCTGGGACCTATGTAGAGTTTTAAAGTGTGAAAAATATTCTAATATTAAATTTTTCGTTTGTTACATATATGAATTTAATATATTTGCTGTTTTATACATTTTGATCACGTAGTATTGCTTTTTTCTATGAAACCGTTTTTTTTATTTTATAATCAATAACAAAATTATATGCTTGGATATTTAGAACAATGTGCAGGATTCATTGTAACTGTTTGCGCGTTGATGTATGTCACCCTGTATTTGGCCAGATTCAGAGTTTTAAAGCAAGGCCATAAAAAAAAACTTTTCGTCTTACAACCTGAAAAATAACTTTCTTAATACCAACTTCTTTCCCTAATAGACTTTTAGACCGAGAAAAACTCGAAATAGTGAAACTAGTGATAACAGTTGAAGACATGGCAGCCATTGACGGTGGTCCTCGACAAACAGCATCAGCAACACTCACGCTAATAGTCGACGATGAAAACGACAATAACCCGGTGTTCAGAAAACCGCTGTATAAGACCTCTATCACTGAGAACTCGAAGAATGGAGTCAATATAGCGACCGTGATTGCTGATGATGCTGATAAGAACAAGAGTATGAACTATTTTATTGAAGGCAAGGATCCATTTTTTTAAACTATATTTAGGATGGATTACACCAATGAAACTGAACGCGATCTGCAGATAAACTAGGCAAATGGTCTATCAGTGTCATTATGTTATTGAATTTTGACACTGACAGCTCTTGAACGTGATTTAGATGTGCCAAAAGCGTTTAGTAACATTGGTGAAATCGGCAATTAGTAGTCTATTTCAAATACTTCCATGTGAATGATGTGAATAATTGACAAGATTAACTGGAGTTGTTTCTGGAAGACTATAACATTTTTTGCTGTTTAATGTTATAGTAAATTACGCAATGAGGGTTTTTTTTTAATGAAGTACACTAGGTAGCAGCAGTGAGACGTGAGGTCCGGGCACCTGTCTAAAGTGTGAAAGCGCCTATACTTTCTCGTGACTAACTTATCTCTTGTCAAAGTGGCGCCAACTGGTGGCGTGAATTTTCTTGAAAACACCAACCAAAACGTCAATATTGGATTACACAGCTTAGATATCTTGAAGAAACCGGTCATGAAAACGAATTACTCCAATTCCACCCGAAAAAAATCACCTTAGATGGATAAACGGAATAACATGATGAAAACTTTTTACGAAAAAAGATGAACATATCTGTTAACTCAAAACAAATAGGCAACAATAATGGATGACAAAACTATAATATTATACTTCAACAATCAACAGGTCGCGAAGAGCTGCTTAACCTAGTTCACATGGACAGCAAAACCGGTGAGGTCGTAGTAGCGAGCAAGATAGACCATGAAATGTATCCGTGGGTCAACCTCACTGTCAAAGGCGTTGACAGCGGCATACCACCCCGGTATTCAGTCGTTGACTTGTTCATTCAGGTAACTATAAAAATATCCTTTATTTGCACTAAACGTGAGACACAATGAAAACTCACAAAAATAAAGTTGGGGGAACATATGCATCACAGCCATGCATAATGCTGTGACACCATGCGAGACAGCCCCCAAGTGTAAGGCAGTTTTTTTTTGTTAACATACCTATTTAAGCCCATTGCAAAAAAGGGCGTCCTGTTTGATTAGGCTCATATAATCAGGTCAATATTAACTCAACCATGAGGTTAACAGAAGTACCAAAGTTACCTCATTTATAGTTTTACTGGATTGAGGCATACCCAATGACTGTCATACCTATTTTACAATCCCTTAGAAGCAGTTTTATGAGGAAAAATAAGATAATTACAAAGTATAAATAGGGAATATAGCGAATTTACTTAAACGGCTGTAGTCTTGGTTGCTGGTTTACACACCATGCAAAACAAAAATCACATCACACCATTTACCCTTGTAGTCACTTTGAAGTTTAAGTTATATTTGAATTATTTATTACCTAGTAGGCTAGATTGTAATGTAAATAAAGTATCACCAACCGAGGTAATTTATAATTAGAGATATTCGGATGCATATTCACCTAAATTTGAGATCACGCAATAACTTTTTTTATTATTCCGTGGTTGAGATGTTGGCTAACATGGAATGCGCTTTTGTATCGAAAAAATCCCGCGGTCCCGGGATCGACATTTATTTTTATTTTATCTGACTGTAGAATCGGATGCATATCTACCTGCCTAATTTTGTAAAGTTGGTAGGTAGATACCAAACTGGCGTCATCGTGCCGTAACGTCAAGATAAGATAACGGACTACATATATTTATAATTGTTCATGTACTATTACACCTATTGACATAAATTGTTAAACATTAATTTTAAATAAATATGCATCTGAATAGCAATAGAATGCAATCCATGAAGTATTTTTTTTTTCAAATCGCATCCATACTATACACCCGACTATTGTTACCGTTCCCGGCATCCCGGTTTTTCTTTTACAAAAAATATATTTTAAGAAGCCACTATATATTTTCAGAGTTAAAAATTAACTTTTAAGTAATTAAGCATCCGAATATCCGATCTCAATCTATAATAAATAAATAAATACAAACCATTTACCCTCGAGATAATTTCTAGGTGTTAGATGAAAACGACAACAACCCGATATTTGAGTCTTCGGCATTCGAGTACCGTGTTCTAGAGGATGTAGAACCTGGGACCACCATCGCTAACATTCTGGCTCGGGACGCCGATTCGGGCGAGTTCGGGAAAATCACGTACTTACTCGATCGGATGTCCACGCAGGTAAGATTTATAGGGGAAAACTAGCTATAAGAAATCTATTCTATTCACTCAATCATTCATTCGTTGACAGACAACGCACAGTCTACACCGCATGAAATTGTAAAAAACAAAGAAGCAAAAAAAAAACCTTTTATAACGAACATTCACCCCCAAAGGGTTTAAATAGGGGATGAAAGTTTTTTTATTCTTATTACTCATTTGTTTTACAGAAGAAACCTTCCAAATTGTTAGTAATTACATAAACAACTTTTAAAAAAAGTTGTATGGAATTGCGACATTTGCCGATGGGAAATTCCATCGGTTGTCGGTTAGAAATTTGTAAAGAAAGGTGATTATTTTCAGTCATTTCAATGCAATCTTTTCTTTACTAAGTCGTAACACGCTCTGCCATCTAATATTTCGACTAACTTTCATAGAACTTATCTTTTCTCAACTTAACTTATCTTTTCTCCACAAAAATTAAAGTTGAATTTTTTCTTAATTGGTTATGGAATCAGTACATTGTTCATATTGCGTGAACGATACAATAAAAACTGAAACGTAACTACCTAGAAATAAAACAATTATCATTGATTTATTTTATAACGATGAAGTGCACTTATTTTTATCCGTTTCGTATACCAACTTAACGAATGTATTTTTTTTTTCAATGGTGATTTTGAAAAAACGTTCTTCAGTACTCGTCTGATTATTCAAATTAGATGGAAATGGAAAACGAGATTTTTTATTATTTTTTTCTTTCAAAGTAAAGAGGTCTTTCGGCGGAATTATACATGAATTTATCAATGACTCTTTCTCCGCAGGGCAAGTTTTTGATAAACGCAGACACGGGTGCGTTGACTGTCTCTGATTGGCTGGACCGAGAGACTCAAGCCACATACAACCTTGTCATAGAAGCCTGGGACAACTATCAGTTTGGATACCTTAGTGGAGAGAGTCGTAATGCTTTCAAGCAAATTGTGTGAGTAAATACACTTGTTTCTTTGCAAAATTCATCATTAATTGTGTATTTTTTTAGGTAATGAACGCCCGGAAAATAATGATAAGCAAGTGACAACCCCGCCAAAAATAACTTTAATGTTGCAATATCTTTTGTCATTGTTTACTAGCGATTAGAAATAGCGGCGTTACTATTTGCCTTTCGCTAACGGGGAAAAACAGTTAAAGAAAAAGTAATATCAATAAGAATAGGTATTCACACTGTGAGTCCTTAAAAGTTTCTGTAAAAAAAATTCGTCCAAACCATACTGATGTTATAGTCATTGCAAATCACGAACGCGCGTCAACTGAGTTGCTTCATTGACATAAGGTTTAAATTGCAATGGTCGACGTGCCCCCGTAAATCGCAAGAACTAAACAGGGGGTCCCGTAAGTCGACGTTAAGCCGGAATCGGGCGATGGGTCAAGTCGTAATTTTCGTTAAATGAAAATATATTTAAAAATAATGGGCATTTATAGATAAAAAATCTACTGCCTGTGACGGTTTTTTAACTCCTGTTGTTACAAATTTGAACTTTTTTCTGTTAACTATTATAACCCGACTCCGGCTTGACGTCGACTTACGTCACACTCTGTATAACTTAGCCAATACTTGATATCCATTTGCAAAATTAATTGCTCAAGTTGACGTCGCCAAATCCACTTGCGCTATGAAACATAAAGCACAAAAAGGCATTCGGCTTCTGCATTTTTGGTGCGATTAAAGTTGATACCTTGTTTTGTGCGATTTCCAAAAATCTAAATGTTTCTTTGCGCCACAAATGCTTGTTCCATTTCTTATATCACTTTCTACTCCTCAGCGTCCACATAGAAGACGTGAACGACAACCCTCCAATACTGCACGTACCCTCAGACTGTACCACTATAACGGAGTTCCACAACTATCGGGATCCTATCGTGGCAGTGTCGGCTACCGATGCGGATGACAACTCAGCGCCCAACGGACGAGTGCAGTTCCATTTAGTTGGCGGAAAGGGACATGGTATGTTATTGGTTGAAGTTCATAGAATAAAAATAAATGTTAGTTTTACTTAACTCACACACTGACTTATTCCTAGTTAATATTTTAGGAAAATCATATACTTTTGCAATGTTTGTAAAAATGTCAGCACGATGAACCTATCACTTGATTGATTTATCTGTCTTTGCTTTATTTTAAATTATTTTTACCTATTGTGGTCTATTATTTTTATTCTTGGTACATCGTATTCACATGTAAAATTATAATTAATGTATACAAAATATTGTAAAACATTTTAAAAGAGTAACGGTGGAGTTTTTTTGCCGCTTCTCCATACGAAACTACCTTTTGGAAGGGGCGCCTAGAATCAATATTATTTTAATGTAAATGTTGACGTTCAAAAATGCTTTTTATGTGCCTATTTGAAATAAATGCTTTGACTTTGACATAAATATTGCTAGTGTAGAGTTCTGAAAAATGAGGTTTACCCTTTTATAAATAGACTAGCTGCTCCCCGCGGTTTCACCCGCATGTATTTCGTGGGAATATCGGGATAAAAAGTACTCTATGTGTTTATCCAGGTCATAAACGATCTGTGCTAAATTTAATTCAAATCCATTCAGTAGTTTTTGCGAAGAGTAAAAAACATCCATCCATCCATCCTCCAGAAGTAAAATATGAATAGTAGGATTTTAGGCTGATGGCCGTTTTATATTTAAGTAAAATAATTAAATAATAATGGTGTGGGGCCATCATAGACATTGCAAAAGTTTAATAAACAAACCACATACATAAACATAACATCACGCCTTCGTTTCCCCGAAGGGTTGAGCAGAGACGTACCTATAGTACACCCACATTTCGCCAGTTATGTTTTAAGTCCCATGTAATAGGGGGCGAGCCTATTGCTATCAACCGGCCACAAACCCAGACTCCGGGCTGCTACTGATAAATTCCAGATAGAAAAACTCAATAACACGTTGCCCGACCTGGGAATCGAACCCAGGACTATTGCTCAGCAGTAGCGATTGCGACCACTAGACCAACGAGGCAGTATATTTAATAAATATCCCAACATATATTTGGTCTTCAAACCCTCGGACAGTGAAAGGCATTACTATTTTAGGATCGTTTATCTATTTGATGAGGTGTCCAATGCTCAACAGAAATCCATTTTATCATAATATTTTCTTAATCCTCAATGTTTGCCTGCTCTCTTACTTCACATACACTGATGTTGTCTCTAAGCAGATTTCGTCTATTTCCTTACTACTGACCCACGAACTACTGTAGTGACAACTTCGTATCGTTTCTTAAACAATACCATTCAAAGTCAAATGATTTATTGCAAAGAGACACGTAATTGACACTTTTGAACTTCAACATTTACAAAAATATAGAATTGATTCTAGTTCCCCCTTCCTAAAGGTAGTTTCGCATGGAGAAGAATTGTCAAGAAACTACACCGTTGTTACTCTTTTAAAATGTTCTACAATATTTTGTACTTATACATGAATTATTTAGAATAAAATTACTATAACACAATAGGTAAAAATAATTCAATAGAAAGCAATTGCAGGTAAATTAATTATGTGATAGATACACGGTGCTCACATTTTTACAAATATTGTAAAAGTAGATTATTTCCCTAAATTTTTTAACAAGTAATAATTTTGTGTGTGCGTTAAATTAATTACAGAATGTAAAATTAATGTCTCAAATATTGTACAATTATATAAGCAACCAGTTTGATTTTGTCTAGCCTCTAGATTGTCCCATGGACCAGCATGTTTCCAAACTTTCATATTTAGGATCGCTTTTAGCGATAAGAGTGCCCATTGTGTCACCCAATGTAAAATTTCCACATCAATGTCTGTAATTTTTAAGGTGTACATAATAAAGATTATTCTATTCTATTCTAATCCTCTAATTTGTAATATGCTAGTTTACAAAGTGTACAGTGTTAACATGAGTTTTAAATTTTCTTTAATTTAATTACAATATATCACAAGGTATTTTGTTGTAACATTTAACACAGTACCCCATAAAAGACGTATGCACTTTAGATATTTTAATTTCAAACAGATCTATTTCGTTTCGAGCAAGTGGGTGGCGATGCAAACACGGGGCGTTTGTTCGCTCGGCAGTCGCTCAAGGATCGCTTCGGCAACTACACGCTGGTAGTAGAAGCTAGAGACTTGGGCATTCCGCCCAATGTGGTGCAAGGGGAGCTGAGGTTGTGTGTGACTGATTATAATGACCATGCGCCTGTGTTCGTGCATCCACCTCAGAATGTCACTATCAAAGTACCTGAGGTAAGTTTGTGGTTCTTTAAAAAATAAGAAAGGCGTAAAAAACACACAACACACGCCGACAACTACGCATTCTGTAAATCAAACTAAGTAAAGCGAAAATTATTGCTGGCAAAAGCATTTTATTTTTTATGTGGAAAATCGCTGTTTATTGTAGTGCGTAAAGTTACGCACGCAAAACATTGAGCTAGTGGGTGCATGCAATGGTACAGGGGTCGTGGGGGTATTTGAAATTGTGTTTTTAACTGGAGATCATATATTCGGATGCATATTTAACTAAAGTAGATTTTTCGCTATGAAAGTATGAGAGCGGCAATTTTTTTTTTTACAAAAACAAAATTTTCAAAGATCGCCGGGAATGCATAACTAATCGGGTGTTTAGTATGGAAACGACTTCAAATTTTAAAATACACTTTGGGATTATTTACAATATTAGGTAGGTAGATATGTATCCGATCAGTCTATATTTGTCGTTGTATTAACAGGGTTGGGCAGAGGCGTACCTATAGTATACCCACATTTCGCCAATAATGTTTTAAGTCCCATGTAATAGGGGGCGAGCCTATTGCCATCAACCGGGCACAATTTCAGACTCCGGGCTGCTACTGATAAATTCCAGATAGAAAAACTCAAAAACACTTTGCCCCACCTGGGAATCGAACCCAGGTCCTCATACTCAGTAGTAGCTCTTGCGACCCCTAGACCAACGAGGCACCTATTTTGAAAAGCAAATGTTAACAAGAGCAATTGCATAGACCAGTCACCTCGTTCATTTTTAAAGTGGACAGTTTTTCACGAATTTTTACATTGGAAAAACATATCTTTGTGTCTCTTGTCAACTAAATAATTTAAACTTGTTCCTAGAACGCAACAATAGGCACAACAGTAGTAGAAGTTCGAGCAATAGACGCAGACATTGGTCCTAATGGTGCCGTACGATACCGAATACGTCAAGACGCGTCGGGAGCGTGGCGCGCCTTCACCGTGCACGCGACCAGCGGCGCGCTCAGAACTACGCAGCCGCTAGACAGAGACAAACAGACCACGTACCAGGTATGTTGGACAGAGAGCAACAGACTACAGAGAAGTCGGGAGAAAGAACCCCAGCTTCTAAAATCTTGAAGGGATCTGATTCTACCACACTTATAAGAATCTTAATTATTAATTTAGGTGATTATTAATTTTATTAAATATAAATTCGAAAGTAACTCTCTCTGTATGTCTGTACCTTTACACGCCAAAACCACGTAACAGATGTCGATAAAATTTGGCAAGAAGATAGACGGCATCCTAGCGAAGAAAAGAAGGCTACTTACTGTGTGGGAAACGCAGCGTTTCTTAAGTTCGTGTTTATGCGTTAGGTAAGAAATATAGAATTTCGAATTTCAGCGTTTTTGCAATATTATCCTCCAAGGGAGTGAAATAGGGGACGATTTTAATATTCACATGTAACATTGAAACTTTTGTGTCTCTTTTTAATGGATTGGAATTATAGTTATAGTCCGTACCTTGAGATAACATTTAGTCTTTATTTCATTAAAATCGTCGGTCCACTCGGTCAAAAGTTTTTGCAATTTAAAGTCATAAAATAACTTGACTAACATGCCAAGGCGGCGCGGCGTGAGAGTATTTGATATTTTTTCGAAAAGTAATTGAAATACTCGCGGTGAATGGAATGAATGGTTCTTCTTTTTCGTGTCGATGGCATGACGGTTATTCATATTATTTTGGCCCAATACTTCGCCACATCCACGGCGTTATCGGTGGCAGCGCAGAGGTCACTTTGCCAGCATGTTTTGGGGCACAGAGGGCAGGGTAAGAGGTGCGGCATAGTTTGTGACTTAGCTCCATATCCACACCCTGTTGCCGTTCCGTCGGAAGTATCCTCACTTTACGAGGTTCGACTTACACCTTCCCACTTGGGTTCGGAGATGGTTCAGGGACTTCCAAGTGGACCATGGTTTCACCCTGCAGGGAGATGCTCGTTTGGTGGCAGATAGTGAGTAGGTGGAGGAAAGGTATCCTGCCAAAGTGCGTCCACCGGGTTACCTGGTAGGGACGCTGTCGATTTCAAGAAACTGTGCCTGCTTTTAAGCCGATGCGTTGGTAGTTGAGCGCCAAATATAGGGTACCTGGTGTCAGACTCCTATTTGTGTTTCTCCACTGCGCTTGTAACTTCTCTATGGACTTGTGGAGGTGCTTTGCCAGCTGTGGGATATAGTGCGCTGACCGGGGTAAGTTTGAGGCGGTTTGTAATTCTTGTGCGTGTTTTGTTTGGAGCAGCATCTACTTCCTTAGCGTGGGCGGAACGATACCACACTGGGCACCAGTCCCGGATTGGCCATATGGGCAAATCTGACAAATTCCCGATGGGCCGGTGTGGCCGATTGGCGGTCGACATTCTTTTGCTTTAAAAAAAAAAACTTTGCTTTGCATCGATCTACTACCTACTACCATGAGTTGTTATCGAAAACATCCTCGCTAGCGTTAAACTCGCTAGCTTATTAACGTCAATCGAATAGATTTCGATAATGAGTTTTACGGAGTCTTACGCACTCGATAAGGGTCGTCTAGCTAACTTCACCCCTATGTTTTGTTTCTTTCTTTATCAGTTAGAAGAAGAGAGAACGGCTCATTTGTTTAAGAAAATGTTACTACAGTCACAAGTCAGTATCACGAAATAACCCGACTAAATAGAAAGGATGGCGGTTAGTGTACTAGACTTTAGAGGTTGTTGAATTGTTATTCCTTATATTATGTCACTGTCGAGTGTCGTCTATTCAATTTGTGATTTTGTTGACGATGTGAGGTTCGCGGCGTTTATGACTTAAATTAAGAGAAATTAGTTTACAAAAATAGAATACAATGAAGACCAGAGTGACACAATTTTAATTGCTGGTGGAATTTAAAAAAATGCTTGTTCACGTTTTTAGTCTTCAAATTCAGCGGCCACTAACATATTCCATGTAAAATAAGCTCTTCCAGACTTTCAGACATTATTATGGCTATAATAGACTCATATATAATTTAAATTTAAACACTCATTTATAATTTAAATGTTCCACACCTCAAAATGCTAGTTAGCTACTATCGCAAGCGTACTTTTCGATAGCTTCCGTCAAAGTAGTGAATCAAAATGGTGCCGTTTTGTATGGTGACAGATGAAAACGTTAGTGACTATCGAATAGAATAAGTTAGGTTTCTTACCTATCGAATTGTATAGTGCTCATGGTATGAATTTTCATTCTGTCTGTGACCGCTAGGGGCGCTGTACAATATTTCATACATTTGATTTACGGAGGCGCTAGCGAGTTAGGCTGTGTAAACTCAACTACTGGGAACAAACAAAAGAGGACGAAAATACTAAAAGACTCTCACCTATTGGATACGTTGGTGGTATAAGATATAGCTCAGATTTTTTTTTATTCATTCTCAAACTTGGCCAAACAAGATTTTACAAAATTGAAGACTTTGATATAGAAGTCCAATCAAAATAATTTGAACGTATAACACAGAATAGAGATAGGGTGATAGTTCTTCAGGTTGTCAGGTGGTTTTCCTGTTTTAGCAGTGCCGTGATTTGAGCTTTCCTCCATTTCTTTTGTGATCTTGAGCTTTCAAGTCAAGCATTAAAAAGGGTAAGGTGCCATAACAGACCAACCGCGTCTAGATTTTTAAGTTGTTCCAGAGTAGTTTCATCTGTTGACTGTTTTTAGTCACACATTTAGAATAATAAAAAAACTGTATGTGTGTTTAGAAAAAAAATATTATTATTAATATATGAGCTGATTCTCTGTCTGTTGCCTTTTTACGCCTTAACGGCTGAACGAATTTGGGTGAAAGGCATACGAATACCTGGGTTAGGATAGGTTACTTTGTCCCGGTAGCACGTTCCTGTGGGATCATTTCCGACCTCCACGCGCATATATTTGCTGTCCGTTATGATTTAAGAGCGAAATATCAATAGCCTTATGAGGTTTGTTACCGCTTTTAAAACTGTAGCTTATTTTATCACAAAAAAAAGAGAAAATACCTACGCGTTTCCTAAAAGATTGTGGTCAATGTTGAAGCTACTTGTCTTGTTTACACACAAAACAAAAACAAAGAGAGTGAGCTGTTAACCTTTCAGCAACACTGAAACAAGTATGAGTTCCTAGAAGGCGCGTCAGGGTTAGGGAACATTATCTGACCCTGAACCGCCCTTATCGTGTAACTAAAATAATCTTTAATTTTAAAAACCGGCCAAACGCTTGTCGGACTACGCACATTATAGGCTTCCGTAGTTGGAGGAATTTATCTCAAGAACAAACTTATTAATGTAGTAGAAAAACGTGTTCTCCACACATTCCAACTGCAAATGTAAGTTGGTCGACTATTTCTCGTTAACATGTAAAGCCTACTTAGCTGTGATAGTTTTCCTTTTAACTTCTTTTATATACTACTGTCTTGTTTTTTTAATATCCAAAAGCAACCATTTAGCTGGCAGGTAGGCGGGATACCTGACTCTAACAAAAATTTGCACTTTAAAGCTTGATGCTTCAAAAAGGGATCTCTGAACCGAAAAACGATTTTCCCAGACAGACAGACAGAAAAAAAAATCCCCACTTTAAGGTTAGGGGAGGTACCCATTTTTTTTTGCCTCTATTGGCGTGACTAATATCCATGCAAAACTTTCTAGTACTGGAAAGGAAAGCCGATCTTAACACTAATCTTAAAATAATTAGGAAAAACGGTTTTACCAGCGTAGGGTAATTTAGGAACAACCACATGCTCAGAGACTCTCTGAGCTAAGCTGCGGGCAGACGGACGGAAATGGCGAAACTATAAGAGTTCCTTGTTGACTACGCTACGGAACCCTAAAAACTATTCATAAAATTAACCATTCGTCATCCTACCTGTGTGCTACATTGCCAAAACCCGGTTGCCAGTTGTTGACTGGACGTCTGTGATTTATTTCTGGTTTTACGTCTTATTTTATTATGTTGATCGTAGTTGATGACGTCATCATATTACGTAGTATACCTACATTTGACGGAAGAGTAGCGATAACCTGACATTGTTTTCCGGATCATTGGTTTTAATTATTCCGGAACGCTTGACAAACATTGATTTACTCGATTTACCATGCACACAAGCATCGCAATGAATTATTTAGCCTAGCTTACTGTCGACAACGTCGAATTAAATTAACAAAGAAAATATAACTATGTTAGTGGGGTGAGGTCAAGAGAATAATGAGTGTCATCATTGTCTTGACCATGATCCATTTATAACAGGGGGACGCGACTATAATGGTTTGTCAGCCCAAACATCCAATACAAAACATATGCAGGTCCCGTTCTCCCATCCCATTCATTGCTAGAATGCCGGTTGTCATGCGTCCTTTTATAATAAAATTATGTAAGTCAGTCAAGGTTAAAAATATGTACCACTCAATTAGCAAATTTCAGAAGCAAAACTATATTTTGAAATTGTGTGAATGAATATTAAACGTTAACAATTAATATATATTGAATGAAGTGAATGAATATTAAACGTTAAAATATTTCAGACAATTTTTGGTAAGGGAATGTCTTTGAAATCAGCTAAGTTTGACCATATTTTAGCCTTGACTGTTTGTTGCCGGGCCACGTACTCCCATAGAGCTTTACCTATTTCCTCAATTAAATGTATTGATCATTCCACAGCTCAGAATAGAAGCCTACGACCTCGGGTTACCAACGCCTCTAAGCTCAGACCTGGACCTCACAATATACGTCCAAAACGTGGACAACTATCGGCCACGGTTCCCTAGCAAGCACATACATATAAACTTCACAGAGAATGCCCCAAACAATAGGCTTTACTTGCCCAGTGTTATAGAGAGAGATGAAATAGATCGAGGAGATGAGCCTTTGTTACCGGTGTGCTATTTCATCGTGGGTGGTGATGACGATGCTGTGTTTGAGCTGCAAAGGAGTACACATAGGTAGGGATTCGTTTTATTTTTAGTGTCAACGTCTACATTAAATTGTGCGGTTGTTAATATTTTTTTACATAAGTCTCCCCTCCCTATATTATCATCCATATGTTTTCTTCTATCTTGTGTTCCCTTATTAGTGATCGATTGTTACCTAGTCTATATGCTTACACTGCTTACACTTACTTTTATTAACATTGTTCTACTATAGTTATTCATTATTTATCAACCAGTTGTCGCAAGTACTCAAACTTGTGGATTTATTAATTCAGCAAAGCATTCGAGCGTTCACAAATCCGAATGGTAAAATATGGATAATTTTCAGACTATCAACCCAAAAACCTCTAGATCGCGAAGAGAAATCAGAGTACACTCTCACTATACTAGCATCTGAAGACTGTTTAACTATACCTAAGTATAAAGAAGAGGTAGACGGAATCAGTACACTGAAAGTTCATGTAATTGTCAATGATGTGAACGATAATGCGCCAAAGTTCACCAGTAAAATATTCACTGGGGGAATTACTACTGAAGCAGACTTTGGAATTGAATTTATGCATGTGAAGGTAATTATGTCATCTCATAATTATTTTATGTATTCTGCTAATCACAGCTTTCACTAACAGCCTTCTTCAATAATGCACCAAGTTGCGAAAATTCGAGGGGTCAATCGGGACAAAAGTCGACCTCTGTTTTCGCTATTATAATTTCCATTATTTCTCTATTTATAATGCAGAAGCCATAAAACGTATAACATGATCTTTCATAAATTGTACTGCAGTCTGCAAGTCGATATTCTTCGATAACTACGAGGCGTCGCATTGCGGTTCATGTCAAAACTATTTTGTTTATCTCTTGATAAATGAGCTGATTCTTATATTTTCGTCCTAATTTTTATTTCTAGGCTATAGATCTAGATGATGATGAAAACGCCAAAATAAGTTATTATCTTATTGGTGATGTAAAAGAAACCTTGACGGAAGGCCTAGAGAACTTAGCCGTGTCGCCGTTCCTAGTCAATGTCGAAACTGGCGCAGTTTCCTTGAACTTCGACCCACAGAAGGGGATGAAAGGATACTTTGATTTTAAGGTAAACTGATATTTTTATGTTATTTATTTCATTTCTACACCTATTTACAGTCGCTTGGTTATGAAGCGCCTGTAAAAATAAAAAAAAGGAACGGCCGCGCCGCGCATGCGTGCTAGTGACAATTGTATTTATTACCGCGTGGCTACATTGCAAATCAATAGTGCTGAATGATAGATAGCTGGAAGTTCATGCTGTATCCAATGATTGCATTGTTATTTAATTTTCCACATTTTATCTTTCAAGTCGTAAATGACAAAGTTGTGGATAAGAATCGTCCTCAATGCCATTTATAACTAATGCAATGCAGTCCATATATTCGTAGGTATATCTGCGTATCAAATCATGTGGATTGCTCTCAATAAACATGACATACGCTCTGAAAATCCGCAATAGAAGCCCTAGACTCACAATATAACAACGCGTGATCTCTTAAATCACGCATCGTGACCAGACAAACATTGTAAGTTCCCTAGCTTAGCAACAGTCTAGATTTGGAAACATGCCCAATAAAGGGCCAATGCCCTTTACCCCTGAATTTACTCTGCCAAACCTTTTGGCACACTCACGTACACAATTTCTTTACTTCCAGGTTTTAGCAAACGACACTGGCGGCTTACAAGACGAAGCTCACGTATTTATCTACCTACTCCGCGAAGACCAACGCGTTCGCTTCGTTCTTCGGTCCCATCCGTCCGAAATACGTGACAAGATACACGTATTCCGAGAGCGTTTAGCAAGAGTGACTGACTCCGTAGTAAACGTTGATGATCTAAGAGTTCACGAAAATAAAGACGGCTCAGTGGATAATACGAAGACTGATTTGTATTTACATCTTGTGAATGGTCAAGACCATTCGGTATTAGAAGTTGAACAAGTTCTCAAATTGGTGGATAAGAATATTGAGCAGTTGGATGATCTTTTCAAGGTATTGTCAAATTTTTTAGTGATTTTTTCTTTACTTGAACAATTTCTGATAAAGGTAGGTATGCATACTATCTATGACTCTGTGATAACAGGTTCACAGTCAACAAAGCTAAGTAGGTAAAGAAAAATAAATGCAATTCATGATTCGACATTCCTCTTGTGAGTTTAAACATCCGGTACAGGGTTCATGTGCTAGAAACAGCGATAGTGTTGCCACTACTTCAAACCTATAATCTATATCAGCGATGTACCGGGTTATTCAGTTTATCCACGCCAAAAAATCATCTCTGGGCCTAGTTGGATAGACAATGGATAGGCTTTAGGTGGATTCTCGGACTTGCGTTTCGGCGTATCTACCGTAGGATGGTTTTTTTTTTGTGTAGAAAAACGGAATAACAGGATGCTATCGGAATTATCGTCGATCGCACCGTAGTAGACGTAACTATTCATTTATTTGTTAAAAGTATACCTTCCAATTTTCTTTTTCCATTTTGTAGGAGTTCAATGTTCTCGACACTCAGCCTGCCGAGTACCAGCCCCTCACAGCAGAGACGCTGTCCTCCAATCAGACCGTATTCTGGCTAGTTTGGACCACGCTGTTCCTCTCCGTATTACTCGTATTGACAGTCATGATGTGCCTCTCGCAGCGGGCTGACTATGTGAGACGACTGAAGGCAGCTACAGCGACAGCTTATTGTAAGTAGTATCAGTAATTATCTACTGATACTTGTCTAAATTTCTTGATGGAGTACGTCAAACGGGGTGAATCGGAACGAAAATGTATCAAGGGGTTTTAACATTAATAATGTAGTGTGTTGCAAAAAGAAAAGTGTCGTCCCAATTCACCCCTGCATTCCCACTCACCCCGTTTGTAGGTAGTTTTTGTTTGTGTTAAATATGTTGTGTAATATAAAATTTATGAATTAGTGTAGTGCTATGATCATGCCTATAAAACAATCACTGTTGGCTCTTTAGATTAATGTCCTAAAAGAAACTTAAGAAATTATTTGTATATGGTTAGAAACTTCATTGTTAATAACATACTGCAATTCACCATCTCCGGAAAGTGAATGAGGTCGCCAGTCGACCTATGCGGTCTAATGAGCACCATTTATTTTACCATACAATGTATTATTGGCCTTCAAACACCCAACTGTTGGACCAAAAGCCTTCCCTATGAAGTCTATCGTTAGTTAGATATAAACGCTATTTCATAAAACACAAGTTACGAAGGATTCAATAATTTATTTTATAATAGTTGTAAGTATTTAACAATATCTGAGTGACATAAAATGCAAATAATTATTTTTCTATGCAGCTTCCCCGACCCCCGGCGAGTCAGACATGACCATCCGCAGCTCCGGCGGCCGGGTGCCCAACACAAACAAACACAGTACAAAAGGATCCAATCCAATATGGCTCCACGCTTATGAAAATGACTGGTACAAGTCAGAAGACCAACTCAGTCGCTCCGAACGCGACTCGCTAGACGAAAACGCCGTTGACCAAGACTTATCGAATGAAAAACCCTACTTCATAACCACAGGCGCTTTCCCCTCAATAGAATCCAACGAGACCGAAGCCCAAACGAATCAAGCTAAATACGACTTCTATCAACAATTAGAACAAATGAAAAACGCAAAAAATATGGAAACGACTGAATTATAATCCCTAATGTTATGTGTAGTTATACGTTATTGACAATTATGTGCCTTCGTAAATTATGTACCTCCATTATTTTCTGAATACATTTTGTAATAAACTGTATTACATATGGACAATTTTTTTTACTTACTGTAAGCATGTAGTTTTATTTTTCGAGTACCCGTAGTAAGATGTTTACGCTCAGGATGACCTAACCTGACGGTGGCCTACCACGTGTTTTCGTGCTCGGAAAATATTGATTGGGGGAA
The DNA here is from genome assembly GCA_963555695.1 of Dasypolia templi. Lineage (NCBI taxonomy): Eukaryota > Metazoa > Arthropoda > Insecta > Lepidoptera > Noctuidae > Dasypolia > Dasypolia templi. Next base: position 9,972,519 of record OY743137.1, on the reverse strand, counting down.
TTCCACATACTCTTAACTGTAACAAAAATTATTGCGTCGTCTCATCTCTCTTGTAAATAATTAATAACATTCCAGCAATCTTCTTTCTTTAAACAAGGACTAATTTATTTAATCTATAATAGTCACAAAATAATAAATAGTGTTCCTATTGTAAACTATGTGATAAGATATTTTTTAGATTATGAATTGATAAGATATAAATCAATAAGGGTAATTATTGATCATCGAGAATTAGGTCGAAGACGTATTAAAGCTATTTAGTTCGTTTTTTTTATTTTTATTCATGTTTTTTTTAATAAAAATTTAAGTAACCACGAACATCATGGGTTTATTTATCAATCCTACTTTTTATCTGTTTGTTACGAAGTAACAGATTTGGATTTAGTTTGACGCACGATCATCGGAGTAGGCATAGCACCGGTAGGTAGTACGTTCCTTGAACGTACGTTTTTTGAACACCGCGCGGATATAAGCTAGTCATTTGAAAAGACGCAATGATATCACCCCAAAAGGTCTCAACGAACAATGGCTTTTACAACCAAAAATGAGATCCGTTATTCACAATACAAACGCCCTTATCTCCATATCATTCACTACAGAAATAGGTACTAATATCTGCAAGTCATCTGTGATTCAAACCATAGGAAGGCAACGTATCTGTCGTCACCAAATAACAAAATAAAATAATGTTCAATGTAATTTCCAACCTGATAATTACAAGTGTTTGGTTCATTCTTATGTTTTTGGGACTAAGTTATTTACTTAGTCCAGGCACAGGGGACCGCAATGGAGCATCCAGGATTTGCTTTCAAGAGAATGTAGTGTTGTGTGACATATTCGAGTGTATGTTTGTGAATGCTATTTGTGTAGGTATGTAACGAGAAACACGACATGGAATCTATTGGTGACTGGTAATTAGAGCTATGAATGTGTAGCGTTTTAACCACTATTGCAACCACTATTGCAGTCTTTATTGCAGTTCAGCTGCATGCTTGATATAATGATTTTATTTTCGAGCTGCTCAATACAATGGACCATATCAATTATGTTTACATAGTTACGTTAAAAAAATATTAACATTGTTACTAGCGACATAAGACGCGTTTTGCACTCTACTGTGAAGTCAAGATTTTATCTTTTCTATTGCGATTATTTGGCAGATTCTCAGTCATTGACCCAGTAACCAACTTAGTATACTAAGTATGTCAGCTAATTAAACTCGAAATGAATAATTACCGCTGCGTACATTTACCAGGAAATTGCCTAAATAAAGCTCAAGGTGTTATTTACATACACAATAATTTATTGTTTCTTACAATTTAGTGAAGCTAAAATACACGTTGTTGGTTGATTACAATTTGAAAAGCTTTAAATTTGAATCTCCCAGTGACAGATCAAGTGAACAAAGCTTCCTCTTGCCTGCAGCTGTAACGTTAACACACCCATGCTAGCCACTCGTGCCATGACACTGTTCACTTCAATAAGTTTTGTTTAAATTACTCAGAGGAAAAGAGGATGGTTCAATGGAAAGGATATTCATGGAAATCACAACGCAAGTATCCTTACAACCACAATATATATTAGATAAAATTATAATATAAATTGCCATATTGAAAAAAATCTAGATTAATCGTAACTTATCATCTTATGAGATACACTGTAATTTATATTGAATGTTGTAACTATTGGAGCATTTTCCATTGTCATAAAATATTGTGGATGAAAGAAAACTGACCACTTCAATCAACGTCAGTCTGGTCTGTAGCACGCTACATTAACTAAACTTAAAAAAAAAAGTTGTTTTCTAGTTAAAAAAAAATAACACTCACTCTGTCAACGAGCTCATTTTGTGATACCACTTACTTACATTACCCAAAATGTTCTTAACACTTATGAGCTTTCCTTACATTTCATAAACAAAAATCCCAAGTGAACCAGACAATTAGTAAGTTGTAAGCAAGGAACGCTCCATTTCCTAACATATGGCTATTGTACAGTTTTACAATGCAATTTAGATCTAGTTAAAGTACAAATAGTTTAGGAGTTACATAAATTCAATTGATGTAAATTTAACTAATCTTTAAACTTCAACTAAAGGAGTGTAAAGATATCTACTGACACATCAATGTAAAACAAAAAATAATTTTGCTCTTATAGAAAACGTTTCTTATTAATTAAAAACAGAAACTATATTTGCACATGGGAACCGTGTTACTTAGATGCAATAAATTCGCATATTAATATTACCAGATACGACAGAAATTAGGCTGATCCTAGAATGACCATGAACATTTTTACAATCTCCAGTAAATTTACGTTTGATTGGGAAAACAGGATTGGGGGAGCGGGAACAAGGATAAGGGAAGGGGATTAGAGCCCAGGCTGTGGCGATGTGTGTGTGTGTATGTTTGCTGACGTCACAATTGACTCATCACATGGCATATTTCCTCGTCCACTCACGGGCTAGTTCATTGTACTTTTCTCTGTCCGTTTTGTAGATCCTAGCAATTTCTGGCACCAATGGATCATCTGGGTTTGGATCGCATAGGAGTGAGCAGATTGAAAGCAACACTGGAATTTAAAATATTATTAATAATTAATTTTCTGTTTTCTAAAAATATGGGCCAATAACAATTTACTATCTTTTGGAAGGGGTGCATAGAATCAATTATATTTTTAATGTAAATGTTGACATTCAAAAGTGCCTTTTATGTGCCTATTTGAAATAAATCCTTTGACTTTGAATTATTTTAGAGAACAAGAATAAAAACAGAATTACATATTATGTCAAAATGTTACCTTTGGATATGGTGAGTGCTGGAGACCACTGTGCACGAAGAATGTCAAGACAAATGGAACCATTACTGTTTATGTTAGGATGGTAAATACGTGTTGTGAATGCAACTTTTGGTGGTTTGAATGGGTAGTCTGTAGGGAAATGTATGGTCAAAAAGAATACTCCTCCTTGATAAGGACTGTCGACCTGTAAGAAAAAAAAATGAGGTACTGAATTTTAAACCATTTAATTAATGATTCAATTAATAAAAAATAGAAGTATCAAAACTACTTACTGGACCCATAATTGTGGCTTGCCAGTGGAAAACTGAAAAAATCAAAATCAGATTAAGAACAGGGTTATAAAGGCTGAAGTAAAAACAAAAGGTGAAACCATTTCTAGTAGTTCAGAAGGTCAAAACAAAATATAAATTAAATCATTGATGTATAAACAAGGTCATTGACATGAAATGTCATTGTAGTAAACAGCTATGTCCAACACAAAGAAAATCTGAGAAACTTATTTGTAGTATCTCCATTAGCAACTTTATAAATATTTTATGTGTTGCTAACTTTTGTTTCATTCAGTTTCAACAGATGAAATACTCAGGGTTCATTATCCTTTGTACACAGTAGCCTTTTACTATAGAAACTGTCTACTGAAATGAGTCATTCTACAATGGGTAAAAATATGACTGAGTCAGGAAATACTGAACTCAGTAACATAACACTATTTTTTAATATGAGGTTTGATTCAAGATCCCATTACTAAACCATAAAAGAGTGATACAAGCCTTACTGTCCAAAAAAATTGCCATTGCTTTTAAAGCAATCAATTAACCCAGGATGATGTTTTGAAAGATTACCATGTTCATTATGATACTACTATTGTATTTTTATGACTTTCCAGATCATGAAGCCATAACAACTAATAGGTATTTCCCTTTCAGTTCAATTTAGTTCTTACTTAAATGACAACATTATGATTTCTGCTACACCTTGGAGGGATCACACTAATCATTAACATTTCAAAAAATCAATAATAATATCTTTAAAAAATCAACTGATCAGCTTCCATGACAGTTACACAGTGACTATAATTATTATTATACAACACAATGAGTCACAAAAAGTAAGTAGGCTGTTGATCAATTGGTACTTACGATCTTCACCGTGTGGACCTGCAGAACATTGTGCTGGTGGATCTCTGCCCAGATCTTGTAATTCCTGAACAATAAAACAAGATCATGTGTACACAACAACAAGGGAACACAATACCATGACGAGAACATGTCACATCATCACGTCGGAAAATAAATGGGGGTTGAACATATTGTTCGGAACGGCGACTTCGATTGGTGATCGATGTTGTTTCTATCACTAATCGTCTCTGTACAACGAAATATTTCACATTTTCACGGCACAGATGCGTTTCATGACAAGAAAACCTCAAAATTGGCACATAATTCCGACATTTTATGTACGCCGTGTGCACAAAATTGTCACCTACATAAACCAGTAAAACACCGTTATCTCGTAGAAGTAACACTTGGAACCAAATAGATTAACCACCAAATGATTTCAATCAAATCATCACGCACACGGAATTATCCAGAAGAAATTTCGATAATAGGTATTCACAATGACGAAACATTCACTACGAAGTAGGATACCATTTTTACAACACTTCATTTGATACTGCATTATATTATTAAAATATAGAACACAAATGCCAATACGTACCCTATTAATTCGTTTTAACGCCATTTGATTATTTTATGATGGAATAAACTGACTTTCAACTAGACAACGAAACTGTGAGCCAAGGACCTTTGATTAGAGATTGCAAGATGGCTCCCGTCTAAACGCAAAAGTACCACCTAAGTCGTTTTATGTAGTAATAATGAATTTCTACTATCGAGGATCAAACTTTAAACGCTTAAATAAAAAATAATAATAACTTATAATAAGAAAAAATAAGAACTAGAACAGAGCACGGATTGTAACAAAATTAAACACTCTCAGCAAATGGAGAACAGCAAACAGGAAAATCGACCATTTACAAAGACCGTTCTGAATAGCACAGTTTTATAACGTGTAAAGTGCCGTTTATGGTTGTACGATTTTTTAAAAATATGTTATCTTTCCCTTTGATTATGATACAGGTTTATTCAATAGAGCAAATATTAATGAGATAAGGGATATTTTTAATCAGTATCTTAGCCAAATTGTTAATAATAATTCCTTATTGTTTTTTGTTTACAAAAGTTAGAATGATAATTGATTTTCCCAAATTATATTACGCTATGGTAACACTGAAAATAATAGGATGTGACGTCATACTCTGTGAAGAATTCTCCGAGGCGCTATTTTTGGATTATTTGTAGATATTCATTACTGAAGTAGGCACGCCAGCTATTTTAAAAGCACATTTTTGCAATTTGAAACTTTTCCAGGTAACATAGCTTGAGTAAGGTACGAAAAAAAATGGACAATATTTATAAAACACGAAATGAAATATAGTAACATTCCTTTGTGTATTTTTAAGTCAATAGTTGTAATAGCCCACGTGGAATTGGGACCTGAAACTTATGATCGACCCCTCAATAGCAAATAGTGATATACTAGACAAACCCCAAAAATACCATGTGTTCGCATATTTCCTGCATTGGTTTTATTAAATTTTAATGACGCGAGAAGCACAGGACCGGGTGATGTGGCCACCCTTGGGAGATGCCTATGTCCAGCAGTGGACGTCTATCGGCTTAAAATGATGTTGGAAATTAAAATCTTTAGTAAATAGAAGCCGTAGATGGGCCATACTATTGTCTTGATTGTGGCATTTATGTTCGCACATACCCGATGTTTATATCGCGAACACAAATGTAATGATCTAGCAAAGGATCAGGCAGGGGGCTACTGCTTAACAGGTCTACTTTGTGGACCTTTATTATATTACCTTTATTATCACTAGCTGACCCCGCAAACGTTGTTTTGCTTCTTTTTTTAATAGTTTTAGTCCTATTCTCAGACCTACTGATTATACACACAACTTTCCTTAGAATCGGTTTCGGAGGAGTTTTGTAACAAACACTGTGACACGAAAATTGTATATAGATAGTAGAAGATATAGCGGTTACTATACTCTGTTGCGGTTGTCCCATTTAATTTATATTGCCCTGACCGCAGAGCTGGCAATTGCAGCCTGTTTTTGATCATCGTATATCCGAATGGTAGTTTCCAACTTAGTATTAGTAAGTCGGTAGCTAGTAAATTCTTTATAGAAAACTTTTATTGATGTTTTTATTCCGTGTAATTCCATTCTCCCGATAAAAATAAAATAAAAATATTTTAAGTAAGACCTTGATCCATATATGATGTTGTTTTAGAAACAATATCTAAAATCATCAGGCTCATTACATAATTAAGTGAAAGTAGATTACTACACCGAATCAAATACCAAATGTATTTCGGAATGGATAGAGGAGCAAAGAGCTTTTTCGATAATTATAAGCGCTTGATTCTGGTTTTTTAGTTTTTTTTTTGGTCAAAATATAATACAGCCTAAATGCTATACGCTATACAAACAAGTCAAGAAACAAAACCAATTATTTTGTTTCCTGGCAACATTAACTCAAATAAAAACGTGGGTCAATCTAGATAAAATGTTGTGGCGGCATCTACACCGCCACATGCGAACAACGCATCACACTAATCCTGCATCGCGCAATCATAGTTTACCGCGCAGCTAGCATATATACAACTTTCCGACAACAATCATCGGGCAGTTGCCCACCAGATACGACATCCATCTGGTCGGAGGATCCTCCCATTTCCAAGAGTATGAGTGAACTTTACACCCTGTTCCTCATATCTCTTCACTGTTCAATCCTCATCTTGTGCCCTCGGTTTTCGTCATTGTTGTGAGCTCAGCGGAATAACTTATAGAGTTAGAGAATACCTAAAAAGTAGCCTATGTCCTTACCCAAGTCATAGTCTATCTGTGTGCCAGATTTCATCTGAATCCGTTCAGCCGTATTGTCGTGAAAGCGTAACAAGCAAGCAGACACACTCACTTTTGCATTTTGCAAGGTGCAACTTTTACACTGCAGTAATAGGAAACAGCCTCATCCAAATAATACTTATCCTACATTTTAACATTCTTGCTTTTTGTTAAACTACCGTTGTACGACGTACGACCACTAAATGTAATACAACATTCTCATCTCCCTGCACGCGTATTATGACCACTTTATGAACAAGTTTTGTCGACGAAAGAATAGACAAAATTACGGATGAATATAATAAATTTGTCATTTTGCATATTCTATCTGTCATTTTATCTATTCTTCCGTCGACAAAAGTTGGTCATGCTACGTGTGCTGGTGGCGAGTATCAGAGACATGAGATTGAAGAGAATGTTGTTTAAAAAAAAAAATCTGGACGAACTCTAAATCATTCTTCTGACCCCTCAATCACAGTACAATCAAGTAAGCCAGTATTACGACTCGGCAGTATCCTTGAAATAATTACCTACGGCCGATCGGTACACGCACTAGGGTTGCCCACTGACTGCGTCTTTTGTTTTTTTTTTTGTGTATGGCATCTCGTAGTTGACCTTGAGAGGTCGTGACTACTTAACCGGACTATCCTTTGGCTGCCTTAAGGTTAAGCGGACTCAAAGCCTCCAGCCAGGGGCGTAAAACTACTTACATTACTAACGACGCTCGCTACGCCCTAAGCCGAGGTCCGTACTCCGGCTTACGACGCGCCGGTTACGACCTCGGCTTAGGGCGTCGCTGAGGAGGACAGCAAGATGGGACAGGCTGGATCAGATTTTGTTGATTATTATTATCATGGGAATTTAAAGCTACAGGCTCAGCTACGGCGCGGACTGGCACTTCGTCGAGCAAGGGTCGGGGAGGACAGTTACGTCGGGGTCTTCGCGAGGGACCTCGGCGGCGAGGTCGGAATGTCGGTCTGTGTTTGTGCACTGTACTGGTGGCCCTGCTGCTCTCCTGGATGAGAGTTATGTGGTCATCGGGATCGGTGAGGACATGCTTGGGACGGCGGACATGTCTGATGGAGGAGGGAATATAGCTAGCGGCCTTGACAACCAGAGGGTTGCGGTAATTCGCGGAGGTCTCGAAGAAACGCTTTGAAATGCGTTTCATGAACTGGCGGATAGTGGGAATCCTGAGGTCAACGTGGAGGATTTCGTTGCGAACGTACCAGAGGGAGCCTGTAATCCTACGGAGTAAATTGTTCTGGAGGGTCTGCATTCTGTTGAAGCGATGGGGCTTGGCGTGTGCAAAGACTGCACTGGCATACGTCATGATCGGGCGGATGCACGCTGTTTAGACGCATTTTGCACTTTAGCGACAATTTACTATGTGCATTTAGGACGAAGTGGAGTCCACCTAGAGCGAAGGCGGCGCGCGAACGAGCCGCCTTAATGTGCTCTGAAAAAGAGAGTTGTTCGTCGAGAATCACACCTACATATTTGGCTCGCTTCTCCCAAGGGATCGGCTTGCCGAACATGGTGATCGGTCGAGCGTCTTTTGGGTTGTTACTGTTCTTTTTATGGCCGACTTGACTTGCGATATGTTGAAAATGGTAAGTAGTGTATGGTATATTTGTTAAATCATCACGGCACATCAACAGAAGCCAATAAACAATAAATAAAATTTCATTTATTTCAGGTACCACGTGAGTACCACAGACCCAGATAGTCAGTTTTTTTTTCTTTTAGATATGATCAATAAATTCGGATTCAAAAATAAAATACTTTATAATAGAAAAGTTACATAAAAAGGTCTTTAAAAAAAGGCCGTGATGACATATATCTAAATGCAATGATTGATAAAAACTGATATTTTTGTTAAAATATGACAGTTGTATAAAACAAATATGTTCATTTCGCCAGGGTAATCTCTAGTGAAAATAAATTTGCGTATCGTCATTATCTATGGCACCATGCAAAATGTGCAAGCTGTGGCTATGTAGTAAAATTGACCCGTGGTGTAGAGATAAAATTAGAAACTTTGTACCTTGTAGTAATTAAATAATATCACAATTATTTTGTTGAGTGCGAGATAATAAACCGACACAACGATGATTAAAACGAATTACGAACGAAATATTTCAGCGATGCGTAATGTCAATTTTGACGTTTTCTTGAGAGTGACATTTGACATTTATCAATTTAAAAAAAATGTAGTTTGGAAGTTAGCACTTGTGAAGGTGGTTGTGCCGAATGATTTTTGTGTGTTTAGTGGTATTCGTTTTGTCGTAATTTTTAAATAAAGTTTAGGGTCTTGAATCACATTAGCATTCAAAGTATACTTATAAAAATTTAGTTGATATATGATCATGGTGCCCGGTTTTATTTAGTTTGAGACAAAGCTTGTTGTGATTTTCTTACGACAACATTCTAAAATGACTCTTACTATGACAAAAAAACTTAGTGAATGCCAAGCAGAAACAGTGCAATTTATGCCAATAGAAAAAGTAAGTCTATTAAATATAATTTTATTATTTGTTGTTAGCAATAGTTTTAAGCTTGCTGTTACAAATTGTGTTTGTTGGCTAATAATTAAAAATAAATTGAAGCACTCGATTTATTCTATCTAAAGGACTGACCTGAGTTGGAAAACGATTTAATAAAATGGGATAGTGGTGGGTAGATGAAATTTCATATTTTGAATCTTTAATCCCACTACTTACCTTTGTTACCATAAAATCAAACAACTCACTGAAATAAAAAAGCATTTGGAGACAATGCAATGCAGAAGGTTGAAAATCTGACAATACTTTTTACACTTATTTTAAGTCTAAGTAAAAAATTTTGGTTTCCTTCAAGCCCAAACAAAATAAATTATAATACCATATTGTTTCAACATAAAAAAAAAATAGGTAATCATTTGAACTCAATGCAGGTTATTTGAATATTAATAAATTTTCAAATGAAGATGTTATTTTTGTTTATTTTATATCTATCTGTTTAAAATTTTGGCTCCTTTTATGTTAGTTTTATAATGTGAGTTTTATTTATTATTTTTATTTTATTAAACAAATTTTCTTCTAGAATCTGATGAGAGATGTTTGTGCATAAACAGTTTTCAGTTCAGTATGAAAAAGACTGTCTTTAAAAATGTTTGAATATTATAACAGAACATGTAAGACTTGTTTTGAAAACTGTTTTGATAACAGTGGGCACACTACTACTATAAAATTAGATTTTTTACTCAATTACAATATTTATGTGGAGGCTTAAAAAATACTATATGTTTAATGCACAATAACAGTGTCCACAGGTCTACCTTTAAAACTTTCAATTCACATGTTTTGTTGCATTGCTTACATATATCAACATTCATTCTGACAAGCCACTCAAATCATGGCACTTACTGATCAGATTGCTGTGCGTCCCCTGCTTCTTCTTCCGAGCTAAAGCACTCGGAAGCGGTGAAGGGAGGGCATATTGGGGAATGTCATAAGTAATTTTAACATTAAAAATGGTTTGCAGCCTAGTTTGAATAATCAAGTTTTGATTTTTACTAGCATACAGTCTTGCCATCATCACTAGTCAACCAATAACTTAACAAAACATAATTAAATAAAAAATAAAAAATAAAACTGTTGGCGACTTCAGTCCGCATGAAGTTTATAGTTCCCCCGACCCACACCGTTCCATCGCATCACCTGCGTGCATTATCACTTTGTTTTCACTTAGCTTTATTCAGACTTTGTTTTTAGGTTGGCTCCTAAGCGGGATAAAGAGAGGTTATAAACTATCTGTGTGCTAAATTATTAATAGATTTAGTCTGTGTTAAATAAACGTATTTTCTTTCTTACTTCTCAAATTTCATTCAAATCCAATAAGTAGTTTTTGTGTGAAAGAGTAACAAACATCCATCCATACTCACAAACATTCACGTATGTAATATTAGTAGGATCTACGACTTTCACCCCCCCCACAACTTTATTCGGTCCCTCAACGCGACATATTTAAAAAAAAAAAATGTTTAAAGGGAAGTTAGCTGTTTGTGTTGGGGGGTTTTAAAAAAAAATAATTTTTTAGTTTTTACTTTTTATAGGTACATACTTATTAAAATCTAGATATTGTTAAGTTGTAAATACATAGGTTCCTAATAATAATATTGTCTTATTTAAAACACTTTCACCCCCCACAACTTTTAAACGGGTCAACCAATTTTCATCAAACATGTCTAAGAACACTCGCAAATAAGTCACCTTTAATACAAACTAAATTGAAATCGCTTCATCCGTTCGGGAGTTATGATGCCACAGACAGACAGACAGACACACACACACAGACAGACACGTCAAACTTATAATACCACTCTTTTTGCGTCGGTGGTTAAATAGTAAACACTTAAAATATAGATGGATAGAATTACATATACTTAATTGTAAACCAATTTAAGAACCATTCTTGCTTGTAATATTGAAAGTCCCTACTTGTTTTAGGTAGAAGATGAATGTAGAACAGAGAGCTTCTGCCAAAGCAATGGTCTGCTGCGAAGAGGGAAGAAACTGGAAGACAACAATAACTTGACCAAAGAAGAGGAGGAGTACATCAACTATCGGCAACTCCTCAAATATGAAGAAGCACCAGAATATATTAAACATAACCAGTTTATTAGAGATGGCTACAGAAAATTATTGCCAACTAAACTTTGTTGGGAAAGGTAAATATTCTCATAATCTATATTTTGGGCTTGTTATAAACTAAGCTTATAATTTATTGTACATCTGGAATCCTGCTGGTTTTATTGACCTCTGTTGTCAATATAAATAATATTACGGTTCTTGGAACTTTTCATTGAAGAAACCTAATGAAAGGGTTAGCAACGCTTGGCAGTGCGACGCGTTGTTTTGACAGCAGAATCAATATAGTAAAAAAAAAAACAAGCTATGGTTAACTTGTTTGCATTGGTTATATGAGTAAATATAAACACTATCGCAAGGTTTTGCTCGGAGTAGCGCCTTAACAGGGGGAATGATGTCTAGGTTATCTACAATCTAATACTTAAACTAGATTGCAGATAACTTAAATATACATAATTAGTCATTACCCATGCAGTTCGGTACTTAATCTATTTGCGGTTCTTATAAAGGTTTTATAGGAGTTACCGACACTACTGTATTAGTGTTTTGCAATCCAATCTGTGGAGAAAAATGAGTGCAGCAAACGCGATTTACAATTACCGGGGATATCATAAAGCGCATTTGTTCTTAAAGGTGCCGCTCCACAGCAGCCCAAAGCAACATGTCGATTCTGTAAAAAACTCACAGTAAACACTTGCGTGGAGTTAGCTGTAAGTGTCATCCCGTCTTGGTCAATTCCCTAGCATCAGTGGCATTGACAGTTTACTCCACGCTCACTTCACCCTAAGTTTTCAGCTTCGCTTTGTATGAAAATGTAGACGGGATCGTTACCCCAAGACCACACTCACACCAATGCGTGACTGGCGAACAAATGAACCGCGCGGCTAACGTAGCAATCCTCTCCATGCACATCCTGCGTTGCAGTGGACGGTCGGAGACTCTTGAACTAGTCAAACCCGGTTTGAAAATAAAAAGTTTGGTCTTCAAATATATTTTTAAGTCTAAGGTCTTTACTATCGCCTTACGTTTGAGCATAACGATGCAGCGCAAGTCTTAATAAAAGTTCGTTCTCCATGGAAAAGCTTTCGATAATTTCAGCCAGAGTTTTTGTACGTCTGACCCCTTGTAGTAATTTTGTAACTACAGTGTGTCTGTAAATGGAGATACTTATACACAGCCATTACGATTTTCTCCGTATTATGTATTATTTATACACCTACTTTGTCATTACCTACCATTAGCTGAGAGCTCATAACCAAATTTGAGACGATGTATATAGAGTTTCATGTTATATACTGTTGCACCAAATAAAGGCAACTCAATAGCTAATGATGCTAGCTTGTTAAGAAATTGTGCGATAAATATATTTCATAACTGCTGTAGACCTCATTACTGACCCGTTGAGCCGTGGCTTCCACGCATTGTGCGTACTTTGGACGGCTTATAATTATACCTGCTAAAACTGTCATCTAGAGTGGCACAAACTAACATTGTTTAAATGACATGATGAGATATCCAATTGCAGGAAAAAGCTTCCCTTTTCTCTTTCCACCTCGATCTGTTCTATTCCGATTTGCGATACTAGGTCTCGTACCTTCAAAAAAGGAGTTCAGCACATCTGGTCATGTTTTAAAATTTCAATTTTCTGCTATCGGTATCCACCGTCTTGTTGCATCAATTGGTTCTTCAAAACTCTGTTATGTGACAGATGTGAGTAACCCAGTTCATTTGAATGTAGGTAACAGTTATATTCAGCTAAACCTATGTATTTTCGTCTATAATGTAGATGCTTCAATAGGAATCTCTTTGATTTTATGTCAAAACTCCCATAATCAACATCAGCCAGGAAGGATAAAGGCTAGTTTACGTCCCTAAAAATTAACTCAACTTTCGTCACATAGTTTTATCTCAAATAAATTGTTGTATCCAAATAGTGCAAACAATATTATAAAAAGTTTATAAAGCTATAGAAAAATGCCAAATTATAAACGTTTTAAAATAAGTGTTAGACAAAGACAGCACTATCGTAGAAGTGACGTCACGACTTTGTAACTTCATACTACCGCCTTACATGGTCCGTGCCGCGCGACAAGGACGTTAATAATCCCCTCCAAAAACTTTTAAAGTGTGTAGCTTCTTCATATTTACATTGATTTAACCGATGTTTTCGATTATCTCATTTTTACTATGCCTTCTTTGAAATTACATTATTTTTTTGTACATTTTTAATATTATTCATCGTCCCTATTATTTATTTGGAACTGTATCTCAGACTGATTAGTTAAAATAAAGAGAAACAAATGAAAAACTATTAGGTCCGGTAGTTGGTATCTACTTGTACCATAAAACTGCAACAAGGCTATACAATAAACAGAGGGAAAATACTGGTATGACGATGAATGTTGAAATAAAAATAAATGGAAACAAAGGTTTATATTTTGCATTATGACGACGTTGCTGCTGTGTCTCAGTAATAAAGTTATTATTAACTTTATTACTGAGACGCACACTTTTTATATCACCTTAGAATTTTTAATGGTGTTAAAGCAGAGTTACAGAATGGGTTAAGAGGTATAATAAAGCAATAAGAGAGCTATAATAGCGATAACTGAAACCACAAGGGATAAAAACGTGGTAAATAGGCGAAAATTAATTCCTTTGGTGGTACAATGGAGTAAAATATCGTTTATTAACTCTTTGGGTCCTAAGAGTGCTGTAAATGGGAGTATACTAACTTCTTAAGCGGTGAAATAGAACTACAATGTCGCTCACTATATTTTTAAGAGATAAGAGGGCTAAAGAGGGTGGCAAATAGGTGATTATAAACGCTTTGAGCACTAGCATAGAGCAAGGCTATAAAAATGGCCTCAGGTGCTAACATTTGTAACGTCAAGTTTTTTTTTCATCAACATGAATTTACTTCTAAGTTTTTATGTGCGAACAGTATGCGTATATTTGTCGGATCCAAAACGCCGCCATACGTTTGTGAAAGTGAATTTAAAAGTAATCTTTTAGTTTCAACTTAGTGTACACAGAAGTTGACTTATTACTTTTTACTGCGAAGGTAAGTACACTGTGAATAAGTATATGTATTATTAACAAATTATTCAAGCGCCTGATGTATTTTGTCTATTTACTGAAAATAAATATTTTATTAGACATGGAGTAACCTAAAACTTTTGTAATAATCGAATAAACGTTGCCTGTTCTAATTTCAGGTACTGGCAGTATTAGAACACAACTAAGCAAAATACTTCAATTAAAACATGTTTTCTTATGTTTTTCTAAACTTAGTCAAATCAATTCGTAACCTAAACATGGTGGGCAAATGAATTTAGGGATCTGTAGTAACTGCCCAAAACCACAATGAAATCGAGAATGTACATAGTTTTACTTTACAATTTAAGATTGTAGTCTTAAATTGTAAAGTAATACTATGTGCATACTCTATTACTTAATTTTTTAAAGAAATTATGAGGAAGCTGAACGCGATCTATTTTTTTACCAATGAAGAGACAAAAGACACCAATAGTAAACAAACCCGCCAAAACGAAGTTGATTTGAATGTGTTCATGTAACGATTGGTATGTCTGGCTGTTATTGTGTTAATCAGTCTATTAACACAGGTAATTAATACCAAGGGTTTAAGTTATAAGAATAATTTTTTTGCAATTTTTTTCTTTCTTCCATCCAGTATGCAGTGCAGACCTTGAGAACTCCCCCGTATATGGTGAAACTCACAACCAACCCGTCTTCTGAATGAATCAAATTAGTATTGTCAATCTTTATGATGAGAATAAAAGAAATGTGATTGATATATTGCGTTTAATTTGATATTTTAAACTGCGTGAAGCGTGAAAAAAATATACTGAATGTTCATGCTCAATACACACTAGTTTACATTTTACATCTTTTGCTAATTAATAACAAAATCTCTTCACGATTGTCAGCCTTATCCTCAAATGAATACATAGTTAGATACGATGACTTAATCGGAAGGTGATATAACGAGTTTTTTCTTCATTTCATAACCATCAATATAAATAACATCAAATTAACGTAATGACTGAATTTCTTTAACTTTTACAATCTCATTGTCTTTTGTCAGGCATGCAGTATCTGTCTTGTAGTTTAGGTGATAAAAAATCATGTACGGAACCCAATTCCACATTTTTGCAGAAAACTCCCACTTGAGTACTTGGAGTACTAGTATTACTGCCAAGCAGATTTTCTTGTATTAATTTGGGATCCTCAACATAAACAGAGTAGTCCAAACGATTATGAAATTCGCTCAAAAAATTTCGCCTATTCCCACCAGTCTTGCTTTGAAGTTTCCAAGCATTTTTGACGGTTTTAGATTTTTTTGTTGCGTCGCCATGAAATCAACTACAAGTGAACAAATTAGGGGCACAGAAGTGGTATTAAGGTGTGATACTCTACCTTAAGTTATACCCAAGTCACATTTTAACACTAGAAGTTCTATGATAGCGATAAAAGTTCCTACTGTTTGACTTTAAGTAACATAAGAGAGTTTTATACTTCTTCAGGCATTTGGTGATACAAAAGAGTTTATGAGCACCATTGTAGAACTGGTTGCGGTAGTTATTGCTGTTGTGTATCTTTTGGTTCTTGACAAGAGTTTATTATCGCTTGCATAGCACTTTGGGGGGTTTTAGTTAATGTTTACTTCTTATTTAGATCTTATAGTTGTAAGATTCACTTAAACCTATAACAAAAGATTCTTTTCCCGTATTGTAGTGTTAAAAATTGCTGCTGTATGTCTTTAACCTGTAGACTCATCCTGTTATCGTCCTTGTAAGTCTGTGATATAACTCTAAGTGAAATATTTTACTTATCTACGCTCTTTTTTCCAAAAGTTGTAACTGCTACTGCTGTTGCGCCTTTCTATCTCGTTAACTTCTAAACTAAGCTCTTATTGACACCTAAATGTTTATTTGGTTTCTTACTAGCCATATCATCTGTCTTAGATACAATTAAGCCATGTTTACTATTGTCTGCCTGTTTTCTTTTAGCCATTCGGAACAGATTTATAGTCAAATATTTCAAATAATGTTGTTGCGACTCGTTCCTTAGTCCCCAGATAATCACAGATTTTGCAAAATTTCTCTATTTTGAAATCACCGTATGCAGATTAAACATATACTGCAGTACCTTCATGGGTAAAATGTAGATAGTGTCTAAGTACGTACTCGTGGAAATCAGAGTGTAACTGTATAATGAAGTTTCATATAATTATTGCAGTTGAATGCAGACAATGTTGCCAGCAATTGTTCCTATTTTAGGTCATAAGTGAGAGTGGCGAAGGTACATAATATTATACCTACACGCACTTTACAAGTATTTTCTAAACTGTCGACATACTTAAACCTATCTGGAGTTCTCTTACTGTTATAGACAGAGTGAAGAATAATTTCAGATGCTTGCGAATGAGATATACTGTCCTCTGCCGAAACTCCAAACTGTACTATGAAGACGATCTAGTGAACGTTAAACTTGTCTCTATTAGCCCCTACTTAACGTAGAGGTCTTGGTCTCTTCCATGTTGCGCCACCAACCATCACAACCGGACCTCCGCTTCTGCCTTCCGATTTAAAAGATTTACGTTCAACTATTTCACGTTCTTGACCTATAGAGTGTATATCTTACGAAAGTTTCCCTTACGTAAAGAGTTTCCACTCTTAGAAACAATTTATTGCCTGTTACCGGTTGTAACCACATGCATCGTTATTCGTCGCCTTTAAGGTCGAGTGTGGTTGTTTACCGGTTGTGATCTTATAACATGTTGAGCATGAGATCAACTTATAGGTACACGATGTCTTCAATCTTTACTGATTTCTATACGGAACGATACCTATTACTATACACATTCTACGTAGGAGTACAAAAGATCGATAAATAATTATTTATTCACACACATATTAAATGTTTGACCTCCTAACCGGCCAAAAATGTGCTAATCCAATGCAAATTCTACTACGTTTCAAAGTTTCCTCGTTCCAAATCTAACCGAATTTTAATTTTGTTTTAGCATATTCTGGTGGACGAATGAAACTATGAACATATGGACGCACATATTCGGCTTCTTCTTGCTATTGTTCCTGACTATCAACGATTTGGTTTTCATAAACATTCACGCTACAGTCACAGACAAGATCGTCGCTGGGTTATTGTTCTCGTGCTTTGTGGTAAGTTCAGTCACTCGGTTTGAGGTGCGTCCACAACGCGAACATTTGCGCGTAATGTGCATTCGGCAGTAAATCTGTACAGTGTACAGTTGGTATGTTGGCTTTGAACCGAGCAATACTAAGCTCGCACGCGAACACAAAGCTCTTTTTTGCCAGGAAACTTCAACGACTTCAAATGAATGATAGACACGAAGTGGTATACTCGTTAGCTTCTCTAACAAGTGCTAGCAGTGTGGACGCACCTTTAGATTAATGACGTTAATTAACTTTTTTATCGAAAACATAATGTGCTGCTGTTGCTGTCAGAACAAGTCCAATAAAAGTTATCTAATCATTGTTATGTCCAAGTTTGATGGATCTTACAGTAGCTACATCACATCCTGTTTTTATTTTAATGGTTTATTAATGATAAATGCTTTTATTTTGTAAGTAGGTTTGTACAAATACTTTTACACGGCAGTCAAAAACTAGATGAGGTCGGCGTTTCCTATCTGACTACTCTGTGAAGAAAGGCCGAAACAAACTCAGAGGTGTCAGCCTCTTTTATAGTCCAGACATAATCTTGGTCAGATCATGTGGAGACCGTGTGGATTGATGTCGGAAATGGTCTTTTGAGGAAAGAACCACACAGATTGAGTGGACCTGTCCAGTCGGTGCACACATTTGTCAGTAATCGTGCAGCGCTACTCAAAAAATAAGGTGCTCAACGATTCGACGAACAATACGAAAGGTTATTGGGTAGGTCGCATAAATTACTCAAACCGCCAGACCAAGATTGAGATTAAAACTAAATGAGAAAATAAAATAATAAATAAACAAGTAAAAAACAACGACCCACATAGTCTTAACATTCACAATAAAAGCAATAAAATAATACAATAATACTTAAGTAAGTAAATATTCAAGTCATTGTATATATTTAAAAAAACTGAAATAATATGAATCAGATCATTTGATGACCGTGTAGATAGGTGTCTGAAATGGTCTTTTGAGGAAATAACCATACAGATTTGAGTGGACCTGTCCAGTCAGTGCACGTATTTGTCATTAATCGTGTAGCTCAGAACATAAGGAGCTCAACGATTCGACGAACAATACCGAAGTAAGGACATTTGGGTAGGCCATGCTGCCAAGTACTCAAACTGCCAGATTATCATTAAAAAACTGAGATAGACAAAATATGTAAAAATATAACCTACTATGTCCTCTCAAAATTATTAAAATAATAATAATATAATGCTTCACAAAGTAAATATTCATGTCATTGTGTGTATAAATATCATCAAATGTATTCATCATATGTATTTAAAATAAAATAAAAGTTATTTATATTTATATTTATTTGCTCTCATGCACATCACGCATTTTACACAACATAGTAGCAGTTGCTGTTAAAGTAGTAGTAGTAGTTCGTTATCTAACTGAAAACAATATTCAGTATGCAAAAATTGAAGCAGGTCAGTCCCAAACCTTGTTGTCCTCAAAATAATCTTTAACGGTATAAATTTTCTTAGGCTTTCTGGCAAACTTACGTTAATGAATTATTTGAATTTATTAAGGCTTAGATCTTGAACGTGGCTTGGAAGTTTATTGTAAAAGCATACATCCAGCACACATGCAGCATTGAAATCCGAACGAGCCACCTATTTTCTTGAGCCTTGTAGGTACATTTGTCTTTGTTCCTAGAATACAGGGAATCCATAATATTGATATTATGGATTCCCTGTATTTTTCATACAATTCTATGTTTTTATGGGCTTATAATAGATTTTCAAAAATATACTCAGAAGGAACAGTCCTTAAGAACATTAATTTCCTTAAATTTCTCTCTGAGAGAGTGTCTCGGACTTAATTTTATAAATTGATCTAACAGCTCTTTTCTGCAAAACAAAAAATGTCGGAGACTTTTCTCCACAACAGAATACCATACGACATTACATTATTTAACTTCTACATATGAGAATTTATGATTTTGTATTTCATTAAAATCTGACCTAAAAGCCAGCTGCTAACAACTCAAGTGACATAATATGCATATAACGTTTTTGAGTTTGTGCGTCACTAACTAAAAGAGGAAAACTCATGTTTACACTATCAACACAAGGTTTGTTGGCCCCTCCACCAGTTTAGTATGATTTTAGCACTTACAAATGGACATGAGAGCGGCGTAATACAATGAGTACATTCCGAATTAGACCATAATCGCTCACAGCGCTCACTTCAATAATTTGCGTTCCGTTACAAATATTACGATTATGACAGCTGAGAGCTGTAAAAAATTCGGAACGCTTCAACGTCCAAAACTTATACTATATACACTTATACTATATATGTATATACAAACCTGACACAAGAAAGACCGATTGGATATTTTTACGTTAATAGAAGTTCAACGCATTGACACTCCCTCTCGCATTACTTTGATTTGAGTATGACATAAATTTGGCGGCCGTTAGGCTCACTTGAAAACTCATGGTTGGATAACCGTATTTATTTGTGTATACACCACAAATTTCTTCTTCTTTGGTTATGTGGCGGCTGTAGCCAGAAATACAATTTCGAAAATGCCACGTTACAAAACAGCACAAGCACAACTGTCATTTTGACAGCGCTCACGGTGTTATTAATTTAGGTCACGATCTGCATTATCGCAATATGGCGCATGTCATGACGTCATCTATGACGATTCACGGGACGTCGTTATCGCGCTCACACTAATTTAGAACGGGTGTAAGCCCTCGATTTGAGAGGGCTGGCTTTTAGCGTTTCCAGTCATGGAAATATAGGCTGCATTCCGAATTCGGAATGCAGCCAATATTTCCATGTCTGCTGAGACGTGGCTATTACGAAATGAGCTCTACGCCATTGGCCGGTGGCCGACGTCTTGAAAGTTTGCGGCTCAGATGTTCGACCCGCTTTTTTCCCGTTAGTGAAAGTAAGAAATTATAAAAAAAGAGCGAAATGACTATCTGTGCGGGCTCTATACTGTTGCAAATATATTGCTTTTAGTTAAATTGTCAATATCGTATTGAAACCCAAGGTGACCTACTGTAGTTGTTTAACGCATTACAATTTGAAATCATTGTAACGACTTGTATTTTTTTGCCCTTTGAAACAATGTGTCCAAGACTGATAAAGTTAAACATGTAGTCAATAAATGATGTACCTACTGTCTGAGTGACCTAGTTACTGAAACCCTAGAAACAAACAAGTTATATGTATATGTGTACTTTTAAATGGAACTTAAATGTTTATACAAAAAATTAAAACAAAGGGCAGAAACAAATTAATACTCGTCTTTCGTACTTTATTTTTGTGCAAAAATCGTGCCTCGACATAAATATTGTATAAAACTAATTTAACATTGCTAAGAACTTTCCAACTGGATTAGTACCGCTGATACATGACGAAGATTGTCAGTAATCTGACTACTTATAAAATGCTTTCACTGTCAACATTACATGCATACGTAGACAGGTATGCTCTGTGCGAAATATACTCGTCTTGATTCACAGTATCAAAGTTAATTACATGCACGCAGTTGGACATAGTCGTAAATAAAGATAGAACTAAAATAAAAATTGTTTTACAACGTTTCTTAATAAATAAATAATTTCAGATGTCTTAAAAATAATTTTAATCTGCTTTATAGAATATATGAAAGCAGAAGTTCACGAATTCCACACAGGTTGTAGTAGGTCGATCATTAAAATAGCGGGTTGATTGCGTACACTAAGGGCCTCGGTCACCATCTCCAAGTAAAGCGTTAATGGCAAGTTAAAGTTCCGAGTATCTTTTGTCAATTTCACAAACGAAAATGAAGTTTCGAGTAACAACTTCCTGGTTAAGTGAATGATGGCTTAAATCATACGTTACATTCATTCAATAATACGTCAGTGTTCGGACTCGTCAAACTTCATTGGCAGTTGTCAATGGCCTTAAATGTTTTTTTTTCGTGTCGTGTGATTTTAATTTCACACTTTAATAACCAATACTTTTTAATTTGCTTAGATAAAGTTAAAAGAAAGAAGAAGAAGAAGAAGATAGAAGTGCAAACTTTTCTATAGATGAGAGACACATTTTGGTATCCAGTAGTAAAAAACCTCAGCTTTAGTAGTAGTAGACTTACTAGATAATTTTTATTAGTTATTGACATAACAGAAATCGACTTCAGGGTGTAGAAGGGATTAAAAGTATTGTACCTTTTAGGGATTATACCTCTTGTTCAGAAGTTCTGTAGATTGAATAGATTATTAGTAAAGTCACTTACAATTTAGGGATTATTTTATGTTTCATAAGGTTAAGCACTTGGTTTAATGCATACTTCGATAGACGAAATCCAGCAAAATAAAAACAGTTTCATCTAGGACCTTCAAATAATCAACACGGACTTTAAATACACGAATCCTAGGTACTCGTTGCGTCGTATAATGTTCTAATTAATCCAACTGGCGATCAATCAAGTCAAATAAACCCGTTTTTGTAATACATTTTAAAATAATCGTTGACTGTTACCTGGTAAGTACCTACCCGTTGTCTTTTTTGGCAATGGACCACTTTTAACTAAAAATTAAACACGCTATTGGGCAGATGTTGTGGCAAGTAAGTTACTGGTCAAATAATCTTATGATTAGTGCTACACGAACGTCGTGAAATTCGGACATGATGTTACGGGTGACTTTAGCTGGCGGTTAACCTACTCGACAATGGCTTTCATTTTGATAGTTCAACAACGTTCATTGCGTTATTTACTTTGTGGTGCATACAATTTTTTTGAACATATGAAGAATATCAATAACTTAGCAATATCTTTCAAAATGATTCAGTTTATGATTGATAGTGTTTTACGTAATTAGGATGCTGCGGGGTAATTGCGCATTTAATGACAATAGGAATGATGACCGTTTTTTAAAAAATTTTAAAGTGTAAAAGCTTAAAAAATTGCTAAGTTATAAACGTTATAAAATAACTGTTAGACAAGGGCAGCACTGTCGTAGAAGTGACGTAACGACTATGCATCTTCATACTAGTACTATGCATTGTCCATACCGCGCGACAAGGACGGGTATAATCCCCTCCAAAAACTTATAAAGCGTTCTTCACATTTCCATCGATTTTCCACATTTTTCGATTATCAAATTTTTACTATGTCTTTTTTGTAATCATATAATTATTTCGAACTTTTTTAATATTATTCATCATCCCTATTAATCGCATTCGATTTAATTTTGACAGTTCACCTACGTAAATTGCAATATGTAAGTATGTCTGTTGTTGAGCAGACGAACTTGTTAAACCTAGGAAGCAATGGGTTAGCAATATCCTTTAAAACACTCGGATTATGATTGAATGAGTGTTACGCAATTAGGGTGCAAATTAATATTGTGCCACAGACAGAATGGAGAACAGTCTTTCACTGCATACGTACTGTGCCACCACATTCAAAGTTAAATCGCATGAGATTAACAAGTATCGGATAAAGAAACTCTAGTCGAAGAAAGCAGGGTCATCGAAACAAATGGAAATGGACAATTGAGTCGAATGTAAAAACGAGTAAACATCAAACAAACGTTGGTCGTAATTCGTAAAGCAACAACAAGACTTTTATTTTTCATTCCATTCATGTGTCAAAGTGTCCAAGTGTTGATGTTTTTTGTAGCGAAATAGAAACATACTGTAGTGTCTTTGGCTGGTTGGTTTGTCTCGATGATGTAACTTGAAACGAACTGTAAATAGTGGCATGATGATAGTAGTGGGGCGTTGAAGAGGCAATATGTGATAGTTTTAACAAAAAAAAACGGGTTGGGTTTGCTATAGAGATAAGTTTAGTTTATTTTGGCCACAAAGTACTTCCTTTACCAACTATGTTTTTCCGGAAATTTTACTCGCAACTCAGCCTATAATGTTTGCACTGCTCGCACACTGGGCTCCTCTCTGTGAGAGGGAGTGGGAAGTAATCCACCACGCGGCGCGGGCCCAGGGTTTTATTATAATACAAGTTAATTTCAATACCTACATAAATAGAAGATTGAAACTTTCCAAGTCGTATCGAAGATTTACAGCGCAATATGACAAGATCATTGATTTTCACATAAGTATGTACAAGAAAGTGCAGAGTTAAGCGAAGCCTGTTTGTAGGTACATCGATTTTCTTTCTAAGTATTCGTAACGTATATTTATTATAATAGATGGCACTAGCGACCTTTCAACGTCTATTTTCTGACTTAGGTATTATAAAAGTGGGTTGGTAAGTACGTACGATACTGCTACAATAAATAATGTATGAAAACGGTTATATTTTTAACGTTTAGCTGTTTTGGGTGTTACAAGGTTAGTCCAAATATTAACGAATGCGTACAGGTACTTCCACGTTAATTCTAAACTGACACATTATGTGATGGAGTTTGGAAGTTGGCTATGAAGTATTAATGATTCAATGATTTAGATGAGATCAATCCGACCAAAATCATGTCTGGACTTTAAAAGAAACTGTGGCTTCTGAGTTTGTTTCTTTCTTCTCAAAGTAGTCAGATGGAAACGATGACCTCATCTTGTGTTTCAAATATGATTGACGTGTAGATAGAAGTGTTTGTACAAACCTAGTTACAGAAATAAAATCATTTATCATTTATCAATATAAAGCTCTTCTCCGAGATTTATGCAAGGATAGCAAACATGGAATTGGTTTAGGAAACATGAAGATAAAAAAAAAAACAATAATGTACTGGCAGCCTAGTTATAAATATCCTATTATAAATCAATCCCGTTAATGACAATGTTTTGGCACAGTTCTAGACAAAGTTTAGACCAACAACCCCCATATATTGGGTATCTAACAAAACCATTTTCCAAATCAATGTACTACGGACGGAATGTTTGTTTTGTTCAAATAGAGCAGTGCCATACTAGACAATCTAATTACTTGGAATTCTGTTGTTAACGTCGAAGAGAATAGCATAGCTATAAGAAGAAAGGTTGTCTTGATGGAAATATAAACGGGATATGTAAAAGGACAAAGAAAAAAGCAAGAACTGAGAAAACTGCCCCCAAATTTGGGATAAACGCAAGAGAATAATGATGACAACTTAATCAATTGCTCTTATTGAAGTCTGCCTTCAAGAAAAAAATATAAAAAATTAACTTGGACATATTATAACAAGCCCTACTGGTTAGGTTCTCTTATAAAATTCTCTCCCAGCGTTATCATTCGTAAACCAGTACCAAGCATAGTTAATGCTAAAGAAAAAAGGTCTTAAATTTAACAGATTACCTCTTATTGTTACGTTACGGTCACGGTTGTTTATAAAATCACGGGTCGAAGTGTACCGTACGATAATATTAAATGACTTCTTGGATTTATAAATTAAATAAGTCGCAATTGGAAGAACAGCTACCAGAGTACGGAATTGACACCCAAAACGATATGGAACAAAAGTTGTGGCAATATTTTTTCGGTTATGTATCGGGTTTAACGAGTAGTCGCTCAACGAAGCCGAGGGTCAATTGTATTGCTCGTCATTGTAATCATTTTCTTGTACCGGACCATTAGTACCTGGGATTCGGAACCTTATGGTCAAAATTCAAATTTTTCACTTACGTTTTTAATGAAAACAAGTTTTTAATGTTGGAACAACACTTTAAATACCCCTCACGACCCCTGTACCGTTGTATGCACCCACAAATTAAGCACAATGTTTTACGTGCGTTATGTTGCGCTACCATAAACAGCGGATTTTCACAGAGTGCGTATTTGACGGCTATGTGATGGGTCTTTTTACACCTTGTATGGTTATATAATTTTATAGTTATAACTTGAATGCCTTTGGTCAAGTGGTCGCAAGAGCTACTGCTGAGCATGAGGTCCTGGTTTCGATTCCCAGCTGAGGAAAAGTGTTATTGGGTTTTTCTATCTAGAATTTCTCAGTAGCAGCCCGGAGTTTGGATTTGTGCGCGGTTGATGGCTATAGGCTCGCCCCCTATTACATGGAAATTAAGCATAACTGGCGAAATGTGGGTGTACTATAGGTACACCTCTGCCTAACCCTTGTGGGATTTTATGTAATGTATTATAACTTATTTTAATTTTTTTTCGCTGTTTCCAGGTGTGTATGTTACTATCAGCTTTGTACCACACGTTCTCTTGCCGCTCCGAGCACGACTACAACAAGTTCCTCATGTACGATCTCTTCGGCATCGCGCTCTCCTTGCTGGCCATCTACACTTCCGGCGTTTATTACGCCTTTTGGTGTCATTCTGTAAGTATATACCACATTAATAACCAGCTTAACCACATCCGTTTCACCTGTCAGATCATTTGCCATTTCGCTGAACCGGAGACAAGCGGAGAGTAGCGAATATTAAAAACAAATTGTTTATTAACCAAATAGTGTTCCTTAATTTCCATACCTGAAAAAAATAAAAATACTCTTAAAATTATTGTTACAAGGGAAACGTAATTTTGTATATTGAATCTTGTGGTCTCTCGACCGCCATTGATGGAAGTCCAAATCGCGTCGTCTCCGCTTCATTGGAAACGGATCCTTACATACAATTCTGCACCATTTTAAATTTAACTGGTTATTAGAGATATTAGTGCTTATCCGGACATTGTGAATCAAGAACTTAATGTCATATTGCATGCTGCTATTCCACGAGAACACTTGTGACATTGTGATTTATGACGTCGCGTGTTCGCGTGCAATGCTATTGAGAAACTTGTGGAAGGAAGTGTTCTTCGCTCAGAAATCAATGATACAATAATTGATTATGGATGCTGAAAAAAGAAATTTGTAGTTTAGTTTGGCTCCATTTTAAACTGTTTAACAAATGGATTGATGATCGCTCTTTTCAAGTGCTGCTGTAAGAGTTCCTATTACCGAAACTGTTAGCCCCAACTATGGAGGTAGCAGACGATGTTAATGTTGGAGCTTAGGCGCTATCTACACGGGCGAGAGTATCGCGGTGCTAGTCACACCGCGGCATCAAATTCAATAGAAACTGTATGAAGCAATCTTCGCTTGACACGCGAGAATTTGGATGGCAAGACTCGCCGCGATTTTCTTGACCGTGGAGAGCTTCAAAACAGGTTACGTTATGAATCATATAGTAGGTTACATTTATGGCATAAGCTATTAAAAACATACCGACCATAATTTATGGAGCTATATAATCGGCACTATAGCAATGTTGCATTTCCAAAGAAACAATAAAGGATGGTTCGTCCTTATCGTCCATGCAAAATTCTTCACACTCCGACTAACTTAGATACCAAAGCAAAATCGATACGAATTCCTAACCTCCAGCAGTGGTTCCGGATGATCATAGACGAGTTATTCGGTTTATGAACATTGCATTTAAAGACATGAAATCTCATTCGCTTTATAGGACTTTCGTTGTGCTGCAAACAATGCGTCTTAATTATAAACGTTGCTTATAGTTAAGAGACGTTTAATCGTCAAAACTGTACGTGTAAACAGTCGCTAATCAATGCTTAACTTTAAGCAACGTAAATAAATAAGGCGGAATATATCTAGGCGTTAATCAACGACACTAAATGTACGGTTCCTTTATTTTAACTAATAATAAAAGAGAAAGCACCAGCGCTTTGAATGGTTCATACTAATATCACAAAAACTTGTGCGTATCTGAATTTGCTTTACTTTCACTAAGACAATTTGCTATAATTTCGATATATCAACTTACTTTTCCAACTTATTTTGCAATTTAGTGCATTTTTAAATAACTTTAGTAGATTTCAATGACGGTTTGATATTTGATGCATGCCACAATTATTCATACGCGGGTCATTCGAGTTACTGGTTAATCTCTTGTCAGAAAAATGAAAGTCGGTACTGGTCTCTCAGTAATGCTCTGATATTTATTGGTCAGAATTAATTTTTAGTTGTTGTATTTAGCGTTCTTTTGCTCGCAACATGTTCTTAGTTAAAGCCTCCATTGGCAGTTGACCTGAAAGTTGAGGAAACTCAAATGATCTTTTAAATGTTAACACAAAGCCACACACTAACCATACTGCTTACAGACTCGTGATCATTTTCTTGTTTGCAAGAAAACGTGACTTACCAGTTAGAAGAACCTTACCTACATAATCTCTGCATATCTCTCTGCTTCCTAATTGAAAGGCATACTGTTTTAATTTTCTAATGGCCTCTGTCGTTATGTAACGTTTAATAAAACAAATGGTGTAGATGTAGGTATCACGCTGTTGTAAGCCTCTCTAGCGTACCTACTAGATATAATTGCTTGTGCAATTACCTACTGTTGCATTATATTTTCTAAATAGCACCTTAGACTTGTTGTATCTTAGAAGTGATTATAGAAAATGCTAGCTCACGACGTGTCGCTGCGTTGTTGTTTTTCTAGTTTAAATCAACTCAAACTGAACTCAAAGCATTTATCTCAATAAAACCATTTACAATCAATGATATGGCAATAGGCTCGCCCCCTATTACATGGGACTTAAGCATAACTGGCGAAGTGTGGGTGTACTATAGGTACACCTCTGCCTAACCCTTCTGGGATAACAGGCGCGATGTCATGGTATAAAACCATTTACAGGCGCTTTTGAAATGTCAAGGTCGGTCGGTCAAAAAGATGAAAGATGACAGTAGGTACTATGGAGGAGAACGGGCAAAAAACTCCAAAAAAATATTTAATAGTATAAATATTTTTATTTTTAACTATTTTTATTTTAACAATTTGTTCACATACTATCATTTACACATTGAATAGCATAAAATTCATAGGAATTCCATGGTAATAGCGTATTGGCTTGAGAGTTGTCTGTATTGACTAATAATTAATTATTTAAACGACCACGTGGACTTTCCACCGACACTGCTAAAGCGTAAATTCCAATTGATACGTGATCAAAATGATTTATGAATAAAACCTGTCGATATATGTGCACATAATTAATTTCTTTGTTTCGTAAATATTTTAAGGTCAAGAGCTCAGTCAGTAGATTCGGGACACACTATGCGACTCAATGAGACCTATAAGTATGCACATAGGGTCCACCTTTTGTAATTTGCGTTGCAATACAAAGCGCCAATAACCTTCTCATACCATCCTGGTCCGTTTACTCGAATTTAAATCGTTATTTAATATAGATATGTGTAATCGTTTTAATTACGTTAGATGAGGTAATTGAACGCACCACACATCATGTCGGAAATGCGTGATTTGAATGTTGGATTGGCTGTATATGCGGGGAGCAGTGACCGTTGAAGTTCCTTTGTAACTTGAAGTCGTTAATGAATTGGCACTTAAAAACCATGAATCTATACTTCTAATATATAAAATTCTCGTGTCGCAATGTTTTTTACCAAACTCCTCCGAAAAGGCTGGACCGATTTGTATAAAATTTTATGTGCGTATCGGGTAGGTCTGAGAATCGGCCAACATCTATTTAAAAAAAAGAAGCAAAACAACGTTTTCGGGATCAGCTTGTTATATTATTAATTCGAAAGTAACTCTGTCTGTATGTTACCTTTTCACGCCAAAACCACTGAACGGATTTTGATAAAATTTGCCAAAGAGATTGATGGCGTCCTAAGGAAGGACGCAGGCTACTTTTTGGTACTTTTTGTTGCGAAAGCACGTTCTCGTAGGATAAATCCCGACATCCACGCGGGCGTTGGACCGTTGGCAGAAGCTAGTAGAAAATAATCAAAGAGCTCAAGACCTAGCTCTGAGGCTAGGAATGGTAGCAGCAATACTTAATTTGATAGTTTGATCATGGGGTCTCAACTCCAACAAATTATAATATTAGTCTTGAAAGAAAATACATAGATGGCAGCACAGATAACCATTATGAAATTAACAATCATTAGAAAGCGATAAACGGCAGAATTTTGGCTGTAGCAAGATTCCTTGTTTATTGATGATTTATTAATTTACTTTCATAATGCACGTATTTTCAAAAAAACAAGAAAACCTAAATTAACAGGATCAAAAAGCAAAATTCTGATTACTCACTGGAGACGTCATGTGGTCTCATTTGTTATAACAAAAAAGTTGCTCAGGAATTTGTGAATTTCTTTACCAGTGTCCCACTAAAAACCACTGAAATCTTAAATTCTTCGCCCTCGCTTGCTTTTGATTTAATGAGGGCGAATGTTTCAGCCTGCCCGATTGAGTTTAACTTTAAGCATATTAACCCCTTAACAGTAATAAAATCTTTTACGCAAATCAAGATCAAATTGACCGAAGATCTTTGGGGAATGTCTATTAAAGTCTGTGCTTTCATAATTGAGACTACAGCACCTTACTTAGACTTAATATTTGATTTGTGTGTGGATCAAGGAGTCTTCCCGGATCTAATGAAATACAGTAAGGTAATACCACTTTTAAAATCCGGGGACAGTGAAGACACTAATAATTATAGACCTGTGTCCGTGTTGCTGGTTTTCAGCAAGGTTTTTGAAAAGATAATGCTTAATCAGATGCTCAATCATTTCGTTACTAATAAAATCCTTCACGAGCAACAGTATGGTTTCACCAAAGGGCGTTGTACGACCGACGCTGGTGCACCTTATTAAAACAATATTTTTAACGCGTGGGCAGAGGCTCAAGACGCCATAGGAATCTTTTGTGACCTCTCCAAGGCATTTGATTGCGTCGATCACGAAACCCTGCTTTTGAAACTTGAGCATTACGGACTTGGAAAACTTGTGCTCAGTTTAGTAAAATGTTATTTAAATGAAAGACAACAGCAAGTTCAAATAAATGGTGTCAATTCACTTGGTTTAAAAGTAAAAATGGGTGTTCCACAAGGCTCGATATAGGGTCCTTTCCTCTTTTTAGTATATATTCATGACCTATTAATTACCCATTTATTAATAAATCAACCACAAATGGTGTTATTTGCTGACGATACTTCCTTAATTTTTAAGGTAGATAGACGTACTTAAAATTTTGACGACGTAAATAATGCCTTACTAATTTAGTACTAAATGGAAATAAAACTCAGTGTATAAGATTTTCTTTACCAAACGTCAAGAGTAGTGATTGTGAGATAGTATTGAATCAAGAGAAACTAGAATTCGTCGATTAAACGGTTTTCTTGGGGATCACGCTCGACTCAAGGCTACGATGGGGTCGTCATTTAACATCTCTTGCAGGACGGCTAAGTTCAGCAGCTTATGCTGTCATAAAAATCCGTCAATTTACTGATGTAGATAACGCGAGGCTGGTCTATTTTAGTTACTTTCATAGTATCATGTCTTACGGTATTTTACTTTGGGGACGGTTTGCTGACATCGAGTCTATTTTTATTCTGCAGAAAAGAGCCATCAGAGCCATATATAATCTCGCGGGCGCGATTCTCTAAGGGCATTGTTTAAGGATATTAACATCATGACGGTACCTGGTCAATACTTCTATGAAAACATCATGTACGTAAGTACGTAAGTAGTAGTAGTATAGTACTAGAAATCGGGACCTATTAGTTCAACCAGGTTTCAGACTGGCTAAAGTAGACTCATCTTTCACGGGGTACTGTCTAAAATGTTATAATAAAATACCTCCCCACATCCATCAACTAAATGATACGAAATTCAAATCCTTTGTCAAACGCACACTATGCAGGCAAGCATATTATATATATAATAATAATAATATTCATTTATTTTCAGACAAAGTCCATTTGGGGTACATTAAAACATAATAAAAATAAATAGAAATCACACACACAATAAAATTATACTCAAACATTCGAATCAAATAAAATGAATTTACACAAACATGTCATTAAAATCAAATCAAATTTATAATAAATGCGAATGTCAAAAACAAATTAAATTAAAATACACACACACATGTCATTCAAAACTAATAAAATAAAACACACAACACAACAATATTTACGTAATACGAGGTGAGGCGCTACTATGAAGCTGCATCCACCTCTGCAACAGGGGCATATCCCACCGCTCGGACAATACCTTCAGGATGCCGTTCGAGCTGTTTTGTAGGCGACTTAGTAGCGAAGCGCTCCGTTTTCTTATTATCGCGAAAAAATCATCAGTCCGCGCCTCAGCAAACATAGTCGAGGCACTACAACACCGCGGGAACCCTAACAGCATCCTGAACGCATTGTTGTACTGCACGCGCAGTGCGCTGTACGCCCGCTGCGTAAAGTTGATCCACAGGCTGCACGTGTAAAACGACTGACAATATGCCTTAAATAAAGTCACCTTTACTGGTCTAGTACATCGTGCGAACCTGCGAGCCAACATATTACACCGAACAGACAACGCCCTGCGCTCCCTCTCAATATCCTGATTGTCACACAGGTCATCGGAGACCCAGTGGCCCAAATACTTGAATTGATTGACCCTGGTTAAAGCAATGCCGCAGAGAGTGACAGGAGGTACAGATGAGTAGCTTTTGGTACCAGCTTTAAAAATCATAAACTCACTCTTTTTAGCGTTGTACCTGAGCCCATGGGCCTCCGCATATGACTCACATAAGCGCAGAAGTTTACGTAACGCACCGACCGATGGGCTCAGCAGCACCATATCATCCGCGTAGCTGATGTTGTTTATACAGACCCCATCTATAGAACACCCAATATTAGTGCTGCTGAGCTCAGCGATCAGCCGGTTCATATACAGGTTGAAGAGGCGAGGCGAGGATAACCCCCCCTGCCTCACTCCGCAATCCAACCCGTACACGTCCGACTGCGCACCCGCCCATCTGACACTATTCAGCTGCTTATGGTACCAGTATCTGAATAAAGATACAATCTCGTGTGGCAGATCCGTTTCACATTGTAGCTTCTGCCACAGCTTGTCATAACACACCAGATCAAAAGCTTTTGACAGATCTAAATAGCATGCATATACTGGTGTGCTTCTGTCTGTGTAGTACTGAACAGTTTGCTTGAGACAGAGGATAGCACTCTCAGTTGACAGACCAGGTCTAAAACCAAACTGAGCGTCATGCAATTGCAGGTGTTTCTCCAACTGTTGGTCAAGCAAACTGTCCAGCACCTTAGCTATGACAGTCGCAAGCGAGATCGGTCTGTAATTATCAAGATCTGAGGAGTCACCTGTCTTATCTTTAACGATTGGCACTACAACCGTGTGCATTAGATCATCGGGCAAATAACTATGACTAACACACAAGTTAAAAAGTAAAGCAAGGACTCTTGGCAGGTGTACGCCCGCGTACTTCAGATGCTCGATGCTAAGACTGTCGTGACCAGGGGACTTGCCTCTCACCATCTTCTTTATAACGCTAGCCACATCTTTGGCATAGAATCTGACAATAACATCCCCAGAGCGATCCTCGGCAGCGAGCATCTGAGACGCAGACCCGAGCGGTGACACCACATTGAAATGACGCTGAAAGGCGCAGGCTATGTCCCGCGGCTCATGCGCGCCACCCACACTCACCGGAGAGCCCGACCTTGGATTCAGTTTATGTGTGTGTTTCCAAAAGTCACCAAAATTTTTATTAGCATGATGTTCCGCAATAATATCCATTTTAATCTGAGTTTCATTGTCTTGACAGTACTTTAATTTAACTTTAAATATTTTCCTAGATTCACACATTTTATTATAAACATAACCAGATCTAGGACGTCCATAAGATACCCACGTCTGATAACATAGTCTCGCCCTCCGGTAAGCATCACTAACATGCCTGTTCCACCCTGTTACATATTTAAAATTGTTCCGTTTAGGTACAGTGCAGCTTTTCTTAGCGGCTTCGGTCAAAATATTTACAATCTTATCATACATTGAATTTATGGTCTGTTTGTGTCTCTGATCACTACACATTCCATCTGCGCAATATCTAAAGTCTAGTGGGAAATCAATCTGCTTTAACTTTGAGTTACAATAACTTGTATAACCTTGTGTTTGCTTATGGTCTCTAATTCCCCATTTGACATCACTAACAGGGTTAGTAAGGGTTGTAGTTTTTGGCAAAATTATATTCATGTTACATTCAATCAATAACGGAAAGTGATCAGACCAGTATGTATCATACAGTACGCACACATCCACAACCGTGCGCCGCGCCGCACTTGTTACTACGCAGTGATCGAGCCATCGCCGGCACCCGTGTGCCTCACTCACAAACGTATATGTATCGCGTGGCAGCCGCTCAATGTCCAGACACGACCACGATTGTTCCGTACAAAAAGTAAACAACTCGACAGAAAACAGCTCACCTGGGTGCGCGTTGAAGTCCCCGAGAATGAACACTGATTCCACATCATTATTCTCAATAATCGCGTTTAACTCACTAAGGCACTCTGTAAATTCGGTCAAGTTACCGATCGAATTGGTAGGCATGTACACTGATATCACTAGCATCGACCGACCGTGAAGCACTACCTTTATCGCTGCGAGACGCACACTAGCACACGCGATTACAGACACCGTTGGAAACACCGCTTTCCTCCACAGCAAAGCGACCCCCCCGTACGGCCTTCCTCTAAGCAATCCAACGGATGTATCAACAGCAGACTTCCCAGTAAAGGAAAATGCGTCATCAATACTACCCAGGAACTGTATGTCGTGAGGCAGAAGCCAGGTCTCCTGTAGTGCCACAATGTCTGCCGCTCGACAGAGTCCTCTTACACATTCGACTGACCTCGTTACACTCTTGCAGTTGAAAGTAATAAGTTTAGTTGTATTGTCCATTGACTGACGATATTACTCCATTCATCTCTCGGTAGGTACGTTTGTCCGCATTACGACTGAAGTCAACAAAACGGCGATATAATATCCCGTCGGGCCAAACGTCATCCCTCAGAAACATTTCTAGTTTATGTTTAGGAACAAATACTATGTACCCATCATACTCCTTATTTATTTTCATATTCATTTTATCCACTCTAATGTCTAGGTTTGTATTCTTCAACAAATAAGTTTGTATATCATTTGCAGACGTCTGCTTGGACACGTTATAAATATAAATTGGAATTTTAGTATCCGCCGCCTTAAAGTTATTGTCCGAATCAACCATAGCTTTTCCTGTATTTCCAACAAAACGGTTCCTTAGCCGCTTTTTCTGAACCAGGGTCCATTCCTCGTTAAGTATTTGGGGATTGGACTGTGGTTTCGCCACACCATCCTGCACAACATCAGAGAAACTTTTCCTGTTTTGCGTGCAGTTAGCGGCAGAGGCCGGCACCGTCGTCGGCTGACTCACCACCGCCTTAGACAGAGTGCGAACAGCTGTTATTTTCTCACTTGCAGATGCCGCTACGTTCACAACTGCGCTAGGTGTTTTTATCGCGCTACCTTCGTCCGACAAAATGATACGCTGCTTCTTTAAGGGAGTCTTTGCAGACTGTTTTTCTGCTGACTTATGTGTGCCACATATTGGGGATAGTCCCATAGGACCACTTTCGTGCTCAAAACTTGAAAGCGCACAGGCGCCCCGTTTCAGGTTAATATTTCGTGAGAAATTGTTCACGATTGAGGCGTTCTTAAGGGCTTCTACTTCTGCACGTAGCTCCTTCAACTGGTTTACTGTAGCGTACTCTTCAGAAATACGATCTATTTCACTTCGCATCCGCACCAGATCCTTGAGAAGGCGGGTCACATCTACATGGTCGAACAAAACTGGGGGTAGTTTTTGTAAATCCCGAGCGACAAAGATGGGGATTTCTTCGGGATCCGTTTCCTTTAACAGGCAGACGATATCGTCTATGTCACGTAATGTTTTCCCCTGTCTTTTTCTTATCTTCTTGCGTTTTGTTGTAGAAATAGAATCAAACAACAAGTTTTTCGCATTCAAAATTTCACTTTCCGTAAATGCACTGACACAAATGCGGGAAATACTTTCTTCGTCCATCACATCCAGTTTATTACAAATAAAAGCCAATGTCTCATTTATGACTACATTGCAGCTTCCACACTTTACAATATTAGTAGCCATTGTTTGCACAACGACTTCTCATCCCGACAAGAACACCGAAACACAACGCGACTATACAGTGGCGCGTGCGAAGCGAGACTCAATATAGATTATTAATATTATAGGTTAGGGGATTACATAACTGATAAAAATGCCTGGCTTAATGCTGATCCTGCTCCACACCACAACTAATTAATTGACATTTGAAATACTGTTGAAGCTGCTGAAGATTGTAAGAATATATTTGCATTATGCAAACTCAATCTCCTTTTTATTATATAGATGCATTGCACAGATGTCAGTACTTTCTATAGAGCCACCATTTACCGGGTAATGTCATAGATTGACGTGAATGTGCCCTGGCGGCTGATAGTATGTCATGCTTACTCAAATGTCTCGCTGACGGTGGCGCGTGTGTCGGATCATTTATCTCCCTTCAAAATGGTTGAGCTGAATGGTGCTGATCCATGCGTCATGTTCGTGAACGGGCACCGTCAGTTGGGACTGGTCATCTCTTAGCTGCCGCGGCTTATTTTAATAATTAATTTTATGGATTGTTTTAAATTATGTTTTGCTGCACTCTGGACGCTTTTAACGTGTACGGTTTTTGTTCATCGTTCTCACTTATAGTGTCAACGTTAATCGATGTAACTAATATATTTGTAACAACAATTTATTTAAAAGAGTGTCCATGGAGTCTCTTGCCCGTTCTTCTCCATAGGTACCTACTGCGCTTTGGAATGGGCAATTAGCTTCATATTTCTGACTGACCGACTCCTTGACAATTCAAAAGTGCCTGTAAATGGTTTAATTGAAATAAATGATTTGATATAAAAGGATAGCACCAAACGTTTAAAAGGTAGGTTGGCCCCTAGATGGCGTTGTAAAACTACAGTCTTTCTCTTTCATCATTAAGTCATCAGTCATTTAATTATTAATCACTCAAATATTTATTCACATTTAGTTGACGTTATAAAATTCACTAAATTGAATTGTGTATGGTTCTTGTTTCTTATATAGGTCAAGGACCTGAAATAAATAAATTTAATTTTATTTAAATATCGGTCTCTGGAAATAAGTGAGTCGCTAATGCTGCCATCTGTTGAAAATTTGGACGAACTAAAATAGCCAGCTCAATAGCCAGACTTAGGGAGGTGCCATTTCTTTGTATGGGATTGGGTATCTGTACGTTGTATTATATTATCTGTGGTTTGATATAGGTACCTATTTTCGGAAAGGGATAACGACGTCTTGTAGCATGTTAAGTACACTGTTTTGAAGTACGGACAAGCGTATCATGACCGGGTTTTGTAGACGGAACGGCATCTCATTTTTACTATGCCTTCTTTGAATTTCAATATTTTTAAGAATATAAGTCATCATTCCTATTGATACTTATATGTACTAGTAAGGGGAGAGCTACAGAGAAATACAGTTATGTTGTGGTGATTTTATGATAAATCTATCAATTGTCTTATCTCCAATATTACC
Source organism: Dasypolia templi (assembly GCA_963555695.1). NCBI lineage: Eukaryota > Metazoa > Arthropoda > Insecta > Lepidoptera > Noctuidae > Dasypolia > Dasypolia templi. The sequence continues at coordinate 9,935,515 of OY743137.1, read as the reverse complement.
TTCTTCTCTTGGAATGTAATTTCTGGCAAACCTTAACGTACCCACTATACTAGGTAGCTTGCAGTAATGAGAGAAAAATTTCTACAATACTGTCATAAAAAATCGCGAAAATGGGTGTGTTGTCGTAAAGGCAAGAAACAATTGTCTAAATAAACGACGCTTTTGTTCTAACCGATGTGGTCGTATTCCTATCGTCAAGAAAGAAGCATGTCAACTGTTGTCAACTTCTTTTGTAATGGTCATCTTAATCAAAGAATAATATTCTCAAAAGTATCTAAGTAATTCCAGACTAAAAGTACTATTAGAAAATAAGTTATTCATTTATTTCAAGATTATAGTATTTTCTGGCAAGACATGAAAGGCGACCCTGAATTTAGAGAACTTAGTATGTATATTAGAAAATAAGTTAATTATTTATTTCAAGATTATTGTATTTTCTGGCGAGACATGAAAGGCGACCCTGAATTTAGAGAACTTAGTCTGTAATTGCATAGAAGCAAAGCAAAATTCAATTGAATCAATATTCAATTTCTTCTAGAATTGATTACTGCTACCATAAAATAACATACGAGCTGTCACAGAATAACCGCAAATAGTAGTTTGTTTTTATTTGACTACTGAAACGATTTCAATTACTTTTAATATTGGTAAGTAGGTATTTTTTTCATGAATATTTATTTTGCCATGCTGACGGCAGATTTAGCCAAAGAAAATGAAATCTTATTTCAAGGCATTAAGACAATTTAACAAAATGTTAAATGCTAAAATAAATACATCCTACCAAAAATTAATAATGTGTACGGTATGCGGGTTGCAGAATATTTAATACCTTTTTTTCTTAATAAACTTCCAGAAGACTTGCAAACGTTATACAAAATGAGTTCGAAAAGTTATAAGTACAAATCAAAACGTTTCTTTACACAACACTTCTCTTAGTGTTTTATAGCCCGTAAAATGTAATAAATAAAAAATAAAATATAAGTCAACGGCTCGCCAGCAACAGATAAACCCTGAGAGGTTTTCTTTGTGTGGCTGAAACCAATTTGTTTAATGTTAAGTGTTTTAGAAATAAATTAATAAATAATAAATAAAATAGTTATTAAAAAAAAAAAGAAAAATAATTAATATGAAATAACGAGTTTTGGTCATTATATTATGCATTTAACTCAATAAGTAATTGGGGTGTATGAGGTATATGAGGTATAATAATAATAACTTTATTGATACTAAATCCTTTGTTACAATAAGTAGTAGGTTACAATAACAATTGGTTGTAAAAAGGTGTCTAGAATGGTGGAAACCCTGCCTCCTAAACTAGGGGAAACCTGTGCCTTAGGAAACAGTGTTCTACTGTTACTTCGTGCACTAATAGTCCTTTTCACCGCACTTTGTTCGACAATAATAATAAAAAATAAAAGGGGAACAAAAGAATTTAAATGGGGAAATGAATATGAATATATCGTTTGTTTGTTACTTTGACTGCGTGTGTAAGTATGGATGTGAGTGTGAGTGAGTGCGAGTGTTAATGTATTTGTGTGTGTGAGTAAGTGTTGTGTGTGTGTGAGTAAGTGTTGTGTGTGTGTGTGTGTGTGTGAGTGTTGTGTGTGTTTGTTAAATAACTACTGACATTCACAATTATGTTTGCGTGGGATTATTTAATTTAGCAGATAAATAAATTGGTTTAAGCATGTCTGAATACAAGCGTAGTGGAGTGATTTTGAAGATTTAAATGCGGGACTAGCGAGGAAAGATGAGTAGCTCTTCTGTTTTAGTATAGCCCAAGTCATACAGTAAATTTTTAATTTAGTTTTTGCTTCATATCTATTTAAAATATTTATTTGAACTTTTTTACTGATCTTTCTATAGCTAAGAGAACTTACAACATACAGTTGTCGACTAGCGAAGGGCGTTTTGTGGGGTATTGATGGACATGATGAATGATCGCTTGTTAGGATCCGGAGGGGGGATCTGCAGAGCTAACATGACTCACGCGATAGTTACTCACTCTCGCGTTTTCTAGTCACGTCCATACTTATCTGTCACTTTTCTCGTTTTCTGACAGCGCTGCCATACAAAATAATAGACTCCTTCTGTCAAATTTGATGTTTTCTCGTTAAACCCTAACATGACCACCTAATTTAAGTAGACAAAATTATGATACAATAAAAATAAAATAATATATCCAAAATAACATGGCAAATTTAAAATTATACTTTGTTTGTCTTAGTTTTATTAGACAACATAATAATAATGAAAATAGGTACTTAGTTTAAAACTACATACTAAATACATTGGAATGAAGTTCCTTTCGGCGGCCGCGAGAGAGTGTGGCGCAGGGGAACACTATTACGTAGACGAGCATCACGTACAGTAATAACCAGTCTCTTTGTCAATTACCGAAATCTAGGGAGGTATGGCTGTTTGGCAATATCATTTCGAAAATCGTCAGTTAATTGCCCAAAGTTGGTGAGTAACAGCAATATCATGTGTTTTATGGTAATGGTTACAATATGAACCTTCGCTTTTTCGAATAGTGACCTTCGGCCGATTTATCAATTGAAGTGATTATTTAATTTGTATAATAAGTACCACAAATTTTATATTTAACAGTGAAAAAGTCGGTTAAATGGAACTAAACATAAATTAAAAGAGGTGCACGTTAAATCAATATAGTACATACTAATTCCATGCGTAAAATCGACCAATGTTGTAATGATAAAAAATGATTTGTTTTTAATAACATGCTACATCCGTGCCTTGTGCGAGTTTATTCGAGCGTGTCGGTCATGTTAGGCCTAGGGATGACGTCAAAATCGTAGACAAATTTGGAGAAATCAAGATAAAGAGCGTTCTCGCGCTTGTCATGTTAGCCCTGCTGGCTGTGTTTCCAAAGGGTGGCTCGAAGCACAAAGAGCTGTCGTACAGTAAGTACTTTAATGTCCGCATATGATTGGGTTGTGGGGAACCTAAACGGTTTGCCAAGCATCACCTTGAGAACATCCCTCTGTGCTCGCTCTAAACCCAGCAGTTTAGTTTTGCCAGTGCCACCCCACACCGGGATGCAGTAACCAATAACGGATTCGCAAAGAGCAAGGTCCACCACTTCAGTGTTTTTGAATCCGCACACTGTCTTAGCGACTTGAAGATGTAGATTAGCTACCTAACTTTTTAAACCAAATTATCGACATGGGTGTACCACTTCAACCCGTCATTAATCGCTACCCCCAGGTATCTGGAGTGACCGGCACGAGATAGTGTTGTGCAAGAACATGAAGAGTTAAGTTAGCAATTATGTGCGTTTATGGTAAATTCCGGTGGGGCTTTTGCTTTTGGATAGGTTTAGGGAAAGCAGATTATGCTGCAGCCAGTTCATAACCACCTGTAATGATTGTTGAGAATGATATTTCACATCATTCAAACTACGATTGCTTTGTCGTCAGCATACGAAGAAGAGAAGAATAGAAGATATTGTAGTTGAGGAGTAGCAGTGTGCAAAGGCCATTTATATAAACAAGGAATAAAGTAGGACCAAGCACACTACCTTGCGGCACACCAAATTAGATAATTTCTTCGCCACTGACGCACGTGTCAATCTTGACACTGAGTCTTCTATGTTGGAGATAAATTTTAAACAGATCTAGCGTTTGGTGGTACCAATACCTATGATTTCCAGTTTTGAGAGAAGAGTAGGAACGGAAACTGTATCAAAGGCTTTTGTTAAGTCCAGTAAATTGGCAAGGCAACATATGTCGTCTAACTTTCTCGCGACGAGTTCTGTAAGATTAGTAATTGCATATTCTGTAGAGACCCCATTTTTAAGCCATACTGGTTGGGCGCTATAATTTTATTTTTCTCTAAGAAATTCAGTATACGACCATTTATCAGCCTCTCCATAACCTTAGAAATAGCTTAAAGAACGGAAATCGGTCTATAGTTGCTCGGACAGTCCCTGTTCCTTATAGATCGGATGGACTGGGGCCTTTTTGAAAGGTTCAGGGAAAATTCCATTTGCTATGGCTATTTACATGTCTTATTAATGGTATAGTCGCCGGCACGTAACTTGGCAAGAGTCGTTAGATGCTTTCTTTCTTTCTTTAACTCTCTTCTAAACAGAAGTAAAAAAAATATGGTAAGAACTATAAAATAATGACAAGCACTACAGGTGAAAAAAAAATTGTCGCACTAAGTGCACATGCGTCAACTTACTCCGACTACGCCAAAACCTTGGCAAGTTACGTGCCGGCTACTATACAAGAGTTTTACTTATAAGGTTAAATTTATATGTTAAAATTAAAAGGAATCTGTAAGGTAAATATGAATGAACCGGTTCATTAAAATTTGCTTTCTAAATTAAATACCTATTTAATCAGGTTAATACCTCGCATGTTAACAGGTGTTATACATATTCTATTTATAGATTTAATAGCTGCCCGCGACTTCGTCCGCCTAAAGTTTCTTGTTCCTGCGACCCACCCCGTCGCATCGCATCACCTGTCCGCGCTGTCCCTTCGTTTTCGCTAAGCGTCCTTTCTGATTTTGCTCGGCTCCGAAGGGCCTTAGCGTTATGTTAAATAGCCTATAGCATTCCTCAAGAGTTGGGCTATCTTATGCATAAATATTTTTACCGACCGGTAGTTCTAGAGACATACAAACTTACAAACAAAAACAAATTATACCTATTTATAATAAAGATTTAGTGTAACACCAAAGACCTATACATATGCTAACTCATTCTGAACGAAAGAAAATAATTTGTCTGGATCTTGCGCATTGTTCTATGACATACTCGTTTTGCTTTGTCTAAGTCTATGCACATTTAAAACAATCGCGTTTGATGCGAGTACTATGAGCACCAAACAACACAACCGTTTCGCTTTGCTTTTTGCTTGACCAATAAGATCTGCGTTTGTCCATCTAAAATGTCCTCTCTTGCGTTCCTATGAATAAAATAAATAAAAATCATTATCGTAGGCCACATGATCTATATGAAAAATATATATAATAAATTCACAATATGTATTATTATTTTTTCGAGTTTTCTATCCCTTTTTTTGCACCTGCCATGTTTTGTCTTTGCAACACCTTATTTGGACTGGTAGAAAATGCCTCAAGCATGTCTGCCTTTGTAAAGTATTTTCACTTGTGGTTTTTACAACGGCTCTCAAACATAAGCTACCACAGCGTGTCCGGTCCAGAAGTACATAGATGGTTAAATAAAATAGACTTTAAACCCAGGCTGTGTATTGGGAATATTGGAAAGAGGAGGCAGTGTGAATGTTGTACTTGTATCATGTCGGTTATAATAAAACAACTCAATTCACAATAATGCACATGTGCTTAAATCAGTTCACTTACAGTGCACTCTATCTGAAGTCCGGGACGCCATCGATGTTCTCACTCTAGTGTTGTCCGTACATCATTTACTATCCACTAGTGATGTTCCTGCTTACTGAACAATACATCGTACATACTACAGTTCTTATTCTAAAAACTTCCTTTTACATTTCAGGAACTAAAATCATTCTACATGACATCAGTAACAGTGATCTTCGTGGTGGCGATGGTGCTGCAGATCCCGCGGCTGGGTGTACCGTACCTGGTGAAGATGTGCGTGTTCATCGGCTGGGCAGCTTATGGAGTTCTGCCTACGCTGCACTGGGCATACACGTTGGGAGGGTTCGATAACCCCATGGTACAGGTCAGTAGATCCATTTTTTTTGCTTAAGGGGACTACAGGACCTAAACGCAAGTTTAATAATGCCTAATAGTATATAATTCACTGCAGTAAACAAAATCTGAAAAATATATGTTATTCTCCAGTATATATGGTAGTTAGATTAGTTGAAAACATAATACAACTAATTTGATACGATCGAAAAAAGTCAGGAAGATACATCAAAAAAAATATTTTAACGATTAATAACCATACTAATACACATGCAATTATTCTGATATTTTGTCTGATTATTCTACAAGCAACACATTAACGTGATAGTGTTTTAATTTTTTAGTCCAATGCATAGTTTTTTTTTTGTAAATAGATAATTGCTTTTTTTTTATAAATTACCAGCGTTGCGTCATCGCGCTTCTCTTTCTTTTCTATGCAGTCTGACAGTGACCGCGCTTTAGCTCTTGTCCTTGTCTCTCACCAAATAAGTTCGACGTGGTTGGGCCACAGTCTAAAAAATCTTGGTGCGTATGTTTTATGGGTAATCGCTCACACACTTTGTGTCGGTGCTGGCGCTATAGATTTAGTTCCTAGGTGGCATATTTTCGCGAGGAGGCAAAACGCCGGGGTGTAACTCCGCTGCCGCGAGAAATCACGGTACAGCGGACAGAGCTCCGGCGGGATCTCATGGCGACATGGAGGGTGCGATTGTCGCAACCCAGTGCTGGGCACGCCACAATAGCGGCGGTAAGTCCCCTCTTTGAGGAGTGGTTGGAGAGGCGCCACGGCGTCCTCACCTTCCGCCTGACACAGGTCCTCACCGGACACGGTTGTTTCGGGAGGTTCCTGTTTCGCATAAGGCGGGAGGAAACGCCCGGGTGTCACCATTGTGTGGATCGCCCGGAGGACACGGTGGAGCATACGGTGGAGGTATGCCCAGCTTGGGCGGAGCACCGCAGTGTCCTCGCGGAGGCGATCGGCGGCGGCGATCTCTCGCGTCCGGCCCTGGTCCAGGCCATGGTACGGAGCGAGAGGGAATGGAAAGCCGTCACCTCCTTCTGCGAAGCAGTAATGCTCGCGAAGGAGGAGGCGGAGCGGGTGAGGGAGAGAGCATTGCGCCCTCACGCCCCCACTAGCCGCCGCAGGAGCCGCCCTGGGCGTCGGGAGTCGCCTGCAGATTCCCGGCCACCGTAGGAGCGGGCTTGCGGATGGCGAGCAATGGGTAGCTCGCCGTCCGGTAAGGACCAGGCCCGGGTCGACGGCGCGTTGTGTTCCACGCGCGCCTCAAAGAGATGTCAGCACAAAAGTGACGGGGTCCGATAGGGCCGACGCCTCAGGGTCGCGGGTTATTCCACAGAGAAAACCGTGGCCCTGACACAGGAAACTGAAGGAACACGGGTGGGTTTTAGTCAGTAAAAGTCTGACACGCCCTCCCGCTCCACCCAGAGCGGGAGAAGTCATTTGATGATTTCCCACCCAAAAAAAAAAAAAAGGTGGCATATTTTAAATAAGTATATGAGTTTAAATGGTGTGGGAAAGATCTGGCAACATCTCGCGTCAAGGAAGGGAGTCAATGACAATCTTGCAAGTTTTTTTCGCCTCTTCAGTTTTTTTACCTAATACCTACATTAGCCCAGGTATGTGGCGGGATAAAAAAAAAAACTACTTACGAATATAATGGTTTGTTCGTGACATTTGCGTGGTCTAATTAAGTCATTGTTATCGACAACCTTTTCTCGATAAAGAGTCATTTTATAACATACTTAGTAATAAAATGACTATTAATACCCATACCTAAAATTCCTAAACTCATTTACCGATCGTTAGAATCCTTTCAATTATTATATATACGGTGTTGTAATGTTATTGGATTGATTAGTAAGATACAAAAACACTTTTATTTACCTAATGTCCACCATTTAAAAAATGTGCAACTAAGACTTTTTAAATTTTATATGTGTATTTTTATTTAAATCAGCCTTACTTGTTCCCACTTGAGAGTGGGCCGTAATCCACCACGCGGGCCCAGCGCGGGTTGGCAGATGTCACATGTCTTTGAATTTTTGGTTTTAGGACATGCCGGTTCCCTCACGATGTTTTCCTCCACCGCTTTGAGAACAGTGGTGTTGAAATAATTTACACTAAGTTAAGCGCCTACGTAGGTTCGAACCTAATTAGTCGCCTCGTGAGTCGCAGCCGTTACCACTTGGCCCCAACTATATAATATATAAAAACAATGGATATTTGAACATAAATGTATCTGTGTTGTTCCAGATGTTCTTCCCTAGAGTCATAGGGATGTACGTCATCAGTGGGACTGCCTTCGTGATATACGCCTTCAAGGTACGTCGTCCAGAATAATATTAAGAGTGCTACATTACAGTCCATTCACAGTTATTTTAACTCTGAGTTTACATCACTGTCAAAATCACAGTGATCTTTATTGCCGTTGCAATAAGGTAGGTGTTGGGTTGCTGCCATTGACAAGTCTCTCAAATTCGCAATGAACTTTTTGCTCGTTACAATAAGGTTGCTATTGGGTTACTGCTGTCAGAGGTAAAAAACTGTGAATTAGCGATGCGCGATGGCGAGAGGTTTTATTCGATTGTTTCAATTGTTCGAACATCTCTCGGCCGGGAATTATTTTTTAATTTAATTCAAACCGCAAAATTCATTTTATTTTGGTCAACCGCATCGCTGTTTTGAACCTTATAATAAAATGTTGCCGCGATGCGCTATTGTAAAATTTGGTTCTTACCGCACCTTAAAAACGCAAACTTTAAATTGTATGTACGTAGTCTGCATTAATATAATTCAATTAATTCAGATAAGTATCCATACTTTAAAAGTGGGAAACTAGTTTACTGGTCTAATTATCACACTAATATGAGATATTAAATAAGTTACAATAGAAGCAGAAATAGAAGCAAAAAAATATATTATTTTATACTACTATTCAACATAACAAAACAAACCCAATGCGAAAGCACCAGAGGTTACATTACAGGCAATGACCCCCAGTGCCTTCGCATTGGACTATCAATACTTTCATAAGCACTGCGCACAAAAATAATGAATTAATTGTCGGGTGAAACGTGCTACAAACCTCCACGAATGCTATAAGGTCAATACTGGAGTAATTGTATGCTAAAATCACAGCTAGTACTGAAACTGGGGTTTATAAAACATGCTAATTGTATTACTTGTTAATTGATTCCAAGCAGACATTTGTGTGTCATTGTAGTACAAAGACTTGATTACAATTCATGAAAGTCTGTTTTTGTTGTAAATATACGTAGGTGTTAATGTATGAATATTCAAAATCTTAACTCTTCTAAACAAGTACCATCATAATCAGCCTATAACGTTCCCACTGACAATTTAACAATTTAAACCAAATTAAGATTTAACATAAGTTAAAACTAGTGGTACAATACATTATCTCATAAGTCTCCATTACCTTCCAGGTGCCAGAACGCTGGTTCCCGGGCAAGGTGGACTACATCGGCCACTCGCACCAGTGGTGGCACGTGCTGGTATTAGGCGCGCTCTACTACTGGCACAACTCCGGCATGATGTACGTACAGTACCGCATGAACCACGGCTGTGCCAACACTATGCGGATCTTTTAAATTTAGAACACACGTCATGAGGACTTCTACCTCATTGAATCAAGATCAACGAGTGACCTTTTTCAAAAATAGAGTGCTACAAGGATATTTTGGCGCGTGAATAACATTGACAGGGTGTTGTTGGTGAATGTTTATGAAATTTTATGGACAAAACAAAATGGAGGCGTTAGTTCTGATTTTGGCCACGCGCCTTAATAACCTTGTACCGTTGTATATGCGAATTTTACCTGAAGCCAGTACCCTAATTGCGTAATACACAATCAATCGGAATCTGAATCGTTTTGAAACAGATTGCTATTCCATTGCTTCATAAGTTCGATAAAAAATCTGCTCAACAATGTAAATAACGCAATGAATGTTGTTTAACTATCAAAATACAACAGATTAGTCGTAATCGTTTACGAAAATGTGTTACGCAATTAGGCTGCTGATTAAGTGGATAGCAAAGTATGCCTTATTTTAAAGGTGCTTAGCTTAAGGCCTTATTAAAACAGAAATTGTTTTAAGTATTTTTAATTGTAAACAGGCTCTTTTAAAGCATTTGAAATCTACAACTGCCTACTAAACTGTTTGGTTGGGGCATTCAGAAAGGGTATGGAAAGCATTCTCTCTTCAGAAGTTCCTTTCTTCGTAATCATAAAGAATATCCTTAATCTACACACGAACATGTCTTCACGTTCACGAACTTCTCTTATAATCTTGGCTATGTCCACCATGTTTAATAAAATATGTGATACTCCACTGCTCAATATAACGTTTCAAAACTAGTAAATTTCGAAAAGGTTGTTTAATCTCAATTTAAGAATATTATGTATTTATGCTTTAATTTAATTCCTCGAATTTGAATCTATCATAGAATCATTATTTTTTATTATCGTCTAATCTAATAGTAACAATTTTTTTTGTCATTGTTACGCTTGAAATAAGAGGAAATACTCATATGTTCTAGGTCCTCCATTCCGATTTAAAAAAGTAAGACTGACTTGGGTCCATTTTATTTATAGAACACAGTACGACACCACTGAAAGGTTCCATTGGTGTGTCTACTGGTGGATGTAGTAATCAAACGACCAACAATAGCCATAGCTTATTTTTTACAAGTTATACGTTTGTGACTCCTGGAATTTATATTGCTTGACCCTTTTCATTTCTACCTAAGTTGCTGCATAGTGCACTCTGATTTTTTATTTGATAGTCCAAAATTTCAGCTGCGATCGACCTTTTTTGTTTAAATGACAACGATTCGATGAATCAATCCATCCATTACTATACTAATATTATAAATTTGAAAGTAACTCTGTCGGTATGTTACCTTTTCATGCCTAACCCACTGAACGGATTTCGATAAAATTTGGCAAGAAGATGATATGAATGATCCATAATACAACATTATGCTCCACGGTTGCAACATTAAAAAACAGGTCGGTCACAGAGTTTAGTTGAAATTTCTATGTTCGGCACATTTTGCCGATGGAACCTTTAAATTGTGTCGCACTGTAGCTTCTCATCACTCTTGCAGACGCATTTGTAATAAGTAGTTTAATCATGCTCAGTTTCATTTCATGTTATAGATCTGATTTAAAATGATGTAAGACTGGCAAGGATTAATTTTGTTTACATTAATTGCTAGATACGGTAGAACACAACCACAACTTTAGCGTTCCATTGATGTACCTGTGGACGTACCTAATTAAACGACCAACAAAAGCAATCGCTGCTTTTTGCTCTACACAGAAGCCATAACGTTTAAAGAACATTACAGATCTTTTGATTCCTGCCTGAGTTGGTTCGTCCTCAAGTTGCATTTCAGTCCGTTCAGTTATTTTATCTCTCGAGTTTGCATCACTGTCAAAATCACAGTGATCTTTATGAACGTTGCAATAAGGTTGGTATTGGGTTGCTGCTGTCAAACGTAAAATAACTTTGAATGCTTACTACCCATCATTCTTGCAGACTGAAGTGTTACCCTAGTTAAAAAAATGCTACACAATAGAATAATCGAACAATCATGCTCAGTTGCATATAATTAAAAAGATCTGATTTATAATTATGTACTATCATAGAATTAATATGCGACTAATTTGTTTTTATTGCGTTCAAAACACGCGTAGGTAGTGTTATTATAATAAGGTCTTAAAGACCGAATATTATTTTTTATCAAATATATATCACGAATTAAACGTTTGAACAATTGTTTGTGTACATCTTTGACTTTTTGACATCTGTGATTCGATTGTAAATGTGTTAACGTTTTAAAATGTAATGTTTGTATATGTTACTTATTATTTAAATTATCTTAATCAAATGATTGTTATAGTTAGTTTTATTTTTCTATGGTTTGGTAGTTGGGTTTTGTATGATGAAACATAAATTATTTAAAAAAAAAGTGTTTTTTTATTTTTTTAAATAAGGATGAGGATAAGCATAAGCATGTTAAACTAGGCAGCGCCTGTATCTTGAAGGCCTGAGTTGCGTTTTCTTACATTTTTATTCGAGACATATTTGCGTTAAGTTTCATTTAATTTCGGGATGTTTGAATAAGGAGCAACTACTTAATTCAATAAGGGTTCAGTCCGCGAGGCCTGAGCTGAGCTTTGCATTTGTGTGAGTGATTACCAATCGCACCAATGTGATGACGCGAGGGACGCACAGCGCCTCAGGCCGATTTTATAAACCGGTTTAAACCAATCGCTCTCTCACTCACACAAACGCTGACTGTACTATCAAGATAAAATAAAAATTAATTGAGCATATAAACACATTGCAGCATCAATGAAAGGCGAGGGTTAGCGATACACAGATTTATTGAAAAAGTTATCCATCTACCCACCAACATACAAATATCATGCCCGCTGACATGAAACATCGGTACACACATAATATCAATCTTAAACTCACGCTTTCTTCCCATGGGGGTAGGCAGAAACAATAAAACTGGCCTGCTGAAGTCCTTACATATACTACTTTTGCTTCGTTTACGTTCACATCTGGTCATACATGCGCCGGTTGTGAGTGCTACGCACCTGGTCTTTGGGAAGAGCATCACCAATAAGGTTACGAAATGTCCTGCTAGGGCGTTTCCACTTACCTCTGCCTTGTAAATTTCTTTTATAAGTCTCTTTTGTAAGCAAAATAAAATATTTCTAAATAATGTTATTGTGTGAGTGTGAGGTTCGTAATTCTTATCCCGGCGTGTTGTATGTATTTACGCATACTCCAATTATTTTCCAATAATTGGGTACGGATCCCGTTTCTTAATAGTGATCAATGCTGTTCGGGTTATCCATGAGGGAGCAAAGTATTGTACTATGAGCACAGTCTATCACTGTCATCACTATGTTAACTACCCAGGTGTTTTTGTAAAACAGGTAGTTGAAGGTAATAAAAAGACGGTATTACTGAGTAGTTATTGCTGGCTGTCAGTTTCATTAGTAATTAAGTCTACAAATTACTGTAGTACGCATAATTACTAATTGTATTACTATTTAAATTTTAAACGAATGATAACATAATTAAATTAAATGTAACGCCATCTAGTGTGCAACAGCTGAAACGGCTTCAAAGTTAGTTAAATTACTTTCTACTTGGTCTTGCTATTGAACGCTAGATGGAGGAATCAGTATGATGAGTAACCTCTTTTTTGAGTAACCTCTTTTTGATGAGAATTGAGATCCTGAGTTTTATGGTGATCTCTGGGTCAGGCAAAGTTAAATGACATGACATGACAGATTATGGTATGTAGTCGTATCTAATAATATTTCGGTTCAATTCTGGGTTTTCATCATTTCAAGTACTAAAGTTTGTTGGTATTTTGTTTATATAGTTGTCTAGTCTAGTACGTTTATTATGGTGTAGATGCCGCAATAAATTGCTTATCGTTTTTATAGGAAGGTTGCGACTCTTTCACTATGGGATTTAGTAGGTAGAGTATTAGAAATCCCATACCTAGGTTAACTACAGCACTATAATCATAATAGGATATACAATACCATGAAGGTATCCATATCTTATCACTGATAGAATCCAGTACCTAAGTAAACTACCAATGTACATAATAAATCAATCCACATTCAAAATTATAAACAGCATAAATACAAAAACTCATTTCAAACATCTACAAACAAACAATCCAATCCATAACAGAGCTGAATGCTCAATACTCAAAAATAAAATTGAAAAGCTCAGCTCCATCAAACAAAATAGTTATTTCACATATCAGCGAGTACGTATCCTTTCAGTTGTTACATTGCATTTATGAATACTGTCAGCAGACATATTCGCGCCCACACACCGAGTAAACCTTGGTTTGCGAATGGAAAAACAAAAAGATAAACGATCCAATATTTTCATTGCGCCGATGAATGGCTCCGTGTTGATTCAGCGTAGTGGAAAAATGATGCCAACATTGGATACGTTTTTTTTGTCGCATCGCACGTAATCCCGTCTGCATGAGCGATGTTCAAAAGATTCGACGATAAAATATAATTGTTCTGTTGTTGACTTTATGTACCTGACTTGCTAGATTCTGCAGATTTTAATTACGATTACTCAAATGTCTCTTGACTTCAATTAAATATTTATTGAGGTGTTCCTCTTGAATCTAAAAAGCTGTTGTTGATGATGTTACTTCTAATACCTATTATATCTACGTAAGTATTCTAATACGAAAAAAAAACAAAATCAAAAGTCATTTATTCAAATTAGGCAGAGAATCAGCACTTTTCGAACGTCAAAATGTTTAGGTACACCTACAACACCCAGATTTTTGACGTCGACAAGCTTTGATCTTCTGTGCTGATGCTACAGCACTGAAAGCCCGCGGATTTTTATTCATTCATATAGATGCCTGCAGGGGCTCTTGGCTAAGACAACAGCCGCACGTGTCGATCGATCAGGTAAAGCTACACTTGGTACTGCAGTTGGTCCGTGGATAGGTAACCATCTTAACATACCGAGAACCCTCCATGCCTCGGAGAAAGCACGTTAAGCCGTTGGTCCCGGCTGTCATTCGTGGATCCTTCACAGCCGTTACGCGTCGTCAGAAACCTGAAAGTCTGACAAGCAGTCTCATCAAGGGGTATCGTTTACACAGTAACTGGGTTGTGCAGGTCAGATACTATTGGCCGTCGCTCCATGTAAAGTTCTGGTATACAGCTGCATACGGTTAGGCTCGAACTGGAGCCAACATCTTCGTAGGAGAAGATGCCTACGTTTTTCCAAACTTCCACATAGGTACCTGCCACAAAAAAAAACAAAGAAAACAATGTATAGCGGTTTTACATGGAGAAAAACTAAAATCGGAAAACGGACGATCGAATAGTCTTTCTCATGTTGAGCTTAGGCAAAACCGTCGATTGCAAGATTTTGTTCACACGAGTTGATACTTGATTGGCAGGTGCAAAACAAAACGCTGCATGTGCGGTGTTGCAAATTAGCTGAGTCAGTGCGCGATGCTAATCGAGCCCCACGTCACATCGCTCGAGTCCCGAGGGACGCGTGCGCTGACGGATTGCCGCGCGATTGACGCCGACGTCGCCGCGGTGCGACGTCACGTGTCGGCCTCGTTCAGTGTTACTTTACTGATAACATGTTTGATCTTGTATCTTTGCTGCTAAGTACTGCAATTCGCAGTCCTTCCGTCAGTCTGTCGATTACAATATTCGGGTAAAGCTGAAGGTGCTTTTAACGTGTACGGTTTTTTGTACATCGTTCTCACTTATAGTGTCAACATTAATCGATGTAACTAAGATATATGTAAAAACATTATTATTTAAAAGAGTGTCCATGGAGTTTCTTGCCCGTTCTTCTCCATAGGTACCTACTACGCTTTGGAATGGGCAACTAGCTTCATATTTCTGACTGACAATTCAACTCCTTGACAATTCAAAAGTGACTGTAAATGGTTTAATTGAAATAAATGATTTGAGTTTGAGTTTGAGTTTGGGTGCCTATCCACATTTATCACAATGAAATCCCGTAACTCTTCAAAACTCGTAACCGTTACAAGTTCCAATAATATGCTATCTGTAACCATCTCACCGTGAAAACTTTGGTGAAGTGATCGTGGAGTAAGCTGTCAGTGCCACTGATGCTAGGGATTGACCAAGACGAGATGACACTGACAGCTCACTCCACGCAAGTCTTCACGATGAGATTTTGAGAGAATCGGCATGCTGCATTCCATGTGGATTAGTTTGATGAGAAAATCATTTTTTAATCATTATATACGTGTTCTTAGATAATGGACTCCTCAGAATCGACCAGTTGATATAAAGCAGATAGCTTTCTCGCATACTTAAAGCAAAAAGTAGGTAAGTATAGCACTGTACTATCTCGACGGTGCCATAACGACTTATCTGTTCGCCATTTATTGCCGCCATCTATCTATAAATTATAACTATGTACGCTGCGTCATTGACTCTTGTAATAACATTCGCTAATCGCGGTTAAAGCGTCGTTATTAGCATAAAACCAACATGCATCGCGTTCACGTCCGCCCACAGGCAGATGCACGATCAACCATTACACTTTATTACTTCTCTATGCTAATTTACCTTTTTTTAATTCATCAAAGACTTTACTGTGGCTGTAAACTATTTTTTGTTAACATAAAAAAATTAGGGCACGCGACAACGTCTCTGGGTGAGGAAGGCATAAATCATCCGCCTTTTTTTGTAATCAATTATTATAATTGATGAATCTAATTCTGCGGGATTTAAATGCTGTTTAAAGACCTTTTAGTTTATTTTAATTAATGGAAGAATGAAAGATTATTTATTCGACAAATGTTTTCTAAAGACTTTTGTTGTAGGCAGTTAATGCTACGGAAATCTCTCGTAGCATCTGCTACGAAAACACGTAGATCGATGACCATTTAATTTGAAATAATGTGTGTATTATCATTGAAGTTGAAAAATTGAAAGAAAATCCCTACGTCATCTTAATTTATTCGAAAAAAAAGGAACATAAAAATTGAGGAAGTATTTCGCCGACAAATTACCACTAACGCTCCTAACTAATTTACTCGGCGTGTTTTAGCAAATAACTCACAATTTGCACATCGCAGTGGGTGTTTGTATAATAAACAAAGTATATAGGTATCTATGTAATGTAGGTGTGTGGAGGGAGGTAGGTTCGCCATGATTAATCACGCCACATGAATATGCATGGGAGTTAGGGCTGTCAGCCGCCGCACCGTCTTTAAACAATATCAAATTAAACATGTAGGAGGTATGTGTACCTACTCGCTACCTGTACGTGAATCTACATAAAACATTCACGTTTTGTTCCTGATTTTGTTAAATACTTACGCCTTTTCAGTGTTATAAGAATATTAAACAGACTTTGTGAAGAAAAGCGGCTTTCTGGTCACAATTTCGTATGTGTAATATTTTCCTTTGTTGATGGAGCTTTAAAGTTTTTAAGTGAAGGTTTTTACATATTGAGTGACCTTGTTCTTAATTACGTTTACCTAAATGCTTAACTATTTTCTTTTATAGTGTATTTTTACAGTTACGTTGATTAGAGACAAATTACAAAATCTTATATTTCCATTGTTTTAATAAGGTTCCTCCATCACGACTCGTCTCCTTAAAACTAAATTTAAAATAAATTGGCAACAAAAACACAACCAGAGACAAGCACGCGGCACACGGCACACCGCACAGTAAACACAACGCACGGTCACAAACGCCTCCCATTATTATTTCTACGAGCATTATCATCTAAATCGCATCGCGCCACCATTTACGGTGTTTAGGTATTTGCACACTATTGTTAGTGGCGTTGTGTATAAAATAAACATTTGTTACAGCAGAAGGGACCGGCCAACAATATCGGGCGCGCGTATATCCCGAATTACCATTAGAATGGAGCCGGCTGATGTATGGCTGTTGCTTTACTTTGCACCAGGTTCGCGCTCTTTCATCATGAGAATCGGTTTTGGGTTATTACTGTGGAACAACGTAAATATGCACTTTGTACTGGTTTGCGGCAGTATAAATAATGCTTAGGTACTTTATATTATATTTCTAATGTGCTCTCTAAAAATGTAGGTAAGTTCCTGTACACACTGTTGTGCAACTCTTTTGAATCAGTCCATGATTTAGATTGAACGTCAGCTTTTTCTAATTCGTAGTCTACAAAATCTTTTTATAACCTCGAGTTTTCATTCGTTATCCAAAACCAGACAAAGAAATTGTATAGTTTAAAACGCTACGTGAAAATACAATTTCCTTTAGAATACGAAACAAGTGTTGAACAATATTTGATGCATAATTGATCAAACAAGACTGCTCTCTTTGAGCTCCACTCGAAACAATTAAATAATAATGCAATCTGGGAACGATATTTGCTTTGTAAATGTCGCAACGAGGGGGGTGCTTGATGAAATCTAAACTGAATTTACACGGGGCGTTGCGTCCGTCACTGATGACACGAGCCTTAAATCAGAGGATAGTTGTAGAATAAATACTTAGAAGAGAAAGATAGAAGAGGGATTGGTTACTTGGTGGATGGCACGTGTCGGTCTCGTGGCTGCCGCGTGGCGTGGGATCGCCTCGCGCCTCGCATTGTGACCCTCGTGTCGTTTGCGGACATTGGCGGGAAAATGAGGGCATTTATAATTCAAACAGGAAATATTACACGCTAATTTTGGCTCATTCGGGGAATAGATTGATTTTCTGCGGCGTGTTAGGATTACGTTACTTATGGATTCGGTAGTAGCTACAATGACGTGCGATTTTGTTTGGTTGAATTAAAAATTTCTGCAATTTTGGATATGATTGTAGTTTCTACAAACTAAGCATCTTTTTTAAAGTATTTATAGGTAAATTAAATAAATAGGATCTAACTACATCAGTTACCTACTACCTTATCAGTTTCAACAAAAAATTAACGTTTTCATTTATACTCGTGCCAAGAGGGTTCTCATATCTTTACAATGTTCTCTTAAAAATCTCAACAGGCGTCACGGATGATATAGCGTTCCCTAGACCAATCTAAACCATCCTTCACCACGAAACAAAGCAACATCAAAACACCATTAAACTCAAACACTACTTAAAGACAACTACAATATACGACATAAATTCAATCGTAATTATATGTAGTGGAAGTAAAGTCCCCGGGAACTACAGTTATGGCCTTACGAGTAGTTACGACGCATGTGATTGAGTCCCACCAAGAATTTCATTAGACGGAACTCCCCCTTTGCTTTGTACCGTGGACAATTAAACTTTAGTCACTTTCCGTGAATTAATTAAGTAATTAATTGTTTTAAAGACGTTGTAAATAGAATTTGTGTAGTTTGGCCACTGTACTGAGCAAGTTAGAAGGGGGAAGTTTTGATTGACGCAGTGCCTGATGGATTTGAGTTTAGTGCTTCAGCTAAATGATTAGTTTGGGTAATTGTTTAGGAGAGCGTCTGTAACCTTTCTTCTAATACTGAATGGTACTCCTAAACGCAACTGATCTCTTATAGTTTTTACCGGACTACGGCAAAGCCAAAAGGAAGTGTTATGATTTTAGCAGTCTATGTATGTATGTAGGTAACTGCTGAACCCATTTTGATGGATGATTCAAGATATCAAAAGATTCGTATTAATGGTCCGAGTAAAATAGGTTATTTTAAATCTACCTGAGTTTAATATGGTGGACTTTTCACGTAAATTTCAGACCTCGAAAAAAAATTGGTTGACATAATCATGGCATGTATGGTACGAGCACATTACAGTATGTATGTTTGCTATATTGTCTAGGTAACTAAACATGTTGAAATTCTTAAAAAACAAGCAGAAGTGAGACTGCGCTACGTACAATGAATACCTGCTGTACAATAAAAAAACATGATTAAAATGATACCAACGCGCAGTTAAACAAATCTAAATAAATAGTAACGATTTGAAATGCCACTCTTAAGAAGAAAAACAAAACGGTAAAAAAATGGTCAAGGTATAGACGTGGTTGCACCATGTGAGTGCCAGGAATACCTACAAAATTATAATGGCCACCACAGGTTCACCTTGACCATTTTTGTACCTATGTCTTGATTTATGTGCGAAATATTTTGTTGTTTCGTACTTTTTAGATTATTAAAAAAAAAAAAAAACTTTTCATGCCTTTATTACCCGAGTGCGCGACAGCAATAACTGGTCTGAGAAATATATGAAAAACTTGTTTTTTTTACTTTACGTTCAATAATTTATTTATCACATACATTAAACTTATGCTAGAAATAATCTTAATAACTAAAGGACTAATGTACATGACAATTACGGCGTACATAGCATTGATGCACAATATCATGCAGCCTTGAAATTTAATATACAAAACTAAAACAGATTAACGTGATTCAAACCCGAAACCAAACTAAAATAGTAAGAAATATGTAAACTAAATATTAAGTAAAAAAAAAAAAAAACTTAAAAACTTTCATTTGGAGTTACGGATTACGTGCGTTAAATTAAAACTCCACTTCTAACTCTATACTTGTTTCTTTTCCTTTTGTCGTCCTTTGGTAGATAATATCTACTTACTAGATGACCTTCACGCATTGATTTCTTATCAGATTACACAGAAAAGGGTTTGGATTGGTAATGAAAGTCGATTCTGTAAATAAATCAACAGCTGTCCATGGGCGACCGCATTAAAAGATAAAATCTCAATTTGCGAAGTTAGCGGAGGCTGGCGAGTCTCGGGACTAATTAATTTAGGTTCCAAGAGTGTGCAGCACCCTAATTGCGTAACACATTTTGTTTTTGAATGCGATTCTGAAATGAAACAAATTGCGATCTTAATCGTTTGCTATAATCGGAATTGTGTAATAAAAATGATCTCAATTCTGCCTAATTTTATAGGGATGTATATCATTTCTAGCACTATCTCGCGTTTTGTTTCATCGAAAAGGAATTATTCGCTTCCAAATAATTTTGCTACAATTTAATTTTGTTTTAACTACAACTGACCGTCTACTAATGCTTTTAAATAAAATTGTAATTGTTGTAATAAATAAAACAATTTCTACCATAAACTACCAAAATTGAAATACGCAACGAAACGTTTTTTTCTTCACGTTTTAGTTATCTGTGGCCAATGACAAAATCGTAGAAAAGCAGTGTTGTCAAATAAGTGGGACTTCCACTAAAACTAGGAGTTTTGGACACCCGTACTAGGGCGGTCGGCATACAAAATTTATGGTGGTTAGGACTTTGTAGAAAATACTACAATCATATACTAAAACTATTGTTTGTCTAAAACCTGTGTCAGTAATCTTACCATTGATTTGTAAAGACTGTTTATCATGACGAATATAGTGAAGAATTCTATAAGAAGCTGCGCCCGTGTAAAGATCGAAAACAACGTCATTTCGAAAAAAATACACGGAACATACTTCCAGGATAAAAATTGAACTGTTAAGCCATTAATGTGTATCTAACAAACATCCAAACATCTTCACTAACTTTTTCAAGTAATTTTATTTGTGATATTATATAAAGTAAGTAGTTCTCCAAGTTTAGTCCTACGGCCCAAGTGGACTCGGGAAAAAAAGTTTGCAACACTGATAAAAGTTTTTTTAATATTTACGATTCGCATTGTTTTGTTTTGCTTTGAAATACGAGTTGTTTTTTATTGTTCAACACATAGAATCATTTAAAATGTGACACAGAATCATATTTACTTACTATTCCTATAGGTACATATACATGTTGGCCTATGTTACAGTTTCGAATTGTTGTGTTGTGTGTGTATCGCTGAAAACGTTTGGCAAGGACTAGGGGCTAGGGCTGATATGGCTCTGTCTTCGTTTTGTACTGGCTGCACACACAATCCACAGCGAAAAGTACTTATGTCAATATCATCACTACAAGTAAGTACCTATGCCAATATCTATAGGAATAACGTGTGTAGGAGTGTACCTTCATATCTTATTGATTTATCTAAGGACAATCATTCATTCGTTGTGTAGACACAAGTTAGTAACCTATGTGGGGTGAGCTGTTTGTTGCAGAAAAAATAATGATTGTAAATTAGTATATCACCTTCAACCTCGCTTGACAACTGAAATTGTAAATTGATGTTTTGTTTGTACTGAAACAAACTATAATAACTACAACAAAAAAAATCAAAACATTTTTTCAGACGGTGCTAAAGCTTACAAGAATGGAATACAAGTACCAACAATAATCTAGTTGACATATGGGGGAACTCCTTACAAAGACGTTTTTGTGCAGGACATGGAAAACCAATCGCCTGTATTCATAATTGAAGGTAAGCTTTTTGACACAGTTATGAATCAAGCGGCAACTCACATAATTGTGAATATATTTCCTTGGGCGAACTATCTACTTATGTAGTCACATCACATATTTTATGTTTACCTAACTAATGTTTACTATTCTAATTTAGTGATATGTTAAATAAAAACATTTGGAGACTGAATAATAGGCTCTAAATAAAGAAGACATACAACCCACAGCAAGGAATAGGCCGATGGCTTTTGTTCAGCCATAAGCATTATTGGCAAACTAGGCATCTACGTTATTTGAACAGACAATAATTTGATTTTGTTTTCAAACTGTAGGAAAGTTCCCGGGGCGCTTCACCTACAAAGACAAGAAGGCAGCACCACAGCATGAATGATGGTGCCCCATTGCTGTTTCTTCGGCTACTGCTGCTGTTTACTTCTGACATCACTGCTACTACTGCTACTACTTTGTACACACTTCTACTGCTTAACATAGAACCTGACAATTGTTCATAAAAGCTATTCATATTTTTATTAGAACACAATTGATTGTGGTCTGCAGGACAGATAAGTAAACATATGTACCTATTGTGTTAATTGAAAACAGTGTAAACTTTTAAAAATAACTTTGGATGAAATATTTAAGAATACACTAAGAACTTACAATTTTTTTTTAAATAAATGAAAGTGTTTATTGTTACACTAATTATAAAAAAGGTGGTATTTAGCTAAATGAACTATTATTCAATAGATATAGGTAAATAGAAACAAATAAATTAAGGTAAACAAGAGAAAAAAACTGTTTTATTGTATTATTACAACCTTCATGAAAATAGCAATTATTCACATTTAACATGGAATATTTGGACATGAGACTAAATGAAATTGGAACAAATATATTGCATGGATTGGTGGAATTTGGCAGCTAATGTATTCCCATAGAAGTCATCATGGATAATTTATATACCTTCTGCTTGCTAATGCTTGCTGTGATCGCTGAGAGAAAGTTATTTTCCTGAATAATGTAGGTACCTCTTTGAGCCTGACACCTGAAAGAACACCAAAAAGAATTAGTTAATCCTTATTAATTTACATCATCCATCCACAAGTTTAATAGGCTTCTCCCTTAGACACTTCAATGCACAATCAATCTACAGAACAGTATTATTCTGCTATGTACAATAATTTGGTGCCTACAATTCTATTGTTTATTGTCTAACCTCTGTTTTAAGTTGAAAAGGTGGATGGCCTAGGATATTATATCTTAGTATAAATACATATACATTGTTCAATGCAGTATGAAGCAAAACCAATTCAACGCAAAAGAGTATTTTGAAGGGGCTCCATAAAATAAATTCAAAATTTACTTCCCTAATTAGATAACCTCATGACTTTCATAGTGGTGCTAGAATTAAATGTTAAAATCCTCTAAATAGATTTTGAGGATTTACACTAGGTACATCCTATATGGTTATGTCACAATACATATTTAATAAATGGGTAGGCATTTTTACAGATTTTTGTAAATTGGTTAGGTTTATACAAAGAGGTTTGGGTTTGGTGGTGCCTTACCTATTTTTGTATTATCCAGTACCTACCTACTTATCAAACAAAGTGTGTAACAACAACAACATTTTTGCTTCTTTGAAGATAGGATATTTACAATCCAATAAGGGCACATTCACTGTTCAACACATCTAAGAAAATAATATTGCTATTACCTTGAACATTTAATGGTGTGGAATAGGTATGGTGTCTATGTTCTCAGTGCTTCTGGCTTTTACAATGAAGTTGTCGACTGGGTTACTAATAAGCTAGTCGCTTATGATAAGTTTGTTACGGTATATCTCGTATGCCTATGTACGTTTTTGTATTTCGTTAAAATGTCACCAACATACCTCGTTTCTGAAATATAATAATATGTATCTTTAGTTTATGTTGTAAGCACTTCTATCAGAAGATTTTTTTTACAATTATTCCAAGAAATCCACCTCGTCGACTCGATAACTAAAACACCACTAATATTGATTTATCATTTAGGTTTTACACTAAATCACATTCACAATTTATCAGGAATACTACCACTTACATGTTTTCGAATTATATAAGGAGATAATAGGTTTAAATCCAAAAATATGTGGATCGGAAAACGAAAGCGGCCAGAAGCTTGACTTCGGTTTCAATGCGACTAGTAATTGGTTTCATGTCAGTGATCCAAACCAATTGTCACTTGTCATAATGGTTGCACAATTCGAAACAAAGGCGCTTGCCCAATTTTTCCTGGCATATCGTTCACTCTATTCGTCTCAAACAGACTAGAATTGGTTTGATATGTTAGTGGAGTTACGCAATACGAAAGTCGTAAAATCAAGCAGAGTGCGGTCTAAACGAAGACAATTACTCTCGATCATTTGATGAAAATGTGTTACGCAATTAGGCTGCTGTTCTTACTTCCTATAAATCGATTAGGTAAGAGGAATTAAGGAGATGTTTGGAAAGCGATATTTCGTTGAACTACCGGTTTGCACAAGTTCTTGAATTCTTGATCCTAAGGACAGGTTTATTTTAAGTCATAGATAAGGACCAAAAACATATATGTCAAAACTTAAAAGCACAGACAGCTGAGAACCAGTGTTTCGGTCTCTGAGGATACTGACTTTACCATGTTTGTACATATTGGAGGTGGCAATTTTCGTAAAAAACCAATCTTAACTTATTTCCGTCACTGGCCAATACAAGACAACGTAATGGCCCCTTGAGATCCCAATACAAGAACTTGCTATATTCGGGTAATAACAAAACAGTACTAATAAGGAAAAGTATTATGACGATGGGACCTGTTATTTTTAATAACATACCTCATGGTTTTAAGGATTATTCTTTAATTTGTTTTAAATCTAAGGTACTGCACTACTTCAAGGCAAGTGTTATTACTCAGTGAAAGACTTTCTAAATGTTATGAGTTTTTCCTAATTATGACTGTCATAATTAAGTGATTGCAATTTTGACCATGTAAGACAAAACTACCTGACTATAACACTTCACTATAATTTCTGTTTTGTTTTGTTGACATTATTTTGTTTGTATATTAATATTTTAATAAATGTAATAATTTGCACCCCGTAAGGTAGACTGTATCCGATCTCATTAATTCATGTGCAACATCTTATTCCTGGACGCATTCGTAGCAAATAAATTCTGACTCTAATTCTGATTCTGAACCTGTAATCGATAATGTTTATTTAAAAAACATCTTATAGAAAAAAAAAAAATCTGCTTACCTAATTACCTACATTTATTTTATGCTCTCTTAGGTAGTTACAAAAAGTTTGTTAAATATTAGGTACTGAGCGTTTTACAACTTTGCCAAACATGATTCTAACGCGAAAGTAATTATTTATTCGCTACTGCTCGCTGACGTCATCACTATCTAGATTTGCGAGCACAACGTTCCTAATTCGCACGATATCGCCAATGTTGGCCACACCCATAAACGTGACGTTCACACAGATTTTACCTACCTATGCACATACTTAGGGACTATATTGTAATCTGTGAACGAAAGTATTGAAGTTGTGGAAACCAAACTGCTCTAGATTGTGGTGTGTCTTCTACCAGTTGTCGCGTTTTGTTTTTCAAGTAGGTAAATATTACAATTGTTCTCCATTACACTGCGATTTACTACCAGTTCGTCAACGACATTGACCCGGAAGTATATTTCAATCTATAAGCGTTCTTTGAAGATACTGGTTTCATACAGAGTTAAGTATTATTTCAATCTTCAACTATTAACGAAAGAAAATGAGTTCGACAAAAAGTTGTTCCTCGATTTTTTTTATAACGAATCAAATCACATCGCCATATATGTACTTACCTACATAACCATGTATAAAAAAGGTTCGTACATTATGTTGTTTATCTCAATAAAATAAAGAGGGCGTTTTGTGCGAATGAGAGCACGTAGGCGCGTCGTGGAAGCCTTCATCTCTGAGGAGCCGCCAAAGATCGCTCCCATTGTGATACCGACTCGGAATCTGCATAATTTCCATTCATTAAAGGACCGAAATGATTAATAATAGGGATCTCTTAGTCTTGATACTTCGGGTTAACCATGTAGCTCGAAAGAGGTGAGACAAGAGTTGA
Source organism: Dasypolia templi (assembly GCA_963555695.1). Classification (NCBI taxonomy): domain Eukaryota; kingdom Metazoa; phylum Arthropoda; class Insecta; order Lepidoptera; family Noctuidae; genus Dasypolia; species Dasypolia templi. The sequence goes on along the minus strand of OY743137.1, from coordinate 9,909,828 downwards.
ACTGTGAATTTTAAATGCTATTTGTCTGAAAATTTTGTGCACCTCTTTGTTGCTGTCCTGAAAATCTTTCTCGGCACTGCGTATAAACATAAGTTCATAAAGTAGAATTCTAGAAATGTGACGCTAGGTCTTGCTAGAGCAGTAGATAGGTACCTAGCGGATATATCCTAAAGGCTATTTAGGCCAATGATTCTTGGGCACGCCACAACAGCGGCGGTAAGTCTCTTCTTTGAGGAGTGGTTGGAGAGGCGCCACGGCGTCCTCACCGGATACGGTTGTTTCGGGAGGTTCCCCATGCATTGTGTGGATCGCCCGGAGGACACGGTGGAGCATACGGTGGAGGTCTGCCCAGCTTGGGCTAAGCACCGCAGTGTCCTCGCGGGGGCGATCGGCGGCGGCGATCTCTTGCGTCCGGCCCTGGTCCAGGTCAAGGTACGGAGCTAGAGAGAATGGAAAGCCTTCACCTCCTTCTGCGAAGCAGTAATGCGCTCGGGTAGGAGGAGGCGGAGCCCGTGAGGGAGAGAGCCTTGCGCCCTCACGCCCCCACTAGTCGCCGCAGGAGACGCCCGGGGCGTCGGTAGTCGCCTGCAGATTCCCGGCCGGCGAAAAACGGGTAGCTTGCCGTCCGGTAAGGACCAGGCCCGGGTCGACGGCGCGTCGTGTTCCACGCGCGCCTCAAAGAGATGTCAGCACAAAGTGACGGGGTCCGATAGGGCCGACGCCGCCTCAGGGTCGCGGGTAATTCTAAAGAGAAAACCCTGGACCTGACACAACTGAAGGAACACGGGTGGGTTTTAGTCAGTAAAGTCTGACACACCCTCCCGCTCCACCCAGAGCGGGAGAAGTCATTTGATGATTTCCCACCCAAAAAAAAAGGCCAATGATTCTACCCCTAATAATTAATCAAGCTAGCTGAACCAGGTGCTTACCAAGCTCTGAATTGTACCTACTTATACATTTTCATCAGGAGGAAATCACGTTCCATTTGTAGACGTTAGGTATAACAAAATGAGTGAATTTTCATAGAATTGAACTATTCTTGCCTATAATCGTGGTCACCACACTCCAAGACGTTACAATCGGCTGAGATTTTAGGCAAAATATTATCTTGCGAGTTCCTATTCCTATATTAGAAACTTAAACGAGTATTGAGGAGCTAAGGGTTTGAATATTCAAAGGGAATAAATTAACGGTAATGTAGGCGCGGCGTCGTCAAACAAAAGAGGGAAAACAAATTGTTTTGCGTACATCATGATGGCGTTACTTTGTAAGGAGGAGCGAAAAGTGACGTTTTAAAAAGTCTGTGCTTATAATTTTCGTTGAATTTTGAATGTTTTAGCTTTTGAGTGTTCGTGGGAATAATAAGGTTTGTAATATTTTTAGGTGGTAATTGAAACAAGTTAATGTTTCTGCGGAGATGTTTGATGACTAGACCATTTTTTTTTTTAGCTTATTTGTCCCACTGCAGGGCAAAGGCCTCCCTTTCTCCTTTCTATCTCCTCTGTGTCTTCAGCTAGTGTGGACCAATCCTGTCTGTAGGCAACAAGCTCGTCCCGCCATCTTCTCCTGGGTCTGCCTCGATGTCGCCGGACGTTTTCTGGGACCCATATGGTAGTAGATTTGGCCCATGACTCGTTCGACATGCGGCAAACGTGTCCGGCTCAGTTCCACTTAAGCTTGGCTGCTTTTCTGGTGATGTGGACTATTTTTTGAGCGCAGCACTGTGTTCCTAACACGGTCCGTTAATCTGACTCCAAGAATGCTCGCTGGAAAACCTCAAGCTTGAACCTCTCCTGAACTGTCAAAGAATAGGTTTGTACGCCGTATGTGAGGATAGGGAGTGTGCACAAATCCATTTATTTGCGTTTATGGGAAAATTGGTAGGTCTCCTTTCATGAGGTTTGCCAGCGACCAATAGCTCTTCCAGGCGTTGTCGGTTCGTCTAGCAACTTCGTTTTCTTGTCCTCACCTGGAATGAGATTTGGGCGAGGCAGATGTACCTATTCTGGAACATATGCAACCTCCACACCCTCTACATACAGTTTACGTTGTACGCTGTTGGTCATGAATTTGGTGCTTGACATGCACATTTGAAGACCAATCTCGAGGCTTGCCTTATTTAGTTTACTTAGCATTTCGCTTAAATCTGCTGTCGAAGATGAAAATAGCATGATATCATCGGCGAAACGCAAGTAGGTCTTTTTTCGTCGACGACTATGCCTTTATCTCTATATTTTGATTCATGAGTGCCTTAAATAATGGATCTTGGTGAACGCTGTCAAACGCTTTGGCGTAGTCAACAAATACTAGATACAGAGGGATTTTGAATTCCGTGCACTTCTCCATTATTTGGTTGAGAGATCGTAGGTGGTCAGTAGTGGAGAGACCTCGTCAGAATCCCGCTTGTTCAGGTGGCTGTTGGAAGTCATGTTGACTTCATATACGGTTTTCGAATACTTTTATAAACGTGTATCCAAATGAGACAAGACGATGGTTAACCCTAATTGAATATACTACGTAACTAAAATCTGATTCCTCAAAAGGGAAGTTTATACAGATTTATACATACGTCACTTCATCACAGGTATTACATACATACACGGAGAGTATGTTATACAGATGTGGTACAGGTATATATTTAGATCTAGATATGTAAGTACTTCGTCTTAAACTAATTATAAAGTCATGTTAACTTGTAAATTACTGCCTTCTTACAAGGTTCATGTTAGATGCTGGACCCCTTGAATGTGTATACTTACCACATAAGTATGATAAAATATTTCTGTTTGTGTTTGAGGATGAAGAGATATTTCTCCAGTTGTGTTTTGTCGATGAAACGGGGGACAAGCCTATTGCTGTGAATCAGGCACACATCGAAACTCCAGGCGTCTACAGAGCTGCCAGTTCGCGAGTTGTTTGAAAGAGATACCGTGACCCTAGCACAGTCAACTGAAGGAACACGGGTGGGTTTTAGCCAGTAAAAGCCTGATACGCTCTCCACCCAGAACGGGACAGGTCATTTGATGATTTCCTACCTAAGAAAAAGATTAACGATTTAATTTCTGTAAGTAGGTTTGTGCAAACACGTCAATTATATTTTAAAAACTAGATGAGATCGGCGTTTCCTATCTGACTATTCTGAGAAGAAAGGCCGAAACAAACTCACACACACACACACACACACACAGTTCTTTTAAAGTCCAGACATAATCTTGGTCAGATCATGTGAAGACCATGTAGATTGGGATCTGAAATGGTCTATTGAGGAAAGAACCACACAGATTGAGTGGACCTGTCCAGTCAGTGCACGCATTTGTCAACACTCTTGTGAGAAGTCTACTGGACTATGCATCTCCGGTTTGGAACCCTACTTACCGTGTTCACGTAAACAGAATTGAACGTATCCAAAGAAGCTTCACCAGATATCTTCATTTTAGAATTTTCTGTCCACTTGATTCTTCTTATGGTGAAAGGCTCAGTCATTTTAAAATGTGTTCACTTGAACACAGAAGAGAAGTGACAGACCAAATCTTTCTTTATAAAATCGTTAACGGTCGGCTAAATGTTCGCGATCTTTTGTCAGAATTACGTATAGCTGTACCTCGACAAACAAATATTAGATCTGGAAACCGTTAGCTTTGCCACAACTGCAAGTCGTTCTAACCTTGGCAGCACCGCACCCGTGAACCGTTTAATGGGAAACTATAATAAAATCGCTACTCGAACCAATAGCATCGACATCTTCTCTAATCCATTCCGTCAATTCCGTACTAGACTTTTAACCAGCTCGGATTCTCAAGACGTCTGTGCATCGTGAGCCGCACATTATTATGTATATCTTTATTAATTGTATCAACTTCCATTTCCTTGTTTGTTATTTTTTGCTAAATTTATCTGTATTTCCCATCGTAAGTATTTGTGAACATAACTCATTTTACAACCTGTATGTAACCATTACAACTAACAAGTCTATGCTAGTGCTGTGCACTTCTGTAAGTGACAACACTATACCTATAACTGTTTGTGATTTTTGCGTGTGTATGTTTTAGTGAGTGGGTCCTTGACGTGCCTTAACAATAAATAAATAAGTAAATAAACATTACCAAAGAAAGGACACTTGGGTAGGCCGCATAAATTACTGTGCTGGCAGATTGAGTAATTAATGGACCATGATTAAAACTAACTGAAAAAAGACAAAAACATTTTAAAAAAACACATTGTCTTGTCAATGATTAAAACTATGTAATGCTTTACAAAGTAAATTTTCTTGTCATTGTGTATGTAAAGTCCATCAATAATAGTGATAAAAAAATCGTAAATAAACTTGGTCAGATCATTTGAGGACCATGTAGACTGGTGTCTGAAATGATCTTTTGAGGAAAGAACCACACAGATTTTAATGTATATATCCAGTCAATGCACTCATTTGTCAATCATCGTGCAGCTCAACTCATAGATAAAGGATTGGAATATAAATAATGAAATGCTTTGATATTGAATTGATGAATAAGAGCTGACAGTTGCACTTTCACTAAATGATCGACATTGATTAATGATTACGTGCAGATATTTCGGGTTAGATGGATTTGTAATGACATTCCACGTTGGTTGATTAATCCTTGATCGCTTATCACGTTTAATAAGAAACGATTAAGGATGTTTAACAACACATAACTTGGCACTTAGGAAAAATCTTCATTTATCTTTAAAACTCAGCAGCAGAAGTTGACTAACGGCCAAACCCTATAACCTAAGACAGATAGCTACTGATGATAGACAGTACAATGCTATCTGTCCCTGTCAAACAAATAGCTGTCAACACGATATAGGGCAACATACTTTGGCTTTATTGGGACGTTAAAACTAGAGATTGAAAGGTATTCCTATCTCCAGGACGCCAAAGACAAGAACTTTCATATAAGTGTTCACAATAACGAAACAATTCCTAGTGCGAGCAAATAGAACGGTTGTTATGTAACAATAAATGAGTCGGCTACGAATTGTGCTACGGCGTAGCCAACTAAGGAACAACATAACAAAAGGTTCAATCAATATTAAATAATGATGTTAAGGCCTGTATAACATTTGGTTGGTCGATTCATTTGGAAACGAACTTAAAAAGGTGTATGAAATAACATCAGTTAAAATAATGACAAACTTAAAAACATGTTAAGAGAATTCAAATCTTATCTGGCCGTAAGAACATGAACTTCTTACACATTCTCGCTACACTAGTAGTCATTATTGGGTCTCGCCACCATTGAAGGGTAAGACAAGGAATAGGTACAGGGATACTACCTATGAAGAATTATTACTGATGCAACTTTGCTGAAGTGATCGTAGAAGTCGCTACTAGTATAAGCTGCAGATGATTTTCCAGCCAATCGTCTCGAGTGAATCCTTTGTCCTTTACGGCGCGTTCTACCGCATTACGTGCCAAGACAAATAAAGCCCAACTTATCATAATTACATAACAATAACACGTTCACATGGTTCGAATTAGCGCGGGGTTGCTCACTTATCAGGGCAATAAATGAACAGTAAATCTAAACGGTTATCTCTGCCAACGAGTTTGGGTACTAATACCTTGATACCAATGTCATTACGAGCTACCTTATTGTACAAATAGTTGTACGTATGGCATCGACACTGCTGAAAAAATATGAATAACGAAATCGAGACAAAACGATGTAGGTACTTATATTCAGGTTTTAAGAAGGTTTACGTACAGTTATTGGCTGAAGAATTAATTAAGATGTAGATAGTGGTTTTGTACTTAGATAGAGTAGTTTTTGTGAACAGTGAATAAACGCTGTGCAAACGCGTTCCTTGCAAAGCATGTGTGGTGTGACTATGCATGATAGGCTGAGGAATTATGTGATAAGGTAACGGTGCGGTATGAAAGAAGATGTAGTGACAAAAATTGAAAAGAGTATGCTTAGATGGTTTGGTAATGTTGAGAAGATGAATGAAAGGAGACTAACAAATACTAACAAGGCAGATGTGAGTGGAAACGCCGGGAGGAGACGCCCTAGGGGACCTTGTCAAATGTTGAATGTCAAAACGAACGCTCTAGTGTCTTTAAGAAAATAAATCAAACGTTTTCTTTAAATTTTACGAAATGAGGTTTTTGTCGTTGAAATCGTTTACAGTAGGTATATAAATATGGTGTTTACAAACTTTGTGATCCCTGGACAATCAAAAAAATACTTAATTGAAAAACAGCACTTATCAATTACAATTGATAAGTGCTGTTTTTCAATTAAGTATTTTTTTAAATGACACTACGCTGTAGATTTAATTATTGACATTATGTGTTTGTTGACATTATAATGGTTTAAATGATATCATTTTTTTTTTTGACGAATTTATTTTTTTATGAAAATTTAGTTGATTGTCCAGGGATCACAAAGTTTGTAAACACCATATTTATATACCTACTTTCTAAGCAAATAAACTTATGGTTACTATTATTTCTTGATTGCCTCGTTGGTCTAGTGGTCGCAATCGCTACATGAGGGGGTTCTATTCCCAGGTCGGGCAACGTGCTATTGGGTTTTTCTATCTGGAATTTCTCAGTAGCAGCCCGAAGTGTGGATTTGTGCCCGGTAGTTGGCAATAGGCTCGCCCCCTATTACATGGGACTTAAACATAACTGGCGAAATGTGGGTGTACTATAGGTACACCTCTGCCCAACCCTTCGGGGAAACAAGGCGTGATGTTATGTTACGTTATTTCTTGATATTTCTCGGGACCCTGAGGTCCCGAATTTTTGGAAGGCGTACGAGGAGCCAAAGCCAACTTGCAGAGGCCTGTAGACGTTTTTAATTAAATAAGGCACCAACCGACGATTATCCATGTTCGCACTATGCAATGCACGCAAGGACAACCCTCGGTTGGTGTAAGACTGTTGCAGGATATTGGATTATGGGTTAGGGTGGTTAAGATGGACTGGTTACCAAGAACTATGGAAGGGCTGTGGCCCCTGCTTAACCATGTTTTATATAAATACACAGATAAAATGGCAGGTGGTGACTAGCGCACTCAATAATGGGCCCCCGAAAACGGTCGCTAGCACATAGTGTCGTAGCGACAAGGGGGCATATCCTGAGCTGCTTGAGGAGTGGAGAGGTATACAACGGCTATCAGGACAAACCCGGATGTACGGTCAAGATCCTTACCAGCATCTTACTGGAATACTTTCTTCCTCCGAGAATGTTTGCTCTTGCGAATCTCCACTCAAGCCGGCCAATTAAGGCAAGAAAGAGGTGAGAAACAGGTCTTTTCCCAGGAGATAGGGAGTCACTACTGCCCAACAGCTCGCCACATGCTGCCCGGCGTGTTTATTTATAGAGTTATTAGAGTTACTTTTATTTATGTATTTTTCATGTGTCTTTGACGTATCTCGGAAGCTTGGGGTCCGAGCCTTTGGAAGGCGTACAAGGGGCCGAAGCCAACTCGCAGAGGCCACTTAGAAATTTTTGAAATTGAATGAGGCATCAACCGACGATTATCCCTGTATGCACTGTGCATATTCACCCAAGGACATCCCCCGGTTGGTGTCGAACTAGTGCAAACAATTATTATGATTTTATAGTGCGCTTGTTGGCTTTTACATCATGCTCTCCGTGTATGTAAAATGATCGCTGTTTTCGTATACTCATGCTAATTATGTGCTAACACGTAGCACATGCTCGAAATTTACATGCTTTTGTGCTACTACAAAGCATGTCTATTCCAGGTTCGACTATTTCCGAGGCACGGAAGGGTCTCGGTATTTAAAGATGGTCACCAATCCAAGGACCAACCGCGTCATGTGTAGCTTACGCTGCTCGATCGGCCCATTCGGCTGTTATTACTTAGCCACTTCTCCACCTAAAATATAAGTCGCGCCTATTACATGTGAACAAAATACTGTATTCAACTTGACTCTGAAACGTCGTTTGATTAAGTACGTCATCAGATATAGGAAGCTCTACGAAGTACCTACGTGACGTAGAGTATAGAGCGGAGTTTAATGAAGTAATAAATTCCTTTCAAGAGACCTAGAGATCTTACTGAAACGTTACATCGTTGGTTAGAAACTGATTACATTTTCATTACTTACTTAACAGAGCGACAATAGGTACCCGTATTGTTAAGAACGATCGCATTCTAAATCTCAGTCTCAGTCGGTCATAAATACAATGAATAAACATACATTTTTCTCAAGTTTTTGTCATTGATGCTGTTGAGAAAAGATTGCGACTTGAATTACAACGTTTTTTATGTACGAGAATAGGCCTTAACATAACACAACATCACGCCTGTAATCCCAGAAGGGTTAGGAAGAGGTGTACCTTTAGTACACACACATTCCACCAGTTACGTTTAAGTCCCATGTAATTTGGGGCGAGCCTTTTGATCAACCGGACACAAATCCAGACTCCGGGCTGCTACTGAGAAATTGTAAATATAAAAATCCAATAACACTTTGCCCGACCTGGTAATCGAACCCAGGACCTCATGCTCAGAAGTAGTTCTAGCGAACACTGGACCAACGAGGCAGTATTAGCCTTTTGTTTATTAATTTAAGATACATAGTAATAGGTGCTGAAATAACTAAAATTACAGAGGTTTTAAAAATATTTCCCTAGACTGGTAATGAAAATACCGTACCTACCTAGTTTTCTGTTCCTACATCCTTATACAGACCGTTGGTTTTTAACTTAATCCATTTATTTTACAATTATACAGGGTGTTTGATAGATGGAACGACACAGTATCCTTAGAGATATGAAGAGTCTTAAGCTATAAGTTAACACCAACAGGAACTACATTTATATCAGTGTTACGGTAGTTGACATCGTCGGTCGTCATAACTTTTTTGTTTGTGGTTGTAATAGAACGTAAATATAAATGTTGTTATTATATTTGCAATGCACATTTTTGTACCTACAGCAATTACTTATAGAAAGTGACTTAATTATCTGGTGCCAGTCTTAAAAAGGTGAACGAAAACTGTTATAATTCATTTTAAAAATAAATAATGCATGTGTTTTTTTTTCAAAATTAAAATATTTTATTTCACATAAACCTACATGGGCACTTATGAAACGTCAGATTCTAGGTGCACGGTTCCAATTGGTCGTTTCCTATGGAGAAGAGCCGGCAAGAAACACTCCCTAAACCCCGAAAATCATTGTCGGTCCTTCAACCAAACAACACGTATATACTAATACTAATAATAAAACTAAAGAGATTGTTTTTATTTGTTTGTTTGTTTGAAAGCGCTAATCTCTGGGTTTATCTGTTAGATTTGAAAAACACTTTTGTATTTCATAGCTCAATTCTTGAGGAAGGATATAAGCTACTTAACATTACGCTAGAACTCTGAGGAGCCGGGTAAAAACCAAAAAAGGCTGAAAAAAGACGGGGTGGGTCAGTGGAGCATGAAAGGATATCCCAGATCCTGCCCCTACTATTTACAGGAAATATTAATTTATGAATATAATTGTAAAGATTAAAGGACCTTTTCATAAGACATTGTTTTTCAGTATAGTAACAATGATAAAAGGAATTCATCCCCTGAAGTTCCTATTGCGTGCCTTATTGCGCATGATACTCAACAAAAACAGTTTTAAAAACCTGTAAAACAAAAACTTATATTACGATTATAATAATTATGATAACGCGTATATGTTGTTTAAATCGCATTTTAACAATTATAAACGGCACCTAACCTATAATCAATGTCATTATGGTTTCAAGATTTTAACAGAAACCGCAAGTTCTACAGACATTAGAACAAATGCTTAGTTAACAGTAATTAATAAGCTTTAAGATGCTGCATATTGCAGGCTTGTGAATCACTTTTATTGAATGGGGCAAAGTTCTATAGAGTTTCTGGCATTGTCCTTTCACGCGGCTGAACTCGCAGGCAGAAGCTAGTAATTGATAATGATTAACCGTTCCTGAAGGCAGCACTTTAACCTGTAAACGATTTCAACGGCAAAAACCTTATTTCGTAATTTTTTAAGAAAACGTTTGTTTTTTATTTTTAAGATACTAGAGCGTTCGTTTTGACATTCAACATTTGACAAGGTCCCCTAGGGTATCCCCTCCCGGCGTTTCCACTCACATCTGCCTTGTTAATATTTGTTAGTCTCCTTTCATTCATCTTCTCAACATGACCAAACCATCTAAGCATACTCTTTTCAATTTTTGTCACTACATCTTCTTTCAAACCGCACCGTTACCTTATCACATCATTCCTCAGCCTATCATGCATAGTCACACCACACATGCTTCGCAAGGAACGCGTTTGCACAGCGTTTATTCACTGTTCACAAAAACTACTCTATCTAAGTACAAAACCACTATCTACATCTTCATTAATTCTTCAGCCAATAACTGTACGTAAACCTTCTATAAACCTGAATATAAGTACCTACATCGTTTTGTCTCGATTTCCTTATTCATATTTTTTCAGCAGTGTCGATGCCATACGTACAACTATTTGTACAATAAGGTAGCTCGTAATGACATTGGTATCAAGGTATTAGTACCCAAATTCAGTGGCAGAGATAACCGTTTAGATTTACTGTTCATTTATTGCCCTGATAAGTGAGCAACCCCGCGCTAATTCGAACCATGTGAACGTGTTATTGTTATGTAATTATGATAAGTTGGGCTTTATTTGTCTTGGCACGTAATGCGGTAGAACGCGCCGTAAAGGACAAAGGATCCACTCGAGACGATTGGCTGGAAAATCATGTGCATCTTATACTAGTAGCGACTTCTATGATCACTACAGCAAAGTTGCATCAGTAATAATTCTTCATAGGTAGTATCCCTGTACCTATTCCTTGTCTTACCCTTCAATCGTGGCGAGACCCAATAATGATTACTAGTGTAGCGAGAATGTGTAAGAAGTTCATGTTCTTACGGCCAGATAAGATTTGAATTCTCTTAACATGTTTTTAAGTTTGTTATTATTTTAACTGATGTTATTTCATACACCTTTTTAAGTTCGTTTCCAAATGAATCGACCAACCAAATGTTATACAGGCCTTAACATCATTATTTAATATTGATTTGAACCTTTTGTTTTGTTGTTCCTTAGTTGGCTACGCCGTAGCACAATTCGTAGCCGACTCATTTATTTTTGGTACCTAACAACCGTTCTACTTGCTCGCACTAGAATTTGTTTCGTTATTTTGAACACTTACATGAAAAAGGACACATGAAACAAAAATGGAACCATACTGTAGGTTCTTGTCATTGGCGTCCTGAAGATAGGAATATCTTTCAATCTCTAGTTTTAACGTCCCAATAAAGCCAAAGTATGTTGCCCTTTAACGTGTTGACAGCTATTTGTTGGACAGGGACAGATAGCATTGTACTGTCTGTCATCAGTAGCGATCTGTCTTAGGTTATTGGGTTTGGCCGTTAGTCAACTTCTGTTGCTGAGTTTTAAAGATAAATGAAGATATTTCCTAAGTGCCAAGTTATGTGTTGTTAAACATCCTTAATCGTTTCTTATTAAACGTGATAAGCGATCAAGGATTAATCAACCAACGTGGAATGTCATTACAAATCCATCTAATCCGAAATATCTGCACGTAATCATTAATCAATGTCGATCATTTAGTGAAAGTGCAACTGTCAGCTCTTATTCATCAATTCAATATCAAAGCATTTCATTATTTATATTACAATCCTTTATTTATGAGTTGAGCTGCACGATGATTGACAAATGAGTGCATTGACTGGACAGGTCCACTAAAATCTTTGTGGTTCTTTCCTCAAAAGATTATTTCAGACACCAGTCTTCATGGTCCTCAAATGATCTGACCAAGTTAATTTCCGAATTTTTTATCACTATTATTGATGGACTTTACATATACAATGACATGAAAATTTACTAAATGACAAAACAATGTGTTTTTTTTATGTTTTTGTCTTTTTTCAGTTAGTTTTCATCATGGTCCATTAATTACTCAATCTGCCAGCACAGTAATTTATGCGGCCTACCCAAATGTCCTTTCTTTGGTATATATATATAAATTTAGCAAAAAATAACAAACAAGGAAATGGAAGTTGATAAGTTGATAATAAAGATTTACATAAAAATGTGCGGCACACGATGCACAGACGTCTTCAGAATCCGAGCTGGTTAAAAGTGTCGTACGGAATTGACGGAATGGATTAGAGAAGATGTCGATGCTATTGGTTCGAGTAGCGATTTTATTATAGTTTCCCATTAAACGGTTCACGGGTGCGGTGCTGCCAAGGTTAGAACGACTTGCAGTTGTGGCAAAGCTAACGGTTTCCAGATATAATATTTGTTTGTCGAGGTACAGCTATACGTAATTCTGACAAAAGATCGGGAACATTTAGCCGACCCTTAACGATTTTATAAAGAAAGATTTGGTCTGTCACTTCTCTTCGGTGTTCAAGTGAACACATTTTAAAATGACTGAGCCTTTCACCATAAGAAGAATCAAGTGGACAGAAAATTCTAAAATGAAGATATCTGGTGAAGCTTCTTTGGATAGTTCAATTCTGTTTACGTGAACACAGTAAGTAGGGTTCCAAACCGATGCATAGTCCAGTAGACTTCTCACAAGAGTGTTGACAAATGCGTGCACTGACTGGACAGATCCACTCAATCTGTGTCGTTCTTTCGTCAAAAGACCATTTCAGATCCAAATCTACATGGTCTTCACATGATCTGACCAAGATTATGTCTGGACTTTAAAAGAACTGTGACTTCTGAGTTTGTTTCGGCCTTTCTTCTCAGAATAGTCAGATAGGAAAAGCTGATCACATCTAGTTTTTAAAATATAATTGACGTGTTTGCACAAACCTACTTACAGAAATAAAATCATTAATCTTTTTCTTGGGTAGGAAATCATCAAATGACCTGTCCCGTTCTGGGTGGAGGGCGTATCAGACTTTTACTGACAAAAACCCACCCGTGTTCCTTCAGTTGACTGTGCTAGGGTCACGGTATCTCTTTCAAACAACTCGCGAACTGGCAGCTCTGTAGACGCCTGGAGTTTCGATGTGTGCCTGATTCACAGCAATAGGCTTGTCCCCCGTTTCATCGACAAAACACAACTGGAGAAATATCTCTGTATCCTCAAAAACAAACAGAAATATTTTATCATACTTATGTGGTAAGTATACACATTCAAGGGGTCCAGCATCTAACATGAACCTTGTAAGAAGGCAGCAATTTACAAGTTAACATGACTTTATAATTAGTTTAAGACGAAGTACTTACATATCTAGATCTAAATATATACCTGTACCACATCTGTATAACATACTCTCCGTGTATGTATGTAATACCTGTGATGAAGTGACGTATGTATAAATTAAAAACAATATGGGTGTGTCTTTTTTTAACTTTTAATATTAACTTTTAAGTAGATTCTATTTTATAACTAGCCAATGCTCTTTGAAACCTTCTCACGCGCACACAACAACTTACCAAAGCTTCATCACAATCGGCCGAGTCATATCCGACTTTTAGTGCGAGTGACGAACAGCAATTGATTTTTATATATAAGAAGAAGAAGAAGATTCGCAGTTCAGATACAAACCTTTAGTTTTCCTCATACGTGGGACACTCAGAAAGTTTTGCGAAAATAAAAGTAAATGTTCCATAGGTATTTTTTTTTAATCTTTTCAAAGTACTCTACTGCCTCCACACAAAGTATCATGCGTCTGAACCAGTTTTCGAAATACTTTTTCCAGTCCGCCGTAGACACCTCGTTTACAGCCTGCTCGAACGTTGGCAGCGAATCTTCCGGCGACGAAAATTGTATCCCTTTGAGCAGATTTTTTATTTTCTGGAATAAAAAGAAGTCACACGGTGTTATGTTAGGGCTGTTAGGAGAGTGACCGTGGCGAGGAATCATAGCGCGTAAATTTTTACCGCATGTTAGCGCAGATCCATTTTTTAATGAGACACGAAAATTTAATTAGTTCGCAACATTTGACACAACGGAAATGTTTAAATTGGAACGTACCTATTTTTGCTTACAAATAATCATATTTTCAAAATAGACTATACTGACCAGTCTTTCTTACATAAAAACTAGTTTTCGCAATAGTTTCTGAGTGGCCTGGTACTTGGTGCAACAATCGTAATACGTGCTCTCATCTGCGTAGATGTAGAAACATGTGCATGTCTCGGTCAAGTTCAGCCGGTGATGGCAGGCGCAGGATTAGGGTCTTACGTCTAATCTGGAGGTAATCTTCACCCGCTGCAGCTGTAGGTAGGTAGGTACATATGTGGCTCATACTTACGTCATGCGATGGAGGTGATGTTTTGTCAAAAGTTTTACGTTGATACTAGAATCTTTTCTTGCTAGAATGACGTTGAGAGAGCAGTGGTGGCCCAGTGGTAAGGGCGGCGACTTACGAGTTATAGGTCGTAGGTTCGAACCCAGACAGGCACTTTACTTTGTGTAAATTATTTCATCACCACTGCTCTCAAAACGGTGAAGGGAAACATCGTGAGGAAACCGGCATGTCTTAGAACTAAAAGTTAGAAGACATGACATGACATCTATCGAACTGGGCCCGCGTGGTGGATTACGGCAGTGGGAACATAATAGGCTGATAATGCAATGCCTGGAATTCCATTAGTATTTCAAAAAATATTTTTGAATTTGATAGCCCAATTGTTGAGAAAGGCTATAGGGTATTTAACATCACGCTATGGCCAGGAGCAGCAGAAAAAAAAGTCAGAAACGCGTGTCAACCGAACAGAAAGAAGTCGCGGGCCTAATAGCCTTTTAATGTTGAGCATGAGGTCCTGGGTTCGATTCCCAGGTCGAGCAACGTGTTATTGGGTTTTTCTATCTAGAATTTCTCAGTAGCAGCCCGGAGGCTGGATTTGGCCGGTTGATGGCAATAGGCTCGCCCCCTATTACATGGGACTTAAACAACTGGCGAAATGATGGTGTACTATAGGTACACCTTTGCCTAACCCTTCTGGGATTACAGGCGTGATGTTATGTTACGTTATGTTGGGATCGGTTTCGGTATCTGACCTCGACACCAGTCATGTTATTCTATTCTAAAAAGAGTATTGTCATAAATTTACAATTTAAATTCAAATTTAATGCTAATGGGTTTTAGGCTATAAAAGGGGATGTAAACACTATCAATTATATTTGTCAGGGGGAATGTAGACGGTATTATATCATATTGGCGATGTTGTTATGAATACAAACCTTATGCGTAACATATGTTTATAAAAGTATACCGTTTCGCTGTCCGTACTAACATTTGTCTTGCTTTGAAACTTGCGCAAGTAATAATCCTAGAAGAAAAATAACGATGTACTGTTTTTGTGTTAAGGGTGGATTTCTTTGAAACTGAACGCGATCAGCAAATGAACTATGTTTAAGAGCTGTCAGTGTCATTATTTTCTGTGGTGTATTGACATTGACACTCTCTTGATCGAGTTTTAGATGTGCTGATTTCGTTCAGTTTTATTGGTGAAATTGGCACTAAGTCCTCATCTTCATTTCCGCCTGTAAACATACTAACCAACTGCGGAAAATGACCGTGGTTCATGTACTTACCTACACAAACTCACGCCTTCTTCCAATTTGGGTAGGCCGAAACTACAGGACGCCATCTGCTGCGATCCTTCCATACTCCTCTTGCTTCGTTAACTTTCATTCTTCTGGTCATACACGAACGCTGGTTGCGAGTGTGACTGCGTTAATACATGTGGCGGCATCTACACCGCCACATGCGAACAACGAATCACACTGATGTCATACAAATCCTGCATCGCGCAATCAGAGTTTACCGCGCATCTAGCATATATACAACTTACCAACAATAGTCGGGCAGTTGCCCACCAGATACGACATCCATCTGGTCGGAGGATCCTCCCTTTTCTAAAAGAGTATGAGTGAACTTTACACCCTGTTCCTCATATCTCTTCACTGGTGACCCCGACGAGATCGTGTGTACATACATAAACATACATAAACTCATGCCTTCTTCCCATGGCGGAAGGCAGAAACCACAGAACGCCACCTGCTACGATCCTTACATACTGCGTTAATGAGCAGTTAAAATATAACTTGCCCTAAGTGGCTAGCGACTTTAGCAGCAACTGTTACTTCCTTGAAGAATCTCTTTAATGTCACTATAGAGAAATGAGGAATACGGTGTAAACTTCACTCATTCTCTAGGTATAGAAAGGGTAGAGTTCTCAAACCAGATGGGTGTTTTGTCTGGTGGGCAACTGCCCGATGAATAATGTTGGGACGTTGTAAATGCTAGTTGCGCGGTAAACTTTGCTAGAGCGATGCAGGACTTTGCGTGACGTCTGTGTGATGCGTTGTTCGCATGTGGCGGTGTAGGTGTGCACAACACCTCTGATCTTGTGGGACAACACGTAACCAGCCAATTTAAACCCATTTTGTCGTTTAATAAGGTTAAGTCGTCCATCTTGTTCGGTCAAACCATAGTTGAAATGCCTACTTTTTTCTTGTCGTACTGTCCAGTAACAGGTTCGAACTCCAAATAGGTAGCCAGCCAGATACATTAGCCCACATTCGTTCGGACGTAAAAATATCGCGACGGGATTCTATTGCACACTGGATTTATTTGCTTAGCGCCGAGAGTTGAAAATCCAACTGCGTATTTTATGCGATGCGGTGGGCTGCAATCTATTAGATTCTCAACGTTTGGCTCAGCACCGAGAGTTGAAAATCCAGTACGCGATAAAATCCCGCCGCGATATTTTTACGACCGTATGAATGTGGGCCAAGCGAAAAAACTGTACTTACCTAGTTAGTGCCGATTTCAACAATGAAACTGAACGTGATCAGCTTTTAAACCAAGTTCAAGAGCTGGCAGGGTCAATATTCCATAACAATTTTGACACTGATAGCTTTTGAACGCGTTTTAGACGTTCAGTTTCATGGGGAAATTGGCACTTAAATTAGTCTACGAGTATAAAAACTGTGAAAGAATCTACTTATTAAAATTCTTGATTTCATTCATTTACTGAGAGACAATGCACAGCCTCAACTGCTTGCTTTAGAAGCATATTTTTCACAAGAATTCCTTTTGTAACGAAAGTGAACACTAAAGAGTTTTTGAAAATGCATTAGGTAGTTAAATATGAAAGATTGTATAGAAGTTTGTCATTTTTGCCGAAGAGTAATCCTATCAGGCTCAACGGCTTGTGTTAAACTAAAACATTATTGAAACACATTCTGGCTTAACGAATTTTATCTAGTAACAGTGGCCCATGTTAAAAATTTGCTCGCACGGACGTAAAAATATAGCGGTGGGATTTCACCGCACAATAGATTTTCAACGCTCTGCTTAGCGCCGAGAGTTGAAAATCCAGTGCGCGGTAAAACCCCGCCGCGGTATTATTACGTCCGTGAAAAATAGGCTAAAAAAAATACACCTTGGATTTCATTAAATGTGAAGGTCCTAGAGTAGTTAAATACCTACATATTTGTGTAAAGTCATAACTCTACTCGAGTAGCTCATTCTATGTCATTCTGTGCAGTACCTAGCTATAAATGTTATTATTTAAGCTATGTTTTGGATTACCGCGAGTTTTATCGTTGTTATAAATAGGAATTTATTTTTGGCGACACATCTGTGGCTCTCGATTAAGGGCGCGTACAGACGATCGACATTAGTGTCTGAATTATGGTTATACCATTTTGAAATTTGAAGTCTTGACATTAAGCCGGTTTTTTTTTGTTTTTTTTTTGTAATGTGCGTTTTGTTTGTGCAGAATAAACGATTTCTCTTTCTTTCTTTATTCTTTCTTTCTTTCTTTCTATTTCTTTTTTATATTTTCTTAATTCGGTCATGTCCAGAAAAATCTGGCCGGATGGTAACCCAAACCTGAAGTCAATACTTACTAACTAATCTAGAACACTAAGAGAACTTATAACTAAGTCCCTATTGTTTGGCTGCATTCCAATTTTTTATTAAAAGTGGAAAGCTAAGTACTCACCTAGGTATTTATTTAAATATTAAAGCATGTAATACTTACAACTAAACACGTTGAACAAATAAAACCAGAGGTAGTTAACGGGAATGAATAAAAAGTCAAGCCAATTTAAAGAATTAATTTTAATATTTCGTTTAAGACTCGCGTTAAAAAAGTTAAAATGACAGTAACCTACACTTTATCAATATCAGTCTAAAGTATCTTCATAAAGTATCTCTACTTAGCTAAGTGTTATCTGTCACTATTTTCTTCGCATTTAAGTCATCAAAACAGGAACAAACATAAAAATTAAATATATCAATACAATGTTGAGCCTTAAGGTAAGTACCTATGTATAGGTAGCATAGCAAGAATACCTATTATTCTTTCTTTTAAGATGGTTTAAAATGTAAACTTTCTCAAAAGAAAGAATAATAAGAATGCTTTTAGTTTTTTTAGTTTCACATCTCTAGCTAATGATTAGTCCTTCAAGTGGAAGCGTTTTTTATTGGTATGGTAGGTATTTTATAAGATTGGCTTATGACTAAGAGATTAACAACATTTCGAATTTAAAAGATAGAAAATTATACAGACTCAGCTTGAAGAGCTGATAGTGCGCGTCATCATACACCTACTTAAAATGAGTGGGTTCTTTAAGGGCAAGAATAAATCTGTCAGTTTGACATATTTTCTACTCAATAGCTGTCAAACCACAATAATTATTCCTCTGATAAAAGTAATCTGACTGTAAAAATCGACCTGAATAGAGGTAACGCGTTCAATACTAATAAATATATCTTTGATTTATCCAACCCGGTACAGTTAGCGCGCCCAGTCCTTACAAAGGATTTGTTTGACCTGCTTCAGTCTATTTAAAAGAAGTGGTGCAGTAAGTATATTTAATGAATTTATAGGTAGGTAATCAATAAAAATATGACTTGATAAAAAATTATAACTTTATGCATCCGGTGTTTAAACGATAGCGATATACTTAGATATACGTTGGTCGCAATACAGTCGCCGTGATTAAATCTTTCTAAGAACTAGTGTGAATACTTAAAATATAGGAGATATTTTATTGAAAGGGATGGCTACACCGTCAAATATGAATGATTAAAAATATGAAAATGAGACTTCAGTAACTTTGTGTAGCTTAACAAGGTAGTCTCAATATCACAATATTTTAAATTGAATAAATAAGTAAAAGAAGGAATCAAACGACGTAGCAAGTTTCTTTACCAAGACAAGGAAGTTATCAATATTTTTATGAATACCTCTATTCTTACGCTAGTAAAATAATTTGTATGTAGCTATAGTTTATTTGGAAGGAACATTCATTCGTCCGACGGACGTTTGCCGTCGGCGCAAAGGCGACGGCCGGCGCGGTAGCCGTAGCGCTGCTCGTAGCGCGTAGCTGCTGCGTAGAGGCCGCGTAGCAGCTACACCCGCACCGCTGCCTGCTACAGTCGCACTCATTAACAATGCCAAACTAATTAACCACTCGAAAACACGTGAAAGTCGACGCGTGATAACAGACTGAAACAGCATGCACCGGCGGCGTGCGGCGAGCGTACAGGAGCGAGCGCTACGGGAAGGTTGCCGCCATATTGGCGGAAGCTCCGCCCCCACGCTCTCGCAACCTTCCATTGGCCCAGAGCTGCAATATAGGCGGAGCCATCACTGGTTAAATGTTGCCAGCTTTTTGAATAAATAATTTCAGTAATTTAAGTAATGAAGGCAATTATGGCGTTGTTTAGCTAAGTTTGCGCGGCGGCGAGTGGGAACTTTATATTTATACTGCTCTCTTTATGTACGCCGACGTGCGGTTAATGCGCTCGATCTGTTTACGTTGCGAACTGGGAGCGAGCAGCGATTTATTGCGTCCGACTTCAGAGCACGCCACGCGATTTAAACTGCGATTTTTTACGCTCTAACGAAAACATCTTGCACCATTTAAATGAGTTTTTACAAAACAATGTATTAAAGAAGATAATATAGTCTTTATTACTTACC
Organism: Dasypolia templi; assembly: GCA_963555695.1. Classification (NCBI taxonomy): domain Eukaryota; kingdom Metazoa; phylum Arthropoda; class Insecta; order Lepidoptera; family Noctuidae; genus Dasypolia; species Dasypolia templi. The sequence goes on along the minus strand of OY743137.1, from coordinate 9,889,832 downwards.
CCACGTACGGGAAAGCCAAATTTTGTGATTATTTATGTCAATTAATCATATTAAGGAAGCATATCTATAGATATACAAACAACCGCTACCTTATTAGGTAAAAACCTCACCCAGAACAATGGTAGATTTTTCAAACTCTATAAATCTGAATGTGGTGGCGTCACAGTAGTCCGTCAAAGATCCAGTGTCCACACTTCACGGGCAGAAGTAAACAGTGACGTCACGAAGCGTCATCGAGGCGATAAAAGTCGATTTTATTCGCACAAGTTCGGCCAGCTGACTGCGTCCCCCCGCCCCGCTGCCCGCGGCAGCACGCACTGAATTTTCAGTGTGGCGAGATTTCAGGGCGATAGAGAAAGGTATTGGGGGAAGCGGTGTGAGTAAAAGAGACGACGGTATGCACGCGCGCGGTTGTTGGACCGGCGCGGTGGGCGGGCGTCCTCCGGATGATGTATAGAGTGGTGGAGTTAGGTTCAAATTGGTCCGGGAAGTGGCCGAGATTAGAGCCAGCGCGGGCCGCAACGCGCCGCGTACGTAAGCCCACTTAAGACTGTTTTTAATACTAGTATTTTTTACGCGATCCCGACAGGATTTAGCGGATAAGCGACGTCGCCGCGATCGTGCGCTTTGATTTATCGGTATCGGATTCGTATTTGGTTTGTTCTCTGGTGTTTACGTTAGTGGGTGACGGCCGAGCGCGTGGACGCGTAATCCCGCGGCTTGTACCAGATTATGACGGATATCATCGGATTTCGTGTACACAAACTGTGAAAACCAGCGTTCCGAGGAATCATCGAACTCACCATCACCTGTCCCGACATCTCTGACATTTTAACTGTAAGTATCAATGTCCACTGTCAAACACCACACTCACTGTCACATGTTCCTTATACTTGTTTGGCTTTATTTATGACAGGTGAATTGTAAAGTTTCTGTCTGAAAATATATTGTCGTAGTCCGCACTGTTGGTGAATACACACTGAATATGCCCGGAACAATTAATGAATAAAAAATCGAACCCCTGTGTTGTGTAAGTTTCTAGCAAGTTGGTCTAAGTGCGGCGTGTTACTAAGATTCTTATAAGACAGCAGCGTATATTTAAGTGACAATGTAATCCCACTTAATTAGGTATTATTATGTGTGCAGTAGAAAGTATATCTACGACAAACAGGTTACCTAGCTGCTTGCTTAGTAAAGCTGATGCTAACTGTTAAACCTGGCAGAGATGCCAATGTTTGCACTGGGAATATTATATTATTAAATTACTGTACTTAGGTACTTACCTACTTAAATTATTTTAATGTGAATTAAGTAGAGCCAGGTAAGCCTTGAACAGTATTATGTCTTATGTCCAATTGCTTCTAATTATTTTTTTCCTTTTCATCCACATTATTCCTGCAAGCCGTAGTGCGGTAACATTACAAGGAACTTCTTACAACTATAATTTTAATCATTGTTAGATACCTATTTACAGAATGTTTTTTGTTTTAGGATTTCTCGGTTTTTAGAAATTAAAAAATAAATTGATAATTGTATTGTATTTTTTTTAAATTAGATACATGAAACAATTAAACCTGTCTTGCAGGTTCTTACATTTTTAATTCATACGGTACCTCAAATTCTGTAATTACAAAAAATGGGAAGCAATAACCCTACATTTTATAGCTTACGTAAATTGAGCAGGAACTTTCGAATGCCTACCGTAGATAAAATATTTAAGTTGCTTCATTATGATAAACTTTTCAGGACACTCCTAATAAAGTTGTAATATCTACATAGATCACTTTAAACCGGCTCCAACATAATAATTAATTACAGAACTTTATCTGTAGAGCCAAAATGTTTTATTAACATTAGAAATTGTCTTTGATTTTTCACTGTACACGTACCGTGAAAAATCAAAGACAATTTCTCAATTTCAAAATCATCAAGAAAAAAAAAACAATGAAGAAGAAGAAATCTTGAACCTATCGCAATGGGTCATTGCGATAGGTTCCGAAGGTGTCGACTGGATTTAAAAGGAGGTCTTACCATAACGGTCGGCCCTTAATTAGATTAAGTAGGCACACTGAAAATATATTGAAACCTTCGCATCATCATCATCATCACAACCAGCCTATAATGTTTCTACTACTGGAACACAGGTCTCCTCTAGGTGTGAAGGAGTGGGCCATAATCCACCACGCGGGCCAGTGCGGGTTGGTAGATGTCACATGTCTACGTTTTTTTTGGTTCTAGGACATGGTGGTTTTCTTACGATGTTTTGGGAGCAGTGGTGATGAAATTATTTACACAAAGTTAAGCACCTGTCTGTGTTCGAACGTACGACCTACAACTCTTAGGTCGCCGTCGTTTCCACTGGGCCACCACTGCTCCGTTCTTGTACTTACATAACATAACATAACGCATTGTTTCCCCGAAAGGTTGGGCAGAGGTGTACCTATTAGTACACCCACATTTCTTGTACTTACACTAAGTCTCATAATTAATTAATCATTATAACGTATAAAATGAAAACCGAAAAATCACGAAGTAAATACATGCTTAATGATTACATGATTTTTTTACATATTGTTGGCTTGCTGCACGGTTTGAAAAACTGTAAGTGTAGCAAGAAATTGTTATTTAAATAAATAATAAATAAATGCAACAATACATACAGGCCTCCCAGCAGGGACTGCCTCGTTGGTTTAGTGGTCGCAAGAGCTACTGCTTAGCATGAGGTCCTGGGTTCGATTCCCAGGTCGGGCAAAGTGTTATTGGGTTTTTCTATCTAGAATATCTCAGTAGCAGCCCGGAGTCTGGATTTGTGTCCGGTTGGTGTCAAAAGGCTCGCCCCCTGTTACATGGGACTTAAACATAACTGGCGAAATGTAGGTGTAGGTACTATAGCTACACCTCTGCCCAAACCTTCTGGGATTACAGGCGTGATGTTATATTATATATACAGGATAAAAATTATAACCAGTAATTCAACACATGATTCTAGACTAGACCATAAACAAATATCGTCGGTTATTAAAAAATAGAAAAATGCAATAGCTACGCGGTCAAAATATACTGAACAGCTATATTTTTTTAATAACAGACGAAAAATGCCTATGCTTGTGGGATCTAGAATCATGAACTGAATTCTAGAATACTCGCACGAGTGCAAACAGGTACCTAATATAATTATATATGTACATAAGAAAATCTGTACCTTTCCTTACCTTTTCTTAAATGTGTACCTATGTATTAGGAAGTAACTTCAGAAGTGCTTGCTCACTTAAGCCGCCGTTTTGCCAACAAACGCTCATAACCTAGCTTCTTTCTCACATTAGGTATGTTAGATTTTTTGCTTCTTCCTTTTTTCATAACAAAGTTTCCAGTAATCGGTAACTTTTACAACATATTTAACGTATTTTTGTAACAAAGAAAATAATTCTTGATTTTACATCATTTCACATCTTGACTTCGGCAGAATGATTGCCGCCATCGGTGGGAATTGGTTACCATTTTTTTTTTTTGGTTTTGTTTTTATTCACAATTGGGCAACTTTGTTTTTCCTTTAAAAAAATCACTGTGTGTTCACTGGGATTGTTGCGATTAAGGCCCACTCGTTTAGTCGGATTAAACGAGTAAATGTAGAGTTTGTAATCTCGGAATAAAGTAATTAACAGTCTTTACCCTTATTAGGCCGCTAAAAAGTAACACCGGGTTAGTTAACCTGACATTAGTGTTTTTTGAGTTGGTAACATTGCAGTTCAATCGACGCAACATTTATAATAAAATTGCTGCTGAATGCACAAACCGTGCGAAGCCAAAAGAAAAAAAAAACATTGCAATGTCTGTGCCCTGATTGATAGGTAATCCGCCCAAAAATGAACGGAAATTGTATGTATACTCATCTCTTTTACACTACATAATAATAATAACCTTCCTGTCTTTGAATGTTATGACATCACATTTCAACTTAATCGTATTGTATGTGGTTTCCATGGAGATAAGGTTTATTGATTGATTAAAACGTGAGTTAAGGAAAAATATGTGTTAGGTTTTTATTTGTTTTTATATAAGTTCATGAATATATTGCCCGCTCATATAGTACCAAATTTTCACCGACCCGAGTTCACTAACAGATGGTTAAATTTTAAACAGCTGTTTAAACCATAAACGGGTGTCCCAATATTTTGCAGTTCACCACGCACTAACTATTGATTTTAACTACTGTTATCGAATGATTAACTAAAACGAAGAAACCAACTCAGTTTAACCCTTTGGTGTGCATTGTGCATCATCACTTTTAGCTACAACATAAAACTGCAAGACGCTTTGAATCATATCTTTGAAGAGGATAATGTGTAAGGTGATTTTGAAGATATAGCAAGAATTTTGCGCACTCCTCGTTTATTCCAAACACGGCGCAATTGTTTCGAGGAATATGACGAGAAAGCATTTGGGATAATAATTCGTTTATACAAAAGTCTATCTAGTGCTTTGGAATTACTTGATTTAATTGAAAGGAAGTTGGAATATCCAAGTGATAAACTTATCCTGTTTTATTGTAGGAGCATTAAATTTGTCAGCCAGATGCTTCTAAACACTTGCTTTTTCGGCATTTGTTGCACAGCGTCCTTTTTTAGGGTTCCAGACGTCCTAATGGAAAACGGAACCCTTATAGGATCACTCGTTTGTCTGTCTGTCTGTCCGTCTGTCTCAGCCAATTTGCTCCGAATCTACAAGACTGATTAAATTGAAATTTGGTACACGTATCAATTGCTGTGACCCAAACACGGTCGTTTAACGTAAATGAACGAATTTTGAATATATGGTCAGTTTTGGAGGAAAACTAGAAAATTAAAAACAAAAGTATTACAAACTGTACGTTGTGACATACCAAATGAAAGGGCTTGTTGTGAGCGTTTCTAACATAGTTTTTGTATAATTTTAAAATAAATAGTTTTGAAGTTGTATATGAAATTATACGAAAAAAGACCGCCCACCCCCTTATTCCGAAACTACCGAGCCTAAATATAAAAAAAACAGAAATTAGTTAATTACTTACAGATTACAGGAAAAACTCTAAGATGTCTGTGGTCTTATAAAACTGTGGTAAATCTTTCAATATTGTGCGTACAAACTTACAATGCAATAAAATTTTATTTGATATCTTGGAACTGATCTGATGGTGGAGCCAGGAGGTGAACAGTTGAACTCTTCAGCGAATTTCAGCGACTTCTTGAGTTAGGGCTCATGTGATTTGCTTTGACGAGTTCAATAGATTGTGGAGGGTCTGATGATAGAGAACAATATTTTAATATGGTTAAAATTAAAAAATTGTCATCATTCCTATTATGAGTTTTGTTTGATCACAATATTTAACCATGGAAATTGATTGACGTTGATGTGCAACATTCACAAAATAATAATGTTACACCATTCGATCATTCGATATTCAAGTCAGTCATTTAAAAACGTTTGGTTATTTAACCGTTGGTTAAAAATAAATGGTGAACTTTAAAAAAACGCAGTTTGTTTAAACAACTGTTTAATGCTGACCTAGGTTACGTAATCAATGATTATGTCGTAGTTGGTGAACTCTCACACATCGGTGGGTTAAATATTTAAAAGTTTAACTCTAGGTTTATTTCTAACTCTTGGTGGCGCAAGATGAATTTTTTTATTAACCCTGAGTTAGCAGTTAACTCCGAGTAATTTACGATAACCCATGAACGAATTTTTCAATCTTTAGAGATTGAAAAATAAAATAAAAACTGCTATATATTTACAAAGACGATGTAGTTTGTTTTAAGTAGGGTAAGTTTGCGTTAGACGTACTTACCAGCGCCTAAGTCGTACTACAGCAATATCAGTAGTGCTATTCTGTAACCATCTCACCGTGAAGACTTAGGTGAAGTGAGCTGTCAGTGCGGGAAGACGGGATGACACTGACAGCTCACTCCACGCAAGTCTTCACGGTGGGATTTTTACAGAATCAATAACCTGCTTGTCTGTAAATAAAAACTGACATTTAATGATGTAGAAATGTGCTATTTTTTTATTTATCTAAAACCAGTGGTAAGCCCGTGAAATTTCGGAGAGGATAAATAATAAAAAATAAAGATTTTTAATAAGATAAGATAAGATAAGATATATTTATTTGCTCAAACATGTGTACACATACAAGAATAAAATGCATGCAGCATAACATAAAAAAAAAAAAGTTTCAGACATGTTTGCCACATAGTATGACGTGCAAATATTATTAATGATAATGATTTTAAATTAGACTGCCTCGTTGGTCTAGTGGTCGCAATCGCTACTGCTGAGCATGAGGTCCTGAGTTCGATTCCCAGGTCGGGCAACGTGTTATTGGGTTTTTCTATCTGGAATTTCTCAGTAGCAGCCCGAAGTCTGGATTTGTGCCCGGTAGATGGCAATAGGCTCGCCCCCTATTACATGGGACTTAAACATAACTGGCGAAATGTGGGTGTAATATAGGTACACCTCTGCCCAACCCTTCGGGGAAACAAGGAGTGATGTTATGTTATGTTATGATTTTAAATTTATAATTTCAAAACAAATATTCAGTTATGGAAATCACAATTGCAAACATGAATAAATAATAAATGTCAATAGTTAAAAAAATCAATAAAAAATATTACGAATACAAAAATGGATCAAATTTATGTCTCAATATTTTATAATGCACGTCTGTAAACTATTTCTGAAAAGTTTATGACGAAAAATATATTATTTTTGCTCATGCCTATTTTCGTGGTAAACCAACATTCATGTGCCATAAACAAACCGTATTTTTCTTAAAGTTATGTCTATGTTTTTGATTTTAAACTTTAATGGCCCGGTAACATAAATTACAACAAAATTTAATTCATTTAGAGTCTAGTTTCTTTATAAGTTTTATAGAACTAAGGATTTTTGAGGAAAATTACCTTCTTTTTTTAATTTAAACGGGAAGTTTTTTATCCGGTGGGACGATACACTAATGGGTCATGGAACTGAAACTGCATCGCCGATAGTAGATCTAATTAAATACGTTCGAGTAAAGCGGGTTTTTCGACATGCAATGTAGGTACCTACTTACCAAGCAGTCTTGATAACATTTATCATCAGTATTGATTAAACAGAACTACTATTTTGGCAGCATTCTTTGATAATTTAACATTATTACAAAATGGCTTGCCAAAAATTACCTCTCGCTTAATACCGAGAAACATAGTGAAGCGGTTCAATCAACACATCGTATTACCTCCCACATCTGCCATAACGAATCTAAAAATTGTCATTGTCCCTCCCTATCTTCTGTTGAATATATTAAATACTTAGGTCTCATATTTGATAAAAAACTTAATTTTAAAAATCATTTAATTAATCTTTCAAACAGAATAAGAAAACTCATATATGTTTTTAAACATATAAGACACTCAGCTAATGCTAATATTCTGAAAATGATTTATTATTCCTTGTGTCAATCGGTTATAACCTATTGTATTCCTTGTTGGGGAGGTGCCGCTAAAACGCACAATTTGATTGCTGAAAGAGCTCAAAGAGCCTTATTGAAAGTTAGTTACTTTAAGCCCAGGTTTTTTTCCACCACGGAGCTGTACAGGGTTTGTGAGGTTCTAACTGTACGTAAACTGTTTGTACTAGCCTTAATTATGAGGCAGCATTCTAGTGTCCAGCTAAGTGCCCTGACTGACAAAGAGATTACAAGAAGAAGACGTTTCGATCTTTTAAAATCTTTACCCTGTAGAACAGCTTTTGCTCAAAAATTCAATATGTTCCTAGGCCCTAGACTTTTCAACATTGCAAATAAACATTTGCAAATTTTGTCCATGTCAAAAAGAGATTGCAAACAGAATGTGATTACTTGGCTTCTACCCCTAACCTATGATGACACTGAAAAGCTGTTAAGCGTTCCTGCATAATTTTTATGTACTCGTATAATTAAAGACAAATATATTTCTAAATGTTTACTAATACAAATTGGATTAAATCGTTTATAGTTATTTTTATTCATTTTTAAATTACAATAATGAATGATTATAACCGTTCATGTAAGTATAAATAGTTCATAGTACCTACGCTATTGTACTTAAAATTCATCATCCTAAGTATTCCTGTGGCACATACACAATACACATACACAGACTATCACACACACACATATACACTCGCACACACCCCTACACTCTCCAGCACACACCGTTTCCCTGTTTCTTTTATTTACTTTTTTGTTTCGTTGCTCATTTTAATCCTTATTCTGCATCTAAATAGTCCCTAATTCTTGGATAATCTCAAACTCAACTTAGTATAACTAATTAGAACTTAAACCCATAGGTATAAATGTATTATTGTTAATTATAATAAATATTTTATGACTATCTGATACTGATAACGAGGGTGGGCGCTGATACCTATAATTACAAGATATTAAGTTATCTTAGCTTAGGTATTGGCTGCAACTCTAACATACAACTTTACTTACCTCAGGCCATTTTCGATTGTAAACCTTGTATTTGACTTGAAGGTGCAAATAAACTATTTTTTTTTTTTTTTATAATGCGGACGTATTTTTTGATGCCCTATGAGCTCTATCCCTCTTTTTTTGTATACATTTGTACATTATATATTTATTTTAGTGTTAGCTTATATATTGTAATTTAGTTCTTTAACGATTAATATTTGATAATTATAAAATTCAAGTCAAAATAGGTACAAAATTAAAATTTACCAGTTTATTGACTTGCAATTTATCAGTCATGAGTTTAAAACTAAAAGCCTGTGTCGTCTTGGAAACTATGTCGGGCAATCAAATGAAGAAATAAAGGTTTCGATTTTACATGAAGTAATCAAAGCAGTTTATTGAATCACAGAGGTTGGATTCAAATTAAAAGTTTCAGAAATGCATCCTGTTTGGGCAATGCAAAACAAATTAAATTTTAATACAATGCATTACGCCCACGGAATAGAAAAAACAAGTGGAAGTGCCCACGCAGATATCACGCGCGTGTCACAATTATGCTGAAAATATGTAAAATTATAACAACCTTCGTCTGTTCTAATAAGACTTAATTTTGTAAGAAGAACAAATTCAATGAAAGAAAAAATTAAGACTTATTACAACTGGCGAAAGTTGTTATTAATTTAAATATTTTTCTAAACTGACGGGCACTTCCACTTGTTTTTTATCTGACTTCCACAACCTAGTTGCTGTGTAACACGATACCCCTTGGTAGGACTATTTGTCAGACTTTTAGGTTACCCGTAACGACTGTCAAAGAGCTCTTAAAAGGCTCAATGCACCATCAAAACATTAATAATAACATTGATAAGGAAGCTTCAAACAAATGGCTGGAATTATGTGGATTATTTCCAGAAACAGAATGATCTATGGTGGACATTCAAGACTAAATAATAAATAACAAAAATTATAGAAAGTACATAATGAAAGATAACGCAGTAAGACGTGATTTATGAAAAAAATGCCACTACAAACCTGAAACTATACAACACATCACAGGAGCTTGAAGCACACTCACCCAAAACGATTACACCCATAGATACAGTCAACTTGTTAATATTATAGACCAAAAACTCGCAACAAAACACAACCTCTTGACCTAGGGATGTATTAGACTACAAATATGACAAATTGTATCATAATTACAGATCAATTACAGATCATACAATATATAACAACAGGCCCGATATAACACTTGTTGATAAAGAAAAAAAACACATACATAATATACATAGCGGTCCCAAATACCAATTAATTCAGAAAACTATCACCGAACAAATCATGGAATATACAGAACTACAAGAAGAAATGACCAGAGTATGGAAAATTAACAGAGTAACCATAGTCCCAATAGTGGTATCAACGACTGGTATCATCCCGAAACAACTATTTGTCAGTTTAAATGCAATCAATATTTCCAAATATACATATCTTACACTACAGAAAGCAGCTATATTAAACACATGTCGCATAGTTCGGAAATTCCTACAATTAGATTTAGACAATTATTTCCATGCATTACAAAACACCTAATTTATTCAAACTTAAAATCTCACCTTGGTCCACACTCGTGAGATTTAAAAAATACCAGGTTCTGGGAACCTGAGAAAATAAATGTTAAAAACAAATTAATCAATCTTTAAAAACGCTAGACGTAGCTAGCTCCCTCCACTTACCAAACCCTACAGAAATCTGCTATCCTAAACACTTGCAGAATTGTCCGGAAATTCAACACATTCATTGGGAATTCATCATTCACCCTGCAACAGAAAGTCAAAACAAAATATCGTTACGCCATATATTATCATCAAAGAACACTTAGCTTAGTACTTTTAGGTATAGCACTTAGCTTTGGCCCGTGTTACCCTAAAAAACCGGCAGATCAGTGACGAGATACAAAAATGTATACCAACATTAAATAGTGATTTATCGTTTATTCTCTCTTCACAAAGCTGACTTAAAGTTAATGCGTTAAAAAAATGTCTGTATTCCACCTTTGTGAGAGACTGGGGCCTGGTATAGGTTTTTTGGGGAAAATCTGTGTTACAGGTCACCGGGTCCACGGCAAATCAGAAAACCATTCGGCATTCAAAAACATAAAACGACAGAGTACCAGAACGTGCCGTAACATCACAATTTGAGGTGTTGGCGCGCCACGCTCCCTTATCAGCCGAATGATAATTTTATCTGTGTGTGTTAAACTGATAACACGTAGATAAATTGACATGACGTCGGTTCATACGTTTACTTCTGTATTCGTGGTAACGCCCAAAATACTGAACAGTGAAAACAGACTGTACTGCAGTTCATTTAGAAAGGTTTGCTTATTTGTTCAGTTTAATGGTCTGTATGCCTTCAATATGCACACATATTTCTGATATACTGTCTTGAATCATACGAAATTCAATTAGCTGTTGCTTCGAACTTTTCTATAAAAACCTTTACAAGAAGAACATCCATCGAGAGTATGAAAAAAAAAATTGAAATAGGTACGCAATTAATACTTTCCACACAAACTAAGTACTCTAACTTTTAATACAACGACAATTTTAAGGACTCACAAATTTAATTATTAATTATCTAGTCTAGTAAAGAGAGACAGAACTGCCTTAAAATATTTGCGTATGCTAGAAAGAGAGGCACCATAGACATATCTTATTTATCAATGAAATTATATACTATCACAAATGCCGAGCGCACACAGACGTATACATTTACACGATATTATGAGTGAAATTGTATTGATTGCAGTAAATATCCTGTGTGTACAAAAAATAGCAAACTAGTGTGATATGATAATTGAAAACAAAACTATAACGATAGATTCATGTGATTTTTGGGTATGTTTATAGTTGTGCATATATAGCTATATCTTTGAATTTACTTTTGTGTGCTTGACTGAAAAACTTGTTTCCGACAAAGTATGGAATCTTTACTAATTATATGCTTATGTCAGTGTTTTATTAAATGTTGTTTTAACCAGCTTTTTTCTATTTATGTTTAATAGGTTTAGGTTACGAATATAAAACTGATCTCTTCTCATTGTCGCTGTAATTTTTGGCAGTTTTTTTTGTTATCATTACTAAGGACATAACCAAAACATATTTGCATACTGGTCATCTCTTAGCTGCCACGGCTTATTTTAATTTACAGTTTTTTTTGTTTTCTATATTTTTCATTACGGACGCCTTTAACGTGTACATCTTATGTACGTCGTTCTCACATATAATATCAACATTAATAACGATGTAACTAATTTTATGAAACAATTTTTTATTTATTTTTATGAGTGTTCTTGCCCGTTCTTCTCCATAGAGTACCTACTACGCTTTGGAATGGGCAATTAGCTTTTCTTTCTTGCTGTCTTTTCTCTCTTTCTGACCGACCTGAACATAACGTAACTTTTAATTTAGCTTGTTGACTTATAGTTTCCAACTAAATTCCCATACATACACAGTCACAGACACTTTTGCCTACGTCTAACCTAAGCGGATGCAGCTATAGCAAATACCAGCATTTTACATGAAGCGACTACAAATCTGACCTCCAAAACCCAGTTACTGGGTAATACGATAACCTCTTGGTAAGTGCACAAGTTCTCACATGTATTTAAATACAAATACGTCAAAAATACTTTCACGTATACAAATAGACGTTATCTACAAATCGAACGGTTCCTTGCGTCGAGATGATATCAGCCGATTGACAATGCCACAACATCATGCTTTCCTATGTTATCAGACAAATACATGTTATCATCAAATATTTACCTGAGAGCTATCACCCGTGTTACATGTGTTTTACATGCATTAATGTTACGGTTGGTGGAGTTGAGATGTATTTTAGTATCCACTGATATGATAAAGCATAAATGTGAATAAGTTTATAGTAGTATTTTACCTGAATTTTGATTATAATTGTATATATGTTCGAAAAAATAATGTTATTTCAAGAAGGCATAGTAAAAATGAGATAATCGAAAAAGTCTGTTTCATCGATGTAAATATGAAGAAGCTGCACGCTTTAAAAGTTTTTGGAGGGGATTATTCCCGTCCTTGTCGCGCGGTACGGACGATGTATGGCGTTGGCATGAAGTTACATTGTCGTGACGTCACTTCTACGATAGTGCTGTCTTTGTCTAACACTTATTTTAAAACGTTTATTACTTAGCATTTTTTTTATTACCACTTTTTGTAATATTGTTTGCACTATTGGGAAACAATTACCTGTTTATTTAAGTTTTTTTAAAATGTTTTTAGTAATGTCATCATCCCTATTGTGTATGTCCTTTTATTTTTTCAAGTAGAGAAAACATAACAGGATCTTTGTTTTAGAAAAAAAAACAATACCTATGTATAGACCTGAGCAAATCTCCCAATCTTCAAAAGTTTGCCTGTAAAGGACAATGCCAGAAACTCTATACAACTTTGCCCCATTCAAATCAAAAAGTAATTTACAACCCTGCAATATGCAGAATCTTAAAGCCTATTTATTACTGTTAATTAAACATTTTTCCTAATGCCTGTAGAACTTGCGGTTTCTATTAAAATCTTAAAACAATAATGACATTGATTATAGGTTAGGTGCAGTTTATAGTTGTTAAAAAGTGATTTAAACAACATTTACGGTACGCATTATGATAATAATTGTAATCGTAATTATGAGTATTTGTTAACAGGTATTTAAAACTTTTTTGTTGTTGTGTATCATGCGCAATAAGTAACGCAATGGGAAATTCAGGGGTTGAATTCCTTTTATCATTGATTTGTAATCGGCAAGTTCTACTGAAAAACAATTTATTATGAAAAGGGCCTTTAATCATTACACTTTTTAATCAGGATCTGGCATTGTCATTTGCTTGCTTATTCCTGCTTGTAAATAAATGCAACCTCTTTTCAGTAACACTTTTATGATAAAACACCTTTTGTAACCAATGCCTTTTAGTAATGCCATTTTTTTTTCTCTTTTTTTCTTTTTACAATGAAATCGCTTTTATTAACAGTTTTCGGTGAGAACAGCACCCTAATTGCGTAACACATTTTCGTAAACGATTACGACTAATCTGTTTGATTTTGACGGTTCAAGAACATTCATTGCGTTCTATATAATATTGTTGAGCAGAATTTTTATCGAACTCAAGAAGCAATGGATTAGCAATCTGTTTTAAAACGATTCAGATTCTGATTGATTGTGTATTACGGAATTAGGGTGCAGGTCAGTATTTTATTGAATTTACTTAGGTTATTTTATAAAATTAAATTAAATAAAAATGTGTAATGTGTAAAAGTGTGTACTAATACACACTCTTTACTCATAATTTTATTGCCAGTATTTTAAAAAGATTCGCCTCTCAAATGACAGGAAGCAGGCAAGTTAATTCATTACAATTTTAAAACATATTAATGTGTCAGGATCTTTATTGTGCTTTGTGTGCATTATTGTGAGTGTCTCAAATGTACAAATCTCCGAAGCTTGAGTAGTTTAATAAAATGAGCACAGTACTTAATAAAGTACTCGAACATTTAAATGCATCCTCTTTTCAGTAACATTGACAAACAAATCTCCTGTACATTTGTTGTCAAAAAAAAAATGTGATGCTATTAAGTTTCTTGTTCCTTGTTTTTCTTTTTAAATGATTAAATAGCTTATGTATAAAGTTTTCGATGTCTGTATTTTGTAGAATTAATTGAGTGCAAACTATTTACACAACTTTACAATGTCTGAACAATACCTATCCATCTATCAAAAATGACAAGAAGCAAGCAATATTTTGCATTCTAGGATATTGTTCTAGGTAACTATTTGTTTAAATCGTTATCGTTTTTTTGAATTAAGATTATTTGATCTGTGTTTGTAAAAAAACATTTTAGCAATCAACTATAAATGTGGTATCCGTAAACTACAACAAATATCTGCCAAGATCAACCCTATCAATAATGAATACAAAGCAGTCAGATAAGTCTTGTAACAGATGATACTGATGTCAAACTATCTGTCCACATCTGTATCATACTTGTAATACTGATGAGAATTGATTCAAATTATCAATACACAGCGGCGTTTTTCAAAGTTTTGATTGATAAGACTGTAAATGATTGTTTCAAGTGGTCTGACGTTGAAGTTCTTGTCCTCAAAATACCTAAATATGGTTAGAAACATGTGTTTGAAATTGCAAACTACTTTTTATATTGAATATAAAATTAAAGGCTCAATAGTTTTTAAGGTTGTTAATAATTTGGTGAAAGTCTCTTAGACAAATAACATACGAAGCGACTATGATCATAGTCGCTATGTCAATTATAATGGCGAAATTTGATCAAAACTTGTTTTGCGCCACAGCACTTTTCTTGCATGTACCTGATTTGTAGAATTACTGATATTCACATTTTAACCCTGAACCTCAAATTACTCATAGCAGCAATCAAGCACTCAATGTTTTAAGATCCCATCAGTTACGACTTTCTCAAAGTACACCGGGAGAAAAGTTCACGAACATCCGACCTTCTTGCGCTGAGCACATCAAACCGTACGGACTTCCAAGTAAAATTCGAACCAAATGGCGTTTTAATAGAGCGAAGCACTTTCACCAACTTAAATCTTTGGGCTTAAAAAAGGCTTTACATCGGTTTAAAGGGATGAGAGTGGCTCAAGCGGCTCGATTGCTGCCTTTAGCGTTGGCCAATTACTCACCGCCTAGTCACGATTACAATCGCGTTATGTAAGCGACGATTACTCGACCTGTCATATTTACTTTGGTTTGTTTTCAAGATATTTTTAGAAAGTTTTACAGAAATAAACTAGCTGTGTGGAAACTTTGATGCATTTTTCATAGCTTGGTTATTTCATAGTTATGAACACGAGAACATTCATTTGTTCATTCATTAATTTGTTCTAAAATTACTGATCAGAAAATAATGTCTCAACCTCTTTGGATTGCAAAAAAAATATTGTTTTCTTAATTAAAATAAATGTTAACCTCTTTAGGTTTAAATTTAAATACGAATGGGAATTTGAAAGAAGAAAAAATATTGGACTGCCTCATTGGTCTAGTGGTCGCAATCGCTACTGCTGAGCATGTGGTTCTGGGTTCGGATCCCAGGTCGGACAAAGTGTTATTGGATTTTTCTATCTGGAATTTCACAGTAGCAGCCTGGAGTCTGGATTTGTGCCCGGATGATGGCAATAGGCTCGCCCCCTATTACATGGGACCTAAACATAACTGGCGAAATGTGTGTGTACTATAGGTACACCTCTGTCCAACCCTTAGGGGAACCAAAGCGTGATGTTATGTTAAAAAATATTGGTTCCATTGTGGCTCAAGTTCGTCATTTGTTTAATTTAGTAACCGCGTAATATTCTGTCAAAGTTATAATTTTCAATTTGTTAACTCAACTTATTTAAGTAGTTTTATTTATTAAGCAGTGAGTCTGTTTAACAGCGAGACAGAAAAAAATGAAAAAGTTTGTACGAACTCAAATGATTAAAACGCCACAGCGGACATTACAGTCTGGCAGAAAAATTGCAAAAAAAAAGGTTCGCATTGGCGCTTCGACAGAACTCTTTGCTCTTATTTCTGAATATTGAAATCCCGTCGGCCGCCAATAGGCAGCGCCGTAAAAAGGCAATTAAAGCTATAAATCATTTGTGTATGCCCTTTTTTCCTACTTTTACCTTACCTAGCCATAACGGCTGGTTTTATGTGCTTACTGAAACACCAATGCCCGGCCACTGACAACGCTATTTGAAATATGAAAGTTGTAAAGTGATGTATCTCCATCAGGTCGTTTTTTTATGGTGGTTATTTTTTTTACCGCTCAAACAACGTCGTGTGCCGCTTTAAATCAAGCTGATATTTTTACTAAAAATGATTTATTCGTGTTCTAGGAACTTTTGTACGACCAGGAAGTTTCTAGTTGTTGTAAGCTTGTTCGTGTAGTTAACTTTACACAAATAAATGACGCTAATAAATTGGTGGGTGTTTGGTAACTTTGTTGTAGTTATCGTTAGTTTTAGTTTAGTGTT
This sequence comes from Dasypolia templi, assembly GCA_963555695.1. NCBI lineage: Eukaryota > Metazoa > Arthropoda > Insecta > Lepidoptera > Noctuidae > Dasypolia > Dasypolia templi. The sequence continues at coordinate 9,873,283 of OY743137.1, read as the reverse complement.
TTGACATAATATTTATGCGTTTGTTTAGGTTATATTAAATAAATGAATTTTAATAAATTATTGATCCACGAATTGTGAAAGTCTCTGATATCTATGGTATAGAGGGTGACTTGTAATTTGACGTGTTCCGTTCAGGACGTAGTGGAACACATTCATGGAATTCGGATAACTGTTTGATGTTTTAGAAAATTTGGTTACATTGAAATGTATTGGGTACCCAATGGAATAGCAATGAACGTTATTCAATTTGAAAGTTTAGAGAAAGGTGACTTTTTGTGACGAATTCTGAGAAATGGGTTTTTTCGAATATCATGAATTTTCGCCTAGAATTTATGGGGTGCTTAATTGTTGCAAATGGATTACACTTTTAATTCCCGGAAGCAATACGTCAAATTACAAATCAACCTGTATATACTGACTGAATCCTTGACATTACACATTTAGAACATCCAAAGTGGCGCTGACATTAAATTATACCACTACATGCTTATACGTAGACGATATACAAAATTTGAATTGAATCCATTCATGAAAACAAAAACTACCGTTCCATAAATTATGCATCACGTAGCTCGACAAAATGTATGGAGCATATTTTTTTTTTAATGGATTTATTTTAAATTTTGTATTTTGTCTAAGTATACCATGTAGTATTTAAAATGTTCGTAAAAATAATGTAATTTCAAAGAAGGCATAGTAAAAATGAGATAACCGAAAAAATATGTTAACTCAATGTAAATATGAAGAAGATACACGCTTTAAAAGTTTTTGGAGGGGATTATTCCCGTCCTTGCCGCACGGTACAAACCATATATGGCGCTAGAATGAAGTTACATGGTCGTGACGTCACTTCTACGATAGTGCTGTCCTTGTCTAACACTTATTTTAAAACGTTTATAACTTACCATTTTTTTAAAGCTTTTACACTTTTTGTAATATTGTTTGCACCATTTGGAAACACAATTTTTGAGATCAAAAAAAATGTCATCTCTATTGTCTACATTTATTCTCCTATCTTAATTTTTCTATCTAATGGTAGCCATAAACAATTATATTACTCTAATGTAGTTAATTTATCTCTATCGAAGAACATGACATGCAATACTACTTACATATTATGTTTTGTGTGATTAAGCAACTCTACTTAACCCATTGGAAATACACACAAAATGATGTTATATTGTGATCAAGAAGACATCTTTTAACCAGTCTCATCTTGTTTCAGTGGTCGCAAGAATGTGGACCCGCGCGTGATCGCTCTCGGTCACCAGCGCGCGCCAGTTTTCATCACCGTTAGAACAAGCATCATCATTCACCTCCGGGTGTACAAAGAGGCGCTAGCGGCCGGGATGGAGCCGCTAAGCGAGAACGGGCTCTGTCTATCCGAGCTGGAGCTCCATGGAGGCGGCCACTTGCACGAGTCAGTGGCCGCTTCAGTGGGCTCGGCTATCAGTAGCCTCATGGCCCCACTGCATCATGAGCCCCAGCATACACCCTTGCATCATGCGCCGCCGCTTCACCACGAACCACTGGAGAAGCTCAAACGTGAGTAGTGTTTTGTTTTTTTATATTTTGAAATGTATGAGTTGTCAATAGGTAATTGACTTTCTTTAAATCCACAACTGTGGTACTTATAATATTAGGTGGTTATGATTGTGATATAAAGAACTTGTCTTCTGTCTAAGTTATATTTAATACCAATTGTTGTTTTTTCTAAGAACATTTAATCCATAGTGCTGAGTGTTTTTGTTTAAATAGTGTGCTGGTGCCGACGCTTATGTATACAAGTGAATGTTGGGTGTGGCAAAAGAAGCATGAAAGCAGAATTAATGCTGTGGAAATGCGTTTCTTGCGGAGCAATGTGTGGTGTGGCTTTAAATGATTGGCTGTGTGGTTTAATATATATGTAGTGACAAAAATTGAAATGAGTATGCTCAGATGGTTTGGTCACGTTGAGCTGATGAATGAAAGGAGACTAACAAAAGGTATTTACAAGGAAGATGTGAGTGGAAGCGCCGGGGGGGGACGCCCTAGGAAGACGTATAGTGACCTTATTGGTGATGTTCTTCAGAAAGGTCATGTGCGTAGTACTCGTAACCGGCGCGTGTGTATGACCAGATGTATGAACGTAAACGAGGCAAAAGGAGTATGTAAGGATCGTAGTAGGTTGCGTTCTGTGGTTTCTGCCTACCCCATGGGAAGAAGGCGTGCGTTTGTGTATGTATGTGTATTTAATTCATATGATATGAAATATATAATATAAACGGGTGAACGTTTGAAAACGCTACTTCAAAATGCTACGGCGTAGACCAATTGAGGAAAACAATAAGACTTCCAATCACATCGATATGTTTTCGTATAGAAGAGAACCAACGAGGATCTCTTATATTGGTGAATAAATCCCGTTTTAAACTCCATCCGGCCAGTAAATAAAATAAAGGGGAGTTCTCGCGTTTCTTTTCGCTACACACGACGCGCGCTCACATACGATCGAGTCATTCGCCGCGTTTTATTTTTATGAAGATATGTAGCTTCTCCTGCCCTCAGATACGAACCTACAAATGATTTGGTGAGGTAAATAAATGCACTCTTTTCGCCTTTTATTCCCGATGGCGCTTTCATGACTTTATTGAAATTTCGCTACAATTAAAGTTTGAGAAGATCGTTTTTTATATTGTATATTGCTGTCTAGAAACGTTTTCTGATCTAATAGAGTCGGTTATTTCAATGTCTTCTACATATCTAAATTTGTGAAATAGCTAACCACTGTACCTAAGTGTATCGGACAACGAATACCTCTGTCCTTGTTAGACTTGTTTTCCTCATAGACTTTGCAATAGCGTTTTCGCGTCGAACGATAAGACATTTATAATGATTTTCAAAACATCAATTACGTAACAAACTGCTTTAATTTCACTTCTCTATAATCATAATTGTATTTATACAACAGCGCAATAAAAATAATACGACTTTTGTCATCAATACTCAACAAAAGACTTGAGCGCACGTGGTTCAGTCGCCGATGAGTTTATTTATGGAGTGACGGAGAATAAAAAGCGGTGATCGTCACAGGCCATCGGGCAGGAGGGCCGTGACGCGATGTGGGCGCATTTTGTATACAAAATTAGGGATTATTCACCTCCCGCCCGCGTGACATGCAATTCGCCTCTTTTGTCTACGTCAGTACCTACATGTCACGCTACACATCCCGATGCGCATTTTTCGTACTTTCGCTTCGTTTTCTGTTTATTTGCGTGAATAAGTACAGTACATCCTGAATGTTACAGTAATATTCAGCAACATCATGAAAATATTAGGCAAAGTACTTAAATGTCTTTAAATAACGTAAAGATTTGCTCTGTGAATATGTAATAAGTAGCTAACAAATACAAACATACATTAGCTAGCTAAGTTTTTCATGGGGGTAGGCAGAAACGACAGATCACCTCCTTTCTTACATGCTCCATTTATATCTTTTAAAAGTGGCTAATATTTAATAAAACTTTTCGATTCAATTATCAAAGTTGTCTTCAATTTTTAAAAATCAAATTTATTTAAAACCCTTGCTAGCTAACTTAGCTAAACTGAATGTAAGTGAAATTCAATCTTTATTTAGCTTTATTAGCCAGATTTTTTTGTAAATCAATCTACTTCATGTCCAATTAAAGTCGTATCTTACTAAAACTGGACGCACACAATCCGATTAATATCAGTACCTGTTTTACAAATGAAGACGTTACAACCGCATTCACAGGGAAACAATTTGTACAATATAATCACAAGCAAATCAACACGAATAGGGTGCCGGGCCTAATCTGATAGTTTTTACAAACACATCAGTATCGGATTACGCGCCCCCTATATGTTTAGTTACGCAATTAGTCATGCCCCAAGGGACCCGAACTTTAAAACTGCGAGGAAGATGTTTTACTATTATTTGCATTTTGAATGTAGACACGGTCGTAGGAACTCGGGGACTGACAACCATCACTGAACTGGTTTCATTCTAAGAACGAATATGTTGTAATTTATCTTAAACGCTTTTCAAAGTCGTCGTTTTCTTAGATGTGAGAGATAATAACAAACAGAATCAAATCAGTTGCTTTAACAAACGAGACCTAGTAAAAAATCACCCATCTCGTGAGGTACGCTATTCTGTCACAAGTTTTTCTAAAATTAGCCTTTAAGGTTCTCACTGCTGGTACACAAGCCTCCTCTCTTCGAGAGGTAGTGGGTCTACCACGGGGGCTCAGTGTAGGTTGATAGATGTCACATGTTTTCGAATTTTTGATTCATGGACATGCCGGTTTCCTCACGATATTTTCCTTCACCGTTTTGAGAGCAGTGGTGGATAAATTATTTGCCTGCCTGGGTTCGAACCCTCGTACTCGTAAGTCGAGGTCGTTAACACTGGGCCACCACTGCTCGTTTTAAAATAAGTCTAAGTCTTTCTCACTACATCTTGATAACATATCAAGAAGTCGCTGCCTTTTTAAATATTTATTTCAGAATGAAAATAGCTACATTTCTGCATTTTGCACGTGAGGCTGCAGTAAACGCAACGATTTGCAATCCATCACCGTCGGACAAAAATAGCATCAGAGGCAATCATTTAAAGTCAATTTGAATGAATCGAGTATCATCCCTCTCTTTCACGACACAACGTTTTTAATAAAATAAAACGTTTTGTCTCACTTGCTCACGAAAAAACAACCCTCCGTAGTCGGTGGAGCATTATATTGCGATGATTAGGCTTGCACTTGCTGCTTTTGCCATTGAATTTAAATGGGGGATTATAATGCTACTGTGCATTATATTATTAAAGTTCTATTGTGCGTTACTTCATTACGGGATTGTTGTCGTCATTCTGTTTTTATTATTTTTACATCATTCAATTTCGCTGAGATATAATATTATGTGTACTAAGCCTTGTTACTTGGGTATGTGCAAACACCTGTCTGATTCCAACCTTTCTTCATTGGATTGTAACAAGTCTTTGCAAAAATTGTGTCTCGTTTTTTTTTGCAAATGCGGTTAAAAAATCTCATTTGTTCTGCGTATGACATTGCTTCTCCAAGCTTATCCGTCGAAGATTGTTCTCATATCCCGAGATTTTTATAAAATAGGCGAAAAACACGTTTCGTGGCTTTAATTTTAAATTGATCAGGTTTTGCGAAATCTTATTAAAGCCTCCTCGTTCGTTGGTTCTGTCGATGCCTTTTTTTCACCTCATCCGGCGCTAAACCTGGGGCGGATCTCATTATTTCCTTGGAACAAAATATGGAAAATTAATTAAGTGGGATTTGAGCGCATTACTTTTTTCATGTACATATAAGTATGTGAGATTGACTAACATTTTTTCCGGTTTACTGAAGTGTTATGTAACGTTTCACGAATAATTTTGTTTTGGAAATAAAATAAAGCCAATTCTAGGTGTAATATTGCGTTCGTTTCAGAATTATACGTAATAGCTATTATTGTCTCGTTTAGAAAACTATAGCACCATCAATTTTACGTTCATCTAAACAACAATAGCTCAATTAATTTAACGGCATTATAGGATATTAAGATAATCCTTAGTCATTAAATAAGCAAAACAATCGCTTATGGAGTCGATTAAACATATTTAGTAAGAAAAACAAACGTTCTTTTCATCGATTAAGCAACTTTGTGCCGGGAAGTTTGCCAAACAAAGAATTGGGAAGCTCGGCGCGCACGTAATCAACCATTTTGTGATGTGACGGATTACAAGTTGCCGCCGAGTAAGATGTTCCGCTCATTTTGGACTAATATTCCAAGTATGTTGATTAATTTACGATACTTTACATTTACGTTTCAGTTTCATCAAGGATAAATTGCGTAGTTCAAAGAACGTTTAATGTATTTTGATGTAGGTTTACCATCTTTTTAGTACAGAAACTAATGAGTTTTTGGAAATATTGTGCTTTGCTCATTCAAATATACCAACCCATCTAATATATTTCAGTTCTATTAAAGAGCTAATAAAAGAGATATTAAAAACAGCAAATAAAGTAACTAATAAAGCATTTATAAACAAATAAATACTAAATAATAGTTTTATCGCTGTTCTAATAAGTAAATTTTATTATAGTAAAGATTTATTTTTCAACTAAGACTATAGATTACATAGCAAGATAGTATAATATAAAGCACAAGCATAAACTTACTTAATCTAGTTAGTGGATGCCGTACTGTTCTCCTAGATAGGTTACAAAATAACCTGTTTTTAGGAGAAAAATTGTGCATATTTCTCAATGTAGGTTGGTGTGTGCCCATGAGGTGTGAGGCCACGGGCCCAAACAAATATTTGTTGTGTTAGTTCACGTCTCGGGTCGAGATTACTGACTTTATCTAAATGTACCCAAATCTGACCGACGCAAGCGCAGCGTAACCAACACGCTTAGATTAAATTAGAATGTTTTACTTGACTGAATTTATTAGTCATGTGGGTTAATTTAAATATAATTTCTTCATATAGGTTATTTTAAAAGCATTGAAGCATTACTGGCATGTTAGTGTTGTGATTTGAAGTCACACTTGGTAATAATTTTGAATGTTAATCTCAGTAATTAGACAGTAGATAGCTAGTTGAAATTAGTGATAAATTTAACTACTATTCTAAACGGTGAATGGAATAAACCATATCCAAATGAGTTAAAAAAAAACGCGTTCAGGCATCGTGAACCGTTTGGACCGTTTGATCCACACTTTTTCTGTCCGAGCGGTTTTGTTTTACAAGTTATAAAATCACAGACAGACAGATAAATAAATCTGTCTAGTAACACAAAAAATCCGCAAAAACCCGGTGCCGCAGTGTCTGCCTCTGCCGTACAACCCTGCCGCGTTACTATAAAGATTTTTTTTTTAAAGAAAAAAATTGCACGCCCCTGACACATGAGCTGAACACCGGGGCCCGTTGTCGCCTGCTTTGATGCCATCCCTGGCGATAAATTATTGTGTTTTTTTATTATAATTGATGTTTTGAAAAAGATACTGACAAATTTTGTGATGCAAAAACGTAAACGATATCATGTTTGTAGCTGTTTCTATGGAAATATGCGGGAGTACTCTCGTTGCATCAACTTTGATTTAGTCATAATGAAATGTAGCTAAATGAATGAATGGAAAATAGGTGTAAGGAGTAAGTAGTTTTTTGTACTGGAAATCATCAAATGACTTCTCCCTTTCTGGGTGGAGCGGGAGGGCGTGTCAGACGTGTTCCTTCAGTTGCTTGTACCAGGGCCACGGTATCTTTTTCGAAAAACCTGCGACCCTGGCAGGATGCCTATCCACCTGTACATACTTTAATTTTTTTTTTGTTTTTACGGCTAGTATGTCTTAAATACATTGTTTACTAGGGATTTGTGTTTGGTATAACATCGCGCAGGGTTGGGATAGTATTAAGTCACTTGACTTACGTCATTCAGTGCTTTATATTTAATTCTCTGTACCTATTGTGGTATAGAAGTTTTATTCTACGAGTAGGTGCATACGTCACATTTAATTAAATAACTAATGTAAATGTACAAAATATTGTAGAACATCTTAAAAGAGTACCGGTGGAGTTCCTTGCCCATTCTTCTCCATACGAAACTACCTTTTGGAAGGGACAACTAGTATCAATTCTATTTTTTTTTTTAATATTGACGTTCCTAAGTGCCATTTGAAATAAATGATTTGACTTTGACTTTGATTCAATTTTCAGTGGCTACTAATAATCTGACCATTTGATTTCATACAACACATTCCAAAAACAGTGCGAACTTATTAAGCCACACTTTAATAGATTTTAGTGTAAATGAAGTCGAAATTCATAAACACCTATTAACATGTGCTCGAGCTATTAAACTTGTCATCGGCAATTAGTGAAGGCGAAACTAAATATATAAAAAGCTTGGCATACCTCGCTAGACATGTGACACCCATTCTGAACGCCTGTTAACAAATTAAACCGATTTGTTCTGTTATTCTAATAGGGCGACTATGGGACGTGTTTGCGTCGAGCATATTTTGACAAAATTTATTACTACCACGCCTCCTAGACGGGTCTTTTTTCTGGTTCCTCAAAGAGGGCGGATGCCGTGACATCTGTCGCGCAGAAAACGTTGTCACGCCCTCCTAGAAAAAAGAACTTATGAATTTAAAAAATGTTGGTATATGTAAGTACTATTTTATTGTGCAATCCCAAAATGTTAACTAATTACCAACTAAAGCCTAACAACAGCAGCACACGCAGCCTGACCAACTTTTGTCGACAGAAGAATAGACAAAATTACAGATAGAATAGACAAAATGACAGATAGAATTGACAAAATGACCGATTCCCTTTAATCGTCCATAATTTTTCCTATTCTTACGCCGACAAAACCCGTTTTTTTGGCAGTAAAACTACGCCTGCAGATGCCTACCAACACATAAATTTAATTAATAGAATAAGGAAACTTATTGCGAAAGCGAAATTAATCAATCTTTGTTTTGAAGATTTTTATATATTTGTCGAATGACGGCAAGTCTGTCCAATATCACAAAAGTTGAAAACAGTTTCACGCCTATTTTAAATGATCCATCAATATTATGAGGAAACGATTGAAATTAATTAAATCCCTTCCGCGGCCACATTAGTTATTGACAAAAGTCAAGTAACGACACATCTCAGCGTGAGTTTCACTGATGTATCGGCAAACAATAAGTCAACGGTACAAACACACAATATTTACAATGCGTGTGATTGATAGTGGATGACAGATGTCGGGTCAACCCTTGCGATGCGACCGGCCCATCTGTCACTGAGCCCCTGGTATAATGGTCAGGAAGATACTGAACTAAACTATCTTTTCCCAAACTTTCACCCCCAAAATCAGTTTCTAAGTCATTCTTGTCGTAAATGACTCGTTTACGGACTCAATTTTTTGCAAACATCAAAAAACCGAATCTGATCACAATAAAGATCATTTGCAATCGACAATCCCCTTTTATATCACCAATTCGAAAATGTATTTATTTCTTATCTTGAATAATGACGCCATAAAGATACGTTTTTATATCACACGGGCAGGTAATATGTATCTAAAATAATGTTCTCATCTTTTGTATAATATTACTTTCCGTTTATACTCATTTTATTTGTTGCTATAAAAGGGAAGAATAAAGGTTGTTAAAACAGTATCTGTACACATTGTACAAACAGGAGACTTGGCAATAAATCTTTTTATTTTATGACAAATTGTTGTCTGAACGGTGGCTCAGTCACCCTTGCTGTGACAAAAGATCTAGAACAAATAGTAACATAATGCTATGATGGTCAAACACCACACCACTACATAAACTATTTGTAAACATAAATACAATGATACCGCCCTGCTGCAATAACTGTTTGAAAGTAAGTACACAAAATACTGCATTGTGTCACTCTGATTTATTGGTTTTATGGCAGTTAGTACGTTGGAACTTCATATAAATTGTGAGAGAAAGAGCCGAAAGACAAAGAAAGCATTTAATTGCAAGATTGTTGTACTGGCTTTTGATACTAAAGTGATATAAATATGTACTCCCAAATAAAATATAACAAACATTGTTAATATGGAACAAGTTGCAACTATACGTGTGCATTTCATGTGGTATTAGTTTAAAACACGGTGACACTAACGTGAAATATGATACTGGCATCTAACAAAAGCGAATGACGTCGCTTTATGAGCTGCGTCGGTCCCCGGGACCCTGCCTCATAATTATATTATTATGACTTCACATTATTCCACAAATATGGTTGTATGGCTCAAACCCTTGGAGGTGGGAGAGATAACCTATTGTATTGGCACATTTACCGCACCCCTTGATAAAAACTGTACATTTTATGCGTTCTAATATTTTTCTGCGCGATCCTGGCAAGAAAAATGATGTTGCCAGAGCCAAAATCATCTACCAAAGTTATAAGGGATAAATGTAGCGCTATAACTACGACCCCTAAACAGATCGTGGCTATAATTTTGTAATCACCATAAAATCTGTATCACACCGCACTAATATATTTATGACATTACAGCTCCCACTAATATTTATGCAAATTGAAAACGTGCAGAATGGCATCGTTTACGCGACCCTAATCCCTGTATAACGGAGACCAACATCGACATATGTCGCTTTGGACTGTTAAATTTTATTCTACTAGTTGTATTAGATATTTTGTGAGGGTTTCTATAGACTTTTAGTAGATCTGAAATGGCACAGCCTGTACTTACAAATTAGACACTAAAACAGGTCAGTTAAGTCTGCTTAAGTTCACTGTCATGCCATAGAGAAAATCGTTTATTTTTGCACTAGCTGTTACCCGCGACTTGATCTGCGATCCAAGATGAAAAGTAGCCTATGTCCTTATACACAGATAGACTATGAATGAATAAGTTTCGTTTTGGTGTGAAAGAACAATCACACAAACTTACTTTCGCATTTATAATATTTTGATTAGCAGGCATCATAGCCGTTGATTAATTAATTAAGGAGTATTAAAAGCAAATATGGTATTTCTTCAAGGTCGCATAAATGCACAGCATTTAGGCGTTGAAGGGTTATTTAAAAAAAATACTTTAACCTTCACCCCGATCCGTGATTTGTAAACAGAATGCGGCACACCACAACACCCCATTCCACTTGTCATCATAGTAGATTTGTGCACCAAATAGGAAAAGTAATTTGTGTCCATATGGGACCAGTGATTGCCTTCTGAACACTCTCACCCTCGACCGGGTCGCCGAATAGTCTTTTGGTGGCCAATTCCGACGACCCCAACTAATTTCCTTAGATCTCATTTAATATCGCAGAACACGCTCCGATGTTCTTATATTGTGCTCGTTTTTGTTAGGGTTACGTATCATTTGGGTTATATCATAAATGGAGTTCAATTTATTGGACATATGCGTATGTTTAGGTATTTGTTACTGATGTTGTTTTATGCTACAACCTTTGTAGATTAAACGTACACTGTCGTTGTTGTTGTAAAAAAATATAATGTATATATTTACTGGCGTTTATTACGGTCCAATCTTTAATTAATACCTACGGCGAAACAATGCATCATACAAATTTAATTTCCCCGTTTTCTTTCCCTAGACCGCTCAATAGAAGCGAGGTAGCGGCTTGCGGCTAGTAAATATTAATAATTTCGTGAGGCATTTTTACAAGTCTCAGGTGGTCGGTAATTTGCTTGCGGCAGAGGAAGGGTTACACTTGATTTATCTCGGTCGTAATGCGCGCCTGGGGACGCACTATTTCGCCCTGCGCTCTTCCCACAAACCATAAACACTAATTTATCTAGCACTGCAAATTAGTTGCTTTGTATGATATTTACTCGTGATTTAACGAGCTTGTTTTCTTTATGATGTTCATAACTAACAGAAATAACTCCCACTCAAACGAAATACGGCTCGCATAATTTTAAATAACGGGAGTGAAATGTATGAAAACTGAGTTGTTAATAGAGCTAATGCGGCTTGCCATGTGGAAACGTTTGCGTGCGACCTTGAGACCGATAGACACGTGGCCAATAAACAAAAGGCGAGGAATCCTTGAAGCGTACGTGTCATGCCTCTTCGCAACAATAACGAAACATGAAAAATTTCCAGACGCCCACATCAGACTGATAAATGGCTTCCGAAAATCCAAAAGGAAGTTACAGCTTACTTGGGATTTGGTCTAGAACCTCTCACGTCCCATAACTGCTGCACTCCGCTTTATTACAATTACCATAAGCCTCAAAGTCCCGCACTCCACGTTCGGCGGGTGTGACTTCATCATTTTGAACCTACTCACAAGTGCGGTAAGACTGTTATTGCTTGGGTGAAATAGAAACCGCGACCGAGACGTACACTCTTTACAGTGGCAGACAACTTTAGCACTTACCCCTGTTCTTTTAAGATGGGAGTTGCAAGTGTACGAATGATCCGCGCGAAAGTTATGCGTCGTTCGTGCCGCCGAACGGTCCACTCTTTACATTTTATGTAAGTACGTGTACGATATGTTGGCGGCTATTTGGAATACTAATTGTGCATGCCTACGGATTCCAAATCTTGTCTATTTACTTTTTCCGAGACGAAAAATAAGTTATCGTAACACTCTTGTTAAGATTCTTTTTATTGGCATTATTATCCCTGAGATGTAATTTCTTCTCCATTTAATTCATACCACTATTGATCACACAATGAGATTGCTTATTTAGGAAAACTGAATAAGCACAGGTAGTTCTAATTTATATTACAAAATCGTTCCTACCTTCCTCGACAGCATCCAATCTACAATTTGAATGGAAAACCACTAAACCGCGAAATGATGATGAATCGCGCTGGAGAAAAGGCCTGGCAGAGCGAGATAGTGTCTAAACCCCCCAGTAGGCGAGAGAAGGACGCAAGGTGGGGAAATTAGCTGATGCTTCCGTGAATTTGTGTACGTTTTCAATGAAGCCTTTTTACGGTAGGTAAAATAGGAATAAAATGGATGGGCCCTAATCCGCCGGCCATTTATAACTTACACGCCATTAATTTGAGTGATAATTTATGAATAGCGACGCGATTGGTTGTAGATATTGGATTCGGTAAAGTACACAGTAGCCGTGCCTACCGAAACTGGCGTATTACAATTCCTTATCGCTCTCTTATGTGAGTAATCTAATCAAATTTTACAGTGAATGCTTTACGCATTTTGTAATAATTTATATTCGTGCTATATACCGAAAAGGTAGCATATAAGTAGGTATGTTTTCCATGATTTGTTTTACGTATGAGAATTTGCTTAAGTTATTGAGCAAATTTCTTGTAGGTACTTACTTAACATGCTGTGGTTAATAAGGGCACTCCTTGTTAAGTCACTGTTTCAGGAACATCTCTCATTATTGTACCATTACCTCATGTCACTGTGAGCTTACACGCTGTGATACTAAACGAGTCTCACCATGTCTGCTCATATCAACAACGTCACATAGACTCACCTGCTGGGTATGATGTCAACTTAACATACAAGCAGCACACGTAGTTTGACCATAATATATGTGTATAATAGATAGAGCCGATAAACGGCACACATTGGTCAGTTAAGTTAACCTAAGTTTAAACGGAGTTTATCTGTAATTGCGGTTCGTAAACGCACTTTCACAATTTGTCGAACCAGTAGCGCTAATGAATAGATTAAATACCGATACAAGTGCATTAGAAATGAGTTTTGTCGACGGAAGAGTAGACAAAATGTCAGATGAATAGAAGAAAGTTGTTATTTTGTCTATCATCTCTGTCAATTTGTCTATTCTCTGTCATTTTGTCTTTTCTTCCGTCGACATAACTTGGTCATGATACGCGTGCAGGTTGAAATGTCATTGATTTTCTCATTCGTTTTCATTGAATCCCGTATAATCTGTTCTTTGTAATCCCATGAAAACTTCGCAACGGATGACGAATTTAACTTTGTGTGTTTTTTTGTTGATAAAAAACTGAGCGTTTTCGGTGTCCTGCGTTTGGACATCGCCTTGAATCAAATCTGTCATTCTAGACAATTGTATGAAATTGCTAAGTATAACACTGCAAGGAGACGCAAGGTGTCCTCCACAAATAACTTCCCTGACAGTACCAGCATGGGATTTCAACTACAGTGGAGTCCGTTTATAATGGCTTCGAAGGGAGATAACAAATATGTCGTACTAAGCGGACGCCATAAAAAGATTTTGTAGAAGATAAACAATCTCCTGTTTTTGTTAGTTTGTGAGTATTTATTTTAATACAGAGAAACAAAATAGAGATAAATAAAAATAAAAATTGTACGTAGTACATAATGTATTCGTATTTTATCATTTTTACATAAGAAATCAATAATGCTTTTGTTTTTTTCCTTATAACATAACATAACATCACGCCTTGTTTCCCCGAAGGGTTGGGCAGAGGTGTACCTATAGTACACCCACATTTCGCCAGTTATGTTTAAGTCCCATGTAATAGGGGGCGAGCCTATTGCCATCTACCGGGCACAAATCCAGACTTCGGGCTGCTACTGAGAAATTCCAGATAGAAAAACCCAATAACACGTTGCCCGACCTGGGAATCGAACCCAGGACCTCATGCTCAGCAGTAGCGATTGCGACCACTAGACCAACGAGGCATTTTTTTTTTTTTCTCTTTTTCTTTATATTGTCAGTCTAATACTATTGTGTAAATAAGACATCGCCATCGTCAAATTATCATTTTAAATATTGCTCTAATTCATATTTCACAAATCATTATCAAACAATGCGTGACCTTCAACTGTCAATTAACAACTGAGACTCAAAACAAAAAAAAATGCCATGCACGCGCCGAACTTCGTCGGGTATCACGTGATTCTCCCGAACACTGCCGAAGGTGTTAGGAATCATGTTGGTCACTATAACCGGACACAATTTATTAAAAATGGGTCACAATAAGCGACATGTCACAATAAGCGAAGTCATAATGTCCGACTTTGTTATAAATAATTTTATATGAAAACCAAACTTCGCTGTGTAATTACTTCATAATAAGCGGTTGGCCATTAAAGGCAGAGTCATAATAAACGGATTCTACTGTACCTACTTAAGTAATATGCTCCACTTATCTGCTATTCCGAACTGCTAACTCAAGTAGCCTGACGTCACTAAACACATCACGTAGTCTGGCAACATCACCAAACATCTCACTCTCCGTGGACCACCTCCACTGACCTCAAGTCACTACAATGTAAGTACACACACGGCTTAGCCCTTGTGTAGCCGGAAGAGGGTGCTTGTACGGGCCGTCAGTGCTTCCGTCTCAGCTATCAGGATTATGATATTAAACACACGCCATCGCCCACCGCGGTGGTCGTTGATAATGGCTACTTAACATTGACTAATAATCCCATTGAGTGCTACGAACCATTAACTAGAGTTAATTGGACTAAATATGGTATTGGTGTTGATTGACTGCCTCGTTGGTCTAGTGGTCGCAAGAGCTACTGCTGACCATGAGGTGATTAGAAAGTGTTATTGGTTTCTCAGTAGCAGCCCGGAGTCTGGATTTGTGCCCGGTTGATGGCAATAGACTCGCCCCCTTTTACATGGGACTTAAGCATAACTGGCCAAAAGGAGGGGGTACACCTCTGCCTAACCCTTCTGGGTTGGCTTCTATAAGTAGATGAAAATATATGAAACTTTGATTTACATTGCAAACTGCAATTAATTTTTATTAGTCTCGCTAAAACTCAAAAATCGGTTTAGCCGAATTGAGCAGTTGTTTTTTGTTTGGTTCGCTCTAATACAGAAGTGGTTAAAAAAAGAGGCATTGCAACGCATGACGGGCATTAGCTTGTATGTAAATAAAAACACTTGAAAAATGTGGCTTTAGACAGTTATCTACAAAAATAACAACATATTTATGTAGAAAGGTACGGACTTCCGGACTTTACGAAACTCAATAATTGGTCGATAAAATCACTATAATTCCAATGAGTTCATTCCTGTGGTCAATACAGTTAACAACAGTAAATCTTTATTAATATGTACGTTAGAATTATTTTCGTAGCCATGTTTAACTCATGTCTTCAAAACCGTCACAATGGATTAGTTCTGATTTCGAGTGCTCTACAGTTAATACGAGAATTAATATCAGTTACCTATTTATGTCGGTGAGACAATAAATATTGATTAGCATTTATTACTTATCGTCGACTTTTATTAATAGGCTTATTTCAAGAAGTAATTAATTCTCCTTTGTTGTTTAAATATTGCCCATCATTAATCTAGTTTCTTTATGGAACATTCTATAGCACAAGAAAAATAAAAGGCCGATTCGATGGAGTTGTCGATTCGCCTACAAATAAAACCTACACAAAAATAATATTATTTAAAAGTGTCGATTCAGCCGTTTCGGGCAAGTAAATTCGTGCGAAGAAATTCCCACTTGACTTACATGTAGGCTTTATTTGTAGGCGAATCGACAACTCCAGAAATATATAATAATCAATTAACACATTTAAAATTGTGGGCATGAAAGTTAAGAAATTATTATTTGTCTTCTTATCGTTATTGCATAAAAAATGAGCCAGTTACCTTATACATATTTCAGGACTGGTCGACTCGCCTACAAAAAAAAGGGTCGATTCACCCGTTAGGGGCGAGTAAATTCGTGAGAATCGACTTATAAGCTAATTTAATTTGGCAGAATACATATGATAATTTATCTTTAAGTTGGTATGGTCGAACATCAGTATTATTACACCGCTCTAAAACGTTTTAGACACACAACGCAATCACGTAAAAAGCCATTTATACATAATGAAAACTTAACTCATACATGTTAACTTCTACGTCTGCTGACTCTCTTAAAACTAAAAAAGAAAATAACAGAAAAGAAACACCACTAAGTGTAAAATTAATTTTGCAAGTTTTTTATTTTTCACTTTATAGTTGTGGTACCTACACCACACAAACTCGAAGACCTACCTGCTATGTAAATTACAGTGACAGGAACCTATTAGAACATCATCCACATATAATAAGTGGGAAAAACACGCATTACCGAAGGTAACTCAAAAACTACCCAAACTAATTTTATTTGACCACCGCGAGAGCATACCCTTTCAAACAAAACATTTTAAAAATCGGTTCACAATTGACGGAGAAACCGGAGAACATACATACAGCCGAAAATATAGCTGTAGTTTTTTTGGAAGACGGTTAAAAAGACGGAGGTATGAGCCAGAAGGGCAGCGCTCGTAAATTACCAACACTTATCTATATTTACCTCGCGCGACTATCTGTATTTAATGTAAATACAAAATTCTCTGTTTATATTCTTACACGTTTTCTCTACAGCCTCTAAAATTTATAACTTTACGACTTGACGGGACGTATCTCCTCCTAGTTGCAAATGTTGATGTTCGTGTTAAATTAAAAATGATGTTTTTTTTACGGGATGAAGGAAGGAATTTCAGTATATTAATCAAGGTCAAGCTTTTCTGGGAGAAGCGTCTGTAATCAATTTTTAAATGACTGCTTTAAAAATTGTATGTAAAGCATGTCTGTAAAAGAACACGCGAATTTTGTGTCTTAGGCGCTACTCAACTGACTTCTACTCCTATTCTTTCTCTGTACACGCGGTTCGGTTGTGGAATTCACTTCCACCTGACATTAGGGACTGGCAAAATGTTTTGGTGTTTAGGAGGAGAGTGAAAGAACACTATCTTTCCACTGTGTCATAGTTGCATTCTAATGTATGTATATATATGTATTTTAATCACTTTATATTTATATGCATATTTAGTGTTATTTATTTTAGAAGTATCTGTGTAAGTATATTTTGACATTGTATGTTTATTTTTAAATTAGTGAATTGTTTCGTTTTTATGTATTTTGTTTTCTCTTTTACTCTTACACACGTTGTCTACATCTATCATATACTCTCCTATTGCAGGTATGCTGGAAGAGATTTCTTTAGAAATAAGCATTACCTTTGTACGTACTTTTCTGTTTCTTTATTCTTCTTGTCTATTTATATGTGTGTACATAAACGGTTAAATAAATAAATAATAAATGAGGCAAATATTGTAAGTAGGGCTAGGGTAAGCTTTAAAAAAAAACTCGTCTAGACAAGTTTGTGGTACTTAGCTGAAATAATATGTTATTCTTGAACATATTTCTGAGAACCCTGTTGTATTCAAAATATTTTTTTAAATACAAAAAAAATTGTAAACTAACCTCGTGAAATGATCTTCCAACAAAAATATCGTTATTACTTATCAACGTACGTTGGTAAAATTAAAAAAAATTACGTATCTTATTTAAATACAGAACTTGGTAGTTTGTTAATTTGGATTACTCAACGAATTTTTGAGTAAATAGATAATTCCTTCATATTTTGAAATAAATAACAAGCCTTGTGTGTCATCGCACTTCTTTTTCTTTTATATGCAGTCTGACAGTAATCGCGCTTTACCTGTCAGCGTCTTTTCAAAGTCAATAAGAAAGACGTTATTAGACGATTTCTTAATTTTATTTCTTGGCAGTTTAAGTTATATTTAAATTAATTATTAGCGAATAGGCTAGATTGTAATGTGTAACATCACTTTTGTGATACTTTATTGACTTGAAATCAACAAAGATTTACGCTTATGAAGTCGAGCTGCAATTAAGGCAATGGGTGAACTATATGTCAGTGAAATAACTAACGACAAACTTATCAATGTTGCCCGATATAACTTCATTGTTTGACACAGTTCTGTGTCTAATCTAGTTTAGTAAATAGAAAGAAAGCTAACACATCGCGTGTTAGCCTGAAGGCGAGTATTATCTCGTATTTGTAGTAAAAAATCACTTTGTAATGTTCCGCTATAAACAGCGATATTAGCGTTGTATGACGATTCTCTTGGCAAATCGTCTATTGCTATGACTAGTGAGAAATACAGGCGCTTACATAGATGATACACATTGCAGTAACATTAGATCACTGCATGAATTTTGTCTGCTGCATCCCTACATAATATTTGGAAAATCGAAGATGTATCTCTTGAAAGATTTTCAAAAATAAAATAATGGCGTATACGACAGAGCAGTGGTGGCCCAGTGGTAACGGCCGCGACTAAACAAGTTTGAACCCAGACTTTACTTTGTGTAAGTTATTTCAACACCACTGCCCTCAAAACGGTGAAGGAAAACATTGTGAGAAAATCGCCATGTCCTAGAACCAAAAATTAGAAGCCCGCCGGTGGATTACGGCCCACTCCCTCTTCTCCTCCCTCGCCCACAGGAGGCCTGTGTCCCAGCAGTGGGAACGTTATAGGCTGATTATGATTAAACAACACAACCGCTGCCACAATATCCCACGAGAACTTAAGTAAAGTCAAAGTCAAAGTCAAAGCATTTATTTCAAATAGGCCCATAAAATGGCACTTTTGAACGTCAAAAATCACAATAAAAATATAACTGATTCTAGGCGCCACTTCCAAAAAGTAGTTTCGTATGGAGAAGAAGTGGCAAGAAACTCCACCGTTACTCTTTTAAAATATTTTACAATATTTGTATACATTAATTATATTTTTATATGTGAAAACGATGCACCAAGAATAAAAATACTATACCACAAGTGGTAAGAAGAACTAAAAATATAGCAAAGGCAGATAAATGAATGACGCGATAGGTACATTGTGCTCACATATTTACAAACACTGTAAAAATATATGACTTTCCTAAAATATTAACTAGGAATAGGTCAGTACTACCGGGATTAAAAGTAAATCCAAGTCATTAACTATCTGTAAGCAAAATTTTTGAGAAATTCGTTCAGCCGTTTTTGCGCCAATCAAGAACATACCTACATCCAGACAAACTACAAACGGACAAAAATTTCTTCGTTTCTATTTTACAATAATATGTAGTGTTCAAAGTTATTATCAAACACGTCAAAAAGTCTCGTCTCAGATTTAATAAATATAAATAAAACTTGTTCTACATACGTGTGGCAATACACGTAACTCACGTGCGGTACAAAGTTTTATTAAGTCAATGAATTTCAATGCTATTAACAAATTTTATTTTTGCAATATGTGTCACTTCTTTCAACAATCACGATTTAGGTACACATCTTGACTTGTATTTGCTTTAATTTTCGTGCTATCTTGTCTTATCATTTGTACATGTCGTTCTTTTTTTAGTATTAGGACATGAAACTGGTTTTAATTACCAATTTGAATTATTACACATTAACAAACACGTTATTGTAAGCGATTAGTCGTGCTTTTTCCAAAATTCAGTATACCTAGTTACACTGCTTCAACTCCCAACGTATCTAATAACAACTACAAACCAAAGTTAAACCTAATACAACATTTAATATTGTCCTAGAGCACTACAAGATAAACACAATGAAACAAATATGAAACACCACAGTCGCTTGATGTCATGTGTGGAATATAAAACACTTTTATGTGCGATTGCGTCCACAGTTAATCACATTTAACGAGAGTGTAGAGGAGACTGTTTAGAGCCCCCAATAAAACAATAAACGCGCTCTTATCACGCGTTATCAAACGCAGCAAACATGAAATTTATTTGTACGCGTTCCTTGTTAATGTACTCGTAATTATACGTTTATACGGACCGACGTTTGTTCTACACTGACATGATAACGTATACTAAATATATTCCTATTAAAATTACAACAGGTAAGGTGGTGGTTATGCTAAATGAATTGTTAAACCTAAATAAAAGTTCCTTTGCTGACGGCAAGGATTATGATTTGTTTATTTAAAAGTCGCAATAACTTTTTTTGTCACTATCTGGCTTTCCGAATAAGTATTTTTGGATGTACTATTTTTGGTGGAATGACAACAATATTTGCTCTCAAAACGGTGAAGGAAAACATCGTGAGGAAACCGGCATGTCTTAGAACCAAATATTCGAAGAGATGTGAGCTGATAGATCCAACAGTACCAACCCGCACTGGGCCCGCGTGGTAGATTGCAGCTCTCTCCCTCTCGAAGAGAGGAAGCATGTGTCCCAGCAGCGGGAACATAATAGGCCGACTATGCAACAACATTTTACAGAGTAGTAAGTTATTGTTTTTGTACTATGTAGGTGGAACAGTTAGTAACTGAAACGAACTATTACCAGTTTTAAAATAAATTAGCGTTTCTTAATTTTCATACTGCGTCTAGATTAAAAAAAACGGTGAAGGAAAACAACGTTAGGAAATCGGCATGTCCTAGAACCAAATTCGAAGACATGTGACATCTACCAACCCGCACTGGCCCCGCGTGGTGGATTATTGCAAACTCTCACAGAGAGGAAGGCTTTCGGCTCAGCAGTGGGAACGTTATAGGCTGATTATGCTATTAAGCTATGCAGATAACATAATATAACACTGTTGGAACCTTGCAATTAATCGTATTTTTTTATTCAACTACACCAGGGATTCCCAAAGTGGTCCACTTTTCGTCAAAATGTTTGATTTTGACGAAACAAAGAAACCGTTTGAAAATCAATCAACGTAGAGATTTAAGGCTGCAACTCACCAATATTGAATCGGATGTAGCTAGATTGGTAGATAGTCACCAGGTTCATCCATCACACTGAATGTTTTATTTTCTCTTTGCGAATTTTAAATATAATTTCCTACCTACTCAAGATTCTTTAAGTACCTAATTTGTAATAATCATTATAAATTAAACTTGATATTTACTGAATTGTATTTCTTTTTTGTTCAATTTTGATGAGAAAATTAAGTCAACGTTACTCACTTAACCAAGTGCAAAGTTTTCCAATTGGTACCTAGGTATTTTGTATCAATAGGAAAAAATCTAAAGACAGGCCCCCTTATTCATAATAGTCTGCTAACTTAAAGCATTGCTAATTCTCACTCTGTCTTCTTCTATTGACCTAAGTCAGAATGAAAAATAACACTCTGTAGCAGCTATTTTAAGTTAGCGGACCATTATGAATAAGAGGGTTGATCTTAAAAGTAGGTAATTTAGGTCTGAGGTAACAGTTTATTTTGGAAAAGGGGTCACTTGTCCAAAATAGTTTGGGGATCCCTGAACTACGCCAATCGGCCTGTCAATGAAAATGGCTGAATGTTTTCAGTACAGCATTTATTCTTCAATATTAAAAATAAACTTTACATTAAATAAAGAAAGAATTACAATGCGGTCACACTTTAAATTGTAATTACTGACAGCATTCCCAGCTATCAATTGTACGGTTCGTGACTTTTCCCAAAACAATGGGATCAGGGCACGTAACAGCGAAGACAACGACTTTAAATAAACATCGATAAAAATCTGTTATAACGATATTAACAATGGAAAATAACGTGCATTTCACCACGTTATTCTGCAGAAAATAAGCTTCTACTCTGAGGTGAAGCTTCAAATGTAGAGCTAATACAAAATATACTTAGGCAGTTGTTCACTTGAAAGATTATTTGTTGAACGTTTAAAATGGATCGGGGTAATATTCAATCCGATAACAATATTACTTAAGAATACAAAGACTTATTAATATCAGATTAGACATAAAGTTTATTTTTTCGGTAGTAAATTGCTACAAACAATAACAACCGGTGAAAAATACAAGCATTTAAAATTATTAGAATCGTCCGTTATAACATTTTTATTATGTTTTTTCACATTCACAAAATTTATTATTGAAAAAGCATGCATGTGTTGGTCTCATATGGCGGGCGCTATAAATAAGGGCGCGCTCACACGGCCGCGTCTCAAGTGACTAATTTGTTAACAAGTGTTCGGGGACACTTAATTACGTTGCAAGCAGCGGGGCGTCATCGTCGTTCAACGAATACATTACTTTGTCAAGATATCCTTGTTAAATAATGCGGCTATTAGTTACCCTTAATTGAATTTATGAAAGCATGCACGTTTCATGTTTTGCTTCCGTGATTGTTTACTTGATAAGCTTTCTCTTGTGAAATTGGAAAGCATAATTATGACAGATCCCCGAGCTTCAAATTCAACAACTTACGCGGGGTTTTACAAGCTAAACATATAATATCATAGGTATCAAACTTGTGTGTTGATCTTGTAACTTGCTAATCTATTATTAGAAATGTTTATGTTAAAAAGTTTATACGAGTACCGTTTGAATGTTACTTCATTCATGAGATCAGATACTATCACCTTGTTTAAATAGTTTATTTTAAGACAACTTACATTGAATTTCACACGAGTCTTTGATATGGTTCCTTCAAGTCATGTGAACTTGTTATCTACCATAATATTTCTCGAGGAAACGCATTTAGTCACGATGAGTTTGCTGTTGATGATTTCGTTGGTTTATTAATGAAAAGTTTTTTTCACTGTGATCAAGTTATAAATGTTCAAATGTTTGTTCCATCCAGGGATCGAAACCGCAACCCATAAAATGTAACCCCAGAAAGCCATCATAACCATCATTAACGCAGCCACTGTGTAATAATCTGTACGAGGCGTTAGAGTTCCTCCACAGCATCATTGACGGATGGTTCGTCCTCCGTCGACCTCCATCAGCGTCAGTCGCTCAAATTTACTGTCGCCGAAATGCAGCTGACGGCTGACTTAGACGACGATTGACGTTTGCACTGATATGTGTCATCTGTCAGTGAGGCTCCGTACAGATTTCTGGTACTGTCAGCCTGGTTATTTTGACCCACAGCTTAATGGACACACTTCAATTGTTACTAGCCTAGTCCTGTTTTTACATACAACCTATGAAGTTGCCATTTTACAATACTGGCCATTTGAAACGTAATTTATGTAAGGCTGACAATAAATTCTAAATTTAAATGAATTTCATAAAAAATATGGAATTCTATTTTCAAATTCAGTCATTTGTTTATTGATTAGTGTTTTGTTTTCAATACATTTGTATCTTTTTCATCACTATGGAAACTATAAAAATACGAGTAAATTATGGATCACGAGTACCGTCGCGGTAGCAATGCCGCACAAACGGCTCGCAACATTAATAACGTGTACGGAGTGAACACTACAAACGATCGCACGACTCGTTATTCGTTAATCGCTCGTCTCCGCTGCTCCTACACGACAACGCTCGAGCTCGTACGGCACAACAGACGGTCTCTAAGCTACGAGAGCAAGGGTTGGAAGTGTTGCGTCATCCACCGTACTCACCAGACCTTGCGCCGACAGACGTCTACTTTTTCTAAAATTTGCGCGACTTCTTGCCAAATTAAATGCACGAGAGGCAGTACAAAATGCCTTTGAAGAGTTTGTTGGCCGTATACCTGAATTCTTAAAGAAGGGCATTGAATTACCACTGTGCTGGCAGAGATGCATCGATAGCATGTGTGCAAATTAATACCGTTTAGTATAATTACTGAATACTTAACAGCAATTTCATAGGTAGACCAATAACTTGCGTCAGTGATTTATTTTTTATGTGGGTAATAGACACTGTGCTTGTTCCTAGTTTGATGAGAAGTGTACTAACATGTCATTGTTTGTCTAGTATGGGCTGAGACCGGCGAGTTCCGAGACAGTGGCCACTCTTCTCTAGCGTCAGTCGGCTCCGGAGTGGATCAGTCATCTCTGTACGCGCCACCACGACCAAGACGCGACAGAAAACCCACTGACGACAGTGAGTATTTTTGTAAGTTATCTCTCCATCTAAGTTATACTGTTTTTATTATGAAACACTACACTGTTTAGATTCAAGGAAAACTTTTGTGGACACTCGTTAAGTAACAGTTTTTTTTTTAATTAGTCAAAATAGATTGTTATTTTAAAGTTCCAATTTGGAAAGTTTTCCTTGAAATTAAAAACCCCGTCGTTTCGAAGTACTTTTATTGATTTTATGCTGGTTATTTATATTAGATTGAATTCATGGGTACATTTCGACCAACTTATCTGTGCAGCGGTCGTTTTTCGAACAAACATTTTGAATGGGACATATGATCGGTATTTGTTTAACTTTTTGATTTTCGATTACAACCAGAGCCACCAATGCACAGATATGTTGGTCGTACTAACTAACTATATAGGTAAGCCAGCTATTGATATGCCAACAAGGTGTTCATGAAAGAAATCATAAAATACACGAATCCGTAAACATGCTATCATGTTGCAGAGATAAATTCCTTTGACGTCAATCAAACACGTTTTCTTTAAATAGTATATTTTCGCGTCGTTATCATTATAAGAAAAACACTACGTATTACAGTTTGAAAACAAAGCAATTAAAGTGCTGGACCACACAAAGTGACAAGCTTTAAACTGAAAGTAAACCCAGTAAAGCGTAGGGAAATCTATGGCAAATACGGCTGCGCGTTATTCTAATGCTTTCACAAATAGCCGCCCGAGCACGGCGCGCGGTTACCTAACGGTGCGTTGTGCGCGGCCCTAACTTTGTGCACTACGTACGTCCACGTCGCTCTAATTGCTCTTTTATTTATACTGGCTGATTTCATTAGCGTTCTTTGTGGAAAAAGAAATGTTCATTTTACGCTACGGTTGGCGCCGTATGCTAATTTGTTCGATTTTGTCAATCCTTTCGTTCACTTTATGTTAGTTAAGTTATGGTTGGGTCACAATTCGATCATTACTTCAACAACTAGGTCACAGTACGCAGAATAACAGTAACCAATTCTGAACTATCGCTATATTGTACGTAAACAATTAATATAATGTGTGTAATATTCAAATAAGACAATTATCGACAAATTAATAGACGTTGTCCACACGTTTGCGCAATTACCGGATTGTCTTAACTGTCTCCGTTACGATGTTATAGTATTAAACAATTAACTGAATGTAGGTACAGATGAACTGTAGGTAGTTATTTATTGTTGAGTTGTGCATGATTGGACAAATACATCAAACATTTGATAGGCTGCTTCAGTGCTTGTATTGTTATTGTAATATTTGAGTTTTTTTGCACCATAATCGAACTTCTGTCAAAATAAATGGAATCATTAGGTAAAGCCATTTAAATCCAATCGTGGCTACCTTATTCGTAGTTATCATAAAATCGAAGCGGCTGTGTACAAATACTACGCGCATCCCTCTCTCTGAAGCCCTTCAAAAACAATCATTGTAGTAAGAATGTTTACAGTTTACAACGATTGTATCGTTGCAAACTATTTGAAAGTAAACACATTAAAGGAAACGTTGCGATGTTTTATCATAATCGAGTGTCGGCTTTGAAGTGGCAACATGTTATGATATCGGTAACACATGTAACTACGCTGTTTACCAACCCGCTCTTGTCATGTCGGCCAAACGCAAAGGCATAGATTAAATATGTTACCTACTAACGCAAAGGTTGGTTCGAAATGATGCATGGGTCGGCGAACGCTCAAAGCGTATCGCTGATAAACGCTATCGATGCGTTATCGACGCGTATCGGACTTATCTAGGGTTGTCGTTAACTCAAACAAGCAACGGACGATGCAACTTTATATAGTCCGTGGCCGTGTGTATTTTCTGAAGTTCCAGAATAAGTAGGTGCTGTTTTTCAGAAGTCATACTTTACAGCCTAAAATTGTTGCGCAAAAAATATTTTTTGTAATTATTTGCCTACTAATGATAATGATAAACGATTTTATTTCTTTAAGTAGGTTTTTACAAACACTTTTACACCTCAAACTTTTGTTTTTACTAAATGAGGTCGGCGTTTCCTATCTGACTACTCTGAGAAGAAAGGCCGAAACAAACTCAGAGGTCACAGTCTCTTTTAAAGTCAAGACCTGTCCAGTCAGTGCACGCATTTGTCAGTACAGCTCAACTCAAAACAAGGAGCTCAGTTGGAAAGTAACCCTGAACAAACGCCATTATTAACCACATTCCACCCGCCTTTCAGCTATGGCATTTTTCTAATTTTGGTAGCAGCCCTAGTACAAAGTATTGGCTGATAATGATCGTGGTTGAGGATGGCATCGGTAGCCAGGTGCGTAGCCTCTGAGACTATAATCCCGCCTTGTTCATTATACACCAATGAGATTGACGAGTCCCACAGATTTGCACTTTTCACTTTTCATATACTGTGACTTCAGAGTCTACATAAAACTTTTGTCTATTCTGTTTCATGCAGCAATGGCTTTTAAGTTTCTGTTCGAGCTTATGAAAATTTTTGGTCTTATGAAGGTTTTATTTCAAATAGCTAAGGAAATTTACGCTTTTGTAATAATCTTAAGGTAAGAGAGAAAGAAACAAACCCATGACACGAGTAGATTCATGAACATATTGAAAAACACAGCCACAAGCAGAATATATTTAAAGTTTCTAGTGGTATTTTGTACATAACCATTTTAATAGCCTATTGTAAGTGTAATATCGAACTGTGATGATTATTTAACAATGTTCAATCAAGATAAGCGCCCGCAATAAAAGTATAAACGTTAATCCGATAAGTAATAAACGAAATTACAAGTTAAAACAATTTATTATCAATATAAAACACGCAATTTCATTAATATCGCTACTGTTCGTGTTGAAACATTTGGATATTTATATTATAACATTAAAATATTCATTAGGGTCAGAGGTTTACCAAAAACATCTATTTTGTTAATTTTTATTTGGTATGGATGATATTTGATTGATTATTTGATTATTTTATTATGATTGTGGAAAGACAGTTTACTATATTTTGCTAATCGCCAGGAAAAACCACACTTAGTGCCGATTTCATCAATGTTACTGAACGCTTTCAGCACATGTAAAACAAACTAGTTCAAGGGCTGTCAGTGTCAATATTATATGTTGACCTCTTTTCCAAAATATGCATCGCTGCTATATGAAAACACATTTATCGATAAAGCCTAAAACGTTCCATACAGCACTACAACCGCACTCTTTTTTTGACACCGATGTTCATTCAGTAGTGACCTCTATTGCGGCTAGAGACAATAGGTACATCGACACAGGGATTTCGAGCAAAGCCAATATACGCGGCTTGATTGCGATCGACGCGTTATCAGTAACGAATTGATGTAATAACAACACCGTATCACGTGTCGCCACTTCCGATTCCCCCTCGAACCGATACCGTTTTCGAGGGAATTTTAACGTTGAACACACGAGTGTGTAGGACTTGCTAGGGAAAACGGGCTGAAATCTATGATATTTATATATGGTGGATTTCACCAATGAAACTTAACGCGATCTTCTTCTTCGTGTCAATGTCACGACACATGATTAAATACTGGCGCCACTACAACGGCGTTATCGGTGGCAACACACAGGTCACTTTGATTGAATGTTTCTGGGCACAGAGGGCAGGATAGGAGTTGGAGTATAGTTTGTGACTTAGCTCCACATCCACACCCTGCTGCCGTTCCGACGGAGTAGACCCACTTTACGAGGTTCGGCTAACACCTGTCCACTTGGGTTCGGAGTCGGTTCAGGGACTTCGAAGTGGACCACGGAAGGTTGCACCCTGCAGAGAGATGCTCGTTTGGAGGTACATAATGAGTGGGTGGAGGAAAAGTATCCTGCCACAGCTTACAACGGGCGTTGACCGAGTTACCTGGTAGGAACGCTGTCGAGTTCAGGAAACTGTGCCTGCTTTTTAGCCGTTGAGTTGGTAGTTGAGCGCCAAATACCCTCTATTTATATTTAGTATCAGACTCCTGTTTGTGTTTCTCAACTGCGCATGCAAGTTGCATGCGCAGTTGAGAAACACAAACAAGAGTCTGATGCTCTTCGGACTTGTGAAGGTGCTATGCCAGCTGTAGGGTTAAGTGCGCTGACCGAGGTCGGTTCGAGGCAGACTGTGATTGTTCGTCATGTTACTTTCAGAGCAGCATCTACTTCATTGGCGTGGGCGGAATGATGCATCTGGGGTGGTTCTGAGGTGAAGCATCCCAGATGGTTGAGGTTAGGCGCCTTAGCAAGCTGTTACGGGAACTCGATCTGCACATAAACTAGGTTTAAGAGCTGTTATTGTCATAATTTTCTGTGAAATATTGACACTGACTGCTCTTAAGCGCGTTTTAGATGTGCAGTTTGCAGTTTCATTGAGGAAATTGGCACTTAGATTCTTTTATTTAGGAGAACGTTTCACGGCTTGTGGCCTTTGGTTGTGGAGGAAGCATGTGAAACATGACTTTTACTATTAGCGTTTTTCCTAACACTAATGTCGTCAGACGTTCTTCAAAATCAGTAACGTATAACATTATGTTTCGGTGACTAGTCTGGGTACCAGCGAATCCAGCTATAAATAACCCAAGTGGTTGTTAATAGCACATCTGTCGTAAGTCTACAATAACCCTATTTAATTATAGTTAAAAAATAAAAAGTTATTTTATCACTGTCTTTAAAATGTTCCTGAATACTACAACTTTATTATATTTTCTTTTTCTTTCAATTTTATTTCCCCATACTGATTACGCAGTGACATAATCGCCCGTAAAAATATGAACCTAAAATAGATTTTATTGCATGTAAGTGATATAAATTACGTGAAGTGTGACGTTGCCCATCGAGATCAACGAATTTACGGCACTGTCGTAAAAGTATTAGCTGCGCTTGCGCCTAATCCTCCGACGTATTATGGGCTTGCTATCGGTACTTGGCGACCGTGGCCCTGATTCTATATTTTATCTAAGTTATATTGAATGGGAAAACCTTTTATGTAATATGTTATTTTGATTGTTTTTTTTATAGTTTTAGGACTAACGTTATGTTGTATAAACACCGTGATTTACAACAATTATAAAAGGAAACATAACAGTTGTTGCTTAGAGAAGTGGAAACCCCGAATTTATTTTGTTTAATGTGCTTGAAAGATGTCTATCTCGCAAAAATTGGTGTAATTTATAGATAGACGTTAAATCATTTACCGGTCAGTCAGGAATATGAAGCTAGTTTCCCATTCCATATCGTAGTAGATACCCAATGAAAAGAACGGGCAAGAAGCTCCATGGACAGTAATATACACAATTTTATAGTGCTTAAATAATTGTCATAAAAGTTCAAGATACTAAAGCTTATTTTGAATAAAAGTAAGATTAAAAATGACAATTTTCATTAGATTTGGATAAATGTGCATTTATTTTTTTATTTTTTTGGGTGGGAAATCATCAAATGACTTCTCCCGCTCTGGGTGGAGCGGGAGGGTGTGTCAGACTTTTACTGACTAAAACCCACCCGTGTTCCTTCAGTTGCCTGTGCCAGATCCACGGTTTTCTCTTTAGAATTACCCGCTACCTCGATAAATGTGCTAAGGTATCAAAATATGCAATTTTTTATACATTTTAGTATTTTGCATTGTCACTACGAGCTGTTTATACGGCTGTTATACGGTTTTGCATGCTTTCCACCAGATTTCTGAGTCGATGCTGAGAAATATTTGGAAGACAGCCACGTCAGCGTTAAACAGCGAGAACGGTCGGTGTGCCTCTGTCAACCGTTTAAAAAGTGCTCCAGCATTTGAATACACTATCCAGTATTCACAGACCACGAACAGGCTGAACAAGGTGCCGCAGCATGGCGACTCAGAAATCTGGTGGAAAGCATGCAAAACCGTATAACAGCCGTATAAACAGCTCGTGGTGGCAATACAAAATACTAAAATGTATAAAAATTGCATATTTTGATACCTTAGCACATTTATCGAAATCTTGTGAACATTGTTTTTAACTTAACTTACTTTCATTTGAAATAAGCTTCATAATCTTGAACGTTCATGACGTTGATTTAAGCACTGTAAAATTGCCTGTTATAAAGTCTTTGTTTCATTAAGTTAGCACAAATACTTTAGAAGTTATTTAGGTTTCTGTCACCGACCCGCTTTTATATCAGACAACAGCCTCTATCACACAACCATTATAAATATATTTTTAGGTAATTATTTTTTACCTTAATCAATCAAAACTAAATAATAATAACTTACAACATAACCAACAAACATGATACAGCGACTTATACTATACACACACGCAAAACTTTAGCCCTAAACTACGGAACTTGCAACTAACTTCCACTATCTGTTCAGGCAATCGTCCGCTAACGTCTGAGCCGACCATAAAGACAGAGTCAACGACTCCGGGCGTCGGCCCCGACGATACCTCCATGGACGACAAAGGCGACAAGAAGAACAAGAGACAGCGACGTCAGAGGACGCATTTCACCAGCCAACAGCTGCAGGAACTTGAAGCCACCTTCGCGAGGAACCGTTACCCAGATATGTCCACGCGTGAAGAGATCGCCATGTGGACCAATCTTACAGAAGCGAGAGTGAGGGTAAGAATCCTGATATTTCCACGTTTAGTTAGTATCTATTTGTTTTGCAGCAAACCCTAAATCGAAAAAGTAGGATGACTTATGGTTTATTTATATTGAACAACGTTCCTTCGCTATTGTATTTGTATTCAAAACGTAAATTTGGTGTCACATATTGGGTATTTTCAGCCACGAAATAGTTAATGGCAATCCACTTTTTATGTCCTTGCAGCAACGTGACAGGAGAACGAGTGCATTACAATATTAACGAGCTAGATGTTTAGGCTAATCGTCGCATCCGGCGCGTCTTTGGTATTTTTGTGCCGTGCCGGCCGACGGAACACGGAATCCCTTAATCCTCGAGGATTTGATGCGTCTATTTCGGTCTCTTCATAATCCCCGGCTTAAGTCTGATCGCATCCACACTCACTGTCAATAGTTTTGGAAGGCCCCTGTAGAGATTCTGCGGTTGCAGCCGAGTTCGTAGTGTTCAGCTTGTACTGAATTCATAGAATAGTTTACGGTTTCTTTGGCATGTGGAGTGGTTAGTTTGGATAATCTCTTAAACATGTGTATCGAGCAAATTCCTTGAATGTATTCACATGCATTTTAATAACTAACGTACTTGATACATTTTTTATTCGTGTTCAGATTTAATATTTCAAAAAAATTATTGTTAATTCTCGAGTATTTCTTCGCGACATGATAAATAGAGTTTTAAATGAAACAACCTAGATAAATCGCGTATCTTTTTGCATTTCTATCATAGAAAATCTCCAAGAATTTTAGCAAATGTCGTTTGTCATCAATTATCTACGGTTACTGACTCCAGTAACGTAGTAGTGGAAACAGATAGTAGTTTTTTTTGTCATAGCATGACAAAGAATTATCTATATTTACTGTACAAAGTTGGCAAAATAATACAATTTAATGAACAGAAAACATGCTTGCATTTGCACCTTCCGGTTCTTTTGAAAACACAAATATCTCCGCTAACCGCTAGATCATTAGTAGCGATGGGCAATTCCGAGATGTTTTAACAATCGAAAGAATCGGAGTCCTAAAAATAAACCATCGAGTCAACCATCGACTCGTCCATCTACAAAACAATCAAGATGTTTTTCGTTTGTTTCGAGTCAACGGAATCGACCGCTAGTTTTCGATTGTTCAAAAAATTAATTTAGATTCAACGCAAGTCAAGAACTCGCGAAACTCTAACTAAACCATCAAGGACCAACCAACTCGCGAATAAACACGCCATGCGCCACCCGCAATAACAGACCGAATCAGACTCGAGTCCAAGTCGAAACAATCGAGAACCATCGAGATGTTCGTACAATCGAATAAAACCTCTCGCCATGGCGCATCGCTATTCATTAGGTATGAAGGGATATTAGGAACAGGGTGTAAAGTTCACTCATACTCTTCGAAAAGGGAGGATCCTCCGACCAGATGGATGTCGTATGTGGTGGGCAACTGCCCGACGATGGATGGCGGGAAGTTGTATATATGCTAGCTGCGCGATAAACTCTGATTGCGCGATGCAGGATTTTGTGTGACGTCAGTATGATGCGTTGTTCGCATGTGGCGGTGTAGATGCCGCCACAGGTATAATACGAACATCACACGACCATGAAGAGTCATCAGTTAAAACACCGCCACACAATCAAATTCAATGAAAATGACTAAAAACTCCAGTTGTACAATAATTTTAATGAAGCTAACCGTAACATTGCGAAGAGCGATCCCGCCACAAATATACCGTGGTCATTTAATTACTCGGTTATCACATGCAGATACGTGTAAATCGATACTTTATGAGCCGAGCGCGTTGCTTCAAGTGTTAGGTATTCGTTTCAGTGTACTTGACTGCACTGGATCATACGCGTGTGTTCTTCAAAACATTCCCATTTGTATGCGCTAGGGCTGTGCGGTGCGTCTCAAGTTTTATCGTAATTGAAGTTGAAGTAGTTTTCTCGAGCCTAGAACTGGTTGAAACTAGATAGAAACCTAGGTTTGTACAGCTTATTTTTGGTTATGATTGTAACTTATTTTAGCAAGATCTTGTTTCTTTTCATGTGTTAACCAAAAACAAAAACTCAATGACAAAATAACGAAGAAGTGTGGTCGCATCATTTATTAGAAGCATCCAAGACCGAACTCATTTAAAATCAAGAGCAAAGAATAATAATGGCATCCATCGATCCATTTCCACCCGAATAATTTCACTGAACAAGTTACGTTCCGTGAAATTAGTGAAATAAACTTTTCATAAGTTTTTGACTTGCTGCGTCCCCAATTATTAGTCTGAATGCCCTTTTTTTTTTTTTTTTTTTTTTTTTTTTTTGGGTGGGAAATCATCAAATGACTTCTCCCGCTCTGGGTGGAGCGGGAGGGCGTGTCAGACTTTTACTGACTAAAACCCACCGTGTTCCTTCAGTTGCCTGTGCCAGGGCCACGGTTTTCTCTGTGGAATAACCCGCGACCCTGAGGCGTCGGCCCTATCGGACCCCGTCATTTTGTGCTGACATCTCTTTGAGGCGCGCGTGGAACACAACGCGCCGTCGACCCGGGCCTGGTCCTTACCGGACGGCGAGCTACCCATGGCTCGCCGTCCGCAAGCCCGCGCCTACGGTGGCCGGGAATCTGCTTGCGATTCCCGACGCCCAGGGCGTCTCCTGCGGCGACTAGGGGCGTGAGGGCGCAAGGCTCTCTCCCTCACGCGCTCCGCCTCCTCCTTTGCGAGCATTACTGCTTCGCAGAAGGAGGTGACGGCTTTCCATTCCCTCTCGCTCCGTACCATGGCCTGGACCAGGGCCGGACGCGAGAGATCGCCGCCGCCAATCGCCTCCGCGAGGACACTGCGGTGCTCCGCCCAAGCTGGGCATACCTCCACCGTATGCTCCACCGTGTCCTCCGGGCGATCCACACAATGGTGACACCCGGGCGTTTCCTCCCGCCTTATGCGAAACAGGAACCTCCCGAAACAACCGTGTCCGGTGAGGACCTGTGTCAGGCGGAAGGTGAGGACGCCGTGGCGCCTCTCCAACCACTCCTCAAAGAGGGGACTTACCGCCGCTATTGTGGCGTGCCCAAGTCTGAATGCCCTATGATCATATTCTTTTTTTCAGGAATTTTCTAGCAATGATAGGATTCAGAGCCAGCTTGTCAAAAATAGTTAGCGCATTTAACTTATACGATGATTTAACAACAAAATTATAATGATAATGATGCAATATTCTAATTCAGCCAGCCCTAAATAGGGGATTATGGTTCGTTCGTCCGCGCAGCGCCGCCGCGCCGTGCGCCGTCTAATAAATCTGTGCGCGCGCGCACCGATAAATCGTTGAACATTATTTTTGTTACCAACTCATTAGGGTCATTGCCTGCTTATTGACTCAATTAGCGTTCGTAAAATATTATACGTTTTGCTTTGTGTTTTCTTAAAAACGTATTTCCTTGCTAATTATATTTGTCAAATCAAACCACATTTTGTGCGTGTTGTTACTTTTTTTTATTTTGCGACTTTTTTGTTCTCTCACAAGTTCTTTTGATATAATAATGGGTTCAGTGGTAGGTAGTGCTACCAGCGAGTAAGTGAGTGCAAGATGGAACATTACCAATAGTCACGATTTTCCAATAGTCAAATATAATGTTCTACAAAAAAACTGTGTTTTTGTCCGGGTATCACAAACATCACTAATTTGGGATAATTTTTTGCACCATAGCAATTTGTAAACGTGAAACCTCCCTCTGGCGGTTTTCCTTTCTGAGAAACGAAGCGACACGAGCCGCATCGTCGCGCGTCGTTGCCAATCGTCCGTGAAACAGCTCTTGACACATTTCATTTGACGCGATTGGGACCGCCCCGTCTGTTGCGTGACGTAGAATTAGAACATCAATCTTACACACAAATAGATTATTTCACTATTGACGTGTTAGTCAGACCATGCCTGAATATTATTGTAAATTGAACTAGTTGTTTTGATGTGTATTGAAAGCACATAATATTATTTCGTGAGATCTTAGCTGGTTTAGAATAGATGTTGATAATCCTTAGAAACAGTCGTTGCGTCAGTAGAAAGCGAGTATCAACACTTTGTGAACTGAGCTTCTTTAAGCCTCATTTTCTTTACGTTTCATATTAACATAATATTCAATCTCTTTTCTTTGTAGATTGATTAAAATGTAAGAAGTCATGCTGATTGTTGGTAGTTTATTTAAGGAATACTAAGGCACTCACATAAAATCTACCTGCTTACAGAAGGCCAATTCTCGTACAAAAAACGAACAAAGAGGAATGCCCATTTTTCACCTGACTATGTATAGAAATGAAATAAATCTTAAAAAACAGCTAATTAAATTTTATATTAATTACGCTTATCACAATGTTAAAAGAAACGCAGGATTTTTTTAAATTTTGTTTTTTGTTATACTTATTCTATTTCAAGGGTAAACATATTAGCATGTTTTGAACGCATCTCAACCACCATTTTTTACAACGTTCCATTTTACACACTGCTACTTGACTTTATTCAACTCTATTTCTGAGTTTCATATATTATTTTACGTTTTATTTACTCAGTAAGTATTTCTTTTTTAGTCAATGTATAATACAGATAATTTAAAAATAAATGAATAATTAAATTAATGAATCATACAATATGTAATTGAGTTAGGACGATTGAAACGTATTTTTTGACGTTTGACATTTAATGCTCGACACTCAATATAAATTTACAAGCATCGAGAGTCTAAGCAGTGACATAAGGGCAGCTGGTTTTAAGGAATTCACAACGTAAAAAAGACGTTTTAGAACATAGATATGTATTATTAAGTAAGTATTACTATTTTAAACTAAACTTCGAGTGTTAAATAATTCGTTCTAGCACATTTATTTCTTTATAACGGCAAATCCTAACCTAAAAAGTAACATTAATATTTTTGGACTTCGTAGCGTTTCAATTGTGAAAATGACCATATGACATTATTTTCTAATCTTACAGGTAGTGTTTCTACTATACCTTATTATACATAAACTTTTATTATCAGGCTTTGAAATGTATGGGAAGTGGGCATTGTTCTTTAAGTCGCAATCTCATAGCGACAATCAATGTCAAAAACTTGTCAAAAATGTATGAAAATTGCTTGAATTTTCGAAAGATTGAGTATGAAATTGGAATGCGAACGTTTTTAATAGTACGGCCGCTCTGATGTGATACAGGGTGGAAGGGACATCGACGCACAACCGGTTATCATGGACTCAGTACATAACTCTGAAACCCCCGGAGTTGAATTTACTTTTCGGTTATCAAAAAAAAAAACTACTGTTTCATAGAAAAGTGCAATACCTACGCGGTCAAAATGTATATTGTCTTTTCAAAAGTTACAAAAATACGTCTCAATGAAACAGTAACGGAAAAAACATACAAACCTATAAAGCAATTCAAAGCAATTGTTGTAAGATGTGAAAACATTTTAGTGCTATGTGTAAAAAACGCGTGTATCAAACGCGTCCGGTGACAGGGCGGGCGGCACGAAACATTATTTGTTTTACGTGAAAACGGCTCGCCCCAGCGGCTCTCGGTCTGTTTTTGCGCTGCTTCTCGTGCACGTCCCTGTCGCTTGTCGTTGTATGCAAACAGTTTACCGAGATTTACCTCGTTTTTACACACTGGCCACGCGTGCAGGAACTAACTCTGTGCTTGGATCGAGCCGTGTTAGCAGCGCACCGTTCTATCCTCCATTAGTTTGTGTGCACTAACAAAATAAAACGTTCTATTTACTCCGATTGAACATTCACGAAACCTGCATGAGTTCTGAGACACTTCATTATAATATAGTTTTATGTGCTGATTTCTATCTAATCATAGTATTGTAACTTTAAATAGCCAAACCCTTAATCTACATCATACTTTGTTTATACGCAGAAAATCGGCTACTTTTGACGTGAAATATAACCAAAATAATTTGGTCAAACTAAAATGAGTCAACTTATCATGAAATAAACCTCTTTGACATCACTAAGTCCGCTAAGGCATACCTTCATTATTGACATTTACAATATAAACATATATTGCTATAGTTAAATGATTAAATAACATTGTCATATTCTAACATCGGCTGGCCCGTTCCCAACCGGTAGTCTCCGTAATAATCTTACACGAAGAATTTGTTTCAGTAAACAAGAGATACGGTATTAACGCATTTCAATTACAAAATTTATTTCACTGCGAGTATTCCTGCCAAGTATTCGTATTCCCGGAGATTTTACTTTGTACGCAAAGTTTTAGAGTTTATTATTGCAAGTCGTACGTTAAGTCGAGGTGGAGCGGCCGCATACTAGATGTCCAATGAGTTATCCCGATTATGTTTCGATAGGCTTACGGTATAGTGTTGTGATCCCGCGGACTTTGCTCTGCGTTAGCATGGAATTTATATCAATGAATGGAAGCTAAGCTAGAAACTGCGGTTGTATAACTGTCGATTTTGCGTCAAATCAGTAATCTCTGTTTTCTCAACACTGAAGAATTTTTCGAAATAATTGTCTCATTGTTTTGTAATTTGTGGAGAAGTGAAGTATCTAAGTGCTCGACATACTTCGTCTCAGACATTTATTATTTAAAAATATGTTGTTCAATCAATTATTTCTGCGTTATGTAACAATAAGAACACGATTTCGTTGAAACATTTTAAGACGTTTTGTCCTGTGGTAACGGTTACTAAAGTATTGTCCATTATATGGAAGTTACTGCCGCTTGGCTCGGCAGGGTGCATTTAATAATCTACTCAACGCTAGGGGCGTCAGCGACCAGTCACGACAGATTAACAGCGGCTAGCCCACAGCTCTTACATCGCTGTTTGTTCGAATTAACTATATAGCAAGGCCATGCACTTTACTGGGCTAGTCTACAATGCCCCCAATAATCCAGTTATAGTTCCGTTAGGCCGTAAGTGTAAGCAAAAATGTTAAGAGATTTAGTAATAAAGAGAATGTTTGAATTTACGTAAAAATAATTTCTGGCAGTAATAGGTTTACTAATAGCAGTAAAATTGAATTTTTATTGCTCGAACCAAAAAAATTCTTCCATTCCCATGAAGATAAGTTACTTTATATCATTATTTTGGCAATACCAATGCATTGGCAACCCTGACTCGACACGAGTCAATCCCGAGTTTATTATGCTATATCCATTTATGCGAGCGCGTGTTTATTTGACTTTGGAATAGTCTCGGACCAAATCCCACCAGCAATAATAGTTTTACTTGCTTACGACATAAGAACTATTATCAAATGTCCGTAAACTATGGCCATCCTGTCGGATAAACCGTAGTTTGATTGATGACACTAATAAAACTGTGATTCCAGTTTAATTTAAATTTAAGGCAATTTAGCGACCCTGTAGTTCTGCTGACCGTAAAATAACTTCATTACCGGTGCTGGGGTGTGCCATCATTCATCACTACTAACGTAATGAATTTAGAAAGTCCACAATTTATTCTATCTGATATTTAGCTGGATAGAGTTTCATTACCTAGAGATTAATGTTTTCAGAATTTCGGAAAAGATATTACCACGAAATATGTACTTGGCACAGATTTTTGCCGTTTAACGACAATATAAATTATTAATTTTTGTATAAACGTGTATTGCGATCGGCTTATCAATCCCTTAACAGATTTGTTGTGGAAGTTTATTGACAGGCGAGAACTGTTCCTCCATTGAGGCAGCCGTCTCTTGTTTTTTTTAGTGAACTAGTTTTAGTCCCATAAGATGTCTTTTGAGCCTTCTGACATTTATTGATTCACATAACGCTGTTGCTAGGGTGTAGGTAAGTATGAGCTTTTATGCGGTCTTTGTATGCTTTTGCTCTGTGTTCGGCTTCCTCCTTAACTGTTCATTTCTCCTTAACTTGTTTCATTTCTGTATACTCATGTAATTCACTGGTTCTGATAAATTTTTCTGTCCTTTATTCTGGAGCCGTTGTAAAATCTCCACTTTTAAGTTTTTTGATGTCATAATAATATAATTACATGGCACGTAATCTGGAAGTAGTATAACCAACCGATTTCTTGGTTACATTCAACGTTGACATCTGAAGCTTGTCATTGCTACGCGCAGTAGGAACAGAAGCATAACTTCTAACACTTTCGGTTTCATTTCATAACTTAGTTTTTCTATTCGTTATTTATGTGGCGGTATCTACACCGCCACATGCGAAAAAACGCATCAATCCTGCATCGCGCAAGCAGAGTTTACCGCGCAGATAGCATATATACAACTTCCCGACAACAATCATCGGGCATTTGCACACCAGATACGACAACCATCTGGTCGGGGGATCCTCTCTTTTCTAAAAGAGTATGAGTGAACCAAACACCCTGTTCCTCATATCTCTAAATTTATATGCTTAATTAAATGACCTCATAGTTTCGTAGCAAGTGCTTCGAATAGGTTCTAGATTATGGTATTATACATTTTCTGGCAGATAATGTGCTATGCTCGTTGAAGGCATGTATCAGTAGGTATTCAGGCGTGTAGCTGAGGCACTTATAGAACTTGTACCATATTTAACTACCGAAATGTGAGTTCTATTATCAACTCAAACAATTTAGGCGTGATGTTCTGTTATGTTCTTTATTGCTTTATGATGGGGCTGCACTAATTTACATGCAAATGTTTTGCCTAAATAATTGGTTTGATTACAATGTTCAAATTCCAAGGTCTAAGAATCTTCGTAGCATTCGTAGTTAGTGCTACGAATACTTGATTCTGGTTAATCATTTCGTGTGAGAGAGACAAAATGCTATGCTCGTTTCAGGAATGTGTCAGAAGGTACTAATGTAAATTATTTGTATAAATAATTGGCTTTACAAGCACATCTAATACCAAGGTCTACAAATCTTCGTAGCACCCGTAGCACTTGCTACGAATAATTGATAGTGGTATTATAATTTCCCGAGCCGATAATATGCTGTGCTTGTTGAAGGCATATGTCAGTAAGTGTTCGGGCGTGCTCGCAGGCTTACATTAATCTTGCGTTACGTGCGCCGCCTGCCGCATGATAACCCAGACATCAACCGTCACACTGCCCTACGACGCGTCGCATCGGACAACTGACGCCTTTTCATCGTTGCACTCTTGTTTGGATCAATGACCCTTCAACTGCTAATAGTAAGGCTGGATTAACGGCCGAACCCAATAACGTATCTATCTCCAATTTTGGCGTACTGGAGATAGAAAAACCCATCAATATCTGGTTCTTACGTCCCAACAAATTCAAAGTATGCGACCGAGTAACGTGTTGACAGTTATTTGTTTGACAGGGACAGATAGAATTGTACTGTCTATCATCAGTAGCGATCTGTCTTAGGTTATCGGGTTTGGCCGATAGGCTTTATTGTTATATTTATATTTTAGTTCGACGGTTAGGTTATTAGGGTTGATTGTTAGTGTTACGTCAGTCGCGTACCGTCCGTCATGCGTACCAGGACGCTGACGATAAATGGGTGTGTATAGCGTAGCACCGACGGTCGCTACCGATGTCAGCGCTGACCGTCGGTCGAGCACTAAATCCAGCCTAAACTGTTTTTTGTTGCTGTGCATTTGTGGTTTTGACCCCACGTAACTTTAATAGTCAAGCCGTCATAGAGACACTTTTCATGATCGTTTCTGAATTGAAAACTTTCAGATTCCTTACATTTATGTTTTTATGAGTCTTTTCCATGGGCATAACTAAGAAATCCTTTTTTATCGCTCTAAAGCTGGTTAGTCAGTTGTACAATCAAATAAATTCAACTTTGGTCTGTAAGAATCACATCGTATTTGTATCGAATCCGACTTAGCCATAAAGGCTGTAATAAGGACATGGGTAATGCACACATTTGTATTCGGCTTCGCGACTATATAACGCGAATTTACTTAACGGTTTGAGAAAAGTTATCAATTAAATGCAATTATGCGATTGTATAAGTATTGCTGATAGAACATTGCTTGTTAATTATATTCAGGACTAATCCAAGGGTTAAAAAACTACCAGTCAACGAAAATCTAAAGAAATATCAACAATATAAGCGATAACTGTTCGATTGTACCTATTGTCTAATGTCACTCGTACAGTCAGTATTCAATAAGTGTCTCTTGGGTAACATCATTTCAAATAATGCGTGAAGCCACTAATAGAACTTGTCACAATCTCGCGTAGGTGTTAACCCTTCAAATAACGCGACAAACAA
The DNA here is from genome assembly GCA_963555695.1 of Dasypolia templi. Classification (NCBI taxonomy): domain Eukaryota; kingdom Metazoa; phylum Arthropoda; class Insecta; order Lepidoptera; family Noctuidae; genus Dasypolia; species Dasypolia templi. The sequence goes on along the minus strand of OY743137.1, from coordinate 9,832,330 downwards.
CCGGCTCATGGAATAAATTAAAGGAAACGCGCATTAGTATCGATTTCGGAAGCATTAAAAAGTGTCGGGGAGTCTCCTTGCCGGGTGACGGAGGGCGCGGGTCGGTCACCATCCTGCAATAATATATTTAAAGGATTAGCCCCGCGTCGCGCCGCGCAATATCGCGACCCTCCGCGGCTCCCGGCGCCCCGCCGCGCGCTCGCTGCCCGCCGCTATTCAAATAATGGAAATTATTTCCACATATGTGCACCTAAATAAATATCATTCCGACGTCATTATTGAACACCCCCGATGTTTCTGTGGAGTTATTTTCACCCGTTTGTCCGCGGTCTGTATGGGAAATAGCGGATGTGTAAAGCGTTTTGTTTTGGTAATGGAAGTGCCCACATATTGGTTGTTCTCAATTCCATTCATATAATCTGTATTTGAAATTGATAAATGTTTCGAGTTGAAAATCTTTACTCCTCCACGTGCGTGTGAATTTACATAGTAAAGCACGGTTTACCTGTGTCGCCCTGTGTACGAAACATGCGCTCATGCGAATTTGTGAAATTTATGTTTCGAAAAATAAACGATTGTATATGGGGTGGAAACGACCGTTTATGTTCACTTAACCGAGGAAAGAGGGTATTATTTACCGTTTCGGCTGGGTGAACCCGCCACAGTGAGTGAGACAAATACCGCCGGCGGCACAATATTTATTGCAGTCGCTACGTGGATTGCGCAATTTATCGCGGAGGTGTCGTCGGAGCGATCGATCCCGGGTGACGGACGCGCGCCATACATCAGCGCGCGCGTTATCTGCGCTCACGGCGACTTATCACCGCTCGCACTCCGCCTCCATACAGCAACACAGAGCGGCTCCTCGGTGCGGCCGCCAGTGGCCGCTCATTTATTGCGGCTCGATCAAGTCGCGGCGAGTGGCGGCACCCGTCCCGCCCAATCGCGACGCTCGTTTATCTTCATTTCGCGGCCGCAATTAGACGGGTCGTTGGCTGCGGCATGCGGCGGGGCGGGGGCTCGGCCTCTACGTGGCTCGAATACGCGCGACACCGCCATCGCCGCCGCTACGACTCTGTCAACTTTGTAATGAGTAAAGTTGATAACTACGCTACGCAAGTCGCGTCCACATTCTGAATCTCGTTAAAACTTGTAGATTCGCCATGAAATCACCGGACACCTAATTTACCTGTCCCAATAATTTACCTCTAACCAAAAAAAAAAGGTTGCATTGCCTAACATTTTTTAGTTAAAAATATTTTAAAAGACAAGATAGAGTCAAGTTTCCATCCATTTTAACAATAATTCTTTATTGCAGGTTTGGTTTAAAAATCGAAGAGCAAAATGGCGAAAACGGGAAAGAAACGCCATGAACGCTGCAGCAGCCGCCGCTGCGGACTTCAAGAACGGCTTCAGCACTCAGTTCAACGGCCTCATGCAGCCATTCCCCGACACGGACGCGCTGTACTCGTCCTACCCGTACAACAACTGGGCAACCAAGGTGCCCAGCCCGCTCGGCACCAAGAGCTTCCCGTGGCCCGTCAACCCTCTGGGCGGCGTGGTGCCCGCCAGCCACCACCAGGGCTCCGTCAACTGCTTCAACACGCCCACGTCCATGGGTGGTGTGGGCGGCGGCGGCATGGGTGGCGTGGCGGGCGCGGGCGGCGTGGGCGGCGGCGTGGCACCGTGCCCCTACACGCCGCCCAACCCATACAGCATGTACCGCGCCGAGCCGTGCGTCGCCATGTCGTCGTCCATCGCGTCGCTGCGGCTGAAGGCCAAGCAGCACTCGTCGGGCTTCGGCGGCGGCTACGGCGGCGTGTCGCCCGTGGCGCGCGCGGGCTCTGCGCCGCTGTCGGCGTGCCAGTACGCCGGCGTGGCCGAGCGGCTCTGAGACGAGGCGCGCGGCCGCGACGAGCGCGCGGCCTCCTAGTCGCCGCCGCTGCCCGCGCCGCAGCACGCGCCCCGGCCGCACCCGCTCTACACGCACCTGTGGGACTGGTTCGACTAGCGCGCGCGGCGTCCATGTGCAGCAGACTATACACGTTCCATACGAAACCCGGGCAATAAAAACCTAACGATGACGTTCTAAAGTTACTGTAAATATGTAGTTATGTACGTACGTATACCAAAGCGATGTGTGCAATTTTTACAAGCTTACAATGTACTTAGATTATGCGATTATGTAAGTGTTTAGTTTAATATCGAACATTGTACATAAATAAAACTTGATAATTTATTTGATGGAGTAATAACGAGCATTTTAAATCGTAATAGTAAATATGATAGCAATCATAAGTTAATGTTGTTGTTCCATATGTTTTTTTTGTTGTGTTTTATTGAAAGGAGCTATCAAACTGATTGTACGCATTTAATACATGCCTATCAAACATATAATCGAAGTGCTCCCCATGTGAATATCTGTAACACGCGAGTACTACTGAAATTGTGTTACAATATAAAATTCCCTACCTAAATATAATAGGATTGATCTAAATTGTCATATTTTACGCCCTGCAACAATTTGACCTTAATAATGTAAATATAAATAGGGTATTATGATAATAATATTGTAATTGAGTACATTTTAAACGGACGATTTTAAACCTTACCTTTAACTAAAATTATTGGTGATAAAATAATTTCAATGCAGATAGGACAATATAAAGTACCTATTTGGCATTCTTGGTAACTTTTTAAGACGATGTTTCCCACTGCAACTTATTTGTTATGTTCAAGAATAAGTCGGCAGCTGCAGTGTCTCACAACATTTTAATAAGAACAGTTCGCTGTCCCAAACGATCCGCTGGCACTTTGTAAAAATCTTTCCATACTAACCTAATATTGCCCTTAGCATAACAGATTTTTATGTACTAGAACCATCCCATTACTTTTCCTTTTGAACAGAGCTCATTTGAATTAATCTTACCAGAGATGATATCTCTATAGGAATTAACTTTCTCTTTCCATCAGCATTAGACTGAATTGCCAATTTCTGTGAACCAGAGTAATTTAGTTTAATTGTGTCTAGACATTTTATTACTTCCAGTGTGAAATTATGTTGAAATTGAATTTTTGTACCTATTATAAAGTACGGTTGGTGGCCAAAGAAGTTACTTATTTGAAAGTGTTGCGAACTTTGAAATGTAAATATTTCTCTTCACTTGCGCCTACGCGCTACGGCGGCTACGACAAACGCTACGTGGCGCTACGGAGTGTTCGCGTAGCTACGATTTTTTTATTATTATTTCTAATTTGTGCCCAAATGTTTTGGGGAAATGGCAGTTTTTATTAATAGGAACGAATTCAAAACTATACCCTGTATTATAAATATTTAAATCTGGAAGTTTTGTTCGCCACTCATTTGTGAAACTACCGTTTGTCGTCGTCGCAAACGTGACTAAATCCTTTTAACTACCAGCATTAGGTATGTTTAATGAGATTTCCCAGAACATCCATTTCTAGAAATAGCTGCTTACACAATGAGATTAACGTAACCAGGATCTCAATATTTATTAAAATATTTACAACTTAACACCGTTTATGGAGGTAATAATTGTAAAATATTGTAACTATTTAGGTGTAAACATTCACTAGTTTTAACGTTTACTTTAATACACGAATTAGTATTATCCTACTTCCGTGTGCCTACCTAGCAGTAAATGAAACACTACATTTTGAAAATAAACTGTGTAAATATATAGATTTGACTTAAAATAATAATTGATGTGAAATTCGAGGTTTTCATTTTATACATATCAGAACAAAATATCTGCGAACACGAATAGTTTGTTGAAGTTATTTTGTGAGTAACAGTTAAGAGGATACCGATTGTTTTGTAACTTAAAAAACCTCTAGTCATAATAAAAGATATCACAGAGTACTTTTGGATTTTATAATTTATTTTTAAAGTTCCCATTTCCTTTTGACCTCACATCTAAAAACGTCAAGATCAAATTCAAACTCAAAGAATTTATTTCAAATAAACCAATTACAGGCACTTCGGTAGGTCAGAAAAATGAAGCTAGTTGGCCATTCCAAAGCGTAGTAGGTACCTATGGAGAAGAACGAGCAAGAAACTCCACGGACACTTTTAAATCAAATTATGGTTTATGAGCATTTTATGCCTTCGATTTTTTTGAAAGAACACTGTTACTGTGTCAGCCTATGTTTTTCTTGGCCAAAGGCAGTAAGCTAGCTTCCTATTCCCAACATAATCAACACCTATCACCTATTACCATTCCACACATCACGGCCGTAATGACGAAGGTCGCAAGGATATTACTGAAATGAACACGCGGTTTGGTTTCCGTAAGATGTTATAAGTTATCCAGACGGCTAGCCCTTAATCCGCCATACCGGGAAAATGATAGGCTTTCTACCCGTGAAAATACATTCAACAAAGATGGCGTAAATGAGAAAAGGTCTGTCTGACAATATTTCGCCGTAGTGCTGAAAATTAAGGGGAATCATCAAATGGTAATTGTATTTATCAGAGATTACACATTCTACGGTATGTAGCCTGCTCTGTCCCATTCATGGGCCAAGGCTGCCCACCACTTCTTCCAGCTTTGAAGGAGTAAAAAATCTCGAATGTATTTTATTGTGGGCAGTGCCAATATAATATTTGAGTAACACAGGAAAATCGCTGGTCAGAATTATTATGGTATTTTCCTGTAAATTTCTCCCACTGCGTGATTTTTCCGCTAAACCTCAAAGACTGAAACATCTTGATTAGAATAATTTACGTGAACCTAGATTTCTTTTCTTGACTGAGTTCAGAACGTTTTCCAGCCTGGATAGATACTGAAAAGTAGATAATCCATCTGGATGAATGTTCACTTTAAAATTGATTGATTCAGACTCAGCAGTCTCTGAAATCAACAACGCAAAATGAATTTCAGTAAAAAAGTAAATACTACCGAGATTATTTAGTAATTTACATTGTAAATGTTTGATGAAGTGTGTTATTTCGAATGGCAGAAAATACGAAATGAAATCAATTGTAGAGTAACTCAATTATCACACAGGTTATCTTAATTATTTTAATGAGCTGTTGCACGCCTTGCTCCTACTTGTTATGTTGGCATCCGAGTTTTCATATTTGTTCAAATATGTACTCGAAAAATTTGTCCAAGAGTAGATATATTTTATTGTATAATATTCAGTTTTAATAAGAAAACGATTATAATGAATGCATGCGGAGTATTAGACTCGGAGGAACAATAACCAATTTATATAATCTGATGGATGCAAACTATGTAATGATTGCATCCATAGATTGCATCCATGGTAGATATTCTAATTGCTGACAAAATACAAGAAAAAGGCACTTTCTACAGCAAAGCTGCGTTGTTTGTAAAAAATCGAAGTTCCATAATCACCATTCCTGGCTAACGCGGGTGATCGCAGTTTGTTCTAATTAAGAAACATACAGGAAGATGCGAATAAAATTAAATAAAAATCGTTTATTTGCATAATATGTGGTGGTACGAAATATGTTATATATGAAATTCCAACCAATGATGCGATACTACCGATTAATTTGACTTAATTTCTGACAGTTAGACATGTCTCTTAAAGGGTAAGTGAGATAGCGGAATAAACAACAGTACGACCAGTAAAAATTTAATCGATCTCTAGGTCTGAGGACAACAGTAGTCGGCTGACGAACACTTATAAATAAGTCTTTATAATCTGCATTGCCCAAAGAATACTGCCGATTCCATAAATCTCTCATAAAGCCACCTGAAAATTATTCAAAGTGAATTTTAAAACAATACAGATAATACAGAGTTAAATAAAATGTTCGAACGAAACTAGGTCTCTCGAATGCGACACGATAAGTTCGCGTCTAGAATGTTGCAGCGAAAGATGTGCATTAGACTGAAATGGAAATAAATTTCACGTTACTGTTAGGTATTTTATGGCGCGGCTGACGACGGCTGCCAGCGTGGGAGATAGATTGCGTTGCCATGGCAACCCAACCCTAGCCGCGTATTCTTGGCTAAAAATTAAAATGAGGTTAATATACCTACGGAAGTGTAGATGCACAGGTAGCCGAATGTCTCAGGTCTGATGCGAAACCTTTTACGGCGTGTGTTGGCAAATTTTATGTTATATTTTAAGCGAACTTACTTTTTATAACGTTATACTTGTATCAGCATTATAAAAAAACATAATATAACATCACGCCTGTAATCGCAGAAGGGTAAGGCAGAGGTGTACCTATAGTACATCCACATTTCGCCCATGTAATAGGGGGCGAGCCTATTGCCATCGACCGGGCACAAACCCAGATTCCGGGCTGCTACTGAAGAATTCTAGATGGAAAAACCCAATAACACTTTGCACCGAGCTTTATAAAAGGCGCCCCGTAATTTAAAACAACTAAAATTCAGTAATTAAATAATAAATGACAATGCCAGATCCTGCCCCAGCTATTTACAGCAAATGTCAATTAATGAAAATAATTGTAATGATTAAAGGACCTTTTCATAAAACATTATTTTACAGTGGAACTTGCCGATTAAAAATTTATGATAAAAGGAATTCAACCCCAGAATTTCCTATTGCGGTACTTATAGCGCATGATACACAACAAAAAAAAGTATTAAATACCTGTAAAAGAATAACTCTTAATACGATTATAATAATTATGATAATGCCTAACCTAGATGTTGTGTAAATTGCTTTTTAACAATTATAAACTGCACCTAACCTATAATCTACGTCATTATTTTTTTAAGATTTTAACAGAAACCGCAAGTTCTATAGGCATTATGACAAATGTTTAGTTAACAGTAATAAATAAGCTTTAAGATGCTGCATTTTGCAGGCTTGTAAATGACTTTTTGATTTGAGTGGGGCAAAGTTCTATAGAGTTTCTGGCATTGTCCTTTAAAAAATGTTTACTTTTCAGACAACCAAGTCCCACAGTGTTAATTACAAAAACTTAAAAAATATGTTAGTAGCTACAAAAATAAAAAGTGGAAAATTAAAATCGATTTATCAACCAGCAACTCTCACATGCAGATTGATGAATCTATCATTTTCATGATGCCATTTCTACTCCCCCGCACAGCTTTCAAGACTGAAGTGGTTTTCTGCCGCATAATTGCGTAGAAATCATCTATAAGGGCGTCCGCAAACTTACCTGAAGCACAACAGGAACGGAAGAGCCGCAACAGTGCCCTGAAAATGTAATGTAAATATTGTACGTGGAGGGCATTATAGGCACTTTGTGTGGACTTAACCCATAGACCACTCGTGTGGAAACTTTGACAGTACGATTTAAATAGCGTGAATTTAACGTCAACAGTACAACGAGCGAATCTATGTGCCAGCATGTTTCCCCTTACGGACAGTGCCCTCCGTTGCCTCTCTACATCATGGTCAATTAAAACTGGTCCTGAGCTCCGAATACCTACCAATAAATTTCCAACAATTGATTCATGAAAATCTGTGACATTAGCTGGAAAGTATACAATAATCCTGCGAATGATTATCGGAGCGACGGCGGCGCGAGCGCGGTCTCGGCGCGGACTCGGCGCGGCGCAAACACACAGTTTCCAGGTGCTCGAATCCGAGCGCTTTAAGGATTTAGCCGAGGATTTGCTTTCAATATTAGCCGCCGGCCGCCGGGGCAGGCCCATTCCGTTCCGGCCGTACCTTTTTTATTATTTTGTCGCATCGTTTTGGCTCTAAATGGAATCATTCCGCCATCTACATTTTTATTTTTCAATTGCTCCCCGATTAGTGGGATTAGCCGTATCGCTTTCCGATTCTTTGCTCCTTTTGGTGGGAGCTTTCGCGGACTAACGCGGCCGCGCTGTAGCCCGTTCTAATCGCTTTTGGTTTGGGACGCGATCAAGCCATATTCGGGTGGCGCGTTGATTGCGCCGTACGGGTTTGACGTCAAAGGTCGGTTTCGGCCGGTGTGCACGGCATTCTGTTTGCGACGCTGTTATGATCAGAGAGTCAATGTCGAGTTTTTATTATATTTGATGTTTAATTAGGGTACATAGTATTTGTTCACGGTTCCGTGTGTGCGCAAGCACGAGTGTGCGGTGGCCGCGACTGTGGCCCCCGCGTCACGGCGCTTATCTTTATGGTAGCAAACATTAGCGTGGCTTTTTATTTTATCAAGGATCGTCTTAGTCACTGAGGTCCGGAGTCTACGTGCGCATGTGCACCTTATCACATCAACCCTATACAATATTTGCCTGAAACCAACATAAGATGTAATATTGTACGTAATACACGCACACGAAGGCAGTCATCGATGCGTCGCTAGTCTAGCGTGTGATGGAAGTGTGTAGACTTGCTGACAGTACATAAGTAAGCCTAGTAATTGTTAGCTTCAAATCAGAGATCGTAATCACTGTTTGTGTTCATATCACAATATGTGAATCAGCATTGTGTTCTTGAACTTTAAAATACTACAATGATCTGTTATTTGCCTTTCTGTCAGATGGTAAAACAATAGGTATCTTCGTCACTGACGCTATATTTAGCTAAAGAAAATGAGCACGGGAAAGATTTTTAGTTTCAACTAAATTGTTAAAATGTCTAATTTTAAATAGTTTATTCAAATTGTTTGAATATTTTTTTAGAAGTAGGAATTTTATTTAGCTTCTAACTTAATAGTGGAAGTATAACGATGTTATTCAAAAAAAATATTCTTCTTAATATAATCTGTATTTAGAAGAATAATTTTCAAAAACAATGTTCTACGCTTTACAGATATACACTGAAATGGTTTGCCTACCCCTTAAAATGCAATTACGTTTTTCCATGCCGATATGATTACGTCACACAAACATAAAGGTAGGCACGCATGTCAATAGTTAGAGAACGTAGAGGGTTAGGTTTTGGGTGGAAAGGATCAAAACGGGATTAGAGGAACGACAACCAATCAAGGGTAACTGGACTGTTATACCTACGCGAAATAAATGCGGCACATAAAACTTATTCGCTGACAAAGTATTTTGAACTCTAAGTTGGTCTCACAGACTCCAAAATCGGTTGTTTCGTGGAGTTTATTGATGTTTTGTTTGGAAGGGAGGGTAGATGGATGAGGAGGGCGAGGGTAGCGAGTGCAACCTCCGCAGACAATCTTACAAGTTAATTGTGTTCCGTGCCTGAAACGGCCCGACTACGCAATAATATCGCACTTACTACGTATATATATAACTGTACGAACTGAAAATGTACCTACTTGCACGAAATTTCAACGGAACGGAAAACTTTTTTGAAATAAGTTACGTAATCTCGATGTATTTGGATCTTTCTGGCGTAAAAATAGTAACTGAGTAATGAGACTTTAACAGTATCTTACATTGTAGTAGATATTTGAACATTTGAACATGATTTATAGATTTTTTCGTCGTGAAAAACCAATTAAATAGCCACGCTTACATATCCATAAAATTCTAATTCTGAGAGATTTTAAAAACAAAATCCTTTATTTAAAAGAAGAGAGAGTACGTTTTTGTTGAGGCTTAGCACTCTAGCTAACAAGTTACTGTTCAAGACTAACGTCACTTAACTTATCAACATAAAACATACTTTCTCATGAATAAACAAGCACCTAGTTTACATCATATGACATACAGGGAGTTTAATAAACTTTCTAGACATATTACATCGTGCATCGCGTAGGGCGGGCGACTTGGGCGACGGATGCTAGGGGGGGGGGGAAGGAGGGGGTTGGTTGGAAGGGGGTAGCAGTAAATAAATACACTGCGACACGGATTTATTGCAAACACTACTCAACTCATGCAGATATGTTTACTTCATAAAGAAGTTGCCAGTTTAAGCTTTTGTATCCCTAACTTACGAGGCAATACTTGGAAAATTCTGCAGTTATTTTTCTATTTTCCTACAGCTTACATACTCTGAATTATATATTTGAAAGTTTCATGAACAAAAGTATTCACTGCAGTGCGATCTCTCGGATTTGTAATGGTCTATTCAATATGCTGCGTTGCTACGAAAGTTCGTAGCTTTCGTTCCAAATTCATTCAATCGTTAGCAGTGGAATACAGAGTTGCAAACTGTGTTTACTCGTTTTTCCCTTAAGTTCTTTATTTAAATTTTATAAAAACAAAAGAACTATAGATACAACCGATTTCAAGGTACAAAAATCGTTTCTCTTTTGTTATCCTCTTAATACGTCGCGTTCAACACTCGACACTGGCAACAATGGCTAAGGCCGCTTGCCACAACCAAAAACAAAAAAAAATACGTCGCGTCCGTTGAGACATCCAATCTGATTTTCGATATATTCATGCTTAATACCTTCATATCAAATTCTATAGTAAATATTATTGCAAAAAATATTACAAATAACCCAAAAAAGGCGCTGTTTTTAAAAGCAGGTGAATTGTGTTAAGAGACGTGAGTTTTGCAATGCGATTGCTACGTTTGCGTTCGTCAGTTATTTTCATATGTTTTGAAAAGGTATTTCTGAAAATAAATCTTCTATGTGAGTGCCAGTTCATAAGATAATGCCAAACGATCAATCAACAGATAGTGAAATAATCCAAAGTAAAAAGTTTTAACTTACAAATTTAAAGGCCATCTTCTTACATTATAATCACAAGCTTATTTAGATGTTCTACATATTACGTATTCTGAAGTGTCTCCGAAAATACTTGAGGCTCCATAAACCTTGCATTTAAATACGCATCACGTCAACACTAACGTATTATGATATGTTACAAGACGAGTATACCCAGGGTTCGAGTGGTGGGAAGCCGAAATCAAGAGCTGGGGGGTGCCTCGGGGCGTGGGGGGTGGGGAATGAAGATTTACGATCGAGGCATAAGGAGCGCTAGATGAGGCGTAAAGAAGCCCAATTCCGGTTATTATACCTACAGCCCGGGTATAGACTGACTGTGTTTATACCACTTTATAACCTAAGGAAATTATATAGGTCGCCTTTGGCTTCTGAAATTAAATGGAAGTTCAATAAACATTTTGCGGGTTTTTGAATTTTAGTATCGCTTTACTTGAAGGCCTACGTTATTATTAACACTACAATATTGAGGACTTCGAAATCTATTTATCTTTAAAAACTAGCATATCTCTACGGTTACGTATTAGACAACGAATACCTACACACACAGTAACCTTTCTATTATTTTCAATGAATACAATTTATAATGATCTCATCATTTGAACAATGAAATTAACTGTTAATTATGTCTATATCATAAAATCACTTAATACCATATTTTTATTTTGTTTTGTACCTACTGGTTCGTTAGAAGAGGGCACTTAGAAGAGTTGTTCTCCATGGGTACGGTAGGACCAAGTATTTTTCGACTAAAAATGCACCCAGAAGTTCCATCACATAGAACCATACCTAAACCTACAAAATAATACATGAACCTACTCTATTGTGTGTTCCACGAATACCTAATACACTGCGGTAGAATACCTGCAGACGGAATATGAAACTCGGATGCAGCGGAATTTAGCCAGACCATGCCCCAGGGTACGTCGAGGGGTACAGGAGGAGGCGTACGTAACTAATTTCTGGATTAAGCACATTTGCAAATGTAATTTGTATTCATTAAAACATCGCAACATCGTACGTGTAATGTTTTTAAACAGCAAAAACGTTGCGACATTTCATTACGGACTGGGTTTGTATGTACTAGTCGAAATAACCGAAATTATGTGTTTTGTTGTTTTTAGGTAGACCAGCACGCATTAATGATGTTTTTTTTTTTTAAATTAAAGTATTTTTTTCTGTTGTCATGTTTTCAGTTGAAAACTTTCAGCAAATAAGGTTGATAGAACAAATAGAATTGTAGATCTGCTCATAAAATGATTATGAGTGAAAATAACAAATTAACATGAAACCCCTTAAAACTGGTGTACTTAGATAAATGATTGGTCTCGCTGCGAGACCTATTATTTATCTTTGCTAATGTAATTAAATATTTCATTTATTTGGGAAAATAAGTGGTTACACAATATTCGAGCTACAGTGTATAACCCACGACATTTTCCGCATATATTCGTTTCCAATATCATGTTTCCAATTGTTTCTTAGTAAATAAAATGATATAGAATTTTTTTTCATCGTTTATTATAAGATGCCTGATAATCAATATTCAAAGACCATGCAGATCTAATGATCTGATAATAGAATCACCTCAAAACATTAATTCTGTTCTATTCCATTCAATAATAGCGTAACAATTAACATTAAACTCGCATTCAAAACTCGTTCCATATCAAAAATACAATAGCATCCGAAAACAATATGAATCACTAACATATATTATTGGTACTGAGCAAACATCGCATAAACCGCGTTCAATATAAAATTTATAAACAAAACAGTGGCGGAAATCAAATGAGCGTATATCAGAGGAGGGCACAGAGCGACGGAGCGGAGCGAGCAAAGCGGCTCGTCGCCACTCAAACGACTTTATTGTGCTGTCGTTCAAACGCGACAGAACCTAATAGAATTAAATTGGGAGACGCTGCTCCGTTATGTGGAAAATAATAACACCGAGTGGCTGCTATCTCCGTAGGTTTCACGCGCCGGTGGCAGGGGCCAAACTAATGGAAATCCAGCCAATGATAATCTGTTTTCTACACCATTAATCCTGAACTAAGTCTGAGTACAATCTGTGGCGTCTCCGGGAGAGCGACTCGAGTTTTATGCCCTCGTTAAGGTCCGCAATTTGTGGAGTCGGGCTGTTAAGACGGTTTGCCCTCATTCGCTCCCAAATCCTAATTCCGACCGTGGACTTTCTTAATCTTACGATATTGAGCTGGAGGTAATTGTTTCAAAATTGTAGCTCGGATAGTTGTTTCTCGACGGTTTAGTGGTGCCCGTTAATGTATGGTGTTGTTACCTTGAGTTACGTTGGGTGATTGCTGATTTATAACACTAAACAAGGCAGGGGCATGCTTAGCAATACTGTTTTTAAGTCATGCAACATTACGTACCTACTTAATAGTGCGTATGTGTAGAAGATGTTGCCGTAAATGGATATTCTGAAAGCGAATTCTCAATAATACGATTTTATATCCCTGCTGCAAGAGTGTTATTTAATTCGAGAAACACGTTTATTTAGTGTGCTCGGCTTATCCAAATATCCGATACTTTAAGGGAATAGAGCCGTGGAGGAGCACAATAAAAACGAAAGTAATCATGCAAATTGGTGAAGGAGGAAAGTTGAATTAAAAAGCGGGACTGTGCGGGCGGCGGCGGAGGGCGACGCGGTGCGGGGCGGGGTAATGTGTCTTAATGACCGCAATGGATGAGCACCGTAATCCGCCCTCCAGCGGCGGATCCCGCAACCTTTTGCTCCTGCTCGTTAGCTATCTACTCGTGCTGCTACAACCCTGCCCTCCTATTCAATTGTTTTATATATACGGGCCGCGCCGGGAATATACTGTTATGTTGATTCCTCCGTCGCGCTGAATAAACAAACACTAAAGCAGATTTCATCGAGCTCCGGCGGAGCTACAAATCTTGGACGAGCAATAAAGTGCAAGTAATCAAAAGCGCTCGTACGACGGGATGCTGACGTCGCTACATCATGTCATGAACGATAAAATTCAGGTCAGCAATAAGCAGAGCCGGTGAGCGACGCGACAAGACGCGACAGAGCGCTGCGCGACGTCGTGTCGCACGCACGACGCGCACAGACACCACATCATCAAATCAACATTTGCAGATTCACGAAGCTTTGCCTGGGAGATTTAGAGGTGGAAGGAAAATAAAAAATTTCGTAGAGGAATCCGGCTTGATCCCTGTTGCCTTTATGGTAATGCCGGGATGCGTGTATTCGACTATTCAATTTATATTTTTTTCCTTTTCGCCTTATTTCTTTCTCTCCGAAATAATCTATCCTTCGAATTTCGTTTCGCACTGTATTGTGTACAGGATTCGATGTTTGCGCATAAGGTACGACTTTGCCTGAAAATATCACGAATAACCGCGGCGGATTGGCTTTGTTCACGACTTCAAACAAGTTTTCTTTTCGTATAAATATTATGTGTATAAAGCAGGCCGCTCGCTGAGTGCCGTGGGGCCGACACACACACAGCCACACAAACTTCCCTCCTTGTATATTGCAGTCGCTACCAACTTTAGAATTTTGTAAGCACTGACAAAATGGGTACATTTACAACGGATTCTACAGCTTCAAGATTACACTTTCAAACATATCATTTGGAAATGCGGTTGGTTCGGTTTTCAACACAGCTTTTGACTGGAAAATATTGAATTTCTCACCCTTTTTACTTATCATTAATTTGAAACTAATACATCATAATTTAAAAATACAATCTTTGCATTGTTGCTACGCGCTTGCCTCGTAAAAATTACAAACAACTCATTTTGCTCAATTTTCTTTGAGCCTTATGTTACAGAGTTTGTCTTAATAATGAGGCAATTAATCGCCAATATTAATGAAGTCATTGCATGTGTATATCCATTATGTTTATCAATAAATCCTTATGAAAAACAAATTACTTCATAAAACGCTTGACATTTTCTCCTAAAATGCGCCCGTACAAGTAGGCATGTTCAAATTTAACATTGTTCTTCCCTCATGAATAAATCATAAGAAGTAAGCTGGGCTCTACGCCTTTATAATTCTACATAATACATTAAAACGTTGTACAGATTGCCTTCTACTTTAATAATATCAACTTAATGGGTATTAGTACCTACCTATGTGTCACGGAAAATGCTTACCGACAAAGTATATGAGTATTTTGTTAAGTTTCTACTGTAGGTACTCTTACATAATATTAAAAACTACATAGTTCGAAATTATTTAACCCTTAAAATGTATGTTTATTTTATTTTATATTTTATAAAATGTGGATCGTTTACGTGCATGTTTTAGCGAATCGTGTGATATGATTTAGTGCACTCCGCGGCATTAGGTAGACTAGAGTCGGGTGGCTCCTAATCTTGAGTAATGCTCGCCATTTGTCTTTGCAACCGTTCACGTGTAATTGGATGGTCACCGTTCAGAATCACTGCTTCAATATTCATCGCGGGAATTAAACTGTTTATTTTTCTTTATTTGGAAAGCATTGCCCTAAATCATGTAGTTAGCTGACGTATTTTTACTATCAGAAACAAAATGATTGTCAAAGTAGTTCGCGAGAAATGAATACGTACATCATTTAAAATTGCAATAATTGCCTTACGAGGGCGACATTGAATGTTTTTAGAACTGGCCACTTGCAAACGATAGAATAAAAATGATAAGTTCAAATTTTGAAAATGGAACTCTTAGCCAATATTATTGTGTATGCATTGTATTCATTTGTCTTTTGTTTACGATTTGGCGGCAAATTGAAAATTGTCTGTGTCACGTCAGCATGAATTTAACGCGAGAAAATTTTCGTAGTACAATGATTTTTTATGACTTTCGATGTCATTTAAGTCAACAAGAAAGTTATGATAGACTTCGATTGGCCTTTCACGATGAAGCCCCATCTCGTGCCACTGTTTACAACTGGTTTAATGAGTTTAAACGTTTTCGCACTAACCTCACCGATGATCTGCGTGTGGGACGGCCTTCTACGGCGACGACTAAAGATAACATCAGTGTTTTGCGGTGTATCATAGAGACTGACAAAAGAGTGACTTATCAGCAGTTCCGGACAAGCTTAGGCATCGGTATGAGTCAAGTGCACAAAATCGTCCATGAACATTTACATTTACGGTCAAGAAGCTTTGTGCTCGGTGGATACCTCATAATTTAACAGAGGCCCAAAAACTCCGTCGTGTTGATTGGCGACTCAAAGGCTGTGTTCGACATACTTACGGGTGACAAAAGCTGGATTTATTGTTATGATCCTGAAACTAAGCGACAGTCTGCTGTCTGGGTGTTTCCTTCCGAGGAGTTGCCAACTAAAGTGAAGAGAGGTCGAAGCGTGGGAAAAAAGATCGTGACGTCGTTCTTCGGAAGGACACACGTCATTACTCATCAGTTGTTTTAGAGGATCGAAATACAGTTACTGCGGAGTGGTACACTAACAATTGTTTGCCACCTGTCTTGGAAAACGTTCGGGAGAAACAACCTCGCAGTAGGGATCCTTCTTCACCACGACAACGCCTCGTCACACCGCCAATCAAACAATCGATTACTTGGCGACGTCAGACGTGGTATTACTGGGTCACCCGCCCTATAGCCTCGACCTCGCACCTTGCGATTTTTATTTATTTCCGAAAATAAAAGAAAAACTTCGAGTAAAACGTTTTATGGACGCCGACGAAGCAGTGGCTGAGTTTCAAAATGCCGTCGAACAGACCCCTAAGGACGAGTGGGCAAAGTGCTTTTCTCAGTGGTTCCATCGGATGCAGCGATGTATTGATGTAAATGGACACAATTTTGAAAAGATATAATAAAACTAATAACTTGCTAGTTTGTTCAGGTTTTGATATTCAAAGAACTTTTAGTGTCAACCTCATATAATGCTTAATGAAGTATTTTTTACTTAATTTACTGTGCTCTTCATTATTTTGGGTTGATTTGTTACATGAGCTGATCAATATAAAATGAATAGGTAGCCATTTTAAGGTCAGGTCCATAACATTTTCTTTCAGTTGATTTGTTAATTGCACTAACAAACCATTAGTCGGATACTATTCAAGTTTTTGAACGTTGTTGTTGTTTTTCTACACATTTTATTTTTGATTTTAAGAAATGAATAGTGCTCCAGCTATAGTAAGTACCTAAATACCTAAGTACCTATGCTAGACCTTACTTAAGCTTCCTCATAAGCTTGACATCGTCTAGGGTCGTGGCATCGTGAATATACATATGCTTGACAAGATGAGTTGAGAATGAGAAAACTCAAAATATAGCATCTTTGTTTTTTTGTATTTGTTTGTTAGTAGATATGTTGCATGCCTATTAACTGTTTTTTAAGTAGGTATTGTACTAGTTATGCAAATAAAGATTGCAGACACAACACTACCTACTAGAACCTACAATATGGTTTACTTCGGCACCTACTTGACTAACGTTCATTTTATTTTCCACAAAAGCAGAGCTAGTTTTCTCAGATCCAGTGGAAACTGAAAAGCCATTAAAATGTACTCTCGTCTTTATATGCCCATTTAGTTAATAGTTACCAACGTGCACTGCAATCATATGTTTTGATCCTCAATAAATTGACAATTTTATCTTACGCCAGTGATTCAAGGGGATTGGAGAGCCTTTTAAATAATCGAGTATTTCAGTGCAACGATACAGCGAGTTGTTTACAGTGGGGGGTTGTGGTGGGTACACGTGGGGGTCGCGGGGGGGTGTAGCCTGGAGGAGAGGGTTCAAGATGGCGGCGTCGCCAAGGCAACGGTGCAGTCGCTTCCTTAATCGACCGTCGCTGGCCCGCGCCGTCTCCAGCCCAATCTCATTTATGTATTGTATTGCACTTGAGGACTTACTTATGTTTTATGATGTTCGCGCTTCTATTTACTATCCTAGGTGGGTTTTTTGTAGACAGCTAATTGGATTTCAGTTGGGAAACTGATATACATTTATGCGGGAATAGAATCTACGCTGATTTATCAATTAAAACTTATGAAACATTCAAGTGGATGCCAACGAATACAGGTTTTAGTTAGATATTTCGCCCTATTAGGGGAAATATCAGTGACCGATGTAGGTGGGTTATTACCCACCTACATCGGCCAATGTCCCACCTTACTCCACTCGTTCGCAATCAAGCATCTTGCGATCCCGATTTGTAAATAACGTAGGTACGTTCAAAAGTCGTTAGTTCTCCGATCAGTTAGGTCAGTCCATAATCCAGTGGCCACCGTCGCTGCAACCGCCGCGGAGCCAATAAAAAAGAGTTATAGTTCAGAAGAAAAGGAAAGTCTCGCGTCTCAGGCCGTTAGTTTGGGATCAAGGGCTCAGCTCGCGCCGGGCGATAATCATAATTTTTACTTACAAGAGCAGGAGTATAAGGCATTAGTTGGCAGGCTCGCGACAAATCTTTCCTAACTGCGGCCAACTTTGCGACTCCACTCGGTGTTAGCTCTCGACACTATATTTTGTAGACTACAGGTGCTTCGGACGCAATGGACTAAGCGAATGCTGAATGTGGTGCGCTGGTGCTGGATTTAGACTGCAGATATTCTTTTGTTATTTTCTTTGGGGTTTTACTAAATTGGATTTATTTGAATGAATGAATGAATATGTATTAAAAATTACATATTCTTTCCAGTTACACATTCGTGTTGTCCTAAAGCAAGTTCCATGTTTAATTCATCTATTTCACAATAGATAATATGGAAGCTACGACTCCCATACAATAACGTCAACTCCTACAAAAGGTCTACTTACCACAAAAATATTCATAACTGCTTACAAAGTGCAGATGTTTAGGTCTAAAATTACTTCATATGGATTAGATAGTTCTCATATTCTCTTGTAAAGGTAAGGTACTAAGGAAATGGTCTCCATATAAACATAAAGGATACAAAAAGGACGCCCTAAAATAGCACATAACCACATCCCCGCCATTTACGAAGTCACCGTTGTTGTCCGATTTGATACACAAACAAAGTGTCGTGCGAATGTAGTCTTGTCACGTTGGCTAGTAGGCGAGTGGGCGAGTGGCCAGTGCGTTAGGACGCGCTATTCAAGTGTTATTCAGAATATGTGAACATCGCGCACGTGCACAAACCTGTGGAGAGGCTGCTGAGGTGAAAAATATCGTGTTATTCGATACCGGTGCACGGTATCCACTAACAAATGGTATGGTGTTTACTGTTTGGCGGTAGAAAATATGATTGTTTTCAGTTTTATTATAAAGGTATGAAAAGATAATCATGCAAATATTTCCTGGGACAGTCTAGTCTTAATAAGTTTCCGATTCGGAAACCTGAATTTGACCTGTTTGGAAGCGGAAGGTGGAGAAACTGCCCTTGTGGCATAACTTCGGGGAGGTAGATATTTGCAGTAAGAGGGTTGAGGGGCTGTTTTGTTTGTACTTTTTGGGGGTGGTTTTATTTAGCTGGTGTTCTGGCATTACAGCTGTCTATATACCTAAGTAGCTCATTCTCAGTTGTTGCATTGACTCTGGGGTTCCTAATAAATCAAAATTAAAAGTCATTCATTCAAATTAGGCTGAGAATCAGTCTACTGCCCCAGAAGGAGGGTTATGTTTTTCGAGAGAATTATGTTTGTATGTACCTACTTCTATTTCTTTGGTACGCTCTGTAGCATAAACGGCTTGATGGATTTTAACAATATGAGGTGTCATTAGTGACATATGCTTTATAATATTTATATATGACATCTGGAAATACAAAGAAAAGGGAAAAAAGGTTTTTTTTTAAATAAATTTCTACAATATTGGTATCAAATAAAAGATAGTAACTAGTCAACTCCAATATATTATATCATTTTTACACTACCGTTTCGATACAAACTAAAGAAAGGTCAGTAGTGTGGTGACGACATCTATATAATACAAACACATTTAATAAGTAAAAAGCTTAAAATAAAGCAAATTCTTTAGACAACAAACACCCGACTGCATAAAATCATGACTGTAAAGAGAAAAACAAGCATTAAATCTATTGAACTTTGTTTTTTTTTTGTAGGATATCGTAGACAAACCAATAACCTGAAATACGGTAACTTTGTTTTCTGCCGTCGCGTATTTTGTTATTTTATTGAACAACAAAAATGCATAAGATAGTTCCACTTCCTAGTGCTTTAGCTGGGAAGAAGAGGCGCAACTAACTCCCCATTATATCAATATTTTTTGAAGATCAAACAAATCTACTTAAGTACCTAAATAGTCACATTAACATAAATCCTACCTACATACATCTACTAATAACAAAAATAAAGAAGAAAGAAGTCTCCATAGATCTGTGTGTGCTAGTCCTCGCGGGCCGGCTCGGCTCGGATTTGTTTTATGCCGCCCGAAGACATCGACTTACCGCGACCGGCCGGTCTCCTTAATTTTATTACACGACCCCAACTCCAACAAAATGTCCTAATTGTGTCTCGAAAAACCAACCTGGAGAATGGAATTACCAATTTTGTTTCGTCCTTCTCTATGGGAGTTCGACGTCTTATTGGGTCGAGGTTCCTTGTCTTGGATTATATGGACGTTTTCTTTTATACTTAGTTAGTTATTTACTTGTTTCTGTTATCGAGCTGTGGTGGTTTATATAAGCATTTTGTAGAAGTAAAATGAACTGATGATGAATGAATAGGTATACTTAATTACTTTGGACTGATTTTACTTACGTCAGATATCTTTTATCCGTCGAATTAACTTGACGTGTGACAGGTCTAGTACGGAAAAACTCTCAAAAATCCAAAACTTATACGCACCTGTAATCCCAGAAGTATTATGCAGACGTGTACCTATCGTACACCCAGATTTCGCCAGGTATACTTAAGTCCCATGTAATAGGGGGTGAGCCTATTACCATCAACTGGGCACAAATCCAGACTCCGGGCTGCTACTAAGAAATTCTTGATAGAAAAACCCAATAACACTGCCCGACCTGGGAATCGAACCCGAGCAAAATTTATTTTCAGGATAAAGACTTCGAGGTATAAAAGATTGATGAAAATCGCCCTTAGTACCATTAATGTGTGTAAGTAGCTGTCGGCAGGTACATACAGATAATTCTTACGATTAACATCTTCCAATACCTACCATCCCAGCTAGAGCTATTCTTTGCAATTATTCCACAAATTATTGTCGTAGGTGCCACCATAACCACCATAGACAGAAGTTTTGTCCACGGAAACATAGACAAAATGACAGATGAATAAATGAAAGTAAAAAGTAATATTGTCTATTCTATCTGACATTTTGTCTATTCTTTTGTCGTACAAAATCCAGTGATGCTACGCATGCAGGTAGCTACATGAATTCCGACATCGTTTTTTTTTAAATTATCGACCGTGCAGGTACTAGTACGGACATTCCGGACACTAGCATGTGACACGTGGTCTGGTCAGCCTCAGGAGCACTGCATTCATAACAGGTGTTGAATGTTTCGATTCAAATTTGTTTGTCCATCCAAAACCTCTCCTTCCTTGCTTCTTTTGTGCAAGTGCGCCGTTGCGCTCTTATATGGGTCATAATCAAAATCTAAGACTAGTGACCGTTCTGTAGGTACACATACTACCTACAGTCCGACATCGTATTCTTATGACTTGGATAAAAAAGAAGTCAGGAAGAGCCTGTTTTTCTGACACCTTGTTTAAGATTGCATGAAGATTACATCCTATTATACTATGTCCTTTAGTCAAATCTCCAACTAGGTTGCAGCTATAGTTGCAGATTCGACCCAGGCTGCACCAACAGATAATTTTATTTTGTTGGTGAAGGTACGGTGAAAAGTTTACCTTTCTGCCGAGTGTTATCTAAGTAGGTAAGTACCTACTGTAAATTTCAGTTCCACTTACAATCGAAAAAAAGCTTGTTCATTCCTTTCTATTAAAGAAAAGGTAAATTACTGGCCCACTAATCCATTTATGTACTTTTTGTATCACACTGAAAAGTGAAAGTTATGTGCCATTTATTTAAAGTTGCCGCCGCGTCGTGTTCGTACCCAAAGTTCTTTTTTTTTTGTGAGCAGGCTGGAATGAGTTTTGTATAAGAACATTGCGTTTATTCTGAAGAAAAAAACAAGCAGGAGGCGGTTTGAGATCCACTTTTTATTTACATCAAGACTAAACTAGTTGTAATCCCGCAAAAAAAATTAGCACTGGCCATCTGTTGTTCAATAGCTGAAACTAGTTTGACAAGCTCTTGACGTACTTTTTTTAATTTACAACAACGCTATCTAGTGTCAAGTAGCTTAAGTGCTTACAAAATGTTCCAACATCTTAGTACTTAAAACATTGTTAGATGGCGCTGACACAAGTGATGTACGTAGTGATGTCCCATTAGTTATTTGAATAACATGTAGGAGTAACATAACAGCGGTTAATAAATAAAAATTTCAGAGCCGCCTTCTTGTAGTCGGGAAATGTAAAAACATTTATCGACTATGTTTAAGTCTCATCTAATAGAGGGCGAGCCTATTGCCATCAACCGGTTACAATATTTACCTAACGTTAAAGACTTTGCTTTATATGTTTGACTTTGCTTTATATGTTTGGTTAGAATGGTTACCACGCTTGCTGACGGTAGTTCAAAGCTGTGGAAATCAATCAATCTTCATTAGTTTTATATGAAGCGACTGCCTATGTGACCTCCACAACCCACTTACTGGGTAACACGATACCTCTTGGTTATATTGGTTGTCAGACTTGTGGGCTTCTGGCTACTCGAGCCGACTGTCAAAGATCCACGACTTACAGACAGTCGTGCTATTCTGTCACCGTGAAAATTTAGGTGAAGTGAGCGTGGGGTGAGCTGTCAGTGCCACTGATGCTAGGGATTGACCAAGACGGGATGACACTGACAGCTCACTCCACGCAAATCTTCACGGTGAGTTTTTTACAGAATTGACATGCAGGACCAACAGTTTAACGTGCTTTCCGAGGCACGGAGGTGTCTCGATATGCAATGGATGGTCACCCTTTCACGAACCGATCGTGGCAAGCGTAGTTTAATTAACCTTCGATCGACTCGGCTGCAGCTGTTATCATTTTAGGTAACAATTTATAAAAATAACAAGCGCGTAGCCAATTTCGCTTTCTTCAAAAATAATCCTTTATCAACAAACAAGAACATAATATTATTTTGTTTCTCTGGAACATTAGTAAACGAATAGAAGATATAATAATAGAAGATATAATAATATAAGAAATAGAAGCATAAAATTTATTGTTGTGACATGTTGAATTACGAAGAAAAAAAACAGGTCAGAATGTAAAACTTTATTATTTTACCAACTGACATGAAATGCAATGGCACGCCTATTCAAGGCAGGATATGCTGAAACCAAAATCTAATTGTACCATATTCTAGCAAATAAATATTTTTGAATTCATTTTACACTATAACTAATTAATTATAACAATATTTATCCTTAAACTAAAACAATACACAATCTAAAAGAAAAGCGTCAAAAATTCGTCCTCATCGCTGTCGACTGGTAATGTAAGTACCCAAGAGACTGGCGGTATTACCAAGTTGTATGACAATGCTTAGCGTCTGGCCAAGGTAAAGCCAGCCCTTGGGTCACGCGAAGTGTCAACCAGCTGTTTCGAAATTTCCTTAAAGAGACCATTCAACCCCAAAAGGAAATGAAATTATAATTGCCAATAAGGTTATTAAACTAACGCTGCTTGAGGTTTCTGCAGCCGCAGCAGCAGTGCTGGCACAGCACGCCGAGCCAGGAAGTTGGATTGACGCAGAGCCTCGACACTTTTTGCATCCCATACTAAAGACCTACCCACCTTCCGTTGAAATAAAGATATGCCGTCCGGTCTCTTGCCATCGTCGCGTGCCAAACCATTGGGTTCTACTACAGCTGGAATGCCGACGATGAAAAGGCACAGTGACAGCGATGAGGAGAACAACAAGGAGCTCCCAGTCGTAGGGAAGCAGCAAGGTGGAAAGTAGTGTCATCAAACAAAGTGCCTATATTCGACAATGGTAGTGCATGAAGCCAGACAGACCCTGACTCCTACTTACCCACAGCCAGTAGGCGCGTACGCTCCGCAGTATTGGCAGACGTGTTTATTAAAATTATTCTGTTCTACCCGTCAGGGTATTTATGTTCTGTGAGTACTCTATGTTGAGCGGCTCATCCCATAGACTCGGGGAAAATGGATTATCAGGAAGATCTGAGTTCCGGCAAGCGTGTCTCCAGGCATCCTTAGCCTCGGTGAAGCACGACATGACGACACATCAAAATTTATCAGTGTGGAGGCTAGGATTTTCCTGATTAATTTCTCAGTACGATGGACCGAAGATATGAAAGCCGGAAAACTAATGCTAGAAATTTTGCGGACGCCGAGGCCTCTCATAGAAATGGGAAGAGTAGCTTGTGCCAATAACTATTCATAATTATATCCATAAGGTAAGTTATCGTTATAACAGCGCCCATCACTGCAAGTTTGACAGCTACAGCGTTGCAGACGGACGTCGTTGTCGGTTGGCTGAGTGACTTGACTATTGTATACAATCGATACGCAATACTTTCAAACAAAGTGAAATTAAATACAGTAAATTACAGTATTTGTTAATATTTTGTAAGGCGAAGACGAAACTGGACAGCACGAGATAAAACGAAACCTTTAAAAATGACAAACACCTTCGTGGTTTGTCTATTATCACTCTTTTGTTGTACAAGTGAGTAAACTACAAATTACTTTACGCTGAATTGTACTTATTTGTAATTATTTTCGTCCTTGTAATATTTGTGTGGTTTAGCAAACATTAGTAAGTAAATAACTGGAATTTACGCTGCTTGGAATTTTTACGCATTTCTCACGGGCAAGGTACCCTCTACCTATTGTTAAAATTGTCATAATTATTTTCGCGTTACATAGTGATTTCATCACGGTATTATGAATGCAGGCTGATTAATTATGGTTGGATACCGCTGGAATTCATGCCAATTAAATAGGTACCTAGTTTTGCTCTTTAAAATTGTAGTTGTACATTGTTCTAAAACAATGTATTATTAATTAATTAGTCTTAGTATTCTGATGACCTTAGATTGTTCTCGAAAAACAACTAGCATTGTAAATGTAGGTAGATGTAGTTATCTATTATTGACCTAACCGTAGGTACCTACTCATCATTTAATGACAATGTGTTTAATAATTATACTTGAAATAGTCATATTATTGAAACTTCTCTCCTTGTTACACTATCCAACCCTGAAGTAGTAGTAGTTGGTGAATGATATCAGTAGCTTTGTTGTGTAGTTGTGTGTTTGGGAACTTTGGGATCATATTTCCTGCTTGTAATCATTTCAGTAGCGGCCATATTATGTTTTATCAATTTAATATTTAGGTATAAATTTGTACTCAACCAGGATATTTAGTACCTATTGTAATTCAGTGACAACAGGCAAAATTTGTTGAAGTACATGCTCACTTCTGTTTATAACTATTTTATGCAATGTGACTGGATAACCACAATACTACCATTCAAAGTAGAATTGCCATAAATTTAAAAGATGCTGTGTAATTTGTAAGTTCCATGTTTCAAATTGTGTACAACTATCCAACAGTGTTTCTAACAAATGATCAAGCTACCTTTCTTGTTAAAGTAGACAGAAGGCAGTTGCACAATAATGTTTAATTGTATATTACAATCTATTTGTTTTAGATAGGTTCACTAAACTAAATTGTTCCATTGTAGCCCCCAAATAAAAATGTAAACAATGGGCTATCTTTTGGGCAATTAATGAATAAATGTTTAAAAAAATTGTTACATTAATTTTTACTTTTAAAATAAAACACAGATGGTGTTTGAAACTTTTGTTAAATATGTACTGATTTAGAGCATTAAGTGCCAATTTCTTCAATGAAACTGTATGTGATCAACACATCTCAAACGCATTCAAGAGCTATCAGTGTTAATGTTTCACAGAAAATAATAACACTGATAACTCTTAAATATGCTGATCGCATTTTGTTTGGTGATGATTTATGCATTCAATAAAAAAGTTTCGTCAGTGGCCTTACATCAATGATATCTGTAGCACCCTGGCTAGTCCCACTGCTGCATAATCGGCCTATAATGTTCCCACTGTTGGGACACAGGCGTCCTCTCAGTGGGAGTGGGCCTTAATCCACCATGCAGGCCAAATTTTTTGTTTCTTGGACATGTCAGTTTCCTCATGATGTTTACCGTCACTGTTTTGAGAGAGGTGTTAAAATTAATTAGTCAAAGTAAAGTGCCTTCCTGGGTTCGAATTCACGACCTACAACTCTCATGTCGGGGCCGAAACCACTGCTCCTTACTGGCTGTTGTGATATTTTTTTTCTACCAAACTTTTTCCGGCATGCACCAATTCTCATATAAATTGTGCTGATAGAAGATAAATCTAAGAACAAAATAATTCTATCATATTTACAATCCCGAGAACAGTGAAGCAGTATTTATTCTCTACATGTCTCTTATCAGTTTGAGTGTTCACTTTATTAATTTTGTAGAAGTTCATTGTGATAAACAGTAGCTGACCCCGCCCAGCTTATTTTGCTGGCGTTATTTTATTATTAGTCATTAAACACAGATAAGCTGACTTATATTATAATGTGACACTTTATAACAGTGGTAATGTTTTGTTCCCAGATTTGTCGTTTGCACGACAAGTACCGAAGGAGTGTGCTAAGGGCCCAACAGTATGGTGTCAAAGCCTCAAGTAAGTTTAATTAATCAGTACATAAATTTCAAACTTAACACCAAGCTGATTAAGTCAAGAACACAAAGATATACAGGGTGTCCCTTAAGTCGACGTTATGGAATCGGGTTTTAAGTCAAGTCATAATAGTTAACAGAAAAATATACTTAATATAAAAAAAAACTTTGCTATGTAAAAGCCTGTGATGGTCTTTTAACTCTTGTTGCTATATTTGTTGTAAAATATTTTTCCACTTTTTTGTTAATTAATATGACCCGACTCCGGCTTGAGATCGACTTACGGGACAATATGTATAAAAGGTAACTTGAGTGGGTATTTGTACATGTGGTTGCTACAAATAAATTAACGTAAAGAAAGTATGTTCTTGTATAGTTTTTATATAATTTAAATCGACAATCTAAATACACAAGTCTTCTAACAAATACTAGTCATACACATCAAATTATAAATGATAAATGATTTATATTTGTAAGTAGGTTTGTACAAACACTTTTACACGTCAATCATATTTAAAAAACTAGATGAGGTCGGCGTTTCCTATCTGACTACTCTGAGAAGAAAGGTAAATAAAAATCCGAACAAATCTTGGTCATATCATATGAGGACCATGTATACTGGTGTCTGAAATGGTCCTTTGAGGAAAGATCCACACGGATTTGAGTGGACCTGTCCAGTCAGTGCACGCATTTGTCAATCAGCGTGCAGCTCAACTCAGAACTAAGGAGCTCAACGAATCGACGAACAATACCAAAGAAAGGACATTTGGGTAGGCCGCGTAAAGTACTCAAAAAATAAAATGACCCACATAGTCCTCATATTCATAAAGTACATCATCTTCGTACCTACATGTTAAACATTGAAGTGTCACGAAAATTCGAGATTATGTCGATAAAGTTTGTTTATATCTGAATTACCTATTATGTATTCACCTATTCGTAAAATATACAAATTGACAACCATTAAGCTCTGATTAAATTGCTCTAATCTAACTTTGTTTTCATAAAAAACCTATAAATCGATTTTTCAAATGCATGTTGGTGTCAAACATGCATTAAATCCCTCTCACAGAGGAGACTGTGTCCCAGCAGTGGGAACGCGGAACGTTACACGCTGATTATGTTACGCATAATATATCAACACAAATTGGGATGTTGGACATATCCAAAATATTTTGGCATACCCTGTATCAGAAAGGACTAATTTGGGACTAATTTTGCCATAGGCATTGAACATGATCGTGAGCAGTGGTGGCCCAGTGCTCATGGCCCTGACTTACGAGTTGTAGGTCGTAATAGTATAATTTCATCACCTGGCCTCAAAAAACGGTGAAGGAAAACATGGTGAATAAACGGGCATGTCCTAGAACCAAAACTTCGAAAGTTCGAACCAAAGATTACGGGCCACTCCGTTCACAGAGAGGAGGTTTGTGTCCCAGAAACGCATAATTTGTGGCTTAATGCAGAAGGTTAGGCAGTGATTCTAATCTCTTTTCTAATTTCATGATATTCATGTATACCGGTGGTGGATAGTAGTGTAGTGTAGTAAAATATAGTATAATTATAGGTGTACATTAACACCTATAATACCCACAAAATTTGTACGCCGTTATTGGTAAAACATGGACGCACACAACATACTATTACCTCAATACCTTGCATGTCTGATTAGTCAGTTTATGTAAACGCATGTTTGACAAATAAATGATCTTATCTTATCTTACATTTGTGTGTAAATAGAGTATATGGTACAATGGGGTTGATACGTCAACCCGATTGTGGATAAAAACCCCTTATTAATAAAATTTAAAAAAAAAACTACACAAAGTTAGCAATTAATCATTATTGACAATCTGTTTCAACGTCCGCGTCCGTTTAGTCACACCGCAAGGGGGAAATATAATACTTTTGCTTATTGGATGATTGGACTGTGTGTCATATTTTATGTGAAACAAACAAATGAAACAGTCAAACTCAATTTTGCCATAGGCATTGAACATGATCGTGAGCAGTGGTGGCCCAGTGCTCATGGCCCTGACTTACGAGTTGTAGGTCTTAATAGTATAATTTCATCACCTGGCCTCAAAAAACGGTGAAGGAAAACATGGTGAGGAAACCGGCATGTCCTAGAACCAAAACTTCGAAAGTTCGAACCAAAGATCACGGCCCACTCCGTCTCACAGAGAGGAGGTTTGTGTCCCAGAAGTGGGAAAATTATAGGCTGATTATGCTTAATTAGTATTTTTATTATTTTATCATCATAATAACAAGGCTTATACATATATGTAGTAGGTACTATACGTTCTCGGCAATAGGCTGTCAATAATGACAGAGATTAACAAAATTTCAACGCTTTTGTGAAGTAGGTAGGTAGGTACATAATGATGATTTCTACTATTCCTGTTAATCCCTACATCTAAACTAAATATACCTACCTATTTATGTGTTAGTGATTCAAGAATGGTCACACACACAACCTTAGATCAGTCCAACGCCTTAACCGTTGTGCTATTTCCTCTTTGTCCTGATTAATAAACAGTTAGGTAAACAAAATCACTGAATCATCGCCTTTACGCTTAACAGCAAAAAAAAAACAATATCATATGATACTTTCATACCGACTTGACTACATACTTCCATAATCACTTCTGAGTCACGTAAAGTGGTCATCCGTAAATTACGTCACACATTTAGGGGGAACGGCCAGTAAAGTGTGACATCGTGTGACTTCACATGTATAAATCTATAGTATTACAACTTCAACGTTAAGTTGGATAGCGAGTAGACGAGAATGTGGGAGAAGGCAATGCTCGCAGCAACTCTCTACCCAGTCGCATAGTACAGCCGCTTTTAGAGGTAGCTTCCGTTATGCGGCTTCCAAAGTGTGGAATAACCTGCCACCACCTTTTCGAGCAATTACCACGATCGACACATTTAGAAGACGCCTACGACAATACCTCATTGAAGCACAACGGAAGCTAGACATGATCAACTTAAATGCTTCAATAAAATGATCCTTAAAAAATAATTATTTACAACAGTCCTTTTGTTTCTTTTGTAAACATACCATTTTTTATTTCTTTTCATAAACACCACTATATTAATATGTATAATTATTTTTAAACAATCATCTATTCTGTTTTATTATTACTTATTACACATATCTACCGTTATTTTATTAAAATATTTAAACACACGTTAAAAACTGATTTACATCCGTAAGACGTCCTCGTTGGGTCTAGTTGAAGACCAGCATCAGGCACTTAGTTAGTCTGGTATTTATGCTGAACTGGGCCTATTTGGCGCAGCCGTGAGGTTCTTTCCTCAAAAGACCATTTCAGAAACTTATCTTGGTCAGATCATGTGAAAACCATGTACTTAGACATGGTTTTCACATGATCTGACCAAGATTATGTCTGGACTTTAAAAGACTGTGACCTCTGAGTTCGTGACGGCCTTTCTTCTCAGAGTAGTCAGATAGGAAACGCCGATCTCATCTGGTTTTAAAAATATGATTGACGTGTGAGTGTTTGTACACAACTACTTAAAAAAAAAACTGTGACGTAACACCAGGGGATCACACAAATATGACCACCTGTGACTAGGTCGGGGTGGG
The DNA here is from genome assembly GCA_963555695.1 of Dasypolia templi. Lineage (NCBI taxonomy): Eukaryota > Metazoa > Arthropoda > Insecta > Lepidoptera > Noctuidae > Dasypolia > Dasypolia templi. Next base: position 9,802,401 of record OY743137.1, on the reverse strand, counting down.
GCTCCAAAAATCATGGAATTCGTGTGGCGTTATAAATAACCGCCCCTAATTACGTTCGTCTGTACAGGTACGGTGCTGATTGCGGGGCCGTAGGTCACTGCACATCGACCGTGTGGGAGAAGCAGGCTGTGCAGGTGACGGCCAATGATGTGTCCAACAAGTTCATCAGGCTCTTCAGACAACTGAAGGATGTCAGGGAACTCATTAATGAGGTTGGTATTGGTTCAAATGTTAGTCTATTAATGGTTTATAGGAATTGAATGTTGGGTTAATTGACAAAAGGCGATTATCACACTGCCACGCATCACTCTGTGTGCGTGCTTTTCTCTGTGTTGGATTGTGCGTGTTTTCAGTACAAACGGAGATACTTAAAGCAACGTTAAAACACGCATTCACGCGCTACGCTGCTTGGTGCGTGGCAGTGTGTTAAACGCTTTAATATGCACAACATGCGGGTTTTGGGATTTGTATGGAAGATTGAGATAGAATTGAAGCTAATTGAATAAACTATAATTATTCGGAATGTGTAAAGATAATGCTGTATTTTTTCACTCAGTTTTGAACATTATCTGACCATTTCCTTGGTGTTGTTCGTCGAATCGTTGAGCTCCTTATGTTTTGAGTTGAGCTGTACGATTACTGACAATCCCTAGCATCAGTGGCACTGACAGCTGTCTCCACGCTCACTTCACCTAAGTTTTCACGGTGAGATCGTTACAGAATGGCCCTACATCTCCACTCGATCTGTGTGGTTCTTTCCTCAAAACGCAATTTCAGACACCGTCTACATGATGTCCACATGATCTGACCAAGATTATGTCTGGACTTTAAAAGAGACTGTGACCTCTGAGCTTGTTTCGGACCTTCGTCTTGGAGTTGTCATATAGAAACGCCGACCTCATCTAGAGAAAAATATGATTGACGTGTAAAAGTGTTTGTACAAACCTACTTACAGAAATATCATTTATCATCTATTTCACTACATTGTCTTGTGACTACAATAAACCATCCCTGCCAAAAATGTTCTTGTTAATAACCTTGTTACCTACATTATCTACTCCGTGCGTACATTGCTGCAATCTTAGTTAAATTGAGAGGTACTACGACAAATCCACAGCATGTCAGGGTACCCCACACGTTCCCTTCTGTTTGACATAGTTCTCCTATCAACCTTATCTAATTCATCTATAAATATGTCCCAAAATCCAAAAACTTCCGTATTATCTTTCCTTGCTTACTCACATTCTTAGGACATGATCCTTATCAGTGTAGCATGCCTGGACTTGGTTTTATTCACAGGTTGGGTGACGAAGTATTAGGATTTTGACTAAAAAGATATATATCTTGCCCTTGCGCCTGTCACATATTACATGTGTCATAACGAAGTAAGAGGGAAAGAAAATGCGTTTATTTAGCACACGAAAGTCAAAATAACAAAACATAACAACAACTAGCATCTAAAAAGGTCACAGACAAACAGCTACAAAATCCGGAGTCACCGTAACGTCATGTAATTTAGGCATAAATAGAACATGTGTTACTCCGGATTTTTAACTGTCTGTGATGTTGTGTTTATAAATTTTTTGTTGTGGTTTTTGTCGTAGTTGGGTTTTAGTTTTTTAACTGACTTTTTATACAAATTAGTGTGGAGATATATTTCAAATGTGCTAATTCAATCCTTTCACTTGATATATGCTTTCACGGCATAATATTTTTTTAAGTTATTGACTTTATGTCCTCTAGAGGGCGCCATGTTCAATTTAATGTGCCGTCACATAGCCTATATCCCGCGTACGATCATCATCATGATAAGCAGTTTAGAAGTTATGAGAGAACAGATAAACATGCCCACATAGGCCTAAGCTGAGCTCTGCATTTGTGTGAGTGATTACCAATCGCACCATTATGATCGCTTAATAGCGCGCGCTTGATCGCACAGTGTCTCAGGCCAATTGGCCGATTGCCAATTAAAGGACGCGTCTCTATGTGCACTCACACAAATGCAAAGCTCAGCTTAGGCCTCGCGGACAGTACCCACATATGCTTACATGCAGATAAAAATGATAACCCTCCTTTTTGCTTTGCCGCAGTCAGGTATAAAATGAGCGTAGTAAACGTGAACCGTACTAGGCCGCTGGGCTAATCTTAAACGTATTATATTATATTGCAATCCCTTCTGACAATAGGACTACCTGGCATCCCGAGTGTCATCAGAATGCCAAGACGTGCAGTACCCGGCCATCGCGAAGATCTGTAAGGAGAACACGGCGCAATTGCAGCAGTACATCAACCATGTACTGCAGTCGGACACCTCGCCCGAAACCATGTGCAAACTCATCGGCATGTGCAACAATGACAAGATTGAAAATATCTTGTCTATGAACGTAAGTGTTAAGCTATTTTAAGCTAAGCGCACAGTACAGGCCGCCTACTGTCCACATGGACTTAAAAACCCCTTAATAAATGTTACAGATTTATAACTGTTACAACAAGGAACACTTATAAATGTGTTTTTCAATGTGTTCTATCAAACCCAAAATACTTACTAACCGATTTATAATTGTTAACAGTGTCAATAAGTGTAACAGATAAACGCGGCGTTGGCGAAATAGCCGCAATTCCGACCGGATTGAGGCTATTTTGGCAATATAAAACTTCTTATTTCTGTAACACATATAAATGTTACACTCTGAGACTAACATTTATAAATGTGTTTCGCGGTTTGAGTCCTTGAGTGTCCGATAGTTCATACAAAATGTATGATAGATATTGCTAATCCATTGCTTCTTAAGTTAGAAAAATTTGTCTGCTCAACAACGTAAATAACGCAATGAATGTTGTTGAACAGTCAAAATTAAAGCAATTGCTACTGTTACGGGATATAGGATTCTTAATAGCTCTACAGTAACATGTGTGTAACGAATAGAACCACACAGGCTGTCTTCAGCACTTTTGGGATGTCACCAGAGGGTATATTTTAATCTCAATCTGTCAAAAATACAATCAGTTTACATAAATTTTTGATATTGATTGTCGCTGAGAAGAGTTTGCGACATGAATGATAACTTTTTTTTGTATGAGATTTAGCATTCAGATATCTCCAGTGGAACGAAAATAAAATGCCATTCTTGTGCCACTTTGAAACTTATTACTTGTTGTTTTGAATTACCCTATAACTTGTTGGGATATTTTAGATTGTTGGGTTATTGAGATAGCATTCTAGTTTAACAAGTTCCAATTAATTAACAAATTTCTATGTTACACCTTATGTAAGTAAACACACACAACCAACCCTTGTGCGATCCGATACTCTGAGCGACTCAGTGATTTGATTCAGCCTTTCTATAATGACTGTCAAGTGTAATAGATACACGTTTGTCATCTGGGAAAAATATCGATCACTGCTATGTTTATAAACATAACATCACGCCTGTAATCCCAGAAGGGTTAGGCAGAGGTGTACCTATAGTACACCCACATTTCGCCAGTTATGCTTAAGTCCCATGTAATAGGGGGGCGAGCCTATTGCCATCGATCGGGCACAAACCCAGACTCCGGGCTGCTACTGAGAAATTTTGGATAGAAAAACCCAACAACACTTTGCCCGACCTGGGAATCGAACCCAGGGCCTCATGCTCAGCAGTAGCTCTTGCGAACACTAGACCAACGAGGTAATCAGATATTATGTTTATAAAATGTACCCATAATATACATGGGGAACATAGTAATGAAATGAACAATATTATGTGCGTGACAACTTCTATGAATGGTGTTTGTAGTGATCGTGTATCATGTTATTACTGCAGGCGAATGGCGTGGGACCGGCTTGTCTGAAGCCATTTACAGCCAATTGTAAAGTCACAACCTTCTTAGTTATGTCAATAAGTTGAATGTTACATGTGTATATTTGTTTGTATACACGTTTTAATGTTATGTGGTGTTTCGCAGAAAAAGAAACCAGCCGTGCCAAAGCCTAACAAACAGAAGGGTAAGTTCGACACTTTAGTTATTTAATTATAATTTTCACATATTGGTAAAAGCTATAATCCACGGTGAGTAGTCTTTTTTTCCGTTTGCTACGTTTGAACAGCTAAACTACGTTACTTCAGTCAGCCTTTTCGAAAAATTTAAATCAATAAGCGCAGGCGCAGCCAACTTTCTTAATAAATCACTAGACATTCAATATACACACAAAATTCTTAACATGTTGTCCTCTGTATGACTTGTGTTGGTACTCAAGAGTCGTTACTTGTAAATTAATCATTCACTTAAGTTTTCAAGTGAAAGCTTTGTCTCTACTGCCGATATAGAAGAATGTCAACTCCGTACTTGTTTCTCTCATTGACACAGGAAAATGGCATTGTTCAGTTCAGCGAAAAATAAATTGTAGCTTCGTTGTAGCTGTAAGAGAGCAGTTTTTTAACCGGAAAGACTTTTTCAATTACTTCAATAATTCAGTAGTACTTGTGGAGCTGTTCTTTGGTGCCACAATATAGTAACAGTTTGGAGAAACCTATATAATATATCTCGCGTCCGGTCCTGGTCCAGGCCAGGGTACGGAGCGAGAGAGAATGGAAAGCCGTCACCTCTTTCTGCGAAGCAGTAATGCTCGCAAAGGAGGAGGCGGAGCGCGGGAGGGAGAGAGCATTGCGCCCTCACGCCCCCACTAGTCGCCGCAGGAGCCGCCCTGGGCGTCGGGAGTCGCCTGCAGATTCCCGGCCACCGTAGGCGCTTGCACCCAAAAAAAGAAAGGCTATAATATGGTTTTAACAGCCGATTTATGTAATAAAAAGCATTTCTTAGAAGTTAATGTTGAAAAATCAAACGTAGGCGTCATAATTTTTTTGTAAGACCCGCTAATTTTAAAAATAAGTAGTTTTCTTATGCATTGTAAGCAAGCTTATTTCTTATAACTTCAAATCTAACGAGTTTTGTGGATAAAATATCCGGCAAACCATTGTCGACGAAGAAAATGATCATTAACGAATTACTTGGTAGTTTTTGTAAGTACATAATAAAAATGACAATGCCAGATCCTGCCCCAGCTATTTACAGGAAATGTCAATTAATGAAAATAATTGTAATGATTAAAGGACCATTTCATAATACATTGTTTTTCAGTAGAACTTGCCGATTACAAACCATTGATAAAAGGAATTCAACCCCTGAATTTCCTATTGCGTTCCTTATTGCGCATGTTAAACAACAACAAAAAAGTATTCAATACCTGTAAATCAAAACCTCATATTACGATTACAATAAGTGTGATAATGCGTGACTTAAATGTTGTTTAAATCGCTTTTTAACAATTATAAACTGCATCTAACCTAAAATCAATGTCATAATAGTTTTAAGATTTTAACAGAAACCGCAAGTTCTACAGGCATTAGGACAAATGTTTAGTTAACAGTAATAAATAAGCTTTAAGATGCTGCATATTGCAGGCTTGTAAATGACTTTTTGATTTTAGTGGGGCAAAGTTCTATAGAGTTTCTGGCATTTGCTAATTGCTCATATTCTTGGTACTTACGTGATTTTAATGTATTTTGCAAAAGTTAAGCTTGAATAAGTGCTGTGATTAATTATCGCTTAATCACTAATAACCTATATAACTAGTAAAATTAACGATATTCTTACTTAAGAGTAGGTACTAATGTAAAGTCATTTAAAAAAAAAACAGCATTTTTACATAATTAGCTATTCACGTTCCAGTACATGTGCCAAAACATGACTTTCATATTTTCAGGGGCAATATTCCTGTTCTTTTATTAAAGTAAAGAAAGATGGATCTCTATTTAGTTAAGAATAATATTTAAATGGGCATTCATTTAAATATTATTCTTAACGAAATCAATCAAAGCCAAAGTCAAAGCATTTATTTCAAATAGGCACAATAACGGCACTTTTAAACATCAACATTTACATTAAAATGGAATTGATTCTAGTCGCCCCTTCCAAAAGGTAGGTCGTATGGAGAAGAATGGGCAAGAAACTCCGACGTTACTCTTTTAACATGTTTTACAATAGTTTGTATACATTAATTATATATTTATACAGGGTCTCCCGTAAGTAGATGTCCAGCCGGAGTCTAGTGATAGGTCGGGTCTTAATAGCTGATTATAATTCTGTAAAGCCATATTTGCTACCGTCGCGAATCATGATATTTCAATCAACATAGTATACCCGACACTAACCTGCAAATTTCAAAAACGCAAAAAAAAAGAAAAACGCTGGCCATCTAAGCGCATCACACTAATTTTGCAGCACATAAGCATGTTAAAACGTTTAGGGCTAATTTCACTAATGAAACCGAAGGCAATTTCATTATTTTCTGTGGGATATTGACACTGACAGCTCTAAAACGCGTTTTAGATGTGCTGATCGCTGTCAGTTTCATTGGTGAAATTGGCACTTAGGTTTGGAATCTGGCGTTTAACGTTTAGGTTGTGAACCCATGCCCTAGGTGATGGTCTATAGCTACTTAACAGGGTCTCAAAGGTAGGAGCTTTTGCCTTACTGTAGGCGATACACGACGTAGATAATGATCAAGGCGAATGTATCAACTTATCATGCTTATTTATTTCAGGCAACCTGTTAGGCAGCGCTCAATGTACTTGGGGACCATCTTACTGGTGCAGTAATTTCAGGTAAATATACGACAAATTATAGTCTACCTTACTTTGTTTAAATGTCATAAACATGTTTTTCCTGCTCTAACCGTTATATTTATAGGTACAGGCAAACTGAAAACAATATCACAGGTTGTCTACACTAATATTATAAAGAGGAAAGATTTGATTGTTTGTTTGTATTGAATAGGCTCCGAAACTACTGGACCGATTTGAAAAATTGTTTTACCATTAGACGCCGAAATTATGTCGGATGAACATGGGCGAAGTGCTATATTATATATTTTAATAGCTGTTGTTTATTTTTGTGGCCATCGTGATCGTTAGTGGTCAATTAATCATTTTGTATTTCTTGCATCTTATGTAGCTATTATTCAAAGTTGCAATAACAACAAATAAGGTTGATCTTAAATGAACTTGTAACACGAGTAGGAAATCGCTACGTACCTAATTAATTTAATATGTTTATATTAATAATAAAATGTGTCCCTCAGTCATATTTTGTTAAATGCGCCACAAAAGAGAGGAAAATACGATACCTAAATACTATATTATATTTAAGTCAAATAATGCATAACTAAAACTAATAATAACTTAAATTATTAATAAAAACACGGTAGATTATAAAACAAATACCTATGAAAATCTAACTTATATATTTAAAAGCAAGCATTTATTATTAAAAACCTAAATTTTACTTCAAATTAACAAAAACAAGAAATGATCATAACATGCGAATAGGTTTTATTATAATCTTAAAGGAGCAATGGTGGCCTAGTGGTAACGGGCTCGATTTACGAGTTGCAGGTCGTAGGTACGAACCCAGACAGGCGCTTTACTTTGTGTAAATGTATTTTATCACCACTTCTCTCTGAAAGGTTAATAAACATCGCGAGGAAACGGGTATGTCCTTGAACAAAAAATTCGAAGACATGTGACATCTACCAACCCACACTGGGCCCGTTTGTTGGATTGCGGCCAACTCCCTCTCACCGAAATAAAGCCTGTGTATAAGCAGTGGGAACAGCACTAACAGTATCCGTTGACTGACAATCCTTTTAATAGAAACGATACAATCTGTTAGAACAATTATTCAATTATACTAATCTGCCATGGAAGTACCGGGAAAATCAATAATACACAAAATCTTCAAAGTTATTCATCCAAATGATTATATCGCCTTCAAAGTATGCTCCTTCAGAAACGATACACTTACTTACGCCAACGAATAAACCGATCAACAAAAAAAAAACGCTTTTTCCGGAATTGAGTTTTCTTTATCTACCGTTTGACCTTCCGGCAAGGTTTCCGAGTGCACAACACATACAAAGAAAACAGTCACCATGACTTTGACTTTTGATCGACTTTGGCGTGGTTTTTTCGGTTTCGGTTCAATTGGAAGGCGCCACTCCGAAGCTTGTTGACTAGTTTGCATGTCAAACTCGTAAACCCACTACTCGTCACCAGTAACAATGCGTTTCATGAATGTTGGGTCGATATTCAGGTCTTTTGGGACTAGCCGAGCGGCAACATACTCAAGTGATTATTTAAAATGGTAAGAATGAAATGGAATGGTTAAATTATGGTTTTAATTGGTGGTGATTTTTCAGTCACAATTTTCTTCACTTTTGCGATGTTTACGAAACGATGTCAGTTGAAGACGTTGATGGCCTACCAGAGCGCGGCAAATGTTCCATCAAATCTCGACCGCTTTTAAACGCTTTGTACCACTCATAAGTACGTGAATTTGATAAAGTCGTTTCACTGTAAGCCTTCTGTAACATTTTCAGTGACTCCGAACACGAAATTCCATTGGGGATGCAAAATTTGAGAAAAACTCTTTGATGGATGCTTTTGTCCATTACGAAATTCGCAATACACTAGATATGATCCAACTAAAAACAGCACTGTATGTTTTAATCAAGTTATAAGATGCAACTCAAACTCCGCGCCAAAATGGAAAACAGTTGTGCGAATCTTACAAAAAAAACAAAAATAAATGGAACCTTAAACAAATCATCCATTCCCGGTACTTTTTTGACATACCTAATGTATTTCACAATATCTATTGCCATAACAAATCGCCTTAGTAATGGTTTTGTAGCAAAATGGCATTGTGTTATCCGCAATAAGAAATGACAACTCTATTCCGAAAGTGTTGTAAAAGGCAACTAGGAGATTTTGTCATAAAATGAGCAGTATTGCAGAGATTGTGCGATCACCAATGCCTGTGAGGTGTTTTTAGGATTACGTACCATACGAAAATATTTACAATGGCAAAAAAACGGAACCCTTATAGGATCACTTCTTTGTGTGCCCGGCTGTCCTTTTTTCAGGAAGGCGTGGATGTATCAAGTTGGAATTATTATCAAAACGTAGGTCTGCGGTCCCTTGGAGTAAAAAAAAGCAAGTTACTAAGTCAACGCAATAAAAAAATACGGTCATTTATGCGACATATTTGTATATATACTGAAGAAGATGATGATGACAGACTTATGCAAATGTTGTAACCAAATTATGGTTACAAATATTTTGTAACCATGATTTGATTTAAAAGAGTGTCCGTGGAGTTTCTTGCCCGTTCTTCTCCATAGGTACATGCTACGCTTTGGAATGGGCATTTGGCTTTATCTTTCTGACTGATCGATCCCTTGACAGTTCAAAAGTGCCTGCAATTGGTTTATTTGAAATAAATGCTTTGAGTTTATGCTCTGCTTGCTAGGTTTTACTACTCCTAAGTAGAAATTTGATTTCGTTTGGTAACATAAGGAAGTCGTGTGCTCTGCTACTTATTGATATTTATTCATAAGAACAATAGTTCAATTCGATTTCACAGTAACTAAAGCCATAGTAAACCGCGTTACGTTTACGCAGACCGCTAATAGGCAATACAACAAGCGGTTTGCAATTCGTATCTCTTTTCGTATTCGACAAATACAATCGATTGTAAAACTGTTTACATAACTGCGTTGTATAACTCGTCCGGCTGTCTAGTTACATTGGTAACTAATAATCGAATAATACGTGCCGAATTCATTTCACCAAGTTTCGTTGTAATACGGTTTAATAAAAATGTAATGTTTTAGATTAAAATCTTAATTTAAAAGACACCTTTATTATGAAAGATTATGATTAGATCAATCTATTTATTTATATATTTAACCATTTTCGTTCACACATATAAACAGACTATACGAAAAGAATAATACGTACATAGGTGATGCTTATTTCTAAAGAAATTTCTTCCAGCATACCTGCGATAGAACAATAGAGATAAAGAAATGTACACAGCGTGTGTAAGAGTAAAAGAGAAAATAAAATACATAAATCAAAAACAATTCACTTAATAAATATAAAATAAGAATATACTTACATACTGCCACAGCCTGACTGACTTCTTCGTTGGTCTAGTGGTCGAAATCGCTCCCCCCCGGCGGGTTCCCGCATTGGCGGGGGGCTCAGTAACCGTGTTAAGCTAAGAGGAACCCGAGGAGGGGCCGCTCGTCAGGGCTCTTGCCGAAAAGCCGACGACGTAGCGGCCAAGGTTGTGGTGCCGCTTGGGTGACACCGCAAGTGAGGCCGCAGCGGGAGAGGAGTAGAGAGAGCGGTATTGCGGTGCGCCGCTCTCCCTACCTTCTGCGGCCTTAACGGGGTCGCCACCGTTTGATTGAGGACGCGGTGGGGCCGCAGGGGAAGAGGAGTGTCGGTATGTTGTTGGCCGCTCTCCCCATCCTTTGCGGGCAAAAATGGTTGGCGACGCGGCCATTTACCTGACTCGTCGCAAGGGGTTGGTTGTAGGCGGAGGGCGGACAACACCCTCTTCCAGCCCCCCTAAATGGGTCCAGGCACGGCGGACTCGGGGACGCCCCCCATACACCAGGACCCGAGGTGGCGGCGCGTAGTTTTCCACGCGCGCCCCTCTTAGACGTTGCGGGGGGAGTCAAACACTTCACTCCCCCTCCCAACACAAGAAGGCCCGCCGAGTCGGGGTTGCGGAAGAATCATTTGTTCCCGCGATCTCAACGTAGGTGTGAGATGGAACACCGGGGTGTTTTTTAGTCAGTAAGAGCCTGACAGACTCCTCCGCCCACCTTTAGGATTTTCCAACCCGGAACAAAAAAAAAAGTGGTCGAAATCGCTACTGCTGAGCATGAGGTCCTGGATTCGATTCCCAGGTCGGCTTACGTGTTATTGGGTTATTCTATCTGGAATTTCTCAGTCGCAGCCCGGAGTCTGGATTTGTGCCCGGTTGATGGCAATAGGCTCGCCCCCAATTACATGTGACTTAAACATCTATCCTGAAGAAAATCATAATTTTTTCTGTTTTTGTTTACTGTTGTAGTCCCTTTAATAGCTAGCTGTTGATTTGACATCGTTGTCTATTTAAGAGAGTTTCTTTACTGTCTGAGTGTCCAGAAATGTGATATAGAACCAACAACACATAAACTACGGTTAAAATACCAGAAACCGAGCTAAATTCTGCATAATAAAAATCATTAATTCACTGACAGACAACGCACAGCTGGCACAGCCTAAGCCGCTGGGCATAGAAGTATGAAGTTTTGCACAAGATAAGTTCCTAAGAGAAAAGCACTAAGGATTTTTGAAAATTCAAAGGAAAACCGATGGAAAAACCCATCGGACACACGACTGGTAACAAATAAGTCCTGTTAACTAACGTCACACGTTTCTTCTCCAGCACCGGTCGTGAATGCCGCGCGACACACCACTGTGTGACCAAAGTATGGCCCAAGCAAGTGCTCCCGGAAGACACCGACAGCATTTGCAAGATCTGTACCGACATGGTGCAACAGGCCAGAGACCAACTGCGGAGCAACGAGACACAGGTAAATATCTTCTTTCAGTCATGTTTACAGGAGCTTTAAAACGCACCTTTAAAACCTTACCATAAAATGAGCAGTATTGTTCAGCTTTGTCTCTGGAATAGCAATGTACCTGCAGTGCCTCTAGTATTGTGCGCGCAAGATAAGTCTGCGCGCGTGTTTTAACTTTAAACTATATCCCTGCCAGCACTTTGAATCACTTTCGGCAGAATGATGGCGATTATTTACTTTGGAAAACATGGAGCACAGCACCAGCACACTCTTGACACCAGATTTTTCGGCGAGATGGCGGCAAACGATTACTTCCTATTGGGGCCTCGCGCACACTTATCTTGCGCGAACTCTATTTCACGTCTAACTAAACAAATTAACGGAATTCGATTAAATTAGGCAAGGAGGTAGGTAGAACCCTGAGGAAGCACATAAGCTACTTTTTATCCCGTTAGCTACGTGCTAAAGGGACAAAAAGTAGCTGTGATTATGCTTTGGGATAATTATGGACATCCACGCGGTCGAACCCGGTGGCTAAAGCCAGTATCCTATAAAAACATTGATAGAATGCTGGTTTATGCTGTGTTGTTGTTTTGATTTTAACCCGATCACTGGGTAACTGGGAATCGGTCTAATCAGTTATTAAAGATTACAGAAATACAATGATTGTTGAATTTCTGTTCGTCTACCTTTCATTGTGTTGCAGTTTTGATAGACACCATAACCTACCCAAACATACTCATGCTTGCGAAAACATCACAAAAAAGCCGTCCAAGTGCGTTCCTTACAATAATTACCACTTCATTATTTAATAACAAGTTTCTTGTATATGAAACCCCCTTTATTTTTTGTTTATTTGTTATTATTGCAGCAATAGAAATATGTACTTACATAAAAGTCTAATAAAAACATATTCAGACTTATTATGACCATCAAAATGTAACTATGTATTAGAAGACAAATTAAAAATATTATTAAAAACAGTTTGCCCTATCTAGAACAGTATTTTTTTGTCAACAATCGTGGGTCTCTCATTATCTTAGAGCAAACAAAGGTTGAACTTGCATCTTGTGGAGTGTAAGTCATTGGCCGATAGTAACACGACTCCCACATTGTAATATTGTTTTATAAATACTGAACAATTATCATAACGAAGCATGAGCGGCGATCGAATTATGACTGAGTAGGTATTGGTGCCGATTCTCTTGTACACCGAACTAAACTATTACTAAAATTCCTTACTTTTGGCTAAGAGAATCTTAATAGATATTCTATTCTAAAAATAATTTTGACACAACTAAAATCGAGTTTGACAATTGGGATTGACGATTTTTTTTGTCTTTTCGCTTCGCAACGTGGTACTTGTTTTGACCTACCCTTGAATTTTATTAGAGCCGGGGGCGCGCTGGTGGGGTTTTTCAATTTTTCATATGGAAAATGTTAAAAATCGTTACCTACACTACTATTTTAAAAACTCAGGCACTTTAGTCAAATTCAGAATTGGAAATCGTCGTTTGATAGGAATATAAACAAAATTTTGGTGATTTTTAGTCTAGTTTAGAGACATTTGTGACAAGAGAATCGGCACCATTTATTTCTTAGTATAATTCGCTTATAACGTTCCCACTGCTGGGACAATGGCCCCCTCTCTGTGAGAGGGAGTTGTATATTTATCCAGAGAGTTTTAAACCTTGTACACGGATAGATCTAAATATATATATGTTTTAAGATCCAGTCTAGATGAGCTTATGTCCATCTAAACGAATTTGGCTTGCACCCAAATGGAACTTAAAAATAAAATGCCTCAAATACTAAAACGTTGATAAGGAAGTGAGTTTCTGAATAAAACATTGTCTTTATATTTATGCAAACAATTCACCCGTAAACGTCTTTCCTTTGTTTTCACGACCTGAATCCAACCATTTTTATCGAGTTGACATACTTATACATTTCATTAATGTATCCAGTTGAATACATTCATTAAAAGTATCACAAAGTCACCACAGTTGATGCGTACGATTTCATTGTTTCCAAACTGGATTCTACTTCTGGCCATACTGGCAAAAAAATCACAGTAATTCCTTGTGTTTGGCGTTAGGTAACAAGACTGGCCTGGGCTGTGGAATTATAATAATCATTTTCATGTAACTTACATAAAAATGATTATTATAATTCCAAAAAAAGTCGACTAGCGATTTGGTTATTATTTAAAATTCGAATAAAACATTCTCACATTTCTATTTTTTAAACTCTAGACGTTTTCTTTTATTTTGTCCTATGTTATTATTGCATTTAGCCAGCATGACGGGATAATTTCCGACATCCACGCGCAAAGCCGCGGGCAGAAGCAAGTATCATAAAATTTAAATATAATATTTGACTCTGTATCTCAAATTGCCTCTTGCTTGATAGATGGATGCAAAGAAAGAATCCTATAAATAATAATAATCCACATGTTTTCAGAATCTGCTCTGGGCGTTAAATTTAATAGTAAGTCGGCATATTCCACTAATGCTAGTAATTAGCGTGATGTTATTAATGTAGGTTTATTTATATAATTCCATACAAGTTTTTCTTTGTTGTTGAAATTTTGTAGGTAGTCATTACGATAGTGTAGCTATGTAGCTTTATCTTTGTTGATAGACTGTTATGTGTTCAATAAATTATCATTATTATTTTATTAGGCTTAGGTACTGCGACCAAATTAGATATAACAGTAAAGTTTGAAATTCGGATCTCATAGGTATGTCATGAGAGAGAGAGCAGTGGGCCACCACTGCTCTCTCACGGTACAGTTGTAACGGCCGTGACTTACAGACAGGCACTTTACTTTGTGCAAATAATTTCATCACCACTGGTCTCAAAACGGTGAAGGAAAACATCGTGAGGAAACCGGCATGTCCTAGAACCAAAAAAAAAAAAACTACCAATCCGCACTGAGCCCGCGTGGTGGATTACGGCTCACTCCCTCTCATAGAGAGGAGGCCTGTGTCCCAGCAGTGGGAACGTTATAGGCTGATTATGCTATGCTTATGCTAAGTATGTCATGTGATTAAGAAACCTATAGGTAAAACTAAACTAAACTTCTTTTTAAATAATATGTTCAAGTAGTCCTTGTATAAAATTATAACGTCGCGTCGCGATCTCCGGTAAAGTTGCAATAAAATATTGGTAAAATAGCAATGCTTTACATAATACCATGTTCCATCTTTCATCCGTAACAACCAGCGAGCGTGACTATAAATTATTATTAATTATCTTATCGTGCCCGGCGTCGCCAGAGGTCAATTTCAGACAAAAATAGCATCCAAAGGATATCAGCCATACTGGGCCCAAAATCGAAATACCAACGAAAAAAAGGTTGCCACCTAAGCCGAGCCGAGGAACTCCATCCACGCATTTTTCACTACGGCACCATAACTCTACTACTGCTCCCACAGCTGTTTTCTTTAAGTTTATGTACTCCACGAAAGCCAAGGAAAACCTATGTTTTTCAACTTGGTGTGGTCGTATAGATTCGGCGAAATAGTAAAAAATATAAGGACTTCCCCGCGGGTTTTGGGCCCAACTTTATATGAAACGTGACTGGTCTCCTCTCCGACTTTACCAAAAAAAAAAAAAACTTTCATACAAACCTTGTCCTGACAATTACAAACACAACGGAAAAGAAATATCCGCTTGAAGTGATGCGCGGGCATACATTTTTGACAATTGATTTTTAAACGCAACATCACGCCTTAGTTCCCCGAATGGTTGGGCAGAGGTGTACCTATAGTACACCCACATTTCGCCAGTTATTTTTAGGTCCCACGTAAAAGAGAGCGAGCCTATTGCCATCAACCGGGCACAAACCCCGACTCCGGGCTGCTACTGAGAAATTATGTATAGAGAAACCCAATAACACTTTGCCCGACCTGGGAATCGAACCCAGGACCTAATGCTCAGCAGTAGCGATAGCGATCACTAGACCAACGAGGCACTCTTTATTATTGCATCCTCACATCACATTCATCAACTATGGGGGCGAATATAGTTATTGTTAAATTAATTAAAGGTTAAATTAATTAATTAAAGGTTTTAGGTTATCCCGATTCGCAAATCGGGATAACCTACTTTACTTTTATAAAACAACAACATCTGAAATTTAAAAAAAATCTGGAGTACTTACTATCAACAATATATACGGCCAACCGCAAATCAGTAGTAGTACGCTACAATAACCGCGAAAATACGATAACGTATGCGCAATGTATTGTGTTGTGTGTCTTAAGTCCTGAGTGGCATCAAGCCATGGACAAAATTTTAAAACATTTATATCCTGAATACGAGGCCTTTGGCTACTTTGTATGTGTGTAATTTATGTATTTTTTTGTTATGTTTTTTTTATTTGTGCAGACTAAACATTATTTATTTCTTTATTTTCAAGATCCAACTGTTACCATTGACGTGTGGTTGATTGTACCGATTTTAATTTGACATCCGTAAAAAGTCAACGCCGTTGTTAATCTACAGTATGTTGTCATAAGAATTATAGCTCATCAGCCCTGTATTGCTAGCTATTTCCTAGATATTATTATTCATGTTCACCTTTTGAAACCGATCCTAAAAGTAACCCAATCATCATCATCTGCCGAGCTCTATCTCAACTAAGTTGAGGTCAGCTGCCAATCAAACCGGATGTAGCTAAATAACAGCATTTTATTAGTGGGTACAGTCCGCGAGGCTTAAGCTGAGCTTTGCATTTGTGTGAGTGCCCATAGCGACTCGTCCTTTGCTCGGCAATCGGACAGTCGAGGCGCTGTGCGTACCTCGCCGCGATCAAATTGGCGCGATTGGTAATGACTCACACAAATGCAAAGCTCAGCTTAGGCCTCGCGGTCTGTACCACGATACCCCTTTATTGTCAGATTTTCTGAATTCTGACTACCTGTTTATGACTGTCAAAGATCTACTAATGACAGCTGAGACCTTCCAAGGCACGGAAAGTAACTCAATCCTTTTCCAAACAGTTGCAACTTAATTTAAATTTCATCAATAATTACAGGAGGAACTAAAAGAAGTGTTCGAAGGATCCTGCAATCTGATCCCCTTGAAGATAGTCGCGAAGGAATGCATGAAGTTAGCTGATGACTTCGTGCCTGAACTGGTTGAGACCCTGGCTTCCGAGATGAACCCCCAGCAAGTCTGCTCCGTCGCCGGCCTGTGTAACAGCGCCAGAATTGATGACATGCTTGAAAACTTTGTAAGTAGAAATAGAAATAAAAATATTTTTATTTTCCATGTAGTACAAGCATGTTTTAGAGGTGTTACTTAAAAGACAATTTGCAAATAAATTATAACATCTGTGGAAAAATTTAGAAGTTAACCACTTTTATAATTATTCTTCTATCCTTGTCACGCAAATGATCATTGTGTTGTGACGTCAGACGCTAGTAATGTTGTGTCGTCATTGATTTTAAAACGCAAAGAATTTATCCTTTTTTTAAGATAAAAAAAATACTGTGGCTTACTATTTTTCTAGGTTACAATAATCAAAAAAAAAAGTACTGTCAAATAGTCTTTTACATACGCACACACATGGGATAAATAACATAATGTTTACCTAACAGTAAAACGATTACATACCCCAAACAAGACAGGCGCTCAGAATGTGGTTAGTAGATAGGTAATTAAATGTGCGTCAAGCTTATCTGACTTTGATGTGTTGTGTTGTTATATCTTTTTGCCTGCTAACGAAAGAGACGATGAAGTCTTTTAGTTTGTTTTTGCGTGTACGCCTCGAGAAAAGGTAGGTATGTATTTTAATACCTAAGAGCAGGTTCAAACTTCAGAAACTGGTAAAGAACGGGGAGACTTTCAACGAACGGTTGTGGCACTTTCTTGCACACTTTTTGGTCTTTCTATTGGCAATTGGCTACTTTGGCAAATTCTAATTAGCGGAAACATTACGCAATCATAATTGATGGAAAAAATTGTAGCAGCAACTTATGCAGTAGTAATCTCGTCTTTGTGAATCTTTGTGATTCTCAAAGAATTAAATCAGCTACCTTCTGTCACAAAGTAGGTACATGCGCATTTTGTACTGACCCAGTTGTGTGTCAACGATGAACTAAATGCGTCATTGAGATTATCTTTAATTTGTAGCTTTATTGTAAACAAATCTCTAATGATGTTAAAATAATATTAGAAGTGTCAAATTCTGTTTTAATTATAACTTTCATAATTTATAATCATTTGTAATCTGTGCTACCGTTTTAGTCCGAAATATCCTACCGTTGGGCAAAAATAACAGGGGGCTTTATTGTTATTGTTTTTGAAATATCATTTTCCTTTGTAATGTGATCTAAAAAACCTTATTTGGTCTCATGAGTCATAAAACTCGATGCTACACAAAAATTATGATTGATGTCATCAGCTTATTATACCTGCTTATTTTACATTACTTTTTCTTCGTAAAATTAGTCACGAAGACGCGATACTTATGTTCTTTAAATTTTTGTAACAAATTTTACAAAAATAAGTGGAATATAAAAAAAAATTGGCCAGATAAACAGGTAGTGCACTTGACTCGGTCAAATATCAACAGAGGAAATGCAAATAACATAGGAAGCATCACTATGATAACGAGTTTGTATATAACTTGATTTATATATTTTGTTAACTGGAGCTTAATCCGTTGGAAAACTAAAAAACAAATACGTCATTATGATGAACAAATGAGATTTACAAGCAACTTTCGTAATTTATTTGACAAACCACGATGACATTCATAGAGATTTACTACCGATTTAGTAAAATTTTAGCATTAAAAAGCAGTATAATTAATGTGTTACTCGAATCAATAAACAACGAAACAGTACTTTCGTTCACATTAGTCACTCAAAGTAATTCATAACGATATTATTATCAGGGATATAGCGTCAAATGTTATCGCGATAACATTAGACGGAATGACCTTCCATCACGCCACGTTTGTCAATATTGCAAATAATGTTTTATTGTGGTTATAAATGTCTATAATATTCTCATTCTGTAAAAAATCATGTACCTGTGTTTGTATTCTTTGTTATACTCTCATTTCACAAACGATGATATTAAAAACCCATGCTAAACATTTTCTTATAATGCAGTTTTTAGTCATTTCCAGTTCGAGATCTGTCTGCACATACAATGAATTAACCAGAAATTGAATCGACACTTTTCTAGATATACGCGATCACAAAATTTTGAGCATTTTGTTATTAAACTAAATGTGAATTAAGTTAATTTCACAAACACAAATGCTAATAAAAATATTCTAAATCCATTGCAGTTGTAATTAAAAGTGAATCCTGTCATATTAGAAATAAGATTCTAAATCCAACAACTATTAAAATCGTCGTATGTTTATTGTTTCAGTACACCCAAATGAGCCTGCGTGTGGAATGCAACAACTGTCAGCGAACCGTCGGCGTGTTTAGGAAGAAGTTCGACGCCACCAGCTATGAAGACTTCCTTCTTGGATTATTGCAGGTACAATTTACGATATTTTGTTATTATTTGTATACTCTTACTCTTCTCTAGTTAATTGACATTCCCTTCCCTTTCTTTTTATAATTGTTGTAAGATAACCATTAAGTTGTATGATTTATTCCCGTGGTATCGCGAGGTGGATTACACTGAGAAGCTGTTGGAACCAATATAAGTATGTAAATACAAAATAATATTTTTCAGTTTAGAGAGCACATTTTTTGAACTGTAATTTGAAAATCCAATTCTCCTATGCAATTACTCCTTTTCATTAAACATTTTGGTCCTTCGATCCGGATCAGTGGCACAACCACCCTATGTAAAACGATAGTGCCCGTTTCATACGAACATGATTCTATAGAAAAATAGCTAACCACTTAAAAATGTAACATTAAAATAACTTTTTTCATTAACTTTTCCCAGATTTGCCGCAAGATGGACTCTCTATCAGACTCCTGCTCGATGCTGGTCTTCAAGTATTACGAGAACATAGTGCAGGCAGTGAAGCAAGATTTGACTCCTCAGAGCATGTGCCACGTCAGCGGACAGTGCGCGTACAAGTTCCATCAACACGACGAGTACACCTTCCCTGCCCAGTTTACCGACTTCAAGCCTACTGAGTAAGTCACCTTCATCAATACTTGGGAATCTATTTTTTTCCTGCTTCGTTGGTCTGGCCACTGTTGAACATGAGGTCTTGGATTCGATTACTAGGTTGTTCAAAGAGTTAGTTATTTATTTATTTTATTATTTGTGTACACACAGTAAAATTGATACAGATACAACATATTATTATTGAGTGCATAAGTACTGCTTGAAATAAGCAGTTAAGAAATTTCTTCCAGCAAACCTGTGAGAGTGGAAATGAAAAAGCAATGTAGACATTGATAAATGTGTGAGAATAAGATGAGAAGAATTTGATTTTGTGCCGCCTTAAACTAGAATAATAAAAATACCTGCATATAATGCAAGAAAATTCACATGTACTGAAATAAATACATAATGCTAAAATATACAGGGTGTCCCATTTATTTCGACGTCAAACCGGAATCAAGTAATAGGTCAGTCATAATAGTAAAAATAAAAAATAAATCTTTGCTATGTATTTTTAAAATTACGGGCATTTATATAAAAAAAAAACGAGAAAATCTACTGCCTGTGACTTTGTAACTAGTATTGCTACAAATTTTAACTTTTTTTTATTTTTCTGGTAACTATTATAACCGACCTATCGTCGACTTACGGAACACCTGTATATATGTTTAAATTATATTCTCACATTAAAGAGGAAATGTAAGGCTCTTTTAAATCGAAATTTGAATTTAGAAGTAGATTTTAAATCTCGTAATGAGTTCCACAATATCACAGCTTGAACAGACAAGGAATAACAATTGTAGCTTGTTTTATGAGGATTGGATTTAAGGAGGGACCTGAGGTGTAATCTACACGGTGCGTCGCTAGCGTGAGCGTAGTTTTTCCATCAGGAATTTCTCAGTAGCAGCCCCGAGTCTGGATTTTTGCCCGGTTGACGGCAATAGGCCGCCTATTACTTGGGACTTAAACATAACGGGCGCAATATGGGTGTACTATTGATTTAGCTCTGCCTCACCCTTTTGTGGTGTATAGGCGTGAATTTTAGATAGCGAAGTGTAACAAGACAGTACACTGGCTACAAGCTTACTAATGCATGATTGCTGTCCGTTGCAAGAAGTCAAACAATGCTGATATAGTTCTCCTCAAAAGGCTGATTGATCCACGGGGTACACAAAAAAGCTGGCCGATATCAGAGTCTGAAACTATAGTTTCGGCATTTCAGCACGCGTAGCAAGACCACCAACCGTTTTTTGTCGACAGAAGAATAGACAAAATGACAAATGAATAAAAATAAATCTGTAATTTTGTCTATTCTATCTGTCAAGTTTGCCCTGCTACGCGTACTGTGACTAAATATTATTCTTACTAAAATTAATATCATATTTAATGTTATACATACACACATAAATACATAAACTCACGCCTTCTTCCCATGGGTAGGCAGGAACCACAGAACGCCACCTGCTACGATCAATTTAATTTTATAAGGTTGATTTATGTAAATAATATTTTCTTGTTCTAATTTGATTGTATGTTTGTTTGTCAGTGACGTGCCTTGCGAACTGTGTGAACAGCTGGTCAAGCATCTGCGTGACGTCATGGTTGCCAACACAACTGAGCTCGAGTTCTACAAGGTGCTGAAAGGTAACGATTTCAAATTGTCAACAAAGAAAATTCAAAGTGAATGCTAAGTAATTTCTAGTTTATATAGAAAGGATAAAAAAAAAATAAGACAACTAATGTTCCCACTGCTGAGAATGATGGGAAGAAGTAAGTGGAACATTTCATAATATTTAATTGATACGCTAGGCTTTCGAACAATGTTTGCATTATCGTGATCGTAGTTTTTGTACGTGTCAATTGATCTCAAATCCGTTTTAGACTGAAGCAACAAATATCGCTTTAGTAATTTAATAGGCACAAGTGTTTCATGTACCAAATATATATTTTAGGATATAGTACTCAAAAAATTCTTCGCTAGATCTTACAAGTACCTACCCCTTGAGAAATATATTTGTTCATGTAATATCTTAGTCAAGGCTGTACTGGCTGGCTATATTAAGGCGAAATATCACTATCTCCCAAACCATGTATATCTGTCTCTCTATCAGGGGGCACGGTAGTGCCCCCGCCAAGTCGAGCGCGAAGCAAACACTGCCGTACCATCCTTTACTGGAACCATTTCGCCGCATTTTCAGGCCCCTATTTGAGAACCTCTGGATAAGACCAGAACGCAGAAATTTTCGTCATCCAGTAAGCTATAATCACATACTTAAAATCCAAAATTTCAAGTCTGTAGGTCATTTAGGTCTGAAGTTAAGCGAAAGCAAAGTTTCGCATTTATGACAGTCACTCACTCACTCATGATCATCAGAATAGAACTAGTACTTCCCATAAACTCAGACAGCTGAAAGGACAATGCCAGAAACTCTTTAGAACTTTGCCCCACTCAAATCAAAAAGTCATTTACAAGCCTGCAATAAGCAGCATCTTAAAGCTTATTTATCACTGTTAACTAAACATTTGCCCTAATGCCTGTAGAACTTGCGGTTTCTGTTAAAATCTTAAAACAATAATGACATTGTAATAATAAAAAATTAAAGAATAATACGGTCCCTAATTGGGAAGCCAAATTTAATGTTAAAAATTTAAAAGAATAGGTGTGTGTGTTTCTGAGTGTGTGATCTCCTAAAAAAAGTATGATAAGGTAAGAAATTAAATTTCGGGCGCCGTGGAGCGACACACTATTAATAGATAGCCAGATAAAGTTGGAGAGATTGAACCATTCATCTTAGGATGGGGGCCTGTGGATGTCAATGGTGATTAAAAGTCTCACTACCTTGAACGTTCCCAGTTTATTGTATACCTTTAGCCTAATGAATACAATTATATTAATATAAATTTTAGTTGCTATATCATCATTGCATCTTTGTTACTATAAATTCGC
Source organism: Dasypolia templi (assembly GCA_963555695.1). Lineage (NCBI taxonomy): Eukaryota > Metazoa > Arthropoda > Insecta > Lepidoptera > Noctuidae > Dasypolia > Dasypolia templi. Next base: position 9,779,887 of record OY743137.1, on the reverse strand, counting down.
AGCTGAAGGCTGTTATGTTATAAAGGAAAAAAAATATTTAAAAAAATGTAACTTGAAGATGACCCCGAGAGCCGGAAGGTGGTACCTCTCAGGTAATCAGCCCCCGTGGAAGGCCAGTAGAAATTTCCCGGTTGAATTGACGTAAAGGTGGAATAAGCACCCACAATTGTAGGCTGTGGACAAAAAGGAACTCTGAGATGTGATTTCACTCCGAACTCGGACACGCGGAGACGCATCGACCAACGAAAAACTTACCGCTTATTCCAGGTATTTAAACTCGCGTCTCCCTCGGTGTACCGTGAAGATATTTGGTATCAAAAGACGTAGGGAGGCGACGAGGAAACCTGCGAAAAACCGTAAGATGGTCACAAACGAACCGCCATCGTCGAAGGAAATTTTCTCTCGAAAAGAGCAACTTACCAAACATCCGATAGAAATATCCACCGGGACCATTCCACGGGTCCTTTGGTTTAGGATTAGGGCATTAAAGCGCCACTATAAACCAGATTAGTTACGATTCCATTCAGGGAAAATCAGGAGACCTGTCACCTTCACCAACAAAGATCGCAAAAGTGACTCGTCAAACCTTGACGTCCAAAATGTCATACGAAATGTATCACAGATAAAAAATACAATTAAGAAATCGTTCCGAAATCGACTACAATCATCAATACATGTAACGGTGTAAAAAAACTCGTTACATTACATCCCTCCCCGAAAAAAATAAAAGAAAGCAATTTCTTTTATGCCAAAAAAACAACGATCAAGGTAAAACGAACAGTTTCCCAAAAAACAGGAAATATAAACAGCGTGTATACAAACAACACTTACAGGTGCAGACTAAATACTAGCACAACCGACCCATAATATCAAAAGAACCACAAGAGTACAGTTAAGCACCTTCGCCACTGACTAACAAGTTAAATCCAAGTTCTACTATAGAATCAGTTAAGTGCAGCAGTCGCTTAACACTGTAAAACAATACAACAGAACTATACCCAATTGAGTGCGGTTGGGCACCATCGCCACCGACTAACAAGTATAAAATTCTAAAAAGACACCAAAAAACATACCAATACAAATTCGGTTAGGCACTATAGCCGCCGACTAGCAAGTATAAAGCTTTACAAACAAACAAAAAATACTAATAAGAGTTCGGTTAGGCACCATAGCCGCCGACTAGCAAGTATATGTTTAATGTAACAGGATAAAAAGAATATTAATTCGAGTACAGTTAAGCGCAAAGGCCGCTGTTTAACGAGATTAATTTAAAAAAACCTATATGAGTGCAGTTAGTTAGGCACTATCGCCACTGACTAGCAAGAACAAATTATAACTGTGAGAAACAGTATAAGATCCTTCACATCTCTAAAGATGCAAAGAAAAAAGATGTTGTGATCGGCTCAACTCCACCAACTTTCCGGACACAAACAAAAATAAATGTTGTGATCGGCTCAACTCCACCAACTTTCCGGGCACAAATAAAAATAAATGTTGTGATCGGGTCAACTCCACCAACTTTCCGGGCACAAACAAAAAAAAAATGTTGTGATCGGCTCAACTCCACCAACTTTCCGGGCACAAACAAAAAAAAGAAATCACTGTGTTCTTCCTAAGTGCACCACGAAATATTCCGGGTGACAGAGTCACTATAGGAGCACAATGATAAAAAAAATAGGTAAACCTCTATAAGTGTAAACAAAACGTACAAAGGTAGTAGGCACCAATTCAGGAATTGCATGCAAAATTTTACACAAGAAAATTGCATACAAGACTGTTTAAAAAAAAAATAATAATAAGATCTTTCGATATGGAAAATGTATGTGTGTGGGTTGAAGAAGTTTATAAAAAAATGTCCTAAGTTGTAATTTTGAATGTTATATCAAGATTTAATAAATTTGTAAGAAGTTACCTAACATACATCTTCATTCAAATCGCTGATAACCTATCATCCATCCCAACAAGCATCACACTATCAAAAGCGACCTTCAACCAAAATCATCCAAATCAAGATTAACAATGAGAAACCAAATTAAAATTTAATTATATCCTTAACGTGATAACGACCAGACGTTCCCTTATTAAGGTCTTTCAGAATATAAACATTATCAGAGATCTTTTCAATAATTTTACATTTAATAAACTTAGGAGCAAGTTTTGCCGAAAAATAAGTAGGTGCATGAGATTGAACGAAACTTCTTCTCCACACGACATCACCCACATCAAAAGAAATGACTTTGCGACCTTTGGTATAGTAGCGAGCATTACGCTGATAAGCTTTTAATAAATGAGTTTGCACTTTAACAAAAATATTACTAAGTGAATTGAGAGAATCGGCATAGTGAACTCTATTGGAAATTTCCAGTTCATCTATGTTATCGATAGAATCACTAAAACGATGTAAAGAAGCATCAAAAATAAGTTCTCTACCAAACATCAAAAAATTTGGTGTGAAATCTGTGGCCAGATTAACACTATTATTCAAAGCTAGTTGAATATTAGGTAAATATTTAGACCAAGTTCTATGATCATCTTTGACAAAACAAGCTATGCAAGTTTCAACAGTTTTATTATATCTCTCAACAGTATTATTTTGAGGCGTGTATAAAGTATTATAAAATATTTTAATAATGTTAAAACCCTTCAAAAACTCTACAAAATGTTTAGAAGTGAATTGTGTACCATTATCACAAACAATTATTTTGGGACAACCAAATTTAAGAAATATTTCTTTTTCAAAAAGTTTATTTATTACTCTAGTAGTAGCATTTATCATAGGAAAAATCCAGCAGTATTTAGTGAAAACATCAACAATAGAAAGAATATATTTATGTCCAGAATAAGATTTAGGCAATATACCTATAATGTCTACTGAAAGCATCAACATAGGACGATCAACTTTTTTAGGGTTAACCATAATACCAAAAGGAGGTTGAGTGGTATGTTTATAAGCTTTACAAGTATCACAAGCAAGAATATATTTTTGAACATCATTAAACATCCCTTTCCAAAAATAGTGTTGTTTTAATTTATTTAAAGTTTTATGAATACCTAAGTGTCCAGAATTAATATCATCATGATTAGAACGAATTGTATCTAGTATGTGTTCTTTAGGAATAACTATTTTCCAATTAAGATTACTATTAGGATCAAACTTACTTTTACAAAACTTATATAAGGCTTTATTTTCTACTCTAAAGTTCTTATATCCGCAAGGAGACTTTTGACAATTAATAAATACTTTTTTATACCAAGGATCATAAATATCATCATCGGGTAAGACTAAATTATTTTCAGAGATTCCTATAGTAGCTATTTCAATACGAGACAAAGCGTCTGGGACTAAATGTAAAGAACCTTTTTTATGAACTATATCAAAAGTAAATTGAGAAATTCTAGCAGCCCAACGTGCTAAGCGTCCACTAGGATTGCTAAGACCTAAAAGCCACTTTAAACTAGCATGATCAGTTATTACTGTAAACTTCATTCCTTCAATATAAGGTCGAAAATGTTCTATTGAAGCTAAAATAGCAAGTAATTCACGTTCTGTAGTACTATAATTGCGTTCACATTTATTGAGTGATCTGGAATAGAACGCAATAGGATGTTGATCTCCATTATCATCCTCTTGACTCAAAACACTACCAATGCCAACAGAACTGGCATCACAATGTAAAAAGAAAGGTTTTTCAAAATTAGGGCATTGCAAAACCGGAGCAGTAATTAACGCTTGCTTCAACTCATCAAATGCAATCTCAGCTTCATCATTCCAACAAAGTGGTTTCTTAGAATTCTTACTTCCCGCCGTTAATTTAGTCAGAGGAGAGGCAATATCAGCAAATTTACAAATGACTCTACGATAGTATGAGCATAAACCTAGAAAACTACGAAGCTGTTTAACAGATTCAGGACGTGGGAAACTTTTAATGGCATCTAATTTAGAAGGATCAGTATGCAAACCATTACTATCAACTATATAACCAAGATAGCGGAGTCTATCTTTACAAAAATTACACTTTTTCAAATTAACTGTCAAACCAGCATCTTTCAGTATACTGTAAATTTTATGTAGATACTGTATATGTAAATTAAAATCCGAATTTACGCAAATTAAATCATCTAAATAACAAAACACAGTATTATCGAATTCAGGTCCAAAAAGTTTATCTACAAGTCTCTGCTGTTCAGCAGGTGCGTTGGTTAGACCGAAGGGCATACGGACAAACTCCAAAAGTCCTTTTCCCGGAACTACAAAAGCAGTCTTTTCTCGAGAATATTCTTCCAGGGCTATTTGCAAAAATGCTTTAGAAATGTCAATGGTACTAATAAATTTAGCTCCCCCAAGGTTATCTAAAATTCTAGAGGTATAAGGAAGAGGGTAAGAATCTTTTACAGTTACTGAATTTAAACGTCTTGAATCCAAACACAATCTGGTACTGCCATCCCTCTTTTCTACAGCTAAGACAGGTGAACACCAAGGCGATTTAGAAGGTTGGATGATTCCTTCCTTTAATAAGACTTCTACTTCATCAAAAAGTTCCTTCTGCTTTGCAGGACTTAAAGGCCAATATCGTTGTTTAAAAGGTTCGCTAGTAACATTAATTTTATGTTGAACAAGATGAGTAAGACCTAAGCCTCTCTTTTCATAAGAAATATCTTCAAAGAGTGAAACAGTATCATTTAATTTTTGTTTCTCAGCAGGAGAAAGTTCACTAACAGAGGTGACTGAACAAACTTGAACTGTATTGCATCGAGCATAAGTTATATTTTTCCATAAATCCTTAGCCAAATCGAATTTTAACCAAAAATCAAATCCTAAAATGAAATCAGGTTGGAAAGAAGGTATAATTTGAAAATTAATATTTTTAGTTAAATTATCACAAGTTACAGGTAATTCAGTGATACCAATAATTATAAGCATTACTAAAAACAAAATTTATTTTATAACCTAACTGTAAAAATTGTCATGACTATTTGAACCCAAAATACAAAATTTCTTCAAAATGTTGTATAAAATATTCTTCAACTTCAGTAATAAATTCTCCAACACAAGATAACCAAAGCATTCATAGAATTAAAAGAAGGCAGAGCGTGCAAAGCAAAAGCTGAGGAAGAGTGTGCAATCCTTTCATTATGATCAAAAGGGTGTGGAACTTCTGTCAAATTAATCATGTCCGGAGCAGTTTGTGCAACATTAGGATCTGCGCAAGCGCCATCAGATTCTATGTGGTCTTTAGCAATAGGCGGAAAAGACTGGTCTTCATTAGCCATCATGAATAAACTAAACGAAAATTGATGAGCAAAGCAAGATGTAAATTTAAAAAAAAAGTGAAATATTTGAGGGTAAGTGTAAAATATTTTCTAAGTTTTTTTGTTTTGATGAAACTATCAAGTAAAAAGATGCAATAATAATTTACAGGATAAGTTTAAACTACTTAAAGTAAGGTTACCAAGTTAAACCAAAGTTTACTTAAGATTAAATATGAAACAAAACTTCCAAAGTTGTAAAATACTTGAGGTTAAAAAGATATGTTCAAAGTTTGTTTTGATGAAAATTTCAAGTTTAAAAAATGGAGTAACAATTTACAAGATCAATTCAAGTTACTAAAAGTAAGATTACTTAGTTAAACTAAAGTTTGCTTTAGATTAAATATGAAACAAAGTTTCACCGCACCTAATTTACACTGTTGAGACACTTAGATAAAACAAACTGTCTTACCATACAAAATGTTGCTTTTGTAAGAAAAAGAAGAAGTAATGCTGTAACCATAAACATTAAACATACACAATAGTACAAAGTACAATAATGTTAGTAGAAAATACTGTTTACTTAAAAGCAAACATCCAAAGAATTTAAGTTTTAAATTACAACATTGTACAATAATGTGTTACTACATAATATCAAGATGCAATGAATCAATAACAAAATAAGTAAGCTAAATTCAAGTCCCTGTTCGGGCGCCAAATGTAATAATAAAAATTTAAAGAATAATACGGTCCCTAATTGGGAAGCCAAATGTAATATTAAAAATTTAAAAGAATAGGTGTGTGTGTTTCTGAGTGTGTGATCTCCTAAAAAAAAGTATGATAAGGTAAGAAATTAAATTTCGGGCGCCGTGGAGCGACACACTATTAATAGATAGCCAGATAAAGTTGGAGAGATTGAACCATTAATCTTAGGATGGGGGCCTGTGGATGTCAATGGTGATTAAAAGTCTCACTACCTTGAACGTTCCCAGTTTATTGTATACCTTTAGCCTAATGAATACAATTATATTAATATAAATTTTTTAATGTTGCTATATCATCATTGCATCTTTGTAACTATAAATTCGCAGCTGAAGGCTGTTATGTTATAAAGGTAACTTGATGATGAAAAAAAATGTAACTTGAAGATGACCCCGAGAGCCGGAAGGTGGTACCTCTCAGGTAATCAGCCCCCGTGGAAGGCCAGTAGAAATTTCCCGGTTGAATTGACGTAAAGGTGGAATAAGCACCCACAATTATAGGCTGTGGACAAAAAGGAACTCTGAGATGTGATTTCACTCCGAACTCGGACACGCGGGGACGCATCGACCAACGAAAAACTTACCGCTTATTCCAGGTATTTAAACTCGCGTCTCCCTCGGTGTACCGTGAATATATTTGGTATCAAAAGACGTAGGGAGGCGACGAGGAAACCTGCGAAAAACCGTAAGATGGTCACAAACGAACCGCCATCGTCGAAGGAAATTTTCTCTCGAAAAGAGCAACTTACCAAAAATCCGATAGAAATATCCACCGGGACCATTCCACGGGTCCTTTGGTTTAGGATTAGGGCATTAAAGCGCCACTATAAACCAGATTAGTTACGATTCCATTCAGGGAAAATCAGGAGACCTGTCACCTTCACCAACAAAGATCGCAAAAGTGACTCGTCAAACCTTGACGTCCAAAATGTCATACGAAATGTATCACAGATAAAAAATACAATTAAGAAATCGTTCCGAAATCGACTACAATCATCAATACATGTAACGGTGTAAAAAAACTCGTTACAACATTAATTATAGGTTAGGTGCAGTTTAAATGGTTAAAAAGCGATTTAAACAACATACGTATAATAATTATGATAATGCGTACATTATCATAATTATTATAATCGTAATATGAGTTTTTGTTTTACAGGTATTTAAAACATTTTTTGTTGTGTATCATGCGCAATAAATAACGCAATAGGAAATTCAGGGGTTGAATGCCTTTTATCTGAGCATTGGTTAAAAGATTCTGAAATGTTAATTAATTACGAGAATTATAATGTGGCCAGTTGTTTTAACCGAAAATCAATGCTGCGTGGTGGTTCACTAATCCTAATTAAACGTTGTATAAAATCAAAAGCTCGTAAAGACATAGTTGAACTATCGGTTGAACATAGCGTTGAACTGTCTTGTGTTGAGCTAGATAAGCATGTTATAGTGTGCGTTTACAGACCCCCAAATTATCAAAACTTCTCTATATTTGAGTCGGTAATGGAAGATGTTTTGGCTAAACTTGCAACTGGTAATAAATCAGTTATTATCTGTGGAGACTTTAACATTAATATTTTAGAAAATAATTCAAATACCAGTAGATTATTGAATTTGTTTAAATCATTCAATTTGTCAAATGTGTTTTTGGAACCAACCCGAACAACAACAACTTCTGTTTCATGTATTGATAATGTATTTTGTTGCTGCGACTATTTAGATAAATCTATCGTTAATTATCTCCCTTCAGATCACAGCGGTCAAACCGTAACTTTTGAGTCCAACATAGCGATACAAAAAGTGCAGATACAATCCAAACCAATAACATTTTTCAATTTAAATAAATTTAAAAGCACTTTAATTTGTAAGTTAAGTAATCAGGACCTTACAATGAATAATGTTAATAGTTTGTATAAAGAATTCTTTTCGGTAGTTCAAACCGAGTTTAATAATATTTTTAAGAAGAAGTCTAAAAGTATCAGCCCTAAGTTTTTATTTAGTGACTGGGCAACTAAAGGACTTAGGAAAAGTAGGGAAAAACTTTTCGAGCTGTATGGCCTTAAGCCTTATATTAACACGGAAACTTTTAATAAGTATGTTGCTTCTTACTCAAAAATTTTTAAGAACACTTGTAAGGCTGCTAAAGCCTTATACATTAGCAACAAGGTAAAATCAGCAGACAATAAAATAAAGACGGTTTGGAAAATTATCAATAATGAAACGAACAGGATCAAAAAGCAAAATTCTGATTACACACTGGAGACGTCACGTGGTCTCATTTGCGATAACAAAAAAGTGGCTCAGGAATTTGTTAATTTCTTTACCAGTGTCCCACTAAAAACCACTGAAATCTTAAATTCTTCGCCCTCGCGTGCTTTTGATTTAATGAGGGCGAATGTTTCTGCCTGCCCGATTGAATTTAACTTTAAGCATATTAACCCCTTAACAGTAATAAAATCTTTTAAGCAAATTAAGATCAAATTGACCGAAGATCTTTGGGGAATGTCTATTAAAGTCTGTACCTCCATAATTGAAACTATAGCACCTTACTTAGCCTTAATATTTAATTTGTGTGTGGATCAGGGAGTCTTCCCGGATCTAATGAAATACAGTAAGGTAATACCACTTTTCAAATCCGGGGACAGTAAAGACACTAATAATTATAGACCTGTGTCCGTGTTGCCGGTTTTCAGCAAGGTTTTTGAAAAGATAATGCTATGTCAGATGCTCAATCATTTTAATACTAATAAAATCCTTCACGAGCAACAGTATGGTTTCACCAAAGGGCGTTGTACGACCGACGCTGGTGTTACCTTATTAAAACATATTTTTAACGCGTGGGAAGAGGCTCAAGACGCCATAGGAATCTTTTGTGACCTCTCCAAGGCATTTGATTGCGTCGATCACGAAACCCTGCTTTTGAAACTTGAGCATTACGGACTTGGAAAACTTGCGCTTAGTTTAATAAAATCTTATTTAAATGATAGACAACAGCAAGTTCAAATAAATGGTGTCAATTCACTTGGTTTAAAGGTAAAAATGGGTGTTCCACAAGGCTCGATATTGGGTCCTTTCCTCTTTTTAGTATATATTAATGACCTACTCCATTTATTAATAAATCAACCACAAATGGTGTTATTTGCTGACGATACTTCCTTAATTTTTAAGGTAGATAGACGTGCTTCAAATTTTGACGACGTAAATAACGCCCTACTGCTGGTCCAAAATTGGTTCACGGCTAATAATTTAGTACTAAATGGAAATAAAACTAAGTGTATAAGATTTTCTTTACCAAACGTCAAGAGTAGTGATTGTGAGATAGTATTGAATCAAGAGAAGCTAGAATTCGTCGATAAAACGGTTTTCTTGGGGATCACGCTCGACTCAAGGCTACAATGGGGTCCTCATTTAACATCTCTAGCAGGACGGCTAAGTTCAGCAGCTTACGCTGTCAGAAAAATACGTCAATTTACTGATGTAGATACCGCGAGGCTGGTCTATTTTAGTTACTTTCATAGTATCATGTCTTACGGTATTTTACTTTGGGGACGGGCTGCAGACATCGAGTCTATTTTTATTCTGCAGAAAAGAGCCATCAGAGCCATATATAATCTCCGCAGGCGCGATTCTCTAAGGGAATTGTTTAAGGATATTAACATCATGACTGTACCTTGTCAATACATCTATGAAAACATCATGTACGTAAGAAAAAATTTACATCTTTACAGTAAAAGAGGTGAAAGACATAATTATAGTACTAGAAATCGGGACCTATTAGTTCAACCAGGTTTCAGACTGGCTAAAGTAGACTCATCTTTCATGGGGTACTGTCTAAAATGTTATAATAAAATACCTCCCCACATACTTCAACTGAATGAGACAAAATTCAAATCCTTTGTCAAACGCACACTATACAGGCAGGCATATTATAGGTTGGAGGATTACATAACTGATAAAAATGCCTGGCTTAATGCCGGTCCTGCTCCACACCACAACTAATTAATTGACATTCGAATCACTGTTGAAGCTGCTGAAGATAGTAAGAATTTATTTGCATTATATAAACTCAATCTCCTTTTTATTATATAGATGCATTGCACAGATGTGAGTACTTTGTACTATATAGCTACCATTTACCGGGTAATGTCATAGATTGACTTGAATGTGCCTTGGCGGCTGATAGTATGTCATGCTCACTCAAATGTCTCGCTGACGGTGGCGCGTGTGTCGGATCATTTAGCTCCCTTCAAAATGGTTGAGCTGAATGGTGCTGATCCATGCGTCATGTTCGTGAACGGGCGCCGTCAGTTGGGACTGGTCATCTCTTAGCTGCCACGGCTTATTTTAATAATTAATTAGCTGGATTGTTTTTAATTATGTTTTGATGCACTCTGGACGCTTTTAACGTGTACGGTTTTTTGTACATCGTTCTCACTTATAGTGTCAACATTAGTCGATGTAACTAAGATATATGTAAAAACATTATTATTTAAAAGAGTGTCCATGGAGTTTCTTGCCCGTTCTTCTCCATAGGTACCTACTACGCTTTGGAATGGGCAACTAGCTTCATATTTCTGACTGACCGACTCCTTGACAATTCAAAAGTGCCTGTAAATGGTTTAATTGAAATAAATGATTTGAGTTTGAGTTTGAGTTATCATTGATTTGTAATCGGCAAGTTCTACTGAAAAACAATGTATTATGAAAAGGTCGTTTAATCATTACAATTATTTTCATTAATTGACATTTCCTGTAAATAGCTGGGGCAGGATCTGGCATTGTCATTTGGTACAGAGTTAGGGTTTAATGGCCACATAAAGGGAAAACTATAAAAACTAGGATAATCGAAGATCTGGAGTACTTGGTGACCCTGATTAGAAAACACAAGAGCACAACCAAACTATTAGAGATCGACATACCGCCTTTACAAAAAATATTCAACTTGGTGGGCCGCTTCATTTGATGTCAAAAATCGAAGGTCTGAAGTATCTGATGAAGAACCCTCAGCTGGTCTCAGCTGTATTAGAGATACGGTAATGCCCCCTTCTACTTATTTATTTATTTGCCCACGTTTCTACAAAAAGAAGTGAAATCCCACCAAAAACATTCTGTAAAAAACTAGCCAAGTCTCGATGGAGCTCGTCGTGCCAAGTCTAAGGTTCCTTACTGCGATTTCTTTATTATTATAGTTAATGTTGTGTGACTTGGCCGTTGAAGGGTACACAAGGGTACAAAACCAGGTGCTCCATGACACCATTGCACCAATCTGTCGTCAGAACTTATCAACTAGGAGCCAGAGTTTCTCTTAGAGTTTTTTTTAAAGATATTGATATTCTTACGGTAGCATCACAATTCATCTTCGCCAACATCTTATACATTAGGCAAAATATACACTTATACACTAAAAACAGTGATTTTCACAATGTTAATACTAGAAATAAGAACAAACTACGTGCTCCCTTTCACCGGCTTCATAAGGTTCATAACTCATTTGTTGGGCTAGGCATAACCTTTTATAACAAGCTACCCTCTTCTTTGCTAGATTTGCCTTTTAATGCGTTTAAAGCTCAAGTAAAATCCAACCTTTGTTCAAAGGCATATTATTCAATTAACGACTACTTAAACGATAAGAATAGCTGGTCGCTGTAATTAACTCAAGACAATGTTTATGTTCTTTCTCCAGAATCAGCTTACCTACTGACAGGGTATACGAGTTCGTATATTTATTTTAATTTTATTTGACTGTATAAGTCAATTAGTTTTAGTTACCTTCATTTATTATTGACATGATCCGCTCATTACAATGTTTTTCAATGAGTTGTATTGCAATAAGTGGTTAGCTAGCGACCTCGACAATTGATCTTAAATTATTCTTGTCAGGCAAGAATAATTTAAGATCAATTGTTGCAACCGGCAGCGAGTTCATCATGCTCCCGTAGATGTCACTGCTTGCGGTAGCGTCGGGGATCGGGTTGCCTCCTTCCCTCAAATATAGCGAGGGGGGCAATGGCTGATCTTTGCGTTATGCTCGTGAACGGGTGCTGCTTGTGGTGACTGGTCGTCTTGCTGTCTATGGTTTTGATATTGTTAAAGTAATTGTTCTGTTAACTTATTTTACTTCGATGGTCCTAGTTTATCATTTGTGTTTAATAAAAAAATAATCCAATAATGCATATCTAAGATGTCACGCCCCTTATGCCTGGAGGCTTTTATTTGTGTATTAAGTTATGTTGTTTTTTTCATTGTTTTTTTATTGGTTTCTGTTTTGGGTATATTGGCGTGGCTAGCTTAAATATGGCAGATAATTTAATATGTTTTTTTTTGTGTTTCGGTTTTTATTCTTTGAATACCTTATAATTATATAATCCAATGGTTTTCTAACTAAACAGACAGCTGTGCTGCTGGGGAGTTTGTTGCGCCACTTCTTCTTCCCAGCTAAAGCACTAGGAAGTGGTGAAGGGCGGGCGTTTTGGGGGACTGTCTTATGTAATTTTGACGTTCGAAAAGTGCTGACTCTCAGCCTAGTTTGAATAAATGACTTTTGATTTTGATTTTGATTTAGAACCGCTACCCATTGACGATGGAAAATTGCCACTTGGAAAACGTTGATTCAAAAACCAGTCAATTGTAGGCTTGATAAAGCTGCGTATTTCAATAATACTTATGACACAGGCGAGCCTGAAACAAACAGTATAAAAAAATATTTCCAGTACAGACGGACTTCTAATCATAGAATGTTCAACGGCCAAGTCACACAACAATAACTATAATAATAAAGAATTCGCATTAAGGAAACTTAAACTTGGCACGACGAGCTCCATCGAGACTTGGCTAGTTTTTTACAGAATGTTTTTGGTGGTTAGGTATATATGATTTATTTAAAAAAAGTCACTAATGATTTCGGAATACTGAAGATTTTAATACATTAAGTTCTACACATTCTATCACAACAGCATCAAAACTGAAATATTCTAACCCAAAGACCTAAATAATCCCTAGGATTTTGTTGGTGAATGGCGCCTTCTTTTAAGCAGATAATGCCTGTGTTAGAAGACGCCGCGTTTTCTTAGGTAGGCCAAAAGGTGATAGAAAAACTACTTATGAAATTTTACAGATTGATATAATGTAGGTAACGAAAATATGATAATTGTTTTTTTTTTCCTTTTCTTTAGGGCTATGCAAACAGACAGGAAACTTCAAAAACGAATGCCTGCACTTAGCAGAACAGTACTACCCTCTCATCTACAAGTATTTAGTTGAAGATTTACAAGCTGACGCTCTGTGCTCTATGATCGGCGTGTGTGGTAATAAGACGGAAGAGCCTATCGCTCCCTTGGTGTCAGGAGAGCTGGCTGTTAAGACTTTTTCCAAGAAGCTTCTTGGTGATGAAAAGAATGATGCTGCCTCTGATAAGGTGAGAAATTGCATTGGATTGATAGTATGAAACGAACTTTAAAATAAAAAATCGGCGATACGTAACGAATTAGTGCCTGCACTCTGCGAGGCCTAAGCTAAGCTTTGCATTTGTGTGAGTGATTCAATTGCACCAATGGAGGGACGCACAGCGCCTCAGGCCGATTGTATAAACCGGTTTAATCCAATCGCGCTCTGGCCGACGTCACACCTACACTTTCTATATATGCACTCACACAAATGCAAAGCTCAGCTTGGGCCTCGCGGACTGTAGTATAGCCTTCACAATGATATTTTATATGCTCATTAAAAAGACCCAGGATCCAAGGCAAGGTCTGCTACCGGTCTGCAACTGAATTATCATAATCTGTCAAGTTGTTGCTGAAGAAATGTGAAAAGAAAACTCGTGTTAATTTTGTTTCTATCGGTACAAATTGAACTTTAAACTATTGTTTTGCAAGCTTTTACCCGCGACTTCGTCTGCGATCCAGGATGAAGTCCTTATCTAGGGAATGGCATATCTGTGTGCCAAATTTCATCCAAATCCGTTAAGCCGTTGTAGCATGAAAGCATAACAAACAAACTTACTTTCACATTTATAATATTACCAGCTTTTGCCCGCGGCTTCGCTCGTGTTAATTAAGATTTTGACAATCAATTCAGCCGTTGTAATATTAGTTGGGATGATGAAAAAACGGTCTATCGACACAACTTACAAAATGTAACACTTATTTTTTTTTTTTTATTCTTAACACCACTATTTAATTCAGTTTAAAATTATATAAGTCCGTCTCCGTCTTACCAAGACAAGTAAACTCGGCGTAGGTCTGCTCGAATAATGTCAAGTCGAGCGATACAGGACCACATTTTCTACTCGCCAATATTTTATCCTAAGTCCTAGAATATACTACAAGCTTCAAAACAAATTAACAATAAATAGTCCCTTTCGAATTAAAAAGAAATGTGATAACTTTCCTCTTAAATTTAAGTTATATCGATATAGAGGAACTCATTTATTCTATGAGTTAACGACTAAATCACCTAACTTTTCATTTCCTTGACAGATATTTTTCTAAGTCTACCACACCCACACACAAAAACCCCAACCGACCGGTTTAACTCCACACCGACACAAACACTCCTGACAATTAATTTTCAAGCCCATTCAATAAAAATACATGTTAACATCAGAATTGTTACGCAATTATAAATATTTTGTAAAACATGTCAATCTCACTAAAGTACACTGTCCTTCAGAATACAGAATATTCCTAGTTCTCCAAACAAGGAAAATTCTGTATTCTGAAGGCAGGGGTCTTACTCCTCTGTAGTAGCCATAAGGACCCATCCTTTATTGAAACAACACTGATGTTACCTAGATGAAGACTTTGGTAAAAAAATTACATTATTTATTTATTTTATTATTAATGTACACACTTAAAGAGGGATAAGATACAATTACAATTTGATTACAAAGGTACTTAATTCAATAATGATTCGAAATACACGTAGCGCCATCTATTTTCCTGGCTCGGTGAAAGTTATTGTTCTTACCCTCAGAACAGATTTTATTTCTGGATGAAAGGTACCTACCCTATGTCCTTTTCTGTACCCCTGACTATGTCTATGCAAAATTTGTACTTGGTTAAAAAATCTAATAAATAATCGGTTCAGTGGGCTCTTCTAAAGGCGTGAAAAGGTAACAAACAAAAACAATTGGTTGTCTGTAAAGTCGGTTTACGGACGAGAGTTTAACGTGACAACGTCATGACAAAACATTGATGAAATATACTTTTATGAATAAAATTTAATAAGTTTTATACATTTTTAATCTTACATTAATACCTATGCAAAATTATTTTTTCCATTTAATTATAAAAAGAGAAATCCTTATATCGAACTTTTTGTCTATCCTCAAAATTATATGAATCACCATAATTTTTTTGTCAATTGTAACATAACCTGTTATTACTGCACTCGCCGACCGATGCTACTTTTTTATTAATAAAAGAAAAAAATACTTCTTACTACGATCTACTTCGTAACGTTACACTTTTTCGCGCATGCAGCCGGCGTTCATCGATTTATGAGACGTTCTCACGTCAAAAAACATACTTTCGCATTTATAATATTAGTTACGACAGTTAGGATTTAGTGTAGGTTTGGCATCATTGTGTTCAAATCAAAACCAAATGTTACAGGGTCAACACCTATACGTTAACTAAATCTAGCTTTAATATACCTTCAAGCTTCTACATTATCAATCACTCATTTCGTGTTTGCTCTGTCCACAGTTGGTCCGCATCCCTGTCGCCAAACAAACCAACGTGCGCGTCCTACCAGCGGAAATAGCTCCTCTGCCAATTGAGCGTATGTTCGTGTCAGTACCACAGCCACAGGGCAAGGCGGCCTGCTCCTTCTGCCAGTACTTCTTACACTATCTGCAAGTTGAGATCAGCGACACTAGGACCGAAGTAAGTTTACAATAGCTGCCTAGCCTTAGATGCAGTTGCTATTAATATTAAGGAACGTCTGCTCTGCCAATTGAGCGTATATTCGTGTTCAGTACCACAGCCACAAGAGAAGTCGGCCTGTTCCTTCTGCCAGTACTTGTTCAACTATCTGCAAGTTGAGATCAGCGACACTCGGACTGAGATACGTACACAATAGCTGCCTATCCATTGTTGCAGTTGTTATTAATAATATCGAAAGTCTGCTCTGCCAATGAGGATTTTCTGAAATGACGTTGACTAGATGGCGGAACTGAGACGTCAGGTCCTGTCAAAAGCGTCAAAGCGCCTATATTTTCTAGCCGTGACTGAATGATGAACGAATGAATGAAACGAATGATGAACGTCATCACATATTTTGAAGACCTTTGTCCAAGTGGCAAGGTGACCTGTTCTGTCTGCCATACCTTTGCTAGAATCTAGCTAATACTTAAATATTTAATTGCACAGGACGAGATCTTCGAAGCAGTAGACAAGGCGTGCGACAGGCTGCCGCAGTCGGTCAACGGAGAATGTAAACAATTCGTGACGCAATACGGACCAGCCGTCGTCGCATTGTTGGTGCAGAGGATTGACCCAGCTACTGTGAGTATACATCGTCATCACTATCCGGAGGTATTAGGAAGAAAAACCAAGGTGTCCAAGAATAAGAATCGTTTTTAATACTGTTTTAATAAATACATTTATAAATGTAACAGATACAATAATGTTACAGAATCAAAGTGTATCTTTTATATGCGTTAATATATGTAACAGAAATAAGCAGTTTTAGGTATAATTGCACGGTACCGCAATCAAGTTTTGATTGCGGCTACTTTGGCAACGCCGCGTTTACCTGTTACACGTCTTATTAACACTGTTAACATTTTCATATCTGTTACATATATATTACTGTTACACGATTGTAAGTATTTTCGGTTAACATATTAAAAAAACATATTTGATGCTGTTATTAATTTTAAATGTAACACTTATAATTCTGTAACATATATGAAGGTTTTTAAGTCTTTGGCTTTGGCTTACACCTCTGACAGCACAGCACAGTTCTGGCTTAACGGCTAAAGCCAATAACGTATCTATCTCCAATTTTCGTACTGGAGGTAGAAAAACCTTTTAATCTCTGGTTTTAACGCCCCAATAAAGCCAAAGTATGCGACCCTATGACGTGTTGACAGTTGTCGACAATCAGTAGCGATCTGTCTTAGGTTATTGAGTTTGGCCGTAAGTATTAATACTTACTAGGTTATGAACCAGTATTCGTATCATGGCCACTATAGAAACAGAATACCAAATTGATTGATTGAAGAAATATTTCTACGGCGCGATGTCAAAATTCAAGAAAAGAATTACTTTTTGTTTAGAAAGTGAAAGTGTCTTCTCCTCGTAGAGTTGAGATAGAACGTATCGAACGGTTGTGAAAAGCTATGCAGGTTCGCTTAGCTTTCTATATTACATGTACTAGGTGCCAATTTCACCAATGAATCTAAACCCGATCAGCATATCTAAAACGTGTTCAAGAGCTATAAGTGTCAATATTCCACAGAAAATAATGACACTGACAGCCCTTAAACCTAGTTTATGTGCTGATCGCTTTTAGTTTCATCGATGAAATCCACCCTAAGTGCCGAATTCACAAATGAAACTGAACTCGATTATTTTTAACCCAGTTCATGAGCTGTCAGCGTCAATATTCCATAACAATTTCGACACTGACTCTTTCTATTAGTTTCATTGGTGAAATCCACCCTTAGTTTAATCCCTTTTCATGTAAGTAGAAGGACTGTTATGTCTTCATTCATGATACGAACCCCTGTATTAATAAACTTTTGATTTTGTAATTTTACATAACATAACATCACGCCTGTAATCCCAGAAGGGTAAGGCAGAGGTGTACCTATAGTACACCCACATTTCGCCAGTTATGCTTAAGTCCCATGTAATAGGGGGCGAGCCTATTGCCATCAACCGGGCACAAATCCAGACTCCGGGCTGCTACTGAGAAATTCTAGATAGAAAGACCCAATAACACTATGCCCGACCTGGCAATCGAACCCAGGACCTCATGCTCAGCAGTAGCTCTTGCGATCACTAGACCAACGAGGCAGTAATTTTAATTAGCTGCAAATCTTATAAAGTCTGTGTGTTGGGCAGGTATGTCCCGCGGTCGGCATCTGCCCGCAGGTGGGCGAGGTGCGTCGCGTTGACATCAACTCGGATAAGTCCAACTGCCCGCTGTGCCTGTTCGCTGTTGAGCAACTCGAGACCATGCTCAAAAATAACCGCACCGAGGTATGTTGTGTTTGAATAAGAATTATTGTTTGCTGACATTTTGTGTTTTATAATAGGGATGATGACATTTATTTTTAATTCAATAAAAAAAAAACACATAGTGCGAACAATATTATAAAAAGTGCAAATGCAAAAAAAAATGCCAAGTTATAAACGTTTTAAAATAAAAGTTAGACAAGGACAGTACTATCGTAGAAGTGACGTCACGACTATGTAACTTCATACTAGCGCCATACATCGGCCGGACCGCGCGACAAGGACGGGAATAATCCCCTCCGAAAACTTTTAAAGCGTGTAGCTTCGTCATATTTACATCGATTTAACAAATTTTTATATCATTTTTAATAATAGTCATCATCTCTATAATCACTAGCTTCTTCTAGCGACTTCGTCCTCGTGAATAAGTAATAGCGCTGATATGACTCCGTTTTCGATAATAAGACGCCTGCATGTGCTATATTTGCCGATATGACCAAGGCTTTTGACTACGTAAACCATGACGTCCTTTTGGAAAAACTACATAGTTACGGTATAAGGGGGAATGTCCTAGACTTAATAAGCTCCTATCTTACTGGAAGGACTCAACATACAGAAATCTCTAGAATTTGCCTTGAAACCAAATGTGAGCTTAGATACATATCAGCCAGTAGGGAGGTCAAATACGGTGTACCGCAGGGCAGTGTATTGGGACCTCCTCTATTTCTCCTTTATATAAATGACCTGCCACGACAGACACGACAACCCATGGTACTATTTGCAGACGATAGTACAGCGATAGTTAAGTGTACCAATAAAGAAATATATGAAAGAGAAATTAATAGCACCCTAGAAACAATTATTCATTGGCTTGGTAAAAATAACTTAATAATAAATCTTAAAAAAACAAAAGTAATGCACTTTTATCAAAGGATACGCGCTGATGATATAAATGTTAGTTGTAATGGTCAAATAGTGGATACAACTTGTGTAGCGAAATTTCTAGGCATTCTTATTGACAACAATTTGACTTGGAAACCACATGCCGATGACGTATGTAAGAAGTTAAATAAAGCAGCCTACGTACTGTATAACCTAGCACATAAAGTTAGCACTGATACACTTCTACTCGCCTATCATGGGTTGGTTGCTTCAGTGTTAAGATTTGGAATCATATTTTGGGGTAACTGTAGTGAGAGGGAGGAGATTTTTAAGGCCCAGAAACGGTGTATTAGGTCTATGTCAAAACTTAAAAGCACAGACAGTTGTGAACCTCTGTTTCGGTCTCTGAAGATACTGACTTTTCCATGTTTGTACATATTGGAGGTGGCAATTTTTGTAAAGTCTAATCTTAACTTATTTTCGTCACTGGCGAACTTAAGAACACGTAGTGGCCCCTTGAGATCCCAATACAAGAACTTACTACATTCGGGTAATTACAAAACAGCACTGTTAAGGAAAAGTATTATGACAATGGGACCTGTCATTTATAATAAAATACCTCATAGTTTTAAGGATTATTCTTTAAACATTTTTAAATCTAAGGTAACTGCTTTACTTTTAGGCAAATGTTATTACTCAGTGAAAGACTTTCTTAATGATACGAGTTTTTCCTGATTATGACTGTAATAATTAATTGCAATTTTGACCATGTAAGACTTTTGTACCTGACTATATATACTTCACTATAATTTCTAATCGATTGACATTATTTTGTTTATATATTTTAATTACTGCAATAATTTGCACGACGTAAGTGGACCCTGTTTTGTTGACATTCATTTTGTTTTAATAATATTTAATGTAACAATTTGCACGCCGTAAGGTAGACTGTAGCCGATCTCATTATTATACAACATCTTATATCTGTACCTACATTCATAGCAAATAAATTTTTGATTCTGATTCTGATTCTGATTCTGATTCGCTTAGCATTTTTATTTTTTTGCTTGGTTCTCATTGGTCCTAGGTTAAAGTTAAGAAGCCTGTAGCTTTCATGAAGAATTGGACGGGCTATCAAATGCAAAAGAATTTTTCAAAATTCGACTGTTATTTCCAGAAGTTAGCGCGTTCAAACAAAGAAACTCCTCAGCTTTTTATTCGTATAAGTATAGATAGTTATCCTCTAGTATAGTTCAGTAGAATGTAACAATTCTTATCCTTTTGTTTCTAACACACTTGCTGGGTATCTGACCGCCATTTGAGGTTAAAGAATCTCTAATAAATCAAAAGAAATATACTACAAATTTCACTGAATGAGAAATATTTTAACTATTTAATAATGATGGCATTCGTGAGCAGAGCTAGTATGACACGCAAAAATGTTAAAAGAAGACAACAATAATTAACGTACATAACAAGATATTGAAGGTAGCAGCAAAAGATTCATGCGAAACAAAAATCAAAATTTTGTGGGTAAATTAAAAACATAACCGGCCGGTTTTAAATGTTGTCAATAATAAAAGATTTAAACTGAGTTTTGAATATTTGTAAACTTTCGTATGTAATACTTTGTTTGGACAATAGGACCCAGTCATAGAACGTAACATGTGATAAGTACAATCTCTTAGTAAGAAAATCATAGGAACGTTGTGTATTTCATAGCTAATGATATTAGTGTTCACATTTTGACGATTACAAAAATAAAGTCTCGCCGTCGTCTCCGAACGCCCTAAACTCAAAAACTACCGAATTTTTTTACAAACAGTTATCACCAATGGACGGAGTGATTCATGAGGAAGGTTTAGGCATGGGGTCTCAACTCGAACAAATTATAATTTGTCTTGAAAAAAAAATCATAGATGGCAGCATATGTAACCATTAAGAAATTAACAATCATTAAAAAGCCATATACGGCAGAATTTTGGCTGAATTATGATTGGTAAAAGTCTAAACTTCCCAGTTTAGTGCAGATTTATCTATTTCCACTCGTAATATACGTATTTCAAAATAAAAATAAAAAGGAAGCCTTTATCTTTTGTCTGTTAATCATTTTGTTTAAAGCTTTTTGCAATAGATGGCGCTTTACTCAATTGGTCTAGCCTCATGAGTTTCCAGTTTTGTTACTTTTTTAAATGAAACCACGTTTTTTATTATTATTTTATACATAGAAATATAAAAGATATCTAATAACATGTTTTTCTGAACCCAGAACTATAAAACTTTATATAAAAAGGATTGCATGAAACGTTTTAAAAGTAGGTCGACTCCTAGATGGCGTTGTAATACTACAGTCTCTGGGAATTAGTGAGTCGCTTATGCTGCGATCTGTTGAAGAATTGGAAGACTAAAATTTGCCAGCTCATTTGCCAGACTTAGGGAGGTTTCATTTCTTTGAATGGGATTGGGTATCTGTACATAGTATTATATTATCTGTGGTTTAGGTGTATAGTTCATTGTTGTGTGTAAACTGGCTGATATATGACGATGATTGTTGAAGATGTCGAAAAAAATAATGAATAACGGGAGCTTCCTTGGCGTGGCCGCGTAAACCAATAGAGTTACATGAAAATAATGGTAGTACGTTCCCGTGGGATATTTACCGAAATCCATTCGAGTGAAGCCGTGGGCAATAGCTAGTCCTACATACAGGGTGTCCCGTAAGTCGACGTCAAGCTGGAATCCGGTGATTGGTCAAGTCATAATAGCTAACAGATATTAAAAAAAAAACGGGCATTTAAAAAAAAAACGGGTATTTAAAAAAAAAAACGACTAAATCTACCGCCTGTGACGGTCTTTTAACTCCTGTTGCTACAAATCTTAACTTATTGTTTGTGTTAACTATTATTATTATTATTACACCCTACCTATCACCCGACTCCGGCTTGCCGTCGACTAACGGAACATTCTGTATAAAAGTCTTCACACAGGATTCAGATTAAAATAAATATATACTATCGCCGTGTGTAAACGAAGCAAGTAGTAGTTGGCGTTCTGTAGTTTCTGCCTACCCCCATGGGAATAAGGCGTGAGTTTATGTATATTTTTTTACGTACTTTGACGCCTAACACCTATTTATCATTCCACAGGAAAGCATCCGCCAAGCCCTGGACAACCTTTGCACACATCTCTCTACAAAACTGCGCACCGAATGCGTAGACTTCGTGGACACATACGCGCCACAGTTGGTTGAGATGTTGGTCGCAGACATGAACGCACAGGAAATATGCGTGTACCTCAAACTGTGCAAGGATGAAGTCAAGGTAAGCAGTTCTTCTTTTCGTTTCGACTGTCAGTCTATGTTGGTTTTCACTGTTTGGCGAGGAAGTGATTGTCGCGAGGGAGGCGGTGGAAAGAGAGAGGGAGGATACAACCTCCCGTCCATTCCGTAGCAGACGCACCTGGCGTTGGAGGGCGCGGAACGATCTCCGGCTGCGGGATGATGATAGGGATGATGACTGATAATATAATTTCAAAAAACGCATAGTAAAAATGAGATAATCGAAAAAATCCGATCCGAGTCGTTGTAAACAAAAAGCAGCAACACGCTTTAAAAGTTTTTGTAGGGGATTAATTCCATCCTTGTGCGCGGTACGGACAATGTACAGCGCTATTATGTAGTTACATAGTCGTGACGTCACTTCTACGATAGTGCTGTCTTGTTTAACACTTATTTTAATATCCTTTGTCGATCCCGGAACCGCAGGATTTTCGATACAAAAGCGAATTCCATATTAGCTAACATCTCAATTTTAGGTGGATATGCATCCGAATATTTTATCTATAGTGATCACTGCCGCCTATGAACACGTATCAGTAATATTAAAGGCTCATAAATCACACTCGTATGCCTGTTATATTAATTCCAAGCCCACCCATGCCCGTCAAACCGGAACACAGCAGTACTGCTGGACGGCAGAAATAGGTAGGTAGTTAGTTCTTACCCAGACGTGATCCTTAAGCCCACGTTCGCACAGACGTACAAATATTGCGGCGGGTTTTTATCGCACACTGCATTTTCAACTCTCGGTGTTGAGACGAGCGATGAGAAACTAATAGAGTGCATCCCAGCTCGTCGAAACAATACACTACCGGTTTTTGAACTCTCGGCGCTAGGCAGAGCGTTGAGAATCCAGTCTGCGATATATGTGGGCTAAAGGTCTATCCACACATATCAGGGCCGAACAGGGCCGTGGAACACCTAAGGCAGGTATTGAAGCTCCATAGCCGACCCGACACGGACGGTGTGTGAACGAGTTAATAAAAAATAAACGCACTTATATTTTATTATTATATATATTATATTATACTTTTTTTTTGAGCCCCTTACGGTGCACGGTCCGTCCATAGCCCGCAAAATAGATAAACAAGAAAATATATTAAAAATATAGTGTTTTTTTTAACTAATCTACATAGGAAAAAAATGTGAAGACGTCGTTTCAGTTAATTTTTAACATTCTGTTAGGCGTAACACTATATTGTGTTTTTCCTTAATTGTTATTATTAACATCTGCCCGCGACTTCGTCCTCATAAAATTTCTTAGACCCCGGTCCACCCCTTTGCATCACATCGCCTGCCGCTTCGTCTTCGCTTAGTGTTATTTCTGACTTGTTTTTCTTTTATCCCGGCTCTTTAGGGTCCTAGCATGATGTTAGATAGTACCTTCTTCAACAATTGGGCTATCAAATACAGGAATATTTTTTCAAGTCCGACCTGAAGTTCCACAGTTTACCCCCTACATACAAACTAACAAACAAATAAATGTTCCTTCTTATAATATTTGTATACAGGTTGCCCCAGAAGTCGACGTCAAACCGGAATCGGGTGGGATGTCAAACATAATCAACTTAAAAAAAACAGGTTTTGTTATTTTTACAAAAATATAATTTTTAAGGGCACTGGCGAGGCAAGGCAATCGGCAAGGATTTTCTCGTTTTTTTTTATAAAAGCCCGTAATTTTTAAAATTGTTTATAGCATTGTTTTTTTTTCTGTTAACTATTATGGCTATACCTATCACCGGATTCCGGCTTGACGTCGACTTCTGGGACCACGGAATAGAAAAAAACAAGTGGAAGTGCCACAAAGCTATCACGCGCGTGTCACAATAATGCGGAAAATATGTAAAATAATAACAACCTTCGACCGTGGTATTAAGACTTAATTTTGTATGAACAACAAATACAACTTTGACGAAAAGCTTACTTGTTGTTCATACAAAATGAACACTTATTACAATTGATGAAAGTTGTTATTAATTTACATATCTTTCCGCATAATTGTAACACACGCGGGTCAACAAACGGGCACTTCTACTTGTTTTTTCTATTCCGTGTCTGGGACATCTTGTAGATGTACAGTTAAGCCATACATATTTATCTCTCAGGACCCATTGAAGATCACCAGCCACAGTGCGATCGACAAGTACCATCAGAAGCCGCAGCGGATGGCCGATAGGAACAACTTCAGAGGGCAGTCGCTGCTGCCTGCCAACATGTTGGTGGTTGCCAACAAGGATCACGACCTCGGTATGTTGGTTTTCTGTGATTTTACTGTAGGTTACTGTAGTTATTGAATTAATTTCGGTCTTAGGAATGTTTTCTTTATTCGCATTTTATTTATGTATTTTATTACTAGTTGTTGCCCGCGACTTCGTCTGGGAGCCAGAACGTAAAGTAGCCTATGGTCCTTACTTAGGTCATGGTCCATCTGTGTGCCAAATTTCATCCAAATCCGCTCAGCCGTTTCAGCGTGAAAGCGTAAAAAACTAGCCTACTTTTGCATTTATAATATTTGCTAGGATTTATGTACTCACAGGAACATAGAAACAGATACGACGTATATAAGTATTGAGTACAAAGTTACTGCTTAATTCTAAAGAAATAAGCTGTTTTATTTTGATATAGTAGAATATCTTCTATCATTGAGCTCTTCGCACATTTAAAAACAATCTTAGCCTTCCCAAAGATACTTAATTATATATTTCTTCTGAAAAGACAAGATATGTCACGAAAAAGGCTTCTGGTTTCAAACGTCTGGCTGTGTCCTGACCTTCGTGGCATATTTAGTGCCGATTTCATCATCGAAACTGAACGCGACCAGCACTTTTAAACCCAGTTCAAGAGCTGTCAGTGTCAATAACCCCATAATAGTTTTGACACTGATATCTCTTGAACTCGTTTTATATATGCTAATCGTGTGTAGAACCATTCATTTTGGAAACTGTTAGATTTTTTTGATGGCTTCTTTTAAAATGCAATGTATGACATTTCCAGAAACGAACGAGATCTACGACAACACAGTGAACGGCCGCGCTGTAAAGCCCCCAGTGTCGCAGAAGTCTTTGTGTGTTATTTGCCAGTTTGTGCTTACCGAGATCGACGACGAAATCAAGGACAAGCATAATGAGGTGTGTACACAACTATTCACTGTTTTCAGGTGTACACCCACGTGTGTGCACCGATTTTTCCAGCTGCGTTTTAATAATTTGTTCGTTGGATAAGGCAAGAGACACAATAGGACTGTCCGATTCTTTTTATTTTATTGTACTCAAGGACATGTTATAAGACAGTCACAAGACGTGATTCCTCATGATTTTCACTTCTTAGCTTTATCGTCACAGATATCCAATCCCATACAAAAAAAATGGCACCTCGCTAAGTAAGGCTATTTTTCTTCGTCATTTTTTTAACAGATGGCAGCATCTGTCACTCACTAATTGCCAGTGTTCGCTTCTAGCTAATCGCTTTCTACACATGACATAACATCACGCCTGTAATCCCAGAAGGGTTAGGCAGAGGTGTACCTATAGTACACCCACATTTCGCCAGTAATGCTTAGGTCCCATGTAATATGGGGCGAGCCTATTGCCATCAACTGGGGACAAATACAGCGTCCGGGCTGCTACTGAGAATTCTAGATAGAAAAACCCAATTACACCCGACCTGTGAATCAAACCCAGGACCTCATGCTCAACGGTAGCTTTTCGCCACATTTCGCCAGTAATGCTTAGGTCCCATGTATAGGGGGCGAGCCTATTGCCATAAACCGAGAACAAATCCAACTCCGGGCTGTTACTGAGAAATTCTAGATAGAAAAACCCAATTACACTTCGCCAATCGCTTTCTAGTGATTGTTAATTTCATAATTATTAACTGCCATCTATGATTTTTTTCAAGAATAATTATAATGTTTTCGAGTTGAGACCACATGTTATCGTATAGTGTTCCATAGCTTAGCTTACATTATCAATAACAGCCAAAAGTTATTCGACTTTTTAATTTTTAATAATTTTATAATTTTGGGAGTTCGTTCTTACATCGTATAATTTCCACACAGGATGAAGTCAAAAATATAGTCCACAACATATGCAAACGCATGCCGAAGTCTGTGCGTTCTGAATGTGACCAGTTCGTCGAGAAGTACGCCGATTTGGTGATCAGTCTGTTGGTGCAGAAGTTGGAGCCGAAACAGGTGTGCGAGGAACTCAAGCTTTGTGATAGCGTCAGCGTTGCTACTGTTAAAGGTATGGGTATTTAATTGTTGGTTGTTTTTTATGTATTTTCTTGTAACGAACTTGTGGCGGCATCTACACCGCCACATGAGAACTACACTGACGTTACGCTAAATCCTGCATCGCGCAAGCAGAGTTTACCGCGCGACTATCATATCGACACTCGTCTGGTCGGATGATCCTTCCTTTTCTATCGAGTATGAGTGAACTTTACACCCTGTTCTTCATACCTTTATAAACTTATAGTTGTTCAATGTCTCAAACTCACCAATATATACCAGCACTACGATGAAGGAGACATTACATTTTTGGGATGAGTATTTATCGTCCCAATGAACTCAACTATTCATAAATATCATCTATCATAAAAATAATATATGCCAAAAAGACAAGGGGCAATGGATTTTAACACCAGTTTGGTAACATTTGTTGCAATTTTTGACATTACTGGAAAAAGGTTTAAATTAGATTAAATTAGCTAGCAAAACTCCGCAGACGTGATGGAATATCTAATGACGATAAAAAAAAACTTTCTTAACGCTTTATTTTAAGTAATTGCAGCTGACTCCGGGGTCAACGGCCAATGGTTGACAATTGACATTTTCGCATTTTGTTTAATATTCATTACAGCATTTTGTTAAATTACATGGAAACAAAATTTACATTGATACTACTGAATTATAATAAATTTATTTACTTAATTGACAAAAGCCTCCTCCATAAACGTATATTTGTACGCCGAATGGCAAAACATAGGGAAACTATATTATAACAATTGAAACATCTTGCACACTGTTGTAACCTATGTTTACAAATAAAGTGATTGATTGATTCACACCAATCGTATTTCTACAGAGGAGATCCTAGACTGCGCAGTATGCGAGGCTGTTGTGATGGCGGTTCACAAAGTGCTCAGCAACGACAAGATCGACCGCAACATCGTGCACATCATCGAGAAGTCTTGCGGACTCTTACCAGCCAAGTACAACGCCAGGGTGAGTATCAAATAAGATATTTTGTACTGCATAGTAATCAAATACCGAACATACTCAAAAAAAAAAAAAAAACATTCAAACTAGGCTGAGAATCAGCACTATTTGAACGTCAAAATTACAGAAGACATTCCCCTAAAAACGCTCACCCTTCACCACTTCCTAGTGTTTTAGCTGGGAAGATGATGTATTGCAACGAAAACCCCAGCAGCACAGCTGTCTGTACTACCGAGATAAAAAAAGTAAATATCTTGTGTCCTAACCCTGGTCAACGTCTACCCATGTGCTTAATGTCATCCAAATCCTTTCAGCGGTTAGGGCGTGCAAAGATGGTAAAGTGGTACTCGTTCCGATGATCGGGAAACAACACGATGTAAGATAATGATTTAGATATGTTGTGACATAAATTGTTAATTCCACCTTATTAGTAAAGAAGATAGATGACAAACTAGATTATAGATAGGGTTAAGTGAAACGAGGAAAATGCAGCCTTTGTCTTGCAGTGGGAAATATAAACATAGCATGTTGGAAAAATTATGTTTGTAGCTGTACATCATACAAGCTGTACATCAGATGAGACGTTTGAGGGGGTGAAAGTGTCACCCCCTCAAACGTCTCATCTGACCTAGAATAAACGTTTGATAAATTTCCTAATGTGAAATACATGCGTGACCTACATTACACCCTTTTTTATAGATCAATGAATAAAATGCGAGCCTGATATTGTAACCTCAATCGGGTTCCAATTATTATCATGAATGGATATATACAACCTGTTTGTTTTTGATATCCCATAACGCTAGGGTATGATTAAGACCATATCAAAAAATTAACTGGCATATGAATTGTTTCAACCATTTATTTTTTCTTCTTGCAAAACAATTCGACAAAGTCACGATTATTAATGTAAAACACCCTTACGTGAAATATGAATTACTGGTATTTATCAATGAAACTTAGATACCTATACACATCGAGGGTCTATTTTGTACGGTAGGCAAACAAAATTGGCAACCTCGCAAAAGTAAAGATTCGTCATACTGGTGACAATTTTTGACCTAATTAAATTATTATTGATGATATGTCCGTAACTATGCATTTTTGGATCACCTATTCTAGGAGCTTTAGTATTATTTTTACCTACAGAATATAACCCTAGAGTTATAGGATATAAAAACAACCGGTTGTGTAGGTCGCGGAAATATAAAAAGAGAAATGTATTGTATACGTAATGTATTGTTACGATTGAATTTATTAAAAGGATACATGGATGCAAAAACAGGTTTTTGTGAAAGTTACCAATACAATAATTTTTGAACACAATCATTTTGTATCAGTAAAAACTTGCAATATAAGGCTATAAAATCTTCAAATCTCTGCTAATTACTTAAGTTATCCATACTTATCACTCCCTTTTTTAAATAAAAATATGATTTCACGTGCTTACTTTAGATCCGTTGTAACTATGTATTGGATATCTCTGAGATAAAAGGTTTTAGCATTTACTTTGTCTAAATAACCGGTGTTTGATTAAATGATAGCTTTGTAAATGTGAATAAATACAGTTATCTTAAATAATGGTACAGTGTTTATTAGATGATAATTTGAATTACGGTAACTGGATACAAATGATACGGATGAAGCAATCATGTCATGATGATTCTAACTATTATAAAATATGATGCTCGTAATAAATACCTGTGTCACTTTGGTCAGAAACGAATGACAATAATGGAGGAAGAAAATCACATTGTTTCAATTTTTTTTGCAGTCATCAACGATGTGCATTTTGCACTAATGGCTAACACACTACAAGTTTGAACATATATACAAAACTTGTAGAGGCCAGCAATATATCATATCCTAAAGGAGATCAATTTCCTAGAAATTATTTTAAAGCACAGGAAGTATATACACTATATGCCGTACATACTCTACGGGAAACACATTCCAGGCAACATGGAATGTTGCAGTGTTGCTAGCAACATATAACATCAAAGCATTCTTGGTAAACAAATAACGCAACTGATTGTCAACTATGTTTCAAATATATGCGTCTTGTTTTTTAACATAACTTTCCCTATTTTTCTACTTTTACCCAGTCTCTAATTAAATTCGAATGTTATGTTTTCCTTGATCAGTGCCACTCGTTGATGGAGATCTACGGAGACAGCATCATCCACCTGATCGAAGAGTTCGGCACGAAGGGCGTGTGCCAGAAGATCGGCATGTGCTCGCCTTCAGACGCCGCCTACGTGCATATGTACCGGGAGAAGAGGAACTAACTGTGTGAGTATACTTGTAAATTATAAGTCAACGCGGCACGTTACGTTTACACGTGTATAAAACAAGTATTCTACATATGGTGTCTACTGTTTTCGTTTATCGTTTACGTCTAAAATCATTTGCAAGGACTAGTTGTATACAAAACTTGTAGAAAAAATAACAAAAATATAAAAAGGTGAACAAAATAGTTAACAATACATTCAACGATACAAGTCGGAAACAACGTCACCAGACATGACGTGAAACGACGTCTTAGGATTTTTTAAGACGCCTCTCTCCAACGGTTTGTTGAGCGATTATTAACAATTTAGGAGCAAGACGGTATTTATAAACATAACATAACATCACGCCTGTAATCCCAGATGGGTTAGGCAGAGGTGTACCTATAGTACACCCACATTTCACCAGTTATACTCAAGTCTCATGTAATAGGGGGCGAGCCTATTACCATCAAGCGGGCACAAATCCAGACTCCGTGCTTCTACTGAGAAATTCTGGATAGAAAAACCCAATAACGCTTTGCCCGACCTGGGAATCGAACCAAGACCTCATGTTCAGCAGTAGCTCTTGCGACCACTAGACCAACGGGCAGTCTAACGTAACGTAAAATCCTTCAAAACAATGTGCCAAACGTGATGTGAATGTGAAATGTGTCTTATATGTCGTGTGATATGAGATGACTGTTGAAAATATTAGTTTATTTTATACGAGGGCGGGTCAATAAGTCCGTGACTTTTTGAATTTCTGACCTCTTTACTGAAAAAGCAACACTACTCCTGTCAACAGGCATCTGTCAGTTGACTCCTGTCAAAATTTGAACTTGCTGCATCAGTTAGTTTGTGTTTGACAGCTATCTTTATCAGACTACCCAGTAATTTGAGGAAAAAATGGAAAAAAACTGAATTTCGTGTGCTTATTAAGCATGATTTTTTGCGAAAAAAACCATTACCGAGACCAAGGCTAAGCTTGATAAATACTATTTTGACTCTGCACCATCGATTTCAATGGTAAAAAAGTGGTTTACTGAATTTCGTTGTGGCCGTACAAGCACTGAAGATGCCGAACGTCCTGGACGCCCAGTTGAGGTCTCTTCACCCGAAACAATCGAAAAAAATTCACGATATGGTGTTGGCCGACCGAAGATTGAAAGTGCAAGAGATTGTGGAAGCCGTAGAGATCTCGCATGGCTCAGTGGTTTCAATTTTGAATGATCACTTGGGCATGAGAAAGCTTTCCGCAAGATGGGTGCCGCGTTTGCTCACAGTCGACCACAAACGCAATCGTGTAACAACTTCACAGGAAGGTTTGGCGTTGTTTAATCGCAATATGGAGGAGTTTTTGCGCCGTTTTGTAACCGTGGACGAAACATGGATCCATCACAACACACCAGAGACCAAACAACAGTCAAAACAGTGGGTTTCTAAGGGTGAATCGGCGCCAAAGAAGGCCAAGGTGGGTTTGTCAGCCAATAAAGTTATGGCGACTGACTGTTTTTTGGGATGCACGCGGGATAATCCACATTGACTACCTTCAAAAGGGAAGAACAATCAATGGGGAATATTATGCCAACTTATTGGACTGATTCAATGACGATTTGAAAAAAAACCGACCTCATTTGGCCAAGAAAAAAGTTCTTTTCCACCAAGACAATGCAAGGGTGTACACATTTGCAGTTGCCATGGCAAAAATCCATGAATTGGGCTATGAATTACTCCCTCATCCGCCCTATTCTCCAGATTTGGCTCCGAGTGACTACTTCTTGTTCCCAAACCTGAAGAAATGGCTTGGTGGAAAAAGATTTGACTCCAATGATGAAGTCATCTCGCAAAACAAATGCCTATTTTGTGGACCTCGACAAATCATATTTTTTGGAAGGGATAAAAAAATTGGAGAAGCGTTGGACAAAGTGTATAGAGCTCAAGGGAGACTACGTTGAAAAATAAAACATTTATTTATCAAAAAATCTGTGTTTTATTCCAACAGTCACGGACTTATTGACCCGCCCTCGTATCAATCATCAATCGTAAAGAATAATATATATATGTATATACATATTATAAATTAAAGTCTATTTTTGTCCCTATCGGTGTGACTCGTCTTGTTCGTCTTAACTACGCAACGGATTTCACCAATGAAAGTGAACGCGATCAGTACATAAAACTACGTTTCAGAGCTGCCAGTGTCATTATTTTATATGGAATATTGACACTGACAGCTCTTGAACGCGTTTCAGATGTCCTGAAAGCTACCGTTGAGCATGAGGTCCTGGGTTTGATTCACAGGTCGGGTTTAATTGGGTTTTTCTGTCTAGAATTCTCAGTAGCAGCCCGGACGCTGTATTTGTCCCCAGTTGATGGCAATAGGCTCGCCCCATATTACATGGGACTTAAGCCTATCTGGCGAAATGTGGGTGTACTATAGGTACATCTCTGCCTAACCCTTCTGGGATAACAAGCGTGATGTTATGTGTGTAAATTCATATGAATTTCCTTGACTTATTTGATTGTCATTATTCTTAATAGCTATGTCAATATTTTATAAATCGATGATTTCGCTTATCTTTCTGAGAAGACAAAAAGTATGGGCGATGAGTGTATAATGCAGATTTTTTATAACCTAACTCAGGGCGGGTTTCACCAATGAAACTGAGTGCGATCAGCACATAAACAACGTTTAAGCGCTGTTAGTGTCATTATTTTCTGTGGAATATTGACACCGGCTCTTGAACGCAGTTTAGGTTCTGCTCGGCTGATCGCGTTCAGTTTCATTGGTGATATTGGCACTTAGTTTTACGGTTGTTTATGGTATTATTTGCCTGAAAGGGGCCTCCCAGATCGGCATACCCTCCGACCCCTAATACGGCCGGCGCAACCAACCTGGACAATCGAATTCTGTTGATAGGCTAATATAAATTCAAATCGGCCCTTCTCAGGGCAAAACAGTTCACTGACAAAACCGACAAAACCAGCATTCTAATATGACTCTTTGATTTTCAGAAGCCGCTCTCGCGGCATATAAAGCAGATATTCGTAATCTCCTATAATATTAGTTTTACTTAAGTCATGATTTTTTTTTCTACCAAATCCATTTAGTTATAAGTTTGATTCATTTAAACAAAAAATGTTGTGACTATTTTTGTGCTTAGGTAATTTTAGTAAGTGTGAAAAAACTAAATAAAATTATGTCAAATTTTAAAAGTAATGAAATTATTATTGGAGAATTAGAAAAATATTTTTGTCATAAAAATATGACGCGGAGAAGTGTACTTATTTGCGAAATAAATAGTCACAATCATGTTTTGTTTCATGTAGCTGTTGCTTCTTAATGTTATTTAGATAAATCACGTAAAAATATTTATTAATTGTGAACAGAATATGTATTAGAAAAACATCAACTGAGAATTATCTAAACGGCATTTCGAAGTAAACATGATTTTAAGTGTATTTTGATTTTAGTTTTTTTTTTTAAGTTAAACGTAAATCTTGAAAATTTGTAACCGTCATGAGTAACCAGTAATAATCGCTATTAACATCGACATTGTAGTAACACGACTGTGATAGCTCATTTGTGAACTGTTTCTATAAATAAAGTTGGGAAACGTAAATTATGTGTTTTTTTTTATTGTGATGTTCACTGTAATAGGTTTCTGACGCCTAGAAATGAAAATATCCTAGGTATACTGGGCTATTCTCCAGCACGTCCAGCTCACTCATACGCGTTCAAGAGCTGTCAGTGTCAAAAATTGTGTTGAATATTGACACTGACAGCTATTGAACTGGGTTTAAAAGTGCTGATCGCGTTCAGTTGTATTGGTGAAATCGGCACATAATCTTTTGGGGCCAACTTGCACAATTGACCACCAAACACCTGCCACTTTGTAAGGGCTGATTTCAACAATGAAACTGAACGCGATCAGCACATCCAAAACGCGGTCAAGAGCTGTCAGTGTCAATATTCCACAGAAAATAATGACACTGACAGCCTTTCAACCTAGTTTATGTTTTGATCGAGTTCAGTTTCGTTGATGAAATCCACCCTAAGACGAATTCCATTTGCAGTAAAAAAAAGAGACATGCCAAATTAATTAATCAAAATAAAGCTATATCTACTATGAAAACCAAATGACGAAATACAAGAATCTAATTGACAAGTGATTCTTCGGAGGGTTTAGGTGTATGACATCGATTGTCCTCCCTTTGCTCCGGATGCTGAGGCGCGACCTCGGGTTCGTTCGGGTTATGCTTTCGGAGATGTTCGGCCAGCCATAGTATAGGCTCTGCTGGACGCTCGTGAGCCAACGCCGTCAAAGCTGGCAGTAAGGTCGGTGTCAAGTGCTTCTGTATGTAATCGTTTACTTGCCAGTGACGAACGAGCGGCCCTACTATCACTGTGAAAAGAGAAGAAATATTTTCATTGTTGGTAGGTTGGTCAGCTGCAACAGACTTGCGCTTATAGTTACCTACACAACTATAGTCCGTTCAAAGTTATATTGTGGTGTTCCCACTATTCCTACCATGAATTATGCTTGTGCATGAATTCCTACCAGTAGGTACATTATTGTGAATTTTCTTCGCAGTTTACCTACAAATTGTATAGCTTTGAATGTTGGTGGGAATAATGACATTTATTGTCTCGTTATTCCTACCTGTTTGTTAACATGGCTTGTTTATTTATGAACTGAGGAATACGTACAGACGCAATTGAGAAGGTAAAGTTTTTCCAAGTGCGTTTTTCATATTTTTGCAAATCGCAAAATTTAATACATAACAAAATTAACCTTTAAAAATAAATGATGAATGTTTCTTTATCACTAAGACGTCATTTATTCGAAAAATATATAAAAAGCACCACTTAATGACAAACACGAAAATAATAAGTTTATACCTAAAAAGTTTTATCATCCGAGTGAGACGGTAGTGAGTAACGTTAGAAGGGTCTTTTGGCGCTCGAATACGAACGCCAAAAGACCCTTCTAACGTTGACACGGGGCCCTATTGAGAAACATTTTTGAAAAACCTTCGTACTAGAGGAAAAATATTTTTTTAACAGCAACTACGAGTAGGTCAAAGGAACACAATGTTAAAGCTCCGTGCTCGAACCAAACTCTCTTTTGTCTTTTGTTGATAATTGTGAGAAAGCTTGAAATAATTGAAACATTAAGTCTGTGTGACTACCTGCCAGGGTCGCGAATTGTTCGAAAGAGATACCGTGGCCCCTGGCATGGGCAACTGTAGGAACACGGTGGGTTTTAGTCAATAAAAGTCTGACACGCCCTTCCACTCCACCCAGAGCGGGTCGTTTGATGATTTCCCATAAAAAAAAAGTCTGTACAAATAATAGTACAGTTTTTGTGGCGTTAAACCATTCGTGTCGGTCACAGAAAAAATATTGTATATTGGTGATAGTGATTTGCCTACTCAATGAAGATATTGTTTTATCATTTTATTTGAAGATTTTGTTTCTAGGATAGTTGAAGGCTAATAAGTGATTTTGAACATACCTACTTGAAATTGTTAGCTAAATAATAGGAATAATTTTCCTATTATTTAGCTAACAATTTCAAGTAAGTATCTAACAAAATATTGCTGAATGGGTTTAAAAAAAAGTTTTTTCAACATTAGGTATAATTCTGCAAAGTTGAAATAAGTGGTCCATCCACGTGCAAGTAGTAATATTTTTTTATGCTCAAACTTGCAAAACGATGATCAATCGTCAGTCTCGCGTCATTTTTCGATAAACTTGTTGCGAATATTAGTGCTTTGCCATGAATACTTACCGTCTTATATTCATAATAAAGCCATTCGCTTTATAAATCTATTTTAGCTATTAGTCAGTCCAGCCAACAACTTTGTTTAAATTCTTTTTTCCCCTATAAACAATGACAAAAATTTATCAAAATCTGTCGATTTCGTGGACGGCCCTTTAGAACTTACTATTCGGAAAGAAGAAATGAATCTCTCGAAGTGCTTCAGCGTGATTTTCACTGCCATGGAGGCCGTTAAAGTAGTCTCCATACTTAGTGCGACGACCGTAGCACGCACGCAAACTATCCGGCCAGTACGCTTGAGCTTCCAGCACCCTACAAATATAAATATTAGACAAAAGCCTTCAGAAGAAAACACTATGAAAAACCAGGGAGTACTTGACCTTGGCGAGAAAGTTTGACATAGTTGAACTGGTCCCATTTAATATTGCAATATAAAAAGCGTTACCTAAATGGATCCTTTCCAGTTCGAAAGCAAAACACCAGGCGACTTCAGACGATAAAGTTCTACATCGTAAAGAATACGATGTTTCCCTTTCAACGTTATCACCAAGAAGTCCACGGCTGGACATAGACTTTCCCAGTTGCTAACCAATTAACTCTTCTGGGCTACTCTCATCCAGCAGCTACCAGCAACCCTGTGAAAATCACCTAGCTTGAAGGCGACGTAACAACGATTGCCCGTTTGCAGTTTCCACTTAACAACACCTACACCAACGGTCATCAGTTCTACGGTTAATATGGCCTTTCCATTTGCTCTTCAGCGTGCTTTTTCTTCGGGCTAGGTCAACTAGCCTGGTTTTCTGTCGGCTCGCCTCATTCTAGATAAGATACCTTAACAGTGAGCCTACATAGCAGGACAAAAATCTACCACAAACTTAAAACTAAAAGACTTGTAAAAACCTACACAGCAGGTCCCATAAGAGTCCTCCACTTGGTGATGCAGTTCTTAGCGGCGAGGACAAGCGCTATGATTGGTCCGCTCGACATGTGCGCCACAAGATGGGGGAAGTGATGGCTGCCGTAGTGGCCCCTGTACAGCTCGGCTGTCTGCTCAGGAGTTAGGCGTACTTGGCGCTTCTGTGGGGATATATGATGATATTGAGGTAAACTCACAAGCCGGTAGTCAAAGTGAAATCTAGTGTATATTTTAATAAATGAGACCATATAAAGGCAATTTTGAACGTCACAAATTAGAAGAGAAAAAAAAGAAAAGAACGTTTATTTACGGTAAACATGACGAAGTGATCGAACACAAACACCAAAGAGAACAAATCGGGAGAAAATATGCGTCACATCCACGCAAAACGGCCATCGCTCAGCTTAATGATACGACCCTATGCGAGACAGAGCCCCAGCGCTGGTGAGAACAAAGTCAAACTTCAATTGCACGGCGAGATCGTAGCACGTAGCAACCTACGAGGCTACGACGTAGCGGCTCATTTTCTTTCTAATCGCTACACTGCACTGTTGCTACGCATCTTTAGGCTAGGGTGCGTCACATATTGTTTGGGGAAGTTTAATTAAATGAGACAGATATAAAGAATCCACAGAATTACAAATGAAAGCAGTCTTTGAAATAATAATAATTTTATTAACACTTACTTTATTTTTTTTATGCTATTTAGCAATAATACATAATATCAAATATAAAATCTGAAGTATATTGATATATACGTAGGTACATATTTACATCTAGAGTCAGATTTGATAACAGCCAGTCGTTGTGAGTAACAAAACACTAACTATTGTTTTATATTTTTTAGACACTTCTAGTGATTAAAATGAAAAGAAACGAATGCAAATAGCAATTATATGATATTAAACATGTGCCCTTCAAACGGCAATGGGGAGTCGTAATTAGTTTTTTTCTATGGTTTCCATAGATAACAGCGGTGACCGGCATGAGAGCTGGGGCTCAAAGATCTGCTGATGACGTAGGGTTGTCGAACACAAGGTTACATTACATTCTTTTTTTTTTCCTTTTTTTTTGACAATGTATCGTACCAACCAACTAGGAACGTTACTTAGTTCGATTACATAAATCATATGCTTTAGTAATAAAATCTATAAAGATTCGAGTTGTGGAAGACTTAGAACTAATCGAACACAGTCGATTGATAAGTGATCGATGGACTGTGTTCGATTCGAGTCTCATAGAAATGAACTGTTTGGGGTCTTGAAGTTGAACCGACTTGATAGGTAGAGGCAAATTCCACAAAATTCTGTCCCAGCCAAATGGTGTTATTGCAAAGAGTCTGTTCTGGTTCATGGCCCAAATGTAATCCGTAGCAATGTATATTTAATGTACGATGGGACTGACAAACGCATTGCGGTCATAAAAGTCCATAATTTAACAAAGACAAAAACAAAAAACTTACAGTAGTTATCATTTTCGTTTATTAATAAGGTTTACTTGAGTATAAAACAAATTAAAATATTATCCTTCTAACATAACATAACATCAAGCCTTGTTTCTAAGGGTTAGGCAGAGATGCATGTCTAGTACACACACATTTTGCCAGTTATATTTAAGTCTATTGCCATCAACCGGGTAACAAATCCAGACTCTGTGCTGCTACAGATGTAAAAATCTAAAAACACTTTGCCCGACCCGGGAACCAAAGCCAGGGCCTCATCCTCAGCGGTAGCGTTTGCGACCACTAGACCAATGAGATAGTCATAAGGATTATTGTTAAGGGTATTTTCTGTTTTACAATAAAGTATATTTAAATAAACAGATTAACCTTCTTAATATCACATATTTATCACACCCAGTCACGTTCTCTATAACAAAGTTAACCTCCACAAAATCTCAATATCCGAATAATAATTCTCAACTTCCAAACCGTGTCATCCCTATTTCTAAAGAGGGTTGCATTTGACGCGGAATAATGAAGGCGCCCCTCTTCAACTCTGTTAATGTCGATATGAGTTTTGCATATCACGGGCAACCCTTGCCATGCCCGCGGCACGCGGCTAGTTCCATTCGGACATGAGGGGAATAGTTGGACGACGAAAGAATGCCAAATGCGAAGAAGCGTATTTGCGAAATGTAGCAACGTAATGGGTATTTTCTTTGTACCAACCAACATATTAGAAAAACTCTGCCTACATATTAAATAAAAAATATAACATCACCTTCCAAAGTGTTTGAACTTAACTCAAACTTTACCGGCTCTGTGCTATAGAAGTATGTGTTTTTGTAAAGTTAAGATAAAATTATGAGTGTTGAACGAGGAAGAGGGAACTTAAATATGATTTTAATAAAGTAAATGTAATATTTATGATTTTGTTCAGCGACTGTCAATCGCTTCATCGCTTAACTTAAACTTAGGTTATATAGTGATCAACAAGCAAAGTAAAAAAGATTAGACCATTTTTGTGTCCACTACACACTTGCTAAATGTCGATATGAGTTTGCATATAGCACACAACCCTTCCGATGCCCGCGGCCCGCGGCCAGCCGAGTTTGGACTTAAGGGGATGGTCACTCTCCTTTCATTGTAATTGATGTGCTTTCATGCTCTGTTTTATTTTTGTCCTCGTTGAAATAGATTTTTATAAACACACTGATGTCTATAAAAACTTCAGATAGGATTTGAAAAATCATATAAATCAAAATCAAAATCGTACATTTTCATGGTTAAAAAAATTGAAATTGTTGCAACGACTTTTTTTTGCTTTTATAATACATACCTTTACTTACTTACCAAACCTTCAGTTTAAAGGTAGGTAGGCATTGTATTAACTTGAAGGTGAACGTCGCCGCGGTCATATAAATTTGCATATTACAACCCCAGTGAAATTTAGTCATGAGGGGAAAATCTTCGTCAGTTGCAATGTAGCAAACTATTTATATGATTTTTAGAGAATTTATATTAAGAATATTTATTTATATATACTTTAGTGTATACCACAAAATGACATAACAATTTTTTTTATCAAACTAAAAAATAAACAATGGGTGGCCTTATCGCTTTCTGTGATCTCTTCCAGGCAACCTTAGAATGGACAGTGATTTGTCTGGACATAAAATGGGGCTGTCAGTGGTGCAAGAAATAAATATACATTAAACTTAAATAGATACACAGATATATACATGTTAACATATCCTAAGGCATAGAAACATAAATACACACATACGAAATATATAAGAAACGAAAATAAATGATAATTACAGTTTACGAAAGCAAGATCACAACGACAAGTAATGATCCTTCACGAGGCTTTTAAACACAAATACCGACTGCGCGCATTTAATTTTAATACCGTCTATTATAACAATACAAGGTATAAACACAACGAACTTGGGCCCATTTTTTAAACCTATTTTACGGGCAAGTGCCTGCCTGCCTGTTTTGATGTTTAAATTGGTCCTAAAAAAACATTAATAGGTTGCGTACTGAAGTGACGAAAAAAATCGTAAAACGAAAAAAACGTCACCGTAAATACAAAACTCACCGGCGGGTGTCGGTTGAAGCGACTGCAGGGATGGGCAGGGACCCTCCATTCCATTAATAATGTTACAACGATCACACATCCGTCTGCTAAGTGGCCTAGAAAGGCCGATTTGCTGAGTTGAAAGCTGAAAGCTAGCTTGTTGTGGATACAATAACAAAACTGAGCATCTATTTATTAAAAAAAAATGTTTTTCGGTATCGGCTGGATCGATTTTTTTAATGTTCGATAGAAGTTCTGGCAAAACAAAATATATTTTATTTCTATGGGATTTTTATTGAAATTTGGACAGGACAACGTTACCCAGTACTATAAAAGTATTCAAAATATTTTAAGGAGAATCATAAGGTTGTTAAGTTTTCGAAAGTTCAAGCGCAAATCAAGACTAAATTTTAGTATGGTTTATGTATACCAAGTCTCTTGGTTGATACAATTTTATTTTAAACATATTTTTGAGCAGATATAAGTATGACGCGAAAAACTGTTAAATGTCGTTTATGTACGAACACATCCTATGGAGTAGATATAGGTTGTGTAAGAGCCAGACCAGAAAGAAAACTTTTCATACTGTAATATATCTAATCATATGTGAACTTAATTTTAACAGTTTAATATAAATAATTGTGCCCTACATGAACTTAGTTAGTATGTCTAAACTATACAATATTATTAAGAGAAAAGATTTGATTTTTGAATTATTGAATGTTTGTTTGTTACGCCTTCACGCTAAAACGGCTGAATGGATTTCGTTGAAATTTGGCGCATGGGTAGACCATGACTTGTATTAGGACATTTGATGGTTTTAATCCCGATATTTCCGCGGAATCAAAACTTATGCCGGTGAACCCACGGGGCACAGCTAGTCGTTAATAAAACACCGTAGTACTTGCGTGCGTCGCGACATTTGTGTTTAATAGTTCAGTAATAATGGAGCAACAAGATTAATGGCAAGATAAAGTAACCATTATAATATTATCGAGAGCAGTGCTAGCCCAGTGAAACGGCCCCACTTATGAGTTGTAGATCGTGAGTTCGAACCCAGACAGGCGCTTTACTTTGTGTAAATATTTTAATTACCACTGCTTTCAAAACGGTAATGAAAAACATCGTGACGAAACCAACAATTCAAAGACATAATGACGTCTTCCAACATGCACTGGGCCCGCGGCCTAGCAATGGAAACATTATAGGCTGATAATACTATAATATTATCTACAGTATTGTTTTGTTTGACTACCTTTGATTGTATTGGTATCACGTTCAACCTAATTTTAGACGCTTAGGCGTTCTAGTGATCGTAAATGATAAATACCCCGATTAGGTAAAATATTATTGGGATTTTCTGTAAGGACAACTTAGTAGTAAGCGGGTTTTCAATGTTGTCCGGTTGATGGCAATGAGGCACCTGTTCCACCGCCGATGAGGAAGCAACTAGCTAAATACTGTTCTCAGGGTTGGAGAGTATTATCATATAAAATAAGTTAAACGCAAAGAAAAGGCGACAGTGGACCTGTGGAAACATTGTTTTCATTAAAAGGTTTTATTTCTCCCCCAACAAGAGGATGCTTGTCTGACAGAAATGTATGTAAGAAATAAGTATACCCAGTATTTGTACCATATTCCTAAAATTACTCATGCAATATGATAAGTCGTTCTGTCATTAGGGCACTTACGACAATTTATTATACCAGCAGCCTAATTGCGTAACACATTTTCGTAAACGATTACGACTAATCTGTTTGATTTTGACAGTTCAACAACATTCATTGCGTTATTTACACTGTTGAGCAGAATTTTTATCGAACTTATGAAGCAATGTATTAGCAATCTGTTTCAAAACGATTCAGATTCCGATTGATTGTGTATTACGCAATTAGGGTACAGTCCACTCAGAAAGTATTGCGAAAAAAGGTTTTTATGTATGAGAGACAGGCTTTTGAAAATATGAGTAAGTAAAATTTACGGTACGCTCCAATTTCAAAATTTTCCTCCACATT
This sequence comes from Dasypolia templi, assembly GCA_963555695.1. Taxonomy (NCBI): domain Eukaryota; kingdom Metazoa; phylum Arthropoda; class Insecta; order Lepidoptera; family Noctuidae; genus Dasypolia; species Dasypolia templi. The sequence continues at coordinate 9,737,743 of OY743137.1, read as the reverse complement.
GTTTGCGAGCTAATTTAAATTGTCGTGTCTCATAAAAATGGATCTACGCCGGGAACATTTTCGCACTATGATTTTACGATTTCAATTGTCGCCTGAAACCGCACGAATCGTACGATAGACTTCAAATGGCATTCATGGATGAAGGCCCTTCTAAGGCAACCGTGTATTGTTGGTAAAACGAATTCAAGCGCGGTTGACTAACATTGGGGGATGAAGAAAGAAGTGTTCGCCCTTTGTCGGCCGTTACGGAAGAAAACGTGCTAGCAGTGCAGCACACCGCGCTCAAAACGAGGGACATCCTGGAAACCACGCCGGTCAAACTCCTGGGTCACCCTCCTTACAGCCCTGTCCTAGCACCGTGTGACTTCTTTTTATTCCCGAAAAAAAAAATCTGCTCAAAGGGATACAATTTTCGTCGCCGGAAGTTGCGCTGTCAGCGTTCGAGCAGGCTGTAAACGAGGTGTCTATGGCGGACTTAAAAAAGTATTTTGAAAACTGGTTCAGACGCATGAAACTTTGAATAGAGGCTAGTGCAGAGTACTTTAAAAAGATTATATAAAAATATATTTACAACTAGAACATTTATTTCAATTTTCGCATAACTTTCTGAGTGTCTCACGTACTTATTAAACTCAAACTCAAACTCAAATCATTTATTTCAATTAAACCATTTACAGGCACTTTTGAATTGTCAAGGAGTCGGTCAGTCAGAAATATGAAGCTAGTTGCCCATTCCAAAGCGTAGTAGGTACCTATGGAGAAGAACGGGCAAGAAACTCCATGGACACTCTTTTAAATAATAATGTTTTTACATATATCTTAGTTACATCGATTAATGTTGTTCACTATAAGTGAGAACGATGTACAAAAAACCGTACACGTTAAAAGCGTCCAGAGTGCATCAAAACATAATTAAAAACAATCCAGCTAATAATTTATTAAAATAAGCCCTGGCAGCTAAGAGATGACCAGTCCCAACTGACGGCGCCCGTTCACGAACATGACGCATGGATCAGCACCATTCAGCTCAACCATTTTGAAGGGAGCTAAATGATCCGACACACGCGCCACCGTCAGCGAGACATTTGAGTGAGCATGACATACTATCAGCCGCCAAGGCACATTCAAGTCAATCTATGACATTACCCGGTAAATGGTAGCTCTATAGTACAAAGTACTCACATCTGTGCAATGCATCTATATAATAAAAAGGAGATTGAGTTTATATAATGCAAATAAATTCTTACTATCTTCAGCAGCTTCAACAGTGATTCGAATGTCAATTAATTAGTTGTGGTGTGGAGCAGGACCGGCATTAAGCCAGGCATTTTTATCAGTTATGTAGTCCTCCAACCTATAATATGCCTGCCTGAATAGTGTGCGTTTAACAAAGGATTTGAATTTTGTCTCATTCATTTGAAGTATGTGGGGAGGTATTTTATTATAACATTTTAGACAGTACCCCATGAAAGATGAGTCTACTTTAGCCAGTCTGAAACCTGGTTGAAACCCACCACTCACTTATTTGCTCTGAAAGTATATTGTAATTTGTACTTTGTATAAAAAAAAGAGTTGTTAAAATACTCTATTTCGTATTTTATATTTTAGATACGACTTAAAAATATTTTCTATTTCGTATATATATTAAACACGTGCGAGAAAATATTTTGTAATTTGGATCTTAATTAAAGCAAAGCGTGTGTTTTGCCCAGCCCTAACTATGCTCAAGAAATGTACCTACAATATAGAGAGTTCTCGCCGGCCAGTCAACGATCAACTATTACTATACTTATGTATCTCTTTTACTGACACGGAACCTACCTCTATGGTATGTTTCTTGAGCGAGAAAATAGTTGATACTCGTAGCTGGTCGTTTTGTTAGCGGTGCGGCGGTGGGACAGGTGCCTGTTAAACAAGTTTAACCCTGGCTATGCTTCTTCGACCCGCGTAGGCGCAACACATAACATAAGCGGCGTAGGCAAGGTGAAGTGCATTCTCGTAGCGTGATCATAGGCGTCTACAAGAGACATTTTGCCTAAAAACACCTAAAAGGCGGGTGTGGTTATAAGTCTAGTGCAAAAATAGTGTTAAATTTATTTTAAGGAGATATTTATAGACTAACAAATCTCCACGCTGCACATAAAAACGGGGATCCTAGACGTAGAAAAAAAGACAGCCAAGCTGAAACAGATTGGATGGGTCACGTCAGCCGCGTGCACAGTGAGGCAACAGTCTCCACACGGCCGAGGCCAGCCCAGGAAGAGGTGGAGAGACGACCTAGGTGCGTACCGCAAGGGTTGGATCGGGGTGGCTCTAGAAAAGGATGCCTGGAAGGATTTCGGAAAGGCCTTTGCTCAGTAGTGGGAAAGTATTGGCTAACAAAAAAAAAGGTAAAGGGACTTGTACTAAGTTACTTAGTGTGATTTCACCAATGTTACTGAACGCGTTCAGCACATCTAAAACGCGTTCCAGAGCTGTCATTGTCAATATTCCATAGAAACTAATGACATTGACATCTCTTAAACGTAGTTTATGTGCTGATCGCGTTCAGTTTCATTATTGAAATCCACCTTGTTTCAATAACGTTTTTGAATAGAAAACTTTTCGTTTTAGAATATTATAGTTTAATGAATTAATTAGATTTGTGTAAGCTACCAAGCCACCTAAAGAGATCCGCAGGAGACAAAAAAAGTAGCAGTGGGCAGGGCACATTGCTCGCAGAACAGATGGCCAATGGGGCCGAAAGGTTCTGGAGTGGCGACCGCGTACCGGACGACGACCGATGACCTTGTGCAGGCCGCAGGAATCCGCTGCATTTGGGAATCACGGAACCGGTTGAAGTGGCAGTGCTTGCGGGCGGCCTATGTCCAGCAGGCTTTCTTTCAGCTGTCTTTCGGCTGAAATGATGATTATGACGATGAAGCCACCAAGCCACAAGCTCAAATACCAACCTCATACTCGTAGTTTATTATAATAATAAGGTTAGTGCTGCATTTGGCAGCTAAACCTTACATTATTTCCCTAAGTTTCCTAGGACATTTTTGTAAATTATTACCTTTTTTTTATTTTATGGCATTATTTCTGGATACAGCGTAGGACCGCCGCACCAGTCGTTGTGTTGATACTTGTGGAAGCTGTAGTGAACATCCATTGGCTCAGACAATGAATAAAGAGTACTAACCGCAAGAATATTAAAACCATGATCTAGAATGGTGTTCTCAATCGCCTCAGCATTTTCATACGCCTCCGGCTTGATGATAGCAAGGGTACGCTCCGAATAAGCATGATATTCCGCACCACTTTCCGAGGAAACATTAGACATGATTATAAAACTAGATTTGTGTGTTTTCGTATAAAATTACAATGAATTATGACAGAACTCTTGACGTTTGTAGGTCGTGAAAAGAGGTCGGATATCCACATGATCATTATGTCTTGACACTTCGGAGCAGCGCTGCTTGTCAAGATAAACGTCAAAAGTAAGTCGAATCCAACTCACAAACGTAGTTCGGTATGTAGCCGCGGACCAGGTTATTCTGGTTGTAGTAGGCCTTATTATAATGTTAATGGATCGTGAATATGTTTATAAGGTCGTGTACAGGCTTTTGATGTTTGCTGCTGAAAATGTTTTTTGAGAAACTTGGAAGACGATTTGTAATATGTTATGGATATTATGTGTTTATCTAGTAGGTAGATTTTGTGTAGTATAAACTGCATCTTTAGTCAGGAAAAGTTCAAGAAGAGCTTTAGGAATAAATGAAAAATGAATTGACAATAAATTTGACAATAATTGCTGTGCTTTATAAATGTGTACCTACAAAATTATCTACCTACTCACTATTCTCATTTCCATAGCCATCTAAACGCGTCTGAGACGTGTTTAGACGGACAAAGACAGACAATTCCTATACAAACAAACAATAAAATCAATTGCTTATCGATAAACAGACATTCTGAGACACTAAATGGGAAAACTGGCGTTTTCCGCGGACGCCACCCCGAGTGCGGAGGGGGCGCGGGGCTGCGTGCGGCGCGGGGGCGCAAGGGGGCGAGGGGGCGAGGGCCCGGGGGCGTAGGGGCCGCGCGCGGGCCCCAGTGCCCCCCGGACGCAGCGGCGGAGCGACGCCTCCCCGAGCCTGCACCCGCGACATGCGACGCTGACCCTGTCTCCCGCCACCCGAGAATCACCGCCGTATACATGGACAACTCCTGCCTCCTTGACCTCCTCATCAGGTGCTTCGCGATGACCGAGCCCGAGGACCTCAACTTCACGGCGTTCACCGACCTGTGTCGGCTGTGCTCCCTGAAGAGCGGTCCCAGACTCCATATCTTCGATAAGGAGTCGGAGCAGCGCCAGATCTTGTTTAAACTCAGGACCTGCCTGCCGACTATGGTGAGTAAGCCCTTTGTACTGTTCGGACTTTTGTCCTTGACATCCCAGTGACTTGCAATATCCAAAAAATGTGTAAATCTTTTTAATAATAAAATTAAAATCAGTTCATTCGATGACGTAATAAATGGTTTTGTGGTGAAGTGTAACGTAAACAGTGGCTTTGTGGTTGGGAGAAGTGCAATAATTGTGCTACGTAGCGGCCGGACGTAGCCTCGTAGACGCCTGCGCGCTACGATGCGCTACGAGCCGTGCACAACAAGGAATACAGAAATCTCACAATACCTGTTGATTTTTTTTATGCATAAATGATCGTTTTTGGGACAGACGATTCATCTAAGCTTAAATATGAAATAAATAAACAAATATTGTCAATTGTAATGGCTCCATTTTCATGATGATATTGCAGACAATTCGTGGAATAAAAAGTTTTTTTTTTTGCTGAAAAGGGTTTAATTTGGCCCCAAACTAGGCAAGTCTGTATCTCGGGCATAAAATCAGTCGTACTAAATAAATAGGTACTGCGATAGTTTCATAAATAATAATTTAAAAAAAGGTTTACTCTTTAATTGCATAACATTTAATAATAAGCAAATAAATTAAGCGATTCCTCCATAAAAAAGTTTTCACGTATATGAATTAGCGACTAGAATAATCCAGTTCTGAAATAAATTGGTTGAGCGCAGTTAAAATTACGGTAATATTTAAGGCTTGTTTATTTTATAAATATACCCGCCAAAACATCTTTAGCCTATATTCGATCAGTAAAGACTAGTAGTTATATTCCTGAGTACCTTTATGTAAACACGAGTTATCACAAAAAGTACTAACAAAATTAAATTATAAACAGTTATCATAAATTCGTAACTCACGAACTTGGCAAGTCATTTAAAATTAAAGAAGCTATCGATTCTTTCTTTGGAATGCATTTGTAAGGCCGAGCTCAGATCAACGACCTCGCAAAGTCACAGCTCACCGGCCCACGAACCCACCGTCTGAAGTAGGTCAGACCACCGGCTTACTGCGTATCCTTAAGGTTCTTACCTAGCAGACATGGTTGCTTTAATGCTTTGGCGATCAGCAATTTAATCGATTTTTGGAATTTGCTTGTCACACCGACCGACTTCTTCATACGAAACTATACCTTTTGAAAGGAGCTACTAGAATCAATTCTGTTTTCTGGTTAATGTTGACATTCAAAACTGCCATAAATAGTGGCCTTTACATTTGATAACTTTGACAGAAAAGTGACTTAAACACAGCGATTTGTCAAAACACGATGCAGCATCGAAACAATCGTTGAAATGCGTAAATTTACTATGGCGACCAAATGCAGACCCGCCAAATCGCGATTTAACATTTTATGAAGTTGCATAATTGCCAGTTGCCGATCCTAAAAGTAGCATGTCTGCGAATGCCCTTCGGGATTATACCAAGGATTATCAGACATAAGGACCGCCACGTGTCATTTAATACCTTTTTCTAGTTGTGTGACTTTTATTGCGTGAGACATAAAGGTCAAAGTTAAATGAACCGGCTCCTTGATAAAAAGTGGTCGTCGATCACGGATTATTCAGTGAACGATTTTGTATGGTTGTTATTGCGGGGTAATGAGAAATAAATGTATTTTGTTATTGCAAATATCGATGCTCGGGTTTGTTAGGATGTAGATTATGTTATTATTATATTTGCAAAACAAATATTTACACAGGCATCTTTTTTAGGGTTCCGGACGTCCTAATGGAACTCTTATAGGATCACTCGTGTGGCTGTCTGTCTGTCCACAGCCTATTTGTTCCGAATCTACAAAAATGATTAAGTGGATATTTGGTACATATGAATTTCTGTGACGAAGTTTGAATTTGGGGGTCAGTTTTGAGAGACAAACTAGAAAATTCAAAACAAAACATTTTCAAACTGCACCGTGTGATATATCAAATGAAAGGGCTTGTTGTGAGGGTCCTCAAACAAATTTTTTGTATAATTTTAAAATAATAAAATAAGTCCCCTCCTCTTATCTCCAAAACTACCGATCTTAAAATTTTGAAATAAAAAAAAATAAGTTAATTACTTACAGATTACTGGAAAACCTACAGGAAGTCTGTGGTTTTAAAATAAAGTGTTAAATCTTTCAATATTGTGCGTGCAAACTTACAATGCAATAGAACTCAATTTTAACCTAGTTGGATTTGTCGTATCGAAATGAAACTTTGTATGCATATGAAGTTCAATATTATATGAACATCATATGCATCAAACTATAATTTGGCATCTTGGAACTGACCTGATGATTGAGGATGGAGGCCAGGAGGTGAATGGTAGAAATCTTCAATGTCCAATATAGTGCACTTGGTGTTGAGGGTATGAGGATGGAGCCAGAAGGCTTCAGTAGTTCTCGAGTTCGGTGTCAAATGATTTCTTTTGATGACTCCAATATTTTGCACTTGGACACGAGGGTCTGATGATGGAGCCAGAAGGTGGATAGTTGAAATCTTCAGTGGCTGCTAGTAAACATGTCGAATTCAGGTTCATATGATTCGTTTTGACGAGTTGGATAGATTGGGGAAGGTCTGGTGATGGAGCCAAGAGGTGGATAGTGGAACTCTTCAGTGGCTACTAGTATACCCCTCGAGTCTGTGCTCATACTATTGACGAGTCCACTAGATTGGGCTTGGTAATGAGGGTCAGATGATGTTGCCAAGACGTGATAGTAAACCCCTCGAGTCTGTGCTCATACTTTTGACGAGTCCACTAGATTGGGCTTGGTAATGAGGGTCAGATGATGTTGTAAGCCGCTCAAGTCATTACTTCGTTGACTTACTTCCTGAAACGTATCAATTTAATGGAGAATAAACAGTAAAAAACTAAAAAAACTAAAAAGTAAAAAATAAAAATACTTGCTTAAACAAAACACGCTCTTTTCACGCACTAAAATTTATTTGACTAATTTTAATGTAACACATATTTTATCGTTGGCTATGAAGAAAGTAACTGCTGACGCCCAAGAAATACCTTTTTTACCCGACTATGCTAGGAGTAATGTTTATGATTTTATCATGTCTGTTTAACATCAGTACAATATTACCGCTAAAATAAAAATAAATATTGCGTCGTACAAAATGAAATGAAATCCTACTACAAACATTTCATTTAAAGTAGGTCGTCAAGACTTCTCAATGTTCAAAAGTTATCAGGTTTAATGTACAGTCAAGCCCCTGCTCTTTAAGGCCTAACTCTAATAACCTTACATCTTGGTCAAAATGTATGGCTTGACCGTTCCATTTAACTATTGCATGATACGGAACCCCCTTTCACGCGAGTTCAACTTCCACTTGACCGGTTTAATTTTTTAAGGATAAGCTTATATTTGAATCTGGTTTTCACGTTTCCAAAACATATACACAAAGCACACTTCGAATCAGTTCTACGTAAAAATCGATTAGAATGCCTCATTTTCATAACTTCACATTATTAGGTACACCGTGCAAGGCATCTTTGATTCGAAGTCCCCTTTTTACCCGACTGCCGCGAAGCCAATAAGGAGGGTAATGTTTTTATTAACATAATTTGGTAAACAGGCCATACAAGTAATAGTAGTAACAAATGCGGACACCTGCACGCGTAGCATGACCGAGACATAACAAATGAATAAAAGATATCTATCATTTTGTCTCTTTTATATGTTATTTTGTCTTCCGTCGACAAAACTTGTTTCTGTGGTGGACATGTTACGCGAGCAGCAAGACACTACAAAATCACGGCAATAATGCGTACTCCCGCAGAATAGAAAAAACAAATGGAAGTGCCCACGTAGCTATCACGCCCATGGACACTTCCACAACTCAACTTTGTACAACAAATTCAACTTTGACGAAAAGCTTATTTGTTGTTCATACAAAATCAAGACTTATTACTATAATTACTACTAATTGTGACACACGCGGGTTAACTGGCGGGCACTTCCACTTGTTTTTTCTATTACGTGCGTAATCCCAAGACGAGTTTTTTCACAGGAACCTTCAACTACTTCCTTCTCTCCATTCTAAATACCCTAGAATGTCTGTCTAACAACTTCCCCCGTAAATCCAGCAGATATCGAAGGACGACTTCCTGCCGAAAAAGATCTGCGAGCGCTGCGTGACTCGGCTGGAGCAGCTGTACGAGTGGCGGCAGAGCTGCCTCAGTACCGACTCCGTGCTGAGGAACTATGCCGAGTCCATGAAGATCGTCACCTCCACTATCAACTTTCAGGTCAGTGGATGCGGACCAGTATGATATAGTAGGTCAGTAGGTACTCAACAGATTTCCCAAAAATAGTATGCGGTTCGGGGATCATCTCATCTCATCATTTTCGATAGGACTAGGCAACCCGAAACAGAGAAAACTTCATGCAAACGCGCTACGCCTACGCACTACGACAAAGCTGCAGTTTAAAACTTAAGAGCTTAAATTTACCTCTGCTACGCGGTTATTCTGTAGCGCGTTTTCATACGAATACAGAAAAACGAAGATTCTCGAAATGCATATACGTAGATAGTGTTAAAACGTCGACGAGGAAACTATGCGCGATACTCGCTACTAAATCATCATCATCATCATAATCAGCCTATAATGTTCCCACTGCTGGGACACAGGACTCCTCTTGGTGGCAGGGCGCTACTAAATATCTTAAGTATATTAATTGACCGAAAAAAACCTACGCCAAACGTTGCACTATCTCGTATTTTACTTATAAAAGCTACAATTGATTCTACGAACAGTTGCAGATAACAAGGAACTGTCAAAAGTTAGATAACCTGCTAAAGCATTCCCACGCAGCAGACCTTTAGAAAATCTAAGATTAGTTTGTGGTATTTTTAAATCAGGCACCAGTATAAAGATAGATGGTGCCAAGGTAGTATAGATATTTCCCGCTTCGAGCAGGGAGATGCTACGTGGGTCGCCCCCACGGCGAGACAACCTGGTGAAGGCCGTGGGGAGCGCTGGATGCAGCGCCCTTGAACCTACATCATAATTTAAACCTCTTCCTCTTTCCATAGGAAATTCTGTGGGAGAAATAAGTGACTAAGTATATCTACTTTTGTGCCAGTGAACACGTGCGGGGTAATTTTAGGAATTATAATAAAATCTCATTTCAACGTAGGGAGTCTCGTGCATCGAAAAGGTTTAACAACTTTCAAATACGGCCCTTCTCGTATTGTGGGGACATGTCGCCTTTCTGCTTGATTACTTTCATAAGTGATGTTAGTAACCCCTCTAATAGTTTGCAATTACCTACTCTCACAAAACTCTAGTGGTAAATAGCATCATGTATCACAACTCCGGTCCCCAAGATACAGGCGCCGCCTAGTTTGGGGTCCGCCGTAAAGATAAAAAGAAAGATCGCTAACAGTTACAGACCGACATTAAGTTAAGTTAATTATAAGGTAATAATTGTAACATTGATTGCACCAGATACTTTTAATTTTGTAGTGCCAACATGATTTTTAACAGGAAATAACACAAATGCAACCATTTTCGTTAAGGACACACGTACTGGCGACGTAACAATTTGGAAACCAGCCAGACCACTCCCAAGCTTAATCGTCACCTTATGTGCATTTAAATAAGCTTCCATAGTTCAGAAAAACATAAGCGGTTATGTGTTCAATCTTCAAGGCACTAAGAACCTACGATTACCACCTGTACTAGAAATGTTGGTAAGCCTAGTGAAAAGATAGGAAGGTACTTACAAAAGTGCATAATAGGAATTACCTTCCGATAAAATTATCTTGAAACATTTTGTAAGGTACAATTTCTAAACCAGCCAAAGAACTTTTCGTAACCAAAAAAATGAACAAGAAACCAATCCATTTAAATGAGTCGCGGTCACATTCTCAACTTGAACCATCATTCTCTCTCAAAATGTCGGCTGTATTAATAACTAACGAAGAGCCCCTATATGAACATCAAGCTCTATTTTGGCTTGTAAAGGTCAGGCTATATTTGGGCTTCCATAGGCAGTTCAGTGAATACATGTCAATTGGAAAGTGAGAATAAAAAATGCTTAATTTTCGCATAAGTATTGGGAATCACTTTTTTATTTCAATTTTAAGCTGTAGTGGGATTCCTATTCATGATCGTGTTTTGACTTGCGTTTTTTCTGTAGTTCACCAAAAGCTATTGTACGTTACTTTTAAATGAATTTTAAGCTTTATGATATGTTCTTGTGGGTATATTTTTTTGTTTTGTTTTAAATTGTGCATAAATTGGATATACCAGAAAACATATTCATTATCTGAGGGGTCTGTCGGTGTCGTAATGTAAGCAGCAGGTGCTCGTTCTGATTTTGAAGATCAAGAAAAATTATAACAGCAGCAGCAGAATTGGCGAGAAGTCGTTAATATGATTCCAACTCATTACACTATGGGTGAGTTCATAATGGAATGAATTTTTTAAACCAAGTAACAAAACATAACATCGAGCCTGTAATCCCCGCTGGGTAAGGTAAAGAAAGGGAGAGAGAGAGAGAGTAATGAATGAAAAGAATGAATGAATGAATGAAATGCACCGACCCCAGCTTGATTTGACCAGCCTCGATTAATCGAATGTAAAGGCTCAAGGTTCTTGGTGCTACAAGGACCATTGCAAATCAAGGAATAGACCGGAAGGCGCTTTAATGATAGAGAGGACGTGCCCTTAGGTTAGAAAGAATTTTGAGCCTACGGAGTAAGCACCCTAACGTAATCATTGGATTAGTTGAGAGACGGGTGATATTACGTAGTGCCGAGTTGATTCAGTTCGAGCGAAAGAGCGAGAGAGAGTGTGTAAGTAAATCTAACAGGAACAATAGTAGATAATAAGCAACCCGTAACCACAACGCGAGTCACCGAAAAAAAATTATATACCACAGATGAATCAATTTCAATGCACATAATTAAGTACATCTTGGCTCAAGAAAAAGCACGACTGCACGCAACCAGCTTAATATTGCAGGCATCGGCGACATTGTTATATAGACGGGAATTCTAGTATTTGCTGCGCGCAAGACTCGGTCAACAATGAAAACGAAGATGACGAGAGAAGAAGTCGATAAGAACTACTGATAGAACTAAAGACGAATAAAGTAAGACCGAGTGGGAAGAGTAGCTGTTTGAAGAAGCGTTATCTCCGAATTTTTAAAAGTAATTCTTTGTACTGCATAAAGACCTATTTAGAATAACATAATACATAATCACTTTATTGATTACTCTTCAAAAGTGTGAGATTTTGAATATAATGCATGTAAGTAACTAATAAGAATTACCTAATTGATTAATAATAATCATTAATCAATTATGTGTTTTTTTTTTCCACGCATTATTATTACACACATTATTATTACTAGAGTCAATTGGGGGACTGGTCATTTTATTTTAACCCAAAAGATTATCTACCTGCTTTCCATTGCGTAGTAACAACACACATCACAACGTTATCTTTACTAGTGCGCATACAATGTAAAATTGTCCTAATAAAATAATCCAATTGTACAAGCAAGTTTAGTAAAACAGTTTTGAAGTACCTTAAGATCTAAATAATTCCTTGCTCAATGCACCTTTACAAACGCTATGAAAATATAAACATTTATAATGTTTAAAACACATCATGTTTCTATCTGCGTTTTGTAGTTTGTCCGTTAACGAGCTTTTCAGACCCGCGACCTTTTAGAAAACTGTCCGTTGCGATCTTCAGTTCCCCAGAGAGACACGTCGAGTCAAGGAATTGCTTTATAGTTAGTTCTTGACTACCAAGTATGTGTAAATAGAGTTTCATCCAAATCATCGGGCCCTGTCAGAATATCAGCGCTGCGTTATTTATTTTTTTAAATATCGCAGCATTATGCTGAGATAGGAACCGTTTTGGCCTCGCACAGGTCTTTTTACTGTTTTTTGTTGTTATTCTGTTAGTTTATACATTGTTTGTTATTTTTTATTTTTTTACTATTTGTATTCCCTGTGCGTGTCCCAAATAAAATATTTTTCTTTCTTTCTTTCGTTCTTTCAAATAGCCTTGTTCCTATCGTTAGTACAGACACAATACAGAAGCATGTCCTAACAAATGTCATTCCAAATTCTGCTTGATCCCATACCTCAGGGAAAATGGCGGTTGCATGCATATTTTAACGTTGTCACAAATTCAACCGGCCGTAATTTATACATCAATATTGTATCTATATTGTATCTATAATATTACCTTGCGTTAGTCATCGATCGATTCCTCGCTGAATTAGATAAAGAAATATCGATCCGCATGAACTACATGATATATTATATTCAAACATAACCCATTTTTCCACCATTGATAAGTTTTGTGACTTATCGGCAGGTCGATGCACTTGATCCCTCGATACCTATTCTCAGGGACCGTTTTCTCAGAAGCCACTGAAAGCAGCTCCAGAGAAAACGCACCTATGCGATATTGTACCGGTGTTCTTGATGCAGCGAGGATATTTAGATAGATGAATGATTTTAAACATATTCTAATGCTTCTTCCTCTCAGCTCATCAGCTATGTTGGCTCAGATTTCGCAAGATGTTCCCCCAATTTCTGTCGTCAAAGTAAGGTACTTAGATATGAAATGTATTGTTGTCGAGTGTGTCGGCACGCGGCGGGCGATGCACGGTCCGTGGCCGGGTAGCGCCCCTCTCCACGATCGATCGGCGCGCCCGACGCCCGGCTCGTATCGACCCACTGCCACCCACCACCCAAGCCAGTTCCTCACGCAAATCTCAACCGTATCCCTTTAAGCTAACGGCAAAAGTTCCGTCTCAGAATTCCCGAAAGGAAACACAGTACGTTCACCAAATTTGAACCTTAATCAAGACGTTCTGTGAACTATTACTGAACGCATATATTCCATTACCTCGTAGCCAGTTAAGTTAATGAATTATCTGCTCTAAAGCGATAGTTTTAAGGCTGCTCGCGATGTTGGCTGCGCAATACGACTGTTGGCCACGCGAGAATTGGCTACGCATGTCCATGGACGTTTTGTTTTATGACGCTCCCTGTAATTTACTTACATGAAGGTCTGCCTGTGGCAGATTATAGATTGGACTCTTGTGATTGGGTAGCTTTGAATATAATTTTAAAGTTACTGTTCGTGGCGCTACTGATGTACATGATTTGGTGGACGACAAAGTTCTATGAGTCACTATTATTAGTGATGGCAATTACCCTTCACATCAAGCCAGCTTTTAGAGAAGTCTACGTTGTTCCTCTCGTAAGTTCCTTCGGTAAGCACTGGATACTATGGTGTGTATGTACGAAATGCAACACCGCACGCATCTCAACCAAGGTCGAAGGTGGCTCCGTCACCCGAGCTCGGGGGTACCGTTAACCCTGACCTAGCGCGGGAGGTGAAGGATATTCCTACTACGGCCTCCCTCCGCCTCGCGGGGGACCGCACGACCTACCCTGAACACCACTTGCACTGAAACGGTTGAAGCCTTCCCCTCGTCACATCACATAGCTTTCATACAACTGAAACAGATTATCTAAACATACACGCAACTTTATTACGGCAGTCAAGTTTCAACTTAGCCGTAGCATGAAACTATAAACTTGGGTATGTATAAATTGGTCCTATGAAACGCAATGTTACAATCGCGACTAACTTATCGCGTTCAAACGATCTTAGTCGAGGAAAACGTTTTAAAAGAGGGATGTAAAAGTGCATTATTTTTTATGGTTCAATGGATAATGTTTCCTATTAATTTCCTGTTACATCTACATTACTTCCACACGCCATAATTCCTGATGAAAGTGGAAATCATTTTTAGTCTTTTGGGTGTACTTTTTTATTGGCCAATAACTCTACTGCTTTGATAAAGTTTGAATTCTATTTACGATCGCCACAGGTCATGATTTGTCACTATTATGATTAAGTGACACAAGTGTTTGTGTATGCTCTGTGCATTATGTATTGTATTGTAATGATATACTTTTGTCTTGAGCTTGCAATCTTTGAAGTGCAAATATGAAGGTAACCAGCCTCTTTTAAAAAAGCCTTATCAGCCTGCATACGTAATAATTTGTTTAGTGGTAACCTATGTGTGACAAACACGTATATGTCATCACATTTATGTGTATTCACCCAAAAACTGTAATTCTCATGTTGATAAGATAAACTGATATCTGCTTAATTGGTTCCCGTACGTTTTACATTATACTATCTTATTCGATACGTGAGGCCATTTAGTGAGAAGGACATTGTACTTCTATAAACTTCATCTTCTCAAAGTGCCCATTTGATAAATAAAGATATCGCGTGCATCATCATAGCGTAAAAATTCTTCCACCACTAATTTGTGTATTATGTAGAGGTCAGGGATTGATTGCACTTAAACCAAAAAACTTCACCTGATGCAAGGGTTCTTGCTGTCTTTTCACCTGATGCAAGGGATCAAAACTTAGATCACCTTAGTTGTCACGGTGAGATTATTACAGAATAGATCGGCTGGTGGAATGACAGCTCACGTCACCTTAGCTGTCACGATGAGATTATTACAGAATAGATGCACTGGTGAAATGACAGCTCACGTCACCTTAGTTGTCACGATGAGATTATTACAGAATAAATCCACTGGTGAAATGACAACTCACGTCACATTAGTTGTCTTAGTGAGATTATTACAGAATAGACACCGCGGTTTGTCTCGTAAATACGAGCTGGTATGTCAAAAACAAACAAAGATATCAAATACACTAAAGCCTCGATTACGTGAGGAAAACTTCCCTGCCGTCGAAATGCGAGAGACTCGTAAACGAGATCGCCAGGCACTCAAGCGTTTACATTCGACGTGTAAACGATGATTTAGTATCGACATATATCACCATCACCAGTTTAAACATTTCACTATCATCAATTTTTACGAGTAAAATGAAAACTGATTACTCGTAACTTAGAAGTTTAGCTTCATCTCCCACAATCGTGTAGGGTCTACGGCGTAGACTCTACGCCTAAGACACCTTGCGATTGTGGTCTACGGCGTAGACATAAATACAGGCGCTATCATGTATCTTCTCCCAATGTGCCACAAAACATGCAATTTCACTGTGTAAATAACGATAAATCAGAAATTTCAGGTTTACAACCTAAAGTATTAAAAGTTAAGGCCCTGATGTGAGCCATAAAGTCGAAAGAGTTATTCAACACAGTGTTTTGAATTAAACAAACAAGTTATTTTCTTTGTTGTGTTTTCTGTTTAAAAAAGAAGTCAGTCTGTCAGCTGGAAATAATGAAGATGTGGATATCGGTTTTTGTGTGGAGACATAATTCTTAAGATTCAAAGGGTATAACACTAAACGGGTAAATTACACAACAATTTTTTCAACAGAAAACAAGAAATGCAACAAAAAAAAAATCTTTGCCTTTTGTAATACCTACAAAAAGTAATTAAAAATATAGAAAATTGTTTTTAGAGATTACAATTTCTACAACATAGAGAAATATGTATATATATTTCAAGTCTCCTACAGTTTTGTGGCGTGTGTCTATTTATTTTAACTTTAAAAGAATTTATGTTACTTATAGACAAAATGTTGTTTTAAGGTTTAATGTTTTGTAATGTGTGTGTTATTTCTTGTACCTTAACATTGGAACATGGGTATATATATTCAAATCAAATCAAATCATTTATTCCTTTGCAAACATGGGTATTCTTTACCTATATCTTATTAAAATAAGAACCTATTATGTCAATATCAATATCAATATTCAGCCTATTATGTTTCCACTGCTGGAAAACAGGCCTCCTCTCTGTGAGAGGGAGTGGGCCGTAATCCACCACGCGGGCCCAGTGTGGGTTGGTAGATGTCACATGTCTTAGAACTATTATGTATTCATGTGAAATTACCAAAATAGTGTAAAACATTTTGAAAGAGTAATTTTGAAGTTTCTTTACCATTCTTTACCATACGAAACTACATTTTGTAAGGATACAATTATATTTTCTTTAAACTTTGACGTTCAAATAATTGGCTACAACTTTGTGCTTCTGTAGATAATCCTTTTCAGAGGAAGATAGAAAGTGTGTGCTTCAAGTAACTTGTAAAAAAACTGTTGTGTTAAAGTTATTTAAATATCCAAGTTATGTGTAAGTAATATATTCTTTTTAGCTAACGAATACATTAATCAATCCTTTATTTTCACTTCGCTGGGTTAGTCAAAGGCTCATCAAAATAATTTGCACCACCAGATGGTCCTAAAAGGCCAAATTGAATCAGAACCAAAACCGGTCCTAAGCGGCCAAGTAGGCAGTTTGTCAGGCTATCAAAATATTATTGGTTATGTCAATAATTATTCTGCTTGTTTATGCAAAACCATATTTAACGTATTTTAATCATCAATGCTTTGCATTATCTCAAAATACACTCAAACCTGGTTACTGTAGCTTATAAAAAAGAAATGAACAGGTTTTTTTTTTAAATCAATGTAAAGCAATTCCTCAGTCCGAATCTTTTTATTACAATTAGAGGGCCAGACGGTATCCTTGTTCCTTACCCAGGTGCGTCGCAAAAGAGAGTGTATGCGATCGATGAGACTTGCAAGCTCGCCAGCGGTTAACTTGCACTTACCACTTAGTGCATAGTGACGGCGGAGGGCGCCCGCCTCGAGACAGCCCTACCGCGTTCCGCCGCCCTTGGGTTTTCACGACCTCTTCTTAAAGTATGCGCGCCTAGTACTTTCAAATCATGTTTTTCGGTACTCGACGGCTATTTTTGGAAATTGTGCTGCTTTTGATTATTGTTTATTAGTGGTGTAGAATGCGTCTGAGTTCCTACTACAATCAACTATGGGATCTTGAAGTAAGATGTTTAATGTACTTTTATATTTAATAGTTTTCGTAGCGTCTGTGAAACGTTTCCTTGTGAATTTTATAAAATTTGGATTTTTATTAAATCAAGCTTAAACCTTAGTAGTCTCATTCTCATTGTTCATTTGTAGAGAATCGAACGCGGACAGTGTGCGGTACGCTATTGCTACCGCTCGCTAGTGACTTGGCAGTGTACTAATGAACCTAAAACAACGGTTGTCCTTGATGTTCAATGATTATTTTATATGATTAAATTTATATTTATGGTTTAAAATTCATCAACATTTAATGATCGTGCGATATCATATAAGATAATCATTTCTTCGTACGTTTATACTAAGTTTTCAATGACATTCAGTTTTGTAGTATCGACTTAATCGATAATTCGTCAAGCTGTGCAAAATATTCAACTGTATTCGTCACAGAAACTCTATCCTAAATGAGCTATAAGGGTTTCTCAGCATCTCGTCAATTCACATCAGTTTTTCTTCCAAACAATTTTCACCCTATCTCAGTACCCCATATGCAAACCCTCCGTTTAGGTAAGTTTGTTTTTAATCAGTGCACGAGTGATAAGGCCCCCTGAGGCATCAGCCCCTATCGCAGTTTCGTCCCTTACCTTAAGAGGGGACGTCATACCATGAACATTCAAACATAAGCAAATGTTGAATAGCTATGCATTTTATAGACAACAGAAAATCTTATATCGGAAAACAGCGTCATGCGTTTCTTGTCGCCAACGATATTAATCATTTGTATTCCAACTTCTCATTTTGCTTATCATGATATCTTCCTATATGACTTGTTTTTTTTTTTGTTTTGTATTATTTTTCTACCAAAATTCGAATTAATTACGGAAATAAACTCAGTTGTATGTCACTGTATTACATGTGTTTGAAATTTAACTTAATAATGTATGCTTGCCACGCTAAAAATATTGTAAATGCTCAAAAATGTAGCTAAAATTTTAACTGATGCGTTATAGTCGATAAATATTAGATCCTTCCACCCTGTACACTGGTTTTTCGAATCTACCGTCTTCAACCTTATGGTGTAAAGGTGATCTAGATACGTAAATCAACATTAATGATTTGCCCCCTACAAATTTTAAACACGCACAGGTACGTTCGATATCAGATTACGAATACAAACTAATCTCTCATTTCAGAGATTAGACGTAACTGTTAGGTAGTAAATATACTTATCAGCCTTAAAATTAAGTGCAAAGATAATCGTCTTTATTATGATTTTTGCAAATATCGCACTAAACTGGTAATGAATCGACACTTAGTTCGCTATGACTTCGCAAAATTCGTAAGCAACTGTCATCTACAGTTTTATAGTTTGCTATGACGTCACATTAGTGCTTGTCTATCACGGAAACCAAATTTATGATGATTTGGTAGTTTTATCAAGCAAAGTCAGTTCATAAAAAGTTTTCAGGGAAAATTGAAGCTTATTGAGAAGCAGCGTAGCTTACTTTAGGCTCCCTAAACTAAACTTCGTGGTTTATAGCCCCAAAACTGCGAATGAGCACGCTATTTTTTCAACCAATACTACTGATGAATGCCTCCAAAAGTTCCTTGAAAGCTGCAAATCTGATACGTCACAGGTCCGTTTCCCCATCTTGGTCACACCCGAGGTCGTTGAACTGCACTCGTGCCGAATTTGGGCAATTAACCATAGGGTGTTCAAACATCGTGTTACGGAATGAAAGTCGGGGTACTTAAGGGGGCCGTTCTCACTTTCTGCGGGGTGAATGCACTGTCGGGGGAGCCCACCCTAACGCGACCCTCCCCGGCCCTCTAGCCGCATCAAAGACACTCAATGAAGGCGGTGTTATTATTATTCGACTAGACGCCAGGAATTGATAATTTTTTTGCTATCTTGGAGGCTTGAGATCTTGTCTCAGTTACATCTTGCATAATGCATTCATTTGAAAGGAGGTGGAATAGTAATTTTATTATTGGTGCATTGTCTTCATATATAAATAATCTCATAAATGTATAAAACTCATTAATGTATGTACGTGAGAAGGGATATATAATTATTATATATACAAAATATTGTAAGAAACTTTAAAAGTGTAGATAACGGTGGAGTTTCTTGTCCATTCTTCTCCATACGAAACTACCTTTTGGTAGGGGCGACTAGAGTCAATTCTATTTAAATGTAAATGTTGACGTTCAATAATGCCTTTTCTAAGCCTATTTGAAATACATGCTTGAAGTTTCTCATTGGCAATATTAATGTAATCATGCTGTGCATAAATGAAAATGTTTTTTTTTTGTTAAAAAAAACATTTATTTGTTGACAGGATGGCACGGTTAACATGGATAAAATGACGGAAGCTCAAAAAACCGCATATTTAGAAGCACATGTAGCTGTCCAACAACATATGGCACAAGCGGCAGCAGCGGCACGGCGTGAGCAACAGCAACAACAACAACAGCAGCAACAGCAGCAGCAGCAGCAGCAGCAACAGCAGCAGCAACAACAGCAGCAGCAGCAACAGCAACAACAGCAGCAGCAACAACAGCAGCAGCAGCAACAACAGCAGCAACAACAGCAGCAGCAACAGCAACAACAACAGCAGCAGCAACAACAACAGCAGCAACAGCAACAACAACAACAGCAGCAACAACAACAGCAGCAGCAACAGCAACAACATCAGCAGCAACAACAGCAGCAGCAACAAAATAATAACAATAATAACGCAAGACATCATCAAGAAATGCAGGTATATTTCCAAATCTCCTAAGCCTTTGTTTTAATTTCCAGTATCTCAAACGCTCCTATGGTAATAAAGTCATTGCTTTTTTCCAGAAATCACAAATTATATTTCCACAGCAAACTCAGAACGGCAATGCTCATCAAGGTCATCCTTCGCCCCCCACAGTTAGTTCGACACAGCACCACTATGCTACGATCAATTCTCCAATAAAAGTACCACAAGTCAGCTCTAGTACTGGAGGACCAGATAGCACGTTTACAGTACCTGATGACGTAGGCATGGGATTCGAGGGAGGAGTCCGAGTCTTACAAAGTCTCGGCAATTGGTGAGTTTTTCTGTATATTAATTGCTAAAGTCAATAATTCCTCAATGTTTCCTTGTCCATTCTTAAATTTAATTGTGTTTTGGTAACATTTTAAATGTTTTCTGATATTTCCTTGCTTTCCGGTGTTTGCATTGTTTTGAATATTCTCTTTTTTTCTGAACTCCAAAAAATATAATATCCCTAATATTCTTTCTGCCCGAGGCAGTTGAGAAGAAAGGGTTATTATGTTTTTTTAATAAAACAGTTCGTTTGATTTCGCCAGGTCACCAGAAGTAACGCACAATATACCGAGGCCAAACTTGATTCCTTTCACGGAGCCGTACGCAGAAGGTGGGTCGATGCACCCGGGGACACGATTAAAAGCGTTACAGACTACTACTGTGAGAAAACATCCAGCAATAAAACCTACTAGCTCTACAAGTGACGGTAAATTAACTTCGCAAAATAATATTTTAATATTTATACACCTAGATCCGCAAAATTCTACATATTCTTGTTTTATTCTCTGATATATGTCAATCCGGATCATCTTATCGATTGTAGTTATTTATCAGATAATTATTTTAGTTATGTGCATCGTCATCATACCCAGCTATCGTCATCATATCCAGCCATCGTCATCATACCCAGCCTTCGTCATTATCATAGTTTCAGCCCGGAATTACCCACTGCTAGGTATTGGCCTCCCGTTTGTTCTTCCATACTTCCCGGTTCCGTGCGTTCCTCATCCAGGGGTTTCCCGCAACTTTGACGATATCGTCCACTCAACGCACTTTTCGACGGCCCTGGTTACTTTGGCCTTTGGCGTAACCTTGGCCACCATTCGGTCACAGCTTTACTCCATCGGCCGTCTCCTCGTCTAACACAATACTAAATAATATTCTTGTGAACTAGCCATTGGTCAAGTAATCTAACGGAATCGAACTTGGGCTTAAAGAACTTCATATCTCAGAACTTAAAATATTAGTCCGCTTAAAATTAGATTTTGAAGTGATTATTACTAGTAAGTAACATTATCATTAGTTACCGCTATGGTGTTGAAGACATTATATTAGCATATTTCGTTTTATGTTATTTCAAATGTTGTATGATGTATTGGCTTAGTCTGTTATATTGTCACATTTTTATATATTCCGGTAAACTATTGAACAGCCGTGATCCTTAAAACAATTTTACTAAACTTAAAGTAGTAAACTTTTATTTTACACGATTCGTTACATTTTTCAGGAAGCAAAGCGTTCGAGTGCACAGTCTGTGGAAAAGGCTTAGCTCGTAAAGATAAGTTAACGATACACATGCGAATACATACAGGTGGGTTGGTATCACTAGACATATCCTATGAAACTTTTGAACATGTACGTTTTTTCGAAATTAGTCTTTTGAAACATCATCGTGATGAGATTGCTTCCTTTTCTTGAAGTAATTGTGACTCAACCCGCAGAAATATAAGACAATGCTCATGATTGTAGCTTCTACGTGGGACACACAGAAAGTATAGCGCAAAAAAATAATAATAATAAAAAAATGAACCTTTTCATAGGAATCTCCACTAGCCTCTATACAAATTTTCATGCGTCTGAACCAGTTTTCGAAATAGTTTTTCTAGACCGCTGTAGACATCTCGTTTACAGCCTGCTCGAAAGCTCACAGCGCATCTTCCGGTCACGAAAATTGTATCCCTCTGAGCAGTTTTTTTATTTTCGGGAATAAAAAGAAGTCAAACGGCGCCAGGGCTGTAAGCCAGAACGTACACGAGGCAGAAAGCACGCCGGACAAACTCCTGGGTCACCCTACCCAGTAGTTTGACCGGCGTGCTGTCCAGGAAGTCCCTCGTTTTGAGCGTAGTGTGCGAAGAAGCGTTGTCGTGGTGGAGCAGTAGCCCGCGGAACCCTGTATTTGGTCGGTTGTTGCTCATAACAGAGAAAACTTCTGCCAAGCATTTGGTAGTATACCGAATAAAACGAATTATTATTATTATTATACCATTCAGCGTTGTTTTTTCTTTGGTTCCGTAAAGGACTTGACACCAAGTAGCCAGTCAAATTGAAAAGCTCGCGATCTAAATCATCTCCCCGCTTCTAGATCGCTTCACTTTGGTAGGCGTTGATTCGTTTTGAAACACCCGACTAGCGCTTCGTTTTTGGATCTTATTGATAAATCCAAGACTCATCACCTGTAATGATGTCGTTATCACGCCGAGACGAGCCTGCTTCAAATTTGTTTACCATAGTGTACGGCGTTCACCCGGGCCTGCTTCTGAGCATCGGTGAGGTTCTGCGGCACCCAGCGTGAAACAATCGTCCTCTCGCGAATATGCACTTGTAGAATTTCGTGAAAGCTTCCCGATCCAATCTGCAGTATGGGCTCAATCTCTTGATACGTAACTCGCCTAATGTCTTGGATTAAATTGTTCACGGCTAGCACGTTTTCTTCCGTAACAGCCGTCAAAGGGCGTCCATTTTTTTCTTCATCCCCAAAGTTAGTCGACCGCGCTTGAATTCGTTATATCAACGATACACGGTTGCCTTAAAAGGGCCTTAATCCATGAATGCCATTTGAAGTCTGTCGTACAATTCATCCGGTTTCAGGCGACACTTGAAATCGTAAATAGCGCGCAAATATTCCCGGCGCAGATACATTTTGATACACAATTATTGAGAGACAACGATAATTTAAATTAGCTCGCAAACAATGTGGAGGGAATTTTTTAAATAGGAACGTACCTATTTTTACTGACAAAATAATCATATTTTCAAAATAGACTATAACTGGCCAGTCTCTTATACATAATTACTTTTTTTTTCGCAATACTTTCTGAGTGGCCTGGTATAACTATTTATCGTAATTTTAATTATTTACCCCCATATTATATTTTTAATTTTCAAACCCAAATTCTTGTGACTCTGTCTTGGTCCCAGATGATACAATATGATTTTTAAACGCATACTTTATCTTTCTACAGGAGAAAAGCCGTACGTTTGCGAAGTGTGTAACAAAGCATTCGCGCGAAGAGATAAACTTGTGCTACATATGAACAAACTGAAACACATAACGCCATCCAACATAGCGCCTCTAGGTAAAAGAACCATCACCATACCACGTGAGTATGCTTCGTAATGGTGATGATAGATGCCTTTAAGAAATATCTTATCACTACCGTTGTGAGGTCTCTAACGGTAGTGAAGCATTTTATGTGTAGAGCTATATTTGTGAATGAGATCTTTTTTTTATTTACTCTCTATCATTTGTGCTTCTGATTGCTATATTATCGAATTCATCGCAAAAAAACTCTTACGTAGATATTCGCCCTTCATCATTTACCATAACTGAACATCTCTATAACGTTTATCAGTAACAATTCCGTTTTGCAACATTATGTTAAGTATGCGAGCTTTGCTAGGTGTAGTTTAGATTGTTTATTCGAACAACAATGTGACCCATTTGGGTTACTTCCCTAAAGATCCTTTAATTTCTGCAGCTTTGAAGCTAGATGACGTGAAGCCTCAGCTAACAAAACAAGAGGACACGAAGCCAAGTCAGGCGGAAATCGCAGCAGCAGCCGTAGCTGCACAGCAGCAACAACAACAGCAACAACAGCAGCAGCAACAACAACAGCAGCAGCAACAGCAACAGCACTCACACCAACAGCCGATCCAGGTGTGCCAGGTACCTGGACACAACTTTACGGTAAATCTACTGAGAATTCAACGCATGGTTTGTAGGTGTTCTCGATGTGTAAGCATGAATTAAAAATCTTCATTTATTTTATAATTAATATTTGTGGATTCACAGTGTAGATCTATTCTTTAACTGAATACATGGAAACACACTATGAGTTGCCGTTTCTTTTTCTGCATTGTCTATTTCTTCATCTGGGTATGTAGCATTTTATTTTCTTAGACCTTCGTAAATTATTTTTAGTACGTTTTAACTTATTTTTATTAAGTATGAATTCTTTGATGTTTTAATTTTACTGAATCTTTAAGTAGTAACCATGAATTTAATCAGAATGGCATTTGGTCAAATTTTAAAATAAAATAAGCGATGTAGGCACTGTCACACCTGGCTTCAATTCTCAACACAAAAAAAAATCATGCAAGTAAATAAACATGCACGTTGAAAGTTTAAACAATAATACATCTTTCGACTTCCAGAACACAAACCTGGTGCACACGAGTGCAGCAAGCGCCGCAGTGGCAGCAGCGACTGCAGGCATGGTCGTGTCCTGGTCCTGTGAGCTGTGTGGTAGACTGTTCGCCACCAGGGATGAATGGAGCGCCCATGCCAAGTCACACCTACCCGATACCAAGCTGCTACAAGACAAGATGCAGCAAGCCACACAACATCAGGTAGGATCCTTATTTGATTCTCAATTAAAATGTAAACAAAATTTAAGATCCGGTTCGAAGGACTAATTCTAAAAGCACGAAGAGTTAATATTTCTCTTTACACTTTCCAGCAACAAGAGAAGGTGCACTTATCAAATCAGGAGAAACTACAACTGCTCCATCACCACAATCAAAATCAACAGATTTTGAACGGCCACGGTATCGCGACTGCATCTGTGTCTACGGCGACAGTCGTCAACGAAGGGGGTGGTGGGGGCGGAGGAGGGGCGTACTTCACTCATGGTCATACACACTACGCGCCAGAGAGACAACACACACATGCTCACCACTTGTGTCTTATGTGCAGACAAGAGTTTGCAGGGAAAGCGGAGTTTATGTTCCATGTGAGAGGGCACTTCGAAGGAAAAGTGAGCGATATTGCGGCGGCTGATGTGTTAGCGCGTTCTTTAGTAGACAATTCTGGGTTGTGTACCTGAGCCCCGCCAACGCCCCTCAGCGCATTTCACTCGGATGCATGTAATAAGGGCGTCTTCCAGGACGACACCATCATGTTGAAGTTTTGAGTCGCTAATTGCGAGACATTTGAGGTTTCCAAGTGGGGTACAACGTTAAGACAATTAAGGCCAATATTGATAAGGTTCGTAAAAAGTGGTTTTATCGTTATCTTTTTAATTTGGCAGCATTTTCCCAAGGTTAATTTTAAATTATTTCGCAATCTAACGAGAATCGTTGAGCGCTAAAATGAAAACCAAAAATTGTTTTAACTAATATTATTTTTGCAAAAAAGAAAACTTTAGGAGTCTCCTAAATAATAAATTAGCTACGCCTTAATAATTTTATGGAAAGCAATGCAGTAAATATATTTATAACAGATCATATACTTTCTATACAACGAATGTATGTTTGCCTTTCCAGCAATCTGTTCCATAACTTAACTTAGTCTTTGAAAATTCCCTTTTATAAATTATGAATGACAATACGGAATCGTTGATCCCTATTGTTTTTTCTGTAATTCATAAAATGTAAAGTTGTTTATAAATAAATTCGTATGGTCAATTGTTCCAAGTCAGTTATATATTTCTACTGTTCCAAGTCTGCAATATTCCTATTCTGTATAATGTTTCCAGCACTTTTACCCGCAATGTCAATATTTCAACTGATACTGCTTAAAGATACTCTGCCAAACTTTGAATTCAGGTTACAGAGGATTCGTTACAGTTTCGTGCGTGCTCTTAATTAAATTAGTTACTTAGATTTCACATACAATTATGTATAACTTCTGCTAGATGGTCAAATGTTATTGAGAAATCGTGTAAATAGGTGATAATTATTTTTAAGATATAATGTTAAATAGAATCCGATAACGTCGCTTTATTTATTTTTAAATTAGACATTAAGTAACAATACCTATCGGGGGATGAGTGATTCTAGTCATTTGAATCTAGTCTATGGAACCTAGTCTTTGGATCCTAGTCATAGAGTAAGTTTGTGTATAAAATTATTTTTATATCGACCAGTTGTGGTCAAATCTTATAGTACTGGCTTAGCACGGAGTGTGTACCTAATTAGAAATGTAGAAGCATTATACCTGCCAATATTTAATGTTCGGATGTTGTCTAGATGGTAAACTTAATGTAATTAGGAATAAAATTCTGTGAATGGATCATTTTCAACAGAATTTTATCATGTAGCAAATGCGTATTTTCACAAAATCAGAAAACCCGAAGTTCTCGATGGACCAAGCAGGTAGTTCCATCAACCAGAACCCTAATTGCGTAACAAACCATCAATCTCAATCTGACTCTTTTCGGAGGTTATTGCTAATCCATAAGTTCGAAAAATATGTCTGCTCAAGAGCGAAAATAACGCAAAAAATGTTGTTGAACTGTCAAAATGAAAGACATTGCTGTCTGATAGTGTGGTACGCAATTTTCCTACTGTTAGCATTCAATAAAGTTCTGTTGAAAGAATCGCACTCACATTTAAAATTAATAAAGAATTCAGTATACCTAAATTAATCAAAATACTTTTATTCGAATCGGAAAACTAAATTCTTATTGAAACCTCATTGATACTAAGAAATTAAAATTCAATGTAGCTGTAACCTAAAGAAGGCCTCCATTTCTTCCTAAAACAATCCTGAAAAACTGCAACAATTTAATTGCACTTTCACACACACCAATTTGAAAAAATACATAATAGTTAGAAATAGTCGTACTTATTGTTACTCCATACAATGTTCCGTAAAATTATTCAAGAATACATTGCTTATAGACAAAAACTAAGGCATAATATTAATAACTAGCACTTCGCCCACGATTGCGTCCGCGTGGATTGCAAAAAAAAAAAAGTCGCCCTTGTTCATCAGACATAATTTCGACTTCTAATGGTAAAACAATTTTTCAAATCGGTCCAGTAGTTTCGAAGCCTATTCAATACAAACAAACAATCAAATATTTCCTCTTTAGAATATCAGTATAGATCATTTAAGGTAGGAACCCGGCATGTCCTTGAAACGAAAAATCGAAGACATGTGACATCTACCAACGCGCACTGGTCCCGCGTTCTGAATTGGGGTCACTCCCTCTCACAGATAGGAGGCTCGTGTCCCAACAGTGAGAACATTATAGGATTATGCTTATGCTACTACCTAAAAGAGAGCGCAAAAGAAATGGAGGCTTCATATTCAACACATAATCCTGAAGTAATTTTGACTTTATTGCCGATGTCAATTTGCTATAGAAATACTCTCGCTTTGATTTATTATGTGCATATGGAAAAATGGTTCACTGGAAATGCCCGCGGTTGTACCTATAACCAGCGATCCGCCCGTGCTTCGCACGGTTTTCGCGACTTGACAAAACATCGAGTTTTCCTAATTATACATTTGTAAGTTTATTATAGTAAGTCTAATGTATTATAATACACATAAACCTTCCGCAACAAATTAGCTAAATGAAAGTGGATACCGTATGAAAATCTGTTGCGTAGTTTGCAAGAAAATGAGGTCAAAGGCTCAGACACAAAAAGTGACTTTATTCTTATAGATACGAGAGAAGATACAAATGTACCTACACTGTACACAGATAGATCAAATTCAATAAAGGTCGAATAAAAGAAAGTTACACGGTGACAAGGGCGGATTCCGATTGATTGTGAATTACGCAATTAGGGTAAAGGATTTGTTTCTTGGCGGACGGATTGGAGAATTAAAAAAATAATACAAGAGCGAAGCGAGCTCAAAAAGTTTAAGCTTCCCGCCTCGTAGGTATAGGTTAGGTTTTCATTCGACTTTAAGTAAGACGTCGAAGTCGATTTCGTGTAACTAAAAGAACTTCTATTGATTTTCAGTTTGGCGTTCTTTGTTTTCTTGAACCGTCTGGATCCGCCCTTCTACGGAGATATCAAACTGCTATCATAAATTAATGTAAATTGTGTTTCGTATCAAAGCGGAGCAGAATCACTGGGCACTAAAGTGTGAATTGACTGTACTTTTAATGATATTCTATAACATTCAAAACATTCCATTGAATACTTCCCTTAGCAAGATAATATAGTACCTTATATTCTTGTTTTATTATTTGGTTGGTCGGCTAGTGTGTTGTAAAGAATGAAGCATGATGACGAGGTTGGATGTTATCGCGATGTTGCTTCTCATTCCTATAACGTTTTTTAGCATTGTAGTCAAGTAGATCTGAATTCTCAATATTGTAACACTGAACACATTTGCTTCACTAGACGTTTAAAGGAAAAAAGGAATGCAGAACATAACACATTAATTTTGTACCTACATATTATTGTCAAAATTCAAATAAATGTCAATGTTTATTCTATTAGCAAGTGCAGGTTTTAAATATCGTTAAAACCCCAAAATGATCTATTGAAATATAATTTTGGTTTCTGCATTCCTTTTAAATTCGAATGTTAAATTTCTTCTGTATGTACCGAAGGACCAATGTTGGATAACGTTCTATTATAACTTAAGGTGACAATTAATTACTTATGGCTGGAAAAAACATTTAAAAAGGTAAACCATAATAAATGTTTTTTCAGAAACATAGCTGTGAACATTTAAACAACACTCGTACTTGTTGTAGGTACAGGAGAATTTTAAATAATATTTACCTACGTGTAAATCACGCAATTTTGAAAATGTTGAATTCTGTACTTAAATAAATTTTAGACGTGTTGTGCTAGAAAAACTCCATAGTTTGTGGTGGTATCTGTTTCACGACAATGCTGCGAACGTTACTCGTGAATTGTGGCATCGAATGAACATTTTGGTGTTTAGTTGTAAGGCCTGGTGTTTGTTCCACATTGAGTGAATAGCGTCATCTTTCTTAGATGTTATATTGAATGCCGTCGTCGTGGCAGTTCTGGCTGCAATTTTTTTGCCTTAACAAATTTTGTTTATTGGTTTCTAATTCATTTTACTCCACTTAACATCAACTAAAAGAAAATAAATTCAAATATTCTTATTTTTTACAATCTGCAGGTCAGTGTTAAATTGTTTCGCGACCGTAACAAGTACGTATTTACAGAATTATTACATACAATCCTCTAAGTTCATATAATCCTATTTCTGTATACAAATCAATAGATGTTCGTTAGTCTCGCTAAAACTCAAAAGCGGCTTAACTAACGCTTTGTTTGTATTTGTTCAACATTTTTTGTAAAAAGCATCTCAACGCATGCCAGGGATTAGCTAGTTGATTAATAATTTATGAAATTATCATTCAATAGGATTATATGAACTTAGAGGATTGTTGATTTCAATGATTATAATTAATACTTGTTACGGTCGCGAATCATATTGTGTTCAATGAAATAATAAATAAATATCTAATTAAATTCTACCAATCAGAACGAATCCTATTTTGAAAATATCATATTTAACTGGATGTGGAACAAACACAGAATGAACTTACCCCAAGAAGGGGTGAGTCAGAGCACGATGGAAGTTACAAATTTGAATAGCGCTAGGCTTGTATGTTAGATTGTTCACGAAAGTGTCATTATAGGTGGGACGATTATGCAATATGAATAGTTTTTTAATATGGTTTTTAGCATAATGTCGTATATCAAATGTAATACAGGGTTGAAGGGACATCGACGCACAACCGGGTAACCTTGGACTCAGTACACTATTTTGACCGCCCCTGCTTTGAAATTTTTTGTCCGTTATTTTAAAAAAAAATTGCTCTGTTATACATTTTGACCGCGTAGGTATTGCACTTTTCTATGAAAAGGCAGTTTTTTTTTTTTTGATAACCGACAAAAAATTTCAACGCAGGGGGGTTCTGAATCATGTACTGAGTCCATGACCGGTTGTGCGTCGATGTCCCTTCCACCCTGTATATTCCACAATGTCTATGTGCGACTCGCAGAAATCTCGACTCAATCAGTTTGTAAATGTAAGTAATCATAGATTATTAATAAGTAAGAATAAAATAGTAGGTAAATTAAATAGGTGTTGGTCCAAACAAGAATGTCTGTCAATTCCGAAAATGGACTAGTTTTTAATGTTATTTGTACCTCAACATTTCCATTCCATCGTCAATATTAAAAATATTAAAATCATTGTTCTGTAATTTAAGTATTAAATAGATCGTAATGAATGAAATTGGCTTTCAGAATGATCTCAAAAATCTAGTCCCTAGCGTATAAACTTATAAATATAGTGTGTATTGAGATACGCTTATTTACTTAGATTTAGTACGTTTCTATGTATTTCATCTATATGTGCTTCACATTTCTTGAATAACTCTTATCACAACAATAAAGGGTAAGGCAGAGATGGATCAGTACACCCACGTCGGTCTACACTATTCTATCGTTTATTTACTCCAAGGGCCCAACCTAAGACAGATCGCTCCTGATGATAGACAGTACAATTTTATCTGTCCCTGTCAAACAAATAGCTGTCATCACGATATAGGGTCGGAGAATTGTAGGTTAATGGGACATTCAAACCAGAGATTGATAGGTTTTTCTATCTCCAGAACGCCAACATTTGAGATACTTAATTGGAATCGGCCGTTGAACGTCAATTTTGAGAATATTTTAGAAGGAATTTCACATTTTTACAGATTTTCGGTAAATAATTTCCATTTAAATGTCTGTTTATAAATCTAATAAGATGCAACCGTTATCTCGCTAGGTATTATAATATCTGCAATGTCGTATATTTTGTAATAAACAACTTATTCTTTATCAGCATCGAGTTTTACCCGTTATTACTGATAGCTCTCTGAAGTAACTGTAATTGAATACTTTTTACTAAAGAGACAAGAATTTTCGTCAATTTATTTTAAATCTTTCATTTCAGGACTTTCATTTATACTTACGACAAAATCTTTTGAACATAGGTTGACTCAGTATAATAGATCTTCTCGGCAGCTACGAGAAAATTCATGCTTATACTAAAAACCTACCTAACTTTATTAGCAGGTCTCACATTATTTCAAAATCAAATAACATACACATCCTATCGTGCAAAAGTACCTTTAAAATTACAGAATTGGGTTGTTGTTGATCAAAATTAAGATAATTTTCAGTAAGTAAAACTCGTTGCAATTTCCAGCGATTTTCATGAGCTAGTGTAATGCACTTAAATGGTCCTTATATACTGATTGAAATTTAAATTTCGTTTTTGTTGTCAATTGGTAGACCTTAATGCACCCTGCATTAAGGTCTACCAATTGATATTCGGGTTATTCCAATGTTAACTTAACACCATGTCTGTATTCAACGAATGGTTAGGCTGAAGTTTAACTATTATATTACACCCACATTTCGCCAGTTATACTCGTATTCAGCCTGATAAGATTTAATATTTATTTTTCTCACCACAATATTACAAAAATACATATTACATGGTATCAGAGTCAGACAACACTTTAATATTGTGAGAGCCTGGTGCCTAATCTAAGATCTAGGCCTGTACTTCAGTACACCTGTAGTGCTGATCTGTAACCATCTCACCGTCAAAACTTAGGCGAAGTGAGCGTGGAGTGAGCTGTCAGTGCCACTGATGCTAGGGGTTGACCAAGACGGGATGACACTGACAGCTCACTCCACGCAAGTCTTCACGGTGAGATTTGTACAGAATCGACATGCGGGTCTCCGCCCTTTACCAAGTTATTCAAACGTGTATAGTATAAGTCTGTAAATAAGTATTTCGTGAATATTTATTGTAATTGAATTTAGATTATTACTTAGCTATTAAGAGACCACGTCCGAGACTGTGGCGAACTCATGATAAACTATCATAATTTTTTTAATAAAAAATTGTATACTGATGTAAAGGAAACTGCCCATGAATTGGTACATTACTAATTAAATTTAAGTAAAAGGAATTATTGTATAAAGATCAGTAACTACTTAAATGTTTAGGAATGCCTCCGTTTGTACATTTTTGATGAAAAACAAAACTGTGATCGTGATTTGTTTCCTTTTATACATTTTACAAAAAGCTTATTTTCTCTTTACAAATTATCTTCTTACCTAAATTATTCGAGTGCTTAGTGATAATTCAGGAATTTAGTAATAAATATTAGGAGCAATAACTTATTGTCGCATATCGTAAAATAAAATTTGTAAAAATTATATTTAAAAGAATTGATGGTGATGTAAGTAATTCGAAGTAGCGAGAGTTTTGGAAATTAAAAAGAGAATAATCATGTTTTCGTTTTATTTGTTAACAGAGCGTTCACTAATGTACAATTGTACGGAATAACAAGATAGAGATATATTTAAACACATGATACAATTTTACCTGTAATGTAGTACATACTGAGGTAAACATAGTAAATACACACATTTCACCTTTCATTTTATGTCCCTAATAATACGGGGCGAGTCTGTTGACATCAGCCAACCATTTAAAACAGAGTCCAACTATCGAATGGGCGAGAAATGACCTTGAATTTTTTTCGTATCATTCGACAAAAATACGATTGCGCCGAATCAGTGTCACATGCGCACGTGCAAATTTACGTGTGAGCCAGATAAAAGTAAACAGGTCACATTATCAACGATAATTAAACAATTCACAATCATTAAACAAATTAAAACGTAAAGAGAGATGATAATATCAAGCAAATGAAATTGAATGGAATCCTCTAAAACGGAAACGAAGAGGCAAAACGTAGGATTATTTTCAAAAACTCTTCCACATCTGTATAAACTAGTATAATAAGGATGAAGATTTTGTTTGTTTGAGCGCGCTGATCTCTGGAACCATTTCGTTTTTTTTTCTTCTTTTAAAATGAGTTTTGGAAAAAGCTTTTTACAGTTGTTAGCCCACGCTAGGAGCCTTAGGTGCCGAGCGAGGCGGGTGAAACCGCGGGGCACAGGAATTGGTTATAAATAATTATTAATAAATACTTACTTACTCCTGAAGATTTATTGAACTTATTATACTCGC
This sequence comes from Dasypolia templi, assembly GCA_963555695.1. Classification (NCBI taxonomy): domain Eukaryota; kingdom Metazoa; phylum Arthropoda; class Insecta; order Lepidoptera; family Noctuidae; genus Dasypolia; species Dasypolia templi. The sequence continues at coordinate 9,704,682 of OY743137.1, read as the reverse complement.
GAGATCTCGACCCTTTCTTCGAGATTCGATCTCGTGAGAAGACAATCTCGAACATCGGGCGCGACTTAGTACACTAAGCTTCTTGAGACCCAATTTCATTTAAATATGGACGCATTTATAGTGTACGTGATGTATGAGTGGCAAATACATTTTACGATTGTGTTGCGTTATGTATGCGTAGTGCAGCATGTCGATTCTGTAAAAATCTCACCTTGAAGACATGCGTGGAGTGAGCTGTCAGTGTCATACCGTCTTGGTCAATCCCTAGCATCAGTGGCACTGATAGCTCACTCCACGCTCACTTCACCTAAGTTTTAACGGTGAAATGGTTGCAGAATAGCACTATACACAATAGTGCTATTCTGTTTCTACTATTTTCTGCACTACGCATGATGATGATTATTACACTTAAACGTTAATTTATTTTCTTGATTCCTCTCTCAAAGAAGGGGAAATTTCGAAAAAGATATCTGGTCTGATTTCCGCGCGACATTTCGAGTTCAGTTCGAAAGACAATCTCGAGTCGAGTTTACAATTCCTATCCGTAACTGATAGACAACTTCTTCATTGCAGATAGAAAAATGAGATTTAGGAGATAGACAGAGATAAAGTTTTCCAAGAGATGCTCGATGGTTTTTGGAACCAAGTTCTTTTACGGATCTAGCGGTTGGAGTATCTGGTAGTTTTTGTTTAGAAATCGTCACGTATCGAAAATGCGTTGCGACTTTTTATTATATATAATAGAAAGCGCCAGGAGGGGACGCCTTAGGAGGACATTTAGGCCTTAGTGATCTTATTGGTGATGTTCTTCAGAAAGGTCAGGTGCGTAGTAATCATTACCGGTGCGCGTGTATGACCAGATGTATGAACGTAAACGAGGCAAAAGGAGTATGTAAGGATCCTAGCAGGTGGCGTTTGGTGGTTTCTGCCTACCCCTATGAGAAGAAGGCGTGAGTTTATGTATGTTTTAAACCAATACACATTTTGAAAATGTTAAACGTATACTTTATATATTTCAGAAAGAGAGAGAGATAGAGAGTGGGATAGTTTTCATAGTTTTTCGAGGGTGCTAAAGCCAATAGTGAGGTCGCAACGAAAATCCTAGATGGCGGCTGTGCATCATGGGTGTCGCCGTTTTCATGATTTTCAAGGATTCTGAAATGAAATGAAATGATTTGAATTTTTTTCGCAAGAATTGTAGTACATTAAAGATGGTCAGTTTTTTTTTTACAATTTCTAAACAATTCGCTAAAACTAGCATGCAAAATTATTGTTACATTTAATTAACATGAATCTAATAAAAAATCGTACATTCATGGAAAATATGATGAAGCAGAAAGTGAGGTGACTTTTATTGCGGGTTGAATTAATACCGTCCCTCCGACCGCACACCTTTTTTAACAATTTTGTGTACATTCTAACTAATGGTAAAAGATAAGTTCGTATGCAAGCAAAGTCTCCAAGATTAGGGTATCTAAGTGTGCATACACACAAGCTTCACGCGTCAGCGACGGCTGCACTTGCCGCTGCCGTTGTTGTTGCAAACTAAGCCGTCTGTGAACAACCAGCCTAATGACGCATAAACGGAAGATGCAATCAAGGTTATTCTCAGATAAACGTGACTTCTTTGCATGCCTCTCATATCAATTACTGTAAATAATATGCAATGGGTATTTCCATACCATAATCTGCAGATGAACACAATAATAAAACTACGTTTGCAACTAACTTTAAAACTGATAAACAACAGATGTAAAGAATTATATATCTACCTACAATATGCATCAAATCTTGCAAAATATGACCAGCCTTGCTAGACAATAGAGAAAAATTAAGGGAGTTGACTATCAGCACATAAAATAAACAGGTAGGTACTCGAAGCGTTTTAAGATTATAGAAAAACTGTCATTCCATGTCTCAGTTACGCCATCAAGCATAATAATGCAAATCTCTTTGGGCGATAACACGAGATGACGAGACATAGAAGCGAAGTGGAATTAGATTTAGATGTTGTTTATTTATTTATTTAGGCAGACCAACTAAATACACACAAAGACATTCATAGTACTTATCATCTACAAATAGTATACTCGTAGCTTTCCTATAATTTAGATGCTGCAATTTCATTTAGATTTCACTATACAATATTAATTAATATGAAGATTCTGTTTAACCGATGTGATGAACCCCTGGAAGGTGGCTTGTCTGGATAGAGTTCAGCCCAAGAACCTGTTTTTTCAGAGACAATAGGATGAGCGAGTCTGTAGGTTGGTACGGAAAAACCTTATTAATACTTCCACCAAAACTGCTGAGCGTGACACCTGCTGGTTGTGGGAGAATGGTAGTTGGGCTTCTGGCTTCAGGCGCTACCGTCACCCAACATAGGCACTATGCTGGCCTCAATCCACATTTAAACACATTTAAATTATATTTTTAAATATTTTTAGAAAAATATAAATAAATATCAATAAATAAACATTTATTTCTCTTCCACAAAGGCGCCTTAAACATTATGAAGATTATAACATCAGAAATCCTTTGTGAGAGACTGGTATCTGCACTAGGAAAAACCTTACACACAGATTACCAACCCCCCAAAAACAGTGTTCAAGTATAAAATCTTAAAGATAATATTAACAAATTATGTGAAACTTTGGTAGGAGAACACAGTAAACAAAAAATAAAGAAATAAAAAACGGTACAAAATTAAAAGTTATTATTCAAATTCTTGAAAGTGGTTTGGTGTGGCGTAGTGTGGTGTGGAGTGGTGTGTTGTGTTGTGGTGTGTTGTGTTGTGGTGTGTTGTGTTGTGGTGTGGTGTGTTGTGTTGTGTTGTGGTGTGGTGTGGTGTGATGTGATGGGCAGGCTGAAAACCACATCTATCTCAGTACAATTAGGAGACTTTCAATGGCATCGTAATCAAGGTTCAGTAGATACGTGGTGAGAACTTGCTCACACTTTGCTTTAGTAAGAGGGTATATTTTTAAGATCGAGTTTATTTTATTGTATAAATAGCTGCCAAGGAAACAAAAGTTGCATTGCGAAAGACCACTTTTACCCAGTTGGGTAGAACATGCATTTGTCTTAATGCGTTTATGAGCGTGAAAGGATGAGTTGTAGTTCAAAGAAGAATGTTTGAACAAGATTGTTTGAACGATAAACAGTTGTCGAACAGTAAGCACCTTGCACTTGTCGTAGAGTTCAGAGGTACGGTGAAAAAACTGTAAAGCATGGGCCACCTTGAGCCTCTTTGTGCTCGCTCGATTTTAATAAAAACGATTTATGGGCTCCACCCCAAACAGTGATGCAATAGTTTAATAGAGATTGACAAAGTACAAAGTATACTGTTTTAGGAATCTTCGCATCTGCAACCCGTCGTAGGCTTTTAAAAATGATGAAAAGCTTTATAATTCTCTTGGACAACAGATCAATGTGGGAATTAAAGTTAAGGATTTTGTCTATAGTTACACCGAGGTACTTGAGAGAGTCTACTTTTTCGAGTTTTGGGCTTGAGCACAAGTAGGAAGAGCTGTCGTGACATTAGTGAGCCGTGACATTTAATAAGGGGTTTTGACCCTCCGCTGTAACGCCATTTTTTTTGCATTGTCACCTGTCATTGTCATATCGCGCGCGCCAAAATCGCGCGACTTCCCCGGGTTCACTAAAACTACGATATCTCAGAATATGCGCATCGTAGCTCGACAATCCCTACGTCTATGGAATGGTTATTAACTCAGCTATCTGATTATATAGGGTTTAGTATAGTTTTACCTAGTAATTTATTGATAATAGTAAGTTGAAAGTAGGCTGAGTGACTTTTTCCCAGTTTACCGTACAAAAGTCGTCATATTTAAAAAAATAAAAGCTTTGTTTCCAGCAGTTAATGTTTAATTTACTTATAGATACCATCATATTCAACAATCAATAAAAAAAACAGACCTCTCCGAACACTTTATACAAAGGACTCGCATTACAATAACAAGTCTCAAGTGGGCGACCCGAGTCGACGGGCAAAAAATAGGGTATGTTTACACATTCATAACGGGAAGTCATTGAGTCGAGCGGCCTTTGTGTTTACGTTATTGCTTATCTTGGTTCACAAATATATCACACACAAAGCGATAGCTCTTAGAAATGTTTTGTTTACAATGAGTGAGTCACAATGCAGGCCCATTAAAAAAGGCGATAAAAAAGACCCTTTCATACTTTGAAACAAAGAGTAATTATTATTGCATTTATGTTAAATCTGACTTTGCGTTCTACACTAGTAGCATATTTACTAATGAAAAAACAAAACACAAAGGCATGAATTATGTAAACTGCAGACGGAGGATCGAAAAAAAACCAAAGTTATTTTAAAACTAATTTATTTTAAAGGAAATTACTACAATTAAATTGGTGAAACCTATTCGATGCTAGAATATGGAATGACAAAAATATGTATCAAAAATAACTAATTGCTAATGTCGAATTTCGCTGCGTCGGCGGCTCGTGGCTGGACGGATGTCATCGATGCAGTTTTTATGCACTCGGCGTAAATTGAAGGAATTGCAGCGTCGGAGATATGCATTAGGGATCCGTATTTAACACCTCCACCCGCAGATCAGCAACTATTTGCTCATGTTGAGAGAAAATATTGCTGGGACTCCATCTCGCTTCCTGGTATCGCTGGTCACATCTTCATAGTTATGCTGCTTCTTGTCGTCTGTTCTGAGGTTCCAATATTTATATTTGCGACTTATTACCGTAATGATGAGTATGGCTGCGCATAGAACAATGATGTAAAATGGTATGGTTGTATGGTATAAGACAACTGACTGAGTCTTGTCGATCTGAATAGGGCTTTCCATTAATACTTTGTTCTGGATGCTGTGAAGTTCTTCCAGGTTTACTGAATTGAGGCCAATGATGGGGGTGGAATCAATCGTTTGGTTCATCTGGTTATAAGGGATCTTTGATAACTTTAGTGGCTGTCCTTTTATCTCGTTGCTGTCGTTAATGATTGTGAATTCCGTTGTTTGCAAGTAGCAATCCATGGGGATGGTGACGAGGTAACTTCCTTGTAAAATATTAAAGTCTTTTCTGCCGCAGGCTAATTGTACTTTGGTCGGCTGGGGCAATGAAAGAACGTAGTGTTGGTCATCCAGTTGTTCTACTGCTTCTTTGGAGAGTGAAATCTTGGTGAATTGGCAGTTGTCTTCTAGACCTTGGTTGATGATGAGCTCTTGGATACAATCAGGCTTTGTCCGGATCTGATGACTTGTCTTCTTTTCACAGAGATGGATGCTGCTGTACTTCGGGCATTCAGCCTCCATGTACACGAATGATTTCTCGTTTGTTGCTATGTAGGGAGTGGGAGGAATTAGGGCGAGTTGTTTCTTATTAGGTACAATGGATAGCTTGTATAGATCGTAGGTGTCTTTAGAGACTATGGGGAAACTGTATACTATAACTATTCTTTTCTCAATAAAATAGGAACCTGGTTTTATTAGATTATAATACTCTCGTAACTCTAAGTTTAAGATTTGATCTTGATTGTATATCGATTTTAACCTATCTATCATAGACCTTAACACTTCTATATCGATCATAGAATGGTGGGTGCTAGACGCGCGTATAAAAGCCATTATATTTTCTAACCTGATAATTTCAAACATTAAATCTTCTACATTATTGGTTATGATTCCTAAAATTTGGGCAAACTTTGCAAACTTTATTAAACTATAATCGGTATAAGCATTTTTCTCAAGGAGTAGTTCTAATGTTGCATTAATTTTTTGCTGATTTTTTGTTATTTGGTCTAAGATAGTGCTGTGCTGGGACATCCATTCTTTACTGAGACTGATGTGGTTATTGAATTCTGAGACTATTTTATTTTCATTATTTTGTAAAGTTTTAATGGCCTCGTCATATTTTAAGGCATCTATATAATCTAAATTGCCAGTTACACTTTTTACTACTGACCCAAGGCTATCTACAAGACCTCTTTTGGCTCTAACAGGTTCCAAAGATTTTACTTGTTGTAGTACCTTACTAAGTTTGTGAGTAAGATATTCAATCTGATATTCGTAAAGCATGTAAGTCTCGTTATTAAGTCTAGTTCTAAAAGTCTTAAGTTGCAACTGTACGGAGTTTATTTTATCTTCAATGTCAGTTAGTTGTATATACTGTATGAATGAGTGGTAATGTGTGGTTAGTCTAGTCAGTCCTAATCTGTACGGTAATAGTCCTGGTCCATCGGCTAAAGTCTCAAGTCTTATCTCTTGAGGGTGTGTCGCATGGATTGTCAGTAGCAGCAGGATCCTGTAACAATTGGCTCGCTTTAGGAACTCGTTTCAGCCGCGATTTGGCTATAGGACCACGTTTTTTTGAAGTGTATATGTGTATAGGCAAATCGGCGAGTACTGTATCTTGCGTGTAACGCGGTGCCGCTTTCTGGCGACTAGCAAAAGGGTTTTTAATAAAAACTTGTTGCTGTGGGGCATATTCTATCTCGGGCTCGCGGGTTTTGTTCCTGTTATTAATTAAAGCTGTACGGTTTGCAAGAGATGATTCGTTAATGATTTCATAAACCTTTTTCATCTGTTGTCTATGATTCTGTGCATATTGTTGCAAGATGTGCTCTGTCAGGTCTATATCGATTGGGTCCCTGGGGTCAAAATGTCCAGTCAATAGGTCAAAGGGTCTACACTTAGTGAAGCTATGGATAGAACTATTATATGCTATGATGGCGTATTGCATGAGATTGACTATTGGTTCGTCTTTATTTTGCAGTCTAAGAATTCTAATGTGCTCCAATAACGTTGAATGAAATCGTTCGATGTTACCATTGTCATTTGGACTATGAGGTAGAATTTTGTGGTGAGTTATCTTATGAAGACGTATAAATTCGGAGAAAAGCTGATTTGTAAATTCGGTGCCATTATCAGTGATAATAGTCATGGGTAGTCCATGATGAGTACAAAAACGTAGCAATGCTTGTATGATACTGATAGCGGTACCGTCGCGCAAATGATACGCTTGCCCATATTTCGTGAAAACGTCAATGAAAGTCACGTATTTTTCGTTCTGAACTGTAAAGAGGTCCATGTGAATGATTTCAAGTGGTTTTGTAGCTGGGGGCACTATGTTGAATTGAGGTCTAATTGGATTTCTGTCGTATTTAGCTTGACCGCAAATGGTACACTCATTAATAAATTTGGTGATTTGATCTTTCATCTTTGGCCAGTAATATTTTCGTGAGAGGGCTAGGTTACATTCATTTATCCCACGGTGGTTCGTCTTACCGTCATGATAGTGTCGGATAATGTCTTGTTGTCGGAGGTATTCTTTAACATTCTCGAGTTCCGTTTTAGCTAATACTAGGTTAAATGAAGAACTTCTAAATTTGTCTTGTACAATTGGTACTATTGAATACATGGCTAACGGTGGATTTATTAATATGGCCGTTTTAACCTTAGGGTTGACATACTCTTTGATAGCATTGATAATGTCGCACTCTAGGTTAGATTGTGAGATTTGGACTTCAATTCGTGTATGGTTTTCAAAAGGTTTAGTTACTGTCGGACGGCGTTTTATGTCACCAACTATGGTAAAACGAATCTGTCGATGAAATTTATTGAGAGGTTCATCTGTAATGGGGATTTCTAATATAGGATGTTCATTACTGGTATGTACGGTGTCCGTAGAGGAGTTTGTCGGTGGCGGTGGTGCCTCAGATGGGTTGTTAATTATTGACCTGAGATCCTTAATACTTTCGATCAGTGAGTTGATCTCATCTGTCTCCTCATTATAAATTTCTACACGGGAGAGAGCATCAGCATTGGTGTTAAATTTGCCTTTCTTGTACACTACGGTAAAGTCATATTCGCTAAGTCTTAGTCGCCATCTGGTCAGTCGTGAGTTGGGTTCTCTCAAGTTCACCATCCATTGTAATGGTTTGTGGTCAGTCAGTACCTTAAACTTCCTACCAAAAAGATAAGGTCTAAAGTACTTTGTTGCCCAGACTATGGCAAGTAACTCTTTCTCGATGGTACTATAATTTAGCTCACTTTCATTAAGTGTGCGAGATGCGTAACAGACGGGTTTGTCAGAACCTATTGGTCCCTGAGACAACACTGCTCCAATAGCGACATTTGAAGCGTCCGTCGTGAGATTAAATTCCTTTTTGAAGTCTGGGTATTGCAGGATAGGGTCATTAGTTAATAAGGTCTTACAAGTTTCAAAGGCGTTGACATATTCAGGGCTGAGAGTGATTTTACTACCTTTCTTTAGGCAAAGGGTAAGAGGTTTGGTGATGCGAGCAAAATCGGGGATAAATTTCCGGTAATAACCTAGAAGGCCTAAAAATTGTTTGATTTCCTTCGGGGTCTTTGGGATTGGATATTTTTGGACTGCGGAAATTTTTTCAGGGTTCGGCTTTATGCCGTCTCTACTAATAATGTGACCCAGATAGGCAGTTTCGAGCTTCAAAAATTCGGACTTGTCCATCTGGATTTTGAAGTTGGACTCCCTAAGTCTTTGGAAAACTTTTTCCAAATTATCCATGTGTTCTTGAAGAGAGGTACTATAGACGATGATATCGTCGAGATATACGAGGCATATGCTATTTTGAAGGCCTCTTAGAACATTGTCCATAACTCGTTGAAAGGTGGACGGTGAATTTTTTAGTCCCATGGGCATTCGAAGGAATTCAAAATGCCCGTGTTCCACATTAAATGCGGTTTTTGATATGTCCTGAGGGTCCATCTCCACTTGGTAGAAGCCACTTGCCAAATCTAAAGTCGTAAAGTATTGGCACTTTCCTAATTTGTCAAGGACGTCACTGATATTAGGTATGGGGTATTTGTCGTCAATGGTTTTTTCGTTCAACTTGCGAAAATCAACTACGAGACGCCATTTCTGTTTTCCGGAAGCGTCAATTTTTTTTGGCACGACCCAAATGGGCGAGCTCCATGCAGAATCGGAAGGTCTTATTATACCTTGCTGTAGCATTTTTGAAATTTGGTCCCTAACCTCATCCCGATGGACGTAAGGGTATCGATAGCTTTTAGTATATGCGGGAATTTCATCTGTTGTTCTTATGCGATGTTTTATTTTGTTAGTGAAAGTCAATGGTTCCCCGTCAATGTAAAATACATCCGCATAGCGAGAGCAAAGTGTTAAAAGATTAGCTTTTTCCTCTTCATTAAGGTGGTCCGTGCGCAAACGCGATAATACGTCATCTACGCGATTCGATTGTTTTACTTGCATGCACTCAGCATTGAACAGTTCTGCACAAGTTGGCTGATCTAATGAAAAAATTACGTCATTGGGAGTTGGATTCTCTAACTCCACATATCCACGACTATTAGCTACAGTGGTAAGGCACTCATGGATAATACAATTACAAAAAACTTGTTCGCTTACTAAAACATCGCCATCCGGGGCATTAATAGGTAGTCTTACTAATTTAGTACTTTTGGCAGGGATAATATCCTCATACAAGTTGATGTTGCGTGAATTATATACTTTAATTGGATTTGTAGCAGTTCGCGTTACTAATTGAAAATCTTTTAAGTCTATTTTAGCCTCCCATTTGGATAATAAGTCTAATCCTATAAGGCCATCAAAGTAATTGTGAAAACGGTATACGAATAATTTTATACTATCGGCCTCGTTGAATTCATTAAAACACGGTAGAGTTATGGAGTTATCATTTTTACTGACACCGTGAACATTTGTAACTTCGAAAGGGTCATAGTTGAGGGGATAATCATGAAAAAACTTTTGTACAGCCTCGGGGCTAATAAAGGACTGGTTAGCGCCAGTGTCAATTAAAAATTTTAAAGGAGGGCTAGAAATTTCTATGTAAGGTAACTGTCTTTGAGTCTGTAAATTGAGGTCTATTTTTGCTCTATGGATGTCTGGTCCGACTGAAAATCCTGATTCTGGTTAGCACGGCTAGGGCCTGGTTGTGGCTCTGTTTCTCCTGTTACCTGATTATCACAAGTCGCATTACAGTCAGTCGTATTAGTGTTATAGTCATAGTCATAAAAATTGTAAGAGCCATTCCAGTCTGTGTAGTAATCATATCCTGGTTCATAGTAGTAGTCAGCAGAATAATAGGAACTATCAGGCAAAGCGAGTTCATTAAGATTTAACTCGCGCGTCTTAAAATAATTATTCGGTGATGGGTTCCCGTTTCTTTGCCAATCGTGCGTCATGGGTAATGGTTTCGGACTGAAATGTTGAACGCCGCTCATGGGTTTCGGACCCGAATTTTGTGGTGGATTATTCCTGGATGGAAATTTAAAAACGTTACTTTGAGGGTGATAGTTTGGTAATGGTGCACGGAACATTTGTTGTGTTCGAGTAGGCATACGATTTTGATATTGGTTGCCTGGCATGTTGAACTTGAAGGCCTGAGGCTGAGGTTGATATCCACGCTGTCCTACGGGAGTAGGCCAGTTAGGTACTGGGGGTCGCGGAATATTTAATGGGTTAAACGGCAAAGCAGGCATAAGAGGAGGTTTATACATTTTAGGTGCGCTCTGAGCAGTTTGAGTCTTTGAAACATCATGACGTTGCTGCAGGTATATAATATTTAATTCTTCCTGCACGAACTCCAGAGCTTTCTCTATAGTTTCTGGCCGCATGCATCGTATACGTGAGCCTAAGGGTTCTTTTAGTCCACGTACAAAAGCCTGCATGGTAACTTTCTTATAAAGCGTCCGTTTAGCTTCAATAGTCGTCTGTAAAGTCTCGTGTAACGTCACAAATGTCATTATAGTACTAAACAAGGTTTGGCACTGATCGTAGAATTCCTGAGGGGTTCGATTACCTTGCGTAGCCAACGAGAGGTCATTGTACAAAGCCGTTTCGTCTCTCTGGTCCGAAAAGTTATTAATTAGAGCTGATCTAATACCTGCCCAAGTTTCGGGAATGCCGTTCGAATTGATAGTAGATGCGGCAGGCCCTGTGATCTTGTTTAGAATGCCATTTAAGAGACACAGATTTCCTAGCTCACTTCCTAGCTCGGGGCTTGCATACTGAGATACTATCCGGTCACAGATGTTAATAAACCTGGTCAATACGTTGGGGTTTCCGTCGAAATCGGGCACAAGGCGTAAGGCCTTAAAGATTACGTCGGGATCGTACGGCATTTTAGGTTCAAACAAACTACTTAAGTTAAAATGTAATTCACTATCTAAGTCTCTATTAATATCTACTATGTGTCGGCGCGCCTGTCGCGATGCAGGTTCCCGGGTATAAGATTTCTCGCGATGGAAAATCTTGGACATAAAAGTAACTAGGGATAGATGGGAAGCAACACGAGAAAGATTCTGGTGTACTCACATATATTTCATCTCTGGTTCTTCTCCGTGAATCGAAGTCTGGATTCTCCACCCGGCTCCGCAGCTTTACTGTAGATTCAGGATACTCGTACCGTGACTTGATAGCCACCCGGGTGACTCGCGATCGTGATTATCGATGTGAAGTGATTCTAACGCGATTCGCGAACCGGCCCGCGAGTATCCTACCGACTGCGCCAATTATGTAAACTGCAGACGGAGGATCGAAAAAAAACCAAAGTTATTTTAAAACTAATTTATTTTAAAGGAAATTACTACAATTAAATTGGTGAAACCTATTCGATGCTAGAATATGGAATGACAAAAATATGTATCAAAAATAACTAATTGCTAATGTCGAATTTCGCTGCGTCGGCGGCTCGTGGCTGGACGGATGTCATCGATGCAGTTTTTATGCACTCGGCGTAAATTGAAGGAATTGCAGCGTCGGAGATATGCATTAGGGATCCGTATTTAACACATGTTGCCTAACAAAAACATTATCAAAATAAACAAATGAAAATCGCAAAACACGCATTTTTTGCATACAAAGTAATAAAAAATCAAAGGACACAGTACAGAAAACAACCAAAACGTCAAATCTTAACAACAATGAACACAAAATGAATATCATGCGATTTTCAAACAGGGGTGGGTTATTTCTTTTTAGCATGAACTTCTTATGTTTTTTTTTAATTTTTACCTAAAAAAAAAAAAAAAAAAACGCAAATCACGATTAAGTAAAAAGTTTAAAGTCTCCATGGGCGTAGCGGTGAGAACAGGATGAGCTTCTAGGAGGTCGTCATCTTCCACGTCCAGTGGCGTCTCCCAGAAGCTCGTCAGCGCCTTTGGAAGTCCCAGGTACGGCACCACATCGTCGTCATCACTCGAATCGGAGTCTACTTCGCTTCCTGTGTAATAAACAATAAGTAGGTAAAACATCTGTGGGTTAAAAAAAACATAACATAAAAAAATAAAAAATAAACTTTATCTTCAAGTCGGTCAAAAATATGTTACTGATCATTGTCCGTATTGTCGATACTGTGTAGAATTTAGCAAAAAACATGGCGTCCGTCACGTGACATAACACCGAATGCCTGACCGTACAGCGTACTCCGCGAGGCTCTTTTATTTTTTTCAATGTTTACATTTAAATAATTTCGCAAAAATACATCATATTTCACTATTTAAATGGCTTATACATACGTAGTAACGTATCTAAATCATGTTTAGAAAGACATTTTGTAGTCAATAGTGTATTTTCTACTATTATCGAGTGAAAAAGTACAGCCATGACGCGCGAAATTCCTAACTGTTTTTGATGAATTTAAAAATTCAGTCCTAAATCTCTAACCATTACACAATGCTGCTATTAAAAACTGTTGATTACTTACCCGTCCACGCTGTTTAATCCTTGAAAGGTGTATTAAAGCCTTCATGGTTATTAATTTGGGTGTTGAAAATCCGAGTTTTGGCGCGAAATGAACGCGTCACCGTGGCCGTCAAATTTGAAACATTCCGTGTGAAAACTGTCACGAAATGTTTAGCTTGGGTTTTGTATGGCTTGCCTATTCTATTGCCTACACACTGATACAAGTTAGAGCAAGATAGGTGGCCGGACAGATAAAATATAGCGGTATTATGCTGGGTTGTCACACGCGTACTCGCGGAGTACGCGTACAGATGCGAACATTTTTTCATCGTACTCGCGGAGTACGCTGTACAGCCGAGGGGTTGTTAGTGTTTGTAAGTAAAAAAGTTATGTATTTAGTCTTTTCTGTATTAAGCAAGAGTAACTTGTTGTTTAGCCAGGTCATAACTAGCGAGAAACCCATCTGAGCGTGTTGGTACACTTCCTCCCAAGTATCTCCATAGAAAAGAAGAACCGTGTCATCTGCAAAAGTAATAATCTTGCCGTTATTAAGTTTTAACTGGCAGAGGTCATTGATAAAAATTAATAAGAGGGTAGGCCCTAAAATACTCCCTTGAGGAATACCGATATTGACTTCGCAGTCATCACTCAACCACTCATCGACAACAACAGGTTGAGCTCTCCCATTCAGGTAACTTTCAAATAATTTTAGCTGTTCGCCACGAATTCCGAGGTGTTCAAGTTTCTTCAGTAAGAGTGGCGCAGAGACGGTGTCAAAAGCCTTCGCCAAGTCTAGGAAAATCGTAAGGACCTTTTTCTTGTCATCCAACCTAGAAACTATGGTATCAAAATGGTTATGTACGGCATCCCCTGTTGATCTGCCTTTACTCAAACTCAAACTCAAACTCAAAGCATTTATTTCAAATAAACCAATTACAGGCACTTTTGAATTGTCAAGGTCGGTCGGTCAGAAAAATGAAGCTAGTTGCCCATTCCAAAGCGTAGTAGGTACCTATGGAGAAGAACGGGCAAGAAACTCCACGGACACTCTTTTAAATCAAATTATGTTTACAATAGATTGGTTACATCATTCATGTTGAAATTATGCATGTGAGAACGATGCAGAACGTTAAAAGCGTCCGTTATTTAAATATGAAAACAATTCGAAAATAAAATTTAATTAAAATACGCCGTGGCAGCTAAGAGATGACCAGTCTCAACTGACGGCGCCCGTTCACGAACATGACGCATGGATTAGCACCATTCAACTCAACCATTTTGAAGGGAGCTAAATGATCCAACACACGCGCCACCATCAGCGAAACATTAAAGTGAGCATGACATACTCTCAGCCGCCAGGACACATTCAAGTCAATGAAAGACGTACCCTGTAAATGGTAGCTTTAAAGCATGTACATAGTACTCCCATAAGGCATATAGCAATTATACAGTACTAAAAAAGTTGAGTTTATACAATGCAAAGATTCTTGTTTTTAATCTTCAGCAGCTCCAACAGTATTTTTAAATGCTAATCAATTAGTTGATGCGTCCTTGAGGAGCAGGACCAGCGATTAGCCAAGCATTTTTATCAGCAATGTAATCCCCTAACTTATAATATGCTCGGCTGCATAGTGTGCGTTTTATACAAGATTTAAATTTAGTTTCATTCAGTTGATGTATGTGGGGAGGTATTTTATTGTAACATCTTAAACAGTACCCCATGAAAGATGAGTCTACTTTAGCCAGCCTGAAACCTGGTTGAACTAATTGGTCCCTATTTCTAGTGATATAATTGTGTCTTTCACCTCTTTTACTAAAAAGATGTAGATTTTTCCTTACGTACATGATGTTTTCATAGATATATTGACAAGGTACCGTCATGATGTTAATATCTTTGAACAATTCCCTTAGAGAGTCGCGCCTGCGTAGGCCATATATGGCTCTGATGGCTCTTTTCTGCAGAATGAAAATGGACTCGATGTCTGCAGCCCGTCCCCATAGTAAAATACCGTACGACATAATACTATGAAAGTAACTAAAATAGACTAGTCTCGCGGTATCTACATCAGTAAATTGACGGATTTTTCTCACAGCATATGCTGCTGAACTTAGCCGTCCTGCAAGGGATGTTAAATGAGGACCCCATTGAAGCTTTGAATCGAGCGTGATCCCCAGGAAAACAGTTTTATCGACGAATTCTAGTTTCTCTTGATTCAATACTATCTCACAATTAGTACTTTTGACATTTGGTAAAGAAAATCTCATGCACTTAGTTTTTTTCCCATTTAATACCAAATTATTAGCAGTGAACCAATTTTGGATCTGCAGTAAGGCGTTATTCACGTCGTCAAGATTTAATGCACGCCTATTAATTTTAAAAATTAACGAGGTATCGTCAGCAAATAACACCATATGTGGTTGGGTTTTAAACAAATGAGGTAGATCATTAATATAAACTAAAAAGAGGAAAGGACCCAATATCGAGCCTTGTGGTACACCCATTTTTACTTTTAGACCGAGTGAATTGACACCGTTTATTTGGACTTGCTGTTGTCTATCATTCAAATAAGATTTTACTAAACTGAGCGCAAGTTTTCCAAGTCCGTAATGTTCAAGTTTTAAGAGCAAGGTTTCGTGGTCGACGCAATCAAATGCCTTGGAGAGGTCACAAAAGATTCCTATGGCGTCTTGAGCCTCTTCCCACGCTGTAAATATGTGTTTTAATAAGGTGACACCGGCGTCAGTCGTACGTCGTTACGAAAACCATACTGATTACAAGAAAAAACGTAAGTATGAAAAACGTTTGAAAATATAAAACTAGTAGACCGCTGGATCAGGAACAGGGTCCAAGCTAACGCTACCTGAGAGAGGAACCGCCTAGCGATGTGAGCTCCGTGTTCTGATGTATTTTTTTAATCAAGCTTTTGATACAGCTGAATAACGAGAGCCTACTCAGGTGTTGACCGAGGCTCTTAGATAATATGAAGTACCGGTTTTATAGTTTCCAATCCCGGTATTAAAAAATGGTAAAGAAATCCCGATGTCCCGGGTTTTCGAAAGTACTGAATCCCACAGGCATCATGTTTCTAATATCTTTGTAGGTATTCAATATTCAAATATTTTTGTAGTAGGCAAATATCATTATCATTATATTTCTATAAAACTTACAATAATTTCTCTAGTCACGCAATAGTCTTCAATGAATCAAATTAACGTTCTAAATTGACGATGAATACAAAGAAACAGCATTTCCATTCATTGCCTATAGATTACCTACTAGGCGATAAGAATTAATTATAAATAATCTGTCTGCCTCAGTACTTGCCAGGTAATAAATGCATCGAATCAACAAATTATGGTTTTTCCTACAATAAGAAACATAAATATTAATGATGCATATTTTCTAGAGTAATTTAAAGACTAAGTAGTAAAGCAAGTAATTGAAATTACTCCATTGTGCTATTTTTCATGATTATTTCATAAGTAGGTACTAAAAGATATACAACCTACTTCGCGTCCCTCAAAATTATGACAGTAAAAACAAAAAAAAAATACTTAGTAAATTATAGGTTAGTAATTTGTTACGATAAATTATCAAATGACGTCAAAATTTTAGTTTTTCAATAATATTGTTAGTGACGATTTAAATTATGTGTTTAATAAATACTTTTACAATATAATTTTTAGGATATTTTTTCTGGTAAGTTGAGCACATTAATAATCTAAGTACTTAATTTAAGTTTAATCCTCGGGTGTAAAATGAAACATAAAATATAAGTAAATACCTGAGCAACAAACCAGAGGGGTCCTACCATCATAATTCCATGCCGCGCACAGTGTCCAAAAACAAGACAATACACCTCCTCTATTCCTCTCCTAGCGAATTAAACCGTTAACTGTAATATTATACCGTTTTTGGGAAAAACAGTATAACGCGTTTCTTGCAGCAATAACGTTTTTAACGGGGTTTTAGACAGAAAAGGTCACACAAGTGTAAAAGCACACACACACACACAACGCAACACGCATGCAAGCACGTATTAATACATATAGGTATTAGTAATTCCACGTGTATTAATGACGTAGACGACGCACTACAATGCTGGCCTTTTACTAAATATTCATGTGTCTTCTTTAATTATCGGCCTTTTGTGCTATGCAATACCTACAAACAGAGATTATTTAGATAGAAAGAAAGAACTACTCATTATGTACACATTATGAATTGCAATTAATTATTTGTTTTTTTCCCTCCCTAGTGATTTGCAGAATTTTACAAAGACCTATATTTTCTAATTAAATAATTACAAAAAAATTATTAAAATATTTTTGTACGAAGATTAAATAATAATCTAAACTTATTTTTACTAAATAAATATCACTCAATTCTTTTTAGGGGCCCGAAAGAAAGACGAGCCAGTAACAGTCTTCAACTCACAAATCAATACTGTGATGTATTGATTTTTGAGTCGTTTTTTTTTCTTTTATTTTTCAGATTTTTGTTTTCTTATTTGGTTGAAAATGGAAAATGCCTGGTTAAGAATAGAATTCAAACCCCTCATCAATAAAAACAATATAACTAATTCCAAGTGTTGCTTAGAAATTGTGCCTGAAGTATCATGCATACAAAATCTCGACCAGCTCATTTGGAGACAAACAAATAATTTAATAGAATATAAAATACCCATGACCCACAAAGTTGTCCTGCTGAAACGGGAAGCTATACGAGATGGTAGTGATACCACCGTCAAAACATACCACTCCTGCGTCGATTTGTTACAAACATCTTCAAATTCAATGCATGGTTGCCTTGGTTCCGGCGACGTCACAAAAATTATAAGCGATACATTAATACTTAAAAAATGTCTGAACAACTGTGAGAGCAAGGAAAATTCTATTCATGGTTTACCGGATGCATGCAAGCATTCTAATAACGATTTTATCCTACCTATTTCCCACGACACGACAAACACTTTGTTGCAACTAGAAGATTTAGAAAAAAAACAGACTAAAGCAATTATTACGGACGACAAAGGTATTTTAATAAAGATGCGCTTATACGGGCAATTAAAAACTGTTCATTTGATCGGCAATGTTCGGCAATTGGGATGATGACTACTATTAAAAATGTTCGAAAAATAATGTTATTTCAAAGAAGGCACATTTAAATGCGATAATCTAAAAAATCTGTTAAATCGAAGTTAATAGGAAGAAAATACTCGCTTTAAAAGTTTTTGGAGGGGATTATTCCTATCCTGGTCGCGCGGTACGGACAATGTACGGCGTTAGTATGAAGTTACGTAGTCGTGACGTCACTTCTACGATAGTGCTGTCCTAGTCTAACGCTTATTTTAAAACGTTTATAACAAGGCAGTTTTTTAAGCTTTTACACTATTTGTAATACTATTTGCACTATTATATTTCCAATAAACATAACTTTGAGATAAAAAAAATGTCATCATCCCCATTGTGGTTATACCACTATTGTTGATAAATTGACAAGAATTGAGCAATTTTAGTTTCCAGCTACATTACATTGTGATTACGTGAGATACTTACTTTTTAATTGTTTTTTTTTTTTTCAGTAGAACCTATAACAAAAAAACGTAAAGAATGTCTAAACTTAGATCAGAATGACGAATCTTTAGAAAAACTAACAAATACGGAAAACGTGTATCCCATATGTGGCGATACCGTAAAAAGTAGAAACGTTGTAATGAAAACTGTAACAGCAAAGAGTTTCGTAAAGCATGAATCCACACGATGGCTAAGTCTATCTCCGATATGTTCAGTTGATGCTTCTCCGATCGTTAGTAAAGTTGTGACGTCCAAATCTGTGACTTGTAAAATACATGATTCTCAATTTAGTACTAAATCAAGAGATTTAGTACTGCTGGGGAGTATTAGCTCGCCGAGTGATTTGTCCCACGATAATCAAGCACTTTCTACATTTATTGACGTAACCAGACTTAAATCTCCAAGAAAATTCAAGCGACTGTGTAGAACTTCACCGGAGATGAGAGTTGTAGACTATGTGCGATTTATCGAAAACGAAATTTTACCTCTGAAAATGTGGTTAAATGATATAAAACGTAAATGCACTGCGCTCGGTATAGAATTTAGCAATAAACCTTCAAAGCAATGCATGACGATTAGTACGGTGTCCACAAGCAGTGGTCCAGAAATCTCGATTTCTGCAGAAAATACAGGATCAAATCGTGCAGTTTATAACATTGTGTTTGATGGATAAATGGAGAATTCATTAAATGTTATTTATACCGCATGTTCTGTATCCTTTTACTCGGGGTTTACCGTTTATGTTAGGGAACTACATAACGTAGCGCCGAAGGGGGAGTTGTAAGTAATTTAAAGTGCAGTGTTGTAAGTCCCTTGTTATAGGAGATAAGACTATTGCCATGAACAGGGCACAAATCCTTACTTGAGGATGTTACTTCTAGCGAAAAACCTAACACAATTTTGGAGACCTAAGTATTGAAACATGAACCATACGCTCAGCAGTCGCGGTAGCGATATTTACAACGTATAAGCAGTCGATCTACATTTCTAAGAGTTAATTAGCTTTTTTTCTAGTTTTCGTCAATATGAATAACCAGCAAGCAATAGTGGATCAAATCGTACAAAATTTAGCATTTGAGGTAGAAGCTGTTCCCAAAAACAAATCAATCAAAGGCACAAGTATTTCACAAAGTACACCACTTAATGTGAAAATCAAAGTTAGAAAAAAAGATGAAATACATAAGCAACATGACGTCTCATCGATCGCTGATGATACTCCAAGATCTGTACAGACGATTCGATTGGTGAACAGTGATCGAACTATCATGAATTTCGATGTCTTCATGGACGCGGAATTAGAAAAGAAACCATCAAGGAAACTTCGCAAACATATTTTTGATATGCTAAGACCAGGTAATTACGTCAAATTAATATGCCGTCTATTAGTAGGTTGCCCACAAGAACAATAACGTGCTAGTGGGCCAGAAAAGTTTTAAATCATAGAACTATCTTAACCGTATTTGCCAACTGGCGTAGTTGCTGCACTTATTATCGTTATTTATTACTAGCTTTGACCCGTTCGCGTGATATTTCCTGTTGACCCCCCGTCGCATCGCATCACCTGCCCGCGCTTTCACTTCTTTTTCTCTTAGCGTTCTGTCGACGTTTTTTCTTTTAACTCGGCTCCTGAGCATCATAGCGTAATGTTAAATAACCTATAGCCTTCTCAAGAGTTGGGCTATCAGGTGCGATAAGAATTTTGAAATCCGACCGGTAATTCGTTAGATTACCCCCTACATACAAACTTACAAACAAACAAATTCTACCTCTTTATAGTATTAGAATATAGTATAAGTACACCCACACAAGCCACGATTGCCAAAGATTTTCCATAATACTTTATTACAGGAATATGTTTAGGAGCTGTGGATGATGACGAGTACCCTTACATGCCTAGTACGTCCTACAGCGCTAATATAACTGAACCTAGCGTAGCAAATAAATCAGATGGTACATTGAAACAAACATTTACACTTTCGAAAAACGTTTATCAACCTAACACTGTCTCAACTCAACCGAGACGGCAAACCTGGTTGTTTGGAAAGTGTAAACCAGGTTAGATAAAAGTGTATATTTTAATTATGATTTTGGTTTTAAATTGTTTGGATGTTATAATCGAGACCAAAGAATCTAAAAATGATTTTAAATTAATATCTTATAGAATTATTTTTGGAAGTAAGTAGGTGTTTTTATTAGGTTATTATAGTAACACAATGCTCCTGGCAATACACCCAATCTCTTCAAATACTCAACATTTAAATTAAAATTTAATTTACGATTACAGGGGGATGTTTGGATCCACCTTTTAGTGAAGACAAATATTCTTACAAGCCCAGTACAAGGTCAGGACCTGAACGAGAAGAAGAACTATTTGAGGAAGAAGATGTTAGATCAGATATTTATATTAAAAAAATACCTATCACGCTACATGATGAGGAAGTACAAAGTAATGGAAGACATAATTCAATTTTCAATATTGGGTTATTCAAAAAGAAACGAAAATCTAGTGATAAATCAACTTACACAAAGTTACAAGATAAAACTAATTCTATTGTAGATATTTATCAAGGGAAGTCGGCAACAAATTCTGTGAGCACACATTCCAATTCAATTATAACTTATCCTCCTAAAGTAAAAAGTGATCCAAGAATCAGTGATGATAAAACAGTTAAGATTAGAGCTCCTAGTGAAGACAAACCCAGAAAGTCATTAAATGAACATTCAGAGCCCTACTTTATTCGTCCAAAGGGAGTTAATCGTGTAAAGGAGCAAGAAACTTTGAATTCAAGTGATTATCCAAAACACCGATCATCTGATGCCACGGATTTAAGAAAATCTCTTAAAGAATCTTTCAAAATGCCTGTTCCGCAACCCATTCTCATTCCCGTTCCTATTCGTATAATGTCCAATAATAAGCGAGAACCAGATGTTATTGCAACAAATGATAATATATTGAAAACACAAGGTGATAGTGCTATTTTAACTGAATTAGATGCAATCGCGGACCAAAAACCACAGGACCAAGAGTCACAGGATGCATTAAACTTAAAAGACACTTATGTGCCCCCACGGGTCATATCGGCTACTGATGATACTGATGACACGCCCGTGGAGTCTTCAAAAATAGCATCTATAATCCCTTTTAATGTTGAACAACCTATTTCACCGAATGAAATGGAAGATCAAAACTTGCATGAAATACAATTACAACCACTTAAAGAAAAAGACAGTGAAACCAATATGGAAGATACTGCACCTTACAAAAAAACGAAAACACATTCTTTAAAAATGCCAGAACCAGTTCCAGTCCCTTTTATTTTTAGTGAGGTCAATCGTGCTGCTGCTCAGGACCCAAAAATGATAAATAATAATTTACAAAGAAGTGATTTGAAGTTTACTCAGTCAAAGGATTCTTTTGAAATAAAATCACCTCCGCCAACAATCAAAGATACATCTTCTGAAGATTCGAAAAATAAAGACCCTGAGAATAGATCAGGAAAAAGTGATTTAACTGCAACTAAAACCGCCAAATCACAACATAGTGATATAGAAGCAGATACAAAGCCAGAGAACTATCTTCATACTAGAGGTGCTGCTGATGCTGCTGCGATAGAAGAGAGTTCAGAGGGATATGAAATGCCAGATACCGATACGGAACAAATCAAAGGTTCTCAACAAATAACATTATCTAAGCTTCCTATTTTAATAAGAAGTACTTCCATACTAAGTGAGGGCAAGACATCAGCAGCATCAGTAAAAGATAAAACAAAGAGAATTGATAGTCCAGACAATCATTTGGAAAGCGTCGGACACAGAGATCCAGACTTACTTGTCTATAAAGACGATAATAGAACATCTTTATCCAGTAGGCCGACATCAGCAGTATCAGTTAGAGATACAACAAAGAGCAGTGATAGTCCAGTCAATCATTTGGATAATTTTGGACACAGACACACTGACAGAAGTATATCTATACTAAGTGAAAACAAGATATTAGCAGCATCAGTAAAAGATACAACAAAGAGAATTGATAGTCCAGACAATCATTTAGAAAGCGTCGGACACAGAGATCCAGACTTACTTGTCTATAAAGACGATAATAGAACATCTTTTTCCATTGGGCCAACATCAGCAGCATCAGTTAGAGATACAACAAAGAGCACTGATAGTCCAGACAATCATTTGGATAATGTTGGACACAGAGACACTGACAGAAGTATATCCATACTAAGTGAAAGCAAGACATCAGCAGCATCAGTAAAAGATACAACAAAGAGAATTGATAGTCCAGACAATCATTTGGAAAGCGTCGAACACAGAGATCCAGACTTACTTGTCTATAAAGACGAAAATAGAACACCTTTATCCAGTGGGCCGACATCAGCAACATCAGTTAGAGATACAACAAAGAGCAGTGATAGTTCAGACAAACAATTGGATAATGTTGGACACAGAGACACTGGCAAAAGTATATATATACTAAGTGAAAGCAAGACATCAGCAGCATCAGTTAAAGATACAAGAAAGAGAATTGATAGTCCAGACAATCATTTGGAAAGCGTTGGACACAGAGATCCAGACTTACTTGTTTATAAAGACGAAAATAGAACACCTTTATCCAGTGGGCCGACATCAGCAACATCAGTTAGAGATACAACAAAGAGCACTGATAGTCCAGACAGTCATTTGGATAATGATGGACACAGAGACACTGACAGAAGTATATCCATACTAAGTGAAAGCAAGACATCAGCAGCATCAGTAAAAGATACAACAAAGAGAATTGATAGTCCAGACAATCATTTGGAAAGCGTCGGACACAGAGATCCAGACTTACTTGTCTATAAAGACGATAATAGAACATCTTTATCCAGTGGGCCAACATCAGCAGCATCAGTTAAAGATACAACAAAGAGAATTGATCGTCCAGACAAACATTTGGAAAGCGTCGGACACAGAGATCCAGACTTACTTGTCTATAAAGACGATAATAGAAAATCTTTTTCCAGTGGGCCGACAACAGCCGCATCAGTTAGAGATACAACAAAGAGCACTGATAGTCCAGACAATCATTTGGATAATGTTGGACACAGACACACTGACAGAAGTATATCTATACTAAGTGAAAACAAGATATTAGCAGCATCAGTAAAAGATACAACAAAGAGAATTGATAGTCCAGACAATCATTTGGAAAGCGTCGGACACAGAGATCCAGACTTACTTGTCTATAAAGACGATAATAGAACATCTTTATCCCGTGGGCCAACATCAGCAGCATCAGATAAAGATACAACAAAGAGAATTGATCGTCCAGACAAACATTTGGAAAGCGTCGGACACAGAGATCCAGACTTACTTGTCTATAAAGACGATAATAGAACATCTTTTTCCAGTGGGCCGACAACAGCCGCATCAGTTAGAGATACAACCAAGAGCACTGATAGTCCAGACAATCATTTGGATAATGTTGGACACAGAGACACTGACAGAAGCATATCCATACTAAGTGAAAGCAAAACATCAGCAGCATCAGTAAAAGATAAAACAAAGAGAAGCGATAGTCCAGACAAAGATTTGGATAGTGCCTTACACAGAGATCCTGACTCACGTGTCTATAAAGGCGAAAACCGAACATCTATATCCAGTGGACCAACATCAGCAGCATCAGTTAAAGATACAACAAAGAGAATTGATCGTCCAGACAAACATTTGGAAAGCGTCGGTCACGGAGATCCTGACTTGCTTGACTATAAAGACGAAAATCGAACATCTTTGTCCAGCGGGCCGACATCAGCAGCATCAGTTAAAGATACATTAAAAAGACGTGATAGTCCAGACAAACATTTGGAGAGTGCCTTACACAGAGATCCCGACTCACGTGTCTATAAAGGTGAACACCGAACATCTTTATCCAGAGGGCCGACATCAGCAGCATCAGATAAAGTTACAACAAAGAGCAGTGATAGTCCAGACAATCATTTGGATACTGTTAGACACAGAGACACTGACAGAAGTATATCTACACTAAGTGAAAACAAGACATCAGCAGCATCAGTTAAAGATACAGCAAAGAGAATTGATAGTCCAGACAATCATTTGGAAAGCGTTGGACACAGAGATTCTGACTTAAACGTCTATAAAGACGAAAATCGAACATCTTTATCCAGCGGGCCGACATCAGCAGCATCAGTTAAAGATACATCAAAGAGGAGTGATAGTCCAGACCAACAATTGGATAATGTTGGACACAGAGACACTGGCAGAAGTATATATATACTAAGTGAAAGCAAGACATCAGCAGCATCAGTTAAAGATACAAGAAAGAGAATTGATAGTCCAGACAATCATTTGGAAAGCGTCGGACACAGAGATCCAGACTTACTTGTTTATAAAGACGAAAATAGAACACCTTTATCCAGTGGGCCGACATCAGCAACATCAGTTAGAGATACAACAAAGAGCAGTGATAGTTCAGACAAACAATTGGATAATGTTGGACACAGAGACACTGGCAAAAGTATATATATACTAAGTGAAAGCAAGACATCAGCAGCATCAGTTAAAGATACAAGAAAGAGAATTGATAGTCCAGACAATCATTTGGAAAGCGTCGGACACAGAGATCCAGACTTACTTGTTTATAAAGACGAAAATAGAACACCTTTATCCAGTGGGCCGACATCAGCAACATCAGTTAGAGATACAACAAAGAGCAGTGATAGTTCAGACAAACATTTGGATCATGTTGGACACAGAGACACTGGCAAAAGTATATCCATACTAAGTGAAAGCAAGACATCAGCAGCATCAGTAAAAGATAAAACAAAGAGAAGCGATAGTCCAGACAAATATTTGGATAGTGCCTTACACAGAGATCCTGACTTACGTGTCTATAAAGGCGAAAAACGAACATCTTTATCCAGTGGGCTGACAGCAGCAACATCAGTTAGAGATACATCAAAGAGCAGTGATAGTTCAGACAAACATTTGGATAATGTTGCACACAGAGACACTGACAGGACTATATCTATGCTAAGTAGAAGCAAGACACCAGCAGCATCAGTTAATGATAAAACAAATAGAATTGATATTCCAGACAAACATTTGGATAGTGCCTTACACAGAGATCCTGACTCACGAGTCTACAAAGGTGAAAACCGAAAATCTTTATCCAGTGGGCCGACATCAGCAGCATCACTTAAAGATACATCTAAGTGGACTGATAGTCCAGAAAAACAATTGGATAATGTTGGACACAGAAACACTGGCAAAAGTATATCTTTACTAAGTGGAAGCAAGACATCAGCAGCACCAGTTAAAAATACATCAAAAAGACGTGATAGTCCAGACAAACTTTTGGATAGTGCCTTACACAGAGATCCTGACTCACGTGTCTATAAAGGCGAAAACCTAACATCTTTATCCAGTGGGCTGACATCAGCAGCATCAATTAAAGATACATCAAAAAGACGTGATATTCCAGACAAACATTTGGATAGTGCCTTACACAGAGATCCTGACTCACGTGTCTATAAAGACGATAACCGAACATCTTTATCCAGTGGGCTGACATCAGCATCAGCAGTTAAAGATACAACAAAGAGTAGTGATAGTCAAGACAAACATTTGGATAATGTTGGACACAGAGACACTGACAGAGCTATGTCTATACTAAGTGGAAGCAAGACACCAGCAGCATCAGTTAAAGATACAAAAAAGAGCAGTGATAGTCCAGACAATTTTTTTTATAATGTTGGGCACAGAGGTACTTACTCAGGTTTCCATAAAGACGAAAAAAGAACTCCCTTATCCAGTGGGCCAAAGTACGATACAGATATCCGTGATGCTAAAATATCGGTATCACCTAGAGACAAAAAATATGGCAGTGAAACTGTGAAACCAAATAATAAAGATAAAATTGATTCTTATACTGGAAGTCAAGCAAGATTTACAGACGAGAGAAATATGAATAATAAAACAGCTCCGTTAATTATTGATAATACCGAACCAACTTCAAGTTTTAAAGAAGTTTATAGTGTAATAAATATCTTTGGTGAACCAATACCTAATAATAACCCAACAGTTAGTCATGAGTTAATAGGAACTAAATCCGTTATTTACGACACATCTGCAATAAAAAATGGGGAAAGAATTCCTTCACCTTATAATCGTCGTCTTCTACCTGTGAATACAATAATACCGTCTATCCAGTCTACGCGCACTTTCATAAGTGCTATGGAAAAAGATACAATTTCTGTAAAATTGGGATTCCACAGCTACCTAAACGATAAAAATGAAAGAGTGCTTCGAACTTTCGACGCAGCAAATGCACCGAAACGTTTGTCGAATGATTTGGTTACAGTACTTAAATCACAAATTAGAATTTCTTCAAATGTAATACGGATTCCCGTAGATTCAGAGCTTGATATGTTCATACAAATCAAGAAATCAAATGCTAGCCAACGTGTTTCTATAAGCGAGTCTGGATTTGTAAATGTTATTGACAGCGGTAGAGTTAAAAAGCAAAGATCTCCTGTGAAATGTTGCGGTAAGTACAAATTGTTTGAAATACAAAAGTAATAATCATTTTCGCCATGGTCCTGATCGGCAATGGCATTTGATCGATTTCTAGGAAACCAAAAAGCGTTTAAAGTTTTCTCAACCATATTGATTATGGTCATTTAAAGACGACTTTTGAAACTTTGTATCGTTCTGACCGCAACCAGCAGTAGAAAATCATATTGCGTATTAAGCAATTAATATAATAAACAGTACTAATGTTTTTACTTTTTTCCAGATGCCGAAGTGAGAAGTTCAGAAGCGAAAGCGGAAGTAAGAAAGGATAATATACTCGAGAGTGATGCAGCTGAGGACCACTTCATAGATTATTATGAACAAGAATTAGTTCCATTGCAATCAACCATAAAGAACCTAAGACATGAGATTGACGTTCTGGCAGCGCAACAATTAATATACAAAGATCAATTATTTTGTGCAATGAAATCAAAGATGCCCCGATTGGTTCACTCGAATAAAAAATGTTTTGGGTGTGTAAGGAAATAGAAAACAGAAACATATGAAGAAATAAATCTTTAAATACTGACGTAAGGTTTTTAGATAATGGTAAACTTAAAAAGGTATTTTACTAGTTTATCAACAACATACTGCAACGTTTTAGCTGCGAAGTAAGCTGTTTTTCTTTCCACGCCAAAATCTTTGGGTCCATGTACGTTCTCAACCGACATTACTGTAGAGAATTTACGAAAGAGTTATTCAGATGTTATTAACGT
The DNA here is from genome assembly GCA_963555695.1 of Dasypolia templi. Taxonomy (NCBI): domain Eukaryota; kingdom Metazoa; phylum Arthropoda; class Insecta; order Lepidoptera; family Noctuidae; genus Dasypolia; species Dasypolia templi. The sequence goes on along the minus strand of OY743137.1, from coordinate 9,677,107 downwards.
ATCAGTCCAAAATTTTACGTAAATTGCCTTGATTGACTCTCTCCAATAAAACTGTCTTAAAATACTTTAGGAACAATAAAAAAATCTCGACAGATTCACTCGAAGTAAAAGTGTCTTCGAAAACTTTACATTGGTTTATATTATCAATCCAACTTCCAAACTAATATTACAAAAGTAAGTTTGTTTGTTACGCTTTCACGCTATAACGGCTGAACTGAAGCTGATTTCGATGAAATTTGGCACACAGATAGATCATGACCTGGGTAAGGACATAGCTAGTATTTCATCCTGGATCGCAGACTAAGTCGCGGGCAACAGCTAGTCTTCTATTTTATTCCTACGAGTGTATACAACCAAAATACAAAGGAAGTTAACTTCCAATAAAAAGGAATGAGCAGACTGCCAGTGCTTCCTATTTATTTGATAGTTTTCCCGCATTTACCCTTTGACCCAACGGTAGGTATATTCTGCAGTGCAAGTAAACGTCACGGAGCACTGAAATGGGAGCGCGTACCAAACAGTAGGTCCCACAAATTGATTCTAGATAAACGCACTAATTTATAACAATCGCTTCTACGTTAATTATTGCTTGTATCATTTCACTCGTGTAAATAAGACGAGTTTCAGCACTAACTAATTAGATAATGTTTTAGAATAATCATCGCTTGTTTATTGTTCCTAATAATTTTTTATCTACAATCGCCATATGGCGACCAAAAACAATGCTTGAATAATACTGCTTTTTTAATTCGTTTTAAAGTTTTATGTGTTAACAAAATGGAAAATAAATTAAATACAATTGCTGAGGGTGTGGACAGTAAGGAGAAGGATGCAGCAGATCTGGACCAGGCCCTGGCTGTGGCGGGTAAGCAAGAGCTACATTCTAATTGTTTTTAAAATCATTTTATAATGTGTTCGTGTCCCTCGTGATCTAATTTCTTCAGCCTAAACATTGATATCTTAGTAAACCTAGTAAAGCTAGTAGAACAATAGAAAATCACAATGCAGTTGAAATCATCATCATCGGATCAAATCACAAGCACGCAATGCAGTTTATGTGTTAAAACTAGATTTTGACGTGAAAACGTCTTTTTGCTCGCTTTTTGCTCGGTGTAATGGTATTTGGTAACGTGTTCAACATTCGTATGTGACAAAGTTACCACCAGATTTTTGTCGCATATAACTAGGTAAGTATTATTGCTAGAGCAAGGTCGAGTATGAAACAGAAAGCGTAAACGCTGTTCCTGAAACACTGAATATCTACATAAGACCGGTTCCCCATGCTCTAACATACACATATTGATAGTATCGTGTTTCTCCCTATCCGTTTCCATACAATTACATAATCAGAGACTGCCTCGTTGGTCTAGTAGTCGCAAGAGCTACTGCTGAGCATGAGGTCCTGGGCTCGATTCCCAGGTCGGGCAAAGTGTCAAAGTTTTGAGACTTGTGAGTGTATTTTTCTATATTTGTGCACGTTGTGATTTTTTATGTTATTCATACATATTAATGTTTTGTGTTAGTAAAATAGTGTTTAATTTTCAGAAAATGGGCTGAAAAAGTGAACTTTGCTATCACGGAAAAATCAAGGGTAAAAAGAAAAAAGTGGAAAAAACATGAAAGGCATGTGCAGTTCTTAGATAAATAATAATTGTGGCTATCATCTTAATTAAGAAAATTGTTGTAATTTACTGTTATTTTTAAAATCTAAAATTGTGATTATTATATTTGTAGAGAAATTTATATAGGCAGAAATCTATCGCAAATCAAATATTACCTGGAACATCATCGATGAGCTGAAAGGATGGGTACAAGGTATTTATTTTTACCTAGTAATAATTACAGTTACTTTACGAAAATTTCATCATCATCAACAACTCATCGTAAGAAGAAGAAATTGTATAGACTTTTTGGTAGGTACCTACTAATTTTATAATAAATAAAACATTTATTATTTATAGTTACGCTAAACAGGATTCACAAGGCTCGTTATCAGTAGGTGAAAAGGAAGAAACTGTATATTTGTAATAAATTAATAGTATTTTTATATTTTACAGGCAGGAAAAGGAGAACAAGTCACCAGGGAGATCAGGAACAGGCCTTACTTAATGAAGGTATAATCGAAATACGAATCGACCCGTACTAAACTCATAGATACCTCTTCTAATAAATAAACTGAAAAGTGTCTTGTGTTTATTTTCACGCTTCTGCACCTGTCATGAAAAACATTATTATAGGATTTATTTAATTTTTAACAAGATTGTTTCTATTGAATTAAATCCATACTAATATTATAAATTAAAACTAACTCTGTCTGTATGTTACATTTTCACGGCTTAACCACTGAACAGATTTCAATATTTGGGTAGGAGATAGGTGGCATCCTGAGGAAGGACATACGCTATTTTTTCCGGTAGCACGTTCCGGTGGGATAATTTCCGACATACACGCGGGCGAAACCGCCCGCGTGTATGTCGGAAATTATATATAGTAGCCGTGGTTTGGACCCCAACGGTGAAGCTAAGAGGAACCCGAGGAGGGGCCGCTTGTCAGGGCTTTTGCAGACAAGCCGACGACGTAGCGGCCAAGGTTGCGGTGTTGTTGGGCGACATCGCAACTGTAGTGGGGCCGTGGCGGGAAAGGAGTGCCGGTATTACGGTGCGCCGCTCTCCCTACCTTCCGGGGCCTTAACGTGGTCGCCAGTGTACGATGGCGGACGCGGTGGGGCCGCAGGGGAAGAGGAGTGTCGGTATGTCGTTGGCCGCTCTCCCTATCCTCTGCGGCCGAAAAATGGTAGGCGACGGGGCCATTCATCAGACCCGTCGCAAGGGGCAGGGGGTGGGTCGTAGGCGGAGGGCGGACAACGCCCTCTTTCAGCCCCTCTAAATGGGTCCAGGGACGGCGGACTCGGGGACGTCCCCCATACATCAGGACCCGAGGTGGCGGCGCGTAGTGTTCCACGCGCGCCCCTCTTAGACGTTGCGGGGGGAGTCTAACACCTCACTCCCCTCCCAACACGAGGAGGCCCGCCGAGGCAGGCCAGCACCAGTGAGGGTTGCGGAAGAATCATATGGTTAGGTTTAGAATAAAAAAAGCGTTACAAGTGATAACAAAAATAAAAACACATTTATTTGTTACAATATTTTACTTATGTATGTAGCAAACCGATACGATTGTTCATAATAACTTCTTCGGCCAAATATGATGTGCAATACTATATCACGGAACTTTGAAGCAATTTGTTTTATTTTGACATGTGAAATGTTCAAAAAATTTCATGAGTAGTTTATTTCACCATAAACATTAAGCTTCGATCGTTAATTTCCAAAATAAGTGATATGGTAGTGTGCTATGGTAGCTTAAGTATTCATTTTCTTAGAAAAGATGATTGAGACTAAACCTCATTACTTTATAATTAAATATACAGGATAAACTATTCCGGAACTTCAACGTTCTTGTTCATTACGTTATTGTCTGCTGGGCCTCGGTGATGTAACTTTTATAGCGTGGAGTACACGGCGAACAGTTTTTAATGACGTGTTGAATAATTCAGCAAAACGTCTGGTTGGTATGAAACCATTCATTTCATATTCATTCACCATGTTAAGTCTTGTTTAAATAAGCTTTCCAATTCATAAACAAGCGCTCCGACTAGCAAGGATTCCCTCTTCCTCACATCTCGCCCGCTTGGCGGTGGCGGCCATTTTGGGCCACTTGCGCGCATGGGTGACGCAACGTTTGGGTGTTTTGGCGGGAAAACGGCGCGTGTGATTTTTAATTTTAATAATTTAATAATTTATTTATTCATGAATATGGGACAACCGTACAGAGTATCTTAATAAAAACTTAATAATAAGCCCAGGACAGACAAAATGTTTAAAGATATTTTTACAATACAATTTGGGCTGGTTTGGAATGGTAGATTGTAAAAGAAAAAAAAGAAAAAAATGGTTTGGTTGTCTTTGGATTGATTCGCCCTATCCCCTCGTACTAGTTGAAAACTGTATCACGAGCGGATAGTCTTCCTCAACTTTAGATCATCAGAATTCCACAAGGTTCCAGTTACAAGCCCAGTTATGTAATTTGATTACATATTGATGTATAGGTAACAAATCATAGTGCAGCTATATTAATTAAGTTACATAATTGGAATTATTATCTGTGTTGTTTTGTGTTTGGGTATAGGTGAATGTATATGTGTATGTGTTTCTGTATGCTTGCAGTCATGTGTGCTTTATTATTTATGTACCCTGTTTATTACAACTTTGTGAGTAGATTTTCGGTGCTGTTGTAGTCCAGTGTTTTCAAATATTTATCTATAGTCTTGTTACATGTTTGCCCATCAAGATGTTTCAATTTCAGATTTTTACTAACTTTGTTGTAAAGGCTAGGACCGAGATAATTGTGAAATTTGTGTGCAAAAGATGTACTATATCTAGGTACGTTATAAACTATATCCAATCGTCGCCTTTTTGCAAAGTGCGGTTTTACTTTATGTTGTGCCATGATCTCGAGTTTTATAAATAGTTTTCGTACCGAGAGGACTCCCAATTCCGAGTACAGTAGGTGTGTCGGATACGTGTACTTTTTGCGAGAAATAACTTTAAGTACCATGCGTTGGGCTCTTTCGACGAGCAACATGGAGGTTTTTGAAGTTCCTCCCCATACATTCAAACCGTATACTAGTATAGACTGACATAGTGCTAAATAGATTTTTATAAGTAGCTTAATGTCACATCCATTTCTAATAGTTTTAAAAATATAAATTAACTGTCTTGCGCGATTACTTACTTTCATGACGTGTTCTTTCCAGTTTAAGTTTTGGTCTACTATCACACCGAGATATCTAATAGAATTAGTTCTGTTGATTGGGTTACATCCACAGGTACTTGGATTGTTGCAATAGTGAGTTTGTATAATTATAGAATTAGGAATAGGTTGAGTTCTGCCGTTAATTGTGAATGTAATAAATTTTGTTTTGTCAAGATTAAGAGTCAACAAATGATTGTCCAGCCATGAGGTTACTAAAGCAAAGCCTTTATTTGCTGATTCGGTTACATCTTTCCACGTGTTGGAGCTGAACAATAATACTGTGTCATCTGCAAATGTTATTATTTGACCATTTTGTAAAAGCAAATTGCAGAGGTCATTAACATAGATTAAAAACAACGTAGGACCCATTACACTACCTTGAGGTACTCCAAAGGTAACGTTTTCCTCATGCCTCATGGATTAAAACGACGATAACTCCTAAGTTATACACGGAAGCTGTATAATAGTTACGTCGTTGGAATCGTTATTAAATAAGCTAACATATTATGTATAGATTAGCCCAGTTTTGCTTGAAATCAATAAGTACTTATAATTTGTAATCAGGGTGAGGGTTTTTTTTTTAAGTCGAACATAATTTAAAAAATAAACCATTATTTCAAAAACTGTTCAATTTACATAAATATACACTATTTCACAATAACCCATTAAAAGTACAAACCTCCCCATACATTTTTTACAAGCTACAAGCTTAACAATAACATGACGTCATTTGGACGACTCGAGCGCCTTCATAAAAAAGGGTCTGTTCATTGTTCGATTCCCAGAACACTACACCGTTAAGTAGCTTGGGTTGTTATCTTAAAATAACAAATGGTCCACATACTTATCACAGACAGAGTCTCAGTTGCTAGAAGTGTTTACTTTAACAGTATAGACTAACCAAAACAAACACTTGAAAACAAGCGCAAAAAACATCCACTCAAACATTGACTCATAGTTTAAATTCTGTTGTATTTATTTTAAATATAAACTATCATTCTACATCTTGATGATGTTTACAAATCGATAAGCACAATTCAAAGGCATGCTATCATAGAAAACATTACAAAAATAAATTAACAATTGAACTACGAAATGCACAAGTACTTGACAAGGAACGACAGAAAACAGATACCGAAATTTTATTCCGATTTTAGGTGGGATAGCAAGTTCTCAATTTTTTTTGGCGTTGAGTCACTGCATGTGATAGCTGGATCCCAAATTACATTTTTTTTTAATAGTATACTCTACTCGTACTTATTTGTACTACGTGGATAATCTTCTTTTCCACCCATTTCGATCATCCCGGATTTATGTCAAAAACCCTTGTTAGAGTAGTCTGATTTTTTTGTTGCGTATTTTTCATATCAATGTTACGCTAATTGCTTACGTTATCAGTTAAAGCTAATGCATGAAATGAATAATACGATACATAACGACGTACGTAGTAGCAGCAGCTTGATCACAATAGTATAATTATAAATTGTAATACGGGGAAATGCAACGCCGGCGGCAGCGAAATGGCGCCAAAATAGCTCACGGTGTTTGTTGTAATAACAACTTCTATCAAAAATCTTTGACAAATCAACAATGTAAGCATTAAAAACTGTTTCATTACTTAATTATCCTTGCCCAGTCCCAGGCTGCATACGTTTATTATAGAATAGATAGGTCTCCGGAGCTTGGCAAAATGTGCGTCGACCGGTCGTAATTGCCTGCGCGGCCCGCGTTCTACAAATGTCTATGGCAACCGCCGTTCACGTTCCAGTGAAGGGAATCGCTATTGTGTAGCATTCTTATTTCATTTAGTACACTCTGTGCAAGTTTGAATGCTTAAAATACAGAATTATACTAAATATTAACGTCAAAACAGACTGCGTCTCAACCAGACTACTCTAGTCTGGGTCCACCATTGACTGTATTTTTTCATCAGACTAGAGTAGTCTGGTCTACCACCGAGCGGACCACCCACAGACTTACAGTATTTCTCTAGAACATAGAATGTAATACTATTAGAAATCTCTAAGCAAAATACTATAAACTATAATAATTAAGAAAAAATATTATACCTAAATAACATTATGTTAATAACACTTTACTCATCATTCACTGTTCTAAACAAATAATAATTTATATTTAGTAAAATATGAAATATTTAAATGATAACACTCACACTTAGTCCATTTGTGTTATCACATAATTTACGTCCTCTTTTACACAGCGCAATATTATTGCCAACGCTTCAATATTTATATTTCATTGCATTTTGAAAATGATAACTACAATACTGCTAATTAACAAATTTAAACATTCGTCACTAACCAACAACGTTTAATTAGGTGAATAGTCGTAACGAATTGCATCTACCTCACAGAAATCGAAATAATTAACTCAGTTTTCTGTGGTCTACCTACAAACTTTTATTTTCTAAGTAAACAAGATGAACGAGACAAGTATCGAATGATTATAGGATATATTACTCAAGTATTTTTTATCAAACAAACAAAATTAATCATTTTAGGTATTATTAATAACATACCAAAAAGTATAAATACATATTATTTGTAAATAACATCAAGATTAATCCGCAGGCGCAGGTGAGATTCGAACTCAGGGCTCGCCATAATCGCTCCTACCCAAGCCAAAGAGTAATAATTAAAGAGTTATAATTAAACGAGTAAAGAGTGCCATCTTACGTCATTTTTGCTATGCCGTTGTTATGCCAATAAGCGCAGTAGCCGTCTACAATTTGTGCCCGAACTAAGCCAGGTTTTTGTAGGTAGTTGTACAATGCAAACACATATCAAAGGTAACAAAAACATTTTAAGTAGAACTGGCTTTGTATCATAGGTTTTACAGAAGACAGGATCTGCTTTTACTAGTTTTGTTACCATTGATATGACGTTGACATAATCATGTAGGCTTGTCTTTTAAAGAAATGATGTGAAATGAAACAAGTCAAATGTTTTAGTAATTTTTTATTAATGTTTATGCCTATCATAGTACAAATAGGCTAAAACTTTTGTTTCATATTCTCCATTATAGGTAATTTTTCCTGTTAAAATACCATTGACGGATCGACACCAACTATGTAGTAAGTCACTAACTCAACTCACTAGCTCAACTCCACGCACTTTCTGGATGATTTCACAACCGAAACACAAACGAAAAATGGAAAAGATCTACTAACCTACGCTTAGACAGAGAAAAAAGAAAGAAATTATGAACAGCTATTCATAACAGACAAAGTGAGTGCGTGTGCGTGTCTATAGTATAGAAACAACTTAAGAAGGTCGTAAGTGAAACCGAAGCGTCAATCTATTGCTTTATGAGATTGCTTATGGACTTATGAGCGCTACTGTACAACATCGGATGGCTAAAAAAAACTAACACCAATTTACCGCATTTTAATTGTATTTGAGCACCAATATCGGCTGTAAGTTTATTTTCTGAATGTTAATAAAAAACATTAAATAATTTTATATAAAAATTGAGCTGGCTTTTTAGCAGAGTAAATTATTAGTAAAATCATCTACCACTGTACATTTCCTTTTATGCATCTATACCTACCCATATCACCTAGGTATCTACATAATACATTAAACATTATAAACATTTAAAAGCGGCTAGTAGAAGTGACTCAAGGGCTCGCAAACCTTGTAAATAGTCCGGTACCAGGGAAAAGTACCGAAAGCAGCCCTTTTTAAGTGGTTCTACACCTACGACAAATAACATAGGGTACCTACCAGAGAAAAGGCTAAAACTTCCGCTGAGAGAGTAAATAAGTGAAAAATACATACCAATTTCGACGCATATCGTACACCAAACTGAACTTGAAAAATAATATTATCAATATTCTACTAATGCACTAATGTCTTATTTAGAATTCTGAATCGATAATTTATGGAGATCGAATCTATTCTACACTTCCATGGAATCGCGGGCTAGAACATTACATTTTTAAAATGATCTATATTTGTGTAATCCTCAAATTATTGGAACGCCACCAGATGCATGCAATCAATAATTTTAATCACTTTTTTGACAAGGAGATTTGAAATTTATTTTTAACACATTAGACAATAAGGAACGGGCAATGTGATGATAGGATATATAGATAATAATGTACTTTTGCATAATGCATGCATAATCAGCCTATAATGTTCCCACTGGTGGGACACAGGCCTCCTCTCTGTGAGAGGGAGTGGGCCGTACCGTTATCCACCACGCGGGCCCAGTGCAGGTTGGTAGATGTCACATGTCTTCGAATTTTTGGTTTTAAGACATGCCGGTTTCTTCACGATGTTTTCCTTCACCGTTTTGAGAGCAGTGGTGGTGAAATAATTTACACAAAGTAAAGCGCCTGTCGGGGTTCGAACCTACGACTTACAACTCGTAAGTCGCGGCCGTTACCCACCACTGGGCCACCACTGCTCTCAATGTGCTTTTAAATGTAGTATAATTGGTATGTTGATGCGAATAAAACACAACCGTCTTGCTCCACAGCTAGTTTATTACTAAGTACCTACTTATAAATATGCACATACAGTTCATCTCCCTCCAACATTAATTTGAAAACCTGTAACAACAACAAAAATACAATCTTACTAACAAGATACAATATTAGTTATTCTACTTAAAATATTTCTTAAAACAAACATGTTTCCTTAGCCTCTTAGAAAGTCCGACCGGGCTAGTGTTTACTACATTAGGGTTAACATCCTCATTTGGATCAACCCTCTGTTTATCCACATTATCAGCACTTATTGCTATGGAATTCCTATCACAGTCAGCCGTGACCTGCACCTCCCTCTCCTCCATGGTGCTATCTGATGGCGCTGGAGACGCTGGCGATGGCAAAGTCACGGAAGATCGCTCATCAGATAGCGATCCGGAGTGTGGAGACTGCAGTGGCAATGAGGGTGGAGCGCCCGACGCCGGCACAAGCAGCGGATTGCAAACTGGTACATTGTGGACACCGGCTGTTCCCTCTGTCGACGGACTAACAATTGCTTCATCACTATTTTGTGAAGTAGTATATTTTGTCATTTGATCTATGTGTCTTTTACTGCTGGTTCCGTAATCATTAAAATAAATTTCATACAATCGATTACCTATATTTTTTTTAACGACTCCTCTACTCCAAATAATTTTTCTTGCGATAAACCATTTCGCCCATACAGTTTGTCCTACTTGAAAACATCTGTTGCATTTAATTGCTGTTGATTCGGTGTTTTTATTAACACTTTTGTTTTGTGGTAAAATCAAATCCAACCTACATCTTAAATTCCGTCCGAACATCAACTTAGCTGGCGTGACACCAGTCGTGCAATGCACAGTATTCCTATAATCAAACAGCAAACCCTGTAACTGTTCCTGAATATCTTTATTACATAATCTATCTTCTGCGAACATGCACTTAATCATCTTCTTACAAGTTTTAACAGAGTTTTCTGCCTGCCCGTTACTGGCAGGATGATAAATAGGCGAATTTAGATATTCAATTCCATTCACTTTACAAAATGTATGAAATTCCGCTGAGCAAATTTTAACATCATTATCTGATACAATTACATAAGGCACCCCGAACCTTGAAAATATATCTTTCAATTTTTGAATAAGAGCATTGGTAGAAGTGCCACGATCCATAAAAACACACTCCAGCCATTTAGAATACGCATCCACAACAATAAGGTACATTGCCTGTCCTATAGACATATAGTCAATATGTATACGGTGCCAGGCGGCCGGGGGGCGCGGCCAGGGCGCAGGCGGCGCGCGCGGCGGCGCACTACGCACGCTGGCGCACGCGGCGCATGCACCCACCCATCGCTCGATATCGACATCGATCCCCGGCCACCACATTCGACTACGAGCTGCACTCTTGGTCTTAACGATCCCAAAATGTGCCGAATGCAATTCCTTCAACATTTTGCCCTTGTAAATATCCGGAATTACTATCCTATGACCGCGAAACAAACAACCATCGATTACTTCTAAATCCGTTTTGCAATGAAAGTATGGCGATATAGACTTACATTGTATTTTTCTTGGCCAACCATTAGTCATATATTTTATAACTGTTTTCAATACATTATCGGCAGCAGTTGCCTGTCTAATATCATCGAACAAAACCGGTTTTACGCTGGCATCTAAGAAAAGAAGGTACTTTGTGGATTCGTCTTCTTGCTTATCGTTATCACTGACTGTTACACATAATGGCGACCGAGAAAAATAATCTGCTATTTGATTGTTTTTAGCATCTACGTACTGTACCGAATAGTTATACGCACCTAAAATTATTGCATACCTCTGTAGACGAAGGGCGGCCGTGACTGATATGAGATTTCGTTTGCCAAAAATTGATAACAGCGGCTTATGGTCCGTCTTCAAAATAAAAGGATCCTGACGGCCATAAAGATATTGGTGGAAATGTTTCACCCCGAATATAATAGCCGTCGCCTCTTTATGGATTTGGCTATAGTTCTTTTCACTCGCCGTCAGTGATCGTGAAGCGAATGCGATTGGCCGCTCACGGCCATCCTCGTCCCGGTGCGCGAGCACGGCGCCGAGGCCGCACGGCCCCGCGTCTACCGTCAGTACCAGCGGAGCCTCCGGCTGAAAATGCGCCAGCACCCGCTCGCTGGCCAGCTCACTTTTAACACTGTTGAATGCCGCTTGCTGACGTTCGCCCCACTGCCATTCTACGCCCGTGCGTAGCAATTCGTTTAGCGGACTCAGTACAGAAGAAGCACTCGGAATAAATTTCCTGTAGTAATTTACTACGCCTAGAAATCGTTTCACTCCTAATGCGTTAGAAGGCGCAGGTGCATCTAGAATTGCCTCGACTTTAGTTGGACACGTTCTCAACCCGTTCTTATCGATTACGTAACCTAGATAAGTCACTACTATTAAAAACACACACATTTGTTCTTTTGAAGACGCAATCCTGCGTCTTGGATTCTCCATAATACCTCTCGTAATCTAGACAAATGAATTTCTCTTGTTTTGCCCGTGATACAGACGTCATCTAGCCAAATACTTACTCCCTCTATACCGGACAGCAATGTTTCCATTGTTCTTTGAAAGATAGCTGGAGCATTTGCCAAACCATAGACTAGACGAGTGTAAGCAAACAGACCTTTGTGTGTATTAATGGTTGTCAAGTTTTGGGACTGCTCCGATAGGCAAAATTGATTGTACGCGTTGCTCAAATCAATTTTGCTATACGCTTCTCCTCCACCTAACTTAGAAAACACTTCCTCTATTCGTGGTAAAGGATACTTGTCCACTTTTAGGTCTTTATTCAGCGTACAAGAAAAATCACCTGCAATTTTTAATTTACCATCTTGTTTTAAAACTGGAACTATGGGTGTAGCGTATTCTGAATAATTAACCGACACGAGTACCCCTAAACTAACTAATCTATCCAGTTCTGCACTGACTTTATTTTTCAGAGCAAAAGGCACGGGCCGAGGCTTAAAAAATTTTGGTGTGGCATTGTCTTTTATTTGCAAATCGACCTTAAACCTATTAAAACAACCTAGTTCGTCTTTCCAAATATCTGGGTATTGATCCAAAAGTCGCTGCACTTCTTCCACACTCTTATTCAAACATACTATGCTGTTATTCTCTGTTGCAAAATAAATTCGGAATTTTGTCATGAAATCACGGCCCAGCAGAGGTGGTCCTCCGTTTTCTATTACATACATTTTTATCTCCCCGCATTAACCTGAATATGACATGTTTGCTATAAAATATCCTCGGGGCGTGATTTTATGACCATTGTATAAACACATCTTAAGATCACTTTTATGCAAAATAAAATGAGAAAAATGACGTAGATACAACGTTTCAGAAATAACCGTAGTTCCTGACCCAGTATCTAACTCCATGCTCATATCAATATTGTTCACATTAACAGTAATTTTAATGGGATTATAGTCAACATACCTCAAATTATAAATGTCACACTCTTTGCAACCGCTTTCTTGAGACGTCTCCGCTTCATCAGTGCCGATATTATGCAAATTTGACTTCTTAACCGCACATAACTTTTTTAAATGACCTTTTTGCCCACAAATAAGACACTTGTAGTTCTTAAATCTACACTGAGACGCATTATGATTTATTAAACCACACACTGCACAACGTGCTTGCTCGCAGTCATCTGATTTACGGCCTGCCACGGCACCGGCGGTGCCAGCCGCGCGACTTCCGCTCATGCCAGCACCGGCAATGCGCGCGTCTCGGCGTCCACCTGCATTCGTATAAAACACCTGCTCCTCCTTAACCACGACGTCGGCGCGTGCCTGCCGTGCACACGCAGCCCTCTGAGCGACTTCTAGCGCCTGCCCAAAAGTCAGGGTCTTTGAGTCACTCTCGAATAATCGATCACGTTCCGGTCCTGTTCTGAAGCCTAGAACGAACCGGTCACGCAGCAGCGTGTCCAGCTCCGAACTAAAATCGCAGTACACGGCTAGCCCTCGCAGCCGCGCAGCCCACTCCTCGATGCTCTCACCTTCGGATTTAGTCGCTTCGTAGAACTTTGCCCTATCGGCGAATGTTGACCTCTTTGGCGTGAAATGATTATTGAGTACGAATGTACTAGCTCACTATAGGCGGTTTCCTCGAGCTTTTTCGGATGCACAAGGTTCCGAACTAAACGGTAGGATTCATCCGACAAATGTGTTAGCAACACTGCACTTTTGTTGTCGTCCAAAATGTTGTTTAACTTGATAAACTGAGTCAGTCTGCCGTAAAAAACTTCCCACTCATGGATTTTATGATCAAAAATGGTCAAGTTTCCTATGAAATTCGTCATTTTATTTATACACGTGGGTAGATAATAAACTCGTCGCCAAATGGTATGTTGATGCGAATAAAACACAACCGTCTTGCTCCACAGCTAGTTTATTACTAAGTACCTACTTATAAATATGCACATACAGTTCAATAATACTCTTAATTCATGAGTTAATAGCATCTGAATAACGCGCTATCGCAAGGTTTTGCTCAGGGTAGCGCCTTAAGGTAAACGCGCGGGTTTGAGAATGAGGGCTAAAGGCACGCGGTTGCAATTCGGAAGAGGTTGAAGACGCGTACTGATTATAATATGGTCATGATCATCAGAACGACGAAGAATATATATCAGTTCAGTGTCTTTGACCTTTATAAGGTGGCCATCAGTAACACGAAGGAGTAGCCAACCTGCTCAATGATAACGGCTATCAGGAAAACGGCTAACACCAAGCAATACTTTACGTTGACCTGGAACGAAGGTTGAAAGTATTGAAACTGCTGTGTTTGATATTCTCTAGAACTCAAGTATCTAGTAGAAGAATTAAAGAAAAAGGAGATGGACAAAATGTGCCCCACGGAGTTAAGGAAATTATCTGCAATAATTAATGTATGTTTGTAACATACATTAATTATTGCAGATGCTATTGCAGATATTATTGAACATGCCAATTACCGTTATTCAGCATAGCTTGCCCGGCAGCAGTCACCTACACATTCATCGGGGAGATCCTGCCTACCAAGTCAAGAGACATTGTCCTGTCCATCGTCAATGCTATGCAGATTAGCGGCTCAGCTCTGACGTCTCGTAAGTATTTATAAATCAGGGGTGTGGAATCTAAACTGGGTATGTCCATGATAAAAAAACAGTATTGAAAAAACCTATGATTTTTTAACCCAACGCTATACTGCCTGCGTACTCACTTGGAATACTTTCTCAATACAATGACATCATAATAATCATTCAAGCTATAAGAGAAATAAGCCAAAAACGTAATATATCCCCCATAATCCCTCTGATTACGTTGGACGTAATCAGAGGGATTATGGGGATGATGATGTTACCAGGCCCATTATATTGGACTCATCAAAATAAATCAAATGAGACCAAGCTCGAGGGGTTTACTAGTAGCCACTTAAGAGTTCCACTAGCCACCTTCTGGCTCCATCATCAGACCCTCAACACCAAGTGCACTATATTGGACTCATCAAACCAATCGTATGACCCATTAGTCGAAGCAATTATTAGTAGCCACTGAAGACTTCCACCATCCACCTCCTGGCTCCATCATCAGACCCTTGCCAATCTATTGACTTGTATAGTTTATAATTATTTATCATCAAATTATTCTATCAATCATTAGCACAATAGGTACAAATCGAAAATACGTGAAAATTATACGTAACTTCGTGGTGTCACAGATAATATAATACTACGTACAGATACCCAATCCCATACAAAGAAATTAAACCTCCCTAAGTCTGGCAATTGAGCCGGCAATTTTTATTCGTCCTGTTTTTCAACAGATGGCAGCATAAGCGACTCACTAATTGCCAGAGACTGTAGTTTTACAACGCCATCTAGGAGGTTTCATTCAATCCTTTATTAGATTTCTTTTAAAATGCTATTTAAAAAAAAAAGTTTGATTTAACTAAGTAACAATATTGGAAACTGTGATGAGGCAGGACCAATTGAGTAAAACGCCATCTATTGCAAAAAGCTCTTTTATCATTAAAAGGGTTCGAAATAAAGATAAAGGCTTCCCTTTTATTTGTTTTTGAAATACGTGCATTATGAGTAGAAATAGATAAATATGCACTCAACAGGTAAGTTGAGACTTGTACCAATCATAATTCAGCCAAATTCAGCCGTATATCGCTTTTTAATGAATGTTAAATTTCACAATGGTTACCTATGCTGCCATCTATGATCTTTTTCAAGACTAATTATAATTTTTTCGAGTTGAGACCCCATGACCGAGACAAACCATTTTGTCGATGGCACTATGCTCGATAGGTAGCATCAATCTTCATCGTATTAGGGTAGATAGTTAGATACCTATTCTAAAAGCTTTGTACCCTGTCCCTTCTATTCATAAATGTAGGCATAGTTTTTAAGAACATAGTTGAATACTCACTCTACAAGACATGGCAGACGTCCTCGGAATTCATATTATTGATAAAACAAAGCGTCTTTGTCAACCGTTTTTGGTCGCTCTAACCCAGCATATCGGACATTTTCGTTAAATTTTGTCGTGTAAACACAAAAAGAAATTAAAAAATGTCACGAGTTGTTTGTGACTTTTGAATATTTATGACCGAATATATCGTCAAAGGTAACATGCATTGAATTGCACTCACAAAAGGATACATTTTTGCATCGGTCCTGTTGAACGCTACAATGTCATCAACGGAAATAAAACACTGGAACTGGAAAAACGTGTAGTGTGGGAAAGAGAATGGAGTTGGTACCGTGTTCCGGACAGTGTCATATATTAATTCCTGATAACCGCGCAAGATTTTAATTCGCACTCTTACACTAATTACGGTTTCGCATCATATCGCTCGAGTAAATTGGACGAGTTTCAGCACTAATCAGTTAATCATATCGAAATAATTATCGCGTGTTTTCGTTCAACAATACATTTCTATCTGCAGTCGAGGCCTGGCGACTTAAAACAAAGCTTGTTGATACCGGTGGTGAACAGTGTTTTTAAATTAATTTTAAGTTTAAGTTCTATGTGTTTATAAAATGAAAAATAAAATTAATACTATTGCTGAGGATGTGGCCAGTAAGGAAAAATATGCTGCGGATTTGGACCAGGCCCTGGCAGTGGCAGGTAAGCACGAAATTTGTGTTTGATTACTTACTGTGTCCAAGGCAGGAATTTATTTTAGCCGAGACGTTGAAGACCGCAGTAAACTAACATTGTAGACGCCACAGCTCGAACTCTAGGCTAAAACGAACGAAGTTATTAACACGTAGTCCAATTTTTACGGTCACACATAAAGGCTCGTGAAACTGGCTCGACGCCACAGCGCGACACAAAGGCACCGCCTGTCGCGCGACGATCTGATCCTTTATCACAGTAAATTAGACTATGATTATGTTCTTGAGTTGTTTCATGTTTAACTCCTTTTAAAAGATGATCCTTATTTTTCTATTATGGTACCTTAACGAAAAAAGAGTATGAATTAAGTAACGGTAAAACGGGGTGAATAGAGATGCAGGGGTGAATAGAAACGAAACTTTAAAAAGGATTTTAACATTGAAATAATAGAGTTTGTTGCCAACAAGGGCACTTAATCGTTAATTATAATACAGTCAATACATAAGCGACATTTTTGGCAACAAACATAATTATTTCAATGTTAAAATCCCCTTCAAAGTTTCGTTTCGATTCACCCCTGCATCCCTATTCACCCCGTTTTACCTAATTCGAAAGTGAAAAGTTACTCAACATTTTAATTGCTTTCATAAAATATAAATGAGAAAGTTTTGACGTTTTAGATGTGGATACCCACTACGACCGCAGAGTGTCGCTAGCATCTATGATATATCTAATCAATCGATCCCATCACGTCTGTTAAGTTTACACAAAAAAAAACTGTTTTAAACTGATATTACAAGTGACGATTTTTTTGGAGAGCTGTTAGATATTCTCTTTCCCTATCGGTTTAATAAGAACCCTGTTCCTAGCTTTGAAGCGTTAGAAAATACTAATAACTAGTTCGCTAAAACATGTTGGACACTAATGGGCAGTCGTCCTAAACCGGATTCAAAAAATACTACCTGAAACGCTTTGAGAACAAGGTTAAAACGGACTTGGCTTGGTTTTTAGATTAACATTCAAAGGCAGGTACACAATTTCTGTCAAGGTCTCAGAAAATGCTAACTTAATTCTTAGCAATAAAAATGCATTAATAAATATACACTTATATTGACTCAAGCCGCTGCATCCGTCAGCCAGGAAGCCGCCCCAACATAGGTCGAAAGTGGCTCGGCAGATGATGATGATGATGGACACAAGCTGAGACTCTAATCAAAATGACTACTACAACAATACTCATATCCTATAACGGTCAAACACAACAACGTATCTATCAACAATTTCGGCGTACTGGAGAGAGAAAAACCTTGGTTTTAACGTCCCTTTGAAGCCAAAGCATGAGCTTCTCTGACATGTTGACAGCTATTTGTTTGGTTGGCAGCTGTCCATCATCAATAGCGATCTATATTTTACTGAGAATAGGTTATTGGGTTCAGTCGTTAAGTCTATACCTACTTGATTGTTATTACAAGACTACACATCCATAGGATTTTTTTTTCGGCCCTTTCTTTGTACATACACGTCTACCTTTTATTTTAGGGTATCATTTAGGCTTATTTTGTATTTCTTAATAGACACTTAAATTCTCGAGGTAAATGTCTCGTAAATTTAACATGTTGACCCACTTTGCGAATCAACTTTGTTTATCGTTTCCGTTAATTCGGTCATGAAGGTTGGCTATGTGTTATAATCGTAATTTATTCATATAGTGTGAATGATGGAACCCTTTATCAGCATCGTTATTTTGCCCATACACTAATTTATTTTTGATCGACGCTGCACGTTTTTTCCCGCTAACGAGTACCTTCATATGTATCTACTAGCCGACACCTCAACCACGGTAATAATATCATACAGTATTCCAACTTCATACAAACGGACGAAGCGCGAGCTATGCCTACGCGCCTCGCTCAAGGCACGCGCGCGGCATGCAGACAGTCTCGACACTGTGCCGTAGTGACGAACGGGCGGTGTGTTGTTTTTTTAACAATAACCGCGCGATTTTTTCACTAAAACTAATTTCAAGAACATATTTAATATGACGAGTACGAAATTTTATGCTGTTTATGGTTGCATGAATCCGTCAATAACGCATCAAGAGATAACTTTTATGCTAAACTATAAAATAATTTTACTTACTAGTGGGTAGGTACATAAAGTGTGTATTTTTAATGGATAAGTATTGCCTTTTATCTCCCGAAAATAAAGATGTCAGGATTAATAAATAAAGTGAATAGAGTAAAGGAAAGTGATTGACACGAGTGAAATAGGTAGTTATAGGCGGTTCATGAATCAGGAAACGGTAGGTTCGCTTGTGTTAACCTCAGGCATGTGTGTTTAGTTTTGTTAGTTTGTATTATTCAAAGTAAAGACTTTATTATTAATAATAGTTGTTTATTGTATGAATAATACTAGAAAAAATAATTTGACCGTCTGCCTCACACTAGATAGTTGAAATTTTCTCAGATTAAGTATTTCTGCTGCTGCTATATCACATATACTACTATAAACTGTTTTTTTCTCGGTATTAATAACAACAACAATAGCTAGACTCATGAAATATTAACAGGATATTTAGATGTTTGAGAGGGTTGTGATTTTAAAACATTCGTAGCCAGCTGTTCAGCTTGGCATTGGTGACCAAAGAATTTTTGTTTTGAGTTGTTGCGAGTTGTAGGTACCTAATTTATAGAGACGTTCATTAGCTGAGATAAAAAGTTATCAAAATTACTCGTCAGCTGTTTTTTGCATTTTAGTTGAGTAGGTAGGTGTTGTTGTTTGTAAGGATTGGAGTCCATGTTTCCCAAAACAATGTTTAATTAAGCTTTATATAAGAATGCGGAGTTTTTATACTTTAAAATGTAATAATAAAGCATTTCGTACGTCTCAGTCGAGGCGCAAATATTTATCGGTCGCAAATTTATAAGAACGATTTGTTATTCAAACATAAACATAGTTTTTTAATTAAATCTTCTCCTCACCTAACGTCATGAATGTTTACATAGTCGGTGATTATAATCTTCCTAATGTCACGTGGAGCACGATAACGACGGGGCATGAGGCCTGTGTGGCATGTGTTTGTAGACACCCTTTATGCTCGGAATTGAAGTTTCTCATGTCCTCCCTAGATGCTCATCAATATAACAGCGTGCCTAATAGTGGAGGAAAGACCTTGGATTTGTTTATCTCGAACACTCGCTGTTCGATGGGCAACCTGAAAGATCCGTTATTACCAGTCGACCCCTATCACCCCCCTTTTGTTATAACCGCACCTGTTAGCCTATCCACACAAATGATGAAGAGAAAACCGATAAATAAATATAATTTCCGCAAAGCTAACTACGATCTCATCAATAAACACATGGACGAGGTCAATTGGTCCGCGCTTTTCGACAATCTATCATCGGAGGAGACTGTGGAGGCTTTCTATAGTATGTTGAGTGACATAATTAGCCCACTAGTCCCCCTTGCAAGAACTAGATCACTTGACTTCCCAATCTGGTTTACGCCACAATTAGTTAAAATATTTAAAAAGAAGCAACGTCTTTGGATCAAGTGGAAAAAATACAACAACGTCAAGGACTATAACAACTTTTCCGAATGTAGGTCTATCTTCAAACATATGTGTAAAACCTGCTATTCCAATTATATTAACTCGGTAGAAGATAATCTCTCTAGTAACATAAAGCATTTCTGGTCCTACATTTCTAACCGTAAAAGTAAGACAGGCATTCCGTCCATGATGCAGTATCAGAATGTCAAGTCAAGTGATCCTGATGTTGTCTGCAATATGTTTTCGGACTTTTTCCTGTCTGTATTTGAGCCTGTATCACCCACACTCACCACGTGGGCTCCGCCGCAGCAGTGCGCAGAGAATGGTAGCTTAATTAGTAATTTGCATATCGAAAAGTCAAGAATACTCAGTGAGTTGAAACGGTTGGACCCCTCTAAGGGGGCAGGACCTGACGGTCTTCCGGCGGCCTTTTTTAAGGCTACGGCTGATAATATTTGTGAGCCGATATATATCCTTTTTAATAGATGTCTGCAGGAAGGTGTCTTTCCGGTGGTGTGGAAGCGAGCAAACATTACCCCAGTGCATAAGGGTGGCTCAAAGCAGGACGTCGAACAATATAGACCTATCTCGATTCTGTCGACCTTGTCAAAGCTTTTTGAAAGACTGGTTCATAACGAGATTTACCCTCTCCTACATAATATTATCATTCCTGAACAGCATGGGTTTGTTAAGCGCCGATCTACGACATCTAACCTGTTAATATTTGCTAATTACCTTTTCGAAGGTATTGATAGGCGTTTGCAAGTAGATGCTGTCTACACTGATTTCAAAAAAGCCTTTGACAAGGTCGATCATGAAATTCTTCTGAGTAAAATTGCTTACAACGGAATACGCGGAAATTTATTGCGTTGGTTTGTATCGTACCTCGAAAACCGGTCACAAAGGGTTGTAGTTAATGGTCATCAGTCTGTCTCTGCCAGTATTACTTCCGGAGTTCCACAGGGCTCTATTCTGGGACCGCTATTATTCATTATTTATATCAACGATATCAAAAAATGCTTCAAAAATTCCAAATTCTTGATGTACGCTGACGACTTGAAGGCGTTTCATGCGATATGTACTATGGACGACTGCCAATCTTTTCAGGAGGACCTGGACAGACTAACTGCCTACTGTATTGACAATAAGCTGCATCTTAGTGTCCCGAAGTGTAACTATATACACTTTACTAAGAACAATTTCATACTCAATTTCAATTACAGCTGTATCCCCTTAAATAATATTTCTATAGTGAAGGATCTTGGGGTTCTCTTTGATGGCAAACTGTCCTTGAACCAACATATCGAAGCCATAGTCAATAGGGCTTTTAAAATGTATGGATTTGTGATGAGGTCTTCAACAGACTTCAAGCGCACCTCAACCTATCTCTATCTGTATAAGACGCTCGTTCGCTCCCAGTTAGAATATGCGGTCCCTATTTGGAATCCCTTCTACCAAAAGTACGTAGTTGAAATAGAAAGGGTCCAGCGAAAGTACCTCCGTGCTATGTGCTACAGATGTTGTGGGACTAAGACTTATCTATCATACTCCCAACTTCTTGATAAGTACAAGCTTATCAGCTTGGAGAACCGGCGTAAATACCTGGAGGCCAACATGCTTCACGATATTGTTCACAGTCATCTCGATGCCATTGATTTGACAAGTAAGCTGTGTTATTCTGTCCCTCGAACAGTTCATGTACGTCAGGTTCGTGTTCGTACTCTGTTTGCGCTTAATTCTTGTCGCACTAACTCTGGCTTGCCCTGCCCTATTCATAGAATGTTGGAATCCTATAATTCTAATTTCAATGATATTGATATATTTGCATGCTCAAAAACTAAATTTAAATCTAATATTATAATGAAATTATCTTTATTGTAATCTTATTACTATGTTTTATGAATTGCATAATTTAAGTAATTGAAATTGTTTTTTATCTGTTTTGGTTTTGTTACTATAGCTAGCTTTATAGTATATTACTTATTGTTTTAAATATTTGTTAATTTTGGTAATGCTCGTCTAGTGGCAACCACTGATCCTTAAATATGAATTATTTGCGGATAATGTAGTGGACTGCAACATTGCTCCTTAAAAAGTTTGTTAATTATTGTATTATGTATGTTGTAGTTGTTTATTATCCCTTAATAAACTAAAATAAATAAAATCTAACAATCAAAAAAACATCACGCATTTTATTGAACACTTCCTATTAAATTCACAAAGTATTTTATTTGTTTATATACAAAAGTATATTTACAATCACAAAACTAAATCGAAACAAAAAGTAGGCAAATGTAATTAAAATGCTGGAGGCGGGCAGCCCTATCGCATGTTTACGTACCGCGCGGCTGTAGGCATTTATTTTAAAGATACGGCCGAGTTACAATACTTTATGATATTATTACCGTGCCTCAACGCTCTCAAGCCGTCATTGCATTCGTTCCTACCCATGTTACATTTCACACAATGCATCAATTTTCTCTTTGGTAGGTCTCAATCGTTAGCCTTCTTCATTTCTACTGAACGCTTTCCTTGTGACTCGGCTTCTTTCCCCCGCATCACCTGTCTGATCCTTTCGTAAACCTACCGGTATATTCTGTAAAAATCTCATTGTTATATTTAGGTTAAGCGAACTGTCATTCCACCTCATACTAGGGATTCAAATCGAAACAAATCAAAGTATTTTTTTTCACATAAATATAACTGGGTACATAAGAAACGTCAGAAGCTAGGTGCAAGGTTCCAATTGGTCGTTTCTTACGGAGAAGAGTCGGCTAGAAACTCCACGGTTACTCTTTTAAAATAATTGACTTTGACAATGTTTTCAACTTAGATAAATGATTGATCTCGCTGCGCTAGACTACACCGCACTCCATACAAACAATAGCTCCGTAAATGCGGCAACTAAATAGTGTATGTGTAAATAGTGTAGTGTATGTGTAAGACATCGTCACTTGACATTGAGAACTAGTGTGCGTGAAGAATTGTGTTACCAGTGCTCAATTGTTACCTGATGGAAAAAATATTTTACGCTTTGGTCTATTAATTAAATTATAAATAGCTCAGAAAATACAAGAAAATTAACAATAAATTAAAAGCGAATGTATAAATTAATATTAATATTTGTAGAAATGTTAGGCGTAGGTCTTCTTTAGAAAAAGGAAGAGTATGTATATCGATGATTAGGCCTCATTTCAATAACTTTTTTTTTTACATTCGGCGATTTTTTTTTTCTATCAGGTTCTTCGGGGAAAATTGTTCAGTTTCATGGGTAGAATCACCCCTTGAAATAGTGTCAGCTAACAATTTTACACCTTAGGTCTATAGATTGCAAAGATAAACATTAAATATTTTAAGTATAAAATTACTAGGTTAGAAAAATGAAATAGGATATATAATAAAATACAAAAACAATAAATTCACATTATTAAAATCTCAACCACGGGGAACTTGACTCTTGTATACGCGGCAACACTGAATGGCGATTAGGGTTCATGTTATTTTATGTTGAAATTTCGAAATTATACTATACTTATTAATGGTATGTGATCCCAGTATCCTTCTTATTTCTTGAAGTATTATTGTTACACAGTTTTACTACGCAAACTGGCATTTTACTTCGGATTATGCCCAATATTCGGCACGTGCACGTTACAGTCAGCTTGCAGTGTGAATGGCTCGGGTACGCCTACTTTGGCGTGGTATTTGTTGCCGCATTTTATAAGTACGCCGGCGGTATCTAGTCGAGTGCCGCGAGACCTATCATTTATCTAAGGTTTTCAAATTAGTTAGGGGAGGAAGGTTTGTTGTGTGATTGACACAATTAACAGCTTAGGTACTTCAAGCTCGGAGTGAGCTTGAATTACCTAAGCTAACTAAGTTTTCACGGCGAGATAACATAACATAACATCACGCCTGTGACCCTCTGAGATTATAGGCGTGATGTTATAGGGTTAGGCAGAGGTGTACCTATAGTACACCCGCATTTCGCCAGTTATGCTTAAGTCCCATGTAATAGGTAGAGAGCCTATTGCCATCAACCAGGCACAAATCCAGACTCCGGGCTGCTACTGAGAAATTCTAGATAGAAAAACCCAATAACACTTTGCCCGACCTGGAAATCGAACCTAGGACTTCATGCTTAGCGGTAGCTCTTGCGACCACTAGACTAACGAGGCAGTTGGTGAGATTGTTACAGAATAGATCGATTGATTCACTGGTGAATCTATTTGACGATCAGGCTGGAATAACTCGTTAAGACAGTGGTAAATCTTGTAACCACGAAACGAGCAAGAAAAAAAGCAGTTAAACGTGATTCAGTGTGAACATATCATGTACCTTAATAGGTAGCAATAAATAATGATAACGTACAATGAGATACTGAAGATTTATGAAACACAATAGCTGCAATTTATGATAATTATACCTACAAACGGAAAATAAATAAGTTGTTTGATAAGCTGTTCTATATAGCTACAGTAGGTAATAACAAGTTATCTAATTATTCCTCATTGCCAGTGCCGCTTATCAGAAAGAAACATTGATATAAATATGACGTTAGTTTTTGCTGGTCATATCCAAAACCAACAAGTTTTTAAATATCTCTCTTATACCTAAATCTGCATGACCAATAAACGTTTAGGTAACTGCTTCCATTTTGATCTATCTGCTTTTCTCTATGGTTCTATTTTCCCTTCTAATAGGGTGGGAATAGGGGCTACTCGTGGGGGCTCTTGGCCAAGTTATAAGTAAAGGCAACAGCCACACGGGTCATGCATCAGCACCCTAATTGCGTAATACACAATCAATCGGAATCTGAATCGTTTTGTAACAGTCTCCTAATACATTGCTTCATAAGTTCCATAAAAAAATCTGCTCAACAATGTAAATAACGCAATGAATGTTGTTGAACTGTCAAAATACAACAGATTAGTCGTAATCTTTAACGAAAATGTGTTACGCAATTAGGCTGCAGGTTAAGCTACGTTTGCCGCGGTCGCGGTCGGTCCGTGGATGGGTGACCATCTTAACATACCCAGACCCCTCCGTGCCTCGGTAAGCATGTTATGCTGTTAGTATCGGATGTCATTCGTAGATCTCTGACAGTCGTTACGAGTTGTCAGCTACCTAAAAGTCTGTTAAACCAGTGTTACCAAGGGGTAGCGTGTTACCCGATAACTGGGTTCTGAAGGTCAGCTAAGCAGACGCTCCACGTAAAATACTGGTATTCAGCTGCATTTGGGAAATGGCTATATAGATGAATGGTAATAAATGTATCGTATCGCATTAATCACCTACATTTTTCCTCTCATTTCCTATATGTATTACCTTTCACCCTCAATATTTCTTCACTGGTCTCTTTTTCTGTCCGAGATACTTTCTCCATTTGAGAAAAAAGTCGCACATTGCTTTCTCGGTCTCTATTCTACAGTAGTAAAGGTTCATATTATGACAGCGGCAGTTTCGCTTTCAATACATCCACAATTTAAAAACACCAAGTAATCCAGTATGTTTACACATTATTACCTTCATGCCAAATTAGGTGAACAACTTATTGAAATTATTAAGTAATAAGTTACAACAACACAACATCACGCCTGTAATTCCAGAAGGGTTAGGCAGAGGTGTACCTATGGTACCCCAATAAGTTAAATAAATAATAATAAGATAATAAACTCTGTAAAATGTATAATACTTAATATTTAGATATCAACTGTTGCTGCTGTTAAATCCTGTAGAAACACATGCGAATCGCGAAAAAAAATCGACTTAGTTAAACCTTGAGGGCCGGGGAACAAATCGAAATAAATGTATATGTCTCAGATGGATTGTCAAATCGGCTGTTTTACAAAACCGCTAGTTGTTGTTCAACACAGTTGCTCATGAAGTGGCTATTGTTATTACACAGCTTTTAGGTTCATAATGCAGTGTATTAAACACGCGTGCTTTTTACTTTATATTACCGCACTCGTGTTTCTTTTTCATTTTCTTTCACCTCCGTAAAGAGTTTTTATGTCTAAATACAATGAATATTTTTATCAACTCCGACATTTACCCAAGAAAACAACGACATTATTTATAATACCAATACCATAACACAAACTGTAAAATGCCAAAAAAACTGTTCGGTATCATTTTGAGATTCGTACTTGCACTAATTGTTTAAATAATTAAAGATAATAACAATACGAGTCTGTTTTATTCCTCGCAAGTGAAGAAAATTACCCACTCGGCTCTCTTTTCGCGCTCGCATACGGCTCGCGCGAATGAAACCGCCTTTGGGTAGAGCACACTTGTATCGCAATTTACTATTACATAACAGCTCCGTTATGTAAAACAACTGAACGACGGTAAGTGGCTTTACATAATTATTGAACTTTAACACGTAATATTGCAAAAACGTTTTGCGTTCATCAATGCAGGTCAACTATTAGAGGTTTGGTAAAACAGCGTGAAATGAAACGTCAGATTGTAGATTATAATTCAAAATATAGGCACTCGAGGCCTGTGTGTCATAACAAAAATATTGGCGTCCGAAACAGAAATAAATATAACGATTAAAATGAGTGAAAATGACCCTTACTCAAGTGAAAACAGTGAGTTTAAGAACAATTTGAATATAAAGTTATACTTATACATATAGAAGTCAGTCCTAAAAATACTCAATAGCCAAGTACGCAACTTGCGCGAGCCAGCGAGCGCCGCGACAGCGCTCGCTGGCTCGCGCAAGCAATTTCACTCCATATTTGGTTTTAATACTTTCAACTTTCGTTCCAGGTATCGGATGGTACAACATAAAGTATTGCTTGGTGTTAGCCGTGTTCCTGATAGCCGCTATTATTGAGCCGGTTGGCTACTCCTTCGTGTTACCCGCTGCGATGTGCGATCTGGACATGACTGATGGCCAGCGAGGATTCATTGCTTCAATACCTTATATTGGTAAGATACTGAACTGAAAAACGCAACCTGGGCGGCGGTCAGCTCCGCTACCACCTAGCTGACTGGCAATTTTTTTACCACATCATAAGAATAATTTATTTGCAGATATATTTGCATAAGCTGTTATAATAATGCCAGTTTCTAGTACGGCAGGCTGGACGACAGTGGTAACAAAACCTAAGCTGGCCTCATTTTATATTGAAACTATTTGAAACTCTCTACCACGCTAGGTCAGCTCAAGTTCAAGGTGTTTCTACTGACGGGAGGCCTACTTTACGAGAGATGAATTAGGCTCAACGACAAAAACAGTGTGAAAATCCGTGTAGGTTTATTTTTAACACGTTTATCCGATTTTGTCGAATACTCCTACTCTGTTGACAATACTAACTAACGCACCCTTGACAACATATCGGTACAAATCGTAATCTAGATCAAATAAACAAACGATAATTTCATCGAATAAATGATCAAATTCACCCATTCACAAGGTCCATAACTCATTTGTAGGGCTTGGAATAACCTTTTATAACAAATTACCCTCTTCTTTACTAGATTTACCTTTTAATGCGTTTAAGGCTCAAGTTAAATCCAACCTTTGTTCAAAGCCATATTATTCCATTAACGACTACTTAAACGATAAGAATAGTTGGTCGCTGTGATTAACTCAAGACAATGTTCGTGTTCTTTCTCCAGAATCAGCTTACCTACTGACAGGATATATGAGTTCATTTATTTGACGGTATAAGTCAATTATTTTGTTAACTTCATTTATTATTGACATGATGTACTCATTACAATGTTTTTTGATGACCTGTATTGCAATATGTGGTTAGCTAGCGACCTCGACAGTTGATAATATTATTCTTGCCTGAGCAACCGGCAGCAAGTTCGTCATGCTCCCTTATGTCACTGTGTTAGATGTCACTGCTTGCGGTAGCGTCGGGCTCGTGTTTCCTCCTCCTTCCCTCAAATGTGGCGAGGGGGTAATGGCTGATCTTTGCGTTATGCTCGTGAACGGGTACTGCTTGTGATGACGTCGTCTTGCTGTCTATGGTTTTATTATTGTTACAGTAATTGTTCTGTTTTTTTTTTTTTTTTACTTTGATTGTCCTAATTTATCATTTATTTATTTTATTTGTTTGTACATTATCTAGGTTGGCATATGTAAACTGCCATGCCCTTTAGGCCTGGAAGCTTTTATTTATGTATTAAGTTTTATTATTACATTCATTTTTTTTTTGGTATGGAGTGGCTAGCTCACGTATGGCAATTAATTTAATTTAATGTTTTGATAATTACTTACAATTGTATATAAACCAGTTCTTCTAACCGAACAGACAGCTGTGCTGCTGGGGCGTTTGTTGCGCCTCTTCTTCTTCCCAGCTAAAGCAATACGAAGTGCTGTTTTGGGGGACTGTCTTATGTAATTTCGAAAAGTGCTGATTCTCAGCCTAATTTGAATAAATGACTTTTGATTTGATTTAATTTGATTTGTCCATTGCTTGGCAGAGATCGATGAAAGCGATAAGGCCGCCCATTGTAACTATAGTAGGGTGGTGTGAGTTTGCGGAATTTTGAATGATCGGGTCACAAAAATAAAACATACGAAATAATCACAGGTTTCTTTATTAATATTAAATCAGAACTTATCTGGAAATAACTTTTAATACTAATTGTTAACCAACTGTAATAACTTATTACGTAATTAACAAAACAACAGAAGTCGGGACTTGCACAACTTTACTCACCCCGGTGTGTAATATTGCGCATAGATGGCGACAAGATTGCGCAGTGTTTGTTCAGGCAAATTACTTGCATAATATAAATCATATTATCTCAAAAACCCAAATAATCTGTACATTTTTCGAGCCACCACACCAGGGGGTCTACTCTCTTAGCACGAAGTCCGTAGTTTCGGCCTTCGTTACGGACGTTTCCTACTCCGCATCACCTACGGACTTACGATTAGTCCCGAACTCGAACTAAGAATAAATGACAACACGATTTGACAGTTGGCCCTACTCCCGATGCGGTTTTGCCCGTCCGAAAAGTTGGCTTTGACACTTATTTTGACGGAACGTTATGTCGTTTGATACGACATCAAAATAGTTATCGTGCTGCTGAGGAAAGTTAATAAATTGAAAATATGGCTGCTTTTTGAATGCTCGAAGAAGCTTTACAGGTAGAACGGAGGCGTCGCCGATTGCCTCTTATTAAAACATGTCAATAAATAGGGTATTTGTATTTATATTATTGATATAATTTTCAAACTTGATATTTTGCTTACAGGACATAATGGGTGTTAGGACAGGCGGAAGATACTGTTAAAAAACAAATTTTACACAATAAAAGTATTGTTTTTGGTAACAAGTTTTTATTTAGCATCAATCAACACAACTCGGCTTCTTGCTGAATCGGCAGGTAGGTGTCGCCGAACTCGTGAACGTGCACGACGAGAATGTAATGCTGTAAACAAATGAAATAGGTAAAAAATTTGTCAGTATTAGCTTAGTATTTTATAAACATGATTTATGTGATCTATTTACTTGTGATCAATAATACTTCGCTGATTATGAATTGGCAGTTCCTTTTACCAGTGCCTCAGTGACCACTGCGTGTTGCTCCTGGGAAAGTGAGTTGGCAGGTGTAGCAGCAGATATATTTGTGGGTGTGATGACTGCTGGGTCTTGTCTTACAGGTGGACCCTGTACAACAAAAACTGAATATCACTGACGGATACTAGAAATGTATAATTATGTATCTGTTAAGTATAATTATTTAAATTAAAAGTCACGGGAAAGACTCCATGAAAAATAATATTAAATACATTAATGCTGTTGTTTCTTGTTTTTTTACCATCATAACAAATTTACTACCAATGTAATGTTCAATTATAAATTTAATTATTACCGATGGAAAAGCTGGCACACTTGCCTCAGTTTGCGGCTCTCTAAAACCCTCTCCCATAATTTACAGCATCCTCAATTCAACTTGCGAGAGGGTTGGTGCTACCGATGGGCCTCCACCTGTAGCACATGTTGAACGTCTGTCACATCCAGCAGCTTTTTTGCCAAATGTTTTTTATCATTGTATGCACTTTAATAATGGCAAGACCTTAAAATCATATTAATACGAGTAATGTATTAAACTTACCCTTTGCCACTGCTCCACGGACTTTGTGCAACTCCCCATTGAATTAAGGGAGTTGCATAGGCTTTCCCACAGCCGTTTTGATCGGATTCTCCCGTCGGCACCCCTCAATGGTCCGCGAGCCAACTCATTATGCTCACTCATAAAATCGAGGAGGGCCTCAATTTGTGCATGAATTGATGGTGGAGCGGTTGGGGCCATTTTACTAAACTAGCGAAAACTTCTCGCGTCGTATAAATAAAATAATGAAAGTACACCTAATGTAAACAAATATTTTTGAAAAAAACTGACATTTCATTTGAAAGTTGCCGTCAGAAAGAAAAACGGCAAAGGTATTAACAGTATAAGGCCACGATACGGATTAAAATGGCAAAAATAGTTCAATTCTTTAATTAAAGACATAATAAAAACTATATTGTTAGATATGTGGTGTTTTTTCTAAGAATACCAATATTATTTTTTGTTCAATAAGCTAGAAAACTTCAAAGTAAGTAAACCGGTAATCGACCGGTAAAATAGCGCAGCTCTATCGTCATGCGTCATTCGTTCACAAATATTGTCTATTATTCCGTTAGAAACTCATGAATCCGAAATCAATCGGGAGTATGGTTTAGTGCTTAGTTTCGAACTACCAAAGAGTAAAGTAGTATAGCGAACTACCTTCGGACGGACCCGTATCGTCGTTGACGGAGTAAGAGAGTAGACCCCCTGGCACGTATCGCACTCGATCCAGTCTTCATCAGTAGGCTCTAGTAGTTATTGCTCTTCCTGGGTTATTTCCGAGCCATTTTTCACATTCGCTGGTATAGTACTTCTTCAAAGCACCGAGGAATCCCCTATCAAGAGGTTGCATTTTATGGGTGCAGTGACGTGGCAACGTCAAAGCAAAACATTAAGAGAAAGTCACTTGTCTCTTCTTCCTCCTTTTTGAATACGTTTACGAGCATCCTCGAAGGTGGAAGGTGTGCAAACATTACGGTCACTTTTGCGTGATCTTGGTGAAATTCTACAACAAAGTGAAGCGCTGTCAAAAACCATTGAATACAACCAATATTTATTAATTTTAATGCATTTTTATACACAGTGGTGTGTAAGTCTGCGCGTGCAATATTATCCACCCCATAGATGCGCAAACTTACACGCTTGGCCTAAAACGCAACCATCTTGTTACTACTGCCATCTCTTAGAAAAAGATTGACCTTTCAACACTTTAGCCAAAATTTCAACGGTAAACAAAAGTAAGACGACCAGTAAAACATTTTAATTCCACCAGGTTTGTTATCTTGCAAAATGTTAAAAAATTCGATCAAAGGGCTACAAAAACTTTAAACTCACCGGTTAACAATAAAGTATCACAATGATGATGGATGGATGTGAGTACTCTGGGTACTCACAATCCATATCGTATTAGTAAAAATGACTTTAAAACTATTTTAGTAAAAACTAAAACAACTTAAAACGACGTGGCCCTACACACGTTAGCACATGCCTCCGTACCCAGTGACTTATAAAGGACTGTCCACTTTGTCAAATAATGTGTTTAGGATGCTGTTGGAGCTTCCGCGCCACCTACCCATTATTGACGCTGTTCTCTTCCTCAATAAAATCGTCAACACATACTTCCGCGGGCATATGCAAAGCGCTGCAGAAGCGCGGAAGCCCCATCAACATCCTAAATCTACTATTTTATTGAACGCGCAGGACGTCGTGGGTTCTCTACGTATATTTCACCCACAAGCTGCACGTGCAGAAGGTTTGGCTGTATGCCTTGAAAAGTGCGACTTGTAACGTCCTAGTATAGCCCGATTCAAATTCACAATATGGCGGCTGTGAAGTGCGCTTCTCGCTGCGCAGTACCTCACCCCTTACCCCGCTGACCGGAAATTGGTTACCTACTGCGCGAGCGAATCCCCTCATGTTCCAAGCCGCCAAAAAGTTTGTATCACTGTATAAGTATGTAGTTTTTTTTCCCTCCATAATTGAAACATAGAATATGACAGGCATAAGCCAATAAAATATCTAGATCATAAATTCAAAAAGAATAAATAAACCGCGATGAAGGTCAAAGCAGCTGTGATTGTCACAAAAATTGATCAATTAAAACCAGCAAACCACTGAAAATATAAAATAGGTACTGGTTGGTAATTTTTGCGCTACCAAGTTAATCGTATTCGAATTAGTGATTTTAATTAAAACAGTTTATCTCTCGATTATTACCCCGATAGCGTAGTTGGAGTGGAGTCAGGTTGGTTGTTTGTAAAATGCAACACTTTCTTTATATTCGGAAGATTTTAACAGCTGATTTAGTTAAATTATGAAAAGCTTGACGGTCCATGAGGGCATCGAGATTTCGTGAGTATCGAAATCTCGAAGTTCCGAATCCTAATCACAGTTAATTACGAGTTTTCTTACTAAACTCATTGCACGATGCAAATGTGACAAAGGACATAACACAGTTAACCATGAACCGAATTTAAGTTCGATTTGATTCAACTGCCAATACGTCGGAAGTTCGAGAGAGCCAACATTTAAGTAAACGTCAATACAGCTTAGGCGAAGCTTCCGGTACGTAGTAACTAATGATCATTAGTGTTCTCTATCAAAACATAAACGAATGCCCATTTTTCACCTGACTATGTATAGAAATGAAATAAATCTTAAAATTCCGCTCATTGTATTGTTAATTGTTTATTACTTAGCTTTTCAAAATGTTAAAAAAACGCAGGTGTTTTTTTTTACATTTTTCTTCCATCCACAGAACAACCAACCTTAGTGCTACTCAGCCCACAATCCAGCCGGTCTATGGTTAAATAGAGTAGATGAAGTCAATGCCCCTGCCTCACTCGACAATCCAGCCCATTTCAAAGTTATTTTTCACTTTGTAGTGTTTTTTTGGTAGTTGGTTGTTTTTTTTTGTAAAAAAAAAAATATCCACACAATTTCTTATACCACTATTTGCTATGTAAAATTGTAAATAACAGTTAATGGAGTTATTTAAATACCATCAATATACACTGAGTGGAAAAAATACGTATTATTGAAGCTAACTGACTGCTACCCACTACCCAAGCAAAGTTAATAAAATTTATATGGCACCACCCCTAAAGCCATAAACTCCAACATAAACAGTATCATAACCTAAAAATAATATTCTAGGAATCGTGATCACTTCGTTTCCATGGGGCTACCTCGTGGACACTCGGGGCCGCAAGATGGTGGTGATATACGCGTCCCTGCTGGCTGGAGCATTTGGTATCACAGCTGGGTTCATGCCGAACCTCATCAGCTTTGTGGCTTGCAAGTTTCTCACATCACTTTGGTAAGATTCGAAATGTGAATAAATATTTATAAGTTCCAAAACGTTCGCAATTGAGAATAAATACATTTCTTTTTGCACAATAAGGACCTCAAAGTAAAAATGAAAGACCTTTGCCAACGTATAAAAAAATCACACAAAATACGAAATTTTGAATTAGTATTCATCAGCCTATATTAGTCCACTGCTGGACATAGGCCTCACCTAATGAGCGCCATAGCGCCCTGTCTTCAGCTTGACGCATCCAGAATTATTATTACGGTAATATTATTTCGCGATATTCTCGTTTTTAATCTATAAGATTAGTATCGCGTCACGTGAAACCTATTGAATGATGGGAATTCGCATGGGGGTTCGCAGCGCAGGCTGTTATGGCGACGAGCAGAGGAGTTTCATATTATATCCAGCAGTAGGTACTAGGTAGATGTCTTTCGGGTTATGTTAATATGAATACGATGACAAAAACCAACGAATCTCCTGATTCCTTTAGACGTTAATACGTACTTAAATTTGCTGTCATATGAGACCATTAAAAAAACCGGTCGAGTGCGAGTTGAACTCGCATGCGGGGGTTCCGTACGAGGATGTTACCCACCAAAAACATTTCATGTAAAGAAGGTTGCCAAGACTTACATAACGCTTTAACTGTTAAAAAGTTATCGGATCTTACGAATAGCCAAACTAAATTCAAGAGAGAGAAGTTAAAACAAAAAAAAAATCTACAAGACCTAACTGTATAAACATTACATCTTTGTCAAAATGTGCCGCACATCTTGGTCAAAATGTGCCGCACATTTTGACCAAGTTCCGCGGCCGTCGCACAGACACTCCTATGGGCCTAAAGGTATGAAATTAAGTCACTGGTATTTAATGTTGTATCCTGCAATAGTTTAATGGTACTGTCAAGCCATACATTTTGACCAAGATTTAAGGTTATGAGTGTTAGGCCTTGTAGAGCCTAACTCTATGGGTTCCGTTTTTCATTATTACGTCCGGAACCCCAAAAACTGTTGTTTTCAAAATCGGGGAAACCGTTTCGTGTTGCAGCTACATATCTCTCATCTAAATCCAGAATACGAGTATATTTAGACCGCTCGATAGCTAGAGAATCAAAGAATAATTAGGGAACGTAGAGGCAGGACTGTGACGGCAATACTTATACCCACCTCAGAAAATATTACTAGTTATTTACACGGCCGTGTCCACGACACTGCCACACCCCCTTTTTTTTAAATAATCGCGAAGATTCGAAGGCTTTTGTCTGATCTGCGTGTAATTGAGTACTTGTTCTTTCCACAATTAACATGTCAATTACTGTTGGTCAGCATAGCCTGCCCGGCAGCAGTGCCCTACACATTCATAGGCGAGATCCTTCCTGGAAAGAACAGAGATCTGGTCCTGTCCATCACCAACGCTCTACAGATCAGCGGCTCTGCATTAGTACCTCGTAAGTGTTCTCGTCGAAATAATATAATTGCTTTATTAAGAAAAGATATTTGACAAGCATTAAAGACCTTGATCGTATTCCTTCATTTGAAAGCGGCGATTCCAAGTCAAAATTGACAGTCTGATCTGTAATAAAAGTCCTGGTTTCCTCATGATATTTTTGATCAATCAGTAAATTAACGTCCATGTTTCAAGACAGTAGACACGAAATTGAAAATTGGAATTAAGACTGAAACCTTACTTTTTACGTAAACAATAAAATATTCTTCTTACTTTCCAGTTATAGCATGGGGAATACTGCCCTTAGATTTCCGGATAGACTTCGGAGCATACTTATTTAGACCATGGAGACTGTTGTCAATGATATACGCAACCACCTTCATCATAGCTGCTGGTCTGCTGGCTTTTGGTCCCGAAAGTCCAAAATACTTGGTTTCTCAGGGCAAACTGGATGAAGCACTCAAAGTTCTACAAGTAATATACGCTGAAAATAAGAAAAAATCACCCGAAGATTTTCCGGTAAATTGTTTTTAATATGCTTCACCGTAGCATTTTCTCTATTTGTGGCACTTCACACCTCTGGTCTTTCGTCTCATTATAATACCACGAGCCTATGCTAGGCTCTGACCCGTGTGTGATCCATGGCGCTCTACGGAGCGCCGATCTGGGCGTCTGACCTGACGGCCGGCAGCATTGCTGTCCTGCGCAAGCCGCAGCGGGCGATGGCCGTCAGAGTCATTCGGGGGTATCGCACGATCTCCTTCGAGGCGGGTTGTGCGCTGGCCGGATCCCCGCCCTGGGAGGCGAAAGTGCTCGCGTCACTGTACCGGTGGCGCGAGGCAGCGCGGGAGCGGGGCGAGCGACCGATGCAGCAACATTTTGAGCAGCGTCGGTTGCAACTCTGCGAGGTCCTGGTGGGGGAATGGCGGGTGAGGCTGTCACGCCCTACCGCCAGCCTCGGCACCGTCGAGGCGATCCGGCCAGTGCTCGACCGCTGGCTCGGGAGAAGGCACGGCTCCCTGACGTTTCGGGCGACGCAGGTGCTCTCGGAGCATGGTTGCTTCGGGAAGTACCTGTGTCGCATAAACAGGGAGCCGGACGCCCGGTGTCACCACTGCGTCGACTGCCGGGAGGACACGACGTGGCACACGCTGGCAGAGTGTGCCCTCATCTCTGAAGTAGGCAGTGACCTGTCGCTGCCGGCCGTCGTGAACGCGATGGTCGGCGGCGCAGAGTCCTGGGACGCAGTGGTCTCCTTTTGCGAAACGGTCATCTCGCAGAAGGAGGCTGCGGAAAGGGAGAGAGAGATTGTGACTCTCGACCCGGCCCGCAGCAGACGCACCGGGCGTCGGAGGAGGGCGGACAACGCCCTCTTCACCTCACTCCCCCCGCCCGAGACGGGGCCCGCGTAAGTGGGCCGGCACCAGCCGGGGTTGCGAAAGAATTATGTGTTCCCGCGACCCCGGCGTAGGTGAGTGATGGAACACCGGGTTGGTTTTTAGTCGGTAAGAGTCCGACAGACCCCCCCGCCCTCCCCGGGGCGGGGGACATCCATGAGGATTTTCAAACCCGAAACCAAAAAAAAAAAAAAAGGCTCTGACCCGTGGATCCACGCTTAGATTGATTATCTAAGCGTGGATCCACGGGTCAGAGCCTTTTTTTGTTGTAAAGGCTGGTCTAGCCTTTCTGGGGTTATAAATCCACAAAACTTAAAAAAAACACCATAATTATCACTTTGGTCAATTTATATCAACATGTCAAATACCAAGTAATCCTATCCTAACTTAATATAATAAATGCGAAAGTTTAATTTTTCTTTGTAACGTTTTCACGACAAAACGGCTGAAGGAATTTGGATGCAATTTTGCACATAGATAGACCATGACCAGGCTAATTTTTATCCTGAATTGCAGACGAAGTCCAGGGCTAGGGTCGCTAGTAAACAATATTCTATTCTATTCATCTAATTCTTACTTCTTTTGCTCCAATAAATTGACAAATGAATGTCGATGGTTTCAGATTAAGCGTCTGAATGCACCTCCTCATGACAACACAAAAAAAAGTTTCCTGAAATCATTAAAAGTACAGAGCTTGCCGTTACTCAAGCCTCCACATTTAAAATGGTTTGCTCTAAACGGATTTCTCATGTTTGGCATATTTTCAGTGTAAGTTTAAATTACTTTTATTTTCTATTCTACTATGGTAAACATCCTAGACTGGTATAAAAATACTGTTCTGGTTTCTGAGGAGACTCCAAAATAAATAAGAATGGCAAACTTTTTAAAGTCGAATTAATATAAATAGAAATAATGATAGATACAGCTGATAACTAACCGCAAAAAGCCACACAGGTTTTAAAATACCAACAGCAGAATGTCGAAAACTACAAGTATTAGGTATGTGTTTAAATAACATTATGACATTATTGTATTTCAGATTAAACGGTTTATACATGTGGGTCCCAGATGTGCTGAACAGGGTCTTGACCGGCGACGGGGGAGAAGGCATGACGGCCTGTGACGTCATCTTTGACAGACTTAATCAGGTTGGTAGTAAGAGTATGGTAAATTCCGTAATCTATATTCCACAAAGGCTTTCAATTTCAAGCCCAGAGCGACGTAATATGCTGATAAGAAAACTGAAAAATGACCTAATATCCCCTGACAGAGGCTTTTTTACAATTTCTACTAATTAAACACCATAACCCTGCTGCTCACGCTGATTGTGTTGAGTACGGTAATTCATATTGTAATATGCTCGTCTAGCGAGGGCCGAGGTGAGGTACCTTATGTCGCTAATCGCATAACATCTCGTATTATCTGTAACAAGCAATATTGTTTTGTTTCAGGCAGTAGCAGAAGACGCTGAATGCGTAGACACTTTAGACTCAAGAACATTTTTAATCAATTCAGTGGCAAATTTAAGCTGTGCCGTAATAGCCTTGGCAGTCAGTAGCACAGTCAAGTTTATCGGCAAGAAGCGGCTTCTAATCGTAGTGAGCTTTGTAATCGGAACGTTCTGTGTTCTCATCAACTTTATAACTCAAGACATGATCTTCGCTGTTCTCCTGTCTTCGTTACCAATCATGGGCCTCGCTATAGGTCCTGTGAACGCATATTCTGTGGAATTTTTCCCTACGAATTTGAGGTAAGTAAAGCCAAGAGTGTGTTTAGTTTGCTTATGTTTTTAGATACCATACCCATAACCTACCATATAAATAAACTGTTCCGTTGCAATCTTTCAGGGGCATGGCTGTAAGTTTAACCTTGATGTTGGGTCGAACGGGCTCAATTATTGGCACCAATGTCGCGGGTATTCTTCTAAACGTATTCTGCGAATTGACTTTCTACCTGTTTGGAGGTTTATTAATTCGTAAGTTTAATATTGTTTTGTAGCCATGTATCTAGCAGGCCTACCTGCTGTTTACCTTATTTTTTATTTTTGGGTGGGAAATCATCATACAATTTCTCCTGCTCGTGCTGTGGAGCGTGAAGGGCGTGTCAGACTTTTGCTAACTAAAACCCACCAGTTCCTTCAGGTGCCTGTGCCAGGGCCACGGTATCTCTTTAGAACAACCCGCGACCCTGGCAGGATCAGGTAGGCACCTGTCAGAGATATGGAACGTGATTAACGTTCCAGTCATCAATGATCGGTTGACAGTGACATTACCAAGATAGACATGTGCTCGACACTGCAGTCACACGTTCCTGTTGAATCATGTTTTTAGTAATACTCCAATAAAGTACATTAAATAAATGTTCAAAAATCATCAAGTACCTACTCCATAAAATAAACAATTATTTACTCCTAGCTCATAACTGACCATGATTGCAAAGGTATTTACAGCGTCTAGATTGTTTTATTAAAACCTCATTTATCCTTTTACAGTTTGCGGCGCGCTTGCATTCTTATTACCAAGTACACAAGTACCGCCTACTAATAGGAAGCCGCCACAAATAGAAAATACGAGATTGTAATGGGAACAAAGTACCTAATTTGGAGACACAAATTTATTTGGTTTCTATTGTTATGAAATAAATTATTGTTAATTATATAAGTGTTTTTAATGAAAAGCTTTGTATTGTTACCAAATTACTTCTTTGACCTGACCCAGACTACACCTGACCTGTAAAAAGCGCTAAGCTATCACAGGCCCTCACTCTGCCAGTTTCTTCGAGCTGTAGTTTTATAAGTTTGCTAGTTATTGGTGCCGATTCTCTTGTCACAAACGCCTCTAAACTAGACTAAAAATCACTAAAATTTGGTTTAATTCTGTCAAATCACCATTTTCCATTCTGAAATTGACTATAGTGACACAACTTAACTATATTTTAGTTTGACAGCACTAAGATTGCACTGAGTTATTAGTTTAGTGAAAATGGCAATTTTGCTATTCTGAATTTTACGTTTTTCACCTAAAAATTTGATTGTCTAACTAAATCTGAACATGAATCTGACTATTTTTAATCGCGATTAAAAAGGTGTGGAATAAAATTAGGTGGCGTGAACTAAAATTCACACCAACACCTCGACTTCAGACGTGCAAAAACGGTACTTTAACTTTCTATTTCTTTTTTTGCTCATATCTCGAAAACGGTGTGTCCTATCACAAAAATAATGAAAATTTCGACCCCCTTTGTAAACCTGAAACTACCAAATCTCTACATGTAGATATTTTTATTTTATATTTTTCACACAAAAAGTCAAAACTTCCATAGAAAACACGTCGAGGCTGCCCCAGGCTGCCTCCGGCTCTAACAAAGACGTTGCGAAATCAAAAGAAAAAAAAAACACGTGGACTCGCGATTGTCAAATTCGATTATAGTTGTGTCAGAATTATTTTTAAATTTAGAGATTTTTTTTCGCAGAATAGCTTCAAGATTTTCATAGTAAAAAGTAAGGAATTTTAGTGATAGTTTAGTTAGTTTAGTTCGGTGTACAAGAGAATCGGCACCATTAGCTCACCCTGGCTCATCCCCTCTTTTTTTCTTGGTAACTGATCCGATGTCGACGGCAACGCAGCAAGGAAAGTAGTCAAACATTTTATATATTTGCAAAGTTATTATGATTACTAAAAAATTAAAAGATTTATATATTCTTTGGGGGAGGCTTAGGTACGTTCAGCAGTGGACGGCAATGGGCTGATTATGATGAACATGTTGTTACGTACCGTTCTATGGTGGGTTTTACCTACTGCATTAAATCTTAGGGATTTTTAGGATAGTTTATTTTCACCCCACTTCGAGTAGTTAAGCTTTTATGTGTAATGAATAAGGGTTTGATTTGATTAAGTGTTCGGCATTCTCATTGTTCATTTGCTGAGCAATCCGATTGGTCTACACATGAGCACAGTAGCGCCATGCTTCCGAGTGTGGTTTTTCGCGCTGCGGGAAGTGCAACCCCTTCGCCCTTACGTAACAAAGGATAGGCACCCGTGCGAGCCGTAGAGCGAAGGTGCGGAGCTGCTGAGGTGAGTATGCTTTGTTACAGCGGGCGGAGGCTGCCCTCCCTTCGCGCCTCCGGATTTTTATAAACAATCTTGGGGTAGGAGCAAAAAAACTACGTGGAGTCGGGGTGCCCCGATTCGGTTTTGGAACAGTGTCGACATATTTTAACCATGAAGTGGGGGTACACTAACTTCTCACAACTCGGGGAGAAACGGAATGAACGTATGCAAATGACACTGAAACATGACACAAATAGCGTTTTTTTCTATTTGACGTTCCGAAAAAGAAAGTTTTAAATGGTGAATACTTTGCTAATCTAAATTGCAAATATAGGACTTCATAAGTGGCAGTGGTGGTGAATTTTTAAAACTATGTTATATCCCTAAATTAATGGTTAAGTAAAAACTGTGCCTTTTTCCTCGAATTGGAGAATTTGAACAATAAGTATTATATCTTAACAATGAATTATATTGAAACATTATTTAAAACTAAAATCTCTCACTCAGTGTGACGAAATTGGACTAAATAGTGAACTTAAACAACGATAAATAATTCATAAAACGTTGCTAGAAAGTGAACTATGTGGGTACATAGGTCACTTTTTAAATATCGTATTTAATAGCGCCTCCAGTGGCGAAAAGTTCAATTAAATCAAAATTTTGTGACATTAATGCCGGGGTTGCACATGTGAAAAATAAACACAATCGAACTAAAACTATAAACAACGCTTTCTAGTGGTGAAAGGATTTATTAAATGACTTAAATTCTGGGGTTGCAGATGTAAAAAAGTAAATACAACCGTATGAAACTGTTATCAACGCCATCTAGTGGCGAATAG
This sequence comes from Dasypolia templi, assembly GCA_963555695.1. Lineage (NCBI taxonomy): Eukaryota > Metazoa > Arthropoda > Insecta > Lepidoptera > Noctuidae > Dasypolia > Dasypolia templi. The sequence continues at coordinate 9,635,976 of OY743137.1, read as the reverse complement.
CGTAACAAGAAGTAATGTTAGTGAACATTGATCGATTAATGGGGAAGGTCGGGCAAAGCTAATTGTAGATGGCGTGACCATAGCTAGGTCCCTACGGCCTACAATAAATTTGACATTTCGTTCACTCATTTTATTTTATGTTCATTCATGAGTTTGATTAAATTTCACTATTTCGTTATTTACGGTGCTTTCAGTATTTCAAATCAAGTACTTGACATGGAAAGTGTCAGAATTTTAAACCTTGAATATTTCCTCGTAATCATTTTCTTCAAAATGTTTTCGACAAAAACTCGAACTCAAAAAAATCTCTACGAATAGCTTTAGACCACAATCTTCTAATTTTAGGGGCTTTCGGGATATTGTAGACTCCAATTTCGGAGTATTTAGGAACACAACAAAGCGTCAATTTTCGCTAAAATAAAATAAAACCACATCACGCCTTGTATTATAAGCTTGTGTTGGGAACTAGCTACGACAGCGCCATTTTGACAGTTGCCTTCCCCATTGGTGAGTCACTATTCTAAGGTGATAGCCAACGACCATAAAACCCATAGACGCCCAATGCTTGACCTAACGCACCAAACCAATTCAGTCAAGTAGCTGAGGAATGAGGAAGCCGGGTACTGCGTTTTGATTGGCCCTTCCAAGGTCATTACGTATCACTAGTGATGGGACAGGTATAAATAAAACACGCAGGTATCGACATTTGTTTGTTCACAGGCCACTCAGAAAGTATTGCGAAAAAAAGTTTTTGTGTATGAGATACTGGCCAGTAATAGTCTATTTTGAAAATATGATTATGTGCAATTAATAATAAGTACGTTCCAATTTCTTAATTTCCTTCCACATTCTTTGCAAGCGAATTTAAATTATCGTGTTGCATAAAAAAATGGATCTGCGCCGGAAACATTTTATATACGGTAAAAAAAAAGAGGCAAATACATTGTTGGGAAGTACTGCCAAACTTACTAGCAGACGACGGTTTTTCATAGCCATAAAACAATCGTCAGTAAAATGCCGTGAACATATTACACTATGTGCCATAATCCATTTATTTTTTAAATCTGTATCTTGTGCGGACCTAAAATTAATAACCGTTTCACAATTAACAAAAAAAGATCTTCAAATTTCGTATAAATAGTATATGTTTTTGTTTTGTCGATAACTTTGGTCATATGATTTGGTGCATCACTATTATTCGTAAGATATGTTTAGCAACTTATCAACTAACGCGGAAGTGTCAGCTCACAGAAGTGGTCGAAACAAACATAACATCACGCCTTGTTTCCCCGAAGGGTTGGGCAGAGGTGTACCTATAGTACACCCACATTTCGCCAGTTATGTTTAAGTCCCATGTAATAGGGGGCGAGCCTATTGCCATCTACCGGGCTCAAATTCAGACTTCGGGCTACTACTGAGAAATTCCAGACAGAAAAACCCAATAACACGTTGCCCGACCTAGGAATCGAACCCAGGACCTCATGCTCAGCAGTAGCGATTGCGACCACTAGACCAACGAGGCAGTCCAAAATCGAAATTGTTGAGTGGCGATCTACATAATGATCTATAAGTCTGATGTATTGACAGACATCGGTCGCCTGGTATTATGCGTATATGGGCTGTATGGTCGTTGGTGATAGCATACCAATTTGCTTCGTCGATTTGGTGCCAACAACATCTAGCGGCAAACGGACAAGCTATTTTATACAGGCAACCTTACAAGTCCATATCTTAAGGTCCTTTTTGCTTCGCACCTCAACAGCACTGTAAAATGAATTTCTTAGATAACATCACGTTTAGACGTAACCGTTCAAAGTCTGAAACAAATACTAATAATACAGATGAGGACACTTATCATAATGTAATGGATGCTTGTTCATATTATTATACTTACTTGTTTGACTCTAATTATTTTCTCGATTATGATTTTGGTATGTTTACTAAGAGTAGGAGTTCTGTAAATAATCGCGGTATGGCCAATATATTGCATAATACGAGATTAATGATTAATGAATTCACACTCTCTGACTTAAATTCGTGAAATTCTTCTGATAAAGTGACAGATTTGCCACACACTGTGCACAGCAATGTTACTGATGAAAATGTTTTTTTTTTCTCTAATAGAAATATCAACATATTGATAATGCATCAAAATATAGCAGGTTTGATAAATAAAGCAGATGATCTGATGGTATGTCTAGAGGAGCTATCTACTAAAAAGACAAATGTAAGTATCTTGTGTATTATGGAGCACTTTATCATGGAAAGGTCTCAAAATCTATTATTTTTACCTAACTATAATTTGGCTGCACATTATTGCAGAGTAGAACAAAAAAGGGGTGGTGCATGTATCCTTGTTAAAAATGGGTTACAATGGAAATAATTTTATCAACTCCAGGCATATTTGAATGCTGTGGCGTGGAACTGACTGGTTATTTACAAGATAATAATTCTATATAGAGCAACAAATGACCTTGAATGTCTTTTAATGAGTTACAATATGAAATTTTCTTTGTAACAACCGACTCGCATGGTTAGTTTATAATTTTTAGTTTAGTATCATTTTTGTGTTAGTTTGCATTGACATCTTTGCGCATAATTTTAACGCATGTAAGATTGAAGTACTACTAGAATGGGCATTATCGGATCATACAGCTCAGCTGCTTCAGTGTCCAGTACAAAAGATATGTTGCATTAAGTACTGGTACGCAAATATAAGGCACTATAGTACGGAAAATATAGTCAAATTTAAAAAAGCATCTGTTGAATCTTATCTTTTCAGAACTATATGACACGGATGACCATACGTAGCTTATAATCATTTCATTGAAATTTTCAAGCCTTTATACGATCTGTGTTTTCCAGTAAAAGTGGTTAAAATAAATACAATACCGTGCCGTACAGTGGTTAAAATAATAAATACAAAACATACATACATAAACTCACGCCTTCTTCCCATGGGGGTAGGCAGAAACCACAGAACGCCACCTGCTACGTTCCTTACATACTCCTTTTGCCTCGTTTACGTTCATACATCTGGTCATACACGAGCGCCGGTTGAGAGTACTTCGCACCTGACCTTTCTGAAGAACATCACCAATAAGGTCACTATATGTCTTCCTAGGGCGTCCCCTCCCGGCGTTTCCACTCACATCTGCCTTGTAAATACCTTTTGTTAGTCTCCTTTCATTCATCCGCTCAATGTGACCAAACCATCTAAGCATACTCTTTTCAATTTTTGTCACTACATCTTCTTTTAAACCACATCGTTGCCTTATCACATCATTCCTCAGCCTATCATTCAAAGTCACACTACACATGTTCCGCAAGGAACGCATTTCCACAGCATTTATTCTGCTTTCATGCTTCTTTTGCCACACCCAACATTCACTTCCATACATAAATACAAAACCATGCAGTAAAAAGAAAAGGAAACTCCTATGGCAGTTTAGACTTAATCGTAGTAATAATAATAAAACCATATTATATAATTATTCTAAAATCTACAAAATAAATATCCTTTTAACACAAAAAGCACACAACAATTACAATATAAAAACACCTAAAAACAAATCAAAACTGCGTGGCAAATTATAAATCGTGCAAAGTATAACGTACCTAAATCTAACATAAATAAAATTAAAATGGGTGGCTGCGTCATATCTCATCACAAGACAATTGCAGAAGCATTTAATAATTTTTTTGATTGATAAAATAAAGCCTAAAATGGAAGCCGACTGCAGACCTGGGGCGTGTACATTAGATTTCAATAACAAAACTATGTTAATGGCCCCTAGTATACCAGACGATATTAAAAACATTATAATGTCCTTGAATAATACAAACAGTGTAGGATAGGACGGTAATGCTACTTACTACTTGACTCATGTCATCAATCTCAGCATCAGCGTTTACCCTGAATCTGAAATCTGAATCTATCGTCAAGACAATATTTAAGAAAGCAGATAGAGAGCTAATGGAGAACTATCGGCCGATAACACTAATTCCTATATTTTCGAAAATATTTGAGAAATACATTTACAACGAACTAAATTCGTTTATAGAAAGACACAATATTATAAGCGAGGAACAGAAAGGATTTAGAATAGGTAAAACCATTGACATGGCCATTTATGATTTTTATATAATGGTTAACGTGGATATAACGTTAATACGCTTTTGACTATGTGCATTAGGGTACACTCTTAATTAAACTTGAAGTGGAATTAGAGGAAATATCAACAATCTAATTAAATCTTAATTAACAGAACTCAAATATAAACCACATTAATATGAAAAGTAAACATGAAATAGTATTTCAATCCGCAAAACGTATAATTTCGTTTGGTGTGCCACAGGGGTGTGTTCTAGGGTCTCCTTTATTTATACTATACATTAACATTAAAAAAACAACAAAAAACAGTAAAAAGACCTGTGCGAGGCCAAAAAGGCTCCTATCTCAGCATAATGCTGCGATATTTAAAAAATTTATAACGCAGCGCTGAAATTCTGACAAGGCGTAATGTGGTTTTAATTTATTTTAGCGAAAATTGACGATTTGTTGTGTTCTTACATACTCCGAAATTGGAGTCCAGTATTTCCCGAAAGCCTCTAAAATTGGGAAACATTTTGAAGAAAGTGATTACTAGAAAATATTCAAGGTTTTACATTCTGACACTTTCCATGTCAAGTTCTTTATCTAAAATACTGAAATCACCGAAAATAACGACATAAGGAAATAATAACAAACAAAATGGAATTAATGATCGAAATGTTAAACTTATTGTAGGCCGTAGGGACCGGGACCTAGCTATGGTCATGGCATCTACAATTAGCTTTGCCCGACCTTCCCCAATATGCTTGCTTATAGGAAGGAACACTCGCAGTGACTTTAGTTAGTCGCCGGCGACCACAGAACACTATTACTAGCAAGTTCAAAATGTCTGCCTCGTTGGTTTAGTGGTCGCAATCGCTACTGCTGAGCATGAGGTCCTGGGTTCGATTCCCAGGTCGGGCAACGTGTTATTGGGTTTTTCTATCTGGAATTTCTCAGTGGCAGCCCGAAGTCTGGATTTGTGCCCGGTAGATGGCAATAGGCTCGCCCCCTATTACATGGGACTTAAACATAGCTGGCGAAATGTGGGTGTACTATAGGTACACCTCTGCCCAACCCTTCGGGGAAACAAGGCGTGATGTTATGTTATGTTCAAAATGTATGTGTGGACATTAGATTTCTAAATCGACTAGCTGCCTGATACCTATTCATAATTCTGTGCACCTAGCATTACACCATGGAACCTACTCGTCACATTACGCCTACGGGGTGCTAAGACAGTCGGTCAGGTGGAGTGGTTTGTCATCACGGGAAAATTCGAAATATCAAATTAACAAATTAATGTCAACTGGCAACTGGTCAAAACAAGTGTCAAACGCATCTAATTTCACATTTCAATTTTCATACTGCTATTGCTAAACATTGAACCGGTTGTGTTTCGATTTTATTAACTATTATGCATAACATAGACTCGGACAGTGAAGATGAGTTGCCGTCAGGATGGGAGCAGAAGTCAACAGAGGATGGAAACGTTTACTTTATAAAGTAAGTGGCTATCAACATAGTAGTCATGACTTGTGGTCGTGTTTTATCGTACGTAACTATTAAAACAGAGCTTCTTTGATCTTTGCACATCAGCACCTGTACGAATAAGACGCAATGGACACACCCAAGAACAGGGCGAAAGAAGGAAATACCAAAAGAACTACCATTCGGCTGGTCGAAAACGGTGGATGATGAAGACAAGCCTGTCTATGTTCAGAAGGAAACTGGCAATAAAACCTACGTGGATCCCAGGTTAGCGTTTGCTACAGATGCGAAGGAACATGTGCATGACTTCCGACAAAGATTTGATGCTTCTTCCACAGCTTTTCAGGTCAGTTTTGTGGCAGAATTTTTCAATAGTAATTGTTTACTGTAGATGCATGATTTTTTTGACTAAACATGGCAGACCTAAATGGCTTTGAATCTATTTTAGTAAATATTTCAATAATTAATTGTCATTCATTATTTTCTGTTCATGTCTCCTCATGAAATGATTGATTTCTGACTATGTTTAAGCAAGCTTTCGTATTTAATTATGTTTGAGTATGAGTATTAAATCTGACACTGATTAACTCAAGACAATGTTCGTGTTCTTTCTCCAGAATCAGCTTACTAACTGACAGGGTATATGAGTTCATATATTTTTTTTAATTTTTTATTTGACGGTATAAGTCAATTATTTTGTTGTCTTCATTTATTATTGACATGATCTACTCATTACAATGTTTTTAATGAGCTGTATTGCAATATATGGTTAGCTAGCGACCTCGACAATTGATAATATTATTCTTGCCTGAGCAACCAACAGCAGGTTCGTCATGCTCCCTTAGATGTCACTGCTTGCGGTAGCGTCGGGGGTCGGGTTTCCTCCTTCCCTCAAATATGGCGAGGGGGGTAATGGCTGACCTTTGCGTTATGCTCGTGAACGGGTGCTGCTTGTGGTGACTGGTCGTCTTGCTGCCTTTGGTTTTATCATTGTTACAGTAATTGTTCTGTTGATTTATTTTACTTTGATGGTCCTAGTTTATCATTTATTTATTTTATTTGTTTGTATAATAATTCCAGTATTGCATATGTAAGCTGCCATGCCCTTTAGGCCCGAAGGCTTTATTTATGTATTTGTGTTATTTACATGCAATTTTTTTTTCTTTTTTTTTGTCATTGCCGTTTCGGTAATTACTTGCAATTGTTTAGAATCAAGTTCTTCTAACCGAACAGACAGCTGTGCTGCTGGGGAGTTTGTTGCGCCACTTCTTCTTCCCAGCTAAAGCACTAGGAAGTGGTGAAGGGCGGGCTTTTTGGGGGACTGTCTTATGTAATTTTGACGTTCGAAAAGTGCTGATTCTCAGCCTAATTTGAATAAATGACTTTTGATTTTGATTTTTTTGACTAAACATTAAACATGTAAGAATATGTTTAGAGTAGAAAATGGGTACTTTCTGAATTAGACCATAATCGCTCACAGCGCTCAGCATATTACTCTACACACTCAACAAGTTTGAGAAGTCAACTCCAATATTTTAACTATTATTAGCAACATGAAAATTAACAAACAAGAATCTTTCTTTGCATAGTATCAAGTGTAACTACATAAAAGCTTGTAAAAGAAATACCATATTTTTCTATTATTATATTTCTTACTATTTGGAAAATATTTGTTAAATTTTAATACAACTTACTGTTTTTTATTTAAATTAAAGAGTACTTTCTTTTACTAGGTGTTACATGGAGTTGACTTATCAGGAAAATATGCACTAGTAACGGGTTCCAATGCAGGCATTGGATATGAGACCGCAAAATCACTTGCAAGGCATGGCTGCAATGTTTTATTTGCAAACCGCAACATGGAATCCACTCAGCAAGCCATACAGACCATAGTTCAGGAAACCAAAGCTTCAGAAGATGACTTAAAATCCATTCATTTGGATTTAACTTCGCTACAAAGTGTAAAGAAATGTGCTGCTGCAGTAAAAACTGTGTTTTCAGAGTAGGTATCTATTGCTTCCTTATTTTACATGTTATTAAAGGAAAAAACAATCTCTTCTTGGGAAATACACAATGACAATAACAATTTTCCTCAATAACACTTCATACAATGTTTATTTACAACTACTTAATATGTAATCACCAAGAATTTATGAATGCACAAAGACAAATGGCTCACACAACTGCTTGTGCAAGGTAATAAAATTGCAATCAACACTTTTTTATTATTGTTGTAACATATGAGTTACTATTGAAATAGTTACCTTTATGGCATTGGTACAGTCTAGCAGTATTAAAAGTCAAACAACTGCTGAAACATATTATATAACATCCCTGAACCTTTCAAACTATGAATATAATATAATAACATTTTTTTTATTAAAATATGTTTATAAAACGAACACGCTAGTCCCTATAATATGTGTAAATTTTTTACCTGAATGTGGAGTTTTTGCGGTTTGCCATATACTGAGACAAGAGATAAAACTCTTAGATAAATGATTAATGATTTTATTTCTGTAAGTAGGTTTGTACAAACACCTGTACACGTCAACTATATTTTTAAACTATATGAGGTCGGCGTTTTTTATCTGACTACTCTGAGAAGAAAGGCCAAAACAAATTCAGACTTCAGAGGTCACAGTCTCTTTTAAAGTCCAGATATAATCTTGGTCAGATCATATGAAGACCAAGTAGATCAGTGTCTGAAATAGTCTTTTGAGAAAAGATCCACACAGATTGAGTGGACCTGCAGCCTACAACAGCAAAGCAACATTATTTGCTTTATTTAAGGTGAACCGGGGCAATTGCGTCATATAAAGTGTGTTACACTCTTTTAAAAAATCATGTCACATAAAAATACATTTTATACAAAAATCCTTAAAACCAATGTGTATACTCGTAGAAATTATCTGTGTGCAACCTTAATAAATTGTTTCTTCCATTGGTTACAGTAAATACGAGTAACTATACTTTTTTTTTAAATAGGAATTTTAGACGCATTTTCCCGTATTGTAGCAAACGCGTCTTCATTAAATAAGTTTTAAACCTGTGACGTTTGAAGGCTGAAATAAATATGTTTTGCTTCAATTATAGTTTTGTACACGAACGTCTCAATAAATTCCAAATATATAAAATAATTATTATATCAGAAGCGATGTCATAAATTCTGAGAAAATGCGACTATTTTTTCTTAGACGCATTTACCCCCTGTCAAATCCAGATGTTCCCAACATTTTTGTTGTGAAAGCAAAATTTGTCTAATCCTAGAATAACTTTAGTTTTGTTAATGGGTGCTAAATAATAGCAATATGTACATTTTTGAAGTTTAATCAAAATCAAGTTGCATTCGACGAATATTACAAAGTTTAAATTGTCAATGAAAACCTTTTTATTACCAGTGTATGTCTCTATAATATGTCGAATCAGGTAATTTACAAAAAAAAAAGTTAATAGAAGTATTTATTTAATATTGAAAGTAATTTCTGTCTAAATATTTATCGATATCAATGCGTCTCAGTATAACCATTGTGATCGTATTGTAAATTACCTGCAACACAGATATGCTAACTGCAACATTGCTAACTTCACTATAACAAAAAAACGATATCTAAATTTCTCAAAAGGTTAAAAAATGAAGAAAGAAAAATTTAAATTAATCGTTAAACAAAGGTTTGAAACATTTAGTTACTAAATACAAAAATAAAAACCCCAAAAAATGTTTAAGATCTCTGTTGTTCGGGCAAATGCTTCATATAGACGCAATAACCCCGAAACAGCAGACGCATTTACCCCAAAAATCCAATTCGAACCCAAATTTTTTAAATCATCATTTCTCCACAAGTAAAACGATTTCATTAGAAATAACTATTAGTGTTGATACGCTATAATATAATATTTATGCACATTTCATAATAAAAACGGTAAAACTTAGAAAAAATATTGATTAATAAGTATTTTGATCACTCATCTCGCGCAGCACCACTTGAAAAAAAACATGTGATTTTCAAAATGGCCACATAATATTAAACTACGTACATATACCCAATCCCATACGAAGAAATGAAACCTCCCTAAGTCTGGTAATTGAGCTGGAAATTTTTATTCGTTCAACTTTTCAACAGATGGCAGCGTAAGCGACTCACTTATTGTCAGAGCCTGTAGTTTTACAACGCCATCTAGGAGTCGACCTACTTCTAAAACGTTTCATGCAATCCTTTTCATATAAACTTTTATAGTTCCGGGTTCAGAAAAACATGTTATTAGATCTCTTTTATATTTCTATGTAAACATAATAATAATAAAAGTTGTTTGACTTAAATAAGTAACAATATTGGAAACTGTGATGAGGCAGGACCAATTGAGTAAAACGCCTTCTATTGGAAAATGCTCTTAACAAAATGATTAACGGACGGCTACTTTAATCATTAAAAGGGTTCGATTTAAAGATAAAGGCTTCCTTTTTATTGTATTTTTAAAATACGTGCATTATGAGTGAATTTAGATAAATCTGCACTAAACAGGGAAGTTTAGACTTTTACCAATCATTATTCAGCCAAAATTCTGCCGTTTAACGCTTTTTAATGATTGTTAATTTCATAATGGTTACCTATGCTTCCATCTATGAATTTTTTTGCAACACAAATTATAATTTGTTCGAGTTGAGACCCCATAATATGGCCGATATTTTGAATTTTTATCGAAGTTATGAAGCAATGGATTAGCAAACAGTTTCAAAACGATTCAGATTCCGATTGATTGTGTATTACGCAATTAGGGTACTGTTTAATTTTAATAATAAAAAATTTCAGCCACCTAGACATTGTTATTCTGAATGCAGGCGTATTTGGTTTACCATACACTGAGACGGAAGATAACATCGAGACAACTTGCCAAGTCAACCATGTCAGTCACACATACTTGGCTCTATTGTTAGAACCACTGCTGAAGAAAGGCTCTCGAGTTATATTTGTTTCTTCAGAATCACACAGGTAATTATTATATTATCAATAGAACTTAGAAGGTTTCTGTACCCTGTTTCTTTACATTGGTAAATAACGAAACTGAACGAACTGTCAAAATCAAACAGATTCCTCGCAATCGTTTACGAAAATGTGTTACGCAATTAGGCTGCAGGTCATTTCTCCTATTTCGGATTCCGTACCCAAAGTGTGCCAACGAGACTCGTACTAAACCTCCACTGTCCGTCCGTCCATCTGTCTGCAAGCGGGCTGCATCTCATGAACTGTAATAGGTAGACAATTGTAATTTTCATAGAGTGTACCTATAATCCTTTGTGTGAACAGACATACATTTTATGTAACCACTAGTGAGTAGCCTTCTATTCCCAATGGACTCTACCACCTGCAAGAAATTGCGTGTTGTCTGACCCACAAACGTACAAAAAACGTGTAGTTATCATAAAAAAGTATGCCTCAACCCCTGCCATAAACAATTTTTTTTCATTTTCAGATTTGCTGACCTCAAAAATGTTTTTACACTACAAAATATTGCGATGCCGAAAGACGCCTACAGCTCTATGATGGCTTACAACAATTCCAAATTGTACAATGTCATAACAGCAAAAGTAACTAAGTATTTTATTTTATTACTAAAATTGAATCTTGCCATTGATTTTGCAGTGGGCTTTGATGAAAGGAAAACAATTGTGTACATCATTGCTTTGAGTACACTATCTGTAATGAGTGGCCTTTACAATCTTCCTACCATATTGATGGCAAAAAAAACATAAATGTTTGGCCAGCCTGTTTGCTTCTTTGTTTGGTTTGTTTGTTTTGATTCAGCTATGCGAACTGCATTCACTGCCGCAGTCATCAAGTGCACAGGTCACAGGACATGCGACACATGATTAAAGGTGGACTATTGTGTGTGGAGAGACGCCGCCGCGTACGCACTTGAGATCTTAGCCGTCCAAGAACCCCTATCTGTGGTTATTTGCCTTGTAGACTGTAAATTTGTATACCAATTTTCTATTCTATTGTTAAGCACCTGGTACTTGCTGACAGGCCTACACTGTCCTACCCTATCTATTAACACTGTAATTTAAAAACATTGCAAAAGTAACCATGGTGTCAAAGTCAAAGCATTTATTTCAAATAGGCACTAAAAGGCACTTTTGAACATCAAAATTTACATGTAAATAGAATTGATACTAGGTGTTTCACGAACAACCAATAGTGGGGATGAAGACAATTTTTTTATGTTTATCTCAAAAAAAAAAAAACAAATAGTGCAAATAGTATTAAGCTTTTAAACGTTTTAAAGTAAGTGTTAGACTAGGACAGCACTATCGTAGAAGTGACGTCACGACTACGTAACTTCATACCAGCGCCGTACATTGTACGTACCGCGTGACAAGGACAGGAATAATCCCCTCCAAAAACTTTTAAAGCGTTTATCTTCTTCATATTTACATCGATTTAATTGATTTTTTCGATTATCTCATTTTTACTATGCCTTCTTTGAAATTACATTAATTTTACGTACATTTTTAATAGTAGTCATCATCCCAATTATATCCATGCACCTTTCGAAGTTCTGACATTTCATAAGTGCCCATGTAGGTTTATGTGAAATATAATATTTTATTTTGATTGTCTTTGCTCCGGCCGACTTGGTTTCGAAGTCAATTTAGCGATTTCCAAGTCAGCCATAGTAACGCGTGCTCTGGTGGAAGGCTCCCAGATGGTTCAATAAAATTGGCAGGCGGATTAAACAGCTCCCGCTAGATATTGCATCTTGCTTTAGAGGCGTTGCTATTGGCTGGACTTGCTGAATCCACGCACCCAAGAAATCTTTTACGAGTCAGCCTGTAGCTTCGCCCTCTCGATGCGACTGGCTATGGTCCTGGGATTTAAACCAGTAAAATTTAATCCCATCTTCAGTAGTAGGAGACGAAATTGAAACAAATATCAAAATCAGATCTTCAATTTTACGTTACAATTTTCAGGTGTTAAGTGAAGAATGGAGGAGTAAAGATATATACGTGAACTCTCTTCATCCAGGAAACATGGTGTACACAAATCTAAGCAAGTCATGGTGGCTGTTCAGACTAGCATTCTTCTTGGTCAGACCTTTCACTAAATCTATGGTAAGTTACAGTAATATCAAGGAAATATTTTTTACATGAACCAACCTCATTTGTCTTATTTCAACTCACGCCTTCTTCCCATGGGGGTAGGCAGAAAGTACAGAACGCCACCTGCTATGATCCTTACATGGTTATTTTGCTTCGTTTACGTTCATACATCAGAGGGACAATTCCCGTATTTTTAAGAATGTTCGCATTCTAGTCTCAGCCTCAATCTGTCCAAAACTTATTCAAATTTATCCAAATTTTTGACAAGTTTTCGACACGCACAACGGTTGCGATCCTATAAATAACAATATTTTTTATGTAAAGGAATTTCAGTAAATGCGTAAGGGCCAGGTGCCCAATGCAGTAGAATAACGCAGCGACAAATAGGGGGAGGGGCATTTGCACGATGATATATTATATACCTTAAAATACATTACAAATATCATTAACGGCCAAAACCAATATCGTATCTATCTCCAATTTTGGCGTACTGGAGACAGAAAAACCTCTTATTCTCTGGTGTTTAACGTCTCACTAAATCCAAACTATGCGACCCATAACGTGTTGACAGCTATTTCTATGACAGGGAAAGATAGAGTTGTATTGTCTATCATCACTACCGATCTGTCTTAGGTTATTGGGTTCGGCCGTTAGTAATTGTTTGTTATTGACTTAATAAAAATCTTAATTCCATTCATACATTCACTGACAAAAATGAACAGCCTAAATAGCTGGTTCTAGAAATATGAAGTTTTTCACAAGAGTTCCTTTTAAAAAGATAAAAAGGATTATTGAAAATTCATCCTCTAACAGGGATGAAAGTTTATTGAAGTTCGTCATTTCACCTGTGGCTCACAGCTTGTCTAAACATAAAGTACTGTGTTACAGCAACAAGCAGCATCTACAACGGTATACGCAGCAACCGCAGCCGAGCTAGACGGCGTCACTGGCTTATACTTCAACAACTGCTTCTATTGCGAAGAATCCGCAATGGCCCGCGACAAAACCATAGCCCACGAACTGTTCGCCATGACGCTCAAAATGATAGCCGATCGTGTCGGCACAGATGGTCTACAGAAATACTTAGCCAAATACACGAATACACAACCTCTTAGTAAAGATGAAACGTCTGATGGAACGGAAAAGTCGGCATCTGCTGAATAATGGAATGATGGGATTTAGGATTAAGAGGTTTTACTTAGTTTAAAGCTGTATTAATCATTCCAGTGATCTGTTGGTCGTATATATATGTAACATTTATTATATAAAATACATAAAACAATTCCACTGCAGTACATTAAATGCAACTAAAGTCGTTAAATCTGTGCACAGTATGGATCCTCGATATCAAATGAAATAGAATCATCTGATATTGCGAGTCTATACTGTGCATGTCATTGTATCTCCCAAAAAGATCCCTAATAACCTCACTGGGTGCTCAATAGTTGGTTAATTAAGTGTAATGTGGGGGAATAAATCTTCTCAATTTACTTTTAGGAAAACGATAAATATGACGCCTAGATTGTGCTGAACAATATTTTTTTATGAAATAATTGATTTGTTAATTTATTCGTTGAAAGTCTACCTACTTGTATTAACATGACTTACTGCTTTTGTTTTTCTTTTAAACTTGTAATGTTCTAATTAATAAGAAAAAAACGCCGGCTAAGTGCTTTTCGAATCACGCACAAGGTGAAATGATCAAAGTCAAAGCATTTATTTCAAATAGGCACTAAGAGGCACTTTTGAACGTTCTATTCTAGGCGCCCCTTCCAAAAGGTAGTTTCGTATAGAGAAGAAGGGGCAAGAAACTCCACCGTTACTCTTTTAAAATGTTTAGCAATATTTTGTATACATTCATTATTATATTTTATTCTTGGTGCATCGTACCAAGAATAAAAATACTGTACCACAATAGGTAAAAATAATTTTAAATAACGCAAAGACAGATAAATAAATCACTTTATATGTACATGGTGCTCACATATATACAAACATTGTAAAATTATATGATTTTCCTAAAATATTAACTAGGAATAAGTCAGTGTGTGCGTAAAGTAAAAATAACAAATTATACAATTTAATAAGTGTTTTCGCTACGACAACAGCACATTACATATACCGGACATATTCTTATGCAACGCTAAGTTGGAATCAGTCAAGTGCTTCACATATTTAGGTCATATACTGAATGAAAAACTAAAAGATGACGATGACATAGAAAGACAGAGACGTTCTCTTGCTGCCAAGAGTAATATGCTGGCACGACGATTTGCAAAATGTTCAAATCAAGTTAAAATCACGCTGTTTAACGCATACTGCCGGAACCTTTATACCTGTGCCTTATGGTACAAATACACGCATCGTGCTTACAACACTTTGCGTGTTCAATATAATAACGCATTCAGGTGCATACTGGGCCTGCCTTGGCGGTGTAGTGCGTCCGGCATGTTTGCTGAAAGCAGGGTAGATGACTTTCACGCAGTCATGAGAAAGTCGCAGGCCTCCTTTATGAACCGCATACATAAATCTGACAATGGAATAGTGAGGGCCATATACGAGGTAAACTGTTTCTTCGTATATGGCAATTATTATTCCAGCTAAAGTTATTCTTATCTTTTTTTTTTTTTAATGTAATGTAATATTGGTAACGGTAAAACGGGGTGAAAAGGGATGCAGGGGTGAATCGAAACGAAACTTTAAAAAGGATTTTAACATTGAAATAATATAGTTTGTTGCCAACAGGGGCACTTAATCGGTAATTATAATACAGTCAACAGATACGAGACATTTTTGGCAACAACCATTATCATTATTATACTAAAATCCCTTTTAAAGTTTCGTTTCGATTCACCCCTGCATCCCTAATCACCCCGTTTTACGGTATTAATTGTATTTTAATCATATAAATTATCATTAATGTGTTCTTGTAATTTTGGTAATCTTGTAACATTTTGTAATCTTGTGCAAATTCTATATGGGTGTATACCTGAAATAAATGATTTGATTTGATTTGATTTGATTTGATAAGCAACCAGTTTGATTTTGTGTAGCCTCTAGATTGATTGTGTTTTTTTAAATCCCAATAACAAATTAACGATTTTAGTTGAAAAACATGTTCACGCATACATCTATATACGTCACGGTCAATTCTTCAACAGCAAATGTAAGTTTGTAATAGCAAAAAAAAACTATGATAAAATTTAAAATGAACGATTTTCGGACTTTTATCTTCTTTACCAGTGCTGTGAGACTGCATTTTGACCAGTACCCTAATTGCGTAATACACATTCAATCGTAATCTGAATCGTTTTGAAACAGATTGCTAATCCATCGCTTCTTATGTACGAAAAAAATATGCTCAACAATTTAAATAACGCAATGAATGTTGTTGAACTGTCAAAATCAAACAGAGTAGTCGTAATCGTTTACGAAAATGTGTTACGCAATTAGGGTGCAGGTTTTGATTTATTTGCAAGTATCAAAATATGTCGCAGTAATGACCGTGTTATTTTATTGCGTTGTTTCCTATGCTTGATTTTTGTTAAAGCTCCAAGGGACCGTAGACCTTCGTATTTGATATTAATTTCAACTTGATACCTGCACGCGTTCCTGAGAAAAAGGGTATTTACAGACTGACTGAATACTGACAGAAGGACAAGGAAGTGGTCATAGAACGATCAATAACTAAATAAAGAATGGCGAATATTTTACGTCACAAACACCAACATGTTATTTTATTTATTCGAAAAAATCGGTCCTGCTATCCTGCTAAAGCACAGTTATGCAACTTTGGTTTATCTATAAAATTGTTAACTTTATAATATATTAGACTAAAACTAAACTAATTTTGTACAAAAAGTTTACCTTATAACTCGATAGATGGCGTTGGGCGGTTTCAATTCGCAATCTGGTTTCGTTACCACGCTAACTAAATGAGACCTCGACGACGCCCTTAACCTCCTCCAGTAGAGTATTAAGGCCACCAGCACATTACACAAGCCCAAAACCCGATCGCCGTCCTACCGGCTTCGCCGCCGAGAACCCCGCGACGCGACGCCCAACCTCACGCCCTCCCTTACCCTTGGTCGAGTCAGCCCGCGCCGCTGAGCCTGTAGCTTTAAATTCGTCCCTATATAACATATTTGACTGTGGATGTTATCTTTATCACTAGCGGCCGAACCCAATAACGTATATATGTATCTCTCGTAGAGAAAAACCTATTAAGTTCTGGTTTTAACGTCCCAGTAAAGCTATAGTATGCGACCATAAAACGTGTTGACATGGACCGATATAATGATACTGTCTATCATCAGTAGTTAGCTGTCTTAAGTTCTTGAGTTTGCCGTTTCTGGATATATAAGTTGTGTAGGTATAATACAATTTTTGAACAGTTAAAAACTCATGTACTTGTTTTTTTCTTAATTATATATTCTAAAGGGTTTTACATCATCGCCCTGTAACATAAGCACAGTCAACAAAATATTGAATTTTATAAATCTCTACAAAGCAAGAACCACTAACTAAATGTAGGTGCAACCTAATTTATGTGCACCTCAGCCTTCGCGGAATACAAGATTCGCGGTCTCCACTCAAGAACACGTCTACCCCACGGTCATCGGTTCTACGGCTCATGGCCGGCCCATTGCCACTTCAGCTTGCTTATTCTGTGAGCTATGTTGTCAACTTTGGTTCTTTGGCGGATCACTTTATCCCGGATTCTACCTGTCAGAGAGACTCCAAGCATAGCTCGTTCCATAGCTCGCTGAGCGACCTTGAATTTATGGACCAGCCGTACCGTGATTGTCCACGTTTCGGCTCCGTAGGTCATAACAGGCAGGATGCACTGATTGACAGACTTAACAGTGGTACAAATACAACTCTGTGAAATACTCGACGAAGCTTCTTCTGTTAGCCTCCTTCTCAAAGTTATTCTTACAAACTAGTTTGCCCTAGGACCTCGGTAATCCGGAGACCAACGCGTACAGAAGGATCAACTAGGTCGTCCGCTGCACGTCATGCAGCGATTCAGCCAGTATGACGATAACATCTGCAAATCTCAAGTGTGAGATGTACTCGCCGTTGATGTTATTGCCGCGTCCTTCCCAGTTCAGCGTCTTAAACACATCCTCCAATGTGTAAGAGAACAGTTTCGGGGAAATACGTCCCCTTGCCTCACCCCTCGACGCAGGAGGATATGTTCAGTTCGCTGGTCCTGAGTTTGGAAGGTCATAGTCGCGTTGTCAGACAGACATCTCAGCACCTGGATGTATCGCCAGTCAACTTGGCATCGCTGCCGAGACTCCAAAATAGACCAGCACCCTAATTGCGTAATACACAATCAATCGGAATCTGAATCGTTTTGAAACAGATTGCTAATCCATTGCATCTTGAGTTCGATAAAAATTCTGCTCAACAATATATAGAACGCAATGAATGTTCTTGAACCGTCAAAATCAAACAGATTAATCGTTATCGTTTACGAAAATGTTTTACGCAATTAGGGTCTTAGGGTGCAGGTCTCGTTATAGTCAAACGCCTTCTCATAGTCCACAAACGCAAGACACAGGGGCCGATTATACTCTTCGGGCTTCTGTATAATCTGCCGCACCGTGTGGATGTGGTCTATGGTGGTATATCCTCTTCGAAACCCTGCCTGCCCCGGTGGCTGAAACTCGTCGAGTCTTCGCGATAGACGATTCGTAACGACTCCTGAAAACAACTTATATACACGGCTTAGGAGCGAAATGGGTCTGTAATTCTTTAAAAGGGTTCTTATCACCCTTTTTAAAGAAGAGAACGACAACGCTCCTTCGCCACGCTTCTGGAGTTCTCCCAGAGAACACGACAGAATTTTAAAGAGTTTGTGAAGCTCTTTTAGTACAGGACTTCTCCCAGCTTTCAGGAGCTCGGTCGTAATCTCGTCCTCACCAGGGGCTGTTCCATTTTTAAGCTGTTTTAAGAGCCGCCTCGATTTCGTCTTGGCTTACTTCTGGCAGATCTTTAGGTAAATGGTCCTCATTTTCAGGATCAGAGCGAGATGCATGGGATGCGTACAATTGGCCCTAGAAATTGCGACTTCCGAAAGGATCTCCGGATTCGAAACGACGATATCCCCACTTGATTTGTTCAATTTCGTCAGATGGCTCCTCCCAAGTGATTGGACGAACAGTTTCGACCCCCGATTTTGCTCATTCGCTTCTGCTATAGAGCGTTTATTAGAGCGTCGGAGGTCGCGTCGTACCACGTACCCATCGATTGGTACGACACGACCAAGTGTGATGGTATGTGTTAAATCAAGAATATATTGGACATAGTTGGCCAAAATAAATCTATTCATATCAACATTTCTCCCGAGTCATTGTAATGGTATGGTTTTCAGAAAGTGATCACGCACAATAGTCCATTTGAAGAAGGTCTGCGCGAAGTGCGGAAACCGAACCCTTTAACATAAAACCCTGATTTTAAATGTGGTATAGTACTGGTGTGGATGGGTCTTTTGGACTGTTATTGCTGAACAGAAATTTGAAAATTGGATCTTAGATAGTTTGACGTATCTACTGAGAGATTGTGGTTTGGATCGTTTGTCAGAACCAATTCCTAAGTTAACTGAGAGATGTCTCTTTGTTTGTCTCCTAAAACACTCAGGGCCTTTTTATATTTCAATCACCACGTTCTTAAGATCCATGTAGTATTGCATGTTCCGTGTTTTCAGATGTTTTTTTGGCTTGGTTTATGTCCGAACTCAAGCCGCACATTTTTTATACCTCACGTCAAGGCTAAACCATGTTATCGAGAATGCAAGTCATCCTTGTTTTTTTTTTTGCTTTAGGCTCAAGTCATACATATTCACTACGAATTGGACTGTGCAACCCAAGTGTTTTTAATATTATCTGTGGAGAAAACATGGCGACTTTGACATTTTTTATGTGTCAAGGTAAATTGTCAAGAAGTGTGAAGTATTTTAATTAAATAATGAATTAATCGCGTAAACTAGGCGAATATTAATATAAATCGTGTTTTATTTATTTAATTATCAATCCATTGTACATAGCAAATGCGTGAAAGTAGAAAAATAAAATAAATACCTTTAAATAATAGATGAAATTAAATTATGCTGGTTCGGACGCTCATAACGGTCATTGAATTTCCTTTAGATCTTGTAAAGTGTTCTATGCAATATAAAAATAAATAATGTTGTTGTGTATTATGGTTGTGTGTGTACCTAAAACTTTGAAAAGTTAGTGATTTCCTTCGTCAAGATGGGGGACAAAATGAACAGAGAATATTTCGAGCCTGCGGCCACAGCCTTCAACTACAATAATGTGGTAAGTAATTATTATTGCCTCACTTTTACCTTTTTAAACAAGGAAATTTATCGTACTTCGGTAGGCCAAGTAATTCCAAACAATGAATCTAAACTACAAAATCAGGTTTGTGCCATGAAGTTAAACTATGTATGAAATAATGTTCATTCTAAGATTGTACTAAGTAATATTTTATTAACCTTGGAACATGGCTAACTTACTGAAACAAAGATATTTGCAACAGTGTGAACTTAGCATGATGCCAAAGGTCGAGTGTAACTTTCTGGAAGCCAGATTACCCCCCAGAGAGTTTAAGATTGCTGCATACCCTATTTAGAGTTTATTATTGCAAAAAATACATTTGAGTCTTTACATTCAGTGTTACCCAGTGCTACCCAGTGCCTAAAACTTTTTTTGGAACATTTTGTTTTTATCTTTGTTAGGATATTAATCAAGATAATTTACAAGGTGCACAAACAAGATAGTAGTCACTGCAAAACATTGAAACTTAAACCTTCTAGTCTTTTGTTTACCAGGAAATTGTAATAAAATTGCTTAACTATATTTGTCCTTTGCTATATAAATATGAAATATTAGCTTGTTGCATTGTTACCTTGGACATGTAATAGACTTAGCTTATTTTTATCTTAGCATAGAAGTTACCTGTGGACCCTGGGATGCATCTTAATAGCTGACTATATTATCAGCCTGTGATTGGCCCACTGCAAGGCTTAGTTAGATCAGAGGATTATCTATGGGGTGGAGTAATCTAAACCTACCATTTTGTCAATTTCCAGAGGTTGTAGGATAATTCTGTCTACAAATGTTCTTGAAATTCCACTTAGCTTTATGTGTATTCCAAGAAAATCATGGCAACTTTTTTTGCCCCTGATGTTTGGTCATTAATTTTTTGTTTAAGTTTTGTCGGACTTGTGTTATTTTATCTTAATGCAAAATATTAACAGTTGCATGGGTCCATATTCAATGGTAAGGAGTGGTAGTCAAGATTGGTGACCATACATTACATATCACGACCCCTACCTGCCTCTGAAAGCATTGGGTACTCCAGTTGTATTAAAATTTGTATACAACTGAGGTACCCAATTGATGCAGCCCACTGTACATCTTCGACGGATGTTACAGATAGTCAGAAGTCCCGCTTACCAAGGTGTGTTGTGTAACTCAGTAACTGGGTGTGTAAGTCGCTCCAAGTAAAATACTGGTATTTAGCTTCATCCTGTTACACGAGAAGCTAACCCAAACTTAGTTGGGAAAAGATTGGCTGTGCTGTACTGCTGAGTAGTCAGCCTCACAAAGATGTACTAGCGCCATACGTTGTCCATACCGCGCTTAAAGGACAGGAATATCCCCTCCAATTTTTTTTAAGTGTGTAGCTTCTTCGTGTTTGCATCGATTTGACAGTTTTTTCGATTATATCATTTTTACTAAGCCTTTTTTGAAATTATTATTTAGAACATTCACAATTACATTATTATTTCAAGTCATCATCCCGTACCCAATGTGTACTTAATATGTTTTGTGGTAACACGCAACTTCATCTGCGATCTAGGATAAAAAGTAGCCAAAAGCAAGCAAACAAACAGTTGATACAAAAATAAATTACATAACTAGAAATAAAACCCTTCACATGATCTTCACACTGAGTCACAAATTAATCACAAGATAACAGAATTCAATTCAAATTCAAACAGAGCCGTGGTGGCAGTAGTAACGGCCGCGACTTACGAGTTGAAGGTCGTAGGTACGAACCCAGACAGGTGCTTTACTTTGTGTAAATTATTTCATCACCACGGTGAAAGAAAACATCGCGAGGAAACCAGCATGGCCCACAACCAAAAGTTCAAAGACATGTGACGTGTACCAACCCGCACTGGGCCCGCTTTATGTATTACGACCCACTCCCTCTCACCGAAAGGAAGCCTGTGTCCCAGCAGTGGGAACATTATAGGCTGATTATTGTATTATGATAACATAATTCGAAGTATCACCCAAGCTATGCCAAGAATCACAACATATCATGTGTTGCACTTTGCTTGGTTTACAGAACATCACCTTAAGTTTCATGTGCAAGTAGTTGCTAGCTTGCACTCTGTACCTTCCAAGTTATTTATTTGCTTGCTTAAGAATTTCTTATCTAGCTGCTGTTTAATGTCTTACTTAATCTAGGAATATTTTTTTTACTCATGTGCTTTGTTATTTAGCTGTTTTAATCTTAAAGGCATAACTGTATGTTATTGTTTTCCTGATTTGTTTAGTCACACCAAGCACAAAATTAACTAAATATGTATGTATTATGTGAACAGGTAACAATGATAATAAAATGGAGCCAACTTTTTTTAACACGCTTTTATTAGCTTTACTTTTAAGTAACTAACTTGAAAGTCAATTTTAACTTACTTTTAATTGTCGTATCGAAATGAAACTTTGTACTGATTAAAAACTGAGGTGGATAGTGGAACTCGTTAGTGGCTACAAGTAAACCCCTTGAGTTGGGATCACATGATTCGCTTTGACGAGTCCAGTGCATAGGGCTTAGGCAACGATGGTCTGATGATGAAGCCAGGAGGTGAATAGTGGAATTCTTCAGTGGCTACTAGTAATCCCATCGAGTTTGGGACTTGTTTTGAAAAGTCTAATAGCTTGGGCAATGAGAGTCTGATGATGGAGCCAAGAGTTGGATAGTGTAATTCTTCAGTGGCTCCTACTAAACCGCTCAAGTCATAACTTCGTTGACTTTATGAAGAATATACTAGACTAAAAAGTAAAAAATTAATATAAGTAGGTATTTACAAAAAAAGGTACTTAAATAGTTTATATAGTGTTAAAGACTAGTAAATGAATTTGCTAGAAATTTCTTAAAATGTTTTCCCACTCAACCGGTATTATGAATATGATTGAAGTTTTTATAATTTTCACAATCGTTTTCTATAATGGTGTGACTAGAAAACGAAAGTGATTACTGCATTGAAATATTTATTTGTCAGTAATTTACATCAGCACGCGGTAGAATCAACACCATTAAAACGAGTTTTGTCGGCGGAAGAATAGACAAAATGACAGATGAACTAACGAAATCTGTCATTTTATTTTATCAGTCGTTTGAAGCATGAAGCAGTTTCAGCAGATTACGTTAGGTACGAGCGTTTCTTTCACCGTATCACTTATGAAATAAGCTTAGTTCGAAGTATACGATTTGTCAATTTACTCCTGGTGTGTATGTGCCCGTCACCGTCCGAAAAAATTATGACGGATCAACTACTTTCGGACGGCCCGTATCTTAGTTGACGGACTTAGAGAGTACAACTTTTTTTTTTTTGGGAAATATTAATATGACTTCTTTCTGGGTGGAGCGGGAGGTCGTGTCAGACTTTTACTGACTAAAACCCACCCGTGTTCCTTCAGTTGCCTGTGCCAGGCCATGGTATCTCTTTCGAACAACCCGCGACCTTGACAGGCATCGGCCCTATCGGACCCGACATTTAGTGCTGACATCTCTTTGAAACGTGCGTGGAACATGACGCGCCATCGACCCGGACCTGGTCTTTACTGGACGGCGAGCTACCGATTGCTCGCCGTCCACAAGCCCGCGCCTGCGGTAGCCGGGAATCTGCTGGCGATCCTGCGGCTACTAGGGGCGTGAGGGCGCAAGGTTCTCTCCCTCACGCGCTCCGCCTCCTCCCTCGCAACCATTACTGATTTGCAGAAGGAGGTGACGGCTTCCCATTCGCTCTCGCTCCGTACCATGGCCTGGACCAGGCGCTGACCCGGACGCGAGAGATCGCCGCATCCGCAAGTACACGGCGGTGCTCCGCCCAAGCCGGGCAGACCTCAGAGTAGACCCCCGGACATCGTCAAAACATAAGTATGGCATGACAGAAAAAAGTATTACAACAGTTTAAAAAACATAATTTGCCGTATGTTATTTGTAACACCATATTAATATGAGCATAAAAGGAGCTATTCGCAACATTAAGCACGTCTAAGTATATGTGGCAATTTACCAACATGTGCTTACAAAATGTGCAAGAATATTTGAATTAAACGCTTAACTACTACGTGAAACTCGTTCCAACGAAACATAGTAAGTACGTCTCCACCATTTCTGCCAGATTCCGTAAGATTTAGCCATGATACAACCAGCAACTAACACAGCGGTATTTATATAAAATTATTGTTGATATGCAATGTCTACATGCTGAGATAAGAACGAAATATGAACTTATCTTTATAGCAATCGACGAATGTTTGGTTCCTCAGTTTCGCGACGCCTGCCTATGTGATGCTGTATCATCAATTTCAAAGGTGCAACGCCATATGCGGCGAAGAAAGCAATGTGAAACTTAAGATTTACAATGGTTTACATGCGTTGATCTCTACAACGTATTATAAACATTTTAATTGGAAATTATGACTGTTGATTATGAACCTATGTTTGCTTCGTGAAAGTACATTCAGACTAGAAATGCTGATGATATTAGAGTCGCATGCTCTTACGTATAGGCGTCATTCTTCGCATGGTTCCGAGTGCTACGGCGCGGGAAGTTAAAAAATAACACGCCATTGTTCACACAATTTTCTATTTTGCCAACAGTTTGCTTTGCCGATGAACAATAATAGTATCTTGATCCCACGACGAGACAATGCGATGTGGGCCAAGCAGCTGACACAATTTAATTTGCACGAAACGCCACGAAACCACCGCTGCTGTATTATTTGTGCAGTAAAGTAATATCTACTTTTTTCCTCCCACACTTCCACCTGTGCGATGCGATCGTTTATGCATCCATGTACGTAGACTAACTTGTTCTGTGTAAATAACTCATTTACATAAGGATGCAGGAGCCTCGCTACATAAAGAATTCGCGCAGCGTCTGCCACTGCGCAGCTGTGGTGTATGTTGCAAGAAGCCACTTATTTCGGAGCCTGTATAAAGAAACTTGTCTTAAATAATCGACAATATGATTTATAATCCATGTTTAAATGGAAGAAATAATAGGTTATCGTATTAACTGCATCCATGTTTGTATTACTCATGCATGTATTTTCTTTTACGAGTTGATTACATCAATATCAAAGGTTGGCCAACACGAGGTCGTATGTGTGTGGTGATTAAACGGATCAGTTCGACACACCACTGTCTAATAAGAGATACTAGATCGAATATAGTCAATCTCAAAAGCCAAATGAGCCTCAATTTATACCTTATAGCCCGTCAAAAAGTCTGAGTAATGTGGCCTTCTCACTTCAAACGCAAACACCCTAAAAGAAAAGGCAAAACTTTCTTTGCAGAGTAATTTGTTTTTGTAACTATAATAAAGAAAGATAAAACGATTTTTTATAGCGTCTAAGGTCGCATGTTCAGAGTAGCTGATGTCGGTGCCAGGGTACCAGGGACGACGCTCGCGTGAACCTTCCCCTCACTACGATACCTAGTTACATTTTGTATGGGACTCCGAATTACATTCGTTAGCTACGTATTTTATAATAATTTTGGAATGGATTATAATATTTTGCGTGCCTATATATTTTTTGAAGACCTATCCATTTTCTTTACACTAGGTACGTCACTAAATTGTCTACAGTAGAAATTGAGTCCCAAATTGGATTTTATATTTCAATGCCATCCATTTTGCTTTTGCTATGAAATCAAACCTAATCCGTCTATCAAAATCAAAGGCAATTCCATTTTTAGGGTTCCGTACCTCGAAAGGAAAAAACGGAACCATTATAGGATCACTTAGTTGTCCGTCTGTCCATCCGTCTGTCGGTCTGTCAAGGCCCTTTTTCTCAGGAACGCGTGGAGGTATCAAGCTGGAATTAACATCAAATACTCAGGTAAAAAATCTAACTTCTAAGCCAACGCAATCAAAAGATACAGCCGTTTATGCCGCAAATTTTCGACACTCGCAAGGGAATCAAAACCTACACTTCCCGTGAACTCAGAATCTTGAAATTTGGTACGATGCAACGTATTATAGCACAGTTAAAGGATAAATTGAGAAAATCGTAAATTTTTACTTACATCATAATATTATTAGAATTGAAATTGATATCAAATACTCAGGTCTTATACGTACGGTACGGAATCCTTGGTGCGCGAGTCCGACTCGCACTTGGCCGGGTTTTTTTAAATCAATAACCTATGTATTTTTTTATTCATAGCTATCAACAGCGCAATCATCATAGTTTTCAGACATCGTTTCGTGTACACTCGATATTAAAATTGTATAAGGTACGTAACTACCGATCGCGTGCTTGTGGCAAAACCTATCTACCTAGTTGGCAATGCTCAATGTTCGGCTCTGTCAGCCAGTCTGTTTCAGAGAGTTGCGAAATATTTTGCAGCTCGCAAGTCGCGAGCTCTATGTACAGTTGATCTATAAACATGTGCCATAGTGTCTCGTGAAAGGAAAACGATGAAAAAAGTCTTGTTTCCAAAAAAGAAAGTGAGGAAAACGGTGCGTGTTATAATGTAATGTTTTATATAACGTGTAGTGGTGCACTTAGCGAGAACATTGCACGGGTAAGCTAATCAGATACATTCTCTCATATACCTTTGCACTTGAGCCCAATAGACGAAGCCACATTTTTTAATGAAAACTGTTATCTTGCGCGTTACTTCTTCATGCATTCGAAATCGATTCGGGCTCAGTATTGCGACATGCGTTTCAAACGATAGAAAAACTTAATTCGTGAATACTCGACAAGTTTACTCAATTTGTAATGTAAGAAAAACTTGGAGCAGGAAAACAGTTTCAAAATATGCATTTTTCTACCATGTTTTGCCTCAGACCTACGTAAAGTACTGCTGTCTGTGACATACCGTCATCAATTCGGCTTGCGTCATTGGCTCGTTCTAGTGCAATCGCTTTTTTACCTTATTTCGATTACATCAACTAATTTCGCGTTACATCGATACCAGAAGTTCTGTGAAGATGGAAGAATTTCCATTAAAACGTAATGGTAATTTTGCGCAACGTTATAATAGCCTATTGACGGGTTAAGAAGTCTTCCATCTAATCAGACACTTATCTTTGCCTTCTGATATCGCAACGGACAGTTCCATCTTAATAATACAACACGATGTTACAATAAACACTATATGCTGTTAACGATTCTGTTGTAAACTTCTATCAATTGTCTTATAAGACGACAAAGGAGACATGTTGAAATTATTTGTTTGTCTTGTCCGTCTATAAATTTCTCAACTTTTAGGAACGCAAATTCAGCAGCGTAACCTCTATTTATCTATACTTAAATCAACTTTTTATATCGTCATATCGTTGTTTAATTTTGAGGTCTACCAATCACGTCATTAAGACGCGAAACTAGTTGCACCCAAGTCGGGGCCGATTACAGATCTTAAACACTTAATCACTGTCATAACGAATGCAACAATGGAAAAGTCTACAATATTCTTTCCTCCTTATGGCTTCTAAATTGAGATTTCTAACCGCTAAATTGCAGACTGTTACGTTTTATATCGATTCGAATTTACATCGATTTGAATTGGTGTGTAATCGATTGCTCATTTCTGGTGGGGTATACACTCATTAGACCCCGTATCCAATGCAAAGATGAAAGCTTTGCCACTAATATTTTGTTGCATGTCTCTCTGTGTATGGCTTCATTACTCGCTTTTCAACGGTCGTTAGATACTTTCTCCAGTTTTTTTTTCCGAACTGCTTATAGATTGTACTGGCAATTAAATAAGTATTTTCGTGGTTTTGTTAAATTATTTTTTATATACAAAAAAAATATTATTATTACCTTCGCCCGAGAATTAGATGCTTACAGATGCGATAACTTATTAGCTTAAAGCTTTGTACACACTGGCGCGACGCCACAGCGCGACACAAAGGCACCGCGTGTCGCGCGACGACCGGTGTCTTTGTGTCGCGCTGTGGCGACGCGCCGTTTTGCGGGAACCTTAACACTTCCATGATTGGTGGCACTTGCATTTGCAGTGTTTACTTTTGTATATTTTATGCAAAGCTAATGGAGACACCCTGTGTCTCCTGTGACATTTTAATCGGTTAAAATGGGAAGTACTTAATTGTAAAGTAGGATATGTAAAGAACGGGAAAGTGCACCAGACAGGGTACACCGTTTTTTTTGTAAGTCTAACAAATAGTTGCTTTGGTCTGTGAAGACAAAATTGTTAGAAGCACTCTTTTATAGATATTGGTCGTAACTCGCAATAGCGTTGATCATTGTCGCAGAACGAAAGAGATTGAATCAGTAGGTAGGTAGTGGTAACGTGTACCTACTTCTTTCTTTACTTAAAAAAAGACGTGGTATTTTCGGCTTCTAACGTCAAAATAAATCATTGCATTAATTGGTCCATACT
The DNA here is from genome assembly GCA_963555695.1 of Dasypolia templi. Classification (NCBI taxonomy): domain Eukaryota; kingdom Metazoa; phylum Arthropoda; class Insecta; order Lepidoptera; family Noctuidae; genus Dasypolia; species Dasypolia templi. The sequence continues at coordinate 9,607,615 of OY743137.1, read as the reverse complement.
TCGATAGATAATTGATTTGCTCAGAATCTAAAATCAAATAAAATTATTTGTAGTTTACAGTAACGCAGGATTCCTAGCAACTCACTTGTTGGGCTTGCTTATACGTTTAGAAACCCTACATTTGTTTTCAAGGGCAGCCGTCTACGGAAAAGCAAATTATATCTGACCTTTAATTATATTCTTGTATAGACATTAATATTTTTTAATGAATAAATTAAATCCATCGTGAACGTCATTAGCTTGACCACGTATCTACAGCCGTAGGATTAAAAAGAGTAGGGTTTTCAGGAAACCAATTTACTTTTGATTTTTTCGTTGTCCTCAAATCTTTACCTTCTTCTTGCGCATCTTCATATGTACAAAAATATCCAACATGCTAAATCACTTCACTACATAGTACGATCAAATAGCAATAATGTGCACATATGCGTACCAAATAACGAAACTGCTTTCTAAACGCTGCCGCATTTCCGTGTTGTCACGCTTGTTGCAGACTTTTGTCACTGCAGAGTGGTAATCACTAACATACACATAGCTTGTCTATGTAGTTAATTATCATGAGAACTGACCAGCCGAATATGCGGCAATAATGCACGGTTCAACCAAGAGGCGCAGAGATATTGTAAGTCTGACGTTGAACGATTCACTTTCATGTTTTCAAGGCGCAATTTGGGTGCGTCCTCCAAATTGAACGGCAGAACAAGTGAACCATGGTTTGTCATTAGTTAAAATATAGCCTTCGCGTTCAAGAGTGCTGATACATCATACGTCTGGCACATCCTGGACAGTCAGCCCCGCCACTTACCTCGTTAATTGACTTATCTTTGTTGGGCATGAGCTTTTGAAATATTCGTTCCGATGCAAGACAAGAAAACTATTAATTGCAACATGTGTAGTGGAAGTTTGTTGGCTTTACTCACTTGCTTGTTCGGATAATTTCTGCTAATTTCGGACGCAAATCGGAGCCCCTTCATGAGCCGTGCATGTCGTGCCGTTCGGCATCCCCGTGTTCACGTGGGAAAAGCCACGTTCATGTAAGAAGGTAGATACATATTTAAGAGTCATAAACATGAATGTCCGGTAAAGTTATAAATAAAAACAAATATCTACGTCATTTTTACAATCTATGTATGTTTAGTCATCGTAAACCTCATTAAATAAAGTATTGTTGTACCATCTGTGCCAAAATGTTAGTATTTTCCAGAATGCGGGGTAGAATTGAAATAGAAATTTATTTAACGCCCAAGCTTTTCCCTTTTTGTTTACTTCGAAAACAAAAGGGTTTGAAAGGGTAAGGTCGCTGTTAAAAATACTAAACGCGATTGTTTGATAATTATTTAAGGGTAACGAGGCATACATTTTCGATTTCATTCAGAACAGAAAACAATTAAATAGGACCTTTTGTAACCCCACCTCCTCGCGGGCGAATTAGTCTGTTAAAAATAAAGTCATTTGAAGGAAAAGACAAAACTCGTTATTTTATTTGTCCTTTAGTCTTCTAAGTCATATCTAAATTGACTCATTTGACTACCTGCCTACATACTGGATACATTTGGCCATGTTGTGTGACGAAAGTCATTACTTACGTAACATTTGTTTTTTCGACCTCGAGACATAAAACCTAGCTTATTTAGTTTTAGTTATTTGATTCCCCCCACGCACGTGTAATTTTTATAGAACTAGCTGTGCCGCGACTTCGTTCGCGTGCAAATGTGTCGCTTAGAGAAATTGTAGGTACCACGCCTCCATTAAAAAGGAAGAGTCTTCTGATCTTGCCTGGTGGGAAGTGCTACCTGAGGTTCTCTACCACAGCCCTTTCGAATGCAGTCACTGCGTCTTCAGGGTTTATAATGTCAATGCGACGAAGTGTCACTTTGATATTTGAGAATAAATCAAGGCGCCAGGCTGCACCCTAAACCCCGATCCCTAAAGCTAGGTTATTTCAATGCCAATGGCATCCGGCGGCAACGCGATCTCCGACCTCGCGATCCTTTTTGGCCTGAATGACTCCGTTATCATAGCGGGTGATCTCAACGCCAAACATCCCTCCTGGAATAGCACAAGGACTTCATCCAGAGGGAGAAATGTCCGGCAACTTCCAGCGACGGTCCTCCGTCGCTGGAAGTTGAAGTTGCTGGACAATGTACATAAACTGTTGAATGAGAAAAATGCGGCTGTCCGTGCCTACAGAAACTCCCCTGCGACGCAAACAAAGCCCATATGCGTTACTTACAGCTTACTGTAAGGACACGCATAGAGGAGCTGCGTACCGCCGCGCCGGCTGGGGCAAGATGCTGAGTGAACTAGAGCCAACTCATCTAGCCTTCTGGCAACTCCAGAGGAAGCTCAGATCCGTAGAAATAGTCTCCATGCCCCCCCTGCTCCGCCCCGACAAGACCATCGCTTTCGATGATGTCGACAAGGCTGAACTTCTAGCCGACAGTCTTGAAGCCCAATGCTTGCCTAGCTCTCAACCAGTAGACCAAGCTCACCTTTCTGAGGTTGACGCTGAAGTCGAACACAGCCTCCCTCCCTCCCGTCGAAGATCCTGAGCCCGTCACGCCAGACGAAGTGCACGACCTCATCAAGGGTCTTATGGCTCGTAAAGCCCCCGGTTCAGATGGAATCACCAATAGGGTATTCCAACTTTTCCCTGCCCACCTGATAATACTATTGACCACCATCTTCAATGGTGCTCTGAGCAACAATATCTTCCCACAGGCATTTAAAGAAGCCACCGTCATCGGTGTCCCCAAGCGCGGCAAGCCAAAGTCCGAGCCCACGAGTTACCGCCCCATCAGTCTGCTCAATGTCCTCGGCAAGATCTATGAGAGGCTCATCTATAAGCGTCTAAGAGACTATGCCGAGACAAAAGGCCTCGTCCCTGACGAGCAGTTTGGTTTTCGAACCCAACACTCTTGCGTACAACAGGTCCACCGTATCATCGAACACATCAACTTCGGTTTCCAACGAGGTTTGATGGCGGGTGCTGTTTTCTTCCACATAGCGAAAGCGTTCGACAAAGTCTGGCACAACAGCTTATTATGTAAGCTGTACCAACTCGGTGTGCCAGATCGTCTCGTGCTCATCTTTCGGGACTTTTTGTCGAACTGCACCTTCCGTTATCGCATCGACGGAGCGCTATCCTCCCCCCACCCCATTCGCGCAGGAGTCGCTCAGGACTCTGTGATTTCTCTTCTCGCATTCACGCTATTCACCAGCGATATGCCCAAGTGTAGTAAGGCGCAGATGGCTCTGTTCGCAGACGACACGGCCATTTACTACACCGGCCGCGATCCAGACTCGATATCTCGCATTCTCCAAACCCAAGTCAAGCTTGGCGCTTGGTTTAGAAAGTGGAGAATTGAAGTAAATCCCGGCAAAAGTCAAGCGGTTCTATTCTCGAAGCCGCATCATACCCCCTGCCCCCCTCGACCGATCACCTTGTTCGGCAAGCCGATCCCTTGGGAGAAGCGAGCAAAATATCTAGGTGTGGTGCTCGACGAACACCTCTCTTTTTCAGAGCACATTAAGGCGGCTCGTTCGCGCGCCGCCTTCGCTCTAAGTAGACTCCACTTCGTCCTAAATGCACATAGCAAATTGTCACTAAAGTGCAAATTGCGTATCTACACAGCGTGCATTCGCCCTACCATGACCGATGCCAGTGCAGTCTTTGCACACGCCAAGCCCCATCGCTTCAATAGAATGCAGACCCTCCAGACAAAGTTCCTACGTAGGATAACAGGCTCCCCCTGGTACGTTCGCAACGAAATCCTCCACGTTGACCTCAGGATTCCCGCTATCCGTCAGTTTATGAAACGCATTTCAAAGCGTTTCTTCGATACCGCCGCGAATCACCGCAACTCTCTGGTTGTCAAGGCTGCTAGTTATATTCCCTCCACCATTGGTCATGTCCGCCGTCTCAAGCATGTCCTTACCCACCCCGATGACCACATAACTCTCATCCAGGACAGAAGTAGGGCCACCAGTACAGTGCACAAACACAAACCGACATTCCGACCTCGCCGCCGAGGTCCCTCGCGAAGATCCCGACGTAACTGTCCCCCCTGACCCTTGCTCGACGAAGTGCCAGCCCGCGCCGTAGCTGAGCCTGTAGCTTTAAATTCCCATGATAATTATAATCACCAAAACCTGATCTAGCCTGTTCCATCTTGCTGTCCTCCTCCCACCAGCGACGCCCTAAGCCGAGGTCCGTACCCCAAAGGGGGTGCCCTTATCGAGCGGTCGCTTAGTAATGTAAGTTTTTCGGTCCTGGCTGGAGGCTTTGAGTTCGCTTAAGGCAGCCACAGGATAGTCCGGTTAAGTAGTCACGACCTCTCAAGGTCAAATACGAGAAGCCATACACAAAAAAAAAACAGGCTGCACCTGCCGTTCTCAGTGAATTGTCTGGCGGAGTGTGCTGAAGCGTTATCGAGGTGAAGAAGGATCACGCTTTAAAACCGAAGTTGAAAAATGATAATCAAAAACAAGCAAAAAACTACATAAGAAATCATCAATACATATAATATTATTGTGATTTGTATTGTACCTGTGTTTCCTTTGTTGGAAATCCCAAATAAATAGTGTTAGCTGCATCTGCTGGCCCCTCAAAAGACCCTGATCCTAGAAAATCCAACGCACAGTTGTCCGTGTGAAGAGCTACCTATTTACTGAGATCCACCTCTGGTAATGGCTGCCATCTTGGATTTTGATTTCCTGATTATTGGCACCGGCGGCACCACAATAGGTACCTAGATAAACTGTTCGTTATTGAGGAGATCCGTGACAATCATGTTTCTTCGCAGTCTATGATCAGTTGACCACTGTAAGGTACTTAACCAGCTACTGTGTTTTATCTTCCGTATGATTATCCATTCAGATAAAATGATAAAAATTCTTTTTCTATGCCGTTTGGCTACGAATCCAACAGACATTTTTAGAACTTCTTCTTTTTAAAGTTGGTTATAAAGATGCCTGAAAGGATCTTCAGTTTTTCTTTAAAAAGATTCGGTTGAAGAGAACTTGAATGAAATGCGACCTCTAGAGTAGAGAGAAATCCAGAAAAATATCCCAAGACATAGGTAGATACACCTACGAAACTAATTTATTTCCGAATTCTGACAATATTATTATTAATCTTGACAATATTACACAAATGTGTGTCGCTCTTCTGCGGAAATTCCTAACACCGCGATTCAGAAAATGACAACATTAGCTTAACGCCATCTATCGAGTGCAAGGGTTAACACGAAACTTGTTCTACACACAATAAACTTTTAAAATCGAACGTAAATGATGAAATGGTATTAACAACAAGGTATCGTCTCGAAAGAGTAGGTAACAATTTCAGGCGTAGTGTTGGCTACCTGGTAGTTATTTCTGATGAAGTCATTAATCGTGTCTTTGGAGGGTTAATACATTGGTAGGTACATAGATGAATGATAGGTCTCGCGGCGCTCGACTAGATACCGCGGTCTATACAAACCATAGCTTCTTGAATGCGGCAACTCAATATTGTAGTATGTGTAAGACATCGTCACTTGACATTTGTCAGTTGACATTGAGAACTAGTGTGCGTGAAGAATTGTTGTTATCAGCTGCTCAATTGTTACCCGAGTTAATGGAAAAATATTGTATGCAGTGGTCTATTAGTTAAGTTATAACTATAGCTCAGAAAATACAAAAAAATTAACAATAAATTAAAAGCGAATGTATAAATATATTTGTGTATAGGTTAGGCGTAGGTTTCTTCTTTAGAAAAAAGGAAGGTATGTATATCAATGATTAGACCTAATTTTTATACTTTTTTATTATTATTTAAATACGACGATTTTTTTTGTCATTTTCATGGGCAGAATCACCGCTTAAAATAGTGTCAGCTAACATTTTACACCTTATGTGTATAGACTATAGTATTAATGACTTAAATACTTGCTTGATCTAGATCCGACATAGCTCTGTGGAAATATCTGAGTAAATAACGTTTTTATTTAAATCTCCGGTATTGCCTTTTCAGAATATGCCTTTCCCATCGAAGATGATTTTTCGAAGAGATTCTAGAGCTCGAGATATACTAATGATTAAAGTAAATATATGAGGAATTGTAATGATTTGAAAACAAGGTTAATGCTTAGGCAACCTACGAACGAACGTTTTGACAATTTACTTAACATTTGAACAAAAAGAGAAATATTGGCACATATAATTGTGTTTGAGGTTTATTTTGTAATTTCGCAGAAACATATACTTATTAAGAATAGAATTCCAAAACCTTACCTTGAATTATTGTTATCGGGTTTACCGAATTTCATTTGTGTCGTATCATCACGTATGACTTAATGATGTCAGTATTACAAAAGATATTGTGAAATGACTGAAAAAGACCATGATCTTTTCATGAAAATGATGTTTTAAAAATGGTAATCTAAACTGTTATTATTGTCGCGCCTGTATAAAAACATACCGATATAGAAAATATGTTTCGCCTTGAATGTAAATAAAACAAAGATAGGTACTTATACACAACCAAGCCAATTGATAAGCACGATAAGTAAATACATAATATAACTTACGAAGAGATAACCCGTGGATATCAATAATATTTATAATGGCGTTTGTCATAATGAATAGCTAAACCGGTATATTCAACAATGGGTTGAATAATAAGTAACCCATTATGCAATCCACTTACAAATGATTTTATCTCGATCATCAGCATTACCGATGATTCTTAATGGACACTGACTCCGCTACCAAAGCTGTCTTCATACCGATCCTATCTTAATATCAATTTAATCGGTTCTAGTATTTCTTGATTCGAAAGACATCACTCTGATGGGCGGTAATAGTGGTCAATTTTATTTCGTTGGCATGTAAAAAATTTGTAAAAATTTCTTCGAAAACTTATCGTTCATACCTTACCTGTACTTCTAATTATGTCTTATTGCCAATATATTAAGAGCATTCATCCCAAGCAGGTAGGCAACGTCGCATTTGTAGAGGATTTTCATGATTATTTTATTAAGTTTAAAGCAAAGTACCATTTTTTTAGCGTAATATTTGATCGTTGGTATTAATAAGTTTGTACCTTTGCAATTTTTTACTGTTATTTTGGTATTTACTCATAAAATTTGACATATTGGCAATTATTATCCATTAACAGTACTTATTACGATGCAATATTTTTACTTAAGAGTAAATGTTATAAATAATTACAAATACCAACAACCTAGCTCTTGGCCTAAAAAATAAAAATTTGATTAAAATTGTAAAGTAATCACGAAAAACCACTAGAAATGCGACGTTGCCAGCACGCGCGCGATGAACTCTCATAATCAAATTATTCATTGTCAATTCACCTCATATTTATTTATTCGCTTGGACATATTTAAGAAAACTTGGATCCAGAAGAAATTCTAAGTAGGAAAATATGACCGGCTCCGCAAAGCAAATTAATTTACTACAAAGAAAAGATAGTAAAATAAATTCTCATTTGGTTGACTCCATTAATTTTGCTCAACGGTACCGCTAATGCTTTTTTCCCTCGCGAGACTAAACTGTACCTTGAAAACTTAGTATCGATCAACTAGAAAACTCAGAGTTAAGAGATTTAAATAGAAAATCACAGTAGGTAGACTGCGTTTATTAGCCTTTCGTCTATAACGGGTGCTGTTCTGATTACTTCCAGTTGACTCATAGAATACCTATGAGAATGAAAAGGTTTGATCGATTACCTACACGTGCAGATAAGAAACTGTTTTATCCTATAAATAAAGTAATTGCAGTTTTCCTATCAACATCTTACCTAATTATTTAATGAAGCTGCGACGCCAGTTTAAGTAGAAACCTTAGCCGTTCTAGATCGCTCTATTTTTATCTTGACTCGAACAAATTAGCCGCCATGGTTGTGAACTCGACTGGTGTAACCAATATGCATCGAGGTGTGTACCTACCCGACGGTTTTCTAATGTGATATCGACGATCGCGTCCGGTCGGGGTTTCATTTCGCCGAGCGGACTCCAATGCTACTACGTTGTGACCAGTTTTTTTAATAGGACACCTGCCACGTGTTGTGATTATACTACGGTAAAGCAATGAATACTTCTTGAGCATATAACAGGTCGTTCTCTGATTTCACAATAATGTATGATCGAATAATGCCAGAAAGTTGTCGGGTTGTTACAGATATTATCTTAGAAACGATTGATATCAGTTTGGATTGATTTACAATCGACTAATTTGCGGTTTGCATTGTTGATAACTATTGATTGAAACTTTCGAAAAACAAGTTAACATTGCCGATCGAGTTTCTTAGAATTAGTGCTCGAACGATCAAACGGAAATAAATCCACTAAGTGCCACTAGGGGTCTAGTTTGTTACACTCTGTCAAACAAACTTGCGACCTGGCTTGATAAATTTACTGCCTTGAACATTTCGTTGTACCATATCGAAATATTTTGACAGGTGCATATAATTCACAGGAACTGGTCACACTACACCACTCAATGTTGTACTAACACTGTTATTAATAATAATAGTAATATTATGTTGTGACATGACTTATATCCTGCCACACCGAACTGTGTAAGTTTTAATTGCTTCAGTTAATACAAATCATATCGAACCTTCTTCGCTGAAGAACTCTAGCGAACAGTCACTTATAGCGAAAGTTAAATGAAAGCAATATGTGAAAAGGACATCTAAATGTGCGAATATTTAGACTAACAGTCCACTCTATGAAACTAGTTCACCTCCTATAATTCAGCTCAACGATGCTCGTAAATAGTGACAATTATTTTCGTAGTTCGTGACAGAGGTGATTACATATTTTGTTATGGAATTGGCGACATGACACGTCGTTAACCTATTTGTGGGAAAGATAGTGGGTCGCGTTTTCATGAAGCCCCACCTCGCGAACAACCCCCTGAACATGACCAACCCTTTTGTAGCACGCGAAACGGGTGGAGCACAATTCGAAAACTGCTACATTGCATCACCTAGTTCGTTTCTGCAGTAAACTGTTTGATTTATTTGACCATGATTGCAGCACTTTTTTCCCTTTGTTCATATGTGTAGTGAAGTTAGATTAAATTGATCAGTGTTAATTAAGACAGTCGTCGCATTGCCTCATGTCCTTCAAATAAGTTTCCTAAAAGAAAGTTAGTCGTTGTTGTCAAGCTTCACTCTGCGGTTTGAAACTATTTACCTCAAATAAATGTTTAAGGTGCAGAACTGTAAATGACTGTAATTATGCAAGTTTGACTTGCATTTATTTATTGTTTATCGACACGATGTGAAAATTGTACAGTGTGCGTTAGACTTTCCATTCAACAGCTAATTTATGGAAAGTGTTTTCTGCGCAGAAAGTCACACTGTAAACTTAGATAAAGTTGAAAAAACACAAAATAAAACTGCACATCGCTTGATTGACAGCCGCTGCAATAGACACTTTTTGTTCAACGCGACGCGCTCTACTTACCCACTCAACGTAGTACGCTAATTTTAAGATAAATTCGTGACAATTAACCGTAACGATTTGAAAACCGTGACAGTCACATTTATAGTCGATTTATAGGTCTTTTCAGCTCGATACTAGAAAAGTAAACGTTTTGGATCCAATGTTCAAATATCAAGAGCTTTCGCGGTGTTACATAACTTTCCCTCTAACAAACTTAACTTGATTATGTGCGCACGAGCGTATATGAATGTTCACGACTTGATCGCTAATGCCAATTTGGTTGATATTATCGGCTCGCGGTGCAAAGACAATGAGATTTGGTAATACACACATTATGTGTATTACAAAATCTCTTTGTCTTTCAGTTCTGTAATTGATAATCGTGTATTTATCGCTTTCGATACGATGCGATTAATTTCACACGGCTATTTTTGACAACACTTGAAATAATTGATTTCCACATTGTTATTCTCAAGAAAAGGCTAACTCTTCAATTTTGTAAGGTCTCAAGTCCACCAGGGATCACGTGTGGAGTTGTCCGTGGTTTTCTCTAAATTGTTCTATTTTGGCGGAAAAAGCGTGAAACAGATCAAATTCTCCTTAAGACTGGAAGATATAAAATTGACAGCAGTTTATATCAAACTGAAGTACTCTGCGCATAAGAAAATTACTTCAATGCAACTAAGTATCAAAACTTCTGCAGAACATGATACAATCAACGTTATACGGACGATAATATTAAAAAAACCAACGCGGTTTTTCCACACCGCAGACTCGGAAGTACTTACCAGAAGTGCAGTATCAATAAAATTATTATTTTATGGCCAATATTATATGAACTGCGGATTGAGACATAAGCTTTCAAAATTGCCTTAAACCACATCGCTAGGTATCGATTTCTTTTTGATGTTCCGGTCCAAATTCACTTCGGAATTTAATCTGTAAGAATTTAATCTGTATAGCTTTTGTGCATATGTCCGTCCATACGTTGCCCCCGGCATCGGCAGCAATTTGCTTGTTAACGATTGTTGATAATATATTGGTTGGCATTTTATATTCGACAATAAAGGAGAAAGCGATGGCACCGGAAAGCAATCCTTTGGCATAGTTCACGGCTTTCATCAATCAGTCGCTATAGACAGGATTGCCTACATTAGAACCCGTTTATTTCTGATAGAAGTTGGTTTAGTTTAACGAGTCGTAATTCAATAATATTTTAAAATTGTTTGTGCATAGGTTGGTGTCTCGATTATGATGGGATCTCTATTGGCCAGACACGCCTCAGAATTTGAAAGTAATAGTATTTCAGTACGTGTGAAGTTATTGACTTTTTGTCGAATTTTTACACAACAAAAGAAAACGCCCTCATTTTTTATGATTCGGATATCCAATCGGCATGGAAAAATTCAATTACCTACGGTCTTAAATCGTAAAGGTACACGCGAAAACAGTGTGAGGGCATCGCGATACATAATTAGGTATCAAATAAATTATTCGTATGAATCGTGACGTACTTTCGTAATAGGTACGCGTTAAACGTCTGTCACGTACAATATCTCGGACGGCGTCGGATTTTAATCGGCGAAAGTAGTTGTGTTGCGTGTTGCGCGTGCGCAGAAGTTTGATCGTTGCCGCGGAATCGCCGCTATGTTAGAAAGAACAGAAGGCAGACTTTTTGTTACACGTGGCTTCTTGTGTTACGAACTTATCACGTAAAATAAGCCCCAACGGTCTTAGTAAAATGGATCAATTTCGAGTTAACACAGCCAATACAGGAGCAGGTTCTAATTTCCAATCGAAAAACCTGATTTGGTCAGAGTTCAAGTTTGCCAAGGCTTGTGTTTTAAAAGTGGTCCTTCGGTGCTTGCGCTTATGGTTGCTCACTGTTTCTATGGTTAAAAGCGTCATTTTGTTGTAACGGACGCAATAAATGTCAGCATTTTGCCTTTCCAAGTGTTAAGCAACTGTTTCCCTTTTAAGTTAACATAGAGGAATTGAATGTTAATTTAAGTAGATTAAATGGAGAATCAGTCAAAGACTAAGTCGTTAAGTTAAATCTTACTTTGGTACTAACATTGAAGTTATAGCTTTTAAAGAAATAATAAAATTTGGGTTTGTAAAGTTCCATAAAACATATTGAATAAGTTACGTGAAGGAAACGAGATGTTAGTACCTACAAAACATAAAAAAACAGACGTAAACAAACTGATTTTTTTTTCCTGAAAATGGCTCTTTTACACGCGACCACACGATTGGGTCATTTTGAATTTACAATTTACTCCGCAGAGAGCCGTAATTGAAAATATCGAAACAATTCTATTAGACGGACTTTTTTGGAGCCAAAGTGATAATTGTCCTGATTGAGTCGATGCTGTAAGTCATTACGCGATCAAACCACGTCTATCTGTTCTGCGGGCTGAAATTACTAACGCGCTTTCATTACAACATTTACACAATTGAACATTGTCTGTGCGAATTGCGAAATTAGATCGTTGTTAAATTGCTTTTCGTCATATGATTTAGTAAATAACCGTCAAAACTGACAGGTGTGTGTTATACAGATACGTTATAACATAAATTTTGATTCCATATTACGTCTACTCCCATTAACAGTAATTTTGTAATTATGTTCCTAGCTTCAATACATAATAAAAACTTGTGTACTCACACATAGTTTTTGCTATATGCGGACTTGGTATGTCGTGACTGCTGGACATTAATTAAATTAATGAAATAGCAATTTCGACGATGCCTCACCTAATTTTGTCAAACGTTCTAATTTATGGAGAGCGATCTAAATGAAAGTTGCTTAATTACCCTGGAGACTATAAATTGGCAAGTTCCTGTGTTTTAAGGCTTGAGGTCAACAACCACGCCCGTTGTGATCGCAGACGTCATCCGATTACTCTCGCTTCTTTCCTTTCCGACTCAAGCGGGTTACTGTGTCACTTTCTTCGTCTTCCGCTACTGATTTTATCAATACCTATATGTTACATTATGCAAAATATATTTAAATCAGTATAGGTACGTCACATGACACGCTAAGAAACCAGGCCTTTCCGGAGGGAAATGGCACGATTTTGTCAATCGTAAATCAGGAGATCGGGTCATTAGTTTGACCTGATGAAACAAATACATTCGGGTAGATTGGAAAGAGCATAATCAATGCCGCCGGTATTGTTTTGGTTGCTGTCTAAAAGCACTTATGAAATGAGTCATGTAAGCATGATCAAGAACTCGTGTCTTTATAGGCTAAACACAACAGCCAACATCCCGTTCTCTAGGTATCGGATGCGTGCGTTGCGCTAAATATATCAACTCACCAACGGTTTCATTGGTTAATTAGCGAGGCAAACACGTTCCGTTTGTTTTAATCACCTTCTGATGACTTATAAAACTTTCTTTATAAGTGCATTGTCAAATTTCTCTTTGCAAGAACGCGTGCCAGTCTCTTGTTAGTCGGCACAATGGACAAATTAGTGTGTTTTCATCTGCTATTGTTAACACCCAACTCGAGAACTTCCTTAATTACAACTATTTGCTCTGAACTTTACGTGAAATTTAAAAAAAAAACACAGCTGTGTATTAACGAGCCAGTTTTAATAAAGGAACAGTGGTTGGTTTCTGAGCCAAAAAGAGGTTAAATCAAAAATCTTCATTGCAATTAAAATGGATTCTAGGTAGCTTTTGGTGTTCATACAGAGGAGTGTATAAGTTATGTCAACAGATTACTAGAATCGCACGTGAAACTATAGCGTGCTGACTTTGTAAAATATGAGACAGTCTAAATGGTGTCAGGGCAAAAGCTTCTTTGCCAACATCCTGCAACCTTACTTGCTTCGCTCTATGAGCAAAAAAATCGTCAGTCTGTTGATGCCTAAAGAATCATGCCCACTTTCCAAACATGGATTGACCTGTCAAATGATTCGTTTTACAGGTCGCGTCTACCTACAACTAGTGTTGTCTATTAACAATTATTATTTATAATATCACAATATCATATCATCTTTTCATTTAGAGGCCAGGGAAAAATACTATTAAGTAAATAGGTTTTTGAGGTTATACAGCTGTCAGATAAGGTTTGACAGCTGTTTACCCTCAAAAACTATGCGATTACAATGTTAACATCAAATTGTTTCATAGTTAGTCGCCGAGAGAGTTTCAATAACTCTGAAATAAATCCCTCTTCAATGTAAATAATATCATTATAAATTCGGCATGAGGGCGCAAACAGCAGATATTCTCGTAATATCCCGCCGATACTGAGACTTCACATGTGATGTTAGGCCATCCTTGTTTTCTACACTACATTTTGTGCAAGTTAGAGCAATCTATGATACCAGCTTATTACTAACCGACTGCTGGGCAAAGGACTCAACTCATACAGAGAAGGCACAAGCATTAATCACCACGCTTGGTCAAGACGGGGTGGCGATTTCTGACTTTTATTGAGATTGATTATTTGCCCGGATTTGAACTCACAGCCTCGTGCATAAAAGGCGAGGTGTCAAACAAATGACAGCATGTGATAGAGTTCGTTTTAATTATACATTGTAGTCTATGGTTTTATGCGTAACCTGTCAGCTGTACACCTATTTTTCTTTCCACACCCACACATATAAAACAAGAAAATCATAGCTGGTCATAAAATAATAAGTAAAGTAAAAAATAAATACCAACTGATTCTTAAAAACATTCAATAACCACATGACGAACGGCCAAGTTTTTCGTATTATGTGAAACGGAACGTGTGTAAAACACGCTCCGTTTCCGAAAGTCCATTACAAATGTTAAACATAGTAACATTGTTTTTTTTCTTGGCTTTATTTGAAAATTCAAATAAGTGATACGTAATAAGCAAAAAAAAAGCAGTTTTTTTACAAATTTTACATCACTAGACGCGTTAGAAAATTTTCAGGTCAAGACTGAACATGATTCTTTGTATACATGTTTCCGGTCTTGCAGATACACTAGTTTAGTCCAATAGGCACGAAAGACATGAGTTCCTCTACACATTTGCGACCTCAAGGTAAACAAGATGAATGTTTGACTACGTCGAAGGTAGATGCGGTACTTTATCCTTTACAGCAAAGCTTTTAATCCTCCAAGGGCCAACCTTGCGTTGATGTCGAATAAACTTGACCTAGGCTGAACTATTGCATGCAGAATGACTGGTGTTGGATAGACGCTAAATGTTTTTTTTAATAGATGTGTTGTCCATAGTCATCAATCATTTGAGAATTACCACTGACATCTCTGTGCAAAATTCAAATGGCTGTAGGTGCTCATTTGAATGAATTTTCACACTAATATGATGAAAATAAAATTGCTGTCTTCTCAAGATTTTGTTGCAATTATTCCCAACTTGTCAGTTTTTGAACTTAATATTAACTATTAATCTTCCCAAACCTACATACATGACTTGTGTCAAAATATCGTAAAGCTGCTACGCTTCCACTTATTTTTTATAGTAAAAAGCGTGACGGACATGTGTGTACAAATATATTCTGTGATGTAAAACAAACATAAATCTTTTTATTTTTAGTTTGGTTAATTGCTTGATCTTCAGTTTCCTCGGCCTGCTGCGAGTGTCCGTTTGGTATAACCGGTCTACTAACTACTTCCATTTTGCAAGGTTTGATAATGTAATACAAAAGTTTGAGTTTTTGTTTGATAATGGTATATAAGAAAGTGTTCGGTTGCCTTTTTATTTCATTTTATCCAACCACTTTTAACGACACCCCCGGGAGACAAATAGCTAAGCCAAAATCATTCTGCGGTACTTCTTCAAAAGCTAAATCCGTACCCTTTGTCTCTATTATGTTACAATACTGTTTTAAGTTCCGCTTTACCCACGAATTAACCTTAGCTGTCGCAATATCCACATGCTCATTATAATTATTATTTGAGTCGAATTGCCGAGAATGTCGTTGCAATTGCAAAGCATTATGTGTGTCAATGCTAATAACAACTGGCGAACACCCACTCTACACTTAAGGTCGATGTTTAGGTGTATATTTTGAAAGCACAGATTTTGATGAACTCATCTTGTATAGAACCTTCATGTTATTTTTAAAGCTGTGTCGGTTACAGATAGGCAAACCTCTATCACTATGTCTGGAGGATTGGCAGTCCCACCCACTCGTTTTTCTAATGGCGTGATACTCATATACCGATTACCATTGCTATAGCCAGGCTTGCTCATGGAAACTGGTAGAGGCCCGTGCTCGGCGACACGCTACATGCACTTATTTGTAAGTATATTAACATAAAAGTAATCATTTACCCTCTTTCTTAGTCTTCCAAGACTTTTACGAACTTGTCTGTAAGCTTTGCATAAAAACTTTCTCGTTAAAACGAAGCACTCGTAAATAAAGACTTCAATGCATTGGTTTGTACGTTGCACATTTATTTGAATCCTTTATGGAATGAAAGACAAACATTTGTTGTTTGCCTTTACTAAATGGAAGTGAGCTACATTATTTCCAAACAAGTTACAAGCTTCTGTAACAATTGTTGTCGAGTAGGTTGACATGACCGAGGTTTTTGAAAACATTTTGTTTGCATAGAAAGTGACGTGTTTCTATAAAGCTTTCACATTATTGTTATATCATCGGCGTCCTATCATTCCCACAAAAACAGGGAAAGTATGCAATCTACGTGCCACTGGAGGCGGCCGGTCGTCACGCCCATACTACGCGGACTGTGGCCAGAAAGAAAGTGAAACTATGTTTTAGTGGACATCTTTATCTTGCGTACCGTTGCGAGGGTGGACACTTTGAATTATGTATTTATTTTTTATGTGAGATTTGATTCCACGATTCTCGGCTCATCGTCTACAAGCTGCTTATCAACCCTCGCAAGATGTAAAAGTCAAAATACTTATCTGAAGTGCGCATACTTAGTGTAAGCTTTGAACTGCTTAAAACATCGTACCTTCTCTTAAACTTATTACTAGTGAAGTTTGATTATTCTGTTGGGCATGATGTAATTTGGCCTAAGTAAACGTTCTAATAAAAAAAGAGCTGGTGGAAGGGCACAAATAACTCGTTCACGGTTGCTGGACAGCGTCCTCGCGTTCGAGGTTACAGCGATTCGCACGTGCACCATTAGAAAAGTCAACAAAAAGCGATAACGATACCCGCTTGTTATTACGAGGAAGTAATCATGTCGCTGGCATGTTGTTTAACCCTAACTTTGAAAATTTGTTGCTATTGAGAATGCTCTGAGCTCCAAGGTGGTATTAAGTTTTCTAAGTATATGATTATGTTTAAAAGCTATTGTGTGATGAATGAGCTGAATTTCATCGCTAGTTTGTGCTCCAACATACACCAACTCCAATAAGTTCTGTGGTTTTCAAATAATATCTACTTAAGCCACGTAAGGTCTGAAAAGCACCGTATAACTCGTATTATAAGATCCAACTGAATATCGAAGTTATTTCAGTCATAAATAGTTCTGCTATTTATATAAACCTAACCTGACCCTGGTGACTGGCACTAAGGCCACGATAGCCATAAAGCAGAAGATTACTGTAAAATCAGTATTTTAACATTATATACTTTCAATATGCAATACTATAGCTGAACATTCTACGAAGGTTTACACGAAATTATTGTAATATTCATAGGCGGTGACGTTGGTGGCTGGTACCGATGCGCCATAATTCACAATGCCATCAGATAACCTCACGACGGCGACTGTTTACGTCAAATATTGATTGTCTCCTGGTGGCCGCATGTGTTGGATCATTTAGCTCCCTTCAAAGTGGTTGAGCTGAATGGTGCTCATCCATGCGTCATGTTCGTGAACTTGCGCCGTCAGTAGGGACTGGTCATCCCTAGCTGCCACGGCTTATATTGAATTTATTATTTGTATTGTTTTTATAATTTTATGACGGACGATTTTAACGTTCTGCATCGTTCTCACAGACATACTTTCAACATGAATGATGTAACCAATATTTTGATTTAAATGAGTGTCCGTGGAGTTTCTTGCTCGTTCTTCTCATAGGTACCTACTACGCTTTAGAATAGGCTTCATCAACTAGCTTCATCTTTCTGACCGACCGACCCTTGACAATTCAAAAGTGCCTGTAATTTTTTTCTTTGAAAAAAAATGCTTTGTATTTGAACTCTCAGCTTTACCAACTACACGAACAACGCAACCGATGAGCATCGACACTTGATGAGTAGCACCAGCGTGGGATTGAGGAAGACAGACAACCAATCGTGGACTACTAATGTGCTTATTACCATTCCATATTGTATTCTGATCTGAAATCTATTGTGGGTTTTCATTATTCAGCTGACGTAGCTGCTGTGTAATTTTTCTTCACGTAGGCTCATTGTTAGGTTTTCTTTACAAACTTTTCTGCTTCATTAGTCTTTGCTCGGGTTGACGAATAGGGATGATGACTAATATTAAAAATGACAGAAAAAATAATGTATTTTCAAAGAAGGCATAGTAAAAAAAGATTATTGAAAAAAACTGTATAACCAATGTAGATATGAAGAAGCTGCACGGTTTCAAAGTTTTTGGAGGGTATTATTCCCGTCCTTGTTGCGCAGTGCGGACAATGTAGTGCGCTAGTATGAAGCTAGATAGCCGTGAGGTCACTTCTACGATAGCGCGCTCCTTGTCTAACACATACTTTAAAACGTTTGTAACTTGGCAATTTTTTAAGCTTTTACACTTTTTGTAATATTGTTTGCACTATTTAGAAACAAGTATTCATTTGAGTAAAAATTAAAAAAAAATGTCATCATCCCTATTGTAATAGCCACCATTTTTCTCTGAACTTTCTTCTGTGTACTCTCAATGCATATTTAAAATAGGTAAAAAGCACGGATGAGGTTGCTAGGTTGCTACGTAAGATCTGCTTGCTGAGCAAAGTAGAACATCGACGTCCTAATTACTCAGGTAATAATTACTAAGTCACGCGATGTCGCGAGATCGCGAGAAAAACATACGGAAATGGTTTTTCTATTCCTCATATTAATATTGGTGCTTAAAATAGATAGAGTAAACAGATATTTCAAAAAGCTTTTCGGCAATGAAAGTTTTAATGCAATATCCTTTTCTTTAAGTACAATTCAAAAGCTAACCCACTCGCCAGAGTAATCCCGGCCAAATGCCAAGATCTAATCTTCGTCTGACTCTGGACTTCGCTCCATCTTAAATCAAACTTGAAAATGGTCAAAGTAGCTTCTCTACTACCAAAAATGTATTGTAAATTTAGTTTTAAATGTAATTCATACATAACCATAACTCAAGTGTCAACTACCACATTCAACTTGTAATCTCATACAACAATACGTGTTTAAGAAAAATAATTGCTTCCTACATTTTCCTTTCCAAACAACTGTGTCCGGTAGCAATGAATTCGTGTGGCAACTCTTATAATGAGACAAGCTCCGAATGTTAATGCTTGTACACGCAACAAATAGAGGGCAGATTTTCACGCATTATTTATTTTAATGTTGGGCTTGGCTAATAGGAGTCAACGATGTTGGCTTCTTGCATGATTACGCATAACAAGTGCGAGAACGCAATTATCCGAAACTGGAGCATTACTGCTTTGCAAATGTCCGCAGATGGATTGAATACTGGTGCTTCAGCGACGACAGTCTATGCTATACAGTGGACAAGAAGTTTTGTTGACCAACTGACCCGTACAGTTATTGTATTTCCTTAACTTTCAAATCAATTATACCCAAATCTACCAACAAAGCAAATTTACAAATAAAGAAATGTGTTTTTAATTTTACAAGTGATTAGAAGTCTCGTAATCTACGACTGTTATAGCTCGTCAACAATGATTGTTTCCAACAAATTCGTTTCAGCATACAATGCTTTGACAGTTGAGACATTTGAAATACTGGTATATTTCATTGTGTTATTTAACGCTGCCACGCCATGTTTAAATATCATCAGGTTGCTCCAACCAGTATCCATATACCGATTGCATATCGTGCAGCTGCACAGTTTTTGGTCTGCACTATATCTGCGACATCATTAAAAAAAATAACACTGTTTCATATTTTGCAAGTTTTCTATTTGATTGTGCTCTACATTTGAGTCAATATTGACTTAGAGTGACGCATGAAAGGCTTGCTTCACATATAACTGTTTATCTGATAAACAAACAGTTATTTTCTGTGATTTTCACATGCAGTGCAAAGTCATGTGTCATCTTTACGCGATGCTTGAAAATTACGTAAAATGAGAAGTATAACAATGAATTAATCTAATCTAACTAAAGACGAGCTACATAAGTTTGGAGGCGGTGATCATACTGACAATTACACAATCTAATTGCTGGTGATGTAAGTTTTTGTTTGACGGAATAATTGTATGTTCTGGATAACACAAAAAAAATATGGAAATAGTGTGTAATGTTGATTAACTAACGCCCTCGCCCATTTCATCGATTCCATTTATCACCTTGCACAACTTAACAAATAATGTGTTATGTCGACACCGGCCCATCAAAGATGATGAAATGGATATGGATCTCAATTGTGCCCCGTCATTCAGCGTTTTAAAGAATGTGTAACACTATCGTATAATTACTTCCTACAATGGAGTGGCCCCGTTTTTAATCAGCTGAACTTCCAATATTGAAGATGCATCTGATATTACCAAATATGTTTCTTTAGGAATCCAACACCAGTTAAAATAATTGTTTAGTCACTAATATTATGATTCGTCATCGTCCGAGGACTATTTCGTCGAAAGGTTAACAACTCCTGCTCATTTTATTAACCTGTTCCATATACATTTTCAAAGTCTGTTTCTCATTAATAAACAATGTCGTGCATCAAAGAAGCAATTCCAAGGATCGTTACGTTTTAAACTTACACATGCTGTAATTTAATATGTAATGTTAGGAGAACTCACAGGAACTCCATTGTAATTTGTTACCGTAGCAAAAAGTCGAGCATTGAGTCATCGTGACCTTATATGATTTTTTTACTTCCTAGTTAGACCAATCTAAAATAATAATAAAAAACTCCTTAAATTGCAGCCAGGAGTCGTACTTATGGCGTCATTGATAAATATGGTAAAATGTTTGTTGTGATATTATTATAAAATTACGTTTGAGGTATTGTGATGGGTGTCGTATGCGCAGTCGTCGTGACGATAGGATGTTTGCAGTTTTGCATTACAAATAAAGAGTGTTCGTGCGCAGTGCACATCGTTAGCCGTCAGGTCACTGGCTGCCTGTCAATTGTGTTCAACATTGTCAATTCAACTCATTGCCTCCAACGCTGTGGTAATAGTGCTGTGCGCACTTTAAACATCGTAAAAAACGTCCGTCTCGTGATACGATGCGGTTTGATTGGATTTCAATTGATTCGAGGCCGCTTTAGTGTCTATTTATTAGTTGTCAGATCGGGGGGCAAGGGAGTGCCCCCGCCAAGTCGAGCGCGCAGCAAACACTGCCGTACCATCCTTTACTGGAACCATTTCACCGCATTTTCAGGCCCCTATTTGTGAACCTCTGGATAAGATCAGAATGCAAAAGTTTTCGTCATCCAGTAAGCTATAATCACATACTTAAAATCCAACATTTCGAAGTTAAGCGAAAGCAAAGTTTCGCATTTATGACACTCACTCATGATCATCAGAATAGAACTAGTACTTCCCATAAACTCAGACAGCTGAAATTTGGTACAGAGTTAGGGTTTAATGGCCACATAAAGGGAAAACTATAAAAACTAGGATAATCGAAGATCTGGAGTACCTGGTGACCCTGATTAGAAAACACAAGAGCCCAATCAAACTATTAGAGATCGGCATACCGCCTTTACAAAAAATATTCAACTTGGTGGGTCGCTTTATTTGATGTAAAAAATCGAAGGTCTGAAGTCTCTGATGAAGAACCCTCAGCTGGTCTCAGCTGTATTAGAGATATGGTAATGCCTCCTTCTACTATTGGTACATCAAAAAATCTACTGTCATTGCAAAAACCCAGCATAGTGGGACACATCTTCTAATTTAATCTAGCCTATAGCTAATGTTAATGTTGTGTGACTTGGCTGTTGAACATTCTTTATACGTTAGTGGGTACAAGTAAATTTTGTTTACACGTAATGTTATATCTGTTGTAACTACCTATGTTTGTTAAGCAAGTTAAGGCCAAGTCACACATCATTAACTATAATAATAAAGAAATCGCAGTAAGGAACCTTAGACTTGGCACGACTTTGTCTAGATTTCATTACTTTTTAGAGATAAACAAGCAGCTCCATCGAGACATGGCTAGTTTTTTACAGAATGTTTTTGGTGGGATTGATTTTACAAAAATTTACTTTGCGAACGTGCATGCATTCATTCAATATAACCACCTTTTTATACATACGGAAGATCTTTATACGATATGCTAAAACTAATCCTATTCGCAAATCAGCTGGCATATTTAAGATCGGTGTTAATATGAGAGTATTTATGAAAAAAAATGGTTCTTCCCATTACAAATATGAATTTCAAATCTTACTTTCCATTAGCAAGTCAACATCATTAATATTCATTTTAATTATTCCACTGAATCCAAGCGAAAGAGGGTATTGTGTTAATCAGACTTATAATGTAAATAAGCTTGTTGGATGTTTCGAGTAGTCGTTTCTACTTGTAAGTTCAACACATGGAATAAAAATGGCTTCTTTGAAACATACAAGGCGATTCTGCTAACCGATTCAAGGAAACATCACCTGTTATGAAGTTAAATATAGAAGTAATTCTGAAGATAATCCTAATAGATGCATTTATTTCCCGCTAACAACGTTTGTTCATAAATTCCTTACACAATGGACGATCAAATGGTCATTACAGAAGGTTTAATAGGCAAGTCGTGAAGACTACAAGAATCGCTAAAGTTAATTTGCAGCTTTCAAAATAACACCAGAGGCAGTTGTCGATTAAATAAATTCATCGTAACCGGTTGGACGGCATTCAATGACATTTACATTAATGTTAACAAACTGGACGAGTCACCTCTGCCTCGGGATGTAAAAAGAAAGTAGTTAATTTCGCACTCCTACAAGCTGATATCAATTTATACGCTCATTTCGAGTCGGTATCGTTGCGGTCTATTCCGACGCTCTAACTCCGATAAAATTTCGAATATCAACTTGCTATCGGAAACTCAGAACTGCAATCAGAAATATAATATTTAGTTGCGTTGTGCGATTATTTTCCCTCTTCCAAAAGTATGGCAGTATATTATGAATTTATGTTTCATAATTTCAGATCAAACTCCCGAAGTCATTTGCATAGCAGTTAAAAGTTTGCGTAGACAGATCCCGCCGTAAAAAGGATGCTATTAAAGTTCGTTAAGTGGGCGGAAAATTGGTAGAGTCAGACATAAAATTCTCCGCAAAGGTTTGATTACGTGACTGCCAATTTCGGTTAATTAGTCATCAATAACAGACTAAAACGAAAAGATTTTTAAATACCCTCATAGATATTATGTCGTCAGACCGTATCGGGATTATGGCAACTGTCCATTTTAGGAATGGACGGGAAAAACCTCTCGGGTCAAAAACCTCCATTTAAACGCTAGAAAATGTAACTGGTTTAGACTTGGAATAGAATACTTGCAATGAATTCTTAACCTCCAGTTTTGCAACTTGAGCAAAAATACACACATCAGCAAAGAAGGTCGTTTATCTGCCCTGCCGCCTACGCGTCTTGTATTGATTGCCACGCAAGGTTCATTTAATGGTAATAATTGTCAAATAAACTGCTATATTTATATGCCAGCACGGTGTAAATGCTGACGTCATTTTCAAAACCACGAAAGCCGGCAAATCCTGTTCAGGAACCTCTGTCTCATTGGTCTGTTTTATTTCATTTGGCATAACATTAACGATAAAATCTTCAAATTATTTGAAAAAGTGGTTAGTTTGCTTTTCTACTATTTTTATTTGAGGAGGTTTCTAAAAGTCACTATATTGTCACTTAGGCATCTGAGATTGAGGACAAGGTGAACTCAAATAGTCGCATGCAGCTTAATCTTATCTTTAGCCAATATTTGTTCCAACCGGAACTCGTCTCCGGAACTTGCTGCAAAGTTAGTAAGAACTAAATTTAATTTACCTTGTAATTTTAAATACTAGCACAGTCCGCGAGGCCTAAGCTGAACTTTGCATTTGTTTGAGTAATTACCAATCGCACCAATGTGATCGCGCAATCGCACAGCGCCAATTGTCCGATTGGCCGATTTCCAAGCAAAGACGCTATGTGCACTCACACAAATGCAAAACTCAGCTTGGGCCTCGCGGACTAGCGGACTCGCAGTTAGTTTAATTGTTAGTGCTTTGCTATTCAAATGCCAGGTTACTGTTATGATTAAAAAAGATTATGTATATTTATTATATATATTATATATATATATATATATATATATATATTATTATTATTATAACTTACTTTACGATTTATGACGAATTAAAAAAGTATTACTTACTAGAACTCGTTCTAACCAATTTTCAGTGGAAGTTTGCATGGTAATGAACATAATATATATTTTTAGTTTTATCATTCTCTTATTTTAAAAGTTACACACATTTTACCACTTTGGAAGTGTCTCTCGCGCAAAGTATTCAGTTTAGAAAAAAATTATTTAGATGTATACCTATTTAGATACCTCAATATCATTGTTGAAGACCTATCCATAGATACCTCACACATGGGTTTGATGAAAAATAAAAATTGAGTTTCAGTTCTCGGGGACCCCCAATTTTTTATTATTATAATTTTTGTGTGAACATCTTAATGCGGTTCACAGAATACATCTACTTACCAAGTTTCAATAGTATAGTTCTTATAATTTCGGATAAAACTGGCTGTGACATATGGACGCTCAGACAGACAGACAGAAATGAAGAATCCATAAGGGTTCCGTTTTTTGCCATTTGACTACGGAACCTTAAAGGCTTGAATATAGCTTTTCTTCTTTTTGCATTGTCATTAATTCATCAGAGATTTTAAATTTATTGGGCTACCGTATTTTTATATTCTGGATTTCTCTCAGCCTTGTCCTGTACCCTAATTGCGTAATACATAATCAATCGGAATCTGAATCGTTTTGAAACAGATTGCGAATCCATTGCTTCATAAGTTCGATAAAAAATTCTGCTCAACAGTGTAAATAACGCAATGAATGTTGTTGAACTATCAAAATCAAACAGATTAGTCGTAATCGTTTACGAAAATGTGTTACGCAATTAGGTATCAATAACAAGCTTCATAATGTTGTTTAGTATCTACTTAGATATTAATTATTTTAATACCGCGAGTCTTCTTGGGACTTTCTTATAAGTTTAGACGGCTGAAGAAAGTAATGTTATTATTTTATAAGTAAAATACTTAGAATCAGTTACACGTGCACACGAGCCTCCTGTTTACTCATCAAGTAAATCCATAAACGGATAGCAGTAAAGAGAAATGTGGCGTTGAGATCAAATTCACAACATTGTTACTATTGTAGATTATTCGCATATCTGTCTCTCCACGCTCCAGCGCAAACGGATGGCGGTGGAGAAAACTTTGATGTTTTATGTGTTTTCGTAAATATCCGCGTCCATACACGTCGCGACGTAAGTGGACGCAAAACTTACGTTTACGACGAATATAATTATGTATATTAAAATATAATACGATTGGGTTTAGTGCTCAGATGTTGGGTAATCAGTTTGCTTGCAGGATACGATCAAATGCCTTTATCTTGAAATTGATTCCAACACATTTGCATAAACACTCATTAGAAGCTGTTATTAAATCTAGCGTCTGGTAAATATTTTGCAAATTTATGCTTGAGCTCCTAAATTTAAAAGGACCTGAAAAACGACGACGCGACGCTACGTTTTAAGGCTCCCACAAGAAGGCGCGACGCCACAGCGCGACACGCGGTGCCTTTGTGCCGCGCTGTGGCATCGCGCCAGTGTGCACGATCATACTCTGATTGACAGTTCATTGTTAATAACATAAGAATAATAATCACGAAAAATAAAGTGCAAATAGCACAATCTAATAATATATTGTGCCTATTTGCACTTCATTGACGTCAATTTGTTTATATGAAGACATTATAATGAGTATTGTTGTCAGCTGTTTAGATGCGAACTGCTGTTGACTAAGTAACGAATTCGCGTGAATTATCTTATCTAAATTAATCACAACGTAAATATTAAATTATCTGTCAATGGTATGCGTTATCATTAGCACCAAGAAACAATAACACTGGAGTGCTATTGAGCGATAATAACCCTTTATTGTTGAGCTACACGTAAACTCATTACGACTTACTTAATGAGATAAGAGTCATGATATATTGCGGACTGCTTAGGCTAAGTTTTCAAACAGTCAAACTAAGTGCAATACTACAATCGTGCACATACCTATTGTATATAGGAGGCACGTCTAGTCTCGCGAAACGTGACGTGAGTCGGCCTTGGCGGTCGGACTCCAATCGGCTAACGTCGTTAGCATTCGATATTTGCTTTTATCTCTTTTACACTCAATGACTGCGCTGCTCAATCCATCTCGAATTTCCACACGCAACATTCGAGGAAACTGACACAGCTGGTACCAACGCTATCGAGAATTTGCACCTTATACCGAACATCGCAAGGTGCATAACCGCAGATACAAAATGACCGGTTATGGACTTGTGATTCTGGTACGTCATAATCGTTCTTTCTCTTTTTTCCGAGCTCGCACTACTGCCTTCCACCAGCCAGTACGGTAAAAGCTTTGAAGAGACACGGACTGTCACGTAGTGACGTTCAGCTGAACCCGTAACCGAACTCGAGCAAATCGAAAAATTTACGACATGATCTGTTACGATTGCAGTAAAAATTGTCCATTCCAATCATCCTGCAGTGCCTTTAGTGATATTAATCATTAACAAAAGTTAAATCGAATTCAGTTTATCAAACTGGAAACTTCACATTTCGATTCGTACGAAACGGCCATTATTGTTTTCAAAACATGTGATTTGCTGACATGTCACCGAAAGTGTAGTGACTGGAAACAGGGAGCGGTAACAATTATATTGTGAGTGCGTGTGTTGGATACGGCCCAGTGAATCGCCGGGCCCCTCGTGTCTCCAGTGTTAAGTTACGACTCGCGGTATCATTTCTATTGAGGAGCAAGTGACTGATGGAGAATTGTGATAACATTGGGAAGGTAGCTGCTGAGTGCGGGCGTCATGCTGGCCCGCGTGCTTGTGTCTTGTAGTTTCCGCAGACTCCGGCAAAACGGCGGCTACAGAGACAGCCCCGGTACTCGCACCACAGGTTCGCTTTCTTTATGTACAAACATTAACTAAATACTTGTTTACCGGTAAACGCTGATTTTCCAACTTTTGAATAATTTGCCTGTCAAATACTACACTGTTTGGTCGTGCATATTCAACAATTTATGGACAAGTTTCCAAGGTAAATTGTGAAGGGTTTAACAGATAACCTATTGGATTGATAATGCGTATGGGCTAAGTCAAATTAGTAATTTTAGAACAGAATCGACATGTAGAGCGATTATCTTGTTTATAGAACTGGTAAGCTTTAAGTAAACTGAACTATATTTAGAGCGAATTTTATCGTCGAAGACGATAAGCAAGCTAGAGTGAATGTATCAGCAGTTACTACTAATGATAAATGATTGTTATTCCTGCGTCAGTCCGTTTACAACAATAAAAAGACAACAAGTACAATTTTAGAATATGTATTGGAATAAGTACGTAGGTATTTTACTCAAAAAGTTGTAACAAGGCGTTATTTAGTCATTGGCAAAGTTGGCATGACTCACACTAGAAAGTAGTTTTCGTAATTATTGTCTGCTATGTGTACACGCTTTCAGTTGTATTTAACGGAATAAACACCAAAGTATTGAACACAAAACGTGAAAATAGTAGATTTGAAATTCTCCAGTAATTGATGCGATTCATCTGGGTACTGTGCAATTAACAGAAAGTTGCTACATGCTTTATTCCAACTTGATACGGATGTTTGGGTGACAGATGACTTATTCAAAGTGAATATTACATTGCTTTTCGAACTGAAAAACACCATTAACCTTTCCAGGGCTGATAAAGGAGATATGGCTTCAATTTGTTTGTAGGCAGTTCCTATCTTCCCAAGAGTTAGAAACATGACCTCCCAATTCATCGTCACCCTTTGCATTATTTTAACTATTGTTAGTACCCAAGTTAGTATTTCCAGATTTACGTAGAAGCTGATCTGCAAATGAAAAATTATCATAATTTAAAAGCAGTTATGTTCAAGGCGTTTTGTTTTAATTTTATCTATGTCCGCATTACTAATTGCCTGATCTGGCATGAACTTTGTACAAACATTTTATCCTTGACATGTCGGCACACATAACCATATATTTCGAAAGGTGAACCACCTGCATTCCGACAGCTTTTAAAACGATTTAATCAGTAGTAGATCACGTCACAAATCAAGAATTGTGTTTTAGGCTTTGCCAATGAGCTCAAGACTATCTACTTATTGAGCTCAACTGGAACTGACTATAACCATTTACAAAAATAAAAATAAAGGAATGTGCTGTATCCATATCAATTGTACTGTGTATAGGGTTAATGAAAAGAACCGCGGACACAAAATTCATGAACGTTTCGATTCAGTATACTTTAGTAACCTCGTCGTCCTCCAAGAGGGAGCCACTTTCAATTTTAATGTGACGTCATATAGCCTTTAACTAGCAGACGAAGACGCTTCCAACAATTCCATTTGTCAAATTTTGATAAGTAGTTTAGAAGTTATGAATTTATGATACATTAATACGTACATACATGACATACCAGTCAAAATCATAACCCTCCATTTTGCTTTGCCGTAGTTGAGTAAAAAATTCAATCATGATTTAAATTTCTCAACTTCCATGACTAAATTTAAATTATTGCCAAGATTACTAAGATACATGCTGGCCTTGTATTGATCAGTTTTGTCCAACATGCACCTTTTTAACCCAAATGCTTCCATGCTTACATGTCATCAAAGCATTGTGTCAAAGTTGTTATGGCCATCCACTTCTCTTTGGCAATAATACTTACTAGCTTTTGCCCCCATCTTCGTCAGTTTTATTATATTAGTGTATATATGAATAGTATTGTATCGAACATTGCACACTTCTTTTGGATCCGAACTTTTTAACCCACGTCCAATGCGTAAAAAAATTAACAGCCATCCACTTCTCTTTGACAATAGGCCGGAAAGACGTAAGACCATAGAAGTCATTACCTAGTCGGTTTGGCTTTAAGAGTCATTACCTTACTTTTTTTAAATGCTGTATTGTGTTTGGTTACATACGTCACTTATTATTGTCAGCATGTAGGTTAGGGGACAGTAGCGTTTTCCAAAACAGAATTGGGAATGCGACATGGCGGGCCTTAGTGGTTTTATAGATTAAACTTACTTAACAGCACGCATTATATTTCAAGATAGGCACTGGAATTAAGGTAAATTATGGTACGTTTTGTTTTTATTGTGCCTCTTTAATGCTGAAGGTTGATTTAGTTACCTGAGGGCTAATTGCGTAACACACCAACAGTAGGATTGGCTTTCATTTTGACAGTTCAACCACATTCATTGCATTATTTACGTTGTTGAGCAGACTGATGTTACTTTTATTTTATTTTATTAAGGAGCAATGAATTACCAATATCCTTCAAAATGATTCAGATTGTGATTAATAGTGTGTTTCGCAAATAGGGAGCTGTTCTGCCTTTTGTTTGGCGAATCAGTTCTTCAAACAGAAATAGACAACGAGTATACTGTAGTATTGTTAATTGTTATTGGGTTTATCTTTCTGGAATTTCTCAGTAGCAGCCTAAAGTGTGGATTTTTGCCCGGGTTATTGTAATAAGCTCGTCCCCTATTACATGGGACTTAAACATTAACTGGCGAAATGTGGGTACTATAGGAACACCCAGGACGCACACAAGGAGCAGTGGTGGCCCAGTGGTAACGGCCGCGACTTACGGGTTGTAGGTCGTAGGTTCGAACCCAGACAGGCGCTTTACTTTGTTTAAATTTTCATCACCACTGCTCTCAAAACGGTGAAGGAAAACATCGTGAGGAAACCGGCATGTCATAGAACCAAAAATTTGAAGACATGCGACATCTACCAACCCGCACTGGGCCCGGGTGATGGATTACGGCCCACTACCTCTCACAGAGAGGAGGCCTGTGTCCCAGCAGTGGGAACATAATAGGATGATTATGTATGTATCCTGAAACACAGGCCACGAGCCTAGCTTAGGCACCAGTCTCCTACAATATATATACTTACCTGAATTATGTATCTTTCTCGAATCTGACCAATGTAAAATAATTTATGTATATTGTGGTGAGAAAAATAAAGTTGATTGATTGATTGATTGATAGGTACTCCTCTAAACAACCATTCAGGGAAACGAGGCTTGATGCTATGTTATGTGTATACTATTACCATAACAAAACAAAAATATATTCCATCAAACATTCCTTCTACGGCCCATTTTTTTTTTTTGTAAATGCCAAACTTCCTTTTTTTGTATAATCAGCAAAAAAGGGTAACGTAGTATTAATTGCTGCATAACAAATAGTTGGGTTTTAGAAAAACCACTGAGTTCGACTATTGGGTTGAACTTTTAGGACAGGTTTATAGTGTATGCGATGCTTTGAGCATCTTTTGCGATTGGTCCGAGGCATTCGATTGTGTTCTTCATGAAACATTAATCAGGAAACTGCACCACTACGGAATTCGGAACGCCTCTCTGAATCTTCTTAAATCTTACTGAAGCGATAGGTTTCAGAGAGTTGAT
This sequence comes from Dasypolia templi, assembly GCA_963555695.1. NCBI lineage: Eukaryota > Metazoa > Arthropoda > Insecta > Lepidoptera > Noctuidae > Dasypolia > Dasypolia templi. The sequence goes on along the minus strand of OY743137.1, from coordinate 9,577,318 downwards.
GTCAACGGAAAAATATCACCCGGATCTGTAGTAAAAATGGGGGTCCCCCAGGGCTCAATTCTTGGCCCATTTTTGTTTCTTATTTATATTAATGACTTGCCGTACCTCATGAAAGATTATCATGATATAGTGTTGTTTGCTGACGACACTTCACTTTTATTTAAACTCAAACGTCAGCAGCTGGTTACTCACACTGTAAATAACGCTCTCGCTAACGTTAACTGGTTTTATGTTAATAACCTACTTCTTAACGAGAAAAAAACTGAATGTTTTAAGTTTATGACACCTCCTGTTAGTCAAGTAGAAACTAGTGTTCTTATAAAGGGCGAAGAGTTGAAACCCGAAAATACCACAGTATTCTTATACATAACTTTGGATGCCAAGCTTCAATGGTATATAAATTATCAAAAAAGCTTGGCTCTGAAGCATATGCCGCTGGAAAAATTCGTAATTTAACTGATTTAGAGACCGCCTGTTCAGTATACTTTAGTTATTTTCATAGTGTAATTTCGTACGGTATCCTGTTGTGCGGAAATGCCGCCGATATTCAGACAATTTTTGTTTTACAAAAAAGGGTAATTCGTTCAATTTATAAATTAAGTCCCAGATACTCCCTCAGAGACAAATTTAAAGAGATTAATACAATGACTGTGCCTTCTCAGTATATTTATGAAAATCTTTTGTATGAACATAAAAATATCATTCTGTTTAAAAATACAGTGATATCCATAATATAAATACTAGGAACAGACAGAAATTCGTTGTAGGAACTAGTAGGCTCAATAAAATAGGTGACTCGCTTAAACGCCAATGTATACGTTCTTATAATAAACTTCCTAGCCACATTCAAGGACTAAGCCTTAATCTTTTGTAAAGCGGAAACTATTCCAGAAAGCCTACTATACTGTCAAAAACTGTATTGAGGATTAAAAGGCGATAAATTGAGCTGTTCTAATAAAGTTACACAGAGATTGTTGATGTATAAGATTGTTTTAGCTATTGTAACTTTTTTTGTGAAATTTACCCTTGTAAAATATTATAAAATTTTAATTATTGTGAATGTGAAGACAATGAGTTTGAGTAATTTATGCGGCCTACCCAAATGTCCTTTCATTGGTAATGTTCGTCGAATCGTTGTGCTGATGATTAATGCGTGCACTGACTAGACAGGTCCACTCAAACTGTGTGGTTCTTTCCTCAAAAGACCATTTCAGGCACCAATCAATCCACATGTTCTTCACATGATCTGACCAAGATTATGTCTGGACTTTGAAAGAGACTGTGACCTCTGGGTTTGTTTCGGCCTTTCTTCTCAGAGTAGTCCGATAGGAAGCGCCGATGTCATCTAGTTTTTAAAATATGTTTTGAATTGTTAAAGTGTTTGTACGAACCTACTTTCAGAAATTAAATCATTGATCATTTATACTTTTTTGTTTGTTTGTTGTTATATTCAACTCTCAATTTTACCGAATTTGCCAGTAGAGCAATTAAATAAAATACAGGCTCTGCAGTAATAAAATATTGGTGGTGGATTAGCGGCAGCACCTTGCAATCGTAAGAAATAAAAAACGCCTTAAAACGTTTAAATTGGTAGCGGAATAGTACTGAAGGTCCAGTAGTATTTTGAAAGTAGGTCGTCCAAATAGAATGTCAGTACCCTAATTGCGTAACACACAATCAATCTCAATCTGAATAATTTTGAAGAATATTTCTAATCAATTGCTTCATATCATATGAAAATATAAATAACGCAATGAATGTTGTTGAACTGTCAAAATGAAAGCCATTGCTACTGATAGTGTATTACGCAATTACTTCGCTGTCTGGTACTTCAAAACGTTGTTTTGGCAACGCTACCCTTTACCGCAGAGCACTTAATTAGGATAGGAATTTATTTCGACCTTCCAATGTATATGTAGAGTAATTTATTGTCCTAATTTACCTGCACACGTTTCCACTTGAAGGGTTTCTATCAAATTGGATTTAGTTGTCTTTGTGATGTTAGTTCATCCGATTACCACATTATTTGCCTTAGCTCAGTAAGAAGAATTGCATTTTCATTGTGATACATCGTCGTGAGTTGCCACTCGAGTTATCCGACTGCATCAGTAGTTCGTGCTAGACGTGTCAGGTGCAATTTATCACTCTTAGAATACTACACACGTTTTTAACTTCTTTAACCTAACCACACATTTCTAACCCTCTCCACAATGTTTTAGTTGGAAGTAATTGAAAGTGCAATTGTATCTTCTCTTGATGTTATTTCTAGGTTACAAATATAGTCTAGAGGTGCTGTCGTATAAGATTTCCAAATAATTAAATTCAAACTGTAAATGTAAAATAATTATAATCAAACTTACAAAGCAGGTGTCCAATTTTTTTGCCCAATTGCGTGGACAGGAGTAAAAATTTAAGAAAAAAAAACAACCGACTGAATTGAATTTGCAAAAAAAATACAAAGTGAAAAATAACTTCAATTACGGAATTCGGTGTCTATTTTTTATATTTTGCCACCGACTTCCCAAATGAAAGTAATTTTTCACTTAGCAGTGTTTTTTTCGGATGTCGTTGTTTTTTTTTTTGTTAAAAAGTTTTTATTTTTCATTAATCTGATATGGTACTTAACCCACACAAATTGGAATAAAATTACAGTGACAGGAACTTATTAGAACATCATCCACATAAACGAAGTGGGAAAATTTCGCATTATTCACGCTAATTCAAAATCTACCCAAGCAAAGTTAATACATTTTATATGGGGCCACCTGGAGAGCATACCCTTTCAAACAAAAACATTATTTTCAAAATCGGTCCACAATTGACGGAGAAATCGGTAAACATTCATTAAAAAAAAAACATACAGCCGAACATAAATAATCTATCCTTTTTGGAAGTCGGTAAAAATGTAATTGGAGGCCAACTTGAATATTATCGGTAACATAGGTATATGGTGTTAACCGGGCACATAATGTAACAATAAATTCTAAAAGTAGTTACAAGTTTGGGATGGACCAATCTGTTTGCTTATACTATTAAAAAAATATGATAGGCTATGTTTATCACTTTTCTGATTTCATACATTTGAACTTCTGCAATTTCATCTCTTCCAATGAAGAGATATTTTCTAACCAATTCTAATTATTGCTGAGTGACGAATTCGCTAAAAATAAGATATTAATGTGTGATGTTTTGAGAACAAGCACCAACTGTTAAATGATTCACACGTTTTATAATTTGTAACTAATATTGGTTCCCATAGGTCTTCGTCTGTAATCAACTATGTTTATGTTAGTAAACTCACGTTTACCTTTGAGCATGTTATTGAGTAATTCGAGCTGCAGGCCACGTGCCGCAATAATATTTTGAATTAAGAAAAGGTTGCCATAAACTAAAGTGCATAAATAGTTGCCACCGACAAGTTTGTCGCCTACGGATTTAAATTGAATATCAGGAATTTCAATTCGCCTGCCTGTGCGTTGAAATTCAAAAGCGCCTAGCAAACATCCCGGCAAATTAATGTTAACTGCAGTCAGCAAAAAATAAATAAGATTAAACCTCAATTTATCATCTGCCGCAACGTTATCGACTTTTTTTATCGTTCCTTTTGTGTGGCAGGTGGGCGCCATGACAAAATAAATAATTTCCGGTGAACGAGTTTAAAATACATTAAGAGCGGCCCAAACTGCAGTAGCAGGTTGCACGAGATGAAAACCCGGCCAGAAACAAATGCTTCAAACTTTTACTTTAATACGTCGTTTAGTATAAAGAGCCGTGCAAATCTGAAGTCAATTTTGTATTGGATATCTGAAACGTTTTAACGCAGCTAGTCATGGCATTGTACTCACCGCGATATCCAGCGTCCTTGGGTGCCCAAATGTTTTTTTGTGAGCTCAATTAACCCAAGTTTTGTGAACCAGTGCGGTTCTTTCCGTCGTGACGTTAAAATCGAGAGCACAGCACGAACAGCAAGTTTCACTCGCAAATGTTTTTTCTACGCAAATCCAATTGTATTTCGCCAATAACTTTGGCCATGCGTATCGCTTATTACTCTTAATGACAAAGAAAGTATCACGGAAGGGTTAACTAACCTATGCAGTTTTAACCAAGAGAAAGTATTACTAAATCGATCAGAAGCATTTCATAAATTATTATTATGCACTTAACGACTACACGTTTATGCAATACCGGTGGTAGAAACAGGCACGTGGAAGCAAGGCTGTCGTTCAAATCGCGATAAGCCATTGCCGTACGTGATGGATTATTCACAGCCACCATATCAAATATGTCAAGTTATTTTAAATTTATAACGTTCGTTAAAGGTTGTTGTCCTTTTTAAACTCGACTTAAACATCCTGCATATAAAACGTGTTCGTAGAAACATGATTGCATAAAAAGCCAGTCCCTTATAAAAGTGAGCAACGCTTCGATAGCCACCCTACTGATAAACACAGATGCGGTTATAGGCGACGATGGCCAGGTATTAACGGTTCGCCGCTCATCCAGTTCTGCCATAGCAATTCAATATACCGATGCTATCGTTAACATTAAAACTTTATTCGTATCCATTACCTAGTCTGACGCATATATCGATCGGCTATCAGTTCAAACGCTACGCCGACGCAAATGCTAGTCCTAAATGTCAGTACTTAAAAACGAATTAAAGAACAATAGATGTTTCCATGTGTAGTGTCGAGCCAAATAAGTACAGATGAATAGTTGTGAAGCGATCAGATCGCAGATTTGCTGGCTTTGTTGGGTCTGAACGGCGTTTATCGTGAGAGGCGACCTTGTGCCGTCTGACATTGGGCGCGTCGATTTCGAATCGAGTTCTGTTGCTCACACCACCCGCGCACCTACCAAAATCATTTTATAGCTTGAGCAACGCAACTATCTTATGGTTTATCTCGTTATAAATGATATTGCTCTTTCACTACAAAGAAGACATTAGCATCAATTTTATCATAAAAGTCATCGTCACATTTATGCTATGAACGAGGATTTTGAATCCAAGGTGGTAATATTTTACCTACTTACCAAGCATTGCACAAGCGTCGGGTTGCGGCTCGCACCTTGTTTACTGTGCGGTGGTGAGTTCCGTTTTGAATTTGCTCAGCGCGCGTAACGCGGTTGGTGTTGTTCCAACGGCTTTCTATCTGTTATCTCGAGATCACCACCAATTTAGTCCCAGTAGCCGATGCCGGGTACGATTAGGGACTTGTTGATTAAATGTTGTAAAGCTAATAATCCGATTAAACAAAATACTTGTTGATCACTTACTCTGCCCCTTTCTGGGTCACCAGAGCTGTTGTCGACGCTATCTTTGTTAGATTTATCCGATCGGTGTGCTGGAGTTATGACTTCTGATATTAGTAGAAAGTATAGGCTCAAGTTTACCACTTAGTATTTTATGTGGGTATCGACGAAGTCACGTTATATGGCATTCATTTTCATGTTCCAGGCTAATGCCACCAACCGCATGCGAAGTGCTGCGGTTGTTTGCCATCTACGGTGCATTCGTCTCGAACGAGCGACGACCTAAGATTTTCTATGATTTATGAAATCAGTTGGATCTGACGGTGATCATGTAGCAATTTAAGTGTATAAAAATGCAAATGAAATAATGGTGTTTGAAGTAAAAAAGTAAATTCATACGTAGTACGTTGGTCCTATGCTAACAAAGCTATTGGAACTGCATACTGCATATCTTGTTATTGATTAATAACAGCCAAGGCATTAAGTAACCCTGGACTGGTTTAAATAATTAATCTATTTACAGGAAGCAACTTAGTACCCAAAGGATTTAAAATTATGTCATTCAATATGGCAACGGTCACGCGAGCTTACAACATAAATAGAAAGTGTCAAATGCTGCGCATATGTTGTACTGAATAACTAACACTCCTGCTGTTCATTGCACCTTCCTAATTATTTCTTGCTACATTTAAAAGGTAGTTTGCTACTACATAGTTGCGATTGCTTCAGTAATACTTGAAACTCGTTGTGGAAAGCGCATCATCCAAATAAAGTAACTTATGATTTTCAAGGAAATCAAGATTTTTGGTTGGCTGTAACGGAATTTGGGGTAAGGTCAGACGCTCGGTTACCGCCGTGGAGATGTGAAATGCGATTGTCTTTGTACATTTCTGATATCAGTCTGTCTGCGATGAAGTTGTTAATGAAATATAATACCCCGGCGAATTCAAGACAAGTTTTTATTTTATCCGGTCTCACATAAAGCAATTCAAGCAGTGGCATAAAGAACGTAGTGCTAAATAAAATTAGTTCCGTACTGAAGGGTGATTTGATTAGACATTGGTGGCTTGGTGAACGGTTCATGCAGAACGGACTTCCATTCCATATTCAATGTAAACTTATGAAACAATAATATAACATTACTATTTTCTGTCTACGTTCTAAAACAGTGATTGATTGATTTCAAAGACAACGAAACCGCATACTGTAATTTCGTGTATTGACACAATTTCATTTGCAAGAAGCACAATATTTACAAATGTAGCTCAGCTAAAACATTTTCCTTGTGTGTGTAGAAAAATTACAACGGAATTTTTTTCTATAATGTTTGCGCGCGCGTTGCTTACAAACCAAACTGACTATAAAATGAAATTTTCAAGCAAACAAGTGTGATTAGGTTTGAACATGCATTTCTGCGACTACCAGCATGAAAAATGGTACTGGTACTGGAACTAGTGGTAGGTTACTGAATCTATAATGGTGCGATTAACTGAAAACATGCTTGTGTCAAAACATGATTTAAAAAAAACGGGCGAAGTGCGTGGCGGACCACGCACAATGAAGGGTTCAGTAGTTGGTATGAATTTGATGACAAAAGCAAACTTAACAATGTAGATGAACAACATGTTCACCCATACGTCACGGTCAATTTTCTAACTACACTTACAAGTTTGCTATCGCATTTTATTTTTAATGTGACTAAACTCCATATTAACGATCCTTCACTTGTGCTGTGAGACCCTTCGCTTCTTGCCAAATTTCATGATTGTATGTCAATGGTAAGTATCGTATAGGTTTTTAATTTATTTGCGTATATCAAAATATGTCGCATATTTTTACTCTTATGTATGTGAGGCGATATCAATTTCAACTTTATACCTCCACGCGTTCCTGAGAAAAACGATCATGACAGACTGACAGACAGACATACAGTCGGATAACGAAGTGATCATTAAAGGATACCTACTGTTTATTTTTTTTATGCTACATAACCCTGAGCTACATAACCCTGAAAATGTATTAACTTTTTCTGATATTATAAGTCTACAAAAAATGTGCAAATATTTATTAGATTTCTGACCTGTATTATGCCAGAAATCTAATAAATATTTGCTTTTACTTGTAATCACAGAACGTAGTCAACGATTGTTATACTCATGTACGGTTATTGTTTGCTTTGAGCGCATAACGTCGCGCGGTTGTTGTTTACATGAGCGAACCAACAATACCGTTCATGGAACAAATTGACATGGCGACTTCTGCGAACCGCTGTCATGTAAACTGTATCTAACTATGCATATTGAGTTTGGTACAACATTATATTTCTATGCTAATCATCATTTTCTTGTTTAGCTTGTCGTTAAAAATAATGCTTGTTATTGCTGTCTTTAAGCGTTCTCGAAGTTTTAGATAAGGTTTGTATATTGTTTTATGCAACGGTTTCATCAAAACGTGTAGAATAAATACACAGATACCTTCCTCTACAACAAAATCATACACATACCCATGCATTACACAATATTCTGATTTCATACATTTTCGTGTTGAACTGCAGATGTTCTAACTATGGACCTGAGAAAAGCTGAAAGCTGGTAGATATCAATGTACCTATGCACTTCAACATCTCTACTGAATTCCATACCGATCACAGAAGAACCTATTGTTTTAATTTCGTCGCTCGTATCTAGGATGTTTTCAATTTTATCTGCATCACTGTTGTGCTAAGGAGGTTCTTTAATAGTGACTGCTTCATGTATTGTATGAATAGTGATTGACGGCGTTGTATCAAGAAGTGCAATGCAACAATGATGTAAAACTTTTGCAACTTCGACAATATTGACATCACGTAATTCAGAAATCGTATAACGCGAATGAGTTACATTTAGTTATTGCTATGAATTTTGATCCATTGCATCACGACAACAATATAATAATAGATATTTTGATGGTATTATTAAAATAATAACCGTAAATGTAACATTGTACCTACCGTTACGTATAGTCAAGTATAATAGAATCGCGGTGATGTAAGCATTTCCTTATTTCCCATATTTTGCAACCTAAAATGAAACTATGCCATATTAATTACTGGTCATAAGCGTTTTAATATGCTTACTGTTTCGCTATTTTCTTTTTAATATATTGTGGTAATACGAATTAAGTTTTTATAGATAACGTTAGATAAGTTGGCTAGATGATAGTGATATGGCAATTTCTTTTGAACTGGTCCATTACCTGCTCAATTACTCGTGTAATCATTAACACGTTACTTTAATTGATGTCAACAAGTGAAACTTCAATGTGGAAATCCTTTGTTTGGAAAGTATCGGTTTAGTACCTTGAAAGTTTCTTGATGAGGTCGTAAACTGCTATGGAGAAGCAGGGAACCTTACACTATTATTAACTTAATGCCTTACGATTAAGTGAGATTATACACAACTTCTAATATGAAGAGTTACCTGGCTCTTAAAATCTGATAAAAAATGTCGCAATTTGGCGTTAAATTACAGAACACAAGGTTCGCTTGGCTCCCATCAATGCCACTGAACAAATGTAACATAGCAACAATAACGCCAACATAAATGGTAGCATAAAAGGACGTATGCAGGTTGCGTAGCGATGCGTTGCGCAGATATACACGAGCTGCTGCTTAAAGGTCCACTTGCTAAGCCTTCTGTATAAAAACATAACACAAAAGTGTGTGACATATATAGAGTGCTAGCGATTAATTGGAATTGACATTAGCACTTGTGACTCCCACGGCTCCACCCGCGTGCAAATTGTTGACTCAGCGAAATGGTGACACTACCTACCTAAATTAACTTATACGAACGGATGGATCGCGTTGCGATGAGTTGCACAACATGGTTCTGCAGTTAAAGTCCGATTTGTTGAACGTTCTGAATTAAAACATAACAGGTTATCAATCAGATGAACCAGACTTGTTTAATAAAATGTTAGATTTCTGTTCTTACCAATCGTAGCGTTTGTAATGCCTTGCTCGTCTTTTGAAAAGGCTCTGAAATCTCTAGTTTACTCCTAAAACGTGTTTCCTAAGGGCATCGGATGCTATCGAAACTTTGAAGAGAGTCATTGACGCACTTTCGGAACTGCCAAAGAACACCTTTTGATTTAGCCAATATGCCTTGCTAACACATAAGACATATGATGCGTTAAAGCGTCCCAGTGCGTGAGTGAAAGTCATTCTTGGCACTGGCAGCTTCAAGACTTGGTGGAATCCGCAATAAATAAGTTGTTAACATGAAATAATAATAGATTACCTAGGTAGGTTGATGCTCCAAATTATATAGCTTAATTACTGGTTGGTAGGCCATTAACAAAGTGACCAATAAACCTGTTTTATTCTATTTTACTCTCACAAATGCTAGTGTAGAGAAATAGCCGATCTGTGTTTCAATTTGTTTTTCTCTGACCACTGTGGAAATACATCGATATTGTGGCTTGAATTTGTGGACCCCTGGGGTCTTTATTTTCAATTCCCAGGACTGTTGTGGGTACACCATAAGGCACTTGGAAACTACAGAATTCTAATGAATAAATTATAGAATGCCTTCAAAGCCAACTTACATTGAATTCTTGGATTTGCGCAGCTTTCGAATTTTGCGAAGTGCAGTTTTGTTCTGAAACATCAACTTTAGAAAACTTAAACAATCCTGAGCCATTTTATTAGGGTAATCGTTTTTTGTGCGTTTTTGTTTAAGTATTCAATATAACTTTTGATTTCGTTTACTTTGTTTTTTGTCAATAATAATTTAATTGTTATTCTTCTTTTCAGGTAAGCCTGTCTAAATGCTGTGTTAAAAAGCGTTTGTAAGTAAGGAATAAAAATAATGTCATGGTTTACTTTAGCACGTAAACAAAACAATTAAGGTTTGTGCCGACAATTATTTGCATCGGTTTATTTTTATTTGAAACGATTAGCTGCACTTGGACTAAAAATAGTCGTATCTTTATAATTTTACGAGCGAGATATGTATGCCCAACGACTGGACTAATATATAATCGCGTCCTGCTTGTTTTAATGGGACTTTCTCTCCTAAAGTTTTAGGGCTACGGCTATAAACTTGGCTTAGACATGGTTTGAGCCATATCTTTTAACCGAAATATAAATATATTTTTAACCACCAAAGATCAATTTTGGCTATTATAATCGTTTTCACGCTTTGCTTCAAGAGTTTTTTTTGTTTGATCTGGGCTCTATCATCCACGTACTTTATCCATAAAACCCCACCATCAACCAGTCCAACCGAGCACAAGAGTAGTAAAACACACCGATCATCGAGCTGTCCTCACAATGAACTCACAAGAGTACTATTGAACGTTCAGTCGCGTTAGAGACGAGTGTAATTCAATTACCGGCACCATATAAATGGGTTAGTGGCCCGGATTCCCCGCCACACAGCAGTAACAGACGTCATCTAGTCATGTTATTATCACATTACCAGCAGGCTTAGCATGGCGTTTTCTGTTTCTACTCAATTGTAGAATAGAAATCGCTTTCTACGCTCCTCGAAATCTCTTTTTCGCGAGCACGAGGACACACTTAGACTCAGGTTGCTTTATAGACAGTGATTGTCCATAGCAACGGGTTAGTTGCTAGTGATGTGTATAACTACCCATTTTTACCGTACTATTGCGTTTCGTTTCTGTGTAGACAGTAGAAAACTTTCTACTGTCTACACAGAAACGCCATTTTTGACTACTCTTCCGTCGACAATACGCTTCTCTAGGGCGCTCGTGCTAAGCCTGCAGTTATGTTGTTTTCTCTTGCGACCTCTTCTCTGGAAATGCTTCCTGATTAAACTGGAAAATGTCCTGAGACCAATAATGCTGCTTATAGGCTTTTGTTCCATCCTTGGTATGAGTAAATAATTGAAGCTATTAGTGTTGACTAATAGCTTCAATTATTTAACCAAATATCGACAACACTCCTGGTGTCTCTGCGTACACTAGTTTTCGTTAAGTCACACAGACACACCTTTTTTTGCCATTATTTTTTGGCCAGAATCAGAATGAGGCCAGTTCGTTTTACATTAAATTCACGCAAGCAGGATACACACACAGGTGTGTAACACATTCATAAGTCGCCAATCTTTTCCAAGGTTTACACGGTCAGTACTGTGAAAGTCTTGCTATTTATAGGCAGGAGTTCTTATCGCAACGCAGTTAGTTAACTTTAAATTGTAAAAAATATTATGATTTTATGTTCTTAATAACATGCTAGTCATATCAGCTAGTTGGAAAGTAGGAAAAGGTGTTTTCACGTAGTTACGTCCGAATGAAATAAGTTTTTTGCAGTAGGAGTTCCTCAAGGAGCCACACTTAGGCTCGTATTAATACACCTCGCTCAAAACTCAAGCATTACTTAAAACTATATAGTAGAAAATAAAAGCTTGTAAAAATCTTTTATTTGGTTGGAACTAGCTTTAACTCATGGTTGAGTCTTGGACCTCGATTTCTAGCCCGTATTACACAACCTAGGTAAGTGTTTGCACACTGCCTCCGATTAGAATCCGAGAAATGGCGAATCCAATTCGGATGATACGGGAATATCGATTTAGGATTCGAATCAGATGCAGTGCGCAAACGCTCTCACTGTTCTGAATGCGGGTCTTGTAATTTAGGAAAAAGGGCTACGTCAAGTCAAGATTTTTTTTTACACAAACAGTTCCTCAATATGCTGTCAAGGAACACCCTAAAAATTGTCAGCCACATGATCGATCGGGATTTAAATTGTGTTGGAAAATTTCCCTTTGTTAATCTCCATTACCGCTCAGTTTTGCGGCGTTTGTTACATAGTTAATATGAAGCATTACTAAATCCATGTTAAAGGTTCTCTAAGAGATCTAAGATACTTAAGTACTCTAAAGAGGCTATACCATGAAATGTCATTGAAAAACTGTGATCCCATGTCTCAGTGACGCCATCAAAGAAAGAAAGAAAGAAAAATATTTATTTGCACGCAGGTCGTAAAGCACCAAATACAAATTTAAAAAGAGAGCAACAATAGTGTGTGCCTCACGGCTGCGCCAAAAGGGTTCATTTCAGCATTAATGGCAAACACATGCTGTCTGACGCAGGTTTTCTAATGAACCTTTAGGGACAAGTGACAGGGAGTACAAACAGTTTCAACATACCTAATATAATGTTATATTAATAAATAAACTAGCAATTGAAACATTTAAGAAACTAAAACAACAAGAACTGTCTCAGTAAAACCCGTTGTTATACTGTAGCTCCATCGTGTCAGGGACATTTGAAGCAGCAAAGAACGGAAAATCACCGAACGTCCAACCATCCGCATATCCAATATATATTTGACACAACAGGAATGATATTCTAAATACTGCAGGCATTTCATATAAGTGAAACATTTAAGGCAACCATATCCAGTTTCTGTTGCGAATCTATCAGATACTGCCGTAGACGTGTTCTGAACGTTCGGTGTCATCAAGCATAATAAAGCAGTATTAGAGCGGTACCACACTATACGGAGCGACTTTTGCCCATGACAAGACCCACTAAAACAATTGAAACGGATTACGATTTTATTCGCTATGTCCCGTCTAAGTAAATAATTGAATGTCTTTGGATGTTCATAAGCTTTGTCAAGTACCATGTTTTTGGAAAACGAGGAATCACATTGAACCAGCTTCAACACGAGTTCGTCATCATCATCAAATACAAATACAAAATGTTTATTTCTGTACCAAATACCATCATCAACCTACAGCAGTCCACTGCTTCACATAGGCCTTTCCAATTCTCTATAAACTCTCATCCAGCTGCTACCAACAACACGAGTTGATTAGTAAGAATTACGAGTTATGTCTATGGCCAAGTCCTTTTAAATCTTTATAACCTTTTGGCAACTTCCATGTTTTAGGAAAACAAAGAATCACTGTAAACAAACTTGGTAATGAAGTTGATAGCCCACAATATTCTTAGAATATACTCCTAACAACTATCGGATACTACTACTCAACATCAAACAACAAAAATACACAACGGAAGCGAGCAATGTCAACCAATTCGTTCGGTCATTCATCATATTAAGTGATATTTATTGTCAGTTCAAGGGTGTAAATCAAGAGGGGAGCTAATATGATCCCCGCAGCAGCTATGATTTAATTTTATCCGAAACAAATGAATGTCTCCTATAACATTTTTTAAAGTCACACATTTTGTTAATGGCCCAGTGGTTAAAAGCGTATTTTGTGCGTCTCTCATTACAGAAAAAACTACTATTTAACCTGCCTGGGACGTCACTCCAATCGGTAATTTCGATTTTCTTAATTAATTACCGGGCCATAATTCTGTAAGTTATTACTGTACTCAGTCTTTTCCTGCCACAATCGAAAGTGGAAACCAAAGTCAACACGACTGACGTCTAATTTTAATTTTTGAAGTGTACACTGTTACGTGTACATATGGCATTTGATCGGTATGCCGTTTGAAATAACAGCTCGCGTGGATCGACACATTCGGGAGGAGATACCGAACGCAGCGATTTGAATTCGATGTAACGTGCGTTGGACGCTGGTCTCGAACTATTAACTTTCTACTTTTTTCTCCTTAGAAATCGCGAGAAAGCATCTGTTGTGCATAATTAGCTGATTTAATAAAATCTATTTAAATGTTGTGTGCTCTTGGTAATTTGGAATACCTATCATTGGCTTTCTTATAAATTGTTTGTTGCCCGGATAGGTATCCACTTGATATCTGTAAATGGCAAAGCTACTTTTTCATGGAAAATAGCGTATAATCTCTCGTAAAATCTGTGTTTAAAGTCAGTTTCATATGTGTCATTTTATGCAGGCAATGGTATTAATTCTGATCACGCGAGCTCTTACTATGCGGGCTGTGCAAGCGGGTTTTGATTGTTTTAGGTAGATACTTAGTGAGGAAAAAACTGTGTGAAACTCGTTGATGGACGATGTTTACTTGGGTCGACATCGAGATGATACTAGAATCCAAATTAAAGTAGACTTGGAGTTGCAAAATCTGTTGGCTGGAAATCCGGTGAAACATTGAAACTTACGAGAATTCCGACACTTTTCTTATTCATGAGCAATTATGCAATTATTTTGGTATATTAACGGATCTTACTAGATTATCTATTGATCCCTGTATCTAGCCTTCCAATGATTACCTAATAATTCTTTTATCATCCAGCTTATATCATCACCCAGCAATAATTTCAATTTTCGATCTCGATTATATCTTTGCCCTTATAACTATAGCAAAGAAAAAACGCTATAGTAATAAATTATACAGAAACGCTAAAGGTCAAAAGTCATTGCAACACCCTTTCCTTCGGTTTTATTTATTGGTTGAAACGTTTGCCCAACGTCACGTCACGCCTCAACTATCAATCGTCCAGAACGTTCGTCAAAACAGTTTTTTGTCGTTGTTATATTTTAAATCCGGTTTTTGTAATCACATAAAACAACGGATGACATCGGCGGACGTTACGGGACATAATTTCGGATGCAAAAAATTTAAATGTCTGTCCAAGTTTTTATAGTTCACTTTATTGTTGATAATTCGATACGTTTCAACAGATTAAAAAAAAGAATATATTTTTGACGCATCCTAAATGTTTTATCGAACTACTTTATATAGAAACAATACTTAGCAGCATTTTTTATCTCGCTAGTATCAAAAGTGTAATCGCCTTGAAATGCCACATGATACTGCTGTCATTTGATAAAGGAGAACTAAAAGTATCATGTATCTGATTTCAATTCAACTGGATATTTCAGCTTAATATTAAAATGGATTGTTATTTTGTTCAGGCTTTTTTGTTTCTATTTTGGGCTAAGGTTTCCGCGTTTCCGTTGTATTTATTGTTGCCATTGTCGCTGTTTCAAATTGAAGGCGTTGGTTGTCAAACAGTTTTCTTGGTATTTGGACTTGTGATTCTGGAGGAGTGAAGAGGTCAGATCTTCCAACAATGTGCACCGTCTCCCTTTTGTCATTGTCTCTCGTAACAAACAAGTTAGCTCATATAACAAACTTGACCTTCCATATTTCCAATTACATTTGGTGGCCATTGGACCGGTTCAGTTCGGATCTGGCGCGTGCTGTAGTTTCTATCATCTTACTTGTTGGGTTAAAAAACCAAGCATATCCACTGCTACCATAGCCCTCCGTCATATATATCTTTCGGACATTTGTATTAAAATGAATAATGTTGTTCTTCAAATAAAACCTGTTTGCAATATTTAACCTATTGTAACATCCAGCTGGGTCCCCGTCGATGACGTCACATCATAGTGTGCGCGCGCGCCGTGGACCATGACGCCGCTTCCGCCGCTGTTTCCGCCTTCCACCACAGAATTATGTGAACTGTTCAATCGGATTTAATTTCGTAATAAACTTTAAAACGGGTAATGTCTTCAATGACTAGCCGCTAGAACGACCGTTCTGCCTTATCGGATCCTAGTCCTACATTATGAAGAAGGTCAAGAATACTTAGGCTTTGTTTGCTTCACATTATTGGCTAGAGCAAAAACTCTTCATTATGTATTTGGACCACGAACGTGATCTGTGTCAAATATAGTTTTTATTAAACGATTAGAAGCGAATAATTACCCTGGCCGTTAGGTTAATGAAAACATGAATCATAGCTAGGGGAAGTCAACAGAAAGTCGATACTGGTATTACTTTAAAAACAAGACATTATTGAACCACAAGAAACCAGAGCTGGTCTGGTCGGACGGCCGCGCCTCGCCTGATGTCGTTTCGAGTGACATATTACCACATGATACCGCATTATCGGATTTCGTCGTGCTCCTTAATTAGCGCGTAGAGAAATGCTTGCTTAGGTCGTAATATCACTCCATCTAAGCCATATTTCTGGTCTAAATATGAATGCGGATAACTGTGAGGCCTCATTCTGAGTTTAACGGGTGTTGGAGCGTACCATTGTGCAGTCTCATGTGCGCATACCTAATTATTTAAGGGAAGCTGCAGTTATGAAAATGATATTAGTATGTTTGCAGTATATTTTGTTGCGAGAATGAAAATTACATATTTAGGTCGGGGCGAATGAGCAGAATTGAATACGCGAATCTAGGATTCTCAAAACAGAATAGACGCTAATAAGATTACATAATACCTTCACATATGTATATTCTTCATTTCTTCCTTCCGCCTTAACAAGCTTGGTGATTGTAAACATGCACGTTGATGATTCATTCAAAAGCCGGTACTGTATTGTGTAAAGTTTTACCATACAAGTTTACTGACCCTTTAAGCGATTAGCTGGACGGTATAGAAAATCGATGTAAAAGGCTTGTACAAGACTATATTCTAATAGAATTAAATCTTAAAAATGTAGCTTAACTGATTACCGTTCCAAAAACCGCCTTAATATGTATAGTGAGTTTCATGAGATTAGGCTAGACGGGATCTATTAAATACACCATTCATCAAATGCCACCATTTAGTACTTCAGCCGCGCACTGAGATGAACATTCTGCTCATCTCATTCTGCAGTTAAAAATTCTTCTTAAACAGAACATATGTGACTATAAATATTTTATCTCCAAGTCCTATTTTCTTGTAAACTTGACAGCTTTATTTTTGGACTTAGTTTTATATTACCTAAGTCTTCGTTGCCAAGAAACATTTTTATAATCTTCTAAAGAAGCAAAGCGATTTTGGCAATGCCGTTAATGGAGCGATTTAAAACAGACGGATTTATTATAACAAGCACTAACGGATAGTTGTATCACGTAGGAGTCGTAGATTTCCTCATTATTCTAATCTTTTATTTTAGAGTTCATGGTTAATTATATTAATTGTTGCATCACTCCATTATCTCTACTTATCTACACCGATTGTCCGATCAATTGACATTCTATGAGTCATGGATTAAACCCATCAAACACATGATAGATAGAAAGTGTTGACTGACGACGAGTTTCGTGTTACCTTTTACGAAACGTGTCGTGCATGTGAATTATGTATTGTGCAGAGCTCGATTTTAATGCGCTCTCCTGATAACGAAATGAATTACATAGGATTTTGAATTAAGAGGCGTGAGCCAGGGCTGAGGTGAAAGTGTGCCACTCTCAGAACAATCGATTGTTGTTCTTTGAAGTGTCACTAAGATATATCATAAATATCTCAGACTTCCTAGAAGCTTATGTTGCAATATATGAACACTTTCAACACAAAGTGTAGTCTAGATCACGTCGATCAGAGTCCGTCTCTATACAATTTACATTCAGTAAAAAAGAAAACAGATGTAATTACGTTGAATTTAACTGCATCAGATTAAATTTGAGCTGAAGTAAACAAGCGTACGGTGATTGTGGCAGGTGAAAGAATTATGGTAAAAAGTTTTAAGTCGACCCAGATTACCGACCATGGCGCCGGTCGCGGACGTTTCCTTGTTTATACGATAATGCCGTACCACAAACACTAGTTATGTTTATGGTCAGACAAATAAGAACTGTTAGATTTAATTGGAGAACGACCCCCTCGACGAATGATGATGAGAATAATCATGTCTGTGTCATTAAATGTATTGTTTCTTGTACAACAAAAACAGACCTATTTAAAGATAACACGCCAAGGAATTCTTTATATGATACTTTGTAGCTTCAGACAACATGAAGAGTCATTATCTTCTTCTTACGTGCACATGGACGCGTCAGGTCGCAAGATCATTAATGTTTTACAGTCACTCCTCCGACAGTTATTTTTAAGTTACAACCAAACACGGTGTTCCATGTTTGTATACTTGGCTTCACCTGAAACATCTTGCGTGTTGAAATAGTTAAAGCGATGCAACAACTTCTATTTCTGTTTCGGGAGCACCGACCCATTGTCGAATACACTTCATTCACAGTTGTGATGATTCACTGCATTGTTCGCGCCCACACTTAAACTCTCTAGACTCCCGGCCATGTGTTATCAAAGTTCTTACTTAGATAGTGCCGTCAGAAGCCAATCCACTTGAATGTGCTGAAAGAGATATCGGTTATCTTTCGTAATGCAAGAGAAACCTTGTCTCAGTTTTTTTGGCCGATACAATTCTGCGTTTTTTTTGTTAAGTACAGAAATTGATGTAGTGTGTGAATAAGGCTCCGTTAAGCTACTTGAAGACACATCTAGTACAGGATCAGGGTGACACAAATAGCTGACGGAAAAGGCAGTGGCCTGTGTGACTGAGCGGCCGGTCTCATTAGTTCCGTTAAGGAGACCTAAGCGTGCCACTGCAACTGTACGGCTGACGCTAATGCACTAAATGTTGCAATTATACATTAAAATACCAGTTACATTGGCTCATTCGCCGAGCCAATAAAAGTACAGTTAATTCTTGACGCACGATTTGTCTCTAGGAAAGCAAATATATCAATGTGCTGTTAAACAAAATAGGACATGTCATGTGCTCCCGATATCAATGTAAAGCTCTTAAATTAATACGAAAGCAATAAATAAGGTTATCAATCATGTTAAATGGCTTTCATTTGAATAGGTGCTAAGACTGTGGCTGGGCAGACAGCCGAGCCATTAGAGGCATCTCTTTAAGTAGTACATTTAATGAATCATACATATACAGTTGGGTGCGTATATTGACGGCACTTATGAGTCGTTCACCGACTTCTAACATCAATTACACCAATTGGTGTTATCTCGGCTGAGTGCATCTGTGAGCGCTTTTCGTTCGTGCAATATACTGATGTTTCACACAACACACAATACAGTACTGTGAACGATCAGTATCTTGACGTTAAGTTACTTAAGCTTACGTCTTAGTTTCCTCAATGTTCACTTTTCTTTGTTTATACCAAATATCTTTTTGGTATAAAATTCCTATTGATTCAACTTGGTCGGGTTTAGGTCAATATCCGTAATATTGCCCTGTTGGCCTTGCGCTGGTTAGAATGTGTAAATGCGTTTTAGCTTTAAATTGGAAATATTTCATTTTATCACAGACTATACAACCTTTGCTGTTATCGTTCCGTAAAGTGCATTTAAATGGTATGGTTTATTTATTCCGCGAAGATTGACTAGGAAACATCGAGATTCTAGACTGATCGATGATCGGATGAAAGTGACAATATTTCCTCAATATTCAGTACTTATGATTTTTCTTTCCGTAATTTACTTGTTCGATTATGTTTATGTATGATGGAGATTATTGAGTAACGGACGTTGCGTTATGTTAGTTTTCAATATATTCTATTCAAATTCATGTCTATCACACACAGCTGATGTATTTCAAAGAATTTAGGAAAAACCCGATCCTTTATATCTGGTATCAGTAGATTTCAAATCAATTCGTCTATTGGGGCGATAATATTCATAGCAAACGATTTTATCAGTTTAACGCGGCAGTAGAGATATTTACTTATGTCAATATTACTGTGTAGTTGTGAAATCTGTTGGGACATTTGGTGATTTAAAGGTACGCACTTATAATAAAATCTATGGAAACAAGGAAGTTCCTGCTGTAAAGCTTAGCGCGACGGGCCCACTGAAATATTTTTATTTGTGTCAAACATTTCATAGTCAAAACTTTGGGTCGTTTACCCATATCCATCGTCTTCGAACAATAGAATCGCTGCTTTTGTGAGCTTCATCGCAGCAAATAGCTGTTTTACAACATTTTCAGATAAATTTGTTTAATCTTCGGTGCCAACGCTATTTCAATTACAGTGGAATCTCTATAACTCGAATGTCAAGGGAAATGCAAAAAAAAATCGAGTTTTCGACTTAACAAGAACTTCGAGATACATAGACTTAACTGCTGAAATTTTGACTTACAGAGGCGCGATTTCTAAGTGTATATTTCGATTTGTAGAGTCGAATTTGAATAATAATTCAACTTACGTTTTTTAATATTTTTTACATGTTAAAACAAATTACATATACTTCTGCCTTTTCGCGTAAGATAGGCCCAGATACGCTTATGTTTATGTCCCGACACTGTTTGAACCAGGTGAGTAAGCATTCTTCTAAATCAGGAAACTCAGCTAGACGCCGTCTTTTGCTAGATAAATTGCTACTTGATTCATATCTTCGCAATATTTCGGCTTCATTCTTAATTATTGTAGACAAATTGCTTGCTGGTAATCCGTATTGAGCTGCGACGTCTTTTTTTATGCCACGTAGAGTCAAAGTCTTTTTGTTTCCGCTTTGTACTCATGTTGTTGTTAGTTAACAGCCAAAATAATACTGACGGACAAGCTCCGCTATAAGTAATCGTGTCCTGTGTCGACAAGGAACAAACATCACGTTCACAGCTGTGTTACTTAGAAAGTTTCATGAATGCATTCATTCATTGCACGTGTACAAGACAAAAACAATAGATTAGAAGCCCCGAACCCGAACCCGAACATTCATTTTGGATTTTATTGCTATTATTTCGGGGAATTCCAAGTAAGACGTCATTATATTTTACTAACTACGACTTACGGAGTCTCCTTTTTGAAATTCGAGTTATAGAGTATAAATATGATCATCAATACTTCATCAATAAATGATTCGAGATACCGCGTATTTAGGTGTTCAGCGGAAGGGAATGGCAATTTTTTCGACTTACTGAGGATTTCGACATTTCGACTTAACGAGGTTCGAGTTATAGAGATTCCACTGTACTTTCTTTTTAGATTTTCAGATATGTATGCCTAACAAAAAGCTTTTCGCTTTTGTTTAAAAAAATCGTTTGTAACTGTAACAACATGATTGGCAATTAGTATGAATGTTTTCTGGTACACACGGCTACATATCAAGCTAAGCATTTCCAGTATAAGCTGACCTCTCATTGTAAGGAAATCCTATACCATGCGAGATCAGCTTATACTGTAAATTTATATCTTACACTATTACACATGGTATACATAGTATACACATTTTTTCCAACATGTTAAAAATGCGAATGCTTACTTCAATACTGACAGATATAGTATATAGAAAATTCCATCCGTTGAATTTAAAGAATGCAACAAAATTAAGAGTTTACGCAATGTAAGTACGGGAATATAGGCTGCATGAGGAACAAGTAATGAATTAGCTTATATTAAAAAGGTGAATCACAGCAAGTGCATTCAATGGTGTCTTATGTCCCGTTAAGCAGTAATTATGCAATTGTCAATATGAATAATACAAAGGTTCAATTTGAATAATTTGTTGCTTTTTTGATAAACGACTCTCAATTTACATGCCTTGATTATATAGACAGCTATTATGTATTTCTTCAATATTCCTACTCGTTATGGTTATGACGTACTTACATAAAAAAGTTACCAATTATGTATCCTACCCGTCAAGTTTTGAAACATGCTTGATAACAATTATTGAATAACTCATGGACACTAACCCTTTCATTTCATTTGCATACTTAGTTGCACGGAACACTAGTATGTTAACAATTGTGAACATCGTAATAAGAAATAAACCACAAATACCACCTGTACGAAATACAGGTATAATTTTAGTAATTGACACGTTTCGTTTTCGGCCATTGTGAAATTTAATCAACGTGGTGAAACATTCCAGCAATTATTCATCATGTTTAATGGAATCTAGTTACAAAATGTCTAACGATCTCTTGTTTTGATGTATCCTGTCATGCGGATCGGTATGGCATTAGTGGTTTTATTATGCACGGTATATTGTGCCTAATGAATGACGCACTAGGCCGGGTTGCGGCAGACAGTCAGCCGTAACTTGGCCACGCCCTATTCATTGGTTAGCGCACCTGGCTGCTTGTGCGTTATCTTCTCATGATTATTCTTTGGCTCGTGCTACGTGTTATAATTTATATCTAAACTAGCTTCTGCCCGGGAACATGCTACCGGGATGCCGTCTACATCCTTGCCAAATTTTGGCGAAATCCGGAATCCAGTAACATACAGACAAGAGTTACTTTCGAATTAGAAATTTTAATTTTGTGTATTATATAGTACTATATTATAATAGTATAAATAGCAGCAATACTGTTCGTATTGCTTTCATAACCTTTTTAATGATTTCGTTCCACATAATTTAACATTTCAGCAACTTACCGACTCGTGACTGCAATTAGAAATTTTTATTCAATATTTACTTGATTGAAACGCATCCATTCCACCGTACGAGATTAGTTGGAATAAATACGTTTCGCGCGTTGCAATTCATCAGCCATTCGGAATAGGTGGTGGGTGCAACAATCATGCGCCCACGCTCGCTCTGAAACAATGAGTCGTGAATGAGCCGCTAAACACAGCCATGTATGGCACAACATCCTACGAGTCAATTCTACTAATTTATTGTTTGTATATAAACAGAAACTATGTTCTTTTGTACGACATTGTGAAATGGAAAGTTTGAAATTGCAATTTTAGTCAAGTCAACATTGTATTATTCAGCCACAACACAACAGTTGAAGATTTGTGGTGTAACTTTTGTAGATAAAGCAAAATGTATTTAGAGTTTAACAGACTTTCATGAAAAAGTCAGTTAAAGTCTCTGTGTGTCTGTTGATTTGCTGAATTTTGTCATATGAATGACAAAATTCAGGTAATCAATGACTTTAGTCTCTTTTGTCATCACCACATCCTATCATCAACGAATTATGAGCAAGCACCGATCACCATATCAGACTCTTTCTTGCTATGATCACAGGTGCGACAGTAACATTGTTCTTGCAATTTATGGGGTTGCTGCTCAACCCGACCTATAAATGTCAATAAAGATGACATGTCTGGAGTGAAGATTACAAAGATTATGAACCTAATTTGATTGCACATAGTCTGTGGAGGCCACGTGTGTACGTGCGCGTGCGTCGATAATTTGCGTACGTGAGGGGTCGAACGTTCAATAAGAGGCGATTAGTTTAGAAATAACATCGGAGCTATTAGGAATACTAAAATGCTGGTATTGCTGCGGATGCCCCACAGATTAATAAATGGAAAAGTTATCCAATGGAATAGGTCTATGGATATAATCACAGTGATTGTTATCAATTGTGCCATTCAACGAAGAAGAACTGTATTGTCAAAGGAGCTTCTTAAAAAGAAAAGAAACCAGACCATCTATATTATTATAGCTGCACTGAGAATTCACATAGATAAAAATGTCCACGAGGACTATTAGTTATTGTTAGAGTTCACAAAGGGTTGTTAATAATTAATTAAATGATTGAACGCGATGTTTTCGGCTTATGAGAACTGAATGGTTTATTTTTCAAACTCGACGTACAAAATGATTGTATGTGCCCATTGCATTGTTCAATTTATTATTGTCAATGGGATTATTTGTAAAAACGTACCCAGCGTTTGTCTTGTCAATATTACTTCGTTTTCTTATCTCTGTTTCGAGTGTCGCTATTGTGTAGTCATTATAAATACTTGGTTTTAGTTTAATTGGATTCGAGAAAAACTGTCGAATACTGATTTCGATATTGGTAATATTGAGTTGAATGCTATGGGAATGGACTCTCTTTTATATGTATGAAACTATTCATTCTACTTGATTTGCGGTTGATTTGCAATTAAGTAGAGTTACAGCGGTTTTGTAGCGATACAATTATTGCCGCGCAATTATTTGATTAGATCCGTGAAGGAAATACATTAAAATTGGTCCCTTAACATGCAATTGAGTGTTTTTTTTTTTCAATGGCCGCATGCACCGGTTTGGTTTCACGCATTGTAGGCGATTGGGCGGCACTCGACCACGCTTGGCTGTTCACGGGCATGCGGGTCTTTTCCGTATGCGTGCACTAGTTTCTAACTAAAATACATGTATAATTTAATACTTTGAATTCGCTTTATCGCATTGTTACAAGCTTTTTGTATTATATTACTATGGTTCCATATTTGGTGATACACCATTTTGTTATGTCTGGTTTTGATACCCTTGAAACGAATAAATTTTAGGACAGCTTAGACCACATTTAGATTGTATGTAAATCATAAAAAGCAAGATTAATCCTAAGTTCCATGTTCGTTCAATTTAAATCCAAGACAATTTTCGTTATTAATTTATATTGTTATTCATTTTAATTAACGCCTATCAACACATGAACACATAGTGCTTATACACTTTAGAAATAATGAAGTATGTTAGTAATTTATTTTTTAACCTTTCGTTACGAATATAATAATTTATTATTTATTTTCTCTTCACAAGCTGACTTAAAGTTAATGCGTACAACAAATGTTTCAGCTATATATATAAATAGATGTAATATTACTACTTTTTCTGCTTCATGAGATCGTGTACTGCACTTATTTGAACGGTTATCATTGCATACTGTACGAACAGTTATAAAACTGTCTATTAAAAATTGCTGTCTGAAAGCTTGCTTTTAAACTCGAAGGTGTGACTAATGTGCTTAATATGCAAAATATGATCTTGAAGTATGTTTCGCACTATTGAATTAAACCCACTATCTTACCTACACGTATTCATTCTCAAGGATTTGTGTTAAATGTTTCTCTATTACTTCATTCATTTGATAGATCGTCCAATTTCCTTTTACACAACGTTTCCTCATTAACGTTAAAACATTTAAGATGCATCTCTCTCTATATTCAATCTTCTTCTATTAACACTGTTACTCTGTCATGAAGAAAATCTGTTTCATGTTACCACCGTACAAAAATAATCGTCCGTGATCTTCTTACATTTTTTGTTGCTCCAAAATCATTTTGTTTGGCTCATCATTGGCATTCATCACAACAAAAAATGATGAGGGTCATGTACGAGTAGGGATCGATAGTGAAATCGATTGCAACGGATCTCGAGGTCTCATAATATCGAAAATTAACCCTATATTGGAGTGAGCAAGCCAGAGAGTGAAAGCACGCAACGCTTGATTGGATCACGTTGCTCCTCGGTTGTTTTGTTTTATTTATTGTCAAGTGTCAACAGTTTGCCAACACCTAATTCGGACACAGTTACTATAGTCAATTCTTCTTGGGTATTTACCAAGTTATAAACTATCAAAGATTTTGCCACAGCTTAGGACCAAGTCAATGTGTAAAATAAAACTACAGCAGCGTATTAGAATAATTAGGAAACGTTAATAATTGCTTAAGCATTTTCCTTTTACGGAATGAATGTCTGACTATGACCACAGAGTTCAGGGTTTTTTCAATGCAATAAAACCATCATCCCATATATTACCAGTCATAAAATAATACAAAGTAATTAATAACGCAGTAATTGCTTTAATCAACCTATGTTGCTTAAGGTATACAATCTACTAACTTTTCACAACAATTTATTTGTTTGTTCACTTCAGCATTTTTTGTACACAATTTTTCTGAAACCTAGAATCCGTTCTGCTTAGTTATTTTTTTAAATTATTGACTTGATACAATTGTTTGTTTTTGTCAAGTTTCATAGCCTGTTTAGCGAGGGTGTTTCACCCTGACTTAATATGGTTGCACCATTCCAGAGTTCCTGATCGAAAAACAATCGGTGAATGCGTAAACTTGGTATTAGATCGGACTGAAACATTCAAGCTTTTGTCCCAATTATTGTCTACGGTCCAACAAGTAAGTAATTTGTATCAGCAAAATGCAGTCAACGTGTTGATGTCACAATAATGTAGAATGTGTCGAATTCAGTATATAGAGAAGAATTGCAATTATACTAAAGGTAAAAAATAGGAACTCAGTACCTACGTATGTATACATCATACGTATCGTATACATTACCTACGTATAGTCATATGTGTTGGGGGAATCAGAGCATTACTTCAATATGCTTTAGATATGGAATGTTTTTTGCTTTTGCCAGTTTGCCCTCTAAGCATATCGTGTTAGGTTAGTTTAAAAATAAACTTTTTTTTGTTTGGGTAGTCCATTACTTTTTTGTATCTTTGTCCGTAAATTTGGTTATCATACGTGTGTCCTATTTTTTATACTAGCCATTTGATGACTTACGCTTATTATTAATCGCGTGTTCTAACATAATTGATGTACACACTGCACGCAAACATGGCGTTGTATATGATAAGCTCGTTCCTAAAGAACTCGTGTTTTTTTTTCTTCATAAAATGACTCAGCCTTGTTTCTCCCATTAGGGGAGAACCTTGATCTTTCTAATTTAAGTAATCTTATATTGTTATACCTACCACTTATAAATCCAATTTGCAAAGTCAAAGCCAACTTCGTTTGTTAAAACCTATTTGTTTGTGTACAATGAATGAGTTTCGTGGCTTCGCTTTTGCAAACAACGATTACAATGCTTTATGAGTTTATTATTTTAACATGAATTTTGAATCCAAATACCTACTTGACCTATGCGAAAATTGAGAGCTATTGAAAAACATCATAAAAATCTTAATGTAGTTTTTAACGACGAATAACTTTGTTTGTTAAAATTTCGTTTCGTTTCGAAACCTGAACATAGAATTTTTCGTGTAGCGCAGCTATTTGAATACGTTTCTACGCGTGCACAAATGCGGTTTACATTTACCTCTCAAAATAGGACAATGAATACGATAGTGTGCACGATTTATTTTTTTGTGAAGAGCGAATTTTAATAATTTACCGGTTGGTCGACCAAATCGGCCCGTGATGCGTCTGATTCTGAATTACGTGACATCCATCAAAGCCATTATAACGAAAATATCGACATCATATTGTAAATAAATGAGAAATGATTTCATTTCTGCAAGTAGATTTGTACAAACACTTTTACACGTCAATAATATTTTAAAAACTAGATGAGATCGGCGTTTCCTATCTGACACTCTGAGAAGAAAGGCTGAAACAAAATCACGAGGTCACAGTCTCTTTTAAAAGTCCAGACAAAATCTTGGTCAAGTCATGTGAAGACCATGTAGATTGGTGTCTGAAATGGTATTTTGAGGAAAGAACCACATAGAATGAGTGGACCTGTCCAGTCAGTGCACGCATTTGTCAGTAATCATGCAGCTCACAACACAACTTAAGGAGCTCAAGGATTCGACGAACATTACCAAAGAAAGGAAATTTGAGTTGGCCGCATAAATTACTCAAACTGCCAGACCATGATCAAAACTAACCTAAAAACTTTGAGAAAAAAAAACATCAAATCCACATTGCCCTCACATTCACAATAATTAAAATACTATTATACTTTACAAAGTTAATTTTAAGTCCATCAATGTCAAAGTGTATAAAAATCCGAGAAGAATCTTGGTGAGATCATATGAGGACCCTGTAGACTGGTGTCTGAAATAGTCTGTAAATAATGAATGGTCTTTTAAATATTATGCCGCAGTTCACATGATTGCCCCTCCTATTTGCAGTGTCACTTGCCATAATGGTTGCAAATTTCTTCTGTATTGTACACATGTTTCGCAAACTATGTGTTGGTTCTGCTTCAACGTTGCAATGTTTTTCCAGGTGCAAAATGCTTGTCATCACTCCACCTCAGGCAAACTTTTTCCGTTTCATGTCTAGAGTTTGTTTTGTATTATCATGCTAATAGTGTCTCCTTTCTGTGTCGCGACTCGCGTTATTATGGCTTCCATAAAAGGTTTTCTATATTATAATAGTTCGCAACAACATGAATAGATTTCTTTTAATGCGACCTAAATACTATAGCATTGTTTTAGAACCATTGGAATGCTCTGAATACAGATCACTTATTTTAAGTTATAATTGTGTTGGATGTTTATTATTATATTATTACACATATGCATGAGCATACTATCTAACAATACCTTTGAATTTATTTTCCCTTTCTTCTTTAGCGTGTTGTATTGTGGTATAGACTAGCTTACGTTATGCATTCCAAGAAAACACGTCAATTTAATGGAATCTCCTTTATAACAGTCCATGATTATATGTTTTTTCCCTCTTTATTATTATTAACAATACCTACATACGATTATTGACGAACTTTAGTAGTCGTCACTTGCCATAAAGCCGTTTATGCAAACGTTAATAAAGCGGTTATCACAATTCTTCGTTAATAGATATAGTAAACGCCCATAAGTTGCATGTATTAATTGGTTAAAGTTATTTTTCTTGCATAAATGTTTCTCAGTTACATGAAAACAGAAAACTTACTTGATTCAAAATCAAAATAACGACAATAGTGACATTGCCATGTTCGCTACCATAATTATGAGCTCACAACGACGCTGAAAACCCTTCTAGTTTTTATAACTAAAATAATTGTGCATGTGGCGGTGTCTCTCTACGCTCATCACACTGACGTCACACAAAATTCTGCATCGCGCAAGCAGTTTACCGCGCAACTAGTTTATACATATACAACGGCCCGACATCAATAGTCGGGCAGTTGCCCACCAGACACGACACCTATCTGGTTGGCGGATTCTCCCTTTTCCATAGATTATGAGTGAACTTTACACGCTGCTCCTCATATGCTTATTATGTCGCAAACAAAGACATAATACAAAACAGTAACTTATTCACTTAATTTTATTACCACCTTTATTGCTTCCACAGTTTTAAAAAGAACAGAATATTTCTCGGTTTGTCGTAAATCGTCGTAAAAATGCGTAACATAGTGGTTATGCATTTGACAATTACGTGAAGAATTCTGCAGATTGTGTAAAAACGTGTGACCACGAATTTTCCTAATACATATCTCGTTTTTATAACAAAATGAATGTTCTAGATACACTGGATGTGTTTTTATACACATAATGCATTGGGAATGGTTGATCTGACTTCGATGTCGTGAGCATTCGTAATCGGTGTGAAGTGATACCTGAGGCACGTATTAAATACAAATGGTTTGTACATGCAGAGGCATATAATCTTTCATACTACCTACAGCCGATCTCATAGTGCGATCGTATTTTCACGATGATGAATAGAATCTCGGAAAAAAAACTTACAAATCTCACGAGCCTCTAGCCTTCCAGAGCCACAACAACAACGTAAGTACAGTGACCGAAGAGTCAAGTGAAGACAACCGAAAATTCGCACAGCGGTTACCATCTATGCCTTGGGGACACTTAAGTTTTCGCAGTTTGATCTTATCAGTTTACAAGTAAAACTGCTTTTCATCCAGCTGAGATTATCTTTTAAGCTCCCATTACAATGCTCACAGAAGCCAGAAAAAGATGAAAGGACCTTATTCTTAAGCAGAGACCACACACAGCGCTAAGAATGTATCATACTCATCCAACATCAAATGTTTCAGAACGCACAAAACACTTCTACACTGACGTGTGTTTAACTGTTCACCTCCCATCAGCTTAATATCGTACAGAAATAAACGTTGCACTGTCTTCATAACAAACGGAGCGTGCGTTAATAAAATTAGACCTTAAAATTCCACAACGGCCCATAGATTGCCCAAAAGAACCGTTGCTGTTAATCTTTCTAATTAAGCACCTCAAAATTTCTTTGCCTTGGGCACAAAATGCACAGAGAATGTGTTTAGCACTCGCTACGTGTAATGTCGATTTCATACACAATTACACAGCTATAACTTTTACAAGTTTGTCATTTGCTTGCTTATTTTACGAGCTTTCTATATTCACTTGCGGAAAGTTTAGATTTTATTGAAAACCTTTATGGTTGATTGATTAGTAATTTTAGTACCCGTGGTTTTCGCTTGAACGATGTATAGTGAAAATTAGAGCATGCTGAGAGTTTTAACGGCAATGATGGTAAGGTAAACATCGATCATGTAGACGTAATCGATTGGATATTTTATCGTGTTTATAGTATTTTTATTTTTTTATGACTTTGTCGATTCGATTCTCTTTTACATCACTCGCAGAACAGTCGGTATTCTGTATTACTACAATCGTGCTGTGGCACGCATACGGCTTTTTTTATTATGCATCTCATTATTGAAGGTCGATTCGAATCATCCTCTGCAAACTCTGTTACATAATTACCTAATCTTCAGTTCTCACAATTAAGCTTGTATAACGTTTTAATACGAATAACATTAAAACTACCTTCGAAAACGTTCTCAATGATTTTCTATGACATAAAAACGCAGGAAATGCCTCTCTCATTAACCGATTACATAATGAAACGACTGGATCTCTTATAATAATTTTCCGCCTCATTGTTCAGAACGCCATCCTTGTCCCTATTCACAGACGAAAATTATTTGTACTCGTAATAGTAACGTTTATTTTAATCGATGGAGATTACTCGTCACGTTCGAGCGAGTACACATGAAATAAGAGGTTATAGAAATGATAATAAAAAATAAGTACCCGAGAATGTGGCTAACGCTAACGGTAAGATAATGCTGGTTGTTATTCATCGCGGCGCATGTAGAGCGGCCATCGAAACGAATTCGTCTCGTAAAACGTATGTACTTTTTATTGAACGTGATACACACACCACTTACGTGGTGTATCACGTTCAGTGATTGGGCCATCAAGTGATATTGGAACACCTGAATGTTTTGCCAATACCCGTTGTCACGGATATGAAACGCTATTAACAGAAACAAAAAGCAGACTGCTCTCAGGCTAAAATTGTGTTTGAAAATATTGAATTAAATATATTTCAACTGTTCAGCATTCTTTATGGCCAAAGTTTCAATTTATAGCTAAGAATGGATATTGAATTTATTCAAACAAACAAAAAAACTATGTGAGTCAGCAGAGCATCTACACAAAAAATTGGTTCAAATTTTATCACAATAACATCGATGTTAGTTGGAATATCTTGTAATGTGTTCTTTTTTATCCGAATATCCATAGTCATTGGCCAAAGTCAACTCACCTACTGCGTACTTCACAGGCGTTTGTCCTTGTACAGAAACTAAATTGCAAAATTGATTATCTAGTAACTTACCTACAGCAACATTGTTTAAGCCAGTGACAATACAACTTTAGAAATCTTGTCACGACACTTATAACGATTGTTGGGTAAATCTAGTAGAACTATACACTTGTGTTATAGTTTTGCCCACCGTTCCAACACAAAAATTATATACACATCCGACATCTGACATCTAGGTAACCCTTTCTCATGGATTAGAATATTGTCAGGCCCTTAAAGTACGAAATTGAACTGGAAGTCAGATGGCAGCCGGTCGTCTAAAACTGATTTCATCTGTGTTTAATTGGACTGAAAAACTAAATAAACATAATAATAATTATATTGTATATCAAATAAAAATAATGAATAAATACTAATGAAAGGGTCTAGACAGATGATTATATTATTTACTAATATGAGCTATATTCTTAAACTAGGTAGTTAATGAAAAACTGACCATTAAATAAGGTTTTCTCACTTTTTGTCCTTGCTCTCAGATCTACGTGATTTATCAATCTTCGTTTAAGTACTTCAATTTGACAATGAGACATTCGCACATTCGTTTGATTTGTTTGAAGTAGGTACCTACATGTTATTGAAGATTTGAAGGTAAGCACTTGATTTATTTTATGTATTGAAGATGGTGAAATCTTCCTCTGAATCGTTCGGCAGTGCCGTCGTGATTGTATAAACAATTAGACATCCAACACTGTGCAATCTAAATACTCATCATTACTCGCATACATGAAAGTGTCATTATTTTACACGTGCACGCGTCCATAATTTGCATATTGTAACGTCTTGTCGAATGAAAATAAACAATTGACAGATCCGGCACTAACATCTAATCACGACGAGCAGCTTAATGTCATAACACATTAGTGGATTGCTATTATAATAGCACGCAGCTGGTGTGGATGTAGACACGGCCTTGCTCTGATGCAATTTTGAAGAAAGTGAAACTAAGAAACCGCCAAAACGTAGTGTCATTGAATGAAAAGTCTGTCGATTGTTGCGGTCGTTTGTCAACCGTCTACAGGCCGGCGATTACCGCCACAACGCGCTTTCTCGACACCGTGCCGTACTAAAATTGTAGATAACATAACTAGTTTCCGTTAATTGACTTGAAATTATTCAAAACCGTCAACCAATTCGTCTAGGGGAAACGATTTTATACAATCCTGCAAGCTTTCCTTTTCTAGAGTCCAGCAGGTATCGCAATTCCATGCGAATGCAAAGAGAACGGGCTGCTGTTTTCCAAATTCGGTGTTAGACACTTATTAAGTGTTCTAAGGCTAAGTTAACCCAAATGACACCTTTGAGATAGTTCGTTCACCTTTCAAGTTTATTCTATAAAGAAACCAAAGTTAGTTACTTAGTTTCACACAATTCCCGAGCTAACTCAAAGATTGATAACTTCTAATGTGAATCATCTATCTTCCCAACTGTTCCATTTTGTTTTCAGATAAAGACGTGTGCGTCAATACAACACTGGTGCTAATTATCTTGTCACAAATGCCCCAAAACTAGACTAAAAATCACTAAAATTTGGTTTAATCCTGTCAAATGACGATTTTCCATTCTGAAATTGACTAAAATGACACAACTTAACTATATTTTAGTTTGACAGCACTAAGATGGCACTGAGTTATTAGTTTAGAGAAAATGGCAATTTTTCTATTCTGAATTTTACGTATTTCACCTAAAAAATTTGATTGTCTAACTAAATCTGAACATGAATCTGGCTATTTTTAATCGCGATTAAAAAGGTGTGGAATAAAATTAGTTGGCGTGAACTAAAATGCACACCAACACCTCGACTTCAGACGTGCAAACACGGTACTTTAACTATTTTTTGCTCATACCTCGAAAACGGTGTGTCCTATCACAAAAATAATGCAAATTTCGACCCCCTTTGAAACCCGGAAACCTCCAAAACTTTACATGTAGATATTTTTATTTTATAGTATTTTCCCTACAAAAAGCAAAAATTTCCATGTAAAACACGTCGAGGCTGCCCCAGGCTACCTCCGGCTAAGGGAGAGAGAGATCTCGACTCTCGACCCGGCCCGCAGCAGACGCACCGGGCGTCGGAGGAGGGCGGACAACGCCCTCTTCCGGCCCCCCTAAATGGGTCCAGGGGCGACGGATTCGGGGACATCCGTCGCCCCCCAACATCAGGACCCGAGAAGGCGGCGCGCGTAGTGTTCCTCGCGCGCCGACCACAGACGTTGCGGGGGGAGTACACCTCACTCCCCCCGCCCGAGACGGGGCCCGCGCAAGCGGGCTGGCACCAGCCGGGGTTGTGGAAGAATAATGTGTTCCCGCGACCCCGGCGTAGGTGAGAGATGGAACACCGGGGTGGTTTTTAGCCAGTAAGAGTCTGACAGACCCCTCCGCCCGCCCCAGGGCGGAGGACATCCATGAGGATTTTCCACCCCGGGAACAAAAAAAAAAAAAAAAGGCTACCTCCGGCTCTAACAAAGACGTTGCGAAACCAATAGAAAAAAAAAAACACGTGGACTCGCGATTGTCAAATTCGATTATAGTTGTGTCAAAATTATTTTTAAAATTAGAGACTTTTTTTCGCAGAATAGCTTCAAGATTCTCATAGTAAAAAGTAAGGAATTTTAGTGATAGTTTAGTTAGTTTAGTTCGGTGTACAAGAGAATCGGCACCACTGACTTGGCTTTCAATACTGAATAAATGACTACAGACAAAAACGTTTAGTATAGGGCTAGGTATCTGTATCATTATATGTTAGAGCCAGCAAAGTTTGACAAAGGTCTCCGGTCCAATATATCAGTCAATGTTTCCGTTATATGTATGTTACCAGATGATGTCCCTTTAGAGAAACTGACACAAAACGAGGAAAGCAGTGGTTCGGACAGGCTGTCAATTATAATAACGACTGAATGTGGGACTCCGTATTGTTGAAAGTAACAATGGCAAACGTGTCATACATACATACGAATATCCATAATATCCTACTATGGCCACTATCCTACTAATACATATGATAAACGCGACAGTTTGTGAGGATGGATGGATGGATGCATGTTTGTTACTCTTTCACGCTATAACTACTTAATAGCTTCGATGCGGGTGACACCGCGGCGATCAGCTATTTTTTATTATTTTATTCGGAATACTTAGCACTGTCTGTGTTACCGTTTCACGTCTAAACCGCTAAAAAGAGAGAAGGAAAAGGATTGCATCCTGGCACGGGGTCTCAACTCGAACAAATTATAATTTGTCTTAAAAAAAAATCATAGATGGCAGCATTATGAAATTAACAATCATTAAAAAGCGATATACGGCAGAATTTTGGCTGAATTATGATTGGTAAAAGTCTAAACTTCCCAGTTTAGTGCAAATTTATCGATTTCCACTCATAATACACGTATTTTAAAAATAAAATAAAAAGGAAGCCTTTATCTTTAATTCGAACCCTTTAAATGATAATAATAGTAGCCATCAGTTAATCATTTGGTTTAGAGCTTTTTACAATAGATGCCGTTTTACTCAATTGGTCCAGCCTCATCACACATTCCATTTTTGTTACTTATTTAAATCAAACCAGGTTTTTTTTTGATAGAAATATAAAAGAAATCTAATAACATGATTTTGTGAACCCGGAACTATTAAACTTTATATAAAAAAAAGATTGCATGAAACGTTTTAAAAGTAGGTCGACTCCTAGATGGCGTTGTAATACTACAGTCTCTGGCAATTAGTGAGTCGCTTACGCTGCGAACAATTTTTCGGGAGGTTTCATTTAGCCCAGTGGTAACGGTCCCGACTTACGAGTTGTAGGTCGTGAGTTCGAACCCAAGCAGGCGCTTTACTTTGTGTAAATAATTTCATCACCACTGCTCTCAAAACGGTGAAGGAAAACATCGTGAGGAAACCGACATGTCCTAGAACCAAAAATTCGAAGACATGTGACATCTACCAACCCGCACTGAGCCCGCGTGGTGGATTGCGGCTCACTACCTCTCATAGAGAGGAGGCCTGTGTCCCAGCAGTGGGAACGTTATAGGCTGATTATGCATTTCTTTGTATGGGATTCGGTATCTGTACGTAGTATTATATTATCTGTGATCCTGGGGAAGAACAGAGGCTAATTTTCGTCCCGGTAGCATGTTCTCGTGGAATAATTTCTGACATCCACACGGGGAATGCCGCGGACAGAAGTTAATAATGTTATCCACAAAAAAAACTGCCAGTCTCTCTACCGAATCTACAGATGCACGTTTATTTTATCTCAAGAGACACCTAGATACAACTCTTTTCGTACCTGGATAACAATGGTATGTCGCAAACTCGCAATGTTATGTTGAAATTCAACACTACTGCATTATCAGCACTTTGAAAACGACATCAATATTCTCTCTGGTATGTCGCATAAGCACTCTTATCAAGCTGATAAAGGTTTAGTAATTTATTGGCAAACTGTGTCAAAACCGTTGGGTGAAACATTGACTTACATGGAATAGTGCTTATGTAATAGATTCCTTCGATTGTGATTATACAGAATTGTTGTAATTTTGCTAAGCTTCGTAACACTAATTACGAGTCATGTTTCTAACTTTGGTTAATTACAACTGGATTAATTTGCACTTAACAGGCCAGTAGACCAGAAGAACAATTTTCTTAGGTACTTACAAAACGTTTAAATTCAAGTCGCACTCTCATCTCGGCCACAATCAATGTCAAAAACTTGTAAAAAATGTGTGTAAATTGATTGTATTTTTGACAGATTGAAACAGATTAAAATGCGAACGTTTGCCCCTTTTATTCGAAAACCTATTTTATAAGACTCCTGATTTAACTTTCGCGAAAATTGGACGTCGTAGACATGAAAATCTAAAAGGTATTTGACGACTACATAAACAACTTGAATTACCAAGAAAACAGTGTTGATAGCCTAATCGCTCGCGGCTTTAATGATAGCCAAGTTTCCATTTTTCGTTTGAAATGTCAATTGCCGGAGCAACTGTTAGCGTTAGCGAGGTCTGAGAAGCATCGCAGAGCATCTAAGTACCAAGTTTACGAAACATCTGATTACTATAAACTAGGTCTTGTGGCAGAAACTGATGGAAAATACAGATTGCATTAATTGCATTAGTCACTACTTTAATTATCTGTGCCAAATTAACCCAGATAAGCCTGAAACTATTATTTTCTGAAAACTTTGAAAAAAATCATATTGTTAGGTTTTATAGACCTTGTGTAATATTTAAAAAATGCTGAAAAAAATATTGCCGGTAAGGCTTTCAGGTAAATAGCCGTCCTATATGTAGGACAGTAGGATAATAAGGGGAAATAAAAGATCAGATGACGAAATAGCATGTAATCGTGACATGGGTACAAAAGCTTAAAAAAAAGTTTTATTAAGTAACGATTGATTAGGAACATTATGTATGAATGATAATTTTCAAAGCAGTTGACACAAACTCCAACATCACATTTTTTGCAGCGTGTCAAACATTTCTTATGACATTGACGGCAGCGTGTTTGCTTGGATTGAGGAATAACCAGCTGATTGATTTGGTATTTTCGACTATCAGCATGTTCATGTTGGGAGGGTCGGCTTAGCCCTCTTTTTGCATTTTTCTGTTTGATTCAATCAAAGCAGTTGCTACCCTTCTGCGGAAACCGAGGTGATCAAGTTTTCCATGATTTATTTTATACAACTACCATGCATTATGTTCGGCGAAATCAATGATGTGTGTGAGCAATGACATTTACCATTTCTTCCCTCGTATACCAATTTGGTAATGAGAAATATTTTCATCAGACCGGTCCACTCCTCCCATATATTTGTTATAGATTGCAACCATGTGAGGTTCTTCTATGACTGTTTCTCTTTTCGCTTTGTGAAAAGCGTTTTGCAGATTGCTTAGGATTTATTCCCACAGCATTTGAAGCAATGCTACTGAATATATTATTATCATGCATGTTACTCTCTGACACCAACAAGCTATAAAGTTTTCAAACCACTCAATTGGGCGCTTATCTTGGAAAGCTCCTTGGACCTCAGGCCAATTCACTGGATTTATTTACAAGTCCCGTTTTCTCCACGCATATGTTCGCCTGATTTTTGTTCGACCTGTAGAATTAGAAGGTTCTTCTTCTGTATCACTTACCTACCGAACTGTCCTTGTATCGATACTTCTGCCGGTTGAAGTAGTATGTTTCGCGGCAAATTGTTCAGTGTCACATTATCTTCTTCCCCTGAATCTTCATCAGTAGGGCAATCGGGATCAACAGGAGCCTCCTCCTGCCAGTAGTAGTGTAGAATACATATCACTCTTTATAAATAATCTTCTTCATCATCCGGAATGTTTTCCAAAGCATCCAAAATTTCATGCGCAGCTAACGGCCTGTAAAGAAAAAGTTACTTGTATTATCCTACTGTCCTATAAGTAGTACACCAGTATTTATAACGGATTATATCGAATTTTCTATTTGTTCTTGATAAAATACTTTATTAGTACTAAAGTTGAGGTTATCAAACAGGTGTCAATACAAAAAAAAAATACCAACTTGTAAAAGACAATTATTTATACATACTTGTAATCCGACATGTCTGCAATTCACTTTTATTACACACTTTTCGCTGAATTGTTATAAAAACTGTTTAAATAACTGGAGTTTTTTTATTATCTATATAAAGCACATACGTTCTTCACTACAAATCACAAGAGTAAATATTGTTAGGTTAAGTGGGTAATCTGAAATATTTTTTTATTTCCACTGTCCTACATATAGGACAGTAGGCATATCTGGGTTAAGACCAGTGTAAGCGTGGAAACCTGTGAATTTAACGACAATTACCTGACATGCCAAAAGATTTTAGCATTTTTTCTATAGATGAGGTAGAAAAAAAAAAAAATCTTGATAAACATTATAATACATGTGTTTTAATCAGGCCATTTTAAAATGACCGACAAAAACATGTGGTGATGATTTGATAATGAAGAAATGATGAAGAATAAGACTAACGGGTTCAAAAACAAAAATGCTGATTTATTTAATCCGGCTCGAGACGAGACATTAAAGTTCTACCTTAAGGCGCTATGTTCCGGCAAATACGCTTACTAGTTTTTTAAATCTATTTGAAATATAAAAAACAGTGTTATAAAAATCTGCAATAAGATATATCTTATTAAGGATCTGGTAGACATGCAATCTCTTTTAAAAACACTATTAGATTAACTTTGCTGGATAGAAAAAACCCAAAGTTACCCCTTTTCGTTGTTTATTCAATCTCATCAAGCTACAAAAAACTTTTTTTTAATATATTATAGATGAAACGTTAGTAAGATTGTTTAGCACAATTCGCTGAGGTTGTCTTCACAAAATTATCAAAATATTGACTATGTTTAAAAACCTAAATGCGCGAGCGCAACCCAGGCGAGCCAACTTCAGTAGGCTTCGGCTCGAGCGCCGGGATCACAGTGCCTTAACAACATTTGGTTGGAAGTAAGACCAATTCAAAGAGATTTAGCAATAGAGTTTTTATAATACAACGGCATACAATGGTCGCGAAGGAAGAGTCGTGAATTGTGGCGCTGTGGCCGGGACGCACTCGACCATAACGCAATTTTACGCTGGGGCGCACGGCGACATTACTTGTGTTCCTTTTAAAAAAACCTGCCAACTAATGACTCTGTTATTTACTAAATTGCTACAGTATTGTAGGCGATGCTCGTTTTAGCTGTCGAAAAGGTAAAATACAGTTACTAAGATTTGATTTGACTTACCCAATGTGATTTTGATAAGCTGCCATGTTGGCTGTTTGCTAATATTGTCGTCATCAATCCTCTGATAAATCATCACTCCGAGAGAACTTTGTTCATTTTCAGTACTTATACAATTTGATAATTTTGTATTTAATTACAATTCTATACAATTCTTGTGGTTGTTTCCAGACGGGCGGTGCAGACAGCGCCAGCGGCGGGTCAGGTGGCTCGGGGATGGAGTGTCTGCAACTGCGCTCGCCGCCCGGACCTTTTCACTACCTCATCTCGGAGCAGGCTAAG
This sequence comes from Dasypolia templi, assembly GCA_963555695.1. Classification (NCBI taxonomy): domain Eukaryota; kingdom Metazoa; phylum Arthropoda; class Insecta; order Lepidoptera; family Noctuidae; genus Dasypolia; species Dasypolia templi. The sequence goes on along the minus strand of OY743137.1, from coordinate 9,538,281 downwards.
TCCCTCGTCGCTCTACAGGTTAGTCATACAACGACTAGGTTCCTTATTCAACCACCGATTCTGTAAGCATCCAGTGCAAAGAAGAGATAAAGTGGATGATGGCTCGAATTCAGGCGAAAACAGTCACTGTTTTGACCACAATTAGCTTTCAAACAGTTCAGCTACCACTGCGTACCGTATTGCCCACATTCTCATTGAATTAACTGTTGATTGGTGGACGTGTTTTCTGATTAAAATTTATGAATATTTCCTTTTAATTAGGAACTCCAGAATGAAGTCGGAGCTTTACTCGAGTTTCGCGACCTCGTCATCGAGACATTCCCGAACCTGCGCTCCAAGATGGCGCCGTCGACGCCCGCGAGTGGCACTCGCCGTGACTGGGAGCCCGGAGTGCGCGTGCGACGCAAGCTGGCGGCCGGCGCCGGCGACGCCGCGCGCACCAAGCCGCAGCCCTCCGTGCAGGACTCCGGCTTCAGCACGGAGACGTCCTGCGGGAAAGACGCGCACTCCTCGTCAGCGTCGGCCTCCGCGTCCGCCACGCGCTCGCGCCCACTCGAAGACGAGCTGTGGGCGCTGCTCGACGTCATCCAGAGAAAGGGAGTGCGGCTACGTGACGAAGCAGAACAGCTGCGTGGCGAGCTCGATGATCGGCACCCCGTTGACACCGTGGAGGAGTCGTTCGCGCGCGCGCTCACGGACGGAGCGTGCGGCTCGTGCGCCGACACAGCGCGGCTGCGCGCCGAGCGGGACGCGCTGCTGCTGCGGGCGGCGCAGCTGGAGGCGGCGGCGGCGGCGGCGACGGCCAGCCCGCCCGCGCCGCGCACTCCGCTGGGCCGCCTGGACGTGGCGCTGGACACGCCGTCGCGCCCGCCGCGCGTGGCTACTCCGGACTCCAAGAAGTTCGCGGCGATTCTCCTCGAGAGCAATCCTGTCGAACTTCAGAGGCAGCTGCTCACCTCCACTGTTAAGAATCAGGTATGCTTTCATTGGTTGACTGACGTTCGATAGTTTGGGCTAAGTGAACAGATATGTGAGTGAGGATTTACAAGAAGACCGTCTGGGCCGAGTTCTAAAGGACGGGGTCCTATTGAAAGTTTTTCCTACTTGAATCTGTCTGCCTATGACTTTTTTGTATTTAATCATCAATCGTATTGTTTAGTGTGCCGATTTGATCTTCTCAGACGTGCATGGAACTTGCGGTAAGGTGTAAATTTTAGGAAATTTCGCGCCTTTTGGGTCGTTAGAAATCTGTGTTGCATTGCCATAACAAAAAGATAAAAACAGTTAAAGCTGTTAATTGCAGAACGAGTGAGGTAACGAAGTACGTGCTAGTCGTTCTTCAAAAACTGTCGTTGCACTAACGAGCTGCCTGTTGCTGTGACGTAATCTCGAGATTTCGGCAGAATTACGCAGATCTATGGAGCTAATGGAGTGTGTCCGCAACTGTGCAGAAACCGCCATTACACGCCAATTTGCTTAGATTAAGTGTCTGTGTGTCATCTATATGTTTAGATATCATTATCGTCATGTTCGTCCTCGCCATAAACATTGCCCTTTTTTGTTTGCATCACGTTCACGTGCAAAACCTATCGCAAAACACTTCAAAACAATACCTTAAAAAAAGCAACGCATGCGTCATAATCCTTGGCCTATTCTAAATGATTGATAGCAATTGGACGGGTGACTAGCCTTTCCTTTTTAAGATTTGCTATTTCTTTGTGGCCTATCTTATTTATTTAAATATCACCTCCATCAGAAAGAAGTTAACTTATTTTACGTAATATTACCCGTTCATGTAAATAAATCATCCCAGTACGTATTTAATAAGTAATGCTGAAGGCTGCTTTTATTGCTTTATATGCGTACCCACTTGAACTTAATATTAAAATTATCTTAGAACCATTTTTATTAATTAAAAGTGTACAATTATTGAGAGAAATTACGGCGTTGAGGTAAATAAATCATGTCAGTTTATTTAAAAAAAACTTGTCCTTTAGTGCTACAGTAACTAGAAGGAAGTTTTTATTTCTATGTAAAAAGATGTAGGAATTTGTACACTACCGCAAAATAAAAGCGACTTTTTATAATTTGTTAGACAAATTGGTTAGCTCAAGGAAACCATGTGCACTTTGAATTGATTCAGCATTTTGGCAACTACCAACCGTGCAAGTTTGAATAAATTTGGCTTTTAACCTTTGGTGACGGCAACTAAAAACGTATAAATGTACAATAATGTTTTTATTCTTGTGAACTTGTGATAACTCTTTAAGCCATAACACAACTCTTTTATTATTGTTATCTTTCGTGGAAAAGGTATGTACCTAATATAAAGGATAATAATGATTGAATCGCAGGTTAAGAGACTCATCATGAATATTCTGTTTCAACTTTGAAAATGGTATCGTAATCGAACGTCATTAGATAAAACGCGTTAGATTATGGCTTGGTTTCCCTTCGCGGTAAAAGTGCCTATGCCTATTTTTAACAACTAGGTACAATGAAATGGGGAAAACGATCTGCTATAATACATTTAACGATTTGACGCCTGAACAATACTTAACTTATATAACTTATTATAAACAAGAATACTTGTATATAATATGTTATAAACAAGTGTTCTTGTTATATTATACATTACTTATTAGTATAATGTGCATTACAGGTATTGAGTGAACGCCTGAGACGCGCGGCCGCGCAGCGCACGTTGCTAATAGAAAAGCTGGAGCACGCGCAAGACTTCAACGATGACCTCAAATTCAGAGTGAGTTTAAATTGATTTCTCGGCAGCTAGAATTACAGGTCTTTAATATGTCGCTGGAACTTTGTGACGCCAGATACGCATTGCCTGCGTTGCATCGATTGCACATACAAAACGTAGAACACATACTTCTTTTTGAGAATAAAATAAAAATTATCATTGAAGAAAAGTATGTAGGTTATTAAGTTAAAACAAGTGTTTTAAAATATTGCTTGTTTGTGATTCCTTATCATTAACTTCAGGGCTAACGGAATTGTCAAGTTTATCAGGTCCTGACTAGGACATGATACGTACAGATTGCGGCTCAGTCGTAAAGTTTTATTACATTACTTACTAAAGAAACGGAAATCCACAGGTATTTGCCTCGACTAAGGATAACAAATTTGTGTGTCGATGACTCAAAGTCGTGACAGGCTTCCTCTACAGTTCTCGCAATTAGTTTTGCGTCTTTTATCCATACCAAACCAACTACACATGTAATTCATTATAAAATAAGTCAGTTGTTGTTTGTCAAGTTCGTTCACCGGTATTCCGGATTCTCCATAAAATGAGTATTGCTTCCTTTTAATAGAAGTTTTTTCCCGCACTGGCTGGCTGGCGGGCCTTAATTTATTAACCCATCCACAGGATAACCCGGTTAAGCAGCCGACAACTTTCTAGGTTGACCTGTGAGATACCATTCTTAAACCAATGCATTTTAATTCATGACTAATTTGAGACGCACTCTCTTCACAGCTGGAGGAGAAAAGCATCGAACTGGAAGGTGCGCGCGCTCGCGTGCGGCAGCTGGAGGGCAAGCGACGCAGCCCCGCGCGCTCCGCCTCGCCCGCCTCGCACGCCTCGCCCGCCTCGCACGCCTCGCCCGCCTCGCCCGCGCGCGACGCGCACTCCAGCATGCGCGACATGGAGCCGCTGCACATGCCCGACGAGCCCGACGAGCCCGACGACGACGAGGCGCGCATCCAGGACACGCCGCGCCGCCGCCCCTCGCGCATCCCGCTGCACACGGCGCGGCCGGCGCGCGCGGCCCCGGCCCGGCCGCCGTCCGCGCACTCGGTGCGCTCGGTGCGCTCGGCGGCGTCGGGCCGGTCCGGCTCGGCTCCGGCGCGCAAGGAGCGCGAGCCCAAGTCCGGCGTGCCGGTGCGGCGCTCGCCGGCCGCGCCCGACCCCAAGGTGCGGACCCGCTCGTTCTGGAACGCGTGGTTCTTTCCAAAAGATTCCGGCTCATAGCCGTGTGAGTGCCCGCGCGCGCCGGACCTGACGTTCTCGTAGTTTCTCGTGTCGGGCCGCGTCTCGCATGCCATTATGTCGATCGTAAGTTTTGTTTCCCCGTCGTTTCGTTTCGCTTCGGTTACTTTACCGCCGGGGCCCGCCCCGATTCTAGTTTTATTTAGTTTACGTAGAGCGAGTCGGTCCGTAGTGTAGGCGAGCATGTGCTAACGATTGTGTGTCCTCGTCACTAACTATAGCGACGGTTCGGGTGGCATGAAAATCTTTCTTAAAGTACTGAAATAATTACTTATTGCATCAAAATTTTTAACTTAGCTCAATAACTATTCTGTTAATTCATTGTAGAAAGTCAGTATTTAGATCGATTTTCATATCACCAACCCACATATTCATGTTAATATCAATTGACACATTTTGTTTGTAAAAGTTGTCGTACTCAGAACCTGTGAGTTGTGACTTTATAAATATTTTATTTGAAATCTGTAAATAGCTCACAATTCCTTCGTGCGACAATCTTTCAATGGCGTGGGATTTTACATACCAACAAAACTATAAACCTTAACTTTTATAAACCATTATTAAACATTTTCGAGTGTTGTTTATTCCGTGCACATTTTAATATTTTTTGTGACTTCTGGACATTACTGAAGACTGTAGAATGGTAAGTGCAAGATAAAAATACATTTTTATAAATTGTATAATTATTTTCGCCACTACTCACTATACGACGCATTATTATGTTAGTTTTGAGTGTGTTAATTTTATTATTTATGATTTTTGTATTTTTTATTTGTATGTTTGTATTGACATAGTGGCATAATGGCACAGAATAAATTGGCTAATAACAAAGCAACTACCGATGCTATCACATGGCCTATTCACTGTTGGTAATTGGTTTGGTAACTAATAGAGTAATAATAAGTTATGCACAGATGTTGTACTCATAAAATAATACCCGGTAGTTCATGTTTATTGTCACGGTGGGAGTTGTAGCAGTAGATATCACGAAAAATTGCATTACCTTTGTACCTTTTATTCGAATCATGAAAGTCGTCAGTAGTCATCCTCACTAGTAAGATTTAGTTCTCACTGGAAATAACTAAGTAAACATTATTATATTTCGTTAATTATGATTAAAGCCGACCTATCGAGTTCGGCCTGCACCCACATACGTGCAGGTCGGTCGAGGATGACTAGCGGCGGCTCGCGGGCACTTCGTGGACTCGGACACTCATTAAAGGTCAGCGAACACCAGCTCACGCGCACAGGCCGCAGGGAAGCACCGCGACGTTTAACGAGCGTCCGGTGTACGTAACAACGGTTGGGCCTTTCGACAGAGAACCGAAGATGAGGAACGTTGGCGCGTGGCGGCGCTGGCGGCCGAGTACGTCGCGCGCGCAGACCGGCTGGCGCCACTGTTCCCGCGCGCGCGCCCGCTGCCGGCCCGCCTGCCCGCCTACGCGCACGAGCCCTACCCGGCCTACCCGCCCTACGCGCCCCACCCGCCCTACGCGCCCTACCCGCCCGCCCACACGCCGCCGCACAACCTGGCGCTGGAGCTGTCGCGCTCCATCCTCTACGAGCGCGCCGACTCCGTGGACGCCAAGCTGCGCTCGCTCACGTCACAATCGCCTCACGCGTCGCACTCGCCGCACACGTCGCCCGCGCCTCGCGACCTCGACTCGCTGTGGAACGGTAAGCCACAGCAATACTTTGAGAGCATGAACTACGGCGAGCGCGCACCCTCTGACGACGAGGCCCCCAAGGAGTACGACAGCGACTCGCTAGCGCCCTGAGCCGCATTGCTTATACTATACTACATTTTTCTAACTTCTCTATTGAGTATCATTCCACTTTTCAAAGGCTCTATGAAATGTCTCGAGTGATCTGTGATATGTCACCGTTTTAAATCTTAACTACCATTTTTGGAATCCTTTGTTCGCATTACACGGCCTCTCGTTGGGTGAATGAGTTTTTTTTATTTCATTTTATAAAGAACCTGTTTTAAATCTATTATATCTAAGTGTTATGCATGATATGAAATTAGTGTTAATTTTCTGTACCTACTATAAATATATAATTTATATCCATGGCCTTTGGCTTTAATGTTGAGGAATCGAATAGATAAATGTTTTTTGATTCATGAAATGGTAAAATTTAAATATTTACTCACTATAAATTATTTGGGTTGTTTTTATAAGAACTTATCAATAATTCGTTCCATTTGTCTAGAAAGTATGACATTGAATGATAAATCAGCAAATAATGGTAGCTACTCTCAACCTAAGTATTGTCATTCCTAAACCTATGAGGACAGACTGTAATTATTTAATATAAATTGAGTGAGAGCTTGGAACGACTGTTAGAAAGGCTGTGAAACACTGAAGTGTGCTTGAAGTTGTTTCTGATGTAATCAATGAACCAGAAGTAATAAAATATAGTGCTTAGTTAACGTGTGTTGCGGTACAAGACATACTATTGTTGTTTAACATATTCCAATCGTCCAGTGGTGTACGTCCTATGAGACAATGTGTGACTGCCTTGAGTTATAAGATTACTATTTAATTCCTTTTACTAGTGTACATTTCATACGGCGGACTTAACAAATACAAATAGTAGGAGACTGATTTTGTATAAATAAAAGTTAGAAATGCTTTACCAATGTAGGGAACCTCCATATAAATGACCGTAATTTTAGTATTTCCTTCTCTGTTTTAAGAATAATGTGTAAAATTGTACTACCAATTAAGCTCTTATAGATTTAATACTAATAATAATATACCAATTCTATAATGTAAATGGCTGTATTTAATTTAATTAAGAATTAATGTTTAGATTAGTTATTTACGTCGACTGTGTACAGCATTCGATTATACTATTAGAATTTGTAAATTATTAAGCCATTACCTACCTATTATTAAGATACTCATAAATCTATCTAGTTAGCTTGAATCTAGTTGATGACTTATATGTAAAGTGTACAGAAATCATATCATTATATACAGATCGTAAATAAAATTGTTCATATCAATGATATCTTTCATTTAAAAACAAGTTTACGCTTATCCTTTTATTAATTCAATTAACAATCATATAAAAACATGGGATAAAATACAATGACCAACAAAATAAACTTTAAATCCCAAATACAACAAAAATCATGTTCACTAGCTTAGCTTATGACAAAAAATAATTTCATTATACCAGCTTACCAACAAAAAAGTAATTAATTTACATCACAAAAAAGAGCACTATTATTGTAATAAATGTGTTTTACCAAACAAAGTATGAAGGAGAATTTAGTTAGGGTCCTCTTCATGTATTTTTTTTTTTAACCTTGCAGGCAGCAATAATTTTCACGATTCAAGTTTATTGCCTGTGGCATACGAAAAAAAATTGAAGCAAAGTGCAACTTTTGTTGTTGCTTCAACTTATGGTATGCCGCAGACAATTAAATCGCCACTGGGCCACCACTGCTTTTCCACTTAGGGATCCTAAATAAACTCTGCGTCATTATACTTTTTTTTTGCAAAATAGACATTTATGACAATCATAGTGTTTTGGTTGTAATAGATGTGGTCGTCATTTACTATTATTTGGATAAACAACTATTTATTTAGTGTCATTTACTTATGTAGGAGAACAAGATACTAAATATTTCAGTAACATTTACAGTAGGATTTTGAATTTTCGTCGTAATTTACTATTTCTGACGAAAAAAAGTAGTTCATTGTGTGTTATGTTTTACTTTATCAGATGGTCAAACATTACGCTTAAAAATATCATAAATGAATATAAAAATAACTAATTTTATAGTTAATCATAAACGAAATTTCTGAAATCTAAAAATCATTCAAGCTAGTCAACTTTGGCCCCAAAGTTACATCTGCTATTTCAAGTGTATCAGGGTTTTTCTTTGCATTGATGAAGCCATGTTGCTTTAACTCTGAAAAGGTTAAATAACGTTTCAGTGACCAATTTATTGAAGAAAAGTTAAAAAGAAAGAAGACAGAGAACACAGATCAGATGTTATAATTATGAATATATTAACTTGAATTCAGGATCCATCCATACTAATATTTGAAATTCGAAAGTAACTCTGTCGGTATGTTACCTTTTCCCGCCAAAACCACTGAACGGATTTCGATAAAATTTGGCAAGGCGATAGATGGCATCCTAGGGCCATCAGGGCCACATAGGCTACTTTTTGTCCCGGCAGAACGATCCCGTGGGATAATTTCCGACATCCACGCGGGCAGAAGCTAGTATTAGATTATTTACATTCATTACCTATTCTCCACTATATACTTTAATTTATTTTTGAGTGTTGTAACTAAAAGGTCCCGATTGTTGTCGTTTACGTCATTGAGTTTAGTTCAAGTTTAGAAGAATATAAAGTAAAATGCACTCACTGAGTATCGACGTAAAGCACCGCGCAGCTATGATGCGTCTGTATCCGGATATGACTGGACCTTTATCAAGGAGGCTACTTACAGTCACTGGTTGAAGACCAGCTTTGATGTGTTTTAGGATTTTGATCATTGTTCCTTCGGTTCCCCACTGATCACTAACAAACATAATACATCATTAGAACCACAAAGGAGAGCCATTGAATAAAAATATTTCTATTTATGCTACTATATGGTCAGAGAAAACAAAAACAAAATGTAAATGTGGTTTTTAGTTTATAAGTGCAATACCGGGTAAAACGGGGTGAATAGGGATGCAGGGGTGAATCGAAACGAAACTTTAAAAAGGATTTTAACATTTAAATAATATAGTTTGTTGCCAACAGGGGCAGTTAATCGTTAATGATAATACATTCAATACATAAGAGAAATTTTTGGCAAAAAATATTTTTATTTCAATGCTTAAATCCCTTTTAAAGTTTCGTTTCGATTCACCCCTGCATCCCTATTCACCCCGTTTTACCCGGTATTGCACTTATAAATTAAAAACCACATTTACATTTTGTTTTTGTTTTCTCTGACCATATAGTAGCATAAATAGAAATATTTTTATTCAATGGCTCTCTTCGAATACATGGTGAAATTTTGTATTACCGCGTCATCGTAACCTCAAGATGAAATACCATAAAAAGGCACTCATACATACCGTATAAACCTCTTCGAGTCGGTAGTCTGTTCAGAATCACCAAGCGATACCTTCGTCCTATCTAGACTACCTAAAGGAGTTTCAGACCGCTCACTCCCAGTCCTTCGAGTCGTGGTCAGAGGTCGCTGTGTTTGTGAGCGTGCTTCAACCTCCGGAACCAAAGGCTGTATAATATCTGCAAGTCCAGCCTCTTGCAGTTTTGATGAGAGTATCAACTCCGCATCTTGGGGTTGTTGTAGATTTGCCGGTACGTTTTCTTTGTCTGCCTCTACATCTGCAAAAATGAGTACTTTCTTACAACTGAATCGAATGAAAACCTCGTTGGTCTAATGGTCGCAAGAGCGACTAAAATCAAAGCGTTTATATAAATTAAACCATTTACAGGCACTTGTGAATTGTCAAGACTAGTGACTGGGTTACTGGGTGTTTCCCTGAGAAAATTGTTACTAACTGCCCAGGAGTCTGTGTGATGTGTGCCTGTTTAGTGACAATAGGCTCGTCACATGGTATAACTAAGACGCAATTTTATGAACATATTAGGAACTAAACGTTTTAAAATAAGTGTTACAGCGGAGCAGTGGTGGCCCAGTGGTAACGGCCGCGACTTACGAGTTTTAGGTCGTAGGTTCGAACCCAGTCAGGCGCTTTACTTTGTGTAAATTATTTTATCACCACTGCTCTCAAAACGGTGAAGAAAAAAAAATATGCTATGCTATATGCAGCCCTATCGTAGAAGTGCAGTCATAACTTTGTAGTTTCCTATTAGCGCCATACATTGTCCGTATCGCGCGACAAGGACGGGAATAATCCCCTCCAGAAACTTCTAAAGCGTGTAGCTTCTTCATATTTACATCGATTCAACAGTTTTTTTCGAGTATCTCATTTTTACTATGCCTTCTTTGAAATTACATAATTTTTTCGAACATTTTTAATGTTAGTCTTATCTTTGGTAGGTACTGTTTATTACCTGTGAGAAATACGGGACACGGTGCGGGTGGTACATGAAGTGACTGCTCTTTAGCCAGCTGACTTTCCCGAAATGACACATAGCCCACAGAGCGGTGTCGTTTCGGCTGCAAACGTAAATAAAAAGTATTTTATTACGGATGTTAGAATTACCAAAATCGTTTTAAGTTGACCAGTAGGTACCTACAAGTGATTGACAGCATTTATCCATTTGCAGCACCAGATTAACCATTTGTAGGTATCAGTACCATTTAAAGAGAGCAGTGGTGGCCCAGTGGTTACGGCCGCGACTTACGAGTGGTAGATCGTAGGTTCGAACCCAGACAGACGCTTTACTTTGTATAAATGATGCACCACTGCTCTCAAAACGGTGAAGGAAAACATCTAGAGGAAACCGGCCCGGAACCGGTCTTAGAACCAAAAATTCGACGACATTTGACATCTACCAACTCGCACTGGACCCGCGTGGTGGATCACGGCTCACTTCCTCTCACAGAGAGGAGGCCTGTGTCCCAGCAGTGGGAACATAATAGGCTGATTATGATTATGAAGGAAGGTATCAATTCAAACGTCTAATCCCACATTCTTTTACCCTTGTTGGACTTTAAAATAGCATAGCATAGTAACTTACGCTTTCAATTACTATATCGGGTGCCGCCGTCCGCCTGCGAGCTTGTGACAGAGTCTCCACCTTCTGAGTGGGCATATCCGCGATATCCAGATCCATCTGGACGCTGACGCGTTGAGGTTCAGAGACGTTCAGTATGTCATTAGCGGTCACGTTCAGTTCGGGAATGGGCTGTTCAATTTGAAACACGGGCCTGTCCTGAACGATAGGTGCCTCTTGCTCCTCTTCTATATTCTCGAGCACTGATCTCGGGACAGGACCAGGCGACTTTTGTCGTATGGCTTCCGCGGATTGCTAGAAACGAGCAAACGAGGAATGTCGAAACCATTAAACTTATGATACTATAATAATAATTTGTCTATTTTTAAGTCGATATTTCGTAAAAATCATAGCATATAAAACAAGGATATTAATAGTCCGAGAGACAAAACCTATATTCTAGGACAAAGTTCAATGCTTGTTTAAGATGAATCTCGATTTAAAACTAAATCAGTTGAAATAATTTTAGTGAACTGACCTGTTAATTGGTAAGATAAACCTATGCGTCTTACCTCCACTTCTCTATCCGCTAGGGGCAGTGCTGAAATGACTCCAAGATTCCGGGAGAAAAGCCGCGAAATAGGGAATCCAAAATTTGACACAATTTTTTCACCACCGTGACACGGTCGCCGAAAATATGTCTCCGCAGGCACGCGTATGAAAATGATGTCGTCTGAACTGTCCTTTGTAAAGAAAATGAGGGTAGTTTAGAACCTTTTGAACGAGCACAGACAAATTATCAAAAAAGAAACTACTTTAAAAAAAAAAAAAAAAAGTCAGTAAAGGTATTATTTTATGTTTTTCTTTTATTTACCTCACAACGTAATTCCACCAAAGGATTTTCAATCCTAGCACGAAAGTAATTTGGGCCAATTTTTGTCTTCTTATCGACAATCAATTTATTTCTGAACTTGCGTCTTTTAGGTTGTGGTGCACCTTCCAATTCCTAAACCAACCAAACGTCAAAATGTTATGGAGGGAAAGATAAAACCACCAGGAACCATCAGGAGCGTGAGAAAACATTGGTGTAATGTTCGAAAACACTACTACACCAGTTTGCATGAGGTCAAGTTACAATAAGAGTAGCAGTGTCTGATGTGTTAGATGTTGTGACGTGAATTAGGTTGAACCAATTGAAGCCTATTTAACTTCGGACTATAGGACGCAGCGACTAGCCGCCATAAGTTTGAAACGGGCTGTACCTCCTAGTACCCTATAATAGTCTCTTCCCAAGAGACCAGCTCTTAACGGGGCACTAGTGACGCTACATTGAGCCTATTTACTTTCGGACTGTACCTACCTCTAGTTCAATTTCCACGAGTTCCTGTATTTTTGGTGGCTCGCTTTCGACAACATGGCTAGGAGCTTCCACCGCTGGCTCCTCTTGAGGCCTAGATAAAGTAAAACTTAATAATCATGATAGGCGCTAATAAATTGCCTCTCGTATGGTAGCTTGTAAGCCTTGCATGGAGGTCCTAGGTTTAATACCCGGGATAACCAGATGTGTATTCTGGCTATCGAACCCTAACCTTAGTTTTTGTCTCGCGTCGCAAGGCAGTTATACAAACCCAATAGTAACTGCCTACCCTTTCGACAAATACAGGCGTGATATTATATGACCTGTCGGTCTGTTTTTTGTTAAGAGGCTGACAAGAGCTAAAGCGCGGTTACTGTCAGACTGCGTAGAAAAGAAAGAAAGCATTATGACGACGCTGGTACAGTCCGCGAGGCCTAAGCTGAGCTTTGCATTTGTGTGAGTGCACATTACGACGCGTCCTTAACTTGGCAATCGGCCTGAGGCGCTGTGCGATTGCACGACCACATTGGTGGGATTGGTAATCAATCACTCACACAAATGCAAAGCTAAGCTTTGGCCTCGCGGACTGTAATTTATTGCAAAAAATGAAAATCTATTAATTGGACTATAAGAATAAAACACTATTACGTTAATTAAGTTGCTTGTAAAATTTAATAATCTGACAAAAAATCTGAATGTTTGAATGCATATTGGTATGGTTTTAAAGGTATCTTCGCCTTTTTTCTATTATATTGAATTAGATATAATACTTTTTCAACACATTATCTAACTAGCATATATCCTGAAGAATATCACATATTTTTCTGATTTTGTTTACTGCAGTGGATCACGTACTTAGCACTATAAAACTTGCGTTTAGGTCCTGTTACACGAATTCTGTATTAAAAAAATGACACTGACTTATCTGGTTCTGGAACAGGCAAATCAGGAGGCGGGATTTCAGGTATTTCGGGAATGTCTGTAGGAATGCTAAGGTTGTAGTATCAAGATGGAAATCAAAAGATTAAAGGATGGGGTATGAATTAATGAATGATTTTAAGGATGTGGTGTGGGTGTGGATTGAATGCATGCTGTACCTAATCGTTTATTAAAGTCCAGTATATCATAAAATTATACCTGCTATATTCTCTACCATAGATAGGAAAATAGTAAATTACCTTTCTCAAATTCAGGCATCAATTCCTCTCCAGTAGCTAAAACAAAAATCTTGCACGTAAGTCAAGAAATCATGTGACAGATAAACTTTATATCGGTTCTCATTTCCATTATTAAGATAAACTTTTTAAACATAAGAAACTAATACATTTTCTGAACAGCGTGACGTCATGTTCCGAAATTCTCTCCATCTGCGCGGGCTCGTGCATGAGTCGCGATTTGTCGTGCGACTTGTCGGTAATATCGAGCGCGACGTCCAGACCGCTATGCGCCGTGGACACGTCTGGCTGTACGAGCATTTGCTCGAGTGTGCGGTCTTGAAGAAACTGGAGAGCTTGGTCCGGATTCTCTTCGCCGAAACCGTCCTAAGTTATAGCAGGAAAGGAAGAAAGAAAAACATTCATTTGGCGACAGTTTGTGAAACACAACATCACAAATGAAAAAATATGAAAATAATGTTTTAACAACCAGTGGTCACGGCTGCGTCAAAAAGTCCATTTCAGCATTAATGCCCCAGACAGATAAGATAGAAAATGATGGACTGGAATTCTGCCTTCACTTTGTGAGAGAGGGAGTGGGCCGTGATATCCTGAGCTATAGGTACCTAATAATAAACTAATATAGGCCTATTTTCACTAACACAAGGCGACACCTAAATGAATGCGCTCTGTTTGACTTTCAACTATCGTCGCTGAGCCGAGCGGTGAAAATCCAGCAGCGCGCTTTTAATTATAGCCCCATTCTTTTAGGTTTAGCCCAGTATTAAGACTAACCTATGAGTAGTTATATAAGAGACGAATGATAACATAATAATACAGTTAGATAGCGTGAGTTTTCGATGAAGGAGTTCACGTCATTAGCTTAGTACCTAGAAGTCTAGAAGATAATAAACTAATCAAACAAGACGAGGGCACACAATCTCGCGTTGATATGGACCCAAATACCAGGGATTGGAGCAGGAAAGAAACGAAGGCGAAAAATTACAAAAACTATTTTTAATTTACACTTTTATTTCACCTCACCTTGCCTATCAAGCATCATTAAAAGCAGTAGTTTTTGACCTCATTCTATGGTTTGTTAGTACCTTCATATCTGATTACCCCAATAAGACTATAGCTTGATGTGTGTGTCTTCATGTTCCTTTTTTAAATTACAGCATGCCCTGTTTGCCTTTCTGATGGATATGATTGAAGATAGGACATAAAAATTACTATGAAGAATATTATAAGAGAGCACTTACATTTGGTGGCAGTAACACTTCAGCTATGGTTGCTTCTTTGAGTGTTATATCAGCAATGTTTGTGACCACATTGCCACTTTGCTGTAAGCAAACATATTGTTTAGTAGAGTTAATAGAAGAGCTGTATATACTTGTTTTAAGAAAGAATTGATTAAAAATAATAATTTACATATGGGTAAATAGTGTATATGTTTTCATTGCATATTTCTTAGATAGGTAATACAGTATGTGTATAATTTATGTTATGGGTTTTGTAGCCTGTTTATTACTATTTTATTTTTATAAATACAGCCCTAACTACTATTCAATTAATGGTTTCATTTAATGTTTTAAGATAACCACTAGTTAGTTTGACTGCTACAAAACTTACTATTTACTGATACTGAGGTATAATAAAATTTATATCTCTGCCTAGAGTCATATATCCCTTATAAAAATAGAATAAACCTGTATCATTTCCTCAATCCTCTGTTCATTTTCAGGTGCTTCTTCAACTATCTCTTGAATATCCAGCTGCTGGAGCTGTGGGCGCCTCACTTCTTCATCTTCCTCTGTCTCATGGATATTCCATCTAAGAAAATAATGCCATTTGTTAATGTGACCACTAGGATTAAGAACTAACTACTTCGATCGTATGTGATAATAGGATAATAGTTCATTTAAAATTCCAAATGTACCTAAATATTAACTTTAAACATATTTGCAGTATGTATGTACCTACTTATTAAACAATAATTTCTACTTACTTCTTTTTGGAATGTTTCATTACATTTGCGTTGATCATACATAGTTCACCTGAAACAGAAGATTAGTTTGTCAATACGTAAACATTCCTACAGGTAGAGGTACCCTTAATATTCTACCTTCTGCTATAGAGTAGCTTACCTAAGAAAACGGTAGCCTTTCGTTGGTATAGTCTGACTAATCCCCGAAGAAGTTGAGAGCTTAGGCGAAGAGAAAATCTGTTGGCGGGACGACCGGACTCGTTCGTCATAACTTCTAATAAATCGTCACTAAAAGGGAAATATATACTTACAGTTAACAAAGGCAAAACAATATTTGTGAGAGACTGGTACTTGTAATATTGCAAGTTATTATATTACCATATTCTTCGAATATCTTGAGACCAAAGCTGTCTGTGGGTAATCGTAGCAAAACGCAAAGGCCATGAATCTGCGACCCAACACAAATAAAATCGGCCGCCTCTTTTCAAAGAATCTACTGGATAAAACATTTTTGCAAGAAAAACAGAAAATCGAAATAAGTTTCCAATTTTTCGTGATTGGCTGCAGACTAAAGAGCGCGGGCGCGAAAAATCATTTCACGCACGTACACGAGCACATTTGACGCTTCTTTTCCCGCCAAAAGTTTTGCTCGTACCCTACCGACTCGTTCAGAAATTAGAATGTTTTGAATTAGATATAGCCAATCAAAACTATAAGACGAAGTCAATTTAGAAAACAGAATATTAATTTACAAAGCATTGGAAGTAATATACTGATTAATAAATAAAAGTTGTCACGTCCACAACAAACTCCCCAAGTCTGTTGCCTGCAGGCCTCACCCTAAGCCGTTTCAGCCCTCCACCACCCGGTCTGCTACGGATTGGAAGGTGGCGAGTCTATGTGTAAATTCGGTGTTTTTGAGGGAAAGCAGCTGTGACTTCCCCTTGCTGCGGACCGCATAACTGCTCCGGCAACAACATATGCGGCAAAAACCTCAGCGCCAAGGTCAAAAGCGCAGCTAAGTCAGGCGATCCAGCCTGTCCCGGTACCTATTACAGCCTCTGAAGCTTCAAAGGGTAAGAGCAAGGGGAAGAAGACTGCTGTTAGTGTAGCCTACTCGGGGCTACACTAACAGCAGTCTTCTCCCTGGGTTCTTCAAACCAAGTCCCCACTCAGAAGAACTCCGCAGGGCCCAATCTTAGTGAAGGCCAGTGGGAGACAGCCGGGGCCAAGATGGCGAACAAAGCGACCCAAAGAAAGGTCAAGACCGCAAAGAAGGAAAGTGCCAGATTTCGTGCACCCCGGTCAACAGCTGTTGTACTGACGATGCTACCGGAAGCGCTAAAGTGAGTCTTGACTTTCGCTGAGGTCATCCTGAAAGCAAAATCCCAATTTCAGCTCAGCGACGTCTACATATCGGGCATCCAGTTTATGTACGCTGCTACCGGAGCCGTCAAACTGGAGATCCCAGGTGTCAACAGCGGCCCTCAAGCGGATGCCTTTGCTGAAAAGCTAAAGACGCAGAGTGTCCAGGCCTGTCAAATGCGCAGATCTGCGTATGCTGGTCCTGTACGACTCTTCAACCTCAGAAGAGGTCTCAGCTGCTGTTGCAAAGGCCGGAGAATGTCCGCTAGACCAGGTTAAGGTGGGAAAAAATCGTCCGAGCTTTTCCGGCCTACGGACAGTACATGTCAGCTGTCCCGTCGAGGCAGCTTGAAAATTATAAGATGGTCCCAGACTGGTGGTGGGCTGGGTTTTGACACGGGTTAGGTATCTGGCAAAATAAGCCCCTCAGGTGCTGTAGGTGCATGAGAGAGGGACACGTGGGAGTTCGATTGATGTGGTCTTTGTTTCCGTTGTAGCCCGGTCAGAAGGCCAACTCTTGCGATGCCGCGTCGCACTGTGTAGTGTGTGCGTCATCAAACAGGTCGGCTGACCACCGGACGGGCATCAGGCATGCACGAGGGGTAAAAAAGCTGACTCGAATAAAATTTGGCCCTCGGAGTCCGACCGATGGTAATAAAGCCCAATAAAGGGCCGAGGGGGAGGTGACAGTAATGGCCGCACATCTTCCCAAGCCCATATCAACCAGAGCCTTTCAGGACCTTTTGCTCCAGAGCATGGCGGAGTGGTTGATCAACGTCGCCATTGTCGCCGAACCATACTTTGTTCCTCCCAGGGATCACTGGGTTGGTGACATTGATGGCTTGGTGACGCTTATCTAGAGGCCGGCCGCTGACACTTCGCTCCTTGAGACCGTCACCTGGGGGCGGGGCTTTGTAGCGGCCTTAGTCGAAGATATCATGGTCGTGGGGATTTATTTCTCACCTAATCGAACTCTCACCGACTTTGAAAGCTTCATCACGGAATTGGGTACAGTCATCAGTCGAAGCCGTCCTCATGCACCCCGTCCTTGTCATGGGGGACTTCAAAGCCAAGTCCACGACTTGGGGTTCCTCAGCAACGAATGCACGGGGTGTGTTATTGTAGGAGTGGGTGGTGGAGTCAGGCCAACTGTTCCTAAACCGGCGATCCGTACAGACATGTTTGCGGCAGAGGGGTGTGTCTATAGTGCACTTATCGTTTGCTAGTCCCGCTGTCGTACGCCGTGTTCAGGACTGGCCTGTATTGGAGGAGGTGGAGACGTTGTCGGACCACAGAAACATTCAGTTTGACGTCTCCGCCCAGACTTCGAGCTACCCGGTCCAAGTGGCCCCAGCGGGTGTTGAGGATGGCTTGCGATGGGCGCTCAAACGACTGAACCAGGGAGCCCTTCTAGTGGCCTCAATTGTGATTCTGCGATGCCCCCCGTTCAGTCTCCATCTGCCAGGCGCCGGGTGTATTAGTGATCGCAAAACGTGGCGCAGTTCCGCATTGCATGCGTGGCGGTGCGACGTCCGCACACCAGGCATCGACGAAGTCGCCGAAACCACAAATTCTAGCCTGAAGAGGACTGTAATGAGTCAAATGAGCGACTACCATGTGAATAGATATTGAAAATATAAAAATTTAAGTAATTTGTTGTTGTTATGGCTTTCAAAGGCTTCAAGCATGGAATCAGTCATATACCACAGATGTATTTCGATGATATGTACTTTATTTATGGCTTCAAGAGTTCAAGCTACAGGCGCAGCACTGTCCTTATTTCAAGCTCTTGCGTTAAAACTCAGTAAAATCTAACATAGGTACTTATCCAAGTCAGTGTGCTAAATCTGACAGAACGTAAGAGCGAGCGAAGTAAGCCTGTCAGCCTCTTGCATCCTTTTAGTAAAATCACATTATCACAGTGAAAACATAACCTATCCCGGTCCAGGATTGCTCCAATTTTCGAGTTCGCTTCGTTAGCTCTTCGATGCAACCAGCAGCCTAATTGCGTAACAAATTTTTGTAAACGATTGTTGTTTGATTTTAACAGTTCAACAACATTCACTGCGTCATTTACACTGTTGAGCAGATATTTTTATCGAACTTAAGAAGCAATTAAAAGGATTAGCAATTTGTTTCAAAACGATTCAGATTCCGATTGATTTTGTATCACCTACGCAATTAGGGTATATATCTGAGACAAGATAATCCCATTTTTTAGCTCGCTTGGCTCACTCTTGCATTCAATTACTGATTCAACATTCAAGTCAGGTACTTAATAACTAGTTTGCTTCAATTTTGTGACCTATTTTGTAAACAATGCCATCCTTTAGCCCAACTTCTTGCCAGTTAGGTTAAAAGGGTATTTTGATACAGGGCCCCTTTACGACTAGCTACGCCACTGGGTTATCCCACTGAGAAAAGACCTGCTAACTTACAGAGATCATACAAACTTTGGCTGGCGCTAAGGTCATGGATGATTGTAAACCCCAATCCATGTATATTTGAGACAGTGTAATTTGGGTCGAGTTTATTACGCCGGTATCATGCTGAACTAACACTCATCTGATAGGGTCCGAATTGGGTGTTGCTTATTACTATACGCAATCCTATAACTGTTGATAGGGATTAGTGGAAGAGAAAGGCGGCTTTTGCTCTATATTGGAACAAAAACGACAGATAATAATAATTATCCTCGAAATCAGAGTGGTACAAAACTTTTTGCCATGTTGTCTCTATCCATCTGCTTTTGGATTGCATTTTATAATTAACGGATGTAGCCAGTCACTTACCATATACAATATACACGGGCAATAACACATAAATACAAAAGAATTTTGCTTGTATTAAAATGATACTTGAAAAGTAATAACTAATAATTTATTAAAAACTAAAATTAACTACTACAGATGCAATTCAATACTCAGTTCACATCCATAATTTTAATGTCCATAGTTAGTAAATAATCATCTACATTCTTTACAATATGGCAGATATCTTAAAACAAAACTCTGATATCTTAGTAGTAGTAAAACATACTTTGGGAACTAAGTAGCGACATTATAATAATATATCAACAAAATAGTGGAATTTAGTGTATAGTGTACAATATTCTACAAATACAATACTTTTACCAGAAGCTGAAAGCTGATATTGAAATGCGAAACAACATGAGTTATTAGGTACTATTGTATTTTGAATTAGATAGAGTACTTGAACACTCTTCCAGATTCTTCTACTGCAGACTTCAGTCTTGTTAGCGTAGTTTTGTTCAAGTGTTCAGACTTCAGGCCCAATGTTAACGCCGCCGACAAAGCTTCTTCAGCGTCTTGTGATTTATTTTCAACCAAATAATAATTGATGAGGCGTGAGTACGCATTTCCCAACGACGCCAATGATAAATCTTTGTTTGATTGCAACAATGTAATAAGTTTTTTGATGGTTTCTGGCTCTTTTCTTGTGTGACTCTCTTGCAATAACCTTCTGAATACGACGATCGGTGCCTTGCAAAGCCATTTTGACCAAATATTATCGGCTTCATTTTCCTGTCCAGCTAATATAAGTTCCATCCATAGCAGATTGGCTGGCAGGAACTTTCCTTTCTCTGCTGCAATGTCGGTTATTTCAGTACCTATAAAATTAAATAAATTAAAAATAATAAGATATTTTGGGTGTTCAGTTTTCATGGGTTGAAAGAGAGGTTTATGTGTATGAACTCAATATTTTATATAAAACTAGCTGTTGCGTGACTTCGTCTGTGATCCAGGATGAAAACCAGCCTCAGGTCATAGTCTATCTGTGTGCCAAATTTCATCCAAATCCGTTAAGCCGTTTTAGCATGACAACGTAACAAACCAACAAACTCACTTTCGCATTTATAATATTGTTTAGGATTTCGGGCAACTCCTACTATATACATGGTGACTTGTAATGTGGCATATTGGACATGATAGTGTGACCCATTTGTTTGTTGTTACTGACACGCGGGCGAAGCATCAGTCTTTCAACTTTTTTTCCATGACTGCGTGGCCGTCAGTTCGGTTCTGCGAAAACATCTCTGATGCACTACAGAACCAGGGCATTCTCAACAGAATCCTAAAGACATTATTATATTGGACGCGCAAAGCATCTAGCGATCTTTTGGCATAGCCGACCCATAGACCCCCGCATACAAACCTTGACAATACGCCTTAGCTCCTCGCTGGATCCGCTCTGGACTGTACACTCTGTAGGTACGGTAATTAGGCAGATCATATTCCACCTCAATACTTACATTTAGCAACAAGTTCGCTATCTTGAACAGCAGTTGCTAGCGCGCTACTTCTCGGGAACTTTCTCAGCGCATTTTCTAATTCCTCATCTGTTTTAGCCGATTTTACTGATTCCAATAAATTGTCGATATGTTGTGCACCAGCGCCTCTAGTAAATGTAGCCATAGTCAACTTATCATCGTATGAAATACGGCGTTTCAGTGAATCGTTTACGTATTTGCCCAATTGTTGTATTTTTTCAACGTTTCCAGCTTCAGCCAATGATTTTAGTAAGTATTTAAGGACACTGATTTTAGGTATTACTCCATGTTCGATTGATTTCATAGCGACATCCATAGCTTGTGTCAGCTGGCCGTCCTTAGTCATGGTTTCGATATGTGTGGATACATCGTTTTTGGTCGGTTTCGATGGTTCTCTTCGAGTTACGATTTTTTCTACCAGATCGCCTTGCTTTTTAGCCGGTTTGCTGGTTTTGCCTTCGGGTATAATGAATGGTATTTCTCTTTTTTGCGATTTCAAATGCTTGCCGAGATATGAAAGGAACTGGTCGCTGGGGACTTCGCCCTCTTCTTGCAGGAGGGTCCAAAGTCCGAGAGCCTTGTCAGTTTCATTAGCTTTGCAGTAAGTGATGAGCAGGTGGTAGAAGATGTTAGAGCGGTCTATGTGTGACAGCTCCTTTGTAGCTTCGAGTAAACCTTCCAGGTATTCTGATTTTCCTTCCTGTAATAAAATTAAGGTGATTTTATGTTCGTAATTTGAAACGCTTTAAAGTTAGCCAAAGAAACAAACAATGGATGAACAGGGTGACTACTGATATAACGTTGAAATAAAGGCTGATAAACTTGTACGGAAGGAGAAACTTACTGCACTCACCCAAAATAAATTGGTATAAAGAATAATACCATTCTTTATCCCAATTTATTTGTGGTCAGTATTACTATTCTTTATAATGTTGTGGCGGCATCAACACCGCCACATGCGAACTACATCACAGTGACTTCACGCAAAATCCTTCATCGCTCAAGCAGAGTTTACCGCGCAACTTGCATATGCAGCGTGTCCCGTAAGTCGACGTTAAGCTGGAATCGGGTGATAGGTCATGGCATAATAGATAGCAGAAAAAAAACGGGAATTTCTTTTTTTTTTAAACGAGAAAATCTACTGCCTGTGACCTATCACCCGACTCCAGCCTGACGTCGACTTACGGGACACCCTGTATTCAACGTCTCGAAATCAATCGTCGGACAGTTGCCCACCTTTTCCATAGAGTATGAGTTAACTTTATATCTAGTTACTCATTCCTCTGTAAGGTTCAAAATTACAGTGTATTACCTCAACATATCTCTGGCAGGCGTCATCCAAGCGTCGGTGGCGGGTCTGCAAGCCGGGAGTCTCGAGGATGCGACGCGCCTGTCGCAAGCGGCCGCACTCGACGAACGCGAGAACCAAGTCGTGGAGAATGTTTACTTCGCCGTGCACCTGAAATAACACAAACAAGATAACGCAAGAGTTCTAGGGAAGATCTCTAATTTGAAAAACCGACCAAGTACATATTGAAGATTTCCGTAGTTGGATGAATTTATCCCAAAAACAAACTTAACATTGTAGTAGTAAAACACGTTCTCCCATACATCGAAATACGTCACGGTCAATTCTCCAACTGCAAATGTTAGTTTGTAATCGCAAAAAAATGTGATAAAAACTAGAAATTCACGATTTTCGGACTGTTTCCTTTACTTGTACTGTGAGACCTTGCTTCTTGCCAAATTTTATGATTCTAGGTCAACGAGAAGTACCCTATATGTTTTGATTTATTTGCGAGTATCAAAGTAAAGAAGAAGAAGCTTGACACTTTTATAGAGCTTTAGGGACCGTAGACCTACGTATTCGTTTTTATTTAAACTTGATACCTCCACATGTTCCTTAGAAAAAGGGTCTTGACAGACTGACAGACAGACGGATAACGAAGTGATCCTATAAGGGTTCAGTTTTTTTTTCTTTTTATGGCTTTTCAGTTACGGAATCCAAAAAAACGGAACATTAAGACCACAATTTTACTTAACGGAACATTAAGACTACATTTTCATTGATCAAATACATGTGATTTAAAAAAAAACGCGTAAAGCGGCTTGGCAGTGTATAAATACAGATTATTGCGGTGCTTGTATAGTTATTGCTTTTTACGAGCGCGAGAATATAATTGAGCTTGGAATAAAATAAGGTTTAAAAGAGACGCACGCTGACGCATAAGATGCAAGCTGGTGATTTACACCAACTCTCCTCTAGTGTCCAACAAAAGTTTACACTTCTTCTTTTCGTGTCCGATGCCTTATATTTTGTGCGACCTGAACAGGACTGTTATTTGCCTCTAAGTCCTGTAATGCTATGCTGTTACCATCTCACCCTGAAAACTTAGGTGAAGTGACTCCAAGCAAGCCTTCACAGTGAGATTTTACTGAATCGACGTGCTGGAGGGTGTTGGCTATATCCAAACGCAAGTTTTCACTATTCAAGGAAAACCAATACCATCTCACCTGTGTGCTAAGATCGGCCAACCACTGCAGTTTAGTAGCATCCTCCTTCATGATAAGTGCCTTCATCAGTTCTCCCTTCCATGGAGTACTTCTGTATTGTTTACAGCTGTTCTCAAACTCTTTGAGGGCACCGTCAATATCATCTTTCAGTAAGTGCACCTTGATTGTAGGTCCCAGTATTACATTTGAAGGCTCAATGTAATTGTAATCTATGAGAATTTTTGTCATTTCTTTTACCTGAAATTGAAAAAACATATTTTCAAAGTTGAATATTTGTTCGATGACTTTTTTTTTTTTTAAGTGAGTGAATTATATCAAAATCAAAACATAACACATCACTGCAAGATTAGGTCAGTTTTATTTGCTTATTGAATGGTATAACTGGTTAGGTAAACTCATAACTAAGTCATAAAGCTATCTAATATACCGGGTTAATGGCCGTTTATTGACTAATTCTCAGTTTTTCTGAAGGCCTACCCAAAAATCAAAAACTCCTTGAAACTACGTCGATATTTAACGCGTCTACGTAAACGGAGGTTGGGCTGTCATGAGGTTAAACTTCATCGCTGAGGAATAGAGTGAAACATGATAAACATAAAATTCATAATGTAGTTGTTTATAGCTTATTAAAAGGGGTACCTACGAAACTCGTTACTTGATTATGAAAGTTGTAAATTCTTCTCTTGACTTACCTGAGCATCATTTTTCTGCTCTGCTAATGTGTTCAAGATCTGCCAGCACTTTGAAGTTAACATGAAGCCGGAGCCTTCCACATCCACCTGTTTGTTATTCTTCAAATAAGCTACAGCTTCATCAAACCTGTTTGCTCTAATTAGAGCATATGCCATCAGCACTAGTTTAAACCTGTTCAAATGAAAATCTGGCTCTTTTAGGGCAATCTGTGCTTTACATGCTTCAGCCCTCTCAATCTCATCATTTTCACAGTAAAACTCAAATAACTGCGCCAGGGTCGCCGTTGTTAGTTCAAAGTCCGACGCTTTCAACTCCTCTAAGAAACTGTTCACCTTGTTAACGTTATTTTCTTTTATATAAGCTACAAGTAATTGCTTCTGTATGCGGGTCAAGTTGGTGAGACCTTTGGCCTTCAGCTGCGCTAGCTGACTCTCCATCTGGGTGGTGGTACGCACACCTCCTGACCGGCGCTGATTCTCAATGGGAACCGGCTCCATATCAGATGTCGACAGCTTGGTTAACAATTGCGACAAACTCGTAGTCATGTTTTCTCCAAGAAATTCTTCTATCGATTCTGCTGTGTCAGTGGTTATCCTTAAGCCTTTAGCGTAAATAGCTACCAAAAGTTTTTCTGCCAAATCTGGTCTAATCAAACTTTTGATGGATGATTTAACAATGCGGCTAATTTCGTGGACGTCATTGTTGTCTTCGCCTTGCCCTTCTTCTTGGACGGTGTTGTCTTCAGCCTGCGCAGGTGGTCTGCTACTGATGACATGAAGTATTGTTGCAAAAGAATCAATATCTTTCGTTTTCGTCACT
This sequence comes from Dasypolia templi, assembly GCA_963555695.1. NCBI lineage: Eukaryota > Metazoa > Arthropoda > Insecta > Lepidoptera > Noctuidae > Dasypolia > Dasypolia templi. Next base: position 9,513,425 of record OY743137.1, on the reverse strand, counting down.
GCGTGGATGAGGGCCCTAGCAACAAGAGAATAGCTGCCCCATGGACGATACAACACAGCAATTTCTGCTGCTTGTTTAAGGTTTCCACTATCTAAAAGCTCCACAATTAAGTTTCTTGCACCATGTATTGCTGGCACATTCGCGATTTGTAGTTTGGTTAAGACATTCTGTGGGGTATCTTTGTTGATCAAGTAAGGAATAACGTAATCTCTCAAGGCTTCTCCTGTAACAGTTATGCCATCATTGGACATATCTTTTAGAATTTGCAGAAGTCCCTCTTCATCATTTTCCTTTCCTTTCTGCACTAACAATGGCCAGTAGTAGTGCTGTCTGATTTCTAGACCTTCTTTCTTAAGTTCTTTGAACAGTTTCTGTGCTAACTCTGCTTGGCCATGTTGAAGAGCTCCTTCAGTTGCAATGAAGAAGGCATTTGGTACCAGACCTTCTCTCTGCAACTCTCGGCAGGTTTCAATAACTTCATCAGCAGGTTTGTTAAGTCTAAGTAATTGCTTCACAAAGAACGCGCCCTTGAATGGGGTATCCTCAATGGTTGTTGATTTTGGCATGGTTTTCATGATAGTTTTGGCAGTTTCTTCTTGTCCCTTGTTGAGTAGTCTGAGTATGACATTGCATACATCTTGATTGTATCCAATACCTTTTCGCAAGTGGGGGATCAGTTGCTCCACTTTGTCTCCGTGTCCACTGATGGCTAAGTGTTCAATGATTTCTAAAACATCCTAGAATAAACATTTTTTAAAGGTTAAATTATGAATTGTTATTGTAATCTAACTGATGTCTACTTTTATAATTATGATAAATCATAATTATAAAAGTAGACATCAGTTAGATTGTAAAGGGCCGATTTTTCAATGGTCATAGTTTTAACTTTTATCTGAAGAATAAATAGGTATAGTGGTTTGACATCTTTCACATAACAATACCTGAACTTTCTATGGAAAGCTTAATAAAAAAATCTGTAACTGCCTTTAGTCTTGTTCTGTCTTGTGGCAAGAAATAGGATGTTATAATAAGAACGATTTGCATTTTGTTTTGATTTTTTGGCTTGTCACAAGACAACCTGTCATTTGGTTAAATTGTTTATAATTCAACCCGGCCAAATTCTTACTCATTGTATTTTGCTTCAGAGGGTGACAGTTCGGTCATTGAAAATTTGACTTGTTCGCGTTTTCATTGTTCATGAGTTTGGTTGCATGATAATATACACCCTTGGTTACATGATGTTTTTATAATACTTCTTTTGTAAGATTGCACGAATTCTTTGAATACATTTTCGATACTTTTATTTTATAGATTTCATAAAGACTATGTGAAAAACAGAAGAATGGGTAAATCGCATTGGAAAACTGGACTGGAAACCGTTAAATGTAGACGACTTAGAGAAGATGCTATTCCTACAATGCAATAGATTTAAATGACGTGTATAAATATGTTGTACTGGATTATTTGACTTGACTTGCCTATTATCGTGGTCCATGAACGTCTTATAATGTTTTTTTTTAAACATCAAAGCTATATCTGATTGAAACATTATTATTGTAAATACAAACATGATTTTATACCTACCACTTAGGTTTTCTTTTTTTTTACTTCAGAATTACAAATTAAAGTTAATGTGGGTTGAATGTACTAATGAACCTTAACTGTACCTACCGGTTCTACTTAAAATGTCGTCCATTACTTTTTAACCAAAGAGCTTAAGCTGTAATATATAGTCGAATTTTTAAATAAATGTAATTTTTTAACAAAATCTGTTGATTTATTTGAAGATTAACAATTTACCGGTACCTACTGATTTCTTCACGATTTTAGCTATATTAGAAATTTATATCTTTCAAGGAATGTTAATATGAACATCAGACATATAATTTTTTTTTGCAATTAATGCAAGTGTTCGATAAATTTACCGACGTTGAAATTGAGTGAGTCACATCACTAGTCAGATTTTGTTTTAGTAGTGACAGCCTACGAAATATAAATATAAATACGCGCCTCACTTATGAGTTAACGCTCATAAGTCAACCGAAATTTAGTTCACCGGCCAACAGTCGCGCTCATATTGTGACAACGTGCGAAGTACCGCGAAAAGAAAGCCTTCTTGCGCTATTATAACGTGTCGGAAAAGAAGCCAGGTGTGTAGTGTAGCCCGGCAAGGGATATTAATTAACCGGTAAATCCAAAAACCTTCAAATACAAGTGATATTTGTAATTATTACAATAGTATTATGTAGATTGTAGACAAAAACGATACAATCGCAAACAATGCAAACAATTCCATTAACGACTACTCAAGACAATGGTCGTGTTTTTTCTCCTGAATCAGCTTACCTACTGACAGGTTATATGAGTTCATATATTTGTTTTTTTTTATTTGACGGTATAAGTCAATTATTTTGTTATCTTCATTTATTATTGACATGATCTACTCATTACATTGTTTTTTAATGAGCTGTATTGCAATATGTGGTTACCTAGCGACCTCGACAATTTATAATATTATTCTTGCCTGAGCAACCGGCAGCAAGTTCGTCATGCTCCCTTAGATGTCACTGCTTGCGGTAGCGTCGAGGGTCGGGTTTCCTCCTTCCCTCAAATATGGCGAGGGGGGTAATGGCTGATCTTTGCTATATGCTCGTGAACGGGTGCTGCTTGTGGTGACTGGTCGTCTATGGTTTTATTATTGTTACAGTAATTGTTCTGTTTATTTTATTTTACTTTGATGGTCCTAGTTTATCATTTATTTATTTTATTTGTTTGTACAATAATTCCAGTATTGCATATGTAAGGTGCCATGCCCTTTAGGCCTGGAGGCTTTTATTTGTGTATTAAGTTTTATTTACATTACATTTTTTTTTGGTATTGGCGTGGCTAGCTGAAGTATGGCAATTAATTTCAATGTTTTGGTAATTACTTACAATTGTTTAGAATCCAGTTCTTCTAACCGAACTGCTGGGGAGGTTGTTGCGCCACTTCTTCTTCCCAGATAAAGCACTAGGAAGTGGTTAAGGGCGGGCGTTTTGGGGGACTTTCTTATGTAATTTTGACGTTCCAAAAGTGCTGATTCTCAGCCTAATTTGAATAAATGACTTTTGATTCTGATATTGATAATGCAAAATTATAAATTGCTTCCAATGCATGGGTACCATCTTGTACCAGATGAGTGATCGCGCAATGTATTGCGTTCACTGCGAAAGTCGCGTGCGCCGAGCCGCAGCTAAAATTTGGCGAAATCCATGTGTATCGATAATGTTGTACCAAGTTGTAAACAATGTCGATATTAAGTAGTTGAATAAAAATGATTATTTGTATAGTAATATTATAATTCAAATAAATTTGTTTATTACCAGCAATTATTGTTTATTGTGGTTTATAATTTCAGACTCGTCATCGTATGTCTGTTCTCCAGTGGTAGTATATTATGATGTTTGCATGCTTGCAGGTAATCCTTAGACTTGAAACCAGTGCGATAGTTGATATTTTTTAACGAATTTCAGACTCGTTATTATCGGAAAATATATTAATTTAAGATTACACTTTATTTCGAAAAAATTGAATTTAAAAGATAGCAAGCGCATGTTACTTAATAAATTCGTATTATTTCGGGGACAATAATACAATCAGCATTGAATTTGAGTTTAAATTATTGTTCACCCTGATGCCTAATACACGATCAATCTGAATCTGCGGGGTAATTGCGTAACACACTATCAGTAGTAATCGCTTTAATTTTGTCGATTCAACAACATTCATTGCGTTATTTACGTTGTTTAGCACACACATTTTTCGAACTTATGAAGCAATGGATTAGCAATATCCTTCAAAATGTTTCAGATTGAGATTAATTGTGTGTTCCGCAATTAGGGTGCTGAATCGTTTTGAAACAGATTGCTATCCATTGCTTCATAAGTTCGATAAAAATCTGATCAACAATATAAATAACGCAATGAATGTTGTTGAACTGACAAAATGCAACAGATTAGTCGTAATCGTTTACGAAAATGTGTTACGTAATTAGAAACCATGTCTTTCTAAGCATTAATGCGTAAAACAGAGCTGTAATTAGCAAAAAACTAAAGAAAGTTTGAATTTTGCAGCTATAAAGGATAATCCCCTTAATTTGACATCATTATTTATAATTATGTACTTAGGAAGTCTACACTAATCCCCCCTTCCCGAAATTATAGCGAAAAGTTGCATAACTTAAAAATTATAACATATTTATCGATATAGATAATCGACCTTTTGGTAGCCGTAACATGTATGAGAAATAAATTAGTTTTGCGCGTGTGTGAGTGTACGTCTAGCGCAGTGTTTGCGTTAGTCTGACAACCAACAGCAAAATCGCAATCTAAGCGCGTATGGTTTATTAATTGTGTGCGTAATTCGCATACGTATTGGTCTCCTGTCCGTAGTTGAGTTAAAGAGTGGGAGACAAGCGGCGACACTCGTTCCAATAAAAATCAGGAACCACAGACCAGGTAAAATAGGTTAGAAAGGAAATACCTTTCTAACCTATTTTACCTGGTCTGTGGTCCAACCAACATAATTGTTTTATGGTAACAGTAACTGCTGTCATCACCATTATTTACGTTATTACTGCTATCACCAATTGAACCCTTATAGTATGGTACTGCCAATCTGCCTGAAATCCTTATCAGGCCGATATCTTTAAATGTTACTTACCACGTACTCTCGCTAAGCGTTATTCCTGTCACTGTTGCACACTTATCAAATTAGAGTAGTAGTAGTTTTTTCCTGAGATAAATTTTCTAATTGGCATATGCATAATCAAACACAAGTCTTCTCTCTCTGAGAGGAAGTGGGCCATAATCGACCACACAGACCCAGTGTAGTTTTGTGGGCAGTGGTGATAAAATTATTTACTCAATGTAAAGTGCTACGTTGGGGTTCGAACCCACGACCTACAACTAGTACTTGATATAATAACTTAAAACTTACCCTATCTGTCAATGTAGCTTCTTTTTCATTTGCAGTTTTGATTGTTGCTTGAATGCCATCAATATCACCGTTTTTACCGTATCCACAAGCCAGCAGTGTGTAAGTACGATTTGAAGGTTCAAGACCAGCTCCAGCCATTGTCTGTAGAACAGCTTTAGCCCCATCAGTGTCACCATGGAACGCATGGCCCATTACGAGGGCATTTAGCACAGGTTCTGAGACAGGCATGCTGAGTTCACGCATCTTTTCCAATACTTTTGTAGCTCCTTCAACGTCACCTTCCTGGCAGTAACGCCACATTAGTCTTTGATATGTTACCCTGAATGGAAATAAATTTTGTAAATTTTCTTAGGCTTATTATTTGAAAACTATGTTTTCCTAACCCTGGCATCATATCCCGCGACCTAACTAAAATTATCGTCGCGCGAATACGCGATGCCAGTTCACGGGGACAAAGTGTCTTATGATCGTGTTTTCACGCGACTATCGCTTTTGGTTAGAATGCGGCCATAGTTGCAAATAATAAAAATTCGCGATGTGTGACATGTGTGTGTGCAAAGTTAATTTCATAGTGTTTGTGGCGGCATCTACACCACTACCTGCGAACAACGCATCACACTGACGTCACACAATCCTGCATCGCGCAGCTAGCATATATACAACTCCCGACTCTATCATCAGGCAGTTGCCCACCAGATACGACATCCATCTGGTCGGAGGATCCTCCCTTTTCTGAAGAGTATGAGTGAACTTTACACCCTATTCCTCATATCTCTTCATGTTTAATGTTTTGACTTTCAGGCAATATCAGGTGCCGCCAACGTCTAGTAACCAAGTGATGTTATTATTAGTTGAATGGTTATTATCCAAGGAGGTAACTAAAAATCTCGGGTTTAACATTATATCTTATTTTGAACATATAAGAATAAATGAGTATACCTGTTAGGCTGCAATCCTTTCCTCTCCAACTCTTCGAGGAACTTGGCTGGAGAGAATTGGTGCTCATTTTCAATGTATACTCTTAACAGAGCATTGTAGTGAGAGATGTCCATAGGAATCCCTCTTTCTGTGAGCACACTCCATATCTTTTGTACTAGAAGTGTTCTCTGTTCTGGTAACTCCTCTGGTACCAGTTCACCTGTTTGAGAAAAGAAACAAGTTTTTTTGATTTTATAAATGCATATTTATGACAAAAGAAGAAGAAACGAAGAATGAGGTTAGTAGGTGACATTTTGTAGTTCTAACGGGTAGACTCAGTCATCTGACTAGGTCAAACAGTTCAGACATTCTAATGAGATTCCAATACTTAAGGAAATATATAATTTAAAATGCCTTGTCTTTAGGGCCAACAGAACCTTATATTGTCAGCGGGCTGTATATCATGAACCATAATAGGTAGACAGTTGAAAAAAGAAACGTCTGCCTAGCAGTGACAACATAGGTTAAGAAAAAAAATATATTATGTCACCTACAATACAAAGATAATGATTTAGATAAATATGAAAAATGGCCAGCGTGTTACAGAAAGTCAAGTTACTGTATGTACATTCAAACAGATTGTATTCATCAAAATCATTTTCTATATGTTCTATGTTAGAGGGTTTGGTTTCCGCACTTAGTCCTACATGTGGACCATTGTACGTGGGCCATGGCGGCCGTCGATGGTTTTTATTCCAACCAGCCCACCTCCCTCCAGAAGCCGATCAAAGCTTCTGGTCTGTTGAGAACCTCTGTGTAAGATCCGAGTGTCCCGAGGGTTTCTGTTCTAATCTGGGTAACGCCTGTGCACTCAAAGAGCACGTGCGCGACGGTCTCGTCCGACTCCATGCAAGCTCTGCACAGAGGGCTGTCCGTTATGCCTATTGTGTAGAAGTGTTTATTTAGCCTGGAGTGGTCCCCGTCACCAGGCGCAGGCCATTTCTATTCAGACGTAATAAACGTCTGGTTAGCCTGCCATCTAAGGATGGCAAAGCTTCCTTGGACTACCTGCAGCCTGGTGTCGAGGTCCACCACCTCTCGGTTTGTGTGTGGGTGGACTCCTGCAGCCACCTGCGTATCTGGTTGAAGGGGATGGGTATGATGGGTTCAGGCCCGCATGCCGACGTGCTGGATGCTCTCCTGGCTAATTCGTCAGCTGCGTCATTGCCCAGCGATCCACTGTATCCTTTTATCCATTGCAGTGTCACTGTGTTGCGGTTTAATACCGTTACTCGTTCTAGAGTCTTGTGACATTCTAGTATTATACTTGAGGTAATATATTTTGCCTCAATGATTGGAGGACTGAGGCGCTGTCGGAGAGTATACGTATATGTGTGTCTGTAACTTTCCTGGTTTCTATGGCGTACGCCGCTTGTATAATGCCCACACACTCCGCCTGATAGACGGTGTTGAACATTCCCAGCGCATTTGATATGTTTATGTTGAGGTCATGTGAAAAGACTCCAACGCCGGTCCCAGATCATGGTAAGTAGCCTTTGTCATTGAGTGTTCTGATGAGGCTGTCTACAACCAAGTTCCACAGAAGTGGCGAGAGAACGCTCCCCTGAGGGCAGCCCTTCGCCACAATGGCCCTTGTGGTGTCGTTCACTGTTACCTGTTCAGCTCTCAATTTGAGCAAATTAGTGATCCACCCGCTCAGGGTCGGGTCTATATTGTGTCTGTCGAGGGCCATGTTGATGCTTCCAAACGTGGTTTTGTCAAAAGCGCCCTCGATATCAATGAAGACGGCTAGTGCTGAGCATTTGTGGTCCACCGCGCATTCAATCTTGGAAACTACGCTATGTAACGCAGATTCCGTTGATCTGCCTGTGGAGTACGCATGTTGTTGTTTATGAAGTTATGGGGTTATTAAGGGGTATGTGTCTGAGTGCTATACAGGCTGGGAAGGTCTCCACCAGGCATGGTGTCATTATATCAACCCCCCATTGTAGGAGGGCTGGGAAGATGCCATCCAGCCCAGCGGACTTATAGGGCTGAAAGGTGTTGATGGCCCACTTTATCCGGTCTTCTGTTACTATATTGCGGGCTCTAGACCAGTCTTGATCCGTAGGGGTCCATTCTGGTTCAGCTTCCCACACCTTGTCCTCTAGGAGTTTGCAGTCTGGGAAGTGAGTCTCGAGGAGGATCTTACTGGTTTCATGGTCATTTAGTGTGTATGAGTTGTCGGGTTTTTTCAGCGCGCCGAGGGTTCGGTCCTGATCAGTTGATAGGATTTTCCTTACCCTTGCGGCTTCATTATTGGTTTCGATGGATTCACAGAACTTCCGCCATGCTGTTCTTCTGGCAGCATTTTGCAGCATGCATACCATGCATGCTGCAAAATCATTCATTTATTCAAATTACATAAGACAGTCCCCCAAAACACCCGCTCTTCTGCACTTCCTAGTGCTTTAGCTGGGAGGAAGAAGTGGCGCAACAAACTCCCCAGCAGCACACTGTCTATTCAGTTAGAAAAAACTTTATTCTATACATTAGATTAGAAGATATGAAAAGTAATTATTATTGCGAGACACAGAAATTTATATTACATTATTTGCCATATGTCAGCTAGCCACGCCAATATGGCATATTGGTATATAATGCTGACGAATGTATTTTTTTTTTCAAAGGTTGGTGACTTGAAATGAGATTTTGTTATTACAGTAAGTTTATTATTAAACGTAATAAACCTTCCGGACCAAATTCTCTACATGATGGTCAATACTGCTTCAAAATCTATTGTTTTTTAGAACATGAAAACTGACTTTGTTGTAACCTATTCATAGATGCTTTTATAATTTTCTTACCACAGCATCTAATGACCAGCAGTGACTGTGAGCTAGTGATGTCATTTTTAGATTTGATTTCATCAAGAACTTCATCAATGTCCTTCTTTGTGATCCTTCCAAATCTCCGCACTTCAGCATCTAGTTTTTGTAACAGCGGTTCTAGGTTTTCCTTTTTCTTTGTTGCATAGTCTCTCATTAAAACACTGCAAATTAGAAATTATGTTTCATCAAAGAGGAAGCCTTGTTCACTAGAATTAAACCACTAATTATTTTCTATAGCATCGACTTTTATCAGTTTTGAAGAATCAATGTTTTAATAATAATGATGTTATATGGGGTGGCCGGGACATCAACGCGCAACCTGTTTTCATGCATTCAGCACATGATCTCACTTGGACCCACTTGGGTCACAGCCCGTGGACAAACAATCATAGATCTAACCCTTGCAACAGAAAATGCGACAAATATTATCACAAACTGGCATGTATCCGACGAGCCTTCTTGCTCAGACCACAGAAGGATTCGTTTTACACTAGCTGCCAATACAAGCAACCCAGTGCGAAGGCGAAACCGGCGGCGCACTAATATACCCGGGTATAAACGCCTCCTAGCCTCCCTGCTAGACAGGCACTTATCAAAAGTAACCATAAGAGACCCTGCACAATTAGAATACACCGTGAATAAACTATCAGAATACCTAACCGAAGCATACCATGCATGCTGCAAACTAAGAGCACCAAAAACCAACAGCGAGAGGAACCCATGGTGGAACGCTGAACTTAGTAAACTCAGAGATGCATTACGTAAGCAATTTAACAGAGCCAAAAACACTAGACTCCCGGACGACTGGGATTTATACAAAGAGACCCAATATACATACAAAAAGCAAATCAGAACTGCCAGGAGAACAGCATGGCGGAAATTCTGTGAATCCATCGAAAACAACAACGAAGCCGCAAGGGTAAGGAAAATCCTATCAACGGATCAGGACCGTACCCTCGGCACGCTGAAAAAACCTGATAACTCATACACACTAACTGACCATGAAACCAGTAAACTCCTCTTAGAGACTCACTTCCCAGACTGCGAACTCCTAGAGGACAAGGTATGGGAAGCTGAACCAGACTGGGCCTCAACAGACCAAGACTGGTATAGAGCACACAGTATAGTAACCGAAGAACGGATAAAGTGGGCCATCAACACTTTCCAGCCCTTTAAATCTGCAGGGCTGGATGGCATCTTCCCAGCCCTTCTACAATGGGGGAGTGATTTACTAGCACCATGCCTGGTGAAGACCTATCGGGCCTGCATAGCACTCAGACACATACCCCTAGCTTGGCGCGAAGTGAAAGTCATTTTCATACCCAAACCAGGCAAATCCGACTACCCGCAACCCAAGGCCTACAGGCCCATAAGCCTCACATCTTTCTTACTGAAAACCCTCGAGAGACTCTGTGATAGATACATTCGTGACGGACCTCTTCAGGCAAAACCACTTCACAAACAACAGCATGCGTACTCCACAGGCAGGTCAACGGAATCTGCGTTACATAGCGTAGTATCCAAAATTGAATGCGCCGTGGATCACAAATGCTCAGCACTAGCCGTCTTCATTGATATCGAGGGCGCCTTTGACAAAACCACTTTTGGTAGCATCAACATGGCCCTCGACAGACTCAGCATCGACCCGACCCTGAGCGGGTGGATCACCAATTTGCTCAAACTGAGAGCTGTACAGGTAAAAGTGAACGACACCACAAGGTCCATTGTGGCGAAGGGCTGCCCGCCCTCTCGCCGCTTCTGTGGAACCTGGTTGTAGACAGCCTCATCAGAACACTAAATGACAAAGGCTACTTTACTGTAGGCTATGCCGATGATATAACCATAATAATAAATGGCACCCACGAAAATACCTTATGCAACCTTATGCGCCAAGCCTTGAAAATAGTAGAGGACTGGTGCAACAGACACCAGCTATCTGTCAACCCCACAAAAACCGAACTGATTCTCTTTACAAAAAAGAGGAAACAAATGACACTACAACTACCACGCTTCTTTGGTACTACCCTAAGCCTGTCAACCGAAACCAAGTACCTAGGCATTTATTTGGACAAACAGCTTAATTGGGCGAAACACACCAAATATATCACTACAAAAGCCAGCATATCTCTGTGGCAGTGCAAGCGAATGCTTGGCAGAAATTGGGGGATTAGCCCCAAAGTCACCTACTGGCTATACACTACTGTTATTCGACCAATTATCACGTACGGCTCGTTGGTCTGGTGGCCTAGGACAGACCTGAGCACAGCCCAAAGAGAAAAAATATATTACCTCAAGTATAATACTAGAATGTCACAAGGCTCTAGAACGAGTAACGGTATTAAACCGCAACACAGTGACACTGCAATGGATAAAAGGACACAGCGGATCACTAGGCAACGACGCAGCTGACGAATTAGCCAGGAGAGCATCCAGCACATCGGCTTGCGGGCCTGAGCCCGTCATACCCATCCCCTTCAACCAGATACGCAGGTGGCTGCGGGAATCCACCCACACACTAGCCGAGAGGTGGTGGACCTCGACACCAGGCTGCAGGCAGTCCAAGGAAGCTTTGCCATCCTTAAATGGCAAGCTAACCAGACGGTTATTACGCCTAGACAGAAATGGCCTGCGCCTGGTGACGGGGACCATCACAGGACACTGCTCGCTAAACAAACACCTTCACACAATAGGCATCACGGATAGTCCACTGTGCAGAGCTTGCATGGAGTCGGACGAAACCGTTGCGTATGTGCTCTTTGAGTGCACAGGCGTTATCCAGATAAGAACAGAAACCCTCAGGACACCCGGATCTTTCACAGATGTTCTCGACAGACCAGAAGCTTTGATCGGCTTCTGGAGGGAGGTGGGCTGGTTGGAATATTAACCACCGACGGCCGCCATGGCCCACGCACAATGGTCCACATGAAGGACTAAGTGCGGAAACCAAACCCTCTAACATAGAACATTCAGCACATGATTATGGATCTCCTGCATTCACATTTTTACGTTAGTTATCAATAATATTACTGTTTCATACAAAAGTACAATACCTATGCGGGAAAAGGGTATGCAATAGCATTTTTTTATATTACCCACACATTTCGGCGAGCAGGTTGCACGTCAATTTCCTTGCCTGCCTGTATATTCTTTGGGTTCTGATTTAAATCACTTGTATCAGTCTAGATGTTGTGGAGTCAGAAAGCTGGTAGATGGCTTGACACCCCAGTTTGCATCAGACAAATATAAATATGTTGTATTTGTATCAATTTTACTGTGTACATGATTAAAAAAAAAAAATAATGGGCTATTCACTCCATGGGAGTCCAGTGTGAAAATTATTATTCAAAACAGTAAAAAGTAATTTTAGATTCTTAAATTATAGCCTTACTTTTCAAGAAAAATGTAAACAAAAATAAAATTAAGGATCAACAAATGAAAAAACTAAAAGGGCTAACTCTGTAACTCGTTTATCATTGGAAACAAAAATCTGAAAATTGCACCTGATTCGTATGTTGGATGGCTTCTGGGATAAAGCATCATTATAATTATTATGTCGAGTTACAAAATTCGATTTTAGACATTGCATCATACTCACTTATTAGCGGCACTTAGAGCTATAGGACTGATTAAAGAATTGGCTTCAGCGGTCTTAGCTGTGTTCAGGATAAGTGTTCGAGCCGCACCAGTGAAGTACCGCACAAACTTCGTAGACCTTAAAAGAGACGACATTTTGGTGCTGCGGATCTTTAAAACATAAAAAAATTAAGTAATTCCGCTTCAATTTTGGGAAGAAACACTGAACTTTTATCAAAACCCTATCAGGGCAGCTAGAACTAGCTAAAAAAGAACTTTAAGGTTATTTGTTATGTCACTTGGCATTACCGGACGGTGTTGCTAGATAATATTAAAACCAGAAAATCAAAGAATCTAATAACTCTCTACCGAGAGCAGAAAATACAACATACATTATGAAATTATTTTGGTTAACACGTTACATAAATAATAACCACATAACTCATAATTAAAAAAAAAAAACAAATGGCTCTAAAAACCAGCTTACAAAAATTGGTGCAGGCGACATTAATATCTAATTCTTTCGGAAAATAATAAAATAGGTCAAATAAATTATTATTAATAAAACTGAAGAGTTTGAAAATTATTTTTGCATTTGATAGGCTTTCGGAAGGCTATAGGCTAATTAACGTGTTATGAACCGAGCAATTTGAAAAAAAAACTCGGGGTAACAAATATTTCACCCGGACGAAGTCGCGGGCAGAATCTAGTGATAGCTAAATGGGAAATAGTTAGTGGCCTCTTCTGTCATCTATAGAAATAATGACTATTAATAAATAGATATTTGGTTTGAAGATAACAATCTACTGATAAAATATTTTACTGATAGCCGTTCGTCACGTAAGTAAGAATGTAACAGTCAGCCTACGATTGTTTCATTGTTGTGCAGAAACGAAGGCGTTTATTTTCACTAAAAACGGTACACTTGATACGCAAGAAATGGGAAATTGCTGTACAAAACATGATCATTTAAGAGCTGCAGACAATAAGGAGGAAGAATCTTTACAGGTCAGAGTATAAAACCAAAAAACAATGAAAAAGCCGAAAACAACTGCCGCGTGCCTTTGACAGTTTGCTTTGTATAAGTCTAGTGGTGTGTTGACATTTATAATTTTTATATGTCAAGGATGTTGTGTTTAGGTGGCGCCATCTGTTTTCAGCTTTGCATAAGATTCCCGATTGGCATTGATCGCATCTGGGCAAAGTATTTTTAAATTTTAAGGGCAATAAGTTGCAATATCCTTTAGGAATATGGCTCCATCGATAATTTAGCTTATTTACAAAGGAGTGAAGTCAAGCTACACATTTCTAGTTTTAGCTGTCCGTGTCTCTCAAGCCCCTGTGTCAGAAATGATCCGGGCAGGCTTTTTGTACAATGAGAAGTCGATTGGTTGGTTATTTGATGGTAGTATCGATAATTTTGCACTCAGTTGTCCTGTTTCTTGTTGGTTCTTCTTTTTGCACTCGTGCCCGTATCTAAACACCAACAAGGCCAGCAAAACTTGACAGACGGTGAGCTATGAAGTTGTGACAGCTGTCAGTTGTTTTGTCAACCGTTCCGGTCACCGGGCTTGTTGTAACACGAGTTCACAATTTCACACGACGCATTTTACCTGGCGCGGGATTCGGCACAGTACTTTTCGAACAGAAGGTTCAGCCGGTTGATAATAAAAGCACTAATAGTCTCCTTTAAATAAAGAAATAAACAATCTACTACCAAAACATAAAAATGGTGAGTTAAAAAATTGTAACTTCCTTTGACTTTGGTTTGACCTTTCGTGTTGTTGCAGGGATTCTTTATCAATAATGATGTTAGATTGTTACGTCTATTTATGCCATTGATGGAATGATAAGTAATTAGAAAAAAACAAATCCCTTAATTAATTCGCTTAATAATTTAGCCTAGCCTTTTATGTAACAAACAGGTTTTATTGAAAAAAACAGTTATCCGTCGCTGAAGCTTCTTGAATGTTAATTTATTGATATTGTCTTGACGATATCTTAAAAGTTCGTTTTAATTAAAAGTTCTCATCTCATCCTCAACTTTTTGAAAGTTTTAAATTTGAAAAACCATTATAACCATGGTAACCAGGCTTCTCTCAGCTCATCTTGTTTTGTACTTACCTATTACATAATAATAACATTGGCACAAACATGAATAGGTACTGAAGGAGTTAGAACTTATTATAGTTTTGTTGGAAAGAGCTCAAGTTTCTAAATGTAGATAACTTTTTCTATTATTTTGGAAATATGTGGGTAGCTGGTGCAAATACACAAACAATTTCTTTGATTTAAAAGTAGGAAGTAATAGAATTTTGCTATGTTCTTCCAATGGTAGACAGTCCGCAAAGGGAAATAATTACATGATTATCTAGTAACCAGGAAGCTATTGTATTTGGAACAGTGGTGGTCCAGTGGTATCCAGGCAGGCACTTTACTTTGTGTAAATAGTTTTATGATCACTGCCCTCAAAACGGTGAAGGAAAACATTGTGAGGAAACCCACATGTCCTAGAACCAAAAATTCAAAGACATATGACATCTACTAACCCGCACTGGGCCCGCATGGTGGATTATGGCCCACACCCTCTCACAGAGAGGAGGCCTGTGTCTCAGTAGTGGGAATGTTACAGGCTGATTATGTAAGCTATTCAATCCATACCAATGTTATTCATTCATTCAATGTAATTCAAAATATAGATTGTTCAACAGACTTGAATGAATGGTCATGCTACAATTAACTAGAAACATTCAATGTAATTCAAAATATAGATTGTTCAACAGACTTGAATGAATGGTCATGCTACAATTAACTAGAAACAATAAGTTACATTGTGTACTTTGCTCATTTTCAGGCTGAACCTGTTAAAGTAGTTGTCACCGGTGCTGCAGGCCAGATCGCCTACTCCCTGATATACCAGATTGCATCTGGTGCTGTGTTCGGCCCCAGCCAGCCTGTATACCTGCACCTTCTTGATATCGCCCCCATGATGGGAGTCCTTGAGGGTGTGGTCATGGAGCTGGCTGACTGTGCTCTGCCCTTGCTGACTGGCGTATTGCCAACTTTCAAGCCTGAGGAAGCATTTAAAGATGTTGTTGCTGCATTCCTAGTTGGTGCCATGCCCAGAAAAGAGGGCATGGAAAGGAAGGACCTCCTCGCCGCTAATGTTCGCATTTTCAAGGAGCAAGGTCAAGCCATGGACAAAGTTGCCCGCAAGGATGTGAAAGTCCTTGTTGTTGGCAACCCAGCCAACACAAATGCTCTTATTTGCTCTAAGTATGCTCCTTCCATTCCTAAAGAGAACTTCACAGCAATGACTCGTCTCGACCAGAACCGTGCTCAGTCTCAATTGGCAGCTAAAATTGGAGTCCCTGTGCAGAATGTAAAGAATGTTATTATTTGGGGTAACCACTCATCCACTCAGTTCCCAGATGCTTCAAATGCTGTTGTGACTGTTGGTGGTGCACAAAAGCCTGTCCCGGCTGCCATCAATGATGATGCCTACTTGAAGTCTGCTTTCGTCACAACAGTGCAGAAGCGTGGTGCTGCCGTCATTGCCGCAAGAAAGATGTCCTCAGCTCTCTCTGCAGCCAAAGCTGCTTCTGATCACATGAGGGATTGGTTCTTGGGAAGTGAAGACCGCTGGGTGAGCATGGGTGTTGTCTCTGACGGCTCATATGGCACGCCTCGTGATGTCGTTTTCTCATTCCCGGTAACAACCGCAAATGGCAAGTGGAAGATTGTTCAGGGTCTGACCATCTCAGACTTTGCGCGCCAAATGCTTGACGCTACGGGCAAGGAGCTCTCTGAAGAAAAGCAGGAGGCCTTGGATGTCTGCAAGGATTGACCTAGCATATTAATGGAACTATAAGCATAAGACTATACATATTTACAATCTGTAGCTGCTACAATATTATTTTTTATCACAGAAAACGGCTTATGTAATTGTGGTCACACACTACTTATTTTCAAGGTCAGAATTTTAATGAATCTGTCCATTTTGTCATATTATCAGACTTACACAATCAGCTTTAGTGATTAGGCATTTCTTTATTAAGGTTTTGGAAATACCAACTATTTTTGATTTTCACATTTAAAAGCATTTATATTACTTATATAAAAATTACGTCATATTTTTGAGACTTTTATTTTACTTTACTACAATAAATAATGATTATTGTAATTGTGTTGCTTACGTCATTATAAAATAATTATTGTCTATTCTGTTATCATGTTTTCTGTTAATTATAAATTTATTGATAACTCTGATTGCGTGATGAAGGTCACTGTAAATAAAAATTATTGTTATAAAACCATGTTTACATGATTTATATGTCGTACGTGCAGTCCTACACCATACCTAATCTAGCTTTTCTCAAAGTTATGAACCGAGGTTCTGATTACCGACACAACAAGTGCTATATTTTTTCTTATTGTTGTGGCTATGTGTGGTCCAATCGACATGCCCAACAATGCTCATCATGGAGCAATGTTCCCTGATAGTGATCTAAAATCTATGTCCAAAATTGGATCGGGATAAGATTAAAGGTGATTTTATACATTACTCAGAGAGGTAACAGAGAATACCAATTTAATTTAAAGGACCATTTAGAACCTCGATCTAACGTAAATTAGAAAAATTATAATTTATACACAACTAGCTTACCCGAAAACGTGTTTTTTTTATTAAAAAATAGATGTTGGTCGATTCTCAGACCTACCCGATATGCACTCAAAATTGTATACAAATCGGTCCAGCCGGTAACAAACATTGCGACATGAGAATTTTGTATATTAGATTTTAAAACGTAGTTTTATCGAACTTCGTTAATGCGATGATTGAATATCGTTAATTATAATATTCTCGTTGTTTCTGTATCTGTGATCTAGATTAACTATTTCATTTCACGCGTGTGTTACATACCTACCTATAACTTGTTGATTAATTTTTGATAAATTAGAGATAGGTATGGTATGGTGGTATGGTAGGATGGTCTATTATAGTACCGTGACCAAGTTTGTAATGGAATGTTGTAAGCGAATCTTAGTAGAGATAACAACATAGTTTCTAAATGCAAATATAATGGATTATCTTGTCAGATAAGAATAGCAAACTGCATTCACCGTGAATTCACCAATATTTTCAGAGCATAGTGAATTGGCCAGTCATTGGAACGATAGACTCCAGTGCCTATTGAAAGAAGGAATGGAATATTATGCTGCGTACGTTGCTCGTTGAGTCACGAAGAAAACAATACCATGTAGTCATTCATGTGCTTGGGAGGGCACAGTGTGCCACCGACGAGCAATTAAGAAACTGCAGAAATTATGTTGGAAGATCATATCAAATTATGAAGGTTGGAAATGCTTAACGTCTCTAGTAATTGGGAGGCCCACAGCGAAGAGTACAGTAATGAGAGATCTCCTAGCCTTGGACAGCTGTACGTTGGCAAACATCTGGACCGTGGGACTTAGTCAAGATTTTGAATGTTGATTATATATACATATAATTAGTAGGTACCTAATTGATACCTAGTCAAATAATTAGTTTCTTAATACTTTTTACGTAATAGCGCTTTCAAAGTGGCCCGCCAACCGAACGCCTGGATAGCTAGACCATTGCACTCCAGTTGTAATAAGGATCCAAGTAGCTCAAGAATGAGTACCTACTTAATTGGTACCGAAGCATATTGATATTAATTATGATTGAATAGCTTCAACCAATTTAGTAACTTTGGTATTTCAATGGTTTTTCCAAGTTTTAACACTTTCATTGCCACTTCTGTTTTCATAAAGTGAAAAATGTTAAATTTCTTCAGCATTTCAATTAAAGTCGTAACTTGTTAACTTAGCCTTAATGCAGCTTTTGTTCATTCTGTAACATTTAAAATGTAGGTAGTATTTTTTGTTTTTACACAACTTATTCCCTCTCCCTCCGGACTCTGCGTCGAGTGGACGTGTGTATCTTGTACTCGCGAACTTATTAATTTGGAAAAATTGTCTAAAGTGCAGTAATCACTTCTTGAGTTACACAAATACTTGCGCAATAAATCGTATTACTAACAGTGAAACGATCAACGGAGATACGAGCAAAAACATTTTTAAAGATTTTGCGGTGATTTGTCTTTGTGTCGAAGTGTGACCTTTTGACGGGTACCTACATGACACACGACAAATCACCGCAAACAGATGCAGAGCGTGGTCGAGAGGCGTAAGCCGTCTGGTTGCACGACGGAGCTCGAGGCCGCGAGTTCGAACCACACATCCAGCAGCAATTTTTGTACTCAAAAGTATTTTGCAAATACAACAATTTACTGGAACTATTTGGATCCCTAAGCATATTGTTGTAAGCGGAGTCATTACCCGAGCGTTAGCAAATAGCGGGTAAAAATTGTGTATGGTCCAAGTTCAAGTTATTGAGATCACTTGGAATAACACATATTAGAACGAACAACTTGTATTAAGACCTTCACATATACAAATAATGAAATATACGCAAAAACGACCCGCTTAGTATCCATTGTCCCAGCGAAGCAGTGACGAACGATAAAACGATGCGTCCAAAGCGTACTCCTCCTCTCACCTGCACCACAAACGTCCGCAGCCAGGGAACAAGTTCAAAGCGCTGTCGCAAGTGCTACGAGTGGATTTGCTGACGCGATGCAGTACTATGACTCCGAACCGGCACCCTAATTGCGTAATACACAATCAATCGGAATCTGGGGGTCTACTTTCTTAGCCCGAAGTCCGTGGTTTCGGCCTTCGTTACGGACGTTTCCTACTCTGATCACCTACGGACTTACGATTAGTCCCGAACTCGAACTAAGAATGAATGACAACACGATTTGACAGTTGTCCCTACTCCCAATGCGTTTTTGCCCGTCCGAAAAGTTGGATTTGACACTTGTTTTAACGGAACGTTATGTCATTTGATACGACATCAAAATAGTTATCGTGCTGCTGACGAAAGTTAATTAATTAAAGGTTAAACAAACTTACCTGAAGTGAAGTTTGACCGCAATTACACGAGTCGCTGCATCCGAAGAGATTTACATGATTCACTAGGTAGTACACTCCTCAATGTACTAGGCATCGCACAATTTTTAAATAAAACACTAAAATAAAATAAAAAATAGATATTAAACGACTACAGAAGTACCTGCGGTAGTGGGGCGTCCGCCGCACCCAGCCATCTACGATCGTTCACTTGTCATTCATTTAAGAGGGCTATTTATCTTAAACTATTTTTAATATCGGGATTTCTCGTAGAAGGGTTGGGTGGGTTTGTAAATCTCTTCGGATGCAGCGACTCGTGTAATTGCGGTCAAACTTCACTTCAGGTAAGTTTGTTTAACCTTTAATTACACTTCGTCGCTGCATCCTCGAGATTTACATGATTCACTAGGTAGATGTTCAGAGTTTTGAGATAAATAGCCAATCCATTATTGATGAAGAAAAACAAATAAATCCATTGATTTTGTTTTATTTTGAACACAGTTATATTATTAAATTATGTCAACGAAGTGATTACTTATACAAAACAAAAAGAAAAATACATATTGCATTTTAGCAATGAGTATTTAAACGTTATTTTCATAGACAGCGCGAGCAAAATCATCGGTTTCCTCTATAAGCAGAGGTCTGTTATAAAATTTACCAAATACTAGAGAATTACCAGACCAACCGGCAGTCTTTTTAATTACATCTATAGAAATACCTCTACGACCAGCCGCTGATGTAGCCGCGTGGCGCGTGCTATGTGACGTAAATATTGTGGTGTCTATACCACTATCTGCTAGCGTCTGTTTTATCCAGCGGCTTATCGTAGAGGAGCTGGCGTTGTGGACTGGTCTCTTAGTAGTTAATAATAACCTTTCGGTATTTGGTTCAGTCCTAAATGTATCTGTAACATTAACATATGAACATAAAGTCCTTCCTGGACATATCTCTATTTTAATAGGAAAAAATGGGATAATCAAACGGGGTGTTTGTCTGCCAGGTGCAGAGGTTTTTAACAAATCGTCAATTGTTATTATAATGTTTGAATCACAAATCTTTATATTAGACAGACGAATAAAGGATAACGTCTGCACACGTTGTGCGGTTGACAACGCAAGCAGAGTTACCAGTTTTTTTGTTAATTTATTTAAACACAGATTTTCATTAGGAAAATAATTGAACAAAAAATCTAAAACTACATTAGTGTCCCAAGTAGACTGATATCGAGGGAAAACTGGTTTCAATCTAAAAACACCTTTCATAAATCTGCTGACAATATCATTTGTACTTAAATGTCTACCTATAATTAAACCGAGCGCCGAACGATAAGTGTTCAATGTAGTATACCTGGCTCCTGTTTCAAATTCTTTGGACAAAAATTGCAGTACCGGTTGTACAGATGCGGTGTAGCAGTTTACTTTATGGGTTTGACAAAACTGCCACCATTTTCTGTAAGCGACATTATATTGTTTCAGTGTATTATTGGATAATGAGGCAGTGATAATTTTTATAGTTTCTGGAGTTAATGACTTTCGAGAAAATGCTTCCCTGATAACAGGCATGATACCAGGGTAAGTTTCATCCAAAAGGGGTGCTGCGTTCTGAAAGGAGATAAAAGGAGATCACTACTCGGTCCGTGATAAACCGGTTCCCTTATCTGTAAAGATGTAAACAGTGGATACCATGGCTGACTAGGCCAATTTGGGACTATGAGCACTCCTGTAGCTTTGTCAGCAATTATTTTTCGTAAGCACTTGAGAATCAATGAAAAAGGTGGGAACGAGTAAAATTTAAAGTTGCCCCAATCTAAAGTAAATGCATCAATATCAAAAGCGCGTGGGTCTCGTCTCCAGGACACATATTTATGACATTTCGAATTCAAACGAGTTGCGAATAAATCAATCTCTGGAGTACCATAATGAAGGACTACGTCACGGAACGCTGAACGAGATAATTCCCACTCGGTGTCGATATTGATGTGCCTTGATTCTTGGTCAGCTTCCGTGTTGTCTTTTGACTTAATGTAGGAAGCAAAAATGAAGAGACGACGCTCTTCACACCACTGCCAAATCTCACGTGCTATATCATTAAGGTGTGTATATTGAATACCGCCCATCCTATTGATATATGAGATTGCAGTAGTGTTATCTATTCTTAATAAAATCTCTTTGTCTACCAAGTCATTGGCAAAACATTTTAAACCAATGAAAGCTGCTTTTAACTCTAATAAGTTTATGTTGTTAAGTGCCTCCGACGTGCTCCAAAATCCACCGCTGGTTTCTCCGTTACAAGCGATACCCCAACCCGTTAGAGACGCATCGGAAAAAATCTCTAAGTAGTATTTGTTTTGACGGATTGGACAAAACGCATTCATTATGTTTATCTTCCACCACGAAAAATCAGGTTCTAGGTTATTAGGAATGATCATATTAACATCATAATCTCCTTTTGATTTCTGAAGCGCGAGATACTTAGTTCTTTCAAATCGCTTGGTATAAACCCACCCATAAGTAACAGCTGGGCACGATGACGTAAGCAATCCCAAAAACTTTGCAAAGTCCCTGATAGATAAAAAACGTTTGTTGGAGTATCTATCGATTGTCTCTAGAACCTTCAATCGTTTCTTTAGTGGCAATTTTAAAGTCATGTCCGTTGAGTTTAACTCAAAACCTAAAAAAGTTTTAAGTTGGCTGGGAAATAAATCACTTTTTTTAATGTTTATCACAAATCCGAGCTTTTCTAACAGGTCGGTGATTATTTTTACATCATGAAAGCAGCTTTCAAATGTTTTATTAATACATAACAAATCGTCTAAATAAATAACAAGCATAATCCCTTTTTCTCTGAGGTATTTAATCACAGGTTTCATTAATTTTGTAAAAATCAACGGTGCTGAACATAAACCAAAGGGTAAACACTGAAATTCATAAGTCTGATTGAAAAACCTAAACCGTAGATATTTTTTACTAGTTTCATACATTGGGATTAAAAAATAGGCCTCCTTAAGGTCAATATGGGCCATGTAATATGATTTTGATAATAGTTTAGAAGCAGTTCTAACATCTTCCATTTTAAAATGTTGCGGATCAATATAGTTGTTTAATTTCTTAAGATTAAGAATAAACCTATGGGTTCCGTCGCTTTTAGGAATTAAAAAAATATTCGAAATGAACTGACCATGAATGTCTTCACATTTTACTATTGCACCTGATATTAAAAGCTTTGAAATTTCAATATTAAGGCTGTTCGCCTCTTGAAAAGTAAAAGATTTATTAAGTGGCTCTGCATATTGAATTACGGGACGGTTGAAACGGATTTTGTAACCACGATATATACACTGTAAGATTACAGCATCTTTAGTTATGCTTTTCCATACTGTTACAAAGTGTCGTAACCGACCAGCATGTTTAATTACCTCTAGTTGGGTTTCGGAGGTGCCTTCGGGGCTGTCTTCAGAGAGCTGTATCGTTCCGTTGACGCTGGGTATCTCCCTGTGTTCGGGTTGGAGGCTTGGGTCCTGGGCCCACTTGACCTGCCTCTGTAGTTCTGGTGGCGAAGTGGGCGCCTCGAGTTTCCCTGACGATAATTATTAAAGTGTGTCGATCTGTGGGAGGTAGATGGTTGAGGCTCGGTCCTCCTTATCTGTAATCCAGACTTTTCAGCCATCTTAGATGCCTTGATTTTTTCGCCTAAATTTTCTCCGAAGAGAAAAGTATCCCTCTTAACTCCTTGGATAATATTCAAGAATTTTTTATCCAAGCTGAATGTAACTAACTTCCTTCGGTTAGCAGTATTTTGGCAATGTAAATCTAACAATATTTGTGCCGTTTCTGAGAGCTTTTTTATAATCTCAGCTTTTTCTAAATTGCCATCAATTACCGATGACAGTAGGTTAGTGATACCCGCTATACCAATACCTAGATGGTTTTGTGTCCATTCAAGACGTTTATCTCTGTTTCTGGAGGATTCCGTTAATACGGAGGATATTTCTTGATTAAGTTTTGGTGCCTTAATAAGTTGAAAGTTCTCCGGTATCAAAATATTATTAAACAGCTTTTGTTTCTGTTCTTTACATAGACCTTCCATAATAATCTTTCCCCAACGTTTGGAGATTTCTTCTCTGATTTTTGGCCCAAACACCTCATCTTTTTCCTTAGATTCTCCAAGAACCTCTAAAATATCAGGTGGGAGGGTCTCCACAATTTCTGGTGCGGCGCTGATGTCAGCGCCACCAGTAACGGTATCAGAGATATTGTGTTGTGGAACTGTCACCACAGATCGAAAGTTTGACTGAGCTTCATCTGATTGGTAATGCTCAGAGGATTCGTAGTCGGGAGGTAAGGAGGCAGGTCTTGAGTGGCCAGACTCAACATCTGGAACGGTATTTCAATCTACTATAGCATTGTCTCAAATTTGGCTTCAAACAATGACAACAAAAGGATTTGATCACATCAAACCACTCGACAATACAAGTCACTATTATAGACGGTCGTAATCGCGTCACGACACTTAGCTATTTATTCAATATTAGTTTTAACTTGACCGGGATCTCATCACGGTACTTGCAGAATATGCATAGAAGGTAGGTACCTATTTACGTACACATTCCTTAAACTTTAATGGAACAACAACAATACAAAGTCATGAGTCATACCGCACGTGTGCGAACAACAAGACACTTGTAAAAATCATAACTATTGAACTCGGTGATTTATAAGGAACCGGTAAGAAAGGATTAGAAACACACCGTTAGTATTGCGATAAATCTTACTAACCTTCATCACTGGATGTGTGTTCGCGTTGTCTTGCTAAACGCTTTTCCAGTCGCCTAATTTTTCGTCTGATTTCCCCTGGATCTTCTTCATGACGTCTTCGTCCCATGGTCACAAGAAAAAAAAAAAACACGCGAAATACGCGAATTGGATAAAAACGGATGGAATATTTCTAACACCAACAGTTAATGTTGCGATGCCCGCACAAAAGAAGCGAATGACAAGTGAACGATCGTAGATGGCTGGGTGCGGCGGACGCCCCACTACCGCAGGTACTTCTGTAGTCGTTTAATATCTATTTTTTATTTTATTTTAGTGTTTTATTTAAAAATTGTGCGATGCCTAGTACATTGAGGAGTGTACTACCTAGTGAATCATGTAAATCTCGAGGATGCAGCGACGAAGTGTAATTGAAAATATGGCTGCTTTTTTAATGCTCGAAGACGCTATACAGGTAGAACGGAGGCGTCGCCGATTGCCTCTAAACATGTCAATAAATAGGGTATTTGTATTTATAGCATTGATTAGGTTATATAATTTGCAAACTTGATATTTTGCTTACAGGACATAATGGGTGTTAGGACAGGCGGAAGATACTGTTAGAAAAAAAATTTTACGCAATAAAAGTATTGTTTTTTTGGTAACAAATTTTTATTTAGCATCAATCAACACAACTTGGCTTCTTGCTGAATCGGCAGGTAGGTGTCGCCGAACTCGAGGACGTGCACGACGAGAATGTAATGCTGTAAACAAATGAAAAAAAAAATAGTCAGTATTAGCTTAGTATTTTATAAACATGATTTACGTCATCTATTTACTAGTGATCAATTATACTTACTTCGCTGATTACGAATTAGCAGTTCCTTTTACCAGTGCCTCAGTGATCACTGCAGGTTGCTTCTGGGAAACTGGGTTGGCAGGTGTAGCAGTAGATATTTGTGTGGGTGTGTTGACTGCTTATTCTTGTCTTACAGGTGGACCCTGTACAACAAAAACTGAATATCATTGACGGATACAAGAAATGTATAATTATGTATCTGTTAAGTATAGTTATTTAATTTAAAAGTCACGGGTAAGACGCCATGCAAAATAATTATAAGTACATGAATGCTGTTGTTTCTTGTTTTTTTTACCATCAGAACAAATTTACTATCTATGTTCAATTATATTTTAATTATTACCGATGGAAAAGCTGGCACTCTTGCCTCAGTTTGCGGCTCTCTAAAACCCTCTCCCATAATTGGCAGTATCCTCAATTCGTATCGATGGGTCTCCACCTGTAGCACATGCTGAACGTCTGGCAGATCCAGCAGCTTTTCCGGCCCAAATGTTTTTTTTTAAATCATAGTATGCACTTTAATAATGGCAAGACCTTAAAATCATAATAATACGAGTAATGTATTAAACTTACCCTTTGCCAATCCTCCACGGACTTTGTGCAACTCCCCATTGAATTAAGGGAGTTGCACAGGCTTTCCCACAGCCGTTTTGATCAGATTCTCCCGTTGGCACCCCTCAATAGTCCGCGAGCCAACTCATTATGCTCACTCATAAAATCGAGGAAGGCCTCAATTTTTGCATGAATTGCTGCTGGAGCAGTTGGGGCCATTTTACTAAACTAGCGAAAACATCCCGCGTCGTATAAATAATATTATGAAAGTACACTTAATTAATGTAAATAATTATTTTGAAAAAAACTGACATTTCATTTGAAAGTTGCCGTCAGAAAGAAAAAGGGCAAAGGTATTAACAGGATAAGGCCACGATACGGATTAAAATGGCAAAAATTGTTCAATTCTTTAACTAAAGACATAACAAAAACTATATTGTTCGAAATGTGGTCTTTTTCTTAGAAAACCAATATTATTTTTTATTTAATAAGCTAGAAAACTTCAAAGTAAGTAAACCGGTAATCGACCGGTAAAATAGCGCGGCTCTATCGTCATGCGTCATTCGTTCACAAATATTGTCTATGATTCCGTTAGAAACTCATGAATCCGAAATCAACCGGGAGTAGGGTTTAGTGCTTAGTTTCGAACTACCTTCGAACGGACCCGTATCGTCGTTGACGGAGTAAGAGTGTAGACCCCCTGAATCGTTTTGAAACAGATTGCTAATCCATTGCTTCTTAAGTTCGATAAAAATTCTGCTCAACAATATATAGAACGCAATGAATGTTCTTGAACCGTCAAAATCAAACAGATAAGTCGTAATCGTTTACGAAAATGTGTTACGCAATTAGGGTGCGGATCTCCACTCATTGGCAAATATCACCGGGCGGAAAAAGAGGAAACATACCGAAGAGAACACCGACTTACTGGCAACCATAAAAGAAATGTTCGCATCGTTCTCAGATGAACAGGACAAACGATTTAATTAACTAAAAACTAGTATTGAGTTGATGTCACACAAATATGATGAGTTTATATCAAGAATATCGTTTCTGGAAAAGGAAAACCAAGCCAGTAAGACTATTATTGCAAATTTGGAGGAAAAATTGAAGAACTTAGAACGGAAAACGCGTGGTGTTGCCATCGAAATACGAAACTTACCCAAGAAAGTTGGCGAAACTAAGGAATCACTTCAAAACGACGTTTTCCGTCTAGGAAAAACACTAAACATGGATATT
Organism: Dasypolia templi; assembly: GCA_963555695.1. Taxonomy (NCBI): domain Eukaryota; kingdom Metazoa; phylum Arthropoda; class Insecta; order Lepidoptera; family Noctuidae; genus Dasypolia; species Dasypolia templi. The sequence continues at coordinate 9,486,666 of OY743137.1, read as the reverse complement.
GGTAACAACACTATTAAGGAAATTTATCGAATCAAATCTAAGGATGCCTCAAATCCAGTCATAGTAGATTTTACTACAGTAGGTATTGATTAAGGGCAAAATCCTCAAGGCGGTAAAAACCTTCAACAAGACAAAAGAGAAAGGTAAGAAACTAAACACAACGCACATAAACCAAGATTATCAATTAAAGCCATATCCGAAACTCTCACAGTTAATAATCAGAAATTATTTTATATAGCGAGACAATTTCAAAAAAGTCATGATTTTAATTTTTGTTGGACGGAGAATGGAATTGTTTACCTTAAGAAGAAGGAAGGCTCTCCTCATATTCGAATAAATTACTTTAAAGAACTAGAGAACTTAAGAAAAAGCACCACATTAAATTGACTATATTTTGTCATTATAGAAAATTGCTGTAAAATACACTTTTTAGCTACTTTTTTAATGCAGGTTTTTATTCAACCATTTTTATTTTTTATTCTTTTAATCTGTTTATGACCAACTTGATTATCATTGTTATTTTACAAATTCTTGACACATTTAAAACTCAGACACTAAAAATATATGATCACTTGGATCATCCAACAATTGAGCTGTTTAAATTAACACAGTCAAATGAAAACTACCCACTCATAAATCTCTCTCACACTTATTACAAAACCACTCACACACACAATAAACACTCTAGAAATAATTACACTACACCTAACTACCACTCATACATACACAATAACCACACAATCATACTTAGGGTTCTCCACTACCAAAACGTAAACTACACATGTTATTCTGAAAAATTCACTTCTTTCTATAAATTACCATGACAATTACAATCGAAAATATTACCATGTTAATTACTTTTTGGTGACATACTGAAACTTACAGAAAACATAGACCAGGTTTCCGTTTCCCATTCGTTCGCAGCAGATTTTTTCAGCAGATTCGGATGAATGTCATAAAATAATACCGTTAAAAACAGAAAACTTGCAAATAATAACTCAAAATATACGCAGCATTAAGCGCAACTTATCAGGCTTCGAAACTTTACTACGAAGACTAAAACTCGTCACATACTTATTCTAACGGAATATTGGCTTTCTAACACCCCGATCATACCAAAATTACCTGGATACTGTCACACGGCAACCAAAAAAAATCCGAAACAAAATGACGGAGTAGTAATACGAGTATACTGCAAAGATCACCTTAATTTACAAATACACTAACCAAATTCTAATGAAAGCAATTGCTTGGTTGCCACCATTGACAGTCATATAGCGATAGTTGCCTTGTACAGGTCACCATCATATACAAATATAGATCCATTCCTCTCTTTTTTGGATACAACGCTACAACAGATATCATCTTTTACAAATATCGTGATTATATTTCGTCGTTTCATTCTTCAGATATAATAATTAACCAAGTAGTTTCTTTAACTTGCTAGGCAACGTTGCACGGTTTTTAGAGAAAAATAATTTAAATAATTTTTGATTAATGAGTACTTTTTCTACTTTTGTCCCACTCCCTTGTGTCAGCCATCTTATCTCGTCATTCCTTTTTCGTGCGTGGCAGCGTTAACACATTCCGACTTTATAATGCCGAAGTTAACCAAAAGTGAAAAAAAATTGCGTTACAAAAGGAAAATTGAAGATTTAGAAAGTGATAATAGAAAACGACGCCGACGGAGGATCATTTTTTCCGATGATTCGGACTCTGAACTGGGTAAGCTAAGATTTTTTTTTTTCTATCTACCTACCCAGTAAAAATTATCTGTCTCATTAGCCATGACCGTGACCTATATTGCAAAATGTTAACACATTAAACCTTATTTCGTTGAAACAAGGATTATCGAATATTATCTATATCGAAGTTGACTGCGAGTTAACTGCGATTACAAGATTAACTGCGAGTTAATTTTGATTATTACAAAAACAAACCAGTACGTACAATCATAAATTGATAGATACGTACACATTGATATTGTCTGAGAGAAAATATCTGTTGCAAAATAAAATATAGGTAACTAAAATAAGATAATTATTTATATTATTATGTAAATCGTGATATTGGTGCCGATTCTCTTGTACACCGAACTAAACTAACTAAACTATCACTAAAATTCCTTACTTTTTACTATGAAAATCTTGAAGCTATTCTGCGAAAAAAAATCTCTAAATTTAAAAACAATTTTGACACAACTATAATCGAATTTGACAATCGCGAGTCCACGTGTTTTTTTTTTCTTTTGATTTCGCAACGTCTTTGTTAGAGCCGGAGGCAGCCTGGGGCAGCCTCGACGTGTTTTCTATGGAAGTTTTGACTTTTTTTGTGAAAAATATAAAATTAAAATATCTACATGTAGAGATTTGGTGGTTTCAGGGTTCCAAAGGGGGTCGAAATTTTCATTATTTTTGTGATAGGACCCACCGTTTTCGAGATATGAGCAAAAAAAGAAAGTTAAAGTACCGTTTTTGCACGTCTGAAGTCGAGGTGTTGGTGTGAATTTTAGTTCACGCCACCTAATTTTATTCCACACCTTTTTAATCGCGATTAAAAATAGTCAGATTCATGTTCAGATTTAGTTAGACAATCAAATTTTTTGGTGAAAAACGTAAAATTCAGAATAGCAAAATAGCCATTTTCACTAAACTAATAACTCAGTGCAATCTTAGTGCTGTCAAACTAAAATATAGTTAATTTGTGTCACTATAGTCAATTTCAGAATGGAAAATCGTCATTTGACAGAATTAAACCAAATTTTAGTGATTTTTAGTCTAGTTTAGAGGCGTTTGTGACAAGAGAATCGGCACCAATATCTGCGAGATAATATGACTACTTATCTAAAATTTTCCCTTTCGTACCAATCCTATGCAAAGCTTTTGTTTTAGGGGAAAATCCAACTTTGCCTGGACCAGAAAATGACGTAGTCATTTCTAATTAACATTTAGAAACTCAAACAGAAATTGAAGTGCAGGCACAAAAAGAGCCTATTTCTGAACCGGTCACGGAAAATCCATTAATCGATAAGACGTCAGATACTTCGGATCCACAGCCGACTGTGGAATCATCTCTGGATCCAGAACTCCTCGCAGCATTAGGAGAATCTACCTCCGATAGTCCCGAATTCGGCGCCAGCATCCACGACAGTCTAGCCAACTTATGGCTACCGCTACTAAAGAAAGGGATGAATAAAGATAACAAGGAAAATTTCCTTAAAGAATATCTAATCCCTAACAACTGCAAATTATTACAGGCGCCTAAATTAAATGCCGAAATCTCTGCTGCTGTATCGGACGTAGTTCGTGGCCGCGACAAAAAATATGTAGCTGTACAACAACAGCTCGGCCAAGGTATCACAGCTGTGAATCGAGCCATGGACGTCATGCTGAAAAGTGACAATAAAATCGAGGCACTTAAACACTTAAGTGAGGGTTGCCGCATTCTGTCCGACTTACACGTCTTTTTTACCAAAGACAGAATAAAACTAATATCACCTAGTCTCGACAAAAACTTTCTCCACATAATTCAAGACGCGGAGAGGGATGAATCTCTATTCATCAAAACAAGGCCAACAAATAAAGAAGAGCTTCATCACAGCGAAGGCTAACACTCCTAACACAACTAGCACCCGGCCCCCCACGTCACAGGGAAACTGTTCGGGGCCTCCTCGCTACTCGTCGAACAGGGGGGGGGCGGGGAGGGGTCGGAAGACGAATATCTTTACCTTTAGATAAACGGGACAAAATTACTCATTTGATACAAAAATTCATAAAGCTACCGCGATGTACCATACGTGAGTATGCTCAGCTGATTGGGGTACTTATCTCTGCCTGCCCAGCCACCAACTATGGTTGGCTTTACACAAAAATACTGGAAAGACAGAAGTTTTTAGCCCTCCAAAAACATAATGGAAATTATGAAGCTAAAATAAATCTCCCAGATGTCGTTTTAAACGATTTAAATTGGTGGCAAAATCAAATTTACACCACTTCATCGTTCATGAGAACCTCAAATTTTAAATTAGAAATTATACAGACGCATCACGTACAGGCTGGGGCAGTGTATGTGCTGAAAAAAGTTTTGGTGGGCAATGGAAGGCTGCAGAGAAAGAAAACCACATCAACTACTTGGAATTGTTAGCAGTTTTCTTAGGCTTAAAGAGCTTTGCATCAAATGAGTCTAACTGTACAGTTTTATTACGTGTAGATAACACTACTGCCATCAGCTATATCAATCGAATGGGGAGAATACAATTCCCACATTTAAACGACTTAACTCGACAAATTTGGCAATGCTGCGAGATGCGTAACATAACTTTGTATGCGTCATATGTAAACACAAAAGATAATCGTGCCGACGAGGAGTCAAGAAAGACAAATGCCGATAGTGAATGGGAGTTGTCCGGCCAGGCCTTCCAAACTATTATAGCGAACTTCGGACAACCTCAGATTGATCTCTTCGCATCCCGCGCCAATGCCAAATGCGACGTATTTGTATCTTGGTTTCAAGAACCAGATGCATTTACCGTTGATGCATTTACTATCAGTTGGCATACAAAATTTTTCTATGCTTTCCCACCATTTGCTTTAATATTAAAAAGTATTAGAAAAATTATTGACGACGAAGCAAACGGAATCTTTGTTTTCCCTTACTGGCCATCCCAACCATGGTTCCCCCTGTTGCAGAGCATATTAGTTTCCGATATACTATTCTTCAACCCTAGTAAGTCACTACTACAATCACATTTCAGGCGGTCTCATCGTCTGCACGCCAGCCTTACCCTGGCTGCCGCGAAGCTATCTGCGAGGCCTTCACCCGGCGCGGAGTCCCACCGGAGGCGATGCCCCTGACCTTAGCCTCTCTATCAGTGAACACTTTAAAACAATATAATGTGACCCTAAAGCTCTGGTGGCAGTTTTGTGCTAAAAATGATCTTGACCCCATAAGTAAGTCAAAAACATCAGCATTAGAATTCTTAGCAGGCCAATTTAATGAGGGTTCCTCATATGGTACTTTAAACAGCCATCGTTCTGCATTGTCTCTTTTATTAGGATCAGATATATGCTCCGACGACTGTGTAAAGCGGCTGCTGAAGGGCGCTTATAGGTTAAAACCCAGTGTCCCAAAATATACAAGCACTTGGGACCCACAGATCGTCCTAAGCCTTATATCGACATGGTATCCTAATACAGAGTTATCTCTCGAGAAACTCACAAAGAAACTTGCAATGTTATTCGCCCTGTGTACTGCACATAGGGTTCAAACATTTTCGTTTATTAAAATAGAAAATATTATAATTTTGGAAAATAACATCAAAATTACAATACCCGATTTAATTAAAACATCAGCGCCCAGTCGAGAACAGCCCATATTAAATTTGCCTTATTTTTAAGAAAATCCAAGCATTTGTCCTGCCCTAACTCTCAAAGATTATATTTTGGTAACACAAAATAAGAGAGCTGGGAATCAGGGACCACTTCTTTTGACGTACAAATCTCCTCACAGAGCAGCTACTAGCCAAACTATAAGTAGGTGGATAAAACAAGTATTATGTGCCAGTGGCGTGGACGTATCGGTGTTCAGCGCCCACAGCACACGACACGCCTCCACCTCGGCCGCCAGCACTGCCGGAGTCTCTATAGATCTCATCCGCAAGACAGCTGGATGGACTCCCACATCTAAAACCTTCGCAAGGTTCTATAATAGACCATTATATAGCGAAAATGAGGACAATTTCGCAAGAGCCGTTTGCTTTCCGTCAAATTGATTATTAATGTAGTATAAGTACTTAATTTATTAGACTTATGTACTCTGATTATCATACAATTATTAATAATGTTAAGTTTGGGTTGTTATTTCTCTTTTTCTCTAGAAAAGAAAATAAAGAGTTTGATTTATAATGAACTGTGTTACTTTAATTTACAAAAAATTACTATACCGCCGAATAACGCAGAACTTACTAGGTTCTCTAAAGGTCTACCTGGTTAATTATTATATCTGAAGAATGAAGCGACGAAATATAATGGGTGATCAAACGAACTTCTCAAGTGAAGTTCGATCATCATTATATGAGTCGCTTCATTCGAAGATATAATCAGCACCCTCCCTTCCCTTCAATTTATCAGATGTGACAATTTCTGTAAAACCCCATACAATAAGTTTTGCTTAAGACTCTAAAGGAATGACGAGATAAGATGGCTGACACAAGGGAGTGGGACAAAAGTAGAAAAAGTACTCATTAATCAAAAATTGATTATTTTTCTCTAAAAACCGTGCAACGTTGCCTAGCAAGTTAAAGAAACTACCTGGTTAATTATTATATCTTCGAATGAAGCGACTCATATAATGATGATCGAACTTCACTTGAGAAGTTCGTTTGATCACCCATTATGGGGGACATTAATATAACAATCAGCCCGAATAATATTGAAATGAACGGGGAACACTATCTCACTCTAGCGGCTAGTCATGGCCTTCTACCAGCTCATACTTTAGTAACAAGAAGTAGTAGCGCTAATTGCCTAGATCATGTTCTTTTAAAATCAAACCACACTAACAGACCATCACCCTGTATATGTGTAACAACACATGAACAAAAAATACCACGCCAATTCACGACTACTATGATCAATAAAATTAATTATAAAGGCATAGAAAAATATATTTTAGAAATAGATTTTAGTGAAATCTACCAGTCAGAAGACCCAAATTACCTTATAAAATGTCTGCAAAATCTTATTGAAAAAAATACTAAAACAATTGAGCTGTCACGTCGTAAAAAAATCATAAAACCATGGATTACTCAAGGTTTGATACGGTGTATGCAAAACAGGGACAAGTTACACAAAAAAGCAAAATCCTAGTCTGACAATGAAACATTAAGCATAACTTACAAACGTTACAGAAACTTCTGTAACAATACATTAAAAAAGGTCAAGGATGCCTATGAAAAAGAGCAGCTTAAAAGTGCTCAGAACAACAACAAGGAGTTATGGAAAGCTATTAAACGAATAACCAACACTACTAAAACAGCACAACACCCGAAAGAACTTCTAACTTCCTCTACCTCACCAGAACTGTCACTCCACGAAGCAAATACTTACTTCATAAATATAGAAAACTCTTAAGCTGAAAAAATTGATAATAAAAACCTAAACACACACACGTTCATACAAAATAAAACATTATAATTGGCCTAAAAACAGACTGCGCTTCAGTAGGAGATAAAATCAGTTGTAATTCATCAGTCAGTCATCAATCAGATTATGGCGCAATCAAGCCTTTCCGCGAGCGCGGCCAGCATTTTGTTGGCAATCCCCCGCACTCGCAGCACCAGCGACGTGCCTCTCTTGCGCATAGTGGCGTGGAAGCAATCTACGCGAGCTTCCGCAAACATAATCGAAGCGCTGCAATAGCGGGGGAGTGCCAACATCACCCTGAACGCGTTGTTGAACTGGACACGAAGGGAGTCGGTCCACAACCTGCACGTGTACAGTGTAGTACAGTAGGCTCTAAAAAGAGTTATTTTCACCTCTTTAGAGCACCGTGCAAACCTGAGGATAACCATGTTCGCTCTGACCGACAGCGAAACTGAAGAAAAGCTGAAGAAACTGATTTGTTTCTTTTTAAAATTCAGTAACAGAATAATAACCTCAAATAAATGCATAACCACTCACCCATATTCATGCATCACACTACACACATACAAGCACTCACACACCCAAAAATAAATATATTGACTGAACAATTTAATAAAAAAAACCACAAAGTAGAACGTAAGCATATGTACCCAACTCGTTTATCTAAGAAGAAGACACTTGCTGTCCCAAAAATATCAAACTATTTTGGTAAGCGCACAGGAAGGTACGTAGTACCAACGTTTTTCAATGAGCTGATGCTAATCAATGGCCAAAACTAATCTCGCATGTTAAATCTAAGGCCGAACTTAGAAAGGTTCTACAAAAACATTATCTCTCAATGTGTCCATGATAATGTTTGTAACAAACTATAGATTGGCGAAAATGCCTATTTGTAAAATGTGAGTTTTGATATTTTTTCATGTGATTGTATATTTATTAGCTATAGTTTATTTACTTAGCGTAAATAATTTAACACAAACACACATTAATTTCAAAATTTGTAATTTATTGTTAGACGAGAACAACTGCCGACAAACTGTTAGGCAGTTTGGCAGACGATATGTAACGTTATGTTTGTACAGATTTTGAATAAATAAATAATAAAAAATAAAAAAAAACCCATACAAACTCACACACATACACCTATACAATATGTAACAAAAACCCTGTCCGATCCAAAAAAGGCGTATTCCTGGTTTAAAATACGTACTAGAAAAAATAGCAAAAAAAATCTAAGTCATAAAAACCATAAGCTATTGATGTTTTTTATTTTTAGTTACCATGCGAAATGTAACACTAAATATGGTAAATTTTCATAAGTTGACAACACTCCACCGGCCGGCGAAATGTTATATTTTTTGCCTATTTTATTTCAAAGGACACCGCCCCGTACTAGCCGCGCTGTAGGTACTCATAACGAGTCCTCGATCCTTTGATGTAGCCGACTGGTCGCTACTTGTTTGGACACTTCGCCAGTCTCACGTGGAGATAGCTTGCGATCGGATGTCCGTACGTATCACGTGCCGCTATCGTATCGCGAACGATGTCGTATACCAATCAGGAATATTTGAATATGTTAATTTTTATTTGTGAGTGAATGTGTGATTCGGAAATCGAAGTAACAGCTCGGATTGTGGAAGCTTTCGAGTCACTCAAATCGTACACATGTGCGCTGCGAAGAGTACGTGCAAATTTAATAAAAAGGTGTCGAATGTGTACTAATGTTCTAGATAGATAGAGGTATGTAACAAGTAAATGTTTTAATAAACTGATACCTACAGTGGGTACATTGCCAAAAACACATCACATTAACTCAATAATAATTGTTTCTTGATAAACAGAAGGTCAGAAATCGGGGTCATTGTGCGTAAGCCTACAATAAAATATCAGCTGATACCTACGCGTAGGCAAAACGTAGATTTCTTTAGTCCTACGTTTCTTTGGCGGCAGGCGACAAAGGACCGCCGCGCTCAGGCGGCTTCTTTGACACGAAACTGTAGGTGAACTCTGGTGAACCCTGTCGAGCGATCAGTGTTGCCTTTTATTATTTTTAATTTTTTAAATTAATTGTTTTCATTGGGGAAAAATAATTATCTCGTATCCATTAAACGATTACGTATTTGTGTACGCACTACGATACCAAATAATACCCTTCTGGATCGGACAGGGTTTTCGTTACATGCTGTATACACTTTTACACACAACACACTCATAGGTCAAAAACAGAGTATTTTAAATAACAAATTATTAAATTAACATTAACAGACTTATTTGAAATATCCTACATTTATACGCTAGGCCTAAACTCTAACTGTATCAAATTTTAAGGGATTGGGCACTGATAGTCGAAATACAGGCAATGCCTAGTTCGACTACAGGCTTATGAAAACATTGTGTCTCTATCTAGCCTAAGCTATTATTGTACGATATACTAAGTTTATATGAAAATAAAGATTATGTTATGTTATGTTAAGTTATTATCATAACATTAACTCACTCCTTCCCATGGGGATAGACAGAAATAACAGAACGCCACCTGCTACGATCCTTACATACTCCTTTGGCCTCTTTTTTCTTTTAATTAATGTAGGACCATATATCACTCAAATTAACCCGATCAATGAAGCAATATTTTTACTTTCGAAGACCATGGATTGTATCGCCGCTGTATCCACTTATTAGTTGACGGTCAAAAATAACTAGTAACAAAAGAGTACTGTAACAAACTTAATATGGAATCGTGGTTTTGTAAAGTTTCTATACACTAGATGGAGCTTTACATTTACGTCACGTTTCTGAATCGCGGTGTTAAGATTGTCCACCGTTGAACGACCCTCGTGAATTTCCGTAGAAAAATCATACTTACCTGGCATAGGGGATACAGTGATCACTAAGGCGGTTCCCCCAGGGCGAGGCCTTCCCATTGCACTGCGGTTGGGTTGACCCCTGCGATTATCCCTAATGTGGATGACTCGGATCGGCGAAATTTTTGATAGTGGGGACTGCGTACGCGCCGTCCCCTTAGAATTCATTTGCCTTGCCCTATGTACCGTAGGATAACTTGCTAGATTTCAAAGACTTACAAGTATGTTATGTTTTGAGGCCAGACCATTATTCGGGGAATGCCCTAAAAAGTCTCGAATCTCATTGTAACCGTATCACATGCGTGATGGATATACGATGAGTAGAATATTTCGAATGTAAAATATTTGTAAGGTAAGTACTTACTTTTTTACGTTATAGAATACAGACGCTATGGGAAGGCATCGAAGTTGCCACAACCGATAAATTTATAAGCCAAAATATCGTAAAATAAGTAATAAATATTGAAAATCTTATAGTGCTGAATCGATATTCCGATTAATCGCATCGTATTGGACAGTGTTTGTGTCCCACATGTACTGTAGAAATTGTAGAATACGTGTTTTATACATTGATGCCAATTTGGGTTAGTAAGCACGGCTGAAATGTATGGCTATATATACGCACGGCTACATATCAAGCCATACATTGCCCGTATAAGCTGACTTCTCATTAAGTGTACGAAAAACCTATACAATGCGAGCTCAGCTAAAACTGGAAATGTATAGCTTGATGTGTAGCCGTGTGTACCACTCAGTCACAAATTACCTCTCCACCTCGATGCTCCACGCTCGCTTCACACCATACCAGAGCGCCGATATAACGTCATCGACGCAATGTGACCGAGTTGTAAATATACCTACCCATGACATTGGTGCCGATTCTCTTGTCACAAAAGCCTCTTTATTAGACTAAAAATCACTTAAATTTGGTTTAATTCTGTCAAACGACGACTTCCCATTATGAAATCGACTAAAGTGACAACATACCTAACTTTATTTTAGTTTAACAGCACTAAGATGGCACTGAGTTATTAATTTTTTGAAAATGGCAATTTTGCTATTCTGAATTGGACGTTTTCCACCTAAAACTTTGATTTTCTAACTAAATCTGAATATGAATCTGACTATTTTTTACCGCGATTAAAAATGTGGAATAAAATTAGTTGTGAACAAAATTAGTTGTGAAAAAAAAAAGAAAATTCACACCAACACCTCGACATAATGTGCAAAAACCGTACCTACTGCATCTTTTTTAATTTTCTTTTGTTTATATCTCGAAATCAAATCAAAACCTCCTATCGCAAAAATAATGAAAATTTCAACCCCCATAATAAAATCCTTAAATCCCTAAAACGAATTTTTCATATTTTTCATACAAAAAGTTGAAAATTCCATAAAACACGTCGAGGCTGCACCCTCTGCGCGCCTCCGGCTCTAAAATAATTCACGGGGTAGGGAAAACAAGTACCATGTTGCAAAACCAAAAGAAAAAAAGGAACCACGTGGTGTCGCGATTATCAAATTTGATTTTGGTTGGGTCAAAATTATTTTTAATTTAGAGACTTTTTTGCAGAATAGCTTTTAGATTCTCTTAACCAGAAGTAAGGAATTTTAGCGATGGTTTAGTCGGTGTACAAGAGGATCGGCACCATTAACTTATAATTGCGATGAGAGTAGAAACACGCATTGCCTAAAAATACAATTTCTGTCAAAATGCAACGACAAAAACAACAAGTTGCAAGTTTCTGAACTAAACTACAAACAAGGTGAGTCATAGCATAGCAGTCTAGTGTTAACACTTAAAACTATTGCTGCACGTGTAAGTTAATAGAAGTTCCACTTATACAGACCCGATAGTGCTTTCGCAAAACGTTTTATCAGTTCTCATTTCCGATGGCTATATTTAGTTCAGTTCGGATACAAGAAAATGTTACCTGAGTAATTCAAATTAGAAAGTTACATGTTTTGGGGCAACAAAATTAGCTTGGTAGTTCTTTTAGAGATGTTAAAATACAATCACCCAACTATAATTATCAAACAGTACACCTACGGCAGATCTATCAATTTAAATCAAATAATTTATAATTTAATTTATGGGTAATTGGTACATGGATGTTTTCTTAAAATTTAGTCCTCCATATTCTACCCTCTCATGGGGATGCAAATAATATTCAATTCCAAAACTAAACAGAATTTCTATTGTTATTATTCTCTAGAAGTAACGGATTATCTGCAAAATTAAAGTTGGTCTTTGCAATATTATGTTCCTCCGCGAAATGAGCGGGCATGCGTCTCGGTTCGTTGGAATTATTTTTAATTTTTCAACCAATGCTGTCATCTAAGGAGATTCTGAGGGGACGGCGCGTACGCAGTCCCCCACTATCAAAAATTACGCATCCGAGTTATCCACATTAGGGATAATCGCAGGGGTCAACCCAACCGCAGTGCAATGGGAAGGCCTCGCCCTGGGGGAACCGCCTTAGTGATCACGGTATCCCCTATGCCAGGTAAGTATGATTTTTCTACGGAAATTCACGAGGGTCGTTCAACGGTGGACAATCTTAACACCGCGATTCTGAAACGGGACTTTAATTTAAAGCGCCATCTAGTGAATAGAAAATGTACAAAACTACGATTCCTCTTATGCCATATTATTTTGTTACACAACTCTTTTGTTACATATATTTGTTAATTTGTGGATTCAGCGGCTGGGTGGTACAATCGACGGTCAGCGTAAACCTACTGCTAATTAAAAAGTACTACCTTATTGAACGGGTTAATTATAGTAACCTCACCGACACTACCCTAGACGTTACGAATAAGCATACCCAAGAACAAAAAGTAAAAGTAGGTCGGTACTACATTTTCAATGTCAAACAATAAACAAGAGCTAGAATTGAACCAGCACCCTAATTGCGTAATACACAATCAATCGGAATATGAATCGTTTTGAAACAGATTGCGAATCCATTGCTTTATAAGTACGATAAAAAATCTGCTCAACAATGTTAATAACGCAATTAATGTTATTGAACTGTCAAAATCAAACAAATTAGTCGTAATCGTTTACGAAAATGTGTTACGCAATTAGGCTGCAGGATATGTATACACACACGCCATACATACTTACATATATACACAAATAAATAAAATGTAAGCCTCGGTTTGGAAAGCCAAAATAACAGCTTTATAATACACAATTTTTTGATCTGTGTGTTTGTTTGTTCCGGCTAACCTCCGAAATGGCTGGACCGATTTTGATGATCACGCGGACGAAGCCGCGGGTGGAAGCTAGCTATTATAGGATAAATGCAATTTAACAGCTAGGTGCTGGAGTTTCTCTGAGAGCTTTTTTTAAAGATATTGGTATTCTCACAGTGGCATCACAATTCATCTTAAACATTAATAAAAAAACTATAAACTATTATGATTTGAGATAACACCCGATTCTTGCTTGACGTCGACTTACGGGACTCCCTGTTTATGCAAAGTACACACTTGCAAGTGCATACTTGTACACTAAAACAGTGTTATTCATAATATTAACACTAGAAACAAGGGCAAACTACGTGCTCCATTTCACTGTCTTCATGAGGTTCATAACTCATTTGTTGGGCCTGGTATAACTTTTTATATTAAGCTTTCTTCTTTTCTTCAAATCTATAACGACTATTTAGAATAGTAAGTTATTGGTCGCTTTGTTTAACTCAATACAATGGTTATGTTCTTTTTCCAGAATCAGCTAACCTACTGACAGGTTAAATATTAGTTCCTATTTTTTTTTTTTTTTTCAAATTTCCAATTTATATAAATTATTGACATAATATACTCATTACAATGTAGTTTTAATAAGTTGTATTGCAATGCGTGGTTAGCTAGCGACCTCGACAATTGATCATATTATTCTTGCCTGAGCAACCGACAGCAAGTTCGTCACGCTCCCTTAGATGTCACTGCTTGCTAGCGACGGGGGTCGGGTTGCCTCTTTCCTTCAAATATGGTAATGACTGATCTTTGCGTTATGCTCGTGGAACAGGTGCTGCTTGTGGTGACAGGTCGTCTTGCTGACCATGGTTTTGTCATTGTTATTAGTAATTAACCGATTATCTAATTAACTGTTTGTTTATTTTACTTCGAAGGTCCTAGTTTATCATCTGTGACTTACGGCTATATAAAATCATGACGGTACCTTGTCAATACATCTATGAAAACGTCATGTATGTAAGAAAAAAATTACATGATTACAGTAAAAGAGGTGAAAAACATAATTATACTCGTAGTACTAGAAATCGGGACCTATTAGTTCAACCAGGTTTCTGACTGGCTAAAGTCCTCTCAACTTTCATGGGGTACTGTTTAAAATGAAAAGACATAACATAACACATTTGCAGCAGCCAGGTCATGGGGGACTTTAGAACGGGCTATCATTATTAAATGCATATTTTATAAAATTTATTGTCTGTACTGTAGTACTTTTGACCCTTCAGGAGCTCCCTCAACTGAAGCCAATCCTATGTGTAAAATCAGGTCATGCACCATGCAAAAATGCAATGTCTTCGAAACAAATACAATATGTAAATTTTCAACTCGGTAGGATAAATTATTATTAATCATTTTATTTCAGAATTTACATTCCATACATTGATAGTAAATCTATATAAATAAAAAGAAGTCCTGACTGACTAACTGACTCTTCAACGCCCAAACCCTTGGACCCAGAAAGCTGAAATTTTGCACAGATGTTCCCTTTTTAATATAGACAAGGAATAAGGAAGGATTTTTTGAAATTCAACCCCTATGGGAGTTACATAGGGGATGAAAGTTTGTATGGAAAATAAAAGTTTTAGTGTTTATGGGAAATCAGCCCCTGAGGGCGTAAATATGGGATGAAAGTTTAAATGGGAAACCGTTAGTTTTGTAGTTCAAACCTGGTAGCACTGGCAAAAGCTTCCTTATTAAATTACTTGTGGTACTGCCTTAGCTGTCACATCGTCAGGAATCGCAGCCGCACTGTTGAAGCGAGGCAAGACAGCTCACGCTGCTTTCAAACTGCCGCTAAATCTCATCCATATCGAAACTCCACTCTGAAACATTTCAAAGCAGAGTAATACGGCCCAAGTGCTGCATGATTGTGAACTTATAGTTTGGGACAAAAGTACAATGGCGCATAAAGGGGGTTTTGAAGCACTAAACACAACATTAAAAGACATCAGAGGGAACGATGATATGATGAGTGAAACCACATTGTTGATAGCTGGAGACTTTCGTTAGACTCTGCCGATAGTGCCGAGGGGAACTCGAGATGACGAAATTAGAGCTTGCATTAAGGCGCCAAATTTTTGACTCTGATTAAAACAAATCCACTTTAAAAAAAAATGCGAGTGAGCTTGAAGAGTGATGTTTTTGCTGGACAATTCTCCGATCTCCGAAATTGATTATAACTCCATCAGATCTTACCTCAGTTGTGTTCACTGTTGACGAACTAATAGCTCGAATATATCCAGATGTCCAAAACCTACAATGCAAATCCATGGAGTGGCTGTGAGGACGTGCGATTCTGACACCTACAAACGATCAGGCTTCCGTGATTAATGACACTTTGTTGAAGTCGTTCGAAGGTGCAGAATACCAATACAAGTCTGTGGACACTGTAGTGCATACGGATGATGCTGTACACTATCCTGTGGAGTTTGGAGGAGGAATGTAGTATATAAAGAGGTAGTTTAAGTATATATTTTTTTTAAATGGTCCTAACCCCCTATGAATAACAATGTAAGTAAAAGCGTAATTTTAATTATCAGAGTAACTATTGACGATTTTAATTTCATTTTTACAGTTGCCTTTTAAGACAAGTAGGTAATTTTGCGTTCCGTTATGTATTCCGATACTATTGTTAGATTTTAAGTAATCATATAACATCCGATGTTATAATAAGCAGTGTGGGAAGACATTGTTTAACTGGATTAATAACATTAACATTTACTTTTAATCGCTGTAGTACGCTCCCGTGGGATATTTTCTGAAATCTACGCGGGCGATGCCGCGGGCAATGTAAGTAAAACTATTAATTAATTATTTATTATTATTATATGCAACTGTACTATTTAATATTATGAAGGGTATCTCCAGATCAGTGAACGGTATTCCTAACAACCGGACAACCAACCCTTCGAAATTTGGAATTCAGAAGGCTATTCTCGCGGTGCTGCCTCACTAACGCGGCGCATCAGTGAGGCGTCCTAGCGCCCTAAAGCAGTCCGTGCTGGCCTTAGCGATCATACCTGATGCACTGCAAAAGCAAGACAATCCCAACAGCATCCTTAAACCATTATTTTATAAGAGGAATTGGAATTTATTTATAATATATTAAATTCAGCTTGCAAGATTTGGCATAAATAAACTATTAACATACAAACATTGCAAGTTAAATAGAAGCCATCGCAAGCGCGGATTATTACATATTTGGCATCTAAATATTTTTTTGTTTTCTCGATATTTGTTACTTTTTCTGACGGTCAGCGGCAAACATATAGCGAACGAGATATATGTGAACTTTGAACGAGAACATTATTGAACACAAACGTAACTAGAAAATGTCTAGATAATGTATTTGTCACGGATTCGGCCTTAGTCTGTTGTAAGTTATCGTGACTGTATTACCTAACTTTTGATCTTGTTTATCATTAAAAACAAGTGTGAATGAATACAATCAGCCTTTTATGTTCCCACTTCTGGGACACAGGCCACCTCTCTGTGAGAGGGAGCGGGCCGTAATCCACCACGCGGGCCCAGTGCGGGTTGGTAGATGTCACATGTCTTCGATTTTTTGGTTCTAAGACATGCCGGTTTCCTGACGATGTTTTCCTTCACCGTTTTGAGAGCAGTGGAGATGAAATAATTTACACAATGTAAAGTGCCTGTCTGGGTTCGAACCTACGACCTACAACTCGTAAGTCGCGGCCGTTACAACTGGGCCACCACTGCCGAAAATGAATGAATATCAAAGAAAAACCAAGTGTTTAGATAGAAATAGACCCAGATCACTTATGATAAATTATTTTATTTCGGTAAGTAGGTTTATACAAACACTTTTACATGTCAATAAACCCGTTGGCACTAATCTTAACCGATAAAAGATATATATTAAAAAAAATAACTTTATTTCACCAAAAGCCATCACATTACTATATAACAAAACCAAGCACATAAGGCTTATAACTAGGTCACAATAAATTTAATACTCTGACTCCTAAACAACGTGTATGTGCCTGTATTTTGAATTCTACAACTTTAGGAACTGCATATTTCGTGCAAATGAACTAAACTTGCGCCATCTACAGCCTTGACTTTGCTGAAGCAGCTAGTCACATGAGCGACTGCTTACCTGACTTCCAACACCCAGTTGCTGGGTATAATGTTATCCCATATTAGCAAGACTTTCGGGCCTTTGTTGACTGCCCGTAACGACTGGCAAAGATCTGTCAGTGTTTAATGGATGGTTTATGTGAGGAAAACTGTCCAGCAGATTAGCAAAGTTAATTTAGGTAAGTATTTATTAGGTACACACAAACACCTAGGTACTGCTTATTTCTACAGAAATCCATAGAAATCTAAATTAATTAGACCGCAGTCAGTACCTTATGTAGTCGACAGCGTGTTTGGTATCTTAGTTAATCCGATTCAAACTGAAATTTGAAGATAGGTAGGTAGAGCAAAATAACGAAGGCAGATTAATGAACAGTAAAACAGTAGCTGAACGTGACGTATTCTAACGTGATGTCCATTGATTTGGTCCAAAAGTAGGGCCTTGAGAAACCCCGGAAGGGAATGTTAATTACCTAAGTAGATTATGGTACTTCAGGTATGTTTGGGTAAGTTCAGCTCTGGAATAAGACCGTACGAATCAAATTCCGCTCCGAACGTTTATCAGTCTCCCGAAGGAAGAGAAAACACGATGTTTAAAGTCTAGGTAAGTATCCTTAGTTCTTCACCTAGATAATAATTCGTTTTTCCATAATGACGCGCTATACATATTCTCAATACCTACTTACTCATAAGATCGATGGAGTGATAAAAAGAATACAGATTTACATAGAGTCATTCGTTGATACATAATATTAGTCATTGATAGGTAGGCACCTATCTAGAATTATTAAATAGTGCTTAGCTCATGTGTAAGGTAGACACATTACACATGAGCTAAGAACTATTTAATAATTAGGTATGTATCAAAACAATAACAATTGATTTCCTCACGATGTTATCAATGTTTTGATTAATTAAATATTAATAGGGTCCCGTGGTCAAAAAGGAATCCTTATAGTTTCGCCATGTCCGTCCGTCCGTCCGTCTGTCCGCAGCTTAGCTCAGAGACTCTTAGTACTAGAAAGCTGTAATTTGGCATGGAAATACATGTTAGTCACGCGCCGACCAAGTGATTAAAAATCTTGTTTTTTAGTTTTTCTCCCCTACGCGTAAAGTGGGGATGTTTTTTTTGTTGTTGTCTACCAAATGTATTTGTATTAAAAAAAAAGATCCGTTTCTGAAATATTCGAACAAGAATAAGAATCAGATAATTTATTTGTCAAACATGCGTTTACATAAACTGACTAATCAGACATGCAAGGTATTGAATAATGGATGTTGTGTGCGTCCATGTTTTACCAATAGCGGCGAACAAATTTTGTCGGTATAGAACATTACATTTAAGTGCATTTTACTAATCATTTTAAATTTTATTACAAATTACAAAACAAATAAATAATAATTGATGTCAAGATATTTTAGTTATATTATGGTCAACATAGATTAAATTATGTTCAGGATATTCATTATTATGCAGTCAAATAGAATAATTCAAAACTGACATAAGATTTAATTATTAAATTGTTATTCTTATCAAATAATAACATCTTAGATACGACATACGACTTACAACATTTAGATGTGGTGGTGGAAACTTACTATGTATTGATGGAATCAGGACCCTCGCCATATAGTAAAAAAGTGTTTTTAGCGAATCCTTTTGACTTGCAAAAAGTAAGTTTAATTCTATTTATTTACAAACTATACGATATAGGGCAAACTACGGCTTAGAAGTAGCATGTGCCATGAAAAGTATGAATGTGGAATGGCTATAAGAGAATAAAGGCATCTCAAAGGGGAAAAAAAATTGATTGTGTGAGAGGTGATATGACTAAGAAGGAAGTGAACACAGATGCAATAAGTAAGGAAGAAAATTGGTACTGAATAAACTCTTAAAATAAAACTAAATATTGTCTTATTTCAGTGGATGTTTTCCCACAATGTTTTATTTATAACAGCGTCAACAATGACGGTGGATACGTTTTTCACGATAACAGGTGTACTTCTAGTGTATACCACCGCAGGGAAAATGAATTCAAGTAAGTCAGAATTGAATGTAATTCATTTGTAGATTCATGTTTAAGGCAATGCCGTAATTTTTTAATGACTTGTCAAGGTAGATGGCGATATATCTCACATGGCATGGAGTACCTACACAATGGCATAACTCCATTCGTGCATCACTGGAACAATATCTTTTTTTACTATAAATGAAGACTATGAATGAAGACAAAATCTTTTTAACGCAATTTTTCTACAATATCTCTACCTTTATTGGTACGAACGCCTACTAAAGTTTGTCCAATAAACGCCTTTCAAATTTTGAAAATGTAATATGTAGTGTCAGACTCGGTTATACTGATACTTGTTTATGCACTGACATTCTTTCCTTTTACCCTAAATAATTTTCTACCCTAAAAATACCCTAAACGCGTCAAACAACCCTAAATTTAGGGTAAAATACCCTAAGGTGTGGACACTGCTTTGGGTACATTCTTCATCTTTACCGAAACAAAAGATTAGGTCTTCCTGGGGTAAGTTTATTTGTATGACCTAAAAATAAGACCAATTGTAATGTTATTATAATAAAGAACTATTACTTTGTATATGGCTATAAAGAATCAAGTTCTTCTTACTCAACAGACAGGTGTGCTGCTGAGGATTTTGTTACGCCAGTTCTTTTGCCCAGTCTTTTTTTTTAAAGTTCGTTCTTCCATTTAAAAGTCATTTATTCAAATAAGCCCTAATTGAAATGACTTTTAATTTTGATTTTTTGATTTTATACCGATTTTGTTTAAGCTTAGCTGTGTTGAATCAGAAAAAACTAAAGCATAATCTCCTAAGTTTCGTTGGAATACATACATAAACTCACGCCTTTTCTACAAGGGGGTTGGCAAATCTACTATTTCATGCAATCCACGTTTGTGAAACTCCACAACAGAATTTATTTTGAATAGAACTAGATAACGTCACCCCCTTGCCAACGTGGGTTGCATAACATAGTAGATTTAGACTTTAGTTTTGGGCAGTCAAAATCGCTATCATACATCATATATCATTTTATCTACTAACTCTAAATATGGATAATAATTTAACATAATGTACAAAACATTAAATTCAATGATTAAATTATAGTTTCATAATGTTAATTACTTGCTATTGTACAGAACAAAGTTCTTATAACTGAACAGACAGCTGTGCTGCTGAGGAGTTTGTTGCGCCACTTCTTCTTCCCAGGTAAAGCACTAGGAAGTGGTGAAGGGCGTGCGTTTTAGGACAATGTCTTGTGTAATTTAACCTTCAAGAAGTGCTGATCCTCAGCCTAGTTTAAATAAATGACTATTGGTTTTGATTTTGAAAGCTTTGCCTTGACAAAAGCAATTGATTAGTAAATAATAAAAATATTCAAATTACAGCCCGTCGCCATTTTGTTTTGGACAAACGCCGCTGGTGTTTGGGGAGTGATCTTCTACTTTAAGTACATAATCAAACAGACTGAATGGGACAACCAGCTGTTGGACAATCTGATTAATTCTTTCATGAGGCCAGCTTACGCATGTGCCATATGCTGGTTAATCACTGCTTGCGTGCATGGTTTTGCTGGTAAGATTTGCGTTTAATACTAAGAAACTGTAATATGTATTCATCCATTTCAGTATGTTTTTATTCTAAACAGGCATGACGAACAGGATGTAAAGTTCACTCATGCTCTATGGAAAAGGGAGGATCCTCCAAATAGACGGGTGTAGCGTCTGGTGGGCAACTGCCCGACGATTGATGTCGGGACGTTGTAAATATGCTAGTTGCGCTATAAACTCTGCGCTAGTTGCGCGATGCAGGATATTGCGTGACGTCAGTGTGATGCGAAGTTCGCATTTGTTTTGTTTGTTTGAATTTGTTGAATTTGTTTTTCGCATTTAATCCTTAGTATTTCTTAGTTATATTGTTTTTAATGCTTTTTTTTAATTAAACAACAATTGTTCATTTTTTTTTGTTTATAATCTTATTTAACAATAATTACGAGTAAGTACTGTAAGTACGTAGTACAAAGTAAGGTGCCTAATCAACTAAACTTGAACTAAAATTAAATGGTTGTAAAAAAATTGGATAAATTAATACAAAGTGTGGCCTCCCCTGTTATTGAGAACTTGCTGGCACCGATTATTCATAGAATCGATGAGACTGTTAATGTTATCCTGCGGCAATTGCTCCCAATGAAATTTTAGTAAGTAAGTTGGGTGGTTGTCACTCCATCAGAGTCCTTTAAAACACGTCTCTGGAGCATGTCCCATGCATGCTCGATGGGGTTGAGGTCTGGCGATTGTGCAGGCCAAGGCAATACCAGGATGTTTTCCCTTGCCAAGTACTCCCGTGTGTACAAAGCTGTATGCGAACGCGCATTGTCATGCATCAACGTGAAATCGGAGCCAAGCGTTTGTGCGAATGGACAGACATAAGGCCTTAGAACATCCTCAACGTAATTTACAGCGTTCATGTTACCATTTACAAAAACGGGCTCAGTTCGTCTGTTCTTCATAATAGCCGCCCATACCATAACTGTGGAGCCGTTGTATGGATGCACTTCCTGAACGCACCTCAGTCTTTCAGTATTTCCAGGACGACGGTACACTCTTACCCTTCTAGTATCAAGCTTGAACCCAAATCGAGACTCATCGCAAAATAAAATTTTATCCCATTGTTCCCGGGTCCATGTAATGTGTTCCCTACACCATTCATTTGGACGAGCGCGATTCCCGTGACGTATCGGTGGGCACCTAATTGGCCGTCGTGCTCGTAGGCCATACTCATGCAGTCGATTTCGCACAGTTTGGCAACTAACAACAACACCACTTGAATTTTGTAGCCTTAAACCTATCTCTCGGGCGGTTAACACTGGCTGGCGTCTTGCCGTCAGTTGTATGTATCGATCTTGCTGTGTGGTTGTACACCTTCCTCAACCTGGGTGTTGCTAAGCAGGATCTCCCGAGTTAGTGTAACGCTGATGAACATGGCAAATAACGCTTCTGTTGACACCAAAATACCGAGTTACCTGAGATTGACTTCTTCCCGCTTACATCATCCCTACAGCTCTTTGCATTTCATCTGCGTTCAAATGGCGTCGCTCCATGACGTAAAAAATGTCTCAAAATCCAAATTAGTTCAACGCTTTTTTCAACTTATTGTATAATTCATAAAATTGATACAGAATACTTAATTTTAATAAATAAGCAAAGAAAACGCTGTAAAATTCGAACAAATGCATTCGCTTTGGAATTTGTGAAAAAAAAAATGATACTCTTTTTTTTTTACAACCAGCCAGTATCAAAACCAGCTAGTCCTCTAGATCAAAAAAGTTGCTTGCAGTATTAAAGTTGCTTTTCAAAAATCTCATTTTGTATCAGAGGCGTCTAGAAGTTTGGCGCGATCTCTATTACCTACTTGGTAAGAAATGATATATTAATTGATTAATAATTTGAAATAGTTTGTGTTGCTTAGACTTTTTTATGTGTGTATAATATAAAATTATATGATGAATTTTTATTATAGACAGAATTAAAAAATATGTAATTATATTTTATGTACCGTTGAAGTTCTTGAGTTGGTTAGCATCCCGATGTCATGCCGTGATTCCAAATCGCTCAGAGACTGCTTCATATTGCATGCTATCCGTGGCGAATCGGGCGCAATTCCTGAGGAGGCGGCAGTTTTTTAAAGTGATGGAGGTATTGTTTGTGGAAGTCGTGACTTGTCAAAATTTGGGTAATACAGAAGTTCGGTTCACATGTTTTCGGAAAATGAGTATTTTTAATAGTGTAGGGAATATATTTTTGGTATGTTGGCCCTGCTCTCTTGATGTGTACTTGGCTTGCCACTTGGCTAATTTTTCCGAGGTACAAAGCCTGTCATGTTGACCGTTATAAAAGTACTGACGTTATAAATTCGTGGAAACTGTTTTTTGAGCGGTCAACGTTGTACTGTACTATTATTATAGTGATTTCACTCTAGGGCAATTACTTGCGGTGGCGTTGTGCCCAATGTCATAGCTGGTGCTGAATTTTGTGTTGTGTTGGTGACATTTGAAGCATTTGGGAGTGCCTTTCTTCTCTCGAAGCGGGCAGCTTTCGATGTTGTGGCCTTCTTCAGAGCAGTAGGCGCAAGGAAACTGTTTCGCGGTGCATTTTGTCTTGATATGCCCGAACTGTAGGCACTTTTTGCACTGAATGGCGAGAAGTCTTCGGAACGCACGCGTTGATGGTCGACGCAAACTCTTCCCATATCAAATATTTACGCCAAAGGGTAGGGTGAGCAATTAGGATGGCGTTGTAGAGTTTCAGATTTCTATTATGCCTTTTGAAGGCGAGTCGCAGGTCGTCATTCTTCTCAATGAGAGGTGATAGCTTTTCGTTCTGGCCGCGAATGATGTCGATTAGCTCCTCCAAGGGCGTGTCTGTAGAGATTCCCTTGAGGATGACCGTATGTTGCAGTTTTCTTGCCTGTTCCGCGGTCAGCTAGGTGGAAGTTTCCAATTTCTAGAGGATCACATCGCGCTGTTTCTCCGTTTCAAACTCGACCCTTAGTTTGTTGTTAGACACAGATTGCATTTTCGATGACGCATAGGTGGTGGTGCGGAAATTGACACCGTTCCTGAAAGACTCCACGACTTCCTGGCGCGTTTTTGTATCGCTTTTAGCCAAAACGATGAGGGCAGGTCTGTTCGGTGGTCTCTTTACTTTGGCGCCGAGATGCAGGCGCGCTAGCGGCCTGCGCATAAGTAGGTGTCGCTGATGTTGCTGATGCACTCGAGATAGAAGTGAGGTGCTTGCTCAACTCCTCTCGCACGCAAGTCACAATCTCCTTTCTGAGTGCCACGTTTTCATCGTCGGGTCTGACGAGGTTTTTCATTGTTTGGACTTCTGTCTTTACGATTGTTATGATTAATTTTTTGAGGTCGCCGATGTAAGATGGTGGTTGGCCTTCTAGGCCGAGTTCATCCTGAGAGGAGCGAGCAAAATTAGGGAGTTGTGAAATCGCTACGCGTATTTCGTACGACGCCAGAGAAGTGCACTTTTTATTGTCAGCCGTGACGCTTTTTTTCCTCAGTAACGGTAGTTTTGATGCATTCAGCAAATTTGCATATGACGGCGATGCATGATTCCATGCTGGTAACCTCTGAAGAGTCCGCAGGATGGAACTTTGATAGGGGGTGTGTAAATGACAGAACTGGGGGGAGTATGGACTAAAGCCATTTTCCATTAGCTCGGTTTAGTTCTAAAGGTAAATTAAAATAAAATTAGGTCTTTAATGGCTATGGGTTGGGTATTTTGATGGTACTTGCCTAATTTCCCCGAAGGGTTAGGCAGAGATGTACTTACAGTACAGCAAATTTTCGCCAGTTATGTTTAAATCTCACGTAACAGGGGGCGAGCCTATACCCGGCACAAATCCGGACTCCGGGCTGCTACGGAGTAATTTCAGATAAAAAACGTAATAAAACTTTGCCCGACCCGGAATCAAACCCATGACCTCGTGCTCAGCAGTAGCGCTTGCGTCCAATAAATTAGTCTTTCATCATCATTATTCAGCCTAAAACGTTGCCACAACGATCGGTCTCGTGCTGACAGCTGATTGCATCCAGAGTACTACCCCAATCTGAACTATGTAGTTCGTGGTCCATGGATCTAGAAATAGGTGTAGCGAAATATAAAGGAATATTCACATACTTTAACAAGTATAATCTATTAGTATAAATACAAGTAAACAGGTATATTGGCCTAAACGAAAAGAAAGAAGAGATGGTAAATCTTTGTTACGTATTTGGTTTCCGAACTAGGGAATCGATCGTAATCGGCTTTTAAGTTCGTGGCCGCTACATTACTTAAACTTTCAAATGAATAATATCTTATAAAGATTGGGCACATAAATTATCCCGATAGAAAAATAGTCATGGTTAAAGATCAACTATCATTCGAATCTAAAAATATTAACGGTTAATAAAAAGGGGATGGTTTCCTGGATGCTGACGAACCATAGCCTCGAAGAACTGCAAGCCTCGACGGGATCGCAGGTGACACGACGATCATGTGTCGCGGGCCAGAAAGAACTTGCCTGTTTCGAACTTCAAAGTTTCTATGCTGCTGGTAACAGTGACCAAACAGCTCTCAAGTCTCGTCCGGTACCCAGAAAAAGGGTCGGAATCAGCCCTTTTTAACTGATGCTACGCCCACGACAAATAAAATAGGGCGTTACACCAGAATAAAGGCTCAAAGTTCCGTTGAGAGAGCAAATCTGGAAAAACACATACAGGATTTGAAAAAATCTTACACCATTTATGTAAAGATCAATAATATAACTGACTATAACCATTTTCAGCGGAATACTCCAAAGCTCAATACTCCATACATTCAAATTATTCAATACTCCATTTGCATTAATAAAACAAAATAATCACGAAAATCGACTGGGCTCAATAGGGATGATGATTTTTTTATTATTTAAAACTGTTAGACAAGGACAGTACTATCGTAGAAGTGACGTCACGACTATGTAACTTCATACTAGCGCCGTACATTGTCCGTATCGTGCGACAAGGACGGGAATAATCCCCTCCAAAAACTTTTAAAGCGTTTCTTCTTCTTATTTACACCGATTTAACAGTTTTTTTCGATTATGTCAACTTTACTATGCCTTCTTTGAAATTATATTATTTTTATGAACATTTCTCATCCCTATTTCAATTTTTTTACAGGATATATTTTTAACCAGTGCGCACTGCACATGCGCAACTGTTACCATGAATTAAGCATATGATTCTAGACATTTTCTTTTTTACCGTCAATTCTTTTCTACTCTAGGGGTAGAAAAGAATTGACGGTAAAAAAGAAATGCTGTTCCGTACATTTTGACCGTATAGATTTTTCTATGAAACAGCTGATGTTGTTTTTGTTAACTGAAGATCAATTTCTAGAACCATGTGCTGCATTCATGGTTACAGTTTGCGCACTGGTTAAAAATTTATCCTGTATAATCAAATGATGACTGAAATGATGATGAGGGCCTTGTCAACGCCAAAATTTGAAAAAACCTGAACGAAAATGTATGACTAGTTATATGAAAAATAGGCCATTAGAGTCTGTAGTAAAAGTCTTCCAATCACGACAGCGACGCTGATTAGTTTTTTGATGTCCAGTGAGCCTTTTGCCCTTAAAAAAAAATGCTTGTACGAAACATTTTTTAATTTATTTTTTGCTTTTAGTGCAAATATAAATTGTAAATAAAGATTATAATAATTTTAGTTTTATATTTGCAGGTCCTATAAATTGGTTGTTATCTCATGAAGCATGGTGGCTACCCGCTCGGCTGCCATATGGGATGTATTTGTTTCACTACCCTCTTATGTACAGCATCAATGGCGCTATCGTATCGCCAATCTTCTTCTCCGTTGAAGGATTTGTGAGTATTATCACTTTTTTTTTTTAATTTTTGATGTATCGAAATTCTTTGTTAAACAATATTAAACTGGAAGTTTTGCACAAGTATTGACAGTATATAATGTGTATCTATTCATACACGAAATATTTGAAAAGGGGCATCTATAGGTCGAACAGAAGCTATAGAAACGAAAAAGAATTTCTTATCTAAATGTTTTTTTTACGTAACTATTTTAAAACTGCTTGAGATATTTTGCATAAATCATCCTTTACGGCCTACTCTATAAACGACAGACGCGGCGGGGCAGAGGCGCGGGCGCGGTGCCCGTTTGTCTGTGCCGTCTCAGTTATTCAGTGTCGAGTAGTTGGTGAGTACATGTCGCCCGCGCGCGACGGTTAGCGCACCTCGTTTTAGGTACATGGGACTTAACATATCACTGGTGAACTGTAATGAACATTCGACAATACAACTCTGCCTATCTCTACGGGAAATGCAGGCGTCATGATCATGTTAACAATAAACCAACGTAGGTAGACTTCGTCACTCGATCTCGTCTTATTTTGATAACATAGTTATCGCTAACAATAAAAATAAATGTGAATTTAATATCCAAATGGACCTTAATCTAAGTAGGTACAACATTGAATTCCCTCCTCGAAGTTTTACAAAAACAGTACCTACTACAATATCTGTATTGTAAATCTGAATAAGCAGCTAATGACTTTTACAAGCGAGTATCGTGTGTACTGTGAGATAACGACTTTTACAAGCGAGTATCGAGACGTTTCAGTCATTTCTTATTTTTTTACGAAAAGGATCCAAGATGCGATTAAAACATATTCATATTCTACTTCTTCACTGTGTTACACATCTATTAGATAAATGTAAAACTAGGTAAGTACTAATCAACAGCTGACGCAACGCGAATTTGCATAAGGTAATGACTTCTGTTAGGTTACGAACTGTGCGTCGAGTCGTATCTGTCAGCTGATTGATAGGTTGTTTACCTACCCATTTGTAAATATGTAAACTGTAAGAAGTGCATAGAGCGAATTTATTTTATCAAAAATCGTTCCAGATTGGCAGATGTGGACTGGACTGTTATAGGTACACGCTGTTTCTCGCCTCCCAGTGGTTAACGGGATAAATAACTTGCTACGTTTTTCGTAAAATAACCGCAAAGACCTTTGTAACTATAAAATAACTGCATGACGGTTAGAGTATACGTTTTACTGACCAATCTTTTTGTAGGTAATCAACATTGTTTGTAGAAACATGACTATTTTATGCGAAAATCAGTTATCCCAATGCATACGGTATGCAACGAATTATTGTAACGATTATTAGGCAAGCGTGTTAAAAAATTAGAATCAACTTATTTACAACAATTTAAAATGTACATACCTCATAACGACGTAGTTTTATTTACACTATTTACACCAACATTTGTACATATTCACCCTGCAGTTGCACGTTTAATCATGTGTCCTTGCACTTTTAATAATGTATCTATCACTAGCCATCACTGCGTACACAAGCGTTAACAATTCACATGTATTATTTTTCCGCACTAGAAATGGTCTGGCCGTCATTACCATAAATCAGGTCTATCCCTACCCCACATATGGAAATCCAACGGCGTAAGATCAGGCCTGCCTCCGTCTGCAGCTGGGGGCATATTGACCCCATTGTCCCGTTGCCGCTGTACAGCTCCTAGGATCCCAAGTAAGAGGGCTTGTGATGTGACCAAAATAAGTCCACCCTCATTGTAGCAGTCCACCATGTTTTGGTACTCCTGGTTGGAATACCAATATTTCGGCATTGTTGCGTTTGTTGCGCGAAACGCGATGCGTTCTACGTTAGTTAAGGCGCGTGCAGTGCAACATGAGGTCCGCGCGGGACTGAAAATCAACCCGGCGGCAGCCGGCGCGGCGGGCGGGGGGCGAGGCAACTGAAGCAACACACATGCGCAGCGCCGGCGCCGCGGCTCGGGTCTCGTTTCAAACTCAAACTCAAACTCAAACTCAAATCATTTATTTCAAATAAACCCATTACAGGCACTTTTGAATTGTCAAGGGGTCGGTCAGTCAGAAATATGAAGCTAGTTGCCCATTCCAAAGCGAAGTAGGTACCTATGGAGAAGAACGGGCAAGAAACTCCATGGACACTCTTTTAAATAATATGGTTACAGTTTTTTTTTTTTACATCAGTCTTGTTGAAATTAAACATGTGAGAACGATGTAGAAAGACCCGTAATAAAAAACATAAAAATCGGAAAAGAAAAATTAAAAAAAGCCGTGGCAGCCAAGAGATGACCAGTCCCCACTGACGGCGCCCGTTCACGAACATGACGTATGGATCAGCACCATTCAGCTCAACCATTTTGAAGGGAACTTAATGATCCAACACACACGCCACCACCAGCGAGACATTTGAGTGAGCGTGACATACTCTCAGCCGCCAGGGCACATTCAAGTCAATGACAGACGTGCCCAGTATAGGGTAGCTTTATAGTAGGTACTACATAGTGCTCACACGTGTGCTTTGCAATTATACAATACTAAAAGATTGAATTTATACAGTGCAAAGATAGTTCTTACAATCTTCAGCAGCTCCAACAATATTTCCGAATGCTAATCAATTGTTTAGGCGCCCTTGTGGAGCAGAACCAGCGTTGAGCCAAGCATTTTTGTCAGAGATGTAATCCTCCAACTTATAATATGCTTGGCTGCATAGTGTGCGTTTGATACAGGTTTTGAACTTCGTTTCATTCAGTTGGAGAATGTGGGGAGGTATTTTATTATAACATTTTAAACAGTACCCCATGAAGGATGAATCTACTTTAGCCAGCCTGAAACCCGGTTGAACCAATTGGTCCCTATTTCTAGTCCCATAGTTGTGTCTTTCACCTCTTTTACTGAAAATATTTAAGTTTTTCCTTACGTACATGATGTTTTCATATATATATTGACAAGGTACGGTCATGATGTTAATATCTTTAAACAGTTCCCTTAAAGAATCGCGCCTGCGGAGGCCATATATTGCTCTAATGGCTCTTTTTTGCAGAATAAAAATAGACTCGATGTCTGCAGCGCGTCCCCATAATAAGATACCGTAAGACATGATACTATGAAAGTAACTGAAATAGACCAGCCTCGCGGTATCTACATTAGTAAACTGACGGATTTTTCTTACAGCATATGCTGCTGAACTTAGCCGTACTGCAAGAGATGTTAAATGGGGACCCCATTGCAACCTCGAGTCGAGCGTGATCCCCAAGAAAACCGTTTTATCAACGAATTCTAGTTTCTCTTGATTCAATACTATGTCACAATTAGTACTTTTAACATTCGGCAAAGCAAACCTTATGCATTTTGTTTTTTTCCCATTTAATACTAAATTATTAGCAGTAAACCAATTTTGTACCTGCAGCAGTGCGTTATTTACGTCGTCAAGATTTGATGAACGTCTACTTATCTTAAAAATTAAAGAAGTATCATCAGCAAATAACACCATTTGTGGTTGTTTTTTTAATAAATGGGGTAGATCATTAATATATACTAAAAAGAGGAAAGGACCTAATATCGAGCCTTGTGGAACACCCAATTTTACTTTTAATCCAAGTGAATTGACACCATTAATTTGAACTTTTTGCCGTCTATCTTGTAAATAAGATCTAACTAAACTTAGCGCAGGTTTACCTAGTCCGTAATGCTCCAGTTTTAGGAGCAAGGTTTCGTGATTAACGCAATCAAATGCCTTGGAGAGGTCACAGAAAATTCCTATGGCATCTTGGGCCTCCTCCCAAGCTGTAAATATGTGTTTTAGTAAAGTGACACCAGCATCAGTCGTGCAACGACCTTTGGTGAAACCATATTGCTGTTCGTGTAAGATTTTGTTGATGTTAAAATGATTAAGCATTTGATTGAGCATTACCTTTTCGAACACCTTGACGAATACCGGCAACACGGATACTGGTCTATAATTGTTGGTGTCTTTGCTATCCCCAGATTTAAAAAGTGGTATAACCTTACTGTATTTCATTAAATCCGGGAAGACTCCTTGATCTACACACAAATTAAATATTAAAGCTAAGTATGGTGCTATGGTCTCGATTATGGATGTACAAACTTTGATAGACATTCCCCAAAGATCTTCGGTCAACTTGATTTTTATTTGCCGAAAAGCTTTTATAACTATCATAGGGTTTATATGTTTAAATTGAAATTCAACCGGGCAGCCTGGAACGTTCGCTCTTAATAAATCAATTGAGACTTTGGGTGAGGAATTTAAAGCCTCCGTAGTTTTAGATGGTATATTAGTAAAATAATTTTCAAATTCTTGAGCTACTTCTAAGTTAGAGCTTATGGCACCACGTGAAGTCTCCAATGTGTATTCAATGCTTCGTATTTTTTTCCTACTAGTTTCGTTATTTATAACTTTCCAAACAGTTTTTATTTTATCTTCCGCTGTTTTGATCTTGTTGCTAATGTACAGGGCTTTAGCTATTTTGCAGGTATTTCTAAAAGTTTTGGAATATGTAGCAACATACTTATTGAAAGTTTCAGTGTTAATGTAAGGCTTAAGGCCATACAACTCGAACAGTCTTTCTCTACTAATCCTAATACCTCTGGTTGCCCAGTCACTAAATATAAATTTAGTGCAAATATTTTTTGTTTTCTTTTCAAAAGTTTTATTGAATTCAGTGTGGACTAATGAAAAGAAATCCTCATAAAATTTATTTGCATCGTCCATATTATGGCCCAGAACATTTAACTTATTATTTAGGGCACTATTGAAACTATTTAATTTGCCAGTAGTTATTGGTCTAAATTGTATTTGCAATTTTTGTAAAGGTGTTTTAAACCTAAAAGTTACCGTTTGTCCACTATGATCTGACGGCAGAAAATTTACGATGGCTTTTTCTAAATAATCAAAATCGCAGAAGACATTATCAATACAAGTAGCAGAAGTTGGAGTTACTCTAGTCGGTTCGGTAAAAACATTAAATAAATTGAACGATTTAAAAAGGCTTAGTAATCTACAGCTATTTGAATTATTTTCAAGAATATTAATATTAAAATCACCACAAATAATTGCGGCTTTGTTACTGGATGCAAGTTTCGCTAGGACATGTTCCATTATTGACTCAAATAAAGAAAAGGTCTGATAATTAGGGGGTCTGTACACGCACACTACAACATGCTTATCTAGCTCAACACAGGACAGTTCGATGCAATGTTCAACTGATAAACCAACTATGTCATTCCGTTGCTTGGATTTTAAACAATTTTTAATCAAGATTAGAGACCCTCCACGCAGCATAGATTTCCGGGTAAAACAACTGCCCACACTATAGTTCTCATAATTAATTAGCATTTGGTAATCCCTTAACCAATGTTCAGTAAAACAAACAATGTCAAACTTTGTTTTCTCTAAAAACATTTCAATTTCTAATAATTTGGAAGAAATACCTTGAATATTTTGATGAAATAACTTCAAGGCATTCTGCTGACCTTCTTTTTGATAATGATATCTTTTTGAGCAAGAAGATACCTTGTTGTTGTTAGTTATAAGACTATTCTTCCTGGTACCTGCTGTTGTCTTACAAACTAGTTTAAATGATTATCCGGAGTTAAGCCCAAGACTTGAATGTCACCACCAGACGGTGAGCTCGTAGTGAGTGAGGGACATGGAACCTCCTTCGTACAGTTTGTAGAATTACTTATAGCTACATTTGAGCTACATTTATTCAGGCTCGCCACGTGACTTTTAGTATTATTACTAACTATTGTGGTATTAATAACACAAGATTTCGACATACTACTTATGTCTGAGTTTATATAAAAAGCTAATAGCCTTGCTATTATGTGTCTAAAATTAACAGGCAGATACACAGTATCCCTAGTCGATTTTAAAGTTTCAACAAAACTGTTGCTGTCAAAAAACACAAGCTTGTCACTGTGATGACTAGCTAAAAAGTGCATATGCTTATTAAGCATATGAATATATTTGTTTTGTCTATTCGTCAGTCTTTCAAAATATGGGAAAGCACATAATATTATTTTACTACAATCTATCTGTAACAACTTTGTTACACAGTCAGTGATTTCATCTTTTTTGACATTAGAACTATTACCTACAAATACAGTAATGTTGGTTTCAGGATTACATTCATTTACTGTTACTGATGCCATTATTCGTTTGTAGGTTGACCCTGGCGTACAATAGTTTTGAGTAGAATAACTCAGGTTGTTGTTAATTAATTTACCTAAACCTCTTCCTATACTATCTGAGAACATAACTGAATGATAACAATGATGACTACTTAAAGATGGACAGCTACTGGTATGAAGCTGTACCACTTGAGATAGATCTTGCACTATATCAGATATATCTTGGTTAATAATACACTCTTGAGACAAACTCTCAGTCTGAGATGGGTCATCCGTTAACTTAGACTGGACAGCATCAGGGTTTGAAACCTTCTGACAAGTACACTGACACATAACTAACTCATTAGCTGCAAGGATATGTTCTTTAATTTGGTTCTGAGAACCCACATATTTAATGTAAAGGGAACTAAGTCTGCCCTCAAGTACCTGTATGTCAGACTGTAAGCGCTGTGTATCAATTTCATAGATTTTTTTGCTGTCTTCTAATTTGATCTGATAATTGTTTAACTTATTGATAAGATCAACACGTTCTTTTCTCAGTGGAATATTTTTAGAAAAGTGTTTTTGCTGTTTCCTAAATTGCTGGTATTTTTTAATTATTCGATCCAGTTTTGCAAATTTTTTTATTTTGTTATGACTAACATTATGACTATAATTACAATTATAATTCTGTTTCAGCAAGGAATCTTCAGTTAGATCAATAGTTGTTATGGAGTGAGGGTTACAATTTGTGTTTACCAATTCATTATATAATTGTTTGATCATTCATAAAAGCCACGCGACATCTAAGCGCGCCGCCATGACCTCGCCCGCTTCAATGAAAGTAGTTTCTACGTAGTATTTTCTTAGAAACTAGCGTAATGGATGTTACAAAATAGGAAAGAGTCAGTATTTATTATGTGTGTCAAGTAATATTAAATAATGAAATTGAAAAAATTAGATGTTTAGATAAAAATTACTTTCGTTTCTATGGCTTCTGTTCGACATATAGATGCCCCTCTTCAAATATTTCGTGTATGAATAGATACACATTCACTGCAGCATTCATTATAATATTATGTTAAGAACAGCTTAATTACAATGAATATTCACCTAATATTTACTGTATATTCGTAATCTCGTAAAAAAACTTGTGAAAAAATACTTAATACTTTTTATGCTGTAATACATATAACAAAATGCTTATTCATTCAGTTCAAAACAACGCTGAAAGGATATTTTAAACAAACAATTAACTTTGTGATCTTTGATTCATTACAAAACTCTTTAACAGGCATTCAAATTTCTGTCCCATCTGGAGTTGGCTGTGGTGTCCTCCTTTTTCCTCACTCTACTTGTGGACTCCCCAGTTACAGTTCTCTTTAAACTGCTGACGGATTCACGTATACTTAACATTACACAAAACAAAACAAACAAAAAACAAAACAGATTCATACAAATAACACAACAACAACTTCTATGATGTGAGACCATTCAGCAGGCTTAGCATGGCGTTTTCTTTTTCTACTCTACTGTAGAATAGAAATCGCTTTCTACGCTCCTCGAAATCTCTTTTTCGCGAGCACGAG
Source organism: Dasypolia templi (assembly GCA_963555695.1). Classification (NCBI taxonomy): domain Eukaryota; kingdom Metazoa; phylum Arthropoda; class Insecta; order Lepidoptera; family Noctuidae; genus Dasypolia; species Dasypolia templi. The sequence continues at coordinate 9,452,122 of OY743137.1, read as the reverse complement.
GACACACTTAGACTCAGGTTGCTTTATAGACAGTGATTTTCCATAGCAACGGGTTAGTTGCTAGTGATGTGTATAACTACCCATTTTTACCGTACAATTGCGTTTCGTTTCTGTGTAGACAGTACAAAACTTTCTACTGTCTACACAGAAACGCCATTTTTGTCTACTCTTCCGTCGACAATACGCTTCTCTAGGGCGCTCGTGCTAACCCTGCTGCACTACAGTAAATATATAAAAACTTTATACTACACTCCAATAAATCTTAACTTTCTTTTATCATAAAATCGTATGGGTAATCATAAAATAACAAAATATGAAGTAATAACTTTCTTTGTCGAAGAGAATAATATAAGCTAGGATAGTGATTTAAGACCTGTTTGTTTTCCAGCAAAGAAGAAAAAACCCATAATCAAGACTGACGAAAAGGCAAAAGAGGATATGGATTAAAATAGTAACATTTCTGAGGGTATTCAATGAAATACTGCTGTGGATAAAAATAATGACGTTATTTTCAATTCTGATGACGTGAATTCTGAACTCTCAGTCTAGTTCTAATGAAGTGAAATCTCATTCTAGTAATATATTTGTTGAGCCAGATACTGCTCGCAATAACTCTAGTGATATAATTGTTGAGCCTAATACTGTTCTTAATAACTCTAGTGGTATAATTGTTGAGCCAGATGCTGTTTGTATTAAGACTAGTGATATAATTATTGAACCATGTATTGCTCGAATTGATTCCAGTGGCAAAGATGATAGTGTGGTTAACATAGTTGAGAGTAAAACAGAAGTTACTTCTGAAAGTGTACTGAGACTAAAATAACAAGTAGAGTAGAGAAGAAGAGGCTGTTGAGCATTAACAGTAAGAATATACACTCCCAGACTCCTAAATCTACGGCTTAAAACATCAAAATAATTATGAGTCAAAGGAAAAGTTTGGAGACATCATTATATCAAAATTCATGACCACTTAAAAAGTCATTGATCTTTATACAAAAGAGCCCGGGAGTGTATGTAATGTTTTATGTATAATAAAAGAATTAATTAACACCAGCGGGTTAATCCCGTAACACACTTGTAACGACAATGCCTTTAATTTGGTTAGTTCAACAACATTCATTGAGTTAATTACGTTATTGAGCAGACGAATTTTTATTATTCATACATTTATGTATATTTATCTGTGCTTATATTTATTTATTATTAGGTATATATACATATTAATATACATATTCTTAGTTTTAATAGGTTTATGCGTCTCTTTATATTTAAAAATATTTATTATAAAATGCACACAAAAGTTTTACCACTGTTTGTCTCTGCATCACCGAAAGGTTGACTGGTAGAAAATGCCTATGGCATTAAGTCCGCCTCTGTACATTCGTGTGCGTGAAGTATTAAATACGTGTGACACTCAGAAAGTTTTGCGAAAACTAAAATAAATGTTGTAAAGGTAAATATTTTTTACTTTCACTAGCCTCTATGCAAAGTTTCATGCGTCTGAACCAATTTCGAAACACTTTTTCCAGTCCGCGTAGACACCCCGTTTACAGCCTTCCGGCGACGAAAATTGTATCCCTTTGAACAGACTTTTTATTTTCGGGTTTAACAAGAAGGCACTCGGTGCTTGGTCAGGCCTGTAAGGAGTGTGATCCAGGAGTTTGACCAGCGTGCTCTCCAGGAAATCCCTCGTTTTGAGCGCGGTGTGCGAAGGCGCGTTCTCGTGGTGGAGCAGTACCCGCGGAACCCTGTGTTTGGTTGCATGTTGCTCACAACAGAGAAAACTTCTGCCATTCATTTGGTAGTACAGTACATCCTCGTATATGGTATATCAGCGTGGATGCTTCTTTGGTTGCTTCTACGTTGGATGCGTCATACACCTCGTATTCTGGGGGGGGGCAACAACTGTCTCGGGAGAGGAGGAACCCGGTCGCAGTCATTCGGGGATCTGCTAAACGATGGTTTGGCGGGCCCTCGAGTGCCTGCCGCCGTTCACCAGCGAGAAACGGAGCTTCTTTCGAAGCTCCCGCGCGTGGTGATAGAGCCGCTTGCCACCTGCGATGGCAACCAGAGCCGAGGAGGCTCCGGGGACCACAGTAGATCGGATCCGGACCGGAGCAGGCGCGGCAAGGCGCTGCTTAAGAGGAAGACGGATGAGGAAATCCTCCCGGCGCCAAAAGCGCCCAAGGTGACGAGTGGTCGGGGTCGTGCGGCTATAAAGCCGGGGCGTGACCCGCTGGGCCGCTTCACGCGCCCTGCTGCGCCGGTCCTATCGCCGGCTTTATCGCCGGCTGCGTCGCCGGCTCCGTCGGAGAGCGCGGGGAGCGACGCCGAGCTGGGGAGAGAGGACCTCGCGAGCATAGGCTTAGGCCTATGCTCCAACAGGGCGGAGGCAAACGCTGCCAAGAGGGCGCAGCGGAAGGCTGCCGCAGCCGACGTGGTGGCTGAAATGGCCAGTCGGAACAAGGAGCGACGCGCTGCCCGGATGGCAGCCGGAGGGAGCGTTACCGGGGTGGCGCTCAGTAACCAGGTGCTGGACAGCGTGGATGTCGTCATGACGGTTACCACCAAATCAGGCAACCTGAGGTGGACGTACATTCGTGCCCTAAAGGAGGCGGTGGACGGGATAAAGGAGGCTGTCGAGCTCCTCATGAACCGCACCAGCACGGAGGAGACGGCTCTGGGAGGAGAATGGCCGTCTCCGATCCAAGCTCGAGGAGCTCGAGCGGCAGTTCGCTAGCCAGAGGGCGGCTCTCGCCGCCGCCGGCGTCTCTTCCGTCACGATCCCGCCGGCGGTCCAGTCGTCGCCTGCGCATGCGGATGCGGAGATCGAAAAGATCGCCCGCATCTGCATGATGCAGTGTGGCGGTATGGTGAACGCCCGGATGGAGGCGTTGGAGTCGCCACTTCCACCAGCCGCGACCCTCCGACCTCCGCTTGCGGCGGATAGGAGGAGAGCGGAGGAGGCCGCCGCCGGAACGAATTCCGCGCTGGGAGGCAGAAAGCTCGCGCAAAGGCCCAAAAAGCCCACGCAGGGGCCCAGGAAGCCCTCGGGGGCTTCGCCCGCACCACCTCTAGCGACCGCGCCTCCGGCGACCGCACCTACCCCGCCTCCGGCGACCGCACCACCTCCCACCCAGGATGCAGAGGGGTGGACAACGGTGGGGAAGAAGAGAAAGAAGAAAAAGAAGAGGAAGAGCGGGAAGAACGCCGACGGAGCACCGGCACCGGCCAAGACGCCCAAAAAGAAGTCGCGAGGATGGCGTAGGGCCCCACGCTCCTCGGCTGTGGTGATCACACTGCAGTCCGGAGCCGCTGAGAGGGGCCTCACCTACGCGGTGGTCCTCCAAGAGGCGAAGAGCAAGGTCGCGTTCCCCGATCTTGGGACACCGTCCGGCTTCAGATTGAGGCCCGGCGGTTACGGGGGCGCGGCTGCTCGAGGACTGGCTGCGTTCGGACGGCCCGCGCTGGGTGCGTAAGCGTATCAACAGGGAGCTTGTCGAGGAGGCAGCCATTGCTCAGGCCTGGTTCTGGGTGTCGGCAACGACCGGACCCGATGACGTCGAGCTGGAGGCGCTGTGGTTCCGCGGGGTAATGACGCAGATATGCGACGCGTCCATGCCCCGCGCCCACGCACAGGGTGCAAGGCGCCAGGTGTACTGGTGGTCCGCCGAGATCGCGCAGCTGCGCGTCACATGCGTGGTGGTGAGACGCCGGTACACGAGGAGGAGGCCGCGCTGTATGAGGTGTACCGCGCGGCAAAGCAGACTCTGTGGCTGGCCATCGACGAGGCGAGGACGCGATCCCGGGAGAGGATGTTGGAGACTCTGGACGGGGATCCGTGGGGGCGCCCGTATAAAACGGTTCCGCCCCCACTTACGGAGAGTCTCCAACCCGAGCTGCTGGAGGAAGTGGTAGCAGCCCTCTTCCCGGTGAGAGCGGAGCATGTTCCACCGCCGATGGCTTTGCCCGCAGCCGCAGGGTCTGCTGCAGAGGAGGAGGAGGAGAACGCCATCAGCGTCCCATAGGTGACACAGGCAGAGATGAGGCCGTGATGCGGCTCCGGGCCAAGAACGTGGCTCCGGGGCCCGACGGAATTCACGGCCTGGCTTTGGCCCTCGCTCTGAAGGAGTTGGAGCCCCAACTGAGAGGACTCTACATAGCGTGCCTTGAGCGGGGCCAGTTTCCCAGTCTGTGGAAGATTGGTCGTCTGGTCCTGCTCAGGAAGGCGGGGCGCCCTGCCGACTCGCCGTCTGCGTACCGGCCCATAGTGCTGCTCGACGAGGTGGGCAAGCTGTTCGAGCGCATACTCGCAGCCCGCCTCGTCGGCCACTTGTGCAGAGAGGGGCCGGACCTGGACGAAAGCCAGTTCGGCTTTCGGCATGGGAGCTCTACCATCCACGCTGTGTCGAGGGTGAGAGTCCTGGCGGAGGAAACAGTGTCCCGGGGCGGGATGGTGGTGGCGGTGTCCCTTGACATCTCCAACGCCTTCAACACCCTGCCCTGGAGCTGCATACGGGAGGCACTGCGGTACCACCGCGTGCCGCTCTACCTCCGCCGCATCGTTGGGGCTTATCTGGCGGGGAGGTGAGTCACCTACATGGGACGTGATGGCGGAAACCAGCGCCAGGTGCCGTGCGGTGTTCCACAGGGATCGGTCGTGGGACCGCTCCTGTGGAACATCGGGTACGACTGGGTGCTGAGGGGCGAGCTCCCGCCGGGCGCGGACCTGACGTGTTACGTGGACGACACGCTGGTTACGGCCCGGGGGAGTTCGCACAGGGAGGCAGCGTTGCTCGCGACGGCGGCGGTCTCACTGACGGTGAGCCGCATACGGCGCCTCGGCCTGGAGGTGGCCCTCAACAAGTCGGAGGCCATGGTGTTTCATGGCCCCCGGCGGGCGCCGCCGGCCGGATCACACATTGTGGTCGGGGGGGCCCGGATCGATGTCGAGCCCACCATGAAATATCTGGGATTGGTGCTCGACAGCCGGTGGGACTTCGGACCCCACTTCCGGCGGCTGTGGGGGCCGGGGCGCTGGCAACGCTGCTTCCGAATCTAGGGGGCCCGACCGCCGCCTGTAGGCGGCTCTATATGGGGATCGTGCGATCCATGGCGCTCTACGGAGCGCCGATCTGGGCGTCTGACCTGACGGCCGGCAGCATAGCTGTCCTGCGCAAGCCGCAGCGGGCGATGGCCGTCAGAGTCATTCGGGGGTATCGCACGATCTCCTTCGAGGCGGGTTGTGCGCTGGCCGGATCACCGCCCTGGGACCTGGAGGCGAAAGTGCTCGCGTCACTGTACCGGTGGCGCGAGGCAGCGCGGGAGTGGGGCGAGCGACCGATGCAGCAACAGCTGCATCGGTCGCTCGCCGAGCAGAGCATCGAGCAGAGTCGGTTGCAGCTCCGCGAGGTCCTTGTGGCGGAATGGCGGGCGAGGCTGTCACGCCCTACCGCCGGCCTCAGCACCATCGAGGCGATCCGGCCAGTGCTCGACCACTGGCTCGGGAGAAGGCACGGCTCCCTGACATTTCGGGCGACGCAGGTGCTCTCGGGGCATGGTTGCTTCGGGAAGTACCTGTGTCGCATAAACAGGGAGCCGGACGCCCGGTGTCACCACTGCGTCGACTGCCGGGAGGACACGGTGTGGCACACGCTGGCAGAGTGTGCCGCTTGGGAGGAGCCGCGCCGTGCCCTCATCACCGAAGTAGGCAGCGACCTGTCGCTGCCGGCCGTCGTGAACGCGATGGTCGGCGGCGCAGAGTCCTGGGACGCAGTGGTCTCCTTTTGCGAAACGGTCATCTCGCAGAAGGAGGCTGCGGAAAGGGAGAGAGAGATTTTGACTCTCGACCCGGCTCGCAGCAGACGCACCGGGCGTCGGAGGAGGGCGGACAACGCCCTCTTCCGGCCCCCCTAAATGGGTCAAGGGGCGATCAGGACCCGAGAAGGCGGCGCGCGTAGTGTTCCGCGCGCGCCGCTCACAGACGTTGCGGGGACAGTACACCTCACTCCCCAGCCCGAAACGGGGCCCGCGTAAGCGGGCCGGCACTAGCCAGGGTTGCGGAATAATTATGTGTTCCCGCGATCCCTGCGTAGGTGAGTGATGGAACACCGGGTTGCTTTTTAGTCGGTAAGAGTCCGGCAGACCCCCCCGGATTTTACAACCCGAACCAAAAAAAAAAAAAAAAAAGGTACCAAGTAGCCAGTCAAATTGAAAAACTTCGCGAACAAAATCTTTCTCCCGCTTCTAGATCGCTTCACTTTGGTAGGCGTTGATTCGTTTTGAAACTCCGAAATCGTCGTCTGGCGCTTCGTTTCTGGATCGTATTGACGAATCCAAGGATCATCACCTGTAATGACGTCGTAAACACGCCGAGGCGAGCCCGTTTCAAATTTGTTTATCATATTACGGCATCATTCCACCTGGGCCTGCTTCTGATCTTCGCTTTGGCTGTGCGGCACCCAGCATGACTCTACACCTGTAGAATTTCGTGAAGGCTTCCCGATCTAACCTGTTGTATGTGCTGAATCTCTTGATACGTAACTCGCCTATTGACTTGGAATTAAATTTTCACTGCTAGCACGTTTTCTTCAGTAACAGCCATCAAAAGGCGACCACTTCATTCTTCATCCCCTAAAGTTAGTCGACCGCGCTTGAATTCGTTATACCAACGACACACGGTTGCCTCAGAAGGGCCTTCATCCATGAAAACCTTTTGGAGTCTATCGTACGATTCGTCCGGTTTCTAGTGTCGCCTGACACTAGAAATCGTAAAAAATTATAGCGTGAAAACGTTTCCGGCGCAGATTCAATTTTTAATGAGACACGAATAATTAAATTAGCTCTCAAGCAATGTGGAGGGAAATTTTGAAATTGGAACGTACCTTTTTTACTTAAAAATAATCATCTTTTAAAAATAAACTACAATAACTGGCCAGTCTCTCATACATAAAATCTTGTTTTCGTAATTATTTCTGAGTGGCCTGGTAAATAAAATTTTGAAACAAATGAATCAATAGATTAGCAGTTTTCTTCAAAATCATTTGGATTGTGATTAAAAATATGCTGCGCAATTAGGGTGTGGTTTAATTTTTATATAATACAGAAAATTGGGCTGATGAACATCAAACGATTTGACATTGAAAGTAGTATTGATCTAGAACAAATTTGATAACATTCATATCAATCGGATTATGTTGCTATGCACTTTAATCATTTTGCACTTTAATGGAAAGTATCCCAACGTATATACAGGTTGGAAAAAGTCAATGGGCCCTGAAGAGAAACCACTTTAAATCCTTAAGATAGATTATTTTACTTCAAGGAAACATTACTGCATACAAGAAGTGATCATTTAAGGATATCCTTTATGTGATGCTATCCGGAATGGACAAAATCACAGTCCTAGAGGAGGTATGTGGTCCAAGAGATTACCCTAGTTACACGGAATTTAACCTAATCATTATTTCAGTGCACTGTTGCGGCTCACTCGGTCTTGTAGTGCTTCAGGTATGTTTGCTGCTGTTACAGATGATTTCTATGCCATTATGTTATTAACTATATAATATGAAGAAAACCGCGTCAGTCTTGAAAACTGTGAGGGGGAGTAGAAATGGAGTCCTGAAAATGTTAGCAGATAGGTTGGACGCGCCTGTGTTCAATCGATTCATCAATCTGCATATGAGAGGTGCTGATTGATGAATTGACATTATTTTTCCACTTTTATTTCTGTACATAATAACATTTTTTTTCTTTGTTGTCTGATAATAATTTTATTTTATTTTAATTTTATTGTTTTAATATACCGTTTTAAATTTTATTATGATAAGATTAAAAGTTATTAAAGTTTCAGCATCGGTCAACAACCCCTGATTAACTACCTAATCAATGTTTCTGATCGCCTAGATATCTTAAATAAAATTTTGACGCAATCATTTGATAAGTAGACATAATTGTAATATATAAACAATTCTTCCACCACTTTCATAATACATTACATTTTGATTGTGGTAGTTTATCTGTGAAATAAAAAAAAAATCCTTATGTGAAATTAAAATGTTTTTTAAAGTAATTATAAGTATAGGTTTAATTAATTTAGTGTCAGTTGGTTTAGTTAAAGGGCACATTCAACAGCCGATACCAAATGAAGCATTAGATCAGAATCTTTACGAAGATGTGTTGGATTCAGAACAATGTCTTGAACAAATAAACATTATAAGAGATAACACGTTTCTCACCATGTTTTGTAAGTACTATTTTTATTTATAAACACTTGAGTTATTAGCTGGACCCGAGGAATTAACCGAGAGCTTAAATAGATTTCAAGAAGAAGATAGAAGACTATCAAGTCTACTATCTACATATACATATGAGGAATATGCAGGACTATCGCTGGGGAACGTGCGCCGCTTCGTCGCCTTGTTGATTCTTACAACACACATTTTATAGAATTACATATATTTTGTCTATCTAAACAATTATTTAGGAAAATGGCTTTGGATATTTTGTCTAGCGAGTAGTTTAATTTAACTCAGCAATATTGTGACAGCGACTACTGTATTCTTGTTTTAAATTTATTTTATTTTTTTATATCACTTGTCTTCAGCACCTCTTTTAACCTTTTGCTAAATCGTAGATAATGGTGTGGGTTACGTGTTTGTTAAAACTTAGTTTAATTAGTTCTCTATATTTTGTAGCATGTAACAGTTTTTTGTCCGTAATAAATAAATAAATAAATATGTGCAGAATTAAACAGATTCTTTAGATCTAAGTTACATCATTTTCAGACCTGCCTTTTTGTGACTTGTCTTGTCAATTTTTAGTTTTAAGTATTCGTTTACTCGAAACTCCAGACTCATTTATTGGCCCTTATTGAAAATATCCTGATACCGTTAGTGAAAAAAAATTGAATTGCCACTAATGCCTAAGTTTCTTTCAATTGGTGCCTTGTTTATTAATGTTGGTGGAATTAATAAATACAATAGGTCCCGGAATTAACGCACTGAACCGATTAGAATATTATGTTATAATCTTATCAGATACAATGATTTTTTACTATAATGACAACATTTATAACAACATTAATAATAACATTGTTTATTTATTAAATTAGTTATTCTGATTGTGGAAGAAAATTGACGTCACATTACAAATCTACCCACGCACACATTCGCACACTTATATGGGTCTAATGTAGTAGGTACTTCGTTCATTTTGGTTTGTTTTGACTGTACAGCGGAAGTGTCACTGTAATTTAAGTAGTAAAAATATTTTGGGAAATAAATAACTGTATTTAAAATGATAGAAATTTATTCAGTACACGACTCCAAACAAACGACTGTTATAATGTGCATTAATAAGTCAGTTACACATTGTATACAGAGAGTTCGTTGAAATATTAATGTCAAATCATACTTTAAAGGAGTGCGTGTCTAATGATTCGAACAAAATTTACTAAAGACTCATTTAACCTAACACACTGTATATTACAAACATTATTAAGTACTTATTGGTTAATTTTTTCTGGCACAGTCGCTGATGCTGGCATCAGGATTCCAAGGGGTATTTTGGAAGGCAACACACTCGATATGGGCAACTATCACCAATGCATCGGTTTCAACGAACCAATCCCACCAAACACTGAACTTCAAGGGAAATACTGTATGATACAAGTTCCACTGAACCAAAGTTTTGATTTTCCTTGGGATATGGATTCCAAAAGTTCGAGTTTCAACCCTAATCTTTTACATTTGGATGTTGAAACGGTGAAGGCTTTAAAAGAATTTAAGGCTATGAGAACAGGGATGCATGCGATGACAGGAGTTGTTGATGATAGGTAATTTCCTGATCTAGTTAGTCCTGAAGTTGCTACCATTGCGTAGGTTTACAGCGCAGCAAGCTTACCTGGCCCGATGGCTTAAGTTGGAACTAACGAAATCACTAAGAAAAGTTCTTATTGGGCTCAAACAGCGCTTCCGTCACCGCGCCAGATGGGCTTGCTGCACTATTTATACAATGCGGCACTAGTTACTACTGCAAATATCGTGCTTACACTGCACTGAGATTATCTACTGCATCGTCACGCCCCATAGCGTGACGATGCTTTACTGGGAGCATGAATTATGCCGTTAAACAACTGTTTTATTTTCTAGGAATGTTATAGAAGACAATCCTCTCACCGAACTTACTTTTAGACTAGCCGTCTGCATCCCTAAACCTTGTACAACGGAACAAGCTTTAAATTCTTTCCTATTCAACATTTCTTCGGTAGGATTTCAATACACTGATGAATTTTGTCGTCTGCCTGATGATAAGCCTTGGGTACCTGGAGATACAGTCGCTGTGTAAGTGAAACTATATTGTATAAATGGTTCGTACAATTTGAATTAACTCCGAAGTAAATGTTCATTTTGAATTTTTCAGAGTCGTTTTCTCTTTAATAGGATTGATAACTGTAGTGAGTACAACGTTTGATGTTTGGCAAACAATCATTATGAAAAAAGGTATGGTTTAATTTTTTGCCGTCATCATTAGTGCAAGTTTTGTTTTGGAATATTTGGCGATCATATTTTAGTTTTCTATTTTCATCTGTACTATTTTCATTATCATCATCCAATACTGCTTCATTCTGTAATTCAGTTTCTATTTCAGATCCCAAAAAAGTAAGCGTAATCGGCAGATCGTTTTCAGTATACACAAATAGCCGTCGTGTCATGAGTTTCCAGTCGGGTCCTAACAGCATTGAGTGTTTAGATGGCATCAGGGCTTTAGGCATGATGTGGATAGTTCTCGGCCATTCGTTTTCAACAGAACCAAATTTGACAAATCCAATCGATGGCTTTTTGGTAAGTGCTACACGCCTTTAAATTAAATAAAAAAGATCACTGTTATGCAAAACAAACGCTGAGTACAGTAGCGCTATTCTGTAACCATCTCACCGTGAAAACTGAAGTGAAGTGAGCGTGGAATGAGCTGTCAGTGCCTGATGCTAGGGATTGGCCAAGACGGGATGACATTGACAGCTCACTCCACGCAAGTCTTTACATTGTGTTTTACGAATTTACACCTAAACGGTTTTATCAAATCAATCAAGTTTATTCTTTACACATGGCTTAAAACATCGAGCTGGTTTTTGATATCTATACGCTTAACTCTTTTATTGTTGTTGGTATCTATACGCTTAACTCTTTTATTGTTGTTGGTATCTATACGATTAACTCTTTTATTGTTGTTGGTATCTATACGATTAACTCTTTTATCAAAAAAATGCAACATAAAAGATTGTGCAATCTACTTCTACAAGGACGTGTTCGAATTCAAATCAATAATCAATCATGTTATACGTTGTAATCAGGGTGATATTTTAGTAGCTTGTTTTAGTTTATAGACTATTTTGTAAAAGTATGTTTCATGTAACATTAATATATTCATAGTCTCTCCTTCTCCTTTCAATCCATCCATGATAAAACGGAGAAGGAGAGACAGTGTGGTGACACAATGGACGTCCATTGTGTCACCCTATGAAAATTTGTACATTTATATCTGTAATTTTTAAGGTGTACATAATGAAGAGTTTTATATTCTATTCTTGTTTATTTCTAAGCGATTTATTTGCTTTACACAGTGGATGACCTCTTGGCAATCTCTGTGGGTGTTATCAGCGACTGTAGCAGTGGATACATTTTTCACGCTGAGCGGTTTTCTCTTGGTATATACTAACGTTGGAAAATTAAATTCAAGTAAGTAACCAAGTCTTGAATGGAATGAACTTAGCCCTAAAAATAAGCCTCAGATAAATATTCATCATCAGAAATTCAGATACCATGTGGGGACGACAAAACGACAAATAAAAACACTGTCAATACGCATAATAGTATATTGAAACCATCAAATACCTTAATCCAAAACAACGAAATTTAAATTAAAAACAACTTGAAACTTGACTAGTAGCTATAGTGACGAATTTAATATTATGTATTAGTTTGATATTTTTTGTAGGTATTACATATCCTGCAGGGTCACGGGTTGTTCGAAAGAGATACCGTGTCCCTTGGCACAGGCAACTGAAGGAGCACGGATGGGTTTTAGTCAGTAAAAGTCTGATACCATCCCGCTCCGCCAGCGATTTCCCAAGCTAAAAAAATAAGTTATGAACGTCATTCGTTAGATTTGCGATGTTTAATTCTCTAACTGTATTTAAATCCTTCACCCATGTGACGTACTGGCGTCAGTTTAAAAAGCTATTACTGTAGATAAAGATAAAGAATTCTAAAAGATAATATTTTATCGGAGATTAGGTACTACCCAGTATGCATGACTACTTCTACCTCTACTCTACGAAGACAAGACTTATCACTTTCTGACCAAAAATATTCTTTTCTAGAATTTTGTCATCGCGCTATAGAAATCTTTCTACTATCTGTCATTTTGTCTTCCGTTTCTGTATTGGCTACACAGGGAAGTTTAAAAAAAGATACATAATTGTCATCACTTTAATTGAAAAGCTAAATGCGGGACTTTCACCGCGGGTCATAAGGAAAAAACAAAAGAAGTATGAAATCACTTTTCACTAAGAAAAGCCGACATAATTAATTGTGTAAATTCTGTTAAAAACGATAATATTTATCGTGTGGATTTTTTATAGTATTGACACAGATATTCCCTTGTTTGCGTACGCAAATTATTTAATAACTGAACACATGTGTGTTTTATCGTCATCAATATTATATCGATGTTGTCAACCATTCTTTCCATCAGATTAATCATTTCATTAATTGTGTTACTCGCGGGCATTTCCTAGTTTTTAAGTACATTCATTTACAGGTACGTAAGCACTAGCTTTCTTTCTTTACAAACGTTTTTGCCCAGGTTAATCTGATGTAAAATATTATCAACAAGATTTTTGCGCGAAAACTTTTTAAGGTCAAACTCGCGTCGTACAAAATTAAGAAGAATATTCACAAAAACAGAAAAATATACTCCACTATTTTTAAAGCCGTTGTCAATATTTATTTAAATAATTCCAGAACAACTGCTCAAGAACATCCACTTGTTTTGGCTGAATCGACTCTTGCGCATGTTTCCCTTACTGGCCGTAGCGGTTTTACTAGAAGCGACCTATCTCAACCGTGCGACCGATGGGCCCATATGGGTAACTGTGGAGGGTCATGTACATAGGTGCAGGACCTCATGGTGGGCCACTTTACTGCACATACAGAACTATATGAATCCTACAAATACGGTTAGTTGACCAAAAAAAAATTGCATACAATACTATACATTTTCGTTTCAGTCTTTGGATAAATTAAAAAATGTCCGAGACGACGACTAACACTGAAATAAGGAAGACAAAGACATGATTGCTGATGAATGCTGATGAACTGAATTCGTATGTTTTTATTCGAAGATTTCCGGACTTTATTCGAAGGCGGTGAATGATATCAAATCAAATTAAATTTATTCGTGGTTGTGGGTTGATTACAATAGGATGTTATAATCAGATGGTTAGTTATCTCTCTTAAAGTCAGTTGTGTCGAAACCACAGACAGACATTTAAAATAAAATACAACAACTATTTACATCCTTACACACAATTACCAATGTCAATATAATAATAATCCAAATGTAGTAATAATATCCAGTCATTTTAACATCTAAACCAATGAGGGTTAACCCAACGGGGGTTTGCATCGTGGTTTTCAAGCCATTATATTGTGCATTTGATAAGGTCCTGTTGACCCATATAAACGTGTGTACCATTAACTTGTATTTACCATGAGGAGAATAAAATTAACTTAAATGTAATATTATAATAATCTAAATATCAGTGTTGTCCTCCATAAACACAGCTAGTAAAGTTTATGAATTAAATATTGTTTCAGTTTATTTTTAAACATTTTATTATTAAGATTTTTTATCTGTCGTGGAATTTGATTGAAAGGAACGGGAGGGAGCCATTCGATAAATACATAGGGTACACATGTGGTAGGAGGGCTGTTTTACTGCTATCAACACAAGGAATGTTCGAATCCCTTTTTAACATTTGAAAATGGTCTTTAAAACTAAGCACAGTGTCTAGCACAAATTTATAAACGTGTGCTACGGAAGCATAGCTCTCGTAGCAGTGACACTGCCTACGGCGTAGCCAAAGGTTACGCAGGCTATCTCTTACTTCGTCAGTAACGAGATGCGTAGCATGACAGGATTATATCGACGAAAGAATATATAAAATGACAGATTTCTTTTGATTATCTGTCTATTTGGCTATTCTTCCGTCGACAAACTTTGACTTGGACTGCCTCGTTGGTATAGTGGTCGCAAGAGCTACAGCGTGTGAGGTCTTGGGTTCGATTCCCAGGACGGGCAAACTGTTATTGGGTTTTTCTATCTAGAATTTCTCAGTAGCAGCCCGGAGGCTAGATTTGTGCCCGGTTGATGGCAATAGGCTCACCCCCTATTACATGGCACTTAAGCTTAACTGGCGAAATGTGGGTGTGTGTACTATAGGTACACCACCGCCTAACCCTTCTGGGATTACAGACGTGATGTTGCGCTAATTGCTGCAACTACCAGTCGGGTTTGAAAAATTCTTTTGCATTTGACAGCTCAATTCTTGAGAAAGGTTATAGGCTGTTTAACATCGCGCTACAACCATTACAGAGACGAGCAAAAAAAATGTCTGCAAGAACGCAAAGCGAAAACGCAGCATTAGCGCGGGCGGGCGATGCGATGTGGAGGGTGGAGGCGAACCCCCGGGCAGAAACTAGTGTCAGATAAAAGCAAAATTTTGACATATTTTTCTATTTTCAGTGCGTCGGCCAGAGTTGGTTCTTAGCCATCGATGTCCAACTTCATGTTCTTTCACCGCTGATTCTTTTCTGGGTTCTCTTGGGCAATAAAAGAATAGCATGGGCAGCATTATTAACTGGTTTGATCGGTATCCTGACAGCCTCGACCGCATACAACTTCATCATGGAATTTCCGTCTAATATGAGGAGGTATTTTTGGACAACATTGTCAATAACTACATTACAACTACATATTATATTCTTTCGTTCATACACTTGGAGAGAGCAGTGGAGGCCCGGTGGTAACGGCCGCGACTTACGAGCTGTAGGTCGTAGGTTCGAACCCAGACAGGCGCTTTATTTTGTGTAAATTATTACATCACCACTGCTCTCAAAACGGTGAAGGGAAACATCGTGCAGAAACCGACATGTCTTAGAACCAAATATTCGAAGACATGTGACATCAACCAACCCGCACTGGGCCCGTGTGGTGGATTACGGCCCACTCCCTCCCACAGAGAGGAGGCCTGTGTCCCAGCAGTGGGAACATTATACCAACCCGAGTATGTTCATGTACTTAAACATAAGATGTACCAACAAGTTTTAGTTTAAATTTACAAGATCAACTGATGTTGTAGAGGAAACCACGAATGTACTTTATTAATAATAAATTAGTTCGTCGCTCCCGCAAGGATCTGTCGACATGCTGGATAGATTATAAGAAGGTCTACGACTCGGTGCCACAGACATGTCTCATGAGGGTGCTGGATCTGTATAAGATAGATGCAACTCTACGCATATTCCTGAAGTCGTGAGGCAATAGAGGACGGTCGTTCGCAATCCGGGGTGCGAACAGATCTGGGGGAATGATGAGCCTGTGTGGAGTTTGAGTCCACTTTGGGTTTGCGTAGCTCTGAATCCTCTAAGCACACTGGAGGATTGAGGTCTAGGCTATCGGTTGAAGAGAGATCAGGTCATATCTATCCTTCTGTACATGGATGACTTGAATCTCTTTGCCCCCAAAAAATTACGACTGATAGAGCTACTGAAGGTAAATGAAACTTTCAGTAGCACCCCATCGGGATGGACTTTGGTGTGGACAAATGTGCAGTCATGCATGTAAAGCACTTAACACTAGCTTTATTTGTGCTGTCTTGTCGTGTGGTACTTGTTCGCGGAAACGACGAAACTCCACATCCTGCGCCCAAAAGTCCGCCAGTACTACGACTTCACTTTCCCATTTGCTAGTAATGAGAATAGAAAACACAGTCATGCGAAGCCGCGGTCACAGCTACATCAATAACTCCACAACATCTTATCAAAATCGTCATTTTAAACCTAAGCTTTTTCGGAATTTTACGCCACTAAGTAATAATTTATAGACAGATTGCTGATCTTAGTTTTTAGGAGCGTGACTGCTTCTATGTCACCTTCTTTTTTCGACACCCAGTGGTGAAAGTTTATCTCCATTCCGAAGTTTATTTGTCTGAGGAACGTTTGCCCGAATGATGGTTTGACCGAAAAATAGGCTTGAAAATACTATGTTCTTATTTCCAGCCGTCCTGAACAGGTGCTGTACTACTCGGTCAACTATTACATGAACACCTTAACTCGAGCTTCTCCATTCTTCGTTGGTATGGTTTTTGGATACATAGTTAAAACGAAAAAGCTGGTTATGTCAAAGGTACGTTTAAGTTTTATCGGGAGAAAAACCTTCAGTCTTGAAAGTGGTCACACGTGAGGCTCATTTGTTTTTTTGTTGAAAATTCGATGATCACAGAATACATTTCATTCAGAATGAATGATTCCCAGTTCGAATTACCGCGATAAGTAATGAAATTTATTTACTACCCTCGCTTAATTTTTGTGTGAGACTAGTAATAAATTGATTGATCGCGTTTTGGAACTTATTAAAGAATCGTAGCTCTTGTTCCCATTCCACAAGGTGTAAACGGAGCTCCATCCATACGGATCTACCTAATATAAGAAAGGATCTGAATGAATAATAAATTGGAAGTAATTTGAGAGGACCTAAATATTTTAAAACTTTAATTCCAGATAACAACAGCCCTTTATTGGTGCTCAGCCTTTTCTCTATCAACCTTCATCGTATACACCAACTATCCTATCGAACAACCGGACTGGGACAACCAGCTAGCTGACAATCTGTTCAATTCCTTCATCAGACCTCTCTGGGCACTCTTCGTTGGATGTATGGTGTTTGCTTGTGTGAATGGTTATGGCGGTAAGTGTAAATCACATTAGCCGAGACTTCTCTCAAGTCATCAAATGAGCCTTTCGACCAAAAACGTTTTAGATTGATGGCCTAATTTTATTCGATGCTATGTGTGTCTGATGCGTCTTGCGTCGATACAGTATTTTCTGCAGCCGTAAAAATCTGTACAATGGAACATGTAATATAAAACTACAACTAGGTGAATTTGTTTTAACTTGTGTTATATTTCACGTAATGGTTCACCAATCTGTGTCTTTGATAAAATGTACTGTCCTATGGTATATGTAGCCAGATACGCAATGGATTAGTGATGCAGTCAGTTGCTAATTACCGGCAGGTGCAGAACTCTGCTGCTCATTCTCTTCACGTCCATCGTTAAACGGTGTTTGGTCGCCTATAACGACAGGTTTCCATTGCCTATGACCCTATGATATTATTAATACCACGATTGTGTGCGACGTCTCAACACATGATATTGTTTTGTTTTTAAACCTCACTTCCCATTCCTAACTTGATATTATAAATGCGAAAGTACGCACGAAGTAAGCACGGATTTGGTTGAAATGACATGGCCGGATTCAGCCCCCAGAAGCCATTCAAAAAACAGAAATGTACAGTAATTAATAATATATGTAAATTACTTTTTAAATTTACTGAAATAAATCGCAACAATTACATTTCTTTAGAATGGCGGCAAAAATGCCAATAAAAATATCTGTGGTAATTGAGTTTATCCAGTTTTTATTTCGACATAATTTGCAAATCAACACAACTGCGTTTGCGTTTGGATACACGCATATGACAAGCACTGTATCTGTTGTACGCCTGAAGGTAAGAATCAAATATTAAACCACCACAACTGCCAGAACCGTAAGTAAGGCTAAGGTAAAAATAACCTATAAAAGTCAAAGATTTCACGATTATCACAGTCACCATTTTTCGAGCTACCGTGCGTCATAATGCCGATCACGTTACGTGTTATGAATCGACAATATATTCAAGAGTGTGTATCTGAACATCCTAGTTATTTTGACGTACCTGAACTGCGCGCCCTCCGGCTGGTCTGTCTGTCCATGTATATGTCTGTCACCTGTCACTCTGTGTCTTGATCTTCTCACGACCCCGTCAGGGTATTTATGTTCTGTGCTCACGACAGTGTAACAATAACAACACAGCTTACTGTGTTGTGCAATAACACTTATGTTGTGCAGCAGCCTTTGGTTTCTCGGAAGAAAGTACATAGCAGAGTCCTGAACTACCCAATAGTGAATATTGGCTGTGGATGCTCTGTTATGGGAAGGCGTTACTCAGTGCGATACCACGCCTTGATGAAAATATTCCATCAATCGATATTTTCTTCTCGTGTAATACCCACAATCAGGTAAGTTTGTGCTGTTGAGCTTATATTTTTTGTCAACTATCTTGCCCTAGCTGCTGTTAATTGTTATTGTATTGTTTCCATGTTGAAGCAAATTCCTCATAATTAATAAGTATGGGTGCAGTCGTCTCACTTAGCATATAGCTACAACTATTTGCGTGTGTGCATAGTGTGACCGTTCTATTTAAAATAATATTGGGACGCTAACACACAAACAGTCAGCCGTAAATTATACGCCGAGTGAGATTGCGCCCTAATAATTACCAGTTATTATTAATACTATTATACTAACCAAAATGTCAAACATTGTTACAGGATCGGAACACAAATCTGCAAGCATGTCATCCCTGTGATGCGAAATAATCGGCACTTCGTACTAAATATACAGACAGGTCGAAGAACTACGGGAAAATGGACCTAGATTGCCCGATTGCCCGAACCACCTCCACTCCCACCATTTGCTAATCGAACGGTCGCTCATGAACCACCACCACCACCTCCACAAGCTGATAATCCTGCGGAAGCACGAAGGATTGACCAAATGAATTTTCTGCCTAGTTACATCTGATAGACATTCCGTACCCTTGTGAAGGTAATGTGGCTAATAGAACGCAATTATAACATTCCCATCAGTTACCGAATATGCGTGATACATTTATTTGCTATTGAGTGACATTTATTACCTGAGGGCACAAATATCTCATCTTATTTTACTGTTCAGCAGTCCGAGGATTTATTATGATTTCTATAAAGAGATCTAGTGACTTTTGATTTAAATCATAAATGGATGCAATAATGTTTTTCATAAAATGAAACAAGTGGAAGTAGATAATTTTTATAAGCAAATGTGTATCCTACCTGCTTAATTAGATACCTAACTAAATAAAAATTCAAGTGCTATTTATTTTAGTGTTTTATTGCCTATATTTTATATTAACCAACTGTATATTTGTTTTGCAAAGCGGCTATATCCATTAATATCTAGACTTGACATTAATATCTAGAAATTGAAAACTTACGCCACCTCGAAATAGGAGGTTCAGTAACGGTTACATCGTCATTTCCTAAATCAAAGTAATACATTTTTGAATTTGGCGCACCTATATGATGAACAAGTTTTAGTCCGTATTTTGTAGATTTTTGACTTATTTAAAATCTATGGAATACCGATCGACAGAGTATTTCATACGTTTTCATAGAATTAGAAATTCACTGATATCGGTGTGAATGAACACACACTGTCGACGACAATGTCGTCAATAGAAATTATCCATTGACGATTTTGTATCTTTTCGTCTATAAAACTCGGAATTGTTGATCACTGCTATTAAAAATGTTTAGGCACTTTTTTTGTATCCTGTTTCTAGTATCTCGCGCTTCAGCTCTGATCAGAAAACTTAAACTATTGTAAAGACATACCGGTAGCTTTAATATGACGTTCTGTATGCCAATGTACATGAATATTTTTTGTGAGGGCACAGCTCTAATGAAATTCCGGCCGTGTCCTTTGATACACAGATAGACTTTGACCTGGTTAACGACATAGCCTACTTTACGGCCTAGATCGAAGACGAAGTCACGGGCTTCAGCTAGTATGTAATATTTATGTTTCAGGCCCCATTAACTGGTTCCTATCACTGGAGATATGGAAACTCCAGTCTCGGATGTCATACGGGATATATTTATTCCATTATGGACTGATGGCTGCGGTGAACATGAGTGCGAGCGCACCTGTATTCTTCACTGTAAAATCAATTGTAAGTACCTACAATGAAATAAAATCATACAAAACGGACATTCTATTCTAATTCAGTTATTATCGTTTTAACCCTAGATAGCTAACCTTGTAAATACCCCTTTGAAGCTAACCCTAGATAGCTAACCTTGTAAATACCCCTTTGAAGCTAACCATCCGTCGAAACGACGAATCTAAATAACTTTTTTTTTCCAGCTTTCCTATGTTAATAATATTTTCAACACAGTTGCTCATAAAGTGGCTCTTATTACACCGCTTTTAGGTTCATAATGCAGTGTATTAAACACGCGTGCTTTTTACTTTACATTACCGCACTCGTGTTTTATATTTAACTTTTTTTTTAAATTACAATACGAATCTGTTTTTTCCCTCGCAAGTGCGTTGAAAAACGTCGTGTGACACGCGTGTGCATTGATCATTACCCACTCGGCTCTATTTCGCTCGCCTACGGCTCGTGCCTATAAAACCGCCTCGGGGGTAATGACCAAAATAGCACACTTGGATCACAATGTACTATTAAAGTTTAGAATCCAACCATGTTATTAAAGTTCATTTTAGTTTAGCATCAAATCTGAGTGAGATCCTAGCAAAATATGAGATCAATTTTCTTCATATGCTAAGTGAAATCAGCATTAAAAAATACAAATCTCACTTTTTGGGACATACCTACAGTATCAGTAACAATTTCTCAAGGTTCTTATTTTTGGCCATAGAAACCTAGTTGCTTCCGAATTCGGGCAAGGCGAACACATCTCCGATCTGAGGCACTTACTTACACGCCATGTACGCCACTGAAATGATCCCGTCGGCGAATGAGTTGCTTTGGCACGGAAAATTAATCCTGTAAAAAAAGATTGCGGTATTTCGTTGTGTACCCATCGCATCGACGGAGGTTAGCGCTACATTGAATAGAAATCTTGTGTTAGGTTTAATAACAATGTTACTATATTACCTAGTAACTAAGCTAATCTAGAAGAGTGGGTCCTGTAATAGTAGTAGTTATCTAACAGTTCAAAAATTCGCTGTCAATGGCAAATACACTCCATAACACTCATGCTTGAACCGTCTCCATCTATTTTTCAGTTATTCAAGTTCCTGGCACATTATACCCTAGCGTTTATCGTAACATTCGTTATGGTGGTAGTGATCGATGCTCCTTGCTCTACGTTATTCAAGCTTTTGTTAGGAGGTAAGTAAATACATACTTTTTAATTCCGTCAAGATGGTGGACTTTAGTGTGAAACTTTGACAGTGTGACAACGTGAAAATATAGCGGCGGGATTTTATCACGCCCTGGATTTTCAACTCTCGGTGTTAGGTCGAGCGTTGAGATTCTAACAGAGTAGGTACAATTTAGCGCGTCGAAAAACACACTGCTGGAATTTCAACTCTTGGCGCTAAGCAGAGTGTTGACAATCCAGGGTGGTGGGTATTTTTACGTCCGTTCGTACGTGGGCGTATAGGACGCAGAGGTGGCCATCTAAATAGAATGAACACTTCGAGCAGAGCATCAGGATTTTCAAATATTCGTTGATCGGCGCACTATTTTCGAATGTATGTATAAATATATTGGGTGGCTCTGTGTGAATGTATGTGTGGGACGATAAACTTGACGTGGAATGACGCTAGCAATTTAACAGTTTAAAGTAATACAGCGCGATGACGTAGCTTCAGGGAATTAAATTGAATTGGCATAGGCCACAGCCGTCTATAAACGGGAAAAAAATACCAGGTTTAAGTTGGCGTGACTAAACGTTGTGTCAACTTGCATTTATAACAATGCTCCGGTCAAAGTGTTAAGGAAGAAAGAATGAAAGCACTGAAGAAAATAGTTAAGTTTATTCGACACAGACTTAAGGCACGGCACACGCGAAAAGTAATGCAAAACAAAAGTGCCTCATGCTTGCGCTTAATATACTTAGTTCAGTAAAAACGCCACATCAGCTAGTACTTGAGGCTGGTTTTCAATAAGTCTAAAAATGGCATGAAATTCCTAAAACGAATTTTATATTTCTCAGGTGCAAAGAAGCCAATTAAGAAGGAAGAAGACAATGAACTGAAGAAAGAAGTTGAAAAAACAGTGTAGAGTAATTTAATTTATATTGTCCAGGTGCTTATACAGGTACCTAAGTAATTTAAATAAATAAATTCTATTAAAGTTTACATGGTTCTTTTTCTTCCAATACTGCTCCAATTTACAAGTTTAAGAGCTGCTTTGGGTATAAAAAGACAAGCTTATTTTAGTATTCTAATGTAGAATTAATTTTCAAAGTTTAAGGCAAACCATTAATTTCCAATAAAATGCACTTTTGAACGGTAAAATTTACAACAAAAGTAATATAACATTGATTCTGGCTGCCCCTTCCAAAAGGTAGTTCGTATGGAGAAGAATGGTAAAGAAACTCCACTCTTTTAGTATGTTTTACAATATTTTGTATACATTAATAATATGTGAAGACGATGCAACAGAAATATTACAGTACCGCAGTAGGCTAACATATTTACAAATATTGTAAACGTAGATTATTTTCCTAAATTTTTTACAAGTAATAACTAAGTGTGTGAGTAAAACTAATTACGGAATGTAAAATCAACGTTATTTAAATTTTGTATACATTAATAATATAATTACATGTGAAGACGATGCACCCAAAAATATTACAGTACCGCAGTAGGCTAACATATTTACAAATATTGTAAACGTAGATTATTTTCCTAAAATTTTTACAAGTAATAACTAAGTGTGTGAGTAAAACTAATTACGGAATGTAAAATCAACGTTATTTAAATTATACAATTAAATAAGCAACAAGTTTAATTTTTTCAAGCCTCTAGATTCTCTTACGGAGCAGGACTAGCATGTTTCCATGCACTCTTATAAACAAGCATATTCCAAATTAGGGCATTATATCCTATATAATCCTCTAATTTGTTATATGCTTGTTTTAAATTTTCTTAAAATTCATAGCAATATATTCCAAGGTATTTTTTTTTAGTTACATTTAACACAGTACCCCATAAAGGATATATATATATACTTTAGTTTTTAATTTGTTTATTGTCTATCGTTTACTCGAAACCGACGGAATAGATAGTCTAAACTTTTAAATACTTATGTGGGAAATCATCAATCGCCTGTATACCTATCAACTATACTACTAATTTTAAATCCTACAATATTCTAACGTTTTTACATAGCAACATTCTTGTATTTATAATTCCAGAATCCTTTGATTAATACAAATAAAACACTTGTAAAAGACGCGTTTGCGCACGGCCGCTATTAAAAACCCGTGTGTATCTCACACTCTCTATATTTTTTTTGTCGCGATCTAAACCTCTAATTCCCCACACGTAATATTTAAACCGTGTAAGCAAAATATTTCGGCACCGGCCAAAATTTTCAAAAGCTAAATTAAAACAATAAATTTTGTCATACAATAATTTAGAATTGGCTAAAATTATTTTAGTGGAACGTGGAGCATTCTAATTTTAAATGGAAGTAACTCAATTAAGATATTAAAATATACATGCATACAGTGTGGTGCAGGCCAATTAATTCACTGTGGCGTAACTTTTAGAATAGGTAATGGAGGTATATGATATGAAGCTTTGATATGCTCAAAATGTGCATCAGGCGATCTAGTCCGTGGGACACTCAGAATGTTTTGCGTAAATATAACTAAATGTTCAATAGCTAAATATTTTTTGATTAAATCTTTAAAGTACTCTTTACTAGCCTCTATACGAAGTTTCATGCATCTGAACTAGTTTTCGAAACATTTTATCCTGTCCACCGTAGACACCTCGTTTACAGCCTGCTCGAACACTGACAACGCATCTTCCGGCGACGAAAATTGTGTCCCTTCGAGCAGATTTTTTATTTTCGGGAATAAAAGAAGTTACACGGTGCTAGATCAGGGCTGTAAGGAGGGTGACCCAGGAGTTTGACCGGCGTGCTGCCCAGGAAGTCTCTCGTTTTGAGTGCGTTGCGCGAACGCACATTGTCGTGGTGGAGTAGTAGCCTGCGGAACCTGTGTTTGGTCGCTTGTTGCCCACAACAGAGAAAACTTCTGCCAAGCATTTGGTAGTATACCATTCAGCGTTCATGCTTCTTTTGTTCCTTAAAGGAATTGGCACCATGTAGCCAGTCAAATTGAAAAAGCTCGCGATCAAATTCTTCCCCCCGCTTCTGAATCGTTTCACTTTAGTAAGCGTTGATTCGTTCTGAAGCACCCAAACCGTCTATTGACGCTTCGTTTCTGGATTGTATTGATAAATCCAAGGTCTGTAATAATCCAACGACAATATGAGCCTGCTTCAAATTTGTTTATCATATCACGGCACCATTCCACCTGGGCCTGCTTCTGAGCATCGGTGAGGTTGTGCGGCACCCAGCGTGAAACTATCTAAGATGCACTAGTAGATTTTCGTGAAGGCTTCCCGATCCAACCTGCAGTATGTGCTGAATCTCTTGATACGTAACTCGCCTATTATCTTGGATTTAATTGTTCACTGCTAGCACGTTTTCTTCCGTAACAGCCGTCAAAGGGCGACCACTTCTTTCTTCTTCCCCCAGTTAGTTGACCACGCTTGAATTCGTTATACCAACGATACACGGTTGCCTTAGAAGGGCCTTCATCCATGAATGCCATTTGAAGTCTGTCGTACGATTCGTCCGGTTTCTGGCGACACTTGAAATCGTAAAAAAAAAGAGCGCGAAAATGTTCCCGGTGAAGATTACTTTTTCAATGAGACACTATAATTTAAATTAGCTCGTAAACAATGTGGCGGGAAATGTTGAAATTGGAACGTACCTATTTTTTCTTGCAAATAATCATATTTTTTTAAATATACTATAACTGGCCAGTCTCTCATGCATAAAATTTTTGTTTCGTAAAGGTTTTTTCAGTGGCCTGGTATGTATTTACTTTACTAAGTTTACGAATGTGTCTTTGGACTAAGTTAGTTCACAATACATCCTCACATTTTACTCTCGTGAAAAATGTTGCCCTCCAACGTAGGAATTATACTTTACACAAAATTAAAAACGTTCTAAAACGCTTCGTAAATGCACCACCATCAAAAAAATTGTTTTTTCGATCCACTTAGGGATCCCAGGAGATACAGGATTCGAAATGGCCAGTTCTGCTCGACTTCAACCTCCTTCATCATCTTCAATATCGCCTATCCTTCAGCGTCGTAATTATCGTCTTTTTCAACCAACTATTAATGTAATGCCGTATCTTTCTTCATTCAATCATCCGTGGTCGTGATATTTGGTCCCTGCTAGCCTCTCACATGGCATATTAAACAGGAATTGGTTTAACTTCGTTTATGTTGATAGCCAGTGAATATTAATATTTAGCGATGCGTTACTGCAGTTCTAATGTAGCTTATTATGCCGTTAAATAAAGCAAAGTGTATTCTAACATAATATTATTATGTACCACGCACAATGAAGGGTTTTGTAGTCAGATGAATTTATCCCAAGAACAAATTTAATATTGTAGTTGAAAAACATAATCCAACTGCAAATGTAAGTTGGTCGACTATTACTCGTTAACTTGTAAAGCCTACTTAGCTGTGATAGTTTTCCTTTTAACTTCGTTAAAGGAAGTTTACTACTGCCGTCAATTTCTCAAAAAAAAACATGGCAGGTGGGGGACAACTGACTGTCTAACAAAAATTTGCAGTTTAAATCATAATCTTTCGCAAACTGGAGATCAGAATCGAAAAATGGTTTTCACTCACCCGCAATATTTTTGAATGATCTTTCCAACGACACCCCACATCATGTGATAGACGAGAAAAAGAATCATCCCCACTTTTATTATATTTTACCAATGTTTAGGCGTTACTAATATGTAGATACATGCCAAATTACAACTTTCTAGTATTAAGAGTCACTCAGCTAATCTACGGACAGACGTATGGACGGACGGACATGGCGAAACTGTAAGGCCAACTATAACCCAGCATATATAAACAAGGAAACTGTATCCAAAAAAGGATTGAGCTGATGAAATAAATGGATGTGTCGTGTTTGTGCAAAACGAGCTATGCTTGGCTTAGCTGCTGTTAAGTAATACAGGTATGTACAGTTTTATTGTTAGTTGTACTAAAATTAGTTGTTATAAAACCAATAGGCTCGCCCCCTATTACATGGGACTTAAGCATAACTGGCGAAATGTGGGTGTACTATAGGTACACCTCTGCCCAACCTTTCGGGGAAACAAGGCCTGATGTTATGTTAAGTTGTACTAAAATTAAAAACATTTAAAACTAATAATCATCTCAAAACTTTAATTGCTTGTTTTATAATGTTTATTTCCACTTTATCAATAAAAAACAAAAGCAGCGAAGATTTTTCAAAAATCTTTAATTTTTTCGCTTAAGCCAGTGCAGCATAATTTTCCGTCAACAACTTTTGCCAGAGCTTTCAAATGTATGCCATCAAAAATCACCCATAATTAACAAACTAGTTTATTTGTAAACTGCACCAAATAGGCGATTCAATCTATATTCAATCTACGTTCTCCTAAAGACACAGCAGTCGTCGAAGCTCTTCTGACACACAAACTCTGTTCGTATTTAAGCGAACTGTTACACGAAGATCGGTCCTTCAACCGAGCCACAAAACAGAATGTACTGTCCAAAACTCTGACCAACGTCTAAGTCGGACGGAACTGTAGTTAATAGATAAGCTTCAAAGCACAATTTGAAGTGGTATTAATACTCCAAGGGTTAAGGTGTGGATTGGCGATCAAGAGGTCGTGGGTTTGAACTCAACCTCGTAGCAGTTAAGTATGAGAAGCTCGAGGCAGGCCTGGAAAATACTGTCACGAGGGGGGGAGTGAGGTGTTTGACTCCCCCCGCAACGTCTAAGAGGGGCGCGCGTGGAACACTATGTGCCTCCACCTCGGGTCCTGATGTATGGGGGGTGGCGGACGTCCCCGAATCCGCGGTCCCTGGACCCATTTAGGGGGGCTGGAAGAGGGCGTTTTCCGCCCTCCGCCTGCGCCCGGTGCGCCTGCTGCGGATCGGGAGAGTGGACGAGATCTCTCTCTCCCTTTCCGCAGCCTCCTTCTGCGAGATCACTGTTGCACAGAAACCACTTCGTCCCAGGACGCGACGCTGCCGACCATCGCACTCACTACGGCGCGGCTCCTCCCAAGCGGCACATTCTGCCAGCGTATGACACGCCGTGTCCTCCCGGCAGTCGACGCAGTGGTGACACCGGGCGTCCGGCTCCCTGTTTATGCGACACAGATGCTTTCCGAAGCACCCATGCCCCGTTTTTTTTTTTTGTTATATTAGATCTGCAATCGGCTTATCTAGCCATAATCAGATGTGGTTTCAGGTTATATAACATTTTGAAAATGTGGCTCCATTAAGCCGACATCAACACAAAGCATGATGAGCTATTCTCAGTCTCTCTGATACAGATTTAGTATATACCATCTTTTTAGGCGTGTTGTGGTTTGGTTATTTATGAGGTTCTTAGCCAATTCTTATACCGTGTACAGTTTATGTTTATTTCTTCCTTGACCGTGGGCATCTTTAGGTATTCATGAATTTCGGAGTTTCTCACAAACCACCCTGCGCCTGATATTGATCGTAAGGCTATATTTTGGAATCTCTGTAGGATTTCTATATTGGAGTTACTCTCAGAACCCCATAGTTCTATACCATAAGTCCACACCGGATATATGATGGCTTGATAGACCAGTAATTTGTTGTTCGGAGATAACTGTGATTTGCGTGCCAATAGCCAAGAGTAGGTCTTGTATAATATTGTTGCCTCTTTTTTCTTTGCCTTGATGTGGTTGGCCCATGTTAATCTTCGGTCTATATGTAGACCCAAATATTTTAGTTTTATTAGTAGTTACTCGTTGGTAATTGTTTTCCTTCCATAAATACTGGTGCACATTCTCCTCTCCTTATAGTAAAGGTTGCTTCCACAGATTTGCTTACACTAGGCTTTATTCTCCATTTTTGGAGCCACAGTTCTGTTTTACTTATTTGTGTTTGAAGCTTTTGTGTAGCAACGTCGGGGTCTTTGTCACTCGCAAGACATGCAGTGTCATCCGCAAAGGTTGCTGTTGTTACATCTTCAGTGTTTGGCAGATCTGATGTATATATGGCGTACAGTACTGGGCCAAGCACTGATCCTTGCGGGACTGAGGCAGCGATGTCGTACAGGTTAGAGTACTCGTTATCATATTTCACTTGAAACTTTCTTTGGTGCAGGTATGATTTCATGATCATGAAGTACGAGTTAGGCAAAAGTTTTTTGAGCTTAAAGAGTAACCCCTTATGCCACACTCTGTCAAACGCCTGTTGAATATCCAGGAACACCGCTGAGCAATACTCCTTTTTCTCTAAGGACTGTCTAATTTTTTGCGCCACTCTATGTATTTGTTCCACTGTAGCATGATTCTCTCTAAACCCGAATTGGTGGTGGGGAATAATTTTGTTCTCCTCTTATATTGGTTTTAGTCTTCGTAGTAGTATCTTCTCAAACACTTTGGATAACGTTGGGAGAAGACTTATGGGTATATACGAACTAGGATCAGTTGGAGGTTTCCCTGGTTTGGCCATCATACATATCTGCGATATTTTCCACAGCTTAGGAATATAGTGATTTCTAAATATAGCATTTACAAGCATTGTCAGAAAAACTATTGGTTTTCTAGGAAGTCGTTTGAGTATCTCGCCAGTGATAAGGTCGAAGCCCGGTGCTTTTTTGTTTTTTAGATGGTTTATGGTACGTTTCATCTCTCTCGGCGTCACTAATTTAATTGGTAGTGAGAGTTGTTGATCACTGTTGATAAAACTATCCAACTCTTTCTCAAATTCAACCATTGTAGATGGATGGGGGGTTAAAATGTTTTTAGGTGTTCCGCGAAGACCTCAGCTTTCTGATTTGGCCTCTTAGCCCATGTTCCTGAGGGCGTTTTTAATGGGGGTATAGAATTAAGTGGCCTTTTGAAATTCTTAGTAATTTTCCAAAGAGAGTAGTTGTCTTTATTCTGGGTCGATAGTGTAGACAGTTTCTGTTGAAAAGTAGCATTCCTGTTCTCAATGATCATGTTCTACAATTCCCTAGAGGTCCTATTAAATTCTCTCCTGTCATGTCCTGATCTAGTTGCATGAAGCCGCCTCCTTGTTTTACGTTTCTCCTCGAGTTTGCGGCGTATTTCAAGACGTATGTCACATTTATTTAACCGGGGTTCCAGCGTCGGAGTAGCACGCCATGTCGCCACCTGTATCAGGTTTGTGATGTAGAAAGCTGCATCATCTATTTCTGCCTGGGTTTTAAGACTCACACTTAGGCTTGTTCCCTCTTGTAGATATTCGGTAAATGCGTTCCAGTCGGTTTTATGATTGCTTAACTTATAACTTTGTTCTTTGTGTATTATTGTTACACTCAGTGTAAGCAGCACTGGTGAGTGATCCGATAAGGTATCAAGAGACGATTAAATTTTTAGGTGTATGTTTGAGAGCCCCTTTGTTATAGAGAAATCGAGTAGATCTGGTGTTCGGTTAGTATCTGTTGGCCAATAGGTTGGTTCGCCTGTCGAGAGGGTTATTGATATGTGGTTATCTACACATTTCTTTAGCTCTCGTCCTCTAGTTGTTGTCAGTCTGCAACCCCAGTCTGTGTGCTTGCTATTCCAATCACCGCCGCAGACATACCTGTGGCCCAGGGTATCAAAGTACTTAGAAAGCATGTCCTGCTTAAGTTTGTGCTTGGGCGGGCAGTATACAGAGCTTACATTGACAGGACCAATATTGTCTTCTAGCGTGACAGTAGTAGCTTGTAGCCAATCTTCCTTAAATTCGCTATGTAAGTAATGTCTAATATTATTCTTTACAATTACCGCTGTCCCTCCATGCGATGTATCATCAGGGTGATTTGTGCAATACACACAATAGTTGTTCATTTTAAATGTCTTGCGATTATTGAGATGAGTCTCCGATATTAACGCTATATCTGTTTTGTTTGCCTGAATCAATATTTCCAGCTCCTGTTTATTTGGTAGCAAACCATTGATATTCCAGGTGGCTATTCGTAGTGAGGTCATAATGTAATTTTATTGATGAGTGATGTAATGAGATTCATCATTGTGGTCATTTGTGAGATAAGTACATCTATCCTTTCGGTCTGTTTTAATAGGAGGGCCTCTAACTTAAGAGTATTTTCATGCAGGTTATGTTCTACATTTGTTCTTTGTGACTCTGTAGGGTCAACGTTATTCGCGGAAGTAATTTTTCTTCTAGTGTTCGCCGCTGTCGTAGTATTATTATTTATAACTACTTCGCTATATTGTTTTTTACTGTTAGCGTGTGGTTGTTTTTTAGATAAATTTGACATATTTATGATCTTTGCAGACTCAGATC
This sequence comes from Dasypolia templi, assembly GCA_963555695.1. Lineage (NCBI taxonomy): Eukaryota > Metazoa > Arthropoda > Insecta > Lepidoptera > Noctuidae > Dasypolia > Dasypolia templi. Next base: position 9,421,559 of record OY743137.1, on the reverse strand, counting down.
TAGTCACTGAATGTAAATTTAGATCTTCTATCGGTTTTTGTGAGTTTGGTCTTTGTTGTTTCTGTATTTTGTTGGTATCTTGTTTCCTGGTGACGATTTCCTTATAGATTTTACAACCCTTGTAGCTGGCAGGATGACTTCCAGAGCATAGAGCGCAAACTGCCGGTGTGTTCTGATCTATAGTACACTTTGTGGTATTGTGCGGCCCTGCACACTTCACACTCCTGTATGGTCCCATACAGTTGTTTTTTGTGTGTCCATATTGTTGACATCTGGTATATTGGACTATTGTGGTTTTCCTTCTTGGATCCTCAATTATAACCTTTTGGTTGTAAATATAGTTAATTTCCTTAACATATTTGTTGTTATCATGCGGGAGTATGTTAACGAAGAAAATATTTGAAGGCTACTTGGTGCCTCTTTAACGAGCAGTTACTATTTCTCCTTTCACCTGGTTTCCTGTTTCCTCTAAGGCTTCCACAATTGCCTCTTTGGGTGTGCTAAAGTGTAGATGCTTAATTACAGTTCTCATACATTTTTCATCTTTTTGAGTAAATATGTGCTATATGCCTATTAATCCTTTGCTTCGGACGTGTTCTATAAGAGTTATGTATTTTTCGACAGACTGAGAAGAAATTATTAATTTGTTTCTAGACACCACTTTATATGTATAGTCTCTCTTTTCCATAACTTCTTCAATAAAGCTCGTTTATTTTTGAAGGTCATCTATGCCATACAGTATAATTGGTGGAGGATTCGAGGGTTTCTTTATTATTTTGTCTGGAGAGACATTTTGATCTTGACATTCAACACTTAAAGGTTAAAACTATTCGATATCTCAATTGCTGGTGGTGAAGTCAGGGCAATGTTGTCTCTGATAATGCCTCTGCGATCACTCAAGATTTGCTCTTTTAACAAGGTTCTTTTGGTCATCTTTCCGTCTGGGGATCGGTACCTTTTTTCCTTTGTTCAGGAGCTCTTGGTCCCTGGTTTGAGGTGGAATGATTGCTCTCTTGTTCCTTTCTTAAAGTGTGACTAACGGGTACTCGTTGCCAAGAAGGAGGAGCAGGTGCAACATTCTCTGTACTTTGGATCTCAATTTTTTCGGGTTCTGATTCTGTAGTAACGTGCGAGGGGATATTTCCTACAGATGAAGATGGGTCTTGATATAAACAAGCTCGGGTGGAATGCTTGTTGAATACATTTTTTGTAAGTGCTTCCAGGAGCATTTACTGACACAGGGGCCTGGTCGCCTACCCCGAAAGTACCTGCGTCACCCGAAACGACAGGGAGCCGTGCCTCCTCCCAAGCCAGAGGTCAAGCGTTAGCCTGACGAGGCCGGCGGTAGGGCGTGAGAGCCTGGCCCGCCATTCCGCCACTAGGAAGCTGCGACCGACGCTGCATCGGCCGCTCGCCCCGCGCCCTCGCTTCCTCGCGCCACCGATACAGTGACGCGAGCACCTTCGCCTATAGGTCCCAGGGCGGGGATCCGGCCAGCGCACAAGCCGCTTCGTAGGAGATCGTGCGGTACCCTCTTATGACTCTGACGGCCATTGCTCTCTGTGGCTTTCGCAGGACAGAGATGCTAGCGGCCGTCAGGTCAGCTGCCCATATCGGGGCCCCTTAAAGGGCCATCGATCGCATGATCCCCACGTAGAGCCGCCTACAAGCGGCGCTCGGGCCCTCCAGATTGGGAAGCAGCGTTGACAGCGCCCCAGCCGCGCCCAACAACTTGGGCGCCAGCGGCCGAAAATGGGGTGCGAAATCCTACCGGCTGTCGAGCACCAATCCCAGGTACTCATGGTTGACCCGACAGCGATTCGAATCCCCCCGACCACTTTGTGTGATCCAAGCGGCGGCGCCCGACGGGGACCATGAAACACCGTGGCCTCCGACTTGTTGAGGGCCACCTCCAGGCCTAGGCGCCGTATGGGGCTCACCACCTGTGAAACCGCAGCAGTCGCCAGCAACGCTGCCTCCCTGTACGAATCCCCCCAGGCCGTGTCCAGCCTTTTGTCAGCGTAACACGTCAGGTCTACGCCCGGTGGGAATTCGCCCCTCAGCACCCAGTCGTACCCGATGTTCCGCAGGAGCGGCCCTACTACCGAACCCTGTGGAACACCGCACGGCACTTGGCGCTGGTTTCCGCCATCACGTCCCATGTAGGTGACACACCTCTCCGCCATATAAGCCCCAACGGTGCGGCGGAGGTAGAGAGGCACCCGATGGTACCGCAGTGCCTCCCGAATACAACTCCAGAAGGCAGATAACCAAGGACACCGCCACCACCACCCCACCCCGGGACACCGTTTCCTCTGCCAGGACTCTCACCCGCGACATAGCGTGGATGGTGGAGCGCCCATGCCGAAAGCCAAACTGGGTCTCGTCCAGGTCTGGCCCCTCTCTGCACAAGTGGCTGACGAGGCCGGCTGCGATTATACGCCCAAGCAGCTTACCCACCTCGTCTAGCAGCACTATGGGCTGGTACGCGGACGACGAGTCCGCTGGACGCCCCACCTTCCTGAGCAGGACCAAGCGACCGGTTTTCTACAAAGTGGGAAACTGGCCCCGCTCAAGGCACGCTGTGAAGAGTCCTCTTAGCTGGGGCTCCAGCTCCTTCAGACCGGAGAATTACCAAACTTAAGTGGCAGTGGGCACGGCACATTGCTCGCAGAACAGGGCCTATGTCTAGCACAATGAGCTCATTAGTAAAATGATGAGGTATTTAGCGTGTAGTCTTTAAACTTGGTAAAGTCAACAGTATTTGTATAAACTATCTATGTCGGTACGGATGTTAACACAAGTTACATCTGTCTAAACTCCATTACAATAGCTACATTTGTACTCGGGAACTAAGAGTTGCAGGAGCTGGAATCAATCAATCTCGGATTATTTGTTGGTATATTTCTGTATTTAACGTTTAGCATACACAACCATGTTATCTTTATTAACCGTACCAATTTTCTTCTTGCTCTAAGTATACTGTTTTTTTTTTACCAAGGTAAGAAACAGCATTTCTCATCACTGCTTACATGCGTTTTTCGTCCACGTGGGATTTCAAGTGTTTACATAAACTCATTCCGAAAATTCGCATAATGAAATTACGTTCAAAACTAAAATAGAACCCTATTTTAGTTTTGAACGTAATTTAATTATACCCGCTGTGGTTACAATAATATAGCGCCCTTCGGAAGCAGCCGCCTGAATAATTTCAAGTTATTACAGCGGAAACTTAGGAGAATAAGATTGGTCGCGCGAAAAACGAAATGTGTATACTCGATATTTTATAAACAAAACCTTTACAACGTTCCCTTGCAAGGAAAAACGTCAAAAAAATAAAGTTGGAAAAATAAAAGTCGCAAAAGTATAGTCGCATGCGGTATCGGAAATTGTTAGTGGGCCAAGTTTCAGGCGAGTATATTTCGTACACAGTTGCAAAGTTTGGTACTAAAATAAACTGCTTACCGGTTCCTATGGAGTTTCTGAACGATTTTTAGAAGTCTGAAATATTGTGTCGTATGTCTTGTTTTAGAGGCTGCGTCACTTGGAGCAATTTCCCTTGTGAGGAGACTTACGTTTTACGAGAGTCGTTTTCTTGCATGTTATATTGGTTTGGGATTGTTTTTCAATATGTTGCGGTGCATAATCTTGCAAATTCGTGTTTTAAGCCAGTTGAGCCTTTCTCAGCTGCCTTGCATGAGTAAGGTTATCATCTCGTCCTTAGTCTGAACCAATATGGGTTATTTTGTACCCATATGTTTTTGTTTGTTTAAAAACTACCGTTTCTTGCATGAGCAAAATACAAAGAAACAGGCATGAGATTAAAATGGCTTATTAATCAAGAACCACTAATAGTCAAACTAATGGTAAAGAAAAGTGAAGTAGAAAATAAAAATATAGGAAACATTTCTGCCCGAACCCCCAAACTGGAACCTCATTATTATTGTAACAATTAAGTACATGATGGTGACAACAAAGACAATTTTTAAAATTGTTTAAGCAAAGAAGTATAAAAACATACAACCAAAGTGTGTACACACTTGTAAACATTAAGAACACAACGCTGAGGCTCCTCATAATATCAGTGAAGAAACTTTCGGAGAAAATCCCTGGAGCCACTCAACCGATGTGGATTATTTTTTAACTTGGAAAGTTGGTTCGTAATCGTATGTTAGCGGTTAGTGGTTATGTCAATCATTTGTTTCGGTTATGGAAGTATTCTGGCTTTATGGGTGTTTGGATCAATTTTTTTATAGGTTGTTTCGGGATGTAAAAAATTAGATTGCCTAGTTGGTCTGTTGGTCGCGGGCGCTTAAGCTGAGCATGAGATCCTGGGTTTGATTCCCGGGTCTAGCAAAGTGCAATTGTGTTTGTGTTAGACAATGGACGATAGAGAAGGTTTACTGATGAGGAGGTTCTTTGTTTCGAGTTAGTATCTTTTGTCGTGTTTAATGATAAACGTAGTTGCTTAAGCTTAGACTAGTTGATTTCTTGCTTGATTTTGAACGTCTAATAATATTAGAATATAATAGAATGTAATACTATTTATTATGTGCACCTAAAAAATTACAGACATTGATGTATAAATTTTACATTGGGTGACACAATGGGCGGTCTTATCGCTAAAAGCGATCTTTTACAGACAACCTTTGGATGGATTACAGGGAGAAGGAGAGACAATAGTGCAGGTAGTCAGTGGTGTACCATATACATAAAACATTAAATACAAACAACCATTTATCTACACATATATATACAATAATAAACACGAAACAAGTCTCAGGAAACTGTACGAGTATGTGATAATGATTAAGGAGTGAGGAAGTGTTTTTCACTAGAATTTTAAAAGTGGACAGTGATTGCGCACGCCTTATCGACATAGGCAAGGCATTCCATAACCGCACTGCTTGAACTAGTTATTAGTTAGGATTCAAAGTCTGCCTCGATGGTCTAGTAACGGTAGGTCTTGGGTTCGATTCCCAGTAAAACTCCGGAGCCTGGATTTGTGCCCAGCTGGTGGTATTAGGCTTGTCCCCTAGGGACTTAAAAATGATTGGCGAATAGCGAGTGTGGTATAGGTGCACCGCTGGCTGACCTTTCGGGGAATCATGACATACATTCACGGGCGTGAATTTAAGTCATGTCATGGAAAATAATCATGTGGGATTGGTGATTGGTTAAGTTACGGAAGTGTTGCATTTGCATATATTTGCATGTATGTTTGTGTCTTGTGTAACATTTGAAAGTAGCAGGCTATGTGTTTATGAGTTGCTTAAATTTTTAGTTTTTCTGGGCAACAGAAGATGTCACACTTCTATATCAACACTACACTACATATATCAAGCCTTTTTTAAATCAAACGACTTCTGCTCTGGGCGGAGCGGGAGGGTGTGTCAGACTATTGCTGACTAAAACCTACTTTTAGTTCCTTCCGTTGCCTGTGCCACGGGCCACGGTATCTCTTTCGAACAACACGCGACCCTGGCCGGACATATATCAAGCCTAGCGGCACGGCTCCGTTCAGCCGTCTACGCCTCCAAAAAAGCAAGACAATACTCTGACGTCGATACAGTTCGGTGAGTATATTTTAGTTATTTTCAGAGCGTTATATACTACGGCATACTGTTGTGCGCCAAATTCGCTAATATTCAAAATATGTTAAGGTTGTTTTTCAAAAACGAGCTATCCAAGCAATTTACCTACCAGCTAGGTGCCAGAGTTTCTCGGAGAGTTTCAACTCTTTATGTTCTTTCTAAACAAAAAGCTTATTTGTTTATTTTATGTTACCGTATATTTCAATTTATTTTATTTTTAATTAATTATTGACATAATTTACTCATTAAATTACGTATGTTTTTTTAATGAGCTATATTGCAATATGTGAGAGCAGTGGAGGCTCAGTGAGTAACGTTCCCGACTTACCGAGTTGCAGGTCATGGGTTCGAGCCCAGACAGGCGCTTTGCTTTGTGTGAATAATTTCATTACCACTGCTCTCAAAACGGTGAAGAAAACAGGAAACCGGCATTCCTAGAACCAAAAATTCTGAGGCATGTGACCTTCACCAACCCGCACTGGGCCCGCGTGATGGATTATGGCCCACTCCCTCTCACAAAGAGGAGGCCTGTGTCCCAGCAATGGAAACATTACACCCTGATTAAAGACAAAGTCAAAAGTCAAAGTTAAAAGTCAATGTGAACAGACAAAGTCAAAAGTCAAACTCAAAGTATTTATTTGAAATAGGCACTTTTGAAAGTCAACATTTGCATTAAAATAGAATTGGTTCTAGGCGACCCCTCCAAAAGGTAGTTTCGTAAGGAGAAGAAGGGGCAAGAAACTCCACCGTTACTCTTTTAAAATGTTTAACAATATTTTGAATACATTAATAATATTTAATATGTGAAGACGATGCACCAAGAATAAAAATACTTTACCACAATAGGTAAATAGAATTCAAAATAAAGCAAGGACAGACACATGGTGTTCACATATTAACAAACATCGTAAAAGTATCTGATTTTCCTAAAACACGGAATAAGTCAGTTTGGAGTTGGTAAAATTAACATATTATACAATTCAATAAACAACCAGTTTGATTTTGTCTAGCCTCTAGACTGTTATATGGAGCAGGACCAGAATGTTTCCAAGCATTCTTATCTAGGATATAATCCTCTAATTTGTAAAATGCTTGTTTACAATCTGTACTTTTAACATGAGTTTTAAACTTTCTTTCATTTAATTGCAATATATCACAAGGTATTTTGTTGTAACGTTTAACACAGTACCCCATAAAAGATGTTAGATAGTCTGAAAAATGGTTGATCTATTTATCTTTTTCTTATCTAATTATCTTATTTTATTAAAAAGATGCAGATTTTTTCTTACATTCTGTAAGAGCTCAGAAAAACAAAGTAAAAGATGGATGATATATTTATTTTTCATGAGATCCGGAAAGACTCCTTGGTGTACACTGGTCTTAAATATGAAAGCTAAATAGGGCGCAAGGATTTCGATGAGAGATCTACAGACTTTTACAGACATTCCCCAGAGATCTTCTGTTGATTTAATTTTAATATCTTTAAAAGCTTCTATAACAGCTTGGGGGTTTGTATGCTGAGACCTAAACTCCAAAGGGCATGCTTTTACATTATTTTTAAGTAAGGCAGCAGAAAGCACGGGTGAGCAATTTAAAGCCTCAGCAGTTTTAAGTGAAATATTGGCAAAAAGGTTTTCAATTACCTGAGCTATATCTACATTTCAGTTGATGGGGCCACGTGCAGCCTCTTAATTAAATTCAATGTTACGCTGTTTTTTCCTACCTTTTTCATTATTTATTATTTGCCAGGTAGTAATTATTTTATCATCAGCTGATTTCATTATATTGCCAATATAAAGAGCTTTAGCTATTTTGCACGCTCTTTTAAAAATGGTTGAACATCTTGCAACATACTGATGAAAGCTTGTATGAGTCATGTGTTGCTTTAGGCCATAAAATTCAAATAGATTTTCTGAACTTTCGCCCCTACTTGCCGTGCTTGCAGCCAGAACCAACTTACTGGCGAGGACTCCTCTTACTAGAGCAATGAGTGTGGTGAACAAGGTTCACGAGAGGGTTGTTGTATTGTGGTGCAACTTGAGTGAGTTCGCAAAAGCTGCATTATATATAATATGTTATTTAGATGTGGGTTAAAATTGGGAAAGGGTGGGATATAGTGTGTTATTTTATAGGATGGTTAAGGATTTAGCATGTAAGGCCTCTCTATCGTATTGGATCGCAGATCTGTAATGGTAGTTGTGGGTAAGATTTGCGTAAATAAATAAATAAATAAAACTTTTACGAATGCCAGGAGTCGCCCAATAACTAATTAAAAACTTTGTATAAATACTTTCAGTTTTAGTCTTAAGTTGAAAAGTGTCCTTAAATTGCGTGTTTAATGGTGAAAAGAACTAAGCGTAGTGGGTCACCTATATTATTAAAACTCTCTTTACATAATTTACTGGCCAAATAATAATTTAATTTCACAAAATCTGTAGATGTAATTCGCCTAAACCTTATTTAAGTTGTTCTTGCAATACGTGGTTAACTAGTGACCTCGACAATTGATCATATTATTCTTGCCTGAGCAACCGGCAGCAAGTTCGGAATGCTCTCTTAGATGTCACTGCTTGTGGTACCGTAGGCGATTGGGTTGCCTTCTTTTCTCAAATTATTACTACTTATCAAAAATAATATAACTGATTCTCAGCCTAGTTTGAATACATGACTATTAAATTTGGTTTTGTGAACGTTCAAGATCTCTCATACCCGAGCTGCGTAGCTGCTACGGCGTAGCTAACCCGCTACGCAGTCGTAGCGTCGTAGCAATTAGCCAACAATACAAGAGTGAAGTTTTCGGCAACTGTTCTGAGGTAAAATTCTCGTACTTAAAAATCGTTCAAATTAAAGTTGCAATCAATGTGTATATATGAAAATTGATTGTATTTTTCACAGATTGAGACTGAGATTAATGATAAATGATTTTATTTCTGTAAGTAGGTTTTTACAAACACTTTTACACGTCAATACTATTTTAAAAGTAGATGAGATCGGCGTTTCCTATCTGACTACTCTGAGAAGAAACGCCAAAACAAACTCAGAGGTCACAGTCTCTTTTAAAGTCCAGACATAATCTTGGTCAGGTCATGTGAAGACCATGTGGATTGATGTCTGAAATGGTCTTTTGAGGAAAGAACCAAACAGAATGAGTGGACCTGTCCAGTCAGTGCACGCATTTGTCAGTAATCATGCAGCTCAACACAACACATATGGAGCTCAACGATTCGACGAACATTACCAAAGAAAGGACATTTGGGTAGGCCGCATAAATTGCTCAAACTGCCAGACCATGATTAAAACTAATTTTAAAAATTAAAAATAGATTGAGATAAAAAAAAACAACAAATCCACACTGCCTTCACATTCACAATAATTAAAATATTATATTACTTTACAAAGTAAATTTTCACGTCATGTCAAAGTGTAAAAATCCGAGAATAAACATGGTCAGATCATATGAGGACTCTGTAGACTGGTGTCTGAAATGGTCTTTTGAGGAAAGAACCACACTGATTTCAGTGGACCTGTCCAGTCAGTGCATGCATTTGTCAATCATGGTGCAGCTCAACTCAGAACTAAGGAGCTCAACGATTCCACGAACAATACAAAAGAAAGGACATTTGGGTAGGCCGCGTTAAGTACTCAAACAGCCAGACCGTGATTAAAACAACTGAAAGAACAAAAAAAACAATGACTCACATAGTCCTCACATTCTCAAAAATTAAAACAATGTTATACTTTAAACAGTAAATATAAAGATGTCATTGTTTATCTAAAAGAAATCAAAAATAAAAGTTTAACAGCAAATTAAACATAGACAATATCTGTGTAAACTTATTGGAGCAGCTCAATCCCAAGCCTTCTTGTCCTCAATATAGCCTTTGACAGTATAATAGGCATTCTGGCATAATTTCCGCTTTATAAATGATTTGAATTTATTAAGGCTTAGTTCTTGAATGTGGCCAGGAAGTTTATTATAAAAACGAATACTTTGACATTTAAACGAGCTACCTATTTTCTTGAGTCTGGTAGTAGGAACAACAAATTTGTGTTTGTTCCTAGTATTTATGTTATGGATATCACTGTATTTTTTAAACAGATTAATGTTTTTATGTGCATACAAAAGATTTTTATAAATATATTGAGAAGGCACAGTCATTATATTAATCTCTTTAAATTTGTCTCTGAGGGAGTGTCTGGGACTTAGTTTATAAATTGAACGAATTGCCCTTTTTTGTAAAACAAAAATTGTCTGAATATCGGCGGCATTTCCCCACAAAAGAATACCGTACGACATCACACTATGAAAATAACTAAAGTATACTAAACGGGCTGTCTCTAAATCAGTTAAATTACGAATTTTTCTAACGGCGTATGCTGCAGAGCTTAGTTTTTTTGACAATTTATCTATATGGGGGCCCCATTGAAGCTTGGCATCCAAAGTTATGCCTAAGAATACTGTGGTGTTTTCGGGTTTCAACTCTTCACCCTTAATAAGAACACTAGTTTCTACTTGTCTAACATGAGGTATCGTAAACTTAATGCATTTAGTTTTTCTCTCGTTTAGAAGTAAGTTATTAACATTAAACCAGTTAACTACTTTAGCAAGGGCGCTATTTACATTGTCAGTAACCAGCTGCTGACGTTTGAGTTTAAATAAAAGTGAAGTGTCGTCTGCAAAACAACACTATATCATGATTATCCTTTATGAGGTAAGGCAAGTCATTAATATAAATAAGAAACAAAAATGGGCCAAGAATTGAACCCTGGGGGACCCCCATTCTTATTACAGATCCAGGTGATCTTTTTCCGTTAACATCAACTGTCTGAATCCTATCACTTAAGTAAGAAGTAAGAAGATCCAGAGAGGCATTCCGGATTCCGTAGTGGTGCAGTTTCCTGATCAAATGCAATCGTTCTAAAAAATACGACAATTGTCCCTTTCGTGTGGCAAATTAATTCAGTTAATAAAAATTAAAATACATTGTAATTACAACTGATACTAACAACATAAATTACAATTACATAACATCACGCCTTGTTTCCCCGAAGGGTTGGGCAGAGGTGTACCTATAGAACACCCACATTTCCCATACTAACAACAGGCATGTTATAATTTTTCAATAAAATCCTAACCCATATAAAACAAAATTCCTAACACTATGAAAAAAAACAAAGCAAGCTAACCAACAAAGGAATCAAAGAAAACTTGTTAGGTTTCTTTGCTTCCAGCTTGATTTGTTTAAAAGAATAAAAACATCAGCATAAGTTTATCTTGTCGAGCAAGTTCAGTTAACTGGGCAAAGTGGATTACCATAGTGCTCGGGGCGAAGCTGTAGCAAGTTGCATGCAACGTTGCAATCAATGGATGCAACACGCCATGATGCAAGTCTTGTTATGGAAAGTTTTTTAGTTTGAAATCTCGATACGTCTGTGTTACGGAGTAAATGTAAGCGTCTGTATTAGTTTAAAGAAAGTATCCATATTTTGTTAGGTTTGGGGTTTAGGTTTCAAGTAAAGGAAATAACGAAGAGTGACGCGACTGCTCACCTAAGACTATCTGTCCCTGTCAAACAAATAGCTGTCAACACGTCATTGGGACACATACTTTGGCTTTATTGAGACGTTAACACCAGCAGGCTTAGCACGAGCGCCCTAGAGAAGCGTATTGTCGACGGAAGAGTAGACAAAAATGGCGTTTCTGTGTAGACAGTAGAAAGTTTTCTACTGTCTACACAGAAAGGAAACGCAATTGTACGGTAAAAATGGGTAGTTATACACATCACTAGCAACTAACCCGTTGCTATGGAAAATCACTGTCTATAAAGCAACCAGAGTCTAAGTGTGTCCTCGTGCTCGCGAAAAAGAGATTTCGAGGAGCGTAGAAAGCGATTTCTATTCTACAGTAGAGTAGAAACAGAAAACGCCATGCTAAGCCTGCTGAGATATATAGGTGTTTCTATCTCCAGTACGCCAAAATTGGAGATGGATACGTTAGTGGGTTCGGCCGTTAATGAATCACGCGATTTTGTGCCAGTTTGAACACCGTCATGCAAGTACATTACAACTGTTTTGTTAATGTCCCTCGGCAATCATCGTATTTCCGTATTCAAACGAATGTTAATTTTCTTGTCCATCAATTGTCTATAATTCTAAAACTCTAATGAGTTTATCTTGGCACCAACCTAAATGAGTTAAATATAATGTGTACCACTGAATAAACACATCAAATAAATGCAAGACGTTAAAAATTGGATCCAAGTTAATCCAAGTCCAAGTTCCGCCTAAAGGCATGCAGTATTGAAAAGATTAGGTAAGTACTTTTAATTTATGTAATTATGAAGAAATTAAGTAATTATTAGAATTTAAGAGAATTTAAGTAATTATGAATAAAGCAAGCTAAAATCAAAACATCAACTCTGTTCATATATTATATGCGTGTTCAACCCTTAGTTTCAAATGACACACGTTGCCTAAGGTAATCAACAATTTCTTGGTAAAACTTCTGATTCGTCACAAAAGACGTGTTTCTCATAAGCGAAACAAACAAGATGGATTCCATTATGCTCGAGGTGATGATATAACAAGCTACGCAACACAAAATTGGTGTTGATACAGTTGCATCGTTAACATGTTTTTGTTGTTCGTAATTATGTGATGTTCGTTTCTTAATGACTGCCATATTTGTAGTTGCGTTTACTTTGCTTATGGGGACGAGCTTATAGCTGAGCAGTTACTGAGAAGTAACATAACATCGCACCTGGTTTCGTTGAAGGTTTAAATGATAAATGATTTTACTTCTGTTAGTAGGTTTGGAAAAACACTTTTACACGTCAATTATATTTTAAAAGCTAGATGAGATCGGCGTTTCCTTTTTGACTATCTGAGAAGAAAGGCCGAAACAAAATCAGAGGTCACAGTCTCTTTTAAAGTCCAGACATAATCTTGGTCAGATCATGTGAAGACCATGTAGATTGGTGTCTGAAATGGTCTTTTGAGGAACACAGATCGAGTGGACCTGTTCAGTCAGTGCACGCATTTGTTAGTAATAATTCAGCTCAACTCAGAACTAAGGAGCTCAACGATTCGACGAACATTACTAAAGAAGTTATAGGCAGAGGTGTACCTGTAGTTTACAGTCATTGAACTGTATCGACGTCAGTATATCGGCTTACTTGCCTGACGGCGTAGGCGGCCGAACTGAGCCGTCCCGCTAGGCATGACGTAACTATGTAGGCCCTATTGAAGTTTGGCATATATACGTACTGTTGCCCAAAAAAATTACAGCTTACAAGCACCTCATAAATATATAAACTGCTACTTTCAAATGTAACACAAGATAGACATACAAGTATACGCAATTGCAATACTTCCATAATTTAACTAATCACCAGTTCTACATGCATTTTTCCATGACATGACATAAAGTCACGCCCTACTATGTACCTATACTAGCCCCATGTAATAAAGAGCGAGCCTATTGCCATCAACTGGGCACAAATGCAGACTCCGAGTTGCTACTGAGAAATACCAGATGCAAAAACCCAATATCACAGCCATTTTATTTCGACAATAAATATTTTTGGAACAAATCCCCATTTATCGTCCAATAAATCTGTTTGAAACTCCAAAATCCACCTTGTGGATTGAGCAGCAGTGCTCAATCATACCACCGTATGATTGAGCACTGCTGCTCAAATGTCATGTGGTTTTTCCTCTGGTTCAATGTTTCTTGTAATGCATTTATTATTAACCTATTGTGGACTTTGATGTCAGAGGCACCAGCAAAATTATATTTTAACTAAATTGACACTATAGGTCAAAAACGAAACGAAAAGCGAGCGAAATGTGGGTGTACCATAGTTGCACCTCTGCCTAACCCTTCTGGGATTACAGGCGTGATGTTATGGTATGTAGTTTTTTGTGTGTAGGTCTCCCTAAGTCGACAGCCTGTTCTGATTTTAATATGCCAACAATACAAGTCGGTTTGTTGTGATTTTAACATACGAACAATTCAAGTTGGTAGGTAGTCAATTTGCTAAACAGTTTATTACTTTGACTCTAACAAGCTATCTCCAGGGAATTAATGGTGGTCGAAGTATATTGATACAAGTGCACTGGTGGACACAGTGCAACAGCATGCGTAGAAATACCAATTTTTGAGTATCACCATATATACGAAGAGAAGAAAAACACTTTAAAATTATTCACAAACATAGTATTACTTTTTGTTCCTACCTTCTTGTTTGATGGCGAGAAGCGCTTACATACAAAAAACTAACCTAAAAAACTAACCTTGTAACTACTAAGTAACTATGGCAATACTATTTAATATAATGTGTGATTTAATTCTTGGTAAAGGCTGAATCCTCGTTACTTTATTTAGGGGTTTGTTAACACACCTATTTTATTAAATACTTTTGGCACTAAACATCTTGATATTCTTTCTCATATTTTTTTTCGAGGTTTAACAAAAGTTAAACGTCGATTCTAGTTTGATCCGTAGATGGTTTGGCAAGTAGTTTGGTTTGATCGGTTGTAGTTATTGTGGTCTATCAATCACAGTTTTAATCATGAAATCCGACAGCAGAATCTGCCTATCAATTCTGTAAAAAAAAAACAAATTCAAATCCCAATCTCATCTCAGCGGCAGTCAATGTCAAAAATGTAGGAAAGTTGATTGTATTTTTGTCTGATTGAGACTGGTATTAGAATGCGAAAGTTCTTAACAATAATAATAATAATACTATATTGTGAAAGACGGCACGGTTGACATCTGTCGGGCATGTCACTGTCCGGGGGAATCAATAAGACACATTATCTCTGGGTGTTCTCGTCTAGCTAACGAAGAGTATGAAGGGATATGAGGAACAGGGTGTAAAGTTCACTCATACTCTTCGGAAAGGGGAGGATCCTCCGACCAGATGGATGTCGTATCTGGTGGGCAACTGCCCGATGATTGTTGTCGGGAAGTTGTATATATGCTATCTGCGCGGTAAACTCTGCTTGCGCGATGCAGGATTGATTCGTTTGTTCGCATGTGGCGGTGTAGATGCCGCCACATCACTCCCCTCCGAAGACCGGAGGTCGATAGTGGACTAAGTCTTGTATCTTGCGATGCTTGCCAATGCCAGTTGGGTTCCAGTGGGTTGGAACCGGGTGTCGCATAGTTCGCGGTGAGTCGGAACTGTCTGCGAAGATGCCCCAGTGAGTCGGGGTGGCTGACTGCTGATGTCGACCAGGAGAGGGATTAAGCACTCTGCTTGTGGACCGGCCGAATGTGCAGTATGCTGTGCCAAGGTTGCTGATGAGGCTGAAGGTGATGACCAGGTATGCGCTTGCGCTGCATGCTGATGGTCAGGACAACCGTTCAAGCCGTGGTTGCTGGCTGGCTGTGTGACTTGCGGGAGTGATGATGATGACGTCACGCTGAAGTAGTTGCACGAAGGCTGCGCTGACGTTCATACTCGGGGTCAGAAGTGAAGAGGATCACGTCGGGGTCACCAGTGAAGTGATATGAGGAACAGGGTGTAAAGTTCACTCATACTCTTCGGAAAGGGGAGGATCCTCCGACCAGATGGATGTCGTATCTGGTGGGCAACTGCCCGATGATTGTTGTCGGGAAGTTGTATATATGCTATCTGCGCGGTAAACTCTGCTTGCGCGATGCAGGATTGATTCGTTTGCTCGCATGTGGCGGTGTAGATGCCGCCACAAGTACTTGCATAGACACAAGCTTATAGCCAGGATTATCCATCAGCAACTTGCTCTGAAATACAGCCTGTGGAATCGGAAGTGCCGTAATACAGATATGTGCCCGACCCAGTTCTCGAAAATGGAAAATCACATTGTCCTGGTATCGATCCATCATCACTGACAGGTCTAATGTTGCCAATAAGCCTGATATAGTGGTGTTGGATCGAGTAGAGCGGCGGCGCACAATGATTGTTGGCATAACGGTCCCCCATGACGGTAACCTCGGAAAAGCCGAGAAAGATAAACAAATCAAGTATCTTGACTTGGCTCGCGAGGTTGTCGACATGTGGGATGTGGACTCAGCAATCATTGTGCCGATAGTCGTGACAACCAATGGCTTAATAGTCAAGAGCCTCGACAAACACCTAAGGAGGCTCTCTTGGGCAGCTGGATCAAGGGCTTGATTCAGAAAGCGGTTCTCCTCTCTCTGGAGCCCTGACAGCCGGTAACTTGGACCCAGTTCCCGATACCGGTGGGCTACAATTTTTTATATTTTGAAATGTTTTTTTAAAATGTTTTTTTTTAAGTATTTGAAAATGTATAAGATAAGTTTTAAAATGATTAAAGGAGATAATAATATAAAAAATACTGGCAACACTGTGTCAACAGAATTTCCAATTTTGCAAAATATTATCAGTGAAAGTAATTTTGACCAAGTCTTAGAATAGTTTTTCACTATAAACCAAACCTGAAACTCACTTTAAAACCAAAAAGAGAGCACAACACATAAAATGTAACAAATTTAATTAAAACTTACAGAATCGGAGGTGACATGACAGATGTCAGCTCCGATAAAAATAACATGAACACGAAATAGGAAAATGAGGATAATATGTTGACAAGATCAGCCGCACGTCGAGCACGCCCACCACCTCCGGACTCGTCGCTCAGCTCCGCCTCGCCGCCGCCGGTACCCAGCACTACTGTGAGCGCTGTGACGACACCGGCCGCGTTGAGCTCGAGCGACGAGTATTTCTCCCTGCCCACGACACCGACCGCCAGACGGCTTAGGACCTCGACGCCCACCGGCCTCTGATAGGGTCCCAGGTCCAGGCGGAAGTGTGCAGCGCATGAGATGGCCACGATCCATCAATGAAAATGTCATGTGCTCATACTATGCGGCTACAGAGGGGGGAAACAATCTGACCGCGTACCGAGTTCGGATGCTCTCTCTTTTTCAGATGCTTGAGCCGTCAACGTTTCGGCACAACGATTATCGGATCAGATGTGGGTCATCCTGCGTAATCATATGCTGTTTTTTTTAAATACTTTATTAAAAAGAATCAGGTTCTTAATAATTGATTACAATCTAGCCTATACGACTAATAAGCAATTTTAATCTAACTTAATTTGTTACGTGATAATTATTTTAAAACTTAGAAAAGTGCTGATTGAACATTACACAAGTCCGTTCCACTTTCTTAGAGTCTGATAATTAATGATATAAACACTTTGTTCATGTGTTATTATGTGTGTCACTGTCACTATTATTTCTACACTTTACACTACACTAACTCAAAAGGTTTAGTTCGTTTAAGTCTTCGCACTATATTTGCTTGGTCTAACAGCTGAATTGCCTCGATGTTCACATGTCTTCTGTTCTGTCAGTCACACCGAAGGTGATTGGGCTCGGGAAGTCGAGCGTGCCTGCAATCCAATACCGGAATGTAGCTCGTGCATACTGTCCGTTGCCCAACTGGAAGTCTCCAGAGCCGGACGGGCTACACAACTTCTGGGTCAAATGTTTTCAAAGATCGCACGCTCGCTAGGCAGCTCAGTACCAGACTGCTTTGGAGTCTGGTTCGCTACCCCAGTTCCTAAAGACAGGAGTTACCCACCTACTCCATAAATCAATGATTGGTTTGTCAATAAATGAAATTAATGTGGGTGTGTGGAGTGCTTATAAAAGAGCAAAAAATATTTTCAAAGAAGAAATTTAAAACTTTTAGACATTTAACATGCAAACTACGAAATATAGCAGAACGATGTATGCATAAAATACTACAGGGAAGCAACAGTTGACAAAGAAGGATGGTCATTCAGTTATATTTTTCCTCAACTTATTAATATCTGCCTCCTCGTCGACGCGCATATGTTGCATCCCCTGTTTCTTCCTCAGGTAAATTTTACCGTATGATGTCCAAAATAATACATATTTAGTAGCGAAATCACGGGCCCAAAAGAAACGTTGTTTTCCCTTTGGGGTAAGATTATCCGAGATAAATATTGGTTTCTGAGGGCCTTCTAGATAAAAAATAGAGGTATTCAGTTTGTCTTTCTTTTCTTGCAACGACCGTTTTTTAAGGTTATTCATAACACTTTCTCTTGTTTAGACTGATGTTAATTCCACTACGATTGGTTTATCAACATCTGATTTCACGAAGGGCCGAAAGATGTCTCTTATATCGGAGGCATTACAATGATTTTCTTTTGTCTCATTTTGTAGTTTAGTCATATTTCTTATCTCTAACTTAGTCATACAAGATTGTTTATCAAAGGTTTCAATTTCATCCGCGAGGCACTTCATGAAAACGCACTGTTCTTTGGGTTCCAGCTTCAAACGTTCTAATTATTTTTGAATATCATCATATTTATCAGACAGTGCAGTTAAAGATGTGTTTATGCTATAATTTTGTTTCTTTATTTCGGATAACGAAAACTCCAAGTTTTGCAATTTATAATATTACTGTGTAGCAAAAGTTTCGAACATTTCCCGTACTTCTTTCTTAAATTGTGACATGTCATGTTGCGACTTACATTAATGTTAGAATGAGCAACAACGTTTAAATTGTCTGATACGCTTCCGGCGACTGTCTCTGACATAGTTAAGTGATTCGGAGGAGTACTTTGTAACGCCATTTTTAGCAAGTACGGTGATTAAAAGGTGCGAGTACCAGTACCGCAGTAAAGAGTGGCGATAGTCACAGCGTGAAGAGTGGAGTACTTTGAGCAAAGAGTACAACAGATTAAGTACCTCCCACCTGATGCCGCACGGTGGTGATGTTGCTCGAGCGCAGCTAGATAGCTGGACTTCACACTTCTAGTTCATTTCAATTAAGTTTTCAAGTGAGATTTTTACAGAATAGACGGCGTATGTTGGCTGTAAGAACCAGAGTTCGATTTATTCTGCGGGTTTTTGGATAGCAAAATATTACCAAATCAGACTAATGTTTTGTTTTGCCGCTGCGCCTAGCGACAATATAAAACATTAAGGTCAATAGTTAGTTATCTCTATCGGAAGTGTTGTCGATTGACAGCTTTTGTATAGAAAATATGTCAAACTGTCATATTTATTCTTCATATATCTTGAGTTATCTTGACTTTTCAAAAATCTGCCCTAATTTCCGCGAAATTGCAAAACATTCACTATTCATATGAAAATATTCATATTAATATACCATCATACACCGTTTGGTAAGTATCATGAATTATAATGATTGTTATCATAAGCGATAGACATAGCTGTGCTTTGAATACGAATCGACGATTAGATGTTAGATGTTATTGCTCGGAGCGTTGTTTTGCCATGAGTTCTGTTTCCTGTTCTATCAGTGTAACTGGTTTCATATAATATAAAATTTTCAAGAGTTCCCAGAACAGAGGTGACAAGTAGTACAAATAGGTGATCTATATTTGGAGATCCAAGATCTGTCTTAACTTTTGGGTTAGGCAGCGGAAATTATACCTCGGGAACGTGATATTTTGGCAAAAAGTAGCTTATGCCCTTTCCCAGGATTCCGTCTATCTCCTTGCCCCATTTGATTAAAATCCGTTCAGTGGTTTAGGCGTTAAAAAGTAACACACGGACACAGTTACTGTCGAATTTATAATATTATTAGCATGGATTTAATACTGGTAATTTAACATCGATTTGCGTCACAAAACTCAAAAGTACTTTGACAGAAAACATGTTAAACTCAAACTCAAAGCATTTATTTCAATTAAACTACTTACATGCAGTTCTAATTGTCAAATTTGCACGTTAATACATTACACGTGCAATGTGAAATTATAAACATATCCCATGCCGTCACACACACAAAAAACATAATGACATGAACAAAGGAGTTTTAAGTGAAACGACTGGGTTAGAACAACGTGAGTGTGTCTACGTGTGAGCGAGATTTTTTTATGTCAATTTGTTCCTTCATAGTACGCACGTAGTAAAGAAAATTCTCTTTGATTTGGTTATAAATGCTACTGAAATAAAAATAACATCGATATTTTTCACATTTCTATTCTACTGATATTCTCATAAAACGGGCTTGGAATCAAGAGACCGGTAAAAATGAAACGTCACGTTTCTATGCTTTCTCGTTCAAATATATTATTTACCTGGTGCCAGTCATAAGTGGGATTTCTCCGAATCATGCCAGTTGCTCGTTCTCACAGGAAGGGAGAGCTTAACGTATTTTTAAGACACATTACTTACAACGTCGACTGAAAATCTAATATTTATGTATGAATTTTCCGCACGTTATGTTTTGCGTTGTTTGCTTCGTCGTTCTATCTGTAAGAATATAAGTAGGCCTGTTTGTTTGACGTAGGTACATATCATGTATGGTTTGATAGTGTGCCTATATTAACATACATTTATTTTGGACTTTTGCCCGCGGTTTACGTATCGAAAATTATCTCACGGGAACTTGTTACCGGGACAAAAAGTATTATATAGCCTATTTCCATCCTCAGGGTGCCTATCTCCTTGCCAAATGTAATTGGAATCCGTTTAGTGGTTTAGACGTGAAAAGGTGACATACTTATAGAGATCCCTTCGAAATTATAATGTTAAGTATGGATTATCAAATACATCAATATAGTTGTTAGTAACACATAAACGCTTATAAGAAACTAATGTTAGTGATGATAATGATTTCTATTTTCTCCTCTATTCCAGTTCCATTGATTTAAAAAAAAATGCGATGTGTTTAGGCATTTCGTTATAAATACACACCTAACTATTTTCGTCTCAAGTTGGTAGGAGCTAAGCTAGAATATGTTTACCACATGCATAATGCATAATCAGCTTATTATGTTCGTACTGCTGGGAAACAGGGCTTCTCTCTGTTAGAGGGCCTGGGCCATAATCCATCACGCGGGCCCAGTGCGGATTGGTAGATGTCTCATGTCTTCGAACTTTTGGTTCTAAGACATGTCGGTTTCCTCACGATGTTTGCCTTCACCGTTTTGAGAGCAGTGGTGATGAAATAATTTACACAAAGTAAAGCGCCTGTCTGGGTTCGAACCTACGACCTACAACTCGTAAGTCGCAGCCGTTACCACTGGACCACCACTGCTCTCTTTCTCTCTCCATTTACCTCATGTCGTGGTAAAAGGATTTGCCATTCAGTAGGATAGCGCAGTTGAATACCCAGGATGCTCGGACGTTTAGTACCGACGTTCTAGTAGAATTTTTAATTGCAGCTTCATATAAATAAGGTCGTAAAATATTGCTGCAAACTCCCATCTATAAATTAACGGCAACTCTAAAAATAAAAGTAATTAAAATCCCGCCATTTCCTTTTTAAACCGTCGTCGTTTACCTCAAGCTCAACGTTACTTAAAACGTTAAGTCTAAAAGAGACAGATGTTGCCACTAAACGTACGGAAATGAATTTAAGATAGCAAGTTACCCGCAGCTGATGTGAGGTTTAGCATAAACCTTCGGAGCTTAAGCGAGCCATGCCTTTTCTCTTTCGCAGTTAGAAAGGACGGACGGACGGTTGTACGCGAAATAGGACGTAGATCGGCTTGTTAAGAGGATAGTCTGTGAAGCTGTTTTCAAGACACTTTTCGGTGTTCAAGTTTTGAGAATTATACGACTGTGTTTTGTTTTCGGAACAAAAGAAGCGAGGTAAAGTGCAGAAAGGGGGATTTGGTCAAAAGTTTAGTTAACGATGGATTAATTTAATTTTTAGTATAAACTGCATGCTGATTTTGCACCACAAATGATAAAGTACTTTATGCACGAATTTTCAGATTATCTACGATTCGATTATCAATGTGACTGTTAATTTGTGCTAAATGATTTTATATTTGTGAGTAGTTTTGTACTAACACTTTTACACGTCAATCATATTTTAAAAATTAGTTTTGTATCAGACTACTCTGAGAAGAGAGGCCGAAACAAACTCAGAGGTCACCGTCTCTTTTAAAATCCAGAGAAATCTTGATCAGATCATGTAAAGACCAGATGGATTGATGTCTAAAATGGTCTTTTAATGAAATAACCACACATATTGAGTGGCCCTGTTCAGTCAGAGCCCGCAATTGTCAATAAATGAAATGAAATTAAATGTTTATTTCTGTAAGTAGATCTTTTCTCATCTTTTAAGACACTTTAACACGTCAGTATTATATAGGTCCATAGTTTAACACTAGATGGCGCCAGCATTTCCTAGCTTACTGATCCCTGAGAAGAAATGCCGAAACAAACTCAGTCTCTTTTAAAGTCCATAAATTATATTTTAGGAATCGTGCAGCTGAACTCAAAACTTAAGGAGCTCAACGACTCGCCGAACAAAAGCAAAGAAAGGACATTTGGGTGGGCCGCATAAAATACTCAAACTGCCAGATTATTTAAAATGTAAGAATGAGAAAATATATAAAATATGCCCCACATAGTCCTCACACAATACTTAAAGTAATAATAATATTATACATCACAAAGTAAATATTCATGTCATTGTGTACGTACATAATAATCATTAAATTTCAAAGTGTAAGTACACTTTATTTAAAATTTAACAATGAGAAAATATATAAAATATGCCCCACATAGTCCTCACACAATACTTAAAATAATAATAATATTTTACTTCACAAAGTAAATATTCATGTAATTGTGTACGTACATAATAATCATTAAATTTCAAAGTGTACTTATATAAAATAAAATAAAAGTTAGCAAACAAAATATAACATTCAACATGCAAAAATTGATTTTTGCTGAATTGTATTTTTATGTTAAGAAAAATCCTATTTCAGAGGCATATTTTTTGAGAAATCCCACAATTAGTGAATTTTAAAGGCTTTTAAAATGAGACAGAACATAAATCATGCAAATCTATTCAGTCTTAATGAGTTCCGACTTTTCGAGGTTTTGCATTTTTTATAGAAAAAATCTTCGTGCTGAAACGTCTTAACTAAGAAGAATTTATAGGTGCCTTATTTAGTAAATTATTCTCAGCGATAAAATGTGCTTTGGTCATAAAATTAACCGTGGTTAAGCAGATTGATGAGTTACAACTAACCGTACTGAAAATGTACATTAAATCATGTGCCAATTATAATTACCTAGTTTAAACACTAAAGCAGTTAATTAATTTCAGCTCTAAATAGTTATTAACATTTCAATTAATATCAACTAAATTGCAAAAGCCAATCAAAATAGAGCAAATAATTTAAATTAAAACACAAACCCACCAAAAACTATTTCCTCCATCGACGAATTCTATTCGTTCTTAATTTAAATTCTCATTTCGTTTCGCAGAGTAATTAGAGCCAACCGAGGTAAGTTGCACATTTGTGTGCGCTTAACCGTTCGTTTCCCCTCAACTACAGACACCACGTACTACAAAGGCTTGGTTCACCAATCGATTGGTACAATTCTAATCAGCGGTATTATCACTTAACTGGAGTAAATTTTCACTTCGTAGATTGTTGATTCGTGATTGTGCGATTCAGCATAGTGTCTGGACGGTGTTTATTCATGAATGAGTTTTCTATAGATGTTCTTGTAAAGATTTTTAGGAAAAACCTCACTATTTTGAGCCTAGACCAAGGCTGGACGTCTTTTCAAAGAATGACAATGATATCAATTCATATTTTGAAAAATACTTATTCTCGTTTTTATATAACATCCAGTAAGCAAGCGTGATACTTAGAACATATCCAAATATTTACAGAACACCCCTATCAAAAGATGTTACACCCGTTTTTCCTTAGCGTTTACGACTCGAACAGCTGCTCACTAATGCAACATTTTGTCTATTTGTGTATAAGGTTACGTAGAGTTGTTACAGCAATATGTTACTGCAGTAAAATTGGAAGCGTTTACGATCTATTAGGAATGAACGATGTATGACAAAGGCAGGCGAATGAATGGATAAGGCATGAGATTGAGATTTAGATTCAGATAATGCTTTTGACCAGGGATGTGTGACATGTTTTGGGATTAAAATGAACTACACTAGATTTTATAACCAGTCAATCATGTAAAACTATGATAGTTTAATTTGACAGAACCCTGTTTTTAGAATACAGTTTTTTTTTTCGATACAATTTGAAGTGTTCTTTCGAAACGAGGTACTGTTATAAAACTGGTAAGGTTTGCATATCTACCCAATAAAATGACACCTCAAAGTTGACGTGTCTTCATTGAAAGGAAAAATAGCTTAACGCCATGTTTTTTGTTACAAAGTCAAAACCTTGCTTTAAGAATTTTTGTACAAAGTTTATTTTACAACTACCCTGACTTGAAAAGAGCTGAGCTTTCAGATTCTATCATATCTATAAGACGTCATTGTATATCACCTACCCACCTGGTCTTTAAATTAGGGCAAATGTAACCATTGAAATCGATACCGATCATCACAATATCTAAACCTCACTCAAGTGCTGTCAGTGTCAATACTGACACTGACAGCTCTTGAACGCGGATTAGATGTGCTGATCGGGTTCGATTTTACTGGTGGAATTTGCACAAATTTAGAGGGATCCGGAATATACGTCATAAGTACTGAATAAGGAAAACATCGCAGGCTCCGTAAAATCATTGTAAATGTACCATTTTTAAGTCGGGTAATCAAAGTATTGTATCTGGCCATCCCGGCGGCGCGATGTTAAACTCAATTTAGGTACTTTATTTAAATATATAGTCATTGAAACCCATTTATTCACCTACAGTTTTTAATTTATGAAGAAAAACCATGAACAAATTGTTTTATTTTTGGAGAAACCTCTAACTTTTGTTTTGACTAAAACGAGTAAATAGTGCCGTATACAAAATATAGCCACATTAATTTATTTTCCCTTGTAAGTATAAACATCTAGCTGACGAATTTATTTCTCTCCCACGCCGAAATTAACATGGAAATGAGTTCAAGATTTGTTTTTTGTCGCGAAATCAAAAGAGCGAAGTGGTAAAACATTCTACCAATTAGTCATTCAAGGCCTAGATCAAAGGCGACATTCCTATAACCTCTTTTCGGAATGCCACGCCATGAAGTATAAATGAGACAAACTAAACCGTGACCAAATGAAGTAATAAGTCATTTATTCATTTGTTTAACATAGTTATAATAATAATAGTATATACATATAATAAATAGTGCGCTATGTTATTCCAGAGGGCGTACAAATGTTTGTAATTTGAAGTGATCAAGCCAGCCAAGTCTGAATGATAAAATAAAAAACAAGCCTGGACTATAAAAATAACAATTGTAAGAGACACAACAATAGACACATTTCATAATACAAATTAATAAATAGCAATAGAAATGGTTACGATATTTTTGTCTGTCATATAATGTAGGTTGATACGCTGTCAGCTGTCAACACGCGTAGATACGCTGTTGGATATTTAGTGGTTTTGTGCGTTAAACTACAAGTATAATGCTCAGAAACTTTAAAAGTGAACTTTATAGTGTGAAAATTGTGTAAAACTATTTGAGGCCTAAAACTATTAGTGATTCAAACAAATAATCAGTGAACTAAATACGAAAGTGATATTTTACTTTTACAGTTTTTCGATCCACCCTCAAAACTTTTCTTTTTAATCGTGATAAATTCGTAATGCTATTTCAACGTCAAAATGTCATCTGACGTTTGGAAAAGTGTTGCTACAAAAATAATTTAAATCTCCACCATAATTTAAAAAAAAGAGTTCAAATAAAAATCTCACGCAACAAATATTCCACCCTGGCTTATTCAATAGAGCAAGGTCGTCATCTTTGTCTGAAATTAGGAATGAGAAACAAAATACTCACAGTTGTAATCTCAACAACGAATACAAGCCAGCTAATGTAAACCAAATTCCTATCACCGCGACTGCTTGTGTACCTGGTACAAGCAAAGAGATGGCAAGTATGCCATGTAACCCATCGGTGCCTTGGCAAAGAGTCCCCGTACAAAAACAAAAGAGAAATCGATCACCGGATGAGACAGCGACAAATAAAAACTCTGCTAGAAGAAAACAGTCAAGAGATCAAGAACTAAATAAACACCGAGGAATTAACACTCAAAATATTCAAGAAGCTGCAGTGTCAGAATTAAAAACAAGCAAAAGTTTTTCATTGTTAAACGTAGACGAACCGGCTCAGGTTCACACCGAATCCAATGAAACCACAAAACCTTCCAAACCTCCGCCAATAATGCTCTACGGCATTGATGACTTAGAGAAATTAACTGAGTTTCTCGAAGAAGTGGCTGAAAAAACCGACTACACATTTAAAGTGGTTACTAAAAGCCAGTTAATTATTTCCACCACCTCTGTTGAAACATACAAACAACTATTAGGACACATTAGAGCAAAAGGACTAATAGGGCACACTCACCCAAAAGGATGAAAATTCATGAGAATTGTCATAAAACACCTTCACTTCAGCACTCCTAAAGACGCCATAGTACAAACAATAGAAAAAACTGGCAATAAAGTCAAAGGTGAAATAGTGGTAGCACGTGCCAATGGGACAAAGGAGCCATTTAATACATTCTTTGTTAACCTATTCCCCCATGAAAACAACCGAAAGGTTAAGGAGATCAAATATATATATCACCAAAAATCATAATAGAAGATCCAAAAAGAAAAAAGACAGTGGTACAGTGCACGCGATGTCAGCAGTATGGGCATACTAAAAACAATTGTATGCGACCCTACAGGCGTGTAAAGTGTGCTGGCGAACACAAAACGACAGAAACACCCCTGCAGTATGTACTCTGTGCTCAGGAAGCCATCTCGCTAGCTATAAAGGATGTCAAGTCTACAAAGAAATTACTGCAAGAAAATGGGGAAACAAACACAAACAAAAGTCACATCAAACATGGAAACATGGCAAAGGTCACGCTCTGAAAAACAGAACCCTAAATTGAATCCTGATAATGTACAATCTACGGTACATCAAAATAACGATGGGAACCTTAAATTATACAGCGAAGCTGTTAAACAAGCTGAAACCAAAGGCAGATTACACTCAAACGAGTATATATAACAGTGACCACAATGAGTCACAGAGAACAATTCCGAATAAAAAGGAAAAGAAAACAGTCCTATAGAACAAAACTATAGCTTGATTAACCTCATAATAAAACGGACTGAAAGGATAGACCAATTGATATCTCAGATGAGCACAATGATGAACTTGATCATGACACTCATAAGTAAACAACAACCATGACCTCAATACGAATAGCCATCGGGAACATAAACGGCTTATCGCCAAACAAGACAGAGCTAGAGGTGCCCTTTAGAATAAATAAAGTGGGCATTGCCTTAATATCTGAAACGCATCTCAATGATCGCAAACTGTTTAAGATGAATAACTATTGTGTATACTGCACCAACCACCCTGACAACACCTCTCATGGTGGAGCTGCTGTTATTATAAAAATAATATAAAACACCACCTACATAGCGAGTTCAAAGAAAATTGGCTACAAGCGACTACAATCACC
The DNA here is from genome assembly GCA_963555695.1 of Dasypolia templi. Lineage (NCBI taxonomy): Eukaryota > Metazoa > Arthropoda > Insecta > Lepidoptera > Noctuidae > Dasypolia > Dasypolia templi. The sequence continues at coordinate 9,394,536 of OY743137.1, read as the reverse complement.
ATAGATGAGAGAATCGGTCCCCTCAACATAAGTGCGGTATACTGTCCTCCAAACCAGAAGGTCAAGAATGATATGTTTGACATTTATTTCAACACGTTGGGCCACAGGTATATAAGTGGCAGAGACAGGAATTGCAAACATACCTACTGGGGGTCTAGACTCATCACAACCAGAGGACGTGAGCTGAAAAAGAGTGTTGAAACCCACTGGCAAACCCTGCTGTCGACTGGCGAACCAACTTACTGGCCAACCGATGTCAATAAAACACCTGACCTTCTGGACTTTTTTATTGTCAAAGGACTGTCAAATATCAACTCTAGTGTGGAGTCGTCATTCGATACACTATCTGACCACTCTCCAGTCATTGCTACATTTAGTATAACAGCAATCCAGAGACAGCCTAAAGTAACCCTGTGTAATCGGAAAACTGACTGGGATTCATTTGCGGACTACCTTGAAGAAGAAGTTAACCTAAAAGCAAAGCTGAAAACGGAAGAAGACATAGATTCTGCCACTTTCAACATAACTAATCTGATACAAATAGCAGCATGGCGCGCTACTCTTACGCTAGACACTTCAGTCAGTCAAAATAATATACCCCTAGAGATAAGGCAAAAACTGGAGGTCAAGCGAAGATTGCGAAGGCAACTTCATTTGAGTAGATCGGAAGAGGACAGAAAGGATTTTAATAAAGCTTCAAGAGAACTTAAGGAGCTCATTCATGATAATAAAAATACCGGTTTCCAGAAAACTCTCAACATTATCGGCTCGAAAACAAGGTAACTACTCCTTGTGGAAGATAACCCAAAATTTCAAACGACCACACCCCCTCTTTGGAAACCTACTGGATCTTGGGCCAGAAAAGCAACTGAAAAGGCGGAGCTTTTTGCTCAACACCTCTCTACGGTTTTCACTCCGAATGAGTCGTCGATGACCGATTTTGAAGAGGAAGTCGATAACTATCTTAATAGCGATCAACAATTATCACCTTTACTCAAACTGTACAAGCCGAAAGAACTGACAAGGACAATAAGTGATCTGGAGAATAATAAAAGTCCTGGTTATGATCTCATCACAGGTGAAATACTCAAACATCTACCTAGAAAAATTATCGTCTTTCTTACTATGCTGTTCAATGCCGTCTTTCGTTTACAATACTACCCAAAAATTTGGAAGATATCAAATATATGTATGATAGCGAAACCGGGAAAACCACCTACCGAACCAAGCTCATATAGACCCATAAGCCTCCTTCCAGTCATATCAAAGGTTTTTGAGAAAATATTTCTACGTAGATTAAAACCAGTCCTTGACGAGAATGTGATAATACCAGATCATCAATTTGGATTCCATGAAAAGCACGCTACTGTAGAACAAGTGCATAGAGTGGTCCATAAAAACAGACAGTCATTGGAAAATAAAGAATACTGCTCCGCGGTGTTCCTGGATATCCAACAGGCATTCGATAGTGTCTGGCACAAGGGATTATTGTATAAAATTAAATCTCTTCTACCTAACTCTATTTATATGTTATTAAAATCTTACTTAGACCAAACAAAATTTCTAGTTAAGTATGAGGAAGAACTGTCAAATCTCTATGAAATAAAGGCCTCAGTCCCACAAGGCTCTGTGCTCGGGCCCGTGCTCTACTCGATCTATACTGCAGATTTGCCTAATACTAATGAAGTGGTAACGGCGACCTATGCAGACGACGCTGCATGCCTTGCGAGTGACCATAATCCAATGCAGGCATCTCAGAAGTTATAAGTCCAGTTGAATCAAATTGATCTTTGGCTGAAAAAAAATGGAGAATTCAACCTAGTATAACTAAGTCAGTTCAAGTGACTTTCAGTGTTCGGAAGGGCGATTGTGCCCCAGTGTACATGGAATGTAAACCACTGCCAACTAGCAACACAGTGAAATACCTTGGGATACATCTGGACAAAAGGCTGACCTGGGTCAACCACATTAAGGCAAAGAAAAAGGCAGCTACCATTGAGATTAAAAGTCTATCCTGGCTCTTAGGAAAACAATCAAAGTTAACTCTAAGTAACAAGATACTTGTTTACAAAGTTATAATAAAACCAATCTGGACTTACGGAATGGAACTCTGGGGATCGGCTAGCAACTCCAATATCGAAATTTTACAAAGGTTCCAAAATTTTGCACTAGGAACAATCTCAAGTGCACCCTGGTTCGTCAGAAACACAGAAATACACGAGCACCTTAAGATACCAACAGTGAAAGGAGAACTATGCGAAAAATGCAAAGCATATAAACAGAGACTTAGCAAACATCAATATCTTAGCCAAGAACCTTTTAAACAGACAAGGGGATATAATCCGCCTAAAGAGATGGCAAATCTTAAACTTGGACCAGCGACAGTGAAAAATTAAAGTTTATCAAGTACTGAACCACAATATGTGAATGTTCAATGGAACACCACAAAAACAATCTCACACGAAGATCTCATCTGATTATGGCTAGTAAGCCGATTGCAGATAAAAGGAGAGGAAAAAAAATGTATGTAGGTACGAAAAGGAAAATTAAGTATGAAATAAACTTCAGTACATTAATAATAACAGAATATTTCGTTAAAGCGGTGCAAAGCACTCGAAAAGGGGACTCAAATCATCTTGTTTTCACACCGTATTGAAAAAGTAGTTACAACAGTATCCTGTAATTTGCATACAGTCACCAATATATTGTCACAAGTTTGGTGATTGCCTCGTGAGGCGGCTTCACACAACCCGTGATATTGCGGGTTATTTGCGATGACCACGGACCGCGACGCACCACACACAAAGTCTTTTCCAACGGAGCGTTTCGGTCTATGTGGGTCTTGAGATCTTCATTTTGTGATTACAAAATTACCGAGCTCGCACCGCATCTTTGAAGTTACCGATTCGCGGCAGATCCAACGCACCACTACGGACTTGCCAGCGCTTCTACAGACGGCACTCTTAACATGGTGCGTCCGTACGGGCTGGTCAGCGTCCGTCCGCAATATCACGGACCTTGGGAAATCGAATTCACTTAAATTTGTAAGTGTAATTATTTTGAAGGTCTATGTTTACAGTGGAATTTCTGACCAGAAGGTCTATTATGCAAAAATCTTACCGTGAAAACTTACGTGAAGTGAGTTTGAAGGGAGTTGTCAAAAGTGTCAGGTATTACTAAGTTTTCACGGTGAGAATTTTGAATGGATTTGTCGTTTTTTTAATGCATTTTTTATTAGTTTTAATCATGGTCTGGCCGTTTGAGTAATTTATGCGGCCTACCCAAATGTCCTTTCTTTGGTAATGTTCGTCGAATCGTTTAGCTCCTTAAGTTCTGTGTTGAGATGAATGACAACTGACAAATGCTTGCACTGACTGGACAGGTACAATCATTATGTGTGGTTCTTTCCTCAAAAGACCATTTCAGAAATCAATCCACATGGTCTTCACATGACCTGACCAAGATTATGTCTGCACTTTAAAAGAGACTGTGACAGATGACGACTTATGTAGAGAAATATGAAAGAAAAAAGACTCTTTGCGCACGCGCCGTTCCCAAATAAATTGGGCAGGAGAACGATGGTGATGATCACGAAAATGATGAATATGGATGATGAATCATGTTAAAAATGTTCAAAAAAATAATGTAATTTCAAAGAAGGTATAGTAAAATGATATATTCGAAAAAAATACGATAAATCGATGTAAGTATAAAGCAGCTACACGCTTAAACAGTTTTTGGAGAGGATTATTCCCGTCCTCGTCGCGCGGTACAGACAATGTATGACACTAGTATGAAGTCACATAGTCGTAACGTTATTTCTGCGATAGTACCTGTCCTTCTCTAACAGTTCTTGTTAAACGTTTATGAATTGTAATTTTTTTAAGCTTTTACACTTTTTATAATACTGTTTTGAGAAAAAGAAAAAAAAATGTCATCATCCTATTCGTTACAAGATAGCTTGTCTTATTAATACTCAATTTCCAGTCCTAATGTCCTCTAGAAAAAGTTATCACAGCTTAATTTTGAAGTAGAACAAGGAAGAAGCTTAATGAAAATAAATTAACGTCTCAAACGCTGCCCGGAATTAATTTTAGAAAATCAAGGGGTCAATTAAAGATTTTTTGAGTTAAAACTTTTCATGGTTTTTCTTAATTATAATGGATTTGATCAGTTTGGCTTTGACTGAAAGTACCTACTTGATGAAACCACTGATGAACATTTTGATTAATTTTAAAAGTAATAAGTAGATGGATAAAGAGAAAATAAATTTTAATAAATCACGTTATAATCATGCCAAATATCGCGACTCTTTACTATCCAAAGCTCTGAGACATAAAGTAGAACCACGTCTGTAACTTTATGACATTTGACTTTGAATTTATACATTACTCAAAAATAAAACTTTTTTAGCGTCTACTGAAAACTGTGAACAGATTGTCGATTCTGTATAATAACAATCTCACCGTTAAGACCTGCGTAGAGTGAGCTGTCAGTGTGATCCCGTCTTGGTCGATTCTAGCATCAGTAGAACTGAGAGCTCATTTCACGCCCACACCTAAGTTTTCACGGTGAGATAGTTACAGAAAAGCACTTCAGTCCGGCGAGAGCTACCTCCAAGTTAGTCGCAGTTACTTAGCTGTTTAATATTTTTAGATTCCTAAAATAGGAATTACTCGAGTAGGAATAGGTCGATTAGGAATTGTTACCCGACTGCGTGGCAGAAAAGACATAGTATTGTTTTTTACGCCTATCAGAGAGTAGAGAGGCTTATTAGTTTATTCTCATTAATTTACTCGCGATTCGCACGAAGTTGATTTATATGTGGGCTAATCGAAAACTGCAGAAATACGTATTAGGTATTTGGCACGTTTTGAATTTATGCACTAAAGTTAAGATAAAAGTACACTAGCGCATAGAAGTGATAAGGTTCAAATGTTATGAAATAATAAGTCCGAAAAAGTAATAAATTATTATTTGGACTAATTTGGACTAATTTGTTATTATGTAGTTTACTAGCATAAAAAAACCGTCATGTAATATTGGTATTTTTGTTACTAGATAATCATAACTACATAATAAACAAGCTAACACGCTTAAAAATAAATAATACGAACATTAATATAAAAAAAAATATGAACAAGTGCGAGTTGAACTCACGTGAAGAGGGTTCTGTACGATGATGTGCCCCACCAAAAACATTCCATGTAAAGTAGGTTGTCAAAACTTACATAACGCTTTCACTGTTACGGATTATGGTAAGAAATTAAGTCACTGGTCTTTATTGTTGTGTCATGCAGTAGTTAAATGGAACGGCCAAGCCATACATTTTGACCAAGATGTAAGGTTAGTAGATTAAAAGTTAGGGGCTTGGTTGTAAATTAGATCTGATAACTTTTTAACAGGGTGTAAGTAGGTCACCAAAATTACGTCACACTCTTGCGTTACATAAGTTTGGCAACCTTCTTAACATAAAATGTTTCTGGTAGGATTTTATTTATTTTTGTAGGGTGCTGTATATCTTTTTTTTTAAGCGGTGTAATTGTACTGACATAGACATGTTAAAATCATAACCATAGCTCCTAGTATATTCGGTTAAAAAGGTATTTACACCACCTGCTCGAAAATGTCAAATTATATCGATACTGGAAATATGAAATAACGTAAGGGACATTTTGTCGAAAATGAGTTATATATATCGTTGGATTCGGAATTTCTTGCTCTATCGATTGGTATATTTAAAATCTCTATATCTCAAAGAAAATGTCCTTTACATCACATATTTTTCGCAGGCCTAGACGTTTTTTGTTCTAGAAACTTGCTGTATATGACATTTCAAATTAATATTTTTATAAAAACTACTGTAAGTCTCTCTAGACACAGTATTTGGTATTTACGTTTAAACAAAATCGAGTACATTTTACAACAGGTCACATAAGTTATTCCATAATCTGAGATGTTTAAGTATTAGTACATTACATTAGTGTTTCCTGAGTAGGTACAAATACCATGTCCCTTACATTAAATTGCGACTCAAATTATTATAATCATATTGACCCTTACGTTAATTTCTCAGCATCAAAAATAATTGACCTGTCCTTTACATCACACTGGACTGCGTGATCCGTACAATTTCTCAAAACTTATCTAAACGAATAGTCTTCGTTAACATTGTTTACGGGCGTCTAAAAGTAACAATAACACGGTTTGTGACACTACAAATATTCATTTAAGTAATACATCATCGTTTTCATTGGTCTAACTGCAAGTAGTGATAGTTTTATCTGGATTATAAATATGATTGATGAAAAGTTATCTTCACTTCTAAACAGCGCGCAAAAATTGATGAAAATTAGAAACCACATAAACAGGTAATTATTTCTTAATAAGCAGTTTCGGTAATTATTGTTTAGGCAGGGATGGAGATAAGAAAATGATCTATTTAGATAGAATAATCATAGTAAAAACAAACCTTCCATTAGGCAAAACATTTGTAAGTATGATGTATAATTTTGTGTATAAGAAGGTCATGTAAAAATTACAACTTATCAAGCAGTTAACGCAGGATGAATGAGTGTAGAAAGCGTTTTTTGTGATCGATCTAGGTTAACGCTTGCCACGTGTGTTTCGTGGATAGGTGACCATCCATTACATACCAAGACCCCTCCGTGCCTGGGAAAGCACGAATAAGTCGTCGGTTCTAGATGTAATTAGTAGTCGTAGCCACAAGACATTAAATAGTTTTTTTTGTAAGGGACTTTCTGGCTTACGTTACATAAGTAAGTCCCTTACGTTAATTTTTGCTGTTATAAAAAAACATTATTTTGTTATTGTTATGACTAGAATTGGTATAAGAAATGCAAATATGTAGCTACAAAAAATAACATTTAACACTATTCATTTCACAACGATAAAATGTGCTATTTTTTGTTGAAGTTACTTTAAATCATTTGAAACTCACAATAATAAGGTCCCTTACCTTAAAATTTTAACCCTAGTTTAGCGGTGAATTAAATTACGCTTTCTGTAAATTACGCTTTTAGACGATGGTATTCAATCTTTTTTTTTTGTTAACTGGTGTAATTCTTCTGCAAACATGAAAAACGTGCAGCAAATTCATTGAAGAGTATAATAGACAATAACAATACAGAAATGGAGACGAAACCAACAAAAGCAAACGTCGTTATCCCGAGTAGTAATGAGATGAGTGCAAAATATAAAATTATAAATACGTCAACTCTTTCTCTATCTCGATCACATTCAAATGAATGTAAAGAAAATTGTGACAGTTTTGTATCTTTTTATGGAAAAGGGTATGTATCAAATAGTTCTACGTGTGGTTCTAAAATACCCTATTCTTACAAATCAGATGTTAATACCATTATTAAAAAAGGAACCTTTTAACAATAACAAAATATTAGTAAGAAGAAAGAAAGAAAGAAAAAACGATTATTTAGCACAGACTAAAAGGCACACAAAGCAGGTAAAACTTATTAGAGTAACAATAAAAAAAAGAAAAAAAAAGTGTACAGTGCGAAGTATGAAATTAGCAGGGTAGTGTGCCTCACGGCTGCGTCAAAAAGGCCCAGTTCAGCAAAATAAATGCTACTACTAGTGCCTGACGCTGGTTTTCAACTGGACCTGAATTGTGAGGTAACGGATGTAAATCAGTTTTATACTACAACTTGACGCGTGTATGCATACAAATAAAAATAAAATTGTTTCAAATAATAATAGTACATAAATAGAGTAAAATTGCAATAAATATACTGATAAATAAGTGAGACGGAAATAAAGAAACACTGCGAAAACGTGCCGCAACAAACCAGAAGTAACAGACATCACTTCCAATACTATTAAAAATCCGAAAATTCCAAGCGATTAACATCAACAGGATAAAGACGCGGCTCCTGACATTGATATCGCTTGAAAATCATATTCCATTTACACTACCACACAATACATAAAACACTGAAGTATTTTTTCAATGCATTGAGAATGAAACGAATCATCGTGTTACTTCAGAAGCAGCCAATTTGCATATTTATGTTTGAACCAGTTGCATCTTCTGCTCATTTGATTCAGGAAGATGATATTTTAGGAAACGAAGATCTAGATGTTAGACCGAAGAAAAAACGTTGTGAGACCTCAAAATTTACAAAATAATGCATGGATTTTAAGTTTGACGAAGGACAAAACTATTTTTCTTCGGGAAGCTCAAACCTTTGGTCAGAAAAAGAATAATTTTCAGATAGTTCAGTTAATAATAAGAAAAACAAGTCAAGAAGGAGGTTAAAGCAAGCTGTGAAAACAAATAGTAACAATAGTCAAGAAGATGTAGTGCCGAAGAAGAAAACAAAACCAGAAAAAAATTCAAGAAAATGTTCTTATGTAACACACATGTGGCATACAAAAAGAAGGTCGAAAGTTACAGGATAATCTGTGTGCACAGACTAAACTTCTAAGACAATGTTACGAAATATCTGATGAAAGAAGGCCGTCCATATTTGATTATTACTGGTCGTCAAGTAATTAATAGAAACGCGATTGCAATCCTGTAAACCTACACATAACATCACGCCTTGTTTTCCGAAGGGTTGGGCAGAGGTGTACCTATAGCGGCTATAGTACACCCACATTTCGCCAGTTATTTTTAAGTCCCATGTGATAGGGGGCGAGCCTATTGCCATCAACCGGGCACAAATCCAGACTCCGGGCTGCTACTGAGAAATTCCAGATATAAAAACCCAATAACACGTTGCCCGACCTGGGAATCGAACCCAGGACCTCATGGCATAAACCTGAATCTTCATAATAAGAGTATAACTAAAGATAGGCTTAAAGACATCGACGATGATGAAACTGATAAAATTTTTCAGAAGGCTTTCTATTGAGGAAGACGTTAATTTGTTTTTTTGTTTGAATATTTATTATTTCCTTAGGAAGACTGATTTGTTGATTTAGTTTTTTAATGTGGATTTTACGTTTTCTTTGGACAATAAGTATATCTTTAGTAAACCAAAAAGCATTTTTTTATTGTTTTCGAATTTAAAAATAATTTAATAATATTGTAATTAACACTAAATGATTAAATAATTGTTTTAAACTGTATTGTTTTGGTACAGTATGTCATGAATGTATTAAATTCACTTTTTTTATATTCGTTAACAGCATAAGCGATATAGAGTACACCATCAGGAGACCTTTACTTTGAAGAACTCTTAATGTTTATTTCCTATAATGTCCCTTACATCAATGCAGTTCATTTACATCTCAAATTTTGTTAACGTATGCCAAACGTATTCATTATTATTTAACGTAAGGGACATGCTATTTTTAAAACTATAGGACTTATTGATTTTTTGCTATTTTAGCTTAAAAGAGTAAAGAAATCTAAGAAACTTTGTCCTAGACACTTTTTACATAAAACATATAGTAAAAAAATTATAGTCAGTTTGGATAAGAAAAAAACTTATTTTTGCTCTCCTGAAAACCTTAGTTTTGCCCCTTACGTTATTTCATATTTCCAGTATCGATATTTAAAATCTCTATATCTCAAAGAAAATGTCCTTTACATCACATATTTTTCGCAGGCCTAGACGTTTTTTGTTCTAGAAACTTGCTGTATATGACATTTCAAATTAATATTTTTATAAAAACTACTGTAAGTCTCTCTAGACACAGTATTTGGTATTTACGTTTAAACAAAATCGAGTACATTTTACAACAGGTCACATAAGTTATTCCATAATCTGAGATGTTTAAGTATTAGTACATTACATTAGTGTTTCCTGAGTAGGTACAAATACCATGTCCCTTACATTAAATTGCGACTCAAATTATTATAATCATATTGACCCTTACGTTAATTTCTCAGCATCAAAAATAATTGACCTGTCCTTTACATCACACTGGACTGCGTGATCCGTACAATTTCTCAAAACTTATCTAAACGAATAGTCTTCGTTAACATTGTTTACGGGCGTCTAAAAGTAACAATAACACGGTTTGTGACACTACAAATATTCATTTAAGTAATACATCATCGTTTTCATTGGTCTAACTGCAAGTAGTGATAGTTTTATCTGGATTATAAATATGATTGATGAAAAGTTATCTTCACTTCTAAACAGCGCGCAAAAATTGATGAAAATTAGAAACCACATAAACAGGTAATTATTTCTTAATAAGCAGTTTCGGTAATTATTGTTTAGGCAGGGATGGAGATAAGAAAATGATCTATTTAGATAGAATAATCATAGTAAAAACAAACCTTCCATTAGGCAAAACATTTGTAAGTATGATGTATAATTTTGTGTATAAGAAGGTCATGTAAAAATTACAACTTATCAAGCAGTTAACGCAGGATGAATGAGTGTAGAAAGCGTTTTTTGTGATCGATCTAGGTTAACGCTTGCCACGTGTGTTTCGTGGATAGGTGACCATCCATTACATACCAAGACCCCTCCGTGCCTGGGAAAGCACGAATAAGTCGTCGGTTCTAGATGTAATTAGTAGTCGTAGCCACAAGACATTAAATAGTTTTTTTTGTAAGGGACTTTCTGGCTTACGTTACATAAGTAAGTCCCTTACGTTAATTTTTGCTGTTATAAAAAAACATTATTTTGTTATTGTTATGACTAGAATTGGTATAAGAAATGCAAATATGTAGCTACAAAAAATAACATTTAACACTATTCATTTCACAACGATAAAATGTGCTATTTTTTGTTGAAGTTACTTTAAATCATTTGAAACTCACAATAATAAGGTCCCTTACCTTAAAATTTTAACCCTAGTTTAGCGGTGAATTAAATTACGCTTTCTGTAAATTACGCTTTTAGACGATGGTATTCAATCTTTTTTTTTTGTTAACTGGTGTAATTCTTCTGCAAACATGAAAAACGTGCAGCAAATTCATTGAAGAGTATAATAGACAATAACAATACAGAAATGGAGACGAAACCAACAAAAGCAAACGTCGTTATCCCGAGTAGTAATGAGATGAGTGCAAAATATAAAATTATAAATACGTCAACTCTTTCTCTATCTCGATCACATTCAAATGAATGTAAAGAAAATTGTGACAGTTTTGTATCTTTTTATGGAAAAGGGTATGTATCAAATAGTTCTACGTGTGGTTCTAAAATACCCTATTCTTACAAATCAGATGTTAATACCATTATTAAAAAAGGAACCTTTTAACAATAACAAAATATTAGTAAGAAGAAAGAAAGAAAGAAAAAACGATTATTTAGCACAGACTAAAAGGCACACAAAGCAGGTAAAACTTATTAGAGTAACAATAAAAAAAAGAAAAAAAAAGTGTACAGTGCGAAGTATGAAATTAGCAGGGTAGTGTGCCTCACGGCTGCGTCAAAAAGGCCCAGTTCAGCAAAATAAATGCTACTACTAGTGCCTGACGCTGGTTTTCAACTGGACCTGAATTGTGAGGTAACGGATGTAAATCAGTTTTATACTACAACTTGACGCGTGTATGCATACAAATAAAAATAAAATTGTTTCAAATAATAATAGTACATAAATAGAGTAAAATTGCAATAAATATACTGATAAATAAGTGAGACGGAAATAAAGAAACACTGCGAAAACGTGCCGCAACAAACCAGAAGTAACAGACATCACTTCCAATACTATTAAAAATCCGAAAATTCCAAGCGATTAACATCAACAGGATAAAGACGCGGCTCCTGACATTGATATCGCTTGAAAATCATATTCCATTTACACTACCACACAATACATAAAACACTGAAGTATTTTTTCAATGCATTGAGAATGAAACGAATCATCGTGTTACTTCAGAAGCAGCCAATTTGCATATTTATGTTTGAACCAGTTGCATCTTCTGCTCATTTGATTCAGGAAGATGATATTTTAGGAAACGAAGATCTAGATGTTAGACCGAAGAAAAAACGTTGTGAGACCTCAAAATTTACAAAATAATGCATGGATTTTAAGTTTGACGAAGGACAAAACTATTTTTCTTCGGGAAGCTCAAACCTTTGGTCAGAAAAAGAATAATTTTCAGATAGTTCAGTTAATAATAAGAAAAACAAGTCAAGAAGGAGGTTAAAGCAAGCTGTGAAAACAAATAGTAACAATAGTCAAGAAGATGTAGTGCCGAAGAAGAAAACAAAACCAGAAAAAAATTCAAGAAAATGTTCTTATGTAACACACATGTGGCATACAAAAAGAAGGTCGAAAGTTACAGGATAATCTGTGTGCACAGACTAAACTTCTAAGACAATGTTACGAAATATCTGATGAAAGAAGGCCGTCCATATTTGATTATTACTGGTCGTCAAGTAATTAATAGAAACGCGATTGCAATCCTGTAAACCTACACATAACATCACGCCTTGTTTTCCGAAGGGTTGGGCAGAGGTGTACCTATAGCGGCTATAGTACACCCACATTTCGCCAGTTATTTTTAAGTCCCATGTGATAGGGGGCGAGCCTATTGCCATCAACCGGGCACAAATCCAGACTCCGGGCTGCTACTGAGAAATTCCAGATATAAAAACCCAATAACACGTTGCCCGACCTGGGAATCGAACCCAGAACCTCATGGCATAAACCTGAATCTTCATAATAAGAGTATAACTAAAGATAGGCTTAAAGACATCGACGATGATGAAACTGATAAAATTTTTCAGAAGGCTTTCTATTGAGGAAGACGTTAATTTGTTTTTTTGTTTGAATATTTATTATTTCCTTAGGAAGACTGATTTGTTGATTTAGTTTTTTAATGTGGATTTTACGTTTTCTTTGGACAATAAGTATATCTTTAGTAAACCAAAAAGCATTTTTTTATTGTTTTCGAATTTAAAAATAATTTAATAATATTGTAATTAACACTAAATGATTAAATAATTGTTTTAAACTGTATTGTTTTGGTACAGTATGTCATGAATGTATTAAATTCACTTTTTTTATATTCGTTAACAGCATAAGCGATATAGAGTACACCATCAGGAGACCTTTACTTTGAAGAACTCTTAATGTTTATTTCCTATAATGTCCCTTACATCAATGCAGTTCATTTACATCTCAAATTTTGTTAACGTATGCCAAACGTATTCATTATTATTTAACGTAAGGGACATGCTATTTTTAAAACTATAGGACTTATTGATTTTTTGCTATTTTAGCTTAAAAGAGTAAAGAAATCTAAGAAACTTTGTCCTAGACACTTTTTACATAAAACATATAGTAAAAAAATTATAGTCAGTTTGGATAAGAAAAAAACTTATTTTTGCTCTCCTGAAAACCTTAGTTTTGCCCCTTACGTTATTTCATATTTCCAGTATCGATATGTCAAGCAACCTTAACCTAAAGTGAGTCATTAGTGGCCGGAGGCACAGCCGGTCAATAATGTTGTACTGGATTTCATTATGACCCGCTGGTCAATAATGTGATTTGAATTTGGAATCTCACATGCTCAGCTAAATTGGCAGTATAGTACTAACAAACACTCTGTAGTGCCAGAAAGAGGAAAGCTATTCTCGATTTCCTACAAAATCATAACGACTGCTTCTTCATATCGTTGCCATGTTTTCGAAGACATAATATTGTAAGAATAACTAGATAAAGGAATGGAATAACATCAAAACTTGCATTACTTACATAATTGGCTGTACGGTTCTTCACGACAAAACCGTAGAAGAGACTTTATTTGTTTGAAAATCGAATTTATCGTGTCTTGGCTACTATTGGTAGGCTCAATAAAGGCGCGAACTTATGGCATTTAAACTTTAAGTTTATCTACAAAGTACTATAAAATGTCGAGTGATGAAAGTGATTGTACTCCTGAATTCATTACAACCGAAGCTAATAATATTTCCCATGATTTACTGCCGGAAAAGGCAAAGGAAACTTATATAAAAACCTACGACAATTTCCAAAAATGGAAAAGTACGAAAGGCGTCAAGTCCATTTCGGAACCTGTTCTATTAGTGTATTTTCAGCATTTATCTTGTACTCAGAAGTCAAGTAGCCTATGGTGTACTTATTCAATGCTTAGGTCAACAATAAGCATGAAACACAATATAGATATCAAGAGATACGCTAAGCTATTAGCATTTCTAAAGAGGAAATCGGAAGGTCACCAATCAAAGAAATCGAAAGTTTTCACACCTATGAATGTTGAAACTTTTTTAAATGAAGCTCCTGATCATAGTTATCTTGCCGTAAAAGTAAGTACATCATTTTATTTATAACTAAATAAAATACAACATGCTAGCAAATAGCAACAAGAACGCTTAAGTATACTTACTGAATTTACGTATGTTGTTAGTATAATTTATTTTTATTTTTGTTACAGGTGGCTTTAATTATCGGAGTGAATGGGGCTTGTCGTTGTCAAGAAATGGTAAACATGAAGGTCCAAGATATAGAAAAACACTCAGAAGAGTTGTTATTGATTAAGTTGCCAGACACTAAAACCAAAAGGGAAAGGTCATTTGTCATCCGCGGAGCATATGTAAAGGTTGTGGAAAAGTATCAAGCTCTGCGGCCTCCTAACATAAACACTAACCGATTTTTTGTAGCGTTCAGTAGTGGAGAATGCACCCGTCAAGTGATTGGGAAGAACAAAATAAGTGCCATGCCAAAGGAAATTGCCAAATACTTAGGATTACCAAATATCGAGCTCTATACAGGTCATTGTTTTCGTCGAACGTCGGCTACACTGTTGGCGGATGCGGGAGCAGATATAACCCAAATAAAACGCCATGGTGGCTGGAAATCGGATACAGTAGCGGAGGGCTTTTGAAAATACTGTACAAAACAAAAGTAAAATAAGCTGTCAAATTGGTAACAGCATCACATTAAAAACGTCATCTGATTCATTTTCACCACAACCTTCAACATCACACCATCACATTCCATCTTTCCCTGAGCCTCATGCACCACCTTCACCAACTTTCACCACCCAAAATGCTCCTCTGCAAATACAAGATTCTGAAGCATTGACGAGCAATACTCAAATAAATTCCACATCAACATCTATAAACGTACCAAATAAAAACTTAACTTTATCTTTGCACAACTGGACTAATGTCTCAAATGTTACCATTAACTTCAATTAATATGTAAGTGCATATAACTAACTAGTTCCAAATATGTTATTCTTACTGTTTGTTTATTTAATAAATACTTTGTTTTTCGTACTATGGCTATTATTTTCTCACAGTAGGTGTAAAAAGTAGAGTATCCTCCTCGGGGCTAAAGGTGTCTTTGCCTTGGGCTAGCTTGAATCCCTCGCTGCATTCAGGATCCCGAATCCTTCATTGCGCTCGAGATTCAATATGACGCCCGTGACATAAGACACAACTTTAGCCCCTCGGTGCATAATCTACTATTATTGCACTCCAGCAGATACGTCTTCATAGCTAAAAAAAAATATGTAGGTTAAAAACACATGTTTTATCAAGCACGAAAAATATGAAAATAATAAAATTGACTTGTATTAGTTCTTCTGATCCAATTATGAAAAAAAAAAAGTGGAGAGCTTTGTTTAAATGAATTATGAGTAGACACAACTAAAAGGCCATCTACGCTTTTTAATATTAATCATCATTTATTTTAGGAAGTTATTCCCATATTCAGAACACAAATAATATATAAATATAGGCACAAAGGATACATTACATTCACCAACAGACATTAATAATAATTTCATTTAAAAGCAAAAAAAAAAAATAAGATTATAAAATAAAGCTGCAGAACAATAAATATTATAGATTAAAATTCAATATTGCAGATTTAAAATCCATTCGTAACATTTAATTATAATGTTACAACAATAATCACATAGTAAATGGTGACGAACTGGCATGCAGGTGCTGGGTGCACCTCTCCAACACGACTGAGTCCCACCGCTCAGACAATAAGCTCAAGATACTGTTAGTGCTGCGTCGGAAGCGACTTAGTAGCGAGGCGCTCCGCTTCCTAATAATAGCATAAAAGTCATCAGTTTGCGCCTGCGCGAACATCGTGGAAGCGCTGCAAAACCGCTGCCGCCCTAGCAGTACCCTGAACGCATTGTTGTACTGTACGCTCATGGCACTGTAAACTCGCTGCGTATAGTTGACCCATAGGCTGCACATATAAAAAGACTGACAATAGGCTTTAAACAAGGTCACCTTTACTTGTTCAGTACATCGTGCAAACCTACGTGCCAACATGTTACAGCGTACCGATAGCGCCCTACGCTCCCGATCAATATCCTCATTGTCAGACAAGTTGTCTGTGACCCAGTGGCCCAGGTACTTAAAATGGTTAACCCTTTTCAGCCTAGCACCGCAAAGAGTGATCGGAGGTATAAAAGAGAAACATTTGGTACCAGCCTTGAAAATCATGTACTCACTCTTATTAGGGTTGTACCTGAGCCCATGAGCCCCAGCATATGTCTCACAAATGCCCAGAAGTTTACGCAACCCCCCAACCGACGGGCTCAGCAGTACCATATCATCCGCGTAGCTGATGTTATTAATAGGCACTCCACCTATTGAGCAACCCGCATTAGCACTGCTGAGCTCGCCGATCAGCTGATTCATCTACAAGTTGAACAAGCGGGTCGAGGTTAACCCCCCCTGCCTCACACCACAATTTAACCCGCCCATTTCACACTGTTGCGCTGATGACTGTACCAATACCTAAATATCGACACTATCTCACTCGGCACCTGTGTCTCACTGCGCAGCTTGTGCCACAGGATGTCATAATTTACCAAGTCGAAGGCTTTCGAGAGGTCTAGGTAACAAGCGTACACAGGAGTATTTCTAGCCGTGTAGTACTGTACAGTCTGCTTGAGACAGAGAATAGCACTCCCAGTCGACAAACTAGGCGTGAAGCCAAACTGAGCATCATGTATGCGAAGGTGCTTTTCCAGCTGTCTGTCAAGCAGCCTGTCCAGCACCTTGGCTATGACAGTAGCGAGCGAGATAGGCCTATAGTTAGATACATCAGACACATCACCCGTTTTGTTTTTCACGATCGGAACTACCACAGTGTACATGAGATCATCAGGTAAGTAATTATATCTGATGCACAGTACACAAGCGGCGACTCCACCCTAAAATGATGCTGGAAGAGGCTAGCAACGTCGCATGGTTCATGAGCGTCACCTACACTCACAGGAAGGCTCGACCCTGGGTTTAATTTATTTGTTGACTTCCAAAATTTATCGAATTTCTTTTCAGTGTGATGTTTTGCAATAATGTCCATTCTGATCTGATCCTCATTGTTTTGACAGTATTTTAATTTTGATTTAAATAATTTTCTAGATTTACACATTTCATTATAAATATGTCCGGATTTAGGTTTACCCTGAAATAGCCACATCTGAAAACAAAGTCGAGCCTCCCTGTGGGCACTACTCACATACTTGTTCCAGCCAGGTACATATGTATTGTACTTCCGTTTAGGTACACTATAACTTAGTTCCGCGCCCCTAGATAATATACCAACGATATCAAGGTACATTTTGTTTAATAATAACTTATGGTCCTGATTATTACATAGCGTATCAGCACAATTAACAAATTCCGAAGGAAAATCTAGCTTTCTAAGACTTGAATTGTTCTATCTGGGTTTGATCCCTTTCCCCCAACTTTACCCGACTACAAACTTTACTAAGATTATTACATTTAGGCAAAATACCATTAAAATTACATTGAACTGATATAGGATAATGATCAGACCAGTAGGTATCATATATGACGGTCACATTAAGTACAGATGATCGCGCGGCGCTTGTTATTAAACAGTGGTCTAGCCATGACTGTGTACCGCTCACCTTGCACACGAACGTATGTGAGTCACTCGGCAATAGTTCCATATCTACACACGACCACGATTGCTCCACACAGAAATCTAATAACTCTTTCGCAAATAGACCGCCAGGGTGCGAGTTAAAGTCACCCAGCAAGAATACAGATTCCACATTATTGCTTTCAATTATTGCACATATTTCACAGAGACACTCCGACCGAAAGCGACGTCAATATCACCCAGGAAAGGTTTTTTGTTTTAATCATTGGATATTAAAGAAAAAGTCAATTTAGTTATTTTATCATTTTTTGTACGTGACAAAAGCGTGTTTTGTTTTTAAATAACTTATTTTAATGTTTTACTTTTTATTATAGTACCTATATTCTTCATTATGTTAATAAGCCTAAACTCAACGAAGTTATGAGCGGTTTACTAGGAGCCACTGAAGAGTTCCACTATAACCTCTTACGTCATCACTCGTCAAAATGAATCATATGAGCCCGAATGCGAGAAGTTCATTAGTAGCCACAAAATATTTCCACTATTCATCCCCTGGCTGTATCAGCAGACCATCAACACCAAGTGCAATCTTTTGGACTCATCAAAACAAATCGTATGGCACAAAAGTCGAAGTCATTATTAGTGGCCACTGAAGACTTCCACTATCCACCTCCTGACTTCATCATCAGACTCTTGTCTACTACTAAGCCCAATCTATTGGACTCGGCAAAACGAATAATTTAATCCAAACTCGAAGAGTTTCTCCATCATCGGACCCAAACGACACCATATGACACCAAACTCGAGGGGTTTACTGTAACCACTGAAAAGTTTCACTTCCACCTTCTGTCACCATCATCAGATCAACTCCAAGATACAAAATATTTTTTTGTCATTCGTACTACATATAAACACAAGATTTATTTAGATACGACTATTAGAAGTACGTTAAAATTAACTTCTAATTGTTATTACATTGTTTGTTAGTTACAAGTGAAGCTAATAAAAGCGATGAAAAAAAATTATTTGTTGTTTATGTACATGCTTAGCTAGCTTTCATCACAAATGGAAGTAGGTTTACCGATTATCCGTAAGAAATACACACTTGCACCTCCCTTCAACGGGGTTGGAGGGTGAAAGTTATAGATTTCTTATTTTTGTTCATCGTTTGTGTGCAAATCCTAGCTTTCATACAATAGGAGAAGTCTATGTACACTACCTCAAAAAATATTGAAAAGTCCTTAGAGTTCTGAAAAAAAAGATAATTTATTTAATTGTATACTGTTGTAGTTAGATAATTAATATTTTTCAATTATTTTTATCGACTTTCACATGCCGTCATGACGGATTAAGTTACTCTGTGCATGAAAAAAATGACACTCAACCATAGATCGAACATTGAACATAGAGAGAACTGTCAGCTGTCACAACAGTGTCACTTTAGTCACTTTCGTCATGTCAAACGTCATTAATCAGCCAAAATGACAGCTTACCGCCATGACGGGTTTTTGTTGTGTGTTGCAATTTCAAGCGTAATTTCTTTTGTTTTACCAGCAACAAAGCCATTTTAAAGTAATTGGATAGTTGAGAACTGTTTTAAAGGGGTTTCTCTATTTTTATGTACACACAAGGGCCTGGCCCAGGCTCCATACATTTTGGAACATCTCCTTTCAGCTTTTTAAGACTTCGGGAAATGCGACAGTCAGGAACGAAATCGACGCAGTTTAGGTAATTATAAAATACAAAGTATATAAGCTAGGCACATGCAACTAAGTTTGTTTTGAAAATTTGCAAATTAAATTTTATCTTGAGAATTTGAGCTCTCTAGCATTACCCAGGACTATGAGGGTATGAAAATACGACGAAACGCTTCAAGAAAAAGTCGATTGTGCCCCCCTGCTATTTGTTTTTGGTACTAACGTGTCCCGAGATGCCAAGAACAAACTTGACATTGTAGTTGAAAAACATGTTGATCATCTCATACATTTTATTTGCAACTGTAAGTTTTTACGTGCAATATTGAAAGATTGATTATGTAATTTGAAGGCCATAGACTTCTTATTGGTGTTCCTGTTATACAAAGGTAAATAAATAATTTCCGAATTTGGGGACTGGTAAGTTTTCGTATGATTTCTTAATAACTTTAAAACTGTTTATTTTAAAATGGTACAGAAAATACTTTTAAAAACGGAACTCTAATAGGATCACTCGTGTGTCTCTCTGTCTGTCCGTCTGTCACAGCCAATTTGCTCCGAATCTACTAAACTGTACCGCCCCACAACACGCCCTTTTATTTGATATGTCACACAATACAGTTTGCAAAAAATTCGTTTTTAACTTTCAAGTTTTACCCCAGAAGTGACCCCCATATTCAAGATTTATTTCTTTACGTAACACGAACGTGTTTTGGTCACAGAAATTCATATGTGTACCAAAATTCAACTTGATCAATCCTTAATCAATCCAGTAGATTCGGAGCAAATTGGCTTTGACAGACGGACAGACTATAAGGGTTCCGTTTTTCATAAGAACGTACGGAACCCTAAACAGAAGGAAAATAATTATAAGGCATCGAAAAATTCGTTCACATCGCTGTCAACAGGAAAAGTGTCCAAAGCTATGTTGTAAGTATAAAAATAAAATAGTTATACGTAAAATACAGCAACTTCCATAAAAGATCTGTCATTCAGTTATATTACAATAAACAATATCTTTTCTCAATATAACTTTGCTGAGAAACATAATATCAGTTGAGCCAAACTGCTCATTGTACGATTAACTAATCGATGCAACGGTGAGCGTACGCCTGAGTTGGTTCTACAGAAAGTAGTTGCAAACAAGTGTCTCGAGCAAACTTCCAATATTCAACTTTGTTGTTTGAGTAATGGTTGCAAACGGTTTTGTTAAGTTTAAGCTGTGTGTATTTTTCTTTCTTAAGAATAGAAAAATCATGCAGAGCAACCAATCTCACAAGTCTAGTCTACTAGTTCTCTTACAGTGACGTAAAATGCGTAGGTTTTTGAATATTATTCAAACTCAAACTCAAAGCATTTATTTCAAATATACCACCCTAAACAATCAAAATTACAGGCACTTTTGATTGTCAAGGGGTCAGTCTGTCGCTGTTTCGCACTGATGGCTTTTATGCCAGCATTCGCAAAAGGACGGTATCCCTGATCTGCAGAATGCGTGGCTCCCGCAATAAAATCTTGAAGACTGTGTCTGATAGGATCTCATCCCCGCGGTTGTCTTTTGATAATTTCTATTTTCATTTTTTATTTCCATTTTTGTTATTGTTTTTTAAAATCTCTATAAAATATAAATATAAAATATTGTTGTGCATAATTATTTATTTAAACTTTTTTTTTGCTATAAATAAAATTCGCGATGGAAAGCGATTTCGAGGTAAACAGGTAAATGCAAAAAATACAACAAATAACAGCAAATAATCTTCTGTTCTACAAAAGCATTTTTTGAGGATCAAAAACCGTTCAATTCGCAAATAAATGAATATTCGCAAATACATGAATCTGAAATACAAGGTATTTGGATGTTAGATACAAAGCCTTTCAAGGGGCGATAGTTGACAACATTTGGAGCATTTTGTGCCTAACATGATTGTCTTAGACGAAAATCCTTTATTAATAATTCAATTTCTGACTGTTCATTGCCAACAGTGGCCCAATTAAAGTAAAATAGAATACTAGACACTTTTGAAATAGTAAAATACTTAAATATTTTGCAAAAACTGCGTAGTTATTGTCATAAATAATGCCTCATTCGTTCAAACCTTTTTGAAAACATACTCCAAATAGTTCCAACTAGCACTCCCTCAAGGTTTTGCACCTAGCTTTCAAACACCTTGTATATTTACAAAAGAAAGTCTAAAACTATGTATAATTCTAAATGTTTATCACGTTCCAAATAAATTTATTTGTAGTGACGCGTTAGCTATTTGAACAGTGGATATTAACTGGCAGAACCAATTTGTTGAGTTTCGCGATGCATAAGGGGTTTAATATAAATAATTAGTTTTCACATTGAGTTTTTGCTCTTTAGTCGACTTTCAAGAAAATCTGCTATTGTGATGGGCATGAAGATGATATCAATTGGGGTACTTGATTAATTATTTAAAAATGTCAAAAATTTAAGAGGTACAATTATGTTATTGGCTGTTATACATATGTTCGAGCCGTTTGGGGTTGAAACACTAGAGCCGGTTGGGTCCGAGTGCCCATGTGGTTTCTCGAGGCATCGCCAAGCGGTTGGTTGGCTCTTCGCGTGGCCAGAGGGTTGGCCTGTTTTTGACTAAAGAATCAGCGTTGCCATAAAACGTGGCAATGCTGCTAGCCTTTTTATTATAAACATTTAGGTGCATATTCTTTGCTGTATAAAATGTACATATTAATAACATTTAAAAAATAAAAACGTAAAGAATTGTACGAGCAAACCCGTGCATATCAATTGTATAGGTTTTATGCTGACATCGACGCTCAGCGAATGAATAAATTACACATATTTCAGTTAAAGATCATTAGTTGCATAGCATTCGCCGCGGGTTGATCATTTATCAGTGTTCAATACAAAAGTTGAATTAAATTCCGTTTTATCATTTAAATGTACCCTACCCCGTACAAAAATATTAACAATAGTGGGCCATCGGCATCAGGAACATGGTTCAAGCTGCCGGTAATCAAGGCTCTAGAAAGAGGAACCTCCTCACTGTGTGTGCCGTGTCCAGGAGTACTGCTTTCTGAATCAAGCCCTTGACCCAGCCGTGTTATGAGAGCCTCCTGAGGAGTCGAGGCTTTCCGCTATTAGGCCATTTACTATAAAGACTATCGGTACTTATTGCAGAGTCCACAACCGTGTGCTAAGTCAAGATACTCGATTTTTTATCTTTCTCAGCTCTCATGAGAGGCAGCGATATCATCAATCATTGCAGCGCGCTCTCGTTAATCTCTCATCCAATATCAGGCTTATCGGCTACAATAATCCTGTCAGTAATGATAGATCGATCGCAGTACAACGAGTCGTGACCATTCTCTAGAACTGCAGAAGCAGAGTGCGAAATGGTTAAATATTTCTTGATAGGAACTACAAATTACATAGACATCCCTGAGAGAATGTTTCAGATCTTCATTTCGCCTTTTCGGCAAACAAGTAATATAATCCCAATCATGTAGTATTACTTGGCCTATGTCTCAGAGAGAGTTGTATTTCTTATTGAATCAGGGGGTAATACATCATTGGTGGATTACTTATTGTTTTGGGCTAGTAAATAAATTCAATTGAGAATAATGGTTTACTATGGTGTTGGATATATATTATGAGTTACTAAT
Source organism: Dasypolia templi (assembly GCA_963555695.1). NCBI lineage: Eukaryota > Metazoa > Arthropoda > Insecta > Lepidoptera > Noctuidae > Dasypolia > Dasypolia templi. The sequence continues at coordinate 9,371,395 of OY743137.1, read as the reverse complement.
ATTTCGGGATTCATTATTAAGTGAAAAAAGTGGTGTGAATGGGAGCATTACGGAATAGGTAAACTTGCGCTAAGTTTAGTTAGATCTTATTTAGAAGATAGACGGCAAAAAGTTAAAATTAATGGTGTCAATTCACTTGATTTAAAATTAAAAATAGGTGTTCCACAAGGCTCGATATTAGGTCCTTTCCTCTTTTTAGTATATATTAATTATCTACCCCATTTATTTAAAAAAAACAACCACAAATGGTGTTATTTGCTGACGATACTTCTTTAATTTTAAGATAAGTAGACGTACATCAAATCTTGACGACGTAAATAACGCCCTGCTGTAGGTACAAAATTGGTTTACTGCTAATAATTTAGTATTAAATGGGAAAAAAACAAAATGCATAAGGATTGCTTTGCCGAATGTTAAAAGTACTGATTGTGACATAGTATTGAATCAAGAGAAACTAGAATTCGTTGATAAAACGGTTTTCTTGGGGATCACGCTCGACTCAAGGCTGCAATGGGGTCCCCATTTAACATCTCTTGCAGGACGGCTAAGTTCAGCAGCATATGCTGTAAGAAAAATCCGTCAGTTTACTAATGTAGATACCGCGAGGCTAGTCTATTTCAGTTACTTTCATAGTATCATGTCTTACGGTATCTTATTATGGGGACGCGCTGCAGACATCGAGCCTATTTTTATTCTGCAAAAAAGAGCCATCAGAGCAATATATGGCCTCCGCATGCGCGATTATTTAAGGGAACTGTTTAAAGATGTTAGCATCATGACCGTACCTTCTCTTCTCTTTTCAGTAAAAGAGGTGAAAGACACAACTATGGGACTAGAAATAGGGACCAATTGGTTCAACCGGGTTTCAGGCTGGCTAAAGTAGATTCATCCTTCATGGGGTACTGTTTAAATATTATAATAAAATACCGGGAGGTATTTTATTCTAATATTTAAACATACTCCAACTGAATGAAACGAAGTTTAAAACTTGTATCAAACACACACTATGCAGCCAAGCATATTATAAGTTGGGGGATTACATCTCTGACAAAAATGCTTGGCTCAACGCTGGTTCTGCTCCACAAGGGCGCCTAAACAATTGAATAGCATTCGGAAATATTGTTGGAGGTGCTGAAGATTGTAAAAACTATCTTTGCACTTTATAAATTCAATCTTTTAATATTGTATAATTGCAAAGCACACGTGTGAGCACTATGCACCTACTGTAAAGCTACCCTATACTGGGCACGTCTGTCATTGACTTGAATGTGCCCTGGCGGCTGAGAGTATGTCACGCTCACTCAAATGTCTCGATGGTGATGGCGTGTGTGTTGGATCAATAAGTTCCCTTCAAAATGGTTGAGCTGAATGGTGCTGATCCATACGTCATGTTCGTGAACGGGCGACGTCAGTGGGCACTGGTCATCTCTTGGCTGCCACTACGGCTTTAATTATTTTTTATTCAGTTTTTTTTTTTTGTATTTTTTCTGCATCGTTCTCACATGTATAATTTCAACAAGACTGATGTAACAAATTTTCTGTAACCATATTATTTAAAAGAGTGTCCATGGAGTTTCTTGCCCGTTCTTCTCCATAGGTACCTACTTAGCTTTGGAATGGACAACTAGCTTCATATTTCTGACTGACCGACCCCTTGATAATTCAAAAGTGCCTGTAATTTATTTGAAATAAATGCTTTGAGTTTGAGGTCTTTTAGAACATACTTGGTACTGCGATACAAAAAAAAATGCCATTAAGTAAACATAAGAACCGAAAATCCCGTCATGGTTTAGTTGTACAGTAGCGCTCATAAGTCCATATATACAATCTCACAAAGCAATAGATTTCTATAAGTTGTTTCTATATTATAGACACACACAAACTCACTTTGTCTGTAACTGATAGTAGCTCATAATTTCAACTAACCTAAAATATGGCTTGCTAGCTTAGTCGTTACCGTGCTTGGGTAGGCAGATCAGGGCAAGCCCTGACTTCGAATCTTACCTGCGACTGCGGATTAAGCTTGATGCTATTTTCAATCAATAACTATTTATAGTTTTTGACATGTTATAAATATTACCTAAATTTAACATTTTTGTTTGTTACTTATTACTTGAAGTGGTTCGATAATCATTCGATATTTGTCTCGTTCATCTTGTTTACTTAGATAATAAAAGTTTGTAGGTAGACCACAGAAAACTGAGTAAATTAGTTCGATTTCTGTGAGGTAGATGCAATTCGTTACGACAATTCACCTAATTGAACGTTGTTGGTTAGTGACGAATGTTTAAATCTGTTGATTAGCGGTATTGTGGTTATAATGTTCAAAATGCAGTGAAATATAAATATTAAGCGTTGGTAATATTATTGAGCTGCGTGAAAGTGGATATAAATGATGTGATAACACAAATGGACTAAGTGTGATTGTTAGTTATGATTTAAGTATTTCATATGTCGGATTAAGCCCAGACATCAAAAGTAAGACTCAGGTATGACAATACATTTTCAATTGAACAATCAATTCTGACTGCCTCGTTGGTCTAGTGGTCGCAATCGCTACTGCTGAGCATGAGGTCCTGGGTTCGATTCCCAGGTCGGGCAAAGTGTTATTGGGTTTTTCTATCTGGAATTTCTCAATAGCAGCCCGGAGTCTGGATTTGTGCCCGGTTGATGGCAATAGGCTCGCCCCCTATTACATGGGACTTAAACATAACTGGCGAAATGTGGGTGTACAGGTACACCTCTGCCCAACCCTTCGGGGAAACAAGGCGTGATGTTATGTTATGTTATAGAAATATAATTAAATAACTAATAATTTTTAGTCAGGGCGGTCACATAGGGCAGTACTGACTGTCAGGGAAAGTGGTCCATGCACCCACCGCAATAAGGACAGTACTAATTGTCAGAGACATCGTTCCACGTCCAATAACCGGGCAGTACTGACTGTCGAGAGACAGTGGTCCGTGCACCAAGACGCATCCGTTCGAAATGCGTGCTGATTGTTTTTTTTTTTTTTTGGGTATGGCATCTCGTAGTTGACCTTGAGAGGTCGTGACTACTTAACCGGACTATCCTGTGGCTGCCTTAAGCGGACTCAAAGCTTCCAGCCAGGGGCGTAAAACTACTTATATTATTAAGCGAACGCTCGCTAAGGGCACCCCCTGTGGGGTACGGACCTCGGCTTAGGGCGTCGCTGACGGGAGGACAGCAAGATGGGACAGGCTGGATCAAGTTTTGTTGATTATTATTATTCGGGGAATTTAAAGCTACAGGCTCAGCTACGGCGCGGGCTGGCACTTCGTCGAGCAAGGGTCGGGGGGGACAATTACGTCGGGATCTTCGCGAGGAACCTCGGCGGCGAGGTCGGAATGTCGGTCTGTGTTTGTGCACTGTACTGGTGGCCCTACTGCTCTCCTGAATGAGATTTATGTGGTCATCGGGATCGGTGAGGACATGCTTGGGACGGCGGACTTGACTAATGGAGGAGGGAATATAGCTAGCGGCTTTCACAACCAGAGGGTTGCGGTGATTCGCGGCGGTCTCGAAGAAACGCTTTGAAATGCGTTTCATGAACTGACGGATAGTGGGAATCCTGAGGTCTACGTGGAGGATTTCGTTGCGAACGTACCAGGGGGAGCCTGTTATCCTACGGAGGAACTTGTTCTGGAGGGTCTGCATTCTATTGAAGCGAACGGGCTTGGCGTGTGCGAAGACTGCACTGGCATAGGTCATGATCGGGCGGATGCACGCTGTGTAGATACGCATTTTGCACTTTAGTGACAATTTGCTACGTGCATTGAGGACAAAGTGAAGTCTACCTAGAGCGAAGGCGGCGCGCGAACGAGCCGCCTTAATGTGCTCTGAAAAAGAGAGGTGTTCGTCTAGTACGACACCCAGGTATTTGGCTCGCTTCTCCCAAGGGATCGGCTTGCCGAACATGGTGATCGGTCGAGGGTGCTGATTGAACAGCGCAGCTCCTTTTAAAGGCGATCGCTTAACAGCGAAACGTCACAACATTTTATTAGATTGGATTCAAGTCTATTAAGCCAAATGATCTATAGAGTGAATGATTTCTTTATGATGCGTCTGGTGCACGTTCCACTAGCGCCATCTAGTCGCCGTCTCTCGCTGCTGCTAATCAATATGGCTGCCGTCACGGTCATTCTGACAAATCACTCGTCCTAGAGTGCATTCAGTCATCTAATAAAAAAAGACTCTTAATTCATATCATCATCATCGTTACATATCACTGGTCTAGGTATTTCTTTATAAAATAAAACCCCTACAGTTTAAATATGCTGGTCTAAATCGTCACCCACTAAAGCAGGTGAGATTCCTGCAGCTCATCACAGATGTCACTGGTCTAGGTATTTATTTACAAAAGAAAACCCCTACAGTTCAAACATGCTGGTCTAAATCGTCACCCACAAAATCAGGTGAGATTCCTTCAGCGCAACACAGGATCATCATCAAATAACAGCAGGAGTGATCTTAATATTTTGTTTGCAGAGATATTAAGATCACTCCTGCTGTTATTTGATGAAGACCATACTAGTTGATCATTCCAAAGATTCTATTATAGCTTCGAAATTATCTACACTTAATGTTCGAGAGCTAACAGATAAAGTTTCTTCAGAGTTATTTAAATCATTTGCACTAAGGGTGCGAGAGCTTACAGAGAGTGTTTCCTCTGAATCATCCGCAGTCAATGCACGAGAGCTTAGAGTACGAGTTTCCCCTGAATCTGAGGTCATATTATTATTTACAGGTACAATAGCTATACTGAACTCATTATCTGCCACGGTTCGTTTATGATCATCATCACTATAATTTTCGTCAAACAGTGACTATTTTACAAGGTCACTTATTTTTTTTTTTAATAAAAAATATTCTGATGTCTTTCTTTGCAATTTACAAAAAATCACCTGCAAAAGGTTTAATCCGGGCTTTTCCCTTTTTAAACCTTAGTGTCAGCTTTAGTCACTCTTTGCATATTTTATGATGCGAGCAGGTTCAACTTTAAATTTACAGTTGTTTCAGAAGAACTAGGAGTTATTTTAGCTAGATTAAGTGAGGAACCCCGAATGACAATTAGAATTACATTCTCTATCAGTAAAAAATGTTCTTTAAAGTTTGCATGATCCTCCCAACCTGACCGTGAGCTCTACTTGAACCAGTTGCTATGAAAAGGAGCTCTATTGTATCACTACTCACTGCAGTCATAACAACGTCCGTTATCTGCGATAATGCGCTTTGGAGCACCAACATTTTTAATTGATCTTTCAGCGTATGAAGAACTCAGGCCAGAGTATATTCCAGCCGTACAAACTTTGTAAAGGCGTCTATTAAAACTGAACAACATTCTTTTCTATCACTTTTTCCCGAAAGTGTTCCAGTTAGATCTAAATAAATTGTGTGCCAAGGGATTGGATGTTTTGGAATTGAATGTAACTGCACTTGCTGTACACCTGAAGGGCCTTTGGAAGTTTTACATACTACATAGCAAAAAATAAACTTTTTACAAATTTTGCCATGTCGGGATACCAATAAAATTCGTAAAGTTTTCCTGAAGTCTTCTACGTTCTGTGGCAGCACGCAGGTTTTGCGCGCGCGCCCCGCTACATCGCACTGGCGCTCAGCTGTGTGTGACTCATATTTATAACCTCGGTACGTCTAAATATACCGATATATTTCTGATTATATCTTCATCTGGAGTTTCATCCCTCTACTGCCTAAACGCCAAAGTGGTGACCCCGGACGAAGCAACCGCAAGAAAACTATGCAGCGTGACACCGAACAACCAGACATGAAATTAGCAGGAGCAAGCTCAGCAAACTCACAGGACGTTTCGCTATTACCCCAACATATCGCCGAAATCTCGCTTTCCCTTCGAGTACCACCTTTCTGGCGCGACAACCCCCATTACGGTTCATCAGTTTCGAAGCAGCTACGCGTGATCTCAAGACAAGTGAAACACAGAAGGCAAGATGGTCATCGCTCAGCTACAAAAAGAAGACATCGAGCCAATATGTGACTTATCACACAATCCGTCTGCCGATCGTCAATATTCAGTAGAAACGTCTTATTTCTGTGTACGAATAATCTGATGGCGAGCAGCTATAGAAGCTTGTGGCGGCATCTACACCGCCACATGCAAACAAACGCATCAATCCTGCATCGCGCAAGCAGAGTTTACCGCGCAGATAGCATACATACAACTTCCCGATAGCAATCATCGGGCAGTTGCCCACCAGATACGACATCCATCTGGTCGGAGGATCCTCCCTTTTCTGAGAGTATGAGTGAACTTTACACCCTGTTCCTCATATCTCTAAACTGGTGACCCCGACGTGATGAACATCACCTCTTCACTGGTGACCCCGAGTATGAACGTCAGCGCAGCCTTCGTGCAACTACTTCAGCGTGACGTCATCATCATCACTCCCGCAAGTCACACAGCCAGCCAGCAACAGCGGCTTGAACGGTTGTCCTGACCATCAGCATGCAGCGCAAGCACATACCTGGTCATCACCTTCAGCCTCATCAGCAACCTTGGCACAGCACACTGCACATTCGGCCGGTCCACAAGCAGAGTGCTTAATCCCTCTCCTGGTCGACATCAGCAGTCAGCCACCCCGACTCACTGGGGCATCTTCGGGCATCTTCGCAGACAGTTCCGACTCACCGCGAACTATGCGACACCCGGTTCCAACCCACTGGAACCCAACTGGCATTGGCAAGCATCGCAAGATACAAGACTTAGTCCACCTTCGACCTCCGGTCTTCGGAGGAGAGTGATGTGGCGGCATCTACACCGCCACATGCAAACAAACGCATCAATCCTGCATCGCGCAAGCAGAGTTTACCGCGCAGATAGCATACATACAACTTCCCGATAGCAATCATCGGGCAGTTGCCCACCAGATACGACATCCATCTGGTCGGAGGATCCTCCCTTTTCTGAGAGTATGAGTGAACTTTACACCCTGTTCCTCATATCTCTTCAAGCTACTTTCGGATATGGAACTAGAAAGCCTAGCCAAATACTAAGTCACAAGCGCAATCTCACTCACATGAACTTACTACGCGCACGTCCGATCAGTACTTGTAGTAAGTGACACAATAAGCAAGGATACAGCATTCGATGAATTAGCCAAGCTCACCGAAAAAAAAATGCTTCAACAAGCAAGTGAAATTTCCGCAGTATCTGTCACATCAGCGTCCCAGCAAAACCCACCGGTGAGCATCCAAAATCACGTCGAAGAAATTAGAAAATTGCACGACGTGATCACCGAACTGAAGAAGTCATACCGCCACAAGAACCACGACCGCTCGCGCACGCCACCGTCGCGACACCACAGGCGTAACTCGTACCGGGCGCGTTCGACGTCACGCCTCCGCTCTGGTTCAACTACACCGTCAACGCATTCAATTTTAACAAAGCAGGGAAGACGGAAAACGGAGGCGTGGTTCTATCTTCCTATACAATATTCCTGGCCAAGTGGTAATTGATTATTTAGGAATTGTTATCATTTCAAAAAGTACCAAATCGCGTTTCCGATCTTTATCTAAATGTAAAATTTACTTTACGAGGTTTAGAACTATTTGTGTTTGATAAATTGCGAGACAAGAAATCTGCATGAGCCATCTTTCGACCTTCTTCGTACACGATATCAAAATCCTAAGCCTGCAATATAGCCCCCACCAACGGTGAAGCCTTGGAGTCAAATAACGTTTTGATTGAGAAGCCTTATCTATGGGAGTTCGGTAAACACAGTGAATTTTCGTCAATGCAAATAATGACGAAGTGATATCGTGTCTCTGCATCTATGGTCTTCCAACTATAATACGCTATAACATATGAAGTATCATTATATTTTTGGATAAGAACTGCACCATATCCCTCACTACTTGCATCGGTATAGAGTTCAATGGGAAAGGAAGGGTCAAAAACTGATTCGGACCTCAAAATGTGGATAATTTTTGCGTGTATTTGGTCATGCTCTGGTGTCTAGTTAACATTGCCTTTTTCCCCGACCGAATTATTTGGAAATTGAGTAACAGAGTTGGGACATTAATTAAAGCTATTTTTTTTTTTTTGATTTCGTCTAATCACCCCAGCTATTCAGTTTGGACTTTCAGAAACTGAACACTACTTTAAATTAAACAGGAACCCCGCATTGGAAAGGTGGAGACGAGTGGCCTGGCTCCCCGCAGACGTAGCATGGTACTTGTGGCTCTTGGTTGACACGTTTATCCGCAAATATAGAACGATTAAATGGCGATGCTCGGTCCTGCCACATACGTTGCAGTTGCCACGAAATCCAAACGTAGCACGAGGGCGTTTGACGTCAGAATCGTTTGACTCGGGCAATTCTGACCTTCGTTTGAGGATATGCCTCGCAGTAATCGTAATAGCTAAGATTTGTTATTTCCCACAGTCGAGCTCAATTCAGGACTTATTTGAACATCAGACATAGATAATATGGAAATTGCAAAACCCGACAACCTTTTCAGATAACCTTGCGTCCGGGATATTCAATCATTTGGCAAAGACATATAATCTTAAATTTTAAGGATACTGTCAAAGTGATCCTGAATAAGAATAGGGCCAGAGAACAGAGCTTTAAAAGTCTCCTGTATCCTATTTCCTATTAATATTGACCTATGATCTTGGTCAGTTATGTGGCTGCGCGGCCTTGAAGACAATGGGTCAACCTCATGATTAAATAGACACCATTCAAATTTTTGCTCCTAATTATGGTGTCTGAAAGCCGACACCAGCCCCCTATGTCTGAATTGGGATCGTCAGGATCAAACGGTACCAACGCCGTGAAACGTTGAGGTGGTGCATTGGACCGGGGCAGCAGACATCAGTTAATTTTGCAAGATATGCTTCTAGACTATTTGAGGGTAGCGGAATATTTTCCTGCATGTTTTGTGATGACGAATTGCCAGAGGTGGGCAAAATCCGATCCCACTTCTGATGTCGGATTAAGCCCAGACATCAAAAGTAAGACTCAGGTATGACAATACATTTTCAATTGAACAATCAGTTAATAAGTATCATGAATCTCGAAGTATACAAATATAATTAAATAACTAATAATTTTTAGTCAGGGCGGTCACATAGGGCAGTACTGACTGTCAGGGACAGTGGTCCATGCACCCACCGCAATAAGGACAGTACTAATTGTCAGAGACATCGTTCCACGTCCAATAACCGGGCAGTACTGACTGTCGAGAGACAGTGGTCCGTGCACCGAGACGCATCCGTTCGAAATGCGTGCTGATTGTTTTTTTTTTTTTTGTGTATGGCATCTCGTAGTTGACCTTGAGAGGTCGTGACTACTTAACCGGACTATCCTGTGGCTGCCTTAAGCGGACTCAAAGCCTCCAGCCAGGGGCGTAAAACTACTTATATTATTAAGCGAACGCTCGCTAAGGGCACCCCTTGTGGGGTACGGACCTCGGCTTAGGGCGTCGCTGACGGGAGGACAGCAAGATGGGACAGGCTGGATCAAGTTTTGATTATTATTAATCGGGGAATTTAAAGCTACAGGCTCAGCTACGGCGCGGGCTGGCACTTCGTCGAGCAAGGGTCGGGGGGGACAATTACGTCGGGATCTTCGCGAGGAACCTCGGCGGCGAGGTCGGAATGTCGGTCTGTGTTTGTGCACTGTACTGGTGGCCCTACTGCTCTCCTGAATGAGAGTTATGTGGTCATCGGGATCGGTGAGGACATGCTTGGGACGGCGGACTTGACTAATGGAGGAGGGAATATAACTAGCGGCTTTCACAACCAGAGGGTTGCGGTGATTCGCGGCGGTCTCGAAGAAACGCTTTGAAATGCGTTTCATGAACTGACGGATAGTGGGAATCCTGAGGTCTACATGGAGGATTTCGTTGCGAACGTACCAGGGGGAGCCTGTTATCCTACGGAGGAACTTGTTCTGGAGGGTCTGCATTCTATGGAAGCGAACGGGCTTGGCGTGTGCGAAGACTGCACTGGCATAGGTCATGATCGGACGGATGCACGCTGTGTAGATACGCAATTTGCACTTAAGTGACAATTTGCTACGTGCGTTGAGGACGAAGTGGAGTCTACCTAGAGCGAAGGCGGCGCGCGAACGAGCCGCCTTAATGTGCTCTGAAAACGAAAGGTGTTCGTCGAGAACGTGCTGATTGAACAGCGCAGCTCCTTTTAAAGGCGGTCGCTTGACAGCGAAACGTCACAACATTTTATTAGATTGGATTCAAGTCTATTAAGCCAAATGATCTATAGAGTGAATGATTTCTTTATGATGCGTCTGGTGCACGTTCCACTAGCGCCGTCTAGTCGCCGTCTCTCGCAGCTGCTAATCAATATGGCTGCCGTCACATATTTTACCGAATGATGAGTAAAGTGTTATAAACATAATATTGTTTATAATAGTTTATAGTATTTTGCTTGGAGATGTCTAATAGTATACAGTATTTCTCTCGAACATTGTTTGTTCTAGAGAAATACTGTTAGTATGTGGGTTAACAGATGTGAGGATGAGGAAATCCTTGATAGTCAGAGAGCTTGTTTATGAAGTGGAAAGCTTATTTAAACAAGACTTCACATGGCAAACGAATATGAAACAAATGGTTTCATACCAACCGAACGTTTGGTGAATTATTCAACACGTCATTAAAAGCTGTTTGCCGTGTACTCCACGCTATAAAGGTTGCGTCACCGTAACCCAGCAAACAATAACGATTAAGTTTCGGAATAGTTTATCCTGTATGTTGCGCTATATCCGTGATTATTTATTTATAAAAAATAAGGTTTATGTTCCAATCCTCACATAAGTCTCACATAAGAGCTCTTTCAGGTAAATTAAGTTCAGCTGCATATGCAGTAAGAAAAATAAGGCAGTTGACCGATATATCCACAGCTAGGTTAGTATACTTTGCTTATTTCCACACTATGATGTCTTATTGCGTTCTGCTGTGGGGATCAGCAACTGACGTAGATTCAATTTTCATTTTACAAAAGAGGGCAATCCGCGCGATCTATGAAATGGGTCCTCGCGAGTCATCACAATCTAACCCGTACACGTCAGAATATACTCCCGCCCATTTCACACTGTTGCGCTGATGACTATACCAATACCTAAATATCGACACTATCTCACTCGGCACCTGTGTCTCACTGCGCAGCTTGTGCCACAGGATGTCATAATTTACCAAGTCGAAGGCTTTCGAGAGGTCTAGGTAACAAGCGTACACAGGAGTATTTCTAGCCGTGTACAGTCTGCTTGAGACAGAGAATAGCACTCCCAGTCGACAAACTAGGCGTGAAGCCAAACTGAGCATCATGTACGCGAAGGTGCTTTTCCAGCTGTCTGTCAAGCAGCCTGTCCAGCACCTTGGCTATGACAGTAGCGAGCGAGATAGGCCTATAGTTAGATACATCCGACACATCACCCGTTTTGTTTTTCACGATCGGAACTACCACCGTGTACATGAGATCATCAGGTAAGTAATTATATCTGATGCACAGTACACAAGCGGCGACTCCACCCTAAAATGATGCTGGAAGAGGCTAGCAATGTCGCATGGTTCATGAGCGTCACCTACACTCACAGGAAGGCTCGACCCTGGGTTTAATTTATTTGTTGACTTCCAAAATTTATCGAATTTCTTTTCAGTGTGATGTTTTGCAATAATGTCCATTCTGATCTGATCCTCATTGTTTTGACAGTATTTTAATTTTGATTTAAATAATTTTCTAGATTTACAAATTTCATTATAAATATGTCCGGATTTAGGTTTACCCTGAAATAGCCACATCTGAAAACAAAGTCGAGTCTCCCTGTGGGCACTACTCACATACTTGTTCCAGCCACACTATAACTTAGTAGTTAGGTACACTATAACTTAGTTCCGCGCCCCTAGATAATATACCAACGATATCAAGGTACATTTTGTTTAATAATAACTTATGGTCCTGATTATTACATAGCGTATCAGCACAATTAACAAATTCCGACGGAAAATCTAGCTTTCTAAGACTTGAATTACAATAATCAAAATATTGTTCTATCTGGGTTTGATCCCTTTCCCCCAACTTTACCCGACTACAAACTTTACTAAGATTATTACATTTAGGCAAAATAACATTAAAATTACATTGAACTGATATAGGATAATGATCAGACCAGTAGGTATCATATATGACGGTCACATTAAGTACAGATGATCGCGCGGCGCTTGTTATTAAACAGTGGTCTAGCCATGACTGTATACCGCTCACCTTGCACACGAACGTATGTGAGTCACTCGGCAACAGTTCCATATCTACACACGACCACGATTGCTCCGCACAGAAATCTAATAACTCTTTCGCAAATAGACCGCCAGGGTGCGAGTTAAAGTCACCCAGCAAGAATACAGATTCCACATTATTGCTTTCAATTATTGCACATATTTCACAGAGACACTCCGACCGAAAGCGACGTCAATATCACCCAGGAAAGGTTTTTTGTTTTAATCATTGGATATTAAAGAAAAAGTCAATTTAGTTATTTTATCATTTTTTGTACGTGACAAAAGCGTGTTTTGTTTTTAAATAACTTATTTTAATGTTTTACTTTTTATTATAGTACCTATATTCTTCATTATGTTAATAAGCCTAAACTCAACGAAGTTATGAGCGGTTTACTAGGAGCCACTGAAGAGTTCCACTATAACCTCTTACGTCATCACTCGTCAAAATGAATCATATGAGCCCGAATGCGAAAAGTTCATTAGTAGCCACAAAATAGTTCCACTATTCATCCCCTGGCTGTATCAGCAGACCATCAACACCAAGTGCAATCTTTTGGACTCATCAAAACAAATCGTATGGCACAAAAGTCGAAGTCATTATTAGTGGCCACTGAAGACTTCCACTATCCACCTCCTGACTTCATCATCAGACTCTTGTCTACTACTAAGCCCAATCTATTGGACTCGGCAAAACGAATAATTTAATCCAAACTCGATGAGTTTCTCCATCATCGGACCCAAACGACACCATATGACACCAAACTCGAGGGGTTTACTGTAACCACTGAAGAGTTTCACTTCCACCTTCTGTCACCATCATCAGATCAACTCCAAGATACAAAATATATTTTTTTGTCATTCGTACTACATATAAACACAAGATTTATTTAGATACGACTATTAGCAGTAGGTTAAAATTAACTTCTAATTTTTATTACATTGTTTGTTATTTACAAGTGAAGCTAATAAATCGTTGAATTTTTTTTATTTGTTGTTTATGTACATGCTTAGCTAGCTTACATACCAAATGGAAGTAGGTTTACCGATTATCCGTAAGAAATACAGACTTGCACCTCCCTTCAACGGGGTTGGAGGGTGAAAGTTATAGTTATTGTGCAAATCCTAGTTTTCATACCAAAGGAGAAGTCCATGTACACTACCTCAAAAAAATATTGAAAAGTCCTTAGAGTTCTGAAAAAAAAGATAATTTATTTAATTGTAAATTGTTGTAGTTAGATAATTAATATTTGTCAATTATTTTTATCGACTTTCACATGCCGTCATGACGGATTAAGTTACCAATTGTTAACAGTGTCACTTTCGTCATGTCAAACGTCATTAATCAGCCAAAATGACAGCTTACCGCCATGACGGGTTTTTGTTGTGTGTTGCAATTTCAAGCATAATTTCTTTTGTTTTACCAGCAACAAAGCCATTTTAAAGTAATTGGATAGTTGAGAACTGTTTTAAATGTGTTTCCCTATTTTTATGTACACACAAGGGCCTGGCCCAGGCTCCATACATTTTGGAACATCTCCTTTCAGCTTTTTAAGACTTCGGGAAATGCGACAGTCAGGAACGAAATCGACGCAGTTTAGGTAATTATAAAATACAAAGTATATAAGCTAGACACATGCAACTAAGTTTGTTTTGAAAATTTGCAAATTAAATTTTATCTTGAGAATTTGAGCTCTCTAGCATTACCCAGGACTATGAGGGTATGAAAATACGACGAAACGCTTCAAGAAAAAGTCGATTGTGCCCCCCTGCTATTTGTTTTTGGTACTAACGTGTCCCGAGATGCCAAGAACAAACTTGACATTGTAGTTGAAAAACATGTTGATCATCTCATACATTTTATTTGCAACTGTAAGTTTTTACGTGCAATATTGAAAGATTGATTATGTAATTTGAAGGCCATAGGCTCCGAATCTACTAAACTGTACCGCCCCACAACAAGCCCTTTTATTTGATATGTCACACAATACAGTTTGCAAAAAATTCGTTTTTAACTTTCAAGTTTTACCCCAGAAGTGACCCCCATATTCAAAATTTATGTATTTACGTAACACTAACGTGTTTTGGTCACAGAAATTCATATGTGTACCAAAATTCATCTTGATCAATCCTTAATCAATCCAGTAGATTCGGAGCAAATTGGCTTTGACAAACGGACAGACTATAAGGGTTCCGTTTTTCATAAGAACGTACGGAACCCTAAACAGAAGGAAAATAATTATAAGGCATCGAAAAATTCGTTCACATCGCTGTCAACAGGAAAAGTGTCCAAAGCTATGTTGTAAGTATAAAAATAAAATAGTTATACGTAAAATACAGCAACTTCCATAAAAGATCTGTCATTCAGTTATATAACAATAAACAATATCTTTTCTCAATATAACTTTGCTGAGAAACATAATATCAGTTGAGCCAAACTGCTCATTGTACGATTAACTAATCGATGCAACGGTGACCGTACGCCTGAGTTGGTTCTACAGAAAGTAGTTGCAAACAAGTGTCTCGAGCAAACTTCCAATATTCAACTTTGTTGTTTGAGTAATGGTTGCAAACGGTTTTGTTAAGTTTAAGCTGTGTGTATTTTTCTTTCTTAAGAAGAGAAAAATCATGCAGAGCAACCAATCACACAAGTCTAGTCTACTAGTTCTCTTACAGTGACGTAAAATGCGTAGGTTTTTGAATATTATTCAAACTCAAACCATTTATTTTCAAATACACCACCCTAAACAATCAAAATTACAGGCACTTTTGATTGTCAAGGGGTCAGTCGGCCAGAAAATGAAGTTAGTTTCCCGTTCTAAAAAATAGTTGGTTCTAATGGAGAAGAACGGGCAAGAAACTCCACTGACACTCTTTTGTTAGCGCTGTTTCGCACTGATGGCTTTTATGCCAGCATTCGCAAAAGGACGGTATCCCTGATCTGCAGAATGCGTGGCTCCCGCAATAAAATCTTGAAGACTGTGTCTGATAGGATCTCATCCCCGCGGATGTCTTTTGATAATTTCGATTTTCATTTTTTATTTCCATTTTTGTTATTGTTTTTTTAAATCTCTATAAAATATAAATATAAAATATTGTTGTGTATAATTATTTATTTAAACTTTTTTTTTGCTATAAATAAAATTCGCGATGGAAAGCGATTTCGAGGTAAACAGGTAAAGGCAAAAAATACAACAAATAACAGCAAATAATCTTCTGTTCTACAAAAGCATTTTTTGAGGATCAAAAACCGTTCAATTCGCAAATCAATGAATATTCGCAAAAACATGAATCTGAAATACAAGGTATTTGGATGTTAGATACAAAGCCTTTCAAGGGGCGATAGTTGACAACATTTGGAGCATTTTGTGCCTAACATGATTGTCTTAGACGAAAATCCTTTATTAATAATTCAATTTCTGACTGTTCATTGCCAACAGTGGCCCAATTAAAGTAAAATAGAATACTAGACACTTTTGAAATAGTAGAATACTTAAATATTTTGCAAAAACTGCGTAGTTATTGTCATAAATAATGCCTCATTCGTTCAAACCTTTTTAAAAACATACTCCAAATAGTTCCAACTAGCACTCCCTCACTCCCAAGGTTTTGCACCTAGCTTTCAAACACCTTGTATATTTACAAAAGAAAGTCTAAAACTATGTATAATTCTAAATGTTTATCATGTTCCAAATAAATTTATTTCTAGCGACGCGTCAGCTATTTGAACAGTGGATATTAACTGGCAGAAACAATTTGTTGAGTTTCGCGAGGCATAAGGGGTTTAATATAAATAATTAGTTTTCACATTGAGTTTTTGCTCTTTAGTCGACTTTCAAGAAAGGAGATCAGCTAACGTGATGGGCATGAAGATGATATCAATTGGGGTATTTCATTAATTATTTAAAAATGTCTAAAATTTAAGAGGTACAATAATGTTATTGGCTGTTATACATATGTTCGAGCCGTTTGGGGTTGAAACACTAGAGCCGGTTGGGTCCGAGTGCCCATGTGGTTTCACGTGGCATCGCCAAGCGGTTGGTTGGCTCTTCGCGTGGCCAGAGGGTTGGCCTGTTTTTGACTAAAGAATCAGCGTTGCCATAAAACGTGGCAATGCTGCTAGCCTTTTTATTATAAACATTTAGGTACATATTCTTTGCTGAAATTACATATTAATAACATTTAAAAAATAAAAACGTAAATAATTGTACGAGCAAACCCGTGCATATCAATTGTATAGATTTTATGCTGACATCAACGCTCAGCGAATGAATAAATTACACATATTTCAGTTAAAGATCAGTAGTTGCATAGCATTCGCCGCGGGTTGATCATTTATCAGTGTTCAATACACAAGTTGAATTCAATTCCGTTTTATCATTTAAATGTACCCTACCCCGTACAAAAATATTAACAATAGTGGGCCATCGGCATCAGCAGCATGGTTCAGCCGGTAATCAGGGCTCTAGAAAGAGGAACCTCCTCACTGTGTGTGCCGTGTCCAGGAGTACTGCTTTCTGAATCAAGCCCTTGACCCAGCCGTGTAATGAGAGCCTCCTGAGGAGTCGAGGCTTTCCGCTATTAGGCCATTTACTATAAAGACTATCGGTACTTATTGCAGAGTCCACAACCGTGTGCTAAGTCAAGATACTCGATTTTTTATCTTTCTCAGCTCTCATGAGAGGCAGCGATATCATCAATCATTGCAGCGCGCTCTCGTTAATCTCTCATCCAATATCAGGCTTATCGGCTACAATAATCCTGTCAGTAATGATAGATCGATCGCAGTACAATGAGTCGTGACCATTCTCTAGAACTGCAGAAGCAGAGTGCGAAATGGTTAAATATTTCTTGATAGGAACTACAAATTACATAGACATCCCTGAGAGAATGTTTCAGATCTTCATTTCGCCTTTTCGGCTAACAAGTAATATAATCCCAATCATGTAATATTACTTGGCCTATGTCTCAGAGAGAGTTGTATTTCTTATTGAATCAGGGAGTAATACATCATTGGTGGCTTACTTATTGTTTTGGGCTAGTAAATAAATTAAATCGAGAATAATGGTTTACTATGGTGTTGGATATATATTATGAGTTACTAATATTTCGGGATTCATTATTAAGTGAAAAAAGTGGTGTGAATGGGAGCATTACGGAATAGGTAAACTTGCGCTAAGTTTAGTTAGATCTTATTTAGAAGATAGACGGCAAAAAGTTCAAATTAATGGTGTCAATTCACTTGATTTAAAAGTAAAAATGGGTGTTCCACAAGGCTCGATATTAGGTCCTTTCCTCTTTTTAGTATATATTAATGATCTACCCCATTTATTAAAAAAAAACAACCACAAATGGTGGTATTAATTTTAAGATAAGTAGACGTACATCAAATCTTGACGACGTAAATAACGCCCTGCTGTAGGTACAAAATTGGTTTACTGCTAATAATTTAGTATTAAATGGGAAAAAAACAAAATGTATAAGGATTGCTTTGCCGAATGTTAAAAGTACTGATTGTGACATAGTATTGAATCAAGAGAAACTAGAATTCGTTGATAAAACGGTTTTCTTGGGGATCACGCTCGACTCAAGGCTGCAATGGGGTCCCCATTTAACATCTCTTGCAGGACGGCTAAGTTCAGCAGCATATGCTGTAAGAAAAATCCGTCAGTTTACTAATGTAGATACCGCGAGGCTAGTCTATTTCAGTTACTTTCATAGTATCACGTCTTACGGTATCTTATTATGGGGACGCGCTGCAGACATCGAGTCTATTTTTATTCTGCAAAAAAGAGCCATCAGAGCAATAAATGGCCTCCGCAGGCGCGATTATTTAAGGGAACTGTTTAAAGATGTTAACATCATGACCGTACCTTGTCAATATATATATGAAAACATCATGTACGTAAGGAAAAACTTAAATCTTTTCAGTAAAAGAGGTGAAAGACACAACTATGGGACTAGAAATAGGGACCAATTGGTTCAACCGGGTTTCAGGCTGGCTAAAGTAGATTCATCCATCATGGGGCTCGGCTCAACGCTGGTTCTGCTCCACAAGGGCGCCTAAACAATTGATTAGCATTCGGAAATATTGTTGGAGGTGCTGAAGATTGTAAAAACTATCTTTGCACTTTATAAATTCAATCTTTTAATATTGTATAATTGCAAAGCACACGTGTGAGCACTATGCACCTACTGTAAAGCTACCCTATACTGGGCACGTCTGTCATTGCCTGAATGTGCCCTGGCGGCTGAGAGTATGTCACGCTCACTCAAATGTCTCGATGGTGGTGGCGTGTGTGTTGGATCAATAAGTTCCCTTCAAAATGGTTGAGCTGAATGGTGCTGATCCATACGTCATGTTCGTGAACGGGCGCCGTCAGTGGGCACTGGTCATCTCTTGGCTGCCACCACGGCTTTAAATATTTTTAATTCCGTTTTTTTTTGTATTTTTTCTGCATCGTTCTCACATGTATAATTTCAACAAGACTGATGTAACAAATTTTCTGTAACCATATTATTTAAAAGAGTGTCCATGGAGTTTCTTGCCCGTTCTTCTCCATAGGTACCTACTTAGCTTTGGAATGGGCAACTAGCTTCATATTTCTGACTGACCGACCCCTTGACAATTCAAAAGTGCCTGTAATGTATTTGAAATAAATGCTTTGAGTTTGAGGTCTTTTAGAACATACTTGGTACTGCGATACAAAAAAAATACCATTAAGTAAACATAAGAACCGAAAATCCCGTCATGGTTTAGTCGTACAGTAGCGCTCATAAGTCCATATATGCAATCTCACAAAGCAATAGATTGACGCTTCGGTTTCACTTACGACCTTTTTCTATAAGTTGTTTCTATATTAAAGACACACACAAACTTACTTTGTCTGTAACTGATAGTAGTTCATAATTTCAACTAACCTAAAATATGGGTCGCTAGCTTAGTCGTTACCGTGCTTGGGTAGGCAGATCAGGGCAAGCCCTGACTTCGAATCTTACCTGCGACTGCGGATTAAGCTTGATGCTATTTTCAATCAATAACTATTTATAGTTTTTGACATGTTATAAATATTACCTAAATTTAACATTTTTGTTTGTTTTAATAGATTACTTGAAGTGGTTCGATAATCATTCGATATTTGTCTCGTTCATCTTGTTTACTTAGATAATAAAAGTTTGTAGGTAGACCACAGAAAACTGAGTAAATTAGTTCGATTTCTGTGAGGTAGATGCAATTCGTTACGACAATTCACCTAATTGAACGTTGTTGGTTAGTGACGAATGTTTAAATCTGTTGATTAGCGGTATTGTGGTTATAATGTTCAAAATGCAGTGAAATATAAATATTAAGCGTTGGCAATATTATTGAGCTGCGTGAAAGTGGATATAAATGATGTGATAACACAAATGGACTAAGTGTGATTGTTATGATTTAAGTATTTCATATTTTACCGAATGATGAGTAAAGTGTTATAAACATAATGTTGTTTATAATATTTTTTCTTAATTATAATAGTTTATAGTATTTTGCTTGGAGATGTCTAATAGTATACAGTATTTCTCTCGAACATTGTTTGTTCTAGAGAAATACTGTTAGTATGTGGGTTAAGAGATGTGAGGATGAGGAAATCCTTGATAGTCAGAGAGCTTCTTTATGAAGTGGAAAGCTAATTTAAACAAGACTTCACATGGCAAACGAATATGAAACAAATGGTTTCATACCAACCGAACGTTTGCTGAGTTATTCAACACGTCATTAAAAGCTGTTCGCCGTGTACTCCACGCTATAAAGGTTGCGTCACCGTAACCCAGCAAACAATAACGATTAAGTTTCGGAATAGTTTATCCTGTATGTTGCGCTATATCCGTGATTATTTATTTATAAAAAAATTAAGGTTTATTTTCCAATCCTCACATAAGTCTCACATAAGAGCTCTTTCAGGTAAATTAAGTTCAGCTGCATATGCAGTAAGAAAAATAAGGCAGTTGACCGATATATCCACAGCTAGGTTAGTATACTTTGCTTATTTCCACACTATGATGTCTTATTGCGTTCTGCCGTGGGGATCAGCAACTCACGTAGATTCAATTTTCATTTTATAAAAGAGGGCAATCCGCGCGATCTATGAAATGTGTCCTCGCGAGTCTCTTAGAAACAAATTCAAAGAAATTTATATACTAACTCTGCCTTCTCTTTATATCTTAGAAGGTATTTTGTATGTTCGCAAAAACTTAGGACTTTATAAAATAAGAAGTGATTTCCATAATATAAATACACGTTGTAAAAATGAAATTGTTGTACCCAAATTTAGATTAACTAAAACAAGCAAATTAATAATTTCTGATAAACAATATCCGCTTTTATAACAAGTTGCCAAAGTCGGTTACAGAACTTAGCGATGGAAAGTTCAAAACCCACATCAAACCTGTTTTTATCAAAAAATCATATTATAAGATTAAAGACTACGTCGAAGACAAGAAAGTTTGGCAATAATTCCTTCTGCACATGTGGCTTTCCTGGTACCTCATAAACGGCATCACTATGTAAAGGACAATGCCAAGATTAGGCTCGAAACATGGGTAGCGTCCGACAGACTTTCTATAATAATGATAATTGATAATAAAAAACAGTAAGAATTATACAATATAAATAAAATCTGTAGAAGCCCACCGTTGAAAACTCATTTTAAATAGTTATTCAATATATCAACACATTTCATAATCTACCATTTCAATTAGAAATGTTGCCAATACCAAAATATTTATATCGATACGAAACTGCTCTTGCAAATCGATTGCGAAAATATCAATATAGGACTATGTAAGTGAATTAATTACTTACTTATGTCACTAAACATATTATTATATCAATAAATAGCATTTAGTTACATTTTTAAATATATATTTTACAATAAAGTAATAATTAAAAAAGATTCAATTCGATTATCGATACCGTTTCGCATAGTTTATTCCTATAATGCTGGCAGCACCAGATGTCAAACTTTAACTTGAATCTGTCACTGTCAAAAAGTTGTATTTACTTCTCCCGCGTGATATCACCACTTCACCAGCGACGAAGAGTTTCCGTGTTTTTTTGAGTTTTGTATTGTTTATTGCTGTGTTTCAGGACTCCGATTTTCTACTAAATACGTAGTCGTATTTGGCTTTTAAAACGGTACCCGAACCTGTATTATTCATTGCTAAAATCAGATGTATTAAGTGGTCAACTTTACAGATCTTTAACTTTGTTTGGTGTTCTTCTAATAGAAAACTAATTATACCATGTAATTCTATAATTATTTTCCTTTTTTTGACATATAGTTCATCTTTGTCGGTTCTGGCCGAGTCTTGTGGGAAACTTTGGCATTCTCCTTTCTAATAACTGCTCCCAACTGCTCTGCTGCTGCTGCTGTAATTAATTTTTATTTTTATAATTAGATAATAACTTTTCGCAATACTCTGACATAATATTATCATTATTTGACATTATACACCTATAATTTTAATTTCAACTCTCCATTATTGGCTTTTGGTAAAAATTAGTTTTATTTTATTTAACTTTATTAGATCATTTTAAATTTTGGAAATGTGAGAACGTTGTAGGCCTTGTAGATTATAAAACAATTATAGGCCATAGTCTATTTGTTAAACATATGGTACTTGTTGACAGGCCTACACTGTCCTCCCATACCTATTAACACTGTAATTTAAAAACATTCTAAAAGAAAAATATTTTTAAAAGAGTTTATTGCCGGCTCTTCTCCATAGGAAACGACCAATTAGAACCGTGCACCTAGATTCTGACGTTTCGTAAGTGCCCATGTAGGTTTATGTGAAATTAAATATTTTGATTTTGATTTTGAATCCTCTTTTCTTAGAGAAAATGAATTGAGTAGCTATCCTCAATATGTGATCTATATTCACTGCCCTACACACTTATTAAAATCACTTTTTTTTTTTTTTAACATTACATATGTCAAAATAAAACAAATTGCTTCTAAGTTCCTTGATATAGTATTACGCATCCAATTTGACTGAAGGAGTTATTATAAATAATCGTATCGGTTTGTTATCCATATGTAAAATATTATAACAAATAAATATATTTTTATATTGGTTATCACTTTCAACGCTTTTTTTATGAGTGGGTTCCCATATTGATGCATATTTTTCGAGAAATTAATCAAAAATGTTTCTAACGTCAAATTAGATAAACAGCTAAACGAAACGTTAAAATCGGCAATTGACAACCAAATCTGTACTAGTGTGTTGTCTTGTCTGTGGTGTAAAACGTCGTGCAAAATCTATGAAACGGAACGAAAAATAAAATAAAAACGCTATTTTTGTCATGTGTCAGTGTCATTTGTTTAGGGTCATTGCATCTCATTCCATTCTCATTTCATGGTTAAAATTGGTCGACACTGTTCCAAAACCGAATCGGGACACCCCGACTCCACGTAGACTTTTGGCTCCTACCCCTAGAGAGTTTATAAAAATCCGGAGGCGCGAAGGGAGGGCAACCCCCGCCCGCTGTACCTGTGCTCACCTCCGCAGCTTCGGCTTGATGGTCGCCTGGGGCGACCAGCCTCAGCCGCTGGGGCTCGCATGGGGGCCTATGATTTGTTACGTAAGGGCGAAGGGGTTGCACTTCCCGCAGCGCCGGAGACGTTGCAGAAGCGACATTAAAGTGTTTTGAGGTTAGGTTACAATAATTAGTTTTTCTCAAGAACGGTGCGTTACCTCTTCATGGGAGTGGTACCAGGGGGGACGGAGCACCCTTCCCATTCCCCCCCACCCTCTCCTGCCAAACGATACTAAATTTTACCCAAACCCTTTATTGCAATAACAAAAATAATACAAAAAGCAGCAATTTTGCAGCAAAAAAATGCGCTGCATATTATGAGATTAGTAACCTAAGCCGACTGCTTCTCAGTCCAACGCTTGGCGCCTACTGCTACCAGCTCATATTAGATTAACTCGAATTTTAGCAATGCCATAAACCGGCCATGTCACGACTTCACGAGCATGATGCGTGTCTAATAAAAGCCACGATTTTTTTTTTTCGTGCAGTTCGATGCGAGTACGCGACTTTACGTCAGTTTGTGCCTTGCAAAACTGCGATCTTTGTAGTGTGTGTCGTTTAAATACATACAGTCGTACCGCGAGTACACAGCAATACGACTCTTAACGTGCATATGCACTTTTGAACACTTGCTGTAAATTGATTAAAATGCTATACGATAAGGATAAGATTCGAAAGCGCTTCATCAAACATAAGAACCCATTAGATGCAATAGAGTTAAAACTAATTAGTAAACGGTGTGAGAATCTCGCTTCTACTTGTTATAAGAATTACACAAAACATCTAGAAGACGAATTGGCTTCTAACCCCAAGTTACTTTGGACTTATCTTAAGACAAAACGAGGAGGTTCAAGTGCTTACCCCTTGACCATGACCGACGGAATTACCTTAGACGGAACACTGATATGCGACTTTTTTGTAGACAATTTTTCGTCCGTTTATAGCCCTGATGATAGTAGGGGTGTTGAATACAATTCCGAATTCTTGCTATTTCTTGAAAATAACAGTTTGTGTCTATCTTCCCCCGTTATTTCTTATGAATCCCACTACAAGAAATTAAAAAGCATTGATAAAAAAACACAAAACGGAAACACGGCGAAACAGGGCGTGATGTTATGTGATAAAAAAGGGGCCGAGCCCGATGGAATAACTCCAGTATTTATTATAGCCTGTTCATCTGAGCTGGTTTACCCATTTATGTTCTTGTATAACAAATCGTTGACGACGAATTCAGATGCCAATGACTTTGTAATCAATTACAAGCATATTTAAATTTTATCATCTTTTGCCTAAGTTGAAAAAATGATCCTGCATGTATTGGCATATCAGTGACTTTGAATCATTTAAAGATATATTTAAGCGACCATCAGCACGGATTAATTAGGACCCGTAGGTTATCAATCATCTCTAAAATGCGTATCTTCCGGTGTTCCCCAGGGTTCACACTTGGGACCAGTTTTGTAAATTTATTTTATAAATGATTTTCCAAGGTGTTATCTGCACTCCGATATTTTTATGTGCACAGACGTTTTAAAGTTTTTGAAAATTATTGAGGCTGAGGAAAACTCATCACTACTGCAAAGTAACCTCAAACACCTCGTTCTATGGTGTAACAGAAACGGAATGGAACTGAATCCCAAAAAATGTTACCATGTTAAATTTACAAGAAGGAGTTCCCAATATGCAGCAATTATCACATATCCAGTGAAAAAATTAAGGAAGTAGAAACAATAAAGAATCTTGGTGTACTTTTTCACAAGAATTTAACTTACACGACACATTTCGATTGTCTTTTAAAAAGAGCTTCGAAAATGTAAGGGTTTGTCCTAAGAAATTCCAAAATCTTTCGTTAGAATAGAACAAAAATACTTCTATACAACAGTATCATTCGCAGAATACTGAAATATAATAGTGTAGTTTGGCGTCCTTACTACGCAGCGCATTAATTGTGACTTGAACGTGTCCAGAAACGCTTCGCTTGGCACCGCGCATTTTCCAATGGTGTCGCAAAAAAATTGTTATCTGTAAACTCGGTTTACGAACGATAGTTTAACGTGACAACGTCATAACATAACATAACATAACATAATCTTTATTTCATATAAACTTAGTATGTAGTACAATAATAACTTAGGCTAGATACAATGTTTTCACAAGCTGATGATTTAAGCTTCTGTAGCCGAACTAGGCATTGCCTGTATTTCGACTATCAGTGCCCCAATCCCTTACAATTTGATCCAGTTTGAGTTTTAGGCCTAGCGTATAAATGTAGTATTTCAAATAATAGTCTGTTAATGTTAATTTAATAATTTGTTATTTAAAATACTCTGTTTTTGACCAATGAGTGTGTTGTGTGTAAAAGTGTATATAGGTGTATGTGTGAGAGTTTGTATGGGTGTGTGAGTGATTGTATGTGTGTAGTGTGATGCATGATTGCGGGTGAGTAGTTATGCATTTATTTGAGGTTATTATTTTGTTACTGAATTTTAAAAAGAAGCAATTCAGTTTCTTCATAATTAAGTTTTTGCAGGTATTTATTTACCTTTGCCTTACATTCTGTCTTTGTAAGTGGATAAATGTTCAATGATTTATTAATTTTGTTATACAAATGAGGTCCGATGAAGTCAGCAAATCTTGAGATGAATTGAGTTTGCCGGAGTGTCGGGGTATTACAAACCATATATTTTCGACGTCTATTAAGTAACTGTGGATTGTAAGATAATCTACTATGTTGTAGGAGGATGATATTTAAAATAAATAGTTGCCTCATCGTCAGGACTTCACAGATTTGATAAAGAATAGTAGTTGGAAAGTAGGTGGGCTTTGAAGTGGCGACTTTGAGAACAGCACGTTGAGCAACCTCAATTGACTTCATTGAGGTTTTTGCAGTTCCTCCCCAAGTCGTAATGCAATAGGTAAGCAGTGGCTGACATAACGCGGTATATATCTGCTTCATTAATTTTGGTTCAGCAATGTGCCTAAGCTTTTTAAAAATGTAGATAAGTTTCCGAACTCTACCACAAGTGTGCTTTAAGTGTTCTTTAAAGTTAAGGTTATGGTCTATTGTAATACTCAGGTACTTTATTGAGTTCGCTCGTTCTAATGATGTGCAATTACAACTATCTTCGGTAACACACTCATGCGGTATAATTTTGAGATTTTTGCTGAGTTTTGTGTCATGTCTTATACTGAAGCAAATATATTTCGACTTGTCTACATTTAATGTTAGAATGTTACGCTGAAGCCATCGTCTAACGATATTAAAGCCCCGCTGAGCAGCGTCGAAGACCTCATCCCAAGTACTGGCAGAAAAAACTAGAGCTGTATCATCAGCGAAGGAAATGATTTCGCCTTGGGTGAGCTTTAGTTTTGTGAGTTCGTTTATGTATACGAGAAAAAGCGTAGGACCAAGCACGCTGCGGTACCCCGTGAGTGACTGGAAGGTATGTACTCTTATATTGACCCACCCGTACACATTGTGATCGCCCAGAGAGGTAGCTTTTAAATAGCTCAAGTTGCATGCCTCTTATTCCGAGCAATTCCAGCTTATTTATTAAGATGGAAACAGAAATCGTATCAAATGCCTTGGCGAGATCCAAGAAGATTGTTAGGCATTTTTTCCCATTTGACATGTTAGCGCTTGTAAAACTAATGAGTTTGTTAACAGCTTGCTCCGTGCTTTTTCCTTGCCGAAAACCGAATTGATTTGCTGATAACAAGTCATTTGTTTCTAGGTAATTTATTAGTCTCACATTAATTAATTTTTCTAAGACTTTTGAAACTGCCGGTAGTATTGATATGGGTCTGTAATTATTAATACGACTTCTGTCTCCATTCTTATAAATAGGACAAACTTCTGATTGTTTTAAAGAGTTTGGGAATATTCCATGTTTAAGACAGTTGTTAAATATTTTTGTTAGGTGTGGTACAAGACAATTCTTATGCTGCTTTAAAAATTTACAACTGATTTTATCTCCTCCTGAAGCGCAGTCTGTTTTTAGGCCAATTATAATGTTATTAACTTCGTTTTCGTCCGTGTCTATCATAACAAATGAGTTAATGTTGCTGGTAGGGTTTGGTATTTTTTTGGCGGTATTTTGTATGAACGTGTGTGTGCTTAGGTTTTCATTATATATTTTTTCAGCTAAAGAGTTTCCTACATTTATAAAGTAAGTATTTGCTTCGTGAAGTGACAGTTCTGGTGAGGTAGAGGAACTTAGAAGTTCTTTCGGGTGTTGTGCTGTTTTAGTAGTGTAGGTTATTCGTTTAATAGCTTTCCATAACTCCTTGTTGTTGTTCTGCGCACTTTTAAGCTGCTCTCTTTCGTAAGCATCCTTGACCTTTTTTAATATGTTGTTACAGAAGTTTCTGTAACGTTTGTAAATTGTGTTTAATGTTTCATTGTCAGACGAGGATTTTGCTTTTTTGTGTAACTTGTCCCTGTTTTGCATACACCGTAACAAACCTTGAGTAATCCATGGTTTTATGATTTTTTTACGACGTGACAGCTCTATTGTTTTAGTATTTTTTTCAATAATATTTTGCAGACATTTTAGAAGGTAGTTAAGACAAAAATTTGGGTCTTCTGACTGGTAGATTACACTAAAATCAATTTCTAAAATATCTTTTTCTATGCCTTTATAATTAATTTTATTGATCATAGTAGTCGTGAATTGACGTGGTATTTTTTTGTTCATGTGTAACAATACAGGGTGATGGTCTGTTAGTGTGGTTTGTAGTACGACAGTAGTTGAGGAATATTGTGATTTTAAAAGAACATGATCTAGGCAATTAGCGCTACTACTTCTTGTTACTAAAGTATGAGCTGGTAGCAAGCCATGACTAGCCGCTAGGGTGAGATAGCGTTCCCCGGTCATTTCAATATTATTCGGGCTGATTGTTATATTAATGTCCCCCATAATCACGATGTTTGTAAAAGATGATATCTGTTGTAGCGTTGTATCCAAAAAAGAGAGGAATGGATCAATATTTTTATATGATGGTGACCTGTATATGGCAACTATCGCTATATGACTGTCAATGGTGGCAACCAAGCAATTGCATTCATTAGAAATTGGTTCGTGTATTTGTAAATTAAGGTGGTCTTTGTAGTATATTACTACTCCGTCATTTTGTTTCGGATTTTTTTTGGTTGCCGCGTGACAATATCCAGGTAGTTTAGGTATGATCGGGGAGTTAGAAAGCCAACATTCCGTTAGAATAAGTATGTGACAGTCGAGTTTTAGTCTTCCTAGTAAAGTTTCGAAGCCTGATAAGTTGCGGTTAATGCTGCGTATATTTTGAGTAAGTATTAGCAAGTTTTCTGTTTTTAACGGTATTATTTTATGACATTCATCCGGATCTGCTGTGAACGACTGGGAAACGGAAACCTGGTCTATGTTTTCTGTAAGTTTCAGTACGTCACCAAAAAGTAATTAAGATGGTAATATTTTCGATTGTAGTTGTCATGGTGTGTAATTAATTTATGGACAGAAGTGAATTTTTCAAAATAAAATGTGTAGATTAAGTTTTGGTAGTGGAGAACCCCAAGTATGATTGTGTGTTTATTGTGTATGTATGAGTGGGAGTTAAGTGTAGTGTAAATATTTCTAGAGTGTTTACTGTGTGTGTGAGTGGTTTTGTAATTAGTGTGAGAGAGATTTATGAGTGGGTAGTTTTTATTTGACTGTGTAAATATATACAGCTCAATTTTTGTTTGATCCAAGTGATCATATATTTTTAGTGTCTGAGTTTTAAATGTGTCATGAATTGGTAAAATAACAAATATAATCAGTTTGGTCAAAAACAGATTAAAAGAATGAAAATAAAAATGGTGGAGTAAGAAACATGCATTAAAAAAGTAGCAAAAAATAGTATTTTACAGCAATTTTCCAAAATGACAAAATATAGTCAATTTATTGTGGTGCTTTTTCTAATGTTCTCTAGATCTTTAAGGTAGTTTATTCGAATATGAGGAGAGCCTTCGTTCTTTTTAAGGTAAACAATTCCATTTGCCGTCCAACAAAAATTAAAATCATGACTCTTTTGAAATTGTCTCGCCATATAAAATAATTTCTGATTATTACCTGTGAGAGTTTCGGATATGTATAGTGGCTTTAATTGATAATCTGGGTTTATGTGCGTTGTGTTTAGTTTATTACCTTTCTCTTTTGTCTTGTTGAAGGTTTTTACCGCCTTGAGGATTTTGTCCTTTATCAGTACTGTAGTAAAATCTATTATGACTGGATTTGAGGCATCCTTAGATTTGATACGATAAATGTCCTTAATAGTGTTGTTACCAATATCTACGTTAAGTGTTTTTACTAGCCGGAAAACGTCGTTTTGAAGTGACTCCTTAGTTTCACCAACTTTCTTGGGTAAGTTTCGTATTTCGATGCCAACACCACGCGTTTTCCGTTCTAAGTTTTCCAATTTTTCCTCCAGATTTGCAATAATAGTCTTACTTGCTTGGTTTTCCTTTTCCAGAAACGATATTCTTGATATAAACTCATCATACTTGTGTGACATCAACTCAATACTAGTTTTTAGTTCATTGAACCGTTTGTCCTGCTCATCTGAGAACGATGAGAACATTTCTTTTATGGTTGCCAGTAAGTCGGTATTCTCTTCGGTATATTTCCTCTTTTTCCGCCCGGTGATGTTTGCCAATGAGTGAAGATCCGGTTCGGAGTCATAGTGCTGCATCGCCTCGGTAAATCCACTCGTAGCACTGGCAACGGCGCTTTGAACTTGTTCCGTGGCTGCGGACGATTGTGGTGCAGGTGAGGGGGGTGGAGTACGCTTTGGACGCATCGTTTTTTCGTTCGTCACTGCTTCGCTGGGGCAATGTATACTAAGCGGGTCGTTTTTGTGTATGTTTTTTTTTTTTTTTTTGTGAAGGTATTAATACAATTTGTATATTCTAATATGTGTTATTCCAAGTGATCTCAATAACTTGTACTTGGACCATACACAATTTTTACCCGCTATTTGCTAACGCTTGGGTAATGACTCCGCATACAACAATATGCTTCGGGATCCAAAATGGTTCCAGTAAATTGTTGTACTTGCAAAATACTTAGAATACAAAAATTACTGATCGATGCGTGGTTCGAACTCGTGGCCTGGAGCTCCGTCGTGCAACCAGACGACTTTAGCCTCTCGACCACTGATGTTATTACAAACTAAAGCGAATTTAACGCTCTGCATCTGTTTGCGGTAATTTGTCGTGTGTCATGTAGGTACCCGTCCAAAGGTCAACACTTCGACACAAAGACAAAGGAATTTATAACGTTCACTTTTAGAACTTTAAAATGTTTTTTCTGCTATCTCCGTTTATAGATTGACCACAGATATAGTTTTCTCACTGTTAGTTATACGATTTATTGCGCAAGTATTTGTGTAACTCAAGAAGCGATTACTGCACTTTAGACAATTTTACAAATTAAAAAGTTCGCGAGCACAAGATACACGTCCACTCAACGCAGAGTCCGGCGGGGGGGGGGGGGGGGGGGGATAACAGAACATTGATGCAATGATTGCATACTTTTAGGAATGCTGCTTTTTTGCTTTTATTGTTGATGAATCTAATAAAATAAAATATAATAAGCTCGTAGTAGGTATTCAAGTAATTGCAAGTTAATGTTTTATAGAGGCATGAAGAACAGGGTGTAAAGTTCACTCCTCGTCTATGGAAAAGGGATGAGGATCCTCAGATCAGACGTAGTAGTGTCGTGCACGTTGTATATATGCCATTTGCGCGGTAAACTCTGCTTGAGCGATGCAGGATTTTGGGTGACGTCAATGTGGAAGGAGTTGGAAGATGGCGGGACGAGCTTGACTCCTACCGAAAGGACTGGCCGGCAATAGCAAAAGACAGACTATGTGGAAAAGGAAGAGGGAGGCTTTTGCTATGCAGTGGGACAATACAGGCTAGTTAGTTAAGAGAATTATGAAACTATCCTAACACCGAAATTAAAAAAAGTGATTCTTCACACATATATACATTTACTCACGCCTTCTTCACATGGGGGTAGGCAGAAACTACAGAACGCCGCCGGCTACGATCCTAATACTCCTTTTTTCTCATTTACGTTAATGAATCTGCACACTGGTTGCGAGTACTCCACACCTTTTATTTTTTGTCCTCATGGATGTCCTCAGCCCTGGGGCGGGCGGAGGGGTCTGTCAGACTCTTACTGACTAAAAACCACCCCGATGTTCGTGAGCTACTCGTGCGCTGCACGCGTGGTTACTGTTAATCTTTAGGGCTACTCACGCAAGGCAGAATGTATTCAGTTTTGTTCGCTTTCATACTGTATACGGAAGTACGTGTAGCGCACGGGAGGCGTACGAACGGCGGGCGAACTTGAGATGCATGCATGCAGCTTGCGAGCAGCTCGTCAGGGCCGCATTCGTGGCTTATTAGCCAGATGTGGACACACCCTAACCCACCACGCGGCCCAGTGTGGGTTGGTGGATATCACATGTCTTTGTTTTTTTTCTTGTCTTTTTTATTAAATTATTGATACAAAGTGAAGTGCCTGTAAGGGTCAACACTGGGCCATTACTGCTCATTAGATTTACGAACTTTAATTTACTTGTCGTCTCCACCTTGTCGAAATATCTACCTAAATAAAAAAGTAGAGCTATGTAAGCATTAAGTAACGTAGAAAGCACCAGTTAATACGATCCTAAGAACGCTAGATTAAGACGTCTTCAGGACTCATTAATCTCGACCCTCGTCTGTATTTCGATCCTTCTCTGTCGGGATAAATGCTTTCCTGTTTAGGTTTTTTTTTCAGATGTTGCGATAAGGTTTCCAAGTATTACCTATAAGCGGATGGACCGAATTCTTGGATCGGATTTCGTGAAATAGGTCTTACATTCGAGGATTGGTAATTGTGTTATAAGGATAGCGTAACAGCAAGGTGGAGTGATGACCTTGTGAATCCAATGGATGCTCCCAAGCACAGAACCGGTCAAAGTAACGGTGCTTGGGGTAGGCCTATGTCCAGCACGTTTTTCGGCTAAATTGATGATGAGAAATGAAGACGTAAGGTCAGCTTGAGGTGCTTTATTATTAAAAACCGGTCAAGTGCGAGTTGAACTCGCGTGGAGAGGGATCCGTACGAGGATGTTATCCACCAAAAACATTTCGTGTAAAGAAGGTTGCCAAGACTTACATAACGCTTTCATTGTTAAAAAGTTATCGGATCCAATGAATAGACAAGCCCCTAATTCTACAAGGCTTAACTCTACAAACCTTAGGTACGTCTTGGTCAAAATGTACGGCTTAGCCGTTTCACGGCCGTCGCACATACAGTCCTGTGGGCTCATGGTAAGAAATTAAGTAACTGGTCTTTAATGTTGTATCATGCAATAGTTACATGGAACGGTCCAGCCATACATTTTGACCAAGGTGTAAGGTTATTATAGTTAGGCCTTGTAGAGTTAGGGGCTTGGCTGTACACACCGAAACCAAGTGCATTATATTGGTCTCATCAAAACAAATCAAATGACACCAAACTCGAGGGGTTGACTATTAGCCACTTAAGAGTTCCACTAGCCACCTCCTGGCTCCATCTTCAGATCCTCCCCAATTTATTGAACTCGTCAAAGCAAATCATGTGAACCCAAACCCGAGAGATTTACTACCACTGAAGAGTTCCACTATTCACCTCCTGGCTCCATCATCTGATCAGTTCGAAGAGACCAAATTATTCGTTTTGTTATCTACAACTACTTAAACATACAAAGTTTCATTTCATACGACAATTAAAATTAGGTTAAAATTTAGTTTTATTATATTGTATTGTAAGTTTGTACGCACAATATCGAGAGATTTACCACGTTTTTAAGACCTCAGACATTTATAGGTTCTCCTGTAATCTGTGGGTGATGAACTAATTCCTGTATTTTTTTTTTAAAAATTTGGAGGACAGATAAGGGGAAAGATAAATTTTCGTCTAATTTCTTAAATAATAAAATTTAAATTTGAGACCCTAACAAGAAGCCCTTTCATTTGATAAGTCACACGGTACAGTTTGCAAAACTTTTGTTTTAGTTTTCTAGTTTCCCCCCCAATAATTACCCTCATATTTAAAATTTATTTGATTACGTAACACGACCGAGTTTGGGTCACATAAACTCATCTTTTCTTAATCTTTATTAATGACCTGTGTGATCTCAATATCGTTAATGCTAAGGTAATAAATATCCTTTGCCGATGACACAGCAATAACCTTCATCGCGGATTCCTGGTCACAACTATAGGAGCAAGCACAGCTTGGCTTTGATGTGGCGTTAATTTGGCTTAATTCCCATACTGTAACCTTAAATACCTCCATAACTAAATTTCTGGCTTATTCTAAGAGCTCGGTCTCTCAGCTAAAGACTCCAATTTCGATCAAAGCTCACACTGGTCGTCCTCAGATATAACTGGACGAGTTCGCAAACTGATATACATCTTTAAAACTCTATTGCCAATCCCATTATAATACGTAATGTCTTTTTCGCACTTGTTGGGGCGGCACAGCTAAAACCACCCTCAAGTCGCTAGACGTGGCACATAGGGCCATATTAAAAGTAGCCACTTTTCGTCCTATTCTGTTTCCAACCGACCAACTAAACAATGACTGCAAACTGTTCAATATTCGGCAACCCTTCATTCTACAGACTGTCATTCTGCAATACCGCTGCACCCCATACCGAATAATAGAAAATAAAAAACGTAGTAAACGTCGAAAAGATGGGATGTGTACCCTTCCGCGCGTACGCTCAACTTTTGTCAAGAGATTTTTTCATTTACTTGGTCCGTTTCTATACAACAAAATAAACGAAGAGTGTCAAATCTACGGTCTACCATATTACAAATGCAAAAAGATTGTACAAACTTACCTCCAAAGCAAGTCATATGATGAAACTAAAAATATCTTAACATAGGTGATGAACATGGACAAGCACACACACACCCAATCACATACACACGCACACACACAAGCACACATACACACACACAAGCACACACAC
Organism: Dasypolia templi; assembly: GCA_963555695.1. Classification (NCBI taxonomy): domain Eukaryota; kingdom Metazoa; phylum Arthropoda; class Insecta; order Lepidoptera; family Noctuidae; genus Dasypolia; species Dasypolia templi. The sequence continues at coordinate 9,337,488 of OY743137.1, read as the reverse complement.
ACACACATAATAAATAATGCAATAAACAAATAATAAATAATGAAACAGGTAGGAAAAAACAGCGTAATATTCAATTTAATTTAGAAACTACACATGGCCCCATCAACTCAGATGTAGAAGTGGCTCAGGAATTTGAAAACTTTTTTGCTAATATCCCACTTAAAACTACTGAAGCTTTAAATTCCTCACCCGAGCTCTCTGCTGCCTTACTTAGAAAGAATGTATAGGCATGCCCTTTGGAGTTTAGGTTTCAGCATAAAAACCCCCAGGTTGTTATAAAAGCTTTTAAAGATCTCAAAATTAAATCAACAGAAGATCTCTGGGGAATGTCTGTAAAGGTCTGTAGATCGATCATCGAAACCATTGCGCCCTATTTAGCTGTCATATTTAACACAAGTGTAGACCAAGCCCAATAAACATTTAGGCGTCAATAAGAGCTTGTTTAGAACTTAACGAGATATAAAGGCGCAACAGCAGCAGCACTAACAACTTTTGGCGACAAAAGAACGTTGACAAGCAAAATATTTCACTTAGAGTTATATCACAGAGTTACAAGGGCGATAACAGGGTGGGTCTAAAGGTTAAAGACATACAGCAGCAATTTTTAACTCTACAATACGGGCAAAGCATATTTTGTTATAGGTTTAAGTGCATCTTACAACTATAACATCTAAATAAGAAGTAAGCATAAACTAATAATCCCTCAAAGTGCTATGCAAGCGATAGTAAACTCTTGCAAAGAACCAAAAGTTGCACAAGAGCAATAATTACCGTTACCAGTTCTACAATAGTGCTCATAAACTCTTTTGTATCACCAAATGCCTAAAGAAGTACAAAACTCTCTAATGTTACTTAAAGTCAAACAGTAGGAACATTTTTCGCTATCATAGAACTTCTAGTGCTTAATGTGACTTGTGTATAACTTAAGGTAGAGTATCAGAGCTTAATACCACTTCAGTACCCCTCATTTGTTCACTTGTAGTTGATTTCATGGCAACGCAAAAAAATAATTCTAAAACAGTCAAAAATGCTTGGAAACTTCAAAGCACTAATGGGAATAGGCGAAAATTGTTGAGAGAATATCATAATACAACAAAATATGATTGTGAGTTGGAGTTTTCTGATAGAATTGTCAAGTGGGAGTTTTCTGCTAAAATGTGGAATTGGGTTCCGTACATGTTTTTCCAGAAAATGTGTGTGAAAGTGGTGCTACAACTACAAGCGATTATGAGGAAGTCCTTTGTAAAAATATGGATCGAGATTCCGCATACTCCGTCAACATGATTGATATTGAAGAAAATAGTGACAGTGAGGACGAATCCATTGCTGTTTAAAAAATTCCGTATTAAATCGGTATATTTTTGTGAAAACTGCAAAAAGGCACTTGTTTATATATATGTTTTACCATTAACACCTATTGCTCAGAAACCTATCTACAAAGACTATTGTTTACAACAAAAAAAAAAAACGTTTTCAGGTGTATGCAACTGGAATGGTATGCATGGTTTTTTAAAATATACAACCTGTGGGCGAATACTCTCCCCGTTCTCATACAGTGACATTTTCTTCTAGAAAATTTCCCAATAGAAACGACGAAGACTTTCGAGCCATGAAATATGGTGCTCATCATAAAGCTGATTCTCCACTATGAGAACTTCTTATCGACATACTTGAATACTTTCCTGTGGGACCTTCGCTGCATCTTATTGATCTTGTAATAATGAAAAGGCTGCTACACTCACCATGTGTGTAGCAGCCTTTTCATTGGTGAGTTTTGTTTTATTACCTAAACTACAAGACAGAAACTGCATGCCTGACAAATGAAAATGATATTGAAAAGGCTAAAGAAATTCAGTCATTACCTGAATTCGATGTTATTCATATTCATGGTTATAAAATGAAGAACAAAATCGTTATATTACTTTCCGATTAAGTCATCGTATCTAAATATGTATTCATCTGAGGATAAGGCTGACAATCGTGAAGAGATTTATTTATTTAAAATATAAACTAGTGTGTATTGAGCATGAACATTCACTATACTTTTTTCCTTTACTTCACGCAGTTTAAAATATCAAATTAAACGCAATATATCAATCACATTTCTTTTATTCTCATCATAAAGATTGACAATACTAATTTGATTCATTCAGAAGACGGGTTCGTTGTGAGGTTCACCACATTCGGGGGAGTTCTCTATGTCTGCATGCTGAAAAAAAAAACTTTGTATGAAAAAAATACTAATAACTAAACCCTTTGTACTACCAACCTAGCACTGACTGATTAACACAATAACAGCCAGACATACCAATCGTTGCACGAAAAATTTCAAATCAACTTCTTTTTGGCTGGCTTGTGGTTTTGGTAGTTACTACGGATCCCTAAATTCGTTTGCCACCATGTTTAGGTTCCGAATTGATTTGACTAAGTTTAGAAAAACATACGAAGACACGGTTAAATTGAAGTATTTTGCTTAGTTGTGTTCTGATACGTTTAGTACGATACCTTAAACTAGAACAGTCAAAGTTTGTTACGATTATTACAAAAGTTTTGTGTTACTTCTTATCGAATAAAATATTTATTTTCACTAAATAGACAATATAAATCGGGCGCTTGAATAATTTGTTAATAATAGATATACTTATTCACAGTGTACTTACCTTCGCAGTAAAATTTCAACTTCTGTGTACACTAAGTCCAAACTAAAATATTACTTTTAATTTCACTTTCACAAACGATTGGCGGCGTTTTGGATCCGACAAATATACGCATACTGTTTGCACATAAAAACGAGAAGTAAAATTTATGTTGATGAAAAAAAAACTTTATGTTAAAAATGTTAGCACCTGAGATCATTTGTATAGCCTTTGTTGCTCTATGCTAGTGCTTAAAGCGTTAATAATCACCTATTTGCCACGTTTTTATCTCTTGTAGTTTCAGTTGTCGCTATTATAGCTCTCTTATTGCTTTATTATACCTCTTAACCCATTCTATAACTCTGCTTTACCACCATTAAACAATCTAAGGTGATAAAAAAAGTGTGCCCATTTCGGGGCTATAGTAGAGTTATAGCGCGCTTTAACTCCGAATGCATAACACTTATTTATAACTTTAGGATCTGGTTAGCGCTCTAATACATTTACTATAACTCTTGTCTTAGCGCTTAAGTGTTAGTTGGGAGGTGTCTTTCCGGATCTCTTGAAACACAATAAAGTAGTTCCTTTGTTCAAATCCGGTGATGGTAAATAACTCAACAATTATAGGCCCGTATCAATTTTACCAGTTCTCAGTAAGGTGTTTGAAAAGTTGATGCTGAATCAAATGTTACGTCACTTTAATAAAAACTCCATCTTTCATGAACAACAGTATGGTTTCACCAAAGGGCGTTGTACCACTGATACTGGTGTCACTCTAATACAGAACGTTTTGAACGCCTGGGGAGAACACAAGAAGCCATTGGAATCTTTTGCAACCTCTCTAAGGCATTTGATTGCGTAAACCATGAGACCCTTCTGCTGAAACTGGAGCACTATGGGGTTAGAGATACAGCTCTTGATTTACTAAGATCATACCTAAAAGATGAAAAGGTTAAAATTCAAGTAAACGGCATAATCAAGGTTCGATATTGGGTCCATGCCTCTTCTTAGTTTACATTAACGATTTACCCCAATAACTTAAAAAATCACCGAAGATGGTGTTATTTGCAGATGACACATCACTGATCTTTAAAATAGTATGACGGTCACAAAATCTGCACGACGTGAATAACTCGACTCTTCACGTACAAGATTGGTTTACGGTAAATAAGTTGGTACTAAATGAAAAAAAAAAACAAATGCATTAGATTTAAATTACCTAATGTTAGAAGTAGCGAATGTGACATCATATTGAAGGGAGAAAAACTGGAATTTATTAATCAGACTGTTTTCCTAGGAAACACGCTGGACGAGAAATTACAATGGGGACCATATATAACATTTCTTGCGGGGCGGCTTAGCTCGGCCGCTGATGCTATTAGAAAGATAAGACAGTTAATAGATATAGAAACCGCGCGTTTGGTCTATTTTAGCTACTTCCACAGCATTATGTCGTATGGCATTTTATTGTGAGGTCGGGCTGTTTTATTTTGCAAAAGAGAGCTGTCAGAGCCATGTAAAATCTTCCTCGTCGCGAATTTCTCAGGGAATTACTTAAAGGGATTAATATTATGACAGTACCTTGCTAATTCATTTATGAAAATATTATGTATGTAAGGAAAAACTACATCTTTTTATTAAAATAAGTGATTGACATAATTTAAGTATTAAAATTATATTAAGAAATAAAGATAAAGTACATACATCATTTATGGGGTGTTAAATGTTATAACAAAATACCTTGAGATATATTGCAATGAAATGAAAGAAAATTTAAAATTCATATAAAAAGTACAGTCTTGTAAACAAGCATATTACAAATTGGAGGATTATATACAAGATAATTCATATTTTGTATATAATCCTCCAATTTACTTGTACACATGATGGTCCAGCTCCATAGGACAATCCAGTCTGGACAAAATCATTCTGTTTGCTAATTTAATTGTATAATTTGTTGTTTTTACTCAACTCACACACTGACTTATTCCTAGTTAATATTTTAGGAAAATCATATACTTTTACTGTTTGTAAATATGTGAGCACCATGTACCTATCACGTGATTAATTTACATGTCTTTGCTTTATTATAACTTTTTACCAATTGTGGTATAGTATTTTTATTCTGCGTCTTCACATATAGAAATATAATTAATGTATAAAATAAAATATTGTAAAACATTTTAAACGAGTAACGGTGGAGTTTCTTGTCCCTTCTGCTCCATACGAAACTACCTTTTGAAAGGGGCGCCTAGAATCTATCCTATTTTATGTAAAATTTGACGTTCAAAAGTGCCTTTTTATGTGCATATTTGAAATAAATGCTTTGACGTTGACTTTGACACACACATTTAACATTTAACTTTAAATTGTCTAACTCAATTCTGCGAAATTGAATTAATAACATCAGAAGCACTATGTAACTTTTACGCCATTGTGCCTTTTGGGACCGGACTGCTTCTCCTTAACACAGGTTACCATAACCTAGCTAGGAGAGCAGTGCTCACTCACACGTTTGTAGAAATAGTACTTATTTTGTAAAACGGTATTTAAAACGTGTACTACAATCCTTTGTTTTGTTTAAATAAATTGATTGATTCATTGATCTGTGTACCAAATTTCAACACAATCAATCTAGTAGATTCGGAACAAATTGGCTGTAACAGACGGACAAACAGACATACACACGAGTAACCCTTTAAGGGTTCCTTTTTCATTAGAACGTCCGGAACCCGAAAAGTCATTATTGTTTGGTTGAACAAAACATCTTACAAAATATAGATGAACATGAAAACTGAGGTGAATTGAACCAAAAATGTCTAAGTGAGATTGTATAGAAAAGACCGGCTGTTGTTGCCAAAGGGTTCAGCAATGGTGTTTCGTACACATATATTTCGATACAGATAACAACGGCTCCATAGAATCTCTGCACTTGTTGCGATATTATCATCAAATATGGTCTAAAACGTGACGTAAATCAGCCGTGACACGTTAATCAATCATAGCAATCTGTCATATCGACGCCCCCTTTCTGACTGGTAATTGGGGGTCATATCTCTCTCAGCTAAAGTCCATTTCGTAGCACAGTGGCAACTTTCCATGTGGGTAGAGCTATCATTAAAAAAAAAACATTATTGTTTGGTTGAACGACACATTGCCTTCAACGACACCTTCTGGAGATTGTCATAAATATGCATCATTCGATATTTAGCTCAACTCCCTAGGCGGCCACTATGTTTAGAATCCCGGGCTTATATCACTCACATTCCTCAACTAGGCCTCTTCCATTTATCTTCCAAAACTAGGTCTCCTCCATATTGAGCCTAAAGACCAAAGGTCAAGCCATTTATTATGCCATTTGGATTAAAAAAAAATCAGCATTGGGTGACGCTTTCCAAAAGCCAAAAAGTTTGAGACTTGATTTACCGCTCCGGGCCAAAGAGTAAAATTAAATCGTACTAAGAAATGTTGGGAAAACAAAATAATTTATGAAGGTTTCGTTACGATTCTGGTCGCGTTTGCTGTTCAGTTGAAGCAAAACATATAAAGTTGAGTAGTTGTTTACGGAAGGCTGCGTAGTTACCTACCATAGTCAGAGTTTATTTTATTTTTTGCAAGCACGCACGCTGCCGTAAGATGTGTTGATATAAAGATCAGATAAAAAAAACACCAACTTAGGTAAGGTTGGTATTTTTTTATCTGAACTTTGGCACGCTTCAAGTTAGAAAGATACATGAAATGCACAGCAACAAACCTTCCTGATTCCTTAGTTTTGAGTTATATCTCACAATGATAGACGTTTATCTATGCGACGATTGTTTTGCTTCTTTTTGATAGGAAATTTTAATTTCGCTGTATTACATAAACCCCTGTCATAGATACCAATAAAAACTAATTTAAAAGACTTGTGTTTTAAATTAGAAGAAGAAAAAAGAAAGAAAAAAGATGTTTCAATAAAAAGCTGAAACAATATAATCTAAGTAATAAATGTTAAAACATTTTCAATAAATTTTTTACCTATGATTGTCCTAAATAAAAGCAAGTGATTGATTGTCACACGCATACAGGAACAATTCCATATTTCCCGAAACACAACCGAACGTTGTGGTAACAAAATACACATAAGAGTTTTGCGTAAACAAAATATAAAATGTTGGTTAACAAGCTCAATTTTGCATCCAATTCAACTATTTATCCAAATAAGTGATAAGTAGTAACTGTACTGAAACAGTTTCACAAAAACAACCACCGGGCTCTAATTTATTTTATCTCCGCTTAAAAACGTTCATCCACATTTGTCCATTACATTTTATTCGAAACGTCAACCATTTAAACCATTTTTAAATCCATTCATTGACGTTCAAAAACCTTTTCACAGATGACCAGCTAATCGGACAAATAAAAAATAATCGCTCCAGTTCGACCCTTTTATTGCGACAATCAACATGCAGGTCACGTTACAGAGATTCAAGCGTTTTTTTCGCAAATGTGACCCCAAACCGGGATACCTCTACATTAGCCGTTATCAGAACACTTAAATGGGAACATAAAGTTCACATAACATTCCAAAATTGCGTTCACAAACGTACTTGAGTCGTATGTTACGATTCAAGCCTTCACTTAACTAAAGGAGCGTTTAGGCCAGAAGGGTTGTTAAGTAGTGCTAGCAAGGTTAATAATGTAGACAGTTTTCATTAGGCCCTCGCATATTTTATTTGGACCTGCCGACGGTTCGCAAATTACTCGCATAAGGGCCTAAAAACCTCGTTTGTCTTGTACGAGATAATTTAAGAGGAAATAATTTTGCAAGACACAGACTATTTAAACCTGAATTAATTAACTAGGTAAATATAAACAAGCATTTAGAACAGGGTAATGTGTTTAGTGAAGATTCATGATGGAAATATATATAGATAGATAGAAAACTCTTTAAATTACATTCTCTTTTAAATACTCTTAAAATTACAACAAATAGATGTAGAAACTTTAAATTGGTTGACACTATTGAGTGTCAACCAATTTAAGTAAAGTGTTAAAGTTTCAAAAAAAAAAAAGGGCGGTCGTATCTCTAAAGCGATCTTTTACAGACAACCTTTGGATGGTTTAAAGGGAGAAAGAGAGACAATGCTGCAGGTAATCAGTGGTGCAGTGCCTTTTTTTTTTTTTTGGGTATGGCATCTCGTAGTTGACCTTGAGAGGTCGTGACTACTTAACCGGACTATCCTGTGGCTGCCTTAAGCGGACTCAAAGCCTCCAGCCAGGGGCGTAAAACTACTTACATTACTAAGCGAACGCTCGCTAAGGGCACCCCCTGTGGGGTACGGACCTCGGCTTAGGGCGTCGCTGACGGGAGGACAGCAAGATGGGACAGGCTGGATCAGATTTTGTTGATTATTATTATTCGGGGAATTTAAAGCTACTACGGCGCGGGCTGGCACTTCATCGAGCAAGGGTCGGGGGGGGGGGGGGTGCAGTGCGTTCTGTTCGGTGTAGTTAAATACCAAAAACCGGACTACCTGTACGACAAGTTAAGATGGATTGTAGTTGGAGCGAGTAGACGAGAATGTGGCAGAAGGCAATGCTCTCTTCAACTCTCTACCCAGTGGCATAGTACAGCCGCTTTTAGAGGTAGCTTCCGTTATGCGGCTTCCAAAGTGTGGAATGACCTACCACCACCTGTTGGAGCAATTACCACGATCGACACACGTAGAAGACGCCTACGACAGTTCCTCATAGATGCGCAACGGAAGCTAGACATGATCGACTTAAATGTTTCAATAACATGAACCATAATAAACTATTTTTGACGGGAAAGGACCATCATAGTTTTAAGATCATACATATCCATGTAAACCTACATTCTGGCAAATAAATGAATTTGAATTTGACAGTCCTTTTGTTTCTTGTGTAAACCATTATTTTTGTTTTCATAAACACTTCTATGTCATTAGGTATAATTATTTTTAAACATTTATCTATTCTGTTTTATTATTACTTGTTACACATACCTATACTTATTTAATTTAAGTATTTACCCACAAGTTAACACTGATTTACATCCGTAATGACGTCCTCGTTGGGTCTAGTTGAAAACCAGCGTCATGCATTTATGCTGAACTGGGCCTATGTGGCGCAGCGTGAGGCACACAATACTATTTTCTGCTGTTTAGTTTTGTTTGTGTGAATATTGTGTGCCTTAACCTGGGTCAAATAAATTTATTTTCTTTCTTTTCTTTTCTTTACCATATACATATTAATTAAATACATACATACATAAAACTATCTACACATATATATACAATATTAAACACGAAACAACACCAACGAAACTGTATGTTATAATGAAGGAGTGAGGAACTGTTTTTTTACTAGAATTTTAAAAGTGGACAGTGATTGAGCACGCCTTATCGACATGGGCAAGGCATTCCATAACCGTACTGTTGAACTGTAAAAGACTTGTCATAAAAACTGGTGGAATGCATCGGCATCTCTAGTCTTAAGTTTTCCGATGACCTCAGATATCTTTTATGTGTGTCATGGAAGGAACTTGAAACGTTTTTAAGATAAGAGGGAGTTGTAGGGTTGAGCAGAATACTGTAAAGATGAAATACCTACCTTAGCTATTGTTTTTTTGGTTAACTGAGAGGCTAAGTAACCCTCGAGCTCGCTGTTAAGAATTAGATGAAGGAGAACGATTGAAATCGAATTGTATCGTTTTCTAAGTGTCTTTATAGTATTCGTTTACTTATTATTTGTAATATGTATAAAAAACTAAATCAGACAGACCGAACACATGTCTTGGTTACCTACCTAATGGATTCAGTAAGCGCACGTTTTGCATGTAACCAAATACTCGCAAAATTCATATTTTTCCTTGCAAATAAACACCCTCTGAAGGCTTAAAGGTACTCGACAAACAAAGAAATTAACTCAAGGCAAACCTCTGTCCGTTAAATCTCCTTCACCTCAGCCTTGCACCGAAATCCCTGGATAATTTTGAGTTCATCAATCAGTAATAAGCTTGAAAAGTTTTAGATCCATCAAAGGAAATTGTGCCTTGGGCCACACTGATGGAACATTTTTAAGAACAGAAAAATATGAAAGTTTAGTTATTTCAACTTACTTATATAAGCCGCTTTGTTTTACCTTGTTAAATCAGACTTAAGTATGACTTATTTATCCGACTTAGGCTTAAATTCAAGTGATGATTAATAGCTCGAATCTAAGTATAAAACTAGATTTGAGATAAGATTATATCACTTCTAGGAGATTGGTCGCCCAACTATTGTAATATACATATACATATCACGGAAGGAAGAATGTAATGAACGCTAATCAGGACAAGAAAAAATGGCAACTGGGGCTAAGTAGAAAGTCTACGTCGATTGATCTGTGTGATAGGCATTAGTTAACCCGGGTGACCTCACTCACCTAGAATATATACAGGGTGGCGGGACATCGAAGCGCAAACTGAAACCATGATTTCAGCACAATATTCTAGAACCCGTTTATTTTATTGGGTGGACAATTTTTTTATTTTAAAGGAATAGAATTGTATTTAATTTGAAATTTATTAATTGCTTTGTAGTCATAATAAAAATTAAAATTATTATCTCCTTTATTTCATTTAAAATATTATCATTTATAGTTAGAGAGCAAGTAGGAAGATAGCAGTGGTGGCCCAGTGGTAACGGCCGTGACTTGTTGACGAGTTGTAGGTCGTGAGTTCGAACCCAGGCAGGCACTTTACTTTGTGTAAATAATTTCATCACCACTGATCTCAAAACGGTGAAGGAAAACATCGTGTGGAAACCGGCATGTCCCAGAACCAAAAATTCGAAGACATGTGACATCTACCAATCCGCACTGAGCCCGCGTGGTGGATTAATGGGACACAGGCACCACCACAGGTACTAGGACACTGGTCTCGTCTCTGTGAGAGGAGGCCTGTGTCCCAGCAGTGGGAACGTTATAGGCTGATAATGCTATGCTAATGCATTTATAGATTTATAAAAAAAACAACTAGAAACATTTAAAAATATAAATAATATTATCCCACCGGTATTGGAAACAGGGTCCAAGCTACCGGCGGTCAGGGCTCCAGAGACAGAAACGTCCTCACGATGTGAGCCGTATCGAGAACAACCGCCTAACGAAAGCCTCGAGAGATGTTGATCGAGGCTTTCGGCCATCAGGCCATTGACCGACGACAATCGGCACAATGACAGCCGAGCTCCACATGTCTACAAACTCGTGTGCTAAGTCGTGATATTTAATATGTTTCATGTTTCTCAGTCTCAGCTTTCAATACGTTCCCGTCATGTGGAATGGTAACATCGAAATAATTGTGCGGCGCGCTAATCGATCTATCACCACAATATCACCATAATATATTAATAGGACGTCTACTTATTGACGTTAGTTAAATAATTTTAAAACATTTACATTATTCTTGCTACTTTCTTGACATGACATCATTATTATTGATCGCTATTCTTAATGTAAATTACGATTTTAATGGAATATTATTGTATTTAATTTTATTATTTGCATTGCAATCTTAATTTAAATGATGAAATTATTATTACTATATTTATGTTATTGCTAATTACTAAATGTGTACCTACTGCATCTCAATATTTGTACGGCTGAAATGCCGAATAAAGTGATACCCATGTATGATTCATGATCCCATGATGTTACAAACTTATATTTGCTACCCTTATTATTGCAATTAAATTTATATCATTCATTCACGTCACGGACGGATTACGGTTCACATCTGCTGTTGGTGTCAGCACTGATAAAAAGATAAAACACCACAAAAATCTTAGTAAAATTCGTGTTCACATAAGCCTTGTAGGTTCTTTACGTGTGTGATTGTTTGCGAAGCAAATAAACGGCAGTTCGACGGTGAAATTCGATAAAAATACAAGTTTCAATTGTATTAACTTTTTGGCTTCGAAGTTACATATTCGTTTTGTTTGTGCCACCGGTACCTCCAAAAAGTGTCACTTTCACAAGTTTTGACAATTAGCGACCACAGATTGTGTATTAATTAATTAATTATTGTCAATGATTTATTGCGTAGCAGGCGCCATCTAGCGCCGCAATTAGAAAAAATAAAAAAGTGCGCCGTCTAGCTGCTCCGAGCCGTACTAATATGAAAGAAGTGTGCTTGCTAATATGGTGAAGTGAGCTTGCGGAAGGATTCTGTCTGCAAAAGGGGGCGCCACATGCATCATCTCTGCGTGCCACAATCGATACCACCTCGCTTGCTTGTTGTTTCCGGATCGAACGCAGATAAGCAGCGACTCGCTGTGCCCTAAGTGTAGAGGAAAGTTGCCCACGGGATATAATAGCGCCACACCTGTTGAGGATCTGGGCAGTGGTCCACCTGTAACACCTGCAGCAGCGTCGGCACCGGCAGTAGCCCCTGTTGAGATAGCGTCGCGATCTGAAGCAGCTCCCTTTACGGCAGCGTCAGCAGCGGTAGCAGCTCTGGTTGCTGTAGCAAGGCGGCATGATCAGGTCACCAATTGCGGTAACCAAACCCCTCGCTGCGGTGACAAACCCCTCCGATGCGGTGACAAAACACCCCCTGCGGTGATAAAACAACCCGCTTCGGTGTCAAAACACCCCGCTGCGGTGACAAAACCCCTGCTGCGGTGTCAAAACCTCCCACTGCGGTGGCTAAGGTACTGGTCTCGGGATGGGAGCGAACAGGGTACTGATGGGGAGCCCTCGCTAGACACTCAGCTGACCCTCCGTGAGGAAATAAGGCTCTTCCGAGCTGCGGGAAGTCCGTTACAAAATGTGTGAATTTCGACGAGAGATGGCCGGCCTGCAGTCGTCGATGGGAGCCTGTACATAGCGGGTCGACAGCATGGAGGCTAGGATCGAGGCTCTTGAGGGTAGGCAAAGTGCTGCAGTGTCGGACGGGAAAGTGGACCGGCTGGAGCAGATAGTGCAGTAGTTGGTCCAACACCACTGACCTGGGACTCTCCGTACACCCTCGTCGCTTCTTTATTAATGAGAGGCTCACCAAAACCAACAAGTATTTGTTTAAGCTTGTGCGTGAAGCTGGCAGCCAGTCGGGTGGAGGTACACGTGGACGAAGTTCGGCCGCATTCTAGCTAAGCAGGAAGATGTGAACACAGAACACTAATACTGATGTGAACCACAGAACACTATGTGATCTCCATGGTTGCAATGTTTAATCATTATGTTTTGACACTATTTGACTTACACGCTCCTTTGACTTACACGTTCTCTTTAAAAAGGTCTTATAGGCAGGATAATTGGTCCAAGGTCTTATTTAAAGAGAAATCTTATCCCTTGATAGCTGACACTGTCAGGGAAATCTCATCATTTGCAGCGTGTCAATTGCCATTTGAAGTCTAAAACTACAAAAACCGAACATCACATTATAACCTACAAAGAGTTTGAAAGTTTGAGTTTTTGAGTGAGAAATACCTGATTAGAGCTGCTTTTGACAATGAGAAACATGATAATATTATGCAACCAAAGAATTTATGCACCCATACTAAATCAACCATAGCCCAGTCTGCCACATTTCTGTAACCACCCTGACTCTATCAATCAACACATTTTTAATGTACTTGGCAGTGGTAAAGTCACTACTGCTAATTTAACTTATTTTGAGCACCATAGACAAAGTAACAGTCATTTCCAGCTTGAGTAGGTCCAGCAGGATGGGGTGCTGTGAATCTTGCGCGGTCTTAAGTCCAATACGCAGGGCTCTGACCATATTTCTCTGGAGATGCTGATGTTGACACTTCCTCGAAACCTTGCAGTTATCACATCTATCATCTACAGATCCTTAGACACCTCTTGTTTCCCCAATCTGTGGAAAACGGCAATGGTTAGACCAATCCCAAAGGTATCTAACCCCACTAGCGTGTCAGACCTCCGTCCCATAAGCCTACTGCCATGTCTATCAAGGTTTTAGTAAGGGTTGTCTCAGACCAGCTTAGGTAATACCTTGAGCACCATAGCATTATGCTACTGGCTCAATCTGGATTTCGTAGGGGCCACAGTACAGCGACAGCATTCCTAGATGTAGTTGGCAACATTCTTGAAGCCAGAGACCAGGTCATGGGAACCCTGCTTGTCCTGCTCGATTTTTCGCGTGACTCTATCAATACTTCGCTTCTTTCCATCGGCTGTACAGCGTACTCCGTGAGTATGTGTCAAAAAATCATTTATCCGTACTCATACTCAATGAGTACGCGCGTGTGTAACCAGCATTATACCGCTATATTGTCTCTGCCCGGCCACCTATCTTGCTCTAGCTTGTATCAGAATGTAATAAATAGAGTAGGCAAGCCATACAAAACCCAAGCTAAACATCTCGTGACAGTTTTGACGGTGACACGTTAATTTCGTCTCGTGACTCGGATTTTCAACACCCAAATTAATAACCATGAAGTTATAAATTATAAACAGCATGGACGGGTAACTAATCAACAGTTTTAATAGCAGCATTGTGTAATGGTTAGAGATTTAGGACTGAATTTGTTAATTCATCAAGACAAGTTAGGAATTTTGCGCGTCATGGCTGTACTTTTTCACTCGCTATGTGTAGAAAATACACTATTGACTGCAAAATGTCTTTCTAAACGTGATTTAGATACGTTACTACTTAAGTATTAGCCATTTTAATAATGAAATATGATGTAGTTTTGCGAAATTATTTAAATGTAAAAATGTAAACATTGAAAAAAAAAAGATAGTTAATGAGTACGGTTACGGTCAGGCAATCGGTGTTTATGTCACGTTACTGACGCGACGCCATGTTTTTACGACATTTGTACACAGTATCGACAGTACCGATAATGATCAGTAACTTATTTTTGTACCGATTTGAATCAGAATCAGAACCAGGTTTGAGTAATATGTGACGGCACCTATCGAGCATCCCCGACAGAGTTTGCATGATCAGTACTCCAGCACCTATGGTAAGTAGCTGCTGATTTTCTTTCAGGTCGGGATGGGGCTAGGGGCAAACAAGTTTCCACAGATGTTTTAACTACTCATTATTTATTACACAGGAAGCGAAGCAGACTCTGACTGAGTGATGACGACGATGTGGTGCGGTACCTGGGACTTCCAAGGGAGCTGAGGAGCTTCTGGGAGACGCCACTGGACGTGGAAGACAACGATCTCCTAGAAGCTCATCCTACTCCCACCGCTAAGCCCATGGAGACCGACAACATCCTGTGTTGGTTGCGACAAAGCCTTGTGCCTGCCCTGCTTCCCCTAATTCCCTCATGAATCTGTATCTGTGTCAAATACATTTATTTCTTATTATGCATCTATTTATATTTTTGGACCGCACTTTTGTTTGTTTTATTGGCGAATTGTAGGATGTTCATATGTTAGCGTGATGTGCGTTGTTTTTTTTTAACATATAAGACGTTCATATTAAAAAGAATTAACCCTCTACCCCTGTTTTAAAATCGCATGATTTTCATTTTGTGTTTCATTGTTGTTCAGATGTAGCGATCTGGTTGTATACTGTACTGTGTCCTTTGATTTTTTTGTATTTTTTTTTGTACAAAAATTGCTTGTTTTTAGATTTTCATTTGTTTATTTTGATTATGTTTTTGTTAGGCAACATGCCTTCGTGTATTGTTTTTCCATTAGTAAATATCCTACAAATGTAGAATGCAAAGTCAGATTTAAAACAAATGCAATAATAATTGCAGTGTGATTCAAAGTATGGAAGGGTCTTTTTAGCTCCTATTTTCAAGGGCTTGCATTGTGACTCACTCATTGTAAACTAAACATTTCTAAGAGCTAACACTTTGTCTGTGTTATGTTTGTGTACCAAGATAAGCAATCATGTAAAAACATAAGCCACGTGGCTTACGTAATTCCCGGAATGAATGGGTAAACATACCCTTTTTATTGGCCGCCGTCAGGGTCGGCTACCTGAGACATGTTATTGTAATACGAGTCCTACGAATAAAATGTTCGGAGATGGCAGTTTTTTATTGATTGTTGTAATATGATTTCTACAAGTAAAATAAAATAATAACTGCTGGAAACAATGCTTTCATTTTTTCAATATGACGAGTTTAGTACGGAAAACTGGGAAAAAGTCACTCGGCCAACTCCCCTTCTCCCGAAACGTTAATTGTGAGCGGACGTGTGTTCGGTTAACGCGTAAAGTAAAATAAAAGTGTGCAGGGAACTTTAACCCATAACCGCAAATTTTAAAACGGTATGAATTGTTTTCGATCGGCTGTCGCTCTCATGTCTATGCGCCGCTGACCTTAGTACCCGTCGGGCCCCGCCCACTCGAGGAAGCAGGACAGTCGCCATAATTGCCATCCCGCCTGCTCCAGTGTACGTGTGAGGTGTACTTGCTTTGCACCGAATATCTCCAAGCTTATCGTCGTCGTTCCGTCGTTTGTTACATTTTGACGAAGATACTTTCGCCTAGCAATATGCCTCTAAATCGTACGCCGCCACCGCCGCGCCGCCAATATCCCCACTACCGCAAAACTCGGACGCAAATAAGGACATAACCATTGATAGGGTATGCAATGCTGCTGTGGGAATTCAACATTATGATTCTGCGCCTGATTTGCGGTCCATGTTGGGAAATATTAGTGCAAACAAAAAGAGGAAATTTGATGAGCTCGAGACTTATAGTACCGACGCTATTAAGGAGATGTTCTCGCTTTTTTCGCAGGATCAGGCAGCTAGGTTTGATGAATTGCAATCAACTATAATTAGCCTTAAAGAGCAAAATAGTAAATTGACACAAAGTGTGGAGCTTATGTCAAATAAGTACGACGAGTTTTTATCCAGAATTTCGCAGCTTGAATCTGAGAGGCGAGTAGACAAAAACACTATTGAGTCTCTTGAAGAAAAAATCTATTATCTCGAACGCAAGTTCCGATCGACAGGTATTGAAATTCGCAACGTAACGAAAAAAGCGGGTGAAACTTAGCAGGATTTGTGCGCTCTGCTGAAACGTGTTGGACAAACTATCAATGTTCAAATAGAGCAAACCTGTGTAAGGGATATATACAGGATAAAATCGAAAGACGCATCTAACCCAATCATCGTTGAACTTACAACCGTACTACATAAAGAAGAGATTCTTGGGAACGTAAAACTTTACAATAAGTCCAAGAAACCCAGAGAAAAAGTGAATACAAGTACCCTGGCCTTAGAAGGTCCAGCAAAATCAGTATTTATATCGGAAACTCTAACTGCAAAGACTCAAAAGCTTTTTTATTCTGGCCAGAACGTTTCAGCAACAGCACAATTACTCCTTTTGCTGGACATCACATGGATCATTTATCTCAGGAAAAAGTAAAAAGACCTACATATCAGAATTTCCTCTGAAAAGGATATCGATATCCTAAGGAAAGGTGACAGACTATTTTTTTGACAGTTTTTCCTGTTAACGGTTTAAATAAGTTAACTTTTTCAAGTTCCGTTAATCATCACATACATATAGTTTGCATGCAAGAATATATATTCTATGTTATACGTACACACACTACTCCTTACATAATTGATAACGTACCTGCTGTAGATTCTTACAGAGGGATTGCTTTACCCGCTGTCGCCTTGATATTGATTGAATTGCAATTTATAATTATAAAATTCCACAACTATCTTTAAAATGTCAAAGTCGAAATCTTTCAATTACATCATATTAATTCAAATTTTAATATATTAAACTCATTTTCACTGGAATATTGTAAGCTTGATCATATATGTTCCTTCCGTAGCAATGGCTGATTTTGATAATCTTACAAATAACATCGATAATTTTGTTGTATCGGAATTTTGCGAATGTGAAGTTGATGACTGCAACAAAATATTTCCACCACATTCATCCCTGTCAGTTATTACTCAAAATTTTCGAAGTCTGAATTGTAACTTTTTAGGTTTTCAGGTTTTATTAACCAGGCTGGGGTTTGATTGTGACGTACTCATTCTAACCGAATGTTGGCAATCTTGTGTATCTTGTATCCCCACAATTAGTGGTTATACTTCATTTTTGACTACATCAAACACTTTTCAAAATGATGGCGTTGTTGTGTATATTAAGGAAGAACTAAGTTTTTCTGTTGAGGAACCTAATATAATAAATAGTAATTGCTTCTTGATTAAAATAGGTAACAACGAAACGGCGCTACTGGCTCTCTATCGGTTCTAACATTGACTCTTTTTTGACGTCGCTTGATGAAACTCTGGTGAAATTATCTGGTTTTAAAAATATCGTAATAATAGGAGATCTGAACATAGACATAACTTCCGAGAATCTCAATATCTGGATCTCATAGCCTACAATGGTCTATTGCCAGCACATTATTTTATCACCCGTGACGCTAGTGGTACTTTTTTAGATCATGTGCTCTTGAAAACCAAGCTACCTTCCAGTACCATTGTTCCACAATCTACGCTTACAGATCACAAATCTGTCATACTTTGTTTAAAAAAACAACAATCTCGTAGGTATGCCATTTTAACGCGCACTAAAATAGATCAGGAGGGTTTAACTCAAGACATTAGCAAAATTAACTTTAATCCAATTTATGAAACTGATAACTGTCACAGTTATCAGTTTGGAAAAAAAGTTACAAAGTCATCAAAGTCACTTTTCAGTCAACTATGTAATTAGTGAATTAAAGACTGCTTTGAGTATGAATTCTGAAACCATTATACTTCCCCGTCGCAAAAGGATTATCAAACCCCGTCGCAAAAGGATTATCAAAAAAATCATAATCGTTTCCAGATGACCAAATACTAAAAATTACCTTCGATATAAGATTTTTTGTGGTTCAACAATCCTTAAGAAAGTTAAACGTAATTATGATAGAGAACTTGTTCATAAAGCTGGTAAAGATAGCAAAAAATGTAAACTATCCAAAAGAATTACTTACAATATCAGACACTCCTCGGCGCTCTATGAATGACATACATTGCTATTTTTCCAATGTTGCCAAATTGTTGGCCGGAAAAATAGCGCGACTACAACCCACGATCCCAATTAAAATAAAAAAATCCTCTGAGGAAAATCTTAGTTCGCTTGTACTTTTTGACACCGATGAAGATGAAGTTTCAGAGCCTGATTGCTACACTCAAAAATTATTGTTCTGTAGGTTGGGATACTTTGTCAAACCGGTTAATGAAACATCATAGAAATATTCTTGTGCCACACTTAACCTTCATTTTTAACATGTGTCTAGAAAACGGTAGCTTTCCTAAAGACCTTAAATGATCCCAGATCCGACCAATTCACAAGGGTGGGGCCAGAGACCGTATTGTAAATTATAGGCCTATTTCAATATTACCTTCGCTTTCAAAAGTTCTAGAAAACATTATTAACAGACGCTTAGTAAAGTATCTCTAAAGTAAACACATTCTATCTGACTATCAGTTGGGTTTTCGCAGTGGTAAATCAACCGATCACGAGATTAGCAACTTAACGGATTTTATAACCACAAATTTAGACAAAGGTAATAAATGTATATCAATATTTTAAGATTTAGCTAAGGCTTTCGATACGGTCTCTGTTCCAATCCTTGTACGAAAATTGGAAAAAATTGGCATTAGGGGGAAGCAGCTTAGCCTTTTGATCGATTATCTAACCGACAGAACCATTCTTGGCCCAACCCTTTTTCTCATTTACATTAACGATCTCCTTTGTATAAACTCATTTCATGGGATAATAATCTCATACGCAGGTGACACTGCCCTCATTTTCGCTGCTAAAATATAGAATGAGACTTACCAGCTGGCGCAAAAGGGTTTTGATTTGGTAAAGAAGTGGCTTTACGATAATGTACTTACTTTAAACGTTGAAAAAACAAATTATCTAAGTTTTTCGATCTGTACTTCTTCACATGCGAGTCTTAATCTAATTGCACATAATTGTTCCCTTGACGCTTCGGGTTATTTTAAATGCGCATGCAATCCTTTGGAACGTAAACTTTAGCTTCAAGGCACACATTCAATTGCTGAGTAAAAGGATTCGCAAGCTTACTTACATATTTAAAACATTAAGACATGTGGTGAGCCCTATAATCCTAAAGCAAATCATTATGCGCTTTGTCAGTCACGAATTACATATTGCATATCGTTTTGGGGCAGTGTTCCTAAAATTACGATAAAGCTACTTGAAGTTTCACAAAGAACCACACTGAAACTCTGTACCTTTAAGCATTTCCGGTACTCAACCACACTTCTTGATGAATACTGTGAGGGGCTGACTGTACGTCAACTGTTTATCTTAAGTATTATATGAAAACTGCATACTATCTCGGAGTTCAATCCAACTCTGTTAAGAAGGCGGAAGGGTTTACCTGTTTGTAAGAGGTAACATTACTCAAAGACGGCTTTTATTCGTAGATTTTACCCATTTTTGGGCCCGTATTTATATGACAAAATTAATAAGATACTTGAAATGTACTCTATGAATAAATTGACGATGAAGAATCCGGTATCTCTGTGGATTTGGAAGTTAACATACGATGAGACTGAAAAAATAGTAATTCAACTGATTGACGGTTTTGTCAATCTATTGTCTCCATATAAGAATCTAATAGCTATTTATTCCCTACACACCCTCTAACACACACACACTCACCTTCTTCACTATGTTCACCTAGATGACAGCTACCCTTTCATTATTTTAAAGTGATTAAATTAATTAATTAAGTTCATATTTCATATAAACTGTTCACTTTTGTCCGTAAGCTCAAACTTGCATACCCAGCCCGAGGGCTTTGAGGCGCTGCGTGCTGAAACACAGGCTATAAACCTAGTTCGGCAGCAGATGCTAATAATGATACACTAGAGCTAAGACAAATTGTGTAATATGTTTTTCTTTTGGTTTAATAAATAAATTATTATTACTATTAACAATAGATTACAAGTTAAAACTATAGTACACCCTATATAATCAGATAGCTTAGTTCATAACCATTTCAGAAACGTATGGTTTCTCGAGCTACGATGCACAGTTTCTGAGATATCGTAGCTTTAGTGAACGGTGCGGGGTCGCGCGATTTTGTCGCGCGTGGTTTGTACGCATGCGAAAAATCGCGTTATAGCTCAGGGGAAAGACTATGGGTGTGATGTGGATACAGTTAAATGGTTTGAGAGTTACCTGAGAAATCGATTACTGTTTGTCCAGGTGATATGCTACAGTAACGGAAATACCATGTCCTCTGGTCCGAAGCGCGTGGACAGGGGCGTACCACAGGGATCGATCCTAGGCCCACTTCTCTTCATCCTTTACAGTGCTGACATCACCAACTGTCTGATCAATGCCAAGTTCCACCTCTATGCCGATGACCTGCAGTTATACCTCTCCTTCCGCTCACAGGATACTGCTGAAACTGTTAAAAGAATAAATGAGGATTTGGAAAGGATCTCTGCTTGGTCCTGAAGAAACTCCTTGGTCCTAAACCCTAGAAAATGCAAGTATATTGTAATGGGATCTAGGGATTTCCTGAACAAAATGCTTACTTGCAACATAGATCTCAAGATTGATGGTTGTAGGGTGGAAAGGGTTCTGGAAACTCGTAATCTCGGGGTACTTTGACGGGCAGCTGCATTTTGAAACTCACATCATGGAGGCCGTGCGCAACTGCTTCTACCGACTCAAGCTCTTGTATCGTGTCCGTCCCTACTTTAGTGTGGATATGCGTGTTATGCTGTGTGAGTCACTTGTACTATCCAAGCTGAACTACGCTGACACTGTGGAGGGGGCGTGCATTCTCTGTAGAAGCGAAAAATTGATGCAGCGGGTGCAGAATGCTTGTGCAAGATTCTGCTACAGCGTCCGACCACGTTCCCACATCACTCCATTTTTTAACAAGGGTAATTTGATGAGAATGTCAGCACGTAGACAACTTCACCTGGCTACCCTACTCTTTGGCACTATTTTCACAAAAAAAAAAACAGATTATTTATATAAGAACATGTCTTGGTCGCGCGATGTTAACAAGATTAAAACTACAGCATCTTCGTACCTAATGTTAGCTTTAAAGCACAGAACTGCTGCATTCCGTGGTTGTTTAAAGCTCGCTGCCTCTCGTTGCTGGATCGACTTGCCACCTCCATTTCGTGCTATAGAGACCGTTGGTACATTCAGAATCAAATTTAAACAGCACTTACTACAGAAAGATACCAAACTTTGAACTTACCTTTGATCTACACGCAGCTGGCAATGGAGGCGAGCGAATGGCAGCGGTTATTCGCTGAACAGAACAGGCATACCAGTTGTTTCGAATTTTGTTTTTGTTTTATATTTTTCATTGTTTGTCACTTGTGAAAATTGGAACTCATAACATTAGTTTAATCATTATTTCTCCCAATGTAGTTGACTACCATGGAACACTTTTGTTTGTATTAATCACTATAATTTTTGTAGCATTCGTTAGCATTGTCCTTTAAACAGCCGTAATGTTTTTAATTTTGTTTGCCGGTGATTCGGCGCCTGCGTCTCTGGTCTGCTTGTACTAGCGATGCCATAGTGTCAAAGAACACTCTAGCCATAGAGTGCCACAGACACTTATGGAATATACAAGTTATTGATGTTACGTCGGGTGCTGACACGTGGATCAAGAAGAAGTTTATTAAATGTATTTTAATTTATGCACTAATTAATTTACATTTATGTTGTTTGATTGATTATACATATATTTCTGTATCTGTCCGTGACATCACAGTGGGCCCTATTAGAATACCAGTGCTGTGACAATTAAATTTAAGTGTCGCAGCATCATGCTGAGATAGGGGCCTTTAAGCCTCGTACATGACTTTGTTTTTAGTAACAATTAACTTTTGCATTATTTTGTTTTTATGAATTTTTATGTTTTTATGAGTGTGTTTAGTTCAGATTGTGATACTACGTATCACACTACGTACTGCATAATGCGTATTCCTGTGCGAGTCCTAATAAATACTTTTTCTTTCTTTCCTTCTTTATTTATTCATTCATACCTTAAAAGCCTTGATGAAATTTTATTATATCAAGGTATTTCGTAGCTGTACTTCAATAAAATAAATGTTGCATAAGGAATTCATATTCGCGAAAAAATGCAACTTATGACAAATGAGATATTTCATTACAATGCTGACGCGAGCGTTCAAGTCTCGCTGAAGCTATCTTTGTAAAATATTCTTCAATTTAGATTGAAGAATATTTTCTTGCTTATACAGCATTTTTATATACATTTAAATTAATTTTAGATGTTAAATACTTTAGTAGTAAGGTCTTGTCCCAAAATCGTGGTAAATAGACGTATAGAATTTTCATCTGGTTAGCGAAAAATATTCATGTAATAAGAACACATATTCAGCACAAAATAAACCAAACATACTTTTCAGTTTTGATTCAAAGTGGAAAGCACTGAATTTTGTACTTTCTTTCCTTTGTCCGAGTCTAGACCGATCTCTGCAGAATCTTTGAAAAATAAACCGTACGATAACACTGGTTATCCACAATCGTCGTATATTCGAGAGGATTTACCAATATCAATTCACTTTTCCCGATGGTGATGTCCTCGAATTGGTTTCGATTTGTCTTAATATACTTTCACCCTGGAGGTATGAATTAGGAGAGGTAGTAAATAGTTGGTGCTTTTTTTTGTGGCTACTCTTACCTAATAAATAAGGCTTAATAGCGACTTATGTTAAGGTAACTGATTAAATAAAGATGTCTTCCACGTAATTTCTGAAAATTGTTGATAAACTTTTTCCTATAACTTTTAACCGTCTTAATATAGCAATGAAGGTCAATTTGAGGGTTTAGAGAAAAGTGATATTATTAAGTTCTTTAAATTTGGATTTTCTCGAATTCAATTAATTTTAGCCTAGGCTTTGTGGGGTGCTTACTTGTTGCAAATGGGTCACAATATCACGTCCTGAACGGAATACGTCAAATTACAAGCCTACCAAACAGGGCCTGTATAAATACATACAAGTTCGTGTACCACATAATGCAATGCCATCAACAGCACCATCATAGACGATGTGGATTAAAAACGTATTATTGAAGCTGACTCAAGAACTTCTCAAACAATGTTAATAAAAATTGAGATGGGACGACCGTGCACGCTACTCCTACTCCTTTTTTGAAGTCGGTTAAAACGAACACATTTATTAATTTTCTGTAGTCGATAGCTTGCCTCATAAATACTTGTTTCTTCCATTCAGTACTATGTGCTTCCAAGAAAATAATAACGTTCTTGTTCTGTCTGATTAATGAATGATTTATTTATTACTTCAGCAATGGAATGAGAAAAATGTTGAAGAGATGATGTTCATCACGTCGGGGTCACCAAGTTCACTCATACTCTTCGGAAAGGGGAGGATCCTCCGACCAGATTGATGTCGTATCTGGTAGGCAACTGCCCCATGATTGTTGTCGGGAAGTTGTATATATGCTATCTGCGCGGTAAACTCTGCTTGCGCGATGCAGGATTGATGCGTTTGTTCGCATGTGGCGGTGTAGATGCCGCCACAATGTGTTCAGTGTGACTAGGCATTTTCTTTGAGTGTTAGCTTAACTAATGCTTGTAGCAAATAATTAATAAAAAAAATTCTTTTTTACCTTGTGTGAGAATGTTTGTTTATCCGTAACTTTTGCCTGACTTGTGTGATGCAAGATACAAGTTCATACAACAGTTTTTCGGGAGAAACTTCCTTCGTTTAGAAAATTGCCTGAAATAATTTTATAGTGAATGTTCGGACTTCAGTCAATAAAAAAATGTGATAATAAGTATGTGTGACTGTATAATTAATTGTAAGCGCCTCTCAAAAACAATGACGGAAAACATCTACATTAAACTCCTAGAAACAAAATTCGAAGACATGTGACATCTACCTACCCGCACTGGCCCCGCGTGGTGGAATACGGCCCACTCTCCCTCTCAGAGAGGAGGCCAGTGTCCCAGCAGTGGGATCATTATAGGCTGATTATACTACTAAAAGCCTCAAAACGATGAACAAATATTTATAAGACATCGAAAATCAAAATCTAATTCTCAGTCAAACTGTTCCATTGACCCAACTACTCCAAATAAACAATCCTCCCAAAACTTTCTCTAATCGAACCATTACAAAGATGGCTCCTCCCACGACTTCATTTACATGAATAAAATAAAATCATAAAGCGTTTTAATTAACGTAGCACTGTAGAGGTGCCGTAATTGGCCATTCGTTTGCTGGTCACGTCTGTCGCAGCTGCGCTACTTGTTAGGGTTCCGTACCTAAAGGGAGTCAACGGGACCCTATTACTAAGTCCATGCCGACTGACTGTTTGTCTTCCACAGAGCTTTATCTTTAGAACCGTTATAATTATCATAATCATCATTGGCAGTCTTGTTCCACCCACTTCTGAGTTTAGGCCTACTTTTCCTTTTTATCGTTTATCTAAGAAAAAGACACTTGCTGTCCGAAAAGTATCAAACTTCTTTGGGAAGCGCACATGAAGGTGTTTAGTACCAACTTCAGTGATGAGCTACCCCAAAAACTGATCTCGCATGTGAAATCTTAAAAAAGTTCTACAACAACATTATCTCTCAATGTTTCCATAGATATGTTTGTAACAAACCATACGTGTTGGCAAAAATGCCTATTTCTAAAATGTATTTTTTTAACTCGACTGTACATTTATTGGGTATAGTTTATTTACTTAGCGTAATTAAGTAATTTACACAAGCACATTACCTTCGAAATTTCAAAATTTGTAATTTATTGTTAAACAAGAACAACTGCCGACAAATTGTTATGCGGTTTGGCAGACTTTATGTAATGTAATGTTAATACAGATTTTGATTATATATATTTAATAATTTTTGTACCATATTTCTCTGGTCTGTGTGAAACTCATCCAGGTCTTCCCTGCGATCATCTATAATAACTATAGCTAGTTGAAATTTTCACAGGATGAAGCCTCTATCATGGAAAATAAAGTTGTTGGTGCTGAACCCTTAGTTCGCGAGTCCGTATCGCACATAGCCCGTTTTTGTCATGTCAAGTCAAACTAATTCATGCAAATGAGACTTGGTGGAGTCTAAAATGGGCCTAATCTTATCGCCTGTGTAATTGCATGGGCCAACGCAAATAGTGGCTTATTTTTTTATCAACATTTAATTTGACCAGCCGCCAATGCTGACGTCCCCCTTTTCGGCGAAGTTTTAACGAGTTTGTGTCTGGACACTGAGATGGAAGGATTTAATCTTTGACGCCTCTTGTTTTGTAAAATTTATGCTGGTAGGTTCAGGTTCAGGTTCTTGCTGTTCCGATTTAGGTTAGGGGAACAAGCGTTTAAGCGCGCTATTACAAAATCGCAGTGCTTAGTTTTAGGTAAATTTGACGGCGTGCAGCAGCGGATGCGCACGTGTGCGTCTGGTAAAGTACGCTACGCACACTTGCAAACCGCTACGCGTCGGACGCCAGGATCAAACGAAAATGAGCCTTTGCCACTTTCTTTTCGAAATAAATTAAAAGATTGTTTAATAACAGTAATTTAATTTATTTACACGAACGAACATATATCACGAACTATAATTAGTTCGTGATATAATTATGATTTTGTACCGATGAATGTTATCATCTCGAAAGATATGTAACGATCTTATCCTATTGAGTTACAATAGGGTCATAAAAATGTCTTGATTTTTTATATATAAGGTGTATCTATTCATACACGAAATATTTGAAGAGGGACATTTGATAGGTCGAATAGAAGCTATAGAAACGAGAAATATTTTTTTATCTAAGCATCAAATTTTTTAAATTTAATTCTTAATATTACTTGACACACATAATAAATACTGGCTCTTTCTTATTTTGTAACATCTATTACGCTAGTTTCTACGTAAATACTACGTAGAAACTACTTCATTGAAGTGCGTGAGGTCATGGCGGCGCGCTTAGATGTCACGTGGCTTTTATGAATGATCAAAAGAGACCCGAATCGCAGCCCCAGCGCCGCGCACGTGTGTTGCTTCAGTTGCCTCGCCCCCCGCTCGCCGTGCCGCCCGCCGCGCCGCCCGCCGCCATGCTGACAGTACCGCGCGAAACTCATGTTGCACTGCACGTGGCTTACCTACCGAGGAACGCATCGCGCTTCGCGCAACAAACGCAACAATGCCGAAATATTAGTATTCCAACCAGGACATGGTGGACTGCTACAATCAAATCAAATCAAATCAAAATATTTTATTTCACATAGACCTACATGGGCACTTATGAAACGTCAGATTCTAGGTGCACGGTTCCAATTGGTCGTTTCCCATGGAGAAGAGCCAGCAAGAAACTCCATGGTTACTCTTTTAAAAATATGTCTTTTACAATGTTTTCCAATTACAGTGTTAACAGGTATGGGAGGACAGTGTAGGCCTGTCAACAAGTACCATATGTTAAACAAATAGACAATTGTCTATAAATTTACAATCCACAGGGCCTACGACGTTCTCACATTTATAAAATATAAAATAATCTAATAAAGTAAAATCAAAAACTAATTAAAAATTGTAGGTCTATAAACACCATTAATTGGGAGCAGTTATTAGAAATTTACATAGTGATGCCGTTTATGAGGTACCAGGGAAGCCACATGTGCAGAAGGAATTATTGCCAAACTTTCTTGTCTTCGACGTAGTCTTTAATCTTATAGTACGCTTTTTTGATAAGGACACGTTTAATGTGGGCTTTGAACTCTCCATCGCTATGTTCTGTAACCGACTTTGGCAACTTATTATAAAAGCGGATACTGTTTATCAGAAATGATTTGCTTGTTTTAGTTAATCTAAATTTGGGTATAACAATTTCATTTTTACTACGTGTATTTATATTATGGAAATCGCTTCTTATTTTAAAAAGTTCTAAGTTTTTGCGAACATACAAAATACTTTCTAAGATATAAAGGGAAGGCAGAGTGAGTATATCAATTTCTTTGAATTTGTTTCTAAGAGACTCGCGAGGACCCATTTCATAGATCGCGCGGATTGCCCTCTTTTGTAAAATGAAAATTGAATCTACGTCAGCTGCTGATCCCCACAGCAGAACGCCATAAGACATAATACTGTGGAAATAAGCAAAGTATACCAACCTAGCTGTGGCTATATCGGTCAACTGCCTTATTTTTCTTACTGCATACGCAGCTGAACTTAATTTACCTGAAAGAGCTCTAATGTGAGCGCCCCATTGCAATTTAGAATCTAAAGTAATTCCTAGAAATACAGTTTCCGTAATAGCATCTACTTTCTTGCCATCAAGTTTTAAATTTAAACCCACTTGGGGTACATTTGGTAATGAGAACTTAAGACATTTAGTTTTGTTCGCATTGAGTAAAAGATTATTAGCTGCAAACCATTTCGAAAGAATAGCCAGACTATCATTCACATGTAAGACATCCGTATCTTTTCTATCTATTTTAAAAATAAGAAAAGTATCATCAGCGAATAAAATTATATCTGATAAGTTAGCCATCATGTAAGGAAGGTCATTAATATAAACTAGAAATAAGAAAGGGCCGAGAATTGAACCTTGAGGCACTCCCATCTTAACTAAGGACCCCGAGGACGTCGCCCCGTTAACGTTCACTTTCAGTTGCCTGTTTGATAGATAGGAAAGAACAAGATTAGCGGCTTGTCCACGAATTCCGTAGTGGTGTAATTTACAGATCAGTGTATTGTGGTCAACGCAGTCAAACGCCTTTGAGAGGTCACAGAAAATGCCAATTGCATCCTGGGACTTCTCCCAGGATTCCAAAATGTGACTGATGAGTAACACTCCCGCATCAGTCGTCGACCTACCTTTCGTGAAACCGAACTGGTGACTATGTAAAATACCATTTGAATTAAAATGTGACAACATCTGGTCTAGCATGATTTTTTCATAGATTTTACTCAATGCTGGTAGCACTGATATAGGTCTATAATTAGAGGGATCACTCTTACTACCCGATTTGAAAATTGGTACTACTTTACTATGTTTCATTAAATCAGGAAACGTACCGCTGTCTAAACATTGATTAAATATGCCTGTTAGGACAGGGGCAATTGTGTCCATAATATCTCCAAGAACCTTAACGGAAATCCCCCATAAGTCTACAGTGTTTTTTATGTTAAGACTTTTGAACGCTTTTTTAATTGTGACAATAGAAATAGGCTCGAATTTAAAACTAGGATTGTCCTTACTGAAGTTTTCTTTGAGTAAAGATTCAGCTAACACAGATGACGAGGGAAGAGATTTCGTAACCTCAATTGGGATGTTGGTGAAGAAATTTTCTAGTGACTCAGCAACTTTCAACTTATCTGAAATGGTTTCATTATCAATTTTTAACGACAAGTCATTCTGCGGGCCTATTACGAACTTTTAAAAAGCCAGGCAAGTTCCAGGCAATTCATTTCACGGGCTGGTTAAATTTCGTATTATGACATTCCTAGTTCTGAGCGACTTCACGCTGGGTAGTTTGTCTATGGATGGCTTGTAATTCTCTGACGTAACGTTCAGAATCCCAATTATATATTTATAGGGAAGGTACGGTTTTGTTTAAATCACGTATTTTATGATAAAAATAATAAATACCATATATTAAACAAGTTAGTCTAGTATAGTAGGTAAAAAAATATGAACGCAATTTATATTGTGCTATTCTAGATTATAATAATTTATACAATATTTCCTGTTTGCAAATTGTAACGCGAGGTTTCCGAACGTATTCCACTTGAAAGTCAGCGGGGAATTCGACAACTTCAATGAAAGTATTGTTTGACAAACTTTAGATAATAACAATAACATTATGAAAGAACACTATCGTATTGTTTGTTTAATGGAAGGATCCATTCTAAGATTTACGGAGTACAAGTATAAACAAAAAGATGGCGAAAGTGTTATTGAGTATTTCAATTAATATTCATGTTTTTAACATTAATACAATGTAAGTTTTATTTTAATAGTGGATGAGCGTTCTCGCCCTCGCCTCATCGGCGAGTTACCTAACTTATGTTCAGCTGGAAAGATTGTTGGAGTTTTTATACTACTTTCAAGAAGTCTGAAGAAATCTCAGTGATTTGCATCTACCATAGAAAATGTTGGCTGGGACTGGGACATTGAATGAGAGCCTATAACACCAGTGGGGCGTTGGTAGGAGCCAGTAGCATACTATGATAATGCAACCAAAACCTAAAATGAGTATAATGTTTACTTAAAACTTTACGTAAAGTTCATACTTAATAAAAACAACTACCTTAGTCTTCACGGATAAATCCGTGGATTTTGTAAGCCCGTTATGGGTAAAAGGTGAACACCAAAAGGAAAGGCCGTTGTTAGGATTTCAATAATACATTTATTATCCTTTTATTTATTTAGTGTAAAGTGTATTTTACTATTCTTAGTCTTGCGTGCGATCACACATCTCATGACATGTGAGGCCTCAGCTGCTCACAAAGATTCAGTCCCAAGTCGTGAACTGCACATCATCCATGTCGAACGCATTAGATTGGTCATGAAGTCGTCTCCTTTTATTAGTTGATTCACAAGTTTGCCGAGAAGAATCACTTTCCAGGAACTCAAACAGTTCATTTTCGTCACACATGATTATATTTTCTTATGTTATATAGAAAACACTCCAATAATTTCCAAATAAACCCTTAACAATTCAATAAAAGCTCCTCTGAAGCAGCGTAAACTGAATGGATTGTGAGGTTACTTTTTGACAGTTCTAATACGGAACGAAATGTCAAACGAACGTTCGTAATACGGTATTGCCAGGCAATATTCGGCCAGAAGTCGGCCAGGGTGTCACGTGATCGCTGACTGGCTTGTTTGACGAGTTCATAATACGAAATTGCAAGGCAGTTCTGTTTACGCCGTAAACTGCCTGGAAATAAGAGTTCATAATAGGGCCCCTGATCTCGCTGTTTTTTGTTTCCAGTTTCTTTGTTAATTACCTGCCACACAGCTTTTATTTTATTATGGGAAATACCAATTTTGTTACTTATTAATTTAGACTTAGCTTGAGCGCAGACCCTTTGAATATTTTAGAATAATTTCTTACATAATCATGAAGAGTTCGATCAGACGTCAATGATTTCTCGTGATACAACTTATATAAAATATCTTTGCTTTTTCTAATGCCAGCAGTGGCCCATTCACTAAATTTTGGTTTAGTATTGATAGTAACTTTTTTTACAGGACATGCTTTATTGAATTCTTGGCATACTGTAGAAAATAGGGTACCATAGTTTAAATTGGGGTCTTGTGAATCAAAACTGGCTGTTGAAAGATTGCTATTAAGATTATTATTAAACATTTTCAACTTATTCTTAGTAAGAGGTCTTATTTCAATGGTTTTATTTGAGTTTAACTTTTTATCTAAGTCAAATGATATAAGTTGACCAGTATGGTCTGACCTGATGCCACTAATTAAGGTGGAGTCTTTTATTTTACAGTTGGTAAATACATTGTCTATGCATGAAGCCGAGGTTGCTGTTATTCTAGTTGCTTCATTAAATATACATTTTAAATTGAATGATTTAAACAATGAGATTAACTTAAATTTTTCGGGTGAATTAACTAGCAGATCAACATTTAGATCACCACAAACAAAAACTAATTTATTATCTTTAAAAAGTTTACTTAGTATTCCTTCCATAATGATCAAAAATGATGACAAGTTTGAGGGTGGTGGTCTATAAACACATAAGAAAGTATGGCCTTCAACCTCTGCACATGCTACCTCACGTAAGCGATCAACAGAGCAGGCAGTGATATCCTTCCTTTCCCTATATCTAAAACGACTATTACACAATATCAAGATACCACCCCCTATTGAGGACCTGTTGTATGCACTGGCAACTGAAAAATTATTTACATTAAACAACATCCTATCCGGTTTTAACCAAGTTTCACAAAAACATAAGATATCCATATGATATTCATCTAATAACATTTCCAAGTCTAAGATTTTGCCAGAGAAGCGATTTATATTTTGGTGATATAGTAAAATAATATTATTTTGGTTCTCTTTTGTCGACTCTAAAAGTTTAAAGAATTAATTACAGTATTATTAGTAGTACTATATAATACCGTTTCGTCACTTAACCTATTCTCAGTTAAATTATCAATAACTGCGTGTATATTGAACGCTAACAAAGTAGCTAATATATGTCGGCTTTTCTTAGGGAGATACATATGTTCCCGAATTAAAACAAAATCTCTAACAAAATTGTTAGTATCAAAATACAATAAGCGGTCACTATGACGACATGTCAAAATATGCATTAAGTTGTTTAAACTATAAGTGTAGTCATTTTCTTGATCATTTAAATTACCCGAATATGGCAATGCACATAATATTAATTTGCTTAATTTTAATTTAAGTAGGGTTTCGATACCATTAACTATGTCCGTTTTAGATATGCTCAGACTGTTTCCTATTAAAAGAACTACAGTAGTCTGCTCATTCATTTGAGTATGTTTTATTTTATGAACAAGCTCATTAAAATGCAGTTTATGGTAACAGCAGTTAACTATGGCATGTTTAGAGCGGTTATTTAACAATGATCCAAAACCCGTTCCTAACCTATCAGAATAAACCAAAATATTACTTTGAGTGGGATTGGTGGTTTCTAGGGTATGAGTTAAACTGGGTGAAGCGGCAGGGACAACGTGCTGTGACATGAGAGGTGGCGGAGTGGGCGCACAACTACAGGTGAGATTGTTTGTCAGTGACTCATACCTCTCTGCATTGTACTTCACCAGGTCAACCAACTCACAGGCTTCCTGCAAGCGCTCACTTAAGATTTGTTGACTGGACTCATACTTACAAGATATTTCCTTAAGTGGTTTTTTCCCTGCTCAGTAATTCCTTTTGAAGGTTTTGTATGACAACATCATACATTTGCCTGCTAGTTTCCAACTTATTACTACATACATTAAGTTGGTTATGTAAGCTGATACGTTCTTTCCTAAGATTAATATTAAACTTATAAACACTTTGCGTCTTCAAGAGTTTCTTGTACTTTTTAATATTTTACTAATTTTAATGTATTTCTTAATTTTATTATGACTGGTAAGAATTGGACAACTAGTTAAGGTATCGTCCCCTGTTAGGTCTTTGGCAACGGTGGGCTTCTCATACGTTTTACGTACCGAAAACAGACGGAAGTTTAGGTATAAGTTATAGTATTAGTATAGACTTTTATTATGAATAGTACGCAAAACAAATATTGCAAGTTTACCAGTTTTAACTGTAAATCATTGAAACGCTCAATAGATAGTGTGAGGGATGTGTGCGAGATGTCAGACATTGTAGCCCTCCAAGAGACGTGGCTTCTGCCCCATGATATTCCTTTCTTAGGTACTATAAGTGACAAGTTTGAGTATACGGGTAAGTCAGCTGTTGACACATCCGCAGGTCTGCTAGTAGGAAGACCTTATGGAGGAGTGGCCATCCTCTGGAGAAGGGGCATTTTTGAAGATGTATCAGTAGTAACATGCACAAGCTCTCGTTTAGCTGATATCAGAGCTACAAAAGGTGATCGTTCTATAATAGTGCTATCGGTGTACATGCCAACTGATTCGCCCGATAACTTGCCTATTTTTACAGATGTTCTAGGTGAGATTGGTGCCATAGTGGCAAGCTTAGATATTGAGAGTGTTTTTATATTAGGAGATTTTAATGCGCATCCCTACGAATTGTTTTTTAGGGAATTAAATAATTTCTGTGATGACCATTGTTGGGTTTGTGCCGATGTAGAAAAATTGGGTTCCGGGACAGATAACTACACTTTTGTAAGCGAAGCTCACGGATGTAGAAGGTGGCTAGACCACTGTGTTGTGTCTTTTTCTGCTTGGCAGACAATTATTAAGGTGGGTATAGAGGAAGACGTATATATGTCGGATCACTTACCGATATACATTGAGTGTGACCTGAATATAGTGAGGCCTAAAATAGTAACGCATAATGCACCGCGCTCTAGGGTTATATGGGGGGAAAGGGACGGATGTCAGGTCAAACGTTATCATGACTTGTGTACCATTTGTACACACTTGTGTAGAGTTGGTTGCGTGACATTGATTTTCCCAAAGAGTTTGCGGAGTGTAGTTATGGGTCTTGCAGCTCGGTAGCACACAAAGGTATATTAGATAATCTGTACAAGGATATTATAGGTATTTTATGTAATGCTGCGGAGTTGACCAATACTGCGGGAGAGTGCAGGCCAAGGAGAGGCAAAGTGTTGTGTGGATGGAACAGTAATGTACGAGACGCTCACCGGGAGGCCAGACACAAGTTCAAATTATGGGTAGCACTTAACAGGCCGACAAGTGGAACAGTATTTGACGAAATGACCGAGTCGCGTAAAGTATTTAAGGGGCGCCTGAAATGGTGTCAAAAGAACAACGACCAAATCAAAATGGACATCATAGCAAAGCAAAGAGCCACAAATAACTTTGGTGAATTTTGGAAATCCACTACTAGGTTGGATGCTGGGCCTGGGCTACCGGTGAGAGTAGGAGGAATCAGTGATCCAGTGGGGATTGCAAATATGTTTATGGAACATTTTAAGGTGCAGTCGCCTCTGGGCCCCTCTGTTGCAGTGGGTGATGCTGAGTCCGACCGTAAGACGGGGCTACCACTGATACATTTTTCGGCAAAACAAATAAAAGCCACCATTCAAAACATGAGCAGAGGTAAGTCCCCCGGCCACGACGGACTCAGCATTGAACATTTCAAATTTGCGGGTGTGCACCTGCCGAGAATTCTTTCCTGGTTCTATGCAATGTGCATTAGTCATTCGTTCTTGCCAGCCGAACTAATGCGAACTATAGTTGTACCTATTGTTAAAAATAGGACAGGGGACATCTCGGACAGAGGAAACTACCGTCCAATTTCCCTGGCGACTACCTTGGCTAAAATACTGGACAGTATGCTTAACTCATATTTGAAAAAATATTTAAGTTTGCACGACGCACAGTTTGGGTTTCAACCTGAACTGTCGACCGAAAGTGCCATGCTGAGTCTAAAGAATACTGTCCAGTATTACACAGAACGCAAAACGCCAGTGTACGCCTGTTTCCTGGATCTTTCCAGAGCCTTCGACCTGGTGTCATATGATGTGCTTTGGAGAAAGCTAGGGGACAGAAATGTACCAGAGGAAGTTCTGAAAATCATGCGGTATTGGTATGCGAATCAGACAAATAGTGTCAAGTGGTCTGGAGCTTTCTCTGAGCCATATGGGTTGGAGTGTGGTGTGAGGCAGGGGGGGTTGACGTCTCCCGGACTCTTCAACCTATATGTCAATGATCTCCTAGAGGAGCTCAGCGGTATGCGTGTCGGCTGCCGAGTTGGTGGTGTTAATATTAACAACATCAGCTACGCGGACGACATGGTACTGCTGGGCCCGACTGAGGGATCTATCAGAGATATGCTGAAGGTGTGTGAAAGATACGCTGAAGCGCATGGACTTGTCTACAATGTCAAGAAATGTGAGTACATGGTCTTTAGGGCCGCCGGTAAGTGCTCTGATCATACACCTAATTTCACCCTAAATGGCATGAACATAACTAAAGTCAACCAATTTAAATACTTGGGGCACATACTTACCGACGACCTTAAGGATAATGTAGACATCGAGAGGGAACGTAGGGTACTAGCGGTCCGAGGTAATATGTTGGCCCGTAGATTCACCCGTTGTACCGACCAAGTCAAAATCACCCTATTCAAGTCGTATTGTCAAGGTTTGTATGCGGGGGGTCTATGGGTCTGCTATGCCAAAAGATCGCTAGATGCCTTGCGAGTACAATATAATAATGTTTTTAGGATGCTGTTGAGACTGCCCCGGTTCTGTAGTGCATCAGAGATGTTCTCGCAGAACCGAACCGACGGATTTAACGCAGTCATGCGCAAAAAAGTTGCATCACTGATGTTTCGAACACGGTTCAGTAACAATAGCATCCTGAAAACAGTGGCGGAGAGTCCTTACTCCCCCATTCTGAGGCATTTTGTGGGGATGAGGGTCAATCAGGGTTTACCACCGTGAAGTGATCGTTCTCTGCGCAACCTGCTTCGGACTCAAAAATTGTGACTGTGTTTTTTGTTTTATGTTATCTTATTTTCTAACACTAGTTTTAAGGAGTTTTACTAACAAAATGGACCATATTGTTGTCTGAAATCAATAAATAAATAATAAAATAAAGTAATACTCCAGTCCGGATACACTACCAACCAGCTCATTGAAAAGGTCATTGGTGTTGGCAACCTGTTCGCTGGCTTTCAGAGAGTTGATGTTGGAGATAGTGTTATGTGCCTTGCATAATTCTGCTTCAAGACCTGATATGCGTTTCAGTGCCTGGTCATGAGTGTCACTGCATTGATGAAAGTCTGACACTAGTTGACGGAGATGGTGATGCTGGTCAAGTATGTCCATGTGCTGGGTGTGAAGTTCTACGAGCTGGCTCTTGAGTTGAGTGTTTTTGTCATTGATCCTCTTGACTTCAACCTCACCGTCCTCTCTTTCCTGCAGCAGCTGGTTGCATTCTTTTTTTGATGCCTCCAGTTCCTTCAGTGCTGCTTTCAGTTTGTCACTCATGTCACGAACTGTGGCTCCACGGGTCATCATTTTACAAAAATCCCCAAATGGCACCTAGAATGTGACAAGAAATAGCTGAGTGTATGAGGAATCAAAAAGGTAGGAGGGTAAGACAGTTAGCAAGAAATAAGAAAACTAAAGATAATGTTAAAAAGAAAAGGATTATAAAAATGAGGGTGCCACCAATGAGGGTGGACTTATTTTGCCCACAGCACCAGCCCTCTTACTATTGATCCTAGGAGCAGTACAGCGGCGATGGGACAATGGGGTCCACATGCCCCCAGCTGCAGACGGAGGCAGGCCTGTTCAGACCTGATTTATGGTAATGACGGCCAGACCATTTCTAGTGCGGAACAATAAAACATGTGAATTGTGAACGCTTGTGTACGTAGTGATGGCTAGTGATAGAGACATTATTAAAAGTGCAAGGACACATTATTAGTGCAACAGCAGGGTGAATATGTACAACAATTGGTGTAAATAGTGTAAATAAAAACTACGTCGTTATGAGGTATGTACATTTTAATTTTTTGTAAATAAGTTGATTCTAATTTTTAAACACGCTTGCCTAATTATTGTTACAATAATTCGTTGCATACCGTATGCATTGGGATAACTGATTTTCTCGTAAAATAGTCATGTTTCTGCTAACAATGTTGGTTACCTATAAAAGATTGGTCAATAAAACGTATAATCTAACCGTAATGCAGTTATATTATAGTTACAAAGGTCTTTGTGGTTATTTTACGAAATACATAGCAAGCTATTTACCCTGCAGCAAGCAGAAACAGGATGTACCTATAACAGTCCAGTCCACGTCTGCCAATCTGGTACGATTTTTAATAAAATAAATTCGCGCTATGCACTTCTTACAGTTTACATCTGTACAAATGGGTAGGTGCACAACCTATCAATCAGCTGACAGATACGACTCGACGCACAGTTCGTAACCTAACAGAACTTATTACCATATGCGAATTCGCGTTGCGTCAGCTGTTGATTAGTACTTACCTAGTTTTACTTTTATCTAATAGATGTGTAACACTGTAGAATATGAATATGTTTTAATCGCATCTAGGTTCCTTTTCGTAAAAAAATAAGAAATTATTGAAACGTCTCGATACTCGCTCGTAAAAGTCGTGATCTGACAGCGGTCATTAGCTGCTTATTTAGATTTACAATACAGATATTGTGTAGTTACTGTTTTTGTAAAACTTCGAGGAGGAAATTCAATATTGTACCTGCTTAGATTTAGGTCCATTTGGATATTAAAATCACATTTATTTTTATTGTAAACGATAACTATGTTATCAAAATAAGACGAGATCGAGTTACGAAGTCTACCTACGTTTGTTTATTGTTAACATCGTCACGCCTGCATTCCCAGTAGAGATAGGCAGAGGTGTATTGTCGAATGTTCATTCAGTGATATGTTAAAATGATACAGATGGCACGCGCCACGCGGCTACAGACGGACTGGCACCGCGCCCGCGCTTCTGCCCCGCCGCGTCTTTTGTTCATAGAGTCGGCTGTAAAGGTTTTATGCAAAATATCTCAAGCAGTTTTAAATTATGATAATTACGTAAAATAAAAAAAACAATTAGATAAAAAAATCTTTTTCGTTTCTATAGCTTCTGTTCGACCTATAGATGTCCATCTTCAAATATTTCGGGTATGAATAGATACACCTTATATATTTTATACCTTTGAAAGAGTTCAAACTCGCATGCGGTCCACCTGATGGTAAGCAGTTACCGAGCATATAGACGCTTCCAATGCCAGAATCATCACTTTTCAAGTAACACATCAAAGCATTAAATCGGCCAACTTACAGCGTTTCTGTATCGTTTTAGCATTTTGAGTCAGTTCTATAGTAGCATTACAAACGTTTGTACTTCTACAGTAATGCTTATTTGGGCACAAATTATAGATCTTATACAAGTTCACCAAAGTTGTTTAATTGCGTTACAGGCGCATTATGTTAGCATGATTGTGGTCAAAGAATGTATCAATCGCATTATAGAAGCATTATTACGGTGAATAAAGTTGCCAATCGCATTACAGAAGCATTATTACGGTGAATAATGTTGCCAATCGCATTACAGAAGCATTATACTAGCAATATTATTGATAATGAAGATGTTCATTGCAATACAAAAGCATTAGACTAGCATTAGAAAGTTGTAAAAGAATGATTGGAGCTATTTAAATGTTCACAGTTGGAACTTAAATAAACCCTACATCATTGCAAAAACATCTCGAATGCCACGGTACAAATTTTATAATACAATTAACGTTGTAATTTGAATAACTATTCTTTCGCTATATAATATGAATGAAGACGGTCAAAACTGAGTGAGTGGCACCATATTTAATTGCATCTAAACAAAATGTATAATACTGGGTAAGTTTTTGACTCTTTTGTTATTACATGCCTTCAAATATCACTGCGCAATGTAGTTTACTGTTAATATCAATAGAATTTTTATTGAAAATTTTCACTCGCTTTCGATATTTTATGGTTTTGATATAAAATGTTATATAAAGATATGTGTGAAATAATCAAAACGACTGTGTATTCCTAGTACAGAACAAATTTTGCATAATTAACATTATAGTATTGGTTGGGTTGTGTTAAATTAAGTTATATCATTATTCTAAATGTCTATTTCTTTTATAAATGGGTGCGAATGTTAATACTTTTTGGTTATAAAATATTTACAAAATGGTGTCGGTCTTTAGCTGCCGGTGAGCTTTTAAAAAGGTTAATTAATGCCTCCAGCAGTATAAATACTCACACGTGAACAATTATTAAGCCAGAGGCCATAGAGAAGACTTTTGATGAACCACTATTTTGGCATGGTCTATAAAGTAGTTATTTACAGGTTCACCGGTATACCAGTAGATTTGATGTAGACTGAAATAGTTCCACCACTTGTACGCAATTTTGGGAATCCTTGAGCAAAGCAATAAAACCCATTTCAGAATGTTGGTACAACTTGAATCCGTTTGCCAAGACATGATAAAAGGGCTTTCTGAATGCATTATCTACATAATTATTCCTGCGCGTGGCTTATTTAAATGATGGTGATATGGTGCTATCAACAAAAAATAAATAAAGTCGTTAGTTCCATTCGAATACTTGAATGTACAGACACTTTAGGATGGTCAAAAACTTCAGAAAACGCACGAACATCTTTTTTTATGGTTGATGCTTTTTAATATTTTTTTCTTATTTTCAGTATTTTTTATACCAACCTTACAATGCCGTACAAAATAGTACAGACGATAAAGAGAGGGAAATCAATACTAGCTATTGTACCTTCTTTGTGGGAGGAAAATGGTAACTTGTGGTTGCCGCCTAAAAAGACACAGTACAAATTAATGAAAGATGAGCACTGAGCAAACCAAGCCCGATAAAAAAGAATGGAGATTAATGAACTGCATTTTAAATAGGAACAATATTCGAACACATCAGCTTGCCGAAGCTGAATTATCAATAATGGAAGACAATTCAGACACAGACGTGAATGACACAGGCATGGTGGCACCCAGTAGTTTTTTGGAACATCTGTCCAGTTTTCCAATAGCAAAGTTAAATTATTAGTTATTCCGTTATGCCAATATTCGCCACATTCTAGTTTTTTAAATTGACAAATCTAGTTGTTTTTAAAGTGGTCCTTGGAAACATAGATAATATTTCCGGAATCAATCCATTCATAATTTTCGCGAGATCTTTTAACGCTCTTTGATTAATATTGCTTTCAATAGCCCATCTTCTTATATTTTCACGAAAGGAAGAACATTTTAACATATTTATTAATATCACTGTCATCTTCACTTTCGTCGGAGCTCTCAGGTCTTACATTTTCAACATAGAACGGACAGGAATAAACACGATTTTGTTGAATATTCTCATCATTCGCATTATGTGTATTTTCAATGTTGGCAGGTCCTACTTGATTTTGGTGACATACGGAACCTTCTTTAATATCGCTACAATTCACTTTGCACGAATTGTTCTGTTGTGCATTGATCGATTTCGAAGTCATCATAATTCTTGCACGTTCCTTTGATATTTTTCGCCTGATTCATCCGGTTCTTACTCTTACTTTAAACGGCTTTTTCAACATTTTGTGAGACAAAATGCTGCACTTATTTTTAGCTATATTAAATTACACGTACGATGAGATCACAACTTAATTTATCATTAGCATATTATCTATAATCGTTACCCATACACTGTTAGGCATACAATTAAATGCTATGATATGCTATGCTTTCCCCAATATGACCGACAAATGTTTTTAAGAATACAGTAAAATGAATGTACATACAGCTTTACGCATTACAATAACTCACGTGTAACAACAGCTGATAGTTGGATAATTGCGTTGTGGTATGCTGCACTAACACTAAATACTTTATAAAAGCATTTTTATATGCCAATATCCAACCGTTAAACAGTGTAAAGCATCATAATAGTTTTGAAATGCCAATATAGAGCGTCAAGATGCTCGGTGAACTTATATAAGAGCTTATATGGACTTTAAGTTCGACATAGGTTTACTATTAGTATATAGTTGCGCGTTGCCAGCTTCTAAGAAAGGAATCGCATTGCTACCTATAAAAATACTTTTTGTAAATATGTATCTACTAATTATATTCATAAACGATAGGTAGACATTTTATTGTTTATTATACAGTTTGAATAATGTTATTTTCTAGAATAACCGTATCAGGATCCATCTCAAAAGCAGATATGGGGCACTTAACCTCAACCACACCGTCTTCAAACACTTCATTAGGCTCCTAAAAAGAAATGTTCTGAAGTTAGGCAAAATTTACCTTCGTTAAATCGGGATCAATACTTTCATTTCGCGAAATTACTTGCCCCTTCTGCTTTTCAGCATTTTTTTTTGGCATGGTAGCATGTATTTTGGATTGAACGGAATAATAAAACGTACCCACAAATATTCTACATGCATATAAGAAAACAAGAAACAAAAAAGTCGTTTATTGAGCAATCGTGTAAAAATTTAACAAATTAGGTACAGTCAACGAGGCCTATGCTGAGCTTTTCATTTCTGTGAGTATACATTGCGACGCGTCCTTTGCTTGATTTAAACCAGTTTATACAATCGGCCTGAGGCGCTGTGCGTCCCTCGCGCGATAACATTCGTGCGATTCCTACTCACTCACAAAAATGTAAAGCTCAGCTTAGGCCTCGCGGACTGTACACATCGAGATATTTCTCCATCAGGTGTAGCTCCTAAAAATATATGTTCTGAAGTTAGGCAAAATTTACCTTCGTTAAATCGGGATCAATACTTTCATTTGGTGAAATTACTTGCCCCTGCTGCTTTTCAGTATTTTTTTTGCTATGGAAACATGTTTTTTGGATTTAACGGATTAAAAAAAAAGTACGTACAAATATTCTACATGCATACCAGAACACAAGAAACATAACAGTCGTTTATTGAGCAGTCGTGTAAAAATTTAACCAATAAGGTACAGTCAATGAGGCCTAGGCTGAGCTTTGCATTTGTGTGAGTATACATTGCGACGCGTCCATTGCTTGATTTAAACCGGTTTATACAATTGGGAGAGAAATTTCCAACTTGAAATAGTGAAGAGTGCACTGGTGTCTGTTGTCATGTAAATATTTGATAACTAAAATATTACAAAGAAATTGTAAAATTTCAACAATAAAAACAAAAACTTTACAAACAAACTTCTCTTGCGTGTTTCAAACTATCGGACAAAACCTTTTTTTATTTTGACACCACCAAAAGTTTTATTTTTTTCTCGTTTGCTGATTATTATGCTGTCTGAAAATAACTAATTGAATGTATGTTGGAGATTATATTAAAAAACTATTCAGAAAAAGAAGAAAACAAACAAATATATTAACGTATAATTTATTTTCTTTGGTATATTCGCATTACAATGTCATAGAAAAATACTTATTAAAACACTACAATCAGATAATAAAAAATATTCATTTGTATCAAGCAGTATTGGTTTATTCTTCGTAAATTGACGAGATTACGTGGCGCACAATGTGGCTACAGCGAGCGACACGACCACCTTCATTGAGCGCTTGGCGCAGACTAAAGCTAGCGACCGCGCGTCCTTTGTTTTTTTTGGGAATAGCATCTCCCAGGTCAACCTATGAGGTTGTCGTCTGCTTAAGCGGACTTGCCTGTGGTTGCCAGGACTTGTGGCAAGCGGGTTTCGTATTAGGTTGGAAATGAAACCAAAGGTCACTTACACATTTATTCGGTATGAAACACGAGACAGATATCAGGGAAGTAGGTTTATAAGGTCTCTAAGTACTTGTTCACTGGTCACTGTAGTTAGAAGGAAAGAACGTTACTGCCCTGGGCTTGGCTACGCCGCAGAACGTGGTCCGGCGTGAGGTCACAGGGCCTGCCCTGGGGTCGCTCCCCTACTCTGCTGCCAGAGGTCACCAGACGTGGGCAGCAACACGCAGGGATGTACGACCGTGTGTAGGCACGTGGTCCGCTCAGGCAGGGGCCTCAACATGTGGCGGGCGTGGGGTCTCTGGTGCCAACGAGCCACGTGGATGGCAGGTTCAGGCAGCGGTCGCGGCCGCGTGGGTAGTCCGCGTGACGGGCGTCTCTCCAGCGGTAGGGCGGAGGCAGCGATGACGTCCG
Organism: Dasypolia templi; assembly: GCA_963555695.1. Classification (NCBI taxonomy): domain Eukaryota; kingdom Metazoa; phylum Arthropoda; class Insecta; order Lepidoptera; family Noctuidae; genus Dasypolia; species Dasypolia templi. The sequence continues at coordinate 9,294,561 of OY743137.1, read as the reverse complement.
TCAGCGGTAGGCAGGAAGTGTATCCCAAGACTGGAACCCTGGAATCAGCGCGAGGCGGATGCTCCCGTAAGCGTTGTGCCAGAACTGCAAACCTCCGTCGATGTGTGCGTCTCCCAGCCGTAAGCCCAAAGCAAGGTGCATGGAGGCAGACTCACCCATCGTGGCGGCTTACAATTATAGGTTATGCCGTGCACATGCCGCGGGCATTCTCGGAGGTCCCTCACCGCGTGGCTAGGCGATTTAAGCGCAGCGCGGCGAGACAAGCATAGCGTAGGATGCGAGAAGCATGCGCACGCATTCACAGAGAGGTGCAGTAATGGTGTCAGGTGATGTGGCAGAAGTCACTATTGGTACATAGCTTTCTCAACAGTCATTGTGAGGCTGCCGAGAACAATTACAATAGCTGCCGATCGCGCAGACAGAGAAAAAAAAATGCGAACTGCCAGCACACAAATAAGAGTATAAGCAATCACACTGAGCACTTACCCGTTTATCTCGGGATTATGTAAATTTACTACAAGGCCTGCTTGATGCGAAGGAAAGACAAACATAGCAGCAACCCACACCTGACACTGCGTGACGTGGTGGTAATTTGAAAGATTTAGGGCTGTCACTCTCGTAAAACCGTAACTAGAGATGTGCGTTTTAGTAGATTTTTAGGAAATCGACTGCAACGCTACAGACTTAAACTTAAATACATATATAGAATACCGATGACGGTTGCTTCTTTCCACGCTTGTGGGAAGATGTTGTTGCTCAAGGCGTCATTGAAGATGGCGGTCATAAGCATTATTAGCGGGGCAGGAAGGAGTTTGTATACATTATTGGTGTTGGATTCGATGCTCGGGTCAGGGGCTTCTGTCATGAGGGCTGCTGACTCCTCTTCCCATTTAGTTTCAGGATTTGGATGTATTCAACGAATGTTTTATTGATTTATGCAGAAAGATATTTAATTATGAGAATATTACAATTTAATAGAGAAAAATAAAAAAACAAAAAAATTTGGGGCGCGTGCGATGCGCGATATTCGTCATGTATTCGGTCTAATGTGAAGTTGGTTGGCGACGCTCCGCGATGATTGGTCGATGTCATTCGCAAAGATGCCGTTAGCGGCCACTTCTGGTCGCCATCTTGCCTCTTTATGCCGAAAGATGGAGCAGGCGGTAACACAGGCCCGGGCTTGGAAGTAGCAGGTTCCAACAGGATCAGCAGGATGGCACATCAGAGACTGGAAGCGACACCGGCAGCGGGCATATTTTTGAATACGCCTTGCGTGTTACAGCTGATGCCGTGAGTAGGTCAGCCACTCTTGAGATTCCATCAGCACCTGGATGAATCCGTATAATCCTTCCTAGTTTCCACCTGAGTGGAGGCAGATTATCGTCTTTGATTAGAGCGAGTTGATTGAGCATAATGGAATCATGATTTGTCTTCCATTTACTCCGCGTCTGCAGCTCCGACACATATTCTTTGGCCCATCGTTTCCAGAAGCTTTGCCTCATCTGCTCGATCACGTCGTAGCGCTGCAGGGGATGAATTGGTGTAGCAGTCAAGTCTTGGTAGGCTGGAGCGGTCAGTGGCCGACCGATGAGGAAATGGGCGGGGCTAAGGGGTTGCAGGTCGTTAGGATCTGTGGACAGAGCTGTTAAAGGACGGGAATTCATAATGGCTTCAGTTTGTGCCAACACCGTACTGAATTCCTCATAAGTGAGATTTGCACCCCCCATTACTCGTCGCAGGTGATGTTTACACGATTTCACCCCGCTTCCCACAAACCGCCAAAATGAGGAGCATACGGCGGAATGAAGCTGAATTTAATATGGTTATTTGAAGCGGAATCACTAATATCTTTACTATTCTTTTCAATGAACGAAACTAATTCTTTTTCAGTCCCAACACAATGTTTACCGTTATCTGACATTATCTCGGCTGGTTTACCCCTACGTGATGTGAAACGTTTTAATGCGAGTATGTAATCCTTTGTTGAAAGACTTGTAACTAATTCGAGATGAATGGAACGTGTACATAAACAAACAAATAAACATATGTATCCTTTAATTAGATTATATCTACGATAGCCCCTACGGTTCAAAATCATCACTGGTCCCGCGTAGTCAACGCCGCAACGCATAAAAGGGAAGCCGGGTTCCAGGCGTTCAGCCGGCAAATTACCCATGATAGGCTGTATGGTCTTCCCTTTGAAGCGTGTGCACGTGACACAGTCGTGTACCGTTTTCCTTGCTAGGTTTCGCCCTCCGAGCGGCCACCAAGCCTCACGCACACAAGCTAGCAGGAGCTGAGGTCCACCATGCAACAGTTGTTTATGTTCATGTGAAAACAAAAACACTGTGAATCTATGTTTACTACACAATAGCACTGGATGTTTTTTGTTATTTTCGAAGTAAGACGCGTTACTTTATCTTCCGCCAACGCGTATTAATTTAAATTCATCAAGAAAAACATTCAAGCCTGTTATTCTTTTAGATTTTACCAACGATCGCTTAGTTAAGTCATTCTATTCGTTGTTAAATGATTGCGTTTGCGCGATCCGTGCGAGCATTCCAACTGAGTCGTTTAACTCATCGACAGATAACGAACCGGTTTTGAGATTTTGTTTACTTGCACGCGTGTTACCTATAAAACGTAGTACATAGGCTGTCGCTCGCCGTAACCGATTAAAGGTGGAGAATCTATTAAAATCTATTAGAACAGCATTATTACTACACACCATACTAACATTTTGTATTTTTACATCGGGTAATTGATCTTTTCCTATGAAAATATCTCTTGAATTTTCGAATTTTTGTTGTTGTAAAAAGGCTTGGCCATGCCACCACATATTATTGCTTTGAAGCCCGCTTAGAGGAAGACCTCTCGACACAATATCGGCCGGGTTATCTTTACCGTTAATATGTAACCAAATAACATCACCTGTAAGCTCGTTTATTTGTGACACACGATTCTGAACAAATGTTTTTAAACTATGCGATGATATTCTGATCCAGCCCATGACTATGGTGAAATCAGTTCAGAAAAACACTTTGGTGAATGTCAGTCTTAATGAACTTATAATTTTGTGATATAACCGTGCGCCTAGTTAAGCGCCGCATAACTCGAGTCGAGGAATGGTGCATACAGTTCTGACTGGCGCGACCTTGCTCTTGGCACATAACAACTTCATCGCTATAGATGAGTCGTCTGTGTAAGTGCGTACGTATGCGCAGGCACCTGACGCGTCTTGTGACGTGTCAGTGAAAATATGTAACTCACTATTATCAGTACATTCACTCATGACGTAACGAGGGACACGAATACTGCCTAATGGGGACAAGTCTTGAAGGAATCGGTTCCACAAGCATTTGATATCGTTAGGTACCGAATCATCCCAATCGATTTTACATAGCCACAATTTGTGAAGCAGTATTTTTGCTGTAATAACTGTCGGCAACAAAAGACCTAGCGGGTCATAGATTTGTGAAATAACCGACATCATACTTCGCTTTGTAACTTTATTCGATTTACTTTCTATGTTGGTGGTAAAATAAAGTTCATTTTTATCGACTGGCCAACCTAAACTGAGAGTTTTATTTTGGCAATGTTCTTCGATAGCCAATTCTTTAGATGCTTCTTTTACGTCATAACTGAACGTCCACTTCCGAAAAGGAAAGTAGGCCGATTTAAGAACCTTCAACGTCGTTTCGCATGTTTTTAACAAAACTTGAGGATCATCATCACCAGTAATTAAATCATCGACAAAGAAATCTTAACAATCAACCGTAACAATAACTTCATCTTCCGTTTCCTGAGCGAGTTGACGTAAACAACGCATACTTAGGTATGGAGCCGACGCGGTTCCGTACGTAACTGTGTTGAGTCGGTATATACCTAATTCATAATTTTCTCGCCATAAAATTAACTGAAGGTTGCGCTGATCGTGGTGCAACAGTACTTGCCGGTACATCTTCTCCACGTCAGCGCAGGCTACATACCTATACTGCCGAAAACGAAGAAGAATAGAAAGAAAATCGTTTTAAAGAGGAGGTCCTATCATTTGTATATCGTTAAGTGACTTCTTTGAAGTAGTTGTGGCACTAGCATCAAAAACTACACGCAATTTTGTAGTCGTGCTGTGTTCGCGGAATACTCCGTGATGCGGGAGAAAGTAATGTGGTCATGCGTAATCGTTTATTCGAGACATATGCCCTAGCTCAATATATTCCTTTAGAAATTCACTGTACAACCTTTTATAAGAAGAAGACCGATCTAACTTACGTTCTAATGACAAGAAACGAGATTTTGCGTTTTCAAATGAATCACCGAGCGCGTCAGCTGATTCTTTCAATGGAATTCTCACAGAAAATCTACCATTACTATCTCGTGTAGTAGTTGTAACAAAAGATTCTTCACACATACGATCTTCTTCGGTAAGAATAGGACCCGAACTTACAATTCAATTTCAATTTCAAATTAATTTTTTATAATTTATTTCTCCCAAAAAGGTACAAGTTTGGTACATGGTATCAGGTTACAGGCAGAGTCAAACCTTTGTGAGAGCTGGAGTCTATACTGGGTTCAGGACCTGTATGACAGATCTCCAGGCTCACACCCTTAAAATTATATAATTCAATTGCACTTACGTAATACAACATCGTAAAAGCTTCAAGTACTGAGAGGAAGAGAAATCTATAAATAAAACAAAACGGAGATGTGCTATGAGAGTCTTTGGAAAGTGTTGTGTGTCCGTGAGTACCACATAAGTCCTCACGCCCAGCACCCACGAAGGGCACAGGACGCGAGCACCTACTTGCTTGAGAGTGTGTGTCTGTGTGTGGTTAAGAAGGCGAACGCGATCTGACATTAATTTAAGTGGGTGAATATTCCCGGTAGGCAAAACTATTTTAAAATATTTAGTATATATTCAGTCTCCTCATAATCCAATTCAAGTAGCCATTTCGTTACAGTTTTTTTACATTTTGATCTGCACATATGGTGTATATTTAAAATTTTGTTTACCTTGTTATAGACGTAGCTACTGAGGAAAGGGAAACTACGTTGGGCCGAACGACAATTTGTGCAACAACAAGCTCAAGCTCTTCTAGTTCCCAAAATTTACGTAATTGTGTATCTATATTCGACTGCTGTATAAAATGACAGTGAATATATTAACGTTTGTTTTATTATGAATGGAACCTAAAATTAACCACCCCAATTTTTAATTCTGCAGGTATGGACCGTTGGATAATCGAATTCGATCCATATCTAATAAATCCCAAAATATGTCCGCATCAATCAGTAAATCGATCTCTGACGGTGTGTTGAACGTAGGATCCGCAAGACATACATTGTCCGGGACTTGGATTGTGTCAAAGACAATATGAGTCGCCGGAAAACTCGTCGTAATGCACGACAAAACAAAACATCTCAGAAAAGAATTAAAGTTACTCGTTTTTGATCGCATGTTGATATCGCATAATTTATTCGATTGTGAGACCGACTGTCCCACGCCCGATATTCTTATAGTGGAATGTATTAATGTCACGTTTAAACGTCTACATAGCTTTTCTGAAATAAAGCAGTTTTGGTCACCACTATATATCAGCGCTCGAGCTGTATGATATTTACTATTACCATCCATGACTTCAACTAGTGCAGTGGATAACAATACCTGTGGCAACGGTATGGAAGGCGCATTATCGATTAACAAATTATTTGCACATGGTATGACAGATACCGGTTTTTCATCAGCACTCGCCGCTGACGACGCCGGTATGGTTGCCATAACATTGTTATTCTCGTTATGCAATAAAGTGTTGTGTTTCTCCTGGCCCTGCTTGCACGGCCCGAATATGCACTCAGTGATTAGGTGACCTGTACGTAAACAATTACTACACAGTTCCTTGACACTATCAATGAATTTAATTCTTTCCGGAACTGCCAGGTTTAGGAATTTAAAACAAATAAATAACGGGTGACTTTGCCCGCACATCAAACAAGACTGTTTTGATGTTACGGATGTGCCGGTATTTTTACGCGACACATAGCTATGTGATTGGTGTGCTGCAGCACTCGTGTGCCTTTTATTTTCAGACTTATTGTTAGGTTTATTATCGTGAGTATTTCGAGTTTGGTTACTATGAACCATATCTTACATATCCGCACGATTACGTTAAAAAAAAAAACATTAATTTTGTTTTGGTTTTGTGAATACCAGTAGATATTGAGCCTAAGTCATTCTCCCACTCACGCTCAATAGAAGAATCTAGCTTCGATACTATGATGTAGATGACTAAAGTATCCCACATTTCGGTGGGCTCGTCAATAGATTTGAGCGCTCGTAGGTTACGTAACACTGCATCGATTAATTCTCTGATTAACGAAGGGGATTCTTTGTTAATGGATTGTGCAGTAAACAAAGATTTCACATGGTTGTGGATTAACAGACGATTATTGTGGTACCTATTCTCCAACAACTCCCACGCGTGGATATAATTAGTGGCAGTAAACTCTAATGCACTTATAATCACTGAGCGAAGATTTCAGGTAATGGAACTTCTGAATTGCGTCTAAATCACTTCGTTTATGAATCATAGATAAATAGGAATTTTTATACTCGAGCCAGTGATCATATGAACCGCTGAAAGAGGGGAGTGTGATCTGCGGTAATTTAATGGAACTAAAATTACTATGTGCACTTGAATATTTAACGCTATCACTCGCATCTCTTATTTTTACATCATCAGTTAAGCATTTGGCAATGGACATGATACTAAAATATTGATCCTCAAAAGATGCCCTATACTCTAGTTGTTTATCCAATTCAGTATCATCTAATATTTGTTCGATTTTGTCTTGAATATTGGTTAACGCGATTAGTACATTGGAGACCGACTCCATTCGTAAGAGAAGTTCTGCATGCTGTCGTTCAGATATATGAACGTTTTCATATTTGGCAACATTTTTTCAAATAAAGTAAGTCGACTTTTTAGTGTACCCCTTTGCTTTTTAAGATCCCCTATGTTCGAAATATGACCAGCTTTACTGTAATCGTCGTCACTCATCCTAGCGGGTTATGAAAGATAAAAGTTACTCACGGTTAAACACCAACTGCTAACCAAGGTGGTAGACACCACGTGTTGCGAACTTTGCGCGATGTGCGTAAACTAGAATTTCAAAATCACAGTACGGTATTAGACACTTACAAATGTGATGGGAAGAACAGGAACGACCAGCCTGACCGTCTCTTGCTGATCCTCGATGCGATGTGAAGATCCGGTTCGAAAGGACCAATGTTCGATTCGATGCTCGGGTCAGGATGAGGGCTGCTGACTCCTCTTCCCATTCAGTTTCAGGATTTGGATGTATTGGATTTCGATAATTGGTCGATGTCATTCGCAAACATGCCGTTAGCGGCAACTTCAGGTCGTCATCTTGCCTCTTTATGCCGAAAGATGGAGCAGGCGGTAACAATTGGTAATACCACCCGAACCGGGGGCTTTACGAGCGTGGAGCCCTTTAATGATGTCCTGGACTTCGTCTGGAGTGACGGGAGGCAGATGATCATCAGGGTCTTCGACGGGTGGGAGGGAGGCTCTCCGTTCGACTTCAGCGTCGACCTTGTTCAGGTGAGCTTGGTCTACTGGTTGAAAGCTGGGAGAACGTTGGAACTCTAGGCTGTCGGCAAGACATTCGGCCTTGTCGGTACTGTCAAAAGCGACACTCTTATCAGGGCGGATGAGAGATACAGACCTCTTCAGAGGACTGCAATTTCCTCTGCAAGTGCCAGAAGCCTTGATGGGTGGGCTCGAGTTCACTTAGCATTTTGTTCCAGCCCTCAGAGCGAACCTCCCGTATGCGTTTCTTTACAGACCGCCGTAAATGGCGCATGTGGGCTTTGTTCGCGTCACAAGGGAAGGAGTCGTAGGCACGAATAGCCGCGTTCTTTTCGGTTATCAAGTCACGTACGTCAGTAGGTAGTTTCCAGCGATGGTCTTCCATCACCGGAACTTCCCGTGAACAATCCGTCAATACGGATTGGACGTGCTCTGTAAACGAGTCGATTGCGGCCGTCGTGTCGGCTACTGACACTATATGATCGGGGATGGTGTCCAAGTGAGGAGACGTGGTGGATTTCAGTCTTTCGCTTACTTTCCTCCAGTCGGTTATCATCTGGGTCTGAAGGGGGCGGTTGGGGTCGATCGGGCCCGAGTAAGGGGCAAGATGCATAACTACTGGGCGGTGGTCAGAGTTAAGGTCGTGGGACGTCTCTATACATTGCAAACGGAGGTTCACATTCTTGAGCAGCGCTACATTGAGTACATCAGGAAGATGGTTGGGATTTCCGGGGAAATGGGTCGGGCTCATTGGAGCGATGACGTCGAAGTTAAGGGATTCGCCTAACTTGAAAACGATCCTACCTCTGGTAGAAGTCGTGCTACTATTCCACGCCGGGTGTTTGGCATTAAGATCCCCCGCCAAGATGACGGAGTCACTCATACCGAAGAGGGCAGTGAAGTCCTTTTGTAGAGAGATGGGATCCTCTTGACCATTGTCTGGTGGTATGTAGGCGGAGTTGATGGTGATCGGTTGGTGACCGGTCATGCCGAGCCGACAGATGGAGGTCTTCAGGTGGGAGAATAGAGGAGGTGGGTCTATAGGGATGCAATACAAAGATTTCCTAAAGTATATTAGTGTGCCATCCTTGTGGCATCGAGACCTGTTAATGCGAACTAGTTTAAAGTTGGCAATGTTCGGGTTTCGGTGGTGAGGCTTTAAAAAGCTTTCCTGTATGAGGAGGATGTCTAGCTGGTGGTCGCGGAGGAAAGCGGCGATCTCATCGCGTTGACCTGGAACGCCATTTGCGTTGAAATAGCCTAATTTAAGGGACCGGGGTTTGGAGCAGTTTACTCTCGTATTATCCATTGAGAATTAATATTTGAGTGAATTTAGGACTTGCATGATCTCGGGATACGCACTGAGGATTTCCATAAGGCGTGCGTTGCCATTTGCAGCAACGATTTCTTCCGCCATTTTATACGCGGCGGTGGTGAAGAGGGCCGCGTATGTACTTAAGACCGCGCGTCCTGAGATTTAAATTGATTTATAGAAATGCATTAAACAATTGTTTTAAAATATAATTTAACTTTTAAATTGATCTTTTTTTTTTCAAGCAAGGTAACATTAGGCCTTGGTTATAAAATATTTTTTGTTTGAATTTGGGTCATATATTCAACGATAAAAATATAATTTCTTACGAAAAATTATCAGTAACTCTCTGTTTTACGTATAAAACATAATAAATTCAGTTGAGCATTCCAAAGTACAAGATACCGTTGTACCATGGGCATTTTCGTAAATGATTGAATTCTTATATATTCGAAGTTGTTGTGTTGTAACATGGCCTACACCCTAATTGCGTAATACACAATCAATCGGAATCTGAATCGTTTTGAAACAGATTGCTAATCCATTGCTTCTTAAGTTCGATAAAAATTCTGCTCAACAATATATAGAACGCAATGAATGTTCTTGAACCGTCAAAATCAAACAGATTAGTCGTAATCGTTTACGAAAATGTGTTACGCAATTAGGGTGCTAGTCTCTGCAAAGGATGTTTCATAAAATTTTATGAAACATCCTTTGCAGAGACAAGGTTTTTACTGATTAATGGAAATAACTTGAAATATTTACTTAAAACACTCCTAAGAGAAATAATCAACCTTTCATTGGCACTTTTTTATTTATTGATATTGTAGGTATATTATACCTTAATAACACATCAAAACTCGAGCCAAACGCTCAAATACAAGAAAAATTGAGATAGCGCTCTTAACAAACATGATTCAATATCTTTGTACCTTACGATAGCTTAATCCTTAATGGTAGTCTAGTAATTTTTTCGAAAGGTACTTATTTATATTGTAGTCAACAGATTTCATTGCATTACAACTATAACCCACTTACTTCTACACTAGTAAAATATTTAATTAGTTCTAGATGGGATAAATTATACACTTCAAAATTTTGTTTTAAAGTCGTTTTCGTTTCAGATCAAAAGATTCAATAATTTGAAGTAAAATATCTCGTTCATTGAATGTAATTTTTTTTTTTTTTTTTTTATAAAACATTGCCCCACACTAGGAATTAATCCTGTACCGTGGGTGCGTTCACAAACATGAAAACTCACATACACAAGACACCCAGACCCGGAACAACTATTTGTAGGTCATACAAATATTTGTTCCGTGCGGGAATCGAACCTGCGACACGGAGCGCAGCAGCCGATCGCTCAACCACTGCATATATTTATTTATAAATAAAGTTCAAAAACAACAATACAGAATTAAAGGTTCCTGTGTAAAATGCAGAGCTAATTTAAACAAAATATGTTTGGAATTAACGAAGCGTGTGTCGTTAGCTATAATAATAATGCAAAGTATTTCGCTGTCCTTCATTTTATCTCTTTTATTCTAACTTTTGATGATGGTTTCGACCTCATTGTGTTTCTATTCTCGGATGGGGAAAAGCTACATGTCACTTGATGATAAGGATTTACACTATTGGCAGCTCACTTCAAGCTCACGTCCATCCAAGTATTCACGTTGAGATTTTATAGAAATTGGGTGACGTCTACATTTGGGGCCGGTTGTTTCGAACGGTTGGTTAACGTAACATACGTACGTCAAATAATAACGATTACTTAAGATGTTTAACGTTCGTTAAATATAAAGAGTTGTTTCACTACATACAAAACGTACATAGAGATTGGTGCCTGAGTTAGGTTTATATAAAAACCTGTGGTACAGCGGCCTACTTAAGTAATTCATTTTCGTAAACGATTACGAGTAATCTGTTGTTTTTTGTTAGTTCAACAACATTCTTTGCTTTATTAACATTGTTGAGACGATTTTCACATTCACAGATCAAGTTTTTCCCAGAATATCAAGCAGCATTACCATTAAGTAGGTCAGCAGAGCTCTAAGCCACGTGGAACAGTACCGAGAGAGATCTTTTATCTAACTCGTTACCCGTGAACGTGTACTTTTCGTGTAGAAGAGGAACACCGGTAGCGAGACCGGTAAATATTTTCTTTTAATACACAAGTTTAGTTACAGATTTACTCAATTTATTTACTGACAGTACGCACCATCTTTAGAATAAATAGAATGAGGAAAACGGTTATAGAGAAGTTAATACTTGAATTATATTTGAAACTTTAGTTTTGATCATGTTGGAGTGCCTGCGCAAATTCTCTTAGCAATCATTAATGTATTCGTGCTAAACTATCACCTTTTGTTAAGATCAACCAATTGTTCAATGTCATTGTTCTCAATATAAATCAAAACTCATACACGTAACTTGTGCCCGCTGCATTTTTATTCTAAACCCCGTTAAATTACGTACATATTGGTCCATCAAACCGGATTGAATAAAATTGCTTAGATCTGCTACTTCATATAAGTACATAAATTTGGAAGAACAAGAAATAAACATTTGTAATCACTTTGAAAATGTTACTACAACGAATGTGGTTAGATAAATTGTCATGGGATGAGCCATTGCCTACTGAAATTAATTTACAATGGCAGACTATTATTAAAGCTCTGTCTGTTTTAAATGAAATTCGTATTCCTCGAATTGTTGTTTGTTACTCATACCGGGAGTTGGAACTCCATATATTCACAGACGCGTCTGAACGCGCATATGGTGCGTGTATGTACGCAGTATTAATCACGAAGGTGAATGCATTGTTCGGTTGATTATGTCCAAAAGTCGAGTGGCGCCAATTAAACCTACCACAATTCCCAGGTTGGAGTTGTGTGGCGCGGTTGTAGGAGCTCGTCTGTATGAGGAGGTGTTAAACTCCCTTCGGCTTAAGTTCTCTCGCGTATTTTGTTGGACTGATTCGACCATCGTGCTAGGATGGCTACAGATGTTACCTTCAAGGCTTCAGCCGTTTGAACGCAATCGCGTCGCTGAAATCCTAGATCAGGCAGTTCACTGTACCTGGAGGCACGTCCCAACCGATAAGAACCCAGCAGACCTAATATCTCGTGGGGTAGATATTACTCATCTGCAGAGTTTGGACATGTGGTGGTCTGGTCCTGCCTTTCTCCAACAAGACTCACGTAGTTGGCCTTCGCAATTTAAATGTATAGAATTAGCCTCACTCCCTGAAACTCGACCTGATGTATCATTAAGTGTTGTTCTTGACGATAACGATACGGCATTAGTTATAGATTTTAAACGTTTTTCTAAGTATTTAAGACTTTTACGTTCCATGGCTTTTGCGATGCGATTCATCAAATTATGTAAACGACAATCGCCCGTTAGTACTTATTTATCTGATGAAGAATTAAGCAAGGCGTTAAAAATATTAATTTATCAAAGTCAACAAGAATCATTTCCTGAACATAAACACAAAGTTTACCAAAAAAGAGCGTCCTATTAAAATTTAATGTGTATTTAGATGACAACAATCTAATACGTATCGGAGGACGTCTCGATAATTCTGATTTTACTTATAATAAACGGCACTCTATAATTTTAAAGTCCACTCATAACTTCACTAAATTATTATTTGATTTTGAACACAAAAGGTTAATGCACGCAGGCCCTCAGCTATTGTTAGCAACGATTAGAGAATCCTATTGGCCTATAGGAGGTCGAAATTTAGACAAAGCCTGTTATCATAGATTCGTTCTTTGCCGACGTATGCAGGGTAAGGTGGTTACTCCATTGATGGGCAACCTGCCGCGACAGCGCCTTCTTCCAGGAGGGTATCCGTTCGAAAGCGCTGGCGTTGATTACGCAGGTCCTATTATGAGTGCTACTCGTCAAGGTCGTGGATGTAGACTCGTCAAGGTGTATATAGCAATTTTCATATGTTTCACCACAAAGGCTGTGCATTTGGAGCTTGTGGGTGATTTGACTAGTCATAATTATTTATTAGCGTTATATAGGTTTATTTCGCGAAGGGGCAAACCCATCCACATATATTCCGATAACGGTACGTCATTTGTTGGTGCGTATAATGAGCTATCAAAGTTCTTAAAAACTAATTCCGAGTCTTTGGGCGGAACTATTGCTAATGATGGAATTAACTTTAACTTCATTCCCGCGTATACTCCACATTTTGGCGGTCTCTGGGAGGCGGGTGTCAAATCCGCAAAATATCACCTACAGCGAGTGTTGGGACATTGTAAGTTAACCTTCGAGGAGCTTAACACCACATTAGTCCAAATTGAGGCAATTTTAAACTCACGCCCACTAGCGCCGCTGTCCTCAGACCCTGCCAATTGCATTCCACTAACGCCAGGTCACTTTCTCGTGGGCCGGCCACTCACTTCGTTGCCGCAGAAAAGTTACTCAGATCAATGTACAACCCATCTCAGTCGTTATCAACGCATTGAGCAGCTCTGCCAGCACTTCTGGACTAGATGGAGTAAGGAGTATGTTGCGGAGTTGTAGCAGCGGACGAAGTGGCGTTCATGTAAAGATGGTTTGAAGATGGATTCTCTGGTGGTTGTTAAAGAGGACAATCTCCCACCCCTGAAGTGGAGACTAGGAAGAATTGTTGATATCCACCCGGGATCAGACGGAATAGCCCGTGTAGCGGATATTCGTACCTCAAATGGCGTCATCAGGAGGGCCTTCAACAGGATATGCCCACTACACGTAATGTCAGATCAGGAGTCTGGTTGAATGCACGACTTTCAACGCCCGGGGGCATGTTGGAGTGCCTGTGAAAATTCTCTTAGCAATCATTAATGTATACGAGCTAAACTATCACCTTTTGTTAAGATCAACCAATTGTTCAATGTCATTGTTCTAATATAAATCAAAAACTCATACACGTAACTTGTGCCCGCTGCATTTTTATTCTAAACCCCGTTAAATTACGTACAGATACTGAAAAATGCAAATGACCTTTTTTTAAATCATTACCTTTCGATGCCGTAAGGTACAAAAATGTTGCATCAAACTCAAACAACTCAAACTCAAAACATTTATTTCAATTAAACTGTTTACATGCACTTTTGGATTGTCAAGGAGTCGGTCAGTCAAGCTAGTTGCCCATTCCAAAGCGTAGTAGGTACCTACCTATGGAGAAGAAAGGGCAAGAAACTCCATGGACACTCTTTTAAATAATATTGTTTTTACAAATATATTAGTTACATCATTAATGTTGATCCTATATGTGAGAACGATGTACAAAACCGTACTTGTTATAAGCGCCCAGAAGGTAGCAAAAAAATAAATAAAAACATTTTTTTATTATTATAAGCCGTGGCACTTATGAGATGACCAGTCTAAATCGACAGCGCCCGTTCACGTACATGACGCATGGATCAGCACCATTCAGCTCAACCATTTTGAAGGGAGCTAAATGATAACACACGCGCCACCGTCAGCGAGACATTTGAGTGAGCATGACATACCATCAGCCGCCAGGACACATTCAAGTCAATATTAGACATTACCGGGTAAAAGTTATTTAAACTCCATAGTATAAAGTACTCACACCTGTGCCAAGCATTTATATGTATAATACAGAGGAGATTGAATTTATACAATGCAAATATATTTTTACAATCTTCAGCATCTCCAACGGTATTTCAAATGTTAATTAATTACTTGTGGTGTGGAGCAGGACCAGCATTGAGCCAGGCATTTTTATCAGCGATGTTATCCCCAGGCGCCTGCATAGTGTGCGTTTTCTATAAGATATGCATTTCGTCTCATTCAGTTGAAGTATGTGGGGAGGTATTTTATTGTAATATTTTAATCAGTACCCCATGAAAGATGAGTCTACTTTAGCCAGTCTGAAACCTGGTTGAACTAATAGGTCCCGATTTCTTGTACTATAATAATGTCTTTCACCGTTACTGTTAAGATGTAATTTTTTTCATCTTAACAGTAACGGTGTTAAGATGTATTTTTTTTCTTACGTACATGATATTTTAATAGATATATAAGTTGACGAGGTACCGAATGAAGTTAATATCCTTAAAAAGTTCTCTTAGAGAATCGCGTCTGCGGAGATTATATTTGGCTCTGATGGATATTTTCTGCAGAATAAAAAAGATTCGATATCTGCAGCCCGTCCCCAAAGTAAAATACCGTAAGACATGATACTATGAAAGTTATTTAAATAGAACAGCCTCGCGATGAACTGATGGATTTTTCTGACAGCGTAAGCTACTGAACATAGCCGTCTTGCAAGAGATGTTAAATGAGTCAGATGTTAAATGAGAATCATGTGTGCTTAACCACTCTACATTTTTGCAACACCAGAGGCGTTGAAATTGAAATCCTCCCATTTCAG
This sequence comes from Dasypolia templi, assembly GCA_963555695.1. Taxonomy (NCBI): domain Eukaryota; kingdom Metazoa; phylum Arthropoda; class Insecta; order Lepidoptera; family Noctuidae; genus Dasypolia; species Dasypolia templi. The sequence continues at coordinate 9,279,236 of OY743137.1, read as the reverse complement.
AGTGTGGAGACACAAACTCATTAAAAACTTCGCTGAAAAGGGGAAGTCTGAATTGGCGGCTGGCCAAATTAAATGTTGATAAAAAAATTAAGCCCCTGTTTGCGTTGGCCCATGCAATTACACTGGCGATAAGATTAGGCAAATTTTAGACGACACCAAGTCTCATTTGCATGAATTAGTTTGAGTTGACATGACAAAAACGAGCTATGTGCGATACAGACTCGCGAACTTAGGGTTCCGCACCAACAACTTTATTTTCCACGATAGAGGCTTTACCCTGTGAAATTTTCAACTAGCTATAGTTAATATATAGAAGATCGCGGAGAAGACATGGATGAGTTTCACACAGACCTGAAAAATATGGTACAAAAATTATAAGCATATGATGGAGGAAACACCACCACTATTTTTGTGTTTAAGAGTGATGTCGTCTTCATGGTGATCACTCATCTTTGATTTTCAAAAGAAAACTTTACGATTGGTTTCAAAGCTTCGTTTTATTTAACTGACAGCGTGGTGTTGTCCCAGAGGACCTCACTGTGCAGTGGCTCGAACAAGAAGGTTTTTTTTTTTTTCAGAATTCACGACCTCTCAAGGTCAACCCTTGAGAGGTCGTGATTTCTTAACCGGACTATCAATTCGAGTTCTCACAGTGCGGCCGTATTCATAGGGATCCGTTCCACGTGCATATTTTTAGGTTAAGTATGGAACTATGTGAAATACAATTATTTTGTTAATGTTTTAAAAAAGAGTAGTAACATGTTTTAGTTAATCAGTCAATAGTTTGTGAACTAATTTCCAACAATTAAGTTAGTAAACTTAATTATTTTAATAGACGAATTGTAGTTGAGCCGATATAAACAATCAAAATCTGTATTAACGTTACATTAAATAAAGTCTGCCAAACTGCATAACAATTTTTCGGCAGTTGTTCTCGTTTAAACAGTAGACACACATTTTTAATTTTCAAAGTTAATATATTATGCTTGTGTAAATAACTTAATTACGTTACGTAAATCTCATCGTTGGTCTAGTGGTCCCAAGAGCTAATGCTAAAGACCTAAGTCTTGGGTTCGATTCGCAGGTCGGGCAAGGTGTTATTTCTTTTTTTTTTTCTAGAATTTCTCAGTAGCAGCCCGAAGTCTGGATTTGTGCCCGGTTGATGGCAATAGGCTCGCCCCCTGTTACATGGTACTAAAGCATAACTGGCGAAAAATGGGTGTACTATAGGTACACCTCCGCCTAACCCTTCTGGGATTACAGGCGTGATGTTATGTATGTATGTAAATAAACTATCCCTAAATAAAATACAGTCGAGTAAAAAAAAAAACACATTTTACAAATAGGCATTTTCGCCAACTTTTGGTTTGTTACAAACATATCTATGGACACATTGAGGGATTATGTTTTTTAAGGTAGTCCTTAGATTTGACATGCGAGATCAGTTTTGGGGGTAGCTCATCACTAACTTTGGTATTACATTCACTTTCCAAAGAAGTTTGATATTTTAGGACAGCAAGTGTCTTCTTCTTAGATAAAAGAAAAAGAAATGAGGCCTAAACTCAAAAGTGGGTGGAACAAGACTGCCAATGATGATTATGATGATGATGATAGTTATTACGGTTCTTAAGATAGAGCTCTGTGGAAGACAAACAGTCAGTCGGCAAAGACTTACAAATAGGGTCCCGTTGACACCCTTTAGGTGCGGAACCCTAACAAGTAACATAGCCGCGACAGACGTGACCAGCAAACTAATGGCCAATCACGGCAGCTCTACAGTGCTACGTTAATTGAAACGCTTTATGATTTTATTTTATTTATGTAAAGTCGTGGGAAGCTATCTTTGTAATGGTTCGATTGGAGAAAGTTTTGGGAAAGTTGTTTATTTGGAGTAATTGGGTCAATGGTCAACAGTTTGTTCGAAAATCAAAATCGAATGCTCATTGATTTTGATTTTCGAAATCTCAAAGACGCCTCAAAACGATGAACAATTATTTTGTTCACCATTTTGAGGCGTTTAGTAGTCAAATCAGCCTATAATGATTCCACTGCTGGGACACAGGCCTCCTCTCCGAGAGAGAGAGTGGGCCGTAATCCAAAACGCAGGGCCAGTGCGGGTAGATAGATGTCACATGTTTTGTTTCTAGGAGTTTAATCTCGATGTTTTCGTTCATTGTTTTTGAGAGGCGTTTAGTGCCTCACAATTAATTATAAACACATTAACACATATAACTTACTAACACATTTTTTTTATTGACTGAAGTCCGAACATTCAGAAAAAATATATTTCATGCAATTTTCCAAAGGAAGAAAGTTTCCCCCGAAAAACTGTTTCATGAACTTACTATTTTCGAACGTTACCTATTATTTTCTCGGAAACACATAGTACTGAATGTAATAAACAAGTATTTATGAGGCAAGCTATCGACTACAGAAAATTAATGTGTCCTTTCGTTTTTAACCGACTTCAGAAAAGGAGTAGGAGTAAATAACTGGGTATTTTTTTTTACATTTGGAAGCTTGCTCGGTGGTCCCATATCAATTTTATTAACTTTGTATGAGAAGTTCGTAAGTTAGTTTCAGTAATACGTTTTTATCCACATCATCTATGTTGATGCTGTTGATGGCATAGCATTATGTGGTACACGAAGTTGTATGTATTTATACAGGATGGCTTGTAATTTGACGTATTCCTTTCAGGACGTGATAGTGTGACCCATTTGCAACAAGTTAGCACCCCATAAAGCCTAGGCTAAAATTCATTGAATTCGAGAAAACCCAATTTTCAAGAACTCGTCACTTAATATCACTTTCCTCTAAATTCTCAAATTGACCTTAATTGCTATTCCATTGAGTGGTACCTTATACTTTGACACACCTTTCGATGTTACAAAATTTTCTAAGACGGTTAAAAGTTATAAGAAAAAGTTTATTAACAATTTTCAGAAATTACGTGGAAGACATCTTCATTTAATCAGTTACCTAAACAAAAGTCGCTATTAAGCCTCATTTATTAGGTAAGAGTAGCCACAACAAAAAGCACCAACTATTTACTACCTCTCCTAATTAATACCTCCAGGGTGAAAGTATATTAAGACAAATCGAAACCAATTCGAGGATATCACCATCGGGAAAAGTGAACTGATATCGGTAAATCTTCTCGAAAATACGACGATTGTAGATAACCAGTGTTATCGTACGGTTTATTTTTCAAAGATTCTGCAGAGATCGGTCTAGACTTGGACAAAGGAAAGAAAGTACAAAATGCAGTGCTTTCCACTTTGAATCAAAACTGAAAAGTATTTTTGTTTTATTTTGTGCTGAATATGTGTGAACTTTCATGAATATTTTTCGCTACCCAGAAGAAAATCCTATCCGTCTATTTAACACGATTTTGAGACAAATTTTTATTACTAAAGTCTCATCATCTAGGTCATTTAAAATTAATTTGAATGAGTATGAAAATTGTGTGTCAGCAAGAAAATATTCTTCAATTTAGAGCTTCAGCGAGACATGAACGCTCGCGTCATCATTATAATGAAATATCTCATTTGTCAAGCAGTTGCAATTTTTCGCAAATATGAATTCCTCATGCAACGTTTATTTTATTGAAGCACAGTTACTACTAGATATAATAAAATTTCAACAACGTTTTACATTAAATAAATATATTTCATTAATTAATTCATTCGATCATACGTATGAATGAATGAATGTGATATATCTATATTTATTTGCAAGAATTTAGATAGCTTACTTAAATTCGTAACATCTTGGGATCATGAATCATTTGTGGGTATCACTTGGGCATTTCAGCCGTGCAAATATTTAGATTCGACTGCTCAGAGCACCATTGAAGATGGTGGTCAGTAATATTATCAGGTTGGCAGGGAAAAGTTGGAATACCCTATTGGTGATTCCATCTGAGCCGGGGGCTTTACGAGCCTTGATACCTTTGATTAGGTCGTGCACTTCATCTGGCGTGACGGGGGGCAGTGGATACTCTGGGTCTTCGACGGGAGGGAGGGAGGCTCTATGTTCGATTTCGGCGTCGACCGCAGAGAGGTGAGCTTGGTCTACTGGTAGAGAGCTAGGCGAGCATTGGGCTTCTAGACTGTCGGCTAGAAGCTCAGCCTTGTCGACATCATCGGAGGCGATGGTCTTGTCGGGGCGGATCACGGGGGGCATGGAGACAATTTCTCCGGATCTTAGTTTCCTCTGGAGTTGCCAGAAGGCTAGGTGGGTGGGCTCTATTTCGCTCAGCATCTTGTCCCAGCCGGCGGTACGTAGCTCCTCTATGCGTGTTCTTACAGTACGCTGTAAGTAACACATATGGGCATACAGCCGCGTTCTTCTCATTCAACAGTTCGCGTACATCGTCCGGCAACTTCCACTGGAATTTCCCTTGAACAATCGTTCAGGACTGATTGTACGTGAGCTGTGAATGAGTCGATCGCGGCCGTCGTGTCAGCGATAGAGTCAAAATGATCGGGATTGGGTCCAAGTGGGGGGACGTGGTGGATTTTAAGCGATCGCTTACTTTCCTCCAGTCCGTTACAACTTTGGTGGGAGGGGGTTGGGTGGAGTCGGGCAGACCTATGCGGGGGACCAGTTTCATGACTACTGGACGGTGATCAGAAGCGAGCTCTTGTACCACTTCTATAGAGTCCAACCGTAGGTTGACGTTCTGTAGGAGCGCCACGTCGAGCACATCGGCGGTGTGATTGGGATCAGGGGGAAAATGAGTGGAAGTCATCGGCGCGATGACATCGAAATTCTGAGAGGAGGAGAGGTTGAACAAGTGTCTCCCTCTGGAAGAGGTCCTGGTGCTATTCCAGGAGGGGTGTTTTGCGTTGAGATCATCCGCTATGATAACGGAGTCACTCAGGCTAAATTAAATAGATCTTCAGTAAGGAGTTGGAAATTCTCTGAAGTATTAATGGGCGGGAGGTAGGTACACACCCTGTGTTGCCAAAGAAGCACACCAAGCGAGAAGTGTTAGCCCACGTGATGAGAGTTTATGATCCTCTTGGAATCATTGCACCAATCGTTGTTCGAGGCCGCATCATGTTTCAAGACGCTTGGCGTAAGGATTTGGAATGGGATGGGGAGCTCACTTAGGGTGACAGCGCTGCGTGGAAGTCGTAGCTTCAGGATTTATCCTCGGTTTCTAGTTTACCAATTCATAAACACGAAACAGGCTGTTAACTTCATGTGTTTTCGGACGCCAGTGAGTCTGCCTTTGCCGCTGTCGCTTATCGGCGATTTCTGTACGCTAACGGTGACGTTAGACTTTCCCCTATCTGCAGCAAAGCTCGCGTGTCACCTGTTAAGCCTGTCTTGATTCCACGTTTAGAGTCACTCGTTTAGCCGAAGCAGAAGCTTTGGGAAATTTGCGGCCACTAACGATGATCTCACTCGACATTCATGCCGAAGAAGCTCTAACGCCAGCTCATTTTCTCCTAAACGGATCACCAGGGCATCCCATCCCAGACACGCTTCATCCCAGACGGACCTCTCGAGCAGAAGTCATTGGCGGAGGGCTCTCAGACTAGCCGATCATTTCTGGCAGCGATGGGTTTGAGAAACCTGGCTTCGTTGTCACCCAGAAGGGGTGGAGGCACCGCACCCTCAATTGTGGAAGGAGATGTGGTCATAATATGCGACTCGAATTTACCGCGTGGCCCAAAGGCCAGATCGCGAGGTTGTTTCCCGGCAGAGATGGAGTAGTGCGGGTGGCCGATGTTGCCACTGTGGCCGCCACATTCAGGAGGCCCCTCCGAAAGCTGCCCATTTAATAAAAAAAAGGGGAGAATGTACAAGTCTACTCTATGATATTTTACCTTATATTTCGTCCATTGGTTATTGTTTTGATTGATGGAATATACTTTTGTTGTACTACCAAGAACCAGCGCATTTTCATTGTAGATTTTAACAGGCCTGATGGTCGAAAAGCTCGATCAACATCTCTCGAGGCTTTCCTTAGGTGCTCCTCAATACGGCTCGCATCGTGAGGAGGTTTCTGTCTCTGGAGCCCTAACCACTGGTAGCTTGGACTCTGCCCCCGATACCGGCGGCCCACTTTTTATTTTTTTTAATATTTATAAAGGTAGCAAACTAAGGATACGAATAAATAAACGAAATAAGTTAAATTTGGTTAACTAAAGATTCGTGTGGGCTTTATCCATATTGAACATGATTTTAACTTAATGTAAATTCCTTATCATCATCATCAGCTGCCGAGCCTATTTACAACTATGTTGAGGTCAGCTTCCAGCCTTAACGGATGAGCTGAATACGAGAAATTCACTTGAAGCGACTGTCTAACAAACTTCGACAAACCAGGGATGATTTGCATTAATAATACCGAAATATTTGTTGAGAAAACACATCCAAAAACCACACAATATAACATACTTACATAATATGTGTTCGTAATCGTAGTAAGATGACTTAATCTAAACATAGAACTATTTTATTTGCAACGAAAACTGTCCACGACGGAATTTGTTTCTCTTTTATTCCAAACCTTTTTATTTATCTTATGGTGGATGATCTTAATACATATTTTTCCTTTGTCTCCAAAGCGAACATAAACGAGAATCATCCATTTCAAAGTCTTTGTTAGTTTTAGGATAAGCAAAGCATTTTCCTTATAAGTAGGCATCTAGTTAAATCGAGACAAAGGAAATTCTCCGACTAAGTTATGAAACAGACAGCCCAGAAACCTGTTTCTTCGTTCAAAGGCTGATGCTACTATCGTGAAAATACTGTTACTGCTGATTGTATCGATATTGTCATGTCTGCGGGCATGCTATTTGTATGTTTGTGGGTATATGGATAACTTGTTCAATTAATCAGTGTGTCGTTAACCCTCGCCTTTCATTGACGCTACATTGGCGACGAGGATGGGTTCATTTTTTTTTTGTGTGTTATCATTAGGCGTGCAATATCGGCATTACCTACCTACTGTTATTAAGATGCCAATCGGAAAGTTGGAGCCGTTTGATATAGGTTCGAAACAATGGCCTGCTGATATACGCAGGGTGAATCAGTACATTTTATTAAACGACGTGAAGGACGACCTGAAAGTGCCGATGTTAATAACGATCGTGGGCGAGGCCGCCTATTCGTTGATGTGTGATCTGTGTTCCCCTGACTTTCCTGAGAACAAAACATACGAGGCGTTGGTGAAGCTAGTTACTGATCATTTAGAACCGCAACGATCAGAGATTGCCGAGCGCCACGAACCGTTGATGGATATTTACAGGCACTCAAACATCTGGCAACAACTTGTAATTTTGCCAAATGTAAAACATGTTCTACGCTCGAGGAAAATCTAAGAGATCAGTTTGTTTCGGGTTTGAAATGAAGCAATGCGTTCAAGAATATTTGCCAAAAGGAAAATAGTGTACAAGGAGGCGGTGGAGTTAGCATAAGCACTGGAGGCTGCAGAGAAGCACGCGGAGGTGAGCGGCAGCACAGTGCTGGCTACGTCCTCAGGTGCCCGGTAAAAAGAATTAGGTTCTATACAGGTGGCAGGGATAGTGTCACACAACCAGCTTTCTTCGATTCAGTACATGATTCTGAACCCCCCTGCGAAGAAAGTTTCTTGCGGACGGCGAGCTACCTATTGCTCGCCGTCCGCAAGAAACTTTCTTCAGTAAAGACCAGGCCCAGGTTGTCGGCGTGTCGTGTTAAACGCGCGCCTCAAAGAGATGTCAGCACTCAATGACGGGGTCCGATAGAGCCGACGCCTGCCAGGGTCGCGGGTTGTTCGAAAGAGATATCGTGGCCCTAGCACTGTCAACTAAAGGAACAGAAAGAAAGAAGAAAGAAAGAAAGAAAAAACGTTTATTTGCGGTAAACATGACGCAAAACAGAACACACTAAAAAAAGAAAAGGTTATGGGAAACATGCGTCGGGTTGTTTTTTGTCAGTCAAAGTTTGACACGCCCTCCCGCTCCACCCAGAGCGGTAAAAGTTATTTGATGATTCACCACCCAAAAAAAAAAACGGGCGTCTAGGATCATGTGCTGAATTCATGGTTTCAGTTTGCGCTTCATGTTCCTGCCACCCTCAATATTCAAGGTGAGTGAGTTCAATCGGGTTAATTACTGGGTATCACACAGATCAACCGAAGTAGACCAACAAACAAAACAAAAATTTGGCAACTATTTGGCCATTTTTTTTATCGAGCATGTATCGATTTAACTGACTGATTTTGTTACAATCTTGTCTCAAATCTAGCTTAGATTCGAGCTTTTAATCATCGCTTGAATTTAAACCTAAGTTTTGGAGGTCAGATAAATAAGTCATACTTAAGTCTGATTTAACAATTTTAAAGCAAAGCGGGTTCTAAAAGTAAGTTAAAATAAGTCAACTGACGTACATACTTTCATGTTCTTACAAAATGTTCCATCAGTGTGAACCCAAGGCACAATTTCCTTTGATGGATCTGAAACTTTTCAAGCTTATTACTGATTGTTGAACTCAAAATGTTCCAGGGATATTGATGCAAGGCTGTAGTGAAGGAGATTTTAACGCACAGAGATGTGCCTTGAGATTTATTAGCGTTTTTTTAAAGATAATTTCTTTGTTAGTCGAGTACCTTTAAGCTTTCAGAGGGTTTCCTGTTTATTTGCAAGGAAAAATATCAATTTTGCGAGTATTTGATTCCATGCAAATAATAAGTAAACGAATACTGTATACAAGACGGTATGGGGATAATGTCCCCATAGCCGTTTTGTATTCAGTATTCATTTATATTTGAATAGAAAATAAACGACAAGATTTCTTAACTTAAAAAAACACTCAGTAACGGGAAATTCATATTAAAGGACAATGCCAAGATTAGGCTCCAAACATGTAGCGTCTGAGAGACTTTCTATATTATTTATAATTGATAATAAAAAACAGTAAGAATTGTACAATATAAATAAAATCTGTAGAAGCCCACCGTTGAAAACTCATCTAAATAGTTATTCAATATATCAACACATTTCATAATTTAAAATACCTACAATTACAATTAGAAATATTGCCAATACCAAAATATTTATATCAATACGAAACTGCTCTTGCAAACCGATTGCAAAATTATCAATATTGTAACTATGTAAGTGCATTAATTACTTACTTATGTCCCTTAACATATTATTATATCAATAAGTAGCATTTAGTTACATTTTTTTATATATATATTTTACAATAATGTAATAATTAAAATAATTCAATTCGACTATCGATACCGTTTCTCATAGTTTATTCCTATAATGCTGGCAACACTAGATGTCAAACTTTAACTTGTATCTGTCACTGTCAAAAAGTTTTATTTACTTCTCCCGCGTGATATCACGAGCGACGAAGTGTTTCTGTGTTTTTTGAGTTTTGTGTTGTTTATTGCTGTGTTTCCGGACTCCGATTTTCTACCAAATACTTAGTCGTATTTGGCTTTTAAAAAAGAACCCGAACCTGTATTATTCATAGCTAAAATCAGAACTATTAAGTGGTCAACTTTACAGATCTTTAACTTTTTTTGGTGTACGTCTAATAGAAGACGAATAATACAATCTAATTCTGTAATTATTTTCCTTTTTATGACATATAGTTCACCATTGTCGGTTCTGGCCGAGTCTTGTGGGAAACCTTGGCATTCTCCTTTTCGATACAATTCGATTTCAATCGTCCCTCCTTCATCTTTTTCTTAATAACGAGCTCAAAGTTTACTCAGCCTCTCAATAAACCAAAACAAAAGCATCATTAAATTCATTATTCTAAATATTTGTTTATATTTACCTTGTTAATTAATTCAGGTTTAAATAGTCTGTGTCTTGCAAAATTATTTCCTCTTAAATTATCTCGTACAAGACAAACGAGGTTTTTAGGCCCTTATGCGAGTAATTTGCGAACCGTCGGCAGGTCCAAATAAAATATGCGAGGGCCTAATGAAAACTGTCTACATTATTAACCTTGCTAGCACTACTAAACATCCCTTCTGGCCTAAACGCTCCTTTAGTTAAGTGAAGGCTTGAATCGTAACATACGACTCAAGTACGTTTGTGAACGCAATTCTGGAATGTTATGTGAACTTTATGTTCCTATTTAAGTGTTCTGATAACGGCTAATGTAGAGGTATCCGGGTTTGGGGTCATTTTGCGAAAAAAAAATGCTTATATCTCTGAAACGTGACCTGCATGTTGATTGTCGCAATAAAAGGGTCGAACTGGAGCGATTATTTTTTATTTGTCCGATTAGCTGGTCATCTGTGAAAAGGTTTTGAACGTCAATGAATGGTTTTAAAAACGGTTTTAATGGTTGACGTTTCGAATAAAATGTAATGGACAAATGTGGATGAACGTTTTTAAGCGGAGATTATATAAATATTGGAGCCGGGTGGTTGTGTTTAAACTGTTTCAGTACAGTTAATACTTTTCACCTACGGATTAATAGTTGAATTGGGTGCAAAATTGAGCTTGTGAACAAACATTTTACATTTTGTTTACGCAAAACTCTATTCTGTGTAATGTGTTACCGCAACGTTTTATCTGGTTGTTTTTCGGTAATTATGGAATTACACCAATCACTTGCTTTTATTTCTGACAATCACTGTTCAACATATTATTGAAACTGTTTTAATAATGATGACTTATATTATATTTTTTCAGCTCTTTATTGAAACATCTATTCAATAATGAGAAGATGAATTCCGTCTCTATTAGTATAAAAGATAGGGGTTTATTTAAGTAATAAAGCAAAATTAAAATTGCCACGCAAAAAGGAGCAAAACAATCGTCGCTTAAATTAACGCCTATCATTCTGAGATATAATTTAAAACTAAGGAATGAGGAAGGAGTTAATCAACAACCTATCTTTTATTTTAGTTGGAATAACATGGAAAGTCATAACCGGCTATGTAGTTGCTGTTTATTTCAAGTATCTTTCTATCTTGAAGCGTGACAAAATTCTGATAAAAAAAATATCAACCTTACCTAAGTTGGTGTTTTTTATCTGATGTTTATATCAACACATGCCACGCGTGCATGCTTGAAAATAAATTAATAAACACTGACTATGGTAGGTACCTACGCAGCCTTCCATAAACAACTACTCAACTTTATATGTTTTGCTTCAACTGAACAGCAAACGCGACAAGAATCGTAATGAAGCCTTAATAAATTATTTTGTTTTGCCAACATTTCTTAGTACGATTTAATTTTACTCTTTGGCCCGGACCGGTAAATCAAGTCTCAAACTTTTTGGCTTTTGGAAAGCGCCACCCAATGCTGAATTGTTTTCGATCCAAATGGCATAATAAATAGCATGGCCTTTGGTCTTTAGGCTGAATATGGAGGAAACTTAGCTTTGGAAGATAAATGGATGAAGCCTAGTTGAGGAATGTGAGTGATATAAGCCCGGGATTCTAATAATAGCGGCCGCCTCGGGAGTGGAGTTATGATCATGTCTTACTTTGTAGGTAAGTGACTATATTTCTTCGTGGGTCTTTAAATTGCATTGTAGAGGGTCATTTAAAGCCTCTAAGATATTTAAGTCTAAGCTCGATAGACTTAAATATTGAATGATGCATATTAATGACAATCGCCAGAAGGTAAGATGTTTCGTTCAACCAAACAATAATGCTTTTTAAATGATAGCTCTACCCACATGGAAAGCGATTATGAATTGAGAAAAAACTGTGCTATGAAATGGCCTTTAGCTGAGAGATAAATGACCCCCAATTGCCAGTCAGAAAGGGGTCGTCGATATGACAGATTGCTATGATTGATATACGTGTCATCACGGCTGTTCTACCTCATGTTCTAGTCCATAATTGATGATGATATCGGTTATAAGTGCAGAGATTCCATTGGTCGTTGTATATCGAAACGCCTCTGCCGAACCCTTCGGGGAGAAAGCCGGTCCTATTCTGTAAAATCTCACCGTGAAAACTTAGGTGAAGTGAGCTTGAGTGAGGTGACCTAAGTTTTCACGTTCATCTTTATTATGAAAGATTTTTAGTTCAACCAAACAATAATGACTTTTTAGGGTTCCGGACGTTCTAATGAAAAAGGAATCCCTATAGGATCAATCGTATGTCTGTCTGTATGTCCGTTTGTCACAGCCAATTTGCTCCGAATCTACTAGATTGATTCTGTGGAAATTTGGTACACAGATGAATTTATGTGACCCAAACACGGTCGTGTAACGTAAATAGACTTAAATATGAGGGTCATTTTTGGGGGGGACAACTAGAAATTAAAAAAAAAATGCAAACCGTACCGTATACGTACATATCAAATCAAAGGGCTTCTTGTTAGGGTCTCAAATATACATTTTGTATAATTTTAAAATAAACATTTTAAAGTTATTTAAGAAATTATGTGAAAATTTGTCTGTTCCCCTAATCTCCGAAACTACCGAGCCTAAAATTTTGAATTAGTTCATTACTCACAGATAACAGGAAAACCTATAAGATGTCTGTGGTCTTAAAAAACGTGGTGAATCTTTAAATCAAATCAAATCATAATATTTTATTTCACATAGACCTACGTTTCATAAGTGCCCATCACTTATGAAACGTCAGATTCTAGGTGCACGGTTCCAATTGGTCGTTTCCCATGGAGAAGAGCCGGCAAGAAACTCCATGGTTACTCTTTTAAAAATATGTCTTTTACAATGTTTTCCAATTACAGTGATTAACAGGTATGGGAGGACAGTGTAGGCCTGTCAACAGGTACCATATGTTAAACAAATAGACAATTGTCTATAATTTATAATCCACAGGGCCTACGACGTTCTCACATTTACAAAATATAAAATAATCTAATAAAGTAAAATCAAAAAATTATTAAAAATTTTAGGTATATAATGTCAAATAATGAAAGAATTATGTCAGAGATATGTAAAAGTCCATATCTAATAATAAAAAATAAAAATTAAACACGATTATTTGGGAGCAGTTATTAGAAATTTACATAGTGATGCCGTTCATGAGGTACCAGGGAAGCCACATGTGCAGAAGGAATTATTGCCAAACTTTCTTGTCTTCGACGTAGTCTTTAATCTTATAGTACGCTTTTTTGATAAGGACACGTTTAATGTGGGCTTTGAACTTTCCATCGCTAAGTTCTGTAACCGACTTAGGCAACTTATTATAAAAGCGGATACTGTTTATCAGAAATGATTTGCATGTTTTAGTTAATCTAAATTTGGGTATAACAATTTAATTTTTACTACGTGTATTTATATTATGGAAATCGCTTCTTATTTTAAAAAGTTCTAAGTTTTTGCGAACATACAAAATACTTTCTAAGATATAAAGGGAAGGCAGAGTGAGTATATCAATTTCTTTGAATTTGTTTCTAAGAGACTCGCGAGGACCCATTTCATAGATCGCGCGGATTGCCCTCTTTTGTAAAATGAAAATTGAATCTACGTCAGCTGCTGATCCCCACAGCAGAACGCCATTTATCATTTATCATTTATCTATTTACCTGAAAGAGCTCTAATGTGAGCGCCCCATTGCAATTTAGAATCTAAAGTAATTCCTAGAAATACAGTTTCCGTAATAGCATCTACTTTCTTGCCATCAAGTTTTAAATTTAAACCCACTTGGGGTACATTTGGTAATGAGAACTTAAGACATTTAGTTTTGTTCGCATTGAGTAAAAGATTATTAGCTGCAAACCATTTCGAAAGAATAGCCAGACTATCATTCACATGTAAGACATCCGTATCTTTTCTATCTATTTTAAAAATAAGAGAAGTATCATCAGCGAATAAAATTATATCTGATAAGTTAGCCATCATGTAAGGAAGGTCATTAATATAAACTAGAAATAAGAAAGGGCCGAGAATTGAACCTTGATTCACTCCCATCTTAACTAAGGACCCCGAGGACGTCGCCCCGTTAACGTTCACTGTTGCCTGTTTCTGTTGTCAAAATGTATGGCTGGACCGTTCCATTTAACTATTGCATGAGACAACATTAAAGACCAGTGACCTCATTTCTTACCATAAGCCCATAGGAGTGTCTGTGTGACAGCCGCGACACGGCTTAGCCGTACACTTTGACCAAGATGTACCTAAGGGTTGTAGAGTTCAGCCTTGTAGAATTAGGGGCTTGGCGATTCCATAGATCCGATAAATTTTTAACAATGAAAGCGTTATGTAAGTCTTGTCAACCTTCTTTATACGAAATATTTTTGGTGGGTAACATCCTCGTACGGAACGGGTTTTTAAATAAAAAAAGCACCTCAAGCTGACCTAATGAAAGTCTTCACGTTGAGATATTTACAGAATAGCAGTAACGGTTTGAGGTTATGTTTATCCTCATCATCATTTCAGCCGAAAGACGTCCACTGCTGGACATAGGCCACCAACAGGCACCGCTACTTTGAACGATTCTGTGCCTTCCGCATCCATCGGATTCCTGCTCCACCTTGATGTTATGTTACGCTGTCCTTATAACACAATTACCAATCCTCGAATGTAATACCTATTTCACGAAATCCGATAAAAGTATTCCGTCCATCCGCTTATAGGTAATACCTACTTGGAAACCTTATAGCCTTATATCTGAAAAAAAACCTAAACAGGAAAACATTTATCCCGACAGAGAAGGATCGAAATACAGACGAGGGTCGAGATTGATGAGTCCTGAAGACGTCTTAATCTAGAGTTCTTAGGATCGTATTAACTGGTGCTTTCTACTTAGCACTTATATTCGCAACTTGATTCTTACGTATCTTAGGTAGATATTGATATACAAGGTGAAAACGACAATAAATGAAAGTTCGTATATCTAATGAGCAGTAGTGGCCCAGTGGTGACCCAGGCAAGCACTTCACTTTGTGTAAATAATTACACCACCACTGCTCTAAAAACGGTGAAGGAAAACATCGTGAGGAAACCGGAATGTCCTAGAACCTAAAACAATCAAAGACATGTGACATCCACCAACCCACACTAAGCCATGTGGTGGGTTAGGGTGTGTCCACATCTGCGCCTCCCGCGTACTGCACGTACTTCCGTATGCAGTATGAAAGCGAACGGAACTGAATACGAGCGAGCTGCGTGCGCGAGCTGCACGCGCAAATTGTTCGCGCCGCTCGCGCCCACTGTGCTCACTCTGCCTTGCGTGAGTAGCACTAAAGAGTTGCAGTAACCACGCGTGCAGCGCACCAGTAGCTCGCGAGCGGCGCATTCGCCAGATGTGGACACACCCTCATGGCCCACTGCCTCTCACAGATAGGAGGTCTGTGTCCCAGCAGTGAGAACATTATAGGCTGATTATGATATGATGATATCTAATGTCGTGCCCAGTCTTCATACAAAAATTCAACCAAATATATCCAATACTGTACTCTAGCTGGTCACAGATTGGCAGAACTCATAGCCAGCCCATACTACTATTTAGTTTTTTTGAAAAATTTACAGAGCTGACGGCAGATGTGAGTGGAAACGACGGGAGAGCACGTCCTGGTCATAAAGTGATCTTAGCGGTGATGTTCTTCAGAAAGGTCAGGTGCGGAGTACTCGCAGCGTGCAGATTCATGAACGTAAACAAGGAAAAAGGAGTATGTAAGGATCGTAGCCGGCGGCGTTCTGTAGTTTCTGCCTACCTCCATGTGAAGAAGGCGTGAGTTTATGTATTTATGTGTGAAGAATCACTTTTTAAATTTCGATGTTGGGATTTGTTCAGTTCCATAATACTCTAAACTAACTACCCTGGATTGTCCCACTGCAGAGCAAAAGCCTCCCTCTTCCTATCCTCATAGTTTTGTCTTATGCTATTGCTATTGCTGGCCAGTCCTTTCGGTAAGAGTCAAGCTCGTCCCGCCTTCTTCCAACTCCTTCCACACTGACTTCACGCAAAATCCTGCATCGCGCAAGCAGAGTTTACCGCGCAAATAGCACATATACAACGTCCACGACTCCCGTCTGACCTGAGGATCCTCATCCCTTTTCTATAGAGGAGGAGTGAACTTTACACCCTGTTCTTCATGCCTCTATTAAGGATTAACTTGCAATTACTTGAAAACGAACATATAATATTTTGTTCTGTAAGATTCACCAACAATTGATGGCCTGAAACAAACACATATAATACATTTAACAGCGCATCAGTTACTTATAGGTAAACACCACATTCATTAAATAATAAATAAAAGGACTAAGCTAACTTAGGAACCGAATAATAAGCGCAAATATTGAAAGTTTGTAACATCGGTAATAAGTTACAAATATTGACCAAATTTATAAAATTAGATAAACATCGATAAATTCGTTACAATAAGATTCATAGAGTTTCATGAAAGGTTCATAGAGTTGAAGATAGGATAGATGAAAATAGTATTTTTTTAAATTTATTAAATCGGTAAAATTTAAGATACAATTGATAAATTAATAACGGTGGAAAAATTTACACAACTTTTTCAAAAACACTTGCTAAGGATTAGGGGTTGCTCGGTCAACGAATAAGGATGGCTTTCTGTTTTTATCAAGAGAGTCAAAGTGGTCAATAACATCACTGTAGCCATTTATTGCTTTACACATTCCTGCAAAAGGCAAATTGGCTCCCAAAACAGTTTTTCTAAAAGGGGCACAAATGGGCGTTTATTTTTTGCGACACCATTGGAAGATGCGAGGTGCCAAGCGAAGCGTTTTTGGATACGTTCAAGTCGCAATTAATGCGCTGCGTAGTGAGGACGCCAAACTACACTATTATATTCCAGTATGCTGGGAATGATACTGTAGAAGTATTTTTGTTCTATTGTGACGAAAGGTTTTGCAATTTTTTAGGACGAACCGTAACATTTTCGAAGCTCTTTTTAAATTACTATCGAAAAGTGGCGTGAAAGTAAACTTCATGTGATAAAGTACACCAAGATTCTTGATTGTTTCTGCTTCCTTAATTTTGTCACTGGATACGTGATAATTGCTGCATGTTGGGATAACTCTTCCTGTAATTTTAACAGGAAAACATTTTTTGGGATGCAGTTCCATTCCGTTTCTGTTACAACATAGAACGAGGCGTTTGAGGTCACTTTGCAGTAGTGCTGAGTCTTCCTCAGCCTTAATCATTTTCAAAAACTATAAATCGTCAGCGTACTTAGAAAATCGGAGTGCAGAAAACACCTTGGAATACCGTTTATAAAATAAATTAACAAAACTGGACCCAAGTGTGAATCATGGGGAACACCGGAAGCAACGCATTTTCGCGTAGAATGATAACCACTAACGACAACAAAGAAAAATCTATCCGCTAAATACGAACTCAGCCACTCTAACAAGGACCCAGATATACCGCAGGCGCACAACTTAGAAATTAAGATTTTGTGATATACTTTTTCAAATGTTTTGGTGCAATTCGTATTAATAACGTCAGCTTGATAGACACAGAACTTCTTACTAAGGCTATCGATGCACGATAGCCTTAGTGGGAACTTCTGTAAAAGGTACAGGATTTTTACTAGTAAAACCTAACAAGGTCGTAACAAATCCGTGCTGATGGTAGCTTAAATATTTCTTTAGATGTTCCTAAATGTATTGGCATATCAGTGACACAAAAACTTTGGCGAACTATGATAAAATTTAAATAGGTCTGTAATTGGTGACAACGTCATTGTCATCTCATTTCGTCGTCAAGGATTTGTTATAATCGTAGATCAACATAAGTGGGTAAACCAGCTCAGATGAACATGCTGTAACAAATACTGGAGTTATTACATCTGGCCCAGCCCCTTTTTTTGGATCAAGGCTTTTTCATTTCTTGTCGAGGGATTCACCAGAAATAGCTGGGGTAGATAGATACAAACTATTATTTTCAAGGAATTGTAAGTATTCGGAATTGTATTCAACATCCCTACTATCATCAAGGCTATAAACGGACAAAAAATTGTCTTCAAATAAGTCGCATATTTTGGTTCCGACTGAAGTAACTGTCAAGGGGTAAGCACCTGAACTTCGTCGTTTTGCCTTTAGATAAGTCAAAAGTATCATTGGGTTAGACGCCAATTCGTCTTCTAGATGTTTTGTGTAATTCTTATAACAAGAAGAATCGTGATTTTCACACCGTTTACTAATTAGTTTTATCTAATGAGTTCTTATATATTATGAAGCGCTTACTAATCTAATTCTTTTCGTTTAGCATTTTTATCAATGTGCGACTAAACCATGACGGGAATTTTCGGTTCTTAGGTTTACTTAATGGCAAAAATTGTTGTATCGCAGCACGAATTAAACTATAATGTAAAAGACCTTAAGCATCCCATTCACACCACTTGGTTCACTTAATAATTAATCCCATTCTAAGTATTTAATAAGTACTACTCTCAAGGTTGGCTACCTTGAGAGTAAGAGCCATCCCATTCTAAGTTTTAGTATTTATCATGCATCATCACTGTTGCTAGATAAAAAGAAATAGTAAATATAAATTGTCTCTTTGGTCAAGTGGTCGCGAGCGCTCCTGCTTAGCATGAGGTCCTGAGTTCAATTCCCAGGTCGGGAAAATTGTGATTGGGCTTTTTCTATCAGGAATTTCTCAGTAAGCAAGCTCAGGAGCAATAGGCTCGCCGTCTTAATGTCGAAAGTGCTCGAAATGTGGCTGTACTATACCTACACCTCTGCTAACTCTTCGGGGATTAAAGGCGTGATGGTCAGGCAGGGTCACAAGTATTACAAGAATGTATTTTTTCATAAACATAATGCATGACCACACCTTCGCAGTCCTCCCGTAATGGAGCTTAACCCAAACCTTTGATTTTGTTCCAAACAAATTGCCCAGAAAATAGTAATAAAATGCGGTATGCACTCATTGAGGCCACATAAATTAATATCAATTTAGGACGAAAATGCGGTCCAGTCCCCATGGAATATGTTGATTGAAGATAATCAGGGCTTGCCCACCCGAGAAAAGGTCGATGCCTTCCGCACATCACGTAAGTTTATACCTTCGGTTTTTTGGACAAGCGGTTAATCCATGGCCAAGTTTAATCCGATTCTTTCTTAATCCAAACAAAGGAAGGTAGCAATGTATCACAAAAAAAGTTTCGTGTTTATTTATTTTGTGTTTGTGGTGGGTCCCTGATTGGTCTCAAGGTTCTAACTAGCCAGCTGACTGCAATAAGTATCTACAAAGTAATTCTATTATAACCGGCAACGGGAAATGAAAAACAGAACTACAATAATTTGTCTGGGGAACTATCTCGTTAGTGGATGTGAGTTTTTTGTTTGTGTGCCAGATTTATTGCCTTGCGCCAATATGATGTATTGCGGACGTTGTTTTTTATTTAATATTGGGAGTAGATACGAGATTGTTTTTATTGGGTAACTAACTGTATCTCTGACATGAAGTGTAGGTAGGTTGTGAAACTTCTTTTTAAATTTTATTTGGTACCGCTCTTGACCTCACCTTATGGGAATCAATGTAAACGTTTTCCTGATGTTAATTATCTTGTTTAACTAGAAGACATTTTTATTTGAAAAAATTAAAGCACTAAGTGCTTTCCAGCATTACTTCGGCTGTTGTCCCTTGGATGACATTAAAAACAAAAATTTTATCAATTCAGTTTCACCATCGGGTACTAGTTATAGGTAATAGATATTCGTATGTCAACGGGGACATTCACACAGTCACTTGGATGGTCACTATGGTCACTTGGTCACCCATCTTCAAACTAGCGCAACACGCGCAGCTTAACCTCGTATATCGAATGTTGTGGTAAAAGCAAGAGAAGTTGGTTGATCTTCATGACCTTCGATCTCATTGACCTCCTCCCTGGTAATGACATCAAGTCTGCTACATTTAGCAAAAACTCCGAAATAATAGTAACACATATAGCCAACACCACAATAAACCATTTTTCTCGATTGACTTTTATTTACTAGCTCAAAACAATTAGCAGCCACCAATGATTTATTACTCCTAGATTCAATAAGAAATACAACTCTCTCTTAGACATAGGCCAAGTAATACTACATGATTGGGATACATTACTTGTTAGCCTAAATGGCGAAATGAAGATCTGAAGTATTCTCTCAGGGATGTCTATGTAATTTGTAGTCCCTATCAAGAAATATTCAACCATTTCGCACTCTGCTTCTGCAGTTCTAGAGAATGGTCACGCCACTTTGTACAGGGATCGATCTATAATTACTGACAGGACTACTGTAGTCAATAAGCCTGATAATGGATGATAGATTGACGAGAGCGCAGTGAAACTATTGTTGATATCGTCATAACTCATGAGAGCTGAGAAAGAAAAAAAAATGAAGTACCTTGACTTAACACAGGGTTGTCGATATGTATGACGTGGACTCTGCAATAAGTACCGATAATCTTCATAGTAAATGGACTAATAGCTAAACCTCTCGAAACCTCAGGAGGCTCTCATTGCAAGGATTAGTCAAGGGCTTGATTCGGAAACAGTACTCCTGGACACGGCACACAAATAGAGGAGGTTCTTCTTTCTAGAGCAATGATCACCTGCAGCTTGGACCCTGTTCCTGATGCCGATTTGAATATTTTTAACGTTTTTTTTTATATTTTAAAATGTTAGTATTATGTAAATGTATTAAAGCAAAAGAATATGTACTTACATGTATATAAAAAGGAGGGAAAAGAATCATACTCCATAAAACAATTCGTCGTCATCACTGTTAACAGGAACAATGCCCAAAAGGCTAGCAGCATTGCCACGTTGTATGACAACGCTGATTCTTTAGTCAAAAAACAGGCCAACCCTCTGGTCACGTTAAGAGCCAACCAACCGCTTGGCAATGCCTGGGGAAACGAAATGTTTACTCGAAAACCACCGGCTCTAGTGTTTCAACCCCAAACCGCTCGAACATATAACACCCAATATTATTGTACCTACTTACATTTTAGATATTTTGTTAATAACGAATCAAGAACCCCAATTGTTATCATCTTCATACCCATCACGTTAGCAGATCTCCTTTCTTTGAAGTTCTAAAGAGCAAATACACAATGTGAAAACTAAATAAAGTCTCAAAGGATAGTCATGAATCTAATTATTTATATTAAACCGTTTCATGCCTCGCGAAACTCAGAAAATTGGTTCTGCCAATAAATTTCCACAGTTCAAATAGCTGACGCGTCGCTATTTTAACTGTGGATCACAAATAAATTTCTTTGGAACGTGATAAATATTTAAAATTATACCTAGTATTTAGACTTTCTTTTGTTAATATACAGAGTGTTTGAAAGCTGGGTGCAAAACCTTGAGGGAGTGCTAGTTGGCACTATTTGGAGCATGTTTTCAAAATGGTTTGAACGATTGAGGATTTTTTTATGACAATGAAGACGCAGTTTTTTCAAAATATTAAAGTATTCTACTATTTCAAAAGTGTTTTTTTTTAACTTTAACTAAGACAATGTTGGCAATGGACAGTCAGAAATTGGATTATAAAAAAAAGGAAAATCGTCTAAGACAATCCATGTTTGGCTCCAAATGTTGTCATATATAGGATATAAAAAGGCTTTGCATCTGGCATCCAAACACCTTGCATTTGAGATTGATGTGAGCATAATTATTTATTTGCGAATTGAACAGTTTAAATCCGCAAACAATGCTTTTGTAGAACTTTGTGTCGAAAATAAAATAAAAACACAACACAGAAGATTATTTGTTGTTATTTGTTATGATTTATTAAATGTAATTGCTATAGGTACGAGCACCCGTTTTACGTAGAAATCGCTTTATCGCGAAATAATATTTAGATTTAAAATAAATAATAATACATATAAATATTTTAGGTACGATAACATTATATAGAGATTATTAAAAACCATTACAAATATAGAAATTAAAATTATGAGTGATTTAACAAAAGACCTCCAATGCGGGGTTGAGATCCTAACAGACACAGTCTTCAAGATTCGGTTACGGGTGCCACGCATTCTACAAATCAGGGAATAGCGTCCTTTTGCGAATGATGGCATAAAAGCCATCAGTGCCAAACAACGCTAACAAAAGTGTCCGTTTAGTTTATTGCCCTTTCTTCTCCATATGAACCAACAGGGCGCCGATCGACCCCTTGACAATCAAAAGTGCCTGTAATTTTGATTGTCAAGGGATTGAAATATATGCTTTGAGTTTGAGTTTGAATAATATTCAAAACCCTACGCATTTACGTCACTGTAAGAGACTAGACTTGTGTAATTGGTTGATCTGCATGATTTTACTATTCTTAAGAAAGAAAAATACTATGTATAAAAATCGTGACTAACAGCATAAACTTAACAAAAACGTTGGCAACCATTATCCAAACAACAAAATAGCGCTTGAAATTGGCATAATAATAAGCTAAATATAAACATTTCTATATCTTCTTTTTATGTCAAATTCATAGCGGAGATAAAGTTCTCTACTATCGTTTCAAATGACCAGTGATATAACTGAATTACAGACCTTTTATGGCTGCTGCGTATAACTATTTTATTTTTATACCAATAACATTTTTTTTGGCTTTGTTTTTGTTACGTTTGCTGCGGTATTTTATTTGTACCAGAATAGTTTGATCGTAAATATTATTCTTCTTTTAGTGTTTAAATAATAGTATTGAGGTAGAATGTGTAACTATAATTTTGTTGGAGTTCACGCAAACAGTTTTGGTTCCTTTACTAACCTTTTTCGTTACTATTAGCCTCTTCTCCTTACAATCAGTTCTTGTTACGTGCACATGATAGGACAAGCAGGACACGATATTAAGTCATCTCATCTTTGTGGAACAGCACCAGAGTAACACTGCAAGGCGGAGTCATCTACGAATAGCGTTACTGACCGAGTCATCTAAGTTCTATGTTAGAGGATTTTTTTTTCCTTCAACATATGATCCGATTAATATTATTTCCGTTTTAATTTAAAATAAACAATGACACGAATATTTTCTTACTTGAGTATTACTTTATTCTTAGTTTTGTGAATGTGGACTATGTGGGTCATTGTTTTTACTTTTTGCTTTTTTATTTTCTCAGTTAGTTTTATTCTAAATCTTGGTCTGGCGGTTTGAGTTTCGTTTCTTTGGTATTGCTCGTCGAAACGCTGTGCTCCTTAAGTTTTGAGTTCAGCTGCACGATTACTGACAAATGCGTGCACTGACTGGACAGGTCCACTCAGTCTTTGCGGTTCTTTCTTCAAAAGACCATTACAGACATCAATCCACATGGTCTTCACATGATGTGACCAAGATTATGTCTGGACTTTAAAAGAGACTGTGACCTCTGATTTTATTTCGACCTTTCTTCTCAAAGTAGTCAGATATGAAACGCCGACCTCATCTAGTTTAATAAAATATGATTGACGTGTAAAAGTGTTTGTACAAAACGACCTACAGAAATAAAACCGTTTATCATTTAACAACCGAAGCTTTACAATCCCTTCCATAAATTGATGGATCCAATGTATCACCGACTGGGTTCTGTACTCACGTACATCTGACATTCAAAATAATACATACCACACTTTTCTTGTCTACGTCACTAACCTAGTCCACTTATATCCCCAGCGACCAAATTCACCGAAGTGCAGTAGTGGAACTTAGTCCTTCAGCACGCGTGTCCACTTGTCGATGGAAGAGTAGACAAAAACACAGATGAATAAAATAAATCTGTTATTTTGTCTATTGTATCTGTAATTTTGTCTATTCTTCCGACAAAACCCGTTCACGCTATGCGTAGTGGTGGACCATTGTGCGTGTCGACCAAGACATTGTTCAAAACACAATCAGTTTCACAACTCAACGCTTAAATTAAAACTAAAGCGCTTAATAGCCTGGTAATTTTAGCTCAAATTGTAAGTAACAATGCAAATTATTGCCCATAACACGTTACAAAGAATTTATAGCCCCTCACTCCAATGTAATGGGCTATAAACAATGACGCAAAGTATTCATAAAATATATTTGTTTTTTTCGTGGAAAATTAAGGTGGCAGCCCTTCATACGATACCGCAGTGTCCTCGCGGAGGCGATTGGCGGCGGCGATCTCTCGCGTCCGGCCCTGGTCCAGGCCATGGTACGGAGCGAGAGGGAACGGAAAGCCGTCACCTCCTTCTGCGAAGCAGTAATGCTCGCAAAGGAGGAGGCGGAGCGCGTGAGGGAGAGAGCCTTGCGCCCTCACGCCCCTAGTCGCCGCAGGAGACGCCCTGGGCGTCGGGAATCGCAAGCAGATTCCCGGCCACCGTAGGCGCGGGCTTGCGGACTACGAGCCATGGGTAGCTCGCCGTCCGGTAAGGACCAGGCCCAGGTCGACGGCGCGTTGTGTTCCACGCGCGCCTCAAAGAGATGTCAGCACAAAATGACGGGGTCCGATAGGGCCGACGCCTCAGGGTCGCGGGTTATTCCACAGAGAAAACCGTGGCCCTGGCACAGGCAACTGAAGGAACACGGTGGGTTTTAGTCAGTAAAAGTCTGACACGCCCTCCCGCTCCACCCAGAGCGGGAGAAGTCATTTGATGATTTCCCACCCAAAAAAAAAAAAAAAAAAAAGCCCTTCATACGATTGACCTGTAAGTCAGTCAGTGAACCACCGTTCCGTTGTATGCAAATGCAAACATCGACACATTGTCAAATTCTGTATGTAGGTATACATAATTATGTTTCAGGGTATTAGGGACAAGAAACAGTGACCTACATGCTAAAGAAAACACAGAAACATCTTGAACATGGAACATGGAACCCACGCCATTGTTCACGTATTATCAAAGATTCAAAGAAGTGGAGAACTGTGATTTGAGTATACAAAGGTGATCGTATAATTAAACTAACTTAGTTTATACTTTCTTTTGCCCAAGGCTTCGTCCGCGTGGATGTCGGATAATATCCCACGGGAACGCACTACCAGGATTAAAAGTAGTATGTTATTCCCCTGTAGGATAACAGTTCTCGGCACTTTGTACTGTAATTTGTCTGTTAGCTCGATACAGTCAAATCTGTTGTTGCGTGTAGAGTCACTACATCTAGAAGCTACCGACTGGACTCCAAACTCAGAATACCGTACCGCTTCAATAACTACACGTGAACGATAGCCTTTATGGTTCATAGGTCTTAAGAACTTCTTTTGTACCATTTTTCTTTTAAAGCAGTATTTGTCGTAGAAATTGTTCCAGATCTGGATGGCATACTCCAACTGCGATCGTATCAAATTCTTATTCAGAATATCGGGGAGACGTAATTTAGTCACACGCCCGATATACACACTGCAGTGTATCCACTTATTTTTTAAACATTGTCATTTACTTGAATATTGAAAAGGCGTGTAATATCATTATATTTAGTCTGGTGAAGCCGAGGAGATTGCTGCCAGTTAAGGAAATCAGATTATTATACGATATTTTTATAAGAAAACGCCAAATTGGACTACGAGAATTTTAAATATGTATCCAAATAGCAAGCACACATTGCACTGCATGGACTGGTTTTTAAATTAAAAAACAAGTTTTTATTTATTTTTCACATTGTGCCGTTACATCGCGAATTTATTTTTCGTTCATTGTATTCATAGTTTTTCATTTCTCTGTTTCATATCGTTCGCTTTTTAAAAACATGTCCCAAAAAATGGCTTTGGAATTACTTTTTGCAGGATTTTTACTGGCTGACTGGACACTTGTTTAAATTAAAACTGGAAACTTAAATTAATGGATGCTCGTTGGAGAGTTATGTTTATTTTTGTAAAAAATAACAAATATTATTTGATTCGCACGAATTTATTCGCCTAAATCCGGAGTATCGACACTTTATATAATATATAATTTTCTGTAGGCGATTCGCATGAATTAATTTGTATGTCGGGGGTGTTTGCGTATCGAAAACTCCAGGAATTCGTATTAGGCATTTGGCACGTTTTGATTTTATGTAATAAAGTTAAGAAAAAAACACACCAGACAGAAGTGCAAAGAAAATCATTTAGAGATAAAACGAAACTCTTAAATTAATCAAACATTGGGAGCAGTGGTGGCCAAGTGGCATCGGCCCCGACTTACGAGTTATAAGTCGTGGGTTTGAACCGCGCGTAGCGGCAGGCGCTTTACCTTGTGTAAACAAATTCATCATCACTGCTCTCAAACCGGTGAAGGAAAAAACCGTAAACCGTAAGGAAACCAGCATGTCCCAGAACTAAAAATTTGAAGACATGTGACATCTACCAACCCTCACTGAGCTCGGGTGCTAGATTACAGCCCACTTCATCTCGAAGAGAAGGGCCTGTGGCCCAGCAGTGGGAACATTAAAGGCTGATTATGCTAATCAAACATAATATTTTAAAAATATTATTTTAAGATCACAATTTCTAAATTGTAAATCTCGCATAAAAAGTTATAGATTACTATTTTAATTACGCATAAATTTAAATACATAAATGTACTTACTTAGAACTAACAAATAAAAAATTACGTACAAAGTAATAACATTCCATTAGTTCGATTTTCTTCTATTCCAATCTAATTGGGAGTTATATGTTTGAGCCGTTTGGGGTTGAAACACTAGGTCCATGGAGTCCGATTGCCCACTTCGATTTTCGAGACATTGCCAAGCAGTTGGTCGACTCGTCACGTGACCTGCCCTATTATTTGGCCAAAGAAGTAGCATCGCCATATAACGCGGCAATGCTGCCAGCCTTTTGGGCACTTTTCCTGTTGACAGCGATGTGGACGAATTTTTCGATGCCCTATAATTCTTTTCCATTTTTTAGGGTTCCGTACGTCCTAATGAAAAATGGAATCCGTATACTCTGTCCATCTGTCATTGCCAATTTGCTATGAATCTACTGGATTGATTAAGTTGAAATTTGGTACTTGAAAAAAGGCTTGTTGCCCTCACAACAAGCCCTTTTATTTAATAATTCACACGCTACAATTAAGTAGATTCGGAGCAATATGGCTGTGACAGACGGACAGACATACACACGAGTGATCCTAAAAGGGTTCCGTTTTTAAACGTATTTTTTGTACAATTTTAAAATAAGCAGTTTTGAAGTTATTAAGAAATCATATGAAAATAGACCTTTCCCTAAATTCGGAAATTATTGATTTACCTATAGATGAAAATAAAACCTATATGAAGTCTCAAAGGTCTTCAAATAACATGGTAAATTTTTCAATATTGCGCGTAAAAACTAACATTTGCAATTGAAATGTATGAGAGAACCTGTTTTTCAACTACAATGTCAAGTTTGCTCTTGGGATCTCGGGACAAGTTAGTGCATAATGCATTATCAGCCAATTATGTTCCCACTGCTGGGACACAGGCCTCCTCTCTGTGAGAGGGAGTGGGCCGTAATCCACCACGCGGGCCCAGTGGGGGTTGGTAGATGTCACATCACATGTCTTCTAATTTTTGATTCTAAGACATGCCGGTTTCTTCACGATGTTTTCCTTCACCGTTTTGAGAGCAGTGGTGATGAAATAATTTACACAAAGTAAAGCGCCTGTTTGGGTTCAAACTTACGACCTACAACTCGTACGCCGCGGCCGTTACCACCACTGCTCTCTACCAGTTAGTACCAAAAACAAATAGCAGGGGCACTACCGACTTTTTCCAAAGCGTTTATTGCTATTTTCATACCCTCATAGCTTCGTCCTGGATAATGCTAGAGAGATCAAATTCTGAAGATAAAATTCAATTAGAAAATTGATAAAACACACTTAGTTTAGTGTGTCTAGCTTTATACTTTAAAACAGTTCTAAAATATCCAATTACTTTAAAAAAGCTTTGTTTGCTGGTAAAACACAAGAAATAAGGCTTGCAACTGCAATACACAACAAAAACCCGTCATGGCAGTTAGCTGTCATTTTGGTTGATTAATAACGTTTAACATGACCAAAGTGACTGAAGTTACACCGTTGTGACAGCTGACAGTTCCCTCTCTAGGTTCAATAGTCGAACTTTGGTTAAGTATCATTGTTTTCAAGCACAGAGTAACTACTAAATCCGACATGACGCCATGTTGAGAGTCTACCACAACAGTATACATTAACTTATCTAAAATGAATTATCTGCATTTTTCCAGTACTCAATGGACTTTTCTCTTATTTCTTAAGGTAGTGTGCATAGAACTGGCCCATTTTATAACATCTCCTTTGGTATGAAAGCTAGGATTTGCACACAAACGATGAACAAAAATTAGAAATCTATTGTACTCATCAAAATAAATGGTCTGACACAAAAGTCCTAGCTCCTAGTAAACCGCTCATAACTTCTTTGAGTTTAGACTTATTAAGAATATGATGAATATAGGTACTATGACAAAAAGTAAAACATTAAAATACGTTATTTAAAAAAAACACGTCTTTGTCACGCACAAAACAAAATTAAAAAAAAAAAAAATGACTTGTTCTTTTATATCCAATAATTAAAACAAATATCGTGGAGCGCCTTTTAGTTGTGTCTACTCGTAATTCTTTAAAACAAAGCGCTCCACGCTTTTTGATTTAATAATTGGATCAGAAGAACTGATGCAAGTCTATTTTATTATTTTTGGTGCGTGATAAAAACGTGTTTTTTTAACCTACGCATTTCTACGACATTACTGCTACAGTGCAGGAAATACCTTGTTTACACGACTATGCTAGGACTAATGGTTATGATTTGAACATGTATAAGTCAGTACAATATCACCGCTAAAATAAAAAGAAATACAGCACCCTACAACAAGAAATAAATTCTATCAAAAACTTGTTAATTGTTAAGTTATGTTGTAAATGTTAAGTCGGTCGCTGAACTTGCGTAACACTAAGAGCGTTACGTAGTTTTGGTGACCTACTTACACCCTGTTAAAAAGTTATCAGATCTAATGTACAACTAAGCCCCTAACTTATAATCTATTAACCTTACCATCTTGGTCAAAATGTATGGCTTGGCCGTTCCATTTAACTATTGCATGACACAACCATAAAGACCAGTAACTTAATTTCTTACCATATGCCGTAACAGTGAAAGCGTTACGTAAGTTTTGACAACCAACTTTACATGGAATGTTGCCACGCGAGAAAAAAATTATGAAGTGCGAGTTGATCGCACTTCTTCATAACTTTTTAAATTTAATTTTCATACGATTTATTATTTATGGCTGTTAGCTTGTAAATTAAGTGAATATGATTATCTAGTAAGAAAAATACCATTACTACCTTGTTCTTAAAGCTAAACTTTTGTTGAAATAAATATAAACTTTTACAAAAACCCATCTGTTTGATTCTAATATAAAACTTTTTAAAATACACTTCTGTTATTTGTTGGCATTATTTCCTTTAATTCATTCAATTACTATATTAAAACTTACATTTTTAAATATTTTTAACAATAATGAAATAAAAAAAGTTGTGGCCCATTGCCATCAAAAACAGGGTCCAAGGTACCGGTGGTCAAGGCTTTACTTTACAGAGAGGAATTTGCCCCTGTAGCGACAGACCTGGGGCCTGGATTAAATTTGTTCTGTGCCCACGGGCACCCAACGCGAGTGAGCGATAAAGCGTATAGTGCTTTCTCTTTAGTTTTTTCTTAGCATTACCGATGATTTGCTGTCTAACTCTATTGTTTGTATCATTAAGCCTGAGACATTCTTGTAATATTTACTTACATATTATTTTATTTTTACCATTAGTCCAAAGAATAATTTTTAATTTTTTATGTGCTAGTGTTATCTTAACATTATTGTATAAATTCAAAACGCGCCAAATGATTGATGACGGATTTTTCGATTCGCCCACAATTTTTAAAATGTTTTTTTTAAGTGTTGATTCGCCCCGGGCGAGCAAATTAATGAGAATCATCTAATAATCCTCTCTACTCTCTGATACGCGTAATTTTTTTTATCAGTATTTGCTGCCGCGCAGTCGGTTAATAACTTCTAATCGACCTATTCCTATTCGAATAATTCTAATAATACTAAACAGCTCAGTACTCGTAACTGCGGCTCCAAGTTAGCCGCAGTTACGAGTACTGAGGTAGGTAGCTCTCGCCAGACTGTAGTGCTTTTCTGTAACTATCTCAACGTGAAAACTTAGGTGGAGTGGGCGTGAAATGAGCTGTCAGTTCCACTGATGCTAGAATCGACCAAGCTGCCATCACACTGACAGCTCACTCCACGCAAATCTTCACCGTGAGTTTTATAATACATAATCGATATTCTGTTTTCAGTAGACACAAAAAAAAAGTTTTCTTTTTGAGTAACGACAAAATTCAAAGTCAAATGTCATAAAATTACAGACTTTGTTCTACTTTAGGTCTCAGAGCGTTTGATAGTAAAGTGTCGAGGTATTTGGCATGATTATAACATGATTTGTTCAATGTGTTTTCTCTATAACTTCCTACTTATTCATTTTAAAATTAATCAAAAATTCATCGGTGGCTTCGTCAATTAGGTACTTTCAGTCAAAGCCAAACTGATCAAATCCATTACAATTAAGAAGAATCACACAAAGTTTTAAATCAAAAAATCTTTAATGATGACGGACCACTTGATTTTTTAAAATTAATTTCGGGCATTATTTCAGATGTTTTGAATTTAAATTTGAATTTGTGATTTTGATTAAGCTTCTTCCTTGTTCTACTTCTAAATGAAGCTGAGTTTTAATAAGACAAGCTATCTTGTGACGGATACAATGATGACATTTTTTTTATTTTTCACTCAAAATATTTGTTTCCAAATAGTGCAAACAATATTTTAGAAGTGTAAAACCTTAAAAAACTGCCAAGTTATACACGTTTTAAAAGAACTGTTAGACAAGGACAGTACTATCGTAGAAATAACGTAACGACTATGTGACATAATACTAGGGGTATTTGAGCGATTTGGCTGGCCAATTTTTTTTTTTAATTTTATGAATTTGAAAAGTGCTCCTAATTGGATTTTTATATTTTTTAGTGGTATTTATGGATTAACATAAAAAAAACCTTTTTATTGTAATACCTATTTGTATTAAAGATTTATTGTTATTACAATGTCTTAGCGAAAGTCTCGGTAAACTATTTAACTAAAAGAAGACCACGATTCTTCATCTGAAGTACCATAGCCTGCCATCGTATCTGATGATGACTCATCATCATCGTGTGCGATGTCAGGCTCAGCGGAACCTAACAAACCTACCGTTTCCGTCATAAAAGGTTTGGTAATTTTTTTGGGATTGGTCGTATACCTGTTAACGGCGGATTGGAACTAAGGAGTAGTATGTTAATAACATCCACATTGCAGGCTTCTAGAGAGAGTATTCTGGCGAAATTTAGGCGATACAAACATTTATGTTATGGTATTTTGTAACACCAAAATCACATCTTATTATCTATTTAACACCTGAGGAGCTGTCGTGCACAGCAATTCTTTCTATGATTCAGTAGGTACCTACTAAAGACTTTATGAAAATTGTATGACACTCATTTAACTTACATTTGTTTATCTGATAATTGTTGTACTGCTGAAAAGCAAACCTTTAGCTACCTTTGTCTATTTTCCACATTCATTTATCTCATTTCATGTGATCTATTTATCTTTTAATGAATGTTGTGACATTTTGTATCTAACATTGTCATCTGTGTCAGTTTTTCTTTTTCTATGGTATATAGAGCTAAGAGGTAGTCTATTTTATTGTAAAGGTATCGTAAAACTAGTGTTAAGCCAGGTTCTCACTGTAAGCCATCTTTATTGTTCCTGGCCGATAACCAATTAAGAAGTATTTAGATTTAAAACTAAAAAAAGTCACTTCTAGAACGTTACTTTTCACCAGGTTCTTTTGATTCCGTCTTTTGATTCGTTCTTTTTGACTCCATCTTTTGACACCTGGTTCTTTCTTTTCTGTTCCTTTGCTTGATACTCACCAGTCAATGTATTTCTAAAGCTCCTTAATATTAACGTTTTGAAACTCAGTGAATTTATTTGATATTAACATCTTGTGTGCGTGAAATTGTTTGACTCATTCAATCACCTCCAACCCTCCCACTTGCGTCTTCGAGAGGAGAGGAGTTCGACACGAATTGGAGAAATCTGAAAACGTGGCATAAGACGCCGCCGCCTGAAGATTGAACGAGCGCGATTTGATTGCGAGCTTCCACTCGACAGACTGCGGGCCGGAGGAGCGACCGACGCGTTCTGCTTCAACCTCGAGCTGCTTCGCGACTGTGAGCTCCCTCGTGTCAGACTGCGGGCCAGAGGAACGGCCTACCCGAGCTTCTACTAATTATTAATATCTTTTTCTACATACTTTTTTTATTTTATATTTAATAATTATTTCATTTTAACTGGTCGGCTAAACGTTACGTTACAGTTTTTGTTACGTGATTCCGCAGCTTCTTCTCATAATTAACCAACCGGAAGCAAAGCTTTATCTATAATTTCAGATCCATGCATCAGATTTTTGTGCATTGTTGGCGTCATGGGATGCCATGGGTAAAGCGCAACATACTGCACTGATGGTTCCTTGGCATAAACAGTAATTTTTCTGTGTCGATTTTGGGTCAACTCGTCAATGCTTCTAAAACTACTTCTAGATGAATCAACTTCAACAAACATAGACAAAGCTTGTATTGAAGTCAACTGAGAAGACGTAGCCTGTTGTGTTGTTTGGCTAAATGCCTTTTTGTATTTTGTAGCTCGTTGCACTGATGAAGCATCTATCTTTCCAGTTTCACCTAGTTTTGATTGTGTAGCGAATGTATATCTTCCATTTTCCTTCGCTTACTCCTTTCACTTAACTCTGAAAAATATTTACGTGGTCGTCCGGTTGGGTTTGTAACTTTTAGTATAACAAATGTGCCTTGTAGCCATATTTAATTGTTTTTCAGAAAAGAATCTTCTTTATAGCAAGAATCAGTCCATCCCTTTTTAAATTTCCGACTTAAAACGTGATAAATCGTGCTTCAATTTTTTCATGTCCTCGTCAGAAAATGGACCAAAATTTAATACACGTAGCTTTCCAAAAACTCTAACTTTTCACAGATATGATTTAAATTTTCTGCCATCACAACAGTAAACTAGTATTTTTGAGTCATAACTCGGAGTTTTGACGACCCTAGAACATAAAATGACAATTTATAGCAATACCTAAGAAACCGATATTTTTTGTGTTCATTTTCAGTCGGTTACAATAACCTATATTTTCAAATATCGGATTAAACCGGATAAAATATTACACATATTGCCATGAGTAAAACACAGGCTATTCGAAATGACTAAAATCAATACCGGGAAATACCAGGAAATAACACAAAATAGCTAAAACATAAAAAAATATGCCTTTAAAACAGCACTTGCTAGTTTTTTTTTTATTAAATCGATTTCTGGGCTGTTATTACTAGAAAGATATAAAAAATACACACATTTACCTGCTTTATCACAATCCATAGCTTTCACTTTATTTTATTTGCTCAGAAATATACTCAAAACTTTCAATGCACTCAAATGAACGATCAAGTTTGTACTGACCGTGTCGCACGGTAGTTCCGAAATGGAAACTATGAAGTTTGTTTAGTTTTAGAACTATTAGCTACCCTTAGAATACCCTTCTTTTTTCTACCTGCTTTGAATTTTAAGAAATTGATTTTTGGCCGGCCAAATCACTCAAATACGTTATGTTATGTTACGCTTATGTTACGATAAAGCGCTATAAATTGTCCGTACCGTGCAACAAGGGCGGGAATAATACCAAAAACAGTTAGTGTGTATGCTGTCCTCATATTTACATCGATTTTACTTTTTTTTCCATTATCTCATTTTTAATATGCCTTCTTTGAAATAACAGTATTTTTTCGAACATTTTTAATATATGTCACCATCCCTATTTATCATTTTCGTGCACATCACCATCATTCTCCTGGCGTCATCCCAATTTATTTTCTATCGGCCATTGCGGAACGAGTCTTTTTCTTCGATACTTCTCTACATTAGTTGTCATCTCGATAGGCACCCCCTTTCTAGCCATAACATCTTACACACAGTCCATTTACCATTCTCATGATCATCATTCAAAATTCTCACCGTGAAAACTTAGTCATATCTGATACTGTTGACAGCTCAAAAATCTTACCTTGAAAACTTAGGTGAAGTTAGCTTGAAGGGATTCAAGCTCACTTCACCTAAGTTTTCGAGGTAAGATTTTTACAGAATAGATCCCTCTGTTCAGGGATTCCACTGTAAACATAGACCTTCAAAATAATGACACATACAAATTTCAGTGTACATTCGATTTCCCACGGTCCGTGATATTGCGGACGGACGCTGACCAGCCCGTACGGATGCACCATGGGAAGAGTGCCGTCTGTAGAAGCGCTGGCGAGTCCGTAGCGGTGCGCCGGATATGCCGCGAATCGGTTACTTCAAAGGTGCGTTGCGAGCTCTGTAATTTTGAAATGACAAAATGGATCTAATCTCATGACCCTCATAGACCGAAACGCACCGTTTGAAGAGACTTTGTGTGTGGTGCGTCGCTGTCCGTGGTCGTTGGTAATAATCCGCAATATCACGGGCCGTGTCAAGCCTTAAGCGGAAATCACCAAATTTCTGCCAATATGTTGGTGATTGTATGCAAATTGAAGGATGCTGTTGTATAATTTTTTTCAATATGGTGTGAAACCAAAATGATTTAACTTCCCTTTTTTGGTGCTTTCCACCGCTTAAACGAAATATTCTGTTATTATTAATGTATTAAAGTTTTATTTCATACTTAATTTTCCTTTTCGTACCTACATTAAATGAGGGTCAAAATTTCGATACCATTTCTATTGCTATTTATCTAATATATAAAATTCTCGTGTCACAGTTTTCGTTGCCATACTCCTCCGAAACGGCTTGACCGATTTTGATGAAATTTTGTGTGCATATCGGGTAGGTCTGAGAATAGGCCAACATCTATTTAAAAAAAAAAAAAAAAATAAAGAAGCAAAACTACGTTTGCGGGTTCAGCTAGTTATTAATAAATTTGTATTATGAAAGGTGTCTTTTGTTTTGTCTCTTACAATTGTTATTTTTATCATCCAGGCTTGTTTTTTTGTTTTATCATTGAGACTTAGCTGGCTTGTCTCATTTATACTTCATGGCGTAACCATAGCTAGGGCCCTACGGCCTACAATAAATTTGACATTTCGTTCATTCACTCAATTTTGTGTTCATTCATGAGTTTGATTTTATTCCACTATTTCGTTATTTTCGGTGATTTCAGAATTATAAATCAAGTACAAGCATGGAAAGTGTCAGAATTTAAACCTTGAATATTTCCTCGTAATCACTTTCTTCAAAATGTTTCCGACATGAACTCGAACTCAAAAAATCTACGAACAGCTTTAAACTACAATTTTGAAATTTTTGTGGCTTTTGGGGAAATGGTGGACTCCAATTCGAAGTAGATACTGCAACATTGGAGTCCACCATTCGCCGCGAAAATTTTCGCTAAAAGAAAATAACCGCATCACGCCTTGTATTATTTAGCTTGTGTTGGGAACTAGCTACGACAGCGCCATTTTGACAGTTGCCTTCCCCATTGGTAGAATTTTTTACCACTTCGTTTTTTAGATTTCGGGACAAGAACGAATCTTGAAATCATTTCCATGCTTATTTCGGCGTGGGAGATAAATAAATTCATCAGCTGGATGTTCATACAAGTTACAAGGGAAAACCATTGAATGTGGCTTTATTTTGTATAGGTCACTATTTACTCGTTTTAGTCAAAACAAAAATTTGAGGTTTCTCAAAAAAAAAATGGAAACATTTTTAGAAGTACTTTGTTGAATTAGTTGGTTTTTAACTAGAATTGTGCATAAATTAAAACCTGTACGTAAATAGATGGGTTTTTAAATAACGGGCCTAAATTGAGCTAAACACCGCGCGCATGTTGCATTTATAACGATTCTATGGAAAGTTCGATGTTTTCCTTATTTAGTATTTATTCTACTTATGACGTATATTACGGATGAATTTCGCCTATGGGCGAATGTAACCAAATATCTTAACCTCGCTCAAGTGCTGTCTGTCTAAATATTCCACAACAATTTTGTCACTGACAGCTCTTGAATGCGGATAAGATGTGCTGATCGGGTTCGATTTCATTGGTGGAATTCACCCTAATAGGGTGAAAGCCTCGAGAAGAGCTTACTATAGAAATGTCCTATGAAAATTCACCCTAATTTAAAGATCAGGCGGTTAGGTGGTGACAATGATGTCTTATAGGTAGCGATGATAGAATCTGATAGCTAAGCTCTTTTCAAGTCACGGTAGTTGTTAAATAAACTTTGTACTGAAATTCCGCAAGCGAGGTTTTAACAAAAAACATGGCGCTAAGCTATTTTTCCTTTCAAAGAAGATTCCTCATGTTTGAGGTGTAATTTTATTGGGTAGGTATGCAAACCTTACGAGTTTTATAATAGTACCTAATTTCGTAAGAACACTGCAAATTGTATTGAAAAAAAAACTATCTTCTAACAACAGATTTCTGTCAAATTCGTTAAATAAAACTATCATAGTTTTACATGATTGACTGATTAGAAAATCCAGTGGAGTTCATTTTAATCCCAAAACATCCTGGTGTAAAGCACTTTCTAAATCTCAATCTCACGCTCACGTCTCATCCATTTATTCGGCTGCCTTTGTCATTCATCGTTCATCCTTAATAGATCGTAAACGCTTCCAATTTTACTGCAGTAACATATTGCTGTAACAACTCTACGTATACATATGCACAAATAGACATAATGTTGAATTAGTGAGCAGCTGTTCGAGTCGTTAACGCTAAGGAAAAAGCGAGTGGAACATCGTTTGTTAGGGTTGATCAGTAAATATGTGGATACTTTCTAAGTTTCACGCTTGTTAACTGGTTGTCTAATAAAAGGAGTATTCTTTGTATAGACTTACAGCCTTCGTCTAGGCTCAAAATGGTTAGCTTTTTCCTAAAAATCTATACAAAAACATCTATAAAAAACTCATTTATGAATTAACACTGTCTAGACAGGAAGGTGAATCGCATCGCATAACCACGAATCAACAAACTACGAAGTGAAAATTAACTCCAGTTAAGTGATAATGCCGTTGATTAGCATTGTACCAATCGATTGGTGTACCAAGCCTTTGTAGTACGCGTTGTGTGTAGTTGAGGGGCAACGAGCGGTTAAGCGTACACAAATGTGCAACTGACCCCGGTTGGCTTTAATTACTCTGCGAAACGAGACGAGAATTTATATTAAGAACGAATTGAATTCGTCGATGAATGAAATAGTTTTTGGTGGGTTTGAGTTTTGATATAAATTATTTGCTCTATTTTGACTGAGTTTTGCAATTTTATTGATATTAATTGTAACGTTAATAATTTAGAGCTGACAATAACTGCTGTAGTGTTCAGATTAGGTACTTATAATTGGCACATTATTTCATGAACGTTTTCAGCACGGTTAGTTGTGACTCATTAATCTGCTGGACCACGGTTAATTTCATGACCAAAACACATTTTATTGCAGTAAATAATTTACTAGAAAGGCGCCTATCGCGCCGGCGTTTCAGCACGAATTTTTTTCTATAGCAATAAATGCAAAACCTCAAAGAGTAGGAACTCATTAAGACTGAATAGATTTGCATGATTTTTCTTCTCAGTCTCATTATAAAAGCCTTTATTTGGCAATTGTGGGTTTTCTTAAAAAATATGCCTCTCAAACAGGATTTTTCTTAAGATAAAAATCAAATTCAGCAACAAATTTTTTTTTGCAAAGTAGCTTTATATTAATTTTATATTGGTAACCTTTGATATTTGATGATTATTTTGTACACAATGACATGAATATTTACTTTATGAATTATAACATTATTATCATTTTAAGTATTTTGTGAGGACTATGTGGGTCATATTTTTATATATTCTCTCTTTCTTAATGTTTAAATAATCTGGCAGTTTGAGTAATTCATGCGGCCTACCCAAATGTCCTTCCTTTGCTTTTGTTCGGCGAGCTTTGTCTTCGGTTGAGCTCCAAGTTTTGAGTTGAGCTGCACGATTACTTAAATATAATTTTTGGACTTTAAAAGGGACTGAGTTTGTTTGGACATTTCTTCTCAGGGATCAGTCAGCTAGGAAATACTGGCGCCATCTAGTTTTAAAATATGGACCTACATAATAATGACGTAATCGTGTCTCAAAAGATGAGAAAAGATCTACTTACAGAAATAAACGTTTAATTTCATTTCATTTACTGACAAATGTGGGCACAGACTGAACAGGGCCAGTAAATAAGTGTGGTTATTTCCACAAAATACTATTTTAGACATCAATCCACATGGTCTTCACATGATCTGACCACGATTTGTCTGGATTTTAAAAGAGACTGTGACCTCTGAGTTTGTTTCGGCCTTTCTTCTCAGAGTGGTCAGAGACGAAACTAGAATTTAAAATATGTTATAAATTGTATTATTTAGTTGACGTGTACTACGTACTACTTACAAAAATTAAATAATTTTTC
The DNA here is from genome assembly GCA_963555695.1 of Dasypolia templi. NCBI lineage: Eukaryota > Metazoa > Arthropoda > Insecta > Lepidoptera > Noctuidae > Dasypolia > Dasypolia templi. The sequence goes on along the minus strand of OY743137.1, from coordinate 9,240,797 downwards.
ATAATTGAACAGTCACATTGATAATCGAATCGTAGATAATCTGAAAATACGTGCATAAAGTATTTAAACATTTGTGGTGCAAAATAAGCATGCAGTTTATACTAAACATTAAACCCATTGTTAACTAAACTTTTGACCAAATCCCCCTTTCTGCACTTTACCTCGCTTCTTTTGTTCCGAAAACAAAACACAGTCGTATAAATCTCCAAACTTGAACACCGAAAACTGTCTTGAAAACAGCTTCACAGACTATCCTCTTAACAAGCCGATCTACGTCCTATTTCGCGTATAACCGTCCGTCCGTCCTTTCTAACCGCGAAAGAGAAAAGGCATGGCTCGCTTTAAGCTCCGCTTTATGCTAAACCTCACATCAGTTGCGGGTAACTTGCTATCTTAAATGCATTTCCGTACGTTAAATGGCAAAATCCGAGCTTGAGGTTACCGACGGCTTAAAAGGGTTATGGCGGGATTTTAATTACGTTTCTTTTTAAAGTTGCCGGTAATTTATAGATAGGAGTATGTAGCAATATTTTACGACCTTATTTATATGAAGCAATTAAAAATTCTCCTAGAACGTCGGTACTAATCGTCCGAGCATCCTGGGCATTCAACCCGCACCATCCTACTGACTGGCTAATCCTTTTACCACGACATGAGGTAAATGGAAAGAGAAAGAGAGCAGTGGTGGCCCAGTGGTAACGGCCGCGACTAACGAGTTGCAGGCCTTTCACCACTGCTCTCAAAACGGTGAAGGAAAACATCGTGAGGAAACCAGCATGTCTTAGTACCAAAAATTCAAAGACATGTGACATCTACCAACCCGCACTGGGCCCGCGTGGTGGTTTACGGCCCACTCCCTCTCACAGAGAGGAGGTCTGTGTCCCAGCAGTGGGAACATAATAATTTGGTTATGCATTTTGCATGTGGTAAACATATTCTAGCTTAGCTCCTACCAACTGGAGACGATAACAATAAGGTGTGTATTTATAATGAAATGCCTAAACACATCGCATTTTTTTAAAATCAGTGGAACTGGAATAGAAGAGAACGTAGATATAATTATCAACACTTTCATTAGTTTTCTTAAAAGCATTTATGTGTTACTAACAAATATATTGATGTATTTGATAATCCATACTTAACATTATAATTTCGAAGGGATCACTATAAGTATGTCAACTTTTCACGTCTAAACCACTAAACGGATTCCGATTAAATTTAGCAAGGAGGTAGCACCTTGAGTAAGGACATAAGCTACTCGTATATTATACTTTTTGTCCCGGTAACACGTTTCCGTGAGATAATTTTCGACATCCACGCGGGTAAAGCCGCGGGCAGAAGTCCAAAATAAATGTATGTTAATATAGGCACACTATCAAACCATACATGATATGTACCTACGTTAAACAAACAGGCCTACTTATATTCTTACAGATAGGACGACGAGGTAAACAACGCAAAACATAACGTGCGGAAAATTCACACATAAATATTAGATTTTCAGTCAACGTTGTAAGTAATGTGTCAAAAAATAGGAGAAGCTCTCCCTTCCTGTGAGAACCAGCAACTGGCATGATTCGGAGAAATCCCACTTATGACTGGCACCAGGTAAATAATTTATTTGATCGAGAAAGCATAAAAACCCCCGTGACGTTTCATTTTTACCGGTCTCTTGATCCCAAGGCCGGTTTCTGAGAACTAATAAATATGAAAAATATCTGTATGATTTTTATTTAAGTAGAATTTATGACCAAATCAAAGAGAATTTTCTTCACTATTTTACTCGCACACACGCAATCACACTCACGTTGTTCTAACCCAGTCGTTTCATTTAAAACTCATTTGTCGGTGTCATTATGTTTGTTGTGTGTGTGATGGAATGGGATATGTATATAATTTAACACAACACGTGTAATGTATTTACGTGAAATTTTGAAAATTAAATGGCTTGTTACTAGTTTATCGAAATAAATGCTTTAAGTTTGAGTTTGAGTTTAAGAGCAGGGCGACGCACGAACTGTCCATACAAACGAAATACCTAAACCATTTGCAATTTAAGGATATTTCTATACTATTATGCCTATATTCGGATTAACACAGTGTTTATCTAAGTTCCTACATCTTTTTTTTTTTCCAAAATATTTACCGAAAATGAAGTTTAAGCTAATAGATAAATTTTATTTATTTTATTAAAGAGATATTAATTAAAACATAACAACATATATATAACTAAATTAAATGACTAAATAACTAACTACCTGTACAAATTAATATAAAACACTCAGGCGTCGAAGTACTCGTCCGCATCGCTGTCATCTGGAAACGTACCCAGAAGACTGGCAGCATTGCCACGCTGAATGGCAATGCTAATTCTTTGGCCAAAGAACAATCCAGCCCTCTGGTCACGTGAAGTGTCGACTAGTCGGTGAGAAATTTGTCTAAAAAGGAGACGCGCACTCGGGCCCCATGACCCGAGCGTTTCGACCCCAAACGGCTCAAAACTGTAGTTACCCATAAGGTTACAGTATTTGCGCCGCTTGAGGGTCTCAGCAGCCGCAGCAGCAGCGCCAGCACAGCTCGCCGTGCTAGGAACATGAGATGGAGCAAGGGTATCGACACAGGTTGCGTCCCACACCAGAGGCCTACCCATCTTCCAAGGCAACAACGTCATACCGTCTGGTCTCTTTCCATCGTCACGTACCAAACCGTTTGGTTCTAAAACCGTAGGTATACCGGCGGTGACAAGGGCTCGACGAATAATATCGTTGATGCTGGCGTGCCGTGCTATGCGACCTGCGCTCCTGTAGCAGGACAGGCCATGGTGCCCGAGACTGTCGACAGCTTCACCGCAGTGACACCGATGCGGAGCAACACAAGGTGCGCCCAAGCGGAGACATGTAGCGAGCCGAAACGATGACTCATCCATCATTGTGCCTATGGTGGATGACGGGAGCGCTTGAAGCCACAAGCCTGACTCCCATTCTCCCACAGCCAGCAGACGGGCACGCTCAACAGTATTAGGTGACGTGTTTATTAACGTATTCCGTATAATACTGCAGAGCGGCACGTCCCACCGTCTCTGGGAGGACGGGTTGTCGGGGAAAACCGTATTGGGACAAGCCATTTTCCAAGCGTTTAACGCATCGGTCAAACACGGTACTTCAAAATCGACCAGTGTAAAAGATAAAATATTCCTGGTTAATTTATCAGTACTGTGGACCGAGGAGAGGAAGGCCGGTAAACTAATACTTGAAATTTTGCGGACGCCGAGACCTCCCAGGCGAATGGGAAGTGTGGCAGCAAGCCACACTTCCCATTCGCCTGGGAGGTCTCGGCCACGCTCGGTCGTCCAGGTTCACATTTAGGATCGAAGTTAGTGTGTTTCTAATAATTTGGTCTACTTTTTCTAAAAGCTGTGGATGTTTCCACAGATGGGTGGAGCGAAGGTTATATGTAAATTTTGGTCCAAAACAACAGTATCGAATGAGTGTGAAGGCCGAATGAATGTTAATTTTGAAAAGTCTTTCCGAGACATCATTGAATTTTTTTTTCTTCAACGAACGTGGGAAAGGATTCGTCAAAAATTGGGAACCCTAGGAGGTGAAGAGAGTCTCTTTCCGTAATTTTGATATTTGGTGCTACGGTACAAAATTTTGCTAAGGCAGTCTGTCTGTCAGTGGTTTCGGGAAGATAAATTTCACATTTTGAAAAGTTAAGGTCTAGGCCAATGCTAGGCAAATTGAATTTTTCTTTTAAAAATGTTAAGTCTTTTATGACTGTGTCTACATCACCTCCTAGGGTGCCGTCATCCAAATACCATACGTTGAATTTTGAATTTAGCTGAATGTATTAAGCTAATTGTATTTCGCACTTTTTGACAGCGTAAATTACATGTTTTCTTATCGTTTATTTAACTATAAACAACAATATCTGTAACGTTGTTGTACTAGAACCATAGCTCATATTATCAAGTTACGAATAGTAGCAAAAAATATTAAGTTTTCATTCATCATTTTTGGTATTACGGAACACATCAAAATGTATCATAAATTTAGTATTTAGTGCTATCTATCACGTCAAGCAAATGTCAATGAATGTGTGCGTGGTCATACTGCTCACGGTAGTAGGCCACGTTGCGCCCGCCGGGGGTGTTCCGTGATTATTGTCAGTGTTAGACGACTACTTTATTGTCCTACGCATGCGTATTTATTCGCTTTCTAAATTGTATTGTAATATTTCTGACACTATTGACTTATTAATGCTGTGAACTTGAACTTGAATTAAGATTCGCCTTGTTATTTGGTATCGAGTAACCTAACCATTCTTACGAACTTTAGCTTTGCTTGCGGACTTATTATGTACGAAATTTTATTTACGATTTAGTTTGGTTGCCGACATGGACTCCGAACGTTGAGATGTATTTAATAGTTATTATTATCCAATGATATATTATAAGTTACCTACCTACTACGTTATGTTCTTGTATTTTTATCTGTTATAAGTTTAAATAATATAATTTTCTTTCTTACACAATTAATTATAAATCAACAACAATTGATATACATCAAGTACAACAATATATCATATATTACAACTACGTTATTAGTTACTAAATGTTTTGCATAGACACCCCCAAGCAATACGTCGGTTATCGTAAAACTCAAGTTTTACAGGAAAAATGTATTTTTGTTTTTATTGAATATGTATCTGTTCAAGGGGTCATTTTCTTTGTGCAATTCAATAACGATGTCAACATTAATTTATGTGTGGGAAATACATTGCAATTTAAGAAAATAAATATTACAAAAATAAGACAAGTAAATTGTTTCAGTAATATACACATAATGCAGTAAGTTTGTTGAAAATTATGAAACGTAATATTACAATACGGATTTTTCTAACGTTATTTCTTACTAGCTTCCGCACGCGGCTTCGCCCATGTGGAGTGTTGATGAAAAGCAGCCTATGTTCTACCCCAGGCTTCAAACACAGTTCAGTGGATTAGCCGTAAAACGTCACAGCCCCGCTGTGCGCACCACCCGCGGTGTTTACGTACATAGTTCGCAATAAACTTTTGACTTTGACTTTGGTAACTTTTGAACCATCCGTCCAAATAAAAAAGTGTAAAAGACAAAGTTTACCTACATCAAACGCAAAAGGCGATAGAGATATTAATGTTGATGAAAAATAACTAAATAAACTGACTAACTGGCGAAATGTGGAGTGTGTACTATAGCTACACCTCTGCCCTACCCTTCGTGGAAACAAGGCCTGATGTTATGTTATGTTTATGTTAACGAAATACCCTAAAATGTGTATTGTAAAAACAAAAAGCAATTCATTTATGGCTCACTATTTGGCTATAATAGCTTCCACATATAAGGTAGATGTATGCTGTCGCAGACTTTCATTTAGAATTGTTATGACAAAAAATCCCACGACATATCTTCGTTTACTACGTCTACTTATATCTTGTCGTGCGCTGCCTAAGCCGTATGGCTTAGGCAGCGCACGACAAGATAGCTCTCAGAGGGATGGATATTTTTTGACTTACTTTATACTTATCAATTATCGACAAATCACACTAAATCTTTATAAATTATATGTGGTAGTCTGATGTATAAGCTATATTACTGTTAAGTTTCATCAAAATCCGTTCAGTAGTTTTTGCTTGAAAGAGTAACAAACATCCATCCATCCATCCTCACAAAATTTCATGTTTGAAGTAGGATAGAAAGATTAGTAGGATAGTAAGATTATACGTATTTTTTCTTGTTGTGGTTATTTAAGATAGATAGTCTTAGTTTCGTTACAAACCGTTGTAGTCGAAAACGAGACCGGGGCACACATAATTATGTATTAATGAATTATTTACTTTTAAAAGATTGTATGTTCCCATTACGGTTTCAGCTTACTCAAAATAATTCGACAATAACCACGTTCCACATTTACTAAGAACTGCACGATTCATATACGCCATTATATCGGTATTAGCAACTTACGAAATTCAAAACTTTACGCAAAACAGTTTTGTTTGATACTTAAAAATACTTTTCTTGTCATAATTTTTGTTTTGAATTGCCCACCAAAAAAGTGTTATTCATGATATCCTTGTAAATCACACTACGAAAAATAAAAAATAAATTACTAAGATGTATCCCAACCCGAATGACGAATTTGATATAACAATAAAAAGTCCAATTTTACTGACTATTTACTTGACGGCGACTCAGCCCAACAATTTTTTTTTTCTTGTTCTGAGTTTCACACTAGTAGGTACCTAAGTGTATTTTGTACCTAAGTATAAATTAGTATTTACCTACCTATGAAGCGTCGTTTGTTCCGTTTCTTTAGACAATGTTCGCACGGATGAAAATATCTCGCGGCGGGATTTTATCGCGCACTGCAACTCTTTGTGTTCAACCGAGCATTGAGAATCCAACAGAGTGTTAACGAGCGCGTCGCCTAAACACTGTTGGATTTTCAACTCTCGATGCTAAGCAGTGTGTTGAGGATCCAGTGCACGAAACAATCTCGCAGCGATATTTTTACGGCGTAGGTAATTATCTCAAGGACACTGAGGACCTAGACAAAGTAACATTCGATTAGCGATGACGCTAGTAGAAAAGCCAATAAATGTATGGGGTTGACATAAGCTAACAAAACGTCACGTGATCATAGGTCGTATCATATATCATTGATTAATTATTTATTGTCATTATACATATAATCAAAGGTCATAGCGTAGTATCATATTGAAGCGATAGCGAATAAAATAAATGGACAATCGTTTTGTGATTACAACAGTATCACAGTAGTTTTGCTTGTTGCTTGCTTTAAAATAAGTCAATATCATAAATAACTGTTGAATGTTTTTTTGCAAGTTTATTTACGCATAACATGCCTTTGAGAGTGAGGGTATGGGGAGTGCACCTGTGTCTGCGCTCTTTACTATATTGTGACCGAAATCGGTAAGGCCCAGGAAGACATTATTATTATTATATTTTTACTGGACGTAAACAGGTTTCATACCATACCCCTGATATGATTTTAATATCTAAGATGGCGAATTGTATCGTTGCCTCAGTAATCAGTTTGTCTAAATTGAGTAGATAGTACCTATATAATAATGGCTGAATAGTATAAATTATATTCATATTCATTAAATTGACTGTAGCACATACATAACCATTCTGTATCGAGCTCAGTACTAAAGCATTTCGTATTGTGTCGCATTTACTTTGCTTGTAAGGATTTTAATGTTATTTTTATTGTATAATAAAACTTCTTGCCGCTAGAATACGGTTGATTATCATCTTATGCACTGTACTACAGATAAATAGCCAAATCATATAAATCAGAGTGTTTACTGTGGATCTTTGACACTCCTCCTACCATAATTGTATTATTCGTTTAGTAGATAATGTATGGTACCTTTATCAAGTTTCGAGTAATATATTTTTAAATAGATGAATCAATAAAACAATGATATTTATGAAGTAAGAACATAACAAAAAAAAATACAAAATCCTTGTTTTTTTATTATTCTTAGCACATAATGCTATTATTAATATGTACGCTTATTTATTTTAGAATATTTGTCTTTTATTTTGCATTACACTTTATTATTTGACTTGTATTCCTTATTGCTTAGAGAGCAATGGTGGCCCAGTGGTAAAGGCCGCGACTTTCGAGTTGTAGGTCGTAGGTTCGAACCCAGATAGACGCTTTACTTTGTGTAACTTATTTTATCACCACTTCTCTCAATACGGTAAAGGAAAACATCAGAGAGACAGAAGAAGCCTTAGTTTTTTAAAGTGATGACCAAAGGAATAAATAATCTTATTTCGGTTTAAAATGAATATAGACAATAATAATAAATATCCCTATAATTATATATATAATTTATATTTACACGTCGTCGGCCGGTTCCCCTCAAACACCGCGCGCGATGACGATGTATAGGTACCATAAGTAATTTATTCAAGAAAACCGACAGCATATAGGTACGTTCAACATTGGTTTACAAAAGGATTGAGGAAAGGTTTGTATATTTTATATGCTAGATTTTCTATACAAGATCTCGAAATAGGCATTGTATTGCATCCAAAAAATGCATTACTAGTCTGTGGATTTACAAACGATTCCCCAAAGTAGTCAACAAAAAAAAGCAAATCATGAACATAACTAATTACTAATAGATAGAAATATCTTCTGAGTCGTTATGAATGAATGGTAGGTACAGTAAGTACAGTACAGCTAATAATAGCTATCTATTTAATTTACTCACACAGACACACACACACGGCTGCGGACGCGTCCCTCGTTCGCCTTCTTTTGTCAAACAGAGATAGCAATATTCCGAACGAATTTTGTACTCTACTCCAAGTGTTATTACGCGCTTGTTACGTCGGCCCCTCAACGTGTTTTCTGTCAAAGTACTTGAGTTTTGTGACACAAATCGATGTTAAATTAAATCCATGCTAATAATATTAAAAATTCGACAGTTACTCTGTCCGTATGTTACCTTTTCACGCCTAAACCACTGAACGGATTTTAATAAAATTGGGCAAACACAAGCTACTATTTGTCCCAGTAACATCTTCCCGTGAGATCATTTCGGACATTCTAATATAACACACACGCATAACATGCTGCAGCCTACCCCAAAAGTTAAGACAGATTTTAGATCTCCAAATATTGATCTGTATCTATTAGTACTACTTGTCACTACTTGTACACTTACAGAACAGGAAACAGAACTCTTGCAAAACAACGCTCCGAGCAAAAACATCTAACTTTGATCGTCGATCCTCAGCTATGTCTGTCGCATATCGCATATCATAAATTATAATGATAACAATCATTATAACTTATGATACTTACCAAGGGTGTATGATGGTATAATAATATATTTGCATATTAATAGTGAATGCCTTGTAATTTTGCGAGATTTAGGGCTGATTTTTCAATAGTCAAGATAACTCTAATCTACTATATAAAAAAAGTCGGGTTTTCCTTCCTGACGCTATAACTCCAGAACGCACGAACCGATTTCAATGGTTTTGCATTCGTTGGAAAGGTCTCGGGCTCCGTGAGGTTTATAGCAAAGAAAATTCAGGAAAAATTTCAACAGAAAAGCGGGAAAACTTTTTTCACATAAAGCGCCATCTCTGATACATAGCATGTACTACAAAACTAAAATATTGTAAGTAGATGGCGCCGGTGCGTGATAAATTGTTTGACAGCTACTCATTGTTTTCTGCTAAGTTAATTTCATGTGACAAAAAGGTATTGTGTTCACTGTGAAATTGAGAAAAAAAAGTAAAAAAAATAAGTTATTCGTTTCCTAACATTTCAATTGGAAACCATCAAATCAATCACGTGTATTGTGCAAATTTTTATTGAATTTCAACAGCAGTCATTTGTCTTTAAGGTGGTAAGTTGAACTGTGTAAATTATGTGGATCGTGCATTTGAGGTTAAATTCACCACTCTGTCCATAGTCAAAAATGCCGAGAGGACGACGTGCGAACATCGGCCGCCGCACAAGACATGCAAGACAGCAACAAGTGTATTCACAGAACTAAAGCGAAGAAAGACAAAATATAATAAGAGAAAATGCCCGATTGAGACAACGCGTGAGAACACGAAGATCATTGGCATCATACAATCGCTTGGCATTCCAATATGATCCCACTGCGAACTACAGTGATGATGAAAATTTAGATATTGGACCAATGACGATTATATGCCGATATTGCAATGCGTTAAAGTTCAAAAGAGAAACGGCTGGATTGTGCTGCGCAAGTGGAAAAGTCAAACTGGATCCATTACTTACACCACCACAGCCACTGAAACCATTGTTCGATGGAAGTGATCCCGATTCCAGCCGTTTTCTTCAACACATCCTTGAATACAATAACTGCTTTCGCATGACTTCATTTGGAGCTAATATCATTCGAGAAGGCGGCTTCATGCCGACTTGCAAGGTAAAAGATACAACACACATAACCAATCACTCACACCAACACAATGAATTGCAACACATAACAACTACATATACACCACACACTACACCATCACACGATCAGAAGTTACACCGTATTCTTCAACAAATGATTGTTTGCAATTACAGATACAAGGACAAATATATCATTTGGATGGTTCAATGGTGCCAACACAAGATGAACCGCATCAATTTCTGCAAATATATTTCATTTCGTCGATGGTGGATCAGCTGAATGTGCGTTGCAATATACAGGGAACACAACAGTTAAAGAGACGAATTATTGAACAGTTGCAAGCATTTTTTCACGCTAATAATGCTGTGGTTAATATGTTCAAAACAGCATTGGAACGAATGCCATCGGATACGCACTTTGTCATAAGAGCGGATTGTACTCCAACAGGTGAACATGTGCGAAGATTCAATGCACCCACCGTTAATGATGTTGCTGCAATTATTGTTGGCGATCCAACTATTTCGCGAGACATTGTCGTTCAGCGAAGAAGCAATATCATGCATCGTGTAAACGAGACACATCGTTTGTACGATGCGTTACAATATCCAATCATTTATTGGCGAGGGCAAGACGAATACGACATCACGTTGTAGATGGTCGATGCAATTACAGGTACAATATTCACACACTAATATTGCTATTATTGCTATTATTGGTTTCAATTAAAATTCATTTAATTTTGCATTTTCAGGAGTATCAACGAATAAAAATCTAAGCGCAATGAATTACTATGCGTATCGTATGATGATTCGTACACATGAAGAGAATGTCATTCTGAAGTGCCGTCGGCTATTCCAGAAATTCGCTGTCGACATGTATGTCAAAGTCGAGACCGAACGTTTAGCGTTCATCCGATTCAATCAGGCAAAGCTACGATCTGAGGACTATATACACTTGCGTGATGCTATTCATTCAGATGGTGATGTTCAGAATATTGGACATCTGACGATTCTCCCATCATCTTACATCGGAAGCCCACGCCACATGCACGAATACGCTCAAGACGCTATGACGTACGTGCGAAATTATGGAACACCGGATTTATTTATTACGTTCACATGCAATCCGAAGTGGACGGAAATTGAATGTGAATTGGAACCGGGCCAAAAACCGCCAGATCGCCATGACATAATCGCCAGAGTATTTCTGCAAAAACTCAAGGTTATGATGGATGTGCTTACTAAGTATCGAGTTTTTGGTGACACACGTTGTTATATGTACTCGGTGGAATGGCAGAAGCGTGGACTACCGCATGCTCATATCCTAATTTGGTTGCTGAACAAATTACATTCAAATGAAGTGGATGACATCATGAAATTCCTGATCCAGTCACTGATCCCCATCTACACGACATTGTGACGACACAGATGGTGCATGGACCGTGCGGTGCATTAAATCCATTATCGCCTTGCATGGCTGATGGAAAGTGCACAAAACGATATCCGCGACCGTTAGTTACTGAAACAGTCACAGGGAACGATGGATATCCAGTTTATCGTCGGCGTTCAAAAGAAGATAATGGTCGAACTATCAAAGTTAAAGTTCAAAATCAAGAGATTGAGATCGGAAATGAATTCATTGTACCATATTGCCCGCTGCTATCACGAATTTTCGAAACACATGTAAACGTTGAGAGTTATCATTCGGCCAAATCAATCAAATATTTGTGCAAGTACGTAACAAAAGGCAGCGACATGGCTGTGTTTGGTATTGCGTCGGAAAATGCGAATGACGAAATCAGCAACTTCCAAATGGGCAGATACGTCAGTACTAATGAAGCACTGTGGCGATTATTCTCATTTCAAATTCATGAAAGATATCCCACAGTTGCACATTTAGCAGTGCATTTGGAAAATGGCCAAAGAGTTTACTTCACTGAGGCTAATGCGGCACAACGAGCTGAGAGACCACCATCGACAACATTGACTAGCTTCTTTGCAATGTGTGAAGCAGATCCATTCGCAGCGACGCTGATGTACGTTGAAATGCCCAAGTATTACACTTGGAAACAATCAACAAAGAAATTCAAAGGTCGCAAACAAGGAACCCCAGTTCCAGATTGGCCACAGGTGTTTTCCACTGATGCACTAGGTCGCATGTATGCTGTTCATCCTAGAAATGATGAATGTTTTTATTTGCGACTGCTGTTGGTAAATGTATGTGGACCAAAATCATTTGCGCATTTGAAAACTGTGAATGGCCACCAATGCCAAACATATCGAGAAGCATGTCAACTATTGGGTTTACTGGAGAAAGATTCTCATTGGGATTTAACACTTGCGGATTCAGTTGTTTCATCAAATGCGTACCAAATACAAACGCTGTTCGCAATTATCATCACCACATGTTTTCCTTCACAACCAATTCAGTTATGGAACAAAAACAAAGACGACATATGTGAAGATATCTTGCATCGCTTGCGCATTCAAACGAATAATCCTGACATCCAAATAACCGATGAAATCTACAATGAAGGATTGATTCTGATTGAGGATCAATGCTTGACTATTGCAAACAAGCTACTGATTGAATTAGGAATGATTGCGCCAAATCGATCGATGTACGATGCATTCAACCAATAATTAAATCGAGAGCTGCAATACAATGTTGATACATTGCAGGAATTCGTTCGAAATAATGTGCCGTTGCTGAATGAACAGCAAAAACAAGTATACGAAACATTAATGCAAGCGGTGGACAATCATACTGGTGGTCTATTCTTTCTGGACGCACCTGGAGGAACAGGGAAAACATTTGTCATTTCATTGATTTTGGCCACTATTCGGTCAAGATGTGACATAGCTTTGGCGTTAGCATCATCTGGAATTGCGGCGACTCTTCTAGATGGCGGTCGTACTGCACATTCGGCGCTTAAGTTGACACTCAATTTAAACACAATTGATACTCCAACATGCAATATTTCCCGATCCAGTGCAATGGGAAAATTGTTGATGCAATGCAAGCTCATTGTTTGGGATGAGTGCACAATGGCACATAAGAAATCATTTGAAGCACTTAACTTCACACTGAGGGATCTTCGGCGAAATAACAACATCTTTGGCGGCTTGATGATATTGTTGGCAGGTGATTTCAGGCAGACCTTGCCAGTAATTGGCGACATCTGGATTTATTACTCTTACCAACGACTTTTGCCGATTTGTAGACTCTCAATTAGCTCTTATTGAAAATATTTTCCCAAACATTAGTGAGAATTATCAGAATTATGCTTGGTTAATTCAACGAGCAATTCTTGCCGCAAATAATAATGATGTACACGCACTGAATTTCACCATTCAATCAAAAATTGCTGACGATTTGGTGACATACAAATCCGTTGATTCCATAACAAATACCGATGATGTAGTAAATTATCCAACGGAGTTTTTGAACTCTCTGGAGTTACCAGGATTTCCACCACATAACTTGCAACTCAAAGTTGGTACAGTTATATTGCGTAATTTGAATCCACCGCGACTTTGCAACGGTACTCGACTTTCGGTAAAAAGACTTATGCCGAATTTGATTGAGGCAACCATTATTAACGGAAAGTACGGAGGTGAAAATGTATGTATTCCTCGAATACCAATGATTCCGACTGATCTTCCGTTTGACTTCAAACGATTGCAATTTCCAGTTCGCCTTGCGTTCGCAATGACAATAACAAGTCGCAAGGCCAAGTGTTTGCGGGATAAATTTAGAAAATCATTGTTTTTCACATGGGCAGTTATACGTTGCGTGTTCACGAGTTGGGAAACCATCCGCTTTGTTTGTATTAACGTCAGACCAAAAAACAAAAAATGTGGTTTACCAAAGAGCACTTCAATGAAACGGATAATTTGCGGACACGTATAACGCTTCGATTCAGTATTTACTTTGGATTCACTTTCATTTACTTAGAGAAGTTCAACTAAATAACACTTCATTTTTGCAATCGAAATGAATTAATTACTGTTGTGAAATTAAATAAAAAATTTCCTTTTCAAATATAAAACAAAAAAAAAAATTCTTCTTCTTTTAATCACCAAACGAAATGTTACATAAAACGAAGCCATCTGGTGGCGAAACGGAGTTCGCCGGGTTTGCTAGTTTAAAGGATAAATATGAAAGTTTGACATATTTTCTATACAAAAGCTGTCAATCGGCAAACCTTCAGATAGACATATCTGACTATTAAAAAATCCGACCTTAATGTTTTATTTTGTCTCTGGGCGCAGCGCCAAAACTAGCAGCGGAAAAAAACAGCGCCAAAAATCGACCTGTTTTTCTTAAAAATCATCATCCGCCGTATAATATATTCTGTAAAAATCTCACTTGAAAACTTAGTTGAAAACTACAACCTATCAAACCACTTGCCAAACAATCTACGGATCAAATTGGAATCGACGTTTAACTTTTATTAAACCTTGATAATAACAAATTATTATGGAGAATGAATGTCAAGATGTTTAGTGCCAAAAATATTTGTTAAAATAAGTGTATTAAGACAAACCCTTTAATCAAGTAAAGGTATGTTAGAGTCAAAATTAAGGAATTTGTTTCTCGATAACGAGGATTCAGCCTTTACCAATAAATAAATCACACCTTAGAATAGAATAGAATAGGTCTTCATTTGCTTAGAATCTAGGTACATAAAACCAAGCCGATACATGAATAGTAAGATCCATGTAAATTCTGCCTTGATTTCATAAATTATAACATTTTAAAATAATAATACCAAATCTTAAGATGGAGATTACTAGACCATGGTAAACCACTTATTGTCGGGAAATTAACTTTTTTTGATAGGTTATGCAACATAAACGCGGCTGTGCTTAAACAATTACATTTATATCTTCTGCTTGTGGCTTCCAAGTTAAGTGGCTGTCAATTATGATGCCTAAAAGTTACTTGGCTTAATTTAAATTAAATTACTCGCTTAACAGTATGTCCAAAGCCAGGTTAGTTTTTTTACTAGATATTTAAAAAAGTTCGTATTTATTTACAAGCGCTTCTCGCCATCAAACAAGAAAGTAGGAACAATAAGTTATGTATGTATGTGAAAATATGTTAAAATTCAAGAAAATAATAACTTTTTGTTTAGAAAGTGATTTACTTCGTAGAGTAAAGATAAAAGTGGTATTTTTACGCATGACATGACATAGACAGTGTCCACAAGTGCACTTGCATATCAAAATACTTCGACCACCATAAATTCCCTGGTGATAGCTTGTTAGAGTCAAAGTAATTAACTGTAAAGCAAATTGACTACCTACTTGATATGTTCGTTTATTAAAATCACAACAGGCTGTCGACGTAGGGTGACCTATAGTGTCATTTATTCAACAATTAATTTTGCTGGTTATACTCTGTGCCTCTGACAAGAAACATTGAACCATAGGAAAAAAACCTATGTCATTTGAGTAGCTGTACTCAATGCTCGTAATACCACCACAAGGTGGATTTTGGAGATTCGATCAGATTTATTGGACGATAAATGGTGATTGTTCCAAAATGATTTTAGTTGAAACAAAATGGCTGTGTACAATTTCTGTAAGCCAAAAAAATAAGGTAAATCTTTTTGTCAAAAAATTATTCTTTTGATTGGAAGAAGATTTTTTTATTTATTAACTTATTACCTTAGGACCCTTACTAATATCAATGTTATTCTAAGTGTGTATGTTATGTTATTGATTGGCACATGATTTTGACGCCGGGGACGATCAGGTAAACACTAAGGCCGAATTTCACCAATTAAACATCACATCTAAACCGAGTCCAAAAACCGTCAGTGTCATAATAATTGTTATGGATTATTGACACGGACAAATCTTGAACTCGGTTTAAGTGCCCTGATCGCGTCCAGTTTTATTGTTGAAATCAGCCTTAAACAGTTTATGCCACCTATGGACTATCGGAAATACCAACGGTTTTGCAAAAGCCTGAGGCTTAGACAAGTGGCAATCGCTTCCGATTTCTTCGTTTCGGATTTCTACAACGACTTTCAACAGGATTCACGGTTTTGAGAGCAGTGGTGATGAAATAATTACGACCACCCGGCCACCACTGCTCACTGGGCCTACACTGCTCAATTACATATATATATATGTAATTACATATATTTATATGTAATTGAGCAGTGGTGGCCCAGGGTCTATTCCTCCGAAGGCAAAAGCCGATCATGATAAGCGTTCTGGTCATTTAAGACACAAAATTGAAATGTCTCTCGTCTCTGTAATTACACTGGCACCCACACCTAACACAGCAACACTGTTAGGCAGCAAACATAGGTGGCAAAACTTCCTCAGACGAGTACCTTCACAAATAAAGTTCTACTCGTTGTCTGCATCCCTGGTCAAGTGGCCGTAAGCGTGAGGGATAAGTATGAGGTCCTGGGTTGGATTCATAAGTGTCATTGGGTTTGTCATCAGGTATTTCTCAGTAGCAGCTCGGAGTCTGGATTTGTGCCCGGTTGTTGGCAATAGGCTCGCTCGCTATTACATTGGGACATTGGGCTTAAACATGGTTGGTGAGCGTATTATAGGTGCACCTCTGGCTAAACCTTCGGGGTATAAAAAATATGTGTGTTTAGTGATTGTTTAAATTGTGGAAGTGTTGCAATGGCACACAGGGTGACTTGTTATTTGACGTATTCTTTTTAGGACGTGATAGAGTGACAGTGATCGTCGCGTAGACAGCGACTAATACTAACCACTCAAAAGCGGCTTCTCAACTTGTGAACTGCATGTCGACTCTGTAAAAATTTCACCGTGACGATATGCGTGGAGTGGAGCTGTCAGTGTCATCCCGTCTTGGTCAATCCCTAGCATCAGTTGCACTGACAGCTCACTCCACGCTCACTTTACCTAAGTTTTCACGGTGAGATGGTAACAGAATAGCGCTACAGGATGCATCAACTTGGCAACCTAACGTAGGAAGGATTGCTGAGTGGTAAGAAGATAAAAGGAAAACATAAACCAGTTAATCAATTCTATTATCCCACAATTTTTAGGGTTCCGGACGTTTGATTGAAAAACGGTACCCTTATAGGATCACTCGTGTGTCTGTCTGTCTGTCCGTCTGTCACAGCCAATTTACTCCGAATCTACAAGGCCGATTAAGTTCAAATTTGGTACACATAAATATGAATTACTGTGACCCAAACACGCCGTATTATGTGAATAAACGAATTTTGAATATGGGGGTCACTTATGGGGGGGGGGGGGGCAATTAGAAAGTTAATATCAAATGTTTAAAATCATTTGATTTGTTTTTAATGAGTCCAATATATTGCACTTGGTGTCGAGGGTCTGATAATGGAGCCAGGAGGTGTATAGTGGAACTCTTCAGTGGCTCCTAGTAAACCTGTAGTGACCTACACACTTAAGTTCAAATATTAAATTAAAAGTAAAATAAAATAAAATGTAAATTATGTATTTCTATAAAATTAATTATAATTTATATACACATATTTACAAAAGAACTTAAAACTAGACTTATCTATAATCAACATTCATTATAAAACTATTCAAAATTCAATGAACAAACAGACAAGTACAAATATTGTATTAATAGATAATTCCTTATCAGCTGGCCGGCGGAGCTATGACGCGTCTATTGTTCTAGCGGCTCGTCATGCGAACCGTGTGAGCGAGCGGGACGGTACGAGTATCATTGTGCGTTGCACTCATACACGTGCGGCGCGCGCGCGGCATGACTTGCGGGTTAGTACGCTCACCGCGCGCGTTGTCAAACATCCACTGATCTCGCGATCCTGGCTTCACAGCATTAGCTAGTAAACATTGAAAGCTTTCTGTTTTTTACCTATCACTATCTATACGTGCCTTTCTCTGCTATCTGCATTTCTAACACTCCTTCTTAACTAAGTGTAACTCTTGTGTGTGTAAACTGAACCTGTGACTGTGATCTAATAAACTTTCATTCTTCTCCTTGTGTACTTGGAACTTATTACTTTAAACCTATTTCTACCTATCACACGCTTCCTAACCACTACAAACCGCTCAAGTCATAACTTGAGCGGTTGACTTTGAACGTTGACTTCAGATTTAATGAAGAATATGCTAGACTAACAAGTAAAAAATAAAATACGTGCTCAACAACACGTTTTTACCACGCACTACAGTTAATTTAACTACCTAATTATTTTACAAAAAAATGGTAATCTTTACATTTTTTCGTTGGCTATGCAGAAAGTAACTGCTGACGTGCAAGAAATACGTTTATCATCCGACTATGCTATGATTAAGGTTTATGATTTTACAGAGCTCCCTATAAAAAAATACCTACTTAAAACATTTCATCTAAAGTAGATCGTCAAGACTTCTCACTGTTCTAAAGACATCAGGTTTAATTTCTAGCCAAGGCCCTGATTTTACAATGTCTGACTTGATGTGACATGTTTAATGTATTACTTGATCGTTCCATTAAACTATTGCATGATACAACATTAAAAGACCAGTGACTTCATTTCTTATCATAAGCCCATAAGAGTGTATGTGTGACGGTCGCGAAACGGCTAAGCCGCACATTTCGACCAAGATGACATATAAGGTTTGTAGAGCTATACCTAGTAGAATAAGGGGCTCGGGTATTCATTAGATCCGATAACTTTTTAACAATGAAAGCGATAAGTAAGTCTTGGCAACCTTCTTTACATGAAATGTTTTGGTAACATCCTCGGACGGAACCCTCCACGCGAGTTCAACTTACACCTGACCGGTTTTTAAATATTAAATTCGAGCTTTGCCAGCATTATCGACTATTTTATGAGAAGTTCTAAGTATTTTCAAATGTTTGTACCTCGTTAGACAGCTGATTAAATGAAGATGTTTTACCCGTAATTTATACCCTTATTGCCGTAGTAAAATTTTGAGATAGCTGGTGTCAAAGTTCATGTAATAAATTTTTGATAATGGCTGATCTTTCTTTAACATTTAACTGTATGATGTTTTAGAAAAAAAATATTACAACAAAAGTTGGCACCCAATGGAATATTAATGCAGGCCATTATACAATTTGAGAATTTAGAGAAAAGTGATATTTTGTGACGAATTAAATACATGAAAATTGGGTTTTTTCGAATTCCATGAATTTTCGCCTCTGGGGTGCTTAATTGTTGTAAATGAGTAACTCTACACGGAATACGTCAAATTTCAAGTCACTGTATGTTTATGTTTTGTGTTACATTTGAAAGTAGCAGTTTATGTATTTATGAGGTGCTTAAAAAAATATCCTAGAGGCAGGCCTAGAAGTTCTCGGAAATACTACAACTATAACACTCTCAGACCTTTTTTTTTTTTTTTTTTGTTCCCGGGGTGGAAAATCCTCATGGATGTCCTCCGCCCGCCCCAGGGTCTGTCAGACTCTTACTGACTAAAAACCACCCCGGTGTTCCATCTCACACCTACGCCGGGGTCGCGGGAACACATTATTCTTCCACAACCCCGGCTGGTGCCGGCCCGCTCGCGCGGGCCCCGTCTCGGGCGGGGGGAGTGAGGTGTACTCCCCCCGCAACGTCAAAGGTCGGCGCGCGAGGAACACTACGCGCCGCCACCTCGGGTCCTGATGTATGGGGGGCGGCGGACGTCCCCCAGTCCGCTGTCCCTGGACGCATTTAGGGGGCCTGGAAGAGGGCGTTTTCCGCCCTCCGCTCTCGCCCGGTGCGCCTGCTGCGGATCGGGAGAGTGGACGAAATCTCTCTCTCCCTTTCCGCAGCCTCCTTATGCGAGATGACTGTTTCGCAGAAGGAAACCACCGCGTCCCAGGACTCGGCGCTGCCGACCATCGAACTCACTACGGTCGGCAGCGACAGGTCACTATCTACTTCTGAGATGAGGGCACGGCGCGGCTCCTCCCAAGCGGCACACTCTGCCAGCGTATGCCACGCCGTGTCCTCCCGGCAGTCGACGCAGTGGTGACACCGAGCGTCCGGCTACCTGTTTATGCGACACAGGTACTTCCCGAAGCAGCCATGCCCCGAGAGCACCTGCGTAGCCCGAAACGACAGGGAGCCGTGCCTCCTCCCGAGCCAGAGGTCGAGCACTGGCCGGACCACCTCGATGGTGACGAGGCCGGCGGTAGGGCAACAACTTAGCAAGACGCGCTCTAAACATATACTCGTTAGGTATCACCATTGAACACTGCAATAACCCTACCTACCTAGGAGTCACCCTTGACAGAGCATTGCCATTTAAGAGCCATTGTCTGAAAACGAAGTTATATATCGGTTCCAGTAACAGCTTGCTAAGGCACCAACCTCAACCACCTGGGGTGCTTCACCTCAGGTAATCCGGACCACTGGCCTAGTTCCGCACTCTGTTTTTCTGCGGGTTAATATGCGTGTCCACTGTGGTATCATTCCGCCCACGCCAAGGAAGTAGATGCTGCTCTGAACGAAACATCGCGAACAATCACAGGCTGCCTCAAACCGACCCCGTCAGCGCACTATACCCCACAGCTGGCATAGCACCTCCATAAGTCCGCAGAGAAGTAACATGCGCAGTAGAAAAACACAAACAGGAGTCTGATACTAGACACCCTCTATTTGGCGCTCAACTACCAACTCAAAGGCTAAAAAGCAGGCACAGTTTTCTGAAGACCGACAGCGCCCATGAGAATAACACATAGACTATAAATATAATGATAAGTATAAAGTAAGTCGGAAAAAATCCAGCCCTCTGAGAGGTCTCTTGTCGTGCATTGCCTAAGCCGTATCGTGTTCGTGTAGACGTTGTTCACGATGATAATGTATCGTGGGATTGTTTGTCATAAACAATTCTAAGTAAAAGTCCACGATAGCATACATGTACATTTTATGTGGAAGCTATTATAGCCAAAATAGTGAGCTATAAATGAATAGCTTTTTTGTTTTTACAATACACGTTTTAGAGTATTTAGTTATTTCTCAACAAAATTAATACCTTTATCGCTTTTGGTGTTTGATGTAATTAAACTTAGTCTTTTACACTTTTTAATTTGGACGGATTGTTCAAAAGCTACAGCTATCCGAACGGCTGACACCGCGCGCAGAGCGGGGCTGTGATGTTTCACGACTAATCCGCTGAACTGTGTTTGAAGCCTAGGGAAGTATATAGGCTACTTTTCATCGAAACTCCACGTGGGCGAAGCCGCGGGTGGAAGCTAGTAAGAAATAACGTTTGCAAATTCCGTATTGTAATGTTACATATCAACATTTTTATCAAAATTACAGCATTATGTGTAAATTTGATAAAAAAAAATATTTGCTTAAATTGCAAAGTATTTCTCACACATAAATTATTGTTGACATCGTAATTGAATTACACAATGAAAATGCTTTCAGTTGATGTATCAATGTACGCAATACTTAGACTCTTTGAAAAGGTACATAATAAAAAATAAAAATAAAAAAAACCGACTTATTGCTTGGGAGTGTCTATGCAAAACACTTACAGACTTATAATATGTTCGCAAGAATGGTACTCGATACCAAATATAAGGCAAATCTAAGTCCAAGTTCACAGCATTTATAAGTCAATAGTGTCAGAAATATTGCAATACAATTTAGAAAGCAAATTAATACGCACTCACGCCCAGGACAATAAAGTAATCGTCGAACACCCCGGCGGGCAAAATGTGTGTGCTTGTCCGAGCGATACACACCTACTACCCTGAGTAGTACGACCACGCACACATAGACATTTGCTTGACGCGATAGCTCTACTAGCTATTGAAAAATTGTGATAAATTTTGATGTGTTCCGTAATACCAAAAAGAATGAATGAAAACTTAATCTATTTTCTCTTTTTTTTGATTATTTGCAACTAGATAATATAAACTATGTTTCTAATACAACAACATTACAGATATTGTTGTTTATAGTACAGAAAAAACGATAAGAAAACATGTCATTTACGCTGTAAAAAAGTGCGAAATACAATTAGCTTAAACTTCATTTAAGGTAAGTATTTTGAAAAAAAAAAGATGTAAGAACCTAGATAAACACTATCTTAATCCGAATTTAAGCATAATATGGTGAGAATATGGTTAAATTGCAAATGGTTTAGGTATTACGTTTGTATGGACAATTCAGACGTCGCCCTGCTCTTAACAATGCAACTTTATCAACACCTATGTTGTGTTGCGTAGCTTGTTAAATCATCACCTCAAGCATAATGGAGTCCATCTTGTTTGTTTCGCTTATGAGAAACACCTCGTTTGTAATGAATTAGAAGTTTCATCACGAAATCGTTGATTGGCGTAGACAACGTGTACAATTTCAAACTAAGGGTAGAACACACATACAATAGCGAATAACGCTAACCAATCTGACCGTACTGTCCGTCGTTTGTCTTAAAACAAAAGTGGTAGAGGAATGTTTTTAAATTGATACAGGTTGTCCCATTTCAGTAACGACCTGTATCAGTCATCAACAAATTATCATACAAACATACTTTTGTACATGTATGTAACATACATGTAAAAACAAATTAATTTGAATTCAAGTAGTTTACGGGGCATGTTTTTTATAGATGAACGCCTAGATAACATACTCTGTTTTATTTGGAGGTAATTAAATGTATTGTTACTACAATTCAGTAACTAGTCATTTACAGTTTAGTACAGTAATTAGTCATTTACAGTCGAACCTTCATAGCTCTACCCAAATTAAAGCGAAAACCACAATAAAGTACTTAGTTCTGAATTCAACATATTATACACGATAAATCAAATAATTGATGAACACGGAAATTAACATTCTTTTGTTTTCAGAAATGCGATGTTTGCTGAGGGACATTAAGAAAATTGTTGTATTATATTTTTATGGCGGTGTTCAAGCTGGCACAAAATCGCGTGACTCATTAACGGCCGAATGCCAATAACATATATATATCCAAGTTTGGCGTACTGGAGATAGAAAAACCTATCTTCTCTGGTTTTAACGTCCCTCTAAAGCCAAAGTATGTGTCCCAATAACGAGGTATTTGTTTGACAGGGGCAGCTAGAATTGTACTGTCTATCATCAGTGGCGATCTGTCTTAGGTTATTGGGTTTGACCGTAAAACAATCGAGGCCAACAGTCGCGTCTCTCTTCGTAGTTTCTTGAAACATAGACCAACAAAATATGGATACTCTTTATTTTATTTTATTTATTCAGGGACAATAAACAGCTACAATATGCGTTGGAACATTGAAAAGATAATACAAAATATTAACAAAATTGCAGCCGTAAATTTACAAAAGAAAATATGATAATGAGTGCCACTGGCTGGGTAATAAATAACTTACTAATAAAAATGACATAATTTTAATAAAAATTAATTACATCATGCATAATAGAAATTCTTATTGATTGATTGATTGGCAACTGAATAATAATTAAATACAGACTAGCTTATATTTGCACACTTGCTTTAAACTAATACAGACGCTTACATTTACTCCGTGACAAGGATGTAACGAGACTTCAAACTAAAAAACTTCCCACAACACGCCAGGGTGCAACCATGGCGGGTTGCATCCATTGATTGCAACGTTGCTTGCAACTTGCTACAGCATCGCCCCGAACGCTATGGTAATCCTATTCGCCCAGTTAACTGCAGTTTTTATTCTTGATAATTTTCTTTGATTTCAGTTTGATTTGTTTTTAATTTCATAATGGTAGGAATTTTATTTTATGAGGGTTATAATTTTTATTGAAAAATTACAATATGCCTGTTGTCAGCTTCAATAGTAATCACAATGTGTTTTAAAGTTTTATTAACTGAATTAATTTGTCACGCACTTTTTAGAACACTTGCATTCTTTTCTCATTCTCAATCTGTGAAAAATACAAACAATTTACAAATATACACTTCGATTGTGTAGTTTTTCCATTGCTGGAACACAGGCCTTGTCTATGTGAGAGGGAGTGGGCCATAATCCATCACGCGGGCCAAGTGCGGATTGGTGAAGGTCACATGTCTCCGAATTTTTGGTTCTAGGACATGCCGGTTTCCTCACAATGTTTTTCTTCACCGTTTTGAGAGCAGTATGTTAAGGAAATTATTCATACAAAGTAAAACGCCTGCCTGGGTTCGAACCCACGACCTCTGATTACCACTGACCTACCACTGCTCTCACATATTGCAATACAATTAATTAAAAAACGTGTGGAATGTAAGGAGGATATTATGTCAATAATGAATAAAAATGAAATAAACAAATATAGGAACTCATGTAACCTGTCACAAAGTAAACTTTTTGATTAGAAAGAATATAAAGAGTTGATACTAAATTGCTTGGATAGCTCTTTTTTGAAAAACAAATTAAACATATTTCGAAAATTAGCGACTTTGGCGCACAACATAATGCCGTAGGATACAACGCTCTGAAAATAACTAAAAAATACTCACTAATTTCTAACTAATATCATTAGACGTTCAAAATCAAGCTAGAAATCAACTAGACGAAGCTGAAGCAACTAAGTTTATGAATAAAGACGACAAAAGATACAAACTCGAAACAAAGAACCTCCTCATCAGTGAATCTTCTCTAACGTCCGTTGTCTAATACAAATACAATAACACTTTGCTAGACCAGGAAATCAAACCCAGTACTTCATGCTCAGCTGAAGCGCGACCACCAGACCAACGAGGCCATCTTAATTTTTTCAATCACAAACCTACCTAGGAAAAAAGTTAAACATACTCACCCATAAAGCCATAATAATTCCATTACCGAAACAACGCTAACATACGATTACGAACCAAGGATTGTGGGGCTCAAAGGATAATCTCCGAAAGTTTCTTCACTGAAATTATGAGTACCCTCAGCGTTGTGTCTTTAATGTTCACAAGTGTATACACACTTTGGTTGTATATTTTTATATTTCTTTGCTTAAATAATTTAAAAGTTGTCTTTGCTGTCACCAACATATCAACACAATCATAAAAATAATAATATGTTTCCAGTTTGGGAGTCCGGGCAGAAATGTTTCCTATAATCTTTATTTTCTACTTCACTTTTCATCAATTTTTCTTTGATTTCTTCATTTTTTTTGTCATTTTAATCTCATGTCTGTTTAAATAAACAGACATGACATTAAAATGACTTATTAATCACGAACTACTAATAGTCAAACTTTTGGTAAAGAGACAAATGTCTTCTGCTCATGCAAGAAATGGTAGTTTTTAAACAAACAAAAACTTATGGGTACAACATAACCCATATTGGTTCAGACCAAGGACGACATGATAACCTTACTCACGCAAGGGAGCTGAGAAAGGCTAAACTCGCTTAAAACACGAATTTGCATGATTTTGCATGAGCACCGCAACGTATTGAAATACATCGCCAAGCCAAAATAATATGAAAGAAAACGACTCTCGTAAAACGCATGTCTCCTCACAAGGGAAATTGCTCCAAGTGACTGAGCCACTAAAAAAAGATATACGACACAAAATTTCAGACCGGTAAGCAGTTTATTTTAGTAACAGACTCTGCAACTGTGTACGAAATACACTCGCCTGAAACTTGGCCCACAAAAAATTTCCGATACTTTATTTTTCCAACTTTGTTTTTCTTGACTTTGCTCCGTGCAACGAAACGTTGTAAAGGTTTTGTTTGTTAGGGCCCATTTTGCACATTTCAATTTACGCGCGACCAATCTTATGCTATTAAATTTCCGCTGTTATAGCTTGAAATTATTCTGGCGGCTGCTTCTGAAGAGCGCTTTATTATTATTACCCCATTGGGTAACCCTATTTTAGTTTTAAACATAATTTCATTATGCAAATCTTTGGAATGAGTTTATGTCAACACTTAGAATCCCATGTGGACGGAAAACGCGTGTAAGCACTAAAGAAAAATATTATTTCTTACTTTGGTTTAAAAAAAAAAACAGTTTAAAATGAGCAAGAATAAAATAGTTTCGGTTAATGAAGATAACATGGTTGAGCATGCTAAACGTAATAGCATTAAAGACAGAAATACACCAACAAATAAACCGAGATTGGTTGCTTTTGCAGTCTTTGATGCCAAGGCAATTTCCAATTTTATTGATACGATAAATCGCTGCGCCTGTTAAGCTTTTTTTAAAATCTCGAATAAAATAGTAAATTGGCTTGGCCAGCCAATACTTCATCAAATGTCAATATTGTGTGTGTTTTCAATATTGTGTTAGGACAAGAAAACTAAACAATAGATGCCAGGCAAATTGCAGCTGCTGAAATTCCTAGTTCCCTAGTACAATACATTTGTACTAGGGAACTTGGAGTTTCAGCAAGCGTTTGTAATGGAGTTTAGACAGATGTAACTTTTGTAAGCATCCGTACCCGACATAGATAGTTTATACAAATTAATACTGTCGCACTTTGATGACATGAAAAAGAAGGTGCAGAATTTCCAATCTATAGTGACTTTACCAAGTTGTTTTAATGACTTCACGATAAATACTTCATCAATTCACTTGTGACTTCATTGTGCCAGACATAGGCCCCCTCCAAGCACCGTCACTTCAACCTGTTCTGTGCTTCTCGCATCCTGCCGATTCCTGCGGCCTTCACAAAGTCATCGGTCTACCTCGTGGGAGGCCTGCCAACGCTACGTCTACCGGTACGTGGTCGCCACTCCAGAAGTTCTTGGCTCACTGGCCATCTGTGTTGCGAGCAATATGCCGTGCCCACTGTCCCTTAAGTTTGGTAATTCTTCGGGCTATGTCAGTCACCTTGGTTCTGCTAAATATCTAAACCTCTCCAATGTTGATAATCTTAGATACGGCTAACATTTTGACTTACTTGTGAATATAATCCAGTATATGACTATAGCAGCTGAGTACCTTTTTAAGTTAACTTGAGACTACTAGACCTCTGTGCTTCCTGCGAGAGTCGCGGGTTGTTCGAAAGAGATACCGTGGCCCTGGCACAGGCAACTGAAGGAACACGGGTGGGTTTTAGTCAGTAAAAGTCTGTCACGCCCTTCCGGTCAACTCAGAGCGGCAGTCATTTGATGATTTACCCCCAAAAAAAAAATCATTGATTGTACTTCCTGTGCGTGTCCAAAATAAAATATTTTTCTTTCTTTTACTAAACTTTCAAATGATAAATAAATTATAAATGATTTTATGAGTAAGTAGTTTTGTACAAACACTTACACGTCAATCATATTTAAAAAAAACTAGATGAGATCGGCTGCCTAATGACGATGTCTGCAAAGCTGTGTTATTTTGCTACTATAATATTTTAAATGTAATAGTTTGCATGTTTGTTACTCAATCACGCAAAAACGACTGAACGGATTTGATGGCACACAGAAAGTTTATAATTTGGATTATTTTCTTATAAATCATGTGAGTTGCTCATTGCAAGCATGTTTAACCCCTTCTATTAATTAACTAAATACTGACCAATTGCTGCGCAACAGTCTTGCCCATACACATCACTTCGTCCTGAGTCATCGTGAAAGTATTTTCCAGGCCTGCCTCGAGCTTCTTCCACTTAACTGCTACTAGGTTGAGTTCAAACACACGACCTCTTGCTTATTCATACCAATCCACACCTTAACCGTTGGAGTATTAATACCACTTCAAATTGTGCATTGAAGGTTGCCGCATCTGGTTGTGGAACTTCTTAAGCTTATCTATTTACTACAGTTCCGTCCGACTTAGACTTTGGTCAGAGTTTTGGACAGTACATTCTGTTTTGTGGCTCTGTTGAAGGACCGATCTTTGTGTAACAGTTCGCTTAAATACGAACAGAGTTTGTCTAATGTCAGATGAGTTTCGAAGAATGTTGTGTATTTAGGCGAACGTAGATTTAATATAGACTGAATCTCCTTATTGGTGCAGTTTATAAATAAACTATGTAGTTTGTTAATTATGGATGGTTTTGTTGACATACATTTGAAAGCGTTTGAGCAAAAGTTGTTGACGGAAAATTATGCTGCACTGGCTTTAGCGAAATATGAAAGATTTTTAAATAATCTACGCTGTTTTGTTTTTATTAATAAAGTGGAAATAAACATTATAAAAAAGCAATTAAAATTAAGCGACGATTATTAATTTTTAATGTTTTTACTTTTTAGTACAACTAACAATAAAATTATAAATACTCGTACTTAACAGCAGCTAAGCCAAACATAGCATAAACGCGACAAATCCATTTATTTCATCAGCTCAATACTGTTTAGGGTTTTAGTTATCCTTATATATATATATATAAGCTGGTGTGACATTACCAAAATTACCCTAGGCTGATAAAATTTTCGTTTTTCCTAATTGCGTTAATATTAGCGTTAAGGTCGGTTTCCCCCGAAGGGGAAAAGGCCGCACTCCAACCCCGTGCGGCCCCGTAGAGCTCGTCACCAGACTTGGTCACTCTCCCACCGATAATAGAAGTGAATTCCCAAATTTATATAAGCCAAATGCCTTGATATTATTAATGAGGTATGGAAACAATGTATCAATATTAGACGATACTTGGGAATTCATAGTTATGAAATATATTGGAAGTGATTTTAGAAAGCTAAATAATAGGGGGATGCAGAGTAAATTATTATATAAACTTGTGAGTAACCCAAACGCTAGCTCGTAACAGGTATTCAAAGTCAAGTCAAAGTCAAAGCATTTATTTCAAATAGGCCCATAAAATGGCACTTTTGAACGTCAAAAATTACAATAAAAATATAACTGATTCTAGGCGCCACTTCCAAAAAGTAGTTTCGTATGGAGAAGAAGTGGCAAGAAACTCCACCGTTACTCTTTTAAAATATTTTACAATATTTGTATACATTAATTATATTTTTATATGTGAAAACGATGCACCAAGAATAAAAATACTATACCACAAGTGGTAAGAAGAACTAAAAATATAGCAAAGGCAGATAAATGAATGACGCGATAGGTACATTGTGCTCACATATTTACAAACACTGTAAAAATATATGACTTTCCTAAAATATTAACTAGGAATAGGTCAGTGTGTGAGTAAGTAAAAAAAAAAAAAAAATTCAATTAGCAACCAGTGTGATTTTGTCTAGACGGGATTGTCCTATGGAGCTGGACAATCATGTTTCCAAGCATTCTTATCTTGTATATAGTCCTCTAATTTGTAATAAGCTTGTCTGCAAAGTGTACTTTTTATACGAATTTTAAATTTTCTTTCATTTAATTGCAATATATCACAAGGTATTTTGTTATAACATTTAACACAGTACCCCATAAATGATGTATGTACTTTAGCTAATCTGAAAAATGGTTGATCTATTTTATCTTTATTTCTGGTATTCAAATTATGTCTATCACTTATTTTATTAAAAAGATGTAGATTTTTTCTTACATACATAATATTTTCATAAATGAATTGGCAAGGTACTGTCATAATATTAATCCCTTTAAATAGTTCCCTGAGAGATTCGCGACGAGGAAGATTGTATATGGCTCTGACAGCTCTCTTTTGCAAAATAAAAATGGATTCAATGTCAGCAGCCCGACCCCACAGTAAAATGCCATAAGACATAATGCTGTGGAAGTAGCTAAAATAGACCAAACGCGCGGTTTCTACATCTGTTAACTGTCTTATCTTTCTAACAGCATAAGCGGCAGAGCTTAGCCGGCCCGCAAGAGATGTTATATGTGGTCCCCATTGTAATTTCTCGTCCAGCGTGATTCCTAGGAAAACCGTCTGATTAATAAATTCCAGTTTTTCTCCATTCAATATGATGTCACATTCGCTACTTCTAACATTAGGTAATTTAAATCTAATGCATTTGGTTTTTTTTTCATTTAGTACCAAATTATTTACCGTATACCAATCTTGGACTTGAAGAATCGAGTTATTCACGTCGTCCAGATTTTGTGACCGTCGGTCTATTTTAAAGATTAATGATGTGTCATCTGCAAATAACACCATCTTCGGTTGATTTTGAAGTACTTGAGGTAAATCATTAATGTAAACTAAGAAGAGGAATGGACCCAATATCGAACCTTGAGGAACGCCCATTTCCATTTCATACCCTAATGAGTTTATGCCGTTTACTTGAACTTTAACCTTTCTATCTTTCAGGTATGATCTAAGTAGATCAAGAGCTGTATTCCTAACCCCATAGTGCTCCAGTTTCAAAAGAAGGGTCTCATGGTTTACGCAATCAAATGCTTTAGAGAGGTCGCAAAAAAATTCCAATGGCATCTTTTGCTTCCTCCCAGGCGTTAAAAATGTTCTTTATTAGAGAAACACCAGCGTCAGTGGTACAACGCCCTTTGGTGAAACCGTACTGTTGTTCATGAAAGATGGAGTTTTTATTAAAGTGACGTACCATTTGATTGAGCATCAACTTTTCAAACACCTTACTGAGAACTGGTAGAATTGATACAGGCCTATAATTGTTGAGTTCTTTACTATCACCGGATTTGAACAAAGGAACTACTTTACTGTGTTTCATGAGATCCGGAAAGACACCTTGGTCTACACTGGTGTTAAATATGACAGCTAAATAGGGCGCAATGGTTTCAATGAAAGTTCTACAGACTTTTACAGACATTCCCCAGAGATCTTCTGTTGATTTAATTTTAAGATCTTTAAAAGCTTTTATTACAGCCTGGGGGTTTGTATGTTGAAACCTAAACTCCAAAGGGCATGCATTTACATTCTTTCTAAGTAAGGCAGCAGAGAACTCGGGTGAGGAATTTAAAGCTTCAGTAGTTTTTAGGGGAATACTAGCAAAAAAGTTTTCAAATGACTGAGCTACTTCTAGATCTGAGTTGATAGGGCCATGTGCAGTTTCTAGATTAAATTCAGTATTACGCTGTTTTTTCCTACCTGTTTCGTTATTTATTTTTTGCCAGGTAGTTTTTATTTTATGATCGGCTGATTTTATTTTATTGCTAATATAAAGAGCTTTAGCAACTTTGCACACATTTTTAAAAATTTTAGAATATTTTGCAACATACTTATTAAAGCTTATATTATTCATATGTTGCTTTAGACCATAAAGTTCAAAAAGTTTTCCCCTGCTTTTACGAATACCTGGAGTCGCCCAATCACTAAATAAGAACTTTGTGTAAATGCTTTTGGTTTTAAGTGGAATAATTTCATTAAATTGTGTGTTTAATAGTGAAAAGAACTCGGCATAGAACTCATTTGGGTCACATAAATTATAAAAACTTTGAACAAATAATTTACTGGCCAAAGAGTTATTTAATTTCTCTAAATTTTTACATGTAATTGGCCTAAACCTTATTTGAATTTTTTGTATAGGCATGTATGAGCAAAATGTTACTGTTTGTCCACTGTGATCAGATGACAGCTTATTTACAATTTGTTTGTGTAAGTAATCGCAGTTACAAAAAATATTATCTATGCAAGTGGCAGAAGAAGCTGTCACTCGGGTTGGTTCAATAAAAACATTTGATAAATCAAATGACCCAAAAAGACTTAATAATCTGACAGTATTCAAGTTATTTTCTAATAAATTAATATTGAAATCACCACATACGATTATTGACTTACTACTAGCACTAAGTTTCTTCAGCACATCTTCCATTACTGATTCAAACACACATAGATTCTGGTAACCTGGAGGTCTGTATACGCATACTATCACATGCTTATCAAGCTCAACACAGGACAATTCAATGATGTGTTCAACAGACATATTGATGTCTTTTCGTTCTTTAGATTTAATTGTGTTTTTAACTAAAATTAATGACCCGCCATGTATCATACGTTTTCGGCTGAAATGGCTAACTACACAATAATTTTCATAGTTAATTGACCGTACTTGATAATCTTTTAACCAATGTTCTGTTAAACAAATGACATCAAACTTGGTATTTTCCAAAAACAATTCTATTTCTAGTAATTTGGAAGAGCAACCTTGAATATTCTGATTAAGTAATTTTAAAGTGTGTTGCACTCCCTTTGGTTTCTTATCATTATGAGTTAAATTGCCAGAAGATACTTTATTACTATTGTCTAATAATAATTGGTTATTTGTAGGGGTAACTTCTGTTGTCTTACTAACTAGTTTAAAAAGTTATCCGGAGTGACCTCCACAACTACAATTTTTGAAGAGTCTAGAATGCCCTTTTTAGTTCCATAAGGAAGAGAACACCTTTCCTGACTAGTAGTAGCCTCCAAGGATGTTGGTTTTATAGGTGGTTCCTCCTTCGTACAACATGACGATTCATTATTGCTCACTATGTTGTTAGAATAAGCAGACAACACAGACTCGTCAATCAGACTCCTACAATTTGTTATATTAGCCATAACCTCATTAATGTTATATGCTATCAACATAGCAATCATATGTCTACATTTCCAAGACAGAGATAAACTTCTCTGAGTTAACTTAAAACTACTAACAAACTTGTTAGTGTCAAAAAACAATAATTTGTCACGATGACAACATGTCAGCATGTGTATAGTATTATTCAACTTATGAATATAATTGTTTTCATTATCTGATAAAGTATCAGAATAAGGTAAAGCACACAACATTAGCTTCCCTATATTTAGCTTTAATAAGGTGTCCACACCATCCACTATGTCCTTTCTGGTAATACCGGTACTATTACCTAATAGCAAAACCATTGTAGAATAATTATCTAGGTTTGTATTTGCTATTCTTTTAATCATTTGTTCAAAACGTATGTTATGAAAACTATGGTTGGTAAAACTATGGCTTAGGTAATTGTGTAACATTTTTCCAAAGCCTGAGCCTATTTCGTCACAAAAGAATATGGACTTATTTTTCTTTGTATTAACACGGGGCTCTGCTGGAAGAGCCAACACCGGTGGAGACAAGTCAAGCTCAGGCTGAGGAGGTGGTGGTTGGTTGGCACAGCTGCATGATAGATTATTGGTCAGAGACTCATATCTCTCAGCATTGCCTTTCACCAATTCTAGTAATTCCCCAGCCTCAAACAATCGCTCACTCAGTTGTTGTTGTGATGTCACAACAACAACTGAGTGAGCGATTGATCAGTCGTAACTCACACAATACCTCGCATCTACACTCGGAGTACTCAGAGATACACTTCCATAAAGTGACGCAAGCGGCTTTACAGCGGCATAACGTCGACATCATGCTCTTTTGGAGTCATGGCCCCTAGCAGTTCTCTCTAACTGATAAACGTGACGAATCGGCTTTTCCTGTGGCAACCGTGCCACTGTCCTTGTCTAGCAACGGAGCGGCTAGTTCTAGCGGCATTGCGTCTGCATCATGCTCTTAAGGAGACATGGTCCCTATCAGTCCTTAGACTGGATATGAGATAGTTGTGGTCACCCAAACCCCTGGAATTTCACTCTTTGCACAACAGCATATTTGCAAGACACGTGCTCATGTCAGTCTGAACGAGTTATTAGTATAAGATAAAGAATATAATATTCTTTGAATTACTAGATAATTTGAGTTGAGAAATCAAAACTCGAGGATTACTACTAAATAAAGTTTAGAGTTCTAGTATCGGCCAAAGGCAACGAATACGACATTCTAGAATTACTAGTTATGAGAGTAGAGAATCAAACTCAAGCATAATTAATAGAGTTGTGAATCAACTCTCTTGAAAGTCTATAGACAGCCCCAAAGAGCCCACCCGTCACCACTGCCTAGTGCTTATGCTGGGGAGAAGAAGTGGCGCAACAAACTCCCCAGCAACACGTGTCTGTCTGATTAGTTATAATGACTATCAACTCCATCAGCCTAGGATAACTATAATAACTAAAGGCTCACCCAGTCTCACCTACAAACACTAACACATACTACGTTAAAAACTAGATTATAGAATAATAATAAACTAAATCTGTGCTTCAACACAACTATATTTTACTTATTTAGTATTAACTCGTTCTCCTACAACAGCCCACTTGGACAAGGCCTCTGGCACTCAATAATTCTCCTAACCTCCTTAGCCTAGCCTTACACCGACCGCTCCCTACCGCGGTCTCTCTCCCTTCTCGCAGGTAGCGCTAATAATACCTGTAATAGAATCTTCATAATGTGAAGAGGTAAGGGAATCGTTACGCTTGCGCTTTAATCAATCAATAATAGCTACGTTAATGTATCTGTGTATGATGTACCCATTTCAGTGAGACGGGGAACCGTTTTACAACGTTTGTCTCATTGTACGTGTTCTACTAAACCTAACGCATAAAACCTCTGAGGACAATATACGACTTTAGCAGAACATGTTTCCTAAGCACTATATAAATGTCTTACTCAATCCTAGAGACAGTGCACTTCGAAGCCAAGTGAGACAAGTATTGAGTATAAAATTCTAAACGCGTGCTAACGTTAATATCATCTTTACGGCAGCCTAGCCCCATTTCTAAAATAACAAAAAATATCGCACAAGCGTACCGTAGACTCAGTCTGTAGCAAAACTCAATGCGATTGTACTCGGTGTTTGCCGAGGTGGTTATTTCGTCACCTCACATCTCGTTAATCTTCCCCATTTCGAGGATACAGTGCGGCTGTCAGCGGCAAAGCGTCCAAATTGACGTGTTTCGATAAACAGTGTCGATTTAGAAATTGGCGTACCATATGCCGGGTGTAGGTTTTATCGAGACACGGTCCCTAGCGTTCTTAGACGACTACGAATCCAGTTTGGGGAAGTATGTAAAGCCAACCTCCTCTCCCGGAGACGTGCTTACAACGAGCCTTTCGTAAAGAGTTGTGTGGCCAAACCTTTTTGGAAGCAGTAATTATCACTAACGTTTGATTGTTTTATAATGCCGATTTAGATCGACTTTATAGCATATGTTGTTTTAAGTGAACTGAGAGTATTTACGGTTCTGCCTTACGTATGTGGTTGCGCATGTTACAGGTCAAAGTCGTCAAAAGCTGAGCGTCAGTGCTCAGTGTCAAATAAAGTGGAAGGCCTTCTCCGTTTCCCTATAATCAAACGCAAATGACAAATATCTGTCAGGGTATGGATTAGGAGATGGACACGTAATACAATAGAAAATAGAGTTAATTAATAGCGCAATGTCGCTATGCTGGAATAAATGATTATTAATAGCTCTGCAGCGATATTATCTAAATGTTACCTACAAATCATAAAACAAATCAGCCTACGAGAACAATACAATGGAAAAAACACATTATTAGTAAAGAGTTTAACACTTACCAATGATATCTTTGTAGGGAATTAGATTACTACTCACGAAATGCCGCACGTAGTACCAACTTCACCTCGAACACAGCTCCTGCCAGCTCACAACACTCACCAACCTCCTAACTTAACTAGCTTTCCCTCTTGAGACTATAACGACCGGACCCTGTCATGTCCTAAGACCAACCGTCCTTCCTCAACACCCCTGCCAACTATCCAAAATCGGCGTTTGGTCCTTTCCCACACAATTTTTTGTAAACTTCGACTTACAACACATTTTTCTATTTCTTAATTGTTTCTCAATTGCGTCCCGGGTTTACGATTCACAGATGGCTGCAATAACGCGTCCACGCTTTAACTTTCTCGTTCGCAGAATTTCTAAAGGACTATGGATTTCGATTGTCTTAACATTTCTTTCGAGCGACGACGGCTGCCATAAGTGGCCATAAAATAGAAATGTAATGCATTTCTGAGAGGCCAATAAGTGCAAAGAATTAGGATATCTTGTTATTTATTAGGGTAACGCGTCAAGCTGTCAGACCATAGAATTAAGAGTGTTTCGTAAAGTGGGCCGAACCACGTGCGTGGTTTTAGAATAAATATAATATTTTGTTATTAAAAAGGAATAAGTGACAGACACTCACACTGGGTTATAGTTGGCCTTATAATTTCGCCATGTCCGTCCGTACGTCCGTCAGTCCGTAGCTTAGCTCAGTGACTCTTAGTACTAGAAATCTGTAATTTGGCATGGAAATACATATTAGTCACGCCTAAAAATTTGTAAAATAAAATAAAAACGGGACTGTTTTTTTCTCGTCAATCTCATGATGTGGGGAGTCATTGGAATGGTCGTTCAAATATTGCGGGGAAGTGAAAACCATTTTTCGATTCAGGGATTCGTTTGTGAAACTTTATGATTTAAAATAGAAATTTTTGTTAGAGTTGTTAGAGTCAGGTGTCACCCACCTGCCATGGGTTTATTTGGACAAATTCACGGCAGTGGTATATATAACGAAGTTAAAAGGTAAAGTGTCACTGCTAAGTGGGCTTTATAATTAAACGAGTCATAGTCGACCAACTTACATTAATTTGCAATTTTTAAACTAAACTTCTAAGTAATTTACCACTTTTACCAAATAATGATGAGTCTAATCAACAATGTAATGCTTTTTTCAAAATGAATGATTGTACACAATTTGATAACACTTTCATTCCAAAGAGATTTTCGATTAATAGTAATGCTTCCTTCAGTGACTGGGCTAGCATAGGTATACATAAAATTAGAAAACGACTTTATGAGTTGTATGATGAACGGATTTGTATAAACACTGCTGAATTTAATTTATATGTTAGAAATTATTCGAAATTATTTAAAAAAGTTTGTTGCATAGCGAAGTCACGTTACTTGAGTTCAAAGATTAAAAATAGCAGTAATGTAATTAAAATGACATGGAATATCATTAATAGCGAAACGGGAAGATCATGCAACCGAAGTAGCGACTACAGCCTTGCAATTGATGGCAA
The DNA here is from genome assembly GCA_963555695.1 of Dasypolia templi. NCBI lineage: Eukaryota > Metazoa > Arthropoda > Insecta > Lepidoptera > Noctuidae > Dasypolia > Dasypolia templi. The sequence goes on along the minus strand of OY743137.1, from coordinate 9,204,186 downwards.
TTTAATTCAATCGGATTCTCGAGTCGCCGCGACCTTCGAAAATTTATTTGCAGAGATTCCCGTTTCGACTACTAAATCTAAAATCATCGTCCACTGCTGCAGAGTCTTTACTTAAAGAGAACGTTCCAGTTTGTGATTCTGAATTTAATTTCCAATATGTCACTTGTAGAGATATAATTAAAACCTTTCACACATTAAATTTAAAAAAAAACGCAGATCTATGGGGTAAATCTGTGGATGTTGCTAAGTCTATTATAAATATTGTAGCACCTACTTTAGCTGTTATTTTTAATAATTGTATTGACCGTGGTGAGTTTCCTGATCTTATGAAAAACTGTAAAATAATACCATTGAAAAATTCGTAATTTAACTGATTTAGTGACAGCGCGTTTAGTATACTTTAGTTATTTTCATAGTGTGATGTCGTACGGTATTCTTTTGTGGGGAAATGTCGCCGATATATTGACAATTTTTGTTTTACAAAAAAGGGCAATTCGTTCAATTTATATACTAAATCCCAGACTCCCTCAGAGACAAATTTAAAGAGATTAATGTAATGACTGTGCCTTCTCAGTATATTTATGAAAATCTTTTGTATGCACATAAAAATCTTAATCTGTTTAAAAAATACAGTAAAATCCATAATATAAATACTAAGAACAAACACAAATTTGTTGTTCCCACTACCAGGCTCAAGAAAATAGGTAGCTCATTTAAATGTCAATGTATACGTTTTTATAATAAACTTCCTAGCCACATTCAAGGACTAAGCCTTAATAAATTCAAATCTTATATTAAGCGGAAATTATGCTAGAAAGCCTATTATACTGTCAAAGACTATATTGAGGACAGGAAGGCTTGGGATTGAGCTGCTCCAATAAATTTACACAGACAATCTTGATGTTTAATATTATTTTGCAATTTTTTTAAATATTTTGTTCCTTTTTACATACAAAATGACATGTATATATTTACTGTATAAAGTATAATATTATTTTAATTTTGTGAATGTGAGGACTATGTGGGTCATTGTATTTTTCTTTTTTTTTGTCTTTCAGTTGTTTTAATCATGTTCTGGCTGTTTGAGTTCTTTATGCGGCCTACCCAAATGTCCTTTCTTTGGTAATGTTCGTCGAATCGTTAAGCTCCATAAGTGTTGTGTTGAGCTGCATGATTACTTACAAATGCGTGCACTGACTGGACTGGTCCACTCATTCTGTGTGGTTCTTTCCTCAAAAGACCATTTCAGACATCAATCTACATGGTCTTCACATGACCTGACCAAGATTATGTCTGGACTTTAAAAGAGACTGTGACCTCTGAGTTTGTTTCGGCCTTTCTTCTCAGAGTAGTCAGATAGGAAACGCCGATCTCATCTAGTTTTTAAAATATGCTTGACGTGTAAAAGTGTTTTAAAAAAGCTACTTACAGAAAAAAAAATTGGATTGTGAGAACTTATTTTTCAATTACAATATTAACTTAGTTCTTGGTATAAATTCATCACACTTCTAAACCCTTCATTGTGCGTCGTATATAATAATACTATGTTAGAATACACTTTGCTTTATTTATCGGCATACTACGCTACATTACAACTGCATCAATGGTTCGCTAACTATCAATATTCACTCGCTATCAACATAAACGAAGTTAAACCAATTCCTGCTTAATATGCCATGTGAGAGGCCAGCAGGGACCAAATATTACGACCACGGATGATTGAATGAAGATAGATAGGGCATTACATTAATATTTTAATTTGGGCTGGCGCTGTATGCCGAGATACAGGACTCGTCCAAGTTTTGCTACAGATGCTCCCATGTTATATATTCCCAAGTACTAGCCTATAAGTAAGTGTAATCCAGTTTATTATTTTTGGTGGAAAAATAAACATGTTCTACCAATAATCTAGCAAATTAGTTGAAAAAGCGACGCTGAAGAATTGGCGATATTGAAGATGATGGAGGAGGATGAAGTCGAGCAGAACTGGTCATTTTGAATCGTCTGGGATCCATACCAGGCATACCAGGCATTTTAAACATTTTTAATTTAGTGTCTAGAACCTACGTTGCAGAGCAACATTTTTCAGAAGAGGAAAATGTGTGGGTATATTGTGAACTCACTTAGTTCAAAGACACATTCGTAAACTTAGTAAAGTAAATACATACCAGAACGCATGATTGCACACGCACATTCCCTAATCTAAAAGTTACGACACAGTGAGATAGCTGGCCTGCAACACAATGTATGCATGTAGATTTTAATATCTTAATTGAATTACTTGTATTTTAAATTAGAATGCTCCACGATTTGGGATGATGACTACTATTAAAAATGTTCTTAAAAATAATGTAATTTCATAGAAGGCATAGTAAAAATGATATAGTCGAAAAAATCTGTTAAACCGATGTAAAAATGAAGAAGATACACGCTTTTAAAGTTTTTGAAGGGGATTATTCCTGTCCTTGTCGCGCGGTACGGACAATGTACGGCGCTAGTATGAAGTTACGTAGTCGTGACGTCACTTCTACGATAGTGCTGTCCTAGGCTAACACTTACTTTAAAACATTTATAACTTGGCCGTTTTTTTAAGCTTTTACACTTTTTGTAAAACTATTTGCACTATTTGGAAATAAACATTTTATTGACATAAAAATAAAAAAAAATTGTCATCATGCCCATTCTAAATTATTGTGTAACCGAATACCTTGTTTTAATTTTGAAAATGTTTGCCTGTCGTGAAATATTTTGATAACACGGTTTAAATGTAACGTGTGGAGAATTAGAGGTTTTGATCGTGACAAAAATAATTCAGAGAGTGTGGGATACTCACGGTTTTTAGTAGCGGCCGTGTGCAAATGCATTCTTTACAAGTGTTTTATAAACGAATCAAAGGATTCTGGTAATATTTTACTAGAATTATGAATACAAGAATATTGCTATGTAAAAACGTAAGGGTATTGTAAAAGGATTTAAAATTAAATGGTTTTGTGGTAACAGGCGTAAGATGATTTCCCAAATAAGTATTTTAATTAAAGTGTAAAGTTTAGACTATCTATTCCGTGGTTTCGAGTAAACGATAGAATATAAATAAATAAAAAACTAAAGTACATAGCATAGTATATATCCTTTAGGGGTACTGTGATCGTGCCGTGTTGAAGATGGTGTTGCCAGCTTATTATTATTATTATCAAGCAATTTTTAATTTGTTCATGAACCTGAAAAAAGTTAGAATAAAAGAGATAAAAATGAAGGACAGCGAAATACATCGCCTTATTATTATCGCTATCACACATGCTTCGTTAAGAAAATTATTTAACTTACTAACAAATTATTTTACTGACTTCTTGTAAACCACATATTTTTTCGTTAAATACGAGGAAAGAAACTGCTGAGGTGCACGAAAAAACATTTTTACCCGAATGTGCTAGGAGTTTTGTAATAATGACATGTGTGTGTAATATTAGTACAATATCACCGCTGAAATTAAAAGGAAAAGAGCATCCTAGAAAAATAAATTAAATCTTACCAAAAACATTTTATGTAAAGTAGGTCGTCAAGACTTTTCACTCTATAAAATTGATCAGGTTTAATGTACAGCCAACCTAACCAGGCAGCCTAACTCTAAAAGGCCTAAATGTTATAACCTTACACCTTGGTCAAAATTTATGACTTGAAATAAATATTGCATGATACAAAATTGAAGACTTGTATATGGCCGCGAAACGGCCAAGTCGTACATTTCGACCAAGATACCTAGTGGCTTGGCTATTCATTAGATCTGATAACTTTAAAAAATGAAACTGTTATGTTAGTCTTGGCAGCCTTCTTTACATGAAGTGTTATTGGTGGATAACATCCTCGTACGGAATCCTCTCCACGCGAGTTCAACTCACACTGGACCGGTTTTTTTGAGTTACGTGTGACTTGTTTTCCAGTTATTGGAAAAAAAAAAGTTTCTACTATGGATTACGAAAGTGCATGCTAAGTCGACCAACATTAGTACAGTCTCTGGTAGAAAATATCTTTCTTGTATCTATAATAAACGTAAAGCATAACGTTGGCCAAAGGAATAATTACAGAAATAGCCGCAATTGCATTACTAGGACGCGCAAACTGTGCAACTGGTCGATGCGTCTCTTGATGCTTCAAAAAGACGCAGAGTTGTTGTTTGCGTTTGCATCGTAAAGTCGTGCAGGAAGCGATCATTTATGTATTTTGATGTTGAGATTCTTAATGCAAACACACACCGTGCACCGTGAGTCTAGTCGCTGCGACAAGTCGCAAGGGAAACTGACTGGGGAGTCACACTGTAGTGACCTACACACTTAAGTGCAAAAATTAAATTAAAAGTAAAATAAAATAAAATGTAAATTATATATTTCTATAAAATTAATTATAATTTATATAAACATATTTACAAAAGAACTTAAAACTAGACTTATCATAATCAACATTAATTATAAAACTATTCAACATTCAATGAACAAACAGACAAGTACAAATATTGTATTAATAGATAATTCCTTATCAGCTGGCCGGCTGAGCTATGACGCGTCTATTGTTCTAGCGGCTCGTCATGCGAACCGTGTGAGCGAGCGAGACGGTACGAGTATCATTGTGCGTTGCACTCATACACGTGCGGCGCGCGCGCGGCATGACTTGCGGGTTAGTACGCTCACCGCGCGCGTTGCCAAACATCAGCTGATCTCGCGATCCTGGCTTCACGGCATTAGCTAGTAAACACTGAAAGCTTTCTGTTTTTTACCTCTCACTATCTATACGTGCCTTTCTCTGCTATCTACATTTCTAACACTCCTTCTTAACTAAGTGTAACTCTTGTGTGTGTAAACTGAACCTGTGACTGTGATCTAATAAACTTTCATTCTTCTCCTTGTGTACTTGGAACTTATTACTTTAAACCTATTTCTACCTATCACACGCTTCCTAAACACTACATTGGTGACCCCGACGTGATGCTCGCCAGGATGAACTGCGCCTCCATCTGGTTAAACCAGAGACTTGGCTTCTCTGGGTAGAACGGCGGTATACGCACACCCACGCGAAATGTTTCCGCTGCCTGTACATCTTGGTCCGTGCGTGCCTTGTCCTCAGTCATGTTCGTGCTCTTGAACGGGGTCACCAATGTAGTGTTCGACCCTCAGGCTGATGAAACGGTTGACATGACCGACTATTTGTCTAGGCTCCGGAGTATTGTCAGGAGTCTGCAGCCATCACCAGCCGCTAGACACAATAGCAATGTAAAAACATTCATTTACAAGGAATTAGCGTCTTCTACCCACGTTTTCCTTAGGGACTGCACCACTGGTGGTAGTCTGAAACTCGGGTCCTCATAAAATAATTCAGCGAGGTGACAAAGTTTACAAAATAATGGTAAATGGTAAAAAGGTTACCGTATCGATTGACCGCATTAAGCCGGCCTTCATATTGCGTGATCCTCACACATCACCCTCACCACCAACCACTACTGTTCATCACAACACACCACAGTCACAACTCAACACTAACATTCATCACAACACAAAAGACGCGGATAACCGGAACTTACCTACCGCTGATGACCCCGTCGTCAAAACGACGCGATCAGGACGTCGCGTAAAATTTCCCGATTATTATCGCCCTTGACGGTCTCTGGAAGGGGGTGATGTAGTGACCTACACACTTAAGTGCAAAAATTAAATTAAAAGTAAAATAAAATAAAATGTAAATTATATATTTCTATAAAATTAATTATAATTTATATAAACATATTTACAAAAGAACTTAAAACTAGACTTATCATAATCAACATTAATTATAAAACTATTCAACATTCAATGAACAAACAGACAAGTACAAATATTGTATTAATAGATAATTCCTTATCAGCTGGCCGGCTGAGCTATGACGCGTCTATTGTTCTAGCGGCTCGTCATGCGAACCGTGTGAGCGAGCGAGACGGTACGAGTATCATTGTGCGTTGCACTCATACACGTGCGGCGCGCGCGCGGCATGACTTGCGGGTTAGTACGCTCACCGCGCGCGTTGCCAAACATCAGCTGATCTCGCGATCCTGGCTTCACGGCATTAGCTAGTAAACACTGAAAGCTTTCTGTTTTTTACCTCTCACTATCTATACGTGCCTTTCTCTGCTATCTACATTTCTAACACTCCTTCTTAACTAAGTGTAACTCTTGTGTGTGTAAACTGAACCTGTGACTGTGATCTAATAAACTTTCATTCTTCTCCTTGTGTACTTGGAACTTATTACTTTAAACCTATTTCTACCTATCACACGCTTCCTAAACACTACAACACTCTCTTGCCTGTAGCCTGTCGTTGAGACTCTGCAACTAAATGCAAAGATTCCAACAAAATAAATTAAAAGTTAGCCGCGCATGTCGCATAGTGTGTGAGGCAGCTAAAGCAAATAAAAAATGCCAGAAACAAAATAACAAAGAAGTTTCCCTTTTTAATCTATTATGGATAAGGTAGATGTGCATTACAAAGAAAATGAACTAACTAAAGCATTATCTACACGTGCTTGCAAAACATTCACTAGTACACTAATTAGAAATCTGCAAGGTTTATGAGAAATAAAGGTTGTTTATTAGTAGTTTAAAGTATATAGTTTGTGAATTGCTCATAGTCTTTAAACTCGATGCATTACATTCAAAACATGCTTTGTGATGCTTTACTATAAGTTCTTTCGTCCAGCATCACATTCTTGCTAGCATAGTTTACGATGAACTTTCGAACAGTCCAATAAGCTCTCGACTGGAAATTTAAAGCTGTCCAAAACAGAAGGCACGAAAACCAATTGTCCTCTATTACCCAATTTACCATATTTTTCCTAAATTTCCCTTAAGAGATCGGAATAACTTTATGAAAGGTTCCTCTAAACATCCTCGCTAGAAACACAAAATATTTAAGTCAACGTCGATCATAACTTGGAATTATATAGCTCCTGTACCCAGTCTAGAACTACAAACGCTGTACAAAACTTAGCACTTAGTCCACTTAGAACTTAGCAATTCCGTTGACACCACTTTAAAATATAAACTAACGTTTTTAATCAAAACTCTTGCAGAACAAAATGATAAAACAGCTCGTTGGGAAATGTTCAAAAAAAAAATTCACTTTTATAGTTGTAACGACCTTCACCCATGTGTTTATCAATACTTGTGAATAGTTTCAGGATATAATTTGGTTATTATTAATTAGGTAAATTGTATTATATTTATTGAAAGTAATGGTTGTTATTTACGCAGAACTTTTTTTTTAAATTTTGTATAAAACTACAGTATAGTGTCAATTTGCACTTTTACACAATTTCGTAGCACTTTCTTGACACTTTGTTCATGTGTTACATGTATAGCACAACATTGTTACTATTATTTATTCTCTATTTATACACTACACCAACTCAAAACGTTAAGTTATCTTTAGCCTACAGAATATGTCCGTGTTGTCTAGCAACTGGATTGCCTCTACATTCACTTGTCGGTACAGTCTGTGTTCGTGGGTTTCAGCAAATTTTTGTATGATGGTGGTGACGAGTTCCGTTTTAAGATCTGACGGTAAAACTGTCAGAATATAAATTATTAATATTGTTACAAACTTTTAAATGTATTTTCATTATGGCAACTACACGTATTCTACGTAACAAACACACATCTGGTAACAGTTAGAAACAACCGTTACGATATTATCATTATTTCTAGGTATCAAAGGGCATTTTAATTGGTAAAATGTAGTGCAGAGCCAGTCGTTGTTGGAAACTGTACGATTAAAAAGTATTAGCAAGAACATAAAGTTTTCCTTATACTGTCCCTCTCCTAATTAACATATAAATTCATCAATCTTTTAGTAACATGCATTTCAGACACGGAAAAGAAAAAAACAGGTTTTATCCCTCTCTACCACATGCCCATACCAAGACAAAAAAACTTTTCTGTAACTAGCGCCACTTTCATACTTTCCCTAATATATGTACTTATTTTTACTTTATCCAGTCTTATCCACACATCCATTTCAACATTCTCATCTCCGCTACGTGTGTAGCGGAGATGAGAATGTTGAAATGGATGTGTTACTTATCATGAGATAAGATTGTACAATTAATTTTTCTCATATGTCTTCTTCACACCATGATTGAGAAATGCGTGCACTGACTGGACAGGTCCACTCAAATCAGTGTGGTTCTTTCCTCAAAAGACCATCTCAGACACCAATCTACAGGGTCCTAATATGATCTGACCAAGTTTATTCTCGGATTTTTACACTTTGACATACTATACAATGACATGAAAATTTTGCGGCCTACCCAAATGTCCTTTCTTTGGTAATGTTCGTCGAATCGTTGAGCTCCATATGTGTTGTACTGACTGACTGACTGGACAGGTCCACTCATTCTGTGTGGTTCTTTCCTCAAAAGACCATTTCAGACATCAATCTACATGGTCTTCACATGACCTGACCAAGATTATGTCTGGACTTTAAAAGAGACTGTGACCTCTGAGTTTGTTTCGGCCTTTCTTCATGAGATAAGATTGTACAATTAATTTTTCTCATCTGTCTTCTTTACAAGCTATGGAACTGATTAGGAGTTTGTCATGATTAGTGCAGGGCCGAAGCGTTGCAACTACTCTGCAGGTTACAGAAGGCTGCAGGTGATGGGGATTATACAAATTAGGGACATAACATTCACGACACTAAGGTACCTTTATATTCATCTAGTACTTAAGCTTATTGCACATACTTCTGGTATCAGATCCCCCGAAGTACCCGCGAAAACTAAAGAGATAAACTTCTCCGCTGAACGGATAATAAGATGATAAACTCTTACGTATATCGGGTTTCAAAAGACACCTAATGAAGCCAAGAGTCACATATAAGTACTCCACTTCATTGTAATTTTTTATTGTACTGGAATATGTGAAGAAACTTCTGTCAAATCTCGAAAAATTTGTAATTGTCAGGACAAGATTAGTGTTTTTATTTTTATGAAAATCTACCGCGAGAGTCGGAAATTAGGATGCTATTTTTGTATCAAATTCATTTCGTTGTCTAAATAATCTTTTGAACAAAACAAAGGGGGAACTCTGGTCCAAATATAAAGTTAGCCTATTCAACGCGTGATTGGATTATGAATTGTAACGAATTGAGTGTTAGTTTTGTGCCTTTATCGGAATTGTTTGGGTAACTAAGGATGCTTTATTTTACTCGCAGTTCGTACATCGTTTTTATCACTTAAGATAAAAGTTGTAAATGCTTCGTCATTTAGGTGGTATAGAATAGAATACTCTATGTTATGTCCACCATACAAATTGCAGACATGAATGTAGAAATTTTACAAATGAACAATGGGCGTCCATGTCGGTAATAGCGTTCTTTATAAGACAACTTTTGGATGGATTTAACGGGAAAAGGAGAGACAAGACTGCAGGTAGTCTGAGGTGTAACATTTAGGTACACAGGAACATTTCGAATGTCACTCTTCTGGTTAATGAATTTTCATAGTGTTCTATGAGAAACTAGAATATTTGTGTGTACCGCGCCCAAAACCTCTAAAACCAAGGAGGACCTACTAATTAATCCATCGATACATCAACAACTTTGATTCGCGTAGCGTAGATGCTGATTGTGTCTAGAATATAATAAGTCGAAGCCATATCCAGCTAACAAATAACCAACTTACATCGTTGTACCCGCTTCACGCTTGCAGCTACAATCTGTCACGAAGTTAATTCTCCGAAAATTCTGTGCAAATTTAAATCAAAGACTATGTCGTTCCTTTACTAATTCAGTAATGGGCGCTTCGCATAATTATGAACAAAGTGGAGAAGACTGGATTATAAAGCAAAAAGTCTGTCAAGTAACCGCTTGTAATCTGCTGTATAGTATGAGAAAATTAACAAGTTGTAGCACCACTCTAAAAGTTTCAGAGCAAATGGATTTTTAAGACTTTGAAATGTATGCGTCGCAAAGCACCCAAGTTGCTAAGCGAGTTTTTGACAGGCGTGATGTTCGCTCTCTCTCTTGCTAGTAGTTGTCATGCATTTTCTGTCTCGGTCTTCAAGAAGACTTTGGTTTGAAGTGTCGTCGCTAAAGATTTAACTGTATTATGGTTCTATTTTTAAACGGAATATTCTACTATGCAACCATTACGTTTACTCAAAATAAAAGTACTCAATTCTACGAAGCTTTCACAGTTTTTTTCAATTTTATTCAATTAAACACATTAGCGAAAACCACAACTACTTCAAACCGCTACGTCTTCTATTATAGTCATCTTAAACCAATTATTTAAAGCGCCAACTTCTTATCTAACACATTAAGTCAAAGTACTAAAAGACTTAAACGTGTGAAAATTACATCATGTGAAACTTAATTAACAGCATGTAATCAAATAACGAAGAGAAACATTACGCATTTGATGTACCAACAATAATAACTTGACACGCGGAGGAAATCGGAACTAAAACACGTAATATACTGAGTTTAATGAAGTATTGACGTTTGCCTTGACAACTAGCGTAACCCCAAAATTTCTAGTTATACTGGTCGACTTGTTATTTCTTGAGAATTTAATTCAAATCAGATATCACAGTATAGTTGCTACTTCATAACGTTTCCAGTAATACAAATATGATATTCGACCAAGTAATGTTATTTGGTTAAATAATTTGTTGTTTATTTTAATACAGGTTTATTCATGTATTTAATCTTTATTGTACACCAGATTAATTTAAACAAATAAATAAATGTAAACAAGTAAATAAATTATACACAAGAAAACATACAATGGGCGGCCTTATCGCTTACTACGGACTCTTCCAGCGCGGTGCCTTTTCGTCGCAACAGCGCAGTGTGACGCAAAGGCTAAGCTTGTCGCGCGACCAGCGGTGATTTTGTGTCGCCCTGTCGCGTCACGCCGGTTTGCGGGAGCCTTTTCAAATTGTACTTTCTGATGTAAACGATACTCTGATAAGATGCTTTCACGCTCACAGGCGCATGACGCGAGGTAAAATGATGTGAAATTCTGAAGTGTATGTAATATTGTTTACAGTATATAGGGAAGAGGAATAAAGTGCGTATTTTATTTGGCGTAATAAATAAATATCACATCATATGAGGATTATTGGTTGGGAGAAGACACTGGCTCCTGTTACACAGATTTTTTTACCTAGCGCAGGAGTCAGGGCTCCATTTTGTTTGTACACTTTGTTTAACCCTATAAAAAAAATGCAAAAGTTATATTCAAGCAGCAGATGTAAATAATCCGTTTTCCAACTGTGATCCTGCCTACGTGGGCACTTATGAAACGTCAGAAGCTAGGTGCACGGTTCCAACTGAACTAGTCGTTTCATGTGGAGAAGAGCCGGAAAAAATCTCCAAGGTTACTAAAATAATAAGCTTTTACAATGTTTTCAAATCACAGTGTTAATAGGTATAGGAAGACAGTGTAGGCGTGTCAATAAGTACCAGGTAGGTACTTAACGAAATTGAAAATGGTCAACAGATCTACAGTCTACAAGGCCTGCAACGTTCTCACAATCACAAAATATAAAAGAACCTATTAAAGAAATTGATTAAACATCGAGACACCGGTACATTTCAATCACAATTAAATGTAAAGTACGTTAATTATAAAATAATTAGGTACTGTTTCAGCTGAATCGAACTGGCCCGTTGTCGGTGTCTTTTTATTGACTTAAACATTATTGGTAACAAAATAAAACCCGCTTAATAATAATAATAGTCCTCCAGACCGAATGTCGGCCATGGCGGCTAGTCTCAGAGGGGACTGGTTTTCTACGCAGGATTAATATAGTGCACAAGTTTGTGCGCAGAAACAGATGCATTCACTCTACCCTTATTCGTAAGGCAAGTCGGCTGTAGACACCTTTGAGGGACTATTGAGAGGAAGACCTCATGGTGGGGTAGCCATTCTCTGGAGTAAGGGAATAAATCCACTCAAAGAGTTGGTATTTGTTGTTGACTGTAGTAGCCCTCGTCTAGTGGCCATCACAACCTTTTCTAGATGTCCTACTTTTTTTATTTTCTCTGTGTATATGCCTACGAATTGTCCGGACAATTTACTTATTTTCACAGATGTGTTAAGTCAGATAAGTGCTACCATAGAAAGCTGTGATTTGGTCGCTGTAATTAACTCAAGACAATGTTTATGTTCTTTTTCCAGAATCAGCTTACCTACTGAACGGGTTTACGAGTCCGTATATTTATTTTAATTGTGATTTGACTATGTAAGTCTATTATTTTTAGTTATCTGCATTTATTGTTGACATGATCTACGCATTACAAGGTTTTGTTTATGGGTTGTATTGCAATATGTGGTTAGCTAGCGACCTTGACAATTTTTTCTTGCCTGAGCAACCGGCAGCGAGTTCGTCATGCTTCCTTATATGTCACTGCTTGCGTTAACGTCGGGGATCGGGTTGCCGCCTTCCCTCAAATATGGCGAGGGGGTTTATGCATTTATTGTTGTCACTATCTACGCATTACAAGGTTTTTTTTATGGGTTGTATTGCATTATGTGGTTAGCCAGCGACCTCGACAATTTTTTCTTGCCTGAGCAACCGGCAGCGAGTTCGTCATGCTTCCTTAGATGTCACTGCTTGCGGTAACGTCGGGGATCGGGTTGCCGCCTTCCCTCAAATATGGCGAGGGGGTTTATGTCTGATCTTTGCTTTACGCTCGTGAACGGGTGCTGCTTGTGGTGACTGGTCGTCTTGCTGTCTAAGGTTTTGTTATTGTTAAAGTAGTTGTTCTGTTAATTTATTTTACTTCGATGGTCCTTGTTTATCATTTGTGTGTACTTTAAAATTAATCCAATAATGCATATTTAAGGTGTCACGCCCTTTATGCCTGGAGGCCTTTATTTGTGTATTAAGTTATATTGTTTTTTCATTGATTTTTATTGGTTTCTGTTTTGGGTATATGGGCGTCGCTAGCTTACAAATGGCAGAAAATTTAATATGATTTTCCGTGTTTCGTTTTCTTTTTAAACTCTGATTACCTTATAATTGTATAGTTTCAAGTTTTTTTCTAACTGAACAGACAGCTGTGCTGCTGGGGAGTTTGTTGCGCCACTTCTTCTTCCCAGCTAAAGCACTAGGAAGTGGTGAAGGGCGGGCGATTTGGGCGACTGTCTTATGTAATTTTGACGTTCGAAAAGTGCTGATTTTCAGCCTAATTTGAATAAATGACTTTTGATTTTTGATTTTGATCGTGGGACGCCGGTGTACCCCTGTTTCCTTGATCTTTGCATGCCTTGGATCTTGTCTCGTATGATGTGCTCTGGAAATATGTGGACTATTTCAGCATTGGTATGGCAATCAGACCAAACATGTGGAGTGGGACGGTACGCTCTCTGAACCGTATGGGTTGGAGTGCGGGGCTTGACCAGGAGTCCTGAAGTCTCCCAGGCTCTTCAACCTCTACGTAAATGACCTCATAGAGGGACTCAGCAGCATGCGTGTCGGATGCAGTATTGATGGGGTTAGCATTAACAACATCAGCTATGCTGACCACATGGTGCTCCTGGGTCCGTCTGCAGGGGCAATCGGAGAGTTGCTTCAGGCTTATGAAGCCAACACTGCCTCACATGGATTAATTTATAATGTAAAAAATGTGAATAAAATAAGAATATGAAAAAAAATGGACTTTAAGGTCGGCGGCAAATGTCGTGAAGTGGGACACGACCTACTTATTAACGGGTCAGTAAATAAGAGGGTATCAACTTTTAAATACCTAGGTCATTTTCTTTCTGACGACCTTAAGGACCATGTAGATATAGAAAGGGAGCGCAGGGCACTCGCCTGTCGGTGCAACATGTTGGGTCGTAGATTTGCTCGGTGTACGAACCAAGTAAAAATTACTATTTTCAAGGCTTACTGCCAGAGTCTGTACACGACTAATCTATGGATCAAATTACACCAGAAGATCGCTGGATGTCCTGCGCGTCCAGTATAATAATGGTTACAGGACGTTGTTGAGACTTCCACACTTTAGCGCGTCGGAAATGTTTGCGCAAGCTCGTACCGAGGGATTTCTTGCGATCATGAGCAAGAAAACTGCTTCACTACTGAGGAGAGTAAGAGACAGTCGCAACCGCATCCTGAGAACTGTAGAGAGACTTCATTATGCCAGACATAGGCCCTCTCCAAGCACCGTCACTTCAACCGGTTCTGTGCTTCCCGCATCCTGCCGATTCCTGCGGCCTTCACAAAGTCACGGTCTACCTTGTGGGAGGCCTGCCAACGCTACGTCTACCGGTACGCGGTCGCCACTCCAGAAGTTCTTGGCCCACCGGCCATCTGTGTTGTCACGTGCCCACTGTCTCTTAAGTTTGGTAAATCTCCGGGCTATGTCGGTCACCTTGGTCTTTTAAATATCTAAACCTCTCCAATGTTGATACGGCTAACATTTTGACTTACTCGTGGATATAATCCAGTATATGACTATAGCAGCTGATTATCTTTTTAAGTTAACTAGAGATTACTAGACCACTGTGCTTCCTGCCAGAGTCGCGGGTTGTTCGAAAGAGATACCGTGGCCCTGGCACAGGCAACTGAAGGAACACGGGTGGGTTTTAGTCAGTAAAAGTCTGACACGCCCTTCAGAGCGGCAGTCATTTGATGATTTACCCCCAAAAAAAAAACATTGATTGTACTTCCTGTGCGTGTCCAAAATAAAATATTTTTCTTTCTTTTACTAAACTTTCAAATGATAAATAAATTATAAATGATTTTATAAGTAGTTTTGTACAAACACTTACACGTCAATCATATTTTTAAAAACTTGATGAGCTCGGCTGCCTGATTACGATGTCTGCAAAGCTGTGTTCTTTTGCTACTATATATAATATTTTAAATGTAAAAGTTTGCATGTTTGTTACTCCATCACGCAAAAATGCCTGAACGGATTTGTTGCCACACAGAAAGTCTATAATTTGGATTACTTTCTTATAAATCATATGAGTTGCACATTGCAAGCATGTTTAACCTCTTCTATTAATTAACTAAATACTGACCAACTGCTGCGCAACAGTCTTGCCCATACACATCACTTCGTCCTGAGTCATCGTGAAAGTACTTTCCAGGCCTGCCTCGAGCTTCTTCTACTTAACTGCAACTAGGTTGAGTTCAAACACACGACCTCTTGCTTATTCATGCCAATCCACACCTTAGCCGTTGGAGTATTAATACCACTTCAAATTGTGGATTGAAGGTTGCCTCATCTGGTTGTGGAAATTCTTAAGCTTATCTATTTACTACAGTTCCGTCCGACTTAGACGTAGGTCAGAGTTTTGGACAGTACATTCTGTTTTGTGGCTCGGTTGAAGGCCCGATCTTTGTGTGACAGTTCGCTTAAATACGAACAGAGTTTGTCTAATGTCAGATGAGTTTCGACGAATGTTGTGTATTTAGGCGAACGTAGATTTAATATATATTGAATCTCCTTATTGGTGCAGTTTACAAATAAAATAGTTTGTTAATTATGGGTGGTTTTGTTGACATCCATTTGAAAGCGTTTGAGCAAAAGTTGTTGACGGAAAATTATGCGGCACTGGCTTTAGCGAAATAAGAAAGATTTTTAAATAATCTACTCTGTTTTGTTTTTATTGATAAAGTGGAAATAAACATTATAAAAAAGCAATTAAAATTATGCGACGATTATTAATTTTTAAATGTTTTTACTTTTTAATACAACTAACAATAAAGCTATACATACTCGTACTTAACAGCAGCTAAGCCAAACATAGCATAAACGCGACAAATCCATTTATTTCATCAGCTCAATCCTGTTTAGGGTTATAGTTATCCTTATATATATATAAGCTGGGTTATAGTTGGCCTTATAGTTTCGCCATGTCCGTCCGTCCGTCCGTCCGTCCGTAGCTTAGCTCAGTGACTCTTAGTACTAGAAATCTGTAATTTGGCATGGAAGTACATATTAGTCACGTCTAAAAATTGGTAAAAAAAAAAAAAACGGGGCTGTTTTTTTTTCTCGTCTATCCCATGCTGTGGGGTGTCATTGAAAAGGTCGTTCAAATATTGCGGAGAAGAGAAAACCATTTTTCGAGTCAGGGATCCGTTTGCGAAACTTTATGATTTAAACTAGAAATTTTTGTTAGAGTTGTTAGAGTCAGGTGTCCCCCACCTGCCATGGTTTTATTCGGACAAATTCACGGCAGTGGTATATATAACGAAGTTAATAGGAAAAGTGTAACAGCCAAGTAGGCTTTATAAGTAAACGAGTAATAGTCGACCAACTTACATTAATTTGCAATTGGATTGTGAGAACATGTTTTTCAATTACAATATTAACTTAGTTCTTGGTATAAATTCGTCACACTTCTAAACCCTTCATTGTGCGTCGTACATAATAATACTATGTTAGAATACACTTTGCTTTATTTATCATCATATTACGCTACATTAGAACTGCAGCAATGGCTCGCTAACTATCAATATTCACTCGCTATCAACATAAACGAAGTTAAACCAATTCCTGCTTAATATGCCATGTGAGAGGCCAGCAGGGACCAAATATTACGACCACGGATGATTGAATGAAGATAGATAGGGCATTACATTAATATTTTAATTTGGGCTGGCGCTGTATGCCGAGATACAGGACTCTTCCTAGTTTTGCTACAGATACTCCCATGTTATATATTCCCAAGTACTAGTCACAATAAGTATGTGTCATCCAGTGTATTATTATTGGTTGAAAAAAAAAATGTTCTACCGAAAATCTAGTAAATTTGTTGAAAAAGCGACGCTGAAGGATAGGCGATATTGAAGATGATGAAGGAGGATGAAGTCGAGAAGAACTGGTTATTTTGATTACTGTATCTTTTGGGATCCCTAAATGTATATATAATACACGTTTTGTTGGTGGTGTAGTTGCATTTACGAAGCATTTGAAACGTGTTTAACTTTGTGTAACATTGGAGAGCAACATTTTTCACGTGAGGAAAATGTGAGGATGTATGGTGAACTAACTTAGTTCACAGACACATTTGTAAACTTAGTCATGTAAATACATACTAGAACGCATGATGCACATTTTGAGCTTATTAAAGCTTCACATCTCATAGCTCCATTACCTAATATAAAAATTACGACACAGTGAGATAACTGGTCTGCACCACACTATATGCATATAGATTTTAATATCTTAATTGAATTACTTCTATTTTAAATTAGAATGCTCCATGTTCCACTACAATAGTTTTAGGTATTTCTAAATTATTGTAAAAACAAATTAGTTGTTTTAATTTTGAAAATGTTGGCCTGTTCTGAAATATTTTGCTAACACGGCTTAAATGTTACGTGTGGGGAATTACAAGTTTTGATCATGAGGAAACCGGCATGTCCTAGAACCAAAAATTCGAAGACATGTGACATCTACCAACCCGCACTGAGCCCGCGTGGTGGATTACGGCTCACTACCTCTCTTATAGAGGAGGCCTGTGTCCCAGCAGTGGGAACGTTATAGGCTGATTATTCCTATGCTATGCTAAGGGATATCAGGGAACGAATCAAAGGATTCTGGTAATATTGTACTAGAATTATGAATACAAGAATAAAGCTACGTAAAAACATTGGGGTATTGTAGAACGATTTAAAATTAAATGGTTTTGTGGTAACAGGCGTTAGATGATTTCCTAAATAAGTATTTTAATTAAAGTGTAAAGTTTAGACTATCTATTCCGTGGTTTCGAGTAAACGATAGAAAATAAATAAATAAAAAACTAAAGTACATAGCATAGTTTATATCCTTTAGGGGGGACTATGATCGTGACGTGTTGACGATGGTGTTGGCAGCTTATTATTATTTTTATCAAGCAATTTTTAATTTGTTCATGAACCTGAAAAATATAAGAATAAAAGAGATAAAAATGAAGGACAGCGAAATACTTCGCCTTATTATTATCGCTATCGACACACGCTTCGTTATTTATAAACATAATTTATTTTAAAATGAACACTCTGTGTGTTTTACACCGGACTAACCTTCCATTCATAATGAGTCCTATTGTTTATAAATTCTCTAAAATTACTCAGTTTTAATGAATAACATTCAATGAACGAGTAAGTTTACTTCAAATGGTTGAATCTTTTGATCTGAAACGAAAACGACTTTTAAACAAAATGGAGAAGAGCAGAATTTATTCCATCTATAACAGTTAAATATTTTACTAGTTAGATCAAATAAGGGTTATAGTTGTTATACTGCGAAATCTGTTGAATGAAATACCTTTAGGAAAGGAGGACTAGACTACAATTAAGGAATTAAGTGAACTCCCTTGAAAAAGTAAGCCTATTCTATAGACCTACACCAAACATGATACTTTGTTGAAATATCCTAAGTTGTTATGAAATAAAGAATCAACACCATCTACTAATAGAATGAGGAAAAATTTTTCAGTTTAGCTACGTGATGAACTGTTTTTTTTTTGGGAATGGCATCTTGCAGGTCAACCTATGAGGTTGTCGTCTGCTTAAATGGACTTGCCTGTGGTTGCCCTAATAAATTAAGGCCTCCAGCCAGGACTTAAACTTAAATACTAACTAAAAACTAAGCGACTACTCGCTAAGGGCACCCCCTGTGGGGTACGAACCTCGGCTTAGGGCGTCGCTGGAAGGGGGCAGCAAGGGACTATCTGGATCAGGATTTGAGTGATTTAGGGACGAATTTAAAGCTACAGGCTCAGCGGCGCGGGCTGGCTCGAGCCAGGGTTGGGAGGGGCGTGGATTTGGGCGTCGCGGCGGGCCTCGGCGGCGAGGACGGTATGACGGTGATCGGGTTTTGCGCTTGTGTAAAGTGCTGGTGGCCTTACTGCTCTCCTGGAGGAGGGTAGTGGCGTCATCGGGGTCGATTAAAGTATGCCTTGGTCGGCGAATACTGCCAATGCGGGAGGGAGTATAGCGGGCGGCCGCTGACATCAAGGGGTTTGGGTGTTTAATGCCACAGTCGAAGAAACGCTTAGATAAGCGTTTCATGAACTGTTTTATGGTTGGCATTTTAAGGTCTACGTGGAGATCTATATTACGGACATAGAAGGGGGCACCCGTGACCTTTCTAAGGAAACGGTTTTGGAGGGTCTGCATCTTATGGAGATGACGTGGGTGAGCGTGCGCAAATACAACGCAGGCATAGGTCATGATGGGACGGATGACTGCGGTGTAGATACGCAGCTTGCATTTAAGTGACAGTTTGCAATGGGCTGTCAGAATGAAGTGGAGTCTACCAAGAGCGAAAGCGGCGCGCGCGCGAACCACCTTAATGTGCTGTTTAAACGTTAGGTTTTGATCAAGGATCACGCCTAGGTATTTGGCTTGTTTCTCCCAAGGGATTGGCTTGCCGTACATAGTGATCGGGCTGGGAAGGCGGGGTGGGACTCGACGACGTCTCGAGAAGAGAACCGCCTGACTCTTATCGGGGTTGACCTCGATTCTCCATTTCCGGAACCAAGCGCCTAAGACGTTTGCGGAGGTTTGGAGGTATAGTAAACGGCAGTGTCGTCGGCGAAGAGACTGGTGAACAGCGTGAAGACGAGAGGAGATAGTACGGAACCCTGAGGGACACCGGCGCGAATAGGATAAGGGGACGAGAGAGCTCCCTCGATGCGATAGCGAAAAGTGCGATTCGTCAAAAAGTCTCGTAAGATGAGCATGAGACGATCTGGCACTCCTAGTTGGTAAAGCTTGTATATCAAGCCGTTGTGCCAGACTTTGTCGAAGGCTTTCGCTATGTCGAAGAATAGCACACCCGTCGTCGCGTTACGCTGCAGACCAGCGCATAAGTGCTCTACGATACGGTGTACCTGTTGGGGTGACGAACTGATGAGGTATCGTCCACTGATAGGAAGCGACACTAATGCCGAGTGCCATTGGTTATATTTTATGGTGTAGTCTGCTTTTACGCGGACGAAGTTGCGGGAGAAAATTAGTCATTCATAAATTCAATTTTGTTGCAAACCATTTTTAGGGTTCCGGACATCCTAATGAAAAACGGAACCCTTATATGATCACTCGTGTGTCTGTCTGTCTGTCCGTCTGTCGCAGCTAATTTGCTCCGAATCTACATTACTGATTAAGTTGCAATTTGGTAAACATATGATTTTCTGTGACCCAAACACGGTCGTATAACTTAAAAAACGAATTTTGCTTAAAGACTTTAAACGCTTTTGGGGGAAACTCTAGAAAATTAAATACAAAAAGTTTTGCAAACTGTACCGTGTGACATAAAAAAAATACCCGTCGTGAGGGGCTCTAACACATATTTTTTATTTTATTTTAAAATAAACAGTTATGAAGCTATTTAAGAAAAAAAAAATTGATCGTAAAAGGGCCCCCCCCTTTTACGATAAATTTTTATTATATATTTATTATTATATATTATGCAGCATGTAACGAAAACCCTGTCCGATCCTGAAGGGTATTATTTGGTATCGTACTGCGTACACAAATACGTAATCATTTAATGGATACGAGATAATAATTTTTCCCCAATGAAAATAATTAATTTAAAAAATTAAAAATAATCGTACCGAAGGCAACACTGATCGCTCGACAGGGTTCACCTACAGTTTCGTGTCAAAGAAGCCGCCTGAGCGCGGCGATGCTTTGTCGCATGCCGCCAAACAAACTTATGACTAAAGAAACCTACGTTTTGCCTACGCGTAGGTATCAGCTGATATTTTATTGTATGCATAGACGCATAGTGACCCCGATTTCTGACCTTCTGTTTATCAAGAAACATTTATTATTGAGTTAATGTGATGTGCTTTTGGCAATGTACCGACTGTAGGTATCAGTTTATTAAAAAAATTACTTGTTGCATACCTCGGAGATTGTGTTCCACATTTTCCGTTCCAGTCTATCTCGAACATTAGTACACATTCGACACCTTTTTATTAAATTTGCATGTACTCTTCGCAGCGCACTTGTGTACGATTTGAGTGAGCTTCCACAATTCGTGTTCTTATCACACTTACTTCCGAATCACACTCAATCGCAAATAAAAATTAACATATTCAAATATTCCTGATTGGTATACGACATTGTTCGCGATACGATAGCGGCACGTGATATGTACGGACATCCGATCGCAAGCTATCTGCACGTGAGACTGGCGAAGTGGCCAAACAAGTAGCGTGCCAGTAGGCAACCAGTCGGCTACATCAAAGGATCGAGGACTCGTTATGAGTACCTACAGCGCGGCTTGTGCACGGCGGTGTCCTTTGAAATAAAAATAGGCAAAAAATAAAAATTTCGCCGGCCGGTGGAGTGTTGTCAACTTATGAAAATTTACCATATTTAGTGTTACATTTCGCATGGTAACTAAAACTAAAAAAAACAATAACTTTTGGTTTTATGAGTTACATTTTTTTTACAATTTTTTCTAGTACGTATGTTAAATCAGGAATACGCCTTTTTTTGGATCGGACAGGGTTTTTGTTACATATTGTATATTATAGCGTGTATTCTTAAAAATTACCACGTTTTTAAGACCACATACATATAGGTTTTCCTGTAATCTATAAATAACACATTTTATTTTTTTTGCCCTGTCATTTCGGTTTTATCTATCGATATTGTGCGTACAAACTTGCTCGTACAATGCTATACAATTTTAGAACTGAATTTTAACCTACTTGTTATTGACGAATCGAAATTAAATGTTGTATGTATATGTTTTTCGGATAACAACACTATTCTTTGGTATCTCGGAACTGATCTGAAGATGGAGCCAGGAGGTGAATAGTGGAACTCTTCAGTGGCCAGAAGTAAATCTCTCGAGTTTGGGCTCATATGATTTGCTTTGACGAGTTCAATAGACACGGGAGGGTCTGATGATGGAGCCAGGAGGTGGATAGTGAAACTCTTCAGTGGCTCCTAGTAAACCGCTCAAGTCGTAACTTCGTTGACTTCAGACTTATCAACTTAATGAAGAATATCCTCGACAAAAAAGTTAGAAATAAAAACACGTGCTTATTAAAACACGATTTTATCACGCACTTAAAATTTATTAACTTACTAACAAATTATTTTACTGATTTTCTTGTAAACTACATATTTTTTCGTTAAATACGATGAAAGAAACTGCTGAGGTGCAAGAAAAACCATTTTTACCCGAATATGCTAGGAGTTTTGTAACAATGACATGTGTGTGTAATATTAGTACAATATCACCGCTGAAATTAAAAGGAAAAGAGCATCCTAGAAAAATAAATTAAATCTTACCAAAAACATTTTATGTAAAGTAGGTCGTCAAGACTTTTCACTGTATAAAATTGATCAGGTTTAATGTACAGCCAACCTAACCAGGCAGCCTAACTCTAAAAGGCCTAAATGTTATAACCTTACACCTTGGTCAAAATTTATGACTTGAAATAAATATTGCATGATACAAAATTGAAGACTTGTATATGGCCGCGAAACGGCCAAGTCGTACATTTCGACCAAGATACCTAGTGGCTTGGCTATTCATTAGATCCGATAACTTTAAAAAATGAAACTGTTATGTTAGTCTTGGCAGCCTTCTTTACATGAAGTGTTATTGGTGGATAACATCCTCGTACGGAATCCTCTCCACGCGAGTTCAACTCACACTGGACCGGTTTTTTTGAGTTACGTGTGACTTGTTTTCCAGTTATTGGAAAAAAAAAAGTTTCTACTATGGATTACGAAAGTGCATGCTAAGTCGACCAACATTAGTACAGTCTCTGGTAGAAAATATCTTTCTTGTATCTATAATAAACGTAAAACATAACGTTGGCCAAAGGAATAATTACAGAAATAGCCGCAATTGCATTACTAGGACGCGCAAACTGTGCAACTGGTCGATGCGTCTCTTGATGCTTCAAAAAGACGCAGAGTTGTTGTTTGCGTTTGCATCGTAAAGTCGTGCAGGAAGCGATCATTTATGTATTTTGATGTTGAGATTCTTAATGCAAACACACACCGTGCACCGTGAGTCTAGTCGCTGCGACAAGTCGCAAGGGAAACTGACTGGGGAGTCACACTCTCTTGCCTGTAGCCTGTCGTTGAGATTCCAACAAAATAAATTAAAAGTTAGCCGCGCATGTCGCATAGTGTGTGAGGCAGCTAAAGCAAATAAAAAATGCCAGAAACAAAATAACAAAGAAGTTTCCCTTTTTAATCTATTAAGGATAAGGTAGATGTGCATTACAAAGAAAATGAACTAACTAAAGCATTATCTACACGTGCTTGCAAAACATTCACTAGTACACTAATTAGAAATCTGCAAGGTTTATGAGAAATAAAGGTTGTTTATTGAACTAAAACGTCGTGCAGTTTGTCGTATTTTCTACACACATCGTCACCCACACTCATGACTCATGCAGAAACGTACCGTGAACTTCACAATTAGATTAAGTAAATTGGAGCTATGCTATTATAGTTTGTGAATTGCTCATAGTCTTTAAACTCGATGCATTACATTCAAAACATGCTTTATGATGCTTTACTATAAGTTCTTTCTTCCAGTATCAAATTCTTGCTAGCATAGTTTACGATGAACTTTCGAACAGTCCAATAAGCTCTCGACTGGCAATTTAAAGCTGTCCAAAACAGAAGGCACGAAAACCAATTGTCCTCTATTACCCAATTTACCATATTTTTCCTAAATTTCCCTTAAGAGATTGGAATAACTTTATGAAAGGTTCCTCTAAACATCCTCGCTAGAAACACAAAATATTTAAGTCAACGTCGATCATAACTTGGAATTATATAGCTCCTGTACCCAGTCTAGAACTACAAACGCTGTACAAAACTTAGCACTTAGTCCACTTAGAACTTAGCAATTCTGTTGACACCACTTTAAAATATAAACTAACGTTTTTAATCAAAACTCTTGCAGAACAAAATGATAAAACAGCTCGTTGGGAAATGTTCAAAAAAAAATTCACTTTTATAGTTGTAACGACCTTCACCCATGTGTTTATCAATACTTGTGAATAGTTTCAGGATATAATTTGGTTATTATTAATTAGGTAAATTGTATTATATTTATTGAAAGTAATGGTTGTTATTTACGCAGAACTTTTTTTTAAAATTTTGTATGAAACTACAGTATAGTGTCAATTTGCACTTTTACACAATTTCGTAGCACTTTCTTGGGGTCTGATAATTGATAAAAACACTTTGTTCATGTGTTACATGTATAGCACAACATTGTTACTATTATTTATTCTCTATTTATACACTACACCAACTCAAAACGTTAAGTTATCTTTAGCCTACAGAATATGTCCGTGTTGTCTAGCAACTGGATTGCCTCTACATTCACTTGTCGGTACAGTCTGTGTTCGTGGGTTTCAGCAAATTTTTGTATGATGGTGGTGACGAGTTCCGTTTTAAGATCTGACGGTAAAACTGTCAGAATATAAATTATTAATATTGTTACAAACTTTTAAATGTATTTTCATTATGGCAACTACACGTATTCTACGTAACAAACACACATCTGGTAACAGTTAGAAACAACCGTTACGATATTATCATTATTTCTAGGTATCAAATGGCATTTTAATTGGTAAAATGTAGTGCAGAGCCAGTCGTTGTTGGAAACTGTACGATTAAAACGTATTAGCAAGAACATAAAGTTTTCGTTATACTGTCCCTCTCCTAATTAACATATAAATTCATCAATCTTTTAGTAACATGCATTTCAGACACGGAAAAGAAAAAAACAGGTTTTATCCCTCTCTACCACATGCCCATACCAAGACAAAAAAACTTTTCTGTAACTAGCGCCACTTTCATACTTTACCTAATATATGTACTTATTTTTACTTTATCCAGTCTTATCCACACATCCATTTCAACATTCTCATCTCCGCTACGTGTGTAGCGGAGATGAGAATGTTGAAATGGATGTGTTACTTATCATGAGATAAGATTGTACAATTAATTTTTCTCATATGTCTTCTTCACACCATGATTGAGAAATGCGTGCACTGACTGGACAGGTCCACTCAAATCAGTGTGGTTCTTTCCTCAAAAGACCATCTCAGACACCAATCTACAGGGTCCTAATATGATCTGACCAAGTTTATTCTCGGATTTTTACACTTTGACATACTATACAATGACATGAAAATTTTGCGGCCTACCCAAATGTCCTTTCTTTGGTAATGTTCGTCGAATCGTTGAGCTCCATATGTGTTGTACTGACTGACTGACTGGACAGGTCCACTCATTCTGTGTGGTTCTTTCCTCAAAAGACCATTTCAGACATCAATCTACATGGTCTTCACATGACCTGACCAAGATTATGTCTGGACTTTAAAAGAGACTGTGACCTCTGAGTTTGTTTCGGCCTTTCTTCATGAGATAAGATTGTACAATTAATTTTTCTCATCTGTCTTCTTTACAAGCTATGGAACTGATTAGGAGTTTGTCATGATTAGTGCAGGGCCGAAGCGTTACAGAAGGCTGCAGGTGATGGGGATTATACAAATTAGGGACATAACATTCACGACACTAAGGTACCTTTATATTCATCTAGTACTTAAGCTTATTGCACATACTTCTGGTATCAGATCCCCCGAAGTACCCGCGAAAACTAAAGAGATAAACTTCTCCGCTGAACGGATAATAAGATGATAAACTCTTACGTATATCGGGTTTCAAAAGACACCTAATGAAGCCAAGAGTCACATATAAGTACTCCACTTCATTGTATTTTTTTATTGTACTGGACTATGTGGAGAAACTTCTGTCAAACCTCGAAAAATTTGTAATTGTCAGGACAAGATTAGTGTTTTTATTTTTATGAAAATCTACCGCGAGAGTCGGAAATTAGGATGCTATTTTTGTATCAAATTCACCGCTGGCGACGCTGGGCACGAAAAACTAGTATGTAATATATTTATCACAGCCTGAAATATTTGTGACAGATATTTTAACTTAAAACAACCACAGATATTTTAACTTAAAACAATATTTGAATCGGCCTTTTGTAGTTCCACGAACCCTAAGTTCGCCATAACACTCAGCTTTCCACCTCCAACAAGATCGAACGCTGCAATGTTTTGCAACATACAATACGACCTGCAGCCGTGACAGAGGCGTCCCCATAGATTTCCATAATAAACGTTAACAACCCTTAACCGTTAACAACCGTTAACAACCAATAACGTTAACAACCCTTACCAAGTCGTCTATCCGCCTAATGTTAAGCCATCCACACTCACATCCTTCTGACATTCCTCACTCCGCCTGGACATTTATTACACCTCCTAACAAATAGTTAGTAAATATGGCACGCCAAGCCAATACATGATAATGAAATAGTAACGAAGTCAAAACGATACAGTGTATATTTTTGTAAAAAGTAATTGCTACGAGATGTGAGAACGAGTCTGATACCGAAAATGTAATTTCTAAAATGTTTGTCCGTTTATCTGGATGTATATTCCGGGATTGGCGATAAAACGATTGAATGGAATTGAATGAAATTTGTCACACAGAAAATATTTATAACCTGGATTAACACACATTTATTTATTTTCTTATGAAAACTAACAGCTAATATACAGACAGTTGACAGTTAGTGAAAGAAGGTTTTAAAGTTTTCACTGACAATAAAAGGGTGCCTAGCACAAGAAACAGTAGACAGGCAAGAGAAAGTAAGAACAAGTACTGTAGGAGAAATTTAAGAAACTACTGAACAGGTTTTCGTGATCTACAAAGATGTTTTTACACAGTTTTTTTTTGTTTAGAAACACTGGTGGAGAATAAATCAATGTCATCAACACTCTGACACATCGAATCGTAAGCCCTGCTGGCTCTTACCATATAAGAGTTTTGACGATATAAGCACCGCACAGAGGGAACATACACGGTTGATGAATTCTTATGGTGAACTATAGAACACGCAGCCCAATTTTGCTTATCAATTCAGAACAGTCGGCTGAACCATTTGCCAAATTGAACAAGAATTGGAAAACTTTTAACCGTACAATTTGTGGAACAATGTGAAACTTCCTGCAGCAGCTGTGATTGTTAGGCAAATAGGGTACTTTTAATCTCTGTAGTACGTTGCTGTGGGATATTATCCGCAATCCACATGCGGGCGAAGCCAAATTGAAGGGTTAAGTGTTTGCAACTCACCAGCTTTCCCAAAGGTATGCTGTCACATCCAGCACTTTTTTTTGGGTGTGGTATCATCAAATGACTCCTCCCGCTCCTTCACATTCATACTGACTAAAACCCACCAGTGTTCCTTCAGTTACCTGTGCTAGGGCCGCGATATCTCTTTCGCACATCCCGCGACCCTTTTCCCTCCCATGGACTATCGCCAGCCTAGCTGGATGGTTAGGTTTGGTTGTACCAATAACACGTGGAGACCTGCATTCGGAACCTGGTGCTTGTGTCTTTGTTATATTGACTTAATTCATCTACCAGATTTAGTTATACTACATTGAGCGTAAGTTAGTTTTAGAAAAAGTTCGGCTTTGTATAGCGTCGTCACCGCTACTAATGCCGTCCGCGTGACAGGCCTTTTTAGAAGCCCCAACTGTCATATCTACCCGCGCAAGGCACTCTTTAAATAAAGGCCCCAGTTGTCCCCAGTAAATCCTTCCTATTGTTTAACAGAAAGTTCTAATTACGTCACATTTCGTTGTCTAAATAATCTTTTGAACAAAACAAAGGGGGAACTCTGGTCCAAATATAAAGTTAGCCTATTCAACGCGTGATTGGATTATGAATTGTAACGAATTGAGTGTTAGTTTTGTGCCTTTATCGGAATTGTTTGGGTAACTAAGGATGCTTTATTTTACTCGCAGTTCGTACATCGTTTTTATCACTTAAGATAAAAGTTGTAAATGCTTCGTCATTTAGGTGGTATAGAATAGAATACTCTATGTTATGTCCACCATACAAATTGCAGACATGAATGTAGAAATTTTACAAATGAACAATGGGCGTCCATGTCGGTAATAGCGTTCTTTATAAGACAACTTTTGGATGGATTTAACGGGAAAAGGAGAGACAAGACTGCAGGTAGTCTGAGGTGTAACATTTAGGTACACAGGAACATTTCGAATGTCACTCTTCTGGTTAATGAATTTTCATAGTGTTCTATGAGAAACTAGAATATTTGTGTGTACCGCGCCCAAAACCTCTAAAACAAAGGAGGACCTACTAATTAATCCATCGATACATCAACAACTTTGATTCGCGTAGCGTAGATGCTGATTGTGTCTAGAATATAATAAGTCGAAGCCATATCCAGCTAACAAATAACCAACTTACATCGTTGTACCCGCTTCACGCTTGCAGCTACAATCTGTCACGAAGTTAATTCTCCGAAAATTCTGTGCAAATTTAAATCAAAGACTATGTCGTTCCTTTACTAATTCAGTAATGGGCGCTTCGCATAATTATGAACAAAGTGGAGAAGACTGGATTATAAAGTAAAAAGTCTGTCAAGTAACCGCTTGTAATCTGCTGGATAGTATGAGAAAATTAACAAGTTGTAGCACCACTCTAAAAGTTTCAGAGCAAATGGATTTTTAAGACTTTGAAATGTATGCGTCGCAAAGCACCCAAGTTGCTAAGCGAGTTTTTGACAGGCGTGATGTTCGCTCTCTCTCTTGCTAGTAGTTGTCATGCATTTTCTGTCTCGGTCTTCAAGAAGACTTTGGTTTGAAGTGTCGTCGCTAAAGATTTAACTGTATTATGGTTCTATTTTTAAACGGAATATTCTACTATGCAACCATTACGTTTACTCAAAATAAAAGTACTCAATTCTACGAAGCTTTCACAGTTTTTTTCAATTTTATTCAATTAAACACATTAGCGAAAACCACAACTACTTCAAACCGCTACGTCTTCTATTATAGTCATCTTAAACCAATTATTTAAAGCGCCAACTTCTTATCTAACACATTAAGTCAAAGTACTAAAAGACTTAAACGTGTGAAAATTACATCATGTGAAACTTAATTAACAGCATGTAATCAAATAACGAAGAGAAACATTACGCATTTGATGTACCAAGCAACAATAATAACTTGACACGCGGAGGAAATCGGAACTAAAACACGTAATATACTGAGTTTAATGAAGTATTGACGTTTGCCTTGACAACTAGCGTAACCCCAAAATTTCTAGTAATACTGGTCGACTTGTTATTTCTTGAGAATTTAATTCAAATCAGATATCACAGTATAGTTGCTACTTCATAACGTTTCCGGTAATACAAATATGATATTCGACCAAGTAATGTTATTTGGTTAAATAATTTGTTGTTTATTTTAATACACGTTTATTCATGTAGTTAATCTTTATTGTACACCAGATTAATTTAAACAAATAAATAAATGTAAACAAGTAAATAAATTATACACAAGAAAACATACAATGGGCGGCCTTATCGCTTACTACGGACTCTTCCAGCGCGGTGCCTTTTCGTCGCAACAGCGCAGTGTGACGCAAAGGCTAAGCTTGTCGCGCGACCAGCGGTGATCTTGTGTCGCCCTGTCGCGTCACGCCGGTTTGCGGGAGCCTTTTCAAATTGTACTTTCTGATGTAAACGATACTCTGATAAGATGCTTTCACGCTCACAGGCGCATGACGCGAGGTAAAATGATGTGAAATTCTGAAGTGTATGTAATATTGTTTACAGTATATAGGGAAGAGGAATAAAGTGCGTATTTTATTTGGCGTAATATATAAATGTCACATCATATGAGGATTATTGGTTGGGAGAAGACACTGGCTCCTGTTACACAGATGTTTTTACCTAGCGCAGGAGTCAGGGCTCCATTTTGTTTGTACACTTTGTTTAAACCTATAAAAAAAATGCACCAGTTATATTCAAGCAGCAGATGTAAATAATCCGTTTTCCAACTGTGATCCTGCCTACGTGGGCACTTATGAAACGTGAGAAGCTAGGTGCACGGTTCCAACTGAACTAGTCGTTTCATGTGGAGAAGAGCCGGAAAAAATCTCCAAGGTTACTAAAATAATTAGCTTTTACAATGTTTTCAAATCACAGTGTTAATAGGTATAGGAAGACAGTGTAGGCGTGTCAATAAGTACCAGGTAGGTACTTAACGAAATTGAAAATGGTCAACAGATCTACAGTCTACAAGGCCTGCAACGTTCTCACAATCACAAAATATAAAAGAACCTATTAAAGAAATTGATTAAACATCGAGACACCGGTACATTTCAATCACAATTAAATGTAAAGTACGTTAATTATAAAATAATTAGGTACTGTTTCAGCTGAATCGAACTGGCCCGTTGTCGGTGTCTTTTTATTGACTTAAACATTATTGGTAACAAAATAAAACCCGCTTAATAATAATAATAGTCCTCCAGACCGAATGTCGGCCATGGCGGCTAGTCTCAGAGGGGACTGGTTTTCTACGCAGGATTAATATAGTGCACAAGTTTGTGCGCAGAAACAGATGCATTCACTCTACCCTTATTCGTAAGGCAAGTCGGCTGTAGACACCTTTGAGGGACTATTGAGAGGAAGACCTCATGGTGGGGTAGCCATTCTCTGGAGTAAGGGAATCAATCCACTCAAAGAGTTGGTATTTGTTGTTGACTGTAGTAGCCCTCGTCTAGTGGCCATCATAACCTTTTCTAGATGTCCTACTTTTTTTATTTTCTCTGTGTATATGCCTACGAATTGTCCGGACAACTTACTTATTTTCACAGATGTGTTAAGTGAGATAAGTGCTACCATAGAAAGCTGTGATTTGGTCGCTGTAATTAACTCAAGACAATGTTTATGTTCTTTTTCCAGAATCAGCTTACCTACTGACAGGGTATACGAGTTCGTATATTTATTTTAATTGTGATTTGACTATGAAAGTCAATTATTTTTAGTTATCTGCATTTATTGCTGACATGATCTACGCATTACAAGGTTTTTTTTATGGGTTGTATTGCAATATGTGGTTAGCTAGCGACCTTGACAATTTTTTCTTGCCTGAGCAACCGGCAGCGAGTTCGTCATGCTTCCTTATATGTCACTGCTTGCGTTAACGTCGGGGATCGGGTTGCCGCCTTCCCTCAAATATGGCGAGGGGGTTTATGCATTTATTGTTGTCACTATCTACGCATTACAAGGTTTTTTTTATGGGTTGTATTGCATTATGTGGTTAGCCAGCGACCTCGACAATTTTTTCTTGCCTGAGCAACCGGCAGCGAGTTCGTCATGCTTCCTTAGATGTCACTGCTTGCGGTAACGTCGGGGATCGGGTTGCCGCCTTCCCTCAAATATGGCGAGGGGGTTTATGTCTGATCTTTGCTTTACGCTCGTGAACGGGTGCTGCTTGTGGTGACTGGTCGTCTTGCTGTCTAAGGTTTTGTTATTGTTAAAGTAGTTGTTCTGTTAATTTATTTTACTTCGATGGTCCTTGTTTATCATTTGTGTGTACTTTAAAATTAATCCAATAATGCATATTTAAGGTGTCACGCCTTTTATGCCTGGAGGCCTTTATTTGTGTATTAAGTTATATTGATTTTTCATTGACTTTTATTGGTTTCTGTTTTGGGTATATGGGCGTCGCTAGCTTACAAATGGAAGAAAATTTAACATGATTTTCTGTGTTTCGTTTTTTTTTTAAACTTTGATTACCTTATAATTGTATAGTTTCAAGTTTTTTTCTAACTGAACAGACAGCTGTGCTGCTGGGGAGTTTGTTGCGCCACTTCTTCTTCCCAGCTAAAGCACTAGGAAGTGGTGAAGGGCGGGCGATTTGGGCGACTGTCTTATGTAATTTTGACGTTCGAAAAGTGCTGATTTTCAGCCTAATTTGAATAAATGACTTTTGATTTTTGATTTTGATCGTGGGACGCCGGTGTACCCCTGTTTCCTTGATCTTTGCATGCCTTGGATCTTGTCTCGTATGATGTGCTCTGGAAATATGTGGACTATTTCAGCATTGGTATGGCAATCAGACCAAACATGTGGAGTGGGACGGTACGCTCTCTGAACCGTATGGGTTGGAGTGCGGGGCTTGACCAGGAGTCCTGAAGTCTCCCAGGCTCTTCAACCTCTACGTAAATGACCTCATAGAGGGACTCAGCAGCATGCGTGTCGGATGCAGTATTGATGGGGTTAGCATTAACAACATCAGCTATGCTGACCACATGGTGCTCCTGGGTCCGTCTGCAGGGGCAATCGGAGAGTTGCTTCAGGCTTATGAAGCCAACACTGCCTCACATGGATTAATTTATAATGTAAAAAATGTGAATAAAATAAGAATATGAAAAAAAATGGACTTTAAGGTCGGCGGCAAATGTCGTGAAGTGGGACACGACCTACTTATTAACGGGTCAGTAAATAAGAGGGTATCAACTTTTAAATACCTAGGTCATTTTCTTTCTGACGACCTTAAGGACCATGTAGATATAGAAAGGGAGCGCAGGGCACTCGCCTGTCGGTGCAACATGTTGGGTCGTAGATTTGCTCGGTGTACGAACCAAGTAAAAATTACTATTTTCAAGGCTTACTGCCAGAGTCTGTACACGACAAATCTATGGATCAAATTACACCAGAAGATCGCTGGATGTCCTGCGCGTCCAGTATAATAATGGTTACAGGACGTTGTTGAGACTTCCACACTTTAGCGCGTCGGAAATGTTTGCGCAAGCTCGTACCGAGGGATTTCTTGCGATCATGAGCAAGAAAACTGCTTCACTACTGAGGAGAGTAAGAGACAGTCGCAACCGCATCCTGAGAACTGTAGAGAGACTTCATTATGCCAGACATAGGCCCTCTCCAAGCACCGTCACTTCAACCGGTTCTGTGCTTCCCGCATCCTGCCGATTCCTGCGGCCTTCACAAAGTCACGGTCTACCTTGTGGGAGGCCTGCCAACGCTACGTCTACCGGTACGCGGTCGCCACTCCAGAAGTTCTTGGCCCACCGGCCATCTGTGTTGTCACGTGCCCACTGTCTCTTAAGTTTGGTAAATCTCCGGGCTATGTCGGTCACCTTGGTCTTTTAAATATCTAAACCTCTCCAATGTTGATACGGCTAACATTTTGACTTACTTGTGGATATAATCCAGTATATGACTATAGCAGCTGATTATCTTTTTAAGTTAACTAGAGATTACTAGACCACTGTGCTTCCTGCCAGAGTCGCGGGTTGTTCGAAAGAGATACCGTGGCCCTGGCACAGGCAACTGAAGGAACACGGGTGGGTTTTAGTCAGTAAAAGTCTGACACGCCCTTCAGAGCGGCAGTCATTTGATGATTTACCCCCAAAAAAAAAACATTGATTGTACTTCCTGTGCGTGTCCAAAATAAAATATTTTTCTTTCTTTTACTAAACTTTCAAATGATAAATAAATTATAAATGATTTTATAAGTAGTTTTGTACAAACACTTACACGTCAATCATATTTTTAAAAACTTGATGAGCTCGGCTGCCTGATTACGATGTCTGCAAAGCTGTGTTCTTTTGCTACTATATATAATATTTTAAATGTAAAAGTTTGCATGTTTGTTACTCCATCACGCAAAAATGCCTGAACGGATTTGTTGCCACACAGAAAGTCTATAATTTGGATTACTTTCTTATAAATCATATGAGTTGCACATTGCAAGCATGTTTAACCTCTTCTATCAATTAACTAAATACTGACCAACTGCTGCGCAACAGTCTTGCCCATACACATCACTTCGTCCTGAGTCATCGTGAAAGTACTTTCCAGGCCTGCCTCGAGCTTCTTCTACTTAACTGCAACTAGGTTGAGTTCAAACACACGACCTCTTGCTTATTCATGCCAATCCACACCTTAGCCGTTGGAGTATTAATACCACTTCAAATTGTGGATTGAAGGTTGCCTCATCTGGTTGTGGAAATTCTTAAGCTTATCTATTTACTACAGTTCCGTCCGACTTAGACGTAGGTCAGAGTTTTGGACAGTACATTCTGTTTTGTGGCTCGGTTGAAGGCCCGATCTTTGTGTGACAGTTCGCTTAAATACGAACAGAGTTTGTCTAATGTCAGATGAGTTTCGACGAATGTTGTGTATTTAGGCGAACGTAGATTTAATATATATTGAATCTCCTTATTGGTGCAGTTTACAAATAAACTAGTTTGTTAATTATGGGTGGTTTTGTTGACATCCATTTGAAAGCGTTTGAGCAAAAGTTGTTGACGGAAAATTATGCGGCACTGGCTTTAGCGAAATAAGAAAGATTTTTAAATAATCTACTCTGTTTTGTTTTTATTGATAAAGTGGAAATAAACATTATAAAAAAGCAATTAAAATTATGCGACGATTATTAATTTTTAAATGTTTTTACTTTTTAATACAACTAACAATAAAGCTATACATACTCGTACTTAACAGCAGCTAAGCCAAACATAGCATAAACGCGACAAATCCATTTATTTCATCAGCTCAATCCTGTTTAGGGTTATAGTTATCCTTATATATATATAAGCTGGGTTATAGTTGGCCTTATAGTTTCGCCATGTCCGTCCGTCCGTCCGTCCGTCCGTAGCTTAGCTCAGTGACTCTTAGTACTAGAAATCTGTAATTTGGCATGGAAGTACATATTAGTCACGTCTAAAAATTGGTAAAATAAAAAAAAACGGGGCTGTTTTTTTTTCTCGTCTATCCCATGCTGTGGGGTGTCATTGAAAAGGTCGTTCAAATATTGCGGAGAAGAGAAAACCATTTTTTCGAGTCAGGGATCCGTTTGCGAAGCTTTATGATTTAAACTAGAAATTTTTGTTAGAGTTGTTAGAGTCAGGTGTCCCCCACCTGCCATGGTTTTATTCGGACAAATTGACGGCAGTGGTATATTTAACGAAGTTAATAGGAAAAGTGTAACAGCCAAGTGGGCTTTATAAGTAAACGAGTAATAGTCGACCAACTTACATTAATTTGCAATTGGATTGTGAGAACATGTTTTTCAATTACAATATTAACTTAGTTCTTGGTATAAATTCGTCACACTTCTAAACCCTTCATTGTGCGTCGTACATAATAATACTATGTTAGAATACACTTTGCTTTATTTATCATCATATTACGCTACATTAGATCTGCAGCAATGGCTCGCTAACTATCAATATTCACTCGCTATCAACATAAACGAAGTTAAACCAATTCCTGCTTAATATGCCATGTGAGAGGCCAGCAGGGACCAAATATTACGACCACGGATGATAGAATGAAGATAGATAGGGCATTACATTAATATTTTAATTTGGGCAGGCGCTGTATGCCGAGATACAGGACTCTTCCTAGTTTTGCTACAGATACTCCCATGTTATATATTCCCAAGTACTAGTCACAATAAGTATGTGTCATCCAGTGTATTATTATTGGTTGAAAAAAAAATGTTCTACCGATAATCTAGTAAATTTGTTGAAAAAGCGACGCTGAAGGATAGGCGATATTGAAGATGATGAAGGAGGATGAAGTCGAGAAGAACTGGTTATTTTGAATACTGTATCTTTTGGGATCCCTAAATGTATATATAATACACGTTTTGTTGGTGGTGTAGTTGCATTTACGAAGCATTTGAAACGTGTTTAACTTTGTGTAAAGAATAAAACCTACATTGGAGAGCAACATTTTTCACGAGAGGAAAATGTGAGGATGTATGGTGAACTAACTTAGTTCACAGACACATTTGTAAACTTAGTCATGTAAATACATACTAGAACGCATGATGCACATTTTGAGCTTATTAAAGCTTCACATCTCATAGCTCCATTACCTAATATAAAAATTACGACACAGTGAGATAACTGGTCTGCACCACACTATACGCACATAGATTTTAATACCTTAATTGAATTACTTCTATTTTAAATTAGAATGCTCCATGTTCCACTACAATAGTTTTAGGTATTTCTAAATTATTGTAGAAACAAATTAGTTGTTTTAATTTTGAAAACGTTGGCCTGTTCTGAAATATTTTGCTAACACAGTTTAAATGTTACGTGTGGGGAATTACAAGTTTTGATCATGAGGAAACCGGCATGTCCTAGAACCAAAAATTCGAAGACATGTGACATCTACCAACCCGCACTGAGCCCGCGTGGTGGATTACGGCTCACTACCTCTCTTATAGAGGAGGCCTGTGTCCCAGCAGTGGGAACGTTATAGGCTGATTATTCCTATGCTATGCTAAGGGATATAAGGGAACGAATCAAAGGATTCTGGTAATATTGTACTAGAATTATGAATACAAGAATAAAGCTACGTAAAAACATTGGGGTATTGTAGAACGATTTAAAATTAAATGGTTTTGTGGTAACAGGCGTTAGATGATTTCCCAAATAAGTATTTTAATTAAAGTGTAAAGTTTAGACTATCTATTCCGTGGTTTCGAGTAAACGATAGAATATAAATAAATAAAAAACTAAAGTACATAGCATAGTATATATCCTTTAGGGGTACTTTGATCGTGACGTGTTGACGATGGTGTTGGCAGCTTATTATTATTATTATCAAGCAATTTTTAATTTGTTCATGAACCTGAAAAATGTAAGAATAAAAGAGATAAAAATGAAGGACAGCGAAATACTTCGCCTTATTATTATCGCTATCGACACACGCTTCGTTATTTATAAACATAATTTATTTTAAAATGAACACTCTGTGTGTTTTACACCGGACTAACCTTCCATTCATAATGAGTCCTATTGTTTATAAATTCTCTAAAATTACTCAGTTTTAATGAATAATATTCAATGAACGAGTAAGTTTACTTCAAATGGTTGAATCTTTTGATCTGAAACGAAAACGACTTTTAAACAAAATGGAGAAGAGCAGAATTTATACCATCTATAACAGTTAAATATTTTACTAGTTAGATCAAATAAGGATTATAGTTGTTATACTGCGAAATCTGTTGAATGAAATACCTTTAGGAAAGGAGGACTAGACTACAATTAAGGAATTAAGTGAACTCCCTTGAAAAAGTAAGCCTATTCTATAGACCTACACCAAACATGATACTTTGTTGAAATATCCTAAGTTGTTATGAAATAAAGAATCAACACCATCTACTAATAGAATGAGAAAAAATTTTTAAGTTTAGCTACGTGATGAACTGTTTTTTTTTTTTTGGGAATGGCATCTTGCAGGTCAACCTATGAGGTTGTCGTCTGCTTAAATGGACTTGCCTGTGGTTGCCCTAATAAATTAAGGCCTCCAGCCAGGACTTAAACTTAAATACTAACTAAAAACTAAGCGAATACTCGCTAAGGGCACCCCCTGTGGGGTACGAACCTCGGCTTAGGGCGTCGCTGGAAGGGGGCAGCAAGGGACTATCGGGATCAGGATTTGAGTGATTTAGGGACGAATTTAAAGCTACAGGCTCAGCGGCGCGGGCTGGCTCGAGCAAGGGTTGGGAGGGGCGTGGATTTGGGCGTCGCGGCGGGCCTCGGCGGCGAGGACGGTATGACGGTGATCGGGTTTTGCGCTTGTGTAAAGTGCTGGTGGCCTTACTGCTCTCCTGGAGGAGGGTAGTGGCGTCATCGGGGTCGATTAAAGTATGCCTTGGTCGGCGAATACTGCCAATGCGGGAGGGAGTATATCGGGCGGCCGCTGAGATCAAGGGGTTTGGGTGTTTAATGCCACAGTCGAAGAAACGCTTAGATAAGCGTTTCATGAACTGTTTTATGGTTGGCATTTTAAGGTCTACGTGGAGATCTATATTACGGACATAGAAGGGGGCACCCGTGACCTTTCTAAGGAAACGGTTTTGGAAGGTCTGCATCTTATGGAGATGACGTGGGTGAGCGTGTGCAAATACAACGCAGGCATAGGTCATGATGGGACGGATGACTGCGGTGTAGATGCGCAGCTTGCATTTAAGTGACAGTTTGCAATGGGCTGTCAGAATGAAGTGGAGTCTACCAAGAGCGAAAGCGGCGCGCGCGCGAACCGCCTTAATGTGCTGTTTAAACGTTAGGTTTTGATCAAGGATCACGCCTAGGTATTTGGCTTGTTTCTCCCAAGGGATTGGCTTGCCGTACATAGTGATCGGGCTGGGAAGGCGGGGTGGGTCTCGACGACGTCTCGAGAAGAGAACCGCCTGACTCTTATCGGGGTTGACCTCGATTCTCCATTTCCGGAACCAAGCGCCTAAGACGTTTGCGGAGGTTTGGAGGTATAGTAAACGGCAGTGTCGTCGGCGAAGAGAGCCAACTGAGCCTTTTTACTTTTTGGGATATCGCTGGTGAACAGCGTGAAGACGAGAGGAGATAGTACGGAACCCTGAGGGACACCGGCGCGAATAGGATAAGGGGACGAGAGAGCTCCCTCGATGCGATAGCGAAAAGTGCGATTCGACAAAAAGTCTCGTAAGATGAGCATGAGACGATCTGGCACTCCTAGTTGGTGAAGCTTGTATATCAAGCCGTTGTGCCAGACTTTGTCGAAGGCTTTCGCTATGTCGAAGAATAGCACACCCGTCGTCGCGTTACGCTGCAGACCAGCGCATAAGTGCTCTACGATACGGTGGACCTGTTGGGGTGATGAACTGATGAGGTATCGTCCACTGATAGGAAGCGACACTAATGCCGAGTGCCATTGGTTATATTTTATGGTGAAGTCTGCTTTTACGCGGACGAAGTTGCGGGAGAAAATTAGTCATTCATAAATTCAATTTTGTTGCAAACCATTTTTAGGGTTCCGGACATCCTAATGAAAAACGGAACCCTTATATGATCACTCGTGTGTCTGTCTGTCTGTCCGTCTGTCGCAGCTAATTTGCTCCGAATCTACATTACTGATTAAGTTGCAATTTGGTAAACATATGATTTTCTGTGACCCAAACACGGTCGTATAACTTAAAAAACGAATTTTGCTTAAAGACTTTAAACGCTTTTGAGGGAAACTCTAGAAAATTAAATACAAAAAGTTTTGCAAACTGTACCGTGTGACAAAAAAAAATACCCGTCGTGAGGGGCTCTAACACATATTTTTTATTTTATTTTAAAATAAACAGTTATGAAGCTATTTAAGAAAAAAATAATTGATCGTAAAGGGCCCCCCTTTTACGATAAATTTTTATTATATATTATACAGCATGTAACGAAAACCCTGTCCGATCCTGAAGGGTATTATTTGGTATCGTACTGCGTACACAAATACGTAATCATTTAATGGATACGAGATAATAATTTTTCCCCAATGAAAATAATTAATTTAAAAAATTAAAAATAATCGTACCGAAGGCAACACTGATCGGTCGACAGGGTTCACCTACAGTTTCGTGTCAAAGAAGCCGCCTGAGCGCGGCGATGCTTTGTCGCATGCCGCCAAACAAACTTATGACTAAAGAAACCTACGTTTTGCCTACGCGTAGGTATCAGCTGATATTTTATTGTATGCATAGACGCATAGTGACCCCGATTTCTAACCTTCTGTTTATCAAGAAACATTTATTATTGAGTTAATGTGATGTGCTTTTGGCAATGTACCGACTGTAGGTATCAGTTTATTAAAACATTTACTTGTTGCATACCTCGGAGATTGTGTTCCACATTTTCCGTTCCAGTCTATTTCGAACATTAGTACACATTCGACACCTTTTTATTAAATTTGCATGTACTCTTCGCAGCGCACTTGTGTACGATTTGAGTGAGTCGAAAGCTTCCACAATTCGTGTTCTTATCACACTTACTTCCGAATCACACTCAATCGCAAATAAAAATTAACATATTCAAATATTCCTGATTGGTATACGACATTGTTCGCGATACGGACATCTGATCGCAAGCTATCTGCACGTGAGACTGGCGAAGTGGCCAAACTAGTAGCGTGCCAGTAGGCAACCAGTCGGCTACATCAAAGGATCGAGGACTCGTTATGAGTACCTACAGCGCGGCTTGTGCACGGCGGTGTCCTTTGAAATAAAAATAGGCAAAAAATAAAAGATTTCGCCGGCCGGTGGAGTGTTGTCAACTTATGAAAATTTACCATATTTAGTGTTACATTTCGCATGGTAACTAAAACTAAAAAAAACAATAACTTTTGGTTTTATGAGTTACATTTTTGTTACTATTTTTTCTAGTACGTATGTTAAATCAGGAATACGCCTTTTTTTGGATCGGACAGGGTTTTTGTTACATATTGTATATTATAGCGTGTATTCTTAAAAATTACCACGACCACATACATATAGGTTTTAAGACCACATACATATAGGTTTTCCTGTAATCTATAAATAACACATTTTATTTTTTTTGCCCTGTCATTTCGGTTTTATCTATCGATATTGTGCGTACAAACTTACTCGTACAATGCTATACAATTTTAGAACTGAATTTTAACCTACTTGTTATTGACGAATCGAAATTAAACGTTGTATGTATATGTAGTTCGGATAACAACACTATTCTTTGGTATCTCGGAACTGATCTGAAGATGGAGCCAGGAGGTGAATAGTGGAACTCTTCAGTGGCAAGAAGTAAATCTCTCGAGTTTGGGCTCATATGATTTGCTTTGACGTGTTCAATAGACACGGGAGGGTCTGATGATGGAGCCAGGAGGTGGATAGTGAAACTCTTCAGTGGCTCCTAGTAAACCGCTCAAGTCGTAACTTCGTTGACTTCAACTTAATGAAGAATATCCTCGACAAAAAAGTTAGAAATAAAAACACGTGCTTATTAAAACACGATTTTATCACGCACTTAAAATTTATTTACTTACTAACAAATTATTTTACTGATTTTCTTGTAAACTACATATTTTTTCGTTAAATACGATGAAAGAAACTGCTGAGGTGCAAGAAAAACCATTTTTACCCGAATATGCTAGGATTTTTGTAATTATAACATGTGTGTGTAATATTAGTAGAATATCACCGCTGAAATTAAAAGGAAAAGAGCATCCTAGAAAAATTAATTATTTCTTACCAAAAACATTTTATGTAAAGCATGTCGTCAAGACTTCTCACTGTTTAAAATTAATCAGGTTTAATGTACAGCCAACCTAACCAGCCAGCCTAACTCTAAAAGGCCTAACTGTTATAACCTTACATCTTGGTCATAATTTATGACTTTAAATAAATATTGAAGACTTGTATATGGCCGCGAAACGGCCAAGTCGTACATTTTGACCAAGATATCTAGGGGCTTGGCTATTCATTAGATCCGATAACTTTTAAAAATGAAACTGT
Organism: Dasypolia templi; assembly: GCA_963555695.1. Classification (NCBI taxonomy): domain Eukaryota; kingdom Metazoa; phylum Arthropoda; class Insecta; order Lepidoptera; family Noctuidae; genus Dasypolia; species Dasypolia templi. Next base: position 9,162,983 of record OY743137.1, on the reverse strand, counting down.
TATGTTAGTTTTGGCAGCCTTCTTTACATGAAGTGATTTTGGTGGATAACATCCTCGTACGGACCCCTCTACACGCGAGTTGAACTCGCACTGGACCGGTTTTTTTTGTGTTACGTGTGACTTGTTTTCCAGTTATTGGAAAAAAAGTTTATATTATGGATAACGAAAGTGCATGCTAAGTCGACCAACATGATTACTGTTCCTGGTAAAAAATATCTGGCTTGTATCTATAATAAACGTAAAGCTTAACGCAGACCAAAGGAATAATTACAGAAATAGCCGTAATTGCATTACTAGGACGAGCAAACTGTGCAACTGATCGATGCGTCTCTAGATGCTTCAAAAAGACGCAGAGTTGTCGTTTGCGTTTGCATCGTAAAGTCATGCAGGAAACGATCATTCATGTATTTTGAGTACTCGACGCGCTTCGTCGTCCGATTTGAAAACATCGACATTGAACGTATAATTCATGTTGAGATTCTGAATGCATTAATATTGAAGATTAGATTAATGTTTTAATTAAATTAATTAATTAAATAAATTAATTAACTTAATCATTCTAATTACACACCTTGCACCGTGAGTCTAGTCGCTGCGACAAGTCGCAAGAGAAAGTGACTGGGGAGTCACACTCTCTTGCCTGTAGCCTGTCGTTGCGACTCTGCAACTTAATGCCAAGATTCCAACAAAATAAATGAAAAGTTAGCCGCGCATGTCGTATAGCATGTGAGGCAGCTAAAGCAAATAACAAATGCCAGAAACAAAATAACAAAGAAGTTTCCCTATTTAATCTATTAAGGATAAGGTAGATGTGCATTACAAAGAAAATGAACTAACTAAAGCATTATCTACACGTGCTTGCAAAACATTCATTAGTACACTATTTAGAAATCTGCCAGGTTTATGAGAAATATAGGTTGTTTACTGAACTAAAACGTCGTGCAGTTTGTCGTATTTTCTACACACATCGTCACCCACACTCATGACTCATGTAGAAACGTACCGTGAACTTCACAATTAGATTAAGTAAATTGGAGTTATGCTATTATAGTATGTGAATTGCTCATGGTCTTTAAACTCGATAAATTACAGTCAAAACATGTTTTGTGATGCTTTACTATAAGTTCTTTCGTCCAGCATCACATTCTTGCTAGCATAGTTTACGATGAACTTTCGAACAGTCCAATAAGCTCTCGACTGGCAATTTAAAGCTGTCCAAAACAGAAGGCACAAAAACCAATTGTCCTCTATTACACAATTTATCATATTTTTCCTAAATTTCCCTTAAAAGATTCGAATAACTTTATGAAAGGTTCCTCTAAACATCCTCGCTAGAAACACAAAATATTTAAGTCAACGTCGATCATAACTTGGAATTATATAGCTCCTGTACCCAGTCTAGAACTACAAACGCTGTACAAAACTTAGCACTTAGTCCACTTAGAACTTAGCAATTCCGTTGACACCACTTTAAAATATAAACTGACGTTTTTAATCAAAACTCTTGCAGAACAAAATGATAAAACAGCTCGTAGGGAAATGTATTTTTTTTTTTTTTTTGGGAATGGCATCTTGCAGGTCAACCTATGAGGTTGTCGTCTGCTTAAATGGACTTGCCTGTGGTTGCCCTAATAACTTAAGGCCTCCAGCCAGGACTTAAACTTATGTACTAACTTAAAAACTAAGCGACTACTCGCTAAGGGCACCCCCTGTGGGGTACGAACCTCGGCTTAGGGCGTCGCTGGAAGAGGGCAGCAAGGGACTAGCTGGATCAGGATTTGAGTGATTTAGGGACAAATTTAAAGCTACAGGTTCAGCGGCGCGGGCTGACTCGAGCAAGGGTCGGGAGGGGTGTGGAATTGGACGTCGCGGCGGGCCTTGCGGCGAGGGCGGTAGGACGGCGATCGGGTTTTGGGCTTACGTAAAGTGCTGGTGGCCTTACTACTCTCCTGGAGGAGGGTAGTGGCGTCGTCGGGGGCGATTAAGGTATGCCTTGGTCGGCGAATACTACTAATGCGGGAGGGAGTGTAGCGGGAGGCCGCTGAGATCAAGGCCACAGTCGAAAAAACGCTTAGATAAGCGTTTCATGAACTGTTTTACGGTGGGCATTTTAAGGTCTACGTGGAAATCTATATTACGGACATAGTAGGGGGCACCCGTGACCTTTCTGAGGAAATGGTTTTGGAGGGTCTGCATCTTATGGAGATGACGTGGGTGAGCGTGCGCAAATACAACGCAGGCATAAGTCATGATGGGACGGATGACTGCGGTATAGATGCGCAGCTTGCATTTAAGTGACAGTCTGCAACGGGCTGTCAGAATGTAGTGGAGTCTACCAAGAGCGAAAGCAGCGCGCGCGCGAACCGCCTTAATATGCTGTTTAAACGTTAAATTTTGATCAAGGATCACGCCTAGGCTTGCTTCTCCCAAGGGATTGGCTTGCCGTACATAGTGATCGGGCTGGGAAGGGGGGGTGGGACTCTACGACGTCTCGAGAAGAGAACCGCCTGACTCTTATCGGGTTTGACCTCGATTCTCCATTTCCGGAACCAAGCGCCTAGGACGTTTGCGGAGGTTTGAAGAGTACAAGCTATAGGATTGGGACAGTGACCGGTATAGTAAATGGCATTGTCGTCGGCGAAGAGAGCCAACTGAGCCTTTTTACTCTTTGGGATATCGCTGGTGAACAGCGTGAAGGCTAGAGGAGATATGACGGAACCCTGAGGGACTCCGGCGCGAATAGGGTGAGGTGACGAGAGTGCACCCTCGATGCGATAGCGGAAGGTGCGATTCGACAAAAAGTCTCGTAAGATGAGCACGAGACGATCTGGCACTCCTAGTTGGTAAAGCTTGTATATCAAGCCGTTGTGCCAGACTTTGTCGAAGGCTTTCGCTATGTCGAAGAATAGCACACCCGTCGTCGCGTTACGCTGCGCACAAATGCTCTACGATACGGTGGACCTGGTGGATACTCGAGTGTTGGGGACGGAAACCGAACTGCTCGTTGGGAATGAGGCTCTTTGCTTCAGCATAGTCTTTGAGGGAAATGTTCAAAAAATAAAATTAACTTTTGTAGTTGTAACGACCTTCACCCATGTGTTTATCAATACTTGTGAATAGTTTCAGGGTATAATTTGCTTATTATTAATTAGGTAAATTGTATTATATTTATTGAAAGTAATGGTTGTTATTTACGCAGAACTTTTTTTTTTAATTTTGTATATAACTACAGTATAGTGTCAATTTGCACTTTTACACAATTTCGTAGCATTTTCTTGGGGTCTGATAATTGATAAAACACTTTGTTCATGTGTTACATGTATAGCACAGCATTGTTACTATTATGTATTCTCTATTTATACACTACACTAACTCAAAACGTTTAATTATCTATAGCCTACAGAATATGTCCGTGTTGTCTAGCAACTGGATTGCCTCTACATTCACTTGTCGGTACAGTCTGTGTTCGTGGGTTTCAGCAAATTTTTGTATGATGGTGGTGACGAGTTCCGTTTTAAGATCTGACGGTAAAACTGTCAGAATATAAATTATTAATATTGTTACAAACTTTTAAATGTATTTTCATTATGGCAACTACACGTATTCTACGTAACAAACACACATCTGGTAACAGTTAGAAACAACCGTTACGATATTATCATTATTTCTAGGTATCAAAGGGCATTTTAATTGGTAAAATGTAGTGCAGAGCCAGTCGTTGTTGGAAACTGTACGATTAAAAAGTATTAGCAAGAACATAAAGTTTTCGTTATACTGTCCCTCTCCTTATTAACATTCATATTCATCAATCTTTTATAAACATGCATTTCAGCCACGGAAGAGAAAAAACAGGTTTTATCTCTCTCTACCACATGCCCATACCAAAACAAAAAAAAACTTCTCTGTAACTAGCGCCACTTTCAAACTTTCCCTAATATATGTACTTATTTTTACCTTATCCAGTCTTATCCACACATCCATTTCAACATTCTCATCCGCTGCGTGTGTAGCAGAGATGAGAATGTTGAAATGGATGTGTTACTTATCATGAGAAAAGATTGTGCAATTAATTTTTCTCATCTGTCTTCTTCACAAGCTATGGAACTGATTAGGAGTTTGTCATGATTGGTGCAGGGCCAAAGCGTTGCAACTACTCTGCAGGTTACAGAAGGCTGCAGGTGATGGGGATTATACAAATTAGGGACATAACATTCACGACACTAAGGTACCTTTATATTCAACTAATACTTAAGCTTATTGCACATACTTCTGGTATCAGATCCCCCGAAATACCCGCGAAAACTAAAGAGGTAAACTTCTCCGCTGAACGGAGAATAAGATGATAAACTCTTACGTATATCGGGTTTCAAAAGACACCTAATGAAGCCAAGAGTCACATATAAGTACTCCACTTCATTGTAATTTTTTATTGTACTGGACTATGTGGAGAAACTTCTGTCAAAACTCGAAAAGTTTGTAATTGTCAGGACAAGATATGTGTTTATTTTTTATTTTTATGAAAATCTACCGGGAGAATCGGAAATTAGGATGCTATTTTTGTATCAAATTCACCGCGGGCGACGCTGGGCACGAAAAACTAGTATGTAATATATTTATCACAGCCTGAAATATTTGTGACAGATATTTTAACTTAAAACAACCACATTTTTGAATCGGCCTTTTGTAGTTCCACGAACCCTAGGTTCGCCATAACACTCAGCTTTCCACCTCCAACAAGATCGAACGCTGCAATGTTTTGCAACATACAATACCTGCAGCTGTGACAGAGGCGTCCCCATAGATTTCCATAATAAACGATGCCCGACGACTGTTAACAACCCTTACCAAGTCGTCTGTCCGCCTAATGTTAAGCCATCCACACTCACATCCTTCTGACATTCCTCACACCGCTTGGACATTTATTGCACCTCCTAACAAACAGACAAATATATACAACCGTAAATATGGCAGGCCAAGCCAATACATAATAATGAAATAGTAACGAAGTTAAAACGACACATTGTATATTTTTGTAAAATAGTAATTGCTACGAGATGTGAGAACGTGTCTGATACCGAAAATGTAGTTTCTAAAATGTTTGTCCGTTTATCTGGATGTATATTCCGGGATTGGCGATAAAACGGTTGAATGGAATTGAATGAAATTTGTCACACAGAAAATATTTATAACCTGGATTAACACCCTTTACTTATTTACTTATGAAATCTAACAGCTAGTATACAGACAGTTGACAGTTAGTGAAAGAAGGCCAATTAAAAGTTTTCACTGACAATAAAAGGGTGCCTAGCACAAGAAACAGTAGACAGGCAAGAGAAAGTAAGAACAAGTACTGTAGGAGAAATTTAAGAAACTACTGAACAGGTTTTCGTGATCTACAAAGATGTTTTTACACAGTTTTTTTTGTTTAGAAACACTGGTGGAGAATAAATCAATGTCATCAACACTCTGACACATCGAATCGTAAGCCCTGCTGGCTCTTATCATATAAGAGTTTTGACGATATAAGCACCGCACAGAGGGAACATACACGGTTGATGAATTCTTATGGTGAACTATAGAACACGCAGCCCAATTTTGCTTATCAATTCAGAACAGTCGGCTGAACCATTTGCCAAATTGAACAAGAATCGGCAACTTTTCTCCACTTAATTAGTGGAACAATGTGAAACTTCCTGCAGCGGCTGTGATTGTTAGGCAAATAGGGTACTTTTAATCTCTGTAGTACGTTGCTGTGGGATATTATTCGCAATCCATATGCGGGCGAAGCCAAATTGAAGGGTTAAGTTTTTGCAACTTCCCAGCTTAAAAAAAAGAGGTAAGGTGTCACATCCAGCATTTTTTTTTTTCATATCTACCATTGTCATATCTACCCGCGCACGGCACTCTTTAAATAAAGGCCCCAGTTGGCCCCAGTAAATACTTCCTATTGTTTAACAGATAACAGAGAGAGAATACCGTTCTAATTACGTCACATTTCACTGTCTAAATAATCTTTTGAACATAACAAAGGGGGAACTCCGGTCCAAATATAAAGTTAGCCCATTAAACGCGTGATCGGATTATGAATTGTTACGAATTGAGTGTTAGTTTTGTGCCTTTATCGGAATTGTTTGGGTAACTAAGGATGCTTTATTTTACACGCAGTTCGTACATCGTTTTTATCACTTAAGATAAAAGTTGTAACTGCTTCGTCATTTAGGTGGTATAGAATAGAATACTCTCTGTTATGTGCACCATACAAATTGCAGACATGAATGTAGAAATTTTACAAATGAACAATGGGCGTCCATATCGGTAATAGCGTTCTATAAAAGACAACTTTTGGATGGATTTAACGGGAAAAAGAGAGACAAGACTGCAGGTAGTCTGAGGTGTAACATTTTGGTACACAGGAACATTTGGAATTTCACTCTTCTGGTTAATGAATTTTCATAGTGTTCTATGAGAAACTAGAATATTTGTGTGTACCGCGCCCAAAACCTCTAAAACCAAGGAGGAGCTACTAATTAATCCGTCGATACATCAACAACTTTGATTCGCGTAGCGTAGATGCTGATTGTGTCTAGAATATAATAAGTCGAAGCCATATCCAGCCAACAAATAACCAACTTACATCGTTGTACCCGCTTCACGCTTGCAGCTACAATCTGTCACGAAGTTAATTCTCCGAAAATTCTGTGCAAATTTAAATCAAAGACGATGTCGTTCCTTTACTAATTCAGTTAGGGGCGCTTCGCATAATTATGAACAAAGTGGAGAAGACTGGATTATAAAGTAGAAAGTCTGTCAAGTAACCGCTTGTAATCTGCTGAATAGTATGAGAAAATTAACAAGTTGTAGCACCACTCTAAAAGTTTCAGTGCAAATGGATTTTTAAGACTTTGAAATGTATGCGTCACAAAGCACCCAAGTTGCTAAGCGAGTTTTTGACAGGCGTGATGTTCGCTCTCTCTCTTGCTAGTAGTTGTCATACAGCATTTTCTGTCTCGGTCTTCAAGAAGACTTTGGTTTGAAGTGTCGTCGCTAAAGATTTAACTGTAGTATGGTTCTATTTTTAAACGGAATATTCTTGTATGCAACCATTACATTTACTCAAAATAAAAGTACTCAATTCTACGAAGCTTTCACAGTTTTTTTTTCAATTTCATTTTATTAAACACATTAGCGAAAACCACTACTATTTCAAACCGCTACGACTTCTATTAAAGTCATCTTAAACCAATTATTTAAAGCGCCAACTTCTTATCTAACATATTAAGTCAAAGTACTAAAAGACTTAAACGTGTGAAGTTTACATCTCAAGAAACTTAATTAATAGCATGTAATCAAATAACGAAGAGAAACATTACGCATTTGATGTACTAAGCAACAATAATAACTTGGCACGCGGAGGAAATCGGAACTTAAACACGTATTATACTGAGTTTAATGAAGTATTGACGTGTGCCTTGACAACTAGCGTCACCCCAAAGTTTCAAGTTATACTGGTCGGCTTGTAAAATCTTGAGAATTTAATTAGAATCAGATATCACACCACAGTTGCTACTTCATAAGGTTTCCGGTAATACAAAGATGATATTCGTCCGAGTAATGTTATTTGGTTAAATAATTTGATGTTTATTTTAATACAGGTAAATTCACTTATTTAATCTTTATTGTATACCAGATTAATTAAAACAAATAAATAAAATTATACACAAGAAAACATACAATGGGCGGCCTTATCGCTTACTACGGACTCTTCCAGCGCGGTGCCTTTTCATCTCAACAGCGCGACGCAAAGGCTCCGCGTGTCGCGCGACGAGCGTTGCTTTTGTGTCGCCCTGTCGCGTCACGCCGGTTTGCGGGAGAGCCTTTTCAAATTGTAGTTTCAGGTGTAAACGATACTCTGATAAGATGCTTTCACACTCACAGGCGCATGACGCGAGCTAAAATGTTGTGAAATTCTGAAGTGTATGTAATATTGTATTCAGTACATAGGGAAGAGGATTAAAGTGCGTATTTTATTTGACGTAATATATAAATATCACGTCATATGAGTATTATTGATTGGGAGAAGACACTGGCTCCTGTTACACAGATGATTTTACCTAGCGCAGGAGTCAGGGCTCCACTTTGTACACTTTGTTTAAGCCTATAAAAAAATGCACCAGTTATATTCAAGCAGCAGATGTAAATAATTCGTTTTCGAACTATGATCCTGCCTACGTGGGCACATATGAAACGTCAGAAGCTAGGTGCACGGTTCCAACTGAACTAGTCCTTTCATGTGGAGAAGAGCAATTGTGGCAAAAATCTCCAAGGTTAATCTTTTCAAAATAATTAGCTTTTATAATGTTTTCAAATCACAGTGTTAATAGGCATAGGAAGACAGTGTAGGCCTGACAATAAGTACCAGGTAGGTACTTAACGAAATTGAAAATGGTCAATAAATCTACAGTCCACAGGGCCTACAACGTTCTCACAATCACAAAATATAAAAGAACATATTAAAGAAATTGATTAAACATCGAGACACCGGTACATTTCAATCACAATTAAAATGTAAAGTACCTTAATTATAAACGAATTAGGTACTGTTTCAGCTGAATCGAACTGGCCCGTTGTCGGTGGCTGTTTATTGACTTAAACCTTATTGGAAGCAAAATAAAACCCGCTTAATAATAATAGTAATAAAGTAAATGCCTGTGTGAAGGGGTGTTTCCTGAAGTATGGAAGCGGGCCAATATGACACCCGTACACAAAGGAGGCTCGAAACATGATGTTGAGCAATATCGACCCATTTGAATCCTGTCAACCTTGTCAATGTTATTTGAAAGACTTGTACATAACGAAATCTACCCAATCCTACACAAAGTATTAATTCCTGAATAACACGGTTTTGTTAAACACCGATCTACTGTTTCCAATTTATAATCTTCACCGACTATCTGTTTGAAATCATGGATAGACGTTTGCAAGTGGACGCTGTTTACACAGATTTCAAAAAAGCCTTCGACAAGGTCGATCACGAAATTTTACTTAACAAACTTGCATTTAATAGCATACGGGGAAACTTGCTCCGGTGGTTTTCATCCTACATTAAAAATAGAACACAGAATGTTGTTGTTAGTGGCGATCAGTCAGATACAGTGTCTATAACTTCTGGTGTTCCACAGGGCTCAATTAAAAATGCTTCTTATGTACCAAATTTCTTATGTATGCTGATGACTTGAAAACCTTTAAAAATATTGGTACAATAGAAGATTGTTTAAAGTTTCAAGAAGACTTAGATAGACTCTCAGCATACTGTCTTGACAACAAACTACACTTGAGCGTCTCCAAATGTCATTATATAAATTTCACTAAAAACAAATTTATATTTTTTTTTAAGTATAAGCTAAATAATGCCTTGCTGAGTAACAACTCTATTGTAAAAGATCTTGGTGTTCTACTGGACAACAAGTTATCGCTTAATCAACACGTAGAGAGAATTGTTAATAAATCATTCAAGATGTTTGGTTTTGTCATGAGATCATCTACTGAGTTCAAGCGGCCCTCCACCTATCTTTACTTATACAAGACGCTTGTACGCTCTCAGCTCGAATATGCGGTCCCAATCTGAAATCCGTTTTATAAGAAATATACAGATATGGTCGAGAAAGTCCAGCGTAAATTTCTTCGCGCCTTGTACTATAGGTGCTATAAACGGTGTTTGTCATATTCACAATTACTTAGCAAATACAATATATTATCTTTAGAATCTAGACGTAAGTTTCTAGAAGCCAACACACTACGAATTGCCCGGAAAACTTACTTATTTTCACAGATGTGTTAAGTGAGATAAGTGCTACCATAGAAAGCTGTGATTTGGTCGCTGTAATTAACTCAAGACAATGTTTATGTTCTTTTTCCAGAATCAGCTTATCTACTGACTACGAGTTCGTATATTTATTTTAATTGTCATTTGACTATATAAGTCAATTATTTTTAGTTATCTGCATTTATTATTGACATGATCTACGCATTACAAGGTTTTTTATGGGTTGTATTGCAATATGTGGTTAGCTAGCGACCTCGACAATCGATCATAATTTTTCTTGCCTGAGCAACCGGCAGCGAGTTGGTCATGCTCCCTTAGATGTCACTGCTTGCGGTAACGTCGGGGATCGGGTTGCCGCCTTCCCTCAAATATGGCGAGGGGGTTTATGGCTGATCTTTGCTTTACGCTCGTGAACGGGTGCTGCTTGTGGTGACTGGTCGTCTTGCTGTCTATGGTTTTGTTATTGTTAAGGTATTTTACTTCGATGGTCCTTGTTTATCATTTGTGTGTACTTTAAATTAATCCAATAATGCATATTTAAGGTGTCACGCTCTTTATGCCTGGAGGCCTTTATTTGTGTATTAAGTTATATTGATTTTTCATTGATTTTTATTGGTTTCTGTTATGGGTATATGGGCGTCGCTAGCTTACAAATGGCAGAAAATTTAACATGATTTTCTGTGTTTCGTTTTTTTTTTAAACTTTTATTACCTTATAATTGTATAGTTTCAAGTTTTTTTCTAACTGAACAGACAGCTGTGCTGCTAGGGAGTTTGTTGCGCCACATCATCAACATCCCAGCTAAAGCACTAGGAAGTGGTGAAAGGCGGGCGTTTTGGGCGACTGTCTTATGTAATTTTGACGTTCGAAAAGTGCTGATTCTATCCGCGGAAATATGTGGACTATTTCAGCATTGGTATGGCAATCAGACCAATCATGTGGAGTGGGACGGTACGCTCTCTGAACCGTATGGGTTGGAGTGCGGGGCTAGAGAAGGAGTTCTGAAGTCTCCCAGGCTCTTCAACATCTACGTAAATGACCTCATAGAGGGACTCAGCAGCATGCGTTTCGGATGCAGTATTGATGGGGTTAGCATTAACAACATCAGACCTGACGTGTTACGCGGACGACACGCTGGTCACGGCCCGGGGGAGTTCGCACAGGGAGGCAGCGTTGCTCGCGACGGCGGCGGTCTCACTGACGGTGAGCCGCATACGGCGCCTCGGCCTGGAGGTGGCCCTCAAAAAGTCGGAGGCCATGGTGTTTCATGGCCCCCGGCGGGCGCCGCCGGCCGGATCACACATTGTGGTTGGGGGGGTCCGGATCGCTGTCGAGCCCACCATGAAATATCTGGGATTGGTGCTCGACAGCCGGTGGGACTTCGGACCCCACTTCCGGCGGCTGGCGCCCAAGTTGTTGGGTGCGGCTGGGGCGCTGTCAACGCTGCTTCCCAATCCCGATCCCAAGTTGTTGGGTGCAGCTGGGGCGCCGTCAACGCTGCTTCCCAATCCCGGGCCCGAGCGCCGCTTGTAGGCGGCTCTACGTGGGGATCGTGCGATCGATGGCCCTTTACGGGGCCCCGATCTGGGCGGCTTACCTGACGGCCGCCAGCATCTCTGTACTGCGAAAGCCGCAGAGAGCAATGGCCGTCAGAGTCATAAGGGGGTATCGCACGATCTCCTACTAGGCAGCTTGTACACTGGCCGGATCCCCGCCATGGGACCTAGATGCGAAGGTGGTCGCGTCACTATATCGGTGGCGCGAGGAAGCGAGGGCGCAGGGCGAGTGGCCGATGCAGCGCCATATGGAGCAGCGTCGGTCGCAGCTTCGCGAGGTCCTGGTGGCGGAATGGCGGGACAGGCTTTCACGCCCTACCCGGCGGCGTCACCATCGAGGCGGTCCGGCCAGTGCTCGACCTCTGGCTCGGGAGGAGGCACGGCTCCCTGTCGTTTCGGGTGACGCAGGTGCTCTCGGGGCATGGTTGCTTCGGGAAGTACCTGTGTCGCATAAACAGGGAGCCGGACGCTCGGTGTCACCACTGCGTCGACTGCCGGGAGGACACGGCGTGGCATACGCTGGCAGAGTGTGCCGCTTGGGAGGAGCCGCGCCATGCCCTCATCTCAGAAGTAGGCTGTGACCTGTCGCTGCCGGCCGTTGTGATTGCGATGGTCTCAGCGTCCAGTCCTGGGTCGCGGTGGTTTCCTTCTGCGAAACAGTGATCTCGCAGAAGGAGGCTGCGGAAAGGGAGAGAGAGATCTCGTCCACTGTCCCGATCCGCAGAAGGCACACCGGGCGCAGGCGGAGGGCGGACAACGCCCTCTTCCAGCCCCCCTAAATGGGTCCAGGGGCGACGGATTCATCCGTCCGGACATCCGTCGCCCCTCAACATCAGGACCCGCAGAAGGCGGCGCGCGTACTGTTCCGCGCGCGCCGCTCACAGACGTTGCGGGGGGAGTACACCTCACTCCCCCCGCCTGAGACGAGGCCCGTGCAAGCGGGCCGGGACCAGCCGGGGATGCGGAAGAATTATGTGTTCCCGCGACCCCGGCGTAGGTGTGAGATGGAACACCGGGGTGGTTTTTAGTCAGTAAGAATCTGACAGACCCCTAGCCCGAGGGCGGAGGACATCCATGAGGATTTTCCACCCCTGCAAAAAAAAAAAAAAAAAGGCTTATGAAGCCAACACTGCCTCACATGGATTAACTTATAATGTAAAAAAATTTGAATAAAATAAGAATATGAAAAAAAATGGACTTTAAGGTCGGCGGCAAATGTCGTGAAGTGGGACACGACCTACTTATTAACGGGTCAGTAATTAAGAGGGTATCAACTTTTAAATACCTAGGTCATTTTCTTTCTGACGACCTTAAGGACCATGTAGATATAGAGAGGGAGCGCAGGGCACTCACCTGTCGGTGCAACATGTTGGGTCGTAGATTTGCTCGGTGTACGAACCAAGTAAAAATTACAATTTTCAAGGCTTACTGCCAGAGTCTGTACACGACTAATCTATGGATCAAATTACACCAGAAGATCGCTGGATTCAAAGTCAAAGTCAAAGTCAAAGTCAAAGCATTTATTTCAAATAGGCCCATAAAAAGGCACTTTTGAACGTCAACATTTACATTAAAAATAGAACTGATTCTAGGCGCCACTTCCAAAAAGTAGTTTCGTATGGAGAAGAAGTGGCAAGAAACTCCACCGTTACTCTTTTAAAATGTTTTACAATATGTTGTATACATTAATTATATTTCTATATGTGAAGACGATGCACCAAGAATAAAAATACTATACCACTTTTGGTACAAAAAAATAAAAATAAAGCAAAGGTATATATTATATTCCTGCGCGTCCAGTATAATAATGGTTACAGGACGTTGTTGAGACTTCCACGCTACTGTAGCGCGTCGGAAATGTTTGCGCAAGCTCGTACCGAGGGATTTCTTGCGATCATGCGCAAGAAAACTGCTTCACTACTGAAGAGAGTAAGAGACAGTCGCAACCGCATCCTGAGAACTGTAGCGGAGAGTTTCAGCTCTCCAATTGTAAAGCAGTTTGTGAGGAGCGTGATTGGTACTTACACTAGTTAATAAGTTGTTTTAATATATGTTACTAAGACTCTATGGATTCTTTGTTCCGTAATATATTTTTTTGATCTCCTTTATTTCCTTTAAAAGCTTGTCAATTACATTTTTAAATATTTTTCAAAAAACATTTAAAAAAACATTTAATAATGTAAAAAAATTGTATCCCACCGGTATCGGGAAAATAGTCCAAGCTACCGTCGCGCGTCGGTCAGGGCTCCAGAGAGAGGGACCTCCTGACAATGCGAACTGTGTCCGTAAGTGTCGCTTTCTGAATCAAGCCCTTGATCCAGCTGCCCAACGAGAGCCTCCTCAGGTGTTTGTCGAGGCTCTCGTCTATTAACCCATTGGCTGTTACGACTTACGGCACATTGATTGCCCCATTGAGTCCACATCCCACATGTAGACAACCACGCGAGCCAAGTCAAGATACTTGATTTGTTTATCTTTCTCGGCTTTCACGAGGTTCCCGTCATGCGTGACCGTTATGTCAATTATCATTGCGCGCCGCTCTAATCGATCGGTCAGTCATTCTACACGTGCAGCTTGTGGGTTAGACATACGCAGAGGGCCTACAACGTTCTTCGTGTACAGTACAACAATGCCTTTAGGGTGCTTTTGGGGCTCCCGCGGTTCTGTAGCGCATTGGGCATGTTTACTGATGCAGACACAGATAGTTTTCAAGCTATTATGCGAAAAACAACAGCATCCCTGATGCGAAGGATTCGGGGGAGCACCAACAACATTTTAAAGGTGATAGTGGATAAGCCTGATTGCCCGTTCCTGGGGCACTGGACCCGTATGCACAGCTGCAAGTCCGAAGTGTTGATATGTACAGGTTCATGAATTAGTTTTATGTGTGTTTCATTTTAGTTGTACTAACATAGTTTTATAAGTTATACTAACATCAATATGAATCACTTGTGTTCGATATAAATAAATAATAATAATAATAATATGCCAATAATCATTGCGCGCCGCTCTAATCGATTGAACACCACTATATCAGGTTCTTTGGCAATAATAGTCCTGTCAGTGATGATGGATCGATCCCAGTACAATGTGATATTTCCAATAACGAGAACTGGGTCGGGCACATACCTGTAGTACGGCACTTCTGATTCAACAAGGCTGTATTTCATAGCAAGTTGCTGATGGTTAATCCTGGCTACAAGGTTGTGTCTATGCAGGTACTCTTTGTTAGCTAGACGGGAACACCCAGAGATAATTTGTCTTATTGATTCACCCGGACGGTGGCATGCCCGACAGATGACAACCGTGCCGTCTTTCACAATAAATCTCCGGTAATTGTTCGTCATCTTATCTTCGTCTATAATTTCACAGACAAAACGTTTGGTTTCCCCAAAGAGGTCACCGAAGTTGATGTACTTCCGGTCCATGTAGGACCCGGAAAAAGCGTCCGTGAAGCTCCTTACTCTGCCATACCTCCATGCGATCATTAGTGTCAAGCATGGCTGGCTTGCGCCAGTTCTCTTTAGCCAAGGAGAGCGGGTTGAGGCCCTTGTCCACCGCGAACACATCTCGATGCATCCCCACGTCGGCTTCTAGGAAATATTCCCTGAGACTGCATATCTAGCGATTGTAGAGGGTCTTAGCATTTAAAAAGCCTCGACCTCCACACTTTCGGGGGATATACAGTCTCATTACCGATGACCGTGGATGCATTCGGTTTCCAGTCAACAGTGTACGGACCCTCCTAACCAGGGCGTCAAGTTCGGTCTGAGTACATTTGAGTATGCCGAAAGAGTACATCAAAACTTGCATGACACAATCGTTGAAGGCGCGTACCTTGTTTCTGCCTGATTGAAGAATATTAAATACTTTCTTCAGGCTTCACGTCAGTAATATTGATGCCTAACGCTTCCGACATACCCAAATACTTACAGGTTTCGGATGAGGATAGGGCTCTAAGATTTACGGAATGGCCACGTTTTCGGTTAACGTTTAGCCGTCGTGCTTGCCACCTCGAGACCATCGGGGCACAAAACCTGCTTAAAAGTTATGGGAAACCTCAAAAAAAAACTACAAAATATCACGGCAGAAATACCTAACTCTAAGAGAGAAATCAGACATGACCGCTAATAAAGTATAGCGGTCACGATTCCACCAAACACCTAACAAGCCACGGGCCATCTACAAAGGAGGCGGGAACAAGCAGTCTGCCCTAAATTGCTTCCTTCCTTTGCGAAATCTGCCAACGTGACTACAGACACTCCCGTTTAGATGTGACTCGGTCTTAATATAACGCTTTGTATGCCACTTGAAAGTCATTCAGGACATAATACTGGTTTATGAAACGGTTATTTGGTATGAATATTCAGGTTTATAATTGAGGATAGCTTAGTAGGCAGGGGAATTCGTGATGCGGATCATCTTATTAAGAAAATAATACATTAATTTACTACGATAAACTAAATTATGTTTGGACGTAAAATTATACCCCAGTTTCTGAATTAAGAATTCTAAATATAGAACGAACGAACGAACGTACTGAACGTGATTCCTTCAATGAAGCACGCGGAATAGAAATAATATCTGCAAAAACGTAAGAAGTTTTGAATATCTCGGACTACATTGAAGGAATCACCGTAAATAATGCTAAAGTAGAGCCGAAAGGTCAAATCTTCTTATTCTCAGATCAGAGACCGAGTAAGTCAAAGTGTAAGTAGCTTGACGAACTATGAACTGGTTTAACCATAGTCAAATTCGATACTGATGAGCAGTGGTAACGGCCGCGACTTACGAATAATAGGATCGAACCCAGACAGAGGCTTGGAATAATTTAATCACCACTGCTCTCAAAACGGTGAACGAAAACATCGTAAGAAAACCGGCATATCGTAGAACCAAAAACGCGATGACATGTGACGTCTACCAACCGCACTGGGCCCGCGTGGTGGATTACGGCCAGTCACTCTCACTGAGAGCAGGCCTGTCTCAAAGCAGTGGGAACAGAATAGGCTGATTGTGATTAAAAAAAAAAACCTGAATCTGTCTATAAAGCGTGAATACAGACGTTCATAACCAGTAACATTTTTTCTTATTGTTCATGCAGATTTGATTAAAACGCAATCATAACTTCTCATTCAAAGGCATTTATTTTAAAGTAAAATAAATCCTTCTGCCTATAACCAGCAGTGGGTGATTCCGGGCTGAAATGATGATGATGATGATGATGAAATCTTTCAGTTGCATTAAACTAACTTTAGCCTTCATTTATAAACCTGCTTAGAAAAAGATACCAATTAAAAAAAAATTGTGTGTGTAGGTAAATTACTATTTACCTACAAACACAATATTAGTCCAGTTCATTCGTCCCTAATTAATATCAATCCTGATCCAGCTAGTCCCTTGCTGCCCTCTTCCAGCGACGCCCTAAGCCGAGGTCCGTACCCCACAGGGGGTGCCCTTAGCGTTGTCGCTTAGTTTTAGTTAGTATTTAAGTTTAAGTCCTGGCTGGAGGCCTTAATTTATTAGGGCAACCACAGGCAAGTCCGTTTAAGCAGACGACAACCTCATAGGTTGACCTGCGAGATGCCATTCAAAAAAAAAAAAAAAAAAGTTGTGTATTTTAAATTGTTCGTTAAATTGTGTATGTTCACTTGTCTTACTAGAAAAGTAAATACACAATTTAACGAACTGAAAGTAAATGTAATTACTTGGTATTACTCAGAACTGATAATAGTAATGAGAATCTATTGTTATTCAAATCTATTGTCAGCAAAATACTCTATTTATTTACTGCTTCAACGGCTGCCAATATCCATACATCTTTGTTATACGGGGTGACTGTTATATTAGGGACATACTGTAAAATATTTGGATTTTCATTATTTATTTATTGATTCTGCAGAAAGATTACAATCCAATATCTCGGTAAATAGTGTACAATTGCAGTTGCTACCTCTAGCTTTCACAAATTTAATTCCAAATAAGATATTATAAAGGACTTGATATCGATTGTGGAAACTTATTTTCTGGTCTGTCTCAAGCCAAGTTTAAAGTATGGAGAGATAACGGATTGTAGTGGCATCTATAAATCCATTATAATCATATGAACAACGCATCACACTGACGTTACACAAATCCTACATCGCGCAAGCAGAGTTACACTTTCGCAGCATGACATCAACCATCGGGCTGTATTCCTAGACACAACTAGACACAATTCCCGTCTGCGGGATACGTAATGATTAAACGAACTTACCTGTACGTGAAGTTCGATCATAATTATACGATGGCTTCGTCCGAAGAGATTAGCAACCCACCTTCCCTTATTTATTTTTTCCCCAAAAAGAAATATCCCTTGGCATTCCCTGAAATATCAGAAGCAGGAGTTGGAATTTTATAAAAACCTGAGACAAACCGCTCCATCCCGCGGTTTTTGTAATTGTTTCTAAGGTAATTCCAAATTTGTGAGTTTAGATGTGGCAGCATGTGGGGTGCTGTGAGCTGTGAAGATAGATATATCTACCTATACCACACTCTCCCAGCGTAGTCTTAACCCACCGACTCAATGTTTGTGCAGCAATAAATTTATGTGGTTTCCTCACACCGAAAAATAGGCTATTAACATTACCACGAAGTGGTCTAGTCAATTCTAGATAAGCTAAAAACGGTCAGGACTGGGGTTTTCACGGAAAAAAGATAAAATAAGATTTGGTAGCACGGTTCCTATCTTTGATGTTTTTATAATATCAGGTATTTTAATAGTGATCTTATCAGCATGAAATTTAATGTTATCTATACATATTTTTGATAAAGTTTGCATTCGGTGTGGAGTAACCAATGACAATAAAGTGAATAATTTCCGTGAAAGTTTATCTAAATCTAAGCTATCGTTAGTATACCAAGAGGACAAAATGTTTAGGACTTTAGACGTATCCCAAGTTGTGCTAAACTTGGGTAAGGGTGGTCGAAGTCTGAAGACACCATCAAAGAAGCGTTTTACAACTTTACTATCGCTGACTTTTTCAATCAGAATTAAGGCCTACGCCGATCGACAACTGTTTAAAGTCCCATTTTTGGCACCTGACTCAAACAATGTTGTCAGAAATAGAATCGCATCATTGATTGATGCCACGAAAATGTAAATATTTTCAGTTAAACAAAAATTATTATACAATTTCTTAATTAAGACACGTGTCGTATTGTTTATCGATGTACCGGAGAGGGAAGATAACATTATGCCAATTGCAGGTGATTGGACATTTTTTCTCAGCAACGAGTCCCGGACAAGAGCCCAATGCGGGTAAACCGAGGGTGTGCATTGTTGTTGCTGGAAGTTGGTAAAATTGTTTGTTTACTTGGATCAAAATACAAAACACATGTAACAAAAAGTTTCCTGAATAGAGGGTACCAAGGTTGGGTGACCATGATAAGGTAAATGCATTTATGTCCATGGCGTCTGGATCTCTGAACCAGGAAATATAGCTACGACTTTTTTTTTTTAACACAACTTGCAAAAATATCTATATCAGGAAAAACAAACGTGTTTGTTATATTGTAAAAAACTGAGTCGCTCAATTCACACTCAAAGTCTGGATGAATTCTGTGTGATTCCGCGTCGGCTATTATATTATCTGCCTCACGAATGTATGATGGCATACACAATAATATTCCTAGATTGACACCATTCCCATAATTCCTTTGTTATGCGTGTTAGATGTGGATATTGTATGCCTCCCATCCGATTTATGTAGGATTGTTGTTAATGCGAAGTAGTGTTTGACAACTTTTCATTGTTACAGCAACAGCTTTTAAACCGAAAAAAGGCAGCGACTATTTCTCGTGATCGTTCTTCAACTGTCCATGCCCTACTAGCTGCCTATTTTCCACACGCCGCGACCCACCCCGTAGTCTAAGCGTCACTAAAAATTTCTAGACAGTACTCATCATATTTAATTTTACTAGGGTTATAACTAGGGTTATCTAATGCATTAAGCCACCAATCAATATCTGACGATAGGTATAACATGACGGTATGTTCATTTATTTGTCGTAGTTTAATGTTCTGAAATTTAAAAATTTGCATTTTTCAAATTCTTTTGTGTATAACCATCCGTATTCGACGGTAGGGCAAGCAGAATACAATAAACCCACTAAACTTGCAAAATCTCTTATTTTACACCGTGTTTCGAAAGGTTTAGCTATTTATTTTTAATTTTTATAGATTTTTCTGTACTGATTTGAATTTTTAGTATCAGTTATGTAACCAAGATATTTACATGATGTCGTAGGCGATAAGTAGCATTTATCTTTGTTTATGATAAATCCTAAAGCTGACAATAGTTGCTGAGTCACCGCTATGTTTTCTAAACACATAAGAATTGCCACTATGCAACTAACCATCTAAATAAATACTAGAAATACGAGTATAACCACAGGATCTGAGCAGCCCGACAACCCATTTCATTATCTTAGTGAATACAAAAGGTGCAATGTTTAGCCATCAATGATCATCATCATGAATTTTTATTAAAAAATAAGCGTCTTTTAAATCTCCCATTCCCCTAAAATTATTTTCCGATACAAGTTTAATTGCTGTGCGTAAATCTTCGAGCTTAAAATGTTGTGGTTCTATGAATTGATTAAGATTAGTATAAGTTTAAGTTAAGTATGAATCTATGTTTGCCGTTCGGCTTAGGAATACAAATATACATATTATGCTTGATAGAAACTGCCCTTGATAAGGGTTGCAATGAGAGATAGTATCAGTGTAAATCAACTTGTCAATACATTTTTTGAAATGTTGTATTTCTGGTGTAGAGTGGTTTGTTTTACTGGACATAGAATACTGTTTGACATGAACTGAAAACGGTACTTTATATCCAGAAATCCATGATAAAACGGTCAGGTCAGAAGTTAGTTCTGACCAGGTGTCATAAAAGAGTGCCATAATTGCTTACCCCGGTACATCTAGCGACGATTGCGGTAGCTTGACCGTGTTGCGGGCGTTGTCTGCTGCTGACCTCGATATGACCCGCGCTAAGTGCTCAAGGGCGGATTTCTCTGTGCAGGCCCCCTCGTCCTCTGGGTCCCCATTTGCCTGCGACTCGGGGGAGGAGCCCGCCAGTTTAAATTGTTCCGCTGATAGAACGTCGAATGAGGCGGGGGCGGCACTGTCTTCGTTTTGTTGATGGGTGGCCGAGATATGGTCGATTTTAATTCTGCTCATTTTTTTTTTTTGTAGTTATCTTTGCAATTTTAATCGTCTGATTGAAGTCTGATTTATGTAAAATAAAGTTCCGGCGGAGTGTTGAGTCCGAGTGTTGTTTATCACAAAGAAGGCGTACAGTGTTCATTTGTATTAATTCCATTTCCGTGTACTCTTTAGCAAATATAAGAGTAATAGCATTACTTGCATGCAATGTAAAGCATGAAATGGCACAACCTGTGACATCTCAATACCCCTATCTCTCTTTAAGACCACTTCAGATATGGCTGCTTTAATTTCCAAATTATATTCCGGCGAGTCAATTAGCTAGCGAAATTACTAAGAGGTAAGTATTTTTCTATCAACTCCTTACGAAGTTCGTTGGACAACCCCTTAGTAGCCACATGCTGTAGCCGATAGCCAGGTCAGTCTGAATTTAATTGCCGTAGATCTTTTCCACAGACGGCTCCTCTCCAATTATTTCTAAAATTTTCGAGTCCAGCTCGATGCCTGGAGGTGTTTCAACTGCAATAAGGACATCAGTCTCCGAGGAAGGGAGCTGTGGCTGTGAAGTACTTGTGGATGGAATTGGTTTTGCAGTGCTGGTTAAGGGAACTGGGTCTAAGACACTGATCGAAGTAATTAGATCCCCAGTGCTCATGTATAGCTCATCTTTATATTTTGGTTCCAATTCCACAACTTCCTAATAAAGGTTCTTCATCGTAGTCGGGAAGAGTGTGTGTTTTTTAAGAAGATAATTAGTTCAAAACAATAAGATAAGCGCACGCAGGTGGGCCGGTGTATCTATGGATATAGATAGCTACCGCGTGCGGCTTAGAATCTACCGTGCAGTGACAATCCCAAAGACTGTCCGCATCATCCGTATAGCTTCATGTATACTAACAAGGTAACAGTTCTTATAACTGATCGCAATGTTAGCCTTGCACGTGATATAAACCAAAGACGCTACATATAACGTTTATGACACGAGTCCGAAGTGTTAACCCCAAAAGCTAACCGCAACGACTTATCACAATGTAAAAACTTTGTGATTATGCAACGTTAATATAACAACGATTTTACGTAGTATATAACACTTGACTAACCTCTGGAATTCGTCTTCGATCTTGTCTCATGCTGAAGTTTCTTCTCCCCTTACTTTAGCTTTTTTGTACTAAATGTATTTTTCGTTTCCCCATGACACTTTTAAAATCTTTAAAAACACTGATAATAATTATTCAAGAAAATTGTGTGCGCTCCGACAGAGCACTGAACTGTGAATGAGCAATAGAACAGGGCATCGAGCAAAGGAAGTATGTCTACCCTCACCTAAAAATGTTATAATAAACGCTTATTTTTTTAGTTTTAGGTATAGGGCTTTTAACTTTCAGTGCGCAAAGGCAACACCGTACGTGTTACTACATTGTGTTAATGCTAATCTCGAGGACGAAGCTGAGTATAATAGCGTAACACACTAACAACAGGAATGGCTATAATTTCGAGAGTTCAACAACATTCATTGCGTTCCTTACGGTGATGAGCAGAAAACATTTTCAGACATATGAAGCAATGGATTAGTAATTTCCTTCAAACTTATAGATTGTGATTGATCGTGTAATTGTCGAAATAGAGTGCTGGACGGAGCAAACTTTTTATAAGTAGGATGAGGAAGTTTCCACCGTATTCCTCATACCTCCATACCTACTCTTCCTGTAGTCGATTAAGTACGTAAGTCGCCAACACTTCGAAAATCTTATTAAGGCTTTCTTTGGAGGAAATGTTTTAGAGCAAAAAAAAAAGATTAGCTTCACCACATAATACGTATAATTTTTGTAATAAAAATACACCGAAAATATAAAAGGTAAAAAGATATTCAAAACGTAATTTATTTTTTTAAATATCTAGTTTTTCAATTTGTCTCTCGTTTAACTTGTCATTCTGTGCATTTACAATATATTACAAAACATCAGTTGGTACAATGACACATTCAAACGGGTTCCAATTAAACTCTAACATATTGTCTTAATTGGACCCAAGACTAATATAGCCAATTATTCAATGGTCTTAACAATGAACAAATACCAAAATCGATGTAATGATCTTGCTTCACATTAATGTACTTATTTAAAAAGTAAAAGGTGTCTAAGAAACTATTGTATAATGAGGGGCATTTAAAACACGAGTGTAGTGAAGTAGGCATTTCTTGTTAGGTGAAAAAAAAAACAGAAATGAATTACAACAAAACCTATGAATGGCGCCAAAACTCAGCAGATGAACAAGCATGCGCAACAGACTCTTTTTTTACTGCGTTAGAAATGGCGCAACCCGCTCATGCGTTCCATTAGAAAAAAAATATACGGAAACTCCTTGGTGATATGAATTATTTAATTTCTTAGATTTCCCCTGTATCGTATTGAAAAAAAACTTATAACAATAAAGTGTTATACCTAATACGATTCTATTTTTTAATTTCGGAATTGTGTTTATCAATATGAATTCGTTTTGAAGATTATAATTCGAATTTTACGATGTGATAGTAGATAAAATCCCTTTAAAAGGTAATTTCCTAAATGAAGCATAATCATTCATTCAAATGGAATTTAGGAAATTTCGTTATTTCCTTTTGTAACGTTTATTTTAACGAGGCAGAAGGAGTATGTAAGGATCGTAGCAGGTGGTGTTCTGAGGTTTCTGCCTACTCCCATGGGCAGAAGGCGTGAGTTTATGTCATGTGTTTTTCCTAAATCAGGTAATAGTTGTGGTCATAGTATCAGATCAAACAACAATGAACACTGTTACAAAAACAAAAAAATATCATGCTGATTTTATGTAAAGATTAATATCAATGTAATGCATAGTGAACAGCAATAAAATGTTATAATATTGTTATATAGAACTTTATATAACTTACCGATATAAACACTAAATCTAAAATATAAATACTAAACATTCTAAACAAAAATAAAACCTCATTCAAAGTACAAACTTATTCAAAATTTCAAATCTTACTCCGTTGGGGAGCAAATATTCAGCAAATGAAGGAGAAGCAACACTTGCTACTAATGCGGCACTCATTCAAACTGAGCACCACTAAATCAAATTAAAATCACAATAAAAAGCTGAGCGCCATTTCTAAGTGAGTCAAATGATGTTTTCCAACTGTAATCTTTATAATTTTGTTTTAAAACACGATAGAGATAGAATAGGTTCGGAGGAACAGCCGGTCTATTCTGAAAAGTAGAATAGTTTTTTTGGAGCGTGTCAAAATCAGAACTAACGACGCCATCTTGATTTTTGAATACTTTAGTGAAATTTCACAAAACGGTTGCACATATATTTATTTACCAATGGCGCCCCCAGCCAACGTCAATCATGCGCCATAAGATAGAAGATAGGGTGTGGTTCTCTCGACGATACGCTCACTCGGACAAATAAATATGCCGAACTATTCCGTAAAAATCTCACCGTGAAAACTTTGGTGGAGAGGTTTAATTTGTCCGATTGAGCGCATCGTCGTTAGAACTACATCCTGTCTTTTGGCGCACGAGTGACGTTGATAGAGGTGCGCTGTTGGTAAACATTTGTGCAATTGTTTTGTG
Source organism: Dasypolia templi (assembly GCA_963555695.1). Taxonomy (NCBI): domain Eukaryota; kingdom Metazoa; phylum Arthropoda; class Insecta; order Lepidoptera; family Noctuidae; genus Dasypolia; species Dasypolia templi. Next base: position 9,138,800 of record OY743137.1, on the reverse strand, counting down.
AAATGTCACTTGAAATGTATTCAAAAAACAAGATGGCGGCGTTAGTTCTGATTTTTGCCACGCGCCAAAATACCTTGTGCTATAAAGAGCTAGTTCGAAGCTTCCACTGTCAGCGTAACCAGCCTTGAGTCTGAATTTGTGCTCTCTTGATGTCAATAGACTCGCCCCTTTTAACATGGGACTTAAACGTAACTGGCGAAACGTGGGTAATTAACCTCTGCCTTATCATATATTTAGTAATATTTCCGCCACTTTCGGCCCACATGGGTACATACATGATATACATAAGTCTTCTCATCATCATCATTATCATCATAAGTCTTCTCTCATATTTTGTGTCAGTAATTTCTGGTCAGCGTCGATTGCATTTAGTCGTTCCTGCGATCGCTTTTACGAGTATGTGGGACGTCAAATCTACTTCAGAATTGTATTAGATTAATTCTATATTCTATTTCTATTATCATCTTGGAGCAACCTGTACTTTAAGAATTGTAGCGTAGAGAGCTCATTTACCGGGGCATGGACATCACATCAATGAAATTAAAACGAATAACGGGCAAAGAGCAGATGAATTGAAGGCAAGAGAGAACCTACGAGTTCGGCGAGCGGCGGTTTTAATTAAAATATCTCAAAATATATTTTATTAATACTGACCGCTAGCCCTAACCGTGTGTCCAATTAATGTCACAATTGTAACGGCACATTGTATGTCATAACAAGCCTGAATTACCAAAAGGGTTAGGGTTTTCTATACAATTGAGTCCTAAATAATTGAATTCCCAAGAAATTGCAAACCCAATCTAAACAATTGCTTCATATGTCTCAAAAGTTCGTCTGCTCAACAACGTGAAAACGCAATTAATGTTGCTGAATGCTTTCAAAATGAAAGGAATTGCCATTCTAAGTGTGTAACGCAATTACCCCGCAGAAGTACTAGCTTAAGGCTCCATGCACGAAAAAAACCCGCTTTCGTCAATTTTCTTATCGAATTGCTAGAAAACTCGAAATAATTAAAACGTCTTTATGATTATAAAAATACAGATTTCGAAGCGTTAAACCATTCGTGTAAGTCACAGCACCAGTTAAAAGTTTTATCACCTTTGCGCTCTTGAAAATTTACGAGTAATTTATTTTGCCTTTGATAAATTTTATGAAGATAAAGTTTTGATTTTATTTTAAAAGACAGCGAAATACAATTATTCGGGATTTTAAAATTTCTTGAAATGGTTTGCAAATAAAAGGAAAAGTACATTACTGACTGTGTTTAAAAAAAACGTTTTCAACAGAATGTTTTTGCTATGTTTGGTGGCAAAGTTGAAAACACGCAGTCCAGCCACGTGCAAGTAGTCCATAAAGTTATGTTGATGATACGTTTTTAATGAAGAAGTGGTTTCTTGTAAAAGATGATCAAACGCATAATTCTTCGGAAAACTGGTTGCGAACATGACAAATTTTCCATGAATAAAAACTATTTGAAAAATCCGTTTCAGCCACATGCGAATTAAGAACTCGATTTTTCAAATCAAAACTCATTTTGTTTAAATAATTTTTCCCTTAGTCACAAATACTGTATAAAATTCATCAAAAGCAGTCAATTTCGTGCACGGCCCCTTAACTCTGATCGAGAAACCAATGTGAAAAAACAAAACTAAAAGAGCGAACTACTCCAAATGGCGAACTAAATTCAATAATTCTTAGAAACTAAATGTGCAAGACTAACCTAACATTTCCGAAATCGATATTCCACCGATAGTATTTGTAATATGCATGAGAATTTCACGTATAATCTGTTCGGAAGCAATCATAAAATTCGTTTTATTTCCACCAGTAACTACACTCGCGGACTAAGAATACGGGTCTGTACGAAGAACTAAAATTACTCTTCAATTAACCTTTCGGCCTGAATGAAACAGTATGTTGTAAATAATTTATCGATTAATAAAACAACACCAAATATTGGATACATTACTTAGTTTTTGTCAAAATTACATAAAAACAAAATGTCATTTTTTTACGTTGAAAAAATAATGGTTGGTACGTCACATGCAACACAAAAACGAACTTTAAAACAAAACAATTACCTTGCATTACCTCCACAGGTTCGTCTCTCAGCTGCTAGGCGTTGGGTAAGCTGTTTATTAAGTTACTTATGCTATGTTGTGGGATATTAGTCCATTCTTCCACAAACGCATGTTACAGGTCTCAAAATAAGCTGGAATAAAACGTTCCCCTTGGCGTCGGTAGACTCTTTGTCGCCCATCCAGTGCATACAGTATTTATCTGGATTCGTCAGAAAACCTTTCGTAATCTCCCCACTGGGCTTATTTAGAGGGTGCAACGTAATCTTGGTACTCGACGTTCCCTTTCAAATTTTGGACTTGAGGGTTTATGTGGGGTCAAATTAGCTTAAAGTAACCGCTGCCTTTCAGTCACTCATATAAAAAGAAAGAAAGAAAGAAAACTATTTATTAGGACTCGCACAGGAATACACAATATACAGTACGTTGTGTGATACGCAGTATAAAAATTAATAACACCAAAATACGAAATAAAACAAAGTCCTGTACGAGGCTAAAAGGCCCCTATCTCAGCACAATGCTGCGACACTTAAAAATAAGTGTCACAGTGCTGGTATTCTGATAGGGCCCACTGTGATGTCACGGACAGATACAGAAATATTTAATCGATCAAATAATACATAAATAATATAAATGCAAATTAATAAGTGCAAATTATATAAAATATTTAAATAATACACTAAATAAAATATTTATAACTTTATCCGCTTGTCAGCACCCGACGTAACATCAACCACTTGTCTATGCCACAAGTGTCTGTGGTACTCTATGGCTAGAGTGCTCCATGACACTATGGCATCTATGTGACAAGCAAGTAGACCAGAGACGCAGGCGCCGAAACTCCGGTAAACAAAATTAAAAACATTACGGCTGTTTAAATACAATGCTAAATAAATAAAGCTACAATAATTATAGTGATTAATACAAACAAAAGGGTTCTATAGTAGTCAACTACATTTGGAGAAATAAGGATAAAACCAATGTTATGAGTGGCAGAATTCCAATTTTCACAAGTGACAAACAACGAAAAATATAAAACAAAAACAAAATGCGAAACAACATCTGCGCCTGTACTGTTCAGCGAATAATCGCTGCCAATCGCTTGCCTCTATTGCCAGCTGCGTGTAGATCAAACATCATATAAGTCGTCTTTACGGGTCTCTCGAAGTAGAAATTTTACTTCAATTGCCGATATCGTGGTGCCGATTTCGGAGCATGATCGTAACAGTAAATCGATCCTCTCGAGCCGTAGTATATGTCTCTGTCTGCGGGTACCTGGTCTTCTTATATTTTGTCCAGTTTCGGCAACGGAAACGTTGGACTCACTGCACTGTAAAAAGTGAGACGCCTGTTATTCTTGCTGTACTTCGCTGACTTCTGCCTTCTTCTTACATGGTGACCATACGTGTATATGGGCGCTAAACCATTATTTGATTTTAATTTTAACTTGTTTTCGATTATTTTGTACTCAATCTGACTTCCATGTTATGTATTAAATTAATACTTGTATTTCCGGTTAAGTCTATGCTAAGTTTTATTTTGATTTATTTAAAACATTGTTGTTTCCGGTTCAATTTATGTTAAAGTTTCTTTTTGACCTACTTCCTTTCGTTTTATTTACAATATTGTTGTTTCCGGTTGAATTTATGTTAGTTGCTATTTGAGTTACTTCCTTTTGATTTATCAAAAAATATTTTGCTTTTCCGGTTTACTTTATTTTAAGTTTGTTGGTATTAAGTATTTATCTTGACACATCCGCTTGAATTATCAAAAATGTAATTTCCTTTGAGTTAATATTATTGAGGATGTGTGTTGACACATCCGTTTGACTGATTTAAAATGTTAAGGAATTATTTTGACATACCCGCTTGATTTATATAAATTCTAATTGGCGGTAAAGATTCGCGGTACAGTTTGGCGGTAATTTCGTGTATAAAAACTGTTGTAATGCGAATGGAAACACACCAGCCCGATCACTATGTACGGTAAGCCGATCCCTTGGGAGAAGCAAGCCAAATACCTAGGCGTGATCCTCGATCAAAACCTTACCTTTAAGGCTCATATTAAGGCGGTTCGCGCGCGCGCCTCCTTCGCTCTTAGCAGGCTCCACTTTGTACTGACAGCCCGTAGTAAACTGTCACTTAAATGCAAGCTGCGCATCTATACCGCAGTCAGCCGTCCCATCATGACCTATGCCTGCGTTTTATTTGCGCACGCTCACCCACGTCATCTCCATAAGATGCAGACCCTCCAGAACCGTTTCCTCAGAAAGGTCACGGGTGCCCCCTTCTATGTCTGTAATATAAATCTCCACGTCGACCTTAAAATGCCTACCATAAACCAGTTCATGAAACGCTTATCGAAGCGTTTCATCGACTGTGGCATCAAACACCCAAACCCCTTGATCTCAGCGGCCGCCCGCTACACTCCCTCCCGCATTAGCAGTATTCGCAGACCAAGGCATACTTTAATCGCCCCCGACGACGCCACTACCCTCCTCCAGGAAAGCAGTAAGGCCACCAGCACCTTACACAAGCGCAAAACCCGATCGCCGTCCTACCGTCCTCACCGCCGAGGCCCGCCGCGACGCCCAAATCCACGCCCCTCCCGACCCTTGCTCGAGCCAGCCCGCGCCGCTGAGCCTGTAGCTTTAAATTCGTCCCTAAATCACTCAAATCCTGATCCAGCTAGTCCCTTGCTGCCCTCGTCCAGCGACCCGTCCGTACCCCACAGGGGGTGCCCTTAGCGTTGTCGCTTAGTTTTTAGTTAGTATTTAAGTTTAAGTCCTGGCTGGAGGCCTTAATTTATTAGGGCACCACAGGCAAGTCCGCTTAAGCAGACGACAACCTTACAGGTTGACCTGCGAGATGCCATACAAAAAAAAAAATGGAAACACATTCTTTATACGCTGCCCGTGGAATAAACACCCTGAGTTGAAGTAAGGTATTTTCTTTACACTCTCTTAAACATCTTCCTGCCATTCACTATTGCCGTGTATTTGTGTGATACATTGGTGCAAACCAATTTGTCTGATTTCGACAAACAACGGCGATGATGCGACGATATGTACTTCTGGTGTAAGCGACATGATAGTAATTCAATCATGATGGTGGACGACGACAATTACCGCCTTTTATCATTTCGTTTCGACTGATTGAAAACCAATATGCTAAAACACGCAAAAGTAAAACACCCGCGTATTAATTTATTTTCAAATTCGATGTTTTTTAATTATATCCTTTTTTTTATTACGTTGTAGATCATTTAAAAAAATACGATATTAAAATTGATTGTAATGTAAAGTTAGTTTTATGCATGTACGATTATAAATTGGTAAGTAACAGGGATTTTGAATGAATGAATGATTTTATTTTTGTAAGTAGGTTTGTACAAACAACGTTATCGACCCATATTATTAGTTAGTGTAATAACTACCGAAAATGAGAAGTGTGCCGAGAGTGAGTATCTGCTTCGTAATGTTATCGTATTATTTCTATTCAGGTTTAAATGAAATTTAATCTGCATCAGCCTGCATATTAAGTTTTCCTTATAATCAGCATGCTTTTAGACAAAACAATAGATTAGATTTATAAATAACAAGCTGTTGCCCGCGACTTCGACTGCGATCCAGGTTGAAAAGTAGCCTATGTCCTTACTCAGGTCATGATAAATATCTGTGCCATATTTCATCCAAATCCGTTCTGCCGTTTTAGAGTGAAAGCATTACAAACAAACTTACATTCGCATTTATATTTTTTCTTTATGCTTGTATCTTCTATCTGCAATAAAACCAGTGAAAAACTCATTTCGCTTTCTTTAACTATTCAACTTTCATCTCTTCGCTTGTTAGTTGTCCTTTATGTGTTATACGATGAGCAAACATGTCTTACTTTCGCATTTATAGGGCATATATCCTAGTTAGGGTTAGGACTAGTTGTTTCCCGCGTCTTGTCTGTGTGTATTTTGTATTGGATATTTTTTATAAATATATGAAGGACGAAAAGTAGCTAAGTTTGTATAACTTTCTCCATGTCGCAGGTCACCTAACCGTCTGTCAATCTTTTATAATGATAGGTTCAGAGGTTTATGTGTGAGAAGGTAAAAGACAGACAGAGACAGTAACTTTCGCATTTATAATATTGAGTAAGGAACGTACACATTGTATAGTAGATACACAGCTCTTTTGCTCATTATTTGGTTGACAAATTGCAGCAATACAAAGGCGCGTCCGCTCCACATTAAACTGCCATTTTAAAACACTTGCAGCGCTGCAATTTGTCCCAGAAATGAAAACACACGTAGTTTATTACGTACACTCCTGACCTGGTGTAAGCTTTTAGAAGAAAACTAAATGATAACCAAGCAACCTAATGGGAGAGCAGTGTTGGCCCAATGGTATTGGCCGACTTACGATTTGTAGGTTATTGGTTCGAACCTCCTGGTAAAGGAAAACATCAAGAGGAAACCGGCATGTCCTAGAACAGAAAATTCGAAGACATGAGAAATCTACCAATCCGCACTGGGCCCTCTATATGAGGCCGTGGATTAAGGTCAACTCCCTCTTGGAAAGAGGAGGCCTGTGTCCCAGCAGTGGGTACTTTGCTGATTTGGCATTTCGCCGATATCGCAAACCGTGGTGGGCATGGTGCCTTTCGATAGTTTATTTATATTCATTCATTTATTTATTGCATCCAATAATGTTCAAAACATGTTGAAAGTTAGGTACTTAAATATGGACACTGTATTTTTGGAAAAAAAATAACATTACAAATAACAAAATTACTACTAATATAATGAAAACTGGTAAGTGCGAGTAGAACTCGCTTTGAGAGGGTTCCGTACGAGGATGTAACCAACCTAAAACATTTCATGTAAATAGGTTGCCAAGATTTACATAACGCTTTAATTTTTATAAAGTTATCGGATCTAATGAATAGCCAAGCCCCTTATTCTACAAGGCTTAACCTTTTATCTTGGACAAAATGTACGGCTTGGCCTTTTTATTTTAGCGGTGATATTGTACTGATATTATACAGACATGTCAAAATCATAACCCCTAACATCATAATTCCTAGCATAATCGGTTAAAAAGGTATTTCTTGCACGTCAGCAGTTACTTTCTTCATAGCCAACGAAAAATAAATAGATTACACAAAGAGTAAATTACTTGGTTAGTTAAATAAATTTTAGTGCGTGATAAAAGCGTGGTTTTTTAAACACTTATTTTTATTTTTACTTTTTAGTCCAGCGTAGTTTTCATAAAGTTGATAAGTCTGAAGTCAACGAAGTTATGACTTTAACAGTTTACTAGGAGCCACTGAAGAGTTCCACCATCACGTCTTGGCACCATCATCAGACCCTCGTTACCAAGTCCAATGTATTGGACTCGTCAAAACAAAAATCATGAGCACAAACTCGTGGGGTTTACTAGTAGCCACTGAAGAGTCCACAATCCACCTCCTCACTCCATCATCAGACCCTCCTCAATCTGTTCAACTGTGACCCTCGACACCAAGTGCAATTTATTGGACTCAACACCGAGTGCACTATTTTGGACTCATCAAAACAAATCGTATGACCTATAAGTCTAATTAATTATTAGTAGCCACTGAAGACTTCCACTATCCATCTCCCGGCTCCATCATCAGACCCTCCCCAATCCACTGATCTCGTCAAAGCAAATCGTATGAGCCCAAACTGTAGAGGTTTACTGTAAGACATTTAAAAGTTCCTCTAACCACCTCCTGGTTCCATCATCAGACACTTCCCAACCTATTCAACTCGTCAAAACGAATCATATGAACCTGAACATAACAGGTTTACTAGCAGGCACTGAAGAGTTCAACTGTCTACCTTCTGGCTCTATAATCAGACCCTCGACACCAAGTGCAATATGTTGGAGTCATCAAAACAAATCGTATCACCTATAAGTCGAAGTTATTATTAGTAGCCACTGAAGACTGCCACTATCCACCTTCTGGCTCCGTCATCAGACCCTCCCCAATCTATTGAACTCGTAAAAGTAAATCTTATGAGCCCAAACTGTAGAGGTTTATTAATAGACACTAAACAGTTCCACTATTCACCTCCCGGCTCCATCATCAGATGAGTTACAAGATACCAAATCATAGTTTTGCTATCCGAACTATATATACCTACAAAGTTTCATTTCGGTACGACAATTATAAGTAGGTTAAAGAGGAATGCCCATTATTCACCTGACTATGTATAGAAATGAAATAAATCTTAAAAAACAGCTAATTCGTTTTTATATTAATTACGCTTATCACAAAGTTAAAAGAGACGCAGGATTTTTTTAAATTTTGTTTTTTGTTATGCTTATTCTACTTCAAGGGTAAACATATTAGGATGTTTTGAACGCATCTCAACCACCATTTTTTACAACGTTCCATTTTACACACTGCTACTTGACTTTATTCAACTCTGTTTCTGAGTTTCATACATTATTTTACGTTTTATTTACTCAGTGAGTATTTCTTTTTTAGTCAACGTATAATACAGATTATTTAAAAATAAATGAATAATTAAATTAATGAATCATGCAATATGTAATTGAGTTAGGACGATTGAAACGTATTTTTTGACGTTTGACATTTAATGCTCGACACTCAATATAAATTGACAATCATCGAGAGTCTAAGCAGTGACATAAGGGCAGCTGGTTTTAAGGAATTCACAAAGTAAAAAAGACGTTTTAGAACATATATATGAGTTATTAAGTAAGTATTACTATTTTAGACTAAACTTCGAGTGTTAAATAATTCGTTCTAGCACATTTATTTATTTATGACGGCAAATCCTAACCTAAAAAGTAACATTAATATTTTTGGACTTCGTAGCGTTTCAATTGTGAAAATGACCATATGACATTATTTTCTAATCTTACAGGTAGTGTTTCTACTATACCATACAACTATACATAAACTTTTATTATCAGGTTTTGAAATGTATGTGAAGTGGGCATTGTTCTTTGAGTACTAAAATTGTATTTTGTATGCACAATATTGAAACATTTACCACGTTTTTTTAAGACCACAGACATTTTATAGATTATCCTGTAATCTGTAAGTAATGAACTAATTTCTGTATTTTTTTAATTTCTCGTTTTTTAATTTCGGTAGTTTCGTAGGTAGGAGGGGGGGGGGGGGTAAATTTTCGTAGAATTTCTTAAAAAACTTCAAACCTGTTTATTTTAAAATTATACAAAATGCTGGAGACCCTCACAACAAGCCCTTTCATTTGAAATGTCACACGGTACAGTTTGCAAAACTTTTCTTTTAAGTTTTCTACTTTTCCCCTAAAAGTGACCCCATATTCAAAATGTGTTAATTTATGTTGAACGACCGTATTTGGGTCACAAAAATTGTTATCTGTACCAAATTTCAACTTAATCAGTCTTGTAGATTTGGATTAACTTGGTTGTGACAGACGGACAGATAGACAGACGCACGAGTGATCCTATAAGATTTCCGTTTTTCATGAGGACGTCCGGAACCCAAAAATGAAAAAATCTAGGTTTTATGAAGGACATAAATAATTAACAAGATTATATGATTCTGAGATCAATATCACAAAACAAAGAATTGCTTTGTTTGCAAGTTAAGCACAAGCAAAATAAACTTTTCATTTAAAACATTTATTAGTTTAATCTAATTTATTTGTTTATTTCAGACAATTGTAGTCCATAGTTTTACACTCAAACATTACAATTTATTAACTGTTTTTCGTGGGACACTCAGAAAGTTTTGCGAAAATAAAAATAAATGTTCTATAAGTAAATATTCTTTTATTAAATCTTTTCAAAGTACTCTCCACTAGCCTTAAGAAAAAGTTTCATGGGTCTGAACCAGTTTTCGAAACACTTTTTCCAGTCCAGTAGACACCCTGTTTACAGCCTGCTCGAACGACAGCGCATCTTCCGGCGATGGAAGTTGTATCCCTTTGAGCAGACTTTTAATTTTCGGGAATAAAAAGAAGTCACAAGGTGCTAGGTCAGCACTGTAAGGAGGATTACGTAGGAGTTTAATCGGGGTGCTGTCCAGGAAGTCCCTCGTTTTGAGCGCGATATGCGAGTCGAGTCGAGGTGGATCAGTAGCCCGCGAAGCCCTGTGTTTGGTCGCTTGTTGCTCACAACAGAGAAAACTTCTGCCAAGCATTTGGTAGTACGAGTATACAAAATAAAATTTTCACTTCTAACTCGTTTTCTTCCATAACAGCCGTCAAAGGGCGGCCACTTCTTTTTTCGTTCTTCTTCCAAAGTTGGTCGACCGCGCTTGAATTAGTTGTACCAACGATACACTGTTGCCTTAGAAGGGCCTTCACCCATGAATGCCATTTGAAGTCTATCGTATGATTTCGTCAGGTATCAGGCGACACCTGAAATCGTAAAAATATCGCAGAGCGAAAATGTTCCCGGCGCAGATCCATTTTTTAATGAGACACATTAATTTAAATTAGCAAGAAAACAGTACGGAGGGAAATTTTTAAATTGGAACGTTCCTATTTTTACAAAAAAATAATTATATTTTCAAAATAGACTATAACTGACCACATCCATAAAACTTTTTTTCGCAATGCTTCCTGATTGGCCTGGTACATTCTAAATACATAAAACCTCAAAATAAAAAATTGTGACTAAATATTTTGACACTTTCCACAACTAGTCAAGTATGTACCTGCTCCAAAGTAACACTGAACTGCTGTATATCAGCTGAATTGCTATATACCATAGAATCTTTAGCTTTACAAGCCTGCTGAATAAGAGCGTTAGCAACGCTGTTTCAGCTGCTATGACTATTAGTTTTTGGTAGGTAAAACATTGTTTTTTTCTTACACATTCGTATTATTTGATTGGGGAAAACATGTAGGTATATTGTAGAATACCGTATGTTTGAATATAGGCGATAATTTTCACGCGCTCTAAAAATATGACTGTTTATTTGAAATTTATAAAATTAAATAGGTTGATTTTATAATAAAAAGTTAGAAATCTCTGTACACATGACTTGAGATTTGACAGTACGCTGCTTACTTATGAATAATTGGTGTCCTTTTCAGGTCTAGTTGATATTTTCGTTGTCTTTATAAAAGTATATTGTTACATTTTTTTTTAATTTAAAGGTTAGAACTTGAAAAATGGCGGACAACCAATATGCCCCGCTTTAATCACAAGTGGGCTGTATAAGAATTCAGTCGTGGTACAAAAATCCATAACAAGCTGACACGAGTAGTTCTTGTGTCAAACAAGTCAGCCACAGATTCCTAAGAAGCTTAATAGTGGGTAACATATACCCAATTATTGTACCCAATGAACCGTTAAATCTCTGTAGAAATTGGCTTTTAGGGATCTGTTAAAACAGCATATAATCCCCATGCAGAGTTGGTTATACAGTGGGCAATTTTGCCTACTGTATAACCAACTCTGCATGGGCCCAGCGCTATACCTAATTTATTTTGATATTTGTTCCGGACGTTCGAAGATGTCTGTGGTATGATGTCTTAAAAAACGTGGTATATCTTTCAATATTGTACGTACAAATTATAATTTTTTCAGAGCCGGGAGGTGGTTGGTGGAACTCTTCAGTGACTACTAGTAAACATGTCGAGTTTGAGCTTATATGATACGTTTTGATGAGTCCAATATATTGCACTTGGTGTCGAGGGTCTGATGATGAAACCAGGATGTTGATAGTGGAACTCATCAGTGGCTACAAGTAAATTCTTCGAGATTGGTGTCATATGATCTGTTTGGATGACTCCAACATATTGCACTTGATGTCGAAGGTCTGATGATGGGGCCAGGAGGTGGACAGTTGAACTCTTCAGTGGTTGTTAGTAAACCTGTCGGGTTCAGGTTCATATGATTCGTTTTGACGAGTTGAACAGATTGAGGAGGGTCTGATGATGGAGTGAGGAGGTGGATTGTGGACTCTTCAGTGGCTACTAGTAAACCCCACGAGTTTGTGCTCATGATTTTTGTTTTGACGAGTCCAATAGATTGGGCTTGGTAACGAGGGTCTGATGATGGTCCCAAGACGTGATAGTGGAATTCTTCAGTGGCCCTAGTAAACCTCTCAAGTCATAACTTCGATGACTTCAGACTTATCAACTTAATGAAGTATACACTAGACTAAAAAGTACAAAAAAAAACGTGTTTTAAAAACACGCCGCTTATATCACGCACAAAAATTTATTTAACTATTTTTACAAAAAAAAATGTAACCTACTTATTTTTTCGTTGGCTATGAAGAAAGTAACTGCTGACGTGCAAGAAGTACCTTTTTTATCCGACTCTGCTAGGAGTTATGATGTTATGGGTTATGATTTTATCATGTCTGTACAATATCAGTACAATATCGCAGCTGAAATATAAAGGCTAAGCCGTACATTTTGACCAAGATGTAAGGATTGTAGGGTTAAGCTTTATAGAATTAGGGGCTTGGCTAGTGCGGTCCATGCCCCTTTACGGGGCACCGGTGAGGGCGCGTTCTTTGAGGCGCTGACCGGCCCGCCGGTTGAACGCGTCCCAAAGGGTCATGGCCGTCCGGCTGGTCCGGGGATACCGCACGGTCATCTGAGAGGCGGCGAGCCTCCTTGCCGGATTGCCGCCATGGGATCTGGAGGCAAAAGCCCTCGCGCACGTATGGGAGTGACGCGAGAAAGCAAAACGCCGGGGTGTAACTCCACTGCCGTTAGAAATTACGGTACAGCGGACAGAGCTCCGGCGGGATCTCATGGCGACATGGAGGGTGCGACTGTCGCAACCCAGTGCTGGGCACGCCACAATAGCGGCGGTAAGTCCCCTCTTTGAGGAGTGGTTGGAGAGGCGCCACGGCGTCCTCACCTTCCGCCTGACACAGGTCCTCACCGGACACGGTTGTTTCGGGAGGTTCCTGTTTCGCATAAGGCGGGAGGAAACGCCCGGGTGTCACCATTGTGTGGATCGCCCGGAGGACACGGTGGAGCATACGGTGGAGGTATGCCCAGCTTGGGCGGAGTACCGCAGTGTCCTCGCGGAGGCGATTGGCGGCGGCCAGCCCTGGTCTAGGCCATGGTACGGAGCGAGAGGGAATGGAAAGCCGTCACCTCCTTCTGCGAAGCAGTAATGCTCGCGAAGGAGGAGGCGGAGCGCGTGAGGAAGAGAGCCTTGCGCCCTCACGCCCCCACTAGCCGCCGCAGGAGACGCCCTGGGCGTCGGGAGTCGCCTGCAGATTCCCGGCCACCGTAGGCGCGGGCTTGCGGACGGCGAGCAATGGGTAGCTCGCCGTCCGGTAAGGACCAGGCCCGGGTCAACGGCGCGTCGTGTTCCACGTGCGCCTCAGATAGATAGGGCCACGGTGGAGTATACGGTGGAGGTATGCGGTCAGATAGGGCCGACGCCTCAGGGTCGCGGGTAATTATAAAGAGAAAACCGTGGCCCTGGCACAGGCAACTGAAGGAACACGGGTGGGTTTTAGTCAGTAAAAGTCTGACACACCCTCCCGCTCCACCCAGAGCGGGAGAAGTCATTTGATGATTTCCCACCCAAAAAAAAAAAAAAAAGGGGCTCGGCTATTCATTGGATCCTACATTTATAACAATGAAAGCGTTATGTAAATCTTGGCAACTTCTTTGCATGAAATGTTTTTATGGATAACATCCTTGTACGGAACCCTGTCAACGCGAGTTCAACTCCTACATGACCGGATTTTGCGTTATCTTAAGTCAAGGTGTATGAGCGTTCGTTTCGCTATTAGCTTTCTGAGTCCTCCTATTGACGCGCTCAGCAGCACCATGCTCGTATCATGAGTTTACCTGATATTGTTAAAGCAAACATCATCAAGCTGGCATCCAACTTGGCGGCTATTGAGCTCGGCAACAAGTCCAAAGATCTACAGATTGAAGAGCGTTGGTGAGCTTAATCCTCCCTGCTTCACCGCGCACTTAACACTATTGACCATAATAAAATAATTGATTAAAACCAGAAATGAATTACAAGGGAAGACATTCACATCTATAAAATAATGTATTTGTATATTTAGGATCACCAACAAAAGATATACACAAAACATTACGCAAGGAAAAGATAAACATGACCACAGCATGCACAATAAAGTAATCAACTAAGCAATTTGATAGAGTACTAATAATAAAAATGGTAAAATTTTGTTAAAAGTTAACAAGTTTTGAATGGACAGTATAGAAAAGAAAGGAAAATATAACATTATAAGATTCTTAAATTAAATTAACTCCATTAAACAAGCCTTTTATTTAGACAGACACTCGCAGATGCCTAGATTCAAAGTTTTAGCCAACACATTATATTGCCTACAAATTCTTGGCACAGCGGCGAAATGACCGAGATTAGTTTTCGAGCCAGGGATGTAAAATAAGTTGTATGTGTTATCTAATGAGCTTAAAAGTTAACTGCAGTATATCGTTCCACTCAATATCTTACTCAGGATATTGAGTCCAGTTTCTTCCTACGACTTGCTGGTGTATCCGTATGATAGTGTGTCAACCTGTCAGTGTAGCTAGTGAGTTGTTTAGCCAAGTGATCTCCGTAGCACAGATGGTAAAGATATTGCTTTTGGACACTCTCTAATCGCTTGAAGTAAACCTCGTAGTGCAGATTCCATACCACGCAACTATATTCTAAGATTGGACGGACTAGAGTGTTGAAAAGCTTAATTTTTGTAGCGGGTCTTTTAAACGCAGCTTTTTGTTGACATTTCTTGTCAGACGAATTCAAAATGTTGGTTATGATATTAAAGCGCTTTTAGCGAATCTCAAAGCATATGGCGTCTAGCGGTATCAGATAGAATAAAGTGATGGTATACTTTAAGCGCTGAGTGGTGTTTGACTGTGGCTTGCTTGGAATCTCGTGACCGAAAGGTCGTAAGCGCCGTGGTACGAGTATAGACGTCACTTACGCGTGTTAGTCAAATACATACAGAAAATATTATTTTCAACATCGTGTCTACCTGGTATGCATCCGTATATATTTTCTTTGAAAAGTGAGTCTGCAAGGATCAGTCACATTGTCTATCATTTTTTTTCAGCCACTTAGATACTCCGGTAGTTCTGCTCCCAAAACGTCCAATTATGTTGAAAAAATAGTAAAACAACGAGGTGTGTGAACGAGTCCGACGGGAAAAATATAGTTTTGACAATTTTTGTCAGTTTGTCTCGTTTGTCAAAAATTGTGGGGCCACAAAGAAAGCGGGTCGGTAACAAAAACCTCAATAAATTCCAAAATATTGGAGCTAGCTTTAAGAAATAAAGTCTGTAATATAGACAATTTTATAGTGCTTAAATCAATGTCATAAAAGTTTAAGAATAAGAAGTCTATTTTGAATTAAAGTAAGTTAAGTAAAAATTACCATATTCACTAGATTTCGAAAATGTGAGTATGGTATCAAATATGCAATTTTAACACATTTTAGTATTTTATATTGCTACCACGAGCTGTTAAGGCAGGTCTTTTCAGAGGTCAAGCTGAGAAATATTCTTCCATTCCTCTATCAGTGTTTCTTTCAGTTCACGAAGCGTGATTGGAGGGGAAATTTCGATGGCGTACAAGTTGTCCCAGTTCGTCCTAGGCATGCTTGCTCAATGGGGATAAATCTGAGCTGCATACTGGCCATTCCATGAGTATGATAGAGACATCTTCAAGGTAGTCATACTCAATCTGAGCTGTATAGGGACGAACATTATCTTGCATAACGATGGCTTTCTCGCCCATGTTTACTAAATGGGTCAACATACTCATTCAAGAAAACATTCACGTATCTTTCAGCAGTTAAAGTGCCATTTTCCATAATCACTAGCATGGTGCGGCTTTCGGAAGAAATTCCAGCAACACGTGTATGGAGCCTCCGCCGCATGGCACTTTCTTTTTAATGCAAGATTGGTTATAGCGCCCCCCTGGTCTTCTGTATGCTCTTTGACTCTCATCGTGCGTGTTGAGCATTTAAAAAAAAAAACCTGCGTTTTTTTTTACTATTGTGTTGTGATAAGCATAATTAAAATACAATTCACTTTGAATTTAAGATTCATTTCATTTCGTACCTAGTCAGGTGAAAAGGGGTATTCTTCTTTGTCAAAAAAAATGCCTTTACGTTTTATTTACTGTTTTTATTAAAATCGCCAATAAGAAATAAAATGGTATCACTTCTTCCTTTTTTAGTAACTAAATAAACTTCTTATTTAGTATTTTATTTCAAAAGGTCTGCTCAATTATTTTAAAAATTATCGCATTTTTTAACAGACCCGCTTTCTTTGGGGCCCAGTGTATGTATCGGATTGATGCAAAAACGGCTGAACGGTATTGAATTAAATTTGGCACAAACAGTTTATAACCTGAAAAGACACGTTCATTCCGGGTAGTAAGTTCCCATGGGATATTTACCACTAACCACGCAGGCAATACCGCGAGCAAAAGCTAATCTACAGTTAAATCCATCGAGATTGATATTTTTTTTCCCTTTGAAAGAGCAATCACAAAATACCCATAAATCAAAGTCCCATTGAGGAAACCCTATTATATTACCTACCCAAAGGTGAACTTTTGAATACCTCTGGCTACGACATTACGAGTTTGGCAAAATTCTTTAATGGTACCCCTTTATAATCCCATCTGTTAAGTTGATCCCAACGTAAGGATCATTGACCCACATTTAAATATAATTTGGTACTAAACTCGAAAAGGCTTTTAACACACGGTTCCACGGTCAGAAGTTATTCCACTGGAACATAATATCGGGATTAAAAGTATTTTACGTCCTAGCCCAGGTCATGGTCTACCTGTGCGCCAAATTTTGTCGAAATCCATTCCGGTAATAGACAAACATACACATCCAACACAACAGAGACACATCCGACTGAGAACCAAAGTTATCGACATAGCTCAAAGAATTAGCAAGCTGAAGTGGCAGTGGGCCGGTCATATCTCGCCAAGAACCGACAACCGCTGGGGTAAACGAGTTCTTGAGTGGGAACCGCGACTCGGCAAACGTAGTGTAGGACGCCCTCCGGCCAGGTGGGATGACGATATGCTAAAGACTGCAGGCAGATGCTGGATGCGTCAAGCTGAAGACAGGGTGCAATGGCGCTCATTAGGGGAGGCCTGTGTCCAGCAGTGGACTAATATAGGCTGATGATGATGAATAGACAAACAGACATACAGACAGACAGAGTTTTTTCGCATTTACCTATAATATTAGTATGGATTGTGTCCCACAAAGATAGCTAAGTTTGTAATTAAGTACATACTATGCAGCTAACATTACCGGCCACATGGATACATCAACCATCAGGCATTAGGGGACACATTTGCTCAAGGCTACCCCCATTAATTACCCCTACTAACTACCCTACACAACCCGCTACGGATGAAACCGTGAAGATATATGCGTCAAAGATTTCTGGTTCACATAAATTCAGGTTACATTATCTGAGGAATTTGTGTTTTGAAATCGACGTTTTAATTTAATACGAAATATAGGAATTCTGAAAACATGGAATCACTCCCTTTTGAAAGTTATTTACAGAAGAACGGAGAACAATATTTGAATTGCTCCCAATATAAACATCCGCATAATTTTTGTAGCGTTTATTAGAATTTTCTGAGAAGAAGCAAACAATATTAAAAAGAATTCAAATATTATTTTAATAAGATTTTAATAAACATATTTTGAACTGAAAATGTCGCAATAAAATTCTATTGAGAGCAAATCCAATATTGTTCTCCGTTCTTGAAATAAAATTGTTGTCATTTGATAAAAATACGAAACTAGCAAATGGAGACGAATTTCTGACCGATTATTTTTATAACGGAATTTGACTCATCCTCTAAAAACTTAGTACTTACGAGTATTATGAACAATGTTTAACTATCTAATAATCATCTTTAAACTTTTTAGGCATTTAATGATGAAGATTTTAAAAATAAATGAATCTCTTTTATTTATTTTTTGCCTTTTATACTACAGTTTTTCGCAGTTAATTGGCTATTATTTTAGGATCTCAAAAAAGTAAAATTGGAGGTTCACAAAAAGAAGTGCAGTCAACACAATATTACTGTTCAATTTTATTTTTAGGAGTATTTGATTTCGCAAAATGGAAGTATTTGATTTCGATTAAATAGGCCTTTCTTAATCAATACTTCCCTGCATTGTTCCAAAATATCGACTACCTTGGTGCTTATGCAAATGAGATTTTTTGCAGCTTGCAAACCATTTTGACATTATCTACCTCTCCATAGCTATTTTAATATCTCGGTCCCCATTTCTCGTATGTTACTCTCAATGAAGATATTGCTCCGACCGTAATAATTTATTTGACATTCTTAAGTGTCGTGATAACGTCCAGAAATGAATAAATGATTTCAAATGTTCTTCCGAGAATATTTGAGATTATTTGCACGTACGTCTAGATGCAAAACCGGGAATGCGGAATTTTTGTAATTATCTATGTTATTTTTAATGTTATGTATAATGTGTTAAACTTTGTTTTTTACATTTTCTTTTCCTTTCGATTCCCAGAACATCAAGTTGAAAACATTTTCTTGTTATGATTTTAGCTAAATAATCTGGACTTATTTTTCAACCTTTTGAAGACCTCGTTTTGTTATTCTAGAATTGGTAATTAGCTCTCATTTTCCGGAAAACTAGAAACTGCACTTACCATGTTATGTCGCTATCTGAATATGTTCTATGGTAGACTGATATGTCAATGGTACTTGGTCCGTATTCGTGCAGTTTTTTACTAGTGCATCAAGCAAACAAATAAGACCATTCAGTACCCTAATTGCGTAACACATTTTCGTAATCGATTACGACTAATCTGTTTGATTTTGACGGTTCAAGAACATTCATTGCGTTCTATATATTGTTGTTGAGCAGACTTTTTATCAAACTTAAGAAGCAATGGATTAGCAATCTATTTCAAAACGATTCAGATTCCGATTGATTGTGTATTACGCAATTAGGGTGCAGGTCACACAACATCCTTTTACCAAACCTCACATTTTAAAGGTAAATTAGAACCTGCATCCTCCCGAAAGAATGGCCTACTTATAAGAACATATTCACAACACCCATTAAAACTCTGACCTCACATCAAAAAGAGATTTTAAAACGTTGTAGTGGTACTTTGGAGTTCAAAAGTAACTCAATTGTAGCATCAAAAGGTCGGCAACATGTGTGATGATTAAGAGTTGCCTCCTGTTCTGAATAAATTGTGAATTATTCTGCTCCTGTCGTCTTTGACAGTTTTTCATTGAGTGAAGCGAACTTTGGTAACAGGGAACTCTTAGTACGCATAATAATATGTACCTTATACGCTGTCGCTACTTCTGTGATCCCAAATTATTCAAGTGATTAATTGGTTGTGCTACGGCTTACCAAGACGCGTATTATTTCTTATATAGAAATAGAATAAGATAAGAGTAGGCTTAATTCAACAGTACCTACTGACTATGCGGAAAAAGTGGTAGTGTTTGCAAAGTTTCCTGATAATACTATTATGCCATCATAACTTAATATTATAAATGCAAAAGTAATTGTTTGTTTGTTAAGCTTTCTTGCTTAAACGGCTGAACATACATTTCGATGAAAATTCAGCGATCTGTAACGGGAGTCGTGTCCAAATACCCGCTTCTTTATACAAACACTCTTATCGAATTAGATACACTATGGCATAGTATAATAAAGTAACAGTATTAAATTTTCATAGAAAACGACGACGCGCTTTGAAATCTCAGTGGATACCAATCCGCAACGGTCTCTAGTACGCGGTAGTTACGCACCGACGCGGACGGTGCGACAATTTATTACGTGAAATATGGAACGAAGATATTGACTGTATTGTTTAGTGTATGGATGATTAAATGCATTAATTTCAAAACCAGTAACCACGCGGACTAGCCTTTCTTTATTAATATCAACCGGAAGACAATTAATAAATAGAAGTCCACTCCACAGCGTACCTTAAACTATGAACACAAATGTTACTGACCTAGCACTTCGATTTACTGGTCTAAACCGTACTGTGTGCGTCATTATGTTCGTGTGTAAAGAAAAGATTTACTTTTACATCTTTCAGTAACCACGCGGACGAGCCTATCTTTATTGATATCACGCGGATTTGTGAGATCGCTAGTAGTAGCAATCTCACAAAGCAATTGACGCTTTGGTTTCACTTACGACCTTCTTTTATAAGTTATTTCTATACTATATACGCACACACACTCACTTCGTCTAGTAAAGTGATAGTAATATTTGTCGCATCCGGTCAATAGTACGGAGAAGAAACGAATCGCAAGCGCGCCACTTTCGACATCACGGGTTCTACTACCCACACCTACAGCGCGCTTCTACAGAGTCGTGATGTTTTAAGTCTACGGCGAGGAAGATATTCAGTGTCTGATCGCTTACGAGTTAAGACGTCGCGGAACTGTACTCGATTCGTTGAGCTCAGTTATTGTGTTAATTGTTTATTAGTGATTTTAATAAAAGCAGCGTGTCGCACCCAGTGTGTTTTCATTACACGAAACCCATCTTCTGCCCACATAATGTCTGAATCTAACGGAGTAAATCCTGACGATCCGACATCAGAATTGGGATCACATCGTGCTAATGAGATCACACGCGGGAACAGTGACAATAACAATCAGTGGCGGTTACTTTTTGAAATGCAAAACCAACAAATGCACGTGCTGATACAAACTATTAAAACACAGCCAGTGAATAGCAAGTTGGTGTTGCCGGACTTCTACCCCTATAAACCCGAGTCTGATGCGCGTTCATGGTGCGCCACCGGTGACTTGTTTTTCGACGGGAATGCAATGGAAGGAAGCCAGCTTATTTGGACAATAAGCAAGGCGTTGAAGGGCGCCGCATCTACGTGGCTGTCGCAGATAACCTATCCAGGTATGACGTGGGACCAGTTTAAAGAACTGTTCAAGGCCAGATTCGTGTGCATCGAAACTTCTGCGGCTACGCTAATTAACCTGAGCAATGACAAACCAATGGAGAATGAGACCTATGCCGCCTATGCTAGCCGTCTTATGACGTCGTTGTTAAATAATTGGAAGGATCTGAGTGTTGAACAGATTGCTGTGTCGACTGTTATCGCTCACTTGGCGCAAATCGATACACGCTTGCAACGTCTCGCATTTACAACGGAGATTGCAACGCGTCATAAGTTGCAGCAAGAGCTTCAAGCGTTCTCTTACCTGAAGAGGAGAGCCCCTACAGATATGCGCTCTGACGGGAACGAGAAACGTTTGAAGTTTTCGTCACTACCACCAATCAAGTGTTAAGCATGTGGCAAGCTAGGACACAAACAAGCGGATTGTCGCTCGAAGAAGAACGACGTCAAGAAGCCGTTGCCTGTGCCGGCTGATATGGGCGCCCGGCAGCGACCACAAGCCAGCAGCAGCTCACTGGTGTGCTTCAAGTGCGGCACGCCGGGCCACATCGCCAGTCGCTGCACAGCGGTCGGGTCTAGCGCTGCTGTACCGGCGGAGAAGAGTCGACCTTTGCATCGTCGAGTCTCCATCAGGGAAATTGAAGCATTTTGTAAAAACATTGACAGTGTCAGACAGCGCTGCCGTCTTTGTCTCTCCTGTACGAATAATTGCTGATCAGGGACGGTGCTTTTCAAGCAAGGAGTTTCGTGACTTCTGCCAAGGTAAAAATATCAATCTACACCTAATTGCGACTGGTTCATCGAATGCGAATGGTCAAGTGGAAAGGATAATGAGTGTGCTTAAGTTAATGTTAACTGCGATAGAGACTGATACAGATCGGTCGTGGCAAGACTCGCTAGGAGATGTACAGCTAGCTCTTAATTGTACGGTTAATCGCGTTCCAAAAGCTAGTCCATTAGAACTTTTGATAGGTAAGGTAGCACGTCCACTTCATTTAATGGCTAACAACAATGACGACATTATAGACCTTGATGACACTAGGAGATTAGCATCCGAAGGCATTGAGAAGTCTGCGTGTTATGATAAAAGTCTTTTTGATAGTACAAAGGCAAGCGTGAGTAGGTTCTCTGTCGGTGAATTCGTGCTTATTCAGAACGAGGAGCGTAATCAAACTAAGCTTGACGTAAAGTACAGAGGGCCATTTCAAATTGTTGAAGTGTTAGATGGCGATCGGTATGTTTTAAAATCTCTAGTTAACAAGCGTACTTACAAATACGCTCATGACCGTGTTCGGAAGATGCCCGAGGACCAAGTACCAGTTGAGATTGTAGACGAAATAGATGATGAATTGGCATCACTTTAGTTTGTGTAAACAGGTTCTCGGTTCAGTGGGTCGGAGACTATACCAGAGTATCGTAGCCGTAGCCCGTTGGAAATCGGTATCTGCTCAATGAGTAGTCCGTGGGTACGCGGTAGGCGGTAGCTCTGGGTGGTATAGTCGGGTTTTGCCTAGAAGCAAAGACCATAGAGTCAAGGGTTGACTCGGTATTCCCGTGGGGAATAGTGTGTGTTGTTGACCATGAATGAGATACCTGAAGTTTTCTTTTCTTTGATTAATTTTGTGTGAAATCGTTGTGCTTGGTCTCGGTAATCTGAGAACTAGATAGTTCCAATTTTAAAATAGATAGCCTAGTTGTTAGTTTCTAGTTTGAATGCTATTTGCAAATTGCTTTTGAAATAAACCAAATTTTAAAAAGTCAAATCTCTTTTAATTGCCTCATCAGTCTTCATATGAGTCAGGATTGGACGAGCAGATACTGTGTGCCGGAACGTTGTATTTTTCAGATTAACAACACACGAGGACGTGTGCATCGCAGGATAGCCGTGTCGCATCCGGTCAATAGTACGGAGAAGAAACGAATCGCAAGCGCCACTTTCGACATCACGGGTTCTACCCACACCTACAGCGCGCTTCTACAAAGTCGTGATGTTTTAAGTCTACGGCGAGGAAGATATTCAGTGTCTGATCGCTTACGAGTTAAGACGTCGCGGAACTGTACTCGATTAGTTGAGCTCAGTTATTGTGTTAATTGTTTATTAGTGATTTTAATAAAAGCAGTGTGTCGCACCCAGTGTGTTTTCATTACACGAAACCCATCTTCTGCCCACATAATGTATGAATACATACAGAAAATATTATTTTCAACATCGTGTCTACCTGTCTATCTTTTTGTCATTCTCTATCTTTTTTTTTCAGCCACATAGATAATCCGGTAATTCTGCTCCCAAAACATCCAATAATGTTGAAAAAAAAGTAAAACAACGAGGTGTGTGAACGAGTCCGACGGGAAAAATTTAGTTTTGACAATTTTTGTCAGTTTGTCTCGTTTGTCAAAAATTGTGGGGCCACAAAGAAAGCGGGTCGGTAACAAAAACCTCAATAAATTCCAAATATTGGAGCTAGCTTTAAGAAATAAAGTCTGTAATATAGACAATTTTATAGTGCTTAAATCAATGTCATAAAAGTTTAAGAATAAGAAGTCTATTTTGAATTAAAGTAAGTTAAGTAAAAATTACCATTTTCACTAGATTTCGAAAAATGTGAGTATGGTATCAAATATGCAATTTTAACACATTTTAGTATTTTATATTGCTACCACGAGCTGTTAAGGCAGGTCTTTTCAGAGCTCATGCTGAGAAATATTCTTTCATTCCTCTATCAGTGTTTCTTTCAGTTCACGAAGCGTGATTGGAGGGGAAATTTCGATGGCGTACAAGTTGTCCCAGTTCGTCCTAGGCATGCTTGCTCAATGGGGATCATATCTGGGCTGCGTACTGGCCATTCCATGCGTATGATAGAGACATCTTCAAGGTAGTCATACTCAATCTGAGTTGTAAAGGGACGAACATTATCTTGCATAACGATGGCTTTCTCGCCCATGTTTACTAAATGGGTCAACATACTCATTCAAGAAAACATTCACGTATCTTTCAGCAGTTAAAGTGCCATTTTCCATCATCACTAGCATGGTGCGGCTTTCGGAAGAAATTCCAGCAACACGTGTATGGAGCCTCCGCCGCATGGCACTTTCTTTTTAATGCAAGATTGGTTATAGCGCCCCCCTGGTCTTCTGTATGCTCTTTGACACTCATCGTGCGTGTATAGCATTAAAAAAAAAAACCTGCGTTTCTTTTACTATTGTGTTGTGATAAGCATAATTAAAATAAAATTCACTTTGAATTTAAGATTCATTTCAATTCGTACCTAGTCAGGTGAAAAGGGGTATTCTTCTTTGTCAAAAAAAATGCCTTTACGATTTATTTACTGTTTTTATTAAAATCGCCAATAAGAAATAAAATGGTATCACTTCTTCCTTGTTTAGTAACTAAATAAACTTCTTATTTAGTATTTTATTTCAAAAGGACTGCTCAATTATTTTAAAAATTATCGCATTTTATAACATTTCACCCGCTTTCTTTGGGGCCCAGTGTATGTATCGGATTGATGCAAAAACGGCTGAACGGTATTGAATTAAATTTGGCACAAACAGTTTATAACCTGAAAAGACACGTTCATTCCGGGTAGTAAGTTCCCATGGGATATTTACCACTAACCACGCAGGCAATACCGCGAGCAAAAGCTAATCTACAGTTAAATCCATCGAGATTGATATATTTTTTCCCTTTGAAAGAGCAATCACAAAATACCCATAAATCAAAGTCCCATTGAGGAAACCCTTATTATATTACCTACCCAAAGGTGAACTTTTGAATGCCTCTGGCTACGACATTACGAGTTTGGCAAAATTCTTTAATGGTACCCCTTTATAATCCCATCTGTTAAGTTGATCCCAACGTAAGGATCGTTGACCCACATTTAAATATAATTTGGTACTAAACTCGAAAAGGCTTTTAACACACGGTTCCACGGTCAGAAGTTATTCCACTGGAACATAATATCGGGAATAAAAGTATTTTACGTCCTAGCCAAGGTCATGGTCTACCTGTGCGCCAAATTTTGTCGAAATCCGTTCCGGTAATAGACAAACATACACATCCAACACAACAGAGACACATCCGACCGAGAACCAAAGTTATCGACATAGCTCAAAGAATTAGCAAGCTGAATTGGCAGTGGGCCGGTCATATCTCGCGAAGAACCGACAACCGCTGGGGTAAACGAGTTCTTGAGTGGGAACCGCGACTCGGCAAACGTAGTGTAGGACGCCCTCCGGCCAGGTGGGATGACGATATGCTAAAGACTGCAGGCAGATGCTGGATGCGTCAAGCTGAAGACAGGGTGCAATGGCGCTCATTAGGGGAGGCCTGTGTCCAGCAGTGGACTAATATAGGCTGATGATGATGAATAGACAAACAGACATACAGACAGACAGAGTTTTTTCGCATTTACCTATAATATTAGTATGGATTGTGTCCCACCAAGATAGCTAAGTTTGTAATTAAGTACATACTATGCAGCTATCATTACCGGCCACATGGATACATCAACCATCAGGCATTAGGGGACACATTTGCTCAAGGCTACCCCCATTAATTACCCCTACTAACTACCCTACACAACCCGCTACGGATGAAACCGTGAAGATATCTGCGTCAAAGATTTCTGGTTCACATAAATTCAGGTTACATTATCTGAGGAATTAGTGTTTTGAATTCGACGTTTTAATTTAATACGAAATATAGGAATTCTGAAAACATGGAATCACTCCCTTTTGAAAGTTATTTACAGAAGAACGGAGAACAATATTTGAATTGCTCCCAATATAAACATCCGCATAATTTTTGTAGCGTTTATTAGAATTTTCTGAGAAGAAGCAAACAATATTAAAAATAATTCAAATATTATTTTAATAAGATTTTAATAAACATATTTTGAACTGAAAATGTCGCAATAAAAATTCTATTGAGAGCAAATCCAATATTGTTCTCCGTTCTTGAAATAAAATTGTTGTCATTTGATAAAAATACGAAACAATAGCAAATGGAGACGAATTTCTGACCGATTATTTTTATAACGGAATTTGACTCATCCTCTAAAAACTTACTAAGAGTACTTACGAGTATTATGAACAATTTTTAACTATCTAATAATCATCTTTAAACTTTTTAGGCTTTTAATGATGAAGATTTAAAAAATAAATGAAACTCTTTTATTTATTTTTTGCCTTTTATACTACAGTTTTTCGCAGTTAATTGGCTATTATTTTAGGATCTCAAAAAAGTAAAATTGTAGGTTCACAAAAAGAAGTGCAGTCAACACAATATTACTGTTCAATTTTATTTTAAGGAGCGCAAAATGGAAGTATTTGATTTCGATTAAATAGGCCTTTCTTAATCAATACTTCCCTGCATTGTTCCAAAATATCGACTACCTAGGTGCTTATGCAAATGAGATTTTTTGCAGCTTGCAAACCATTTTGACATTATCTACCTCTCCATAGCTATTTTAATATCTCGGTCCCCATTTCTCGTATGTTACTCTCAATGAAGATATTGCTCCGACCGTAATAATTTATTTGACATTCTGAAGTGTCGTGATAACGTCCAGAAATGAATAAATGATTTCAAATGTTCTTCCGAGAATATTTGAGATTATTTGCACGTACGTCTAGATGCAAAACCGGGAATGCGGAATTTTTGTAATTATCTATGTTATTGTTTATGTTATGTATAATGTGTTAAACTTTGTTTTTTACATTTTCTTTTCCTTTCGATTCCCAGAACATCAAGTTGAAAACATTTTCTTGTTATGATTTTAGCTAAATAATCTGGACTTATTTTTCAACCTTTAGAAGACCTCGTTTTATTATTCTAGAATTGGTAATTAGCTCTCATTTTCCGGAAAACTAGAAACTGAACTTACCATGTTATGTCGCTATCTGAATATGTTCTATGGTAGACTGAAATGTCAATGGTACTTGGTCCGTATTCGTGCAGTTTTTTACTAGTGCATCAAGCAAACAAATAAGACCATTCAGCACCCTAATTGCGTAACACATTTTCGTAATCGATTACGACTAATCTGTTTGATTTTGACGGTTCAAGAACATTCATTGCGTTCTATATATTGTTGTTGAGCAGAATTTTTATCGAACTTAAGAAGCAATGGATTAGCAATCTGTTTCAAAACGATTCAGATTTCGATTGATTGTGTATTACGCAATTAGGGTGCAGGTCACACAACATCCTTTTACCAAACCTCACATTTTAAAGGTAAATTAGAACCTGCATCCTCCCGAAAGAATGGCCTACTTATAAGAACATATTCACAACACCCATTAAAACTCTGACCTCACATCAAAAAGGGATTTTAAAACGTTGTAATGGTACTTTGGAGTTCAAAAGTAACTCAATTGTAGCATCAAAAGGTCGGCAACATGTGTGATGATCGCGGTATAAACTGAGTGAAGCGATAACTGAAGTCGTTAAGAGTTGCCTCCTGTTCTGAATAAATTGTGAATTATTCTGTTCCTGTCGTCTTTGACAGTTTTTCATTGAGTGAAGCGGACTTTGGTAACAGGGAACTCTTAGTACGCATAATAATATGTACCTTATACGCTGACGCTACTTTTGTGATCCCAAATTATTCAATTGATTTATTGGTTGTGCTACGGCTTACCAAGACGCGTATTATTTCTTAAATAGAACCCTACTCTTAATTCAACAGTACCTACTGACTATGCGGAAAAAGTGGTAGTGTTTGCAAAGTTTCCTGATAATACTATTATGCCATCATAACTTAATATTATAAATGCAAAAGTAATTGTTTGTTTGTTAAGTTTTCTTGCTTAAACGGCTGAACATACATTTCGATGAAAATTCAGCGATCTGTAACGGGAGTCGTGTCCAAATACCCGCTTCTTTATACAAACACCCTTATCGAATTAGATACACTATGGCATAGTATAATAAAGTAACAGTATTAAATCTTCATAGAAAACGACGACGCGCTTTGAAATCTCAGTGGATACCAATCCGCAACGGTCTCTAGTACGCGGTAGTTACGCACCGACGCGGACGGTGCGACAATTTATTACGTGAAATATGGAACGAAGATATTGACTGTATTGTTTAGTGTATGGATGATTAAATACATTAATTTCAAAACCAGTAACCGCGCGGACTAGCCTTTCTTTATTAATATCAACCGGAAGACAATTAATAAATAGAAGTCCACTCCATAGCGTACCTTAAACTATGAACACAAATGTTACTGACCTAGCACTTCGATTTACTGGTCTAAACCGTACTGTGTGCGTCATTATGTTCGTGTGTAAAGAAAAGATTTACTTTTACATCTTTCAGTAACCACGCGGACGAGCCTATCTTTATTGATATCACGCGGATTTGTGAGATCGCTAGTAGTAGCAATCTCACAAAGCAATTGACGCTTTGGTTTCACTTACGACCTTCTTTTATAAGTTATTTCTATACTATATACGCACACACACTCACTTCGTCTAGTAAAGTGATAGTAATATTTATATTTATTAATTCATAATTTCATTTTTTTTAATAAGTAATATTTATAAATTCATAATTTCAACTATCGTAGTTTGATAGTCTTACCGTGCTCGGATAGGAGCGATTATAGGGCGACCCGTGGGTTCATATCTCTCCTGCGGTTTAAACTTGATGTTATTTGCAAACGATATCTAGTTATAATATCTACCTACCTACCTGATGTTTTTTTTTTTTAATTACTATTTTGTTTACTAAAGTATTAAATGTTTGTAAATAGACTACAGAAAACTTAGTAAATTATTTCGAATTCAGTGAGGTAGATGCAGTTCGATAAGACTGTTCACCTAATTGAACGTTGTTGTTTGGTGACGAATGTTTAAATCGGTCAGCGGTATAATTTTCAAAATGCAGTCATTTATAAATATTGAAGCGTTGGCAAATATTACTGCGTAAATGATGTGATATCACAAATATCTAATGAAACCGGACAAAGTGTGAATGTTATCATTTAAATATTTCATATTTTACTATATAATTTTTAAAATTATTTGCTTACATTTGTGAATAGTGAGTAAAGAGTTACAAATGTTATGTCATTTATCATATTTTTGTACTGTAAGTCTGTTGTGGGTTAAGAGGAGGAAGTGGGAAGCCTTGCTAGTCGGAGCGCGAAGTGGAAGGCTTGGTTAACCTCTTAACCACTCCAAGCTGAAGGGTTGCATAACCGAAGACCAGCTAAAAAAAATGTTTTTGACAGAAAAGCATAAACAAGAACGTGATTATTTAATTATAAAAAAATGAAGTATAGTTTTAAAGCTTAAGCTGTTAACATAATAAGTAATATAGATTCACTAAAGCCAAACAAAATGCGACATACTAAACAAAATGCCCTTAAATAACCTTAAAACCACTTATTTTGGAAAATTATGATCGAAGCTTTATTGTTTATGGTAAAATAAATCAACTTGTAAAAAAAACATTGTTTGAAATGTTTATTTTTAATCAAAATGCTTCTAAGTTTCTTGACATAGTATTGCACATCTTATTCGGCGGAAGTAGTTATTATAAATAATCGTACCGGTTTGTTATCTTTATGTAAAAGATTCTTAAGGTTTTATGAGATCGGAATCTAAGCCGGCTGCTTCTTAGTCCAACGCTTGGCGCCTACTGCTACCAGATCATATTAGATTAGCTCGAATTTTTGCAATGCCATAAAATGACCAGTTTATGGCATTTGCACACGCATCAAACGAGTCACTCGTTTGATGCGTGTGACCGTGTCAAACAAAAGCGACGGAAGTATATTTTTGTGTCGTGTAGTGCGGTACTGCGATCTCTATGGTGGGTGTAGTTTAACCACATACAGTCCTGCCACGAGTTCACACCAATACGACTCTTAACGTGCTATTCCACTTTTGAACGCTTTCCGTACCTAATGCGATAGGCAATGAGCACAAATTTTTCAAACCCCGCACCAATTTTGCCTTGTCTGAAATCTGAAACGTTAATCTGTGTGTTACAATGTTCGTGTACAAAGAAAAGTTGGACATTTATTTTATGAGTAACCACGCGGATATTATTTCGTCACATTTCCCTCTAATTTAAATGTGTCGCGTGGGTGTAGTGATTTTCTGGATTTTCATACATATTTGCCTTTGTTTCGTTTAACATATTTTTATATTCATGCATACGGAATGACACATATCCCGAGGATGTCGTAAACTCGTACACTCTGGTTTGGACCTAACGAATATCACACGATAAAATTATATTTTTAGGGTCACGAGTTGCCATGTTTTATTATCAATATGATAATTAAACATGAGATTAGGAAGTATATTCTGGTTAACTTTGATTGCTTTGACTTGTTTACGTGTCATCCATCGTTTATTAACTTTTACAGTTATTTGTTAAATGTTGGATGGGATTGGTTAAATATATGGTTACAACTAATAAAGAAAAATATGAAAGGCAAGTTATTTAATTTAAGGAAATGTAAAGGACACAAACACTTCTTATTTTTTTTTTTAAATCATATCTAAGATCATTCTCGATCAAGTCAAGTCTCCTTCGAAACAGAACAAAAAAATAATTATCGGCTTAGCCGTTTGGGAGCTACGGTGCCGCAGACAGACACACAGATACACACATTAATGTTGTAACATCCCTCTTTTCTGTCGGGGTTTAAAAAACCACGGAGGGCTATGTCCACTGCTCGACTTAGGCCTTCCCCAAGCACCGCCACTTTGACCGGTTCTATAATAATAATAATAATAATACTGACAACACCGAGTCAACAAAACGTCAGAATTTCAAATTTTGCAAAATATTATCAGTAAAACTAGTTTTGACCAAATCCTACAATAGTTTTTCAATAGAAACCAAACCTGAAACTTGAAACAAACTTTAAAACCAAAAATAAGTGACCCTACCACGTAATACCACAATGTAAAAAGTTTAATTAAAAACGACAGAATCGGAGGTGACATGACAGATGTCACCTCCGATAAAAATAACATGAACAAGAACTGACGAAATTGAAAAATGAGGAAACTATGTTGACGAGATCAGCCGCACGTCGAGCATGCCCACCGCCTCCGGACTCATCGCTCAGCTCCGCCTCGCCGCCGCTGGTACCCAGCACTACTGTGAGCGCTGTGACGACACCAGCCACGGAAGTTGCGTCGAGCTCGAGCGACGAGTATTTCTCCCCGCCCACGACGCCACCACCTGCTCGTCGACGAGGAGGACGCCGGCCGCCGGACGGCTTAGGACCTCGAGGCCCACCGGCCTCTGATAGGCCGGTGGGCCCAGCTCCCGGCGGAAGTGTGCAGCGCATGAGATGGACACGATCCATCAATGAAAACGTCATGCGCTCATACTATGGGGTTACAGAGGGGGGAAACAATCTGACCGCGTACTGTGTTCGGATGCTCTCTCTTTTTCAGGTGCTTGAGCCAGCTGTCAACGTTTCGGCACAACGACTGTCGGATCAGGTGCGGGTCATCCAACGTAATCATATGTTGGATGACACTGTGCTTGATCACCTGCGAAGTTAAATGCAGAGTAGCCATGTCATCGCCCCCCCGTCGCAGACTGTTGTGGTACTACCACAGTCCAACATAAATCAAGCTGACGAGGGAAGTGATGATAGGGCTACAAACGTAAGTACCCAGTGCAATGAGGAATTGAGGAGTACTTTGGAGTGTGCGATTCGGGAATATCGGTTCATGTCGCCCGAACTTAGACCACGCTTACCTCGTTTGCCCATGCATAACAAAAATAGGGCGCTGGTGGCGCTCCTGGATTCGCAGTTATCAAACTATTTTGATGACTGCGAAGACCTCACCGATACTCATTCGATTCTGTACTGCGCGGCTGTAGCGGCATGTCGTGTAGCACACGTCAAATTTGCCAATGACTAGAGCTACGCGACCGAAACCAACCGTACCAACTTGGCAGTGCAGAATTGAGCACCGTATTGGTGGGGCCAGAGCGCTCATCGGCAAACTAATCTGCTCGAGGGACGGCAATACTCGTCCAAGAGTGATGCGCTTTGTGAGGCGGGCGTTCTCAGGGACTGATATTAGCTCTCAGAACTATCTGTCCTGCGTCACAGAGCGCATCGACTTCCTGAAGCAGAAAGTGTATGCATGGGCTAACCGTATTCGTAGGTATAAGCGGCGAGTAGAGCGATACACTCAGAATCGCACCTTCCAGAGCGATGAAAGGTGGGTTTATAGGGGTTGGGAGCGACCGAACCAAGGTGTGACTGACACGTGCCTGCCAGATGATGATGCCATGTGCTCTTTCTGGCGCAGTATCTGGTCGGTGCCTGTCAGTCACAGCGAAGGTGGGCTCGGGAAGTCGAGCGAGCCTGCAATCCAATACCAGAAATGGGGGCTATTACCATCTTCCCCCAAGATGTAGCTCGTGCAGTCCGTCCATTGCCTAACTGGAAGTCCCCAGGGCCGGACGGGCTGCAGAACTTTTGGATTAAATGGTTCACAAGATCGCACGCTCGCTTGGCGGCCCACTACCAGACAGCTTTGGAGTTTGGTTCGCTACCCCAGTTCCTAACAACAGGATTTACCCACCTGCTCCATAAATCAGGTAGCACCGCGGAACCCAAAAATTATAGGCCGATCACGTGTTTACCGACGGTCTATAAAGTGCTTACATCCATTTTGAGAGCTAAAATTAACAAACATTTAGACACCAACTCCATCATGTCTGCCTCTCAAAATGGATGTAGGAACGGGTCCCGTGGTACTAAGGAGCTACTCCTCATTGATATGGCCATTAGCCAACAGGTTCGTCGTTACCGAAAGGATCTGTCGACATGTTGGATAGATTACAAGAAGGCCTATGACTCGGTGCCACATACGTGGCTCATGAGGGTGCTGGAGTTGTATAAAGTAGATGCAACTCTGCGCACCTTCTTGATGTCATGTATGGGGCGATGGAGGACGTTCCTTCGCTATCAGGATGTATGCATATCCTGACGAATAGCGAGCCAATAAGGATCGAGCGAGGCATATTTCAGGGCGATAGTTTGAGCCCGCTTTAGCCTTGAATCCTCTAAGCACACTGCTGGACGATTCAGGTCTGGGCTATCGGCTGAGGAGAGGTGGTCAGGTTATATCTCACCTTCTGTACATGGATGATCAAAAACTCTTTGCCCCCAACAATTTGCAACTAATGGAGCTACTGAAAGTAACTGAAATTTGGTGTGGACAAATGTGCGGTCATGCATGTAAAGCGAGGGGAGATTGTGGAATCCGTGGGAACCCAACTCTCGGATTCCATAAACCTCAGAGCCCTCTCCGCATCCGAAACCTATAAGTATTTGGGTATGTCGGAAGCGTTGGGCATCAATGGTACTGACATGAAGCAATCGTTGAAGGAGCGCTTCTTTGGCCGCCTGAAGAAAGTGTTAAATAGTCTTCTGTTAGCGGAAACAAGGTGCGCGCTTTTAACGGTTGGGTCATGCCAGTTTGATGTACTCTTTCGGCATACTCAAATGGACTCAGACCGAACTGACTCACCCCGCTCTCCTTGGCTAAAGAGAACTGGCGCAAACCTGTAGTGCTTGACACTAATGATCGCATGGAAGTATGGCAGAGTAAGGAGCTTCACGGACGCTTCTTCCGGGCCCTACATGGACCCGATGTAGATTTTCTAGCGTCCGTAGCCTGGCTGCGTTTCGGTGACCTCTTTGCAGAAACCGAAGGTTTTGTCTGTGCAATTATGGACGAAGTTATGATGACGAACAATTACCGGAGATTTATTGTGAATGACGGCACGGTTGACATCTGTCGGGCATGTCACCGTCCGGGAGAATCAATAAGACACATTATCTCCGGTTGTTCTCGTCTGGCTAACGAAGAGTACTTGCATTGACACAACCTTGTAGCCAGGATTATCCATCAGCAAATTGCTTTGAAATACAGCCTTGTGGAATCGGAAGTGCCGTACTACAGGTACGTGCCCGACCCAGTTCTCGTAAATGGAAATACCACATTGTACTGGGATCGATCCATCATCACTGACAGGACTATTATTGCCAATAATAGTTGCCAATAATGTCCCTGATATAGTGGTGGTGGATCGAGTAGAGCGGCGCACAATGATTGTTAACTTAACGGTCCCGCATGACGGTAACCTCGTGAAAGCCTAAGAAGTGATCTGAGCACATAGAGTTGTCGTACAGTCAGAACTTTACAGTCAGAGTACAATTCTGTGGTCGGGTACCTGTAAGGTTTTTTTGTCAAGACTTTGAGAATGGCTCTTTGTGCTCTTTCCACTCTCAAAACACTAGTTTTGGTTGCATCTGTGCTTCCCACATCCAGCGCATCCGCAGATTCCTGAGGCCTTCACAAGGTCATCGGTCCACCTTGTGAGAGGCCTTCCAACGCTACGTCTTACGGTACGCGGTCGCCACTCCAGGACCTATCGGCGTCATTGGCAATCTGTTCTGCAAGCAATGTGCCCTGCCCACTACCACTTGAGTTTGGCAATTCTTCAGGCTGTGTCGGTTACAGCCTGCGAGGCCTAAGCTGAGCTTTGCATTTGTGGGCGTGATTACTAATCGCACCAATGGAAGGACGTACAGTGCCTCAGGCCGATTGTATAAACCGGTTTAAGCCAATCGCGCCCTAGGCGGACGTCACACCTACACTATCTATATGTGCACTCGCACAAATGCAAAGCTCAGCCTCGGCCTCGCGGACTTTACCTTGGTTCTCCTGTGGATCTTTTCATTTCTGATTCGATCACGTAGGGAAACTCCAGGCATAGCCCTCTCCATTACCCTACCGGGCTTTAAGCCTTCTAAAAATGCCCATTGTTACTTCCGCTATAAACGAAATTTTAGGCATAAATCTATTTTAAATATAACTATAACATTTATTATTATTAAGCCAATTATAGCTGGTATTTACACTCTTATAGAACCAGAAAATTTAACCACCCACTCGAAAACTGTAGCATCTACTTAACACTGAAACATTACTACCTCATTTTATATTTTCACTTAGCAAATTGCCTCGGAACTTACACAGTATATGCCACCAAGTTTCTTAATTGCAGCACATAAATACTGGTGTATGTAAACATGGTAGGAAGAAGATGGCACTTTGTTGCGACTACTTAACTGAAATATGACCATGATAAGCATTCATCTTGTATATAATTACCATCTGGTTTTCCTCGGGTGAGGAAGTGTGGTATTTTGTTTTCTTGAAGTTGTTTTGTTTAATTTGAAGTGAGTTCCTGGAACGACTTGGGTTGAGTAAAGGTGGAAGAATACAAATATTTGGAGATTTTAGCGTAACGGTGATGCAGTTTTATAAAACTATAATTCGTTCAGAAAATACACAGTAAAATATAATTATAATAAAAAACTAGTAACAGATTACATAAGAGCCTAAAGTGCTAGTTTTTACAAATGCCGTGGACCCGACACTAGGATTCCTGTATCGTGGGAATTTTGAAAATCAATGCTCTTGCTAGACTACCTTAGCCTTCCTGCAGCTGTATAGTGATAATATTAAAATTGTATAATGTAATTACAGATAAGACATACTTAATTGCGTGGTCGACGCACGACCTGTTATCATGGATTCAGTACATGATTCTGAACTCCACTGCCTGGAAATTCATCCTCGGTAATAGATAAAAAAATAGCTGTTCATTACATTTTGACCACGTAGCGTATTCCACTTTTTTAATGAACCATTTTTTTTTGCTAGCCGACGCAAAATTTGTACGCAAGGGGGTGGAGAATGATCAGCTAAATTCATGGCTACAGTTTTCGGGTCGATGTTTCTGCCACGCTTTTTATTATTACTTACTAGCTTTTCCCCGCGACTTCGATCACGTGGATGTCCGAAATTATCCCACGGGAATGTACTACCGAGATTACAAGTATTGTATGTCTTAACTCAGATCATGGTCTTACCATATGTCAAATTTCATTCAAACCCGTTTAGCCTTTTTAGCGTGAAAGCGAAACAAACCAAAAAAAAATGCAAATAAATCACTTTCGAAGTTATCTATATGGTACATAAAAATGAATCCCTATTTCCCTTGGTCACGCTATCACGCGTGAACGGCTGACAAATTTCGCTAATTCTTTTTTTGTTGTGTTTGTTATTGTCAGGAGAAGATTCTCATGAAAGAAAATTGCGCGGAAAATTAGGAATACTTAACCACAATATAAAATTCTTTATAATCAACCTTAGCGGTTTGGACAATGTTAACTTTTTTAATGTAACGTTTTCACGTTTGACATAGAATTGACTATTGCTGAAAATATCGTCAAAGAGGATGTAAATAAATGAAAAACAGATGCTTCGATCGGAGTTATTTTGTTGATAAAATACGTGTAAAATTAATAATTTAGTATTCCTTACAAAAATAATGTAAGAAAACTGAATTTCTTAGTGCACATCACGGTTAGTTCAGAGCTATCACGCCGAATATTAAAAGTTCAATTTCATATGGAGTTTTGGTAAGTTTGGATAGACTAACATACACGTTACTAACAAGTGATATCCTTGGTTATAAAAAATAATACAATAGTTTTCTTTAATTTACAGTTGAATTTTCGTTTTTGAAAATGCCAGCAATTAGACGTACAAACTTAAGTCGCAAAACTCGCAATGCTGCGAGTCAATGATATATATATATACAAGAGCAAGTCAAACTGACGAGCAATGCGAAGCGCGGAATGAAGTTGAACGGAATCGATGGAATAGAAATCAACAACATAGAAATGTTGCGTTTAACCCCTATCGAGCTGCATTCAATTATAACGTGGAAATCGATTACACTTCACGGCAAATCGTTGCTATTGTACCAATGAACGTTGTGTGCCAATATTGCAAGGAATTTAAATAAAATGAAGCTCCTGGTTTCTGTTTCGCGAGCGGTCAAGTGAAATTGTCGACATTGGTACCGCCACCAGAGCCACTACATTCATTGGGTTCCGAAAATTGGCCAGATTCTAAACATTTTTTGACTCATATACAACAATACAATAATTGTTTTCGAATGACGTCAATTGGTGCAACAAAAGTTTTTCAAGAAAATTTTATTACAACTTTCAAGATTCAGGGTAAAATATACCGTCTAACAGGTTCCTTATTGCCAACGCCGAATAGTGACTATAAATTTCTGCAAATTTATTTATGGGCGATTCAGCAAGACAAGACGATCAGCGTTGTGCACACAACGATTCGGTGTAAAGACCAAATTGTGGAACAACTCCAATTTTTTTTCATTAATATAACGAATTGGTTGCATTATTCACGACCGCTTTGGACCGATTGCCATCTGATAATCACAAAATTGTCATCAAAGCTGCAGGCAAATACGCGAGACATTTTAATGGGCCAACAATTGATGAAGTCGCTATTGTCATCGTGGGTGAAAATTTAGAAAACCTCTCGGTTTCCTTGTTTTACATCGGCGGCGTAGCAATCAACTGCAGCGTGTGTCCGAAACACATCGATGTTATGATGCGTTACAATATCCTATCTTATTTTGGCAAGGTAAAGATGGAAATAATTTTTCGTTGAAGATTCGGAAGCTACCAAATCTTCATTGAGCGTGTTCAATGAAAGAGGCGCGAACAAGATTACAAAAGGTTTAATTAAAAAGCAAAAACAAATGCGTTATAGCTAACGGTTAAGTGAAGTTAAACGAGTAACAAAGAAATGATTTTGCTACCAGAAGGGTCACAATATGTTACTAGGTATTTAAGCGATGTAAAACAAACGAATCAGAGAATTACGCGAACAAAAATATAGGCGCGGGGCGCGGATCAAAGTAGCGTGGATTCGCGTTGGAGGTTCCTAATCCTAACTGACTGGCCCGCGGTCCCGGCACTCCCGGCAAACTGCTCCCCCCGGCGATGCAGAGCAGACCGGAATTCGAAGCGAGCTCGTACGCACACTTGGGTAGCGCGCACACACACACACTGACGCCACAAAGATGATAAATCCAGTATCAGGTTCAGAAAGTAACAAAACAGTTAGTTCAATGAATTATTATTCATACAGACTGATGGTTCGGGAAAATGAGGACAATCATATCTTAAAATGTCGGCGTCTCTTCCACCAATATGCTGTGGATATGAATGTGAAAGTTGAAACTGAGCGATTGACATTTATCAGGTTGAACCAGGCAAAACTGCGTTCTGAAGAATACATTCATTTACGGGATGCCATCAATGCTAATGGAAATGCACAGAATGTAGGTGGAACAACTATACTCCCAGCAACATACGTCGGAAGTCCGCGACATATAGCATAGCATGAATAAGCTCAGGATGCTATGTCGTATGTAGGTCTGCTCGATATTGGTAATGGCAAAATACCTGTTGAATCATCGTCTATCTGGATACATCACATTCCGTACCAATTTTTGTCACTTTACTGAAAATAAGACCGAACTCATCGAGAAGGTTTTCCCAAACATTGCTCAAAATTACAAAGATCATGTATGATTGAGAGAAAGTGTGCTGCAAAAAACTTAGATGGCAACGAAATGAATTTTCAGCTTCAAAAAAAAGGTAACTGGCGAATAAACGAGTAACAAAGATGATGTTGTCAAATATACAACGGAGTTTTTAAATTCGCTGGAATTGCCTAGATTACCACCTCATAATCTGCAATTAAAAATCGGATCGGTAATCATTATGTTGCGGAATATAAACCAGCCACGTCTTTGTAATGGCACCCGACTTGCAGTGAAGAAATTAATGAACAACGTCATCGAAGCCACAGTTTTGAAAGGGAAGTACGAAGGCGAAGACGTTTTGATTTCACTGATTCCTTTAATTCTGAACGAAATGCCGTTCGACTTTATAAGGTTGCAATTTCCAGTGCGGCTAGCATTTGCAATATCGATGAATAAATCTCAAGGGCAGTCGCTGTTTGTGGCACA
Organism: Dasypolia templi; assembly: GCA_963555695.1. Lineage (NCBI taxonomy): Eukaryota > Metazoa > Arthropoda > Insecta > Lepidoptera > Noctuidae > Dasypolia > Dasypolia templi. The sequence goes on along the minus strand of OY743137.1, from coordinate 9,099,851 downwards.
ATCTTGAAAATCCATGTTTTTCACATGGCCAGTTATATTTCGCATGTTCCCGTGTCGGAATACCAACACACAAAGCACAAAGTAATTTATTATTGCACCGAGTGGGCTCTAATCTAACAGGCACGAGGGCAATATAAATTACTTAAGGCGAGCTGCATAATCTGCTTTTCTTTCAACTATTACCCATAGGAATAGTAGATAAAAGAAACTCATATCAAACAGTTAAAATAGAAGTTTAATTATTGAAATTAAAAGTTAAACTTGAGCAATTATTAAACGTAAGGTTAAGAGTTTTGTTGGGCAAATTTATATTTAAATTTGGAACAAGTAGGATATAAACGAATAATACGTACGTAAAAAAAGAGTATTGATATCGGCTGGCTGAATAGAGCTAATCCATTGAGATAGGCACCTTTTGGTGCGATTAAAAAAACTCTGCAATAATGAAATTTCATACATTTTTATTGCTCTAGAGCATTAAAGACTCGCTTTGTACTGAGTTTTTACTGTGATTGTCATGAAATTAAAGCATAGTTGGAAGAAAAACTATTTATATACGCGCAGGAAAATAATAATAAGAATGTTGTTTATCTGATAGCATTAGAATAATAAAAACTTTAAAAAGATATTTTATGGATTCGAATTCAATATTCATAGTTCAGACAGGACAACGTCTTTCGGGTCAGCTAGTAATATTGTAAATACGTGGAACACTCATGAAGTTTTGCAAGAATAAAAATAAATGTAAAAGTACCTACTCTCCACTAGCCTCTATACAAAGTTTCATGCGTCTGAACCAGAATATTTGTTGAAACAAATGGATTGTTTATGAAACACGATAATTTTAATCAATAAAGGAGTAAGATAATAAGATAATTTGCTCGCAAACATTGTGGAGGGAAATTTTGAAATTGGAACTTACCTATTTTTACTTACAAATAATTACATTTTCAAGATAGAAAGATAAAAAAAAAAAACCTTTTCCAGGTCATGGTCTACCCATAAGCCGAATTTCATCCAAATCCGTTTAGCCATTTGAGCGTGAAAGCGTAACAAACAGAAAAACCGGACAAGTAAGAGAGAGAGTGGAGAGGCTTACGCTGTCACTGTTTACAGCGCGGTACGAAACTAAGTCACTGGTCTTAAATATTCTGTCATGCAAGAGTTAAATGGAACGGCCAAGGTTAGTAGAGTAAGACCTTGTAGAGTAAAGGCTACCGCTAAACAAGCGCAACGCCACAGCGCGACACAAAGGCACCGCTCGTCGCGCGACACGCGGTGCCTCTGTGTCGTGCTGTGGCGTCGCACCAGTGTGTAAGAGCCTTAAGGCGCTTGGCTTTATATTAGATCTGATGACTTTTTAACCGTGAAAGCGTTATGTTAGTCTTGGCAACCCACTTTACATGAAATGTTTTTGGTAGGATTTAATTTATTTTTGTACGGTGCTGTATTTCTTTTAATTTCAGTGGTTATATTGTACTGAAATAGACATGTTAAAATCATAACCTAGCATGGTCGTGTAAAAAGGTATTTCTTGCACGCCAGCAGTTAGCTTCTTTATAGTCAATAACAAAAATGTAGGACATAAGAAATAAAAACAATTGTTTTCTTTTTAAAAATTATAAAACAATTAAATTCAATTTGTATTAGATCTTCTGATCCAATCATTCAATTAACAAGCGTGGAGTGCTTTGTTTACACAACTCACAAGTCACAACTCAAAGCGCTCCAGGGCAGGTTTTAATAATTGGATATAAAAGAACTCAATTTAGTTATTTAATATATTTTGCTGCGTGTTTTATTTTTAAACGCCGCATTTTAATTTTTAACTTTTTAGTCTAGTATCTATTTTCTTCATTTAGTTAATAAGTCTAAACTCAACGAAGTTATGACTTGAGCGGCTTACGAGGAGCCACTGGAGAATTCCACTATCCCCTCTTCCATCATCTGACCCTCGTTAGTCTTTTCTATTTGACTCGTTAAAATGAATATGGGAATGGGACTAAACTCGAGCGGTTAACTAGTAGCTACTGAATAGTTCCACTATCCACCTCCTTTTTTTTTTTTTTCTCCATCATCAGACCCTCGACACCAAGTGCAATATATTAGACTCATTAAAATTTTATTTAACAAAAAAAAATGTTATTTACAAGTGAACATAATTAAAACATGTTAAAAATAGTTTTATCTTTGTTGTTTGTATAGATAGTGCAATTCACGAAGATGCGCCCCACCAATTTTTGGTTGCGGGGATCGCGGGGTGCAGGGAGTTTGCTCCGAGCGTCAGTCGCGAACCGTCAGCGGTTTGATGCACACAAGTAGTACATTATGTTGCAAAAATCCAGACTTGGCACGAAAGTTGCTCTACTTTATATTTTTTTAAATGTCGAGAAAATCTCAGCGTGTTGTTCTTAAAAGCCAGGTATGTAAATGATTGTTTAGAAGTTCGTAGTTACTCAAACACATGACAAAAGCAAAGGAAAGTAATTTAATTTTGAAAATAGCAAATTTTACTAAAAAGAAGACTTCATTTCATCTTTAAAAATAAGTAAAACTATTGAATTTTTATTTTTATTTTAGGCAAGAGAAATTATTTCTAAAGTTTATGATTTTATGAAAAAAGAAGCAAGTAAAAATTATGCAGAAAAACTCACTGATGCGCGATGGAGAACCGCACAGGCTATTGGAGTATCTGAAAGCACAGTGACTAGAATTCTACGCGAAAGAAAGGAATATACTAATACAATGAAGCAAACTACAGTACCTGCTATGGAATCGAATATAACTATGGAGACGGATGCGATAGTTCCTGTAGTCCCAAGTGCGGAGCGTACAACAGAGCCGACTACGGAAGCGGATATTGAGTCTGAAAATGAAGCGAGTACGTCGCATTCGAATCTAGTAGGCAGAAGTGCTTCTATTTTTACATCACCTATGAAGAAAAGAAGGGTAAGACCAGGAAAAATTAATTTAGACGAATTTGATATTGGTGTAGTCCGAAGAACTATCCTAAACTATCATAGAGAACGTAGGCAATTTCCAACATTATCACGACTTAATATTGTTTTGAAAGACCGTATACAATTTGACGGATGTATTACAACCCTAAGAACATTGTTACTTAACCTGGGTTATAAATGGAGAAAAACTGAAAATAACAGGAAGGTGCTAACCGAAAAACATGATATTCAAATGTTAAGATTGAAATATTTAAAACAGGTAAATTCTTTTCGTAATGCAGGTAGACCTATAGTCGTCTACACAGATGAATCATTATTCATACCAACCACGTGCAAAAAAAATCCTGGGCCAAAAAATGTTCTAAAACAGCAATAAAACAAAATATAACAAAAGGAGTGCGCATAATTATAGTACATGGCGGAAGTGCAGAGGGTTTCGTACCAAATGCGTTGTTGACATACAGAGCAGAGATCAAATCCGGAGACTACCACGATAACATGAATACAGAAAATTACTTAAAGTGGCTAAACGAGAAACTAATACCAAATCTCCCAAATGATGCCGTGGTAGTCTTGGATAATGCAGCCTATCACAATACTAGTTCGGAAAAAAAACCAACATCCAACTCCAACAAATTAGACATGAAGACTTGGCTGAATGCAAAAAATATCCATTTTGAACCAAGCTACAAAAAACCTGAACTTTATGACCTTATATTAAAAAACAAAGAAAACTTCCGCAGGTACAAAGTTGACGAATTATTGAAAGAACATGGATTCACAGTGCTTCGGCTGCCTCCTTATCATCCAGATTTAAACCCAATCGAAAACATTTGGGGTATTGTAAAAAACGACGTTGCTAGCAATATCAATCAAAATTACACTTCGATAATGCCCATTTTAAATGAATCATTTGATCGAGTAAATAAAGATGTCTGGTTCAATACTCGTCAGCACGTGGAAAAAATAGAAGACGAATACATGAGACACTGTGATCTTGATTTTAGTTTTATTATAAATGACGGTGATACATCAGACTCTGAATCAGATATTTCTGAAACGAGTGAATGACGATTTTCATTTCTCAATAAAGTTCAATAAAACTTTTTCACGTATTTCATTTATGTCTATAATTACCCCTTATTATAAAAATGGTAATATTATCGTATAGTAGCTAATAATCACATAAAATATCCACACCTAAAAATAAAAAATAAATTACCGTTTCCTTGCAGTCGGGTAAAAAAATATAAAATTGAAGTAGAGCATCTTTCACTTTGACCATGACGCTCTCTCCTGATTAGTCTATTCATTGTAGTGTGCGTGTGCACTCATAGGTAATTAGTGTGTACTGATAACATTCAAACATTGACGGAAGCTTGCACACATATACTATAAACGTTTAGGAGGAATAGTGGGGCGCGTCTTCGTGGATTGCACTATCTATACCTACATGCTAATCTGGCTTTCATAACAAATGAAAGTAGGTTTACCGATTATCCGTAAGAAATACAGACTTGCACCTTCCTTCAAGGGGGTTGGAGGGTGAAAAATATTTGTTTCTGTTGTTTGTGTGCAAATCCTAGCCCGCAAACATTTTAGCTTTATAGGAGTTCGGGAAATACCCTAGGGGTTTCATTTGATATGCAGACTTTAGGGAGTTGGAGGATTAAAGTAACAGACTTTTTATTTTTGTTTGTCGTTTGTGTGCAAATCCTAGCTTTCATACCTAGCTTTAGCTTAGCTTTCTAGGACAGGGACGAACTCGACGTGTTAATAAAATCTAAACTAAACTATAAAAGATAGAAACATGCAACTAAGTGTGTTTTACAAATCTGCTAATAAAATTTTATCTTGAGTATTTGAGCATTTTAGCATTATTCAGGGTAAAAAAGCTACCAATTTTTTGTTTTTGTTCAGATCCCAAGAACAAACTTGACATTGTAGTTGAGAAACATGTTCTCACATATTGAAGGATTGACGATGCAATTTTAAGAACATAGACTTCTTATAGGTTTTCCTGTATTTTATATGTAAGGAACAAATTTTAGGATCAGTAGTTTCGAAGATTCCCCTATGGATATTCCCCCGCCCGAATGGGAATGGTCAATTTTCAATTTTAAAACTTCACAACTGTTATTTTTCAAATTATACAAAAAAAAATATGCTTGAGTCCCTCACTTCAATCCCTTTCATTTAATATGTCACACGGTACAGTTTGCTAAACTTTTGTTTTTAACTATTTAGTTTTCTCCCCAAAGGTGAGCCCCATATTCAAAATGCATTTATTTACATTACACGACCGCGTTTGGGTCACAAAAAATCACATTCAGTAGATTCGGAGCAAATTGGCCCTGATAGACGGACAGACAGACACACACATGGGTGATCCTATAAGGGTGCCGTTTTTCATTAGGACGTACGGAACCCTAAAAACAAACTTACTTTTGCATTTATGACATTAAGGATTATTACAGTCGATTGCACGTCGGTGGTAACACTTTGATGTTGAGCTGGCCTAGTGTAAAACGCAGTTCCACGTTTGTACAAATGTCGCGGTGGGATTTTATCGCGCCATGAATTTATCAACTCTCGGTGTTGACCTGAGTATTGTTGAGAATCCAACAGAGTGCATCCTAGCGCGTCGAAAAATCACATTGTTCGATTTTCAACTCTCGGCGATGAGGAGAGCGTTGAAAATCCAGTGCGTCAAAAATCCCGTGCGGTCAACTGTACGATCAACAACCGAATAATAATAAATAATAATAAAACGTTTATTTCAGGCTACAGTGGACCATATACCTAACTAACTAACATCAGATAAAGTATAAAACTTTTGTTAATAAATATGGCTCAAAACCATGTTAGTAGCACTTCCCTTTTCACTTTTTTGTTTTGTGTGTGTTTTCATTACGGACGCCTTTACCGTGAACGTCTTTCTACATCGTTCTCACATGTATGATTCCAACATGACTGATGTAACTAATTCTCTGTAACAATATTATAGAAAGAGTGTCAATGGAGTTTCTTGCCCTTTCTTCTCCCTCATAGGTACCTAGTACGCTTTGGAACTGGCAACTAGCTTCATCTTTCTGACCGACCGACCCCTTGACAATTCAAAAGTGCCTGTAATTTCCCTAGCTTGTTCTTGTGCTGTCCTGTGGTACTTGTCCGCGGAAGCGTCGGAACACCACGTCTTGCAGCCAAAAGCCTTCGTCATCGTTCTTAGATGTATGTAGATGACCAGGACCATACATGATTAAGCAGTCCATTTAAAAATAATATATTTCATCTTCATCTCTTTATGTGAAATCTATTGTTATGTACGAAGCACTTACTGTGTCACTGCAACACAGATGCATTGTTATATTACACAATGCTTCTCATAGAGCATCTGAAGCTGATTCAAACCCGACCGACAGTACTGGCCACACTATTAGCACAGTAGGGATGTCGTGAGTATTCAACAAATCATTGCAAGTACGTATTATATTGTCTATGATTTGTGTTCTATAATCAATGTGTAGCTGTAATTAATGTGTAATTGTATTTAATTTTAACGACCAATAATTTTTGAATGAATAAGTTGTATTTCATGTTTTGTATTAAGTTGTTATTAAAATTGTGTATATAATATATAATATTTTTTATAAGTCTATTGTTACTTGGTGATGAATAAATAAACAATATAATAAAAATAAAATCATTCTAGCTACACTAAAGTAAGTACCCAATGTGTAATATATTTTATGGCTACACATTGGTAAAATATTGTGGAACAAAGATGAATTTTAAGAAATCATTTTCAGGTGACTATACATAAGTATTAGAGCTTTATCAAGGAGCCTTTTTAGGGGCCGTAGTCAACAAGGAACTCTTATAGTTTCACCATGTTCAGCCGTCCGTCTGTCCGCAGCTTAGCTCAGAGACTCTTAGTACTAGAAAACAGTATTTTGCATAGATTTACATATTAGTCATGCCGACAAAGTGATAAAATAAATTTATGAAAACAAAAAATTGGGTGCCTTCCACGTAAAGAGGGACTGAATAGATTTTTCCTCGCTTATCCCATGATGTGGGATGTTGTTGGAAAGGACGTTAGAAAATATAGCGGGTGAAAACCATTTTTCGATTCAGCGATCCGTTTGCGAAGTATCAAGCTTTAAAGTGCTCAGTTTTGTTAGAGACAGACTGTCCTTAAAACAAAAGTGGTGAAGGGATGTTTTAAAATGTGGTCAAAACTGAAAACTCGTCATAGGTAGCAGCACAATTCAACGTCTACATAGCACCATTGTATTGTTTATGTTTATTTTTGTGTCGATCACAAATTATACGAAAACAAGACAAATATGTATGAGACTTGAAGAGTAGTAGTACTAATTCTTTTTTGTAGTGTTTGTTATTGTCAGGAGAAGGTTCTTATGTAAGAAAAAAATCAGAAAATTACGCGGAATGTGAGAAAAATTAAGAATACTTACCACCATATAAAATTATTTCTAATCTAAACTTAGTGCTTTGGACAATATAAACTTTTTTAATGTGAAGTTTCACATAGAACTGCCAGAATGCGTGCTGCACTATCGTCAAAGACGATGTAAAAAAACTGAATACCGTTTAAAACAGATGCTTCAATCGGAGTTATTTTATTGAGCTTCAGTCGGAGTTATTTTATTGATAAATTACATGTAAAATAATTCATTTATTATTTCTTACAAAAAGGATGTAAGAAACCTGAATTTCTTAGTGTACATCACGGTTAGTTCAGAGCCATCACGCCGAATATTATATGTAAAATTTTATATGGAGTTTTGGTAAGTTTGTATAGACTAACATACACGTTACTAACATAACAAGTGATATACTTGGTTATAAGGAAGAATACAATAGTTTTCTTTAATTACCAGTTGAATTTTCGTTTTACAAAATTCCAGCAATTAGACGTATAGTCACCGGCACGTAACTTGGCAAGAGTCGTTTGATGCTTTTTTCCTTTCTTTAACTCTCTTCTAAACAGATGTTTAAAAAAAAAATATGGTAAGAACCATAAAAAGATGACAAGCAATATAGGTGAATAAATAATATTGTTGCACTAAGTGCACATGCGTGAACTTACTCCGAATACGCCAAAACCTTGCCAAGTTACGTGCCGGCTAATATACAAACTTAAGTCGCAGAACTCGCAATGCTGTGAGTCAAAGACATACAAAAGCAAGCCAAACTGAAGAACAACGCGAAGCGCGGGATGAAGTTGAACGGAATCGAAATCAACAACATAGACATGTTGCGTTTAACTCCTATCGAGCTGCGTTCAATTATAACGTGGAAATCGATTACAGTTCTCAGCAAATCGTTGCTATTGGACCAATGAACGTTGTGTGCTAATATTGCAAGGCATTTAAGTTTAAAAATTAAGATCCTGGATTGTGTTGCGCGAGCGATCAAGTCAAATTGACGCCATTGCACAGTGGTTTGATTAGTACCAGCTAGCTAGATAAAATTATTTATTGGGGCATTTTGCTTCGAACGGCTTTCTTGTGATGGTCACAGTTTAGCAATTCATTAGTACAACAGTATTTACAACTGTTATTTATTGTACATCACTAAATTCTTCTTCTGAAGAATCTTCTATGCTATAATCTGTTACACTAAAACTAACTTAAAACTTCATGCTGTGCACAAATTAGGCGTTCAGCCGTCTTATCAAAACTCGCCTGTAGTTTTATTTCTGCACGCGTTTCGGTAACCCCCGGCCTCACACTATAAAATGATGGGAATACCTGGTGTCCCGCCTTGATGCTCCACTTTCTTGTTTGGTTTTAAGAGTGACTTGTAGCTTTAGCGTCTACGTAATATGCCAAAGCCTCCTCTTTCGTCAAACACTTTGGTTCATCGCGTAAACCCACACTTCTTTTCATAACTTGGCACTTTTCAGGACTCTGACTGGCTTCTTTAATTAAGGAAGCCAAATTCCGATGCTCGGATAGTCGCGCCGATATTTCGGCAGCCACTACTAGCTGGTTTACGTCCGTGTTCGGAGAAGGTCGTCCACGCGCCTCCTTTTCGTTTTTTCACATGCTTCAGTGAAATCCACTGATGGACACCAAGAGATTAAAGCCTTGCTTGTTGATGGTGCTGAGTCGTCGATGGACACTTTAAAAGTAAAATCAGACAACCACTCAGAATTATTTGACAAGAAGCGATCGCGGCGCTTTCCACATTTTTCTGCGCACTTGGATGACAATCCTGCAATTTTCATTTTGATATCCCTCGCAGAAGCTTCCGTGATACTTGCAAGGTAATTTTTCATCGACAAAAAATCATAAAGTCTACTGTTACGATTCTCCTTGAGGTGTTTCTGACATTCATCAAAAAACTCCATTTTTGAGACAGAGAATTCGAATTCTGAAAAACAGACAAAATGACCAAGTTGCACTAAAGTACGCGGCCTAAAATTACTAAAATCTAAAAACTAATGGATATGGCTATAATACAATATATTTTTTAAGCCCGGGTACATGAGGATACAAGTACTATCTAGTCTGATGCATTCAGAAAATCGTCAAAAATCAACATTTTTTTTTTTACTCGGCGTAATAAACTAAAGTGTAGTTAAATAATGTCCATTTTCTATTACGAATTAAAAAGTACATACATACCTTTAAGTTGAAGATCCATCACTATTTTGTTTGTATGTTTGGCATCTCGCAGGTCAACCTATGCGGTTGTCGTCTGCTTAAGCGGACTTGCCTGTGGATTCCCTAATAAATTAAGGCCTCCAGCCAGGACTTAAACTTATATACTAACTAAAACTAAGCGACAACGCTAAGGGCACCCCCTGTGGGGTACGAACCTCGGCTTAGGGCGTCGCTGGAAGAGGGCAGCAAATGACTAGCTGGATCAGGATTGGTATTAATTAGGGACGAATTTAAAGCTACAGGCTCAGCGGCGCGGGCTGGCTCGAGCAAGGGTCGGGAGGGGAGATCCATCACTAACACTTTCAAAAAACTTTATACTCACTGACTTAAGATGTTACTTCGGTAAGCGCGAAAATGCAATAATTATGTATTTTTTTTTTTTGGGAGTGGCATCTCGCAGGTCAACCTATGAGGTTGTCGTCTGCTTAGACGGACTTGCCTGTGGTTACCCTAATAAATTAAGGCCTCCAGCCAGGACTTAAACTTATGTACTAACTTAAAAAGTAACGACAACCCCTGTGGGGTACGAACCTCGGCTTAGGGCGTCGCTGGAAGAGGGCAGCAAGGGACCAACTGGATCAGGATTTGAGTGATTTAGGGACGAATTTAAAGCTACAGGCTCAGCGGCGCGGGCTGGCTCGAGCAAGGGTCGGGAGGGGTAATTATGTATTTTATTAACCCTTTCTTTTTATACCTCATTACTTATCAGCAGTTGACACTGGTGCTAAACAGTTGTTACTTTTGGGACAGGTAGGTATGTGGCCAGGGGCTCAGGTAATAAAACCAGAAATTCAATAGTGACTTTTGTCTAGCTAGGTTGTTTTGATGAAAACACTGTGCATTGGTACCGCCGCCAGAGCCACTACATTCATTGGTTTCCGGAAATTGACCAAATTCTAAACATTTTTTGACTCATATCCAGCAACACAATAATGGTTTTCAAAGGACGTTATTTGGTGCAACAAAAGTTTTTCAAGAATATTTTATGCCAACTTTCAAGATTCAAAATTTAAGAATAATTAACCAACATATGAAATTATTTCTAATCCAAACTTAATGCTTTAGACAATATAAACTTTTTTAATGTAACAGAGTTATTTTATTGATAAAATACATGTAATATAATTAATTTATTATTTCTTACAAAAAGCATGTCAGAAACCTTCATTCACATTTAAAATTGAGTTTGAGTTTGAAAATTTTCACGTGATTACGATGTTGGTCCCATCGAGAAAGTTGTTCAGTTCAATGTTCTATACCACATCTTCAAATTTGACCACATGTATCTGGTACACCCTGTATGAATGGTCTTTGAATCACATAATAACATCATAACTGAGTTTCCCGGAAGGTTAGCAGAGGTGTACCTACATGTAGTACACCCTCATTTCGCCAGTTATGTTTAAGCCCCATGTAATGTGGGGCGAGCCTATTGCCATCAACCGGAAAACACACACACACAAATCCTTACTCCAGGCTGCTGCTTAGAATTTCCAGATGTATAAACCCAATAACACTTTGCCCGACCTGGAATCGAACCCAGCACGCGTAGCCTGACCAACTTTTCGACGGAAGAATAGACAAAACTACAGATAGACAAAATTACAGATAGAATAGACAAAATGACAGATAGAATAGACAAAATGACAGATAGAATAGACAAAATGACAGATAGAATAGACAAAATGTCAGATTTCTTTTATACACCTGTCAATTTGCCTATTTTTACGTCAACAAAACTCGTTTTATGGTGGTCATGCTACGCGTACAGGACCTCGCGACAACTAGACCAACGAGGCGGACTTTGAATCCTTATTAATAACATAACGTTATATAAATTAACGTTCAAAATCAAGCAACAAAATCAACTAGACGAAGCGACTTCGTTTATCAATGTAGGTACGACAAAAGATACTAACTCAAAACAAAGAACATCTCCATCAGTAAATCTTCTCTATCGTCCATTGTCTAATACTTACGAGTGTTGGAAATAGAACACTGCAACTGCAATCCATTTTATTGCTTGCCCACGTTTCCGTTATAGTTTCAGAAATCCCACTATGCATTCTCCCAGATGCTACCAAGTCGTACGAGTAATAAAGGATAATTTAAGGTTAACTCGGAAAATCAGAAAATATTTTATGTGCCTCCTATCCAAAACGAAGCACGTATTCTCTATAGAAAATTTACGATACGAAAGTCAGGTTTTACATTACATTTGGTAATTGTGAGTTTCTGTACGATTTGCTCTACACATTATTCCCAAAATAGTAAACACTTCAAATATCTGAAGTTCTCGTTTGGTGACGATGGCTTCGGACTTTTAAACGGTTATTTGAAGTTGGACTGTATTTCGAACTATCGGTTGGGTAGCCGAGGGAACTGGAAACTGAAAAGTAGATTTATTCAGTTGAACGAAGAAGTAAACATAACATAACGACAAATCTATGATGCCCGAAGGGTAAGGCAGAGGTAGGTATACCTATACACGCTGAAATTTAAGAATAATTAAAGCAGTGGCTACTTCGAAAAATCGCCATTTAAAAACCTATAACCTATCAATTACATTATACGGGTGCCCCGCAATTTAAGAAACTCACTTAATTGGCATGCCCAACAGAAACAAAAACTTCATACAAACACACAGGCGCGGTGCGTCACGTGGTGGTCAGTAGTCTGTCGCTTACTATTCGCACAAGGTCATTTGGCTTTACGCGTTCATGATAATACGACGAAATTAAAAACGCGTACCTACGTCCCAAGCGGAATACCATGACGTTCTATCTTCGCAATTTATCACCCTTACGTAGGCATGCTTACTCAAATAACCAACGGAGTGTAAATGTAAAAATATTTCGTGATTTGCTCGTGCGAAGAAAGAAATGGATGGATAATTAATTGCGCGGGGCGTGTGTCGCGATGGCAGGGGAGTATTTAATTTCATGCTCATTCATTTGTTATTGTTTTTGTTGTCATAGGCAAGCGCGCGCCATTTTATTGAAGTTTATTAAAATGGTTTTGGAGTAATTTTTGTTGAAATTTAAGAGAACTTGAAGTTTTAGGTGCTATGAGTGTGTGAATTAAAGCAATGGATAAACTAAACTGCGTAGATAAGTTGTGGCGATCAATCGCTTTTTTGGATAAATAGCTGACAACATATATGCACTTCTTTACCCAGTAAATTAATCAATACCTTTATACTAACTAAAGTGCGTACGACTAACGAAAAAGTGTGAAGTAAGCGAGACGAGAAAAAACAAAGATCCAATAAAACGGTTATTTTCACCCACTACACATTGCATGTGTCCATCAAATTGCATGTGTGACACAAAACGGTCTATTATGTGATATTAGCTTTGCATTAATTTTTGAGATACCTGTGGTGGTAAATAGTTGCCTTTCGACCGACCGATGAAGATATTTTGCTGTTTTAGTTCATAGAAGTCATAATGTAAAAATTACAAAAGTATCTCTCTCTCTCTCTGCTTAGACTAGACCAGGAGGCCTAGTGCCTGCCTACCTATTCTGAAAAGCAATGCACGCCACTGCACTCAGCGAAATGTTTTGGTCTTGATAGTACATGAATGAATGAAATGCACCAACCCTAGCGTGGTTTGAACAGACTCGATTAATCGAATGAACGCCAAGATTTGCACTAGCCCCTGAAGCTTCATGCTTCATAGTACTACAAAGCCCATTGTATATCAAGGAATAGACCAGGGGACACTGTAATGGTTGGGAAGACATGACTTAGGATAGGAAGGATTAAGAAGTACGCACTCTAGCGTAAGCATTGGACAAGTGTAGAGGCGGGTGATATTTATATAAGGACATCTTTTAACGACGTCACAGCCGGGTTGATTCAGGTCGAGCTTCATCCCCCTCCAGTGGGTTCCCGAATTGACGAGGCGGGGGGCTCAGTAACCGTGGCTTGGGCACCACGGTGAACCTAAGACCCTTGCGCCCGCCCCAGGTCGGAGGACATCCATGAGGATTTTCCACCCCGGAACAAAAAAATAAAGATCGAGCTTCATCGGTGAATCTTTTAACGGGGTTCAACTTCTTTCTCGGCTCTTTTCTATGTCACCCTGCTGTGATAAAAGTTGCTGTTTTCACTTTTCAATGTTTTAGTCTGAGGTCTCTCCGTTTCCGGTTTTTGTACATCTCATCGGCAGCATCCTTGATATTCCACCCTGTCCACCCAAAAATTGAATCACTTGTCGAAATATTTGAAGTCTTGAGCTATCGTTCGAGTCTCAAATATTGTTATTCGAAACATCCAAAAGAAGAATGGGTACAGTTGGGAATCGAACCCAACACAACAACTTGTGTGCGGTCTGCACGCGCAGGCAGCTTAATCAGCGCGTCATCGGCAAGCTGAGGCGAGGCGCGGCAACGACACGGCTCGGTCCGTTGAACAATCAAATCCAGACTCCGGGCTGCTGCGGATTCTGTTACTAATTCCTGATAGAAAAATCCAAAATACTTTTCCCGACCTGGGAACCGAACCCAGGACTTCATGCTCAGCAGTGCGACGACTAGACCAACGAGGTGGACGAAGAAGTATAGAAGCCCAAGGTTCTGTACAGGCGTTCAAAGAAGATGCAACTGTGGTCGATTGATAGCCCTTGACGGAAGCCACTTCAGTTGACGACAAGGTTACCAGCTTCAATGATGTTGTAAGCAACCTTTATAACATCCATGCTCCCATAAAAAAAAAAGTTAAAACGCCCACTTACTCCATGGAAGACTAGAGGTACACGGATGGCAATGCGACGTACGGACGCGCGTCCCGTAAACTTAGAAGGGATCGTACTGATGACAACTGGGTATTATTCGAGGTTGCAAGGTACAGATGTAATCAGATGTTACGCAATGCTAAACGCCGCCATATTCTTGACACTATTAATTCTTTCTCTTCTAACGATATTTGTATCAGTTACATAATACAAGTAGGCCCTTATAAGGCACTTTTGAATCTAAAACATTTACAAAAAAAAAAAAAAAGTCTAAGTGGCTCTTCCAAAAGGTAGTTATTGTATGGAGAAGAATGGGCAAGAAACTAACCGTTAATCTTTTAAAATGTTCTACTTAGACATTAATAATTTTATTTTCTTGGACGTGTTCGAAACCGTCATACAATCAACAACTGACTACCAGTTATCATGTGAGAGCTCTTAATTACGATAATGAAGATAATACAGCCATTATCAGCGAATCATAATAATACGATAACGTAAATGCGAGTATATCTTACCGAAATAATTATGTAGGGTATGACGAAAAGAAATTTAATTTAATGTAACATAATTATGGCGCAGAAATTGTTTGTATCCGTCCCGGACGCAAACTCATAATTGTATAAACATTAATTTTTGGCGTGTTATGATAAGGTCTTCTTCAAAATTAATTTCAGATGTACGGATGATGTATTCTAATATTTTGAACAAATTGTGAAAATATGTGAGTTTTAATGAAAGTTTTGCGTATTCTAGAAACAGGTCGAGTCTGTTAGGTTGAATAAATGGATGACCTTTGAAGTCATCTTATTTGAAAACTTTACCTAAAGTATGTACGAAACTTACATAACTTGTTTTTGTACGGAATTCATTACATACTTGTAAATTCTGTTTGAGTTAATGTAATAAATAAGAAAAAAGGATGCGCTGTTTTGTTTGACACACAAATCTGAGAGGTAACTGTGTAACACACTATTAGTAGGAATGGCTTTCATTTTGACAGTTCAACAACATCAATTAAGTTATGTACAATGTTGAGAATATCCTTCAAATGATTCAAATTGTGACACACTATAATAGCATGTTACGCAATTAGGGTGCTGGACACATAGGGGGTGCCTACCGCGGAAGACTGATCAACGGAACCGGGGCGATGAAAGACCTGAGTACCTATCGGTTTAACCGTCATGTTTGTTCACTATTCGGTTAAAAATACAATTATTGTTGATCAATAACAAGCAATCAACAATCAAGTACCGTTCCTTTTGGAACAAATTGATACACACTGATTACACAAAGCTCCGAAAATCACTTAATATTACCCACTCACTAATTCCCACATCAATATGCACACTGAATTTTTTGTGGTTGTTTTCCCGCAGCGAAATGGTTTGGTCTTGGTAGTATAATCGATTTGTAAAATATAAATGAAAGGAATCAAAAATGGCTTATAATTGTGAAAAACAAAGTTCATTTTGCACTGAACATTTACTAATCGCTATTCACTTTGACAGCAGCGCGCGGTGGGTACCTACGTTAAGTGTAGTGGATTACTATTGTTTCTCACGCTTTCGAATTCACGCACATTTTTTACCCGACTACGGCAAAGCCAAAAGTGTAACACTACACAACATTGATAACATTGGTATAACATTGATTATCATGGTTCTATAGAATGTAAAACACTTAATAATGCAACGGGATTATATAGGCTGATTAATATAATATTACGGAATTCAATTAAATTTGGCAAGGAGATATATGGCATAATTAAGGACATAAGCTACTTTTTAGTCCAGAAGCCCATTGTCGTGGGACAATTTCTTACATCCAAGCGGCCGAAGCCGCGGGCAGAAGTTAGTAAAACCGTGCTAAGCAGAAGCGGGTCGCTAGTCAAATATAATCCACTCGCACGGAAGTAATTTATCATAAACAAAAAACTTCGAACATGATTTACGCTCCTAATTCCCGACACGATTACGGCCGAACTGCCGAACCCAACTCGCAAACTTACCGATATAAATATCAAGAACAACATTTAGGTACATGGCTCTTTAGTATTCTCCTTGTGTCGTCAACTTTACTAACATTTCACCCGGTAAGACACTTTGCCGTGACTAAATCATACGCGTGTGCGTGATCGAGGATTTTCACACAAAAGTGTGTAATGCAGTGTAGTGGAAGCTAAGCGGGAGATATGCGAGGTTTCATAGCTTATGCGTAGGTAGGAGAAAACTGTCTATGCAAGCAAGAGCAGACCTGTTTGAAGATCGATCGTGCCGTGGTATATATTTGTACCACCTTATTGACTTACTAATGTTTAAAGGCTCATTGACCAGGGTGCCCCGTCACGAGGCGAGTTGCTGCGCAGTAACGAATTCATGTATCAGCGAGGGTGAGGGGTGGGGTACTGGTCAATCGTTTTATTTTAAGTTTCTACCTATTACTGGAGAACAACATTAACATGGCTCTTTAGTATTCTCCGTGTGTCGTCAACTTTACTAACATTTCACCCGATACGACACTTTGCCGTGACTAAATCATAAGCGGGTGCGTGATCGAGGATTTTGTGTGAAAGTGTAGTGGAAGCTAAGCGGGAGATTTGCGAGGTTTTATAGCTTATGCATAGGTAGGAGAAAAATGTCTATGCAAGCAAGAGCTATATATTTGAAGATCAATTTACGCAATTAGGCTGCTGGTCGGTGAATCTTCCTTATTCTATGGAGGATGAGTGAACTTTACACCCTGTTGCTTACACTTTTATAAGGCTATCAAATTCAAAAAGAAACAAAAAAAATCCGACTTGAAGTTCCTGAGATAAACGCGTTCAAACAAAAAAAAAAATGCTTCAGTTTTGTTAAACGTAATAATACAGATTCTTTTTAAGACATTAACCGCGGGAAAACGAGTTTTCAGCATTAACCTATTTATTTCGAAGTCCAGATGCTGTTCCGCCTTCGTAATCAAACAATCTGGGAGAGTCCTAAAGTTCTGTTTAAAGAATGAGGTCCAATTCCTCGTGGATCTCTTCCAAGACTAAAGTTTTAACGCAATTAGCTTACCCGTTTGACTTATGGTGAAGGTGCGCTTTATGAATTAGGAAAGCTTCGTTGAGTCAGTTTCTCGGAGCTGTAAAATTATAACAAAATTGAGTTATATTGTTAAATGAGTTATGAGTTAAGGTTCTTTTAATTAGAAGAAATGAAGATCAGGGTCAGAACCACGATAGGTAATTCTGTCTCAAAAGTCATAACTCGTATTTTGCAAATGGATCAGCACTCTAAGCATGATTAAAATCGCAATTCCACACAATCTTTCCTATGCTACCAATTATATCGAAGCTCATAGTTACCGCTTGTCACTTTCTAAAGAATAGCTATGCCACTGGGCATTACGAACACGGGAAAATAACTACCTAGACGCGTTACGGTGGACCCTGGTCAGTTAAATATTAGTTGGGTAGTCATTAAGGTGGCCTTAAAAATGTGGCTGCTGTGACAGACTGTATGCGGAAGGCGGAGGACGGGTGATGTGGCGCAGCCTGAGAGAAGCCTTTGTCCAGCAGTGAACTGCGATAGACTTAGTTGATTGTTGTTTAAAGGTGTTATACCTTACTAACTTATATTAAATCACGGCACGATTGATCTTCAAATATATAGCTCTTGCTTGCATAGACATATTTTCACAATTTGTTCAAAATATTAGAATACTTCACCCGTATATCTGAAATTAATTTTGAAGAAGACCTTATCATAACACGCCAAAAATTAATGTTTATACAATTATGAGTTTGCGTCCGGGACGGATACAAACAATTTCTGCGCCATAATTATGTTTCATTAAATTAAATTTATTTTCGTCATACCCTACATAATTATTTCGGTAAGATATACGAGTACTCGCATTTACATTACCTATCGTATTATTATGATTCGCTGATAATGGCTCTATTATCTTCATTATCGTAATTAAGAGCTCTCACATGTTATCTGGTAGTCAGTTGTTGATTGTATGACGGTTTCACTTTGAAATCATGTACAGTGTATACTTGCTTACTTCCAACGTGTACCGGGTATGTTGCGCGACGGCTGACGCATGTAAGTTTGCGTGTGTGTGTGTAGTGTGTGTGCGTGTGTGTATATGTGTATGTGTTCGTCATGGGTTGTTTTCATGGTTTTCGAGTATGCTAAAGCATAACAAAAATAAATAAAATTCAAATGGCGGCTGCAAAAAATTCTTATTGTTAGTTATGGGTGTGGGATCGGTTGGTGAAGTAATAGAATTTAATTGATTTAGACTTCTGTATTTTAAAGATAACATATGAACATTTTAAAAACATAAGAAAACACGTCTATCTTCGTTCACCGTTCCTTGCACGTCCCGCCATCTTCCTTTTCCTGTCTCTCTCCCTTTCAATCTTATACACCTTACACTCGCACCATTGCATACATTCCCTTCTACTCAAAATTTATTCCACACAGGTGTGTCGCTTTCATAGTTTTTGAGGGTGCTAAAGCCGATAGTGAAGTCAAAATGAAAATACAAGATTTATAGAGGCATTCATAAAATGAATAATTTAATATGAGATAATATATTTTATCAAATCATTGTATATAAATGAATGGGTACGTTTACTTCCTCTGTCTATAGTATATATTTTAAGACAACCGTTTTCTATGAGTAAACTCCAGTCACGCGTCGGAGCTGACACGTACATTTTTTTTTCTTAATCGACGAAAAATATCTACGCCTTTCAGGTTCAGAATCATGAACTGAATTCATGGTCACCGTTTGCCGGTCGATGTTCCGCCACCCTGTGTAGTTTAAACGCAGCTTAAAACCAATTTTTAAAGATAGTTTGTTGAAAATACTTCAAGTATCAGGCAAAGAATACGGCACGTTGATTTTAATGTTAGACTTTGTCTAACATCCCAATTTGCAGTTGGATGAGTCATGTCAACGTCACCGTTTTGTATCGCCATTGACATTGGCACATTTGTTCGGGCAAATAATTTCAGCATAAAGTATAGACAGCATAACATGACATCACGAATTGTTTCCTCGAAGGATTGAGCAGAGGTGTGCCTACAATACACCCACATTTCGCCAGGTATGTTTAAGTCCCATGTAATAGGGCGCGAGCCCATTGCAATCAACAGGGCACATATCCAAACTCCAGTCAGCTACTGAGAAATTCCAATGACTCGACCTGTGAATCGAACCCAAGAAAATTTATTTATCTCTCTATGTATGTACGATAATTATTACTTTTCTAAGCGCTCTGACGGAACGGGACTCTACGTACCTTCAAACTGATAGTTTACTCACACGCCCAGCAGTAGCGCCTACGACCACTTGACAAAAGCGGCATAGATGAGATGCTAGAAATGAAACAAAATTGTTAAATATACAAAGTACACAGCAGAAATCGCGAAAACTTATTCATTTGCCAACACAAAAACTTTCACTGAAAGAGTAATAAATACGTATGCTCTTTCAAAATAAAGCTACTCATAAATATTCGTAGATCTTGAAGTGTACAGCGGCCACAATACCAGAGTGCTGACCATACCCCGCCACGCACACTGAGGCACATAAACTATGAATAAGTCATGCCCGCCGAATACGTAATGTATACAGTCCAACTAAGGATATACTGAAATGAATTTTTGAATTCTGTTTCGCACTTCGTTTGTTACGGTGTGAAAATCAAACTATATAAATAATATTACAAGAGATTTACATAGCCGGCAGCAGTCGCTACTGGGTAAAAATTACCACAGACTATATATGTATATGCGATAAATATTACTTTTCCGAGCGCTCTGGCGACACGGGGCTCGATGTTCGGACGTTTAAAGTGAGTATGATAAAAAAAAAAAAAGATATTTTTTCTCTTTTATTCTCGACGATCTTATTTTTAATAAACAAACATTAGAACTTGAATTTGATGTTTTATTTATTGTATAATAGACATAAAACTACTACGGACATCTTATAAATAAAATAAATCTTATTTATTGCTATTTAAATTCTGTGGTAGTTTTTACCCGGTAGCGAGTATTCGTGTGTTCTTAAATACCTAGCAAGTGCTGCCTGGTTTGGTCCATAATTCAGACGAATTAAAATTTTTGAATGTCGTTAAATGACATGCTTCATTGAATTATGTCGCTATTTTTAAAGATTTTCCATTTTAATTGTTTTTTAAATCTCCACACGAAATCGTAACGCTAATATAACTTTGCTTTTCGGTTACTGTGCTTTGTTGCCTTTGTCGTATAGTATTATAAAATAAAATAAACAGTAAAATAAATGCTCTTCTCTAAACTCCACTAGCTAACATACAATGAACTGAAAAGAGATGTCTTCACCAATATTTCAGCCACACTCGAGCTGAAAACTCATTTTTAAATATTAAAATGACATTACAAAAGCTACAATGCAAATGAGCCACTTTATAAATATAACGAATATTCAATTTAAAAGATAATAAATTTCTTGAAAAGTTTGTGCTTTTTAATGCTCATCTAATTATAACTTTAGAAGCGCAGGTACAAAAACAGGAATAAAATTGTTGACTCCTAACATTGTCAAACCATTTTGTTCAAGCATCTTTTGATTTTTATCTAAAATAGCATCCATTGCCAAATCTACATAGGCATAAATAAGTATACCTACATATATATGAGTGAATTCACACGGGCCGCAAATTGTATAATTAGTCATGGATGTTCTTATTAATGTAATTATTGTAAGTCGCATCTTTGTAAGCTTAATTAACTATTACTACACTATTGTATTAGGTAAGCCTGTGATGATGGTTGTACGTATGTTTCAAATAAATAAATAAGTGTAAATAACTACAATTATTTCAATGATTGCATAAAAAATAAGCCCACAGGCTTAGGCGAATAGGAAGTAATCAATGTATAATCTTTTACAGTTATATATAATACTAGCTTCTGACCGCGACTTTGAGACTGAGCTATCAAGTGCAAAAACTGTTTTTTTTATCCGACACAGATAGTTCCAGATTTTACCCCATACACACAAAATTACTTTATAATATATATTGATAATTATTGTACTTTTTTTAGATACTACTTACGGTTAAGGTAAACCATAGCAACACAAAGTAATAAGAAATAAACAAAGCCAAAGCATTTATTTCAAATAGGCCCATAAAAAGGCACTTCTGAACGTCAATAACAATCTGTACGTATGAGGAAACACAATGATTGCCTCGTTGGTCTAGTGGTCGCTATCGCTACTGATGAGCATGAGGTCCTGGGTTCGATTCCCAGGTCGGGCAACGTGTTATTCGGTTTTTCTATCTGGAATGTCTCAGTAGCAGCCCGGAGTCTGGATTTATGCCCGTTTGATGGCAATAGGCTCGCCCCCTGTTACATAGGATCTAAACATAACTAGCGAAATATGGGTGTGCCATAGTTACACCTCTGCCCTACCCTTCGGGGAAACAAGGCGTGATGTTATTGTTGTGAGAAAACACACACATTTCTTGAAGTTTTTAACATTTATGTGAGGCTGATCTTATAATTCCTTTAATTAAGTATTATTTCCTTGATGTGTTTGTTTAAAGGATACTAAACACGCTCCAGCTTTAATAGCACTCCCCGCACTATACACATAAAAGCCTATTAACATAACATAAAATTAACATACATATTAAGTAACAAAGTTCCAACAATAGGCGCCTACGCTTCCACGCCAGAGTATGTCGTCCTAGGTAAAGTTAAGGCAATAGAATCCTCTTTGAAACTTCGCTAGTCCTACATGTTAAAATATGTATTTAGTCCCATTCATGGCTCCATGCGATTTGAAATTGTTTGCATACATATTGCCTTGTTGCTCGCGGATTAATTCCGCAAGAATTGGGATTCACATCCGTTGGATTTTAAAATGTTGAAGCTAACTTTGTTGACAGCAAAATGGTTTTTGGGATAAGAGAACGAAGTGCTCTTATTACTCTGTAGGGAAGATCTGAAAATGTCATCACGTAGGTATTGCCTGTTGGCAAAGTAAGTAATGTTTGTTAAATAATTGTTATTTATTTCAAAGATATTTGACTACTATCAAAATTATACATGAATAAACCTACTTATTTTAAAGATGTTACTCAAAAAAGACGATTTATAAAGACTAACCTTGGTGGAAAAATGGAGAAATGACCCTGTTTTGAAAATATTCTTCTATTCTTGTCACTCAAAACGTTCATTGTACTGAAACTGAATGTGAAGTTACTATTGCGTTCCTGTGTTGTGGCGCCAGATTCTAATAATGCTTTCTCTGTCTTGCATCAACTTTAAAACGCATTTATGTTTTTTTTGTCTTTTAGACATTTTAACCTTTTTTTATAGTGGCTTAATAATTTTCAAGGTTTCGAAAAATCTAAAAAATTACAGTGTACATTACACGTGCTAATTACCGTTCTTTCGGAAACCCCAAAAAAATTATGAACTCATCTTTAGTGGATGACTTTATAGGCTGATGATGTTATGTGCTTTACTGAAACAAACTTAAAAGGGACAAACAAATCGTATACTAATTCATATTTATTCTACCATTAGTCTCGACTTATTTTTATAGGTATTTTTATACTGATGAAAACACTTTTGAAACCGTCAACCCGCCGTATTGGCCAGTTTTGGCTTCAGCACCCTTCACTGCATTACAAGTAAACCATAAATCTCACTCTCTCTGTCACGATTTCTACCATTTTATTCTTACCGCAAGCTGCGCTCAAGAACTTCGATTCAAAAATTTGTTTGAATAGCTAAGCTAACTAGGCCATTAGATTACTGTTACTATACAAGTAAATACGTAAGCAATATTCTGGCACGCTGCCAGTACAAAGTGCAGTTATTGTTATTAACTATTTATGCTAAATGCGGTTTTAAATAGCCACTCGGTACTAAGCTTGGTCTTATAGATGTGAAATAGAGTAGGATTCCGAGGGGTGTTTTACTGTGACGAAAAGTATGACTTAACGTTGTAGGAAAAGCATTATCGTGTTTTTCTGGATATGTATACATATTTGCTTATTTTCATCCCAATCCGATCAGCCGGTATACAGACTGTGAACCCTTTTTTTTTGTGTGGGAAATCATCAAATGACCGCCCTCTGGGTGGAGCAGGAGGGCGTGTCAGACTTTTACTGACTAAAACCCACCCGAATTCCCATCCCTTTCGAATAAACCGTGACCCTGGCAGGCATCGGCCCTATCGGCTCCCGTAACTATTCGCTGACATCTCTTTGAGGCGCGCGTAGAACACAACGCGCCGTCGACCCGGGCTTGGTCCTTCCCGGACAGCAAACTACCCATTGCTCGCCGTCGGCAAGCCCACGCCTACGGTGGTCGGAAATCTGCAGGCGACTCCCGACGCCCAAGGCGTCTCCTGCGGCGACTAACGGCGTGAGGGCGCAATGCTCTCTCCCTCACGCGCTCTGCCTCCTCCTTCGCGAGCATTACTGCTTCGCAGAAGGAGGTGACGGCTTCCCATTCCCTCTCGCTCCGTACCATAGCCTGGCCTCTAGCCCAAGCTGGGCAGACCTACACCGTATTCTCCACCATGTCCTCCGGGCAATCCACACAATGACACCCGGGCGTTTCCTCCCGCCTTATGCGAACCTCCTGAAACAACCGAATCCGGCGGAAGATGAGGACGCCTTGGCGCCTCTCCAATCACTCCTCAAAGATGGGCTTATTGCTATTGTGGCGTGCCCAGCACTGGGTTGCGACAATCGCACCCTAGGAGTTACACCCCGGCATTTTGCTTCGTCGCGCCACTCCCATACGTTCGCGAGGGCTTTTGCCTTCAGATCCCATGGCGGCAAGAAGGAGCTCGCAGGAGACCGGGCGGTATCCCCGAACTGGCCGGATGGCCATAACCCTTTGAGACGCGTTCAACCGGCGGGCTGGTCGTGCCTACACCGGTGCCCCGTAAAGGACCATGGAAGTCCACGAGGCCTAAGCTGAGCTTTGCATTTGTGTGCGTGCACATAACGACGCGTCCTTTACTTGGCGATCGGTCAATCGGCCTGAGGCGCTGTGGCCATCCCTCGCGTGATCACATTGGTGCGGTTGGATCACTCACACAAACGAAAAGCTCAGCTTAAGCCTCGTGGACTGTACCTACCTAACTAAGGTCCAAACAAATAATCAGCTAAACTTTCGCATTTGTAATTTATATTAATTACGTTATGGTACTTAATATAAATTAAAAATTCGAAAGTTTCTGAAGAAAATCACGCCTGCATTCCTCAAAGGTATAGGCAGAGGCTTATGGTACACCCACATTTCGCCAGATATGTTTAAGTTCCATGTAATACGAGACGAACTCATTTATTAGTTTGTATTAGTAAAACAGTAAACTAAAACGAATCATGAGGTCATAAATGGCCGCTTCTATCGAAGTAGGTTAAAAATTCATGTTCCATTAGTAGATGTGAACAATATTTCAAAAAACCCGGTTTCCAGTTCATGCTTTGAAGAGGGAATTTCAAAGGGGGAATGTTTGAAAGACGCGAGGCAAGCGCATTGTTTCCTAAAGATTCTCATTTTGCTGCGGTAAAAATACGAGTAGCTTTATATTTTACAGCTTTTTAACTTTTCGAGACGGCGCTGGACACTTTCACAATAGTCCGACGCTTCTTAACTGTTCTTCGGAATTAATTTTATTGTTTCCTACTTCTGCTTCGACGGTCATGCTTTGCATCTTTTCTAACTTTTATGGTGTGTATAAAATTACGTTTGTAAGGGCCGATTTCACCAAAGCGACGGATTTTTATCCGTGGAATAAAATTGACGTCTGACAGTTCTAGTATGAAAAAACTGTAAAATAACAAAATTAATTCTCAGGATTCTAGGTACAAAAGTTTGATGAAATTCGCCCTAAATGCTACAAAAGCGTATTTATTGAGACGTGCGTGCAGCGTTGTGCTGTTAGGAAGCTGTGACCTACTGTAGATCACTGCAGTCATTGCACCTGACGTTGTACGATTTTTAAACCCTTTCATACCTCATGGACGCCTGGTACCTAAAAGTATAATTTATAGGTATTTATTGCAAGTAAATGGAACGACTCGGCTTACCCTACATCACTAAACATCAGTCTCATAGGCGACTCGGTCCCCACGCATTCGCTCGCACCACCGAGCTTAGTACCCACCTAATTCAGTGATATAGTGACCCGTGCGCATGCATTGCACTGCACGTATTCTACTTCCGGAGTTTTAACGAATTTTTAGTCTCATGGACTAATGTCTATTGATAACGCGTGTAAAGTGAGTCAAGGAAAGCTTTGAATAATTTTGTTGTTGTATTATCAGTATTATGGTAATACTTGAGAGCAAATTGAAAATGTCGTGGCTAGTACTTCTCAAGCACAGCTAAACAAACGAAAAATTTGCGCAGTTCGCCCATATCAGAAGCACAGGATGACCAAAGTGTCATGCCTCTCCTGCAGGAAGGCCATTTGTGGCGAACATACCATTCCTGTCTGCTCAGACTGCCAGGATTAACATATAAAATGTGTCTAATTGTTTTTAAGAAACCTTAATATTACATCTTACATAACCTACATTTTTTTGAGAAAAATATATCATTTTTTCATTTTGTTAGTTAAAATGACTACTGTTTAGTGAATGTGTAACTCAAAAATATATTTAGTGAGCTAGGGGTACAACTTAGTTCTTCTACTCGTTCGAGTCTGATCTGGAAATAGTTTTATTTGATATTAGTGGCTGTTATTACCCCGCGTTTACACACCAAGGTATAAAACATATATTTTCGTGTATCGTTTCGTTTACACCTAATTTAGAACTTAATGAATAAAGAATACTTCAGCAAAATCTGTTAAAACAAAATTTTACCCAAAATTAACACTAGAATACACCAAACAATAAAGCATGAATATAAGCCAGACAACTATAAAAACAAATAAGTAAGTTTTCGGACTTGTTTTTGATAAGGTGCTCCCTTGAGTCCAACTCTCGGACATTCCGCCCGTTATGACGGAGCGATAATTTATTAGATTCGTTCAATTTTTTCTCTAAATTCATATATGTTTATACAGTCACGCCTATTTCACTTCAAATGGTGGCACATAAAAGTTGGGTCCGCAGTATCTTTCGATAGTAATGTGTGATATGGCAGTAGTGTTCCCGATTTTGTGATCGCGTTTGAAAATAATGCGAGAGGTGAAGTTATGAGCAGTTTGTATGCTAAACAGTTTTTACAATATAGGAGGTCAAGGGGGTTTTGGGACGAGTATTATAGAAAGGTAATAAGATCTACAAATCCAAAAATCTGGGCTCGCTCTACCCATCAGAGAACTCATCGCTTTCCACCAGGCGAGACCGAGATCAAAAGCTGGCCTATTTCGTAATAAAACAGATAACATTGATCATTAATTTGATGGGGGTTCATGATGTTTTTTCCTAGTAAAGTGTAATGGTTCTCTGCCTCATACATTAACTTGAAATACTTTATGTCAGAAAAGTATTATTATAATAATTATTTAATAGCCGTGTGGCCGATGGAGCTTCTCCTTTGCAAAAATTACGAACTTCCATTCAAATGATCCTTCATTTAACCTCTTTAAGAGAGAAGTTTCAAAAATCTCCCTGAGTGCACTTTTGTCATAAAAGTAACTTCGAACGATCGCGAATGAACGATTTTTTTCAAAAATCTCCCTGAGTGCACTTTTGTCATAAAAATTACTTCGAACGATCGCGAATGAACGAATTTAATGAGAATATCTCATATAGAGGCATACGACGTAATGTAAAAGTAACCTTTTGTGCTACATCACACCGGAGGGAAAAAACCCAGTTGAGTTCGAAGTGTGAAGTACCCAAAGCCCATATATTATAGTATGTTTCCCTCCCTTGCTTTTCAAAGAACGAACCCAATACTTCGTGTAGCTACCTTGTTTTTTATGTAGGTATTCCCGACCTTCGGAGTATGAATAAGCGTTGTCCTGAAACTTTGAAACTACATAACTGCTACTGTCGGCTGAAAAGAGTGCAAAACAGCTTTGTTAAAGTGTCTCCCTGCATCAAAAAAAAAACGTATCCTGCAGGGCTAACATGACATATGCGATAATTATTTACTCTCGCGTTTTCTCATCGCGTCTACAGCTCTCAGTTTTGACTTCTAGCAGCGCTGCCATACAAAATACTCGATCGTTCTGAAAAACTCAATTTTTTCTCGACAAACCCTAACCATGGCACCTGAATTATGATAAAACAACACGAACTATTCACCGATTTCCTCTTATCTAGGCGTCCTCGATTTTGGCGACTATAAAAGTAGATAAAATTATGATTTATGATACAATAAAGCAAATAAAAACTCTCCAACATAACATTTCAAATTCAAAATTATACTTGTTTTATTCATTAATTTATAATGCAACATAATAACAATGAAAATACCTTTGCCGAAACAGGTCGAGGGTGAGGAGCCAGATCAAGAGAGATACATAAACCCGCTGGGCAGCATGTGGCAAGCTGTTGGGCAGTAGCAACCCCACGGAATCTATCTCCGGGATAAGTTCTGTTCCTCACCTCTGGCTTGCTTTTATTGGCTGGCTGGAGTGAACACTTTCGAGGAACAGAGTTTCCACTTCTTGTTTGCCTTCATTGGCCGACTTGAGAGGAGATTCGCAAGGGCAAACGTGCTCGGAGGAAGAAAGTATTCCAGTTAGATGCTGGTTGGGATCTTGACCATACTTCCGGGATTGTTCAGATAGCCGTAGAATACCAGAATACCTCTTCACTCCTCAAACACCTTAGGACATGGTGCCCCCTTGTCGCTACGACACTATGTACTAGCGGCCGTTTTCGAGGGCCCATTATTTGACTGCCGTTTTTTCTGTGTATTTTATATAAAACATTGGTCAGGCTGGGGCTATAGTCTTTCCATAGTTCTAGATATTCAGGTCACTTAGCCAACCATACCAATAATCCAATTTCTTTGTTTACATATCCTGCAACAGTCTTACACCAACCGAGGGTTATCCTTGGGTGCATTTGCATGCGCCGTGCCCTCATCACAGAAGTAGGCAGTGACCTGTCGCTACCGGCCGTAGTTAGTGCGATGGTCGGCAGCGTCGAGTCCTGGGACGCGGTGGATTCCTTCTGCGAAACAGTGATCTCGCAGATGGAGGCTGCGGAAAGGGAGAGAGATCTCGTCCTCTCTCCCGATCCGCAGCAGGCGCACCGGGCGCAGGCGGAGGGCGGACAACGCCCTCTTCCAGCCCCTCTAAATGGGTCCAGGGACGGCGGACTCGGGGACGTCCGCCGCCCCCCATACATCAGGACCCGAGAAGGCGGCGCGCGTAGTGTTCCGCGCGCGCCGCTCACAGACGTTGCGGGGGGAGTACACCTCACTCCCCCCGCCCGAATAAGCGAAGCCCGCGGAAGCGGGCCGGCCACCAGTCGGGGTTGCGGAAGAATCATTTGTTCCCGCGACCTCGACGTAGGTGTGAGACGGAACACCGTGGTGGTTTTTAGTCAGTAAGAGTCTGACAGACCCCTCTGCCCGCCCCAAGGCGGAGGACATCCATGAAGATTTTCCACACAGGGAACAAAAAATAACGAAAAAAAATGGGTACATTTGCGAACAGGGATAATCGGCGGTTGGTATCTCACTAAATTGAAAACGTCTTACAGGCCTCTGCGAGTTGGCTTCGGCTCCTCGTACGCCTTCCAAAGGTCCGGGATCCCAGGGTCCGAGAAATGTCAAGATCGAAAATACTTATTCTTAAACTGCTAGTTAAATTGGAACGAAATTCTTTTCGGCAGCGGTGAGAGAAACTGTGGCGGAATCCCGGGAGCACTATTACGTAGATGAGCATAACGTGCAGTAATAACCAGTGTCTTTGCCAACTATGATGATTACCGAAATCTAGGGTGTTATGGCTGTATGGCAACATCAAACCTTCGCAACATAATTGTTGATTATGTTGTGAGTATAATAAGTGCCACAAATTTTATATTTTAATTTTAGCATGCCAAAGAAAACCATTCAATTTAAATTAAAAAAAGTCGGTTACTAGAATATAAACATAAGTTAAAAGTGGTGGACTTAAAATCAATAAGTACATACCAATGCCATGAGTATAATTTAACGATGTTGCAATGATATGAATGATTTGTTTTTAATAAGTTACTACATCGGTATCTCGTTGCGAGATAAAGAAGTGTCAGAGTGCCTTTATAGAGCGTTATGGAGTTTACTCAAGCTTAACGGTCATGTTAGGCGTTAGGATGTCGTCAGAATCGTCGAGAAATTTCAACAAATCGAGATAGAGAGTTTTCTCGCGCTTGTCATACTTGGTAGGGCTAACCCTGCTGGAAGACCAATTTTAAGGCAGTAAAATTGGGATAAAAACCACTTAGATGCCAGATTCTATCACAGTAGTACTACTAGTTTTTTGAACTTCTGTTACACAATCTTTTCTTCTTCTTTTCGTAGCGTAGGTTATATCTACATATATTACACTGTATAGCCTCAGTAGGTAGCCACGTTTAATGCGGCGTCAGAGGCGTTGTCACAATCAATAAGCCCTATTTATCTCTATTTAGCTATATAGGCAAAGACAGCCACATCGATATAAAATCATTATCTCTAGGCTTGTCTAATTCGTTCTCAAAGCCCAATTTTCATGGATTGATCAGTCACTTCCCGGGACTTGTTACAATTTCCGTCAGTACCTGTACCCTAAATCCCAGTGTTCATAAGTACGAATATCTCAGTTCCCGATGTCTATAATTACTTATACGTCAGTCTTAAGGGGTCAGTACTGTTCTAACAAACGCCGAGCGCCGGTCCGGTCCAGAGATCCGGCTTGTTTCCGGCACGGCTCAGCTTTGCTTTAATTTGAACTTATCCTTTTACGAAAAGAGATATGAATGGGTCGGTTTTATTTAGAGTAGCTGTTTAAGTGACACTTTGTGATAAGTAGATGATCATCACTCACCAGTAATATAAGGAATTTGTGATTGAAATCACTGGTCATTTATCATGAGTACCTAAAGTTAAAATAGGTACTGATCATCGAATACCTAATGCGGTCTTGAAATTTTATGTTTATGGACTTAAAATGGTCACCATTCTCCTGCTAAACTACTTTGTGTAGGGTCGAAGAAACATGTATTTTTCCTCTACTATACTCGTATGTTTACTATTATGTAGTCATCATTTCGGTAGTCACTTGTTACTTTATAATATACTTTGTTGTATATATTTTGTTGTACAATAAAGCTTGTTATATAGCATATTAAGCAGCCTATACTGTTCCCACAACTACAAAACAGGCCTCCTCTCGGCGAGGGGGAGTTGACTGTAATCCAACACGCTGGACCAGTGCGGGTTCGTGGATGTCACATGTCTTTGATTTTTTCGTTCTAGGACGTGCCGGTTTCCTTACGAAGTTTTCAGTGCTGATGTAATAATTAACACAAAGTGAAACGCTTGTCTGGACTCGAACCCACGTCCTACAACTCGTAAGTGGGGGACGTTACTACTGGGCTACAAGGTTGTTTTATGATTCTATCTATTTAAACTCAAAAGAATTGGAACACAGCAAGTTATAATAAGGAAAAGTTTAACACACCTTTTCAATAGAAATACTTCACTTCTTAGAAACTCGTGGAAGCTACAGAGTCTCACATTAAATCTTAAAAGTTTTCAAGTTAGGAAGAAGATGCAGTGTTAGAATCTAAACTTCAATTTTAAAGTACTATCATGTACATCTCATCTGAAGGGGATCCTTCAGTTGATCGACCGATCCGTGCGTCTGTTACTACATAGGTAATAACAGACGCACGGGTTGATCGATCAGGATAAGCTACGCTAACTGCGGTCGGTCAATAGATGGGTGACCGAAAAGTAACTGGGTTGTGGAGGTCAGGTAGGCTGGTACTCAGCTTCATCTGGTTGGACTGGAAGCGGACATAGTTGGGACAAGGCTAGGCAGATTTTGGAATCATGTTTCTCATCTTTTAAGCCAAGCTGATTGAAAATTATCGCTTTTTATTTATTTATGAAAATTATTATTATTTATTTACTTCCAATTTCACTTTCACAAATGTATTTATGTTGATAACCATCGTATTTGGGCAATCTAGATGCCAACCATAGCTAAGAGTTAAAAAAAAAAAGGTTTGAGGTTGCAAAGTGTCCGTAAATAGTCCGCCGCGCTCGGCTGTTTGCAGCGTATTTTGCGTTGCATCAATGTAGTGCACGGATTAATTAATTATACAATGCGTTGGAGCGTGGAAGTCTGGCATCGTTTAAAACAGGTTTTGGTTTTTTCCGGCTCGTTTTCGTTGTTTTTTTTTTTTGTTTTTGTTTTGCATTTTACTCTATTTATGTACTTAATCATGACTATTATTATTTGAAACAATTTTGTTTTTATATGTATGCATACACACGTCACTTTGCAGTATAAAACTGATTTACATCCGTTACCTCACAATTCAGGTCCAGTTGAAAACCAGCGTCAGGCACTAGTTGTCTGGCATTTTTTGCTGAACTGGGTCTTTTTGGCGCAGCCGTGAGGCACACTACCCTGCAAGTTTCATACTTCGCGCTGTACACTTTTTTATTATTATTTGTATGTTTATTTTTAAATTGTTTTTCTTATAATTTTTACCTGCTTTGTGTGTCTTTTAGTCTGTGCTAAATAAACGATTTTTCTTTCTTCTTTCTTTCTTCTTTCTTTCTTTCTTTTCGTTGACAAAACAAGTAGTTTCTTAATTGGAACGCCAGTTTGGAAGTGCTATAAACATTTAAATTCAAATAATTTCAATAGATTGTGTGTGTGGCGAGTAGGCAAGTAATTTCGCACACTAGAACGCAGCACGGAAATCACGATACCTACTCGTATAAGCCCCGCAACCGAGATAAGGATTTGTCCAATGTGTGCGTAGCGAAGCGCACACAGGGATGACCGCCGCCTGCAGTTCTTTTGGACAGGATGATGAAACTCACATTGTGGCCGTTGCTCACGGTGACGTAATTTTTTACAGGCGATTATAAATATTGTATCCTGATGGTAAAGGAACGCATTCTGTTTGGTTCACCAACGTTTTACACTCGTTGTAATATGGTACTCGTAGTAACATTTTCGTATTTTATTAAACGCACTCGCGCCCTGACAGGTGCCTACACACATGCGCCTACCCACTTCATTGGTGACCCCGATTCCGTTGTAAAGAGGAGAAGATGGAGCCTAGTGAGGAAAATTCGGAGCCAAGCAAAGAGAGGGGCGTATTCCAGTTAACATGTCGAGTTGGAGTAAGGACGCTGACGTTCAATCCTGGTAACCCGGTACTGTTTTTTTCCCAATCGGAAGGACAGTTCGCGTCATCAAACGTGACGACGGACGCAACCAAGTTCTATTTGGTCCTGTCACAGCTGGTACCACAACACGCTGCGGAGGTTAGAGACCTGATCGTTGCTCTACCAACAACAGGAAGTGGCAGATCGCATAAATGATATAATTCCAGTTGAGCAAGTAGCAAGTACCAGTACTCGCCCGCCAGTAATGACAGAACCGCAAAATGCTGCTATGGATACGCTGACTAAAACCGTAGTAGAGTTAAGCCGAAGGTTGGAGACCATGAGCATGGAGCTGCGCAGTCCACGAAGCAGGTCTTGACGCAGGAACACATGCGACGTGGTATGCAAGTCTTTGTACTCAAACACCTTATGGTGTGAATGGTCCAATGCTGGACACGGGCGTAGGTCGGACATTTTTTGTCGTAGAGTGTTGACAAAATCTGGATAATCTACCTTCCTGGTTGTTACGGTGAAAAACTCACCGGGAACAACTCTGCTGGTGAACATTGGAGATCCTCTTTACACTCTGTCCATAACCCTAATAGTACCACCGGTAGAGAACTCACTCAATCCTTCGTGCCGTGCGACATCAAAGCGGCTTTGAGCGTGCGATGGACCGCTCAATCATACCGTTGCAGGCTAATTGGTACGCTGTTGTCCTTGCCAACTCGATTCCAAACGTCTTTGCTAGGTTTTGGAATAAATGTGATTGGAATTGTCTACCTTGGTTCGTTATTACCTTCTTCGGGCAACCATACCGGGCAATCCATTCCGATACGAACGCTTTCGTCACGGTCTCTGCTGTCATGTCAGGGAGTGGATTCACCTCCAGCCATCTGGTATACCTGTCAATGATAGTAAGGCAGTATTTGAAATTAGCAGATACTGGTAGTGGTCCTATTAGGTCGACATTATGCTCCGCGAAACGTACATCTGGTACGTCAAATTACCTAGAGGAGATGTGGTATGCCTTGTTACCTTCTACTTTTGACACGGAATACACTCTCTAACCCAAGCGCGGAAGTCTTTCCTAAGGGACGGCCAAACTAAACGTTCACTGACCATCTTCATGGACGCCTTCGCACGAGGGTGACTAAGGCTGTGCAACGACTCGAACACTCGGCGTCTGTGGGTCCGTGTCACGAAAGGTCTGTGTTTTAACAAGGAAACATCACAATAAATATTCACGTCAGAACTTGGTACTTTCGCTAACTCGAGTGTTAACGAATTGTTACCCTTCAGTAGCTGTAATAGCTCTGTATCATCATGGTGCGCATGGGCATGAGGCTCCATGAGATCCAGTGGCGCAGTGACTGCCTCAATCCGAGACAATGCATCGGCCATGTGGTTGTCCTACCCGTACACGTGCTGGATATCAGTCGTGAACTCTGAAATGGAATGCAGTTGATTAATTTGTCGTGGTGAACCTTGTTGGTCCTTCTTTTTAAATGAGCTAATCAGCGGCTTATGATCGGTGTAAACCGTGAAACATCGTGCTTCTACCATGTGGCGAAAATGTTTTATGGCCTCGTAAATTGCGAGAAGTTCACGATCATAAGCGCTGTATTTCGGCTGCGTCGGGCTCACTTTCTTAGATTAAAAAGCTAGGGGTTACCAAACGTCATCCACTCTCTGCTGTAATACGGCTCCCAGGGAAACATTAGCATAGCATCTACTACGAGTGCCAGCTGCGCATCAGCAACTGGTTGAACTAAAAGTACTGCATCTGAAAGGCTATGCTTGCAATGCTCGAAAACCTCTAACAAGTGGGAATTCCAATTAACTGGATCCTTTCATGTCTATGCCTGCTAATAAATCGTTGAGTGGCGTTTGTAATTTAGCGGCATTTTTCAAGAAACGCCTATAAAAATTGAGCATTCCTAAAAATCGTCTCAGGCATTTAATGGTCTGAGGCGGTGGGTAATACTCGATAGCCTCTACCTTATCATCTAACGGGCGCACTTCTTTTTTCTGTAGCCGAATAATAACCTAGAAAAGTTACCTGTGGTTGTACAAAGTTGCACTTAGTAACGTTAACGACCACTCCATATTCCTCGAGGCGAGCAAATAGCCTCCGCAGATGTTCTTCATGCTCCTGCGCACTTCTAGAAGCTATCAATAAATCGTAGATATATGGAAAACAGAAGTCTAAATCGGGTACCAATCCATCGATGAAACGTTGAAATCTCTGCGCTGCGTTCCTGAAACCAAACGACATGAATGGAAATTCGAAAAGTCCGAACGGTGTCGTGATGGCTGCCTTCTCGATATCAGCTGGATTTACTGGAATTTGTTGGTATGCTTTCACCAAATCAACAACTGAGAAGAAAGTACTCCCATGTAGATGCTGAGAGAAATCCTCAATGTGCCGGACCGGGTACCTATCTGGCACGGCCCTGGCATTCAGAGCGCAGTGTGTCAAGTGTCGTCCTGTTTCGGCACCAGGTGTAGGGCAGACGCCCACGGTCCACTGGAAACACGAGCTATCCCTTCCTTAACCATTGCTTGGAACGGCGTGGCCGGTAGAAAACCGGTGGACCGGGCGTAGTGTTAATGAAATGTACGGTACCTGTCTTGGTGCACCGGACGGCCGTGAGATGGTCGGAAATACTCGCAGCAGCTCATGGTACCGAGAAATTCCAGTAACAGCCTTGACGCTGGGGATCTCCATCTGGGGACCATTATATTGGTAAGGATATAGGCTTTTTTTCATCCTGGACCGTTGACGTAGTCGCGGGCAACAGCTAAATAAAAGCGTGCAATTTTACTATAGTACTTACATGGGCAAGTACCTGTGTGGCTGGCGCGTGCGCCGTTGCCGCTATTAAAGGTCAGGAATCAGGTCGTGGAGAGCAGTGGTGGCCCAGGGGTAGAAGGCGCGACTTACGAGTTGTAGGTCGTGGGTTCGAAGTTTCGAACAAAAGCAGGCACTTTACTTTGAATAAATTATTGCATCACCACTGCTCCCAAAACACAATTTTGATTATTTTCACGGACACAATGTGATAACCTCGTCGCC
The DNA here is from genome assembly GCA_963555695.1 of Dasypolia templi. Classification (NCBI taxonomy): domain Eukaryota; kingdom Metazoa; phylum Arthropoda; class Insecta; order Lepidoptera; family Noctuidae; genus Dasypolia; species Dasypolia templi. The sequence goes on along the minus strand of OY743137.1, from coordinate 9,064,064 downwards.
ACTTTGTAGAAAAAAAAACCACCCTGCTTATTTATTTCCAATGGCTTGGCCATCTTTTGAATTAATTATAGCTTCTACAGCAGCAGTGTTTTACGGAGTTAAAACAAACTCACAAAAATACAACTGTTGTAACAGTCGTACTCAACTTTTGCTCACTACCTAGTTCATAGTTAAAGACGATAAATAAACTGTGGTGGACGTACTTGAAAGCTACGTCCGGTTCAATTTCATAAAGTGTACGCTTTAAGCCGTTGGCCTATTTCTCTTGACAGTTTGGAAGTACGGATTGCTACAAAAAATTCTAACTTATAGGTACAGTTGTTAGACGAAGTACCTGCCAGAAAAGTTTGTGAAAAAAGTAAAGGAAATTATAAGATTAAGATAACATAACATCACGCCTGTAATCCTTGAAGGGTTAGACAGAAGTGTAGCTATATTGTAGAATAGTTCAAGTCCCGTGGAAGCCCGGATAAACTTATTGCCATCAATCGCGCACAAATCCAGACTCTAAGCTGCTACTTATTTATTTATTTACATAGGGTCAACAAACAGCAGTGTATTAATCGGTAAATATAGGTTAGATGTTAATAGAAGTAACAAACACACTACTCACAACGTAATCCACAGATTAAAAACAGATCTACTAGTTGTTAGCAAGAACAATATAAAATAAACGGAATTCATTACTTAATTATTACGGTTCTGATCACTTAAAATATTAAGACTTTTTTTTCTAAATTTTCCCATGTAGTTGTCAACTAATCGATGCAGCGGTGAGCGTACGCCTGAGTTGGTTCTACAGAAAGTAGTTGCAAACATGAGTCTCGGGCGAACTTCCCGAACATGCACGGGATCAGGTAGCACAAACTGTTCACTAGATCAGTACAGTCGAATTTATTACGACATAAGTTAAAAAGGGTCATCATCTCAAGTTTAATTACTACAAAAATATGATCTTATTACTCTAAAATCCAGACGCACCCTGGATTTCAGAGTAATAAGATCATATGTTTGTAGTAATACACGTAGGAATTTGCTTTGGACCAATTCAATAATGTCAATATACTTTTTATAGTAAGGGTTCCAAATAGGAACTGCGATTTAATGAATTTAAAGATTTTTTTCATAATAGATTGCAACTGCCTGATCGGGGGGCAGATCGTCAAGTAAATTGTTCCAATCTACAGTTTCAATGTCAGTATCGATATTAAAATAATTCTATTTGTAATAATTTTGTTTAAGATTTTTCTGTTTAGGTGTTTGCTTTGGTTTTGTAAAAGGTATTTGTAAGTAAAAGGAAGGATGGTGAGTATCTATTGGCAAGAGTAAGATGCTAGGGTTATGAGCATCAACATGTGTATTGCACAAGAAAAGATCTAAAATCCGCCCATTAGAGTTAGTCAGTGTGTTAAATAGATTGAAGTCTAAATGTGAGCAAAATTTTAACAGATCAGAGGCACAGGTCATATACGAATTTGTACTAGTCCAGTTCAGCGTGGGTAGGCTAACATCACCTGTAAAAATAATGTTTTCTATGCAAGGATCGTCAACCAAATTCGACAGAGAATTGATAAAGTCCACATACATATCATCCGTGGCGCTAGGGGGTATGTAAGTAGCACATACAAGTAGGTATTTAGAATTATAAGAGGGAATTTTTATTATTTTATGTTCTGGTAGAACTAATGGTGGTGACAGAGTGAGACTAGTTGGCTTTAGTTCTTTGGAGATAGCTATCAGCACGCCACCGCCATCTTTTTTATTAGAAACAGTTCGGTCACCATCGTGTCTGAAAACAATGTAACGAGAATCAGTAAACTCGTTATCGAAGATATCTGGAGTCAACCAGGTTTCTGTTAAAATGACAATGTCGTAAGCATGCGACAATATAGTCATGAATAATGTGTTCAGTTTGGTCCTGATCCCTCGACAATTTTGATAATAAATTGTCAAATTATTATCAAACATCGTAATCGCTGGCAAAAAAAGTAGTCATAATTTTGAGGTGTATAGTGGAGGGTTTATTTTATGTATGAGTAAAAATTAAGATTGACTATTTCCAAAAAGTGTGCTCGATCAAAACTACAAAGATTACTAATAAGATTAGACAGTACGTTAAATTGAGAAAAAATAGACACCTTAAAACACTTGATACTATGAGCACAATTAAAGTTAAACAGCATTTTAAGTGTGCACAGTAAAATAAAGAAATCAAACCTGGAGAAGTACTTATAAACATATTAAGAAAAACCTTACAAGCAATAAAAGGCCGAGCATGCATCAATTAATTATGGGGAGACCGTTTGGGTAACCTTTGGTAAAGGCTGGGAGGTCGGTTTAATCTTATTACGTATGTCATCTTCCGTACGTATGGCATAGGGAGAGGAGTCTTCAGATTCCTTAACCAGGATGGTCGGATTTCTGATCCAAACGAACTTAAACTTGTTAGATTTGGCAGCTGCACGACATTTACGAAACAAATCCTTATTGCGCAGCGTCAAGTGCTCGTTCATGTACATGCGACATAGTGTACCAGAGAGTGCTCCGAAGTCAGTCCTTTAGATAACCGGAATGCACTCAAAACATTGTCATGCATTAGTTTAGATGTAAATTTGAGTATGACATTTTTAGGCAGATTATTTTGCGAATGTGCGTGTGAAACGCGATGAATGGATATAATGTCCTTCGATGTTAAAGACATGTTGAGTACGGAACCAGTAGACTCTAGGATAGTGATTAGGTTTTCACCGCGTCTTTCTGGTATATTCCCAATTTCAATATTGCATTGCCGTGCCTGTTCAATTTTACTCTACAATATACCGTTATTTAAGGCTGCAGAACTGTTCATTTTTTATTCTAATTCATTCAGACGCTTCTCACAGTCAACATAAGTTACCTATGTAATAGAACTATGTTGAGCGTGAGAAGCGTCTGAATAAATTAGAACAAAAAATATTTAATATTTAATAAACGAAAAAAAAGCGTATGTCCTTATCCAAGTAATGGTCTATCTGTGAGTCGAATTTCATCTAAATTCGTTCTTCCGTTTTAGCGTTAAAGCGTTACAAACAAACCACATTACTTTCGTATTTATATTATTAGTTAAGAATAATTTAGGTGTCGTCCAGTGTTAGTGAAATAGCAGATTAAAAAAAAAGTACACTCGGCAAAAAAAATCACAAACAAAAAGTTAAACTCTCCTTAGACCTTTTTCCTTTAGCTGCAACAATTAAGTTACCCTTACTGCTCCATCTCGAAAATCCATCCTGTATATCCTTGCTGAGCTGGCTGTCGGCATCGCCGGCTAAATTATTTTTTTCAATGTAGTTGAGTTTAGATCATGAAGTCTATAGGCAGCATTAGTCCATGTTAGCGCAGGATTGAGTTGAGTACGTCCGCCGCCCTCCAGAACATCCGCCGCTCTCCAGACACCAGGACCCGAGGTGGCGGCGCGTAATGTTCCATGCGCGCCCCTCTTAGACGCTGCGGGGGGAGTCAAACACCTCACTCCCCCCAACACGAGGAGGCCAGTCGAGGCAGGCCAGCACCAGTAGGGGTTGCGGAAGAATCATATGTTCCCGCGACCCCGACGTAGGTGTGAGATGGAACACCGGGGTGGTTGTTAGTCAGTAAGAGTCTGACAGATCCCTCCGTCCACCCCAGGGCGGAGGACATCCATGAGGATTTTCCACCCCGGAACAAAAAAACAAAAAAGGGCAGCACCAGTCCGGGTTGCGGAAGAATCATTTGTTCCCGCGACCCCGACGTAGGTGTGAGATGGAAGACCGGGGTGGTTTTTAGTCAGTAAGAGTTTAACAGACCCATCCACCTGCCCCAGGGCGGAGGACATCCATCCATGAGTCTTTTCAACCCCGGAAAAAAATAAAGGATTTAGTTGAGTAGAAAAAGGAAATGAACGCCTTTGTCCTGCTGTGGGACAACAAAGTGTGATTCATTTATTTATATATACATTATTGTACACCTAAAGGTACATAACAAAAAAATACATTAAACACTACAAAACACACAATAGGCGGCCTTATCGCTATTCGCCTATTTATTTATTTTGTCATCGTTCATCTTCAATTATGTTTTCCTTTTCATTTCACAATTACGAGGTTATATCAACTTTAGTATTAAATTTGCATTGTTCAATTTTATATACCTGATTGACACATTGACAACAGATTGAAGCCTCGATAAATTCATTAAAATATTTACCAACAGCATACTCATGTTAAATTTTCTTATAGCTATTTGCATTCGTAAATAGATTGTGTAATATTTCGAAAACATATTTTCTGACTTGTTAAATGTTACGTAAGTTGTAAGACAATGAACGGGTTGTGTGTCTACTTTAATTACGCAAACACTTCGGCAGTTTCAATTGTGTATTATTAGTTTGAGTGAAGTGTTACTGTATCAACTTAGGAATATAATCCTTTTCTTTATAATAATAGCCTTGTTATTTACAAAACCTTGACATTTCCATACCCTTTATAAAAATATCTGTCCCTGTCATTTAAAGGGATAGAAGAGCCTGAAACAATATTTTAGTTTGCTTAAAGAATGAAAACAGAAAACCAGCAAGCCCAAAGATAAGCTGGTTTTGAATGGAGTGTTCTATTCAAAACTAGCTTTTCTTTCGGCTCGAACAATCAACCAATCTCACAAATCACACACAGACACATCCGCACATGCAATCTTAAACACTCTACAATACAACGGTCAACAAACCCGCATAATGGGCGGCAAACTTTTTCACAGAACATAAAAGCAAATGTACACAAGGTCCCGTTTATGCTTTCAGATGTCAACCTACAAAGGGTAATGCATTCCCCTCTTGAATAAGAATGGGGAGAAAAGGAATCGTAATGCATGCTATCTCGGTATCTGCAACAACGAGAATTATTTCACTCTGATCCACCAAGTTGTCTGACTTGTGGGACAAAGCGGAATCCTTAAAATTGTATGCGCAGTTTGTCCCGCTAATCAATTTATTAAATTATTAGGTAGTGTTGAATTTAAGAGAGTTCATCGACAGCTTTATTTGTAAATTCTCTTAAATACTAGTATTTTTTTCTACCAAAATGGATTATTGGGACAAAGTAGATATACATATTTTTAACATCTCACTTTGTCCCACCAGCGGGACAATTTGATGGGGCACAGTGGAAAAATTCTACAGCGAAGGTATATTTTAATTGTTTTTGGTTCAAGCACAATACGAGTAGACGGATTTTATTATAAAAAGCAAGAGTGGTTTGTTTGCAGGTAAAATATTGTGATGAATAGGATGAGCTTGGCTTCGAATGTGTGTTATTAAATTTTTGTTCAAGATATGTATGATATGAGATGTTGATGTAGTTTTCTTTTCCAGAAGTTCTGGCGAGATGATGGAATTGAATTAGACTGCTGAAAAGAAGAACATGTTGAAAAAATATTATGACTGATTTTATGAAAAAATGAGTTTTGGCTTCGGTGGTAAGTGGAAGTTATTTTCCAAGTAAGCTAAGTGATTTGGTGAAAAAGGAATACAAACGTAGTTTGACTGCCTTAAAATACGAACTGGGAAGGTTTCATAGATAATTTTAAAATAAAAGTGGTAAGCTAGGTAAGTACTTAAGGTTTACGTTTTTAGAATTGAAAAAGTGGGTATGCAACAAAAAAACTTATGAACGTTTACAAGAAAACTTATTTTATCTAGGTAGGAATGTGACGTCACAATTGTCATAATAGTTTGTTAATTTCATAAATATATAAAACGAATAAATATTTTTGTTATCATATGCAGCACGTTTTTTTTTTAATTCCACCTTCCACCGAAGAGATAAATAAAAAATCACATAAATAGTTAAATAATAATACACTATGTAATATTTAACTTCTTATTTAAAATAAATAATAAGCATGAAACAAGCCCAAATAAACATAAATCCCCAACAAATTGTTTCAAAAACTCAAAATAAAATATAATTTATGGTTTCAAAGAAACAAAAACAGCCACACATTGATACGAACTCAGATCTCATTGAACGTGAATTCATTATTAGGCCAGGTCTTCCAGCAAATGTTAAAATTACGTGAATTTTAACTGGCCAGATCACGCGCATGATGCGTGTCCAACAAAAGCGACGCAAATATATTTTTATTTCGTGCAGTGCGATGCGAGTACGCGACGATCCATCAGTGTGTGCCGTGCAAAACTGCGATCTTTGTGGTGTGTGGCGTTAGAAGTTCTCAGCAATGTGACTCTTAACGTGCCTTTGCACTTTTGAGCACTTACTGTACTAATATTACACAGACATGTTGAAATCATAACCATTACTCCTAGCACGTCAGCAGTTACATTATTATATGTTACAAAAAAATATTGTAAAATAATTAGGTAGTGGATGAATTTTATGACGCTATTTTTAAACTGTGAATAGTTTTAGTTAAGTTAGAATAGAATTTTGTTATTATTAATTTGGTATACTGTATTTTATAAATTAATCAATCAAATCAGTTATTTACACAGAACTTTTTTTAATTTTTTAATAAGTATTTGTCTAGAATTAAAAAAATATTGTGCGTGATAAAAGCGTGTTTTTCATAAGCAAGTATTTTAATTTTTACTTTTTACTCGTAGTCTAGCATATTCTTAATTAAGTTGATAAGTCGGAAGTATACGAAGTAACGACTTGAGCGGTTTACTAGGAGCCACTGAAGAGTACCACAATCACGTCTTGTCACCATCATCAGGCCCTCGTTACCAAGCGCAATCTATTGGACTCGTCAAAACAAATAATATGAACACAAACTCGAGGGGTTTACTAGTAGCCACTGAAGAGTTCCACTATCCACCTCACGGCTCTATCATTAGATCCTCCCCAATTTATTCAACTCGTCAAAATGGATCATATGAACCTGAACTCGAACGGTTTACTTGTAGCCACTGACGAGTTCCACTATCAACTTCCTGGCTCCATTATCAGACAATCGACACTGAATGCAATATATTGGAATTATCAAAACGAATTGTAAAATCCTTAACTCGAGCGCTTAACTAGTAGCCACTTATGAGTTCCACTGTACACCTCCTGGCTCCATTATGAGACCCTCGACACCAAGTGCATTATATTGAACTCATATAAACAAATCAAATGACACTAAACTCGAAAATTTAATAGAAGCCACTGAAGACTTTATCTATCCACCTCCTGGCTCCATCATCAGACCCTCTCCAATGTATTGAACTCGTCAAAGCAAATCGTGTGAGCCCAAACTCGAGAAGTTTAATAGTAGCAAATGAAGAGTTCCGCTATTCTCCTTCTGGCTCCATCATCAGATCAGTTACCAAGATACCAAATTATAGTTTTGTTATCCGAACTACATACATTTATTTTACTACATTTATTTTACAAAGTTACATTTTGAGACGATAATTACAAGTAGGTTAAAAATGTGTTCCGAAATTTGAAATAATCTGTGGTCTTGAAGATTTTTCAAGTCTTCAAGACCACAGATTATAGATAAGGGTTGGGGTGTTATAAATTTTCGTAGAATTTCGTAATAACTTCAAAACTTTTTTATTTTGAAATTATACAAAATGTCAAATAATGATAATAATAAGTCAGAGTTATGTAAAAAGTTAATATCTAATAATATAAATTAAGCACCATTATTTGGGAGCAGTTGTTAGAAATTTACATAGTGATGAGTTTGTGAGGTACCAGGCAAGTCACATGTGCAGAAAGAATTATTGCCAAACTTCCTTGTCTTCCACGTAGTCTTTAATCTTGCCTTTTTTGAAAAGGACACGTTTGATATGGGTTTTAAACTTTCCATTGCTAAGTTCTGTAACCGACTTTGGTGACTTGTTATAAAAGCGGATACTGTTAATCAGAAATGACTTGCTTGTTTTAGTTAATCTGAATTTGGGTATAACAATTTCATTTTTACTACGTGTATTTATATTATGGAAATCGCTTCTTATTTAAAAAAGTCCTAAGTTTTTGCGAACATACAAAATACTTTCTAACACATAAAGAGAAGGCAGAGTTAGTATATAATTTCTTTGTATTTGTTTCTAAGAGACTCGTGAGGACCCATTTCATAGATCCCATAGATCGCGCGGATTGTCCACTTTTGTAAAATGAAAATTGAATCTACGTCAGCTGTTGATTTATTTTTGCCCTTCGAAAAATCAATCACAAATCATCATTCACATTTTGGAATCCTGGGAGAAGTCCCAGGATGCAATTGGCATTTTCTGTAACCTGTCAAAAGCGTTTTGCTGCGTTGACCACAATACACGGACCTGTAAATTACACCACTACGGAATTGTGGATAAGCCGCTCATCTTGTTCTTTTCTATCTATCAAACGATCAACAAAAAGTAAATGTTAACGGGGCGATGTCCTCGGGGTCCTTAGTTAAGATGGGCGTGCCTCAAGGTTTAATTCTTGGTCCTTTCTTATTTCTAGTTTTTATTAATGACCTCCCTCACATTATGGCTAACTTATCAGCTATAATTTTATTCGCTGATGACACTTCTCTTATTTTTTAAATAGATATAAAAGATACGTATATCTTACATGTTAACGATAGTATGGCTGTTCTTTCGAAATGGTTCGCAGCTAATATCTTTTACTTAATGCAAACAACACTAAATGTCTCAAGTTCTCATTTCCAAATTTGCCCCAAGTGGGTTTAACAATAGACCTTACTGAAGATTCTCTATTGTAACATAATAATAGTAATTATAAAGTATGTATGCAGTAGTATGTATGTATGTAATGCAAAACTAAATAAAATCATAAATAAATGCAATAAATTTAGGAATCAACAAAAACACTAAAGTTCCAATAATGTTAAACTAAGAAAAAAAACGTGGTTTTCTTATAAGTAAATTAATTAACTATCAAATTAAATTAGAAAACAGTAAAAACATTTGTGAGATAGATACTCAACGCTTGCAGTCTGAAATTCAGGTACTGGAAGAGTCAATTTATTCACTGTATACTAAGTATATAAGGTCTGAAAAACAAATTCAGGAGCACATCCTTGCTGCAAATGAGTTAGTGGACATGTGCAATTCTAAAGCAGTCAAATTGGACCTACTGATTCTCAGCGGCCTTCAATGTTCATTGCAGAGGAAATCCGACCTTGGCAAGCTCTAACATGAGGCAACGGAGAACCGGTCCCAGTCAGGACTTGCTCAGGTCTCCATTCCTAATATAGATACACCAGATATTAAACAAGGAAAAGTGCAAGTTGTGCAGACGGTAGCTAGTTCTCTCCCTTGTACTAGTAAAGTTTGTTACTGCTCCATTATGTTTTCTGATAGTTTTGGAAAAGGGTTAGGAAAATTACTTAGCAACAACCTGAGTCATTCTTCTCAAAACTTTTGTATGCCACAGACTTCCTACACACAAATAATGTCTTCAATAACTAGGAATGAATATAATCCTAATGGCATTATCACAGTTCTTATAGGTAATAGTTATAATGTAACAAAAGATGACATCACTGATAGTGTCACCAAACAAGTATAGTTAAATTGTAAGAAAATAATGTTGTGTGCTTTCCCATAATTTGAGCACTTGTCAAATAGGCAAAAAAACTACATTCACATGTTAAATAAATACATGCATTTCTTAATTAGTCACCATGACAAGTTTATATTTTTTGACACCAACATTTTTGTTGTTAAATAATATTGATGTTACAAATATATTAGTTACATCGATTAATGTTGACACTATAAGTGAGAACGTTGTACAAAAACCGTACACGTTAAAAGCGTCCAGAGTGCAGCAAAATACAATTAACAAGAATCCAAAAAAATAATTATTAAAATAAACCGTGGCAGCTAAGAGATGACCAGTCCCAACTGACGGCGCCCGTTCACGAACATGACGCATGGATCAGCACCATTCAGCTCAACCATTTTGAAGGGAGCTAAATGTAGTACTCCATATTGGAGTCGGTAATGGAAGACGTTTTGGCTAAACTTGCAACTGATAATTAATCAGTTATTATCTGTGGAGACTTAACATTAATATTTTAGAAAATAATTAAAAAACCAGTGGATTATTAAATTTGTTTAAGGGCCGATTTTTCAATCCTCAGATAAACAACCAGATAGACTCTTTTCCATAGATGGCAAGATTTTCAGTTTTTCAATGGTCAGATAGTAGTTAACTGTCGAATAAAGTCTCTAACGGAAGAATAAAGTTATCTGCTTCTTTGAGAGACAGTTAGGGTTTTATTCTTCCGTTATGTATGCCATTTAAGGTTATTTTTGACTGTTTCATTCGTTATGTGTTTTTGGTAAAGCGACAAAGGTCCCGTTATTTGTTAAGATGAATGTGTTTGAACAATTGACGACTTAGCAATCGCGATAAAAAAAATACAATGAATAATGTAAGTATTTGGATAAATAATTATTTTCGGTAGTTCAAACCGAGTTTAATAATACTTTTAAGAAGAACACTAAAAGTATCAGCCCTAAGTATTTATTTAGTGACAGGGCAACTAAAGGACTTAGGAAAATTAGGGAAATACTTTTCGAGCTGTATGGCCTTAAGCCTTATAAAAACACAGAAATTGTATTACGTTAAAAAAAGTCAGTACATTGTTTTTGAGGCGGGGACCAATTAACATCTTGACGTGCCTCCCATACGGCTAAGCGGTCTTCATGAGCGAGTGAAACAATTTAAATACCTGGGTCACTTGGTCAACACTGACCTTAGAGACAATGCTGATGTTGAAAGGGAACGGGGGGCTTTGTCCGTACGCGCGAATATGATAGCCCGCAGGTTGGCACGGTGTACTGGTGACGTAAAGGTGACGCTCTTTAGAGCATTCTGTACCGCTTTCTACACATGCAGCTTGTGGGAGAAATATTTGCATGCGTCGTCAATAACGCGTTTAGAAAACTAATGGGGTTGCCAAGGCGTTGCAGTGAGTCAGGGATGTTTGCGGCGGCGGAAACAGATTGTTTTACACCATAATGCGCAAGCGTGCAGCTTCGTTGGTGGCAAGAGTCATGGCCAGCCCCAGCAGGGTTCTAAAAATGATTGCTGACAGAATGGACTGTCCATAAATGGTTCACTGCTGTCAGTTCCAAGTGTCATCGTATCGTGTTGTTTACTAACACTTAGCTTTTTTAAGGACAATGTTACTAACCCTATATGAGTCTTCACTCGAAATAAAGAATTTGAATAAGTCTTCATTGTTTTTTTATGTTAAGACTTTTGAACGCTTTTTTAATTGTGACAATAGAAATGGACTAGAATTCAAAACTAGGAATTTCCTTACTGAAGTTTTCTTTGAGTAAAGATTCAGCTAATACAGACGATGAGGCAAGAGATTTCGTAACCTCAATTGGGATAGTGTCTCAGCAGCTTTTAGCTCATCTGAAATGGTTTCATTAACAGTTTTTAGAGACAATTCATTCTGATCTCGATGTTTTGTGTTTCCAGTTTCTTTGTTAATTACCTGCCACACAGCTTTTATTTCATTATGAGAAATACCAATTTTGTAACTTATTGATTTAGATTTCGCTTAAGAGCAGCCTCTTTTGAATATTTGGTTTAATTTCTTACATAATCATGAAAAGTTTGATCAGACGTCAACGATTTCCCGTGATACAAACTATATAAAATATCTCTGCTTTTTCTAAGTGGTCTTGTGAATCAAAACTAGCTGTTGAAAGATTGCTATTGACATTTTTTTTTTTAAATCAACTTATTTTTAGTAGGAGGTCGTATCAATGGTTTTATTTAAGTTAAACTTTTTATCTAAGTCAAATGATGTAAGTTGAACAGTATGGTCAGACCTGGCGCCACTAATTAAGGTGGAGTCTTTTATTTTACAGTTAGTAAATACATTGTCTATGCATGATGCTGAGGTTGCTGTTATTCTAGTCGCTACATTAAACATACATTTTGAATTGAATGATTTAATTAAACAATGAGATTAACTAACATTTTTAGGATGAATTAATTAGCAGATCAATATTTAGATCACCACAAACAAAAACTAATTTATTATCTTTAATAAGTTTACATAGTATTTCTTCCATAATGATAAAAAATTATGACAATTTTGATGGTGGTCTATAAACAAAAAAAAAGCATGACCTTTAAGCTCTGCACATGCTACCTCACACAAGATAAGCGATCAACAGAGCAGGAAGTGTTTTTTTTTTTTATGTATGGCATCTCGTAGTTGACCTTGAGAGGTCGTGACTACTTAACCGGACTATCCTGTGGCTGCCTTAAGCGGACTCAAAGCCTCCAGCCAGGGGCGTAAAACTACTTACATTACTAAGCGAACGCTCGCTAAGGGCACCCCCTGTGGGGTACGGACCTCGGCTTAGGGCGTCGCTGACGGGAGGACAGCAAGATGGGACAGGCTGGATCTCGATTATATTATTATTATCCGGGGAATTTAAAGCTACAGGCTCAGCTACGGCGCGGGCTGGCACTTCGTCGAGCCAGGGTCGGGGGGGAAGCAAGGGTCGGGGGGGAGCAGGAAGGGATATCCTTCCTTTCCTTATAATATCTAAAACAGGTTTTGCTTGAACGCTTATCTTATGTGAGGTAGCATGTGCAGAGGTTAAAGGCCATACTTTCTTATGAGTTTATACATAATATCAAGGTAGTGCATACAACAGATCCTCAATAGGGGGTGACTCTTGAGGACCTGTTGTATGCACTGGCAACAGGTAAAAAATATTTACATTAAACGACATCCTAATCGGTTTTACCAAAGTTTCGCAAAAACATAAGATATCCACATGATATTTATCTAATAACATTTCCACGCAGGCCCACTGCTCACTAAAAATTATATCAAAAACCAAATATCTGAATAACCTACCTAACTAGCATTACAATCAATATTATCGGGTGAAATACGAAGGTGAGAGTAAGAGGACTATAAGAAAAACCGAAATTATATAAATAAGATTTGAATTGGGTAAAAATTACAATTCTAGAATCTAGACTTACAAATTAGAATAAGTTTATTATTATAATTTGTAAGTCTAGATTCGGACAATGCTGATACCGAAATGCCGGAGATTAATTTCCATCTTAAAATTACAATTCTAAATCATCGTTAATGTAAACAAAGTTTAGATTTAGTTAATCTCTCTATTGAGCGCACTATTGAGTTGTCTTGTGTTGAACTCGAGCGATACGTTATAATTTGCGTTTATCGACCCCCTTCTGGTGATTTAATTAGTTTTGAATCGGTAATGGAGGATTCTTTCAATAGGTTAAAAACAAGTAATAAGAGTATAATTTTATGTGGAGATTTTAATATTAATATTATAGATGTTACTCCATTAAGTATTAGACTTCTCAATCTGTTTAGGTCTTATAATTTAATTAACTTGTTTTTTGAACCAACTAGGATCACGGCATCTTCATCAACTTGTCTTGATAATATGTTTACTAATTGTGATGCCAAAACTAAATTAGTGTTAAGTGACTTAACGTCCGACCACTGTGGTTTATTAGCTAGGTTCCCGATGTCATTACCTAAAAAGCCGCATAAACTTGAATGCAGGCCATATACAGCTAGTCGTTGTAACAAGTTTAAAAATAATATAGCTCATAGAATTACACCATCGTTAGTAGAACACGAAAATCCTAATGAAATATACGGAGCCCTTTTTGATGTTGTGCTAAAAGAATACCAATCTATTTTCAAGACAAAAACCATTAACATTAATGGCACCTCCGTTGGCTTCAACCAATGGGCTACTCCAGGTATTTATAAAAGTAGAGCGAGACTATACGTGTTATATGGTTTGAAAAAATACAGGTTTGATACTCCTTTCCTAGAGTATGTAAAAAAATATTCAAAATTATTTAAAAAGATTTGCGTTTTTGCTAAATCAAAATTTTTAAGCGATTCAATTAAAAATTCCAATAATAAAGTAAAAACCACTTGGAAAATTATTCACAATGAAACGGGTAAGTCGGTTAAACAAGAAAATCAACTTGAAATTATGGTGGACAACAAATTAGTTAATAAGGCAGCTGACGTAGCTGAGGCTTTTAATGAGTTTTTTGCCAATATACCTATAACTACGACTTGCTCCTTAAATTCGTCCCCGTCTAAAGCTGAGAATCTTTTGAATAGTAGTGTGCCAAAATGTACTCGCATATTTAGCTTCGAACATGTAACGCCTAATGATGTAATTAACGTCTTTAACACACTTAAATCTAAAAACAATGGTGATTACTGGGGCATCTCAATTAAACTCTTAAGTAACATAATAGACATCGTAGCCCCCTATCTAGCTGTTACTTTTAATAAATGTGTTGATATAGGAACTTTTCCTGACCTCATGAAGAGTAGTAAAGTCATATCATTATTTAAATCTGGTAATAAAAATAACATTGGCAATTTCAGGCCTATTTCTATCTTACCAGCATTTAGCAAAATATTTGAAAAGTTAATACTTAAGCAGTTGCTAAGACATTTTAATTTAAATAGCCTCCTTCATAATGAACAATATGGCTTTACAAAAGGACGTTCAACTACAGATGCGGGTGTTGCTCTGCTGAAACACATATTTAATGCATGGGAGAAATCGCAAAATGCTATTGGAGTTTTCTGTGATCTCTCTAAAGCCTTTGATTGCGTGCACCATGACACGCTTTTGCGTAAACTACGTCATTACGGTGTCCAAAACGAAGCTCTCAACGTAATAAATTCTTATTTACACAATAGGTTCCAATGTGTAGATGTCGATGGTGTGAAATCATCCGGGCTTCCAGTTCAGTTAGGTGTTCCTCAAGGCTCAAAACTAGGTCCATTCTTGTTTTTAGTGTATATCAATGACTTACCATTCTATTTAAATGATATCTGTGACGTTGTACTGTTTGCAGATGATACCTCTCTTATTTTTAAAGTAGACAGGAATAGACAAGAGTTTGACGACGTAAACAGTGCACTCTCAATGGTTACGGATTGGTTTACGTCAAATAACCTAGTTCTCAATGCTAAGAAAACTAAATGTATAAAGTTCGTCTTACCGAATGTTAGAAATCTAGGACCCAACATCGTCTTAGATAAAGAGCTGCTTGAAACAGTAGACTCGGCAGTTTTTCTGGGCATAACAGTAGATGCCAAACTTCAGTGGGGCCCACATATATCAAGCCTAGCGGGGAGGCTCAGTTCAGCCGCCTACGCTGTCAGGAAAGTAAGACAATACACTGACGTTGATACAGCACGGTTAGTCTATTTTAGTTATTTCCACAGCGTTATGTCCTACGGTATTCTGCTGTGGGGCAAAGCTGCTGATATTCAAAATATATTCGTCCTTCAAAAACGAGCTGTCCGAGCAATTTATCAACTAGGAGCCAGAGTTTCTCTTAGAGATTTTTTTAAAGATATTGGTATTCTTACGGTAGCATCACAATTTATCTTCGCCAACATCTTATACATTAGGCAAAATATACACTTATACACTAAAAACAGTGATTTTCACAATGTTAATACTAGAAATAAGAACAAACTACGTGCTCCCTTTCACCGGCTTCATAAGGTTCATAACTCATTTGTTGGGCTAGGCATAACCTTTTATAACAAACTACCCTCTTCTTTGCTAAATTTGCCTTTTAATGCGTTTAAAGCTCAAGTAAAATCCAACCTTTGTTCAAAGGCATATTATTCAATTAACGACTACTTAAACGATAAGAATAGCTGGTCGCTGTAATTAACTCAAGACAATGTTTATGTTCTTTCTCCAGAATCAGCTTACAGACTGACAGGGTATACGAGTTCGTATATTTATTTTAATTTTATTTGACTGTATAAGTCAATTATTTTTAATTATCTTCATTTATTATTGGCATGATCTACTCATTACAATGTTTTTTTAACGAGTTGTCTTGCAATAAGTGGTTAGCTAGCGACCTCGACAATTGATCATAAATTATTCTTGCCTGAACAACCGGCAGCGAGTTCGTCATGCTCCCGTAGATGTCACTGCTTGCGGTAGCGTCGGGGATCGGGTTGCCTCCTTCCCTCAAATATGGCGAGGGGGGCAATGGCTGATCTTTGCGTTATGCTCGTGAACGGGTGCTGCTTGTGGTGACTGGTCGTCTTGCTGTCTATGGTTTTGTTATTGTTAAAGTAATTGTTCTGATAATTTATTTTACTTCGATGGTCCTTGTTTATCATTTGTGTGTACTTAAAAATAATCCAATAATGCATATGTAAGGTGTCACGCCCCTTATGCCTGGAGGCTTTTATTTGAGTAGTTGTTTTTTTCATTGATTTTTATTGGTTTATGTTTTGGGTATATTGGCGTGGCTAGCTTACATATGGCAGATAATTTAATATGATTTTTTGTGTTTCGGTTTTTCTTCTTTGATTACCTTATAATTGTATAGTACAATGGTTTTTCTAACTAAACAGACAGCTGTGCTGCTGGGGAGTTTGTTGCGCCACTTCTTCTTCCCAGCTAAAGCACTAGGAAGTGGTGAAGGGCGGGCGTTTTGGGGGACTGTCTTATGTAATTTTGACGTTCGAAAAGTGCTGACTCTCAGCCTAGTTTGAATAAATGACTTTTGATTTTTGTTTTTTTTTTTTTTGCTAGATGTGGATGCGGCATCAGCAGATTTGGAAGTAGGTGAGCGTATGGCGACACGAGCCGTCGATTCGTTGATTCAGCAAATTGATGTGTTGCAGTTATAAGCGATTACATCCGATTCTGATACTTTTACATAGATACATAGAATACGTCAGCAAAACGGCCACATAAAGTTTCTAAATTAGTTTTTTACTCCATATTTAAATGATCTGCACGCAATCGAGATAAACCCTCTTTAACGCGCCTAGGATCCTGGTTAGTGTTAATGCACTCATTATTAAAGAGGTCGATTTGTAAAGGCCGTTCAAAGGTAATATTTAAGTCATAATAGGTCGGGTTTTCAATTTATACGATACCAGTACAGTCAGTAACGCGAGTAATGGACTCATGAATTTTGCGATTACAATGTATTTGCTGTGCTATGGAAACGTCACCGTCTGGGCTATAATTAGGAATAATAAATAATTTTGATGAGTTCGCGGGAATGGTTTCCTAATAACTGGACTTTTTACATTGATAAAAAGTAATGGGTATGGTTGTGAAATCCGTAATTAAATAATTATTTTTAAGGTTAATCTGTGCTCCATCGAGTAAGTTTTGAAGAACTTGTAGATGAAAACCTTAACATTCGTAGGGTTAATAAATTCAGAAAAGTTCGGAATAGTAATAGAATGTTCATGCGTACCAGTTACACGGGCGTATGTAACTTCAAAGGGATCAATTTTCAAAGGTATATGTGAAAGTATTGTTCGAATACCTCGGGACTAATAAAAGACGGGTTGGCCCCAGTATTTACTAATAACTTAAGTGGTGGGTCTGATATCTGAATGTAACGTAATTCCCTTTTAGATTGCATATTTAATTCTATTTTAACCTTGTTTGATCCTTCTCCTTGTGAAAATCCGGATTAGAAGCACCACAGCCTTCTTATAATAAAGAAGGCTGTGGTGCTTCTAACCATTTAGCGTTATTAGAACCCAGGGATTTTGTGCTGTGTTGTACATATGAATGAATGTCGGACTCGGTCTGGATGAGGCAATAAATAATAATAATAATAATACGTGTCTTAAAGTTGATTATAGTAGTTATGCTCTCATGTAAGGTGGCATAAGTCATTATAGTGCTAAAAAGAGTCTGTCATTTGTCGAAATATTACTTCGGGGTGCTACTTCCTTGTGTCAGTAAAGAATAAAAAGGGAGGTATCGTCTTTCTGATCGGAATAGTTATTGATTAGCACGTCACGTCAGAAGATGGATGTATACTGAGCGAAGAAAGTAAGATCTTGGAACGCTGGAAGGGATACTTTGAAAGTTTGTTTAGTTGCCAGGATAGTGTGCAAGGATTGGGTAACTGGGCAGACGCCAGTTTTGAAGACCCAAGCTCAGAAGTAGATGAAGAGAATGATATAGAAATAGATGAGATTGTAAGAGCGCTGAAAGGGATGAAAGTCGGCAAAGCTGCAGGGTACGACAGAGTGTCTGCTGAAATGCTTAAGGGCGGTGACGGGGTGGTGGCAAGCCTGCTGTACCTAATCTTTAATATGTGTTGGAGATATGGCCGTGTACCGGATGATTGGTGTAAGGCTGTAATCGTACCACTATATAAGGGAAAAGGCTCTCACCAGGAGTGTAAAAACTACCTCGGCATGAGTCTTTTGAGTGTTGTCGGCAAACTGTATGCGAAGGTTTTGATAAACAGAGTGAAAAGAGTGACAGATGAGAAAATATGGGATGCGCAGGCAGGATTTAGAGAGGGAATGGGCTGTATGGACCAATTCTTCTCCTTAAGATGCATAACCGAAAAACATCTGAAAGTCTACTGTGCTTTCGTGGACTTGGAGAAGGCCTATGACAGTGTGTGGAGGGTAGAACTGTGGTCGACACTATCCTTGTACGGGGTGGACTGGCGCTTGGTACGTGCACTGAAATCCTTATACAAGGATTCCAGTGCTTGTGTTAAGATAAATGGGGCATACACGAACTGGTTCTCCATCTCGAGGGGTGTTAGACAGGGTTGTGTAGCGTCACCGTGGCTGTTCAACCTGTACATGGATAACTGTCTGAAGGATTTGAATGAGTTGCCTGTTAAATGCCTGCTCTATGCAGACGATCAAGTGCTACTTGCATCATCAACAGAACAGTTGCAAGACATGGTGACTGTGATGGATGAAGCATATAAGAGGAAAGGAATGAATATAAATGTAAATAAAACGAAAGTCATGGTGTTTGAAAGAGAAGAGGATTTATAGGTGTGTGATGTGAAAATAAATGGTAAGAGTGTGGAGCAAGTAAGTGAGTTCGTATATTTGGGGAGTCTGTTTACAAGGGATGGAAAGATTGATGGAGATGTCGAAAGGAGAGGGAATGCGGGAAATAAAGTGAATGGTGCTACACATGCAATTGTGTCCAACCAGTTGATGTCCAAGAAGGCACGACGAAGGCTGTTCACAATAGTGTGCTGGTGAATGTTGGGTGTGGCAAAAGATGCATGAAAGCAGAAAAAATGCTGTGGAAATGAATTTGACTTTGAATGATAGGCTGAGGAATGATGTGATAAGGAAACGGTGTGATTTAAAAGAAGATGTAGTGACAAAAATTGAAAAGAGTATGCTTAGATGGTTTGGTGATGTTGAGCGGATGAATGAAAGGAGACTAACAAAAGGTATTTACAAGGCAGATGTGAGTGGAAACCGGGAGAGGACGCCCTAGGAAGATATATAGTGACCTTATTGGTGATGTTCTTCAGAAAGGTCAGGTGCGAAGTACTCTCAACCGGCGCTCGTGTATGACCAGATGTATGAACGTAAACGAGGCAAAAGGAGTATGTAAGGAACGTAGCAGGTGGCGTTCTGTGGTTTCTGCCTACCCCCATGGGAAGAAGGCGTGAGTTTATGTATGTATGTATGTAGCACGTCACGAATCCCGTGCCAATTTTCAGGTTATACCGTTTGAGCTAATAGTTGTAGCTGCGGATCCCGTGATTTTATTTAGATTACCGTTTATCACGCATAAATTAGTTAGTTCGCAGCTCGACTCATTTCTGACAGATTGTATTACGAATTGATAGCATATTTTAATAAAACCATTAAGAACATTCGGATTGCCATCGAAGTCTGGTACTGCCATGCTATCGGGGTCCAATGCCATTTCGTCACTATCAAATAATATATCGAATCCTAAGTTATCTAAATCTATAAACCAATTTAAATCTACTTCCCTGGTCCTATTGAACTGTCTGGAAAAGACATATCTACTGGTTTCCCTTGGATTTAAAATCTTACATTAATTTATATAGGTATAGGGGTGTAAAGGATGGACTAGGAGGTAACAGTTCAAATAAAGGTTCTAGGACTTATGGTTTTCTCGATGTATCGACGGCTGGATACGTCCTCAGCTGCGTCTTCTTGGATTGATATGTTGCAGTTTTATGCGGAAGCATCCGAATGACATGGGTTATCGTGTCGCTATTCAGGTGCCTTGGTGAAGGCAGGGCACGTAACAGGTGTATTTCACATAATCTGGTTGATACAAATCTTAGCAAACAGAGAAACACGTTAAATGGCAAATTAAAGTAAAATCCCACGTATTATCCTATGACACGTATATCTTTTTAATCAATGTAAATCAGTTTTATTCTATCACAATTTTTACAGCTTTTTACTTGTACCTTTTGTTTTCTCGCTGTCTGAACTTTTCGTTCCGAATCTTTATAGTGAAAATTAAGAGTAAAACAGATAAGTTCAGTTCAGAAATAATATAATATCAACAAAATTATTAAATAGCCCACAACTTGGCCTTCCTGCCATAGTCTGGCATAGCTGGTAAAAACCAGTACACCCATCTTAGTACTAACATCTTTAAATGAAATGATTTAGAACACCTGAGATCCAATGCCTTATCTGGCTCTGTATCAACTGTTATTTTAAACAAAATAAACAAAACCTAAAATTGAAATATTGAGGAATGTCTAACAGAACAAACAATGCTCAGTAGCTTACCCCTGGCCATGTTTTCATTTAGTCGGCTGCAGTTGATGTTCTTATAGGATCCTCAGCAGTAACTTTAGCTTTTTCCACTACATACCGATCTTTCCCAAGTACCTTCACCACCTTGTAAGGTCCCAAATACTTTGCCTTCATCTTCAAGGTCTTTCCGAATTGTGTTCTTCTAATAGCTTTAAAATCTCCCACAGCATACTTTACAATCTCCTTCCTTTTTCTGTTAAAATTCTGTCTATTTACTTCTTGTATTTTGAAGGTTTGTATTTTAGCATGTTCTCTCAGCTTTTCTCTTTCTTGTACATACTCCTCTCTTTCCTCTTCTTGTAACATATTAATTACTTCCATATTCCCTTTAAGTTTCATTTTTAGTACCAATCAATAACTCAAAAGGAGTTGTACCTATGATGCGCTGAAAAGTACTATTCAGTGATCTTTGCACCTACTTACATGACGGTACCATTGCTTCTCATCTCATAGATATAGCTTGGTAAGTATGGAGATTAAAACTCTGTGTTTCTCCACCTGTCCATTACCACGGGGAACACCAGTAGTAACTGTAATGTATTGTATGCCATCAGCCTGCCAATATTCTGAAAAATCATTGCTAGTGAACGCAGCTCCTTTATCTGTTATCATTCTGCTTGGGTTCCCAAATGCTTGTTGATGAATTTTTGTTGGGTGAAACTTAGTGAAGGCATCTACTATAGTCAAAATATAATTAAATTGTTTCTTAGTTTCTGATAGGGGACCAATATGATTACAATGTAGAGTGCTAATAGGTATACTTTCTATCTCAATACTGTTCAAAAATCCTTCCTGCTTTCCTTCTTTTTTCAAAGCTACTCGTAGTAAACATGGTTTGCTGCTGACATTAACTTATTATATTTTCCTAGTGACTTCTTTAATATAATATCTTTAATGAGCTCTATCATTTTCTTTTTACGAAAATTACCATTTTCATGTACTTTTATGGTTATTGACATTTCAATTCCTTTAGGCACTACTATTTCACCTTCTTCACCTTTATACAAAAGTCCATTATGTTCATAAAAATCCATGTATGGCTTCTGTTTTATAACCTCTAAAATAGCATTTGTTCCTTTATCACACTGTTGAGCATTTCTTAATTGGTCATGGACTCAGAGCGTCTACATGCCTCATCTTGCTTCCAGATGGATGTTCAACTGTATAATCATAATCCTGTAATAAGAGGACCTACCTAGCCACTCTTGTTGTTAAATCTGTCTTTTTTACGGTCATCTCGAATGCTGAACAACCTGTAACAATCTTGAACGGGATTCCACATAGATATTTTCTAATTTTTTTCACACCTTCTATTACAGCTAATGCCTCCAACTCGTAGCTAGTATACTCGTAGTTTTCCTGCTCATGTAGTACACTGAAACTGTAAATATTATTTTATTATTCATAAGTTTCACATCAATGTCGAATTAATAAGCCATTGAAAGGTGAAGTATTTTTGCATTGTAATAGTCGTGTTTCATATTATTGTTACCTCCTGCTAAAAGTGTTCCTATATTTACATTCTTTCGTTTGCAAAACTCGATGAGGGGGGCAGGGGAATCTACTACACCTGTTAGTGTATAGATAATTAATATTAAGCCTTTGGACAACAGGGTCTACCTGGATGCAGTTGGTTTGTCCACAGTAGGACATGTATAAATCATTTGGGTCACAGCAGAACCTGGACATAAGTCCGTACAACGGGCAAAAACAGACGCACGAACGCATGAACGAAGTCGCGTATTATATGAGTATCAGAATTCTATCGTTACTGCTGAGCATGAGAGAGAGCATGAGATCCTGGGTTCAATTACCAGGTTGGGTAACGTGTTTTTGTTTTTTTAATCTGTAATGTCTCAGTAGCAGCTGGATTTGTGTATTTTTATTCTGGGTGCATCGTCTTCACATATAAAAATATAATTAATGTACACAAAATATTAACGGTGGAGTTTCTTGCCCCTTCTTCTCCATACGAAACTACCTTTTAGAAGGGGCAGCTAGAATCAATTCCATTTAAATAAAAATGTTGACGTTCAAAAGTGCCTTTTAGTGCCGGTTTGAAATAAATGCTTTGACTTTAAACATAACTGGCGAAATGTGGGTACACAGGTGTATATAGGTACACCTCTGCCCAACACTTCGGGGAAACGAAGCCTGATGTTTATGTTATGTCTAAGAAGCCCCAAGCAAGTCAGTACCAAATATGTTTGTGGTTGTTTTTTAAAATTTTTGTTGTTGAGACACAAGGATTTTTTTCCCACAAAAATAGTAAAAACGGTTTAAAGGTACTGTTTAAATTTTAAGAATACTGTACAAAATTTACTTGCATTGAAGTAACAAAGTTGCACTGTTTGTAATAAATTCCAGTTGACGCTCTAACTCATCCGCATCCAAAGCATTATCTAAATAAATTGAGTCAATTGCTTCATGCCTTCTTCCAAATTCGGAACTACACACAAAACTAAAGGCATATGATAATATAACTATAGGCACTTTAAGTGTCATTTTTATTAGAAGTCTTTAGCACTTTTAGAATTTCAAGACAAAAAAACGAGTAACTGCCTTATGCTGCGCGGAGCTGACGAGTAACAAAATAATTGAATGTTTGATATTTAAATACTTATTTTTGTATATCTAATCTTATACTATAGTCCTTTGTACAGATTTTATTAATGAGCATCAACAAAAATTATTGATAACACTTTAGAGTGAGTTCGGTAATTGCGCACAATCTAAAAATACAAATTAATAAAAAAATAACAAAGTGCTTTTCGTGTATGTTTACTTGTCCGCTTAGTTTTTCTAAACTGCTCATTAATTTTTGATGCAGTTTTCACTATCATGTAGAGTATTTTTACCGCAAGTTTATTACAATTTAATATTTTACTTCTTACACAGATTTTCGGTATTTTGACAAGCTAGTGTGTGGAGGACAAACAAACAGGAGATCGGCGGGTCAAGATCATCTTCGTCATTTCAGCCGGAAGACGTCCACTGCTGGACATAGGCCTCCCCCATATATCGCCAAGGTCATTGGTCTACCTTGTGAGAGGCGATCCAACGCTACGTCTTCCGGTACGCGGTCGCCATTCCAGAAACTTGAGCAAAACAGGGACGGATCACTAGTTTATAAAAATAGCTGTAGTTATCTACATTGCCGAGTAAAGCCAATTTAGAATGAGATATCTATAGATTAACATTTAAAAAAAAATGTTTTCCTGTTTATTAGGTGGGTTTATTGTTGGTTTTTGAGTATGGATTTGTGCCCGGTTGATGGCAATAGGTTCGCCCCCTATTACATGGGACTTATACATAACTGGTAAATGTGGGTGCACAGGTACACCTCTGCCCAACCCTTCTGGGAAACAAGGTGTGATGTTATGTTATGTGTACATATAAATTTCATTCCTATAGTATCAAAAACATTAAACAATATCATCTTAAAACTACACTATCCATAATTTTTCATGTATGCATTCATTCTTTAATTCATCGAAATCTATAATTCAAGAAATA
Source organism: Dasypolia templi (assembly GCA_963555695.1). Classification (NCBI taxonomy): domain Eukaryota; kingdom Metazoa; phylum Arthropoda; class Insecta; order Lepidoptera; family Noctuidae; genus Dasypolia; species Dasypolia templi. The sequence continues at coordinate 9,039,917 of OY743137.1, read as the reverse complement.
AATATAGGTAAATCGTAACTAAAAATAGAATTATTTCTGAATCACAGCATTAACATAAATAATCTTTACGTTTTCGCTTATCAACTCATCAATGCTAAAATAAATTATCTGTTATTAATAAAATTATCTACATGTACAGTTGCGTTTGAGGTTTATCACAAAACATGCCCATGTTTTACAAAAGAGTAGAGGATTCGTGAATGAGTTTGTAAAATACTACTTACAAAAACGCGTTGAAAATGTATATTAAAGAAAAAAAGGGAAAATACTAAGCAGGTTTCACTTGAATTCGAGAATGAGTCCTCCGAAAATGATGACAGAATTATAAATACTAATGTGAGTAGTCCCACAAATATTCATCTCAGTGACACGGTGACTGGTGAACAGGCAGAAAAATATAAAATGCAGGTTATGGATAATGAGTCGGTTGTTTTAGGAGAAAGACAGGAAGAACATAACACTAACAGCAAGTGACAAGATCGAAAATAACGAAAAAACTGGATCAAACAATTCCAAAAAGAAGCAAGATTAAATTTATATTATAATAATATGTCGGTATCTACAGAAAGTCTAGTCACGCAAAATCAAAGAGAAGTGCGAAAGAGATCAGATTTCAATGGAAGATAATTTGGCGAAGTATTATTAATATTGTGTTCTCTGAGGAACAGGTTTTAATGGAAAAAAATGTGTCTATTGTGACTGTACCTAAATTACCCTAGGCTGATAAATTTTTCGTTTTTCCTAATTATATTAATATTAGCGTTAAGGTCGGTTTCCCCCGAAGGGGAAAAGGCCGCACTCCAACCCCGTGCGGCCCTGTAGAGCTCGTCACCAGACTTGGTCACTCTCCCACCGATAATAGAAGTGAATTCCCAAATTTATAGAAGCCAAATGCCTTGATATTATTAATGAGGCAAGGAAACAATGTATCAATATTAGATGATACTTCGGAATTCATAGTTATGAAATATATTGGAAGTGATTTTAGAAAGCTAAATAATAGAGGGATGCAGAGTAAATTATTATATAAACTTGTGAGAAACCCAAACGCTAGCGCGTAACAGGTATTTGATCAGTCGTAACTCACACAATACCTCGCATCTACACTCGGAGTACTCAGAGATACACTTCCATAAAGTGACGCAAGCGGCTTTACAGCGGCATAGCGTCGACATCATGCTCTTTTGGAGTCATGGCCCCTAGCAGTTCTCTCGAACTGATAAACGTGACGAAGCGGCTTTTCCTGCGGCAACCGTGCGGCTGTCCTTGTCTAGCAACGGAGCGGCTAGTTCTAGCGGCATTGCGTCTGCATCATGCTCTTAAGGAGACATGGTCCCTATCAGTCCTTAGACTGGATATGAGATAGTTGTGGTCACCTAAACCCCTGGAAGTTCACTCTTTGCACAGTGAGCATATTTGCAAGACACGTGCTCATGTCACTCTGACCGAGTTATTAGTCTAAGATATAGAATATAATATTCTTTGAACTATTAGATAGTTTGAGTTGAGAAGTAGAGAATCATGGAAAATTATTAAATAGAGTTTAGAGTTATAGTATCGGCCCAAGGCAACGAATACGACATTCTAGAATTACTAGTTATGAGAGTAGAGAATCAAACTCAAGCATAATTAATAGAGTTGTGAATCAACTCACTTTAAAGTCTATAGACAGCCCCAAAGAGCCCACCCGTCACCACTTCCTAGTGCTTATGCTGGGGAGAAGAAGTGGCGCAACAAACTCCCCAGCAACACGTGTCTGTCTGATTAGGTATAATGACTATCAACTCCATCAGCCTAGGATAACTATAATAACTAAAGGCTCACCCAGTCTCACCTACATACACTAACACATACTACGTTAAAAACTAGATTATAGAATAATAATAAACTAAATCTGTGCTTCAACACAACTATATTTTACTTATTTAATATTAACTCGTTCTCCTACAACAGCCCACTTGGACAAGGCCTCTGGCACTCAATAATTCTCCTAGCTTTCTTAGCCTAGCCTTACACCGACCGTTTCCTACCGCGGTCTGTCTTCCTTCTCGCAGGTAGCGCTAATAATACCTGTAATAGAATCTTCATAATGTGAAGAGGTAAGGGAATCGTTACGCTTGCGCTTTAATCAATCAATAATAGCTACGTTAATGTATCTGTGTATGATGTACCCATTTCAGTGAGACGGGGAACCGTTTTACAACGTTTGTCTCTTTGTACGTGTTCTACTAAACCTAACGCATAAAACCTCTGAGACAATATACGATTTTAGTAGAACATGTTCCCTAAGCACAATATAAATGTATTACTCAATCCTAGAGACAGTGAACTACGAAGCCCAACTGCCATTGAGTGAGACAAGTATTGAGTATAAAGTTCTAAACGCGTGCTAATGTTAATATCATCTTTAAGGCAGCCTAGCCCCATTTCTAGAATAACAGAAAATATCGCACAAGCGTACCGTAGACTCAGTCTGTAGCAAAACTCAATGCGATCGTACCCGGTGTTTGCCGAGGTGGTTATTTCGTCACCTGACATCTCGTTAACCTTCCCCATTTCGTGGATACAGTGCGGCTGTAAGCGGCAAAGCGTCCAAATTGACGTGTTTCGATAAATAGTGTCAATTTAGAAATTGGCGTACCATATGCCGGGTATAGTTTTATCGAGACACGGTCCCTAGCGTTCTTAGAACGACTACCAATCCAGTTTGGGGAAGTGTGTGAAGCCTACCCCCTCTCCCCGGAGACGTGCGTATAACGAGCCTTTCGTAAAGAGTTGTGTGGCCAAACCTTTTTGGAAGCAGTAATTATCACTAACGTTTGATTGTTTTATAATGCCGATTTAGATCAACTTTATAGCATATGTTGTTTTAAATGAACTGAGAGTATTTACGGTTCTGCCTTCCGTATGTGGTTGCGCATATTACAGGTCAAAGTCGTCAAAAGTCGAGCGTCAGTGCTCAGTGTCAAATAAAGTGGAAGGCCTTCTCCGTTTCCCTATAATCAAACGCAAATGACAAATATCTGTCAGGGTATGGATTAGGAGATGGACACGTAATACAATAGAAAATAGAGTTAATTAATAGCGCAATTTCGCTATGCTGGAATAAATTATTATTAATAGCTCTGCAGCGATATCATCTAAATATTACTTACAAATCATAAAACAAATCAGCCTACGAGAACAATACAATGGAAAAGACACATTATTAGTAAAGAGTTTAACACTTACCAATGATATCTTTGTAGGGAATTAGATTACTACTCACGAAATGCCGCACGTAGTACCAACTTCACCTCGAACACAGCTCCTCCCAGCTCACAACACTCACCAACCTCCTAACTTAACTAGCTTTCCCTCTTGAGACTATAACGACCGAACCCTGTCATGGCCTAAGACCAACTGTCCTTCCTCAACACCCCCGCCAACTATCCAAAATCTGGGCTCGGTACTTTCCCACACTATTTTTTTGCAAACTTTGACTTAAAACACATTTTTCTATTTCTTAATTGCTTTTACGATTCACAGCTGGTTGCAATAACGCGCCCTCGCTTTAACTTTCTCAGAATTTGTAAAGAACTATGGGTTTCGATTGTCTAAACATTTCTTTCAAGCGACGACGGCTGCCATAAGTGGCCATTTGCGTGTGCCATTAAATAGAAATGGAATGGACTTCTAAGAGGTTCTAAACTATTTTACAATTGCAAAGAATTAGGATATCTTGTTATTTATTAGGGTAACGCGTCCAGCTGTCAGACCATAAAATTAAGATTTTATGTGTTTCTAAAGTGGGCCATGTGCATGGTTTTAGAATAAGTATAATATTCTGTTATCAAATAGGAATAAGTGACAGACAGTCACACTATGTTGAATGTTATTTGATATGACTGAATGGAAGGAATGAAAAACTATTTTTACTTAGTAGTTTTTCGTCACTGCTGCAGTCAGCAAGCCAATCATCGGCACTGATTTCTTAAAGCATCATCAACTCCTCGTTGACATCGCCAGCTGATGTCTCATCGACAAGGTAACGACACTCACCGTGAAGGCACCAATTTCCTACTCCTCTGAGCCAACAGTACGAAGTATTGACGTCGAACAGCAGTATCACAAGCTGCTCAGCAACTTTCCCGACATCACCAGACCCTCATGCACTAAGGAAACGCCCAAACACGTTGTGGAACACCATATCGAAACTACAGGCCCACCACTTCACTGCAAAGCCCGAGCCTTACCACTACATCGATACTTATCATCAAAGAAGGAGTTCGAGATCATGATGCAGCAAGGACTTTGCCGACCAAGCAAAAGCCCATGGTCCAGCCCGCTACATTTCGTACCCAAAAATAAGTGTTTGTGGTGACTATAGAAGATTAAATGCCATCACTACACCAGACAGATATCCAGTGCCACGCCTCAAGGATTTCACAAACCACCTGCATGATGAAAAGATTTTTTCAACCCTGGACCTCAACCGCGCATATATGCAATTACCCGTTTATGAGCCTGATATTGAGAAGACAGCAATAATTACGCCGTTCGGGTTTTTCGAATTTCCCCGAATGTACCTAAGTTTAAAAATTCAGGGCAGACATTCCAACGATTCATCCACCAAGTGCTGAGTGGATTGGATTATGTGTTTCTATTCATTGATGACGTCATCGTCGCATCAGAAAACGAAGGACAGCACAAACAAGACTTACAAGTTTTCCTACGCCGATTAGAAGTCTATGGAATCACAATCAATCCATCAAAATGTAACTTCAGCAAAGAAACCGTAACATTTCTGGGTTATGAAGTATCGGGCGAGGGAATCAAACCACCGATTGACACAGTCAAGATCATCGCTGACTACCCTAAACCTGAAACCATTCATGGCCTACGTCGATTCCTTGGCATGGTGAATTTTTATAGATTCAGCATTCCAAACGCTGCGCATTTTCACGCATGTACACAACTGTAAGAAGCGTGACAAGACCTAGATAGACTGGACAGAGGAAGCAACAAAAGCTTCTTTTGGGTCATGCAAGGCCAGCATTCAGAACGCGGCCTTACTCGCTCACCCATCACCGTCGGCAGCGATGTCACTTATGTGCGACGCATCTAATACATGCGCAGGAGCCGTTCTACAGCAACGCGTCAATTACAAGTGGATTCCCCTGGGCTATTTCTCGAAGAAATTCTCCGAAACTCAGCAGCGTTATAGCATTCGACAGGGAATTGTTATCCATCTACTGTACGGCGCGTACATCGTTGTGATTGCTTCCCAAATCTCCAATGATAATAGCAGATGTCCGATTGGTCGGCATGGTGTGGCGTCTTGCTGCGGGACGCGAGGGGTGCGCGTGGTCGATTGGGCGAGCTCCATGAACGAGATGTAATATATACGGACGAGATATAATAAGAACGGTAGCGGTAAAATGTTGTTCGACAGTTATGCGTGCGTTGATTTGTTTTTAGTTTTGCGATTTCTCTCGTAAGCATGTCGATTTTTTCTTTCAGGGTTGAGTTAGTGCGAGGAGGTTCCAGTGTACTCGTGGAGATGGCGGATACGACGGTTTGCAGCTGGGTCTGCTCCAAAATCTTGTCTGCCATCATAGCGAGGTCATAGATGTCACATTTCTTGGTGATGTTGTCGCTAACGGCAAGCACTGCTCGAATGAAGTGTGGCAAATTTATTTGTCCACATAATCCTGAGCGCCCAGTCTGAGATTTTTTCGCCAGCAAGGTTCTTCATGCGACGTAGAAGTTGCGATGGCTTCATGTCACCCAGTTCCATTTCTGACAATAAACGTTGGACTTGTAGTTGCTCGGATTCTTCATAAACTTGCAGTATGCGATTTTTCAGCATTTCATACCGCTTCGTCTCTGGTGGGTGGAGAATGATGTCAGTGATTTCGTTGAGATCCTTCCGTTTGAATTGACTGATGACTAGCTCGTACATTGCTTGATCGCCTTTCTTGTGCGGTGACATGATAGATTCAAACTATGCGAACCATAGTCGTATCTTATCTCGCCAGATAGGGGGAATACGAAACGCCGTTGAGACGCCCGAGAGCTCTTGTCCTCCGCTGGTCATGTTGCTTTTATCTTGGTCACCACTGTAGTGTTAGGTCAGGAGAAATGACAACACTAACTTGATGTAGCATGAACATGCCTTTATTTGTTCTATTACTAGTTTTTAAATACTTTAATTGTATTCTGTGGAGAACTTAGTGGGTAGCATAATAATTTTAATAATTAGTATTTAAGATACTATGACTATTTCTTATTGTGCTACTGTTTGTTTTTCCTTAAATAAATAAATAATGTACTAGTTTTAGGGGTCGCAAGTAATATGTAGACAGACATTTAGGGTTTACTTAATTTGACCAATGACATTGTTTCTCACTAAGTTAAAATATTGCTCCGAACGGCGCAGCCGAACCAATTGTCCGAGGTTATAAATATGGGTGCCGGCTGCGCATGATTCAGACTCATCTGCCTCTTCGACAGTCCCGATAAGGCACAATGTCTTCCTGATAGCCTAGAGTCCCAATGTTCTCCCAGTTCTCAACCAGTAGACCAAGCTCACCTGAACAAGGTCGACGCTGAAGTCGAACGGAGAGACTCCCTCTCACACGTAGAAGACCCCGATGATCCTCAGGCTCTCGTCACTCCAGACGAAGTGCACGATCATAAAAGAGCGTCACGCACGGAAAGCCCCCGGTTCGGTCGGTATTACCAATAAGGTGTACAAACTCCTTCCCGCCCCGTTAATAATGCGTATGACCGCCATCTTCAATAGCGCCTTAAGCAACAACATCTTCCAACAAGGATGGAAAGCAGCAACCGTTATCGGTATCCCAAAGCCAGGCAAGCCAAAGTCTGAGTCTCTAGCTACCGCCCTATTAGCTTCCTCAATGTTCTCGGCAAAATCTACGAGACTTTTATTTATTAGCATCTCAAAGACTAAGCCGAAGCAAAGAGCCTAATTCCCAACGATCAATTTGCTTTCCGAGCCCAACACTCGAGTATCCACCATGTCCACCGTATCGTAGAGCACTTGTGCGCTGGTCTGCAGCGTAACGCGATGACGGGTGTGCTATTCTTCGACATAGCGAAAGCCTACGACAAAGTCTGGCACAACGGCTTGTTAAACAGGCTTTACCAACTTGGAGTGCCAGATCGTCTCGTGCTCATCTTACGAGACTTTTTGTCGAATCGCCCCTTCCGCTATCATATCAAGGGTGCTCTCTTGTCCCCTCACCCTATTCGCGCCGGTGTCCCTCAGGGTTCCGTTATATCTCCCCTTGTCTTCACGCTGTTCACCAGCGATATCCCAAAGAGTAAAAAAGCTTAGTTGGCTCTCTTCACCGACGACACTACCGTCTACTATACCGGTCACTGTCCCAAAGCTATAGCTCGCACTCTCCAAACCTCCGCAACCGTCTTAGGCGCTTGGTTCCGGAAATGCAAAATCGAGGTCAACCACGAAAAGAGTCAGGCGGTTCTCTTCTCGAGAGGTCGTCGATTCTCCCTCCCCCTTCCCAGCCCGATCACTATGTATGGCAAGTCAATCCCTTGGGAGAAGCAAGCCAAATTCCTAGGTGTGATCCTTGACCAAAATCTCACTTTCAAGGAGCACATTAAGGCGGTTCGCGCGCGAGCCTCATTCGCTCTTGGTAGACTCCACTTTATTTTGACAGCCCGTAGCAAGAGTTTGTAAGATATTTCACACAATGTTAGTAAAGAGATTAGAATGGTATACAGAGTTTTTTTTTTATCTGCTGATACGTCTGGTTATAGAAGGGGACAATCCTGTTTGGATTGGCTTGCGAGACTTGTCACTGATATTCAAATATGCCTTCTGTAGCTTGCTTCCTGGACATAGATAATACATACAACAATGTTTTGGTTGTGAGTGTCGTGGCCACTTTAGATAAATTGAATGTTGGCTCCAATATTTGTAAATATATTTGGGAGTTGTTAAGTTCAAGATGTTTAATGATGAAAGTATTTTCTGGGGAGACAGTTATTGGGATGATGACTAATATCAAAAATGTTCATAAAAATAATATAATTTCAAAGAAGGCTTATTAAAAATGAGGTAATCGAAAAAAACAGTTAAATCAGTGTAAATTTGAAGAAGATACATGCTTTAAAAGTTTTTGGAGGGGATTATTGCCGTCCTTGTCGCGCGGTACTGACAATGTACGGCGCTAGTATGAAGTTACATAGTCGTGACGCCACTTCTACGATAGTGCTGACCTTGTCTAACTATTATCTTAAAACGTGTGTAACTTGGCCATTTTTAAAGCGTTTACACTTTTTGTAATAAGGTTTGCGCTATTTGGAAACAAACAGTCTTTTGAGACAAAAATAAAAAAATAGTCATCATCCCAATTAGTAGATGGACAAATAGCGGTTGGGGCCATCTTTCTCCGTTACTTTACATTTAACTACGTATAAATTTTGTAGTGAGTTTGAAGACATTCTATATTGCAGTATGCCGATGATTTTGTGTTTTATTTGAAGCACAGAGACACACATTTTTGTGAAAGCATTTTACAATTAGCACTTAATGACATGATAACTAAGCTTGATGAAGTAGGTTTGGCACTATCCCATAATAAATTTCAAAGTTTTATTTAACCAGAAGTCGATGAAGAACAACATATAACATAAAATCAATGAGCATATAATTATTACAGCATTTTTTTTTAAGTAGTTAGGTATGTGGTTTGATTTCTAAATGCTACAAAAGCGTATGTGGGTCAATCAACTATTTTATCCACACTTTGCTGTCCCCGAAACGTAATTATAAACATGCACTAATTGAAAATACTGTCACAATTGTATCTAAGATTGTTGGGCACAACGGAAAACTTGATTACGTTCTCGAAAATCTGTAATTTCTATAAAGTTGTATGGTAACTCAGGATACGAAATATTTGCACCATACAAAATAATCCTAAGAATATTGTTAAGGTGGAAGTACATCTGTTATTCATGTTACCCCTACCTACAGTGAGCAGATTTGGTATTGGAGAAGGAAGGTGGATAATGATGGATGATTTGTCACGGTATACATTTTAAGAACGATTGACATTGTATAATTACTTAAGTATTGGTAAGTAGCCTTCCGTTATTGTTATAATTATATTCAGAAATATTACTTGTACTGAAATAGCACAACTGCTGGCAGCTGAAAAACATAGAAGGTACAGGGAAAGACTTAAATAGAACAACGAAAAATACGAAGAGGCTAGAAGAAAGCACCGTGAACACTACCATAAAGTTAAAGCTTGCTTGCTGGAAGAGACAAAACAATAAAAGAAAAGAAACAAGCAAATATCATCTGGAAGTAGAGACAAAGGGAGTACAGAAAGAAAAGGAAGAATTTACAATCGATCTCGGATGCAACACCACCGAGTTCTCCAACATCTAGTGTACTTAATGTCTGCCACCAAATACCAATTGAGTCTCGAGAAAGTGGACGAAATAAGTGAGAAAAGATAGGAGTAGTTATTGGAGACTGCCTCGTTGGTCTAGTGGTCGTAATCGCTACTGCTGAGCATGTGGTCCTGGGTTCGATTCCCAGGTCGGGCAACGTGGTATTGGGTTTTTCTATCAGGAATTTCTCAGTAGCAGCCCGGAGTCTGGATTCGTGCCCGGTAGATGGCAATAGGCTCGCCCCCTATTACATGGGACTTAAGTATAACTGGCGAAATGTGGGTGTACTATAGGTACACCTCTGCCCAACCCTTCAGGAAAACAAGGCATTTAGGCGTGTTATGTATGTTATATATGTATTTAATGGATCTTCATCTGAGAGGTGAGATGGTGAACAGCCAGAACTCATGCATGGCAAAGAAAATGACAAACGATAACATATTTATAATTTGGGTAACGCCTAAGACATACAAAAAAAATACCTCTAGACGGCATATAATTAAATAAACTGATCTCTTAATTGTATTAAATTAAATAAAACCATTAATTGTGTGTGGTCCGACACTTATTTGACCCGTTGTTTTAATTAAACATCAATAAATGACGACTAGTTTGACCAAACTATCAAGCTGGCTTGTTTAGTATTGTCGTGGAATGAAAAGTAATTCGTGTCAATACATTCGGCAAACGAACGGCCCGGACAGTAAAAGATTTGTCGAGGAAAGTTGTGGAGTGCTTAGGCATTTTAACCTTTAAATTATCCGATGATCTTAAAAATTTCGTGTGGGAGTCGTAAAAAAACTGGAAACGTTTCTTGAGATAGAGAGGAGTGGAAGGGGACAAGAGCACATTATACAACATTGCCGAAAAACAATAAAAGGTATGCAATTAGATGCCGTTTCTTTGGTTTTTTTCTGAGGTAGATTTAAGGATCCAGTAGGAACTTAATCGGACGTATTCGACTATTGGTAGGTAATTGAGGATCGACATCCATAAGTCAGTGGTTATAAAATAGACAGTCTATTCTGTGAAATCACACCGTGACAATTTAGGTGAAGTGAGTTTGAAAGGAACTGTGATCCCGTCTGACGCTAGAGATTAGCTCTATTAACAGAATATGCTGGCCTCATAATTTCTCTCAACAAACTCTTCAGCTTTATTATTACAAGGTGGCCCAAAATAACAAAGACTTGGTTTTACGGATTATTTTATCGTTTACAAAAAAAAAAACATTTGAGCTGTGAGCTCTTTTTGTATAAATGTTAACCTCTAGGGCATATCTCGAAGACCTGAAACGCTAAAAAAAAACATAAATACCTTAGTTGCTGAGACGAAGCTCCTGGTCTACCATTGTCCAATCCCGCGAGATTTGAGGGTGCCCGATCGCTCAACACATGCTGACTAGGTTATCGTGCGGCACGGTCGAAACATACACTAGGCGCCGAATTGCGCTCTGACTTGGCTTTGATACATTGGTATGTCAAATCCAATATGTCATTAGCGATTCGTGGGAGAACCCTGCTGTCTCTCTCTCACACCAACGTAGGGTAATGCGATGGAACGAAACCTAGCCTAGTCTCACATACTCAATTCGCATTATGAACACGAAACAGGAATAAATGACAATTCACTGTTATCGAATTCAGAACAGCGCGACCAGGTAAATTATCTACATTATACCAGACCATTCAGAAAGTATTGCGAAAAAAAGTTTTTATAAATGAGAGACTTGCCAGTTATGCTGTACTTTGAAAATATGGTTATTTGTTATTAATTAAAACTAGGAACGTTCTAAATTTAAAAAAATCCTTCCACATTGTTTGCAAGCTAATTGAAATGATCGAGTCTCATAAAAAAATGGATCTGCACCGGGAACATTTTCGTGCTATGATTTTTTACAATTTCAAGTGAAATTCTAAAACCGGACGAATCTTACGATAGACTTCAAATGGCGTTCATGGATGAAGGTCCTTCTAAGGCATACGTGTATCGTTGTTATAGTGAATTCAAGCGCCGTCGACGAACTTTGGGAGATGAAGAAAGAAGTGGTCGGCCTTTGACGGCTGTTACGGAAGAAAACGTGCTAGTAGTGAAAAACTTAATCCAAGACAATAGGCGAGTTACGTTTCAAGAGATTCAGCACATACTGCAGGTTGGCGTTCCAAACTGCATTATGTGCTGAATCTCTTCGATGAGAGCCTTCACGAAATTCTACACGTGTATCTTTGCGTGAGGAGGATAGTTTCACGCTGGGTGTCGAACAACCTCACCGATGCTCAGAATCAGGCCCAGGTGGAATGGTGCCATGATATGTTAAACAAATTTAAAGCAGGCTCGTCTCGATGTGTTTACGACATGATTACAGGTGATGAGTCTTGAAATTATCAATACGATCCAGAAACGAAGCGCAGGTCGACGGTTTAGGTGTTTCAAAACGATTCAACGGCTACCAAAGTGAAGCGATCTAGAAGTGGAGGGAAGATTTTGATAGCGAGCTTATTCAATTTGACTGGCTACATGGTGTCAATTCCTTTACAGAACCAAAGAAACATCAACTCTGAATGGTATACTACTAAATGCTTGGCAGAAGATTTCTCTGAGCATGTGAGCAACAAGCGACCACACACAGGGCTCCGCGGGCTACTGCTCCACCACGACAACGCGCCTTCGCACACTGCGCTCAAAACGAGGGACTTCCTTGACAGCACGCCGGTCAAACTCCTAGGTCACCCTCCTTACAGCCCTGACCTAGCACCGTGTGACTTCTTTTTATTCCTGAAAATAAAAACCAGCTCAAAGTGATACAATTATCGTCGCCTGAAGATGCGCTGTCAGCGTTTGAGCAGGCTGTAAAACGAGGTGTTTACGGCGGACTGAAAAAAGTGTTTCAAAAACTGGTTACGCATCAAACTTTGTATACAGACTAGTGGAGAGTACTACAAAAAAGGATAATTAGAAGAACATTTATCGATGTGTTAGGTTAGGTTTATTGTTGGAGTGTCCCACCTATTTTATTATAGAGATGTCGATTTTTTCGAACATCCATCATGTTTTCATAAATATATTGACAAGGTACCGTCTAGATGTTATTTATTCCAAACAGTTCCCTTATAGATTTGCGTCGGCGGAGGTAGTAGATGGCTCTGACAGCCCTGTTTTGCAGGATTGAGAATTAATATCTGCAGCCCATCCCTACAGCAAAATACCTTCAGACATTATACTGTAAAAGTCACTAAAATAGTCCAGTCTCATGTTTTATTTCGTAATAATCTACGTCTGTTAATTGGCGGATTTTCCAAACAGCGTCGGCGACCAAACTTAGCCACCCTGCAAGTGATGTTAAGTGAGGACCCCACTACAGCTTAGAGTAAGGCGTGATCCCCAGAAAAAACGTTTTTCGACGAATTCTAGTATCTCCTTAGCAAATACACCGTGACATTTACTACTTGCAAAATTCGGTATCGCGAATCTTATGCATTTAGTTTTCTTATCATTTAGCACTAAATTATTTACAGGTAATCAATTATGGACCTTAAGACCTTATTTACGTCGTCAAGCTCTTGTATGGGTCGGTTTATTTTGAAAATCTGTGATGTTTCATCAGCAAATAACACCATTTGTGGTGTTCGATTTTACAATAAATGGGGTAAATTATTTATTTATTTCCATTTACTTTTATTTTGAATTCACAATACCCCTTGTAAATCATAAACACTCTCTGTCTCTATCTGTCTCTTTCTTAACATATTTATAATAAAAAGTCACATGCTTTTTCGTTACGTAACGATTTCTTACATTTTATTCCTACCGTAAGCTGCGCTCAAGAACTTCGTTCCAAAAAAGTAGTTTGAAAAGCTAAGCTAACTAGGCCTGAAGATTAGGTACTATTGCTATACAAGTAAATACCTAAGCAATGAATGGTTTGGCACGCTGCCAATACAAAGTGCAGTTATATCAACTATTTATGTCAAATGCGGTTTTAAATAGCGGCTTCCTCAATCTTGGTTTTATAGATGTGATATGGAGTAAGATACCCGAGTATTTTTTTACTGTAATGAAAAGTACTAGTCTGTCAAGAAAGTACCGAGAAAATATAATTCATACACAAAATGTTAGTTATTCATCCAAATTTATTTTATCGCCTTCAAAGTATGCTCCTTCAGAAGCGATACAATTACGCCAACGAATAATCCAATCATCAAAACATTTTATAAACGCTTTTTCCGGAATTAAGTTCTACGGAATGAAAACGAGTGCCACGAAGTGGTAATTTGAGTTTAGGAAAAAGAAAGAAGTTGGCTTGAGACATATTTGGTGAACAATTTTCTTTCCATTAATCGGGCCTTTTTCGTCGAATTTGCTCTTTATTTACTGTTTGACCTTTCGGCATGAATTCCGAGTGCACATTAACGCGATATTCAAGGAAAACAGTCAACATGACTTTGACTTTTGATCGATTTTCACGTGTTTTTTTGGTCTCGGTACTGTTTTTTATATTTTTTTTATTGGTTGTGGCAAGCGGCCTTAGCCATTGTTGCCAGTGTCGAGTGTTGCGGAAATTAAACGTGGGAAGAGGGAGGTTGGCATAATGTGACGGGATATTTTTTAGGATGGGCAATAAATAATTATATGTAATAAAATTATAACAAATTGTACTATAACGAAATGTTGTGAAAAGAAATAAATTTACTAAGAGATGCTACATATGACCTATTAGACAAAGAAAGGATGGAAGACAGATTACAAGGAAGGGGAGCTTTATACATAATAAGGAAGTCATATAATGGAAAGGAATTATATTTCGAGCAATTAAAAAGAATATGGACTAAATCACCAATTTCTCCGACACCACAGTCACAGAGGGGGGAATCAAAAACCCCTATTCTGTTAAGATGCACAGCTGAAGAGCAATGGCCAAATCTTAGTCGAGCAAGAATGGAAGTTATTTTCTTATTAAGTTTTAACTTGCTGAACCACGGTTTTAAATTAATGATGGGTTGAAGTAATTTATAGAATTGACCCTTTGTTTTCTCACAATCCCAAACCCGAGACCAACTATTAACCATAGCCGTTACTGGAATTGATTGCAACAAATCCCCACAGTATACATCCGGGATCCATAGACCATCGGTTCAGTTGGAACGCGCCATTCCGAAGCTTGTTGACTGGTTTACATGTCAAACTCGTCGACCATGTCACCAGAAATAATGCGTTTCATGAATGTTTGGTCGGAATTGACTCGTTCTAGCATATTCTCAGCGACTCTAATGCGATTGAGTTTTTGTAGTAAATTCAGGTCTGCTGGGACTAGCCGAGCGATAACATATTTCATACCCAAGTGATTATATAAAATGGTACGGATCGACTAGTGAGACAGAAAGTTCAGCGGCTATCTCTCTCAAACTTGAAAGTGGACTTTCAGTTCCTATTTATTTCACATTTGTGATGTTAACTTCAGTTGAAGACGTTGATGGCCTACCAGAGCAAGGCAAATCTGCCATCTCATATCGACCGCTTTTGAATGCTTTGTACCATTAATAAGTACTTGTTTTTGAAACAGTCGATTCACCATAAGGCTTCTGTAACATTTTCAGTGACTTCGAACGCGAAATTCCAATGGCTATGCAAAAGGGGAATGCCCACCGTCCATAGACACTTCGGCCACTAGTGCACACACTGGAAAGTATATGGATAGAATAATATATCAAAAGTAAAAACATAACACTATATATTGTAACGAGTTTTTTTATACCGTTACATGTTTTCAGAAACAGTCGCATCAGAAACGTCAAAATTGGAAGTTATCGCTTTGCGATCCATATTTTGTGGGAACAATGTCGTCTCACCTATTTTTTTGAATCTACTTAAATCCAGGCCAATATCTGGTCATCAGATGGTCTAACCTCAAACTAGGGACCCAGGGAATGGTCTATTATATCAATTAATTCGGATTTCTGGTGAGTTGGACTCTTTTCGAGAGAAAAACTTTCTTACACCTGTCGCGGTTCGCTTACGACCGAATTGATTGTTTGCAGCCTCCTTCGCTGTATGCTCTCCGGTGATTTTGTTTCCTATGGTACACCGGGTGGAGACACGAGGAACAAACTGGGATGAACGGTGAGTTCTCTTCAGTACATGGCCGAATTTGGGAGAAAAGCGTCTCAAAAAACTTGGATTTGGAATAAACGCCCACGTTGCAGGCTGTGGACAAAAATGGACTCTCCATTTTTGTCCACAGCCTGCAACGTGGGCGTTTATTCCAAATCCAAGTTTCTTCTCCGAACAGCCTTCTGCAATCAATTTAATTAAAGTCAGCTAAGAAAGATGCAATGATGAGGTAACAATTATATATATTTTGTTTAATATTAATTTTAAAGCTATTAATTAATTTTAAAATAAACTGTGAACGTTCAAGGTAGTGAGTGTTTAATTACCCGAGTTCCACATGCCCCCTCTCTAAGATTAAAGGTTTAATCTCTCCGTTAAAAACTGTCTGGCTGTCTATTTATAGTGTGTTTTTTACAATCATTTGTTTAGGAGATGACACACATAAATAATGTTTTTTGTGTTTACAAACACATTATTTATTTACATTTGTCACCTAAACATTTATTATATTACAATATATTATAATAGATCGTATAACAAGCATTACAGATGTGATATTATTAATGAAAAAATCCATGAAAACAAAATCGATTATCGATTAGCAGGACCAGCATGTTTCCAAACATTACTATCTAGAATATAATCCTCTAATTTGTAATATGCTTGTTTACAGAGTGTTTTTTAACATGAGTTTTAAACTTTCTTTCATTTAATTGCAATATTTCACAAGGTATTTTGTTGTAACTTTTAACACAGTACCCCATAAAAGATGTATGTACTTTAGATACACAGGAGCTATGTGTAAGGTTTGCGGTCAAAGATATTAGAAAGGTTATCACCACCATGACCCGAGGCAAGTCTCCTGGCCACGATGACTTGAGTATCAAGCATTTTAAATATGCTGGCGTCCATCTTCCAAGGCTATGTTTTAGTCCCTATGTTTAGCACATTCTTATTTACCTCTAGCTATGATGCAGACCGTGGTGGTACCGATAAATAAAACTGGTCATAGAAGCGACGCCAACACTCACACACGCAACTCTCTGGCTACAATTCTGTCTCAGGTACTTCACAGTCCTCTTAACACACTGATGAGAGGCTGTCTCGAATTACATGACAATCAATTCTGTTTCAAATCGGGACTTTCCACTGAGACAGCTATTCTGAGTTTGAAGCAGACTGTCAAGTACTATACTAATCGCAAAACACCATTCTATACTCGTTTCCTCGACCTTACGAAAGCATTTGACCTGGTTTCCTATGATATCCTCTGGGATATACTTATCGACACATCCCTGCCAAGCGAATGCTATTGGCAAAACATAGCGCACTGCCTTATTTTTAAGATCTTTATATGTTATTACCTATGTTTTACAAATAAATTATTCTTATTCTTATTCTTAAAGCATTTATTTCAAATATGCACATAAAAGGCACTTTTGAACGTCAATTTTTACATTAAAATAGAATTGATTCTAAGTGACCCTTCCAAAAGATAGTTTCGTATGGAGAAGAATGGACAAGAAACTCCACCGTTATTATTTTAGAAAGTTTCTGTCTCTTTTAAATTCGAGCGCCCTGTGAGCTAACTATACTCAAAAACAGTACAGCACCCTACGAGTCCAATTCAACAATGCCTACAGGGTGTTGTTGGGCTTCCTCGGTACAGCCGTCCGTCGGGGATGTTCGCCGAATCGCGTGATGACTGCTTCCGCCGACTTGTAAATGTTACTTGATGTGACTTGTAAATAATGTCCGCGCCAGCTCCAACACCATCTTGAGGATGATGGCTGAGAGGTTCAACTGTCACTACATAAACCATTGGTGTTTGTATGCTTAATGAAGTGACAATAATACTTAATATGAAATAATCATAACACATTATTGTTCATTATCTGTCCCTCTTTTCTAATAAAGTTGTTAATTGAAATGAAATTATATTATTTAATTGTTTGTGAATATGTGGACTATATGGGCCATTGTATTTTTATTTTTTTCTCTCAGTTATTTTTAATGATGGTCTGACAGTTTGAGTACTTAATGCGGCCTGGCCTACCCAAATATCCTTACTTTTGTATTGTTCGTCGAATCCTTAAGCTCCTTAAGTTCTGAGTTGAGCTGCATGATTACTGACAAATGCGTGCACTGACTGGACTGGTCCACTCATTTTGTGTGGTTCTTTCCTCAAAAGACCATTTCAGACACCAATCTACATGGTCTTCACACTATCTGACCAAGATTGTGTCTGGACTTTAAAAGAGACTGTGATCTCTGAGTTTGTTTCGGCCTTTCTTCCAAGAGTAGTCAGATAGGAACCTTATATTAAATTGGTATTTTGGAGTTGATCTGATGATGGAGCCAGAAGGTGGATAGTGGAATTCTTAAGTGGCTACTAAAAACCCCTTCTAGTTTGGTCTCATATGATTTGCTTTGACGAGTCCAATACATATTGGGATTAGGCAACGAGGGTCTGAAGATGGAGCCAGGAGGTGGATAGTGGTAGAACTCTTGAGTGGCTACTAGTAAAAATCTCGAGTTTGGTGTCATATATCACTATCTTTTGGAAGGGTCACTTGGACTCAATTCTATTTTAATGTAAAAATTGACGTTCAAAAGTGCCTTTTATGTGCATATTTGAAATAAATGCTTTAAGAATAAGAATAAGAATAATTTATTTGTAAAACATAGGTAATAACATATAAAGATCTTAAAAATAAGGCAGTGCGCTATGTTTTGCCAATAGCATTCGCTTGGCAGGGATGTGTCGATAAGTATATCCCAGAGGATATCATAGGAAACCAGGTCAAATGCTTTCGTAAGGTCGAGGAAACGAGTATAGAATGGTGTTTTGCGATTAGTATAGTACTTGACAGTCTGCTTCAAACTCAGAATAGCTGTCTCAGTGGAAAGTCCCGATTTGAAACAGAATTGATTGTCATGTAATTCGAGACAGCCACTCATCAGTGTGTTAAGAGGACTGTGAAGTACCTGAGACAGAATTGTAGCCAGAGAGTTGAGTGTGTGAGTGTTGGCGTCGCTTCTATGACCAGTTTTATTTATCGGTACCACCACGGTCTGCATCATAGCTAGAGGTAAATAAGAATGTGCTAAACATAGGGACTAAAACATAGCCTTGGAAGATGGACGCCAGCATATTTAAAATGCTTGATACTCAAGTCATCGTGGCCAGGAGACTTGCCTCGGGTCATGGTGGTGATAACCTTTCTAATATCTTTGACCGCAAACCTTACACATAGCTCCTGTGTATTTAAAGTACATACATCTTTTATGGGGTACTGTGTTAAAAGTTACAACAAAATACCTTGTGAAATATTGCAATTAAATGAAAGAAAGTTTAAAACTCATGTTAAAAAACACTCTGTAAACAAGCATATTACAAATTAGAGGATTATATTCTAGATAGTAATGTTTGGAAACATGCTGGTCCTGCTCCATACGACAATCTAGAGGCTAGACAAAATCATACTAGTTGCTTATTGTATTGTATAATTTGTTATTTTTACTTTACTCACACACTGACTTATTCCTAGTTAATATTTAAGGAAAATCATATATTTTTACAATGTTTGTAAATATGTGAGCACAATGTACCTATCACGTGATTAATTTATCTGCCTTTGCTTTATTTTTAATTCTTTTTACCAATTGTGGTATAGTATTTTTATTCTTGGTGCATCGTTTTCACATATAGAAATATAATTGATGTATACAAAATATTGTAAACATTTTAAAAGAGTAACGGTGGAGTTTATTGCCACTTCTTTTCCATACGAAACTACTTTCTGGAAGTGGCGCCTAGAATCAGTTCTATTTTTAATGTAAATTTTGACGTTCAAAAGTGCCTTATATGGGCCTATTTGAAATTAATGCTTTGACTTTGACTTTGACCTGTACCCGAGTCACACCTACCTTCAAGTCCCGACCGTGATAGTTCCAATGGTGAAGTTACCATGAAACGGCTTTTGAACATTTTAGCTATGTTTTTTGGATCAGTAATGCCACCAACGCTCACAGTCAAGCGGCCTGCTGTTTACATTATTGGTAGATTTCCAAAAACTCCGAAAATCATGTTTAAGCGTGATGCGTTGCCAGAATGTCCATTTTAAGTTGCTTATTTTTATTTTGACAGCATTTTAACTGGCATTAGTAAAAATACGGATTTCCGGCATCTCACTCCAAATACGACCCGACTTCGGCCATACAATATCCATAACTGGAACTTAGACCTGGCCCCCCGACGAGCACTACTGACATGTCTGTTCCAACCTACGAAAGGTTTCTTCTTACGTATCCTACTACTACCAGAGTAACTGTCATTGAAAACTAAAAACGACCTTTGCTCTAATTCCACTTTAATGACACAGACGCGAGGGTTGTGACTGGTGACACTGCACTATAGACACATTCTGCAGGACACTCTTCTTCCACAATATCGCCACTCCTCCCATAACCCCACATAACCATAATCAGGATCAATATAGCTTAGAAAATGTATATTATTCGGTGGAAGCCATGTTTCTTGCAAAGCTATTATATCAGAGGTATGACACAATTGCCTGACATAGTCTACCGATCGCTTGACACTTTGTCAACAGTTTGTCTTTATCCATCTACTATATTCTCAGACCGGACACGACGCGACAACGCCTCGTTACTTTGCGCTTGAAATTTAGCATAATCAGCCTATAACGTTCCCACTGCTGGGACACAGGCCTCCTCTCTATGAGAGGTAGTGAGCCGTAATCCACCACGCGGGCTCAGTGCGGGTTGGTAGATGTCACATGTCTTCGAATGTTTGGTTCTAGGACATGCCGATTTCCTCACGATGTTTTCCTTCACCGTTTTGAGAGCAGTGGTGATTAAATTATTTACACAAAGTAAAGCGCCTGCTTGGGTTCGAACTCACGACCTACAACTCGTAAGTCGGGACCGTTACCACTGGGCCACCACTGCTGTGAAATTTAGAAATCGCCTGAATATGATTCCTTGAGGCCATAAACCGCTATCGAGGAATAATGACGACTAGCTTTCCAATAAAAAGTTTTAGAGGCCTTGTATTCCCTTTCGTACTTAAAATATATTTTATTTAACTGAATAATTTCCTTAATTTGATTGAATACGTAATCTGTAACTTCTTTTTCTGTGGTACCTATCATTATGTATTCTCATAATGAAAATCGGTATATTTCTATCCGCCGCTTTCATTTTTCCCTCATTGTTGCGACATACTCCCGCCGAGCCTGTATAGCGATATCTTATAGTTTGCTTATGAAAATTCACTACCTGCCAGTTGTTATGATTATTATTTTTACGCTAATTTCGCTTCGAGTTCGAGTTTACGTTAAGCACTCGACGCAGCTTCGTTTTTGTTATTATTCTGGATTGCATTAGAGTGCGGCGGTGACGTCATTGTTACTGTCTTATCACTCAATGCAGACGTAACCGGTTTTGTGACATTAGTACCACTATCGGCAACAGTTTTTACAATAGACCGTTGAGAAACAGCTGATACGTTGCGATGATTATTCTCAGCTACCCCCAAAATATCTCTAAATTCTATTGTAGTATTTTCGATTTCCTATTTCTTACCCAAGATACTATTCTCCAGTGATAAATGATCGATGTGTGAAAGCCCTACAGGACCACTATCTAGCATCCAGGCGCCTCGTCGTTTGTTTACGTTTTCTGAACTCGGTAGCAAAGAGCCATAATTTATTTGTAATAATTCAGACTTTAATTGATCGAACTGACTTTGTGAAACATATGTAGACTTGATATTTTACACTTCTTCTTAACTGGAAGTAAATCCTTAAGTAGGTTCATGTATTCCAGGTCATCAAACAGCACCGGAGGGAGACGCTCTAATTCCCTGGCGACAAAGATCGGAAACAGATCCGGTTCCTTCGATTTGAAGACCTGCACTATATCAGATATGTTCTTCTATTCATCTATCACTGACACTCTGTTCTGTGATAGATGAATCTAGAATCTAGGAGACCCTTCCAAAAGATAGTTTCGTATGGAGAAGAATGGGCAAGAAACTCCACCGTTTTTCTTTCAGAATCTTTCTGTCTCTTTTAAATTCGAGCGCCCTGTGAGCTAACTATACTCAAAAACAGTAGAGCGCCTTACGAGTCCAATTCAACAATGCCTACAGGGTGTTGTTGGGCTTCCTCGGTACAGCCGTCCGTCGGGGATGTTCGCTGAATCGCGTGATGACTGCTTCCGCCGACTTGTAAATGTTACTTGATGTGACTTGTAAATAATGTCCGGGCCAGCTCCAACACCATCTTGAGGATGATGGCTGAGAGGTTCAACTGTCACTACATAAACCATTGGTGTTTGTATGCTTAATGTAGTGACAATAATACTTAATATGAAATAATCATAACACATTATAGTTCATTATATGTCCCTCTTTTCTAATATAGTTGTTAATTGCAATGAAATTATATTATTTAATTGTTTGTGAATATGTGGGCCATTATATTTTTATTTTTTTCACTCAGTTAGTTTTAATGATGGTCTGGCAGTTTGAGTACTTAATGCGGCCTGGCCTACCCAAATGTCCTTACTTTTGTATTGTTCGTCGAATCCTTAAGCTCTTTAAGTTCTGAGTTGAGCTGCATGATTACTGACAAATGCGTGCACTGACTGGACTGGTCCACTCATTCTGTGTGGTTCTTTCCTCAAAAGACCATTTCAGACACCAATCTACATGGTCTTCACACTATCTGACCAAGATTGTGTCTGGACTTTAAAAGAGACTGTGATCTCTGAGTTTGTTTCGGCCTTTCTTCCAAGAGTAGTCAGATAGGAACCTTATATTAAATTGGTATTTTGGAGTTGATCTGATGATGGAGCCAGAAGGTGGATAGTGGAATTCTTAAGTGGCTACTAAAAACCCCTTCTAGTTTGGTCTCATATGATTTGCTTTGACGAGTCCAATACATATTGGGCTTCGGCAACGAGGGTCTGAAGATGGAGCCAGGAGGTGGATAGTGGTAGAACTCTTGAGTGGCTACTAGTAAAAATCTCGAGTTTGGTGTCATATGATTTGTTTTGATGAGTTCAATATTTTGCACTTGAAAGAAGAGAAAGAAAGAAAGAAAAAACGTTTATTTGCGGTAAACATGACGCAGTGATCGAACACAAACACCAAAGAAAACAAATTGGGGGAAAATATCCATCACATCCATCACTTGGTGTTGACGGTCTGATGATGGAGCCAGAAGGTTTAGGTAAGGAACTTTTCAGTGGCTACTAGTGAACTGCTCGAGTTTGGGTTCATATGATTCGTTTTGATGAGTCCAATAGATAAGGGTTGGTATCGAGGGTCTAATGATGGAGCCAAAAAGTGATAGTGGAACTCTTCAGTGACTCCTGGAAAACCGCTCAAGACTTAACCTCGTTAACCTATGACTTGGCAACTAAATAAAGAGAATGTAGACTTAAAGTAAAAATTTGAAAATAGTAGTTTAAAAAGAACTAAAAAACACGTTTTTATCACGCATATAAAATAATTAAATTTACTTCTATTATTTCTTCTTTTATATCCAATTAATAAAACAAAGAGCGTGAAGCGCTTTTTAGTTGTGTATGATTTTAATTTATTTAAACAAGGGCTCCACGCTTTTTGAATTAATCATTGGATCAGAAAACATAATACAAGTCAATTTATCTATTTTGTATTTTTTGTGGGGAATACGTTGTTTATTTTTGTAATCTACAAACTTTTTCGTTGGCTATGAAGAAAGTAACTGCTGTCGTGCAAGAAATACCTTTTTATCCGACTACGCTACACTAGTAAGGGTTATGATTTTAAAATGTCGGTGTAAATCAGTACAATATCCATATAATATAACCCCACGGAAATTGCCAATTATGTAAATGACTATTATATTAATTTGACGAACAACGATTTTGACATTAACACTAATAATTATGACATTGATCCTATTAATTATAGTACGTTTTAATGCCTACTAATAATGGCGAAATACAAAAAGTAATAAAACCACTCAGGGATACAAATTCAACAGGCTATGATGAAATACCGACAAAAATTATTACTCTGGTACTCGTACATCTAATAGACACATCATTATCCACGGGAGTGTTTCCTGAGAAATTGAATATGACAACAATTAAACCAATACGTAAAAAAGGTTATAAAAAACTTGTTGATAATTACAGACTGATAGCCCTGTTAAAAAGAAATACACGATTAAAAAGTTTTATCGATAAGTTCAAAGTTTTGAAACATGATCAGTATGGTTTCCAAAAAGGAAATCGACAACCACAGTGGCATTTAACTTAATTAACCTAGTTATTAAAAATATTGACCAGAAAATCCGGACAACTGTTATATTTTTTGACATGTCAAAAGCCTTTGACTTTGTATCGCACGAGCTACTACTAACAAAATGTGATAAATATGGAATACGCGGTAAGGCAAATGCATGGTTAAAAAGCTACCTTACAATCAGATCGCAATTTCTAGAAATAAGTGTTGATAAACCAAATCAAAACGGTGAACTGTAATTTAAATCTAGACTAGGTTACAATTGTACAGGCGTTCAGGGCTCGTTTTAGGCCCCCCACTTTTTCTGCTATATATAAATGATCTGACAGAAGTAACTGATCATCCCTATATACTCTTTGCAGACGATCCGCAATCGTCACTAAAACTACAGAAAACTATAATGATGAAATAAGTAGTACCGTAAGCAAAGTATTAACTTGGAAGGAAAAGAATAACCTTAAACCTAATATAGATAAACTCAAACTCAAAGCATTTATTTCAAATAAACCCATTACAGGCACTTTTGAATTGTCAAGGGGTCGGTCAGTCAGAAATATGACGCTAGTTGCCCATTCCAAAGCGAAGTAGGTACCTATGGAGAAGAACGGGCAAGAAACTCCATGGACACTCTTTTAAATAATATGGTTACAGAAAATTTGTTACATCAGTCTTGTTGAAATTAAACATGTGAGAACGGTGTAGAAAGACCCGTAATAAAAAACATAAAAATCAGAAAAGAAAAATTAAATATAAAAAAAAAAGGCGTGGCAGCCAAGAGATGACCAGTCCCCACTGACGGCGCCCGTTCACGAACATGACGTATGGATCAGCACCATTCAGCTCAACCATTTTGAAGGGAACTTAATGATCCAACACACACGCCACCACCAGCGAGACATTAGAGTGAGCGTGACATACTCTCAGCCGCCAGGGCACATTCAAGTCAATGACATACGTGCCCAGTATAGGGTAGCTTTATAGTAGGTACCACATAGTGCTCACACGTGTGCTTTGCAATTATACAATACTAAAAGATTGAACTTATACAGTGCAAAGATAGTTTTTCTCTCTTCAGCAGCTCCAACAATATTTCCGAATGCTAATTAATTGTTTAGGCGCCCTTGTGGAGCAGAACCAGCGTTGAGCCAAGCATTTTTGTCAGATATGTAATCCTCCAACTTATAATATGCTTGGCTGCATAGTGTGCGTATAAAACCAAATATGTACAATTTCGTAACAAAAACTGCAATAAAATTGATTTAAACATAACTTATAAAGAAAGTTCTAGATGAAAGGTGTTCCTGGATTGGTGAAGTTGATATGATATGTGGAAAACTCAGTAAGTTTGCTTATGTTCTATGGCGTATATCTAACCTAATAAGTAGACAAGCCACATTACAGGCTTATCATGCATATGTTGGATCAAAACTGCGTTATGGTATACTACTATGGGGAAACTCGATGCATCTGTGAAGAGTTTTCGTCGCACAAAAGAGGTTTATACGTGCGATTTGTAACGTAGACCCACTTACATCATGTAAACCACTGTTTAAAAAACTGAGAATACTTACATTAACAGGTATTTATATTGAGGAAATATGTAAATATACCAAATCTCACCCAGAGATGTTTGATAAACTTGGAGATAAATGTCTGTTCAAAACTAGATATCCCAATCGATTAATTATGCCTGGAACGAGAACGGAGCTCTAAAGGCGAAGTTGCTATCCTATTTGTGTTCAAATATATAACAAGATTCCTAACCAAATTAAAGAACTTCCAATGGTCCGCTTCAGAAGTGCCTTACACAGGTGGCTTATTGAGAATCCCTTCTATACTTTAAAAGATTTTTTTTCAGTTTAAATGTAAATGAACTAATTGTACCTGTACCAAATTTTTTATGACATTATGTTATGATTAAATATGCCAAACTACTATTCTACTACCATTTAATAACTTTTGTAACCATATTTATCTGCAAATAAATCTTTGACTTGACTTGACTTGAAAAATGAAATACAAAAGAAATTAAAACCTACCAAAACATTTTATGAAAAGTTGGTCGCCAACACTTACAACGCTCTCACTGTTAAAAATTTAATAGATGTAATGTTCAGCCAAGCCCCTAAATCCACAAGGCCTTACTCTACTAACCTTACATCTTGATCAAAATGTATGACTTGCCCGTTCCATTTAACTAAAGACACAACATTAAAGACAAGTGACCGAGTACCGTTGCATGTTATTATAGCCTAACAAAATTTTAATGACCGTACTTAGTATCGTTATGATATTTTTACGATCTCAAAACTGTAACACCTTTTTAGTTTTAATTTGTTTCTATTTTATACAGATTTTTATCTGTTCATATGACTGCGCGATAATTTTTCAGTAATTGCTTTTTTTAATCTATCAATTAAATTGGTTTACTTGGCAATTTTTTTTTAACGATACATGTCTGTTTTGTTTTGGAGACAACATAAACGATATCACAAAAATGCTACAAAATTGGTACAAGTGCAATCTTCTAACTATTAACGTTTCCAAAACTTCATATATTATATTTAGCGCAAAGAATAAAAAACTACCTAACTACCCTAATCTACGCATAAACGGAGAAGTACTGAGAAGGACTGATCAAGAAAAATACGTCGGCCTAACTCTTGATAGCAATTTGACATGGAAAGCACATCTCCAACACATTAAAAACAAACTTTTATCATTGGTGGGCTACATTACATTGTTAGATACATTCCAAAAAAAGTTCGGCTAGTAATATATACCTCTATTGTCAAGCCTCATTTATTATATCTTGTCGAAGTATGGGGTAACTCATCTTAAACTAGACTGACCAAACCAAATTCACAAAATAAAATAATCAAAATACTACACAATTACGATTTCTTAACACCGTCAAAAACTATTTACAAAGATACGAAGCGATCATCAAACAACTTTACGTTTATGACACATGCATACTTATCTATAAAATCATTCACAAACTTATTCACTCACGTATTACATTCACAAGAGAAGGTGAAATACGCAAATACTCATCTCGTCGTGCTTGTCACCTGGCATTGTCTAGAGTAAGAACTATGGTAAAAATAACCTTACTTATAGAGCACAGCTCTATAACAAACTGCCAAACCATGTAAAAAGTCGCTTCGACTTCACTAAACATACTCGTTTTTAAAAATAAATTATTCACTTTTATTTTTAACGACGAAACACTATGCTGATTGCGTTGTGTTTATTTTTGTTTAAAACGCAACATCTTTAAACTTGTGCCACCACCTTATCTTAGGAATGCAGTGAACTCGCTTCCAATTTTTGTTTCTTCCATCCGTTCTGATGTAATTTAATTAGTATTATGATTTAATGTTCTCATGTAAGTGACGATTGTCTTAATGAGAATAAAGTTCTTTAAACCTATTTTTTTGTACACCATAAATAGCAAAACATGTAGATCCTGTTCCCAAATGTTATTTTAGGACCATGCAAATCTATTGTATGTACTCATGTTTTACAAAAAATAAATATCTATATCTCTCTATCTCTCATGCACCCACAAGCTCGCAATGCTTTGCGTGTGTTACATAACAGCAAATTTTCCCACCATAAATTAAACGTTTACCCAGCAAACCTTCATATCAAACAAGATAGCTTCACGAAGTATTGGGGACTGCAAACCGTTCCGGTACTTTGAAAAGCAAGTGAGGAAAACATACTTTATTGTATGGACTATGGGTACTTTACACTTCGAACTCAATTGGGTTTTCGCCCTCCGGTGTGATGTAGCACAAAAGGTTACTTTTTCAATACGTTGTGTGCCTCTATACGAGATTTTCAAGAATATTCTTATTAGATTCTTTCATTCACAGTCGGACAACGTACTGCCTTTAACGCTACGTCTAGAAACATTAATTTGTGTAAAGTGAAACTAAAGGCGGATTTTTTTAAAATTCATCCCCTAAGGTGGTTAAATGAGGGATAAAAATTTGCATGGAAGTTCGACATTTTGCCGAAGGAGCCCTATCGGGCACACCGCTAATACAAAATGAAAGACTCTCTTCTGAAATTAAGTATTTCGAGTTAATGTATGAGGACAAGGTGCAGAGAACCATAACAGTTTACAGGAAAAAAACATCATGAACTCAATATAAGTTGTTGTTTTATTTATTTACTATGGAATGGGCCAGCTCATAACCTCGATCTCGCCTGGTGGAAAGCGATAGGTGAGGT
This sequence comes from Dasypolia templi, assembly GCA_963555695.1. NCBI lineage: Eukaryota > Metazoa > Arthropoda > Insecta > Lepidoptera > Noctuidae > Dasypolia > Dasypolia templi. Next base: position 9,011,803 of record OY743137.1, on the reverse strand, counting down.
CTGTGCTGGAACAAGCGAGCCCAGATTTGTAGATTTGTATATCATAATACCTCACCAAAACACTCGTCCCAAAAGCCCCCAGTTACAGTTACAGTACAAAAACAGTTTTTACAATAAAGGGATCATCTTTTGTGCAAACTGCTCATAACTTCCTCCTCCACCTCTATCATTATTTACTAACGCGATCACAACATCGGGAACATTACTGCCATATCACACATAACTAATGAATGATACTGCGGACCCAACTTTTATGTGCTACCATTGGAAGTTAAATAGGCGTGACTGTACATACATATGTGAATTTTGAGGAAATTAGGAGCAAATCAAGTAAATTATGGCTCCGTCATAACGGGCCGAACGTCCGAGGGTCGGACTCAAGGGAGCACCTTATCAAAAACTTGTCATAAAACTTACTTATTTGTTTTTATCGTTGTCTGGCTTTTATTCACGCCTCTAGTGTTTGGGGTATTCAAATGTTTATTTTGGGAACAATATTGTTTTGACTATTTTTTTTCAAGTGTTTTATACAAATATAGTATTATTAATAATGTACAGATTAGATTCGAACGAGTGAGAGAACAAAGTTGTACTTTAAAGTTGTTTTAAGCAGAGTCGTTCGAAATGAAACTTTGCATGTATATGTCGTTCGGGTAACAAAACTATAAATTAACATCTAGGAACTAATCTGATGATGGAGTCAGGAGGTGAATAGTGGACTTTTTCAGTGGCTACTAATAATAACTTCGACTTCTATGGGTCATACAATTTGATTGATGAGTCCAATATAGTGCACTTGATGTTGAGGGTCTGATATTGGAGCCAGGAGGTGCACAGTGAAACTATTCAGTGGCTACTAGTAAACCTCTCGACTTTGTGCTAATATTATTTGTTTTGACCAGTCCAATAGCTTGGCTTGGTAACAAGGGCCTGATGGTGGTGCCAGACATGATAGTGGAACTCTTCAGTGGCTCCTAGTAAACCACTTAAGTCATAACTTCGTTGACTTCAGACTTATCAACTTCATGAAGAATAAACTAGACTAAAAAGTAAAAAAAGATACGTGCTTAAAACAAAAGACGGTTTTATCACCAATTTTTTTTTTTAACTTACACATACTTTTTCGTTGGCTATGGAGAAAGTAACTGCTAATGTGCAAGAAATCTCTTTTTTACCGGACTATGCTAGGAAATAGAATTATGATTTTAACCTGTCTGCGTAATATCATTACACTAGCACCGCTAAAACAAAAAGAAATAGAGCACCCTACAAAAAGAAATGAAATCCTTCCAAAAACATTTCATGTTAAGTAGGTCGTCAAGACTTCTCACTAATCAAAAGCTATCAGGTTTAATGAACAGCCAAACGCCTAACTCTAGAAGGCCAAAAAAAAAAAGTTAACATAAATCTGCTTTGTTTTTATGTTTAGTAATCGAGTTAACGTATGTTTTTGTGAGCACGTGTTTCTGTGACAAATAAATCCATTCTTCTTTCTTTCTTTCTTGTTGTTAACCTTACCTTTTGGTCAAAATGCATGGCTTGACCGTTCTTTATAACTATTGCATAATTGATCTGTCAGCTACCGAATAAAACCACCGTTGCGATTGGATACTAGTATATTACTGGCGAGCGACACAACATAATCGTGCAGGCACGCACACATACACACATACACATCACTCCTCCGACACTATTTTCAAAAGTAAAGAACTAAACAATAAAGTAATCTATTAATAAATACTTACAAAACTACAAAACTACAAAAAACAAGTAAACAATAAGTAGTAGAATAATACTAAGACTTACATAACTACAAAACAACAAGATGCCGACACTTTCGGCTGGTCGCACACTAAGCACCGTATAACATTCGGTTCTATCAATCTATAGACATATTTAACGCATTGTTTTTCTTTACACACCGCATATAGGTAATCAAGTGCGTGGTGTGCGATACATTACAATTTAAACCTTATAATTAATCTTACGTCTACAACTACGAGTCGGTCTTACTGGCTGTGGATCAAAAGAACGATCGCCACGATCCTCGGCTACTTCTTTATTCGTCTCAATATTATTATGATCGTTAGCGTCAACCACCCTTTTATCCTCAGCCCACTCATCTTCCTCCCCAATAACATTTTCCTCGCCTTCTATAACCTGTGATACAATAACAGGAGGAAATATTTGTGACGGCAGCGCCGCCGGCGCCGCCGGGGATTGCGGCCGCGGCGGTGCTGACTGCGTGGGGCTCACGACGTCAGCACGTGCGCCGTTCGTCTCCCTTCCAGTAACGGTTGCACCTGTATATTTCCTTATCTGGTCAATATGCCTTCTACAGTTTACATTGTAATCCTTAACTAATATTTCGTACATGCGATTACCTATTACTTTAATTATTTTACCTAAAACCCATATCTCTTTCCTAGCTGTATACCACTTTAACCATACACTATCTCCTATGATTAATGTTCTTGTAATTTTCATTTTTTTTGTTTCATTTATATGGCTATCTTGTAGTAACAGGTCCAGCCTAGTTGTTATATTTCGGCCAAACATAAGCTTTGCTGGGCTTTCGCCAGTTGTACAATGTGGTGTGTTGCGGTAATCAAATAAAAATCCTAATAGTTTTTCGTTAATCACATTGTACTGACTGTTTTCGCTATTAATACATTTTATCATTTTCTTGCATGTTTTTACTGAATTTTCGGCCTGTCCGTTACTGCAAGGGTGGTAAATTGGGGACGTTATATATCTGATACCGTTCATTTCACAAAAATTTACAAATTCCTTCGACTTAATTTTTACATCATTATCGGAAACTATGACTCTCGGTATACCGAACCTAGAAAACAATTCCTTTAATTTTGTTATAAGCGCGCGACTTGTAGTACCACAACTCATATGTAAACACTCCAACCATTTGCTATATGAATCTACGACGATCAAATAAACATGTTGATTTACAGTCATGTAATCAATGTGCAGGCGTCGCCACGGCAAAAAGTCGCGCGGCCAGGATGAGGGGGGAGCACGCGGCGGCGCGGCGCGAGTGCCGGCGCACGTGTGGCACGCGCCCACCCACTCCTCTATATCCTTATCTATCGATGGCCACCAAAATCTGCTACGAGCTGTACTTTTTGTTTTTACCACGCCGAAATGACCCGAATGTAGTTCCTTTAATAACCTATTTCTGTACACCGATGGTATCACAACTCTGTGCCCTCGAAAAATACAACCATTTTCAACCTCTAAATCTGTTTTGCAGTTAAAATAGGGCAGAACTTGTTTACAATTAATTTTACGCGGCCAGCCTATCTGCACGTATTTAATCACTGTGTTTAAAATGTTGTCCTTACAAGTTTCTGCTTTTATGTCGCTAAACGTTAACGGTGCGACATTTGCATCTAAAAAGTTGAGGAATGACAGATCATTTTGTCCTTCCGTTCTACACTCAGGTTCAGGCAGAGGCGAGCGAGACAAATAGTCCGCCGCGACATTATTTTCACTTTTTATATATTGGACGTTATAATTATATGCTGACAATATTATCGCATAACGCTGTAACCTCGAAGCTGCCATAACTGAAATACCTGTTTTCTTCCCGAAAATCGAAAGTAAGGGACGATGGTCAGTCCTAAGGACGAACGGTTCCTGACGTCCGTACAGGTATTGATGAAAATATTTGACAGCAAAAATAATGGCTGTCGCCTCCTTCTGAATCCGACTGTAGTTTTTTTCGCTTGTGGACAATGACCTTGATGCGAACGCGAGCGGTCGCTCAACATGTGCGCGCTCCCTGTCGCGCTGCGCCAGCACCGCGCCCAGGCCGGCCGGCCCCGCGTCTACAGTCAACACCAACTGTGCTGCGGGATCAAAGTGAGCCAGCACTCTTTCTGATGATAGCTCGACCTTTACACTATTAAATGCACGTTCGTGACGTTCGCCCCACTCCCACTGCACTCCTTTACACAATAATTCATGCAGCGGGTGCAATTTAGCTGAGGCATTCGGTATAAAACTACGATAATAGTTAATTACTCCTATGAATCGCTTAACTTCTGTGACATTTGTTGGCCGCGGCGCATTTGTAATAGCTTCCGTTTTTTTAGGACAAGTTCGTAATCCATGTCTATCTATAATGTAGCCTAGGTAGGTGACACTATCTTGAAGGAAACAACATTTTTCTTTATGTAATTTTAATCCGGCATCCTTTAATCTTTTTAGTACTTCGTTTAGCTTGCTAAAATGTAATTGTCTAGTCGGCGCAGTAACACAAACGTCATCCAACCATATGCTAACACCTTCTATGCCAATTAGCAATGATTCCATAGCTCTTTGAAAGATGGCTGGTGCGTTTGCTAAACCATATACAAGTCGCGTATATTTGAAAAATCCTTTAGATGTACTTATTGCGGTCAGCTCTTGCGACGATTCCTCCAAGACAAACTGGTTATACGCATTACTTAGGTCTATTTTGCTGTAACACTCCCCTCCACCTAACTTGGCGAAAACTTCTTCTATCCTAGGCATTGGGTATTTATCTATTTCTAAATCTTTATTTAACGTTATTGAATAATCACCCGCTATCTTAACTTTCCCGTTTTCTTTCAGTACTGGAACAATAGGGGTTCCGTACTTCGGAAATTTAACCGGTTGTAATATCCCTAAACCAATCAGTCTGTCTATCTCCTCTTCCACTTTTCCCTTTAAAGCGAAAGGCACAGTACGCGGCTTAAAAAATTTTGGTTGGGTACCTTCTTTTAAAACAAGTTTCACCTCAAATTTGTTGAACCTACCTAATTCGTCAGTAAACAAGTCAGAGTATTTTGATAAGAGTTGCTGCACTTCTTTCGTGTCGGCCTCAGAAATTACAGATTGGGTTTGGATGTTATTGATAACCGAAGTAAAATATATTCTGAACCTCGACATAAAATCTCGTCCTAGTAACGGAGGACCTCCGTTCGGCAATACAAATATCTTAATGTCGTGGGTGTCATTTAGGTACGTTATTCGACCTTGAAAATATCCCAAGGGCGAGATTTTATGGCCATTGTAAAGACACATTTTTAGGTTAGATTTTATCAGAATACGTTCAGTAAAATATTTCTTGTAAAGCGTTTCGGAAATTACACTAGCCCCCGACCCGGAATCCAGCTCCATATCTAATCCTATACAATCAATCGACACATTTATTATTATAGGCGAGTTACTAACGTACCTTACGTTAAATAGCTCACATTCCTCGCAGTCACTTTGCTCCGAAATTGTTTCTTCCGTGTTCAAACAGTGTAAACGTGATTCACCCTTTTTCGCACTACATACTTTCTTTAGATGGCCTTTTACACCACACTCTTGGCACCGATAGTTTTTAAAACGACACTTTTCAGCTACGTGGTTTCTGAGACCGCACACTGTACACCGACGATTCTCCTCGGAACTGTTGTTCGCGCTGCGGGTGCCCCCGGCAGGCTCGCCGCGCGCACGCTGCCCGCGTTGCCCGCTCAGCCGGTACACAGGTTCCTCTTTGATCTGCGTGGCCTTGACGGTTATTGCCGCTGTGTCAACTACTGCTGCGGCCCTGGATCGAGCCAATCGCGCATACGCAGCCTGTTGAGCTACCTCCAACGCCTTAGCAAAAGTGAGTTTGGCGGCATCTTCTTCAAACAGCCGGTCACGTTCCCGACACGGTGCAAGCCCGAGTATGAAACGGTCTCGCGCCAGCATATCCAATGCCACACCAAACTCGCAGTCAACGGCTAAACCTCTCACCCGAGCCGCCCATTCTTCGACGCTCTCGCCATCAGATCTCCTCGCCTCGTAAAACTTTTCTCTATCGGCAAAAACACAACGTCTCGGCGTGAAATGCTTGTCTAATTTTATTACTAGATCCTCAAACGTAACTTCCTCGAGTACATCAGGATGAAGTAAGTTCCGTGCAAGGCGGTAGCTGTTGTCCGAAAGATGAGTCAGTAACAAAGCACTTTTATTTTCGGTTTTAACACTGTTCAATTTTATGAACTGCAGTAGCCGACCTTTAAATATAGGCCACTCTTGGACATCGTGATCGAAACTGGAAAGATTTCCGATAATATTCGACATTTTACACTATTTCTTTTTTTAAATAATTACGTGGGTAACTCGTCGCCAGTGATCTGTCAGCTACCGAATAAAACCACCGTTGCGATTGGATACTAGTATATTACTGGCGAGCGACACAACATAATCGTGCAGGCACGCACACATACACACATACACATCAATAATACAACATTAAATACCAGTAACTTAATTCTTATCATAGGAGTGTCTGTGCGACGGCCGCGAAACGGCCAAGCCGTACATTTTGACCAGGATGTAAGGTTTGTAGAGTTAAGACTTGTACAAGTAGGGGCTTGGCTATTCATTAGATCCGATTACTTTTTATCAATGAAAGCATTACGTAAGTCTTGGAAACCTTCAGAAATGTTTTTGGTAAGTAGCAACCTCGTACGGCAGTTCAACTTTTTTTTCAGTTTTTTCCTACTAGACCTGTCAGAAGTCAATTTAATTACACGGATAAATGATGACTTTGGTAAAATCAGCCCTTAGAAACATTATACCCACTACAAAAGTTACAAAAGATGCAAACTGACCGTCGAAGCAGAAGTGGTAAACAATAAAATTAATTCCAAAGAACAGTTAAGAAGCGTCGAACTATTTCAGAAATGTTCAGCGCCATGTAAAAGTTAAAAAGTATACGTAAAATATATGGCAACTCGTATTTTTACCGCGGCAAAATGAGAATCTTTGGGAAACAATGCGCTTGCCTCGCATCTTTCAAACAATCTTCCTTTGAAATTCCCTCTTCAAAGAATGAACTGGAATTTTAACCTACTTCGATAAAGCGGCCATCTATGACCTCATTGTTTGTTTTAGTTTACTATTTAACAAGTACAAACTAATTAATGAACTCGCCTCGTATTACATGGAACTTAAACATATCTGACGAAATGTGGGAGTACCATAAGCCTCTGCCTCTCTGCCTATCCCTTCGAGGAATACAGGCGTGATTTTCTTCAGAAACTTCAAAAACTTTCGAATTTGTAATTTATATTAAGATACCATGACGTTTTTCACATAAATTACAAATGCGAAAGTTTAGCTGATTATTTGTTTGGCCCTTAGTTAGGTAGTTAGGTAGGTACAGTCCGTGAGGCCTTTTTTTTTTTTTGGTTGGGAAATCATCAAATGACTTCTCCAGCTCTGGGTGGAGCGGGAGGGCGTGTCAGACTTTTACTGACTAAAACACACCCGTGTTCCTTCAGTTGCCTGTGCCAGGGCCACGGTATTCTCTTTAGAATTAACCGCGACACTGAGGCGTCGGCCCTATCGGACCCCGTCACTTTGTGCTGACATCTCTTTGAGGCGCGCGTGGAACACGACGCGCCGTCGACCCGGGCCTGGTCCTTACCGGACGGCAAGCTACCCATTGCTCGCCGTCCGCAAGCCCGCGCCTACGGTGGCCGAATATGCAGGCGACTCCCGACGCGTCTCCTGCGGCGGCTAGTGGGGGCGTGAGGGCGCAAGGCTCTCTCTCTCACGCCTCTCTCCTCGCGCCACTCCCATACGTGCGCGAGGGCTTTTGCCTCTTGATCCCATGGCGGCAATCCGGCAAGGAGGCTTGCCGCCTCGCAGGAGACCGTGCGGTATCCCCGGACCAGCCGGACGGCCATGACCCTTTGGGACGCGTTCAACCGGCGGGCTGGTCGGCGCCTCAAAGAACGCGCACACACCGGTGCCCCGTAAAGGGCAGGAGGCGTTTGGACCCCCTAGATTGGGCAGGAGCCGCCTCAAGGCAGCCCCAGCCTGCTCCAGTCTGGGAGCCAAACGTCGGAAATGCTCCACGAAGGTCCACTGGCTGTCGAAGACGAATCCCAGGTACTTCATCGTCGACTCGACGCCGATGAGAACCCCTGCCGCCGTTATCTGGGAACCCGACAGTAGCGCGTTCCGAGGACCATAAAAACACATGGTTTGAGTTGCAACTGTTATTTAGATTGAATACAGTTTTGTTAGATCATATCTAGTGGGTTTTGCGAATTTCATAATGTACAAAAACATCGAACAAAGAGTTTATTTTAAATTTTGCGTTGCCAATGAATCTGAACACGATATGTGTTCGGATTCATTGAAAATTTTACAGAAGGCTTGCGGTGAATCGACTTTCTCAAAAACACTTTCTTATGAGTGGTACAAAGCGTTCAAAAGCGGTCCAGCTGTGATGGAAGATTTGTCTGGAAAAAGTGAAGGAAATAGTGACTGAAAGTCCTCATTTAAGTTTGAGAGAGATAGCCGCTGAACTTTCTGTGTCTCGCGAGTTGATCCGTACCATTTTAAATAAACAATCACAAAGACCTGAATTTTCTCCAAAAACTCAATCGCATAAGAGTTGCTGAGGATATGCTAGAACGAGTCAATTCCGACCTAACATTCATGAAACGCGTTACTACCGGTGACGAGATGTTGGCTTACGAGTATGACATACAACCCAGGCAACAAACAAAAGTTCGGAATGGCGCCTACCAAAGTACAAATTCATTAAAAAATACGATTTCCTATATCACATTTGTCGAAAATCTTAATAGCAAGATTCAGAAATTGGTACAACGTCATCTATCTAGCTTTGCGGAATCTCTTACTCAAACATACCGCCCACTATGGACAGAGTGTCCAAAAATTAGATAACTTTATTTAAAAAAAAACGCAAATAAATCACCCACCAATATGCTAATCACAAAACTAGATGAGAGGGCAAAAACATTAGTGAACTGTATGATAAATATCTACAAATATATAAAAATATAAAATTATACTTTAAAATGACATCTTAAATCTAAACGTAACTCATAGATTTTCTCACCTTCATCAACAGACTCACAGCCAGACAAGAAATCGTCGACGTTAAATCCTTAATAATACGATCAGACACTAAAGGAAAACAGTTTCCTTCATCACGATCATCTTCGTGACGAACAAACTGTCTCATATGGCGTCCCTCAAGGAAGCGTGTTAGGTCCCACTCTGTTCCTTATGTATGTTAATGACCTGGGTATGCTCACAATCCCCAGGGGTAGGATCATAACATTTGCAGATGACACGGCGCTCCTCTTAAGCGCTGATAAATGGGATGAAGTTTTTTCAAACGCACAATCTGGCTTTAATACCAACTTGCCGCGCTCGACTCAGTGGAACGCAGAGGTAAGAGGCTCATTGGCGACGTTAAACTGGTGGATGCCAAGCTTCACAGCTTGGCTCATCGCCGTAAGGTTGCCTGCTTGTCGGTCTTCTACAGACTGTACTTCGGTGAGTGTGAGCAAGAACTCCACGACCTCATCCCACCTACCCCCTTCTACTCATCTAGACATACTGCTAATTACCATCCATACCTAGTTGTCATTCCATCAATTCGCACTAAGCGCTTCCAAACATCCTTCATAATGCGCAAGGCAAAAGAGTGGAAGAGTGGTTCCCGAACGCATTCAACCCGAATATCTTCAAAGTTAGAGTGAACAGGTTTCTTCTGGGTAAGCTCACTCCACCGTAGACTTTGTCTCTGTCACCTCTCTCCTAGACTAGAGTCAAAAGCAAACCCATCTCAAAAAATAAAAAAACTGTGTCAAGTTGGTTACGCAGTAATGTTCTAACACTACTACCCAGTTTTCAAAGCGGTTTTTCTGCCACCTAGGTGCTTTTCTATATAAAAACTAAACAGGATGTCACCTATAGTTAACCTCACTAAAACGATGTGCATAAAGAAAGTAACTGCCCTACTACAACAACTAAATTACGACGATACTGAAAACTTACTTACCTCTTTGTTGTTAAGTATTTGGTGTAATTTGTTGCTAGGTAAAGTTTAAAGTTTCCACTAATCTTTGAGCCGCCAATGTTTTTATAAATCTTTTGTTGGTTGTCAGTGTACAAGTCCATATCAAAATTGAATGTCTTGCTTTGTAAAAGGGCGGAGATCAGGTGTCCTGAAATACAGGCCTAGGGCTTAGTTTAGGCACCAGTCTCTCACAATATTTAAGTATTGTCTCACTCAGATACCATGTATTCTGTATGTCACAGCGGAAGCGTCTGTAATGATTATAACATAATCTTATGCGTTACTATTTACTGAAGTAATTGTTATTTCACCATAAAGTGAAGTTTACTACCAATTGCATGTATCTGAAATTGTGTATGGATGTCTTTGACATCAACGCCATCTATTGTCCACTTTTTGAAATCGAACTTGCAGAATAAGGAAGAGTAATTATAAAACTAATTACGATGTTTTAGTTAAAAATTTAGTTCAAATTAAAAGGGAACATTTATTTTATGTCGTTGGGTTTTTGTTCAATATTAACAGTCTGGTCTTTTGACACGTATATGATGCAGCGCTACCGAATGTGCCGAAAATGGCGTGGATCGCAAGTTTTATATTCAATCACTGAATGTAATAATTTAATACGCGAACTGAATAAGTTTTAATAATAGAATACCAACCTTAAAGTTAAAAGATTATTTTACACAACAATTTACTGATGAAAACCAGTTGTTTGATTAAATTCTTTGAATTACAGGAAGTCTCGTAAAATAGTAACAATTAAGTTGTAGAAAGTAATGAAGCTTGTATTAACTTTATTTCTTATAACACCTTTGTATTTTTGAATATTGGTATTGTTTAATTATATAACACTTAACTGATAAGCATTTGAGCATTGTTTACAAGTTTTATTGAACTAACTTAGTAATAAGATTCTGTCTTGGAATACGCGATACGTCCGCCCATGTTTTGAGAACTTTGAGAAGGAAAGTAAGTTTTATGATGGATGATCATATCGCGATAAAACTTAAAAGTTGTGCTTGTGTTAAAAGGACTGAAACTAACTATCGAACAAGAAACCTCTGTAATATAATGTTTTTATTTAAAAGAGTGTCCATGGAGTTTCTTGCCCGTTCTTCTCCATAAGGAACCTACCTCTTGGAATGGGCAAATAGCTGCACTTACTAACTCAAACTTAACAAGTCCTTGTTCAATGATAATTCAAAAGTGCCTGCAAATGCTTTAATCGAAATAAAAGCTTTGAGTTAAGTGTTGTGTGTGATTGAAAACCAACTACCTACCTATTTACCATCAACGAAAGATTACGCCGGAGGCAGGTGGGAGACTACTTCACTACACAATGGGCTCCCCTATTCTGTCATGTAAGTTTGTAATATTGTGATGAGAAAAAAAAAATGTGTTTGGGACTTGTAGAATTTTAGCATTAGTTTTTAGACTTAGAATAATCACAACAAAAGTGTTGTGACGGGGAACCTATGCCCGAATGTTTAAAAAGTGTTTCAAACTCTTGTAATCCAGACTCCATTCCGTTTTTTTATTTCTCAATATCTGCCCGCTGGATGTCGAACTCAGGACCTAATTCTAAGCAGTAACACTTGCAACCACAAGAGTAACAAGGCAGTCAGTATATTTTCCTAACTAATAATATAAATGCGAAAATAATTTTTTTTGTTTGTAACTCTTTTACGCCAAAACGGCTCAACGGAGTTTAATGAAATTTGGAACACAGATGGGCCATGACCAGGATAAGGAATACTTTTCATCCTGGATCGCAGACGCAGTTGCGGGCAACAGAGAGTAATAATACAATCTGAGACGTTTGTCGTAATTTTCATCGTCATTTACGAACAGGAAGTCAGAGAGTCGAAAATATCAGTATGTTTTTATTAAAGATAAATTTAAAACGTCATGTAATTAAGGCATAAATCGAACAGATTTCGTGTGACTCCGGATTGTTTATTTGTGTGTCTGTGATATCTTCTTTATACTTTTTTAGTTGTAGTTTTTGCCGTAGTTAGGTTTTAGTTTTTGAACGTACTTTTTATTTAAATTATTTTGGGGCTAGCAATTTATTATAGATTCTAAAAATGTGCCTAACAAGCCTTTTAATTTAATACCCAACTCGGCATCATTAGTATTTTTTTTGTTAAGGACTTTATGTCCTCTAGAGTGCGCCATATTCAATTTACTGTGACGTCACATAGCCTTGAACCAGCGGTCGATCAAGACACTTTCAACGATACCACATTTGTCAAATTATGATTTAAAAGTTGTGATTTGAACAGATGAACATACGTATGTGGCGGCATCTACACCGCCACATGCGAACAACGCATCACACTGACGTCACACAAATCCTGCATCGCGCAATCAAAGTTTACCGCGCAGCTAGCATATACAGGGTGGCCAAAAAGTCCTGGATCAAACGCAACTAGAGGTTAGATGGGGTCATCAGCTGCAAAAAATTCATCTACGGGAGGTCCTTAAGGTCAACCCCTGCAGATTTACAATTTATCTTGTGTTTTTATGAGAAAATTGACTTTTTTTACTAATTCTTATCATTTTCACTAAATTGGTACTGATGAGTCCTTGCGTTAGACATGCTATTTACGGTTGTTTATTGGGTGTGTTGAAGATAATATTAAGTTTTACGAAATTTGTTTTTTTTCTTTTGGGCGACTTTAAAGAAATAGTTTATCAAGGAGAGAACAATAGCGAACAAGAACTACGACAAAAGCTCGAATTTGCTAGGGTACAAGTAATCAACAACAAAGGTGCATTCCGTAGGTTACGTAGGAATTTGATAAGACGGTGCAGATTATGTATTATGGTCAGAGGCAGGAATTTTGAGCATTTTTTTTAAAATGTTTTGTTTTATTAAACAATTATTTCACAATCTTTGTTTTGTTTTTTCGTCCTACAAAGATATTAAAGCCACTCATGGCCATGTGTAATACCTTTTCAGAATCCCTATTAAATGCGCCAAAACTTCTAATACAGGGTCTCTTTTCGGTAGAGTATTTTTTTTCACAGTGGGGTCCGAAGTATATTTACTTAAAAGTTGTGATTTGAGAAAAACAAATTCCGTAAAACTTAATATTATCTTCAACACACCCAATAAAGAACCATAAATAGCACGTCTAACGAAAGGACTCATCAGTACCAATCTAGTGAAAATGATAAAAAAGATACAGGATGTAGATATTTTCGAATTTTGATAAGAATTAGTAAAACAAAGTTAATTTTCTCATAAAAACACAAGATAAATTATGAATCTGCAGGGGTTGAACTTAAGGACCTCCCGTAGATCAATTTTTTGCAGCTGAAGACCCCATCTAACCCCTAGTTGCGTTTGATCCACGACTTTTTGGCCACCCTATTTACAACTTCCCGACAACAAACATCGGGCAGTTCCGCAGTTGCCCACCAGATACGACATCCATCTGGTCGGAGGATCCTGCTTTTTCCAAAGAGTATGAGTGAACTTTACACCCTGTTCCTCATATCTCTTCACGTACATACCGGTGACAACCATAACACTCATTTTTGCTTCGCCTTAGTCGGGTGACAAAATGTACATAAATAAATACTTATTCCTCCTTAATTAATAAAAATAAGAATTTTATATCCTAAATTAACTAAAACGATTTACAAACTAAAAAATTTAGTTTTAAGTATCTACCCACTTATTTAATACCTTAACGTGTTTTTAGGGTGAAACGTTTTTACACAGAATGTTTATTATCACAATATACAATAACCGTTATTCTGCCTTGTTATCAGATCGTGTTTCTCGAAGCTACTATTCCGAAAAATTCCAAATAATTTAACTGCTATAATTTACATCTATTTTCCGTAAAGACGGTTTGCAACGCAAATAAATTGTTTTATAAAATAAATTATACCTACTGCCTCATTAACGGACGTTGGAGGATAAAACTGGGTGTAATTAATTATGTTTGTACATTTACATAAAGCCCTGTAAATTGTTTGGCATGCCATTACGTTTACAAGTTATTGGGGCATAAGAAATTGACGTACCTAGTCAAAATTAGAATTCGTAATACTCGTACTTTACCAAGAACGTGTTGAAAGTCGAAATTAATATGTTGTCAACCTTTTAATTGGCTGAATTTCATCCGGTGACATCAGCGTCATCCAGACGCTGAGACCCGGACCACCACCTTCCGGCTATCCGGATATCAACGAGCTCCGCGCTGGGTACTTATTTTACCTGCGTGGCCGCGTCGAGTCGCTTCCACGGGTCTGGCGAGACCATCCACCGACCATCACTTTCCTGGCGTCTGCAGCGTGGCACACCCGCTGCGGTCATCGTCGCACCAGGCTGAGCCAGGAGAGTACTGTGCAGCTCCCAAGGAATTCAAGGAACTTGTATCCATAGACCAATCCACCCCCTTTATACCACTTTGATTACTCTAATATATTTTTTTATTCTGACAAGGGTTCGTGGTATTATTTCTCTCTCCACGAAAACCCTTTTCGTCACATTGGCGAAAAGAACATCAATTGGCTAACCCAATTGATGTTTTGTTGGCAGTTTTGATTTTGCTTTGGTTTTCACCATCATTTAGATTATTTATTCCATACACAATATTATAAACATACAAAATATTATAATAAAGAAATCTAAATTTTTCAAGACGTAAACACCGTGCGCCCCATGGGCGGCTTGCTTGTTACTTCAATAATCATAAATTAAAGTCGCTTTTTGTGTCTGTCTGACTACGTTGCTGGTGTACTTGTTATTCTAAATTTCTACATTTTGATTTGGTTTTCATTTATTTGTATATAATACATTCTTACTAAACCTACATATAACAAAGAAATCGCGATGTTGATGATGAAAATGCGATGTTTTGACTTGACAACACAACAACAACAACAATTTAACATATGTGTCGGATTTGGCCCAGACATCAGAAGTAAGACTCAGGACTCAGACTCAATGACCATCCATTTTCAATTGAACAATCAGTTAATAAGTAACATGAATCTCGAAGTACAGAAATATAATTAAATAACTAATAATTTAAGTGAGGGCGGTCACATAGGGCAGTACTGACTGTCAGGGACAGTGGTCCATGCACCCACCGCAATAAGGACAGTACTAATTGTCAGAGACATCGTTCCACGTCCAATAACCGGGCAGTACTGACTGTCGAGAGACGTCTGGTGCACGTTCCACTAGCGCCATCTAGTCGCCGTCTCTCGCAGCTGCTAATCACTAGGGCTGCCGTCATATGTGTATAAACGTAACATACTAATCAGCCATATGTAAACACAAACATTAACATAAATGCCTTATTCCAGAACACGAGCAAGTTAAGTTTCAACCCATGCAAATTATTAGAGATCTGCTAGTTGCAACTTGCAACAACTTGTAACTCTATAAGCAACTTATTCGCAACATAACTTAGGATGAACACGAACATACCCATGTGCACGCACTTCGGATTACTTTCCTACTATGTCTCAGTAACTTTCGTGTAAGTTTCCAGTTCACACTGCAGGTACTTAGTTCAGAATTTATGATCTACACATGTAGCGGCATATGCCGCTACATACATACCTAATCACTATCTCTTATTCGGCGCACCCTGACGGCCTACACAAAGTGACATTCTATCGGCCGTTTTCACATTGGACGATAACACGATATCGTCGGACTGGTAGTTTCATACAATCACTACTAAACGCTTTCACACTGTGTCGTTGTAGTCAACGGTATCGTCGCCGACATTTATTGTCGAGCCGATATCGGCGGACGACACAGTGCTGGGTGAAGCAGAGAGCGGCATGCCACTTGCCCACCACCGCGCCGCACCGAATCGTCCGCACTACTCTCTTTACATTTCGTTGCAACAAGACGTTATTGTTTTAAATTATCTAACATGTCAAATATGACGTCGTCGCCTTGATAGAACTAGTAGAATCAAAGCCCTGGTACAACTGCTGTGGCATACCGCTTATTGTCGTAAGCGGTTGGTTACATCATGTCACACCTACTGATATCGTCGGAGTATATCGTTATCGTCCGAGCTGACGATACGAAAGACGTGTCGGTGTCGTGATCGTCGCAATGTGATTACGGCCATTAGCGATAACGACAATTGAAAACGCAAAACTATATTGGATTGACATCATCATGTGGCGACATCTACACCGCCACATGCAAACGACGCGTAACACTAACGTTACGCGAAATCCTGCATCTCGCAAGCAGTGTTTACCGTGCGACTAGCATATATACAACATCCAGTTATTACTTGTTTGGCTGTTTCCCACCAGACACAACACCCATCTGGTCGGGGGATGCTCCTTTTTCTATTGAGGATGAGTGAACTTTACACCCTATTCCTTAAGCCTCTATAATTACTATTCTTCCGACCATACCATACCTTACTATTCCTTTTTCGTCCATATGTCTCTATTAGTCGTCACACATATTAATTGCGAATATTGAACTGATCTGATCGGTGGTTTGTTATTCGAACTTTAAGTGATAGCTGCTTCTTCGATGGCCTAGTTAAAGGTTCATACACACACGTCAGACACGTCAACTACAAGACAATCAATTTCAGGGACGTGTGTGAACAGATATTCATAGCCACGTTCCACAAATACGCAGTTGGCAATGATTGCATTATCTAGATTAGATGAAAAAGAGGAGCCACTTGTGCGCTTAAAAGTGCGACTGGCACTTACCGTTGACTCCAAGCTCTTCACCGATTTTATTCCATATAAAATCTTGTATTTAGAACCCCGGTTTGGATTATATAAATCATACGTTACTAACTTTCTGAAAGCCACAATTTTGTTTTCAAAATCCATGTTCCGTTCGTAGAAATACAAGTTTAGACTTTCCAGTGACGCGTTGTCGACTGAGATGCGCCGTAGTGACATGACTGATGTGTTTAGCCCACGTCCTACAACTTCTACGTAACTATATTTTTTGACGTGACTGTCGGCGACTTGATGGTACCGTGACTGACGTGTGAGCATTAACCATAGAGCGTAAACCTTAAAGTTATTATTTTCATAGTTCGTATTGTTAATTAAGAGTAAAGAAGAAGACTGTCCATCTTATTCATAATAAAAATATTCGTATTATTCATAAAATATGTTTTGCCCCTTCTGTACAGTTAAAATGAAGTTTGACAGAAAGGGACAAAACAGTATGATAGCTAAAACAAGTTTATAAAGCGAATGATTTTATTATGAATAAGACGGTGTGTGTTTAAGGGCGAATTTCACAAGGAGTGTCAGCGTTGTTATAGAACATTGACACCGAAAGATTTTTTTTACGCGGTTTATATGTGCAGATCGCGTTTAGTTTAGTAGGTAAAAGTCGCCCCAAGGCAGGCAGTCGGGTTCTATTTTATCGCCATTACTGAATTGACCTGTAAACATTGTTTATGTCTTTGATAGTAGTATCCAATACTTATTTTCAAGCTTATTTTATGCTTCCCCTGCTATTTTCAGGAAATGGCAATTAATGAAAATAATTGTAACGATTAAAGGACCTTTTCATAATACACTGGTTTACAGTAGAACTTGCCGATTACAAATTAATGATAAAAGGAATTCAACCCCTGAATTTCCTATTGCGTTACTTATTGCGCATGATACACAACAAAAAAAGTTCTAAATACCTGTAAAACAAAAACTCATATTACGATTATAATTAATATGACAATGCGTAACGTATATGTTGTTTAAGTCGCTTTTTAACAGCTATAAACTGAACATAACCTATATTCAATGTCATTACTGTTTTAAGAATTTAACAGAAACCGCAAGTTCTACAGGCATTTGGACAAATGTTTAGTCAACAGTAATCAATAAGCTTTAAGATGCTGCATATTGCAGGCTTCTAAATGACTTTTTGATTTGAGTGGGGCAAAGTTCTATAGAGTTTCTGGCATTGTCCTTTGTCCAAAGCTTATACAAGTGTAAAGTTTTTAATTGCTCCTCTGGAATGGGAGTAATTACATATCATCTCATTCTCATGATATAAAATTTTTGTTTAAAGAGAGATACTCATACATACACGTGTTTAAAAAAAAATTTGGCTTGCAAATTTTTAACCATTTTCAAGCAAAATGTTCTTATTGGTCATTTTGTCCCTAATGGATATTGATAATGTTAGCCTGTAACAAAAATGGAAATAAATGGATCTAAATAATGCGGTACGGAACCCTAAAACAGTGTGACGTGAACGCAAAGAAAGTGTAGAAGTAGAATAAAAACACGAATCGTTTGGAAGTCGGCACGAATCAAGTTGGATTAGTAAAGTTTGATTTATTTAGTTAATTAATCGACGCGCCTCGACTAACTTGGGTGTTTAATTAAAATCTAGGAGATAGGAATACGGTTAGGTACCAGAATATAGAGAAAAATAAACATTCTCAGTTACTTTTGTTATACATATTCAAGTGTTTGTGGATATTTCTAAGCTCAACAGATTTAGATGAAAAGCACACAGATGGACGGACTAGTAATATTTTGGACATACATAACATACATAATCAGCCTATTATGTTCCCACTGCTGGGACACAGGCCTCCTCTCTTTGAGAGGAAGTGGGCCGTAATCTACCACGCGGGCCCAGTGCGGATTGGTAGATGTCACATGTCTTCGAATTTTTGGTTCTAAGACATGTCGGTTTCCTCACGATGTTTTCCTTCACCGTCTTGAGAGTAGTGGTGATGAAATAATTTACACAAAGTAAAGCACCTGTCTGGGTTCGAACCTACGACCTACAACTCGTATGTCGCGGCCGTTACCACTGGGCCACCACCCTTAATTCAAAAAATTATAAGTTAATATAATAATTTACTTAAAAACTATAGTACATTTCAACTTAGTACTTTATTAATTTAGGATCTAAGTTATATATACGAATTGCCACGCTATCATCAAGTCATAAATTTAAAAAGTCTTGAACTCTATGATTTATATAGACATAAAAATAAAGGAAATTAAAAAAGGCAAGATAAATGTGCTAAATTTATTCACGGTTTAAACAAAAATTTAACTGTGAATGCCTAAAAGCTTTTTATATTAGGTCTGGGACACCTAGGACTTTTAATATTTTAAGTATCTTTATATTAGCAAGTTCTGCTAAGCACTGAGCTTCATTGTACATTTCAGTCTGGTTTATTTAAAGGTTTGCTTTATTTCTATCGCAATTAATTTCCCAACCACAATGCACAGCAATAAACACTCAATTAAGTTAAATTAAATTTAAAGGCACGAAATAAATTGTTGAAGTGAAAGCAATGAATAGTAACGACATTACCGATAGCCAATTCATTCAGACCTATAATAAACCCTTTCATTCATTTTACTATAAACCTCAATAAAAATCAATACTATCAGCAATTCTATACCGGCTACTGCAATTTGACCTGAAACCTTTACAATTAAATTATATTCTCGAATATTTGAATCTTTGAGTTCAGTCAAACTTTGAAAGTTCTATGTGTTTCGACAGAGCAATATTATAGATTGTGCCAGCTAATTGGTAGGACTTAATTGAATTCGGTTTAAATTGAGTGCTGGAAAGTAAGACACCTCCGCTTGAATTTGCTAAAACCTTTCGTTTGAATGGAAGCTTCGATTTACAAAGTTCGTTATTGTACTTTTGTTCGAGAGAACCGTTTTTTTTACGAATAATGAAAGTAGAGAAGTATATATGGACTAAAAGATCCCAGAGGGATTACTGTGAACATTAACTTGTTCAAGTAAAGATCACTACATTGCGCAAGATATTCGAAATAACGAAGGAGAGAGAAACGAATAATTATTTTTTCCCATTTCAGCGAGAAGGCTCATTTAAGTCCATGGTCACGTCGCGTCGGCTTGGATTCCCTAACAAGTTTTTTCTTGGTCAGCAGAAATTAATTCACGTAATCGAAACCCGGACGAGACGAACTTTATTTCGATTTGATAAAAAGATAAAAGTTTTGTTTATTTAAGCTCTAAGAATAACGAAGGTATTCCCACTGATGAATTAAGAAAAAGTATTTTTTTATCGAATAAAACCTACCAGAAACTTTTACAAATGGCTGTGTTAAATATATACGAAATGAGAAAGTTTTTCAATAAAACTCTGTGTCGGTAATAATAAAAGAGTTGTGGTAAGCAAATATTCATGATGATAAGGCTCATGAAAACAGAATTTTCTGCGAAAAATAATGTAATTGAAAGTGGTGGTATTAAATCAAAAGTTAGATCCTTTTTCCTATTCAAAGATGAACGCTGAATTAAATCAGACGACAAATGTAATCCCACTAACGTTATTTAGATTTTCCATTTGGCGCTACTCGTAAAATATCATCTTAGGAGGCTGTCAAGAGCTAAAGCGCGGTCAGTATAAGACTGCATAGAAAGGCAAAAGAAGCGCGATGAAACAACGCTGGTAATTTATTGCAAAAAAAAATTCAATTACCAATAAAATCTATTGATCGGACTTAAAAAAATAATACACTAATACGTTAATATGTTGCATGTAGAATAAACTGAAAAAAGAAATCTGATTGATTGCATGTATATTAGGATAGTTTTTAATCGTTAAAGGATTTTTTTTTTGTTTGTTATCTTTGTGTTTTTTTTATAGTATCGAATAAGTTGTATTACGTTTTCCACACACTATTTATCTAGCATATATCCTTAAGAATATCATATATTTCTCTGAATTTGTATCATATACTTTTCGGCATTAAAAAACTTTCGTTAATGTTCTGTAGTCCCCTTAAGAGTAAATTGTAGTCTTGAAGCTTCAAGCGGATTAACCTGGAACAAGACAGGCAGTAACTTTTGCTGAGTCAATTTACGAGCCAAATTTCACGTCTTCTACCGTACCCGCACGTCGGCCTCAAAAATCTCATTAAAAGTTAACTTGAGAAGTTAACCGATTCGTCGGCTGTAGCAGGAAAATGTTGTCTTCAGTGTACGTATGAGTTTCCAATCGGAATGAATCTATTAAACTATGCAACACGCGATGAGCCGCCAATCTGCCAAAAATAGTTTTATACGGATAAGTGATGTAGCTATTAGCTTCGCGTTCCACGGATATTGTCTGAATTCCTGAAAATTCCGAACTACTGTATTTAGCCTACCACCAGGACCAGTTGGTTGCAATAATAAGGTCAATCACGAGGTGCATTGAGGAGCAGTGATGGCCCAGTGGTAACGGCCCCGACTTACGACTTGTAGGTCGTGGGTTCGACCCAATGCATGCGTTTTACTCTGTTCAAATAATTTCATCACCACTGCTCTCAAAACGGTGAAGAAAGAAAAAAAAAGAAGACACTTGACATCTACCAAACCACCCTAAGCCCGCGTGGTAGATTACAGCCCACCACTTTTGAAGAGATGAGGCCTGTGTCCCAGCTTTGGGTATATTATAGTCTGATTATGCTATAAGATCATTCACATAACACATCAAGTCTCAAAACGATGTAAATGTAAAAGTTTCTAACCTCCTATAAAACGAAAGATAAAACGCATTCTTACGTTAGAGCAAAAGGTAAAAGAAACAATGATGTATCGTATCCCACATATTTTACTACTATCTGTTACACACGACACCGTCTGCGATCCAAGATGAAAAGTAGCTGTTCCCAGGTCATGGTCTATGAAAGTTGAACTGATTTAAATGAAATTTAGCCAACACAGAGTGCTAAATTTAATTCAAATCAGTTCTACTTTCGCATTTTTAGTATTGGTTTGGAAGTTAGGACGCTTGTATATCTTATCTGCAATAACAGCGGTAAGTAACCCATTTCGCTTCATTAAATATTCCACTTTCGTCTCCTCGCTTATTGTTGTTAATAATGTGTTTTACCATGAACAAATATGTCCACATCAGAATAACAATCATCTCTAAAAGTTAAAGACAAACGAATCCTTCCCTCTTAACAATTTCCCCTTTAATTAAAACCTTATCAACATTTGCAGTCACGTTGAGTCAAAATTTCGACGGGAAAGCGGAATGCCTTGTTTTCGTTTTAGAGTTTCGTAATTAGTGAAATAAAAGCCGATTTAGGAACTTGACAACAACGTGCTGAAGATGGAGGAAGAGTTTTGGAAAATTAATTATAAATGTGGCCTTAGAATGTTCTGAAAGCCACCCACACATTTATGCCTTTTGTTAATTCATTCATAACTATATCGACCAAATAGTGGAACGCGATTTATTCTAGACTATTCGATTTTTGGCACACTACCTAAAGAGACGAGAATAGAACAGTAATCTTTAGATGTAACCAAGTAGAGAATTTGGCCGGGTTTTGTATAGGAGTCCGTGTAATAACATTAACCGACGACCAAATGAAAGTCTTAAAGCTAAAATATGCTGCTGCTGGAAGGAAGTCTGTTGGTGAACCAGTTTCCTGAATATAAAACGAAGAGTTTATTAGCTATCGTGGAAATAACTTTCGCTACTCGATACCCGTGTTTTCAATAAGTATTTTAGTTCGATAGGAAGAATTAATCGCTTTGAAAGCTTGTTAGTTTGCACTTTTGTTTGTTTGTTTGTTTGGCATCTCGCAGGTCAACCTATGAGGTTGTCGTCTGCTTAAGCGGACTTGCCTGTGGTGCCCTAATAAATTAAGGCCTCCAGCCAGGACTTTAAACTTAAATACTAACTAAAACTAAGCGACAACGCTAAGGGCACCCCCTGTGGGGTACGAACCTCGGCTTAGGGCGTCGCTGGAAGAGGGTAGCAAATGACTAGCTGGATCAGGATTGATATTATTTTGGGACAAATTTAAAGCTACAGGCTCAGCGGCGCGGGCTGGCTCGAGCAAGGGTCGGGAGGGGCGTGGATTTGGGCGTCGCGGCGGACCTCGGCGGCGAGGTTTGCACAGGTATACGCTATTATTTATAGTGTAGTAAGCAACCCCTCATAAAGTAACAAAGTCAGTAAAGTCTTGGAAGTGTAATAAAGAGAAACTTTTTTTTATTTTTTTTACTTGAGTGTTATGATAAAAATCTTAAAGAAAAACATGAAAGTGTTAGCAACAGTTATGCAGATGAAGTTTTTATTTGGCTTTTTCATTTTATTGGAATGGAGTATGTTTTCTTCTCTATATTTTAAATGTTTGTTTGTTTTTTACCTGTGTGTTTTTTTTGCTCACAGATAAACGTCAAGTAAAATAATGAGAGAATGCGTTCCTGACACCTGTCAGATCTATCTACAGTTATTTTACGGCCGAACCCAGTAACGTATCTATCTCCAATTTTGGCGTACCTACTGGATATAGAAAAACCTATAAAAGTATGGTTTTACAGCCCAATAAAGCCAAAGCATGCTACCCTATAACGTGTTGAAGCAATTTGTTTGACAAGGACATATTTAATTATACTGTCGATCATTAGTAGCTTTCTGTCTTAGTTTATTGGGTTTGGCCGGAACAGTTATTTACATCCGAAAGAAAACTGATGGTAACGGCATTAAACCTCAATGTGATGCCAAATCACTACATTTTATAAAAGAAATCCCCGCCTCGTATATCTCTCTATCTGAACGTTATAAACTGTAAAACTACCAAACGGATTTTTACACGGACTTCACTTTCAATTAATGGTTTATAATTATGGAAGGTTTAAGTGTAATATTCATCAGGGTTTTGTGTAAATTAGCTGAAATACGATGTTTGTCAAAGATGTTGGAAAAAATCATACCGTCTGTGAGCTTTACTGGCACGGAGTTATACGCTCAACCCTTCGGGGAAACAATGCGTGATGTTATGTTATGGTATATATTACGGAATCCATACATTGTTTAACTGGGTTAAAACATAGGGTACTTTTAATCTCATCTCGTGGGATATTTTCAAAAGCTAGCCAGAAATAAAATATCTGTAACAGGTCTATAGAAGTATGAGGAACAGAGTGTGAAGTTCACTCATCCTCTAAAGAGAAGGGATGATCCTCCGACCTGACGGGTGTTGTGTCTGGTGGTAAACTTTGCTTGCGCGTTGCAGGATTTTGCGTGACGTCAGTGTGGTGCATAGTTCGTATGTGGCGGTGTAGAGTACTATACAGGGTGTAACGAAAACCCTGTCCGATCCTGAAGGGTATTATTTGGTATCGTAGTGCGTACACAAATACGTAATCATTTAATGGATACGAGATAATTATTTTTCCCCAATGAAAATAATTAATTTAAAAAATTAAAAATAATCATACCAAAGGCAACACTGATCGCTCGACAGGGTTCACCAGAGTTCACCTACAGTTTCGTGTCAAAGAAGCCGCCTGAGCGCGGCGGTCCTTTGTCGCAAGCCGCCAAAGAAACGTAGGACTAAAGAAATCTACGTTTTGCCTACGCGTAGGTGTCAGCTGATATTTTATTGTAGGCTTGCGCACAATGACCCCGATTTCTGACCTTCTGTTTATCAAGAAACAATTATTATTGAGTTAATGTGATGTGCTTTTGGCAATGTACCCACTGTACGTATCAGTTTATTAAAACATTTACTTGTTACATACCTCTTTCTATCTAGAACATTAGTACACATTCGACACCTTTTTATTAAATTTGCACGTACTCTTCGCAGCGCACATGTGTACGATTTGAGTGACTCGAAAGCTTCCACAATCCGAGCTGTTACTTCGATTTCCGAATCACACATTCACTCACAAATAAAAATTAACATATTCAAATATTCCTGATTGGTATACGACATTGTTCGCGATACGATAGCGGCACGTGATACGTACGGACATCCGATCGCAAGCTATCTCCACGTGCGACTGGCGAAGTGTCCAAACAAGTAGCGACCAGTCGGCTACATCAAAGGATCGAGGACTCGTTATGAGTACCTACAGCGCGGCTAATGCAGGGCGGTGTCCTTTGAAATAAAATAGGCAAAAAATCAAAGATTTCGCCGGCCGGTGGAGTGTTGTCAACTTATGAAAATTTACCATATTTAGTGTTACATTTCCCATGGTAACTAAAAATAAAAAAATCAATAGTTTTTGTTTTTTATGAGTTAGTTTTTTTTTACTATTTTTTCTAGTACGTATGTTAAACCAGGAATACGCCTTTTTTGGATCGGACAGGGTTTTTGTTACATATTGTAGAATACGTATTCTATAGTACACCTCTGCCTCACCCTTCTGGGATTACAGGCGTGATGTTATGATGATGATTATGACTTTTAAATTCTGATCTCCAATGTTCCGTCTCTCGAACAAAAAAGTTCAATACAATAGAGTTTTTATTTGGGAAGCTCTTAACGACATAATTTCTACTTGGTTAACTTTCAGGCGCTTTGAAAGTTTTCCATAAATTATAACGAAATTAGTTTCTCTAAATAACATTATAAACAAGGTTAGTATAAAGTTGTTATAAGTTTTGCGATCAAAAGATTTTCATGGGATTACTATGTGGTTGTGGTTAGCAAAGACAAAGGCCAAAGTTTGCAACTTTTAAAAGTGTGTCTTCATTGGTATTGTTTTGAGAAAATCATTAAAGACTTGTGACATCTACCAACCGGCACACACAACCCACGTGGTGCATGACGGCCCACTCCCTCTGACCGAGAGGACTGTGTCCCAACAGTGGGATCATTACCACGACGGGGCTGATTAGCACGTTTATGATTATATAACTTACTTAATGTGATAAGATTCATTTTTGCCTGCATTGCTGTCAACGAGCCAGTACGTCAATTACAGTTATTTACATGTACAAGTGAAAAAAACAATTTCAGCATTACTGTTACCTTTTGCTAGTAATGGACTGAAGAAGTAATTGTTTTCTTTCAGTGCCGTAAAATACAGGTTGTATTGTATTCTGAAAAAATATTGATGTACCAACATTATGTATTTTAATTTCATCGTCAATGTTGGTTTTAAACATTCTACGACTATTGATAAATGATAAATGATAAATGATTTTATTTCTGTAAATAGGTTTGTACAAACACTTTTACACGTCAATCATATTTTAAAAACTAGGTGAGATCGGCATTTCCTATCTGACTACTCTGAGAAGAAACGCCGAAACAAACTCAGAGGTCACAGTCTCTTTTAAAGTCCAGACATAATCTTGGTCAGGTCATGTGAAGACCATGTGGATTGATATCTGAAATGGTCTTTCGAGGAAAGAACCACACAGAATGAGTGGACCTGTCCAGTCAGTGCACGCATTTGTCAGTTGTCATGCAGCTCAACACAGAACTAAAGGAGCTAAACGATTCGACGAACATTACCAAAGAAAGGACATTTGGGTAGGCCGCATAAATTACTCAAACTGCCAGACCCTGATTAAAACTAATAATTAAAAAAAAATGCATTAAAAAATACAACAAATCCACAATGTCTTCACATTCACAATAATTAAAATAGTATAATCCTTTACAAAGTAAATGTCATTGCATATATAAAGTGCATCAATGTCAAAGTGTAAATAAAATATGAAAATAATCTTGGTCGTATCATATGAGGACTATGTAGACTGGTGTCTGAAATGGTCTTTTGAGGAAAGAACCACACGGATTTGAGTGGACCTGTCCAGTCAGTGCACGCATTTGTCAATCATCGTGCAGCTCAACTCAGAACTAAGGAGCTCAACGATCCGACGAACAATACAAAAGAAAGGACATTTGGGGAGGCCGCGTAAAGTACTCAAACAGCCAGACCATCATCATTAAAAGAAGAAAAAAAAATGCAATAACCTACATAGTCCTCACATTCACAAAAATTAAAACAATATTATACTTTATACAGTAAATGTAAATATTGATAGCTTTCAATAAGAATTGCCGTTTATTTGCTTACGAAACATAACCGCCATTGTTGTCCTCGTCTTTAATAACAATATTATTTATTATTCTACATAGTAAAGTACCTAACATTACAACAAAAAAAAGTGCAATTCAATTAGGATATATAAGATATGACGAAAATACATGATAAATGATAAATGATTTTTTTTCTGCAAGTGAGTTTGAACAAACACTTTTACACGTCAAACATTTTTTTTCGATCGGCGTTTCCTATCTGACTACTCTGAGAAGAAAGGCCGAAACAAATTCAGAGGTCGCAGTCTCTTTTAAAGTCCAGACATAATCTTGGTCAGATCATGTTAAGATCATGTGGATTGATGTCTGAAATGGTCTTTTGAGGAGAGAACCACACAGATTGAGTGGACCTGTCCAGTCAGTGCACGCATTTGTCAGAAATCATACAGCTCAACTCAAAACATAAGGAGCTTAACGATTCGACGAACAATACCAAAGAAAGGACATTGGTAAGGCCGCATAATTACTCAAACCATCAGACCAACATTATGATTAAAACAAACTGAGATAATAATAAAAAAAAACAAAAGTAAAAAAAAATGACCCACATAGTCGTAACATTCACAATAATAACAATAAAATAATACCTAGGTAAGTATTTATGTCATTGTTTATTTTACAGATCATATGAGGACCATGTAGGTAGGTGTCTGAAATGGTCTTTTGAGGAAAGAACCATACAGATTTGAGTGGGTCTGTCCAGTCAGTGCAGGCATTTGTTATTAATCGTGCAGCTCAACTCAAAACATAAGGAGCTCAATGACCAATCTACTATTATTATAACAGCCCAGCTAGAAATAAGTAGCCAGTCCCCGCAGCCAGCGGAGACTGCGGAGACTAGCCATCGACGCGGGAGATATTATAGTGTACACTAAGCGTTAAAAGTGCATAGGCACATTAAGAGTCTTATTGCTGTGAACTCACGGTACGACTGTATGTGTTTAGATCGCCACTCGCGCACTCGCATCGCACTGCACGAAACAAAAATATATTTCCGTCGCTTTTGTTAGACACGCATAATGCTCATGACATGGCCAATTTATGGCATTGCTAAAATTTGAGTTAATCTAATATGAACTGGTAGCAGTAGGCGCCAAGCGTTGGACTGAGAAGCTTTCGGCTTAGGTTCTGGTCTACTAAGACTTAGTGCAGTTTTATTGCCAATGTTTTATTTTGCTCGCCCCCTATTACATGGGACTTAAACATAACTGGCGAAATGTGGGTGTACAGGTACACCTCTGCCCAACCCTTCGGGGAAACAAGGCGTGATGTTATGTTATGTTATGTTTTATTTTGGTTTGTAATTATAACAATAAAAAAAAACTACTTTTTTATTATCCATATTATTGTAATAAAGGTTTTACAATAAAAAAAGCGTTACAAGTGATAACAAAAATAAAAACATATTTATTTTGTTACAATATTTTACATAAAGTTAACAAACCGATACGATTATTTATAATAACTTCTTCAGGCAAATATGATGTGCAATACTATGTCAAGAAACTTAGAAGCAATTTGTTTTATTTTGACATGTGAAATGTCCAAAAAATTTGTTAAGTAGATTTATTTCACCATAAAGATTTTAAGCTTCGATCATGAACTTCCAAAAAGTGATTTTCATAAGTGGTTATGTAGGGCAGCTTGTTTACATTAGGTATTTCACATTTAACGGCTATATTGAATATAGATTACATATTGAGGATAACTTAAGTATTAATTTTCTTTAAGACAAGAGAAATGAAAATACACCTCATTTTTTTGTAATTAAATAATCACGAATATAGCGCAATATACAGGAAAAAAAACCTATTCCGAAACTTAAACGTTATTGTTTATTTCGTTATTGTTTGCTGGGCTTCGGTGATGCAACCTTTATTAGCGTGGAGTACACGGCGAACAGTTTTTAATGACGTGTTGAATAATTCAGCAAAACGTCCGGTCGGTATGAAACCATTTGTTTCATATTCATTCACCATGTGAAGTCTCATTTAAATAAGTCTTCCAGTTCATAAACAAGCGCGCCGACTAGCAAGGATTCCCTCTTCCTCACATCTCTTAATCCACAGACTCACAGTATTTCTCAAGAACAAAGAATGTAATACTATACCACATCTCTAAGCAGAATGCTATAAACTATAATAATTAAGAAACATATTATAAATAACATTATGTTTATAACACTTTACTCATCATTCACTAATTCAAACAAATAATAATTTTTATTTAGTAAAATATGAAATAGTTAAATGATAACACTCACACTTAATCCATTTGTGTTATCACATCATTTACGTCCACTTTTACGCAGCGCAATAATATTGCCAACGCTTCAATATTTATATTTCACTGCATTTCGAAAATTATAACCACAGCACCGCTAATTAACAGATTTAAACATTCGTCACTAACCAACAACGTTCAATTAGGTGAATAGTCGTAACGAATTCTACATCACAAAAATCGAAATAATTTACTCAGTTTTCTGTGGTCCACCTACAAACTTTTATTATCTAAGTAAACAAGATAAACGAAACTAGTTTCCGAACCACTTCAAGTAATATTATTAAAACGAACAATTTTTTTTGTTTTAGGTATTATTATTAACATAACAAAAACTAAATTATTATTGATATTATTTGAAAATAAAATCAAGCTAAATCCGCAACAGGTGAGATTCGAAATCAGGGCTTGCCATAATCGCACCCAAGCACGGTAACGACTAAGCTAGCATGCCATTATAGTTGAAATTATGAACCACTATCAATTACAGACAAAATGAGTGTTTGTGCTTGTCTATAGTATAGAAACAACTCATAGAAGAAGGTCGTAAGTGAAACCGAAGCGTCAATCTATTGCTTTGTGACATTGCTTATGGACTTATGAGCGCTACTGTACAAGCGTGTGCGCAGACACAGGTGCACACTCCCGTCCTTCACACTCAAAGTCCCATGTGACGGCAATTCGACACGTCCGGAGAGAGATCAGAAGCAGGACCAAACGGCTTAACGTGCTTTTCAAGGCACAGGGGCACTGCTGAGCGTGCGTTCCTGAGTTCGATTCCCAGGTCGGGCAAAGTGATATTGGGTTATTCTATAGTAATTTCTCAGTTGCAGCCCGAAAAGCCTTCCCAGTTTCTTTATAATTTTAAAGAAGTCCCCCTCATTCCGCCATCACCATTTGAGCATTTCATTGAGTAATGAGCACAACTAGTCGTACATCACAGAAAACTTATTAGCAGCTTGACGTGACCGTAGGTCAAAGTTGGAGTAACTTACCTTTATCATTAAACACGTTACGCCTACCAATGTTAGTTATGATTTATGATTCCCTTTTCAAACTTATATGCGCCTTCAATCCTATAAGGACGAAAGTCCTTTGTACAGAGGAGATTGCGGTAACAAATCGCAGGCGGCCACCCGGACCTAATCGAAAGGCCTAAAACCACTCATGTGGAATCGACCAAGCGTCACGTTACATACGTCATTCATGACCCTGAAGGCCGAAGGTGTAGGTTTGATGTGCACTTTGCGCTACTTATAGAATTTTGTAACAAGAACAAAGTATACACGAGAATTATCGACCAACTGTTATTGGGTTTCTTTATCTGGAATTTCTCAGTAGCAGCTCGGAGTCTAGATTTGTGCCAGGTTCGTGGCGGAATGTTTGCTGACGCCAGCGTAGATTAGTAAAAAAGTTGCGTCGGTGTTGCGTCGAGTACGGGGGAGCGTGAATAGCGTCCTGAGGACGATTGGCGAGAGAAACGATACTGTTCTGGTCATTGGGTTCACTGAACTCCATGTGTTGCGAGACCGATGAGCATACTGTGCAGGGGTAGACGGTGTGTCAAGTTAATTTTTTATTTTTTATTACAAAGCAAAATTCTTGTTACTAACAACCTTACCTTGGTTATGGTCTTTTTTTTTGGCTTGCCCCGGTGTACTGTAAAAGTTAAAAAGTAAACTGTAAAAAAAGTCTTGAACTCTATGATTTTAGAGATTTTTTGAGATTTTTGGCTGTCAAGAGCTAAAATGCGGTCACTGTCAGACTACCTAGAAAAGAAAGAGAATCGCGATGACATAACGCTGGTAAACTACTGCAAAATATTAAGCAATTAACTATTTATTAAAAATGTATTGATTGGACTAAAAAAATAAAACACTAAAACTTTGCTTGCAGAATAAGCTGACAAAAACTCAAAATGATTGCATGTATAGTTTTTAATCGTTGAAAGAAATTTCTAAAGCCAACTTCGTGTTATTTTTTTCTAAAGTATCAAATTAGTTGTATGACTTTTTCAACACACTATCTAGCTAGCTTATATCCTGAAGAATTTCATATGTTTTTCTGATTTTGCATGCTCCAATGGATCATTTGTTTTCATTATGAAACCATTAAGGTCCTGTAGTGGACGAAGGAGCGGCCCACCGCTCAGGCATTTATATATTTTTAAATGGTTGACATGTATCTAAAAACGGACCTTATAAATACAATGCTCGTTAATTAAAAGCTCCCATCCGTCATGACTTTACAAGATAAACATTTACATATCCGCCGATTGAAACCAAAAAACGCTATCTATAGCATACATCCTGAAGAATCCTACTAATATAATAAACGCGAAAGTTTGTGAGTATGGATGGATGTTTGTTACTCTTTCACGCAAAAACTACTTAACGGACTTGAATGTAATTTGGCACACATATAGTTTATAACCCGATTTAACACATAGAGTACTTTTTATCCCGATCCTCCCACAGGATCAAGATTTATGAGGGTGAAACCGCAGGGAGCAGCTAGTATCATATAACACTTGTGTTTATATAATTATGTATTGTTATGTTCCATTTGGAATAAGATTAGACATTTATTGAACTCGTCAAAGCAAATCATATGAGCCCAAACACGAGAGGTTTTCTAGGATCCACTGAATAGTTTCTCTATTCACCTCCTGACTCCATCATCAAATCAGTGTCAAGATACCAAATAATAGTTTTGTTATCAGAACTACATTTATTTCAAAGTTTTTATTTCGATACGACAATTGCAAGTGGGTTAAAATTGAGTTCAAAAATTTTATTGCATTGTAAGTTTGTACGCACAATATTGAAAGATTAACCACGTTTATTTACAGCCATCTTATAGGCTTTCCTATAATCCGTAAGTAATTAACTAATTTCTGTTTTTTTTTTCAAAATCTGTGGTTCGGTAATTTCGGAGCTATGGGGGAAGGGGGACAGTAAATTTTCGTGTAAATTCTTAAATATCTTAAAAAAACCTATTTTGAAATTATACAAATAATATGTTTGAGACCCTCACAACAAGCCCTTTCATTTGATATGTCACACGGTACAGTTTGTAAAACTTAATTTTTAATTTTCTCGTTTCTCCCTAAACGTGACCCCCATATTCGAAATTCGATTATTTTTGTTCTACGACCGTGTTTGGGTCACAGAAATTCACATTTGTACCAAAATTTTAACCTAATCAGTTTTTTAGATTCGGAGCAAATTGGCTGAAATAGACGGACAGACAGCCAGACACACGACTGATCCCATAAGGGTTCCGTTTTTCATTAGGACGTCCGGAACCCAAAAAACGGCCAGTTAGACCAACGCTGTGAATTACCCCAAACTCCCTATGTGTAAACCACATAGGGAGTTTGGGGTAATTCACCGCGACTGTCACTCCATACGAGAGTAGGCGACCAGACATAATCGGTGCGGCCTCGGCAGGATTACGCGGCAGAGCCTGGAATCCATTTGTGTAGATCTATCGGCTAACTAGCGATGTACTTTATCTACGGCTAATTGTGTGAATTACTGAAGGTCTGAAGAAGTTGTTTTGGATTAATGTTGTGTCTAAGTGTTTTGTTCTGATAGTGTCAGTCTGTTATTTATGCTTCTAAAAGTCGTAGCATGATGTTGAATAGCCTATAACCTTCTTCAAACATTGGACTATTAACTGTTAAAAAAAAACAAATAGCAGTTTCAGAGATTAAAAGTCGCTGCACACGTAACGTGATAATACCTCGGACGGGACGTGGACGAGACGGGGACGTGACTGCCTCGTTCAAAACGGGAACGTGGTGTTAATGCATACGTACCGTGACAGTGAATCGGATCTAACGTGCTAGTGTTGTGAACAAAAAAATATGGCTTTAATTGCTATTGCTCTAGATGACGAAGCATCTACGGCCGTGAACCAGAAAAGGAGATTTTCTGTACATCTTAGATGGCAGAATAGAGAACAAGAAGGAGAATACCACACTCTCTACAAAGAACTTCTGATGCAGATCACCCAATCGAAAACAAACAATATTTTTATTAATTATAGCAAACAAAAACACACTAAATAATATAAGGTTATTTCATTATTTTCAGATATTTGGCCACGGGTGACTCACATTTGACAATTTCATTCAGTTACCGCTTAGCTCATACCACGGTTAATAAAATTGTCAAGGAAAGATGCAAAGTTATAGTTGACCAATTAATGAGCGAAGTATTACCCGAGATGACTACGGAAATGTGGAAAGCTGTTGCTGAAGATTTCTGGCTACTGTGGAAATTTCCTAATTGCTTAGGGGCACTAGACGGAAAACATGTAGTAATCGAGGCACCACCTAAGAGCGGATCTTTATTTTTTAATTATAAATCGAAATTTTCTATTGTTTTATTGGCCCTGGCAGATGCAAAATGCAATTGTATTTACGTAAATGTTGGAGCTCAGGGAAGAAATCATGATGCTGGAATTTTTTCAACTTCTTCACTAGGACAACTTCACTGGCTACTGTGGAAATTTCCTAATTGGAAATTTCCACAGTAGCCAGAAATCTTCAGCAACAGCTTTCCACATTTCCGTAGTCATCTCGGGTAATACCTCGCTCATTAATTGGTCAACTATAACTTTGCATGTTTCCTAGACAATTTTATTAACCGTGGTATGAGCTAAGCGGTTAGTGAATGAAATTGTCAAATGTGAGTCACCCGTGGCCAAATATCTGAAAATAATGAAATAACCTTATATTATTTAATGTGTTTTTGTTTGCTATAATTAATAAAAATATTGTTTGTTTTAGATCTGCAAACAAAGATGGACCAATATAAGAGACCAGTACAAAAAAATTGTAAAAAGTCAAAAAACTAGCAATGGTCAAGTTGCGAAGAAAATAAAATTGGACAAATTTTATAACAACTTCTATTTCTTAACGCTATTGACGAAGATAGAGATAAGATAGAGAACTTTGTAGAACCTTTTCCACAATCTGACATCACACAATCCATGAGCAACGATTCAGACATTAATCAAGAGTCAAATTTGCAGGCCCATAATGATGTTGTAGCTAGTTTATCTCTTACGTCATTTGCTGTATCACCAGCTTCATCTTCAGCTACAAATGAGCAAGGTGAGCCTACATCCGATCTGCCCATACAAGAGCCACAGAGAAATCCGCGTCTGAAAAATAAAAAGAAGATGTCTGCCCCTGTACCTGAATCCGCTTCAACTACTCTAATGAAATATGTGCTCATGAATAGAAACAAAAATACTGAACATACTGAAAAAGTGGAACAACATCCTATCGACGCATTTTTACAGGGACTTGCACCTACTTTAAAATCATTTTCTCCATATTTGCAACATTTGGCAAAAGGGCGAATTTTTCAAGTAATGCACAATTTGGAGCTTCAGCAATTAACTGAAAATGTAATATCTTCGCAATCTACGCCTATTATTCTGTCTTCTCCTTCACCTTCATCACCATCAATGCCGGTTATTTCATTGCCTTTGCCATCTTCTGAACAACCAGAGACGTTGGATTCAACACAACTTTCTGAACAGCCAGGGTCGTCGGAGACTATGCAACTTTATTTCTCGAAGTATGATTCTGCTAATCACTAATATTCTAAAATAAATTTTCTTTGATTATAATTTCAAAACACATGATGTTACCTATGATTCCAATTTAAAATAAATGTTACATGATTACAATTTTGAAATAAATAAGTACTAAATAAAAATGTCTTTTTTTACCTTATACATACAGCCAAACGTTCTCGAGGTGTGATAGTCTTTTTCTTTCTTGCTTATTTTCCAGTACAGCAAAACATTCTTTTGTCATACGAAAATACTGATAAAATTGAGTCTCATCATCCAGAAGTTCTTTGTTGAGAGTGTGGTATTCTCCTTCTTGTTCTCTATTCTGCCATCTAAGATGTACAGAAAATCTCCTTACTGGTTCACGGCCGTAGATGCTTCGTCATCTAGAGCAATAGCAATTAAAGCCAATTCTTGAAATGTATAATCCTTCTTTTTTTGTTCACAACACTAGCACGTTAGATCCGATTCACTGTCACGGTACGTATGCATTAACACCACGTTCCCGTTTTGAACGAGGCAGTCACGTCCCCGTCTCGTCCCGTCCGAGGTATTATCACGTTACGTATGCAGCGACCTTAACACGTTCAAAAACATAGTTCAGCTTTATTATGTATGTTTTACAGACTTAGATAAATGATTGGTCTCGCTGCGCTAGACTAGATACCGCACTCTATACAAACAATAGCTCCGTGAACGCGGCAACCCGATATTGTAATATGTGTTTCAGACATCGCCACTTGACATTTCTCAGTTGACATTGAGAACTAGTGTGCGTAATGAATTATGTTACCAGTGCTCAACTGTTACCCGAGTTAATGGGGAAAATATTTTATGCTGTGGTCTATTAGTTAAGTTATAAATATAGCTCAGAAAATACAAAAACATGAAAAATAAACTAAAAGCGAATTTATAAATTAATATTAATATTTGTGTTTTGGTTAGGCGTAGGTATCTTCTTTAGAAAAAGGAAGCTATGTATATCGATGATTAGGTCTCATTTCAAAAACTTTTTTTTTACATCTGATTTTTTTTTGATCAGGTTCCTTGGGGAAAGTTGTTCAGTTTCGTGGGTAGACTCACCCCTTGAAATAGTGTCAGCTAACAATTTTACACCTTATGTGTATAGATTACAAAGATAAACATTAAATAATTTATAGAACCAGGTTAAGTATACGTAAAGTACGTATACTTTAGTAAAGTCAAAGTCAAGTCAAAGTCAAAGCATTTATTTCAAATAGGCCCATAAAAAGGCACTTTTGAACGTCATCATTTACATTAAAAATAGAACTGATTCTAGGCGCCACTTCCAAAAAGTAGTTTCGTATGGAGAGTATATTAGTAAGTTAGATAAATGAATTGGGATACATAATAAAATACAAAAACAATAAATTCACATTTTAAAAATCTCAACCACGGGGAACATGACCCTTGTATACGCGGCAACACTGAATGGCGTTTAGGGTTCATGTTATTTTATGTTGAAATTTCGAAATTATACGATACTTATAGATGGTATGTGACTTGAGTGTCCTTATTTCTTGTAGTATTATTGTTACACAGTTTTACTACGCAAACTACAACTACAACAAACGGCATTTTACTTCGGATTATGCCGAAAATTTAATAAAATATTCGGCACGTGCACGTGACAGACAGCTTGCAGTGTGAGCGCCGCGAGACCTATCGTTTATTAAAATAGATGAAAATTAAATGTAACTGCATCACTTGGGAACCGCTGTGCAGATTTGGCTATTATTTCTTTGTTTTTTTTTTTTGTAATAGGGTTTCTAGGAAAACAGAAATTGAAAAAAAATCCCAGACATTTAATTTTTCATGGGAAAATCGTAATGTTCTTTTTTCTATGAGATTTTTGTATGAACTATTTTTTGTGCAAGACCACATCAGTCGGGTAAGCTATAATATAATAAAAACATATCTTCTGAAAGCTTTTCAAGCTGGTTTAACGCAAAAAGGGAAGAAATTTCACGTCATTTAAAAGCAATTAAGGTACCGATTTTTGAGCGAAAGAATATTTCCCTGACTGCAAAGTCGGGATATTTTGGTTTATTTGGTTAGTGATTTAAAAAAAAAACACTAAGGGGAAGGCCGTCTTTGTTTGCTCGCTTCGAATCAGGGTGCCCAAAGTCTCGATCTCACTTCACTTTCGCTCTTGCATCCTGATAGAAACTAACGATTTGCGAAAATTATAATGTTTTTGTTGAAAAAATGTTTTGTCCTCAGTAAGTTAAAAAACATTGAACGGCCTATTTCTCGAAAACGGTGCATCGTAGGACAATGCCTCTCAGAAGGTAAATGGTTTAGACAGGGTAACCTTATACTGCAAAAAAATTAGTAAAAAAAAAGAAAAAAGTCCTACGCCCCTTTTATTTAATTTTTTCAATGGTTGGGAATTCATCAAATGACTTTCCCGCTCTGGACGGAGCAGGAGGGCTTGTCAGACTTTTACTGACTAAAACCCACCCATATTCCTTCAGTTGCCTGGGCCAGGGTCACGGTATCTCTTTCGAATAACCCGCGACCCTGGCTGGCGTCAGCCCTAATGGACCCCGTCAATTAGTGCTGACATCTCTTTGAGGCACCCGTGGAATACGACGCGCCATCGACCCGGGCCTGGTCCCGACCGGTCGGCGAGTTACCCATTGCTCGCAGGAGGAGACGCGAATTACAAGCGAAATCGTTTGTAATTCCCGACGCCCTGGGGCGTCTCCTGCGGCGACTAGAGGCGTGAGGGCGCAAGGTTCTCGCTCTCACGCGCCTAACCTCACCGTGATTTCTCGCAGAGTTATACCCCGGCGTTTTACAATGGCGGCAATCCGGCAAGGAGGCTCGCCGCCTCGCAGGAGACCGTGAGGTATCCTCGGACCAGCCGGATAGCTATGACCCTTTGGGACGCGTTCAACCGGCGGGCTAAGTCCTATGCCCCTAAGGCTCCACTCCTAAGCTTAACAAATAAAATTAATATGAGACTTTTTGGTAGCCATAATTTTGCTGTCAGTTTCGAATATCACAGGTATCACACCTCCCATAGAAGTATTATGTATTACCATACAAGCCTCTAGACTTTGATATAGTTTCCTTATGCAAAGTGTTCAATAAACCTCAACATAGCAGTTAGTTTCAGTTCAAGCCTTTAAATCACAAGCAGGAAAACATCGACATTCACAAACAAATTCCAACGAATTACTAATAAGGCTAATTACGACATCTAAAACCCCAGCTCACTCTACAAACATGCTACAAATCTCAATCAATGTGCCCACTATTTACTAAACACCACACCTAATAGTTCATACAAAGGGGAGAGTGGAGTAATTTCAGCCACTTCACAACACGAGCGGCCAGCCGTATTTAATCGATGTTCCCGCCAGGATTAACCGATGGACCCTGAAAATCGTTGGAGTGAATCTATCTACTAACTATCACTGAGCTTATAAGGATTTATGGGTGTCCCATTGTAGGTACGTACGTGCGGCTTGACTACTAGCCTATTTTTTATTTTAGAGAGAAGGGTTTAACAATTTTGTAAGATGTTACGGTGACTAACAATAGAAGATGCTTCGCCATATGTATATATCGGGATAGTCCCTCATCAGCGATATTACACTTGCACTTTGTAAGTAGGCGTGGATTTTCGGGCGAAGAAAATAGAGATACTAGTTATAGTACAATCACTTTATTTCACTCACAATTTCTTGTAAAATAATCACCATGA
Organism: Dasypolia templi; assembly: GCA_963555695.1. NCBI lineage: Eukaryota > Metazoa > Arthropoda > Insecta > Lepidoptera > Noctuidae > Dasypolia > Dasypolia templi. The sequence continues at coordinate 8,973,474 of OY743137.1, read as the reverse complement.
AATGACCTGAAGGCAGAGGTCCGACATATTAAATGAAAGTATGAAATATAGCAGTAACCAACTTATTTATTCAACAGTTTGTTCATTAATTAAATGGATCGATAATAGCTCTAGGCGCTACAGCAGATGCACTGGGCCGAGCCTGCCACAAGAATGATCCCTTCCGTTGGAAGTCGGAACCGTGGCTACGCCCCCCGGCCGCGAGGGCTATACGTTGACCCGTTAATACGGGCCCCTCATTTGGTTGCCCCTGGCAATGATATTTGAGCGCTCGTATAAAGTGCGCGCGCCCATGTGTGTGATTGCTATTTGTTTATCTGTAGGAGCGCCGCGACGCTTATAGTGGGCGTCGCTTTCTTCACGGCATCTTGGCGGTCTATCACCGCCAGGTGAGACCCCTAGTTACCTAGGGGAGGCCCGGCGGCGACGACCTGCGACAGAGATGCCGACTCGACGCGCCTACAGAGTGGGTGATTGGTCCCCGCCCGCCCAGATCACAGAGCTAGCCGTTCACTGTCCGGGCTAAGGGACCGTCCTGTGTGTGTGAGCGGTATTGTGTTGTGTAACGCCGCCCAGCGTCTGACGTGGGACGCAGCTCGCACCACGACCACACGTGTGTGTTTACGCGAATGTATTAGTAGGTGATTGTCTGTTTTACGTTAACGTAGCGTGCCTATTTTAACCTAGAACACGTTACGCAACGGGTGTATATTGTGTATGTGGAGTCTTTATTGTCAACGGATAAGCTGTGTGTAACCTGAATTACAGCTTATCCGGGCGCCATATCCGGTGGGATGGGGTCATGGTCCGCTATCAGGTCGCGGGGTAGGGGTCTCGCGTCGGGGGGGCGCGCGTGCATGGGCGCAATGTCCTTGACGTGCGTCAGGTCCGATGCTTCGGCACGCGCGAACATTCCCTTCGCGAGTTGCCGCGTAAACTCGTCCAGGCTCTCAATCTTGAGGTCCCGCTGGATGATATCGTTCCTCACGAAGCGAGGGGCGTTCAATATGGTCCGCAGCGCAAGGTTTTGTTGCGTGCGGAGCAGTCTGCGGTTCGTCTCGCTCGTGAGGGCGAAAAATGCGGGTGCGGCGTACGTCAGTATAGGGCGTATGTACGACTTGTACACACCCTGCTTGACGCGCGCCGGGATGCGAGACGAGAGCACTGGGTTGAGTAGGTTGCGGGCGACCCTACCCTGTGCGGCGACCTTGCGGACATGTGGCCCCATCGTGAGCCGACGGTCGATGGTGACCCCCAGGTATTTCACCGTGGGCGACCACTCGATGTCGGCTCCTTGTAGTTTCAAGGGTGGCGAGTGAGGCGCGGACCCGGTGATCATGGCCTGCGTCTTACCGACGTTCACCGACAGCCGCCACTTTGACAGCCAATCGGGAAAAGTGTTGAGGGCGCGCTGCATTTTGACGGCCGCGTACTTTGCATTAAGCGAGGTGGTAATGTACGCGGCGTCGTCTGCATACAGCGCGAGCGTCGTGTCTGGCGTCGTGGGAATGTCGTCGGTGAACCGCGTCTAACACGCCGGTGACACGCAGCTGCCTTGCGGTACACCCGCCCGCACCGGTCGGGCGCTGGAAAGCGACCCGTCGACCACCACCCTGAAGGACCTGTGGGACAGAAAGGATGAGACCACCCTAACAACGCGACGGGGCGCGTCGGACGTGGTCAGCTTGTATATAAGGCCGTCGTGCCACACGCGGTCGAAGGCCTTCTCCATGTCGAGGAATACTGCGACCGAGTACTCCTTCTTATTCATCGCTGCTGCGAGAAGGTGCAGTACCCTCGACAGCTGAAGCGTCGTGCTGTGTTCCGCCCGGAACCCGAACTGTTCAGGCCGCGGGGCGATGTGTGGCTGGAGATGTCGCAGCAGGAGTGATTCGAACACATTAGAGACCGTCGGCAGCAGGGTAATCGACCGATAGCTCTATGGCTTCAGTATATTCTTCCCCGCCTTGGGCAGCATAATGACGCGCCCTTCCTTCCACGAGGCGGGAAAGGTCCCGGTGCGCAGTATCGCCGTAAACAGGCGCGCCAGTGCCGCTACCATACGGTATGGCAGGTGGCGCAGCGCTGTATTGGTGACACCGTCCACACCAGGAGCCTTTCTGGGCTTCGTCCGAAGGATGGCGCGTCTGACTGCGCCAGGCGAGAAGAAAATAGGATCTTGTTCAGGAGCTATCGGCGTGGCGAAATAGTCTCCCAGGTGTTGCTCGACCGCTGCGACATGTTCGAAGTCGCTGGTCGTGTTCGGTTGGAACTGACGCTCCAGGTGCTCGGCGAAGACCTCCGCCCGGTCCTCCGCTACATACTTAAGCGCCCCGTCGCTGTTGAGCAGTGGGCGCACCGGGACTGGGGTATTCTTCAGCTGGCGGCACAGCTTATGTAATGACGGCCAGCTGCCCGTCGTGGCGTCGATTCTCTCTTCCCCGTCCACGGCGGTGTGTGCCGAGAGCTCGGCCTTCACCTTCTCCGCGAGACGGTTCATCTCTTTCTTGAGAGTCGGACATCTGTGTTGTTGCCACTGCTTGCGGATACACCTCTTCGCATCGATCATAGCGGTAATATATGCCAGCAGGGGCGGCAGTAGCCCTCTCCCCTGCGGCAGCGTGCTAGTGGCCGATTTGTAGGCGCTTTGTATGCAAGCAGTGACATCGTCCGCCGTCTGGTCTACGTCCGCGGAGGTAACGATAGGCCGAGTCGGCGTGGTGGTCTCAATCCTCTCCGCATAGGCTGTCCAGTCCGTTTTACGACGTGGCGCTATGGGCTTCAGTCGGATCGGCATACCCGATAAGACGACGAGTACCGGTTGATGATCCGATTGTAACTCGTCGTCTATCACTTGTTGAGTGGCCTGGCATTTTAGCCCTCGGTGGACTTCGATGTCCAGCACGTCCGGCATATACCGTGCGACGTCCGGGTAGTTTGTGGGTGTCTCCGGGCCGGACACCGTATAGCCGAAGGCTTCCACGTCCGCGAAGAGCCGTCTCCCCTCGGTATACGTTTGGAATGAATTCCACGCTGCGTGTTTACAATTGAAATCGCCAGCGAGGATGATAGCGTGCTGTGACTGGTTTATTAGTGCCCGCAGCTCTAAAAGGTCTAAATGAGCTGCCGAATAAGCCGCCCTTATAGCAGCTATATATATTGATATCCTCGCTGGCTACGTGTAGCTGTACACCCAACGCGTAAAAAGTGTTGAACGTCGACGAGGGGATTTCCTGATGGACGACTCTTCGACTGATCCCTTACAAAGCTGCGCACTCGCTTACATCTGGTCAGTAGTCTGAGTAGTGGGGAGAGTGGGGAGGTGAATGTGCCACTTTGCACAGCGTAACTCGGCCCGCTGCACTTACTGTTAACAAAGGTCACGCCGACACGGCCATACTGACGTGCGGACGTCCTCGTACGCGTAGTCTCATCAAGCATTATCTAAAATGACAGAACGTTATTACTAATGTTCGTTCATCCTGACTAGCAATCTGCTCCGGATCATCCCTTCACAGTTTGCTACTTACTCTAGACCGATAGACATCGAGCCTTCGTGATTTATCCTAATACCAGCAATCTGATCCGGTTCACCCCTGCAGAGTTTGCAACTAATTCTGGACCGCTTGTTATTAAGCCTACAGGACTTTAGCAATCTGGACCGGTTCACCCCATCACAGCTTGCTACTAATTCTGGACCGTTCGTTTTTGAACCTTCAGTACTCATCATTTTTTTTCCTTTTTTTTTGTTCTCTGAACCAGTCATTGCGGAATATACGGGGTTACCGCATATGCTAATTACGATTATTATTATTTTTTTTTTTTTTTTTTAATAGACACAACTAAACACTCCATCGAAAATCGTCACTTCAATGTGCAAAAGCGTTCGGTGTTTTGTCATAGTGTCATATCACCGAATGTGTCGTAGCAGACACATAGTTCATGTTCATGACACTAAACTAACAGCGACAACTATGAAATCTAAATTACAATAATTTTAGTATTAAAGCGCCGTCACGGCCAGACTGACATTCGCACGTCCTTGTGCGTCTCCATCCTCTTAAGACGCCGTAATTAGCTTTGTACGCTCTTCCATCAGTGACATACATTACAATGAGTTATATTGCCACAAACTCAACCTTTAGGAGCTGACCCGGACAACTGAAATAGGCGATCTCGCCAAATAACATGGACCGGGAAACCCATCAGCGTCGCTCCGATCACTCACTAGTACCATCCACACATATCTCCATTGATCTCATAGCCTCTCAGACTCACTTTATAATATGATCCAGAACATGAGCCTACATATGCCAGTTCTTTAGACCACCCAATAACACACATCATAGGACGTCAACCCGCATGAGTTGGTCCCTTTTATTATCCTTACAGTTACTTTAGCTCACAGATTAGTATCAATGTTACCTTTAATTACGTTTCTTCACTCTCCGAGGCCGAGAGGTTTCCAGAGCTGGCAGTTAACGTACGTGAACTACAAATAGACAATACATCACTGCCACCACCCGACGACACCAATTCCACTCGCCAATCCCGAACTGCCTTCAAGCTGCCAGTCAAGGTGGTAGCTACATCCACCAAACCCTCACATCCCCCGGGCATGGCACGCAAACGCCTACGACTATATTTGTATGCTCTATTAGACACACAACAAAGGGAAGTCGGTACTCCCTGCAAAGCCCAGTCGGACCCCTCTGTCACATTCAATGAAGAAGGAATCGCCCCTATAAAATGGTGATTTTTCCTATTGAGACGCAGCAGCTCTCCCAATATTCTCAGATGCTATATTACGAATTTCAACCAAATCTAACCGAAACCCAGACTCAAAATATGAAGCCAGACTTAAGAGTCGCGCCCGAGTGCCGAACACAAATTCTGTTCGTGTGTACCATAGACCTCGAGAAGCTTGCCGCGCCAGGTCCCACCCGATTCACTTTCGATTATAACGAGTAAGCACCAAATGTTCTCATGACTCTCTACCAGAAAACAATACAAGATCGTCAATGGATAATATCTATTGACGACATTGTCGTAGTGTGTGTTCATTTACACCGATATCAGTGAATTTCTAATTCTATGAATATGTATGAAATACTCTCAATGTCGGTGTTTCATACATTTTAAATAAGTCAAAAATCTACTCGTACAAAATACGGAGTAAAACTTATTCATCATATAGGCGTAAGTTTTCAATTTCATCTTGTATTCGTAATAGGCCTTTCAAACGTCGTCATAGGCAGGCCGCGCTAGCGGAGCGCTTGTAGTCTAGATATTTATGGATTGTTTTATGGAGCGACTTTGCAATAAAAAAATACAGTTGGTTGGTTAATATGAAATATAGGCAATAAAACACTAAAATAAATAGCACTTGAATTTTTATTTACTTAGGTGTCTAATAAGCAGTTAGGATATATATACATTTGCTTATAAAATGTATGTAAGACTATACAAAAGGTATGTACCCACGTAGTATTTATTTTCATATTTGACCAACTTCACCGGCTATTTTAAACAGTTGAATTTCTAAATCCGAAAGTGTGTTAGCACAATATAACAATAACGTATTACTTTAATGAGTACAATATTGCATGTTTTTCAGCTTTATGTAGATGGATTGAATTGCAATGCATGTTATGTACTGTTAAACCAACGCTCGGAAGAAGGTACATCGCAGTGTACTGAGCTACCCAATGGTGTATATTGGTTGTGGATGCTCTGTTATGGGAAGTCGTCACTCAGTGCGATACCGCGCCCTTGATGAAAATATTCCATTAATCGATATTTTCTTCTCGTGGAATACCCACAATCAGATAAGTGTTTGCTGTTGAGCTTATATTTTTAGTCAACTATCTTGCCCTGGCTGCTATTAATTGTTATTGTATTGTTCCATGATGAAACAAATTCCATATAATTAATGAGTATGTGTGCAGTTTCACTTAGCATATAGCTAAAAGCGTGTGCGCGAAGTGTGACCGTAATATTTTAAAAATAGTTTTGGGACTCTAACTCAGACAAACAGTCAGCCGTAAACTATACCCCGTGTATGATTGCCTCCTAATAATTACCAGTTATTATAAATACATTATACTAACCAAAATGTCAAACATAGTTACAGGATCGGAGGACAAATCTGCAAGCTGTTATAAAACCCCAGGCTGGTAGAAAAGCTTTTAAAGATCTTAAAATTAAATCAACAGAAGATCTCTGGGGAATGTCTGTAAAAGTCTGTAGAACTTTCATCAAAACCATTGCGCCCTATTTAGCTGTCATTTTTAACACCAGTGTAGACCAAGGTGTCTTTCCGGATCTCATGAAACACAGTAAAGCAGTTCCTTTGTTCAAATCCGGTGATAGTAAAGAACTCAACAATTATAGGCCTGTATCAATTCTACCAGTTCTCAGTAAGGTGTTTGAAAAGTTGATGCTCAATCAAATGTTACGTCACTTTAATAAAAACTCCATCTTTCATGAACAACAGTACGGTTTCACCAAAGGGCGTTGTACCACTGACGCTGATGTTTCTCTAATAAAGAACATTTTTAACGCCTGGGAAGAAGTAAAAGATGCCATTGGAATATTTTGCGAACTCTCTAAAACGGTTCCGAACCCTTCTTCTGAAACTGAAGCACTATGGGGTTAGGAATACAGCTCTTGATCTACTAAGATCATACCTGAAAGATAGAAAGGTTAAATAAAGTTAAAGTAAACGGCATAAACTCATTAGGGTATGCAATGGCAATGGGCGTTCCTCAAGGTTCGATATTGGGTCCATTCCTCTTCTTAGTTTACGTTAATGATTTACCCCAATTGCTTCAAAGTCAACCGAAGGTGGTGCTTTTTGCAAGTGACACATCACTGATCTTTAAAATAGACCGACGGTCACAAAATCTGGACGACGTGAATAACTCGATTCTTCAAGTCCAAGATTGGTTTACGGTAAATAATTTGGTACAAAATGAAAAAAAAAATGCATTAGATTTAAATTACCTAATGTTAGAAGTAGCGAATGTGACATCATATTGAATGGAGAAAAACTGGAATTTATTAATCAGACGGTTTTCCACGCTGGACGAGAAATTACAATGGCGATCACATATAACATCTCTTGCGGGGCGGCTAAGCTCGGCCGCTTATGCTGTTAGAAAGATAAGACAGTTAACAGATGTAGAAACCGCGCGTTTGGTCTATTGTAGCTACTTCCACAGCATTATGTCGTATGGCATTTTACTGTGGGGTTGGGCTGCTGACATTAAATCCATTTTTATTTTGAATCCATTTTATATACAATTTTCCTCGTCGCGAATCTATTTAAAGAACTATTTAAAGGGATTAATATTATGACAGTACCTTGCCAATTCATTTATGAAAGTATTATGTATGTAAGAAAAAACCAAAACTTTTTAATAAAATAAGTGATAGACATCATTTTAATACTAGAAATAAAGATAAAATAGATCAACCATTTATCAGATTAGCTAAAGTACATACATCATTTATGGGGTACTGTGTTAAATGTTATAACAAAATACCTTGTGATACATTGCAATTATGAGTGAAAGAAAATTTAAAATTCGTATAAAAGTACACTTTGCAAACAAGCTTATTACAAATTATAGGATTATATACAAGATAAGAATGCTTGGAAACATGATGGTCCAGCTCCATAGGACAATCCCGTCTAGACAAAATCACACTGGTTGCTAATTTTTTTATTTTTTTTTATTTTTACTAACACTCTGACTTATTCCTAGTTAATATTTTAGAAAATCATATATTTTATCAATGTTTGTAAATATGTGAGCACAATGTACAGATCGCGTGATTAATTTATCTGCCTTTGCTTTATTTTTAATTCTTCTTTCCAATTGTGGTATAGTATTTTTATTCTTGGTGCATCGTCTTCACATATAAAAATATAATTAATGTATACAAAATATTGTAAAACATTTTAAAAGAGTAACGGTGGAGTTTCTTGCCCCTTTTCTCCATACGAAACTACCTTTTGGAAGTGGCGCCTAGAATCAGTTCTACTTTTGATGTAATTGTTGTCATTAAAAAGTGCCTTTTAATGGGCCTATTTGAAATAAATGCATTGACTTTGACTTTGCAAGCATGTCATCCTTGCTGGATGCAAAAAAATCGCCACTTCGTACTAAATATACACAGACAGGTTGAAGAACTAGGGGAAATATACCTAGCTTGCCCGAACCACCTCCACTCCCACCACTTGCTAATCCTACGGTCGCACATGAACCACCACCACTACCTCCACGAGCTGATAATCCTGCTGAAGCACGAAGGATTGACCAATGAATTTTCTGCTTAGTTACAAACGTGCTCCGAATACTTCTAAACATTGTATTTTTAGGGAGTGTAATAATCAATCAGGAGATTTAATTCGTACCTTTGTTAAGGTAATGCTGCTTAAAGAACGCAATTATTACGTTCCCATCAGTTGCCGAATATACGCGAGATACATTTATTTGCTAATGAGTGGCTTTTATTACCTGAGGGCACAAATACCTCATCTTATTTTACTGTTCAGCAGTCAGAAGATTTATTATGATTTCTATTATGAAAGCAATAATGTTTTTCTTAAAATGTCTGTAAATAAGTGGAAGTTATACATTATACAAGCAAATGTATATCCCACCTGCTTAATTAGATACCTAAATAGATAATCTAACAAAATTCGAGTTCTAATTTAGTGTTTAATTGCCTGTATTTTATATTAACCAACTGTATATTTTTTTGCAAAGTCGCTACATCCATGAATATCTATAGTACAAGCTCACCGCTAGCGCGGCCTGCCTATGACGACGTTTGAAAGGTCTTGGTCTATTACTAATACAAGATGAAATTGAAACCGTACGCGACCTCGAAATAGGAGGTTCAGTAACTGTTACATCATCAATAAAAATTGTCATTTCCCTAATCAAAATATTATTTGAATTTGGCGCACCTATATGATTACGTATTTAGCAGATTTTTTTACTTATTTTTAAATGTATGGAACACTGACATTGAGAGTATTTCATACATTTTCATAGAACTAGACATTCACTGATAACGGTGTGAATGAATACTCACTAGGACAATGTCGTCAATGGATAACTCCCTTGACGATATTGTATTGGTTCGTCTATAAAACTCGGAATTGTTGATAATTGCTATTCAAAATATTTTTCTAGTTTCTCTCGCTTCTTCTCTTATCAGAAAATTTAAACTATTGTTAAAACACACCTGTAAGCTTTAATATGCCGTACTCTATGCCAATGTTCATGAATATGTTTTGTGAGGGCGTTATGTCTTTCGAACAACCCGCGACCATCGCAGGCATTGGCCCTTACGGACCCCGTCAATTAGTGCTGACATAATTTTTGATGCTCTCTTGTATCTATTTTTGAGTAAAGTAGTAGTAGGAACACATAGTTGACATTTGTAGCAACAATGACTTATTTAACAAGAATTGCCATTATACCCTTGTAAAGTAATACGATCAAACGATTCAAGGGTTACGTGAAATACATATGATTTTTGAATCAACGAACGGGTTATGGCACTATTTTTATAGGCAAGCGAGAAAATATATTATCTACTTAAGAAAAAGTTCAACGACCTGTTTATTTTTGAAGATACGTTGGTTCTCTGAATAGCTTTAGAGAAAGTTTTGCGCACCAGTTGCTGAAAACATTGTTTTGAAATGTTACAATTTTGTTTTGAATGATCATGTTTCTCTGAACAAATGGCGGGTTGAAGAAATTGTTATTCTATTGTTAAGGATTTTTCGCTCACTGGATCTTCAACGCACTGCTTAGTGCCGAGAGTAGAAAATCCATCAGTGTGTTTTTTTGGACTCTCTGGGATGCACAATGTTGGATTCTCATTGCTCGGTTCAACACCGAGAGTTGAAAATCCAGTGGGCGAGCAAACCCCGCTTCGTCCGTGCGAACGTGGACTTACTTCGGTTTAATACCCTTAACAATAGAATAACAATTACGTCAACCCGCCATTTATTCAGAAAATGGTATTATTGTGGTTGCAATTTATAACTATAAAATACCTAAAATAAATTATTAAAACCATTCACCATCAAATTGAATGGATGGGAAATACACTAATACTAGTAAGGGTTTTTTTTTATTATGTATGTTTTACAGACTTAGATAAATGATTGGTCTCGCTGCGCTAGACTAGATACCGCACTCTATACAAACAATAGCTCCGTGAACGCGGCAACCCGATATTGTAATATGTGTTTCAGACATCGCCACTTGACATTTCTCAGTTGACATTGAGAACTAGTGTGCGTAATGAATTATGTTACCAGTGCTCAACTGTTACCCGAGTTAATGGGGAAAATATTTTATGCTGTGGTCTATTAGTTAAGTTATAAATATAGCTCAGAAAATACAAAAACATGAAAAATAAACTAAAAGCGAATTTATAAATTAATATTAATATTTGTGTTTTGGTTAGGCGTAGGTATCTTCTTTAGAAAAAGGAAGCTATGTATATCGATGATTAGGTCTCATTTCAAAAACTTTTTTTTTACATCTGATTTTTTTTTGATCAGGTTCCTTGGGGAAAGTTGTTCAGTTTCGTGGGTAGACTCACCCCTTGAAATAGTGTCAGCTAACAATTTTACACCTTATGTGTATAGATTACAAAGATAAACATTAAATAATTTATAGAACCAGGTTAAGTATACGTAAAGTACGTATACTTTAGTAAAGTCAAAGTCAAGTCAAAGTCAAAGCATTTATTTCAAATAGGCCCATAAAAAGGCACTTTTGAACGTCATCATTTACATTAAAAATAGAACTGATTCTAGGCGCCACTTCCAAAAAGTAGTTTCGTATGGAGAGTATATTAGTAAGTTAGATAAATGAATTGGGATACATAATAAAATACAAAAACAATAAATTCACATTTTAAAAATCTCAACCACGGGGAACATGACCCTTGTATACGCGGCAACACTGAATGGCGTTTAGGGTTCATGTTATTTTATGTTGAAATTTCGAAATTATACGATACTTATAGATGGTATGTGACTTGAGTGTCCTTATTTCTTGTAGTATTATTGTTACACAGTTTTACTACGCAAACTACAACTACAACAAACGGCATTTTACTTCGGATTATGCCGAAAATTTAATAAAATATTCGGCACGTGCACGTGACAGACAGCTTGCAGTGTGAGCGCCGCGAGACCTATCGTTTATTAAAATAGATGAAAATTAAATGTAACTGCATCACTTGGGAACCGCTGTGCAGATTTGGCTATTATTTCTTTGTTTTTTTTTTTTGTAATAGGGTTTCTAGGAAAACAGAAATTGAAAAAAAATCCCAGACATTTAATTTTTCATGGGAAAATCGTAATGTTCTTTTTTCTATGAGATTTTTGTATGAACTATTTTTTGTGCAAGACCACATCAGTCGGGTAAGCTATAATATAATAAAAACATATCTTCTGAAAGCTTTTCAAGCTGGTTTAACGCAAAAAGGGAAGAAATTTCACGTCATTTAAAAGCAATTAAGGTACCGATTTTTGAGCGAAAGAATATTTCCCTGACTGCAAAGTCGGGATATTTTGGTTTATTTGGTTAGTGATTTAAAAAAAAAACACTAAGGGGAAGGCCGTCTTTGTTTGCTCGCTTCGAATCAGGGTGCCCAAAGTCTCGATCTCACTTCACTTTCGCTCTTGCATCCTGATAGAAACTAACGATTTGCGAAAATTATAATGTTTTTGTTGAAAAAATGTTTTGTCCTCAGTAAGTTAAAAAACATTGAACGGCCTATTTCTCGAAAACGGTGCATCGTAGGACAATGCCTCTCAGAAGGTAAATGGTTTAGACAGGGTAACCTTATACTGCAAAAAAATTAGTAAAAAAAAAGAAAAAAGTCCTACGCCCCTTTTATTTAATTTTTTCAATGGTTGGGAATTCATCAAATGACTTTCCCGCTCTGGACGGAGCAGGAGGGCTTGTCAGACTTTTACTGACTAAAACCCACCCATATTCCTTCAGTTGCCTGGGCCAGGGTCACGGTATCTCTTTCGAATAACCCGCGACCCTGGCTGGCGTCAGCCCTAATGGACCCCGTCAATTAGTGCTGACATCTCTTTGAGGCACCCGTGGAATACGACGCGCCATCGACCCGGGCCTGGTCCCGACCGGTCGGCGAGTTACCCATTGCTCGCAGGAGGAGACGCGAATTACAAGCGAAATCGTTTGTAATTCCCGACGCCCTGGGGCGTCTCCTGCGGCGACTAGAGGCGTGAGGGCGCAAGGTTCTCGCTCTCACGCGCCTAACCTCACCGTGATTTCTCGCAGAGTTATACCCCGGCGTTTTACAATGGCGGCAATCCGGCAAGGAGGCTCGCCGCCTCGCAGGAGACCGTGAGGTATCCTCGGACCAGCCGGATAGCTATGACCCTTTGGGACGCGTTCAACCGGCGGGCTAAGTCCTATGCCCCTAAGGCTCCACTCCTAAGCTTAACAAATAAAATTAATATGAGACTTTTTGGTAGCCATAATTTTGCTGTCAGTTTCGAATATCACAGGTATCACACCTCCCATAGAAGTATTATGTATTACCATACAAGCCTCTAGACTTTGATATAGTTTCCTTATGCAAAGTGTTCAATAAACCTCAACATAGCAGTTAGTTTCAGTTCAAGCCTTTAAATCACAAGCAGGAAAACATCGACATTCACAAACAAATTCCAACGAATTACTAATAAGGCTAATTACGACATCTAAAACCCCAGCTCACTCTACAAACATGCTACAAATCTCAATCAATGTGCCCACTATTTACTAAACACCACACCTAATAGTTCATACAAAGGGGAGAGTGGAGTAATTTCAGCCACTTCACAACACGAGCGGCCAGCCGTATTTAATCGATGTTCCCGCCAGGATTAACCGATGGACCCTGAAAATCGTTGGAGTGAATCTATCTACTAACTATCACTGAGCTTATAAGGATTTATGGGTGTCCCATTGTAGGTACGTACGTGCGGCTTGACTACTAGCCTATTTTTTATTTTAGAGAGAAGGGTTTAACAATTTTGTAAGATGTTACGGTGACTAACAATAGAAGATGCTTCGCCATATGTATATATCGGGATAGTCCCTCATCAGCGATATTACACTTGCACTTTGTAAGTAGGCGTGGATTTTCGGGCGAAGAAAATAGAGATACTAGTTATAGTACAATCACTTTATTTCACTCACAATTTCTTGTAAAATAATCACCATGAAATGACCTGAAGGCAGAGGTCCGACATATTAAATGAAAGTATGAAATATAGCAGTAACCAACTTATTTATTCAACAGTTTGTTCATTAATTAAATGGATCGATAATAGCTCTAGGCGCTACAGCAGATGCACTGGGCCGAGCCTGCCACAAGAATGATCCCTTCCGTTGGAAGTCGGAACCGTGGCTACGCCCCCCGGCCGCGAGGGCTATACGTTGACCCGTTAATACGGGCCCCTCATTTGGTTGCCCCTGGCAATGATATTTGAGCGCTCGTATAAAGTGCGCGCGCCCATGTGTGTGATTGCTATTTGTTTATCTGTAGGAGCGCCGCGACGCTTATAGTGGGCGTCGCTTTCTTCACGGCATCTTGGCGGTCTATCACCGCCAGGTGAGACCCCTAGTTACCTAGGGGAGGCCCGGCGGCGACGACCTGCGACAGAGATGCCGACTCGACGCGCCTACAGAGTGGGTGATTGGTCCCCGCCCGCCCAGATCACAGAGCTAGCCGTTCACTGTCCGGGCTAAGGGACCGTCCTGTGTGTGTGAGCGGTATTGTGTTGTGTAACGCCGCCCAGCGTCTGACGTGGGACGCAGCTCGCACCACGACCACACGTGTGTGTTTACGCGAATGTATTAGTAGGTGATTGTCTGTTTTACGTTAACGTAGCGTGCCTATTTTAACCTAGAACACGTTACGCAACGGGTGTATATTGTGTATGTGGAGTCTTTATTGTCAACGGATAAGCTGTGTGTAACCTGAATTACAGCTTATCCGGGCGCCATATCCGGTGGGATGGGGTCATGGTCCGCTATCAGGTCGCGGGGTAGGGGTCTCGCGTCGGGGGGGCGCGCGTGCATGGGCGCAATGTCCTTGACGTGCGTCAGGTCCGATGCTTCGGCACGCGCGAACATTCCCTTCGCGAGTTGCCGCGTAAACTCGTCCAGGCTCTCAATCTTGAGGTCCCGCTGGATGATATCGTTCCTCACGAAGCGAGGGGCGTTCAATATGGTCCGCAGCGCAAGGTTTTGTTGCGTGCGGAGCAGTCTGCGGTTCGTCTCGCTCGTGAGGGCGAAAAATGCGGGTGCGGCGTACGTCAGTATAGGGCGTATGTACGACTTGTACACACCCTGCTTGACGCGCGCCGGGATGCGAGACGAGAGCACTGGGTTGAGTAGGTTGCGGGCGACCCTACCCTGTGCGGCGACCTTGCGGACATGTGGCCCCATCGTGAGCCGACGGTCGATGGTGACCCCCAGGTATTTCACCGTGGGCGACCACTCGATGTCGGCTCCTTGTAGTTTCAAGGGTGGCGAGTGAGGCGCGGACCCGGTGATCATGGCCTGCGTCTTACCGACGTTCACCGACAGCCGCCACTTTGACAGCCAATCGGGAAAAGTGTTGAGGGCGCGCTGCATTTTGACGGCCGCGTACTTTGCATTAAGCGAGGTGGTAATGTACGCGGCGTCGTCTGCATACAGCGCGAGCGTCGTGTCTGGCGTCGTGGGAATGTCGTCGGTGAACCGCGTCTAACACGCCGGTGACACGCAGCTGCCTTGCGGTACACCCGCCCGCACCGGTCGGGCGCTGGAAAGCGACCCGTCGACCACCACCCTGAAGGACCTGTGGGACAGAAAGGATGAGACCACCCTAACAACGCGACGGGGCGCGTCGGACGTGGTCAGCTTGTATATAAGGCCGTCGTGCCACACGCGGTCGAAGGCCTTCTCCATGTCGAGGAATACTGCGACCGAGTACTCCTTCTTATTCATCGCTGCTGCGAGAAGGTGCAGTACCCTCGACAGCTGAAGCGTCGTGCTGTGTTCCGCCCGGAACCCGAACTGTTCAGGCCGCGGGGCGATGTGTGGCTGGAGATGTCGCAGCAGGAGTGATTCGAACACATTAGAGACCGTCGGCAGCAGGGTAATCGACCGATAGCTCTATGGCTTCAGTATATTCTTCCCCGCCTTGGGCAGCATAATGACGCGCCCTTCCTTCCACGAGGCGGGAAAGGTCCCGGTGCGCAGTATCGCCGTAAACAGGCGCGCCAGTGCCGCTACCATACGGTATGGCAGGTGGCGCAGCGCTGTATTGGTGACACCGTCCACACCAGGAGCCTTTCTGGGCTTCGTCCGAAGGATGGCGCGTCTGACTGCGCCAGGCGAGAAGAAAATAGGATCTTGTTCAGGAGCTATCGGCGTGGCGAAATAGTCTCCCAGGTGTTGCTCGACCGCTGCGACATGTTCGAAGTCGCTGGTCGTGTTCGGTTGGAACTGACGCTCCAGGTGCTCGGCGAAGACCTCCGCCCGGTCCTCCGCTACATACTTAAGCGCCCCGTCGCTGTTGAGCAGTGGGCGCACCGGGACTGGGGTATTCTTCAGCTGGCGGCACAGCTTATGTAATGACGGCCAGCTGCCCGTCGTGGCGTCGATTCTCTCTTCCCCGTCCACGGCGGTGTGTGCCGAGAGCTCGGCCTTCACCTTCTCCGCGAGACGGTTCATCTCTTTCTTGAGAGTCGGACATCTGTGTTGTTGCCACTGCTTGCGGATACACCTCTTCGCATCGATCATAGCGGTAATATATGCCAGCAGGGGCGGCAGTAGCCCTCTCCCCTGCGGCAGCGTGCTAGTGGCCGATTTGTAGGCGCTTTGTATGCAAGCAGTGACATCGTCCGCCGTCTGGTCTACGTCCGCGGAGGTAACGATAGGCCGAGTCGGCGTGGTGGTCTCAATCCTCTCCGCATAGGCTGTCCAGTCCGTTTTACGACGTGGCGCTATGGGCTTCAGTCGGATCGGCATACCCGATAAGACGACGAGTACCGGTTGATGATCCGATTGTAACTCGTCGTCTATCACTTGTTGAGTGGCCTGGCATTTTAGCCCTCGGTGGACTTCGATGTCCAGCACGTCCGGCATATACCGTGCGACGTCCGGGTAGTTTGTGGGTGTCTCCGGGCCGGACACCGTATAGCCGAAGGCTTCCACGTCCGCGAAGAGCCGTCTCCCCTCGGTATACGTTTGGAATGAATTCCACGCTGCGTGTTTACAATTGAAATCGCCAGCGAGGATGATAGCGTGCTGTGACTGGTTTATTAGTGCCCGCAGCTCTAAAAGGTCTAAATGAGCTGCCGAATAAGCCGCCCTTATAGCAGCTATATATATTGATATCCTCGCTGGCTACGTGTAGCTGTACACCCAACGCGTAAAAAGTGTTGAACGTCGACGAGGGGATTTCCTGATGGACGACTCTTCGACTGATCCCTTACAAAGCTGCGCACTCGCTTACATCTGGTCAGTAGTCTGAGTAGTGGGGAGAGTGGGGAGGTGAATGTGCCACTTTGCACAGCGTAACTCGGCCCGCTGCACTTACTGTTAACAAAGGTCACGCCGACACGGCCATACTGACGTGCGGACGTCCTCGTACGCGTAGTCTCATCAAGCATTATCTAAAATGACAGAACGTTATTACTAATGTTCGTTCATCCTGACTAGCAATCTGCTCCGGATCATCCCTTCACAGTTTGCTACTTACTCTAGACCGATAGACATCGAGCCTTCGTGATTTATCCTAATACCAGCAATCTGATCCGGTTCACCCCTGCAGAGTTTGCAACTAATTCTGGACCGCTTGTTATTAAGCCTACAGGACTTTAGCAATCTGGACCGGTTCACCCCATCACAGCTTGCTACTAATTCTGGACCGTTCGTTTTTGAACCTTCAGTACTCATCATTTTTTTTCCTTTTTTTTTGTTCTCTGAACCAGTCATTGCGGAATATACGGGGTTACCGCATATGCTAATTACGATTATTATTATTTTTTTTTTTTTTTTTTAATAGACACAACTAAACACTCCATCGAAAATCGTCACTTCAATGTGCAAAAGCGTTCGGTGTTTTGTCATAGTGTCATATCACCGAATGTGTCGTAGCAGACACATAGTTCATGTTCATGACACTAAACTAACAGCGACAACTATGAAATCTAAATTACAATAATTTTAGTATTAAAGCGCCGTCACGGCCAGACTGACATTCGCACGTCCTTGTGCGTCTCCATCCTCTTAAGACGCCGTAATTAGCTTTGTACGCTCTTCCATCAGTGACATACATTACAATGAGTTATATTGCCACAAACTCAACCTTTAGGAGCTGACCCGGACAACTGAAATAGGCGATCTCGCCAAATAACATGGACCGGGAAACCCATCAGCGTCGCTCCGATCACTCACTAGTACCATCCACACATATCTCCATTGATCTCATAGCCTCTCAGACTCACTTTATAATATGATCCAGAACATGAGCCTACATATGCCAGTTCTTTAGACCACCCAATAACACACATCATAGGACGTCAACCCGCATGAGTTGGTCCCTTTTATTATCCTTACAGTTACTTTAGCTCACAGATTAGTATCAATGTTACCTTTAATTACGTTTCTTCACTCTCCGAGGCCGAGAGGTTTCCAGAGCTGGCAGTTAACGTACGTGAACTACAAATAGACAATACATCACTGCCACCACCCGACGACACCAATTCCACTCGCCAATCCCGAACTGCCTTCAAGCTGCCAGTCAAGGTGGTAGCTACATCCACCAAACCCTCACATCCCCCGGGCATGGCACGCAAACGCCTACGACTATATTTGTATGCTCTATTAGACACACAACAAAGGGAAGTCGGTACTCCCTGCAAAGCCCAGTCGGACCCCTCTGTCACATTCAATGAAGAAGGAATCGCCCCTATAAAATGGTGATTTTTCCTATTGAGACGCAGCAGCTCTCCCAATATTCTCAGATGCTATATTACGAATTTCAACCAAATCTAACCGAAACCCAGACTCAAAATATGAAGCCAGACTTAAGAGTCGCGCCCGAGTGCCGAACACAAATTCTGTTCGTGTGTACCATAGACCTCGAGAAGCTTGCCGCGCCAGGTCCCACCCGATTCACTTTCGATTATAACGAGTAAGCACCAAATGTTCTCATGACTCTCTACCAGAAAACAATACAAGATCGTCAATGGATAATATCTATTGACGACATTGTCGTAGTGTGTGTTCATTTACACCGATATCAGTGAATTTCTAATTCTATGAATATGTATGAAATACTCTCAATGTCGGTGTTTCATACATTTTAAATAAGTCAAAAATCTACTCGTACAAAATACGGAGTAAAACTTATTCATCATATAGGCGTAAGTTTTCAATTTCATCTTGTATTCGTAATAGGCCTTTCAAACGTCGTCATAGGCAGGCCGCGCTAGCGGAGCGCTTGTAGTCTAGATATTTATGGATTGTTTTATGGAGCGACTTTGCAATAAAAAAATACAGTTGGTTGGTTAATATGAAATATAGGCAATAAAACACTAAAATAAATAGCACTTGAATTTTTATTTACTTAGGTGTCTAATAAGCAGTTAGGATATATATACATTTGCTTATAAAATGTATGTAAGACTATACAAAAGGTATGTACCCACGTAGTATTTATTTTCATATTTGACCAACTTCACCGGCTATTTTAAACAGTTGAATTTCTAAATCCGAAAGTGTGTTAGCACAATATAACAATAACGTATTACTTTAATGAGTACAATATTGCATGTTTTTCAGCTTTATGTAGATGGATTGAATTGCAATGCATGTTATGTACTGTTAAACCAACGCTCGGAAGAAGGTACATCGCAGTGTACTGAGCTACCCAATGGTGTATATTGGTTGTGGATGCTCTGTTATGGGAAGTCGTCACTCAGTGCGATACCGCGCCCTTGATGAAAATATTCCATTAATCGATATTTTCTTCTCGTGGAATACCCACAATCAGATAAGTGTTTGCTGTTGAGCTTATATTTTTAGTCAACTATCTTGCCCTGGCTGCTATTAATTGTTATTGTATTGTTCCATGATGAAACAAATTCCATATAATTAATGAGTATGTGTGCAGTTTCACTTAGCATATAGCTAAAAGCGTGTGCGCGAAGTGTGACCGTAATATTTTAAAAATAGTTTTGGGACTCTAACTCAGACAAACAGTCAGCCGTAAACTATACCCCGTGTATGATTGCCTCCTAATAATTACCAGTTATTATAAATACATTATACTAACCAAAATGTCAAACATAGTTACAGGATCGGAGGACAAATCTGCAAGCTGTTATAAAACCCCAGGCTGGTAGAAAAGCTTTTAAAGATCTTAAAATTAAATCAACAGAAGATCTCTGGGGAATGTCTGTAAAAGTCTGTAGAACTTTCATCAAAACCATTGCGCCCTATTTAGCTGTCATTTTTAACACCAGTGTAGACCAAGGTGTCTTTCCGGATCTCATGAAACACAGTAAAGCAGTTCCTTTGTTCAAATCCGGTGATAGTAAAGAACTCAACAATTATAGGCCTGTATCAATTCTACCAGTTCTCAGTAAGGTGTTTGAAAAGTTGATGCTCAATCAAATGTTACGTCACTTTAATAAAAACTCCATCTTTCATGAACAACAGTACGGTTTCACCAAAGGGCGTTGTACCACTGACGCTGATGTTTCTCTAATAAAGAACATTTTTAACGCCTGGGAAGAAGTAAAAGATGCCATTGGAATATTTTGCGAACTCTCTAAAACGGTTCCGAACCCTTCTTCTGAAACTGAAGCACTATGGGGTTAGGAATACAGCTCTTGATCTACTAAGATCATACCTGAAAGATAGAAAGGTTAAATAAAGTTAAAGTAAACGGCATAAACTCATTAGGGTATGCAATGGCAATGGGCGTTCCTCAAGGTTCGATATTGGGTCCATTCCTCTTCTTAGTTTACGTTAATGATTTACCCCAATTGCTTCAAAGTCAACCGAAGGTGGTGCTTTTTGCAAGTGACACATCACTGATCTTTAAAATAGACCGACGGTCACAAAATCTGGACGACGTGAATAACTCGATTCTTCAAGTCCAAGATTGGTTTACGGTAAATAATTTGGTACAAAATGAAAAAAAAAATGCATTAGATTTAAATTACCTAATGTTAGAAGTAGCGAATGTGACATCATATTGAATGGAGAAAAACTGGAATTTATTAATCAGACGGTTTTCCACGCTGGACGAGAAATTACAATGGCGATCACATATAACATCTCTTGCGGGGCGGCTAAGCTCGGCCGCTTATGCTGTTAGAAAGATAAGACAGTTAACAGATGTAGAAACCGCGCGTTTGGTCTATTGTAGCTACTTCCACAGCATTATGTCGTATGGCATTTTACTGTGGGGTTGGGCTGCTGACATTAAATCCATTTTTATTTTGAATCCATTTTATATACAATTTTCCTCGTCGCGAATCTATTTAAAGAACTATTTAAAGGGATTAATATTATGACAGTACCTTGCCAATTCATTTATGAAAGTATTATGTATGTAAGAAAAAACCAAAACTTTTTAATAAAATAAGTGATAGACATCATTTTAATACTAGAAATAAAGATAAAATAGATCAACCATTTATCAGATTAGCTAAAGTACATACATCATTTATGGGGTACTGTGTTAAATGTTATAACAAAATACCTTGTGATACATTGCAATTATGAGTGAAAGAAAATTTAAAATTCGTATAAAAGTACACTTTGCAAACAAGCTTATTACAAATTATAGGATTATATACAAGATAAGAATGCTTGGAAACATGATGGTCCAGCTCCATAGGACAATCCCGTCTAGACAAAATCACACTGGTTGCTAATTTTTTTATTTTTTTTTATTTTTACTAACACTCTGACTTATTCCTAGTTAATATTTTAGAAAATCATATATTTTATCAATGTTTGTAAATATGTGAGCACAATGTACAGATCGCGTGATTAATTTATCTGCCTTTGCTTTATTTTTAATTCTTCTTTCCAATTGTGGTATAGTATTTTTATTCTTGGTGCATCGTCTTCACATATAAAAATATAATTAATGTATACAAAATATTGTAAAACATTTTAAAAGAGTAACGGTGGAGTTTCTTGCCCCTTTTCTCCATACGAAACTACCTTTTGGAAGTGGCGCCTAGAATCAGTTCTACTTTTGATGTAATTGTTGTCATTAAAAAGTGCCTTTTAATGGGCCTATTTGAAATAAATGCATTGACTTTGACTTTGCAAGCATGTCATCCTTGCTGGATGCAAAAAAATCGCCACTTCGTACTAAATATACACAGACAGGTTGAAGAACTAGGGGAAATATACCTAGCTTGCCCGAACCACCTCCACTCCCACCACTTGCTAATCCTACGGTCGCACATGAACCACCACCACTACCTCCACGAGCTGATAATCCTGCTGAAGCACGAAGGATTGACCAATGAATTTTCTGCTTAGTTACAAACGTGCTCCGAATACTTCTAAACATTGTATTTTTAGGGAGTGTAATAATCAATCAGGAGATTTAATTCGTACCTTTGTTAAGGTAATGCTGCTTAAAGAACGCAATTATTACGTTCCCATCAGTTGCCGAATATACGCGAGATACATTTATTTGCTAATGAGTGGCTTTTATTACCTGAGGGCACAAATACCTCATCTTATTTTACTGTTCAGCAGTCAGAAGATTTATTATGATTTCTATTATGAAAGCAATAATGTTTTTCTTAAAATGTCTGTAAATAAGTGGAAGTTATACATTATACAAGCAAATGTATATCCCACCTGCTTAATTAGATACCTAAATAGATAATCTAACAAAATTCGAGTTCTAATTTAGTGTTTAATTGCCTGTATTTTATATTAACCAACTGTATATTTTTTTGCAAAGTCGCTACATCCATGAATATCTATAGTACAAGCTCACCGCTAGCGCGGCCTGCCTATGACGACGTTTGAAAGGTCTTGGTCTATTACTAATACAAGATGAAATTGAAACCGTACGCGACCTCGAAATAGGAGGTTCAGTAACTGTTACATCATCAATAAAAATTGTCATTTCCCTAATCAAAATATTATTTGAATTTGGCGCACCTATATGATTACGTATTTAGCAGATTTTTTTACTTATTTTTAAATGTATGGAACACTGACATTGAGAGTATTTCATACATTTTCATAGAACTAGACATTCACTGATAACGGTGTGAATGAATACTCACTAGGACAATGTCGTCAATGGATAACTCCCTTGACGATATTGTATTGGTTCGTCTATAAAACTCGGAATTGTTGATAATTGCTATTCAAAATATTTTTCTAGTTTCTCTCGCTTCTTCTCTTATCAGAAAATTTAAACTATTGTTAAAACACACCTGTAAGCTTTAATATGCCGTACTCTATGCCAATGTTCATGAATATGTTTTGTGAGGGCGTTATGTCTTTCGAACAACCCGCGACCATCGCAGGCATTGGCCCTTACGGACCCCGTCAATTAGTGCTGACATAATTTTTGATGCTCTCTTGTATCTATTTTTGAGTAAAGTAGTAGTAGGAACACATAGTTGACATTTGTAGCAACAATGACTTATTTAACAAGAATTGCCATTATACCCTTGTAAAGTAATACGATCAAACGATTCAAGGGTTACGTGAAATACATATGATTTTTGAATCAACGAACGGGTTATGGCACTATTTTTATAGGCAAGCGAGAAAATATATTATCTACTTAAGAAAAAGTTCAACGACCTGTTTATTTTTGAAGATACGTTGGTTCTCTGAATAGCTTTAGAGAAAGTTTTGCGCACCAGTTGCTGAAAACATTGTTTTGAAATGTTACAATTTTGTTTTGAATGATCATGTTTCTCTGAACAAATGGCGGGTTGAAGAAATTGTTATTCTATTGTTAAGGATTTTTCGCTCACTGGATCTTCAACGCACTGCTTAGTGCCGAGAGTAGAAAATCCATCAGTGTGTTTTTTTGGACTCTCTGGGATGCACAATGTTGGATTCTCATTGCTCGGTTCAACACCGAGAGTTGAAAATCCAGTGGGCGAGCAAACCCCGCTTCGTCCGTGCGAACGTGGACTTACTTCGGTTTAATACCCTTAACAATAGAATAACAATTACGTCAACCCGCCATTTATTCAGAAAATGGTATTATTGTGGTTGCAATTTATAACTATAAAATACCTAAAATAAATTATTAAAACCATTCACCATCAAATTGAATGGATGGGAAATACACTAATACTAGTAAGGGTTTTTATGAAAATTCACGCCACATGCTGGCGCCACTTTGACAAAAGGTCTTCCATTTAGACAGTGAATATAAAATATATCATGACGTTCATGATTCGTTACATTCATTCGTTCATCATTCAGTCACGACTAAAGAAAATATAATCGCTTTGACACTTTTGACAACAGCCCGGACCTTTTCGGAAAACCCTCATTCTCTTCAAAGTGAATTTCAAATTGCGTTCCACACACAACACCAAATTGGATAAAGTACTGGTCAGAAACAAGCTCAAACCGAGTGCCCGTAATTTTGATGGAAATCAGCAATCAGGACAGTCGCAGAGAGAATGCGGTCGTCTACCACAATACCCTCACCACTTTTAAAACTGGAAACCTCCGAAGCAATTTCGGTTCAGTCACGTTTAATAAAGTATTACTTCCTTTACTTTGCGCCCTAATTGAAGTTAAAATCTGTTTTAGACGATAATAGCCATTAGTAACTTTTCAAGCACATTTATATTGATCTGCTCTTAGGTACTTCTTTGTTTTAGCGGTATTTAAGTCGGGAAGAATAACTGGGATGGAATCTGTGAAGGCCATTCGGTAACAATAGACCTTTTTGTTGAAATAGCAATAAGAAAGACAATACCGTGAACAGAGTAACTGCAAATACGAATGTTTGCGATGGAATATATTGGAAAGCGTATTATCTTCCTTGCGGATTAAGTGCAGAGAAGTTTTTTTTACCAGTTATTACTCTAATTTTGGGAAAAACAGTACAATACAAAATGCGTTCGAAACAATCGCTTAGAAAGCTGTAAAAATATTCATAGCGTCAACTGTTTAACATAGTGTTATATCTGTTACAAATTCTTACGAATGGATGCTTCTTAAAAGGCCTCACGAAATGTAGCCTATTTCCTTCCTCAGGCTTCAGGCTATACATAACAAATTTCGTCACAAACAGCTCAGCGGATTAGCCGTAAAACGTACATACACACAGATAGACAGAAAAAGTTACATCCGTTTTTATAAAATCAGGTATGGATATGCATACTATAATTATTGAAGAGGATGAGTTGACATAGCGGTTTCACTTGTAATACGGTAGCAGCAAACAATAAAAACTGAAAAGATTGGAATAGAGTACATGAGTAATTATAAATTTTTATATCATCAAAGTCAAAGCATTTATTTCAAATAGGCACATAAAAAGCACTTTTGAATGTCAACATTTAGATAAATAAGATATTTATTTTTTGTGAAACATGAGTCCTGATACAATGTTGTTAATGTTACTTTACCATGCAAATAGATTTTCATGGTCTTAAAATAACATTCGGAAACTGGATCTACATGGTTTGCCATTTATGGCGTACAAAAAAAATGGTCACGTTAACCAATTGAATTTATTCGTAACAAAAAAAGCAATGACTTAAATACTGGCGCGCAGGTGTTTGAAAAGATAAAACAATATGAAAAAAACTGTTATAATTAAAAGGTGATATATTAAAATATATTTGTTTTATGTCGCGTTCCAAAAGGTAGTAAGTATCGTATGGAGAAGAATGGGCATCAAACTCCACCATTACTTCTTTAAAATGTTGTTGTGTTGTATCATAACATCACGCTTCTAATCCGCGAGGGGTTAGGCATAGGTGTACCTAAAGTACACCCACATTTCGCCAGTTCTGTTTAGGCCCCATGGACATAATAGGGGGCGAGCCATTTGCCATCAACCGGGCACAAATCTAGACCCCGGGCTGCTACTGCAAATTTCAGATGGAACCACCCAATAACATCTGGACGGAATCGCGAATCGTTTGCAGGACCTCAAGCTCAGCAATAGCAAACATGTGCGCTTGTAAAGTCTCCCAATTTATCTCTTTTTATTTAGAAAAGCTGAAAATATTTACAACAATTATATTCCTTTTGTAACTCAAATCACGACGATGAATATGATTCATAGCACACGAAGTTAGAACTTGTCTCACTTATACTTCATCCAATTAAGCTAACTAATCTAACCTTCATTTGAACAATTCATTGGATTACAAACTGTTGTACAATCATTTCTCACAGTAATTGAGGATCTGAATTTAAATTTAATTTCTTGAAGCCGCACTGAACGGCTTGTCATAAATAAATCGAGTCTGTAAGGGCCCTTGGAACATCACTATTGAGTAAAAGTCAAGCAATATGTTTTGAGTAGTTGTAAAATGACATTGGTCTTGCAGATAATATAATTAATAGAACCGTTACCAATAGAACCCAGTTGTTAAAAAAATATTTACGTAAATTCGTATTGACTGATTACGTATGCATAATGCATAATCAGCCTATTATGTTCACACTGCTGGGACACAGGCCTCCTCTCTGGGAGAGGGAGTGAGCCGTGATCTACCACGTGGGCCCAGTGTGGGTTGGTAGATGTCACGTCTTCGAATTTTTGGTTCTAAGACATGCCGGTTTCCTTACGATGTTTTTTTTTCACCATTTTGAGAGCATTGGTGATGACATAATTTACACAAAGTAAAGGCTCCCACACACAGGCGCGACGCCACAGCGCGACTCAAAGGCACCGCTCGTCGCTCGGCACGCGGTGCTCTTGTGACCCGCCTTAAAGCGCTTGTCTGGATTCGAACACTTTTATCTGTTCTGTGGTTCTAACCTACGACCTACAACTCGTAAGTCGCGGCCTGGGCAACCACTGCTCTTTAGAGTATAATGTAGGTAAATTTATTATTTACTAGCTTTTGCAAGCGGCTTCGCACGCGTTGTTGTCGGAAATTATCCCTCGGCAATGTTGATTACCTTCCCGTTGGATAACTTTTGACTTGATAAAACTAACCTATGTGTTAATCCAGGTCATTAGCTATCTGTATGCCAAATTTCATTCAGATCCGTTTAGCCGTTTTTGTGCGATTGAGTAACAAACACTCAAACATCTAAACATCCAAACATGCAAACTTTCACATTATTATTTTAGTATTATTTATCTATTTTACCTACTTATCACGTGGGTATTATTTAACGTAATACGACGGTCGATATTCATTACTTAAATATTATTGATGGCAGTATCTATTCCAATGTAAGGTATCATAGAATACAAACATCTGAGTTCCTTTATCATCAGCTTATTTCTGAAAGTCGATGCTTTTCTCAACCCAGAATAGCAACAACCGTTAAACTCAAAAAACAAGTCTAAAACATAGATAATTTATAATGTACTAGCGCCGCGCTTCAGCTTGACAAAACATCGAGTTTTCTTTATTATACTTAAGTTTAATATTAATGTCTTTAATTCTCTAAATAATTTTGAAAACCGCATCAAAAACCCACACTGAAAGACACAAAATGGGACTTTGTTTTTATACTACTTATTTTAGATGTTCTACAAAAAAGCCTGACAAAAACAAACAATGGCACTATCCAAAACAAAAAAAAACGTATCATATCCGCACAAGAAACAGTAAGCGCCTTTGTCAAATGGTGGCTTCACAAAACATCCGTATGACAACAGTTCTCAAACTGTTTCAACAAGCTCCGTACAGATGTTATAATACAGGTGCAAAAAAAACATCAAAATCCGTTGCGTAGGAAACAACACGATCACACAAAAAAAAACATGAAAAGCGTCTAGGTTAAATACGTTATTGTTCGGTTTCTTTGTTCTAATTATGTAAGTTTAATATTAATATATTATGTACACAAACCTTCTGGACACAACGCGGTCACACATCCAGTTAAAAGTAATATAAGATATTCATGTGTCCTATATGACGCCTGTAAGAAAGCAAACAGTGACACTTTCCAAAAACAAAAAACGCCCGTACCCAAGAATAAGCGCCTTGTCAAATGGCGTCTTCACAAAACGTCCGTATGACAACATTTCTCAAACTGTTTCAACCCGCTCCATATAGCTGTTCCCTTCGGTAATTTGTACTGGCGAAGAGATAAATTGAGCTTCCCTTTTCGGAGACAACGGTTGCGGGGAATAAACTGGTCGGGCTAGGAGCAAAGGTGATTTATTTTCTTCATGAATTGCCTAAGGGTCGTTTTGTAGGGAAGGTAGCTCGATAGAATGTGGTGAAGGATTATTGAGGAGAAGGAATTAATTTTTGGGGACTCCTTGATAAAAATATTATGGTTTGTTGAGGATTGTTACAATATTCTTATCGAAAAATTTATGGAAATAAACGATTTAAAAGAAGTATGTTAGGTTACTAGGGCGTGAGTGTATGTACCTATATTATGTAGAAATAATAAGGAATTTCAGGTGTGTTGTTAACAAACCAGATATTTGATTAAGCCTTTACCACAATGAAAAAATATGATTGGGTCTTTTAAACACAATTTACTCAAATAGAATCAACCCAAACAAAACAAAACAAATGTCACATCTCCACAAAATAAAAGACGATCGGACGAACCCATCATTAGTAAGCGATCGACCACAGTGTAGGCACAAAACCTAAAATCCCAGTCTACTCATTAGACTTGTGTCCATCTATGACCACAACAACCGTTTCGCCAGTTAGTTAGAGGGAACTGAATCACAATTCACAACACTCCAACGCCGGATTTATCGCCGCAACTAATCGCTGGACCGTAAACCCGCATATAAATCTGTTACAGAAGATTCATGAATATTTAAGTTAAATTGATTTTTTCCCAAAATACTCCTTACGCTACAGAATTCTAAAAGTTTACAAATTCTAAACACAAACAATTTAAAAATGTACCTAAAAGGAGTGTCAATTCCTAAGGGCTAAGATAAGACACCACACAAAACAAATATTTTTAAAGTACTAACAATCTAAATTAGTCGGTATAATACCGTATGTAGGTATAACACAACACTGTGTTGGCTATCATAGCAACTAATAACGTTTTAATGAGGCTGAGTCTTCTGTAAGTATCTTCTCTGTGGTCATTTCCGTACTTTCATAGTCACCGCTCCTTCGGAAATGCAATTTTCGGTATTGAATACGAAAACGAGTATTTCCACGTGAGTTACAATGACCGGAGGCATCCTCTTTACCTCGAAATACATTTTCCAGGAATGGAAGTGCCCATTCACTTTAGAACCGAGTTGTTTTTAGCCAGAATCGATGATTGCCTTGTTAACGGTTGGACAAGCAATAAGAATCGAATAATATATTAACTTTTGAGCTTATCCTGCGTTTTTATTAGCTCCGTCAATAGTTGAAAACTTAACGATTATTGAAAAACAAACTGTTCGCCAATCAACCCGACCTTGGGAATTCGGTTTGGTTCAATTGGGGGTACATATTTGGACGTTCTACAGTTTCTCCTAGCTTTCATTGTTAATTAAGGTTATTAATTAATTTAGTAGACCTCAATTTTAGGGGCGTGTTTTGGTACCTTCCTTGTTACTGTAGCTTGTTGTTTTTCAAACGATAGAGAAGCTGAAAACGACTTCTGAAAGTATTCAAAAATCTAGTCTTAAGAAGACTTCTCTTTTTACCCGATTAGAAGGAGGGTACTGTGTTTTATTTATTAGGTTTTTACAAAAAAAAACAGCAGCACTTGATTCTAATTTTAACAAAAGAAAACGTTGGACGAACATCCAAAAGGAACTTTCTGCTTATAGGCGCCACATACTTACTTATTATTCTTCTAAACTCGGGACTCGCAGTTTGACACATAAATAAATGTCCGATCCACTGTTTCCATTCAGAATATCATTATCCTTGAAACATGCGCTCCAAATTCAAATCGTTAGCTCGATCTGTACTGACCACAGAGTATTCAAAATTAACAGAGGTGGCGTAAGATGGCCAGTAAGAAAACAAGTTTGTGATTGAATGGACACATTCCGGAAATCAAGTTCAGTACACTCGAGATGTGACCAGAAATAATTTGTTGTGAATTACTAATTCAGGTATGAACTCAAAGGCATCCTTAATGTCCATAAAGTCGACTTGGTCTCCGTCGACCCTCCTAACGTCTTGAAAATGTCACGTCCACTCACAGATTTTGACAGCCGATTTATCGCTAGCGATGTCAACATCTGTGTGGAGCTAAGAGATTTCTTAATTCTTAATCGTCATCGAGTTGCTGAGTGTATGCCTAGCATTAGTCCATTCTCACTCAAAATAAAGGGTAACGTGACATCTCTGTCTTTTCAATTCTCTGTGGCACTGACCCACATAAAGTAACGAATAGAAAATGAACTGTATTGAAAATTAAAATACTTTTGTAAAGTGCTTTTGCATTAGGGTATTGTGAGGACCGCACCCGAGTTTTTACTTCGTGTTATTTTTATTTGGAACCTCGGTCGTCTAATTAATTTATGCTACATTGTTGCGTGCGCCACTAGCTCTGTTTGTGGAGTCTCCTAAACTAATTTACGTATACAATTTTCCCGTTTGCAGCTGTTTTTGTTTGAGCTGTACCTAGTCGCATTTATAATTAACAAACATAACATTGTATTTCCCAAAAGAGTAAGCAGAGTGTAAGCCACAACCACATAGCCAATTATGTTATAGTCTGTAATAGGTGGCGAACCTATTGCCACCCAACGGATACAAAACTAGACTCCGGGTTACTGCTGATTAGTTCCTTGGGGAGAAACCCAATTACAGTTTTCTAGACCGGAAAACCTATCCCAAGACCAGCACGTTATTACCTTATAAATAGAATAACGTATTTAAATATTATAAATAGTGTATTCTATACTTGTTGGTAATCTTTGCAGATACTGATTATAATAAACAAACGAGCGCAGGATGACAACATATTTTCTTTGTCAAGGTCAAAGGCAGTCAAGTTAAACCCGACAAAACTTTTATCTTATCACACATACACTAGAAGAAAGAGACGTTGTTGGCAATTTTGTGTGAGAATGATGAAATGGAAATAAATACTGAGTCCTACTTACCACAAATCTACGAAGCCGTGCCCCACTTGCAAGTATTAGATATTAAATTAAAGTACCTAATGTACCTAAGACTTGTTGATTAAGACTTGATCTTGACTTTCAATCTACCAAAGCGAACAAGACATAAGAGTCAATTATAGCCATTAATAAGGTTAGCAGGCCATGTGATATATCCACACAAGAACTAACATACGTCAATCGATCAATCAATTAACTCAGCCTATTGCAATCCTTTCGCATCCAGTTTTTCCCCGCCAAATTTCTTGAGGTCGTCGGTCCATCTGGCGTCCCACACTACGCTTTCCGACACGCCGTGGCCACTCCAAGGCTCTTCACCGACCTCTCTGCTTCGCCGACCTTCGGTCCTTCGGCAAACATGGTCAGCCCACTGCCATTTCAGTTGGCTTACTCTGCAAACTATGTCGGTAACTCCGGTTATAACATACGTAATACTAATTATTGTAATTGCGATGAATACTTCCTCTAACGCCTCGTATTCTTGATGGCAATTTGCCAAATGGGCTGGCTTTATTTCTACATTCGCATGCCGGCCAATTTACTTGTTACTCGGCTGACTGAGCATCTACGTAAGACACCGACTACCTAATCAATATCAAGTCTTGTCAAGAAACTAGGAGTAGTATGACTAACTCCCAGTTTCTGAATTGCGAATTTGATACATACATAACACACGCCTGTATTCCCGTAAGGGGTAGGCAGATATATACGTCTCTGGAAATATAATAGGTCTGTAGTGCTATTTCAGTATAACGGCCAACCCCAATAACCTAACGGCCGAACACAATAACGTACCTATCTCCAATTTTGGCGTGCATGAGATAGAAAAAAACCTATCACTGGTTTTAACGTCCAAATAAAGCCAAAGTATGCAATTCTGTCTGGTGGTAGCAGCCGCGACTTACAAGTTGTAGGTTGCATGTTCGAACCCAGACAGGCGCTTTACATTGTGTAAATTATTTCATCGCCACTGATCTCAAAACGGTGGAGGAAAACAGCGTGAGGAAACCGGCATGTCTTAGAACCAAAAATCCGAACACATGTGACACCTACCCACACGCACAATGCCCGCGTGGTGGATTACAGCCAACTCCCTCACACAGAGAGGAGGCCTGTGTCCCAGAAGTGGGAACATAAAAGGCTATTGTGGTTATACATGAAATTCTGTTCTCTTTCAATGTCATCCATTGGTTGAAAAAAACTGCTCGTAAGTAAAAACCAAGTTCGTAACTGACGAACATTTATGTTTAAAAAAAAAAGCTATGGCCACGCTAAGGTTCCCATTGATATTGAATTCAAAAGACAGAAGTCTTGTTTGGTTTTATATTGTATTTTTTATTTATTTACAAAAACAAAGGGCTGAGCAATAATCTGATGCTGCGATTAGCATCGCAACAAATAGCTTTGTTAATAAGCGTAGGTAAGCGTTACTATAGCGACCTAGCGCTGCAAGCAGAAATAGTCCTTACGGTAGTCAGATATCCATCCACAGTTCGCTAGTTATGTTTAAGTCCCATGTAATAAGTGGCGAGCCTATTGCCATCAACCGGGCACAAATCCAAACTCCAGGCTGCTACTGAGAAATCCCTGATAGGAAAACCCCAATAACAGTTTTCCAGACCTAAGAATCGAACCCAGGACCTCATGCTCAACAGTGGCATTTACGAATACAAGACCAACGAGAATTTGATGTTCTACAAATATTATTTGAATACAATTTCACATACTTTTGGTTAGCTTATACATATATCACTACGCTATTCACGACTACTTGAGTTATATTCAGGTTCATAACTCTCAAGAATGAATGAATAATGAAATCAAGATCATAAATAATAAAAAACCAAGCATTTTTTTGGCATATGTGGCTGGTTATGAACGTTTTTATTCTCGTAATTTATTAGTTACAACAAAACATTATTGAAGTTGTTGTGGTTAAAGTTAAGGTATTTATTTTCTTTCTAGATCCAGAAAATTTCCTAATTCCCCGTGAAATATGCAGGATTATAATTTCAATTTCAATTTATTTAATCGTAATTTGTAGGTACACAAAAAACAGGTAGGTGTTGCAACCAGCAACCTTACTAAGTTATGAAATAGCTTGTATGTATATAATAATTAACATACCTCATTACGAGCAAGACATGACCATGTGGTGCCAAAAGAAAGACCTTCAAAGATGTGGTAGGCACTGTGAATTAGAATATTTGTAAAAAAAAATAACATTGATCCCTGTTCAAATGATAGATTATTATGATATCCGACAGATTTGAGTTAAGATTACTGCATACACAAATTAAATAAGTTAGGGAAAGTCGACACGCGTGATTTCGATATCGGTATATAAACGGTTTAAAAAAAAATGTTTTTTTTTTTGGTCAATGACCGCTGGTGGTGTTGTTATGTCAAGTATGTGTAGTAACGTTCACATCGGCATCGAGTCGACCATGAAGTACCTGGGACTCGTCCTCGACAGCCGGTGGAACTTCGAGGAGCATTTCCGAAGTTTAGCTCCGAGCCTGGAGAGGGCTGGGGCTGCCTTGAAGCGACTCCTGCCCAATCTAGGGGTCCAAACGGAGGCATTACGCAGGGGTCGTGCGGTCCATGGCGCTATACGGGGCACCGGTGTGGGCGCGCTCTTTGAGGGGCCGGCTAGCCCGCCGGTTGAACGCGTCCCAAAGGGTCATGGCCATCCGGCTGGTCCGGAGATACTGCACGGTCTCCTGCGAGGCGGCGAGTCTCCTTGCCGGATTACTGACATGGGATCTGGAGGGAATAGCCCTCACGCACGTATGTGAGTGGCGCGAGGAGGCAAACGACGGGGTGTAACTCCACTGTCGCGAGAAATAACGGTAAAGCGGACAGAGCTACAGCGGGATCTGAAGGGGAAATGGAGGGTGCGATTGTCGCAACCCAGTGCTGGGCACTCCACACTAGTGGCAGTAAGTCCCCTCTTTGAGGAGTGGTTGGAGAGGCGCCACGGCATCTTTGCGTTCCGCCTGACACAGGTTCTCACCGGCCACGGTTGTTTCGGGAGGTTCCTGTTTTGCATAAGGCAGGAGTAAACGCCCAGGTATCACCATTGTGTAGATAGCCCGGAGGCCACGGTGGAGCATACGGTGGAGGTCTGCCCAGCTCGGGCGGAGCACCGCAGTGTTCGGGGAGGCTATCGGCGGCGATCTATCGTGTCCAGGCCATGGTACGGAGCGAGAAGGAATGGAAAGCCGTCACCTCCTTCTGCGAAGCAGTAATGCTCGCGAAGGAGGAGGAGGAACGCGTGAAGGAGCCTTGCGCAAGTCGCCGCAGGAGACGTCCTGGGCGTCGGGAGTCGCCTGCAGATTTCCGGCCACCGTAGGCGCGGGTTTGCGGACCGAGAGCAATGGGTAGCTCGCCGTCCTGTAGGGACCAGGCCCGGGTCGACGGCGCGTCGTATTCCATGCGCGCCTCAAAGAGATGTCAGCAAACATTGACAGGCAAATGAAGGAACACTGGTGGGTTTTAGTCAGTAAAAGTCTGATACGCCGACCAGCTCTGCCCAGAACGGGAGAAGTTTACCCACACACTAATAAAACCATCGTTCACAAAAATTATGCTAAAATAAGAATCCAGACAATAAAAAGCATTTGTTGATGGACTAATCCGAGCTAATTTGAGTGTACACAATCCAGACTACAGCCAGCGCTAACGAGTCACAGTTGTTACAGTATTGGCTGCCACGGCCACATATTCCATGCCAACATTCTATCCAGTTTAAAACTGATTTTGATTTAATTGTCCGTAAAAGCAGAAATGCAATCTAAAAGGGAATCCAGCAAGGCGCTTCAAACGAAATCGGTTAGGCTTTGTGAAATTTATTGCGATCACAAATTATCTTACGCTCAGATTTCTTTTATTACGCATTCTTTTTAAATTCTTGCACAATACAAGTTCGAACGCAGACTCTTTGCATGTTTTACGACATGCATAAATTACAATTGTTAAGCTACTAACCTAAATAAACGTGAATAACTGGAGGCTTGTATTATTTATTTGACGTATGACTATATTTTGCCATAATATTCACAACAATAGATAGATGAAGCCTGATAAATCAAAATTGTACTCGTCATTTTGATGACATTTCTTTGAATGTACATATAGATTTAGAGGTGTTATAGGAATGTAGACTTTTCTGAATATACATATGATAACATTTTGATTAATAATTCTAAGGTAAGTACCTTAGATTAAACACTACACCACACGAATGACGAAAATCATATTACTTTGTTGTACTTAACTGAGCCCTGTATGCACATCTTTAATTGTAGGCCAGCAAGAAGTGTATCGCCTATGTTTTACATCGTAAGAGAAAATGAAAACTAACCATAGTACACTTTATGTTCCGGGTTAAATCTAGCCATTCTGCTCAATGCCCAATAAACTTAACCCATCAATCTTTATAGCTGATACTTTAGTCTATAAAATAAAAGCATTTTAGTGGAATACGAGTATGTTCCAATTTTCAACGTACACACAAAGCGTGTACGTTGAAAATTGGAACAGTTGATCAAATATGTTTATACGGTTTAGAACATAACATCCTTTCGCAAGTTAATCTTTAATGGGAAGATAGACAGAGATTTTACCCATGTGAGTGGCAGGAAAATTGACGAAAATGAGCGTACTTCAAGGTTCGATATTGGGTCCATTCCTCTTCTTAGTTTACATTTGTGATTTACCCTAATTACTTCAAAATCAACCGAATATTGTGTTATTTGCAGATGACATTAAATTGATATTTAGAATAGACCAGCGTACTGAAAATCTTGACGACGTGAATAACACGGTCGTGTTTACGATTACGTTTTTAAATGGTTTTCGGTAAATATATTGGTACTAAATGAGTAAAAAACCAAATACATTTGATTTAAATTACCTAATGTTAAAAATTTCGAATGTGACATTAAATTGAATATATGAAAACTAAAATGTATTCTACGGTTTCGAAATCACGCTAGACCAGAAGTTACAATGGGGACCTCATATAACATCTCTTGCGGGGCGACTAATCTCAGCCACTGCTACACTATGCTGTTAGAAAGCTAAGACAGTTAACAGAAGTAGAAACCGCGTGTTTAGTCTATTTTAGCTACTACCACGGCATTATGTCATATGGCATTTTACTGTGGGGTCGAGCTGCTAATATTGAATCCATTTTTATTTTGCAAAGAGATCTGTCAGATCCATTTACAATCTATGTCACCGCGAATAACAAAAGGAACTATTTAATAAGATTAATATAATGACGGGAACTTGCCAGTCCATTTATGAAAATAATATGTATGTAAGAAAAAATCTACATATTGTAAATCAAATAAGTGATCGTCAATTTAAACACTAGAAAGAAAGATGTAATAGTCAACCATTTTTCAGATTATCATACGTCTTTTATGGGGTACTGTGTGATAAAAAGCAATTAAATTAAAGAAAATTTAAAGCTCATATTAGAAGTAAACTTTGTAAACAAGCATAATACAGATTCTTCTCCTAAACACAGGTTATTTTGTAACCTATCAGGAATACAGTACGGCACCCACTAACTTGATCAATATGTTTATGCTTGTGCTCTAAATCTACTAATTAAAGTAAAGATTATTTTTTTAAGTCCTACTTAAAAACATAATCTTTACTTTAATTTTTTTTTATGAGGATTATATCCTAGATAGTAATGCTTGGAAATATGCTGGTCCTGCTTAATAGGACAATCTAGAGGCTAGACGAAACCAAACTGGTTGCATATTCAATTGATGAATTTAAAATTATTAAGACGTTGATTTTACATTCTGTAACTACTTCACGCCTGTAATTCCAGAAGAGTTAGACAGAGGTGTCCCTATAGTACACCCACATTTCGCCCGTTATGCTTAAGTCCCATGTAATAGGGGGCGAGCCTATTGCCATCAACCGGGCACAAATCCAGACTCCGGGCTGCTACTGAGAAATCTAGATAGAAAAACCCAATAACACTTTGCCACACCTGGGGATCGAACCCAAGACCTCATGCTCAGCAGTAGCTCTTGCCAATACTAGATCAACGAGGCAGTCACAGACAGTCAGTTATTACGTTTAGTGATAAACAAAATAATTTCTTGTTAAAAATTTTAGGGAAATCATCTACTTTTACAATTTTTGTAAATTTGTGAGCACCAAGTATCTATAACGTAATTATTTTACCTGCCATTGCTTTATATTGAATTCTTGTTACTTATTGTGGTATAGTAATTTTATTCTAGATACGTCGTCTTTACATATTATTAAATAATTAATGTATAAGTACGAAATATTTTAGTACATTTTAAAAGAGTAACGATGGTGTTTTTTGCCCGTTCTTCTCCATACGAAACTATCTTTTGCTAGGGACAACTGCATATCAAGTTATTTTTTTGTGTCACCCTCATTTTAATCAGTGTGCGGTTTAAGCAAATTCGTATTTGACAATAATTTCAACTTCCTGAAGCGAAATTTCCTGAGAAATAGAGTCTTGGCCGACTGACAGACAGACATACAAACAGACAGACAGACGGACAATGAAGTGATCCCATGAGGATTCAGTTTTTCCTTTTGATGATCCCTAAATAATTTCTGTCTAATGGTAAACAGATAAAAACAACATTCTAATGAAATACGTATATTTGTTAAATGCATTTAATTACGAAATAGTTTTTTTTTTAATGTTCCTGTATATTTTCTGTGATGCGGAATACCTTACAATTCAATACGATTACTGGTATTATTCTTTTCATGAAACGCTCTAAATTGGGCCATCGCATCCAGGACGACTTTAGAAAATTTATCAGGGGCCTCTAGTGCGAAGAAGTGACCATAACTATCAAGTGGTATGGAACAAAGTAGGTTCGGGAATTTGAACTTGAGCATGGCTGGTGACATGTAGATTATCTCATCTTTGGCGTGTACGGTGCACGTTGGTACTGAAGTGGGGATTCTGAAAAGACATAAATATAGACGTTCAGTAAAGATATATTTGTAAGACGCCCATAGGATATATGGGCCGGTATTCGCTGGTAGGCTAGTAGTACCAGGATTGGAGCAGCTGATGATTGTCTTAAGTGCGATTAGAGAAGACTTCTCCCGCTCATCGTGTCAGACTTTTACTGACGTAAACCCTCCCGTATTCCCTCAGTTGCCTGTGCCAGGGGCCACGGCCCTAACGGACCCCGTCAATTAGTGCTGACATATCTTTGTGGCGCGCATGAAACACAACGTGCCGAGGACTTGAGCCTGGTCCTTAACGAAAGGCGAGATACCCATTGCTCGCCGTCCGCAAGCCCGCCCGCGCCTACGGTGGTCGGGAATCTGCTGTCGATTCCCAAAGCTCAGGGGGTCTCCTGTGGTGACTAGTAGCGTGAGCGCGCAAGGATTGCATCTCTCTCACGCGCATCGCCTCCTCCGCGAGCAATACTACTTTGCAGAAGGAGGTATCGGTTTTCCATTAACTCTCGCTCCGTACCATGGCCTGGACCATGGCCGGACGCGATAGATCACCGCCACCGATCGTATCCGTGACGTTGCTAAAGCCTAAGGCAGCAATCCATACGAGTAATATGGTAAGAAAGTTAGTTGTAGTTGTTGTTTATGCTATGGCAAAGAGATGAACCAGTTGGCAAGGACGATACTGGAGCGAACTGCCGAGTTTACATCGTAAGACACAAATAAAAGTTTTTGTACTTACGAGCTAATTCCCATTCCATAAGTCCTCTTATTCATGGACTCTGCATAAATTCTAATGGCCGTCGTAAATTTATTTTCGGTCCAATAGAACATGACCATATCAATGAGCGTCTCGGGTGTGTATAAATCATGTAGACCTCCATCAGCCCTGAATTTGTTGGATTTTCTGGTTCCACCAGAAACTCCTTGCATCAGCCAGGAGAATAGAGCCATTGGGGAGTCGGACATGCCAATACCTTAAAGTGGTAATAATTCTTATTTCTAGGTTTGCAGAATATGTCTTAACTTATATAAAGAGAAAACATTTGTATTTTTGCATGTTTGTTGCTAAACGGTTGTTAAAACGGTTGTACGGATTTGTATGATATTTGGCACATGGGTAGACTATGATCTGGAGCAGGACTTAAGATACTTTTTATTTCGATATTCTAACGGAATCAAGATTTGTGCAGGTACAATAAAGTAAGATCGGAGATCAAAAACACTACTAAACGTAAAAACACCAGTAAGATAAAGTGTAGGTACAGATATAAATAATAAAGTGCTATGGTCTCAACACTTTCACGTTGAGAAATTCTTGTTTTAACAATTGTGAACATAGCCGGAATTGTAACTAACATACCAAACGAAACCGGGTTCTATTTAATTACCGTTTTTTGGGTATTTCTGTATTGGTCTACTAATGTAGTAGGTAATTTAAGATCCTAAACAGTATAAAAAAAAACATACCAATTGTATCAGGTTTAGTAGCTTGCATGTGCAGGTACCCAGTACCTTCCGTCAGTCCCAAAACAACGCTTAGAATTGGATACATCCTTTCAGCCAGGGCTGGATCTACGACGAACGATTGTAATAATGGGTTGATGGAACCAACCACATAGGTAATTAGTGAACCAGGAGCGAAAGAAACCGGGAAGTTCGTATGGTAGCCTAGGACTTCCTGAAAGAGGAATATGTAAAATTGTATGGTATTGAACGTCAGAGGGGGCAATCCCGGTATTTTTAAGAACGCTCCCATTACAATCACAGTCTCAGTCTGTCAAAAATACTATCTATTTACATAAATTTTTACAAGTTTTTAACGCCGGTTGTCGCTCAGTTATGGTCGCGATTTGAGTTTGATCGTTTTTAGAGTACGAGAATTGGCCTTCTGATAAAAATTAACAGGCATTAGAAAAAGTCTTCTGTTACATTCTTTAACCGAAATAAGATTTCCTCTTAATCAATCAAAGAAATGACGATCAAAAGATCAAGAGCAACAACAACATTCGCATTTATACTTCATCTAGTTATACAGGGAAACCTATTATTAGCCTGTAATACACATACTCTGTAATATACTACAAATATCGCTGCAAGGTGTCCAAATAAAGAAAATAAAATAAATATAACATTCATAAAAGTGTACCCATGGAGTCTTTTCCACGCACTTATGCTTCGGAATGAGCAACTTACACTTCTGATAAACTGGCAGAACTCTTAACATTCCAAAAGTATTCTAATAAATCCTTTTTACTTTAATATATACCAATTAAAATATTTTAAAAGAGTAACGGTAGAGTTTCTTGTCCATTTTTCTCCAAACGCAACTACCTTTTCGAAGGGGCAACTCGAATCAATTCTATTTGTATATTTTATAGATTTAGATGTTCAAAAGTGTCTATTATGTACCTATTTGAAATAAATGATTTGATTTTGACTTTGATGACAATAATCCTTACCTCAGGATAAATAGTGACCATATTGTTAGCTATTAAAGCACCGAAATCTCCTCCTTGCACATAGAATTTCTTGAATCGTAGTCTATGCATAAGGTTTCGTAACACTGCTGCAATTTCTATTTCTCCCAAACCTGGCCGAGTAGCTCCCTGCATAAAGGATAATCGAAAAAACAATCAAAATATTTCAATATGTAAGAGATTTATGTAGACAGAAAGCGAGCCAGAAACTTGTAGTCTTTAACGTAATCAGCCTTTAATGTTCCTACTGCTGTCCTAGCAGTAGGAAGATTAAAGATTGATTACGCTATTTATATCTCGATACACGCCTCGTCTCGGTGACATGAAACGCTTATCAAAGCGTTTCTTCGACTGCGGCATCAAACATTCCAACCCCCTGATTACAGCGGCCGCCCGCTACACTCCCTCTCGCATTAGCAGTATTCGCCGACCAAGGCATACTTTAATCGAC
This sequence comes from Dasypolia templi, assembly GCA_963555695.1. Lineage (NCBI taxonomy): Eukaryota > Metazoa > Arthropoda > Insecta > Lepidoptera > Noctuidae > Dasypolia > Dasypolia templi. The sequence goes on along the minus strand of OY743137.1, from coordinate 8,933,208 downwards.
CCCGACGACGCCACTACCCTCCTCCAGGAGAGTAGTAAGGCCACTAGCACGCTACATAAGCCCAAAACCCGATCGCCGTCCTACCGCCCTCGCCGCCGAGGCCCGCCGCGACGCCCAAATCGACGCCCCTCCCGACCCTTGCTCGAGCCAGCCCGCGCCGCTGAGCCTGTAGCTTTAAATTCGTCCATAAATAATATCAATCCTGATCCAGCTAGTCATTTGCTGCCCTCTTCCAGCGACGCCCTAAGCCGAGGTTCGTACCCCACAGGGGGTGCCCTTAGCGTTGTCGCTTAGTTTTAGTTAGTATATAAGTTTAAGTCCTGGCTGGAGGCCTTAATTTATTAGGGAATCCACAGGCAAGTCCGCTTAAGCAGACGACAACCGCATAGGTTGACCTGCGAGATGCCAAACAAACAAAAAAAAACTCGTCTCGGTGAGAGGGAGTGGGCCTACCACGCGGGCATAGTGCGGGTTGGTAGATTGCACATGACATGTCTTCCAATTTTCGGTTCTACTACATGCCGGATTCCTCACAATGTTTTCCTTCACGCTTTTTGAGAGTATTGGTGAAAAAATAATATACACAAAGGAAAGCGTCGTAGGTTTTAACCTACCACCTACAAGTCGTAAGTCGTAAGTTGATTTCAGACATAATGGGTAATAACCTATAAATAAATTGTATCGGATAAATTGGTGAATACACCAATTTATACGATGTTGTTAGATACACTGCTTTGTGCGGTATCAAAACATCCGGCATTCAGTAATTTACCATAAGGTTGTCATTAATTGATAGCAATATCGAGATATTTATTAACCACTTGGTCTATAAGTATGTCGTGGACCGTAAAATGTCTAAAAAAACTGCAAGGATCTTCAATAAAATGATTTGCTTTAATTCTTGCCGTCAACAGTGGTTTGTTGAGCATTATTGTTTTCTAATCAAATTTACAAAATAAATTTCCTTAAGATTTAATCTTTTTTAGGTTACTTAACTTGGGAACTCCATACACACAAGCTAGGACAGTCTTAAAGTTAGGTAGCTCTATCGCACAACATTCAAACAGAGCTAGACAGAGTTGTACCTATGGTACACCCATATTTCGCCTCATATGTTGAAGTACCATGTAACAGGAGCCGAGCCTATTGCCATGAGCCGGGCACAAATCCAGACTCCGGGCTACTACTGAGAAATTCCAGATAACCCAATTCCACTTTGCCCGAACCGGGAATTGCACCCAGGACCTCATGCCTAGCAGTCGCTTGCGATTGCTTGACCATTGACTACCTCGTTGGTCAAGTGGTTTGGTAAACAAAAATAATACTTACATCGGAAAATCCAAATCCTGGCAAGCTGGGAACTATGACCTCGACAGCAAAACCTCTGTCTTCACTATATTCAGTAATAATAGGAATGGTTTCGTAGAATTCCCTCACGGAACCAGGCCAGCCGTGCAACATCAGAAGTGGTATAACTTTAACGTTCTCTGGTACCTAGAACAAAAAAGTTCATAAGATTTTAGATATGTTTGTTTGACTGACTGATTCACTGAAAAAAAGGCGTTCAGCTGTGTCATACATGGCCGTAAATATGCGAACATTTTCTGAGGTGGATGAGAGTTCGTGTCGTCACAGTCCTGACTCGACGTATCAAATTCTATAATTCTTTAGCTATCGAGTGGTGTAATTATATTTTGTATGTAGATGACAGATATGTAGCTGCAACACTAAACTGAATCCCCCGATTTTGTAATCTTCAGCCTTTTTTATAGCTTCCTATTAAGACAGCAAATTTAAAAGAATTATTCACGAGAAAAATTGTTAGTGTTTAAAAACAACCTTAGAGCTACATGATTTATTTGTATATCTCTGAGTTATGGTGAACTGTTTGTGTTCTTAGGAATTAAACATAACTTGCGAAATGTGGGTGTACTATAGGTACACCACTGCCCAACCCTTCGGGGAAACAAGGCGTGACGTTTATGTAAATTACTTGAATATAAACAAATACAAGGTGCCAATTTAATTGACCTATGGCTATGGCACACTTTATTACTACGTAGTGCGGATTTCACGAATGACGCTGAACGCGTTCAGTTTTATTGGTGAAGTTCGCCCTTAGTCTGTGCACACTTTACATCAAAATAACGGACAAAGGTACTACGTGCGGTGTGCGTTTCAAGGCTGCACCAAAGTCTGGGAGTCCAGGTCATATCCTGCTGGGTTCCTGCAGTGACAAACGGACGTCGAGCAGACGAGATAAATACGTGACCTTTGAGTGTTGTGAAGAAGTGTTATGTGGGGAGTAAAATTATGGAAGTATGTGCAATTTAAATTATGCATTCTACAGCAACGTTTTGTAATGTTCATAATGCTAAATCATATTTAAATGTGGAGACTAAGAGGCAATAAATAAGAAAGGCAAAACATTACACTTACATAACATGACCTGGCTCTTATGAAATGGATATCAAGACCTTGAATATTAGTCTTGAACTGTGGGTGCCTGTTCAGGTAAGCCTCACGTTCAAAAAAGTTATACTGGTTAGCCCAGAAATCCATCCAGTAGTCCAGGTTATTGGTGTTAAAACCGTATTCAAATCCTGTGCCTTCCAGTGGGGAAGTTACTGCACGACGGTTGTTAATACGATCCCTAAGTTCGGTTATCATCTGAAATTGTATAAGGTCAATAAAATAGTTACACGATTCCAAATAATATATAAATAATATATATTTAAAGTTTTAACCGCATCAGGTAAGATAGTGATAAATTATAAATTATTTTATTTCTGTAAGTGGGTTTGTACAAACACTTTTACACGTCAAACATTTTTTTAAACTAGATGAGGGCGGCGTTTCCTATCTGACTACTCTGAGAAGAAAGGCCGAAACAAACTCAGAGGTCACAGTCTCTTTTAAAGTTCAGACATAATCTTGTTCAGATCATGTTAAGACCATGTGGATTGATGTCTGAAAGGGTCTTTTGAGGAAAGAACCACACAGATTTGAGGTGGCCTGTCCAGTCAGTGCACGCATTTGTCATTAATCGTGCAGCTCAATTAAATACATAAGGAGCTCAACGATTCGACGAACAATATCAAAGAAACTACATTTGGGTAGGCCGCTTTAAGTACTCAAACTGCCAGATATCAAAAATAAGATTAATAACTGAGATAGACAAAATATATTAAAATATTACCCACTAAGTCCTCACACGAAATTAAAATAATAATAATATTATACGAAGTAAACATTCATGTCATTGTGTATTTGTTAATCATGAAATGTCAAATTGAATATTAAATAAAACAAAAGTTAGGTACCAAACAAAAAACCATACTCAGTATGCAAAAATTGGAGCAGGTCAGTCCCAAGCCTTTTTGTCCTCAATATAGTCTTTGACTGTATAAAAATCTTTCTGGCACAACTTACGTTTAATAAATGATTTGAATTTATTAAGGCTTAGATCTTGAACGTGGCTTGGAAGTTTATTATAAAAGCGTATACATTGACATCTGAACGAGCCACCTATTTTCTTGAGCCTTGTTGTAAGTACAACAAATTTGTGTTTGTTCCATTTATATTATGGATATCACTGTATTTTTAAACAATTTTATGTTTTTGTGGGCATATAAAAGATTTTCATAAATCAGTATATTTAGAAGGCACAGTCATTACATTAATTTCCTTAAATTTCTCTCTGAGAGAGTGTCTCGGACTTAATTTATGAATTGATCCAACAGCTCTTTTCTGCAAAACAAATACAGTCTGAATGTCGGCGGCATTTCCCCACAACAGAATACCGTACGACATTACACTATGAAAATAGCTAAGTACACTAAGCGGGCTGTCTCTATGTCAGTTAAATTACGAATTTTTCTAACAGCGTATGCTGCGGAGCTTAGCTGTTTTGACAATTTATCAATATGAAGCTGTGCTGTCTTCAAGTTTCAATTCTTCGCCCTTTATCAACACATTCGTTCTCACCTGCCTAACGTGAGGTAGCGTAAACTTAATGCATTTAGTCTTCTTTTCATTAAGAAGTAAATTATTAACATTGAACCAGGGAACTATTTTTGAGATCGCGTTATTTACATCGTCAGTAACCAGCTGCTGACGTTTAAGTATAAACAAATGTGAAGTGTCATCCGCAAACAACACTATATAATGATTATCCTTTATGAGGTAAGGATAATCATTAATATAAATAAGAAACAAGAAAGGAACAAGAATTGAGCCCTGTGGAATTCCCAGTGTTAAGATGTCAATCACACAAAAATGTAACTATTAGGCAATTTATAAAAATGTAGTGTAGTACAAACTCCGAATATCAAACTATGCATTTCCAGTACAAGCTGACATCGCATTGCACAGACTTTTCGTTCCAATAGGTGAGCTTTTACTAGACTAGAAATGCACAATTGTTATCTAAAATGAAAACCGTTACCTCATCCGTGAATTTGATTTTGAAAGGTCTGATATCCGTGCTAGCATTATCTTCTCCACCCAGGGGACCCCACCATTTTTTTTCCAGGCTAGTTAAGAACTCAGGTGATAGAACCTCCTTCGCTGTCAAACCAAATACCAGAGTCACATAAGCAGAAATCACGAATAATCTTACGACTGTATTCATCTTTGCAGACTACAATATTCCAAAATTAGCAGTGTTATATACTTTCAGACTTCTCAAAATAAACGTTTTTTTATCAACTGACAAAATAAAATAGAGGTACACACAGTTCCAAGAGCATATAATATGGCCAACTTCAGTTTCGCATTGAATTTATATACCTACGCTATTATTACTCGTATTTTACAAAACTATCGATGTTCTGTGACTTTTCTGATGCAGTGCAACTTACTGTTGTTCGGATAAACACTGGACTAAAGTAAGTTGCACTGCACCAGAAAAGTCACAGAACATCATAATAGAGTGTCTAATGAACGCCATCCCTTTTTGTGATAAGACATTGATGACTTCGCACGTCTTACTAAGATGCCTGTTATCTTCAGTATTTTCTTACCACAAGAAATGACTACATTTTGCACCTATATCTTTAAAATTATCAAGGTTGGCTATATAGTAAAAGTCGTTCACATTCATGAGTATACATAATAACAGCCAAATTATCATGTATTTATGTATTTTTAAAAGGTCACCTTATGCCAATCACCTATAGTGGGCCCTATAATTATTGTTTTAACCTTCTCTGACAGACGTAAAGAAATCAGAATAATTTATTATGACAGTGTTACTTCCCACGAATAATTTTCACACAGAAATATCAAATTACTTGCTATGTCTATTTGTTTCTCGTTAATTTGCATAACTTTAGTAACCACCTGTGCACTTGATTAGACGATTTGCTCAAAACGGTAAACGTGCCTAGTTTTTTTTTTAAACATTGCAAGTCTCAGCGCGAGATCTTTAACAACGCTTTTTTTTAGGGTTACGTACCTCAAAAGGAAAAAGCGATACCCTTATAGGATCACTTCGTTGTCTGTCTGTTCGTCAGTCTGTCAAGACACTTTAATTTATTTATTTAAAGGCTAGGCAGATTGATGCTCAAAATCCTTTCTCAACAAAAAGGAATCAAGTGAAAAAAATAACTTAACAAACATTTTACTTATCCAGAATCGTTTGGGAGGAGATTGACTGGACCCCCCTTTTTTTTCGGGGTTGAGCGGAAGGGCGTGTCAGACTTTTACTGACTGTGCCACGGTATCTCTTTCGAACAACCCGCGACCCTGGCAGACATCGGCCCTATCGGACCCCGTCTATTACTGCTGACATCTCTTTGAGGCGCACGTCGAACACGATGCGCCGTCGACTCAATGAAATGACCTAATATTAAAAATTGCGAATGTGACGTTAAATTGAATGGATGAGAACTACTTCTAGGATCACTTTCTCCTGTGGCAGCACTAAAGCTAACACCTGATTTGAATTGGTCCCAGTAATCTTAATTTTAAATAATAGATATGTGGTCTGCATCCAGCACCGCAGAAGGCGGAGTCATGGGTGGGGGTGTGTGTCCTCGCGAAGGGAACAAAGCGCTCACCACGTCCTCCATGAGTCTCCGGCCCCAGCCGGAGACGCTACGTCAGCCCATGTGGGGAACCCATGAGCGGAGTTTATCCCGCACCATTTTATAGAGGCGTCCCCATGGGTCCCTGTTCAGAGTCTCCATCGACTCTTCGCGGGCCAGAGCCCTGGCCGGCAGGATCTCCGCTTGGAGTGCGGTCTTCGCTGCTCTGTACCCCTCGGACAGATTCGCCTGAATGGCTTCCGTATCCGGAGGGCGGTTACGTAGCCTGCGGTGCCTGGTGTACAGGTGTCGCGCAGCCACGCACGCCTCGCGCAAAGCCGTCGGTTCCGGCGACCACCAGCACACCTGGCGCCAAGCACGTCCAGGATGCCCCATTGCCACGTCACATATTTCGGACATAACCTCCCGGAACCACTCCGCCTCGGCGTTGATGTCAGCAGGCCTGCCCGGTGGTGACACCCAGGCCTGCACGATCGACGCTTCCAGGAGGTGCTCCCGATCCAGCTGCTACAGCGCCCACCGCGGACCACTCGGGGCCTATCGGACCGGCGCGCTCGAGGTCTGAGTGGAAACGTCGAACCGGATGTACCGATGGTCGGAATAGGTCTCCACCCCCTCCATGACGCGCCAGTCAATGACGTGCGGCGGCAGAGCGGGGCTGGCGAACGAAATGTCCACCACTGATTCACCCCGCATCCGCACACACGTTGGGACAGAATCCCGGTTTCAGAATCCCGACCAGGCCTGTCTCCAGAGTCCAGTCCTCCACCATCCTGCCCCGCGTGTCCGTGTTCCGGGAACCCCAAGCCACGTTCTTGGCATTGAAGTCCCCGAGGACGAGCACGGGGAGGGAATGAAACCCGACGACGAAGACTCTCAACTCCACCAGGCAGTTGTGGAACTCGGCGAGAGTTCGGTTTAGAGAGAAGTACACTCCTACCACGACTATCTCCCCGAACCGTGCTGTCACGCAACCCCGTCCCCTCTTGACGGCCTCGAGGGACAGGGTACCGGCGGCGGCCGACGAAGTTAGGGCCACTGAGCCGCTCAGGTCCTTCACCCAGTCATCCCTGGGCGTGACAAAGTACGGCTCAGCGACCACGGCGATGTTAATCGACCACTGCGCCATGCTCTGGAGCAACAGATCCTGAGCAGAGGCGAAATGGTTGATGTTCGCTTGGAGGAGGCGTAATGGGGCCATTACTGACATTCCATATCAGCCCCCTCCCGAGCCCCCTTTGGAGGCCCTGCCACGATGGTTGCGGCGGCGACGACGGTGGGGCAGCGGCGGCGGCAGTGCTGGGCTTGCCAGCTACCGCACATATAAAGCAGTGAGGCGCGAGGATCTGTCAGACTCTTACTGACTAAAAACTACCCCGGTGGTCCATCTCACACCTACGTCGGGGTCGCGAGAACAAATGATTCTTCCGCAACCCCGACTGGTGCTGGCCTGCCTCGACTGGCCTCCTCGTGTTGGGGGGGGGGGGACTCGCGATGTCGCCCAACAACACTGCAACCTTGGACGCCACGTCGTCGGCTTGTCAGCAAAAGCCCTGACGAGCGGCCCCTCCTCAAGTTCCTCTTAGCATCGCCGTGGTGCCCAAGCCACGGTTACTGAGCCCCCCACCTCGTCAATGCGGGAACCCACTGGGGGGGAGAACGAATGGTGCCTGCCCTAACCTGCTCCTCGGAGCTCCTCGTTCTCCTTTCGGAAAATCTCCATGGCGATAGTCAGGCGGGCGACCTCCGCCCGCATCTCGGACATACCGTCCGGTGGAGGCCCGAAATGAATTGCCTCCGCTGCCTCCATAATGGAGGCCGTGGCTGCGGATATGGCCTTGTCTTTAGAGGACTGAAACCTCTTCAAGGCCACACCGTTGATCGCAGCAACCGCCGCCTGCGGCATCTGGCTCACCACCTGACGACTCTGAAAGCACCGTGCTGCGGCTGGCCACTTCAGGGCAGCGTCCCTTCGTTGCGAGCCTACCGGCTCGCTGGGCTGCCTCGGCTTGACAGGTCGACTCACCGGGCAGGCTCGCCTGGTCAGACGCCGACCTCGCATCACGGGGAGTCGCGATTTTTATCTGGAAGCCAAGCGCAGACCCTGTCCGACACCGCGCAGCCTCGCCCGCTTTGATCCCTCAGTACCTTTGGGGCCGACAGGCTCTCCTCTTCCGGGGAGGGACCATGCTGGGAGGGACCGCGTTTCCTCCCAGACTCCTCTAGCTCGGACGATCGGTCCCTCAAACTTGAGCCTCCTCGGCTCTTGTTGCCGTCAGCGACGGCAAGCGGTGAGACCACGCGCGGCTCCTCTTCGCGCTGGCCGGTGGTGCCGGTCATTCGAGAACCTGACAAACTAAAATTTATCAGGTCCTCGAATGACCTAGAACGTGATGAGCTTCCTCGGCTTGGCAGACATTTGTTGCCCCACCCAGAATACGAATGGGGGCTTGACGTTCCCAAAGGGAACGAGGTGGATTCTCCGGCTGCTGAGCAGCCGGTACCGCCCTGGGGTAGTTTGTTTTCATTTGTCTGTTCCATTTTTTGTTTTTCCTTTGAAGGTTGTGGTCCCTTTTTCCCCTGTTAACCCTCCCCAGCGCTAGTGACGGGATTCCCTCCAGCCATTCATCCCCTCAACACGCTCGACCTCGGGATTGGGGTAATTTTATATAGAGGTTGTCTTCCTCTCCCCTTCACACTCTACGCCCACAAAACTCACCCTCTGCAAACAGAGGGGGTGTGGACGTGAAATGGCAACCAGACCTTTCCCGACGACGGACTGGCCGCCTCAACCCCAGCCCGTTTCCCTTCATCGACCATTAAGTATGATCGATGATGGGAACCATGACCCATACCCGTTTCTTGAAGATTGGCCGCTAACCCCAACTGTCCACCAAAAGTAGGTGAACAGTTGGAGCTTACGTTTCCCAGGGTGCGCCACGTAGAGGCTCTTCAACATGCGACCCCGACTTGACCCCCCTGAGGCTAGGCTTTAGCAAAACAACACTAAAAAAGCACACATTTTATTTTGCTTAACGCATATGATGCCTCCTCGGATCACTTTCCGCCAATTCCCCAATGACTTCGTTATTTAGAGTTGAATGTTGGCTATTCTGGGTGCTTACACTGGGATCTCCAAAGGTTGTACAATACGACACGCCTCTTTTAACATTTATTTATATTTAGTTTCTCTTATTATAATTATCTTTTTAGTATTCACTATGACACTTTCTTTAATTTCATAACAAAGGTTAAGATTTAATCCAACAGCCTGTAGTTATGAAAGCGACACAGTTACTAAAATACAGCGGCTGTTACCTTATATAAAAGACAAAGTCCAATCTTAAAGTTTAAAACTTGAAAACATAATACTTATGATAATTTATGACAACTGTACCTTAGGTCGAGTAATGCTTGCTAAAAAATTTCATTAAATAATATCAAGTTCACTTTACGGAAGAACTCAGATGCTTTTTTTAAGCCCCTTAGTGCCCCCCCCCCCCTCTGGATCCGCCACTGCTGCTACCCCTATATATAAGAATACGTCAATAAATTCATATTGAATCACTCCAAAACATCCATCTCGAGAAATTGAACGATTTTTTCATCGAGACCAAAGAAAATGGTATTCGACGTATATAAGGAACGGGTCGACTTGATAAATTATGTAATTTGATACATACATATATACCTGCCTGAAGTAGCCGCAAAAACGTGATTTTAAATGGAGTGTCAGCCGAATACGGTCCCGTGGAAATAACGTTGGATATTCCGGATATGTATCGTTTAGACTTTTACCATTTGAGAAAGGTGGTATTTTTAAGTGCTTTTGAGAATTCGTTTTTGTTGTTATCATGTTACGAGTAATATAAAATGTAGCGTTTTAGCATGGCAATAGCGTACATTGAACCGAGTTCATGACCGCTACATTCTAATTTTTTTATTTAAAAACTAAAATTAGGAACGTTAACGTCCTGAATCAATATCGTATGGAAGGCCTCGGCGTCCACAAAATTTCTAGTAACTAGTTTACCGGCTTTCTTAATAATGTCCTCGGTTTACGGCAGTGCGATATAAATAGGAAAATCCTGCTGCCTGCTAGACTCCATACTGATTATTTTATTGGTATTCTATCTCCTCTTTTGTTCTCCATTTTTATTAATCTAATTACCACCGAACTTCGGGTTGCGTATCATCTTTATGCTGACGATTTGCAGCTTTACTACCAGGCAAATGTGGACAACATATCCGATGCGATTGAGGAGCTAAACCGGGATTTAAGTGTGGTTAATAACTGGTCTGATCGATTTGGCGTGGCGGTTAACCCTACCAAGTGTCAGGCTATCACTGTAGGGAGCCCCTACAGTATGAGGAAATTGAAAGGCGTTACTGTACCACCTGTAATGTTTGATAACTCAGTCATCCCGTTTAGCTCCGATGTTAAGGATCTTGGTCTGCATGTCGACACATGTCTTGACTGGCGAAAGCAGGTCACGACTGTAAGCTCAAAAGTCACTGGAACGTTGCGGTCACTCTATCGGTTGAAAAACTTTCTCCCATCACACATAAAGGCTATGCTTGTACAGTCCCTAATCTTTCCCATAATAGACTATGGTGATGTGTGTTACTATGACCTGAATGCAGATCTCCTCAATAAACTTGACCGCCTTCTAAATAACTGCATTCGATTTGTCTTCAATCTACGTAAGTATGATCATGTTTCCGCGCACCGATTGCTTTTAAAGTGGTTACCCATACGTCAGCGTAGAGGGCTCTGTCTATGTTGTATTCTATACTCGACAAATCTACCTCTCCTTCTTACCTGACCCCCCATGTTCAATACTTATGCTCAGCCCATAGTAAAAATCTTCGTTCCACCAACAATCGTCTTCTACGATGTCCTTCTCACCGCTCTGGTTTTATTCACTCTTCTTTCTTTGTCCAAGCTGTCTTTCTTTGGAATGCGCTCCCTCTGAACATCAGGATGGCTACCAGTCGGTTATCTTTTAAAGTGAAGGCTCGTGAACATATTCGTGAGACGCTTATAAAATCATCTCAGCGCTGATTTGCTGGATTCGTTTTCTCCTCTACCTATCGTTATTTCTCCTGACAAAGTTTAATTTGTTTATATGTATATATTTAAGTATATATGTATTATTATTTTTCGAGTTATCTATCCCTTTTGTTGCACCTGCCATGTTTTGTCTCTGCATCACCCTTTTTTTTTTTTTTTTTTTGGTGGGAAATCATCAAATGACTGCTCCCGCTCTGGGTGGAGCGGGAGGGCGTGTCAGACTTTTACTGACTAAAACCCACCGTGTTCCTTCAGTTGCCTGTGCCAGGGCCACGGTTTTCTCTGTGGAATAACCCGCGACCCTGAGGCGTCGGCCCTATCGGACCCCGTCATTTTGTGCTGACATCTCTTTGAGGCGCGCGTGGAACACAACGCGCCGTCGACCCGGGCCTGGTCCTTACCGGACGGCGAGCTACCCATGGCTCGCCGTCCGCAAGCCCGCGCCTACGGTGGCCGGGAATCTGCTTGCGATTCCCGACGCCCAGGGCGTCTCCTGCGGCGACTAGGGGCGTGAGGGCGCAATGCTCTCTCCCTCACGCGCTCCGCCTCCTCCTTTGCGAGCATTACTGCTTCGCAGAAGGAGGTGACGGCTTTCCATTCCCTCTCGCTCCGTACCATGGCCTGGACCAGGGCCGGACGCGAGAGATCGCCGCCGCCAATCGCCTCCCTGAGGACACTGCGGTGCTCCGCCCAAGCTGGGCATACCTCCACCGTATGCTCCACCGTGTCCTCCGGGCGATCCACACAATGGTGACACCCGGGCGTCTCCTCCCGCCTTATGCGATACAGGAACCACCCGAAACAACCGTGTCCGGTGAGTACCTGTGTCAGGCGGAAGGTGAGGACGCCGTGGCGCCTCTCCAACCACTCCTCAAAGAGGGGACTTACCGCCGCTATTGTGGCGTGCCCAGCACTGGGTTGCGACAATCGCACCCTCCATGTCGCCATGAGATCCCGCCGGAGCTCTGTCCGCTGTACCGTGATTTGTCGCGGCAGCGGAGTTACACCCCGGCGTTTTGCCTCCTCGCGCCACTCCCATACGTGCGCGAGGGCTTTTGCCTCCAGATCCCATGGCGGCAATCCGGCAAGGAGGCTCGCCGCCTCGCATGAGACCGTGCGGTATCCCCGGACCAGCCGGATGGCCATGACCCTTTGGGACGCGTTCAACCTGCGGGCCGGTCGGCGCCTCAAAGAACGCGCCCACACCGGTGCCGCACGACTCCCGCGTAGAGCCTCCGGCAGGAGGCGTTTGGACCCCCTAGATTGGGCAGGAGCCGCCTCAAGGCAGCCCCAGCCCGCTCCAGTCTTGGAGCCAAACGTCGGAAGTGCTCCACGAAGTTCCACCGGCTGTCGAGGACGAGTCCCAGGTACTTCATCGTCGACTCGACACCGATGTGAACCCCTCCCGCCGTTATCTGGGAACCCGACAGTGGCGCGTTCCGAGGACCATGAAAACACATGGCCTCGGACTTGTGCAGGGCCACTTCGAGTCCCAACTGCCGGATCCTATCGACGATTGTCGGAACCCCGAGTGTCGCTTGTTCGGCCGCCTCCTGGTGCGACCTCCCCTGTGCCAGGACCAGCGTGTCGTAAGCGTAGCACACCACGCTGACGCCATTCGGGAGGTCCGCGCGCAGCACCCAGTCGTAACCGATATCCCACAGAAGCGGCCCCAGGACCGATCCCTGTGGGACACCGCACGACATCTCTCGCCGGTTCCACTCTCCCCGGTGACCGGGGTAGATGACGGCCCTGTCCGTCAAATAGGCCTCGACCACACGACAGAGGTAGGTCGGCATCCGGTGATACCGCAATGCCTCCCTGATGCAACTCCAGGGCAGGGTGTTGAAGGCATTGGCGATGTCTAGAGACACCGCCAAGACGACCCCACCCCGGGCAACAGCATCCCCCGTCGTGAGGGCTCGCACGCGCATGATGGCGTCCACCGTAGAGCGCCCCCTGCGGAAACCAAACTGGCTCTCCGCCAAATCCGGCCCCACCCGCACCAGCCGCCCGACGAGGCGGTTTGCAATAACTCTTTCAAAGAGCTTGCCCACCTCGTCGAGCAGCACGATGGGCCGGTAAGCGGACGGAGAGTCCGCAGGGCGCCCCGGCTTCTTAATGAGGACCAGTTTCCCCGTCTTCCAGCGAAGTGGGAACTGGCCCTCCTCCATGCATGCGCTTAGGAGCCCCATAAGTCGAGGCCCGAGAGCCTCCATGGCCAGAACCCAGGCTCTTCCAGGTAAGCCGTCGGGTCCTGGGGCGGTATTTTTGGCACTAAGCCTATGTACCGCCACTCTCAGCTCTTTCTCGGTCACCTCCGAAGCATCGTCGTCGTCGTCGGCAGTGTGGTCCGCATCCGGCACCGCAGTAGGCGGAGTCATGGGCGGGGGAGTATGCTCCCCCCGCGAAGGGAACAAAGTGCTCACCACCTCCTCCATGAGCTGGGGCCGGAGACTCTGCGTCAGTGGGGGAGCCCATGGGCGGAGTTTATCACGCAATATTTTGTAGGGTCGTCCCCACGGGTCCCTGTTCAGAGTCTCCAGCGACTCCTCGCAGGCCAGGGCCCTGGCCCGCAGGATCTCCGCTTGGAGGGCGGTCTTCGCCGCTCTGTACCCCTCGTACAGCTCCGCCTGAATGGCTTCCGTATCCGGAGGGCGAATACGTAGCCTGCGGTGCCTGGTGTACAGGTGTCGCGCAGCCACGCACGCCTTGCGCAAAGCCGTCAGTTCCGGCGACCACCAGCACACCTGGCGCCAAGCACGTCCGGGCTGGACCCGGGGCATTGCCACGTCACATATTTCGGACATGGCCTCCCGGAACCACTCCGCCTCGTCGTTGATGTCAGCAGGCCTGTCCGGTGGTGACACCCAGGCCTGCACGATCGAGGCTTCCAGGAGGAGCTCCCGGTCCAGCTGCTTCAGCGCCCACCGCGGACCACTCGGGGCCTGTCGGACCGGCGCGCTCGAGGTCTGGGCGGAGACGTCGAACCGGATGTACCGGTGGTCGGAATAGGTCTCCACCCCCTCCATGACGCGCCAGTCAATGACGTGCGGCGACAGAGCGGGGCTGGCGAACGAAATGTCCACCACTGATTCACCCCGCATACGCACACACGTTGGGACAGAACCCCGGTTGAGGACGACCAGGCCTGTCTCCAGAGCCCAGTCCTCCACCATCCTGCCCCGCGTGTCCGTGATCCGGGAACCCCAAGCCAAGTTCTTGGCATTGAAGTCCCCAAGGACGAGCACGGGGAGGGAACGAAACCCGACGACGACGACTCTCAACTCCGCTAGGGAGTTGTGAAACTCGGCGAGAGTTCGGTTCGGAGAGAAGTACACCCCTACCACGACTATCTCCCCGAACCGTGCTGCCACGCAACCCCGTCCCCTCTTGACGGCCTCGAGGGACAGGGTACCGGCGGCGGCCGACGAAATTAGGGCCACTGAGCCGCTCAGGTCCTCCACCCAGTCATCCCTGGGCGGGACAAAGTACGGCTCAGCGACCACGGCGATGTTAATCGACCACTGCGCCATGCTCTGGAGCAACAGATCCTGAGCAGAGGCGCAGTGGTTGATGTTCGCCTGGAGGAGGCGTAATGGGGCCATTACTGACACTCCATATCAGCCCCCTCCCGAGCTCGCTGTGAAGGCCCTGCCACTATGGTTGCGGCGGCGACGACGGTGGAGGCAGCAGCGGCGGCGGCAGTGTCGGCGGACGCGGCATTGACGGCGGTGGCAGTGGGCTTGCCCCTGCCCCTGGTTTTGGCGGGTGGTACGCAGGCCTTACTCCCCACCCGGTGATCGGCCGGCTTGCCAGCTGCCGCACATATAAAGCAGTGCGGCGCGGCACTGCACGAGCCGGCCTTGTGACCGGGCTGACCACAGCGGAAGCAGTGACCGCTGCGATCCACCTCCGAGGTGCATTGCACTCCCACGTGGTTGCCCACCTGGCAGCGGAAGCACCGCAGAGGTCTGGGCTCCAGCAGTTTAACCTGCGCAGAAACCCAGCCCACCAGGAGCCTTCGGCCCTCCCCGGCAATTTTTAGGGCCGTCGTCACGGGGCAGCTCACCGTAATGGAGCGCATCCCCGTGAAGTCAGGACGAATGGTGCCTGCCCTAACCTGCTCGGCAGAGCACCCCCCAGTCCTAACGACGGCAGCCACCACCTCTTCTTCCGTCACGGAGTCGTCCAGGCCCAGAATGCGCATGTCAGCGCACTTCGTTGGCCTGGACACTCGAGCCTCGTCCGCATTCAGGCACTCCTTCAGCTTATCTGCCAAAGCGTCCGCGGTCGGGCCGCTGGCCGCACCGGGAACCTCCAGCATCCGGGCGCCAGTCGCAGTGACTCTTAGCCGGAGGCCATTGGTGACACCGAGCTCCCCGAGGTTAACCGCCGCCTTCGCCTTGGCGAGCACCTCGCGGTAGGTCGTGCCCTTCTTCTCCGCTTCCGGCTGTAGTGTGATCACTACAGCTGCGGACTTCGGGGCACGGAGCCTAGCCGCGACGTTTCGCTCCTTGCGCCGCTGCCGCCTGTTTTTCCTCCTGGCCGCCCTTGCTGCCTTACTCTTTTTGCCCTTCTGCCCGACTACTTCCCACTCGGCGTCGGCCGGAGGGGATTTTGAAGGCGGGGGCGGCCGTCTCGCCGCCGGGGCCGAGTTCTTCGCCATCTGAGGAGCCACCCCACCCTTCTTGGATTGGGGCGGCGGCGCCTTCGCCAGGGGCGGGCCCGCCACGGCCCCACTTTTGGTGTGCCCGGAGGGCCCTGGTTTGGCCGCGGTGGCAGCATACGAGGCCGCCTTTCGCTTGGCCAAGGCCGGCGGCCGGGGGCGCAGGACAATGGCTTCCAGAGCAGAAAACCTACTCTGAAAGGAAGCCAGCTCCTGCCGCACCAGGGTCAGAACCTGGTCCTCGGCAGAGACGGGCTGGCCCTGCCCATGCTGCGCCCTTACTTGCGGGACCTCCCTGGGGCCCACTACTCGGCTCTTAGCCAGGTCTGCACGGAGCTCCTCGTTCTCCTTTCGGAGAAGCTCCATGGCGGTAGTCAGGCGGGCGATCTCAGCCCGCATCTCGGACATACCGTCCGTCGGAGGACCGAAATGAATGGCCTCCGCTGCCTTCATAATGGAGGCCGTGGCTGCGGATATGGCCTTGTCTTTAGAGGATTGAACCCTCTTCAAGGCCACACCCTTGATCGCGGCAACCACGACCTCCGCAAATTTGGCCGATCACTCCGATTTCGAGCCGCCAGCGGCGTCCGTCTCACCACCTGACGACTCTGAAAAAGCTGTACTGCGGCTGGCCACTTCAGGGCGGCGTCCCTTCGTAGCGAGCCTACCGGCTCGCGGGGCTGGCTCGGCTGGCTCGGCTGGACTGGCTGCATTTGGCTCCCTGTCCTCCTGGGTGGTGAGCCCTCCGCCTCTTCCTCGGACCCCACCCCGCCGTCCAATTTTTCGGGCCGAGGCCATCCCGCCATCCGAGAGTGACCCCTGGCCATCCCCCGGTTTGGGCCGCTTCAGGAAGAACCTTTTGTCCTTCCTTGCAACCCCCACCACTACGCGCTCCGGGCTCTTAAAGGAGCTCTCCGCGCCAGATGCAGCGTCAGAATCTGACCGCGCATCACTCGCCTCCTTTTCGCGACTCTCCTTCTCCTCGTCCTCGAATGAACGAGAGCGCGATGAGCCTCCTCGGCTCGAAAGACATTTGTTGCCCCCCCCAGAATACGATTGGGGGCTTGACGTTCCCAAAGGGAACGTGGCGGATTCTCCGACTGCTGAACAGCCGGTACCGCCCTGGGGTAGTTTTTTTTCATTTGTCTTTTCCATTTTTTGTTGTTCCTTTGAAGGGTGTGGTCCCTTTTTCCCCTGTTAACCCTCCCCAGCGCTAGTGACCGGATTCCCTCCGGCCATTCATCCCCTCAGCACGCTCGACCTTGGGATTGGGGTAATTTTTTAAAGAGGTTGTCTTCCTCTCCCCTTCCCACTCGACGCCCACAAAACTCACCCTCTGCAAACAGAGGGGGTGTGGACGGATATGGCCACCAGACCTGTCACGAAGACGGACTGGCCGCCCCAACACTAGCCCGGTTCCCTTCATCGACCAATATAAATGATCGATGATTGGAACCATGACCCTTCCCCGTTTGTTGAAGATTGGCCGCCAACCCCAACTGTCCACCAAAAGCAGGTGGACAGTTGGAGCTGACGTTGCCCAGGGTGCGCCGCGTGGAGGCTCTTCAACATGCGACCCCCTCTGCATCACCCTAAGGTTGACTGGTAGAAAATGCCTCAGGCATTAAGTCCGCCTTTGTACAGTATTTTTTTACTTGTGCATAAAGTGTTAATAAATAAAATAAATAAATAAATTAATTTAATGTGGGCTACTTTATCGAGGCTATGGATGCCTGGAGACTATCTTGCCCAAATTCAAATCCAACTGACAATCCATTTTTCCAGAGATGGTGGAATGAGTTGTTCTGCAGAGTAGTTCAGAACAATTTACTTGAGTCGTACTACTACTGCGGAGCGTGCGCGCCTTCTGGCTTTGGGTAAGTGGGAGTCGGGTGATTGTTATGGACTACTGTCTTCGAACATAGGCACAACTTTCGACTACATTACTTTCCGCCTCGCTGCTTCCCTGCGACTAAAATCTCCTTAACGATCACCTTATAGCTGTCAACAGCTTCGAACATCACGGCATGTCTTCCAGCCGAAGTGCGGGTCACTTAGCATGGGACGCGAACATTAAAGAGATCCATGGATCCATGGAAGGTAGGTAGGACAATGTGGAATACAACGTGTTGTGTTGATACTCTTGCGCCATCCCATCTTCCTGGCTCGGCGTGATGTGCTGGCGTTGCTGCTGTGATTGCGGGAAATCTCAAGCGACAAAAGTATAACCTTATCGGTATAGTAAAACTATTGTGGTTTATTGTGGTATAGTAATTTTATTCTAGATGTGTTGTCTTTTCATATGATTAATTAATAAATGTATAAGTACAAACAATTGTAGAAAATTTTAAAAGAATAACGATGGAGTTTCTTGCTTATTCTTCTCCATAAGAAACTATATTTTGCTAGGGGCAACTGCATATCCAGTTAATTTTTTGTGTCACCCTCATTGTTTATCAGGTGTGCGGTTTAAGCAAATACGTTTTTGAAAATAACTTCAACTTGATAACTCCTCGCGTTCCTGAGAAAAAGGGTCTTGACAGACTGACATACAGACATACAATCAAACAGACAATGAAATGAACCTATGAGGGTTCAGTTTTTCCTTTTGAGGTACGGAACCCTAAATAATTTCAGTATCTGGGAAACAGATTAAAACAACATCCTAATGAAATACGTATATTTGTTAAATGCATTGAATTACGTCTCTATAAGTCCTGTGATACGCAATACCTTACAATTCAATATAATTATTAGTAATTTTTTTTCATGATACGCTCTAAATGTGGCCAGCGCATCCAAGACGACTTTCGAAAATTCTTCAAGGGCTTCTAGTGCGCAGAAGTGACCATAACTATCAAGAGGTATGGAACAAAGTAGTTTCGGGAATTTGACCTTAAGCATGGCTGGCGACATGTAGATGATCTCATGAAGAGGGGATTCTGAAAAGACATAAATACAGAATTTTAGTAAAGGTATATTTGTGTGGAGCCCATGGGATATATGACCCGGTATTCGCTGGGAGGCTGGTAGTACCAGGATTGGAGTAGCTGATGATTGTCTAAAGTGCGATTGGAGAAGATTTTGTCGGGCAGTTGACTGCTACAGCAATGACTTGTCAGTCCTGCTCATCGTGTCAGACTTTTCACCCGTATTCCCTCAGTTGCCTGTGCCAAGGGCCATCTCTTTGTGACGCACATGGAAGACAAAACACCGTTGACTCGGGCCTGGTCCTTACCGAATGGCGAGCTGCCCATTGCTCGCCGTGCGCAAGCCCACGCCTACTGTGGCCGGGAATCTGCTGGCGATTCCCAAAGGCCAGGGCGTCTCTTGCGGTGACGAGGGACGTGAGGGTGCAAGGATTGCCTCTTTCATACACGGATCAACTCTTTCATCACATACTCCCATCGCGAGCAATACTGCTTCGCAGAAGGAGGTAACGGATTTTCATTAACTCTCGCTCCATGGTCTGGACCAGGGCCAGACCCGAGAAATCGCCGCCGCCGATCGTCTCTGCGACGTTGCTAAACCCTAAGGCAGCAATCCATACGAGTAATATGGTAAGAAAGTTAGTTGTAGTTGTTGTTTATGCTATGGTAAAGAGATTAAACAGTTGACAGAACGATACTGGATCTAAATGCCGAGTTTACATCGTAAGACACAAATACAAGTTTTTGTACTTACGAGCTAATTCCCATTCCAAAAGTCCTTTTATTCATGGACTTATTGGATTCAATGGATTATTTTTGGTCCAGTAGAACATGACCATATCAATGAGCGTCTCAGGTGTGTATAAATCGTGTAGTCCTCCATCAGCCCTGAATTTGTTAGATTTCTGCTTCCACCAGAAACTCAGTTCTCTTCTCACTTGCATCAGCCAGGAGAATAGAGCCATTGGGGAGTCGGACATGCCAATTACCTGAAAGTGGTAATAATACTTATTTCTAGGTTTGCAGAATGTATAAACTTTTTATTACAAAGAGAAAACATTTGTATTTGATATTCTTACGAAATCAAGACTTATGCGGCTGAAACCGCTCGGCGCTGGTTGTGAGTAAGCTTGGAGATCGAAAAAAATATTAAACGTAAAAACATCACAAAGATAAGGTTTAGGTATATAAATAAATAATAAAGCGCTATGTTGTCAACACCTTAACGTTGAGAAATTCGTGTTTTAGCACTTGTGAACATAGCCAGAATTGTAACTAACATAGCGATCGAAACCGGGATCTATTAGTATTTCTATCCATTGTTTTTTTTGTCTACTACTGATGTGATAGTTAATTAAAAATTCTAAACAGTACTCGTATTAGAAAAAAAACTTACCACGTGTATCAGGTTTAGTAGCTTGCACGTGCAAGTACTCACTTTCTTCCGTCAGTCCTAAAACGACGCTTAGGATTGGGCACATCCTTTCAGCCAGAGCTGGATCAACGACGAATGATTGTAATATTGGGTTGATGGAACCAACCGCATAGGTTATTTATGAACCAGGAGCGAAAGAAACCGGGAAGTTCGTATGGTAGCCTAGGATTTCCTGAAAGAGGTATATGTAAAATTGTATGGTATTCAACGTCAGAGGGGGCAATCCCGGTATTTTTAAGAACGCTCGCATTCTAATCTCAGAGTTAGTCTGTCAAAAATACGATCAGTTTACATACATATTTGACAATTTTTTTACATTGATTGCCGCTGAGATAAGATTGGTGACTCCTTGCGGTTTCGTAATACTGCTGCAATTTCTATTTCTCCCAAACCTGGCCGAGAAGTTCCCTGCAAAAAGGTTAATAGAAAAAACAATGAAAATATTTCAATATGAAAGAGATATATGTAAACAGAAAGCAAGCCAGAAACTTGTAGTCTTAAGCGTAATCAGCCTATAATGTTCTCACTGCTAGGACTCACGCCTCCTCTCGGTGAGAGGGAGTGGGCCGTAATCTACCTACTACGCGGGCACAGTGCAGGTTGGTAGATTGCACATTACTTATTCTACTACATGCCGGTTTCCTCACTATGTTTTCCTTCACGGTTTTTGAAACCATTGGTGACGAAATAATTTACACAAAGTAAAGCGCCTGTCTAGGTTCTAACTTACAACCTACAAGTCGGAAGTAGATTTCAGACATAATGGGTTATTCACCACTTTTAACTATGTTGTTAGGCACAGTCAAAGCATTAATCAAAGCATTTGACATTCAGTTATTTGTTTTTCGTGGAAAGTTAAATAAAAAATGAAAAAAAACTAAACGCATCTTCAAAACATTGGTTTGCATTATTGCCTGCCGTCATTTGTCAACAGTAGTTTGTTTAACATTATGAGACAGTTCATACTGTTTTCTACTCAAGGTATGATCAATCTTTTCAAAACTGAATTTACCCAAGGCCAAACAATACACATCAATAATAGGTTAGACAGAGTTGTATCTACAGTACATCCATATTTTGCCAGATATGTTTAAGTACCATGTAACAAGGGCCGAGCCTATTGCTATGAGCCGGGCACAAATACAGACTCCGGCCTGCTACTGAGAAATTCCAGATAACCCAATATCACTTTGCCCGAACCGGGAATTGCACACAGGACCTGATGCCCAGCAGTATTGCTTGCGATTACTAGTCCAATGACTAACTCGTTGTCGTCAAGTGGTTTTTAAACAAAAACAATACTTACATCGGAAAATGCAAATCCTGGCAAGCTGGGAACTATGACCTCAACCGCCAAACCTTTGTCTTCACTATATTCAGTAATAATAGGAATGGCTTCGTAGAATTGCCTCACGGAACCAGGCTAGCCGTGCAACATCAGAAGGGGTATAACCTCAACGTTCTCAGGTACCTAGAGCAAAGAAGTCCTTCAGATTTTAGTTTGTTTGTTGAGTCAGTCAATGACTGAAAAAGGGGTTCGTTTGTGTCATGTACACGGCATTATGTTTTACGTAAATAAGCGAACGTAACTATTAATATTTTCTGAGGCGGATAGAGGTCGTGTATTCACAGTCCTCACTCAACGTAACAAATTCTTTGATTCTTAAGCTATCGAGTGGTTTAATTATATTTTGGATAAATATGTAGCTGCAACACCAAACTGTATCCCCCTATTTTGTTATCATCAGTTTTTTTGAATGGCCTCCTACTGTGACATCACATTTAAAGACGTAATCACGTCAAAAACTGTTAGTGTATAAAATTACCTTTTAAAAGAACTTGAAATCTCACGGAGTCATTATATTACCCTATAGCTGCATGATTTATTTTTATATCTATGATAACTCATAGGGGAACAGTTTGTGTTTTTTTTTTATGAAAAAAATTCCTTAAACTGGACTTTTAAATAGGAGACGGTTCTGTATCGAATTGCAATGTTCTGCATTTTCAACGCACCGCTTACTGCTGAGAGGTGAAAGTCAAACAGTGCACTTTTTGAGGCGGTAGGATGCACTCTGTTGCGACAGAAAATCCCCAGTGTGTAAGGGCTGTAGTAGGGCTTAAAATTAAGAAATTTCAAATTGATTTAAAATTTTAATCGATACATCGGTAGTCCTTAAAAACAAGCCTAGTCAAATAAATTGTACCGTAATAACTCGTGAATCCGAATTACACGATTCAATCGTGCTATCATAAAAACAAATCTATTTGTGTGCGAAATTGTGAGTTACTGACATACACAACTTTCTTATTGTACTTGTTATGTCGCTACTTGTGGAAACCTGAATTCATAAGACTTCAGTCGAACGTAATTGGCGCAGTCGGTAGGATACTCGCGGTCGGTTTCGCGTTATAAGGAAGATTTCCGATATCGTAAAGCCGCCCGTGCGGCTATCCAGTCGCTCCAGAGTCTACACTTCGTGCTTTATCGAGGAATCCAGACATCGATTACGCAAAGGGGCTGATATAATGTTCTAGTTCAAGGACAATAAGTCCATCAAAGTAAGGCACAGATCAGCCAGAAAAATGGGAAGCTACGATAGATTATAAAAATAAAATATTTACAAATAAGTTCGCTTCAAATCCTATTAGAGTCTATAATTCACTTAATGCTAATTTACATAAGAATATTATTCCAGCAGGTTCATCTAAGTTACTAAAGATTCCAATTAACGTTCGGGATGGAGATGTTCCTGATCAATCTATTTCAAACTGTGTCGTCATTCATGAATGCCTTACTACGAATCAAATGAAATCAAATCAAAAGTCATTTATTCAAATTACTCGTAGGCTGAGAATCAGCACTTTTCGAACGTCAAAATTACAGAAGACAGTCCCCCAAAACGCCTGCCCTTCACCACTTCCTAGTGCTTTAGCTGGGAAAAAGAAGTGGCGCAACAAACTCCCCAGCAGCACAGCTGTCTGTTCGGTTAGGAGATTTGGATTTTATACAATTGTAAGTAATTACCAAAACATTAAATTAAATTAATTGCCATACATCAGCTAGCCACGCCAATACCTAAAAAAAAATGTTATTAAAACTTAATACATAAATAAAAGCCTCTAGGCCTAAAGGGCATGGCAGCTTACATATGCAATACTGGATAATGTACAAAGAAATAAAATAAATAAATGATAAACTAGGACCATCAAAATAAAATAAATTAACAAAACAATTACTGTAACAATAATAAAACCATAGACAGCAAGACGACCAGTCACCACAAGCAGCACCCGTTCACGAGCATAACGCAAAGATCCATTACCTTCCTCGCCATATTTGAGGGAAGGAGGAAACCCAACCCCCGACGCTATCGCAAGCAGTGACATCTAAGGGAACATGACGAACTTGCTGTCGGTTGCGAGTGCACTGTTTACGTCGTCAAAATTTTGTCTATTCCTGTCTACTTTAAAAAAGAGAGGTATCATCTGCAAACACTACAACGTCACAGATATCATTTAAATAGAATGGTAAGTCATTGATATACACTAGGAACAAGAATGAACCCAGTATCGAGCCTTGAGGTACACCTCACTGAACTGGTAGCTCGGAAGATTTTACGGTTGAACAGAATAGAGGTAATCCGAGTAGAAATTATATAATCTTCTCAATGGATCGTGCAATGCCTGCAGAAGAACAGCAAAAGCAACGTGTATAAGACGTGCTATCGCGCCTTCGTACTGACCATTTGAATGAAGAGGAACGCATTAATCTAGAACCGTTGTGCTCGCAATATGCAGACGTTTTTAAATTGAAGGTGCACAATTAACATTCATAATAAAAATCAAACATTCAATTAAAACCACAGATGAGGCTCCAGTCTATTCAAAGAGTTACAGATATCCATTTAGTCATAGGCAAGAAGTGCAAGAACAGATAGGTAAACTGTTAGAATAAGGTATAATTAGACCTTCAACTTCTGCTTGGATTTCTCCCATTTGGGTGGTAGCTAGGAAAGCCGACGCATCAGAAAAGGCAAAGTGGCCTGTTGTAGTCGATTTCAGGAAACTTAACGAGAAAACCATAGACGACAAATACCCTATCCCCAATATAGCTGATGTCTTAGACAAATTAGGTAACTGCCAGTATTTTACTACGCTAGACCTAGCTAGTGGATTCTATCAAGTTGAGATGTACCCCGAAGGTATTACGAAAACCGCATTTAATGTAGAACATGGGCATTTCGAGTTTCTATGGATGCCCATGGGACTTAAAAATAGTCCATCTACCTTTAAAAGAGTTATGTACAACGGGTTGCGAGAACTCCAGAATACTATTTGTCTAGTATATCTAGATGATATCATGGTTTTTAGTACATTATTGCAAGAGCACATAGTCAATCTAGAAAACGTTTTTGAAAGATTAAGCGAATCTAACATTAAGACACAAATGGACAAATCTGAGTTCTTTAAATTAGAAACAGCTTATCTAGGACATATTATAGGCAAATATGGAATAAAGCCTAACCCAGATAAAATCTCAGCAATTCAAAATTACCCCTTACCTAAAACCTCTACCGAAATTAAAAGGGTTTTAGGACTTCTTGGTTATTACAGAAAATTAATTCCTGATTTTGCTAAATTAACCAAACCTTTGACTCAAAGCTTAAAGAAAGGCTGTAAAATCACACTCGGTCAAAATTTTGTCGAATGCTTTGAAAAATGTAAGTCCCTTCTGGTCAATGATCCAATTCTTCGATGCGTCACTACGGACGCATCAAATTTGGCAATTGGACCAATACTTTCACAAGGGCCTATTGGATCTGAGTAACCAATAGCTTATGCCTTGCGTACGCTTAACTCTAGTGAAATAAACTATATCACTATTGAAAAGGAACTATTGGCTATAGTCTGGGCAACCAAGTATTTCAGGCCATTTGGACGAAGGTTTAAAATAGTGACTGACCATCGCCCTTTGCAATGGGTGATGAATATAAAAGAGCCAAATTTCCATCCCAACCCGTTGGAGATTAGTCTTTATGCAAGGAAAACATAACACTAATGCAGATGCTTTGTCACGAATATAAATTCATCATGAAGAAGCTAGTTCGATAGTAGTTAACACCTCAAAAGGTGCACCTCCAGTCTCAGATTCTCCCGGACACGGTTGTTTCGGAAGGTTTCTGTTTCGCATAAGGCGGGAGGAAACGCCCGGGTGTCACCATTGTGTGGATCGCCCGGAGGACACGGTGGATCATTTGGTGGAGGTCTGCCCAGCTCGGGCGGAGCATCGCAGTGTCCTTGCAGAAGCGATCGGCGGCGGCGATCTCTCGCGTCCGGCCCTGGTCCAGGCCATGGTGCGGAGCGAGAGAGAATGGAAAGCCGTCACCTCCTTCTGCGAAGCAGTAATGCTTGCAAAGAAGGAGGCGGAGCGCGCGAGGGAGAGAGCCTTGCGCCCTCACGCCCCCACTAGTCGCCGCAGGAGACGCCCTGGGCGTCAGGAGTCGCCAGCAGATTCCCGGCCACCGTAGGCGCGGGCTTGCGGACGGCAAGCAATAGGTACCTTGCCGTCCGGTAAGGACCAGGCCCGGGTCGACGGCGCGTCGTGTTCCACGCGCACCCCAAAGAGATATAAGCACAAATTGACGGGGTCCGATAGAGCCGACGCCTGAGGGTCGCGGGTGATTCGAAGAGAGATAACCGTGGCCCTGGCACAGGAAACTGAAGGAACACGGGTGGGCTTTATTCAGTAAAAGTCTGACACGCCCTCCCGCTCCACCCAGAGCTGGAGAAGTCATTTGATGATTTCCCACCCAAAAAAAAAAGACTCCGATTCTAGAACTGAAAGCGCGGATTCTAGGACTTTAAGCGCACATAGCGATTTAGAAAGTCCCATATCGGAAATCCCTATTTCCGACGACCCCCTTAATAACTTTAATAGGCAAATATATCTTAATGTTTTAGGAGATATAAAAAGCAGGCCTATTGTTTCTAAACCCATTGAAACACATAAAAAAAGACGTTATTAGCGCAATTAAAGAATACGCTAATCTAAAAGTAAATACTGGAATTTTAATAAAGCCCACATTGGAAATGTATTCTATAATACCTATAATTCAACAGGTATTTTAAAATTTCTGCAATGATGTCAGTACTCACCAAAACCGAAGTAGAAAATATTAAGGATTATTTCAAGCAACAGGAAATTATAAAGAAATATCATGAAGGCAAAACCAATCATAGGGGCATCAACGAGTTACCTAGCATTATCGCATAGGTGCTATCGGCCAAATATGAAAGAGCATGTAACAAAGTATATCAATTATTGTCAAATATGTGGGTAAGCTAAATATGATCGCAATCCAGTTAGACCAAGATTACAAATTGTACCTCCGCCTACAAAGCCTTTTGAGGTTGTACATTTAGATCGACTTAGTATTGAAATGTATAAGTATCTTATAATAGTAGATGCATTCTCTAAGTATGGTCAAGCATACTTATTGAGAGATGCTACCGCTATTAGTGTCGTACAAGCTGTACTGAAGTTTTCTACGCATCACGGAGTGCCTTTAACTATTGTAACAGACAATGGTCCGGAATTCAATTATCAAATATTTTCTGAATTTACTAGATTGCATAAAGTGCAACATCATAAAATCTGTCCTAATACACCTAATGAAAATGGAATAGTAGAACGACTAAATTCTACACTTTTAGAACATTTGCGTATATTAAAATTAGAACAGCGGGGAGAATCAATTACTAATCTTATAACTTATGCTATATTGGCATATAATAGCTCTATACATCGCTTTATGAAATGTAAGCTTATAGATATAGTTACCGGTCATTTTTATCCCCGGGATCCTTTGGATATGAATCTATCAGAACATCTCTTACAGCAATATATCCAGGAACACCGTAGAAGATTGTCAAAAGTATACGATATTCTCAACGACATTTCACTTGATCGCCGCACTGAAATTACTGAAAATGTCAATAAGAGTCGTGAATCTGAAAAAGATTACGAATCAGAGCATCATGTTTTATTAGAAATCCTGTATGCCACAGGCAAAAGATAGCAGCTCGATATACTCATGATACGGTATGAGCGGATTTGCTTACAAATCTATACTAAAAGGAAAAAAGGCACCGTGCCTAAATCACGCCTAAAACGGGTGCCTGATAGTGCTCGTTTGTTAAAGGAAACTGAAAATATTACTCGTCCTGACCCTGGCCGTGGCTCGAGCGGACGACATAACGTTAGAAAGTCTTAAAGATGGACCAGGTATTGTGCCCTTCAATCTGGGATCCTATATGGAATATAAACCTTGAGGATATGCGCAATAGTTTAGAAATGGTTAACGAACAATTGCAGAAACTTAACCCACATTTGAGTAATATGTCGCGATCCCTCTATGAACCAAACGTTACATATTTAGAAATATCGGAATAATTCAAAACTCTTGAGGTAAATCGTGTTATATAGGACCTCAACCGCCAAACCTCTGTCTTCACTATATTCAGTAATAATAGGAATGGCTTCGTAGAATTGCCTCACGGAACCAGGCTAGCCGTGCAACATCAGAAGGGGTATAACCTCAACGTTCTCAGGTACCTAGAGCAAAGAAGTCCTTCAGATTTTAGTTTGTTTGTTGAGTCAGTCAATGACTGAAAAAGGGGTTCGTTTGTGTCATGTACACGGCCGTATGTTTTACGTAAATACGCGAACGTAACGATTAATATTTTCTGAGGCGGATAGAGGTCGTGTCGTCCTCACTCAACGTAACAAATTCTTTCATTCTTTAGCTATCGAGTGGTTTAATTACATTTTGGATGAAGATGATAGATATGTAGTTGCAACACCAAACTGTATCCCCCGATTTTGTTATCATCGTAACTGATGATACTATGACATCACATTTAAAGACGTAACACGTCAAAAACTGTTACTGTATAAAATTACCTTTTATAAGAACTTGAAATCTCACGGAGTCATTATATTACCCTATAGCTGCATGATTTATTTTTTTAGCTATGATATCTCATAGGGGAGCTGTTTGTGTTTGTTTTTGAAAAAAAAACTCTTTAAACTGGACTTTTAAATAGGAGACGGTTCTGTATCGAATAGCTATGTTCTGCATTTTCAACGCACCGCTAACTGCTGAGAGGTGAAAGTCAAACAGTGCACCTTTTGAGGTGGTAGGATGCACTCTGTTGCGACAGAAAATCGCCAGCGTGTAAGAGGGCTTAAAATTAAGAAATTTAAAATTAATTTAAAATTTAAATCGATACATCGGTAGTCCTTAAAAACAAGCCTAGTCAAATAAAATTGTACCGTAATAACTCGTGAATCCGAATTACACGATTCAATCGTGCTATCATAAAACAAATCTATTTGGGTGCGAAATTGTGAGTTACTGACATACACAACTTTCTTATTGTACTTGTTATGTCGATACTTGCGGAACCCTGAATTCCTAAGACGATGAATAACACCGCATTGCGCTCTATACCATGAGATTCGCCTTCTCAGCAATCTGATAGCGTGGGATCGAAAATTGTGAATTTTGCTTCAGTGTATTGGTATTTCACCCTTGTTTCTCACATCGAATAATTGTCTCGCATCTTAGTTTTACCGATCTAATTGTAATTATTAAATTAATTTAATAATTGTAAGTAAATTATATCGCTTTATTTGTATCCTCGACTTCAGCCGAACGTAATTTACTAGATTGAAAATTTATTTATTATGAGTTTACAAAAATATTGCCCAAAACACACACAAAAGTACATTAGAGATAAAAACTTGTACTTGCTTGCCACTTGCTCATTGCCGATGTCGCTGCTAACCAACGTTCAAGAATTTGGCAGCTGGTGGCACTATCCATTCTTTTTTTGTAAACAAGCGGTTTCCTATAAGCATCATTAATTAAAATTCCCAGTTGCGCAGCTGTTGACTGCTAAACAACGGGTCGGTATTTGCCAAACATGATAAAATACGAAAAATTTAGGAGAAAGCTCACCAAAAAGACTTGGGCACCCTATTTTTCGTTGCGACCATGTGCTATTCTTGTGAAACCGGTAGACTTATATTTGTTGACATATTAAATCTGACTGCAGTTTTTCAGTCAGTAAGATCATCCACGAGATAGTTTTCAACTATAATCAGGTTATTCTTGTCATACACCCAGTCTTCACATTTAAAAATATAATAAATGTATACAAAATATTGTAAAACATTTTAAAAGAGTAACGATGGAGTTTCATGCCCCTTCTTCTCCATACGAAACTACCTTTTGGAAGTGGCGCCTAGAATCAGTTCTATTTTAAATGATAATTTTGACGTTCAAAGGTGCCTTTTTATGGGCCTATTTGAATTAAATGCTTTGACTTTGCTGATTATATACCAAAGAAAAATTAAGAAGTAGGTTAAATATTATAAAGAATTGGCGGCAGACAGAATATACTTTTACGCATTAGAGCTGTCCTAGATCTAGGAATGCATAGTTTGCTATTGTCGCGTCTATTTCGAATAACTTTATCTGACAAAAGGGCAAATAGGCGTGGGTTCGATTTGACAAACATAATGGTCTCTAAAATGTACATGGATGGGATGGGTTAAGTTTTTTTTTTTGGTTTGCAGCTCTCAGCATCATGAACCCCATGAACCCCAAAAATTACTCCATATCTTAAATTAGAGGACCCTATCGGGGCTTATTTGTACAGAGCATATGTGGAATTACTATTTTTTTTGCTTAAGGATTCCGTATGTGCTTTCCAATCTAATTTACTATCTCCAAGAAATTTGGTTGAGTCAACTTTGTCTATGTTATTATTACTGTAGTGTACCTTAACATTTAGAATTGTTAATCTTTGGGCAAAATGCATAATATTGGCTTTTTCAACATTTATCTTAAGATTTTATCATTGATTATACAGAATTGTTAAGGTCAGCTTCGTATGTGTCTATTTTTACAGGCAATCACCAACTACCATCAGCAAAAACCGTCGTTGGGTGGTCGATACTTTTGGGTAGGTCATTAATATACAGTATTAAAAGAGTAGACCAACGACAGCACCTTGTGGTACGCCAAATTCTATTATACGTTCTTTTGATTAATGAATGACTTCTTGTTTATTTCTTTAATTCACTGCCGAAATTTCTGTAAATTGTCTTCTGGCGCTTAAAATAAGATTGAAGAAGGATTGAGACATTCCCTCTTATGCCATATGTTTCTAATTTCTCAATCAGTATATCGTGATGGACATGGTCGAATGCCTGTGTCATGTCGCAGAATATCGTGCATACAGGTAAATTAGCCTAGAATCAATTTTATTTATTGATCTGGTTTGGTTTAAGTCTATATTTCCATAAAAGTTTTCGTTTCTTTTTACTTCATAGTTTAATACCACGTGACACCCATTTCGGTTTTCTGATAGTATAAATTCTTAACGGGACAGCATAATTATTAAAATAGTGAAAAAATGTTATGTCATGTCAAGAAAAGGTTTGAAAAGATTTGTTTGGTTATTATAATGTCAGAAAATGATAAATTATGTTTTTAAATTTTGTCATATTTTCATTGCAGAATCACGTCTTTTTTGTACTGGGAATATCATAAACTGTGCTGTGATGTCCAACAGAGCAAGTTCTAAGATTTCGACCTTACATACTTTGCGAAAATTGTGAGCAATATTATCAATGCAAGTTTTACTTTTTAGACGCATTGCTTTATTCATAGCTAATTTTTATATTTTAGTTCAGTAAAAGGGAGTCAAATTCAAAAGTATGAAGGTTTCTTTTTATAATGTCGATATTGAAATCCCCGCAATGAGAACATTACGACAGCACTTCTTAGTTAGGTCTTTTAGAAGAATTTGTAATTTATCCATAAATACGTTTAGGTTTTGAGTGACGCTGCCGTTGAGTGACGCTGGGATCTCTGGTTACCAACTGACACTTAATAAAACAATTGTTTACTCTACGAGTTTAATCCTTATTTCTTTAGAATTAAATTACACTTATACCTTAATACCATGCATTGAGTTACGTTCGTTATTAAATTTCGCGCATTTTGATGCCATGACAACACTAGGAGCGAATCGTCTATGATTTTAAGAAAACTAAATTTTTTGAAAATTTCGTTCTTTCGTTCGTGGTGTGGTGTATTAGGTTATGTGATGTCTTAATTGTTTTAATGGATATTACGCTGGAAAACGAGGTGAAAAACAGTGTGTGTGTGTTAACAATATAATAAGTGATGTGAATTAGTGCAGGAATAAAGTTAGTGAGCAAATTATTACGTAACTACGTTTTGACTTTTCATTATCACAAAAAAAAAATGCAATTCATTTGATTTTGTTAAAACTTGTAGGTGACTTCAGTACCGTATTTTAGTACAGTGTTTAATTCTAGTGCCGAAACATTTTATAATTATCTTGAAGCATTTAATAAGCTTACCACAGGTACAGACTCTTTTAATCTACGTATCTGATTTAAAAACAGTGTATTATTTCTTCTGGTCGTGGAACTCCCGGTCCGTCATAATATTTTTTTTGAACCTAAATCTAGAAATCCAGATAATTTTACGAATTATTAGAAAGTTCTCAGATATGGTTTAATTTATTATTTATGTTGAGAATATACACACCGTGCGTTATAAACCATATAGGTCACCACTTGTTTTTTTTAAATATAGCAATTTTTTGAAATCTAAGAGAAAAACTCTCTTTGTTCATATTTACAACCAACTTACAATACAATACAATCGTACATTCAAACACAATGCACACAGTTTTAAAGGTCTGTTTCTTATCATTATAAAAAACATTCGAGTGTAAGCACCATTCGAAGAAACTAAGTCGTAAATCATCCTTTGTTTGCAAACATGTGCCGGCCGGCCGCCACCCGCGGTGATGACGTAATCTCGCCGAGAGTAAACTTTTTTTTTTCGGCCGCCATTTTCATACGACCGGTTAGGAGAATTTGTAATTTATCCATAAATATGTTCAGGTTACTTAACTTGGGAACTCTATACACACAAGCTAGGACAGTGTTAAAGTTAGGTAGCGCCATCGCACAACATTCAAATACTCCGGGTTCTGATATGTTTGCAATCAAGTTTAATTCCATGAAGTTGTTCCCGTTCTTTACCAAGATGCATGATCCACCTCTCCTGCTTTCATTTCTGCAGTACGACGCCGCTAGCTGATAATTTGGTATAGTTAAGTAAGATTCATATCCTGTAGTAATGATGTGTTCTGTTAGGCACAGTATAGCTACATTGAAACCTTTTTCTGATAACTCATCCAAACACACTGTGTCGGATTTGTTTAGTAACCCGGCAATATTCCGATGCATAACACGTACACTATTAGTCACTAGATTTTTTTTTGTTAACTTCTCTTGATTTACATCCATAGTTTTTACCGTATCATAGTATTCAGTATGAAAATAGTTATCTTTATCTTGGTGAACAAATTGTCGAGTCATGTTATCTTCATTCTCTTGTGTAAAAGTAATCATGTCTGCGTTTGATCGATTGATGTCAAGTAACAGAGTACGAAAATCTTGAAAAATAGTTCGAATGCCAGTGTTATTGAGCTTTCCGCTACGTCTATAGAACATTGTGTGATCATAGGACAGGTTCTTGTTCGAGTCAAGAAAATAAGCGTGCTCATGTGTCAATTATATCATGACACAATAAACTATTCAAATGTTCTATCCTCCCATTAAATATATTCGTGTAGCTGCCGCTCTTGAAAGTCAGTGCGCAGATTGTAATATTTGTATGCTTAATTATATTTGCAGATGCTCGTATACTAAACATCAAATTAGGGTAGTAATATGAGTTGATGTCTTCTTCTCCTATTAATATGATACAGAAATCGTTCATTGTGATGTGATGTAATGTAAACATTTAAAACAAAACAATGGCGATCTGTAGACATGAACTGTGCTGCCGCCCACAAGCTTTTAGTTTTTAACCCCATTAAATGACTACAAATCACTTGAATATAAACAAAAACAAGGTGCCAATTTAATTGACCTATGGCTATGTCACACTTTAGTACTACTTAGTGTAGATTTCACGAACGACGCTGAACGCGTTCAGTTTTATTGGTGAAGTTCGCCCTTAGTCTGTGCTTTACATCAAAATAACGGACATAGGTACAAGGTGCGGTGTGTGTCTCAAGATTGCACCAAAGTCTGGGAGTCCAGCTCTTATCCTGCTGAATTCCTGCATTGACAAATGGACGTCGAGCAGACGAGATAAGTACGTGAACTTTGAGTGTTGTGAAGAAGTGTTATGTAAGGAGTAAAATTATGGAAGTATGTGCAATTTAAATTATGCATTCTACAGCAAACATTTTTATTGATCATAATGCTAAATCATATTTTAATGTGGTAGTCTCCACGGCAAAAAATAAGAAAAAAGCATTACACTTACATTACAAGACTTGGCCCTTATGAAATGGATATCAAGAATAACCTTGAATATTAGTCTTGAACTGTGGCTGCCTGTTCAGGTATGCCTCATGTTCACTAAAGTTATACTGGTTAGCCTAGAAATTCATCCAGTGATCCAGGTTATTGGTGTTGAAACCATATTCAAATCCTGTGGCTTCCAGTGGGGGAGTTACTGCACGACGGTTGGTAATACTATCAATAAGATCGGTTATCATCTGAAATTGCTTTTAAAGGTCAATAAAATATTAACACGATTATATAGATTATTTTAAAAGTTTTAACCGCATCAGGTACCTGAGTAACTGTCTTACTTGAGTGTGATTACACTAAAATGAAACTATTTGACAATTTATAAAAATGTTGTGTAGTGCAAACTCTGAAATATCAAACAACGCATTTCCAGTACAAGCTGACCTCGCATTTCATAGACTTTCCGTTCCGATTGGTGAGCTTATACAAGACTAGAAATGTGTATAACTTAATACGCGGTCGTGTCTACAAGATTAATTTCATTGGCTGCTCGTTATCAAACAGTGGAGTAATATAGTACAATTGTTATCTAAAATGATAACCCTTACCTCAAATTTGATTTTGTAAGGTCTGATATCCGTGCGAGCAGTATCTTCTCCACCCAGGGTTCCCCACCATTTTTGATCCAGGCTAGTTAAGAACTCGGGTGATAGAACATCCGTGGCTGTCAAACCAAATACCAGAGTCACATAAGCAGAAATAACTAATAATCTTACGACTGCATTCAACTTGGCAGACTACATTATATAATTTCTGACTTCTCATAAAAATCTGTTTTATATCAACTGTTATAACATAAAGGTGCACACAGTTCCAAGAGCGTATAATATGGCCAACTTCTTTTTCATAGAATTTATATACCTACGTTATTAGTATTTTACATAACTATTGATGTTCTGTAACTTCTCTGGCGCAGTGCAACTTACTTTTGTCCGGTGTTTAAACGGACAACAGGAAGTTGCACTGCGGAAATGAGTAGAATGTGAAGAGATATGAGGAACAGGGTGTAAAGTTCACTCATACTCTTCAGAAAAGGGAGGATCCTCCGCCCAGATGGATGTCGTATCTGGTGGGCAACTGCCCAACGATTGATCTCGGGAAGTTTTATATATGCTAGCTGCGTGGTAAACTCTGATTGCGCGATGCTGAATTTGTGTGACGTCAGTGTGATGCGTTGTTCGCATGTAGATGCCGCCACAAGTGTCTACTGAACGCCATCCATTTTTGTGGTTAGACATTGATGACTTCACACGTCTTAATAAGATGCCCGTAATCTTCAGTGAGCGGTGGTGGCCCAGTGGTAACGGCCGTGACTTACGAGTTATAGGTCGTTGGGTCGAACCCAAACAGAGGCTTTACTTTGTATAAATTTATATCATCACCACTGCTTTCGAAACGGTGAAGGAAAACGTCGTGAGGAAACCGACTTGTCTTAGAACCAAAAATTCGAAGACATGTGTGACATCCACCAACACGCACTGGGCGCGCGTGGTGGAATTCGGCCCACTCCCTCTCATCGAAGGGAAGTCTGTGTCCCAGCAGGGGGAATATTATAGGCTGATTATGCAATCTTGAGTATTTTCTTAAATAATGAAACAACTACATTTTATACCTTAAAGATATACTTTACAATTATCAGGGTTGGCTTTATAGTAAAAGTCGTTCACATTCATGACTTCGAATGAGTTCAAAGTCAGCCGGTACCTACATAATGACAGCCACATTGTCATGTATTTATGTCTTTTTAAAAGGTCGCCTTAGTTGATTATTGTTTTGACCTTCTCTGACAGACACAAAGACATCAGAATAATTTATAATAACTGTGTTACTATAATATTCGCACGGACATATCAAATTGCTTACTAAATGTATTTGTTTCTTGTTAATTTGCATAACTTTATTAGCACCTGAGCACTTAGTTTGAAGATTAGCTCAAAACGGAAAAAGTGCAAGGTTTTTTTTTAAAGATTTCAAGAGGTCAGCGCGAGATCTTTAGCAACGCATTTCTAGGGTACCGTATAGAATCACTTCGTTTTCCGGCTAACTATCTGTCCGTCAGTTTGTCAAGTAAGACTATTTTGCTAAGGAAAGCGTGGACGGAGGTTTTAAATTAAAATTACTATGAAATATTAACGGCCTACTGTCCCTTGAAGCTTAACAAAAATCCAGATTCCAAGCCAACGCAATAAAAAAATAATGCGATATATTTTAATACTCGCAAATGAATCAAAACCTCTACGGTACTTCCCATTGACCTGAAATCATGAAATTTGGCAAGAAGCAAGGCCCAGGCACAGTTGAAATCATTCCTAAAATCGTATTTTTTTTTTTTGCAATGGGAGAATTGACCGCGACGTATATCGCTATGTATATAAAACATGATTTCCACATGTTTTTCAACAACAATTGGTTTTGGGAAAAGATCATCCCAACTAGAGAACCCCTCATTTTAAGTGGTCCGACACGGACTTGGCAGTTTTTATTTCTAACAGGAACTAGTTTTTTGAACTGTAGCCAAAAACATAAGTATCTTAACTTTGCATTAGATACCTAATTATTAATGCCGTTAATCTGTTTCTATTCACAAAAAAAGAAGTTTTCAATTGTTTCCATTGTCAAACAATTCAGTAAAAAAAATATTGTGTAAAGGATTTGCATGGCCATTTATCTCAGTCAATAATTTGGGCACGCACTGTTGTTTTACTATTATTCATACACATATATCATATATATCATCGCAGATTAAAACCTCGGTCTATTCTGTAAAAATGTCACCTACCACACACCACAGACCAAAGGCAAAATCCTTTGGGGTTCGTGGCTAAATGATATCACCCGTACGGGTAGATCGAAGGTTAAGCTAAGGAAAGAAAATAAAGAAACAGATAAAAATATTTATTTGCACAGTTCGTGAAACACTAAATACAAATGATAAAATAAAAAAATAACAACAACAATAGTGTGTGCCACACGGCTGTGCCAAAAATGTTAATTTCAGCATTAATGCCATACGCTACGCTACGCCTAAAGACCTTATATCTACATATTATTCAACGCATATAAGTGTCGACTTATGATTGATAAATTATGTAATTTGAAACAGACTGCTGCCTGAAACAGCCGTAAAAAAGTGGTCCTAATTGGTGTGCCAGCCGAACAATGTCCCAGGGAAATAACGTTGGATATCCCGGATATATATCATTTACAGTTTTTACTGCGGAGCGTGCGCGCCTTCTGGATGTGGGTAATTGGGAGTTTGGTTTTTGTTTTCATGCACTGCTGTCTTCGAACATAGGGTCAACTTTCGACGATATTACTTTCCGCCTTGCTGCTTTCCTGCGACTAGGAGCTCCTTAATGTTCTCCTCATCGCTGTCAACAGCCTCGAACACCTTGGCTTGTCTTGCAGCTGACATGCAGGCCGCTTAGCACGGTACGTGAACATTGATGAGATCCATGGATCCATAAAAGGTGGGTAGACCTTTAGTGTGGGGCACAACGTGTGTTGATACTCTTGCGCCATCCCATCTTCCTGGCTCGGCGTGCTGTGCTGGCGCTGCTGCTGCGGCTGCGGTAACTCTCAAACGACGGAAGTATAATAACCTTATCGGTAATTATATTTTCGAGCAATTAGAGGTTGAAACCCTCGGGCCATGGGGTCCGAGTTCTCATGGTTTGTTCAACGAAATCTCCTTACAGCTGGTTGACACATCCCGTGACCCAAGGGATGACTTTAACCATGGCCAGAGGATAAAATTTACCATACAACGTGGCAATGCCGACAGTCTCTTGGGTACATTACTAGTCGACAGCGATGCGGAGGAATTTTGACGGCAAATTTTAGCTTGATAGTGCAAGGTTATAATATTTAAATATTAATAGTTTATCATTTATTTTAATATAAGAAATTTATCCAGCGTACATATTTTTATCCTCTTCTAAAATAAAATAATTATCTATCGTGATCTTTAACATGTTCCAACTACGAAAACCATACATACTTTATTGTTTGGCTTCCTCATCATCATCATCATTTCAGCCGAAAGTCCACTGCTGGACTTAAGATTTCCCTAAGTACCGCCACATCGACCGGTTCTGTGCTTCTTGCATCCAGCGGATTCACAAGGTCATCGATGTACGAGGCCTTCCTACGCTACGTCTTTCGGTACGCAGTCGCCACTCCAGAACTGTTCTGCGAGCAATGTGCCCTGCCCACCGTCACTTAAGTTTGGCTATTTATCGGGCTATGTCCGTTTCCTTAGTTCTCCTGCGGACCTCTTCATTTCTGATTCGATCACGTAAGAAACTCCAAGCATAGCCCTCTCCATTGCGCTTTGGGTGACTTTTAGCCTTATAATAAGGCCCATTGTGAGCGACCACGTTTCAGTGCCAAGGTCATCACTCGCACTGGTCAAAGACTTTCGTTTTGAGACAGTACGGTATGTAGGACGAAAAGAAAAGTATTTTTCGCCGGCCATCCTAATCTCGTACAAGCTGACGTCCAGGATGTCTTCGGTATTGTGTCGGGTCAATTTAGCTCTTGGGTCATTTGTCAAACTCGTAACGGGGTTTCTTGTTGACTTGTATAACTGTCCATAGAACCTCTCGATCTCTCTTAACAACTCAGGTTAGACAGATACGATTCCGCCATCATCGGTCTTCAGTTTTGTTAGCAGGCTCTGCCCAATAGAGAGATCTCTAGCAGAGAGCTAAAGCTTTTATTCCGCTCTGTGAGTCCTTAATACGTTCTGTATTTAAGTGGCGAAGGTCGCTAGTCTAGGACTTAGAGGTCCGTCTAATAGTTGCCTTTACTTGAGCGCATCGTCGCCTCTACTTCATGAGCTGTAAAGTAAGATTACAGATTTTCTTGATTCCATTTGTAAGTTTAAGCTAAAAACTATCAGGATTTTGGACTTGGATCGGTGCTGGGCAAAGCGTAGACTTCATCAGTCGAGGTCTTTCCAGTTTGATATTTAAGTTCAATGTGTGGCAGCATCTACACCGCTACACGCGAACAACGCATCACACTGACGTCTCAACAATCCTGCATCGCGCAATCAGAGTTTACCGTGCAGCTAGAATATATACAACTTCCCGACATCAATGGTCGGACAGTTGCCCACCAGACACAACCCCCGTCTGTTCGGAGGATCCTCCCTTTTCCAAGAGTATGAGTGAACTTAACACGCTGTTCCTCATATCTCTTCACGTCACCATCTTCGGTGTCACCAATGAAGTGCTTAGGAAGCGTGTGATAGGTAGAAATAGGTTTGAAGTAATAAGTTCCAAGTACACAAGAAGAAGAATTAAAGTTTATTAGATCACAGTCCCAGGTTTCAGTTTACACACACAAGAGTTACACTTAGTTAAGAAGGAGTGTTAGAAATGTAGATAGCAGAGAACAGCACGGATAAATAGTGAAAGGAAAAAAAAATTGAAATATTTCAAGGTTTACTAGCTAATGCGGTGAAGCCAGGATCGCGCTATCAGAGTTTACCGCGCAGCTAGCATATTTACAACTTCCCGACATCAATCGTCGGGCAATTGCCCATCCATCTGGTCGACACGAGATACGACATCCATCTGGTCGGAGGATCCTCCCTTTTCTAAAGAGTATAAGTGATTTTTACACCCTGTTCATATCTCTTCAAATGTGCCTCTTACCATGTGGTGATTACTTCCAGCTTTCACCGTGTTGATCATAGAGACATCATTCAATACTTGCTTCTTTGTCGACATAATCTGGCCAGTAGGTGACCTCGGTGTTTCCGACGTTCAACTTCTTATTAACCCCACTCGTAGGTCATCATCGTCTCTCTAGCCCAGTTTCGCGTTGAAGTCCCACATGGCAACGATGAAGTAAGTTTTAGAGTCATGCATGGCTCCGGACATATTCCGTGGGTGTTGCAAAAGGCGACTTAGGGACTTACTAGAGAATGGGCAGCAGCGTCCTCTATGCATTTTAAAAAAAACTGCGATCGCCAAATCGCCTGCCTAGGTTGGCGATTATGGGAAAAATTTGATACCGAAACCGAACCGTCAAAACGAACAGATCTAAAGAGAGACCTTTGGGGTTGTGACGATCGCCACTTAAGTATAATGACGATAAACATAAAACTCTACCTCTGAGTCAATGCCCAATATATTTTTTTTTTTAATGAATGCCGACCCAACAACCGACCAAACATCTATGCAGCTCACATAAAGCCATTCACACCCATAAACAGATAGCCTTGAAACAAATCCACTTTTAGGAGCATACGTTTCAGAGGTTTGTCACGGTCCTAACAAACCGTTCTTTATCTATACCCTGGGGACCAATCAGCTGCATCCTCTAAGGAAATTAGTGGGTTTCGCATACTAAAGTTTAGCTAAGTGGTATACCTACTACGTGGAGGCGAACATAAGACTTAACTTAATTTATTAGAGACTAACTGACCTAATCGGATTTAGTTTTGAACTCTCTAGGTGTAAAAATAAAAACTGTACTTTCAGCCACCGCGGATTAAAGAACCAATTGATTATGAGGACAAGGACCAAATTATCAAGGAGATAAGCATAGCAACTTGTTTCAGCCACACTTCTTATTGCGAAGAGTCGTGTTAAGAATGAGTAATCCTAGACCGTGCCGTGTCCGGCCCCGGCGTGAATGCGTGCTACATTTTTGGTAGTCCATGACGTGGATACCACATGGTGAAGTAATAAACTATTCGAATGAACCTGAAATGTTCGCCGCCAGTGTCTCATAAGTCCCACGGCTAGGTCTAGCATAGATTATCTTGCAGGCCCTCATTAAGAACCGCCGTAATTAAATGTCGATCGGTCAGGACAAAAACTATTTTCAATGGTTCTTTTGTACCAGAGAACTGACATCAACTTCACGCCATCTGTTTTACATAGTGTCTCGGTATTTACCGAAAAGCTCAAGTTGACATATCGCGTTATAAACAACAATGTGAACAACAAGACTGTGAATTAAATGTTCTATATAAAAGGTGTCGTGTTTTTAGCGAACATTATGGAGTTTTTTTTTAAGAAAACTCTTGTATTCTATTAGACGCTCGATCTCTGACTGCAGCCACGGTGAATGACATCACTACCCAATAATTGGCAGTTAAAATAAATAAAAAATAATGATTGCTTTTCTATCAAATTTAAATCCTTATCACTGTCACTTAACAAAACTATAAATGATAATGCATCTGAGATTTCAGTAATGGTGAAGATAAAATTTCACGGTATATTTAAACGTTAGTCGCAAAGTAGTACAAAAGGACCTTTCCTTATCCGGGCCCGAAGGACCAATAACGCAGCCTCCAAGGAAATTAGCGATGTTCTGCTAAACGGTGACCCGGAAGTAAACAGTGAACACAATGTATTTAATATAAAAGTAAGTAAAATGGGTCTACCTAGATGGGTTTACTGATCGGTTTTTTGATTAAAATTGCATAGATTTTACTCAGTGGCATGTATTGCAAAGCTTAAACTCAACAGTTTGCCAGATGTACATGTACGTGATTGTGAGAACGTTGTAGGCCTTGTAGACTTCTAGGTATGAAAAGTGTAATGCTTTAAATAAAAAAGTACCAATAAGACTACTCTGATAATAAAGGCCGAAACAATCTAAGAGGTCACAGTCTCTTTTAAAGTCCAGACATAATCTTGGTCGGTGAAGTGTGAAGACCATGTAGATTGGTGTCTGAAATGGTAATTTGAGGAAATAACCACACAAATTGATTACTTCTATGATTTTATTACACTGTTTGTTAGTTGCAAGTGAAGGTAAAAATAGCCTTTTTAAAATAATTTTGTCTTGGTTGTTTATGTACAGGCAATAAACTACGAGTATTACAATCGCAGCGATTCAGCGGCATACTCAATATGAGTTCATCAAAATCACGTTGCGGAATGGCTGGCCACGTCTGTACTAACCAGCGAAAAAGGTTTTCTGGTGTGTGTGCAGCATCGATATTTGGCAGAGCTCCTCTTTAAAGCAAATACGTGCTCCATTGGATTCAAGTCTGGCGATTGAGCAGGCCATGGAGGCGTTGTTTGCAACGACTCTGGCAGTGTGTGGATGTGCATTATTATGCATAAGCAGAAATTAAACACCAAAATGGGTCTACAAAGGAACGACGAAATCTTCTTCCTGTAAGGGTGGCAACCAACCAATTATCCTTCAAAGTTAAAGTTCGTGAGCACATTCGCAAGAAGCTAGCAGTGTCATCTTAACGGGAATGTTTTCTCGTTGTTTGCTTTATTTATTTTTTGTATATTTTTATAAAATGTATGAATATTTATTTACATTTAATTAGGGATATATAAGGTGTATCTATTCATACACGAAATATTTTAAGAGGGACTTCTATAGGTCGAACAGAAGCTATAGAAATGTCAAAGATTTTTTTATGTAAGCATCTAATTTAAAAAAATTAAACATTTAATATTACTTGACACACATAAAAATACTGGCTTTTAAATATTTTGTAACATCCATTACGCTAGTTTCTACGAAAATACTAAGTAGAAACTACTTTAATTGAAGCAGGCGAGGTCATGGCGGCGCGCTTAGCTGTCGCGTGGCTTTTATGAATGATCAAAAGAGACACGAGCCACGGCGCCAGCGGCGCGCACGTGTGTCGCTTCAGTTGCCTCGCCCCCCGCCCGCCGCGCCACCCGCCACCACCTTGTTCAGTCTTGCGCCAACCGCATGTTGCACTGCACGTGGTTGAACTAACGCGGAACGCATCGCGCTTCGCGCAACAAACGCAACAATGCCGAAATATTCCAACTAGGAGTGGAATGCTACAATGAGGGTGGACTTATTTTGCTCACAGCACAAGCCCCCTTCCTAGGGATCCTAGAAGCTCGACAGCGGCAACGGGTCTACGGGGTCTACATGCCCGCAGCTGCAGACGGAGGCAGGCCTGATCTTACGCTGTTGGACGTCCATGTGTGGGGTAGGGATAGACCTGATTTATGGTAATGACGGCCAGACCATTTCTAGTGCGGAACAACAAAAAGTGAATTGTGAACGCTTGTGTACGCAGTGATGGCTAGAGATAGAGACATTATTAAAAGTGCAAGGTCACATTATTTAACGTGCAACTGCAGGGCGAATATGTACAGCAATTTTGGTGTAAATAGTGTAAATAAACCCCTCGCTTTACATGCATGACCGCACATTTGTCCACACCAAAGTCATCACCAGTAGCTCCATTAGTTGCAAATTGTTGGGGGCAAAGAGTTTTAGATCATCCATGTACAGAAGGTGAGATATAACCTGACCACCTCTCCTCAGCTGATAGCCTAGACCTGAATCCTCCAGCAGTGTGCTTAGAGGATTCAAGGCTAAGCAGAACCAAAGCGGGCTCAAACTATCGCCCTGAAATATGCCTCGCTCGATCCCTATCGGCTCGCTATTCCTCAGGATATTCCGACATCCTGGATAGCCAGTATAGACCGTCCTCCATCGCCCCATACATGCCATCAAGAAGGTGCGCAGAGTTGCATCTACTTTATACAACTCCAGCACCCTCATGAGCCACGTATGTGGCACCGAGTCATAGGCCTTCTTGTAATCTATCCAACATGTCGACAGATCCTTTCGGGAACGTCGAACCTGTTGGCTAATGGCCATATCAATGAGGAGTAGCTCCTTAGTACCGCGGGACCCGTTCCTACATCCATTTTGAGAGGCAGACATGATGGAGTTGGTGTCTATATGTTTGTTAATTTTAGCTCTCAAAATGGATGTAAGCACTTTATAGACCGTCGGTAAACACGTGATCGGCCTATAATTTTTGGGTTCCGCGGTGCTACCTGATTTATGGAGCAGGTGGGTAACTCCTGTTGTTAGGAACTGGGGTAGCGAACCAAACTCCAAAGCCGTCTGGTACTGGGCCGCCAAGCGAGCGTGCGATCTTGTAAACCATTTAATCCAAAAGTTCTGCAGCCCGTCCGGCCCTGGTGACTTCCAGTTAGGTAACGGACGGACTGCACGAGCTACATCTTGGGGGCAGATGGTAATAGCCCCCATTTCTGGTATTGGATTGCAGGCTCGCTCGACTTCCCGAGCCCGGTCACCTTCGGTGTGACTGACAGGCACCGACCAGATACTTCGCCAGAAAGAACACATGGCATCATCATCTGGCAGGCACGTGTCAGCCACACTTTGGTTCGGTCGCTCCCAACCCCTATAAACTCACCTTTCATCGCTCTGGAACGTGCGATTCTGAGTGTATCGCTCTACTCGCCGCTTTTACCTACGAATACGGTTAGCCCATGCATACACTTTCTGCTTCAGGAAGTCGATGCGCTCTGTGACGCGGGACAGATAGTTCTGAGAGCTAATATCAGTCCCTGAGAACGCCCGCCTCACAAAGCGCATCACTCTTGGACGAGTATTGCCGTCTCTGAAACAGATTAGTTTGCCGATGAGCGCTCTGGCCCCACCAATACGGTGCTCAATTCTGCACTGCCAAGCTGTTACGGTTGGTTTCGGTCGCGTAGCTCTACAGTCATTGGTAAATTTGACGTGAGCTACACGACATGCCGCTACAGCCGCGCAGTACAGAATTGAATGAGTATCGGTGAGGTCTTCGCAGTCATCAAAATAGTTTGATAACTGCGAATCCAGGAGCGCCACCAGCGCCCTATTTTTGTTATGCATGGGCAAACGAG
The DNA here is from genome assembly GCA_963555695.1 of Dasypolia templi. Taxonomy (NCBI): domain Eukaryota; kingdom Metazoa; phylum Arthropoda; class Insecta; order Lepidoptera; family Noctuidae; genus Dasypolia; species Dasypolia templi. The sequence continues at coordinate 8,888,864 of OY743137.1, read as the reverse complement.
GTAAGCGTGGTCTAAGTTCGGGCGACATGAACCGATATTCCCGAATCGCACACTCCAAAGCACTCCTCAATTCCTCATTGCACTGGGTACTTACGTTTGTAGCCCTATCATCACTTCCCTCGTCAGCTTGATTTGTGTTGGACTGTGATAGTACCTCAACAGTCTGCGACGGGGGAGCGATGACATGTCTACTCTGCATTTCACTTCGCAGGTGATCAAGCACAGTGTCATCCAACATATGATTACGTTGGATGACCCGCACCTGATCCGACAGTCGTTGTGCCGAAACGTTGACAGCTGGCTCAAGCACCTGAAAAAGAGAGAGCATCCGAACACGGTACGCGGTCAGATTGTTGCCCCCCTCTGTAGCCCCATAGTATGAGCGCATGACGTTTTCATTGATGGATCGTGTCCATCTCATGCGCTGCACACTTCCACCGGGAGCTGGGACCCTATCAGAGGCCGGTGGGTCTCGAGGTCCTAAGCCGTCCGGCGGCCGGCGTCCTCCTCGTCGACGAGCAGGTGGTGGCGTCGTGGGCGGGGAGAAATACTCGTCGCTCGAGCTCGACGCAACTACCGCGGCCGGTGTCGTCACAGCGCTCCCAGTAGCGCTGGGTACCGGCGGCGGCGAGGCGGAGCTGAGCGATGAGTCCGGAGGTGGTGGGCGTGCTCGACGTGTGGCTGATCTCGTCAACATTTCTTCATTTTTGGTTTCTTATTCAGTGATGTTTTACCGGAGGTGACATCTGTCATGTCACCTCCGATGCGGTAGTTTTTGGTTTCAAAATTACATTATGTTGTAGTTTGATATCGTTATTGAATTTTCTTTGGTTTTGCAGGTTTCAGGTTTACTTCAGAATAAAAATATCTTGTTAAATTGGGTCAAAAAAACTTATAAGAATTAAAATTACGTAAATGAGAAAACGAGACGTTTTGTTGATACGGTGTTCCCAGCTTTATTTATTATTATTATTATTAAAACTTTGAATTGTCTAACTCAATTCTTCGAAATTGTAACAATAACAGCTAGTAGAGCAGTGCTCACCCACACGTTTGTAAAAATAGTACTTATTTTGTGAAACTGTATTTTAAACGTGTACTACAATCCTTTTTTTTGAGTAAATAATTCATAGTGTACATAATAAAGAGTATTCTATTATGTTTGCCTCGGAAGTACGATAACGAAAAATAGCCTAGTCTGCAGTATATTTATAGCCGTAAAACTACTAGCAGCCAGACACAGAAGCTTTAAAAATCGAATCACGCATCGCAAGTAGCCACGTTAAACGATTCAATTAATGACTACTAACGCAACCCGAGAACGAACCATTATCGCGACTTTAGTCCGTTTTTGTTCCGCTCCGCTTATCCGGTTTTCATTTGCCGATTAATGATTCCATGCTTCATTCTCATTTAGAAATTAAGCTATTTGCACTGTAAATGGTTTTAAATGGATTGAACGGTTTTTACATTTTATGTTACACAGTGGATTCGTTTTTGTAACGAAGACTGGAATAATCTGATAAATTTTCAAATAAACTTAATATAAAAACAATTAAGGGCGTGTTTCAATGTGTTCGGATGAGTAATGAACACACTCTAGCAGATAGATATTACAGACATGCGCCGGAGAGTTTACCAGAGTACATTCAAACAGATATGAAAAATTGCCATAAACAATTTTAACATTTCACCTATTCATGACAATAACAAAAGAAAACAGCTTTTTGCTTCATTTACCCAGGAAAAAAAACAATATCCTTGATTCGATCTTGAGCCATACTGAGTAGTCAATGAACTGTATACGAAACACTGCAGGGCGCTCATTTGATAAGGAAAACGAACACAATATTACATAACACTTACTATAGATACCACAGCTTAATTCGCGTGAATACTCTATTTTCTGAGAGCTTGAACAATAGGGATGATGACTAATATTAAAAATGTTCGTTAAAAAACGTCATTTTGACCCCACTATGAGCTCTAGCACCATCGAAAACCATGAAAACCACACCCATGATGAAACCCATACGGTACTACATAAATACAAAAACAAATGCATTATATTTAAATAACCTAATTTTAGAAGTTGCGAATGTGACATCATATTAAACGGAGAAAAAGTTTAAAAAAAACCTGACAGTTTTCAGTACAATTAAATTTTTACTACAATGGCGACCTTTTATAACATCTCGAACGGCTAAGCTTGGCCACGTATGCTGTTAGAAAGATATGACAGTTTACAGATGAAAAAACCGCGCGTTTGATCTATTTTAGCTACTTTCACAGCATTATGTTATATGGCATTTTACTAAGAGAAACTACTTGCAAAGACATCTGTCAGAGCCATTAACAATCTACGTGACCGCGAAACTCAAGGAACTTTAAAAAAAGATTAATATACGAATACGAAAAGGGTTTTCGTGGGGAGAGATATAAGACCACGAAACCTTGTTAATATAAAATGTTCATGGTCATGGCTTCATGGTCACAAAAGTTCCCTGACTTCCTTGGGAGTGGAACAGTACTCTTCTGGCTCAGCCTGGTCTAACGATGACGGCAGCGGGTGCGCCACGCTGTAGACGCCAGGAAGGTGACGGTCGGCGGATGCTATCGCCAGACCCGTGAAACGAGCTCGACGCGGCCTGCAAAATAAGTACCCGGCGCGGAACCCGTTGATACCAGGATTTGCCGGAAGGTGGTGGCCCGGATCTCAGCGTCTGGATGTCGCTGATGTCACCGGATTATATTCAGCGATGGGATAAGCCGGAACCTTGCACGTGTTGAGCCGGTACTTTGCACACTGGAAATAAATATCCAGCGTGCACAAGATGGCTATAATGGTCATCTCCGCTGATTGTGGCAACAGAGCATAAGCAATGCGAAATGTACTAGTGCGCTATGATGGTGGTTATCACAATCAGTACGGAGTTTACAAATTTTAGTGAGACGCAACCCATGACTTCGACATTTTGAGAAATTGGAAAATATAATTTTAGCAAAATACAAAGCGCCAAGTTGCATACAAATAATTTAAAACAATAAGAGACAAGAGACAATTAACAACTAGGCACACGCCCTAAGATGACCTAGATAGGTAGCCCTGTGCGGCGTCGCACACGTGTTGTCACAGCCGGTGTGTAGCATAGGGATGTGCCTTGTGACCCACCCATATGCTGGCACAACGGGCGCACGTTCGCGTCACTGCTAGTCAGCGGCGCTACTTTATGCAACAAGAGGTAGCTACACAAACGCGTTCCGGTGTGTCACGCGCATTGCATTGAATAAAGTCGTCGGCAATTTGGTTTCATATGTAAAAAAATGATATAATGCTAATAAGAAGCCTAATCTACTGTTTAAATCATTATTGTATGTTATTAAATATGTATATAAAAAACGGAACGTTACAACGTTATAATACCCCCGCTTAGGTGGGGTTTTTACCTGAGTAAAAATCCTTTATTTGTGCACTTGCTACAGTCTCAAATACGACCCTTTTATTCATCTTCATTTATCCATCACTACATTCATTCATAATCCTGTTAACCCAGCAGACCACCAAAAAAAGAGGTGCGTTCGCATTCTACCAAGTATGTAAGAGTATTTCGTCCATAATTGACTAATTACTTGCGCAAATCCGACTAAGCTAGTAGCTACTTACTACTATAAACCAAGTATTTAAACATAAATTTACTAAAGAAAATAAATAAAATATTTATAAATAATAAAAAATCAAGAAATAAAGTTTTTTTAGTTTCGGCTTTACTTAAGGATTAACTAAACCACCCCTGCAATGGCTTATTTATTGAGTTGCAAACCGCTCAAATATAATAATATTATTAAAAACTATTAATAAAAAGAAGGTCCACTGGAAACACGAGCTGTCCCATCCTTAACTATTGCTTGAAACTTTAGAAAGCTAGCGTTAATCGATCACGCGCTAAACGGCGTGGCCGGCAGAAAACCGGTGGTCTGGGCGTAGAGTTAATGAAATGTACGGTTGAATGACGTACCTGTCTTGGTCATTCAGTCAGACCGTGAGATGGTCGGAAATTCTCGCAGTAGCTCATGGTACCGCGTAATTCCAGTAACAGCCATGACGCTGGGGATCTCCATCTTCACAAAAGCTCCGCTAACCGAAAGGTTAGTTAATCCGTCGATCAACCTGCTGTTGTGGCAATCCACCAAAAGTTTGTAGTGTGAAAGAAAATCATATCCAATAATTAGTTTGGTCACATCGGCGACGACGAAATTCCAGCTAAACTCCATGCGTAGACCTAAATTGAGGTGCAAATTAATGAATCCGTACGTGGATATAACAGAATTATTAGCTGCGCTGAGGTCGTAATTTACACGTGTCCGCTTTTCATTTAAATAGCTGCGAGGGTAGACGAACACATCGGAACCAGTATCAACTAGAAAAGGTTTTCTAGAATATAGATCTGTGACGAATAAACGGCTGGAAATACTGCAGCAATCGCTCGCCGTATTCAGCGTCTGGCTTTGGCGTTTTCCGAAGCGTAATGACACGGCTTAATGCAGTGATGAGCTTTCTCGCCAAACTTATGGTGGTACCAGCACGTGCTGCGATTGTCCGCCATTTTGGATGAACGGTTCCTGGAACGGCTGCGTGAATGTTGACCTACCTACTGTACGTGGTCGTCGATCCACGGCAGTGGATAACTCGTCCAGCTTCCGCGTGAGACTGGCTATCTCCGTACGCATTACCTCTAATAAGCACCCTGAAGAGGTGGAAACGCTCGCAAGCGATCTCTACAACCCGATCTGCCAGCTCCGTGACAGCTTCCAAGGTCGTACTGGCCTGATACGCCACAATCACCTGCAGACTGGTTGGCAGACGGCTGGTCCAGATGGTGCGTACGAAGTCTTCTGGTACACCTCGGCCAGCTAGGCTCTGGAGGTGGCGAAGAAATGCGGATGGCTTGCGGTCTCCCAGTTCCTCGTGATTGAGGAGTTGACGCACTTTTTGTTCATGCAATGCCATGATTTTATAGGTGTTGTTGTTAATGTCAATGTTGTTAGTGGAAGAAACTTCATTTAGGAATGGCTTTGATAGAGATAGACCAATAATTAAACAACCGTTAAGATAATCACGGACACAAAAAAAATCGTACGTGTTTATATGAATTATTCGGGGAATTACCTCCTGACCCACCAGCAAAACTGCCAAGATCCAAAACAAGATGTCAGAATGTGTGACAGGAAGAAGGATCAGAAAACCAAATAAACTTGTAAGTTTAATTTTTTTTCAAAAAAAAACTTACAACTGTGAGGTCAACCTATGAGGTTGTCGTCTACTTAACCGGGCTTAGCTGTGGTTGCCCTAATAAATTGAGGCCTCCAGCCAGGACTTAAAAAACTGAAACACTAACGACTACACGCTACGGGCACCCCTTGGGGGGTATGGACCTAGGCTTAGGGCGTCGCTGGAAGAGGGCAGCAAGGGACGAGCTGGATCAGGATTGGTGTTATTTAGGGACGAATATAAAGCTACAGGCTCAGCGGCGCGGGCTGGCTCGAGCAAGGGTCGGGGAGGGCTTGAGTTTGGGCATCGCGGCAGGCCTCGGCGGTAGGACGGCGATCGGTTTTTGGTACAGTTGTAAGCGATGTTAAGCACTTTTTAGGCTGAAGGCAGGTTTTGTGGAACAGGTCGATATTGAATTAAACTAGGCCTTCCAAATAATACTTCAATAAATTTTTTACACTCATTTATTAGTTGAAGGTTATCCGACTACATATGTACCTACTAAGTATATGCTTAAAACATGCTTACTTTTATTGTAAAAATTGTACTAGGTTTAACCAACCTACACATTTATCTTTTTTCTACGTTTGTACTCGTAATTTGTTTATTGAAACCGTAACTACTCGTATGTGACATACGGCGCTCATGCTTACGGTAAGTTTATTAAATTATTTAGTTGCATCAGCCGTGAAGATCATTTGTTAAATTAAAATTAAAGTGTCAAGGTTATCACCACATACTAAACACTTATTTCAAGGGATAGATCGCTTCTTTTATTCTTTCGCGATTATCTCGAATCTATGCGGTTTGTTACGGTTGTCTTTGTTCGGAGGGCAGTATTCAGTTTTGGCTCCGCTGATTTTCCAGCCAACATTCTCCTGCTTCTGTTACCATTTCTCCGATCTGCTCTGGATCTCAGATCCATCTTCACCGACAAAAACAAGGTCATCGGCAAACAAAATGGACCAGGGTGCCTCTTGTTGTATGTCCGAGGTCAGACCGTCTATTATCAACAGGAAGATGTAAGGACTTAAAGCCGATCCCTGATGCAAGCTTACACTGAACTCGTCGGTTTTGCCAGCAGCCGCCCGGACGTAGGTACGAGATTGACAGTATATAGTACGAATTAACTCTACACACTTCCCGGGCAAACCTGTCTTTTTCAAGGCCCACCACAACATATCCCGAGGTACCCTATTATACGCTTTCTCCATATTATTATCAATCAACACCATGAGCAAGTTCTAGAGTGCACGTTGGCGGAGTGTAAAAGTTGTACGAAAATGGAAATATCACATTGTACTGGGATCGATCCATCATCACTGACAGGACTATTGTTGCCAATAAGCCTGATATAGTGGTGGTGGATCAAGTAGAGCGGCGCACAATGATTATTGACATAACGGTCCCGCATGACGGTAACCTCGTGAAAGCCGAGAAAGATAATGAAATTAAGTATCTTGATTTAGCTCGCGAGGTTGTCGACATGTGGGATGTGGACTCAGCAATCATTGTGCCGATAGTCGTGACAGCCAATGGCTTGATAGCCAAGAGCCTTGACAAACACCTGAGGCTCTCGTTGGGCAGCTGGATCAAGGGCTTGATTCAGAAAGCGGTACTTCTGGACACGGCTCGCATTGTCAGGAGGTTCCTCTCTCTCTGGAGCCCTGACCGCCGCACAGTGTAAGATTTTGCAAATCTGGCGGGACAAAATTATATTTGCAAATAAAATAATTGTTTTGTCTTGAAATAACATATAATTATAGTTTTTATTCATTTAAGCTATTAATGACGCTAAATCGTTATTTAATCATCAGAATCACTGCTTTGTCTACTACCGGTTTGGTCAGTATCGTCATCGCCGTCACTATCACTATTTCGTTCAGGCCCGGTGGAGCTTGTAGGTGCTGTTATTAATTTAAGAACTTCAGGATGAAGAGCTGCATTCGTTTTCTTTGTCTCCACTAGTTTCAAGCTAGTGATTAGTGGGTCGGAAGATATCAGAAGGTTATGTAAGAGATCCATGTTTGTTAGCATTCTAGAAGATTTACGAGCGTTTTCCAGTCTAAATTTTCGGAATTCTTTGTGTCTGGATTCTTGTGCTTCTTCCGACATTTGCCCAATAGGAAGCAAAAAATGTTTGATAACTTCAGGCCCGTGTAACAATATTTTATGAACAGTTACGGGCATAGGATACCAATCATACAATGCAACATATAAGTCTGCCGTTTCATCACAATACATTTTAAATGCATCATTGCTAATTTCATAACCACTTGTTAAGGTACGTAGAATAACATAAAACCTTTCAATTAGTCTTTGGTCTACTCCCGTTATATTTGATGTAACAAACGCATTCTTAAAAAATCGTCTTGCACTGTTACCATCATTGGTGTTACCTCCTCCCTGCTTGGGGGTGTCAAGGAGTAGACCAGTCTCTTTTCGGAAGCGATCTATTATATATTTTTTCCTGTCTGCAACCCTTTTTTTTTCTTCTGGTGTTCGACATTGCCATTTCTTTACTTCTTCATCTAATCGATAACCGATATGTAAGATGCATTCCATCAATCTTATTTGAGCATGTAACGTAGATAGGCCGCATGAAAATGCCTGCTGGTCGCAATGACGTTGCCTAATCTCATCCAGTTTATTCATATGCTTCGATGTAGCTAGACAAATGTAGCATTTCTGTGTTGCTCTGTTTTTGGCCAAAATATTGCAGACTTTTCCATCCACCATAGTTTCTTCAAATTTTTGAAAAACTTGTAGCTTTTTTTCATTAATTTCAATGATAGTTGGTGTCAGTTCATTTATTTGGTTCCGCACATTTTGAAACTCTTCTAAAACTGTACTGTCGCTTTCTTTAGTGAATCTAAATCTTATGGGTCTGCAATATGACGTGGAAGACGGCTGCGGATTTTGCCAAATTACAACCTTTTGTTCATGTTTGTCAAGTCCAAATAGCTGTAGAGGCACCATAGATGTCACTAAAACATTTGAGTCCTCAAATGTCTCCTCGTTGGCTTTTTGTTTGTATCGACCACTTCCATCACATCCCCATTTGAAGATCATTGTAATACCATGAACATTAATTTGCCCTTCATCATAAAGAGACTGCAGAACTTCATTCTGCACAATGCATAGCCGCTTTACAGTTAGATCCACGATGGCTTTCAACTTGATTTCAGCGAATGCCTCGTCAATTTTGCATTCATCCTTGGGTGGATAACAAAGTTGTTTAGCTTTCTTTATTTCTTCGTATGAGGGATAAATCTTTAAACCCTTTCCAAGAGCCGATTTTCGGATAGCTTGATATTTCCGAAAGCTCAACTTTGTTGCATTAATTAAAGCTAATGCTTCATCAGCAGAATACTTAGGCACCTCTGTCTTACGATAAAAAGCTTTTTTTACTTTTGTAGCTCTTGTAGGAGTTGTGACCAACTCACTCACCATAAAAGCAGCATCTCTTTTTCCCGATTTTCTCAACTTAGCGCTGGTGGCGTGAGTTAACTCGCTAAGTGAGTTTTCCTCAATCAATGAATTTAATTTACGTTGCTTTGTCTTAGAGCTGCTTGAGTTAAAATCTTTTTTTGGTCTTCCAGCTTTCTTTGTGCTCTGTTCTCCACTGGTACCGGGTAAATCTTGGTTGCTAATAACTATAGTGCTGTTCAGCCACTGATTGTGATTATTTAAAAAGTTTTTCTTGTTGCGGTGACACTGTTTCCATCGTTTATTAAAACCGATGACAAATGAATGTATAGTTCGGTTTAGTTCCTTCAAAGTTGATTCTGAACAATATTGTAGACTGAATTTGGTCTTGAGAAACTCCAGAAGCACACTTTCAGGCTTAGATCTAATCCGTCCGGAAGTATTGTATGAATCTTGCAACTTTTCAAAAAGTTCTTTTCTTGACATAGTCAGTTGTCTCTCTGTAAAAACGAACATAATTTTCAAAACCGCAAATAAACGCAGCTACTTCTACTTTAGTTTAATCCACTAAGGGTTAATTGACATACTAAAAATGTTATCATGACGTACAAAGGCGTACAAAAGTTTTCGCACTCTAAGGAATACAACTACTTCGAAAGATTTTGTAAAATAATCATCCTAACTTCACAGTTACCTACTGACATTAAATTTTGAATATGGTAACGTAAAATATATATCAATGTATTCCACAAACCTGAAGACATTTGCTCCATTACAAAAACAAGTAATATATGCACGAATTTTCAAGTCAGAACCTTCACAATGAAGCGGTAAGTGACAACTGCAGATCCGCTCTGAGAGAAACACGCCGTAACCTGTGTTCGAGGTACAGATAATAAAACACGTGCACGCCTATTGTTCCTATACTTGGATATTTGCATCGATAAGCTAATTAGCTTTCATTATGAAGGGGTTTTACGTCGAACTTCCATTCTTGTTTTAAAGGTATTTTGTACCACTAGATTTTAAACATCTTACACTGTGCGCCGGTAGCTTGGACCCTGTTACCGATACCGGCGGGATACAATTTTTTATATTTTTAAAAGTTTTTTTTTTCAGATTTTTTAAAAACATTTAAAAATGTAATTTATAAGTTTGTTAAATGTAATAAAGGAGATAATAATATTTCGTTAGGCGGTTGGATCAAGGGCCTAATTCAGAAGGCAGTACTCCTCGATACGGCTCGCATTGTGAGGAGGTTCCTGTCTCTGGAGCCCTAACCACCAGTAGCTTGTACCCTGCTCCCGCTACCGGCGGACCACTATTTTTTATATTTTTAAATGTTTTTTTTTAAAGTTGTTTTATAAAAATATTTAAAAATGTAACAAAATAAGGATAAAAATAAATAAACGACATAATAATAATAATAAAACGTTTAATTCAGAATAACTTCCATATTTGTTATTAACATTGTAAGCTTATAAACTAGTGTTAGTTGCCTTCATTCTTAGCTGCGTGAGGCACGCCGATCCTGGGGAAGTCCTACTTAACTGCATGCAGTCGTATCCACCGACCCAAAATCGGAGAGTCCCATCTATCAGCCAACGTTCTAAGAATGGTATTGGGGCTGTCACGAACACGGCCATGCAGAGATGCGCCTTTCTTACGCATGATGGCCGAAAAACTATCAACGTCCGCGTCGGCAAACATGCCGGACGCGCTACAAAAACGCGGCAGCCCCATCAACATTCGGAACGTGTTATTATTGTGTGCGCAGGCTACTATAAGCCCTCTGTGTAAAGTCCACCCATAGGCTGCACGTGTAAAAGGATTGGCAGTAGGCTTTGAAAAGCGTCACCTTAACCTGAGCCGTACATCGTGCAAACCTATTATTTATATATTGCCATAAATTAAATTTTGATTTAAAAAACCAAGTTTTGATTTAAGGCAATTTAATTAAATTGCCTTAAATCAAAACTTGGTTCCAAAGAGATTCCTTAAAAATTCTAGGCTTCAATGTTTAATTTAATTCAGATTTCGAACTTGTAACCAGTCAACGCGGTTGGATTGCTAATGATTTAATTTCAAATTTAGAAATTCCGCAATTTCTGTCTACCGTTCTTCAAGTATGTAGACAAAATGCAATTATAAACTCAACTTGCAAAGATATAGGCACGCTGTAGTGAACGTGACTTATCACAATCAGAGAGCTCGCAACATAAACGCCATAACTTGTCACTGGTTTCAATACGTCATGCAAGCTTCTATGTTGGAAAAGGAAAATGGAAGTATTATAATAGTTGTTGCACCCTATTTGGATTGCTTCTGTTTTGTTAAGAACTCTTTTGCACCTCTTATAAATGTAGGTTTTCAAAATGGTTGTCTAGGTATTTTAATGGAAAAATAGGTTGTCGCATGATTTAGACAATTATCATAATTGAATATCCATGTATTTAACGAAAATACCAGCGAAGAAGAGATTATGTGAAAATAAAAATTGTCCGTATTTTTTTTTTGGGTCAGTTGTGTTGATGTCTTACTCTGGAATCGGTTGCAGTTTGTCTCTTCAATTACCTTTTCCGGTGTAGCACAGCACAGGCAAGGCCTCACATTTGCTTCACTGTATTAGCACATGCTGGTAGCAAGCAAGATAGAAAAAATCGTGTCGGGTCACTTTTTCTTCAATTTGAATTTTAATTTTTACCTCACTGTCGGCTGCAGTACACTCTAAAACCGCGAAAATGACACCCATGGTGAAAATAAGATAGCGACCCATGGTGAAAAGAAGATAGCGGCTGCGAAAAGGTGTAAAACCTTTTCGCAGCCGCTATCTTGGATTTTCATTTTGACTTCACTATCGGTTTCAGCATCCTCGAAAACCACGAAAACGACACCCATGAACACAAAAATGGCACGTACCTGTAGTACGGCACTTCCGATTCCACAAGGCTGTATTTCAGAGCAAGTTGCTGATGGATAATCCTAGCTACAAGGTTGTGTCTATCCAAGTACTCTTCGTTAGCTAGACGAGAACACCCTGAGATAATGTGTCTTATTGATTCCACCGGACCGTGACATGCCCGACAGATGTCAACCGTGCCGTCTTTCACAATAAATCTCCGGTAATTGTTCTCATCATAACTTCGTCCATAATTGCACAAATAAAACCTTCGGTTTCTCCAAAGAGGTCACCGAAACGTAGCCAGGTCACGGACGCTAGAAGATCTACATCGGGTCCATGTAGGGCCCGGAAAAAGCGTCGTGAAGCTCCTTACTCTGCCATACTTCCATGCCATCATTAGCGTCAAGCACTACAGGTTTGCGCCAGTTCTCTTTGGCCAAGGAGAGCGGGGTGAGGCCCTTGTCCACCGCGACCACATCACGATGCATCCCCACGTCGGCTTCTAGGAAATATTCCCTGAGACTGCATATCTCGCGATTGTGTAGGGTCTTAGCGTTTAAAAAGCCTCGACCTCCACACTTTCGCGGGATATACAGTCTCATTACCGATGATCGTGGGTGATGCATTCGGTTTGCAGTCAGCAGTGTACGGACCCTCCTATCCAGGGCGTCGAGTTCGGTCTGAGTCCATTTGAGTATGCCGAAAGAGTACATCAAAACTGGCATGACCCAACCGTTAAAGGCGCGCACCTTGTTTCCGCCTGACAGAAGACTATTTAACACTTTCTTCAGGCGTCCAAAGAAGCGCTCCTTCAACGATTGCTTCATGTCAGTACCATTGATGCCCAACGCTTCCGACATACCCAAATACTTATAGGTTTCGGATGCGGAGAGGGCTTTAAGGTTTACGGAATCCGAGAGTTGGGTTCCCACGGATTCCACAATCTCCCCTCGCTTTACATGCATGACCGCACATTTGTCCACACCAAAGTCATCACCAGTAGCTCCATTAGTTGCAAATTGTTGGGGGCAAAGAGTTTTAGATCATCCATGTACAGAAGGTGAGATATAACCTGACCACCTCTCCTCAGCTGATAGCCTAGACCTGAATCCTCCAGCAGTGTGCTTAGAGGATTCAAGGCTAAGCAGAACCAAAGCGGGCTCAAACTATCGCCCTGAAATATGCCTCGCTCGATCCCTATCGGCTCGCTATTCCTCAGGATATTCCGACATCCTGGATAGCCAGTATAGACCGTCCTCCATCGCCCCATACATGCCATCAAGAAGGTGCGCAGAGTTGCATCTACTTTATACAACTCCAGCACCCTCATGAGCCACGTATGTGGCACCGAGTCATAGGCCTTCTTGTAATCTATCCAACATGTCGACAGATCCTTTCGGGAACGTCGAACCTGTTGGCTAATGGCCATATCAATGAGGAGTAGCTCCTTAGTACCGCGGGACCCGTTCCTACATCCATTTTGAGAGGCAGACATGATGGAGTTGGTGTCTATATGTTTGTTAATTTTAGCTCTCAAAATGGATGTAAGCACTTTATAGACCGTCGGTAAACACGTGATCGGCCTATAATTTTTGGGTTCCGCGGTGCTACCTGATTTATGGAGCAGGTGGGTAACTCCTGTTGTTAGGAACTGGGGTAGCGAACCAAACTCCAAAGCCGTCTGGTACTGGGCCGCCAAGCGAGCGTGCGATCTTGTAAACCATTTAATCCAAAAGTTCTGCAGCCCGTCCGGCCCTGGTGACTTCCAGTTAGGTAACGGACGGACTGCACGAGCTACATCTTGGGGGCAGATGGTAATAGCCCCCATTTCTGGTATTGGATTGCAGGCTCGCTCGACTTCCCGAGCCCGGTCACCTTCGGTGTGACTGACAGGCACCGACCAGATACTTCGCCAGAAAGAACACATGGCATCATCATCTGGCAGGCACGTGTCAGCCACACTTTGGTTCGGTCGCTCCCAACCCCTATAAACTCACCTTTCATCGCTCTGGAACGTGCGATTCTGAGTGTATCGCTCTACTCGCCGCTTTTACCTACGAATACGGTTAGCCCATGCATACACTTTCTGCTTCAGGAAGTCGATGCGCTCTGTGACGCGGGACAGATAGTTCTGAGAGCTAATATCAGTCCCTGAGAACGCCCGCCTCACAAAGCGCATCACTCTTGGACGAGTATTGCCGTCTCTGAAACAGATTAGTTTGCCGATGAGCGCTCTGGCCCCACCAATACGGTGCTCAATTCTGCACTGCCAAGCTGTTACGGTTGGTTTCGGTCGCGTAGCTCTACAGTCATTGGTAAATTTGACGTGAGCTACACGACATGCCGCTACAGCCGCGCAGTACAGAATTGAATGAGTATCGGTGAGGTCTTCGCAGTCATCAAAATAGTTTGATAACTGCGAATCCAGGAGCGCCACCAGCGCCCTATTTTTGTTATGCATGGGCAAACGAGGTAAGCGTGGTCTAAGTTCGGGCGACATGAACCGATATTCCCGAATCGCACACTCCAAAGCACTCCTCAATTCCTCATTGCACTGGGTACTTACGTTTGTAGCCCTATCATCACTTCCCTCGTCAGCTTGATTTGTGTTGGACTGTGATAGTACCTCAACAGTCTGCGACGGGGGAGCGATGACATGTCTACTCTGCATTTCACTTCGCAGGTGATCAAGCACAGTGTCATCCAACATATGATTACGTTGGATGACCCGCACCTGATCCGACAGTCGTTGTGCCGAAACGTTGACAGCTGGCTCAAGCACCTGAAAAAGAGAGAGCATCCGAACACGGTACGCGGTCAGATTGTTGCCCCCCTCTGTAGCCCCATAGTATGAGCGCATGACGTTTTCATTGATGGATCGTGTCCATCTCATGCGCTGCACACTTCCACCGGGAGCTGGGACCCTATCAGAGGCCGGTGGGTCTCGAGGTCCTAAGCCGTCCGGCGGCCGGCGTCCTCCTCGTCGACGAGCAGGTGGTGGCGTCGTGGGCGGGGAGAAATACTCGTCGCTCGAGCTCGACGCAACTACCGCGGCCGGTGTCGTCACAGCGCTCCCAGTAGCGCTGGGTACCGGCGGCGGCGAGGCGGAGCTGAGCGATGAGTCCGGAGGTGGTGGGCGTGCTCGACGTGTGGCTGATCTCGTCAACATTTCTTCATTTTTGGTTTCTTATTCAGTGATGTTTTACCGGAGGTGACATCTGTCATGTCACCTCCGATGCGGTAGTTTTTGGTTTCAAAATTACATTATGTTGTAGTTTGATATCGTTATTGAATTTTCTTTGGTTTTGCAGGTTTCAGGTTTACTTCAGAATAAAAATATCTTGTTAAATTGGGTCAAAAAAACTTATAAGAATTAAAATTACGTAAATGAGAAAACGAGACGTTTTGTTGATACGGTGTTCCCAGCTTTATTTATTATTATTATTATTAAAACTTTGAATTGTCTAACTCAATTCTTCGAAATTGTAACAATAACAGCTAGTAGAGCAGTGCTCACCCACACGTTTGTAAAAATAGTACTTATTTTGTGAAACTGTATTTTAAACGTGTACTACAATCCTTTTTTTTGAGTAAATAATTCATAGTGTACATAATAAAGAGTATTCTATTATGTTTGCCTCGGAAGTACGATAACGAAAAATAGCCTAGTCTGCAGTATATTTATAGCCGTAAAACTACTAGCAGCCAGACACAGAAGCTTTAAAAATCGAATCACGCATCGCAAGTAGCCACGTTAAACGATTCAATTAATGACTACTAACGCAACCCGAGAACGAACCATTATCGCGACTTTAGTCCGTTTTTGTTCCGCTCCGCTTATCCGGTTTTCATTTGCCGATTAATGATTCCATGCTTCATTCTCATTTAGAAATTAAGCTATTTGCACTGTAAATGGTTTTAAATGGATTGAACGGTTTTTACATTTTATGTTACACAGTGGATTCGTTTTTGTAACGAAGACTGGAATAATCTGATAAATTTTCAAATAAACTTAATATAAAAACAATTAAGGGCGTGTTTCAATGTGTTCGGATGAGTAATGAACACACTCTAGCAGATAGATATTACAGACATGCGCCGGAGAGTTTACCAGAGTACATTCAAACAGATATGAAAAATTGCCATAAAAAATTTTAACATTTCACCTATTCATGACAATAACAAAAGAAAACAGCTTTTTGCTTCATTTACCCAGGAAAAAAAACAATATCCTTGATTCGATCTTGAGCCATACTGAGTAGTCAATGAACTGTATACGAAACACTGCAGGGCGCTCATTTGATAAGGAAAACGAACACAATATTACATAACACTTACTATAGATACCACAGCTTAATTCGCGTGAATACTCTATTTTCTGAGAGCTTGAACAATAGGGATGATGACTAATATTAAAAATGTTCGTTAAAAAACGTCATTTTGACCCCACTATGAGCTCTAGCACCATCGAAAACCATGAAAACCACACCCATGATGAAACCCATACGGTACTACATAAATACAAAAACAAATGCATTATATTTAAATAACCTAATTTTAGAAGTTGCGAATGTGACATCATATTAAACGGAGAAAAAGTTTAAAAAAAATCTGACAGTTTTCAGTACAATTAAATTTTTACTACAATGGCGACCTTTTATAACATCTCGAACGGCTAAGCTTGGCCACGTATGCTGTTAGAAAGATATGACAGTTTACAGATGAAAAAACCGCGCGTTTGATCTATTTTAGCTA
This sequence comes from Dasypolia templi, assembly GCA_963555695.1. Lineage (NCBI taxonomy): Eukaryota > Metazoa > Arthropoda > Insecta > Lepidoptera > Noctuidae > Dasypolia > Dasypolia templi. The sequence continues at coordinate 8,872,509 of OY743137.1, read as the reverse complement.
CTTTCACAGCATTATGTTATATGGCATTTTACTAAGAGAAACTACTTGCAAAGACATCTGTCAGAGCCATTAACAATCTACGTGACCGCGAAACTCAAGGAACTTTAAAAAAAGATTAATATACGAATACGAAAAGGGTTTTCGTGGGGAGAGATATAAGACCACGAAACCTTGTTAATATAAAATGTTCATGGTCATGGCTTCATGGTCACAAAAGTTCCCTGACTTCCTTGGGAGTGGAACAGTACTCTTCTGGCTCAGCCTGGTCTAACGATGACGGCAGCGGGTGCGCCACGCTGTAGACGCCAGGAAGGTGACGGTCGGCGGATGCTATCGCCAGACCCGTGAAACGAGCTCGACGCGGCCTGCAAAATAAGTACCCGGCGCGGAACCCGTTGATACCAGGATTTGCCGGAAGGTGGTGGCCCGGATCTCAGCGTCTGGATGTCGCTGATGTCACCGGATTATATTCAGCGATGGGATAAGCCGGAACCTTGCACGTGTTGAGCCGGTACTTTGCACACTGGAAATAAATATCCAGCGTGCACAAGATGGCTATAATGGTCATCTCCGCTGATTGTGGCAACAGAGCATAAGCAATGCGAAATGTACTAGTGCGCTATGATGGTGGTTATCACAATCAGTACGGAGTTTACAAATTTTAGTGAGACGCAACCCATGACTTCGACATTTTGAGAAATTGGAAAATATAATTTTAACAAAATACAAAGCGCCAAGTTGCATACAAATAATTTAAAACAATAAGAGACAAGAGACAATTAACAACTAGGCACACGCCCTAAGATGACCTAGATAGGTAGCCCTGTGCGGCGTCGCACACGTGTTGTCACAGCCGGTGTGTAGCATAGGGATGTGCCTTGTGACCCACCCATATGCTGGCACAACGGGCGCACGTTCGCGTCACTGCTAGTCAGCGGCGCTACTTTATGCAACAAGAGGTAGCTACACAAACGCGTTCCGGTGTGTCACGCGCATTGCATTGAATAAAGTCGTCGGCAATTTGGTTTCATATGTAAAAAAATGATATAATGCTAATATGAAGCCTAATCTACTGTTTAAATCATTATTGTATGTTATTAAATATGTATATAAAAAACGGAACGTTACAACGTTATAATACCCCCGCTTAGGTGGGGTTTTTACCTGAGTAAAAATCCTTTATTTGTGCACTTGCTACAGTCTCAAATACGACCCTTTTATTCATCTTCATTTATCCATCACTACATTCATTCATAATCCTGTTAACCCAGCAGACCACCAAAAAAAGAGGTGCGTTCGCATTCTACCAAGTATGTAAGAGTATTTCGTCCATAATTGACTAATTACTTGCGCAAATCCGACTAAGCTAGTAGCTACTTACTACTATAAACCAAGTATTTAAACATAAATTTACTAAAGAAAATAAATAAAATATTTATAAATAATAAAAAATCAAGAAATAAAGTTTTTTTAGTTTCGGCTTTACTTAAGGATTAACTAAACCGCCCCTGCAATGGCTTATTTATTGAGTTGCAAACCGCTCAAATATAATAATATTATTAAAAACTATTAATAAAAAGAAGGTCCACTGGAAACACGAGCTGTCCCATCCTTAACTATTGCTTGAAACTTTAGAAAGCTAGCGTTAATCGATCACGCGCTAAACGGCGTGGCCGGCAGAAAACCGGTGGTCTGGGCGTAGAGTTAATGAAATGTACGGTTGAATGACGTACCTGTCTTGGTCATTCAGTCAGACCGTGAGATGGTCGGAAATTCTCGCAGTAGCTCATGGTACCGCGTAATTCCAGTAACAGCCATGACGCTGGGGATCTCCATCTTCACAAAAGCTCCGCTAACCGAAAGGTTAGTTAATCCGTCGATCAACCTGCTGTTGTGGCAATCCACCAAAAGTTTGTAGTGTGAAAGAAAATCATATCCAATAATTAGTTTGGTCACATCGGCGACGACGAAATTCCAGCTAAACTCCATGCGTAGACCTAAATTGAGGTGCAAATTAATGAATCCGTACGTGGATATAACAGAATTATTAGCTGCGCTGAGGTCGTAATTTACACGTGTCCGCTTTTCATTTAAATAGCTGCGAGGGTAGACGAACACATCGGAACCAGTATCAACTAGAAAAGGTTTTCTAGAATATAGATCTGTGACGAATAAACGGCTGGAAATACTGCAGCAATCGCTCGCCGTATTCAGCGTCTGGCTTTGGCGTTTTCCGAAGCGTAATGACACGGCTTAATGCAGTGATGAGCTTTCTCGCCAAACTTATGGTGGTACCAGCACGTGCTGCGATTGTCCGCCATTTTGGATGAACGGTTCCTGGAACGGCTGCGTGAATGTTGACCTACCTACTGTACGTGGTCGTCGATCCACGGCAGTGGATAACTCGTCCAGCTTCCGCGTGAGACTGGCTATCTCCGTACGCATTACCTCTAATAAGCACCCTGGAGAGGTTGAAACGCTCGCAAGTGATCTCTAAAACCCGATCTGCCAGCTCCGTGACAGCTTCCAAGGTCGTCCTGGCCTGATACACCACAATCACCTGAAGACTGGTTGGCAGACGGCTGGTCCAGATGGTGCGTACGAAGTCTTCTGGTACACCTCGGCCAGCTAGGCTCTGGAGGTGGCGAAGAAATGTGGATGGCTTGCGGTCTCCCAGTTCCTCGTGATTGAGGAGTTGACGCACTTTTTGTTCATGCAATGCCATGATTTTATAGGTGTTGTTGTTAATTTCAATGTTGTTAGTGGAAGAAACTTCATTTAGGAATGGCTTTGATAGACCAATAATTAAACAACTGTTAAGATAATCACGGACACAAAAAAAATCGTACGTCTTTATATGAATTATTCGGGGAATTACCTCCTGACCCACCAGCAAAACTGCCAAGATCCAAAACAAGATGTCAGAATGTGTGACAGGAACAGATCAGGAAGGATCAGAAAACCAAATAAACTTGTAAGTTTAATTTTTTTTCAAAAAAAAACTTACAACTGTGAGGTCAACCTATGAGGTTGTCGTCTACTTAACCGGGCTTAGCTGTGGTTGCCCTAATAAATTGAAGCGTCCAGCCAGGACTTAAAAAACATAAACACTAACGACTACACGCTACGGGCACCAATTGGGGGGTACGGACCTCGGCTTAGGGCGTCGCTGGAAGAGGGCAGCAAGGGACTAGCTGGATCAGGATTGGTGTTATTTAGGGACGGATATAAAGCTACAGGCTCAGCGGCGCGGGCTGGCTCGAGCAAGGGTCGGGGAGGGCTTGAGTTTGGGCATCGCGGCGGGCCTCGGCGGTAGGACGGCGATCGGTTTTTGGTACAGTTGTAAGCGATGTTAAGCACTTTTTAGGCTGAAGGCAGGTTTTGTGGAACAGGTCGATATTGAATTAAACTAGGCCTTCCAAATAATACTTCAATAAATTTTTTACACTCATTTATAAGTTGAAGGTTATCCGACTACATATGTACCTACTAAGTATATGCTTAAAACATGCTTAATTTAATTGTAAAAATTGTACTAGGTTTAACCAACCTACACATTTATCTTTTTTCTACGTTTGTACTCGTAATTTGTTTATTGAAACCGTAACTACTCGTATGTGACATACGGCGCTCATGCTTACGGTAAGTTTATTAAATTATTTAGTTGCATTAGCCGTGAAGATCATTTGTTAAATTAAAATTAAAGTGTCAAGGTTATCACCACATACTAAACACTTATTTCAAGGGATAGATCGCTTCTTTTATTCTTTCGCGATTATCTCGAATCTATGCGGTTTGTTACGGTTGTCTTTGTTCGGAGGGCAGTATTCAGTTTTGGCTCCGCTGATTTTCCAGCCAACATTCTCCTGCTTCTGTTACCATTTCTCCGATCTGCTCTGGATCTCAGATCCATCTTCACAGACAAAAACAAGGTCATCGGCAAACAAAATGGACCAGGGTGCCTCTTGTTGTATGTCCGAGGTCAGACCGTCTATTATCAACAAGAAGATGTAAGGACTTAAAGCCGATCCCTGATGCAAGCTTACACTGAACTCGTCGGTTTTGCCAGCAGCCGCCCGGACGTAGGTACGAGATTGACAGTATATAGTACGAATTAACTCTACACACTTCCCGGGCAAACCTGTCTTTTTCAAGGCCCACCACAACATATCCCGAGGTACCCTATTATACGCTTTCTCCATATTATTATCAATCAACACCATGAGCAAGTTCTAGAGTGCACGTTGGCGGAGTGTAAAAGTTGTATTTCCATTGTGTCTCGATAGTTGTTGCAGTCCTGTACATCACCTTTATTATTGAAGACTGAAATTGCACCATTTTTGTGGGATTCCTCCTTCATGCAACAACTTATTGAAGAATAAAGTTGGCCACATTCATCCATCTTCATTTAAACATTTCCTTACTTCTACTGGTATATCATCTAGCCCAGAGTTTTTTAGTTTCGGATCGGACGTCCTAATGAAAAACGGAAGCCTTATAGGATCACTCGTGTGTTTGTCTGCCTTTCTAACTTGATCCATGCGAATTGCCGTCACCAAACTCATATTTACTTGTACTTGTTTGAGCACACCATTCCATATCGTTCTTTAATTTCGCCTCCTTATTACCGGCGTCGTCTTTCAAACATTTAATTTGAAAGATATCTCTTGTTCTCCTTTCTCTGGTTTAAGCAATCCAGTAGATCTAATTCTTCTCTCTAATATTGCTGTCCAGTGTCATAAAACTTCTCCTGCGCTTGAGCCTTTTAAACTGCTACCGCCTTTTTTGCCTTTCTCTTTTCCTTTTTCAAACTATCATTCCCGTTTTCTACACCCTGTCCTTCTGTAAATGCATTTTTTTTTTCATTTTTGCATGTCTTCATTCAATCACTGTGCATCCTTTTCTATCATAACTTCCCCTTTGGATTCTGCAAACGCAACTTTTGCTTCTTTCCTTACATGATCCGCCATCTTTATCCAACATTCATTTACAGATTTTCCTTCCATATCCTTTCCATATTCCTTAAACATACTGGCACATTTCTCTTTTTCTATCATACGCCATCTAGTTTTAGTTGGGGGCACCTTTTTGTTCTTACTGTACGAGACACTGACTTTTACCTCCATAACGTAATGTTAATGTCTATGTTGTGAGACTTATGCATGTTTTCAACATTATTTCCTGAAACACTTCCTTACTAAGGGTCACTTAACCAAGAGGCTCCTTAAATCAGCCCCTTACTTTAACTTTGTAATTTTTTTAAACATTTAATAATTTTGTAATAAACGCCCTCTATTGCTGAGTAGCTTAATGTAATAAAAATTAAGATGTTCATCATAATTTAATGAGGTAAAAAATTAATAACTCTTAAAAATATAAAAGTTTGAACATAATCATGAGTTTTCAGAACAGAAAATAGTCCTACAAGTATATGAAAAGGACTTGTATGTATTTAATTAAATGGCTAATATGTTGCTTGACAGTTCACAAACGCTACTGCAGAGCATGAGGTCCTGAGTTCGATTCCCATGTCGTGCAAATTGTAATTGGGTTTTTCCATATGGAATTTCTCAGTAGCAGCACATAACTGGTGAAATGCCTCTTCCTGACCCTTCGGTAATTAAAAGGTGATGTTATGAAATGCTTTGATATAATGCATCAAAACTGTATAAGTATTTCAAAGGAGTAATTTTCCACGTGAACCTACCAACACATACGCTTTTCATTTATAGGTGTGACCCAAATCACAGTAATCCGGAGGTTTAATAACGTGCGGCATTAAGATTCGCTCATATATGCAGAATTTAATTACTTAATATGATTATGTTTGACATTTACATCCCAAATTTATGTCACATGTGAATTGAAATTCAAACTTTACGACTGCTGGTTTATTAACAATTAAGATTAGAAACTTTCATAAATACGAATCTAGCTTTAGTATGTAAAAGACTTTCTAATCTAAAATTAAATATATCACGTTGTAAAATATCAAGAATCGGGCATTACGAATATATTTTTTTCGCACCCCTAACGCTATTAGCCGCAGGGTCATCACTCGCTAGATTCTAATTACCATAAATCCGAAAAAACGTTTGGTAAAATTCCGAGCGCAAACTAAATGAAACTCAGCATATTTTTTCGTACAAAAAAGACTACAGTTCACTACACACAATTGTTTATCGGAGGCAGCAGAGTGTTCCGAGTGCCATCATCATCAGTCAGGTCGGTCGGGCCTTGGTAATTACTTGTACAGCCCTACAGGACGACGGGACGTGCTTGTGGCAACCCTGATCTACGAGTAGGGTTGCTAGCGCCAGAGCTCCGCAATGGAGGGTTTAAAAATTCTGTGCAAAATAAACTTACTAATTTTGTGGCACTTCAAATTGGAATGACGATAATATTTTTGCAGGATCTGAAATTACGAATCGCGATGAAATTTTTTCATGTTTTTGCTCAACAGTAAAAATCGTAAAAAATATATGTTTAAAGGTAGGTAAATATATGCCTGTTACACAATTGACTGATCTAGTAAGATTAACTTATACAGCAGATAACTTCATACACATTGTGTTCCATGTTTTATTTTATTTGGTAGATAGAAGCCATTTGTAAATTTTGTAGAAATACTTATAAATAAATAAGTTACACTCTAAAAATACGAAGCTCTCGGTACCATAAACACATAAGCCTCTTTCCTTATTTTCCTGAGAAAACCTTACTTTAAAAAAGTAAGAATTATTTATTTCGGCGAATCCGAAGCTCTTCTTTCTGGAAGTGTTTAATCAAACATTTAGCTTTTACAGACAAGTACATAATGCTCAAACCCAAATTCTGGTGAAACTGTATACAAATTCAAGTTTATACGTGTCTGACAAACTATTCCAAAGAGATTGAGCTGTTTGAGAAAATATGAAAATCATTTGTTTTACGAAGTGAAAGTAGGTACCTACTTTAACATTTTTCTATCGCACTAATCTAATTGAAACTTTGAAGTGATCAAAGACGAATGATACTACGAGTAATTTCTGTAAATTAGTTCAAACGCTTTAAATTTGATGAGTTCGGTGTTTCTCCGACTACTCTGAGCAGAAAGACCGAAACAGACTCAGAGCTTAAAAGTCTTTTTCAACGTGCAGAAATAATCTTGGCCAGGCCATGACAAAAATACAGATTTGTCTCTGAATCTTTACATTGAGTTCGACGCGGTTCTGCCGTTCAAGCTTTTTACAGAACTTAAACTATGAATAGCAACACGTGTAGAATCGTTTTAATTACCTAAATAAATTAATGTATTTATTATGTAAATTCTCTTAACCTTGACGTCAATAGGTACCTACTTATTTGCTCCGAATACGACTTAGCGCTGCTTTATATTCCAAACAGAAATGTCAGTAGCGACACGGTATCAGATGTTTAACCTATTATTTTGTTAAAATGCCAGTAATTCAATTTCGCGAGTATTTTATAAGTTGATGGCATAATATTATGAGACCAACACTATTTCGTGTTTAGAAGATAAGGAAATAGAGATCAGCTTGAAGAGCTGGCAGAGCCTGTCATCATGTAAAATAAGTATATTTGACGAATGAATTCAGTTTTAAACGACTCGGTACTGTGGTAATTATTGTTATTTCAGGCGTTGGTTTAGGAATTGGGATGATGACTACTATTAAAAATGTTCGTAAAAATAATCGAAAAAATCTGTTAAATCGATGTAAAAATAAAGAAGATACACGCTTTAGAAGTTTTTGGAGGGGATTATTCCCGTCGTAGTCGTAGTTCGTAGTCGTGACGTCACTTCTACGATAGTGCTGTCCTAGTCTAACACTTACTTTAAAACGTTTATAACTTGGCAGTTTTTTAAGCTTTCACACTTTTTGTAAAACTATTTGCACTATTTGGAAATAAACATTTTATTCAGTAATTAATCTGTTCATTAACAGATTAATTAATAAAGAATAACTAACACCACCAACCACCTTCATCACCAATTTACTTAGGTTTGACGTAAGAAGCATTTATTCTTCTTATGTATGTACAACTCTATTTATTTATTTATACATATTTGACTGCGCGTCTAAGGTTTGAATGATGCCAAACTTACAGAGTTGATTTTAGAACGAATTTGACAGCTGTCAACTTAACGTAACCCCGGATGCTGAGGGCGGCAAAAATTATAATAGGATCAAGAAGACGTATCGAAGCCAGCGTTGATTTATGGCGACTGTGATATTGTATTAGTGATTATTGTGACTACCCTTGCAATGCAGTGGTCGATTGGTTTGCGCTCACGCCTCACGTACTCGGTGGAACGTCGTTACCATTAAAGTTCATACCATAATGTGATCAGAGACTTGTGTTTATTCAGAATATTTACTTTCATTTACTTACATCTCCTCGCCCGCATACCCACGCATATGAAACATTCAGACTTCTCTTGATATAGACGACGTAATGCCTTTATATTATATTGTACACCAGAATGAAAAGATATAAAGAAAATATATAACACACAATAGGCGGCTATTAAGCCATCTTATAGTATACAAACGCTTTTTTTTTTTCAAGAAGAACGGTCGACGCCACATAACGGCCATCATGAAAATGGTGGCAGCGTGGTTTGACCTTTCGGTAACCAACACGCTCTCTAGGAAAAAACAGCAACTTTCTTTTATAAGTAACGTTTCAGTGATGTCATTCAACGGTAAATGCCGAACGCTATTTTCCGGTCAGCGCAGTCTTAGCCCTTTTTAATATATCATCATTTTAATTTAACAAGTAATTGCAATCGATTTCAGGAAATTCTGATGGATGTTTACTGGGTAGATAATCCGATGAATATTAAACGTCAATTAACATACGGTACATGTCGCAACTGAAGTGGTTAATTTCAATATATAAATAATGTATTACTTCTGTTTTACATAGGGAAGATGGATCTTTACGGTTCACTGACTATGATAATAGAATTATTGGTTAAACCAAAAATTATGAATATTATTCACTATTAGGAGGTGGAATCAATAAACACACACACCCAAAACTAATTTTTTGAGTATTTGTTCTTTTTTGCGTTGCGTCATGTTTACCGCAAACAAACGTTTTTTCTTTCATTTCTAAAAAAGGCTTAGTTTTATTGCTATACAGTTTTGCACTCATTCAGGCGACATCCTCACTCAGATGCATAAATTACCTACCTAATTTCAATGTTCCCAATTATACACTCACATTTCTTCAGTTATGTATTAAACCCATAGTCATTAGTCTTCGGGCTACTACAGAGAAATTCCAGATGAAAAACCGAATAACTCTTCGCCCGACATGGGCTTCGAACTCAGGACCTCGTGCTCAGCAGTACGACTGGACCAACGAGGCAATATACCTACTTATATTGGTAAAACTATCATGTATTTTATTACTTTTAGGAGGTTGTAGCAAAATATCAGAGAAAACCTTCACTGAAATTTCAGTTATTTTTAATTTATTTAATGTGCCCTGAAAAAGGTAAACATCGAAATCCCATTTACATTTCTATTATTTTGAACTCGTGATTTTTGATTCAGTAGCTCCATGAACTTACTTAAGGAAAGTAAAAATTAAAGTACTTGAAATTACGGAGAAAAATGTCCAATACAATAATTAATTTAACAGTATTACTGTTGCCCTTATTCCAATTTACGGGACGGAAAGTAAAAACACGCAACTGCGCTAGGGAACGGAAGTATTTCGTTTTAAATCACAATTTGGGGCGGGCTGTTAAATATTGTCGTTCCATTCAGACGTTCTTTTGTTTCATAATAAGAGTGCTTGTTTACATAGGTATTGTAAATAAGAGAAGTTTTTTGTTAAAGATTTTTAAAGGAGGCTTTATGGAATAATACGGGAACGTTACTTTAAAAACTTTTAATGATTAGATTGTTCTTTATGAATCGTTTTTGCGGCTTATCAATCGTAATGTTACCGGCTTTTATTTGACAGTCGTAACAAGTGGAAGAGCCCGAAAGTACGACAGCCAGTCTGATATGTATAAAAATGATGGACAAAAACATGGAACAAAAGGTATGTCTTAAATTTTGCATCGACAATGTAATTTCGTGTTCGTAGTCACTGCAAATGTTACAAAGGCTTACGGAGAATACACTTTATCAAAAACACGTACTAATGAGTGATACAAAGCATTCAAAAGCGGTCGAGATGTGATGGAAGATTTGCCTCGCTCTGGTAAGCCATCAACGACTTCAACTGACGTTAACATTGCAAAAGTGAACGAAATAGTGACTGAATATCCTCATTCGAGTTTGAGAGAGATAGCCGCTGAACTTTCTGTGTCTTACGAGTCGATCCGTACCATTTTAAATAATCACTTGGGTATGAAACACGTTGCCGATCGGCAAGTCCCAAAATACCTAAATTTTCTCCAAAAACTCAATCGCATAGGAGTCGCTGACGTCATCCTAGAACGAGTCAATTCCGTCCCAACATTCATGGAACGCATTGTTACTAACGGGAAGAGACGTGGGTTTACGACGTTCAAAAGTGCCTTTTAGTGCCTATTTGAAATAAATGCTTTGGCTTTGACTTTCAATAAGTTGGAATTTGATACACATATGAAAATCTGTAACCGGTAAACATTCAAAATTTTCGTTACACTACCACCCACTTTTAGGGAGAAAACTAGAAAATTTGTATGGGCAAACCATTAAAAAAATAAATGAAAAGTTACCACCTCCATAACTCTGAAACTAATGAGCCTAAAATTTAGAAAGAAAAATACAGAAGTAAGTTCATTACTTACGGATTACAGGAAATCCTATAAGAGGTATGTAATCTTAAAATAACATGGTAAATATATCAATATTGTGCCTACAAACTTCCAGTTGCAGTTGCAATGTATGAGAGAACATGTCTTTCAACGACAATGTCTAGTTACTTTGTTTTCGGGATCGAGAAACGGTAGTAACCCCGCCAAGACGAACCAAAAACAAAAAGCAGGGGCGCTACCTACCTGCCTGCTGGTCGCGGGTTTTTCAAAGATACCGTGGCCTTGGCTCAGGCAACTGAAAGAACACGGGTGGGTTTTAGTCAGTAAAAGTCTGACACTCCTGCTCTACCCAGAGCGGGAAAACTTATTAGATGAATATCCACACAATGGTGACACCCGGGCGTTTCCTGCCGCCCTATGCGAAGCAGGAACCTCCCGAAACAACCGTGTCCGTTGAGAGATGTCCGTGAACTGTTATTATAAATTATTAAGATCTCATGTTAAATGTACCAAAAATCACACCAATAAATGAATTTCAATTTTAGTTCCTCACCGGACACGGTTGTTTCGGGAGGTGTCAGGCGGAAGGTGAGAACGCCGTGGCGCCTCTCCAACCACTCCTCAAAGAGCGGACTTACCACCGCTATTGTGTCGTGCCCAGCACTGGGTTGCGACAATCGCACCCTCCATGTCGCCATGAGATCCCGCCGGAGCTCTGTCCGCTGTACCGTGATTTCTCGCGGCAACGGAGTAACACCCCAGCGTTTTGCCTGCTCGCGCCACTCCCATACAAGCGTGAGGGCTTTTCCGTCCAGATCCCATGGCGGCAATCCGGCAAGAAAGCTCCCCGCCTCGCAGGAGACCGCGCGGTATCACCAGATGGCCATGGCCCTTTGGGACGCGTTCAACCGGCGGGCTGGTCGGCGCCTCAAAAAACGCACCCACACAAGTGCCATAAAGGGCCATTTACCGCACGTACCCCGCGTAAAGGCTCCGGTAGGAGGCGTTTGGACCCCCTAGATTGGATAGGAACCGCTTCAAGGCAGCCATAGCCCGCTCCAGTCTGAGAGCCAAACGTCGGAAATGCTCCCCGAAGTGCCACCGGCTGTCGAGGACCAGTCCCAAGAACCTCATCGTCGACTCGACGCCGATGTGAACCCCTCCTGCCGTTATCTGGGAACCCGACTGTGGTGCGTTCCGAGGACCATGAAAACACATGGCCTCGAACTTATAGAGATATGAGGAACAGGGTGTAAAGTTCACTCATACTTTAGGAAAGGGAGGATCATCCGACCAGATGGATGTCGTATCTGGTGGGTAACTGCACGACGATTGATGTCGGGAAGTTGTATTTATGCTAGCTGCGCGGTAAACTCTGATTGTGCGATGCAGAATTTGTGCGACGTCAATGACTTAACAGGGAAAACGTTACGTAAGTCATGGCAACCTACTTTACATGCAATTTTTTTGGTGGGAAACATCATGGTATGGAACCCTCTTCACTCCAGTTCAACTCGCACTTGTCCGGTTTTTTTTATAAAGGAACCAACCAAAATCTTATTAGGTACCTAAACGTTGCAATACGACTAACGATAATCCTAATTCGAATTCCATTAGTTTGTGTTAATTCGATTAATTTGCATGCTGATTAGCTGCGTAATTGTTAATTAGTATGACGAAATAATATCATACAGTTGTGGAATATTCTAATCTTGGTAACTACAATGTAAATTCTGAGTGTCATTATTTTGGGACATCGCTAAGCGGTTGGTTGAGTATATAAATGACCAGTCGGCTGACCTATTTTTAGGCCAAGGAATCGGCATTGCCATCCAACATGGCAATGGTACGAGGGATTTAAGCAATTTTCCTATTGACAGTGATGCGGACGAATTTTTGATGCCCAATCAGCTTTTCCCTTTTTCTTTCTGTACCTATAGTACATACATACCTAAAGTGATACTTGTACATAATACATAATATATATGTTTTAGTTGATTGTAAATTGTATTTAAGATTTCTTAGTACTTTGTATATTAAGTATTTTGAACATTAAGTTTCCTTATGACTCCTGGGTAAAGACTTCCCTGCACTCCTTCCATATTTCCTTAAATATAAACCTTTTTTTTTCTTGATTTTACGTGAAATTAAATTATTGATGATGATTAGATGTTATGAATTCTTACCAGATGAAAATCAAAACGCTCAAACCCAATATCTTCCGGACAATGGAACCATTCAAAATACTACTCTGTCTTGAATGTACCGAGATAAGATCAATAACACACAAAATTATAGTTGTTCATCCAAGTTTATTTTATCGCCTTCAAAGTATGCTCCTTCAGAAACGATACACTTCAAAATATTTTTTTAATTGAGTTCAGTTCTCGCTGCGAATTCTCCTTTATGTCTTCTACCGAATTAAAACGGATGCCACGAAGTGGTAATTTGAGTTAAGAAAACATAGCTGGTGAATAAGGTGCTTGCTCGATGGTATTTGTTGAGATTCGATGATGGCCTTGTGCGAAGGCTCATTATCATGATGCAAAATCCAAGATTTTTTTTTCGAGAAATCTGGCCTTTCTCGTCGAATTAGCTCTCTTAAACGCCGCATAATATTCTTAATTTACCGTTTGACATTCCGGCAAGAATTCAGAGTGCATAAAACCGCGATTATCAAAGAAAACAGTCAACATAACTTTGACTTTTGATCGACTTTGGCGTGGCTTTTTCGGTTTCGGTTCATTTGGGAGGTGCCACTCCAAAGCTGACTAGTTTGAAAGAAAGAAAGAAAGAAAGAAAAATAGATTTATTTGTCACAGAAACAGGTGCATACAAAATAAATCGCATACAAAACAAAAAAAAAAAAAACAAAGCTGATTTATTATTACAACACAGAACATAAATACTCGGCAGCTGCACGCCGTGACTGTGACAAGAAGGCTTCCACTCAGCATGATGCTGTGCTATAGTGGGCCTACAGCACAGCGCTGATTTTCAGTGGTCACCCAAAAATGACGTACGGAAACCAAGTCAGGTTTAGGGACTCAACATATTAAATGAAAATTAGTACATAATAAATTAAAACAAGTAAAACAGTAAGTAGGTTCTCAAAAATTAAAGCTACATATCAAATAACATTTATATAATAGCTTAAATAATAACAAAAACAACACCATTAAAATAATTAAATGCAGGGTACCCACCCAAAACACATAACACCTGCACAGTTGCACACTAAAGTGTCTTGTTTCGCTCCCACCCACTATCACCTTAGCGTCGCATGCGCGCGCGCGAACACCCGCACATTGCTAACTATTTAGATGCATTTCCCTACTGCGCCTATGAGCGTGATGACGTACTGCCCGTCATCGGGCGCCCTGCCTGCACTACACGCATGTCGCGCGTGGCTAGTTTTGTGGTATAGTAGGCGCGTGAACCTAATTGTGTCTTTCGCTTAATCAAAAGTAAGGCGCTTAGTGTATAAAACAAGCGCCTATACATCGCTATCGCCGCGAGGAAGGACTACGGGATGCAACCGAGGCGACACATGGCCCATTACGGCCATTTCGAGCCATTCGCCATCGAGCACCGCTAATCACTATGCCGATGCCGGCTGCCCAGGGGGGTAAAGTTGCCTTTACATTCACAGCAACTTTTTTAGGTGCGCCATCTAGTAATCAGGTTCTGTAAATTTAAGGCAAATAATTCACATAGCACTCAATAGAGGTCTCTACAAAACGACTTATACTTGTTGTTTAAAATTGCTATTTTGATTTCTTATTTATTTTCAATAAGTTTAATTGTAATTTTTAAGTTAAATGTAAGACTTCAATTTAAATTACGGGCAGATGCATCTTTTTGGGTTTTTCGATTCATTCAATCGATTACTATAAAAAATCCAAATGTCAAAATTCGAAACTGTCAAAAGAAAGCAAAAAATGGCCGATACGTTTTGTAATTTGCAAACGTGAATATATATTCGTATTGAATATTCTTAAGCAACTTTGTTTCATTAAAAAATAAATTAACCTTTACAAACTATCTAAAAGAATAAATGTGCACATTTTCCATGCTTGTACATTGATTATATTTAATGTGGAGCAGTTTTTATTTACAAACTACTGTAAAATTAATTTCAAGCTACCAAACATGGTTTTACATAAATCAATCTACAACCACGGAAAATATATGCAAAAGCAATGAAATGAAAATAGTATATAATAGTATGGTTAGTTATGGAACATGAAATCCAGGTGGCGCTACTTGTGACAGGTTGGCATAAAAATCCCTTGAGATGGCACTCTATACCAGTATGATATGATGCTCTGTGCGGCTGCCTCGCACCGCTTGGCTATTGATGAACCTTGCCCATAGATGATAAACCTTATGTAAGTATTTATTTATAAAATATTTGCTGATCATCCTTTTGTTTTACCAGTAGTTTTTTTTTCAGATGTAATTTAAAATTTTGTTTGGTTTTCAGGGATCTTATGGGAGGTGGTGAATCATTCCAGCAGCGAGGGGCAGCATACTTGAAACATCCTCTGAAGGCTGTGGTCCTATGTCGAGGCATCGAGATCGGGTTGGACGTCGAACGAGTAGAGTAGCTGTAGTGCTCGTGCCTCCAGCAATTTTTTTAAACAAATATTCGGGTTTGTGTGATTCTATGATACCGAACATTAAAACGGCCAAATGTAGTTTCCGTCGTGCATCCATTTTTTATACATTGTGTTCATTTAAATACGGTGTGATATGATGCCTCCGGGGTATGCCAAAGCAATACCGAGCACACGCATTTTGTACACGCTGTATTAGACGTTCTGTGCGGGAAAGAAGACACGGCCGGTATACAGCGTCACAGTAATTCAGTTTAGATAGTACTAGGCTATCCACCAATCTCTTCTTCATCGTGACACTAAGGAAGTCCCTCACCCTGTATAGAACCTTTAGTCTATAAAAGCAGTTTTTTACTACGTCATTAATATGCTCCTCAAAACGAAGTTCCGGATCGATGATTAGACCCAGGTTACGTGCGATTTCTACTCTTTGTACACTTTTGCCCATGATTTTTACATCTGGTTTCGCAGATAAAATTGTTTTTATCTGATTTCTACTCCCCATGACCATAAACTTAGATTTTTGAGGGTTCAGTACTAGTGAGTTGCCCACAGACCACGAAGCAATTTTATCAAGTTCCTCATTTAGGGTACGCACGGCGGATGCTGTGTTACTGGCGTTAAACGAGATATACAATTGAGTGTCATCTGCGTATATATGATATTTGCAGTACTTAATGCACGTAGTTATGTCGGCACTATACAATATATAGAGTAGCGGGCCGAGATGTGATCCCTGAGGAACCCCCCTGGTTATTGATCGTGGGGTAGAAGATACCGTAGAACCATTTTGCATACGTATCTCAACCCTCTGCGACCTACCCGTTAGGTAACTATTGAACCAATCTATCGTTCGGCTATCAAAACCGTAATACGACAGTTTGGACAACAGAAGAGAAATATTAATTGAGTCGAAAGCACGCGAATAGTCGAGCAGCACCAGAATAGATCCCTCACCACGGTCCCGCGCTTCAAGGATATTACCCAAGACGTCTGCCAAGGCAGTTGTGGTTCCGCGTCCCTTTCTGAAACCCGACTGCAGGTCAGGTAAAACACTATGTGCTTCGAGAAAATCGGAGACCTGCAGATACACCACTCTCTCCAACACCTTGGACAAACATGGCAATATGCTTATTGGACGAAGATCCTTGTAACTCTGTGGATTATTATTTTTTGGGATAGGCCGCACAATTGCATTACGCCACAGATCAGGAAATGTATTCGAGCTCATAGATCTATTAACGATCTCAGTTATAGCAGCTAATGATTGCGGGAGTGTAAGACTCAGCATTTCCATCGATATTTTTTAAATATTTAAAACTGTCTTCGGGTCTGTTGGCATCATGGTGAATTCCGCGGACCCGTACCTATTAGATTCAAAAAATAATTGCTGGGTAGTGTTCACATTAGGGTCGCCCGGAACATCTAGGAACGCTGAGTTTATCGCGTCTGGGTCGTTAAATTCCCCTAAGAGCCCATCGCCGTTCCCACTGACTGGAAGCACATGCTTTTTTATATTGTACCATAATGATTTTGAATCGTTAATATTGTCATTTATATACTTAGTGAAGAATGCTTTTTTCTCATTGAATAAGCCCACTATTGCTTGGTGCTTAAGGTCCAAGTAATAATGTTTGTGCGCTTCCAGTTTGGTTTGACGATATTGATAGCGGGCATCGTTTTTCAACTTAAACATTAATTTTATAATGTCCGTTATCCATGGCGTAGGTTGCTCCTTGAAAATTCTAGTTTTTAAAGGTGCGTGGGCATCGAAAAGTGCAATGACATGTGAATTGAAGGAATTCACCATGTCGTTTACATCCTGTAGTTTTCAGACTGAGTCCCACGGGAGTTTGCATGTCAAACTCGTAAACCCACGTCTCGTCACCAGTATCAATGCGTCTCATGAGTGTTGGATCGGAATTATCTCGTTCTAGAATGTCCTCAGCGACTCTTATGCGATTGAGTTTTTGGAGAAAATTCAGATCGTTTGAGACTAGCCGAGCGGCAACCCGTTTGGGTTGGGTTTCATACCCAACTCATAATCATAATCATCATAATCGACACAATCAGCTTTTTGTGTTCCCATTAATGGGACACCGGCCTCCTCTCTGTGAGAGAAAGTGGGTAGTAATCCACAACGCGGGCCCAGTGCGGGTTGGTAGATGTCACATGTCTTCCAATTTTTGGTTCTAAGACATGCCGGTTTTCTCACGATGTTTTCCTTCACCATTTTGAGAGCAGTGATGAAATAATTTACACAAAGTAAAGCGCCTGTCTGGCTTCGAACCTACGACTTACCATTCGTAAGGCGCGGCCGTTACCACTGTGCCACCACTGCTCTGCTATGCATACCCAAGTGATTGTTTAAAACGGTACAGATCGAATCGTGAGACACATGAAGTTCAGCGGCTATCTCTATCAAACTTGAATGAGGATTTTCAGTCACTATTTCCTTCACTTTTGCGATGTTAACTTCAGTTGAAGACTTTGATGGCCTACAAGACCATGAAATTTTTTCCATCACATCTCGAACGCTTTCGAACGCTTTGTAACAGTCATAAGTACGTGTTTTTGATCAAGTTGATTTACTGTTAGGCTTCTGTAACATTTTCAGTGTATCCGAACACGAAATTTCATTGGCAATGCAAAATTTAAGACAAACTCTTTGTTCAATAATTTTTCCATGAAGAAATTCGAAATACACACTAGATATGAACTAACTAAATCAGCACTGTATTCAATAACAGATGCAACTCAAACTCCGAGGCAAAATGGTAAACAGTTGTGCCAATCTAACAAAAATAATAATTTGGAACCATAAACAAATTATCCATTCCCGATACTATTTTGACAGAACGTAAACAGGGTGTAAAATGACCCATTACATAGCCGCCAACTACGCATTCAGTAAGTCACACTAAAAAACATAGCATAAAAATAAAGGCTGGGAAATGAAAAATCGCTGTTTATGGTAAAGCGCAAGGTAACGCACAGTGGTCAAGGTTGTTATAATATAAACTTGTTTTTGTAAGAAAACGTCACTAGAAGTTGTTGATATTTCTGCGTAACCAGAAGGTTCCCAGGAACAGTCCTATGAAAAAAAATACAATACGTTCCCAAATGTATCCCTTTTAGCAGATTTTTTTATTTTCTGGAATAGAAAAGAAGACACAGTGCTAGTTCAGGGCTGTAAGGAGAGTGACCCAGGAGTTTGACAGGCGTGCTGTCCAGGAAGTCCCTAGTTTTGAGCGTGGTGTGCGAAGGCTCGTTGTCGTGATGGAACAGTAGCCCCAGGAACCCTGTGTTTAGTCGCTTGTTGCTCACAACAGAGAAAACTTCTGCCAAGCATTTGGTAGTATACCATTCAGCGTTGATGATTCTTTGGTTCTGTAAAGAAATTGACACCAAGTACCCAGTCAAATTGAAAAAGCTCTCGATCAAAATATTCCCCCGCTTCTACATCGCTTCACTTTGGTAGGCGTTGATTAGTTTTGAAACTCCCAAACCGTCGATCTGCTTTGTTTCTGGATCGTATTGATAAATCCAAGACTCATCACCTGTAATGTCGTAAACACGCCGAGCTTCAAATTTGTTTATCATATCAAGGCACCATTCCACCCAGGCCTGAGAGTTCAGAGCATCGGTGAAGTTGTGCGGCACCCAGCGTGAAACTACGTCCTACTACCTTCTCACGTGAAGATGCACGTGTAGAATTTCGTTTTTTTTTCCGTAACAGCCATCAAAGGCCATCCGTAAATGCCATTTGAAGTCTATCGTACGACTCGTCCGGTTTCAGGCGACACTTGAAATCGTAAAATCATAGCGTAAAAATGTTCCCAGCGCAGATCCATTTTTTTATGAGACACTATAATTTAAATTAGCTCGCAAACAATGCGAAGGGAAATTTTTAAATTGGAACGTACCTATTTTTAGTAACATATAAACATATTTCAAAAAAGACTAATAACTGGCCAGTCTCTCATTCATAAAAACTTTTTTTTCGCAATACTTTCTAAGTGGCCTGGTAAAAGTAAAAAACACATATCCGAAACTGTATCAACCGGTTGTACCCATGACTACCTACTGACGTCCAATTTGGTTTTCCACTAAACAACTACGAATTGAGAACGAAAACATGTTGTGTAATTGTAAATTGTAAATACTAACGCTTGTTCCTAAGAATTGCTATACATAAATGTTCGGGAAATTCGAATAGGCAGTATTTGTTGAAAAACAAAGTGCTTTCATTCCGCTCGTGCCGATCGAAAAATTTCGTTAAGCATCTACCCTCGCGTAATAATATTCGGGTCGTCTCTGGACAGTTTGAACTTAGCCAAGCGGTTTTTTATAAAACATATATTTAGATATAACCATGCCAAACCCAACCATTATCATATCATCATCCCCAGCCTGATTCGCTTTGGCCGTATTCTCCGAAAGGCATCGCAAAGGTGTCGTTTCGTTGATTGCCATTATTTCCACTGATTCTTATGACATGGCGACCAGAAACTCGTCCTGGTTAGTTGTAAAGAGCCCGCATCGAAGAAACAAAACTTTAATTTTGACTTAGTCATTTTATGTAAAGAGCAAAAATTTTGTGGCGATCCTTAACTTTCATCCTACACAAAACTACATAAACATAACATAAACATTATACAATTATACAACAATAATATTTACACATAGATAGAATTATAACAGTGCTTATAATTTCATCTCCGTCGTATACAACGGTACTACCGTACCGTTCCGTGGAAGCGCGCCGCGTCTACGTCACGCGGTGACGTAGGTCATGCGCACGAGTGGGGGACATTGTCCGAGCGCGCCGTCCGTCCACCTTGGCTGACCTTTAGTCCGATTCCGCTATCGCGACGCGAAGCCCTTGTAACTTTGCGCTATTCCGGGTACTAATATCTTTGCCATAATCGTTCTAGATTTACGCTGTGTAAAGTATTTTATTGTGTACGAACTGTGGAACACTCTAAAGACTTCCATCTTCGTGTTATCCACCTCTGTGCGTGTTGAACCTATGTGTCTTTCTTCTGTGTATGTGTCTGTGTTTGTGTATGAACATTATAATCGTGAGTAGCAAATGACAATCTTTTATTTATCACTGCTCACCACACAAACACAATAATTAGTGTACGATCACGCTAAACTGGTGACCCCGCTTAGAATACGCTAGAAAGGCTTGATAACCGTGCGGTTAGAACCCTGAAAAGGAAGTTCCATATTTTAACGAGCCAAGATAAGTCACAGTAACACAATGAGTGATAGCAGTGACTCCGCAAAATCGTACGGAAGTACCCGTTCTCGTACAAAACCTCGTCGCGCAAAGTGCGTGTCCATTGACGAGCCATCCGACATTTGCCGTGTTGCGGTGCGAATACCGCCATTTTGGCCGGATGATCCAGAGGTTTGGTTCGCACAAGTAGAGGCACAGTTCGCGAACGCAAACATCCCCAGCGACGCAACAAAATTCAACCACGTCATCGGCAACCTTGAGCACCAGTACTCCAAACAAGTGAGAGATATTTTTCTTAACCCGCCGGAGCACAACAAATATGAGAAGCTGAAACAAGAGCTCATTAAGAGACTGACTGCGTCACATGAGAAGAGAGTGAAGCAGCTTCTCATCCACGAAGAGTTCGGAGACCGCAAGCCCTCACAGTTCCTGCGACATCTCCAAAGTTTGGCTGGACCGAGCGTCCCAGAGGACTTCCTTCGTACAATTTGGAGCAGCCGTCTGCCGAGCAACGTCCAGACCCTGCTGGCTTCACAACCGCATACCCCCCTTGAGGGATTAGCAGACCTGGCGGACAGGGTCCAGGACATTGTGACCCCATGCCAAGTCGCCGCAGCATCGGCAACGGGCCCGAGCATGCACGAGATGGCGAACGAGATAGCCGAATTGAAGAAGGCTGTGAAGAACCTGACGATGCAGCTGAGTAGAAGACCTCGTTCTCAATCACGTTCGAACAACCAACAACGTCACCGATCCAGGCAGCGGTCTGAGTCCAGCCACCACAAGCAACCGTTCTGCTTTTACCACACCAAGTTCGGGACCAACGCTCACAAATGCGTAAAGCCATGTGACTATGAGAAGTCGGGAAACTCCAAGGGCAGTCGCTAATGGCGGCTGACGACTGTCTGACGTCCACCGGTCGCCTCTTCGTCACGGACCGAACAACAAAAACACAGTTTTTAGTGGACACCGGTAGTGATTTGTGTGTGTTTCCGCGGCATGTTCTACGTGAACAGCGCGTCAAGTCGAATTATCAGTTATCGGCCGCGAATGGGTCTATAATTGATACGTATGGCTACCTACAGCTGAATTTAAATTTAAATTTGCGCCGTAATTTTCCATGGCGGTTTATTGTAGCTGATGTCACCAAGCCGATCATTGGTGTAGATTTTTTAAACTTTTACGATCTGCTTGTTGACATCAGAAATCGACGTTTGGTGGACAAAACCACCTCAATGTTTGTCACAGCTTCCGTTGCAAGGGCTTCAGCGACGTGTTCAGTGAAGGTTTCAGTTGGTAACTCGAAGTATCACTTGATACTTAATAAGTACCCCGAGATCACATGACCCGCTGGCACACAACGAAAAACCACACACCAA
This sequence comes from Dasypolia templi, assembly GCA_963555695.1. NCBI lineage: Eukaryota > Metazoa > Arthropoda > Insecta > Lepidoptera > Noctuidae > Dasypolia > Dasypolia templi. The sequence goes on along the minus strand of OY743137.1, from coordinate 8,850,498 downwards.
ACACTACACCACATTCGCACCACACCCGGCCCGCCCATCTCTTGTTCCCCTCGCAGGCTAGCTCCAGACAAACTGCAGATCGCTAAGCAAGAATTTGAGATCATGCTTAGCAACGGCACTGCTCGACCATCTGAAAGCCCTTGGTCTTCACCACTTCATTTAACGCCGAAGAAGGACAACAGCTGGCGACCCTGTGGTGACTACAGACTACTCAACGCGAGGACTATACCTGACAGGTATCCCATTAAACATGTCCACGACCTCACCCACAGCATAGCTGGTTGCAAAGTCTTCTCAACTATTGATTTAGTGAAGGCCTATAACCAAATTCCAGTCAGCGAAGACGACATTCCGAAGACGGCGATAACAACTCCGTTTGGCCTGTACGAGTTTCCTTTTATGACCTTTGGTTTAAGGAACGCAGGCCAAACATTTCAGAGATTCATCGATGAAATGACTCGCGGTCTCGACTTCTGCTACTGTTTTCTTGACGATTTTCTTATCTTCTCGAAAGACCAGGAGCAGCACGAAGACCACCTACATCAGCTCTTCACCAGGATGCAGAAATATGGCATCGTCATCAACACTTCGAAGTGTGTATTCGGAGAAGACGAAATCACATTTTTAGGTTACCGCATCTCTGCAGCCGGAACCAGACCTTTGGAATCCAAGGTGGAAGCCATCAAGGGCTTTCCTACACCTAAAACTGTCAGGGAGCTCAGGCGTTTTTTAGGGATGTTGAACTTTTACAGGCGGTTTATACCGAAAGCCGCAAAATTTCAAGGTCCCCTTAACTCCCTGCTGACTGGCTCAGTAAAAGGTCAACACCCCGTGGATATAACGGGCGAGGCACTCACCGCCTTTAATATGTGCAAAGAAAGCCTCTGCAACGCTGTATTGCTTGCACACCCTGACTACCAAGCGAAGCTCGCCCTAGTTACAGATGCGTCTGATCTGGCAATGGGTGCGGTCTTGCAACAGTTCAGGGACGAGCAGTGGCAACCACTTGCCTTCTTTTCACGCAAGTTAACCCCTGCTCAGCAGAAGTACTCGCCATACGATCGTGAGCTACTCGCTATCTATGAAGGCATAAAATACTTCCGCCACATGTTAGAAGCGAGACACTTCACTGTCTATACCGACCACAAGCCTTTGATATACGCTTTCCATGAGCGAAAGCACAATTGCGCTCCGCGTCAGTATAGACACCTTGACTTTATTTCGCAGTTCACAACGGACATTCTACATATATCCGGCAAGGACAACATCGTCGCCGATACACTGTCCCGCGTCAGTGAACTCCAAACTCCAGTCGATTACGAAGTTCTCGCCAAATCCCAATCTTTAGACCCAGAGCTGTTGCAACTCCAACAGTCAGAAACATCTCTCAAACTAAAGAGGCTTAAAATCGACGGCAGTCCCGTCGAGTTACTCTGTGATGTAAGCACAGCTACTCCCAGACCATTCGTGACCAAACCCTTACGACGGCAAATATTTGAGAGTCTTCACAGTCTCAGCCATCCAGGAGCAAACACATCCGCAAAATTAATTTCACAGCGATACGTTTGGCCTGGAGTCCGTAAAGACTGTCGACAATGGGCACGAACGTGTCTCAGCTGTCAACGCACAAAGGTAAATCGCCATGTGTCAGCACCATTGGGCACATTCGAATTACCCCGTGCTAGGTTTGCCTTCGTGCACATTGACCTAATAGGTCCCCTTCCTCCATCACAGGGGTACCGGTACTGCCTAACGGCCGTGGATCGTTTCACTAGGTGGCCAGAAGTAGTACCGATTGCAGACATTACCGCAGAGACAGTTGGCAAAGCATTGCTAACCAACTGGATCTCCCGCTTTGGTTGTCCAACGGATATTGTCACAGACAGAGGACGGCAATTTGAATCCGCACTGTTCCAATATCTAGCCAAAATTGTCGGTTTCAAACATCGGAAGACGACAGCCTACCACCCAGCCTGCAACGGCCTAGTGGAACGGTTCCACAGGCAACTTAAAACGGCGATAATGTGCCACGCTGACTATAACTGGACAGAATCTCTGCCCTTGGTTCTGCTGGGTGTCCGGAGCGCTTTTAAAGAGGATCTTCAGAATTCTTCTGCGGAACTCCTATATGGGGAGCCATTGCGACTTCCGGGAGAATTTTTCAATCCTGGTGACAGTGGCAACACCGACATCTCGGAGTTCACCACTCGTTTACGCTCATTTGCCGCAAATCTGCAGCCCACTCCAGCTGCACGCCATTCCAAGGACAAAATATTTGTCTACAAGGACCTTGCTACCTCAAGCCACATTTTCCTCAGGGATGATGCGCTGCGAGGCTCATTGCAACCAGCATACACCGGTCCTTATGAAGTGGTACAAAAAGGCGACAAAACTTTTACCATAATTGTAAAAGGCAAAACTGTCAAAGTTTCCGTGGACCGCCTTAAACCCGCCTACATTTTTGCCGACACGCCACCAGCCGACCAAGACGTTCAAGAGGAGGAAAACCAGCCCACCGACACTCCCGTCAGAACAACCAGGTCTGGTCGAAGAGTACGATTCCCAGATTATTATCGCCCGTAGGACGGTCTCTGGAGGGGAGTGATGTGGCGATCCTTAACTTTCATCCTACACAAAACTACATAAACATAACATAAACATTATACAATTATACAACAATAATATTTACACATAGATAGAATTATAACAGTGCTTATAATTTCATCTCCGTCGTATACAACGGTACTACCGTACCGTTCCGTGGAAGCGCGCCGCGTCTACGTCACGCGGTGACGTAGGTCATGCGCACGAGTGGGGGACATTGTCCGAGCGCGCCGTCCGTCCACCTTGGCTGACCTTTAGTCCGATTCCGCTATCGCGACGCGAAGCCCTTGTAACTTTGCGCTATTCCGGGTACTAATATCTTTGCCATAATCGTTCTAGATTTACGCTGTGTAAAGTATTTTATTGTGTACGAACTGTGGAACACTCTAAAGACTTCCATCTTCGTGTTATCCACCTCTGTGCGTGTTGAACCTATGTGTCTTTCTTCTGTGTATGTGTCTGTGTTTGTGTATGAACATTATAATCGTGAGTAGCAAATGACAATCTTTTATTTATCACTGCTCACCACACAAACACAATAATTAGTGTACGATCACGCTAAAATTTAATGGCTGTTTAAGGGTAGGTATTTATTTAATAGTGGTAGTATTTTATTAATATATTTGTTTTTCAAATTTTGATTTATTTTGTGTAAATAATGCTTGTACATAAGAATTAGTTGTGGTAGTAAGTAAATTACTGTGTTACCTTTAAAGTAATGTTCCCATACATTATGAAGTAAAAATAATATAAATTTATTGTTTGAAAATATTTTTGTTGTTAGTGTGTAGATAATAATATGTGTAAATAATATAACTATGTTCCTTTTATTATGGCAATACTCACTTTGATACTCCCACCTCTCCAGATCACGACAGATACGACACACAGACACCCTGCCCAATAAACAATAACAAATAGAAAAGCCATAAACAAAAAAAATTGCAGAATCAAAGAAAGGTGTTTTAGTTAGCGTCCGTGCATGGTCCAATGAACTGTTTAATGTCCTCCTCAGATACGATCCTGTGGATTCTTCAGGCTTTTGTCGGACCAAGATGCGACCGCGCTTCGTCCATAAGAACCACCATCCATGAATTCCTGCGGCGGCCCTCGTCTGACGAAATAACTGGTGGTTCAACTTAGTCAGCCTCTCATTGACATAGAAGCGCACAGGTTCACATCCGGCATCGCGAAGCTTTTCAAGTGCCTCCAATCTGGACTCAATCCCATCTATACGCGTGTGGCTCTAATCCTTAGACGCATTCAACTCCGCTTCGTCTTTCCGAAACTCTATGACCTCAAATCGCAAGCTCCTCCACTACCAATTTTAAAACACAGCCTACGTCCTATGGGAACTCGGGAGACTTATTTGAAGCATTGTTGTCTGTGTCCACAGCCACGGTCACGACTATAGGAGGCGTCAACACCTGCATGAGTACCTCCACCATCACTGGCGAAGGCAGGGCAGCAATTGACTGAGGCGTCACTGGTACGGAAGTTGACAGACGTGTCGGTGATGCGGCAGCTGACAGAGGCGTCATCGATGCGGCAGTTGGCACCGGCGTTGTCGGATCTCGACAGCAGGGGGTCTACTCTCTAAGCACGAAGTCCGTAGTTTCGGCGTTCGTTACGGACGTTTCCTACTCCGTATCACCTACGGACTTACGGTTAGTCCCGAACTCGAACTAAGAATGAATGACAACACGATTTGACAGTTGTCCCTACTCCCGATGCGTTTTTGTCCGTCCGAAAAGTTGGATTTGATACTTGTTTCGACGGAACGTTATGTCATTTGATACGATATCAAAATAGTTATCGTGCTGCTGACGAAAGTTAGGCCGCATTCCGAATTGAGCTGTAATCGGTTTGAGCGCGCTTACACCCGTTCCGAGTTAGCGTGAGCGCGATAACGATGTCCCGTGAATTGTCATAGATGACGTCATGATATGCGCCATCTTGCGATAACGCCGACCATGCCCTATAATATTATCACTGTGAGCGGCTCTCATCTGTCATAATCGTGATAACTAAATCGGAACGCAAATTTTCGATGTGAGCGCTGTCAGCGATAATGGTCTTACTCGGAATGCGGCCTTAATAAATTGAAAATATGGCTGTTTTTTTATGCTCGAAGAAGCTTTACAGGTAGAACGGAGGCGTCGCCGATTGCCTCTTATTAAAACATGTCAATAAATAGGGTATTTGTATTTATATTATTGCTTAGGTTATATAATTTTCAAACTTGATATTTTGCTTACAGGACATAATGGGTGTTAGTACAGGCGGAAGATACTGTTAAAAAACAAATTTTACGCAATAAAAGGATTGTTTTTGGTAACAAATTTTTATTTAGGATCAATCAACACAACTCGGCTTCTTGCTGAATCGGCAGGTAGGTGTCGCCGAACTCGTGGACGTGCACGACGAGAATGTAATGCTGTAAACAAATGAAAAAAAAAGTTACTCAGTATTAGCTTAGTATTTTATAAACATGATTTATTCAATTCAAAAATTAAATTTTGAATTGAATAAATCTGCTGGGTCTAGTCTTACAGGTGGACCCTGTACAACAAAAACTGAATATCATTGACGGATAAAAGAAATGTATAATTATGTATCTGTTAAGTATAATTATTTAATTTAAAAGTCACGGGTAAGACTCGAAAATAATTATAAATACATTAATGCTGTTGTTTCTTGTTTTTTTTTTTACCATCAGAACAAATTTACTACCTATGTTCAATTATAAATTTAATTATTACCGATGGAAAAGCTGGCACTCTTGCCTCAGTTTGCGGCTCTCTAAAACCCTCTCCCATAATTGACAGTATCCTCAATTCAACTTGCGAGAGGGTTGGTGCTACCGATGAGCCTCCACCTTTAAGCACATGCTGTCTGGCAGATCCAGCAGCTTTTTCGGCCAAATGTTTTTTTTGTCATTGTATGCACTTTAATAATGGCAAGACCTGAAAATCATATTAATACGAGTAATGTATTAAACTTATCCTTTGCCACTGCTCCACGGACTTTGTGCAACTCCCCATTGAATTAAGGGAGTTGCACAGGCTTTCCCACAGCAGTTTAGATCGGATTCTCCCGTCGACACCCCTCAATAGTTCGCTAGCCAACTCATTATGCTCACTCATAAAATCGAGGAGGGCCTCAATTTGTGCATGAGTTGCTGCTGGAGCGGTTGGGGCCATTTTACTAAACTAGCGAAAACATCTCGCGTCGTATAAATATTATGAAAGTACGCATAAGAAAATAAATATTTTGAAAAAAACTGACATTTCATTTGAAAGTTGCCGTCAGAAAGAAATAGGGCAAAGGTATTAACAGTATAAGGCCGCGATACGGATTGAAATGGCAAAAATAGTTCAATTCTTTAACTAAAGACATAATAAAAACTATATTGTTAGATTGAGGTATTTTTCTAAGAATACCAATATTATTTTTTGTTTAATAAGCTAGACAACTTCAAACTTAGTAAACCGGTAATCGACCGGTGAAATAGCGCAGCTCTATCATCATGCGTCATTCGTTCACAAATATAGTCTATGATTCCGTTAGAAACTCATGAATCCGAAATCAATCGGGAGTAGGGTTTAGTGCTTAGTTTTGAACTACCTTCGGACGGACCCGTATCGTCGTTGACGGAGTAAGAGAGTAGACCCCCTGGTGTTATTTCGGCCCCCACTTTCGGCGGCTGGCGCCCAAGTTGTTGGGCGCGGCTGTGGCGCTGTCAACGCTGCTTTCCAATATGGGGGGCCCACTTGTAATTGTAAGCGGCTCTACGTGGGGATCTTGCGATCGATGGCCCTTTACGGGGCCCCGATTTGGGCGGCTGACCTAACGGCCGCTAGCATCTCTGTTCTGCGAAAGCCGCAGAGAGCAATGCCCGTCGGAGTCATAAGAGGGTATCGCACGATCACCTACGAGGCGGCTTGTACACTGGCCGGATCCCCGCCCTGGGACCTAGAAGCGAAGGTACTCGCGTCACTTTATCGGTGGCGCGAGGAAGGGAGGGCGCGGGGCGAGCGGCTGATGCAGCGCCATATGGAGCAGCGTCGGTCGCAGCGTCGCGAGTTCCTGGTGGCGGAATGGCGGGACAGGCTCTCACGCCCTACCGCCGGCCTCGTCACCATTGAGGCGGTCCGGCCAGTGCTCGACCTCTGGCTCGGGAGGAGGCTCCCTGTCGTTTCGGGCGTCGCAGGTGCTCTCGGGGCATGGTTGCTTCAGGAAGTACCTGTGTCGCATTAACAGGGAGTCGGACGCCCGGTGTCACCACTGCGTCGATTGCCGGGAGGACACGGCGTGGCATACGCCGGCAGAGTGTGCCGCTTGGGAGGAGCCGCGCCGTGTCCTTATCTCTGAAGCAGGCAGTGACCTGTCGCTGCCGACCGTAGTGAGTTCGATGGTCGGCAGCGTCGAGTCCTGGGAAGCGGTGGTTTCCTTCTGCGAAACAGTAATCTCGCAGAAGGAGGCTGCGGAAAGGGAAAGAGATATCTCGTAAACTCTCCCAATCCGCAGCACACAACGCCCTCTTCCAGCCCCCCTAAATGGGTCCAGGGACGGCGGACTCGGGGACGTCCGGCGCCCCCCATACATTAGGACCCGAGTTGGTAGTGCGTAGTATTCCACGCGCGCCCCTCTTAGACGTTGCGAGGGAGTCAAACACCTCACTCCCCCCCAACCCGAGGAGGCCGGCGGACGTGCGGCCAGCACCAGTCGGGTATGCGGAAGAATCATATGTTCCCGCGACCCCGACGTAGATGTGAGATGGAACTCCGGGGTGCTTTTTAGTCAGTAAGAGTCTAAGAAACCCCTCCGCCCGCCCCAAGGCGGAGGACATCCATGAGGATTTTCCGACCCGGAACAAAAACAAAAAAGGCGTTGTCGGATGCTGTTGCTAGGAAATCTCAATGCCAATTCTACGGCGTGGAGATCTCCGGGATCAGTTTACACGTGCGTGCGGCAGCGGGGTGGGTCAATAGTGGACGTGTCGCTCGCTAGCCCTGCTGTCGCGAGCCGTGTTCACGACTGGCGTGTCGCCGTGGAGGTAGAGACGTTGTCGGATCATCGTTACATGCGTTTTGACGTCTCCGCCGAGTAGTTGTATTCGGGAGGCACTGCGGTATCATCAGGTGCCTCTCTACCTCCGCCGCATAGTTGGGGCTTATCTGGCGGAGAGGTGTGTCACCTACATGGGACGTGATGGCGAAAACCAGTGCCACATGTCGTGTGGTGTTCGCAGGGTTCGGTCGTAGGGCCGCTCCTGTGGAACACCGAGTACGACTGGGTGCTGAGGGGCGAATTCCAACTGGGCGTAGACCTGATGCGTTACGCGGACGACACGCTGGTCACAGCACGGGAGAATTCGTACAGGGAAGCAGCGTTGCTGGCGACGGCTGCGGTCTCCCAGGTGGTGAACCGCATACGGCGCTTAGGCCTGGAGGTGGCACTCAACAAGTCGGAGGCCATGGTGTTTCATGGCCCTGGCGGGCGCCACTGCCCAGATCACACATAGTGGTCGGGGGGTTCGAATCACGTGTACCAATGAACGAAACAAATCGTGGAATGGGGCCCAATCCGTGGTCTCCCCTGAGAAGGTAGGCATTGGAAGAATAGGTAATCTACTTGCATACCCAGTGGTATTAGGATTAAATGGAATATGTACCACTGAATTATTATTCGATGTACTAGACGATATTCTTCGTTTACGCTCATTGTCCTCTTCTTTCAATTTGTCTAAGTGAACACTAATTGCGTAATAACAATCATTAAAATTGTTGCGAATCTGTATTTGTTCCTCTTTGTCGAACGTTTGGGACTAGATCAAGACTTTTTCTATTTTTGCACGAAGTTTGAAGAACTTTCTTTTTGCAAAATTAACTCTTGTGAGCGTGACCTAAACTGTTGTTCGTCTGAATGTATGAACTGCAATGATCGTTTAAGATCATTAATAACGATCTCACGTTCGAAAATATCTTGCACAATGAGTTCCGCCATTTTGAACGCGTAGCGACGCAATATGAACTAGGAAGTTAAGAACTCAGAAAACTAGGAAAAACAACCCCACAACAAGTACTTAGAGGATAAATATATCCGGCTTGAAGGACCAAACATTGATGTGTACTAGAAAGGGTGAGGATTCGAAAAAGCTTACCGCAGACTCCTGCACACTGCTTAGCGCTGATGATGGTTTAGCGGCGCGTCGAGATGTATTGAACCCTGAACACTTCACTAAACATATATTCCATAGGCGCTGTGTTCGTATAATTGTTCGTGTCTTGAGGGGGTGGTAATCACGAATACACCGAAGGACCTGTTTATTTTAGAAAATGTTTATTGTGCGCTCTGCACGCACGTTTGTCGAGTTAAAAACAGTTAGTGTCGCGAAAAACCACACACGGAAGCATGGCGCTACTGTGCTAATGCGCAGACCAATCGGATTGCTCAGCGAATGAACGTAGAAACTGCCGATAACTTAATCAAATCGAACCCTTATTCATTACACATAAAAGCTTAATTATTCGAAGTGGGGTGAAAATAAACTATCCTAAAAATACCTAAGATTTAATGCAGTAGGTAAAACCCACCAAATAGAGAAAGGTACGTAACAATTAACAATAAAACATCCTTTCTTTTTGAACCCCATATTAGCTACCTCGCGTACAAACTTGAAAATATATCCTTACAGTTAGAAAGTTGTAAGCCTAGTCGAATTAAACGAGGACTCATTGATGATTTAGGATCAGTCATTAAAAGTGTTTCACGCAATTTAGACTATACTGATGCATTATCTCGGTTAGTTTTCAAGAAATTCCTTTCTCCATTAAAAATTCCGTCACACTATAATACGCTTTGTCTACATACAAATTTCGAAGTTTTTTTTTAAATAACGTCAATTTTAATTATTTCCAGCTCCTCGGTAATTTATTGTAAATGACTGGCGCGCTTGTACTGAAGGGAGGTCACGACCCTCAACGTTGAGGAATACGACGCAAGGAAGATAAATATAATAATATTATCAGCCTGCCATTGTCCCACCCACTGCAGGAGCGTTATCCGTTATCGTTATCTCGTCATCATATTAAAACTTTATAAGATTACTATTATAACGACCAAACATGACATGACTTGTCATGTTTGGTCGTTATAATAGTAATCTACGAACCAGATAAAAAATATTAAATCGTGGAAATCGGATTTTAGTTTCAATAGCAATTTTTATAATTGGACAGATAAAAAAATTAAAAATAAAAAGATTACAGTATTTTGTAATAAATACAGGAAACTTTTTGCATAACATGATTTGAAACGTGAAGTCAGCAGAATTGGCCCAAGAAACATTCTTGTGGCACGCCGAATAGATTGTATAGATTAGACGTAGTAATTCTAATAGACAAAGTACTGACTTTTTTGGGTTCCGTTTTCAACAAAGATCCCTTATAGTTTTGCAATGACCGTCCATCTGTCTGTCAGCGGCTAGAGACTATGCTAAATTTTGTAAGTATCCCGCTCCCCACCCCCTAAAATTAGCCAGCTAAAATAATTGTCTGTGGATATTTGAAAAAAATCACAGTAGTGGTATAACAAAGCATAAAGAAGTTAAAAGTAAAACTATCACAGCTTATTAGGCTTTAAAAGTTAACGAGTAATAATCGACCAAATTACATTTGCAGTCGGGATGAATTGGTGAATATGCTATTCAACAAACAGGCAGAACACCTACTGACATAGAGTACCGGGTCCTGACACGCAGTTTGCGTTGGAGCTAAAATAGTTTGCAATTTTTTATTATTTTACTTAAATTTTTTATTTTATTTTATTTATAACTGACTGTGACTTCACAGCGGGCCCTATCAGAATAGCAGCGCTATGACTCTTATTTTTAATTGTTGCAGCATTATGCTGAGATGAGGGCCTTTTGCCCTCGTACAAGACTTTGTATTTTTTTTTTGTTTGTTGTTTTATTATTATTATTAGTTTTTTTTTTTAAGAGTGTCTATAATTAAGTTTTAACTATGAACTATGCGAGTCCCAATTAATGCTTTTTCTTTCTTTCTTTCTTTGTAACATCAATATAAAGTTTATATTTATCCCAATAACGGAACCCTTCATTGTACGTGTCCGACACGCAATTGACCGGTTTTTTATAATGACCTTGTTGAGGGTTTGGTTTCTGCACTCAGTCGTTCATGAGGACCACTGTGCGTGGGCCATGGCGGCCGTCAGTAGTTAATATTCCAACCAGCCCACCTCCCTCCAGAAGCCGATCAAAGCCTTGAGAACATCTGTGAAAGATCCGGGTGTCCCGAGGGTTTCTGTCCTTATCTGGGCAACGCCTGTGCACTCAAAGAGCACATGCGCAATGGTTCCATCCGACTCCATACAAGCTCTGCACAGGGGACTGTCCGTAATGCCTATTGTGTGAAATTGTTTGTTTATCGAGCAGTGTCCTGTGATGGTCCCCGTCACCAGGCGCAGGCCATTCTGTCCAGGCGTAATAAACGTCTGGTTAGCCGGCCATCTAAGGATGACAAACCTTCTTTGGACCGCCTGCAGCCTGGTGTCGAGTTCCACCACCTCTCGGCATGTGTGTGGGTGGACTCCTGCAACCACCTGCGTATTTGGTTAAAGGCGATGGGTATGATGGGTTCAGGCCCGCAAGCCGACGTGCTGGATGCTCTCTTGGCTAATTCGTCAGCTGCGTCGTTGCCTAGTGATTCGCTGTGTCCTTTTATCTATTGTAGTGTCACCGTGTTGAGGTTAGATACCGTTACTCGTTCTAGAGCATTGTGACATTCTAGTGTTAGACTGGAGGTAATATGTTCTTTCGCTAATGATTTGAAGACTGAGGTGCTGGCGGAGAGTATACTTATATGGGTGTCCGTAACTCTCCTGGCTTCTATAGCATACACCGCTTGTATAATGCCCACACACTCCGCCTGATAGACGGTGTTGAACATTCCCAGCGGACTTGATATGTTTATATTGAAGTCATGTGAGAAAACTCCGGCTCCTGTACCGGATCCGGTTTTTGAGGCGTCGGTGTATGTCTCAGTTCATTAGTGCCTGAGTAGTCACACTGTTCTTTTGAGAGCTGAGGCTGAGCAGAGGCTGTCTACAACTAGGTTCCACAGAAGCGGCGAGAGGACGCCACTCTGCGGGCAGCCCTACGCCACAATGGTCCTTGTAGTGTCATTCGCTGTTACCTGTACAGCTCTCAGTTTGAGCAAATTGGTGAACTACCCGCTGAGGGTCGGGTCGATGTTGTGTCTGTCGAGGGCCCTATTGATGCTACCAAACATGGTTTTGTCAAAGGCGCCTTTGATATCAATGAAGACGGCTAGTGCTGAGCATTTGTGATCCACGGCTCATTCAATCTTTTAATGGGATCTTGGATGCGCTGTGTAACGCAGATTCCGTTGATCTGCCTACCTCTCTATCTGTCTACCTACCGTTAATCTGATTTTTTGTCTGAAGAGGTCCGTCACGAGTGTATCTGTCACAGAGTCTCTCGAGGGTTTTCAGTAGAAGAGATGTGAGGCTTATGGGCCTATAGGCCTTGGGTTGCGTGTAGTCGGATTTGCCTGGTTTGGGTATAAAAATGACATTCACTTTACGCAAAGCTAGAGGTATGTGTCTGAGTGCTATACAGGCCCGATAGGTCTCCACCAGCCATGGTGTCAGTAAATCAACCCTCCATTGTAAAAGGGCTGGGAAGATGCCATCCAGCCCTGCAGACTTATAGGATGTTGATGGTCCACTTTATCCGGTCTTCTGTTACTATACTGTGGGCTCTAGACCAGTCTTGGTCCGTTGGGGTCCAGTCTGGTTCAGCTTTCCACACCCCGTCCTCTAGGAGTTTGTAGTCAGGAAAGTGAGCCTCTAGGAGCAGTTTACTGGTTTCATGGTTAGTGTGTATGAGTTATCGGGTTTTATCAGGGCGCCAAGGTTTCGGTCCTGATCAGTTGATAGGATTTTTTATACCCATGAAATCCGCCATGCTGCTCTTATGGCCCTTCTGATTTGTAGATTTTGTAGATATATTGGGTTTCTTTGTATAACTCCCAGTCGTCCGGGAGTCTAGTGTTTTTGGCTTTGTTAAATTGCTTACGTAATGCAACTCTGAGTTTACTACGGTCAGCGTTCCACCATGGGTTCCTCTCGCTGCTGGTTTTTGGCTCTTAGTTGGCGCTCTTAGTTTGCAGCATGCATGGTATGCTTCGGTTAGGTATTCTGATAGTTTGTTCACGATGTATTCTAATTGTGCAGGTTCTCTTACGTACTTGTGATAAGTGTCTGCCTAGTAGGGAGGCTAGGAGGCATTTATACCCGGGTGCATTAGTGCGCCGTGGGTTCCGCCTTAGCACTGGATTGCTTGTGTTGGTAGCTAGTGTAAAACTAATCCTTCTGTGGTCTGAGCAAGAAGGCTCGTCTGATACGTGACAGTTTGTGATAACGTTTGTCGCATTTTCTGTTGCAGGGGTTAGATCTATAATTGTTTGTCCTCGGCCTGTGACCCAAGTGTGTTCAGAGCCACGGTTAACAATGTTAAAAGTTAGTAGAGAATAAATAGGTGGATAGTACCTCTCCTTTAGAGTTCGGTGCTTCGCTGCCCCAGAGTGGATAGTGAGCGTTTGAGTCAGTGCAGATGATCAGGTCTACGTTTGCGCGCTCGCAGTGTTGTACCAGCTCGGCCATTTCTTTAAGCGGGCAGTTTGCGTCATCGCCTGGCATGTATACCGAGGCCAACATCGGGAACGTCGCCTTCGGTCTGGAGGCTGACAGCTGTCAGGTCTCTTGAACAGAACTGAGAAACTGGTGTGGTAGGAATTCCTTTGGCGCAGGTACTTGGTTTGTCTGAATTTTTTGTGCTGAGTATTAGCTTACCTCCGATGTTGCCCAGGCCGTATATTCTGTTGTTTCTAATCCACGGTTCCTGAATCAGTGTGATGGTTCAGGGATTTACCTTCAGTGCCCTGCGTAAGCTATCCGTGGCAGTTGGCTATGCTGGAGGTTGACCTGTATGATGTTTAAGGGCGATGAAGGCAGTGTTAGGGAGTTAGCCGGAGATGGATCCATCGGACAGTATCTCTGCTACCTCCACTCTGGACTGGTCGCTGTGTAGGTCACCCGGAAGCTAGGAGCTGCTCGTTCCAGCCAGGTGATTCGGGAGATGTGATTTTTTTCTCGACATCGGCCATAGCCGCACGGGCCATGACTTCCTCGGCCTCGAGGAAATCATGGCCCGTGCGACTCAGACATCGCCCGACTCAGAGGGCGATGTCTGAGTCGGTCGTCTGTGTAGTTGTCGGTGCTGTCGCATTCATTTCCGTACTGTCGGTCTTTGTGTCAGGGGGCTGGGTAGTGGGCCAGAAGCGTACGTACCCCATAAGGTACGATATCCGTCGCCGGGCAAATACCTTTTCGACTTCCTCCGGTGGCACCCTCAGGGTCAGAAAAGTCCCACGGTTGTTGTCACCGACGGTAGTCTGTTGCCCTGTACAGCGACCACCTAGCAATGTCATACCAAGTGTTCTGACGGATCAGAACACTTTGGAGCCTTGCCACGTCACCTCCGTAATGAGGGACGAAAAGCGAGGCTCGGACCCGGGTGGGTACGAAAGACTGTCTCAGTAATGTTAGTGTGAGGTTGGTGTTAGGGAGTCGTATTTTGGGCACATTCTGCGACAACCAAGTCAGGACATAGTCATCTTCGCACCACATCTGCACGGTGCCTTCCGCTACCCTTGGGTATCCGTGGAAGGAAAGGAGTGGTGTCGTCGAGTCTGTGTCCATTAGTAGGTCTTCGAGGCCTGACTTTATGAGCACTGCCTCTTCCCATGTCAGGTCTCTGGATGGGGTAGCGAAGCAGATCGCAACGGCTAGCCTCGCAGGTATATCCTTCGTGGCTTGCGCGTAGGCTTTCTGCTCCCCCTGAGCGGAATGGACCCTCACACGTTTGGCGTACCTCTGAAGTGCGCTTGGTGAGGCTGTGTCGTCAGAGTGCTCCCTCTTCGCCGGCCCCGTACCGCTTGGTCCAGGCTGCGGTTTAGAGGTGCCTGACAATGTGTTGTCCGCCAGCTGCGCCCTTTCGTGTGAGGCTCTAAGGCGCATACCCCTGTGCTGCTTGAGTCGAGTTCTGTTATAGAGTGTCCGTGTATAGTCTGGGTTTTGGGGTTGACTGGCGGCCCTGGCAGACTCTGTTGCGTTCGGGGGCTTTTCGCGCCGGGTTTCCCCTTCGCGTACTTACCCCTGCCCGCTTGGTTCCGCGTCCGGCTGCTTTTCGCACTAGGTTACCCCTTCGCGTACTTGCGGCTGGTCGCGTGATTCCGCGTCCGGCCACTTCGCACGCCGGGTTTCCGCTTCTCGTATTTGTGGCTGATCGCGTATTGTTTTTTCTTCGTCCGATCGCATTTTGCGGCGGCTAGTACCTTCGCAGTCCTGCTTTCGATTGCCTACATTCTTCTCCCGGGCCCCAATTTTTCCGCGCTTCTTCAGCAGTCTTACTTCATCAGCCGGGTGGGTGGTAGAGTTGCCAGGTCAGTCAGCCTTCCCTGTCGCCCTCTGTCAGTGTCTGTCTGTGTGTGAGTTGGTGACGCTGTTCCGCACCATGCTCTGTTGCCAGAAGCTGAGTTGTGGGTGCTGGCGTTAATCGCAGCCGGGTTTGTGTGTACAGGCTCGTTGGTCGCGGCCGGTGTTGCTTTGTTAGGCGCGTTAGTGGCTGCCTGAGTTGAGTGCACTGAAGAGCGCGGTGAGTCCGTGTAGTCCGTTGCCCCCGACAGATTACGTTGGGGGCTAACCGCCGTGGTGGTGTGGGATTCCTCAGCTTGGCCGGGACCCACCCGGGTAGTATCATTTACTTGCTGCATTTTGTCATTATTGGGGGGTGAGCTTTTTTGGAATCGAGGTTACACCTCCTCTGGGACGAACGGGGCATAGGGACAGGAAGAGAGGCATTTGGTAAGAGGGTTTGGGTTTTTTGGGGTCATCCTAGGTCTGGGATTTGGCCTAACGATTTGGGAAAAGGTAGGATGTGTGGATAAGGAGAGATGGCTTGATCAGGCATTAGGTTCATAGGAGAGAGGGTGCCTAGGTTACCCTGAGCCTGGGATTTGGCTTTCGGGAACTTCTCTTGTCCGGGATCTCTTACAAGATGTTCCGGTCGCGGGATCGACCGTTTTAGTCGGTCCCGCCGCCGGTGTTGGGCTATACCTGCTGCCCACCCGCTCGGTTGCAAGAGAAGAAGTGCCTGCAAACTAGGTCGCCCTACCGCGGATGTACGCATACATTCGCGTTGGAGCGATCGAGCTCGCCCCGAGTATAATGACCTTATTAATATATTTTTTTATACGATAACATATGAAATAACCACGCATTAATGGTTGAAATTATCAAATTTGAATGTGATATCTCTATGTCTTTAGTTAAGAATTTCTCTATTTACCCTTGCTAATCAATCAGCATGAGCATGACATGAGAATTTTTGCATTGGTATGGGCAAACATGCGTTCCACTAGGTTAGATTGTTGAGAATGGTCAGTGTCAAAACAAATAAAATAAAATATTACGATGTTATCAATGCTATGATCGATCACATATTTTTGATTTATCTTACACTTGCATGTATAAGCTGACGTCTCATTGTACGAAAAGCCAATACAATGCGAGGTCAGCTAAAACTGGAAATGTATAGCTTGATATGTAGCCGCGTGTGTTTTCTACGTACGCGCTGATCGGTTACCTCTGTAGCAGCTGCAGTTTTATGAAGTTTAAGTCGCACTGATAAAATGTAAAGTTGGCGCACCGTAAGCGCTCTCGTTCCTCGATGTAACATATCAGTGGGAACAGGGCAGCAGCAGGTACCCCCTAGAACATAATTACATCGGTGGGATTTCAGTGCAGGTGCAGGTGCAGTGTTTAGGGGCAGCTGTTTTTTATACTTATTGAAAAAATACTACCTTGGTTTTAGAACCTTAAGGGTGAGCAGATTGTGTTGCAATCAACTGGTAACGTTCTGCATTCTAGCCTCTGCGGCAATCTAGGTTTCCTTCGATGGCGACTCTTGCGCCATGGAAAATAATATCTGTGTCATCAGCGTACACAGATATTAGCGCATTGTCCAAATTGAGTGAGCAGAGACCATTACCGTACTACGGGAGAAACTAGTTGGGACCAAGGACGCTACCTTGGGGCACTCCATAGTCTACGTTCGAAACGGTTATCTGGAAATTACCCAGGAAAACCTTTTGTTTACGTTCGGAAAGATAGGAGGTAAACCATGCCGTAGCTATGCCCCTCACACCCAAGCGTTCCATCTTTTTTATCAGTGTGGTCCTTGACACAGTATCAAAGGCCTTGGCAAGATCAAGGAAGACGCCAACAAACTCTTTGCCTTTTTCAATGTTATTAAAGACTTATTTACAGTAACAGAAGGCAATTTTGAGAAGTTTTGCACTCCGGAAGTATGGCCAATGAATATAGAAGTTAGTGAATGGATTTGGTTTCGTCGCCCAACCACACCAACCAAACTCTAACCGCAATTGCAGTAAAAGATTCACCATTTTGTATCAAAATGTTAGAGGTCTGAGAACAAAGTCGTCGAAATTTTTATCGTTATTAGAATCTTCGGGTTCGGATTTATTCGCTATTACGGAAACCCGCCGCAATGAGTCAATTAATAACGAAGAAATAACATTACCTGGTTACTCGATACTGAGATGTGATCGAGCGGACGGACGTAAGCAAGGCGGCGTGCTTTTAGTGGCCACACCGCGTTTCGAGTTGCGACAAGTTGCGATACCCGATACCATTAATATTGACAATTATAAGTTTGAGTTGATTTGTGCTACGGTTCATTTGCAAAACCGATTTTTATTTACCTGCTGTTTATTATATACTCCACCACAAACTGATGAAAATGAGTATTCGGTCATGTTTAACATTTTGGAAGAAATACGTATAAAATATAAAAATAAGGTAGTAATATTAGGAGATTTTATTCTGTTTTCATGTAAAAATAATGTATGTGACTATTTTGAATATTTTGTTGCCTTCTGTGAAGTCGTTCAGTATAATAAGGTTCCTAATTGCAATGGTAGACAGTTGGATCTCGTGTTGAGCGGGCGCAGCGGCGTTTCGGTGTGCGCGGGAGAGGAGGGGCTGCAGCCCGTGGACGCGTACCACCCGCCGCTCGCGGTCTCTGTGGATGCCGTCACGTCCCCACTGCCGCTACCCGCTACGGTAGACGCACAGTCAGAATCTCATAACCAAATATTATTTAAGCAATGGAACTTCAGTAAAGCAAACTTAAATCAATTACATTATCTTTTAACCTTAATAGTGTAGTGGACTGGAGTGATATTTACAGTTTACACGATCCGGATTTAGCTTTAAATTTTTTTTTATAACAAAATTTTTGATGTTTTTGATTCCTGTGTACCTCTCAAAACCAAAAAATCTAAGAACAATAGTTATACATACCCAGTGTGGTATACTCCAGATATTATCAGGGGCATTCAATTGAAATATGGCCTACATAAAAAATACAAGGTAAGTAAACCGCCGAGTGATTATGAGGCGTTTACCCGGTGTCGGGCGAAAGTTAAGGCTGAGACTGCATTTACTCACGACCGGTATCGAGATCGCGTACAGAACCATCTTGCCACAGACCCGAAAGCTTTCTGGAGTTACGGCATATCAAAAAAAGGTAATTCGAGCCAATATTAATGAAATAAGGACGGCCAACTCATGACGGACCAAGAACGCGCACAGGAGTTTGCACGTTTCTTTCACTCCGTATATAACCCCGAGCCAGCTACGTTAAACGCAAACACCGCTAGCACAACTGCGGCGCAAAGCGGCGCGTGGGCGCACCTCGGTCGTCTTGAGGTGTCTATGGTGCGCCGTGCGCTCGCCCGTTTGCCACCAAAACGCGCAGTCGGACCAGATGGCATACCACCCTTTGTCCTTAGAGAAAGCCGCATGGTGTTAGTTGAACCCTTACTACACTTGTTCAATGTCTGCATTGCTACAGCAACATTTCCTGATCGATGGAAGCTTAGCCGAGTGGTGCCGGTGCCGAAAGGTCACGGAGGTACGGAAGCAAGTGACTACAGGCCTGGGGCAGTTTTATGCGTTCCTCCTAAAGTGTTTGAGGCAGCCATTCACAGCTGTTTATACACACAGGTAAGCGCACATTTGTCTGATGCGCAACACGGGTTCCGCCCTGGACGGGGTACAACAGGATATTTACTTCACCTAATGACGCAACTAGTGCCAGCCGTTGACGCAGGGATACAGGTGGATGTTGCCTACCTAGATTTTCGGAAGGCGTTTGACACAGTGGATAATGATGTACTGTTGTTGAAATTAGCCAAAATGGGTTTCACACCGCACACTATTCAATTCTTCGCCGATTACCTGCACGGCAGACGACAATACGTTGACTGTAGCGGACGCTTTTCTGAAATTTATTACACGATGTCTGGCGTCCGCCAAGGTAGTAACCAAGGGCCGTCCTTTTTTATCCTTGTGGTCGAAGACATACCGAAAGTAGTCACTGAGTCAACTTGCCTACTCTTTGCTGATGACCTAAAGCTGATTCATATAGTGAAGCAAAAAGCTGATCATGACATACTACAGCAAGATTTAGGTTTAAAGAATTTTATTTCTCATAAGAACAATAGTTCACTTAAAATGAGATAGGTACAGAGTGCTTATAAATAAATAATAACAATAATATTTGCCTCTGGGGTGTTGGTGAATCATTGAACAGTTGTGCTCCCTTCACCAATATTGTTTTTTGCCGTAATTAGTCCGTGCACATGTGGTCTTTAGTTGAAACTTGTCTTTACTTCTTGTGCCGTATGTTATTGTTTTTTTATGTTGTATATTTGATTGTACGGAATTCGTGTTGATTTTTTTAAATGAGAATGCAGGTGCAGCAGATTAGATTTTTCGTATATTTTTTTTTGTTGGGTATAGATAGTGATAGTGGAACAACACTTTAATAATTTTGTTTTGTGTTCTTTGTAGATTAGATTAGATTAGATTTTGCAGCTGATCCCCATAGTTCTATTAGGTATTCAAGGTTTGATTTTACTAGGGAGTTATATATATATAATTGTACGTACTTTTTTCGGTATACATTTGGAAACTTTTCGTAACGCTACTAATAGCGACATTAATTTGGTTTTGATATGGTCGATGTGCAGTTTCCAAGTTAATTTGTCATCTACCCACAGTCCGAGGTAGTTTTCGTGGGTAGACCGTTTGACTATTTCTCCGTTGATCGTAAGAAGTGGAAACTCCGGTAATGGTTTATTTTTTGCGGCGAAAATCACAAATGATGTTTTGGACGCGTCATTAGTCAGTTAGTTATATTTTAATCATTCACTAAGCAGGTCAAGGTCCTTTTGAGCATTAGTTATAATGTTTGTTAAAGATTTATCGTTATTAATGTAAATTAAAAATATTAATGAGCTTATAATTGAGCCTTGTGGACAGCCAAATGTTATATTTTGCATCAAGCTAGTGGAGTTATCTATCTTAACTACGAGCTTGTTATCTATTTTGTAAATATGAAGTGAACATACTAAGGGCGCTGCCTGAAATTCCTATATTACTTAATTTCTGTAGTAGCTTTTGATGGCTTACCGTATCTGACTGTGGCAGTAAATTTTTCGTTTTTCCTAATTATGTTAATATTAGCGTTAAGGTCGGTTTCCTCCTAAGGGGAAAAGGCCGCACTCCAACCCCGTGCGGCCCTGTAGAGCTCGTCACCAGACTTGGTCACTCTCCCACCGATTATAGAAATGTATTCCAATTTTATAGAAGTTAAATGCCTTGATATTATTAATAAGGCAAGGAAATATTTGTAACAAATGTTAGATGTTACTTGGGAATTCATAGTTATGAAATATATTGGATGTGATTTTAGAAAGCTAAATAATAGAGGGATGCAGAGTCAATTATTATATACACTTGTGAATAACCCAAACGTTAGCGCGCAACAGGTATTTGATCATTCGTAACTCACACGATACCTCGCATCTACACTCGGAGTACTCAGAGATACACTTCCATAAAGTGACGCAAGCGGCTTTACAGCGGCATAACGTCGACATCATGCTCTTTTTGAGTCATGGCCCCTAGAAGTTCCCTCGAACTGATAAACGTGACGAAGCGGCTTTTCCTGCGGCAACCGTGTGACTGTCCTTGTCTAGCAACGGAGCGGCTTGTTCTAGCGGCATTGCGTCTGCATCATGCTCTTAAGGAGACATGGTCCCTATCAGTCCTTAGACTGGATATGAGATAGTTGTGGTCACCCAAACCCCTGGAAGTTCACTATTTGCACAACAAGCATATTTGCAAGACACGTGCTCATGTCAGTCTGACCGAGTTATTAGTATAAGATAAAGAATATAATATTCTTTGAATTACTTGGTAATTTGAGTTGAGAAATCAAAACTCGAGGATTATTACTAAATAAAGTTTAGAGTTCTAGTATCGGCCAAAGGCAACGAATACAACATTCAAGAATTACTAGGTATGAGAGTAGAGAATCAAACTCAAGCATTATTAATAGAGTTGTGAATCAACTCACTTTAAAGTCTATAGACAGCCCCAAAGAGCCCACCCGTCACCACTTCCTAGTGCTTATGCTGGGGAGAAGAAGTGGCGCAACAAACTCCCCAGCAACACGTGTCTGTCTGATTATTAGTTATAATGACTACCAACTACTTTAGCCTAGGATAACTATAATTACTAAAGGCTCACCCTTTCTCATCTACAAACACTCACACATACTACGTTAAATACTAGTTTATATAATAATAATAAACTAAATCTGTGCTTCAACACAACTATATTTTACTTATTTAATATTAATTCGCTCTCCTACAGCAGCTCACTTGGACAAGGCACCTGGCACTCAATAATTCTCGTAACTTTCTTAGCCTAGCCTTACACCGACCGTTTTCTACCACGGCCTGTCTCCCTTCTCGCAGGTAGCGCTAATAATACCTGTAATAGAATCTTCATAATGTGAAGAGGTAAGGAAATCGTTACGCTTGCGCTTTAATCAACAATAATAGCTACGTTAATGTATCTGTGTATGATATACCCATTTCAGTGAGACGGGGAACCGTTTTACAACGTGTGTTTCATTGTACGTGTTCTACTAAACCTAACGCATATAACCTCTGAGGACAATATACGATTTTAGTAGAACATGTTCCCTAAGCACAATATAAATGTCTTACTCGATCCTAGAGACAGTGAACTACGAAGCCCAACTGCCGTTGAGTGAGACACGTATTGAGTATAAAAATCTAATCGCGTACTAATGTTAATATCATCTTTACGGCAGCCTAGCCCCATTTCTTACTAAATAACAGAAAATATCGCACAAGCGTACCGTAGACTCAGTCTGTAGCAAAACTCAATGCGATCGTACTCGGTGTTTGCCGAGGTGGTTATTTCGTCACCTCACATCTCGTTAATCTTCCTCATTTCGAGGATACAGTGCGGCTATCAACGGCAAAGCGTCCAAATTGACGTGTTTCGATAAATAGTGTCGATTTAGAAATTGGCGTACCATATGGTGTAGGCTTTATCGAGACACGGTCCCTAGCGTTCTTAGAACGACTACCAATCCAGTTTGGGGAGCTTTATAAAGCCTACCCCCTCTCCCGGAGACGTGCTTACAACTAGCCTTTCGTAAAGAGTTGTGTGGCCAAACCTTTTTGGAAGCAGTAATTATCACTAACGTTTGATTGTTTTATAATGCCGATTTAGATCGACTTTATAGCATATGTTGTTTTAAATGAACTGAGAGTATTTACGGTTCTGCCTTCCGTATGTGGTTGCGCATGTTACAGGTCAAAGTCGTCAAAAGTCGAGCGTCAGTGCTCAGTGTCAAATAAAGTGGAAGGCCTTCTCCGTTTCCCTATAATCAAACGCAAATGACAAATATCTGTCAGGGTATGGATTAGGAGATGGACACGTAATACAATAGAAAATAGAGTTAATTAATGGCGCAATGTCGCTATGCTGGAATAAATGATTATTAATAGCTCTGCAGCGATATTATCTAAATGTTACCTACAAATCATAAAACAAAACAGCCTACAAGAACAATACAATGGAAAAGACACATTATTAGTAAAGAGTTTAACACTTACCAATGATATCGTTGTAGAGAATTAGATTACTACTCACGAAACGCCGCACGTAGCGTACCAATTTCACCTCGAACACAGCTCCTCCCAGCTCACAACACTCACCAACCTCCTAACTTAACTAGCTTTCCCTCTTGAGACTATAACGACCGAACCCTGTCATGTCCTAAGACCAACTGTCATAGCTCACCACTCCCGCCAGCCTCCAAAATCGGGGCTTGGGCCTTTCCCATGCTATTTTTTTGTAAACTTCGACTTAAAACACACTTTTCTATTTCTTAATTGTTTCTCAAATGCGTCCCGGGTTTATGACTCACAGATGGCTGCAAAAACGCGCCCTCACTTTAACTTTCTCGTTCTCAGAATTTCTAAAGAACCTTCGATTTCGATTGTCAAAATATTTCTTTCGAGCGACGACGGCTGCCATAAGTGGGCATTTGTGTGCCATAAAATAGAAATGGAATAAAAAATATTGTTTTACAAGTGCAAAGAATTAGGATATCTTGTTATTTATTAGGGAACACGTCAAGCTGTCAGACCATAAAATTAAGATTTAATGTGTTTCGTAAAGTGGGCCGAACCACGTGCATGGTTTTAGAATAAATATAATATTTTGTTATTAAATAGGAATAAGTGACAGACAGTCACAGTATGCTTTTTAGGTCAATGAAAATACCTACTACAACGTTTTTTTTATCAATCTGAGTTTTTATTTTTGTTACTAAATCTACTGACGCTGTGAGAGTACTTGATTTAGGACGGAAACCATATTGTTGATCAATTAGGAATTTTTTCTCAGTCAAATATTTGTTTAGACGGCTGTATAACACTCGTTCGAAGATTTTCGACACCGGTCGATAGTTGCCGGGGTCAGTTCTACTTCCAGATTTGTAAATTGGACTAACCCTCGCAATTTTGAACACAAACAAAAAAAAAATTGTGAGTCGGGGAAAAAGCCACGCATTAAACATACATTTATACAATTGGTTAATTTTTCAACAATTATATTTTTAAGGCATTTAATAGCTTTTGTGCTGCTACCGTCCTAGCCTGTACTAGTGTTGGTGTCAAGATGGTCAATAATTTTTGATATTTCGTCAGTGTTGCAGGGGGAAAGTTCGCTCAAAGAATTGTCGTGTTGGTAATTATTGTCGTACATGAGAATATTACCCGTGTTTATGTGGTACATGCTAGGTATTTCATTAGACAATTCCTCGCCTATTGATGCAAAGAATGAGTTAAACACGTTACAAATTTCATTACCGTCTATTATAAATTCCGAATTCGACAGTAGTTTGGGTGGAGCACTGCTGTCTTTGATTTTATTCGCTGCTAGATTATTAATAATTTCCCACATGTTTTTAGGTTGTTTGTAGCTGTTATGAAATAAGTTGTGGTAGTAGTTTTTCTTCTGTGTCTTGATCAGGTTATTTACTCTGTCCTGCTCTTCATTAAACTTCCTCAGTAAGTTGTCGTCTTATGGGTGAGATTTTGTTTGTTGCCATATGTGAATTTCGTAGGTTGATCGAGTCTTTGATATTTCGGTTTATCCAGTCTTCTTGAGGTAGGTTTAGGATTTTAGTCTTATCTTCTTTATTATTGTTTATTTGTTCTGAGATGAATCTTTCCAAATAGTAGTAGTCGTTTTCGGTATTCGTGTAGTTTATCGTTAGGGTACTATTAAATGGTTTTTCATAGTTAAGTGCTTTGTATGGGATTCTCTTGTTAACAATTGGCGTCAAGCTGCCTATCTCAAGGAAAATCTGCTTGTGATCTGATAAGCACGAGTCATTTATAGATATGCTGAACGCGTGATTGTTTATGTTCGTGCATATGTGATCTAGTATAGTGTTTGTAGTGCTGGTTTCACGGGTACTGTACAGTTTATTTATTTTATTCAATATTTCGTAGCCTGTTCCTTTTATTTCATTTAGGAATCTTGTGACGTGATGGTCCTTACTAAGTAGATCGATGTTAAAGTCTCCGCAAAGAACAGTCCTCTTTCGTCGTTCCAATTGTGAGATGTATGTTTCTAAGAAGTTGTTCAAATTGGACTCACCTGGTTTATACACCGCTCCGATGTTTAATGAGAGTTTATCTATGTCTATCCATAGGTAGTGGTTACCAAGTTCGCATAACTCTTCTGTTATTTCGTGTTTAATACTTTCGTGTACATAAATTGAAACGCCGCCGCCTTTGCGATCTTGCCTGTAGTTATAAACATGTTTATAATGTGGAAGCTGATATAATTTTGCGTCCGCTTCCGATGTGATCCACGTTTCAGTAAATATTAGTAAGTGTATAGTCATTGGTGGAGCCCAATTGGTTTAATATGCATTTTATTTCATCAAGTTTGCCAGTCTTGCGGATACTGCGTAAATACGCATAAAAGAATCGTAGCGCGGACGAGTGGGATGGTATATCTTCGTATTTACGTACTATTTGATGGTTTAGTCTATCCGTGTATGTTTCATGTTATATTAAATCGGTTACTGGTTTTTTTGGTTGGTTTTGTTTTGTGTGATTTTCGGCACTCCTTTTATGTATTTAATAATAAGATCCCCTTCGCCGTCTTCAATGCGTCTGTTTAGCTCCTCTTTTAATAATTGTAAATACTCTTTTGGTGCTGGGGCTTGGTCTGCGTAAATCTGTATATTATCTTGTAGGTTTTTCTTATTTCTTAGTAGGTATTTTGGAACGCTTGTATCACTGAAGCAAACTTTTAATGGTCTGTTTTCGTTTGGGATATATTTCCCTAGTCTGATGGTTTTCATTGGTTTAGGGCAGTCTTCGTACAGCGTTGTAATTATCTTCACGGCTTCGTTATTATCGTGATTTCGTCTGGTGTTTGTGTTTCTTTCGTTAGTTTCCGATATACCCACAATGACATTGTTTTTCTCCCGCTCACATCGGGCTTTTAGCTCAAGGCGATTTAGATCGGGTCACTAAGTGGAGCCAAGAAAATAAACTATATTTCAACGTGGAGAAATGCTCTGTGCTTTCGTTCACCCGCGCCCGCGTCCCGCGTCACCATGAGTACCTCATAGAAGGTAAACCACTGCAGCGTGTCATGGAGGTCAAAGATCTGGGCATTCGGTTCACAGCTGATTTGCACTTCCGGAAACATGTCGTAGAGGTTTGCAAAAAGGCATAACGTAACCTAGGTTTTGTTTTGCGACAGGCAAATGAATTTTCTAATATGAGCACTTTAAGGGCCTTGTACGATGCATTGGTGAAGAGCCACTTGGAGTACAACGCGGGTATTTGGAGTCCTAGTGAAGCGAAATACAGTACGATGCTAGAGCGGATACAAAATAAGTATATTAGGTTTATGTATTTGAGGTTACATGGAGTATATCCTGGATACCCATTGCTGTATCCAACCCTATTCGTTTTGGGAATGGTTGGTTACTATAGATTAGAAATTAAGCGAGAACTAGCACTAGCCACATACTTGTTCAAGGTATTTAGGGGTAAATTTTCTAATTTTGCCATACTTCAGACAATTCGGCTGTGCGTGCCAGACGAGTATGTGAGCAAGCGGCGTTGGCCGCACCAATCTGCTCCAACGCGCACCGCTGAGGCGCGCGCTGTGCACGCTAAACGTGGTAGCCGATAGAATAGACTTGTTTTCGTGGACACAATCAATCAGGTGAGGTACATGGTGCTCACATATTTACAAAAATTGCGAAAGTAGTAAGTATATGATTTTCCTAAAATATTAACTAGGATTAAGTCAGTGTGTGAGTAAAGTAAAAATAACAAATTATACAATACAATAAGCAACTAGTATGATTTTGTCTAGCTTCTAGATTGTCATATGGAGCAGGACCAGCATGTTTCCAAGCATTCTTAAATATCTAGGATACAATCCTCTAATTTTGAGTATGCTTGTTTGCAAAGAGTTTTTTTTTACATGAATTTTAAACTTTCTTTCATTTAATTGTGCCTCAGAAGACCCTCAAAATCGGTATTCACATTCGTCAAATTAAGGAAATTATGAGGTCCCTGTAATGAGTGTAAGTCGAGGTGATACGTCACGAATATGCCAATATTTAACAAACTCTTCAACAGACATAACGAAAATCGTATAAAATACACTCGTTTTGGTTAAACAATTATTTTTGACTACCTCAAGGAAGCCTCAATGTAGATTACTTACGGCGTACTTTATATTTGACAGTTGGTTCCTCAACTGAAACTCAAATCGACGGTGGAAACTGTTTTCGATGGGAGTAAAATTGCAACTTACAACCACCAAGTTTGGACACCTTATCCAAGTAAGGTTGAGTCATGTCGAGGAAATCATGAGGTTTTGACTTAGAATATATGTGTTTCTTTGGGCCAATCAAAACACAAGGCATACTTCCGGACTGACTAGGCCATTATATTATGTGCTTTTCTTTCTTTCTTATCTGCCTTTGCTTTATTTTTAATTCTTTTTACCAATTGTGGTATAGTATTTTTATTCTTGGTGCATCGTCTTCACATATAGAAATATAATTAATGTATGCAAAATATTGTATAACATTTTAAAAGAGTAACGGTTGAGTTTCTTGCCACTTCTTCTCCATACGAAACTACTTTTTGGAAGTGGCGCCTAGAATCAGTTCTATTTTTAATGTAAATTTTGACGTTCAAAAGTGCCTTTTTATGGGCCTATTTGAAATAAATGCTTTGACTTTGACTTTTCTTATTCCGTCGACCACGTCGCATCGCATCGCTGCCGGCACTATTACTTCGATTTCACTTACCGTTACTTCTTTTCTTTTTGCTCTGCTTCTAAGAGTGCTAGCGTGATCTTAAATAGCCTTATTTCCACAAGAATTGGACTGTTAAATGATTTTTATTTTCAAATCAGACTGGTAGTTCTGTTCAAACAAACGAACAAACAATCCCTTTAGCTTTATTTTTAGGTTATAAAACGCCTAACAGCAAAACAACTTTTTCTTAATTTTTATTACGTACCTGTGTCAATAACTTTTTAGTATATAAAGCAAAATCAGCCTATTATGATCCCACTGCTGGGACCCAGGCCTCCTCTCTGTGAGAGGGAGTTGGCCGTAATCCACCACGCGGGCCCAGTGCGGGTTGGTAGATGTCACGTGTCTTCGAATTTTCAGTTCTAAGACATGCCGGTTTCCTCTCGATGTTTTCCTTCACCGTTTTGAGAGCAGTGGTGATGAAATAATTTACACAAAGTAAAGCGAATTCGAAGACATGTGACATCTACCAACCCGCACTGAGCCCGCGTGGTGGATTACGGCTCACTACCTCTCATAGAGAGGAGGCCTGTGTCCCAGCAGTGGGAACGTTATAGGCTGATTATGCTATGCTATGCTTAAAGCGCCTGTCTTGGTTCTAACCTCCGAAATCAACTCGTAAGTCGCGGCCGTTACCACTGGGCCACCACTGCTCTATTATTTTAATATAATATAATTATAACAACTAATAGGACTACATAAAAGAGGATAATAAATATGTATACTTGGTGTGTTATTTAACTTATAGCATAGCCTTGAATGAGTCTGTAAAGCGTTATAATCTATCTATCTATATAAATAAAAGCGAATGGCAAAATACTTTGCTAGGCGCAAAAATCGAGAACGGCTGAACGGGTTTTTTTTTCTAATCATCGTTGATATCCGAAAAAGGTTAGGCTATGAAGAGAACAATTTAAAGAAGTGCACGGAAAAATGTGGTTTTTACCTGTTAATTATTGTCCATTGTCAATACAGAACGACGCCTGGTGGCTCAGCTAGTTTATAATAAATAAACTTTACCTATAATTAAAATCGTGAAAAATTAACGAAATGTCTGCAAGAAAAGTAAGTATTATGAAGTTTCTTCCATAGTCCATATTAATCCGGTTCAGTAAATTGCTGATAGCCGGTTCCAACACCTCCGAATGACGTAGGTACTTATCTTATAAATCAAAAAGCTAAATTCTACCTACAAACCGATTAACATTTCTTAAAGGATTATAATTGTGGTGGTCCGGTGGTATTGGCCCCGACTTATGAGTTGTAGGTCGTGAGTTCGAACCCAGACAAACACTTTACTTTTTGTATTTAATTTCTTCACCACTGCTCTCAAAACGGTGAAGGAAAACACCGTGAGGAAACCGGCATGTCCTAGAACCAAAAATTAGAAGACATGTTTCGTCCACCAACCCGCACTGGGCCACGTGGTGGATTACGGCTCACTCCCTCTCACAGAGAGGAGGCCTGCATCAAGCATAAGAAAGAAGAAACCAAGAGTTCCTTGCGTCTCTCTGAGAGACCCAGCAGTGGAATAATTGCCTATGAGCTGCACAGAAAGTACATGATAACAAACAAAAATTTTTTTTTATTATTATATTTTTTTTTTTCTAAAACACTTAACATTAAACAAATTGGTTTCAGCCACACAACGAAAACATCTCAAGGTTTATCTGTTGCTGGCGAGCCGTTGACTTATATTTTATTTTTTATTTATTACATTTTACAGACTATAAAACACTAAGAGAAGTTTTGTGTAAAGAAACGTTTTGATTTGTACTTATAACTTTTCGAACTCCTTTGTATAACGTTTGCAAGTCTTCTGGAAGTTTATTAAGAAAAAAAGGTATTAAACATAAGTATTCTAATATAGTAGGTTAGGCAGCAGTAGGTATTTTAATCGTGTACTTATGTAGCTATCTCGTTCCGCAGTTTTATCAATAATCTCCATAGATACACAGGATTGGTCATCATGCTAATTAATCAAAGTTATGCGATTAGATAATGTAATACAAAATTAATATTACAATCTGAAATCTTCTTATTTTGTTACTTGTCTGCTCAGCGCAGCAGATGCCTGTGACAATCGCATTTTATTTAAAGATCTGAAAGTGCTAAAGATTCCAATATAAACATGGCACTTAAAGTGTTTTTAATTATGCTTTTGGGAACATTTAGTTCGGTGTATTGTTCCAACGAAACGGAAAGAAGACATGAAGCAATTGACACAAGTTTATTGGATGATGCCTTAGATGCGCAAGAGTGCCAGCGTCAAGTGAGATTTATTAGAAGAAACGCAATGTTGTTGCTACAATGTAAGTAAAAAGTCACTATTATTTTATTTTGACGTTTCACAATCTGGAATTATGCACCAGTATTAAGAGGTGAAAAGGGGTAAGAAGCTCATTGGGTTTCAAAAAATTAATTAGCATCACTGTCAATAGGAAAAGTGTCCAAAAACATCAGATCGTCCCAAAAAAGAGATTATTATGTTTATAAGAAATCGTCTAAGAAATTTTGTAAAACTTATTTTATTCTACAGTCCATTGCATCCAACTAGTTCTATCATAAGGTCCATGAATACCTACAATGTAGTATTATAAGTACCAAAACGTTTATCGAATCGGAAGAGCAGATACTTATCATTCGAAGTCCGATCATAAATAGATTGATTGGATTAGCGAATTTACATCTGTGATTAAATGGATTACAAGGGACCCATACAAAGATGGCAAAATGTGACGACATTTAAAATTCTACTTATTTACCTTCCTTTACAAATCACCTACCTATTAAATTTCAGGCGTTCTGAACATAGCCTAGATTCGTACAACGATTTGTAGTTCAGATTAAATAATAAAAAAAAATAACAAAATATTTTACAGTTACGGATTCCGGTTTAAGAATACCAAGAGGTATACTAACGGGCAACTCAGTAGATCTGGGCAACTACCACCAATGTCTTGACATCAATCATCAATTGGAAGACATGCACATTGAAGGCAAATACTGCTCAATCCTTGTGCCATTCAACCAGACGTTTCAAGTACCTCGCCCTCAAGATATACGAGGGTCGCAGTTCGATCCAAGTTCCTTACGTTTAGACAATGAAACCATTACTAAGATTGCAGAATATCATCAAAACCGTGCACAATTACTCGCCTTGAGTGGCAACTTAGATGGCTTTAAACATGACACGCGGTAAGTTGTTTTTTTTTTAAACATAGCCCACAGCGAAATTTTTCCATAATATTACCATGAAAAATGCCATATAAAAGGTGGAGAGTTGCGTAACACGACGGTGAAAGCAAAAGAGTTTGATGACAAATTCTAAACAGATCTCCCGAGACCGTTTCTTGAACATATATTATTAGATCCTTACCTATGAAGACTTTTACGATACTGGCTAATTTTATAAAAAATATGGAATACCATTTTCAAATTCAGTCATTTGTTTTGTTTTCGCTACATTTGTATCTTTTTCATCATTATGTACACGCTATAAATACGAGTAATTATGGAATACCGTTTCCGTCGTGGAAGCAATGGCGCACAAACGGCTCGCAACGTTAATTACGTGTACGGAGTGAACACTACACCCTAAAATTCAATACCCGAGAGGCAGTACAAAATGTCTTTGAAGGGTTTGTTGGCTCCCGTAAACCTAAACTTCTTCAAGAAAGGCATTAAAAAATTACCACTTCACTGGCTGCATGTATCGATAGCATGGGTGCATATTTTGATTGTTCGAATTAAAAAAATATTCATATTTAAATAACTTTAACTTTCTCTTCACTAAACGGCAATTTCAAAGGACCTATTTTATGTTCAAATCTTTCGCTGCTGCCGGCCGTATGGAGGGCATGTCAAATGTTAAAGCATAGTAAGAGAATTTGTAGATTTTAGCAAACCGTCTTAAGCCACTCATATTTCAGGTCTATACCGAACAATCCTCTCGCCAGCATGGTGTTCAGGCTGGGAGTTTGCGTACCAAAGCCATGCACTACTCACCAAGCAATTTCTTCTTTCTTTTTCAACGTCTCCGCAGTAGGCTTTCAATACACAGAAGACTATTGCCGACTACCTGGTGATAAGCCGTGGGCCCCCGCTGATTATACCGTAGTGTAAGTAGCGATTAGTCGTTAAATCGAATAGAATATTTCTGTTTCGTCTAGTTATTTTATTCGTATTAGTGGTTGTGAGCTGAAAATACATATACTCTGAAATAAACTCATCAATTAACGGAAATACAGACGGAGAACTTCCACCAAAAATATGTCGTTAGAAGCTAGAATTTGTACCTACCAAAATTTGACTTCCATCAACCTTTCGAGAGTTAACGTTTTTTAAGATATGGAATATTATAACATTTTATTTTTTATTTCAGTGCAATCTTTTCGGTGCTCGGATTTGTGACTTTAGTTAGCACAAGCTATGATCTTTGTTATCGATTCCTCTTTAAAAAAGGTGAGTGAAAATATGTCGTCGATATCTTTAATACGTGTTAGTATTTCTAGTTTCGCACTTAATAGATGATTATGGGCATTTTCAACAGTGTCAGGTTTGATATTAACTTGATTGTTATTCTTAGAGCCCGTCATATAACCTGTTCAAAAACTTGATTATTATTTACAGATGTCAAGCAAATGAGTACACTATGTCGATCGTTTTCTGTTTACACAAACGGAAAACGACTCACAACATTTAGCTCTGGTGGTGGTAACTTACAATGTATTGATGGAATCCGGACTCTCGCTATGATATGGGTCATAGTTGGACACTCTTTCAGTACAGAACTGTTTATAGCAAACCCTGTTGATTCGGGAACGGTAGGTTAAATTAAGTTATTTTTCTCACTATACATAGGTATTAGTCGTGTCTGTGACTTGATGCGGCATACGAGATTCGTGCCTAGTGACAAAATTTCCTAAGATTATCATTAAGTGAGATTCAGAATTCAACTTATAATTTTCAGTGGATGTTTTCTGCCAACGCTTTATGGATAACTGCGGCCACCATGACGGTAGACACGTTCTTCACGATAGCAGGAGTACTCTTGGTCTATACGACCGCAGGGAAAATGAATCAAAGTAAGTTACAATTTAAATATTTAACATTTTCCTCTCTTTTAGTAACACGGACTACAGAGAAACAGCGTGCTTGATTCCGTTGGTTCAATATGAATTATTCTGAGTTTTTTATTCGGGGTGGTGAACATCGTTTAGAACAATTATTTCAACCTTTTTTTTTTTTTTTGGTGGGAAATCATCAAATGACTTCTCCCGCTCTGGGTGGAGCGGGAGGGCGTGTCAGACTTTTACTGACTAAAACCCAGCCGTGTTCCTTCAGTTGCCTGTGCCAGGGCCACGGTTTTCTCTGTGGAATAACCCGTGACCCTGAGGCGTCGGCCCTATCGGACCCCGTGACTTTGTGCTGACATCTCTTGAGGCGCGCGTGGAACACAACGCGCCGTCGACCCGGGCCTGGTCCTTACCGGACGGCGAGCTACCCATTGCTCGCCATCCGCAAGCCCGCGCCTACGGTGGCCGGGAATCTGCAGGCGACTCCCGACGCCCAGGGCGTCTCCTGCGGCGGCTAGTGCGGGCGAGAGGGCGCAATGCTCTCTACCTCACCCGCTCCGCCTCCTCCTTTGCGAGCATTACTGCTTCGCAGAAGGAGGTGACGGCTTTCCATTCCCTCTCGCTCCGTACCATGGCCTGGACCAGGGCCGGACGCGAGAGATCGCCGCCGCCAATCGCCTCCGCGAGGACACTGCGGTGCTCCGCCCAAGCTGGGCATACCTCCACCGTATGCTCCACCGTGTCCTCCGGGCGATCCACACAATGGTGACACCAGGGCGTTTCCCCCCGCCTTATGCGAAACAGGAACCTCCCGAAACAACCGTGTCTGGTGAGGACCTGTATCAGGCGGAAGGTGAGGACGCCGTGGCGCCTCTCCAACCACTCCTCAAAGAGGGGACTTACCGCCGCTATTGTGGCGTGCCCAAATTATTTTAACCTGTGATTCTATTCCGGACAAGGTCTAGGCAAGGCAATATTTGCTATTTAAAAAATTCTGTGGGTTGAGAATATAGCTACATTATACCATCTCATCGTGAATTTATGTCATCTCTAAGGCTCTAGCCTCAGTTACCTGACTCATTCCCGGAAAACATAGTTTTTTACAAGATATCGTATGATTAATCAAAATAACAACAGAATGATTGATAAATTTAACCTCTTGGTTCAATCATTTGAGCCAAACACTTGTCACAATTTGTTACACAATATCGATTAAATTGCGAAATATCTATTATCATAAAATTGTTCAGATATCTTAAGCTATCAAGCGCTATCATAATGAAATTCCGATAATTTTTTCTATGTAAATGAAAAAAAGTCGGTTTAGTTACACTATTTATAACTCTAGAGTTTTTTTCCGCCTCAAATATCAGAATAACTATTACATCTTCATGTTGATCTTTGATTTCCGAAAGAAAACTTCACGACTTATTTCAAAGCTTCGTTTTATTTAACTGACAGCTTGGCGATGTCCCAGAGAGGTCCGCACTGTCCAGTGGCTCGAACAAGAATGAATCGAGTTCTGTATTTTTTTACTGCATCTCGTAGTTGACCTGGATCGGTCGTGACTACTTAACTGGACTATCCTGTGGCTGTCTAAAACGAACTCAAAGCCTCCAGCCAGGGGCGAAAAACTTACATTACTAAGCGACTGCTCGCCAAGGGCATCCCCTGTGGGGTACGGACCTCGGCTAAGGGCGTCGCTGGAGGGAGGACAGCAAGATAGGACAGGCTGGATCAGATTTTGTTGATTATTATTATCGGGGGAATTTAAAGCTACAGGCTCAGCTACGGTGGAGGCTGGCCCTTCGTCGAGCAAAATCGAATTTATAAGGATCGTCCCACGTGCACATTTTTAGGTTAACTATGGAACAATGTGAATTACAATAATTTTGTTAATGTTATACATAAGAGGAGTGGTAACATATTGTTTAACATGGTTATAATCAATCAATAGTAACTAGTCTCAAACAATCAAATTAGTAAACTTAATTATTTCATTATTTTAATGAACGAACTATTCACTTTTTTAACTTTTATCACTTTTTTATTATGTACATAATAATAGGCGATATGAAGTTTGCCGGGTGAACTAGTGCGTCTTTATAAATTTTGAAGTTTTTTTTTTTTATAAATAGTGGTGATTTGTGGAAGTTCCTGTCATATTATTACCATGTAAGCTGTAAACATTGATAAAATAACAAACTAACTTGCCGTGGCTAACTTGGAACTTTTTTTAGTACTTGGCGAAAAGAAAGTAAAAAACAACTCCTACGTGGACATGAAACACAGACAAAAAAAAAAGTACTTGTAGCTCACCAAAAT
Source organism: Dasypolia templi (assembly GCA_963555695.1). Lineage (NCBI taxonomy): Eukaryota > Metazoa > Arthropoda > Insecta > Lepidoptera > Noctuidae > Dasypolia > Dasypolia templi. The sequence goes on along the minus strand of OY743137.1, from coordinate 8,815,536 downwards.
GCTCATTGAACATATTTGTGATTTACATAAGCTCCTATATTTAGGACAATGAATGACGTATCTACAATTTGACCTTATTAGGACTAGATACGTCATTGCAAAATTTACAAAACGGTGATGTTTTAATTATTATGGAGCACGTTTTTATGTTGGTAGGATTTTAAAGTTTAATTTTTAGTTACACCCAACACAAGAAATCCCAAATAAAAAATCAAAGGCAAGATTTGACCGATTCAGAATTAATTCAGCATAATACCTAAACAATTTTGATTAGTGATCATATGACAATTTTCTTTTTCAGAAACGTTTCTCAAGAACCTTCATTGGTTCTACTTGAGTCGTTTCATGCGAGTGACACCACTTCTGGCTGTGACGGTACTCCTTCAAACTTCTTATTTTAACCGCATCACCGATGGACCTCATTGGCTGACAGTAATCAACCATACCGAAAGATGTAGGCAAAACTGGTGGTCCACCTTGCTTCATATTCAAAATATAGTACACCTCGATAATATGGTAGGTTATTATATTAATGTTGTCCGAATTAATCGCCTTAAAATATTATTGACATTGTCAATTTATAAGGTAGTCAAGATATACACAGTCAAATGCTTGAAGAAAATTATCACAGTATCGACATATAATTAGCTCATACTAATAAATCGAACTTAAAAAGATCTCTTTTCTCTCATCAAAATAAATCTTAAAACATGAATTGTCCAAAGATTTTTCTTTGAGGATCCATTAACAAGATATATACCTCGGGAAACAAAAATTTTTTTGAAAATTTTGAAATCAAAGATTTTTTCTTTACTTTACTTTAATATTCTATGAATGCTTTATTATTATTACAGTGTCTCAGCCATTCTTGGTACGTCGCCATAGACTTCCAGTTGTACGTGGTGTCACCATTGGTTCTCGTTTGGGTGATGACGAGCAAGAAATACCTTGCCTGGATGGGTGTGGTAGGTGGACTCGCCGCTGTTCTGATCGCTTCGACTGTATATAGTTTCCACCTTAATATGGCAGCTGGAAATCTTGTGCCCTCGTAAGTAATTTGAATTTGAGTAATTAATATTAATCTAGTTTAAAGGCAACGCAACTTACGAGTTGAAGGTCGTTCGTTGTTCGAACTCTGACAGGCGCTTTACTTTATGTAAACTATTTCATCACCACTGCTCTCAAAACGATGAAGGAAAACATCGTAAGGAAACTGGCATATCCTAGAATCAAAAATTCGAAGACATGTGACATCTACCAACTAGCACTGTGCTCGCGTGGTGTATTACGGATATAGATTACTCGCTGAGAGGAGGCCTGTGACCCAGAAGTGGAAACATTATAGGCTGATTATGCTACTTCGAAGATGAAGAATATTTTTGAATAGCTAACTAACTAACCTGTGTCATTCTACTGCAGGGAAAAAACATCCCTTTCCCTTTCATTCATTATTTTTCCCTTCAAGAGAGATTTTTAAAACAGAAGGCTAATTATTATAGTAAAGTGCTTACATAATCATAGAATCTGCGAAAAAAAGCTAAAGGAAATTGTAATTGTTAATACTCAAATTATTATTACTTTTTTGTCTTTTGCAGTCGTTTCGTGGAATCATTGGATTACATGCACAAATATTACTTCAATACTCTGGCGCGAGCTTCTCCTTTCTTTGTCGGGCTGCTTTTTGGTTATATTCTCCACATTTACCGCAAGACTAAAATACAAATACCGTGGGTAAGTATATTGATATGTTCAAAGATAGCAATTTAATATAATACTTGTGTAAAAATCGTATGAAAGAGAAGGAATATCATGGGACAAGAGGAGAAAGATGGTAAAAAGAAAGACTGACAACGCTGACTGATGTGAAAAAAAAAAAACAGCAACAATATTTAATATCAACTGTAATAGCCGCCATCTCCTACAAGCTGTCCTGGCTCACTAGTCACTTGATCTATTCTCATTAAGGCATTTCGTATTGGAAAAGAATCCTTTTCACTAAAAACATCTTTATCTTTCAGATCCTTGCCATCATCTTCTGGGTCTGTTTTGCTGGTGTATTGGGGGGAATCTTCTACTTCAAGTACAGAATCAAGCAGTGGGATTGGGACAACCAGCTGATCGATAATCTAATGAATTCTTTCATGAGACCTACTTATGCATGTGCCATATGCTGGTTAATAGTCGCATGCCAGCATGGTTATTCGGGTAAGATTGGAAACATTTTCTTCCGTACTATGAATATCATGTTTTTTTCCTACGCTATTGCATTACAACTTTTAAAATTTTCAGGTCCAATTAATTGGTTCTTGTCTCTTGAGGCATGGCGACTACCAGCTAGACTTACTTATGGGATGTACTTATTCCACTACCCTCTTATGTTTTCTCTCAACTCCGCAATGTTAGCTCCCATATACTTTTCAGTTGGCAAATTTGTAAGTATTTAGTTTTACTTCATGAAATCTCATTTTTAAAAAGCTAAATGTTTGGAACTCTCTAATTGATTTTTGAAAATGAAATTACAACTAAATTTTAATGAATTTTCTCTCTAGTAATCCAAAAAATTGTAATCGTGTCATAGATAGAGAGTAAAATTTATGATTTTTGTATTTTTTAAGAGAACAAAAATTTTCATAAAATAATGAATGCTTCTTTTCAACAGACGTTCAAGTTCCTGTCTTATTTGGTGTTGGCGGTGATTTATTCATTCGTTTTGACTCTTCTTGTGGACTTACCAGTGACAGTTCTGTTTAAACGTCTGATGGACTCAGGTACTACAGATACTTCAATTATGTTGCATTATTTAATAATATCATTGTACAGCTTTGATTGGATTCCCATCTCCTATGGTATTTCATTTGCACGAATAACTATAGATTTAAATTGCAATAGATTTATTGATAAAACACTTACACATTAAATATTTGTTAGAAGACAAAATACCAAATTATAAAGGTATTTCTTCAAAGTAGTGCAAATAGTACCTTTATGCCCATGTTTACAATATAAACTTGTTTGTTTCAGCAAAGAGAACGACAGCAGCAGTGAAAGGTAGCAATGCATCAATACAAGGTGATTTTGATAAGAATGATAAAGTTGTCGAAGATCACAAAAACAATAAAATTAAAGAAGCAACCGATGAACATAAAATTAAGTCTAATGGTGAAATTGAACCACAAGCTTTAAAAGCTCATGTTAGCTCCAACAACATCTTAGAATCTGATTCGAATGAAATTGTTGATGATGTGAAGGACAATAATGAAGATGTTAATGTAGTGGGTATTAATGATAGTGTTGTCAATATTAGTTCTAAAAGAGTACCTGAAAATAGGTAGGTTAGATGTGGAGTTGAGCAGGGAAAGTAATCTCTGAGATGTTTTCGTAATAGACACTTTCATAGTTTCTAATTTTTTATTAAACTTACCGATTTATTTTGTAAATAAGAACGAAGGTACCCAATTAATTGTTTATGCTAAAGACTTACATCACGTATTAAAAATAACCATATCGACCGCAAAAGAAATAACGAGTAATGCTGATCGACCGCAGTCTGGTTGTACCATTATAATATCTATTATAATGGTACAACCAGACTGCGGTCGATCGACGCCAAACAGTCGATATTGATCGCCTCTAAACATATTCGATTTTTCATATCAATCTAAAATCAATGTTTACGAAAATGTTACCTACTAGTGAATTCCACACCATCGTTTGACGTTGAATGATAACAGTCGACCTCGAATGAAATCACTCTATATAATGCCAATCGATCGATCATCACACTGGGTCAGCCTAAGCCCTATTCAATATAACTGACAACGCGACATAGTCTTTAGAGATGGTGTTAATAAAGCAGAAAACCATAAAATATATATGTTACAATATGTATTTTTTTTGGATTGTCGCCTGTCGGTTCTTTCAGAAATAGGTTTCTGAACGGTCGATGTCAAATGACCGTTCAGAGACCTATTTCCAGTCTGGTTGCAATTTAACAGTGTCATTAATAAGCAACTTCTGATTGTTAATACATGTATATAATTTAATTATTATAAGATAATTAATTTAAGCGGTAATGAGTTGATAAGAGAAAACGTGAAGATTATTTTTGTTAATACCTATGATCCGGAAGTAAATTGTATTTCTAGTTATTTACCTAAAATATTTCTTGTTCAATGAATAAATGAATGATTGCATAACTGAAAAAATCTGGATAATTTTAAGATTTTACTGTTTGATGTTTTTGATATTTTAGGAATTAAATTAAGGAATAAAAACAACCTAATAAACAGTAAAACATACAAGAAAAATCTTAATCTATAGGTACCTATCTCTAAATTGGCCTTACTCGGCAAACTTTACAAAACAGTAAAACATAAATTATAAACATCTATTTTTTTTAACTTTGATCCATCACTGGTTTGCTCAAGTTTCTGGAGTAGCTACCGCGTACCGGAAGACGTAGCGTTAGAAAGCCTCCCATAAGGTAGACCGATGACCTTGTGAAGGCCGCAGGAATCCGGATGTTAGAAGCACAGAACCTGTCGAAGTGGCGATGTTTGGGGTAGGCCCATGTCCAGCAGTGGACGTCGTTCGGCTGAAATGACGGTGATGATCGTGATCCGACGATCTTATGATATCACACACTAGCATGTCAAAACACCGAATTTCTGTGTAAAAAGTAAAATATTAAATTATTATTAACCTGATAAACCTTCCGGGAACAATACTCTAAATGGTAGTGAAAACTGCATCAAAATCTATTGTGTTGTTTAGAAAAACTAAGTGGATAAACAAATATATACGATAAGCACTTTGTCTTTTTTTTTTTTTTTTTAGATTATGCTCAATTACCAATCTTATTCTAAAGTTTTATCAGTATCTTTGTTGACGCTCATTAATCAAAACCACCAGGTGTATAGTTTAAGATTAGATGTACATAAATAAGCATTTAAATCTCAAATATTCTATAATTTTGTTACTCGTCAGCTCCGCGCAGCATTACTCGTTATTTCTTTTGAAAATCTAAAGGTGGTAAAGACTTCTTATTAAAAAATGGTACGTACAGTGCCTTTAGATATATTATTATGTGTCCTTAGATTTGTGTGTAGTTCCGAATTTGGAAGAAGGCATGATGCAATTGACTCAAGCTTGCTTTGAATGCGGAAAAGAGTGTGAGCATCAAATGGAATTTATTATAAACAATGCCACTTTGTTACTTCAATGTAAGTAAATTTATTTATTTATACAGAGCAAAAAGTAGTCTTGAAACCGTTTTCACTTTTTTTTTGTGGGAAAAGATCTTTTAAATCAAATAAATCAACAACAAAAATAAAATAGAACCATAAAAATGATTGGTACTGACGGAGCTTCTTTGCCCCTACAGCGAGTGCGAGGGCGCTCACGACTGACATTTGTTTGATACGCGACTTAGTCCAGGTTCTGCTGTTTAAATGATTTATTCATGTCCTATTGTGGTCAAACCAACTGCGTCCAGGTAGACCTCATTTGCTTAATATTAAGCCTATGCTGTTAGTGTAGTAGATACCCATACATGTATCATCGAATTTCGCAAAGGCAAGAATGTAAATATAGGAATACTTGTGGCACAAGGTAACAAAAACTGGAAAAACTACTAATACAATATAAAAATACTTCTCCTTTCAATGGCATATGATTACGACACTGATGTGAAATCTATGTATAAAAAAATTCTGTAAAGTTACCGATTCCAGTGTAAGAACCAAGAACTATACTAACAGGCAACCCAGTAGACCTGGGCAACAACCACCTATGTCTCGACATCAATCATCGATTGGAAGACATGCACATTTAAGCCAAAAACTGCTCAATCCCTGTGCCATTCAACCAGGTGTTTGACATTCCTCACCCCGAAGATATGAGAACGACGCACTTCCACGCTCCTTATGTTTAGACAACGAAACAATTACTAAGATTGCAGAATATCATCAAATACGTGCAGAATTGCCTTGAGTGGAAACTTGGATGGCTTTAAGCATGGTACGAGGTAATCAAATTTTTGAACATAACTCCGGGTTAAATTTATATAATATTACAGAAACACTTCTTCTTACTGAAAAGAAGGCCATTCAGAAGGCAGATAACCGTGTGGTGCAATACTACCACTAAAGCAAGAGAAAAATTCTAAACATCTTCCAAGACGGCTACTTGAATTAATAATTAATTTGGACTGCATGCCATGTGTACAGTTAGAAAAATAATATTCTTTCTTTAGCCAACCATGTCATTCCATTCATCATTTCAGAACTATTGCGGAAAATCTTCTCGCGTGCACGGTATTTAGATTGGGAGTTTGTGTACCAAAGCAAACTACACACCTAGCAATTACTTCCTTCTTTTTCAACATCACTGCAGTAGACTTTGAATTCAGAGAAGACCATTGTCGGCTTCCTGGTGATAAGCCATGGGCCCCTGCTGATTATTGCCGCAGTGTAAGTAGCAATGAATAATTTTATAAAATTGAACATTTTCTTTTTATTGTCTTTTCATGGATTCTTTTATTTTACATCATTTTGTTACATCTGAACGAACGTCTTCGTGTCTTAATTTTAGCAATCGTCATGCGAGTGTACGATGGTCGCGCTAGTTTGTGAATATGACGTACTGGAGCGATCAATCAAGTGGCGTTTATACGTCATAATTGATGTAAACGACCGCCTAATCCCGTACTTGTGCGACACCTCCTTTTGGTTCGGACGCGGGGGAAAATGTTGTATGAAGATGTAAATAAGAACTGCGTTGTACTAAAATAGGCCGGTTCCCACCGTGTCTTGACGCACGCAAAATTGTTTAAGTTTTTTACGATTTAATTTGATCAGGGTTTTTTCTAATATTTTATTTCAGTGCGGTCTTTTCAGTGCTCGGATTTGTGATTTTAATTAGTACAATTAGTTACGATCTTTGCTTTAGATTCCTATAGTATGTGGCGGCATATACACCGCTACATGCGAACAACGCATCACACTGACGTCACACAAATCCTGCATAGCGCAATCAGAGTTTACCGCGCAGCTAGCACTTATACAACTTCCCGACATCAATTGTTCGGCAGTTGCCCACCAGATACGACATCCAGATGGTTGGAGGATCCTCCCTTTTTTAAAGACTATGAGTGAACTCTACACCCTGTTCCTCATATCTCTTCAAGTATAGTATAAGAAAGGTGATTGAAAAGTATATAGTCAATCTTTGTCTTTAACACGGTGTTGATTTGTGGTTAACCCATTTTGGAGATGGTTTTGTGGATTATCAAAAAAAGTGGTCTTATCACTATATTAGTTTACCAACATTGAAATTTATGACACATTGACTTTTGGGCACTTGACACTTAATTATTTTTAATCATTTGCAGTGTTTTTGTTAAGCTCATCTTTTTGTAAACCTCTGGCGGATGCATAAAATATATACAAGAATTTAGTCTTCACAGTTAATTACAGATGTCAAGCAAATGAGTACACTGTGTCGATCGTTTTCTGTTAACACAAACGGACAACAACTCACAACATTTAGCTCTGGTGTCGGAAATTTACAATGTCTTGATGGAATCAGGACCCGACCTAGGGATTCGTTCACCTCAGAACCGTTCATGCAAAACAATATTGATTTGCTTGCGTGAAGTTACATCCATTAAACTTTCTCACAAAACCGTAAGTATTTCTAGTGGTGAAGACTTGGCTATATAGTATGAGATTAGATTATATAAAACTGCCCATGATACATGAGGATAACCTTATTATGATACCTTATCTTTTAATAATAAACCTTATCTTTTAATGACAAAAATAAGGAAAACATCATAAATCGCCTAGCCTAGTTAATCGGTAAGCCTAGATTTTAAAACTATTGTTTTTCTTTCAGTGGATGTTTTCTGCCACCGCTTTATGGATCTGCAGCACCAATGACGGTAGACACGTTCTTCATGATATCAGTAGCACTCCTGGTGTACACAACTGCAGGAAAGATGAATCAAAGTAAGTTGGAGCTCTGCTAGGTAGGCTGCTGAGACGATTTATTTTTGTTGCTGGTAATGTGTGTGAGAGTGGCCGAGGATCGAGCATGGTCAGAAGCCTGTTACTTGTGACTTGTGACCAACATTGAAACTTTTATAAACTGATGAGATGAGATGTTGATGAAGACGATTCACGCAATTGAAAAAAAAATAGGAATTAAAAAACTATGGGTTCTCATGTATCCTAGTGAAGTACTACTAATATAAATACCTAGATAATGCGACATGCTTCGATAGCATGCCATGAAATTAAAATTATTGAAAAATTTACAAAAAATTTCACTTGGACATTCAAGACAAAAGATTTCAGTTTTGATGGATTCAGAATTAATTCCGTAGCTGAAGTGAAGTCAACATTCATTCATTTTAAAGTCCAGACATAATCTTGGTCAGATCATTTGAAGACAATGTGAATTGATGTCCACGCATCGGTGCACGCATTTGTTAGCTCTGAAATTAAGGAGATCAACGGCTCGACACACAATATAATCTGATGTTTAAATTGATTAAATTAAGGATCGAATAATGATCGCAAACTTAATTCAAATGATCTTACCTGATCAAGAAAGCGATAAATACTTATAATCGTAGTGGTAGCTTTTTAGAATTTACAGAGCACGTTAAAGTGTTGACTTACAATACTATAAAAACCAAGTGCAAAACGACAAGCGAAAAATTGTAATGATTAAATAATTAAAAAGAAAACAATTGGTTATAAAAGTTAGCCTAAAGTTTCACGCGATTGCTGATTTCATTTTAGATTTTCTCATGTTTTAGTGTACGAGCGCTCACTCCTGGTACGTCGCTATAGACTTCCAACTTTAAGCGGTGTCGCCTATAGACCTGGGTCTAAAGGTGAGTCTGGGTCAGTTTTCACTAAAATCTGCAAGCTGGATTGCTTATGCCATAGTAAGTAAATAATTTAAGTAAATGACAATCACAATCTACTTTGAAATTAAGAGGCATTAATATTGATTTGCATTTTGCAACAAAAAAAAAAGGACGTGTCCATATATTTTTAGTTCATGAAAAACACAAAGTTTTACTTCCCCAAATAAATACATAAACGTGATTGTCTTTTCAGTCGTTTTTTGAGCGCGTTGGAATATATAAATAAATATTATTTAAATACTCTGGCGCGAGCTTCTTCGTTCTTTGTCGGGTTGCTTTTTGGAAACATTCTCCATAATACCTCAAGAATATAATACAGATACCGTGGATAAGTTGATTTATGGTCGTCAAAGGAGAAATAACATTCTTATTCATAACCTGTGTTAATTAAGATTTTAAAATTGCCCCACCACTTATCTTAAAACAACAGTTGAAACAAAGAGACTAGAATGACTTCTGACAACACTGACTAACACAGATATTATTAAAATATCCACGGAACGCGAAACGTCAATGTGCGCTGGTGATCCCTGGGCAGTCATTCACCATCTTACCATTCCTATCATGGCATGGGCTTAAATAAATATTGTCTCTTTTGCAAGAGAACATGTGTATTTTTATAAGTTGAAAAAGATAAACATTATTATTTTATCTTTTATACATGAAAAGAGTCAAGTACTGTGCAATCTTTGGTCGTCAGTCCCTTAAACCCTGTAGAAACTTATCATTTCACTATGGCCTAAACATAGTGTTTTAATAAAGGGGAGGTTTCATACACCTATCCTTTTCAGATCCTTGCCATCTTCGTTTGGGCATGCTCTGCTGGTGCATTGGGAGGATTTTTTTACTTTCACTACGGGATCAGACAGTTTGACTGGAAGAACATTATATCAAGTCGATTAAAACTTAACTGTCAATAGCGCGTTGATCAAATCTCAGGTCATGGCATGCTAAGATACACCCCAGAGGTCTGATTGTGTGCCTTGTTAAAGTTTAAGGAAATTAAATTTATAAATAATAATAAAAAACTGTTGATGGGACAATCTAAAGAATTCTTTCATGAGGCCTGTTTTGCATGTACCATAAGCTGGTTAATAATTACGTGCCAGCACGGTTATGCTGGTAAGAATTCCACTATTTTCTATGCTTATTTTTAGTATGTGCCATTTAATAGAAACTTATGTAATTAGTTTTTGTATAGTTAATCCTTGTCTTAGAACGTAAGGGCGCTAGTGAACGCGCCCATATGCATCAGCGCGCGACGAAATTCGTATATTATAAACGCGCACTTGGTTAACTATTCTTATTCTTATTTGCAGGTCCAATTAATTGTTTGCTATCTCTTGATGCATGGCGATTACCAACGCGGCTTTCATATGGCATGTTCTTATTTCACTACCCTCTCATGTTTTCTCTCAACTCCGCAATGGTTGCTTATAGTTGCGGAGTTTTGATGTGTATTCCCATCTTGTATGGCATTTCATCGCAACTTACAAAAATAAAATCCCTTAGTATTGCTATATTTCTTGTATCGTAGTTTTTACACCGTTACAAACCTATATTTGTAAACGTAGAGCTTCACAAAAATATACACTATATATGTTGTAGTTCAGAGGCAACCTAAATATATAATAAACAATTATAAAATATTATGGAATTTCTTTAAATTAATTGAACACCCACATTGGGCCATTTATGTTTAATTCCTATGTGATAGGGGCGAGCCTATGGCCTACCTTTAAAAAAAAAAGTAAAGATGCAAAATCAAATTAACTATTTGTATTTCAGCAAAGAAAACAAAGCCAGTAGTTTAAGATACTGATGAAGGATGGATGACCGGAAGAGAATAAAAATGAGAATTAAAGTTGACCTCAAAAACACGAAACATGCGAATGCAGGACATGAAGTTAAAATTATATCTGAAGATGTAGACGAAATGCAAACTAATTCTTCCGGGGCAAAATCTGGTTCATGTAAACAATATTGATGTAATTAATTCTAAAAGTGTACCTGAAAATAGACAGGATAGATGTAAAATTAACGTTCTCAATGTTGTGAAAAATATGACAAAAAATTTATTATCAATTGAATTCTATAGCACACCTTCCAATAATTAAATCATGATAACATTAAACCAATATATTTTTGCACGCGGTGCTAATAGGATACTACGTGAGATTTTACTTTAATTTGCCGTACAATGTGTTTCTCTTTTTGCTAAGATTTGTATCCACTAGATTATTTGGAATACACCCAATTATATTAGGTTTTTTTTTTCAACCAGCAGTTGGCCCGCGTGGTAGATTAAAGACCACTCCCTCTCGAAAAAAAGGAATCCTGTGTCCCAGCGGTGGGAATATTATGTGTTGACTATGCTTATGCTATCATTTTTGTTTAATGTGTGATATGGATGTAACCCGTGTGGATTCACACAGAGTAAAATTGAAGAGCAGTCATTCTGTTGTGACACCTTAAAGAGCGTATACAGGGCGCGCGTCAGCGGCGCGGCGCGTACTGCAGCAGGATGGTGCGACCAGGCCGACAAATTTGTTATGTATTTGACTTGTTTGTTAATTAGTAAACATTAATTTAAAAAAAGGAAGGAAAAACGTAAACTGAAGTAACATACCCAATTTACCAGTTTTTATTTCTAAATTCTCTGTCAATCCCTGTATTCCTTTTTCACCAAATATCTATTATTTGAAAAAGAACCTTTTTCACTGTAGCCTACTTTTTTCCTAGAATTTACCATAATCGTTTTTCAACATGTTCTCTTTCTGAGCAAGCTAATACAATTCCATCAGCCCGCCAGAACTTCTGGAAAAGAAAACCAGATCAACATAATATAATCTTGAACAAATATATTTTAACATACATTCGAATCCAAGCTCATCCTATTCAATCACAATACTTTAACTGGAAACAAACCACTCTTGCTTTTTATAATAAAATCCGTCTCGTTTTGTGCTTGAACCAAATCCATTTAGTACCGATTTCACCAATGAAAGTGAACGCATTTACCACATTTAAAACGCGTTCATGAGCTGTCAGTGTCAATATTCCAAAGAAAATACACTGACAGCCCTTAAACCTAGTTTATATGCTGATCGTGTTCAGTTTCATTGGTTAAATTCACCCTTAAAATATACCTTGGCCGTAGAATTTTTCCACTCTGCCCCACTATGTTGTCCCTCTGGTGGGACAAAGTGGGATGTTTAAAATATTTATATCTACATTGTCCATTTTGGTAGAAAAATATACCTAGTAGAATTTAATAGAACGTACAAATAATGCTGTCAATGCTCTTAAATTCAACACTACCCACTTTGTCCCATTTGGTGGGGCGGAGTGGAATAATCCTCGGTGTTGCAGATACCGAGATTGCATGCATTACGACTCCTTTTTTCCCCATTCTTATACAAGAGGGGAATGCATTACCCTTTGTAGGTTGACATCTGAAAGCATAAACGGTGCCTTGTTTGCATTTGCTTTTATGCTTTGTGAAAAAGTTTTCCGCCCATTATGCAGGGTTGTTGACCGTTGTATTGTGGAATGTTTAAGATTGTATGTGCGTATGTGTGTGAGTGATGTGCGAAATTGGTTGATTGTTCGAGCCTAAAGAAAAACTGGTTTTGAATGGAGTTTCGTTTTCTGTGATCATTCTTTAAAAAAACTTAAATGTAGTTACAGGCTCTTCTATCCCATAAAATGCCAAGAATTTAGGGTGTGAAAATGTCAAGGTTTTGTAATTAAGTAGGCTATTATTTAAACAAAGGATAATCTTCCTAAGTTGATACAGTAACACTATACTCAAACTAATAATACACAATTTGAACTGCCAAAGAGTTTATGACATTAAAGTAGACACACAACCCGTTCATTGTCTTACAACTTACCTAACATTTAACAAGTTATAAATTTACGACTTATTACATTATTTAATTACATAGGCAAATAAGAATATTCCGCTGGTAAATATTTTAGTATTGAACTTGTCGAGGCTTCAATTTGTTGTCAATGTCAATTAGGTATTGAAAATCGAACGATGAAATAATAAAACGTCGTAAATGTGAAATAATATAATTGATTATGAATGATGACGAAGCGCGTGTTTTGATAGCAAAATAAATAAATAGGCGTGTTTCATAGTGTACTTTTTGTTATGTACTTTCTGGTGTTCAAAATGCGTTCATTTCCTTTTTCTACTCAACTCGATCATAGGCTAACATGGACCAATCCTGCCAATAGACTTCAAGCTCTAAGTTTTATAGAAAAATAATCGTCGGGTATTTCGTGTTATTACTTTGTTGTTTTCAACCTATCTTTTGGCTAAACTTAAATTCTCAGAAAAACGAAAAAAGACGGAAAAAATAGAAAAAGTATTCGACCTTTTTTCTGCCAGTAGAGGAGAAAAGAGAAATCTTAGTCAACCTTGTCCAAGACCGGGGTAGTTTGAATGGGATGGAAACAAATTATTAGCAATAGAGATCTTTTTTGCGCCACTACTCAAAGGCCAAAGAGGTATCTATTCCCTTAGGCCTATGCGTAATGGATTAAAAGATAGGTACAAAAAATAATGAGACAACAAGACACTCACAAAGATCTTAATCGATTCAATCACACATCACCACAACTACCTAGGAACTGACCTACTTACCTACTTAGAACAACTGCGAGACAAAGCTTTCTCAACAACTTCTATGGATAAACTTTACTCTTATTTTACTAATTCATTTACTGCTTAACTAGTCTGAAAGAATTCACAATAATAAGTCCAAACTTTAGTTTTGAAACCCAGTGACTGAATTAGAAGCTCTACTTAACGAATTCTCTAATTAAGTTGGGAAAGTTTGATCCTATTCAATGGTGCCGTAAAGGAGTTCGAGACGATTAGCACATCGATTTTCAATTCGAGTGATATATTGACAATCGATTAATTTGCGTTTGTCTGATTTGCTGGAGTGCCACATGCATGGCATAATCGGGTGATTTTATTTCGAAATTATTTTTTGGAAATTGTTAATCAGAAATTAATTCTGTAATCGTCACAATCCACGGTGGATTGTGATAATTACAGAATTAACTTTTAAATATTAAAATTAATCAGCCAAGTGCTTGTCGGACCACGCACAATGAATAGTTCTGTAATTTAAATGAATTTATCGTAAGAACAAACTTAACATAGTATTTGAAAAACTTGTTCTCCCATACATTGTAACTGCGAATGTAAGTTTGTACGGTATGGTAAAGTAAAGAATAATAGTCAATTACTCGTTAACTTTTCAAGCCAACATAGCTGTGATAGTTTCCCTTTTAACGTTGCGTTTGGGCCAACGTAGTGTGGGACGCCCTGCGGCACGATGGGCCGATGATTTGAAGAAGGTGGCTGGCAGCGGATGGATGCGGACTGCTCAGGACCGGGATGGTTGGCGCTCTTTGGGGGAGGCTTACGTTCAGCAGTGGACGGCAATTGGCTGATGATGATGATGATGATAGGTCAATACCTATACATAAACTACTGCTGCGGCCGTGATTTTTGTAACATTTCCAAAAACAACCAATTAACACACACTTGAATTGTGCAAAAATTTTGCACTTTAAAGCTTAATATTTCGCAAACGGAACCTGAATCGAAAGCAAGAAAATTGAATTTTTTTTAAACCAATTCTCCTCCTCCTGATCCTATTTCTTTTAAGAATAAAAAACTTTATTGGACCAACTTTAGCTTAAGAAAAGGCAGAAATCGCAAAAATCTTTTCACTCATCATCTTTTCATTTTTTTTTTCTTTTGTTTTGTAGAATATGAGAGCCCACATTAATTTGTCTACGGTGACATGTTCAAAAAGTTTCAAACATACCCCAAAACAATAAGAGCCAAAGTAAGAAACGAATTCCACCTGAATGTACGGCATTCAACAAAGTTATACACTCACACATTCACTTGTTTCCAAGTTCACTTACTCAATCACTCCCACAGTTTGTGTCTTGTTCCAACGCAACTCGTTTACCCTTCGTCACGTTAAATCAAGAGTCTGTCATCGTCGTACATATATTTATTTGTGTACCCTCTGAGAATGTTCTTCAAATTAATAATTGTTTATTCTTGCTCGAGTTTCAATAAACAAGGTATATATTTAAAAGGGACGTACCCAATAATTCCTAATTGACGAAGTTTGTATAAAATTTAGATTTTTTGTCCCGATCATAGTTTTAATTTCGATTTTGGAGGAACAACATGTGATGTTCCTTCAACAAAAAGGAAATATGCTTCAATGAGGTGGAAGATTTAATCATCATTTCAGAGTTGTAGCCAATACCTCAAATAATAATTATTATCATAATTCTAGGTAATTCTAGGTACGCAAGGGAGTCGATTTCAAAATCTCACGTCCATTCACAGTGACCTCAACAATTGATCAAATTATTCTTGCCTGAGCAACCGCAGCGAGTTCGCCATGCTCCCTTAGATGTCACTGCAAGGGGGATTAAAGTTGCCTTTACGTACACAGCATTTTATATATGTGCGCTATCTAGTAATCTGGTACTGTAAATTTAATGCAAATATTTCACATAGGACTCACTAGATGTCTCAACAAAACGACTTAGACTTTTAAGTTGTTTAAAATTGCTATTTTACTTTCTTATTTATTTTCAATACATAAGTTTAATTTTAAGACTTCAATTTAAATTACGGGCAGATGTTGTCATTGTTTCATTAAAAAACTAAATTAAAAACTAAACTATTATAGTATGGTTAGTTATGGAACATGAAAACCAGGTGGCGCTACTTGTGACAGGTTGGCATAAAAATCCCGTGTCACTGCTTGCGGTAGCGTCGGTGTTGGGGTTGCCTCCTTCCCTCAAACATGGCGAGGGTCTGATCTTTGCGTTATGCTCGTGAACGATTGCTGCTCGTCGTCGGGCTGACTATGTTTTTTTTATCGTTTTTACTAATTAACCGTTTATTTACTGTTTATTTATTTTACTTCGAAGGTCCTAGTTTGGTTTAAAGAAACATTATTCTCAATAAAAACATAACTTACTTGAGAACAATAACGATTACTCAATTAAATACTAATATTAGGTTCAACAACATCCGTCGCAAACTAGTTTATCATTTGTGACTTCAAGTTACAGCTGTATGAACATAATGCAGCATTGCATATGTAAGTGGGCACGCCCTTTATTCCTGGAGGCTCTTATTTAGGTATAAGGTTCTATTTACATTTGTATTATTTATTTCTGCTTGAGTAAAGTTTTCGATGTCTTTATTGGTATATTAGTGTATATTAGTACTAGCTGACATATGGCAAATAATTTTATTTAATGTTTTGCGTTTCGTAACGTTAATTACTGAGGTTAATTAGTGTTATTTATTTATTTATTTATTTTATTATTTATGTACACACAGTAAAATACAGAGGGACACGTCATAGTTAGAATTTGAGTACAAAGGTACTGCTTATTTCTTAAGAAATTTCTTCCAGCAGACCTGCGAAAGGAGAATTGAAAAAGAAATGTAGACAATAGTGTGTGAAAACAAGAAGAGAAAAACATGAACAATGTGAAGTCTAAAACTAAAATAACGCAAATATATATATATATATACATAAAACATATCTATTATTTACATATACATAAATAAATACTCACAGTTAAGAGGAAAGGTAATGCTCTTTTAATCGACATTTGAATAGGGAAATAGTTTTTAAATCACGAATGCTAGGCGGAAGTGAGTTCCACAATCTTACAGCATGGACAGAGAAGGAATAAGAATAGTAGCTTGTTTTATGAGGATGAGATTTAAGGAGGGATCTAAGGTGCGATCTACACGGTGCGTCGCTAGAGCGAGCGTAAGAAAAACGCTCACGCAGGTAGGAAGGATAAGACGGGTTGTGTAAGATATTGAAGAGGAGACATAAAATCCGAGTGTTCCTTCGAAGACGGATTGGGAGCCACTTGAGTTCCTTGCGAAGGTGAGAAACATGGTCATACTTTCGAAGACCGAAAACAAAGCGAATGCACAGGTTTTGCAAGCGCTCAAGCTTGTTTAATAGCTCCTCAGTAGCATCCAGGTAGCAGGCGTCTGCATAATCTATAATCGGCTGAATAAGTGTTTGTGCCAAAGTAATTTTAGTTTTCAAGGGTAGGAGACTTTGAAGACATTTCAGCGAATGAAAGGAGAAATGTACCTTTCGGCTGACCTCATTGACCTGAGCACGCCAAGAAAGATTGGAGTCAATAACTACACCCAGATCCTTAGCGGTTTCGGTATAGTCGATGCGAACACCATCGAGATATAAAGGCATCAGGTGTGTAACATCCGCCGCATTGCGAACGAATCTGCTACCTATGATCATGGCCTGGGATTTGGTTGGGTTAATTTGCAAACCAAAAGACTTAGCCCAAACGCTGATGCAAGCCAGGTCATGATTCATTGCAGCAATCGCAGAACCCGCGTCAGCCACAGTAAAATGTCGGTAAAGCTGCAAGTCATCTGCGTAGAGATGAAAACTAGAGGAGATTACTCTGGTAACAAAGTTTATGAAAATTGAAAAAAGAAGAGGAGAAAGAACGCTACCCTGAGGGACACCCTCAGTGAGGCTACACCAATCAGAGAAGGACTCCTCCAGGCGAACACACTGAGAGCGTCCACGAAGGTAGGAACTGAACCAGGCTAAAGCGGAAGAAGATAAATTGATAGATTTGAGGATTTCTAGTAAAATGTCGAAATCCACTGAGTTGAAGGCGCTACTAAAGTCAAGCAATACAAGCACAGTAAGGGACTTATTCTCCATTGCCCAGCGGATGTCGTCAGTTACTTTCAAAAGCGCGGTTACAGTACTGTGACCAGGGCGAAAACCAGATTGAAAAGGGGATATAATCGAGTATGACGCCAAGAAAAATGATAATTGTCTATGGACTATGTGCTCAAAAACTTTAGAGAGAAAAGGGAGAATAGAAATAGGTCTAAAATGGGTTAATGAAGTTGGGTTGTTAATTTTAGGCAAAGGTATTATGTGAGCCTGTTTCCAAACTGACGGAAAAGAGCAAGAGGAGAATGAGTGGTTGAAGATGTGAGTGAGTACAGGAAGTAACGAGGAAAGGATAAGAGTTATCATTCTTGAACACAATTTATCATTCCCGACTGCTGAAGAAGTAATCGCAAGTATAGACTTCTTAACGTCATCCTCAGTAACATCGCTAAGCATAAAGTGAGAACATTGCGGTAACGGCAAGCTAGCAAGACTCTCTAGTGTCGCAGCTTTGACAACCGGATCAAGAGAGAAGGGAAGGATAGAGAAATGTTTATTGAGATCATTGAGGTTCACATCCTTACATTCGTTGGTTGGTGATTTGCCCATGCCTACAGATTTGAGAAATCTCCATACATCGGAAGAACTGCGGTTATTGAGTCGGTCGTGGAAATAGCGCCTCTTAGCATCTTGACACAGATGACTGCAGCGATTGCGTAACGATTTGTAATAAGAGAGATTCAGCTCTGAAGGTCTGCGCTTATATCTGCTCTTAGCTTTATCCCTGCGAGCCATAAGCTCTTTAATTTGTAGCGTTATCCATGGAGCCGGGTTATGTCTAACTTTGACTCGTCGGATAGGGGCATGCTTATCATATAAGTCAAGAACGGTCGCATTAAAACAATTCACCTTATCGTCGATGTCATCGTTCTCAACCAGAGGGGTCCAATCGAGATCGCCGGCATCGCGCTGCAAAGCCTCCAGATCTATGCCCTTATAGTTACGGAGATATAAAAACTGGGACTTACGCTTGGGAACACGGATACGATACGAAAGATAGATGAGGTCGTGGTAAGAAAAGGTAGCCGTCAGTTGACCATGGTGAGAAACATTACTAGGAGAGGAGACAATCATTAGATCTAGAAAAGAGGGCGTACAATTAGGGAAATAGTGAGTTGCAGAAAGAGGCAGAACTTGAAGATTGAAAGAAGACAGGAGTGAAAGGAGTTTAAGAGAGCGAGTGTCATTTTTAATCAAACAAGTATTAAAGTCACCCATTAAAATAACGTGCTCATACATGGGGCAAAGATCACTGAGAGTGGAGTCGAGAGAATTGAAGTAGTCAATGTGAAGATTAGGACTGTAGAACACTGCAAGCAAAACTTTTGTGTGATGAACAGTTATTTCAAGAAACAAGTATTCAGCTGACTCAGAATACCGTGAAGGAAATGAACTGACCACCCTGTAGGGTAAGTCAGCACGGAGGTATATAGCAACACCTCCACCACCTTTGCCGATCCTATCATTGCGGATCAAGACGAAGCCGGGGAGTGAGTACTGAGAAGAGAGGAGAGATGGCTTAAAAAAGGATTCCGAAATCAAGAGCGCATCCAGGTGAGCACTGCTAAAGGATGCCAGAAGGTCAGAATAGTGACCAGGAACACTCTGAGCATTTATGTGAGCTATATGCAGATTCTTAGGGTCATTGGAGAAAAGAGAAGAGATTTTATCATGTAAAGTAAGAGGTACAGAAGTGTCACTGTCCGCACTAACAAAACTAGTAGAAGAAGAGCACGAGAAGAAGCTGTCGTTAAGATCAGCTACATCATCCATGAATATACCTTAATAATTATAACATAAATATAATTTAAATATCTAAAATACTACAGTAATTCTTAAAATACCGTAAATACAAAAACAGTTTTCTTAGGGGAAAAACCTCCCCCACACGCTGGTAAATAGGCATAATATTAATAAACATAATTAATTTGTGTATCTTTGTTAAAAAACAAAAATCAAGCAGAAATAGAAGCAAAATAAAATAAGACAAAAAGAAAACAACGAACTGTACGTAGAATGAAACGTGACACAAAGACGGATGTCTAGGATCGGTGACACTGACATCTGTCTACATCCGTCACATTTATGAATTGTCAAAACATCTAACAATAAACGTATCGTACCAGCAATAATAAAAAATAAAAAGTAATAAGTTAAGCGGTGATACAAATAAAAATTACATATTTAACTACCGGCCCAAAAAGATTGTTATGATACAAAGCAGCCAAGTTGAGAAGTTGTGAATTAAACGGACTGACAAAACAATAACAACGAATGTGTTACTTGCGCAAACGCGTCTTCCTCGTTCTTTTAGCGGGAGTAGCCGAGGTTGCGGCTCCAGGAGAACCAGGTTCTTCAGATTGCACTGTATCCTCGGTGTCGACTGAGCAAGATGGATATTTGGCCATCAGATCGTGAAGTTCGCTTGCCGTTTCGATCTTCCGGCGGGATTTGTCCGGGCAAATAACAACAATCTTGCCTTCCATGGACCAGCAATTGGGCATACCGAAATGCTTACGAGCAGCCGTAAAAACACGATGCCGAACCTGTGTCAAGAACTCGGAGATGGTGATTCCGGTACCCTTGAGAGCTTTCTTGCTATCCCATACAAGTTGTCGGTGCTCCATTTTAAAGAATCGTACCAGTATGGGTCGGGCCTTCTGCTGTGAGAATCCGAGTCTATGACAGACATGGATAATATTCCTGTCCTTACACACCTCTGTCAATTCAATTTGGTTGGATTTGATACTGTAGACTACATCACGCAAATTTTCATTATCCTTTTCCGGAATACCATGGAACAACAGGACTTTTCTTCGCATAATGGTTTCATGCCTATCGAACCCAGCAGCTAGTAGCTCAATATGAGTTTTTAACTTGGAGAGTGCTTGACAGACAAACAGCTTAAACTCGGAGAACTCACGGGCAATGGATGCTATGTCTGGTGAAGCTGATGGCGTATCAGAGGTAGCTTGGCGCAATTTGGCTTCATATTCCTGCATTCTGGAGCCAAACAACTGCTCGAGGTCCTCCAAGCTGGCAGCAAGTTTAGTGTCCATGTTCAATGTGTGGTTGAAGTGAAACAGGAACAAGTGCTATAGACTTGATATCAATAGATAGCGGGTGTGGGGGGGTCTTATACAAAATTAACTGATTTATTTCATTAATAAATGAAAATAACTATTTAAAAATTTATTTTATCAAGAGCTCACAAAAATTTGAGTTATTTCTATGTCTACCCACAAAGGTCTCGTTAATTATTGTATAGAATCAAGTTCGTATAACTGAACAGACAGCTGTGCTGCTGGGGAGTTTGTTGTAAAGCACTAGGAAATGGGGAAGGGCAGGCGTCTTTGGGGACCGTCTTATGTAATTGCTGATTCTTAGCCTAGTTTGGATCTATGACTATTCATTTTGATTTAGATTTTGGGAGCAGATTTGTCGAAAACGATTTTAGTCTAAATCGCTGGGTACTTAGCATAAGAAAAACATTTGATGTGTTCATAATCAACCTTTAATGTTCCCACTGCTGGGAACATGAAAGGCTGCTCTAATCCACCGCTTGGTTCATAGTTAAATACGGTATAGAAACTGTGGTGGACGTACTTGAAAGCTGCATTCGTTTCGATTCAATAAAGTGTAAGCTTCAAAGCCGTTGTCCTATTGTTCTTGACAGTTTAGAAGTACGGAGTGTTACAAAAAAACACTAACCTGCATGTACAGTTGTTAGATGAAGGGCCCTTCAATCTAACAACTGTACATATACTAACCTATATGTTTTGTTGCCAGACAACTCTGTGAAAAAAGGAAATAAAAATATTAAGATGACTTAACATACGCCTGTCATCCCCGAATGGTTAAGCAGAGGTGTAGCTATACAGTAATACAGCTCAAGTCCCGTGGAAGCCCGACTAAACCTATTGCCATCAACCGGGCACAAATACAGACTCCGGGCTGCTACTGAGAAATTCCTAGTAGAAAAAATCAATGACACTTTGCCGTACCTGAGAATTTTCAATTCTATTTTGATTTCCTAAATAAAATAACATAAAAATACTTCGACAAAATAGATTTAGATCCGTTTCTTAGGATATCAGGAAAGTTGCTTTAAACTTTTTGCATTTGCTACTTAAAAAGAAACAAATTACTGTTTTATTGAAGTTTCGCCTAGATAATTAACAGTACACAGCTCAAATGATAAATTATTAGCTTCACACATCAATCCCAAATACATAAATTATCACTTCAAAGTCAGCTACAGCACGTAACCATCAGCGCCACCTGTTTATCAATACGAAATTATATAACTCCTCGCAAGAGCTTAACCTTTCCATAGACACGGAGGCGGCGCACGAATCAAATAACTTTTCAAGGCACGTCCTCATGAGTTTTGACCAGAGATATACGAATGAATTGATATGGATATAGCCTTATGAATTCATGTCCTGCCTTCGAATAAATCTTTTAGACTGGCGGAGGAAAAACTTGCGCAGTTAGTTATTGTGTAGTTGTGAACTAGCTTTACGTAGGGAAATTATTTGGTTGGATACTTCCAAGCAGTTTCTGGCTACAAATTATTTTTTATTTATTTATTTCTAAAACACTTAACATTTAACAAATTGGTTTCAGCCACACAACGAAAACCTCTCAGGGTTTATCTGTTGCTGGCGAAGTAATACCGGTTAGATCATTTTCAGACCTCGTACTTTTTTCAAATTTACAACTTTTAATGGAAAGTAGTGGTTTCGAAGCTAAAGCGAAGTAAAACAAAGCTTTTAGAACATCAAAAATAAATCCAAAACCAAAATGGAGTACAGTATTTAATTATCATAACAATACCTAATATTCGGTCCTCGTTATTACTTTTTTTTCATAAATTCTGAACTGTGACCCTTAGGACTGAATATATTTCTATGTGCACCCAGTTGCTGAATGTGTAATCATATCAGAGCAACCCTTATGAACCACTGAAGCAGACCCTTACTCTCGAAATTGCTATCTATTTGGGTATGGGACGCATGACACTTTTTGGCAACCTCTGGCAAAAGTTTATTCTAAAAAACCTTTTGTATTCAAACACCTTTATGAATCCCACGCATTTGGAGCCGGGAATCCAAGCCGGATAGTTATCTGAATGAATTCTATGGAACTTAAAACAGGCTAACTACGAAATGCTTTCGCCGTTTCGACGCAAAACTTTCCTCTCAAATGTTTTCCACGGTCGGACAGACCACGCCACAACAAAGCCAAAATTAGCCTGTGTTGCAAACCACACAGCGTTCTTTGAACATTTTCTATACCAGCGGTCCCACTGACCTATTTCTTGTTATAATCGTCGGGTGTTTTAATCAATCCTCACTGAATGAATGGAGTTTTAACGTTGGAACAGAGTAACAGACCCCTTTTACGAGATTGTTTCAATTCTTGTAATTTGCAATTCATCTGTGAGCGCAGTGTTTGGAATACTTGAAGTTTTAATTTATACCGTTCTAGTGGCTCGCCAGTGGCTTTGCGAGCGTTGAATTAATACGCCGAAATCTTTCTTTAGAGTTGTTTTTAATGATGATGGTGCTGTTCAAAATTCTTCGAGGAAGGAAATTACGATTTCAGTGAAAAGGTGACTGTCTTATTAAAATTTAGATTGACACCATGAAAGGAAACTAACGATTAAAATAGATTCACATTTGGTATTGATCGTAGTCTACGATGATTACACAACGCCTGTGTGCAAAAGTGAGTGACGGAGTGGTAATATATCATTACATACGATTTACGATCCAGTCGGAAGTCTGTCGCTGGGCGTCGTATTTTTTCGATACATATGCTTACAATCGTATTGTTATTTGCATAAAAGCTTCTTATTAATAGAATTGAACTTCTCACCGTTATCATGACCATTTTTGTTTATTTCAGTTGTGCAAACACTAGTGATAGTCTTCGCACAACCTGGTATAAATGGTAATATAAGTTCATTACCGTTTAAACTAGCAACAATGTCGAAATAGGGGTAGCTTTAATACTACACGGAAATAACGATTTACGTATAATTACGATGTTCAACAACTTGACATAGGCCGCAGCGAATACAATGCACTCGCGTGCCTTTGACTGATCATAAGCTAGCATCAGGGTTTCATGCTTTGAGGGTTGATAACACGAAATAGGGGATAATTCGATTTCCCCTACCGGAAACGGAACATCCCGTCCACCAAAATGCCCATGCTATTTTCTGGTCAAACGATGAAAGGGGTTTGGAGGAAGATGATTGATATATAATTTTATAGAGTACGATAAATATAAGCTTAGACAAGTTAGATGCGATATAGATTTGACACGTTAAAGGTTTGATAAGGTAAAGATTCGAGAACGATAGAAAATTTGAAACGATTTAGATTCGATACGATAAAGATTTGATAATTACGTAAGAAAGTTTAATACGATTTAAGCTAGTCCTCGAGCAGGAGAGGGCATAACTTAATCAACGGTCTTTGAACGATATGGTTTTTCGCAGCTTTAATTACTGCAATTCGAGCTATCCCATCAGCACCGGGTAAAAGTTACATGACTCTAGCAAGAGGTCATTGAAGCGCGATTGTCGTCTTTAATAATCACCATTGAAACTACCTGCAGCGGTTTTGGATCTTTAGTCCATTTGGCGCGTTGCGTTAAAGAGTTGAGATTTTCGTGTTTCCATCTGAACCACAAATTCTGTTGAAATGCCGGTATCGGCTGTCACCGGTTAAGCCAATTTACTTTAACATTGGATAGCTCTTAATCAGAGATGGCTGTCAGAGGTTCCAAAGTGAGTAAGTAACCGGGAGTTAGTGCTGATAGATCGTTAGGATCGGAATTGGACAGAGAGGTCGTTAATTTAAAATTACTTCGATCTGTACAAAGAGTGTCGTGAGTTCTTCGTACGTCAGTACTTGGTTGCCTACGGCATGAAATAAGAACGATTTTGAGGCACGTATTTGAATTTCCCATACGCCACCGAAATGCGTTAGTAGCTTGTTTGCATGAGGGAGGATAGTTGATTCCGTGCGCCTGTAAATTTCGTTCTACAATCCGCCACGTGTCACGAAGCGTCTTAGAGTGCCGAGTTTGATTCGGAAAGGTCCGCCGAAATCCACGCCTAAGATAAAAAAAATGGGCTTTACTTGATTGACGCGGTACGTAGGGAGATTGCTCATAAAAGGTTGTAATAGTTGGGGATTGGTCTGATAGCATTGTACGCATTTAACAGGGTGACGACGAATTGTGCGTTTGGCGAAAACGATCCAGAATTGTTGCAGTAGCAGAAAATGATTGGTATTGATACCGGGATGCAAATAGCTGCGATTAATAAAGTTGATGATTAGAAGCGTGAGTGGGTGTTCAGACGGCAAGAATGCTGGGTGTTTTTGTTCGTATTCTAAACCTGATCGAGAGACCCTGCCGCCTACCCTGAGAATACCTAGACCAATGAAAAACGGGTTGAGTTTGCGGAACGGTTTCGCTACCTGTTTGTTGGATTTTAGGTTACTAAGTTCGTCCGAAAAAGCGGTACTTTGTACGTTTTTTACGATTTCGATCAATGAGTTGTGTCGCTCAACGTTATTGAGATACTTGTTACGATAAGCTTGATTCCGATTAAGACAATTGTTTATGAAACGATAAATGTAGCCCAATAAATACGTTTACGGTCTTTGACAACGGCTGGAAACGATTATTATTATACAACATTAAAACTGCCTCGTTGGTCTAGTGGTCGCAATCGCTACTGTTGAGCATGAGGTCCTGGGTTCGATTCCCAGGTCGGGCAACGTGTAATTGGGTTTTTCTATCTGGAATTTCTCAGTAGCACCCCGAAGTCTGGATTTGTGCCCGGTAGATGGCAATAGGCTCGCCCCCTATTACATGGGACTTAAACATAACTGGCGAAATGTGGGTGTGCTATAGGTACACCTCTGCCCAACCCTTCGGGGAAACAAGGCGTGATGTTATGTTATGTTATGTCTGTTATGTTAACATAAAAAAAAAATGGTAGGTTCGGTTTTGTTAACGTCATTGGAGTTCAAGACTTGATTTTCGTACTTCGGCGTCTACGATTATCTCCTCTTCGTGTGATAGGTTAGCTGAACATATAGGCCAATATTCACGATTCTAAGATAGCCAACGTGGCCCCGCCCACCATATCGTATTATGAACGATTTCGCAGGGAAACAGACCGCGACTGCAAATATCAGCAGGGTTGTCGCCTGAAGAAACGTGATGCCAACATTGCAATGCAATAGGTGCAATGTCTTTTATGTGGCTGACAGGGTTAGCAGCAAAAGTAGCCCAACGACAGAAAAGTAACCTTAACCATGTCAGGACCACGGTGGAGTCAGACCACAACTAAACAGCTTCGAATTTGATACGAGAGAGGTAAATATCACGCACAAATTTGTTTAAGTCCGATAGAAGCACGAGGTACGTTTAAGAGAGACTACCCGTGCTTTAGAGCAGACTAGAGAGGTATGAATACTACCCTCCACATCGATAGCGCGCAGATAAATTACCGCTCCGAACACGATTTCTGAACTATCACAAAATCCGAGCATTTCGTACGAGCATCTTTGCATGTACCTTGCCGAGGTATTCTAAGTTCAGCCAGTTGCGGTAATTGTTCTTGACAAGTGATCCAACTAAGGATGACTTCATCAAGGCGGGTCGGATCCCAACCAACACCGAGTATCCAAAGTTTTTCAATGTGCATTGTCTTTGGTGCTGAATGGCATCAATCAAGCAATGGACAACAAAATTGCAAAACTTTTTTAATATTCTGAATACGAAGCCTTTGGCTACTTTGTACGTGTGTAATTAATGTTTTTTTTTTTTTGTTATGTGCGTTTTGTTTGTGCAGAATAAACATTTTTTCTTTATTTCTTTCTAGGATTATTACCACGATAAGTTTCGTGTCGTTAAGTGATCCAGAGTGAAATCCTTAGCCGATCCATCAAAAACAACGATTAATGAAGTCTATCTATTGGCTTTGTAAAGATGTAGAACCTTCGTAGCGCAAGATCGCGCGAGCCTGCGAAAGTAGGTGCTGAATCGTCTTTGAAAGGAATGCAAACTACGTATAGTCCAGATTGATCTCGACAAAGATCTGTAATAAACTTTTGCTCGCATAGCAATTCATCTGGAGTCAACTTCGATGAATTCGGCAAAGAATCTAGTTATCAGACTCCTTGAACAAAAGATTTTAACTAGTTTGTCGGTATCAGGCAACTTATGGACAAGACGAGAGACAAGTTTTGCCTAAGAGGCGCCAACCGAATGTTATATTAAACGCGGTAGGTTGGTTGGCACTTCCTTTATAATTTTGATTGAGTACGTACAGATTTAGCGAAGATATTTGCAGAGAATAATAGATCGATCGGACCTGGAATGTCAAAACCAGGGTCCGCCAACGAAAGCAATTTAATATGTGACCATCCCGATGTGTTTAATTGCACGATGGGTTGATCGTCACATATCTTAACCATGACATGCACGTCGAGTTTGTATAAAACTTGATAATTTGTACGAGCGGAACAGGTGGCGTCACTGGTAATCGGCGCGGCAGCTTCTTCCAGTCCGCTAACGTTTGCGCATGTTGGTTTAAAATTCAAACGCTTTACTGCGGAAGCAGTTATGAAATTGCTTTGGCTTCCGGTGCCTGAAGCATCCTGAATTTGCACGATCACAGTTGCCAGCAACACGGTAACGTTCGATTGAGACCTTGAAACCAGCGACAATCCAGTTTGATTTGATACGTTATTAGAATTATCGCGATGGAGTAAAGTATGATGTTTTCGTTTGTATGAGCAGCACGAAAATATTGAATTGGAATTCTTCATTGATATGATGGCTTTAAACCATTAAAGCACCAAGTTTTTTCTTTAGCGATTGTGATTTGCTAGTCACAATTTTTTTTTTAAATCTTGGCACGATGCTATCGATGGGACTAGTTACAATAGGAACATTTACTCGAGTAGGAACCGATTTTATTATCACTAGTACCAGTAGGAGCCTGATTATAGGTTGCAGTTACAATGTTGTGTGTGAATGTTTAAACGTTTCGTCTGTGGCTTCAGATTATTGGGCGAATGCTTAAGTACATTTGAGTAACTTTCCTCAAACCCGCGGCGTAAATCATTATTAAGTTTCGAATAAATGTGATAATCTAAAACAAAATCCCGGTGTGCGACTGGCAATTCGATCATTTTCAATATACACAAATTCTCTTCGAAGAGGTCAAGCGATTTTTTCAACTCATGCGCATTATTGCTTGAAAGTCATTGTTTAAAATATCCCGTCATCATTTGAAAGCTAGGGTGCGTTTACTCTTGTAACGAGCAACAAGCGCTTGGTATGGAAAACGCTTTGACTACTGATAATGCATCGCCGCCGCTCCGTTGAGAGAAATTATTAGATAATGAAACTTCTCCGTATCGGTAATAGATGTCAGTGGCGTGCCTAGGGGTCTAAATGAGGGCAAGCCGAAATAATTTTTCAAAAAAAAAGCGTAAAGCGACACGGTAGGGACCGTGTCGCCTTACTTACAGATGAGTGGCGTTTAGAGATTTAGTAGTCGAAACGGGAAACTCTGCAAAGAAATTTTCGAAGGTCGCGGCGACTTGAGAATCAGATTGAATTAAATTGCCATCAATTGCAAGGCTGTAGTCACTACTTCGGTGAGTATGAGTTCATGCTACTTGAGAATAAGTGTTTTATTTAGCCATGTCTGTATTCCCATTTTAATAACTAATGGAAATTACTAGGCCACTTAGAAAGTTTTGCAAAAAAAAGTTTTTATGAACGAGAGACTGGCCAGTTATAGTCTATTTTGAAAAAGATTATTTTTAAGTTAAAATAGGTAAATGATAAATGATAAATGATTTTTATTTCTGTAAGTGGGTTTGTACAAACACTTTTACACGTCAAACATTTTTTTTTAAACTAGATGAGGTCGGCGTTTCCTATCTGACTACTCTGAGAAGAAAAGCCGAAACAAACTCAGAGGTCACAGTCTCTTTTAAAGTCCAGACATAATCTTGGTCAGATCATGTTAAGACCATGTGGATTGATGTCTGAAATGGTCTTTTGAGGAAAGAACCACACAGATTGAGTGGACCTGTCCAGTCAGTGCACGCATTTGTCAGTAATCGTACAGCTCAACTCAAAACATAAGGAGCTCAACGATTCGACGAACAATACCAAAGAAAGGACATTGGATAGGCCGCATAATTACTCAAACCGCCAGGCCAAGTTACGATTAAAATTAACTGAGATAATAAAATATAAAAAAACAAAAGTAAAAAATAAAAATGACCCACATAGTCTTAACATTCACAATAATAACAATAAAATAATACCTAGGTAAGTATTCATGTCATTTTTTATTTTACAGATCATATGAGGACCATGTAGGTAGGTGCCTGAAATGGTCTTTTGAGGAAAGAACCATACAGATTTGAGTGGGCCTGTCCAGTCAGTGCACGCATTTGTCATTAATCGTGCAGCTCAACTCAAAACGTAAGGAGCTCAACGATTCGACGAACAATACCAAAGAAAGGACATTTGGGTAGGCCGCTTTAAGTACTCAAACTGCCAGATATAAAAAAATGATGAAATAACTGAGATAGACAAAATATATAGAAATAATACCCACTAAGTCCTCACACGAAATTAAAATAATAATTATATTATACAAAGTAAATATTCATGTCATAATCATGAAATTTCAAAGTGTATATAAAATAAAACAAAAGTTACGTACCAAACAAAAAAAAAAAAAAAAACACACTCAGTATGCAAAAATTGGAGCAGGTCAGTCCCAAGCCTTTTTGTCCTCAATATAGTCTTTGACTGTATAAAAAGCTTTCTGGCACAACTTACGTTTAATAAATGATTTGAATTTATTAAGGCTTAGATCTTGAACATGGCTTGGAAGTTTATTATAAAAGCGTATACATTGACATCTGAACGAGCCACCTATTTTCTTGAGCCTTGTTGTAGGTACAACAAATTTGTGTTTGTTCCTAGTATTTACATTATGGATATCACTGTATTTTTTAAACAATTTTATGTTTTTGTGGGCATATAAAAGATTTTCATAAATATACTGAGAAGGCACAGTCATTACATTAATTTCCTTAAATTTCTCTCTGAGAGAGTGTCTCGGACTTAATTTATAAATTGATCTAACAGCTCTTTTCTGCAAAACAAATATAGTCTGCATGTCGGCGGCATTTCCCCACAAAAGAATACCGTACGACATCACACTATGAAAATAACTAAAGTATACTAAACGGGCTGTCTCTAAATCAGTTAAATTTCGAATTTTTCTAACAGCGTATGCTGCGGAGCTTAGCTTTTTTGACAATTTATCAATATGTGGGCCCCACTGAAGCTTAGCATCCAAAGTTAAGCCCAAGAATACTGTGCTGTCTTCAAGTTTCAATTCTTCGCCCTTTATCAACACATTCGTTTTCACCTGCCTAACGTGAGGTAGCGTAAACTTAATGCATTTAGTCTTCTTTTCATTAAGAAGTAAATTATTTTTTTGAACCAGTGAACTATTTTTGAGACCGCGTTATTTACATCGTCAGTAACCAGCTGCTGACGTTTAAGTTTAAACAAAAGTGAAGTATCATCCGCAAACAACACTATATCATGATGATCCTTTATGAGGTAAGGCAAGTCATTAATATAAATAAGAAACAAGAAAGGACCAAGAATTGAGCCCTGTGGAACTCCCATTGTTAAGATAGATCCGGGAGATCTTTCTCCATTAATGTCAACGCTCTGAATCCTTTTACTCAAGTATGAAGTAAGAAGATCCAGAGCGGTGTTTCGGATCCCGTAGTGACGGAGTTTCCTGATTAACGTTTCATGAAGAACGCAATCGAATGCCTTGGACAAATCAAAAAAGATGCCCAAGGCATCGCATTTATCTTCCCAATCAGTAGTTGAACGACCCCTTGTAAAACCGAATTGTTTGCTATGTAATAATTTGTGTCTGTTAAAAAATCTTTGCAGTTGGTCTAAAATTAATTTCTCAAAAATTTTACTAAATGTTGGTAGTACTGAAATAGGTCTATAATTTGTGGGGTCTGATGTACTACCTGATTTAAACAAAGGTATTATTTTACTTTTTTTCATAAGGTCAGGAAACTCCCCACAGTCAATACAATTATTAAAGATAAGAACTAGAGTAGGTGCTACAATGTCTATAATAGACTTAGCAACTTCTACAGAATTACCCCACAGATCTGCAGTCTTTTTTACATTTAAAGTGTGAAAAACTTTGATTATATCCCTACATGTAATATGTTCAAAATTAAATTCCGAATCGCAAAATTTTACATTTTCCTTTAGCAAAGACTCAGCAACAGAAGGCGATGAGTTAAGGGATTTAGTAGTTGAAACGGGAATATCTGAAAAGAATTTTTCAAAGGCCGCGGCGACTTGTGAGTCTGATTTTATTATGTTGTCATTAATAGACAGGCTGTAGTCAGTACTTCTGTTACTAGACCTTCCCGTTTCACTATTAATAATTTTCCAAGTCGTTTTAATTACGTTACTACTGCTTTTAATCTTCGAACCCAAATAACGTGACTTGGCCATAACACAAACTTTTTTAAACAGTTTTGAATTTTTTCTTACATATAAATTAAATTCAGCAGTGTTAACATAAGTCCTTTCATTATACAGCTCATAAAGCCGTGTTCTACTTTTATGAATACCAATGGTAGCCCAATCACTGAAAGATGCATTACTATTAACCGAGATAGTTTTGGGAATAAAGATCGAATTAAATTGTTTACAGTAAATATTAAAGAACTCATCATATAGATGATTAGGATCAGCATGAACAGGAGAATACAAAAGTGGTAAATTATTTATTAGTTTAAATTTAAAAGCCTCTAAGCGGCTTGTAGTTTTCGGGTTGACAGTGATATCCTTTTTACTTATTTTGTTGTTTTGGTTTTCAATAGTAATCCTTTGTCCGCAATGATCAGAATCTAGTAAATTAATAATTTCTTTGTGGCTTGGTACAATATCTGTATAAATATTATCTAGGCATGTGGCACTAGTAGGGGTAATTCTTGTTGGCTCCAAAAATAGATTTATAAGATTGTAGGACTGAAACAAACTTATTATCTTGCTACAAGAACCTGAGTTTTCCAATAAATTAACATTAAAATCACCGCAAATGATAATGGATTTGTTTGAGTTACAAATCTTGTATAATACTTCATCCATTACCTTTTCGAAGCAGTCATACAATCCTGAAGGGGGCCTGTACACACTTAATACAATAAACTGCTCCAATTCTATACAAGCTATTTCAACAGTCCGCTCAACAGATAGGCTCACAATATCCTTACGGTCTTTAAATTTAAGCTGGTTACTTACTAAAATTAATGAGCCCCCATGTATAGCGTTTACTCTGCTGAACAAACTACCAACCTGGTGATTATTAAAATTGAACAATAACTGGTGGTTTTTAAGCCAATGTTCTGTTATACACAGAATATCAATACTATTATAATTCATAAATAATTCTACTTCTAAATCTTTGTTCATAAATCCTTGAATATTTTGATGCACCAGGTTGATACTATTAACTGATTTTAAGCTTTTATTAGATTTATTATTGCAATTCTGTACGTTATTGCCAGAGGTTGCCTCTATTGTCTGAATTTCTAATTTAAATTATTATGATGAATGTCAACATATGGTACCTAATTATTGGCTGAATTATTTGAAATGCATTGCTCAATAGAAGCAATTTGTTTAGCCAAATTCTTGGCTGTAATAGAAAAATAATATGATAGCGACACAGCTATCTGTCTTTTACAATACTTAGAAAGATAGTATTTATCTGTGAAAAATCTATCTTTTGTCAAATATAAATGGTTACCAACATAATTGTTAGTGTCAATTAAATGGAATGAATTATTATTAGATGTCAAATTATACAATGTCATATTCATTTTAAATCTATAGATGTTTTCTTCCTGTGGCAAACTTTGGCTGAAGGGGAATGTGAACATTACAATTTTTTTTAAACTGAGATTGCATAAGGATCTATAATATTGGAGTAATTCTCCTTTCTTCACATTACCCCTATTACCAACAAATATTAATAATATAGTGTCCTGGTTAAAATTGCATTTAATAATTTTTTTCATTATATCATATAATGAACAACCAGGCATACAGTAGTTCATTATTGAGTGTCCCGGATATTTTTTTGTCAACAATTGGCCTAGATCCTTTCCAATTTCATGACAAAATAACACTATTTCTTTATTTACACTATGCTTAGGGAAACAGTTAGTAATTGACAATGGCAAATTGTTACAAGACTGCGGTATGTTGGTATCACATATTGTCAATGAATGGTCCGGTGTGGGTTCAATAGATGGTGGTTGACAATACTCACATTTGTTTGTTTGTGAGCTCACCAGCTCATTCATTGCCAATACATATTCCCTCATTTGGTTTTCAGAGGCTGTATATTTAATGGTCATGGAAGTAAGTTTCTCCTGTAGTTGTTCAAGTTCATACTGCAAGTCTTCCATGTCAATTTGATATTTCCTAGTACTTTTTTGTAAGTTAAATGAATACATATCTAATTGTTTCAGTACATTCCAATTTCAAAATTACCCTACACATTGTTTGCGAGCTTATTTAAATTATATTGCATCATAAAAAAATGGTGCATCCAGAAACGAAGATAACTAATTAATCCGTGCACTACATTGATACAACGCACAATACGCTGCAAACAGCCGAGCGCAGCGGACTATTTACGGACAGCTTGCAACTTTTTTTTGACGCGATCTCGCATCCTGCTTAACGCTATAGCGTTAGAGCGGGTTCGCAACTGCGGCTTCAGAGATATTTGGCAACTGTGCGTAACTAAAACAGCGCGAAATTTAAATATTATTCTATGTGAGCGCACGGACGGCGCGGCGGCGTCGCGGCTTCGCCGGGTTCTTATTCTTATCAATGATTGCAACATGATTGGTTTGAATTGCTTACAACTTTCAATGTGTTATTTCTTGCTTTCACTCACACGACCTCTGCCTTCGCTCCAAAAAAGACGAGTACACGTGTGCACTGACAACCAATATAATTAAGCCGCCTTCGGTGCTGCCACAACACTCCTAATCTAATAATTACTTGTTTGACCGGGAAAATTGATTATTGTTATAATCACGTCAATAAACCAGTGCATATATTATACAGTCCACTCTTTCATTGCTCTCCGCGCTGACAAATCCATTTATCTAATGAATTGTTTCAAACTGTTGAACAGTTAGCATTATCGAATTTTAATACGTCGAAGGATAAGCTAACTCGTATATAGTTTAGGAATTGGATTACAACTCAGAAGCCCGAGGGACGTCTGCTACCTGCCCATAATATTTTAATCTTGTTAAACAATCAGCGAATAGTAACGTAACCATTTTTGGTGAGCACTGCAAAGTTTAGATTAAGGGCTTATGCACATTACCGCGTTGCTACGCCACCCCGCATCGCAAATGGTTGTCTCTCCAAGCGTCCGATAGACTAACTAGTTATTATATTTTAATTCTGAGTTTGTTAGTTAATTCTCCTATTACGGGGCGAGCCGATTGCCATCAACCGGGCACAAATCCAGACTCCGGGCTGCTACTGAGAAATTCTAGATAGAAAAGTCCAATAACACTTGAAAACGTTGCAATTAAATTAAAAGAAAGTGAATGACACCATTCGACTGCCTGTTAACACACCATTGAAATGTCTTGTGTTGAGGTTGATAAGCATGCCATAGTATGCGTATATAGCTCCAAGTTACCAGAATCGATCTGTTTTTAATTAATTTTGTAATGAA
The DNA here is from genome assembly GCA_963555695.1 of Dasypolia templi. Lineage (NCBI taxonomy): Eukaryota > Metazoa > Arthropoda > Insecta > Lepidoptera > Noctuidae > Dasypolia > Dasypolia templi. Next base: position 8,780,885 of record OY743137.1, on the reverse strand, counting down.
AGATGTGTTAAAGAAACTTAGTACTAGTAGTAAGTCAATAATGATAAGTGGAGCAATAAGTGGTTAGCTAGCGACCTCGACAATTGATCTTAAATTATTCTTGCCTGAGCAACCGGCAGCGAGTTCATCATGCTCCCGTAGATGTCACTGCTTGCGGTAGCGTCGGGGATCGGGTTGCCTCCTTCCCTCAAATATGGCGAGGGGGGCAATGGCTGATCTTTGCGTTATGCTCGTGAACGGGTGCTGCTTGTGGTGACTGGTCGTCTTGCTGTCTATATTTTTTGTTGTGTATGTGTGTGTCAACATGGTGTATGTGTGCGTGGGTCCTGCCTCGCTCTAACCTACGAATAAACAATGTGCTTTTAGCTGTCAGTAGTTTCACTTGCGTCCCTACGTACCTACATAACAGTGGCGACGAGTTTACCCACAATCGTGAGAGAAAAATAAAAATCCTTTGTTTAAAAATGGCACAAGGATCTTGTGGAATTTTAACAACTTTTGATCATAATGGCAATGATTGGAAGACACAAAGGTCGTATTACGCAGTGGTTCATCGCAAATAACATCGATGCGAAAAATGATGCGGCGGGAACCAGGAGGCGAGCTATACTACTCAGCACACTCAACGATAGTACCTACAAGTTGGCAGCAGACTTATCCCTGCCCAAAGACGTTCAAGAGGTGCCATATGAACCACTTCACTCCAAAACGTTGCGGGTTCAGCGAGCGGTACAACTTTTACGCAGCTTCGCAGCAGCTTGGTGAGGCATATACGCAATGGGCAGCAAGGTTACGTGGACTAACGGTGCATTGCGGATTCAACAATGTTGAGGAGGCTTTGCGTGACCGATTTGTAATGGGTATGGTAGCGGGTCCAGAATGGCAGAAACTGTTTGCGCGGGACTTGGAGACCTTAACCTTGGCGAAGGCGGTGGAGCTAGCAGAGAGCACAAGATGCGCTCGCGCGGGCGCTGCTTCTACATCAACAGATGAAGTACAGGTGTTCAAGATTGCGGAAGGACAAAATAGTGCCAAGTGAAAAAGAAAAGTGTTCGGTGTGCGGTCGTGCTAATCATAAGTCGTCTCAATGTCGATTCACAAAGTATAAGTGTAAAAATTGCAACAAAGTGGGGCATTTGCGTAGAATGTGCAATAAAATAAACTACGTGTTAACGGGGGATGTGAGCGAGGACGACGATGGTAAGTCGCTTTATAACATATGTTCAGCTTGGGGAGAACCTATGACAACCCATCAGAATTTAGAAATTCAAATAGATAGTGGATCAGCTGTGACGGTCATATCTGAGGGTACATATAAAAGTTGTTCGCGAGTATACCATTGTATACGTCTCACAATAGATTTTATAGTTACACGGGAACCAACATGCAGTGTGTAGGTTATGTGCGTTTAGCTATAACATATATGCAGCGCAGACACACACTCGATGTATTTGTTGTACGTCACGGCGGGCCACCGTTACTAGGCCGCGATTTCATATCAATATTTAAATGAAAATTAACTCGAGTTAATTTCCTAAACGATAGTCCAAGCGCAATTGAGCAGTTGCAAATACGGTACCCTGAAGTATTTTCAGACAAGCTGGGCACTTTCAAAGACTATAAAGTAAAATTAAAACTAAATAATGATGCAAAACCGGTATTTTTTAAAGCGCGTCCCATTGCATTCGCTTTGCGCGAGAAAGTCGAAATGGAGATAGAACGATTACTAAACCTAGGAGTGTTAAAACCGGTCAAACATTCGGACTATGCATCACCTATTGTGCCCGTACTCAAACGTGATGGTTCTGTCAGAATATGTGACAAACAATTAGTAATAGAACAATATCCTTTGCCGACTTCACGAATTATTTTAAAAACTACACGCCGCCTACATGGTCGCTGACCAGCGTGTAGTGTTCGAAAATTGATTTGTCCATGGCCTACAACCAATTTCAGCTCGATGATGAGTCACAAAACATAACCTGTATTAACACACCCCGGGGATTATTCAACTACACACGACTTGTATTTGGTTTGTCGAGCGCACCGTCTATTTTCCAGCGCGCGATGGAATCCGTTTTGTCCGGATTAGACGGAGTGTTATGCCTGTTAGATGACGTGTACTCAAGAGACTACAGGACGCGGGACTAACATTGAGAAAGGACAAATGTGATTTTTTTTAAAGACGAAATAAACTACTTAGGGTATGTTATCAACAAGAACGGACTAAAGAAAGATTCGTCTAAAGTAAAGGCTATTGTAGGCGCTCCCGTTCCTACTAATGTTAACACGTTGCAATCATTTTTAGGACTTGTTAACTACTATCGGAATTTCGTTCCGCGAGCATCAAGCATACTCAGTCCTCTGTATGATCTATTAAAAAAGGGAGTTAAGTGGCATTGGATAACAATTCATCAGAATGCATTCAATGAAATAAAAAAATGCTTAACGTCGGAACAAGTGTTAACACATTATGACCCAAATTCGAAAATAATATTGACTGTGGATGCATCTCCATTCCGGTTAGGGGCTATTTTATCGCAAGTTGATAGTGACATGTTAGAACGACCCATTTCATTCGCGTCCCGAACGCTCACGTCAGCCGAAAAACAATACTCGCAAATACAGAAAGAAGCCACAGCCACAGTATTTGGTGTAAAGCGTTTTCATCAATATCTGTACGGCAGATCCGAACAGTTTATATAACGTTCCGACCACAAACCCTTGATTTCTATTTTTGGCCCCTATAATACCAGAGGTATCGGCTAATAGGCTACAAAGATATGCAATGTATTTAAGCGCGTATAATCACACGATCGAGTTCGTCCGAAGTGCAGATAATAACGCAGATTATTTGTCGCGGGCGAGTTTACGTCAGGAGCCGAAACAGTCAGAGGAGCGGGGGGACAGCGGCGCTCACGCAGCTGCAGCCGCGGCGCCTACCACCCGGGCCACTTATGTTAACTTTGTGGTTGAAGGCAGTACGTATGCCAGTGACACTGGACGAATTGCGCAAAGAAACTGCCAAGGATGTCACTTTAGCAAAAGTAATTAATTACGTTAATCAAGGTTGGTTAAGGTCGGATTTATGTATTAAGCCCTATTATTTGTGTCGGACACAATTGTCACATGATAATGGTTGACTGCCTCGTTGGTCAAGTGGTCGCAATCGCTACTGCCGTGCATGAGGTCCTGGGTTCGATCCCCGGTCGGGCAACGTGTTATTGGGTTTTTCTATCTGGAATTTCTCAGTAGCAGCCCGAAGTCTGGATTTGTGCCCGGTAGATGACAATAGGCTCGCCCCCTATTACATGGGACTTAAACATAACTGGCGAAATGTGGGTGTACTATAAGTACACCTCTGCCCAACCCTTCGGGGAAACAAGGCGTGATATTATGTGATATTATGTAATGGTTGTCTTATGAGAGGATATAAGGTCGTTATTCCGGTAACGTTGCGCTCAAAACTTTTACACGTGTTACATAATTCGCATTTGGGCATTGTGAAAACCGAAGCTGAGCGGCGTTGGAGGCAATGGTCAACCCGTGTGATATCTGTCAACAGTTGCGCCCGTCCCCGGCGCGAACGCCAATTGCTCCGTGGCGGTACCCCCCCGTGCCATTCTATAGGATACACATTGATTTCCTAGGCCCGTTAAATAATCAGTGGGTGGAGTTGTACGATGTTACTAGGCTACAACTTCCACGAACGTCATAGGTAAGTTATACGATTTTATGTCCAAGTACGGCCTACCACATACAATAGTAAGTGACAATGGGACCGCGTTTACGTCATATGAATTTAGGAGTTTTTGTTTAAGAAACGGCATCGACCATAAAAAAAAACATATTTATTATTTTTGACTATAGGAATTCTGCTCATTCTGTCACAGGGTTCTCACCAGCAGAACTAGTGTTTGGCGGCAAGATGAGGTCACGCTTAGATTTGATCAAACCGAAAACGCCGGCGCCCTCTCCAACAAACCCCACTAATAATGTTAATCGTCAACAGTGTTCGCAAATTAAATCAAGTGGAAGGTATAATAAACAAGTCAGGGGACGATATAATGTATAAAAAGTTTATAAATAATGTTAAATTCCATTGGTGCAGAGGCATTATTAAAAAGAGACTGGGTAAAGTACTTTACCTCATTCAGGATTTGAGTTCATCGTGTGAGGTTAAAAACATAAGAACCAAATAATACCACATAAAGGGGGCAAGGGTAATGTTTCACAACAGCCGCAATATCATTATGACTTTGACGACTTAAATAACTGTCACAGCGAACCGTCAACTGGCAACCTTCAGATACAGAGTCCCGGGAGGGAGGAAACTGATGAGGCAAATCTGCAATCACCACCGTCTGCAGACAGAGACACAGTATTGGATCCGGTTTCAAGGAATCCAGACAGGCTATTGAGAAACATTCCTAGGGTAGATTACAAACCTTTTCTGTAACCTTGGTATGTTCTTGTTTATTTATTGATCTTGTATTAGTGCACAAGTTTGTAACATTTTGGTCAAATAAGGGAGGAAATGTTGTGTATGTGTGTGTCAACATGGTGTATGTGTGCGTGGGCTGCGTCCCTGCCTTGCTCTAACCTACGAATAAACAGTGTGCTTATTGTTAAAGTAATTGTTCTGTTAATTTATTTTATTTTACTTCGATGGTCCTAGTTTATCATTTGTATGTACTTAAAAATAATCCAATAATGCATATGTAAGGTGTCACGCCCCTTATGCCTGGAGGCTTTTATTTGTGTATTAAGTTATGGTGTTTTTTTTTTATTGATTTTTATTGGTTTCTGTTTTGGGTATATTGGCGTGGCTAGCTTACATATGGTAGATATTTTTCGGTTAAAAACGGTTTTTCATCTTTGATTACCTTATAATTGTATAGTTCAATCGTTTTTCTAACTAAACAGACAGCTGTGCTGCTGGGGAGTTTGTTGCGCCACTTCTTCTTCCCAGCTAAAGCACTAGGAAGTGGTGAAGGGCGGGCGTTTTGGGGGACTGTCTTATGTAATTTTGACGTTCGAAAAGTGCTGACTCTCAGCCTAGTTTGAATAAACTTTTGTTTTTTTTTTAGACGTTTTTTATTTGTTGGAAAATAACTTGAATACTGACAGATAATTAAGTCTTTTTAGGATAGTTGATTAGAAAAATGTTTTTAATAAAACAAAAAATTTACAATCATCAAAAAATATTTGAGTTAAAAATATTTCGGGTTGAGTGACTGCTTCCTCAGCCATTTCTACAGATAATATTTTTTGTATAGTAATTACGTACTTAAACAAATTGTAAATAAGTTGCCATCAGATAACACAGTGAATAAACAATAACATTTTGTTCATACACGCTTTTACAAAAAAAAAACAAATAAAGTTTATGTTAAAATTAAGAGAAATTTAATAATTATTTTTGGCCAGTAAATTGTGTGAACAGAATTTAAATAATATAGATGACACAACTGATTTCTACACTGAGCTCTTTTCACTATTAAACACGTAGTTTTATGACACTTTTCCACTAAAGACTAAAAGTATTTATACAAAGTTTTTTTTTTCATAATTGTTACTCCAGCAGGGCTAACATGGCAGGCGCGAGAACGCTCTCTATCTCGTTTTGTCGAAATTTGTCTAAGAATCTGACGTTATTAGAATGCCTAATATGACCGATAAGCTCGAGTTAACTCGAAAAAGGCACTTCGACACTTCTCTAGCTCGCGACGAGATACCGATGTAGCCAGTTATTTAAAACAAAATAATTTTAATTATTGCAACATCGGTCGATTTCACGCATGGAATAAGTATGTCTGTACTATATTGATTTTACGTCTTCCTCTTTTAATTTGTGTTTAGTTTCTTGCAACCGACGTTTTAAATAAAATAAAAATATAAATATGTGGCTTTAGTAATTATGATGCGAAAGTTTGATATTGCCATACATCCATAACAATTGATTATTCGTAAGTGAAAAAAGGACGTCCCTTTTTTCACTTACGAATAATCAATTGAAAAATATACCTTTACATTGTTTGCGAGCTATCTCGTGCGAAATATCGTGTCTCATAAAAAATGGAACTGCGCCGGGAACATTTTCGTGCTATGATTTTTACGATTTTAAGTGTCGCCTGAAACCGGACGAATCGTACGATAGACTTCAAATGGCATTTATTCATGGATGAAGGTCCTTCTAAGGCAACCGTTTATCGTTGGTATAATGAATTCAAGCGCGGTCGACTAACTTTGGGGGATGAAGAAAGAAATGGTCGCCCTTTGACGGCTGTTACTGAAGAAAACGTGATAGCAGTGATAAATTTAATCCAAAACAATAGGCAAGTTACATACCAAGAGATTCAACTGCAACTGCAGGTTGGATCAGGAAGCCTTCACGGAATTCTACAAGCGCTCCGCGTGAGGAGGATTGTTTCACGCTGGGAGCCGAATAACCACACCGATGCTCAGAAGCAGGCCCGGCTGAAATGGTGCCGTTCGAGAAAACGACCTACAACTCGTAAGTCGGGGCCGCTAGCACTCGGCCGACACTGCTCGGACGCGCACCAGTACTCGAGCTATTGAAAGAAGCTATAACAAAAGTCAAAAGACCTCGCTATACAATGCGGATTTTTTTTCAAACTCGATTTCCCATGTTTACGACATGGCAAATCTAATTCCTACAGTAATAATACATAAACATGAAGCGATAGAAAACTTTTCTTTAACCTGTCAACCAGCAGACTGCCAACAGCACGAGAAAATGCTTTCTTGACACCCGTCAGTTTTATACAAACGCATAAATCTTAAATTCAAAAATAACGTAGGTATTCTACGTTATTTTCGAATTTAAGCTTTATAAGTAACTATTTATTTAATAAAACCGTATACCATAGCCGTCAACTAGGTATTCTGTACATCAAACTTTGTAACGTTGCACAAAAATAATTACTGGAAAACTAATTTAATTGTTGGTATGTAAATCGCTCTTTACGTTAGTATGCAACGTAACGAACGCAAATCATTGTGCTTATAGGTAATGCAACGGTATAGGGGTCGTGGGGGTATTTAAAGTTGTGAAATGACATTAAAACTGCCTCTCCGACCCTTGCTCGAGCCAGCCCGCACCGCTTTTTTTTTTTTTTTTTGGTTGGGAAATCATCAAATGACTTCTCCCGGAACGCGCCCACACCGGTGCCCCGTGAAGGGCCATGGACCGCACGACTCCCGGGTAGAGCCTCCGGCAGGAGGCGTTTGGACCCCCTAGGTTGGGCAGGAGCCGCCTCAAGGCAGCCCCAGCCCGCTCCAGTCTGGGAGCCAAACGTCGGAAATAACAACACCCACGAAGTTCCACCGGCTGTCGAGGACGAGTCCCAGGTACTTCATCGTCGACTCGACGCTGATGTGAACCCCTCACGCCGTTATCTGTGAACCCGACAGTGGCGCGTTCCGAGGACCATGAAAACACACTTTTGCAGGGCCACTTCGAGTCCCAACTGCCGGATTCTCTCGACGATTTTTGCAACCCCGAGTGTCGCTTGTTCGGCCGCCTCCTGGTGCGACCTCCTCTGTGCCGGGAACAGCGTGCACACCACGCTGACGCCATTCGGGAGGTCAGCGCGCAGCACCCAGTCGTAACCGATATCCCCCAGAAGCGGCCCCAGGACCGATCCCTGTGGGACACCGCACGACATCTCTCGCCGGTTCCACTCTCCCCGGTGACCGGGGTAGATGACGGCCCTTTCCGTCAAATAGGCCTCGATCACTCGACAGAGGTAGGTCGGCATCCGGTGCTACCGCAATGCCTCCCTGATGCAACTCCAGGGCAGGGTGTTGAAGGCATTGGCGATGTCTAGAGACACCGCCAAGACGACCCCACCCCGGGCAACAGCATCCCCCGTCGTGAGGGCTCGCACGCGCATGATGGCGTCCACCCGTAGAGCGCCCCTGCGGAAACCAAACTGGCTTTCCGCCAAATCCGGCCCCACCCGTACCAGCCGCCCGACGAGGCGGTTTGCAATAACTCTTTCAAAAAGCTTGCCCACCTCGTCGAGCAGCACGATGGGCCGGTAAGCGGCCGGAGAATCCTCAGGGCGCCCCTGCTTCTTAATGAGGACCAGTTTCCCCGTCTTCCAGCGAAGTGGAATTAGGCCCTCCTCCAAGCATGCTCTTAGGAGCCCCCTTAGTCGAGGCCCGAGAGCCTCCATGGCCAGAACCCAGGCTTTTCCAGGTAAGCCGTCGGGTCCCGGGGCGGTATTTTTTGGCATTAAGCCTATGTACCGCCACTCTCATCTCTACCTCAGAAAGGGTTTAGACTCTTTACTGTTAATATGTTTTGAAGCTTGTTGTATATTCTAGGACTTAGGATGAAATATTGGCGAGTAGCAAATTTGGTCCTGTAACGCTAGACTTGACATACTCGAGCACACCTACGTCGAGTATGGAGTACTTGTCTTGGTATGACGGAGGCATGTTTGCGAAGAGTGAATCGGAAAACAAAGAGTTTTCTGATGGTGAGCAATTTGCAGTCCTGTTATAATTGTTCAGTCGGGTATCTAAACGGTTTGCGTAACATTACCTTCAGAACAGCTCTTTGAGCCCTCTATAGTGGTAACATTGATGTTTTCGTTGCTCCCCCCCAGGCAGTCACACAGTATGTCAGTAGTGACTGGCACAAAGAGTAGTAGACAGTTTTGAGCGTGTCGATGTCTGCTGAGTTCCTAAGTAGCTTAAATATATAAATTATTTTGCGAACTCTAGATGTAAGTGAATTAATATGTTTGTGCCAATTTAGATGCTCATCTAATACTACTCCGAGATATTTAAAATATGACCCTTTACTCAAGTGTGGACAGATACAGATAGGCTCTAAGTGGCAACTGTGAAATTTAATATTAAAATCCTGTTGAGGCTGGCTCTTCTTACTTATAGAAAAGGGTATGAATTTAGTTTTTTCGACATTAAGAGTAAGAAGATTAGTAGCGAGCCAGCTTGATACCGTGATAAGACAGTTCTCAGTGTGACGTTTTGTTTCATTCCAATGTGAGCCGTGCACGATAAGCGCTGTGTCATCTGCGTAAGTAAAAACATTACAATTTGGAAGTGTTCGTGTGTATAACTGGTTAACATATATTAGAAAGAGTGTCGGCCCTAGGATAGCTTCCTTGTGGTACTCCGTAATTATGCAAAGGGTGCTCATTGCTTGTGCAATTATTTATGATCACACTTTACATTCTGTCCGTGAGATGGCTTTTGAATAGATTTAGAGGAGTTCCCCGTACACCGATATTTCCAAGTTTGTGTGTAAGTTTAGGGACGGAGACCGTGTGAAAGGCTTTAGATAGGTCCAAAAAGATCCCAAGGCATTTCTTACCCTGATCTAAATTGCGAGATAGGAGATCGCTTAAGCCAGTCACGGCATCCTCTGTAGACCTACCCGATACGAATCCGAACTGATTTGGTGCTATGATGTTACAGGCATCTAGGTATTGCATTAGCTTATTGTTCAGGATTCTCTCACATATTTTAGACAATGCAGGAAGCACAGATATAGGTCGATAATTGTTCAAATTGTCTCTGTGGCCTGATTTGTAAATTGGGTGAATAAGCGCTTTTTTGAAAGCTTTGGGAAAAACACCGGTAGTAATCGAAAGGTTACAAATATATGTTATTTTTGGGATTAGAAACTTACACGAGGCTTTAATCATCTGAGTTGAAATATTGTCCCAGCCAACGGCGGTGTCAGTGCGTAGAGTCAGGATGATTTTCTCTACTTCAGTCTCATCCACCTCTTGCAGGACGAAAGAATTACATTGAGAACCAGGACAACACGAAGCCTCTGGGATTTGACGTTGTTCTAAAAGTATTTTTTGGGCTAATTTGGAGCCAACTTCCGCAAAGTGATTATCCATGGCTTTATATTTCTTGTTTTACGGGGAATTTTCACGATGAACGGGTGGTCTCTAACTATAGATGCAATAATTTCTATGAACCTGTCAGCAGTCTCGTTTGCGTCAAGAGAGGCCATAATTCCAGAAAAGTCTGTTGTTTCGATTACTTTCGCAACTGCCGAGTAATCAGTGAGAGTTTTTGTACGTTTTGTTTTAATTTTTTGAGGTTGCCAAGGTAATGATAACAAAAGCGCAGCATGATCAGTGACGGTACTTTCGATAATTAAAGTCGAAGCCATTTGGTTCGATTTCAGGATTACGTGGTCTAAGCATTTATTAAGTCTAATAGGTGATAGGTGAGCTGGAAGTAGAGCATGAGAGGATGTTAGGGCAAGATATGAATTCGAAAAACGATCTACATTGTTTAGTTTTATATCAATATTGATGTCTCCAATCAGAGCATTTTTTTTTTAAATGGGATAAGTGACTCCGTCCAAGCTATTTATAAACTTGTCTATCGTCGTAAATGACGGAGATCTATAAATTCCAAGTATAGCTATAAAATTGTCAATAGTGCAGAGTAGACCACTTGCTTCATCAAGACAGGGCTCAGTAACGGAGCAGTTGACACCGTCCTTTGCGAAGATGATTACACCGTCATTTTGATTATAGGGATTTGATGACTGAAAAGACGAATAACCCTGTAGATTGAGAACAGCTGATACAGTTCTGAGCCAGCATTCCGACAGTATTATGACGTCACATTTTAGTTTTATCACCGCTAAGAATGCCTGTAGCTCGTCAAAGTTCTTATTAAGACTTCTGATATGTGTAATATATTGAAAGTTTTTCCAGTATCACTGAAGACTTTAGTACATTGGTCAGGTAGGCAGACTTAGATACTTGGAAAGAATCAAGTTCTGTAATTATGCTATCTATGTTAGCCATATGTAATAAAAACAAACATTGAAAAGTATGTCACTGAAACCAGAAACCGAAACAGTAAGGTGGTATAAAGGTACGATAGCAAAGCAGTTGACAGATGACCCCAATCTTTCACTTTGTAGTGTTTACGGTAAGTAATAAGTTGCTCATGTGTGTAAAGTGTGATTTGAATGTTGAGTGTGATGATTTTAGTAGGAGTTAGTAATATATTTAGAAAACATAAACTTAAATAGTAAAAACTTAAATTAACATGCAGGGATTTATTAACTGTAAATTTTATTAGATTAGTACTTATTGCTCGATAAGTTAAGTAACGATAACAAAGATAGCAAAAAGTAAGCGTGCTGCAGGTGGTAGACTTATTTAGTCATTGTTCCTGTAACATTTTTGTAAGACAGTCTTCTGAGTGAATACGGTATTGTTTGGCACCAAATTCTTTGCATAGGAAAATGTTTCCATTTGTTGTCCAGCAGAATTTAAAAGAGTTCTTTTTTGCAAAAACTCGAGCGTGAAAAAACAGTTTTTTACAGATTGGTTCAGAAATTCAGATATATAAATGGGTGTACGTTGCCCTGGGATGCCAAGTGTTTCTGAGTTCAGTTTCTCTGAAGACGGTTTGTCTTTATGTTTTACCAATATTAGAGACAGTAGTAGTGATGTTATGCCTTTCTTCTTTTTCCAAAACCGGTACATTTCTGACCTCAACGCATGATGAGCGAGAACTTTGCTCGTAGTCTTGGATTTTCTTCTCAAGAGACATAATGTATTATTTTTGCTCCTTACTTTCCTTGTCCATAAAGTCTAGTTTCAGCTTGACCTCATCATACTTAGTACTCAAGAAGTTTAGTTAGTACGGGGGTAGATAAATATTGTACTCACTAGTGTTTCCCACTTTTTTATAGTTAACTATTTACCAGATAATACACAGTTATGTAGTTCACAATTTTGTCTTTAAAATGATGTGTATAAACCACTTTTTACGTACATATTTGCACCAGTGCACTTTAATTTAACGGGAACAATTTTCTATGCGTCTGTTCGCAAATACCGATAAGTCACTCAATTAGCTTAAAATTTTTGTTTACTCTCGGATTCTAAGGCTTTATACTGAAATTACGTTATTTTATTTAGTAAACTCGACAACTATAATAAAACAAATAAGAATTTCGTGTGGAATTCTGTGTCATTTAATATTGTTGTACTACGTTTAAAATTACTACGTATACGTATGTAATTAATTCACTTGAGATATTGTGTGAATAAAAGTAGGTATATTTATTTTCGTAAAATGTGGTACATATAAAGGATGTTACAGTTTTGCAACATGTCGGTGTGAAACAGTTGACACATGTAGCCAATGATTAATAAATTTATCTTATTTCTTGTTGAACATTGAAACAAATTGATATGGTTTTTCAATAGTCTTTTAAAACTATTGACTCGGTATTCTCCAAATTAGACACTTTTATTTAGCAGCAGTAGTTTTTGCTGTATTTTTATTCCTTTTTTTCACAATCTTCGTTTTTACACAGCAGTCTGTAAAAATAGAAGTCATAGTTGTCAAATTGAGTCTTGCAGTCGTTATTGGACTTCCGAAGGCTGCAAGATAAACTGATTGGGAACTTTGTTCTCTCAAGTTAGTTCGGTTTCGTTGTCTCTTACAACCAGAACAAGGTATAAGCTGATGGACGTTAGAAAGATCTCATCTGTTGTATCAGACTGAACGAGGTATATTTACATCCGATTGCCCTAAGTCGAGGTCCGTTCCCCACATGAGGAGCTTATAGTCAGTTTACAGGTTTTTTGCCCTGACTGGAGGCTGAATTTAAAAGGAAATCTCCCAAGTTGACCCGACGCGTCATATTTTCCTACGTCAATTTCCACATTGTATCGGACAGTGTTAATTAACCTAATTGTGTAAAGTTGGAGTAAAACGTAAAACAATAAAAAGTAAAACAATTATCACATTACAAACAAGTTTATTCCTTATTTCCGTTATACAAAACCCTTTTTAGACAACACGCACAACAACAACTTCTGTGACCATTCTTAATCGCTAATTCCTTATACCTTGCGGTAAGTACACAGTTTAGAGTTTCACAGCGAGACCGAAAATGGTTTTGCGTTTCAGTTCAACAATAAAAGTTTTGGCAGTCAATTCCGGTATAGGAGGTCAGAAGGTATACAATGTTTCACGGGTCTAACTTATATTAAAACATAACGACAACTTATTTGAATGCGTTATTACAGTCTAAAGACGATACTTCGACGCAAACTAGGCAGTTACCCGTTTTAGAACTTATCAAACTCTACTTTAGCTTTTGCCTGGAACAGATCGCAGAAAGCGATAAGGCCGCCCCTTGTATATTTTGTAGTGTTTGTTTTTATTTTTTGTTAAACAAATAATTAAATAAATCCCGCGAGATTCAAAATTCACTTGCAAAAATCGTAAGAAATTTTAAATATCACAAGTGTTAGGTTTGACTATTTTTTAAAACAGAAAAAAACCCAGATTAATAATCTGGTTTTTTTTCTGAAATTTAAAACAGAAAAAAACCTAGATTAATAATCTGGGTTTTTTTCTGTTTTAAATTTTTTCTTATCAACTTTTGCTGGTAACACCGAAACGATTACATTTTTGTGTTTTTTTTTCAAAAGCTGTCAGGCGGGTGGCGTTTTTGGTCTCTATCTGCATTATATTAATATAATAAACTCAAACTCAAACTCAAAGCATTTATTTCAAATAAACCCATTACAGGCCCTTTTGAATTGTCAAGGGGTCGGTCAGTCAGAAATATGAAGCTAGTTGCCCATTCCAAAGCGAAGTAGGTACCTATGGAGAAGAACGGGCAAGAAACTCCATGGACACTCTTTTAAATAATATGGTTACAGAAAATTTGTTACATCAGTCTTGTTGAAATTATACATGTGAGAACGATGTAGAAAGACCCGTAATAAAAACATAAAAATCGGAAAAGAAAAATTAAAAAAGCCGTGGCAGCCAAGAGATGACCAGTCCCCACTGACGGCGCCCGTTCACGAACATGACGTATGGATCAGCACCATTCAGCTCAACCATTTTGAAGGGAACTTAATGATCCAACACACACGCCACCACCAGCGAGACATTTGAGTGAGCGTGACATACTCTCAGCCGCCAGGGCACATTCAAGTCAATGACAGACGTAATATAATACGTTATCAGAGTTGTCATATTACAGTACCACATTAATAAATACATTTATAATTGCTGTGAAGCAGTTTTGTTATACAAGTAACATGGAAGTAATCACTTTGTAACACTGCCATCATTTTGTTAACCGGTTAGCTTATCTTTTCAACAAGGCATAAGCTATCCCATTATGGCGTGAGGACACGAGGAAAGAAGAAGTACTTACAACTTTGAAGCAAGATTAAACTTTGTTGCCAGTATCAGGAGGAACTCTTTTTAGGTAGTTATCTATATTATCTTTTGTTTTGTTAAGCTTTGGTTTCCTAGAAAAGCAGTTTCATGTTAAAACAAACGGCTGTTATAAAAATCTGTAATTAAACCAGTATTTGACATTACCAAGTGAAACCTCGCTGCCCAAAGATTTAAATCGCTATTTTGCTCTCACCGTACTTAGTCAAGTGACATAGGGTTAATACTGAGAAAAGTGAGCTCACACATTATTAAATAGCGTTTCCAAGTCAAGTCACTGCGACTGTGTGTTAGCGGTGTCAAAACAAAACAGATATGCGACTATCTTTTGACGCGGTAGGGCGAATCTAACGATTTAAATCTTTGCCGCTTGTTGTATGTTTTCTTCGTCTTCGCGTGTAAATGGCTTGAGTAAAGAATTTGTAATCATGTTTTGGTCTTTGACAAGCACGTTGTCGATTTGATACTCAAGAATTTTATGTATAACTGCTCTTTATTGAAAACCTCAGTGCAATTACAAGACTTTAAGCTGACGAAGATTCGGGCGAACCGATTGCAAAACACTTGCAGATTTTTGTACATTTTCTATGAAGCCCCTGCGCAGGTAGGACGCACGTTTTTGCATTGAAATTTTGACGAAATACGTCTTGATGCGACCGTAATGTGCGCTTTGCTTAGTTTCAAATTTTCACCAATAAATGTACCTTTTTGCTGACAAAGAAGTCTTTTTTTTTTCTTTTCAGTGAACGATCAAACTTGCCGGAGCAAGTTTAGCTCCCATCTAAAGCAAAAATTTCTTAGCGTAGTTCTGAAGGAACCTTTCAACTTCATTTCGTTTAAAGAACGAGAAAGAAAAAAGAAGAATTTAAAGATAGAACTTCACTTACAGGTGAGGTTGTTTAATCTCATAATTATGCTCTCTCCTTGTCCGAGACTGTTTAACAGTGTAGATGTTTAAAGTTAAGTTGTGAATGAAGAGCAGTTGTAATTTTAAAAAAACCGGACACGTGCGAGTTGAACTCACGTGGAGAGGGTTCCGTACGATGATGTTACCCACCAAAAACTTTTCGTGCCAAAACTCACATAACGATTTCACTGTTACGGCTTAGCGTAAGAAATTAAGTCACTGATCTTTAATATTGTGTCAAACAATAGTTAAATAGAACGGCCAAGCCATACATTTCGACCAAGGTGTAAGGTAGAGAAAGACAATGGTGTCGATTCTCTTGTACACCGAACTAAACTAACTAAACTTTCACTAAAATTCCTTACTTTTTACTATGAGAATCTTGAAGCTATTCTGTGAAAAAAATCTCTAAATTTAAAAATAATTTTGACACAAATTTAATCGAATTTGACAATCGCGAGTCCAAGTGTTTTTTTTTTTCTTTTGTTTTCGCAACGTCTTTGTTAGAGCCAGAGGCAGCCTGAGGAAGCCTCGACGTGTTTTTTATGGAAGTTTTACTTTTTGTATGGAAAATTTTAAATAAAAACATCTACATGTAGAGTTTTTGTGGTTTCGGGGTTTCAAAGTGGGTCGAAATTTTCATTATTTTTGTGATAGGACACACCGTTTTCGAGATATGAGCAAAAAAGAAAAAAATAAGTTAAAGTATCGTTTTTGCAAGTCGAGGTGTTGGTGTGAAGTTTAGATCACACCAACTAATTTTATTCCACACCTTTTTAATCCCGATTAAAAATAGTCAGATTCATGTCCAGATTTAGTTAGACAATCAAATTTTTAGGTGAAAACTGTAAAATTCAGAATAGCATAATTGCCATCTACACTAAACTAATAACTCAGTGCAATCTTAGTGTTGTCAAACTAAAATACAGTTGTGTCACTTTAGTCAATTTCAGAATTTAAAATCGTCATTTGATATTTGTCTAGTTTAGAGGAATTTGTGACAAGAGAATCCGCACCATTGTAAAGTTATAAGGGCTTGGCTGTACATTAGATCTGCAAGCTTTTTAATTTTGTAGGGAGCTGTATTTCATTTTATTTAAGCGGTGATATTGTACTGGCATAGACATGTTAAAATCATAATCCCGAGCCTCCTAGCATAGTCGGGTAAAAAAAGGTATTTCTTGCACTCCAGCAGTTATTTTCTTCATTTTTCTCCAAAAATAAGAACCTGTGGCGGCATCTACACCGCCACATGCGAACAAACGCATCAATCCTGCATCGCGCAAGCAGAGTTTACCGCGCAGATAGCATATATACAACTTCCCGACAACAATCATCGGGCAGTTGCCCACCAGATACGACATCCATCTGGTCGGAGGATCCTCCCTTTTCCGAAGAGTATGAGTGAACTTTACACCCTGTTCCTCAAACTGGTGACCCCGAGTATGAACGTCAGCGCAGCCTTCGTGCAACTACTTCAGCGTGACGTCATCATCATCACTCCCGCAAGTCACACAGCCAGCCAGCAACCACGGCTTGAACAGTTGTCCTGACCATCAGCATGCAGCCCAAGCGCATACCTGGTCATCACCTTCAGCCTCATCAGCAACCTTGGCACAGCACACTGCATATTCGGCCGGTCCACAAGCAGAGCGCTTAATCCCTCTCCTGGTCGACATCAGCAGTCAGCCACCCCGACTCACTGGGGCATCTTCGCAGACAGTTCCGACTCACCGCGAACTATGCGACACCCGGTTCCAACCCACTGGAACCCAACTGGCATTGGCAAGCATCGCAAGATACAAGACTTAGTCCACTATCGACATCCGGTCTTCGGAGGGGAGTGATGTGGCGGCATCTACACCGCCACATGCGAACAAACGCATCAATCCTGCATCGCGCAAGCAGAGTTTACCGCGCAGATAGCATATATACAACTTCCCGACAACAATCATCGGGCAGTTGCCCACCAGATACGACATCCATCTGGTCGGAGGATCCTCCCTTTTCTAAAGAGTATGAGTGAAATTTACACTCTGTTCCTATAAACCTCACTCTTTTTGGAATTGTATGTCAAACCGAGTTCCTTAACGTACCTCTCACAAACATCCAACAACTTTCTCAAGCCTGAGACTGACGGGCGCAATAGTGCCCTATCATCGGCGTAGCTGATATTATTAAACGCTACTCCATCTATATAACAGCCAGCCTGCAAGCTACTGTGCTCACTAATGAGTTCGTCTATGCATAGGTTAAAAATTTTTGGAGAAATAAAACCACCCTGTCTGACCCCACACTGTAACTTATACTCATCAGAATTGGCCTCAGCCTACCTAAACATCTTTGTAATTTCCAATGGCATATTTGCTTTGGTTAACTTATCCCATAACTTGTCATAACTCACCATATCAAATGCCTTTGACATGTGATGTCTTTCACATCAAGGAAGCAAGAAAAGACAGGACTCTGATTATCTACTTAATAGCTTACGGCCTTCTTTAGGCACAATATTGCAGTTTCTGTTGATAGTCCCTGGCAGAAACTGTGCTGAGAATCATGTAATGTCTTCTGAAGGAAGGTGTTTAAGAGACTATCAAAAACTTTTGCGACGATCGTTGCCAGAGAGATCGGTCTGTTGTTTGACTTGTCCGATATGTGACCAGTTTTATTACATTTTATTTATTTAATAATAGTTACCACAACAGTTTTCACCATGTCATTGGGCAGATAGGAATGCGAGACACAGAAGTTATACAGCAACGCTAAAACTCGGGGCAAATGCTTACCAGCATGTCTTAGATGCTCAATACTGAGCTTGTCGTGGTCAGGTGACTTACCACGTTTCATCTGACTAATTGCATTTTTAACCTTTTTAGCTGTAAATCATATGGTAAGATTTTACAGTATTGACGGCGCGGTACTAAATTCAACGGCACCCGACGTCTCAGTGGTGAATCAATTACAAATACATCTTAAAACATGTTAGATATATCAGTAGCATCAGACAGCCCATCGACACTCACCGTTAGGACAGGTCCATGGTTAATTTTTTAGTACATTTCCAAAAGACCCGAAAATATGTTTTGTTGTGTGTGATGCAAACTGATTCATAACTATTTGGTCCAGCATGTCGATTCTGTAAAAATCTCACCGTGATGACTTGCGTTGAGTGAGCTGTCAGTGTCATCTCGTCTTGGTCATCAGTGGCACTGGCTGTCACTCAACGCTCACTTCACCTCAGTTTTCACGGTGACATGGTTACAGATACATAGCACTACAAGTGGTCCTGGCACCATTTCAGTTTAGATTTGAACCCGTTTCTAGTTTTCACCATATTATTGCATACTACACGTGTGCAATAATATGGTGAAAACTAGAAATGTGTGAAGGTTTTCCCTCTGACACCCATAATAGAAAACTAAGTCTGGCTTCCCGATGAGCCCCGCTAACATGTTGATTCCAGCCTAATTATAACCTCCTTTTCTTTTGCAAGGCGGTCCGTCAAATGAAGCAACTGCGGCGTTGCTCAGAATCATTATTAAATTATTATACAATTTATCATTATCTAAACGATGTTCTAATTTATCACAATTCATGTCACAACAACTACGGAAGTCATATTGTATAGCATAGTCATTACATAATTGATTATTTAAGATCAACTGTTGCAAATGTTTATTTCCCCATAAGATTTTATTTGGTTTACTGTTACAGTTATTCCTAGGATTATTAACATTTAAATTACAATAAGCAGCGACAGCAATAGTAAGCAGTGGCGGCCCAGTAGTCGACTTACGAGTTGTAGATCGTAGGTTCGAACCCGGACAGGCGCTTTACTCGTTAAGTTTAAAGTAATGGAATTAAATTGCATCGGGGCCATAGTTTTGCATTATGAAGACATTTAACTTTTGTCTAGGGACTTACACTTTATAATGCGCCTTCGCACAAGGCCGTCATTGTGAACGAATTTGACCAAAAACTCCACAAAAACCATCAAGAAAGCATTTTATTCACTAGATATGTCTCCAGCCGACATCTTTCTTTTTCATAAACTCAAATTACCACTTCGTGATACCCGGTTTCATTCGGTAGAAGACATAAAGGACAATTCGTGGCGAGAACTGAACTAAAAAAAAATGTTTCGATTTTTCGTTGGCGATATAATTAATGTTTTCCTGGTACTTCCTTGACAGAGTAGTAGAAGTGTCATATAAATACACGACTGCTTGCAGCAAGCATATAAGTACATAGGCATTTGTATGGATGTATAGCTGCCTGCTCATTTTCTATTCAACACAACCATGCAGGCTTCACGCGCCGAGCCCGGTAGATCGTGGCTTCTGGCTGGAACGATACGCTTACGGAATTACGAATTTGAAACAACAATCCACGGAAAAAGGAGGTAAAGCAACGCAGGAATAGCATACAATTTAGTATTGTTTCCATGTTTTGATTGAGTGTCAGTATTTACGTACTAACACCTGAGGTGCAATTCTCGTTCTTTTAAGAACGTTCTAATTCTAATCTCAGTCTAAATCTATCAAAAAAATATAATTTCCCTACATTTTTGACAAGTTCTTGACATAGGTTGTCGCTGAGAAAAGACTACGACTTGAATTTTAATGTTGTTCAGGTACGAGAGTTGGCCTTTGGTTTTAATTAATTGAAAAAGACACCTTATTATTAATAAAATACCTACCTAAATAAAATCGCAATGTCCCTGCTGCTATTCGTAGATCTTTGACAGTAGTTACTTGTAGACAGAATCCCGAAAGTCTGACAGTCTGACCAGTCTTACCAAGGGGATTTCACTCAGATACTGGGTCGTGGAGTTCATATAGGCAGATAATGATGCCTTAACGAAAGCAGCTGTTGGATTTTCCACGCTCGGCTTAGACGGTGAAAATGATTATTGAGAACGGGCGTTCTCTTCATAATAAAACTTTACAGCATCATCAAACAGCATTCATTTTGACAACAAACGAAACGAACGTAAAAAAGCAAAATCCCATTTTTATCCTCAAGCGTTTCTGAACGGAACGTTAAATCCGATGTATTTTGAAAATGGTTTTTTTTTATTTGTTGGGTTCAGCGATATCTCTTGGTGTTATTTTGTAACTGGCTACACTCAACCCGATTGTGAATTGTGCCTAAACTAGTATTTGGTTTGTAACTCGTCACCTACTTACAAACCTGTGTTTGTACGAGTAGTAGGTATCGATACCGAACCTTTTAACTGTGTGTATGTTTTAGAGTTGCAGTCGGAATCGACGATGCGATTCGATTCCGCCGTACGCACTGTATCTTTTCCGCTCTAGGAAATGACAATCTTGAGCGATAGAAAAGGATTGTTACGTACCGTTCTCTTTATGGTGGGTTTTACCTACTGCATTAAATCTTAGGGATTTTTTGGATTGTTTTATTTTCACTCCACTTTTTAATTAAGCTTTTATGTGTAATTAATAGGGGTTTGATTTGATTAAGTGGTCGGCATTTCTCATCGTTCATTCGCTGAGCAATCTGATTGGTCTACGCATGAGCACAGTAAAACCATGCTTCCGTGTGTGGTTTTTCGCGACACTAAACTGTTCTTCACTCGAACTAAATGCGTGCACAGCGCACTATAAAGATTTTCTAAAATGAAAAGGTCCTTCGGTGTATTCGTGAGTGAAGTGTACAGGGTTCTACCCATGGACCTTTTTGGACGCGCCGCTAAGCCATCATCAGCGCTAAGCAGAGTGCAGAAGTCTGCGGTAAGCTTTTTCGAATCCTCACCCATGGAGCATGGAAAAAGGCGATTGCATGCTAGCAGATGTGGTTCTACCCTGATACATCATAAGATTATTTTATTGTTAAGAAGATTAGATGGTGAAGATTTTTTCTTTTTCATAAGTCAAACGAATATAGATGTATGAGGAACAGGGCCTCATTTCTACATTTTAATTATTATTCCCAGCGTAATCTTAATATGTACTTGCAAACCACGTCAATATCGTGTCTTGTAGAAACTCATGTAACGGCAACGAATCGAAATGTCACATTTTTTATGCTCCAAGACAAATCGTTTATGGCATACTATGAAACTACGCGTGCGTTTTGAAGTTTTATTTGGCAGTATTTGATCGTAAAACTAGTAATTGCAAATGCTCCATTTTCAACATCATTAATAAAGTAAAATATAATTATATTTTTTCATTTTATTTTAACATTATTTATGACATTAAAAACCTTATATCTAATTTATATTAAACAAAAAAAAAATGTAAACATTTTGCAAGCAGTGCTAAAATTGATTGAGTTAATGTATAACATGTACATATTTTATTTGTTTGAGGGTTCTTGTAGGTTTTGAAATAATTAAATTACCAAGAATAACTGATTGGACCATTTCGTGAGCGAAGGAAATAATACACCACAATAGTTAATAATTACATAATGTTACAATGTCCCTTGTGTATGTTTATGTATACGAAAAACAATTGTTTCTAACCTTCTTCAATAT
This sequence comes from Dasypolia templi, assembly GCA_963555695.1. NCBI lineage: Eukaryota > Metazoa > Arthropoda > Insecta > Lepidoptera > Noctuidae > Dasypolia > Dasypolia templi. The sequence goes on along the minus strand of OY743137.1, from coordinate 8,759,223 downwards.
AAGTATTTGCAGAATTTTACTCGAACACAACAACCTTATTTAACTCGAAACTACAACGATTCCGTACGGTTGTCAAGCGTGGTATTTTGATAGTTCAAACCACGCCAACTTCGCGTTCACTTTTCGCGGTTTCGTTCATTGCGTCAGAATACGTTACTAGCAGATGTCGTGTCTAGCTAAGGAATTGACGTAGTTTCGGAGCAAGGAACCATTAAGTGGTCATAGTGAATAAGAGCTCAGGGTGTAATGTTTGATCAGAAGGGATTTGTGTCTGGTGAAAAAAACTCAAAACACAAAGCGTTTATTTCAAATAAACCAATTACTGGCACTTTTGAATTGTCAAGGGGTCGGTCAGTCAGAAATATGAAGCTAGTTGCCCATTCCAAAGCGTAGTAGGTGCCTATGTTCATGGAAAAGAAACTCCATGGACACTGTTTTGACATGAATAATATTGTTACAGAAAATGTGTTACATCAGTCTTGTTGAAATAATACATGTGAGAACAATGTAGAAAGACGTGCACGTTAAAGGCGTAATGAAAAACATGCAAAACAAAAAAACTATTCGGAAATAATAAATAAAGCCGTGGCAGCCAAGAGATGACCAGTCCCCGCTGACGGCGCCCGTTCACGAACAAGACGTATGGATGAGCACAATTCAGCTCAACTAGTCAAAGCATTTATTTCAAACTATGCACATAACACAAAAAGGCACTTTTGAACGTGAACATTTACATTAAAATTAGAACTGATTCAAGGCGCCCCTTCCAAAAGGTAGTTTCGTATGGAGAAAAAAGGGCAAGAAACTCCACCGTTAACTCTTTTAAAATGTTTTACAATATTTTGTATACATGAATTATATTTTTATATGTGAAGACGATGCACCAAGAATAAAATACTATACCACAATTGGTATGGCATTTTGAAGGAGTTTTAATGATCCAACACACACGCCACCAGCGAGACATTTGAGTGAGCGTGACATACTCTCAGCCGCCAGAGGACATTCAAGTCAATGAAAGACGAAACCCAGTACAGGGTAGCTTTATAGTAGGTTCATAGTGCTCACACGTGTGCTTTGCAATTATACAATAACTAACTCTTACTCGTGACGTCAGTGTGACGTGGATCTCTCCCCTCCAGATACCGGAGGTCGATAATTGGCTCCGTGTCGTGTCATGCGATGTTTGCCAGGGCTAGTGGAGGTGCAGGTGGCTCGAAATCGGGTGTTGCATAGTTCACAGTGAGTCGGAACTGTCTGCGGTGATTCCCCAGTGAGTCGAGGTGGCGCTGTTTTATGTAACAGTGTGTCGGAAGTGGGACAGCGTTGGGATGCGGCTGACCGCTAGCGTCGACCAGGAGAGGGCTAAAGGGCGCTGCACCGCACACTGAACTTTCGGCTGGTCATCCGAAAGTTCAGTGTGCGGTAACAAGGTTGCTGAGGCTGAGGGTGATGAACAAGAATGAGCTTCCGCTGCATGCTGGTGGATACCCGGTGGCGCCGTGGGTGCTGGCTGGCTTGAGGCAGTTATACTTGTCGCATTAGGGGTGGCCGAGATGCGAAACATCGGGTCTTCTTCACGATCCGACACATTTTAGTGTGAGCACTGTAGTGGGTTCTCGACCGAAAAGATAACTAGAATTAAAATGACTTTAATACACTGGCTAACGAAATAAACACGTGCAACGGAAACAGACACACAGAACAGACCGTTTACTGTTGACTGTCGAAACACTCTGTCTCTCCGCCAGTCCTCGCTGCATCCCCTCCACCGACGATCGTGTCCAAGCGGTAGGGCTCGCTTGCGTTTCCGATCACATGATCATTCGTTTATTAATCAAATTGTTAGATGGCGCTGTCCGCTGTACTGTGGCGCCATCTATCCACGACCTACTGATGACGTTACGCTGAAGTAGATGTAGATGAATATATCTAAGCATCAGAACCTCTACTAATAATTTTTAACCTTAGTTTTTGGTCAATAATGTAGCAATTTGATAGTAAATATTTTGATTTATTATAGGGTCCGTGTAGTTTCTTGCCTGGTCTTCTTCATAGAAACGGACTACGGTAAGCAAAGGGGAACTAACTTCATCTTTCTGACTGACCAACACCTCGATAATTCAAAGGTGTCTGTAATTGGTCAATTGAAATAAATGCTTTTTAGTTTGAGATTAGTATTGAAGATAAAGAGATAAAGAGCGAAACCATGTACAGGTAGACAATTTAACCACTAGGTTCCACTCTCAAATGAATACCTACTTTATACATAGCTGGCTTCCAGTTCCTGTCTCCAACAATATGCCAACGAAGTACACTACATTTGTCTTTAAAATTAACAAAATTTGCTAACATGGTGATTGTTATATATTTAGTAAATTGGTGTTATAACTATAAAGTTGACAGTTTTCAAACCACTATGTCATCTTGTTGGGAGTTGTTTGGTTTTGTGTTTTATCGTGAATAAGTGATATGGCTCGAACATATTTGTTTTAAATGAAACATAATGTTTACTGCAGTAAAGTAAGCTTTCCATCCCGACTTCGAATTTATATGAATGAATATAGCAAGAAAAAAGTAATATAGTCTTTAATATCTTTATCCCTCTAATTGGTTAAAAGTAAAGAAGTTTAAGAAGTTGTCAGGTCGGTATCTTCTAGTTTGATATTTCAAAAATACTAATGCCGGCCGTATTGCACTAATACTTTTGTGTAATGAAAATAACACACCTCGCAATTATACACAGATGTACCTTGCCTATTAAGTTATATTGAATATTTTGATTTTCCAACAACGTCCTAAAATGCATTTATTGTTCTTGCTACTATAAATTATTTTCAAACTGCGCAGTTTCCGTGACTTTATAGCTAAGATTGAGTGACAAACGATAATCAAGATGGCAGCCGAACAGTAGATAGTGAGCCAAACAAAAGCCGATCGAGATGCTTACGAGCCAAGTTTAGCGAAACGTTAGCTGACTCGACTTGGTAATTTTGAGCGTACTGTAACGTAACGTTTAGCCGAGAGGCTAAACGTGGTTACAAGTTATTTTAATTTTTAAAATATGAAATACAAAATTACGTAGAAAAAGATATTAAATTAAAAATTTGTCGAAGCTCGGGTAGGCCGCTCCTCTGGCTCGCAGTCTGCCACGAGGGAGCTCACGGTCGCGCAGCAGCTCGAGTTTGAAGCAGCATGCGTCGACCGCTCCTCCGGTCCGCAGTCTGTCGAGTTGAAGCTGGCAGCAGCCTCTCCATGCTCACGGTCGCGCAGCAGCTCGAGGTTGGAGCAGCACGCGTCGGCCGCTCCTCCGGCCCGCAATCTGTCGAGTGGGAGCTCGCAGCAGACTCTCCATCAGCCCGCAGCCCATTGCGAGGGAGCTAGCGTCGGTTGTTGTTTCTTCAGGCAGCGTAGTCTCACGCCACGTTTTTAGTTCTCTGCAATACGTCTCGGACTGCTCTCGTAGACGCAAGTGGGAGGGTCGGAGGTGATCAAGTAAGGCGGAACACCTTTACGCACACAAGATGTTTATAATAAATTCACTGAGAATAACTTTTAGGAAGGTTATTGTTTAAGTAGCTTTTAGAAAAACATAAACTGGTGAGTAAGAAAAATTGCGAAACGAAAGAAGCCAACAGAGCGAGCCAAAAGGGCGAGTCAAAAGGGCGAGTCAAAAGAACGAGTCAAAAGACGGAGTTAAAAGAACCTGGTGAAAAGTAACGGTTGCCTTTTATAGGCCCTGGGAGATCTTCTAGAAGTGACTTTTTTAGTTTTAAATCCAAATACTTCTTACTTGGGTTTCGGCCAGGAACAATAAAGATGGCTTACAGTGAGAACCTGGCTTAACACTAGTTTTACGGTACCTTTACAATAATAGACGACCTCTTAGCTCTATATACCATAGAAAAAGAAAAACTGACAGATGACAATGTTAGATACAAAATGTCACAACATTCAATAAAAGGAAAATAATAAGAGATCACATGAAATGAGATGAGTCAACAACACTTTGTTTTGATTTAGCTCACAGGGCCTTAAGACACTGTTCGACAGTGGTGCAAAAAAAAACGTGGTTTCATCAGCTCCAAAGAAGGACACCCTTTTCGTCTTATCCTATGGATTATATTTTATGGTATATCTAAGAAACAAGGTCCTGCGCCACGCGTCATAGAAGTGTTGATAAGCTAAAGGCAACTCTTACACGAGAGTGAGACAAAATATCTGTGGAGAAAGTGCGGAAAATTGTAGAAAAATTCAAAAAAACGTTTGTTTTATGTATCCGACCTAAATGAGGTTATTTTGAAAACAAATAGAAATTATTTTATCAAATATAGTATAAATATTAATTTATGACCTAATCTAATTCCAATACGTATTAAATTGATAAAATTATTCCAACTATTATTGCCCTTGTCAACGTTATTTTGGGCCACTCTGTAATAGTAAAGCAAAAGAGTTTGTTGGTTTGGTTGTAGGTTTGAACGCGCTAACCTCTGGAAATGCAAAAAAACAGAAAAATCGTTAAGCGAATATTAAGCAAAAGCGCGGGCGGGCGATATGACACGATGGGGTGGTACAGGGGAAAAAAATTAATTCGGGGGGCGGAAGCTAGTCATTGACAATTTAATTTTTCTTTAACCGTACGGTATGTCGCTCGTCACTTTTTTAAACCACACTTTGTACTTTAGACAGCTTAGCGTAGTACAGTCCGCGAAGCCTTTTTTTTATTTTTGGGTGGGATATCATCAAATGACTTCTCCCGCTCTGGGTGGAGCGGGAGGGCGTGTCAGACTTTTACTGACTAAAACCCACCCGTGTTCCTTCAGTTGCCTGTGCCAGGGCCACGGTTATCTCTTTTCAAATCACCCGCGACCCTGAGGCGTCGGCCTTATCGGACCCCGTCAATTTGTGCTGACATCTCTTTGAGGCACGCGTGGAACACGACGCGCCATTGACCCGGGCCTGGTCCTTACCGGACGGCGAGCTACCCATTGCTCGCCGTCCGCAAGCCCGCGCCTACGGTGGCCGGGAATCTGCAGGCGACTCCCGACGCCCAGGGCGTCTCCATTACTGCTTCGCAGAAGGAGGTGACGGCTTTCCATTCTCTCTCGCTCCGTACCATGGCCTGCACCAGGGCCGGACGCGAGAGATCGTCGCCGCCGATCGCAGTCCGCGAAGCCTAAGCTGAGATTTGCATTTGCGTGACTAATTCCCAATCGCACCAATGGAGGGACGCATAGCACCTCAGGCCAATTGTATAAACCAGTTTAAACCAATCGCGCTCTAGGACGACGTCACACTTACACTATCTATATTTTATGTGCACTCACACAAATACAAAGCTCAGCTTAGGCCTCTCCGACTGTATGGAGGTTAAACGAATTAAGAGGCCAGCCTATATCAACGTGAAACCTTCGGTGAAGTGAGTTTGACGTGAGCTGTCCATATGGCTAATCCCTAGCGTCAGACGGGATGACAGTTCCCATCAAACTCACGTCACCTAAAATATCGCGGTGAGATTTGACAGAATTGATAGGCTGGCTTTGTTACCACTGACGTATGGCCTACCGTACGTATCCATCAGAAATGATTGTAAAAATGTAATCTTGTGTTGAGTTTATAATAATAAGTAGTAATATAAATGCTTAAGTAAGTTTGTTTGTTTTGTGGATGAAATTTGGCACACAGATAGACCATGACTTGGTTAAGTCCATACGATACTGGCATCACGAATTTACCCATCGGGTGGATATAACCACCATCATAAGTTCGCAAGGAAATGTCTGTTGATGTTAAACTTTTATTTTTGAGATTACTGTTATAGTGGCGTTCCGACATAGCTGAAATCGAACTACCACTATCTATCTCACAGTTGATGATTACTGATGAGTTTTACATTTTGCATGAACGGCAAACTACCCTCTTTCCTAATGTTAAAAAAAGAAAGATTACCTTCCAACTCGCAGGGCTCACCAGATTCCAAGTAATTATTATGTTTCACCGACCCATTCTTTGGACACATTTTGTTTAAATGGGCTTTCTCACCACACTTTTTACCCTTGTATCTCACAAAACGACAATTTGATTTTTCATGGTTTGAGTAACCACACACTTCGCAAACCTTTTTGTCACTATTTCGCGAGTTCATTTTATCCTATGAGCGTGAATACGCGCCGACGACGCCGTCGCTGCCTGCCGCTCGCGACATTACGAACAGCTTGCCCGCGGCCCCGGGCGCCGAGCCTGCGCCGACGCCGCTGACGCGCTTCGTCACCGATCGCGCGCAGTGCACAGCTTGAGCCAACTCTAACGCCTTTTTTAAAGTTAATTTGTTCTCATCCTCTGTGAATAACCGTTCCCGCTCTTTGTCATTTTCCAGGCCGAGTAAGAATCGATATCGAATGATGGTTTCCAACTCCACTTTAAAATTACAATGTTTTGCTAAATTCCGCACACGAGCCGCCCAATCTTCTAAACTTTCATCTGGTGATTGCTCCGCTTTGTAAAATTTAAAACGCTCCGCGATTACACAGCGTTTCGATGTAAAATGTGAGCTCAATCTTGACAATAGCTCTTTGTACTCGATGCTGTCCAGACTGTCCGGGTTCACTAAGTTGACGGCCCCACAAAATGTTTCTTCCACTAAACAGGTTAATTATATCGCACGGCGTTTGATAAATTACTTGTCACTTTCATCTGATATGCCATTTGCGATGCAATATTGCTTCAATCTAGTCTGAAAAGAGTCCCATTGGTGGGTGGCATCGATGGTCAAAAGTCAAAGCTCCGCCAAAAAGCCCGTGTGCCATTGTGATCTTCGTTCTTCCAAGACGTGGATTCTGTCGCCTCGTCTCCAAGATGTGATATATTTGGAGTATTAGGACGAGACAATAAAACTTCCGTGTGAATTAATACAAGTCTATTCGTTGACTGAAGTACCCACTTAGCACAAAATTACACAAGATCGGTATCAATATGTAATACACATACATTACAATAGTCTACTTTCCATCCTAGCCTGCAGACGAAGTCGCGGGTAACAGCTAGTACGACAATACCTAAGTGAATTACCACAGCTGGTTGTGTTGCTAACTGCCCAGAGTGCAATGAACATGTATGTATCGATTCTCAATTACCTTCAAATAATTGAAATAGTCGAATACGTCCGGTAAAGTTCCTACATCACACGTACATCCTTGTATGAATGCGCCCCAGAGAGCCTTCCTAATGCATACCAGTAATTGTTCTTCGGCATTGTAACAATAGGTAACCTATAACAATTCCACATCTGAATTTTCTCCCATATAAATAACTCTAGAAAACCCAATGCAACCCTTTATACGCCATTTCCTAGTCTCAATTGCACTTGTTACCGAATTCGAACTCATTTACTTAGTTAATTACATGAAATAAGTGCCTTTTCATCCAGGGTTAAGCCGTAACCGTTATAACCACGGGCAATAACCGAGTATCTTTGCGAAATAATACGGTAGATAATATTCAGGATGTTACAAGTCGGTTCAGATTAGAGCTGCAGATAAGTCTGTAATGACATTTTGGGAAGGCGTATTTAGCAGCAGACGGGATTGAGACATCCCAATCTCTTGGGATTATTAAATGGAGTGTGGTGTCTTGTTTGATGTTATTTGTGTTGACTATACCTGCCTCCGATACCTGTACTAGTACTATTATGCATTCTGGTGATGACTCATTTGAAGCTTGATTCGCTCATCTCGCTTTGTTGTTTTTTTTATTCCACGACAAAGCTAGACAAGCGAGCTAGCTAGTTTTGTCAAACTATTGATAATTTATTCATATTAAATTTAACTATTTTATAAAACGTTTCTTGTAAAATAAAATAAAAGGGGAACCTTCAATTCTTTTTAAACCAGATGAGAGGTATAACTTATCTGACTACTCTGAGAAGAAAAGCCCAAAAAAAAGAACCACACTGATTTAGTGGACCTGTCCAGTCTGTGCACGTATTTGTTAGTAATCGTGCAGCTCAACTCAAAAGATCCACAAGTAAAAAAAAGAACGTCAAACTGAAAATCATTAGAACTTCTTTTAGTTACACAAAATTGACAAGTCGAATGAATACCTAACCTGTACCTAAGAGGCGGGATGGTTACATACTATTGAGCTATCTTCGCCCTTGTATTTTTTTTCATACATATATTGAGCTCGCTACCCTCGCTATAGTATTTTTATTTTTATTTCTCAAACTTTTCTACATACAACGTAACTCCTTTAACAGTATGTATGGTCAAAATAAAATCTATACAATCCGTCTGCCCCCCTCCCCCCCCTAGAAATTAATCCTGGATCCGCCCTTGAATACTTCCAAACTGGCCTTCTCATTTAGGAACAATTTGTTTTGTCAACGAAAAGTGAAAATTATATAATATCTTAAGTTTTCTGTAAGCTTGGCTTACATGAGAAACATTATTCCAAAATCTGGTAGATTTTGGAATAATGTGTCCCAACTAGCTGACCCAGTTACGGGGTTGTTGTACCCCTTGTTAAGACTGGTTGTCAGACTTTCGGGCTTTTGACGGTCCGTAAGACTGTCAAAAATCCAAGAATGGCAGCCGGGACCAGCGGCTTAACGTGCTTTCCGATTCACGGAGGGGTCCCGGTATGAAAAGATGGTCTCCCATCCATGGACCGACCGCAGCACGAGTAGCTTAACCTGATCGATCGACCCGTGCGGCTGTTATTACTTAGCCACGAGCCCCTTTAGATTAGAAACATGATTGTACTTTGAAAGTTAAGTGTAGATTATTACACTGCATCTCCTTCGTAACTTATAAGATTTAATGTCTGTAGCTTCTACGAGTTTCTTTGAAGTGAAATAAATTCAATAGGAAATGTGTTTTAAATCTTTTTCTTACTTGCTGCGTTCCAATTCTTTTAATTAGTTTAAAATCAACCCACAACGCGACTTACGAGTTGTAGGTCGTAGGTTCGAACCCGAACAGGCGCTTTACTTCGTGTAAATTATTTTATCACATCTGCTTAAAATCCGCTGGGTGCGGGAAGCACAGGACTTAGGGGAGGCCTGTGTCCAGCTGTGGACGTCTTTTGGGCGAATATGATGATGATTCAGAAAAAAAGGTGCAATTTTGCAAAAATGATGTTGGTATAGGGAAGTCGGTAGCCAGTGGTGGCCCAGTGGTAACGGCCGCGACTTACGAGTTCTAGTTCGTAGGTTCGAACCCAGACAGGCGCTTTACTTTGTGTAAATTATTTCATCACCACTGCTCTCAAAACTGTGAAGAAAAACTTCGTTAGGAAACCGGCACGTCTTGAAACCAAAAATACAAAGACATGTGTCATCTATCAACCCGCGCTGGGCCATCGTGGTAGATTACAGCCCACTCCCACTAACGACAGAAGGCCTGTGTCCCAGCAGTGGGATCAGTATACGATGATTATGCTATAGAACAACCTTTTTTGTACACCAAAATATACATAGTCACAAGGGACTATTTAGTTGAAGCCTAATAATAGAAAAATACATAAAATACATGTATAATAGAGGGAAAATACATGTTGCGTCGATCTATAAAGTAGTTTAGCAGGAGAATGGTGACTATTAAAAACAATAAAAATATAAAATCAAGACTATAGTAGGTAATCAATGATCAGAACCTAATACAACTTTAGGTACTAATGAGGAATGATCAGTGATTTCAATCACAAATTCCTTATGTTACTGGTGAGTGATGAGAATCACCTACTTACCTATTTTTAACACGCCCAAACAATAAAAGTGACACTAAAACATCTACTCTAAATAAAACCGACCCAGATATGATTGAGTTGGTTCTCTTTCCGCAAAAGGATAAGTTCAAATTAAATCAAAGTTGAGCCGTGCTGGAAACAAGCCGGAGCACTGGACCGGACCGGCGCTCGGCGTTTGTTAGAGGACTACTGACCCCTTTAGACTGACGTATAAGTAATTATAGAAATCGGGAACTGAGGTAAGCGTACTTATGAACACTAGGATTGTATTACTGACAGACGGTAAATTGTAACAAGTCCCGGGAAGTGACTGATCAATCCGAGAGGATTGGTCTTTGAGAACGAAAAAGAGAGATTATGATTTATATATCGTTGTGGCTATTTTCGGCTAATATAGCTACCACTACAGATAAATGGGGCTTATTGATTGTGAAACGCCTCTGGCGCCACAATAAACGTGGCTACCGACTGAGCCTATACAGTGTAATATAGATGTACCTACGCTTGTGCAAGAGAAGTTCAAACAACGAGTAGGTACTTACTGAGACACAATTTGGCATCTAACTGATTTTGTATATCCCAACCTTTACTGCCTTAACGTAGGGCTTCCATAACACGTTTTGTTTTGGTGCAGAGATATGTATCTATGTTGTTTTGCAATATTTTCAGTCGACAGTAACATTTATATAGTTTCGAGGTTTCTGGACAATCAATAGCTTATTCATACTCCAGGGTACTGAGATTATTTTTGTACAAGATTATTTAAAAAAGAAAAGATATGGAATAAAACTCTTTGTATTTTTTTCTTATTATATTACGTATTTTTCTCTGATTTTCTTTTGATAAATTTGATTTAGAGATTGCGTAGGTAGGTAGGTAACGGCTTCGTGATGTGTCTTTTTAAGTTTGTAAGCATGTTTTATTGCTTTAGGCTACTATCAAATCCCCTATAAGCTGCTAGGAAAAAATCTGTTTCTATAAGTATCTATAGGGTAGGGAGGGGGAATGGCGTTCACATAAGGAAAACATGTTGTATTTTTTAAATTATTTATTATAAATCAAAATTAAGAAAAATAACAAAGCCATTAACTATCGAGTAATCAACAATTTAAAAACAAAAGCTACCTACTTGTAGTAGGAAAACATAAAAAAACATGTTTGGGCGGCATTGCCCCTGACTTTGGGTAATGCTGCTCAAACATGTTTTTTTGGAATATAACAAGTATGAAACATTTTAATTAAGTATATATTAATTAATGAGTTCAACCTTATACAATAAAGTAAAGTCTACAATCACAAATTAGCATCAATTTTCCCCATTTGTACGTAAGATCCGCCTTTTTAAATTTAACATATATGGTAGTCTTCGATTTCAAATCAACTTCAATTATTATAATATTACATAAAATATTTTTTATTGTTAGACGTTAGAGAAATTAGAAATAGTAATATTTTATTTGTGGACATATAAATCACAGAATTATCCATCTGGCGAATCCCATCCTGAACTTATAGCATGAGCCCACAGTCCCCAGATGGTGCAGCGATACCACAACTCGTTATTTTTTCCAAATTCTTCGCAAATAATACATTTGTTATAATTTTCATTATTAACATTTATTAAGTCATCACTCTCATCGTCGCAAAGGTGCTCTTCATCACTCTTTGAAGAATTTTCTTAAATTTTCTCTTGTAAGATTTATGTTCTTCTTTTCTTTGACAACTTTTCTTGATTCTGTTCCAGTCTTATTGAGATTCGTCTTCGGTCCAAGCCGCTTTAGCGGTGGTCTTTAACGATTTCTTGGCATATCTACAACAACAAAAAAAAGGTATAACCCCAAACGGTCGTTTTGTAATTAATTTGAAATTTAAAAAAAACATACACAATCATGGAAAATTGATTGCATTATCACAAAAAAGAATAGATTTATTGTCAGAAAAGTAAAATAAGTAATGAAATTTTTGGACTTACCGACAAAAACACCTAACCAAAAATGAGATCAGCGCGGCCGCAAACGAAGATACGAACTTCACGGTCACATGACGCGAGCTGACTGATCGTTTCTATCGTTGTTTGTTAGAGGCCCCCCTCGCTTCACGTGACGTGGCGTGTTGCTACGTTCCAATTTGACAGAATAACAGAGGTGAGTGCCATTACCCAGTGAACGCTATTCCCCCTCCCTAACCTACTTCTCACGTTTAGTCGTAATGAGACTTATTAGTTGATTCGCACGAATTTACTCGCCTGAAACGAGCGAATCGACACTTTTAAATAATATTGTTTTTACTTGATGCGAGTTGCACGAAATTAATTTAGATACCTACACCTAAATTAATTTCGTGCGACTCGCATAAAATCGGTGAATCGACAACTCCAGAAATATGTATTAGTAAACTGGAACATTATGAATTTAATGCAATAAAGTAAAGAAAAAAGGAACATAAGAAAATTGGTAAATGTATTTGAGTACTTTATAGTACTTTTTTATAAAACTTGTATTTATTTATTTATTTAGGTCAGCCAACAATTGTTTACACAATGTATTTACTATAAGTCAATAATTTATACTTGCAATTATAAGTGTAACAATTAATTATAGGCTAACACCACATTCACTATAAATAACATTAAAATTTTCAACAAAAAATAAATTTTAATTGGTTAATATGGTTACACAATTAATATTAACAACAAGTTCACAAACAGAATAAAATTGTACGGAATAAATAAAACTTATCTAAATCAATTAACAGAAAAAAATTACAATTTAGAATTAAAAACAATTAATAAAATAAAATTTATTATGACAAAGCAATTCATTAATTAACATCACAGCACATTAATTAAAATACATTCCATAAGAAAATAATTAAATTGTATATATAATTGCAAAACAAAATTGCGCATTTCCAAATTAAATACCTAATCTAACTACGAGAAAAATACTGGACAATGTCTGTGCGTTTGCTCAGTTTATCGTGATGTATATCTATCAGGTCACTGCAACTGTTAAGCATTCTACAAAAGCGTGGTATCGGAGAATTTGCACCCAGAACCGTTCTGCGTAGTGGTGAATGTAGCGGTGTGATGGGGCTTCGCGGATGTCGAGAAGGGGGCCCTAAACTGTAGGAGACTCAACAGCTTAGGGCAGTCGATTATATTTCTAACGAGTTTGTAAAGAAACAAGCTATCAATTATATCTCTACGAGTTGATAAAGAGTGCATTCTGAAGTATTTCAACCGTGCATTGTAGGAAGGTAGCTGTTTTCTTTTCCCTTTATAAAAAGCAAGGTGCTATTGGAACCGTTTTTGGACTATTTCTATGAGTAACTTATGCGTGGCGTAGTGTGGTCTCCATACGACACTGCAATACTCCAAGACGCTTCGCACAAGACTATTGTATAGCATTATTTTAGTGCTAACCATTTTGAAACCCTTTGTATTTCTATGCACGAACCCCAACATTTTGGAGGCTTTTTTAACAATATTCTCGAGGTGAGGGACAAAAGTTATTTTCTTATCAAATAGTACTCCCAGATCTCTAATTATATCGACTTGCTGTATTTTTTTGTTGTATATGAGGTACTCTGACTATATAGAATGAGCCTTTCTTGAAAATGACAGGTGGTAACTTTTTTTAAAAATTCAATTCCATTTTGTTGTTTTTACACCATTCGATTAGCCTATCTAGATCATCTTGTAAGAGCTCTCTAACACTAGTAGATTCGATTTTTCTTGCAAACTTTAGATCATCAGCGTACAAAAAACACTCATAGAAGTGAAAGCAGGTTCGGAAGGTCATTTTATAAATATAATAAATAATATGGGAGCCATATGTGAGCCCTGAGGAGCTCCGGATATCATGCAATAACTGCCGTCAGATCGAAAACCGTTCACCACAACATAAAAATTCACTCTTCAATAGATAAGATTTTAGCCACTTCAAGGACCCGTAATACTTGCTAGTTTATGAACTAGAATGGAATGGGAAATTCTATCGAAGGCCTTACTAAAATCTGTGTACAAAACGTCAAACTGTTTGTTTGAATCTAAAGATTGCATCAGGGACTCCGAGAAGGACAACAAATTTGTAGCAGTCGACCTAGATGCCACAAACCCGTGCTGGTGATCACTTAGATAAAGTTGGAAATGACACTGGATGTTAGGACAGACCATCGACTCAAATATCTTGACAAAGTTGGATAGGATCGTAATAGGCCGATAGTTGGAAATCAAATCAAATCAAGTCAAATCAAAAGTCAGCACTTTTCGAACGTCAAAATTACATAAGACAGTCCCCCAAAACGCCCGCCCTTCACCACTTCCTATTTTATCCAACTTCCATGTTAGAGTTGCCTTTAGCTCAATATCACCGTTATTTTGTGCCGCCATGTATATTTATTTATATTATATTATTTATAGCAGGAAAGAGTTAGTGAAGTGTTTTAAAAATTTTATTAAAAACATGCTTTTTGTATCTTACATAAAAACATTATTTATAAACGTTGCTTGTTAACGTCAACGAGCTTAAACGTTACAAAATGTACAGTTGTTTTACCATTTTATTTTTTATTTATTTCATTCTATAACAATTTGCATTGTATAGAACATAACATTACTTATAAAATAAAAGCAGTGAAGCAAACGTTTATCATAATTATCTTAACTTTAAGCAACGTTTATAAACAAGGGGGTGGGTTCCGTGCCGAAACACGGAACCCACCCCGGGTTCCGTGTTTCAAAGCTAAAAACCTAACCAGCAAACAAACAAAACATTTCAAGAAGGTGTTAGATGCAATTTATGAACGGATAAATTTGTGTAAATCAGCCTTATCACCCTGCCGGCCGTCTCGCAAAGAAAACATTTAGAATTTGCCATTCCCCTTAAATTCTAGAGGCAAGAACAATACTTCTGAACACAGTTGTGTAGTTATACAGGTGTACCGTGAACTACAATATATACACACAAAGATTTATTTCGATACGACAATAAAATTAGTAGTAGGTTATTTACTTCTCGGATTTTATTATACTTTTTGTTACTTACAACTTATGCTAATAAGAGCGTGTTAAAAAGTTTTGTCTTTGTTGTTTATGTACATAATAAAAGTAGGTTTACCAGTTATCCGTGAGAAATATAGACTTGCACCCCTTCATGGGGGTTGGAGGGTAAAGGTATTTTTTTGTTGTTGTTTCTGAGCAAATGCCATAGCCTGTGTGGCGGCATCTACACCGCCACATACGAACAACGCATTACACAGACGTTACGCAAAACCCTGCAACGCGCAAGCATAGTTTACCGCGCAGCTAGCATATATACAACTTCCGACATCTACCGTCGGGCAGTTGCCCACCAGACACAACACCCATCTGGTCGGAGAATCGTCCCTTTTCCAAAGAGTATGAGTGAACTTTATACCCTATTCCTCATATCCCTATACCTACATCCCAAATTTTTGCTTTTTATTTAATTTACATACAGACTTGCACCTCCCTTTGAGGGAGATTTCTTATTTTTGTTGCAAATCCTAGCCTAGTTTCAGCTTTCTAGGACTTCGGAAAATGCGTAAGTCAGGGACGAAATCGACGTATTAAATCTAGACACATGAAACTAAGTGTGTTTTACAAATCTACTAATTAAATTTTATCTTGAAAATATGAGCTCTCTAGCGTTGTCCAGGGGTATGAAATACGACGAACGCGTCGAGAAAAGGTCGAGGAAAAACAAAAAAGCAGTCCCCTGCTTTTTTGTTTTTGGCACGTCTTAACGGGGGCACTACCGTGTCTCCAAATTCCATTGTAGTTGAAAAACATGTTCTCGCATACATTTCAATTGCAACTGTAAGCTTGTACGCACAAAATATAAAGATTGACCATGTTATTTTAAGACAATAAACTTTTTATAAGTTTTCCTGTAATTTATAGAACAATTTTTATTATTATTTTAGTTCGGATATAAGGGGGAAAGGTCAATTTTCATCTGATTTCTTAAATAACTTCAAAACTGTTTATTTTAAAATTATACAAAAAATATATTTGAGACTGTCACAACAGCTTTCATTTGATATGTCATACGTTACTATTTGCAAAACTTTTTTTTTTTAATTTCTACTTGTCGCCCCAAAAGTGACCCCTATATTCAAAATTAATTTATTTAAGTAACACGACCGTGTTTTGGTCACAAATTCATATGTATACCAAATTTCAATTTAATCAAGCTTGTAGATTCCAAGTCAATTGGCTGTGACAGACGGACATACAGACAGATACACAAGTGATCCTATAAGGGTTCCATTTTTCATTAGGACGTACGCAACCCTAAATAAGGAAATGGATCGTCAAAAAATTCGTCCGCATCGCTGGATAATAACATAATAAATTTACCCTAGCAGTCAAGTAAGCAGATCTTTGCAAAAGATAAGATATAAGTTCAGAAAATGTTGTGCCTTGCGAGTCAGTTTATTTCAAAAGTTTCATAAGCAAGGAAACAACAGACCATGATTTGTTCCAGGATTATGAATATTACTTAAATTAAAAGTGTTTCAAGTCTCTTCTATTTATTTTCAGGACCACAACAGTTTACTTACTACCATTACTTATAAGAAATACTCCGTTTTCTTGAGAATTCACACGGGAACGTCGAATTCTCTACGTGGTGGTACAGGCTTGCGCGGGTACTGAGGCGGGCGCGACAAGACTTACAAATGAACCCGTCGCTTGCGTCCACAGTGAAGTGACATTGGTTCATGCTTGCATACTGAGCAAGTGGCTTCGCTCTTGAGCTACAATTTTTTTCGGAATCAAAGTTGGACCTAATGTAGAAATAGGCCATGCCACTCTTTAGCCTTTTTATGAATTCTATCCAAAAAATCACGTCGATCCGTGGCTCCGTTGCTACGAAGAAGGACAAACTATGTCAACTAACACACTTTTTATCCTGTGCAAAAGGAAACCTGTCGTTACATGTAGCTACTGCTTCTAAAGTCACGCCCCCTCCCCGCCTCCGCTCGTTCACACAAAACGAAGCCTTAGTCAGTGAAGTTGTTACCAATGTGCTGAAGTAGCTTCAATTATTGTGTAGCTTATTGTTGGAATGGTTTAAGACTGGTACTAAAAGTTTTATTGTAAGTACGTTTGAGAAAGAAAGAGTTCGTTATTTTATAAAACAAAGGAAATTTAATTAAAATGTGTTTACTGAGTTTAATAATGGCGGTGTATTTTTTGGTTTCTTACTAAATTCGACGCTGCGCTTCAGCTGTCACAAATAACTACCTAAGGACGTAATCAATTTTTTTGTTGTTTATTTTTCAGCCTGTAAGATAAATAGACAATTTGCTAAGAAAAGCTACAAAAATTGAAAGATATGTATAGGTACGGGTTGACTTTGCGAATGTAGTTTTATTGACTACTTTTAAAGGGTTACACTCAGAATTAGCAAACTTTCATATTTAAACAATTAAATAGGCAAAATAATAATATTTTAGACGAAACTGGGACTTTCTCTAAAACGTTAATAAAACCTGTCATTCAAATGTAAATGAGACTAAAGCGACTGAGCTTAAATCGAGGAGTACGTGAGCTTAGGGCACACGACTGTGAATAACTCAACCAAATTCAGGTAACACAAAAGAGTATTATTTGCCACATCATGGAGTCATCCGAGAATCCAGTACTACAACGAAGTTCAGGGTAGTTTTCGATGCATCAGCAGCTACTACTTCTGTAGTGTCGTTTAATGACATCCAAATGGTGGGGCCCACTGTCCAAGATGATCTCTTTTCTATATTGCTGCGCTTCCGTCAGCACAAGTTTGTTATTTCTGGTGACATAAAGAATATGTACAGGGCCATTCAGGTAACACGTCCATTACAACAAATAATCTTTCATGCTACCACTTCAAACGTACAGTCTTAATACTATTACGTATGGTACAGCTTCCCCCTTATTTAGCTACTAAGAGCTTAGTCAGTCTAGCAACAACCACCTCTAATGACATTGCAAAAAGTCAATAGAACGAGATTTTTACGTCGACGATTATCTAAGCGGTGGCGACTCGGTTTCCAAGGTGGTCCAGATGGCTAAAGAAGTTGCATCCATTTTATCGTCAGCTAACTTTCATTTGAGAAAGTGGCAATCTAATAGTTTGGAGATTTTAACAGAAATAGCTGGTGTTTTAGGGCATTCTGGTAGGTAGAACTTGTCTGAGAACAGAAACGTGTCATCTAAAACGATAGGCGTAAGTTGGCTATGTAAATCTGACTCTCTCGAGTTTTCATTATCAATCGATACCAGCAAACTAATCACAAAGCGCCACATTTTATCTGTGATTAGCCAAATATTTGATCCATTAGGTCTGGTAGGGCCTTGCTTTATAGAGTCTAAAATTGTCATCCAAAGTCTATGGATGGCTAAGTGTGTATGAGGAGATGGCCACGTGCTTGACTCAAGAGGCCTCTATCTAGGGGTCTTAAATTCCCGTCCTCTTACCCCTCTTTCCACTGATCCTCTAGATTTTTCCGTTCTCACTCCTGGACATTTCATAATTGGGCGACCACTAATATCTGTTCCGCATCCACAGGTTACTGATCTCAACATCGGGAGACTGGATCGGTACCAAAGACTGGAGCATATAAATCAACATTTTTGGAACCGCTTTCATTTAGAATATTTTCAACTTTCAGTGGGAGCACTGGTTCTCATCAAAGAGAAAGGCCAACCGCCCTTGGTGTGGCCACTGGGGCGTGTCATCAAGGTATGCCCTGGCTGCGACGGGACCACACGGGTAGTGGAGTTGAAGACGAAGAGAGGAATGGGGGTGCGGGCTTACAACAACGTCTGCCCACTTCCTCTTACTTGAATGCTTCAACCCGGGGAGGATGTTCGGGCGCCTCCGACCACTCGGCATTCTTCGGCTGCTATCTTGAGACGGCGGAAGGTGGCGAGAGGTGCGGCGTGCGGGACGCGGGCTATCGACCACTACGCTTCCGATCTCGGACTACGGCACGCGCGCGCAATCCATCCGCTTACCAATGTCGATAACTATTATTTTATCTTATTTGGATTATATTTATATTTTAATTACAGTCCACTGCTTTTGAGTTTAGTCCTTAGATAGGTCCCTAACAGCGGCAAAGATTAAAGTTCTTAAGCTATTATCGTTGTCTGTTCTCTATTTATATTGAAATCTAGGCCGAGTAAATAAACTGTAGACGGAGTTAATATTTCATATTAATTGATTTCACAATTTATTAATTTTAAGGATTGAGAACTTCTTTATTTATAAAAGAATTTTAGAAGATGTCTCTGAATAAAACGACTTAGTTTTTTTTTATTATTGCATAGTTATTGCAATGTTAGGCATAAGTTCAAAGGTTATCTTTCTCTATTTAGTTTAAATTTACAGCCAAGCCCCTAACTCTACAAGGCTTAACTCTTATAACCTTACATCTTGGTCAAAACGTATGGCTTGAACGTTCCATTTAACTATTGTATGACATTAAAGACCGTTGACTTAATTTCTTACCATGAGCCCATAGGAGTGCCTGTGTCGTTTAGAGAAGATGTAGGTACCACTCATCCGTTGTAAAGGAAGAGTCTTCCGAATTTACTTGGTTTACAGCAGTCAAGTCAATAAATCTAGTGCCCGTCTGGAGGATTGTGCTGAAGCATTTGCATGGTGAAGAAAGATCATGCTTTAAGAACGCTGTTGATCAGGCAAAAAAACAACTTACAATTATCAATTTATTATAACTGTGATTTCTATTGTATCTATGTATCGTTTGTTGAAGATTCCAAATAAATAAGCCTACCCTAAAAAATTATGAAGAATACTCATATATCGAAAATGTTGCCTCTTTTTACTCCCGAGAAACATAAAAGTTACACCCCTTCTTTAGAATGAATACAGTGTTTAAGTGTCCACTGTTATTAGCAAAACAATATAACCAACTTCTATAAAATAAAACACTACAAAAAGTGCAAAAAAACTTTAATTTGGGAAGTCGATAGCAAGAAATTACCGAAACTAAAGGTCCTTTGCACGATGCAGTGCGCAGTGTTTTGTTTTTAAGTCCGTAAACGTTTCATCCAAACACAGTTTCGTGTTCTACCAAACACAAGTTCGTGTACTACTTTATATTGTTTTATTCACTTAAGTCAGAATAGGTAGGTAGGTATACTGTTCATCATTGAGGACTTCCGTGGCAGTAGGGTTTCTTCGCAATCCATGATCAGTTAACAACTATTAGGTACTTAACCAGCTAATGTGTTTCATTTTCTGTACTTATTCTGACCACACAACCAATTTACTCGGAGAATTACGTTTTTGGGAATACCCATTCACAAAAAGTAATTATCCGAATAATTAAATAAATTGGTTGTATGCCATACGGACGGACAGACGGACAGGAAGAAATGCTCCGTTTCTATGTGCCATTGGCTACGGAACCCTAAAAACAGACGAATCGAGAAATTCTTCCTTTTTAAAGTCGGTTATAAAGATGCCTCAAAGAATCTTCAGTTTTTGTTCAAAATATTCGGTTGAAGAGAACTTGAAATAACTTGAATGAGATGAGACCTATTTAGAGAAATCCAGAACCAATTGTTAAATATTCCAAGACCCAAGTCCAGATCAGAGAACTCCAGAAGAACATCTACGTAACTACTTTATTTCCGATATGAAATTTTATTACAAAAATTCAGTTTTATAACAAACATTATGTATCAATATACGAATGTTTTCACTATTCTGGGGCAAATCTTAACATCGCGATTCAGAAAATGTCAATATTTGCGCAACGCCATCAACCAATTACTTACAGTGGTTAACACGAAACTCGTTCTGTATACAAGAAACTTTTTTAAATCAAACTGAACCCAATTTGATTGAGAAGGAGTTGTAATTTTTTAAACTGATCAATAATTATCTAACATTGCATTTTTTATCATTCAGAACAACACATCAATTATTATTATCTTCCGTTATCGCCATTTTTAAAAATTGTTTTAACGCCCCTAATCAACCAACAAAGGAAAGTGATTTTTTAAACATTGTAATCATTATCATTACTTTTTGAAATAACACCGTTTCCTTTGTGACAAGTTTTTGTAGTGACCATTTGGCGTCAATATAATGTCATTATGTGTATGCACATATAATTACGTAATAAAGTTTATTACGTTAAAGTTTATTAAATATAATAATAAAGTTATTACTGAACCCTTTCACAGACCTTTTGACAGACCGAAGCGATTGCGATGAAACAAAAACTTATAATTACTCCGAGCTATTCACAATATTTACCTCGGAGTAAAGTAGAAGTTGTAGTAGTATTAGTGTGCCCTGCGGCACTATGGATCGATGATTTGAAGAAGGTGACTGGCAGCGGATGGATTTTGGAGGAGGCATACGTTCAGCAGTTAGGCAGGACGTCAATTAGCTGATGATGATGATGATAGACAATATTTCAGTATAAAATTTAACCATATTTTACGTGATACTTGTTCTTATCAATCTCTCACATCACATTAAACATACAGATAAAAATTCCAAAAATGATAGAAATGGCATCTGTTGGTTATCCTTGAACACCCCAATTTTTTTTATTTGTTGTGTACAGAAACGCCTCGTCTACAAATTTATTAAATGTTTATAAGATATACAGCATGTAAAAAAAACTCTGTCGGATCCTGAAGGGTATTATTTGTAGTCGTAATGCGTACACAAATACGTAATCATTTAATGGATACGGGATTATTATT
This sequence comes from Dasypolia templi, assembly GCA_963555695.1. Taxonomy (NCBI): domain Eukaryota; kingdom Metazoa; phylum Arthropoda; class Insecta; order Lepidoptera; family Noctuidae; genus Dasypolia; species Dasypolia templi. Next base: position 8,737,715 of record OY743137.1, on the reverse strand, counting down.
TTTCCCTTGATTAGGATATAAAATAATTAAAATAATTAAAAATAATCTTATCAAAGGCAACACTGATCGCTCGACAAAGTTCACCTACAGTTTCGTGTCAAAGAAGCCGCCTGAGCGAGACGGTGCGATGCTTTGTCGCGTGCCGCCAAACAAACTTATGACTAAATAACATTCTGTTTTTTTTACTATTTTTTCTAGTTCGTATGTTAAACCAGGAATACGCCTTTATTGGATCAGACAAGGTTTTTGTTACAGGCTGTAGATATAGATAGATTACGTCTCTATACAATACTTTGCTGATCCTTTAGGGTTGCTTGGATTTGCTTCCTAAATTATTTTTTACTAAGAACTATGAGTTCAATTCAATCTCTCTTAGATTGAATTAAACTCATTGTTAGATGTCTCAACCAAACGATGAAGGCTTGAACTCAAGCCAGCGTTGGATTTACAGAGGCGAGTAGCAAATAGACGTCGAGTGCGTACCTCACGTACGTGAACTGTTCGATTGACTGCCTAGCTGTCCTCCAAAACCCAGACCCACTTCACACATTCACTGAACATTCACAGTTGAAATGAAATTATAACATCCTTACTTATCTCGATTGGTGATGGAAACCTCGATTGTTTGGTTTTACGAAACCCACGAGACGACTCTCACAAAGGTAGTCTTCTGGGGAATCAAAAGATTTGTTTGTATTGATCGCTTATTTCACAGAGAAGCCCGTATTTTTCCCCTGTCCATAGAAAAGCGACATTTTAAATACTCTTTTAATGAAACACATAACTTAGTTTATAACAAATTTTATTTCGTTGACGTTCATTATTCATATATTCCGTATCGGTTATTTAAAATTGGACAATAATTTGGGTTTATTTATTTACAAATAATTTATTAATTTATTCGCTCCCCAATTCGACGAGATGTAATTAACTGTCAAGATAATTGTGTTAAATTACGAAAAGTATATTTACTTGGCCTGTTTCACATTAATATTTATGTCGTTGCGTAATGGTCGACACGTTTTCTTATTTACTCATAATTACAGCTTTATTACTGATATTTTTATTGCCTATAGGCAATTCTTTTGCATCGTTTACTCGATATTATGTTTTTTCTTGTACTTTAATATGAAGTGATAGTGGCTCTCCAAAACATGATTGCAATTTTTTTTACTTTAAAGGCTGACTCACATTGGGCGGGCTGAATGGCAGAAGTCCTCCTACATTACTGTCGCACATTTTTAAAGAACTTTTGTTTCAATGAAATGCGCTTAGATTTGAGCGTCAGAATTTTTGGAGCAGCCTCGAAATAGAGCTAGTAGTAGTATGCTGTCATGGTTGTAATTTCAAACAAGTTAAGACAAATGTTGATGAGACAGTTTATTTAATATTATCATCGCCATTCATTATCTGTTTAAGAAAGGGCTCCAACTTCATACTTAAGAAAACCACCCCACTATCTAGTTATTTATTTGCCACCATGTTTGACCGCATCCATGCTCATGTCTTCCAGAAGTGTGCAATTTAATCTCTGGAAACGCCATAAGCATCTGCGACCGCCATTAAAGGTAACAACGACCATCGCTTACGGGGACTATCCATTTCCACCCTTATGATCCCTTATATGTATTATCTTTATGAAAACATCTTATATCTTGAAAACCTTGAGTTGCGAACACATGGTACATCATTGTTAGTTCCCATTTTAAACTCGTCAATTAAATAATCTAAAAGCTAAATCTTAGTTACAATTAGAAGGGTTTCGCTGTCTGCCCATAATAATTAATTATTATATAACCTTACATAACTGTTAATGAGTATAAACAACACCTTTTCGAGATACAACAGTTTCACCTACCCTTCATTATCTCAACATAACGATGCGGACAGACAGCTACAGTATATAATTGTATGTATTATACTTTTAAGTATGTACAAAGCTTTGATAGAAACATTTACAATACATAATCAACCGAATTTTACAGTCTAATACATTTGAAATACATACAGTTTCGCTTTCTAAAACATTTCCCCCAAAAACTGTTGTAAGAAGATCCTATTCTCAATGTTTAACGACCCAAACAAAATCACTTTTACAAAGTAACTTGACATAAGCAAATAACGAGATTTTAAAGAATGTGGAAGCCGAAAACTTGTCTATTTACAAGACGTCGTGGCTTTTTCACAAGGTTTTTTGAGGCAACAAAAAGTACACATTCCCTTATCCTTTTTAATCGTATTAAATCATGCTTGTTTTATCCTCAAGCAATATAAAAATTATACGAATTATTGGCTGAGCTTATGGTTTACTTCAGGTGACTGGAGACATTCAAGTTCCGAGCTGTAGGTTGTAAAATGAAGGTTTTCTTAGTACATAGAGTGTTATCAAACAACACAGAATGGAGGCTGTTTTATCTAGTGTTGATTTTGCACATCCTTGTTGCATCGCTGCAGGGTGTTCACCTAGGAACAGAGAATATTATAAATGAGATACAAGATAAAAATAGTCGTAGTAGGTATTTCAAATCAAGTATTCCAAGTAATAAAACTTAGTATCAACATAGATTTCGATAAAGCGTTTGACACAAGTTTTTATAATTTCCAAACTTAACTAACTTTGGAAATTATCAAAACTTTTGTTAACATTGACCAAAAATATTTAAATAATTATTTATCTTTTAAAATTTGTAATAAAATGAGTTTCATCGTGGAATTTTGACGATTTCTTACCAGATAAGACGTGAACCCTAGTGGCTGCCGAGGGAGCGTTATTGGGGCCACATGTGTAAACTCCTGCATCTGAACCAGTTGCGCGCTGTACCAATAGTCGGCTGGTACTCTTCAGGCCTTTTTCAGTGACCAATGATATGCCACCCCGTGCAGAGTCGAAATTAATCACCTAAAAAAATATAAATTTAAAATATTGTTGTTTTTCTTCGGAACTATTTTCGTGGTAAAGCATAACATAACTGGAGAAATGTAGGTATTCTATACGCTTTACGTAACCCTTCGGGGAATTCAGGCGTGATACATATGATGTTATGATGAACATATGATGTTATGTTATGTTATTATCAGTGGTATTTTCAGTGGTAGTTTATGAAACTTGTTTTTGAATTAACCTACTAAAAAAATCACATTTGAAGTTGTACTAATAAGTATCGAAACAAATATTAGTTCTTATATTTTCCTACCATCATTAATGCCAATTTTAATAGGCAAACTTTTATCTTATTGACACTATTAAATTTCCATTAAAACTTAATGCGGCTGACTAACTCTCCCGACGTAGTCCCGGAATGAATTTGTTAAACAGGCCATTCATTACGTAATCGCTTTTAAACCATGAAATCGATTGACTCAGGATTGAGTCCCCAATTCCGTATACATCGACAATTTAATCGGTTATTAGCTGTATTTGTCAAGTTATTCAATCAATTTTTTCGGGTTACTGGATTTCGCTATAGAATTTTGATTTATTTAACATAAAACAAAGTTCAAAAATATGGTTAATATTGATTGTAACAGAAATTAATCAACAATATTATCTGTAGAAAAGTTTACTCCGAATTTTTGCCTGGTATTACTTTTCTTAACAACAATCATTTATAAAACGTGAATCTTTCCGACAATACAAACAAATACAGCAATATAAACGGTATGATGCGAATATAATAGCGACAAACCACATTAAGCGTACGTAGAGCGCACTATATTGTGGTCAGCAGTGGTTTATATGTGACCACATAGTAACTGTGCGTAATTAGATACATGTGGCTTCTCGACCATTATTACGATACAAAATTAAACTAGGTTTGTTTGTAAATCCAAACAACATTGATTTGAATAGAAGTTTTTCATATGAATTACAGTTTGGTAGACTACTATGAAGTCGCTCGATTTTGTTGATGGATTGTTAAGGTCTATTCGTTTTATGATTGATATGAAACGTTATAAATGCTACGGCATAACGAACTTCAAAGAAGGTTTCTCAATTCAATTAATATACTAATTCGTAAAAAGTAAAAAACAATGTTTTTGGTATGCGATGAAATTACTCGATTTTGCTGATAGATTGGAACTTATTGGTCCGTTTGTTGGATGTTTGATAATTTGAAACGTGATTAATGCTTTGGCATAACGAGTTTTTCTGACGAGATTTCTTTATTATTTTAAGTAACTTAATTGTCGACCTAGATTTACCCAGAAGGAAAAAAGCGCAAAGGAATTGTTTCATGTGTTATTTCAATTATCAGAGGTCTCTAACAATGTTATCAATTAATCTAGGTCGCAAGTCAGTGGTAACAGAACCAGTATAAGCTGGCTTCGTAATCTTTTGAAACTCCGTACTATGCTGGGCCGGCTTAAGGTCAAAGTTCGATTTTAACATACCCTGTCGTTAAAGTCGATTAAGTTTAGGAAAACTACAAAGTTATTAAGTAATAATGAAAAAAAACGTACATTTGAAATTACCTGTTCTCCATGCGTCCAGGTGATCGAACTGGGTGGCTCAGGGGTGTGCCGCACTGTGCAGGTCAGGTTGATGGTGGAGCCAGCTTGGATGAACAGCTCCGGTCCACTGGATATTACTGTTTCTGGTTCTAGAGGATATAAATAATGCTTTTAATTAAGATGTTGATGTTTCTTTGACAAAAGTGTAATTGAAATTACTGAAAACTTGTTAAGAAGTCGTTGTATTCATCACACGTTTTCGTATTGGGCAAAACCTGAAATCCCGAAAAATAAAAACGGCTGAGATGTGAACATAAATATGTGGAGCAACAGATTTTTGTTTGCGATTTAACAAATATTAGTAGTTACGGTACAATGAGAGCAGTGGTGGCCCAGTGCTATCAGGCACGCCTTGCGAGTTGTCGGTCGTGAGTTTGAAACCGGGCAGGCACATTACTTTATGTATTATATAGTATACATCGTCGCCTGCACTGCTCTCAAAACGCTGATGAAAAAAATCGTAAGGAAACCGACATCCAGCACTCAGGGTCCGCGTGGTGGATTACGGAAAGAAAAGAAAGAAAGAAAATAAATAAATTTGACCCAGGTTAAGGCACACAATATTTACACAAAACAAAAACAAACAAAAAAACAGAAGAAAAGAGTATTGTGTGCCTCACGGCTGCGCCAAATAGGCCCAGTTCAGCATAAATGCCCAGACAACTAAGTGCCTGACGCTGGTTTTCAACTAGACACGTACGGTTACGGCCCACTATCTCACACAGAGAGGCGGCCTGTGTCCCAGCAGTGGGAACGTTGTAGGCTGATTATACGGAAAAATGACTCCTTAGGGGCGATGCGCCAGGATAGACCAAGCACACCACAGAATATTCAAATTTTCTTACGTTTTTTGCAATTTCCAAGACAGTGTCAGGTTGTATGTTGAACAAAATATGATTCGCGACCGTAACAAGTATGTATTTACAATTATAATCATTCAAATCAACAATACATTTCTCTAAGTTCATATAATCCCATATTGTATTGACGCTGGCGAACCCTTAAGGAGTTTTCAGATTTAAATTACATCTTTTTAATTAAATCTTTAAACTGCTGTTTGACACTTTCCGTGACAAGAGGACTGGATTTTACATTTTTTGCAGTGCCATGCAACGTGACAATGCCGCCAGTCTCTTAGGTACACTAGGTCAGTCGAAAACGAGGGGATATTTTATTTAGTTAATAGTTTTAGTTACGTCAGGATATTTGTTTATAAGGTATATGTTATTACTTCTTATAATCTGTACCAGCATCCACAGAAATGGGGACTTTAAACTTACTAATATTAAGCTCATAGGTCTACTCTCTAATGCCCGGTTCCTATAAACAAAAACGAATCGTTTTGCTTATCAATGGTAGCATTTTTTTTACCAAACTCAGCATTTAAAGATGTTAGAAGATCTTTGTGTGTAGATGTTGATGTAAGCTTATTTTACCTGTGATAGCAACTACCACATGGGAGGGTCTACTATGCGATGCTATGAGTTCTTCGTTTCATTATTGGTTGGCTAAAAGATACATTAATAGTTAATTTTAACCAATAACGGTCCGTAAATTATAGGAATCGGCCATAAGTCTGTCAGCGAACATACGGGTCCATCCAAAAGTAGTTTTAAAATTCAATTAATCGGACGGACGAAACACATCGAGCGTAGGGACAACTGTCCAATCGTGTTGTCAATCATTCTTGTTATGTCGGAAACCGAACTAATCTTATGTCCCTAAGTAATACAGAGTACGAAACGCCCTAAAAATCTGCCAAAACTACGGAATATGTGCTTAGGTACTAAATATATTATCCCCTATTAATATTTTTTTATTTTTAGACCCCCTTTTTCATCGTTACTACAAAAATTTATTAATGTTAGTTTGTGGCAGCCGACTTTGACGAAATACTGTCAGATATTAATATCGTCTTGAAATCCCAGATATCGAATATTCCAGAATATTCGATATCGAACATCCCGATATCGAAATGAACAGAGTACAAAAATAGAAGCAATATAAAACGTATTCTATAGTCACTGAGTCAATCCCGCGGGGAATACAAAAATATTCAGGTACAACATTTGCCACTTGTGAGAATTCTTCTTTATAGCACGTCGATGGCAAATATAATATAATACTTTTGCCCACGGTTTCGCCCTGTGGATGTCGGAAAATATCCCACGGGAATGTACTACCGGGATCAAAAGTACTCTCTGTGTTAATTCACGCTATAAACTAGCCATGTGCCAAGTTTCATCCAAATCCTGTAAATAATGTTTTACTTTTATTTCACTTGATTGCACTCTATTTCGTTGTTAATTTTGTTATTGTCTTAATCATTTTATTCTTTAAAATTGCGTTTTACCTTACATCTGTATGTCACTTTTTAGTTTATAAATTGCTCTGCATGTAAACTTAAATATAAAAAAATAGATGATTGTTTTAAGTTTCAACTCGTTAATAATATTCACTTAGCATAAATGGTTGTGCATACACATTATAGTATTCCACATACCATCGTATATTACATTCTTGTTACTGCTGCTATGAAGGTATGAATCAATTCACCTCCTCTACTGCAATTCAAACTGCACATACCAGTAACATGCACAATAATTTTACCCAAATCTACCGAACAAAGACCGCCATCAAGTTGGGGCACAATAGTCGGTATTCCGCTTTCAATATACCTTATGAAGCAACAGACTACGTATTTGATGTAGAGTAAAGTCGCCTACACGTCAAGTTTCAGCGGTAGGAGTTTTAATAGAATACGAGGCCAGTTTATACTAGTTTTGTGGTGTGCGGTCGACTGTCCCAACGACTATTGTGGGTAAGATTGTGTATCTGTATGTCATCTGCCATACAAGCACTTTTGGTTACTACAAGCCGCGGAAAGAAGCAAGTTTTTAGGTAATTGACAATAGCGCATCGCAACAACAAATAAGGTTCAGAATAGCGATGAGTATGATGTTAGTTGAACCGAATTACCACTTAATTAAAAGTAACTTTGCAGTTTTAATTTAAAAATCATGCAAAGCTCCGTGGAATTATTTTTGTGCCCAGTTTTATGATTGTTTTAACGTGATGCAATTTATCATTCTAGCCTCATTGGTCTAGTGGTCGCAAGAGCTACTGCTGAGCATGAGGTCATGTGTTCGATTCCCAGGTCGGCCAAAGTGTTATTGAGTTTTTCTATCTAGAATTTTTCAGTAGCAGCCCGGTGTCAGGATTTGTACCCGGTTGATGGCAATACGCTCGCCCCCTATTACACGGTACTTAAGCATAACTGGCGAAATAAGGGTGTATTATAGGTAAACCTATGCCTAACCCTTCTGGGATTACCGGCGTGAGGTTATGTTATTTTGCAATTTAATTTTAATGAAATAATTTGGAATAAGTCTTTTTCTTTGAACATTTCAGTTTTTTTTTTCCATCTTGTTATATGTACCACTAGCACTTCTCCCGCGACTTCGTCCACGTAGATTTCATATTTTTTCCCCTGTCTTCTTCTTAAATAATAATACATCAGAACAAGAACTTCGTCGACGTCCATCGTGCACAGTCGCCTCGCTTATAGTGTTAAAAATTGGCACCAGCTTCGACCATGGCCGACAACCGATTATTAACCGTAAGTGTGAACCAAGGCGTCGACTTCCGATTAATATATGGATCCGACACCCGACAATTGGGAACGAGCTCTTACTGTGCGTCAAAACACTCAGTGTTTTACGATGGCCTACGTTTGGACAACACCTTAACATCTTTAACTTAATTAGAACTTTAAAAAAATGCACTCTAATCTAATTGAAAAACTGGGAGGATTTCAATCATCACATCTTCCTCTAATAGCATTTAGGATAGTTATCCTAAATGCTGTGCTAATTATTGTTATCTGTACGGCAGATACAGAGCAGTGGTGGCCCAGTGGTAACGGCCGCGACTTACGAGTTGTAGGTCGTAGGTTCGAACCCAGCCAGGCGCTTTACTTTGTGTAAATTATTTCATCACCACTGCTCTCAAAACGGTGAAGGAAAACATCGTGAGGAAGCCGGCATGTCTTAGAACCAAAAATTCGAGGACATGTGACATCTACCAACCCGCACTGGGCCCGCGTGGTGGAATAAAGCCCACTCCCTCTCACAGAGAGGAGGCCTGTGTCCCAGCAGTGGGAACATAATAGGCTGATTATGCTGTGCTTATGCTTGTACGGCAGATGCCATGATAACATGATATTTTGGAGATAGTATATTACGTTCCCCACAGTAGAGTAGAGTGTCTACTAAGAAATATTATTTTAAAACCCTTTGGCGAATTAACAAGTACCAAAGTTAAACTTTGTTTGCAGGCGAAATTGCGAAGAGCAGCATGTTTCTACATTATAATAATTACAATTTATAATTTACACGTGCCCATGCATTATGGAGGTAGTGCTGAGAAAATATGCTACCGCAGCAATGTTAGTGTAGGCAACGTTCGACGAGACGTAACAATCTCAAAGGAATCAACAAATACCTGTTTTCCAATTGCTTATGTTCAAAATGTCAATACTTTGTTAATACCTGAGGCTTTTGTAATGTTCCTACTTTACTAATTGTTTGTGTAAGTAATGGATATTTATCATAATGCAAAATGTATTTTAAAACATGAACGTCTGTAGAAAGAAGAGGGATGTGAAATTCTACCTTTCGTTTTTCTAAGAGAAGTATTTTGGAGAAGATGATGATCATTGAAGTTGTTAGCCTAAAAAGCCATGTCAATGTACACAAAAGTGCTAGCACTAACAGTTACTGATTATGATACCCTGACCGATTTATGCAACATAAACGTCGCAAATGAAGACATTGCCGTTGGAAAGACAGTTAGTTCAGTCACGCAGAACACAAAAACGGACTAACGTGAAAAAAGAAGAAGAGTAACTAATATAAACTTTATATTTATGTACTTTATTATGTAACTATTAACAGATACCACTTTATATTTAAAACAAATAAATAATTTAAAGTTCAAACAATATAATAACGGCAAAGGTTAGATTTAACACATGAAACGACTGCCTCTTACAAAGGTCTCCGAACGAAAAAGTTCCCTCGCAACGAAACGCTGCTCTTGTTTATGTTTCCATGCTGAATATTGATACTATCTTGTTCGATGTTTACATCCGCCTCGAGAAACAGCCGCGCAAGCACATCGTCTCTCCGTGGGTCACGATGCCGCTTTAGTGATTTCAATCTTAACTTTGTAAAGAGAGCGCGGCTAACGCCAGCAAGAGTGTAGGCAGACATGTACTAACCTACAATATTAAGGAAGACAGCATGCCCTATAGGTGGCGTGGTGGATATCTGGCACTCGTACTGGCCGGAGTCGCGGCGCTGTGGGCTGCGGATGCGCAACGCCCACTCCTCTGAACGCGGCTTGTGCTGCGCCTCGAAGCGCTGGTCTGACGTGTACGTGTAGCGGCCCACCGTCAGCAGGTGGATGTCGCGGTGACGGACCCAGGATACCTGAGGAGAATATGACTGAATTTAGTAAGACGTACTAAGTTTATCGTGTTCACCACTGACATCGGTGAAGAAAAACATTGTGAGGAAACCTGGAGTTTTAATTAATTCACCTAAGTCTGAAACCGAGAACCTGTCTTAAGCGAGCCTGATGATCAATGCTTCTCTGTATGAGAAAAGGTCGTTGCCTTGCAGTGGGACAATAATAGGCTGGTATTATAAGTACGTAATCATTGTATCCTCATTATTTTAGAATTCCGACCGGATTTTGGTTTCCGTTTTACTTGATGCGGCTGAATATCAAACAAATCTCTACTAGTTATGTACTGTATAGATTATACGTTGATAATTTGATGGCTGAATAACTAGACAATCATTTATTTAGTTAAAGAATATAAGGAAACAATCGTAGGTGTCAGTTCTTGGCTGACAACCCATCGAACAAGAATGAATATGATAAAAGATCCAAATATATTACGCAATACATTATAAACAGGATTTTTATTTACTTCGGTACCGTTAGCATCCCACCGATTATAGTCGATCAAAAGAAAAAAAATTATTCGTCAATAAAAATCGATCAAGTACGCAAGAAATCAGTTGGTGGTTGACTAATATTTTTCACAAAGTAAAGTTGAACTTAAAAAGAAATCTACCATTCTTTGTAACCTGACATCAACACTTTTCTTGCCCTAAATCAGGCGAGAAATGATAACAAAAAAACACAACCCAAGAATTAAAGGAACATGAACATAAAAAAACCTTTTCATTCGCTATTCTTTATACATTTTTCATTCCAACGGAAACGCTAGATGACATACATAGATATCATTCAAAAGGTTTTCCTAACTCGAACACATAAAATTCAAGTATAAAACCAAATATTTTGTTTTATCTTTAGAAACGTGTCTGATAACTGAAGAGTAAAGAATATACGGGCAAGTATAATTTCCTTTCAAAGGAAAACATGACAAAAAATTTATTATGTCATGTCTCTTAACCTGAATGGAGCAGTAACAGCACACAGCCCAAGTTCGTCACCTATAGGTTCACAATTAATTGATAATTGACTATCAGGTCTGTTCTACATTGATAATACTTCTTGCAATAGCTGATAATTTCATCTAAGCAAATCTCTGAGTAAAGAAAGCTTCGCTCATTAGCATAGCAAACCTGCATTTGTATTCTTGAAACTTCAATAACCGTCAGCGTTTTTTGTATGCTTTATTAATACTTCGCCATTAACTATGAAAACGACTGTTAGCGTCATGCTTATGCAGTTCCATAGCGATCTATGGTAATCCTAACCCTAAAAATACCCTAATTCTGAAAGTTACAGAAGGGACAAAATCAGGGGAAGATATTGAAACATAAATAAACGAACTTAACATTTCAAAGGACGACCATGTGTTTATACAAAACACAAATTCACAGCCTTCAAAAACAAAATTATTAATGAAGGTATTGATTCTGGAGGTTCTGACGACAAATTGATACCTGTTTGCTTATGGCTGAAACGGGAACAGACTGTTGAACTATTTCATGGCTTTGAAAGGACAGCTGTGAGTAATGATGATACTTCTGACAGTCCAAATGTCGCGAAAACATTCCGGAGAAATTCTGGGTTATTTTTGGCATGACGTTTGATCTACATTTTAATATCAATCTGTGTTAATAATTAAGTGTTATTAAAAGCGTTAATAACATAACATAACATAACATCACGCCTTGTTTCCCCGAAGGGTTGGGCAGAGGTGTACGTATAGCACACCCACATTTCGCCAGTTATGTTTTTAAGTCCCATGTAATAGGGGGCGAGTAATACTTCCTTAAAATTATTTTAGAAAAGAACCTTAAAAGTCAGATGATAAAATAGCTCGATAAACCATGCATGTAAAATGTAAGTGTATTGGTGATACAAGGTAAATATCAACGTAAATATCTTCGACATCATTTCGTACAACACTCATCTCAGCGTGAGTTAACTATAAAGACACAAGGACATTTTAAATTATAAAGTTTCAAGTGTCAATCTGCCACTGTGTACTTTACAGCTTGCCATAAAAATATTTTAATGTTGTTTACAAAGAGCTATTTCGTGAGTGTGACGTTGAGCCACTTAACGGACGGGGAAGAAAGCCACGATGGGCTTGGGATATAAAGAAAAAAAAAGCCAGTTCAATTTACCCCCAGAATTTCTTAAAGAATTCGTTGTAATGGATCGACCTTAAGCGTTTCACTGGATAGGAGTTATCAATGGCAGTAAAGTGCTCACTTCCGAGGAAGAACGGTCGATACCTGAAGTAAAGCGTAAATATAAAACTGCCTCCTGTAACACTCAAGAATTTTATGATCCAGTACACAAGGGAGGATCTATTGCTATTTGTCGGGATAATGGTATTAATCTAGAAGGCGTTTGAAGCGTTTTATTTTCGGTCTTAAGATTTTATTAGGTTTAAGGATTATTTTCTAAGAAAACCTACACTCGAATCACGAATAAGTGTTTGAAATGGAATCGTGTTCCGTTTTTGGAATTGCCTATTTAGGTTGTAACGTTGCCTTGGGCTAGACAGCCCAAGGCAACGTTACGTTCGTACACCTGTCTACATCCATCGTACGGTCTTCTAACACCACGTCGATTGCTTCATTACTACCTGCTTTGAATCTTTTGTGTGTTAGTCGAGCAATGGATATATCTCGATGGTATCTCGCAACACTGTCTAACGTATCAAGTGCATTTATAAAATATGTATTAGATAATTCCAGATATTTCATTAAGTTTATATGTACTTTTTCGGGGAAATGAAAATGTGGTAAAGATATTTTTTTACGGATTTGATCGTGAATTTTAAAATTGACAACAAGTGGATATGCGTTGTAATAGTTTTACGGTGTACCGAGTCGAAAAACCTGTACCGTGAAATGTAAAAGATTTGTTTACTGTCATAAATCGCGAGATGTTGAAGTAGTTTCCTTTTTCATTTAATATCACCTAAATATTTCGTGATTCCTGGGTGTTATTCACAAAAATTGTACATTTACTACTCTCTCCGCGTCCAGATTGATTATTTTATATCTGCTATATCAATATTAGCTAAATTGTATTCACCCTAATTCTAAAAGTGTAGAGCTACAATTTATTATACTCAGTAAAATTTTCCAAGAGTACAATAATCCAATGCTTCAAATTTTAAAAATGTGTCCGCAGAAATTTCATAGAGAAAATCGTGTCCACCTTTGCTTAAAGTAACATTACAAATTTATTTAAAAAAATCTAATTGTGTTAGTATAAAACTTAGTATTTTTCTGGTATGGTTATCCATTAAAATATACTATTCTTTAAAAGAAATAAAGCAAACAGCAATGTATACATAATATTCACATAAATAAATGAATGTCCAATATTATACTCATCTCTGTTTTTCTTCTCGGTTACAGTGCTTTTCAACATTATTCCTAACTTGGAACCTGGAAACATAACACAACAAACACTGTTGGCAGGTGGCGTGACTGTCGGTTTGGCCATTTTGTTCCTTTACTCAGTGCGGTCAATATTGTGTGTCACGTCATAATTCGACATTTACTTGTGATATCTGTTTACGTGGTCTATCTGAATTCGGTAAGTACATTCCAGCTTTTATATTACTATGAGAAAATAATCGTGGTTGCACAAGTGAAATCGGTAGAAAGAATCAGTAAAAACTGATTGATGACGGCTCCAAAATTTATTTTGTAGGATAGACACGGGCTAAATGTTCATATATGTTATTTCTCCGTTACGTTTCTCTGTTATGTAACAGATATGAAAAGGTAAAGTATGTACACCTTTTTTTACAATGTGGGTCACCTATTTAAAAAGGTTTAAATTTATGTGGATATTAATAAATTTACAGATATTGAATTACAAAAATCATCACTAAGTAATCGAATATTTTTAATGTCTTCTCACTTCAAACTTTATAAAAACGAATTTACGACAAGGTTACAAAATAAAATAGAATTTTCAAAGATTGTAGGTATGTCCTTAATTAACATAATGTGCCCGAGCAACTGCTTGACATCATTAAGGGGCTCCACGCTCGTAAGGCCCCCGGTTCGGATGGTATTACCAATAAGGTATACAAACTCCTTCCTGCCCCGCTCATAATGCTTATGACCGCCATCTTCAATGGCGCCTTGAGCAACAACATCTTCCCACAAGCATGGAAAGAAGCCACCGTCATCGGTATCCCAAAGCCAGGCAAGCCAAAGTCTGAGCCCTCCAGCTACCGCCCTATTAGCTTACTCAATGTTCTCGGCAAAATCTACGAGAGACTTATTTATAAGCGTCTCAAAGACTACGCCGAAGCAAAGAGGCTCATTCCCAACGAGCAGTTCGGTTTCCGTCCCCAACACTCGAGTATCCACCAGGTCCACCGTATAGTAGAGCACTTATGCGCTGGTCTGCAGCGTAATGCGACGACGGGCGTGCTATTCTTCGACATAGCGAAAGCCTTCGACAAAGTCTGGCACAACGGCTTGATATACAAGCTGTACCAACTAGGAGTGCCAGATCGTCTCGTGCTCATCTTACGAGACTTTTTGTCGAATCGCACCTTCCGCTATCGCATCGAGGGTGCACTCTCGTCCCCTCACCCTATTCGCGCCGGTGTCCCTCAGGGTTCCGTTATATCTCCTCTAGTCTTCACGCTGTTTACTAGCGATATCCCACAGAGTAAAAAGGCTCAGTTGGCTCTCTTCGCCGACGACACTGCCGTTTACTATACCGGTCATTGTCCCAACGCTATAGCTCGTACTCTCCAAACCTCCGCAAACGTCTTAGGCGCTTGGTTCCGGAAATGGAGAATCGAGGTCAACCCCGATAAGAGTCAGGCGGTTCTCTTCTCGAGACGTCGTCGAGTCCCACCCCCCCCTTCCCAGCCCGATCACTATGTACGGCAAGCCAATCCCTTGGGAGAAGCAAGCCAAATACCTAGGCGTGATCCTTGATCAAAACTTAACGTTTAAACAGCACATTAAAGCTGTTCGCGCGCGCGCCGCTTTCGCTCTTGGTAGACTCCACTTTATTCTGACAGCCCGTTGCAAACTGTCACTTAAATGCAAACTGCACATCTACACCGCAGTCATCCGTCCCATCATGACCTATGCCTGCGTTGTATTCGCGCACGCTCACTCACGTCATCTCCATAAGATGCAGACCCTCCAAAACCGTTTCCTTAGAAAGGTCACGGGTGCCCCCTACTATGTCCGAAATATAGATCTCCACGTAGACCTAAAAATGCCTACCATAAACCAGTTCATGAAACGCTTATCGAAGCGTTTCTTTGACTGTGGCATAAAACACCCCAACCCTTTGATCTCAGCGGCCGCCCGCTACACTCCCTCCCGTATTAGTAGTATTCGCCGACCAAGGCATACCTTAATCGCCCCCGACGACGCCACTACCCTCCTCCAGGAGAGTAGTAAGGCTACCAGCACGCTTCATAAGCCCAAAACCCGATCGCCGTCCTACCGTCCTCGCCGCCGAGGCCCGCCGCGACGCCCAAATCTACGCCCCTCCCGACCCTTGCTCGAGCCAGCCCGCGCCGCTGAGCCTGTAGCTTTAAATTCGTATCTAAATAATATCATTCCTGATCCAGTTTGTCATTTGCTGCCCTCTTCCAGCGACGCCCTAAGCCGAGGTTCGTACCCCACAGGGGGTGCCCTTAGCGTGTAGTCGCTTAGTTTTTAGTTAGTATTTAAGTTTAAGTCCTGGCTGGAGGCCTTAATTTATTAGGGCAACCACAGGCAAGTCCGTCTGAGCAGACGACAACCTCATAGGTTGACCTGCGAGATGCCATTTATAAAAAAAAAAAAAAAAAAGAGCAACTGCTTGTTGCCTATAAGCAAAAAATTGACTATTTACGAAAAAAAACTTTTCATAGTTGTAGCATTCAGCGGTCAACCGGTTGCAACGTTTCTATTATAAATACAGATATAATACTTTTTTAAACCACAGGTATAGGTGTAATGCATGCTCCCGTTTCAATTATAGGGATATACTATTGCATTTTGAAAATACATATAAATAATGTCTGCTTTTGTTTTAGATAAAATGCCTTTGACATCAGCTGAGCGACAAAAAATATATCGAGAACGGTTAAAGCAAAATAATCCTATTAAATGGAATGAAGAGGAAAAAAAAAGATGCTGAAAAAAAAAAAAAAACGATAAAAAGTTAACTGAGTTATCAGAGCACGGAAAAGCAAGACAAAGAAGGATGTTACGTTCTTAGACTGTTGTCATTGATACATTTTATCACCATAAAGTCCTAAGCTGCGATATTTTGTTTTTCCATAAAAAGTGATTCCTCAAAATAACTTTCCTAAAATAATCGTTCCAAAGAAATTTTATAAGTATTCAATTGCCGCCTAGTTACTACTTATTTTAAAAGTACTTATTATTTTGAAATTGAGTATAATAATTATAATATTAGTATTATGATACAAGCTTCACTTGTCTATGAATAAATGATCACTAAAGTAGCTTTTTATTAATCTCCCGGATAAAATGATTTACCTAAAGGCTCATTAAATAATAGATTAATTTTAGACGTACTATGAACTAGTCCTAAAATTTCCAATCTGTTATCCTTTCTGTTACATTAAATTTATTTTCATATCTTTGTCATATCCGTTACGTACAATTATTTTGAATAACACCCTCCTATATTAATATTGGGTGAGAAATTAGACAAATTTGTTCAGCTTTTACCATAGGTAATAATAATATTTGATTTATTTGAAATTAATTAAGAATTTTATTTGACTCATTCATCTTAAATTCTTAATTAATTTTAGAATATTTTGTTAATTCCTCGATAGCTACGGAGAGTTAGAGGTTCGCGTCCGGTAATTGAAAATGGATTTATCTCCTGTAAACAGAAAGCCGGGGACATCTTATCGAGAGGATCCGGACGTTATTGACCTATGACTTAACCGTAGGCTTTTCAACGTGGCAGAATGATTAATACTTCTGTACATCTCTGCCTCTTCATGAAAACAGGGATTTGATTATGATCACACTACTGCGTCAAATACCTCCTCTCTGTAAGAGGGCAGTAATACGTACCTATTTATAATATACGTCTTAAATACAGGGTGTAATTTTGTAATGCCTGATGGGAAAGTACTCTGAATACTGAATGTAGGTGTACTATAGGTACACCTCTGCCCAACCCTTCGGGTAAACAAGGCGTGATGTTATGTATGTAAAATTTTCATTCCTTTATTTTTGAATAGAAAGATAACTGCATTCAAAGATTTGCGAAAATGAACTATACTAATTACTTGCTCGAAATGGACTCCATTTTCTTGAATATACAAATTTATTCTTCTAACGAATTCATTTCTAGTAACCTTTAATAACGTGTTGTGGTAATTATTATAAATCGTATTCTGAACTTCAACTCTCAACTCGTTTAAATTCGCATAAGATTTAATGTAAATTTGATTTTTCACATATCCCCACCAAAAAAAATCTAAAGCGGTGAGATCTGGTGATCTTGCAGGCCATCTGATTGTGCCTTTTGTACCAATCCAGGTATTAAAAAGGTAATAATGTAAGCAGTAGTGATTCTGCTGATATGGGCTGGAGCACCATCTTGCTCTAGAATTATTTGGTTTCGCTCTTCCTCGGGGAAACCATTTAACTCATTTCGATACTTGACATCGTTTAAATGGTCTTCCTACACGTAGGCAAACACTTCAATATTTCTCATAATTCCGCACCAAACGTTGAAGGAAAATCTTACTTGACTGTTAGTTTCATGAACACGAACAGGATTCACTCGAGACAATTGTGGTTATTGTGACGATTGTACATTCTGTTATTGCTGAAGTTGATTTCGTCAGACCATAGAATATTACTCAAAATATTAGGGTTACGGTCAATTTCTCTCAGCATGTTTTGACAAAATTGTAGTCGTCTCTCACAATCCCCAGGATGCAATTCTTGCACCAACCGACCTTCATGATAACATTTAAACTTATAGTTTTTCAGCACTTAACTTTTAACAAGTACGTGAGTGTGGGTATGTTCCTGATTCTTCAGCAGCATCTCTGCTGGAAGCCTTTGGAAGTGACTCAAAGTATGTCAAAACATTTAGATCAAAATCGAAATAGTTCTGCTGAAGAGTTTGCCGTCGCTTTTTGAAACTACCCGTATTCTTTAGAACCGAGTTGGTGCCTGTCGGTCTCAATATCTCTCTTACTTTGATTACATAATGTCTAGATGGTGCGTCGCCCTACAATCAAAACAAAGAAAACGAACCAACAATTTCAAGCATGTGTGCGGGAGGGAGGTGTTTTATACTGTGCGTTTATGTCCCTGTGTGCGTGAATAATGGTGCAAGAATGATGATATAAAATTAAAATAATTTTGTAATATTGATTGTTATTCAGCATGATATTTTAACAAACAAACTACAATTGTTTTTGTTGGTTTCCACGTGGCATATCCGCTGATTTTAACAACAATAATAGGATTTTTGGGTATTCAAAAAAAAAGACGACGGGAGTGCCGGCAGAAGTGAAAATTTGAATATTAACGTTGTGCATTTTTGATATTTTGGAATGGTTAGGGAACATTTATTTCTTGCGCTATCGTACACAAACATAACAATTTATCTTACATTAAAAAGTTTATATCCCAGAAAAATAAATCAATAAAAAAAACACAACAATTTAAATCTATGACTTAATAGTATTAATCAGTGCCAGTAATTAATAACTAAAATGTGAACATGAAGTCGGTACCTAATAAATTATTTACGGAGCTACTATAATAACAATTTTATTGGCATCGGATTTAAAATCTTATAAAGAAAGACCTAATAAATCAATCTTATTAAATTACTCTTGCACTTTTGAAATAGGTTTATTGGACCCAATGCAAAAATAATGATTAAAATTAGCTCATAAACAAAGAAGTTATACGCGACATTACATTATGATAAAAACTTACAGACGAATTAAAAACTCCTGCCTATTTTAAATAGGTTAATAAAAGTATACCAACTAAGTAATATAAACGTAAACTAACTAATATACCCACAAAAAAAAAGTTAAGTTGGGAGAATGAAAAAAATAAATTGGCAACCTTGATGAAAATGGCGTAATTAGGTTATCATAAAAACAAAAAATAAATTTGTAGTTTTTTGGTTACTTACCGATGGTGTGTTTTTACCCTTTATTCCCGTGATGTGTTTGATATTTTTACCCTTCCTTTATATTTCCGGCACAGTTTAGTTGCGCAAACCGTAATTTTATCGCTGTTATTTGTTTAATACTAAGCGCGCGTAATACGTAGTAGCACCAAAGCGGCACGATCGGCACTAATCGGCGGGGAAGAACTTACAAGCCAACTGTTGGCTGATATTTTTTGACACGTTTGCGCGCATTTGATGCTCTATCTAGACATTATAAAATCATAGCTCTCTCCATACCACCGCAGGGCTAGATTCACGGTTTTGTTATTTAAAAAATAAGCTTCCATTAAATCACACTGTTCTTGATAAGCCATATTTACCGTGAGACAAATATGAAAATATTTGTAAAAACAATCAAATGTCAATAACAAATATGACAATCTAATTTTAAAATGTAACATTCCATATTTAAACTACTTCATACACGCAGTTATGTCACAAGTAAGAAGGTCTGCTCAAACACGTGCAAATTGCAATCATCTTATCTAAATAGTAATTCGTTATTTTATTGGATAAATGATGTCAATGATAATTATTAAATACTAACTTATGTAAACAGATAGATGTTTGAGTTAAAGAGCTTTAACTTGACTCAATAAATATATAACTCCAGATTTAATGGTTTTTCTTTCATTTAATTTATGAAGTTTGTTAGAGAGATTTCATCCTTATAATTGATCCTAACGATTGCTGTAATAAAAGTACAGGGTGTAATTTTTACAGATTTTATTTGGTTCGATTCCCGGGTGTGGCAATCGAATTATCGAAAATCTGTAAAAAAATGTAATGTTTTCTTTGAGTAAAATTTTCTATCTACAATATTAAGAGCATATGTATTATGTATGTATGAATTGAATATGTAAAATGTACTCCACTGACTACCTGCAGCATTGTCTCTCCTTCTCCCTTTAATCCATCCAAAGGTTGTCAGTATAAGATCGCTTTCAGCGATAAGACCGCCCATTGAGTCACCCAATGTAATGATTCTACATTTATAAAATCGGTCATTTATTAGGTGTACATAATAAAGAGTATTCTATCTATCTATGCATCTGATACACCACGCGCACTTAGTACGGTGATGTCACACTTTTTCGAGTTTTTAGTTCTAGGGCATGCTGGTTTCCTCATGACAGTTTCATTCACCGTTTTGATAACAGTGGCGATGAAGTTAATTACACTCAGTTAACGGAATTCCTGCTTGGGTTCGAACCCATCACTCGTAAGTTGGGTCCGTTCTCACTCGGCCATCATAGATTATGCGTGCACTGACTGGATAGGTGCACTCTATCTGCGTGGTTCTTTTCTCAAAAGACCATTTCAGACACCGATCTACTTACACAAATTAATCAATTGTCATTCATCATAAATTAATTTAAACTACTTACCGTCCTATTCTGCAAGTTCTTGACCCTGCACAGCAGTCGGACTGGGTGACCAACTAAGCCAGTTATATTTCTTGGCGTGCTGGGGTCGAAGTAGGGGGCGTCAGGGGAACCCTGCCACTCTTGAAGGAATTCGGCTCTGAAGTGGCGCGAAGAGATGTCCATTGTTGTGTGGTCTTGAGGTGACTCGGTACCGGAATCAGCTGGTGGAAGAGACGAAGTTTTAAAACTTGATTTATTTTCAACGTATAAAAGTGTTTTTAAGCAGATTTAGAGAAATAAATATCATTTATCAATGTACATTATATGAGGGTGAGTTCATTCAAATTAATGTGGATCTTGACTCAAATTGTATATGAATACGTCAGTAGTTAAACATTTTTCATAGACGGATTTTTAACAACCCACCGATCCAACTACACAAAAAAAAATGTAGCTTGTTTGCTTTACTTTATTAAATACAAATAGAAAAAAAAAAAAGTATTTTGTGCAGATGCAAAAATCGACCCCTAAGTATGAAGGTTTCCGTTTCTTAAAGCTCTAAGGGTTCTCCGCCGGTGCGCCATTTGAATCTTCAACTTTTAAGAGTCCATTCACGATCACAAGTGCTGCAAAGACCTCGTTACGTTGCGATACTTTTTATAATTATATAATCCGAGAAATAATCTATAAACCTTGTTCATATTTTACATTCATGTTTTACTATCAAATATTGACACAACACACTGCATTATTTATAATATTTCCATTTGATATAAACTATCATGAATTGATCCAAACTATATAAAAAACAGGGGAAGGAGAACGGTTTTTCTATACCACCATTTCTGAAGCTGATTTTTGTGCTCGGTTGATGCTCGGCTCAAATTACATGGGACTTAAACATAACGGTCAAAATATTTGTGTCACAACACGTATGCTGCACTATTAACAGCTTCATGAATAATTTACTATTGATATTCCTCTTATTTATTGTTAAAAACGCTTCTTCATCTTGAAATTTTCCAAATTGTCTAATGTCTATCTGTGGAGAACGTGGTTGATTTCAAATTTGTAACATTGCTGTATCCTATCTTTTTGTTATTCTTAATGTGTAATTGTTTGTTTTCCCGAATAAATAAAATTAAATGCACAGCCTATTTTTGCTCAGATTTCTAAATAATCACAGAATTTAAGAGCAGTGGTGGCCCAGTGGTAACGGTCCCGACTTACGAGTTGTAGGTCGTGAGTTCGAACCCAAGCAGGCGCTTTACTTTGTGTAAATAATTTAATCACCACTGCTCTCAAAACGGTGAAGGAAAACATCGTGAGGAAACCGGCATGTCCTAGAACCAAAAATTCGAAGACATGTGACATCTACCAACCCGCACTGAGCCCGCGTGGTGGATTACGGCTCACTACCTCTCATAGAGAGGAGGCCTGTGTCCCAGCAGTGGGAACGTTATAGGCTGATTATGCTATGCTTATGCACAGACTTTTCCCTACGTAAGTGGCTTAGCGCTGTTCGCAGATTGTTTTCAGCTAAATTTAGCTAAAAGTTAAAGCTGTACTGTGAAAATAATTTAGCCTACTTTCAGTACCCGGAAAGCGATTAAAATAGGCAATTCGCGCTGAATTTCGGGTTAAAATGAACAAAGTTTGCTGCTTTTGAGTTTTAGCGCAGTACAATATGGTTAAAAATAGATTAGTTCCCTTTTGATGGTGACAAAACCCGATCGCCGTCCTACCGTCCTCGCCGCCGAGGCCCGCCGCGACGCCCAAATCCACGCCCCTCCCGACCCTTGCTCTAGCCAGCCCGCGCCGCTGAGCCTGTAGCTTTAAATTCGTCCCTAAATCACTCAAATCCTGATCCAGCTAGTCCCTTGCTGCCCTCTTCCAGCGAAGCCCTAAGCCGAGGTTCGTACCCCACAGGGGGTGCCCTTAGCGTTGTCGCTTAGTTTTTAAGTTAGTACATAAGTTTAAGTCCTGGCTGGAGGCCTTAATTTATTAGGGCAACCACAGGCAAGTCCGTCTAAGCAGACGACAACCTCATAGGTTGACCTGCGAGATGCCATTCCCAAAAAAAAAAAAAAAAAAAATTTGATGGTGCACTTTTCATTGCGACTTCTGTTTTATGCAAAAACCTATTTATGAAAACATAGATCTGTGTTGGCTTTTTCAGATGCTTAATAAAATTATAATCCAAAATAGTCAGTGTTATTTTCCTACAGACCCAACATATAAGAAAAAATCAAGATTTGCCTTGCAAACGAACTTGAGAATTCAAACCTCCATTGTAAACAGCATTACATTGTAATCTCATGAATTATATTTCTGAGGTCCACTATACTCTGCGTGTGAAGTTTACAGTACATTTTCGTTAATTAGTTGAATAAGCAGTTACATTTAATGAGAGGGTCCGATAATGTGCTTGCCTTTTAATTTATATTTTTGGTAATGGCAAATGCGTTTTGTTCGGTTTTTCTTTGCTTGTTTAAGTGTTTGTTCACCTTTTTCGATAACCGTTTCGTCATTTGAAGATCTCCATTCTTAACATTATCCGTAGTTTTGTTCAAATATTTTAACTTGTCAAAAGTATATGTCAGTAAATGACATAGAATTAATGATTTGAACTTTAACAAAAAATTGTTGTAACAATCATATTATAAAGTTGAAAAAAGACAGACAGGCCCATCATAATTCTTTATTCAAAATATTGGTACCACCCAAAAGCAAACTTTTTAACGTCAACTTGATTATTTTGTTACACGAATTTAAGCTGTATTCGTTAAAACAAAACTTTGTAAAACTGGACGCCTAATTGGGTCGTTCTAACTTTTCAATTTAGATGTTAAAATCTTTTTTTTCTCTATTTCGGCTGAGACTTTCAGATTTAACTATCTAACTTTTGTGTTTCAACTATTTTTTTTGGAAAAGGCGTTGTATTTGAAATGGGCTGCGCTTCAAATACATTGCCTTTTTCCATAAAAAAAATTGAACCCAAAGAGACATTTAAAAGTTGACCCAATGACTATTGAAAGTTATTATAAAATATAGAGACACAACATTTTGTTAAATATCGTCCCAATAATTTATAACTTTCAATACGTAGATCACAATAGCATTGTTATATTTGAATGCTACAACAAATACAAAATGGCTAAATAATCAAATGCTGTTTTTGTGCCCAAAACAGGCTTTGCGTGAATGTAGCTGAATACCAAAAATTTATAATAGACTGACTTTCATCTTACCTCTACAACCCAGTTACTGGCTAACGCGATAACCATCGGTGAGACTGGTTATCATCAGACTTTATGTAATACCGGGACCAACGGTACGTAGCATATTCTCATATGCATCTGTCAATCGAACTCATTAAGTTCGGTAACAATTAAAAAGAAAAGTAATTGTGTCTCAATAGCGACAGTCAGAAAGAAAGAAGAAAGAAAAAAAGTAAAAAAAAAATAAGCAAAGCAGAACACTTTATTTGCGGGAAACATGACGCAAAAAATAACAAATACTCAAAAAAAAAGGTTGTGAGAAACATGCGCCGGTACAGCGTACAAAAAAAAAGTGATAGATATATTCTATCACTTTTTTTTTTAAAACAGATATAAAAATAAAATTAAAATGAAAAATAAACAGACAGACATGTAAGCTACGAGAATATCATCCTCAATATTTGTTTTACGTATAATATAGTGACAGCATTTCATAACGTCATATTGACGTACTCCCAACATTCACCAAAGAAGCCAAAACTAAGCCTACTAGAAAATCGTTAGATAACTCCACTAACGAAGGCTTAAATTGTTTCACAAATAGTCTCTGATATAAATAACATTACTACAGCTATGGGGTTGATGTCATTATCATAAATGGGGACGCCCATTCATGATAATGTCATCAACCCCATAGCTATAATTTGTTTTATCAGTGTTAGCTGAGTGGTGGAACTTTAAATTAGTTTCACGGGGTGTGAAAGCCACCCTTGTTGTCATATTCCCTGCAGTCCCTGCCGCTATGCTTGGCATTCATAGTTGGAACTAGTTAGCGGATTTAATTCCGAAGTTCGTGTCCAATTTAAATATGGTTTATTTTATTTTTGCCGGTCTATTTTTATTGCTTTTATTTCTTTTTTTATCGTGTGGTAGAGTTGTTTATGCAGTTTTCAATCGTCATTTTGTACTAATGAAGCTTGGAGGAATTCATTTTATAACTTTTGTGCTCTTATTATTTTTATGCCCCTAAAATAATTATAAGAGCACGCCTAAGTATAGATGATAGTATTCGAACGCGGCATCAGTTTTTCGCAGATAATTTATTTCCACGAAGTGAAAAAACGCATTATTTTTGCCAAATAAAACTGCAGATACCAAGGTGATTTCTATACTTCATTTTTCAGAGCAGCTGGCCAGTTCACATGTCCATTCGTATGGTATCTGTACAAATTCTCGGATTTTTCGAATACTATTGTCTAAAAAGTCTCTTAGAAACAAGAAGACAAGTAAATGGTGTCGAGGACATGGATGAAAAAATGCAAGAATGTGGAAGATGTAAAAAAACAAAGACCACCTGCACGTGACGATCTGTAATTTTACATGAGAGAAGGTAACAATTATTAGAATTGTAACTACCTCAATTTAACATGCCGTGATGAAAAGGGGCCAATCAGCAAACTACGGACTAACTGTTATAAAAACCTCGTAGATACTCATCTGTTAATCTGTTAATGCAGTCATTTACGAAACTATTTTTGTTGTTACTGAAATAACCTATTTACAAATTGTACACCCGAACTGACAATAGAAAGCAACACAAACACGACCTAATAACATCGTTCCCATCCCTACATCTTAGACAGAACTGCAAGAACATATATCTGTATAACATTCAGTTTCCATTCAAAGCCAGCCAACCGAAAGGGAATAAATACAACGCGTAGCTCACAAAAGAGGCGCTCAAAAGAGGCGCTCTATGATTTACGAGCAGATATCATTCAGTGCCTTGTATCAGTGGGTATTTGGCAACGACATCGGTCTTTATTACTCGCTGTTAATAGTTAATAATCCTTGCTTTTTATTGTCCGTTTCTGTTATAGAGATATGTCTGACCCGAATGCGATAGTTTTAACATCTTTGAGTTATTTGGATCTTTTTAGGGAATGGGTTGGTGTAAAAAGTTTTGTGGCGCGAATAAAAAGGCTTCCTCTAGATCTTGCATTTTGATATGAGCGTAAACATGTTAACTACAAAACGAATGGGAACCCGTTACCTCCTTCTGCGAAGCAGTAATCCTTGCGAAGGAGGCGGAGCGCGTGAGGGAGAGATCCTTGGGCCCTCACACCCCTAGTCACCGCAGATTCCCGGCAACCGTAGGAGCGGGCTTGCGGACGGCGAGCAATGGGTAGCTCGCCATCCGGTAAGGACCCGGGTCGAGGACGCGTCGTCTTCCGCGGGCCTCAAAGAGTCGTCAGCACTGAATGACATGGTCCGATAGGGCCGATGTCTGCCAGGGTCGCGGGTTGTTCGAAAGAGATACCAGAGGTCCGCAGGAAACAATTAAAATGACTTTACCGATTGATGTCGTTTGATGAAATCCCACCCAAAAAAAGGTGGCGAGCCTATTGTCATCAACCATGCACAAGTGCTGAATCCGGGCTGCTACGAGGACATTCCTTATACATTCTGTCAAAACATTATCGGGAATGGATGATTCGTATATGGTTCCATTTTTTTTTGTTTTTGTTGTTGTTAGATTAGCACAACTGTTTTTAATTTTGGGACGGAGTTTCAGTTGCATTTGTTATTTAGATAAAATACAGTGATGTTTTTAGTCAGATCATATCTAGTGTGTATTGCGAATTTCGTAATGGACAAAAAAATCGAACAAAGAGTATGTCTTCGTTTTTGCATCACTAATGGATTTCGGGTTCGGAGTCACTGAAGATGTTATCGAAGGCTAACGGTAAATCGACTTTATCAATTACGCTTACTTATGAGTGGTACAAAGCATTCAAAAGCGGTCTAGATGTGATGGAGATAAATATCCCATCACATCTCGACCGCTTTTGAACGCTTAGGTAGGCCATCAACGTCTTCAATTGAAGTTAACAAAAGTTAAGGAAATACTTACTGAAAATCATTCAAGTTTGAGAGAGTTAGCCGCTGAACTTTCTGTGTCTCACGAGACAATCCGTACCACTTGAAATACTCACATGGGTATGAAAAATGTTGCCGCTCTGATAGTACCATAAAACCTGAATTTTCTCCAAAAACTCAATCACACAAGAGTCGCCGAGGACATGTTAAATCGAGTCAATTCCGATCCAATATTCATGAAACACATTGTAACTGGTGACGAAACATGGGTTTACGAGTTTGCAACTACATGACCAGTCAAAAAGCTTCGGAGTGGCGCCTTCCAACTGAACTGAAACCGAAAAAAACACGGCAAAGTCGATCAAAACTCAAAGTCATGGTGACTTTTTTCTTTGATTATCGCGGTGTTCTGCAATTGAAATTCTTGCCGGAAGATCAAACGGTAAATAAAGAACATTATTTGAGCTTTAAGAGAGCTAATTTGACGAAAAAGGCCAGATTTGTGGTAAGAAAATTCTTGGATTTTGCATAACAATAATACGCCTTCGCACAGGGCCATCATTGTGAACGAGTTTTGATTTTGCTGACTTCTTTCTTTTTCCTAAACTCAAATTTCGACTTCGTGACAGCCGTTTTCACTCGGTAGAAGACATAAAGGAGAATTCTCGGCGAGAACTGAACTCAACTCCGGAAAAAGCGTTTTTTTTTTGATGATTGGATTATTCGTTGGCGTAAGTGTATCGTTTCTGATTGAGGATGCTTTGAATGCGATAAAATAAATTTGACTTTCTAAACCGAAAAGTACATTGATGGTGCCTTCATTACATGCTGCTGAGTCTGTGGATTCAACATTAGGTGAATGAAGATCTGACATTTAAGACTCCACTACAATTTTTTTTATATTTTATGACCAATACTGGGAACGATCCTAGTAACTTTGGCATTTCATTAAAAACACAGAACGGAACAAATCTCACATAAACAGACTTCCTAAGCCAGTCCTCGTAAAATGTATGTACGTATCGCTCATTCCATTCCTTGTGTAATTCTAGTTTTATGTGCCATAAATGCAATGTACCAGTACATTATGTCCAACGTTTCAATTCCTAACGTATTGGAACTACATTTGAAATAAAAAGAGTGATCGATCATCAACTGATCGTTTGCAATGACCCAATACTTTTAGTTTTTATTTAGGTCTGGAATGAGATCTGTCTATCTGAGGTGAGATGGTTTCATAGTTTTTGAGAACATTTTTATACTCACTTTTAGCATTTCGTTTTCCAAATGGAAAAAAACGAACCCTTATAATTTCGTCGTTATATGTGTGCCCGTACCGTTGCGCAGTCCACTATTACGTTCTGACCATCTGCCCGTTCGTATGTCTCAGGCCTCGTCACGTTACGCACGTGTCCAATAAATTGCAGCAAAAGAACTGGCGTAGAATCTTGGATTATTTTAATAGGATTAGAAACTATATAATAGGATGAGACTAAGGCTTGTGGCTAAGGATTTACAGCAGCGCTGGTCGATCGATCAGGTTAAGTTGCACTTGCCGCAGTTGGTCCACGGATGGGTGACCACCTTTAAGTACTAAGACCCCTCCATGCCTCGGAAATAAGTTAAGCCGTTGGTCCCGGCTGTCATTCCTGTATCTTCGACAGTCTTTACTGTTCGTCAGAATCCCGAAAGTCTGACAAACAGTCTTACCAAGCAGTTTCTTGTTTCCCAGTAACTGGGTCAGATACGCAGTTGCCTCCGTGTAAAATACTGGTATAGAGCTAGTGATAGGATTGGAACTATGAACTGTTGCATGTAAATCGTTTAAGTGTCTGGCAAAATTAGTATCAGTATGACCATCAATCAGATTAAGAGGCTTATTACAAAAATAGGAAAATGCTTTATTTTTATACACTATGAACTGTTGTATGTAAATTATTTATGTGTCTGGCAAAATTAGTATCAGTATGACCATCAATCAGATTAAGAGGCTTATCACAAAAATAGGAAAAAGGTTTATTTTTATACAGTATGAACTGTTGTATGTAAATCATTTATGTGTCTGGCAAAAATAGTATCAGTATGACCATCAATCAGATTAAGAGACTTATTAATAAAAACAGGAAAAGGGTTTATTTTTATACACTATGAACTGTTGTATGTAAATCATTAATGTGTCTGGCAAAAATAGTATCAGTATGACCATCAGATTAAGAGACTTATTTATAAAAATAGGAAAAGAGTTTTGAAAGCATGCTGAAAACTTAAAAATAACTCTGACAGCTCGGGAAGGGCTTAAAAAAGGATGGAAATAGCATCCGTTGTGAGGTCGAGGTAATCCTAATGATTAACATAATCTCACCGTGTGGTTTGGCTGAAAATGGCCTACCTGTTTAATTGTTGCCATGATTCTCGTTTTAGGAAAGTAGGACATTGTGACTAGAATTTGAGCTGCATAGTTTGTTTGTTACTAATATAAAAGAGTATAACATATGCATCAAGCTTAAGAACAGTTGCTTGATGTGAGTGCAGTGACAGGGTTTTTTATTTAATTAATCCTTCACATTACATCAGGCCTGTACTACCCGTGGTGATGGGCAGATGTGTACACCTATAGGTTTTTCTTAATTGCAGAGGACAGTCGTGTGTGAAAAGGGAGAGGGAGGCCTTTGCCCAGCAGACATGACAGGCTAAATAAACAGATAAATGGAATCGTCCTTACTTAGAATAATAACGCATAGAAACCTAGAACGAGCTCCAAAAGTGAAGCAACTTAAACTATACATATACGACTTAGGTAGCGCAGCGAGCCGTCAGTGCTCAAGGTCACGCTCTGTTGAACACAGCTCACAAAAAATATTGTGAAATGACTATTTGTGTCGTAAAAAGATGCTATTGCACATCCGGAAAACACACATTTAAATACTCAGATTACCCATTATTTTTAAGTAAATCGATCTCCAAATAAAAAAAATCATAACCTAATTTCTCACACTGCAGTGTTGCCAATTAGTTTCATCAAACAAACCAACATCTTACATACACTTTTTTATAAAACGAACACAGATATACTTTCTATCCGTTTTGGACAAAATGTTAGAGCGTTGCGTTTCGTCTTCTTCAATGTCCCACTCACCGCACAGACTTAATTTATTCTTACTTCTTCGTTCAGTCTATCTCTCTGTGGAATGCACTCCCCCAAGAAATCAGGGTGGCAACCAACCGATTATCCTTTAAAGTTAAAGTTCGTGAGCACATTCGCAAGAAGCTGGCAGTATCATCTTAAGGGTAATGTTTTCTCATTGGCTGTTTTATTTGTTTTAGTATAATTATATATTTATGTATATTTATTTGTGCTTATATTTATATATAATTAGGTATATATGTATATCTATGTCTTAGATTAAATATTTATTCCTTGGTTTTTTATAAATTGCACCTACCACTACTTGTCTCTGCATCACCCAAAGGTTGACTGGTAGAAAATGCCTATGGCATTAAGTCCGCCGCTGTACAAAATGTGCGTGAAGTTTAAATAAATTAATAAATAAATAATAAAATAAAATAAAATAGGAGTGTCTGTGAGACGGCCGCGAAACGGTCAATCCGTACAATTAGACCAAGATATAAGGTTTATTGTTGTAGGTATTCATTAGATCCAGTAACTTTTTAACAATGAAAGCGTTATGAAAGTGTTTGGCAGCTGTATCATGCACAATAAGTAACGCAATAGGAAATTGGGGGGTTGAATTCCTTTTATCATTGATTTGTAATCTACAAGTTGTACTGAAAAACAATGTATTATGAAAATGTCCTTTAATCATTACAATTATTTTCATTAATTGACATTCCCTGTAAATAGCAGGGGCTGGATCTCGCATTGTCCTTTACAGTATTAATTAGGGCGTCCGATTTACGTGATGATTTCAGGGTAAATTTTCGCTAGTCAATTATCGCTTTAAATTGAATTCCAATATTTTATATCAAAGTCATACCGGCAAAAAATTATCTGATTATGATAAGATGATTAAACAGCTATTTAGTGCTTCATTTAAACCAAAGACCCCAACCTTAAAAAAATTGCTGTTTTAAGTTTTATAAGTGTGCGTAAGGTTTTTTTCAGATTAAATACGGGATTTTTTTCGACATCATTATCAGTGGGTACCTATTACAATTTGACCACAATTAAATACTGAAGGCCTAGCCACACTGAGGCGAACCCTGCGCTGTACGCGGGACGTAACTGTAACTGCTGGTCCATGATTTAATAATTAGGAAGTTACGCGACCAGTCGCGACTGTTTGAATACCTCGATTCGAGTAAGTTGACACATTTGGCGCCAGCGAGTTTCGTCTCGCATCCCGCGCGGGATTCATTTCAGTTTGACTAGAAGTTGACTCCTTATGCTCTACCATCTAGCCATATAATACCAACTATTCAAGTAAAAAAAAAACACCTTCTCCTCTCTCAAATAAAACAACCGCATGCCATTAGCAAAACGACGACAGCTCTTAAAAAAGTAATAATTGTAAAACAATCCATATGCTACATATATACCACGCTACACAATACGGGATACTTACCGATGAGAAAGAGGAAGCCATGTAGAAGAGATATGCATAAAGCGGATTTTACTCCGCTCGCTGTGTGCCCCATTACAGCCAAGTCGCCGAGCGGGATCGCTGGAATAAACGGAAACTGTTAGTGATTATGACTCTGGTTAAGTGTCTGAATAATTTTGAGGATAGAATGTCTTTCTGATTTTTGAAAATAGTTTTTTTATGGAATATTATGATGATTTGTATGATATCGAAACACACTAACAGTTGTACATAATAAAAAGTATTCTATCTATCTATCTAACAACTTTTTAGGCATAAATATAGCATAATCAGCCTATACTGTTCCCAATGTTGGGACACAGTCCTTCACGCGGGCCCAGTGCAGGTTGGAATTTTTTACTATTTCACGAAACAATTTTCGCAAACTGTTGATCGCGGCAACTTTTTAAATTGGTTGGTTAATTTAATTGAACGAAATATTGGTAGTAATTAGTTCTAAGACAAAGACAAAGAAAAACAAGAGAAAGAATCGATCAACGATTTTCTTTGATCGATTCTTTAAAAGGTTTCGCATGCAAATCTCTTATGAATAAATGAAGGTTTATAATGTGCATAGAGTTGAAGAAACAAAATCTAAACTGTCACGGTGACAAAGCCTATTAAATTAAATTATTATATTTCTATTTACACTATTGGAGTCAGATTACTAGTATTTTTTCTAGTTTTTGTGTTTAGTTTTGATTGAAATAAAACTGATCAAAATATTCACACCAGAGGGTCTACTCTCTTAGCCCGAAGTCCGCAGTTTCGGCCTTCGTTACGGACGTTTCCTACTCCGTATCACCTACGGACTTACGATTAGTCACAAACTCGAACTAAGAATGAACGACAACACGATTTGACAGTTGTCCCTACTCCCGATGCGTTTTTGCCCGTCCGAAAAGTTGGATTTGACACTTGTTTAGACGGAACGTTATGTCATTTGATACGACATCAAAATAGGTAGGTAGTATCAAGGTAGGTAGAACGGAGGCGTCGCCGATTGCCTCTTATTAAAACGTCAATAAATAGGGATTTTTGGGTTATATAATTTTCAAACTTGATATTTTGCTTACAGACATAATGGGTGTTAGGACAGGCGGCAGATACTGTTAGAAAACAAATTTTACACAATTAAAGTATTGTTTTTGGTAACAAATTTTTATTTAGCATCAATCAACACAACTCGGCTTCTTGCTGAATCGGCAGGTAGGTGTCGCCGAACTCGAGGACGTGCACGACGAGAATGTAATGCTATAAACAAATGAAAAAAAAAAAACTCAGTATTAGCTTAGTATTTAATAAACATGATGTATGTGATCTATTTAAGAATTGGCAGTTCCTTTTACCATTGCCTCAGTGATCACTGCGGGTTGTTCCTGGGAAAGTGGGTTGGCAGGTGTAGCAGCAGATATTTGTGTGGGTGTGATGACTGCTGGGTCTTGTCTTACAGGTGGACCCTGTACAACAAAAACTGAATATCATTGACGGATACAAGACATGTATAATTATGTACCTATCTGTTAAGTATAATTATTACATTTAAAAGTCACGGGAAAGACTCCATGCAAAATAATTATAAATACATTAATG
The DNA here is from genome assembly GCA_963555695.1 of Dasypolia templi. Lineage (NCBI taxonomy): Eukaryota > Metazoa > Arthropoda > Insecta > Lepidoptera > Noctuidae > Dasypolia > Dasypolia templi. The sequence goes on along the minus strand of OY743137.1, from coordinate 8,704,805 downwards.
CTACAAAACAAATTTACTACCTATGTTCAATTATAAATTTAATTATTACCGATGGAAAGCTGGCACTCTTGCCTCAGTTTGCGGCTCTCTAAAACCCTCTCCTGTAATTGACAGTATTCTCATTTCAACTTGCGAGAGGGTTGGCCTCCACCTGTAGCACATGCTGAACGTCTGGCAGATCCAGCAGCTTTTTCGGCCAAATGTTTTTTTTATCATTGTATGCACTTTAATAAATACGAGTAATGTATTAAACTTACCCTTTGCCACTGCTCCACGGACTATGTGCAACTCCCCATTGAATTAAGGGAGTTGCAAAGGCTTTCCCACAGCCGTTTTGTTCGGATTCTCTCGTCGGCACCCCTCAATAGTCAGCGAGCCAACTCATTATGCTCACACATAAAATCGAGGAGGGCCTGAATTTGTGCATGAATTGCTGCTGGAGCGGTTGGGGCCATTTTACTAAACTAGCGAAAACTTCCCGTGTCATATAAATAATATTATGAAAGTTCACGTATCATAAAGTAAATTAATATTTTGAAAAAAAAAACTGACATTTCATATGAAAGTTGCCTGCAGAAAGAAAAAGGCCAAAGATATTAACAGGATAAGGCCACGATACGGATAATAATATAAATAATAATGGCAAAAATTATTCAATTATTTAATTAAAGACATAATAAAAACTATATTGTTAGAAATGTGGTCTTTTTCTAAGAATACCAATATCATTTTTTGTTTAATAAGCTAGAAAACTTCAAAGTAAGTAAACCGGTGATCGACCGGTAAAATAGCGCAGCTCTATCGTGATGCGTCATTCGTTCACAAATATTGTCTATGATTCCGTTTGAAACTCATGTTTCCGAAATCAATCGGGAGTAGGGTTTAGTGCTTAGTTTCGAACTACCTTCGGATGGACCCGTATCGTCGTTGACGGAGTTAGAGAGTAGACCCCCTGGACTCCATCCAAAATCGAGGTACCGTGCAATTCTATGTGAGGTATTAAGGCCTAAAACATCAACATATTTCATGACTCAAAGCCGACATACTTGCCATCATTTTAGTGTCGTTTTTATTCCGAATTTGAATTCACGAACATTTAAAAGCTTTAGTTCTTAAACAAAAAGATACAGGGTGGCTTAATTAAGATTATCCAGCATCTCGAACATTGTTTCACCGAAAATGAAAACAGACACGTCAAACCAGCGACGACGCATTAATAATGATTCCATCATATTAAAACGAGTATAAGACACCGACATTAAGTGGGATCCCATTTTCGAGAATTAAGACACTCGTAATTCGATTTGTCCCTACTGATGTGATGACAGTTTGAATTAAACTGTTCTTTTGATATAGTTTGCAACATATTAAACGCGAAATCTGGAATTTGCTTTTCGAATTTCTTTATGTGATAACGTTTGCTCATCACCTGTTTTTCTGATCACGTATCGCGTCTCGTGGTTTATTAGAACAGAGAATTGTTCATCTTTATATATTGTTCTTGCCACGGGTCCTGGCATTGAATTTACTACCATTTTACAAAACGTCGTTTGTACAAATTCTACGAATATTTGAGGAGCTGTAACTATCACTCTGTTCTGTGATAATTTGGCATTAAGAAGACAAGTTGTATGTTAATCTTTCTTTATTTGTGTTAAAAACTAACCGGCGAAATGTGGGTGTACACCTCTGCCTAACTCTTCTAGGATTACAAGCGTGATGTTATCCTATGTTGTTTGTGTTCAATAATGTTGCTTTTGTTTTTACTAATGGCCTGTTTATCTAAAACATCGCCTGATCAAAAGTATTCAACAAAGGATTACATTCACGTCCTTATGACTGTAGTTATCTTCGTTTACGTAAATGCGAGGGTATGTGTGTGCGATAAAAACACATTCTTTTATGTAGGCCATAAACAATACAGCCGTGTAATGTTTCAGTAACATGATTCCACGAAATGCGGCTTCTGCTCACAATGAATAAAATGAAATAAAAGAACAAGCTTTGTTTGGAGTTTCTTTTTTGTTAAATTATTTCTAGTAATCATTCTTTTATAGTTTTAAGGTAAATTACTTTAAACCATTGGTCCCGGCTGTCATTCTTAGACCTTTGGCAGTCGTTACGGGTATTAAGAAGTAAAAAGTCAGAAAAACAGTTTTACCAAGGGGAATGGGGATCATGTCATTTTTTTTATTATCTAAAAAAAAATATTTATTTACAAATAGTGTAAATAATATTACAAATTGTAAAAAAACTGCTAAGTTATAAACGTTTTAAAATAAGTGTTAGACTAGGTCAGCACTATTGTAGAAGTGATGTCACAGTATGAAGTTACGTAGTCGTGACGTCACTTCTACGATAGTGCTGTCCTAGTGTAAAACTTAATTTAAAGCGTTTATAACTTGGCAGTTCTTTAAGCTTTTACACTTTTTGTAATACTATTTGCACTATTTGGAAATAACATTTTTTTGTGATTAAAATAAAAAAAATTGTCGTGATCCCCATTGTTTTTACTTTCGTGTCTAAACTCTTTCTATCGATTTTAACAACTTCAACATCATTAAATCATAGCGACTTACAAACAAAATACAACTTGCTCTCTTTGAAGTCAAGAAGTAGGTACTTTTCTTGAAACGATTTCTCTATACGATCTCTGTAACAACTCGTATGATTTTGTGGATGTTTGTAAGAAGTTATGCTATGTTGTCCCTAGAGCCATTCAGAGACGTGAGGTGCACAAAGGATCTGTTTTTGCCGTCACTCTTAATCATACGAATGCAGGCTTGCGTGCGCCTCTACGACGCGACGCCTCACTGGCAATTTCAATACGTTTTTCTCTAACTTGGATCTAGTTGCCTTATCTATTGAAAAAAATTGAACCCTTTCTTGACACAATCAAAAAAATATGTGAATAATAATAAATCTCTCTAGTGCTTGTAGTGTATTTCAATTCATGTACTTATTTATTCTGTCCGACTCTTTTTATCCCGATACTCCCACGGGATCAAGATTTATGCGGGTGAAACCACGGGGAGCAGCTAGTTCAGAATAAAGCCATTCGTTTAGTAAACCTATTTTGGCTATGAAACTGTTTTGTACCTTTCTGTCAAAGTTAATTTTAACTTGACAGAAAGGTACTAATTATAAGTAAGACGGTTAGTTTTCATTGCCATACCTTTTTATTCTATTTACCAATTAGGACATACATACCTATTCATTTATTTCACGATTTATGGACACACATATAAACAGACAAGAAAAAACAAAGGAACAGAAAACTACGTACAAAGGTAGTAGGTTGGATATTATATATATATATCTTATTAATGTTTATAAATAAATCTCTTCCAGCATATCTGCCATAATACCAAACCATAGCTATCTATAATTCACAGAATAAAATTTTTGATGGCCCAGTGATTAAGGCCTCGCCCATGCACGAAGCGGTGGGTTCAAATACGGACTTTTTTTACTGACATCTAACTGCTGCTCTTATAGTTTAAATAGATTTGTAATCGTCAACCTGTCTTGAGCAAGCGTGGTAATCAATGTTCGTGCCTTCTTTGTACGACACGAGGCCTTTGCCCCGCGGTAGTTGATTAATAGGCTGGTATTTATTGTATTGAATTGGTAGTTTTTGTACTGCCTCGTTGGTCTAGTAGTCGCAAGAGCTACTGCTGAGCATGAGGTCCTGGGTTTGATTCCAAGGTCGGACAAAGTGTTATTGGATTTTTCTATCTAGAATTTCTCAGTAGCAGCCCGGAGTCTGGATTTGTGCCCGGTTGATGGCAATAGGCTCGCCCCCTATTACATGGAACTCAAGCATAACTGGCGAAATGTGGGTGTACCAAAGGTACAGCTCTGCCTGACCCTTCTGGGATTATATTTTTTCTTGTTTAAACAATAAAAAGGCGTAAGAAACCATAAAGAAATACCTGTAAATAGAAAAAAAAATGTTCACCAACTTTTATCGTAATTTCTAGACACACGGTAAAAGGGGTTTCCAAATCGAATTTCGAAGAACAAAACATTTTGAGACACATAAGAAGTTGCGGAAGGAGTAAACTTTGTCACATTTAGCTCAGCAGCTAAATAGTGTTTTTGTTCAGTGTGCCATAAATTCTATCTACTTGATACGTACTGTAGTTCATAGCTGTTACATGAAAAAAGACTTGAGTTGTAACGTAACGTTTAGCCGGCTGGCCAAACGTGGTCACAAGTTAATATAATTTTAGAATATTAAATACAAATAGTGTGTAGAAATAGTAATTAAGATTAAAGACGATTAGATGACGCGAAGCTGCTCGCGTCGGCGGCTCCTCTGGCCCACATTCTGTCGCGTGGAGCTCGCGGTCGAAGCAGCTCGCTTCGGCAGCTCCACCGGCCAGCAGCCCGTCGCGAGGAAGTGCGCGTCAGCCGCTCCATCAGCCCGAAGCCCGTCGCGAAGCAGCTCGCGTTGGGCGCTCCTCAGGCCCGCAGTGGGTCAGGTGGGAGCTCGTGGCCGCGTAGCAGCTCGCGTCGGCCGCTCCACCGGCCCGCAGCCCGTCGCGAGGAAGCTCGCGACGGCCGCTCCACCAGCCCGCAGCCCGTCGCGAAGCAGCTCGCGGTCGACCTTCACCGGTCCGCAGCCTGTCGCGAACCAGCTTGCATCAGCCACTCCACCGGCCCACAACATGTCGCGAGCCAGCTTGCGTCAGCCGCTCCACCGGCCCGCAGTCCGTTGCGAGGGAGCTCGCATGTTGCGATCGCGGTTGGGGATCGTCGCGGAGGAACCCGCGAGGTTCTCAATCCTTCACGCATACACTTGTATGAACCTTGACCTTTCAAGGTTCAAGGATGAATTAATAAACTCACATTTTTTATTTAGTTGATATATTAAAATTTATACAAAACCTAGAAAATCGATCACATCAGTAAATCTCTCTAGTGCCAAAAGAAGCCAAAAGAGCGAGCCAAAAGAGGTGGTTAAAACTCACAACTGCCTTTTATAGTCCCTGGCTGACTTTCTAGAAGTGACGTTTTAGTTTTTCAAATATGTATCCAAATACTTCATATTTGGTTATCGGCCAGTAACAATGAATGTGGCTTTCAGTGAGAACTTGGCTTAACGCTAGTTTTACAATAGCTTAACAATAAATGGCTGGTCTATTAGCCCTATATCATAAAAAAAGAAAAACTGACAGATGACAATGTAAGGTAAAAAATGTCAAAACATTCATTACAAGGAAAGTATTAAGAGATCAAATGAAATTAAATAATTGGAAAATAGACAGAGGTAACTAAAACTTTGCTAATCAGCAGTGCAACAATTATAACTTAAATAAATGTGAGTGAAATGAGTGTCATACAATTTTCGTAAAGATTTTGGTTCTGAATCAGAAAGAATTGCTATGCTCAACTGATCCTTAGGTGTTAAATAGATAAATAGATTATAAGATGTGATTTTTGTGTAACAAAATACCACAGGGTATGAAAAAATGACATTTTTCTTCCTAACCTAGATAGTCCCTCAGCTGGGCCAAGACCTTTCCATATCTCTTCAGGTACTCGCGTCATCTGTAACCAGCCATTTCGTTGCGCGTCCGGTCATGTTGCCATCTATTTTTGGGCCGATCTCGCCAGCGTCGTCCGTTTTCAGTCATCCTTTGCGTGAACACTTTTAATCAGCGGTCGTTTGGCACATATTGCATAAAAATATATTTTCATTTATGTCCCAAGCTGTACAGTAAAAATTTGGGTCCTAAACAAATGCCTCAATTCTCATGAACTATATAATAAACACAGTAACTACCGACGGTTTCAATAAAAGCGGTTCAAAGTAAGTAAATTTGTAATATGTTTTTCCATTGTATGTAAGTTAAATACGTTCAATCATCAATTTGGAATGTATTGTAAGGGGTATTTCCAATGATATATGCAAACAATTGGCGACAGTACCTTTTTTCTGTTTCTACGAAATTGCATTGAAACGGGCTTGTAATCGTTCAATGAATGTCCCATATGAAAGGAGAATGCAAAAAAACACAGTAAATCAACACTGCGGGACTTATTTAAGAAGAAATAATTATTAGCTTGCTTACAGACTTGCAAAGTTACCAGTATAAGTTCAAAACATGGCTTACCTTATCTTACCTATACTCATGCCCGTTTTAAGTAACAGTATCCTTAATTTAAAGACGCAGTTGGATTTTCAACCCTCGCCGTTCAGCCGAGCGTTAAAAATCCAACAAAGCGTTTTAACAGCGCATTAGAATCGATTTACAGTGCGAAACTGTGGTAACGCAGGAAAGTGGTTCTATTGTCAGTGTTTGTGGGTAGTATTATTTAAATAAACCTATTTAAGTTATATCAAGCTACGGTTCATTGCGATTTATTGCTTATTATTTATTTTAGAACAGCTCGAAACCGCAGTCGTCTAACAAAAACAACTGGTCCTTTTACACAATGGATGGCCGATTCTAATGATCCTCGAATATGATTGATAAGATACAGACATCTGAACATAATTGAATTCATAATTGACTCAAGTTGAAATCCTCTACTTATGTTAAACTCAGTTAAAGCAGCACCTTCATCGAAAGTATTTGAATAAAAATAGGTATAACTGTAGGAGCCGCATTTTCGCAGATGTATGCGTAAGTTAACGCTTTGAATCTCAACCTTAGAGACTTCATTTACCTTGTGTAGAAAGCCTTAAACAACTATTTAAACAAGTACCTGTGTTTAAGTTATCCCTTTTCTCCCTACAAGTACCCTAGCAATATTTGCGTATGTACATGAACACAAAGCGTAAGTTTGTCTGTATTTACGAACAATCTAAGGCATTGTTCCCTGCTTACTGTATATTCAATGTAGTTCTTCACTGAGTTGGTAGAAGAATTGTAATAGCGTGAGTATGACAATTCTCTTTTGAATTGTGTGAGCGATGGGTGAAATGTAATTAGATCTTCTACGTGTTCAGTGTTTTCTCAAAATTGTAGGTCCGGGAAAGGACACGTGAAAGCTGGAGATAAGAAGCAGTCGTATCTGTTGCCTGAGGGCGAAATTAATGGCTCGAAATATTGAAATTCAGAAGTAACAAGCAGTTCTATACTTTTTATCGCCGCCGCCGATCGTCTCCGCGAGGACACTGTGGTGCTCCGCCCAAGCTGGAAAGACCTCCACCGTATGCTCCACCGTGTCCTCCGGGCGATCCACACAATGGTGACATCCGGGCGTTACCTCCCGCCTTATGCAAAACAGGGGCCTTCCGAAAAAACCGTGTCCGGTGAGGACCTGTGTCAGGCGGAAGGTGAGGACGCCGTGGCACCTCTCCAACCACTCCTCAAAGAGGGCACTTACCGCCGCTATTGTGGTGTGCCCAGCACTGGGGTCTATGTTTAGCTAAGCTGAAGGCTTAGATATATATTTATTGTAGCCTAGGCCTGCCTAGGGATTGCATTATTGATATTCTCAACCAGACAGTTACGTGCGGAAATTTTATAAGCACGATTTAGAACTAGACCGATGATTCTTTGATTGATGGTTGACTGTTCTACGTAGTTTAATTAGCTTTCGCTAGATGTCACGATTTTCAAAATTGTGAACTATGTATTCTTAATTTTTACGTTTTTATTGATGAACGACTTCAAATGAAGTCTAAAGTAGGTAATTAGTTACGAATAAAATGAATTAGCCAGACCTAGTACAAGCGGACTGTATAGGTGAGGAGGCTGGCTACTTGATTTATCAAATGGTTGCTAGGGTCTGATCCCTTGACCAATTAATCACTTGGTAGATTCGGTCTCAATTTAACCGTAATGGCGGGGATAACTATCGAGTAGACGTTAGTTTGAATCCAAGCCGTTGCATTATTGAAGTGAGCGTATTCCTAGAACAAGCACATTTACTATTAGGAGCGAAAATAAGACTCGTTCACTCATAACCATTCATGTGATTGGAGTTTGATCATTATTTAGTTTCTTTTTCTCACTTTTTTGCTTTGAGGGATAAGCCAATAGTTGCAGGATTAGGGCCCGCTTGCACCACTTATTGTTCGTAGCCGAACTTAGAAGTTTAATTTTATTTTTTATTATGCCAGCTAAATAAAAAGGGTTTTTACTGGCAACATGGTTGATAGAACTAATCAACCATATTTACACTAACCTAAACCTTTACAAGTAAAATAAAACCAACATTAAAAGGTTAAAAGGTGTAATAGGGTCCTTTTACTGTTATTAAACCTCTGACAGCTGCAACACAACAGCAACGTTATTGCAAGAGTAATAAAGACCACTGTGATTTTGACAGACCTGACAGTTGCTGCAACCCATCAGTAACCTTATTGTCACGTGATTAAAGATCACTGTGCTTTTGACAGTGATGCAAAATCGAGGTCGATCAAGTGTGAATGGGGCTGTATTTTGTCTCATGTGGCTTGATTGTAATAAAATAAAAACATTCAACATAGCAAGACCTAACTTTTACGTAAGCTATTATCATGAAATTAAAGCTTAATTTTATTAAAATTATGCTTTGTGACGTTCCTTTTGACGTAATTGCATGTCAAGGAAAATCGCTTGTTAATTATTTGTTGCAAAATTGACCTATAATTTGGTTAAATAAAGTGTCGTGAAAAAGACAATCCTTTCTCTCCGCTTCGAAATAACTATGACAATACCAAAAGATTTATACAAGAAAATTCCTATAAACTTATGTACTTCTTCTTTGGGGCCTCCTTAACTGCTTATGATGAACGTAAATATCAAGAATAAAGGATGCTCCTTTTAGAGTCTTCCTCTTGAATATACCAATCGACCACTATGTAGATCCCCGAAAACGTCTGGTGAAATGGAGCAGACCCAGAAGAAGATGGTAAGACGAGCTTGACATCTACAGACCGGATTGGTCCACACTACAAGTGTAACTATAAGTACTTAGTATACATTAAGTTATTTACTGCCACACTCAGAGTCACCTAATGGTTACCTAAAGGGATCCTTAGTAAAAATTAAAAAGGGATCACCCTCAAAGTCAGTAACGGTTCATTAGCGACCCTAAATGACAATTAAAGACCAATGAAACGAGGATTGCCATTTGCATCGGAAATAATGTTGCTAATAACATTACGCTACTTCACTAAATTGAAACAGAAATATGAATGGAATTTAACACAAGGTGTGTCGTTTAATTCTTATCACATTTTCACTGAAAGAACATATATACTGTCAAACTTACCATTATTTAAATTAATAACGATAATATTAAAACACAGCAAAAACTCTCCCCGTGAATGAATCACAAAAACATAAAATTATTCCCTGATTTGAGATTGACAGTTCACAGTGATGCCATAGAAAAAATGTAGCAATCACTTTATCTTATTTAAATGAAAATAGCTGTTTCGCTTTGCATTTTAGTAAAAACTTACAGTAAAAGAACTGACTGTCATTCATATTACTACGAATAATAGTTTTCAACGTGTATAGACTAACTTTTTTGTTATTTGGTATTAACAGTTTTCAAATGAGGCGGCTACACCAAGGCTTTATCGATATGCAATCGATAAGATGATTTGATGACGCTTCGCCCTATGGATACTTAATACTGTCATTAGCTAATGAACCCTTAAATTATGTCTCTGGGATGTACCGTTCATTAACGGATTTAATTCTCATTAGTTAAGTACTAATTAGGACTAATTTAATGAACCTTTCTGAGTGCGGCTATTAGTCACATTAAAATTAACCTCCAACTCCAACTCTGAGTTAGTTACGGTCAAATTCTATCGAAACTTGTTCCAAAATTTTACTCACTGACTAATAAATAACTTTAAAATCCAGACTTATATTCATAAGTCAGTTTGTGAAACTAGATATAGCCATAATTTCCCACATACTACGTAATAAAACCCTAAACCCCCTAACCCCTAACCCTAAACTGACACTTCACTACGTCATAATATGATACAGTGTATCCTCTTATACCTTCCCACACATCTGTGATAATAATATTAAATCAATAACATTACTACAAACTGACGACAAGGGTCGTATCTCAACAATAATTACGATACAGATGTTACATAATTGTTGACATACCATCTCTATGGCTAATAATTATCTGTGGCGAACGACATACGTAATGTTAATTTATGCCAAAAACAGGTATCTTGCAGCTGTGGCTTCAATTTGTAAAGTAAGTACCTTTACGATGTAAACTGGAATGTATGGCGCGTTATAATTACAGAACATTCCGGATCAGGTCGTGAGTTAAATTAGGGTGACAGAATGCTCATGAATCATAACACATAACCTTACGACTGTATTTCAAAGGTATGTAACACTATACCTATATTTTGCTGGTATATAAAGTCGTAAAAAAATCGCCAATACCCAGTATATTTAGTGCATTCGTATTTATATACATCGAGAGAGTGGCAATTTATGCCGAATATACAAACGTAACCAACCAAAACAAAATTTCAGGAAACAAATCAGGTTTGGACACGAAAAAGCTGTCGGAGGCGTAACGACTACACAACCGTAGCACTGCTACGGCATAGCTCGCACTACGAACGATTTGACGACGCCGCTGAAGCGTCTTACAATTATTACTCTCTATTTTTCAAAACCAAATGACCGTAAGTATTACTATTCGTACTGCGAACTGGGACATTTAGACAAAATGTACCTCGTTAGCAGGCTGGGAAAACACCAGGATAAAGGAAAATTCCCTTCACCCATGTAACATTAATTTACAACTTCGCTGACTTACTTAAAATCACAATCTAATTGATTCAGCAGCATGAAATATGTACTGTGTAAGTTAACATGAGATACGGCCTAAGTTTTATCATCCAACTATGTACATAGATTCGCCCTGAGGTCGTGTTCAGAACTTAGATGTTATGTTATACTCAAGGGAATTACGTACCGAAAATTCCATTTGTTCTTCAAATTTTTCTTACAAAGTTTTTCGTATTTTGTCGCGAGATTAAGTTGTCAGTTCGATACCTTGAAGAAGTGACGTAAACTTTTATTGAAACCTTCTAGGAAAAGCTTGGGACCTATAAAAGCGTCATCGAAAAGGTTGTTTCATATTATGAGAAAAGATATTCCGTTCTTATAAGACACGTAGTGCGAAAACGCGGCAATAGAGAAGTGCTACTTATTTGATATTAAACGTGAAAGTATAATTTTTTTACTGCATCGTTGTTCTAGTTGTCTCAAGAGCACACTGTGAATAAACGCGGTTCAAAGTAAGTACATTTATGATATGTGTTTCCAATTAATTTAAGTATGTAATTTAATGAAATATTTCATGGAAAATACGTTCAATCATCAGTTTGGAATGAATTGTTTCCATATATCATTGGAAATACCTCTTGGTGTTTCCAATGATATATGCAAACAATTCGCGACAGTACCTATTTCTGTTTCTACGAAATTGAGTTGACAGTGAATCAACACTGCGGGACTCATTAAAGTTGAAATAATTATTAGTTTGCTTGTTAAGCTTGCTTGGGGTCGCATGTTGAAGAGCCTCCACGCGGCGCACCCTGGGCAACGTCAGCTCCAACTGTCCACCTGCTTTTGGTAGACAGTTGGGGTTGGCGGCCAATCTTCAACAAACGGGGAAGGGTCATGGTTCCAATCATCGATCATTTGTTATGGTCGATGAAGGGAACCGGGCTAGGGTTGGGGCGGCCAGTCCGTCTTCGGGACAGGTCTGGTGGCCATCTCCGTCCACACCCCCTCTGTTTGCAGAGGGTGAGTTTTGTGGGCGTCGAGTGGGGAGGGGAGAGGAAGACAACCTCTTTAAAAAATTACCTCAATCCCAAGGTCGAGCGTGCCGAGGGGATGAATGGCCGGAGGGAATCCGGTCACTAGCGCTGGGGGGACTACCAGGGGAAATAGGGACCACACCCTTCAAATGAAAACAAAAAAACAATGAACAAGACAATTGAAGAAAAACTACCCCAGGGCGGTACCGGCTGCTCAGCAGCCGGAGAATCCGCCACGTTCCCTTCGGGAACGTCAAGCCCCCATTCGTATTCTGGGGGGGGCAACAAATGTCTTCTGAGCCGAGGAGGCTCGTCGAGTGATGCGCGGTCAGAGTCTGACGCGGCATCTGGCGCGGAGGGCTCATTTAAGAGCCCGGAGCGCGTAGTGGTGGGCGCTGTTGGGAAGAACAAACGGTTCTTCCTGAAGCGGCCCAAACCGAGGGATGGCCAGGGGTCACACTCGGATGGCGGGATGGCCTCGGCCCGAAAAATCGGTCGACGCTGTGGGCCGAAAAAAAGAGGCGGAGAGCTCACCACCCAGGAGGGCAGGGAGGCCAGTCCGGCCGAGTCAGCCCAGCGAGCCGTGAGTCTCGCCACGGAGGGGCGCCACACTGAAGTGGACGGCCGTAGGGTGGCCCTGTCGGAGTCGTCAGGTGGTGGACGGGATGCTGCTGGCGGCTCAAAGACTGAGCAAGCGGCCAGGTTTGCGGAGGTCGTGGTTGCCGCGATAAAGGGTGTGGCCTTGAAGAGGACTCAGTCCTCAAAAGACAAGGCCATATCTGCAGCCACGGCCTCCATTATAGAGGCAGCGGAGGCCATTCATTTCGGGCCTTCGCCGGACGGCATGTCCGAGATGCGGGCGGAGGTCGCCCGCTTGACAGCCGCCATGGAGCGTCTCCGAAAGGAGAATGTGGAGCTCCGAGCAGACCTGGCAAAGGTTCAAGGAGCTGGCCACCGGGAGGCGGTAACAGGAAGGGCGCAGCATGGGCAAGGCCAGCCCGTGTCTGCCGAGGACCGGGTTTTGACCCTGGTGCGGCATGAGCTGGCTGCCTTTCAGAGTCGGTTCTCCACTCTGGAGGCTATTGTCCTGCGCCCTCCGCTGGCGGCGAGCCATTCGGCATCGGGCCAGCGAAAGGCGGCTTCGTATGCCGCCACCGCGGCCAAACCAGGATCCTCGGGGCGGACCCATAGTGGGGCCGTGGCGGGCCCGCCCCTGGCGAAACCTGCGTCGCCCCAGACCAGGAAAGGTGGAGTGACTGCACAGACGGCGAAGGCCCCAGCCGTGACGGAGAGACGGCCACCCCCGCCTTCTAAACCGCCTTCTAAATCTCCTCCGGCCGACGCCGAATGGCAAATTGTCGGGGAGAAGGGGAAGGTGGGTAAGGCAGCAAGGGCGGCCAGAAGAAAGCAGAGGCGGCAGCGGCGCAAGGAGCGAAACGTCGCGGCTAGGCTCCGTGCCCCGAAGTCCGCAGCTGTAGTTATCACACTACAGCCGGAAGCGGAAAAGAAGGGCATGACCTACCGCGAGGTGCTCGGCAAGGCGAGGACGGCGGTGAACCTCCAGGAGATCGGCGTCACCAATGGCCTTCGGTTAAGGGTCACTGCGACTGGGGCCCGGATGCTGGAGGTCCCCGGTGCGGCCAGCGGCCCGACCGCAGACGCCCTAGCTGAAAAGCTTAGGGCGTCCCTGAATGCGGACGAGGTCCGAGTATCCAGGCCCACCAAGTGCGCTGACATGCGTATACTGGGCCTGGACGACTCCGTGACGGAGGAAGAGGTCGTGGCTGCCGTTGTTAGGACGGGGGGGTGCTCTGCCCAGCAGGTAAGGGCAGGCACCATTCGTCCTGACTTCACGGGGATGCAATCCATTACGGTGAGCTGCCCCGTAACGGCGGCCCAAAAAATTGCCGGGGAGGGCCGAAGGCTCCTGGTGGGCTGGGTCTCCGCGCAGGTCAAACTGCTGGAACCCAGACCTCTGAGGTGCTTCCGCTGCTAAGTGGGCAACCACGTGGGAGTGCAATGCACCTCGGAGGTGGACCGCAGCGGCCACTGCTTGCGCTGTGGTCAGCCCGGTCACAAGGCCGGCTCGTGCAGTGCCGCGCCGCACTGCTTTATATGTGCGGCAGCTGGCAAGCCGGCCGATCACCGGGTGGGGAGTAAGGCCTACGTACCACCCGCCAAAGCCAGGGGCAGGGGCAAGCCCACTGCCACCGCCGTCAATGCCGCGTCCGCCGACACTGCCGCCGCCGCTGCTGCCTCCACCGTCGTCGCCGCCGCAACCATAGTGGCAGGGCCTTCACAGCGGGCTCGGGAGGGGGCTGATATGGAGTGTCAGTAATGGCCCCATTACGCCTCCTCCAGGCGAACATCAACCACTGCGCCTCTGCTCAGGATCTGTTGCGCCAGAGCATGGCGCAGTGGTCGATTAACATCGCCGTGGTCGCTGAGCCGTACTTTGTCCCGCCCAGGGATGACTGGGTGGAGGACCTGAGCGGCTCAGTGGCCCTAATTTCGTCGGCCGCCGCCGGTACCCTGTCCCTCGAGGCCGTCAAGAGGGGACGGGGTTGCGTGGCAGCACGGTTCGGGGAGATAGTCGTGGTAGGGGTGTACTTCTCTCGGAACCGAACTCTCGCCGAGTTTCACAACTCCCTAGCGGAGTTGAGAGTCGTCGTCGTCGGGTTTCGTTCCCTCCCCGTGCTCGTCCTCGGGGACTTCAATGCCAAGAACTTGGCTTGGGGTTCCCGGCTCACGGACACGCGGGGCAGGATGGTGGAGGACTGGGCTCTGGAGACAGGCCTGGTCGTCCCAAACCGGGGTTCTGTCCCAACGTGTGTGCGTATGCGGGGTGAATCAGTGGTGGACATTTCGTTCGCCAGCCCCGCTCTGTCGCCGCACGTCATTGACTGGCGCGTCATGGAGGGGGTGGAGACCTATTCCGACCACCGGTACATCCGGTTCGATGTCTCCGCCCAGACCTCGAGCGCGCCGGTCCGACAGGCCCCGAGTGGTCCGCGGTGGGCGCTGAAGCAGCTGGACCGGGAGCTCCTCCTGGAAGCCTCGATCGTGCAGGCCTGGGTGTCACCACCGGACAGGCCTCTTGACATCAACGACGAGGCGGAGTGGTTCCGGGAGGCCATGTCCGAAATATGTGACGTGGCAATGCCCCGGGTCCAGCCCGGACGTGCTTGGCGCCAGGTGTGCTGGTGGTCGCCGGAGCTGACGGCTTTGCGCAAGGCGTGCGTGGCTGCGCGACACCTGTACACCAGGCACCGCAGGCTACGTATTCGCCCTCCGAATACGGAAGCCATTCAGGCGGAGCTGTACGAGGGGTACAGAGCGGCGAAGACCGCCCTCCAAGCGGAGATCCTGCGGGCCAGGGCCCAGGCCCGCGAGGAGTCGCTGGAGACTCTGAACAGGGACCCGTGGGGACGCCCCTACAAAATGGTGCGGGATAAACTCCGCCCATGGGCTCCCCCACTGACGCAGAGTCTCCGGCCCCAGCTCATGGAGGAGGTGGTGAGCACTTTGTTCCCTTCGCGGGGGGAGCATACTCCCCCGCCCATGACTCCGCCTACTGCGGTGCCGGATGCGGACCACACTGCCGACGACGACGACGATGCTTCGGAGGTGACCGGGGTAGAGCTGAGAGTGGCGGTAAGTAGGCTTAGTGCCAAAAATACCGCCCCAGGACCCGACGGCTTACCTGGAAGAGCCTGGGTTCTGGCCATGGAGGCTCTCGGGCCTCGACTTATGGGGCTCCTAAGCGCATGCTTGGAGGAGGGCCAGTTCCCACTTCGCTGGAAGACGGGGAAACTGGTCCTCATTAAGAAGCCGGGGCGCCCTGCGGACCCTCCGTCCGCTTACCGGCCCATCGTGCTGCTCGACGAGGTGGGCAAGCTCTTTGAAAGAGTTATTGCAAACCGCCTCGTCGGGCGGCTGGTGCGGGTGGGGCCGGATTTGGCGGAGAGCCAGTTTGGTTTCCGCAGGGGGCGCTCTACGGTGGACGCCATCATGCGCGTGCGAGCCCTCACGACGGGGGATGCTGTTGCCCGGGGTGGGGTCGTCTTGGCGGTGTCTCTAGACATCGCCAATGCCTTCAACACCCTGCCCTGGAGTTGCATCAGGGAGGCATTGCGGTATCACCGGATGCCGACCTACCTCTGTCGTGTGGTCGAGGCCTATTTGACGGACAGGGCCGTCATCTACCCCGGTCACCGGGGAGAGTGGAACCGGCGAGAGATGTCGTGCGGTGTCCCACAGGGATCGGTCCTGGGGCCGCTTCTGTGGGATATCGGTTACGACTGGGTGCTGCGCGCGGACCTCCCGAATGGCGTCAGCGTGGTGTGCTACGCTGACGACACGCTGGTCCTGGCACAGGGGAGGTCGCACCAGGAGGCGGCCAAACAAGCGACACTCGGGGTTGCGACAATCGTCGATAGGATCCGGCAGTTGGGACTCGAAGTGGCCCTGCACAAGTCCGAGGCCATGTGTTTTCATGGTCCTCGGAACGCGCCACTGTCGGGTTCCCAGATAACGGCGGGAGGGGTTCACATCGGTGTCGAGTCGACGATGAAGTACCTGGGACTCGTCCTCGACAGCCGGTGGAACTTCGTGGAGCACTTCCGACGTTTGGCTCCCAGACTGGAGCGGGCTGGGGCTGCCTTGAGGCGGCTCCTGCCCAATCTAGGGGGTCCAAACGCCTCCTGCCGGAGGCTCTACGCGGGAGTCGTGCGGTCCATGGCCCTTTACGGGGCACCGGTGTGGGCGCGTTCTTTGAGGCGCCGACCGGCCCGCCGGTTGAACGCGTCCCAAAGGGTCATGGCCATCCGGCTGGTCCGGGGATACCGCACGGTCTCATGCGAGGCGGCGAGCCTCCTTGCCGGATTGCCGCCATGGGATCTGGAGGCAAAAGCCCTCGCGCACGTATGGGAGTGGCGCGAGGAGGCAAAACGCCGGGGTGTAACTCCGCTGCCGCGACAAATCACGGTACAGCGGACAGAGCTCCGGCGGGATCTCATGGCGACATGGAGGGTGCGATTGTCGCAACCCAGTGCTGGGCACGCCACAATAGCGGCGGTAAGTCCCCTCTTTGAGGAGTGGTTGGAGAGGCGCCACGGCGTCCTCACCTTCCGCCTGACACAGGTCCTCACCGGACACGGTTGTTTCGGGAGGTTCCTGTTTCGCATAAGGCGGGAGGAAACGCCCGGGTGTCACCATTGTGTGGATCGCCCGGAGGACACGGTGGAGCATACGGTGGAGGTATGCCCAGCTTGGGCGGAGCACCGCAGTGTCCTCAGGGAGGCTATTGGCGGCGGCGATCTCTCGCGTCCGGCCCTGGTCCAGGCCATGGTACGGAGCGAGAGGGAATGGAAAGCCGTCACCTCCTTCTGCGAAGCAGTAATGCTCGCAAAGGAGGAGGCGGAGCGCGTGAGGGAGAGAGCCTTGCGCCCTCACGCCCCTAGTCGCCGCAGGAGACGCCCTGGGCGTCGGGAATCGCAAGCAGATTCCCGGCCACCGTAGGCGCGGGCTTGCGGACGGCGAGCCATGGGTAGCTCGCCGTCCGGTAAGGACCAGGCCCGGGTCGACGGCGCGTTGTGTTCCACGCGCGCCTCAAAGAGATGTCAGCACAAAATGACGGGGTCCGATAGGGCCGACGCCTCAGGGTCGCGGGTTATTCCACAGAGAAAACCGTGGCCCTGGCACAGGCAACTGAAGGAACACGGTGGGTTTTAGTCAGTAAAAGTCTGACACGCCCTCCCGCTCCACCCAGAGCGGGAGCAGTCATTTGATGATTTCCCACCCAAAAAAAAAAAAAAAAGCTTGCTTACAGACTTGCAAAGTTATCAGTTTAGGTTCGAAACATGGCTTGCCTTATCTTACCTATACTCATGCCCATTTTCAGTAACTGTTGGATTTTCAACCCTCGCGCTTAAGCCGAGCGTTAAAAATCCAACAGCGCGTTTTAACAGCGCATTAGAGTCGTTTCCCAGTGTGAAACTGTGGTAACGCAGGACAGTGGTTCTATTGTAATGGGGATGATGACATTTTTTTAAATTTTTATCTCAAAACATTTTTATTTCCAAATAGTGCAAATATTGTAAAAGCTAAAAAAACTGCCAAGTTATAATTGTTTTAAAGTACGTGTTAGACTAGGACAGCACTATCGTAGAAGTGACGTCACGACTACGTTACTTCATACTAGCGCCGTACATTGTCCGTACCGCGCGACAAGGACAGGAATAATCCCCTCCAAAAACTTTTAAAGCGTGTATCTTCTTCATTATTACATCGATTTAACAGATTTTTTCGATTATCTTATTTTTACCATGCCTTCTTTGAAATTACAATATTTTTAAGAACATTTTTAATAGTAGTCATCATCCCAGTTGTTTGTGGGTAGTATGTATTATTTAAATAAACCTATTTACGTTATATCAAGCTACGGTTCATTGCGATTTATTGCTTATTATTTTTTGAGAACAGCTCCAAACGGCAGTCTTCTAACAATAAAAACTGGTCCTTTTACACAATGGGTGCCCGATTCTAATGATCCTCGAATATGATTGAGAAGATACAGACATCTGAACCTAATTGACTCAAGTTGAAATCCTCTACTTGTGTTTAACTTAGTTAAAGCAGCACCTTCATTGAAAGTCTTTGAAAAAAAATGGGTATAACTGTAGGAGCCACATTTTCACAGATGTATGCGTAAGTTAACGCTTAGAATCTCAACCTTAGAGACTTCCTTTACCTTGTGTAGAAAGCCTTAAACAACTATTTAAACAAGTACCTGTGTTTAAGTTACCCCTTTTCTCCCTACAAGTACCCTAGCAATGTTTGCGTATGTCGATGAACACAAAGCTTAAGTTTGTCTGTATTTATGAACAATCTAAGGCGTTGTTCCCTGCTTACTGTTTATTCAATGTAGTTCTTCATTGAGTTTGTAGAAGAATTGTAATAGCGTGAGTATATTAGTTCTCTTTAGAATTTTGTAAGTCGATATGGGAAATGTAATAAAATCTTCTTGATCAGTGTTTTTCAAAATGTTACGTCCTAAGTAATGACACGTGAAAGCTGGAGAAAAGAAGCAGTCGTTTCTGTTGCCTGAGAGCGAATTTATCGGCTCGACATTTTTAAATTCTGAAGTAACAAGCAGTTCTATGCTTATTAATCATGCTAATTGTTATTTGGTAAGGCCATAAAATAATAGTTTTCGCTCTGTAACTAGTTCCTGCGCTTGAAATTTCAATCAAACAAACTCACAAATTTTTCCTCCAGATTCAGTCTTACCTTGGGGCAGAGTGTTACCCAGGTACAGGGTTGTGGAGGTCAGATTGGTAGTCGCTCCATGTAAAATACTGGCTATGTCTGCAACTGGTCAGACTATAAGCTGACCCCAAACATTGTTGAAAAAAGTTTAGGCAGATGATGATAATATTAGTATAGATCAACAGCAGAAGCAGAAACAGTAGAACAGTGGTGCTATTCTGTCACCATCTCACCGTGAAAACTTAGGTGAAGTGTACGTGGAGTGAGCTGTCAGTGCCACTGATGCTAGGGATTGACCAAGACGTGATGGCACTGACAGCACACTTCAAGCAAGTTTCACCGTGAGATTTTTACAGAATCGACACGTTGTAGTAGTCATTAAGTAACAAGGTTCTGGTCTGCCTGCCCAGGATGCCGGTATACCATTATTATTAGGAATCAGATGAGAATTTGGTTATTTAATCCACCTGATAAGCTGTGATGACCTACCTACATATTTGCCTGTAACTTTAAACCCAACACTAAGTAAGTATTTGCTTTAAGCTACGTATATATGGATATTTAATGTGTGTAGGTGAACAAACATTCATGTGTTAGAACAGAAAATCTCAAACACAAGTGCCCCCCAAGCACTACCAATCTTAGGTTGTGTTGTATGTAGTACCACAGATATTATAATACTACGTACAGATACCCAATCCCATACAAAGAAATGACACCTCCCTAAGTCTGGCAATTGAGCTGGCAATTTTTCGTCATCAAAATGTTCAACAGATGGCAGCATCAGCGATTCACTATTTGCCAGAGACTGTAGTTTTACAACGCCATCTAATAGTCGACCTACTTTTAAAACGTTTCGTGCCATCCATTTTGATTAAAGTTTTATACTTCCGGTTTCAGAAAAACATGTAAATAGATTTCTTTTATATTTTTATGTAAAGAAATAGATTTAAAATAAGTTGTTTCATTTAAATTTGTGACTATAATAGTTTATTTGAAGACAGGACAAATTGAGTAAAACGCCATCTATTGCAAAGAGCTCTAAACAAAATGATTAACAGATGGCTACTTTTATCATTTTATGGGTTCGAATTGAAGTTAAAAGCTTCATTTGTGTTTTTTTGTTGAAAAAAGAGTGTGAATAGATAAATCAGCATTTAACAAGGAAGTCTTGATTTTTACTAATCTTACTTTAGCCAAAATTCTGCCGTTTATCGCTTTCTAATGATTGTTAATATCATAATGGTTATCTATGCTGCCATCTATAATTATTTTTGAATACTAATTATAAAATGTTCTAGTTGAGACCCCATGGTAGTACATACAGAGACCGTACTAACAACTCAAAAAAAAATTTACTCCTATTATTGTATTCAGTCTAGATTTAGCTAAGCTGAAGGCTTAGATATATATTTATGATAGCCTAGGCCTGCCTAGTGAATGCCTGTTTGATATTCTCAACCAGACAGTTACGTGCCAAAAATTTTGTAAGCACGATTTAGAACTAGACCGATGATTGGCCCTACAGTTCGTTTGGTTGACCGTTCTACGTAGTTCAATTAGTTTTCGCTAGATGTCGCTATTTTAAAAATTGTAAACTATTTGTACTTTAATTATATTAAGTAAACTAGTGTGTTTGGTTTATTTGAACTGTCTTATTTTTACAATATTGATAAATTTTAACAGGAAAACTCATCAAACTTACAAATAAACGGTTCTAAATTTTGCAAATATATTGATCAGTTTAAGTGATCATAAAAGTATCTTGTGGTTCTTGAGAGAGCCTCATAGCTTACAAGCAACATCTATGTACCTAATTACCCACAAGGTGTCAGTTAGTGATCGTATCTTTTTTTATTGATGAACGACTTCAAATGTAGTCTAAAGTAGGTACGAAGTTACGAAGAAAATGAATTAGGCAGACCTAGTAGAAGCGGACTATATAGGTGAGGAGGCCGGCTACTTTATTTATCAAATGGTTGCTAGGGTCTGATCCCTTGACCAATTAATCACTTGGTAAGTTCGGTCTTAATTTAACCGGAATGGCGGGGATTACTATCGAGTAGACGTTAGTTTGAATCCAAGCCGTTGCATTATTGAAATGAGCGTATTCCTACTACAAGCACATTTACTATTAGGAGCTAAAATAATAATCGTTCACTCATAACCATCCATCTGATTAGAGTTTGATCATTATTTAGTTTCTTTTTCTCACTTTTTTGCTTTGAGGGATAAGCCAATAGTTCTAGGATTAGGTCCCGCTTGCACCACTTATCACTAACCTCGTCTAGGTACCAACATTGAAAAAGGTAAAAAGGTTTAATAAAGTTCTTTCACTATTACGGCAACCTTATTTTAAGAGCAATAAAGATCACTATTTTTTTGACAGACCTAACAGTTGCTGCAACCCATCAGTAACCTTATTGTCACGAGATTAAAGATCACTGTGATTTTGACAGACCTAACAGTTGCTGCAACCCATCAGTAACCTTATTGTCACGAGATTAAAGATCACTGTGCTTTTGACAGTGTTGCAAAATCGGAGGTCGATCAACTGTGAATGGGGCTGTATTTTGTCTCATGTAGCTTGATTGTCATAAAATAAAAACATTCACCATATCAAGACCTAACTTTTACGTAAGCTATTAACTTGAAATTAATACTTAATTTTATTTAAGTTATTGCTTTGAAATACCTTTCGGCGGTATTGCATGTCATGTTGGGAAACGTTTAACCACAAAAAAAAAACTATAATTTGGTTTAATTAATAGTGTGTCGAGGGATAAGCCAATCCTCTCTCTCTGTTACTATAATGCGGTTCGAAATAACTATGACAATATCAAAAAAAAATACAAGAGAACTCCTATTCACTTCCTAGGTAACTGATACCTCCTTAACTACTTATGATAATTAAGGGTGAATTTCACCAATGTTACTGAACATAAACTACATTTAAGAGCTGTCAGTGTCATTATATTCTATAGAATATTAACACGGACAGTTCTTGAACGCATTTGAGATGTGCTGAAGGCGTTCAGTAACATTGGAGAAATCGGCATTAAATGTAAACATCAAGAATATAGGATGCTCCTTTTAGGGTCTTCCTCATGAATAAAGCAAGGTCATGTTACAATTTAGTATGAAGCTATTTATTCATTTTAAAACCTCCAACTCCTGAGTTAGTTACTGTCAAAATCCATCGAGATTTGTTCCACAATCTCCCACTGACTATCTTAAATAACTTTAAAATCCAGACTTATATTCGTAAGTCAGTTTGTGAAACTAGATACAGTCATAATTTCCCACATACTACGTAATAAAACCTAAAATGACACTTCACTACGTTTTAATATGATATAGTGTATCCTCTTATACCTTCCCAACACATTTGTGATAATAATATAAATATCAATATCATTGCTACAAACTGACGACAAACGACGTATCTCAACAATAATTACGATACAGATGTTACATCATTATTGACATACCGTCTCTATGGCTAATAATTATCTGTGGCATTATGGAAACGACATACGTTATTTTAATTTATGCCAAAAACAAACAGGTCTCTTGCGGCTGTGGCTCCAAATTGTAAAGTAATAAAGTAAGTACCTATATGATGTCAACTGGAATGTATGGCGCAGCGTTATAATTACAGAACATTCCGGACCAGGTCGTGAGTTAAATTAAGGTGACAGAATGCTCATAAATAACATAACACATAACCTTACGAATGTGTTTCACAGGTACAGAGGTATGTTACACTATACCTATATTTTGCTGGTATATAAAAGTCGTAAATCAATCGCCAATATATTATACAATATGTAACAACAAGCCTGTCCGATCCAAAAAAGGCGTATTCCTGGTTTAACATACGTACTAGATAAAATGGTAAAAAAAAAACTAACTCATAAAAACCAGAAGCTATTAATTTTTTATTTTTAGTTACCATGCGAAATGTAACACTAAATATGGTAAATTTTCATAAGTTGACAACACTCCACCGGCCGGCGAAATCTTTTATTTTTTGCCTATTTTATTTCAAAGGACACCGCCCTGCACTAGCCGCGCTGTAGGTACTCATAACGAGTCCTCGATCCTTTGATGTAGCCGACTGGTCGCTACTTGTTTAGACACTTCGCCAGTCTCACGTCGAGATAACTTGCGATCGGATGTCCGTACGTATCACGTGCCGCTATCGTATCGCGAACAATGTCGTATACCAATCAGGAATATTTGAATATGTTAATTTTTATTTGTGAGTGAATGTGTGATTCGGAAATCGAAGCAACAGCTCGGATTGTGGAAGCTTTCGAGTCACTCAAATCGTACACATGTGCGCTGCGAAGAGTACGTGCAAATTTAATAAAAAGGTGTCGAATGTGTACTAATGTTCTAGATAGATAGAGGTATGTAACAAGTAAATGTTTTAATAAACTGATACCTACAGTGGGTACATTGCCAAAAGCACATCACATTAACTCAATAATAATTGTTTCTTGATAAACAGAAGGTCAGAAATCGGGGTCATTGTGCGTAAGCCTACAATAAAATATCAGCTGATACCTACGCGTAGGCAAAACGTAGATTTCTTTAGTTCTGCGTTTCTTTGGCGGCATGCGACAAAGGACCGCCGCCTACAGTTTCGTGTCAAAGAAGCCGCCTGCGCGGCGGCTTCTTTGACACGAAACTGTAGGTGAACTCTGGTGAACCCTGTCGAGCGATCAGTGTTGCCTTTGGTTTGATAATAATTTTTTAATTAATTGTTTTCATTGGGGAAAATAGATAGATAGATAGATAAATTATTTATTCGGTGCACACAAAAGACGCAGCACGAAAATGTTTTATCTATCTATCTCTAAATAATTATCTCGTATCCATTAAATGATTACGTATTTGTGTACGCAATACGATACCAAAAAATACCCTTCAGGATCGGACAGGGTTTTCGTTACATGCTGTACATATTTAGTGCATTCGTATTTAAGTACCGAGAAAGTGGAAATTGATGCCGAATATACAAACGAAACCAGCTAAAACAAAATTTCTGGAAACAAATCAGTTTTGGACACGAAAAAGCTTTCGGAGGCGTAGCTACTACACAACCGTAGCACTGCTACGGCATAGCTCGCACTACGAACGATTTGACGACGCCGCTGAAGCGTCTTACAATTAGTACTGTCTATTTTTCAAAACCAAATGGCCGTAAGTATTACTATCCGAGCTGAGAACTAGGACATTAAGACAATGTACCCCGTTAGCAGGCTGGGAAAACACAAGGATTAAGAAAAATTCCCTTCACCCATGTTACATTAATTTACAACTTCGCAGACTTACTTAAAATCACAATCTAATTGTTTCAGCAGGGAGCCTAAGCACCAGAACTTAAGTTGAAGTTTATAATGTCTCGTCTCTTAGGCATGAAATACGTACTGTGTAAGTAAACATGAGATTCAGCCTTATTTTTATCATCCAACTATGTACATAGGTTTGCCCTGCGGTCGTGTTCAGAACTTAGATGTTATGTTGTACTCAAGGGAATTAAAACTAAAACTAAATTTCTGGATACAAATCAGTCTTGGACACGAAAAAGCTTTCGGAGGCGTAGCGACTACGCAACCGTAGCACTGCTACGACGTAGCGCGCACTACGAACGATTTGACGACGCCGCTGAAGCGTCTTACAATTAGTACTGTCTATTTTTCAAAACCAAATGGCCGTAAGTATTACTATCCGAGCTGAGAACTAGGACATTAAGACAAAATACCTCGTTAGCAGGCTGGGAAAACACCAGGATAAAGGAAAATTCCCTTCACCCATCTTACATTAATTTACAACTTCGCAGACTTACTTAAAATCACAATCTAATTGTTTCAGCAGGGAGCCTAAGCACCAAAACTTAAGTTGAAGTTTATGATGTCTCGTCTCTTAGGCATGAAATACGTACTGCGTAAGTAAACATGAGATTCGGCCTTAGTTTTATCATCCAACTATGTACATAGATTTGCCCTGCGGTCGTGTTCAGAACTTAGATGTTATTTTACACTCTAGGGAATTACTGAAAATTCCATTTGTTCTTCAAATTTTTCTTGCAAAGTTTTTCGTATTATATCGCGATATTAAGTTGTCTGTTCGATACCTTGAAGACGTGACGTAAAATTTTATTGAATCCTTCTAGGAAAAGGTTGGGAGCTATAAAAGCGTCATGGAAAAGGTTTCTTTATATAGTGAGAGAAGATTTTCCGTTCTTATTAGAAACGTAGTGCGAAAACGCGGCAACAGAGGAGTGCTACTGATTTCATATTAAACGTGAAAGTATTATTTTTTAACTGCCTCGTTGTTCTAGTGGTCTCAAGAGCATGAGGTCCTGGGTTCGATTTCCACGTCAGATAACGTGTTATTGGGTTTTTCTATGTGAAATTTCTCAGTAGCAGCTAGGAGTCTGGATTTGTGCCTGGTCGATGGCAATAGGCTCGCCCCCTATTACATTGGACTTAAGCATAACTGGCGAAATGCGGTGTCCTATAGGTACACCTCTGCCTAACCCTTCTGGGATTACAGGTGTGATGTTATGTTATGTAAAACCTTCTCCGCTCGCGCACGCAACAATTTACGAAAGTTTCATCACAATCGGTAGAGCCATTTCGGAGTTTTAGCAAGACTAACGAACAGCAATTGATTTTTATACAGTAGAAGAAGAAGAAGAAAGAAAGAAAGAACAAGAAAGAAAGAAGAAAAGATTATAATTCTGCACTGACACATATAATCCTACACAACCCGACATTGACCTACGTATTGCAAAAAACGAAAGAGAATTTGACCTACGCGGGCAACCTGGCGCATATATAAAAAAGGTAAAGAAAAACCTAAGTAGTCTATAAAATTCTACACCGAAACGTACCTACAGACTTTGTCTTTATGCTATTAGGTATCTAAATCACTTCTATAACTAGAAATATATTTATTTTAGGTTTTAGGTCTTCCCTAGAGAACCAAACCACACCAAATACAATTATTATACGAAATAGTTCAAGACTAGTTTGAGCCCCAACCTACTTCATATAAATCTAATATATCTCGCATCTTTGTACAAAGGTAAAGAACTCTTGAGACAAAAAGCAGCCAAGTGCGAGTCGTACCTACTCGCACACGAAGGTTTCAGTGCCAACCTACAATAATTAACCCATAAAAAAAAAAAAACTCTTTGCTTGTATGTTTTTTTTTTTCAAAGTGTCTACCTATCACGGTTCAAAAAATACAGCACTGTGCCATACGGATAGGAAGCGGAGCCTTAGTAATAGATTCCCGTTTGCACCCTTTGCGTACGGAACCTTAAAAATGAAAGAGGGGAACTGTCTAGATTTCACAAGATAACTCCTCATGATTTATGATATACTTTATTGTCCAATGTTTGTCACGACGGATGAAAGATGGCCGACACAAGACTTATGATTGAATGTCTTATAAAGTAACAGATTTTCCTTTTATTTATCTTTGGAAAACTGAACCTTTTGCCTAGGTTTTGCGATAAAATACTAGGTTATTCTAGTTTAATTTACACGACTGATGATGAACTTTAATTCAACGTTAATTCTGTACTATCAGCAAAGTAAATTGTCCATCATATTTACTCACTACATCAATTGGTTGCATTTATAGTAATTTCATGCAACTGTTAATTTGTGAGTTATTATACGTATAATTAAATTTGGTTGTCAATTAGGTAAACCAAAAATTTCCCTGACTTTACTTTCTGATGAATTCTGCTCTAACAATCGTCTTAAGAAACCTGAATTTAGCTTATGCTGCTGCACATTATGTTGATTAGGTATTCATTTTTCTTTTTCCGTATTACAAGAGCTCTTTTTAGGCAGATGATACACTACAACGCGCCTCGCGACGGGGCGCAGGAAACGGAGCCAAATTCCCAACACGGAAACGCGTTTTTATTGAATTTGTATGTAAAAAATCAGGTCGCAGGTCGAGTTATTTGCGCCTCGTCGCGTGTTGCGTTGTAGTGTGTGATCCATCTTAGTGAGAAAACTAATTTATCTATTGATGGTTATAAAATATTCAAAGAATATTCTATGTTTCTTATAAGTACACCCGCGAAACTTTATTTTATGAAAGGTAGGGCGTGGCGCGGTGTTCCAGTTAAGTGAATTTACTAAAGCTAGGTCTCCATTCAATGAACCCTTCATTAACTAGGATGCAGGCCAACGAAAAAATGTGTACCTACGTGAACTTTACTTACTCAAATAAAATGGTCACCAAATAGTTCGATTTGCGATAGTTTTAAAAAATCTAAATAAAAGAGTAATTTTATCGATCTTTTTGAAGGCAGCCGACCGATGGGGCCAAAAAGTTGCGGTGAAAGGCACAAGGTGGACCGATGACCTTGTGAAGGAAGCGAGAATCAGCTGGATGCGAGGACCACAGAACCGGTCAAGGAGGCCTATGTTGCGCAGTGGACGTCTTTCGGCTAAAACTGTGATGATTATGCACCCAGTCTCGGTATGCAGGGCCGATTTCCCTGAATGTGGCGAATGGACAATTAATTAATTACTCGAAAAGGTAGCAGTGAGGAGGTGAACAGTGGTGGCCCAGAGGTAACAGCCCCGAATTAGGAGTTGTAGGTCGTGAGCTCGAACCCAGGCATGTGCTTTACTATATGTAAATAACTTCATCAGCACTGATCCAAAATGGTGAAGGAAAAAGTCGTGAGTAAACCGGCATGTCCTAGATCCAAAAAATCTAAGACATGTGACATCAACCAATCCGCACTGAGCCCGCGTGGTGGATTACGGCTCACTCCCTCTCATAAAGAGGAGGCCTGTGTCCCAGAAGTGAGAAGATTTTAGGCTGAATATGCTATGTTATGCGAGAAGGCAGGTATTTTAATCGAAAGTTCGTTGAATATTATTGTGCTACTATCGCAATTAGCTCATTGTTTCCCTTGGCAAGGGCAGATCCTTTAAATCGCATTATGTGGGATGAATCTGCGTAGGACCCAAGGCGTCTACAATATCAGATCATTTACACGACAGGTTGGTTGACGTGACGTGATACGTCGCTAACCACGGACCCAGTCTTATACCTTCTAGAGTATTATTTTAACGAGACCGAGATATGATCTTCATTACAGCAGTCACTCAGTTCATACGAAATCTATATAAAAATAATGAGGACAGTAAATTTCGTAGCTTTTATACGATCCAACGTTACTATTTTATAAACCAAAGCTTCAACCAAAGCGAGCCCCATAAACAAACTTCGAACCGAATAAATTGGACGATATATCAATGGAGTTTTTTTGTTTTGTGCTTCTCGGTTTTGGGATTTTGCATTCTTTTGATTCAATAGAGGCTATTTTCGTATAGTGTTATAGTAAGATTGGAATGATGAGCTGTGTCGACGTATGATAGGTTCTAAAGACCTTACTACGGTTTATTATTCTTATATTAAGTATAATATTACTGACCTTTGATGGAAATAAGTCTAAAGATTTGTTATGTTATGTGCGCAGGTTTGAGTTGTAGCACTTAGGTTTGTAATAAGACGACCCACGTCCTGCGCACATAACATAACATGGTGTCAGAAGTGCGAGAGAAGTCAGACAAACCAGCCTATAAAAAGTAAGTAAAGTTAAAAATAAAAATAACTTAAAACGTCGCCGCATGGTCCAGTCATAAAATCGCCGAAAAAAACGCAAATACAAGTCGTCCCCTGCCGCCAAGTAACTTCAGCCTCGATTACAACGCCTCGAACATGCCTTTGGCTTGGCATAACTAACTGTTGTTGATTGCCAACAGTTTGGAAAAGAAATCGGACAAAAGAAAGGTAGCCATTTTGTTGCAAACAATAGGCCCGGACGCTTTTCATATATTCTACTCGTTCAATACGGAAATCACATACAAAGATCAACTCGCTAAAATTGAAGAATATTTTGAATATCTCCATCAAAAGGCATAAACTGTTCACACCGGTCCGTCATAGCTGAATACAAATATCTTAAAGAGTCTGGTCTTCTTATTATAAACGTAAGTTCTACAACCCAAAACCTGCGCGTATAACATAACAAGATTTATTTTTGCTTTCAAATATGCTCTATTTCTTATTATTACAGTGGTGATATTGTACTGATATTACACAGACATGTCAAAATCATAACCATTACTGGTAGCATAGTCGGCTAAAAAAGGTATTTCTTGCACGTCAGCAGTTTTCTTCATACCCAACGAAAAATTATCTACATATTTTGGAACAAATAAAATTGTGAAATGATTATTTAGTTAGTTGAATAAATTTGAGTGCGTATAGAAACGTGTTTTCTTTTATGTATGTATTATTTCTTATTTACTTTTTAGTTTTACTTATTCTTCAGTAAGTTGATAAGTCTGAAGTCAACGAAGTTATGATTTGAGCGGTTTATTAGGAGCCATGGAAGAGTTCCACTAGCCACCTCTCTCCATCATCTGGTCCTCCTCAATCTATGAACTCGCTAAAGCAATTCATATGAGCGTAATCTCAAGTTTTCCTAGTAGTCACTGTAGAGGTCCACTATACACCTTCTGGCCCATCATCGGATCAGTTTCAAGACACCAAATTATAGTTTTGGTATACATACAAAATTTCATTTCGAAACGACAATAACAAGTCGGTTATCAATGTTCGAAATTTTTATTGCATTATAAGTTTTTACGCACAATATTAAATGGTAAATGAACTAATTTCCACATTTTAGGCTTGGTAGTTTCGAAGATAAGGGGGGGGGGGGGTAAATTATCGTATAATTTCATAGATAACTTCAAAACTGTTTATTTTAAAATTATACAATAACTAGCTTCCGCCCGCGTCTTCGTCCGCGTGGTGTTTGATGAAAAGTAGCCTATGTCCATAGCCAGGCATCAGGCACAGTTCAACGTATTAGCCGTGAAACATCAAAGCACTGCTCTGCGCGCCGCCCGTGCTGCCGTTCTTACTGTGGTAGCTTTTGAACCATCAGCCCCAATTACTTATTATGAATGACAAAGTTTATCTACATTAAATACCAAATACGATAAAGGTATTACTTATGATAAGATTTAACTAAATACTACAAAATGTGCATTGTAAAGACTATCCAATTTAAATGTATTAAATCTCACTATTTTGGCTATTATAGCTTCTACATAAAAGATACGTATAAGCTGTCGAGGACTTTTATTTAGGACTATTTAAAACAAACAATCCCATAATACAGTATTTTCGTGTTAGTCTAACGGTTTAAGCAGCGCACGCCATGATATCTCTCAGAGGGTAGGAATTCTTCCGACTTGCTTGATACTTATCGTTATATTATGGACAAATTACACAAAATCTTAATAAATTGTAGCCTGTATATTATTCCGATGTATAATCTATGTAACTGAAAAGCCAAATTCGTTCAGGAGTTTCTGCGTGAAAGAGTAACAAACATCCATCCTTTCTCACTTTCTTTCGCGTTTATAATATTAGTAGGATATGTTTGAGACCCTCACAACAAGCCCTATCATTTGATATGTCACACGGTACAGTTCGCAAAACTTTTGTTTTTACAATTCTAGTTTTCCCTCCAAAAGTAACCTCCATTTTCAAAATCACGGAAATTCATATATTTACTTGTCTTGTCTTGTTTATTCGGAGCAAATTGGCTGTGACAGACGGACAGACAGACAGACACACGAGTGATCCTACAAGGGTTCCGTTTTTCATTAGGACGGCCGGAACCCTAAAAATATGAGGATTTACATACGAACAGTCATAAACTCGAGTACGAAGAAGAAAGCCACCAGATATAACGATAACTATACAATTAACTGGTTTATTTGTGAAACTTATACTTTCGAGTAAAAGTTTCTCAATACCCGCGATTTATGCATGACGACATATCAAGTTATACATTTCCAGTTTTCGCTGCCCTCGAATTATAATATAGGCTTTTCGTACAATGAGAAGTCTCTACTGGAAATGTATAGCTTGATATATTTCGTCGTGCGATCCAAAAACACAGGTTAATCAAGTTAATTAAGTCCACGTTCTGACCATCATTCGCAGCTAATTTCAGTGACGCATGTAGTGGGCAGGGTAGGATAGATTGCGCTTGTCATGTTGGTTCAAATTAGCTGGCGTATAGCGTACACAGTGGGTCATGAGACCACCGAGACCGACAGTTGATAGGTCACTTCATGCTTTAAAGAGCGATCGAGACTAGGTGCTAATTTGGTCTATTTTAATGGATCTATTGTAGTTTATCGAACATGATGCGTCGTGAACGGTGGTGATTGGTTACACGCAATCACAAAAAGAAAAACAAGTTAATTAAGGACACGTTCTGACAATTATTTTCAGCTAATTTTAGTGCCACATGTAGTGGGCAGGTTAGGACAGATTGAGCATGTCATATCGTTTGTGATTTAGCGGGCTTATCGCGTACACACAGTGGGCCTATGCGACCACCGGTACCGACGACAGGAAAGATCTTGATTGGTAAAACTAAATCACAAGAAGACAAAAATGGCTTTAGATATAATTGTGTCTGTGTTGAGCTGCATGACAACTGACAAATGCGTGCACTGACTGGACAGGTCCACTCATTCTGTGTGGTTCTTTCCTCGAAAGACCATTTCAGATATCAATCCACATGGTCTTCACATGACCTGACCAAGATTATGTCTGGACTTTAAAAGAGACTGTGACCTCTGAGTTTGTTTCGGCGTTTCTTCTCAGAGTAGTCAGATAGGAAATGCCGATCTCACCTAGTTTTTTAAATATGATTGACGTGTAAAAGTGTTTGTACAAACCTATTTACAGAAATAAAATCATTTATCATTAATAAAAAGTGCTCCATGCGACCACCGGGACAAAGAGTTGATTATGCCGCTTTGTACTTCTACGAGGTACGCTACCACTATGAAGGCTAGGTGTTAATTTTGTTTCATTTTTATTGATCTATTCAAGAGAGTGCGTCATGAAAGGACTTGATTAGCTAAATGCAATCATAAGGAGTAAGCAGAATATCTTGCCTTTTCCCGCGGCTTTGCCCGCGTGGAGGTCGAAAATTATCCCACGAAAACGTGCTACCAGGGTAAGAGTATCCCATGTATTGAATCAGGTTTTAAAGTCACACAATAATATTAAGTTTCTAATAATATATCGCACCAAAAACTAATTTGCTTCCTCTTGTAAGAGCTCAGAGAGCTATTTTAAGGGTAGCAAACTTCCATCCCTTTCCATTTTTTCATCATTTCCATCCCGTTATGGTATTTATTGTAAATGTGTCCCTTTTAATATAAAAAAAAACAATTTGGTTATCATTTCGTTTATTTATTTTTCTCCTTATTTTGTAACATTTTAAATATGTTTATAAAACAACATAAAAAAAACATTTAAAAATAAAAAAAATATAGTGGTCCGCCGATATCGGGAGCAGGGTCCAAACTACCGGTAGTTAGGGCTCCAGAGACAAGAACCTTCTAACGATGCAAGAAAAAAAAAAGGTAAAAAAAGGGAAGCATGGAACGGTTGACGTGTGTTGGACACATCAACCGTGCCATCCTTCCCTTTATTATTATTTTAACAAATTTTGTTTCTTAGCTCTTTGGCTAGTTTATGCTACATAAACGGGCCAAGCCAAGTCAATGTAGCGTGTGTAGTGATTTTTGTGTTATTACGTAGAATTAAGGTTATTTTAATATAATTAAACATGATTCGAAAGACAGTAGAAGTAGCGACATCTAGCGTCCTACTGCAATTGTGACCGTAGAAAGTTAATGTTATTGCCCACACAAACAGTACTTTGTTTCTAGATGAAAGGTACCCTATGTCCTCTGCAACCAAAATTTTATTATGATCGGTTCTAGGGTTTATGCGTGAAAAGGTAACAAACAAACAAACTTACTTTCGCATTTATAATATAGTTAGGATGCGTATCTTGCGTGATTTATCATCGCCATTAGTATCGCCAATACTCAGCAGGCCATATGGCCACCAGGACAGGGAGGAGTTTATGTCGCTTCGTGTTTCAAATAGGGATTAAGGCTCGATGTTTATTGATTCGATTTTAATTGTTCTGTCAAAGAGAGAGAGTCGTGAAAAGTCTTGATTAGTTCCAGGCAATCACACGAAGACAGACATATCCATAGATATAATGACCTCATTTTTTCTGTGATTTGGCTGGCGTACCGCATACACCATGCATGTTTGGCAATGTGGCCACAGGAACATACATTTGATTATGTTGCTCTCTCGTGTTTCAAGGAGGGATCGACACTAGGTGTTCTTTTGATCGATTTTAATTGATCTATCGAAAAGAGTGTGTCGTGAAAGGTCTTGATTGGCCAATCAAGACCTTTCGATCGACAAAATCTATGTTGCTAGTCTACAAAATCTATGTTGTCTTGGGATTGAGTATAGCCATTCTCAATTTCAGGACAACATAGATTTTGTAGACTAGCAATTTCTTTTAACTTCGCTAACGTTAAACATTTTATCCCTGTGTGACCTATTTTGAGAGAAATTTATGAAAATCCTTTTTAGCCTTTGTCTTTATAAGAAAATTGCTGAAAATATCCACTTTGTGTATTTTGGAGTATTAGATGTAATGTGTGATTCTCTTAGTTGTATTCGACGTTCATGTTTGTGTGTATACCTTTTCGAAAATGTTTAGATTTTAAAGGGTTAGGTTAGGTTTATAATAATTTAAAACAAACAGCACTTGATTTCTCTAGTCTTCTTGTTCTTCTTCGTGAAGATGGCTCGACGCTTGTTCCCATATTGTAGGCCCAAAACTTTTCCACTTCCACGGCGTTATCGGTGGCAGCGCAGTGGCCAATTTGGCTGCATGTTTTGGGGCACAGACGACAGGATAGGAGTTTTCTCTATAAGCCAACATAAGTTTAAGTTTTATATTCAGCAGTAAAGGTCATCAAAAAACCCACACAAAAAAAAAACATTTATGTAAATTCGTTCAATGTGAAACTGACAGCCACACAACTCCCGCGAAATAGTTCTTTCAATCACGGCTACAAAATGTAACATCAAGCGCCACAAAGCAAAAAAAAAGCGCCTCCAGCAACCGCTTTATCATTTTCATAAAACGCGGAAATGGCACAAAAACCCCTGTGGTCGGGCGAGCTCATTTTTATTCAAACCGATTCTCATGCAGCGTTTATGGGTCCAACTTTCGGAAACCCTGCCTACACCGGCTGGTAATAATTGCTTGTTGTAACTTTTTTGTTTAGTAGTCTCGTATCTTGCGCCGTTTTGGGCTACCGGTGTTCCCTCAAATTGAAATGTTATGTTTCTGTGATATGAATTTTCGGTGGTAAGAGTAAGCGTGAAAAAGAAAAAGTTTTAATATTGTGGTAAAAATTGGAGAAAATTCGTGTAGGTATAACACTATTCTCAGCACTTTCTTAGTAAAGTTGAAATAATAAAACATGAAAGAAACATTCTCGTTAGACGCGTTATTTCTTGCCGTATTTTGATATCAGACAGCTCGCAGACAGTACCTAATATTTTTGTGTTTCTATTGGCTAAAATCTTCATACAACCTTAATACAAAATCTTGAAGCAGTATTTACCCTTCAAGAAGAAAACGACTGCAGATAAAGCGAACCTTTATTAAACGGAGAGCTCTGTTCAACACCAAATGCTTTAAAATATATTGAAATCCTCACCTCCCACTTAGAGGATTGTCAACATTTTTAATTTTTAAACCTAATCCTCAAACCACTGCTTAAAACGTGTGCTATACAGAATGTGCATTACTCAGGATAACAGAGACAGATCTTCATTTAAGTAAAAGTCTTTCACCCCTTTTACGGGCAGGATAAAATTGTTGGTCTTTTAACATAATGGGGTTTGGAAAAACAAATTAGTAAAGCATGATTTAAATCCTACACTTGTAAGTTTTGACAGTTTTGTTGTAATAACATCCCTTCATACTCAGAACAACTTGTAAATAAATCTGTTGTCGTAAACAGATCTCAATAAAGGATTGCCAATCTTAAGTGGCAGTGGACAGGGCACATGCTTGCAAGACTGATTGCCGATGGGGCCGTATAGTTCTGGAGTCACGACTACGTACCGGAAGACGTAGCGTTGGAAGGCCTCCCACAAGGTGGACCGATGACTTGGTGAAGGATGCAGGAATCCGCTGGATGCGAGAAGCACAGAATCGGTCGAAGTGGCGGTGCTTGGGGGAGGATGTCCAGCAGTGGACGTCATTTGGATGAAATGATGATCATGACGAAATAGGCCTCAATATAACTGAGTGATTTAACCAAAATCATCGTTATAGCTAAGTAGCTATAGGTTGTATAAAGTAGACGGAGTTGAAGCAGTAATAATTATCGTACTTGTAAAAAGGTCAAAAGCAAAGAATCACAATCACATGACATTGCTCAAAACACTAAAAACATCGGACCCGAAATCAAATAACTAATCTTATGAAACCAGACAGTTTCGCCCCTTGAAATATTATTACGCTTTTAAAAGATTCTTATGAGCCAAAAATTCTTCTGTGATTTATGACTACCGTTAATCTTGAATACAAATTAGATCGTGACCTTGCTTTTCGTACAGACGCTTGTCGATCTTAATATTTTACCAAAAAGGATGAATATTAGGGCCTGAACAGACAAACACACTACACCACATCGACTAAAATGTCGCTGGACAATGGCTTAAGAATGACTTCAATGCAACTGCATGCGTTGTGGTGGCCACAAATACGGCGGCGATGCAAGAATGTAATATCGGAGCGGTACCAAGTTTGTGGTTCAGACAATGTTAATGCTGCAATCTTGACCAAGGTTTGCAACAGCAGTTGAATACGACTGTACTGTCCTAAACGACCGGCGACGTGTGTATGAAGCTACACGGTATTTGTTAACTTTTATTAACACTGTTAAAAACCAATTACAGTTATTACACAGACACTTATTCATAAAAAGAAAATATAAAATAATAAAGGTCAGGTTAAAACTAAACTTATTTTTATTCATCCTTTTTAGAGAGGTTGAGTTCAAACCCCATTCGAATGGGCAACTGAGTTATTTAGATCCCTTTCTTCACTTCGTTCAAGTTGAATTTTGCGGGTTTTAGAAGGGAAATGCATGTTGGTGTATAATACCGTGCCTGACGGTTAGTAAAAATATTTGGATGGTGCTTCACGTCGAGTATTTGGCATTCAACTGGACAAGTCTTGGTATTTTTTTGAAAATTAAAAATCAAAATGCTATGACTGAGAAGTTATAATATTTTTCTTCTTTCCGAGACAACATTTTGTTCACTAAGCACACATACCAAATCATATTTTAAGCAGATACAATAAAGCAAAAGAAAACCTTGAAAGATTAATTATATTGATGAATCAAATAAATCTTTCAAAAATTTCTAAAACAGGGGCGATAATGATTCATTGCACAACTTATTCTCCTGTATGGACTCCAGTACAAAAAATATTCGTATGGGACATGAAATATGGAACCTTGTTCCTTCAAACATTTACTCTTATGTTTTTTTTTTAATTGTACTCAACCGACCTGAACTCAAAACACACTTATGAAATCAAACACAAAGGGTTATACAATAATCGAAATTAAACCTAGCAACATTGGTACCTACAATTACACAATACTAAATCTAACAAATACCTTCCATTTACTTACGGTGAACGTACAATGGGCGGTCTAACCGTTGTTCAAGCCGTATCGTTTCAGAGAAAGCACAATAGGTTGTACACGACCTCTGCACGGAAGCAAAGTGTATCAATAATGTATAAGCGTAATTTGCATTTAATGTACACGTTTAAAATGTACTGTGAGGTAGGTAGGTACCTTTCTATAGAAACGAACGTGCTGCGAATTAATTTATGTAGATACTTGTTTTTTTTTTGCTGTGAGAGAGCTGAAATGTGGGACATCTTCTAGTCTTAAAATCTGGTATTGTATACAAAGATTGATTCTAGCAGTGCCACACGCACGAACCAACTTACTCAGCAAAGCGCCACTGACGCGCGCCTTGCACGCACTTAATGACACTGCTGACATAATCGATTTATTTTCCTGCTCTCTGAATGAATTCACAAAAATAATATTGTATGTTTTATGTTATTTAAGATAGTATAATAAGGACCACGCTACCGCATTAGGAATATTCCTGTAATGATAGCAGTGATTGTAGAAATATAAATAAATAAATATAAATAAATAAATAAATTCATTAGTGTTAAATTTATGACCACTGTAATAAGCTGACTGCACGGGATGGTCACCGTTTTTATAAGACAAATAATTATATAAAAAACACTTTTCACTGCTGATTGAGATAAATTAACCATAACCGAACGTAATGGTGTTCAGTGACACCACAAAAATACGAGTTGCGCACGTGTTACTTTAATTAACACAATGGTCCCAAATTACCGAATCCCGATCTAGCAATGGATAATTTGTTGCATAATCATAATAATCATATTACCTATACGAATATGTTAACCTAACAAACCAAATAACATAATCTACACTAATGAGAGCAGTACCAAGTTGTATGTCGAATTCGAA
This sequence comes from Dasypolia templi, assembly GCA_963555695.1. NCBI lineage: Eukaryota > Metazoa > Arthropoda > Insecta > Lepidoptera > Noctuidae > Dasypolia > Dasypolia templi. The sequence continues at coordinate 8,667,179 of OY743137.1, read as the reverse complement.
CTCAGACAGGCGCTTTAATTTGTGTAATTAGTTCATCATTCTGCTCTCATAAACGTTGAATGTTAACATCTTGAGGAAACCGACATGTCTTACAACCAAAAATTCCAAGACGTGTGACAGGAACCAACCCATACTGGGCCGGCGGCGTGGTGGATTACGGCCCACTCCCGCTCACAGGCCCCGCAGTGGGAACGTTGTAGGCTGATTATGCTATTGGCATGGTTTTATGTTATAGTTGACCACCAGGAGGACGAAATCACGTTTGGTGTCCCAGCAGTGGGAACATAATAGGCTGATTAAGCTTACGCTAATGAGAGCAGTAGTGATCCAGTGGTAGCGGCCGCAACTTACGAGTTGTAGGTCGGTTTCTACCCCTACAGGCGCTTTACTTTGTGTAAATTATTTCATCACCGCTGCTCTCAAAACGGTGAAGAAACCGGCATGTCCTAGAACCAAAAATTCGAAGACATGTGACATCTATCGACCCGCACTGGGTCCGCGTGGTGGATCACGGACCACTACTAGATTACTCCTACTCCTTTCTACTTTCTATTGCTTTCTACTAACTTACTCCAGGCCAGGCCAGGCCAGGGAGGCCCAGCAGTGGGCATAGTATAGGCTGATTATGCTATTGGCATGGTTTTATGTTGTAGTTTACCACCACGAGGACGAAATCGCGGGCGGATGCTAAAATTATCGATATCTTAAACCATCATCATGAGCTAAAACTATGTATAGACTACGCCTTAAAATCCAATCAGTGAAACCTAATTAATACCTACTACAACCCACTCTCAAACTGCGTAGCTGTTATTTCAAAGATGCTTTGTAAGATTACACGTGCAGACTTCGGCAACAACTTAGCGTGTTCTCTAAGGTGCTCAGACAAATTGATTTCGTGGTAGAAATTTATTGCTCGTGTGTTGTATATGAGAAGAATTTAACTCCTAGAGAATAGGAACTACAAGCGTTATGTTCGAACTTCCTTACTAGTTATAAATCGATGAGGAATTTTTAGGCAATGGGTAAACAAAATTATGTATATTTTGAAATAAAAGTTGCTGTTTGCCAACTACGTCACAAACCAAGAAAAAGAAGCATTCTATGTAAAAATGCAGATTATCGTTAAATTAGACACACATATAGACATCTGTGTATCTAATTTAACCTTAATCTGATTAAACGTTAATGCTTGACAGGTAACAAACATCATTACAAACTTACAAATATATATATAAATATTACTAGCTGTGATGTGTGTGACTGCCCGGAATGTTACCATTTTTATAAGTATTGTTGATTTTATTTTGTTGAACACTTATCTAGTTATTATGTGGATGTATTTTTATTTTTTATTTTCATCTTAGCGTTTGCTACACTGGTCGACGTCATTCAACGCCGGCTGTCGCTGAAAACCAGCGCTGGGGCTCTGTCTCGCATAGGGTCGTAGCATTAAGCTGAGCGATGGCCGTTTGCGTGGATGTGACGCATATTTTCCCCCCATTTGTTCTCTTTGTTGTTTGTGTTCGATCACTGCGTCATGTTTACCGTAAATAAACGTTCTTTTCTTTCTTTCTTTTCTTTCTTTGATCCAGGATAAAAAAATTGCATAATTATTTCCGTCAAATAATTAACCAATTAATTTCATTTAAATCCGTTTGACCGTTTTAGCGTGAAAGCGTTACAAATAAACGAACAAAGAAACTTACTTTTGTATTTACAATATAAGCTCGGAAAGGACTAATCCGATCCTTACTAATATTAGAAATAATCCTAAGATTAGGATCATATTAGTAAGTATAGTACATACGCTTTTTTTTGTAGCTTACTAGACTTTCAAGACACTTCCGTATTTGCTAATGATAAATGACTAGTGATAAATGATTTTATTTCTGTAAGTGGGTTTGTACAAACACTTTTACACGTCAAACGTATTTTTTTTTAAACCAGATGAGGTCGGCGTTTCCTATCTGACTACTCGAAAAGGCCGAAACAAACTCAGAGGTCACAGTCTCTTTTAAAGTCCAGACATAATCTTGGTCAAATCATGTTAAGACCATGTGGATTGAGGTCTGAAATGGTCTTTTGAGGAAAGAACCACACCGATTGACTGGACCTGTCCAGTCAGTGCACGCATTTGTCAGTAAGCGTACAGCTCAACTCAAAACATAAGGAGCCCAACGATTCGACGAACAATACCAAAGAAAGGACATTGGGTAGGCCGCATAATTACTCAAACCGCCAGACCAAGATTACGAGTAAAACTAACTGAGATTATAAAATGAAAAAACAATGATCCACATGGTCTTAACATTCACAATAATAACAATAAAATAATACCGAGTAAATATTCATGTCATTGTTTATTTTACAGATCATATGAGGACCATGTAGGTAGGTGTCTGAAATGGTATTTTGAGGAAAGAACCATATAGATATGAGTGGGCCTATCCAGTCAGTGCACGCATTTGTCATTAATCGTGCAGCTCAACTCAAAACATAAGGAGCTCAACGATTCGACGAACAATACCAAAGAAAGGATATTTGGGTAGGCCGCTTTAAGTACTCAAACTGCAACATATATAAAAAATAGATAACTGAGATAGACAAAGTATATAAAAATATTACCCAGTAAGTCCTCACACGAAATTAAAATAATAATAATATTATACAAAGTAAATATTCATGTCATTGTGTATATATTTGTACATGAAATGTCAAAGTGTACATAAAATAAAACAAAAGTTAGGTATCAATCAAAAAACCATAATCAGTGTGCAAAAATTGGAGCAGGTCAGTCCCAAGATAAGTCTCAATCATATTATATAAGGTGTATCTATTCATATACGAAATATTTGAAGAGGGACATCTAAAGGTCGAACAGAAGCTATAGCAACGATTTTTTATTTATTTAAATATCTAATGTTAAAATGTTTTAAATTTAATATAACTTGACACACTTATTAAATACTGGCTCTTTCTTATTTTGTAACATCCATTACGCTCGTTTCTACGTAAATACTACGTAAAAACTACTTTCATTGAAGCGGCCGATATCATGGTGGCGCGCTTGATGTCGCGCGACTTTTATGAATGATCAAAAAAGTACCTGAACCCGAACCGCGCCCGCGCCGCGCACGTGTCTAGCTTCAGTTGCCTCGCCCCCCGCCCCCCACCCGCTGCCGCCGCGATTTTAGTCCCGCGCGAATCGCATGTTGCACTGCACGTGGCTTAACTAACGTGGTACGCATCGGGCTTCGCGTAAGAAACACAACAATGCTGAACTATATGTATTCCAACCAGGAGTGCAGAATATGGTAGACTGCTACAATGAGGGGGGACGTATTTTGCCCACAACACAAGCCCTCTTCTTGAAGCTATTTGGGAGAAGACCATCACTGCAGACGGGCAACGGGAATACGGGGTCTACATGCCCCCAGCTGCAGATGGAGGCAGGCGTTGGACTTCCATGTGTGGGGTAGGGCTAAAGACCTGATTTATAGTAATGACGGCCATGCCATTTCTAGTGCGGAACAATTAAAAATGCGAACTGTGAACGCTTTTGCAGTGATGGTTAGTGATAGAGACACATTATTAAAAGTTCAAGGACACATTATTAAACGTGCAGCCGTCTACGTCCAACAGCAGGGCGAATATATACAACAATTGGTGTAAATAGTGTAAATAAAAACGATGTAGTTATTAGGTACGTCCATTTTAAATTATTGTAAATAGGTTGATACAAAATGTTAAACACGCCTATGTAAATATCGTTTTAATAATTCTTAGAAGGAACTTGCAAACCGTATGCAGTGGGATACCTGGTAATTTTCGCGTAAAATATTTTTTTTTCTACTAACAATGTTGTGTACTAACAAAAAGATTGGTCAATAAAACGTAAAATCTAGCCGTAATGCAGTTATTTTATAGTTACAAAGGTATTTTTGGTTATTAAACAAAAAATATGGCAAGTCATTTATCCCGTTAACAACCGGGAGGCGAGTAACAGCGTGTTCCTACAACAGTAGGAATGTTCACATCTGCCAAACTGGTACGATTTTTATAAAATAAATTCGCGTTCGCGTCGTAATAAGAAATAATGTTGTAACTTTCGCAAACCGGACAGTGAACCACTTTATTCTATTCTTCTTTTTAAACCTCTAACAGAGACACAATTTTGAAAAGCTTTTTAACTTTTTTTGGAGTTGAAAGCACATTTATCCATTGTGTACATTAAAATAGAAATGCCTTTTTTTTAAGTGTTAGAAAGGACTTGTAACGTTGTTTTTCTTATTTTTCCAAACACACACACGACAAAATGACAGATAGAACAGACAAAATTACAGATAGAATAGACAAAATGACAGCTTTCTTTTATTCACCTGTCTTTCAGCTTATGCTGCGCGTGCTGGGACAGGCCTATGTCCAGCAGTAAATTTCGGTAGGCCAAGTTGATTAATACTACACACGCAGAGGGTATATATGATTATTACAATTGAAATTCCATATCAGTCATTGAATATTATAAGTAACCTAGACAGCCAAATAAAAACATATTTCATCAAAAATCGTTGAACCCGTCTAGAATAATAAAACCAGTCGTGGTGTATTTCGAAAAGTATCAAAAAAGCGTAGGTGGGAAATTTTCTTGACTTACGCCTACGTTAGGTTACGTTAGGGGCGGCCCCTTAGGACTTCAATAAAGAACGGAAAGATGAAACCATTTCTAATAAAACTTTAGTATGCAAAACACTACGTAAAAATTTGACTTTATTTATATTACAAAGAAAACGAGGTATTCCGAGAAGTGCCCAGACCAATTTCAATTTAATTTCAAAAGTAATGAAATGAAAAAAAAACATAATTGAAACCTTGATAAAAAAATAAAAAACCCCCGACACAAAACCTCAGCTCCCTTTAAAAAGAAAAATAAATAAATAAAATACGTCGCGTTCGGGGACCGAATAAAGTTGTAGGCCTGAAGATCATAGTTAATAAATAATTTGGAGCGGTCCTCCAACGCGACGTATTTTATTTTATTATTTTTAACTTTTTAATGGGAACTTAGGTTTTTGTGTCGGGGGTTTTTCAAATTCTTTATTTTATACCTTCTATAAGTACACACTTATTATAATGTAGATTTTGTTAAGTTGTAAATACATAGGTTCCTAATAATAATAATATTATCTTATCTAAAACATTTTCACCCCCCACAACTTTTAAACAAAAAAAACTAAATTGAATAGCTTCATCCATTCGGGAGTTATGATGCCACAGACAGACAGACAGAAACACATACAGACAGACACGTGAAACTTATAACACCCCTCTTTTTGCGTCGGGGGTGTTTAACGGCATCAATTACATTACACACCCAAATAAATGGAAGAAAAAGGTGCGGCAACAGTCATTAATTAATTACAAAACTAATTTGTAGACAAGCGAAACTAGGTAGCTAATTATACTAACTAATTCATTAAAATAATTCAGCGAGCAAATAATAAACGAATGATAATGACTAACACGAATAATTGAGTATCAGTAGATGTTACTAGGACTAGCTAATTTGAAATTGTGTTAATGATTTTTGACAATAAAAATACAAAAAATACAAAATGTTTATTTCTGTACCAAATAGTGAACATTAGTTTGTGATTGGAGCTTCCTTTTAAGCTTTTGACGCCTGTGTTAGGAAACTCCGCTCTTCCGCAGCTTTGGCTGTTTGTACAACTTAGAAATACTCGGTTTTTTCTTTTTTTTTCTTTTACATAGTTTTTAGTATGTCGATTGTGGATGTGCGTATGAGGGAGTGAGTGTAGATATATAACCAATTTCCACTTATTGTAGTAATAACTCAACGGTTATATAAGTGCGTGATTTTAACCATTCTATTAGCATTTTCTTACTTTTATGAAGATGTTCAGTGTAAATGTATATTTCTTTGTTTATTTTATTATATAATCGTGCTGATTGATTTTCGTATTGTGTAGCAGCAAAATTGGTTTTAAATTGTGGGACCTGCTCAATAATATCCTTTCTTCTTTTTAATGTTATGTTTTTATCATACGTAAGCTCCTGATGCCTCCTGCAGATTGAAGCACAGATATATAATTTCCTAACAGTTAACAGGCCACTGATCTCGTATAGACTTTCAGTAGGGAATCTCCGTTTCTTAAAATACATTATTTTTATCAGACCTCTTTGTGCTCGTTCTACGTCTATAAATTTTGATTTCGCTGCCCCACCCCATACAGATATACAGTAGACTATCACAGATTGTGCAAGGGCTGTGTAAATTTCATTTAGAAGATTTCTGTTAGCGCCTATTTTGTGGCTATACTTGCAGGGACCACGTATCTCAATGATTTAAATATCCATTTCAATTTTCGTATTCTATCAGCAACGTGTACGAGGTGGGAGTACCAACTTAAGTGTTGGTCAATTATGACACCTAAGTATTTTGTTTTTGATACTTTATTAATTATAGGACATGCACAGGCATAATTCATGGCTCGTTTACAAGAATGTATTTTAATATTTAAATCTTGATATGGTTGTGAGCGATTTCTAATAGTAAAACATATCTAATTGGTGTTGGTTGCGTTTAGCGTGAATAGATTTTCATTCAGCCAATAAGCCATTTGAGCCAAACCTATTTCAGCTTTGAGCTTTACTTCGGACCAATTATTCCCATAAAAGACAATGGCAGTATCATCGGCGTAAGAGAAGATTTTTGCGTTATCTACTTTTAAGTTACATAGGTCATTAATGTAAATTAAGAAAAGTGTTGGTCCTAGTACGCTTCCTTGAGGTACGCCGAATGATATCTCAACGTCATCACTGATGCATGTCCCTATCTTAACCCTCTGCCTCCTGTTTGATAGATAATCTTTAAAAAAACGTAAGAGATGTTCCCCTTATTCCAATTCCTTCTAGCTTGGACAAAAGGGTTGGAACAGCAACAATACTGTGTCTGGAAATAGTCGAGTGCTCATCGAGTATTTTGAGACATTTACATGCAGTTGGTCGGGTCTTTACGTGACCTATTTTTAGGTCAAAGAATCAGCATTGCCATCCAGCCTTTGGGCACTTTCCCACTGACAGCGATGCGGACGAATAGTTTGATGCCCAATGAGGTTGTCCTTTTTTTTCTTTACATACTTCTACATTTAAATATGTATATTTTAGACTAAGATTGTAATAAAGTAGATTGTGAATGTGAGTACTAAAATAAACATTCATTTTATAAACAACAAATTTTGACAGATTTAATTGTGATCATATTTTTTTTTATGATAATTTATTTGAGGTTGCTAAATCATGTATTTTTCTCTTCCAACTTATAGAGAAGTTAGTCTTTATCTCTGTAGGTCCCTTCCTAGACACATCATCTTTCACAAAGAAGCGGCTGGTGTACACCCGTCATTTCTTTGGTGTTCCCCTACTCTTTTAGCCAGACAGATTTAATTTTGATATATAAGTAAATAATACCAGCCCATTATTGTCTCACCGCAGGACAAAAGCTTCTTCTTAAATGGAGAAGGCACGAGCATTTGTTGCCCACGCTGGCTCAAGACGGCTTGGCGATTTCAGACTTATATGAACATGCAGTAAAGGTTTCCTCACTATGTTTTCGTGCACCGATGTCAGTAATGTCCAAGATAAACTCAAAAAGTACAAATGAATTGAAAAACTCACATTTGAACCCACAACCACGTGAATGGGAGACGATTCTTTAATTTAATTTAATTGTGATAGTAGATTTAGAAAAAGGACGTTTTAGAACCAAAATATAATGGACTCCCGAAGTTTCTTCGAAAGGGTTGAAAAGTACATTGAAAGGATAATCTTGTCGACGAGGTTACCGAAGCAGGCTATAAAACCTATTTATCTGCAGTTTGTTTTTCGTCTCTCCGTTTTCTTAAGACGACGAAAACTGCTTGTCATAATAAAACATTTCGGTGTTAAAACCCTAGTTCATCGTTCAACGTTCATCGTTTTCAGTATAAAAGCAACTTAATCAGTACCTACATTATTGTATACGAAAAAAAATAACATTTTGCTGACGTAGTAGGTCAAACCAAAAAATCATGTGACAAAAAAATACAACTCTTTTTGAACTCGCTCTTCCTGCCTCAGATAAACCTTTTATCTCAATGAGCTAATGCTCACAAAAAGTACCAAATTGACCTTTAGGCTCCACGTTCACCTGTGATCCAACACAAATCACCTCATTCAAGTAGAATCGAGTCTATTGTCAGTCATTTGTGGGACGATTTCGGATTAACAACGAATGTCCGTGTGTCCGCCTTTTATTCAATTTAGAACACGGAACGTAATGATACGGCGGACAAAGAACTATTCTTTGTGTACTGATAAAAGGAACAGTGATATATGTGTTTCGAACATCATTGTTGTGTTTTGGCAATGCCAGATTTTAGTTCATGTTTTTGAGACTAGGCTACGTCATTCGCACAGCATTAATTTTTACTGTTTGGGTAGGTTTTCAGTCTGAAAAATATGTTTTCTCAAACATGCTTGGAAATTCGAGCGTTATTTTGACAACCTTCTTGGAGTGGAGATACATCAAATACGCTGTTCTGGTCAAATACATGCGAGCAGCAGTGTTAGTATGAAAATCAATATTTCTGTCGTGTTAACTACCGGCAAAATCCATTTAAGTAGTATTTAGCGGCCGAATAAATTACAATGAAAACACATATCTGTCGTGTGGGGAATTTAAAAATGGAACGAACAAGGAGCATCCAAGGTGGTAACTAATCAAAGATTTTATTTAAATCTCGAAATTGCAGCAAAACAAATGAACATATTGGCGCAAGAAAAGTTACATTTGTTCGTCATTGATTCTGGAATTTATAATTAATTTACATATTCTGAATTCCACGCATTATTTGAGAAAAGTACTCTAAAAGCCTTGGCCGCAACCAGACGTTAATGTTGTGGGCCGCTGCAGTAATTTACTATTATACTAACGCTTCGTCCTCGAGATTGCAACATAATACGTCATGTAGTAACACACAAGTGACACCACTAAGACACTGTAGTTGAGAGTTTTTTTTTTACTGCGGGTATCTCTGTTTTCTTGATTACTTGGCTTGGAATCTCTCGTCATTCACATTTTAGTGTTAAGCCGCTCAGCATGTTTAATATTTTATTTTACCGTGCTGTAAAATTATTACGAAAAGAAAAAGTGTTGTTGATTACGAACATCTAACGATGAAATTACAAAAATATGAACGCAATCTGCGTCTAAATCCGCCTTCGGAAGACTCAACGCCTCCAATTGCGAGTACTTCGTTTGCACAAACAGGTTAGTAACGTGTTTCTAGTCCTGTATACTACTTTACTCTTTGTTCTAGTCCTACAGAGTATGAAAATAACGCTTGTTTACAAAATAATGCAACCGGTTGTATAATTATTGCGATCGGCGGGTTTTTTATCTACCTACCCTATATTTAGATGATTGGTTATTATTAGCAGACACCTGCTATAATTGCATAACCAATGTTGTAACATTGGGAAACTTCTTTGTTCCTAAGGTTTTATTATTAATGATGATAATAGCAGTCTGTATCATTCTAACAAGTGTAAATTCCTAGGAGTAATTATAAACTTTACCTACAGATAAAAAAGCGCGTATTAAAAACGACGAAATTTATTAACATAAAAAGTTGCGTAATTAGAACCTTTGCACAATTAGTAGGCATTTTAGTGTCAGCCTGCCCAGATGTAGAATACGGCTAATGTTTAAATCTAAATGCTGATGAAGATTATAACAAGCTAATGATTCTCCCTGATTCATTAATGCCAGGCTTTCATTGGTGGTTAAAGTTTGATAATTCGAAGCACCGTATTAGACACGACAACTACAGAATGAAATACTTTATGAAGTCTCAACAACGGAATGAGGCGCCTCCTGTAATGGTGAAAATGCAAGTGGTTAGTGGTCGATTAGCGAACGCGATAAGCACATAAATTATTTAGAGTTATTAGCCGCTTTCATCGCTCTAAAACTTTTTGCTAAGGATTTATATGACTGTCAAGTACAGCATACATCAATCGCATGGGCGGGTTCAATTTCCCCACTTAACTGGTATGTCAAGGGAGATCTGGAAGTGGTGCGAAGAACGCAAACTTTACATATTTGCCTCATATATACGATCTTGTGATCCAGACGCCGAGTCACGTCGTAATCACCCAGACATAGAATGGGTGTTATAAGGGGGTCCTTCCTTCAATACCCTTAGGTATAGGTTTGGGCACCCGATATAGATTTGTTTGCTAGCTGTACCAACAAAAAATGTGTGAAGTAAGTTTCCTGGCACACAGATCCGGTTGCTTATGCTATAAACTCATTTACAATCGATTGGGGTTCATCTTATTTCTATTCTTTTCCCCCTTCTCAGTTATTTTGAAAAGTCTTAGGAATATTATTAACGATAACGCTCAGGGAATTTTTATTGCTCCTTTATGGCCCACGCAACCGTGGTATCCTTTATATAGGTCTCTGCTCATATCAGACTCAACTATATTTACCCCTAATAAAAACGTTTTGATATCTCATTCCAGCAACCGTCAAGTGCACTCGACGCCTACCCTGGTTGCAGGGGTGTTATCCGGGAGGCGTTTTCACGACGATGCGTTCCGCCTTCATCGATAGACATCATGATGGCTTCTTTATCTGATAACTCGATGAAACAATATGACGTATGTCTAAAAAAATAGTGGACCTTCTGCAAAGAATCAGGTGTTAATAAATACGAGGCCTCGGTTCCATCAGTTACATATTTTCTCACGCAATTTTTTAAATAATAGGAGTCAATATGGAACTTTACATTCATATCGATGAGATTTATCGCTGATTTTGGGACAAAATATGTCGAAAGGCGATCTAATTCTTAGATTTTAAAGGTGTTTTTCGCCTACGGCCACCTAGGCCGAAATATAATGTAACTTGGGATACTAATTGTGTGCTAAATTCTAACGCTGTAAATACCCCAATGACCAACTGTCACTCGATGAAATGTCAAAAACCCTTAAAACGGCTCATAGGGTTCAATCGTTGTCTAAAATTGGTATAGAAAATGTCAAAATAATGACATCCAAAATTATTATACAAATTACCGATTTGATAAAAACTTCTCGAGTAGGACTAACCCCTTATTAACTTTTCCCTTCTTTAATGAGAGTGTAGAAATATGCCCCGCTAACACATTACTTTTTACTTAAATAAAACCAAGGATCTCTGCAAATCTGGCATCCTTTTTATAAAATCCAAAGAAGAACACACAGCTCTGTAAGTACGCAAACACTTAGCCGCTGGATTAAGTGCACAATAGGCGATAGTGGTTTAGATGTGTCTATGTTATCGGCGCATAGCAAGCGTCACGCGGCTACGTCGCGGGCGCATGCCCTTGCGGTTCATATTGATGAAATTCGCAGGACTGCCGGCTGGAGCGGTAGTTCTGAAACGTTTGCTAGTTTTATAATCGCACCATCACTGATCCTGATGAAAGTTTTCAAGTTTGATCAATAATCAATCAATAAGAAATAGATTAGTCTTCACTTCTCAATAATTGTCGTTGTTGCAACTTATTAAATATGTAATAATAAATTGTACTCATGCACAAAATTATAATTTATTTATTTTTGTGTTTATTTATGTAACATGAATTATTGAAATATTTTTAATCTAATATTGGATTCATTTTTGTCACTTACTTGCGATTTTGTTTCCGGAATAAATCATTCTAAAATTAACATGGTGCGTTCTTTCTTAATATTTCAAGAAATAGCTCTCAAAATCTACATGTGTACTATGTTGTAATCGTATCGTTATATATCGATCAAACATCTGTTCTAACAATCTGTTAGTACTAAGACTATACATATATGTCACGTGAGACGTCAGAATGTTGAGGCAAGCATTTTTGTATCGTTGATCGATATCCATTTCGACATTAATGTACCAAACATTGTAACCGTATGTACTGAAAGTATAAACGAACTATACAAGCCTACATCGAATTCGGGACAGAGTTAACCTTCTGTCTTGACCCGAATTCAGATTTACGAGTATTCTTGCCTGTCAGAAGCAGGCTGGTTAAACTATAAATCATGAAGGTAATGCTCAGACCTTGGATAAGCATTGCAATACCAGTGAGTGTTGTTATAATGGACTAAAGCCTATCTAATGGATTACTTCTAGTGAGTACAGAATAATTAAAACAATGCTTGAGGCGACAACCAATCTGTACTCCGAGCTTGGTGATTATGACTATTATGACATAGGTAATATATAGATAAACTCACTCTTTAATTGAATGGTTGGTAGACACTACAGATTTCTGCTGCTACAAGCCCTACATACATATTATATTTTTACTTCGTCACCACCTTGACCTGGAAGTTGAACATGGCTTTCTAAAGAACATTTATTATAAAGATCCGTGTCATCATCATTTTCATCCTCTTAAATTCGTCTACTGCAGGGCGTATTAGGCTTCTTCTTGTGAACGCCTCTGCAAGACGCCTTTGGCAAGTCGTCACTCAGTCTGGCCACTCACTCAGTTTTTCATTTGTGAATATTGAAATTCCTATGCCATTCATAACATTAGTTTATCTTTAGTTCTCCAAATGGCGTTACTTGACTATTATTCACTGTCATATTGTAGCATTAGACAGCCATGATGTTTTTAATTTTGTTTGCCGGAGTATCGGCGCCTTGTCACAGCGATGCCATGGAGTCATAGAACACTCTAGCCAAAGAGTGCCACATACACTTAAGACATAGACAAGTAATTGATGTTACGTCGGGTGCTGACACGCGGATTACGGCATAGTTATATGTAAATATTTTGTCTTATACACTAAGTTACTTTATATATATCTTATTTATATTTAATTTATTCATTACATGGGACTTAAACATAACTGGCGAAATGTGGGTGTACTATAGGTACACCTCTGCCAAACCCTTCGGGGAAACAAGGCGTGATGTTATGTTATGTCAAAACGAATAATATGAACCTGAACTAGACAGGTTTACTAGCAGCCACTGAAGGGTTCAACTATCCACCTCACGGCTTCAGAATCAGACCTTCGAGAGCAAGTGCAATAAATTGGAGTCATCAAAACAAATCGAACACCAAGCTCGACGGATTTACTAGTAGCCACTGAAAAGTTTCACTAGCCACTTTCTGACTCCATCATCAGACCCTCAGCACCAATTACACTATATTGGACTCATCTAAATAAATCGTATGACCCATAAAACGAAGTAATTATTGGTAGCCACTGAAGACTTCTACTATCCACCTCATGGATCAGACCCTCCCTGATCTATTGAACTCGTCAAAATGAATCAAATGAACCTGAGCTCGACAGGTTTACTAGCAGCCCATGAAGAGTTCCACTATTCACCTCCTGGCTCCATTATCAGATCAGTTTCAAGATACCAAGTTTTAGTTGTGCTATCCGAACTACATACACATAAAAAGTTTCATTTCGATTCAACAATTACAAGTAGGTTAAAATTGAGTTCTAAAATATTATAGCATTATATGTTTGTACGCACAATATTGAAAGGTTTACCACGTTTTTTAAGACCACAGACACATGGCATTACATGGGACTTAAATCTTATAGGTTTTCCTATTATCTGTAAGTAATGAAATAATTTCTGTATTTTTTTTGGTCAAAATTGTAGGCTTGGTAGTTTTGGAGATAAGGGGGGGGGGGGATCGGTCAATTTTCGCATAATTTCAATCCTGCTTATTTTAAAATTATACAAAAAGTATGTTTGAGACCTTCACAACAAGCCCTTTCATTTGATATGTCACACGGTACAGTATGCAAAACTTTTGTTTAGACTTTTTTAGTTTTCCCCCATAAATACAAAATTCGTTTGGGTCAGAGAAATTCATATGTGTACCTAATTTCAATTTAACCAGTCTTGTAGGTTCGGAGCAAATGAGCTGTGACAGACGAGCAGACAGACAAACACACGAGTGATCCTAAATTTAAGGGTACCGTTTTTCATTACCTCCTCCGTACCTCCGGAACCCTAATAAAAAAAAGGTTTTAGCCGTATTAGAGTTTTAGCAAGACTAACGAACAACAATTGATTTATATGTAAAAGTGAACAACATTATCAACTTATTTTCTTATTTTTTTATTTTTTTTATTTTCCTCGTTGGTCTAGTGGTCGCAATCGCTACTGCTGAGCATGAGGTCCTGGGTTCGATTCCCAGGTCGGGCAACGTGTTATTGGGTTTTTCTATCTGGAATTTCTCAGTAGCAGCCCGAAGTCTGGATTCGTGCCCGGTAGATGGCAATAGGCTCGCCCCCTATTACATGGGACTTAAACATAACTGGCGAAATGTGGGTGTACTATAGGTACACCTCTGCCCAACCCTTCGGGGAAACAAGGCATGATGTTATGTTATGTGTCTTTCACACTTAAAATTATAAATTTTCTTATCATTTTCTTGGCTACTGAGCTAGAGAAAATAACGCTATTTTAGTTTTAACACGTTAAATGAACAAGATGAATAAAGTCGCATAGGAGCTAATGTGAGTTCTAGATTTGCAGCCTCCACTATGCCTAATAATTAACACTATAGCTATCCCAGTGCAGTAAAAAAAAAACTTCACATTAAGGTCTCGATCTCAATTACTGAACTGGCATTATCTAAGTACTATTTCATTGCCTTGGAGATTATAATTTATAGTCTGTCTCAGATTCTCGACACGCCTTAATGATCGAGATTCATTTGAGATTTACCCTCATTAGAGCAAGATATAATGATTAGAGAGATTTTATCTAGAGAGATTTTGTCTGAGGTTTTATTTAGTACTAATTTGGTTGCTGATGGAACACCACCTATAACTGAGTTCTAATTATTATTAAGGCCTTAAGGCTTACTGCCAGAGTCTCTAGACTGGTAATCTATGGATCAATTCCTCCAAAATATCGCCGAATGTCCTGTCCGTGTATAGTATATCAATGGTTTCAGGATTTTGTTGAAGCTCCCTACCTACTTCAGCGATTTCACGCGATTGTGCGCAAGAAAACAGCTTCATTAGTGAGAGAGACAGTCGCAATAGAATCCTGAGAACTGTAGCGGGGAGTTTCAGCCCTCCAATTATAAAGCAGTTCTTGAGAAGGGTGATAGATACCAACACAAGTTAATAAGTTGTTTTAATATAATGTTACTAACGCTCTATGGATTCTCTGCGTCGAAATAAAATCATTGTTTAGTTGTGATACAGATCTTGTATAAACCAATGTATTCTACATGTTGACGTTTTTCCAGACGTCTTTTAATTAAATTTTTCACCTTTTTTTTAATGATAAGTTTTATGCAACATTTTATTCAACTAGTCTTCACTATTTGTTTTAGGTGTAAACGATAGTCTGAAACCGATGCAATATATATAAATATGTTTTTAATAAAACAAAAAATTATGTTTCTATTTGAAATAAATGCTTTAATTTGACTTCAATAGCGTAAATAGTTTACCTTTATTTGTTACCCTTTTGTCAATACCTTTCTTTGTTAAAAACCACTTATAAATCAATCAACTCTTTAAAAAAGCTCATACAAACTCAAAATGTGTTCTGAATTTAATTTGAATTTCTAAATAATGACTTCGCATTGTTTGCTTAGTGATCTGTTTGATTATGAAATTGAGGGAGCCTTTGTTTTCACTTGAATTGCCTAGATAAAATTGGGACGAACGACACTTTTGCAATTAACTTTTATCTTTTACAAAGTCTAGTACCTATTTAGCACTAAACGAAGTCTTAGACAAATAAAAGTCTGCTAATAAAGAGGTTGGTTAACCTCATTGGCAAATACATTACCAATAATAATTTTTTGTTGGTCTTAAAGAAAAGAACGATTCAACCCTGTATCACATTATTGCGTCAATAACGTTACGTCACAGGCAAATAAATAATAATTCGTATAGATGCGAAACTCTTGCTCTGAACGTGTTCAAAATTGCGCTCTTACAGCCTTGAGGCGTATAATATAATCAGTTTTGTTCCAATGCGAAGTAGGTAATATTTATTTATCATCAGATACGTTTAAAGCGTTCTTTTTTCCAATTTATTTTAATCAGTCTATTCAAGTCAAACGGATGTTTCTGAAATGTCAGACTTTTGGGATTTTGGCTGTGGCTACTCGTAACGTCTGTCAACGACCAAAGAAAGACAGCCGGGACCAAAGGCTTAACGTACCTGCTGAGGCGCGAAATGTTCTCAATATGTAATGACTCAAGAGCTGACCGCGGCAAGCGTAGCTGACCTTCGATTGACGTTGATCATTTACCCACAAGCCCCTCTAATCTAGTTCTCCACTCAATTAATCTATGACACGGCGTCCGTATGTTGGTAGATTATGTTTGTCACAGCCAATAATTTATTAAGAATAACATCTCGTTCACATTTGATACGAGTAATCAATACTTCGACACGAATAAAGCTTCGAATAAAATTAATGAACGAAATAATATTCTCATATTACATTTATTGTCAAGAATATTATGTAGTATTTATCGAAGTGAAAAGATATTACTTCAACACCAAAATTTAACGTAAGACTGTGAACAGACCGAATCAAAGTGTACATTTATGAGTATCTATTCGCTCTTTGAAAACTATGCGCGCCTTCTCACAACAAAATGCACTGAAAAATCTTTTTAGACATCATACAAAACAGCTATTTTTTATTTTATTTAAATCTACAAATTTGTTTCAGTATACGCACTGTCTAAACGGCACTCAAGTAACAAACAACAGTACCCAGACAATTTGCACATGAGGATGGAGCAAGTACATTTAATTTTTGAGTATCGTCAACCACACTTTGATGATTGGACGAGAGGATGGACCAAGTATTTCTATCTACGTGGAATTTCCTCATGCACGTACAACTAAAGATTCTTATTCATAATGCGAGCATCTTGGGAAAGGAATTCTCCTCACACAGATACTTGGCTACCTCGAGTGCCTACCTACGTACTGGTCAAGAAATAATATGTTCAGGAATTCCCTATGTTGAGGAAATTGAGCGAGATAAACCTTGGTCAGCTTGAAATAGATTTTACAATGCATGTGCTCGAAAATAGCGTTTTCCAAGCAGCCAAAGTGTGCGGAAAGTGCCACTTTTTCACACTAGTGCCTTTTACTTTTCCGACTTTTTTATAATTTAAAACCCCCGAGTCAGCCCCTATTTGAGAAAAGTTTTACAAATAAGGCAAAGATTTATATTTCATATAAAAAGTACGATAAAACTAATACTTCATTAACCGCGTAATTTTTTAATCTAGATTTTGCTTTTGATAAATAAATTTCCTCGCAAAATCCATAGTAATACGTTGTATGATACACGCTCGTAAGATGATTTCCGACTCGTGTCGACTTATGCACTAGCTCGCTACGCTCGCTCGTAAATAAAAATACCACTCGTTGGAAATCACCTATTTTCCGCACTAGTAGCATAAATAACTATTATCTAGTCAGAATGTGCTACGTCGTCTACAAAAATGTTTTGTAGCTGATATGTGAAAGGTCGAATGCTTGAGATCTTTAAGAATCTTTTTTTTTTGTGCATGTTTTGTTAGATTTCTTTTACATATTATTGATAGTTTCCAATTTATCAAACGAATCCAATATGACGACATAAATTTTTGAATGACGGATTGGTCAAAGAACCCTTGCCAAGTAGTGGGATTATATGACATGCAAATAGAAAATAACACTGCGAATATTATGTAAAATCTAGAAGTAATAAATACACTTTTTTATCCTCCGTTTTTCTTCTTTGTTTTGTGAAATGAGTCAGAGAAGTAGGTCATTCAATTCACTGGATAGCCGCATCACATTACAAACCTATCAGTAACATCTTAGAACTAGAAATATGCCTTTCACTCATACCCCTTATTGTATTTTATTTGTAGGTAAATTCTGTTAAAAAAGGATCGGGAATGGATGATTTGTGTGTGGTTCCAAATAGGTTTTTTTTATTGTTAGATTGGCACAACTGATTTCAATTTTGGCGCGGAGTCTGAGTTTCATCTGTTATTTAAATTAAAAAGTGCTATTTTTAGTTAGATCATATCTAGTGTGTATTGCGAATTTCATAATGGACAAAAACATCGAACAAAGAGTTTGTCTTAAATTTTACATCGCCAATGGAATCTGGTGTTCGGAGTCGCTGCAAATGTTACAGAAAGCTAACGGTAAATCGACTTTATCAAAAACACATACTTTGCGTGGTACAAGGCGTTCAAAAGCAGTCGAGATGTTATGGCAGATTTGCCTCGCTCTGGTAGGCCATCAACGTCTTCAATTGAAGTTAACATCGCAAAAGTGAAGGAAATATTGACTGAAAATCCACATTCAAGTTTGAGAAAGATAGCCGCTGAACTTTCTGTGTCTCACGTAGTCGATCCGTACCATTTTAAAAATCACTTGGGTATGAAATATGTTGCCACTCGGCTAGTCCCAAAAGACTTGAATTTCCACCATAACTCAATCGCATAAGAGTCGCTGAGGACATGCTAGAACGATTCAATTCCGACCCAACATTCATGAAACACATTGTTACTGGTGACAAGACGTGGGTTTACGAGTTAGACATACAAACTAGTCAACAAGCTTCGGAGTGGCGCCTTCAAACTGAACCGAAACCGAAAAAACCACGCCAAAGTCGAGAAAAAGTCAAAGTCATTTTGACTGTTTTCTTTGAATATCGCGGTGTTGTGCAATCGAAATTCTTGCCGGAAGGTCAAACGGTAAATAAATAAAAATATTTGAGCGTTATGCGGTGTAAAGAGAGCAAATTCGACGAAAAAGGTCAGATTTGTGGAAGAAAAATTCTTGGATTTTGCATCACGATGATGCGCCTTCGCACAAGGCCATCATTGTGAACGAATTTTTCATAAAAAAGAATAGGGGAAGGGAAAGACGGGAGATTTGGATGCTGTACTGATGAACGAGCAAGCACCTTATTCACCAGATATTTCTCCCGTCGAATTCTTTCTTTTTCCTTAATTCAAACTACCACATCGTGGACCCGTTTTCACTCGGTAGAAGACATAGAGGAGAATTCGCGACGAGAACTGAACTCAATTCCGGAAAAAACGTTTAAAATGTTTTGATGATTGGATTGTTCTTTGGCGTAAGTGTATCGTTTCTGAAGGAGCATACTTTGAAAGCGATAAAATAAATTTGGATGTTTAACTAACATTTTGTGTATTATTGATCTTTTCTCGGTACTTTCTTGACAGAGTAGTAGGTCTAAGTGGCTCTTAGCGGGAATAAATATAATAATATTTAATTACTTAGTGTTCTTAGGAACTAACATTTTCTCGGTACACAAAATTCCTCTATGATCTATAATTCAATAACTTCTAAGAAACGATTAACTACACAAAGACAGTTTTACATATTACTAAACAAGATTGAAAACTCTCTCTTGGCTAAATAAAGTTGCTTTTAGAACTGGGGCGATGAGTTTATCACAATATTAGTCGAACAAACATTTGATCAAATGATTTGAAAAATCGAGTTTGAAAGGCCGGGGAGCCGCGTTTATCGATCTTCGTCTGAGCCCCACCACATTTATTACAAACCAAAGATCCTTCCATTATTAAATTGCTAGTTACATCGCGAAATTATTAGCAATATATACGAGTAAAATACGTCTTATTTTCATCTAAGCCAGACTGTCAATAGACCCAAACATAGTTAAGAAAAATGTAGGCAATGTAAGGAATATAGTGAAAACTATCAAGCGATATAAATGCCTGGCCCCTGGGCTCATATAATACTTCTATACCGAACCGTTTGAGTCCGGACGAGAACAATTTTTCGGCCAAGCAACGTCGAATCTTTGACCTTTTTATCGCTTGAGCCGAGGACGACGTTTGGATACTTTGTTATTTTCCGACAGAGATCGTTCGCAAGAGTTATGCATTTATTTTTTGCGTAGTATTCGCTGGACTATTTTCGATTTGACGTTTCTATTCGGCCAAATTTTGAGAGTATCGGGATTTATTTTCTGTGTTTTGTACAGGAGGGAAATGTTAATTATATAAAAAAGCTTAGTTACTAAAATATCAAGATCGATAGAAAAAATATTAGTGTGTGGGTATTAGTGGTTGTTGACCTTTCGATAAGAGAACCTTTTATTGAATTTTGCTTAAAATAACTACGTAAACCAACCCTTTTATTCAAATAAACGCTGTTCTCAGGCCGTTCGCGCTCCTCTAAAGAAACACGGAAGCTGAATTCGAATGCCGATTAATCGGCCCTTCTCCAGTAACAACATTATACTGTATACCTTGTTGAAATTCCCCACATGTTGTCTGCGGGACGTATGTATTGGACGTGAAACGAATTTATTAATATAGTTGCCACGTATTATTCATTTTAATATATTTTTTTTCGGTGGCAAACTTTTTCGTTTATCTCTTGAGGGTGACGGAGGAAGAATATTAATACATTCATCTCTAGAGAAGTGGATCAGTGGTGATGTGACTTAACGTGGTAATCGGCGACATTTTATTTTGTTTTATTGTATTTCTTTCGCTATAAGGAATCCAGTAAACTTGATAAGGGATCTATTCTTTCTGTAGTAATGATTTTAGCCCTAACGTTATACGCTGTTGAACGTAAATTATAGATCACTTTATAAAGGTTCTTGGTTTGCATCCACGGGTTCCGTTGACCCTTGTCAGGGCCAAAACCTCAAGAAAGCTGTCACTTGTTAAATTTTCCGGGCCGTGGTCGCTTTTCCTTTATTTTCCATGTTCGCTTACCTACATCAAAATAAAATTAGCGTCTTAATCTTGCCTCTTGGGTTTAATACTTTAACACCGAATACTCTGATGTAATTTATGGGAGTAGAAATGTTCTTTGATGTCGGAATTTAATTGGTTGGTAATTACATAATCGAAAAGCAATTTTGAGCATCAAGCTGCTAATTGATGTGCTGAGGCCCCCAATAATTGTTAGGCATGTAATTACCAAATTGTTAGTGTCGGTAAATTCTTTGCAAAAATTAGGTTGTTGCTAACACCCTCTTTCATTGTTCGAAGTGTAACGTTGTTGAGTCATTATAAGTCAATTTAGGGCGTTTTGTTATGTCACAGTGATTAACGTTATTGTGTGTGCGTATGGTATTTGTATATTATTTATTGTGCTAAAAACGAGCATTTGGAATTTTACGGATTCATATAATATCAAGCAGGAGATGTTCAATGCAGAGATTTGATAACTCCCTAGATGTTACGGATTGAGGACGACATTATTTTTTATTGAAAAAAAGTGTTAAATCAGTCTGGTATATTTTTATAAACATCGTCGTCGATTCTATAAAAATTTCACCGTGAAGACTTGCGTGGAGTGATCTGTCAGTGTCATCCCGTTTTGGTCAATCCCTAGCATCAGTGTCACTGACTGCTCACTCCACACTCACTTCACCTAAGTTTTCACAGTGAGATGGTTATACAATAGCACTACTGATCATCTTTATCACATAAGTCCCTGCAATTATTCAGCAATTTTGCCTAGTACGAGTAGGTAATAAGTATCTATTTCCTATAATTAACAGACAGTTTGTAGCACCCTGTATTTCGCAATCAGTCCACAATGACGGGTGATTCTCCCTTATCAACAAGAGCATTACTAAGCCGTAAGGGAGTATTGTGTAACTGATAAGGATCGGTCAGTACCTCCTGAGTGTGATTAGCAGTAATGACCTGACAAATAATGTGGCTTGTGTTGTATTTATCACTTATTTGGTCGTTTGTGATGATGTTGAGGAAGTCGATGGGTTAGTTTTGTGTTAGGGCGATTTGTTTTATAGGGTTCCGTATTTACCTCAAAGGGAAAAAACGGATCCCTTATAGGATCATTTATTTATCCGTCTTTCTGGCCGTGTATCTGTCAGTCTGTCTAGGCCTTTTTCTCAAGAACACGTAGAGGTATCAAGTTGTGATTTAAATCAAATACGTAGGTCTACGGTCCCTTTTAGTTCTAAAAACCTCAAGCTTCTAAGTCAAAGCAATGAAAAAATAAGGCGATTTATGCGAAATATTTTGACATTCCCATTTAAATCTAAATTTATAGGGTACTTTCCGTTGACCTTGAAAATTACAGCACAAATAATGGAAAAAGTCTGATAATCGTTAATTCGTGGTTAAATCACATACTAAAATATTTTTTTTGCGATTACTAACTTACAGTTTGAGAATTGACCGTGACGTATAACGATGTATGGGAGAATTAAAAAATTATGTTTGTACTTGAGATAAATTTATCTCGACTACGGAACCTTCCATTGTGCGGGGTCCGACACGCGCTTGGCTGGTTTTTTTTTCTGACATTCGTATGTTGATGTATCGCGTTCAGTAGGCATTTGGTACTTATAGGTTTTATACCTATTCCTTAAGACTAACGGTCTAACTCAATAACGTATCCTTCTCCAATTAAGCCGTGCTAGAGATTACAAAACCTATCAATCTCTGGTTTCAACGTCCCAATAAAGCCAAATTATGCGACCCTATAACGTGTTGACAGCTATTTGTTTGATAGGGACGGATAGAATAGTACTGTCTATCATCAGTAGCGATCTGTCTTGGGTTACTGGGTTGGCTGTTACTAACAGCCTACAACAATTCTCGTCAAGTCACAGAAATGTTCAATAGCAATTTAAAAATGATTGCTCCTCGCAGGACAAGTAAGTAAGTAAGTGCATAAGTTGCAAGTCTCTTAGGATTTTTTGGCAGCATGATTACGGCCTAGAGATTGTTGTTCCATCTCTGAGCGATAGTTAACGAGAGATTAGTTAATAGGCACGTCCGGGAAAAGTTTCTACTACGGGGAAAAGTTTATAAAAACAAAAAGACTAGTGATGCATTGAAAGTTATGAAGGTTTTAATTTAGGTGGTTTTATTCCTAACTCTAAATTGTACCACGAAATCTTTCATTATTCTTTCTGTTCTACTACATATTATCAATGTTATTATTTCCCTATAACTAATAAGCTGCAAAAAATATTTTACTCAGCAAGTCACGAGACTTGATTGATGTAGATGCCAACAAGTTTGTTTAGTAAAGTGTTGTGCAACGGTTAGTTGTATGAGACGAATCGATTATCTAAGTCGTGTGAGCGATTAGGTTAACAAACTTGTAAGACTATTTTCGCCGCATTTGATGGAAGGTACGGTGGAAATGTCAGAGTGATATTATAGTAAATAAATGGGAAAATTGTTTGCGGTAACCT
This sequence comes from Dasypolia templi, assembly GCA_963555695.1. Lineage (NCBI taxonomy): Eukaryota > Metazoa > Arthropoda > Insecta > Lepidoptera > Noctuidae > Dasypolia > Dasypolia templi. The sequence goes on along the minus strand of OY743137.1, from coordinate 8,643,858 downwards.
AATAACCATGCAGTATGAGCCAATTTTCGAACGAACGTGTTGCAAAAATTAATCATTCACTCAGCAAGAAACGAGTCTTGATTGATTCAGGTGTCTAGGAGTGAAATTTGGATGTAAACAGTTAAACGTTGCACATTTTTAACATAGAAACTTATAGACGTTTGTATGGGAAAAATTGAGCAACGGTTAGTTCAGCAAGACGAATCGATTCTCTCAGTCGAGTGAGCGATAAAGTTAACAAGCTTGTAAGACTATTTTCGCCGCATTTGATGAACGGCAGGGCGGATATGTCAGGGTGATATTATTATAGTAAATAGATAGGAAAAATGTTTGAAAGTATACGAGTTACTAGGATGTGATTTTTTTGGCATTTCTGTAGGTACATATGTGATTTCCTTGTACGCAAGGAATATATAGATTCTTAGTGCGAATCAATTATTCAGTTTTTATTTGGTTAGTACAGGTAAGTATTGTATTAGCCGCTGCTCCTATTTTTTTAATCAAAAATTCATTATTGTCCCGATTGTATTCTTCAAATGGTTAGGTAAGATATAGGTAGGTACCTAAGTAGAAGGTAAGGTAAAGGTACCTTAGTAAAAGACAAGGTAAAGTTACCGTAGTAGAAGGTAAGGTAAAGGTATCTTAGTAGACTATTATATTTTGTGTCGTTTAAAAAGAAATTCATCATCATCATCATCATCAGCTAATTGCCGTCCACTGCTTAACGTAAGCCTCCCCCAAAGAGGAGATCAGGAGATCCTGGTCCTGAGCAGTCCGCAAACATCCGCTGCCAGCTATCTTCTTCAAATCATTGATCCATCGTGCAGGGCGTCCCACACTACGTTTGCCCAAACGCGGTCTCCACTCTAGCATATGTCTGCTCCATCGTCCGTCTGTCCGTCTACAGACATGACCGGCCACCTTCCACTTCAGCATGCTAATTCTACGTGCAATGTCGGTGACTTTAGTTCTCTGGCGAATGACTTCGTTGTGAATTCTACCCACCAGAGAAAACCCCGAGCATTGCTCTCTCCATTACACGCTGAGCAACCTTGAATTTATGGATCAAGCCTATGGTGGGTGTCCACGTTTCGGCTCCTTATGTCATAACGGGAAGTACGCATTGGTTGTATACCCTGGTCTTAAGGGATTGTGGGATCGATAACTCGAAGATATCGCGCAGCTTCCCGAATGCTGCACAGCCTAAGCGTATTCTTCTGGTCGTCGTTTAAAAAGAAATTGCTTTCCTTCAACAGTAGACTTTTCTTAAGAAATTCATAAACTTGAACTTATAAATCGATCCACCTGTGTAACGTTTATTGGATAGGTATCTATATAGTTTATTTCCACCAAATTATATTGGCAAAATCAACCTATTTCGGGAGTATAATGTGAATGTCTACATTGCAGCCAGCTCAGATGCACCAGTAACTCATGTTTGGCAATAGCTTTAGCGAATGCTGAAGCGAGATACACCAAACATCAATTGGGTAGCCTCAGGTTTGAGCTGACTCGAAAATCTAATAACGTAGGTACCTTTGCTTCAACAATATTTGTTGATTTTATTGAAGTACCAACTGATCTACAAACCTCGATTTCTTTGAGACAACAACAATGATAGATCTTTTTACAAGTAAAGCGTAACTAATCCTATACAATAGAGAAATACCACAGAACCATAGATGGATAGTGTGAACGATGATCTAGAAAAGTGGTTACAACCAAAATGACGGCTAATAAATAGGTATGAAAAAAGTAGGAATGCTGCACAGACCCCAAAATTAATAACAATGGTGCAGGAGAATAATAACTGTTATTTAAATGTGTTCACAGATGGCACGTGATAATTGTCATAATTCCTATCAATACCTATAAGAAAGGCCCTTTTTTGGGTGTATGTACATCTTAAAATTGTCTGTTTATGATAAGAACCATGGTATGGTGTTGTATGTCAATATGTGGTTAGCAAGCAACTTCGACAATTAATCATATTATTCTTGCCTAAATAACCGGCAGCAAGTTCGTCATGCACCCTAAGATGTCACTGCTCGGGGTTGGGTTGCCTCCTTCCCTCATATATGGCGAGGGGGTAATGGTTTTAACGGGTACTGCTTGAGGTGGTCTTGCTGACCATGGGTTTGTTATTGTTATTAGTAATTATCTGTTTATTGGTCCTAGTTTATCATTTGTGATTTCAAATTACAGCTATATGAACATAATACAGCATTGAATCTGTAAGCAGGCTAGCCCTTTATACCTGGATGTTTTCATTTTGGGTTTCAAGTTCTGGTTACGTTTTTTATATAACTGACACAATGGCAAAAAAAAAATTAATGTTTTGTGTTTTTGTAATGTTAATTACTTACTTATTGTATAGAATGAAGTTCTACTTACTGATTAGACAGTTATGCTGCCGGGGAGTTTGTTGTGCCACTTCTTCTTCCCAGATAAAGCACTAAAAAGTGGTGAAGAGCGCGCGTTTTTGGGGACTGTCATAAGTAATTTCGACGTTCAAAATGTGCTGATGCTCAGCTTGGTTTGCATTAATGTTTTTTTATTTATATCACGACCCTGCAAGTAGCGCCTTCAGTGTGTCACTGGCTGGTGACAGTCACTCTAGCAGAGCGTCGCATCGATGATTGCATGGCGGCTGTCTTCTGATGACAGACATTAGAGGTTACAGAATTATAAGTTTAGTTTATCAGAGATTTTGTTACAATTTTCAATTCAAAGTGGTTACACTTTGAATTGAAAATTGTACAATTCTGACAAAGTCAAATGTATAATTCTTACAATTGTGTTTTCAATGTGTTAACCCAAAACTTTGAAAAAATTATAACAGTAATTTATCTGTAACCGATATAAAAGTGTTAAGAAGTGTAACCGGTAAACGCGGCCAATCCGTTTGGGATTGAGGCTATTTTGGCCGCGTTTGTCTGTCCACCGAGAGTTGTTGCGGTAACGAGGGATTATACCTATCCGTTTATTTCGGTTATTCATACTAACACATATACAAGGTTACACTTTGGCACTGCAAAACTATTGTATCTGTTACATTTATAAAGGTTTTTCTCTTAAAACAGTTATTACAGTTACAGTTTGAGTCCCTGGTCAGGGGAGCCGCTGTCGTGCCACGTCCACAACGAACTGCTATATTCCGGCACAATACTGTGATATTCAAGCTGCTGAACCACTAATACGATGACCACTACTAGTAAAAGCTACAAAATAACATTGTAAAGTATCTAATGCTAATTAGGTAAGCAAAACAAAGAATTTTACTGCATGATGTCTTAAAAATGTGTCTGACTAGACTGTGAATACTGAGTTTGATTCGGAGTAGTCAGTTGGGAAACGCCGATTTCATCTAGTTTTTAAAATATGATTGACGCGTAAAAGTGTTTGTACAAACCTACTTACAGAAATAAAATCATTTATCATTTATATAGATTTTATTTCAGGAACGAAGAGCTACATTCGTTCATACTCTAGATAGGACCAAATATAATAAATAGAATAAGTAGAAATAATTGCAAAGGAACTAAAATTTATATAGTCGAAGGGAGTGGCGCGAAAATTACGCGAATGTATGTGAATTAAACCTAATTAACAGGTAAATATGGACATTATTAATGAAGGTCATAAGCGCTAAATTTAATTACCGTCGCACCCAAACGGCTCATATTATTTAATAAGTTAATTTGGGTAATGGAGGGTAACTTGAAAATTCTGGCAAAATTTTGTAAAATTTTGGCATGACATTATGTTTTGTTTCATACATTATTAGGAATCTAGGCATGTGGAAAACTTAGGTCTGTTGAATGATGGAAGTTCAATGACATTGGAACACGACATAAGATAACGGCCCGCTAAAGTTTATCTCGGTACTTTGTTATAAAGAGATGATCAAGAGATTAAAAGAAAGGTCTCAGCAAACCGATAGTTGAAGAAGAGCAATCTTGCGAAATGTCAAAACCACACATCCTAATACACGTAAGCTCACTAATGCTTACGTGTATTTAAAGGACGCGACTTTTTCTTCGTAAAGCTACAAGCGAATTTTTTGGTGATTTAATACGAACACTAAGCCTAAAAAAAGAAAAAAAAATTGGATGAATGAATGAAAGCAAAGTGCTGAAATATTTTAGTGAAAAAAAGGTTGGTTGAATCCATTTAGGGAAAACGGTATGCAAGATAAAATATAGCTATGCGGTAGTCGAAGTACGCATTTAAGTAACGGTTTCAGGTCTTCGGGATTTCTAATGGAACGCACCGCAGTACACCACACAGAGATATTTATTGCCAAAAAAGGTACTTAATGTACAGCCTCTTTGGACACGGTTCGCAGTCGTTGATTCGATCCCCAAATCACGCGAAATATGAGTTTTTCTTCAGAAAGGTCTCAGTAGCAGCTCATAGTCTCGAATTTTTACTGGTCATTGACAATACACTCGCCTTTGTCACTCGTCCTAAACTTAACTGGCGAAATGAGGGTGTACCAAACACCTCTATTTACCCCTTTGGAAGATACGGGCGTTAAGTTTATGTAACGGCGAGGTAAGAAATATTTTATCAACCCGTTTCCGAACACACCATATGCCAAATTCCGTACAACTCTGAACTTTGTAGCACTGTCTTATCGAGTTTACAAATCGTATTTTAAAATTCGAAGCAAATCTCAAAAATACTTTCCAGAAATTCCAGTACATTCCGTAGTCCTGGCCGGAAGCCAGGACCTGCAAACTTTATAGATAAATAACGAATTTGGGACGATAAATAGGTTCTTGGTTGTCATTTTCAATTCTTAAACGTCACTTATCATCTTTCAATTGTTCCGTGGTTTAGACTTTAAAGATTCGTTAGTTTTATAAATATCTGGCGACGATTTTAACGACACACATACCCACATAAACCTTCCGAAATAAATTCTCTAAATGATTGTAAACAACAACGCGGTCACACAGACATACACTAAAAGCGACTTTAATTCATATATATAAAGATAAAGATTATAATATCGTGACGTGGATTGAGGTTAAGTCACATATAAATATAGATTTAAGTACCAAAAGGTAGATATACCTAGGTACCTACTTGGCGTATATCAGTCTCCACGAGTGGTGATTCTTATATGTCCGAAGCACCCGAGCTAAGTCTGCCGCGCTACCTGCACATTGCTGATTAGGCAATATTTCTTGTGCTATTCTGGTATAGTTCGTTTCAATACAAGAGAAGAAGTTTTTATATCTGTACTGTTTCTTCACAGCTGTATGGGTAAATATCTATTACGAAATGCAGCTCTATAGCTAATAGATACGTCACCAAAAGCGATAAGTAAGCAGGGTTGTCGGAAATAGTGGAAGATGAGTAAGCAACCTATTAATTAAATTAAATTATATTTAAAAACATTCATCGGTTTCTTACTAAGCTTCTACCAAATCCGACGACCCTGGGTACCTATCACTTTATGGTGACAGTTCTTCATTCTAGTGAATTTCAACTAAGTACTGGTATTCGATTTGATTTCAGTTCCGTTATTTAACTTCCGAACGATCTTTTACGTAGAAACGGGTGCGTGTCTTCAAGGTTAACAAAAATTACAGTTATATATAAAACAATACAAATATTGCAAAATCTGTACAATACTTTAAATAACCCTGCCTCTTTAACTATCACCTGTGTTTTAAGAGGCAGTGTTCGGCCGAGCAGTCCTTAAACATAATTTAAAACAATAGGTGAACGGTACTGAGCTTATCAAGATTTTATTAAATTTACATACATTTGTTGTGTGAAGAGTGGGTGGGAAGTATGTGATAAGAGGTGCGTACAGTGTGTGTGTGGGGGGAGGGGTGTAAGTGCGTGTGTGTTTATGATAGATGAAGTGTAGTGTGAGTACGAGTTTATGGTTGGGGAATATAGGCGTGTGTGTCCTGTTATTGTAAGTGTGTGTTAGACAGTGAGTACTTGAGTTATTAAGTGATTTAAGTGAGTAAAGACTGTGTATGCATAGTCCTCTTGCAATGCCTACACAGAGCCTTTACTCACATACATCATTTTCATTAGAAAATTAAGTAGCACGAGCGCTAGGATATCGCATCAACCTTTTGAAAATGTACGACGATCGAAAACTGATAATCTACCAAACTAAAATGTGGATATCTGGATCGAATGGAACTCAAGAAACTGAACACATACATTATTGATATGAGGCAAAATAATTATGAAGTTGAACTTTGATCCTCATTCTGTAACATACACAAATCAATACACCAATGGAGAAATGATAATAAAAAATCTTTATTTTAACAAAATTTCCCCCTTTTAAATTAATCTTAAATTAGTATAGATGTCCCATATGGACTTCTATACTAATTGAATAGGCTCCAAAACTACTGGACCGATTTGAAAAATTGTTTTACCATTAGAAGCAGAAATTATGTCTGATGAACATAGGCTACTTTTTTTTTTTTAAACCACGCGGACGTCGTCGCGGGCGAAGTGCTAGTATAACATAAATGGTATCTGTAATGGTGTCTGAGTGATGCCATTGATTGCTCAATTAACAAATACAAAATTTGAACAGCCAAGTGACGAGCTATAGTTTTATTGTTGTCTGCCAATTTGTATTTATTTTGGTACCTAAGATTTTATTCTAAAATTGAGTTTTTTTTGTGTAGAAAACCTAAATGGTAAAAATATATCAAATAATTATTTTCTCGGTATTTTGAAAGAAGAGACACTATTGTTTTGTTCGATTAAATAACACAACGTTAAATATTCAGAGGAAGTTAAAATGTAAAGTTTTAAAGTCGCCGGCAACCTTAGCATTACTTATTTTACATTGAAATTCGCTCTGTAATGAAGTATTTCAGTCAGTTTCCGTGAATTCGCTTTATTGTTAAGGAAAGATGAAACAACTGATTAGATTTTCATTTATTCATACAAATTATGTTGGTGACGTGATTATAAATGATGCATACTTTTAAAATTCACGTTTTATTTGTATCTTTTTTGTGCGAGAGAATCCATTAGCTCATTTTTGTCACCGTGAGTCAGCGTGATACACAACTTAACACAAAGAGCTATATTTACCATCATTCATCCAGTGTCATTTTACCATGACATATTGCTGCCACACCGGCGCCAACATTAAACAAAATTTAAAAAAAAAAACTTGGACGAGCTCAAGTAAAACACTTTAAAGTCATAACTTCAAGTAGTCCATTAAAAAAAGTTCACAGCACTGTGGATTGCGTCGCACATAAAGTTGTTGTAAGTTTTATAACTAATGTTGGGGGTATAAATCAATTAGTTTTGACGTGCGGGGGGTGCGTGGGAGCGCGGGAATCGTGGAGAAGCGTACAGGAGCAGACTTATCGCGTCGCGCCGCGCCGCGGAATGCGGGGTTGCCGTGCCGCGGCCGCCGCGCCGCGTGCTGACGCGCGCAAGCGCTCCGCGTCCTCCACCGCAAATTTTTCTCATCACCCGTTCCAGACAAATTGCAAAACCGCCGACCGCCCGTTCAAGGTACGAGAAACGCGCCGAGGGATTCTCTCGCAATGTAATCACCCGAAGAACAACAAGGCGGGATAACGAGCCCGCCTTTTTCTTATAAGGAACGACAGTAATTCACACTCAATTTAATCTTATAATCGGCCGAAGTATTAGCATAACTTACGCTTGACGTAATTAAATTTGGTCCGGTTCGTGTAGTATTATGTATTGTTTTTTGCTTGAATGAAGCGTTGAGGGTCTAATTTTAAATGTGGTTGTATTTTGAAGTATAAAAGTAAAGATGTGATCGTTGCCTTGCGGTTTTTGTTATTTTTCATCTTTGTTTTTTGTTTGTTAAACGAAAACATCAAAATCTTTAACAAGATTTTCTCAATAAATCTGCACAAGCTCACGTTTCCAATTATTAATCCTTACTTTTCTCCGTAAGCTTTATAGCAACATTACGGTTTCCAAAAAATTCGTTGTGCCTTTTATCTAGATTAAAAATTCTACAGTTGCAAACTCGGCTAACCTTTTAACACAAAGTTTACCTAGACTATTTTAATATTCGTCCGAATTTCGTTACGACTTTCTGTAGTGCATTAACCATTGGATGGAGCTGTAAATGAGTTATCGTGGCCTAAGCATCAAGTTAGGCAGTTCCTGTTTTCTTTTGTAAAGGTTCTCAGAAGAAAGAGTCAACGGTTAGGGTCTATTTTAAGACGTTGGTAAGTAGTAAAAAAAAGGTTTACGGCCAATGTTTTGTTTCTTTAACAACGGTGCAATTGACAACACTGTTCAGCCCATTGTCGACGAGGTATTTTACGATACGCGTGGACTATGAATGATTGTGTTCGTAGCATGGCCGACAGTTTCACGTTCTGTTCGCTCATTCCGTTTTGCATTGGTCACGTTTCACTCTAGTTACTATCATTGCAGGGTTTAAGTCAAATTCTTCGCGACTGGTTGTTGTTTAATCTGTTTGAAAATAGAATGAAAAATGAAAATAGAATGGCTTTTGTATTCGGTTTTCATTTGTTTAATTGAATCAGCAGAATAAATAAAAGCGGTTTATTTATTCCGAGCCTAAAGCTGTGCACAGTATTGAGTCAAGGCTGTCTTATGATGGTTGATCGTTCTATAAAAGCAGGAGTAAAAAATCTTCTTCGACACAGTATAAAACTGTTCCATGAGAAATTGCACAAGAATGTTTGGGCGCGTGACCAAAATTGTAACTAACGCCGCCATTTTGTTTATATATCAGATTTGGAGGGAAATTTAATTTTAAGAAAACTTATTTTACAAAATATTTTTTACCAAACAGCGCCCCCCGGTGAATGTCATTCAAGCTAATCTCTTATAAAACTTTGTAACAGAAAGCAATGGTTTCGCGTATGCATAGTCTAACGCATAATCATCAGCCAAAATACCTCCGGTTAAACATAACCGTTCAATATTAAGCTAATATCTGGATATTGGGATAGTTTGCTGATAGATATTGAACAATATTGTGCGCGTTACTAGTATCAGATATTACATCGTTTCAGTATCAAATGACGGTAGAATTCACGTTCGCACTGCAAGCTAAACTTGTCACAAGTTAGAATATACGATATCCGGGTTTCAATGTCGGGTCCGTCGTTTATATTTGGGATCCCGGAAAATCATTTATTAGATAGTACGGACTATTCCGTGTACGAAAATGGAAAAATAAATTTACCATGTAGTTGGAGAAAAAACTGCGCAGTGTCGACGTAATAATATTTAAATAAATAAGAATATTCCTTAATATTACAGTTACGCCTAAAATAACTGGTGAAGACAGCTTTCTGGCCTTGATGTCAAAGGGCTCTTTCGTAATAATATTTAAATGAGATTGAATGGCATAAAATAACAGTGATGTAAATGGTAGGTTTGTTAGAGGTACGTTGGCGTAGGTAACCGATTGACAAAGGCGGTATTTTACGATGGTAAAGGTGTTCTGATAAAAATCGGACACAAAAGGTTTCACAACATCACGCCTGTAATCCCAGAAGGGTTAGGTAGAGGTGTACCTACACCCACATTTCGCCAGTTATGTTTAAGTCCCATGTAATAGGGGGCAAGCCTATTGCCATCAACCGGGCACAAACCCAGACTCCGGGCTGCTACTGAGAAATTCTAGATAGAAAAACTCAATAACACTTTGCCCTAACTGGGAATCGAACCCAGGACCTCATGCTCAGCAGTAGCTTATGCGACCACTGGACCAACGAGGCAAAAATAATTACGCGTTTTTCCCCGAAGTCAGTTATGTTTTTGTTCTGCAGTAAATTTTGTATTAATTTCGACTCACAGAGTGGAGCTTGGAACTATCTTGCTAAAATCTGGTGCAGTATACTTACTATCTTCACCTCATAAAATTTGAAAAGAAATAATCCTGTCCCTAAAAACTCGTTAAATAATTTTGGCAATGACTAGTCATTTCCGTTCTGAATACACACGGCCTGAAACCTTTCATAACATAGCCAAAGCCTCTGAATTAGGTTCAATGAGCATCATTGAACTTTGTGCGTGCACTAAATGAGGTCAAATAGGGTCATAACGTAATGAATGGTCTGTTACATGACATGGAGCATTAGGACGGGTGATATTACCATCTCTACAGTTTATGACAACTGTTTTCGACATTATTATTCGATTTGTCTTAAGTTTTTTGTTAATTAATAAATGGTTACTGCTGGAATCGCCGCAGAGGTGAAGTCCGCGAGGCCTAAGCTGAGCTATGCATTTGTGTAGTGTAGGTGTGACGTCGCCTTAGAGCGCGATTGGTTCAAACCGATCGGCCTAATGCGATGTGCGTCCCTCGCGCCATCACATTGGTGCGATTGGTAATCATTCACACAAATGCAAAGCTCAGCTTAGCCCTTGCAAACTGTAACAGCCGACACTTACTAGTTGTTGGTCGTGGGTTCGTACCCAGACAGGCGCTATACTTTTAGTCAATTGTTTCATCGCCACTGCTCTTGAAAGAGTGAAGGAAACTGTAGTATCCTAGAACCAAAAAAGAAAGCATGTGACATCTACCAACCCGCATGGAGGATTACGGCCCATTCTCTTTCACTGGAAAAGGAAGCCTGAGTCCTGCATCAGTGCATAATCAACCCACTGCTGGGAACATTATAGGCTGATTATGCACTGTTGGACATGGGTTTCCAAGTGGATGAAGAAGCAATTTATTAAATTCCTCATATTAAATTTGTTGATCTCGTGGTCACAAGCGCATCTGTTTAGTAAGGTGTTTGTGATCCGCAGGTCGGGTATAGTGTCATTATGTTATTCCATCAGGAATTTCTCATTAGCAGCCTGTATAGATTCTTGCCCAGCTAATGGCAATAGACTTTCCTCTTAAACACACCTCTGGCCACCCCCTACAGGAATACAGCCATGATGTTATGATAGTACAACAAAAATGACAGAATTTGATATCACAAACAAGTCCTTGTCATAATCTTTAACTCGCAACGACAGTAATCTACATCAGTAACCGAGGCTCATAAAAATAAAGTGTGATAAGGAGGACGAATTGCACACATTTTAATACTCGGGCGATGAATAGTACAAATATTTTAGGACTGAAAGCTCGTCACGTAGGAGCTTCCAGAAGGTTCGGGAAATGCCGACGCGACCCAAACTCGATATGAAATGCGATACACATACATCGTGGTGGAATGGAAGTGACTTCTTATTTTGATCTAAATACCCTTCACGACTCTACAGACATTTTATTGTGGTATGGTGTATATCCATTTTATCCGTTGATGTATCCAACTTTGTTTGTTATAGGCATGGTGGGATACAATAGAATGGAAACAACCTATATTTTAAAATTGTTGCGTGGCAAGGCTTCAAACCCTTGTTTATTAAAAGAAATAAACCTTTATGTGCTCGACAAGTATGTATTACGAAGCCGACGGCCACGGCTGTTGGCGGTGCCCAGTGTTAGGTCCAATCTACTGAGTAAAGCTCCTATAACGCGTACCTTGTGTGCTACGTGTACGACGTAGCAGCCAGCATTGATCTTTTTATTTGTTCTCTGAGTGAGTTCACAAAAACGACGATGTACAGAATCTGTTATGCTACGCTATTGAATTAGGGAATTTCTATAATGATATGACGATGAGCTAATGAATAAATTAGTTCGTTTTCAGTAACTGTAGAACGGCTGTTGCCTATTTGTTTATTGTATTATCTTTTGTGTATTGTATTGTCTTTTGTGTATTGTATTGTCTCTGGTGTTTTGTATTTTCTTTTGTGTATTGTATTGTCTCTGGTGTTTTGTATTTTCTTTTGTGTATTGTATTGTCTTTTGACTATGTGTCATCATCATCTGCCGTACCTTTTCCAAACTATTTTGGGGTCAGCTTCCAGTCTAACATGATGCACCCGAATACCAGTGTTTTATATGAAGTGACTGCCTTTCTGACGTCCACAACCCAGTAATTGAGTAATCTGTGGTGAGCGAAGTTGTCAAACATTCGGGGATTCTGACAACTCGTAATCAATGTCAAAGATCAATGACAGCCAGGATGGGCTACCGTGCTTTCTGTGGCACGGAGGAGTCTTGATATGTAATGGATGGTCACCCATCTACGGACTGATCTCGGCAAGGATTAAAATGCGATCGACTCGTGATTTATTTTAATAGAGCAGCCCCGTTAGTAAACCGGATTTTCTCCGTATTAAACTCGACATAATCTATAAGCAAAGCTGCATTAAAGAGCATCCAAGAGTAACAAAACCGATGCCAATGATCTTCTGCTACACTTTAGGCATTAACACTTACTACCTACTTGCTGACTGGGTACCTAATTGTTTAAGCACACGATGAAAAATGTTTAAAATTGGACCTTACTGTTCAGAGTGCTTTGATGATCTGTATTCTCTCCTAAAACGTTACGGCACAAGAAACAATCCCAATGGCGCAAGTTAGTAATTGACAAAATCTCGTAAAACTCAATAAACCAACTGCTTTAATGTCATTTTTTATTTCGTATCATATCGATATTAAAGATATAAATAAATAAGGGCATTTATCAATTGTTTTCCAAAATTTTGTCGCCTTGTTCTTCTCCCTATGGAGTTAGGCAGAAACCACAGAACGCCACCAGCCACGATCCTTACATACTCCTTTTGCTACGTTTACGTTAATACATCTGGTCATACACGCACGCCAGTTGCGAGTACTACGTACCTGACCTTTCTGAAGAACAACTAAACTAACTTTTTCTAACTTTTAATTTGACCTTTGGATGTCAAAGTTATTAAGCGGCTTTGTTATGTATTCGAAATATTTGTATGTCTTTTTGGTTTAATTGAATAAAAGGTACAGTTTTGTTGTTCGATAAATACGCTAATGGTTGTTACGTATGACTTTTTGCCCTCCTTCATTCTTCAATGAACAAGGGCACACTTATTTTAGATTTTGCAGAGTGTCCATCATAACTTACCTAACGATTACAAAAGAGGAAAAACATTTTTTTGACAGTAGGTAATCTCTGAAAGTACGGCGGGGTAAATGCGGAACACACTAACAGTGGCAATGGCTTTAACGTTGACAGTTCAACGGCCTACATTGTGTTATTTACGTTTTGGCGCAGACAATTTTTTTTAACATAGGAAGCAATGGACTAGCAATATCCTTCAAAATTAATCAGATTGTGATTGATAGTGTTTTACGCAATTAGGGTACAAGTCCGATTACAAAAAATCTTTCACTGATAGAAATCTACTCTATTACTATGTGCCTTAAGATATATTTTACTTCCACGTAGACGGAAGCCACGGGCAGAGTTATTCAACAAAAAAATGCGAAAGCGAACGAACCTTAGAACCACAAAATAGAACACCTACTTTACTTTCCTAGAAGCTATAAGCAAGGCGTATACATCGTTTCCTTATCGCTATACTTTCAGTAAAAAGACGAGATACTTCATTATATCGTTCCTTATTTCTACGCTCGCAAGTAATTCTCTGCCGCTTCTAAATTCTCTAGTTCCGCAATAAAACAGGTAGGTATTACGTCTCACTGCCACGAAATACATCCAGCGTGCGATTTTAACGGCGACGCCGATCGTTCTGACGGCAGCGAGCGTCGGAGCAACGATCGAAATAAACATTTTAATATTTGGACGGTCTGCTGGACGTTTTTTAAAAGAAGCTTGCCTGGAATTTAATGGCTGGTGGGTGTTCAAAAGATTGTTTTGGTGTGGAGGTTTATTGACAATTCATTGTAAGCATGTATCAGTCTGACCTTTTTAAATGTTGTTCCTTACCATTTCGATAATGGATTAATACTAACACACGGTGGACTAAGGTGGTCAGTGTTCTTGTTACTTCCTTCTTTGAATGAGAAGCATCCTTTTTGAGGCAATGGGTCACTTACTCGCTAATATTGTTATTAATTTGCTAAAAAGGACACCACCATTAACGTCGGTTAAGAGACCGTTTGCTTGAACACAGAAAGAACATGACTTGTACCTAAGCTAGGAAAATGTTCACCCTGCGCATTTTGGGCGAACGTTTGTGAGATTTTACAGTTAGGTGTTTATAAAAAGGCAATTGTATAACCAGTGACGTCATGTACGTTTAATATGTATGTATGTGTATTATAAGTTTGTTACCTTGTTATGTGCACAATATTTATTTTACATCACACATCACAATTGGGATGATGACCACTATTAAAAATATTCGTAAAAATGTGATAACCGAAAAAAAAAACTGTTAAATCGATGTAAAAATGAAGACGATACACGCTTTAAAAGTTTTTGGAGAGGATTATTCCTGTCCTTGTCGCGCGGTACGGACAATGTACGGCGCTAGTATGAAGTTACGTAGTCGTGACGTCACTTCTACGATAGTTCTGTCCTAGTCTAACACTTACTTTAAAACGTTCATAACTTGGCAGTTTTTTTAAGATTTTACACTTTTTGTAATACTATTTGGACTATTTGGAAATAAACATTTTTTTGACATAAAAATAAAAAAATTGTCATCATCCCCATTTCTATATTTTTTTAATGTTTTTTTTTCATCATTGTTCCCTTCAACTAAAGCACCTGCCATCTAATCTCTTCACCACCCTTGGTTGACTGGTAGAGAATGCCTAAGGCATTAAGTCCGCCTTTGTACCTCTTTGGGTTCGAAAAGTTTAAATAAATAAATATCAGTCCTTCAGGTCTGAAGCTATCAGTGACTACTGTCATAAATATTCACACGACTCTCGGGATGGCTTATCATACTCACTGTGATACACACTACGGATTTCAATGTGTAGACAGAATCTAAGATATGTCCGTGAATACCTGAGGCCGTCCAGGAAGGTCGATGACTTTGTAATGGAGGAAGTTGACAGATATTATTTATGTCACAAAAAGATCATAACGTATGCAGAAATTGTATTCAATTTAAAAATTATAAATAACATAAATTTAATTTCGATGGTATGTTGAGTTTCTGTTTATAAATTACGAAACAACTGGCATTAATTTTTAATTAGGTACTCATATCACAAGGTTTAAACTTCTTGCTGTTATTTACGAAATCATTTGAAATTTGGTGCCTGTCATAATGCATATTGCAGACTAATATCGAGCCACTAGAAAGTGAAAAGTTTGCCGCTCACTGTGACGGTGGCAAGGTACAGTAAATTTATCTCACGAAGCGACTTGCGCTATAATTGTGGTAACTAAGTGTACGAACACGCTGTGAATGTGTTCTTGAAGACGAGAAGCGTCAGAACATAACAGGCACATACACACGCTTCTGACACTTCGCCATTGTCTTGGTCGGTATCGAGAGCTCCTGCGCTTGTACACACATTCACAGCGTGCTTGTACACTTGGTAACCACAAGTATAGCGTGCGTCGCTTCGTGAGATAAAATACTATCGACCCAATACTGTAAGTACCGGGGTGCATTATTATGAAAGTATCAATTGGCTTTTCATATAAGATAAATCAGTTTCAGCCGTCGGGGCCTGACTGTCTAATCTTTTTGTATTTTAAATATGAAATAGTGTTTCTCTCGTAATATGCCACACACTAACTCATCAAAACTTTGTGCGGGTTTATGGTGAAACCCTCTAAGCAGAACCTATCCATTACACTTTGTATACAAAATATATTGAGGCTGTTACCTGACATTCAATTTCTACTTATATCACAAACTTTAACTTAGTTCAATAGGAAATAATCCCCGAAAATGCTATCAACTAAAATATACACGGAAATGTAACCCCAAAGGGGTGGTACCTATTTCAAAGCGTGTTTCAATTTCCCTTGTGTTAGTTTACGAGTCCGTTCTTGATTTAAATGTGAGGTAGTTTGCTATTTACCTTTCTCTGAAACTAGCAAATCGTCAACGGAGTGAAATGAGTTATTGTAAAGTTGTTGGTCCACTTCGCTTCGTTGAACCTTCATCAGCAGACTGTTAGGTAAATTTGGGGCTAGGTGGAAATTAGTTTCACTTCTAAGAATCTGTCATACTATTCCTTTATAAAAGCGGTGGCCCATGTGAGAATTTCTGCTATATGGAACTACATGTGAGATTAACTATAATAATCTCACATGTAATTTACACACCAACACCCAAAACAACACAAGCTAAACTTTTTTATACAATACGTAGCTGATCAGCAAATCATTATGGCACCGTGCCAGTCGAGACATCATAGAAGTAAGTAAGGGTACGGATACAGATGGCCCACGTGATCCAAAGCTCTACCCATTACAACTACAAAGTCGTAAGTCACGTTCGCGTACTAGGACGTGCCCTACGTGTCATTGTATTCCCTCGTCAAGCAAAAACAAGGTAGAAAGTATCATGTGCCTGTAATTTCTCCGACACTTCTATTTGGGACACAAAAATGCTGTTAGGCGACGCAAAACAGGCATGGCCGTCGTGCATACTGGGACGGATTAGTTCTTGGAATAGTCGACTAAGTGTGAGTAGACTTTTGACTAGGTAGCTATGTACCCCTTTTACTGACTAAAACCCACCCGTGTTCCTTTAGTTGCCTATGCCAGGGCCACGGTTACTCTTTCGAATTACCCGCTACCCCGAGGCGTCGGCCCTATCGGACCCTGTCATTTTGTGCTGACATCTCTTTGAGGCGCGCGTGGAAAAAGACGCGCTGTCACGGTGCACGGTGGTCGGGAATCTGCAGGCGACTCCCGACGCCCAGGGCGTCACCTGCGGCGACTAGGGGCGGGAGGTCACCTCCAACTGCTTCGCAGAAGGAGGTGACGGCTTTCCATTCCCTCTCGCTCCGTACCATGGCCTCGACCAGGGCCGGACGCGAGAGATCGCCGCCGCCGATCGCCTCCGCGTGGACACTGCGGTGCTCCGTGCAAGCTGGGCAGACCTCCACCGTATGCTCCACCGTGTCCTCCGGGCGATCCACACAATGGTGACACCCGGGCGATTCCTCCCGCCTTCAAAATCAAAATATTTTATTTCACATAAACCTGCATGGGCACTTATGAAACGTCAGATTCTAGGTGCACGGTTCCAATTGGTCGTTTCCTATGGAGAAGAGCCGGCAAGAAACTCCATGGTTACTCTTTTAAAAGTATTTGTCTTTTACAGTGTTTTTTAATAACAGTGTTAATAGGTATGGGAGGACAGTGTAGGCCTGTCAACAAGTAACATATGTTAAACAAATAGACAATGGTTTATAAATTTACAATCCACAAGGCCTACGACGTTCTCACATTTACAAAACATAAAATAATCTAATAAAGTAAAATCAAAAACTAATTAAAAATTGTAGGTATATAATGTCCTTATGCGAAACAGGAACCTCCCGAAACAACCGTGTCCGGTGAGGACCTGCGTCAGTCGGAAAGTGAGGACGCCGTGGACCTATACCTGTACCCCTAAGTAGCCAATATTACTATTTATCTTTAAAAAATATATTTTTATATATGTAAGTATGACTGATGATACTGACGGTATCTTAGAAAGTATGAAAGGTAGACCTTGGATAGGTCTACCTTGACCTGCTGCCTACTCTACCTTGAGGTGCTGTTTCTCATAATTATTTTCACTTGATTTCTGAAACTCTCTAGATAAAGTTTTCGGAATTAGGTCAAATTAATAAAGATAATGAATATGACATCGGTGCTCTAGACACTACAAACGAGGGTCTTGGTTATGAAGTCCTAACTCTAATAAAACCCCCGCAATCAGTGCCTAAATATGTACTTTGTGACACATTTAAAGTGGTAAATATTTGATGAAATAAGCGTTTTGTTTATTTTAGCTTGTGTGTTTTGTAGTCGGGATTGTGGAAGTATGTAGATTTTAGTGTTTAAATTTGGGATCGAATGAAATTGTTTGGCCATTGTTATTTGCAAAGCATTTTTAAATTACAACAAACAAACCAGAGTTTGTATGTCAATTTGTTATTCAAATACGCTATCACAACTATCCATCAATACCTAGACCTATTCTGGCGAAGTCTCGGACAGACTTAGTAAATAAAACATAACCCTAAAACAGTTTCTCTCTTGTGTACAAGTAGTGAGGGGAGTAAACTGAAAACCGAGGAACAGTAAGTATCAGTTCCCACTACCGAGCACATACACTGTGATTTTTAAACCAACACCAGTCAGTGTATACATCGAGCTTTGTGCAACCGGTGTTAGTTTACCGTAGGAAGAAATTGTTTTGACTTTTGAATTGAATTAACTTTGGCTTTTTGGTTAACAACATGTTTCCCAAGCTATGTCCATGGACTACAAATCATAAATTATTTCATTTGTTTATTATTTCACAAACACTTTTTCATGTCAATCATATTTTAAAAACTAGAAGAGATCGGCGTTTCCTATCTGACAACTCTGAGAAGAGAGGCCGAAACAAACTCAGAGGTCACATTCTCTTATAAAGTCCAGACATAATCTTGGTCAGATCATGTGGAGACCAAGTAGATTGGTGTCTGAAATGGTATTTTGAGGAAAGAACCAAACAGAATGAGTGGACCTGTCCAGTCAGTGCACGCATTTGTCAGTAATCATGCAGCTCAACAGAACTTAAGGAGCTCAACGATTCGACGAACATTACCAAAGAAAAGACATTTGGGTAGGCCGCATAAATTACTCAAACTGCCAGACCATGAAAAAAAGGTAAGTTTTATAATTAATACAGATATTAATTAAAAATCAATGAATTAATTGCAATCGTGGGCATTATTCAAGCGTAAGAATAGAGAAGAAAGAAAGAATAATATTTTTTTTCTAATAAGAATTTCCCATTTGAGAGTAAGATTTTTTTAGTTTTTTTGTCACACATCGTAACTAACATTTCTGTGGAATGGCAAAAGTCTAGATTTACTTTTCCAATTCCATTATTTTCTATCAACAGTAGGTACAAGAGTAATTTACTTAAGTCACTCCTGCAATAACCGAAACTTTCCGGAATTAATGTAATTTTTTTGGCGACCAAGAATCGCTGACAAAAGTTTGATTTTTGTTAGGAATTCTGTAATCGTAAACTTTAAATTATCTTGTCAATGTTTAATTGAACGAAAGTTATTTCTTGGAGTTCTTTTCCGTATAAGTTTTGATTGACCTCATTATTATTTTTGGAGAAATTAATAATTAAGTGAAGTTAGAAGTCTAGTTGATTATTTAAGGAAATCATGTTGATTATATAATTAAGTTAACAATTTTGTAGATAAGTTGAAAAGTAATTCGTTTAACTATTCTATGTTTCTCTATAATTATTATTTTGAATATTTGTTGTACATAGTTTAGTTTTCTGTTTATTCTTGTTATATTATTCTTTTTACTTATTCCCATAACATGGTAGATCCTAGAGATTATTGTGTTTTAGAGATATTTGTTTTTATTTTGACTAACTGTATTTGTTAACCACCTGCAGCAACAATAAATATTATTATAAATGTATCGGGATAGGCCCTCATCAGCGATATTACACTTGCACTTTGTAAGTAGGCGTGGATTGTCGGGCGAAGAAAATAGAGATACTAGTTACAGCACAATCACTTTATTTCACTCACAATGTCTAATAAAATAATCACCATGAAATAAACTGAAGGCAGAGGTCCTACATATTAAATGAAAGTATGAGATATAGCAGAAACCAACTCTTTTATTCCGACAGCTTGTTAATTAATTAAATAGATCGCGATAATAGCTCTAGGCGCTACGGCAGGCGCACCGGGCCGAGCCTGCCACAAGAATGATCCCCCTCTTCGCTGCGCACTAGCTTACATTAAGTTGCTTGAGAAGTGGGGAGAGTGGGGAGGTGAACGTCCCGCTTTGCACAGCGTTACTCGGCCCGCTGTACCTACCGCTAACGGTGACGCCGACAAATGTATATTCTAGCTTATGTATTTCTCCACCGCCTCAAAAAAGAAAAAAAAGAGTCTCACTTACATGCGATGATTCCCATCTAATATTAGTATTTATTTTAAAAGGCGTGAAACAGACTACGGCTTATCTAAATAATCATACGTAGCCCGTTTATTTATAACACTTTATTTAATTAAGTCGCGAAGCCGTTGCGGTGGGATGCAAGACTAATTAAGTCTGACGCTAAGGAAAATAATTTGTTCTTCTCAGAAACATTGTAATATTAGAAGACGTTCAGAAGATGAGTTTACTTAACTACGGTACATTTATGGAACCTAGTTCATCATTTAACTGCCTCGTTGGTGATCTCAAATGCGACTGCTGAGCGCGGGATCCATCGTTCGATATTCAGGTCGGCCAAAATGTAATTGGTTTCGTTTGGTTTCGTTTATTAGTAAATTCCCAGGAGCCCGGAGTAATGGTTTGTACTGCAGTAACTGGCGATAGGGTCGCCTAAATTATCCTTTAACTCCATTACCCTGACGTACTATTTACAAACAAACATAACATCACGCCTGTAATCCCAGAACGGTTAGGCAGAGGTGTACCTATAATACAACCATATTGCGCCAGTTATGCTTAAGCCCCATTTAATAGGGTGCGATCCTATTGCCATCAACCGGGCACAAATCCAGACTCCGGGCTGGTACTGAAATATTCTAGATAGAAAAACCCAATAACACTTTGGCCGATATGGGAATCGAAACCAGGACCTCATGCTCAGCAGTAGCTCCTTCGACCACTAGACCAACGAGGCAGTCTATTTATTTAGTTTTTAAATAAACAAACACATACCTAACTATATCAAATACTGACAAAGGGTCGGTCTTTAGTTCAAGTTAGATTTAACAATTACTAAAACACACTGTCTATTATCGAATCCGATACCAATGTAAACAATACACAAAACCTAGTTACAGTTGTATTATCAAATCAGGATTAAGTTGTGGCATCCAAACTATATGGTAGGTACAATCGACCTCCCGTCAGTGGTAACATTTTGATCTTGGGCTGGCCTAATACGGAGTTTCAATAGACATACAGTACCGCTCATAAGTCCATAGGCAATCTCACAAAACACTAGATTGATGCTTCGGTTTCACTTACGACCTTCTTCTATAAGTTGTTTCTATACTATAGACACGCACACACACTCACTTTGTCTGTAATTGATAGTAGTTCATAATTTCAACTAACTTAACATATTATGTGGCGTGCTAGCTCAGTCGTTACCGTGCTTGGGTAAGAGCGATTATGGCGAGCCCTGAGTTCGAATCTTACCTTCGCCTGCGGATTAAGCTTGATGTTATTTACAAATATTATATTTATATAGTTTTTGGTATGTTAATAATACCTAAGATGAACAATTTTTGTCTGTTTTAATAAAATTACTTGAAGTGGTTCGATAATCATTCAGTCTCGTTCATCTTGTCTACTTATATATTAAAAGTTTGTAGTAAGACCACAGAAAACTGAGTAAATTATTTCGATTTCTGTGAGGTAGATGCAATTCGTTACGATTATTCACTCTAAATTGAACGTTGTAGGTTAGTGACGAAAAATTTTATCTGTTAAGTATCAGTATTGTGGTTATAATTTTCAAAATGCAATGAAATATAAATATTGAAGCGTTGGCAATAATATTGCGCTGCGTAAAGGTGGGCGTAAATGATGTGATGACACAAATGGACTAAGTGCGAGTGGTATCATTGAAATATTTCACATTTTACTAAATACGAATGATTATTTGTTTAAATTAGTCAAGGATGAGTAGAGTTTTATAAACATAATGTTATCTGTAATACTTTTTCTTAAGCTCAAGTCCCGTCGATCCCAATTGGGTTCGGTAATTGAAAATACATTTAAGCCCCGCTGGTCCCATTTGGGATCCAACCGTTTCGCACGGTTTTAGCTCTAACAGTAAAATAAATAAAGGTTATATTAGTCCGTGGTTTGTGTCAGGGTCGAGCCAGATAGTTACTCTATTCAAATCAGTGGTTCGAAACCATAAATTATGTCGGTTTTTTTTTTTTTAATGTTAAAGTCGCGTAGTTTGTCGCCGTGGGTGGTCTGTCAATGACTCATGTTCGTTTTTTAGTGATCTTAAGTGTTTTTGTGTTTAAATTGACTGTGAGTGGATTAATATTTACTTTTGATTAGTTATTTCGTTGTTGTGGATAGTTATTTGTGCGAAAAATCATAAAAAAAAGTTTTTGTGTGCAAAAAAGTTTTACGTAAACAAACCGTTTTTGAAAATTGTAAGTATTATTTCGTCATTTATTTACAATATTCAACTCTCGTATTACGAATACTGTTTTTATTTTTTAATATGGTATGTTTATTCAAGAACCCAAAATAATTTACTTATAGTGGGTGGAATCTAACAAAAAGTTAAGAAAAAGTTTTTTTTTGATCGCAACCGCGTAAACCGCGAATTTCCGCGATATCGCGAAATTTCGCGGTCGTAATGACACATTTCGTTCGCCGGGTCCGGGGCCGTGAAAGGTTAATTATTAAAGTTTATAGTATTTTGCTTAGAGATGTCTAATAGTATTACATTCTTTGTTGTAGATAAATACTGTGAGTCTGTGGGTTGAGAGATGTGAGGAAGAGGGAATCCTTGCTAGTCAGAGCGCTTTTTATGAAATGGAAAGCTTATTTAAACAAGACTTCACATGGTGAATGAATATGAAACAAATGGTTTCATAGGAACCGGACATTTTGCTTAATTATTCAACACGTCATTAAAAACTGTTCGCCGTGTACTCCACGCTATAAAGGTTGCATCACCGAAGCCTAGCAAACAATAACGTAGTAAACAAGAACGTTTAAGTTCCGGAGTAGTTTATCCTGAATACTTATTTATAAAAATTGAGGTTTAGTTTCAATCATCTTTTCTTAAAGAAAATGAATACTTAAGCTATACTTATTATGTAATCTATATTCACTAAATTTTATTTGGCAAATGTGAAATACTTAATATAAAGAAACTGCCCTACATAACCACTTATTTTGGAAATTAATGACAGCAGCTTAATGTTTATGGTGAATTAACTTTTTCTGAAAATGTCACATGTCAAAATAAAACAAATTGCTTCTAAGTTCCTATAGTAGTGCACATCCTATTTGGCTGAAGAAGTTGTTATAAATAATCGTATCGGTTTGTTAACCATAATATGATTTTATTTTTGTTATCACTTGTAGCGCTTTTTTTTATTCTAAACCCTTTATTGCAATAACAAAAAAAAAAAACTGTAGTTTTTTCAATATTGTTATTATTGCAAAACTAAATAAAAAACTGGCAATAAAACTGCGCTGCATCTTAGGAGATCAGAACCTTTTTTTTTCTGGGGTGGAAAATCCTCATGGATGTCCCCCGCCTTAGGGCGGGCGAAGGGGTCTGTCACTCTTACTGACTAAAAACCACCCCGGTGTTCCATCTCACACCTACGTCGGGGTCGCGGGAACATAAGATTCTTCCGCAACCCCGACTGGTGCCGGCCCGCAGCTGCGGGCCTCCTCGTGTTGGGGGGGGGGAGTGAGGTTTTTGACTTCCTCCGCAACGTCTAAAAGGGGTGCGCGTGGAATACTACGCGCCTATTCACTTTTGAAGGCTTACTTTACATATGTATATCAACTCGCGCCTTTTTCGCATGGGGCGGGACAGAAACTCTTGAACGCCACCTGCTACGATCCTTACATACTCCTTTGACTTCGTTTACATTTAAAAATCTGGTCATACATGCAAGCCGTCGCCTTCGAGTTCTACGCACCTGAGATTCACTGGATTAAGACTCAAACTCCAAGCTAAACCTAGACACACAAAACTTTTTTAATTGTCAATGGAGTCAAACAGTCAGAAAAATGAAGCGAGTTGCCAAATCCAAAGCTTAGTAGATTCCTTTGGAGAAAGTGGACATTAAAATCCATCAAATCCATCCTCCAACTCCACCAACTTTTAAATAATATTTTTGTCATAATTCAATAACAGGCACTTTTAAATAGACAAAAGTCGGTCAGCTGGAAAGATGAAGCTATGTAGTTGCAAGTAATACTGGTTTTGTTGCCACTTATGTGCGGTCTACTGTACCTACTGAGACAGTTTTATTATTGACATTTACAATATGTTAATGCCCTTAGCTTCCAGATCATGGTACCAGTATCCCATAAACCTTTAGGTTTATGCTTATCAAAACAACGCCCGGGAGGGGCTCAAACTATGCATAGTGAATAAGGGCTAATGTTACAATGTTGATCGATATTGTGTTGATTGAAGATTGATTTTGCTGTATAGAGTTTATTTATTAAAGGACTTTCAACGATATTTTACATAACAATTACTTACATACAGTATGTATCACATAGATAATCTCACTCCTTTTTGCCATGGGGGTAAGCAAAAACTTCAGAGCGCCATCTGCTACGATATTAACATCCTCCTTTTGGTTCGTTTACACTTGGTCATGCCGTACGCACGATGGTTGCGAGTACTACGCACCCGACCGTTTTGGAGAAAATTACCAATAAGGATACTATACAGGGTGTAAAAACAGTCATCACGGAGCCGTCAACAAAGCATTTTGTACATCAAACTATGCAACATATCATAAAAATGCTTATTTTATTTTAACGGAACGCACGCATACCATTGTGCTTATAGGTGCATGCAACGGTGCAGGAGTTGTAGGGGTATTAAAAGTGGTGCTATAATATAATCACAATCATTTATTTGTCTGAATATGGTACATTTTAAAATCTTAAGATTAGTCAATGCTATCATCACATTCTGCCGTGTGGCGTGCAAATATTCGTACAAGTACATTAATGTATATTAATATCATTATTTATTGCATGTTATATAAAAATAATGTCATAAACACAACAATTTATTAGGTATGTCAAAGTATAATTAAATGTCAGAGTATCAAAGAATAAGATGTCATAGTATAAAAGATTGCAATTAGGATGTCAAAGTATCGTTCAAACAATCGTTTAAACTATAACATTTTTTTTATTACATAACAGATCTTTTAGTTTCTTATTAATTCAATTGAAATTTAGGTCTTTGATGGATTTTGAAATTTTTTTACCAACTTGCGGGGCTGTGCAGAATATGCTTTTCCACATTAGGGCTGTTTTGGCTCTCCGTCGGCGTAACAACCAATCCAAACGTAACAGGCACGTTTAACAGTATCTGATAGGTGAGGAAACAAATGTGCATTTAACTTAATAAATAAGGCAGTTTAATAAATTTACAGAGCCGGGAGTGTCATATACAGCTGTCCGTTATTTGGAGGACTACGAGTAACGGACAGCTGTAAACTGTATTAGAAACATGGCTCTGATGAATCGCTTTTGCACTTTAAAAGCGGTTACTCTGTTTGTAAAATTACCAGATCCACAGACCAAGACAAGACCTTGATAAGCTTTGAGTAGTGCATCTGTCTTGACTATTGGAGCAATTTTATTCAGGGCATAGGATGAACTATTAATTTTCTTACAAAGCGCTTCAACGTGATCCTTCAAGTTGAGCTGTCTGTTATTAATCAAGCCTAGAAATTTTGCGTAACTATAAATTTTTCGTGAACTTTCGTATTGGACCTCAGTTTTCGAACTGAGTTTTTTTTGGCCAAAGTGCATTATTTGAGTTTTTCCAGGATTAATCCTGTTATGTACACGTCAATGAAAGGCAGAAATCTGGTAACAACTGTTTATTGAAAACTAGAAACAATCCACAGACATTTATTATAGAAGTACCGACATAACACTTCCCCCCTACACTTTTAATAATCCAACTTAAACAGACGAAAGACATGCCTAAATCTTTTATTTAACAAATATACTAAATTATCCAGACGACAATGCGTAAAGAATCATGGTTATTGATACAGTAACTATTGCAAACATAATTATGTGAATGAGATGCAAACATAGTACAGTAGCTAAACCTATATTTATATTTATATATGTTAAATATTGATAGTAGCAACACATGTTTTAGTTCTACGTTAGTAACTGTGCAATGATGAGTGTGACGTATGACAATAAACAATAAAATATAATTACAACTTTTTTAATTTGTCAATGCATCCTAAAACAGCTTATCTATAGGCACGATTCCTCGGTGTTGTCAGTGGATTGTCACGTCTTTCAGACGGAGTTTACGATGGAGGTGACTTCTCTGCCAGTTGCCATTCCTCTGCGAGTTGATATTCCTGATCAGTGTCAGGCGTCGCCACTGGCTCTGCATCAGATTTGTCACACGCTTCCTCTTGCACCTTTGACAATGAAAATCTAGACTTTGGATGTTTAGTTGTTAAGATTTGATCAATGTGTCTCTTTTGTACATCTTGAGATTTCACCGTATAAGAAACTGGACTTTCTCGACGTACCACCGTCCCTTCAGTCTACTTCCCCCGGTTTTTAGAATAGTCCCGTATTAGCACGGGATCTTGGGGCTTGGCCAACCGTAGAGTGGTGTCTCGTCACCGCTCACTAACCTCCTGCCGCTGTCGCACCATGTTTCGCGTGTCGGGCCGCAGCAGGTCCAATCGACCTCGCAATCTTCGTCCGTACATAAGCATTGCGGGCTCGCGCCCAGTGGTATTATGATCAGTGTTTCTATACTAGAATAGAAATTTACTGAGTGCCGTATTACGATTTTCGTTATCGACTTGGGCCTTTTTTAGTGCCCTCTTAACCAGTTTCACGGCATTTTCAGCCGCCTCATTGCTCGATGGGTGATATGATGCTACTAGGGTATGGCGAATACCGTTAATGTCTAGGTATTTTTTAAATTCTGCCGAGGAAAAAGGTGGTCCATTGTCGCTAACAATTCTTTTGGGTAAGCCAAAACGCGCAAATATTTTTCGTAAACTGTCTATTACCGCCGCAGCGGACGTACAAGAAACATGGTCAACCTCGATCCATTTTGTATGAGCATCGACGATAACTAAATAATACTTATTATTAAATGGCCCTAAAAAGGCTGCCTTAATGGCTTCTATTTTGTTAGAATCAGTGTGCAAGCCATCCTTATCAAATGTATACCCTAAATAAGTGACACAATCCTTAAAAAAATACATTTTCTAAATTCTATTCTTAATCCATTTTGTTTTAACCTTTTTGACACTGCCCTCAAATTTGCTAAATGGGTAGTTTTATCCTTTCCATTTACACATATGTCATCTGCAAATACAGCCGTTGAAGGCAAGCCACTCAATGTTTCCTCCATTATATTTTGAAAGTTTTCCTGAATACATTTTATTCCAAAAGGTACTCTTTTGTAAATGAATGTCCCGACATGAGTGGTAATTGCGGTCAGCGGCTGTGATTTTTTATCTAATAAACATTGTTGGAAAGCATTTGACAAATCAACTTGATTTGTTGGTTGCAAAAAGTTGCAAAAAGGTTGCAAAAAGTTCTTCAATCCGCGGTAAAGGATAATGAAAATCTTTTAGAATCGGATTAATTGTTATTTTATAATCTCCACAAATTCTGATTGAACCATTCGACTTAATAACTGGTACAATAGGTGTACCGTATTCTGACCTTTCGACTTTGTATACAACTCCTTCTTGTTCTAACCGTTTGAGTTCGCTTTCGACTCGCGGGCGCAGTGCAATGGCAGCGGCCGCGCCTTCATACGGGGGTTTCATCCTTGAGGTGCAGCGAAACAGGTGACTTGAATGTTCCCAACCCTTCTGCGAACACTTCAGGAAATTCGTCTCTCAAGGCTTTTGCTACCGAGTCCGATTCGCTAATATTGTGACATTCAACAATTTCTATTTTTAAATGCTTAATCCACGTACGGCCCATTAAAGGTGGACCACCGTTTTCAATAATAAATAACCTTAGCATCGCTGACTTGGAACCACAGACAACCATTACCACAATATAACCGAGGGTCTCGATAACGTCGCCCGTGTAAGATCTCAGACATAACAACTGGGTTTGAATAGGTACATGTCTAAAATATTGATCATAAAAATGCTTCGAAATAGCCGAAATTTTACTGTCCGTTTAAATTTCAAATTTACACGGCACCTTTTCTAGCACTAAATTCGCATAGTACGGTCCGTCACCGTCATTACTTGTAACCAAGTTAAAAAAAATTACAATCTTCATCTGAGTCCGTATCATTTTAAAAGTGACTGACCTTTGTTCTCCTTTGTACTATTAAGTTCACTTTTACCTTGGCACATAACCTTTAAATGGCTCTTCTGGCCTCACGCATCACATGTATAATTTTTACATCTTTACATTTAATCCGCCCTACCAAACCGCCGCTACCAAACGGGTGCAGGCCCTCGCCGCCGGCCGTCGCTGCGCCAGCACCGCCAGCGCTCGCGCCGCCTGATGCGCATGCCGTACTCGCATACCGCTCAGCTGCCTCGAGCGCCGAGGCCAACTCCACAGCCCTTTTGTAATTTATACTCTTTTTGGCAACAATCTTGACCGCATCTCTTCGCTGTATAAACCCGACACGAACTGAACGCGAAGGTAATCTTCCAGGTAACTTCCGAAGTTGCAGATTTTAGCCAAGTGTTTAAGACCATGTAGATATACACGAATACTTTCTCCCTGCTGTTGTGTCCGCTGCCGAAAAATGTGTCGCTCAGCTATTTCAGATCTCTCCGGCTCCAAGTGATTTTTGACGAGTGTAACAAATTCTTTGTCTCTGGTTCCGCGGGTGAACATAAATCACAATTAAGATTATAGCACTCCGAACCCACTAAAGTCAAAAGCGTAGCTACTTTAAGATTGTCACCGATACTATTTAACAATATGAACTGTTTTACGCGACGAATGTAACTGTCCCAATTTTGGCCTTCGATATTAAATGGCTCAATTTTTCCAATCGGCATTATGGAAAACAGAATTCAACGTAAGTAGGTAGGTACCGAACTTTCTAGACCGACTGCGCCAATATTATGTACATGTCAATGAAAGGCAGAGATCTGGTAACAACTGTTTATTGAAACTAAAAACAACCCACATACATTTATTATAGAAGTACCGACATAACAAATCCCTAAATTATTATTAATAAGCCAAAAGATTAATGGGTTGACCGCGTTATTGACATCAAATTCATATAATTCAGGTTTTTGCAAGGAATTATTACCGTAATATCATCAAAAGACCATTGAAGGGACACTGGCTTCTAAGATACAGGTACATAAATCTAGTTTAGAAGTCAGGGTTTTTCAGTCTGGAACACTATCTTAAGCCATTTTTGGATTTAAATAATGTAAATGCATTTACGGAGAAATAAAGATTTAATTATTATTTATTTATCAGCAACGAGTGTTATGGGGAAGTCTATGGCATTGGACAGGTCATTATTATAAATCAAGAACAGTAAGGGGCCCAATACACTGCCCTGTGGTACTCCAAAATATACTTTGCGTTCTTTGGACAGGTATGTTACTTCTTCTTAAGTCTTTAAATTTAAGTCTGTTGTAGTAAATTGTTTTCATTTTAAAAGGTAAGTGCATAATTAGTCCAGAATGTTACCTCTTACACCTTAGGAGTCAAGTTTATTCTTTAATTTAATATTGTAGTCAACACAGTCAAAAGCTATTTGTAATAACATTAAAAGTTTGTTTTGGTAAAAAACGCCACAAAAAATTGGAATTTTGACCTTTAATATCTTCGTAACCAGAAGGTTCCCAGGTATGGTCCATTACAAAACAAAACGGCCAAGTCCGAGTTGACGTCGCGTGGAGAGGGTTCAGAAAGAGGATGTTACCCACCAAAAACATTTCATGTAAAGATGGTTGCCAAGACTTACATACCGCTCTCATTGCTAAAAAGTTATCGGATCTAATTAATAACCAAGCCCCTTACTGTTTAAGGTCTTAACTCTATTAACTTTGGTCAAGCCGTACCTTGAGCGTTTTTCGGCCGACGCACAGACACTCATAAGGGCTTATGGTAAGAAATTAAGTCACTGGTCTTTAATGTTGTGTCATACAATAGTTAAATGGAACGACCTACTTTACATGAAATGTTTTAGTAGGATTTCATGATAAAAGCGTGTATTTTTAAGCACGTCTTTTTATTTTTTACTTTTTAGTCCAGTGTGTTCTTCCTTAAGTTGATAATTTTGAAGCCAACGAAGTTATGACTTGAGCGGTTTACTAGGAGCCACTGAAGAGTTCTAATATCACGGCGTGGTACCATCATCAGACCCTCGTTACCAAGCCCAATTTATTGGACTCGTCATAACATACAAAATGAGCATAAAATCGAGAGGTTTACTAGTAGCAAATGAATACTTCCACTATCCACCTCAGGGCTCCATCATCAGACCCGCCCCAATCTATTCAACTCGTCAAAACGAATCCCATGAGCCCAAACTCGAGAGGTTTACTAGAAGCTAGAGTTACAGTTACACTATTCACCTCCTGGCTCGATGGAGCCAGGAGGTGAATCAGATGTGTATCAGATCAGTTCGAAGATAACAAATTATAGTTTTGCTATCCGAACTACATAATTAAACGTACAAAGGTTCATTTCGATACGACAATTAAAAGTGGGTTAAAATTGAGTTCTAAAATTTTATTGCATTGGGAGTTTGTGCGCACAATATTGTAAGATTATGCACTTTTTTAACACCACAGACATCTTATAAAATTTCCTGTAATCTACAGAACTATTTTTAGTATTTTTTTCAAAACTTTAGGCGGGTTAGCTTAGGAGATATGGGGAACGGTAAATTTTCGTATAATTGCTTAAATAACTTCAAACCTGTTAATTAAAAAATTATATAAAAGATAATTTTGAGACCCTCACAACAAGACCTTTTATTTGATATGCCACTAGGTACAGTTTGCCATTTTTTTGTTTCAATTTTCTAGTTTTCCCCCCAAAAGTGACCCCGTTTTTTACGTTATGCGAACGTGTTTGGGTCAAATTTGTATGTGTACCAAATTTCAACTTAATCAGGATTGTAGATTCGGAACAAATTGACTGTGACAGATGGACAGACACACAAGTGATCGGGTTCCGTGTTTCATTAGGACGTCGGGAACCCAAAAAAATACTATGTCTGGTGGTACAATTGAAGTCGGCTTCGTAAAGTTTTTTTTACATCCGTTGCGTCCTTCTAGGACATTTGCCTTGTAAATCCTTTTGTAAGTAGCCTTTCATTCATCCTCTCAACATGACCAAGCCATATAAGTAAATGTTTTGAAGTTTTTATTATCTTTTACAAAATTAAAACTTTGATCAAGTATACATTATCTTGTAACACATGTTCTGAATACATAATTAAATGAAGAATACGAAAAATAACGATTTACATGCTATTATTAAAGTTTAAATTGGCATGAATACAATAGAATAAAGAGTTCATTTTAGGACTGACTTGTGAATATCTCGGACATTTTGTTGCAAAATAAGGATTAAGTATTTTTGCGTATGAGAGAGAAATACGAGGTTATGTACAAGGTCTAGTCAAAGATAGAAAACATATATAATATTATCAAAATAATAAACATATAAATAAACTGATGTGGTGTTTGTTACGTAGATATGTACTTAAAACAAATCTTAAATTAACTCAATGGCGCCTTGAGCAACAACATCTTCCCACAAGACTGGAAAGAAGCAACCGTTATCGGTATCCCAAAGCCAGGCAAGCCAAAGTCTTAGCACTCTAGTTACCACCCTATTAGCTTACTCAATGTTCTCGACAAAATCTACGAGAGGCTTATTTTAAAGCATCTCAAAGACTATGCCGAAGCAAACAGCCTCATTCCCAACGAGCAGTATGGTTTCCGAACCCAACACTCAAGTATCCACCAGGTCCACCATATTGTATAGCTGGTCTGCAGCGTAATGCGACGACAGGTGTGCTATTCTTCGAAATAGCGAAAGCCTTCGACAAAGTCTGCCACAAAGGCATGTTATACAAGCTTTACCAACTCGGACTTCCAGATCCTCTCGTGCTCATCTTACGAGACTTTTTGTCGAATCGCACCTTCCGCTATCGCATCGAGGGTGTACTCTCGTCCCTTCACCCTATTCGCGCCGGTGTCCCTCAGGGTTCCGTTATATCTCCCCTTGTCTTCACGCTTTTCACCAGCGATATCCCAAAGAGTAAAAAAGCTCAGTTGGCTCTCTTCGCCGACGACACTGCCGTTTACTATACCGTTCACTGTCGCAGAGCTATAACTCGTACTCTCCAAACCTCCGCAAACGTCTTAGGCGCTTGTTTCCGGAAATGGAACGTCTCTTCTCGAGACGTCATCGATTCCTCCTCCCTCTTCCCAGCCCGATCACTATGTACGACAAGCCGATCTCTTGGGAAGAGCAAGCCAAATACCAAGGCGTGATCCTTGATCGTGCCCCTACTATATCCGTACTATAGATCTCCGACCTTAAAATGCCCACCATAAATCAGTTCATGAAACGCTTATCTAATCGATCGCCGCCCTACCGTCCTCGCCGCCGACTCCCGCCACGTCGCCCAAACTCACGACCTCCCCGACTCTTGCTCGAGCCAGTCCGTGCCGCTGAGCCTGTAGCTCTTAATTCGCCCCAAAATCTCTCGAATCCTGATCCAACTAGTCCCTTGCTGCCCTCATCCAGCGACGCCCAAAGCCGAGGTCCGTACCCCAAAGGGGGTGCCCTAGCGTGTAGTTTTTGAGTTTTTAAGTCCGGGCTGGACGCCTTTATTTATTAGGGCAACCACAGGCAAGTCCGCTCAAGCAGACGACAACCTCATAAGTTGACCTGCAAGATTCCATTCACAAAAAAAAAACTGTCAGGGAACGCACTGCTGGGTCCAGAAACCTCAAATTTTGGCGCAAAAGTTCCTTAAGAGGAATTTTGAACATGAAACCCTCTACAGATTCGTATTTTTTGCCGATTTGTAGTCCCTTTGGGCAAACAGCTTGATTAAGAACTTCAAGCATTGAGATATACCGTTGATTTTTTAATTAATTATATCAGTGCGTTTTACATCTTTATCATGACCAAATGTTTATTGTTCAACGCCCACCCAGTATTCAGAAACAAACACAGTACAACTTGGAACATTAAAAAAACAAAGGAAACGGAACCATGACAAAAGGAAAAAGAATTAAGTATGCTCTCATACTTTGTCATTTATTTTCGGTCGTCCCAAGCAACATACAAATATAATTGAAAGAGATGCATTATGAAACGGAGTCAGAAAAATATTGTTTCAAAAGCAATGCCTTCTGCTGTCAAATTAGGTATGAAACTGTTAACATAAATAGCAAAGGAAGCGTTGCAATGAATATTTAAGATGTTTCACTTATGTTGTGGCCACGAGAGCAAGGGAAAATATAGTATATCCCAAAAGTAACTAATGAAAATGTAAACACATGGATCAAAAGATATACTATACCATTCACTAATTGGGTGTTTTAAGTTAGTTATTTGAACTCGTCAACCCAAATTTCTAATTTCAATTCACCTTAAAGAATATGTTTTTCATTTGATCATTCAGGTTAATTTTATAACCTCCATTTTCGTGGTTGATTTTTCAATAACAATTTCATTCAAACAATAATTGTTGGAAAAAGTGGTGAGATATAAAATTTAATATTTCTTAATACAGATGGCATAGGAACTTTTATCGGAAACTTTTGGAACCAACTATATGTAAACATTTTTGTATTAAGCCGCATACATACATGGCGAGGTATGCGCTTCGAATGGATTGCCAGGCATGTCACAAGCTGAATCATGATACAATTATTTTAAAAACCATGGCATAACGGCACATACTCACGGTGAGCCCACAAATAATGAAATATGATGCTTACATCACATGTAAGAAAAATGCACAAAAAATCCATCCAAAGTTCCACACGGCAGAACGCACGGCCCGCATCATGCGATTGCAGCGAATGCTCACAATTAACTCTTTCCGTTTACATATCCTAGGGCATACCATAACATAATCAGCCTATAACGTTACCACTGCTAGGACACAGGCCTCAACTCAGTGAGAGGGAACGGGCCACAATCCACCACGCAGGCCCAATGCGGGTTGGCAGACGACACACGTCTTTGAATATTTGGTTCTAGGACATGCCGGTTTCCTCACGATGTTTCCCTATACCATTTTAAGAGCACTGGTGATGAAAGTGTTTACATAAAGTAAAGCCACCGGGCCACCACTGCCCTTTGCGACTGCGTAGGGCATGCGTGGCTTATTTTGGTGGCTTACTTAAAATAACCACCTGTCCGTCACCACCAGACGGTAAAAATCCCGAAAGTGTGAAGTCTGTCTTTCCAAGTATCGTGATGCCCAGTAACTGGGTTGTGAAAGTTAGATAAGCAGTCACTCCGTATAAAATCAATACTGTGATTCAGCTACATCCGAGTAGGCTGGAAACCGCTCCCAACATGTACAGGAAAAGTCTAGGCATATTATGAGTAAAAGTCAAACTCAAACTCAAGGCATTTATTTTAAATAAACTAATTACAGGTACTTTTGAACTGTCAAGGTCGGTCGGTCAGAAAGTTGAAGCGGGCGTAGTAGGTGCCTATGGAAGAAGAACGGGCAAGAAACTCCACGGATCCCGTGGAGTTTTTAAAATCAAAATTTGGTTACAAAATTAAAATTAGTTACATCATTCCTGTTGAAATTATACATGTAAGAAAGATGCAGAACGTTAAAAGCGTCCATAATAAATAGAAAAAAAACTATTCAAATATTAAATAAAAAAATAACATAAGCCGTGGCAGCTAAAATACGGCCAGTCCCTGCTGACGGAGTCGGTTAACGAACAAAATTTGAAGACAATGTGGATTTGTTGCTTTTTTAATGTTGTTTTTTTTTTACTTAGTTTTGGTGGCCTACCCAAATGTCCTTTCTTTGGTAATTTTCATCGAATCGTTGAGCTCCTTAAGTTCTGTGTTGACCTGCATGATTACTGACAAATGCGTGCACCGACTAGACAGGCCCACTCATTCTGTGTGGTTCTTTCCTCAAAAGACCATTTCAGACACCAATCTACATGGTCTTCACATGACCTGACCAAGATTGTGTCTGGACTTTAAGAGAGACGTCGTACGAGTAGTCAGATAGGAAACGCCGACCTCATCTAGTTAAAAGAATAATATGTGTAAAAGTGTATGTACAAACCTACTTGCAGAAATTAAATCATTTTTCATTTATCAAAATTAATGAACATGAATAAACTGTTTTTTTTCACTTAACCTACATTTTCCTACTGCTGGTCAAAGGTAGGTTAAGCACTTTAGTTACCCCTATATTTTTCCCATGTTCTTTATTTTGTGCTTTCTCCGTCCAATCGGTTAGGAATGAGTCTAAATCGTCACACGCCAGCGCTTCTTAGGCCTGCCTCGGATGCCTTAAGATGCTACGCTCCATTGCTCTTTGGCAAACCTTAAGTTTGGCCTTTTGAGCCTCGGTAAAAGACCAAGTCTGAGCGCCATAGGTTAGTATAGGATACACATGTCAACGAGCTTGCCCTTTAGTGAGATAGGAAAGTCACCCTTCATTAGCGCCTTCATGAACCAGTAGCTCCTTTAGGTATTTTCGAATCAACGGTCAATCTCTTTGTCTTGTATGTTGTGGAAGGAAACTAGCTGGCCCAGGAAGACATATTCGTCGACATTGTGTATTTCCTGCCCATCCACCTCGACCTTATATTCAGTGACATTAGTAATGACTTTAGTCTTGACCGATTCATCGTCAGCCCAACCTCAAGGCTTGCATTGCTCAGTTCTTTGAACATTTATTGCAGTCGATCTACCGTAGACGCAAAAAGAACGATGTCTGCAAATCGAAGGTTTGACAGCATTTTATCGCCGATTGAAATACACCTCGTTGCCAGTTTAGGAGATAGCGGATCTCCCTGTTTTACTCCTTTGTATTTTTTTTATAATTATATGTATAATAATAAACGCTTTATTTCAGAATAAAATTCCATAATAATTACAAAAATTTGTTAGCACATGCACACTTAAAAACTATATTAGCGTTCAAATACAAAACAAAACAAAAATGTTATTATCATAAAAATTGAAAAAACTTGAAGTGATATGAGGACCTGTTCCTCATATCACTTCAAGTTTTTTGTGTAGAGTTCATTCACTCTTGGCAAAGGGAGGATCCTCTGACCAGATGGATGTCGTATCTAGTGGGCAACTGCCCAACGATTGATGTCGGGACGTTGTATTTAAGCTAGCTGCGCGGTAAACTCTGATTGCGCGATGCAGGATTTGTGTGACATCAGTGTGATGCGTTGTTCGCATGTAGCGGTGTAGATGCTGCCACAAACTTTATTAGTAGACATTACCAAAATGTACAGGAGCATGGAGCTGACTTAAGTGCCAGATTAAAGGGGAATCTAGTTTGTTGGCAATGACACTGAGGTGACTGTTGGTACTGGCATGCACCCTGCTCAACAAGGACGCTCGCTTGCGCCTTGTTGTAGCGAAGCCATCAGTCTGGGCGTCCGCGAACATCCCTAAGGCACTACAGAAGCGTGGCAGCACCAACAGCATCCTGAATGCATTATTGTACTGGACTCGAAGAGCATTAACGGCCTTTTGAGGGAAACTAGTCCATAGGCTACACGTGTAAAATACTTGACGGTATGCTTTGAAAAGAGTCATTTTAACGTAACCCGTACAGCGTGAGAACCTTTGGATCAACATATTTCACCTCACCGCCAATGCTCATCGCTCCCGGTCCACATCTAGATTAATCTTCAAATCTTCCGTAACAATATGCCCTAGATATTTAAATCGCCAATGATCATATTCAGATCATAGAAGTCTTCGACAACCTCGTCCGGATATGTATGCTGACGTAGGCGCATACACCTGTATGATTCGTAGTGTCTACTTGGGTGTAATAATTACGTAATTTGAGAACTGCTATACTTGTATATAATAGATAACGGTTATTTTTAATATTTCCTCTATTGTGGTATGATTAAAATGGTTTAATAAACGATTTTTTCTTTCTCATCTAAAATTATTAAGGCAGTAAGTCTCTTAAGGAATGAATTGTACTTAGTTTACTCGCAGCGCGTAGTTACGTAATGTGTTGAATTTGTTGAACTTAATCAAAGTTTGTTACACAGAGCTCAAGAAAAAAACCTATCAGCGGTTCAGTTTGGGCTAATTGTAAACTTCTTAGAGGAAATAAGCAAAAAATAGAGAACTCTTTGCTTTTTGTTGTTGAGCATCTTACAGTCACAACTTTCACTATTTTGAATATTTAGATAGACGAGTATGCCATACGTATACCATTTTGAACTAGCTTACGGTTTAAGATACTTAAAGTTTAAGATTCTTACACTGAAAACTAATACAATTACTCACTAGTAAAAACACTAGGAAAAACATAATAGTTAGACGGTTTTGCCGGGTGATACTCCTAAACCTTCAATTCAAAAAAAAAAAAAACATAGTGGATTAATAGCATTTTAAAAGTTGGAAGAGATTTTGATTCCCCTTAGACAGTTAGTTTATTATAGTGTTGAGCTCCGTGTTAAATATTGAGTATTATATCAAGAGTTCGTCAACCGCAGGTCAGTAACAGTTGAACACGAAAACCACACTTACTGCTACGAAATAAAGGCATTGTCAATGCCAACAATGGTAACGGCCCCGACTTACGTGTCGTAGGTTTTGTGTTCGGACAAAGCCAGGCGCTTTACTTTGTGTAAATAATTTCATTACCACTGCTCTCAAAACGTTGAAGGAAAACATCGTGAGGAAACCGGAATCTTTAGAACCAAAAATTCGAAGACTTGTGAATCTACCAAGCCCACTCTCAATGGAAGAGAAGAAGCCTGTGTCCTAGCAGTGTGAACATTATAGGCTGATAATGCAATACCAAATTAATACCATTGACGTGCGACTGACGAACAGGCGGTAAAAATAAACATCATTAAAAACGAATGCTCCCTCCGGAAATGGTCAGCAGTCAATGTCAGATAGTAAATTGATTAACAAATTCAACCCTTTCATTCTACATGCTACATATTGAAACAATCAATTTACAACCCTATTTCCATAACTTTATAGGTAGCGTAAAAACTTTGGTGTTACATTCAGTATGAATGTAGTCTACACGTGTTTCCACCCTCGCTGGAGTCAAGGCCGCAAACTAAGATATGCTTACAGCCACAAAATGAAATAGGAAAGTTTTACACAAAAGTTACTTTGTGTGTTTCTCAGATATTTATAATGAAAACAGTAACTCCAGGGAAATTACGGTTAGGCACTTCTTAAAACACCACGGTCGTAACTTGTAGCGCCACATGCTACGCCGTAGCAGTGAGAGCCAGCATCGACGATCGACTGAACTATTCGATTGTGTCTGTCAATCGAGTGATTGTTGTTTTTAGATACAATATCCGTTAAATTAATTGTGTGTTGTTCTGAAAAAGATAAAACTATTATAAAACTTCGGTTTTCTCCCGTTGCTTAAGGTTACGGAATGATAAACGTTAGTGAAATCATCGATTTTGATTTTCAAGCTAGTACCTTACTTTGGCCAACGTTTACAGGTTTGTGTTCAACTAGGGTTTAAGGTACGTAACTTTCTTTTAAGCCTGTTATCAAAATTATCTATCTATTAAATCGACCTAAACCAAAACAGAATAGTACAACATCACAAGCAATTTCAGTTGTTAAAGCAAAACAAACTTGATGTCCTAAGGTCAATAAGAATTCTATCTATTGCAACGGAAAGTACGTATTTCATCGTAAAATATTTACGCTACATCGCATCGAAATCGTATATACAGGAACATTC
Source organism: Dasypolia templi (assembly GCA_963555695.1). Lineage (NCBI taxonomy): Eukaryota > Metazoa > Arthropoda > Insecta > Lepidoptera > Noctuidae > Dasypolia > Dasypolia templi. Next base: position 8,605,155 of record OY743137.1, on the reverse strand, counting down.
CATTTTACAAGCTCCTGTAATACTTTATGAGTTATCTGACAAAAGACGAAGGTTTCATTGAAATATGCAGTAAGCACATTGGGATTTGAGGGTAAGAGAATATTGTAGGATTTGTTTATGAATTGCAAATGTTTATTTGTTTGGAAGTCGGAATAATTGAGTAAAGGAAGTTGTTCTGATGTTGTGATGGGTGAATTGCTTTGTAACGAATTAGTTACTAGTTCAACCTGCATTAACATACTAGACGAAATATGGTTGTTCTATAGGTGCACCTCTGCCTAAGCCGTTGGGGAAAACTTATGAGATGTTATTTATTTTAGTCCTACATTCTACTAATTAATCATCACCACCACCATTTATTCATTCAAGCATCACCATAGTATTTTTCTGTTCTTTTGTTTCTTGTCTATTGCTATTATGTGTACGTAAACTGTCGAATAAATAAAAAACTTCAAACTTTATCAGTTTACATTCAAGTTAATACATAACTTGATTAATTTCTTTTATAAATAGATTATCGTGCAAGGTGCAGAAAATCAAAAGAAAACTGGAGAAATAAATAAAAAAGAAAGCCACCGCAAAATTATCTTTTCCAATACTTACGCTGCGGCATGCCTCCACCCATTAATATAAATGTCTTGTTGTTAGCCGAGTACAAAAATAAAAAAGAAACGCAAAATAACTTCATTTCACATTTCCTCGTGGCTTATTCAAACGATTTATTTAATGACTGAAGAATAAACATGCAATTTTCAGGGAAAAGTATGATGGAAGTCTTCATAAAGGCGTACAATGGCTTTTATAAAATGTTGAGTAAATATTTCATCTTCAAAATGCAACATTTGACTCGAGGCCAAGGAAAACAGGCGTTGGACGACAGAGCCTGCCCTGTTTCATTGTCTGTCTGACCTTAATCCGAAATTTTTGCTGCTCGTTTCCAGCGTGAGGTGATATACGAGTGAGTTTAAGATGTGCGCTGGCGCTGATAGGTGCAGTGTTAGATCAACAACCCTTGAGGGATAATTCGAGAAGAAGACGACGCGTTAACTAGACCCCCTAACGTAGATATTACAAACGTGGGTTATCAAAAAAAATAACTGCTGTTTCATAGAAATGTGCAATACTTATGCGTTCTAAATGCAGGGAACACCAGTTTTTTTTATTATTACGGACTGTAAGTAGACTATTTGACTGATTATTTTTAGATTTTTCGAAACCGTGAAAATTTTACGAGAGATTTGAAATTTGAGAAAAAAAGTAAAAAAAAGGTAAGATTTTTGGGTTTTAAAGTAAATGCTAGACAGAGATAGCATTACTAGCATCTGACGTCACAACACAGGAATGCCAAAGTAACTTCGTGCCGTTCAGTACAACGATCCTTTTGCTTGACAAGTATAGAAGATATTTTTTTTTTGCAAAACATCTTTCTTATCCTAACATCTTTAAATAATTACTTATTCATGAATATTTTTGGTTTTAGTTAAATACACTAATTCGACGCAGGGGGTTCAGAATCATGTACATGGTCCATAGTCTGAGGTTGCGTGTTGATATCCCTGCTACCTTGTATGTAATGTGGATAACCTCCATTGCCACACTATTAAATAAAATGGTAATGATTGTCATTATAATTATTGAAATGTATAGGCAGCATGTAGATGATTGCACTGTTGTGATTGGAAGCCTGGCGGTTGAGCTGCTTCAAAAACGACAGGCACTTTGCGTTGTGGCTTATTAGGAAGCAAAATATTTAGCAATGCCAAACAACCTTATTGGCTTTATGATTTCCATATTCTTTGGTGGCTTTTAATTTAAAGCCTTTATTTTCCACCATCCAACGGTTCGTCTCTCAGCACCAATCCGTATGTTTCCATTGTATACCTCCTACGTGACAATGGCTCCGCCTGACACCTGACGTGTTGCGTGACGTCACAGATTATTGGCACGGTAAATCAACCAGATTGGACACGCTTTCTATCCAATATATCACTTTCAAACGAAATTTTAGTGAGAGAGCCCTTTTTAGAGGACATTGAATCTGTTGCTCACCCATTTTTTGTACAATGACCCGAGTCTTGAAAGAAATATATCCGTCGGGTATTCTTAAGTGTACTGTTTAGTGTATTATATACTTTGTGGGAAAACTCGATGTGTTCGATATCAGTTTTCTAAAACATTTGCTATTTAGAACGTTTACCCGAGGCGGGGCTTGTCGTTAAAGTTTGTTTTCGAATTTCAAAATGTTTAATATTAAACTTGTGAATAGTCCGTGATGTACTTATATGATTTACTTATGCCTGCAAGAACTTATCGAATGCCACTTTAAAATCAATTTAATTTTGAAACAAATATTCAAGCGACATATATTTTTGACATACTAAAGTCAGTAGCCCGAAAGTCTGACAACCAGTCTTACTAAGGTGTATCGTATTACCGTTTACTTGGTTATGGATGTCAGATATTATGCAATCTCTCGATGTAAAATCCTGGTATCCAGTTAGACTAAAAGTCGACCCCAATATTCTATAATATTCATTAAATAGATAAGGATAGTGTGACACCATAAAACCTGTAACAATTTTTTTCTTTTTGCTAAGGGATTTTGGACGTTAAAACCGCCTTATCCGAAATAAAAGCTAACAATGTCAGCCTGTCTATTGTTTAGGCTGTCACGGAGTAACGAAGTCCACGCTACACACTGGTATTTAATCCGCCTACGTCACACTGAAAAATATTATTTCACTGGTTGCAGTCAATACGTAGTTTTGACTTTGAGAGTGGTAAACTATTGAATTTTAGGTAATTTCCTTTGGCAATGAATCTTATTTTTACGGCTTCACAAATCACTTTTTTTTTTACAAATAGAAGTGAAAAAATAGAAGTGGACAGTCTGCGAAGTTCCTTCAGTTACCTGTGTCAGGGCCACGGTATCTGTTTCGAACAACCCGCGACCCGGCAGGCATCAGCCCTATCGGACCCCGTCAATTACTGCTGACATCTCTTTGAGGTGGGCGTGGAACACAACGCACCGTCGACCCGGGCCTGATCCTTACCGGACGGCGAGCTACCCATTGCTCGCTGTCCCGTAACACCCGCCTACGGTGGTCGGGAATCTGCAGGCGACTCCCGACGCCATGGGCGTCTCCTGGGCGACGGAGCGTGAGGGCGCAAGGCTCTCTCCCTCACGCGATCCGCCTCCTCCTTCGCGAGCAATGCTGCTTCGCAGAAGGAGGTGACGGCTTCCCATTCCCTCTTGCTTCATACCATGGCCTTTAACAGGGCCGGACGCGAGAGATCGCCGCCTCCGATGGCCTCCGCGAGGACACGGCGGTGCTCCGCCCGAGCTGAGCAGACCTCCACCGTATGCTCTACCGTGTCCTCCGGGCGATCCACACAGTGGCGTTGCCTCCCGCCTTATATGGAACAGGAACCTCCCGTTTCCGCGAGGCCTAAGCTGAGATTTTCATTTGTGTGAGTGATTACCAATTGCATTAATGTGATCGCGTGAGGGACGCACAGCACCACAGGCCGATTGTCCGATTGGACGATTTCCAAGCAAAGGACGCGTCGCTAGTGGGCGATCACGACTGGCCTGGTCGTCCTGAACCGGGGCTCGGTCTACACGTGCGTGCGGCAGCGGGGCGGGTCCATAGTGGACGTGTCGTACGCAAGCCCTGCTGTTGCGAGCCGTGTCCGCGACTGGCGTGTCGCCGTGGAGGTGGAGACGTTGTCGGACCGATATATCCGATTCGACGTCTCCGCCCAGACTGCTGGCGGCCGCAGGACATCAGTCCCGCGTTCGGACGGCCCACGCTGGGCGCGTAAGCGCATCGACAGGGAGCTTCTCGAGGAGGCAGCCATTGCTCAGGTCTGGTTCCGGGGGTCGGCAACGACCGGACCCGATGACGTCGAGCTGGAGGCGCTGTGGTTCCGCGGGGCAATGACGCAGATATGCGACGCGTCCATGCCCCGCGCCCACGCACAGGGTGCAAGGCGCCAGGTGTACTGGTGGTCCGCCGAGATCGCGCAGCTGCGCGTCGCATGCGTGGTGGTGAGACGCCGGTACACCCGTTACCGGAGGAGACGTCGTCGGGTACCCGAGGAGGAGGCCGCGCTGTACGAGGTGTACCGCGCGGCAAAGCAGACTCTGTGGCTGGCCATCGACGAGGCGAGGACGCGATCCCGGGAGAGGATGTTGGAGACTCTGGACGGGGATCCGTGGGGGCGCCCGTATAAAGCGGTTCGAGGGCAACTTCGAGCCGCGGCGCCCCCACTTACGGAGAGTCTCCAACCCGAGCTGCTGGAGGAAGTGGTAGCAGCCCTCTTCCCGGTGAGAGCGGAGCATATTCCGCCGCCGATGGCTTTGCCCGCAGCCGCAGAGTCTGCAGAGGAGGAGGAGGAGAACGCCATCAGCGTCCCAGAGGTGACACAGGCAGAGATGAGGGCGGCCGTGATGCTGCTCCGGGCCAAGAACGTGGCTCCGGGGCCCGACGGAATTCACGGCCTGGCTTTGGCCCTCGCTCTGAAGGAGTTGGAGCCCCAACTGAGAGGACTCTACACAGCGTGCCTTGAGCGGGGCCAGTTTCCCAGTCTGTGGAAGATTGGACGTCTGGTCCTGCTCAGGAAGGCGGGGCGCCCTGCCGACTCGTCGTCTGCGTACCGGCCCATAGTGCTGCTCGACGAGGTGGGCAAGCTGTTCGAGCGCATACTCGCAGCCCGCCTCGTCGGCCACTTGTGCATAGAGGGGCCGGACTTGGACGAGAGCCAGTTCGGCTTTCGGCATGGGCGCTCTACCATACACGCTGTGTCGAAGGTGAGAGTCCTGGCGCAGGAAACAGTGTCCCGGGGCGGGGTGGTGGTGGCGGTTTCCTTGGACATCTCCAACGCCTTCAACACCCTGCCCTGGAGCTGCATACGGGAGGCACTGCGTTATCATCGGGTGCCTCTCTACCTCCGCCGCATCGTTGGGGCTTATCTGGCGGGGAGGTATGCCACCTACATGGGACGTGATGGCGGAAACCAGCGCCAAGTGTCGTGCGGTGTTCCACAGGGATCGGTCGTGGGACCGCTCCTATGGAACATCGGGTACGACTGGGTGCTGAGGGGCGAGCTCCCGCCGGGCGCGGACCTGACGTGTTACGCGGACGACACGCTGGTCACGGCCCGGGGGAGTTCGCACAGGGAGGCAGCGTTGCTCGCGACGGCGGCGGTCTCACTCACGGTGAGCCGCATACGGCGCCTCGGCCTGGAGGTGGCCCTCAACAAGTCGGAGGCCATGGTGTTTCATGGCCCCCGGCGGGCGCCGCCGGCCGGATCACACATTGTGGTCGGGGGGGTCCGGATCGCTGTCGAGCCCACCATGAAATATCTGGGATTGGTGCTCGACAGCCGGTGGGACTTCGGACCCCACTTCCGGCGGTTGCCCACCAGATGCGACATCCATCTGGTCGGGGGTTCATCCCTTTTTTAAAGAGTATGAGTGAACTTTATACCCTGTTCCTCATATCTCTACAGGCACATAAAAGACACTTTTGAAGGTCAACATTTACATTAAATAGAATTGATTCTAGGCGCCTCTTTCAAAAGGTAGTTTCTTATGGTAGTCCTCGCGGACTGTATCTTAGTATGTGCACCCACATTTCGCCAGTTATGTTTAAGTCTCTTGTTGGGCAAGCCTATTACCATCAACCGAGCACAAATCCAGAATTCGGGCTCCTACTAAGAAATTCGTCAAATAAAACCCCAATAACACGTTGCCGGACCTGGGAATCATACCTTGCGCTACATGAGTTAACACTTGCGAGCACTACACCTACGAGGCAGCCTTTTTATTCCTTCAACAATTTACTTCAATCAAGTTTTGTATTGATACAACACAAGCTAAAAATAAATGAAATAATAATAGCTCTGAGACAACAAACAGACTTTGTACATAATACAAAGGTCACACGTCTGTAATTTAAAACAGTTTTTTGGTAAAGAGTGGTAGAACTCGTGGCACTCAATTGAGAAATAAAATAACAGCGTTCTTTTCAGTAGTCGGTAACAAATAGCAGGGAGTGAAAAACAAATAAAAGCAAAATGATGTCGCGTTTTTTTTCTTTTATTTTTCGTATCTATTTCTAGTTGAAGTGTGGAAGTTATTGTTACAAGCAATTTAAATTGTATTTGATTTGAAATTTTGTGTAAACGGTTAATATTTTGTCTAAAGTTTTTTTTTTTTTATATTTACTATTTTATTAATGAAAAATATATCTTCAAGTAGCTATGCTGAATTTTACGCCGTCATTTTAATTATTACAGATTAAATATTGCGTTTTCGAAATGTGGCTGATCCGATTTGTTTTTTATAAACTCAGCTATAATGAATTTATAGATCACCTTATCAATGAAGATTTGGTAGAATTACGTAATTAGTACGTCGATAAAATTAAAGTCAAAACATCATGAGTTTAAATAAAACAAACATTCCTGGGTCCTAGTTCACTACCTCACTTCGAAACCACGTCAATTCCTTAACTAATCACGACATCTACTAGTATTATAACGTGTTCTTTAAGACACAATTAATGTTTTGTTCATTGTGTCATATAGAATACTCGCGAAATTAACGCAAAGTTAGTGTGGTTTGTACAACAAAACACTAGCTTGACAACCGTTCGGAATCGTTGTAGTTTCTATTATAGGAAGATTGTGATCGGGTAAAATTCAGCAGAACTTTTAGTGAAGTAGGTAAGAAACTATTGTTTTTCGTATATAAATACACAAAGGATATTTTAGCTTTATGCACAGTCACGGACTTTAATTGATGAGCCACTTTCAACTTTCGAATTTTGCAGTTTTATACATTCACGAGATTACACGATTCAACACGAACTCAAACCGCATGCTCGTAAACAAGATGAAAAATTACTTATAGTCAGAAATAGTATTATCCATACAGGTTGAAGGTTGACTAATGAATTGTCAATGATAAATCAATACAATGTTGCATACGTTTATCCAATCTATTTGATACTGACGTTCGTTGAATTAGACCTCACTAAATACTCGTTGTTTCTGAAAACCTATCAGAAGAAAATGTCGATATCAGAGACAATAATTTCGAATTTTGGTGAATCGTAGCCGTAGTTATTTACTGCAAGCTGCAATTTCCGAAGAAATTCGCCATAGGATTGTAACAATGGAGCATTCGTGCAATTTTGAGAGATCTGCTCTTGACGGTGAACTCATTTCCCATCCCAAGTTGATGGATTTAAACCAGCGCAGCATTACGCGGAACGGTTTGATGTGGATCCGAGAACGATTCTAAGGCATCTTCATTAAATGGATTTGCATCATAGGATTCCTGGCAACAAAGAAGATTTGATGACAGACGCTCCTATAACCGCACACATTTATTGGACATCCACTATTTTGAGTGATGAGAAGTCAAGTCAAGCGACCATGGTCGCTTACATTTATGGCGATATAGCAGTATACGGTAGATCATGTCATACCAAATAGGGAATCGGGAAGGATATAATGATGTTAATATGTGGGGTTGCATGAGCTCCGAAGGTGTAGGCGAGCTTGTTCAACTACCGCCACGTGCAAATGCCGGGAACTATATCAGCATTTCAGAAGATAATATTATGCTTCCCTCTGCCAGGATTGTGTATCCACAGCCACCATATATGAAATGGCAAATATTCATTTTGTTCATGATATTTGTGCCATACATCGAGCAAGGATTATCAGCACCTGGTATTATACAAATCCAGACATACCGGTGATTCCGTGGCCAGCCACCCTGACCTGAATAGAAAATCTATGTGGTTTAACGGTGCAGTAATGTGATCACCGTAATGAACGAAGAAAAGAAGTTATGGCTCAACATTGCCATGAATTATGGCAAAACATACAATGGACTGATATTGGTTAACTCCCTGCAATTAAGACTGCTAGGTGTAATAGACAACCAAGTATCGTATTTGTCATGAAAGACATCTTGGACCCTACGCGTTCGGATAAAATCGTGGGTCCGAGTTTTTCCGATGTCGAAAAGACCCATTATAATTTCTATTGTTAGAAACGTTACGCTAAAAGAATTGTCGTTAGGTTACGGTTGCTAGACATGCAATTGTTGATTTTGGGTAGTCAGTCTGTAATAAGTACGAAGATAACCGACTTATCCCGATTTGCATAAAACGGCAAAAATACGAACAGTGGCAAGTGGCTCATCAATTAAAGTCCGTGACTTATAAACTATTGTCGAAAATGACCTTTCAATCACGAAATGGTACAATCAGTTTTTGTTGTTTTTTTTTTCAAAATCTACAAGAACGCTCAAAAATACACTTGCACGGGTTTTAAAAACAGACGTACGTAAAATACTTTTTCAATTAATTTCAATAAATTTTAACACTGCCACCAAAATATAGTCATTGTGTTTTTTGTTTCAAAATTAGGCTTAAGGTTTTAAAGTCATAACTAATGGTAAAAATTCAAAAAATAAATAAAAAATACTTTATAAATTACTGATAGATGGATTCAAAATAGTAGATGGATTTAAAAACTAATATTTTATTAAAGAGTGTTACGAAACAGAGTATCATGATTTATGGGGAGTTAGGTTGGCTCGTAGTGACACCAATCATAATCTTAGTAGTTTATTACATACATTAAAATGCAAACATTAAAATAAAATCATATTAAAAAAGTTAACTCGTCAGTCAATATAAAGTTGTCAAAAAAAAAAAACTGGCATTGTAATGTCAACAAACACTGTATTATGTGCCTCACGGCTTCGCGAAATAGGCCCAGTTCAGCATAAATGCCAGACAACTAATTGCCTGAAGCTGAGCACTGGTGCATCAAGTAAGACTGAAGCTGACCTCAAAATAGTTGGGAATAGGCAGATCAAAAATATTTATTAAATTAGAGAAATAGAATTATATTTTTTTTGTTTATTAATCAACGCAAAAAATGTTTTAAACATGTAAGTATAAATTGGTAGTTTAAAGACATTTAAACATTGAATGAAGATTAAACGTCATTTTAAATAAAAAATAATATACAATTTGTTGTTATGTCTGTGCTTACCTTAACCCGTTGAAAACACAGTCATGTAAAAGGATATTAACACTTCCTACCAATTTACATCCACAATAAAAGGAAAAACTTTCAAAAAGTTTACTGGTTGATGGTTTCATCCAGAACCTTCGAATCTTATATACAAAGTACCCCTTACTTAAGGGTGTCATCACTTTCCTGAATCACAAAGGGCTGATGTAATCAATTCAGGACTTTTCTTTCATATCTCCGGTCAATAGGACGGAAGGACCAACCCTTTTGTCCCAGTTGTAAAACGAATGTTTAGCGCGATAATTATGTAACATTCTTTCACCCCTTTCACTGAGGTCCTTTATTATATAGCATGTAACAAAAACCTATCCGATCCAATAAAGTCGTATTCCTGGTATAACATACGTACTAGAAAAAATATTTAAAAAAAATAAACTCATAAAAACGAAAAGCTTATATTTTTATGAACCATGCGAAAGAAGAATGCCCATTTTTCACCTTACTATGTATAGAAATGAAATAAATCTTATAATACAGCTAATTGAATCGTATATTAATTACGCTAATCACAATGTTAAAAGAAACGCAGAGAAAAAAGATTTTTTATTATTTATTTGTGCTTATTCTACGTCAAGAGTAAACATATTACCATGTTTTGAACACATCTTAACTTCCCTTTTTTTACGACGTTCCATTTTACATACTGCTACTTGACTTTATTCGAGTTTGACAGTTAACGATAAACACTCAATTTATTGTGACAATCATCTAGAGTCTAAGCAGTGACATAAACACAATTGGTTTCAAGGAATTCACAAAGTAAAAAAGTCGCTTAAGACCATAGATTTGTAATACTATGGAAGTATTCGTATTTTAGACTAAACTACGAGCGTTATTTAATTCTTTCTAGCACATTTATTTCTTTATATTTTGTAAAGGTAAATCCTAATCAAAAAAGGTACATTAATATTTTTTGGACTTCTTTGCGTATAAATCGTAAAAATTACTATATGGCATTATTTTATAAACAGGTAGAACTATACATAAACTTTCATAATCAGGTTTTTAAAAGTATGGGTAGTGGGCATTGTTCTTTAACAGTAAATATATTATGGTAAAACTCCACCGGCCGGCAACATCTTTTAATTTTACCTATTTTTATTTTAAAGGACATCGCCCTGCACTAGCCTCGCTGTAGGCACTCTTTTAACGAGTGCTCGACCCTTTGATGTAGGCGACTGGTTGCCTACTGTCACCTACTTGTTTGTCGCCACTCTCACGTGGAGATAGCTTGCAATCGGATGTCCGTACGTATTACGTGCCGCTATCGTATCGCGAACAATGTCGTGTTCCAATCAGGAATATTTGGATATGTCGATTTTTATTTGTGAGTGATTGTGATTCGGAAATTGAAGTAAGAGCTCGGATTGTGGAAGCTTTCGACTCACTCTAATCGTACACAAGTGCGCTGCGAAGTGCACAAATTTAATAAAAAGGTGTCGAATGTGCACTATTGTTGGAGGTAGACATGTGGATCACGATCTCCGAGGTATGCAACAAGTAAATGTTTTAATAAACTGATACCTACAGTCGGTACATTGCCAAGAGCACATCACATTTACTCAATAAAAATTGTTTCTTGATAAACAGAAGGTCAGAAATCAGGATTACTATGCGTCTATGCCTACAATAAAATATCAGCTGATACCTACGCGTAGGCATGACGTAGGTTTCTTTAGTCCTAAGTTGTTAGTTGTTGTACTTTGTCGAGCGATCAGTGTTGCCTTTGGTATGTTTTTTTTTTTTTTTTAAATTAATTATTTTCATTGGGGAAAATAATAATCTCGTAACCATTAAATGATTACGTATTTGTGGACGCAGTACGATACGACAGGGTTTTCGTTACATGTTGTCAATTACAATTGTGAGTTAACTACACAGAATTTGTTATGATTTGTTTTTCTTATTTAAGTGATTTTTACTGTAAATTACTGTCTAATATATCGGAACATAATTTATTATATACATATATACTCGCTGTGCGCTTTAATTGATTTTAGGCAACTTGTTTCGATAATTGTAACGGATGGTTTTGGTGTTCAAAACAAAAAGAAAACGTGATTTACTTTGTGTATTCATCATTGTTTATTTACGACAATTATTCTGGTTATTACTTTTATCAGTGTTTTGTATCAAGTAAACACGTGACTTACTTTCGTGCGCCATCGGACAGAGTTGTCGTGGAGGGATTGAAAGGTTCCCATCGTCTTATATCTTGGATTCGACTCAACAGCTACCGACAAAACTGTCGGCTTACCTGGTACAACGCTGCTGTATATTGACATAGCTGTTGTATTGGTTTGTTGATAGCGAGCGATACACTTTGTCGTTGGATGGCTTGGCCTACGAACTGACACTTTAAAAAATTACGTCTTTCTAATTCACTATGAATTATGGAGAAGAAACTTATTTCACGTGTTTTTTATACAAGCCAGCACTAGCACTACAGTTTAAGTTCACTTACACCGCACTAAACTAACTCTTAACTCCTTTTATCATGCTCTTTCCAGAGTAGTTTTACATCCTGGGTCATGCTGAGTTACTTGTCAGTATTCGCTAATGGTATTTGTAATAACTATTAATAATTTACCGGGAAGTATTGTCGCGTTTCATTGGTGAAATCAATTTGAATAGGCTTGCTTTCATTCAAGCACGATTTTTGGACTGTTGAACCGTTTCTACGGCTTCCCCTTGACTATTTCTATCTGTCATGCTAACTGTGTCGACAACAAAGGCTGTAATGAGATTATTTTCAAGCTCAGGAATATCAAAGGTGTTTTGATGGTACAGGACCGGACTTAAAACACTACCTTGTGGTACTCTAGCTTCTGTCTGCCTTAGGTCTTAATAGGCATTTATTTGTTTTAATCTAACAATAAATTCTATGTATAGAACTTTATGATATTGAAAATTGTTGAGGCAGCATTGTTCTAGTGTATGAATAATGCTATCATCCCATACTTTATCAAACGCCTGTTCAAAATGTATTATTGGGACAGTTTTATTCATTATGTCGAAATATAAAGGCTTTCTAAAAAGTACCTACACCTTCTAATTAGTTGGCAGGTATGATTGTACAGAAAGGTGAGGTACATAGTACTCGCAGCTAGCATAGCGGCATGCATGTGTGACCAGATGTATGAACGTAAACGAATCAAAAGGTGCCTGAAAGGATCGAAACAGGTGGCGTTCTGTAGTTTCTGCCTACCCACGGGAAGAAACTTACGGCGAGTTTGTGTTTGTATGTATTTCAATATAGAACTCACTTTAGCTTCTTTAAAAAATCTACACCTATTTTTATAATTCCTCAAATTCGCATACCAAACCCTACGCAACTCTTACACAACAAGCAAACCCTACTTTTTCACGTTTTGATTTTCAAAAACATTAACAAACGAACGAAGCCACACGTCACTTTTTTGTCGACCGTACTGACTACACACGTTAATTTGAATTGTTACTTTTGTTGACCGTACCCGTGTTGCGGTATGGTAAGGATTACGTCCGTGATGAATGAAACGAGCCATTTTGTCACAGAATAGATAAGTACAGAGGGCCAGCTAAATACAACAAGTAAAAACAGGAGCACTGACACATAGATGCGTACGTACGGCGGCAATTCTTCTGAGAAACGAATGTCAGCTGTTACGACTGCGCTTGCACTTCTTCTTCTACTTCATGTCGCTGGCATGACTGTATTTTAGATCCCGCTGGCACAAAATTTCGACAATTCCAGGGTAGCGGATAGGTCATTTTGACTGCATGTTTTCGGATAAGAGCGCTTGCAGTTACTGTGCGAGAGCCATGTCTATGTGTGCATGCGTTCGCTAAGTGTATGGAGCTGGCCTTTTGTACTATTTTGTTATTTCGGTGTAACGATATTAATCCTCAACTAATGAAGCGTGTCATTTCTTACGCTGTTGATATATCACTGTGATAATAATAAAGATGTGGTGGTACTAGTATAGTATCTGTGGGTTAGCGTAACTTTTTGATTATGTCAGAAATTTCTCAGATTAATGATGGGGAACGTAATCTAATCCGTTCATATAGCGTAGTGTTCCCAGAACGACCTAAATTTAACCGTGTGCATTTAATGCCAGGCATTGTCTACCAGTCAACCTTTGGGTTATGTAGGGACTAATAGTGGTAATAACAATAATTAATAATAATACTAACTAACCTACGAAAACTCAGACACCGAACTAAACTATCAGAAAAATTCCTTACTTGTGGCTACTACTACGCTAGAATCTAACAGCTATTCTGCAAAAAAATCTCTAAAGGATAATGCTCGTAAATGTATGGAATTCCGTACCATGCTGCATCAAAATTAAACTTAGTTTTTTATAGACTACACATAACATATTAACTCCTGCAAAAGGTATTTTTGGAAACAAAACCCAGGTTTCGGAGTTATTTTATAAAATCTAAAATAACCTAAAAATAAGGTACTTATGTACCCATATTTTGTTCGACGATACCAATGACGTATTTTGTTTGAGACACGTTACGACCCAAACTAATATTATTGCTCTAAAAACAGCGTAATCCGCTTACAGTAGTAAGAATTACGAGTTATAGCTACGTACAGCCGCAAAATAGGGTGCGTGACTGAAACTAGGGAATTAACCCAACCAATATATTGCTAATACTGTGCGCGGGTAACGTATCTAAGGGTACCTATATCATTGGACACTACCGTGATCACACTACCACACTAACACCTACCAATGAAACATTTCTTATCTTTTATTTTTTTTTAAACGTTGCCCCACACTAGGAATTACTCTTGTATGATGGGTGCGTTCACAAACATGTAAATTCACATACACAAGACACCCAGACCCGGAACAACTATTTGCAGGTCACACAAATATTTGTTTCGTGCGGGAATCGAACCCGCCACACGCAGCGCAGCAGCCGATCGCCCAGTCCAGACCAGTCGGACTGAATATAGCGCTTTTCTAGGGAGCGTGTTGAAAAATATAATCTTAGGATGTTAACTGTTTACCCTTCCTCTGTCCCGTTATCCCATAATGATTCATGGTGATTATTTTACCGTTGTTGCGGCTAGCAAACAGTAAAAGAGTAAAGTTGAAAAGTAGACGAAATGTAGGTATTTACAAGGCAGATGTGAGTGGAAACGCCGGGAGGGGACGCCCTAGGAAGACATATGGTGACCATATTGGTGATGTTCTTCAGAAACGTCACGTGCGTAGTACTCACAACTGGCGCTCGTGTATGACCAGATGTATGAACGTAAAAAAGTTTATATAAAAGTTTATATAAAAGTTTATAGCAGGTGGCGTTATGTGGATTCTGCTTACCCCCATGGGAAGAAGGCGTGAGTTTATATATGTATTTATGTAGACTACATAGTGTACTTTGTTGAAAGTTAATAGTTATTGAATGAAATACCTAATTTAACCTTTGAAGACCAAAACTTCGTGGAACGAAATGTGCCCTCAGGTCCCTTAAGCCCCGCGGGATTTCGCGATTTCGAGGAATTTCGTGGCCGCGACCACAAAAATTACATTGAAGGGGTCAAGAGGGTTAGGACTGACCACACGGGTGGCTGCGGATAACGGGGGTAGCTAAAGCGGCGGGTCCGGCTTTATTAGCGGGCACGGGTATACCTGGGGGCGCGTTGATACGGATGCAGGGGTCAATCAGTGGAAGGATGGGTACTGGAACGGGTTTACTGGGCGCTAGGGCTAAAAAAGCCTGCTGGTGATGGAAATAGTTCCAGCGCGAAAGTCTCTGAGGAGTTAGTCGCTCCAGAAAATGGTACGAAGGAAAGGCGTGGGCGTAGCGAGGGCTTTCCCTTTGCTGACGGGCGTCTGCACGCTTGGTCAATTTGGGAGAAGAAGTTTTGGGGGCTTTAGGGCAGCCACGATAATTGACCTGATGGCCTGATTTATTTATTTATTTATTTATTTAACCATTTATGTACACACATATAAAGACAAGAAAAAAAATAAAGATAACAGAAAAGTACGTACAAAGGTAATGCTTATTTCTAAAGAAATCTCTTCCAGCATACCTGCAGTAGGAGAGTATATGAGAGATGTAGACAACGTGTGTAATAAATAGTAAAAGGGAAAACAAAATACATAAAACGAAACAATTCACTAATTTAAAAATAAAAATACTAAATCAAAATATACTTACTTATATACTTCTAAAATAAATAACACTTAATACATATAAAAATAAATACATACACATAAATTAAACAAATGCAACTATGTTACAGTGGAAAGATAGTGTTCTTTCACTCTCCTCTTAAACACCACAACAGTTTGACAGTTCCTTATGTCAGGTGGAAGTGAATTCCACAACCGAACCGCGTGTACAGAGAAAGAATAGGAGTAGAAGTCAGTAGAGTGGGGAGGGGTTTTTAGGAGATTTTTAAGGTGCGACCTGCAAGGCGCATCAAAAGGACGGGCGAAGGAGAAGCGTTCCCGCAGATAGGATGGCGTTAAAGGGTTGTGGAGTAAGTTAAATAGCAGACACAATATCCGAGAGTTCCTGCGAAGTCGAATAGGGAGCCACTTGAGTATCTTGCGAAAGTTAGAAACGTGGTCATACTTTTTAAGATTAAAAACAAAACGAATGCAGATATTTTGCAAACGCTCAAGCTTATTTAAAAGCTCCTCGGTGGCATCCAAATAACAGGCATCAGCGTAGTCTATGATGGGCTGTATGAGAGTTTGAGCAAGGGAGATTTTAGTGTTCAAGGGCAAGAAGCTCTGGAGGCATTTCAACGAATGGAACGTGTAGTGCACCTTGCGACTAACTTGAGCAACATGAGCAGTCCACGATAAGTAAGAGTCCAAGGTCACCCCCAGATTTTTTACCGTTTGTGCGTATTCTATCTGAACTCCATTCAGACAGAGTGGAGACAGCGACGCAACATCGAGCCTATTTCGCATATACCTGCCGCCGATAATTATGGCCTGAGATTTCTTAGGGTTGATCTGCAGTCCAAAAGACCGCGACCACTCGCTAATCAAATCCAGGTCTCTGTTCATAGCAGACACGGCGGCTTCCGCATCTTGCGTCAAGAAATGATCGTAAAGCTGCAGATCGTCGGCATAGAGATGGAAGTGCGAAGAGATGACACTGGTGACAGAGTTAATGAACATAGAAAAGAGAAGAGGAGAAAGAACGCCACCCTGAGGCACACCAGCGGTAAGAGAGCACCATTCAGAAGAAGACTCTTCGAGACGAACTCGCTGAGAGCGTCCTTTTAGATAGGAATCGAACCAGCCAATAGTAGAAGAAGAGAAATTGAAAGATTTAAGGATACCCAGAAGGATATCAAAATCGACAGAGTTGAAGGCACTGCTAAAGTCCAGAAGTACAAGTAAGGTGAGAGATTTGTGGTCCATAGCCCAGCGGATGTCATCGGTAACCTTCAGAAGAGTCGTTACAGTGCTATGACCAGGTCGAAAACCAGATTGAAAAGGACTAAGAAGGTCATTCGAAGAAAGAAAGGCAGAAAGTTGCTGATGAACAATGTGCTCAAGCACTTTGGAGAGATAAGGGAGGATAGAAATAGGTCGGAAATCAGTCGGTGAGACCGGGTTGGAGATTTTGGGTAAGGGGATGATATGGGCTTGTTTCCAGGCCTCAGGAACAGTACAAGAGAACAAGGAGAAATTGAAAATGTGGGTCAAGATGGGAAGTAGTGTGAGGAGAATCGGAGAAATCATTCTTGAGCAAAGATTATCATTACCTACTGCAGTGGAAGAGATAGCAAAAATAGATTTTTTTACCTCACTTTCACCAACAGGACTTAATTCGAAAGAAGGACACTGCGCCACCGGCAAACAGAATAGTTTATTTAAAGTAGCTGATTTGACGTGTGGATCCAATGTAACAGGGGGAAGTGAGAAATGTTTGTTAAGAGCGCACACGTCAGTGTCAATACTGGAAACAACTGGAGTCTTACCAATACCGACAGTTTTTAGAAACTTCCAGACTTCAGAAGAGTTGCGGTTGTCGAGAGAATTATGGAAGTAGCGTCTCTTTGCATCTCTACACATACGACTGCAGCGATTACGCAGCAACTTAAACGCAATCAAGTTGCGCTCAGAAGGACAGCGTTTTAGCCTCCTTTTGGCTCTGTCCCTACTGGCCATCGCATCCTTAATGGCAGAAGTGAGCCAGGGGGCCGGGACATACTTTACTTTAACTCGACGGATAGGGGCATGACGATCGTATAAGCTGAGTAGAGTGCTGTTGAAAATGTGAACCATATCGTTGATACATGTGCTCTCCAAGACGTCCGTCCAGTCGATACTACCAGCATCACGCTGCAATGCCTCCAGGTCCATGCCCTTATAGTTCCTAAGGAGAATATATTGCGGTTTACGCTTAGGAGGGCGAATTTTATAGGACATAAAGATGAAGTCGTGATAAGAAAAACAAGCAGTGAGTTGTCCGTGGACAGATACGTTATTGGAATTAGAGACAATCATCAGGTCCAAAAGAGAAGGGGTGCAGTTAGGGAAATGATGAGTAGCAGAAAGAGGCAGAATACTAAGGTTAAAAGAAGATAGGAGAGATTGAAGCTTGTGAGTACGACTGTCATTTTTAAGCAGGCAAGTATTAAAGTCGCCCATCAAGACTACGTGGTCGTAAGAGGGACAGAAATCATTTAAAAGTGAGTCAAAAGAGCCAAAGTAATCGATACTGAGGTTAGGGCTGTACATCACTCCAAGGAGCATTTTAACGTGATGCAAAGAAATTTCAAGAAATAGATGCTCCGCTGACCCTGAGTAGGAAGATGGTGATGTGCTGATAATCTTGTAGGGAATATCAGTACGCAAGTAAATAGCAACGCCACCACCACCCTTCCCGGTTCTATCGTTACGGATAAGAACAAAGCCAGGAAGGGCATAATGAACAGATAAAAGAGAGGGTTTAAGGAAGGACTCAGAGATTAGCAAAGCATCTATATGAGCACTGTTAATGGAAGCCAGAAGATCAGAATAATGGCAAGGTACACTCTGGGCATTGATGTGGGCTATGTTGAGATTGTTCGGAAGGTGAGAAAGCAGAGAGGAGATCTGTTCGCTGAGAGTAAGAGGAGAGGAAGAACCACTCGACGCACTAAGGAAACTGCTAGAGGAGGAAGTGCAAGAGAAAAAATCATCATCAAGATCCGCATCGAACATAGTTTGCAAAAATAATAAATAAAATAATACCAAAAACTAAAATAAATAAAAATATCAAATTCACTTAAAACAATATAATTATATACGCTCAACTAATAAAAGCACCTATTCGCTGTAGTTGGAAGAGATTTTAACACACCATAGATTATGAACAAGGTAGATTCACTAGAATGTGAAGGGAATAAAACAAGAAATAAATTCAGAAACACAAAAAAAAAAAAACAAAGAAAATACGAAAATATCCGCAACAACATTCGGAAACAGACAAACGCATAGTGAAACGAAACGTTACGTCAATATAGCAAAAAAAAAATGACACTGGCAGTGACAGTCGACAGACGTCACGTCATAAGATCTGGAAAAATATTATCATCTACCGGCAAGTTATGTGAGAAAAAAATAAACTAAATGCTATGGGTAGATTAAGAAAAGGGAAATCTAATTTTAAAGTGCGCCGAATGTATCACAATGCGATTAAAGTAAACACATGCAAGGGTTTGTAAGCTTAGCGGCGTGCCTTCCTCACGATCTTTTGTTTGGGGGTTGCTGTTAGAGGCGATGTAGATGCCACGGCGGACGACGTAGAAGCGGCAGGCACGGGATCACTGGGTGCAGCAGCACTGGCTGAAGCGGGGAATAGCGCGATTAAAGAATCAAGCTCACCCATGGACGCTATCTTCCGGCGAGACTTGTCAGGCGTCAAGACAATAATCTTTCCCTCCGCAGACCAGCAGTTATTGATGCTAAAGTGCTTGCGTGCCGCAATAAATACCTGCTGCCGTGTCTTCGTCAAAAACTCCGAAATTGTGATGCCGCTGCCTTTGAGTGAAGTTTTACCATCCCAAACTAGCCGACGATGCTCCATTTCTTTAAATCGCACCAACACAGGTCTGGTTTTACCCTGGGCGGCTCCTAGTCTGTGGCACACGTCTAAATGTTCCAGTTTTATATCCTCAATCATTAGTTGTTTTGATATAATAAGGAGAATCGAGTTGCACAGCTTTTCATTAGCTGTCTCAGGAATACCGTGAAACAGCAAGATCTTTCTTCGCATTGCAGTCTCATGTGTATCCAGACTTCGCGACAGGAGTTCAATCTGAGTTTTAAAGTGAGAGAAAGTTTTGCAGACAAAGATTTTAAACTCAGAAAAGTCCAGTGACAGCGCTGCAAGATCTGGGTGTGCCGGGCCAGTTCCAGCTGTAGCTCTCTGCAGTTTATCTTCGTACTCACTCATGCGGGAGCTGAACAGTTTCTCCAGTTCCTCCATACTGTGCACAAGATTGCTGTCCATATTTTATTGGAGTATTTGAAGAGCTGTGGTTGTTGTAGAGTGAAAGTGATAGGAAAGTTCCAAGCGAAGGTGGGTTTTAAAGTTAATTAGCACATAAATATATTGACAAAGTACAATTAACTATTTTAAAATAAATATTAAATAAGGAAGCAATAAAAAGATGTGTTTATGTCACGCCTACCCACGTAGGAAAAAAAACCGCATAGCACACAGCTAGATGGCTGTGAATAACGCACGGTCTTTAGGACGAGAGCACTCAGCAGTGCCGTGCTCGCCCAGGCACTTAACGCACATGGGTTTTTCGTGGCAGTGCATTTGTGAGTGCTTTTCAATCTCTAACCCCGTGAGATTGCAGAGGGATTTAATATTAATAATAGGATGGTGACCCTGCTTCCCCGGTGTATTCGGTGGACCTCGGCGACTGAAGGTCACTTTGATACCCTGTTGGGTAGAGCAGGCGCTAGTGTACCCGATTTTGAGGTCGGTACCCCATTGGGAACGTCAGTCCATTTCCACTTGTCCTGGATGAACACGGGAGGGGGAGGGGCAATCTTCTTTGCCGCAGTAGAGTGCTAGACAGCAAAAGGACTGAGAGGGCGTTCCTGGAAAGAGGATGAGGCTGAAGCGGTCTGGGAGGGGGCAGTGGCGGATGGAGCCACGGAAGCGGAAATAGGGACTAAAGTGGGTTTTTTGGTCCTGGTGTTCGGCACCACTTTTGAGGACCTCTTTTTGAGCCGACCGTCTCTTCGAAGACGCCTTCGTCGGAAGAGGGGAGGAGCTCTCAGAGTCGCTCTCGGAGGGATGAGGTGAGCTCGATTATACGCCATATCGATAAAACAAAACACCTTATTTGAATTAGTCTGAGTTTGTAGAGTTTGTAAATAGTTGGTTAAGATAACTGTCCCAACACTATTATCTCACCTACTTACCTCCAACCCACCGCACAGTGGGTCGAAACTATGATTTTAGTGACTTATGGCTCAACTTTGCTTTTTTACTTTTTTCCTCATGTGGATGGATAGAGCTCATTAACCTCAACAATAATTGTTCTGATGTATTTTTTCCTAAACTTTATACTTTGGGTAGAAAAATGTGTTTTGTTATTTTTTTGTATGGAGCGGATCAAATAACCTTAAATTCCTGCTAAGTAGCGTGTGATCCCGCGTTGAAACTTTATTTTTCATATACCTTGTCTAGTCTATTATCATTTGATGCTATTAACGTGTGCATAAAGTTGCAACTCTGCCAAATAAATGGATCGAAAAAAATGAAAAAATATATAGAATAAAAAGCTACATTTTTTACTTTCGTAAGTTCTTTTAAGTTAAATTTGATATGGAATAGTAAGTAAAAGCACGTAATAATACACATAGTTACTTAACAACTAACAACAATACATTTAAAAGGTCCCTAATTAGCTTAAATTTACTAATATATGTAGTATTAGTAAATTTAAAGCTAATCACACTAATCATAATACATTTAAAAGGTCCCTAATTAGCTTAAATTTACTAATATATGTAGTATTAGTAAATTTAAAGCTAATCACACTAATCATAATACATTTAAAAGGTCCCTAATTAGCTTAAATTTACTAATATATGTAGTAGTAGTAAATTTAAGCTAATTAGGGATCTATGAATTTCAATTTCTTTGTTTTAATGACTTTAACATGTTTATGAAATGTTATTTTAAGTTAGATTTAATACTGAATAGTGAGTAAAGATAGGTACATAATAATACAAATTAGTAAAGGTAAACTAACATTACTACAACTAACACAAGCAAACTAAAACTAACTATAAACAACATCAAACATTACTATTTCCTTTCAATTATGAGTTTGACATTTATAAACTAATAAAAAAAACAAGAAACTTACAAACTACCAAAAAATCTTATTCACTATCGCTATGACTATCTTGTAAATTATCTACATCAATAAAATCTATATCGGATTCTGTGGGAAAAATCAGCAGAAGCTCTTTGACTTTTGGAGAGAGAACCATTATATTTTGTTTCACCATTCGAGGTCTTAGACTTGTGATCTTTGGATCAGAAGACAAAAGAAGATTGTGTATAATATCCTCATTTGTCGCCGTTCTACTTACCTTTCTAGAATGACTCTCTCTATATTTCCGGAAATCTTTATTACGAGCTTCCGCTGCCTCTTCCGACAGTTTACCTATAGGTATGGCACCAAAGTGCTTAATTATATCACTCCCATGTACTAACAATTTATGTATACTGGAAGGCATATAATACCAGGGATATAAGTGAACGTACAATTGTGCAGTATCTCTACAAAATTCGGAAAACTTAGAAAGATCCACGCTCTCTCCAGATGCAACCGTCTGAAGAATCACATGAAACCTTTCTATTAAATCTTTATCTATTCCTGTTATGCGAGCTGTTGTTTCTGCATCCCTAAAAAATCTTCTGGCAGTATTGCCATCATTGGTTGTGCCTACTCCTTGCTTGACTACGTCAATAAGTAAACCGCATTCTTTCTTAAACGCTTGCTGTATAGCGCTCTTTCTGAGTGACATTTTTTCTTTGTCATCGCCCCTGCAACTCCATTTTTTGAAGTCCAAACGATAAGCTGCAAACAAAAAGAAATATCACTTAAATAAAAATCTCACAAGTAACTATATAACGTGAAAAAAATTATGAACTAATAAAATTATATTTACCGATATGAAGTAAGCACTCCATGCTTCTTATCCAGGCATGTAAAGATGACATTCCATACTGGAACACTTCTTCGTTGTTCTCTTTTTGAGCAAGTGACTCTAAATTGTTCATCTCTGACGGTTTTGCTTTGCAGATATCACAGACAGCTGAAGATGTGTCTGACAAATATGACGATATTTTGCCGTCTATCATCGTCAAGTGCAATTGATGCTTAACTTCAACTTGATTGAACTTGATTGGCTGAAGTGTTTCTATTTCTTCGGTTATGCTAGCTTTTATAGTTACCACTGTTGACTGCGTTTCTTTGGTAAATTTGAACATTATCGGACGGCAATAGAAAGTTGATGAGGGTCGATCGTTTTCCCAAACAATTGTTCCATCACATTGTTGAAGCCTTATAGGAACTAGACTGGCCATGAAGATAGTTGAGTCATCAAACTCTGCTTCAGTCTTTTGTTTATAATTACTTTGACCTGAGGCTCCATCAAAACCCCATTTGCTTATTAGCAGTAACTCAGTTGGCGAATCCAAATCTAAAGTAATCACTTCTAAAAGCCTAGATACCGTCAAGTTGAGTAAAGCTTGCAGTTTAATAGCAGCTCCTTCTTCAGTTATAATTATGTCTTCTTTCCCTGGATAACATTTTGCCTTCACTTGTTTTATTTTATAATAAGAAGGGTATAAATCAGACCTATTTTCACTTGCTGCTTCTCTTAGGCTTATATACTGCCACTTACTTAATTTAAGTGAAACTAATAAAGACAGTGCCTTATCGGGTGAATATGTACTACTTTTCGGTTTACTTGTACTTAAACACTCTTTAACTTTTTCTAGATCTTCGGGGTGATTTAGTAAATGGTTCATAATTTTTCCTACATCCTCATTTCCGGTGTTTCTTAAACTAGCAATTGTAGTAGCTTTAAGTTCATCCGGGGATAACGAAAGCGATTGGTTAATTTGATCAACGCGTCGTCGTTTTTGCCTGGAGCCCAATTCCTCGAAAGGTTTTCGAGGTGTAAATGTAGATGTCGAAGCTTCTGTAGTAGATGGTGGTAGATTTTCGACATCTTCAGTATTACAAATCTCGAGCCTTTCCTGTTCAGTGTTCACAGCTTCAGGTATCATTCCTTCGGGCCAGTTTATTGCACGTTCCAACCAATCACCATTTTTTCTTACAAACTGTGCTAACGTGCGACTACTTCGTTCCCATCTTGCACTTATATTTGAACAAAAGCGCGTACAGAATTTTTGGAGCTCAACACTGTTCTCTTCGGTCACGTTTATTTTATGTTGTAGGAATTGAAAGAATTTTTGACTATCCGACAGTGACTTGACCTGCTCTCTTAAAATCATAAATAAATCTAAATTGTTAACTAAATTATCCATTATAACGAAAAAGGGACGATCAGAATCACGAGATGTTAGTAGTAGTACGAATAAACGAACACTAGTTAGTATATAATAAATTATGGTCATTTTATACTTCCAGAATCCAGTGACAAACAATGTTTACTAATTTTTCTACTACCCTCATTAACTAATTATCCTAATTAATATTACAGTAATGACTAAAAGTGAAAAACATTGTTATTTTATAAGGTAAAAGGTTAAGCTAATTACAGTAATTAAACACACAAATAGAAATTAATTGATTTCATATCCACATTTTTAAATAAAGGTCCCTAATTAGCTTAAATTTACTAATATATGTAGTATTAGTAAATTTAAGCTAATTAGGGACCTTTTAAATGTATTGTTGTTAGTTGCTAAGTAATTATGTGTATTATTACGTGCTTTTACTTACTATTCCATATCAAATTTAACTTAAAATAACTTACGAAAGTAAAAAATGAAGCTTTTTATTCTATGTATTTTTTCATCTTTTTCGATCCATTTATTTGGCAGAGTTGCAACTTTATGCATTTGTTTATAGCATCAAATGATAATAGACCAGACAAGGTATATGAAAAATAAAGTTTCAACGCGGGATCACACGCTACTTAGCAGGAATTTAAGTTTATTTGAGCCGCTCCATACAAAAAAATAACAAAACACATTTTTCTACCCAAAGTATAAAGTTTAGGAAATAATACATCAGAACAATTATTATTGAGGTTAATGAGCTCTACCCATCCGCATAAAAAAAAAAGTGAAAAAGCAAAGTTGAGCCCTAAGTCACTAAAATCATAGTTTCGACCCACTGTGCACCGGGTTGAGAATATGCTCAAAATAATTTGAGACGCTTACTAATTTAATGTTAGATGAACTAGCCGAATATTAATTAAGCTTTAGTAGACTATGTTAGTGTACTTTATGCCATAATGCGTGGGTGAGGTAAGAGAACTTAATTTATTGACATAAAGTTGTTAAGTTACATTACTTACTTAAGAGTTAGTTAACTGAAGTTTCTGTCAAAAGTAAACTAGGTAGTAGTCAGACGCGAATTAAAGTTGGTATAGACAGTGATGTTGAATCAGATGGCCTAGACAAAGTTATATTTTATCAGTGATAGCGGAGTTACTGTCAAAAACAAAGTAGGTAGAAATCAGATCTGAATCAGAGTCACATTATTTCGACCATAGCGGAACTTCTGTCAAAAACAAAGTTGGTAGGTATTAGACTGGAATTGAAGTCGGTAGAGGCAGATGCTGAATCAGAGAGCCTTGACAAAGTCACAATATATCATCAATAGCGGCGCTTCTGTCAATAACAAAGAAGGTAGGTATCAGACTGAAATTAAAGTCGGTAAGGACAGGTGCTAAATCAGAAGACTTAGACAAAGTAACAGTCTATTAGCAATAATAATGATAGAAAAGTCAAAAGTGAATGAAGCTTGTGTCAATTCCTTGTAGAAGTACAAAACTCTTTGAAAACGATTGCCACATATCATTACACAGGCCCTCTATTCAATAATATTATAGACAAACCTTTACGTTGGACACGCAGATAGTTTTGCGAAAATAAAAATTAATTGCAAACATATTTTATTTTTTAAATTTTCAAAGTATTCTACATAAGCCCATTTACATGTGGAATATAAAAATAGTGATGGTAGACAAATCACAAAATAAAATAATTATAATACGACTTTTGTCAGTTTCAATTGTCGATCAATAACAAGATCAATTGACTGTGTAAGATCGTTATGTCAAACAGCTGATATAGTGGCGTGACCAGAAACATGCCTCATGCCCCATGACATTTCTTAGCTGGGAGGGATAGACCAGGATTTCGCGTATACCTACTGGTAAATCAGCGGTGGATACGACAGCGAGGATGTCACGGGGCAGGCCGTACGGCGGCGTTGCTATACTGTGGCGCAAGAGTGTGTACCCGTACGTGTATGTGCGAAAGTGGAGTGCGAAAATGTGAGACTCACAGCCATTAAAGTAATTCTTGACGAGCGCCAGTTTTTAGTGTTTTCGATTTATATGCTGATTTTACGGACTGTTTGAGTGAGATTAGTGCAGTGATAGACAGTTGTGGCGTGGAAACGGTCTTCGTACTGGGGGATTTTAATGCTCACCCGAGTGCATCGTTCGGTAAGCATCTTATGAATTTTTATGTTGAACAGTGCTGGGTGTATGCGGATATAGACTTTTTGGGTCTACTATCATAAATTAAATATAATATATCTTGGTCTGATCATTTTCCTATTGAGCTAATATGTGACATTGGTACTATAAAACCAAAGATTAAACATGATCTGTGCAGTAGTGCAGTAGGCCTATATCGCTCGCAACTGTGATTGCTAAGATACTGGATAGTGTGATTGAGAAATATTTAGATAAACATCTTAAATTACATGACGCTCAGTTCGGATTTCGAACCGGGCTGTCAACCAAAACAGCCATATTGAGTCTCAAGCACACTATCCGTTATTACACCAGCAGCAATACACCGGTGTACGCCTGTTTTTTAGATCTTTCAAAGGCCTTCGACCTGGTTGTGTATGACAAGCTGTGGCAGAAGTTGTCGAGTGAGACTGAACTTCCTGATGAATTCAAAGCACTCCTTAAGTATTGGTATGGCAATCAGCGTAACAATGTGAGATAGGCGGGATGACTATCGGATTCGTATAGGTTGCAGTGTGGCGTGAGACAGGGTGGTCTGACTTCGCCCAACCTGTACGTGGATCGGCTGGTCCGTGAGCTCAGCAGCACTTCAGTGGGCTGCTTGATCAATGGTGTTTTTGTTAACAATATAAGCTACGCCGACGATATGGTGTTGCTGAGCCCATCGATCAGTGCCCTCAGGCGCTTAGTAAAGGTTTGTGAGTGCTATGCGGGGGCTCATGGGCTCAGGTATAACACGACCAAGAGTGAGGTGATGGTGTCCAAGTCCGGTACGAAGAGCTATGACACCGTACCTCAGGTCACATTGGACGGCAGTGCTCTCAAGAGAGTGGCGCAGTTTAAGTACCTGGGCCACTGGGTCACCGAGGCCCTCACTGATGATGTGGATATTGAAAGGGAACGCAGGGCATTGTCCGTCAGAGCTAATATGCTGGCCAGTAGGTTTGCGCGTTGTACTGCACAGGTAAAAAGAACGTTATTCAAGTCGTACTATCAGTCTTTTTATACGTGCAGCCTATGGGTGAAGAATACGAAGAAGACGTACAGTGCCCTGCGTGTCCAATACAATAACGCGTTCAGGATGTTGATGGGTCTGCCACGCTTTTGTAGCGCATCGGGTTTGCAGACGCTCAAGTGGGTGGCTTTCAAGCGATATATTGCAAAAGAATAGCATCTCTGATGCGCCGCATACGGGGCAGTCCTAACAGCTTCCTGCAGCTTATTTCAGGTAGAATGGATGTGGATTGCTCTTTCATGGAGCAATGGACAATACTACATGTACGAGTAGTGCGGTCCTGATCCGATCTTTATATTGTTTT
The DNA here is from genome assembly GCA_963555695.1 of Dasypolia templi. Classification (NCBI taxonomy): domain Eukaryota; kingdom Metazoa; phylum Arthropoda; class Insecta; order Lepidoptera; family Noctuidae; genus Dasypolia; species Dasypolia templi. The sequence continues at coordinate 8,577,962 of OY743137.1, read as the reverse complement.
GTGTATGTTTATTTGTTGTGTTCTAAGAATTATACATGTATGTATGATTATCTGAAATAAATAAATTGAGTTGAATTGAATTTACAAAGTTTCACGCGTCTGAACCAGTTTTCAAAACACTTTTTCCAGTCCGTCGTAGACACCTCATTTACAGCCTGCTCGAACACTAACAGCGCATCTTCCGGCGACGAAAATTGTACCCCTTAGAGCAGATTTTTTTATTTTCAGGATTAAAAGAAGACACACGGTGACCGGCATGCTGTCCAGGAATTCCCTCGTTTTGAGCACGGTGTACTAAGGCGCTTTGTCGTGGTCGAGCAGTAGCCCGCGGATGTCTGAGTACCAAACACTTGTTTGTTGCTAACAACAGAGAATACTTATGCTAAGCAATTACAGCAGTTGTTTTTTTTGGCTTATACCATTGTTGATACTTCTTTGACTCCATAAAGGATATAGGATAATTGACACCAAGTAGCCAGTCAAATTGTAAAGCTCGCGATCAAAATCTTCTCTCGGCTTCTAGATCGCTTCACTTTGGTAGGCGTTGATTCATTTTGAAACACCCAAACCGTCGACTGGGGCTTCCTTTCTGGATCGCATTGATAAATTCACCTGTAATGATGTCGTTAACACGTCTAGACGAGCCTGCTTCAAGTTTGTTTATCATATCACGCCACCATTCCTGCTTCTGAGCATCGGTGAGGTTGTGCGGCACCTAACTTGAAACTATCCTCCTCACGTGAAGATGTACGTGTAGAATTTCGTGAAGGCTTCCCGATCCAACCTGCAGTATGTGCTGAATCTTTTGATACGTAACTCGCCTATTGTCTTGGATGATTTTTTTCACTGCTAGCACGTTTTATTCCGTAACAGCCGTCAAAGGGCAACCACTTCTTTCTTCATCCCCCAAAGTAAGTCGATCGCGCTTGAATTCATTATACCAACGATACACGCTTGACTTAGAAGGGCCTACATCCATAATTGCCATTTGAAGTTTATCGTAAGATTCGTCTAGTTTCAGGCGACACTTAAAGTTGTAAAAAACATAGGGCGAAAATGTTCCCAGCACAGATACATTTTTGATGAGATACGATTAGTTATATTTGCTCTCATTGAATGTTGAGGGAAATTTAGAAATTGGAACGTACATATTTTTACTTGCAAATAATCATAACATACATTTAAAAAAAAAACGCAATACTAAGTTTGTTATGATTATTTTGAAATCACGATTTGAGCACTCAGATTTCTATAAGAAGCTACATATCTGACGCGATAATGCAGTCGCTTCCAATACCTTCTTTGTGTCCATGTTAATAACATCAGTTGGTCAAATAATGCTATCAATTAGTTAACTAGGTAGGTATTCAATAAACCAGTTAGCACTTTCTGGAAGTCGCCCATAGAAAACTCATTGGTATTTAACATAACATCACGCCTGTAACCCCCGAAGGGGTAGGCAGAGGTGTACCTATATTACACCCACCATATATGTTTAAGTCCCAAGTAAAAATTTTCATCAACCGGGCATAAATCCAGGCTTCGGACTGCTACTGAGAAACTTCTGATGTTTTAACTCAGTTACACTTTCCCGACTTGGGAATCGAAAGCGCAGTACTGCATGATCAGCAGTAGCGATTGCGACCACTGGACCAACGATGCGTAATATTATTTTGAAGTGAGTACTTATCTACAAGTTTTATTGGAACCTGAATCCAAATGTTTTTTTACAATTTGCCTTAATTATATCTTCCTGGAACTAGTAGGTATAGCCCGATTTAATTATAATGGTAGCTGTAAAGTGCGCTTCTTGCGCACTACCTCAGTGCACAGTACTTATCACCGCTGACAAGTGAATTGGTTACTCTACGCAGCCACTCGCCTCATGTTCCGAACCGACAATAAGTTTGAATAGCTTTGATCGTTAGTTCATGATTTATCTATACATGTGGCAGTCAAATTCAAAGAAAAAGGAACTGGTAACGCAGCAGCCGTTTGAGTCACTTTTGACCCCTAAATAACTGAAAATCTATTTAACATAAACACATGAAATTTGGTTTATTCATTAAAACCCTTTAGATTAACCAGAACCCCAAAGGATGATTTGCAGAATGGTTCAACCCTTCAATAGCGATGACATGTATTTTTAATTGGAACAATGGTTTTTAGGACTGCGTTCTTGAAAAGTTTTTCAGTTCTGAGTTATAGACACCCGTATTAGGGTTAACAATAATATTTTTTTCAATTATTATCTCACTGTTTGGGGTTAAAATTAAGAGAATAATATTAATAATTATATAGTTGTAGTTAATTGCTTTTATTTTAAATGTAACAAGGACAAATACTACGGAGTATTTGTTCTTGTTACATTTTTTTGTCAGCCGACCGCGGGGAACCCTCCTTCCTCTTTGAATCGGTTGAAGCGGTGCGGACACTAAACCTTTTTATATTGTGCACCCGGCTATCTCTTGGCCACTGTGCTCTCTTAACTGTTGAATTCGGCTATCATAGCGGAATATTGAACTGCAAATCGTACAGCTTACTTTATTACCAGAACTTATTGAACTACGACATCTCGAACTACGACGCAGCCGCAAGCTGCGAGATATCGTATAGCCAAAAAAGCTACGTATCACCAACGAAAGTCAAGAATTGCATCTAACAAGCAAGCCTTGGGCAATCCTGAAGGACTATTTGTAGCACCAGCAATGTTTCTAAATGATGTCATCAGATACCATCATTAAATAATGTTATACAATTAACTGTTATGAATACATTTTTTTATTACTCCTTTTACCTCCGTACTCAAGTTCAATTCTTGATGTCTATAAACGTTTAATAGGCACTTTGAAATGGCCATAAGCACTAAGAAAAATGTAAGTAGGTATACGTAAAGAAGGACTCATCAGCATTTAATTTGAATGCAAGCTAAATGTTGAATGCAGATTGTTGGAAATCACTTACACCCGTATATATGAACAATCAATTTCTTGCTGCTAAGCAATTTCTTAATGAAGTCATTACTTGAGGACGATAATATTATTCTTCAATATAAAATATTATTATTCTATTATATTCATTAATATAATCGAGTAAAGCAAGTTACTTACTTCAGTCAATGCAAGAGTAAGAATCATCGCTAAATAGTTGTTTCCTTTTGGTAACACTCAGTTACTGCGTTTTGTTTCTATAAGTGACTTGTTGATTATTTTACTTTTACATATAATATTATCTTCAAAAAAACTCATTTGAATTAATAAAATCCTTTTTTTACAGAAATGTTGTTGGGACAAGCACAAAGTTTGAAACAACATAACCCTACAAAAATGGAATGTTTCCTTTTACACTTGAATTAGTTACAGATATGTGATTCAAATTTTTTTTCTCACTGTGTAGTGTGACGTTGTGTAACTATTTATTTGAAGTATGTCATTCATTTCGATTTATGTCGAGTACAAGATTTGCTATATTCTATTGGTTTTGTTGAAAACAAATAAATTTTTAACTGTGTTTGAAGTTTACAGGAAAAAACCTGTCACGATTTGCAAAAACGCATTAGCAAGGCCCAATGCTCGAGTAACTCTCTTTACTATATGACACTCTCGAGTGTGAAATTACGTTGTCTCCACATACAATCTGAAAGCAAACAGTGCACAGCGGCATAAAACGTAACGCTGTTAGTAACACAGGAGTGGCACAGTGGACTTACAGTAATCCCTCTTCGTGTCTCTGATTGAAGAAAAAAGGACAATGCCAGAAACTGTAAAGAACTTTGCCCCACTCAAATCAAAAAGTCCTCTACAAGCCTGCAATATGCAGCATCTTAAAGCTTATTTGTTCATGTTAACTAAACATTTGTCCTAATGCCTATAGAACTTGCGGTTTCTGTTAAAATCTAAAAACAATAATGACATTGATTATATGTTAGGTACAGTTTATAATAGTTAAAAAGCGATTTAAACAACATATAAGTCATGCATAATTATTATAATCGTATTATGAGTTTTTGTTTCACAGGTATTTAAAACAATTTTTTGTTGTGTATCATGCCCAGTAAGTAACGCAATAGGAAATTCAGTGGTTGAATTCTTTATATAAATGAATTTGTAATAGGTATTGTAGCGTTGTAGTCAATTTCCTAAAAATCAACTAAAACGCACATCTCTAGTTACGGTTTACGAGAGTGACATCCCTAAATCTTTCAAATTACCGGCGTGGGTCGTCCTCGTTCCTTCGCATCAAGCAGGCCTTGTAGTAAGTTTACATAACCCCGAGATAAACGGGTAAGTGCTCAGTGTGATTGCCTATACTCTTATTTGTGTCTTGTCAGATCGCATTCTTTATTTATCACTGTCTGCGCGGTCTGGCAGCTATTGTAATTATTCTCGGCAGGCTCTCTATGACTGTCGAGAAAGCTATGTACCTATATTGGCTTCTGCCACATCACCTGTCACCATTACTGCACCTCTCCGTGAATGCGTGCGCATGCTTCTCGCATCCTACGCTATGCTTGTCCCGCCGCGCTGCGCTTAGCAGTTCGCTTAAATCGCCTGGCCACGCGGCGAGGGACCTCCTACCGCTGGAGAAACGCCCGTCACGCGGACTACCCACGCGGACGCTATCGCCGTCTAAACCTGCCATCCGCGTGGCTCGTGGGTGCCCCAGACCTCACGCCCGCCACGTGTTGAGGCCCCCGCCTGAGCGGACCACGTGCCTACACACGGTCGTTAATCCCTGCGTGGTGCTGGCCACACTTGGTGACCTCTGGGGTCGCTCCTCTACCCTTCTGCCAGCCCTGTGACCTCACGCCGGATCACGTGCTGCGGCGAAGCCAAGCCCTGGGCAGTAACGCTCCTTTCTTTCTATTTTAGTGACCAGTGAACAAGTGCTTAGAGACCTGATAACCTACTTCCCTGATTTCTGTATCTCGTGTTTCACACCTAATAAATGTGTAAAGTGAATATGGTTTTCATTTCCTAACCTTCCACGAAACCCGCTTGCCACATACTGCAAAACAATGTATTATGAAAAGGTCCTTTAATCATTACAATTATTTTCAATAATTTACATTTCCTTTAAATGGCAGAGGCAGGATCTGGCATTGTTTTTTACATATTTTCAGTAAATTATTTAAATTTTTCAGTAAAAGATGGGAAAGTCATAATTACAGTACTAGAAATCGGGACCTATTCGTTTTAGTTCAACCAGGCTTAAGACTGGCTAAAATAGACTCATCTTTCATAGGGTACTGTTTATATTGTTACAATAAAATACCTCTTTACATACCACAAATGAATGAGAAATTCAAATCTTTTGTAAAACGCTCACTATGCAGGCTGGCATATTATAAGTTGAGGAATTACATCGCTGATAAAATGCCTGGCTAAATGCTGGCACAACTAATTGATTAACATTTGAAAATACTGTTGGAGCTACAAGAGATTGTAAGAATAGCTTTGCATTGTATAAACTCAATCTCTTTTGAATTAATATAATTGCTAACAGGTGTGTGATCTTTGTACTATGGAGCTACTATTTACCGGGTAATAAGTCTTTTATTGACTTGAATGTGCCCTGGCCGTCTTTTTTTACATCGTTCTCAGATACAATTATAAGTTCAATGATGTAACTAATATTTTTGTAGCAATATTATTTTAAAGAGTTTACATGGACCTTTTGCTATGTTTTCTCCGTAAGTTCCTACCACGCTTTGGAATGGGCACCTAGATTCATATTTCTGACTGACCGAATCTTTGACAACTCAATGGTTTTATTGAAATAAATGCTTTGAGTTTGAGAATTGTATAAAGTCCGTAATTCTCGATAAAATCAAAATCATCACTTTTTTATCAAAACAGATGTAAGACAATCTTCTGAATAGTCATGAAATGGATCCACATCACGGAAGTAAACTTTTCTAAGTAAACTTTAACATTATCGATATCATCTATAACGCCAAAAGTAGCATCGATGCTTTGCACTGTTATAACCGCAAAGTCAAACGCAAAATAGTCGAGTCCTCAACTTTATTATTATATTATTGTTTATTAATTATGGAATAAAACAAAATATAAAAAGAAACATCACAAAAAGCTCAATAAGTCTGTCCGGATGTAGAAACACTTTTAAGCAATTTTACTACTAACATTATACAAAGTAAATCATTATTCATGAAAACACAGTTTACACAGTTATTATATACTTATAAAACATTGTGAGGTAGTTAGGAAATAATAACTAAAAAATCACAAAAATTACGGCGGCCTAGGCGCATGCCTAGGCCGCCGTAATTGGTCGCCGTCAATGGTTATAACTAATTGAATTAAATTTAAACATCCTAGATAAGAATGCTTGGAAACATGCTGGTCCTGCTCCATAGGACAATCTAGAAGCTAGACAAAATCATACTAGTTGCTTATTGTATTGTATAATTTGTTATTTTTACTTTACTCACACACTGACTTATTTCTAGTTAAAATTTTAGGAATATCATATACTTAGGTACTACTTTCGCAATGTTTGTAAATATGTGAGCACCATGTACCTCACGTGAATGATTTATCTGCCGTTGCTTATTTTTTTTTTTTTACTTATTTGTGGTATAGTATTTTTATTCTGGGTGCACCGTCTTCACATATAAAAATATAACTAATGTATACAAAATATTGTTAAACATTTTAAAAGAGGATCGGTGGAGTATCTTGCCCCTTCTTCTCCATACGAAACTACCTTTTGGAAGGGGCACCTAGAATCAATTCTATTTAAATATAAATGTTGACGTTCAAAAGTGCCTTTTAGTACCTATTTGAAATAAATGTTTTGACTCTGACTTTGACTTTGAAACAGGATAATACATTTTCAAAGAGAATCAAATATTTTTTTGTATTTATTTTATAATTACTATTTGTTATTTTTGATTGAATTTTTGTTTGTACATAATTAATTAGGGTAAGTATAATAAGCGTTCGTTCGTTTCCCACAACAGTTCATTTTATCTCTGTACTACCAGTTTTGACTACTTGTCTACGACTTCAAACTTTTGACAGTTCTAACTTCAAGCAATTATTACACTATGAAATTAAAACTCATTACTTGAGTAATTACTTTTACTGAAGTAATCACTTTTACTTCTTTATATGTTTATATATACGGGTGTTATTAGTCTTCCTTGTCATAAGTGAGGAACCATAGGCAAAGCAGGTAACTCACATTTGAATCATCATGGCAAGATTATTTGCTTATGGACAAAGTGCTAGATCAACCTGGTATTAGAATGATTAACTACAAGGACATAATGGAAGATAACCTACTTCATAGATTGAAACAGACATACATGTCATTCTACGCTAGTTGGTGTGTACTTAATTGTATACGGCTAACCAAAATAATTTGTTTTATTCTGCTGCAGATGTCTGAGAAAACTGGCAGATCCTTTGGTCCAGTAATTAGAAACACTTAAGCATAAGCATAGCATAATCAGCCTATAATGTTCCCTCTGCTGGGACGCAGGTCTGCTCTCTTCGAGAGGGAGTGGGTTGGTAGATGTCAAAGCGGCAATTCTAGTATTTTTAAGAACGTTCGCGTTCTAATCTGTCAAAAATACCTCTAACTTTCATACATTTTGGACAAGTTTTTGACATGCGATTGTCGCCGAGGAGAGACTGCTACTAGATTTTGAACGTTTTTAATTACCGGAATTGGCCTTCTGATGTTTCAAAAATACTGGTTTTAGAACATTTCTCCAAGATTTTTCCTTCATCGTTTTGAGAGCAGTGGTGATGAAAATATTGACAATAAATAATGCGTCTGCCTGGGTTCAGACACACGGCCTGCAACTCGTAAGTCGGGGCCGTTACCACGGTTCCACAAACACATTATTCATGTTAAAGCTGATATTATTCAATTCAATGTCAAATATCAATTCCTCGCATCATGCCATCATAAGAAAGAGAACGGCCTCTATATTGCATCGTAAGCTCCAACTTGATTCTGAAAGTAATATTATACATCAGTTTGGTTTTTTTGTAGTTTATAATTATGGATTTTCCATGTGAAAGTTGTGATTTAAATATTCATATTCAAGCACCATCGACACGTTCGTTACATGCTTCACTTTTAACGAAATAAAAATGTTGAATCAAAGTGCGAATGCATTTTAAAATGTTGACCTCAATAGACAGCACACATATTCCTCATACACCGGTCAGGTACTATTGTTTTAACTGCAAAACATACTTCCATTAGACCACACTAAACTCATGGGCAAGTACACATCTAAGAATACTAGAATAGCACGAATTACCGCCTGTGCGGGTTTCTTACAGTATTATTTAACGTTCCGCAAGCGTTGATGCTCTCTGTTTCCAATGGTTTCTTCCGAAACCACCTTTGGAAGCTCTCACGGTATAACCTGAAGTCTAAACTTAACTTTCGAAGTATTAAAGAGACTGCACTGTTTACAGAACAAGTTTGGGGAACGAGTACTTTAAATAACTGACTTTGTGTTTTTTTTTTGCTATTTTAAATTGAAGGAAAGGGATGTTTATGTTGATATGCCCGATCATGTGTTCTTTGAGAATGTTGAGGTCTTACTTTTTCAAGTATTTTGTGTTTCCTTTTCTGTTCTTTAGGAACATTTGGTGTTTGAGTGTTATAAATTCATTGGAAGGTCTTATCTTTAGAAGGTTGAATGTTACAGAATTATTTTAAGTATGTACCTACACGAAAAGTGATACTTTACACTGCTTTTTCTTTTATTCCTAAAGTAAGCAACCAAAAAATCTAAATTCAAAATCGCTGTTCGCTATTTAGGTAGGTCATTATAGACCATATATATGACCGAGTTTACTTTAGTTAGTTTAATTTGAAAAAAAAAACATAACAACACATTTTTATACAATTGAATTGACTTCTTCAATAACTTCAATTTTCAGTTCAAACACCTTAACCGAGCATAAACGTGTAAGAAATAAATTACTAGTCAGATTAAACAGTAAGCCTGAACCTAGTTCTCTGTTTTTGTGTTCTTATCTACAGAAAGGAAAATACAAGACAAAGGTAGGGATCATTACGTCCGTATTTATCCGTAGGAACAGAAGTAATGTTGCATAACCACATTTGTGTAATAACGAAGTCAACCGGCCACCCTGTTGACTTCGTTATCACCGGTTTTTATGTCACTAGCAATTTATGTTGAAGATACGCTGCTTAATCCATGGGCCATTGCTAATACTTTACGTAGTAAGAACCAAATAAAATGTATCCAGGGTGGGAAATGTTTTGTTGCAAAAACAATTTCAATCTGATAATATTCTTACCACATTTCAATGGAGATTCCAAAATGATCTTTATTAAGTGAGTGGAAACGCCGGGAGGCGGCCTGTCTTCCTCCATGGGAAGAAGGCTAGGCGTAAGTTTATGTATGTGTTACATTATTAAAATAAAAAGTATAGATAACATTATTTGTGCAACAAAATCTCCAATCGAAAATGGTTGATCCCAAAAGCAAACAGTTTAATATCGAAACAGTTTTGTACCACATTTCCTTCAACGTTTATTTTAGAATTTGTTGTTTGTAACGTTTGTTTTTGATACCTAGAAAATGGAGTGTTAGCAATATTTCGTAAAGTGATTATTCATTCCATTTATATGACGCAGTTTAGTTTCATATGGAATACAATAGTAACAGATTGCACAATAGAATAATTACCTACACAGTATCTGTTATTTGAAACATTTGAACTGAAATGCAAAATTAAGTTTGCATACAGAATTAAATAAAACCGTTGTTGCTTGTTTGTTATGTAGTATTTTCAATAAATAATAATTATTTCGATACCAATTTATGCCAGCGTTGTAGTTTTTTCTAGCTTGCAAATAAGATAATGGAGGAGAATGGTTCAAAGGATCAGAAAATTGAAACAAAACGTAATTTATTTACAACACCACACAGTAATACCAAAGTAAAATAAATAATGGCTCACAGAAATCAATAGAGCTTACCTACAAGACATTCATGCAAGCGAGCTAGCCGACAAAAAATAATTCTAATTTTTCTTTAACTTTAATGCTTATCACCACAATATTGGGAAACGACCCACCGTATCTCAACGTATCGCCCTGCCCGCGCTATTCCTTCATTTTCGCGTGTAGAGTCCTTTCAGACTTAAAAAATAAAAACCTCGACTCCTAAGTATTGTAGCGTGATGTCAAACAGCCTTTCTCAAGAATTTGGAAAAATATTTATTCAAATGCTACTGTCTACTCATGAGATTAACGCGCTAGCTTTATTGTATTACATATGTATCGATAAAGATTGGTTGCTTCGTATATTAATGAATATTAGGGCCTAGTTTGGGATAATGCTAGCCTAGGTTGGAAGACCAAATACGTCACTGTGACGTGGCCTCAACAGTAATATATCTCGACTTGATAACATTTTGGAGCTTTGCCTAAGCCCGGAGAGCAAACGGCGTCTGTTAGGTATAAACCGTAAAACTGTGAAAACCGAAGATTTTATATTAATTATTTATTTCAATTACAATTATAACACCTTTACAGACGTATCCAAGGCGATGTTATAAGTCACAATGTCTTAGGGCGAATTTCACCCAATGAAACCGAATGCGATCATCGATCATAACAAAAACTATACGGTACGTGTATGATCTGTGCAGATCGCGCTCTTTTCCACTGGCGAAATAAGCCCTAAGTAGTTTTTTTTTTACAAAGAATAAAATAAAATGACCGCCGATCATAATTATAAAGTTTTAAAATTATAACAAATTAGTTACTATGTTTAAAGCATCAGACCTCCCTCAATTATGATTTGTGACATGTTAATGAATTTCGGCAGGTTGTGTCCGAATATGTCCTCCGACACCGTAACCACATTAATAATACGTGCGGCTCGTGACATAGGGGTAAACTTGAGTAGGTTAGTCCTAGCCGCTGGCACGTCTCAGAGAGCGGGGCGGCGCGGCGGCGGCGGCGCGCCGGGTGGTGCCGCAACCCTAACAGTACTTGAACAGCGCGACGTTCCTTCTGACTGCCAGCCTGGTGTATCCGACCATACCCAAGACGAACAGACTCGGGTACATTAGGGGATAAAAGGGATTAACACGGTACTGTTTGCGGTAAAGAAATCTGGTAAATTTGTTTTGAATTTTTTCCAACATTAGGCAGTATTTCCTTTCATGTGGATTCCAAATTATTGCACTTGTTTCTAAATGACTCCTAAAGTAAAGTTAGTGCCAGATTTGTTTTTGTGTTGTTTGGAATAATTATCTAATCATAATAACTATGTATGTTTTTATTTTATTATTAAAATAATTTAACTACCTAGATTTGTAATGTTTAAATTACAAATCTAGTTTCAATTTTGTTAGTTGTAATCTTAATCCTTTTGCTGAGTCCTTACAGGGTCCATATTTTTGTACCAAGCTTTAATTCAACTATTAATTAATAATTAATTTAATTATTAAAGAATATGAATAATTATATTATAACGAAGATTGTTTAAACAGATTTGTAAGTAATAATTCGGATTCGTTTCGTAGATGCACAGGTAGAGATACAATGTTTCTCGATTCGGTCAGATATATTTTTTGTCAATTTATGGTATATCAGATCCCTACTGTAATAAATCTGAAGCATTAATAAACCTTTCAAATAACCTTTACAGACTCGTAAAAGTTATTCAAAAGTCGAGATACGTGTAAAAGGACCAGAGGGGCAATTCTTGCAATTTGAAATTCTTAATCCTAATTCTAATATTAGAATTAAGATTGGAGTTAGACGTATTTTTGACATATTGAGATGGAGACCAGTCTTGACAAGTTTTTGACATTCATTGTCGCTAAGATGAGACTGAGACAAAAAATTTAACGATTTAAATTACGGGAAGTGGCCTTCTGAAACTGTACCAATAAATCTGAAACTAAACTTCAAATACAGCACTAGAATACTTCTTAGCAATAAACTCCCAGAATTCGGCCGTTTGAACATGCTACATCGCGTGTCATCAGACCTCAGACCGATAGTGTCGTCGGGTAATAATATATCGTAATCCTCAAATCACGACAGCACCGCTATTCGCTGCAGCCCTCCATTTGTTACTGGCGACATTATCATTGTCCAACACTGACCTCATATTCTGACGTCATTTGTCAGCCCGTATAGCCGGCTGTTGACTATTTCACATGTGCTTATGAATGGACATACGGATGTGGCGTGTGGGACGCTTGTTGCCAGTTTGATATCAGAATCTAGGTTTTGGTGTCAATGGTTTTACATACAGAGTCCTAGAGGCGAGTTATTGATTAACTTTGAGCATTACATTGATTGTAAGTACCTACATAAGAAAGGTTTTAGAAAGGCATTTAATCTTCAGTATAATTAGTGTTCTGTCGTCATTCAGCTAATTTATCCGCTTTATTTTAAGGCTCGAACACTTATACCACAGCCACATCAAAAACCACCACCACACCACAAGGAAACCACACACACACACACGTGGTCCGTATGTGTGTATGTTGGCCGTTAACATTCACCGTGTGGGCGATACCGACAATATCAAGGCCACGTCGCAGTCAGAACGCAACCACCCGCCATATTATTACTTAAGGGCCCGATCACACGACCACGTGTTTTCCTTGTGGTGTGTTTGTAAGAAATTAATAGTTTATTCCCCGTCCAAATCCACCGTTTGGACGATACTGGCCACGTCAAGACCCCGTTGTAGCCACAACGCAACCACTAATGGAACCGCGCGCTAGCGACAGGCCACATCGCAAACACAACGATCACAACGTTGCGTATAGACGCACGATCTACGATAAATGGAGACGATCTGTCTGTCTGCAAACATTTGCGACAACGGCAACGTAATCGCATTGCAACTACTAGACACAAAGCAACTACATCGAAATTTCGTAGTTACCACAACGCAACTACAAGAAGCTGTAGTGACGCTATTCACACGTAAACACCTAACTGCTTTACCACATTTTGACTCTAGATTTGGTGTGGTTGTGGTACGTGAGATCGGGCCCTTAGACTGTAAGCCATTTTAAGCCATCTATTTTTTTACGTCAATAATAAGAGAATGGTATTTTTAACGTTGGCGTTTACAAGAGTTTTCTCAAACAAACAAACAAATATTTATTTAATTCAAATTCAAGATATTCGTGGAAACCTAAAGGGTTTCGAATGTAGGTGGTAAAATTAAACCTTTGTAAACTTGTAGGCAAGATTCCAATATCTTGCGGTAAATAATAAGATCAGTGAGATTTTGAAAATATTCTGAAATTTTAATTTAACTTTGAATCTTTCCTAGAAATTCTTGACGATCTTGCTTTGTGTATTTCGTTTGTCCATGGATTACCTTATCTTAGGTTCATTTCGAAGAAATTCACTTTAAGTTTTAACGAAGTATTCTGTTTATTGATAATTGCCTTCATTTTGGGTTTTTATATATTCACTTATTTGGGTCAAGATTTAGGCTTTTTTATCGAGTAATCAATCTTCAATCTTAAAGAACGCTTTCCACATCGTCAAACACTGTGTTTGATATGCCCCTACAATACATAAACATATTTATCACAAGATGAAACACAGTTATGGATGTGGAAACACGACCCAATACAATTATTGGCTTGCTGTTCCAATGTCAATAGGTAGTGATGCGAACTATAAATTAACATAATTATTGAATAAATAGTTGCTCTGCTCTTTCATTGCGTACACTTATACTGACGAGAGTCATTATGGTGTGCTGTGTGACTTTAAGGGTAAATATGCTATGCGAGTAATGTTTTCCGTATTTAGCTTAAATTAAGCATTGTCCAACTGCCTGCTTCCCAGCACAATAAACGCCATATCAGCAGTGCTGCGTACATGCCACCGTGACCGCATGAAGTAATATATACACATTACTTAGACATGCTGCAAGACTTAGCTAACGATCCTACTACCGACTCTTACTTTATTACCGGTGATTTTAACTTACCTGACATTGACTGGTTGGACCGTGTGACTCAAGTTTTCCTGCCTGGTTTACACCCTCTCTCATAAGAATCTTTAGAACACAATAACGGGCTTGGATAAGATGGAAGAAGTACAATAATTAATTTGACTGCTGTAAGTTTTGTAACTATCGCAAGTTTTTCTATGGAGAGTTATTTAAACGTTATCGGAAGTACATTGATTCGGTCGAAGACAGTATTCCTAAGAATATAAAGCATTTCTGGTCCTACATCTCATCTATCATGTAATGGAAGAAAAACTAACTATCCGACTAGATGTATTTCAGAAAAGTTTCATCAGATGACCCCACGACATTTGCAATCTATTTTCATCTTTCTTTTCTTCTGTCTACGAACCCTCTACTTTGGACCCTGTCAAATGTCAACCATCTCGGTCGCTGTGCAAAAGGCTCGTCTATCATAGCCAAAATCTAAATATCCACAGAGGTTGTACGCGCGGCTTTAAAAACTTTAGATTCCTCTAAAGGGGCCGGACCTGACGGCTCACCACACCTTTTTTATAAGAACATGTGACAGCTTGTGTATTGCAATAAATATTATTTTTAATAAATGTTTGCGTGCGGGTGTTTTTCCTGCAATTTAGAAACGTGCGTATATAACCACTGTTTATAAGACTGGTGACAAGAACAATGTAGAGAATTTTCGCCCATCTCTATACTCTCCACTTTGTCTAAGGTTTTTGAGAGTCTTCACACACACACACATTCATCAGCTTATTCTACCCGAGCAACACGGTTACGTCAAACGTCGTTCGACCGCAACTGTTAGGTATTTACGAACTACTTGTTTGAACAATTGGATCAAAATGTTCAAGTGGACGCTGTGTACACGGACTTTCAAAAGGCTTTCGATAGGGTGGGTCATACGCTGCTTTTAGAAAAAATTGCTTTCAACGGAATACGTGGTAGTTTGCTTAAATGGTTTGTTTCAAATATTTATAACAGGAAACAAAAAATTGTTGTTAATGTTTACGAGTCAGACCCTATAGTTGTTTTATCTGGCGTACCACAAGGATCCATTTTAGGCCCTCTTCTCTTCATTATATATTTTTTTGCTGGAAGTTTGCACTTCGACAAACATGTTAACAATATAGTAAACAAGGTGTATCAGATGCATGGTTTCGTCATGAGATCGCCACGTCACTTAATGCGGCCCTCTACGTTCTTGTTGCTTTATAAGACTGGTACAATCCCAGTAAAAATACGCCATCCCTATCTGGGACCCTTTTTACGACATATAGGGCACTAGAATTGGAAAGGGTACAGAAGAAGTTCTTACGGTCTATGAACTATAAGTGCTTCCAATCAAAGGTTCCTTACGTTCAGCTATTGAAACGGTATGGCGTTCTGGATTTGGGATCGAGGCGGCTGTTACTTGAGGAAATACAAAGGTTGATCACTAGCGGAACATGCGTTTACATCAATTACCTTTGCATCCCAGCTCAAGATATCCATTAATAAAGTCCAATGGAGCGATATAGATTTTCCATAGCAAAACGACACTAACGACTAATAAGTAAAGGATGGAAAGAATTCACCTGAAAACATTATTTTACAAGTGCAAAGAATTAGGATATCTTGTTATTTATTAGGATAACGCGTCAAGCTGTCAGACCATAAAATTAAGATTTAAAGTGTTTCTAAAGTGGGCCAAACCATGTGCATGGTTTTACAATAAATATAATATTTTGTTATTAAATAGGAATAAGTGACAGACAGTCACAACAGCAATGGGACGGTAATTATTTACACAGTCTCTCCTCCCTCTCTTATGTATAGGATGCACAATAGCTTTTTTTAAGTTCAAGGGGAATACACCGGTGCTGATGCAAAGATTAAATAAGTATGTCAGGGGGGGGGGGACAAGCAATTTTTTACAACGTTTAAGGATTTTTGTAGAGATACCGTCCCATCCAATAGCAGCGTCAGTTTTTAATAAATAAAATAAAATAATCTTTATTTTGGATAAGCAACATCCGTCGTCGAACAACATCACCTAACAAAGGAGAATCATACCTCTCCGCTATTGTCTTCAGGATGGAGTTGGAGCTCTCCCGCACTCTGCAGAGCAAAGAAGCAGATTTATGTCAGACGATGGCGTGGAAGCCATCGACGTGTGCTTGTGCAAACATACCTGATGCACTGCAGAAACGGGGCAGCCCCATCAGCATCCTGAACTCATTATTATACTGGACCCGTAGGGCGCTGATAGCCCGCCGAGAATAGTTGGTCCACAGGCTGCACGTGTAAAACACTTGGCAATAGGCTTTGAAAAGCGTTATTTTAACTGCCTTGCTACAACGTGCAAACCTGCGAGCCAACATATTACATCGGACTGCCAGCGCCCTACGTTCCCTCTCAATATCCACTTGATCATCAAGGTCGTCGGTTACATAATGTCCCAAGTACTTGAACTGGTACACTCGCAATATGTCATTCCCATTAAGTTTAATCGGGGGCACATACTCAGGACAGTTAGCACCGCCAGCCTTAAAGACCAAGAACTCTTGACGTTATATACTAGGCCATGTTCACGAGCATAGCCCTCGCAACAACTAAGCAGCTCCCTAAGCGCCTAACCGTAGGGCTCAGCAGCACCATATCGACAGCGTAGCTGATGTTGTTGACACTAACGTCATCAATGCGACATCCGATTTTTTTGCTGCTGAGCTCAACGATCAGATCATTAACATACAGGTTAAAAAGTTTTGGTGACGTTATCATTCCTTGTCTTACCCCGCACTCTAGCCCGTACGACACCGACAGCCCATCGGCCCATCTCACACTGTTCGTCTGGTTGTAATACCAATACTGGAAGATACGCAACAGCTCTGCTGGCACTTTTCTCTCCCGCAGCTTTTTCCACAAAACCTCGTAAGATACAAGGTCAAAAGCACGGGAGAGATCTAAAAAGCAAGCATACACTGGTGTTCGACGTTTTGTGTAGTATTGCACCGTATGTTTGAGGCCAAGTATTGCATTTTCCGTGCCAAGATTATTACGAAATCCAAACTGAGCGTAGTGTAATTTTAACAGGCTATCCAACCGTGCGTCCAGCTGACTGTCGAATACCTTTGCGATAATAGTAGCCAGGGAGATGGGTCGGGGTCGCATGTTGAAGAGCCTCCACGCGGCGCACCCTGGGCAACGTCAGCTCCAACTGTCCATCTGCTTTTGGTGGACAGTTGGGGTTCGCGGCCAATCTTCAACAAACGGGGAAGGCTCATGGTTCCAATCATCGATCATTTATAATGGTCGATGAAGGGAACCGGGCTAGGGTTTGGGCGGTCAGTCCGTCTTCGGGACAGGTCTGGTGGCCATCTCCGTCCACACCCCCTCTGTTTGCAGAGGGTGAGTTTTGTGGGCGTCGAGTGGGGAGGGGAGAGGAAGACAACCTCTTTAAAAAATTACCTCAATCCCAAGGTCGAGCGTGCCGAGGGGATGAATGGCCGGAGGGAATCCGGTCACTAGCGCTGGGGAGGGTTATCAGGGGAAATAGGGACAAGATGTATTAGGATTATGATTCACTTTTTTTTATATTAATAATTCATTCCTCTTTTTTTCCCTTGGAGGAAAAAAAGAGGCGGAGAGCTCACCACCCAGGAGGGCAGGGAGGCCAGTCCGGCCGAGCCAGCCCAGCCAGCCGTGAGTCTCACCACGGAGGGGCGCCACACTGAAGTGGACGGCCGTAGGGTGGCCCTGTCGGAGTCGTCAGATGGTGGACGGGATGCTGCTGGCGGCTCAAAGTCTGAGCAAGCGGCCAGGTTTGCGGAGGTCGTGGTTGCCGCGATAAAGGGTGTGACCTTGAAGAGGACTCAGCCCTCAAAAGACAAGGCCATATCTGCAGCCACGGCCTCCATTATAGAGGCAGCGGAGGCCATTCATTTCGGGCCTCCGCCGGATGGCATGTCCGAGATGCGGGCGGAGGTCGCCCGCTTGACAGCCGCCATGGAGCGTCTCCGAAAAGAGAATGTGGAGCTCCGAGCAGACCTGGCACAGGTTCAAGGAGCCGGCCACCGGGAGGCGCAAATAGGAAGGGCGCAGCATGGGCAAGGCCAGCCCGTGTCTGCCGAGGACCGGGTTTTGACCCTGGTGCGGCATGACCCTGGTGCGGCACGAGCCATTAGGTGACTAACTCCATAAACGATTTGGCATTAAAAGTTCAGTAGTGGAAGTAGTGACGCAGGGAGCGGGTAAAATCTGTTAAACCAATCGACGACTTTAATTTAATTTATATGCTTTTAATGTTGTTCTGTTTTCTTGTGTAACGTAATGAGTTTATAATGTAGATTTTTTGTCATTCATTTCCAAATGAATCTGATGAAGGTAGTTGGAGGACGAAGTTTCAGGATTCTTAGTCAGTGTATATCCAGGTGAGATGACGGATGTAGTTAAGATCGCAAGTACGATAATGCTCCAAGACGGAACAAAGTTGTCAAATGGACGGGAAAGGAGAAAAGGCCACACAGACACAATGGCCAACTTTTATTACAGTTTTCACATATAGTAACTCTTCGAGGAAACAAGGCGGGATATTTTATTACGTCCAATTGAATGTCTAACATTTTCTGAAAACTGTAATTTGATAGAGGTAAAATAATAATAGTACAACGACCTATGCCCAGTAGGGAATGACTAATATTAAAAATGTTCGAAAAAATAATGTAATTTCAAAGAAGGCATAGTAAAAATGAGGTAATCTACACGCTTTAAAAGTTTTTGGAGAGGATTATTGCCGTCTTTGCCGCGCTACGGACAATATATGGTGCTAGTATGAAGTAAAATAGTCGTGACGTCACTTCTACGATAGTGCTGTCCTTGTCTAACACGTATTTTAAAACGTTTATAACTTGGCAAGTTTTTAAGCTTTTATACTTTTTATAACATTACTTTTTAAAAAGTGCAATACCTATTCATATTACTTTAAAGAGGTAAAATTAGTGACTTTGTACGTATGTAGGGGGTAATCTCCGAAACTAATTATCCCATTACAAAAAATCCTTACACTGATGGAAAGCCACACAATTGCTGAGTGTTATAGGATATACTTTATGGTAGGTTATGGTTGAACCTAAAACCTGTCACAGAATGACGTTCATAGATCAAACTCCTGATAGGTCGAGTAAAAGTCAGTCTTCAAATTCAATAATTTTGAACTATCAGTAAGTAAGACTTCATGGCTGTTAAAGAAAGTTAAATTGGAAGGAAACCAATCTGAAGGTGAAAAGTAGGTCAAAGAAGTCAAAAGTGACCCAAGAGAATATATCGTTTTTATGACCCAAATAGCTGTTGACCACGACTTCGTCTGCAATTCAGTATATCCTTATCCAGAACATTGTCTATCTGTTTTACAAATTTAATCTCAATCCGTTCATCCGTTTTATCGTAAAAGCGTAACAAACTGACAAATTCACATTCGCATCTAATATATTAGTTAGGGTACGTGTAGTGCAATTAATTATTTTAATATGCAAGTATTCTAACACTAAGTAAAGTAATTTAGAACATTAGTTATGTTAGTATTGAAGACGATCGTGATCAGTTATTGAGTAGCTTAGACATTCAGATTAAATAACAAAGATGTAGGTGTTAAATTAAATTATATTTAAATATGAATCAATATCAATAGCGTGCAAATTTGCTGCGTTGGTTCATTTAATTGCTAAGTATAAAAATTATTGAAGACTGTATGTATCTTCAAAGAGACTTAGAACAAATTTATATTTATTGTAGAACAAATAAACTGTTTCTGAGCTTACCCAAACGTAACCTTTTCAAAAAAGAAAAGCAACAGATAGATGTATAACTACTATTTAACTAACGCCAAACTATAAAGAGTGCATTCGCTGTGGGACCTAGGGGTGATTTTGGACTCTAAACTTCATTTTAACACACATATAGACACCATCATCAACGCTATCAGAATTTACGGTTTTGTTGTACGCAACAGAAGAAAAAAAAACATTATTTCTTCAAATTAGGTTAACGTTACATTCCAGTCCCCCAAAACGCCCGTCTTTCACCACTTCCTAGTGCTTTAGCTGGGAAGAAGAAGTGGCGCAACAGACTCCTCAGCAGCGCTGTTAAGGAGTTTGTTGTGCCATTTCTTCTTAGCTGTCTGTTCAGTTTCTAGACGCCCATCATTTTACACATATTAGTTTATATCTTTAGTTAGGCCATGTCTGGAGTTTGTAACTGTGATAAATACTATAAAAAATAAAATGAGTTAATAGAAATAGTACAACGAAAGTTCCTGCGAGCCATGCATTGGAGATCGTCAAGGTTCGTATAATGTATTGCTAAATTGATCAAGCAAAACATTCGAAGTATAGGTCGAAATATGTCACAGTTCGAGGTTTTCTGACCATATGGATGCATGCTCGCACATGTATCTCAATATGCTTGCCACGCACGGTCTTTTGCCAGGACGCAGCCTTCCAACCCGAGACAAAACATGCTTAGGCCATATAAACATAAAATCCGAATGTAGTTCGAATATTGTAATAATAAAGTCATCTGTCACCGATCACTTTCCTGTATGCCTG
The DNA here is from genome assembly GCA_963555695.1 of Dasypolia templi. Lineage (NCBI taxonomy): Eukaryota > Metazoa > Arthropoda > Insecta > Lepidoptera > Noctuidae > Dasypolia > Dasypolia templi. The sequence continues at coordinate 8,557,373 of OY743137.1, read as the reverse complement.
ACACTAGAATCACGTTCATCCCGTAAAGTTTTAAATAAAACTCAAGAAATAAAAAAATATGTAAAAGTAACAGACGAAATAAGACACCAACTTTCAAATAGTAATATACTATACACAATAAAAACGTTAATTCTGCGGTCCAATTTCTTGTTGACATAATAAACAACGCAATCAACGCGAACAAAACTACCACCGAAGTTCCTCATCGTTCCATAAATACTCTTTGTATTTAAGCCGTGGATTACTCCAGGCCTCCTTCTGTTTATAAGCCATAAAGTTTAAAGTACGATCCGGAGATACTAAAAAATTGACGTAGTAAGGACCTGGTTTTTGACCTGAAATCGTGTAAAACAGACCTCAGGAGACAAGTTCCATACCTTTATAATAAAATAAGTAAAATACACAGTTACATAACTTAAAATAAGTCAAATAAAGCCACTTAGGCCCATTCACATATGCAAACACATACACACATAAAAACACACATATACACAAAAACACACTCCACACCACGCTGACACACCACACACACTTATGGTCACACACACACGCACGATAGTAATGATTAATGCACAAAAAAAAAAAAAAAACATTAGCATTCCACCCACACTTGTAATGGCAGCTCGATCATTTTGGTGACGGAAGTAACTGGTGCTTATAGCACAGGAATCCTCCTAGTTCAAGCCCAGTTGCGCATGTTTGGTATCTTGCCACTAAGTTAAAGTGTTATTTAAATTAAAATCTTGTAGGTTTAAGTCTTAAACAAATAAAAATTGTTTTTCAACCCAGAAACAGCTTCGTGGAGCAATGTTTTTTCACGGTATTGTTCATTGCAAATACTATTGCTCTTAAATCTCTAATAAACTGTGATACCTTTATCCGAGAACAGTAGTGCGTAGACGAGCGCCCCCATACTGTTTTCTAGCTACAAATACCAGCCAAGTCTGTAATGCTGGCTCTCGCGCTCCTCTGCGTCAACTACTGGATTCTTATAATAATAAAGAGCATTGATATATTTAACCTCTCCGCTAACAAATTAAGGAAGTTAGTTTATAATGGCGCATTCTTCTTTTGATAAACAAAGCTCATAGTGCGGTCAGAATTAAAATCTGTGATCGTGAATCAACAACAAAAAAAGGGTCGATGAATCGTTGAGCTTCTGAAGTTATCGTTTAGCTACTTCTGCCGCCAGATTGTAATTGCTCCTTTCAAACATGTTCCTCAATTCTTTGTCGGCTCCCACAAAGTTCGTGCCGTTGTCACAAGGAAGGCCTGTGACGTTACACCTATAACTTCTTCTATGTATATGGTTCGTGTAGACATACAGACAAAAACTACGGCAAAGCTCCTACAGCGCCCGAAGTAAGCCTGCGTGCCGCAAAGCCGAACACGCCGGTGTACATCTCCCGCCTGCACTACACTACTAAGGCGGAGGACATCATGGAGTACGTGCGTCAGAAGACAAAGACAAGGTACACGCCGATGGTGCACACCAGTATTCCAGGTCAGTCCTAGGTCCTACACGTCGAATGCTCGTCTCGTGCGCGTCAAACAGTTTTCAATGATTTCGTAAACGATACCTACAGTCCCCGAAATACGCGTTAATACTAAATAAATAAATAACAAATCACTTTTTGTAACAGGAATCCTGGTTTCCTGTAGATTGACCGTAACTTGGAAAGTGTCTTTTTGACTGTCCCAGGTAAGTCCAAGTATCCATATGAGCCGATCTAATTTAATTTCTATTTTGTGCACTGATTCCGGAGTTTTCTTGCCTCCCTGTAAAAACTTCAAGACTTCATCATAGTTACTGGACTACTTCTGCATTTGAAAAACACCCCCCTTCAACAGATTGTTTATTCTCACAAACTTGTTTTATTTCAGATAGTTCTTCATGTCCGATCATCAAATCTCCCATGAAGAATGAACTCTTAACAACAGCAGTCTTCGAATTGTTTGGTTCTAAGACAGTTTCCTCACGATGTTTTCATTCACCGTTTTGAGAGCAGCGTTGATGAAATAATTTACAAAAAGTGAAGCGCCTGTCTGAGTTCGAACAACTCGTAAGTCGCGGCCGTTACCACTGGGCCACCACTCATGTTTTTGAGGATAGATGGATGAAGGTTTGTTACTCTTTCAACCAAAAACTACTGAAGGATTTCGACGAAACTCTACAGTAATATAGCTTATACATCAGAATATCCTACGGATCCTAATTCATACTGTCCTATCCTACTAGTGTTATCCGTATTCCTACTAATCCTTCTAATATTCCTACTATTCATAATATATGTATAATATTATACACGCGAAGCTTTGTGAAGATGGATGGATATTTGTTACTAATTCACACAAAAACTACTGAACGCATTTCGATTAAACTTTACAGTAATATACTCGTAGCTCATACATCAGAATAACTCATAGGCTATATGTTAAACATTTAAAGTTTTTTTTTTTGTGATTTAGCTAAGTATCAATGATGAATGAAAAGAGGCAGATGTGTGTGGAAACGCTGGGAGGGGACGCCCTAGGAGGACATAATTATAGTGACCTTATTGGTAATGTTCTTCAGAAAGGTCAGGTGCGTAGCACTCGCAACCGGCGTGCGTGTATGACCAGATGTATGAACGTAAACGAGGTAAAAGGAGTACTCGTATGTAAGGATTGTAGCAGGTGACGTTGTGTGGTTTATGCCTAACCCCATGGGAAGAAGACGTGAGTGTATGCATGTATGCATAAGTATCAAGTAAGTCGGCGAAATTCTTGGCCTCTTAAAGCTATCTTGGCGTGCGCTGCCTAAGCCTTTAGACTTACACGAAGATAGATAGAGATTGTTTGTTTAAAACAGTTCTAAATAAAAGTCCACGACAGCATAATTATGCCTTTTATGTGGAAGTTATCATAGCCAAAATAGTGAGCCATAAATTCATTTAGAAATGGATACATTTTTTACAATGGACATTTTAGATTGTTTTGATAATTCTTATCAAAATGATTACCGTTATCGCTTTGAGTATTTAATTTGGATAAACTTTGTCTTTTATACTAAGTAATCTGGACGGATGGTTCAAAAGCTACCAAGTTATGAACGACAGCGCGGGCGGCGCGCAGAGCGGGGCTGTAATGTTTCGCGGCTAATCCGCTGAACTGCGTCTGTAGCCTGGGGAAAGACATAGGCTACTTTTCATACAACACGCGAGCGAAGCCACGGGTACCGCCCGTTAGTATAATCGAAAATCAATAGAGATATCCACAGTCAAGTACTAAATAATTTATCGTAGGTACACTGTCATGTCATCAGCTTGTCCCATTGTTGAAAGATTAATTGATTGCCAGTCGGAATACTGCATTATGCAATCACCGAGCTTCAACAATCGAAATAAATACTTTCCTCCAACAATTTATTTTGTAAAAGTAACTGAATTAATGGATACAAAAACGTATTGTATTTTTACAGTACTGCATTGCTGGGATTTCATGGTGAATCCTGAATTGTTAAATTTTCAATAGAGGATTCAAAATATGACGGGATGCAATAATCAATAGTTTGAACGAACAAGAATATTGTTTTACAGCCATCCAATTGAATGAAGACACCTAGCAATTTGTACGGCGTTATTAAATTAATTGATAATTTTCCAAAACATTCTCCGATATCAAGACATTTAAGTTGTACAAACAGCCAAAGCTGCGGAAGAGCGGAGTTTCCTAACACAGGCGTCATCATGCTTAAAAGGAAGCTCCAATCAGAAACTAATGTTCACTAATTGGTACAGAAATAAACATTTTGAATGATTTGTATTTGTATTTAATTGGTATGTCATCAACCTTGTGTTATAAAAATCGAAACATAGACACACTTTCAGACAATTCTGCAAAAACTAACCTCGCAGACGAATTCCAGGCCCACAGGACCAGCTTCCATTTTCAACAAATTGTTCTATAGATCAAAGACGTCACTTATTATTCCAAGAAGGTAAGGTTAAAAAAATCAGTCATTGCTGGAACAGGCACGTAGTGGTTAGACAGATGTCGTTTATCAAGCTTACCTATCAACATTGGTCTTACAGTATCCAGTCATCTTTCTATCCTGTGACACATTTGTCTTCCATGGTCCTTTCATATCGTTAGCGAGTGGGGGCGATGAAAAATTGCATACGAATTTATCTAGTTGGTGACATTCTTTGGGAGTAATAGACTAGGTTTCACTTAGATCTTGTGCTTATGTCATGGCTGATGCATAACGTTATCATCTTCACCGATGAAAGAAGAAAGAAAGTAATATTTACCTTTTTGACATTACTCCGAGTATTACAAAAGTATATTAATTATGTTTTGGCGAGGTGGGTTAAGAGGCAAAATTAAATCGGGATCTTCGTTCATTACGACCACAACAACCACACAGCTTTCTGAAATGTCAAATAGCCACCTAAATAATGTTTGCTTATTAAAACAGTGTAAAACCATTTCAAAGAATCAAAACTGCGATGTATTTTTCCACAAAATTGAATATTTTCCCTTCCGCCTCTTCTCAGCTGTTCCAGCGTAGCCGAATGTAGTTGATTTTCAGTGTTGTACACGAACCGGCTAGGTACTAACTTACGTGAGCAATAGTTTTTTCTTTTTTTACTGTTTGTAATTTCTGTGCGTTTCCCAAATAAAATACTTTTATTTCTTTCTATATTGTCACAGTATAACCTACCTCATAATTTACTGATCAAAAACTTACATAACACGACATCACATTTTTCATCATAAACGAGCAATTATAACTTCTTCGTCCTTTAGTAATGGTTTAAGACTTCATCGAATTTCTCCGCTTTCTTACAAGAAGCTATTCAACTTACGGCCAAAGTTAGTACAAAGTTATTTAATCTCTCAACTAGTAAGCAACGTAATTCTAAACTTCCGTTACGGTCTACTGAATAAGAAATTTTAAAGTGTTTCTATAACGAAAATCTAAATAAGCAAACTGAGCGCAAACACAGCAAACTGAGCGCAAACACTGGCATCACCAAAGCAAACATGGGGAGATTAATTGAGAATTCTCTGTGTATTCATTGCTGAGAGAAATAAGTAGCAGAATGTATAGCACGGGTGAGAAAGAAGCTTGGACTATGGGAAATAAAGGATAAGTAATTTTCCACGGTTTCACCCGCATAAATCTTGATGCCGTAAGATAACCGGAATTGAAATTTTATTTTTTAGTCCTGCAGACCGTTTCGGCTTAATATCTTGAAGCGCGCGACATAATTACGTCTGCTGACTGTAATTGGTCCATGTGCACTCTCGCTTCTCCGTATCCGATACCTGCTTTCGCTATAGCCGCGTTTGCATCCAACGCCGGTCGCTCTGCCCTATACACACAATACAAATTCTCCACAAACTCTTCTACAGACCGCTGACCAGATAATGCCACCCCGTCTTTCAAAATCGCTTGCGGACTTCGTCTACCTCTTTTAGTTCCAAAAAGATTTAGGATCACTCAGCACTTGACCTTAAATACGGTTCCGATATTGTTCCTTAGCCGCCACTAACATATTTTTAATGTTGGTTCTACACCGCGCAAACGCATCGTAACCGTCCCTCGACCCGCTTGCCTTATAATGTTTATGCAGAACAGCCTTCAACATTATGTCGCAAATTATTTCTAGCGGTACAAGCGGCGCCTCCAAGGGCGACTCTGCCGCGCGCACATTTACACTCCCTCCCTTCGCCAGTGTACTCAATACCATAACTCAAATGTCTGTGTCAAAACGCCTACATCTGAGCGAAGTGTTTCTGGGCTAAGTGGTCTAGGGAGGTGGGGGGAAATATTCTGACCTGGTAACACCCAGCTGTCCTTGCGCCAAGTTCTGTTAAAACAGAGCCCTGGCGGCTGCAGTGGAGGCTCCTATGAGTTGTCTCGCCTCGGCTGAACGTTGTCGTCGCAGCGCCTCGCTGGCACTCACACCTGCACCCGAGCTCGGAGCCTCAGGGCCTGTGCCTGGTGCATCAAAACATTCAAGTGTTTTTAAACAAAGATTTAGAAGTAGAATTATTCCTGAATTGTAACAATAAAGATATTCTTTGAATGACAGAACGTTTGCTTGAAAGCCACCAGTTTATATTCAAGTTTAGTAATCACCAGGTTGGTAGTTTGTTCAGCAGAGTAAATGCTATACATGGTGGCTCATTAATTTTAGTAAATAACCAGATCAAATTTAAAGACCGTAAGGACATTGTGTGCCTCTCTGTTGAGCGAACAATTGAGATAGCCTGTGTTGAATTGGAGCAGTTCATTATATTAAGTGTGTACGGACCGCCTTCAGGATTGTATGGTTGTTTTGAAAAGGTTATGGATGAAGTGTTAAACAAAATCTGTAATTCAATCAAGTCTATCATCACTTGTGATGATAGACTTGATTGAATTACAGATTGTATTGATTGTGGTGATTTCAATGTTAATTTCTTAGAAAGTTCTGGGTTAAGTACTAGAATTTTAAGTTTAGTCATACAATTTTGCTAACCAATTTTCGGAGCCCACTATAATAACTCTCACTAGTGCCACATGCCTAGAAAACATTTATACAGATGTAACCACTTTTATCAAATAATGATGACTGTAATCAACAATATAATGCTTTTTTCAAAATGTATTTATTGTACACAATTTGATAACACTGTCATTCCAAAGACATTTTCGATTAATAGTATTGCTTCCTTCAGTGACTGGGCTACCATATGTATACATAAAAGTAGAAAACGACTTTATGAGTTGTATAATGAACGGACTTGTATAAAAACTGCTGAATTTAATTTATATGTTAGGAATTATTCAAAATTATTTAAAAAAAAATAATTGTATAGTCACGTTACTTGAATTCAAAAATAAAAAATAGTAATAATGTAATTAAAACGACATGGAATATCATTAATAGCGAAACGGGAAGGTCATGAAACCGAAGTAGTGACTACAGCCTTGATATTGATGGCAACATAATTAAATCAGATTCTCAAGTCGCCGCGGCATTTGAATACTTCTTTGTAGAGATTCCCGTATCGACTACTAAATCTCTAAACTCATCGCCCACTACTGCATAGTTTTAACTCAAAGAAAACGTCTCAGTTTGTGATTCTGAATTTAATTTCCAATATGTCACCTGTAAAGATATAATTAAAACCTTTCACACACTAAATGTTAAAAAGACCGCAGAATTCTGTGGACGTAGTTAAGTAAATTATAAATATTGTAGCACCTACTTTACCTGTTATTTTTAATAATTGTATTGACCGTGGTGAGTTTCCTGATCTTACGAAGAGCAGTAAAATAAATTGTCAAAAAAAACTAAGCTCTGCAGCATACGCCGTTAGAAAAAATTGTAATTTAACTGATTTAGAGACAGCGCGTTTAGTATACTTTATTTATTTTCATAGTGTGATGTCGTACGGTATTCTTTTGTGGGGAAATGCCGCAGATCTTCAAACAAGTTTTTGTTTTACGAAAAAGGGCAATTCGTTCAGTTTATAAATTAAGTCCCAGACACTCCCTCAGAGACAAATTTAAAGAGATTAATATAATGACTGTGCCCTGTCTCAGTATATTTATGAAAATCTTTAGTATGCACATAAAATATTAATCTGTTTAAAAAATACAGTGATATCCATAACATAAATACTAGGAACAAACACAAATTTATTGTTCCCACTACCAAGCTCAAGGAAATAGGTAGCTCGTTTAAATGTCAATGTATACGTTTTTATAATAAACTTCCTAGCCACATTCAAGAACTAAGCCTTAATAAATTCAAATCCTTTAAAAAGCGGAAATTATGCCAGAATGCTTATTATACTGTCAAAGGCTATATTGAGGACAAGAAGGTTTGGGATTGAGCTGCTCCAATAAGTTTACACAGATATTGTTGATGTTTAATTTGCTGTTAACCTTTTCTTTTTGATTTTTTCTTTATTCGTACCTATTTAGATAAACAATGACATGTATATATTTACTGTTTTAAAGTATAATATTGTTTTAATTTTTGAGAATGTGAGGACTATGTGGGTCATTGTATTTTTCTATTTTTCTTTTAACGATGGTCTGGCTGTTTGAGTACTTTACGCGGCCTACCCAAATGTCCTTTCTTTTGTATTATTCGTCGAATCGTTGAGCTCCTTAGTTCTGAGTTGAGCTGCACGATGATTGACAAATGCGTGCACTGACTGGACAGGTCCAATCAGGTCCGTGTGGTTCTTTCCTCAAAAGACCATTTCAGACACCAGTCTACATGGTCTTCATATGATATGACCAAGATTATTTTCGGATTTTTATTTACACTTTGACATTGATGGACTTTATGTATACAATGACATATTAGTTTACTTTGTAAAATATTATATTATTTTAATTATAGTGAATGTGAAGACATTGTGGATTTGTCGTTTTTTTATGCATTTATTTTTTATTAGTTTTCATCATGGTGTGGCAGTTTGAGTAATTTATGCGGCCTACCCAAATGTCTTTTCTTTGGTAATGTTCGTCGAATCGTTTAGCTCCTTTAGTTCTGTGTTGAGCTGCAAACTGACAAATGCGTGCACTGACTGGACAGGTACACTCATTATGTGTAGTTCTTTCCTCAAAAAACCATTTCAGACATCAATCCACATGTTCTTGACATGACCTGACCAAGATTATGTCTGGACTTTAAAAGAGACTGTGACCTCTGAGTTTGTTTCGGCCTTTCTACTCAGAGTAGTCAGATAGGAAACGCCGATCCGACCTTTTAAAAACTAGATGATGTTTTTAAATTATGTTCGACGTGTAAAAGTGTATTTACAAACCTATTTACAGAAAATAAAACATTTATCATTATCATTTACCAGATCCAATTGTCAACCATTGCAATTATAAGAAAGAACGAAAAAACGTTTATTTGCGGTAAACATAACGCAGTGATCTAACACTAAAACCAAAAAGAACAAGTTGGGGGAAAATATGCGTCACATCCACGCAAAACGGCCATCGCTCAGCTTAATGCTACGACCCTGTGCGAGACAGAGCCCCAGCACTGGTTTTCAGCGACAGCCGGCGTTGAATGAAGTCGACCGGTGCAGCAAACGCTAAGATTAAAATTAAATACATACACATAAAAACTGGATCAGTGGTCAACAAAATAAATAAAACAAACAATAGTTATAAAATGTGTTACCATTTTATAACTATTGTTTGTTTTATTTCGGGCTTCGAATTCTCACGCGCCGTTATCATTTGATAATCTCCGCACGCAGCTGTCATTTAAATATAGGTGCACCCACTGAGTTTCTCTGAGTGAATCCACAAAAAGTATAAAAGTAAACGTAATAAATAATTACAACTAAAGAACATGAAAATAAGTTATAATCACATAGTACCAACATATTCCTGTACTAACTCTTTTCAATGATGCAAAATAACAACATGATTGTTTTCATTATCATTACTATTATGATGAATGTAAACAATACAAAGTAAAAACATAATTCTGTTACCTAGGTACACAGTAGCACAAACCAGTTTATACACATGTTCATCAACGTTGACGTCATCAGGTAGTGGTACTCGCCGCAACTCACAAACGACGTGTGGTCACGAGACACGCGCCGCCTTGTATTCGTCCATCTGCTCGGTCACACCGCAAAATAGTATTGTGCAACTGGGTAAAATTAATTCTGCATCCTGGATGGAGTCATTGCAGCCTGTTTCGGTGATTGTGAATTGCATTTGCCGTTGAAAGTTCGGCAAGGTGATGGTCCAGCCTCATAGAACATCCATTGTACGTAGCCAGAAGCAGTCGTCGTTGGTAACCTGCCGTAGCCCAGGGTTTCTCCGCACCTCCCATCCCGCCGTTACCGTGACCGCTACCTTGACCAGTAATAGCGGGACCACCAGGAACTAGGGGCCGTTGTATTGGCACTTTTTTCATTAGGGGGTTTAGTGTCTGGTTGGAGACGTGTATTGCCCGTGATCGCTCTGTAGAATTTAGGTTGGCTTGTTGGATGGTTTTACCGCCATCGGTCGGTCACCAGCTCCTCGTCTGTCAGTGGCAGGGTGTACCGCGCCCAGGTGAGGTTGACATTTGGGAAGCCCGGTTGTTATGTGTTCCTTCTTACATCCTCTCGACACCTGGATTCGGTTAATAAATACGAATTCTAGTACGAATATTCAGCTTATAACATTCCCACTCCTGGAAAACTGGCCTTCTCTCTGTGAGAGGGAATTAAAAATCTTGAAGATGTAATACTGGCTACTTTTGTAAAGTGTACACTCCAAGGATCATACATTTAAAATAACTCAAAGATTTCATTTCCTGTTTTCCAAACTCTAAGCACAAAAAACTGAGAAAAGCAAATGGAAGTAAATACTGTCTAATGTTTATTTTGAGAACTGAGTTCAAGATACGTCACACTCATACACGTAGGAGTTCATTACAGCTATATTTCATGAGACAAACATTTAATATGTATGAAGAATTTCGAATGGTGGAAGCATCAAAATATTTTTTTTTTCATATTTAGCCATAAAAGTACAGATTTTTCTTTCAATGATATTATCGACACTATCGATATTGATTGCCTTTTATTGTTTTTGCTCCTTGTTTTTTCAGGTTTTTCATCGTGCCTTATGGGCTTTTTATGTTGATTGTAATGTGAAAACGAACTGTCAAAACTCGTGATCGAAATATTGTTGGAAGGTAATTTACAAAAAGGTGTCATTAGGAAAATCAGTGCACTTTGAATTAGAGTAATGGTGGCAAGTTAAATATTCAATTATCTTGTCTACATAAAAAAAAACTTCATAGTCCGAAGCTTGTCTTTCGATACAGCGAGAAAAACTCCAATTTAAAGATTTTGATTATGTGAGAATGTCGCAATTAGTATCGCAACACGGTTCCAAAATCCAATAAAAATAAGTGGTAAAAGGAATTCACGTCTCGTACTTAAGAGTGGCGATTTATTTTGTTACGCCTAGATATGTTATGAAAAACACATGGTTTTTTTGACAGTCGTTACGGGTCGTCCGAAGCCCGAAAGGCCTACAATCTTACTAAGGGCTATCGTATTATCGTGTTTGTGGGAGTCAGATGGAGTCGCTCCATCTAAAATACTATACTGGAAGCCAACCCCAACAAAGGAGAATGGCGAGCTTGCATGTAATTTGGGATCTATTGCCATCAATGGATCCGTTGTCCGGGTTGCGTTTATTATGGAAACCCATGGATAAATATAATTAAAAAAAACAAAAATGCAAATGTAACCATTTGCTTTTTTGTTTTTTAGAGAAGTTGGGAGAGATAAAATATGAAAGGTAGAAGATCATAACCTAAAAGTAGTTTGGGCATTGACTTATTGTTTATTATTTTGCAGCAGAATGGCTTATTTATACAAATTTGCTTAAATTCATACATATATCCCGTTTGTGAAGGTAGCACCTGCTACGATTCTTACATACCTACTCCTTTTGCTTGATAAATGAATTATTTTCTGTAAATAGGTTTGTAAAAACACGTTTACACGTCAATCTAATTTTAAACCCTAGATGAGATCGGCATTTCCTATCTTACTACTCTGAGAAGAAAGGCCGAAACAAAAAGGTATCAGATGATTTTAACAGCATCATCCTCCTGTCCGTCCTTTCATATAAACCAGGGTATTGTCAAAAAAAAATAAACTCTTTTATTAACATCAAAATATTACTTAGAAAATATGTATTTTACTTATAATATATTCAAGACATGCAAATTTTTATTTTCTTATTCAATCCTAGATAATCTCTTATTAAAATATAATTTATTTATCTAATAAAAAGAAAGAAGCTTATGCAGAGACAAGGCATTGGTTTCTTGCATCGCCCATGTACCACAATATGCTCATAACATGAGAGTTCACACTGTTCCCACGGGGCAATTAAAATAATATTATAATCTAGCATTTCGACCCTCCAGCCTCTTATCTACTGCGATGTACGTGTAATAAGACTTGCTACCTATTTGCGTGATTGAATTCAGGCACGTAAAATAGGTGGGTTCGTGCCAACAAATATCCCTTCTAGAGCAGTCTCATCCCGGCAAACTTCTATTGCATACAATCCGTAGGCTCTTATGTGCTCCCCTACATATGTATATTAACACTTTACATTTTATTTACTTTCATGTTTTGTTTTATAACACACACATAACACATAACATCACGCCTATTAGGTGTACACCCACATTTCGCCAGTTATGTTTTTAAGTCCCATGTAATAGGGGGCGAGCCTAACCGGGCACAAATCCAGACTCCGGGCTGCTACTGAGAAATTCCAGATAGAAAAACCCAATAACACGTTGGCTGACCTGGGAATCGAACCCAGGACCTCATGCTCAGCAGTAGCGATTGCGACCACTAGTAGTTTAGTTTATTTATCTATAAATAAGTATAAAAGAAGGAAAACCGCCAAGCAAAAACGTACTTAGGTGTATTAGTGTAGATACCAATGTATCAATGTAATTCGTGAAAAACGTTCCGTTCGAAAACTACACGATAACTTATTTATAAATAAATTAAAATCGTTAATACATTTTAATTCCCCTCACCTAATGACTCAATATTTTTTACAGAACTCCTATTAATTGTAACTATAATTAATACAAACTTGGCCGTGAACGGTGCTCTGTTAATTTTAAATCACGCGGGTCTAGCCTCACCATCCTTCTTGGGGAAACGCTAGGAAAATGTGGATGATTAAATGAAATATCAATAGTTTCATTATCGATGGAGTAAATAGTCTTTCATCAACTTTATCATTTCAGCCGAAAGACGTCCACTGCTGGACATACTTATGCCTTTTTTTTCCGTGGTGGAAAATCCTCATGGTTGTCCTCCGCCCTGGGACGGGCGGAAGAGTCTGTCAGACTCTTGCTCACTGAAAACAATCCTGGTGTTTCATCTCACACCTACGCCGGGGTCGCGGGAATATACGATTCTTCCGCAACGGACACAATTATGCCTCCTCCAAGCACCGTCACTTCGACCGGTTCTGTGCTTTCCACATCCTGCGGATTCCTAAGGTCTAAGAACATGGTCATCGGTTTGGTTTGGGTAGGCCTTCCTACGCTACGTCTTCCGGTACGCCGTAATCACTCCAGAACCTGTCGGCCCCATTGGCCATCTGTTCTGCGAGCAATGTGCCCTCTCCATTGTCCATCCAGTCTTTAGTTTTTTGTAAAACAACACTAAAAACTAATTACGTAAATAAGGCCTTATTTTACCAAAATCAGATATTTTTATCCATAGAAAAAAATTGACGTCGGACAAAAAAAGATTAGTCAAATTCGCCCTGATTTAAACATCTATCTTCTTCACCATTATTTATGTATGAATGAACAATCTCTCTCGTCCATGGGCAAAGTGTCGAAGAAACTTCTAATTATTGTCCAAAATACTTGACGCAATACTTATTAGAAGACGTCATAGACAAGGCGCTACCCCGAGCAAAACCAAAAGCGTTAGTTCGTTCTTCAGAGGATATTAATTCAATAACTAAGCATTATAAACTACATCTAAAAACACAGTAATCATATTCGATATCCTGTCATCACATTGCATGTTCTTATTTGTTTTTATGTGTTATATACCTCTAAAATCTTCTTGTAAAAAAGTGGCAAAATTATTGATTGCAAGCATCTGTTGCGATAGTTGACGTTCTAATAGTTTGAGGATCTCACTACTAATTTTATAATTTCAAATCTAAATAATGTACGTTATATTTTTTTTATTAGAAAAAAAAAAAGAATTTTATTACAAAGAGGCGTGCGCTGGAATCGGGACAGACCGAGACTGAGCTCAAGGTCGTTTGGTCGGGGAAGTGCCTTAACAAATAATGCTGATTTATATTTAATATTAATGAGACAAGCCTTAGTGTGGTCTTACACATACTAAAAACCGAAAATAATGTTGTGTTTTCGAATTCAATTAAAGTTTACTAAAAGTTATACTTGAAATGCGCTCTTTTTACCACTTACATAATTATTGTTAGTTTAACAGGCACAAATGCGTCAAATTGTGTCATTTCCGTTTTGCTTATCTGCTGACAATGCTTGACAATGCTTAAATGTGAAATTACTGGTTCACATCTGAGGGGCAATTCCCGTATTTTTAAGAATGTTCGCATTCTAATCTCAGTCTCAATCTGTCAAAAATACAATCAACATACATTTTTGACAACTTTTTGACATTGATTGTCGCTGAGATGAGATTGCGACTTGATTTGAACATTTTAAGTTACGAGAATTGGCCTTCTGTATACTTTCTATTCCTTCTTCTCTCTACAATTTGTCCGATTCATACGCTCAGAATGAAACTATGTCCAATTTCCCCCCACAACTATGCTTGATCCTTGGGGTCGCTAATAATCTATTCAATTATCTTCACAGAATAGACTCCGCGTATGTTTTTATGTGTGTGTGTGCCAATGGGATCCGTTTCTAGGATAATGCTCCGGAATGACAAAAGCGATTCACTATTAGGTTAAATTTATTGGAACGTAGTCGAGTTAATTCCGTTAGGGTTAGTATTGCCCTTTTTTGCTTTTATGTGATTTCGGTCACGGTTTTTATTGTGAGATATTGTTTGGTATTTGGACCAATTTAATACCTTCAATCTATGGGATAGATTGAGGTAATAAGATTGGTCCACCATCATCATCATACATGTTGATGAAATTGATGCAAATCTAAGGACATTCTCAAAAGTAAAACCTACTTCTCTTGGCACAATTAAAACGTATTATTTCTGTAGGTATTCCAGTTCCAGTTAATTCCCATCTTCAAACATTTTGTCAGCAATCAAAGCATTCGCAAAAGCTCGGCTATTTCAATTCACTGAAAGACCGCCATTACCGTCTTTAACCAACTAATCCTTCCCATTGTATTCTCATATCGCCAACCAAAAAGATTTTAGATAATTATTAGAATAAGTTTTATTCACCTTCATCTACATAATATATCAGGCTAGGAACACACCTGCGAACTGTGACGTGTCTAGCATGAATTTATTTAGCGCATTAGCGCCGCTACGGTGACATGTGTGAACACGGGTGCACTTTGCATTTGAATGTTCAAAATGAGCAGTATTAATAATTGTGGAATCCTGGTTTCCCTTCGTTTGATCTTTGTAAGTGAATAGAACATTCGAGAGGAATACGTGATTTTAGTAAAGCAGGAGCAGTGTCTGAATGTTTTATCAACGTCTGCTGGTTTTTGGTCGTCGAAATAAATAAAAGAAGACTTATAAATGAACTGTGCTGGTGGGAAGCTAAAGAATTTAAAGAACATGGTTGAATAAAGAACAAATACAATTATGATTATAAATACAGAACACTATTGACCAGATTCAAGATTTTCTTTCTTTTTATTACTTTGTGTTTTTAAACTTCTTGTAACACAAAACGAAGAACAAAATACTAATGAATATACAAAAGTTACTTAAGATCTAAAAAGTTTCTAACAATGTTACAGCCTGCACCGAGCTTATTTATACACGCAAGTATATAAATATTTAACTTGCAAACTACTTAGAATACCTTAAGCTATCTTTGGCTCGTAGACAAAACTTTCGAAGTCTTTGAAGCGAGATCGAGTGTGCACACAGTTTTCCCAAAAGATTTCAAAGATGAACTTTGAAAGATAGAACAAAATTGTGAGTTTCCTGCTTTTATAGCAGAAAAAGACTGTTTATTTTAGAGTGTAGCTAGGAAATCGTGTTTTTTTAGAATTTGTTTTTTGAAAGTGGCTTGTAGTCATTTGTATATTTGCTTATACTAACTTGGAAAATGTAACAAAATAAAAGCCTCTTTTGTGAAGTTAGAATTCTTTAACACGTGTTTTTTGTTTCAATTTAAATGTGTTATAAGTCGATAGTGCACAAAAAGGTAACGTCGATAAGATAATAAAAAATACTAGTTGTTTAGATTCCCACTCTCCGAGGATGAAGCCCGCACCTCCTCCTCCGGCGACGACGACTTCCAAGTAGTCGTTAAAGGAGGCAAGAGGAAGGCTAAATCCTCCGCCCCCGCTGGCCCGGTCACCAAGGCCCAGAAAAAACAGGACGACTTATCGTCCAGCTCCACTTCCGCCCCTAGTCCGCGGGCCAGTCGCCCCGCCAGCCCTATGGCTTGCCCACCCGCTCCTACCGCGAGGAAGCAAAAGCCTCCTCCCCCCATTTACGTCCAAGACAAGTCCAAATGGACCGAAATTTCCAGGATGTGCGTTGATCGCAAGATCAACTACACCAACGCCCGATCCACCCTCCAGGGGATCAAAGTTACCGTCCCCACGTCTACGGACTTTAGGGATCTCTCCCGCGCCCTACGTGAAAGGAACTACTCCTTTCACACTTACTCCCTTCCGGAGGAAACCCCTACACGCGTCGTTATTAGGCGCGTTCCACAGGAAATCTCCACCGAGGAGATTAAGAGCGACCTTGTCTCTCAAGGCATACCAGTTTCCGCCGTCCATCGCTTACATAAAGCGAGACAGGGCCTAGTCTACGACATGGTCCTGGTCATCTGTGACCCCACAGACGGTCACCACCCGAATTTTAAAGTTAAGTCGGTGTGTTCGCTCTCAGGCATCTCAATAGAGAAGCCTTACAGAGCTCAATTAATTGGACAGTGTCATCGCTGCCAATTATATGGTCACTCGCAGTCCAACTGCTATGCCACCCCTAGATGCGTCAAGTGTCTAGGAGAGCATGGCACCGCCGACTGTACCCGCCCTAAAGATTAGAAGGGGAACTATGTTTAGAGCCTCCCAGCTGTGTACTCTGCGGCCAATCGGGACACCCGGCAAATTACCGGGACTGTCCTAAGGCCCCGAAGTCCTCCTCTCCCAAACTCGCGAAACGCGCGAGCGACCGCCAGCACAGGGAAAGCCCCTGGGGAAAGCCTCCTTCCGCGCTGATGCCGGAGCGGCTCAGTCCGCAGAGGCCGTCTCCCTTTTTTTTTTTTTTTTTTTTTGTTCCCGGGGTGGAAAATCCTCATGGATGTCCTCCGCCCTGGGGCGGGCGGAGGGGTCTGTCAGACTCTTACTGACTAAAAACCACCCCGGTGTTCCTTCTCACACCTACGCCGGGGTCGCGGGAACACATTATTCTTCCACAACCCCGGCTGGTGCCGGCCCGCTTGCGCGGGCCCCGTCTCGGGCGGGGGGAGTGAGGTGTTCTCCCCCCGCAACGTCTGTGGTCGGCGCGCGAGGAACACTACGCGCGCCGCCTTCTCGGGTCCTGATGTTGGGGGGCGACGGATGTCCCCGAATCCGTCGCCCCTGGACCCATTTAGGGGGGCTGGAAGAGGGTGTTGTCCGCCCTCCGCCTGCGCCCGGTGCGCCTGCTGCGGATCGGGAGAGTGGACGAGATCTCTCTCTCCCTTTCCGCAGCCTCCTTCTGCGAGATAACTGTTTCGCAGAAGGAAACCACCGCGTCCCAGGACTCGGCGCTGCTGACCATCGAACTCACTACGGTCGGCAGCGACAAGTCACTGCCTACTTCTGAGATGAGGGCACGGCGCGGCTCCTCCCAAGCGGCACACTCTGCCAGCGTATGCCACGCCGTGTCCTCCCGGCAGTCGACGCAGTGGTGACACCGAGCGTCCGGCTCCCTGTTTATGCGACACAAGTACTTCCCGAAGCAACCATGCCCCGAGAGCACCTGCGTCGCTCGAAACGACAGGGAGCCGTGCCTTCTCCCGAGCCAGCGGTCGAGCACTGGCCGGATCGCCTCGATGGTGCTGAGGCCGGCGGTAGGGCGTGAAAGCCTCACCCGCCATTCCGCCACCAGGACCTCGCGGAGCTGCAACCGATGCTGCTCGATTTGTTGCTGCATCGGTCGCTCGCCCCGCTCCCGCGCTGCCTCGCGCCACCGGTACAGTGACGCGAGCACCTTCGCCTCCAGGTCCCAGGGCGGTGATCCGGCCAGTGCACAACCCGCCTCGAAGGAGATCGTGCGATACCCCCGAATGACTCTGACGGCCATCGCCCGCTGCGGCTTGCGCAGGACAGCTATGCTGCCGGCCGTCAGGTCAGACGCCCAGATCGGCGCTCCGTAGAGCGCCATGGATCGCACGATCCCCATATAGAGCCGCCTACAGGCGGCGCTCGGGCCCCCCAGATTGGGAAGCAGCGTTGCCAGCGCCCCGGCCGCGCCCAACAACTTGGGCGCCAGCCGCCGGAAGTGGGGTCCGAAGTCCCACCGGCTGTCGAGCACCAATCCCAGATATTTCATGGTGGGCTCGACAGCGATCCGGACCCCCCCGACCACAATATGTGATCCAGCCGGCGGCGCCCGCCGGGGGCCATGAAACACCATGGCCTCCGACTTGTTGAGGGCCACCTCCAGGCCGAGGCGCCGTATGCGGCTCACCGTGAGTGAGACCGCCGCCGTCGCGAGCAACGCTGCCTCCCTGTGCGAACTCCCCCGGGCCGTGACCAGCGTGTCGTCCGCGTAACACGTCAGGTCCGCGCCCGGCGGGAGCTCGCCCCTCAGCACCCAGTCGTACCCGATGTTCCACAGGAGCGGTCCCACTACCGATCCCTGTGGAACACCGCACGACACTTGGCGCTGGTTTCCGCCATCACGTCCCATGTAGGTGACACACCTCCCCGCCAGATAAGCCCCAACGATGCGGCGGAGGTAGAGAGGCACCCGATGATAACGCAGTGCCTCCCGTATGCAGCTCCAGGGCAGGGTGTTGAAGGCGTTGGAGATGTCCAAGGACACCGCCACCACCACCCCGCCCCGGGACACTGTTTCCTCCGCCAGGACTCTCACCCTCGACACAGCGTGGATGGTAGAGCGCCCATGCCGAAAGCCGAACTGGCTCTCGTCCAGGTCCGGCCCCTCTCTGCACAAGTGGCCGACGAGGCGGGCTGCGAGTATGCGCTCGAACAGCTTGCCCACCTCGTCGAGCAGCACTATGGGCCGGTACGCAGACGGCGAGTCGGCAGGGCGCCCCGCCTTCCTGAGCAGGACCAAGCGACCTGTTTTCCACAAAGTGGGAAACTGGCCCCGCTCAAGGCACGCTGTGAAGAGTCCTCTTAGCTGGGGCTCAAGCTCTTTCAGAGCGAGGGCTAGCGCTAGGCCGTGAATCCCGTCGGGCCCCGGAGCCACGTTCTTGGCCCGGAGCCGCATCACGGCCGCCCCCATCTCTGCCTGTGTCACCTCTGGGACGCTGATGGCGTTCTCCTCTGTAGACCCTGCGGCTGTGGGCAAAGCCATCGGCGGCGGGGTATGCTCCGCTCTTGCCGGGAAGAGGGCTGCGACTACCTCCTCCAGCAGCTCGGGTTGGAGACTCTCCGTAAGTGGAGGCGCCGCGGCTCGAAGTTTCCCTCGAACCGCTTTATACGGGCGCCCCCACGGATCCCCGTCTAGAGTCTCCAACATCTCCTCCCTGGCTCGCGTCCTCGCCTCACCGATGGCCAGCCACAGAGTCTCCTTTGCCGCGCGGTACACCTCGTACAGCGCGGCTTCTTCGTCAGGGACCCGACGACGTCTCCTCCGGTAACGGGTGTACTGGCGTCTAACCGCCACGCACGCGACGCGTAACTGCGCGATCGCGGCGGACCACCAGTACACCTGGCGCCTTGCACCCTGTGCGTGGGCGCGGGGCATGGACGCGTCGCATATCTGCGTCATTGCCCCGCGGAATCACAGCGCCTCCAGCTCGACGTCATCGGGTCCGGTCGTTGCCGACCCCCGGAACCAGGCCTGAGCAATGGCTGCCTCCTCGAGAAGCTCCCTGTCGATGTGCTTACGCGCCCAGCGCGGGCCGTCCGAACGCGGGACTGATGTTCTGCGGCCGCCAGCGGTCTGGGCGGAGACGTCGAATCGGATGTATCGGTGATCCGACAACGTCTCCACCTCCGCGGCGACACGCCAGTCGCGGACACGGCTCGCGACAGCAAGGCTTGCAAACGACACGTCCACTATGGACCCGCCCCGCTGCCGCACGCACGTGTAGACCGAGCCCCGGTTCAGAACGACCAGGCCAGTCGTGATCGCCCACTCCTCCAATGCCTCACCCTTAGCATCGGTCACCGGGGATCCCCACGCCGCAGACTTGGCGTTGAGATCCCCGAGCAACAGCACCGGGCGAGGATGGAGCTGGCCCACAACGGCACCCAACTCGACAAGGAACCTCTCGAAGTCGGCGAGACTCTTGTTGGGCGAAAAATACGCCCCAACGACGCCAACGCCATCTGCGAGGGCGGCTACCCAGCCGTGCCCCCGAGACGGGCTGACGAGAGCCCCGCCAATGATGGCCACCAAACCATCCAGATCTCCCACCCAGTTATCCCTGGGCGGGACCCAGTACGGCTCGGCGACCACGGCCACGTGAATCGACCACTCTGCCATGCTCTGGAGCAAGAAATCCTGATCTCTGGCAGAGTGGTTGATATTGCCCTGGAGGAGACGGAACAGCGCCATTTATGCGCAGTCCATCCCCCCCTCTGCATCATTCTCAGGCCGGGAGTCGGCCGGAGGGCAGCCAGGCTGAGGGCCCCCGGCAGCCTTGGCAGACCCTTCCTTCCTCTTTTTGGTGGGCGCGCCACAGGCCTTACCGCCCGCTCTGTGCCCAGCGGGCCTCCCCGCAGCTGTACAGAGGCTGCAGTTTGGCGCCGCGGAGCACTGGGCCGCCTTGTGGCCGGGCTGGCCGCAGCGATAGCACTGCTCGCTGCGGTCAATTGCGGCGGTGCACCGCGCCCTAACATGCCCCATGTCCAGGCACCGGTAGCACCGCAAGGCCCTGGGCTGCAGCAGCTTCACCCTCGCCGCAACCCACCCCACCAACAGACGCCCACCGTCAGCGACCTTATTCGCCGCCGGCACCGGGCACCGCACCCAAATCGTGCCGAGTCCGGAAGCGTCGGCGCGTATGTCGCCCGTCCGCACGTCTCCTGGCGGACATCCGCCGACTCGGGCGACGGCCACCACGACTTCAGCCGGGGTCGTCGAGTCGTCCAGGCCATCGACGCGCAGCTCAGCGGTCTTCATCGGCCTGGACACCCGGACTTCCTCCGGGTTGAGGACCTCCCTAAGTTTGGTGGCCAGGATGTCCGCCTTTTCCCCGCTAGAGGCACCCGACACCTCGAGCAGCCGCGCCCCCGTTATCGCTGGCCTCAATCTGAAGCCGGACGGTGTGCCAAGGTCGGGGAACGCGACTTTGGCTTTCGCCTGCGCTAGGACCGCCTTGTAGGTAATGCCCCGTTCGACGGCTCCGGGCTGCAGCGTAATAACTACAGCTTCGGAGCGTGGGGCTTTGACCTTAGGCGGTCCCTGGGCCTTCTTAGGAGCCGATGCTGGTGCCGGTGCTCCAGCGGGTGCTAGTGGCGCCGTCTTCTTCCCGCGACGCCGGCCCTTCTTGACGACCGTCGCCCATGTCTCTGTGGGAGGCGCGAGCGAGGCCGCCGGTGGCGCTGTCGCCCGGGAAGTGGGCACAGACGTACCCTCCGCGGGCTTTTTGGTCCCCTTCCCGGACCCACTTGATACAACCGCCGCGGTTGTTGGCCCCTGCTTGATGGGCCCCTCCTTCCTCCGCTTGTCCGCAGCGAGCGGTGGGCGGAGATTCACCGCTGGGAGGAGCCTCTCCTCGATGGCCTCCAAGCGGGCACCCACCATCTGTCCACACTGCATCATGCAGATGCGCGCGATTTTCTCTACCTCCGCATCCGCTAGTGCAGGTGTCGATGACGGGACCGGTGATGGGGCCGACGACAGAGCCGCGACGGAAGAGGAGCTGCTGGCCGCTGGTAATACCCTCTGGGCGGCGAACTGCCGCTTGAGGTCCTCCAACTCGGATCGGAGACGGCTATTCTCCTCCCATAACTTCGCCGTCTACTCCGTACTCGTGCGATTAATGAGGACCTCAACCGCCTCCTTTATTCCCTCAGCCGCCTCCTTCAAAGCACGGGTGAATGTGCCCTTCAGGTTGCCAGATTTGGTGGCCACCTTCAGGACGACATCCACACCGTCCAAAACCTGGCGACTGAGCGCCACCCCCGTCACGCTTTCCCCGGCTGCCATGCGAGCAGAGCGCCGCTCTCGGGCCTGTCGAGCCAACTCAGTGACCTCGTCAGCCGCGACAGTCTTTTGCTGGGCCCTCTTAGCAGCACTCGCCTCAGCTCTGTTGGAAACCAACAGGGACGTAGTCGAGCCTCCGCTTTGGTCCTCCACCACGGGCTCGGAGTCGGGCTCCACAGGAACCGGCGTGTCGGGGCGCTTCAGAAAGCGACCCCGAGCGTCGCGCGACGTCGAAGAAGCTGACGTTCCGGTCTTTGCGCGACCTCGCCCTCTTCTGCCTGCTGGCCCCAAGGGTGCCGATAGGTTTTCCTCACTAGAGGAGTGGTCCGCCTTCCAATATTTTGGAGTATGTCCTTCCCCACTCTCCACCTCTTTTTCAGCCAGAGAGCGCTTTGAGCTTACGCTCGCCACGCTCACCACACTCATCCTCTCGGATGCAGTGTCAGAATCTGACACCGCACCTACACTTTTTGGTTCGTCCCCTGAGAGACAGGAGCCTCCTCGGCTCTTGTTGCCATTGGCAATCGGGAAACAGTTGATGCCCCCCCCAGAATACGTGGGACATGACGCTACGGAAGGTAGCGTGGCGGATTCTCCAGCTGCTGAGCAGCTGGTACCGCCCTGGGGTAAAATTTTTTCACCTGTGTTGTCCATTTTTTATTTTTTGTCCGCTTTTTAAGGGTGCGGTCCTTGGAGCGCTAGCGACTGGTCCCCCACCAGCCACTCATCCTCTCGCCACGCTCAAAACTTAGGATTAGGTGGTTTTTTTTATCTTAGAGGTGTCCTTCCTCTCCGACGGCGGCATCAGACATGCCTCCGTTCGCTGTCTGGCCAAACCGGCTCAGCGAACCCGCCGAGTGTTCTCTCGTCACGATTGCTCGTGAGAGAGAAGCGCCAGCCACGTTGGTACGCCTGCACCATTGTGGCAGGGTCGCGTCCAGTGTCAATCGACGACCGTCGATCAATCAGGAGCGACCCATCTCCCTTGTTTCTCCACTGTGCCTTCTGCTAATCAGAGGGACACGTGGAAGAACATCATGGAGCCTACCTACTGCTCCCTTCTGGCACCGTCAGAGGAAATTACGCTCCTCCGAGAAGGTCTCTATGCCTCCCCTCATCCACCCCGACAAGAGCGTCGCGTTCGACAGCACCGACAAGGCCGAATGCCTTGCTGACAGCCTAGAGTCCCAGTGTTCTCCCAGCTCTCAACCAGTAGACCAAGCTCACCTGAACAAGGTCGACGCTGAAGTCGAACGGAGACCTTCCACCCGTTGAAGACCCTGATGATCCTCTGCCTCCCGTCACTCCAGATGAAGTGCACGACATCATAAAAGGGCTCCAAGCTCGTAAAGCCCCCGGTTCGGACGGTATTACCAACAAGGTATACAAACTCCTACCTGCCCCTCTAATAATGCTCATGACCGTCATCTTCAATGGCGCCTTGAGCAACAACATCTTCCCACAAGCGTGGAAAGAAGCAACAGTCATCGGTATCCCAAAGCCAGGCAAGCCAAAGTCTGAGCCCTCCAGCTACCGTCCCATTAGCTTACTCAACGTACTCGGCAAAATCTACGAGAGGCTTATTTATAAGCGTCTCAAAGACTACGCCGAAGCAAAGAGCCTCATTCCCAACGAGCAGTTTGGTTTCCGTCCACAACACTCGAGTATCCACCAGGTCCACCGTATCGTAGAGCACTTGTGCGCCGGTATGCAGCGTAAGGCGACGACGGGTGTGCTATTCTTCGACATAGCGCAAGCCTTCGACAAAGTCTGGCACAACGGCTTGTTATACAAGCTTTACCAACTAGGAGTGCCAGATCGTCTCGTGCTCATCTTACGAGACTTTTTGTCGTATCGCATCGAGGGTGCACTCTCGTCCCCTCACCCTATTCGCGCCGGTGTCCCTCAGGGTTTCGTCATATCTCCTCTAGTCTTCACGCTGTTCACCAGCGATATCCCACAGAGTAAAAAGGCTCAGTTGGCTCTCTTCGCCGACGACACTGCCGTTTACTATACCGGTCATTGTCCCAATGCTATAGCTCGTACTCTCCAAACCTCCGCAAACGTCTTAGGCGCTTGGTTCCGGAAATGGAGAATCGAGGTCAACCCCGATAATAGTCAGGCGGTTCTCTTCTCGAGACGTCGTCGAGTCCCACCCCCCCTTCCCAGCCCGATCACTATGTACGGCAAGCCAATCCCTTGGGAGAAGCAAGCCAAATACCTAGGCGTGATCCTTGATCAAAACTTAACGTTTAAACAGCACATTAAGGCTGTTCACGCGCGCGCCGCTTAGCTCTTGGTAGACTCCACTTTATTCTGACAGCCCGTTGCAAACTGTCACTTAAATGCAAGCTGCGCATCTACACCGCAGTCATCCGTCCCATCATGACCTATGCCTGCGTTGTATTCGCGCACGCTCACCCACGTCATCTCCATAAGATACAGACCCTCCAGAACCGATTCCTCAGAAAGGTCACGGGTGCCCCCTTCTATGTCCGTTATATAAATCTCCACATCGATCTTAAAATGCCTACCATAAACCAGTTCATGAAACGCTTATCGAAGCGCTTCTTTGACTTTGGCATAAAACACTCCAACCCCTTGATCTCAGCGGCCGCCCGCTACACTCCCTCCCGCATTAGCAGTATTCGCCGACCAAGGCATACTTTAATCGCCCCCGACGACGCCACTACCCTCCTCCAGGAGAGTAGTAAGGCCACCAGCACACTACATAAGCCCAAAACCCGATCGCCGTCCTACCGTCCTCGCCGCCGAGGCCCGCCGCGACGCCCAAATCCACGCCCCTCCCGACCCTTGCTCGAGCCAGCCCGCGCCGATGAGCCTGTAGCTTTAAATTCGTCCCTAAATCACTCAAATCCTGATCCAGCTAGTCCCTTGCTCCCCTCTCCCAGCGACGCCCTAAGCCGAGGTTCGTACCCCGAAGGGGGTGCCCTTAGCGTTGTCGCTTAGTTTTTAAGTTAGTACATAAGTTTAAGCCCTGGCTGGAGGCCTTAATTTATTAGGGCAACCACAGGCAAGTCCGTCTAAGCAGACGACAACCTCATAGGTTGACCTGCGAGATGCCATTTACATATAAAAATAAAAATAAAAAGTTGTTTAGATAATTATGAATAAAGTCGTTTCTAACTGACGCCCGTTTTTATAGTGTAGCTAAATTAATATAAAGCAAGTACAAAAGTAAACCCCAAATCCAGTGCGCTAGCAGTTAAAAGCTCGAATTGCATTTTAAATACGGCAACCTGCTCCTATTTCCATGTTGAACATAATTAAATTACCTCGGAACAAACCAACTGTCAGTTTAACAGTCTCGCAAATTGATGCAAAATTGTTTTGGTATGTTTGTGGCACTCCACCGACAAACTGGATAGGATTTAAATGATTATTACGGTTAAATCAAATAGAAAATTATTGTAATAAATTGCATTTAAAGGTATGATGACTACGCTATTGAGAAGCTCGTGTCTGAATAATAACAGCCTCATGGGAAGATCGAAGGTTAAGCTACGCTAGCCGCGGTCAGTTCGTGGATGGGTGACCATCTATTACTTATCGAGAGACCTCCGTGCCTTGGATAGCACGTTAAGCCGTTGGTCCCGGCGGTCCTAACCTAGGAAACAGGAGGGTGACCCTGATAAGGGGTCACCCTCCAGTTTCCTAGGTCTTGTCTTTTTATTGGGTCCATCGCATCTCATTTCACATTCATAAACGCATAAAGCACTGACACATAACATTACCACATTACATAACAGGCCATTTTGCAATGAGGCTTACATTATTATTTCTTTGGTGGTGGTGAATGTTGGGTCACAGATTACTATTATGTAGCAAGCTATGTTTGGGTCTAATTACGAAAACGTAAAATGAATATTGAGGATGTTCTCGTAGCTTACATGTTTGTCTATTTATTTTTATTTTATTTTAATTTATAAATCTGTTTAGTATATTCTATCACATTTAAATTTATTATTATATATTTTTTACGTACGATGCACCGGTAAAGCGTCTAAATATTTGTTTGCTGCATCGGTGGACGTCATAACGTCAGCGCCGGCTGTCGCTGAAAACCAGCGCTGAGGCTCTGTCTTGCATAGGGTCACAGCATTATGCTGAGCAATAGCCGTTTTGTGTGGATGTGACGCATGTTTCCAATAACCTTTTCTTTTTTGAGTGTTTGTTCTTTTTTGCGTCATGTTTACCGCAAATAATCGTTTTTTCTTTCTTATTTCTAGTCAAGATCCCAAAAGTCTGACAACCAGTCTTACCAAGGAGTATCGTGTTACCCATGTACTGGGCTGTGGAGGACAGATAGGCAGTCGCTCCATGTGAAATACTGGTATTCAGATGCGTCTGGTTAGACTGGAAGCTGACCCCAAAACAATTGGTAAAAGGCTTGGCAGATTGATTGATGACTACATTATTACGTTTTTTGTGACTAAAGTAAAACAAATATGGAATTTGATAAAAGTAGCTTTTTAGGTAATTCGTAAGAGATTTTTTAACGTAAAACCTGTCATTTTGTTTTGAACCATGGACTCTAAATAATAAAATATAGTTTTAAAAAAACACGCTTTAATAGCAAGCGAACTTAAAAGTATAAAATAATAAAAAAGTTAAAGTAAAAGTGAAACAGCGTGGGATGATTATTTTTTTGTAATAATTATGATATTGTAAACAGTAACTAATAAAATGATCATGACATTCGATATCAAGCACCCCACGCTTTTTCACTTAAACTTTTTTTTTTATTATTTTCCTCTTTTCAGTTCGTTTGCTATGCGTGTTTTTTTTTTGTTTTTTAAACTACAATTTACATTCTGAATTTTTAGTCTCAAGACGACATTTTTATTTATTTATAAATTTATGAGATTATTGTATTGTCATCGGCCCTTGAGCCCTGTGCAAACTTTCAAGTGAATCAGACTACTAGAAGTAGGTGAAAATAAAATTAAAATATGTCGTTACATACAGAGGGCTAATTCACGTAATTTTATGACGCACCGATGAAGTTGCAGTGCAGGAGCAGTTAAGTTTAGGTTTGAGTGTCAAAGGGTATTCTCGTAATCTTTGAACTGCGCGTCAGCTGCGCGTAAACTGCACGTCACCTGCACTGCAACCAAACTCGTAGTAGTCTATGCCAAACTCTACCAAATTACCCACGGTGTGGCCACATGAAAGAAAAAATAATACTCACTGAAAAATCGAATAAAATCGATTACATTAACATGAATTTAACGTTATTATAATACTGAAATAATACCTCAGTACTGATTATAGTGCTTTTTCTTACCATATAAACGAACAATTATGTTTTAATTCGCAATCAAAGATATATTTTGCTATAATTTGGCTGAATGATGGTCTAACATTGCCACGTAAAACTACGTAACTGTCATATTATGAGGAAACGCGCTTATAACATAAAGAGCGCGAAATTCAAGACTCAGTGAACTTAGATGGTAAGTATAAATTATAATGATTATAATAAAATTATTAAGGATGTAGGTACAGTGAATTATACGAAGTAGTGGCAGTTTAAATTCATTTCATATAAGTTTCATCCTGATTCTTCAGTAGATATGACTTCACGCAAACGTGTGTCTGTGCGGCAAATGGAACTGCTGGTCGAGTATTTGGAGGGCCACAGGGATTTTGCCCGTGGCAGAGTAAAATCTAGAGAAGGGAGTGCCTTGACATCACGCCTTTGGTCAGAATGCGCCAATATCTTAAATGCAGAGGCAGACGGGGATCCAAGAATTCCCAAAAACTGGAACAAGGTCAGTTAGGTAGATCATATCGATATTGCACCTATGTGTATCGCTATCGGTACATTATACTTGGGTAAATAACTAGATTTGTAATATTTTTAGTGGTACACCGACTATAAGAGCCGCTTGCTCAACCGAATTAGGCAGATTCGGAATAACCAACAAGGTACAGGTGGAGGGACAGGCGTACCCACTTCTTTATCCCCTTTAGAGGAGAGAATCGCTGCTCTGCTTGGTGCAGGCATTGAGATTGTGGGGAGAAGTGGCACACCCCAAAATGAGGTGCAAATAAATCCCTTGTCGGTAAGTTATTGAATACGTTTTATTTTATTTTTATCGTATTTAAGCTCGGGTCTTATTGACAGTGGTATTTTTCTTTTTGCTTTGCTAGCCTGCACCCCACGCAGTTTCTCCGTTGCCTGCACTTCCCACATTACCTTCAGAAGATACTATGCATGCACCAACACTCAACAATAGCATTAATATGTAAGTTTTTATTAAGTCAAGAACCTATCATTCTAGCTGAGCAATAACTATTAGAAATATGCAGTTCTCGTGTGAGAGGTCATTCTATTTTAATTTAGATAATTTATTACTAACCATTTAAGTACTTAATATTCATAAATGTTATTTATTTTTTCAGAAATGAAGATATCAGTTTTGAGGCTGACGTTGCAACAACACAAAACATCACACATATTACTGAAAGGTAATAAGTATAAGGATTAAGGTTGAAGATGCAGAGTAGCCCGCGAAATTCATATTTTCTCAGGTTTTTTGCAATTTGCGGGTTGGTTGTATGTTGAACAAAATATGATTCGCGATCGTAAAATGTACGTCTTTGCAGAAGGGACAACATGTCGAGTTTTACTATCGTAGAGTTATATGAATCATAGGATTGTAATTGGGTAAATACGTACTTGTTACGATCGTGAATCCTATAGGCTACAGTGGAGCTTCAACCTTAATAATAAGGATTATGATAAGTTGTCATATTTGGGAAATAAATAACAGTCTGAAAACCATGACATATTTTTATTTTGTTTCAGTGAGCAAGAGGCTACTCAGACAGCGTCGCAGCAACAATCCACGTCAAGACAGCGACGCAGCAAAAATCCACGTCAGCGATGTAGGCAATGTACATTTTATTATTGATACACAATACACATAACTCACTTGTAATGGAAAATAATACATTAAACTGTTATTAGGTTGATTATATTTTACCTATTAACTGATTTTTATAGATACATTCTTAAATCTTATTTTTGGCAGCGCCTCGTATATCATCAGAGCTGGAGCAGTCTCAAAATACACTGGCCAATTTAGAAAAGTCAAGAATAGAGGTCGAAAGGCTTGTGGCTGAAGGCTACAGTAAGATGGCTGATGCCATGAACAGAATGGCTGATGCAGCAACCACATCAGCTGATGCACAGTACCGCATAGCAGTAGCACTGGAAAATATAAATCATTCCTTGGTAATAACAAAACTTTTCTTTTTTGCACACATAACTTTCCACTTAAATATATTTTGTTTATAATCCTAAAAGAATCTACAATGCAGTCATTTTCTTTTTAGGCAAGACGGCGGGGGCGGCTAGCTTCTTCAGATGATACAATGTAAAAAATAGATGTGCTTGTTAAAAACAATTACAATCTTATCATCATTATAAATACAAAAATAAATAATTATCCTCTATTCTGACTCTTATTCCCTATGTAGCCACAGGCGATTCATAAGAGCCTGTTGGACAGCCCGAACTTCCAACAAGTCTCTGTTTGGCTGCCTGTTAGCTTGCGCAAGAATACTCAGACTCTCTGCACGCACATCCTTCTCAGATGCTCAACTCCTTACACGCATTCTCTCTTCTTGCTCACGCTCTTGATGTGTCAGTTGGGGCACTGGTAATTGTGCCATGTTTGCTATATTATGCATTACAGCACAGGCATTCACTATTTGACCTGCAAAAACAGGATCATAGTGAAGCATGTGTGCAGATAATAAACACCTGAAACAAAAACATTTAGAAACTATTATAAATACCTAACAATACAACAAAAAAGGCCTCAATATATTCAAGACTTCTTCAGGTCAAGATAATAAAAAGAGTATGAATATTAAGAGGAAACTTAGACAAAACTAGTTTTACTCAAACACATACCTGAATTGAGCTTTCAAGACACCAATGCATCTCTCTACTGTATTGCGAGCTGAGACCTGCAGCTTATAATATTGGTCTTCTGGAGAACCTGGTATTGCATTCAACACTGGGGTCATCATTGTCTTCCTCAATGCATAACCACTGTCACCTAGAAGAATAATTATTCATAATATTGAATAAAAACAATGTTTAACATATTTTTTTAATAGGTATGGAAGGACATTCACCCAACAAAAATATTTCCTCTTCATCATATTTTTGGTTAAGATAGCGCTGTAAATTACGCCATACTGATGAATCATGGGTTGCCCCAGGCTTACTGGGGTCAATGCATAAAATTTTAAGATTCCAATCACATATTTGAAAAAATAATTTTCAGATGTACAGTTTTATTTTATGCCAGTAAAGCAAACAATATATTATAATAATTGTTTGTTTTTTAAATTATAGAAAATAAGATTGATTATGTCTAAATAGATTACATACAATCATCACATTGAGAGAATGATATCCTTTCCTATTGAAGTATCGTTCTTCATGCTGACTGGGTCTTATAATGGTAACTTGGGTGCCATCAATACAGCCAATTACCCCTGGCAACTTGAACTTTCTATAAAAACTACAAAAAAACAGATATAGAACCGAGCTATCACAATCTGATAGCCCAATTCTTGAGTAATTTGGAAGTGACTGGTTCCAGAGATTAGCACGTTCAACCAAACTCTTCAGCTTAATTAAATTACTATAGATAAACACGATGGACTAACCTTTGCCTGTACACTCAAACCATCCTTCCTTTTCTCCGTCGGAATACATGCCTCTAGCTTTCCAATCAATTCCCGAGTCAAGTCTTTGCTCAGACGATAGGGTTTCTGGAATTCCCGATCCGAAATACGGAATGGATCCAAAAAAAACCTATGCCTTTTTAGGGTTTGACGACGTTCTCGGACATCTATTTCGGCAGCGAGGGATAAAATCCTCAACCCAAGTTGGTAACTCATGTTCACTAAAAAGGTAAAAATACATTAAGAATTTAATTGAAAACGACTTGTAGTTAACAGGTTTTAACAATTAAACGTATAATATTTAATTTTAAACACTTACATTACCAAAAAATACAATTTGATGTCAACAAAAGTAAATATTGAGGAACTTATGTTGTGCGTAACCAAAACTGCACGTTGATCGAATTGAAACCTAAAATGTGTCATTTTGAGACGTCAAAAGAATAGCAAAATACCGATCTTGTTGCGTTCAGAACCACGCACTGATGACGCGCAGTAGGAGAATACCGATAATGCGCTCGCGTGACGCGAACTTGACGCGAGCGTATCTGATAGCGGTAGAGAATACGAAAAACGTTGTTTTGATCGAAACTTCACTGCAACTGCACTGCATCTAAACTTCTTTTGTTACGTGAATTAGCCTACAGGTCAAGCTAATAAAACCGTGTTCAAACGAAACGAAACGACTTCCACGACTTATACACCTACTGGCGAAACTAACTTTCATAAATCACTAAAGACGACCGCCTCGGGGTTCGTCAATCGACAAGTGAAAGATAGTCCGCATTAAACAAGCAAATTACACCACAACTTGCCCGTATAAGTAGCAATACATCTCCATAATTCACAGTCTAACATAATAGCGTTGATGATCAAACGCCAAAACGCTTATGTAACAGAGGAAGTAGTCCATTTGAGACCCATGTTCGTGTACTTTGGCAAAAACCGAACGTATATGACGGCTCACTCGTCATTAATCATATCAGCAGATCGTAACCGAGACCGCCGTATACCAGATATAACCGGATATATCCAGAATACCGCTTAACAATGTTGTGTCCTATTTTTCGTGTAATAAAATTGGAATAATGGCAAATATAAGGTTAGTTGTTATTTTTGATGGGGTTACCAATGGTGGCTTTGAAAACGATTTTTTGTAAAAAAATGTTCCAATATTGATTAAAGCGGAAGTTTCATCGTTTAACGTTGTTTTAATAGGAGTATACGTGATTGCATGTTTTTATTTTTTCTCTAAAAATTCAATGTTCAAAATTTTACATGGTTTAATGTTCAAATTTTTACATACAAATAGGGTCTTACTGTAACAATAAGATTAGCACTGTTAGAAAATAAATATCTTTGGAAAGTTGTTGTGTTCTTTAACAAGCTCTAGCTTGTAGCTGCGTTGCAGCTAATCCTTAATCTTTTCTGGTACTAACGCGACATGTTATATGGGACACTATGTATAATGTGCCACTCTAGCAACATGCCAGACATTGCCACCATTTTGTAGTTTAAAACGTGGTGCTTAAACTAAATGGTGGTTCCTGCAATTAGTTTTCATTATACGTGTAAAGGATAGCGAATACGCGAAACGCGTAGAAAATAGTATCCAGTTACCTGAATATATTATATAAATATCAACGAAAATTATGTTCACTTTTGCTTAAAGACATTTAGTAACTAAAAGCTGTTTTTAGCATTAACAACAACAATATACCTTGCTCGCCATTTCGTAAAATGCACCCTTCCAAATAAAAAATAAGCCTTTCATGAACGACAAAGGGTCGAAAAAATATTGAAAACGGAAATATAAAAATAGCGGCAGTAAATCTCGATAATAAAGCAAGCGAAGCACTAAATAACTACAAATCAAAACGTGTGTGTGGCACAACCACAGAATAATACAGAAGTTCGTCTCCATAGAACGAGTGAAAACCACAGAGCATCATTATAATACTGGTAGTGAAAACGTAAGCACACCTGAAGACGCTTTACGTGCGCCTGATTTTGCTCGTTGTATGGAGTCGTCCTTTTGTACTAATATATTTTGTGGCACAACCCTATCCTCGGCCATAATACACGAATGACGTGTCTCCATCTACCGGATCACATGCGCATTCCGAACACGTGCGGATCATCACTCATATGTTTGTAGTGGCGCGTTGTACTTGCGCAGAATTTTGCAATTTTCGAGTGACATTTTGAAGAAAATTGGTGTGTTGTGTCTGTTGTGGAGTGTGTTGTACTTGCGCGGAATTTTGAAAATTTCGAGTGACTTTTTGAAGAAAATTGGTGTGTTGTGTCTGTGTCTTGTGGAGAAAAAAATAAAAATATTGATAGCTTTTGCCCGCGGCTTCGCCCGCGCAGAAATTATTTACGGAAACGTGCTACCGAGATAAATAGTATCCTAGATAAAATCCAAATCCATTCATTCGTTAAAGCATGGAAAGGTAACTGACAGACAGATAATCAATGCAAATAATATTTTTTTCATTTTCGAAAAATTTGTTGTTTTGATTCTAAATAACTTAAAAATAATTCAACAAGGTATTTTAAAACTTTGAATAGTAATAACGAAGGTTCGACCGATTTATAGGAAAGAAAAACTCAAATAAATAATACTTCCAGATACGGGTTCGGACGATATTTCCAATTCTTTAAATCTTTTAAAAGCAGTACACAATGTTTATTATAAGTATATGAATTTATATACATGTATTATATCCCCCCTATTTTAACCCCTTTACAAAAACGCTAAAACAGTATTTTTTTCTTACCACACGCATAAATTGAAGATTCAGATCCCTTACTAAAGAAACTCTAAGTAGAATTTTTCATCAAAAAGTAGCTTGTATCTAAATTTTATCGAAATCCGTTCAGTGGTTTAGGTGTGAGAAGGTAACATACAGACAAATAGAAAGAGTTACTTTCGAATTTATAATATTATAGTATGGATAAGATATATTTCCGTCACTTTCAGTATTGAGACGACAGCTTAAAAATGTAATACAATATAATACAGTTTACAAGTGTGGACTTTATATTAGTGTCTTAATGGTAAAAAAAACTGGCCAAGTGCGAGTCGGACTCGCGCACTGAGGATTCCGTACAAATCTGTAGATATTTAAGTAAAAGTTCACACGCGTTCATGAGGAAAGGTGTAGTAAGTTTAAAATTATTTAAATTTTAATTTTATGATGTAACAAAATATTTACAGTTTTCGCAATGTTTCCTTTATCTGTGCTATAAGACGTTTCTTCGTACCAAATTAGGTTTTGATTTCCTTACGAGTGTCGAAAATTTGCGGAAACTTGCGGCATAAACGGCTGTATCTTTTGCATGCGTTGGCTTAGAAGTTTGATTTCACAGCTCCAAGGGACTGGAGACGTGAGTATTTGATATACATTCCAGCTTGATACCTCCACGCGTTCCTGAGAAAAAGGGTCTTGACAGACAGACAGACGGACTGTGTATGAGGGTTCCGTTCTTTCCTTTCGAGGTACGGAACCCTAATAATGAGTTTAGTATATTAAACTCTTGTATCATGTTATAATACCTGGTTATGTGCAGTTTCATACACTACTATATCTACTCTCATTCGTTAAGATTGAACCTACTACGTAAAATATCAAATTTACAAGCGTAAGAACTATTATTCTCATTTTGCTGGATTCCGAGTGATTTCCATCGCTGCATCTAATAGATATATTAGAAGGCGGAGTCAAATTCATTTTTATAGCATTACAAAAAGTTTTGTTATTGTATTTGTCCCGATTTTTACTTGTCCGTGTCAGCGCCCGCTTTATCGCATGCGCGGTGATGAGCTGGGTTTTAGCGCCATTCATATGTTTTGTTGTAGGGTACTGAACTTCGTGGGTTTTTTTTAAATTCTTGCTTGAACATGTCTGTTATCGGGGAACGCGAAGAACATTTTATTTTATTTTAATGAGTTATACAGGGTGGAAGGGACATCGACGCACAACCGCTTACAATGGACTCAGTACATGATTCTGAACACCCCTGCGTTGTTTTTTTTTTGTTGGTTATAAAAAAATGAGGACAAACCAATGCTTGGAATTTCAAATAATACACGAATTAATTCAAGTGACGGTAGAGAACCCACCAATTGAACGAGAAAATTCATTTACGACGACTTATAACCTATTCGCTATAATAAAGAGCACTATTTGAATTTATATTTGCTCTAATTTCAGTGATACATAGGTGTGGTATAGAGAGGTGGACTGTTAGTACGCTGATTGTAGAATGAAAAATAGGTAGTTCTGTACGAACGGAGTTCACCGTTCACCCAATCCAGGAACAAATTCAACAGAGAGATGGCTGAGTACAAGTCAACTTTTCTCCTGCTGCGGGGAGCTTCCAATTGATCTAAACGGCCTTTTGAATGGACCGTTGACCACGGAGACTGGCACGAGTAAAACTACACGGTAAAGCATAATTTGTCCTTGTTTTATACATTTTCATTCACACTGTCAAATATTAGACAGTTCATTGGGTTAATGACGACGACAGACTACCCGGCTCCGCACGCACGCCAAGCTTCTTGTCGTTGGCGCGGTCGTCGCTTTGTCGGGATCGTCAATCGCGTGCCGACTTTTTAAGCGGATACAGACATTCACTATCAAATTCGTCCAATCATGGCCTATTTACAGAACACTTAGTACGCAAAGAGTGTGAGCTTAATGCGTCTTTGTCGAAACACCGTAAATTTTCGACAGATTTTATTAGCCCTTTTGATTTATGCAAGCATTATTTAAGACTAATAATAGAGTCCTTCTTCCTCTCGTGATGATGACTCATATTAAAGCCCTGGAGGCAGCAGGTAGTTATATGCTCTGACAGTAAATAGACGTTTAATAGACGTATGACATTTCTTTGAACAATATATGCATGCTCTAAAATGGCTTCAGGCTTATCATAAACGTTCGAGACAACTAACCAATTCTTTTCGGAAAAAACAAACGTTGTGCCTCTCAAATATTCTATTTTAAACGCACCCTAAGCTGCAAGGGTAGGAGTGCAACGAGTAAGAGCCTTTTGTATGGAACGCTACACCTTTGTCTCGGCTCCGTAAACAGCCTCTGGAGGTATTCCTCAGGGCAGCATTTTTGTGCCGTAATCAAAAGGATGCCTTCTTGTTTTATTTTTAAACACGCTTTACCTACGTGTTTTGTATGGAAGAATTGAAACATTTTCTCGAGAATTACTAAAATTCTATGTATTTTCATTAAGCGTCGTCATGTTTTGGGTCAAATATGGAGGAGCTCTAAAAACAGATTTTTGTCAACATTTATAAAAATTTGATACAATTTAATTTTACTCGTTTTTGTATGTTTTCAAGTAAATAAAAAAAAAGAACTGAAGAAAAATAACACCATTTTCTATGTATAAATAACAGAATTTCTTTTAACGCCTCGACATAAGGAGACATTATTGAAAACAAGCCTTTCAGTCTTGTTCTTTCAGTGTTGTATAGATTCTACGAAACGACCCATGTTTAACAATGAAATGAATGACTAACCTTATATTTTCTTTCCAAATTGCTTGGATGAAGACACCTAATCAAACAGAGAAATGTATACGCCGCGTAATAAGTTCCAACGTACAAGTAATTACGGAGAAAAGGATTCCATTCCCGCGCCACGCTTAAGACAAAATGAACCGCCTATGTATGTAAAGAGGAATAAAGCAAGGAGTCCTGTTGGTTATTTTAGTTTGTACTTGCAGTTTCTTTAATTAAAGTGTGTATATTGTCGTCTTCGTAACATATTTATGGCATTTAAAGGAGAATCAAATGCTTCATTACTGTATTATCCCACAGTTGGGCAAAGGCCGATGACATCCAGTTATTTCTATGCAGAGCTAATGTGGACCGTTGTGTTTGTTTGTTTTAACTTTTTTATAAATTTATCATCACGCACGCTATACAAACATTTTAAATCAGTCTACTTCATTATAACCACATTCAAACTTAACAAGGTAATTCATGGAAAATGAATACTGCAGTGTACACAAATAAAATAACATACCATATCAAAACATCACGCCTGTAATCACAGAAGGGTTAGGGCAGGGGTGTACCTATAGGTCCAGGCCATGGTACGGAGAGAGAGGGAATGGAAAGCCGTCACCTCCTTCTGCGAAGCAGTAATGCTCGTGCGTGAGGGAGATAGCCTTGCGCCCTCACGCCCCTAGTCGCCGCAGGCCTCGCGCCTCAAAGAGATGTCAGTACAAAATGACGGGGTCCGATAGGGCCGACACCTTAGGGCCGCGGGTAATTCGACAGAGTAACCGTGGCCCTGGCACAGGCAACTGAAGAGCGGGAGAAGTCATTTGATGATTTACCACCCAAAAAAAAAAAGACTTCGGGCTGCTACTGAGAAATTCTAGGTAGAAAAACCCAATAAAACTTTGCCCAACCTGCGAATCGAACCCAGGACCTCATTATCAGCAGTAGCTCTTGCGAACAGTAGACCAACGAGGCAGTAAAACAAAACAGGCAAATGAAATATTTGCTTCAATAACATTATGTTAATTCAATGAACACATTACGATAATTCACTCAAAAGTCGTTTATTTTACACTGTGGTACATACAAATAATGTATACTCGTTACAACCTATAAAGGCAATTTCGTAATAATCGCTCATAATTATTGCTTAGAATAATAGCATACGTTATGAACAATTCAGCACACCTTCAGGTCACTGTAAAGTAATGGCGGTTGGCATGCAAAGAATTTCCTTAAGGCATGTCCTCACTGTAGTCTTGTGTCTATCTGGTGAGAGGATTACGGTCTCATCATCCGTACATTTACTTGTCTACTTGGATGTCGTGGTTCACAAATATCATACTTTAATTTCAAAGTTTTAAGCAATGTACATCGAGTCAGACAATAACTGTGAAATTAACCTACCACTTTGACTTGTTAACCTTCATCTTTTTAACATTACTTTAAACTCAACTTGTGGTTCTTTCTGTGAACTACAGTTTTTCTGCTTACTCCATAACTAAACAAACAATAACAAAAAAATAGTTTACGGTACCTACTTGGCTCCTACAAGAGGAAATTGAAAGAAAGAAGAAAATTTTGAGTATGAATGTGGATGGCTGTAAGAGTAGGAGTAAGCTTTCAGTGTCATCCCGTCTTGGTCAATCCCTATCATCAGTGGCACTGACAGCTCACTCCACGCTCACTTCACCTATGTTTTCGCGGTGAGATGGTGACGGAATGTTTCTGTCATTTGGTTTATTTTTACGTCAACATAATATGTTTCTATGGTAGTCATGCTACGCAAACCGGTGCCGCATTAATACATTATTGATATGGGTCATTAGCTCTTGGTCAGGTATTTGAATTAACGAGTCTATTTAGGGTGGTAGGTAGATATAAGGCAAATCATAGTCATGTTGGTTATTTTTAATTGACGTGTACAAACCTACTTAGAGAAACAAAGTCATAAATCATTTATTATCTGGCATCTACACAAACTAAAAGAGGATCACTTATGCCACCAGACAATATTTAACAAAATAAATAAAAAACACGTTAATTATACGTTGATCCCTTGATTTTTTTACTTTATATAACTTTTATCATTTGTTGTTATAGCGACAACAGGAATATACTCTGTGGAAACTTTAACTGTCTACCTATTACGGTTCATGAGAATCAGCCCATTGACAGACAGACGGATGGACGGACGGACGGACGGAGGAGTCTTAGTAATAGGGTCCCGTTGGCACCTTTGAGTACGAAACCCTAATTATAGGCAGTAAGCAAGGTATACTTAAAAACAACCTAATACAGACCAGCAAAAATGTAAGAAAATTTGAATTTCACCCTGCCGTTTCCGCCATAAATACATTTATCTATTTATTTACTCACAAGGCAGGAAGGCAAACAGCTGACAACCACAGTATATCACTAGGTTCACTTTATAGGTTTCAACCTGATTATCACCCAAAGCGTAATCGCACAACATGACCAGCAACAACTATAGCAATGATGACAACAACAGTAAAAAGCTTAGTTCACAAAATTGTACAGGTACAAGGTCTGTGCGTCTGCCCTCCGTCCGACTCACTTCTTTTTAGGTAGGACTACATTACAGTAGAAAAGGATTGAGGAGGAGGATCTAAGGATAACTGGAAAAATAGCAGCAAAGACAGCAACAATAACACTCATTCTCAGTACCATTTAAAAACTTAAAGCAATCGTCTGAAAAGATAAACAGATTGAAAAACCTATTACAGCAGCCTAATTGCGTTATTTTTTTTTCGTAAACGATTACGACAAATTTGTTGTATTTTCACAGTTTGACATCATTCATTGCGTTATTTACATTTTTGAGCAGATTTTTATCGAACTTATGAAGCAATGGATTAGCAATCTGTTTCAAAACAATTCAGATTCCGTTTGTTACGCAATTAGGGTTCTGGTTTATGTTTAAAAGTTTTAACTATGAAGTTCATTGAAATTTGGTGTTTATGGAAACTACCTAAATCAAAAATCAAAATCAAAATATTTTATTTTTACATAGATCTACATGGGCACTTATGAAACGTCAGATTCTAGGTGCACGGTTCCAATTGGTTGTTTCCCATGGAGAAGAGCCGGCAAGAAACTCCATGGTTACTCTTTTAAAAATATGTCTTTTACAATGTTTTCCAATTAGTGATTAACAGGTATGGGAGGACAGTGTAGGCCTGTCAACAGTTATATGTTAAACAAATAGACAATTGTCTATAATTTATAATCCACAGGGCCTACGACGTTCTCACATTTACAAAATATAAAATAATCTAATAAAGTAAAATAAAAAATAATAAAAAAAATTAGGTATATAATGTCAAATAATGAAAGAATTATGTCAGAGATATGTAAAAGTCCATATCTAATAATAAAAAATAAAAATTAAACACCATTATTTGGGAGCAGTTATTAGAAATTTTACATAGTGATGCCGTTCATGAGGTACCAGGGAAGCCACATGTGCAGAAGGAATTATTGCCAAACTTTCTTGTCTTCGACGTAGTCTTTAATCTTATAGTACGCTTTTTTGATAAGGACACGTTTAATGTGGGCTTTGAACTTTCCATCGCTAAGTTCTGTAACCGACTTAGGCAACTTATTATAAAAGCGGATACTGTTTATCAGAAATGATTTGCTTGTTTTAGTTAATCTAAATTTGGGTATAACAATTTCATTTTTACTACGTGTATTTATATTATGGAAATCGCTTCTTATTTTAAAAAGTTCTAAGTTGGTTAAGGAAGGCAGAGTGAGTATATCAATTTCTTTGAATTTGTTTCTAAGAGACTCGCGAGGACCCATTTCATAGATCGCGCGAATTGCCCTCTTTTGTAAAATGAAAATTGAATCTACGTCAGCTGCTGATCCCCACAGCAGAACGCCATAAGACATAATACTGTGGAAATAAGCAAAGTATACCAACCTAGCTGTGGCTATATCGGTCAACTGCCTTAATTTTCTTACTGCATACGCAGCTGAACTTAATTTACCTGAAAGAGCTCTAATGTGAGCGCCCCATTGCAATTTAGAATCTAAAGTAATTCCTAGAAATACAGTTTCCGTAATAGCATCTACTTTCTTGCCATCAAGTTTTAAATTTAAACCCACTTGGGGTACATTTGGTAATGAGAACTTAAGACATTTAGTTTTGTTCGTATTGAGTAAAAGATTATTAGCTGCAAACCATTTCGAAAGAATAGCCAGACTATCATTCACATGTAAGACATCCGTATCTTTTCTATCTATTTTAAAAATAAGAGAAGTATCATCAGCGAATAAAATTATATCTGATAAGTTAGCCATCATGTAAGGAAGGTCATTAATATAAACTAGAACCTGTTTATGAAGGCCAAAGTAAAATTAACTGATTATGATAATAGTATGTAATCGTTTTGAATATTAAAGAAAACTCACGTAGTAATGCATTCTCAGAACAAAAACGAATGTCGAGATTCAATACTGGTATAGAAATACAGCATCTTCTAAAACAGCTTTGAGCTAATGAAATTTTGCTCAAGAGTTCCTTATGTAACGAAAGTGAGCTGAGCAATAAGGAAGGGTTTTGGATTTTGGGAAGAAAATCCTATCGGGCACGACTACGTATAGGCCGCGTTTCGGCAAGCGTAGTGTGGAAGACCCCCAGCTAACTGAATCGACGACCTTAAAGAGGTGGCTGGACAGACATGGCTGCGAAGGCGGACCACAGGTATTTGTGGCGCAGCCTGGGAGAAGTCTATGTCCAGCAGTGGACTATGATAGGCTGAGTTGATTAACACGGGTTGTAAGCTGATAAAGTTAATCACCATAACTCCAAAACAACCATTTTAAAATTACCCGTAATATGCACATACCCTATCCAACAAATAAAAACTTATATTAAATAAAACAACTTCATGAGAGTGCATTAAAAATAAATTGCCATTTCAACCGTTTATTAACAAGTTTATGATATAGTGTTTTGTTTTCCAACTTTATTCCTTTTTTTCTGACACGACTATTTTGTTACATGCGATTAGATTTGCCAGGCGTTTGACTTTAGTTGGACATACCGAATTGTTCCTTTTTTTAGGTAAAGGGATTTTGTTCGGATTTTCAAATCATGCTCAATATGTTGAGCGTATAATCCTGTTACATTACGGAATTATTTTACGCTGCTTGTTCTTATGAAAAAAAGAGATGAAGACATTTAGTCAGTAGGTAATTTTTAAGTCCCATGTCATAGGGGGCGAACCTATTACACATTATGTGCTTAAACAGCGCCTAGGTACCTTGGCACCAAGTCATACTACAAAAAGAAGCTATCAATCTGTAGGAACTAGAATCACCTAAACCTTGGTACGACGATATTCTTGGAAAAATGCTCTTTGACTACAACGAAATCCTAGGTTATAAATAAATGCTGTATTATACAGATCTAGAACCTGTTAGAAACATTTGGTTCATAAAAACGTTTATATGATCGGCAGTGAATGGTAGCGCCATCTGTTATATAAACGAGGTTCTATTACCCGAGGTTGGTACTCTGCAAGTCCGTTGGTTATTATCACTAAACGAGTACAAGTATCGCCTCTCATTTGCCAAGTCGACTGATGCATGATTAAGTGGTATTAGTAGATAGATAGATTAAATAACAGGTATAAATGTTGAAACTTTTACATTGGGTGACATAATGAGTGGTCTTATCGCTAAAAGCGATCTTTTACAGACAACCTTTGTATGGATTTAAGGAGAAGGAGAGACAATACTGCAGGTAGTCAGTGGTGTAACATTTACATATACAATAAATACATACAATAACATATTGGTATCTTCACATATTTATACAATAATAAAAACGCAACAAATGCAAGGAAACTATATGTAATGAAGATATTTAAGAAGAGATTTAGGAAGTATTTTTTTATCAGAATTTTAAAAGTGGACAATGGTTGGGCACACTTTATCGACACGGGCTATGAATTTTAAGACCATACTGCTTAAACTGTAAAAGACTTGTCATAAAAACTGGTGGTAGCACTTACGCGCTGATGCTATGTAGGCTTTACACGCCGATGGTAAGTAGCACTTACACGTCGTTGCTATGTAGGACTTACACGCCGATGATAAGTAGTACTTACACGCTGATGCTATATAGGACTTACACGCCAATGGCAGGTAGCACTTCCACGCCGATGCTATATAGCACTTACACGCCGATGATAGGTTGCACTTACACGCTGATGCTATGTAGGACTTACACGCCGATGGTAGATAGCACTTACACGACGATCCTATGTAGGATTTACACGCCGCTGGTAGGTAGCACTTACACGCCGATGGTAGGTAGAACTTACACGCCGATGGTAGGTAGCACTTACACGACGATCCTATGTAGGATTTACACACCGCTGGTAGGTAGTACTTACACGCCGATGGTAGGTAGCACTTACACGCCGATGGTAGTTAGCACTTACACGCCGATGGTAGGTAGCACTTACACGCCGATGGTAGGTAGCACTTACACGCCGATGGTAGGTAGCACTTACACGCCGATGGTAGTTAGCACTTACACGCCGATGGTAGGTAGCACTTACACGCCGATGGTAGGTAGCACTTACACGCCGATGGTAGGTAGCACTTACACGACGATCCTATGTAGGATTTACACGCCGCTGGTAGGTAGCACTTACACGCCGATGGTAGTTAGCACTTACACGCCGATGGTAGGTAGCACTTACACGCCGATGGTAGGTAGCACTTACACGCTGATGGTAGGTAGCACTTACACGCCGATGGTAGGTAGCACTTACACGACGATCCTATGTAGGATTTACACGCCGCTGGTAGGAATCACTTACACGCCGATAGTAGTTAGCACTTACACGCCGATGGTAGGTAGCACTTACACGCCGATGGTAGGTAGCACTTACACGCCGATGGTAGGTAGCACTTACACGACGATCCTATGTAGGATTTACACGCCGCTGGTAGGAAGCACTTACACGCCGATGGTAGTTAGCACTTACACGCCGATGGTAGGTAGCACTTACACGCCGATGGTAGGTAGCACTTACACGCCGATGGTAGGTAGCACTTACACGCCGATGGTAGATAGCACTTACACGACGATCGTATGTAGGATTTACACGCCGCTGGTAGGTAGCACTTACACGCCGATGGTAGTTAGCACTTACACGCCGATGGTAGGTAGCACTTACACGCCGATGGTAGGTAGCACTTACACGCCGTTGGTAGGTGGCACTTACACGACGATCCTATGTAGGATTTACACGCCGCTGGTAGATAGCACTTACACGCCGATGGTAGTTAGCACTTACACGCCGATGGTAGGTAGCACTTACACGCCGATGGTAGGTAGCACTTACACGCCGATGGTAGGTGGCACTTACATGACGATCCTATGTAGGATTTACACGCCGCTGGTAGGAAGCACTTACATGCCGATGGTAGTTAGCACTTACACGCCGATGGTAGGTAGCACTTACACGACGATCCTATGTAGGATTTACACGCCGCTGGTAGGAAGCACTTACACGCCGATGGTAGTTAGCACTTACACGGCGATGGTAGGTAGGACTATCACACCGATGGTAAGTACAATCTTGTTGAATTTGACGCGGACGGATTTATTCATTAAAAAAAATGTACAATAATTGGTTTCTGAAATTAAATTAGTCTTCCTACACTGGGATACAATAAAAATAAAGACTCTCGACTTTACTCACGACTCAAGTGACATCGTAACATTAAACAAATAAAAACAGTTTTTTCAAGACAATTTCCCACGAAGAACAAGACAATTACCTTTTTTGCAGTTTTATTCGCGCAAAACGCGATTTCAAAAGCTTTCCCTTCTAAATTACCTCTTAGTAAATATCAAATTAGTACACAATTAATGAGGCATTCTGTTTTTTTTGTTTTTGTCTGGAGGTTCTTTCTACGTAATTTAATTACATTTTGCGATACGAGGAATTTTGTACCTTTTTTCCTCGTAACGGCAAAATTAATTCTCTTATTTCCAGATGAGAGGAGTCAATGCATTGCTTTTTTAAACATATATTTTTTTATTGTGAATTTGTTGCTTTACTATGCCGTGTTAACTTAATCGCTCTTAAGTTCGACTCTAGTACGAGGTACTTGCGAGGTAGTAGCCTATTTTCGCTTTTAGTTTAAAACTGATGAAAGTACAGATGGTCTACACCGCCACGTGTAAACTAAAAACTAACGCAAAATCCTGCATCGCACAAGTAGAGTTTACTCCCCAACTAGCACATAAACAGCCTGTCCTGTGGCCTGTCCCTCTCATGTCTCTGTACTGGTGACCCAGACTTGACACACCGCTACAATGGCATGTACTATACGATAACATAAACAAAAAGCTTAGTATTGTAGGACTTTCCAGGCAAAGAGTTAAACACATTGTTAATAGCTGGCTCCAGAAATTGGACTACCAAAAGACCGAAGACTTACTTGCACACACTGCGTAATATCATACAACACACGCTTTCACTTTCACATTGACAGCTCACCACACGGGCACACAAAGTCACACA
The DNA here is from genome assembly GCA_963555695.1 of Dasypolia templi. NCBI lineage: Eukaryota > Metazoa > Arthropoda > Insecta > Lepidoptera > Noctuidae > Dasypolia > Dasypolia templi. Next base: position 8,512,460 of record OY743137.1, on the reverse strand, counting down.
CACAAAGTCACACACTCACTCACACACACACACACACACAATCACATACATTCTTAGAAAATAAAAATTAATTTACGTAACGACAATGCTCCACGTTTTGATTACTGACTCCCAAGATACAAGCCCTGGCTTAGTTTGGGTATCAGTTTCAGTACCTCAGGTAAAATTAAATAAATACTGTATACATATATGTACCAAATTATTGTAAATGCTTCTTGTGAAATAAACTTTTTACTTTTACTTTTTACTTTTATGTATAACCTTTGAGAAGTAATTTGACGTATACTCGTAATTCTATGGTGTGAATATAACGTATTCTCGATTCCCCTCTGATCAAGATAAGACGCAGAGAGCCATTTGTTACCAGATTAACATTGCTGACAGGAGGGTAATGACATTGAAAAGCATTACAAGATAATCTAAATGATGCAATTTCATTGTCTCTTATAGGTCATATACATTACAAAGTTTATATACAATATGACGCTAATAGCTAGTCGTCTATTAACATTCATTAAATGAAAACTAACTAAACCAATAAATTCAAATGGACACTTCTAGGCGTCGAAGTACTCGTCCGGTTCGCCTTCATCCGAAAACGTGCCCAAACGATGATGCTTACGTACTCTTATAAATTTTATAAAATCATCGAAACTTACAAAAGGTCTGGGAGTTCCGAGTGGACTAGAAAAGAGGCGATACCAATTATAGTAAGTCTGGAAACTAGTCTTTCCAAGGGGTGTCATATTACCCTCTAACTGAGTTGTGGAGATCAGGAGGATAGTCGCTCCATATTAAATACTGGTATTCATGATTCAATTGAAATGGCAATCACGTCATTTGGTTTAAATAGATTTTTAATTTTAATATTTTATTTTTCTTAATATTAGATTCTTTTGTACTTTGTAAATGTAAGAACGTTGTAGGCCTTGTAGACTGTAAATTTGTAGACCATTGCCTATTTGTTAAGCGAATAAAAAAATACATTTATTCCGAGCAACCTTAGCTCATAAGTGGAGTACACACAAAAACAGAACACACAATAAAAGGATTTAAAAAAAAAAAAAAAAATGTAACGGGCCCTGCTGACTGCAACATACCGATCACAGCAGTGCCGTAAGTATGCGCAGTCCATCCAGTCCGCGACCATCGCCAGGACGACATTGGTGCTGCCCCACACACTACGCACCAGGGACGCGCCCCGCTTGCGCATGGTCGCGTGCCTTGCATATGGTACTTGTTGACAGGCCTACACTGACGTCCCATACCTATTAACACTATAATTTACAACACTATAATTAAAAACAATGTCAAAGTCCAATATTTTAAAAGAGTATCCGTGGAGTTTCTTGCCGGCTCTTCTACATAGGAAACAACCAACTGCCCCAATTGGGATGATGACTAGTATTAAAAATGTTCTTAAAAATAATGTAATTTCCAAGAAGGCATAGTAAAAATGAGATAATCGAAAAATTCTGTTAAATCGATGGAAAAATGAAGAAGTTACGTTAGTTAGCTAAGTTAAGTTAGTTGGCTTTTAAAGTTTTTGGAGGGGATTATTCCTGTCCTTGTCGCGCGGTACGGACAATGTACGGCGCTAGTATGAAGTTACGTAGTCGTGACGTCACGACTTTAAAACGTTTATAACTTGGCAGTTTTTTTAGCTTTTACACTTTTTGTAATACTGTTTGCACTATTTGGAAATAAAAATTTTTTGAGAAAAAAATAAAAAAATTGTCATCATCCCCATTGGAACAGTACGTTTCATAAGTGCCCATGGAGGTTTATTAATGTGGAGCAAAACATTTTGATTTTGTTTCAGCTGCATCCGGTAAGACTTTAAGCTGACCCCAACATGATTGGGAAAAGCTAGGCAGATGATGATTATGATGATGATGATGATGATGATGATCATGACCAATTAAGTAAGTACCAACCAAGTAAGTCGAGTCGCATCAAGGATCTTTTGAACGCCAAAAAGGAGAAAAAACAAAGTTGGTTGGTTCAAGTAAAATCTACCTATTAAAACGAACTGGAACATCGTATGACGAATAACTGCAGTTTTTAGTCTCCAACGTAGGTACGGTCTCGTAGTGACAACTGATAATTTATATTATTTCTGTATGTTGGTGAAGCTATATGAGATCGCCGTTTCATAGTTGACTACTCTGAAAAGAAAGGCCGAAACAAACTCAGAGGTCAAAGTTTCTTTTAAAGTCCAGATATAATTTTGGTCAGATCATGTGGAAACAATGTAAATTGGTGTATGAAATGGTCATTTGAAGACAGAACCACACAGTTCGAATGGGCCTGTCCAGTCAGTGCACGTATTTGTCAGTAATCACGCAGCTCAACTAAGGAGTTCAACGATTCGAAGAACATTACCAAAGAAAGGACATTTGGGTAGGCCGCATAAATGACTCAAACTGCCAGACCATTATTAAAACAAACTGAGAAAAAAAGTGCGTATACATAAAAAACACATTGTCTTCATCTTTACAATTAATAAAATAATATAATACTTTGCAAAGTTTATGTCATTGTGACAAATAGTAAAATCGCACGAAAAGACTCATTTGTTTCAAGTTTTTAGTGAAATTATTCCATCCTAGGTCTCTAACGTAACATTACGTAGCCGAGTCGCGGTCTCCACTCAAGAATACATAATAAAAAGTATTATAACTATTACTTTTAAAATGAAGACTAGATATTTTTTCCTTTTTCAAATAAAGTCAATAAAGTACAACAAAAATTCTTAACTTATTTAGACGTTAATACAGTTAACTTAGCTACAGAAAACCATCCGGGTCCACAACAAAAAATATTATTAATGAAAACTCCGTACCTCGGTACAATGCTGGTATATTGTTGTTACAGTCACCGGCAAGCGGTTGTACGGTTACAAATTGTCGCGCAGCATGAGATGACAGTGTTGTATTCGCATTTTATGGGTTCCTGGTAGAGAAAAATGAGTCGTTGATGTTAGAAACTGAATTTTTGAAGGTTTTTCTCTTTTTTCGTGCCAAGTTGTGATGTTGGATGATGTTTTAACATTCTTGATGGAAGTTTTTCTTTGTGTATTTTTAAAACAATGTTTGGTAGCAGAGAGTAATAGAAAAATACGGCTGGTGATGTATTTTGAATAATGTTAAAGTGCTCTGAGTTTTACGCTACAGATCTATCGATCCTACAGATTCTTCACTATCAAATTAAAAATACTTCGCTTATAAGGACACTCAGGAAAATTTGTCCGGCAATTGTCAGTTCCTTGTTAAGTAAATAATTTATATTGAAGGTAATTTCAGACACAATTTATTGTTCATGAATGACATATCACTTATGCTTGCAAAACAGTACCGATCACGGAGTATTTCTAGAATGGAAATACAGATGCCTTCTGTATATCCATTTTAGAAAAACTGCAAGATTTAATTATGTCTGAAATAACATGGTATAAAAAAAACAATTAAATTACATTAGAAAAAAAAACAAAACAAACACGCTACAGAATTACAACAGTGCATAAAAACAACATAAAGGAATTCCATTGTAGATCTTTAACAGCATAAAGGCACTTATTCAATAGGAAACTTTTAAGTTGCTTTTTAAAAGAGCTTGAGTAGATAGCGCTTTTTATATCTACAGGCAACTTATAAAATTATATAACCGATTGATATCTGGGACTGTGTCTCACAATATTCAAACTTGGTTGTACCTTGTAGCGTACAATGTCTTGTCTACGTGTGCTTTCTCTAACCTGTCGTTAATCGATCTGTTGTCTCATATTCATGTTGTATATATTTTTCCACGTTACTTAGAAGCACAAATACGTAAGCAACTTAAGAGTTACTTTCTTTTTCTATACATATTATAAACTGGCTTCTGTTCGGGACTTCGTCCCTGTGAAACTTCGGCCCCGACCTACCGCGTCGCATCCTATCCCGCGGTTTTTGTTAATCAATCTTTCTGATTTTTTTGCTCGGCTCCTAATGGTCGTAGATATGATGAATAACCTATAATCTTTCTCAAGCATTGGGCTATCAAATGCTTGAGAAAGATTATTAGTATAATTCTTCAAAACCAACTACCAGTTCCGGAAATTAGCGCGTTCAAAACAAGAAAACAAACTCTTTACTTTATTATCAGTATAGATATATAGATTAAGGTCGCGGGTGTTCTTCTAAACTGCTCATTTCATTTTGATGCGGTTTACGCGATCATGTAGAGAATTTATTCCGGAAGGTTTATGTGTATCAAAAATTATATAATATTAAATTATATAATAAAGAAATCTCGATGTTTTGTCGAGTCATAAACCGTTCGAACCATGGGCGGGTCGCTAGTTCAGAAATAATAAGTAAATCATTAAGTTTATTAACGAAGAATATTACAATTATAAGTTTGTTATTGAATGTCTAGGTTAGCTATATTGGTTCCAAGCGCGACCGAGTGGCCCTAGGTTGGGGCAAACTGTTATTAGATTTTTCCATAACGAAATTAGTAGCAATAAACGTCTTCTCTTTATTTTTTTCATTTTCTTTCTGGTAGAAACATGAATTTTATATTTTTATCTGTATACATAAAAGAAAAGAGGATCTAGCTGTCTTACAACTCCAGCATCCCAGTCACAAGTCCCATTATCACCACATGTAAGTAAATAATGTACAACAAGGCGGAAATTTCGGATGTTGTCAAAATGATTGACACCATCTATACGCTTTTGTGTGCGCTGCTAACAGCCTGTGACATCACGGGTGAGTATTTGAGTGAATCCTTCGCGAGATATTGTCGATATTCTATGCTTGAATGTACTCGTAGATATTGCTGTGGTGTGATAATGTGAATTGAAATCATTTTGAAGGGTTGGAAGAATCTCAGGGTTGGAAGAGCACTTATCTAGTTATTATGTGTATGTATTTTAAGCCGGCTGTCACTGAAAACCAGCGCTGGGGCTCTGTCTCGCATAGGGTCGTAGCATTAAGCTGAGCGATGGCCGTTTTGCGTGGATGTGACGCATATTTTCCCCCAATTTGTTCTCTTTGGTGTTTGTGTTCGATCACTGCGTCATGTTTACCGCAAATAAACGTTTTTTTGCTTTCTTTCTTCTTTCAATCTGAACTGGGATAAAATAATGTGGTTTTATCAGACCATATATGACTTTTTGCGCTACAGTATCAAAAAACAAAAAGATTTGTTTCACCCGACGAAACATAAGAAACAAGCAAACGAAAATATCAGTTTAATATTGACTTATTCAGGAAATACCTGCTTGGGAAAGGTTAATAAATCAGTGACTGCTGTGTATTTTTCTTTTTATGTTCTACTTCACTACGGAAAGGTCATTGGATTTGTTTTATTGGCCTTGTCAAACATAATAACCCCAATTGTTTAAGATACTTCTCTAAGATTCACCTACGATTGTTTTCTTCTATTCTCTATCGAGATTAATGATTGTCTTGTTATTCGGCCATCTACTTATCAACGTATTCATAAAGGTTGCATTCATGCACCAAATAGGTTATAATCTCTACAGTACCTACCTATAGTGCTTGAATATTATGCACAATAGGTCATCATGCTAACAAGTTTTGTAATCCGCACATAACAGAACAGAATTCCACGAAAATGATGAACAAGGTCCCGCCGTTATGACATTAAATAAGTCCGTCGCTGTTTATCTGGTACAGGCACAATTTCAAATATTTCCAGTGCATTTTAAATAATGATGTGTGTATGTGATAGTGAATAGAAATTTATCATAACTACTACACTTAGAAAATACTATAAATATTGGAAACGATATGAGAGATGTTTTTTTATTAGAACTGTAAGTGATAGGTGTACCTACCGCGTGTTCTACACAAAGTGACATTCTATCAGCAAAATCAACGAAGAAAAAATTCAGAAATGTATTGGATTCACATAAGCTAAATACATAGGTCAATCCTGTTGAAAGTCGTTGTGGAAATACGAAAAGTTTTGAAAGGTATTGGTGCCGATTCTCTTGTCACAAATGCCTCTAAACTAGACTAAAAATCACTAAAATTTGGTTTAATTCTGTCAAATGACGATTTTCCATTCTGAAATTGACTATAGTGACACAACTTAACTATATTTTAGTTTGACAGCACTAAGATTGCACTGAGTTATTAATTTAGTGAAAATGGCAATTTTGCTATTCTGAATTTTACGTTTTTCAACTAAAAATTTGATTGTCTAACTAAATCTGAACATGAATCTGACTATTTTTAATCGCGATTAAAAAGGTGTCGAGTAAAATTAGGTGGCGTGGACTAAAATTCACACCAACACCTCGACTTCAGACGTGCAAAAACGGTACTTTAACTTTCTTTTTATTTTTTTGCTCATATCTCGAAAACGGTGTGTCCTATCACAAAAATAATGAAAATTTCGACCCCTTTTGTAACCCAGAAACCACCAAATCTCTACATTTAGTTATTTTATATTTTCCACACAAAAAGTCAAAACTTCCATATAAAACACTTCGAGGCTGCCCCAGGCTGCCTCCGGCTCTAACAAAGACGTTGCGAAACCAAAAGAAAAAAAAACACGTGGACTCGCGATTGTCAAATTCGATTATAGTTGTGTCAAAATCATTTTTAAATTTAGAGATTATTTTTCGCAGAATAGCTTCAAGATTTTCATAGTAAAAAGTAAGGAATTTTAGTGATAGTTTAGTTAGTTTAGTTCGGTGTAGAAGAGAATCGGCACCATTGCCACTTGTCCAGGCCTTAAGTTTTACTTGCTGGATAAATGACACTTCCGGATCTGATAAATATCCTGGGACACGCTAAACGAGGATTTGGTTAGGGTGTGTGGCGAAAAAAATATTAGAAGAAAGAAATGAATTTCAAATTGAATATGACGAGTTTAATTTGCGACATTGACATAGAGAAAGAAACTATAAACACACAATTATAATATTTGCGTTTTTGTTACGGAACACAAATAATTTACTATAAACTCAGCGTATAAGTCAAAAATGCGATAAGCGTAAACAAACTCTCAAAGCACAGCATTTTCTGATAGACGCGTGCACAGTGCCACGTGTAAATCCGGTAGTAAAAAACTATCATAAAATAGGTGCACGAAGTTTAAACGTGTACGTGTACTCACTGAGCAAATAAAACTGTGATAAGTGAAACGCTTTTATTGTAATTACTGCGTTTCCTAGAAACTGTAGTGTGTTTATTTCTCACCCGAACGTATTTCTAGTATTTACTAATGACTGTAAACAGGGAAGTGTTATAAATTTGAAGTGATCGGAAAGAATCGAGGAATAATTTATTTTGAAAGAAAAACCAGTTTGTTTTTATAAATACGTCATACCGTGCATTGCAGACGATTTTCAATGCTATGTACAATAGCTACACGATGATGCAAGAAATCTTAATTGACACCAACACTAATGACATTTGCTCAACTAAAAGCTGAACATAATGTTAGCGCCATCTGTTACGCGGAGATCGAACTTATTGCGGCCATATTTTTCTTTACATACAAACCCCTAATGTGTGAAATGATCCTGTTAATCTAATTCATACTACATCTTTCTTACTTTCTTTTTTATAGCGCTTTCAATGGTTAACATTCAAAACGCTATCGAATAAGTAAAAGAGTACGGAGGCGCCTGATATTTATCCTGTAGTGTAAGACTTAGGAAACAAACAAAAAGTTATCCATTGTAGGAAACAGTCGTCAAAAACACGTAAATTAAACCAATTTCAAAAAATTGCATTTTCTAATCTCAACGTTAAAATTACATTTCAAGGACAACCAACTAAACCTTTTAATAGTAAACTCATATATATATGTCCTTAATAAGATTGTAGGCCCAGTTTCAATAAAATATAACGAAACACAGTTTGTAAAATGAAAGATTTACCTGTTAGTCGAAGGTAGGTCCGCGATACATAAATATATTCATACACTCCATTGAAAGTCGAGTCCCCGAACCGGCTTAGAGTGTTTTTAAAAGAAACCTCTTTGATATTCTCGATGTCAAATGCCACAAAGTGAAAGTACCCAATGTTTGTTCAAATAGATGCTATAGAAGTCAAGGTTTATTTTGTTAACAGGACACGGAATCACTCCACACCGGCTCCACAGCGTTTGAATATTTTCAAATTATTTCTTCTTCGACAGATTTTAGTACAGCCTCTGTACTAAAATCTGTCGAAAAAGAAATAATTTAACAGGGCGTGAAATATAAGAAGGCGCGTCAGTGTCTATGACATGGATATAAAATAACGCCTAATAAACTTTTTGACTTTGACTTTATGTTCACCTGCCTAACCCTTCTGGGATTACTGGCGTAAAGATATGTTATGTGAGATATTGTTATGTGAGAGAGTGAGATTGTTACTTGCCCGGATTTGAACAACCTCATGCACGATAGGCGAGGTCTTAACCTCTGATCCATCACGACATTTAATAACACAATATAAGTTAACTCAGAAACATGCATATTCAAAACTAAAGAGATTACAAGATTCAAATAGGTATATGCTCGCTTGGGGCGACTTTTGGCTAGACGTTAAATTCGGCTTGCTCAGCCCAGCAACAGGGGCTTTAATCTCAGATAGCTGTAACTAACGACTCATGAATGGACCTAATTGCTCTGATCAATTTAGTTTCAATTAGAAATGGTTCAAGTTTTGAAAACAGAAACTATGGTATAATTATTGCGTCAATTACACGCAAACGTTATTGGTTTCATAAGCTGAAGTAATGTGTGTAAGTACATAAGGCGACATTTTAATAAATTACCATCTTCGTCCGCGAGAAATTTCTTGTTCCCTGGGTCGAGAGAACAAGAAATAATGTCGCATCGCGTTACCTGACCGCGCTAGGTAATAGGTAATAGGTAATACGGGCTGGTGTCCGCAACTCCACGTCAATGCGCGTATTTTGCGTACGGTGGGAAAATCGATCATTCGATCCACCCCAGCTCCTCGAGGAAGGCCAGCAACGCCTTGATGTTACTGACAGCCTCGCGTAGGGTACCTGGGTTACCGAAGTGCTTTGCCCTATATGTGGCGACCACCGGGCAGTTTAGAAGCAAATGAGCTGCTGTCTCGTCCTCCTCCATGCAGGCCCTGCACAACGGACTGTCTGTGACTCCTATGACAAAGAGGTGTGTGTTAAATGACCCGTGGCCACTCAAGGCTGCCGTAGCTATGCGCAGCTGTTGTTTAGTTAGTAGGAGAACTTGTTTCGTGAGGCGGCTATCAATTGCAGGGAGTGCTTCCCTAGCCTGCCTGCACTCACCTTGTTCCAAGGTGAGTGCAAGGTGAATTTGTGATGTTGTTCCCTGGTGCGTTTCCTTACCAGAGTGCGTAGATATCAGAAGGGGAGTGGCACGATGGGTTCTGGTCCCACTGCTGTCTCACTCGACCCCCTTCTGGCAAGTTCGTCGGCTGCATCGTTGCCCAGCGAACCGCTGTGTCCTTTGATCCTTTGAATGGTTATTTTATTGAGTCTACCCACCTGGTTAAGGCTCTGGTGACACTCGTATATTAGCCCAGATTCAACTGTGTAGCTGTTTAGCGATTGCAGAACAACCATGCTGTCTGAGAGTATACGGATCGAGTGGTCCTTAACTTCCCTGGCCATGATGGCCGAAGCAGCCAGAGAAATACCAATGCATTCGGCCTGGAACACTGTGTTATGGACCCCCAATGGTGTGGCTAAACGTATGTTGAGGTCCTCCGAGAAGACTCCAGCACCTGTGCCATTACCTGTTTTGGATCCGTCTGTAAAGATACGCAGCTCTGCAGGGCACAAACCCTCGCATCTGCGATCCTCGTAAAAACTGGATCTTGTATTTTTTATCAAAGATAAATTGTTTGGGTACCCGATCATCGATGGCTCTCGTAATGGGGAACTCGTTGTTGAGTCCCTCAAGTAGCGCGGTGTGTGGTGTGTCTCTCTTACCCCAGAGATTTAGTGCCTTAAGACGCACCGCCGCCAGTGTGGCTTCCTGCTGTATGAACAGGTGGAGCGGTGGCAGTTCCAGCATGGCTTCAACTGCTGCAGTCGGAGGGGTCCTCATGCAGCCCGTAGCCGCCAAGCAGGCTAGTCGTTGTATGCGTTGTAGTTTGTTTGAGGCTGTAGCCAGCTTGGTTCGGGGCCACCAGACCGCGGCTCCATAGGTGATCATGGGGCATTTTATGGGATAGTCCCCACTTTTTGCCTATCATTTTCTTGCACTGCCAGAAGGTTATGCAGGCCCTGTTTAGTTTGTTGTCCAAATGACTACTCCAGTTTAACTTACTGCCTAGAATGACCCCCAGTACTTGACCTCGTTGGCCAACTGAAGTTCTGTATTGAACAGTTTTGGTAGGCGGAAAGGGCCTAATGCTCGTTTTTGGGTAAACATGACAAGTTCAGTTTTGGTGGGGTTCACTGATAGGTCATATTCCCTGCACCAATTTTCTACGATACGTAGTGCTTGCTGAGTTAGGTTGCAGATCGTACCCGTCACCTTCCCCGAGACAAGGATTGCGATATCGTCTGCATATCCTATAGTATAATAGCGGCTGGCGTTGAGTTTGTTGATGAGGTCATTGACCACCAGATTCCATAGAAAGGGGGATAGCACCCCTCCCTGGGGGCACCCTCTGGCTATCATGGCCAGTTGCTGCTCACCCTCAAGGCGAACCACACGTTTGCTAAGCATGTTTGTAATCCAGTCCTTTAGTACCTGTTCTACTCCATGTCTGGAGAGAGCGCTGCTGATGCTGAAGAAACTGGTTTTATCGAAAGCTCCTTCGATGTCTATGAAGGTGCCCAGGCAGGTGCCTTTTTGATTAATCGCTTCCTCTATCTGGCTGACTACTAGGTGAAGAGCGGATTCGGTCGACTTACCCGAGCTGTATGCATGTTGGTTACCGTGTAGCGGTAAGGTTTTCAGAGCGCCGTCCCTCAGCTCCCTATCACACAGTCTTTCCAGAGTCTTTAATAGAAAGGAGGTCAGGCTGATCGGTCGGTAGGATTTGGCGTTTGTGTAGTCACCCTTACCTGGCTTAGGGATGAATATAACTTTCACTTCCCTCCATCCCTTGGGAACGTATCTAAAGGCCAGGCACGCCCGCATTAAAGGCACAAGGATGGAAGCTCTGGATGGCCCATTGGTGTTTCTCCAACGTGATCACCCTGCTGGCGTAAAGTCTATCATTGTCTGATGGTGTTTGAATTACCTCTTGCCAGTCGATACCCTGCGCGAAGATACATCCAGGGAAGTGAGTTTCAATAAGGATGCGTCTCGCTTCTTCTGGCGAGGAAGAGAGTGTGTTGTCGGGTTTCCGGAGGGTAGCGGGCCCAGGTGTGTTCTGTTGCGCCAGTACTTTCCTTACCCTGTTTGCTTGCTGACAGGATTAAATGCTACCACAGAATTTGCGCCATCCCGTAGTACTTCTGAATCTGATGCATTTTTTGTAGCTGGATTTGGCTGCGTAATATTTATCCCAGTCCTCATCCGCACATGTGTTCATGGCTCTATTAAGTGCTTTCCTTACCTTACCGCGCTTGCGCTCCAGATCAGCGCCCCACCAGGGTTGTTTGCCCGTTGTATTACGTGGGGTGGTCTCTGGGCAGGCAGTTTGGTAGCTGTCTATCATTGATTTAGTAAGATGACTTACTTGTGCCTCAATTTGTGTCGTATCCGCAAAAGTCGTCGGAACGCTTGATAACGACAGCTTGCATTCAAGGCTGCGTGTGTAGGTGGCACGGTCCGTGCTACGCGGATAGCGCCGTGGTGGTTTTGGGGTGACACAGGCCTGGATGTCGAAGCGGATCCACCTGTGATCGGAGCAGGAGGCCTCCTTAGAGACCTGCCAGCCCGTGGCAATTTCCGCCGCGCCCTCTGTTGCCAGAGTGAGATCTATGATTGTGCGGCTTCGCCTGGTTACGAATGTTGGTTCGGAGCCAGTGTTTAGTAGGGATAGGTTAGTCGAGAATGGGGTGCAGTTGAAGAGCCTCCTCGTGGCGCACCCTGGGCAACGTCAGCTCCAATCGCCCACCGGTTCTGGTGGACAATTGGCGCTGGCGGCAAATCTCAACAAACGGGGAAGGGCACGGTTCCATTCCCCGATCATCTTTGATGGTCGTGGAAGGGAACCGGGCTAGGGGAGGGTCGTTGGTGTAGAGGTTGATCTCGTGGGAGGAGAGGAAGAAAACCTCTTAAAAAAATAACCCCAACTCCAAGGTCGAGCGTGCCGAAGGGGTGTATGGCCGGAGGGCATCCGGTCGTTAGCGCTGGGGGGGGATCCAGGGGGATCAAAGGGACTGCACCCTTCAAAGGAAAAAAAAACAAAATGGAAAACAAGTCAGTTGCTAATATATTACCCCAGGGCGGTACCGACTGCTTAGCAGTCGGAGAATCCGTCACGCATCCGGTTTCGGATGCGTCATGCCCCTCGTATTCTGGGGGGGGCAACAACTGTCTAGAGGAAGGAGAGAGAGGAAGAACCCGGTCGCAGTCGTTCGGGGACCCGCTAAGCGATAGTCTGGCGGGCCCTCGAGTGACTGCCGCCGGTCACCAGCGAGAAACGGAGCTTCTTTCGAAGCTCCCGCGCGTGGTGATAGAGCCATTTGCCACCTACGATGGCAACCAGAGCCGAGGAGGCTCCGGTCCCTCCGGGGACCACAGCAGGTCGGATCCGGACCTGAGCAGGCGCGGCAAGGCGCTGCTTAAGAGGAAAACGGACGAGGAAATGTTGCCGGCGCCAAAAGCGCCCAAGGTGATGGGTGGTCGGGGTCGTGCGGCTGCAAAGTCGGGGCGTGACCCGTTGGGCCGCTTCACGCGCCCTGCTACGCCGGTCCCATCGCAGGCTTCATCGCCGGCTCCGTCGTCGGCTCCTTCGCCAGCTCCGTCGGAGAGCGCGGGGAGCGACGCCGAACTAGGGAGAGAGGACCTCGCGAGCATAGGCTTAGGCCTATGCTCCAACAGGGCGGAGGCAAACGCTGCCAAGAGGGCGCAGCGGAAGGCTGCCGCAGTCGACGTGGTGGCTGAAATGGCCAGCCAGAATAGAGAGCGACGCGCTGCCCGGATGGCAGCCGGAGGGACCGTTACCGGGGTGGCGCTCAGTAGCCAGGTTCTGGACAGCGTCGATGTCGTCATGACGGTTGCCACAAAGTCAGGCAACCTGAGGGGCACGTACATTCGTGCCCTAAAGGAGGCGGTGGACGACATCAAGGAGGCGGTCGAGCTCCTCGTGAACCGCACCAGCACGGAGGAGACGGCGAGGCTCTGGGAGAAGAATCGCCGTCTCCGATCCAAGCTCGAGGAGCTCGAGCGGCAGTTTGCTGCCCAGAGGGCGGCACCCGCCGCCCGCGGCGTCACTCCCGTCACGATCCCGCCGGCGGTCCAGCCGTCGCCTGCTCGTGCGGATGCGGAGATCGAAAAGATCGCCCGCATCTGCATGATGCAGTGCGGCGGAATGGTAAACGCCCGGTTGGAGGCGCTGGAGTCGCGACTCACACCAGCTGCGACCCTCCGACCCCCGCTTGCGGCGGATAGGAGGAGAGCGTAGGAGGCCGCCGCCGGGACGAACTCCGCGTGGGGGGGCAGAAAGCCCGCGCAGGGGCCCAAAAAGCCCACGCAGGGGCCCAGGAAGCCCACGGGGGCTTCTCCCGCGCCACCTCCGGCGACCGCGCCTCCGGCGACCGCGCCTCCAGCGACAGCACCTCCGGTGACCGCACCTATCGCGCCTCTGGCGACCGCACCGCCTCCCACCTCACCTCCCACCCAGGACGCCGAGGGGTGGACGACGGTGGGGAAAAAGAAGAAAAAAAAGAAGAAGAAGAGCGGAAAGAACGCCGACGGAGCACCGGCACCGGCCAAGACGCCAAAAAAAAAAAAGAAGTAGCGAGGACGGTGTAGGGCCCCACGCTCTGCGGCTGTGGTGATCACACTGCAGTCCGGAGCCGCTGAGAGGGGCGTCACCTACGCGGCGGTCCTCAGAGAGGCCAAAAGCAAAGTCGCGTTCCCCGACCTTGGGACACCGTCCGGCCTCAGATTGAGGCCGGCGGTTACGGGGGCGCGGCTGCTCGAGGTGTCCGGTGCCTCCAGCCGCGAAAGGGCGGACGTTCTGGCCGCCAAATTGAGGGAGGTCCTCAACCCGGAGGACGTTCGGATTTCCAGGCCGATGAAGACCGCGGAGCTGCGAGTCAACGGCCTGGATGACTCGACGACCCCGGCTGAGGTCGTGGAGGCCATCGCCCGTGTCGGTGGATGCCCGCCCGACGACGTGCGGGTGGGTGAAATCCGCGCCGACGCCTCCGGGCTCGGCTCGATTTGGGTGAGGTGCCCGGTGTTGGCGGCGAACAAGGTGGCCGACGCTAGGCGTCTGTTGGTGGGATGGGTTGCAGCGAGAGTCAAACTGCTGCAGCCCAGGGCCATGCGGTGCTACCGGTGCCTGGACGTCGGGCATGTCAGGTGCCGGTGCACCGCCGAAACGGACCGCAGCGATGAATGTTATCGCTGCGGCCAGCCCGGCCACAAGGCGGCCCAGTGCTCCGCGGCGCCAAACTGCAGCCTCTGCACGGCTGCAGGGAGGCCCGCCGGGCACAGATGGGGGGCGAAAGCCTGTGGCGTGCCCGCCAACAAAAGGAGGGGAAGGGGCCAGAAGGGCTCCTCTTCGGCCGACTCCCGGCCTGAGAATGCTGCAGAGGGGGGGATGGACTTCGCATAAATGGCGCTGTTCCGTCTCCTCCAGGGCAATATCAACCACTCTGCCAGAGCTCAGGATCTCTTGCTCCAGAGTATGGCAGAGTGGTCGATTCACGTGGCCGTGGTCGCCGAGCCGTACTGGGTCCCGCCCAGGGATAACTGGGTGGGAGGTCGGGATGGTTTGGTGGCAATCATTGGCGGGGCTCCCGTCAGCCCGTCTCGGGGGCACGGCTGGGTAGCCGCCCTCGCAGATGGCGTTGGCGTCGTTGGGGCGTATTTTTCGCCCAACAAGAGTCTCGCCGACTTCGAGAGGTTCCTTGTCGAGTTGGGTGCCGTCGTGGGCCAGCTCCATCCTCGCCCGGTGCTGTTGCTCGGGGATCTCAACGCCAAGTCTGCGGCGTGGGGATCCCCGGTGACCGATGCTAAGGGTGAGGCATTGGAGGAGTGGGCGATCACGACTGGCCTGGTCGTCCTGAACCGGGGCTCGGTCTACACGTGCGTGCGGCAGCGGGGCGGGTCCATAGTGGACGTGTCGTTCGCAAGCCCTGCTGTCGCGAGCCGTGTCCGCGACTGGCGTGTCGCCGCGGAGGTGGAGACGTTGTCGGATCACCGATATATCCGATTCGACGTCTCCGCCCAGACCGCTGGCGGCCACAGGACATCAGTCCCGCGTTCGGACGGCCCGCGCTGGGCGCGTAAGCGCATCGACAGGGAGCTTCTCGAGGAGGCAGCCATTGCTCAGGCCTGGTTCCAGGGGTCGGTCACGACCGGACCCGATGACGTCGAGCTGGAGGCGCTGTGGTTCCGCGGGGCAATGACGCAGATATGCGACGCGTCCATGCCCCGCGCCCACGCACAGGGTGCAAGGCGCCAGGTGTACTGGTGGTCCGCCGAGATCGCGCAGCTGCGCGTCGCATGCGTGGCGGTGAGACGCCGGTACACCCGCTACCGGAGGAGACGTCGTCGGGTACCCGAGGAGGAGGCCGCGCTGTACGAGGTGTACCGCGCGGCAAAGCAGACTCTGTGGCTGGCCATCGACGAGGCGAGGACGCGATCCCGGGAGAGGATGTTGGAGACTCTGGACGGGGATCCGTGGGGGCGCCCGTATAAAGCGGTTCGAGGGCAACTTCGAGCCGCGGCGCCCCCACTTACAGAGAGTCTCCAACCCGAGCTGCTGGAGGAAGTGGTGGCAGCCCTCTTCCCGGCGAGAGCGGAGCATGTTCCGCCGCCGATGGCTTTGCCCGCAGCCGCAGAGTCTGCAGAGGAGGAGATGGAGAACGCCATCAGCGTCCCAGAGGTGACACAGGCAGAGATGAGGGCGGCCGTGATGCGGCTCCGGGCCAAGAACGTGGCTCCGGGGCCCGATGGAATTCACGGCCTGGCTTTGGCCCTCGCTCTGAAGGAGTTGGAGCCCCAACTGAGAGGACTCTACACAGCGTGCCTTGAGCGGGGCCAGTTTCCCAGTCTGTGGAAGATTGGACGTCTGGTCCTGCTCAGGAAGGCTCACTCACGGTGAGCCGCATACGTCGCCTCGGCCTGGAGGTGGCCCTCAACAAGTCGGAGGCCATGGTGTTTCATGGCCCCCGGCGGGCGCCGCCGGCCGGATCACACATTGTGGTCGGGGGGGTCCGGATCGCTGTCGAGCCCACCATGAAATATCTGGGATTGGTGCTCGACAGCCGGTGGGACTTCGGACCCCACTTCCGGCGGCTGGCGCCCAAGTTGTTGGGCGCGGCCGGGGCGCTGGCAACGCTGCTTCCCAATCTGGGGGGCCCGAGCGCCGCCTGTAGGCGGCTCTATATGGGGATCGTGCGATCCATGGCGCTCTACGGAGCGCCGATCTGGGCGTCTGACCTGACGGCCGGCAGCATAGCTGTCCTGCGCAAGCCGCAGCGGGCGATGGCCGTCAGAGTCATTCGGGGGTATCGCACGATCTCCTTCGAGGCGGGTTGTGCACTGGCCGGATCACCGCCCTGGGACCTGGAGGCGAAGGTGCTCGCGTCACTGTACCGGTGGCGCGAGGCAGCGCGGGAGCGGGGCGAGCGACCGATGCAGCAACATATCGAGCAGCATCGGTTGCAGCTCCGCGAGGTCCTGGTGGCGGAATGGCGGGTGAGGCTTTCACGCCCTACCGCCGGCCTCAGCACCATCGAGGCGATCCGGCCAGTGCTCGACCGCTGGCTCGGGAGAAGGCACGGCTCCCTGTCGTTTCGGGCGACGCAGGTGCTCTCGGGGCATGGTTGCTTCGGGAAGTACCTGTGTCGCATAAACAGGGAGCCGGACGCCCGGTGTCACCACTGCGTCGACTGCCGGGAGGACACGGCGTGGCACACGCTGGCAGAGTGTGCCGCTTGGGAGGAGCCGCGCCGTGCCCTCATAACTGAAGTAGGCAATGACCTGTCGCTGCCGGCCGTCGTGAACGCGATGTTCGGCGGCGCAGAGTCCTGGGACGCAGTGGTCTCCTTTTGCGAAACGGTCATCTCGCAGAAGGAGGCTGCGGAAAGGGAGAGAGAGATCTCGACTCTCGACCCGGCCCGCAGCAGACGCACCGGGCGTCGGAGGAGGGCGGACAACGCCCTCTTCCGGCCCCCCTAAATGGGTCCAGGGGCGACGGATTCGGGGACATCCGTCGCCCCCCAACATCAGGACCCGAGAAGGCGGCGCGCGTAGTGTTTCGCGTGCGCCGCTCACAGACGTTGCGGGGGGAGTACACCTCACTCCCCCCGCCCGAGACGGGGCCCGCGCAAGCGGGCCGGCACCAGCCGGGGTTGTGGAAGAATAATGTGTTCCCGCGACCCCGGCGTAGGTGTGAGACGGAACACCGGGGTGGTTTTTAGTCAGTAAGAGTCTGACAGACCCCTCCGCCCGCCCCAGGGCGGAGGACATCCATGAGGATTTTCCACCCCGGGAACAAAAAAAAAAAAAAAAAGGTTAGTCGAGAATAGGTAGTCAACTAAGGTCTTACCCCTCTTGTTTTGCGTGTTCATACCCCAAAGTTGGTGGTGAGCATTGGTGTCGGCCCCGACGACGGCCTCATACCCGCTTCTCTCGCAATGGCTCACGAGGCGGGCGAGGTCGTGTGGAGGCGGCGCCTCCGCCTCGGGCATGTATGCCGAGGCGAAAACGATCACCATCTCCTCGGCTTCGCCACGCTGTATTTGCAGCTTTACTGCAGAGACATCTCTGCAACAGAAGTCATTTAAAAAATGGGGTTTTAAGGTTACCTGTGACATAGATGCACGATCTAGGATGAACGTGATCTGTGGTGACCAGGAGCTTACCGCCAAGATTGGAGAGTCCTTGTATGCGGCCCGCCCTGACCCACGGCTCCTGGATCAGGGCAATGGCTGTGTGTTGAACCTCCAGCCACTTGCGAAGCTGAGCCGTCGTGGTCCGTCGTGACTGTGGTGGAGGTTGGCCTGGAGGACTCTACAGGTCGACGAAAGGGACGCCATCGTTGGCCGAACCCTCTTCATCCCCCTCCAGTCTCAGCCCGGCAAACAGGTCGCCCTCGTCGAAGCCGTCCCCCCCCCGGTCCGAGGGCGGGGACAGGATGATGTCATCCATCTCCTCACCCGATGAAGGAACGGCGACCACGGTGGCGGCAGCAGGAGCGGCCAACTCTGCTATTGCAGGTTCGGCCGCTGATGCTTCCGGGTTGTTTGATGGGGGAGTGGACTCCCCTGTGTAGTTTAGTACTGTATAATTGCTATATGCCATATGTGAGTACTATGTACATGCTTTAAAGCTACCATTTACAGGGTACGTCTTTCATTGACTTGAATGTGTCCTGGCGGCTGAGAGTATGTCATGCTCACTTTAATGTTTCGCTGATGGTGGCGCGTGTGTTGGATCATTTAGCTCCCTTCAAAATGGTTGAGTTGAATGGTGCTAATCCATGCGTCATGTTCGTGAACGGGCGCCGTCAGTTGAGACTGGTCATCTCTTAGCTGCCACGGCGTATTTTAATTAAATTTTATTTTCGAATTGTTTTCATATAAATAACGGACGCTTTTAACGTTCTGCATCGTTCTCACATGCATAATTTCAACATGAATGATGTAACCAATCTATTGTAAACATAATTTGATTTAAAAGAGTGTCCGTGGAGTTTCTTGCCCGTTCTTCTCCATAGGTACCTACTACGCTTTGGAATGGGCAACTAGCTTCATTTTTCTGACCGACCGACCTTGACAATTCAAAAGTGCCTGTAATTGGTTTATTTGAAATAAATGCTTTGAGTTTGAGTTTGAGTTTGAGTAGCTGGCGTCTCGCCGATGGTTCCCGTGGCGGGGTCCCAACCCTGGGGGACGTCGGTGAACCTCCCGTTCCGACCCTGAAACTTCACGTACACCGTCCCTAATCCAATTGAGAGACGGCGTCCAGCCTCCATCAGGGTCGGAATTTGGTCTTCAGGGACACCGACCACCACGAACCATGCCGCAGCCTGTTTATCGGCATGCAAGAGCACCCACCTCTTGATGTCGACCAGGGGTTCTGGTAGCTGAGAGCGCGCCCAATATTGGTCGGCTCTCCGAAGACCCCCTGCTCGTCTGGGATCACGATACCACATCGTGCTCGCTTTAGAATCTCCGACTGACTCTTGACAACTAGCGAGGTGCTAGTTGGGAGAGAAAGGTTGGAGACAGTTTTCCTTAGCCAGGCTAAGGTGTGGTCGTTACCGCACCACAGTTTTAGTACACCCCCGGCGAACAGCGGCTTGGCGTTGAATGTCGGCCCTGGAGTGTCTTGCTTGGGGGAGCAGGCCTCGAGAATGATCTGCTTCTGGATAGCAGCGAGTACCTGGTCCGATACGTCCTTGCTGAGGATCCCCGTGCGGTCGCAAGTGATCGCGACGTCGAGGTTAGCGCTGGCAGCTTGGGCGTAGCTTCTTTGGGCGACCCGTTTGGATTGGTCAAGGCGCGGCCGCTTATGCTCTCCTCGAGGTGTCAAAGTCTCGTTGAGGGCTCGCTTGGCCGCGGCCTGATCCATCCGACCGGGTCGCTGTGTTTTAGTGGCACCTTCAGCTTTTTCCGGGACACTGGCTGGCGGTTGACTGGGCGCTGGTCGGCTAGTGCCGGCCTCTGCCTGCGACCGCTTACCGGCGGAGAAGTTTAGCTGGCCGCTAGTCGATTTTACTGACCCAGCGGCAGTAGCCTGTTTGTTCCGGGAGCCTTTTCCCTGGTTCCAGCGTGCTTGCCGACGCTTCTTCCTCGTGATTTTAGCCCTTTGCTTGCCTTGTACTGAGGCAGCCGGTGGACCAGAAGGGTCAGTGCAAGGGCAACGGGCTTGTTGAGTGGATTTACCCTTGCCCTTGCGTTTCTGTACCTGCCATGCGCGTGAAAACGCGTCCTCGGTGCACTTGGCCGTCGCCGTTTGACCGGTGACGGCCTTCTGGTGAGGGGAGGCTAGAAGAGCCACAGGAGGAGGAGGTGGTTTGGTAGGATACCCGGTGCCAGTATTACCCAGCGCCGGGGTCTGTGTGGAGAGGGTCGGACCGGCAGTGGTATGAATCGTTGCCGTCTTCGCCACTGTATTAGAAGGGTCGGTACTGGTCCCAATCAGCGCCGACGTCCTTTGTTTCAACTGGGACTTGTGTTTTTTGGTCATAGCTGCGGTTTTCGCCACAGCCGGACCGGCGCCCGCGCTGGTACCAGCAGCGTTAGCCGCATGGCCACCAGGGGCGAGGGAAGTGCAAGCACCTCCCTTGGGAGTCTCATTGGTTTTCGCCTCCACTCCGGTGTGTTTGTATTTTGTTAATTGGCCTTTTCTGTCCATATTAAAAGTGAATTTAAAATTCGTCTCTCTGGCTCCCACCCTCCATGCAGCCCGCAACTGGGAACGTCTTACTGTAAAAAAGCTCGAACGTTAGGACTACCAGAGAGATATAGGGGCGCAAGGCTGGCTTACACCCTTCGAACTGATCAACCCTCACTTACACCGTCAGCATGACCTTTACCTACCGCTTCGGCCGTCCGAGGACGACCTCAGCGGACCTCACGCACCTCGCCTGTGGCCCTCTAACTGGACACTATGACCATTTCCCTACCCCTGGCTAAAGGGTAGGGCCACCGTTTCGCTTGAAATCCATCCAAAGGGGGCGTGTTGCCTTACGGGCACATTACAAACCAGAGTCGCTTGGCTCAACCCCCCAGGACTCCTTCATCCCCGCTCACGGCGCTCAACTGCGCAGGTCCTAGCGCAGGTAACTGCTTACTCCTACTCGCCATCAGCTGTCTTTAGTGACGGACGAGCCTGCCACCACCCAGTTACAGGGGGTCGCAGTAAGGAGTGGGAATTGTGGAGATGGAGGTGGAGGGAGTATGGATGTAGGTAAGATGGGGTGGGGGAAGGATGAGATTTGGGGCAGGTGGGGCATATGAAGGGAAAGATAGGGGTAAAGAGACTTTTGGGAAAGGTTGTGCTGTGATGGCGCCTGGAGGTTTTCGTTACGTCTATTTCTTAAGGAATTAGACCAAGAACGGGGTGGCAACCTCGGGAAGGGACATCCTCCAGACTTGCCTTGAGGATCTACACGACTGTAGCGCTCTCCCAGAACAAAAACAGAAACTATGGTATAATTATTGCGTCAATTACACGCAAACGTTATTGGTTTCACAAGCAGAAGTAATATGTGTAAGTACATAATGCGACATTTTAATAAATTACCATCTTCGTCCGCGAGAAATTTCTTGTTCCCTGGGTCAAGAGAACAAGAAACAATGTCGCATCGCGTTACCTGACCGCGCTATTACTTACCGTTCTTTCTGACGTTTTTCTTTTGTTCGGCTCACGGGATTAAATTTTTTGGGTGATTGGTTGGTTGGTGATTTTTGCCTCTTTCCACATCGATGGAAAAACACCATAGGATATATAGAGTAGTTTAGTGCTCACTTTCGCTATGTAAGTAACTCCTATGATCACATACCCTGGCTTTTGGGCTGTGGGTTGTGTGTTAGTGATTGACCTAGATTCGATTTTTAACTTTTCACGTCAAACCACACGTTACAGTTTATTTTTAGAAATACACTTTTTGTACACATTAAATACATCCCCCATATTTTTTCACGGAGCTTTATGTTCGCCAACACGATGCAGGTGAAATGTAAGAGAGAGAAATGTGTAAAAATAAAATGATGTACAGTCGACCGCACGTCAGTGTTAACACCATGAACTCGTGCTAGCCTAGCGTGGTACCGAGTTTCTATAGAATGCAGGGCCAGATTTGATTGGTGTTGGTTAAACTGATGTGCAGGCCACTGTACCAACTGAGCGTCCTGTGAACAGTTTTTTTTGTTTTACAAAAGTTTACTGGGTTTAAATTGGTATTTTTCATCACGCTGCGATGTAGCGCTTTTCGTATCCGTTCAACAAGGGATTTTATTGTTTTATTTGTAAGAACTTGTTTGCTTGCACTGCAGCAGCTTGCTATATGCACTAACAAGCACGTGGTATAAAGGGTGTGTCTCACGTAGGAGTGTTTCAATTAGTGTTTGTAATACTGCTTAGCTACATAAACAAAGAGAATATGACATAACAATACACTATCAGGTATATTGCGAGACATACAATCAAACAAACAAGCTAGGGAATCAGATTTTTGCAGAAGGAGAGCAATGGGTAGCTCGCCGTCCGGTAAGGACCAAACCCGGGTCGACGGCGCGTCGTGTTCCGCACGCGGCTCAAAGAGATGTCAGCAATAATTGACGGGGTCCGTTAGGGCCGATGCCAGCCAGGGTCGCGGGTTGTGCGAAAGTGATACGGTGGCCCTGGCACAGGCAACTGAAAGAACACGGGTGGGTTTTAGTCCGTAAAAGTCAGACAAGCCCTCCCGCTCCACCCAGAACGGAAGAAGTCGTTTTAAGATTACACACCAAAAAAAAAGAAAGGGAATTCTATTAAAACCCACCACTAGAGCAGCTCGTAAACGTCTACTACGAGTACAATGTGAATTATTATGATATACTTGACAAATTTCAGAACTAGATTGTCGAATTCTACAAAATAGACACATACAGCCTTATTTATAAAAATCTCGCTAATCGTTGATTAGCCACTGCTTAGCTAAGCAATTAGTTAGCTCTTAATCAATGTTTAACTTTTCTTTATTTATAAACGTTAGTTAGCAGATGATTAGTAGCGAAACGAAATAAAGGTGAAATTATGCGTTCAGAACAGATTGTAATCAAACTAGTCAACTTCAAAACAGAATTTTATGAATAAAGTTGTCAAAACCACGATTTTTGTCTGTCGTTACTTTAACAGACGTGGCTATGTCAATAATAGGTAAAATTTCTTCGGAGTGTTTATTTATCAAGTACGTTTATTTCATTGTGTTTGCTACGATAACAATGAAAATGATAAGCTCCAATAATTGGAGAAAACAGGAAAAGGTATTTATCCCTGAATTTATATCTTCTCACTAATATAAATTGACAAAATGAATGTAAAAGCAGTAGCCGAAAATAGCTATGTAAGTTCATGTCCTAGCTTGAATATACTCTTTTAGAAATGGATGTAGATACTTACATATATACATAAACTCACGCTGTCTTCCCATGGGGGTAGGCAGGAACCAAAGAACGCCACCTGCTATGATCCTTACATCATCTGGTCATACACGCGCGTCGGTTGCGAGTACCTGAGCTGACCGTTCTGAAAAACATCACAAATATGGTCACCAATGTATGTAGGTACTTGTGTCTATTTTATATAATTTCCAAATTCTTATTGCTTTTGCAACGGGGTTTCTGTGTCTTAATAACAATGATTATACTTGTTTACAGGTACAAGTTTGACTGCTGCTATGAAATCCACTATTAGCTTTTAAACGAGCATGTAGGTCTTCCTCCGTCTACTTCCCGCTGGCGTTTCAAATTTATTTAATTTACCTGCGTCGTTCTGAAATGCCGAAAAAGATTGTCGAATTCCGTATTTACTAAGGCACAGCTCGATATTAGGAATAAAATAACCTCGGGGCACACAATAATCCCATTGAATCGATCAGCTGACTCAAATAAAAACCGCCATATTGCCTCTTAGCTTCCTCCTAACAAGCTACCGATGGTGTTTAAATTTGACAGCAACTAATCAATTGCTTAGATACATCTTAGCGCTAAATAGCATTTATGAATAAGAATTTTGCTAATCATTTGCTTAGCAATTGATTAAAATTTAAGACACATTTATGAATAAGACTGCAACAGTTAATCACTGCAGTTTGGACGTGCTTGACAATTATTTGTCACATTAATTTTGCCATTGTTTGCCCACCTACCTAGTTGCCATGTTGAATTGGTAAGATAGATATCGTCACTAGCGGAGTGAGCACTAAGGAGTGAGAATCCGTATCTTATTGTAAACTACCGACAACCTCATTTACCAACTTCTTTTTTTATCACAAATCATAGTCAGGTCTAGCTGTAAATTGATTGATGAGGTAGAAGTATGTTGCTTAGCGCATCAGAATGGACCCACGAATAGTAAATTACGAAAACTGCCATGAAATAGTTTCCCTAATTGTCTCAATTTAGTTGTTTCGTAATAGATCTAAATGCATACAAGCGCGTAATTTAGTTCCGTCCAAACTGTTGAAATTTACATCATTACAATTTAAATTTACGTCGCCAGCTTATAACTGCCCTCGGTCCTCAAGTAGAGTTTAGTTGTACGGGGTAGTCTAATCAAAACAAAGTTTACATAAAAAATCGCACCACCATTTGGCGCCAATTTGATAAGAGGTCTTCCATTTCGACAATGAATATGAAATATATGATGACGTTCATAATACGTTTCATTCATTTGTTTGTGGCGGCATCTACATCGCCATGTGTGAACTACGTACGAGTACCACACTGACGTCACGCAAAATTCTTCATCGCGCAAGCAGAGCTTGCTGCGCTATTTGCATATACATAAAGTCCCGACATCAATCGTGCACACGACCAAAGACACAACACCCGATTGGTCGAATCATACTCTCTTTTCTATAGAGGATGACTGAATTTTACACCCTGTTCCTCATACCTCTATACGTTCATCATTCAGCCATGAATTAAGAAAGTATAGCGCTTTGACACTTTTGACATGTGCCCGGACCTGACGACTCAGAACTGCCACCTAGTGAACGTCATTTTGGAAAACCCTTATTTCAGAAATATCATTGATATTTTTTGTTGTATGTAAAAACTCCTGAAAATCCCTACTAAATCCACACGCTACGTAATCTCCTCGAAAAGTTACCCCGGTCCGATTAATCGCTCGAACGTCGCACCGGTATTACACTGTCACAGTTCTGAGTATCATTCTGCGTGACAAACGAACCTGTAACGTGGGGCGCGTGAGGCCGAGATAACGTCCACTGGACGAATGAACAACGTCCTGAATACACTACGACGATAATCGGGTGTATACGGAGCGAAAATTTTTACTAAACCGCAAAGGAATATAATAAAATCGTATTTAAATAGAAGTAACGTCTTCTTTTGTTTTATGCCGCTTTCTTTTGTTAATTTTTTAAATATTTTTGTGTGATGCAGTTCAACGTGGCCTGCCCATCTCCATATCAGGCTTTGTTTTTGTGATCTGTGACCATAGTTCTGTTGCGAATAACTAAACTTCTTATTTTATCGCATATCTATATGGAGAGAAGATACTTAAGCAGCTTCTCTCCATAGATCTTTGTGTAGTTTGAATCTTGCTTCTCGCCTTGTTATCATATATCCAAGTCTGACAACCATATTTGAGACATTGCAAAATAGCAGAGTCCAGTACTGTATTTTTTCTTTAAAATTCCTGTTTTTCCTCAAGAATATTTACTTGCCCAGACTATCCTCATGTTGAAGTTCTGTGCAAAAAACTTAGCAAATCCGCGTATACTCTCCATCAACTCCCTATAAAAGTCAACCTGACAGCTGAAAGAGCCTGACTCTTTTATCAGCGTACCATGGACTAGTTGCCTCCATTATAAGTTTTTGGAAATAGCTCTATTTGTAAAAAACAATCCACAATTATTTGAAAAACTGGCAGCAGTTCGGAAAATTCCGATAGGACAAATATGTAAACAAACTATGCTATGGCACGTCAAAACCGCACTTATGCAGAAAAGTTTTTTTTGCTATTGCCCCACGCATTTATAAGTACCTGATGTTATAAAAAATATGACTGTAATAAAATTTAAAGGGGCACTACGCCAAATATTGAGAAAATACACAGTTGACGACTTCCTTAATAAGTGACCGCTGTGCGCACAGACAACATAACATTTTTAGTGTTGTTGTGCCTCTGCCTGTGCGTCGATGGTTGCGCAATGGAATATTGGAATGTTGTCATTTGAACATTAGGACATTTTGTACAATTTTGATTATTGTTCACTTATTTATTTATTTCTGTTTATGATTATGATAAACGCACCTGAGTTGTAGCATTATGCTAAGCGATAGCCATTTGCGGATGTGACGCGTATTTTTGCAATATTTGTTTTATTTTGTTAATTTTGTGCTTTATATAAATTGTATGCCACAAATTAGGCGCAAATAAATTTATTTTATTTCTCTATTTTTATTTTAGTTTGATCCCAAAAGCAATCTTTTACACTGACAGTGAAACAAATGACAACTACCCGTCACAATCATAAAACGCAGCCGAAGCGAACGGATTTCATCACCGAATGTTTTCTCAATTCACAGACTGTGAGTCAAGTTCGTTCACACGGAAAGCTCTACAAAATTAATGCGTAAAGTCATAACGAAAACCGTTCGTAGAAGGAAGCAAAAAATTGTGAATTTATTGAAAATTGGGACTTGGAGGCTTTGATCTGCTGAAATGTGATATCCTATAGAATATTATCTACTTATGAGAGAGGAAATCAGAGGCTGATTTATATAGAGCAGAAGAAATCAAAGACTTTTGCTTTGAGAAGCTGATGAAGAAAATTCAGTGTGACAGGTGGCACAATATAATAAGAAATTCAAAGCATTTATTTTTTAACGTAAAGTTAGATGCCCTTTTAATACACGTGTGTCTGAGACACGTGTCGCGACCGAAGTTGGGCAATGTCGGTCGATGTCGACAATCGTCGCCAGGTATCTTGCCTGATGACTTATTTCAACATTGCCAGACAAATCGTACGACGTCGCCTTACATATGTAGGGACACGTGGCGCGGGAAACTCCATCAGTCCAAGTCAGTCCGTCCATGCACGGTGCACGACGTAAAGCGATAGCGCGTTGGTTTGCAGTTGCAGGGAACAAACCATCGTGCATAGTTCATGTTGGACGATTATCTACGTCGTAATTTTGTTTTCTTTACCTATTTTTTTTTATTGACCTTTCCTTACGTTGTGTACGCATAAGACCATGATAATAATAAAACACATTTTGTCAATCATCAAGAAACACATAATAATTATGTCTGCTTTGCAAAGAAGTGCTTAGAGGAAGTTGGCACAAGACGACCTATGTATTTTTGGCTTAATGTATAAAGTCGACTCCTAATGCCAATTTTCCCTTTGTTAGTCTTTAGTAGTTGAAACTATTATTTTTCACATTTTTTTGATGTCGGTATATTCTTTGTTTAACTGTCATGGTTATGCTTTGATTCCCAATTATCTGAATTTGACCTCTTTTGAGGGTATTTTTACAAATGCACGTAAAGTCTAAATGCGACACCCAAATCACATGGAGTGCTGCCATTCTTCTCTCCTAAACATGTATACTTTTACTGTACTCGTTTTAATTTGGTACCATATATTGTATGTATCATGTCAATATCAATCTGTTAGAAGACGGTGTTTTAATAAATATGGCTCTCTTTATTACCTCTGTAATGAAAACGTGGGGAAAGTCGTGTATTGATTAAGCCTAGATTTCCTGTATCCGGCACTTCTAAAGACCACGTTATTTTAAATTAGTTCCCCAGAGGAAGGTAAAGTTTTGTCCAGTATAAACTCATTTTTACCAACAGTTTTACCTTTAGTTTCTAGACGAATATTTTTTCGCTTAAACATTTCCATAAGTGCTGAAGGATGGGTTGAATTATGATAGTCATTTTATTAACAAATTGGTTAAGGGCGGGCTACAAAGTTCTTCGTTCTAATCTAAGAGACGGCCTTCCCGTTCACTATACGGTCTCTAAGGGATAGGAAAGAGGTCATTAGTTATAGGATTTAAGACTGGCTGGAGTGTTACAATTTCTAGAAAAGAAAAAAATGTAAGGAAATTGATGTGGCCGATTGCGTGATAAGTTTTTTTAAGAAGCGTTTTTCGAAATCATACCTATTAATATGAATAACAAACTAACTCTGGGTGAACTAACAACCAACCACTTATTCACTATACACACAGTAATTTAAGCCAATTTACAAAAAAAAACATTCATAATTTAAAAATAGCGTCATAAAATTCATCCGCATCGCTGTCGACTGGTAATGTACCCAAGAGACTGACAGCGTTGCCACGTTGTATGGAAATGCTTAGCCTCTGGCCAAGGTAAAAGCAAGCCCTTGGATCACGGCAAGTGTCAACCAGCCGTTTAGAAATTTCCTTATAGAGACCATGAGCGCACGGACCCCACGGCCCGAGGGTTTCAACCTCAAAGGGCTCGAAAATATAATTACCAATAAGGTTATTATACTTACGCCGCTTGAGGTTTTCCGCAACTGCAGCAGCAGAGCCAGCACAGCTCGCCGAACCAGGAAGATTAGGATGGCGCAAGAGTGTCAACACACGTTGCATCCCACACTAGAGGCCTACCCACCTTCCATGGAAATAAAGACATGCCATCTGGTCTCTTGCCATCGTCGCGTGCCAAGCCGTTGGGTTCTAGTACAGCTGGAACGCCGACGGTGACAAGAGCGCGACCCGCACTTCGGCTGCAAGACAGGCCGTGGTGTCCGAGACTTTTGAGAAATTCGCCAAAGTGACAGCGATGAGGAGAACAAGGAGCTGCTAGTTGCAGGGAAGCAGCGAGGCGGTAAGTGCTGTTGTCGAACAAAGTGCCTATGTTCAACGACGGTAGTGCATGTTTTTTTTATTTTTATTGTGGGTGTACTATAGATACACCCACAATATAACAATTGTTGTGTTTATATGGAACACAAGACAATTTCATAATTTTTTAATTTTTTGTGCGTATAAAATATTTTTTGTTGGCTATGAAGAAAGTAATTGGTGGCGTCTAAGAATTTACATGAAATGTTTTTGGTGGGAAACATCATCGTACGGAACTCTCTACACCTGAGTTCAACTCGCACTTATCCAGTTTTTGTTTAGTAGACCAGCCTTTTTCATTTCTATACCACTTAAGGGCAAAATCCTCTAAAAATAATTATATTTGTGTAATGTAGCCTCACACAAAAAAAGTCACCGTGAACCTTTTTACCTTTTACTCGTAATTAACAAATTATAAAACGCACTAGACTGAAACTATCTTGTTGAACTAACTGCATTGTCCGAGACGAGTTAGATTAAGTATGTACAGAACCCACTGTGAGACGAACATTGATTAATTGATACCACTTCAGCTTACCTGAGTGTACCAAGACTGAGTAGTTTAATTATTGAAGAGCTATTCACCTACCTAAAATGGCAAAAATTTACTGACCATGGAAATTTAGACCATGGAAATTGTGAATTATTTTTTCATTTTGACCGAATGGTTTGCCATCTTGGCTTACTAGGCTTTGTCACTTATTTTGGTACCTAATCAATGACAGTCTCTTTCAAAAACTAGTACAAACACACGCATGCAGGTGGTATGACCCAAACCGACGTTTATACGAACTGAAATTCAAATAAAAATAAAAACAGTCAGTATCTACTACCTACTGTAGTGTAGACTGAAGGTTACCTTCAGTCTACTACACTGCTCGTACTCACAAAATAATCGTTCAAATATCAAGAATGTTTCGACACGTTTGTCTGTGACACGGCACTGTGTTACGAGAAAACTAAAAGCTCTTTATAGACACAAAGTTCCTGACTGGAGGAATTTGCAGCAGATTTGAAACGAGCTCCCTCGATGTCCTTTAGTCCTGGTATCTGTGAATGATAGAGTATAGATTTATAGCGTAAAGCGACGGTAGTTTATTGCGAACGGTTAAGGAATTTGAGAAATGTTTTCTTGCAATTATTATTTGTAAGGTAACCCATAAAATAAGAATTTAATACAAAGGGTATTGCATATAATTACGATATTTTTTAGGCAAAGCAGAAGGTAAAAAGGTAAATTCGTAAAAAATAAAATTACTTAAATATCAATAACAAAAATTTATTAATTGACAAGTTATTTTAAAAAAAATGTATAAAGAATAGTAGTAGTAGAATAGTAGTAGATTTGTGGCACCACAAAAGTATGTGGTCTGGTGCAGGGGAAATGTGGTGGTAGAACTAATAATTCTTGGGTGAAGTTTAAGGTTATGAGGAAGAAGAAAGAGGCCTGGCTTAATGTATTAGCCTATATGGCCCAAAATAGGACGAATCAGTCAAACGAATATGACCGATGTTTTGAAAAGGGTGAAATACTCCGAAATTAAAACGAAAGTGAAATATGGTAAAAATGATAAAGGAAGAAAAGTACAACACGAAGTTCTCTGATTACTTCAGGGTCAATGCTAGGCTGTTCTGTAAACAGGTAAGATTGGCTCGCAGAGTGACAAGAACATCGAGCATGAATGTTATAAGAGCAGAAGATGAATGGATGATGTAGTGTGTACTTCACTGTCTATGAGCACGATTTTAATAAAGGGGTAGTCATATAGTTCTGACCAATAAAAATATAATTTTAAACTTTTTAATACACAAGAAATTACATAAATGTATTAAGAATCTTTAAAATTAAAATATTTTATACTACACAAAATATGGCATCACGCCTTCTTCCCTCAAAGGGTTGGGCACCCCCATTTTGCGAGTTACGTGTAAGTCCCATGTATAGCGAGCCTATGGTAGTCAACCGGGCACAAATCCGAACTCCAGGCTGCTACTAAGAAATTCCTTAAAGAGAAATGAACTTTGCCCGACCTGGGACTCGAACCAGTACCTCATGGTCAAATGTAGCGCTTGTGACAGCCAAATCAACCACGCAGTCAGTCTTTAAAGCTAAAATTGCAAAAAACGTCAAACATGCCTTATCAAAGGATCAACAAGAAATTTACGATCGCGCAGATAGGGCAGCATCAGAATCTTTTGATTCCCAGGAAATGGGTTCTCCTACAAAGTTTATTTCAACAATTTCGTCACAAAAGCCTGAGACGTTCTAGGAATAAACAAGCTGTTCCGGCTCTTTAGTTCGTCTTAATGTATTTCCTTTGTGTCTAGAATCTAGCGGGGAGACGCGTCGTCCGGTGATTGATTTAAACGTTTAAGTTTTCAGGAATGTTTACTCGCTGCTACGTGATGTTATTTCTGGAGTACAGCACCTCAAAAGGAAAACAAAGTTTCTAAGGTCTTCAGTTCCTTTGGGCTCTACGCTCTAGTCAACGCAAAAAAATACGCCCACTCATCCCAACTATGGCAACCTTCAGTGTTCCGACACGCACTTGGTTGTTTTTCTTTTAATAAAGGTTTTATTTTTCAAAATACTAAATTCTTCCGACTGCCTCGTTGATCTGGTGGTCGCAAGAGCTACTGCTGAGCACGAGGTCCTGGGTTCTATTGTCAGGTCGGGAAAAGTGTTATTGGGTTTTTCTATCTAGAATTTCTAGTAGTAGTGTCTAGTAGCAGCCTTTTTTTTATGGGCGAGAAATCATCAAATGACTTCTCCCGGAGCGGGAGGGCGTATCAGGCTTACTTATTACTGACTAAAACCCACCCGTGTTCCTTCAGTTGCCGAAGGAACACGGGTGGGTTTCTCTTTCACGGTTTCTCTTTCGAATTCCCCGCGACCCTAAATCAGTAGCAGCCTGGAGTCTGGATTTGTGCCCGGTTGATGGCAACAGGCTCGCCCCTTATTTCATGGTACTTAAGTATAACGGGCGAAATGTATGTACACCTCTGCCTAACCCTTTTCAGATTACAGGCGTGATGTTATGATGATGACTAAACTCTTCTTTGCGTGTCTATGACAATATAAATTGAGTCGATCCAGGATTTGTTTAAGAGTCCACCATCAGTAGCATCCATTAGTTTCTGTGATGTAGATGTCCACAGGCCTACGCTTGTGGAACAGCACCACATTAGCCCTTCAGATCGGTTATAGAATATATGAATCTCCACCTGAGCAGATTTTCCTTGCTTCGACCAACGTGTGCCTGTAGACACGATTTAAAGCAGAATATTTTAGCTGACCGTCACCAAAAGTTAGTTTATTCAAATAGGCACATAAATTACACTTTTGAACGTCAAATTTGTTATTCAGTCTTGGAATGAGGACACAGATATTTTGGTTCTTAAACTTTAATAAAGAACAAAGTAACTTGCAGAATTAAAAAAGAGTGTCTGCCATTACACATTCAGAGAATCAGTGTCATAGACACAACATCAACACTGATCATAGACTATTACAAGTGTTGCTAGAATATCTTATTGCTCCATTCACACCTCCCCTCAATAAAATATTCAAACAAATTTATATTTCCCATACAAAATTTCAACCAAAATTTACCTTTAAACATAACTTTTAAACTCACCCTTAACAAAATTTCTAAACAATTTCTCTCTAATTTTTTTAAACAATATTCCCCCTAATGCCTTCGTTAGTATGTCTGCAACTTGCTCACTGGTATTCACATATTTTAATTCAATAGTTTTATTTTCTAATTTTTCTAAAACAAATGATTGTTTAATCTCCAAATGTTTCACTCTTGAATTACCAGTGGTCATGTTAGCCATCTTAATAGTTGACTGGTTGTCCTCATATAAAATTATATTAGTTTCAAAACCAAATGTATTCAAAATGTCTTTCAACCAGCAGGCTTCACTAGTGGCTGAGCATAAGGCAATGTACTCTGCCTCTATCGAAGACAAAGCTACCGTCTGCTGTTTCTTTGAAAACCAAATTACAGAACTACCAAACACTTTCAAAATACAGCCTGATGTTGATTTTCATTACAACCACCCCAGTCACTATCAACATAGCCTATTACATTGTTATTGCGGTCTCTATAGTACAACAAACAAATCAAGTGTCCCTTTAATGTAACTTAAAATATTCAACAAAAGTTTGTATAAAAGTTCAGAAGCACAGCTCTGATACCTACTTAATATGTTAACCACTGCACAAATATCTGGCCTTGTTCCCATAGCAGCATATATCAAACTCCCAACTAACTTTCTACATTTTTTTTCTATAGATGTACTCTCTGACATTTCCCTATTAAGAATATGGAAATTATAGTTTTTATCAATTGGGAATTGTAAAGTTTTACAGTCTGACATATTATACTGTAATAACAAATTTTCTAGGATTTTTTTTCGAGAAATCGTACAGACTCCCTTATCTATGTTTTGATCTACCTCTATCCCTAGATATTTACTTATTACTCCCATTTCTTTCATTTTAAATGTTTTACATAATTCATCCCTTAACTTATACAATTCTTCTTTATCACTTCCAAAATATATTATGTCGTCTACATACAATAACAAATATGTGATTTTATTTTTTACATACAAACAACAATCCTTATCCGATTGTGCATAACCCAAAGACAGCATAACAGATTTGAAATGATCATTCCAGTATTTTGGAGACCTTTTTAAACCATAAATGGATTTATTAAGTTTAACATACTCATACTCAACAGACTCAGTTCCTTCAGGTAAACTTAAGTACAACTCTTCTTCAAGTTTTACATTTAAAAACGCTCCACATACATCCATTTGTTTAATCTCTAACCAAAGTTTAGTAGCTACTGACACAAAAATACGAAAAGTACTAAGTTTTGCTACTGATGCATACACATTATCTACATAATCTTGTTCAAATCCCCT
This sequence comes from Dasypolia templi, assembly GCA_963555695.1. Classification (NCBI taxonomy): domain Eukaryota; kingdom Metazoa; phylum Arthropoda; class Insecta; order Lepidoptera; family Noctuidae; genus Dasypolia; species Dasypolia templi. The sequence continues at coordinate 8,478,836 of OY743137.1, read as the reverse complement.
TGCCACTAATCTAGCTTTGTAACCATCTTCTTTTCTATTCAGGACCACCCATTTTGAGCTTATCACTTCTTTGCCTTCGGGTACTTTATCTACTTTTGTCCAAGTATTTTTATCTTTTAGTTGATCAAGCTCCTTTTCAATGGCTTCCTTCCAATTTTCAGCATCTGATGACATCATTGCCTCCTTGTAATTCTTTGGTTCTACAGCATATAGATTATAATCTCAAAGGTATACTGGTTTTTTATTATTCTTCCACTCCTACTTCTTACTTGTCCTGCCTCTAAAGTTTCATTAACATTTCCAACTTCCTGTTCTCTTTGTTCTTCTCCTGTCTCTTCATTTTCAGTATTTATTTCATAAAACTCTTCTTCACTCTCACTGCCTTGTTCATCATTCTCCTGTGGCATATCCAGTAGAATCACACTATCCATTTCCTGTACATTAGTTGATTCCTGTTCTTTATTACTCATCTGATCTAAGAATACAATATCTCTCTTGGTATGTACTTCCTTTCTGTCTTCATAATAAAGTCTGTATCCTTTAGAATCATCATATCCAACAAATATTGCCTTCTCTGCCTTGACATCCCACTTTAACCTTTTTTCTTTTGGGATGTGGGCATATACATCCTGTCCGAATATTCCACGCAGAGTTTGCACATCAAATTTACCATTATTAAAAGTTTCATAGGGTGACCTTTACTATTTTTGGTTGTCCTATTCAAAACATAAATCACAGTATTCACTGCCTCAGCCCATAATTCCTTTGACAAGTTGGTACCTATCATGGACCGAGCTGCCTCTACTATGGTGCGCATATCCCTCTCTGCCTTGCCATTCTGCTGAAGTGTATAAGGTATAGTAGTTTGGTGTTGGATGCCCTTTTCTTCGACAAAGTCTTGCATATATTTATTGACAAACTCTCCTCCATTGTCGGTACGAATCACTTTCACTTTATTCCCTGTTTGTGTTTCTGCCCAAGCAACAAACTGCTTTATTTGAGAAAAAGTTTCCCCTTTCTTTTTTAAAAAATATACTACTCGATAATATGAGTAGTCATCCCTCAATAATAAAAAATATCTTGAACCACCAACACTCTAAACCTCCATCGGGCCGCATACATCAGCGTGCACAATTTCTAATGTTTTTGTGGTGTGCTGCACGTTTCTTGAAAAAGGTAACCTGTGTGATTTACCTTGTAAACATGATTCACATTGAAAGTTGATGTTTTTTATACTGAATATTATTATTGTTCAGCACTCTTTTGACATAGTCTACATTTTGGTGACATAGTCTTTTATGCCAAGTTGATAATGTTGAAACATCTGCAGCATGTGCTTCATACAACATATCTAGTACGTATGACTTCCCGTGTAGATTCCCAATAGCACACAACTCGTTATCTTTGTAAATGATACATTTTTCAGATAACATCTTGACTTCATAACCTCTTCTCGTAATACATGGTACCGAAAATAAATTAATATGCATATCTGGCACATGTAGCACATTATATAGTGTCGATTTAGTATAGCAATCGCCATCGTATATTTGTATTTTGATTTCACCAACGCCAAGTACGCGCAAACGCCGACCGTCGCCCACAATAACAAATCTGTTTGACACTGATTGATAGTGAGTAAACAAAGATCGTTCACTACTCATATGTTCACTCGCACCACTGTCTATCAACCATCTTTGTCTATTTTCACTCAAAACGTCAATGTCACTTGTTACTGTTCACGTCACTTTGACAGTTGGATGTCATCGCTGTCATGGTAAATGCATGACCCCTTTTTGTTGATGATTTTTCAGGTTCTCTTGTGCTATTTTTATTGTTCTTTCGATACTTAGGACATTCATGTTTTAGGTGCCCTGTCTTGTTGCACTCGAAACATTTACGTTTTTCAGACTCACTTGTGCATTGTTGTGCAAAATGTCTACCCTTTCCACACATAAAACATCTCTTAATAAATTGTTTCTTATTTTGATGTGCATAGAAAGCTGTATTTTCTCCCTTTTGTATTTTACCTCTTGCCTTCAGTCTCTCTTCCTCTACTAGAAGTCTAACAATCAATGCATGATAATTTTGTTTATTACTCTCCACTGATTCCCACGCTGAGATAAAATGACTGTAACTGTCTGGTAATGACATCAGCACTTTAGTGATCAGGAACTTCTCTGATACTGCCTCACCAGCATGTTTTAGTTGTCAAGCCATTTCTTGTAGTTTTGATAAGTGCGTTGACAAGTCCCCGTCTTCATACTTGTATTGAAAGAACCGTTGTTGTAGCATCAAGGTGCTTGTTGCTGAACTCGCTTCATAAACACTATTAAGCTTTTTCCACATTGCCTCCGCCGTCTCGCATGTCAGCACATGGACCATTGCTGATTCACTCAGCCTGGACACAATGATAGTTTGTGCCCTTGCATCTTTTGATGCCCAAGTCTTTGCATTATCGGCTTGCTTTTCCTCACCATTCACTACTGTGAACAAGTCAGCCCCTCTCAATATGACTGAAACCTGAAATTTATAGACGCTAAAAAATTTCTGGCCTTCCAGCTTGATAGCTGCTGATACTGTGGAATCCATTTCTAACGCGTGTCAATTTGCACCCTGCCCGAGCCTGATGCCGTACCAGTCACTGTACGACCACCTCCAGACTCCGCTAGCAACAATCGCACAACTCCAGTGCGTAGTCAGCCTGACCGCGCCTCCGCTCTGTCGTTTTTAACACCGGCTCCACAGGAAAACTCAATCTCTCACAATCTGCAGTTTTCAACTTTAAATCTGTGTCCAGAGCACTGGGCCCATAACCTGTTATTCAGTCTTGGAATGAGGACACAGATATTTTGGTTCTTAAACTTTAATAAAGAACAAAGTAACTTGCAGAATTAAAAATGAGTGTCTGCCATTACACATTCAGAGAATCAGTATCATAGACACAACATCGACACTGATCATAGACTATTACAAGTGTTGCTAGAATTTCTTATTGCTCCATTCACAAAATTATACAAAAAAATAGAATTCGTAAGGAAAAGAATGGGCAAGAAACCACATAAAAAATGTTGTACAATATTTTGTATGTATATGCACCTAGAATAACATTTCTATACCACAAATGTTAACAGAATTAAATATAAATCAATGTCTGGTAAATTAACCATGTTATAGATACATGTTGAATATTAACAAATATTTTAAAATTTGATGATTTTCCCAAAATGTGTTGACACGTAATAATTTTGTGTGTGTGAGTTAAAGTAATTACAGAATGTAAAATCACCTTCTAAAAAATAAAAAAAATATACAATTCAATAAGCAACCAGTTTGATTTTGTCTAGCTTCTAGATTGTCCTACCAGACCAGCATGTTTCCGATCATTCTTATCTAGAATCATAATCATGATCAGGCTATAATGATCCCACTGTTAGGACACAGGCCTCCTCTGAGAGGGAGTGGGCCGTTATCCCGCGGGCCCAGTGCGGGTTGGTAGATGTCACATGTCTTCGAATTGTTGGTTCTAGGACATGCCGGTTTCCTCACGATGTTTTCCTTCACCGTTTTGAGAGCCAACTCAACAACAACTCGTAAGTCGGGGCCGCTACCACTGGACCACCATTTCTCGCACATAATCTTCTAATTACTTCCTAGGAGGTAGTAACCAGAAAGCCCGATTGAAACCAGGTTAAAAATTCATTTGTTTCTAAAATTTCGTAGCTGCTGTTAGTTAATTAATAAAACATGAAGATTTTAATGTATTGTGTTTCTTTACAATCCAGTCTCTATTATTACTACGAGCTGTCAGATATTTTCAAAGACTGGGTTAAGTATATAGACAATACGAACAAAAGGAAAATGCATTTTCTACAAAATGTGTCGTAAAATATTTTCAAAGCCAAATTGAATTTTGTATCGCAACAAAACCAAGTAGAGGATTTTGATTCGATTTTGTATTTGCGTTCATATAAAACTTTTAGAATTGAGATTTGTACTTCTTGAATTCTTTGAGGCTGCTTCTCAGATCAATTATCAGCTGTTGCATGAGTCAATAGGACATTAGACTGTAATAAAATCGTGTCATTATCTATTGAGTGTTGATTTTCTGAAATACTTTCTGCAAGTCCAGATACGCCCCAATCCTAAGAGATTTTACTAATGCACAAGTCAATTAAGCAATCAATCAACTGCTGACCCAAGTAGGCCGGTGCAAGCACAATCTTGTGAAATTGGGGATTAGTGACCCAACCTACACCCAGTGCGAATACAGTGCTCCTCACTAAACCATGTCGCATATATTGTCCGAATTGTCCATACACCTGCACTTCTGAAGTCCAAAAAAACGCCACTGAAAAGCTATTGTGCCCAACACCTAAAGAAAATCTTACATAGTAAAATGAGAAATTAAAACAAAATGTCTACATATTATATTACAACCACGCAAATCTTGATGAAAAACGGAAATAATTTAAATAAATCATCAGAGAAACCAAAAGTGGCAGACTGATTTAATTTTGTTGAAATTCAAGTGAAGTAGATTAATACGATCACTGAAGATAGTATCGAAGGATACAAAGCATGGCGACGTTGATAGATCGGTCCTATCGATAATGTAGCGATCGATATCAATCGTCTGCACTGCAGCTGAAATGATTAGACCTGTCGAATGAAAATGATTAAGTGAAATCGTGACATATAAGTCCCCATTTTTTTTTTCTTCTATTATTGGAGATTTTAAAATGCTGTATCATTGCCAAAAAGTATGAATGCAAAATTACTGTCATTGAGTAATAATAAGAATGAATGGTTATTCAACTTTACCTAATTTATTCCTCCAAAAGTAGCAAATCAGAGATATTCATTTTTATTATTAAAGTGAAAAACAGCTATATAAATCAAAACATTTATTTTGGACCAAACACTTGTACACATTTCATAAACCTGCCAAACTGCGTGACAGTTTGCCGGCAGCAAACTGACTAAACATTTTAGTAGATAAATACTTTAAATTGATTCCCGAACATGAAGTTTTTTAACAAGTGTTCAACAACAAGATCAATGAATCATAAATTATGTATAGCTTGTTGCGACAATTTCATTAAGTAGTCCAGCTTTTAATTTATTCAATAGTGTTCGCTTTTTAATTACACTAGTATATTTTCATAGAAATAACGTATTCATTTTTATTACTTATGAAATTTTTACCTCGAAATTCGATACTAGTTTTGAATAAATAAACCAAACTTAAACTCAAAGCATTTATTTTAACTCTACTCGTCTGCGATACAGGATGAAAAGTAGCCCTTACTCAGTACATGGTCTATCTGTGTGCCAAATTTCCTCCAAATCCGTTTAGCGGTTTTGTCGTAAAAGCGTAACACACAAACAAACCTACTTTCGCATTTATAATGTTAATAGTTAGGATTAGGATAAATCAGTAACACGCACTTTTGAAATGTCAAAGGATCCGTCAGAAAGCTGAAGCTATTTGCGCATTACATAGCATAGGACCTACAACGCTTTGTAATGGGTCGTGGTCGAATCTCACCTGAGGTTTAAACTTGATGTTATTTTTAAATAATATCTAATAATAGTTTTTGATATGTTATTAAAAATACCTATACCTAACAGTTTTTGTTTATTTTAATAAAATTACTTATAGTAGATCGATAATCATTCGATACTTGTCTCGTTCTTCTTGTTTACATGAATAATAAAATTAGACCACAAAAAACTGTTGATGGAGTAAATTATTTCGATTACTGTGAGTCAGATGCAGTTCGTTACGACCATTCACCTTAGTGAACGTTGCTGGTTCGTGACGATTGTTTTTTTATGTTAGCGGTGCCGCGGTTATAATTTTCAAAATGCATTCAAATATAAATATTGAAGCGTTGGCAAATATGTGATAACGCAAATATCTTATGAAACTGGACTAAATGCCATTTAATTATTCATATTTGGCCAAAAATAAATCTAAATCAAAGGCATTATTAATCCTATAACTCAGAAGATGCAGCATTATCTAAAGTTTAAATTCATTATGAGGTTATAAGAACCGAAAATTACAAATAATTTCAAAGATTATTTGTTTACGGTATAGAATGAGTAGTAATTATTATAGTGTAGTATTTTGTTAAGAGATGTCTAATAGTATTCCATTCTTTGTTCTAGAGAAATACTGTGAGTTTGTAGGTTCATAGATGTGAAGAAGAGGGAAGCCTTGCAGCAGTGGAAGGCCTATTTGCAGCGACGTCACATGATTCTTCATGTACATGAAACAAATGGTTTCATGCCAACGAGACATGTCGCTGAATTATTAAGTACGTCATTATAACCCGTTCGTCGTGCATTCCACGGTCAAGGATAGCATCACCGAAGACCAGCTAAAAAACTTTTCTGACAGAAAGGCATAGACAAGAAATTTAAGTTTCGCTCGAGAATAGTTTAAGGAGTGTTTTTTTTTTCATCATATGTCGATATATCCGTCATTATTTATAAATACGAAATTGAGGTTTAGTTTCAATCTTCTTTTCTTAAAGAAAATTAATACTTAAGCTATAACATCAATATGTAACCTATATTCATTATAGCCAAATAAAATGTGAAATACCGATAAATGATTTTATTTCTGTATGTAGGTTTGTACAAACACTTTTACAGGTCAAATATGTTTATTTTTAACTAGATGAGGTCGGCGTTTCCTATTTGACTACTCTGAGAAGAAAGGCCGAAACAAACTCAGAGGTCACAGTCTCTTTTAAAGTCCAGACATAATCTTGGTCAGACTCGGGATGAGCTCGATTGCTCCAACGCGAATGTATGCGTACATCCGCGGTGGGGCGACCTAGTTCGCCTGGCACTTCTTCTCCTGCAACCGAGCGGGTGGGCAGGTTGCGGATAGCCCAACTCCGGCTGTGGGACCGACTAAAACGGTCGATACCGCGGCCGGAACATCTTGCAAGAGATCCCGGACAAGAGAAGTTCCTGAAAGCCAAATCCCAGGCTCAGGGTAACCTAGGCACCCTCTTTCCCATGAACCCAACGCATAACCAAGCCATCCCCCCTTTATCCACACATCCTGTCTCTTTCCCAAATCCTTAGGCCAAATCCCAAACCTAAGGTGACCCCCAAAAAAAACCCAAACCCTCTTACCAAATGCCTTCCTTCCTGTCCCTATGTCCCGTTGGTATCGTAATTTCGTTGTTTTTTTACTGTCTTGGTGTATTAAATATCTAATTATTATCTTATTTCCACATTCTAATTAAATTCCCATTAGAAAATTTTACATCAGTCCCGGTTCTGACCAAAATGATTTGACCGTAATGCACTTGCGGAACTTCACACCGACGCAAGCTCTGAAGGTACAGGGCAATATAGATCCAAAGAAAGTTTATCGCTTCTTATGTATTGTCTGACTCTAGCCGACGAACATCTCATACAAAATCCCGGTACTGTTTTTGCAAGTTGGACACGCTGGCCGTCATTGAAGCTGTTAAAGGTTTCAGGCGACGGGCGTATACTGTCTTTACAGATCGTAGCTCCATCAAGTCACCTAGTTCAGTGATCGGCCTCGCTCCAGGTGCTCACGTGCTGTGGGCCCTTTTGCGGGTCTATGACTCCGATGGAATCCATGGGCCGTGGAGTGGCATAGAGCATGCAGATTTTCTGTCCCCGAAATCGAGTTACGGAGTTGGTGCATGGTCCCGTCCCATGGTCTGGGGGGGCAGGAAAAATTGCGCAAATTCAATTCAATTTTAATTCAATTTATTTAATCAATCAATATACAATGTTAACACAAAAAGTATCATCTGTAGGTACACTTGAGCTAATGCTAGTTAACAAAACAGGTAGGTGTTGCAACCAGCACCGTTACCAAGTTATAAAATAACTTGTATTAAGGGCAATGGTACAAGCCCAAACATATTTCAGTTTCAAATAAAATAATTGCAGGCTGTGTTTTTTTATAAAGTTAACACAAAACCATAATTGCAGAATTTAGAAATTAGAATACATTTAGTTGAAGTTTGGATTCTTTTTTCGAGTGCGTGTGGGTGTGTGTTTGAGTGTGTGTGTGTGTGTGTGTGTGCGCGCGTTTGTGTTTGTGTGTAATGGTGATGGTGTGTGTTGTATCAGTACAGAATGTGTGTTATTGCTCTCAGTGGAAGGGTTTAGGTAGGGTTATTATCACTAAAAAGCAGGCGTTCTGTATCCAGGTAGTTATTTGTAAGTAAAAAGTTTGTGACAGATTTCTTGAGGGATGAGGCTGAAAGAGAGTAAAGTTTCAATTTTCTATTGAGTTTATTATATAATTGTGGCCCTTGGAAGCAATGAAATAGTTTGGTGAAAGAGTATTTACATCTGAAGTGCTGACAAACTAAATCCTTACGTCTTTTCGTGATTGTGACGAAAGGGGTACATTTGTGTTGCAATAGAACTGTAGAGAGAGTTGTCTGACAGAAAGTACTTCGCAACATTTATATAAGTCTTCTGTTGGGAAAAGTATCTGGCGAAATGTGCTTACCTTTAGCACGGCTATTTGGGCCCTCTCCAATTTCAGCATTGTGGTCTTAGGAGCACCACCCCAGGTGGAAACACATTATGATAGAAGTTATTGACAGAGGGCAAGGTAGACCTTTTTGACAATCCGTGCTTCTGCTACATGACAAAGAGTCTTAAAGACGAATATTAGTTTTCTAACCCTTGCTGTCAGTAAATCTATGTGGGCTGAAAAGCTCAGGTTGTCATCAAGAGTCACCCCAAGATATTTGATTGTGGGGGTACGGGCAAGCTTAGTGCAAGAGCAAGCTGCGGTGCCTGGGCAGACGCTTGAGTGAGCGATTAGCGCTTGAGGCGGCTGTGTAGACTGGCGTAGGGTAAAGCAGTTTTTTTTTAAATCCGTATTGAGGGTAAGTTGATTGTCGTTAAGCCAAATTAAAACTTGGTCTAGTCCTCTTTGCGCCGCACCAAAAGCTTCACTCCAGGTATCTCCAGTAAAAGTACGTGCAGTGTCATCAGCAAAGGCCGACATTTTTCCATTTTGGAGAAGCGTTTTTTATAAGAAGAATTACACAGCTGATTTACGTACACCAAGAAAAGTGTGACCACACTTTCCTGAGGAACCCCAAAAGTAACAGGAAGTTCCCCACTCAGGTAATTGTCAATTTTTACGCACTGTGTCCTATTGCTGATGTAGTCCGCAAAAATTTGGAGTGGGAGGCCACGTATTCCCAGGTCCTCTAGTTTCAACACTAGGTTGGGAATAGAGACTGTGTCGAAAGCTTTTTTTAGATCTAAGAAAATTGACAATACCTTCTTTTTTGCATCAATGTTTTTAACAATGTGACCCGTTAAATTTAATACAGCATCATTCGTCGAATTATTTCGTCGGAAACCAAATTGATTGGGAGATAAAAGCTTTTTTTCCTCAAGGTATTTAATGAGTCTCTTGTTGATAATGCGTTCTAGGATTTTAGATATTGAAGGTAGGACAGCAATGGGACGGTAATTATTTACACAGTCTCTACTCCCCCCCTTATGGATAGGATGCACAATAGCTTTTTTTAAGTTCAAGGGAATACGCCGGTGCTGATACAAAGATTAAATAAGTATGTCAAGGGGGGGACAATATATTTTTTATAACGTTTAAGGATTTTAGTAGAGACACCGTCCCATACAATAGCAGCGTTAGTTTTTAAAGACATGAGCAACGCCTCAACCTCATTCTCATCAGTGTCAACCATCACAAACGAGTGTAGTGGCGCAGGTGTAGCATCAGTGACATGCGGTGGACCTCGGACAGCAATATGGTGAGTAAAAACGCTTGCAAGATTTTTGCCTATGTCGACAAAACACTCGTTAACGGAGTCCACCGACTGTTGGGGAATTGATAAATTGCATCTGCTTTGGCTTTCATTGGTGGGGCCGCGACAACTTTAGATCCATGATCTCATCGGTGGGCGTAGCAGTTAGGCTGTGGCTCACACTTGCGACGTTCGTGGGTTAGTATAGTGCAGGAGAATTGAGCGTGGTAAGTGTGTATTTTAGCTTCCATTAGTCCCGGGTCACTAACATGGACTTTGATAAGTGAGACCTCTGTGTGAACACGCACACAGAGGTTGGATTCCTTGGTGCGGATGAAACCGTTACTGGGGTTTGTGAGAAAATCTGGTTCTCTGAGATGGAAAGGTGGGTGCGAAAGTAATTCCTGAATTGTGCTGGGCCTGAAGGGATTTTTCGGGCTCAATGGGTACGGGGACTCCATCCGATGCTTAGGGTTTCTGCACAATGGCATACTCAAACTCAAATCATTTATTTCAATTAAACCATTTACAGGCACTTTTGAATTGTCAAGGAGTCGGTCAGTCAGAAATATGAAGCTAGTTGCCCATTCCAAAGCGCAGTAGGTACCTATGGAGAAGAACGGGCGAGAAACTCCATGGACACTCTTTTAAATAATAATGTTGTTACAAATATATTAGTTACATCGATTAATGTTGAGAACGATGTACAAAAACCGTACACGTTAAAAGCGTCCAGAGTGCAGTAAAATGTTAGTAAAAACAATCCAAAAAAATAATTATTAAAATAAGCCGTGGCAGCTAAGAGATGACCAGTCCCAACTGACGGCGTCCCGTTCACGAACATAACGTATGGATCAGCACCATTCAGCTCAACCATTTTGAAGGGAGCTAAATGATCCGACACACGCGCCACCGTCAGCGAGACATTTGAGTGAGCATGACATACTATCAGCCGCCAGGGCACATTCAAGTCAATCTATGACATTACCCGGTAATTGGTAGCTCTATAGTACAAAGTACTCACATCTGTGCAATGCATCTATATAATAAAAAGGAGATTGAGTTATATAATGCAAATATTTTCTTACAATCCTCAACAGTATTTCAAATGTCAATTAATTAGTTGTGGTGCCGAGCATTAAGCCAGGAATTTTTACCATTTATGTAAACCCCTAACCTATAATATGCCTGCCTGCATAGTGTGCGTACTGTACATATAGACATCGCGGGGAAGTTGGGTGGAGGAATCGATGGCAGGGAGTATTCTTGTCATTGTTGACTCTTTCACTAAAAGCGTCCTTCTCGAGTGCACTTCCTAGTTGGATGCAGCTGGTGCAGTTGAAGCACTAAAGGAGGCTGTCTGTCTTTTCGGTGCGATTTCGCGGATAAATTCGGATCGGAGTGGGTGTTGTATTGGCGCAGACAGCAATTTTATGGTGACCATAGTGTAGTGTTGCACCTTGTTGCTAACGGTTCTGGCAGGGCAGGTGTTCGGGTAGAGAGAGTCATGAGGACATTGGGGTGCTTAGTTGTTTTAATTGAAAGTGAGTCTGGTTGGATCTGGCGCGGCGAGCTGCTCGAAGTGCTGCTAGCGACGGTGCACAGGGCCGAGCCAGCTACAAGAATGATCCCCTCCTCGCTGCGCACTAGCTTACATAAAGTGTCTTGAGTAGTGGGGAGAGTGGGGAGGCGAACGTCCCACTTGGAACAGCGTAACTCGGCCCGTTGCACGTGCTGTTTACAATCGTGACGTTGACACGGTCAGTGAAGGACTTATACTAGTAATCTGGTCCGGTTCAGCCCTGCAGAGTTTACTACTAATTCTGGACTGCTCGTTATTGAGCCTTCAAGACTTTAGCAATCTGGTCCGGTTTACCCCTTCAGAGTTATAATCTTCTGGCCCGGTCTAGCGACCCTTCAGAATATTAACCGCCTGGACCGGTCTAACGACCCTTCAGAATTATAACCTCCTGGTCCGGTTATAACAAACCCTTCAGGATTATTACTGCTTGGTCTGGTTATGGACGACCCTTCAAGATCACTCCAGTTTTTTTTAATTTTTATTTTATTTGTTACCAATACAAAACAACCAAAGTCGTTTACTTTAGGTATTTCGCTTCCCCAGCACCCCAATTGCGTAAAATATTTTCAATCACAAGAATTGTCGAAGGATTAACAAAGAAATTCCTAATCCATTGCTTCATAGGTTTGAAAAATTCTGCTCAACAACGTAACTAACTCAATGATTTTTTTGAACTGTCAAAATGAAAGACATTGTCGTTGTAATTGTGGTACGCAATTACGCCACAGAACGTGTCAATAGCGTATTTCACTACTATCAAAAATAAACATTAATTAATACTACCTATTTTAAAGATCATAATAGAAAAAGACGAAAAATGGAGAACTTTTCCAGTTTTGAAATTATTCTTATAACCTTGTGACGCAAAACGATCATTGTACTGAATGGCACAAAGGCACTATGGCATTCCTGTCTCGTGACGTCACATTCTAATAATGTTGTCTCTATCTAGCAACAATTTAAATACGCATTGAACTTTTCCTTTACTGTGACTTAAGGCTCCCTACCAATTTCGACGAGCTACTGAAATAGGTAAATATCGGAGCGCTGAGTGTATGTGTGCGTTCGAGCTGTCACTGACAATCATAGTGTGCGGTGAAGCGGGAACAAATAATCTTGGTCCGTAACCGCTATTATCGTCACTCCATAGTTTTTACTTACTTGGTTCCGTAATACTGTATGGATGTCAATGTGATTATGATGTATTATGTTTAGGTACCCTTTTAAAATATCGTTACCTAGTATGGCATTCACTTTAGAAAAAGCAAACTATAAAATGTGACCAGCGCTTAAAAGTTACGTCTGGAACAATTTTTTTATTTAACCCCGTCTAATCTTATTATGCTATTATATTCTAATTATGCTTTTCATGTCAGGTGTAGCAACATCGTGAAAATAAAGACAAGATACTTTTAAGTTTATTTATGCATTTAGCATGAGTTGATTCTAATATCCATAGAACGTGCTTTTCTGGAGTCAACAATTTCGGGTAGTAAACATGTCATATAATTTTTTTTAAGCTTTTGTTACATTTTATTTTCCCAGACGTCGTTGCGTCGTTTTAGTATTCTTTTCAACTTTCAGAGGCTTATCCGATCCAGTCCACACAGCAAACAAACACACTGTTTTTTTGTGATACACAACTGACCCTGTATTTGAAAGAACCAGTCGTGTGCGGTGTTTACTGTGGTTGTTCCGTTGATAACACTCCAAAATTTTTTTTTCCTCTAATTGCGTCATCGGCATTCATTCCAAAAGCTGATAAAGGGCACTTTACTTCAATTATACCTTCATCAAATAAGACATTTGGCGTAGCTCCCAAGAAGAAGTATTTGTCATCAATATGCAATTAATGTAACTATAATTATTACTAGGTAAAAATATATACCTTTTCGCTCATCGATGATGTTCCAGGTTATAATCGATTTTCGATAGACTTCTGCCTATTTAATTCTCACAATTTTAGATTATAGATATAATAGTAAATTACAACAATTTTCTTAACTAAGATGATGGCAACCATACTATTTACTTTCGTGTTTTTTCAACTTTTTTCTTTTTACCGAAGATTATTCCGCGATAATAAAGTTCACTTTTCGACCCATTTCCTAAAAATTTAACACAATTTTACTAATGGTATATTACAGAACTATAAGAATATGTATTAATAACATTAAAAAATCTCAATGTGCATTAATATTGTAAAATATACTCACAAGTCTCAAAACGGGTTAGGCCTAGTACAAATACACTCGTGATTCGCGAATTCGTCGGGAATGGCTATCGTCATGGGTGACACAGGTCCGACGTCGACAAGCCCTTGGGCACGACTGAATATAAATATATATTTTTGCCCTAATAAATTAAGGCCTCCAGCCAGGACTTAAAGTTAAATACTAACTAAAAACTAAGAGACTACACGCTAAGGGCACCCCCTGTGGGGTACGAACCTCGGCTTAGGGCGTCGCTGGAAGAGGGCAGCAAGTGACTAGCTGGATCAGGATTTGAGTGATTTAGGGACGAATTTAAAACTACAGGCTCAGCGGCAAGGGCTGGCTCGAGCAAGGGTAGGGCGTAGATTTGGGCGGCGCGGCGGGCTTCTGCGGCGAGGACGGTAGGACGGCGATCGGGTTTTGCGCTTGGGTAAAGTGGTGGTGGCCTTACTGCTCTACTGGAGGATGTTAGTGGCGTCGTCGGGGGCGATAAGGGTATGCCTTGGTCGGCGAATACTGCTTATGCGGGAGTGAGTATAGCTGGCGGCCGCTGAAATCAGAGGATTTGGGTGTTTTATGCAGTCAAAGAAACGCTTCAATAAGTGTTTCATGAACTGGTTTATGGTAGGCATTTTATGGTCGACGTGGAGATTTATATTACGGACATAGAAGGGGGCACACGTGACCTTTCTGAGGAAAGGGTTCTGGAGGGTCTGCATCTTATGTAGATGACGTGGGTGAGGGTGCGCAAACACAACGCAGGCATGGGTCTTGATGGGACGGATGACTGCGGTATACATGCACAGCTTGCATTTAAGTGACAGTTTACTACGGACTGGTAGTACAAAGTGGAGCCTGCTAAGAGCGAAGGAGGCACGTGCGCGAACCGCCTTAATATGAGCCTTAAAGGTAAGGTTTTGATCGAGGATCACGCCTAAGTATTTGGCTTGCTTCTCCCAAGGGATCGGCTTACCATACATAGTGATCGGGCTGGGAAGAGGGGGAGAGAATCGACGACATCTCGAGAAGAGAACCACCTGACTCTTACCGGGGTTGACCTCGATTCTCCATTTCCGGAACCAAGCGCCTAAGACGTTTGCGGAGGTTTGGAGAGTACGAGCTATAGCATTGGGACAATGACCGGTATAGTAAACGGCAGTGTCGTTGGCGAAGAGAGCCAACTGAGCGTTTTTACTCTTTGGGATATCGCTGGTGAACAGCGTGAAGGCTAGAGGAGATATGACGGAACCCTGAGGGATACCGGCGCGAATAGGGTGAGGGGACAAGAGTGCACCCTCGATGCGATAGCGGAAGGTGCATTTCGACAAAAAGTCTCGATATGTCGAAGAATAGCACACCCGTCGTCGCGTTACGCTGCAGACCAGAGCTCAAGTGCTCTACGATACGGTGGACCTGGAAGATACTAGAGTGTTGGGGTTGGAAAGACTGCTCGTTGGGAATGAGGCTCTTTGCTTCGGCATAGTCTTTGAGACGCTGATAAATAAGCCTCTCGTAGATTTTGCCGAGTACATTGAGTAAGCTAATGGGACGGTAGCTGGAGGGCTCAGACTTTGGCTTGCCTGGCTTTGGAATACTGATGACGGTTGCTTCTTTCCAAGCTTGTGGGAAGATGTTGTTGCTCGGGGCCCCATTGAAGATGGCGGTCATAAGCATTATTAGAGGGGCAGGTAGGAGTTTGTATACATTATTGGTAATACCGTCCGAACCGGGGGCTTTACGAGCGTGGAGCCCTTTAATGATGTCGTGGACTTCGTCTGAAGTGACGGGAGGTAGATGATCATCAGGGTCTTCGACAGGTGGGAGGGAGTCTCTCCGTTCGACTGCAGCGTCGAACTTGTGAGCAGGTGAGCTTGGTCTACTGGTTGAGGGACTCTAGCCTGTCAGCACGGCATTCGGCCTTGTCGGTGCTGTCGAATGCGACGCTCTTATCGGGGCGGATGAGGGGAGGCATAAAGACCTCCTCGGAGGAACACAATTTCCTCTGAAGGTGCCAGAAGGCTTGGTGAGTGGGCTCGAGTTCACTGAGCATCTTGTTCCAACCCTCTGAGCGAACGTATAGGGGAGCCTATACGTTTCTTTACAGCACGCTGTAAATGGCGCATGTGGGCTTTGTTCGCATCACAAGGGAAGGAGTCGTAGGCACGAATAGCCGCATTCTTCTCGGTTATCAAGTCACGTACGTCAGTAGGTAGTTTCCAGCGATGGTCTTCCATCACCGGAACTTCCCGTGAACAATCCGTCAAAACGGATTGAACGTGCTCAGTAAACGAGTCGATTGCGGCCGTCGTGTCGGCGACTGACACTATGTGATCAGGGATGGTGTCCAAGTGAGGCGACGTGGTGGATTTCAGTCTTTTGCTTACTTTCCTTCAGGCTGTTATCATCTGGGTCTGAGGGGGACGGTTGGAATCGCTTGGGCCAGAGTAGGGGGAAAGATGCATGACTACTGGGCGGTGGTCAGAGTTAAGCTCGTGGAATGTCTCTATCGATTGCAAACGGAGGTTCATAGCAGCGCTACATCGAGTATATCGGGAAGATGGTTGGGATTTCCAGGGAAATGAGTCGGACTCATTGGAGCGATGACGTCAAAGTTAAGGGATTCGACTAACTTAAAAATGATCCGACCTCTGGTAGAAGTCGTGCTACTATTCCACGCCGGGTGTTTGGCATTAAGATCTCCCGCCAAGATTACGGAGTCACTCATACCGAATAGGGCAGTGAAGTTCATTTGGAGAAGATCCTCCGGACCATTGTCTGGTGGAACATAAGCAGAGATGCTGGTGATCGGTTGATGACCAGTCATGCCGAGCCGACAGATAGAGCTCTCCAGATGAGAGAAGAGAGGAGGTGGGTCTATAGGTATGCAGTACAAAGATTTCCTAAATAAGATCAGGGCACCACCCTTGTGGCATGGAGACCAGTCATTGCGAACTAGTTTGTAGTTGGCAATGTTCGGGACGCGGTGATGAGGCTTTAAGAAGGTTTCGTGTATGAGGAGGATGTCAAGCTGGTGGTCGCGGAGGAAAGCGGCGATCTCATCGCGTAGACCGGAAACGTCATAAGCGTTGAAAAAGCCTAATTTAACGGCGTAATAATATTTACCGTGGTATGGTGCAGTTTAAACTCGTATTAGCCCTTGAGGATTTAGAATTTAAGACATTTAAGGACGAACGCGATCTCGGGATACGCGTCTAGAATTTCCAAAAGGCGACGAGGGTTGCCATTTGCAGCGACTATTTCGTCGGCCATTTTATCCGCGGCGGAGCTGTGGAGGGTTGCGTATGTGCTGATAATAATTTGGGCGCTATCCCTGCCCGGGGCTCTTTGCGGTGCAACTGGTGAAGCCATAGGGGCCGCGGGGCTACCGAAGGCGCTGGGATGGCGGCAGCCATCAGAACTTCGGCGGGTTTGGAGGGCACCGAAGCTGCGGGAGCTTTCAGGTAGGAAAGGTTTGCCCAGGGAGAGGGCCTTTGAGGACTGAGCCGCTTGCCGCATCTGCGCGGAGGGAAGCTTTCCCCAGGGGCTTTCCCTGTGCTGGCGGTCGCTCACGCGTTTCTCGAGTTTGGGAGAGGAGGGCTTTGGGGCTTTAGGACAGCCCCGGTAATTTGCCAGGTGTCCCGATTGGCCGCAGAGTACGCAGCTGGGAGGCTCTAAACATTGTTACCTATCTTTAGGGCGGGAGCAGTCGGCGGTGGCATGCTCGCCTAGACACTTGGCGCATCTAGGGGTGGCATAGCAGTTAGACTGCGAATGACCGTATAATTGGCAGCGATGACACTGGCCAATCAATTGAGCTCTGTAAGGCTTCTCGATGGAAATGCCTGAGAGCGAGCAAACCGACTTCACCTTGAAGATCGGGTGGTGACCTTCCGTGGGGTCACAGATGACCAGGACCATGTCGTACACAAGGCCCTGTCTCGCTTTATGCAAGCGATAGATGGCGGATACGGGAACGCCTTGTGCGATAAGGTCACTCTTAATCTCCTCGGTGGAGATTTCCCAGCGTACGCGCCTAATGACGACGCGAGTGGGGATTTCCTCCGGAAGGGAGTATGTGTGAAAGGAATAGTTCCTTTCACGCAGGGCGCGGGAGAGATCCCTAAAGTCCGAAGACGTGGGGACTGTGACTTTGATCCCTTGAAGGTTGGATCGGGCATTAGTGTATTTGATCTTGCGATCAACACTCATATTTGAACGTAAACTCTTGGACGTAAATGGGGGGAGGGGGCTTTTGCTTCCTCGCGGTGGGAGCGGGAGGACAATTCATGGGGCTGGCGGGGCGACTGGCCCGCGGAGGAGGGGTTGGAGGGGAGCTGGACGAGAGGTATACCCAAATTTAGATTAACTAAAACAAGCAAATCATTTCTGATAAACAGTATCCGCTTTTATAATAAGTTGCCTAAGTCGGTTACAGAACTTAGCGATGGAAAGTTCAAAGCCCACATTAAACGTGTCCTTATCAAAAAAGCGTTCTATAAGATTAAAGACTACGTCGAAGACAAGAAAGTTTGGCAATAATTCCTTCTGCACATGTGGCTTCCCTGGTACCTCATGAACGGCATCACTATGTAAATTTCTAATAACTGCTCCCAAATAATGGTGTTTAATTTTTATTTTTTATTATTAGATATGGACTTTTACATATCTCTGACATAATTCTTTTATTATTTGACATTATATACCAAATTTTTTTTATTTTTTTTTTTATTTTACTTTATTAGATTATTTTATATTTTGTAAATGTGAGAACGTCGTAGGCCCTGTGGATTATAAATTATAGACAATTGTCTATTTGTTTAACATATAACTGTTGACAGGCCTACACTGTCCTCCCATACCTGTTAATCACTAATTAGAAAACATTGTAAAAGACATATTTTTAAAAGAGTAACCATGGAGTTTCTTGCCGGCTCTTCTCCATGGGAAACGACCAATTGGAACCGTGCACCTAGAATCTGACGTTTCATAAGTGCCCATGTAGGTCTATGTGAAATAAAATATTTTGATTTTTGATTTTGATTTTGAGGTTGTCCTGTTTTTGGGCCTTGGTGGCCGGGCCAGCCGGGGCGGAAGATTTAGCCTTCCTCTTAACGTTAACGACATGACTTGGAAGTCGTCTTCGCTGGAGGAGGAGGTGCGGGCTTCGTCCTCGGAGAGTGGGACTGTCGTGTCCATGCTCTCCGGGCGAGTCGTGTATATAACTTCGGCGCGCAGCTGCGTTGTCTTTGAGACAATGGCGGCCGGAACAATAGAGGCCGTGACAAAAACGGGCGAGACAATAGGGGCCGGATTAGCGGCCGGAGTATCTACTGCCGGGATAATGACGGGCGAGACAATGGGGGCCGAAATAGCGACCGGAACATTGTCTACCGGAACAATAGCTGCCGGAACAATGGCTGGAATGCCTTGTTCGGCAACAGGTGGCGACATCGGGCTTTCGAGGGCGTCGCTGAAGTTCGCGAGTGCGCCCTGGGACGGAGTGGGGGTGGAGCGATGATATAGCTTGTCGCCATTTCTCGCTAGGAAATCGGGGTCCTTATAGAGGACCTCTCTGAAGAACGCCAAAATAAAGGTGTCCTCCATGGCGGAGGAGAAGCTAATTTAGAGAGGGAATGGTGGAAATTTGTTCCCACTTAGCCTAAACCCTATACTTATCTCCCCGGGTGGATGGGCCCGGGGATGTGTGACTCTCTCTGTCGGGTGTAGACAGAGAGGTGAGTACCTATTGGTGAGCCCTGAGCTTGTAACCCGTCACCAGTCCTATTGTGCGAACGGCGCCCTGACCAGTCTAGCGCGAAGGGTGTAGACACACCCTAAAGACACTAGGTGAGTAGCTGAAAAGGAAAACTGTCACCAGAGCCGACTAGGAGACCCCCCAAGGCCGGTTATCTGGGACCCGTCCAATTGACTGCCTCTCCCTGAAGGGGTTCGGCGGGTGTGATTGGGACAACACCCCACTCGGCTTCGTTGGCACCGTAAGGTTTCAACCGAGGACCACGAAACTTTGGTTTTACCCAGAAGGGGCCTAGTGAAGCTACTCACAACAGTCTGTTAAAGAAATGAGATTTGCCTTAAAAAAGGCCATTTTTTATTGATTAAAATCGCAATCAATGTCTTGACTGGATTTTATATCGGTGTGGTCGGGGCGACTATGATGACGTCACGTAATAGCGACGAAAATAACACGAAAACACAACACTGGGCCGAGAGCGGGAGAGCGCACAGACACGTCTGTCCGCGGCGAGAGTCGAGCGTCGAGTGTCCTGAATATCTCAATCGAGCGCATCGGTTTATAAGGCATTATTTCTATATTTTATTACAATTAAATATGTAGTCAAAAAAAAAAACAACAAATTGATTTTGGTAGGTCCTCTGGGAAGACCTCAACTTTTAAAATATTAAATTTTTATTGTTATTTTCAATAAATTCTAACGCGTACACGACGGTTTAGCATATGATTTTAATGGGTTTTTTCAGCGTCTACGCATTGATTAAAAAAATAAAAAACGTGGACTTACTAATATACTATATGCCCAGTATTTAGGAATTTTCTCAGATTGATATTTGTTACCAGTAAGCTAAAAAAGCAATTGAAAAATCGGGTGTTTCGGGTTTACGCAAAAACATATGTTAGATTTTTATTTTTCGTAATTTATATTTAGTAGTAATCAACATTTTAATTCTAACAATAACAAGATAAATAGGTGATGAATTAATTTGCATTTAACAAAATAGATATGTTAAGGTTATTGAGAAATTTGCACAGGAAAAAGTTGAATATTCTGTTTTAGACCACGAAATTGGTAGGGGCTCTTAATGTTTATTGTGTTTAAAGAAAATTTATTCTCATAAAAGACTACAGTCACCTATATGAGTAATACATTATTAGGATGCTTATTATTATGATTTTTGTCGCTCGTTATTTTTTAAATTTGTATAAGCAGGTATTATTATGGTGTCTAAAAATCGAATAAATAAAAAACAGTCAAGTAGTCTATTGACGAACTCAAACATACACATCAATTATTCAGTACCACTGAATATCAAGTTAATCTAGCACTCGAGGGATGCACTAAAGCAAAAGCAGTACCGTCCGCACTGGTTACATAGGATTACAATTTCGTAGTTGTCACGTCACGGACTGGTCGTCGCTCTAATAGACTGGCGTCGATGTGACGTAGGCATGAAATTGGGTGATGTACAGCATGTTGCTTCTATAACAGCTAACAGCTTTTAGTTAGTGATTTTTTGTGGCGACTTTTTGTGTTATTTAATGTAATGAAGCTGCCTGGTGAAATGCAGTAATTTATAGTGTCACCAATAGTCACTACTTTGGTTGTTGCGTTTGCGCATAGCGACAGCGGTTGAGCCAGTAACATTTTGTTTAAAAAAATTAAATATTTGAATAATATAATATAAGTTCACGGAAAGTCCGTTAACGTCCTGAATCAATATCTATCGTTGTCTTCAACAAGATCAAAGTTCATAGTTTATTGTTTGTGAGATATATTAGGAGAAGGGCAATGACCGCTATTGCCATGCTTAAACGCGACACTACACTTATTTTTTTCAAAGAAAACACAGTACTCTCTCTAAACAAACTACGTAAGTGGGTAAAACAATCACACTTTGCAATTAGTTCATGAAAATATGAATGAACGGTGACACATTCCATTGGAATTTTACGTGATGTACTTCAAGGACATTGAAACACTTTATTAGCAAAAAGACTACATCAAAATACTCTTCGCAACTATCGCTTTGTGAACTTTTCCCTTGCATACTACTGTTTCAAATGAAATACCATTTTAGACACTTCGTTTGCCGCGAGGGTTAAAATAAGCGAAACTATCTTGCAAAACTATACCAGCTAGGAGAAATTTTATACAAGTTACAAAACATGGACTATGAAGTCTAAGAGCGCACTTCCTTAATGTGGAAGTTTCTAAAATTTGCAGTTATGAGCTTCTAAATTTTACATAATGTCCTTTATCGCTTCCATGTTTCTGTTATTATTTATATTTCTGAGATGAACTGAACTCAAGAGCATTGTCAAATATATTTTTATTGACAACTAAAGATCATGCAGTTGTTTTTTTGTATTTCATGAATGCTTATAAAAATGGCTTAGTATTTGAACAAGTAAACCTTAGTAAAAAGTGATTGGAGTTTCCTTTTAAGCAGATAAGCCTGTGTTAGGAGACTCTGCTTGGTGATGCGTGTATGGGGAAAATTTACAATTGGAAGAGATGCGGGTGTGAATATGGATGAACGCGTCCAGCTACTTCGGTAGGAAAGATCTTTAAGAGCACTTACCTGTTGAACAGCCACGTTTCTTGTTCCTTGAGCAAAGATATTTGATGCCGCAGCCAGCGGTAAGACACGTTCACAGCGAAATATTTAGCGGATTCGATTTATTATCTTGCGGGTTACATAATATATGTTGTATTTAGTTGATTTTAACTCACGGCACTCAGGTGATTAAAATGGATTCATTAGACCATTCTACAATAATATTTGCAGCATAGGGTCAGAGAGCGCTCGCGAGCGGATGTTCTGTTTGAGTGGAGAATGAGTGAATCTAAAAAAGTCAAGTCGCATGCACTATAAAAGGGCAAGTGACCGTCATCTAGATTCAGCCAAGTCCGTTTAAGCAGACGACAACCTCATAGGTTGACCTGCGAGATGCCATTTAAAAAAAAAACATCTAGATTCACTCTCTGACCGAATGATATCGGCGCGAACACTGCTCTGTTTATTTCTAACATAAAAGCGATTTTGTTTAAAAACGTTTGATTTTTATTTAATTTCCTAAGTATAAAATACTGCGCATATGTTTTTAAAGTTATAAGATTTTCTAAGGAGTTTCCTTTCAGTACATGAATAGTTTAAATATGTATGAATGGATATGAGGAACAGGGTGTAAAGTTCACTCATACTCTTGGAAAAGGGAGGATCCTCCGACCAGATGGATGTCGTATCTGGTGGGCAACTGCCCGATGATTACTGTCGGGAAGTTGTATATATGCTAGCTGCGCGGTAAACTTTTATTGCGCGATGCAGGATTTGTGTGATGCGTTGTTCGTATGTGGCAGTGTAGATGCCGCCACATCACTCCCCTCCGGAGACCGGAGGTCGTTAGTGGACTAAGTCTTGTATCTTGCGACTATGTGTCTCACTCTCAACGCTATCACGGTGTGCATAGGCTTGTTTTACCCTGTCAATCGATACCTTGACAGTTTTGTTATTGAGCACAATGTCGACCGTCTTGGGTCACCAGTGAAGAGATATGAGGAACAGGGTGTAAAGTTCACTCATACTCTTGGAAAAGGGAGGATCCTCCGACCAGATGTATGTCGTATCTGGTGGGCAACTGCCCGATGATTGTTATCGGGAAGTTGTATATATGCTAGCTGCGCGGTAAACTTTGATTGCGCGATGCAGGATTTGTGTGATGCGTTGTTCGTATGTGGCGGTGTAGATGCCGCCACATGTATTATTAAAAACTTTTCTCCTAAAGATATCGTATTAAGAAACATATTGATAGCAGGGAATTCCCTTCCGCGTGCACTCAGAGCTAGACGTGTTGCAAGTCGCTCCGATAAGCAATTATTTGTATTAAGTGAAAATCGAACCCGAGTCATAGTATTAATAAAAAAATATGAGTAAATAATACTGTATGATGCATATCTGCCATACACCGCTCCTATTCGCATACAGCCGGTGAGTCAGAGCACACCTTAAGACGAATAACGCTACCTTATATGGTCTTAGACTTCTACTTCGCTCTTCGCTGACGACGCTACTGGTGAGAAATACATCAGTTAATTCACACTCTGTAGTTAAGTATAGTATAAGTAATTAGGCATTTGTCAAAGAATTGAGATACACAGTGAAGTCGCCGTGAGTTCAATCCTTTAGTTCAGTTCAGTTCCCAGATAGTTATATAGAACGGTAAAGCAATAACTCGGTCGGTAGAACTATTATGATTATGATTACATTTTGGTCAAGATGTAAGTTTATTAGAGTTAGGCCTAGTAGAGTTAGGGATGTCCCTAACTCCACAACGCCTAACTCTGCTATACATTAAACCTGATAAACTTTGAACAATGAGAAGCCTTGGCGACCTACTTTACATGAAATGTTTTTGATACGATTTCATTTCAGTTGTAGGGTGCTCTATTTATTTTTAATTTAGCGGTGATATTGTACTGGTATAACACAGACATGTTAAAATCATAACCATTACTCATAGTAGGGTAGAAAAGGTATTTTTTTGCAATCAGCAGTTACTATATTCATAGCCAACGAAAAAATATGTAAGTTGATGGGAATATGTGAGGTATATGCGGATAAGCATGGTCTTAAGTATAATGTAAAAAGAGTCAAACAATGCGTTTTCGCTACGAGAACAGCACATTACATATACCGGACATGTTCTTATGCAACTCTAAGTTGGAATCTGTCAAGTTCTTCACATATTTAGGTCATATACTGAATGAAAATCTAAAAGATGAGGATGACATAGAAAGACAGAAACGTTATCTTGTTGCCAAGAGTAATATGCTGGCACGACGATTTGCAAAATGTTCAAATCAAGGAACCTTTACACCTGTGCCTTATGGTACAAATATACGCATCGTGCTTACAACACTTTTCGTGTTCAATATAATAACGCATTCAGGTGCATACTGGGCCTGCCTTGGCGGTGTAGTGCGTCCGGCATGTTTGCTAAAAACAGGGTAGATGACTTTCACGCAGTCATGAGAAAGTCGCAGGCCTCCTTTATGAACCGCATACATAAATCTGACAATGGAATAGTGAGGGTCATTGTTTACGACTTAATTATTGTAAAGCTTCCGGCGTGCTCGATAGATGGCGTTGGCGTCGATTTAGAAGTCGTTATGGTTTCGTTACCGCGAGTAGTATATAAGCAACTAGTTTTTTTTAAATAAATGAGCGACTCGACGCTCGACTCTCGCCGCGGACGGACGTGTTTGTGCGCTCTCCCGCTCCAGTGTTGTGTTTCGTGTTTTCTACTCGTCGCTACCACGTGACGTCATCGTAGTCACCCCGACTACTCCGATTTAAAATCAAATCAAGAAATTGATTTGATTTTAATAACTCAAAAAAACTGCCTTTTTCAAGGCATCCCTGTTTCATTAATAGACGTTTGTGAGTAGCTTCACTAGGCCCCTTCTGGGTAAAACCACAGTTTCGTGGTCCTCGGTTGAAACCTTACGGTGTCAACGAAGCCGAGTGGGGTGTTGACCCAATTCACACCCGCCGAACCCCTTCAGGGCGAGGCAGTTAGTTGGACGGGTCCCAGATAACCGGCCTTGGGGGATCTCCTAGTCGGCTCTGGTGACAGTTTTGCTTTTCAGCTACTCACCTAGTGTCTTTAGGGTGTGTCTACACCCTTCGCGCTAGACTGGTCAGGGCCCCGTTCGCACAATAAGACTGGCGACGGGTTACAAGCTTAGGGCTCGCAAATAGGTACTCACCTCTCTGTCTACACCCGACAGAGAGGGTCACACATCCCCGGGCCCATCCACCCGGGGAGATAGATATAGGGTTTAGGCCACGTAGGAAATTTTTTTCCACCATTCCCTCCCTAAAATAGCTCCTCCTCCGACCATGGAGGACGCCTTTATTTTGGCGTTCTTCAGAGAGGTCCTTTTTAAGGACCCCGAGTTCTTGGCGAAATATGGCGCCAAAATACGCCAACGGTCCACCCCCACTCCGTCCCACGGGTCACTTGTGGAATTCAGTGACGCACTGGAGAGCCCGCTATCGCCACCTGCAAGTGAACAAGGCATTCCGCCCTTTGTTCCGCACCACAATGTTCCGGCAACTATCTCGGCCCCCATTGTGTCACCCGCCTTTGTTCCGGTAGATAATACCCCGGCCGCTAATCCGGCCCCTATTGTCTCGCCCGTCATTATCCCGGCAGTAAATACCGCGGCCCCTATTGTCTCGCCCGCTTTTGTACCTGCCGCCATTGTTACGCCGTCTATTGTTCCGGCTGCCATTGTTTCAGAGGCAACGCAGCTGCGCACCGCAGTATCAAACTCGACTCAACCGGAGAGCATGGACACGTCAGTCCCACTCTCAGAGGACGAAGCCCGCACCTCCTCCTCCAGCGACGACGACTTCCAAGTCGTTGTTAAAGGAGGCAAGAGGAAGGCGGCTAAATCCTCCGCCCCCGCTGGCCCGGTCACCAAGGCCCAGAAAAAACAGGACGACATATCGTCCAGCTCCACTTCCGCCCCTAGTCCGCGGGCCAGTCGCCCCGCCAGCCCTATGGCTTGCCCACCCGCTCCTACCGCGAGGAAGCAGAAGCCCCCTCCCCCGATATACGTCCAGGAAAAGTCCAAATGGACTGAAATATCTAAAATGTGTGTTGATCGCAAGATCAACTACACCAACGCCCGATCCACCCTCCAGGGGATCAAAGTGACCGTCCCTACATCTGCAGACTTTAGGGATCTCTCCCGAGCCCTGCGTGAAAGGAACTATTCCTTTCATACGTACTCCCTTCCGGAGGAAACCCCCACTCGCGTCGTTATTAGGCGCGTACCCCAAGAAATCTCCACCGAGGAGATTAAGACCGACCTTGTCGCACAAGGCATACCAGTATCCGCCGTCCATCGCTTACATAAAGCGAGACAGGGCCTAGTCTACGACATGGTCCTGGTCATCTGTGACCCCACAGACGGTCACCACCCGATTTTTAAAGTTAAGTCGGTGTGTTCGCTCTCAGGCATCTCAATAGAGAAGCCTTACAGAGCTCAATTAATTGGACAGTGTCATCGCTGCCAATTATATGGTCACTCGCAGTCCAACTGCTATGCCACCCCTAGATGCGTCAAGTGTCTAGGAGAGCATGGCACCGCCGACTGTACCCGCCCTAAAGATAGGGAACTATGTTTAGAGCCTCCCAGCTGTGTACTCTGCGGCCAATCGGGACACCCGGCAAATTACCGGGGCTGTCCTAAGGCCCCGAAGTCCTCCTCTCCCAAACTCGCGAAACGCGCGAGCGACCGCCAGCACAGGGAAAGCCCCTGGGGAAAGCCTCCTTCCGCGCTGATGCCGGAGCGGCTCAGTCCGCAGAGGCCGTCTCCCTGGGCTAACCTAAATCACCTGAAGGCTCCCGCAGCCTCGGTGCCCTCTATCCCCGCGCAACCGGCGCAACCCGCTCAACTTCCAGCGCTGATGGCTTCCGCCATCCCAGCGCCTTTGGTAGCCCCCGCGGCCCCTACGGCCTCTCCAGCGAAACCTCAGGGAACCCAGGGCCGAAACAGCGCCCAAATTATACTTAGTACATACGCGGCTCTCTTCACCACCGCCGCGGACAAAATGGCGGAAGAAATCGTTGCTGCAAATGGCAACGCACTCCGCCTTATGGAAATCCTCAGCGCGTATCCCGAGATCGCGCAAGTTCTACACTCACTCAAATATTAATTCTCAATGGATAATACGAGAGTAAACAGTAACAAACCCCGATCCCTTAAATTAGGCTTCTTCAACGCAAATGGCGTTTCAGGTCAACGCGATGAGATCGCCGCTTTCCTCCGCGACCATCAGCTTGACATCCTCCTCATACAGGAAACCTTTTTAAAACCGCATCACCGAAACCCGAATATTGCCAACTATAAACTAGTTCGCAATGACAGGTCTCGATGCCACAAGGGCGGCACACTAATATACTTTAGGAAATCTTTGTATTGCATCCCTATCGACCCACCTTCTCTCTTCTCCCATCTGGAGACCTCTATCTGTCGGCTCGGCATGACTGGTCATCAACCGATCACCATCATCTCTGCTTATATTCCACCAGACAATGGTCCGGAGGATCCCATCTCTCTCCAAAAGGACTTCACCGCCCTCTTCGGTATGAGTGACTCCGTCATCTTGGCGGGGGATCTTAATGCCAAGCACCCGGCGCGGAATAGTAGCACAACCTCAACCAGAGGTAGGTTAGTTTTCAAGTTAGGCGAATCCCTTAACTTTGACGTCATCGCTCCAATGAGCCCGACTCACTTCCCAGGTAATCCTAATCACCTTCCCGATGTTCTCGATGTAGCGCTGCTCAAGAATGTGAACCTCTGTTTGCAATCGATTGAGACGTTCCACGAGCTAAATTCTGACCACCGCCCTGTAGTCATGCATCTTGCACCCTACTCGGGCCCGATCGACCCCAACCGCCCCCTTCAGACCCAGACGATAACCGACTGGAGGAAAGTAAGCGAAAGACTGAAATCCACCACGTCGCCTCACTTAGACACCATCCCCGATCACTTAGTGTCAGTCGCCGACACGACGGCCGCAATCGAATCGTTTACAGAGCACGTACAATCCGTATTGAAGGATTGTTCACGGGAAGTTCCGGTGATGGAAGACCATCGCTGGAAACTACCTGCTGACGTACGTGACCTGATAACCGAGAAGAACGCGGCCATCCGTGCCTACGACTCCTTCCCTTGTGACGCGAACAAAGCCCACATGCGCCATTTACAGCGTGCTGTAAAGAAACGCATAGGGGAGGTTCGCTCTGAGGGCTGGAACAAGATGCTCAGCGAACTCGAACCCACTCATCAAGCCTTCTGGCAATTACAGAGGAAATTGCGTTCCTCAGAAGAGGTCTCTATGCCTCCTCTCATCCGTCCCGACAATAGTGTCGCTTTCGACAGTCCCGATAAGGCTGAATGTCTTGCCGACAGCCTAGAGTCCCAATGTTCTCCCAGCTCCCAACCAGTAGACCAAGCTCACCTGAACAAGGTCGACGCTGAAGTCGAACGAAGAGCCTCCCTCCCTCCCGTCGAAGACCCTGATGATCCTCTGCCTCCCGTCACTCCAGACGAAGTGCACGACATCATTAAAGGGCTCCACGCTCGTAAGGCCCCCGGTTCGGATGGTATTACCAATAAGGTATACAAACTCCTTCCTGCCCCGCTAATAATGCTTATGACCGCCATCTTCAATGGCGCCTTGAGCAACAACATCTTCCCACAATCATGGAAAGAAGCCACCGTCATCGGTATCCCAAAGCCAGGCAAGCCAAAGTCTGAGCCCTCCAGCTACCGCCCTATTAGCTTACTCAATGTCCTCGGCAAAATCTACGAGAGGCTTATTTATAAGCGTCTCAAAGACTACGCCGAAGCAAAGAGCCTCATACCCAACGAGCAGTTTGGATTCCGTAGCCAACACTCGG
The DNA here is from genome assembly GCA_963555695.1 of Dasypolia templi. Taxonomy (NCBI): domain Eukaryota; kingdom Metazoa; phylum Arthropoda; class Insecta; order Lepidoptera; family Noctuidae; genus Dasypolia; species Dasypolia templi. The sequence continues at coordinate 8,450,000 of OY743137.1, read as the reverse complement.
GCACCCAACAGGTCCACCGTATCGTAGAGCACTTATGCGCTGGTCTGCAGCGCAACGCGACGACGGGTGTGCTATTCTTCGACATAGCGAAAGCCTTCGACAAAGTCTGGCACAACGGCTTGATATACAAGCTCTACCAACTAGGAGTGCCAGATCGTCTCGTGCTCATCTTACGAGACTTTTTGTCGAACCGGACCTTTCGCTATCGCGTCGAGGGAGCACTCTCGTCCCCTCATCCTATTCGCGCCGGTGTCCCTCAGGGTTCCGTACTATCTCCTCTCGCCTTCACGCTGTTCACTAGCGATATCCCAAAAAGTAAAAAGGCTCAGTTGGCTCTCTTCGCCGACGACACTGCCGTTTACTATACCGGTCACTGTCCCAACGCTATAGCTCGTACTCTCCAAACCTCCGCAAACGTCTTAGGCGCTTGGTTCCGGAAATGGAGAATCGAGGTCAACCCCGATAAGAGTCAGGCGGTTCTCTTTTCGAGACGTCGTCGACTCCCTCCCCCACTTCCCAGCCCGATCACTATGTACGGCAAGCCAATCCCTTGGGAGAAGCAAGCCAAATACGTAGGCGTGATCCTCGATGAGAACCTTACCTTTAAGGCTCATATTAAGGCGGTTCGCGCGCGCGCCTCCTTCGCTCTTAGCAGGCTGCAATTCGTACTGACAGCCCGTAGTAAACTGTCCCTTAAATGCAAGCTCCGCATCTATACCGCAGTCATCCGTCCCATCATGACCTATGCCTGCGTTGTATTTGCGCACGCTCACCCACGCCATCTCCATAAGATGCAGACCCTCCAAAACCGTTTCCTCAGAAGGGTCACGGGTGCCCCCTTCTATGTCCGTAATATCGATCTTCACGTCGACCTCAAAATGCCAACCATAAAACAGTTCATGAAACGCTTATCAAAGCGTTTCTTCGACTGCGGCATCAAACATTCTAACCCCCTGATTACAGCGGCCGCCCGCTACACTCCCTCTCGCATTAGCAGTATTCGCCGACCAAGGCATACCTTAATCGACCCCGACGACGCCACTACCCTCCTCCAGGAGAGTAGTAAGGCCACTAGCACGCTACAAAAGCCCAAAACCCGATCGCCGTCCTACCGCCCTCGCCGCCGAGGCCCACCGCGACGCCCAAATCGACGCACCTCCCGACCCTTGCTCGAGCCAGCCCGCGCCGCTGAGCCTGTAGCTTTAAATTCGTCCCTAATTAATACCAATCCTGATCCAGCTAGTCATTTGCTGCCCTCTTCCAGCGACGCCCTAAGCCGAGGTTCGTACCCCACAGGGGGTGCCCTTAGCGTTGTCGCTTAGTTTTAGTTAGTATATAAGTTTAAGTCCTGGCTGGAGGCCTTAATTTATTAGGGAATCCACAGGCAAGTCCGTTTAAGCAGACGACAACCGCATAGGTTGACCTGCGAGATGCCAAACAAACAAAAAAATTAAATAAATGAGCTATCAAGTCAGATCAGTACACAGTAGTTTTATTTATAACTCTCACTAGTGTACCTTCAGGTCAAATTCCTCCTAAATACCATCAGGTATTTAACATTGGTCCTAACCGAGCTGGATCGTTTGGACAGTTTTTGATAAAAGTGGAGCCACCGTTGGCCCACTTTTCCGTCCCGGGTACTTGCAGTGGATCGCTGCAAGGTACACGGTCCTCCGTACTAGCGGTGTCAGCTTCGCCCAACTTTAGCGGTGAGCTGAGTTAGTATTGGCAGACTAGTTCAAGTAGTGGCCACAGAGGGCGCCACTCTCAGATCAACACTTCACTGAATGACGGCAAGGTGACGTAGGCGCAGCCATCAAGCGAAGCCACAGGTGACATCACGCGCAGTTCAGATAGCGGCCACAGAGGGCGCCACTTGCAGGTTGAAAACGGTGTTTGTGTTAAGTGCAGTTTTGTGAGTACACTTTATTTATTAACTTGTCTACGAATTGGACAAACAGATCAAGTCAAACGATTTTGAACTCTATTCCAACGAGAAGTCAAACTTCAGAAAAAGTGAAGAACTTCAACTTAGAAAAATATTAGGAATCTTGGAGTTGTAAATTTTTTACAACATTGTTAAACTTAGAAAACTTTCGTTAGTATTTTACCAATTTGTGTGCATGTTAGAATTAGGACTTAGAATATTTTATAGAAAACGGGGTAACGGGGAACCTATGCCCGATTTCCATCAGATTTCGGATTTTTCCAAAACACTTGTAAAACTTTAAGCATTTATTTGGGATTTGTATTATTCTCCGATAAAATTGTATAACTTAGAAATTTTAGTTGGCTGTTAATAAGTTTACTGCTTGGGCAACACTCAGAAATTTTGGTTAGTTATCTCTTTTGAGAAAGTTGTTATTCATTTGTATACATACATCGATTTTATCAACTTATACATTTGTTGTTTATAAACATTTTGATCAAGTTAAAATTAATTTAAACGCATTTTGTCTATTTACTAAGCATATAAATCAGTTATAAAAATGGAAGGGTTAATTAACGTTTTAAAAGATCAACAGAATGTTATCACAAAGGGATTAACAAATTTTAAGAAATGCAGTAAAGATAGGTTAACGCTAGAATACATAGAAACAAGGCAAGAATTATTGGAAAAGGATTGGGCATTGTTTAGAGAAAAGAACACTAAATTATATGAAAGTTATAAAGCAGAAGATATAGTACAGAAAGTGGTTGATATCTATGATGCGACAGAGGATACTTATGTTTTTTATAAAAGTCTAATGAAAACAGCTTTTAATAAAGTTCGGTTAGCTAAGGAGCCTGTACATCAAACCGATAATGCTTCTACTAGTATAAATAAATCAAGTAGTTATTATGTTAAGTTGCCTAAAATATCCATTCCAACATTCTCAGGAAAATATGATGAATGGACAACATTCCATGATCTTTTTACCTCATTAATACACAAAAATGATACTTTAGATAATGTCCAAAAGCTTCATTATTTAAAAGGTCACCTTTCTGGCGAAGCAGAGCAATTAATACGTCATACTCCGGTAACTGATGACAATTATATTCAGTGCTGGACTCAGTTACAGAAGCGTTATAGCAATAAAAAATACTTAACTAATTGTATTTTAAGGAGGTTGTTCGGTCAAAAGCGTATGCAGGTGGAATCAGCTACAGTTTTGAAGGAGTTGCTTGATACCACGTGCGATTGTCTTAATGCGTTGAGTAATTTGAGTATAAACGTGAGTACATGGGATGTCATTATAATACACATTGTTACCTTTAAATTTGACAACGAAACGCGTAAGCAATGGGAGCTTAGTATTTGCAACAATGACTCCAACAATGAATTACCAACTTTCATTCAATTCAAAACTTTTATGGAAAATCGGTTTCGGGCGTTAGAGTGCTTAGATCCTAAAGGGGCACCAGTTCATCAGGGCAACTATAATAAGAAGGGCTCAGTTGCTCATACTCCTAAGGCAATGTTGGCTACGAGTTCATCAATACAATGTGAATTTTGCTCAGAAGGACACAAACTTTGTTTCTGCAAGAAGTTCTCAAAGCAGACAGTTGAAGTTAGACGTGATTTTGTAGCAAAACATAAAATTTGCTTCAACTGTTTAGGCGGCAATCACATTGTTTCTGAATGTAGAAACCCTACCACATGTAGGGTTTGTCAAAGGCGCCATCATTCGCTCTTGCATTTAGGTCAGGAGTCGGACAAAGGGGACCAACCATCGACATCATCGGCCATCGACAGTGATAATTCTCCTGATTCTAGTCCGATTGTTTCGTGCCTGTCGACAGGTAACATTCCCAAGCCCAGACAGGTTTTATTAGCCACAGCGCTAATAAAAGCCGAGTCACGCTCAGGTGAATTTCAGACTGTTCGAGCTTTGCTCGACCAGGGCTCGCAGGCATGTTTTGTAACAGAGGCCGTAGTTCAGCTACTCAACCTGAAAAAAATTCCTATTCAAGGAATGATTTCAGGCCTTGGTGGTAATAGCTCAACCATGGCAACGTACATGGTACATTTGAATATCCAATCTCGGGTAGATTCAAAATTTAATTTTAAGGTTAATGCTTACGTACTCAGTAAAATTACTTCGTACTTACCTGAGTGTATAGTCGACACTTCCTTAGATTGGTTAAGTGTTAACACACTGCAGCTTGCAGATCCAAAGTTCAACACTCCCAATAAAATTGATGTTTTACTGGGCGCTGATGCTTACAGCTGCATTATTAAGGCTGGCATAGTTAAGAGTCCGTCAGGCACTCTGATAGCTCAGAGCACTACCTTAGGGTGGGTCCTGTCTGGTGCAGTTAGTAGGGATACATCTAAATGTTCCCCTAAAATTAATGTGCTGCATGCACAAGTTAATGAAGACGAAGTATTAAGGAAATTTTGGGAAATTGAAGAGCAAAATAGTTCAAAGAAAATACTAACACCTGAAGAAAACAAGTGTGAAGAGTTTTATACTAAAACTACAGTAAGGGATAGCAGTGGAAGATATGTAGTGAGACTACCTTTCCGCGATGAAAATCCTTCTTGTATAGGTGGAAGCTCTCGTGCTATCGCTGAAAATAGATTCAAGTCATTAGAAAAAAGGCTAGAAAGAAATACAGATCTAAAGGAAAAGTACAAGCAGGTAATAAAGGAATATTTACAACTAGGACACATGAGGCAGATAGACAAAAATGATAAAAATAAGGATATTGCGGTATACTTACCCCACCATGCTGTAATCCGTGAGGACAAAATTACCTCGAAGGTACGTGTTGTCTTCAACGCGTCCGAGAAGAACAACAATGGAGTCTCACTCAACGACACGTTGATGGTGGGACCTACATTGCAGTCTGATTTAAGACACACAGTGTTAAGATGGAGACTTCATCCCATAGCACTAGTAGCAGACATTGTCAAAATGTACCGGCAGGTCAGGATTTCGGAAGAAGACGCAATGTTTCAGCGCATATTATGGCGAGACACACCTGAAACCGAAATCGAGGACTACGAACTGGTGACGGTAACCTTTGGCACGGCATCAGCACCATACCAAGCAGTTAGAACCCTACATCAAGTCACCTACGATGAAGGTGAAAATTACAATCTTGCTGCCGATAAGGTTTTAAACTGTTTTTACATGGACGACTGCATGACCGGTTGTAATAACGTAGAAGAAGGCCTGGAAATCTACAGACAAATGACAGCGTTGTTAGAGAAGGGTGGATTTACGCTCCAAAAATGGAACAGTAACAACCAGGAAATTTTAGACAGGATACAGGAAATGGAAAGCAATACATTGAAAGGACAAATAGATCAAATTAGGACAAAGGACAACATGAACAAGGACAACACAAATAATCACAAAATCATACAGGACATAAAACAAGCAATAGAGTACCAACCAGAGAAATTAGAACACAAAGAAAAAGAAGTAGAAATAAAACTAGATAGTACCATCAAAATCCTAGGACTTACCTGGAACCGCAACGCAGACAATTTCCAGTACTCGGTGAATCTCCCGTCACCGACGACCACGCGTGTGACAAAGAGATCTATTATTTCTGTGATAGCACGACTTTTTGATCCATTAGGCTGGTTAGCCCCTAGTGTGATTTTAGCGAAAGTGTTTATACAAAAATTGTGGCTTGCAGGTGTTGGTTGGGATGAGGAGCTAAACAACAAATTAATAAATGAATGGAGATTATATAGCGAGGAATTGGTACTACTCACCAAGGTTCGGATACCTCGTTGGCTGGGCACCAAGTCCAACGACCATCTGGAACTTCACGGGTTTAGTGACGCCTCCAAAACAGCGTACTCAGCTGCGATTTACTTGCGGAATGTAGACGCAGAGGGCAATGTTCAAGTGTCGTTGCTGGTTGCTAAGACCAGGGTTGCACCAGTAAAGCAAATAAGTATTCCTCGGTTAGAGCTCTGCGGAGCAGTTTTGCTATCTCAGATACTGTCTCAAACATCTGAAGTCTTGGGTATATCCCAAGACAAGGTCAAGGCGTGGACGGACTCCACTGTGGTGTTGGCCTGGATAAATAGTCACCCAAGTAAATGGAAGACGTTTGTGGCCAATAGGACGTCTGAAATATTGACCTCGATGAAAGCGTCGCAATGGTTTCACGTCCCCACTAAACATAATCCAGCAGACTGCGCCTCTAGAGGGATACTTCCCAGTTCACTGCTAGAAAATGAATTATGGTTTTCTGGACCATCGTTTCTTAAATTAGAAAACGTTATTTACAACAGGCCAAATAATTATGCCAGTACAGATTTGGAAGAGTCAGCAAAGGCACATGTAGCAATCATTCCAAACTGTTCCTTGTTAGATAAATTTTCTCAGTTGCGACGATTGGTTACGATTGTTGCATACTGCCGAAGATTTTTAAAGGAGAACAAAATATACCGAAAAGGATATTTACAAAAAATAGAATTAGACGCTGCACTCGAATGTTGTATTAGGAAAACACAGGTAGAACTATTTACAACAGAATATAAAGAACTGAAGGACAAAGGCTATATACAATCTAAAACAAGTCCATTAAAGTCACTGTGCCCGTACCTCGATGATAAGGACATTATGAGAGTTAGAGGTAGACTGGAGAAATCAGAGCTAAGCGAACAAATGAAGCACCCGATAGTCCTGCCTCACTCCAGTCATCTAACTCGGCTAATCATAGCTGACGCACACCAAAAAACACTACACGGGGGTCCTCAGCTCATGATAAATTATTTGAGGACAGCCTACTGGATTATAGGGGTCAGGAATGTGGTCAAACACCATGTCATCAAGTGTGTGACATGTGCCAGGCAAAGGGCCAGTACCAAAAATCAACTCATGGGTTCACTACCAGCTGTTCGCTGCATCCCAGCTCGACCATTTTTACATAGCGGGGTTGATTATGCTGGTCCAATTAATGTGAGGACAACGAAAGGTCGTGGCCACCGTTCATACAAAGGCTATATATGCCTGTTTGTATGCATGGTCACTCGTGCACTGCATTTGGAAGTAGTAAGTGACATGAGCACTCAAACCTTTTTAGCGGCGTTTAGACGCTTTGTCTCGAGACGAGGTCATTGTGCCAAACTGTGGAGTGACAATGGCACCACGTTTGTAGGTGCCTCCAGGGAGTTGCAGCAGTTGACAGCTATCCAATCGTCTTTAGCCGAACACCTCGAAGCGAATGGTACGGAGTGGCACTTCATTCCTCCTCACAGTCCCAACTTTGGCGGACTTTGGGAGGCAGGAGTGAAGTCCACAAAGTTCCATTTGAAACGAGTGATCGGTGAAGCGACTCTCACTTTTGAAGAACTGACGACACTCCTCAGTCAGGTAGAAGCGTGCTTGAACTCGCGACCTATGTGCACAATTAAGGTTGATGATCCTGGTGAACCGTTACCACTAACACCGGGACACTTTCTAGTTGGAGAGCCCTTAGTGAATGTACCTGATAACAAGTACGAGGATTCGAATGTTAATTATTTATCACGCTGGCAATTCATTCAACGAATGCTTCAGTCGTTTTGGAGACGTTGGTCTCACGAATATCTCGTTACTTTGACGAATCGTTACAAATGGTCTTCCCAAGTTGCTGAGCCAAAAATTGGAGACATTGTGTTAGTAAAAGAAGACGACTTGCCGCCAAGTCGTTGGTTGATGGGCAGGATAGTACAAAAACATCCTGGGGATGATAACCTCACCCGTGTCGTCACGTTACGCACCAAATCCTCAACAATCAAAAGGCCAACATCCAAAATATGTATTTTACCCGTAGTTGACTAAGAATGTTGCATTGTATTTATTGTTTACATATTTTACTTAACCATGATTTTACAACAAACCTACACTTTTATCTTTATAAAATTAATTTATACAACCATTTTTACACTTCTAAACTTTAGATCAACTGTGAGAAATCAAATAATATACATATTTTAAGTTTTCTTTACACTGTTTACAATTTTTAAATATATTTGTTTAAAGTACACCTTTTATTTGTTTACAACCTAGTATAGTTCATGCTTAGCTCTAAGTTACTGTAACATTTCTGTTAGCCATTTTGAATTGAGTGTTATAGATATATGTATGAACCATAGATGATGTAGATGTTAAGTTCAAATTCTTTCCGCATGTAGTACAAATGTTTAGTTCAACATGCTTCCGCAATGTGCCACTTTAGTTCAGTTAAGAAGGACGTTCCGTCAGTAACGTCCTTGGTGGGCGGTATGTTTACGACTTAATTATTGTAAAGCTTCCGGCGTGCTCGATAGATGGCGTTGGCGTCGATTTAGAAGTCGTTATGGTTTCGTTACCGCGAGTAGTATATAAGCAACTAGTTTTTTTTAAATAAATGAGCTATCAAGTCAGATCAGTACACAGTAGTTTTATTTATAACTCTCACTAGTGTACCTTCAGGTCAAATTCCTCCTAAATACCATCAGGTATTTAACAGTCATATACAAGGTAAACTGTTTCTTCGTATATGACAATTAATATTCCAGCTAAAGTTATTCTTATCTTTTTTAATAATGTAATATTAGTATTAATTGTATTGTTTGTAATTTTGGTAATCTTGTAACATTTTGTAATCTTGTGCAAATTCTATATGGGTGTATACCTGAAATAAAAATGATTTGAATTTGAATTTGACCCATCAAAACAAATCTAATGACACCAAGCTCGAGGGGTTTACTAGTAGCCACTGAAGAGTTCCACTAGCCACCTCCTGGCTCCATCATTAGACCCTGAACACCAAATACACTATATTGGACTCATCAAAACAAATCGTATGACACATAAGTCGAAGTAATTATTAGTAGTCACTGAAGATTCATCCTATTCATCTCCTAGCTCCATCGTCAGATAAGATCATAACAAATTATAATTTTGGTATACGAACTACATGTACCTACAAAGTTTCATTTCGATACGACAATTACAAGTAGTGTACGCAAAATACTGAAACATTTACCACGTTTATTTAAGACCACAGACATCTTGTAGGATTTCCTGTTACGAGTATCAGTAAATAATGAACTAATTTCTGTTTTTTTATATTTGTAGTTTAGGCTCTGTAGTTTGGTGATAAGGGGGGGGGGAGGGGGGAGCAGTCGCTTTTCATATAATTTTTTGAAAAACTTCACAACCGTTTATTTTAAACTAAAATAATAAAAAAACATTTTTGAGAGCCTCACAACAAGCCCTTGCAACTGATATGTAACACGATACGGTTTGCAAAACTTTTGTTTCCCAAAAAAATGGGACCAAATTCTTATGTATACCAAATTTCAACTTAATCGGCTGTGACAGACGAACAGACAGACAGACACACGGGTGATCCTATAATGGTTCCGTTTTTTATTAGAACGTCCGGAAACATAAAAACCAAAAAAGTTCTCCGTACTGAAGGATACTTTCATACTGTGTAAATAAATACAACAGCCTGTGTTACAACCGTAACGCTCTCCAAGTCGAAGACACAAGTTCGTTAGCAATTCCATACACAATGTAATACGTAGGTAGGTGTACCTACATGTTGTTATTTTTAGCAACAAAAAGTTCTCCTTCGATGAACATACAAAATTAAATTATCTTCACTGCGGTACTCATTTTTAACTCCCAAACTTGCAATGGACGAGGTTAAATTTGCAAAACTGCAGTATTGTCCCGATTTTTTTATGGGATTGTTTATTTTATTTATGTGGTTATGTGAAGGCACGGTTTTCTTAATAATTAGTCATTGCTAGCGGATTTACTGGCATCATAGAAAAGCTACAACCTAGTGTGGCCGTAGTGCATGTGCCAGCATGTTGTCTATTAACTCAGACTCATGTCAGCAGAATTCCGACTTGGCCCGTCGTTCCTTCCTGATAAAGGGATGGATTATTTCTCGAAATAAATGATAGTAAACTTACTTCATAAACCTGAACATAAAAAAAGTGTCACCTAGACACGGTCTACCTGTATCTGAAATAGCTTCTACCGGTGTAGCTTTCTATCAGGTAACATTTTAAATATTTTAACACTAGTTTGGTTTTCATTAACTTTTTTCTGTGTGACTGAGTAACTAAAATCTTCAAAAAAAAATTAAAAAAATCGAAAGTAGGGTAATTAGAGATCAGACGTTTATTTTATTTTACTCCACCGTTTGATTTTGCCTCGTTTCTTTCTAAAGTGTCATTAGGTACGAAAGCAGATGCGTGTTTTGCGGCTTATCTGTCGATGTTCCTTCTCGATTAAGGTTAAATTCTCCATTTAGTTCAACAATTGTTTCTTTTAAATAGAATGAAAAATAGACATTTTTATTTTACAGTTATTTTGCGAGTGGCTTTTCTTAGTATTGATTTTGTTTTAATAGTATAGACCTGTTTCCTCGATGGGTTATACAGAGGTGTACCTATGGGAAATGCACATTTCGCCAGTTATGTTTAAGTCTCATGTAATAGGGGGGCGAGCCTATTGTTACCAACCGGGCACACAACAAACTCCGGCCTGCTACTGAGAAATTCCGAAAAGAAAAACCCAGAAACACTTTGCCCGACTTGGAAATTAAAACCCACTAGCGCCGGTTAGCGCTTGCGACCACAACACCTACGACGCAGTAATTCTTAAGTTTTTATTTATTTATTTATTGGTTCACCAACGATTGTTCACACAAGTTCTATGCTAAACATTACATGCGAAAGTATATGCAACAGTGCAACAATCACTTAAAGGTAAACTCCGCATGCACAAACAAGTTGTATAAAAAGAAAATATATTAATATAGATTTACATTACGTATTTTTGTGATGTATCAAAAGTGTAAATAACGACAAAAACAATTTATTTAAACAATATACAATTTAGGGTACTTATTTTATGTAAAAACACACACACATCTATTCTATGAGGTTTTTAAGAAGTTTCGCCTTCAATTAGCCCAAACTTTCGAAGTGCACATTGAATTGATTACTGCAGCTATATCCTTAGACCTTGCGTAGGGGGAATTGGCGCCAAGAACCGGTCATCTTTGTGGTGGACAGAGTAGTGTTATGGGACTGCGAGGAATTCTTGAGGGGGCACGGAAATTAAAGGTGTCCAATATTTGAGGGCAGTCAACTTTATGGTTCATTACTTTGCAAACAAACATTGCGTCATTAATGCATCGGCGATTGTCTAACGAAACTATTTTAAAATATTTCAGTCTGTTACTGTACGAATGTACTTTTTAGATATTCCGCTAGAAAACGCCAGGTACCAAAGAAAACGCTTTTTAACGCGTTCTAGACGCAACGAGTGTGTGGCATAGTGTGCCCAAATCACGGTACAATATTCCAACATGCTTCTAGATTAAGCAATTATCAAGAATGATTTTAGTTTTACAACAATTAAACTGTTTTGAATTCCTGAAAACAAATCCTAGCATTTTAGAGGACGTTTTTATTATATTGTCCAAGTGTGGAATAAAAGTTAACTTTTGATTAAACCTGACACCAAGGTCTCTTATTGTGTCCAGTTCTGCAATCTTTACTCCGTCGATATAATAGTCTTGGTTTATGAGATAATGCTTTCGCGTGTATTTAACATGGTAACATTTGCTTGGATTTAGATGCATTTTGTTGGTTTGACACATTTTCTCTCTGTAGGTCAGAGCCATCATCATTAGTTTTAACTATTTTAACAAATTTTAAGTAGTCGGCTTAAATAAAGACAACAGAGAACCGAAAACAATCGGGAATATCATTTATAAATAAAGTAAACAAAATTGGCCCTAAGTGAGATCCCTGTGGTACGCCAAATAAGATATATCGTAAGGTTGAACAAAACCTATTGATAACCACATAGAAAGATCTATCCAGAAGATACGTACTCAGCCATGAGAGTAACGATCCGGTGATACCATATGCTCGTAATTTACTTATCAATATTCCATGTGACACCTTATCGAAAGCTTTACTAAAATATGTATATATGACATTTGCTTGGTGACCTGAGTCACCGTTAATAATTCGGTAAACAGTATTAGGTTGGTACTTGTGGATCTAGACTCCACAAAGCCATGTTGTTCTTCGCTTAAGTATAGCTTTAAATGATTCTGAATGTGAGGGCAGATAAAAGACTCTTTTTTTTTTGCCACGGTTGATAAAATTGCTATGAGTCTGTAGTTGGAAACCATGTCGTCATTGTTTGACTTGTGGATGGGAACAACTTTCGCTACCTTCCATTCTGAAGGAAAAACCCCAGAAGCTTAAGACTTATTGAAAATCAGCCAAAGATTTATTGAAAAAAAATATATTGTTCATAAATTTTTGCTTGTTATACTTTAATCTTATGTAATTATAAATGTTCAGATTTTCATTTGAGATACCCAACTTATTATAAATGAAGTTATGATTAATGTTCATGTTATTTATAAATCTCTAGATTAATCTATAGATCTAGACGTTTATGAAAAAAAATTTCACTAAACGAATTAATATTGTTAACCTTTATTATCCGACCACAACTCTTATACAACCTAAAAAACTTTGAAATCGGGTCCATGGGACATTCAAGTAATTGTAAATCTCGTACGTCGAGCATGTGGTCCTGGGTTCGATTCCCAGGTCGGGCAACGTGTTATTGGTTTTTCTATCTGGAATTTCTCAGTAGCAGCCCGAAGTCTGGATTTGTGCCCGGTAGATGGCAATAGGCTCGCCCCCTATTACATGGGACTTAAACATAACTGGCGAAATGTGGGTGTACTATAGGTACACCTCTGCCCAACCCTTCGGGGAAACAAGGCGTGATGGTATGTTTATAACATCGCGCCTATTTTTTTCCCGAAAGAGTTAGGTAGAAGTGCACCTACCTGTCGATTTATGTAGTACACCCATATTCGGCCGTTATGTTTAAGTCCCATAAGTTATCGCCATTAGACCTTGAGCCAGAACCAATTGAACCATCAAACCATTAATTAGAAAGCCACGTGATCGCGGTCTAATAGATTTACAATAATTTACCACACGTCGTGCCAACGATACAGCCAAAGCCTATTTAGGGCTATGACGCATGGACACATTAATAATCCGATATCATTAGCCGTATCAATGACGTCATAAATTCTCGTTATCAAATTAAAACTAACACCGGATCGCATTGGGAACAACAAAAGAAAAATCCGGAAGTGCGGGTCGGTGCGCACCGTGGGTTTCGTACCAACACCAGACCGTATAATTTCTAACGTGTCGTTAGTGTCATCATGATATCGGAGATGTCCACGGCATCACCAACAGTGAAATCAAATGTTGCAAATGATAATGATTTTTTTTTTCTTGTTTGGAGCCCCCCTTGGCTGTGAAGGTTGGCATGCCATTTTTTATGATAACAGCCACAGTTAGACTAGTTCCATAAAAAAATATGGACTGGTTACCTACGTCGGCTTAAAAGATTTACCCAAGCCTATAACATACATTCAGACGAATAGACGGTGTAGGCTTAAAAATAAGGGTACGGAACCCTGAAAAGCCATTTTAAAATTGTCTCTTACCAAGTAATATTTTTCGAGCAACTTTATTTTTTCACCGTACAGCTTGCAAATTACCTTGGGAGGTGAATAGCTGAATTTTACTCATTCACCCGACGGTAATAATTCATAATCGGGTTAGGGACGTCGACAACGAAACGTTGGGGTGGGGACTGAGTGACGGTAATTTCCGCTGTTTTCTTTGTTTATTTTGTGTGGAAGCTTGTTAGAGTTCTGATAATTATGGTGCTTTTTGTGGATTTCAAAATGTTGTTGTTCGTGGATCTGTAGTTAACACTATTATGTTTCGACTGATTGCTTTGTTTGATGCAAGGATTAACCACAGGATAATAAATATTGCAAAATCTGCAGTAGATACATTTGGCGTACCCTATACAACCAGTCCCATATTTTTTTTCCTGGATGGAAAATCCTCATGGATGTCCTCCGCCCTGGGGCGGGCGGATGGGTCTGTCAGACTCTTACTGACTAAAAACCACCCCGGTGTTCCATATCACACCTACGTCGGGGTCGCGGGAACATATGATTCTTCCGCAACCCCGACTGGTGCCGACCCGCCTCTGCGGCCCTCCTCGGGTTGGGGGGGGGGGAGTGAGGTGTTTGACTCCCCCCGCAACGTGTAAGAAGGGCGCGCGTGGAACACTACGCACCGCCACCTCGGGTCTGATGTATGGGGGGCGCGGACGTCCCAGAATCCGCCGTCCCAGGACCCATTTAGGGGGGCTGGAAGAGGGTGTTGTCCGCCCTCCGCCTGCACCCGGTGCGCGCCTTTTGCGGATCAGGAGAGTGGACGAGATCTCACTCTCCCTTTCCAGAGCCTCCTTCTGCGAGATCACTGTTTCGCAGAAGGAAACCACCGCGTCCCAGGACTCGACGCCGCCGACCATCGCACTCACTACGGCTGGCATATACAACCAGTCCCTCTCTCTTGCATTTTTGTACATATAAAACAGTATGGCTGTTTTCTACGAGTATGTACTAAAACTAACCTTACAAAAGGTAAGGAAAAATTTGCTTGATTTCACTGTTGCAGAGTAAATACTGTGTTAGAAGTTATTATAACAAAACAAAGCGAATGGTTACATGATCAATAAATGAGTCCGCATGGATTGAGGAGCCATATCTCTTAAACTGCTGAAGGCCAAAATTCCGCAGAAGGCAAAAAGTATTTTGTAGTAAATCAGCCGATTTTATAATATAATAATAAGAAGAAGCCACCTTAGAACTCGAAAACTAGCAGATGGATGTTTTTGAAAATTTGGTACGATTTAGTAGTAGACAAGTGTAATCTGTACAAAAATATAATGGGTATTGTAAGGCTGAAGTTGAGATAGCTACAATGCTATGATTTGTCATAAAAATAATTAATTTCACAGCGCTGTTTTTCGGAAAGTAATCACCGCATTAAAACAGATTTTTAGTATCATTTCATAGTAAATATATTTAAATCTGTGGAATAAAAATAAAATTAAAAATTATATAATTTCGGTGATGCAACACATTTTATGTTGCTCCTCAATCCAGACAAATAAATGTCGGATAACAATAGCATAGATGTTTAGTAGAAATTTCTACTAAATATTGGTGTACTCCAACATCCTGTACATTCAGTATTTTAAAATATCTAGATAGTTAAAAAAATCCATAACAATTAATGGTGGGTGACCACAAATAATTCAAACTATGATCATAAACACAGTTTTATTTGCTCATTAATGTTTCTTCAGTAACCAGTACATAAAGAATGAATACTTTTTGCACAGATTACGTATTATTATGATTCGTACCAAATAAAAAAATATACATTGGCTAGTTTTCGAGTTCTATGGTGGCTCCTCAACTCAGACGTCTGAATTGAGGAGCTACCTTGAACGTCCTGTAACTTTTTATGGGTTTTTCAATCAATTGCAGAGTCGAGCTGACAAAATCTGCTATTTTACTACTTCATATTGGTAGTATTTGCGTTTATGTATGAGACATGGCTTATAAATCCAAATGAACACAAACAAATAGTGAAATAAATTGATCGTGAACACGAGAACTTTTACTCTCTGAAATATTGGCCATTCAATTTAAAATCTGATTGTATAACCGGGTTAACTATAAACGCGATTCCTTCTAAAACTAATCATATTTAAGTTCACACCTATCCGCTCACCGCTCCTACTATATCCTCCGTCTTCACCTTAAAAACTTGCACCACGTAAATTATCGATCAGCGTTAGAGAGGTTTCCCGCTGAATGTGGTTCGTTAGGTCTGTTAGTGTTCAGTGTGAGGAGACCGAGGCACTTGTTTCTTCACCACACACCCTTTGCCACTGAGGTAATATTGAATCAAATAATATTTGATTAGGGGCCCAGGTGTTCCCGGGTTAGTGTTTTGTTTCGCATCGGGAAAGTACTTGTATCTTTGTGTTCGTTACGTGGCTTCTTAGGAGTTTTGGTTCTTCTTGAGTTTCATTGAGTTTTTTTTACACAGTTCCAGCATGAGTTCTATGGGATAGCTGTGTATAGTTTACTGTGTTTTGATATTAATGATTTTTAAAAGATAATACAAAACTATCATTTTTTTTTAATTACTATAGATTTTAATTGGACAAATAAATCTACAGCATTTTTTTTATGTTCTTAGCTTTTTTTGTAACCTAGCTTTTCAATGAGTACATTTTTTTATGTAACGCTCATCGAATTCTGACCACTAAAACTAACTCCCAAGTTTCCAACTAGCAACAATACAGTCAAATCGGTTCGCCTATTCAAAAGTTACGCTTGGATAAACGATTTGAATCGTTTTTAACGAAACTTTTGAAATATTCAGTACAGTACGCACTACAGACAGTTTTGTGGAAACTACAAATTGCTGTTGAAATAGTTTTTATTCATTTCAATTTGCTCTAACTGTGTGCACTAGCTTTATTTATACTAATATACTTCCATTCAAATTATATTATAATAAAGTTTTTAACCATCCCAATTATCATACAAACACACGATTGTTTAAAAACTTGCTACATAATTATGACTAACTTTTTGAAATCCAAATCAAATACCGATAAAATTATTGATATGTTTTATTTATTTTAGATTATGAAGAAAAATAAACTTAATTCTGGAACAGCTAAGACAAAGACACAGGCTAACGTTGATGAAAAAGGATCAGAGACTTCTGGAAACGTACCAGCAACAGTTGATTTGGACGATGAAGAACAAGGGTTCGGTGGATGGTTGAGGTAATTATATAACAGCGTAGCAAAGCAGAAGAAATAACATAAAATTAATTGATTTTGGTAAACTATTTATAAATAATGTTCAGGAACACATTGAGGCCAAACACAGGAACTTCGACATTCAAATATCGTTAAAAAACATTAGTGAGAATATACCTTCCAATATCCTGTCTTCGATAAAAAATAATGGGAAGCTGTTATGTACCTTTAATACAAACTCTTAATGTTCAAAAAATTAAAGAAATCTCCCTATCAGATCCAAACGAGCCTTTAATGTTCCGGCACTTCAAGTAACTCGAAACTCATCCACGCGAATGCTAATGCTTTTGAACGAACGCGTTCGGTTGTGATCGTTTAAAATCGGTTATGGCGGAGAAGTCATTTACTG
Organism: Dasypolia templi; assembly: GCA_963555695.1. NCBI lineage: Eukaryota > Metazoa > Arthropoda > Insecta > Lepidoptera > Noctuidae > Dasypolia > Dasypolia templi. The sequence goes on along the minus strand of OY743137.1, from coordinate 8,432,882 downwards.
CGATTTAATATAAGCACGTTTGAATATAAATGCAATAATATTTGAAACAACGATATTCAAAGGGCTTATTGTTATTGGAAAAAAGGATTTCTCTGTTATTTGGAAGCTTTGGAACCATTTTCCCAAGTTATTGCCTCCAGCAATTCATACAGTAATGTTGTAAACATTTCTAAATCCAAAATTATATTTTAACATCAAAACAAACAGCTCGTTTTAAATAATAAATTACTAAAAAATTATATAAAAATAATCTACATTTCATCGTTGCTTAAATATTTGAAATCTTTGGACATGGAAGAGAAAATAACTAGGCCAAATTGTTTTGAATACATTTCCGAATCAGAAAATGGTTTCAATCATAACAACGGTTCCAGAAAAAATTGAAGCAAGTTTCGTAAAATCAAAGAAAATATATTTAAAGATTACGCTTTTGTGGTAAAAAACCGTATGTAAGCGGAACAATATCACGAAAGATCCAATGTCGTATCCATCAAACCCAGTCCTCAATCAGATCAAGAATCCGCTTTCTCCAAATGACTCAATAAAGGGTCCATACAAAAGTTTTTATTCGCTATTGAAGATTCTAACGATACTTTTACGATTGACTTGCCATTTTCAGATCATCAGACGGCTTGGAGACTATGAAACTGTTTGTGATTGCAAATAGTATTGTGATGCTTACGACCATCGTGTACCCACATGCTCATGCAGTCTTCGAGATTGTTTCCGATTTGTTTTATAGCACCGACATTTTGTTCGACGCTTGAATTGTTTACGTAAACCTATTTACATGAATTTTCGCAGGATCTGTAAAATCGATTGTGTAAAATCTGCGTATAAAGAATACAAGAATAATATATTTAGTATTTTTATATTTATGGAATATTTGAATGAATAGTAGAAGCTGTCTGAACGTTTTGTATTATATTTTTGTTGATTCTTACCACTGCCTGTCTGTGCTGGCAAGCCTACAGTCTAGTTAATATTCTAGTACGTTTCTCCTAAGTCTGAATTAACTTTGTACTACTCAGATTTAATTTAAACACAGACACGTGGCGTGTAATATGTACTTATCACCATTACGACTGGACTTTTCTCTTTACCTTAGTATTTTAAACATTTAGCTACTTTTAGAACATTGCTAAAACTTTTGCATAATAACTTAAACTTCTTTGTACGCTCGCTTATTTCTTTTCTCTTGCGTTAAAACTTAAGTGGGCGATAAGTTCTTGGTTAACACGTTTAGGTAAGAGAAGTTTGTAATTCTATTATAAAATATACCTTATGTCGTTGCAGCAAATATATAACGACATCGTATATAAAGAAGTCGTAATTTGTCTGATCTATAGAAATTATTTTTTTAGATGAAATAACATACATGCCATTTATTGCTGTATTTTATATATGTAAAACAATTAGGGATAATACTGACAGATTTCGAGATTTGATTTCTTAGGGATTTGTTAATAACTTATTTTCATGTCTAGATCTCATCTACTATTTTCAAATCTATTACAGGAGTGTACGAGTATTTGACTATTATTTACAATCTACTTAACGTAGTACACTAAAGTATAACATAAGATTGGTAGAAGATGATCTATTGAAAAGTTGTGAAAATGCTTGGTCTACTTTTTCGTTTGATATTTTCTCTAAGCGTAGTGATATGGTATACAGCTAATGTATGGAACATGATTTCAGATTATTTTAACAAAGAATTCCAAAGGTTATTGAACAACAATGAAACTATTCAGAACGATTTTTTTGAAATTGACCAAAATGACCGTGAAGAATTGTAATTTAAAAACTACGACTTGAAATGTTTTAGTATATTATGAAATAGAGAAACAATTTCTTGTTAATGAGCTGTAGTTTTCTTGTTCCCTCATAAATTCAAAATTCGTCTTTTCAAACGTTTACACAATTGTTTTTGTTGTTTGAGTTATCTTAAAATATTAAATCATGTGTCACTACGTTCGTACACGCTTATCTCCGAAACCGTCCAACCTATTTCAAAGAAACTTTGTGAATGTCTATAGTTGGTTTCAGCTTGAAAGCTAGGAAGAATAGTTTTGGGCCTCAATAGGTGGCGCTGCAATCGAGTTTATTTCTTAAAACGAAACGAAACAAAATTTCTAAATTCACGTGGACAAAGTACTAAGTACCTATAATACATAATTAGTACATATCACCCTTATGTGTCTCTTTGCACAACAAAGGCCTATTTTTTCATTCCAATATCACTATCTGATCAGTCATAAAATATTCTTTAACAATCCAGGTTGCTGTTATTCTGCACACATTTACCATTATGTACTGAACCGGACAAATTATAATCAAACTTTAAAAATTAAAATAAAGCAGGTTTATGTAGATGGCCAAACATAGCCTTTGCGTGATAATACTAGATCATGCTTATTTTCATTATTTCTAAAATCATAAATGTAAATAAAACATAAATAACGATTATCAGGAAAACTCCCGTATCTAAAACTGATTTATGACTTTTGGTCATGCGAAATTACAATTTTAAGCACGAAATGATGGTTTTGTAATGTATGTGGAATCATGCTGAATAATTTATCGTTCTTCTTATTGTAATAAAATTGTGAAATGTATTACGTCTATGATATTTTTTTGCCACGGAACAATCGGGTGAACTATGTGCACTGAACTTCCTTTTATCTTGCCTTTTTTATCCAACATTGTTGGTGTCAGCTGATACTTTATCAGAATGAGGCTAAATACCAGTACTTTACATGGACTGACTACCAACATAGCCTCTACAACCTAGTTTACTGTGGTATTTATTATATTAAAGTTATGTGAACCTTATAGAACAAGTAAGAACCACTGTTATAATATAACTAGCTGCGCCCCGCGCTTTCACCCGCATAAATCTTGATCCCATGGAAATTTATCAGGACAAAAAGTGTCACACCATGGGACACCATGTGTTAATCCAGGCTATAAACTATCAGTGTGCTAAATTTCATTCAAATCCATTCAGTAGTTTTTGCGTGCAAGAGAAACAAACATCCATCCAACCTCACAAACTTTCGCGTTTATTATTATTTGTTGGTAATAATGTTTGTTGTTGTTCTTTTGATTTTGTTAAGAATTAATGTAAGAAATATTTCTTGCAACTGGCATGCATTTACGACCAGATGTATGAACGTAAACGAGGCAAAAGTAATATGTAAGGATCGGAGCAGGTGGCGTTCTGTATTTTCTACCTACTTGTGAAGCCTATTAAGGTGGCAAATAGTTTAATGAACTATTGTTGCAATTATGCATCACCTATGTATCTGGATTTGTGCTCGGTTGATGGCAAAAGGATCGCCCCCTATTGAATGGGGATGTGGGTGTGCTATAGGTAAACCTCTGCCTAACCCTTCTGGCATTACAGGCGTGATGTTATGTGTATGTTTATGTGTTTATGTATCACCTCATGTACCTACCCAAATTCAAACATCTCATGAGGAATCATGAAGAGGAATCGAAGCGTGCCCTTGATGGCTTTACACTATATTGTAGTAGGTATCCGATACCTACTTTGTAAAGGGTAATCCAAAAACCAATGCAGCATTACACAAAAAAATAAACCTTCTGGAAGTGCCAACAAATTTAACCATTATTCCGATTCGCTTTGTATTGTAGCTGTGAACAAAAAGGACTGCGAATACACTTAACCTAATTTAAAATGGAGCAGCATTAATTAATCTCAGCTCGCTTCTCGATAATGGCTTGAGTTCTAGCAATTAAGTGCGTTAAAATTACCTGCAGATACTTAGCCAGACGAAGTTTGGTCGTTAAGACCTTTCTTTAATTAAAAAACAACTTTCACGATGCCATGCCACTAAGTCAAGTGCTCATTTCATTCGTATAATAGTTTTTATACTAACAGCTGAGTCTGTTATATCTAGTAAGAGCCTCAGTTTAAAATAAGGGATGCTCCTAGATTGCCCGGAAAGTGTTTTTCAAGACTGTTTTAAAAGTAACTTTCCGATTTAGAATTTAAGTTGCTTTTATTTGACTTCTTTCTAAAACTTCCATATTGAGTTTGTTTGCAGCAGCCGTCAATACAATTGTAGGTCCTATTTATTTACATTTTCAACATATAATACAAATACATAGAAGCATTGATGTTCATTAAAATCTGGAAAACAAAAACAAAGTTACGTTTTCAAACAGTTCCAATTTTCTTCGTTTATCTGTTATACATATAGGGAAAGCAGTAATGTAGAACCTTGTAGTCAAGTCTAAGTGAGTTATATTAGCGATAACGATAACGATGATGGAAATGTATTGGATTAACATAAGCTACCGAAAATAATCGTAATAATAAATTTATCATCATATACATCAAATTGTTGTACACGAAGTGATGACTGTGTCGGCGTCGGGAGTTGGAACCCGCACCACAAACGACTAAAAGTTTATGTTACGGCGCCACTCCAACTTCTCTACTATCAAGGTCCTCTTGTTCTTGATCCCGATATATTCCATGATCTTTTCAGTCATCGTAGTACTGCGTCGACGGCAATCTTGTTGAAAGTCGTTTTAATTATACGAAACGCATTGCCTCTCGTCCAAACCCTCTGGTCTGAATTATTCAAAGTAGTATGGTTAGAGATTTGAACCGTAGTTGACAAACAAAATTAGTCTTTCATCCGGAAAGTAAACATCGACGTGAACCTTTAATCACCCAGAAATCCTGTAACTACAATTGCCGTATTGTATACGAAATTGACACGGAACAATAAATAACACAAATTGTTTATGCTTGCCAAATGCTTAGACTTAAGGTGGCTGCTTTGCTGGTGCTTATCACCGCACCATATTACAGAAGGCCAGCTCCGTTAGACGAGCGAAAACGCACGCACATAGATACAATTCGACCGAGACCGCTGTACGTAAGCGTCTTTGTGTGTGTGCGCCTGTTTTTACTCGTTGTGTGAAGCCTTACATAACATAATGCCTGTAGTCCCCGAGGGATTAGGCCCAACGACATTTCGTCAGTTGTATTTAAGTCCAGTGTGAGCTTATTGCCATAAAACGGGAACAAAACTAAATTTAGGCTTCGGGCTGCTATTGACTTCTAGGTAAAAAAATCCTAAGAATCCATTCGAATGATGACTGGAAATTGACTGTAAATTGTCGCTCTGGGTGGAGCGGAAGGGCGCGTCACACTTTTACTAACTTACTAACCCATCCGTGTTCCTTCTTTTGCCTTTTTTTTTTTTTTTTTGTTCCAGGGGTGGAAAATCCTCATGGATGTCTGTCATGGGTCTGTCAGACTCTTACTGACTAAAAACCACCCCGGTGTTCCATCTCACACCTACGCCGGGGTCGCGGGAACACATAATTCGACGGCTCCCTGTTTATGCGACACAGGTACTTCCCGAAGCAACCATGCCCCGAGCGTGCGGGGCCCGAAACGTCAGAGAGCCGTGGAGCGTCCCATGTAGGTGACACACCTCCCGGCTAAGTAAGCCCCCACGATGCGGCGGAGGTAGAGAGGCACGCGGTGGTACCGCAATGCCTCCCGTATGCAGCTCCAGGGCAGGGTGTTGTCCCGTCCCGGGACACTGTTTCCTCCGCCAGGACTCTCACCCTCGACACAGCGTGGATGGTAGAGCGCCCATGCCGAAAGCCGAACTGACTCTCGTCCAGGTCCGGCCCCTCTCTGCACAAGTGGCCGACGAGGCGGGCTACGAGTATGCGCTCGAACAGCTTGCCCACCTCGTCGAGCAGCACTTTGGGCCGTTACGCAGACGGCGAGTCGGCAGGGCGCCCCGCCTTCCTGAGCAGGACCAGACGTCCAATCTTCCACAGACTGGGAAACTGGCCCCGCTCAAGGCACGCTGTGTAGAGTCCTCTCAGTTGGGGCTCCAACTCCTTCAGAGCGAGGGCCAAAGCAAGGCCGTGAATTCCGTCGGGCCCCGGAGCCACGTTCTTGGCCCGGAGCCGCATCACGGCGGCCCTCACCTCTGCCTGTGTCACCTCTGGGACGCTGATGGCGTTCTCCTCCTCCTCCCCTGCAGACTCTGCGGCTGCGGGCAAAGCCATCGGCGGCGGAATATGCTCCGGTCTCACCGGGAAGAGGGCTGCTACCACTTCCTCCAGCAGCTCGGGTTGGAGACTCTCCGTAAGTGGGGGCGCCGCGGCTCGAAGTTGCCCTCGAACCGCTTGATACGGGCGCCCCCACGGATCCCCGTCCAGAGTCTCCAACATCCTCTCCTGGGATCGCGTCCTCGCCTCGTCGATGGCCAGCCACGGAGTCTGCTTTGCCGCGCGGTACACCTCGTACAGCGCGGCCTCCTCCTCGGGTACTCGACGACGTCTCCTCCGTTAACGGGTGTACCGGCGTCTCACCACCACGCATGCGACGCGCAGCTGCGCGATTTCGGTTGACCACCAGTACACCTGGCGCCTTGCACCCTGTGCGTGGGCGCGGGGCATGGACGCGTCGCATATCTGCGTCATTGCCCCGCGGAACCACAGCGCCTCCAGCTCGACGTCATCGGGTCCGGTCGTTGCCGACCCCCGGAACCAGGCCTGAGCAATGGCAGCCTCCTCGAGAAGCTCCCTGTCGATGCGCTTACGCGCCCAGCGCGGGCCGTCCGAACGCGGGACTGATATTCTGCGGCCGCCAGCGGTCTGGGCGGAGACGTCGAATCGGATATATCGTTGATCCGACAACGGCTCCACCTCCGCGGCGACACGCCAGTCGCGGACACGGGTCGCGACAGCAGGGCTTGCGAATGACACGTCCACTATGGACCCGCTCCGCTGCCGCGCGCACGTGTGGACCGAGCCCCGGTTCAGGACGACCAGGCCAGTCGTGATCGCCCACTCCGCCAATGCCTCACCCTTAGCATCGGTCACCGGGGATCCCCACGCCGCAGACTTGGCGTTGAATTCCCAGAGCAACAGCACCGGGCGAGGATGGAGCTGGCCCACGACGGCACCCAACTCGACAAGGAACCTCTCAAAGTCGGCGAGACTCTTGTTGGGCGAAAAATACGCCCCAACGACGCCAACGCCATCTGCGAGGGCGGCTACCCAGCCGTGCCCCCGAGACGGGCTGACGAGAGCCCCGCCAATGATGGCCACCAAACCGTCCAGTTCTCCCACCCAGTTATCCCTGGGCGGGACCCAGTATGGCTCGGAGACCACGGCCACGTGAATCGACCACTCTGCCATGCTCTGGAGCAAGAGATCCTGAGCTCTGACAGAGTGGTTGATGTTGCCCTGGAGGAAATGGTAGAGCGCCGTTATGCGCAATCCATTCCCTCCGCACCATTCTTAGGTAGGGAGTCGGCCGTAGGGCAGCCAGGCTGAGGGGGGGGTAAAGAGCCCCCGGCAGCCTTGCCAACCCTTCTCTTCTTGCTGGCGGACGCGCCACAGGCCCTACCACCCGCTGTGTGCGCAGCGGGCCTCCCCGCAGCTGTACAGATGCTGCAGTTTGGCGCCGCGGAGCACTGGGCCGCCTTGTGGCCGGGCTGGCCGCAGCGATAGCACTGCTCGCTACGGTCAATTACGGCGGTGCACTGTGCCTTAACATGCCCCACGTCAAGGCATCGGTAGCACCGTAAGGACCTGGGCTGCAGCAGCTTCACCCTCGCTGCAACCCACCCCACCAACTGACGCCCACCGTCAGCGACCTTATTCGCCGCCGCCACCCAAACCGTACCGAGCCCGGAAGCGTCGGCGCGTATGTCGCCCGTCCGCACGTCTCCTGGCAGACATCCACTGACTCGGGCGACGGCCACCACGACCTCAGCCGGGGTCCTCGAGTCGTCCAGGCCATCGACGCGCAGCTCAGTGGTCTTCATCGGCCTGGACACCCGGACGTCCTCCGGGTTGAGGACCTCCCTCCTTCTTTTGCCTGTGCCAGGGCCACGGTATCTCTTTTGAAGAACCCGCGCCCTAGCAGGCATCGCGTGGTGCACGACGCGTCGACCCGGGCCGGGTCCTTAACGGACGGCGAGCTGCCCATTGCTCGCCTTCCGTAAGCCCGCGCCTACGGTGGCCGGGAATCTGCAGGCGACTCCCGACGCCAAGGGCGTCTCCTGCGGCGATTAGGGGCGTGAGGGCGCAAGGCTCTCTTCCCTCACGCGCTCCGCCTCCTTCTTCGCGAGCATTACTGCTTCGCAGAAGGAGGGGACGGCTTCCCATTTCCTCTCGCTCCATACCATAGCTGACTTTGCCCGACCTGGGGATCGAATCAAGGACCTCATGCTCAGCAGTAGCGCTTGCGACCAAGACCAAAGAGGTACTCGACCTTTTGTAGTTACTATTCTGTGTTCGCACTAACAAATCGATACGTACAGGTTTTCTTACTAACTCTGGCTGGTCGCCAAATGCAGTTGCATTTCGTACAAACTCTGCGACAGCAATTTATTAAACTTCTAGCAGCTAACTGTTAAGTAATTATTTCACAAAAGACAGCAATTACATTGTGTTGAGTCCTAATTTTGGCGATGAAATGAAATGAAATCAATTCAATCAAGCGCACTTGTTCTTAGGAATTTAATAAAGACTGAACCTGGAATTTTGTCTTAAGATTGGTCTCTACTAGTTCTGTTTTTATTCATTTCTACATTGTGACATCATGTGGCTTATGTGGCTATGAGTTATATAAGAACAAGTTTATAACATTTGAATTACAACTCAATTTTAAAGCTTGTTTTTTTTATCAAAATTAGTTTTAAACGAACTGGAGTTCATTCTTTAATGGTAACATAATTCGATTCGTTTTAAGAAAACAAAAATATTTAAAAGTTACTTATAAAAATTACCTCAATTAAGTAGGTACAGCATGAGTGCCGTTGAAAACGGACGACTTAAAATTAGAATGTTCTTAAAAAAATCAAGCTGTCGTTCTAATTTAACTCTGAAATAAAATTAAAGTCAAACAAATCGAATGCCTAGCATTAATTTGCAAAAACAATTGAACCAATTAATCTGTCTCTACGTCGTACTTACAAAGCGTCAGAACAGCAAACAGGGTCAAATAGTGCACTAAACTTGCATGTGCTGGCGATACGCCAGAGCCATCTGTTCTCGATCAGCAAACACTGAGAAATACGTGTCCCATATTGCATTGAAATAATTTACTTCCCCTAGTAGGATATGCAGTATAAGTATACGGTGCATCATCGTGTGTTTTACCTAAACATAGGTGTACAAAGGCCGCCTGTCACCGCTGTTGGCTTGATAATATGCAAATCTGGCCAAGTTGGACGTGTGGCATAATTGCAACCACACACTGGCCAATTACTTTGAAGCGATGTTATATCGCGAATTGTGATGCCGAACCACAAGGCATTGCTAATATGCTGCAACAAACCCTAATGTCACAAGATGTGTACTTATGTATCCGGAATGTAATTTTGATGTGGAATTGCCTAACACACTCGAGATGGCTTTGCTTTTCTCTCATTATTTACATAAACACATAACATAACATCACGCCTGTAATCCCAGAAGGGTTAGGCAGATTTGTACCTATAGTACACCCACATATCGCCAGTTCTGTCTAAGTCTCATAATTAACTATGTTAGTCAGAAATTCATGAAATATTGAGTTTTGGCCAATGGCTTCAAGCCTGAAAGGCCATCAATATATTTTAGAGAAACTGTTTATCTATAAAAAGAGTTTAATTTGTAAATACTCGTAGTAAATGACACAAGAAAAGCCTTTGCATACCGATATTTCAATACTGTACACACATTCTGCAGGTCTTTAGTCAAATAATTTTTAATTTAGTTTGGTTAATATGAGATAATTCTAAGCCATTATTACCTCTAACAGCAAACTCTACGAATATCGTGCATAAAAACTGCAAAAGCGAAGCTTGTATTTACAAAACCGTTTCGAACAACTGTTTTTCCCGAACTGTGTTTTACCATTTTTATTTTAAGTTTTTTGGTCGTTATTGAACTGTATTTTGTAACGGAAAGTTTTTCAATATCCGTCTGATCTAAATTAGGATGGAAACAAAGCAACGAAAATCACCGAAAAGGTATTTTGTCAAATATAAAGCTGACTAATGAAGTATTTTAATTATTATGGGCATTATTTTCTTGTTCCCATTGTTTATTTATTTGAGTTATTAGCAGAGAGTTATTTATTATACCATCACAACGTTATAATCAAATTACTAGATGTAGAACTTTACAGAAAGTCTACCGTTTTGTTATTTAAGTATTGTGATGATTTTGATTATGGGTGATATTGCCAAAACTCACGTTTGGCTAATACGTTGGTGTCTGCTGTATAATGTTATTGGTCACAGGTGGATGCTTCGATATTACAGTCTTTCCGTAAACAACCAAACAGCTTGGTTAAATTACAATTATGGTAAATCGGTAGGAGGAATGTAAAGTATATTCGAAGTAAAAGTTTCAGTAAAGGCGACAAAGCCCTTACTAGGCGGTACGACACGGCATGACACGACAATGATTTAAAACGATGGACGTCACGTCGAAGTGAAGATTTATGGTGAGTTTGGGTTACTTGTGATTAAAACAGCGGAGTGAAAAAGGTAACAACTATATTAAAACGCGGCAAAACAGAGAGAGATTTTTGACACACGTAATTTGACATAACACAAAGACAAGAAGTGTTGCCAATAAAACTAGGAAAGAATGGTTGCAATCATTACTTAACACCCCCTTTGTATCTTGTTGTTCTATTTAGATAACTACTTGTTATCTAAATAGAACTAAGTGTCAGATTATTTTAGCTAAGTTTATAATGTGGCAAGTCTAATTATTTATTAAAGAAAACTGCTTTTTGAGCTTTTTTCTAGGTACTACTTTAATAGTAAAGTGCAATGTAATATTGCTAAAAGTTTTCTATGATGTAAAAGGCAAAGTCAAATGCATTCAGCTCAGAACCAGATGAGTTGTGTCTTCACGGAGTTCTCGGACGAGCACTCCAAGCGCAAGCTAACTTTGCAGATGTGATGATCTGACGAGTGCTTGTTATTTAGCCACAAGCTTAAGCAATAAACTTTTCATTTTTGTGGACAGTAAACCACAGTAAGCAACAATAACTCATATCTTCAAGTAGGACCCTATTCTCTAATAAAAAAGAAAAAACCGAAAGGGAAAAAAAGTGACTTCTTTTTATGCCTTTTGTTTTTATTCGTTCTCTCACACACATGCCACGACCCAATATTGAGACTTTCGTGACATCTTAACAAAGAGGAGCCCAGGGCTTTTGTTGGAAATGCTACACTGTACTACACATACATAATTATAATTATTACCTATATCTACATACATTAAATCCCAATTGAGTTGAAAATACATCGGTACTAAAAGTCTATCGCATACTAAACATTCTAAGGCTCATTCGGCAGAATGTTAAATTGTTGTAATTTACCAGATGTTAATCATGGATAAGAAGACCAGATAAGTAAAACATAGGTCATAAGTATCATGATCAAGTCAAATGAAATATAGTTAATTAAATATAAAATTACAATTTAACTATAAAATAAAAAATAAATAAAATTCATTTATTTCAGGTCCTTGACCCATATAAGATATAAAAAACAACACAATTCAATTTTGACAATATTGTAGCGTTAAAATTAGGTGACTGATGAGATGACACGATAAAAGTGAATGAAATGATTTAAATAAATAACAGATAAACAATATATAAATGTCAGATCAAATCAATTTATGTCCAATTCACAAAGCAAAAATTCCTGGGTTCGATTCCCAGATCGGGCAACGTGTTATTGGGATTTCCTATCTGGAATTTCCCAGTAACAGCCCGAAGTCTGGATTTGTGCCCGGTAGATGGCAATAGGCTCGCCCCCTATTACATGGGACTTAAACATAACTGGCGAAATGTGGGTGTACTATACACCTCTGCCCAACCCTTCGGGGAAACAAGGCGTGATGTTATGTTATGTTTATGTATAAAAATACAAAATAATTAAACAGTCAAATGAATTAAAATATGAAAATGAGATTATGTCATGAGCAAAACTAAAATTGAAATTTCCAAAATAATACATAAAACACACCTATATAAAAAGAAAAGTCAAGCACCAGTTATATGCCTGCTACAACAATGGCCAAAGTAAGGGTAATTCAGTCGCTGAGCAATCATCGCCAGGACAGTATTGGAGCTAGCCCGCACCCTGCGCACTAAGGACGCGCACCGCTTGCGCATGGTGGCGTGGAAACCGTCGGTGCGCGCTTCCGCAAACATGCCTGAGGCGCTGCAAAAGCGGAACAGCCCCTACACTTCCCTGAACGCGTTGTTATATTGGACACGAAGGGCACTGTAAGCTGCTTGTGTGTAAGATGCCCATAGGCTGCATGTGTATAGTGAGGTGCAGAAAGCTTTGAACAGTGTGATTTTTACCTGATTTGAACAACGTGCAAACCTACGGGCTATCATGTTTGCTCTCTTAGAAAGTGCCCTCCGCTCCCGCTCAACCCGTCAACATGGTCTCTCAGATCGTCTGCTACCCAGTGCCCCAAGTATTTAAATCGAGTCACCCGTTCTACAGGTACACCATTCAAGCGAACAGGGGGCACTTGCTGTGGACATTTGCCGCCTCCCTGAAATACCATGTATTGGCTTTTCACGACATTATACTGAGGCCATGGTTGCTCGCATACTCCTCACATATCTTCAATAGCTCGCGTAATCCACAGACCGACGCGCTTAGAATTACCATGTCATTTGCATAACTCAGATTGTTAAGACATACATCATCAACATGACAACCAACATGACGACTACTGAGCGCGACGATGAGTGCATTAATGTAGAGATTGAAAAGAGTGGGTGAAGTTAACCCACCCTGTCTCACCCCACATTCAAGCCTGTAAGGCTCCGATAATGCACCCGCCCATCTGACATTGTTAACCTGGTGTTCGTACCAATACTTGAAGATGTTAACAAGTTCATGCGGCATGTTTATGCCCTCAAGTTTTTGCCACAACACATCATACGATACCAAGTCAAAGGCCTTGGACAGGTCGAGGAAGCACGCGTACACTGGTGTTTTACGATCCGTATAGTATCTGACGGTATGCTTGAGACACAGTATTGCACTATCCGTACATAATTTGGGTCTAAATCCAAACTGATTATCATGCAGTAACACGTATTTATTCAACCGTGTATCAAGCAAACCGTCAAACACCTTTGCTATAATAGTAGCAAGAGAGATAGGCCTGTAGTTCGTTTTATCGGCTAGACCACCAGTTTTATTCTTCACCACAGGCACTACCACCGTTCTCATGAAGTCGTAAGGCAGGTATGAATGGCTCAGACATAGCGAGTAGAACATAACTAAAACCCTAGACACATGCGGGCCGGCAAAATGCAGATGTTCAATACTAAGGCCATCATGGCCAGGAGATTTGCCTCTAGTCATATATTTTATGATTTTACCCACCTCACTGGCCAAAATCCTCGTCTCCATTACTCCCGTCCGCTCCCCAATGTTGACCTCCGCGGTCTGCCTTCTCAACTGAGGCTTTACAGAAAAGTAGGACTTAAACAGAACAGCTATATCCTCCGATTCACTAACTCCTTCAACGCTCACCGGTAGGCCAGGTCTCAAGTTTGCCTTCTTGGTACTCTTCCAAAAACCACCAAAGTCACCGTTCGAGTGCTTCACAGCAAGGGTATCCATTTTTTATTGGTCCTGATGATCTTGACACCACTTAAGCCTAGATTTGAACACCCTTCTGGTTTCACACATTTCGCGATACACCTCCCCGCACCAAGGTTTTCCGCATAATACCCATTCAATAAATTTCGTTCTGGCCACCCGATGAGCCTCGCTGACGTTTTTGTTCCACCCTACCACACGTGAGCCATCCGCACCCGACCTCCCGCTACCCCGACCCGCCAAAGACGCGTCACGAAGAGCAGTCACAATATCAGAGTACAGTCTATCAATGGCACGCCTATGACCATGGTCGCAGCAGTAAGCGTCAGCACACTGTATACACTCAGCAGGAAAGTCAACAAGTCTGAGCCTCCTGCTACACTCACTTGTATACAAGGCAATCTGTTTATCCTTACGTACACCCCACATTACCCCCCCATTCAACAAAACACCGTGACGCGCCGTCTGTGGAATCAGATTTAAATTACACTCAATAATAAGTGGAAAGTGATCTGACCATACCGTGTCATAATCCACATACGTGTTAGTAACAGATTGCCTTGCAGACTGAGTTACCAAGCAGTGGTCCAGCCAGCTGCACGACCCGTACACGTCACTGATAAAGGTAAACGTATCCGAGTCAATACCTAGCATTTCCACATCAACACATATCCAATACTGCTCAGCACAATAGCTCACAAGTTCGTTGAAAAATAAACCATACGGCGTAGCATTAGAATCGCCTAAAATATAAACGGACTCAATACCATATTCTTCAATTATTGCGCTTACCATACTAAGACAACTATACATAACGTATGACATATCATCACGCACATTTCGCCAGTTATATTTAAGTTACACGTAAAAGGGGCGGGCCCATTGCATTTCGTCATGTCCGTCCGTCTGTTTATCTGTCTGTCTGTCCACTGAGCAATCCGATTAGTCTACGCATGAGCACAGTAGCGCCATGCTTCCGTGTGTGGTTTTTCGCGACACTAACTGTTCTTAACGCGATACGTGCTCAGCGCACTTTAAACATTTTCTAAAATGAAAAGGTCCTTCGGTGTATTCGTAATTACCATCCCCTCAAGATATGAACAATTATAAGAACACAACGCCTATGGAATACATGTGTAGTGAAGTGTAGCACGGTTCTAGACAACTGGACGCGTCGCGAAGCCATTCACTAGCGCTAAGCAGTGTTCAGGAATCTGCGGTAAGCTTTTTCGAATCCTCACCCTTTCTACTACGCTCTCTCTCTCTTTTATTAAATTGTATTTTATTTTAGGGATGTTATGTATGTTTGGGACATATTAAGCTTTGAAGTGCACATTTTTGTTAGAGTCAAGTGTGTGTCCCCGCTGCCAGCTAATTACTTGTTTTTGGATATGTGAAAATATTCATGGCTGTTAGTATACATTGTGAAATTGAAATCATGGGCATCCTTAAGGGGTTATTGAACTCATCATTATGAACAACTTTTATTACGGGACCATACCTGAAGTTGCAAAAAAAATCTGCTATCGTTCATAATTTTGACCTTATTGGTGATGTTCTTCAGAAAGGTCAGGTGCGTAGTACTCGCAACCGGCGTGCATGTATGACCAGATGTATGAACGCAAACGAGGCAAAAGGAGTATGTAAGGATCGTAGCAGGTGGCGTTCTGTGGTTTCTGCCTACCCCCATGGGAAGAAGGCGTGACTTTATGTATGTCGTTCATAATTTTATAAATAAATTAAATTTCATCCTGTCTATATACAAGCACGCCGGTTGCGAGTATTACACACGTTACGAAGTTAAAATAAAAGAAAAACTATCACAGAAAATTAGGCTTTACAACTTAACGAGTAATAGTCGATCAACCTAAATTTTCAGTAGGAATGTGTGGGAGAACATGATAATAAATGATAAATGATTTTACTTCTGTAAGTAGGTTTGTAACATTTTACACTTCAATAATATTAAAAAAATAGATGAGGTTGGCATGTGGTAAGTTCGTTCTTGGGATAAATTCATTCCAACTATGAAACCCTTGATCGCGCATGGTCCGACACAAACATGGCGGTTTTTTTTAAAGTTATCATTTACATTTAACGCAAATTAACTCACACGTTTAATTAATCCAAAGCAAACTCAATAACACCCACCAAAAATTCAGTTCAAAGAGTTTTTATGCTAATGACTTAATTTACCTTTACCTTTGAAGGGTCACGGTTACAGCCATAATATCAGACTTATCCGAAGTGGCGCGTCAAACGTCATGAATAATAGATGTATCTTCCATAAACAAACTGTGCTTAATAACCGTTTTAATCTCGGCTTTTAAAGCTTTACCACTTACAAAGGCAGATTGGAAAAGTTTTTTTCTTGTGAGGGTCCAATTAAAGTTGTTAAAAGCAATTTCCTGCGGTTCTATGTGTGCACGGACGCGGTGGGGCGCGCATGTGCCCGTTATCCCTCTTAATTGTTATTTTTGGATACTTTCCCGATATTTTCATTAGGAGTTCGTTTTATCTTTTTGAACCTCTTTGTAAACACGGTTTAGAGGCTCAAAGTTCATCCATCAGATTAATAATCTACAAATTTCGAACACGTTTAAAAAACCAATTTGTTCGTATCAGTCTAATTCCGATACTAAATACCGGCTGTTACAGTCTTAAAATAAAGTTGTATTTTGCTGTATCCGGTGCAACGTTACCAATTCAAAGGTCAAACACATTACAAGGTAGGTATTACAGCGAAAGTGCTAGGTAGACACCTAATTTAGCATCTCTTGTCCCTGAATCAGTAAACCACAGTATTGCGTTTGAAGTGACAGATTTCCAGTTCATTAGATATGATCACTTATACTCTACCCACATTACATCTATCTGTTTTAATTCCTGTGTAGAATATGAAAGAGAATATTGCAAATAACGTGGTGTAAGTTGGATTTTAGAGATGATGCAGTATTAGTAACCAATGTGGCTGCAAGAAAACGGTTTGAAGTGATTGTCCTTAACTTTTTGAGACATTTTGAACTGCTTTCACAAAATTTGAAAATAAAGTAGGAGTGGCAAGAAAAGAAGGATGGCGAGGTTGGATGCGCGTAATTTAAAAATCAACGGAGCACCGCTCAAGTGCAAGTTTATATTAATTATAATTACAAGTTTATAGGAGCAGGTGATGGGAACTAAAATTATTAATGATTTTAATTTATTTATAAATAAGTTATCGTGCAGTTTCCGAACGGAACGTTTTTCGCGAATTACATGGATACATTCCAATCTACACTTATGATTTACCTTCTTAAACCTAAGTAAGTTTTTGCTTGGCTGTTTTCCTTCTATTATATTTACTTCTTGATAAATAAACTAAAAATATATAAAACGAAATATGCAAAGTACCTACAATGTAAACATACCGTACATAAAAAAAAATATAACTTACTTTGTGTTTTAACGGTAATGAAAACATGAAACGGAAAATGGAACGTCAGTGTCAAATTGTCATGTGAAATATCATTATTTGTCATTTGTCATTCCATTGACGCGTATCTCTAAACACCCATTCGTGATATATATAAATATTATTACAGTGTTCTGATCGGTATAATCTTTGCCTTAAGTCAAGGTGTATTTCAACAATAATTTTACCCAAAAAGGTGTTAATTAACGGGAACACAGCGTTCTGTTGAGTTCCAGTTCTAATTAATGGAAAAAAAAACGTGGGATTGAGTTACAGTGTAACTTGTCGCGATATTTTTTCCCAATGAGTAACATTGTAAAACAACATGGTGTTACTCAACGGGAATATTATTTCCCAATAAGTAACAGTGTAACACAACATGGTGTTTCTTAACTGGAACAAAGACAAATCACATGTAAGCTCGCCATTTTCCTTTACATTTTTAACCAATAAAAAATTTATGTCAATCGAACCTGTGTATAATTGCGTAATACACAATCAATCGGAATCTGAATCGTTTTGAATCAGATTGCTAATACATTGCTTACGAAGTTCAATAAAAAAATCTGCTCAACAATGCAAATAACGCAATGAATATTGTTGAACAGTCAAAATACTACAGAAGAGTCGTAATCGTTTACGAAAACGTGTTACGCAATTAGGCTGCTGTTTCTTACAAGTGAGCTCAACTGAGGCTTGATTACTAGAAAAATCATAAATCGCAGAAAAAACTTTTCCATGCATTTCGCAGAAAATGAGAGTCCAACTTACTTTTTTCATGATGGATAGACTGGCCTTTGACTGGCATCAGCTTTGATTCTTGCGTCGCAGTGATCTAGACTGTTTTTTTTTTCTTAAATGAGTTATTTTGCAATGATGTCCATTTTCTTGGCTTCCGTTGTTCTGCTTGGGAACACTGAGACCATTAGGATAGTTCTCATATTATTTATTTCAAGATACCCAACGGGTTTCATTTTAGAAATTCTTTATCTATTTCTAAAATTACCTTTTAATTAAGTCCACCTACTCAGTTACTCCTTCACTTCAAAGAAACCATAAACAAAGAACCAACAAAACACTGTAAGCAACACCAGGTAATAGGAAACGCACTGGCGTGTTACGTCCAAACTCCTGTTTTCACCTCCTTACCCAAACACATAATGGCCAATTCAGACGTTCCTCGCTTCGCCTCAAATTCGTTATTTTAGCGGCTCCTTACGTCAAACATTGAGCACGCAAAAGCCCGATTCATAAAATTGAGTGACTACGTCGGCAGCTTGAGATATGAAGATGAATTCCATTAGAGTAATTGAGTTATACCCCGGGTCTTGCATGCCTTTAGAATTTTTAATTTAGGGCCGTTTTATTAAACATTATTAAATGGAGAATTTGATGATTTGTGTTTTGAATTTAAGGAAGACATTATCAGAATAACAAGATTCATCAGCACAAATTTAAGTGAAATTCTACTCATTTTATGATTAATATAATATTATAGGTATATTTTACTCATATTAATGGGTGTAAGAGGTTAGTCAGATCTAACTCTCTGCAGATCGCTATAACACTAACTTCTTCTTGTGTTATCAAAATTAGGCGCACGATATTTTTCCGAACCGGCCACCGTATCGCACCCATCCTGCACCCATCACGCGCCCGTCCCGGGGCCGTCCCGCTCCCGGTTCGCGCCCGTCCCGCCGTAGTGCAGAGCGCAGAACGGAAATGCGATATCATGACGTTCGTACATTGTACGCTGCATATCTAGGATGGAGCTTGAAGAATTTATTCGCAGGTACAGTGGTGCAGTATTATAAATTAAGGTGTATTGTATATGGTTCTTATTCTCTAGTTCACTCTAGTTGAACTGAAATGTGGATGTATCGGTTTAGCAATGTTTCGTGTTGCCAAGATTTGAGATAATTTTAAACTGTGCGTTGCGCTAACTGCTTCTTATATGTGAAGAGTACGCGGAGGCCCATGGGCTCAGATACAATGAGACGAAAAGTGAGATTATGGTTTTTAGAGCACCCAAAAACTACTTACTACTCAGAAGTACCATCTATCTCACTATAGGATAAACTATTAAACAGAGTCACTCACTTCGTATCTGGCCCACTGAGGTCTGATTATGGAGCCAGGAGGTAAACAGTTGAACTCTGACGTGGCTGCTAGTAAACCGGCCGAGTTTCGGTTCATATGATTCGTTTTGACGAGTTGAATAGAAATTAAACTTGCTTACAAAAACACGCTTTTATCACGCAAAAACAAACTATTTTAAAACAAATTATTTTACAATTTTTTTGAAACCCACATATTTTTTCGTTGGTTCGTTGGGAAAAACAAACAATTGTTCAATAATATATGTAATGACATTTAAGTAAACGTACAATCCACGACGTTTCTACAGATTACTTATACATTTGGCTTAGGTACAAAAAAATTTTTACCGACACATAAACAATTAATTTTTTTTTCTTTGATATGTCTTTGAGACAGAAGGAAGATATCCAGATGACAAAAGTGGTTATTATACATTTTTACCAGTCAACGGAGTGGAGCTCGCTAACCAGCATTTGTTCGGCTAGTGGTCGTTGCAAAAAGCGGGTAAGCACGCACCTCCCGTCTTATATTCAAGTTCGATACAGTTAAACTTATTAAGAACCAATCCGTAAAGCATCATGTTTTGAAGTAGAAGACGTCCCGATTGCAAGGCATTTTAAACTATTTTAGGGCATATAAGATGAGATGTGAAGAAAGTAACTACTGACGTGCAACAAATACCTACGAGTACTTAATTACTTTAACTCACACACAAAACCATTACTTGTTAAATATTTAATGATTACTTGGAAATCATCTACTTTTACAATATTTGTGAATATGTGAGCACCGAATCTATCACATAATTAATTTACCAGCCATTGCTTTATATAAATAACTCTTAAAGCTATTGTTGTATAGTAACTTTATTCTAGGTGCTTCGTCTTCACATATAATTAAATAATTAATGTGTAAGTACAAAATGTTGTTAAACATTTTAAGAGTTTGTGGGGTTTCTTCCACATTGTTCTCCATACGAAACTGCCATTTGGAAGGGAAAGTTTTTTATTTTATTTTTGTAAATATTGACCTTCAAAAGTGCCATTAATGTGACTATTTGAAATAAATGATTTGACTTTGACTTTGACTTTAAAGGGGGTTAGGCAATTTCCATGGAATTGTTATAAAGAAAACCGAAGCCGATGTTCAGCTATGTATTCAGGCCCTTATTTCAAACTATTACAGAACGCCTTATACATAAAATATTACTCTCTACTATACTAACTTCTAAACTTGATACATTTTATAAACCAGCTATTGCTCGCTACTTTGTCTGCGATCCATAATGAAAAGTAATCTTTGTCCTTACCCAGATCATAGCCTATCTCTGTGCCAAACAAACAAACTTGCTTTGACATTTATAATATTAGTAATGAATAGGATTAGTTAGGACTAAAGTCGCTTTTCTTGTCTACCTGTGTCACCACGTCGTTCTTCTAATTTACGCGACGGATTTTGAATGTGGTTTTTAACATAATTTTAGAGAATTTATCCTGGAACATTAAATATACAACTAACTTTTACTCGTAGTTTTGTCAAGTCCTAAAACCATGCAAAGCAGGGGCGGGTCGCTAGTTAGCATAATAAAATTAACTATTTGTGGCACAGATAACAATCAGAGTTTTAATTTAGGACAGTTGTTTGTCTAAGTTAGTAACTCTAACAACGATCTCCTTGAACCGAATTGCTTGATAATCTCAAATCCCAGCGGCCATATTTGTGCTGATAATGTTACTATATAACAATATATTTGGGTCCTGAGTAATGTTATTACCATTAACCGTTGCTTTCTAAACATTCCCTATCTGAGTAGTATTTTTGCTTGACCTTACGACTGCAGAGAAGATTTAGGTATTCCATTATACCATCCTTTAAATAGACTCCGGACAAAGGTGGGTCGAAGCAAAGAATCCTGAGGGACAATTCCCGGATTTTTAGGGACGTTCACATTTTAATCTGTCTCCATCTGTCACCAATACAATAAATTCACTTAAATTTTTGACAAGCTTTAGACATTGATTGTCGCTGAGATGAGAATGCGACTTGAATTTGAATCTATATAATATACTAGAATCGAAATCGAAGGACCTTCAGCTAAGGTGAATATTCACAGACGACTCCACCCTGGAGTGTAAATGAGGTGCTGTCCCGCAAACAATGGGGCAATAAATATCGTGGCCAGAGTGCCCTGTTGTCTGCACGCTACAGCGCGCTCAGCATGGCCACTATAGAAATGTAAGAAACGCAATTCAAAATTACATGTTATAGTGGAAATACTTATACGGTGCGATGTCCAAATTCAAGAAAAGAATGACTGTTTTTTAAGAAATTGATTTGTATTCTCCTTGTTGAGTAGAGATAGAAGTGATCATACATCATCATAAATGATACATCATAGGTCATACTTACGCGCATGCTGCAGTTTCGCTTCTGAAGCTGACAAGCTCGTAGAAAAGTCTGGGCTCACTAAAGAAGGAGAATACCACACAAAAAAATAAATGTAAATGTTGGTCAAAAAACTGTGTTTATTCCTAATTAGTTAATGCCTCGCATGCGTTGCAATTGCCTTCTTATTTTTTTTTACAAACTTTCACACAACAACTTATCAAAGTTTCATCATAATCGGTCGAGCCATTTTCGAGTTTTTACGAGACCAACGAACAGTAATTAATTTTTAAGTTAAAAGATTTAGTTATTTGATTGACCTGTATTAAAACAAGAAAATGCAATTTATTCAGGTAAGGTCAGGCTTACCTGTTATAGTTTAAATAGTGAGCGAAACCAAAGGCAACAGCTGGTATATATGTAAATACATCAAAATAAACGTTTAAGGTACCTATTATTAATGGAAATAAAATAGATTTCAAATAAAATTGTGGTGGGTCACCCGAAGTATTCAAAGAGTAGACGTAGGTACTCGAAGAATTCGCATTGTGGTAGTTCGTGTCCAGTATTTATTGAGCCGTAAAAATGTTTTGTATTTGCTTAGTTGATTTCCAGTTATAAAATGTTCAGTGAAATAGTAAATTTTCTCAGAACGTAGGTAACTTTTGAACGTTGCTTTTAAATTAGTTTTTTTTATAGGTTATTTGAGTCATACTAATCGTCGGAAATGTTTCATGAAATGTAAATCATTTATAAGTTTAATAAACTAATAACAACTGACAGGCCTTTACCTTTGTGTTTACTTTAAATTAATTGAACTAACATCACTTTTTCGCATACCTACAAATTTCTTAACATCAGGCAATTATTACAACGTTGGACGTCAACGACACCTTTGATCCAATGCTCACTGAATAAAGGAATCCTCGTCAGATCCATAGTATACATTCCGTTGTTCCATCCGTTTGCAGCCTTTAGTGTCACGGTGTCAAGCATCCTTATGACAGGCTACTGTCCATGTTTTGGCTTGAATTAAGGACCGTCAGTCGTATGTAAGCTGCTCTTAGAGTGTGTGCTACTGACATGACTGTTTAAAATGTAAAGATGATAAAATATGAGTTGGGCATTTGAATTTCATTGGAGCACTTACAAAGTGTATGGGATTGGTTAGTGAGAAATACGTTACTAAAGATTTTTGTAAATCCGTTGTACTAAGGATACTGAATGTCAGAAACTATTAATGCGAGACAATTTGGTGAGAAATCTATGACTACAACTCGAGTATGATTCAGAGGCAATAACTACATCAAAGTCTATACGTAGCCGTATATACCTACGACTAGTTACAGACTGTGTTCTCTCGGATTTGGATGATACAGCGCACAATCGACTTCCATTAATAAAATATACAGTTTGTTTCATAATTTAATTTAATAATATTGACAAAATATTTGATAGATATTTGCAACGTTGCCATTTTTCTGAATGCAGGATGCACACGAAAAATAGGAATTTATATAAAGCGAATGGACTGTTAGTCCACGTTCGACGTAAAAATTTCGAGACGGGATTATATCGTGCATCAACAACGCACTGCTTGGCGAGTATTGATACGTTTATCTCATCTCTTGCGTACCTGGCTAATCTCCGTTGAGATTGGCTAACTTGGCCGAAATCGGTCAGGAGGATATTATTGCTATTTATAAGCAACACATTAGAACACATTCACTCTTTTGTCTACCAAGATCTAACGCATTACCAACTTCGGTGAGTGTGCGCAAGAACTCCACGACCTCATCCCACCTGCCCCCTTCCACCATCGGACATCCATACGTACTGCTTTAACAAAAGGTACTTAATTTATAATTGCATTTCATTTATAATGAAAAACACGCACATGGACGCATTGATAATGGAATGGATTCCGGATTATCTTGATTGAATTGTGTGAAGTGTCTTTCAAGACACTTTTGTTTTTTAAATTGGATACCTAACTAAATTAACCGTATAAATGACTTGACACAAACTGTTTTTCAAAATACTTGGTCGGTAGCACCCAATTTGTTTAAAAAATATTTTGTTTAAAAAAATATCTGGTCATAGGTCCTCGCAACCGGTTTGCGTGTATGAACGTAAACGAAGCAAAAGGTGTACCTGTGTAAAATCGTTGCAGGACGCGGTGCATGACCAGCAAAGAAAAATTGTTTTTGTCCACGGAAAAATAGACAAAATGCTTTTCTCTACAACCTGTCACTTTGCCAATTCTTTCACCGACAAAACCTGTTTCTTTAGTGGTCATGGTGCATTTGGTGTTCAGTAGTTCCTTACAACCTGGATGTGACAAAGGCATGTGTTTATTCTTTCAACCTGCTTCTTTAGTGGTCATGCTACCCGTGCATTTGGCATTCAGTAGTTTCGTCCAACCTCGATCGGACAAAGGCGTGAGTTTATTCTTTCAACCTGTTTCTTTAGTAGTCATGCTACCCGTGCATTTGGCGTTCAGTAGTTTCTTCCAACCTCGATGGGACAAAGGCGTGAGTTAATGTGTGTATGTATATATATCTATCATAAAAAGTACAAACGTCCTTCTCCAGGTCCCAGGCTACCTATCTTTCAAATTTCAAAACGATCTGTTCAGTGGTTTCGGCATGAAGGTAACAGACAGACAGTTACTTTTACGTTTATAAATTAATAATAAATATAGAGGTATGAACTGTTGTGCCGTGCAATTGAAATAAGTTTTCACCTCGCTTGAATGTGAGGCCATCAACGTCAGGTGCAAACTTAACTCAACCGGGTTGTAGATGTAGAGTGCATGATATTATATTGAATCATGCTGTAAGTAGGGAATCTTAGCTATCTGGCTATGAGCGGCAGCATCTGCTATCGCTTTACATAAGACAGGCATTAGGCTAGTAAATTAAAGATGCCAAATAGAGGTATTATTCCTAAAAATATAAAAAAAAACCGCACGGGATTTTTAACCGTCGGTGATAAAACCGAGCGTTGAGAATACAACGGAATGCATCGCGGCGCGTCAAAACCCCGTCGAAAAGCACACAGTTTGAAGCCGAGCGTTGAGAATCTAACAGACTGCATCGAACCGCGTTGAAAAAAACAAAGCTGTTGGATTTTCAACACTGGGAGTTAACGACCAGAGTTGAAAATCAAAAAGTCTGTTTTGCTTTGAAAATCTAGTGTGCGAAGAAATCCCTCCGCGAAATTTTTACGTCCGTACGTGTGAACGTGGGCTAATAGCTATGCGACTTCGCAAGTAAAAACAAAAGTTTATTGCAGTTTCAACAGAAAAATCAAAACTTACAAGTACTGTTACAATGTAGTACAAATTCAGAAACAGTTGCTGCAACATGAAACTTCGTAGTTATTATTAATGTTCTTGCTTGAGCGGATTACCATATCAAATGAGCTTACTTATTATACTAACCTAGAGTGAGATAGTAACACATGACATGTGTAGTCAGAATTAGGCACTAAGTTGTGCATTTCTTTCCTTCGTAATAAAACGATAACACTAACAGCTAGTATGGTACCAGATGTTCGCAAGTACCTTTAGTATTACTGCTATTTTTCGAATAGAAGCACAATATTCCTTAGAAAGACATCGTAATATATAGTGTCCTTACAACTGTTCCGTAGAACTACATCTAGGGCAAAAAATAACAAAACTATACTGGTATGGATACTCTTAGTTAAATTTGCACGCCATTTCAAATGTTTGTACATACATTTCAGTGGAGCTCATGTCGTTTTAAATAGACGATTTCTTATTGTCTTTTTCAAACAGACTTCCTCCTTCCTAGAGATTTCTTGAAGATACTGAATAGTAGCTACTCATATGTCCTGGTTTAAATCTTCGTTTAACTTTTAACAAACAGTGAAACAGATCCACAAGGTCAGGTCCTTATTTTAAAAACAAAACTCCATATCTGTTTACCTTAAAAACCTACCTATTTATTTATTTAACACTTTACGCACAAGGATGTAAAGAGGCGGACTTAATGCCCTAGGCATTTTCTACCAGTCAACCTTTGGGTGATAAAGAGACAAACAGTGGTAGGTATAAACAATTTATTTAAAAAAAAAACATTTGGAAATAAATATTTAAAATATTATGATACCTAAACTATAAATATAATACATATATACCTTTTTATGTATAAAATACCTATAAGCATATATAAATATACATAAATATTTGAATATACTAAAAACAAATAAGACAAACAGTAAGAAAACTATACCGTTATGATGATACCTACTGCCCTGCCAGCTTCTTGCGAATGTGCTTTTAAACTTTAAAGGCTAATCGGTTGGTTGCCATCCTGATTTCTTGGGGGAGCGCATTTCACAGAGAGATAGACTGAACGAAGAAGGAAGAGTGAATGAAGTCTGTGCGGTTAGTGGGACATTGAAGAAGACGATTGTGTGATGAAGGAATATTTTTATTGTGGTTGGCGCAAATGTACTGAAAGTGGGGGGCTAGATAACCAGGGGAACAGGTAGAATCAAGAAATTAAAACAAGGTGGTCAGCGCCCTTTGCTCTCTGGCTCTCTGTTGCTGACGTATGGGCAACCACTTTAGAAGTGACCGATGCGCAGAGACATGGTTATATTTACGCAGATTGTAAACGAATCGAATGCAATTATTACCTCATCTACCTTAAAACCCCTTTAAACCTGATATCTTGAACTTAAACTTGATACTTTTAAATGCTCTGGTTTGCAAACATTTGTACAAGACTTTCTTCATTTTTAAACTGTCAACATCTTCCTGAAAGATAGTCCCGTCTACCTATTATAAACGAAGTCAGTGGGATATAGCTAGAAAGACGCGACAAACTTAAACAGTGCGGTGAATCAAGTTTATCTTAACTAACCTCATCTTCCTATCTTCGTTTAACTACTTTGTAAGTTTTAAGTACCTACGCATTGTTCAAGGTACTACGGTTTTTCTCGTTTGTTTTTATGTGATATACTTTGAAGTTTGATTTAGCCTGTATTTAGAATTTGTCAGGTTGACACATATGAAACAGTATGTTGGAATAGAGCACAGGGATTTTTTAAATACACAGTAATTTGACTTCGACAGCAGCAACCCATGGTCTCAACTCGAACAAATTATAATTTGTCTTGAAATAAAATCATAGATGGCAGCATAGGTAACCATTCTGAAATTAACGATCATTTAAAAGCGATAAACGGCAGAATTTCGGCTGAAATAATATGATTGGTAAAAGTCAAAACTTCCTTGTTTAGTGCTGATTTATCTATTTCCACTCATAATGCACATATTTTAAAAATAAAATAAAAATAAAGCCTTTAACTTCAATTCGAACCCTTTATATGATACAAGTAGCCATCTGTTAATCATTTTGTTTAGAGCTTTTTACAATAGATGACGTTTTACTCAATTGGTCATGTCTTCACCGTTTCCGAAATTGTTTTTGATTTAAATCAAACAACTTTTTAAAATATTTATTATTTACATAGAAATTTAAAAGAAATCTAATAACATATTTTTTCTGAACCCGGAACTATAAAACTCTGTATGAAAAGGATTGCACGAAACGTTTTAAAACTAGGTCGACTCCTAGAAGGCGTTTTAAAACTACAGTCTCTGGCAATTAGTGAGTCGCTGATGCTGCCATCTGTTGAAAAATTGGACGACGAAAAATTGCCAGCAAAAATGTCAGACTTAGGATTACCTATCTGTGCCAATAGCTACCTTAAAGTTTTAGCGAGTAGCCAAGTTCATTCGCTCGACTGCGACTTAACGCAGCACAGGATCATTTGATTTTACGTCATAGCTGGCCGTGTGCAAAACAAGTTGCAAAGCCGGCGTCACGGCGTCATTCGGACTTAGCCCCGCCTTCCGGAACATGGCGCCTGCGCATCTTTTGTCCGGATACTAACGAGGCAAGATGGCGGCGGACTCGCCTATTGTCTACGTTAACGAGGGGGAGTCAACTCCTGCGCAAAACGGTCAAGCGCGAACCGTTATTACTATTATTGAGTTTCTGTAATTTCATTTCCCTGGCTGGAGGGTTTGAGTTCGCTTAAGGCAGCCACAGGATAGCCCGGTTATGTAGTCACGACCTCTCAAGGTCAACTACGAGATGCCATACACAAAAAAAGCAATTTCATTGAAGTCCGCTTAAGCAGACGACAAACTCATAGGTTGACCTGCGAGATACCAAACAAACAAAATATGCAAATTCATTACTATTCCATATCGTATAACCAATACAGTACTGTTACTCTTCGCTCGTAATTTTATTTCTATCGCCTATATGTCAAATATATTCAGTAACTACTCTGCTATATTTGTATAAAACTGCAAGTAGTATATAACTTTTATAACTGGAGTCTATACTACTTCAAAGTGCAACAATAAAGATAATTGTGTGTGTTGAGAGACTTGTCAATGGCAGCAACCCTATTGCAACGGCATTAGTTAACACTGAGATTTTGACAGTAATGAAAACTTATAGATAAATAACTGCGAACGAACTCTAGTGGTGCAATTATCAACACTACGACACAAATGTTTGTTTATAACTTGACATTTTTAAAGCTTTTACATTTTTTGTGATATTAATTGCACTATTTGGAAACAAATATTTATTTGAGTAAAAAATAAAAAATAAAAATCATCATCGATATTTCTGACACCACGATCAACTTATTTTTACAAACAAACTAGTATTCTTCTTTTCTTATATATAAAAGTCAGCAGCTGTTAGTTAGTCTTTCAAAAACTAGAAAATGGCTCTACCGATTGCGATGAAATTTTGGTAAGTTGTCGTTGTGTGTGTGTGAAGGTATTGCAACGCTTGCCGGGAATTTGCTTGTCTTAAATAAAAAATAAAATAAAAGAGATTTAATTTAACAGGTAACTTTTGTTTTGCCAGCCTATTAGGTATTAATCCTCACATCACTCGAGATAACTCGACAGATAAGCCTCACTATGCAATTACCTGTCTAACGTGACGGGAGAACAATCACTATTACATAGTTAACCATCCTCACAGTACTATCGTTAACTTTTATGTGCTAAGGGTTCCCATGTTCCGAGTTTCCTTACGTTTTAGAGGTTCTATACCGCCATCTAGTAAAATAGTGTGGAAGCTGTTTTGGCACATTTTCCTTTGTTTTGTTACTACTTCAATGGTGGGTGTATACTTTGTTGAATTAATTTGTGTATGAATAGATCGCAGAAGGAGATTCAGATCCAATCAGCTACTAATTTTGTTTGTTGTGATCTTGCAACATTTGAAATTTTACGCATTAATCAGTTTAAGATGTATGCTACGCTGTTAAAGATGCTTCTCATTTCAAAATGCATATTTTTAATAAATTACGAAGGGTTAGTGTTATTTCATAATGGGTACACCATGTTTATAAATAATTGCACCATGTTTTAATCATTATAAATATTTGCGCAGCGCAGTACCTTACCCCTCCCACCCGCTTACACATGAATTGGATACTGCGCATCGACTTGCATCATGTCGTGAGCCGCCATAAAGTTTGCATCGGGCTGGACGTAATCTGCCCGCTCACACATGAAATGAGATTTTGTTCAAACACGCGCCTATCAGTAATAAAAAGGTTATACTCGTAACACTATGCAACAAAATATTATTATGTCTTACTGGAACAAAAATATTCCTTTTCACATACACAAGTTACGCATTGCTTTACCTATCAAAATCATTTGATCGCCTAACCCTCAGTTAAAGGACTGTGGCACATTGTTTGAATATCGAACACAGACGGAAATCCGTGTTTTTTAATCACATCGAGCTTTGAACAGTGTGCTTTAGGGGCTTAATTTGAAGGAAACTATAATTTATTTTGGAGATTTATTGTCTATCAATCAACAAGGAGAAGAATTTTGAAAATTAGGAGGATTGCCGATGGAGAGGACGAGCCCTGGAGTGGAGACCACGTACCGATAAGCAAGCCACTAATAACCAGCTAGATTGACCGATGATCTTAAAAGGTGACTGGGATAGACTGGATGCCGAAGGTGGAGGACAAGGAGTTGTGGCGCGCAGCCTGGGAGAAGCCTTATGTCCAGCAGTGGATTTCGATAGGCGGATTTAAAGGAAAATTTCATGTGATACTTATCTTTACTTACTAACAAGAATACGTATTTGGAAGCTTATGTGGGAGCGTGTTCAATGAAAGAGGCGCGAACAGGATTACAACAGTATAATTATTAAATAAAAAACAATACACAGCTGGCGTCGCAGCGAACGGCTAGAATGAAGTTAATAATAGCAACAAAGAAATTATTCTACTACCAGAAGGGTCACGATGTGATACTAGGAAGTTAATGATATAAAAGAATCGAAATTAATAAATTACGCGTACGAAATATATTAGCGCGGTGCGGACCAAAGTAGCGTGAACGCGCTGTGGAGGCTTCTAGGTTACTAACGGCTGGGTCGGCTGGGCAGGTGTGGCGGCAAACTCGTAAGCACACCAACGCAGAACGCACCCCGGCGCGCATCTATCACGCAACGACTAAACCCAAGGGGTAGGCAGAAACTCTGTGGACACAAAAATACAAAATTAGTGTGGTCTTATTAACATGACCCCTTACGAATAAAAGGGCCGCCCTAATTGTATCGTTTAGGGAACCTTACAGTCCGCCCTGAACGAGTAGTACGCAATGGGCGCGTATATTGTGTCTCACGACAGTGTGTCTCACTCTCAACGCTATCACGGTATGCATAGGCTGGTTTTACCCTGTCAATCGATACCTTGCCAGTTATATTATTGAGCACAATGTCGAACTTCTTGGTACTCTTTGTAATGACCTTGTGTGGGCTACTGTAAGGCGGTTCTAGCGATCCACGAAGCAGGTCTTGACTCAAGAACACATGCGACGTGGTATGCAAGTCCTTGTGCTCAAACACTTTATACTGTGAATGGTCCGATGCAGGACACGTGCGTAGGTCGGAAACTCTTTGTCGTAGAGTGCTGACAAAATCTGGATAATCACCTTCCTGGTTGTTGCGGTGAAAAACTCACCGCGGACGCGTAACTGCTCTCCATACACCAACTCTGCTGGTGAACATTGGAGATCATCTTTGCACGCTGTCCGTAACCCTAATAGTACCACAGGTAGAGAACTCACCCAATCCTTTGTGCCGTGCGACATCAAAGCGGCTTTGAGCGTGCGATGGAAACGCTCAATCATACCGTTGCAAGCTGGGTGGTACGCTGTTGTCCTTGCCAACTCGATTCCATACGTCGTTGCTAGGTTTTGGAATAAATGTGATTGGTATTGTCTACCTTGGTCCGTTATTACCTTCTTCGGGCAACCATACCGGGAAATCCATTCCGATACGAACGCTTTCGTCACTGTCTCCGCTGTCATGTCAGGAAGTGGAATTACTTCCGGCCATCTGGTATACCTGTCAATGATAGTAAGGCAGTATTTGAAATTAGCAGATACTGGTAGTGGTCCTATTAGGTCGACATTAAGCTCCGCGAAACGTACATCTGGTACGTCAAATTTACCTAGAGGAGATGTGGTAAGCCGTGTTACCTTCGACTTTTGACACGGAATACACTCTCTAACCCAAGCGCGGATGTCTTTCCTAAGGGACGGCCAAACAAAACGTTCACTGACCATCTTGATGGATGCCCTCGCGCCTGGGTGGCTAAGGCTGTGCAACGACTCGAACACACGGCGTCTGTGGGCCCGTGTCACGAAAGGTCTGTGTCGTCATGTCACGTATGACACATATAGAAGCTTTAAATGGAATCTTATTTCGCCGTCACTTACTGTTTAAAAAGTTTATTTTTATGTAGACACTTCGCCAATCATTAATTATTTAAATTGTACCTCGATTAAAACCGTAGCTTTCTTCTAACACTCATGAATGTTTGTTTCCTTTACAGTATACACACTCCATCACCAAAAAAAAAAAACAACAATACTTCGTCTAACCCACACAACTAAGGGCAGTGGCTCATTGTTTGCATGTCGAAGTCAGCCGGAAATCCGTGCGTTTTAATCGCAACGAGCTGTAATCATTGTGCTTTAGGTCATATCTCAACGAATTGAAAATAAACAGGTGATTCGCGTGCCTACTTTGTTACGTTTGTTTATTTTTGTGGACAGTGTGTAGCCGTGCATCGAGGTACCGGCAGATGGCGTCAAGCTAAAATAATAAATTTATGTATTAATATTTTATATTAAAGTCACTTTTCGTGTTTCTGAGACCGCGTTGTATTAATTTTAACTAAGCGACGGGAGTTGGTATAAACCGCATTTGAATGCAGTTTTCCCTATCTGAAACATTTTCACTAGTGAAAACTGCGTTTTGAAACAAAAAAGCGATTTAAATTTTCGAAATTTTATTTCGGAAGGTTTATGTGTTTACTACATTATTATTAAAACCACTTAATTATAAAAAAGTCATCTAAATGTTTTGTTATGTCGTAAAAACCGTGCGAAGCAGGCATTGGTAACTTGTTTTGTATAATCAAGAGACTTAGATTTAAAACGGAAATTAATACTGAAATCTTTGTTTGTGTACAAGTTGATTATAAGTAATAAATTAGTTTTTGTTTGTTGTGATCTAAATTATGATAAGCGGAATAACTCACCGGAAATATTTAAGTTAATCTCATTATTTAAACAACGAAATTAACTTACACTTAAAATGTATTTAATGAAGCGACTAGAATAACAGCAGCTTTACTAGAATCACAACAAAATTGTAAAATAAACGACTCTACCTTAATTTGTGGCGTCAGGTCTGATCATACTAGTCAACTTGTATCATTTGACTTAGATAAAAGTTACAGTTAAATAAAACCATTGAAACGAGACATCATAGTAAAAATTGAAAATGTTTAATGATATTGTTCACAGCAACCTTTCAACAACTAGTTTTGATTCACAAGACCCTAATTCAAACTATTGCACAGTATTTTCTACAGTATGCCAAGAATTCAATAAAGCATGCCGTGTAAAAAAGTTACAATCAATACTAAACCAAATGAATTAATGGGCCACTTTTGGTATTAGAAAAAGCCGAGATATTTTGTATAATTTGTATCATGAGAAATTAATGACGTCTGATCGAATCCCTCATGAATTTGTAAAAAAAAAAACCTAAAATATTCAATAGAGTCGCTCAAGCTAAATCGAAATTAATAAGAAACAAAATGAGTATTTTCAATAATAATTAAAAAAAAACTTTGAGGCAGGTAATTAACAATGAAACTGGAAACACAAAACAAAATGAATTGTCTCAAAAAATTTACAACGAAACCATTTCAGATAAATTAAAAGTTGCTGAGAGACTAGAAATTTTCTTTACCAACATCCTAATTGAGGTTACGAACTCTCTTCCCTCATCATCTGTATTAGCTGAATATTAACACAAATACATCTTCAGTTAGGACATCCCTAGTTTTGAATTCGAGCCCATTTCTATTGACACAATTAAATAAGTGTTAAAAAGTCTTAACATTAAAAACACTAAAGACTTATGGGAAATTTCCGTTAAGGTTCTTGAAAATAAAAATTGACACAATTGCCCCTGTCATAACAGCCATATTTAATCAATGTTTAGACAGCTGATTTAATGAAACATAGTAAAGCAGTACCAATTTTCAATTCGGGTCGGGAGAGTGATCCCTCTTATTATAGATCTATATCTGTGCTACCAGCATTGAATAAAATCTATGAAAAATTCATGCTAGACCAGATGTTGTCACATTTTAACTCAAATGCGATTTTACATAGTTGCCAGTTTGGTTTCACGAAAGGTAGGTCGACGACTGACGTGGGATTGAAACTCATCAGACACATTTTGAAATCCTGGGAGAAGTCCTAGAATGCAATTGGCATTTTTTGTGTCCTCTCAAAAGCGTTTGACTGTGTTGACTACAATACACTGATGTGTAAATTACACTACTACGGAATTCGTGGACAAGCTGCTGATCTTGTACTTACCTATCCATCAAACAGGCAGCAAAAAGTAAACTCGGTTCAATTCTTAACCCTTTCTTATTTCTAGTTTATATTAATGACCTTCCTTACATGATGGCTAACTTATCGGATATAATTTTATTCGCTGATGACACTTCTCTTAGTTTTTTAATAGAAAGGAAAGATGCCAATATCTTAAATGTGGACGATAGTCTGGCTGTTCTTTCGAAATGTAGTAGGAAGTATTTAATATAAGTGCCCATGTTGATTTATGTGTAATAAAATATTTTGATTTTGATATGTAAGTTACCACTGAATCTTTCCATGAGGGCGCCACAATAATACGCGCAGGTACGCACACAGGTACCTAAAAAAAAAGTGAGTCATCAAGTTTGGCAGAGAAGACAGTCAAAGATGCCTGGTGCTCGTTGGGCAGTCTTCTATACATAACTAAATATTAACAGAGTCCTTTGCAATCACACTCAAGTCGTTCAATGCACCCAGTGTCTACCTTTATACCAAGAAAGAGGTAGTAATTAGTAGCACCATCATAACTTTAGAAGCGGTTAAAAAGTGCACACAGACTGAAGTTTTTCGACTGAAATTGAAAACAAACAGGAGTATAGATAACTGAAAGACAAGTTATGTGGCATATTTGTTCAATGCAAAAAAAACCGGATAAGATAAGGAAATAATTAGTGCCTATAGTGTGAGCTACAACATAGCACACAATAAGCAACGCCGTATCACATAACTACGTCGTAGCAAACTTCTACAGGCAACTTAGCGATACTTAAAAAGTAGCACTGGTGACAGGATCTAAGGAGTAACTGCTTGTCATTGTATGGATATAAAATGAGGAGCATGTGAAAGGTAGAGGTAGTGTAGAGGTAGAAAAAAATGGATGAATAGTTTGAAAAATAAAAATGATAATGAAAGAAGTAAACAAAGAGATGACGGGTGGAATAAACGACAGAGTCATGAGTTAGAAGAAGACCTCAAGTAAGCAGGAGATAAGAAAGAAATTCCTTTTACTCATTGTAACGAAATAGTGGATCCTAACTACATGAAAGTATGCAAATAGACTTGTTACATATAGTTTAATAAATGGAATATAAAATACAGGTCGGACTATAAAACTTCAGTGACGCGTGAACCGTTTGTAACGGTTCACGCGTCACTGAAGTTAATAGGCTTGAAGTGAAGTCCGGAGGAGGAGGATGAAGGATCTTCGTAGATTGGGGGTTTCGTGCAGGAAAGAACAGGAGGTGGAGAAAAAGGGTCTTCAGGTGTCGAAGGGACACTTTCGAGTGCCAGTATCCTTCGACAAAGCTCGACAAGTCTCCAGGCAGAAGGTTATATAGCAGAGTGCAGACGTAGAATTGATGGATGAACAGATGGTTTGTTGACGAAGCCCGGACGCCGAATCCCAGGCAGATGGTTAGTGAAACAGGTCCAGACGCCCATATCCCCTCAGATGCTTCAGCTTTTTCTTTTATAGGAAAATATTCCTTTTCTTGAATTAATTTTAGATGATTTTTTAAGTTTCAAAATTGTTTTCTTCATTCTGACATCTCATCTGCCAGTCATAAAACCAGCCTATGTGTTCAGCCAAGACGTATTAAAACCTCCACGATCGAGTATGAGTGTGTCCTTATTAATTATTTTAGATGTCGAAATTCAGTTAATAATCGGTAATAATATAGAAAATACAATATTTCAGCTAAACCTATTGATAAAAATAATTCAACTTATTTAAACCAAAAAGTAATCTTCATAGACTAAAAGAGAAAATTGAATGACAGTTTGACAATTGACTTGTGTCACAACAATGGAAAATGAAAACAATGAATGATTTTTTAAAGATATTATAAAAGAAATCGTTTTAGAACGATTCGTAAAATGCTAGCAAATAAAATGATATGTTACGGGACATGAATGAATGAATGATGACTAATGGTGTAAGTATAGCATATACTATATCATTTAGAATGCTGGTTTTTGCCAACCACATAATAACTATTTTTTAAATGCAGAGGTAAATTAAATATCAACTGAATTTATTAACACGCATGATGAATAATAAATGGTGAACCTTCAAATTAATTAAAACGATTTCAGTGGTTTAGCAATAATTGCTTTTAATTTTATGTTAAACCGGAAAACGGAGCTATTTAAGCAGTCATATTGAACATTTTGTGTTTACGACATCAAACAAAGAGAGAATGTCTAATAGGTTTTTTTAAACCTTTTTCCATGAACGTCTTTGTGGTGATCACAAAACCTTTTTAAGGCTGTTTCTATTAACTTTAGTAGGTCATTTATTTATTTCGGGCAAGATTAAATAAGGCTCACATTGGTATAAAACGCTAACTTAATCGAACTAAAGACAAAATGTGATCCATGAATTTTGCCCTTAGTTTACTCAGGGCTGTTCTCAAGACAACTGGAAATTCATCTACAAAATGAGAACCAAATTACTAAAAAAGTTCATAAATATATTAAAACATAACAGCGGGTTAGGTATTTCGAAGAAATAGGTATATTTCGTGTTAATTAATTCGAAGAAATTTATTTTACTAAGTATCTGGGTCGAATCTAACATCAAATCCGTGTCAAGAAAATGTATTGTTAGACTTATTTGGTACATAATACGCTCGTGTTCATATCGGGTGCGGACTCCAGATTGTAACACCACTGAGACTAACAGGTTTTTTTCCTGTTAGTCACACTGCTAATTTTCCACCCCATTTAGCACGTTTTACTAGTGCGGTGAATAATTTCGAAATAAAAATGCATTTTGTGAACAGTTCGTAGTAGTTATTAAACATTTAATTATATGCGCTCGCCGGCCGCTGCCACGACAACGCTCGCTTTGCTCGCTCGTCTCGCGCACGGATAGTCACAATTCTAACCTAACCTAACCCATTTAGTGGGGTGCCCTGGCTTAGTTACTACAACCAATTCGGCTCGCACGTTGTTGGTCACGGTTCCAACCTAACCTATGAACCGCTGACCTATTTATCTAACTCCCCATTCAAACATTTAAGTAAAATTGGAACTTACATTGCAGGATGAAATATACCTACGACAAATTTTCTTTTTACTGTTTATGTTTTAGTGTCATACCAATTTCCAAACACCGAATAATTTGACTGCCCTTTAAGTTTTACAACTGATCATAATAACCTCCGAAAGTTTAAATAACATTTGTAAAAAAAAAAAACCTTATATAACTTCACTTTTCTAGAGACCTTTGGGTTTGGACCTTTGAAAGGCGTACGAGGGGCTTACGAGGCGTACGAGGGGGGCAGAGACCCCTTAGATAACTTTATATGAAATGAGACACCAATCGACGCCTATCACGTATGAACTATGTAAGTACACCCAAGGATAACCCCCAGTTCCTGCCGGGGTCGCGGGTTGTTCGAAAGAGATACTGTGGCCCCAGCACAGGCAACTGAAGGAACACGGGTGGGTTTTAGTCAGTCTAAAAAGTCTGTTACGAAGTCTGATTTCCCACCCTAAAACAGATAACCCCCGGTTATAGTGCAGAATTATTGCAGGACATGGAAACAAAAGGTATTGGGCTATCGGTTTGGGCGGCTATAGTGGACTGGTTACTTAGAGCTATGGATGGACTGTGGCCCCTGCCTGACCAGTGTTAGTAAACACGGACAAAATGGCACATTCATTAAGCGGATCCGCGAAAATGGCCGCAAGCCCATAAGCGATGTATCCAGAGGTGCTTGAGGAGTGCAGATGTATGCCACAGTTACCAGGACAATCGCGGTGATCGGTCATGATCCTTGCCAGCAAGCACGTCTTCCTTCAAAGACGTCTGGTAGCCAATTAAGGCAAAAAAGAAGTGGGATATCTGTTGCTCACTAGTATTTACTCCAGTCGATCAGTAAAGGCAAGCTAGAGATAAACAACAACTTCTTCTGAGAGATCGGGCCCGTGGGGTCACTACTGCCCAACAACTCGCTAGAAGCGGCCCTGCGGTTACAATTATTAAGACTGTGGTATCCCACTGTAGGGCAAATATCTCTCTACTCTCTTTCCACTTCTCTGTATTCAAAACTTCAAAATAGCAAGATAAGCCTGCCATCTCCCTTCTGGTCCTGCCGCGATATTGCTTGCAATTAACCACCATAGGATCGTGAGTTTGGCGCATTGGTGGGCCGATCGGAGAAATTAATATTAAATAATAAATTCAATAGTTCTTTTATTGAAACAAACATGAATCTCACCGCACTAGTTGATAATGACAAGTGATACATGGTGTAGAAATATTAGCAGTGTGCATCACTTGTCAGTTACACTGGTGTGACAATCTGGTGTGATTAATAGTCCACACCCGTTCATATAATGTATAAAATACTACCTATATACTGCGTGATACTGCGGAGTAATTTCGTGAAAAACATAAATTTGCAATCAAGCGCAATGCCTTTCTTTTCGACAATTCAGCCAGGTGCCAGCCATTGCGTTATGCATGAGCAAACGAATTCTTCAAACCTATGAAGGCATTGCGATGGATTGAGATTTTATATCAATCAATCTGCCTAGCTTTTCCCCAACTATATTTGGGTCAATCCAGCAAATCTGGATGCAGCCGAATACCAGTATTTTACACGGAGCGACTGCCTATCTGACCTCCAAAACTCAGTTACTGCGTAATTATGATACCCCTTGATAAGACTGTTTCAATTACACATTGAGAATAACAAGAAGATAGGATACAGCAATGTTACAACTGCGAAATCAACCACGTTCTCCACAGATGCACATGAGACAATTTGGTAAATTTAAGACGAAGAAGCGTTGTTAACAATAAAAAGAGGAATATCAATGTAAAGAAAATAGGTTTTCTTTCTTATATTTTTTTTATTTGCCGAGCTTCGTCCAGTGTGGGTAAATGTAAAACTTTTTAGTCTGTGGTTTTTGTGTAGAGGTTAGGATTATTAGAATGTGGTGTTATGAAATAGACCTAAAAGTAAACTTTTGATGGAATATATATTGTGTACAAAGATTAGAATTGCTGGAAAAATAAACTTTCTTTGTTTTCAGGTAAGATTGTTACAATAGTGTACTAAATAAGATGTTTTCATTGATAAGAAATAAACAAAATAAAACTTTGTTTTCAGAAGTAACACATTCGTTTATTTTCATTCCTACACCTTATGTAGTATAGTCTTATATCAATAGTAAAGTATGAAGCTGTTATTAGTGCAGCACAGCATAAGTGAAACAACAGTGTCTCATTAATTTTGCAGTGTGTTAAGCAACGTAAGTCTAAACTTTCCTTTTGGTAAAGCAACAAGATCCAAACTGCCAACACTGCCAGACTTTCGGGCTTCTGACTAATGTAACTACTGCCAAAGATCCACGAATACCAGCTGAGACCAACGGCTTTCGGTGTAGTTTCGGTTAGAAAAGGTGGTCACCCATCCACAAACCGACATAGTCAGAAAAAGTCTGACACGCCCTCCCACTCCACCCAGAGCGGTAGAAGTCATTTGACGATTTCAAACCCTAAAAAAAAAGTAGTAATAACACGATACGTAGTATATATGCTTCTGCTTTCTTGTTTCCCCGACACACCCCGACTCATCGCATCGCCTGGTCCAGAGATAAGCGCGTTCAATTAAATATACTCTTCAGCTTTATTATTAGTATACAACACGAGATTATTATGTTACAAATTAGAAATACCACCTGCTTAATACAGGTAAGTGTAGTACATTATTAAATTGTTTCGTCGTGATCATTTATTTCATGAATCTAATACATATTCTGTGTTTAATAAGATTACAAATGTTATTATACAACAAAAAAGTTTGGATAGTTAGTATAACCAACTTTAGCGACAAAGTATCACCTGTCTAGCGTAGGAGTTAGTATCAACGTAGCCATGTAGATGTCGCTACAAGACGGTGCTTATGTGAAAAGTAAACAATAAGTAAAATTACGCTCATAACATGACCAGCAAAAACAGCTCATGTAAAGTACAAACAAAATAATTAATTTCTATCATTAAGCCAACTAACGTACAAAACAAATAAATAATATCAAAGAACTACAACATTAATATACATACATGTTTACATCAAAAAGAGTTCCATACTGATTGTTTATACACCATAGGTACCTTTTACATAACTTTGAGTACGTCTCATTACTTAAACGTCACTTCGAATTTACTTCCAAGTTTGTCGACAGATAAACTTAGTCTGGTCACAGAATAGAAAGGTACAGAAGGTCGCCTCCATAGAACGAGCAAAAACAGACGCACGAACACAGACGCGTCGTACGCACGGAGATCTCACACAAATGTCAGTCGCACTCGCTGAACGTGAAGCGCGTCCATGTCTGCGTGCCTTTTTGCTCATTGAGTTGAAGTGCCCTTTGTATTTGAGATTTACATGTATTTTGTGATCTGTTTTTGAGAAATTATATAAGCGTCAAGATTAAGTAGATATTACTGTAGATTGCTATTAGATGGACTCAAAATAGCTTATACGGGATACGTCTTTCCGCCTTCCGCAGTCTTTTAAATGTTGCACGAATTTATTTTATTAGGTATAGTAACGACTTCACTCTAATTAAGTATGTGAAAATGACATAAAACAGCAAAGTTAACGAATCACTCATCATAGAGCCGTATCAGCTTTCATGAAATACATACAAAATCGTCTTATAAGGTTGTAAGCTACAGTCGAAGATGACTTTCTATCTCTTTTTAGCAACAGGCAATCAATATAACACCCCTTTCGATGAAGGTGAATACCGATAGAAAAGCCTCCTAAACCACATTCAAGCTACAGGTACATGAAACTTACCGATATACACAAGAAATGCCTCATATTGAACATCTTTTCTCTCTTTTGGAAGCCACACACTTTATTCCATAAACGAGGGCCATGTGATCTGATTTTTATATATCGCCGTTTTTCCTTATTCTTGCACATTTTTTTTCCTTATTTTCATAACAATATAAAGGTATAGGAGAAAATGTATTCAACGTATAGGTTTTGCCGTTAATGTTTTGTTCATGTTTTTTTAC
Organism: Dasypolia templi; assembly: GCA_963555695.1. NCBI lineage: Eukaryota > Metazoa > Arthropoda > Insecta > Lepidoptera > Noctuidae > Dasypolia > Dasypolia templi. The sequence continues at coordinate 8,392,230 of OY743137.1, read as the reverse complement.
TAAATTTGTGAGTGGCTTCATGTAGTTTCAAGCACGTTTTAAAGCATACGTTCATCAGTATGACACTGCAATGTCTCTGTTTTTTCGGTAAATGTGTACAATTATCATTTACTGACGATTCTGAAACTAGCAGTCAGTAAAAATAACAATGATTTAATAGGATTTCTAGGGTACATGTCATATGATTAACCCAACTAATCGCTTCCCTCTTTACATTTCCCTAGCAACTATCGATGACATTTTCGCATGACCCCCATTAGGACGATTTTGGTGTTCACGGGCCAGTGGCTACCCCGCCTGCATTCTTTTCGTCCACCAATAGCGCTTCAGCGTACATTATAAAAAAAGGTTCTAAACAAGTTAAGAAAAAACTGTAAACATTGAGCTAATAAGATTGTTATTTTTACCTTCCCTAGTTTTCGACAGAAGTAGGAAAGAAAGAGGAAGTAGGAAGTAAAGAAAATTTTAAACTTACAAAAAATAAAATAAAATAGTAGTAGTAGTAGTAGTCAATCAAATGTATTATAATATAAATAAATAAAGTACACTTTGTAACAAAAACAATGATTGGAAACATGCTGGTCCTGCTCCGTAAAATAATCTAGAATCTCAGCACTAGAAAAAATTGCCACAATATTGGTACAGCTATTTTCTCTAGTGCTTTTTTTACGTACAATTATAATATAATTAATTAATACAAGTACAAGTAACTATGGACTTTCTTGCCAAAATATTCTTCTTCATACGAAACTACACTTTTACTTTTTTTTTGAGGGACACTGGTGTTTTTTTTGTTTTAGTTTTAATTATTATTGCGGCGGTTCACTATGTGGAGGTGCCTAAGAGGGCCTGGCCATAAATACATTTTGTAAAAATCGGCGCAGGTACTCGTATTATACCTCAAACTGTAGCTAAGAAGTTAATCTACTATATTATACATAAATTATGTATGTCGTCGGTACTGGTTTATAAAAAAGATCATCTAAACACGATCATTCCTAAACTATCACAAAACGATCTGAATTTGTATTTTTTTCAAGATTATTTTCTAGCCATCTAGCAATGAAAACTATACAAGTATTATACCATTACAGAAAGCTTATACTATGTACTTTTGACTGATATGCATAAAAATGCTATATATGTGTAAATATATTTACTAGAAATATTTATCTCGTGACATATCATTTTTGCGTACCTGAAACTTTCAGTTAGAGTTTTGACAGTTGCCGAAATTTGCCGAAGGTCTGGAAATTATGTTATTTGATAGGAAATTTAATATTGTAATAAAATAAGAAAAGAAAAGTTGCAATTTCGTTGCACAACATATGTTAATCTATTATAGCATAATACAGTAAAAAATCCTATAAATACGTAGGTGATGCTATTTGACTACTTGCTTATTATAGGTCTTATTTGTGACATTTTATTAATTGCGGTTTACGTTAAGATAATGTATCGAGTGTTTCCCACCATTTTTTAGTTCACATACATAATAAATTATCAATTATACATATCTAAACCGCATAACCACACAATGATAATTCGTTCTTTCTACCACAATTTTGCACACGTTTCAAATCAATATTTTTATATAAAATAGGGATTCTGAATACTCAATAATTACATACTGTTTTTCGTTCGTCATTGTCGTTACTTAAAGTGTAGTAACCTAACCATCTACCTTCTCGCAACAATGAGTGAATTCAACTGTACCAGACGTGACTTATTGCTTTAACAAGTTATATACGGAATAATTTTACCAACTTTTCCGAGGCAAATATCGCTAAGATTGTAGCAAGTGTGCAAAAAAATCTTATTACAAACTTTCGTCAACGTTACACAAAATCTGGCAGAAATAAGCAAATATTTTTAAACAAGAATAGCGTTTGGTTGGACGTCATATTTACTGTGAATCTGGAAGAACCTACTTGTGAATCCGAACCTTCGACATCGACAGGAAAGCGAGGACGCCCTTCGAAAACCTACGAAGACAGTTCCGATAGAACACAAAGACGAAAAAACAAGGAGTTGCTTGAAACATGTGGCCTTGATTTTATACTGAATTCATATCTTCAGGGATTGAGATCTCAAGGGGAAACCGAAGAAGCATTCATTTTCGAAATTTTACGAGTATTGCCCATGGAAAAAAAAAGTGATATACGTCAAAATCTCCTAAACGAACCGGCACATTTAACAGCGTACTCTAAAGACGAAGCTCTCAGTATTTTCATCGAGTTGGACCTTAATATGGCACAGTATGAAAACATGAGGAGTTACTTAATCGCGAAGAATTGCTTATTATTTCCATCATACAAATCAATTCAGGAAGCTAAAGGAAAGTGCTACCCACCAAGATCAAGCGTAGAAATTAATAATATTAAAGCAAAGGTGAAACTTCAAGATCTGCTGGATCACACTATTGCAAGAATTTTACAAATTGATGGTGTATACAAAGTTGGCAAAACACATTTAATGCTTTATTCTAAATGGGGCTGTGATGGTTCAAGCGGACAAAGTGAATAAAAGCAAGTCTTAGTTGAAAAAAGTGAGTTAATTTCTGACACTAATTTATTTATAGCTTCATTAGTGCCTCTGAAACTTATAAATATTAATACAAATGAAACTGTGTGGGAAAACCCTGTTCCATCATCAGTAAGATTTTGTAGGCCCATTTTAATAGAGTTTTCAAAGGAGATACCTGAAAAGACAAGAAGTGTAGTTAATGAAATTGAAGCTCAAAAGGACGCTCTTACACCATCCTTAGTCAATATAAATGGAGAAGGTATCGAAATTAAACATACATTATTTTTAACCATGGTTGACGGGAAAGTGGCTCAAGTTTTGTCAGAAACTTCATCAGGTGCTGTGTGCACTATTTGTGGTGCAAGACCAACAGAGATGAATAATTTAGAAAAAGTGCAAAATAAACCCGTTGATGAAAATGCTTATCAATTTGGGTTATCGACATTGCATTGCTGGATTCGATTTATGGAGTTAATTTTACATGTATCCTATAATCTAGGCTTCGAAAAATGGTCTGCTACAACAAACGAAAACAAAGATTTGAAAAATCAAAAGAAGGCATATGTACAAAGAAGGTTCAGAGAAGAACTTGGTTTAAATATAGATAAACCTAAACAAGGCACTGGTAACAGCAATGACGGTAATACAGCTAGAAGATTTTTTCAAAATTATCAGTGCAGTGCAGAAATTACTGGTGTGGACGAGGAATTGATTAAACGATTTTATGTTTTACTTCAAGTTATGTCAAGTGGAAAAGTTATTAACGCTAGAAAATTCGGTCAGTATGCTTTGGATACAGCACAAAGATATGTTAATAAATATAAGTGGTATTATATGCCATCATCTGTCCATAAATTCCTAATTCACGGTGAAAGTGTCATTCGGCATTATTCAGTGTTACCCCTAGGACAACTTTCCAAAGATGCGCAGGAATCAAGGAACAAAGACTATAAACGATTCAGACTTCATCATGCTAGGAAATGCTCTAGAATAGCTCCAAATGAAGATGTTCTACATACACTTTTGTATACTTCGGACCCTTACATAACAAGTTTAAGAAAACCATCTAGTAAAAAGTCTATGGAACTTATAGATGAAGCTTTAGAGTTAGTTGAATAATACAGTGTTTTTTTTTTTTAGTTAATAGTAATGGTACATTATAATAGCAGAAATCATTTTAAGAGTTTAATTTGTGTTTATTATAGCATTTAAGGTCATATTATTTAAATATAGTCATAAATTTCTAAACATTTTTCAACATTTCAAGTTAACTATTTTTTTTAGACAATAAACATATGATTATATCCATTAATTGTATATTATTTAAAAGTACATTTATTCAAGAATACACAAAAAAAAAAATCTGCAGCAAATCTATGAAAACATGGAAGTTATGGATTTATGACCCAATCTCCACATAGTGCGGTTGTAGGTACATTTCACGAACTCATTGGAAAACTATTTAACGCGCACGAGACTGGCATTCGACATGTACGTAGGGATCTAGGACTGACCTGGAAAACTGGTGTGGGTCATCTTCTGGGGCTCCACATGGCTTCACTGGTCGGTACATCCCTAGGGACGAGATCTTGGCACAGCACTCACGCTAAATTTTCACGCGAATTACAGCACTAGATAAATAAGTATTTATAACTTTCGGAGGTGCGCACGCGCGCACGTTAGTTTTCTTGTTTGATGACAATGAAGTCAACAGGCGAAGTGACGCCATTTTGTCGTCACCATCATTATGGGAAAGGAAGGGGCGGATAAAGGAAACGCCTGAATGCTCATCATGACAACATTAAATTATTAATTTGCGCACTAGGCTTGTTAGACCATCAAATTATTTTATATTACATTTTCGGCGTCAACAGACACCTAGAACCAATTCTATTTTCTTCTAAATGACGTTCAATAGTTCAAAATTGCCTTTGTTGATGAAATGTTTTGACTTTGTTTTCAGTATTGTTATTATAGGTATCTATTAATCATCGAAATATCGAGCTCATTCAAATGTTAAGAATATTCTAAAACAGTTGCACGTGTACCATTTTGATTCAAAACTAGATAAGTCGCTTGAACTCGTGAACCATTTGTCGAAATGTTGTTGGCAGATAATAAAACTAGGTAACAAAGGGCTAATCTCTATTACGTATTCAGTAGACAACATTAACATTTATTTTGCCTAATGTGAAACACATGTGACCTGACTAAACATAACGCAATATGTCCAATTTATAGCAATCTACTAGAAACATGGACATTTCATATTATTGGTCGGTGTTACTGGATAATGTTTGTAACGAACTATTTATTACTCCATCCAACCCATTCTAAACCCTAAATTTCGTACATTAAGTTGAAAATTTCTTGGTTAATTTATTTTAAGGAACTCGAACTACACTTGGAGGCATAGAAATGCTACCACGTGATAGGATAGTGTCTGTCAGTTCGCTGACTTTGTATAACGGTTCTTATCTTTGTGAAAATTCAGCTGTAAGCCGTATTGTTCGTATGTAATTATAATAGCGAGGTTAAGATAAGAGAAGGGGTGTAGCAAAGTATTAATATGATCATTATTGCTGAGGGGGTTTGAAAAGGTAACATTGAGTTTAGTATTTTATGCCTGATAATATTGATTGTGAATAATGAAACACGCAGATTAGATAAAATAAAAAGCATATAACGAGGTTGAGATAGTCAGCTATAAAATCAATCGCAAATAAAAAACATATAATTCCAACTATAAATGCATATGATAAATCATAAAGGATCTCTAATTATAACAGATGAAAGTATTCATCCCAAATTGTTAATTGAAGAAAAGTACAGTTCTTTTATAAAATCCACAGAGGACGTTTATTAAATGTGATAATTTCAAATCATTTTGGAAGTTTGTCAATGGCATAAAAAAATAAGAATGGCTTACAATAATGGTGAAGTTTGGTGGAGTGGTTTCATCTGACAGTCACCGGAAAGATGGTGACAAGTCAGATTGTGAAAATTACAGATCCTTAAGTATGTTATCTGGTATGGCAAAACTTTTTGAAGCGTCTCTAAATCAGCATTTTTTCTCTCATTTTAAACCGTATCTTTACCAAACCCAGCATGGTTTTGTTCGAGGTAAATCAACACTCACAAACCTGCTCTAGCACAACAACGATCTGTGTACTGTTTTCGCGAAGGGTGGTCAAATAGACTATATACAGACTTTCGGAAAACGTTCGATTAAGTTAATCATGAAGTACTTCTCTTGAAGCTGAAATCGTACGGTAAACATGGTTCCCTGTTCGGGTAGATAGAGTCTTACTTGAAATACAAAAGCCTACTCGTTTCTGTCAGAAGATACTTGTCATTACCGGTTAATGTTACGTCAGGCATTCTACAAGAATCGTATTTAGGGCCCCTACTTTTCATCATTTTAAGTAACGATCGCGTGACAAAATTAGAATGTCCCTCTCTGTTATATGCCGACGATCTGAAGGTATTTACGTCTATAAAAAACACCTCTGACAGCGAATCCCTCCAGAACGATTTAAGTGTAATTTCTGACGTACCCTTATTCGAATGATATTGAACATGCACATATGCTTTGTTATAACTTTTACAAAAAAACCTGTAAAGAACACCTATGACTACAGACGCTAGGGTCAGTCGTTAGAACGAAAGCACGTAGCCAGAGATCTAGGCGTGTTGTTTGATGGACAACTATCTTTTCTTCATTTCAATGGCATGACGAATAGAGTATTGAAGCTTCTCGGTTTTATATCTAGGTCTACCAAAGGATTTAAAAAACCTAAAAGCTTCATATTACTTTATAAAAGCCTAAATCTGGACACCGTGTTACTTATTAATTTACACAAACAAAAAATCTGTCGAATTAAAGATGTCATTCGATATAAAACAAACAAACAAGTTAAGGCGCGGTAGTAGCTTTATATTGGGGATTCACGACCACCGGATGTCCGGTGTAAACAGACCCGTGGTGGTTGGTGTGGTGGTAGAAGCGAGGGATCAGGGTATGTACGTTTGTATTTATTTACATTTGGATTGTATCATTGGTGGACAAAGGTTCAATCTAACGCTATCATTACGCAATAATTACGTGAGAAAATACATTGACAATAATAACTATTAACAATGTCAGATTCGATGAAATCTAATATGAAACATATTAGTGAAATTATTTTCAAGAATGTTAGTGGTGAGATAACATTTACTAAAACAATGCACACAGCTCAGAAAATACCTAACTCAGATTCATCAATAAAACATCAGGACAATGATGATGATCATGATGATCATAGTGATGATGGAAGTCGTATGGAAGATTCGGTGATATCTAATGATGAAAACACACATTACCTGTGATTCAAGAGTGATGTTGAGGTGACACATACATTTGTTCGAGTTAGCGACAACATGCAGAATGATCGTGATTTATTTAAAATACTGGAAGGAAGTGATGATGATTCTGAGGGAATAAATGAGCGTGGTACTGGTTCATCACAGATGAGTAGAACAATATTAAAATCCAATTATATAAATGGCTCAATAATAACAATTTCTATAGCATTAATGATTTTTTGTTTTTTAATACGAATTCTATGTAATGTAATGTAATATATTTCAATGTCATAACGTATCTTTAGTAAGTAAGTTTGCATGATTTAGTACAAAGCAAAACATGTACGATCTAAAAAAAAAAATGTTTGACACCTTGAATACCATGTTTTAAGCAAATAAAAAATCTTATCTTATCTTATCTTATCGATGAGTGAATATAATAGAGATCATAAACCGCAACACGCGCAATTCAGTTAAAAAACAAAACGTTTACGCACTTTCATGGACTGGCTTCGGACTTTCTTTTACAGTGGTAGTGGAGACAGGATCATGTGTTTCCAATGTGATGGAGGCTTAAAAGATTGGAAAAATGATGATAATCCTTGGCAGCAACACGTTCAGTGGTTTAGTTGTTGTACATATGTAAAGAAACTTGCATTAAGAGTGGGGAGGTGAAAAACTATATACGACAAACAATGTATCTTTATTTGATAATATAATGTCCCTAAGCTAAAGTGTTTATTCCATCCCTTTGTCCTATTAAAGCCTTTTCAGATCCTAATATCTTACGACGTTCAAGTTTAGGCTCACTATCGAAATTTTGCAAGCATCCATCACATAAAAATCACATAACATCACGCCTTGTTTCCCCGAAGGGTTGGGCAGAGGGGTACCTGTAGTACACCCACATTTCGCCAGTTATGTTTAAGTCCCATGTAACAGGGGGCGAGCCTATTGCCATCAACAGGGCACAAATCCAGACTCCGGGCTGCTACTGAGAAATTCCAGATAGAAAAACCCAATAACACTTTGCCCGACCTGGGAATCGAACCCAGGACCTCATGCTCAGCAGTAGCGATTGCGACCACTAATTTGAGAGCGTATCAGACTAGATGTGCGACTAGATGAGCGTATCAGACATATGTTTTATCCAACAATAATGAGCTTTACCATCATGTCTATCTTCATAAAATAAGAGATTGACAGGACGATCGAAGGTTTTAGCCTAAGATAAACATGGGTACGATCTTTTTCGTTTTTTAAATATACATTAATATTTATATGATTCTTTATTTCGTCAAAACATTTGATTCCTTGAGTCGATACTGGTAAATTAATTCCTGCTGTTTTGAATTATTGTACAAGACAAGTGGCATTTAGAGGAAAACCACCTCGCATCGTTCACTGTAGCGGTGTAGAGGTGCGAGCATTTGCACTGTGTGGTTAAAAAACCATCTACATAATAGATAAGTTTTTTTAAGGTATTGGTAACCTGCTGGTACCTATTATTATTAAGTCTTTTACATTGTGTGTCTAATAATAAACGTTAAAGTTTTGTGTATGCCTAGTTGACTACGAGTATTATAATTAAGTCTTTTTTTGTATGTAATAATTAACGTTTAAGTTTTATGTTTACCTAATTAAATATATAGAATGAGCTAGGTCAGTCGAAATAAAACATATTATACTTTATAATCTTTTTTTTATTAATCCAACTCGTAGAATCTATACCGAACCACTTCACTAGAACTTTTTCACCCTTTCTCTTCAACACTTTCTCCCATACGTACACATCAGGATATTTAACTTTTTGCAGTTCCTGCTCATAAAATCCGCCTAAGATAGGTTGTTTCCTTTCGTCTTGCAGCTGGCAACTGGATTGGTGTTTTTCACTTTCACCACTTGAAATATCTCTGAACTCCAGTTTCCGATGTATCCCTTGAAAAAAGTGGATTTATATTTACTGATGCGTACATAGTCACCACGCACATATTTTGATTTAGCTCGTACTTTGAGATGGTTGTAAACAGTAGCTAAAAGGTCATTTGCATTAGTATGATTCACGGTCACTGGGGCAACTCCGATAGTAGGTACGATGTATTTTATTATTATATCTATTAATAACGTCAGAGAGCTCTTTTCCGTTCCATTTGTAAGAGCAATTGTATGCGAATTGTTGCCAAAGCCAACTTTTGATATTTCTTATCTCTCTACAATAGAAGCCTTTATTACACTAAATGTATAATAGTTTTTATATTAAACTTTCTCATTAGAGCTTGAAACTTTTCATTGAAGAACTCTCGTCCATCATCGGATTGAATATTTGTTGGTTTACGTCTTAAGTTGTTGTTTAAAACGTGGAGCATAGCTTGAGTCACATCGTCACCTGATTTACTCTTTATCGGTTGAACCCATACATACTTCGAAAATGTATCGATGCACACTAAAATGTACTTAAATCCCCTGTACTTGGATATGTATACTTGGAATAATTTTGCATATCAATGAAATTTATTTTCCAGTTGTCATCGAGTCCTTTTTGTATGAAACGTCTTCGAGGGAAGTTTTTACGAGCATTCTTGTGAAGTTACTGAAAGAATGTCTATTTACTCATAATACCGGCTTCTGAGAGTGATTCCTCGAGGTTTTTTACTAACTCCTCCTTTTCGTCGAGGTTTTGACACCGTCACCACTGCTGCTGCTACTGCTGAAGAGGTGACCGATGTGCTAGTTGTGTTTTTCGAGATCTCGCCAAGACTTTGGAAGATTGTTTTTATTCTAGATGAACATTGAATCAAAACCTCATCCAGTTGTTCTTTTATAACTACATCATTTTTCAGAATAGCTTTGCTAGCATTCCTTAATAAGCGATTGCCACAGTCCAACTGATGCTTCAATACCTTAAGCGATGATGATGTTTGCCGCTGAGAGCCATAGATAACGTCCGAACTTGTCGATAGTCATTATTATAATGAAAGTATGTCTACTTGAGTATATGTTTTAGTATGTTGGAAAGTCGATGAGGTGTTTCAATTATGTTAGCTTCTATTAACTGTTCCAAAATTGAAATAATTTCACTATCACGATTATTGTTACCAACACTTCGCGAACCGATAAGGAGTCGTAATCGGTCTATTAGTTCATTAGGATCATCCCAATACATAATATCCATATTAGGGTAGTATTTTTTCAATAATAGAGTTGTTTCTGTATTTGAACGGTTATTATTGTTAGTAATGATAATGTTAAGCCTCTACCTGTGACCTCTGGTATTCAACAGACCCGCTACATCTTATCTGTTACCTGTTACACCTAACAGACCTGATCTATTATCTGTTTCACCAGATCTGCTATCTGATCCACCTGATCTTTTATCTATTCCGTCTGATCTGTTTAAACATCCACCAGTTTTTGTTTTCATATTAGATTTTGAATAGGAGTAGAATGTGAATGTGTGTTTGAGTCCTTTAAATATTGATTATGTTTTGCTACCCTCTTCCAGCGATGCCATAAGCCGAGGTTCGTACCCCATAAGGGGTGCCCTTAGCGTTGTCGCTTAGTTTTAGTTAGTATTTAAGTTTAAGTCCTGGCTGGAGGCCTTTATTTATTAGGGCAACCACAGGCAAGTCCGCTTAAGCAGACGACAACCTCATAGGTTGACCTGCGAGATGTCAAACAAACAAACAAAAGACTCCTGTCGCCCTGTATCTGACCTTCTGCAGAAAAATTACGTCTATGTGCGTTTAAATAACAGTTCCATCAGACCTGGTGTATAGCTAAACTACTGTTTTTTTTATTATTAAATGATTTTTATCGAATTCAACAGCGCTGTCACCTATATAACACCCGTTCGGTGTAAGGTAAATACCATAAGGTACTTTTTGAATGTTATTAGTTATTACACTATCCAAATATCTGCGTACTAATGGATGCGGCTCAAAATCGTCTTCTGTTTGCGATTCAATTGTCTTATTTAGAGAATCATCAGCATCTTCGTACTTTTCGTTATCAACATCACTGTACTCTTCCTTTTTGTGATGCATTACTTTATCAGTAGCATTTTGTTTATTTTATTTTATTTGGAATGGCTTCCTATCAGTTTCTTGTTTAACAATTGACTCATTATTATCGTTTGATTGATCTGATGCAATAAGGTGTTTAGAGGCTGCGTGATTGGTTGAAATGTTTCTTGTAAGGTTCGTATCAATTCCGCTTTACCCCCATTTAATGCGTTGATTTTCTTTTTTACTGAACTGACAGACTGAATAAGTTTGCGTTTAAGCTCCTTGTCTCCAAAGATCTGTACTGTTGAAGAGTACATGATGAAATGTCAATTGTGGATCAATAAATTAAATGTTTGTAATCGATTATTTATTCCTCTTATGCTTTTTATAAAATAATAACAAAATGTGTTAATTGACAGTATACTTTCGATTCTTTTATCATGATACTAACCGCAAAAGAAAAAAAAAATAGTTTAAATTGATTGTTCAAGTCGTTCCATTTCTAGTCATTTGCTGATTAATATACACCGATAGTATAGTTTTGTTTCTTTTATTATTATTATAACAAACAAAAAAAGTGGGATACATTTTTTATTCAAATCATTCCGTTTCTAGTCGTTTACTGATAACATACACTAACACTACGTGTTTTATGATCATAGTGTTACATAACAATGTACGAGCGTCCTTTTTGTAATACGAAAGTGGCGAGTATTCAATTAATTGCTCATTCGAGAACAAAACGTCATAAGTTACTATGTAAACAAGGATGCAGGAGATTATTTTACCTATGTTGTGAATTCGGCGTTTGAGTGTAGAATCGTGACATATCGTATCAATGAATCATCAAAAGCATTAAACCCGGAAGTTTACTTAGCAGGAGCTGCATCTAAAATTCAAGAACTGCTTAGAATGGAAATAACATTAAACAAACACATTAAGGTTAACATTGAACTTTTCTGTGTCTACGTATATTATAGTACGAGATAATTAAGTGATTAAAGATTTAAAATCATTCAACACTAAAAACATACATTAGCAATAGTTATAGGACTCATCAATTTTTTTTTTTTTTTCTTCAGGATAACAAACAATTGCGCAATATTGCATATTTAAGTACAAATATTTTAACAAAGGACATAAGTAATCACGCAACCAGCATCGTTATCCACAAATTAATCCCACAGTTTAAATACGGTCCAAACAAACTTAGCAAACAATTGTATATCGTAGAATAACTATTGAATATTGTGAAATAATAACGTGTACGATAACAAAACTAGATGTGAGAATATAAGAAATACTTCGTGTAATAACTATAAGGTATTTAACAAGGTTTTTTAATATTTTTTTTAATTGTGCAAGTGACAATGCAAATATGTCAATATCAGCAAAATTATCGTTGTAACTTTTCATTAGTCGACGTAGAGGAGCTCGTTCTCCTGCGTTGGTTCTGCAACTCTTCGGTGCAAATAGACTATGAGTGTAAGTGTCACGAATACGTTGGGAACGACTACTTATACGAAGATATATTTGGTTTATTGTTATTACAATCAAACGAATTGTGACAAATCTTGTATAGGAACGATTGATCATGAAACACTCTCCTTACTTTAACAGCTGACAGGGAAAATTCATCGAGAAGAGTGTGATACGATGACCACCTCTTAAACAATTTATAGTTAAGAAAGCTAAGATATTTACGTCGCACTTATTCCAATTGGTCACTATATTTATTGTAAATGGGGTTCCAAACACAAGTGGCATATTCAAGCTGAGATCTAATAAGTGATTTGTACAATAATAAGAATGTTGATGTCTTCTTGAATAGGTGGCAGGTCCGCCTTACAAACCCATATAATTGAAAACCTTTGGCAGTGATGTGATCAACGTGTGCATCAAAGTGTAACTTTGAATCAAAGAGTATACTTAAATCTTTAATTAGGAAAACTTTTTACAGAGGGGAGCTACAAAGAGAGTAAGAGAATTTAACGGTATTATTTTTTTTTGTTAAAAGAGATATACTTACATTTGGATAAACTTAGATGTAGTTTATTACAGACAGTAGGCACTAAAATGGTCAAGATCCTCTTGCAATTTAACACAGTCTTCAACGGTACTTATTTTATTAAATACTTTAAGATCATCAGCATAGAGGAGGAAACCACAATTTTTAAAACATGCGTTTATGTCATTTATGAATAGGATAAAAAGTAATGGACCCAGTATCGACCCCTGTGGAACACCAGATGTCACGCTGATCACATCTGAAGAGAATCCATAGACCACAACCTTCTGAGTTCTATTTTTTACATAAGACGTAAGCCAACGAAGCAAATTCCCATGAATACCATTAAATTAAATTTTTTGTAAAAGCATGGTATGGTCCACCTTGTCAAAAGCCTTGCAGAAATCCGTCTAGACTGCGTCAACTTGCAGTTGATTGTCCATATTCTCAAACAAAATGTTAGAATACAAAAATAGGTTACTAACTGTGGAGCGATTTCGAACAAAACCATGCTGTTCAGGGATTATGCCACAATGAACTACCTCTGGGTGAAAATCCTCATGGATGTCCTCCGCCCTGGGGCGGGCGGAGGGGTCTGTCAGACTCTTACTGACCAGAAACCACTTCGGTGTTCCATCTCAGACCTACATCGGGGTCGCGGGAACATACGATTCTTTTGCAACCCCGACTGGTGCCGGCCACCTGGAGTGAGGTGATTGACTATCCCCGCAACGTCTAAGAGGGGCGCGCGTGGAACACCTCGCGCCACCACCTCGGGTCCTAATGTCTGGGGGGCGGTGGACGTCCCCGAGTCCGCCGTCCATGGACCCATTTAGGGGGGCTGGAAGAGGGCGTTGTCCGCCCTCCTCCTACGCCCGGTGCGCCTGCTGCGGATCGGGAGAGTGGACGAGATCTGTCTTTCCCTTTTCGCAGCCTCCTTCTGCGAGATTACTGTTTCGCAGAAGGAAACCACCGCGTCCCAGGACACGAAGCTGCTGACCATCGAACTCACTACGGTCGGCAGCGACAGGTCACTGTCTACTTCTGAGATGAGACGGCACGGTTCCTCCCAAGCGGCACACTCTGCCAGCGTATGCCACGCCGTGTCCCCCCGGCAGTCAACGCAGTAGTGACACCGGGCGTCCGGCTACCCGTTTATGCGACACAGATACCTTCCGAAGCACCCATGCCCTGAAAGTACCTGCGTCACCAGAAACGACAGGGAGCCGTGCCTCCTCCCGAGCTAGAGGTCGAGCACTGGCCGGACCGCCTCCATGGTGACGAGGCCGGTGGTAGGGCGTGAGAGCCTGTCCCGCCATTCCACCATCAGGACCTCGCGAAGCTGCGACCGACGCTGCTCCACATGGCGCTGCATAGGCCGCTCGCCCCGCGCTGTCGTTTCCTCGCGCCACCGATAAAGTGACGCGAGCACCTTCGCCTCTAGGTCCCATGGCGGGGATCCGGCCAGCGCACAAGCCGCCTCGTAGGAAATCGTGCGATACCCTCTAAAGACTCTGACGGCCATTGCTCTCTGCGGCTTTCGCAGCACAGAGATGCTAGCGGCCGTCAGGTCAGCCACCCAGATCGGGGCCCCGTAAAGGGCCATCGATCGTACGATCCCCACGTAACTATAACGAGACCAGTGCTAAGCTTCTGAAGAAATGTGAAGAGTTTCAAGAAAGAGATTGCGTATGGACATTGGAAAAGATTGAATTTTTAGAGATTAACATCAACAAGTACACACCGTTAAAGGCTAGCTCTTACATACCGCTTCCGGATTGGATACAACGTAAACATACATGTAAAGAACACCGACAATACCTGCTTTTTCAGGGCTGTAGCTAGCGCCCTTTATACAGTTGACTCTTACTCAGATCTTCTAACCTCATACCCACATTATGAGACACTCTTCAAAACAGCAGGAATTTATTTACCAGCATTGACTCAAGGAATCAAACGTTTTGAAGTAATGAATCATAAAAATATCAATGTGTATAGTATTAATAAAACGAATAAGATCGTACCCATGTTTATTTCTCAGGCTAAAACCTAAGATCGTCATGTCAATCTCTTATTTTATGAAGATACTAGACATAATGGTAAAGCTCATTATTGTTGGATAGAACATATGTCTCGTCTGATATGCTCTCAAATTACTGGTAATAAAAATAACATATTTTTATGTGATGGATGTTTGCAATATTTCACTAGTGAGTCTAAACTTGGACGTCATAAGATGTTAGGATGTGAAAAGACTTTAATAGAACTACCTACGTTCGAATACAAGTACTGGAGTTTCTAAAATATTAGTCATCAACTTTCTGGACCATTCGTTACATATGTAGATTTTGAATCAATTTTAACCCCCTCAAAATGGAGGAAATGAAGACCACTTATTAAACTCATGAGCACATTCCACATGCTTTTGCATATTATATACATTGTAACTATGACAATTTACTAAGTAGATTTATCACATATCGCGGTGAAGGCTGTGTTAAAAAGTTTGTAGATAATATCTATTCAGATGCTCGTTATATTGCATATAATTACTCAAATAAAGTACGATATCAAGATCAAAATTAAAGCTTAATAATGGATAACACCTCCACTTATTGCCATATTAAATTAAAAGGTTATCGATCATTGTCGTCTCACAGGAAAAATTAGAGGTGTAGCACATCAACAATGTAATTTAAAATGTTGTCAACCCAATTATATTCCCATATTTTTTCATAATTTGAGCGGATACGATAGTCACTTATTCATTAGGAAAAGCTAGCTTCCTAATGAATAAGTGACTATCGTATCCTAAATGAATCAAGAGATGGTCTCCGCATTGAGTGTATACCACAGAATAAGGACAAGTAGATTTAATTTTGTCAAAAGTTGTATTTTAAGACAGTGATGATGATCATAGCACTCGAAAAGAAATAACTATACGTTTTGTTGATTCATTTAAATTTATGTCCACCTGTTTAGGTAAACTAGAAAAATCGCTCACCAGGACAATTTCAAAAAATATTTGAACACTTTTCAGATCCCAAACAAATATGTCTTTTAACAAGAAATGTGTGTTTCCATTCGAATACCTTGACTCTTGGATCAAACTTAAAGACAGATCATTACCCGATAAACAATCATTTTACAGTGAACTAACACATACTCTTATTTGCGATGGTGATTACATGCATGTGCAAACTTTATGGCATATATTTAAATTAGAAACATTAAGTGAGGAATGCGATTTATTATATAATACTCAAAACGGATATCCTATTGCTGGCTTAAGTGTTCGAAAATTTCCGTAGTATCTGTTTGAGTGCATTTAAACTAGATCCTTGTAGATACTTTACAGCACTCTGTCTTTCGTGGGATGCTATGTTGAGACAGACGGGAATAAATCTCGAACTACTCACCGATTATGAAATAATTCAGTTCTTACAGTCCGGTATTCGAGGTGATAGACAAGTTTCCAAAAGACATGCCCAAGCTAATAATAATTTTATGGATCCAACCACATATAATTCTACAAAGGATAACAGCTTCATTGAGTACTTGGATGTTAACAATTTATATGGTCATGCTATGAGTCAATGTCTGCCCTATGGAAACTTTTTTTGGTTGACTAGTGATGAAGTTAACTCTTTCGATATATTAACGCAGCGCCTTGATTCAGATATCGGTTACATTTTGGAAGTGGACCTAGAGTATCCACAGTGTCTACATGATTTACACAATGACTATTAATTTTGCGATGAAACAAAAACTCCAAGTAATGGTAAAACTAAAAAGCTTTTACTTACTCTCAACAATAAACACAATTATGTATCTCACTATATTAACTTAAAGCAATGCATAGAACATGGGTTAGTTAAAAAAAAAAACATATCTCATCGTTTCAGCAATCTCCATGGCTTAAGCCTTACATAGATTTAAACACACAAAAAAGAACATTAGCAAAAAACTCGTTTGAAAAAGACTTCTACAAGCGCATGAACAACTCTATTTTCGGTAAAACCATTGAGAATGTGAGGAAACGAGTTGATGTGAAACTTTGTAACATGTGGCGTGATGAGAAAGTAAAGACTAAATGTAAATACGGTGCTGAAAGATACATAGCTCACCCTAATTTTCATAGTTGTAAGAATTTCTCCGAAGATTTTATTTCAGTGCAAATGAATAAAAACAAATATTTTGTAAAATAAACCTATTTATGCCGCGGCGTTTTACTGTACTAGAACTTTCCAAACATTGTAACGTAACTATTTGGCCCTAATTACATAAAGGATGCAAATAGACTTGGTATAGATAGTTTAATTAATGAAATATAAATACAGGTATATAAAAATAACACTAAACACGGTACACGCGAGTCTGAAGTTAATATAGAAGGCTTGAATTGAAGTCCGGAGGAGGAGGATGAAGAATCTTCGTAGATAGGCTTCGTGAAGGAAAGAAGAGGAGGAGGTGGAGAAAAAGGGTCTTCAGGTGTCGAAGGGACACTATAGAGTGCCAGTATCCTTCGACGAAGCTCGACGAGTCTCCAGGCAGAAGGTTATATAACAGAGTGCAGACGTAGAATTGATGGATGAACAGATGGTTTGTTGACAAAACCCGGACGCCGAATCCTCTTCAGATGCTTCAGCCTTTTCTTTTATAGGCAAAATATTCCTTTTCCAGAATTAATTTTAGACGATTTTTGAAGTTTCAAAATAATGTTTTCCTTCATTCTGACATCTCATCTGCCAGTCACAAAACCAGCCTGTGTGTTCAGCCAAGATGTATTAAAACCTCCACGATCGTGTCTGAGCGTGTCCTTATTAATTATTTTAGATGTCTAAATTCTTTTAATAATCAGTAATTATATAGAAAATACAATATTTCAGCTAAACCTATTGATAAAAATAATTCATGTTATGTAAACCAAAAAGTAATATTCATAGACCTAAAAGAGAAAAATGAATGACAGTTTGACAATTGACTTGTGTCACACACAACAATGGAAAATCTAAACAGGGGAAGGCAAGTTAAAGCTAATCTCAGATGGCGCTGCGTGCGGTTGTTCCCAATGGCGTCAGTATGACATTTCTTGAATCGTGTAAACAAAACAAAAAACGAATATTGTGGGCGATTAGTGTAGTTTATTTGATAACACGGACGCAAAAATGTATTCTACTTGGAGCTTGCTTGAGCTTAAAGACGAGTTAAAGAGAAGAGGGGCTAATGTTAAAAGTACAAATGCTGATTAAGTGGAAAGGTAGGACTCTTAAAAAAAACTTTTTATGAGCTGTTTGCCTAGACCTATGTGAACGTAGACCTTTGAAATCAATACGCTTACAATGTTTGAACGAATAATTTTATAATTAAATAACTTGGTGGTAGTTAGTATGTATATTTATTTTTTATTTTTAAATTTTTGATTTTTGGTGAATACTGTCATGTATTATATGTGTATTAGTTAAAATTATTGAATCAAACTAATTCAGGATTATAATAACAATAGCTTAACCAATGCATAACTTTACTTAAGTAATAGTTCTTTTTACTTTTGGGGTTAAAGAGAGATGATTAATTGGTTATATTTTTCCAGGTAAGAGCTGTATGACAAAAACTTTAACTTTAGTACACCAACAGAACCCTGTATCATACTTCTACCATTGGAGATGTACCATGACATAAATATTGACTCTATTTTACCTCCGCTTGAAAGACAATGTTTTAGATTATTTTGAAAGGTCAATATTTCTTATCGGTTTTATTTTATGTGATGGTAGGTAGTTCCTATTTTACTAATACGAAATATTACTGTCATTTTGAAGATTCAACAAAAAACAGATGCATCAGAAAAATTATATGAAGACAGATTCCTCATATTGGTAAGGTCCGCATTTATCAATGATCACTTTTATATAAAAGGATTTGTCAAGAACAATGAAAAAACTCAACTATCAAGTTGGCATCAAGATAGATGACCAGGGTGGCATGGCATGGCATGGCGTAGCATGGCATGGCATGGCATGTAAGCAGAAACAGACTTTTTAGCCCTAAATCTGTAGTCAAAATGGGGAATTACTATTTAAAAAAACCTGCCTATATGATTTTCAAGTACAAGGACAAATGTACTGCAGTGGCAGAAAATTCTGTAATTTATTTATATTGAAAAATATTTGAGTTGTTCATATAAAACATATTATTAAAGTTAGATTATTTTACAATAACAATATAAAGGCTGAAATTATGAATAAATATCTGTATTAAGATTATAATAATATAATAAAAACACATTAAAGTTATTTATGAGTTTTATTTGTGATATACCTTCGGAAATTGCCTATCATTAAACATATACAAATATTTAATATCTATAGGTCTTAGTAAAGCTGTTCAGTAGAAACTCCGCTTACCCCACTCACACCTGTATTTCAAATGATCTGATATAGGCAGTATTGTTGACAAAACAAATTTATATATCTCATAATTTTCTAATCCAGTGTAAAACTTAGCAGACTCAACATGACTTAATAAAAGGTCAGCTGAAAAAAGAGACAGCATTGTGGCAGTCTGAGTAGAAACTGATGTTTTGTTATTTTGATTTTTAACATTGTCACCACAATCAACAGGTGTAAGAAGAGAAGAAATTTCTTACTCTCTTTCGTATTGCATTATAGAAATAGAAGGATGTGGGTTTTGATTGCTTGAAAGATGTTGGAAAATATTATTTTGAATGTTTCTCTTAGCATGTCTTTCGTCTCTCGCACGAGCACTGGCTGATATCCTTTTCTGGTTCCATGAAAATAAACCTGGTACTGCTTCTTTCTTTAAAAAGTTGTGTACACAGGGCAAACCTTAAAACAAGATATAATATATATATTATTTATAAAAAAAATATATATAACAATGATAAATATTTAAAGATATTATGTAATGTTAACAATTTAGGTATATAGATACTAGCTTAAATAGAAGAACTATCGTTTAACCCACCTGTACTCACAATTAATGTTTGGTAATAATTTTCATGAAAATGATCTCGACATACTCGTATCCTCGTCGTCCTAGTAGGCTCAGTTATTAATCCTAACGTCAGCTGTCCACTTTCTTCTTTTAATACAATTTATTGGAAATTTGTGTTGGCCTACGTTTTAACACCCAATTACACAACACTTTGTAACTTCTATGTTATTTGTGAACATATTTTATAAGATGCTATACAATTTGATAGATAATTTGGAACAATCGTATACAGCGCCACTTTGACAGTTGCCTTCCCCATTAATGATTTTTTAAAGATATCATAAAAGAAAGCGTTTTAGAACGATTTGTAACATGCTAACAAATATAAGGATATGATACGAGACATGAATGGATGTATGAATGATGACTAATGATGTAAGTCAAAGTAGCATATACTATAACATGTGATGTATAACTTTCATTACTCATGTATGTTACCGAAATACAAACATAACGCATGTTTGTATTAAGGTAACATACATGAGTAGTGAAAATTAAACATAACATCAATTACTCTAAACAGATACCGATTCTATCATCTATCAAATCACTATTGAATTTATTTATGAAGATATTTGATGTGACTTGGAGGCTAGATTTGACACCTCAGATTTTCCCATGGATAATTTTTATAATCTACTATTAGTCAACAAAAAGGTGGTTGGGGTCATCAAAGAGTTTATTGGTTTACGTTCTAAAATGTATAGTTTTATTTTACAAAATTATTTGACTATAAAGAAAAACAAAGGCACCTCCGCCGCTATTGTAAGAAAATTACATTTAAAAATTTATAAAAAAAAGCACTTGATGGTGTCTACGTAAAATATGATAACATGTATACGTTTACTAACGATAGGCACCACTTTTATACACAAATTAAGAGAAAAGGATACTTTCTGGTGACGATGACAATAGGTTTATTACTGAGGATGGAATAAACACTTTAGCTTGAGGACAGTCGGAGGCGATCGGCGGCGGCAATCTCTCGCGTCCGGCCCTGGTCCAGGCCATGGTACGGAGCGAGAGGGAATGGAAATCCGTAACCTCCTTCTGCGAAGCAGTTATGCTCACGAAGGAGGAGGCGGAGCGCGTGAGGGAGCGAGCCTTGCGCCCTCATGCCCCTAGTCGCCGCCGGAGAAGCCCTGGGCGTCGGGAGTCGCCTGCAGATTCCCGGCCACCGTAGGGGCGGGCTTGCGGACGGCGAGCAATGGGTAGCTCGCCGTCCGGTAGGGACCAGGCCCGGGTCGCCGGCGCGTCGTGTTCCACGCGCGCCTCAAAGAGCTGTCAGCACAAAATGACGGGGTCCGATAGGGCCGACGCCTCAGGGTCGCGGGTAATTCGAAAGAGTAACCGTGGCCCTGACACAGGCAACTGAAGTAACACAGGTGGGTTTTAGTCAGTAAAAGTCTGACACGCCCTCCCGCTCCACCCAGCGCGGGAGAAGTCATTTGATGATTTCCCACCCAGAAAAAAAAAGCTAGGCGACAGTAATAACAAATAAAAAAATCATTTCTTGTCGTACATAGTTTTTTTTTTCACCTCCCCACCCATAATGCAAGTTTCTTTACATAAGCACAACAACTAAACCACTGAACGTGTTGCTGCCAAGGAATATCATCATCTTCCCAATCTTTTACGCCTCCACCACATTGGAAACACATGGTCCTGTCTCCACTACGACTGTAAAAGAAACCAGCTTCTGCAAGATCTTCAGGCTTCTGACGCATAGTCCGAGGCCAGTCTATGAAAGTGTGCAAACGTTTTGTTTTTGAACTGAATTGTGCGTGTTGTGGTTTATGATCTCTATTATATACACTCATCGATGAGGCTATTGTTTTACTCATCTGTGATGATAAATGATTTTATTTTCTGTAAATAGGTTTATACAAACACTTTTACACGTCAATCATTTTTAAAAACTAGGTGAGATGAACCAGTAACACACTCATCTATTCCCTCAGAATCATCATCATCATCATCATCGCTTCCTTCCAGTATTTTAAATAAATCACGATCATTCAGCATGTTGTCGCTAACTCGAGCAAATGTATGTGTCACCACATCATCATCAACTTAATTTCACGAAAATTTTTCTTATTAGATTTCACCGAATCGGACATTGTTAAAAATTGTTATTATCAATTTATTTTCTCACGTAATTATTGCGTAATGATAGCGTTAAATTGAATCTTCGTCCACCAATAATACAATCCCGATGTAAATAAATACTAACGTAATAATATAAACACAATGCGTTAATCATATAAATAAAACACTACAACGTTGTCCGTCGGAATGCTCTCGTCTTATCAGCGCGTGGGAGCAGCCATGACTCCCCGCAAATCCCCCCCTCACGCCCTCGCAACACTCCAATCAACGGACACAGATACCTAATAACATTAATATCATAAACATTTTTTTTAATAACACCGATAGCCTCAAATTCTTTTCTCATCACTTCAACCTTTTGGCAAAAATGAGATAAAAATGCAGTCATAGTTAGTTTTCCGTCCTCTTTCGATCGGTACAGTACAAAAAGTGCTACAGACAACCTACTAATCACATAAAACATGCATCGCACTCGGTCGCCTTTCGTAAATAATTATCTACCCCAGCCCACCCGATATAGAATGTTGTGATAAACGATATTTGACCTTTTCACATAGGTTATTTAGTCGCATAATAGCATAAAACTTTGAACGCAAAGTATGCAAGATGATTTTGTTAAAAAGATTATAATCGGACGTACAAGTCAAATTGTTATCTAATAGTTAGGCGTAACCACCCGTCTTTATAAAACCTTGGGTTGATTGCTTTAACAAAATATTCTGATCGGATGTATAAGTCAAATTATGATCTAATTGTTGAGCGTAACCACTAGTCTTTATAATAACTTGGGTTGATTGTTTTGACAAAATATTCTAATAGGACGTATAAGTCAGTTTGTTACTATTCTAATATAGGTACTTTGGGACGTAACAACCAATCTTCATAAAATCTCGTGTTAAATAGGTCTCTGATTTAGTCTCGGACTCGGCGAATTGTGACATTGACAACTGTGTTCCGCCTAATTTTAAGCCAAACTTTTCACTCAAAATACTGAATCAAAATATCCGTAGTATTACAAACAATATTTCAGGTTTCTATACAATCTTAGCTAGAACAAAAATTGAATGGGATATTATTACATTAACAGAGTGGCACACACAGCATACCTGATTTGGACAGCTATGATCGTTTTAGCACTATCAACAATCTTACACAAAATGAGGGTGTTGTTGTTTATGTTAGGAGGGAGCTCAAGGTCTCCGTAGAAGAACCCACATTCTTAAATGCCAACTGTCTCCAAATAAAAATAGACCAAAATACACTACTTCTAGCAATATACCGACCTCCAGGCTATAAAGATATCACAAACTTTCAAAATTCCTTAAATGATACCTTAACCAAGATTGCACGCTACAAAAATATAATAATTTGCGGAGACATAAACATTAATATCCACGATCTATGCCGTGACCCAAACAAGCATAACTACCTAAACTTGTTGGCGTCACATGGTCTACTGCCTGCCCATACACTGCCCACCAGACAACAAGCATGTCTTGATCACTTTGCCTTAAAGAGTCAGCGGCCTGCTTTTACACTTCGCACCTTTAAAGACAAACCGTTACTAAACGAAATTTTTCATGAATCGAGTTAATAATGCCATCTGTCTTAAAATTTCGTAAACTATACTATGAATTTGACACTTTCACCAAAAAAACACTTTTAGAGGTAGATGGCGCTAATTTTGACCGTTACAAAACGAAATAAGATTTGCTTGCTAAATGCAATATCGTGTCCAAACTAGTTGTGAATTGTTCGTTGAAGAGTGATAACGGAAGTTTGACGGAAAAGTGTGACTATTTGGATAACACCGGCTGCACGTCAATATAAAGGTAATTTGTTTAGTCTCTTTAATTGGTACAGTGTAACATTTAGTTTAGTCTCAGTTTTCCTATTACCAAATTATGCACTTCAAAATGTAATTTTTTTGGTAAAATGTTACATTTCGTATAGTTACCGTTTACTACTAAATGTTGAGATATTTATGGAATTGTTTTTACCTCTAAATAGTAATCATTGGTTTAGTCACAGTATTTCTTTACTGTAAGAACAAATAAGTAATACAATTAAATCAAATATTGGGACATTCAGGTTAGTTGCATTTTGCCACTATAAGAAGGGCACATTTGCATTAGAAGGTTAGTGGTAAAATATTACATTTTAGTTAAATACCGTTTACTCTTAATATTCACTAGATAATATAATAAAAAGTTAATGACAGATCATTTTATTCTGATTGAGTTTCACTTTTCTACCTATAGAAAACGATTTAATAGTGTTGAGTTTATTTTTTTTGGATTGTAATGTATAGTTCTTACAGTTTTTTAACTATTCATGGTAATAATAAAAGTAACTTTGCTTCAGATAATGTCATATTTACGGGACCCGCGCGTGAAACGTATAGTGGCCGCTATGGAAAAAGTAAAAGAACCCTTATCGATCAAAGCCCCAAATAATCTATCTATGGATGAGTTGAATCATATCCCCGATGCAGATGAGACTATTTCCCAAAATCGAATCGAATCTCAACCATGCTCAGAAACTGCAGACTTATGTTCCGTATTAGAACCTTCAAGTTTTTTAGCTGTAGATGAATTAATTGCAGAAACTAAGAGAACTCCTTCTGTATTGCAAGTACAGACGATACCACAATTAGTTGACCATGTAACAGTGGATGAATGTAACATGCATCCAGTTAATGACAGAATGAACATTTCATGCTTGGGTAATTCTGATTTTCCGATGTTATCTGCAGACAAAGAAATAAGTGCACCCGGCTCTAGTAAAAGGGAGAGATTTAATTCATCTAGCTCAGAATCATCTTCAAGTTCTTCATCATCAAGTTCATCTTCGTCGTCATCATCTAGTGCGTCTACGTCGGGTAAGGACTTTTCACCGGATGAAGCAGATCACGATCCAGACTATGTTTTGCCAACAAAACCTAGACGTGTATCATTCAGTCCATCTCCTCAAAGTAACCACAATATGCAACAAGTTCAAGATTTAAACAACGAAGTTATGCAAGAAAATTTTATGAATCAGCCGACAGACATTAATGTACCTATCAAACGAAGGCGTAAAGGACATAATAATTTATCTAAAAAACAAGAAGCTAAAAGGCTTCGCAACAGTGGACAACAGTATACTTCCGTATCCAAATTAGGTATGACCAACACCAGATTGAAAAGGAGTTATGTCGCCAAGAAAAGTCAAATGACAAAACTATGGTCCAGAAAAACTACATTGTTGCCTGTTACGACCTCCAGGCAGTGTTGCCTCTGCCTAAAGGTTATATATCTACCTTATATTATAAGTGTAAGCTAAATGTCTGTAACTTTACTATAAGTGAATTGGCAAAGGACTATTGCGAGTGTTTTGTTTGGAGTG
This sequence comes from Dasypolia templi, assembly GCA_963555695.1. Classification (NCBI taxonomy): domain Eukaryota; kingdom Metazoa; phylum Arthropoda; class Insecta; order Lepidoptera; family Noctuidae; genus Dasypolia; species Dasypolia templi. The sequence goes on along the minus strand of OY743137.1, from coordinate 8,366,832 downwards.
AAGTTGAAGCGTTAAGAGGAGCTAACGAAATTGCAACATGCATTCTAAAATATTTGACAAAGCGGGCATCAGAAGTTGATGATAATAATTTAGAAATTATATTTTATTCTGACAATTGCTGTGGTCAGCAAAAAAATCCGTTTATGTTCTCCATGTATGTTTATGGCATATCCGTTCTTAAAATTAAATCTATCACCCACAAATTTTTAATAAGTGGGCATACACAGAATGAGAATGATTCTGTTCATTCTGTGATCGAAAAGGCCGTTAAAAAATGTTTACGTTCAGGTCCCATATACACACCGGACCAATACGTTACTGTTATAAGAACCGCACGAAAGAAAGGCAACCCCTATACAGTTAATGAAATGTGTTTTTCAGACTTTGTAGATATAAAACATCTCACAGAGGTGTGTGGTGGACGATTTTCTAAAAATACATTAGGTGAAACAGTAAAATTAAGTAACATTAAAATTATAAAATTTGAAAATAATCAGGATTCCGAGCATATTTCTATATATTACAAAACTTCATATACAGATACTGACTTTAAAGAAATACAATATTTAAACGATCGTCCATCGCGCACACGTTCGATCTCTTCCAGTCTTCAAGATTACCAGTTAAAGCCATTATATCAGTGTAGATTAAAGTTAAGCGAAAGAAAGAGCAGTGATTTAAAGAGTTTAATTAATAGTAATATTATTCCACAGAATTACGCAATTTCTTACTATAATAACATATTTTAGGTCTAACAAAATCTTACACAAAATAACTTAATACCTAACTATTGTAACTTACTAAGGTACAATATTATTTTTCTTTTATAAATAAAAGAAACCAAAATGTTAAAAGGAATATTGTTAGTCATTGAGACTTTTTGTTTTATATAAGCAACCTTTCGCTTCCCTCTGTTTAAATGCGAAACGGGTAATACAACTATTGGACCCGTGATGCTGTGTTTGTTACCTATAATGTTTGTTTTTATAATGCTTTTATTGATAACAAAAAATTATGAGACGAACTGAAAAAACTGTTTGTCTCATAATTAGTTATAAGTTTAATTGATTCTGTTGATAATTATTAGTTTAGATATAACAAGCTGTGATTTAACAATAGGTAAAAAATAAAGACTGATTAATAAGACATCCTAAGGTTTAAGTGCCATAATCTCAAAGAAATGTATGGATCTCGCTTTTTGAATTAGAATAAAACATTGATTAAAACCTGTTATTTTATTTATCTGTCCAGTTTCACTTAGATGGAATGCTCAATTTAGATAGTATTGTTAAATCTTTATTATAATGAGTTTTTAATTATATTTATATTTAGTTACATAATTTATATGGAGATTTTACAGTAATCAATCTAAATTGAAAAAATAAAAATGGAAAAGTGTTACTATAAAAATTAAAAGTCATAATTAACAATGTTCTATTTATAAAAAAATACTTTTCTGAATTGTATGTTATAGTGTTAATATATGTCCTATAATTTGACGTCAATAGATAGCTCAAAGCACCATGATCTTAAATTCTACTGCGAAAAAGCCATGAATTATTTTTATTTAAGCTCCTGTGTAAAATTTTGTATTTTCGTTTAGTAACGGTTTGTCTTTAAAGGTGCGACTTGTTGCTCATTCTGCACTGACTGATCATGACACGGTATTGCTGATATGGACATTAAGCAACTAGACTTTAGTGACGTCTATAACAATCAAGATCCTCATGTAGCAGCAGAAACTATGGTTAAGCTAATAAAGCTAGTTATAGAGGTAAATTCACAAACTACCAAAGTGCCAAACCGTAAAAAAAAAATGAAACCATGGATAACCCCAGGGCTTCTTCGCTGTGTTCGCGACAGAGACAATTTAGATAAAAAAAATAAAAAAGCGCCAGTTATTAATGTTCTAAAACTAACTTTTACCAGATACAGAAACTTTTATAACAAATTATTAAAGAAATTAAAAACAGAATATGATAAAAATCAAATAAGCAAAGCTGGGGCAAACCCCAAGCACCTATGGGCCGCAATAAATAGTTTGACAAATAGGACTAAAAAGAAAGAAACTCCATCTCATCTCTTAACACTGTCATCTACTCCAAAAATATCGGTTAATTCTGTTAACGATATCTTTGGCAAGCAGATTGCGGAAAAAATAATAAGTCCACCAGAACCTAACAAATTAATCAACAACCCGAATTCAATGGTTTTAATGCCAACTCTGAGAAAATTTCAACTATCTAGTGTGAGGCTGACGGTCAAATTAGTTTTTTTCTAGTATTATTCATATACACAGTAAAATAAACAACTATTATTAATAATAAAGTCTTTAATTTGGGTTTGTCTTTAATTTGAATAATACAAACTAACAAAACATAACACACATGCCTGAGGTTTTAACACAAGCGTACCAACCGTTTCCTGATTCATGAACCGCCTATAACTACCTATTTCACTCGTGTCAATCACTTTCCTTTACTCTATTCACTTTATTTATTAATCCAGACATCTTTTTTTTGGGAGATAAAAGGAAATACTTATCAATTTAAAATAACAAACAACTATCTAGTGTGAGGCAGACGCCTCACACTAGATAGTTGAAATTTTCTCAGATTTTCGTATACGTAAGGTAGATTACGTATTTCTGCTGCTGATATATCAACATATACTACTAGAAACCGTTTTTTTTTCTCGGTATTAATAACAACAACAATATCTAGACTCATGAAATATTCACAGGATAGATATTTAGATGTTTGAGAGGGTTGTGATTTTAAAACATTCGTAGCCAGCTGTTCAGTTTGGCATTGGTGACCAAAGAATTTTTGTTTTGAGTTGTTGCGAGGTGTAGGTACCGAATTTATAGAGACGTTAATAAGCTGAGATAAAAAGTTATTAAAATTACTCGTCAGCTGTTTCTTGCATTTTAGTTGAGTTGGTAGGTGTTGTTGTTTGTAAGGATTGGAGTCCATGTTTCCCAAAACAATTTTTAATTAAGCTTTATATAAGAATGCGGATTTTATACTTATAATTTAATAATAAAGCATTTCGTACGTCTCAGTCGAGGCGCAAATATTTTTCGGTCGCAAATTTATAAGACCGATTTGTTATTCAAACATAATAAATTCGAACATGGTTTTTTAATTAAATCTTCCAATCAAAACACATCACGCATTTTTATTGATCACTTCCTATTAAATTCACAAAGTATTTTATTGGTTTATATACAAAAGTATTTTTACAATCACAAAACTAAATCGAAACACAAAGTAGGCAAATGTAATTAAAATACTGGAGGCAGGCAGCCCTATCGCGTGTTTACGTACCGCGCGGCTGTAGGCATTTATTTTAAAGATACGGCCGAGTTACAATACTGCATGATATTATTACCGTGGTAGTGACATCTGCGTAACATTCCACATTAGTTTATCCCAAATCATGACACCGCACGGTGTTTACTACATACTTATTCTAGTTCCGCCGCACTGTATTTATCATACGCTCAACCTCCTAACAGCATTCTTGGTTTTATGCTTAATTTTATTTATTTTCTCTTTTACATATGCCAATTAATTAAAATGTATCACCAAAATGTACGTGGCCTGTGGACTAAAAGTCAAGTTTACTTAGGAACGAGTGCTCAAATAACTATGATGTTATATGTTTAACAGAGTTGTGTCTAAAAGAGGGCTTTGACAATAGTGATATAGATAGAAATCAGACACTTGGTGGTGGTGTTATTATTGCTGTTCGACGTGAGCTCATTGCGGAAGAGCGCACCGACTGGCGTTCGTCCGCGGAGGACCTATGGGTAACTCTAACCCTGAAGCGTTCCAGACCCATAGCTTCATATAAATTACATATTTGTACAATTTATCATTGCAAACAAAACAGAGGGTATTCATTGACTACATAGCTAACATATTTAAATAACATTATACTGAATAACTTAACGGACGTTTTTATTATCTTAGGAGATTTTAATTTGCCAAACTTTACGTGGCAACTGACTGATGATGGATGCTCTTTTCGCCCAGAAAATATTGGTTCTGTTCAGACGATTTTTTTGGTATTTTAAATAAATTTGATCTGATCCAGTACAACGGTCATAGGAACCTTAACGATCGGGTTGGACCTGATTTTTTGTAACAGTTACATAACCGTTGATAAATGCTCTGACTCTCTTGTTCCAGAATGTTGCTGCAATCATCGGTAAAACGCAGATGAATGAAATAATGTTATACTATCACTCCAACTTGATACTACAAAATTATCATATAATATATTATATAAGTAAAGTTAATTAATAATGAGTTTTTTTTTATTCAGTCGTACGTTTTAAAATACATTTTATAGTAAGTGTATTTTAAAACGTTATTGCGTCGTAAACCATATTGCGGCAATAATTGCATTTGCATTGACAACACGATGTGGTTTACCTACAATTTACCTTCATAATTTTATACATAATTATAGAGTTAATGAAAGTTTAAAATCAATTCTATTTGTAGAATTAATTGTTTGCACTAAAACATCATATTGGCAATGTATTTTACTGTGATAACGTTTGTTTCTCACAAATTAATGCTGAAATGTGAGAATAATAAATTTTACTAGAATAATATTAAGTTAAATTGAATGCTTTGAACTCCTTATTAATTTATAGGAACAGACTGCGGAGAATCGTAGCACAAGTTCCTCGCTTCATCGTTCTTAACTTTTAATTTTCATTCGTCATTTCTCTCAATTGGGTATTTGGTTATCGTAGCCCCCTTATCAGACTAATTACGTCAGCAAAGGCTATCTATAACCCTAATGACAAATGCAGGAAAACACCAAAAAACGTTACTCGACAAAAACAAGACAGTTCCAAACGTCCCATTAATTTGGCACAGCATCATTTTCAACCGGAAGACTGCTTGAAACAGTCCCATAAACTGCAATGAACAACTTTGTACTTTCATTCAACGACTCCCTGGTTCCAAACACAAAACCTTTTTGAATAGAAAAATATTGTGCCTTTTCTATATATACCTTTACTTTCTGCAACTTGACTCTGTGGTTCCGTTTGCGACAATTTCGAGTGATCGCCTAACATAGAAATAACGTTTCATTTCATGGACATGTGGGTCCCTTGAGCTGCGATTGGACTAAAAAGGACGATAAATTCTGGAGTTTATAGCAGCGCAGTCGTTTTGGTAACGTTACTACAAAATACATTTATCAGTGTGGTACCGGTCTCGTTTAAAAGTGCTTGTAATTTGATATGGACTTTATTCTCATTTGTGTGTAAAGGTTGATTGAATTGCATTACAGATGAGAGTTTTAAGGAGGACAAAGTCCAAAAGCCTTGCTAGGTCAGCTGAGTAATAATGTTGCATCAGGATAAATTATAACTATAGCTTCCACATTTTTTTAAGTCGTAGCCGTTAAAAAGCTCCGATATGACATAGCCATAACGTAAATGTGACAGTTTATGACATTTATTCCTCAAAAAGAGTACAATTATGAGAAATACAACCAAATCATAATACTTAATGCACGAACTTATGAAGAGCGGTAGGTACTCGTAAATAAATTAGACATTAATAAATTAGTAATGCACATTTTTTTTCATTTTGTGCTGTGGTAACAAGAAAAAGTGATTGTGTCATTACATGCCGTTTCCTGGTGGCAAGTCGATAGCAATTACACAATGTCATGTTAAGTAATAATACTTAATTAATTTATAATATTAAATAAGTAGAAATAATTATTTTAGTAACAAGTTTAGAGCGTTTAGTACCTAAATGTATTACATACCTTGATATGTATTTTAAATAAGTTAGTAGTAGAAGCAAATTAATAAATCAAAGAAAATAACATTGACTTTATAAATAGGTGAATGATTTAAAATCGAGAGAAATGTAAGTTATTTAAGTCTCTTCACACATTTTTTTCACATTCCTCACTCTTCAATTAGCACAAGAAGAATTCCTGGAATTACCTTACACTTTACCGTAATAACCCAAAGATTTTATTTACAATACATTAATAAGTTTATTGTACACTGCAATAGAAAAACTTATTTAATTTTTTTCTGGCAAACGACCATGGAATGCTTTATTTTTCCCTAGCAAGAAGTATTTAGTCAACTTTCAACAGTTGCCAAGCTTCGGATTGACAAAATAAATTGAAACTTGAAAATGTGACTAAAAGTTTCCGTAGGGAAAATTACATAACATAACATAACATCACGCCTTGGTTCCCTGAAGGGTTGGGCAGAGGTGTACCTATAGTACATCCACATTTCGCCAGTTATGTTTAAGTCCCATGTAATAGGGGGCGAGCCTATTGCCATCACCGGGCACAAATCCAGACTCCGGGCTGCTACTGAGAAATTCCAGATAGAAAAACCCAATAACACTTTGCCCGACCTGGGAATCGAACCCAGGACCTCATGCTCAGCAGTAGTGATTGCGACCACTAGACCAACGAGGTTCAACTTACTATTTCAATAAATTACTAGGTAAAACTATACTAAACCATATATAATCAGATAGCATAGTTAATAACCATTTCATAGACGTAGGGATTGTCGAGCTACGATGCGCATATTCAGAGATATCGTAGTTTTAGTGAACCCGGGGAAGTCGCGCGATTTTGTCGCGCGCGATATGTACAGGTGCGACAAAGCAAAAAAAAATGGCGTTACAGCCGAGGGGATAAGCTTAAATGGAGGTATATTTTATAATATGCAAAGCCAAAGTCAGGGTTTTAAGGAAATTGACATACTACGTCAATCTGCCGCAATAAAGCCACTTCATAAAACTGTCAAAGAATTACAGTTGTGATTTGAATACACAGACAGTTTAAGTTGGTAGTCATTTCCCAACACAGAACACTATTACTCCTAGTTACCCTGACACATGTACTATCTATCTACTAATATATATAAGCATAAGCCATTAGTGAGACTAAAATTATTCTATCATGTTATATTCTGGCAAATAAATAAATTTTCACACCACCTGCTTGAAAATGTCAAATTATATGTCAAGCAACCTTAACCTAAAGTGAGTCATTAGTTGCCGGAGGCACAGCCGGTCAATAATGTTGTACTGGATTTCATTATGACCCGCTGGTCAATAATGTGATTTGAATTTGGAATCTCACATGCTCAGCTAAATTGGCAGTATAGTACTAACAAAAACTCTTTAGTGCCAGAAAGAGGAAAGCTATTCTCGATTTCCTACAAAATCATAACGACTGCTTCTTCATATCGTTGCCATGTTTTCGAAGACATAATATTGTAAGAATAACAAGATAAAGGAATGGAATAACATTAAAACTTGCATTACTTACATAATTGGCTGTACGGTTCTTCACGACAAAACCGTAGAAGAGACTTTATTTGTTTGAAAATCGAATTGATCGTGTCTTGGCTACTTATTGGTAGGCTCAATAAAGGCGCGAACTTTTGGCATTTAAACTTTAAGTTTATCAACAAAGTATTATAAAATGTCGAGTGATGAAAGTGATTGTACTCCTGAATTCATTACAACCGAAGCTAATAATATTTCCCATGATTTACTGCCGGAAAAGTCAAAGGAAACTTATATAAAAGCCTACGACAATTTCCAAAAATGGAAAAGTACGAAAGGCGTCAAGTCCATTTCGGAACCTGTTCTATTAGTGTATTTTCAGCATTTATCTTGTACTCAGAAGTCAAGTAGCCTATGGTGTACTTATTCAATGCTTAGGTCAACAATAAGCATGAAACACAATATAGATATCAAGACATACGCTAAGCTATTAGCATTTCTAAAGAGGAAATCGGAAGGTCACCAATCAAAGAAATCGAACGTTTTCACACCTATGAATGTTGAAACTTTTTTAAATGAAGCTCCTGATCATAGTTATCTTGCCGTAAAAGTAAGTACATCATTTTATTTATAACTAAATAAAATACAACATGGTAGCAAATAGCAACAAGAACGCTTAAGTATACTTACTGAATTTACGTATGTTGTTAGTAAAATTTATTTTTATTTTTGTTACAGGTGGCTTTAATTATCGGAGTGAATGGGGCTTGTCGTTGTCAAGAAATGGTAAACATGAAGGTCCAAGATATAGAAAAACACTCAGAAGAGTTGTAATTGATTAAGTTGCCAGACACTAAAACCAAAAGGGAAAGGTCATTTGTCATCCGCGGAGCATATGTAAAGGTTGTGGAAAAGTATCAAGCTCTGCGGCCTCCTAACATAAACACTAACCGATTTTTTTTAGCGTTCAGTAGTGGAAAATGCACCCGTCAAGTGATTGGGAAGAACAAAATAAGTGCCAAAGGAAATTGCCAAATACTTAGGATTACCAAATATCGAGCTCTATACAGGTCATTGTTTTCGTCGAACGTCGGCTACAGTGTTGGCGGATGCGGGAGCAGATATAACCCAAATAAAACGCCATGGTGGCTGGAAATCGGATACAGTAGCGGAGGGCTACATTGAAAATTCTGTACAAAACAAAAGTAAAATAAGCTGTCAAATTGGTAACAGCATCACATTAAAAACGTCATCTGATTCTTTTTCACCACAACCTTCAACATCACACCATCACATTCCATCTTTCCCTGAGCCTCATGCACCACCTTCACCAACTTTCACCACCCAAAATGCTCCTCTGCAAATACAAGATTCTGAAGCATTGACGAGCAATACTCAAATAAATTCCACATCAACATCTATAAACGTACCAAATAAAAACTTAACTTTATCTTTGCACAACTGGACTAATGTCTCAAATGTTACCATTAACTTCATTTAATATGTAAGTGCATATAACTAACTAGTTCCAAATATGTTATTCCTACTGTTTGTTTATTTAATAAATACTTTGTTTTTCGTACTATGGCTATTATTTTCTCACAGTAGGTGTAAAAAGTAGAGTATCCTCCTCTGGGCTAAAGGTGTATTTGCCTTGGGCTAGCTTGAATCCCTCGCTGCATTCAGGATTCTTGTATTAACTCCCTCGCTTCGCTCGTGAGTTAAATCCCGAATCCTTCATTGCGCTCGAGATTCAATATGACGCCCGTGACATAAGACACAACTTTAGCCCCTCGGTGCATAATCTACTATTAATTTAATTTCATATAAAATTCTCGTGTCGCAATGTTTGTTACCAAACTCCTCCGAAACGGCTGGACCGATTTGTATGAAATATCGGGTAGGTCTGAGAATCGGCCATCATCTATTTTTCATACCCCTAAACGATAAGGGTGACCAACACCTAAATATTGTTTTTTTATTTTAATTTTATTATAATTTAGCATTAAAAAATAAATAGAAATTTAAATTTTCACCGTTCTACCCCAGTTTTTATATGCGATTTATATATTATTCTGTTTGATCAAATTTAAATAAATCTTCAACACTGGAGTAGGGATGAGAACGACGCCGGCCTCCTTTCTCTCACTCTCTATACAGTTTTCGCCCATTTCTATTTTTTTTTATTTGTGTCTGGATCGTACTACAGTGACTGTTATACTAAATACGTCTCTATATCATTTGAATTTTTCAGTGCAACTCTCATGTTAATTATATTCTCACAGTAAATTGATCATAATTTATCAGTGCTATTATTATTCATTTATATTTTATTAATCTTATTTTTGAAATTCTCGTGTCACGATGTTAGTTACCATACTCCTCCGAAATGGCTGGAACGATTCTTATGAAATTTTGTGTGTATATTCAGTAGGTCTAAGAATCGGACAATTTCTATTTTTGAAAAAAAAATATGCTAAATAACGTTTGCGGGGTCAGCTAGTCTGTTATATAAAATTGGAAACGGTTGGACCGATTTGTATGAAATTTTGTGTTCATATCGGGTAGGTCTGAGAATCGGCCAACATCTATAATTAAAATATATAAAAAACAGCAAAACAACGTCTGCGGGGTCAGCTAGTAACTTATAAATAAAACAACAATAATACTGATGATGTGATGACCAAACTGTCATTCAATGGGGTTAGAACGTTATCCACTCATAAGTACTCAGAAGTTGGATGCTTTCCTCTAAAAAATAAACTGTCAAACTCAAACTCAAAGCATTTATTTCAATTAAACTATTTACAGGCATTTTTGAATTGTGAAGGAGTCGGTCAGTCAGAAATATGAAGTTACCCATTCCAAAACGTAGTAGGTAGCTATGGAGAAGAACGGGCATGAAAATCTATGAACGCTATTTAAAAAACGTACATGTTAAAAGCGTCCAATGCACAAAAAAAAACATCCACAAATATAAATGATTTAAATAAGCCGTGGCAGATGACCAGTTCCAACTGACGGCGCTCGTTCACGAACATGACGCATGGACCAGCACCATTCAGCTCAATAATTATGAAGGGAGTTAAATGATCCAACCAGCGCCACTGTCGCGAGACATTTGAGTGAGCATGACATACAGCCTCCAGGGCACATTCAAGTCAATAAAAGACATATAACCCGGTAAATGGTAGCTCCATAGTACATAGTAATCACACTTGTGCTATGCATTTATATAATACTAGCACTTCGCTCGCGACTTCTTCCGCGTGGATTTCGAAAAATAAAAGTTACCATTGTTCATCAGACATAACTTCGGCTTCTGCCGGTAAAACGATTTTTCAAATCGGTCCAATAGTTTCGGAGCCCATTCAATACAAACAAACAATCAAATCTTTCCTCTTTATAATATTAGTATAGACAAATTGATTGAGTATGCAATGTACAATGCAAATATTTTCTTACAATCTTCAGCAGCTCTAACAGTATTTTCAAATATTAATCAATTATTTGTGATTGTGGAGCAGGACCAGCATTGAGCTAGTGTTTTTATCATCGATGTTATCCCCTAACTTAGGTATAATATGCCTGCCTGCATAGTGTGCGTTTTATAAAAGATTTGAATTTCGTCTCATTCAGTTGAAGTATGTGGGGAGGTAACTATTTTATTGTAACATTTTAAACAGTACCCCATGAAAGAGAAATCTACTTTAGCCAGTGTAAATCCTGGTTGAACTAATATGTACCGATTTCTAGTACTATAATTATGTCTTTCACCTCTTTTACGGTAAAGGTGTAATTTTTTACTGTCAAGAAACATCATTTGTTGTCATAGATATATTGACGAGATACCGTCATGTTGTTTATTCCCTTAAACAGTTCTCTTAGAGAATTGCGAAATTTATCTTGATTCAATACTATATCACAATCACTACCCTTGACATTTGGCAAAGAAAACCTTTTGCACTTAGTTCTATTTCCATTTAGTACTAAATTATTATCAGTAAACCAATTTTGGACGAACAGTAGGGCGTTATTTACGTCATCAAAATTGATAGCACGTCAATCTTCCTCAAAAATTAAGAAAGTATCGTCAACGAATAACGCCATTTGTGGTTAACTTATCAATAAATGGAGTAGGTCATTAATATACACTATTATGCGCTTCAAGATAGACATCGCCAATGTTGGCGATAAGTATGCGAGGCTGTAATGGAACTGGGCGGGACACACTTAAAGGGTGCATTAAGACAGATGGGCCAGGATCATCACACAGTAGCTGCCTGAAGACGGGCGTCGTCACCGAGGCGTTTCTGACCGAAGTATACGGAGATGGCACGACATACAGAAAATTGGTTACGCATGGGGGACAGACTTTTGCCCAGTAGTCGGACAATATAAATTAAGGTTAAATAAAAATATAAAGTGAAATCGAAATCACAACAAGCCAGTCCAAATCTATAGACATTTGACATCGCCACATTGTCATGCTAACATAATCAATGACTTAACTTGAATAATTTTATTTGATAGCGCACTATATTCCTAAATCCCAAAATCAGAATATGAAAATAAACCCCCAACACTAGCTACTGGACCAGATAAACTACAACTGAAACTTTCAGCCATTTAGCCTACATCGCATAAATACCCGAAAGGTTCGGAAATTGAATTTCAGCAGGGCCAAGTTTCACCTAATCACTATATCGAGTGACCAATTCTACAGAATCCTGAAGGACTTAATTCACATTCTGAAGTTTGCATTTTAACAATTATACTAGGCAAATTTGAGTTATAGTGTTCAGTTTCAATTAGATTTTGATTTAGAATCCTTAGAATGGGCTAAATTGAATTGAAACGAATCTGTGATTATGGTAATTGTTTATGTTTAAGTTTTAATTTTGATGCTAGGATTTATTTGATGGTTCCGAAGTACTCTCATGCGATAGTATAGTAAGTTAGTCTACACATTGTGTAGATTAAAGAATATCGTTCTATTAAAAAAACATAGATTCTTCGACTTAGACTTGTCCCGTGTCTACTGTCAGTCTAACGTCAAACTCCATTTATAATAGTGGTGTTTAAAATATGTTTAGCCTAAACAACTGATAAACACAGTTTCTTGGTAGTAGAAAGGCAAGTGTCTAACCTCATTAAATTCTCATCTATCAAAATATAGTGAACAAATTAATAAAAATAAATTAAAAAATTCAAAAACATACAAGATTAACAATAATCAATCAAAAAAATAAATTTTCTTTTAAATACGCCATAAAATCATGCAAATACAATCCAATATAAAACTTTCAAGATGTCTCGAGTGTTTATTGTGACTCATTCTAAATGCTATTCATAGAAGAACCAATTTAATTGTACTTACAAATTCGCAAATTTAGTTCATTACTCGATCAAAACTTTTTGAGCTACGACCGAAGAAGTGGTCGAAAAAAAAACTGAAGAACTTCTTAAAGAATACCGCAAAGTCAAGACTTAAAAAGATAACAACTTATGAAGGTACAGAGAAAAATACACGGAAATTTTATTTATTCGGCATCAACCAATAATGTTTAAGGCTCTCAAAATAAGAAAGTTGGTTTATAAGTTCATTTCACGAGCGAGATTCTCCTTGAAAAAAGTTTTATTGACTCCTGCGGGCTCTCTTAGGGATTGTTTAGATGAAGCAAACGTTGGATTACTTTGACAACTTTTTGTGGGCAGATTATAGGTATTATAGCATTGTGTTTAAGGTATTTGAGATTTAGGCAGTACCTATGAAGCAATATATGGATTGTTGTATGTACTGCAGAAAATATAATTTAGCGAGTTTGTAAGTGTTAGTTCAATTAAAATATGGGTAAAAACCTTTTTAAAGAGAAACTATTAAATGGAATTTATGTAAACATGTAACTGACATATTTTCTTGAGGCAATTTAATGTGTAAGAGGGACGTACACGCGTCAAGTTTTTAAGAAAATATTAAAGTTCCATGTTTTCATAAGTTTTTTTTGTACATTTTAGTTCATTAAAAGCTTAAAACTTTACAAAATATTTTTTAAGTAAAACTTCTAGCTTCCGACATCTCACCCTCTCCAATCTAGTGAACTCGTCAAAGCAAATCATATGAACTCAAAGTCAAGAGGTTTAATAGGTAGCTACTGAAGAGTTTCACTATTCACCTCCTGGCTATGGAGCCAGGAGGTGAATAAAATCTGATGATGGCATCAGATCAGTTCCATGATACCAAATTATAATTATCCGAACTGCATATACATACAACGTTTCAATGCGATACGACAATTACAAGTAAGTTAATATTGAGTTTTAACATTTTATTGCCTTGTAAGTTTGTACGCACAATATTCAATGATAGGGAGATAAGGGAGGGGTGAAGTCAATTTTCGTTAATTTCTTAAATAACTTCAAAACTGTTTATTTTTAAATTTAGCAAAAAATATGTTTGAGACCCTCACAACAATCACATGCATATGATGTACCACACGCTATAGTTTGCAAAACGTTTATTTTAAATTTCATACGTTTCCCCCCAAAATTGATCCTATATTCAAAATTCGTTTATTTACGTTGTACGTCCGTGTTTGGGTCACAGAAATTCAAATGTGTGTTTTTCATTAAGACGTCCGGAACCCTAAAAACGACCTAAACACATGTGAACATTGCACGTTAAATAACAGCTTGTACAAAAGTACTGCTTATTCTGTTTTTTTTTTTAACTGGCATGAAACATGAATCGCGTAAATGGGGCCTCTATTTACTTGAATCATGATCAATGCCAGTGGCATACAATAAAATTGAAGCAACAACTGCGTTTAGATGATGCAACCACGTATATATATGTATGTTGTTGCTTCGATTTACATGGTATGCTACAAGCAGTTAAATCGCGGCGTGTAAATCAGGCTTAAGCTTTTGAGTTATGTTGGACGACAAAGGGAATGATAATTAGTACTGTCTACAAATCCTCAGTAAATTCTATAATATCAAATTGAGAACTTCGCTTGATATCAGTTAATTAAGCATGTTACTCTAAAGCGCTAAATTGTCTGTATAAACAACTAGCACTTCGCCCGCGACTTCGTTCACTTGGATCTAGAAAAAAAAAGTAGCCTATGTTCATCAGACATAATTTCGGCTTCTAATGGTAAACAATTTTTCAAATAACTCTGGTACTTTCGGATCCTATTCAATACAAACAAACAATCAAATCTTTCCTCTTTATAATATTAGTATAGATGATGACTGTTCCACTTAATAATATCCCATAAATGAATATAATGCTTTTGTGGAATACTGAGAATTGGTATTAAATTGAATTATGTTTCACACGAATATAGTTGCTAAATTGTGGAAATAACAGCAACTTATATCCTCATATTTTGCATACGTACTGGTTAGTTTTAAAGCTCACATCAAAGACAACTGACCACCATAGCCATACCTTGTTTGTAACTTTACATAAACACATTCCAGTAGAACTATCCACAGCTGCTGCCTACAATTTAGAAACTACGTGAACTGTTGGTTTTCCAAGCCACATACAGAAAATAAACTAGTCATAGACCAATAGATTTCATCAAACTTTAATGTTTGTAAGGTTTTTACGCATAAAAAGAATAATGTTAATAACTAGTGTCCATGCCAGTCCACTCAACCTTGTAGGAGATGAACTAATTAAAATATTGCTGTTACTCATAGCGTTGAAATCGCTGCAGATCATTTGTTGTGCGTGAGAAAAGTACTCCGATAATATTTGTAAATTGAATATTTTGTTGGAAACTTTGAACGTAGCGCCTGTAGTCACATACTCAAACGCAAACTTAAAGCATTTATTTCAAATAAACCATTTACAGACTTATAAAGCTATTTGCCCATTCCAAAGCGTAGTAGTGTCCTATGGAAAATAACGGGCAAGAAACTCCATGGACACTCTTTTAAAACTTATTATATAATAGAGACTAATAAATATTTGTTACTTCATCCGTGTTGAAAATTATAGTACATATTGGGAGAACGATGTAGAAAGCAAAAAAATATAAAACATGTAATTTGGTAAAATGAGGTATTCTACTTAGAGCACTGATTTTAACGACACTAACTTGATCGAACGGCACCTAAGCTCAGTAGCTAAGAGCTGGCAGCTACTACTCGTAGTTTGTTTGTTAGTTTTCATGTACTAGAAATCAAATCTACTATAAACCTTTAGATGAGTGCATTGAGCCATTATACATACGTAGAACGTGCACTATGTATAACACACTATACAGATATTTGAACTCGAAAGGCCTTTGCCTAGCAGACACGAATCAGCCTCAAAAACCTACGTTTTTACCCAAAATAAATTTAGACATGGCCAAAAATTGTATGGGCTTGTACCCCAGAATGTACAGATACAAAATATTTGTCATTTAATAGTACTGATCTTCTACGAACAAAATTTAAAAGAGGCAATTTACTGAGCAGTTGTGGACAAAAGTTATGAACGTTTGAAAAGATTGATTTTTGCACTATAGCTAAGGTATTTCATAAAAATTAATGTGTATATATCTGTGCCAGGCTTTTAATATAAATAGCATTTTAGTTAAAAAAAAAAACGCATTTTTTATAATCTGATAAAATCTATAGTTTGTAACTATTGTTTATAGCACTTAAAGTAAAATATCTACAGTAGCATATTCTGTATATGGCAAATAATAAAACAAAGAACATTATTTTATTCATTTAATGTTATCAAAACATTATTTCAATTCCAAAATGTCGTGTCTTCTTGCACGTATTACTGATCTCCAACAGCCATAACAAACATTGGTATGACCAAGTTGTCTTACCCTTAAATTGGTTACAAGGCGTCTTGGTTTATTGTCATAACAGGCACCACAGACACGAGGTGACAACTGTGAAGGTAAAATAGGAACCTATTAGTCTTAGATTTGACCACGACGTTAGAATATGGAGTAAATAATACCTGTCGTATATATTTTAGTAGGAGGTACTTATTGAAGAAATTACCAAAAAAGTTAACCACTCCTATGGAAGAACTCATCACATCAGGGGTTAATGATGATATTACATGCCGCCTGCGCGCGTTCTCTTATTGGGAAAACTACAGTCAACACACGCTTGTAAAAGGTCTATTTTCGTTGTTTGTAATTATACAGTTTACAGTCATTATTAGTTAGAGCACTCGTGTGGCGCTACGACACTATAAAATATAAACGTATAAGCGAAAACAATGAAACAAAAACACGATTCGAACGAGAAAACCGGCGCAAACGTCAAAGAAGGAATATGGTATTGACAATTGACATTTGTCAGCGGTGTTGGCAGTAATAACGTCATAATTATCCTATCCGTAACTGCACTAACATCTATAAATTCAGTCATAGATGGTTGGATTTATAGACAAGAACACATGCAAAAAATACGTTTCATTACATTATGGTTACGAATAATTTACGTGTATATTTAAGGCCTGCTAAGCGTTTATTTATTATTTTAAAAACCTTCATATAATATTTTTTCCCTGTTATGAACATTTCTAATATTATACGGCAACATTAAAAAGTGTATAAAACGCAAATCAAACAGAAAAACTTTTAATTACGATTATTTCTCCACTTCTGCTAGATGCATACAAAGCTATTCAAAATTCTTTATTTATTTTATTTTAATTATCTGCATTAAATGTACGTTTGTACTCCGTGGGGCACATTTTGTCCATCTCCTTTCACACAAAACAAAATAAAATAACTTTCTTAAAATGAAAAATGGAAAAACAAGATCACGGAATCGATTGTTCAATGGGCAGAATATTTTACTTACTACAAAGAGTTATCGTCCAAAATGGCGCGAACTTGATATTTTCTTATGGTTCTTAAACAAATGGTGTATCTTTTGCAGATCAACATTTCTTTTTTTTAAATGATTGCGAAAAAAGGAAACAGAAAATTTTCAGCTACTGTTTGATATTTTAGTGTCTCAACTTGTAAGCTAAATACGTTTTATAGTAGAAGATATTTAGGAAGAAAGAAAGCGCATAAAACAGTCAAGTGGGAAATGAATTGAGCTCTCAGTACTTTATTTAAAATCTAGAAAAATTTATAATTTAACTTCAACACCATTTCAGATAAAAGACGTCGTCTGCTAGACATAGACCTCCTCCAAGCACCGGTACTTCCACCAGTTCTATGCTTCTTGCATATACCCTTGCGACCGCGTACCGGAAGCCGTAGCGTTGGAAGGCCTCAAGACTGCAGGAATCCACTGGATGCGAGAACCACTAAAAGGCATTAAATAAAATAACATGGTCGCTTAAGAATTTAGAATAAAGAATTTCGATACACAAAAGTAAATTCTTCACAAATTCGATAACAAAAATTATAACTTACTTTTTAGATCCAATAATTTTCATTACGATAAAATTGTATTATAACAAAAGCTTTCGTCGTTATTTTTAAAAGTTTAATCAATTTTGATGAGCTTCTGATTACATTAGGGGAAATACTTTTGTGAAATTAGTAGAAAACGTAGTTTATATTGTGATTTTATGTACAAAGGTAACTCGATCTAGTATTTTTTTAAAGTAATTATCTGACCGCTGGAATAAAACAACATTAAGAAGGCCTAGATAATGTGACATTCTATCGGTAATAACGATGCTGAAAATGTATAAATGTTCTGCATTAACAAAAAAAGCTACTGAAAAGCTAATGTGAGTCGTTGTAGAAATAGGAAATGCTTTGAAAGCGTTTGCCACTTGGCAAGGCCCTTTGGTCTCTAGATTAGAACCGCAGTTGCATCTGCAGGAAGTACTTAAGGTTGTCTGTAAAATATCACTTTTAACTATAAGACCGCCCAATGTTACCCAATGTAAAAAAATCACATTCATTTCTGTAATTAAAGATATATATATATATAGATATATCAATCTGTGGTTAAAGAATCTTTATTTAACTCAAATGAAATTTACTACAAATTTCATTTAATGAGAAATACTTTAACTATTAATGATGATGACATTCGTGAGCAGAGCTAGTATAACACGCACACATAGTATAAGAAGACAACAAAAATTAACGAAACACAACAAGACATTGAAGGTAGCAAAAAGATTCATGCGAAACAAAAATCGAAGTTAAAAATATAAACCTACTTCTAATCTACTTAGTACAATAAAAAACAATTATAAAATTGTCTACAACCATTTTCATTCTGTATTAACTCAGGAACTTAATGTACAGTATTTTTAATTAAAATTGTTTACTAAACTTAGTGTATAAAAACCGTAGATTTTCTTTTGCGCTTGAGAAAAACAAACAGAGCGCTTGAGAAAGTTACAGATTTTAGCAACTTTAAAGTCTGTAGAAATCCGTGGGTTATCTCGTGTTTCTCCAAATGACGCGTTTTTTAATTATGTCAATGTGTTTCCAGAAAAAGATGCTTATCCTTTGCCTAATTTTCTTTTACTTCATTGTAAGCTTCATCTAGTGAAAGCATTCGATTACTTCGTTATCTCGTCTCGTGTAGTGACAAAATGTGAACTCTAAAAAATTAACGTTAATAAATTTCAACAATATCAAATGTCAACTGACAAGCGACAGCCGTCAACACAGTGTTGCCACTTCCTAAGCTACAACCCACACCCAAGTATACTACTTGACATTTCGGTAAGTATATATAGATAATATGTAATTTTTCATGATTAGTAGGTATAATGTTACTGGTATGGATGATTATGAATCAATAATGGGTGATAGAACTAAGAGAAAAATGGTTTAGGAGGAACTGAAGTTATAGTGGTTAATTGGTTATATAGAGCCAACTTTTTAGAATTTCTTTCATTGCACTTTATGTCACGTAGTAAGTAGACATAGTGAAGAGAGTTCAATAAAAACCTATTATACCTTTTTCCAAAACCCTCAGTGAAAGTCAAAACCCCAATTATTACAAAGAAGCCTCCCTACAAAACTGTTTACAGCCTTCCAACAAATTCTTTCTATATCAGCAACCTGGCCAGGATATGGTCTAAAATATCAGCCACGTATCGGCTATATAAAAAGGTCTAATCTTCGGACCGCAGACATCTAAGAGTCTATAAAACGAAACGATGAGTTTTGGGCTCTTTATAATACAGAAAGAAAAAAAAAAGATTCCAATATAACGAGTAGGAACAAACGGGGCGTAAAGACTGCTCCTCATTTGTCTATTCGACCATGAGTTCGGGTCCCGTACTAATAATGTTTTATCATTCATCCGTCACGGTATAGTGGCTATTTGGTTAAATGAATGTGTTTTACTCCTTCCTTATTTTTTCGGCTTTTGGCAGTAGGTGCATATACAGTGCCACATGCGAACTACGCATCACACTGACGATACGCAAAAATCCTACATCGCGCAAGCAGAGTTTATCTCATAATCATAATCATCATAATCAGCCTCTAACGTTCCCACTGCTGGGACACAGGCGTCCTCTCTATTAGAGGAAGTAAGCCACCACGCGGGCTCAGTGCGGATTGGTAGATTTCACATGTCTTTCACACACATACCGGTTTCCTCACGATGTTTTCCGTTACCGTTTTGAGAGCAGTGGTGATGAAATTATTTTACACAAAGTAAAGCGCCTGCCTGGTTTCGAACTCACGACCTACAACACTCCACCCACCTCCCCCACCTACCATAGTTTATTTCGCAACTAGCATAATCATATATTCAACGTACCTACATCAATCAGTGGGCACTTGATCACCAGATACAAGACAACACATG
Organism: Dasypolia templi; assembly: GCA_963555695.1. Lineage (NCBI taxonomy): Eukaryota > Metazoa > Arthropoda > Insecta > Lepidoptera > Noctuidae > Dasypolia > Dasypolia templi. The sequence goes on along the minus strand of OY743137.1, from coordinate 8,346,745 downwards.
AACGTAGCATGACCGGGTTTTGTCTGGCTATTGCTGAGCATGAGTTTGATTCCCAGGTCGGGCAAAGTGTTATTGGGTTTTTCTATCTAGAATTTCTCAGTAGCATCCCGGAGTCTGGATTTGTACCCGGCTGATGGCAATAGGCTCGCCCCCTATTACATGGGACTTAAGCATAACTAGCGAAATGTGGGTGTACTATAGGTACCCCTCTGCCTAAACCTTCTAGGATTACAGGCGTGATGTTATGATGTTACGTGTATTATTTTAAATATGAAATTATAACATCTACTGTGGAAAAACCGTCAAAGTACAAATTATTAATATTATAACACTATTAAATGTATTTTCATTATCCTCTCATCCGTCGGGAGGCCTTTAAAAGGCTTGTGTCAAAAAACGCGCATTCGTCAAAGGCCTTTTAAAGGCCTGTAAAAAACCGCGTTTGTTTTGTCTAATATTTGTATAAATAATCTGTGCATTGAATGGTTATACATGGACCATTGTGTACACAAATGAATACGGAACATAAACCCACACGCATCCCCTCTCTGAGAAGCGCCAGTGACGGTTGCTAACGGCATTTAGGGACGCTCCCCGCAGTCGGTTTTTGAGAGCGCGCGCGAAGCCCACGTCGGTCGCGAAAAGGAGTAGTGCGTGGATAAAACCTTGTGTTCAGTGAATTTCAGATATGGAGAGTGTATACGGGTAAGTAATAAACTGTTTTTATTGCCAAGATTTTATAATACATCAATATTTTGCACGGAAATGGCTATTGCAAAAAAACATCGCGAGCCATTTTTCCGCCATTTCGCCGCGACCGTCGTCGCATGTCCCGTAATACGCTTAATAATTCTACTGTTGATAGCAAATAAGTGTGTTGTATGTATCGTACAATTGTTCCTATGCATTTATTTTAACTTTTACATTGAAATTTGCGTAACATTGATACGCAAAATACGAAGTAAAAATTTGTAAACATAAAAAGACCTTTTAAAGGCCTCTTGACGGACAGGGTATTTTAGGTCAATGACATTAAAATCCGCAAATATGTCAAGGATTGAAATGTGTGGAAAGGACACCCGTACATTTCAATTTTATAATTTATTCTTAAGATATAGGTACTACAACACTGCTTTTATTCCAGCTTCATGGACACTTAAATTTTTTTCGGTTTTTTTTTTTTTTTAAACGATAAAAATTAAAGTTATATATCATGTAAATAAAAATTTACATAATATTTAAGCTAATATACATGTAAACATTGATAATAATATGTACAAGTACAATTTTTTTTGTATTGATTTTTTGAAGTTCAGATGTGACAAAACTTGTAGTATCCATTTTTTTTCGTTCTGGTGCATGTACTTGTGTATTTTGTAGTGAAATTGTTTGTTTTGGTTATTGATTTCTGTAATGTTTTTGTAAGGCAGCATGCCTTTCTATTGTGCTTATCGAATAGTAAATATATTCAAAATGTAGAATGTTAATTTGTAACTAACACTTAAGCAACAGAATTTAAACTTTGACCAAAGTTTGAGAGGATGTTTTTTGCACTTGTTTTCAAGTGTTCGTTTTGGTAAGCTGATACCGTTAAACTAAACACTTCTAACAGCTGAGACTCTGTCTGTGTTAGCTAAGTGGATCAAACATTAATATAAATAACAATCTCAAGCCACTTGGTTTAAAGCGTTCTCAGAAACGAAGCGTAAACCATATCCATTGTTTTGTTTGGAACGCGGCACGCTCAATGACGTCATGATGTTGTTTTGCTAGTGTGATGAAAAAAATGTATGGGGAGGTGTGTTCTTTTGATTGATTAATGTGAAATAATGTGTATTTATGTTAATAGAACAAAAACTTTTTGAAATAATGGTTTGTTTTTTTAATTATAAAGACCTTTACACAAGAAACTGGTAAAAATCCCCTCACTCTGATTACATATTAGGATTACATATATATTACAAGACAAAACTAGATTAATCCATACATATTCTGTTAGCTAATTTCATAATAATTCTAACGACATAACTTCCAAGCAGCTCCCATACAAAGCTTAGGAGATATCATCGTTTTAATCAGACGCGCCATTTTCACGCCGGTCCACCCAGAAGTAGCTTGACAGATGCGCATTTTTTGCCAAAATGGCCGCGACATATGAGAGGTTATGGCAACTGAATGTATCTTTTTACTTTGGGAACACGTAGAAATAACGGTTATGTTACTTTCGTTATTTGTGAGTGGGGCAAAAAGTTTTAAAATGGTAAATTGTAGTGCAAGGGCAGTCGTTGTTGGATTTTGAAAAAGATTAGTTGTGGATTAAAAAGTATAAGCAAGAAAATAGTGATTAATTACATATCAGAAGTGACAAGAACCACGAGCCATGTCTCGGTAAAAATCGTAAGTATTTTTAAGAATTATTTACATTACTTCATTGTTTTTGTCCCAGATAACTTCAGTGAACGGTGACTGTGGTTATTATGTAGTTTCATGATCCGGTAGCAATCATTGTAGCGTATTTTCCAGGTTGTTAATGTTTATATCATAGTTTTAATTTCGACATCATATTTAAAATTTGGCCAATGCAAGATTTTGCCGAGGCTCGACCTTTGAGTCGAGGCATCTCCTCGATAAGGTTAGCTTGGCGTTGGACTTATTATAATAATAAAATAACTAAACAGTTGGGACGATGCACGTGGTACTCTTGGTCGAGGCAACTCCTTGATAGAGTGAACATTGCATTAGACTTTGAGAATAAATAAATAAAATATTGTGCGAGTGTTTTTGGGAATTTCGCTACGAGATTTCACTCTGAGCAATTTGAATAGTATTTCAACAGTCTGTTCCGTTCACTGGATTTCCTGAGCAGTTATATTGTTTGATTATTAAGCAGCACTATAGTGTAAATGATAAATGATTTTATTTCTGTTAGTAGGTTTTTACAAACACTTTTACACGTTAATCATATTTTAAAAGTAGATGAGATCGGCGTTTCCTATCTGACTACTCTGAGAAGAAAGGCCGAAACAAACTCAGAGGTGACAGTCTCTTTTAAAGTCCCGTACCAAAAAAAAGGACATTTGGGTAGGCCGCATAAATTACTCAAACTGCCAGACCATAATTAAAACTAACTTAATTATTTGTAAAATAAACTGGGATATAAAAAAAACAACAAATCAACACTGCCTTCACATTCACTATGTTTCTGAGCGCTAAGAATGATGAAAAGGTCACATTCAAAAAAGAAACAATAGAAAACAACAAGGCAATGGAAAATAGATACAAGGATCTAATACAACGGAACATCAATTAAATAAGTGCAACAAAGCTCTGGAAGAAAAATCGAGTAACTCGTAGTACTATAGAAATAATGAATTTAAAGATGCAAGAAGGAGAGAAAACCGACGAAGTGGTAAAAAAGGGCGCTAAGATCTTGAAATTGGATAAAACCGAATTTGAAAATGCATGGAGGGTAGGATCCGAAAGAAAAGATGTAAGGCCTATAGTTGTGACGGTGCGTACAAAAGCGGCGAGAGCGGAATGGCATAAATGTCGTAAATCACAACTCACAGAGCACATGTTATTTAACAACAATGACACATCACGTATCTTCTTTTTTTCTCGTTCTTTTTTTTTTCGCGTATAATGATCTATAAATGTGCTTAATTTCTATAGACTTAGTTATAAATAATAAGGATCTGTGTTTGTGAGCTACTTCGCTGCAAGATCAATTGATAAATCAAATAACTAGTTCCAGCTGTCATCTCAACGGACGGATTTGAAATCATCACCAAACCCGGGGAGTATTTCCTTTAATTTAAGCCTAATTATAGTAAATATTATTAGTCCCTATTGCACTTTTTTCCTTTAAAACGTTTTTACTGCTCGTCCCAGTGTGTTTCGTCGTAACCCTTTAATTCTCATTATTGCGGTTGTCTTTACGTTCTTGTCTTTTGACAATAAATCACATAAAATACGTTAGTGATAATATAGAAATCACTGTTATTTATTTGTAGACATCCCACTGTTTACTTTTTTTTTTAATTAGAATCATTTAATTAAATTAATGTTAGATACTGGATTTACAATAACTTTACAATAGTAGTACCCTCAACCATTTTGCAAACTTAATTTTGTTGTTTTTCCCTTTTATTGTTGAATATTACCTACTATCTCAATTAAGACGTCTGTGATTAATTAAATTTTATCCCATAATTGAGATTTCACACTTTTCTTTACATTAATTCCTTTGTTTTTTTTTCAATTTTATTTTTGAACTTCAGGAAGTCCCTTCATCCTAGTACTTACTATTCACATCTCATCCCTCTCTCTTATTTATTTCACATACTTAGCTTTTTCTTCTCTCATTCCAGGGTGCCTCTAGGGTTGGCCTGTCAATATGTTAACCCGTAGAGCTGCATCCATATAGGAAAAACTGAGGGCTACATTGAAAGAATTGGAATCTTGCAAAAACCAGTGCTATCAGCTGCTACAGGAAGAGATGACAGCGAGGTGGAAATACAGTTAATCAATAACAAGAACACTGAGCTTAAGAACCAGTTGGCTGAACTACATAAACATCATATGGACATACTTGACCAGCATCACCACCTTCGTCAACGTGTGTCAAATTTCCAGGAATGTAGTGACACCCACGAACTGGCTTTGAGACGCATATCTGAACTTGAACGAGAATTAAGCAGGGCCCACAACACAATAACCCATTTCGAAACTCAAAGTCAGTGAAGAGTCTGCGATCACCTGCAGTCTCTATGATGAGTTGGTTGGTAACGAGTCCGGACCCACATGTGTTGAGCCAATTGTTACAATTGATTTAACTGATGACACTATCACTAAAACCAAATTGTTTACTAGTCATAATAAGATTAAAAAATATATTAAAATTAATAGGCTGATTAGAAAATATCAGAAATCTTTGAAATGTCATAAAGTTAACAAAATAAACACAAAACTTAGGCATAAAAATCTTAATTTAATGCAAGAATTAAAGAAGTGTAATAGTGAATTAGACTTATGTAATATTATGTATGACACGGATAGTCAGCAACTTCAGGATGAGTTGTTTGTTAGGGAATATGCTCTAAAGGATATCTTTAGTAAATATGAGGCTTCTCAACAAGACCTGAGTAAACGCATGCAGGAGGCCAATGAGTTGGCAGACCTGGTCAAGTCAAATGCAGAGAGGTATGAGTCTCTGTCAAATAACCTATCTTTTAGCTGTGCCTGCTCCCAGGCACCCCAGCCTCAACTTATTACACCCACACCCACAGTGACTCAGCCAGTAGATAGCGGTATTAATAATGACAAGAATTGTATGAATAATTTGATTAACACTACATACATATTTTCTGACAAATTTGGTCAAGGTTTTGGTAGTATATGTAATCAGTGTTCGGAACATTATGTTAATAATAATTGTTTACCCGGTGCCAGTATTAGCCAATTAATTAGCAATATTAGACTGACAAAAATAAACCCTAGTTCAACTGTTATATTATTACATGGGGATAGCTTAAATGTAAGAAAAAAGGACATAATTGAATGTGTCCATTTGATGTTACATCTCAATGAAACTAATAATTGTAAATTTATTTTCTGTGTGCAACACGAAGACCATCTGCGCCAAGTATTCACCAGGCTTCGAGACTTCGGCATGGTGATTAATGTAGCAAAGTGCGTATTCGGTGCACCCGAGGTGACTTTCTTGGGTTATCGAATTGCGGAGAGCGGAACCAAACCACTGGACGAGAAAGTACAAGCCATACGCAATTTTCCCCCACCTAAAGACGTCAGGGCACTTAGACGATTCCTAGGTATGGCCAATTTTTACCGGCGATTCCTACCCAACGCAGCCCAAACTCAAGCACCACTGAACGCCTTACTCACAGGGCCCCACACCCATCAACCTCACCGGCGAGGCTCTAAAAGCATTCCACGAAACCAAAGAGAGTCTTACCAAAGCAGCTCTTCTGGCTCATCCAAACTGCCATGCCAAACTGGCATTAGTGACTGACGCATCAGATACGGCTATTGGTGCAGTATTACAACAGCACCACAATGGCGGATGGGAGCCGCTTGCATTCTTCTCCAGGAAGCTGAGTCCGTGCCAGACCAAGTACTCACCGTATGATCGTGAGCTTCTCGCGATCTACGAAGCCATAAAGTACTTTCGGTACATGCTCGAGGCCAGACACTTCACGGTCTACACGGACCACAAACCGATCAGTTACGCCTTCCATGAACGGAAGCATAGCTGCTCGCCCAGACAATTCCGGCATTTGGACTACATCGCCCAGTTCACGACTGATATTAAGCATATTTCCGGCAAGGATAACGTCGTGGCTGACACCCTCTCCCGAGTACACGAACTGAGTTTACCAGTTGGTCTCTCCGACCTCAGTACAGCCGAAGACAACGACCAAGAACTGGCTAAGTACCTAGCAGAGGGCACATCTCTTCGTCTACAGAAGATGGACTGCCCCGGGAGTATAAAACCTATATATTGTGATGTCAGTACAGCAGTACCCAGGCCTTTTGTGACGAAAGCATTCCGGAAGCAGGTATTCACAAGTCTGCACTCCTTAAGCCACCCGGGCGCAGCCGCGACCGCCAAGCTGGTAGCGGAAAGATTTGTTTGGCCCGGCATACGGAAAGATTGCAGGAAGTGGGCCAGAACATGCTTATCGTGTCAACGTGCAAAGGTTAGTCGACATGTTTCTGCACCATTAGGCACTTTCGATTTACCCCGCGCCCGCTTTAGGTACGTACACATCGACCTAATAGGCCCACTACCACTTTCACTCGGTAACAAATACTGCCTAACAGCCATAGACCGCTTCACACGGTGGCCAGAAGTCATGCCGATACCAGACATTACAGCTGAAACGGTAGCAAAAGCGCTAATCTCAGGCTGGATATCTAGATTTGGCGTGCCTACGGATATTGTTACAGATCGCGGCCGTCAGTTCGAGTCCGCTCTGTTCCAATATCTGGCAAAAACCACGGGTTTCCAACACAAGCGCACAACCGCCTATCACCCGGCCTGCAATGGACTGGTCGAACGGTTTCACAGGCAGCTAAAAGGCTCCATAACATGCCACGCGGATAACAACTGGGCAGAGATACTACCACTAGTGTTACTTGGCATTCGCAGTTCCTTCAAGGAGGACCTAAAAACTACTTCCGCGGAATTGCTGTATGGCGAACCACTAAGGCTACCCGGCGAATTCTTCGACCCACGCGCCGACGGCACATCAGACTTGTCAGATTTCACCGCGCGCTTACGATCATTCGCCGAGAAGCTGAAGCCTGTCCCGGCATCCCGCCACGTCAAACACAGGGTGTTCGTGTTCAAAGAACTAGCAACCGCAGAACACGTCTTTCTACGTGAAGACGCCTCACGTGCCTCTTTTCAACCAGCATACACAGGCCCACACAAGGTGATAGAAAAAGATGACAAAGTATACAAACTAATGATAAAAGGGAAACCAGTGACCGTCACAATCGATCGATTAAAACCCGCTTATATGCTTTCTAACGAGCAAGACGAAGACCGCATTGCCGATGATACAGAACCCAGAGAACAACCCAAATTACCTCCACAACCACCCAACCAACCACCAGCAACCACAACAAAACTACTTGGAAACCCATCCCCGGTACTACCTACCCCGCATCCATTAAACGTAGTTCCCAAAACAACTCGCAGTGGACGACAAGTTCGATTCCCGGATTATTTTCGCCCCTAACCAGGACTCTGGGGGGGAGTGATGTGGGCTACTCCCACATGCCATTACACACATACACACTCACAACCAAAACATTTACATTCCACACAAATTCGTCAAAACTACAAAATCAAATGTTGTGTATATGCACGTCGTCCCGTGGACACATACCATGGCTAGTGACGTCAGTAACAAACAGGTTCTGCCGGCGCGGCTCAGCGCGCACGCAGCCCCGCGGCGCCCGCCGGCCGGCAGTCGGCACACCGCCCTTGCTTGCGAAGCCCGCGTCATTCACTACCCGCGCGCCGCCATCTTTTGCATCAGCTTACCTGTGTCGCTTGTGCTATTGCCTAAGTTATTTCCTGTGCTTAACCTTCTACCTTTTGCTAAAGACTTTGTAGTGTGTAGTGTGTGGAACAATAAACGACCGTCTTAGAATAACCCTTAAAAGTGTTTCGTTATTCCGTTCGGACATCACCCATTGCCTGCTGTCTACAACACGAAATTGTGAGTACCTACTACCACTAAACCACCTAGATGTAGGAGACAAATTGCTACGTATGATACGCCTTGTAGTTTAAACTATTAGGTGCGACAACGGGTGAGCCGCATATGTTGAATGTTGTACATCAAAATATGCAGGGTCTGTCCGACAAAAAGTTAGAGTTAAGTTTATTTATGGAGAACTATGATGTTCACGTGTTATGTTTGACTGAACACTGGTTGAAGGAACATGAAGTAGTGTTTATCAATGATGATAATTTTACCGAACAAAGTGCGTTTGTGAGAAAAAGTGCTATTCGCGGTGGTTCTTTAGTTCTTGTTTCAAACAAGTTGAAATGTAAACAACGTTTAGATTTAGTTAATCTTTCTATCGAGCGCACTATTGAGTTGTCTTGTGTTGAACTAGAGCAATTCGTTGTAATCTGCGTTTATCGACCCCCTTCTGGTGATTTTATTAGTTTTGAATCGGTAATGGAGGATTCTCTGAATAGGTTAAAATCAAGTAATAAGAGTATAATTTTATGTGGAGATTTTAATATTAATATTTTAGATGTTACTCCATTAAGTATTAGACTTCTCAATCTGTTTAGGTCTTATAATTTGATTAACTTGTTTTTTGAACCAACTAGGATCACGGCATCTTCGTCAACTTGTCTTGATAATATATTTAGTAATTGTGATGCCAAAAATAAATTAGTATTAAGTGACTTAACGTCCGACCACTGTGGTTTATTAGCTAGCTTCCCCATGAAATTACATAAAAAACCGTATAAACTTGAATGCAGGCCTTATACAGCTAGTCGTTGTAAAAAGTTTAAAAATAATATAGCTCATAGAATTACACCATCGTTAGTAGAACACGAGAATCCTAACGAAATTTACGGAGCCCTTTTTGATGTTGTGCAAAAAGAATACCAGTCTATTTTCAAGACCAAAACCGTTAACATTAATGGCACTTCCGTTGGCTTCAACCAATGGGCTACTCCAGGTATTTATAAAAGTAGAGCGAGACTATACGAATTGTATGGTTTGAAAAAATACAGGTTTGATGCTCCTTTCCTAGAGTATGTTAAAAATATTCAACATTATTTAAAAAGATTTGTGCTATTGCTAAATCAAAATTCTTAAGTGATTCAATTAAAAGTTCAAATAATAAAGAAAAACTAACAAATATTTAAAAAATTATTAACAATGAAACGGGTAAGTCGGTTAAACAAGAAAATAAACTTGAGATTATGGTCGATAACAAATTAGTTAGTAAGGCAGCTGATGTAGCTGAGGCATTTAATGAGTTTTTTGCCAACATACCTATAACTATGACTTGTTCCTTAAATTCGTCCCCGTCTAAAGCTGAGAACCTTTTGAATAGTAGTGTGCAAAAATGTACTCGCTTATTTAGCTTCGAACATGTAACGCCTAGTGATGTAATTAACGTCTTTAACACTCTTAAGTCTAAAAACACTGGTGATAACTGAGGCATCTCCATTAAACTTTTAAGTAATATAATAGACATAGTAGCCCCCTATCTAGCTATTACTTTTAATAAATGTGTTGATCTAGGAACTTTTCCTGACCTCATGAAGAGTAGTAAAGTCATACCATTATTTAAATCTGGTAATAAAAATATCATTAGTAATTTTAGGCCTATTTCTATCTTACCAGCATTTAGCAAAATATTTGAAAAGTTAATACTTAATCAGTTGCTAAGACATTTTAACTTAAATAGCCTACTTCATAATGAACAATATGGCTTTACAAAAGGACGTTCGACTACAGATGCGGGTGTTGCTCTGCTGAAACACATATTTAATGCATGGGAGAAATCACAAAATGCTATTGGAGTTTTCTGTGATCTCTCTAAAGCCTTTGATAGCGTGCGCCATGATACGCTTTTGCGTAAACTACGTCATTACCGTGTCCAAAACGAAGCTCTCAACGTAATAAATTCTTATTTACATAATAGGTTCCAATGTGTAGATGTCGATGGTGTGAAATCTTCCGAGCTACCAGTTCAGTTAGGTGTACCTCAAGGCTCAATACTGGGTCCATTCTTGTTTTTAGTGTATATCAATGACTTACCATTCTATTTAAATGATATCTGTGACATTGTACTGTTTGCAGATGATAACTCTCTTATTTTTAAAGTAGACAGGAATAGACAAGATTTTGACGACGTAAACCGTGCACTCTCAATGGTTACGGATTGGTTTACGTCAAATAATCTAGTTCTCAATGCCAAGAAAACGAAATGTGTGAAGTTCGCCTTACCGAATGTTAGAAATCTAGGACCCAACATCGTCTTAGATAAAGAGCTGCTTGAAACTGTAGACTCGGCGGTTTTTCTGGGCATAACGGTAGATGCCAAACTTCAGTGGGGCCCACATATCTAAAGCTTAGCGGGGAGGCTCAGTTCAGCCGCCTACGCCGTCAGGAAAGTAAGACAATACACTGACGTTGATACAGCTCGCTTAGTCTATTTTAGTTATTTCCACAGCGTTATGTCCTACGGTATTCTGCTGTGGGGCAAAGTCGCTGATATTCAAAATATATTCGTCCTTCAAAAACGAGCTGTCCGGGCAATTTATCAGCTAGGAGCCAGAGTTTCTCTTAGAGATTTTTTTAAAGATATTGGTATTCTCACGGTGGCATCTCAATTCATCTTCGCCAACATCTTATATATTAGGAAAAATATACACTTATACACAAAAAACAGTGATTTTCACAATGTTAACACCAGAAATAAGAACAAACTACGTGCTCCCTTTCACCGGCTTCATAAGGTCCATAACTCATTTGTTGGGCTTGGTATAACCTTTTATAACAAGTTGCCCTCTTCTTTACTAGATTTACCTTTTAATGCGTTTAAGGCCCAAGTAAAATCCAACCTTTGTTCAAAGGCATATTATTCCATTAACGACTACTTAAACGATAAGAACTGTTGGTCGCTGTGATTAACTCAAGACAATGTTCGTGTTCTTTCTCCAGAATCAGCTTACTAACTGACAGGGTATATGAGTTCATATATTTTTTTAATTTTTTATTTGACGGTTTATGGCAATTATTTTGTTGTCTTCATTTATTATTGACATGATCTACTCATTACAATGTTTTTAATGAGCTGTATTGCAATATATGGTTAGCTAGCGACCTCGACAATTGATAATATTATTCTTGCCTGAGCAACCAACAGCAGGTTCGTCATGCTCCCTTAGATGTCACTGCTTGCGGTAGCGTCGGGGGTCGGGTTTCCTCCTTCCCTCAAATATGGCAAGGGGGGTAATGGCTGACCTTTGCGTTATGCTCGTGAACGGGTGCTGCTTGTGGTGACTGGTCGTCTTGCTGTCTTTGGTTTTATCATTGTTACAGTAATTGTTCTGTTGATTTATTTTACTTTGATGGTCCTAGTTTATCATTTATTTATTTTATTTGTTTGTATAATAATTCCAGTATTGCATATGTAAGCTGCCATGCCCTTTAGGCCCGAAGGCTTTATTTATGTATTTGTGTTATTTACATGCAATTTTTTTTCATTTTTTTGTCATTGGCGTTTCGGTAATTACTTGCAATTGTTTAGAATCAAGTTCTTCTAACCGAACAGACAGCTGTACTGTTGGGGAGTTTGTTGCGCCACTTCTTCTTCCCAGCTAAAGCACTAGGAAGTGGTGAAGGGCGGGCTTTTTGGGGGACTGTCTTATGTAATTTTGACGTTCGAAAAGTGCTGATTCTCAGCCTAATTTGAATAAATGACTTTTGATTTTGATTTTGATCTTCATGACTGAGCATGTAACTCGACAAACCAAGCAATTATTTTGGGCTACAAAGACAAAGCTTGAAGAAATCCATAAATATCTATTATGGATGCCAAAGTATTAATTTTAAAAAAATATAACGAAAAAAAGATCTATCATATTCGCAATGAAGGTGACTTCGAAACATACGTACATAATCAAAAAATCTAATTAGTGACATATTATGTAATGATATATTCATAGTTAGATCACGTCAAGGAGGTAAACTTTAATCTACAATAGCAGCTGCTGGATATCGAGTACTCGAAATTCATAGATATCAAAGAATGGTCAAACTACGTTTTATCCAGTGAAACTAAAATATAAATCATACACATTTACATTTGTTCTATTAGAAAACATTTCAATCAGTTAACGGTGCTTCTGCAAAACGTTTTAAATAAACTGGATGTTTTATGTCTCACAGAAATTAATATTAGGCAGGATGAAGTGTCCATGTACACAATCGATGGTTACAATATGTATTCACAAACAAGATAAAAAAAGCAAGGAGGAGGCATATTTGTTTATGTGAGAACCAGTCTCCACTTCAGTCCACTACAATGCTATCCTGCATCAACATTTGAGCTGACACACTGTGACCTTGCTAAGAATGCTTTTAAAGCTTAGCTACGAGTATTGGTAAATCGCCTAGTAATGCAATGTCAGTGTTTACCCGTAAACACTGACATTGCATTACTAGGCGATTGCAACATTAACTTGCTAGGGTTAAACTGGATTCTGTAGCAAATGAATACCTAAATATGTTAGCCGATTTGGGACTTCACTGCGGGATACGAGACATAACACGCGAGGCGATTGTCGGACAGAGGCGAGTGGCGTCATGCATCGATCACGTCTTCATGCGGAATATAAGTGGCGGGGCGAGCGACGTCCACGCTCTGCCCGATCATGACCTATGCCAGTGCAGTCTTTGCACACGCCAAGCCCCATCGCTTCAATATAATGCAGACCCTCCTGAACAAGTTCCTCCGTAGGATAACAGGCTCCCCCTGGTACGTTCGCAACGAAATCCTCCACGTTGCCCTCAGGATTCCCACTATCCACCAGTTTATGAAACGCATTTCAAAGCGTTTCTTCGAGACCGCCGCGAATCACCGCAACCATCTGGTTGTCAAGGCCGCTAGCTATATTCCCTCCTCCATCAGTCATGTCCGCCGTCCCAAGCATGTCCTCACCGATCCCGATGACCACATGACTCTCATCCAGGAGAGCAGTAGGGCCACCAGTACAGTGCACAAACACAGACCGACATTCCGACCTCGCCGCCGAGGTACCTCGCGAAGACCCCGACGTAACTGTCCTCCCCGACCCTTGCTCGACGAAGTGCCAGCCCACGCCGTAGCTGAGCCTGTAGCTTTAAATTCCCCGAATAATAATAATATAATCCAGATCCAGCCTGTCCCATCTTGCTGTCCTCCCGTCAGCTACGCCTTAAGCCGAAGTCCGTACCCCACAAGGGGTGCCCTTAGCGAGCGTTCGCTTAGTAATGTAAGTAGTTTTACGCCCCTGGCAGGAGGTTTTGAGTCCGGTTAAGTAGTCAGGACCTCTCAAGGTCAACTAAGAGATGCCATTCATAAAAATTAAAAAAAAAGACGTCCACGCACACTCGATGCTCGACTCTCGCCGCGGACGGACGTGACTGTGTGCTCTCTCGCTACCGGCCCAGTGTTGTGTTTCGTGTTTATACTCGTCGCAATTACGTGACGTCATCGTCGCCCCGACTACACCGATTACAAAATCAAATCAAGAAATTGATTTTGATTTTGATCAATTAAAAATGCATTTTTCAAGGCAATCTATTGTTTCTCCTCGTATTGGTCCTCGGTGGAAACCATACGGTGCCAACGAAGCGGAGTGTGGTGTTTCTTTATGGTGTGTCTACACTCTTCGCGCTAGACTGGTCAGGGCCCCGTTCGCACAATAAGACTGGCGACGGTTTTACAAGCTTTGGGCTCACCAATAGGTACACACCTCCCTGTCTACACCCGACAGGGAGGGAACTCATCCCCGGGCCAATCCACCCGGGGAGTTAGGTACAGTTTTAGGCTAGTGGAAACTTAATTTCCACCATTCCCTCCCTTAAGTTGTCCCCCCTCTCCGACCATGGAGGACGCCCTAATAGTGGCGTTCTTCAAGGAGGTCCTTTTTAAGGACCCCGACTTCCTCCCCAGATATGGCGCGAAATTCGCTGCTCTGCAGCAGTCCGTCCCCGGTCCCTCTGACCAAGTAGGCACCGCCAGCTCAGACATCGCTTCATTTAGCGATGCCCTCGAGCCCTCTCCCTCTCCGTCGCAACTTCCAAGTTGCTCGCCGCCGGCTGTCCACATGGACACCAGCGAACCATCCCCTCGCCCGACCTCTCCTTATGTGGAGAGCGACTCCGAAAGCTCCTCCCCCTCTTCCGACGATGGATTCAAGACCGTCGGGTCGATAAAGAGGCGAATCATCAAGGAGGGTCCTGACAACAGGAACAAGAAACCCAACCTGGACCATCCCGACCCACCTCCCGTGGCCCCATCCGCCACTGCCCTCTCCCAGGCCGCCTCGGCTTCAACCTCCTCTTCCCTCAGCCGCAATGCTGCCAAGCCCTCTGTACAGCCCTCTGTGGCAAAAAAGATCGCCCTTTTCCCCCTGTATTCATCCAGGACAAGGGGAAATGACAGGACAGATGTGTCCAAATGGTGCAACGATTTAAGAATCGGCTACACCAGTGCCAAGTCTACCCAACAGGGTATCAAGGTAACAGTCCCTACGTCTAACGACTACAGGGAACTAACCAAAACCTTACGTTTAAGAGGTGTGTCCTTCCACACCTACGCCCTCCCCGAAGACCGTCAAGTTAGGGTTGTGATTCTTAGGATCCCCAAGAAAATCCCCGCAAACGAAATAAAAGCTGACCTTCAGTCGCAGAACGTCCCCGTCACCAACGTGCACCGGATGCACCGCGCCAGAGGCAGAGTGCCATTTGACATGGTTCTCGTTGTATGTCCTCCTACTGAGGGTCACCACCCCATATTTAATGTCCGGAACCATCTGCAATCTCACCGGTTTCCAGATCGAAAAACCTTTCAAGACCGGTGTCATAGGGCAGTGTCATCGCTGCCAGCCATACGGGCATTCGCAGATGCACTGCCATGGCAAACCCAGATGTGTCAAGTGCCTGGGGGAACACGGCAGAATGCTCCCGTCCCAAGGACCGTACCTTGTGCACAGAGCCGCCAAGCTGTGTGCTGTGCGGCGAGTCAGGCCATCCGGCCTACTATCGTGGGTGCCCCAAGGCTCCCAAATCCTCTTCTCCCAAGCTGACGAAGTGCGCAGACGCCCGTCAGCAAAGAGAAAGCCCCCGCTACGCCCACGCGTGGCCAACCTCACAATACCAGGAGCGACTCAGTCCTCAGAGGCCCTCACCCTGGAACTACCTTCACCACCAGCAGGCTTTTCCAGCCTTAGATCCCAGGCCCGTTCCTGCGGCCATCCCTCTACTAATGGACCCCCGCATCCGCGTCAACGCTCCCCCAAGCATTCCTGTGCCCGTCAACAAAGCCGCTCTCGCTGCTTCAGCTCCACCCGCAGCCACCCGTGTGGTCAGAACCCTATGGACGCCTTCAACGTGATCTCGAGCACGTTCACGGCCTTCCTTACCCCTCGCGCCAGCGAAATTGTTGCCGCCAGAAATGCTGGCAACCTTTTCATGATACAGAGTATCTACAATACGTACCCGGATATTACGCAAGCCCTGATGTCCTTTACCAACCAACCTAACCCTAATAATGGATAAAGGAATCCTCGCGAGAACCAAACCCCGATCCCTAAAGCAAGGTTATTTCAATGCCAATGGCATCCTGCGACATCGCGCTGAAATCAGCGAGTTCCTCCGCGACCACCACATCGACATCCTCCTTATTCAGGAAACCTTCCTTAAGCCCAGCTACCGGAATCCGTCAATTGCAAACTATCGTACAATTTGCAAAGACAGGACGCGTTGCCATAAGGGCGGTACCCTTATCTATTACAAAAAGGAGCTTTACTGCATTCCCATTGACCCTCCCACACTTTCATGATTGGAAGTGTCTTGCTGTCGGCTTGGCATGACAGGTCATCAACCGATCACTATAGTATCGGCCTACGTCCCCCTCATTAATACTTCGGAGAATTTCCAACTCCTTACTGAAGATCTCTCTGTCCTATTTAGCCTGAGTGACTCCGTTATCATAGCGGGTGATCTCAAGGCAAAACATCCCTCCTGGAATAGCACCAGGACCTCTTCCAGAGGGAGACACTTGTTCAACCTCTCCTGCTCTCAGAATTTCGATGTCATCGCGCCGATGACTCACACTCACTTTCCCCCCGATCCCAATCACACCGCCGATGTGCTCGACGTGGCGCTTCTACAGAACATCAACCTACGGTTGGACTCTATAGAAGTTGTAGAAGAGCTCGCTTCTGATCACCGTCCAGTAGTAATGAAACTGGTCCGCCGCATAGGTCTCCCGAGTCGGGCAAAGTGGTAACGAACTGGAGGAAAGTAAGCGATCGCTTAAAATCCACCACGTCCGGCCCACTTGGACCCAATCTCCGATCATTTTGACTCTATCGCTGACACGACGGCCGCGGTCGACTCATTTACAGCTCACGTACAATCAGTCCTGAACGATTGTTCAAGGGCTGGTAGTTGCCAGACGATGTACGTGAACTGTTGAATGAGAAGAACGCGGCTATCCGTACCTATAGCAACTTCCCCTGCGACGCGAACTAAGCCCATATGCGTTACTTACAGCGTACTGTAAGAACACGCATAGAGGAACTGCGTACCGCCGGATGGGACAAGATGCTGAGTGAACTGGAGCCCACCCACCTAGCCTTCTGGCAACTCCAGAGGAAACTCAGATCCGGAGAAATAGTCTCCATGCCCCCCCTGATCCGCCCTGACAAGACTGAGCCTCTAGCCGACAGTCTATAAGCCCAATGCTCGCCTAGCTCTCAACCAGTAGACCAAGGTCACCTCTCTGAGGTCGACGCCGAAATCGAACATAGAGCCTCCCTCCCTCCCGTCGAAGACCCAGAGTATCCACTGCCCCCCGTCACGCGAGAAGAAGTACACGACCTCATCAAAGGTCTTAAGGCTCGTAAAGCCCCAGGTTCAGATGTAATCACCAATAGGGTATGCCAACTCTTCCCTGCCCACCTGATAATGCTACTGACCACCATCTTCAATGGTACTCTGAGCAATAACATCTTCCCTCAGGCATTTAAAGAAGCCACCGTCATCGGTATCCCGAAGCTCGGCAAGCCAAAGTCGGAGCCTACGAGTTACCGCCCCATCAGTTTGCTCGATGTCCTCGGCAAAATCTATGAGAGGCTTATTTATAAGCGTCTCAGAGACTACGACGAGACAAAAGGCCTCATCCCCAATGAACAGTTTGGTTTTAGAACCCAACACTCGTGCGTACAACAGGTCCACCGCATCGTCGAACACATCAACTTCGGTTTCCAACGAGGTTTGATGACGTGTGCTGTTTTCTTCGACATAGCGAAAGCGTTCGATAAAGTCTGGCACAATGGCTTATTATATAAGCTGTACCAACTCGGTGTGCCAGATCGTCTCGTACTCATCTTACGGGACTTTTTGTTGAACCGCACATTCCGTTATCGCATCGAAGGAGCGCTATTCTCCCCCCACCCCATTCGCGCAGGAGTCCCTCAGGGCTCTGTGATTTCTGCTCTCGCATTCACGCTATTCACCAGCGATATGCCCAAGTGCAGTAAGGCGCAGTTGGCTCTGTTCGCAGTCGAAACGGCCATTTTCTACACCGGCCGCGATCCAGACTCGATATCTCGCATTCTCCAAACCCAAGTCAACAAGCTTGGCGCTTGGTTTAGAAAGTGGAGAATTGAAGTAAATCCCGACAAAAGTCAAGCGGATCTATTCTCGAAGCCGCGTCATACCCCCTGCCCCCCTCAACCGATCACCATGTTCGGCAAGCCGATCCCTTGGGAGAAGCGACCCAAATATCTAGGTGTAGTTCTCGACAAACACCTCTCTTTTTTAGAGCACATTAAGCCGGCTCGTTCGCGCGCCGCCTTTGCTCTAGGTAGACTCCACTTCGTCCTAAATGCACGTAGCAAATTGCCACTAAAGTGAAAATTGCGTATCTACACAGCGTGCATCCGCCCGATCATGACCTATGCCAGTGCAGTCTTTGCACACGCCAAGCCCCATCGCTTCAATAGAATGCAGACCCTCAAGAACAAGTTCCTCCGTAGGATTACAGGGTCCCCCTGGTACGTTCGCAACGAAATCCTCCACGTTGACTCATCTTACGGGACTTTTTGTCGAACCGCACATTCCGTTATCGCATCGAAGGTGCGCTATTCTCCCCCCACCCCATTCACGCAGGAGTCCCTCAGGGCTCTGTGATGTCTCCTCTCGCATTCACGCTATTCACCAGCAATATGCCCAAGTGCAGTAAGGCGCAGTTGGCTCTGTTCGCAGACGACACGGCCATTTTCTACACCGGCCGCTATCCAGACTCGATTTCTCGCATTCTCCAAACCCAAGTCAACAAGCTTGGCGCTTGGTTTAGAAAGTGGAGAATTGAAGTAAATCCCGACAAAAGTCAAGCGGATCTATTCTCGAAGCCGCGTCATACCCCCTGCCCCCTCGACTGATCACCATGTTCGGCAAGTCGATCCCTTGGGAGAAGCGACCCAAATATCTAGGTGTAGTTCTCGACAAACACCTCTCTTTTTCAGAGCACACTAAGGCGGCTCGTTCGCGCGCCGCCTTTGCTCTAGGTAGACTCCACTTCGTCCTAAATGCACGTAGCAAATTGCCACTAAAGTGCAAATTGCGTATCTACACAGCGTGCATTCGCCCGATCATGACCTATGCCAGTGCAGTCTTTGCACACGCCAAGCCCCATCGCTTCAATAGAATGCAGACCCTCCAGAACAAGTTCCTCCGTAGGATTACAGGCTCCCCCTGGTACGTTCGCAACGAAATCCTCCACGTTGACCTCAGGATTCCCACTATCTGACAGTTTATGAAACGCATTTCAAAGCGTTTCTTCGAGACCGCAGCGAATCACCAGAACCCTCTGGTTGTCAAGGCCACTAGCTATATTCTCTTCTCCAGAACTCTTATCCAGGAGAGCAGTAGGCCCACCAGTACATTGCACAAACACAGACCGACATTGCGACCTCCCCGCCGAGGTCCCTCGCGAAGACCCCGACGTAACTGTGCTCCCCGACCCTTGTTCGACGAAGTGCCAGCCCGCGCCGTAACTGAGCCTGTAGCTTTAAATTCCCCGAATAATAATATAATCCAGATTCAGCCTGTCCCATCTTGCTGTCCTCCCGTCAGCGACGCCCTAAGCCGAGGTTCGTACCCCACAGGGGGTGCCCTTAGTGAGCGTTTGCTAATTTAATGTAAGTAGTTTTACTCCCCTGGCAGGAGGCTTTGAGTCCGCTTAAGGCAGCCACAGGATAGTTCGGTTAAGTAGTCACGACCTCTCAAGGTCAACTACGAGATGCCATACACGAAAAAAAAGACGTCCACGCATACACACTCACTAGTGTTATGATTTTGTTAAATGATAATTAAGAAGAGGACTTCCACAAGTGACAGATGGCGCTAGTGGTTGCACGAACTTTATACTTCCGTTTTTGTTATTAATGTGTAGATCTAAATTCAAGTATATTTGTTTTGTTTAAAATTCATAAATAATTATTGTTAAATTTAAGAAAGTTTATTTACAGTTAATCATAAGCCCTAATGTATTTTAGTTAGTCAAGTGATTGTTTGTACTGTTTAGTCTGTTCTGATTGGTCGTACAGCCGGCTAAATGTTCACTTCCGTTTAAAGTGGGGATTTCAGTTGGTTAATGATTTACTTGGAGAGAGTTAGTTTATTTTGAGGCGTTAAATTGTGAGCATATCTGACGGATCCGTGTTACTATTGTTTTATATTCACATTTATTATTTAGTTAGTTAAGTACCTGATTGTGTATTAAAAAGTGAATAAACATTATTAATACTGGACTTGAGGTATAATGATTTCCTTTCACTAGCCACGTTGCAGACCACCATCTAACAGAAATCTCAGCTTTTATTACTAAAGAAATAGACATAACGTGTGTGAATAAAATGAGGTACAACATCAAAGCGGTTAGAGATAAAATTAACAACATAAATTGGTGATAGCTGTTACTAATACAAGATCCGTGCGAATTGTATACGAACATTGCAGCGATTTTTGGCGATATTTATAATTCTTCTAAAATAGAAAACTCGGTCTGCTGTAAACGCAAAGACACAGTTGTGAGTTACTGATAAGTTACGCGCCCTTATGGAAGATACAGATATCCTATTTAAACAGTGGAACAGGGTCCTAATAATAATTATAAACGATCGCCTTACTCTAAATGAAGAAATGAAACTCAGAAACTTATAATGTGGCCAAAATAAAAGTAGGAGGGAAGTTATAATAAGTTATAGTAAGGGGGACATGAGAAATATATGGAATAATATAAATAACTGGCTTGGTAGGTCTAAAGTGGGAGTAGATTCCGTAATAGAAAAACACTTATTAAAAAATAAAATCATTGCAAACTATCTGCAACAAATTCTGTGAAACCTTTACGAAAGAGGTCGATATTATCAAACGTAAATATCAAAAAAAAAATTTGGACAGATCGAGCTATGTAAATCATTGTTACGTAAGTTTCAGATTCAAAAAAGTGGTACCTAATGACATCAAAATTGTTATAGATAAATTAGACTGCAACAAGTCGCCGGGGTCAGATGGTATTAGAATTAAAGATCTTAAACAAATTAGCAAACAAATTAATCCAGTAATTGCTTATTATATTAATACTAGTGTTTAATGCGTACATTTTGTACCTTAATTAAACATTTTATATTATGTGGGTCCATACTAAGACTTGCACATATCTAGTAGATAATATGATGTACATATAATATATGTTAACACATGTCAACGCAAAATATAATAATAACATGTTTAAATGTTTGTAAAGGCGAAATGTAACCTATGTAACAATATTATTCACGATTTGTGTACAAATAGAATAAGATCATTTGTAAACTCATTTGTAACAACCTTTGTAGTAATAAAGACCTTGAAAATCAATCAATCAAATCAATTAATACTTGTAGTATCGCCTAGTTTTCGCCAGTCACGCACTATATTTGAGATGAATTATTATATAGAAAAGAAAAATACATACAAATAATATATTTAAACTACCTCGGTTGGTACAAGGCGCGCGGCAGTCTCGCTCACTTGTTGTACTCGACATTCGCTTTTTAGTGTTCGCCACGAGCGCACGCACATTCCAAAAGTTTTTTTTTTCCTTCGATTTACCATAGCATAAATATATAAATATTAAATTAAAAATACACCTATACGTAAAAATAATGATAGATGTGAATAAAATATTTAAGTAATTAAAAAGTTTGAAAAATAACTACAGCGACGTCGCCGTCGTCGTAGTCGATCTTCACGTGATTCATCGATATCATCAGATGACCGGTCGCAAGGTTAGTAAACAACTCTAATTATGTACCTACTTGATAGCAACTTTTTGTATCTCGATATGTTTCTTTGTGGTAAACGGTGATTTGCATTATACAAATATAAATTATGGGTGATTAATGCTCATGCCTTCTCAGTATGAGAAAAAGCCTTTGCCCTGCAGTGGTAAAGTGACAGGCTACGATAATTTTATAATAATTTTGTCTACTGGGTTTGCGTACTTCTCATCGGAGATTTTACTACCCATATAATTAGTTTTGCGAACAGTATACTAGGATTGTTTCCTAACTAATAAGTAGGCATGCTGGCTTAAATTATTTGAACTTTATATCGTTTTTTTTCTGCTGGGTTTGCCTACCGCTCATCAGAGAAGTTATTACCCCTCTTAATTGGTTTTGCGAACAGTATTTTAGTGTAGTGGTATCAGAGTAGTCTAGTAGTGTAGTATAGTAGTATCAGAGGGTCCGATTCCATTTAATAGTCCGGTTTCTCAATTGAACCTTCCAGTTGTAAAATCATATTCTGGCACAGAAGAAGTTTCATTTTATGAAGCTATAGATGATTTATTAAATAATTGCGCTATTTCAAGATGTCTGCCTACAGAAGGACAGTTCTTGTCCACCGGGCCCGTACGGGCCCACCCCACTTGACGAGGTTAAATCTCGTATTGTAAAATAAATAAAGGTTAAAATGCACTGTGGTTTGTGTCAGGGTCGAGACAGATAGATAATCTGTGAAAATCATTCGTATCCAAAAAAAATGTAGAAGACTCGTAGTTCGTGGTCGTGGGTGAGCTGTCAGTGACCGCGTATTCGTTTTTTTTAGTGAAATTAAGTGTTTTTGTGTTTAAATTGACTGTGAGCGGGTGAATATTTACCTTTGAATAGTTATTGCATCGTTGTGGCTGGTTATTTGTGCGAAAAATCATAAAAAGTTTTACGTTAACAAACCGTCGCGTTCGTGAAAATTGTAAGTATTATTTCGTCATTTATTTACAATATTCAACTCCCGTAATTCGAATACTGTTTTTATGTTGTAATATGGTCTGTTTATTTAAGGACTCAAAATAATTTACATATAGTGGGTAGCATCGAACAAAAAACTATGAATAACTTTTTGTGATCGCGGCTGCGAAATTCGTCGAAATCGCGAAATTCCTGGGGCTTGAGGGGACTTATTAACCAACCCATGTTAGTATTACCCTTTTTTTAACAAAACCCTGAAGTATGTCCAGGAAAGGATTTACTGACATATTTAAAGATGACTAGCCTTTTAAGAAAATATATTGATTCCCTCTTCATAAGTCTTGGAAAACCGTATAAGTCCGTAGGTCCCCAGACCTTGAGTCAATGGATTAAAGAAACATTAATTGACAGTGGGATCGATGTCAACATATTTACTGCACACATTACAAGGCATGCAGCTACATCTGCGGCCCATTATGTAGGTATCAATTTGGATCAAATCAGAAGAACAGCTGGATGGAGCGATTCATCCAATACATTCTATCGGTTCTATAGTGCAACTATACGTAATGTTAATGCTGATAATTGTTTTGCACGAGCAGTTCTCGACGGTAATTGTAATAATAAGTAATTATCATCATTTGTTTCATCAATTTTCACTGATTTACATTCTTAATAGAGCTTAATATTTCACTGAAATCTTTAAATCACTACAAATATTAATTGCTAATCCCTTCGGACGAAGCCTTCGCATAATTATGATAGAACTTCACATACAGGTAAGTTCGTTTAATCATTCATTCTACTCAAGAAGATAGTCAAGAAAATGTAGTTAAACAACTTACTAGTATTTGAAAAACAATAATATTTTAAACGACGTTCAACACGGTTTTAGACTCAATAGAAGTACTACAATTGCATTGGAGAAATTCACAGATGAAGTCAACAAACGTTTTGATGAAAAAAAGATAGTTATGGTTATATTTATAGACTTCAAAAAAGCATTTGATACATTGGACCACGATGGCTTGTTGCAGGCTATGAATGAGTATGGCATAAGGGGCCCTCATCCCACCTGCTTCCTTCTACCATCGGACATCCAGAAGTACTGCTAATTACCATACATACCTAGTTGCCATTCCACCAATTCGCACTAAGCGCTTCCAAACATCCTTCATAATGCGTACGGCAAAAGAGTGGAACTCACTACGTCACTGCGTCTGTGTTCCCGAAAGCGTTCAACCCAAATCTCTTCAAAGTTAGAATGAACAGGCTTCTTCTTGGTAAGCTCACTCCATCGTAGACTTTGTCTCTGTCACCTCTATTCTAGAGTAAAGAGAAAAGAGTAAAAAGACAAGAGTAAACCAATTTTAAATAAATAATTAAAAACACTTAAATAAAATTAAAAACATGCAGATAAGGTTACAAAAACTACTTGTAGAAAAAAAAATACTAGAAAAACTTAAATAAAAATTACGAAGAATTGTTTAAAATTTTGTAAAGTATCATTTTATATTTTTTTTTTTATATTATCTAAAAATAAACAAAATGTACTGACTGAACAATTTATTCAACAAAACCACAAAGTAGAACGTAAGCATAATACGAGTATGTACCCAACTCGTTTATCTAAGAAGAAGACACTTGCTGTCCCAAATATATCAAACTACTTTGGTGAGCGCACAAGAAGGTACGTAGTACCAACGTTATTGAATGAGCTATCCCCAAAACTGATCTTGCATGTTAAATCTAAGGACCAACTTAAAAAAGTTCTACAAACACATTATCTCTCAATGTGTCCATGATAATGTTTGTAACAAACTGTAGATTGGGAAAATACCCATTTGTAAAATGTGAATTTTTATTATTTTTTACGTGACTGTATATTTATTAGATATAGTTTATTTACACAACTTAATTACGCGAAGTAATTAAGTTGTTAACACAAGCACATTAACTTCAACATTTGTAATCTATCGTTAGACGAGAACAACTGCCGATAAACTGTTTTGCAGTATGGTAGACTATATGTTTTGACACTGCTTTGACACAGGCCTCCTCTCTATGAGAGAGAATGGGCCATAATCCACCACGCGAGCCCGCGAAACTCGAAAATATTTGACATCCGCTAACCCGCACTTAGCGGATGTCAAATATTTTCGAGTTTCGGTTTTGGGACATGCTGGTTTCCTCACGATGTTTTACTTTACCGTTTTGCGAGCAGTAGTGTTGAAATCATTCACAAACAGTAAAGTGCATGCCTGGGTTCGAACCCACGGCCACCAACGCGTAAGTCGCGGCCGTTACCACTTGGCCACTACTGCTCTTTGCTCTCTGCTCAGGACATATTGTTAAAAGAGAATGCTTGTCCATTCAAATATACTTGATTTTTTTATATTGTTCTATTTTTTTTTGGCTCCTGACTGTTCAAAAAACTGTTTTATTTTGTAAAACTACTATAAAAATGGGTAATATTCTTCTGAGACAGGTATTCATAACAATGGTGAATGTAATTTTACGCTTACATGAGAATGAATGAAGGAGGGTGTGAGTTACGCTGTGAAGGTCACAAAAGGGATATTAAGGAGTCCTTTAAAATTAGTTTTGATTAATGTTTGCGAAGCT
This sequence comes from Dasypolia templi, assembly GCA_963555695.1. NCBI lineage: Eukaryota > Metazoa > Arthropoda > Insecta > Lepidoptera > Noctuidae > Dasypolia > Dasypolia templi. The sequence continues at coordinate 8,321,538 of OY743137.1, read as the reverse complement.
TTTTAGTGGAGAAGGTGGGTGGGTATTCAGAATAAAACAGGCAAATTTTAGGTTATAAGAGCAATTTTATTACGCAGATAAGAATATTTCAAAATTAAATCGGATATTTATTTTTTCCCGCAAATACACCGCGCGAATGTCAATTAGGACACCAGTTCGACTCTGAACCGTTTCCTCACTAGTTTGTTCTAACAACGTTCGCGCGAACTTGTGATGGTCGCGTTGTACTTTCTGTTAGGCGGCGGGGATAATACAGTTCGAATGTCTTTTGTGACTACAACTTCACCGGTAGGTACTTTTTCAAAAGCGACGCAGCAATGATGCTCCTGTAGCATTAAACAGCGAAAGTTTAGACAAAAACATTTTGATCGGTTTAGAAGAGGACAAACAAAATTGAGTTAATAAAGCGTTGCAAGGGAGACTGAAGACTGCTTTTTTCTGTAACGTATGCATTATGATAACACCTGTGTCGCTTCTGAAAAAGTTTTGATGAGGTTGACATAGTGGAAGGGACTTCATGACACAGAATTTTATCATAGATTCAGTACATGATGCCAAACCTGCTAGAATTGAAATGTTTCTTAGGTTATTCACCCTTTAGAGCTAACCTTAGGTTAATAACCCTTTAAACTGGCCAGATCTGAGGAAATTACCTACACGACGCTTGCGCCACTGCAACACTGTACGTTAGGCGCGTCAGATTAATCTTGTGCAGCATTAAAAAGTTATTGCAATGGAACAATGCGGTACCCGTCGAATCGGCCGCGGCCAAGTGCGAGTCGAACTCGTACACGAAGGGTTACCACGGTACATTTACAAATAACGCCGATATAAACACGTTTCTTGTAAGGACCGGAACTTCTTAAATTTCTAATTTATTTTATTTTTATTTTTCTTTGTTATAGCGCTCATAGTAAAATTTCAAGTGTCTACCCTCACTTTTATACGGTGCCTAAAGCAGTTTTGTTTGTTAATGATTGTATTCACTCTTTTCACCCCCACACATGAATCCATAACTTGACTATTTATAACAATTTTCTTGTTAATCAGCCACGCAGCAAAACCCTCCCTTGCAAAATTGACTACCCTATTTCACCCCGTCAGGGTTAGATTTTCGAAAAACCCTGATACACGATATTATTTATTTTGGATTATAATTATAAATACCGAGTTACAAATTTAAATTCTTCGAAACAAACCTTGACACCCCGCAATCCCCCTTTATGGGGTAGTACCTACTCGGTGAATGCAATCATTTATTTTGGTTTCGTAAATGTTTGGGCACATTTGAAAGGCAGTAATTTTATATCCAGTTCTCAACCAAAATTCAAACATGGTTCACAAGAAGTACCCTCGAATGAAAGGGGTCGCTATCAAGATCAAAATATATAATTCACAGTTGCGCTTCCTATCACTAGGGTCGAGTAGTATAAATGAAATAATACTGGCTGGCGGCCTATGAGGAACGTTGAGGGTGGCGATAGCAATAGTGAAGCGAAAGCGCGATATAAGCGATGTTGTCGATTTTACTGCTTGTCTATTGCGACACACATTGCCCGATGCATATAGAAATTCTAGTGGTTTCCGTGTTCTGTTATTTTCGTGCTGTCCTGCTACCGCTGTTCTTCCACTCAAAATTATCAAAATCTTTACCAATTACAGACTGATGCTCATAACGAGTTTGTGAAGTGAGTCTTACAGAATTGATATTATTATGTATGTCTTCTAGATTATGCTTCGATAGTTTGGACATGTTGAGAGGATAAAAGAAAGACGACTAACAAAAGATTTACAGATGTGCAGATGGGCAGATTTGAGCGAAACCCTGGAAGGGGACGGCCTTGACGGACTAGCGGCTAATCATAGCGACCTTGTTGGTGATTTTTTTATGGTCAGGTGAGTAGTAGTCGCAACCGGCGTGCGTTTATGACCGTAAATGTATGAACGCAAACGAAGCATAAGGAGTATCTCAGAATCGTAGCAGGTGGCGATTTTTTGGTTTCGGGCTACCTCCATGGGAAGAAGGCATGAATTTTATCTATGCATTAAAGTTTTATAGAGATATTGTGTCCTAAAAAAACCTTCGACTTTCTATTTATATTTTTCTCGGGTTTGATCACAATTTCAAGTATATAGCATAGCATAATCAGCCTTTAATGTGCCCACTGCTGGGACACAGGCCTCCTCTCTATGAGGGGGAGAGGGCCGCGTTGGTAGATGTCGCATGTCTTCGAAATTTTGGTTGTAGGACATTCCGGTTTCCTCATGATGTTTTACTTCACCGTTTTGAGAGCAGTGGTGATGAAATAATTTACTCGAAGTAAAGCGCCTGTCTGGGTTTAAACCTACGATGTACAACTCGTAAGTCGCGGCCGTAACCACTGGGCCCCCACTGCTCTCAATCTCAAGTAATGTTAAGAAACTATGAGGTCGATATCGATATTAATAGCTTTATCAAAATAATGGCTTGGCGAAATAATATCGTTGTCCAACCCATCTCATATATTAACGTAATACAGTGGGTTCAAAGTGACAGTTAAATGAGGGTTAAGTAATGGGCGTTTCAAATAACTCGATTTTGGGAATCATTATTCGGGAAAAATTTGTTAGTTATTTAGTAGTTGCTTCATTGCTTTACATTATGGTCTAGTGATCCGTGAAGATTCGTAATTGTGATTGGTGTTCAAATGATGTATCTACTGAATTGTTGCTAACCCTAAATAATTTATTACATAGAAGGTTATGAAATAAATGAATTTAACGCATATATAAATGGCATGGCCGGATGCTGCCCACAGAAGCCATTCAGAATACATAAATGTACAGTAATTATTAATATATGAAAATTACTTTTTAAATTTACTGAAATTAATTGCAACAATTACATTTCTTTAGAATGGCGACAAAAATGCCAATAAAAATATGTGTGGTAATTGATTTTGTCCGGTTTTCATTTTGACATAATTTGCAAATCAACACAACTGCGTTTGCGTTTGGATAGACGCATATGACAAGCACTATATCTGTTGTACGCCTGAAGGTAATATAATAATATTAAACCACCACAACTGCCAGAACCGTAAGTAAGGCTAAGGTAAAAAAAACATATAAAAGTTAAAGATTTCACGATTATCACAGTCCCCATTTTTCGAGCTACTGTACGTCATAATGCCGATTACGTAACGTATTATGAATCGACAATATATTCAAGAGTGTGTATCTGAACATCCTAGTTACTTTGACGTTTCTGAACTTTGCGCGCTCCCGCTGTTCTGTCTGTCCACGTATATGTCTGTCACCTGTTACTCTGTGTCTTGATCGTCTCACGACAGAGTTTCAATAACACAACACAGTAAGTGTTGTGCAGCAGCCTTTGGTTTCTCGGAAGAAAGTACATAGCAGAGTCCTGAGATACCCAATAGTGAATATTGGTTGTGGATGCTCTGTTATGGGAAGGCGTCACTCATTGGATACCACGCCCTTGATGAAAATATTCCATCAATCGATATTTTCTTCTCGTGGAATACTCACAATCAGGTAAGTGTGTGCTGTTGAGCTTATATTTTTAGTCAACTATCTTGCCCTAGCTGCTGTTAATTGTTATTGTATTGTTTCATGATGAAGCAAATTCCTCATAATTATTAAGTATGGGTGCAGTCTCACTTAGCGTATAGCTACAACTATTTGCGTGTGTGCATAGTGTGACCGTTCTATTTAAAATAGTATTGGGACGCTAACACACAAACAGTCAGCCGTAAACTATACGCCGAGTGAGATTGCGCCCTAATAATTACCAGTTATTATTAATACTTGTTCGATGCAATAATTGCAATCGACCACGTTTTGCTTACGTAGCAATATGATGCGGCCGCACCGAGTGCGCCTCGAGCTCAGTGCATAACGGACAGCAACCGGGTGCATTCATTTCCAACATTTTAGCGATAGTTTACGTTATCTCAATAAAACCCTTAAAGTTGTTTGAGTGTTTAACTTCGCCACCAGCCCATCAGGTACCACTTAGTCGCGTCCCCTACATTTTGGTCCTTCGAGCCTATAAAAGGACTTCGCGGTCGAACTTTAGTTTTTCGGGACTGAAAAATCGTGAAGTGAACTTGAACCGAACCAGTGACTATTTGGATTGCAGCGGTTCATAGCTTAGCAGTGACTGTAGTGGTAACCTTAGCAGCGGACTTTAATGGGAATATATTGGAGTGCCCAATATATTCTCTCAGCGGTAGCAGCAAAAGCGGTGCTCAATAAGTGCCCTTCCAGCAGCAGGGAGCTCACAGCTCACACTAGCGACATCAGCGGATCACTGACGTGGGAAACAAACCTCGTCAGTTTAGCAGCGGCAAAGGATTTTTCCAAGTAAGATCGTTCAAATTTTCTTACACCAGCAGCGACATGGAGAGCCTCTATTTCATTCAATCGGAGATTGCGGAGAGCATTAGAAAAATTGTAGTCAATTTTAAAAAGGATAACGTAGAGCGTAAAACTTTAGATAACTGTAAGCGTAGACTCGAGTTGCTTGAGAAGTACTGGGAGGACTTCCAAGTGAATCATGAAAAGACTCTTCCTTTTGAACAGACGAAGCATAAATATTTCATCAAGTCTGAATTTGAAAGTACGAAACAGCTTTATTTAACAGCAAAAGAGCTTATTAGTATATAAATATAAAGAACATTTGATGCAGCAAGCTCAGACAGCTCCGATTCTTCCTCAAACAGCACAGCTAGAGGCGCCCGGCACTTTAGCGAGTCAGCCGGAACCGCCAACAATAGCAACTCCGACCTTCGAATCAAGAGGGTCTAACAGCAAGCTTGACGATATGCTCCATAAGCAGTCGGTCAATTTTAAAGCGTTTCTTAGAGCAGTCGACAATATTGATGTCGAAACTATCGTTGACAAGTGGGAGTTCGAAGATGCCCTTCGAACCCTGCACAATCGGTGGACCACTATTGATAACCTTCATTGGGAGATCATTGGTGAATCGGGAGAAGATGTAACAGAAGATTATGAATATTACTTCAGCAAACACGAGCGTACTTTTAATAGCTTGAAAAAGGCTATCAACTCCAAGATGTGGTCGACATCATATCGAGAGAAATCCACTCCTCAAATGGATATTCCTGTATTTACAGGCCATTACCAGCAATGGGTGCCTTTTAAGGATCTATTTAGCGAAGCAATCCACAAGAACAACGCATTGTCAAACGCTCAAAAGATGCAATACCTGAAAAGCAAGCTAAAAGGTGAAGCGGAGCGTTTGATTCAGCATCTACCAATCAGTGCCGACAACTATAACGTCTGTTGGGAGCTTCTAAATCATCGATTTGATAACAAGAGGATTATTTTTACAGCGCACGCCAATGTGTTCCTTAATCTTCCCGTTATACAGCAACAATCATTTTCAGCCTTTAAAAAAATGCATGACGTCACGTTAGAAAGTCTTCACGCCATCAAAAACCTAGGTGTCGATATTAGCACGTGGGACCCTCTAATTGCACATATCTTGTCGCAAAAGCTGGATAGTGACTCTTATTCCGAGTATATAGAGTCGTTAAAAAATCCACGACAGCTACCAGTCCTACAAGACTTCTTAGATTTTCTAGAAATTAAGTTCACTAGTCTAGAAACTTCTCGTCGACGACAAGACACCATGCAAAAAACGCAGCCAACTCAGCAGCAAGCGGGTTCATCGAAAACATCAAACGGTGGGAAATATAATAAAACGAACAATAACAATTCGAAAAACACAAAAACAATGCACGTGCAGGAAATCAAATGTCCTCATTGTTTTGCTGAGCATAAGTTACACAATTGCGAAAGGTTTCTGCAAATGCCGAAGGAAATGAAACTTAAAACCCTCAAACAGCTAAAATGCTGTATTAACTGCATTTATAATCATAATGGTAATAAATGCCATTCCAAGAAACGATGCCTCACGTGTTCGGGCAGGCATCATACGATATTGCATGATTTATTTGCTGAGGGCAAGCAAAATACCAATGACGAAGATCTCAAGCAAGGAGAGGCTTCAAAGCAAAGCAGCGGCAATGGTGTTCACGCATCTCAGCAAAATTTAATTGAGATTCTTTTAGCTACAGCGTTAATAAGGGTGACAGCAGCAGATAGCACGCAGATTGTCCTCAGAGCTCTTATCGATCAGGGCTCACAGGTATCGTTGATTACGGAGAAAGCAGCTCAGCAGTTCGGTTTAAAACGTCAGCAGTTTGATGGGGCAGTTTCCGGAATAGGAGAAAAAGAATCTAACTGTACAGGCAAGCTAAGCATTACATGCCAGTCCATGTTTACCAGCTTTAAATTCCATACGGATGTTTTGATAATGAAAGGACTTATCAAAAACTTACCAAATCGATCGATCAAAAAGCCTTCGTGGTCGCATTTGGAACATATTAATTTAGCGGATCCAGATTATAATACAAGTCGCCCAGTTGACTTGTTACTTGGGGCAGACGCCTATGCTCTTATCATATTGGATGGTTTGATAAGAGTTCCTGATTCGTCTTCGCCCTTAGCTCAGCAAACCCAGCTAGGATGGGTACTATGTGGAACCGTAAAGCCACAGTTCCATTGTAACGTCATCGTTAATAATATAGCGGATATCCATAAATTTTGGCAAATTGAGGATATTCACGAGCAAAACGAAATATCAGCGGAAGATCAAGAATGTGTCGAGTACTACCTAACAACGACTCAACGTCTTGAAAGCGGTCGTTATGAAGTTAGGTTGCCGATGAAGCAGCAAGCGGACGAAAAGCTAGGATCGTCAAAGGAAATAGCACTAGTGCAATTTAGGAACCTTGAGAAAAAACTTACTAAGCAAGAAACTTTAGCTCAGAAATACAAGCAATTTTTAAGAGAATATGAAGATTTGGGTCATATGAAGTTAGCGACTCTTAGCAGCGGTGGAAAATATTATTATTTACCTCACCATGGGGTTCAGCGAGCGGAATCCTCCACTACAAAGCTACGTGTCGTATTTAATGCATCTGCAAAAACATCTTCGGGACTTAGCCTCAATGATGTCATGCATCAAGGACCTAACTTGCAGCAAGATCTGCAGGCACTTTTGCTTAAGTGGAGACAATATCGATACGTATTTACTGCCGATATCGAAAAAATGTATCGGCAGATATTAGTAAGCGAGCCAGATCAAAAACTTCAGAAAATCCTTTGGAGAGCTCAAACTGGGCAACCAATTAGGGCATACCAGTTAACGACGGTTACATATGGCACGAATTCAGCACCTTTTTTAGCGATGATGACCCTTCGAAAATTAGCAGCGGACGAGAAGCAGAACTTTCCTACAGCAGCAAAAATAATATTGGAAGATTTTTATATGGATGATCTAGTTTCAGGCGCTCATACTATGGATGAAGGGAAAAGCACCGTAGCGGAACTAAATTCGTGTCTAAGCAGCGGTGGATTTGTGCTGAGAAAGTGGTCAACAAATGAAAAAAAGTTATTGGAAGACATAAATTCATCACAGCAAAATAATCAAGCACCATCATTCATTTTCAAGACAGAAAACACACCGAAAACTCTGGGATTGAGATGGGATCAAAAAACAGATGAATTTACTTTCCAATATTCTTCAATAGCGGAAACTACGAAGCTAACAAAAAGGTTTCTTCTGTCGGAAATATCCAGGTTATTTGACCCTCTAGGTTGGTTAGCGCCGCTAACTACGAAATTTAAATTGTTGTTCCAAAAGGTTTGGCTAGATGAAATTCAATGGAGCGATGAAGTTTCAGCCGAGATTAACGATGAGTGGGTCAAATTAACTAAAGATATGGGATGTATTAACAAAATCAAAATTCCACGATGGTTGCAAAGCAAACGAGATGACCATACCCAGTTGCACGGATTTAGTGATGAGTCTCTTAAAGCATACGCATGTGTCGTATATGCCAGAATAGTATCAAACAATGAAGTGTCGGTAGTACTAGTCGCAGCTAAAACAAGGTTAGTACCAAAAAGCAAGTCCGTTTCGCTTCCTAGATTGGAACTATGTGCAGCAGAGCTATTAACCAGATTACTAACTAAAGTAGTCACTAGCATGAGCAGCATGGATTACGAAATCTTTGCTTGGAGCGACTCTAAGGTCGTCCTTAGCTGGATACAAGGCTATCCGGAACGTTGGAAGCCATTCGTAGCGAATAGGGTGAAGAAAATTATTAGCGTGACATCACCTGATGTTTGGCATTATGTACCAACTAAGGAAAATCCAGCCGATTCAGCGAGCAGAGGGCAATCTATTACGCAATTGATAGAAAATACGTTGTGGTGGCGGGGCCCAGCTTGGCTTTCGGCACCCGACTTTAAAACAAAGCGAGAACAAGCAGAATATGCGACGGCAGAAAAGGTCCGAAAGCAAGTTGTAACCGTCCAAAATAGCAATCCGGAAAGCAGCGTAGTTAAAGATTTACTACAACGCCACAGCTCTTTCGTAAAAATAAAACGAATTGTAGCGTGGTTATTACGGGCACTTGCACGGACAAGTAAACAAAGAACGTCATATCTCACATTACAAGAGCTAAGGAAAGCAAAATTAATTATAATTAAATGCATACAGCGCATTGAATTTACATCGGATATCGAGAGTTTAATGCATAGCAAACTTAAATCAAATAGCAAATTATTAAATCTACAGCCATTTTTAGATGAAAGCGGCATACTAAGAGTCGGAGGACGTCTTAAAAACGCCAACATTCGCTCGGATATGAAACATCCAATAATAATACCATACAGCGGGAGATTAACGGAACTTCTTATCCAGCAAGCCCATGAACACACCTTCCATGGTGGACCTCGACTTACCTTGTCTTTATTGAGACGGCAATATTGGGTAATTCAAGGAAATAGAGCTACCAAAAAACAGCTTCGCAAATGCGTGACCTGTAAAAAACAAGAACCCAGAAAGCTACATCAAATAATGGGAGACCTACCTGAATGTCGATCTAATCCAGCGCCTCCATTTTATCATACTGGAATAGACTACACGGGGTTTATTCGAGTAAAAGCCAACAAAGGAAAAGGCATCAAAACAAACAAGGGGTATATCGCCTTGTTTATTTGCATGGTTACGAAAGCGGTCCATATAGAGCTGGTCTCCGATCTAAGCAGTTCGTCATTCTTAGCAGCGTTACGTCGCATGTCGGCACGACGAGGGACTCCAAAGCACATCTATTCAGATAATGGTACTAACTTTGTAGGTGCCAACAAGATCCTTCAAGAGGAACAGCAACAGTTTGAGCGAACTTTTAGCGACACATTTTACAGAGAAATAGCGGAGATGACCATAGAATGGCATTGGAACTGCCCTTCTTGGCCGAGTGCTGGAGGCATCTGGGAGCGATCTATCCGGAGTCTGAAACAACATCTGAAAAGAGTACTATGAGACCAAGCTCTTACATTTGAAGAGTACAGCACAATCTTGGCTCAAATTGAAGCGGGCCTCAACTCAAGACCATTGTGCCCAATATCCGAGGATACCGATGACATCGATTTTCTAACGCCAGCACATTTTTTAACTACTCGTGCCGGTCTTACTGTCATAGACACGGCAAAAGATGCGAGAACGAGATGGTATTTGGTGAACAAAACGTTCCAAGATATATGGAAGCGGTGGAAAGCGGAGTATCTTAGCCAATTATCGATACGCAGCAAGTGGTTAAAACCACAGCAGAATATAGAGATAGGTGATATGGTTACCATTCATGACGATAACTTACCCCCGGGAAAATGGCCTGTCGGTCGGGTGGTAGAGGTCCATCCAGGTAAAGATGGAGTTGTTAGGGTGGTGACATTAAAAACAAAAAATGGTTTCATGAAGCGGCCTATCATCAAGCTGTCTATCTTACCTATAGCAGAAAAAGAAGCAAAAAAGCAGCATAAGCAAAGCAATGAAGCAAAAGCGGAAGAGAAAGTGAGCAAGCCGACCAGCAGTGGTCCTAAAATATATAATATAGCATTAGCATTGCTATTTTTTATGAGCTTTGTACTATCCACTGAAGCATCATACAAACTAACAGCATTCGATAGCAATCAAACATTGTATTTTGACCCTTTAGGACAAATGCATCTTATTCGTGATCAGTGGAAAATCGTAACTTATTACAATATGTCTCCTTACTGGCAAGGAGACAAAGCGGTCACACAATTTTCGAAATATCTCGATCAAACATGCGAGAAAATTCAAAAGCAGAGCCATTGTAAAATTATCATCCTACAAATACAACACGAGTACGATGAACTACATTATTATAATCAGCTGTTGCTCAATCAGCACTTCGGAGCGCGTTCGCGAACTCGACGCGGGCTTATCAATGCAGTCGGTTCCATAGCTAATTCATTGTTCGGAGTACTGGATCAAGAATTCGCAGAAAAATACAAGTGTGACATTGAACTTGTACAAGGTAATATAAACCAACTTAGTCAGCTGTACAGGAATCAGACATCGGTCATAGAAGCGGAGTATAATATCTTAAAGCGAACAGAAGAGACTATTGAAAAGCAGCATAAGATAATCAATAAACATTTGAATTATTTAGACAGCGTCACCAACACAGTGCAACAGGAAATTGACGTAATGTCTATTCAGCATGATTTCTCCTTAGCAGCATTAGCGACCATGAATATGATTCAGAATTTAAAGCGGATTCAGGACACTTTTCTTGATTCTATGACTGAGATCTATCATGGTCAGATCAATCTCCATCTCTTGACTCCACAACAACTCCTTGGGGAGTTACAGATTGTGTCTAGTCAAATATCGAAAGAGCTAGCATTACCTATAGATAACATTCAGTTCAACCTGTATGACATCTACAAATTGTTGAAAGTTAAAGCGAGGATGATGGACGAATATTTCATATTTGAAATTAACTTACCGTTAATTAGCAGAGATACGTTCCAGCTATACAATTTGATACCAGTACCGGTTCAAATTAATAAAAGTATGATCAGCATCAAGCCAGCGTCTGGATACGTAGCGATTAACTTGAGAAGAGATTCATACTTAACAGCCAGGGTCAGTGATCTTCAAGGTTGTGAATACCAAGCGGAAACCTACCTTTGTCATCTACAAGGGCCAGTCCGGAGTTTAGGTCCCGATGAACAATTCTGCGAAAAAGAGAAGCCATCTACTTGCAGGATAATTAAATCTAGCTGTGAAAACAAATGGGTTCCATTACATGACTATTCTACCTATTTGTATTTCTGTTGTGACTCATACTCTTTGAGAGTCATATGCGACGACGACCTACAAGCGAGCGAAGTCAGCAAGGCTGGACTTATACAACTAACTCAGCAATGCATTGTGAAGGGTCATGATGTAACACTTTATTCTCATCAGCAATTAGAGAATACGCTTAATCTTAAACCAAATATACTCGAGATGACAATAACTCCCATAAATCGTATAATCAGTAATCTTACGCTACCTATCCAAAACTTCCAAGAAGATAAGGTCAACGAAGATATCACACCGATAAACGTTTCTTTAAAGCATCTTGGTGAGCAGATTGAATCGATGAAAAAATCATCCGAGCAGACAGAGGTTTTAACGACACATGACATACATCAGTATGCGTTGTTGTATGGCCTATTAGCAGCAGCTATCGCAGCGGTCCTGTGGTTCCTGTGGAGGAGATATTTGCGAACCAGTGGTGCGCCCATCCAAGGGCGGGTCCAGAGCGTTCCAGCGAGTGTGAGTGTGTGTATAAACCAATCTGAGAAAGAGCAAAGCTCTAGTGTAAGTGCGCGAAATCAACCCCTGTCCGAGCAGGAGGCAAGTGTCAGTGATAGTGCCTAATTTTTGTAAACGGTGGTCTAGTTTACGTTTGAAAAAGCGAGACATGTCAACGTCTCCTTTAGCTAAAAGGCAATCAGTGTTCTCGATTAATGAGTCAACTGTTTGAGCATATATGTCTAGTCACGTTATGATTGTTCTATCACCTTGTCAATCATTTCTCATCTAACATTGTCTTAACTCCTTAGCATTTTAAGCTCACACTCACCTAACTCTTTATTTTTGTATAAGCTTATCTCATCATCTCATCTCTTCCCCTCGGGAGCATGTTCGATGCAATAATTGCAATCGACCACGTTTTGCTTACGTAGCAATATGATGCGGCCGCACCGAATGCGCCTCGAGCTCAGTGCATAACGGACAGCAACCGGGTGCATTCATTTCCAACATTTTAGCGATAGTTTACGTTATCTCAATAAAACCCTTAAAGTTGTTTGAGTTTTTAACTTCGCCACCAGCCCATCAGGTACCACTTAGTCGCGTCCCCTACAATACTATTATACTAACCAAAATATCAAACATTGTTACAGGATCGGAACACAAATCTGCAAGCATGTCATCCCTGTGATTCAAAATAATCCGCACTACGTACTAAATATACACAGACAGGTTGAAGAAATGAACCTAGATTGCCCGAACCACCTCCACTCCCACCACTTGCTAATCCAACGGTCGCTCATGAACCACCACCACCACCACCACAAGCTGATAATCCTCCTGAAGCACGAAGGATTGACCAAATGAATTTTCTGCCTAGTTACATCTGCTAGACATTTCGTAACCTTGTTAAGGTAATGTTGCTAAAAGAACGCAATTATTACGTTCCCATTAGTTACCGAATATGCGTGATACATTTATTTGCTAACGAGTGGCATTTATTACCTGAGGGCATAAATATCTCATCATATTTTACTGTTCAGCAGTCAAAGGATTTTTATGATTTCTATAAAGAGATCCAGTGACTTTTGATTTTAATCATAAATGGATGCAATAATGTTTTTCATAAAATGTCTCTAAAACAAGTGGAAGTATATCATTTTTATAAGCAAATGTATATCCTACCTGGTTAATTAGATACCTAAATAAATAAAAATTCAAGTGCTATTAATTTTAGTGTTTTATTGCCTATATTTTATATTAACCAACTGTTTTTTTTTGCAGAGTCGCTATATCCATAAATATCTAGACTACAAGCTCTCCGCTAGCGCGGCCTGCCTATGACGACATTTGAAAGGTCTTGGCCTATTACTAATACAAGATGAAATTGAAAACTTACGCCACCTCGAGATAGGAGGTTTGGTAACGGTTACATCGTCATTTCCCAAATCAAAGTAAAACATTTTTGAATTTGGCGCACCTACATGATGAATAAGTTTTAGTCCGGCTTTTGTAGATTTTTGACTTATTTAAAATGAACACCGACATTGAGAGTATTTCATACATTTTCATAGAATTAGACATTCACTGATATCGGTGTGAATGAACACACACTGTCGACGACAATGTCGTCAATAGATATTATCCATTGACGATCTTGTATTGTTTTGTCTATAAAACTAGGAATTGTTGATAATTGATATTAAAAATGTTTAGGCACTTTTTTGTATCCTGTTTCTAGCGCGAGATGCGCTTCAGCTCTGATCAGAAAACTTAAATTATTGTAAAGACATACCTGTTAGCTTGAGGGCACAGCTCTAATGAAATTCCGGCCGTGGCCTTTAAATGTCTTTCTTTATTGAAAATTAATCTAGGCTATTTATGTCGTCTTGATAAATAGAAACAAAGATTACATATTCATTAATTTTTTAGTATAATATTTAGCTTAATAATTAAGATGAAAAAAACGATAACGAAAGTTAATCGATTTTTGTCGCTGGCTGAACCTTACTATACCGTGTTCAAAAATAAAGTGACTGTGATGTTTAACCTACATTTAGCATTGACATTTTGAAATGGCAGTAAGTAATGGTTTATATTAATTACTTTGCCATTATATTATTATTTTTTAAACGTGTTTGTTGCAGTTATTAGGGTCAAGTTGAATTGAAGTTTATAGTTTCTTCTACAGGATCTAGTTTAATTAATTAACTTGAACCAGCATTAATGACATACACACATCAACAGAATCTGGGAATATTTTATATTTCATCAAATATCTATAAATCTATGAAGAATTTACTGATATAGTAAATGGAAGAGTTATGGGTTATTTAAAAGTCTTTTATAAAAATAATTTAATTTTTTTTTTCGCTGTAGGAAATTAATGAGATAAAAAAATACATTTCTTGTATAACATTTCATTTTTAATAAGTGCTGCATTAATTACACATCGACATCGATTATTCTTACTTAAAATTAAATTGTCAATGTCTTGCTGCGGTATGAGGTCCCATGTTCTTTGTAAGTGTTCGTAAAGTTGTTGTCCCGTCGTCAAACTTGGCGGGAAATCTATCAATGCTTTTCGTTGTAACATGTCCCAGGCATGCTCGATAGGATTTAAGTCGGGCGAATCCAAAACCTGAATATCGCGGTCTCGGAGAGCGGCCGACATCAGCCGCGCCGTATGTGAAGGAGCATTATCGTGCATGAGTAGAATTTCCTCGCCCATTGGGATTCTGTGTGGACAATAACAGGTTCTACTACCTCCTCATGGTATTTTTGTCCAGTCATGTTGCCTTGGATCCAAACGAGCAGGGTTCGTCCGACAAGAAGAATTCCTGTCCACACCATGATTGTCCCGTCTTGGTATGAGTGAACCTTCTGAGGGTGCCGTAGACTGAGTTCTCCAAACGCGTGTTCTTCGTGAATCTGGATGAAACCCAAACCGGAACACATCGGTGAACAGCACCAAAGACCATTGTTCGTAACTCCATGGTAAATGCTCCCGAGCCCACAAATGCCGCCGACCGCGATTGCCACGTCGCAATGCTGGAATACGTAGCGGTCTTCGAGCATGAAGACCATCTTAATGCTGCCGTCTTTGCACGATTTAGTCGCTTACCAGCAACTGGTGAACCTCCTGGAGCCTTTATACTAGTTGCACCGCTGTGATATTGGATTCTCTTCTGGTGATCATTTGGAGAAATCGATCCTATGTCTGCGTAGTACACGATATCTACCAGTGTGCCGTTCAGTCACATCCCCAGTACTGCGATAACGTGACCACAACCTTGATATCACGTTTTGGCTGTCGTATAGGGCCTCAGCAACGACGCCTTGAATGGCAGAATTTTCTAACATGCCCTAACATTTCATCTGGACTCAAATGACGACGTGACATGACTCTTAAAGCTCACACGATATGTTAAATTAAAAAAGAAAAACAATCTAATCCCTTTCATTAACTAATATTAATACAACAATTTAAATTTTCCTTAGCGTAACGAATAACCGACAATTATGCCGCCGTATTTTGTTGTTTCGTTTGTATTTTTTTTTAATTTTCAAAAAATTTATAAAAGAGGTTTCAATCATAAACTTTTTGTGGAAACTTGAAAGATTGTAAACTAGCGTAACGAATTACTGACAATTATGCTGCCTTATTTTGTTGTTTCTTTTGTTTTATTATTTACATTTTTACATTTGGAAAATAGAATAAAAGAGGTTTCAATTTGTGTATAAACTTTTTGTGGAAACTTAGAAGATTATAAACTATAAATTCGTAAATAATTTACGATTACTATCCCTAGATTATTTTCTATTGATGTGTGTACATAGAGATCAATCTGCTTTGCCTTTTCCAAACTATGTTTGGGTTGGCTTCCCGTTTAGCTGGATGCAGCTGAATTCCAGTACGTATTTTACATAGTGTGACTGCCTTTATGACCTCTACAACCTAGTTATTAGGTAACACGGAACCCCTTGGTAAGGCTGGTTGTGTAAAACCAGCTGTTGTAATCGACTTTTGTCTCTGACAGTCCCTATTCATAAAATAATTAAGATTAGTGACAAAAGTGATGAAGTTTTTAACTTTATAGTCTCACCGAATTATTCGTAAAAAAAAACAATAGGCTCTATCAAACTTAATTTTAACTTAACAGAAAGCGACAAAACCGTTCTACAGCTAAAATAGGTTTATATATCCGACTCTTCAGTTTAAATGTAATACATTTTACCAGTTCGGAAAACACAAGGCACACTAACTTACTAAGAAAACAAATCACTTAATTTCCCATAAAACGCAATTCACTCGAGAAAAATTAATCACTTACGTGGTAAAAGGCGCTGGCCTAACAAACCATCCCCTTCTAATGGGCAACGGTTTAATGTGTTCCTTGGTCTTGGAGAATATGAGGTTTTCAAAAATAAACGGGAGATGGAAATAATGTGTGCCAGGCTTTTAGATATTTAAATTTGGAAAGCAAGTCAAGTTTAATTTTACTGGCAGTACGTACTTGAAAAACAACTGTAATTACTAGAAATTCGAAAAGTCTTGTGACAAATTCGAATTTGAGATTACCTCTCTGCCGTACGTCAAAACATCATAATTTAGTTTTTACAACAAATAATAAATATTTTAAGTAATAAATTGTAAGGGTCCCTTTAAAAGAAACGTGTTAAAAAAATGTAGTGCTAAATATTGAATGGTGGTACGGAATCTTTCGTGTGCCGCTATTTAATATACTTACACAGGTAAGCTGTAGTTTAGACATAGTCATTTATTGGTAAAGGATTCTTACAAATTATCACAATAAACATCATTATGCTTCTAAACATAATCAGCCTACATCGTTCCCACTGCTAGGACACAGGCCTCCTCTCTGGGAAAAGCACACCCACACAAAACTACAAACAAACTACATCAAAAAATCTAGCAGAAACATTGAAGGGGTAGCTGTATTAGTATTAATGATTATAACTATGTAAATACATACTTTTTACAGTAGCGAATCACATTTCGATCAACATAAAACCTTATACTGACCTGCAAAAACGTAAGTAGGTAAATTTGAATTTAGCGCATCCACGCGAGACAAATTAATTGTGTCTGTAATTACGGCATTCCACTGGTTATTTTTTTTTCACTGGTGGAACTGAGAATTTCGCAATGGCAGAAATCGCCGCTATAATGTCATATTGTAAACTATTGACATTTGGTCGAATAGTTTCAGGACCGCACTCGGTCTATAAATCCTTTGATGCATTGCTGCAAGATCCTGTTATCTATTGGTAACGGATTGACAGATGGATATTCAAATATGTATATCAAAGTGCGAAGCTCCGCAGACGTGATGGGTATAGATATAAAACACTATAAAATTGAAATAATGACGGCGTTTTGGGGGGGGGGGGGGGGGCATCGATGTTTTGGTTTTTTATTTGAAGTTTGAGTTGAGCAATTATGTTTTATCGTGTTAAGATATCGATACTACAAAAAAAAGCTGTTATTTTAAACTGATATTTATAATTGCGACGGCATCAACACTGCCACATAAAACCCTGCATTGCGCAAGAAGAGTTTTTTGTTATAATTAAATTAGATATATTTAAGTAAGATTATAATTAAGTAAGATTTTTGTTATATCATGTTTCTATATTATCGATACCCATCACGTCTGCGGAGTTTCGTTAGCTTATTTAATTTGACCCTGTATAATACTTACTTGTTTTTTCTGTTAACATTTTCAGTGGTTTGAGCTGAAAACTAGCCCTTGTTAACCCTCTAGGGTAACACAAACATGATGCTGACGTTTGGACGTTTTGCTTCCCGACTTATATTTATACTTTCCTCCTTAACCTAATCATAATAGACGGATTCTAAATGCCAGATAATTTTTTATCACAATATTTTTTTTTGTATTTTTTGGAGAAGTTACAGAATTTTCTATGAAACAATAACCTTTTCAAGACTGTGATAGTCTATCATCACTACAAAATCGGACAAACAGTTTAAACTTGCCACCCACGAAGTACTACTACTAGGTGTAATTGAGTACAGTGCGGGGATTAATTGAAGTAGAAATGTATCAAGAGTGCAGAGCCGGTGCGCAAAGCTACGCAGGCGCGTTGCGAACCCCACATCGCAGTGGCAGCCCTAGTGACGCCGCGAGCACTCGTAGTCTCGCACCACTCACAACCTCTGCGATACGAACACGTTAAAAAGTGCACGTTGAGTACCAACCCTGTTTTTTAAAAAGTTCGTGTGTGAAGTGATTCTTTTTTTCAAATTGGAACCAGTGTTCTGTTTTCAAAGTGCTGTCAAATTAGCGTTGAGTAGAATTTTGTGAAACTTTTTTGTTGAAAACTTTGTGACAGTTTTGTTTTAATTTTCATGCCGGTACTGTTTCGTTTACGAGTTTTTTTGACGTCGGGAGAGTTTGGAAGGCCACTGAATTGGGTAAGATTTTCTTCTTTTGTGTACTTAGTAGTTCTTTTTGTCGCAATAGTTATATTCTTATCGATATAATTCGTATCGTGATTGGGTCGCGGACTAATAGGGATTGTTTATTTTATTTCGAATGTTATTGCTCGCCTAGGTTTATCGTTTTTCCAATAATGACATCAAATCGTAAAGTCGTCTAAAGCTAATACAGACGATATCGGTAGTTTATTGATATCGTTAAAATTACCTTAAATGTGAGTTTGTTGAGTTTTGTGTGCTGGCTATTATAATAACTGTTGTTCTCGACATTATTTATTTGTACGTGTTGTTAAAGTAAAGAAGAGTTTGCATATAAAACGTGAAACTTTAAAAGTTTCTCATTTCTTTCCACATAAAAAAAAAAAAACATTAACCCCAAAACCTATGGCATTTAAATAAAATCATTACGACTCAATATAAGATTTCTTTAATGCAAGATTTTGTTGACTAAAAATAATGCTAGTATAGAAACATTATACAATAAATAGCGCAACTCCAAGCATACCTAATATTTTATATGAATACAAGACCTCATAAAAAAATTACTTCCTCAACATTATTCTTCGTAATAAAAAGCCGATGAAAGAACTGCCTCCACATCTTGATCTCCCCTGTGGTCCACAATGATTTATGTCAATTCACAAAGGACGCACATCACTCTGGCTACACAGTGAGACAAATTGACTTTTGGCGTACACATAGTGTGTACTTTTTTACGCACGCACAGGGAATTTATAAGGCAGTACATAGGTAATGTATTGTGTGTAATATTTTACGAGAGTGCACATAAAAGGCGTAATGAAAATTTTGTTTATTTAACGCTTTGTGAGCACTGTGCAGTGTAGGGTTGGACGAGAGGGTTGTCCATTTTATAGTGATGTCAATTTGAATGTTTTATTTGTGTTGGTATTTTATTTGAGTTAAATAGTCAGCGCAAGTCCTGAATTAAAATGTATGGTAGACAAATACGTAAAATTAAATCATCTTCTAGGTAACAATAAATCATGGATATGTCTCATCTGTGCTAAGATACGGCATAATCATATGGGGAATTATACTTACTGCAACAAGGTATTTATTGTGCAAAAAAAGTGTTTAGGTGCTGTGTATTGTGTAGTCCCATTAGAATCGTGCAGATCTATAAAATTTATATAAAAAATCTATATATAATTTTATATAAAAATGATGTATCAAATTAATATACTTATACATATTGGAAATGGGAGTATTTGTAAAAAACGTCCTCATCTTTTCAGTAAAGCCGATAGCGTCAATGTTTATAAGGTAGGCAAAATCTCATGGGATCCAACAAAACTGGAAATGCAAAGATGTAGAACAGCGTACTACCATAAAAACACTTGTCAAATGGCAATAAACATATTTAAAAATATACCGAAAGTTATTGGAGAACTGCGAACCAGCTTATTTCAAAAACATCTCAGAGCATTGACTTATCGAAGATTGTTTTAAACGGGAACGTTGCATGACATGAAAACTATATTTGACAATTTTATATTAAGACATATGTAATTTAATTCCCTTTGTTGACATTTGAAAGTTGACATATAGACAATTTGTAATATAATGATATGCCAATGCCAATTTGATATGTAGACAATTCTTGATTTAGTACTTTTTTTAAATGGGAATCTTATTATTATTTTAAAATTAACGATTACAATTGTCACAAAATTTGCATGCCGAATTTAGTAGGCGGAAAATGAAGAACTATTGTGTATGTGTTTAAAAAATCTGCAGGATATCATATTTCATACAAATAAATTAATTTATATTAGGGTATAACTTTAAAACTAGTCTTGAATAAGAAGTTTAAATATCTTAAGAAAAGACAGAGACAAAAAAAATTATGCTAACCTATTGAATATTTAAATGTTGGTGACAATTATTTAAATTACTGACTGTGTAGCATCTGACCATTATAAAGTTGATAGTGGAGAAGCCTCATTGCCCGTTCCTGGGGCATTGGACCCGTATGTACAGCTGCTGGTCTGGTGCAGCGGGAATAATAATTTAATAATTTGTTTAATTTCACTTCAAGACGCAAACATTAGTGTAGCCCTGGCTCTTGTACCAGGAGTTCCTGTAATACAAGAGACATACCTCTTCATTTACAAGGAATATGTAGCAGCGCGATAGAAAAATAATTACACAATATGACATGCATGTAAACGGTAGGTTTGCAAATACACAAAAAAGGGGAAATAATAATGAAATATTTAATCACCACTGCGTTCTGTGGAGCGAGGGTGAGTGTGAGTGAGATGGTGAATGTGACTGTGACTGGGTAACATGTAACCCTGAGGAATAGATTTTCTGTTTCCTCATAATTGTAATTTTCTAGCAGTTTATAATAGTATTTTTGTTAATATTTTGTTAAGATTTTCTTGTACAGACGTGGGGCAACATAATGGTAGTGTTTTCTAACGAAGACGCTCTTGGTACCTTCAACTGGGCACCTGTCAATCCTCTCGAAAGTGGAGATAGTTACAGGTTCATGAACACGTTTTATTTTATTTTAGTTTTATTTTTGTGTTCTTTATTTTAATGAGAAATGTTACTAACATGGTTTTATAAGTTAAACTAACAACAATATGAATCATTTGTGTTCAATTTAAATAAAAATACAACATAATAACAAGTATACAAAGACTTTTTTAACAACACTATTTAATATTTACACATAACTTCGATCTTTCACAAATAACAATGATTATTTCTTTCGGCGTTCAAGGATATTACGTCTTTCTGTTCAATGAATAGATTTAATATTTATTCATAAAATGTTTTCATCGTCTCAAAGATAATAAATACGAGTATATAAGATATCGCATATTCATCTTGTTTTGTAAGCTAACAGGTACCTTCAATATTTTTATACCGACTTTAAAAGATATCGGTACAAAAGTAAAAAAAACATAACCTCTGACCAATTCTTTATATGTATTAAATAAATGTAGATTCAACAGTTTCATTGTAAATCGAAGTAAATTAAACGCGGCATCGTTTAATTACTATTTAACTACTGGATGTACAATGAAACTGTTGAGTTTAAATTTAGCATAAGCCTATAACATTCCCACTGCTGGGACACAGTTCTCCTCTCTGTGAGAGGGATTGGGCCATAATCCACCACGTGGGCCCAGTGCGGGTTGGCGGATGTCAAATGTGTTCGAATTTGGTTTCCGCACGATGTTTTCCTTCACCGTTTTAAGAGCAGTGGTGATGAAAAAGTGCCTGTCTGAGTTCGAATTCACGACCTACAACTCGTAAGTCGGGACCAATATCAATGGGTCACTACTGTTCTCACATTTACATTTATTTAATGCAAATAAAGAATTGGTCTGAGCTTATTATTTTTTAAGTTTCGAGTGTAATATATTTTACAACATAACAAAATAATCACGCCGCGCTATGTTGCCTCAAAGGGTTAGGCAGAGGTGCACCCATAGTAGAAACGGAACACCCATTTTTCGCGCAGGTACTCTTTTTGCAGTGAACTCTCGTCGAACTAATTCTGGCCAGCGCTCACCTGTCCGCCGTATGGTTGACATAATATAATATTTTCTTTTATTGTCCAATGAGTAGATTTAAATGCCTCATCCGCTCCTCTAGTATATAAAATAAACTAATATAATAAATATTAGTTTATAATATATTATGTACATTATGTCCTCTGTAGTTTATATTATGTTATCTTTATCAGAATTTTAACCTTTTTTAACGCTCATTAAACTTCTTAATAATGCATGTACTGCTACTAAAACTCCTAGCGATAATCACTTTTTTTCTCTCTAAACTTGTATGTAAAAATAATATAACCCACAACGCTTTCCACAGGTAGCTGTGGAAAGCGTTGTGGGTTATATTATTGTTAAAATTGTATTTGTTAAATTTGTTGTAAGTTCTGACTATGTAACTGTTTGCTGTTCCTTTCAATAAAAATTAAATAATTTATGTTTACGAGCGTTCATCTTAGCGGGCTGTCAATTCCCATTTCTAGTGGTATTTCGTTATTATTTTATTAAATTTAAATCCAAGTTGATTTTTTGCTAGATTGTTGGTATTTATAAGTTTTTTTGATATTTTAATACAGTTATTTTGATATTTTATCATACCCATTGCCATATTGTCAATTATTTTCTATTTGCAGTAGGAAATAATTATAAATAGAAACGATTTAGTTTTTGGCAAAAAAAAATATTTTGTTTTAAATTAAATTGACAGCCCGCGCGGAATGAACTCTCTTAAGTCCAACCAGCACAGTCCAGTCTATTCTATTTTATTTACAAATATTAACAAAAAGGTATCTATAACAATTCGTAATATAATTTTATTATCACTTGCTGACTTTGAAATGAAGAAAACTGAAATCATTCTGCGTAATGCATATCATTTAGGTGAAGAACATGGGATAATCGCCATTCTCGTTGGAAATAAGCCAATAACTCACAATGAACTGGGGTTTTCTGTGGCTCAGCATAATATTAATCTCAATTCACACTCAATTCTTTACTGTAGATGTTGATGTTGACATAAAATCGAAATATTTTCATGCTAATATTGCGAAATGAAATACCGAAAAATTAAATGCCCATATGTGGTTTACTTGATCTAAGAAGCAGCAACAACAGCATCCTTTTTGCTTCCCGTTATGACTGTCTTTTCCAAAACCAGTTGATTGGGACAGCCATAGGTATCGGTTAACGGCCAAACCCAATTACCTAAGACAGATCGCTATTGATGAAAGACAGTACAAAACGTTATACGTACGCATACGTTACGCATACTTTGGCTTTATTGGGACATTAAAACCAAAGGTTGATAGGTTTTTCAAAATTGGAAATAGATACGTGATTGGGTTCGGCCCTAAGTAAAAGTACCTACCTATTTCATGTTTAATCACAATTTGTTACTAACACATTTAGACTATAAAATTATCCTAACACGCATTTTAATACAATTTAAGTATACGGAGTTTGTCAGTCTTTTTTCTTATTATTTTGTTTATTTCATTGTTCATACTTAAGAATTCTATTTTTGAAAATTCAAATATATATTTAAAAAAAAAAAAAATAGGATCAGGAACAAGGTACAAGCCACTAGTGCTGAGGACTAGAGTTGGGATTCTAGAGAGAGATGGACCTCCTCGCTATGCGTGCCATGTCCAGGAGTAGGTACTGCTAATTATAATAATTTAAAAAGTAAGCGAAGTCAGGAAGTCGTTATTCGTTCATCTTCTGTACAATAATTCTTCACTCGTCTTTTACGATACCCACAGACATACAGATTACAGGATGGCCTTTTATTTTATATACGATGACATAATTTATTTAAAAAATTAAAAATACAGTACTACACAAGAAAAAATTCAAAAGCATTTATTCAATGGTATAGTCACTGACATAAATATAACTTAAGAGCCTGAAGTAATCAGCTAGATACTGTACGTTCTATATTAAACATTCAAGTGCTTTAGGGGTTGATAAGAAATCTCACATTTTAATAATTAAAGTTTAACAACTGGAGTGAAATATCAGATGGTGATACTTTCTTATATTAGATTTTTATTATGCAAAGGAGACAGCATCAAACATTCAAACCCCCTGATTTCAGCGGCCGCCCGCATTAGTAGTATTCGCCGACCACCACACCCTTAATCGCCCCGGATGACGCCACTACCCTCCTCCAGGAGAATAGTAAGGCCACCAGCACCCTACATAAGCCCAAAACCCGATCGCCGTCCTACCGACCTCGCCGCCGAGGCCCGCCGCGACGCCCAAATCCACGCCCCTCCCGACCCTTGCTCGAGCCAGTCCGCGTCGCTGAGCCTGTAGCTTTAAATTCGTCCCAAAATAACATCAATACTGATCCAGCTAGTCCCTCGCTGCCCTCTTCCAGCGACGTCCTAAGCCGAGGTTCGTACCCGATAGGGGGTGCCTGTAGCGTGTAGTCGCCTAGTTTTTAGTTAGTATTTAAGTTTAAGTCCTGGTTGGAGGCCTTAATTTATTAGGGCAACAACAGGCAAGTCCGCTTGAGCAGACGACAACCTCACCTGCGAGATGCCAAACAAACAAACAAAAGCAAAGGAGACATTAGCATAGGTATTTTTAATCTACTCGGTGATACTTTCTTATAATAGATTTCCTTATGCAAAAGTAGACATTATTAGGAAAGGCATTTTAATTCACTCCATACCATCACATTCACATTCATCAGTCACATAAAAGTCCTCATCAATTTCATCATATTCAATATCGTATCATATACTATATTCAATAAAACAATATATTGATTTAATTTGTCGTTTAACGTTAATATTCAATGAACAAGTATTTCATCTACATTAACTACAAACCAAATGTTGTTCGTAAGTACGCGCATCACTTGGGAACGGCTGTATAGATTTGGTTACTTTTTGTTATAAAATGTTCCTAATAGTCTGAATTAGGTTTATATGTTTTTTTTTTACAAATAAAAATGTAATGCTGTTTGTTTGTAAGCGCATCTCGGATGGACAGCTTTGTTTATTTTTGTTATAAAATGTACCTAATATTCTGAATTAGGTACTTAATAATAATAATTGTAAAAAATCCAGATCGGATTTGGAGGATCGTAGCAGATGGCTGTAGTTTCTGTCTACCCCCATGAGAGGATGGCGTAAGTTTATGTATGTATGTATATGTAAACATTGGAAATAATGCCCGGAAAAAAATCCAACTCTGGCAAAGTTGAATGTCTTTTTTTTGTATGGAATTTTTGTGTTTGTTGAAATTCGGACAGTACATTAACATCTGCCGGCCGGTCTCTAAATCATTTTAATAAGACGTATAAAATATTCAAGAGACATATTTGCCTTAGTAGTTTAAAAAAAAAACCTCAAGTATTTTTCTTTGTAACTATTATAAGAGGTGAAGGATGAACCATCTTTTTAATGGCGACCTATTTAGCTATTTACTCACTAGCCTCCTCTTACTCAGAGTAATTGGTTGTCCGTTCATCAGCAATCCCTTAGGAAAACTAGGTTATTGCAGAGTAATGGAATTTCTAGACCGACTACTAGTGTCTGCTGTGACCATAATGTTTTATAAAAGGTGTAAAAAAACGTCACAGAGCTGTCAACTACGCATTCCATAAGTATGTCAAACTAAGTAACATTGCACAATTTTATTTTTGTTGAAAATTACATTTATTTTTATTGTGAAAATTTGCTTTTTGCGGTTCTAAGAAAAACTGTGTGTTATAAAATAACATTAAAAGTAAAATTTGGTATTTTTCCGTAACTAAAAGGTTCCCAGGTATGGTCTAGTACAAAAAAATTATAAGAATGACGAAAAGTACAAGTGACTCTCGGCTTTGTTGACTATCTTTTTACACCCCTTATAATAATAGTTCTAGAATGAAAAATAACTGCCTCGTTGGTCCAGTGGTCGCAAGAGCTACTGCTGAGCATGAGGTCCTGGGTCGATTCCCAGGTCGGCAAAGTGTTATTGGGTTTTTCTATCTAGAATTTCTCAGTAGCAGCCTGGAGTCTGGATTTGTGCCCAGTTGATGGCAATAGGCTCGCCCCCTATTACATGGAACTTAAACATAAGTGGCGAAATGTGCCTCTGCCTAACCCTTCTGGGATTACAGGCATTGTTATGTTATGAAAAATTATTAAAAATATCCTTCGTAAGGATATAGGGTACGATATTGTTCGCGTAATTAATTAAGAAAGACTGCTTCGTTGGTCAAGTGGTCGCAAGCGCTACTTCTGAAAATGAAGTCCTGGATTCGATTCCAGGGTCGGGCAAAATATTTTCTATGTAATTGAGTATTGTGAATTTCTGAGTAGCCGCCCGGAGTCTGGATTTGTGCCCGGTTGATGGCAGTAGGCTCGCCTTTCATTACATGGGACCTAAACGTTACTATAGTGCGCGCGGAACTAGTTGGCCGCGCCTTATGTAAGTGAGCGGTGAGACGTGGGGAGGGCGCGATGACGTGATTCGCAGACTGAGTTAGCTTAGCCACAGTCCACCTCCTCCGTCCCACCGCTCACATACCTAAGGCGCGGCCCACTAGTTCCGCGCGCACTGTAGCGAAATGTGGGTGTACTGTAGGCACACCTCTGTCTAACCCTTCTGGAAATACAGGCGTGATGTTATGTTTGTTATTAAGAATAAGTGACAGTGACATGGTAAATCGCTTTGCGGAGCATTTTCACTCGTCATCGAACCGCTTTCATTGTGAAAATCCTACAGTATAGGCACAAAGCGTGATAAAATATAATACTGTCGAGCAGACGAATTTTTAAGCCTGAAAAATTGAATTTTGTCGTCATGTGAAAATGAAAGGGATTGTGATAATGGATGCATTACGAAATAAGGCTGATGGTTTACTGTTATTCAAGATGAAGATTTTTTTAATTTCCCGGTACATTAAAATTAGCCTCCATGCTATATTATATGAGGCTTAATATTCACAGATAAGCTAAACGTACCCTATAATTGTTTAATATCATAAACCTCTGTTTTATTATTCGAGAAAAAAAGCTAAAAGTCGCAAGAATAAAATAGATACATGAAACAAGAGTTTAACCGGAAAACACTCTGCACGGAGTTTTATTATTATTAATTAATTTTCTCCTCGGATGTCACTGCAGTGAACGGACTATCACGCTCACACGGTGCACTTTTATTTTCTGCAGAAAAACCAGCCAAATGGTACCTACACATCGGATGTATGGCACTTTAATGAATCAAAGTATATGAGACGAATTTGTACCGTAAAGCACACTAGAGGGACACTATTTAAATTCACTATAGGGATGCGAATGCTTGATGCCTGAAAAATGTTTGATGCGAAAATGCGAAAAAAGATTCCGTCCGTTGTCACGTTTCTATAGTTCGTTAACGTTTGATTCAATCGGTTGGTGCTGAATCGAGTGTTTGGTAAAAAGGTAGAGTCAATGACTAACGCCTGACGCGTTATGTGCTTGACTTCTTTTTTTCACGATTGAATTTCGAATCATGACTTTTTTTGTGTGGTAGGCAGTTTAGGCTTGATTTTTTTTTCCGATATTTGTAATAGTCACATTTTATTTGTTTGTATTTGAAAATCTAGTTCCCGTTAGTGTTGGATTTTTTAAGTCTCTGCTAGTTGGCATTTGTTTTATGTCAGGGTTTTTACGCCGTTTAATTCAATTTATGAAACTGAGTCCGAAATTAAAATTATATAAATAATACAAATGTAGTAGGTACTATTAGGAGCCTGAAAATTGGTGACACCAAAAGGGAATCGCAACATAATTGGATCCGTGTGTTACTGAAAAAAAATACTCCGTAGCGTAGCATGCAATATATGTATCTGGCATTCTACGCTACGGAGTATTTAAATACATCACAAAAAATTACATTGAACTAATAGTATTTTCCACGACATGAAATGCCAAAAAGGAAACTATTCTTTTCCAAGTAATCAACTACAGGAACGCAGAAAATTATAACTTTTCCAGATTAATATATCGTCTTAGTATTAAAGATCTCCCGTGACATTTTCCGTAAAGCAATTCCAACTAAGATATCTACTTCCCTCTTCAGCATAGCAACCAACTTCACTATGACTTCCTTTAAAGACTTATATAATTAGTTAGTTGAAAAAGTTTCGGTGTCTCGATCATAAAGTCCCATGATAAGGCGAACTTTATCAGTTTTCTTGAACGAGGTGTTAGATTCCAGTTTTATAAGCTACTACTTCGCTTAGCTCTTAAGGTTTAGCTCTTAAGGTTTAAGTTGATTATTCATGTACTTTGATAGTTAGGTTATTGTTTCAAGATGGTATCTGGGGTTATAGATATTGAAGGTAAGGTTGTAGTAGTGTCTTTGATTTATTCAGATTTGTTATAGTTGATTCAAACCAAATTACATAACTGCCATGCCATAGTCATGTCATTTGGTTTAAATAGGTTTTACATTTTATTATATTTTTATACATTTTGTGAATGTGAGAACGTGGTAGGCCTTGTAGGCTGTAGATTTGTATACCATTTTATATTTGTTTAGCTTTTGGTACCTACTTTTTGACAGGCCTACACTGTCCTCCCTTATCTATTAACACTGTAATTTGAAAACATTGTAAAAGTAATGATATTTCAAAGAAAGCATAGTAAAAAATTTAAAATCGAAAAATCTGTCAATTTTAATGTAAATATGAAGAAGCTACACGCTTTAAAAGTTTTTGGACGGGATGATTCCTGTCCTTGTCGCGCCGTACGGACAATATATGGCACTAGTTTAAAGTAACATGGTCGTGACGTCACTTCTATAAAAAAAAAAACATCATCCCTATTGGAACCGTGTACCTACCTTCAGACGTTTCATAAGTGCCCATGAAGGTTTATGTCAAATAAAATATTTTGATTTTTTGTAAGGAGTTATAATTAGGATGCCTCACTGTTTATACTAACTTACGTCATGTAAAGTAACTTCATCGTACTTATCCTGACTTATTTCAATTTATTTGGGGTCGACGCAGCGGCTTTCCATTCTGTAAAAGGCCACAACTGGTTCAGTGGTATCGGCCCTGACTTACGAGTTGTAGTCGACTTTGAGTTCGAACCCACACAGGCACTTTACTTTGTGTATTAAATTTTGTCACCATTGCTCTAAAAATGGTAAAGGAAAACATCATGAGGAAACCGGCATGTCCTAGAACCAAAAAATCAACGACATGTGACCAACCCGCACTGGGCCTGCATGGTGGATTATGGCCCACTCCCTCTCACAGGGAGGAGGCCTCTGTCCCAGAAGTGGGAACATTGATATTATGTGGGCTTATTATGATGTTATGACTTATACGAACTAATCGACTTAGTAAAAAGGCATTGAACACTTAGGATGCAAGAGCGAGCGAAGTTACCTCCGGACGGGGGGGCACCCCAACTCGGACAGTTTATGTTCGAAGAGGATGGCGGGGTCTAGTGAACGAGTGAACAAAGACCCCACCATTCCCTTCATGTGTTTTTTTCACCATTTCGAAGTAGGAGCCCTCGAGTGCCTTAATACATAATTATGTATGTATATTAATCATGTTGGAAAAAAAGTGATTTAAAGGCCATTATTATTTATTTAATCCTATGGTAATAAAGTTTACTACATGTTTGAAATTAAAAAGTCAGGCGTAAGTGATGTGCCGCAGGAGACGCCCCGGGCGTCGGGAGTCGCCTGCAGATTCCCGGCCACCGTAGGCGCGTGCTTGCGGACGGCGAGCAACGGGTAGCTCGCCGTCGGGTAAGTACCAGGCCCGGGTCGACGGCGCGTCGTGTTCCACGCGCGCCTCAAAGAGATGTCAGCACAAAATGACGGGGTCCGATAGGGCCGACGCCTCAGGGTCGCGGGTAATTCCAAAGAGAAAACCGTGGCCCTGGCACAGGCAACTGAAGGAACACGGGTGGGTTTTAGTCAGTAAAAGTCTGACACGCCCTCCCGCTCCACCCAGAGCGGGAGAAGTCATTTGATGATTTCCCACCCAAAATAAATAAAAAAGGCGTAAGTGATGTAGTAAAGTTTGGAACCAGAACGCGGGCGTCCACGTTACAGACTACTTGTATACACGAGCAGTACGCAAAATTCGTGTATACATCATTTTCACAGATTTTAAAATAGCATTTCCTATGACTGCGTTTTAGCCTTGTATAAATTGGAAGGACGCGTCGGTACAACACGTCTTTTCTTCTAAACTTCTATATAAGTCGTCATCTCGGTTGTCACTTGTCTCCCACTTTTGGCAGTGGCACACAGTGGCAGCCCGGAGTCTGGATTTGTGCCCGGTTGATGGCAATAGGCTCGCCCCCTATTACATGGGACAAAAGCATAACTGGCGAAATGTGGGTGTACTATAGGTACACCTCTGCCTAACCCTTCTGGGATTACATGCGTGACGTTATGTATGTATGCTATTTTCGACAGTTTAAAATAGGTTTTGCGATAGTTACGATTAGTAGCTATAGTTTGTAATTGATGTTAGGACATGCAATTCAAGTGAAATATTATTTTGACATACGCTCAATCCTTCTAAGCGATCGTATGCCTGTCGCGTACCTGATGAATGGATAGCGATAGGCTCGTGTTATAGAACGACACTGTGATATAAGTACTCAATAAATTATGAATCTCGATTTTGAACTAGACTCAAGATTGGTTTAGCTTAGTATCTTTAAAAGGTTTTAGAACATGCAACAATGCTTTTAATAAGTAAATTTAACCCACATCATTATAAGCAAAATAACAAAAGGATTGTCCATCAGCCAGTGGTCCTAAATCAATTTGTTTATTTCCAGTCTAGACACGGAAACCCGTTATAAGCAAGCAAGTTCGCAAAAAGGGAGAAAATTTCAAGAAAGTAAATATGTATTTTCAATTCCGCAGTCAGTTGATAGCTAGTCTCGATTTTCTTAAATTTCAACTCCAATACCATTTTTCCCAACATAATTTTAAATAAATAAGAGGAAGTCTTCGGTGTGAACGTTTTCATTCTTTTCTTCTAGGAAAATATTACTTTGAAACGACAGCTTTCGATACTAGTGATCTAAATATGGGTGAGGCCTTAATACATGAACGATAAGAGTTCGGTCAACACAATCTATCTTACTAGGTATATCCTAAGCATCAAGAAAATGGACCTTCAATTTGTTTTGATCAAATCTGCAGTAGAAACTCGACAGTTTTTAGTTTCTTGTATATAATAAACATTAGTAATGTAGTTACTAAGTAAATATTTTCCTGCTTATGGCTAGAAAGAATTAGTTAGCTCGTCGATCAATTATAAGACTTTTATTTGTCTTTTGTCTATTGTTCCTTTTACGAAAGAGAGTCAACGTCCCTCGTGAGAACATTGACTCCATATGATTATTAAAGTGATTTATTTTTCCTTCTAATCAGCAATTATAAGTCATAATAAATCACTTCAATAATCGTGTTATTATGACTTATAATATGTTTTATTATTTATAATAAATCACTTAAATAATCGTATAGAGGGTTATATTAAGGTACTGCCCTGTTTAAAATGTTACAATAAAATACCTCGCCACGTACTCCACCTAAATTCAACTAAGTTTGAAACTTGTATCAAACGCACACTATGCAGCCAAGCATATTATAAGTTAGCGGATTATATAGCTGACAAAAATGCTTGACTCAAAATTGGTTCTGCTCTACAAGGGTGCATAAACGAATTATTTATCATTCGAAAATATTGTTGGAGTTGCTGAAGATTGTAAAAACTCGATCTCATTCAATCTCACATCTTCCCACTGTATAAATTCAATATTTTAGTTTTGTATAATTGCAAAACACAAGTGTGAGCACTATGTACCTACTATAAAGCTACCATTTACTGGGTACGTCTTTCATTGACTTGAATGTGGCCTAGCAGCTGAGAGTATGTCATGCTCACTCAAATGTCTCGCTGGTGGTGGCGAGTGTGTTGGATCATTAAGTTCCCTTCAAAATGGTTGAGCTGAATGGAATTCTGAATAGGGATAATGACAATTTTTTTTTGTATCTCAATAAATTGTTTGTTTCCAAATAGTGCAACAAAATTACAAAAAGTGAAAAAGCTTAAAAAATTGCCAAGTTATAAACGTTTTAAGATAGGTGTTAGATAAGGACAGCAATATCGTAGGAGTGACGTCACGACTATGTAGCTCCATACTAGCGCCGTACATTGTCCGTACCGTGCGACAAGGACAGGAATAATCCCCTCCAAAAAAATTAAAAGCGTGTATCTTCTTCATATTTACACCGATTAAAAAGTTTTTTTCGATTATCTCATTTTAACTACACCTACTTTGAAATTACATTATTTATACGAACATTTCTAATATCAGTCATCATCCCGATTGTTTTTTTTTTTTTTTGTGTATTATTGTCATTACGGACTCCTTTAACGTGCATGTCTTTCTACTTCGTTCTAACATGTATAATTTCAACATGACTATTGTTCAAAAGAGTGTACATGGAGTTTCTTGCCCTTTCTTTTCCATAGGTACCTACCACGCTTTGGAATGAGCAAATAGCTTCATATTTCTGACTGACCGACCCCTTGACAATTCAAAATTGCCTGTAATTGGTTTATTTGAAATAAATGCTTTGAGTTTGTTTTTGCCCAAACGTAGGACTTCGTAAAACGCTAAGTTTGTATTTATCACAAGCGAGAACAGTGTTTGTGTACAGCTACATTTTCAAAGAATAGACAAATTTAAAAATGTTTCGTAAAGTTGAAATAGTATCATGATAAAATAATGGTAAAACAGATCTCGACAAAACATTTTTCGTCGCACAAGTCTCAAAATATTGAGCGTAAACTATCATATGTAATGATAATAAAGGTAGCTAGCTCAATCAACTAAATACTACAAAATTATTCCACTGAGCGGTAAATGTTATAATTTAATTGAAACTGCCCAAAATTTCTTTTATTTTTGTTAAACGCATCGCTGTTTTGAACCTTATTTGTTGCCGCGATACGCTATTATGAAATTTGCTTGTTACCGAGCCTTAATCACCACACTGCACACTGGTTAATATTGGTCATACTTGCAACTATCTCTTGTGTTTACTTCTATACTTCTATAGAATGAAAGAAAGAAAATAAATTTATTTGACCCAGGTTAAGGCACACAATAATCACATAAAACAAAAACAAAAAACAGAAGAAAATAGTATTGTGTGCCTCACGTCTGCGCCAAATAGACCCAGTTCAGCATAAATGCAAGACAACTAAATGCCTGTCGCTGGTTTTCAACTAGACCCAATGTTACGAGGACGTCTTACGGATGTAAATCAGTTTTATGGTGTGTTTAAATACTTAAATAAAATATAGGTAGTTAAGTGTAACAAATAATAATAAAACAGAATAGATAATTGTTGAAATATAAATAATATGTTTACACTAGAAACAAAAGGACTGTCGTCAACAATAAATTATTATAGTTCGTATTAATAAAAATACAAGTCGATCATGTCTAGCTTCCGTTGCGTATCTATGAGGTACTGTCGTAGGCGTCTTCTAAACATTTTTATAAACAAGACCGACGGCTATATATCCCCGTCTCGATAAGTTATTTGACGATGTTATCTCGTCGACACGTGCCCCTGCCGTTGACGTGTCGATGTCGGGTCGCAGTTACACGGTTAAGCTTTGCTGTGTGCGGGACAAATGTGTAGGTCGTCAGGGGACGGCCAGTTTGGAGACCTCGATAACAGGGTAACGGTATGACGTTGTACGGAGATTTGTTTTAAAAGGTTGGTGTTGATTATATTGTTGTACATGATTTTCTTGTTTAAAACAAATAAAGAATATACATTTATTTAGCACTATGCTTGAAGGCACTCAACATAAAATAAACCAGATAAAAAAAAGCGGTGTAAGAAATTAGCAGGGAGGTTCAGCAAAAATACCAGACAAGTAAAGCCTGACGTTGAATTTTAAATGGACATTTGAGGTGACAGATGTTAATCGTTTTAAAATGCACCGTAACGAGTGTATGCATACTTAAATCAAATATAGTTGTTAAAGATAAAAATAGTACTTAACGAATACATCCCTACATAAATAGTGTGATATTGAATCAAAATCATAATATTTTATTTCACATAAACCTTCATGGTCACTTATGAAATGTCAGAAGCTAGGTCGTGACTATGGGGAAGCGCCGGCACGAAACTCCACGGTTACTCTTTATAAAATAATTGACTTTTACAATGTTTTCAAATTACTGTGTTAATAGGTATGGGAGGACAGTGTAGACCTGGCAACAAATACCATAGGCTAAACAAATAGACAATTGTGTGCAAATCTACTGTCTACAAGGCCTATTACGTTCTCACATTCCCAAAAAGAAAACGAAAATAATAATATTAAAGACCTATTTAAACTAAATGACAAGATTGTCATTTCAACTGTTATAAATATGAATTATTATCCTGCTCGCTAGGATTTAATACCAATATAGGATATAATACCTAGGATGTAATACCTACTAAAACCAAATGACATGATTGCCATTTTAACTGTAACAAATTTGAATTAATATCCTGCACACAAAAGCGAAAGAAGAGTTGAAATTTAAAATAAAGGTGAAATAAATGAGAAGATTGTGTCAAAGAGTAGTAATATTTTTTTTATTTTTTTTAAATAAAACACCGTTATTTGGGAGCAGTTAATATAAATTTACATAGTGATGCCGTTTATGAGGTACCAGGGAAGCCACATGTAAATGTTCTATGGCATATGGAAGCTGACTGTATAATATTATTCGAGGAAAGCATGAATAAAATTACAATAACGAACATGGAACATCCCTATTTTTATATACAGAAGGAATTATTGCCAAACTTCTTTGTCTTTATGCTTTTTTGATACGATTGCTTTTGAGACACGTTTAATGTGGGTTTTGAATTTTCCATCGCTATGTTCTAACACCGACTTTGGGAACTTGTTGTAAAGCGGATACTGTTTATAAGAAATGACTCGCTTGTTAATCTAAAGGGTATCACAATTTAATTTTTACTACGTGTATTTATATTATGGATATCGCTTCTAATTTTGAATATTCCTCAGTTTTGCGAACATACAAAATACTTTCTAAGATATAAAGAACAAAATCGCGAAACAGAACAAAAAGACCTATAAATAAATAAGACGGACGCATGATAGACCTTCGTTAAAAATTAAATAAAGTAATCCTTCGAAACGAGTCCTTAAGGTTTATCTCACTTCCTAAAGACGTATATTAACGCTAATACATATCTTAAGAAAACATACATAAAGGTGATCACTGTTCACCTAATAAGTAAGTTGGCAATCTACCAAATAAGAAACAAATCTGTCACATTTGTCTATTAAGGCTGCGGTCAATTTGTAAACATTTACTGTCCGCTCGAATAGCTACAGCCTTAAAAGAATAGATACAGATAAGCAGATCATTCTTACAGTAATTTAGCTGAAACTGGCGAATTCGACTGTTTTTTGAAGACCTTTAGTCTTCAAAAATCAGTCGAATTAAAAAGGCATGAAATTGACACAACATCAAATCCCAACATGAAGGTAGCAGAATCTAATAATCCGTGTATTTATATGGCGTCAGGTAATTCGTTTAATTTTCTGAGTGGATTTTGTGAGTTGTGCTTCATTTTTCCGTTACCATATCCATTAGGATATTGAGGTGAAAGTTATGTAACGTTTAAGTAATCACTTAGGTGGTTACTGTATGAGGTAGGTTTTTTGTTGGCAGACCCTGGATAAGTACGGCTGCTGCAAATAAGCTTCGATAATTCGGAATACTGGTTTTTAATTGATTAAAAAGCCAACCATTCTTTTGTTTTTAGAACGAAGTTCTTTAAAATTGTAGAAATCGTCACGTAATGTAACAGATTCTTTGCACCTGCGTGGAGAGGGTTCCGTACAAGGATTTTACCCACCAAAATCATTTTATGTAAAGAAGGTTGCCAAGACTTACATAACGCTTGCATTGTTACAAAGTAATCGGATCTAATGAATTTCCAAGCCTAGTTCTACAAGGCTTAACTCCACAAACCTTACAAAATGTACGGCCTGGCCGTTTCAGGGCGATGGCCCTGTGCTTATGGTAAGATATTAAGTCACTGGTCTTTAATGTAGTATCATGCAATAGTTAGATGGAACGGTCAAGTCATACATTTTGACCAACATGCAACATTATTAGAGTTAGGGGCATGCCTGTACATTAAATATTATAAGTTTTGAACAGTGAAAAGTCTTGAAAACCTATTTTACATAAAATATTTTTGGTAAGCGTTCATTTCTTTGTGCAAGGTGCTCAATTTTTTTTGTATTTTATTCGTGATATTGTACTGATATTACACAGACATGTTAAAATCATAACCATTACTCCTGCACAGTCGGGTAAAAAAGGTATTTCTTGCACGTCAGCAGTTACTTTCTTCATGGAAAAAAGATGTAGTTTACAAAAAAATAGTAAAATAATTAATTAGTTAAATACATTTCAGTGCGTAATAAAAGCGTGTTTTTTTAAGCACGTGTTTTAATTCTTTATTGTTTAGTTTAGTATATTCTTCATTAAGTTGGTAAATCTGAAGTCAACGAAGTTATGACTAGAGCGGTTTCCTAGGAGCCATTGAAGAGTTCCACTATCACGTTTTGGCACTATCATCAGACCCTCGTTACCAAGCCCAAACTAGTGGAGTCGTCAAAACAAATAATATGAACACAAAATCGAGGAGTTTACTAGTTGCCACTGAAGAGTTCCAATATCCAGCTCCTGGCTCCATCATCAGTCCCTAACCACCAGGTGCACTATTTTGGAGTCATCAAAACAAAAGGTATGACCCATAATTCGAAATTAATATTAGTAGAAACTGAAGGGTTCCACTATTCACCTCCTGTCTCCATCATCAGCCCCTCCCCAAACTATTGAACTAGTCAAAACGAATCATATGTACCAGAACTCGACAAGTTTACTAGCAGCCACTGAATATTTCAATTATCTACCTTCTGGCTCCATCATCAGACCCCCCCCAATCTATTGAACTCAACCACCGACACCAAGTGCAATATATTGGAGTCATCAAAACAAATTCTGAGACCCACAATTCGAAATAATTATTAGTAACCACGGAAGACTTCCGCTATCCACCTCCTGGCTCCATCATCAGACCCTCCCCAATCTATTGAACTCGTCAAGGCAAATTAAATGAGTCCAAACTCGAGAGGTATACTAGTAGCCACTGAAGAGTTCCATTATTCACCTCCTGGCTCCATTATCAGATCAGTTCCAAGATACCAAATTAAAGTTTCGTTATCCGAGCTACATAAACATACAAATTTCAATTTTGATAGGACAATTACAAGTAGATTAAAATTGAGTTCTAAAATTGTTTTGCACTGTAAGTCAAAGTCAAAGCATTTATTTCAAATAGGCACTAAAAGGCACTTTTGAACGTCAACATTTACATTCAAATAGAATTGATTCTAAGCGCCCCTTCCAAAAGTAGAGTATGGAGAAGAAGGGGCAAGAAACTCCACCGTTACTCTTTTAAATGTATAATATTTTGTATACATTAATTATATTTTTATGTGTGAAGAAGATGCACCCAGAATAAAAAATACTATACCACAATAGGTAAAAATAATTATAAATGAGCGAAGACTGATAAATCAATCACGTGATAGTTATATGGTGCTCACATATTTACAAACATTGCGAAAGTATATGATTTTCCTAAAATATTAACTAGGAATAAATCTGTATGTGAGTAAAGTAAAAATAACAAATTATACAATTCAACGAGCAACTAGTATGATTTTGTCTAGCCTCTAGATTGTCCTATGGAGCAGGACCAGCATGTTTCCAAGCATTCTTATCTAGGATGTTGTCATCTAATTTGTAATATGCTTGTTTACAAAGTGTACTTTTTATACGAGTTTTAATATTTATTTCATGTAATTGCACTATGTCACAAGGTATTTTGTTGTAACATTTAACACAGTACCCCATAAAAGATGTATGTACTTTAGATAGTCAGAAAAATGCTTGATCTATTTTACTTATATTTCTATAGTTAAAATTATGTCTATCACGTAGTTTATTAAGAGATGCAGATTTTTTCTTACATATATAATATTTTCGTAAATGTACTGGCAAGGTACCATCATTATATTAATATTCTTAAATAGTTCCCTAAGAGATCCGCGGCGACGTAAATTGTAAATTGTTTGTACGCAATATTGAAAGATTAACCACGTTTTATAAGATCACAGACATCTATAAAGACTGTGCTGCACGAGTAATATGTTAGTGATGAATTAACTTCTTGTTTTTTTTTTAATTTCAGGTTATGTAGTACGGAGATAAGAGGGAGGAACGAAGAAATTATACCAAAATTGAGTTCGTATAATTTCTTGAATAGCTTCAAAAGTGTTTATTTTAAAATTATACAAAAAGTATGTTTGAGACAGTCAAACCTATTCATTTAATATATCACACGATATAATTTGCAAAACATTTGTTTTAAATATTCTAGTTTACTCCCCAAAACTAACCCTCATGTTCAAAATTCGTTTACTTACGTCATACGACCGTGTTTGGGTAACATAAATATTCATTTGTTTACCAAATTTCAACTTAATCAGTTTGGTAGATTCGGAGCATACTCATATTGACTGTGATAACAGACAGACAGACACACGAGTGATCCTTTAAGGGTTCCGTTTTTCTTTAGGACGGCTAAAACCCTAAAATCAAAAAACGTCTTAATTAATAACAAACAGCGAAAGGAACTTCGTTCCAATCTACTGTTCAAAGACACATCCCGACTTTTTTGACGATTTTAGAACGACTATCGGAACAGAAAACGGACCATGTAAGAATAAGTTTGATCACACGAGAAGAATAAAACGTAAAAATATTTTTTATCCTCCACATATTTTACCATACAGGGGTAGTAAATTTTCAAGGCACCGCTGCACCGTCTACAAGTACGTCGAGTATATTTATAGTTCAAAACTAGTTTCGACTAGACTAGACGAATAAATAAAAAACTAACATTCACGACAAGAGATGAGGTTTCTATCTAAAAGTAGCCTTTTAAAATGCTTCTTTTGTTGTCATAAGGTGTAAAATAAGGATTTCAGTGCTTTGTAGTGTGGTTTTAACTTGAAAGATTCTTAAGTGAACTTCAGTGATGCATAGTAAGCAGTATTACACCCAAGTATTATTATACGAAGTAGGAGGGGTGACCAAATGTAATATTATAAGTAAGTAAATTGTATCCAAAAATGATTCTTGGTCATAAAAAATACTGTAACGGCAAGTCAACTCAAACTCAAAGCAATTCTTTAAAAAAAAAATATAAAAAAATAGAGGCATTTTTTAATTGCCAATGGGTCGGTCAGTTAGTCAAAAAGTTGACGCTAGTTGACCAAACCAAAACGTAGATTTCTATGGAGAAGAACGGGCATTAAATTCCAAGGACACTATTTTAAATCAAGAATTTACAATATCCTGGTTACACTTATCTTGGGTCTTCTATACGTGAGAACAATATACTCGTATAAAAAAATAGGAAAAAATTCAAAATAAAGGATGCAAGAATGTTCATAAATATGTTTTAAACCACTTGTATGTTTATTCTAGCTAACATAATCACCAAGTCGGGCGAAGAAAGTTGGTAATCACATTCCATCCTTAATTTATTTTTATGATACCCACAGGCACAGTCAAATTACAAACTACAAACACTGTTGAATTGCAGGTTGATTAACCAGCACTTATTTCAATAACGTACTTACCTATGAATTAAAGTTATCCTACCAATATCCATTCAAGCTCGTTCTTTGAACAGGCAAGCTTTGCTTACATTCTGTTGTATATATGCTTGCGTAGAACAGCTTTGCCATGGTCTGAATACAAAGTGCTAGCTTATGGATATTCATCTTTCTAAAGCAAACAAACCGGTTTTTGAATTAAAAGTAAACATTGTGTTGAATGCAAGTCTTGCTGTTCTAAGCGTATATTCAAAATTAACATTTGAACCTATGATGCAAGTTCTTGTTTGAATTTCCTATTTCAATAAAATAAAAATATAATGGTCTGCAAATATCGCGATCATTATTAACGGTTGTAACAAAAAGCACTCATACATTGTCAATTAGCAGAAAAATTACTTTGAAGTTGTATAAACCACAATAAATTACCTTCGCGCGACAAGGACGGCAATAATCCCCTTCAAAAACTTTTAAAGCGTGCATCTTCTTAATTTTTACATCGGTTTAACAGATTTTTTCGATTAACTCATTTTTACTATGTCTTCATTGAAATTACATTATTTTTACGATTTTTATATTAGTCTCATCCCTATTTTTAAGAAAACCTCTTTTATTATTATAATACATTTTGATGACAATATTTCAAAAAGAACACGAATGTTATATACGACAACTGAGGCGACAGTATTCCTAGAAAAAATATTTACATTTAGCTCCCGTTTTATGAAACTGAAAATTGCTAACGTGTATACCTAGAAATATTCATTTAAACGAATCTTTCACTTGTCACCTATTAGAACTAGAAAAGTGGCAGTTCCTTAATATGCAACCTCCTTTATTATGAATCTAGCGACTCGCCTCTTCTTTGCACGGTTTTAGGTACAGCTTGACCAGACATGAAGATTTCTTCACATTATTTAAGTGTAACATGAACTATACATAAACATTTAATTAAATCCCTAAAATTTTGATGAAAACTGCACTAAAATCCATTAGGTAGTGTAGAAGAACAAAGGACACTAACTATAAAAGTTGTTTTTATTTTTGCCCTACTACGGCAAAGCCATAGGATGGTTGTAATTTTCACAGGCTGTGTATGTTTGTTCAACTCTTCCCTCATAACCCCTGAACTCCTAGTCGTATTTTGACAAACGGTGTATCGTTGGAAGTGTCACATTATTCCGTGGGTGAAAGGCCGTATGCCGTCACATAAAATCTAACATGGCGGCCTCTAGTGGATGCTAAGTGCATACGAAAAAAAAACAGATCTTGGGTATGGCAAAAAAGAAGTATGCAAGCAGAATAAATGCTGTGCAAATGCGTTCTTTGCGAAGCATATGTAGTGTCACTATGAATTATATGCTGAGGAGTTATGTGATAAGGCAACGGTGCGGTTCAAAAGAAGATGTAGTGACTAAAATTTAAAAGAGTATAGATTATTTGGTCATGTTGAGAGGATGAATGAAAGGAGACTAACAAAAGGTAATTACAAGGCAGTTGTAAGTGGAAACGCCTGGAGGACATAATATAGTGACCATAATGGTGAAGTTCTTCAGAAAGGTCAGGTACGTAATACTCAACCGCAACCGGCGTGCGTGTAAGATCAGAGGCCCTAGTGCGAGTTTCATTTAACCATTTCGACTTTACGCATCGACCGCGTTTGGCGCTCCGATTGGCCCTTCACCATTCGAAAGTTGCGCTCCGATCGTCAAGGGCCAATCGGAGCGCCGAACGCGGTCGATGCGTGAATTCGAGACGGTTAAAATAAACTCACACTATGGCCCCAGATGTATGAACGTAAACGAGGAAAAAAGAGTATGTGAGTGAGCGTGAAGGTGGCGTTTTGAGGTTTCTGGATACTCTCAGGGGAAGAAGGCTTGAGTTTAAGTACATATGTATAAAAAAAATATGTTTTATATACATATATACCAACCACAACTAATATATTGTGTTTGGTATTTCATTAGAGGTCTTAAAGAGTAAATATTACCCGCCAATTTTGTCCCACTGTTGGACAAAGGCCTCTTTTTATACAGAAAAGGCACGAGCATTAATCACCACGCTTGCTCAAGAGGAGTTGGCAATTTCAGACATGAACTATAAGTCCACGATTATTGACAAGGTTTTTCCTACATCGATGTCAGTAATTGTAATTTTGTTACTATGCCTTCTTTATACCTTTTAAGTTGGCGTTTATGTTGTATTTGTGTTTTTTTTTTTAAATTATAATTTATTTAGATAACAAGTTTGCTTTCGTGTTCTAATAATAAGGAAGAGAAAATTATCTACTACATACTTACTTATTCATACAAAGGTTTTACACGTGTAATCCTGAGCCACGCTTTTAAATAGCTACACGTGGTTCAATCTACTATGGGAGGTGGTTAAAACTATCCGCGCTATAAAATGTCAGTTCTTAGGTTCCTTTTGTTACCTAATGCATAATCAGCCTATAATGTTCCGGGCGGGTGTTTTGGGCGACTGTCTTATGTAATTTTGACGTTCGAAAAGTGCTGATTCTCAGCCTAATTTTGAATATAAATGACTTTTGATTTTGAATGTTCCCACTGCTGGGACACAGGCCTCCAGGTCTGTGAGAGGGAGTGGGCCATAATCCACCTTTTGTTACCTACTGAATGATAATAAATTAACTGTCATTGTTGGATCAGAGACCACTCTTGGGTTTTCTTTCCTTGTGCGGTTTTATAGTTAGTGTTATTTCATTATCTCTGTGTCTTGATTTTCTTTTTGCAAGTATCCATATTGCATTTCTTTCTTCCTTAATTTTCTTTGTCGACACTAAAACACCATTAATTGTTAATACAGAAATAGAATTTCCTCAATTTTTGCCCCAATACCTAACTGGAATCCTCTAACAATATTTATCCCAGTATCAAAAGACCCATAGCTTACTACTTCGGTCGTCACAGCATTGTTTGGATTCTTGGCATCTTTAAATACTCCGTTGCCAGCTATTTTGGGAAAAGTTCCAAAACTCTCTAATATGAATGGTTCTACTTTTGTTTAGGGGAATTCTAAGGTTGGTGAAGAAATTATTTGAAAAGTTTAGCAAAACTAAACTGACTAACTATATGTAATTCAATTTAATTGAATTGTTATTTTTTTCGGCCAGAATCCATATAAGCGTTAGTAACAATTTTCTTAATATCTATTTTAGTAGGTACATAATAGAAGAAAGAAATAATTTATTTATCATTACAATTTCCCCGTAACTATGTGCCTGTATGGGGGGGGG
Organism: Dasypolia templi; assembly: GCA_963555695.1. NCBI lineage: Eukaryota > Metazoa > Arthropoda > Insecta > Lepidoptera > Noctuidae > Dasypolia > Dasypolia templi. The sequence continues at coordinate 8,278,758 of OY743137.1, read as the reverse complement.
GGGTAGTCATATCAGAATGCAATCATTTGCAAAAGTTTTTGGTGCTACCGCGCTGTCTTTGAAATAATGAAGCCACTTTCTTACGCACTATTACATAGCGTGAAAACCGACAACGCGCGAATTTGCGAACATTTACGGCGCACTACAACGCCGCGGCAACCCCAACAGCATTCTGAAAGCATTATAACACTGGATACGCAGGACGTTGTAGGCTCGTTGCGTATACAGAACCCACAGCCCGCTCGATTAAAAAGATTGGCAATATGCCCTAAAAAGTGTTATAGTATATGGAGCGAACCTACGGGCCAGCATATTGCTCCTTACCGCCAACGCCCTGCGTTCTCTTTCTATATCTAAGTCATCTTTTAAGTCCTCCGTGACCAGATGACCCAGATATTAAAATTCAATGCAATTACATCGACCATGATCGGAGGCACAGTACTCTCTGTTTTCCTGCCTTTAAAATCAGTACCTCATTTTCCTGTGAGTTGTACCTGACACCATGCTCGGATGCGTATCGTTCACAAATTTTAACCAATTTCCTCAGGGTGTTGACCGAGGAGGCCAGCAGAAACATATCATCAGCAGTTGACAATGTTCCGTCAATGTAGCATCCAACATGCGTCCCGCTGAGCTCCTCGATCAACTGGTTTACATATAGGCTGAAGAGGCCGGTAGATGTGAGGCCCTGCCTTACACCGCATTCCAACTTATATTCGTCACATAGTTTATCAAACCTTCTCACCTGGTTAGTTTGGTTTTTACACCAGAATTTAAGAATACTGTTATATTCCGTTGGCATACCCGTTCCCTGTAGCTTTTGTCAGAGTATATCGTTGGCAACTGTGTCAATGTCAATAGCTTTTGACAAATCGAGGAAACAGGCATGGGTGTCTTTCCCTCCGTGTACCTGACAGTGTGCTGCATAAAATAGCACTCTCAGTTAACGCCCGCAGTCCCGCCCTGAAACCGAATTGTGCGTCATGAATGTAAGTACCCACTGACACTCTGATTAAGCAAACTGTCAAGTATCTTAGCTGTTACAATTTCTAATACAAAATTCTCGTGTCGCAATGTTTTTTACCAAACTCCGAAACGGCCGGACCGATTTGTATGAAACTTTGTGTGCATATCAGGTAGGTCTAAGAATCGGCCAACATCTATTTAAAAAAGAAACAGAAGGTAAACAACGTTTGGGGGGTCAGCTAGTAATATTATAAATGTGAAAGTAAGTCTGTTTGTTACTCTTTCACGACAAAACTGCTGAACGGATTGGGATGAAGTTTGGCTCTAAGATAGACCATGACCTGGGTAAGAAAATAGAAGTCGTAGAAGTCGCGGGTAACAGCTAGTTGGTACTAATATAACACAGGATTTAAAATAAACATATTGATTGAAATATAGTGTTTTAAACATCCAAATAAAACAATTACATTGAGTGAATATTTAATTCCCAAGTCAGTTCAGTGAATTTAAGTTAAATTCAATCAGTTCTATCAGTTTATTTGCCATTGAAACTGCAATTTAAAATCAGAACATCTTTACAAAAGTGTTTTATTTGAGAATTAAATATGGTTGAAAAAACCATTATCACCTTGATATAATTATTATTTCTGTAAAGTTATGGTTGAAACTCGTTGTCTAGTATTTTAGTACAAACGTATTTTCTGTTATTTGAGTCAATGAATTTCTTAAATTAGACAATGAAATAGACTATTTAAAAAAAACATGTCATGTGAGATATAAACTGCTAAAAAGGGAAATCAATAATAAAGCATTAATTAAAATTGACTGGGGAGCAATGGTGGCCCAAAGGCCGTGTCTAACTAGTCGTGGGTTCGAACTCAAGCAGGCGCTTTACACTGTGTATTTTTTTACCACTATTGCTCTCAACGCGGTGAAGAACAACATCGTGAGGCATATCATAGAACTAAAAATCCGAAGACGTGTTACATCTACCAACCCGCACTGGGCCCGCGTGGTTACGGCCCACTCCCTGTCACAGAGACGGAGGCCTGTGTCTCAGAAGATAGCATTAAAGGCTGATTAAGCTAAAACCTATGAAAGGCGGTGCCTGCCTCATTGGTTTAGTGGTTGCAATTGCTACTGCTGAGCATGAGGTCCTGGGTTCGATTCCACGGCCGGGCAACGTGTGATTGTTTTTTTTTTCCTGAAATTTCGCAGTTACAGCCCGGATTTGTGCCCGGTTGATGGCAATAGGCGCGCCCCCTATTTCATGGGACTTAAACATAACTGGCAAAATGTGGGTGTGCAGGTACACTTCTGCCCATACCTTCAGGGAAACAAGGCGTGATGTTATGTAATGTTTTACTAATGAAAGGCTTTTGTCGGCGCTTTTACTTATCTTACATACCTAATTTAAAATACCTCAACTGGCGCAGTCCATTCCTTCAACAGCCTTTTCAAAAGTGCTTCCCCAACCCTTGATTCAATTTTCTTACATTGTATCCATATTACAGGGTACACTACTTAAGAGTCTAATCTCGTTCTCCCTCACAATGTGCGACCTTGTCACATAAGTGCCAACTTGACTGTGATGCGTCATCTGGCAGCCCTCTCGCGGTCAGAGGTACAATGGACCCCGGTCTCTGTTAATTTTCTATGACCCATTATTTTCGTTATTTATTATGAGACTTTAAACCATTTTTTTGTTGCTGATATTAATTTAGCGTGAAAGGTAATTTTGTGGTCACGTGATAATTTAGTGATAATTATTTTGTAGTAGAATGTATTTATTATAATGCGCAAATGAACATGATGACGTTTCAAGTCTGAAATTATAATGACATTCATTTTGTTATTTACCAATGATGTATGATGGATCAACGCAATTAAGAATACAGAGTTGATTGGCTCACTAATTGTGTTTTTTTTTAATTTTATCGAAGTTTCGAAGCAAAGTATGTAGTAAATAATGTGTGGCTGGACAAGCAGTAAAAAGTTTTAATCGACGCACGACTTTTTCTAAATGTACAATTTCATTCCCACAATTATTGAAGACCAAAAAGAGATATAAAGAATTAAGCGACAGCCTTAAATATTACTAAAGCCAACCAATTTTTGGCTTTACGCCTCTGAACTTAACATACCAAATTGCACTTTAAGATTTGAGGTGTTAGCAACAATTATACTATTATGTTGTGTAACAATATATTCTTAGGAAAACAAGAGTTCTCGGAAAGATCAAACAGAAACGTGTGTTTACGAAAATTTACTATTACTTTTCAAACCTTCAACGTAGTAACTTTGTAATTGTTTGTAATTAACAATACAGCAGTTTCGTCATGCGTGTATAATATTAATTTCATAATTATTTACTTTGTTCCTCCTTTGAGCCTTCAGTCTCCAACATCCTTTATTTTGGCAAAACATTTTAAATAACCCTCACTTAGCTGTCTTTTGATGTTCAAAATATATGACTACCTATTTCTGGTGTAGACTTTTCTCAAATCCATGAGAAAAATAGGGGTTTATTTTGTAGTGATTCAGTGAATTAAGTTTCGTAACCCTTTGTACTTTGATTATTTTATATTTGGTGAAATTATACATGCTGATAGCATAGCATGGAACCACTTTATTAATGTAAAACCAGCTCACTAAGTGTTCCAAACACACAAAATTGTTTGTATCATAAAAGTCTACGTATTTTATTACGAAATAAGTGACCTTTGACCTAAAGTCTTTTCTTGGTAAAACGTTTATTCTAGCTCATTTCTAAGTACCAAATAAGTAACAACTTCATACATTCACGCCAAAAGGAACTGAATAAAACATTCATTCAAGTTTCGTAGTGAATTGATCATGAGTTTAAGATCTCGACTAACTAAAGAACAACTAACAAGTGAAATAGAAAACTTTTCACAACTCTCGAAAAACATTTCTCGAATCAAATCTTACAAGGTGAAAACTCCAAGTTCAAGAATACAATACATAAGCAGCTGTTTCACGAAGTTGAGAACTGTGAGCAGAATAACAAACGAATAAGCAAATATAAATGAAGAAATTAATTCAAAGAAAAATAATTCCTTGTTATTCTTGGAAGAAGTTACCTTTCAACTTAGAAGAAGAAGTTACTTTCAGCGTATGGTTAACACAATAACAAATCTCTGTTCATAATATTTCAAAGACTTATAACGAGTTCGAATGAGCGGAATTTGGTACAATAAAATTCAATAGCTCACAATTGCTTTAAAATCGTACATTTTGCTTTCCCCCGTATTTGTATTTTGAAAAAGGGCAAATCCCCGTGATATGAACCGTAATTGGCTCATAAAAGGGCTTATTCAAATATTAGGTTTTGTGGCTTGAATGGGGACGATCATGAATAGTATATTTGGGTACATTAACGAAATGAATGTACGAATTGCTGACCACTAAATGAGACAGTAACGCTGAATTATGAGGAAGCGGTGTCCTTTTTGTGTTTTTTATTAGTAGCGTTTGCCCTAGTGAGTTGGAGTTTAGTGCCCACTGTTACTTGTTCAAGATGAGAAGTTGGAATAGGACTTTAGATGAACTCTTTAAAATGAACAGAAGGAAAATAATTATATCTAAGTAGTTTAAATGGCCCATGATGGTAAAATGCACTTGAAAAAAGCAGAATTGAATCGTTGTTTTCAATTTCGGAAAGTTATCTGTTTTATGTTCTCGTTAATTCTTCAAGCTTAATAGATATCTCACTATCTTTGAAAATTCATTCGCTGTTGCGGTTTATCTCGGAAAAAGATGCTCGTCCTCATTTGGGATTTGCTATAAATTTCTTGGTGGCCGTCTTGATCAGATGCGAAGGAGTTTCGGGAATTGTCATAGATTGCATCGGTGATATTTCTGGTACCGCGGGTATTTCTGGTACCGCGGTACTTTTGAATACCCAATTTTAGGAGCACCTTCTTTCTGTAAGCAGAAACTTACTTCTTCTATTTTTTGTTGCTAGGCTTCACGACTCTTTAATAATATTTATCTCGGCGCTTTTCTATTTTCCAGTTTTTCACCACTGTATAAAAGCTTATCTGGTTCCTTCATCATCTTCACCCACATCCCGACTTCATCCGCTGCTGGGATAGCTGTCTCTTTTCCTTTTCCAATCCTCATCTAGGTTTGTTTTCCTCTCGACGCTAATAATAATAATCCTCCAGAACGTATTTCGACCGTGGCGGCCAATCTCAAGGGACTATTATATATCAGAGATATAATAGTGGACAAGTACGTGCACAGACACAGGTGCACTCTCTCTTCCCTCGGTCTCATAATCCGATGGGACGATGATGATGTGAGATAGTGCTATGGCAATAATTAAGTATCTTACTTATTGGAGGGAGCAATTGTGGCCCAGTGGTATCGGCGCTGATTGACTTTGTTTATTTAATTTTATCACCGCTGCTCTCAAACCAGTGACGGAAAACATCGTGAGGAATCCGGCATGTCCTAGAACTAATGCAGACATGTGAGATTCACAAACGCGCACTGGGCATGCGTGGTGGATTACGGCCCACACCTGTTTGGCCTGTTTGCTGATTGGGGTGGTTAAGGTTACCTGCAGTAATCACAGTTTTCTAGAATGTTGAATCAGGCTTGTCTCCCTCAAAATTTCGCATTCAAAACTAAGTAATTTATTCAAATCCGTATTAAAATTTCATCCATTCTAAGCCTAAGACCCAAATGGTCGGTAAACGGTTTAATTACCCATGTTCAAGTTACACATTTAACATTATAATAGTATACGATTTGTCGCCATGGAACATAAATATTACCCTTACCGGTCTTTGTGACTTGTATGGCATGTAAAGCACACAATTTATTACAGTATTTGTACACCCTAGGAACACGCCCCGGCGTCGCTTGGCTGACGGAAATATACAAGGCAAAATAGTAAACAGAGTGTCATGAGGAAAGCGTTGTGCACTTTGCTTTACGTTTACAAACTTTTGTGAATTTTAAAAACAAAATTCTGTGTGCTTTTCGGATTAAAGTTTTTCAATAAATTGAAAAGAAGCTGTTTTCCTTGCAAATAATAGACTTCCAACTACAACGTTTTGTATAGGGCAACGAAATACGGCGAAGATGAGTTTTGGCATTCTTTTGTCTGCTGAAAACACAATCAACGTTGTGTCAACGTTGCTGATTATAACAAGTGATATTTTGTTGTGGATAAGAATACTACTTTTATTACGGAACGTTAACTAGAACTAAAGCCCTATTATTACTTGCTGGCAGGACTACACTGTCCTCCTCAACCGTGCTCCTAGCATCTGACGTCCGCGCTTGTGTGTTTACACAAAAATGAAAAATTGGGGAGAATACACACACACACGTGTGCATTCCTCCCAATTTTTGTGTTTTTTCTTTGCATCATGTCATACCGCGTAACGTATTTTATTTTCAATTCTTTTATTTTGAAATTGAATTAACAAGATAATATTATGCTAATGCCTGTATTCCATAACACTGTGACACCTAAATGAATGCTTAAATAAAAAAGTAGCCTTAGTAGTTAAAAATCTTACTGTGTAATATTATTAAAGCGTTTATTTAGGTGTTTCTTAGTGTTACGGCATAAGACTTTCTGCGAAATAAGGTCTTTTCTCGTTAAAAATTTCTCTCGGCATTTCTGAACTTAAAAGGTCAAGTTTTAAAATAAAAACTTTAGAACGACTATGATTTTTATTCTGTTTCAAATGTAAACCGCAATTATCCAGATGGTTGGGTAGAATAATTGAAATGTTAAAAGTATTTGTGGCTTCATTTCACTAGATTGCCATTCAGTAGTTTTAAGAGCAATTTTTATTCGTGTTTTAAGTTTAGCTGAGTTTTATGTCTAAGGTTAAAGTTTCTATTAAGTCTTGAACTTTATTGGTCTATCATTTTTAGTTTTATTGTTGATTGCATTTATTTAATGCTCTAGATCAATTATTTATTATTTTTTGCATAATGTTGAAGTATTTTGTTTGTTAGATTTAAGACGGTTTAGAAATCAATCCGTTATTGCATTTCTAAGCCAAAATGTTTATGATAATTTGGAATATTGCAATGAAAATTGTTTCTATTGTTATTTACACAATTTTTTTTAAGATTAATATATAACTAGTTATTTACACAAATATTTTTTTTAAAGAAAAATATAAATATACTCTGAAATGACGGTTGAATTTAAAAGAAGAAAAATATGTATAGCAATAAGCCTCAAATAAATTGCGATGTAAGGGCAAGAATAAATTCCTGATGTTTTAAAAATAGAAAGGAAAATAAGAAAGGGGAAAACTATCCAATAAACCTCAACCAACTTAATCATTCCCTTACGTCCAATTTAGTAAAAAAAAAACACATAGTTGAAAAGAAAAGAAAAAATGTTTAGTTCCCCGAAGAGAGAGAGCGGGTAAAACTAACCACAAGTGAGTAGTCTACTTTCAAAACCCGCTAAAACGTTATTCGAACAAAAACAATGTTTTATTTGAATAGGAAATTTCTTTGATGCTACTTTAGGTGGCCTTTGTCAGTTCCAATCAAATTCCACCAAAACCCTCTCAAATAAGCTTACAAAAATGCAAGTTTGTTGCAAATACCGCTAAAACATTCCCAGTTTCTTTCAAATTCCGCTAAAACGATATCGACCAATCACAGCGCGGCGTTCCTATCACGTGACACTAAAAACAGAATGGCGATTCTAGTAACAGAGTGAAAAGAGTTTCTCGGTGTTTTAAGGTTAAAACTAACTGTTGCAAATTCCGCTAAAACAAGTGATGTATTTTGCAAATCCCGCTATAATCAAATGTTCTCTTCAAAAACCGCTAAAATAAAAATAGTTTTGTGAATATTTCCGATATATATATACTTATAAACTTATTTTAGGGCATTGCTATACTCAAAAAATGGATACTGCACAGAAAGTTCTGTATTGTAACTAGTACAAAATAAGTAGCGGTATTTTATTTTTAATTTGCCGTCATTAATTAAAAAGTGCTTTAGCGGGTTTTGAAAGTAGACTACACAAGTATGATGTATTAGTTAAGGCGTCGAATCATCTCTCTTGTTTACAGCTATTGCTGTGGGGCGTCAAATTGTGTGATATCCGTTTCTCCACTATGATATTGTCTTTTTCAATATGGTCCCATAGTAGACTTAAATGAAAAATATTTGATTATGGATTTTCTCTCCATAAGTGCCCTTATGGAGAGAAAACTTTATTTTATTAAAATTAAATAAATAAAAAAACAAACCATTATTTTATTAGAGTTTAACACTTTTATTTAAAAAAAAAATGTGTTTCCTCATAATTTGTCCACGTTACCAATAAGTAATATTTCCAAGTAACTGTAATGGAAGGCTCCTTAAACACCACAAGTACGTGCGATGTATTAATTCAAACACCATCGCTCTTGTGCACAAGTAGCGTCAGAAACGACAAATTATTTCATTTCCCTCCCGCCGCTGACGTAATGGGGGCTATTGTTTGACACCGAACGTGTCGGATGGCCTTATTTGAAGCCTTGGCCATCTGTCGTTATATCGAATATGTTTGGGTTTTTAGATTTCTTGTTCGCTTTTAGTGTTTTAAGGTCGAGTTACTGAAATAAAATGTGATTGGATTCATGCTTGTAGGATATTGGATGGACGCTTGTAATTTGCCCGTCTGTATACGTCGTTCTCACCTATAATTATAAATTCAACATGAATTATGTAACTCAATATTTTTAACAATATATTTTAAAACAGTGTCCATGGAGTTTCTTGCCGGTTCTTCTCCATAAGAATCTACTACGCTACTAGCTAGTTGTCCATACCCAAATAGGCAACTAGCAAGCCTTTAACGAGTCCTGACTTTGGCAGCATGTCCACGTATGAACGTAAAAATATCGCCGCGGGTGTTTTTCGCGGACTGAAGCTTCTTCAACGCACTGCTTAGCGCCGAGAGTTGAAAATCAAACGGTGTATTTTTCGACGTGCTGTCGAGACGATGCTCTCTGTTGGATTCTCGATGCTTGGTTTCAACTCTGTGTTTTAACACCGAGAGTTGAAAATCCATTGCGAAAAAAAAATTACGAAATTTTTACATTGGAACTACTGCGAGCGAACGGTGACTTACTGCCAAAGTCAGGACTCGTCAAAGGCTAGCTAGTTGCCCATGTTGGTATGGCAAACTTGCTAGTGGCGTAGTAGATTCTTAAGGAGAAGAACCGGCAAGAAACATCATGGACACTCTTTTAAATCATATTGTTACCAATATTTAGTATATAATTTATGTTGAATCTGTTAAAAAAGTGTAATTGATATTAATACTTTCAGTTTAATTGAGTTGTTTGGGATACTTAAGTATGTATTAGCCATTTGGGGATGTTGAAAACATTATTTTACAAGTACATAAGTAACGAGCAAGACCCAAATAAATAAAAGTTATGCAATTCCTCCTTATGAAATGTACTCAGTACTTATATGTCGAATCTGTCTCTATTTAACTGTGAGTATACATACATAAACAATAAATAAAATAAAGTAACTCTAGAATGATTAAGTAAGTATACTCAACATTACTTATATTTTGATAAGCGAGCAACAAAGGTCTTTGCTCGCACAATGTTTGCTAGGAAAGTATAGTGTTTTTTGCTACATATTAAATTATATCATAAATAAACTATCAATTTTACATAAGGATTTACCGGTCAATAAGGAACTGTATGACATTCAAAAATTTCTTCCTGTGTATTTGTGGTAGCATCCTATCGATCATATTTTTTTCAATCAAAATCAAATCACTACATGTATCATATTCAAATATCATTATAAAACTAGCCTATTATATTTATTCACGAATCCCAATACGATAACAATTGGCAAACGTTGCCAAAAGCACTTTTGTTACCGTTTGCCAACAATAATAATATCGTCAATAGGACATCCCATGCCTTCCGGATGTAACAGATTTGCTACACATCAATAAATTTTATGTTCCAATGCGCACATTCTGATTCCGATTCTCGAATAAATATTTGGGGCAGGCAGTGGGGACTATACAGCCGATCTAACACAAAGCCTTAACAATAAAGCCTTGAAACCTACACCATGCCGATGTTAAGGCTTTCATCAGAAGGCAACGAACCAGTTCGTTTTAAGCTTATTGACTTCGATGTGAAATTGGAACAATATGGCGCTCAAAAGTTTGTTAAGAAATTTTGAAGGTTTTCGGACGGGATATAGTAGGTTCTGTACCAGTTTTGTATTCAACGATCTGTTATTATAAGCCATGAAATATTGAGGCTGTTGTTGGTGTGTTTGTTTGCGATTTAATTTTCTAAATTGTTAGAGATCCTAATTAATAGTTTTCGAGATCAGAGCAAAGACAACCGCCTTTATTGAACGGAAACGGTAAAAAATAACTAATTTTAGTAATGAACGAACAATGGACATGGTAACTTCTTTCTATTGAATGACTTTATCATTCGTTTATTGGTTTACGTAATGGTCTCAACTCGAACTAATTATAATTTGTCTTGAAAAAAAAAAATCATAGATGCCAGCTTAAGTAACCATTACGAAATTAACAATAAATTAAAAGCGTTAAATGGCAGAATGTTGGCTGACCTAATATTAGTAAAAATTAAAACTTTCTTGTTTAATGCTGATTTATCTATTTACACTCACAATCCGCGTATTTTCAAGAAAAACATGAATGAAGATGACCTGATGATGACTTCAATTCGATCCCGTAAATGATGATCAAATGTCTCATTTTTTTAGAGCTCTTTGCAATAGATGGCGCTTTAATCACTATAGTTAATAATTTAAATCAAACAACTTAATTTTTTATCTATTACTTTACATATAAATGTAAAATAAATCTATTTACATGTTTTTGTGTACTCGGAACTATTAAACTTTATATAAAAAGGATTGCACGAAACGTTTTAAAAATAGGTTGACTCCTAGATGGCGTGGTAAAACTACAGTCTCTGGTAATTACTGAGTCGGTGATGCTGCCATCTGTTGAAAAAATGGCCGAAGTAAAATTGCCAGCTCAATAGCCAGACGTAGGGAGGTGTCATTTTCTTTGTATGGGATTGTGTAACTGTACGTAGTATTTTATTATTTGTGGTTTACGTCTATCTCACGTGACCTTGAAATGTAAGCCGCATATATAATGGTTATTTTACCTTTTCACGGAGTTGCACAGTGTTTGCGTGGATTTGAATAATTTATCAAACATTCATTTGGAAATGCGGAACCATTTTAATTTTTATATAAATGCTAGTCTTTGATAAAATTAGATAATGTAAAGAATGTAAAAAATTTGAAATTGCACTTCACTTCTACACCAACAAACAATCGAAATGAGTATATAATTACATGCTTTATGTATTTATATATTTATTGTATGTGTAAATTGTACGCCACAGACTATATGCAGTATTGGGTCTCCTTCTCCCTTTAAATCCATCCAAAGCTTTTAGGGTTAAGACCATCCATTGTGTCACCCAATCCAAAATGTATGTTTTTAGGGTTCCGGACGTACTAATGAAAAACGGAACCCTTACAGAATCACTCGTGTGTCTGTCTGTCTGTCCGTCTGTCACAGGCAATTTGCTCCGAATCTACAAGACTGATTAAGTTGAAAGGTGCAAATATATTTGTTTGACCCAAATACGGTCGTATAACGCAAATTAACGAATATAGGGGTCACTTTTTGGGGGAAAACTAGAAAATTAAATACAAAAGTTTTTCAAACTGTATTGTGTGACATATCAAATGAAACGGCTTGTTGTGAGAGTCTCAAACATATGTTTTGTCTAAATTTAAAACAAACAGTTTTAAAGTTATTTAAGAAATTATTCGAAACTTAACCCCCCAAACCAACCTAGACTTATCTTCAAAACTACCGAGCCTATGTTTTGAAAAAATAATTATAATAAGTTCATTACTAACAGATTACAGGAAAACCTCTAACATATCTGTGGTCTTAAAAAAACGTAGTTAATCTTTCAATATTCTGGTACAAACTTACACTGAAATTTTGAACTCAACTTTAACCTATTTGTAATTATTGTAGTTCAGATAACAAAACTATAATTTGTTATTTTGCAACTGATCTGAAGATGGAGTCAGTACATTTCGACCAAGATGTAAGGTTTGTAGGGTTAAGCCTTGTAGAACTTGGCTATTCATTAGATCCGATAACTATTTAACAATGAAAGCGTTTTGTAATTCTTAGAAACCTCCTTTACATGAAATGTTTTTGGTAGGTAACGTCGTCATACGGAACCCTCTCTACGCGATTATCAACACCTATCTACCTATAAATACAGACCGCTTCATTTACTCGTGAGTTATCAAGTCGTTAACGTTATCACAACCCAAAATCTGAAATAACGAACATAACGAGTTTTTGAACAGCTTCATGGCAAAGATATATCATGTTATCTAAGAAGTCCAAACATCCATTATTTGTTCTATTGTCTTAAAAGCTGGTGGAGCGACGGGCTAACAAAAGGATGTTGAATGAGACAGAATGGGAGATAGAGTGACTATCTTAGCATTCTTATTTTGTATGAATATTGTTTTAAGATAATGTTGGAGTGGGTGATTATGTGTAATGGTCTGTTGAACGGTATTGTAGCCCTAGGAAAATATGTGTTTTGAGAATGTTTCCTCAATCTTTGTGATCTAAGCCTACCCATTGCACAGCAACGGGTAGGCAGAGTACACACAAAATCAAAGTGTATATATTTCGCCAAAAACTTGAAGATTGAAGTGAAGTTCATTTTTCTCGTAGCTGCAATAAAATAAAATAAAAAGTTAAAAAAATAAACAGGAGCACGGGTAGCGCCTTCATCATACCTGCTAATAACAATACTCTAAGTAAGCATATGAAAACCCCCTTGGTGAAGACCAAGAGGGTTTCCATGTGCTTAATTAAAATGTTTTTGTGAATTGGTTGTTTGATGATAAAGTCATTAGTAGAAGCCTGCATTAGCATCGAATTTATATGACCAGCTGACCCCGCAAACGTTGTTATGCTTATTTTTTTTTAAAAATAGATGGCCGATTCTCAGACCTACCCGATATGCACACAAAATTTCATACATATCGGTCTAGACATTTCGGAGGAATTTGGCAGCAAACATTGCGACACGAGAATTTTAAATATTAGATTTTATCTAGCTAATATACCTATATAACCAAACATGGTACAACCTTAAAAACGCAATCATAAATATTATATAAGAGACCTTTTTATTCATAAAACAGACACCGTTTCACTTTAATTGCAGGATTTGGAATATTATAATATTTTTGGCTGAATGTATATCAAATGAACCGAATAATTACAGTATGAAAACTGGCCTCATGATTTAAACTGTACGGAAACAGCGTACAACTTAGACGAATTAACATGGCACCGGGCTCGAAACTATTAGAACTATTTATATACCAAGTCAGTCAGAAAGTTTTGCGAGAAAAAGGTTTATGTATGAGAGACTGGTCAGTTATAGTCTATATCGAAAATATTATTATTAGTAAGAAAAAATAGGTACGTTCCAATTTAAAATTTCCCTCTCCATTGTTTGCGAGCTAATTTAAATTATCATGTCTCATAAAAAAATGGATCTGCGCCGGAAACATTTTCGCGCTATGTTTTTTTACGATTTCAAGTGTCGTCTGAAACCGGACGAATCGTACGATAAACTTCCAATGGCATTCATAGATGACGGCCTTTCTGCGGCAACCGTGTATCGTTCGTATAAAGAATTCAAACGCGGTGGACTAACTTTGGGGGATGAAGAAAGAAGTAGTCGACCTTTGACGGCTGTTACGGAAGAAAACGTGCTAGCAGTGAAAAATTTAATCCAAGACAATAGGCGAGTTACGTATCTAGGGATTCAGCACATACTGCAGGTTGGATCGGGAAGCCTTCACGAAATTCTGCATGTGCATCTTCGCGTGAGAAGGATAGTTTCACGCTGGATGTCCCACAACATCAACGATGCTCAGAAGCAGGCCCGGGTGGAATGGTACCGTGGAATGATAAAATATTTGACGCAGGCTCCTATCGTCGTGTTGACGACATCATTACAGGTGATGAGTCTTGGATTTTATGTAACTTTTTACAATCGCTTAATCGGGTAATATCAAAATATTCTTTCATGCAAAATGTCATATTATTGGGGGACATTAATATTAACATTGCTGAGCACAGTGCTGACAGCAATCTTTCTGCATATTTAGATATGATGGCATTCCACGGTATGATGCCTGCATACACATCTCCTACGCACAATAAAACATGTTTGGATCACACGTTTCTAAAGACAAAACTAACGGCTCGTTGTCTTATACTCCAAACAACACTTACAGACCATAATAGTGTTGCTTTGTACATAGCTAGTCTTCCTAAACATAAACCGGCCAAAATAATAAATTACGTAGATCACAGCCCTCTAAATGCTGAACTTAAAAGTGTTGACTTTAGTCCGTTATACACAATTAAAAACGCCAACGATGCTGCTATGTTTTTTCACAATATCCTATATAGGGCTATCAAAAACAACACTAGAGAAGTCAAAAGGTCAAACAAGAAAAAAATTCTAAAACCATGGATAACCCCAGGTATTCTGAAGTGCATTAGAAACCGCGATAATCTATATAAAAAAGTAAAGAAACACCCAGAGAATGTGACATTTAAAACTACATACAAACGGTACCGAAACTTTTGTTCGTCTTTATTAAAAAAGCTTAAAAGAGAATATGAAAAGCAACAATTCCAAGACGCAGGGAAAAATACTAAGAAAATTTGGAAAATAGTTAAAGAGATTACATACTCAACTAAACCTAAAGACAGCCCGATTGAGCTTATTAGCACCAATGACCCCCAAAATTCGGCAAACAACATTAATCAATACTTTGCAAATGTTGGTAAAACGCTAGCTGAAAAAATCACTAAAAATAATCTACAAACGGGACCTATCACCATTAACTCGTGTAGCCATTCTTTTTGTATGCTCCCTACGGATGAAGATGAGGTGAGGACTTTAATAACAGGGTTAAAGAGTGATTGTTCGGTGGGCCTTGATTTGATATCTAGTGACATCTTAAAATCAAATATAGATGTTCTAACAATACCTATAACATACGTCTGTAATTTATCGCTCACAACCGGTATATTTCCGAAGATTTATAAGAAGTCAAGAGTTCACCCGATACCTAAGAGTGGTGACAGAGACTGTGTCTGTAATTACAGGCCAATTTCAATACTCCCTACCCTATCAAAAATTTTGGAACGCATCATTAACAAAAGACTTGTTAACTACTTGGAAAATAAAAATCTTCTCTCACAAGCACAATTTGGTTTCAGAGCCAAGAGATCCACCGCCGACGCTGTGTCAGAGCTGACCAATTATATAGTTAACAACATAGATTCAAAGGCGAAAACCATTGGAATATTCCTAGATTTAGCAAAGGCCTTCGATACAGTCTCTGTCCCTATTCTGTTAACAAAACTCGAAAGTCTGGGTATCCGGGATCTTCAATTAAAACTGTTTAAAGATTACCTAACCGACAGAACACAATGTGTTAAAATCGGTAACATAACTAGTGAAGAGGTCCCAGTGACATTTGGAGTGCCACAGGGCAGTATTCTTGGACCGACGCTTTTCCTGGTCTATATAAATGATTTATGCCAGTTAATGTTTCCTGACTCGAAAATTGTTGCATTTGCTGATGATACGGCTTTACTTTTCAGTGGTAACTCCTGGCATGAAGTTTTTGTCAAAGCTCAGATTGGAATGAACGCTGTGATCAGTTGGTTAAATAACAATTTTCTTACATTAAATGTAGAAAAAACAACCTACATCACGTTTTCCATACAAACTAATGACAAACCAGATCCCTCTTTGAGTATTGTCTCCCATTCGTGCCCAAATGCAAATGACACAGTTTGTCAGTGTCCCAAACTTAAAAATACTGAAAATACAAAGTACTTAGGAGTAATTATTGACAGAAATCTTAAATTTCATGATCATATCAATCTTCTATCAGCGAGAGTGCGTAGACTTATAGTAATATTTAAAGCCTTAAGAAACACTGCAACTAAATCTATTATAAAGTCGGTTTACTTTGCTCTCTGCCAGTCTCAGCTTGAATACTGTATCACCACATGGGGTGGAACATGTAAAACTCATCTCCTAAAAGTTGAGAGAGCACAAAGAGCACTCCTAAAGGTTAGTTTGTTCCTACCTTTTTATCACCCAACTACTGATCTCTACTCGAAATGGGAGGTACTTACTGTGAGGCAGCTCTTCGTCCTAAAAACGGTTATGAAACAACATGCCCTAACTACTTTTGAACCAGAAAGAATCAGAAACAAGCGTCGCAAACATACAGTCTGTTCTTCATCGTCATTCAAAACTAAGTTTGCACATCGGTTTTTTTGCTACCAGGGTTCAAAATTATACAATAAGGTAAATCGAGCCTTAACGCTATATCCCTTGCCAAAAACCAAATGTAAGTCCTTGGTTACGGACTGGTTAAAAAAAATTGATTATCATTCTACAGAAAGTCTACTTCATTCAAATTAAATTAGTACGATATAAGTTTATAACTTGCACCAAAACCCTCTCACGTACACGGCGGCACACCACACCTGACACGCAACACTACACACTGACATTATACACTCTCATAGACACACACATACACACAGATACAGGCGCCGGTTAACTTTTTAAATTTTTGTTTGTTTCTTTTTAACTTCTACCCCCAAAATTTTAATAAGTTAAGTTTTAGTCTCCATAACTATAACGTATAAGATACCTATCATTTTTTTATTTTTTGTTTTGTTTTGTATTTTTTTAAGTAAAACTTTCTGTTCTTCCGTGGGGTGGGGACCTGGTGATTTGTAATACAGGCATTTAACGCCTAACTCAGACACCAGCTCCTCACATTGCTAATAAAAAGGGAAAAAAAACCCAAATAATATCTGAAACCTAGAATAAGTTTGTAACTGTGAGGAGAAATAAACAACTTATTATTATTATTATTATTATTATTATTATCAATACGATCCAGAAACGAAGCGCCAGTTGACGGTTTGGATGTTTCAAAACGAATCAACGCCTACCTAAGTGAAGCGATCTAGAAGCGAGGGAAAGATTTTGTTTGCGAGCTTTTTCAATTTGATTGGCTACTTGGTTTCAATTCCAAACCCAGCACCAAATAAGCATTAACGCTCTGAGAAAAGAAAACTTCTGCCAAGCATTTGGTAGTATAACAAGAAGTTTTATTTGTTTTGAGCAACAAGCGACCAACACAGGGCTCCGCTGGCTACTGCTCCACCACGTCAACGCGCCCTCGCACACCGCGATCAAAACGAGGGACTTCCTGGACAGCACGCCGGTAAACTCCTGGGTCACCCACATTACAGCTCTGATCTAGCACCGTGTGACTTCGTTTTACTCCCGAAAATAAAAAATCTGCTCAAAGGGACACACTTTTCGTCGCCGGAAGATGCGCTGTCAGCGTTCGAGCAGGCTGTAAACGATGTGTCTACGACGGACTGGAAAAAGTGTTTCGAAAACTAGTTCAGACGCATGCAACTTTGTACAGAGGCTAGTAGAGAAATATTTAACAATAGAACATTTATTTTTATTTTCGCAAAACTTTCTGAGTGTCCCACGTATAGTTTTTAAATATTAATAGCCAAAAGGAATCTTTGCCTCTGATCGCACCCAGTGCAGACGTGTTTTACTAGCGGATTTGTAAAAGATAATCTAAAATCATAGTTATTTAATAAGTAACATACAATAAGTAGTGAGTACCAGGACTACAGGCGCGTCGAAGAAGTCAGAAGTCATCACGGCGGACGATTTTGAGCCACGATTGGCTGGACGCGAACGGCACTAACGCTATTCTGTCTCACCCAGTCATCCTCGCTCGGAATTCTGACCTTGAATTGCTCTGACGACGCGACGCCGCGCCGCGTACAAAGTTCTCAAAAACTGTGAGTAATCTACCTACACTGCGCTATTAACTACCTAACGCTGTCGAGCAATGCCGCTTCATCATTCCCCAACGAAATCTCCACCAACAACCCCGATAGCAAGCTCAAATAACTCAATTTCAATGGCCGAAAATAAAGTCACTCCCAGCAATGTAACTCAGAGAGCCCAAAAAAGAAGACAAGGAGATGATCTAGAATTTTTTATGAAAAAGATGGAATCCATGTTTAAAACTTGGGCTGATAACCAAGACTCCAAATACCAAAAACTTCTTGATTCCTTTGAGGCCATCAAAGCCCAAAACGAAGAAATGAAGTATAGCATGGAAACTATTTCGAAACAATACGACGAAATCAATTCGAAAATAGTTAAATTAGAGCAGGACAAAAAGTCAGACCTGTCCTATATCCAGTCACTGGAACAAAAGCTCGAGTTGCTGGATAGAAATAATAGGATTGCATGCATGGAAATTAGAAACATCCCCTACTCAAAAAAGGAAAACCTGAACGATTTATATTCCACAGCTCTGAGCTTAAGCGAGGCACTGGATGTTTCGATTCAGCCAAATGATATTAGGAATATTTACAGAGGCTATTCCAAAACCGAAGAAAAAAAGCCAATCATAGTGGATTTTGTTTCTGTTCCGCTTAAAAACAAACTGATAGCATCATATAAGGCATTTCATAAAGCAAACACAAATAAATTGAACACTACCCACATCAAGATCGACGGCCCATCAGCAAATGTATTTTTATCGGACTACCTTACTCCTAAAATGAAGAAACTGCATTTCCTCGCAAGAGACATTGCCTCAACAAATGGGTACAAATACTGTTGGTCGACTCCTGGGACTATATACCTACGGAAAAAGGAAGGCGAACAATCGATTAGGCTAAAGAACGAACAAGATCTTACTATTTTTCCGAAACAAAACATTGTATGACAAATTTTTATAACTAGATTCCGAATGATACAACTTCTGAATTACTATGGTAATTATGCTATATTATCAAAAATGTGTGTTAATAATGATAGAAATGCAGAAAATCACTCCGTGTCACTTTATAAAACCTTTTACACAAACTCACACTCACAACTTCCCGCATACTACACAATTACACTCTCGCAACATAATACTTCTCTGCCTACCCGTACCCAATCAAATAAAGTTATTATGTTTTACTATATTGCCAATGGTATAGTAATGTTCACAAAACTATTATAATTTAAGCAATTTGGCTTTGCTGAAACAGGCAGTCATACTTTTATAATATACATGACTTCATCATATCTGCATCTACACCGCCACATGCGAACAAACGCATCAATCCTGCATCGCGCAAGCAGAGTTTACCGCGCAGATAGCATATATACAACTTCCCGACAACAAATCGTCGGGCAGTTGCCCACCAGATACGACATCCATCTGGTCGGAGGATCCTCCCTTTTCCGAAGAATATGAGTGAACTTTACACCCTGTTCCTCATATCTCTTCATATCTGATTCTAATATTTTTCGCACTTAAAATTCTCGGACATAAATCATATAATTAACAACTTAGATAACTTCAGTATAAGCGAACCATTAATTTGTCAGCCTGAACAAACTAAAAACATAGTAAAAAATCCTGATTTATACACTAAAATTCTACATCAAAACATTCGCAGTATCAACAAAAACTATGATAATTTATGCATCCTACTAAAACGAATAAAGGTAAACTGTGATATTATCATTCTATCAGAATGTTGGCTGTCCTGTGCGCGCAATTTGCCTACTATAGATGACTACGATTCTTTTAGCACCACTAAACAGTACAATCAAAATGACGGACTGGTTATCTATACAAGTAAACACCTGAATTATCAGGTACGAACACTCTTTCAGCGACGCAAATTGTATGGTCATAAAAAAGGCAATAATGACCAGGCTATAATTGCACTATACAGACCGCACTGCTTCAAACATATTGAGAATTTCTTAATTTCATTGGACAAACTGTTAATTGAGATATCATCCTTTAAAAATATCCTTATAATTGGCGACATAAACATAAATATACTTGACTCAAATCAAAACGTGTCCAGCTATCTCGAACTACTAACATTCCATAGATTAATCCCCGCTTACGACATTCCAACTAGATCTAAGAGCTGTATTGATCACGTCATTATTAAAACAAAGTTACCCTCATTAGCACTTATACTAAACTCGCGCCATAACCGCGCCATAACCGACCACGAAGCAGTACTTTTCTGTCTGGAAACTAAAAATAACAACAGCAAGTCAAACAAAAAGTCCTTCGATAAAGTAAACTACAATAATATCATTGCGGAATGTAGAAACATTGATTTTAGTCAAATTTTGAAAGATAGTGATCCAAATGTTTCTTTTACTTTATTCATACAACATATTCAACAGTTAATACTTACGAACTCAATCAAAATCAAAATTCCTCGTAACAAAGTAACATTAAAGCCATGGATCACAGTGGGTTTACTCAGATGTATCAGAAACCGCGATAGGATGCATTTTAAACTAAAAAAAGAACCAAATAATGACATACTTGCAACTACTTATAAGAAGTACAGAAACTTTTGCAATTGTATAATAAGGAAATGTAGAAGACAATATGAGAAACATGAACTTGAGCTTGCCAAGATTACAGCAAAAAGCTATGGAGCAGTATTAAAAAAATAACAAACATAAACAAAACAAAACAAATACACCATGAGCTACTTGCGTTAGAAGAAACGCCTATTGAATCTGGTAATGCAATAAATAGCTTTTTCGCAAATATAGGCACCCAATTAGCGAATAACATACCGACGACTCAGCCTATCTCCAACACCAATTCTCACAGTGCTCATTGCTCGACTTTTGTTCTCTTAGACATTGACTGTGAGGAGGTTGCACGTATGATTGAAAACCTTAGATCGGACTGTAGCACAGGCTGGGATGTCATCTCTAATAGAATTCTGAAACTGCTTAAGAAATACATAGCGCTACCACTCACGGAGCTCTTTAATAACTGTCTCAGGCATGGCGTGTTCCCTGATGCTCTCAAGCAATCTATAGTTATTCCCATTCACAAGAGTGGTAGAAGAGACTGTGTCAACAATTATCGTCCAATTTCACTCCTTCCATCGCTGGAAAATCTTGGAAAAAAATATTAATAAGAGGCTCGTAAGTTTTTTGGAAAATAAAAAGTTACTCGCGGATGCCTAGTATGGTTTTAGACCGGGAAAATCGACAGACGATGCGGTACACCACTTTACCGAATTTATCGCAACGAAATTGGATGAAAAAAAGAGATGCCTGACAATTTTTTTAGATCTGGCAAAGGCCTTTGACACAGTCTCTTCTGTTAAACTTTTGGCAAAGCTCGAAAATATGGGTATACGAGGAACGGAACTCCACCTTTTTAAAGACTACCTTAATAATCGCACGCAAAGTGTACGGATAGGCGATACTGTAAGCAGGAGCAACTCGGTGAACTTCGGAGTCCCACAAGGCAGTATTTTGGGCCCGCCTCTTTTCCTGTGCTATATAAATAACCTCTGCAAACTTAACCTCCAAAATTGCAAAATTATATCATATGCTGATGACACAACCCTTACCTTCTATGGAGACACCTGGGACGATGTTTTTAATTATGCCCAAGAAGGTTTCAACAGGGTCTGCCGCTGGCTTGCCTCAAACCTGCTTACTCTAAATGCCACAAAAACTTTTTTCCTAACTTTTTCATTGCGAAATACTCCAATTCCATCACACAGAATAATCGCACATTCTTGTCCCCAGCAAATAGACTCAATCTGTAACTGTCCACACATTAATAAATCTAAATCAGTTAAATACCTGGGTGTGACAATAGATGACGATTTAAACTTCAACGAACATATTAGTAATGTATCCAAGAGAATCCGTAAGCTAACATATGTCTTTCAAAATCTCCGGCACGTAGCGGATTCTAAAGTAATGCTAACTGTCTACCTGGCGCTCTGTCAGTCTGTCCTTACCTACTGCATCTCCTCATGGGGCGGAGCAGCCAAAACACATCTTATTGAACTAGAAAGAGCTCAACGACTTATCCTAAAAATCTGCCTATTCAAACCGCGGCTTTTTTCTACTACAGATCTGTACCAACAAGCTGAAGTTTTGACGGTTACACAATTATACATTCTTGCTGCTATACTTAGGCAACATGTCACCCTAAACTACAGTAGTCTTAATCCAGTCCTAAAGAGAAGGCGCTTTCATCAAGTCTGTCAAGCTAGAGCAGCTAGGACGAGGTTCAGTCGGCGTTTCTTCTTTTTCCAAGGGCCACGTCTGTATAATATTGCAAACAAACTGCTCACAATTTTTCCATTAACGAAAATTGAATGCAGGCGTAAGGTCTCAAAATGGCTCCTAACACTTACCTATGACGACACGGAGAAACTACTACACAGTTACAGAGAAGTATAACACACATGCACAACACAGACTCCCATAACATCACAAGCACAACTCGTATAACACCACCCACAAAACCACTTCACACAATATACGTCCACCAACAAACTCACAAACATACCAGAACACCATTATTTGTTGTAATGTAATTTTTAATTTCAATTTTAATTTAATTTCAATTTTCTTAAATTTTTTAATTTGATATTTATTGGTTATAGCTGTAAGCACTCCCTGCTATTTTTATTTATGTCCCCAGCATAGCTCTCAATATTGTATCCGAGATAAGGAGGCCAGGAGACCCATAGCACAGGTTTTACTTAGTATGGGCTCCTGTCTCCCATCTTCAAATGTTGAAATATAAAATGTGTAAAATTTAATAATTGTGGGAGATTATAAATAAATAAATAGATAAAAATAAATAAAAAATAAATGTTAAGAACTTGTTATGCCACAGCATAATGTAATAAAAGGATATTACAAAACAAAAACTATAACTATACTAATACATACTTTTTTAATAACTATACTCAACAAACGCCATGCGAGCCAGGTGCCATATCAGGTTCCTACAGAAGAATATTACATTACATATTGCTAAGCACGATTTCCGACAGGGACAACCAACAGAAACTGCTATATTGTGCCTAAAAAAGGCTGTAAGCTATTATGTAGATTATTAGAGTCTTGTCTTTTCTTGCTTCCTTGAAATGTCAAAGGCATTTGATATGGTGAACTATGACAAGTTATGGGATAAGTTCACCAAAGCAAATATGCCATTGGAAATTATAAAGATATTTAGGTACTGGTATGGTCACCAGGTAAAATGTGTGCGTTGGGCTGAGGCCAAATCTGATGAGAATAGGTAATAGTGTTGGGTCAGACAGGTTTGACTTCTTCGATATTGTTGAACCTATACATAGGCTGACTCATTAGTGAGCTCAGTAGCTTGTAGGGCAGCTGTTATATAGATGGAATAGCGTTTAATAATATCAGCTACGCCGATGATATGGCACTTTTGAGTGAGACTCTTGAGAAAGTTGTTGGATGTTTATGAGAGGTATTTTGAGGAACACGGTTTGAGATACAATGTCAAAAAGAGTGTGTCAGAGCATTGGAAAATGTACCCGTCTCTAGTAAACCAACTAACTGGGGCAGCACTAGCGCCGCCCTTTTAAGAAAATGGTTAGAATTTAAGATTGCGAGTTGTATGCACGTTGTTTAGAAAATAAAGTTCATCTAAAGGTTATTAGTGGTATTAATTAAATACCTTAGTATAGGATATAACAGAGTGAGGTTCTTATTTTTGGAGCAAAGTCCTCAAAAAGTTTTCCTTCCATTAAATTGGCAGGTAATATCTTGAATTGTGTTCAACAATTTAAAAATCTTGGCCATATTGTAATCGCGGACATCAAAGATAATCTGAATGTAGAAATGGAACGAAGAGCACTGGCGGTTTGATGTAACATGCTTGTCCGTAGGTTTGCTCGTTGTACGTGTGAAGTGAAAGTGACGCTTTTAAAAGCATATTGTCAGACATTTTACACGTGGAGCCTCTGGACAAGTTGTATGGACAAGAAAGCCATCAATGTTCTTCGAGTTCAATTCAACAATGCGTTCAGGATGCTGCTGGGGCTGCCACAATTCTGCAGTGCGTCGGGAATATTTGCTGATGCGCATACTGATGGCTTCGCAGCGATCAGACGTAAGCGTGCAGCGTCGCTGCTGCAGAGGGTCCGAGGCAGCTCGAACAGTCTCCTGAATGTCATTGCGGGGAAATTTGATTGCCCGCTCGTCCATTATTTGTCCCACCTGCATGTTTACTGACATAGTTATTGAGATTAATGTTAACTAACAAGTTATGGATTTTTCTTCTACAATAAAATTGTTATCATTATTATTATTAAATACTAGCTGACCCTGCAAACGTATTTTTTTAAAAATAGATTTTGGCTGATTTTCAGACATGCGATCTAGATATGAACACAAAATTCCAAACTCCAAACTCCTCCGGAGGAGTTTGGTAACAAACATTGCGACACGAGAATTTTATATATTAGTAGCAATACCTAACTTTTCCTTTTCAATTAAAAATACTTGTTTGCTAGACACTATTTAATAAAACTTATTAATTTTTGTTAAAATCCTTCCAACGATTAGATCCAGACAGAATTGAATGCTTAAAAAAATCATAGTGAATAACCGAGGGACTGTTTAGAGCATAAACTTTAATGATCAGTATATGCGTGGCTTTTGATATCATACCTACATTAACGTGCCGAAAATTTAAATGTTGGAAAATGGCAATGTTAGATTTTTTTTACTATCATAGCAATTTTTTTATATTCTTTATTAGTTAGGCGCACGTGCGAGGTATCAAAAGACGCATCTCCGCGCGAGCTAGCGATCTACGGTGTTTCTGAAATTATTTCTCAACAAAAATATAGAAACTTGGTCAAAAACGACACATTTTGCTGGAGTAAAAAGGGATACTATCGGACTGGGTGTTTTAATTTGAAATTGCTTTAAAACGTTTTCGGCGGTGCTTGGTCATAATATTTTTTGGATATTTTATGTTTTTCATTTTCTTCACGTTTTTAAATTTCTACGCCCGGTTTCTGAAAACCCATTCAAATGATTACAAAATATACTGTTTTGTCTCATATCCATTGATGTGATTTGCTGCGGCACTTACCTAGGTCTACAACCAACCGCAAAACACAGGGTGGCACGTCGTAATCATGAATTCAGTTCATGATTCTAGACCCCCTAGCGTACAAATTGTTCGTCGGTTATCAAAACAAAAACAGCTGTTTTATACACAGTTTATTTTTAAATAAACGACGAAAAGTTTTCACGCGGGGGGGTCCGGAATTATGTACTCAATACATGATAACTGGTTGCGCCTCGATGTCTCCTACCCATGTACAGTTTGTTAGTGGGTAACACTTGCGCTACGAAAATCGCCCTTACTGCTACGAGATAGCGCTGTCAATGTCAAATTGCCTTTCCTGGGTGATGCTGCTTGGGCTAGGAAAAACAAAATCCAATTCCTTCATATTTACTTACATCACCCGAAGTGTAATGTCACACGTTAACAGTACTTAAAGCTATGTTAGGTTAAGACCGTTTTCTTTGTCACTGTATTAGATTAGGTTACACAAAGATTCCATTAGTGAACACTTAGATACTGCCTCTATATTGGCTTTAAGTATTCGTTCATTAGACATGTTCTGTATTTGATGGTTGGCGGGATTCTTGTAAATATTTGGTTCTTTTAAGGGTCTCTTTTATCATATAATTATAGGCAGAACCCATCAGATAAATGAGAATACTCGTAAAAATGTTAAACCGATATAATAAAATAGCTTAACTGGCATAAACTGGCCAAGGTCCAAGGCCAAGCGCTGCTTAAAAGGTTGAGAATGTTTTAAAGCTTAACAAATCACTATCATGACAAAACGTTGATTAGCCGATTTTCGATAATAATCGGAAATTAAGTAAAGACACAGTTATTGGCCTTCAAAATAAAGTCCGATTCAACTTAAGACAAAATAAAAGGCGAAAAATACGTTTGTCTCGTGCTAAATCAACGAGGAACAAAGAGAGCAACATGACAATATAAACCACGCAGTAAGAGTGTCTACTCAAGAAAATTGATGCTCTTACAAACCCTTCCGTTTTCACCGAGCATCCAAACGCCGCGTCGTATTTTACATACCATCTAAAGTTGCGTACTCACTAGATATGCCAATAATGCCAGTTCGATGACAACAATTTTTTTTTTTTAGTTGTTTCAAAAACGTAGTTATTACGTTAAAATTAAATTATTTATTAGCATAAACTAGATGAGGT
Source organism: Dasypolia templi (assembly GCA_963555695.1). Classification (NCBI taxonomy): domain Eukaryota; kingdom Metazoa; phylum Arthropoda; class Insecta; order Lepidoptera; family Noctuidae; genus Dasypolia; species Dasypolia templi. Next base: position 8,252,452 of record OY743137.1, on the reverse strand, counting down.
CGGTGTTCCCTATCCGACTTCTCTCAGAAAAAAGACCGAAACTAACTCAGAGGTCACAGTGTCTTTTAAAGTCCAAACATAATCCCGGTCAGGGTGTCTAAGATATTATTTTGAGTCAAAATCAAAATCAATCAAATCAAAAGTCATTTATTCAAACTAGGCTGAGAGTCAGCACTTTTCTAACTTCAAAATTACATAAGACAGTCCCACAAAACGCCCGCCCTTAACCACTTCCTAGTGCTTTAGCTGGGAAAAAGAAGTGACGCAACAAACTCCCCAGCAGCACAGCTGTCTGTTTAGTTAGAAAAACCATTGAACTATACAAATATAAGGTAATCAAAGAAGTCAAATAAAAAAAACTGTAAGATCAGTTCGATTACATAAAGATGTCCATTTTAAATACAAGGTTAAGATTAAGGTTTTGTTTTTATGAAACTCAGAAAAGCGAAATACCACAGCTACCTAAAATATAAAATGAGGTCAATTTCTTAGATTACCGTTCGGAGCAAATCAATACCCGCTACCCCAAGTTAGTAAGTCAATCAGTCTTGAGTTCAGTTTTCACGCGAAAATGATCCGGCTATTTGTGATACGTTTGAAATATTGATAAAGGTCCCTAATAAAACTGAAAACTTAGAGTCAACATACAATATATTTCATGAGCTGGACTGCCTCTTTTATTTAGTGGTGCCACTGCTTGGGTTTGATTTCCAGGTCAGTCAAATTTGTAATATTTGGTTTTAACGTGAAAACATCTTTTCGCCGGAGTAGTGGTGGTAAATTCGGCTCGATTCTATCAGAAATATATCAGTATCCTATAGTATTCAGATTTTTTGCCGGTCGTGGCCTACCGCCACATCTGCCAACCTCTTTATGGAAAACAGATGTGACTTTTAGTTTTATGATGTACTTATTTTTTATAATTCAAGACCAGAAGTGCCTACTCTGGCATTGCCAACACCAAGTGAGCACTTACCTTACCACCGAGTGTTGCAGAGGTTATTAGCGCATTCTTTTGTTTCCAGGAGCGATGACCTCGCACCCCAGCGAGGCTTGAAAGATGGCGCGTGCGGCTGCCGTATGCCTATTCACAGCTCATTTCCTCGGATGTATTATTGGTAAGCGTTTTTGTGATGTTATCTTGAGTGCGGAGGTTTTATTTTTGTTCTTAGGTTCGTGGAACGGATGGATGTAGATTCGGGGAGTATTATTATGGTGTTAAAAACTCTTTGTTTGCGAATATAGAATCCACAGGATTTTAAAGCAATTAAAAAGCGAAATTCAGTCCAGAAGGAAAAAATATAATTGTGGAGATATAACAAACAACATGTTAAAAAGAAATTAAACGAAAGTAATTTGCATACCATGAGTTTAAATCACTTCAATAAATCTACTTTGTTCAAAAAAGTTCCAATTTTATAATAAAATTTACAAAAATATGATTCATGTTCCTAACTCACGCTTTATTATTACAGGCGTTGTAACTAAACTTACCAAGTATAATATTAAATAAACAAAAAAAGAGAATATTATGCTATGAAAGTTTCAGAAAAAGCCTTTTAAAGTTTCAAGAATAACGTGCTGTTGAAAACCTTATTCATTTTAAAACATCAAAAAATTAACAAAGGCTATAACTTTTTGCTCGAACCTTATAATGAGTGCTTTGTAAGCACGAAGTTAGAGACATTCAGTCGCCCTGAAACGTAAATCCGAGTTCTTAAACGACACTTGAAGTTGTTCTCAAAAGTATTTTTGTCGCTTCAATTTACGTAAGAGTGACAAGGACAGGTAAGACTAAGATATATAGATTTTTATTTACTTATTTATTTTATTTTCTCAACAATATATTACAAAAATACATTATACATGGTATCAGAGTCAGACAACACTTTAATATTTTGAGAGACTGATGCCTAAACTTAGCCTGTATTTCAGGACAAGGGGTCTCCGCCCTTTTGAAAAGTTATACATTTAATTTTGATTTGTACTTGTACACTGACAACTAACAAAATATTTACAAAAACTTTGGTGGCTCAAAGAGTAGTGGAAATTTTAAACTTTACATTTTACACACACACACACCACACACACACACTTCTGTGGGTGTGTGTGGTGTGGTGTGGTGTTGGTCAGTGACAGTGTGAGCGACGTTTGGGTGTGTGTATGTGTGTTAGGCGCTTTTTGGTAGGTTTGTATTTTGTTAGGTTATTGCTATGGCTGTGATATTAAACAAAAGAGATAGGTAAGTTTTCAGTATTCTCGTAATTTAGTTTTTGTAGTAGGGCAGTAACTAGGGAGTTTGTGGTCGCTCACGCGTACACGAGTGGAAGTGTGTTGGTTCTCCGCAGATTTTGTGACTCTACATTTTGTCATTGGTCGAATTTAGTAAATTTCAATTCCTTGTTACTCATCAGGAGTTCTTACCTGGTTGTACCTCCCACTGGGCGGTCCTAGAAAGGGATAAAACTAATTCTCATAATTCGACCATTCTATAGTGATCGTAATTTGCCGGGATTTGAACTCGCGCTGGTGTGGTGGATGAAGCCAGGTGACTCAAACATATTCCACTGCGCCACCGAGCAAATAGCTGCTACGCACGAAATAACTGTATGCTACGTACGACGACGTCATTCGCGTGTGCTACGACGTGCTACGGAGCGACTAAGATTCTTGTATCGGCTACGCCACTGCGCCGAACGCCTACGAACCACGAAATGCTCTGTGTTCGGACGTTTGGACAAAAACAGAAGCGCGGTTCAAACTGGAATATAAACAACGTTGAATACATTAGCAGATAAGTTAACTACTACTTTTATAACTTTTTAGAATGGCTGGTGTGACATCAACTCGGCGTTTGAGATAAACGACTTTGTTACAAGTAGAAACAAACGTCCAAGACATGAACACTCACCTCGAGGCCAGCAGGATATACAGGACATATTTGATACTTGGAAAGGGACCAAGACGCCCGTATCACTAAGATTTTAGAAGACCAAACCGCGTAAACGTCAAAATTAGTTACTGACTTAAGTGAGATTAAGGCCCAAAACATATAAATTCAGGAGTCAAATGCTGAAATATCTAAAACGAATGCAGAGATTGAGCGAGCAATGGCCTTCATGAACCTTAAATTCGAAGACTTAAAGAAAGAGGTAGAGGGAGCTCTAGAAAGAGCGTCAAGAACAACGAAGCTATATAGAAAAACTTGAGAAGAAGATTACTGATCTCCAGTACAAGTCACGGTCGTCGGGGATCGAAATAAGAAACATCCCAGAAATAGATAGTGACAGTACAACCGCCCTAATAAAACAGTCTGCAACATAGGTAAACTAGTTGGAGTGCCTATACCCGAAGCCGAACACCGTGACATCTATCGCCTACCTGGGAAATCAAAGACGGGCACAGTGGCCCCTACCACATGTCCAATCATTGCTGAATTTGAACTTTGCGTACAAAACAAAACATATTGTCCGCAATCTGTTCCTATAACAGCAAGGAATCGAAGGAAAATAAATTAAACACTGAATTGATCGGCTTATCAGGAAAGCGGCAGGCGGTTTATGTGGCGGAACAGTTGCCTCCGAGCTCTAAGAGGCTGTTCTACCTGGCAAGAGAATTCGCTAAGAAAAACAGCTACACGTTTTTCTGGGTAAGCAATGGAAACATCTTCCTTCGCAAGCAAACGGGCGACAAACAGTTGCTTATAAACTCAGAGAAATGTCTTCAAGATCTCGTCGCGAAGAATATGTGACTACTTAAACTAATCCCCCAATCGTCACTTACATTTTTCTTTTTACTTATATCTCATTTCATAAACCTCGTCAATTTTGTATCTAAGCTTCACATATTTTTATATTATACACTAATAAACATTTTCTATACACAATATATAAAAACACAATTCACACACAAAAATGTATAAAATACACACAAGCACACTTACTTTCACCCCTACATTATATTTACAGAAAAGTGATGTTTTTCTCGAATACCAAATACCAATACTATTAAAACCACTCCTCTTTCGGTGCTAGTTATCATTTCAAATGGCTAATGTAAATAGTATAACCCATGACCTTGACAACCATAATCTCGGAAACTCTTTCTCTTGTGACCCGCACGATTGCATTAATTACATAAATTCATCTGACAGTAGCATAAAATTATTGTAAATATACGTAGTGTTCATAAAAATTTCGATAGTCTTCAAGCATTGTTATGCTTAATTAACCATGACTTTGACATTATTATTTTGACTGAGTGCTGGCTGAGTAAGGTGAATAACCTCCAAGTTTTAAATGGATACCAGCCGCACTCCTCAAAAAACATAACAAATAAAAGTGATGGGGTAATAGCCTACACTAAAATTGGGTTAAACGTCACGGTCTGGGAATCAAACTTAAGTTATGCGAATTGTCTATTATGTCAAATTGAAAATAAGCTCACGGTACTAGCGGTATATCGCTGTCCATCGAATACCACCAAAGATCAGTTCGACAGCTTTTTGACTAGTCTGAATAATATTTATTCTGAACTACCCATCTCTACCAATATTACAACTGTGGGTGACTTGAATATTCATCAAGCTGAGCAGCAGGAATGACCGGGCACTAGAATATCTTCTACTAAACGCGTCCTTTGTACTACTACCATGCCAACCTATACCCACTAGAATGCAAAATTGCCTTGATCACATCTTGTTAAAAACACAATTAAATGCCACCACCCTAGTGCTAGAATCACACATAACAGACCTCAAACCAATTGTTCTTATGATTTCAAATACAAACCCGACACGAAACACATCACTACAACTCGGGCAAATCTTGACGCCATTAAGGATGAAATAGATGACTGTGATTTTACGGATATTTACAAAATTGAAGACGCCAATATAGCTATAATTAAACTAATAACATTACTATCAATAATATCTAAACATACTAAACAAATCAACGTACCTAGAAAACAAATAACCATTAAACCGTGGATAACCCCAGGCCTCCTAAAATGTATTAAGCATCGAGATAAACTACATACAAAATCAAAAAAATCACCAGAAAATCTAATACTACGAGTACACGTAACTTACACGCGATCTCAAAACTTTTGTAATATGCCACTGCGGAAATTGAAGAGAACATATGAGAAGCGTGAAATAGAAAAGTCAAAGAATAATCCAAAAGCATTATGGAAAACAATTAAGGAAATAACTAGTACTGGTAAAATATGTGACAATCCTCAGTCTTCCCTAAACAATGTCTGTTCCTTCTTCAGTAATATAGGTAAAAACATGGCAGCAAAACTACTGAATGACCCAAATAAAAAGCGACTAAACCGTGACATCCCACGCGCTGGCGAAAATAACACATTGGAGTCACCGGCCAATTCACTCGTAATACAAAAAGTAGTATCAGTTATAATGCAGTTACGTAATGACTGTGCCGTGGGCTGGGATGGAATATCAGCGTCGCACCTTAAGACATGTCAGCACATCTTGGTACCGCCGATAACATATATCTGCAATCTTTGCATAGAGACAGGAGTATTTCCAGATTCTCTAAAGAAGGCCATAGTCCACCCAATCTATTAGGGAGGGAAGAAAAACTATGTCGATAATTACAGACCTATATCAGTGCTGTCATCGCTTTCAAATATTCTTGAGAGGATTCTTTGCAAAAATCTAAGAAGTTTTCTTAATAAGTATAAAACTATAGCAGATAATTAGTAAGGTTTCCGCTCAGGAGTCTCCACTGAAGACGCTGTTCTGGACTTCTACGCAATCTATTGCTAAAACACTAGACAACAGATCAAAGTGCCTAGGAATATTTCTACACCTGTCGAAAGCCTTCGACACAGTTTCTATTCCCATCCTTATTTCTATGATATAGTATTTGGGTGTACGAGCACTATAGCACTGGAGATCTTCAAAGACTACCTGAGTAACCGCAGCCAGCGAGTTAAAATAGATTATAGTTATAGCAATGAAGAGGTTGTGTCTTACGGTATACCCCAGGGAAGCATACTGGGTCCCACACTATTCTTAATCTACATAAACGACCTTTGTAGTATGTCAATCCCATCAACTAAGATTTATGCTTATGCCGATGACATAGCGATTCTAGTCCTAGGGCGTACTTGGGATGAAGTTAATGCAAAGGCGAAATTAGCACTGTCTGCAATAATGAACTGGCTGGACCTAAACTTGCTGACACTTAATCTTAATAAAACTTATTATATACCCTTTGCAATCCGCCGTAACACCAAATCCACAAACACCTTCGCGATAACAGCTCACTCGTGTCAGAATCAGTTGGTATTGTGCTCATGCCCTACCATTGTGAGAACTGATAGTGTGAAATAATAGGTAGGCATATTGACGATGGGTTAAGATGGGAGAAACACATTGATACACTATCGAATCGAACACTTTGTCTTATTCACAGCCTCGAATCTCTCCGTGAATCGGCTGGGTTTGACACTCTCAAGATAGTGTACTTCGCATTATGCCAATCGATCATTGGATATTGCATAACTGCATGGGGTAGAGCAGCGAAGACTTGTTTTCTGAGAGCGGAGAGGGCACAGAGGGCTGTACTTCAAGTTATGACAAGAAAACCATATAGATACCCAACAACGCAACTTTACACTGAATGCAAAGTATTAACAGTTCGACAGCTCTTTGTTCTTCATTCTGTACTCAGAATACATGGCTGCTTACCACCTTCTGACCCTAGGAAGCGAACATATGTTCCCCTAGGTGTACGACACAGGACGTCGTTCACCAGACACCAATACTAAGTCCTGAGCATTCATATATATAAAAAACTACAGAAGGAACTAGATATAATTGACTTAAATAAATCTAAGGTTAAATCAAAGACTACGGATTGGCTCATGCAGCAGGACTATATTAAAACAGAATCCTTACTAGCATACATCACTTAAAATGTCCCTAACAAACATTCACGCATGCATCAAAACACACACAACACACACACACACACACACACACACACACACGCACACACACACACACACACACCTACACACCTTACTAACTACTCAGAACCCATTAAAATGCAAACTCAGCTTCACCTTATAATTTAAATATTGTTAATGTCAATATACACTTGTATTGGTAGATCAATACGCGCTCATTCTTTTAAAGACTATGTATTGAACTGTTTGGCCAAACACTGTCTCTTATGATACAGGTCTTCTAGTTTAAGAGACAGGGTTTATAATTTTTGTTTATATAGACTTTGTCGGATGAATAAACATTTTATTATTATTATAAATTATAACTTTAAGTTAGGTTAATTATAGGTGACATCTTGTTTATTTTGTTAAATAAAAAACCACCTCAGTGGCAGAAAAACCGCTTTGAAAACTGGGTAGTTGATTGGTGTTGTAGACGGCGGTCTACGGGTTGCTCTAGATTGATAGATAGACAGAGCCATATATGGCGCGACTCTCTAAGGGAATTGTTCAAAGATATTAACATCATGACGGTACCTTGTCAATATATCTATGAAAACATCATGTACGTAAGGAAAAATCTACATTTTTTTAGTAAAAGAGGTGAAAGACACAATTATATCACTAGAAATAGGGACCAATTAGTTCAACCAGGTTTCAGGCTGGCTAAGGTAGACTCATCTTTCATGGGGTACTGTTTAAGATGTTACAATAAAATACCTCCCCACATACATCAACTGAATGAAACCAAATTAAAATCTTGTATAAAACGCACACTATGCAGCCGAGCATATTATAAGTTAGGAGATTACATTGCTGATTACAATGCTTGGCTAATCGCTGGTCCTGCTCCTCAAGGACGCATCAACTAATAAAATTGATTAGCATTTGAAAATACTGTTGGAGCTGCTGAAGATTAAAAACAAGAATCTTTGCATTGTATAAACTCAATTTTTTAGTACTGTATAATTGCTATATGCCATATTATGTGAGTACTATGTACATGCTTTAAAGCTACCATTTACAGAGTACGTCTTTCATTGACTTGAATGTGTCCTGGCGGCTGAGAGTATGTCATGCTCACTTTAATGTTTCGCTGATGGTGGCGCGTGTGTTGGATCATTTAGCTCCCTTCAAAATGGTTGAGTTGAATGGTGCTAATCCATGCGTCATGTTCGTGAACGGGCGCCGTCAGTTGAGACTGGTCATCTCTTAGCTGCCACGGCTTATTTTAATTAAAGTTTAGTTTCGAATTGTTTTCATATTTAAATAACGGACGCTTCTAACGTTCTGCATCGTTCTCACATGCATAATTTCAACATGAATGATGTAACCAATCTATTGTAAACATAATTTGATTTAAAAGAGTGTCCGTGGAGTTACTTGCCCGTTCTTCTCCATAGGTACCTACTACGCTTTGGAATGGGCAACTAGCTTCATTTTTCTGACCGACCGACCTTGACAATTCAAAAGTGCCTGTAATTGGTTTATTTGAAATAAATGCTTTGAGCTTGAGTTTGAGTTTGACATACACAAGACACGTTTTGCGTGGATGTGACACATATTGTCCCCCAACTTGTTATTTTTGGTGATCGAACAATCACTGCGTCATGTCCACAGCAAATAAACGTTTTTTTCTTTTTTTCTTCATTCTTTCTATGTACACCACAAAAATTATAGATTCTGTACAGCCTGGCAGGAACATCAAGACGCATATCGTATCTTGATTCAGCTTAAAATGTGGTGCTTTATGTTTAATAGTAGACTGTGTCGATCTACGTGAGCGATTGAAGATAATAAAGCTTATTTAAGTATGCAATATATACGTGATGTGAGTTTGTGTTTGCGTATGTGTGTGCGCGCGGGTGTGTGGTAGTGTTGTGTGATTGGAGATATGTAGTAAGTTTGGCAACGTACTTAACTAATTACCATTTTGCCATTCCGTGAATAATACAACATTATAAAAACAAAATAACAAAGCATCCAGTTACAGGATGGTTTATCAAGCCCCATGTCTGACATGAAGCTTGATAAACCTATCCATTGTAGGCCCTTCTAACCTTTCAGAAAATACCTTCAGAATTATATTGATGATATTGTCTAGTGGTCGCAATCGCTACTGCTGAGCATGAGGTCCTGGGTTCGATTCCCAGGTCGGGCAACGTGTTATTGGGTTGCTCGGCCCCTATTACATGGGACTTAAACATAACTGGCGAAATGTGGGTGTACAGGTACACCTCTGCCCAACCCTTCGGCGAAACAAGGCGTGATGTTATGTTGTTATTTTAAAAAAAGCTGTTATATACATTTTGACCGCGTAGGTATGCACTTTTTCTATGAAACAGCAGTTTTTTTTAAAATAAACGACGAATAATTACTACGCAAAAGTGTCTAGAATCTTGTGCCGAATTCATGGTTACTTTGCGAGACGATGTATGCCACACTGTATAAATGTAGATTTTTTACGAGTGGTGACACAATGGGCGGTATTACCTCGAAAAGCAAGAAAGTTCGAAAGTTTTGGTGGGGATTATTCCCGTTCTTGTAGTACGCGGTACGGACAATGTACGGCGCTAGTATGAAGTTATATAGTTGTGACGTTACTTCTACGATAGCGCTATTTTAAAACTTTTATAACTGGGCAATTTTTTAAGCCTTTACGCTTTTTCTAATATTGTTTGCACTATTTGGAAACATACTATTTCTTGAGATATTAATTTAAAAAATGCCAATATCTATATCGCAAGAATTAGCACCCTGATTGCGTAACCCACTATCAATAATAATCTGAATCATTTTGAAGGATATTGCTAAACCATTGCTTCATACTCGTATGTTGGAAAAAATGGTCTGCTCATCAATGTAAATAACGAATTGCATGTTGGTTGAACTGTCAAAATGAAAGCTACAAACTACCCCGCAGCTCTATTACGGCCAAACCCAATAACTCAGTGCAGTCATTTAAAACAATTAAATTTATTAGGTTGTGTTTAACAAATGATCAACTTTAAATTCTTAATTCAGAAACCGACTATATGGCGCTGTCTTTAAGCCCGAAAATTACTAAGCAACGTAAAATATTATTTGAAAACAAAAGCGACCGGTCTCATTTCCGACTTCCGTCAGACAAATGACGTGCTAGTTACACGGTCAATTGAATCAGCCTCAATTACTGTCATTCAAGATTTTATCATTTTAGTTTGAAACAGGCACAAAAACACGCAATGCAGGTGCTATTTATCTACTTGCGACAAACGTGAGGCATACATTTTTCATGTGCGTAATAAAATGGGTAAGGGAGCGGGCAGACGACCGAAGTTAAAAAGAACAAGAACGAACAACTATACAAATATTGTGAAAATGGACTTAAGATTCTGTTAAAAATCTGAGATCAATTCTGAAAAGCTCAAGTCTCGTACATCTTTTTTTATTGTTTTAAAGTTTAAATAATTTGTTTCAAGAAGCAGCAAAAACAGAGATTGTATTACGACAAAGATATCCCTAAGTATTGCTGCTAAGACATTTAATTCGAGTCTGTGTAAAATCATGCGACATTTGTCGGTCACAAATTGGTCATCTACGCTCAGCCTAAGAGATTCAACAAGTCCATTGCGTAACCCGCTCTCTATAGTAAAAAAGTGAATCCGCCAGCAAAGCTGAGAGATCATAATTTAAAATTTATCACTTAATCAAGCTTCAGCTGACAATCACGATTTACGTCTCCTTTGTGGACATTTCATTTCCCACTCAATTACTTTCCTCTGGTCTTTGAAATATGAGGCGATTAATTTTTAATCTGATCAGAGGGTATCATTAATCTGATGGGGATCGCGGCCGTCCGAGAATAAATAAATGAAGATATCGTTGTTTACTGTTGCTGAATATTTACAATAATTACTGTTGATTTACGGATGAGACGAACAATCATTTCGGAGAATTTTGTTTTTGTGTTCTTTGTTGATCGAACGTGTTTTGTTTTCTTATTAGATGAGACGCCTGTGGAATGTGGAATTATTGTTTTGTGAAATTATTTGTTCCGACGGTTTACGACAATACCTCAATTAATTTCATAGTTTTGTTATAGGTATGAATATTTTTTTGTATCTATTGTACACGTACAATATCATAGTAGGTAATTTTATGTCAGTTAAATTATAGTTGTCTGTTGACAGAGTAATGAGTCTAGCGTGATAAAATGTTTTTTATTCAACACGGTTAATTTTTCTTAATTTTGTTTGAAATAACTGTGTCAATCTGTTTGCGTGCCTTGGCGGAAAGATAGCATTATGACGTAGCCGACCAGTGTTCTGATAGGATTGCGTAGCTGACGTAACCGCTACGGATGGTAGACGCTGACGTCACGGCTATGAGCACGTAGCAGCTACGTAGGCAACTTCTTGAATAAAAGCCTCTTCTAGGTGCCGGCTTTGTAAAGAATACTTAAATTTATAAAGTGCAGGTGAAAGTTCTCCTGTTGCAGAATCACTAATAGTATTCAATCATTTTTAAACAGAAAATTGCTGTTTGTCTCTGTGATTTTTTTCCGCTGAATGGTGGCTAAATATTCAGTAACAAACATACATAATCAGCCTATTATGTTTCCAATGCTGCGACACAGTTCTCCTCCCTGTGAGAGGGAGTGGGCCGTAATCCACCACGCGGGCCCAGTGCGGTTTGGTAGATGTCACATGTCTTCGAACTTTTGGTCTAAGACATGCCGGTTTCCTCACGATGTTTTCCTTTACCGTTTTGAGAGCAGTGGTCATGTAATAACTTATACAAAGTAAAGCGCCTGTCTGGGTTCGAACCTACGACCTACAACTCGTAAGTCGCGGCCGTTACCACTGGGCCACCACTGGTCAATTTCGGTAGCAAAAATAACTACTTTTAATTAATAAATCAAAATTTACATAACATAACATCACACCTGTAATCCCAGAAGGGTTAGGCAGATGTGGGTTTACTATAGGTACTCCACCTATAGTGAACCCACATTTCGCCAGTTATGTTTAAGTCCCATGTAATAGGGGGCGAGCCTATTGCCATCAACCGGGCACAAATCCAGACTCCGGGCTGCTACTGAGAAATTCTAGATAGGAAAACCCAATAACACTGCCCGTGTGTCACATGGGAATCGAACTAAGGACCTCATGCTCAGCAGTAGCTCTTGCGACCACTATTCAATCTAGGCTGAGAATCAGCACTTTTTGAGCGTCAATATTACATAAGAAAGTCCCGCAAAAAGCCCGCCCTTCACCACTTCCAAAGCACTTGGCTGGGAACATGAAGCGGCGCAACAAACTCCCTAGCAGGGCATAAAACACATTGAAATCATTTATAAAAGATATATTAACTCATTAGAACGCAGATAAATTATTAGAAAACATAAAACAGGCCAATCGGGAACCAGGAAGTGGGTCACGTTTAACTTTCAGGATTTGATTACATACAGACATACTCGTACACCGGGACAGGTGAGATTGGGTGGAAATAAAATAGAGATAAATTATAAAATCGTTTGCGGTACGAAAATTTATGTTAAACTGAAATTCCTTATTTTTACGATTCACTTTAGGGTTTAGAAATGTTCAGAGAACTTTGATTAATTAAAGAAGATGTAAAGATCATCGAAAAATTAGATTAAAATCTAATTTGGAAAGTTATAAAAGTGCTTTGTAAATGTCGTCAAAGTTAGAATAAGAATCGTCATGATTTACTCAAAAAATTAAGTTGCTTTGTAGAATATTTCTTTATTTAAACTTAGCTTATAATAACTTGAAAAAAAAAGTAATTTGTTTTGCATTTGAAACTACCGTGTAGGTTAGATAAACCAAGACCAAAATAATTAAGTACAAAACAAAACTATTTGAAAGCTTATGCCCGATGTGCATATAAGGAATGAAACTGAAAACTCCTAACTTTTACGGTCCACGACTGTAAATTTAATGTAACTTGTTCAAAAAGATATTTCGCCTTGAGTTCCTGCAATTATTACCAGAGCGATACAAAAACTTTCAATTCAATACCTTTCCGATCCAATAAACGTTCATTTCTTGTTCATTCATTCGATTGATTTCTTTCGATGAAGCGATTGCTGTTTGACCTCTACGAAGCGTAAGAAACCATAATTGTACTCGTAGCAAAAACTTTTCTTACGGAATGACTTTAGCGCTAAGATATCGAAGAAATGGATCAATGTAGTGCGAGTATGATTAAGTTTTTCTTGCTAGAAATCTATACGTATACATATTATAAATTAAAGTCACTTTTCGACTTGTCTCTGTGACCGCAATCTATTGGATCTGTAGAAACTGACATTTAGAATTTAAAAAAAATCTATGTGTTGTCAAGTTGTACACCGTCGATATCTCGACTATACCATTTAAATTGCTTTAAAAAAAAAATGAAGCACACAAAAGTAGACTTAAGTGCCGATTTCACCAATACAACTGAACGCGATCAGCACTTTAAGCCCAGTTGAAGAGTTGTTAGTCTCAACATTCCGTAACAATTTTGACACTGACAGCTCTTGAAAGCGTTTACTTTTTCTTTTTACTATAATATGATTGATTTATAATTCGTTTGATAACTTATTATATGAGCAGGTACCTATTAAAACTATATTTTTATTCGCAGTATGCCGTCAAGACGGAGGCAACAACCGACCTCGGGACCAGAGCACAGTATCGGAATCTTCCAAAAGGTTCAGGACAGAGTTCTTAGAAGATTGGCCACAGACCCCAGGAGCCCCATACTTCGACCCGAGCACTCCTGAGAACGTAACCGGCCTTGTGGGTCACCCGGTCCTTTTGCTGTGCAAAGTTAAGAATTTGCAAAATAGAACGGTGAGTGCTCTTTTGTTTTGCCTACTAAGCCTAATGGACTCAGTATCTGAGGCCAGTTTAGTAAGTTGCGTAGACATCGTAGTAACATTAAATGCTTTAAAAAAATACAGATTTTCGACCGAGGAACTGTACAAGCTAAGTTCCGTACTTAGCATTCGTCAACTATACATTGAGTAGATCTTACGTTTTCAACATAATAAACCACCGGACGCTACACGAAGAGCTTACAAAGTCTACAAACAACCAAAATGTAGGACAAAATTTGGCCAGCGATTTCTTTTCTTCCTCGCTCCGTATATTTATAATAAATTAAATATAAATCTGAGTTTTCGGAAATACAATTCGTACATATTTAAAAAGATTGCACGTAAACATTTACTCTGCTTAAATTATAGTAGTACTGAAGACACCTTTAGGATACTGAAATAGCAAACTCCAAACATACATAAATACATACTGATAAACTATCAAACATACTCCCACACAGTTACAGATAAGGCAAAAATAGTGTTACCACAGTGGAGCAATTTCAATGCTAAATAATTGTAAGTTTTCAGTTTTAAATCTTTTACACATTTTTATTTTTTCTTATGGAGCCTATATTATACGTTCTCGTTTGTTACTATATGGGCCACAGCAATGAGGAATAATACCTCACTGTAATACAGTATCAACTAGTACGGGGGGGTATTGTGACTGTTACTGGCGGCCTTATATATTGTATTGTCACCAGTATACATAAGGTAATAATTGTGCAAAAAAAAAACAAAGACAACAAAAGACTAATTACCAAGCTTTATTTACGATTTATCAAATGCTCAGACTAAATCGGGAACACTGGTTGGAGCTTCAAAATCCTGTTCCTCGATTTTAGTCACAGTTTCCGTTAATACTTCTAGGATGAATAGTGATCTAGTCGCTTTGAAATCTGTACTAATCTGGACTTTGTAGTATTACAGTTATTGGCAGTTTGAATGTAACGAGTGATTGGTCTATTGAGTATTCAATTGGAGTTGGAGATAGGAATTTATTGACTGTGATATTCTGTGCTTTTATAGTGACAAGGGTTTTGTTTAACTAAATTATGTAGATTCGTTCAAGGATCGTTTTGTTTTGGATTTATTCAGATAATTATGTCAATAGAAGCATTGGATTTTCTGCCTCGAACACCCTGGCCTATCCTGCAGCAAGAGCGCTGGTTGGATGGCACGACATGCCAGTCGGGCTCTTGTCACCGCCGGGGTGCCAGCTGTTTTAGAACCCAATCGCTTGGCACGTGACTTTGGGAAAAGGCAAGATGGAATTACCTTAATGCCTTTGAAGGTAGGCCTTTGATTTGGGATGCAACCCGTGTCGACACCCTAGCGCCATTCCATCTTCCTAGCACGCTAGGCAGGGCTGGGGCAGCTGAAACCTCAAACGGCACAAGTTTAACAACCTTATTGAGAGCTATGTGTTTGAGCCGTTTGGGGTTGAAATACTAGGGCCTTGAGGTCAGAGTCCTCATCGAATATTTCAAGACATCGCCAAACGGTTGGGCGACTCTTCACGTGATCTGAGGGTTGGCGTATTTTTTGCCTAAAGAATCAGCATTGCCATCCAAAGTGGCAATGCTGCCAGCCTTTTGGGCATTTGTCATGTTGACGATGATGCGGCCGAATAGTTTGATACTCTTCCAACTTTTTTTTTTGCTAGCACTTCGTCCGCGTGGATTTCGAAAATATCATCAGACATAATTTCGGCTTCTAATGGTAAAATAATTTTTCAAATCAGTCCAGTAGTTTCGGAGCCTATTCAATACAAACAAACAATCAAATCTTTCCTCTTCATAATATAAGTGTAGATTATATACTTGTAAATAATATAATTTTGGTGTAAGAAAAGTAATAAAATAAGATGTCTTGGCACTTAAAGCGCAATATAAAATAATTATAAAAAACTTTATTATCAGGCATCCGAGGCTCATAGCGTATTAGTATTACAAATAACTTAAGCTATGTTAGTAGTAACAATTAGGCAACACACGTACAATAAAAATAAAAATAATAAAAAATAAAATAAACATTCAAAAAACAATAACCAAATTATCTGTAGATTTATCAAGCCCCATGTCTGATATGTAGCTTGATAAACCTATCCATTGTAGGCCCATAATTTATCATAATCTTGATAATGACGCCTGCTGGGGCATATTCTTACAATCAATACAACATGTATTATCGACTGCTGTATTCAAGAGGTTGGCTATTCAAGAGGTTGGAGCCATCTTTTGGTTTCTGTGTGAATTAGAAACACCTAGTATTGTTTCAAGATAAAATATTAAATCAATTCTGATGTTCTCGTTAGAACTATAGTTAAAATGAAAAGGAAACATTTATTGAATGATTTGTGGGTTAAAGTCAGATTAACAATTCCACAATTTGCATATCAAGTTCTGTATATGATCTAGTGTTACCCAATAATGCAAAAAAAATGCGCCAATTATATTTGATTTGTCAATACCTCAATTTTATAATTTAAAACAAGAACTAATTTATTTTAAATATTAATGTACACACTTTAAAGTAACAATATTAATTTTGATTAAGTTCCATGAACTACCGGAAATGTTGTCAATTTCAGTTGTAATTTTTTAAAATTAATTATTAAATACTATTTTTTTTTAGTAAAAATTTACATCCCTACAAGTCCAGCATAACCAAATTCCAGCAATTTAAACAAAACTGCAGCAGAGAAGCTCAGGTTAAGGAAATCTGTGTAAGTGTACTAAATAATGATATAGTTCTGTTCTGAAACAGGTGTCGCAAGATTTTTTAGGTGTATAGAAACTGTAATATCAAGCTTGGATATTTAGGTATCGCAAAGTCTTCGAACACAGTTTTCCTCGACTTTACAATAGGCAATTTCCGATTCGAGTAGAACTCATTTCTGCAATGGAACCCCAAGCGCTTTGGGAGTTGAAAGGCAGTCTTGAAATTACCCAACTTAAGTCCTTGTTACCTGTTGTGTAAATAATGCGATTGCCTAGATATTGGCTTTACAAATAAATTGAGAAATGTTATCATCATCATCGGAACCTATAAAGAGTTTTCTGCTTTCTTATTTAGCTTAGTTTGTAAATTGCTCTGTACAACGCCTTAGTATTATATTCTGTAATATTGTGCAAACTTAATTTTTGACAGAAATCGTATATGTATTCTGATTTCTATCAAAAATTAAGTTTGAACACAAATGTGTGAAATGATGACTTAAGATTTTTTTACAAATGCTTTTTTAGGCAAAACAATTTAGGTAGTTGTCAAAGTCAACCTTTGGTCAGTAGTGGCGGCCTTTGCCCCGCAAGCTACCAGTGATGTGATTCAGTAATTAAATATAAAGATTATCTTTTTGTGGTGTAAAAATCAAACAATTCATGATCAAAGCCTGTTTTAATAGTCTTTCTCAAACACATTATATATATTTTCGTGGGCCCCGTATTGAGGCTTCATAAAAGAAAAGAGACTATTATTGTTTGTTGTACATTTATCGAGTTCAAATTAAGAGTGCCATCTTAATCTGTTACTTTTATTAGATTTTTAAGAAATTTCTATTTTAAGTATCTTCTTTTATATCTTCACTTGCTTTAGGCCTTTCAATACCATTGTCAGCATTACTAGTTTAGTTGTTCTTGGTTAAACCAACGAATAACTATTTTCTTGTTATCATTGTTCGACCCATCTCAAATAAGTTAGACAAGTGAATCCACTGGATTAGTTATCGCGATGGCATTTTGATTAACCTAACTGTATTTCTAAGGTTATGCGGGAAGTTTCATGTACTTAAGTTTGGAATGTATGTTTGGATGAGAAGTTTGGTTTTAATAGTGTTTGAATTGGTATTGAAATTTGTTTACTTTCCATCTACCAATATTTTGGGTTCGAACGATTATTTAGGTAACGCTTCGCTCATCAAATAACTCTACCTACTTTTGATGGGGTTGGGCACATTGAAGATAATTTCATAGACGCGGGTGGAGCGGCGAACTAAAGCTAGTATAATAAATACTATAATAAGAACCGAAAAAAAATCTTAACCCGCGGATTAAACCTTTTTTTTTGGGTGGGAAATCATCAAATGACTTCTCCCGCTCTGGGTGGAGCGGGAGGGCGTGTCAGACGGACTACCGGACGGCGAGCTACCGATTGCTCGCCGTCCGCAAGCCCGCGCCTACGGTGGCTGGGAATCTGCAGGCGACTCCCGACGCCCAGGGCGTCTCCTGCCGCGACTAGGGGCGTGAGGGCGCAAGGCTCTCTCCCTCACGCGCTCCGCCTCCTCCTTCGCGAGCATTACTACTTCGCAGGAGGAGGTGACGGCTTTCCATTCCCTCTCGCTCCGTATCATGGCCTGGACCAGGGCCGGACGCGAGAGATCACCGCGCCGATCGCCTCCGCGAGGACACTGCGGTGCTCCGCCCAAGCTGGGCAGACCTTCACCGTATGCTCCACCGTGTCCTACGGGCGATCCACACAATGGTGACACCCGGGCGTTTCCTCCCGCCTTATGCGAAACAGGAACCTCCCGAAACAACCGTGTCCGGTGAGGACCTGTATCAGGCGGAAGGTGAGGACGCCGTGGCGCCTCTCCAACGACTCCTCAAAGAGGGGACTTACCGCCGCAATTGTTTCGGGCCCAGCACTGGGTTGCGACAATCGCACCCTCCGCGGATTAAACCTAGGACCACACTATCAGCTTAGATTTGTGACTATACCTGTAGAAGCGGTTCAGTAGTTTATCAGGCACCGGTTTTAGATTCTTACATCAATTATGTGGTGAAAGTTCTGCATTATGAGAGAAGGCCATCTATAATTAGGCCTGTCCAATTTTTAATGGGACAGGCCTAATTATATCAGGAGTACGTTTTTTTTTGTTAATTTTAGTTAATAAAGTAATATTTGTTGTACAGGTATCATGGGTCCGTCACCGCGACATCCACCTGCTGACGGTGGGCCGGTACACGTACACGTCGGACCAGCGCTTCGAGGCGCAGCACAAGCCGCGCTCAGAGGAGTGGGCGCTGCGCATCCGCAGCCCGCAGCGCCGCGACTCCGGCCAGTACGAGTGCCAGATATCCACCACGCCGCCTATAGGGTTTGCTGTAAATCTTTATATAGTAGGTTAGTAATCAGTGATGTTTTTTACTAGATACAATTGATTTCGTCGTCAGTTACCATTACGTAACTACATACCTACTGTAGTACTAAATCACCCAAAGAGAGGAGATGGCTTTGCTTTTGCAGTTTCCCTACACGATGGAAAATCAGAAATGAAGAGATCCACAGGAGAACCATGGTAACCCGAAGAGTTGTCAACCTTAATTGGCAGTGAGTAGGCCACGTTGCTGGCAGAACAGATGGCCGATGGGGCCGGAAGGTTCTAGAGTTGCGACCGCGTACACAATTTCTTTCTAGCTAGTTTTGAGACTTTTACTTGTTATTTCTCTTGTTATAACTTATCTGTATTACCTTGGTCGTCATCAGACTCGAGGCAAGACTAGCTGTAGACATTTGTAGGTGTATAAATTTTATTTTATCATATAGTACCATACTACCGTTGGTCTCGACTGCTGAGCATAGTGTCCTGAATTTGATTCCCAGGTCGGGCAAGGTGTTATATGGTGTTTCCATTAGGAATTTCTGAGTAAAATTCCGGAGTTTTGCAGTTAGCGGAGGGAAACTCGTGAATCGGAAAACACCATGAGCCGTCAGTCCTGCCCCTAATTCCTCTCCGACCGTGTCGGGTTGCCGTCTCATCGTTCTATGAGAGTGAGGAAAGAAAGTGCACCTGTGTCTGCGCACACACTTGTGCACTAAATTATTTCCCGCGCCGAAGACTAGTCTCCGTTGAGATTGGCCGCCATGGCTAAAATACGCTCTGGAGGACTATTGTTATTACATCCCACATAATATGAACTGTTTTAGGTTCTTAAAACTTGCTGTACTCAAGGTTCATTCTCAAGAATTCCAGTGTTTACTACCTATACGAGTATAAGCATCTGCTCTCTTGTTTTCGTAGATTTAAACGTTGTCACGACCATGAATAACTAGAACACTAATTTCTACTTCTAAAACACTTACCCACATGCATTCCTATTTGGATACGTTCCAATTACTCTGAATGAGGTCCATTCAAAACTTCGTTCGGCCGCCAAATTCAGGGCCATTCGAAATTGTCCAAAGATTGTAACAACCCACGTTACTGTAGGTACCATATTTTTCACAAGAATCTAGAAAATATTTTCCAGCCAATATATGTTTGTGAACTGGAGAAAATCTTGGCACTAAACTTGAATTCGACATAAATTGCTTGTTGTCACGGTAAAATACAGAGGAAGAAAGAATGGAGAAAGCGTGAGGTCAACCGCATCTTTCTTGGACCAACTTATTGAAATCAATACGTCCGTCATTTATTGTTAATACATTTGGCCAAGAGTAGGTATTTGACTACAAACATATATTAATGAATACCTATTTACTTTTAAGGTATTCCAAAAAAAAAAAAAATGTCATCGGTAGAAAAATGGAGAAGTTACCTACTTTCAAATTATTCTTCTATCTATGTCACGCAAAACGATCATTGTATAGCGCGAAGTTACTATGGCATTCCTGTGTTGAGACTTATAATGCTGCTGCTGTATGTGACTTTAAAACGAATAGAATTTCGCCATTTTTGGAGTTCACCAAATGGAAATGGAACCCTTATAGACTGACAGACAGAACAACGAAGTGATCCTACTTCGTTGTTCTGTCTGTCAGTCTGTCAAGATCCTTTTTTTTCAGGAATGCGTGAAGGTATCAAGTTGAAATTAATATCAAATAAGTTCTACGTTCCACGGTCCTTTGGAGCTCCGAAAAAATCAAGCTTCTAAATCAACGAAATACGGCGATTTCTGTGACATATTTTGATAGTCAAACATAAATCAAACCTTTAAGGTACTTCCCGTTAACCTAGAATCATGATATTTGGCAGAAAGCAAAGTTTCACAGCACAAGTAAACGAAAAAGTTCTGAATTCGTTCAATTGTAGCTTTTTTTTTTGTTTTATTTTTTTCAAATTTGATTTATTTTAAACTTACATTTGCAGTAGGAGACGTTTATCGATTTAGGAGAGATCATGTTTTACAATAAAAATTTAAGTTGGTTATTGGGATAAATTCATCACGAATGCAGAACTCTTCATTGTGCGTGGTCAGACACGCACTTTTTTTTACTGTGGCTTTATATTTTTCTAAGTTTCGAGAAAAGTAATAAAAAAATGCAGTCAAATAGACTATTCGTTACTACTCAGCTATCGCAGTACCTTTGCATGACTAATGAATTACGTGAAATAAGCCTTACGACTATCATATTAGCGTTAAAGACTCCAAATATAATACCTATTCCAACCGTGTGCTAGCTCAAAGAACATAAGGTGGTCGACAATGAAAGGAAGCAACTTTAGATGGAGAGTCAAAGTTAAATAGAACACTTTCCTAAAACTGTCGTCTACATGGCATGTGTTTCACATTCGCGTCCTCTAAGGGTCTTTTCAAATTTGCTAATATTGTAAACACACTACCACCATGGTGACAAAAATGTAGCCGGAAAGTCGTTATTGTGGATTGTGTCCCTGCAGCTGCAATAAATGGTCTTGTGAAAGCAACAAATTACATGGTGGCCACGATATATCACCACGACTCGCGACTGTCAAACGCAAACGCCTCCTACTTGCATACTATTTGGTGCACGGCCACGTTTTTGCCACTGAGGTGTGGTTGTGTGGCACGTCTGAACAGACCCTATATACCGTAAGATTACTTGTATTATTTAATTCGATATTAAAGTTATTTAGGTTAGAACATTGTTTGTTAGGAACTCCTAGTTAGGAAATGTTGAGTCGATATTGTTTTAGGTTATCAAAAGTTTATTTTGTGTAGGGGTTGTTGTTCCATTGCTTTGCATTGATTTAAGAGAGAATAAACATGAAACGGTAAATAGTTATGAAGTTATTACAACCGTTCGGAACTAAATATTGCATTTGAATACTATGAAACATTTTTTTAAAGTGTGTGCCAGCCATAAAAACATAGACATACAATAGGATATCGAGTTCTAAGGCCCGCTTGTACCACAAACATACTCCAAACTCTGTCCTTGTCATCTCCAAACGATTGACAGAAACAGAATAATGTTTTAAATTCATTTAGCGCTAAACACATTTAGTAATTCGTGGTGGCAGCGAGCCTGCACTGGTTAGGTATATTTACATGACAGACTGATTTGAGTTCAACCTGTGTTTTAATTATAGTAATAATGTAATAATATAGTCGTAGGTTTGAGCCCAGGCATGATAAAAAAAAACATCACCTCTGCTCTCAAAATCCGTGAAGGAAAACAACGTGAGGAAATCGGCATGTCCAAGAACCAAAAATTCGAAGCCATGTGACATCTACCAACGCGCAATGGGCTGCGTGATTGGTTACACCCTGTATTCCAGTAATGGGAATGTAGGATGATTATACTATTATGCTATTTGGCCACACTAAAATATGGTCTAATTCAGTTACAATTATTAAGTAAGAAATCAAAAACACACAAAACTGATAAATGATCGACCCGCGGCGAATGAACGATGCTATGCGACTACTGATCGCTAACTCAAATATGTATATTTTATTCATTCGTAGCGCATAAAACTGATGCAATTGATATGTTTAAAAACTGAACCTTTTTCCATGAAATAGCTTGAATATTAATGCTATTATAATACAGTACAATGAAAACCACTCAAGCCTCTCTAATTCTTTCAAAGGTAAAAAAAAAAAAAAAACGTTGGTAGAAAAATGTCCTTTGGCCTTTCTACCCGACGTGTAATTGAACCTATGTTAAGAAACAGCTGTCTCTCAGAAAATGTCAAAGTTTCCTTCAGAGTAATGAAGCAGAATTTCGTGGCAACAATTCTTTGTTGAAGGTTGCTCTGCTCATATCCTTCGCGTTATTGCGTTTTTGGGAGTGACGGTTATGTATGGAGCTGTAACATTATGTGTTTCAATATTCGATGCTCTTTTGTTTCGGTCTTCGAGAATTTACGTTCGAAAGGAGATTATTGCTCTTGTTGAGTCGTTGACATAAGTTTATTTTTTTGAAGACAAGGAACTAAAGTAGTTAAAGAGTTTCACTGCAGTATATAATTTATTCATCATCTGCCAAGCCTTTTACGATCTACATATGTTGAGGTAGGCTTCTGATCTTTCCGGATGCAGTTGGATCCAGTATTTTTATTATGACTATCGTCTTAACTTGCTTTTCGAGACACGGAGGGGTCTCGGTATGTTAAGATGGTCACCCATCCACTGGCTGACCTCCGCAAGCGTAGCTTAACCTGATCGATCGACCCTTGCGGCTGTTATTAGGTAAGCCACGAGCACCTCTCTCTTTGGTATTTTTTGGGTTTATTAATAAATAATGAGTCACTCTAGTATTTTATTATTATCCCCAAACAAATGTTTGACTCCAGGGGATCAGAAAACAGTCTCACAAAATATTTGGCAAAATATTAACAATACCTATGTTCACGTATTTCAATCATTTATTTTTTATAACTTAGTACGTGTAATGTTTTAAACATATCAACGAGTCATCAAGTGCAAACTTTAGAAGAAGTTTTCACCCGCACGTGTTTTATTGAGCAGAATTTATTTATTTAAAAACTTAGCACAGTTTGCACTTTGTAGTTTGAAAACAGCTTTCGTTTTATTTGTTTAGGGAATAAGACAACTACAATTCTAAAGTTTGTAAAGATATTTCAGCAGTTTAGAAACCACAGGTAACAGGGGGACGAAGTGGGAGAACTTCTGAGTTTTATTTTAGTTTCTCTTTGGAATCGTACGTTTCTCTCCATATTATGGAGAACAATATATTCAAGCTTAGAGCAATAAAGTTATATTTCATTGTAAACGACGCGAAAATAGTGAACAAAGGTGGACTTGGACCTTCCTTGGCCATTTTTAATAGACTGAAATATTGTTTCAAAAATTATTACTAACTTGACTGGTTGATGGACTGACAGATACGCCTAGACCAAAGATGGTGGATTTCACCAATGCAACAGAATGCGATCAGCGCATAAACTAGGTTTGAGGGCTGACAGTTTCATTATTTTCTGTGGAATATTGACACTGACAGCTCTTGAACGCATTTTAGATGTGCTGATCGCGTTCAGGTTTCATTTGTTAAATTGGCACTGAGAAGAAATCCATGAAATTAGGAAGATATTTTGCTTCTAGTAGACCGTGTAAAGTTAAACTAAGAAGTATTTTAGAAAAATGCGAGAAACAGGTTGTTTTTATTTAAAACTTTATGTACGTAAAACGGGGTGAATCGAAACGAAACTTTAAAAGGGATTTTAACATTGAAATAATAATGTTTGTTGCTAAAAATGTCTCTTATGTATTGACTGTATTATAGTTAACGATTAAGTGCCCCTTTTGGCAACAAACTATATTATTTCAATGTTAAAATCCTTTTTAAAGTATCGTTTCGATTCACCCCTGCATCCCTATCCACCCCGTTTTACCCGGTACTTAAAACTGCTCAGAAGCGGTATTAACCGGTTGAAGAACGTGAATCTATTCGGGACAAGAACTGATTGACTGGGTTACTAAATGCTAGCTGTTGCCTGCGACTTTATCTGCGATCCAGGATGAAAAGTAGCCTTTATCCTTACTCAGGTCATGGTCTATCTGTGTGCCAAATTTTATCCAAACCGTTCAGCCGTTTGGTGTAAAAGCGTATCAAACAAACCAAATTACTTTCGCATTTATAATATTATACAAGGTGTCGTATTGCATCCTATGCTAATGATTCTCGACACGAATCAATAATGAAATAAGTAGCTTTTTTTTTTGTTTTTATAATTTTCGGAAAACGACTTGTGTAGAACGCGCATGTTAAAACGCGGCCCGTGTGATACCGCACTGTAACTGCCCTGTTAGGCGACAGAGCTGTGCGACATTGCCTACCGCATACGCAGCGGGGCGATTCTGTTATTTGAATGTGTTTTTTTCTGAAAAACTGTCAAACTTAAATAACTAAAAAAACAAGTATGTTTTAATTATTGAGCAAGCATCGTAATTTTATTTGATTATTTATGAACAGCACCCTGAAATTTGACGAGGATGCAAAACGACACGTTGGATAGTTAGGATGGCCTTAAACAAGATGATAACGAGCCTTGTTATTAACCAGCCCATACATTTGCTACATCAAATACACGTTACCAAGTACCTCCAATTATCCCTTACTAATTAAACATGTTTCCAAACAATATACTCACATTTACCCGTTGTCCACAGAGCCCGAGACCGAGGTCATGGGAGGTCCAGACCTGTTCATCTATGCGGGTTCTACGATAAACCTGACATGTATTGTCAGACATACGCCGGAACCGCCCAATACTATTAATTGGACGCATAGAGGGAAGGTAAGAATACACTTTAATTAAAATAATGTAAGGGTCTTGGCAGACATGGTGTTTTCGAAGAGGCTAGGCAATTAACTCACTTTCGGTAGCTGATTCAGCGACAGAACGCAGAATTTT
The DNA here is from genome assembly GCA_963555695.1 of Dasypolia templi. NCBI lineage: Eukaryota > Metazoa > Arthropoda > Insecta > Lepidoptera > Noctuidae > Dasypolia > Dasypolia templi. Next base: position 8,227,013 of record OY743137.1, on the reverse strand, counting down.
GATACCGCACTCGAACGCAACGAGTAACGAAAATGGTTGCAGCATTCTAAGGTTTAAAAATCGCCGATGCTGAAAGTAGCATGTCTGCTAAAGTACGGTGTTTTTTTTACATAAAATTCTAATTTCAATTCTTTATTATTGGCATTAAAATTAAATTGGTTTTAATATTTTCTTTTTTTATACTTTTATATTATGTGAATGTGAGAACGTTCAGGCCTTGTAGATTTGTTAAGCATATGGTACTTATTGACAGGCCTAAACTGTCCCTCCCATACATAATAACACTGTAATTTGAAAACATTTTAAAAGTAAAAATATTTTTAAAAGAGTAACCTTAGAGTTTCTTGCCGGCTCTTCTCCATAGAAAACGACCAATTGGAACCGTGTACCTAGATTCTGACGTTTTATAGGAGCCCAGGTAGGTTTATGAGAAAACAAAATGATTTTGCTCTTAGATTTGATTAACTTGGACTGATTATTTTCTTAAAGTGTTCAATTTATGAAGTATGAAGTAGCATTCAAATTTCTTGACTTTGCTACATCATGAAATTGGAAAATAGTGAATAATACTATTTAGCTGCCTAAGAGTAGCTTTTGATAACAATTACGGTTTCCATGATTGATAACATGAATAAGAAAAACGACACCTGTTTAGCTGATGACTTGGATGCGAAAATGTCTGTCTGGACTTTAGCATGACTTATTTATTTATCGTTAAAAACTACTTTAAGCTGCTAATATTTTTAGTTCTCTATTACTTTAATGTCACAACTGCAATTTAAATTTTCATTTATCTTTGAATGTCTCAGTAGTATGAGATCACAATAGAAATAGTGCAAGGTTAAAAATAAAAATGCTGAGATGTGATGTGAAGAAAACTGTATTCGTTGCAAAATGCGGATGAAAATATGAAAATTGCGGTACTGGTTTCATATTCGTATGTATTAGATTTTCTCGGGTATTCCTCTTTATTTGATAAAGAGTTTTATCAAGATAATACTACCTCGTTGTAGGTTTTAAGTAAAGTGAACTGTAATTCTTTGACAGTTGTATGAAATGGCTAAAATACGGCAAATTGGCGTTGTGTGTTAAACATAAAGAAAACCCTGAATGTACCAGAAACGAGATTATTTGAACGGAACGTGACGACTCGGTGACGGCAATCTTTTGACCACCGCGACCTAAACAAAACCCATTATGAAAGTTGTTTTTTCTGAAGTAAATAATCAGTTTGTGTCATTCTCAAACAAGATTCTCAGAAATCGGGATAAGATGTTTCATTCATGATTTATGTAGTAATGGTCTCGTATTTATCATAAATTATACATTCTAAGGAATGACATAACAACATTTCCAATTTATATGTAGTATAAAATAAAATAAAACTAAACTTACATGGGTAGGCTTAACAAAATCATACTGGTCGCTTATTGAATTGTTTAATTTGTAATTTTTACTTAACTCACACACTCACTTATTCCTTATAACTACCTTTTGGAAGGTGCGCCTAGAATCAATTCAATTTAATTGTAAATGTTGACGTTCAAAATTGCCTTTTAGTGCCTATTTGAAATAAATGCTGTGACTTTTACTTTTGAATTTGGCACTTTTAAAAACGTCAGAAGTTATTTCAATTGGTCGTTTCCTATGTAGAAGAGCCACAAAATGTAAAAACAAATAAGTACTTAAAAAAATGCCCGCTGAAGTCCGCTACAGAACAGGCGTTGTCCTTCACAAACATAACAACATTGGCGAAATGTGCCTAACTCTTCCGGGATTACAGGAGAGATGTTACGTTATGAATGTAATTTTTCCTTTAGTTATTTGAGTAGTGATCGTAATCTCTTATTATGGGTAAATAGACCCACTAACACTAAACATAAACTCCTCTATCACCAGCTAATGCATGACCTACAGACCTAACTATGTAGTTAAAAATATGTAATTATACCCGTGAACTACAGTTTTATGCAAACTAAGTCGGTCGTTAGTTTGGGTACTAAGTCCATGAATTTGGGTCTCGTTCCATCTAGATTCGAATCACAGAATAGTACAGAAGTTCGACTTCATATAACGATCCAAAATAGTCGCACACACACATAAATGCGTTCATACGACCTCAAACGAATGCTAGTAGCAAGCTGTACATGAAGCGTGTCTATGTGTGCGTGCATTTTCACCCAGTGTACGGCACGAACCTTCTGTAATATTCTGTGTTCTAGTACTCCTAACTGGTCTATTAAAGGCAGTGGGAGCGGAATGCTATTCCCGAAATCGCAATTAGACGTAAATTCGACGCATCCACATGTGAATACCGCTGGAAATTAGGATTAGGTTGATATTACACTGGCCTGCTAACATTAAATTGGGTCGGAAATAATGGCATCGCCACTGGCTTTAATCTTGACTCTTACCAGTTTTGTTAGGAAGTTGATAATGTTAAGGTGATTTATCTCTATCATTATCATCATCATCATCTCATTTTCCTGCACTTGTCCAAGGTTACTTTGGGTCAGCACAAAACGTTTTCTTTTTCCATTGTCCCCTGTCAATCGTAAAGTTTTCATTCACTCCCTTCTCTTTCAAATCATTTCTCATACAATCCATCCATCTTATCTTTGGCCTATCTCTTCCTTTCTTTCAACATTTATTATTCATCACTCATTTAGGCATATCCTGTCTCTAGGACTATGGATAGAGATCCATAGTCCTCTTTCCTTATTAGAAACAATGGTATGGGCATACATTTTTCTATTTAGTAACTACATTTAGAGACTCCATCATTTGAATGTGGCACGCAGATACTTTGACAATCAGAAAAAAGAAACTATCAGCTTGGGTAATTCTCATTTGTAAACTGTAGACGTTGTACAAAGACAACCAGAAACCTTAAAAAAAAAAGTAAATCAAAACGTTATGAACTTATCTATTCACATAATATTACTAAGGATCCGCGATTATACGAACGTAACAGGATATTGTGTGTTCAGTGTTTTCAATTTAAACTAGAAAATTAAAAACAAAAGTTTCACACCGTACCGCGGGACATATCAAATGAAAGGGCTATTTATATTATAAGCATCAATTTTTTTTTTTCATAATTTTAAAATAAACAGTTTTGAGGTTTTTCAAGAAATTATTTGAAAATTGATCATCGCCAGTTAATATCCGATACTAACGAACCTAAAGAAAAAACAGAAATTAGTTCATTACTTTCAGATTACATCAAAACCAATAAGAATACTGTGGTCTTAAAACATCATGGTAAATCTTTCAATATTGTGCATACAAACTTACTGTTACTGAAGTTGGAATGTATGTATTGATCTAATATATAAGATTCTCACGTCGCAATGTTTGTTACCAAACTCCTCCGAAACGGCTGGACCGACTTGTATGAAATTTTGTGTGCATATCGGGTAGGTCTGAGAATCGGCCAACATCTGATTTAAAAAAAAAAGAAGCAAAACAACGTTTGCGGGGTCAGCTAGTGGATAATATATATAAGTTATTTACAATGTCAAGTTTGTTCTTTAGATGTGGGCCAAGACTTGTTGAAATCCTAGAAAGCTGAAATTTGATATGCTTGGTTAGGATTTACAAACTAACTAAAAAAAAACTTTCACCGTCCAACCTACTTCTAATTGTCGTATCGAAATGAAGCTTTGTATGTATATGAAACAATAGGGGGCCCCCCTTGTGTAGGGAAGTAGTCTCCAACCAGTCTCCAGCGTAATCTTTCGTTGATGATAGATAGGTAGGTAGTGGGTTTTCAATCACACACAACACATAACTCAAACTCAAAGCATTTATTTCGTTAAAGGAATTTGCAGGCACTTTTGAATTATCATTGAACAAGGAGTGGTTCAGTTTGAGTTAGTAAGTAAAGCTATTTGCCCATTCGAAGGTGAGGTAGGTCCTTATAGAGAAGAACGGACAAGAAACTCCATGGAAACTCTTTTAAGTAAAAATTTACGTTAAAGAGGTTTCTTGTTCGACAGTTAAAATTTCAGTCATTTTTACACAAGCACAATTTTCATCGCGACACCCGCCTTTATAACCGTGACTCTCCTTCTCAAACATGGGAGGATGTACGGCGTATTCAAATACAGAATCTCATTACTTAGTTAGTTCAATGAAACTTACAAGTAATGCTTTAATGCAAACCACTTAATTCTTTTATAATCAAACAAAGCCAATATTTACAAATGCAAAGGTGTTTAAAGAAATAAATTTAAATTACAAGCTTCATTAATTTCTACAATTTCATTATTACTATTTTGCAACACTTCCTTTTATTTAATGATTTCAAATCAAACAACAGGTATTGATTAGTAAATTGCTGTGTAAACTGATATTTCTATTTTATGGTTTGAATGCCTTACATTCATTTATTTAGAGTACAAAATTATTTAATTCATTAAAATCGCAAAACGCGCAGTTTTTGGCACATTAGGTAGCGTTGTTTCATAATCAAATTTACATGAAAATACACTTACCATCACGACTGTAATCCCAGAAGGGTAACGCAGAGGTGTACCTATAGTACACCCACATTTCGCCAGTTATTCTAGGTCCCATATACTACGGGGCGAGCCTATTGCCATCAACGGGGCACAAATTCAGACCCCGGGCTGCTACTGAGAAATCCTAGACAGAAAAACCCAATATCACTTCACACAGGACTTCATGCTCAGCAGAAGCTCCTGCGACCACTAGACCAACGAGGCAGTAGTCAGTAGTGAACAAATTTACGTTCTCAAAAGACCCAACTGTTAATATGAATAAAACCTAAAGACTATGAAATAAATGTTCACTTTTAATTTTAACTATAGTTTTAACTAAAATATCGAAATAAGTTTTATAGTTACTCTTACAGCAATACTTAGCGAGTCGATTTCACAATCTGTCCAATTCATGACGTTGATCTCACAATATCAATACACATTCAGATGCATGCAAATGGTTGTGATATTGTCCTATAGCGGGCCAGATCCACTTTACGGTGAAATAACAATTATTTTAGTAAATAGTTACGGTTAGGATTATTTGTTATAATTTTTTCAGTCGCTTTCGCGGCGACATACATGTAGTTTGGATGATAAAACTATAATTTGATATCTTACAGTTGATCTGATGATGGAGCCTGGTGGTGGATAGTAGAACTCTTCAGTGACTACTAGTAAATCCCTCGAGTTTGGACTCATATAATTTGCTTTGACGAGTTCAATAAATTGTGGAGGGTCTGATGATGGAACTAATAATTACTTCGACTTTTGGATCATACGATTTGTTTTGATGAGTCCTGATGATTGCACTTTATGTTGACAGTCTGATGATGGAGCCAGAAGGTAGATAGTGGACCTTTGCAGTAACTACTAGGGAACCGATCGAGTTTGAGCAAATATAATTCGTTTTGATGAGTCCAATAGATTAGGCTTGTTAACGCGTAATAAACCGTATTAAATAGGATAAAATATTTTTAATTCAGCCTTTTTGCACATTTCACAGCACACATTTTTTTTCTGGTTTGTAATTCTCAAACTCAAACGCAAAATCAAAGCATTTATTTCAATAAAACCATTTATAGGCACTTTTGAATTGTCAAGGAGTCGTTCAGTCAGAAATATGAAGCTAGTTGCCCATTCCAAAGCGTAGTGGGTACCAATGGAGAAGAACGGGCAAGAAACTCCATGGACAATAATAATAATTACCAAAATGCCTAACTGTATGGCAAAGAACTGAGCGTTTTATGGTGTTCTACGTTTGGACACGCTTTAATATTAATTGCTAACGTGCCGAAATTGTAACTTCATGCCTGTACATGAAAAGATTGACCGGTACTTTCCTTTTACTAAATGAAAAAAGTTTCAAGACAAATTATGTTTTCCTTGCACTCAGCTTTCAACAACCCAGCATAAGTTTTCTTGTACCGCTAAATCTCAAACTTGTTAGCCAAGTCAGCAAGCACTTCTAATTTCATACTTGTAACGTGAACTATGAAGTAACTATTAATATCTTCTATTGTAAAACAGATTGTTACTATCGTAAGTTTTGACATTTCTTTTTTTGAAGACTCCAAAGAAATGGGGATTAAGCATGTATGTTTTCTTTTGTGTCTGTATGGATTGAGGAGCCATGTCTCTTATTTAAACGCAGATACTACAAATATTTAGTAGTAAGTTAGACGATTTTGTCAGAAAATATATGTACGCTACTAAAGCAGTTGATCAAATCGAATAACTCAGTGCCAGCTTAGTGCTGTCAAACTAAAATATTGACCATATAGTTAATAAAAAACAGGCAGTTTGGGTTACGATCCTGGCTCCTCCATCCAGACGGAAACTTTTTTTTCGGATTAATTTAAATGTTACCTTCCTGCGTTTTATATTCATTTGGTTGTTATTCAGTCCAAACTCATGTCCAGCGAACGGAACATATCGTCCTGCGTCGAGGGGTGAGACAAGGGGACGTAATTTCCCCAAAACTGTTCTCTAACGCATTGGAGGATATGTTTAAGATGCTGGACTGGGAAAGACCCGGCATTAACATTAACAGCGAGAGTACATCTCACAATTGAGATTTGCAGATGACATCGTCATACTTGGAGAGGCTTATATCCAGCAGTGGATGTAAGCCTCTCCAATTGCACGCTGGCTGTAAGTCCTGAATTTGATAGCTGCATCGTTTTCACCTTCTCAATGTTGTCCTTCGTTTCAGTGCTAAAAATGACACCGTCGTTTTTTGTCTTACGTAGTCCTCTTACTTGTAGTTTCATTTGCTCGGGGTATAATTTTTTTTGGACATGTGTTTTTGTTTCCTCACTGGACTTCAGTTTGTCGTTAGGGTATATGGCCACTAAGCTTAAATTCATAGGCTGTATAAAATTGTTAGTACCTTTTTTAACCATGTCAGCAAAGGAGTTACCGTTACTGGTTTCCTTGAAGCTCCGATTGACAGCTTAAGGTCTTGTAGTTCCTGCGACAGAACAATTTCGTCTTCAAGTGTTTGGACGGTGGAGTGGGCCCGGACGCCTTTCCTCTTAAGGGACTGGAACTGCACGGCCATCTGCGACATGCCGTGACTAACTTTTCAGCATAGTATACTGATACGCAGTCCTTGCTCCATGTTTAATTTGGCCTCTGATGCAATAGAGCACACTTCGTTAAGGTACTGCTCAATGAACGACATCCAGTTCTAGATTTCCGGCGTTGATATTCGTTCCATCATGACCTCGTTTCTTTGGTTGGGCGGTTGAAGGTGAGGTGCGGGTGCGGGCACAGGTGTAGGAGGTAGACTCCGAGCACATCTGCCACCCCGGCTGAAGGAAGTGGTTGCCATTATTATGATACTAGTTTTTACTTTATTTCACTTTAACACATTTCCACAGAAATGATTCACACCTATAATGCCTACGTTTGCTTTACTACTCGCTTTTTGGCAAGACCAGGTCACGATTCAGAAAGTGATTATTAATTTATTTTATAAAATCTTCGACAAGATGTTCACTACAAAGTTGCAAATAGCTCCTAATTAATTTTCAAAATGTCATCTTACAGGATTTGCATGGTCGCAATTGCTGTAAGACCTCTAAAGTAAAGTTTGAACGAACAATGTTAACATCATTCATCTTTGACTCGCAGCTTCTGACTCTGATTAATATCGTTACTCCGTTAGAAAATAATATTAATCCCTCGAGTTCTTTGTAAAGTAATAGAAACTCCTTTTATTACTTTAAGAAAACTTCATAACATTATTGTAAGCTGAAATGTGTAAAAGATTCAGCAGTCTCCTTTCTCCTTGGTTTTACTTATTTAGTTTTCTTTTGTGGGTGTATCTACTCCTCTGCCTCACCCCTTTGTAGAATAAAGGCGTGAGGTTACGTTTTATTATTTCGATTTTTATCCGTTGCATTTAGGACTGAGGTAGTTAAAATAAATAAATACTTTATGAGGTCCAGAAAAACACCATAAAATATTAATAAAAAATAGTAATAGCAATTAGCATAAGTAAGGCTAAGGCAACATATATTTACTAATTTACTGGACTCAACACTGTGTCGTGGTGGGTCCAGTCACATCCCAAGGAGTCGTTGTAAAACAATTTTTTTACTGTTAATGGAGGGTATGGTCCTAAAAAAAACAGACACTTAAAAAGAACAAAAACATTGTTTGTTTATTTTTAAATTAGTGAATTATTTCGTTTTTATGTATTTTGTTTTCTCTTTTACACACGTTGTTTACATCTATCATATACTCTCCTATTGCAGGTATGCTGGAAGTGATTTCCTTAGAAATAAGCATTACATTTGTACGTACTTTTCTGATCTCTTTATTTTTCTTGTCTGTATAAATGTGTGACATAAATCGTTAAATAAATAAATAAAAACTATTTATATTACATAGGTACAGTTCTGTACACTCCTTTGAAATATCAAAAACCGTTTCCATCATGCTTTGTATCTACTCAAAATGCTCAGAAACTTTTGTATCAGTTTTAAAGTTTAATAGTTTCTTAGCACTAGCTTAATTCTTCTGAATATATTTGGAAATGTCTTTGTACGACATTCAAGTGTTTTTATTTTAATCTACTATCGCTTATTTTTGTCTGTGAGAACAATATTCTAGAAAATTCGTGGTATCGAATATCTTTGTTCTTCTAATAAGGTTTGTTTATTTGTTTGTTCAACACAAAGTTATATTTAACCTTAAAAAACAAAAGCTCTCGAAGTAGTTTTATAATTTTTAGTTGTCATATCTAACGTAAACATAAACGTACAAAAATATTAAAATTATTTCTACCGTTACTTTTGTGTAATTTATAGATTAACTAGCTTCCGCCAGCGGCTTCACACGCATGTTGTTTAATGACAAGAAGCTAAGGTCCTTCCCCAGGCTTCAGAAACAGTTCAGCGGATTAGCCGTAAAACATTACAGCCCCGCTCTGCTCGCGCCGGCCTTACTGTGGTAACTTTTGAACCATTCGTCCAAATTACTTAGTGCAAAAGACAAAGTTTATACACATTAAATACCGAAAGCGATAAAGGTATTTATTATAAGATTAATTAAATACTCTTAAATTTGCATTTAAAAAAACAATTTAAATGTGTTTATGGCTCACTATTTTGGCTATAAAAGCTTACACATAGAAGGTATATATGTAAAATACGCTGTTAAAAAAAAAAACAATCGCACGATACATTATCTTCGTGAAAGTCTAACGGTTTAGGCAGCACACGCCAAGATAGCTCTCAGAGGGCAGGAATTTTTCCGACTTACTTGATACTTCGTTATGTTATGGCCAAATCACACAAAATTATTTTTAAATTGTAGCTTATGTATTATTCTTTTGTTCAAGCTACATTCCCGTAAACTATCATCAAAATCCGTTCACTAGTTTTTGCGTGAAAGAGTAACAAACATCCATCCACCCTCACAAACTTACGCGTTTATAATATCAGTACGATAGTAGGAAGTAGGATAAAAAATTAGACTTTATTAGCTGGATGTTTTCCAGTTTTCAATTTAAGTATCTCACAGCTAAATGAATTAAAGGGAAATATTTAACTGGATGGACACTGTTTTAAATTAATGAACCTCTATAAACTTTTTGCGCTTCTAATGACTTAAAGTTTTTTTTTTTTGGAGCTTCTTTTTAATTTTCTGGCCGTTACTCACAGTTTGTCGCAGTAACTAAGTTAAGCTTGGTCCTGCTCAGGAAGGTGGGGTGCCCTGCAGACACACCGTCCGCGTACCGGCCCATAGTGCTGTTAGACGAGGTGAGTAATCTGTTTTAGCGGATAATCGCAGCCCGCCTCGTCGGCCACCGCTTTCGAGCCAACAATGAGGTACCTGGCATTGGTGCTCGAGAGCCGGTGGGTTTCGGCCCCCACTTTCGGCGGCTGGGGCACTGTCAACGCTGCTTCCCAATCTGGGGGCCCGAGCGCCGCTTGTAGGCGGCTCTACGTGGGGATCATGCGATCGATGGCCCTTTACGGGGCTCCGATTCTGCGGCTGATCTGACAGCCGCTAGCATCTCTGTTATGCGAAAACCACAGAGAGCAATGGCCGTAAGAGTCAGAACCCCCCCGTAAGAGTCAGAATACCCCCGTATCGCACGATCTCATATACTGGCCGGATCTCCGCCCTGGGACCTAGAGGCGAAGGTGCTCGCGTCACTGTATCGGTGGCGCTGCAGCACCATTTGGAGCAGCGTCAGTCGCAGCTTCGCGAGGTCCTGGTGACGGAATGGCGGGACAGGCTCTCACGCCCTACCGCTCTCCTGTCGACCTGTCGCTGCCGACCGTAGTGAATTCGATGGTCGGCAGCGTTGAGTCCTGGGACGTGGTAGTTTCCTTCTGCGAAACAGTAATCTCGCAGAAGGAGGCTGCGGAGAGGGAGAGAGAGATTTCGTCCACTCTCCCGATCCGCAGCAGGCGCACGGTGCGTAGGCGGAAGGCGGACAACGCCCTCTTCCAGTTCCCCTAAATGGGTGTAGGGACAGCAGACTCGGGTACGTCCGCCGCCCCCCATACTTCAGGACCCGAGGTGGCGGCGGGTAGTGTTCCACGCGTGCCTCTCGTCAGTCTTAAAGACCCCTCCACCCGCCCCAGGGTGGAGGACATCCATGAGGATTAGTGAGAGAAATGAAACTATAATGAAATGCGTGTGAGCCGAGCGAGCGAAGCGAGCGGTGCCGCTTCACCGACCGGCGATCGCTACATTCAAGTTGGCTATTTAGTATTTTTAGAACCTCTAAATAGGCATTATTTGATGTTCGACATGCCTTATTAAAATAGGTCTCACTCTACTCGATTTTAATGATAAAATAACACTATTTTATTCATCTGTTACTACAATAATTCGAAAACATTCTAAATTCGAATCAATTTTGAATTGAAACAGAAATTCAAATACCTTATGATTTCGAATTAATGACATAGAAACGACGAAGCTGCCAGCATAGCAACATGCAAATTGGTCTTAACGCATTTAACGTTTGCCAGCCTGATTGGATATCCTTCATTAGTAGGTAGTAGGAACTGGCAAAAAGCTGGTTTATTTTGTTACAGTAAAGGCTTGAACTGTGATATTTTCTAATATTTTCAGGTAAAACATCAGGGAACAGATTTGCTCTTTGTCGAGATGTGTTTCTGAAAAAAAACTTAGGTATCATGCATAGTGTCTGCCCGCGACTTCGTCGCCGCTCAACATACCGCGTTGCGTCCTATCGCCCGTGCTATTTCTTCCTCTTCCGACTTTTAATTTGTCTCGGCTGACTATACGACACGTATAAGTGATGTTAAATAACCTATAACCTTCTTAGAGAACGTAAATTCGTACCACCATCAGTAAAAAATACTGTGGCAAAAGAACTAATAAGTATTATAGTTAGTACAATTTTCAAAAATATCGACTGGCGTGGCGAAGGCTGGATTCCTTAATGAAATTGTCCCAACATGCAATACATAATTAATGATTAATTGATCTTGTTGTTGTACACTTAATGAACTTCATGTTTGAGCATCAATCATTGTTGTATATACCGTATACTGTTGTTTTAGTGACTACCTACGTCACAAGTAGTGCGCGTGAGGTGAAAGAATATGATTATATTATTTTGAAAAGAGCATGCGCGTTTGTTGATACCAAATGTTCTAAGACGAGCGCAAATCCTGCTGACAAACGCAATTTGGCAGGCTTATGAAATGTGTACGAGTGTTTGGTCCAAAATAAATGTTTTTTTTTATATTTATTTATTTGCTTCTTACTAGTATTTCAACGTAAATGTCTAAGTTACGAGTATTATCCTTGGTAAATACATCCTAGGTACAAAATAAATAAAATCATGTTGCTGCAAAATTCAGCAATAACCAACACAAAGTAGGACGTGCGCTGCGATTATTTTGATTTATTTGGTATTTTACAGTAACGCTCAATTTATTGGTAGGTTCACGCACGGCCGTCGGTGGTTATTCCAACCAGCCCACCTCCCTCCAGAAGCTGATTTAATCTCCTGGTCCGTTTAGAACATTCGTGTAAGATCTGGGTGCCCCGAGCGTTTCCGTTCTAATCTGGGTGACGCCTGTGCATTCAATGAGCACACGCGTGACTTTCCTCAGCCTCCATGCAAGCCCTGCATAGAGGACTGTCCGTTATGCCTATTATGTGGAAATGTTCTCATTGGTAGGGATTTCGTCCTAGTTTGACAGGTCTGGTCATTTTATTAGTCAATCTTGAAATCGATTTCTTATTCTCTTAGTAACGAGTTCCTCGAACTAGCATCATTGTATTTTTGATCAAGAATGAAACGACGTTCGAAAAAATATATTCTGAGTTAACTTTTAAAAATATATACATACACGACTTTCTGTAACAGTTTAATGTTTTTCTTACCGTAATAAGCTTTCAAGTTGCAGTTATTACATGTAGTATTTATATACCTACATAATTATAAATATGTAGTGGCAGTGTAATGCACGTTGTTCTGTACGGCCGTCGAGAGATTGTGTTCTTGACATCTGTCAGTGCGAGAATGCTAGTAACTAATTAACATCAAATTCTGATACTGACATGTGTTAGATTACAGAGAGTTAAGTTGCAGTTTTTACATGCAGTATAGGTATACCTACTGAATTATGAATATGTAGTTGCAGTATGGCGCACGATGTTCTCTACTACAGTACGGCCGTCGAGAGAATGTGTTCTTGACACCTGTCAGTGCGATAATGCTAGAATCTAATAAACATCAAATTCTTACACTGACAGGTGTCAAGAAAGCATTTTCTCGTCGGCCGCACTGCAACATACTATTCTGCAAACAGACATTTACAACCGACTTGCGCAACATTAACGCAATTTGAGGAAACGAGAAATCCCATTTCTAAAAAGTACTTTAACATAGATGCCGTTCCTGGAATTAAAATAATATTAATAAACTGTTCTACTGTACCGCTCATATCAAAATTTTGTGTACGTGCGGTTAGTGTAACAGCTCTGGGGCCGTTCGCGCAAGTACCTTACTAAATTAGAACGTACTAGAGCTTACAGATTTTTTACTTCTCTCCTTTGTAAGCAGCTTCGCCATGACACACAGAACATATGTGTCGTTCTCTAAAGACGACAACATTCCCGCTCGGCTGTCATTGATAACCGTCGGCTGTCGCCTGTCACCTGTTTCCACCTTCTTGACTCTTAAATACATTTTCTTTTCAACAGACGATAAACTTCGACTCGACGCGAGGGGGCATATCGTTAGTTACTGAGAAGGGTATATACAGTAGCAGTAGACTGCTGGTACAGTCGGCGCGGACGTCAGATGCTGGCACGTATCAATGTGCCCCGGATAACGCACAGTCTGCCACGGCAAGGGTTCATGTGCTTACTGGTGAGTTTAACAAACTTTTACTAATGACCTTATTGACCACTTGAATATACTGACTATGAAAATCAAAACTAAAAGAGTGGGTACGGTGTAAAAACAGCAAAAAAGTGAGACTAGGCCGCTTATGAATTAACATTGGACAATGTTTCTGTCTCCACGAAGAGATTGTTTATTAGTTTTCCTTCAATCAGTGCTAATGCTTAGTGTTACGCCAGCTCTGATAAAGATAAAATTATCACTAATTTGCGCAACCTATTTTGGGTCTAGGTTTAATGTTATGGCTTTAAAACACATCTTTGTTTTACCGAATACATTAATAGTATGAGAAGAGAACTGCTTAACGTTTTCGTTTAGCGCCTCTCACCAAATCAGTCAAATATTTATTTATTTATTTATTCACAAGGCAACTACAACAGGTGATATTCACAATGTATTATTATTTTCTAGGTTTTTTTTTTTTTTTTTATAATACATTACAAAAAGGATTTAAAAATTGTGGTCCGCCGGTATCGGGAGCAGGGTCCAAACTACGGTGGTTAGGTCTCCAGAGACAGGAACCTCCTCACGTTGCGAGCCAGAGGCATTCTTTATCGATAATTTTATTTAGACAGTGTGTGAAATCAAAATTAATTATCTACTCCAATAAACCATAAATCACTCACACCTGTATTACAGTCTTACAAAATATTAGTCTTCTAAATAAAACAAAGCAGAAATAAAAGCGTTACTTAACTTACGCCCTCGTAACTGTATAAAGATAGACGATAAATCAGCGCTGTCTTCCTAATTAACGGCGTCTCCGAGCGTCTAGTAGTTCTAATTAGTCAGACAATCGTCAGACGTTGTCGCTAGATGGAATTGGTGTGGATTAAATCAGCTGAGATAAGCGACGATTACTTTAATTGTTCGAAAACATTTGTTTCTTTGCTTTCTATTTTTAAACCACGTTCTTTTCGCTTTCATTTGTTTTTTTTTCATTGGATCTACACATTTGTTTGGTTTCTCATTTCTCTGTTACAAGTTAGGCGCCCGATAGACTATCCCCTCGGCAAAATGTAAAATGTTCATACAAACTTTAATCCACTACTTACTATATAGTATATGCTACTTATACTTACATCATTAGTCATCATTCATACATCCATTCATGTCCCGTATCATATCCTTTTATTTGTTAGCATGTTTCGAATCGTTATAAAACGATTTCTTTTATAATATCTTTAAAAAATCATTCAATTGACTTGTGTCCATTGTTGTGACACAAGTAAATTGTCAAACTGTCATTTTTCTCTTTTAGTCTATGAAGATTACTTTTTGGTTTATATAACTTGATTTATTTTTATCAATGGGTTAGCTGAAATATTGTATTTTCTATATATTTACCGATTATTAACTGAATTTCGACATCTAAAATAAATAATAAGGACACGCTCAGACTCGATCGTGGAGGTTTTAAAACATCGTGGCCGAACACACAGGCTGGTTTTATGACTGGCAGATGAGATGTCAGAACGAAGAAAAACAATTTTGAAAACTTCAAAAATCTCTCTGCACTCTTCTATATAACCTTCTGCCTGGAGACTAGTCGAGCTTTGTCGAAGGATACTGGCACTCTAAAGTGTCCTTTCGACACCTGAAGACCCATTTTCTCCTCCTCCTCCGGACTGCAATTCAAGCCTTCTATAATAACTTCAGTGTCGCGTGAACCGTGTTTACTGTTTTTTTTTTATATTACTACGTGTATTTTATATTTCATCAATTAAACTATCTGTTCCAAGTCTACTTTCATCCTTTTTTGTAGATAGGAACCACTATTACGTTACAACTAGAGGAAGAATTT
This sequence comes from Dasypolia templi, assembly GCA_963555695.1. Classification (NCBI taxonomy): domain Eukaryota; kingdom Metazoa; phylum Arthropoda; class Insecta; order Lepidoptera; family Noctuidae; genus Dasypolia; species Dasypolia templi. Next base: position 8,211,790 of record OY743137.1, on the reverse strand, counting down.
TCAAAAATCTTTCATTGTTAATGCTTCGAGACCCAGCGGCATAGGCTTTGCGTTGGCGGTCAGTGAATGAATGAAAGAATTTATGATTTTTATTAAGGCATGTAGGTTTTTGTTGGGACTTATCTATTCATGTTGATTTGTAAGCCGTGTATCAAATTTTACATGAATCGCACAACGTAACCATCAGAACACTTGTTCCTGGTAACGCCTGCAATTAGTAGACATGACAAATTGGGTTGATGAACTTCTTGGCAGCCTCCTTGCTTCTGCAGTAGTCCAAACTATTTATTCACCTTTTGCAGCCTACAGCTGCAGCTGCATTGCACCACAAAACTCGCAAAACTAAGAAACCATGTAATAAAACCTTAATCAGTGTTTTCTTCAAAGTAACTACCACCCGTCTCGTCGTTCTTTCTAATTATCTGACCGCGGGATTGAGAAAGCGACAATCGTCAGAAGCCACAAGATGTTACTGACTTAGTTTTAATTGGCTAAATGAGTAGTGGCGCCGTATTCAATAAAATTTTCTGTATTTTGAAACGATTTTCTTTAGTTTTACACCAATTTAACGAACGTCTTTCAGTCAAGATTGAAATTCTAAGCTTCTTGTAATTTTCGGTAAACATAGGTTCAAAAATAGAAGACATCAACTCGCAGTGTAAACTTGAATTCAGCACCTTATTCATGACCCCTTAGCTTAAATTGTTCGTAGGTTATTAAAAAAAAAAGATCTTCTGTTTCATACAAAAGTGTACGCGGTCAAAATGTTTGGAATAACATTATTTTTATTTAATTTTATTAAACCATTTATTTACACACATTTAAACAGACAGAAAGAAAGGAAAATAAAAATACAAAGAAAGGCAAGCTTATTTTTCAAAAAATCTCATTCAGCATACCTGCGATATGAGAGTATGTAAAAAGATGTTGACAATGTGTGTAGAAAGAAAACAAAATACAAAAACAACTGAAACAATTAACCTGAAATGTAAATATAAACCCTAAACGCACAGTACGTTAAGGAAAGAGAACCATAACCGTGGGTGCGATTTTTTTTTTTATATCGATAATTTATCGATAGTCTCAAGTCTGCGCATAGCCGCAAGTCACTGCACACCCCACAGAGCCTCGACAAGTGGCAAAAGTCTTGAAAGCGTTTTATAATTCTACAACGACTTTCAACAAGATTGACATAATAATATAAGCTGTCGGTAGCATAATATTTATTTTTGACATTACTTCAAAACATTTTGTTGCAAGGGCCAATCTTTATTTTCAAAAAGTGGTAAATTTCTGTTACCATTGTGAGCCTTCATTGTTTTCATACAGTGATATCAGTCTACAGACAGTCAGGACCGCTTAAAACCCTTTTTGAAGTGAAAACTTCTTTATCGGCGTTGTACACTTTTTTTTTAATGGGTAAAAAATGTTAAACTCGCGTCAGGACACGTGACCTGATCGAAAATTCGTAAGACGAAAACTTCTTTAGCGGCGTTGTACATTATTTTTGTAATGGATAAAAAATGTTAAACCCGCGTCAGGACACGTCACCTGATCGAAAATTCGTAAGACGGATGATTGTTGATTTTTCTGAGAGATAAACTTTTTAATGTAATATAAATTGTCATGTTTGTGTACGATAGCGCAATAAATAAATATTGTATTCTACCACATAAATGATAGTACTTTTATACTGATAATTAAAGCAATTCGTGCAAAATTATTCCATAACAATTCCAAAATATCAAAAATGCATTTTTGATATTTTTAACGAAAATATTCAAGTTTTCACTTCTGCCGGCACTCCCGGAGTGCAACCCGGTGTTTTTTTTCTACCGCTTAGCATAATCAGCCTTTAACGTTCCCACTGCTGGGACACAGGCCTCCTATCTATGAGAGATAGCTTCCCGCATTACTATTAATAAATGGTACCAAATTTTCAAAAATATTAATCGAATATATTCCGAATTCTTATCTAATTCCTATTCTTATTCTTTTCTCCTTAAACGTCCTGTAACTTTTTTAGGGTTTTGCTACAAATTTCAGCATCGTAAATCGGCTAATTTACTACTAAATATTGGTAGTACCTGCGTTCAATTATGAGAGATGGCTCCTCAATCTGTACGGACACCTGAACACAACCTAAAATTAACTGTGACATTAGACTAATGTATTCATTACTAAATTTGTGTCGGCAATGTGCTCCAAATTGAAGCATTGATGCTGCCACTAGCCCCCGTGTGTGAAAAACGGGTTGGATAAATCTATTGTAATATTTTACTTCAGTATCGTTTTTCTAGGAGTTTAGAGTACGACAGTGGAGCTAGGGGTCCTTGGTTTGATCTCTAGATCGATCACTATCAGGTTGTTCTATTGGCGATTTCTTAGCAGTATCTAGTCATTAAAAAAATGATAATTAATAGTGGAATAGATTAGGTACTTAATTAATTTTGTATCTCGCAAGAGCAGGCTCTTTCACAAAATTAATTTTGGTAAGTGTGGTTCAGAAACAAATATTGTTAATTAAGTAATTACAGATTATAATTTTCTCAATGGGAATTCAAGCTTGTTAACGTACACATGGGTACACAGAATTTATTTATTTCAGACAAGACCTCGTTAAAATTATATCATTAATATTATTGACAAAACTTCATAGCTGTCCAAATGAAAAGTAAGTACTTAGATCTTTGAAGGCACTTTTGGTCGTCAATATTCGCGTATCTTTGATGTGTCTAGCATATTTACATGCTCAAATAAGCAAAACCAGATATGCCCCCTACCAAAACCAATTTCCTTTTATACAAAAACGAAGATACAATTTTCAGCAAAGTAAAAGGAATACACATATTTTCGTTTTCATTGCCTGCTTAATGTACGAAACCAATAGTACAAATTACAACATTAGTTCACTTGACTGCCATCGACTTTGTTCTAGTTTGTGTACCTTAGTTTTTATGTGAAGATTAAGTTGAGCAGTAAATGGTTTTCAACTGAAAATATTGTTTTGATTTTAGAGATTTGTTTACTGTCGTTTACCGTTTTACATTTGTTTTCCTTAAACAAAAGGATATTACTTTCCACTTGAAACGATAATTCTGCTTGTTCTCTACTAGAAATATAAAATAAAGATATTATCGTTTGAAAAGTTTCCATCCAGTTAAGGGTACGTTCCAAATGTTAAATTAGATTAATCAGATTCACACGATAGGATAGAAACCATAAGGGCTTCCTAAATGGCCCGAGTTATTATAAAAAACATGACAGTTGATTCAAATGTCAATGAATTGTCAAGTTTCATCACAAACATCACGAAACCAAAACAAAAGAATTTCGTTTCAAATAATCATCGGAACTACACGGAAAAATCAATTAACGTCAATCAAACATTAAACATTCTGAAATAAATTCTTTAGAAATGTCAATCCATCTGTTGAACGTTAATTTAAAAAAATCGTTTGACATCGGTTTTTTTATTAGAAAAGGTCGATGCTGTCATTAATTTCCCAGCTCGATCGTTATGATTTTTGTTTTATTATTATTGGTCGTGTTTTGCCATGTACTTTATGTTTTCACAAAATTTATTGAATTGGTTTAACAAACGATAACATAACATCACGCCTGCAATCCTCGAAGGGTTGGGCAGAGGTGTACCTAGTACACCCGCATTTTGCCAGTTATGTTTAAATCTCAAGAGCCTATTGCCATCAACAGGGCACAAATCCAGACTCCGGGCTGCTACTGAGAAATTTCTGTTGAAAAACCCAATAAAACTTTGTTTGACCTAGTAATCGAATCCAGGACCTCATGTTCAGCAGTAGCGCTTGCGACGCATGGCAATTATTTAACAATGGACCATCATGGTCCATTGTTAAATAATTGTCGCTGTGTTGCTAAAATTTCTTCTTAGTCTAAATCTTATGCCCGATTAAATATTACTTATAAATGTTGTACACAGGCAGATAATAAAAAAAAAAATTCAAAAGCCTGGTATGAATCAGCGATCGGATATTCCGATGTATATTTCATCATAATAATCATCTGCAGTCCGATTTCACGCACTGCTGAGCTTCTTCTAGTCCTTGGTGCACAGCAGGCAGTCCTTGGGCACACGGCAGGTGTAGTAAGGCAGTGACTGAGTGGCTCAGTCACTGCCTGACTCCACCTGCCGTCACTGCGCAATTTGAGTTCCATAACTCGTTTACCGATATCAAAAATGTACATATAAAAAAATATTTTTTAGCTATAAAAGTATGGAGGCGGTTTCTATCATTTTTTTTAAACAAAATCCGTGATTCCAGGATGACTAGGAATGCATAACTCAAATAAAATGAATGCATAATGCATCTGTGTAGTATGGAAGTGACTTATAAAAGAAAACATTCGGGATTCTTGGATTGCATAACTATTGAGATAGATATTCATTTAAAATTATATTACGTCTCACTCACACACTCCCAAAATGCTTACCGTAGCTTTCATTTCATATTTACTGTTTCATTTCGCTATCTAAAAACTTCGGTTTAATTAACCGAATTTCACTAAGCTGGAAAAGATTTCTTTAGAAATTAGCATCACCTTTGTACGTAATTTTTTGTTCCTTTCTTCATTTATGTTTATACGTGTGCACGTAACTGGTTAAATAAATAAATAAGCACAATCGTTTTTAACAATTAGTTTCAATAGGTACTTATTTGAATTATTCTAAATATATTTAGTCCGTTTTCATTTCTTGACGTTGTTTGCTTGACAGTTTGGTATCGACCTACCTACTTTACAAAAACACAAAAATTTTCGATTCCAGAATCGCGGGACTTTTTCGATAAAAAAACGACCATTTAAATTTTAGGTGTTTAAATTTAAACGTAAGTTATAAACAGCTTCCGTGTACAAGTAAAGAGATATAGTCACACGCACCGTTTGCAAAATGGCCGCCGTCGAATGAAATGATATGCATCCGAATATCGGATCTCTAATCATCATACACGCTTGAGCACATTTGTTTGACAATAACGTACCACGGTCAAATGGTAGCAGTTAGCGGCACCAAACTCCTTGTAAACTGTGTCCCCGTACACAATGAATGGCTTCCCGGTCTATGATGTATGCCTTAATGTAAACGATAGACCTTATGATTTAAAGTAGCATCGATTCGATTTTTTGTCACGCATTATTATATACATGCTAGACATGCCATAATTCTAATTCATATAATGTTTGAATACATGCATAAAAAACGTCCCAATATCCGAAAAATATGGAGATGCTTGAAATTCAATTATGCTTGTCTTCATATACAGTTATTTATTTTTCAATCTCCCATCTTTTCTGAACGCAACACCCTTTCAAATCCAATTTATACAATTTTCTGTCGGTCTAGCCTTGACTCGTTACGTTCTTCTTTGCACTGCTTATATTTAGGCTAGTTTTCGGTATCATTCACACTTTTCCCAAAACCATCGCCTTGGTCTAATGTGTTCTAGTATTCAAGTAATAATTTTACGATGTGTTCTTATTTCTCGTCTTAAATAACGCTACTTAAGTAAACACGGCATTAAAGTTCGGAAAGTGAAGAAAAATACCTCAAAAAATAAAACATCACCCCGACTTTTATCTCTGGACCTATTATTACATTTCAAAGAGTGAACCTATCTTTTGTAACAAAAAAGGGGTATGGCTGTGTCAGATGTGACATACATGGCAGACATGGTCGTGTGTTTTACGTGAATACGTGAACGTAACGAGTAATATTTTCTGAGGTGGGTAGAGGTCTTGCCACAGTCCTGACTCGACGTAACAAATGCTTTGAATCTTTATTTAGTTTTAATTATTTTTTGGATGTAGATATGTTGCTGCAACATTAAACTGTACACCCCATTTTGTCATCATAATGTTTTTTTAATGGCCCCTGCTACGACAACAAATTTAAAGACGCATACACATCAAAACTTAACATGATCACACTCAACACAAGTAACATTATACGTCGCAAACAATTACTGTAAAATCACAAATGAGCTCCTTTAGCTCATTTGTGATTTTACCATTCGTTTCATGCTTCGTTTAGTATGCAACAGCTTTTGTGCTCTACCGCTATTTAGCAACTCGTGCATTTGTTAAATTTTACATGCGATCAGAAATGGAACGTTTCCCTTCCGTCACACAGTTGAATCATGGAATAAGTAATTCTGTACTGGCTTAGCGAAATTATTAAATAGAGGTTTTAATTGTTGGAAATAATTGGTGTGCCTAGTTTACTTGTTGTTCGGCTTTCATTAATGTTGTATGAAATTGCTATGAATTAAATGTTGGGTAACAAAGGTTTTTCTTTTATAATAAGTTCTAAGACTAATATCGTATCATTAATATACAGGTGTCAGGGACGCGTAAACTGTTGTCATGAGTCCAGCACATGATTGGGCAAAAAAAAAAACAAGTGTTTAATAGAAAACTTGAATACCAACACGGTCAAAATTTATGGAACTGCCGTTTTTTTATAACGGAGTTTTCTATGCTGGGGGTTTAGAGTAATGTGTTGAATTGAACACATGATTACACACATACATTCAATATAGCAAAACAAAATCGCTTTCTGTGAGTAAGAAAATACTATAAAGAATTAATGCTTTATATTACTATGCGGATCGTCACTCACTGGACATCTATCTGATGGAGGACATCGCCGTCGGGGTAGACCGCGTCGCAAGTGGTGTGACGATCTAATCATATTTGCGGGGCCAACATGGTCAGACATTGCACTAACTTTGAAATTTGAAATGAATGAATGAACTAAATTTGAAAAATGAAATTGAAATTGACCTAAATGTTATAGTTCAGTTAATTAGTCAAATTGATCCATTTAAATCTGAGGGTCCGGATCACTTATCACCTTAATTGCTGATTGGGTGTGCTGAAACCATTGCCTTGCCAGTTTCTCTATTGTTCAAGAAATCGCTGGCTTCACATTCTGTAAGTCAGCCTTTATAACTCCGGTGCATAAAAAAGAGCATAAGAATGTAATAGTTAATTATAGACCTATTTCCAAACTGTACTTATTAGCTGAAGTTTTTAAAAGGGTTGTTTACCACCAAATTTACGCAGCACTGAGTCAGTCTTTTAGCTCTTCTCAACACGGATTTCTTAAGAGTCGTTAAACTGTTTCTAACCTAGCTTTGCTCAATTATTTTCTAACAGACAGAATGGACAATGGGGCACAGGTCGACGTCGTTTACACCGATTACAGTAAAGCCTTTGGTAGAATTGACCACAATATTTGTGGAATAGAGGAGTGGACTGTAAGAAATACGCTGGTTGTAGAACAATAATATGTAGTTCTGGAAGAACGGGTTCACCGTTCACCCAATCCAGCAGCCACCAAAATTCAACAGAGAGATGGCTGAGTACGACTCACCTTTCTTCCTGCTGCAGCGGGCACGAATCACGGAGACCACCACGAGGAACACCGTACGGCAATGCACATTTTGTCCTTGGTTTATCAATTTTCACTCACGGAGTCAATATTAGATAGTTCATTGAGTTAATGACAATGACAGAATACGCGCACCCACCTCCCTATAGATGGTGCGTTCGTCGCTTTTTTTTAGCATGCTGTCTAATAGCTCGTGGGTCGGCTGCCTCGGTACTGCAGTGCGTCGGGGATGTTCGCTGAATCGCGTATTGAATGCTTCTATGCGACGATGCGGAAACGGTGCAATTCCTTAGTCCTCAGGGTCCGCGCCAGCTCCAACACCATCTTGAAGATGATGGCTGAGAGGTTCGACTGTCACTATATTAACCATTGTTGTATGCTTAATGTAGTGACAATAACAAAACCTAATATGTAAGAATCATAACACAACATTGTTCATTATCTGTCGCTCCTTTCTAGTCTACAATAATTTGAAATGTTGATTATTAACAGTATAATTAATTAATTTTTAAAGAGTTATTATTTTTAAATAATTGTAATTAATGATTATTTCTAATTTTAGTTTGACTTTGCCAATTTAATTTGTAAGTAATAATGAATTTTGTGTGTTGTGTTTTGTCTTATTTTTATTATTACTATTTTTTAATTTGTTTTTTCTAATATTTTTATTTTAATAATACTTTTAATTATGACCCAATTGTTGGTTGAAATAAACGAATTGAATTGAATTGAATTGAATTAAGCGAGCGTAAACAACCATTCACTATCAAATTCGTCCAATCATGGGATAGATACTGAACAATATTCTTAAAACAAAGCTATTTAAGCTTTGTTTTAAGACAATGGTATCAGAGGAGATCTACTTCGTTGGCTTACTTCATACATTGAAAATAGATCTCAAGCTGCCGTTTTCAGTAACTACATCTCGAGCTGGGTTTCAGCTCCTAGTGGTGTTCCTCAAGGTTCCTTGATAGGTCCGTTGCTTTTTATCATTTATGTTGGCGACATTGACTCGTGTTTCCACAACTCATATGAAGACATTTTCTGCAATATCATCAGTTGATGACTTGGATGCTCTCCATTCTGACTTGGCACGATTGGATGATTATTGCATAACATAACATCACGCCTTGTTTCCCCGAAGGGTTGGGCAGAGGTGTACCTATAGTACACCCACATTTCGCCAGTTATGTTTAAGTCCCATGTAATAGGGGGCGAGCCTATTGCCATCTACCGGGCACAAATCCAGACAGGAATCGAACCCAGGACCTCATGCTCAGCAGTAGCGATTGCCGTGTTAAATGTTCAGTAATCTCCTTTTGCAGAAATCGCGTCCCTCTCCCCACAACTATAAACTTAAAGGGCAGCTATTTCAGAGATTTGACGGTGTACGCGAACTGGGCGTTTTTCATGATTCAAAACTTCTTTCTAAAGTGCACAATAAGCAAATAGTGGCCAAAGCGTCAGTCACTGGGGTTTGCTATGAGACTCGCTGGAGGTTTCAAGAAGGCCAATACCCTTAAGATTATTTATTGCTCTTTTGTCAGAAGTCATTTTGAATATGCGTCTCAAATTTGGAACCCCGGTTATGGCAAATATATTGATCGTATTGAGAATATACAAAAAAGATTTATTTGTTTCCTATGTTTTCGGCTACGTATACCATACTGATAAATACTAAAATTTCTCCTATAAATAAATAAATAAACAAATAAATAAAACGAGAGGTTTGAAAGGAAGGCCCTTTGCGCGGCAGTGGTATACAACATAAGCTTACAAAAAAATGCGGCTGTTAGTAATATTCCCAAGAGGAAAAAAACTACGAGAAACTTCGAAACTTATGCTCCAAACTTTGTCACAAGTAACTGATATGAAACGCAAAACTATTTCAAGCCTTTTGACATAAATGTAGCCACTAAGGAGTGTTATGGAGTACAAAGTTAATTTTAAGAGAACGCTCTAATGAAACTCTTTGAGGAATAGTTTTATGAGGACTATTAAATAAAATGTAATCTCACATAAATTCTGTTTAAGAAGTTTTAAAATGTAAACATTCGTTTTGTAAATAGTTTAAAGATTGTGACCAATAATGTGATTTCTGTCCCGTTTGTCATTCAAATAATTATGATAGGTATCATATCATATTCATGATAAAAAAAAAAGAATTTTAGTATCGAAAAACATCAATAAACAGTAATAACTTAATAAGTGAGTCTTTACTGACTGCCTCGTTGGTCTAGTGGTCGCAATCGCTACTGCTGAGCATGAGGTCCTGGGTTCGATTCCCAGGTCGGGCAACGTGTTATTGGGTTTTTCTATCTGGAATTTCTCAGTAGCAGCCCGAAGTCTGGATTTGTGCCCGGTAGATGGCAATAGGCTCGCCCCCTATTACATGGGACTTAAACATAACCGGCGAAATGTGGGTGTACTATAGGTGCACCTCTGCCCAACCCTTCGGGGAAACAAGGCGTGATGTTATGTTATGTTATGTCTTTACTGACATAATTCCCATGTTATTCGAACTGGGACAATCAAAACTCAAACTCAAAATAAAAGATTCTAACCGTTCGTTTTGATGTCTACAAAAAAATAAAAAGCACATACAAATTTTGTCACAATTACGAAGCGTGCTATTTCGAAAAATTAAATGTTACTCGAATCCTGTTTGAACATGTTCCGAATTCCGATCAGGACGTGTAACATATGAAAATGTAAAACCATGGATTCATTCATTGTATTTTCTGTACAATTTGTATGCCTAAGAAGGTTTTGTTAATCATTCCTTCGATTACTAAAATGAAATTCGAATTAATTACTTGTTCAAAAGTTACTTAGTAACACTTCGTAATTTACTATGTAATTATCATTCATTTCGATAAATCTGAATTTCAAAGACCAACATTCTGTAAGCCAAATATATGGCTTAATCATAGTTTCTTTTACGGCGGATAGTACTTTAAAAAAAAACTCAGGGTGTATAAAGCCGTCCACTCACTTAGCGTCTCTGGTGTCTATCCGAAAAAACCATGCTTGAAAGCCTGACGTAGAAATGCAATGATTTTAAAAAACACGGAAACTAATAATATACGGCGTAATAAGCAATGGGCGTAGTAAATATCACAATTGTGCGTTACTTTTACTTTAAAAGTCTTCTTTCCCTGAAGTGAATTTCCGTTCAGTTCTGTGAAAGCAATGAATCATTTGGTTAAAAAAAATCGTCTGCATCGCTGACAACAAGAAAATAATCCATACTGCTGGCAGCATTGCCACGTTGTGTGGCAATGCATTGACCAAAAAATAGACCAGCAGCCCTCTGAAGGCCAATTATCGTACTTAAAAACGTTCAAATTCAAGTTGCAATGGTATCTCGGCGACAACCAATGTCAAAATATATGAAAATTTATTGTGTTTGACAGATTGAGACTCAGATTAGAATGCGATTTTCAGATAAATTTATTTATTTTATTTAGTTATTCAGAAATACAGGAATTGCCCCTCTGGTCACGTGAAAAGTCGACCAAACGCTTGGCGATGATCTTCTTCACCTTTTTTATGTACCTACTTGTACAGATTAAAGACTTATATATAAATCTTTTAAATTATGTAAAATTATCTTGAAAATTGAGAAATCCCGTGAACTTAGTTGCTCGCGGTTCCTTTCATGGAACAGCGGGAAACTGAGTTTATCCACCTTTTGTCCCCTTGTGAATGCGCAACTTTATCGTTTTCAAGATTCATGTTAGTAGGCCATAAAATAAACGTAATATCGCGATATCGCGCGATAATCATGTTTACTTTAATAATAATTTTCTCCTACTTTTGCTATAACACTGCGGTTCAGTTATTTTTTATTTACCTTTTTAGTAGCTGGAAACTCGACATTTATTTTTTAAAGTGTTTTTAACACGTAGCTTTGTTGGCGAGGTTTATTTATTAACTTATCTGTATCTCTCGCACATCTGGTCAGTAACTTTTATTCACAGAATCAGTTTTTATTTTCTGCCTCTTTTTTTCGAGAAAGAAACCTCCCCGACATCCCATACTAAACCATGGTATGTGAGATGAGAGCAGTGGAGGCCCAGTAGTAACGGCAGCGACTTATAGAGTTGTAGGTCGTAGGTTCGAACCCAGGCAGGCTTTACTTTGTGTGAGGAATTTCATCTCCACTGCTCTTAAAACAGTGAAGCAAAAAATCGTGAGGAAACCGGCAGCGGCATGTCATAGAACCGAAAATTTGAAGACATTCGTGTCATCTACCAACCCACACTGGGCCTACGCGGTGGACTACGGCTCCCTCCCTCTGGCTGAAAGGAGGCCTGTGTCCCAGCAGTGGGAACATTATGGGCTAATTATGCTATGCTTATGCTTTGTGAGTTTTCAAGGTTACTTGAGTCACATCCTAGTGTTGATGCATCGGTTTCTTTATAGAGGTGTATCTTATCTCGAGCTTTTAAATTGAGTGGGTAATGATATCACTCACCATCATCATCACTTCAGCCGAAAGTCGTCCACCGTTGGTCATAGTCTTCCCCCAAGTATAGCGTAATTAAAACAAATTCTTTCAATTGCTTCAACTAATATTTTACTGAACTATACCAACAAAGAATGATAGTAATATTGATCGCGTAGTCATAAGGAAAACATTACACAAAAATGATCTTCCAATCGTATTCGGTATTCGGGTTTTCGTATTTTCCTTAAGGAAAGAACATTAACCTGGATGATTTCTTTGTTCCTAATACTTAATCATCAATAGTTCTGTCGACAAACGACTGTGATTAAGTGCAAGCATAATTCTTCCTTCCAAAGCGTTTCTTAGATTTACTACTACTTTTTATGTATGAAATGCAGGACACGCCTCTGTCTTAGGAAATCAAATGGCTTGGGGTGCAAAGGACGTGTCAGACTTTTACTGACTGAAACCCACCCGTGTTCCTTCAGTTGCCTGTGCCAGGGCCACGGTTATCTCTTTAGAATTTCCTGCAACCCTGAGGATCAATGCCTAATTAGGCTTATATAATTATATATACAGCATGTAACAAAAACCCCGTCCGATACTGAAGGGTATTATTTGGTATCGTACTGCGTACACAAATACGTAATCATTGAATGGGTACCAGATTATAATTTTTCCACGATGAAAAGAATAAATTTAAATAATTGAGAATAATCATACCAAAGGCAACACTGATCGCTCGACAAAGTTCAGCGTTTCACAGTTTCGTGTCAAAGAATCCGCCTGAGCGAGGCGATGCTTTGTCTCATGCCGCCAAATGAACTTATGACAAAAGAAACCTACGTTATGCCTACACGTAGGTATCAGTTGATATGGTATTGTAGGCATAGACGCTTAATGACCCTGATTTCTGACCTGATTCTGTTTATAAAGAAACAATTATTATTGAGTTAATACTCGTATTATGTGATTTTGGCAATGTAGGTACCGACTGTAGGTATAAGTTTATTATAACATTTACTTGTTGCACACCTCGGCGATCGTGTTTCAAATGTCTACCTCCAACATTAAAACACATTCGACCCCTTTTTAATTAAATTTTCACGTACTCTTCGCAGCGCACTTGTGTACGATTTGAGTGTGTCGAAAGCTTCCACAATCCGAGCTCTTACTTCGATTTCCGAATCACACTCACTGTTAAAAACCAGTTGTTCAGCATGACCCCATAAATAAAAATCAACGTATTAAGATAATCCTGATTGGAATACCACATTGTTCGCGATACGATAGCGGCACGTGATAAGTACGGACATTCGATCGCAAGCTATCTCCATGTGAGACTGGCAACAAACAAGTAGCGTGCCAGTAGGCAACCAGTCCGCTACATCAAAGGGTCGATGACTCGTTAAAAGAGTGCCTACAGCGCGGTTAGTGCAGGGCGGTGTCTTTTGAAATAAAACTAGGTAATAATTAAAAGATTTCGCCGGCCGGTGAAATATAGGGAAAGTACATGTATTTTAGAAATATTGAGACTGAGATTATAATGCGAACGTTCTTAAAAATAAGGGAATTCCCGTCAGATCTCTTAGCTATCAATCCTGTTTCACCATTCATTTGTCAGTAGGCAACTCGAAACTTCGAAACTCTACATTTTTGACGCTTGTCTGTCAAGTTAAGTCAAAGGTAACCCCACGCACTAGGCAGCCAGGCTGTGGCGGCCAAAATTGATGAGCAGCCAGGTATAGCAGCCAATTGACATCCAGTTGTGACCCATTTTCTGTGATGCATACCGACTCCAACAGTTCCGAAACACAAAATACGTCTGGGTGTTACAACAAGTGTGCGGGGACCTGATAGTACCACATATGTTCGCTATGTGGGAGCGCGCGTTCTAATGACTGCCACAACCAGGAATTCGTGGCTGCCTAGTGGGCTCCCAGACGCCTTTAGATGTTTTACTGGCTGCCAGCAGCCAGGCTGCGCACCTGGCTGCCTAGTGCGCGGTCTCTCTAAGTATGACGTATCGGGAAATCCGTGATGTAACTTTTGTGATCGTCTAGTGGCTGATGAAATTTTTTTTTTCACTAACCGCTTAAAATCTGTTCATTACATTTAGAAATCGCCTTTTGTTAGTGAAATCAGGCACAGAGCCAAGTTAGGGGACAAGTTAGTTAGTGTATAGATAAATGTGACAGCTGTCACACTTATCGGTAGATGTAGTCAAAATATAGGGTTAAGACGCTCGAAAACTGCGAAAATAAGGCGAATCCCGCACGGTGGGACGTGACTGTGCACGTTGATGGATTTAATGATTTGGAACGACTATTCCGGCCAGTTTGAACACTGTTAAAATGTTAGTTGACACAATCGGCGCTAGCGAATGACATCCCGCATCCCGCGCGGGAAACCCGTTTGATCAAAGCTTTACTGAAACGGAGTTGGAAAAATTCTTAAGAAAACATGGGCCGGTAACCATGAAAACACCAATGCTATTTTACCTTATATTGAGACAATTACAGAGTATAATTATTATAATACTCGAATACAACCAAAAACTGCTGTTTTATTAAAATAACATAACATAACATCACGCCTTGTTTCCCCGAAGGGTTGGGCAGAGGTGTACCTATAGTGCACCCACATTTCGCCAGTTATGTTTAAGTCCCATGTAATAGGGGGCGAGCCTATTGCCATCTACCGGGCACAAATCCAGACTTCGGGCTGCTACTGAGAAATTCCAGATAGAAAAATCCAATAACACTCTCGCTCAGCAGTAGCGATTGCGATAAAATACGTTAACAAGTAACAACCTTTTTATAACAATGATAAGCAATCTAGAAATATGTAAGTAAAATTACTGGTTTCACTGCTTTAATGTCAAAATTAAATGTAATATTACTTATATTTGCTTCGAGTAGCGTTCACGTAAATAAATGTTAATAACTTATTGAATAATGAAATTGAACGAGAAGCATTGGGATATTTGTGACATGTTTAATGACTCCCGCAGACAAGCCAGATGAGGTGCGACGCGGTTCTGTGGAAAAAAATTACATGAAGTTTACATAGAAATTGTTGTACTATAGTCGTGTCACGCCTGTCTGCAGGAGCCTTAAATCGTTTTTTATTTATAAAACATTTTTTACCTATTCAAAACAAAGTATGATCAAAACAAGATAAGTGTACCAACTACAGGAATCTTCAAAGGCAAATGCTTCCTTGACATAAATGACAACCTATACAAGTTACATGGACTTTTATACCATTGACTGACTAAAATATCGCATAATAAAAGTCTGTTTTTTATTTGATGTAAATGTACATAAAACATGTTTTATTGTATTAAAGTATATTGTGCTTTTCCTCGTACATTAAAAAAAACTGTCATGTTTGATTGACAAAAAAAATATTATTAAAATATAATATAATTTAAAAACCCTTTAGAAGATATCACTTGTTAGTGATATCATTTATAGGTTTTTTAAATTATATTTTGATGTTATCTAAGAAATAATGGGGTTTTAATGGTGCTGGCTGTATGAAATTGTTTTTAAAAGCTGAAATCTGGTAACGCGTCCCCTTGTGGTGTGAAAAATACTTGGTTCTTAGTCATGCAATCCAATTAATCATTTTGTTTTGGGACTGCCTGATCCTAGTCGATCAGTCAGTCCATCTAAGTTTTGAGTCTGAAAACTATGAATGGGAAGGCCAAAGATACTATGGATGGACTGTGTGAAAGGTGATCTGATATGGCGCGAAAGGGGGTGATTACCATAAAACGGAAAAAAAAACAACTTACATCATACTTAGAGAATGAACAAATGTGTGTATATATAATAACTATGGTTGTGAAAAACAGAGAGTGGTATAATTTAAATATTATGTAAAATTCACAAGTCAAAGTCAAAGCATTTATTTCAAATAGGCACATAAAAGGCACTTTATAAAATTGAAATTAGACGACCATAAATGTTGCCTTGCCATTTTTCTCGACTTAACAAAAGCCTTTGATATAGTCTCTGTTCCAACTCTCCTCTCAAAACTGGAAATCAGAGGGATTCGTGACAAAACACTAGATCTGTTTAAAAGTTATCTTCAACTCAGAAGACTCAGTGTCAAGATTGACACGTGCGTCAGTGCCGAAGAAATGTTCTCATATGGTGTGCCACAAGGCAGTGTGCTTGGCCCTACTTTATTTCTTGTTTATGTAAATTCCTAAGACCTTTGCACACTGCAACTGCTCAACTCCAATATCTTCACGTATTATAACGACATGGCAATCGTATTTTATGGAGATACGTGGGCTGATGTGAAATATAATTCTCAGCAATCGTTACAGGTGGTTATGAACTGGCTGCAACATAATCTGCTTTCCCCAAACCTATCCAAAACCAATTTCATCCCATTCTGTGTTAGTCACAGAACCAAAGCCACATCGGAATTTACCATAACCGCACATTTATGTGCTGATACCTCTTCATGTTCTTGCACAACACTATCTCGTGCCGGTCACACAATATACCTGGGAGTAGCGATTGATGACGGGCTGAAGTGGTACACCCATGTCGATAATTTGGTTTCAAAAGTTAGGAAGCTAATCTACATCTTCAAGTCGCCAAGACAGTGTGCGGATTCAAAAACACTGAAGATGGTGTACCTTGCGCTTTGCGAGTCCGTTATTGGTTACTGCATCCCGGTGTGGGGTGGCACTTGCAAAACTAAACTGCTGGGTTTAGACCGAGCACAGAGGGCTGTTCTCAAGGTGATGCTTGGCAAACCGTTTAGGTTCCCCACAACGCAATTATATGAGGACATTAAAGTACTTACTGTACGACAGCTCTTTGTGCTTCGAGCCACCATCTGAAAATACAGCCAGATCCCCTCTCCGGATCCTAATACATAAATACCCCACAAAACGTCCTTCGCTAGTCGACAACTGTGTGTTGTGAGATCTCTTATATATAGAAAGATCAGCAAATACGTTCAAATAAGTAAGTTAAATAGATATGAAGCAAATACTAAATTAAAAGATTGGCTGTATGACTTGGACTATACTAAAACAGAAGAGCTACTCATCTTTCCTCGCTAATCCCGCAGTTAAATCTACAAAATCACTGCAATACGCTTGTATTCAAACATGCTTAAACCAATTTATTTGTCTGCTAAATTAAATCACCCCACGCAAACATAATTGTGAATGTCAGTTGTTATTTAACAAACACCCGCAACACTCACACACAACACTTACTCACACACACATATACATTAACACGCGCACTCACTCACTATATTTTCATATTCAATCCTCATTTAAATTTTTATATTCCCCTTTATTTTTTTACTATTATTTCTCTAATTGCAACGTTCAAGTATTTAATTAGGTTCAATAAGAACAAAGTACGATGAAAAGGACTACTAGTGCACGAAGTAACAGTAGAACACTCTCTCCCAAGGCACAGGTTTCCCTAGTTTAGGAGGCAGGGTTTTCACCATTCCAGACACCTTTTTACAACCAATTGTATTTGTACTACTTAATGTAACAGACGATTTAGTGTCAATAAAGTTATTTTATTATTATTATTTATTTAGGACGTTAAAATTTATATTAAAATAGAATTGATTCTAGTCGCCCCTTCCGAAATATAGTTTTGTATGGAGAAAAATGGGCAAGAAACTCTGCCATTACTTTTTATGTTTAACAATATTAATATACATTAATTACATATTATATGTGAAGACCTAGAAACAAATTAAAGTAGTAATAAGGAAATTTTTAAATCGCTCTTACTCTCTCTTAAAAAAATTGCTTTGCCTGACAGGGCCCATATTTTTTTTCTAGTTATTAAATCTTACCACCTGTATACATTATGGATTGTAATTAATAAAGATAAATTGAAATTGGCGACTAATTTTAAAGAATGGAGTAAGAAGAGATGTTGCTTTGAATAAGGATAAGGGTCTACTAATTGACGTCGAATGTTCGATAGAATTTTCTTCAGATATTTTTGGCTTTTCTAAAAGAAAACTCTCAACTATAAATCTCGATAACAATAACCATCAAAAGAAAGTATTACACCGCCTACTCTTGAAGGTAGTGAATCTTTTTGGCAGTATCATACAATAAACGTAACATAGACCTTTCCCAAGTCACGTTCAATAGTTAGGGCCCATATTAATTATTTGCTTCTGCCCGCTGTCCGATTTGTTTGCGAGGAAGTCGTAAGATACAAAATATACTTAAATAACAGCCATATTTTTATAAAACTCCTTCGGCCACTCAGCGTTTTTTCAAACATTTTAGGGTTCCGGACGTCGTTATAAAAAACGGAACCCTAATAGGATCTCTCGTGTGTCTGTCTGTCTGTCCGTCTGTCACAGTCCATTTGCTCCGAATCTACAAGACTGACTAAGTTGAAATACGGTACATATTTGTATTTCTGTGACCCAAACACAGTCGTCTAACGTAAATAAACAAATTTTCAATATGACTTTTATCACTTGTGTGGGGGCAACTAGAATATTAAAAACAAAATGTTTGCAAACTGTACCTTGTGACAAATCAAATAAAAGAGCTTGTTGTTAGGGTCCGACATAATCTTGTATAATTTTAAAATAAACAGTTTTGAAGTTATTTAAAAAATTATATGAAAATAGACCGCCTCCCCCTCTTGTTTCAGAAACTACATAGCCATCAATTTTGAAAAAAAAACACAAATTAGTTTATTATTTACAGATTACAGGATAATCTATAAGATGTCTGTGGTCTTTAAAAAACGTGTTAAATCTTTCAATATAGTACGTACAAACTTACAATGCAATTTTTTTTTCAAAAGATATCAGGTTTAATGTACAGCCAAAGCCCTAACTCTACAAGTCCTAACTCTAATAACCTTACATCTTGGTCAAAATGTATGACTTGACCGTTACATTTAACTATTGCGTGATACAACATTAAATACTTATAATTTCTAACCATAAGCCCATTGGAGTGTCTGTGCGACGGACGCGATACGTCTAAGCTGTGCATTTTGACCAAGATCTAAGGTTTGTATTTAGCCTTGTAGAATGAAACATGGATGCGAAAACTTTTTAACATTGAAAGCGTTATGTTAGTCTTGGGAACCTTCTTCACATTAAATGTTTTTGGTGAGTAACTTCCTCGTACGGAACCCTCTCCACGCGAGTTCAACTCGCACTTGAAAGGTTTTTTTTTCTATTTTCTCGCCTCCTAAGAATCGCAGCATGATGTGGGAAGCCTGTAACCTTCCTCAGTAATTGGGTTATCAAATGTAAAAGAGATTCTCCAATCCGACCGTTAGTTCCAGAGTAGTTTGTTTGATCAAGCAACAAAACTCTTCAGATTTATTATTAGTGTAGATTAGTATAGATACCACTTTCTTCTCAAAGCTTTTTTCACACAGATCTATAAAAGTATAAGATTTTTGTTTTCATACGTTTGGCGAAGTTATCAAAATCGAATAAGACGTCTAGAGACTATGGTTTTAAAATTGAGTCAAAGTCATCAATCGAAATCTGAATCGTTTTGAAACAGATTGCAAACCCATTGCTTCATAAGTTCGATAAAATCAAACAGAGTATTCGTAATCGTTTAGCCTAATTGCGTAACACATTTTGTCTTATGCAATTAGGCTGCTGATTTTGATAAACGTTATCTTAGCATTTGCTTACCGTTATTCCTGCCACTTTCACACCACTGTCAAACTATATCAAAATACAAATGGGAACATACAAATCGGAGTTTACCATTCAACATTCATCCATATTCCTCTCATTTCTAAGCATTTCAGTTTTTAAAGTTTCCTTTCATTCACAGGTGAAACTCCAGCAGCAATGCAGGGAAGCGCGCAGTGGGCAAGCAGTTTTGACATACACACATTAACAGGCATCGCTAGTGTTATATATTTATTAATTATGTGAAAACAAATATCATTTAAAGGACTGTGAAAATGAGTTTGAACAATATCGATATGAGAATCGAATAAAAATGATCCAAAAACACTTCAAAAATCAGCTTACAAAGTTAAAGTGAAGCGATTCGTTTGTTTAAAGATTTCGATAGATTAATTAAATCAAACGAACAACTAGAGTCCAGTTACAAACTGGTACGGAAATGTTTGTAAAAATAAGAATGGTGTTCTACAGAATGTTTTAAATACCCAAGCCCACGTGATTGTCATTTGTCATACGTACGTCAATATTTTAGTAAAACTGGGGTTATGTTGCTGAAACGAATACTTACGTTCCACTATTTTTGACAAGCATTTTAATTTGTATATTTTTGTTTTTGAAGGGTTGTATAAAGTTGAAAACAAAAATGTAGTCATAATATAAAATAAGAGTTGTTTTGTATAAAGTTTAAGAACCATTTCTGTTAAATTAGTTGTTTCGTCCCAAATCTGAACTATCAGTTTTCAGTGTCAATGTTAAAATAGTTTTTTTTCATGTCAGATACTAAAATCATTTTTAAAATGAGTTTTTTTGCAAATAGTATAAGTCTTTATGCCATATTTTGTTTCTCTTCTCGTCGTGACATGATAATTCAGGACTTAAAAAGCCTGAAGGGGAAAATCTGCGCCAACGACGCATAGAAAATATCCTCCGCATCAGGGTAATGTTAATAAAGCTAGAATAATACTACATTTCAACAAACTCACGTTTCTAATGTTTAATTCATAACTTTAATAATAAAGACCGGATGATGGTCAATCTAGCGATTGAAAATGATTGATATACGATAGATTGAAAGTTATTTCAATCATGATTGACAATCAGCTGGCCATCTAAGATCGAACGATGTAAAAATATTAATAAATATTATAAATTGGAATAGATAATATTGTTTTGAGATTTAAAGTCGATTTAAATAAAATACAATTTTTTTTAAGAAACCGATTTTTTTGTTTCTAAGTTAAGTTGTACATAGACAAATCACTACAATGATGTCCTAAACCGGCTGAAATTTCACCTGATTATATTACATCATTATACCAAATGGCTTTGTATATTAACCCCAACGAAATCATCGAAACGAACACCAAAATTAATAACGATATTGTCAAAGTATGTACTTATTTCGTTACAAAAACGACTTCGTCTTGAAACCATCGGTCATCTTTTACAAGGAAAAGAACGTCTGGCAACTTATTTCATTCCCAGTAGTTATCTTATCAATAGTAAAGTAACTATACTAGTGTCACTCGTTACCTATGAAAACTATAATAATGAAGCTTCTTTATTCTAAACTGTGCCCGCAGTTTCACCCGCATAAGTCTAGATTTCGTAAAATTATCGAGGAAACAAGTATTCTAGATCCTAATCCAGGTGATACTCTACCCTTTCGCCATATTTCATCCAAATCCGTTAAGCCGTTTTAGCATGAAAGCGCATAATAAAACATAACCTTTTATCTGTCCATTTATAGCTTAGATTTTAATATCACAAATCAAATGTAATATTGGTATTGTCTAAATCAAAACGAAACCTAACAAAAATTTTCGCTTTCACACCAAAACGGCTAAATGGAATTGAATGAAAGAACAATGGCGCACTCCGAAACAATTTTTTTGCGTCTACCGATACAAATATGTAAAAGTACAGAGTTTGTATTCCTGAACAGTTTTGTCTTTAGTTATACTTTTACAGGAAGTCAGGAATTAAAGGTATGTTACACTTTGAAGTTCAAGAGGTTATGAGCTTGGTGTGGTGGCATCTACAACGCAACATAAACTACACATCACACTGACATCACAACTAGCTTATATACAACGTCGTGTCATCGTCAGGCAGTTGCTCACCAGACACGACACCCGCCTGATTGGGGGATCTTCCTTTTTCCATAGGGCATGAGTGAACTTTACACCCTGTGCCTCATACCTTTATATGGGTGCCCCCTGCAGCCTTTGTGCAACTACTCCAGCGTGACGTCATCATCATCACTTCCGCACGCTTTAGAGTGGCGAGTCATACAGCCAGCTACCACCCACGGCTTCAACGGGTATCCTGACTTCCAGCATGCAGCGCAAGCGCGCACTTGATCATCACCCTCAGCCTCTTCAGCAACCTTGGCACAGCACACTGCATTTTCAGCCGGTCTACAAAGCAGAGCCCTTAAACCTTCTTCTGGTCGACGTCAGCAACAAGCCGGCGCTGTACTACATCTGACGTCGCTGTACTTCAATCCTGCACTCGCCGTGAAAACGTACATGCTTGGGCCTGTCTTATTTGGTACGTTCCCAAAGCGGATAAAATTAGAACTGTGTTTTCTAAGACAGGAAAGTAAATAATATCCGCAGTCAATCTTTAAAAATTGGATGTTCTCTTATTCATATTAACAGACTCAACCATGGTAGCCATATTGTTTTCTACTACATACTAGCCAGAATCTTTTCTCTGATAATGCTTCATATTTCATTTGCAATCACATTATTTTGCAGGCGAGCAGCAAACTTGTTAATTAAAATGCTGCAATTTGAAAGTTTTACATCATGTGGGGAAGAGATCTATGGAAATATTCTTGCAAAAGTAATTTAAAATCTCTTTTGAAGATTCCATCGTAAGAGCTAGGGCTTTGCAGGTAGGCTTCGCAGACCATTATCTTTAAGGTAGATAGGATATAAGGAAACTTAGTAAAAGATGCTTACAAATATTTTCAACTAGGCAGAAGATTAGGACGTTGATAAGGACACTGTGTCTGTTCTGAGTCCTAACGCACTTTAGTTAGGAATACCATCCTTGGTTCACTTGGGCTGCGGAGAGACTGCCAGCATTGAGAGCAGGTGCTCAGCTCGAGGCCGGTAAGGCCGCGGTTAGTATTAGTCGGTAGTTCACGCCGTAGGATGTCGGTAGCACGCGGTACAGCTCCGCACTCGCACGATCCGGGGCAGCGTGACGATCCAATTACTTAGTAGATGCCCTGCACTCAACCGGGAAGTAATAATGGCCGATTGTCAGTGTTCTTAGATAATTAGTGTTGTTCTATGATTTTAGTGATGTGCGTAGCAACTTACTAATTATAAAATATTTATCATCACTCGACTATATAACGTTGAGACTGCTCACATCGCTAAACCATGTATCACTCTCACCACCCATCTGCTAATGGTAACACAGGGGCTACTATTTGCTTGAGCTGTAGTTAACTAGGCTCGACTTTTAATAAAGATTCTGCCATATTATGGTTTGTAGCCACATTCTTCAAACTTAACAATGTTATCACAAAAATCTCTTTCTAAAATAAAAGCGCAATTATTTCTGAAATACAACCTTAGGGTGCAGAATTCTCATTACTGATTTTTTTTAGGAGATTCCAATATTTGTGTAAAGAATATGTATATTTTCGAAACATACTCGTATAATTGGAACATTACTTGATATAAATATATGTGCTGTCACAAATGACTAAGGCATTGTTTTTATTTACGAACAGCCCACTGAAAATAGTTAAGTTCGGTAAAATCAACTTATAACGAGAAATAATGACAAATTCCCAGATCTAGACAAAATCATGTCATAAAATCTCCCGTACTCTGTGCATTAAACCCTCCAACGTTCGTGACACTTGTAGCAATGTGGCAATTCTCTGATCTGAGTCCCCTGTTCTCATTTTCAGCAGAAGTGCTGCCAAGTCGAAACTACCTGTATTCAGTTCAATCAATATAACATATCCCTTGAATTATTATTAATAAGAGTTTATTAAATATTTTTTTTAAAACATTAATCATTTTATCAAATAGTTTTGATTCGAGCTAATTTTGGTAAATAATAATTACGATTGTGCAAAACCTTGTCTCGTAACATATCAGAAATCTTGTGAAATGTGTAATTCGTAAAGTCACAAGTGCGTGAAGAGTTGGCTGCTCGTCTATAATTGGCTAATTCCACTGCTTGTGTCGGCTCACGATGGGTTACTGATGATGCTTGTATCAGATTTTCTTCTGGTTCCATATCGTCAGTTGTGTCCAGTTGAGGTTAGCTTTTATCTTGACGTTTTATACATAAAACCTCTCTTTTTGTGCGTAACCTTTGGTTTTCCTGCGGATCTCTTCGTTCCAGATTCGATCACGTAGGGGAACTTCAAGCATTGCCCTCTCCATTGACCTTTGGGTGACTTTTAGCTTTCTGATAAGTCCCATTGTGAGCGACCATATTTCAGTGCCATAGGTCATCACTGGCAACACGCACTAGTCAAAGACTTTCGTCATTAGACACTTTATTTTCATTTAAAGTAAAAAGTTAATTTTACAAGAATTATTTTCAATCATTTGGTACATATTTACACAATTTATTTATTTTTACCCGAGGTACTGAAACCGATACCCAAACTAAGCCAGGGCTTGTATTTTGGAAGTTAGTAATCAAACGTGGAGCATTGTCGTGACGTAAATTATTATCTTAGCATGTTCGTGTTTGTGTGTGGGGGTGTGTGTGAGTGTGTATGTGTGCGTGTGTGTGTTTGTGTGGTGTGGTGATGTGTGTTGAAGTGTCAGTGTGAATGTGAAAGCGTGTGTTGTATGATATTACGCAGTCTGTGCAAGTACGTCTTCGGTCTTTTGATATTCCAACTGCTGGAGCCAGCCAGCAACAATGTTTTTAACTCTTTGTCTGGAAAGCCCTACAATACTAAGCTTTTTGTTGATGCTGTCGTGTAGTCTACTACATAGGCTGCTAACTGCGGCGAGAAATGTTTTACAAGGGGCGCGAGGGCAAACAAGCATTTTGCTTCGTCTGTTTGGGTCGGGTATGGGGCACAGATGGGTTTTTCCTCAGTATGGATTTGAGCACAAAGAGCTGTCGAACTGTTAGTACTTTACAGTCTGAGTAGAGTTGTGACGAAGAGTAGCGGTATGGTTTTTTAGTGATAGCTTTCAGGACTGCTCTCTGTGATCTCTCTAGACCAAGAAAATAGGTATTGGTAGCACCTCCTCATACTGTGGCGCAATATTGGATAACTGACTGGCATAGGGCCAAGTACACAAGTTTGAGCGTGTCGGGGGGTGCAGAGTCCCTCAGGGATTTCAAAATGTGGATCAACCGCCTTGTTCTGGAGTTTACAACTTCACTCTGCTTGTCCCATCTCGATCCACTATCAATATGCACACCCAGATATTTAACGAGTTCCGCATTGTTGAGTTATTGGCATGTGCATTTTTCTATGGAACTGCAAATAGAGAAATAGAGAAATCATGAGGCGGCTTCTTATTTTTGGTTATGGAAAAGGGCAAATAGTTGGTTTTATAAGAAAGTTGTTATGCCATAAAATACTGTATGTTCGTGACTGAGGTGTTTATCTATTTTAACTCTTTGCTTTCTGTTACCGAGGACATCCTCAGAAGCTCAGAAGAATTAAGCTTAGAAGCTCAAAAAAAAACCTTTTGAGTGTGTGTTAAATTTTTATGGCTTTCCATAGGGCCCTGGGGTCGCTGCCTGCTTCGTCTAAGAAGTTACGGTAGCGAGTGTATGTTACCTTGAGTATTACATTATCTGGAGCTTTTTTTGGATTTTGCGTGTAGTCTGTCGTGATTTTTTATACAGCGGAGTAGGCCAGGTGACATGGTTTTAGAATTTTATTTTTCTTTGTAACAGTGGTCGTATAGGTGTGGTTTGCTATAACGCCCGCAATGATGCAGACAAGGTCATTTGCTGCTAAGTTGGCTTCAGCAGTTGCTATTATATTCGCAAAGTTTCTAAATCTTTTTTAACCAGTGAATTCTCGTAGGATGGGCATGTGTTGGGAGTCGGCCATGAGTTGCGTTAAATGTCAAATATTCCTCCCGAAAGGGGTCAGAGTTATTTGGGCATATATCAATGTTCATGTCACCTACAAAAACTATATGAAACATCTCACGTGTAGATGTAAGTTGTGTGCAGCCGCTGTTATACTTCTCTTCGGACGCATAGTCCAATCGAGTGGAAGAGAGATAGATGCGGCGAAAGCCGAACGCTTAAGCTGATCGTGCCTTTCGCTCGCTCGTGCAGCGCTCTCACTCCTATCGTAACGTTACAATGAGCATAACGTTACAATGAGTAATCCTTTTTCGTGCATGCAGACGGCGTTCATCGATATAGGCAATCTCACAAAGCAATAGATTGACGCTTCGATGACCTTCTTCTTTAAATTGCTATACACACACTCGCTTTGTCTGTAATTGATGGTAGTTCATAATTTCAAATAAGCTAACATATGGCATGCTAGCTAAGTCGTTACCGTGCTTGGGTGGGAGCGCTTATGGCAAGCCCTTTTTTTTTTTTTTTTTGGGTGGGAAATCATCTAATGACTTCTCCCGCTCAGGGTGGAGCGGGAGGGCGTGTCAGACTTTTACTGACTAAAACCCACCCGTGTTCCTTCAGTTGCCTGTGCCAGGGCCGCTGACATCTCTTTGAGGCGCGCGTGGAACACAACGCGCCGTCGACCCGGGCCTGGTCCTTACCGGACGGCGAGCTACCCATTGCTCGCCATCCGCAAGCCCGCGCCTACGGTGGCCGGGAATCTGCAGGCGACTCCCGACGCCCAGGGCGTCTCCTGCGGCGGCTAGTGGGGGCGTGAGGGCGCAATGCTCTCTCCCTCACCCGCTCCGCCTCCTCCTTCGCGAGCATTACTGCTTCGCAGAAGGAGGTGACGGCTTTCCATTCCCTCTCGCTCCGTACCATGGCCTGGACCAGGGCCGGACGCGAGAGATCGCCGCCGCCAATCGCCCTCGCGAGGACACTGCGGTGCTCCGCCCAAGCTGGGCATACCTCCACCGTATGCTCCACCGTGTCCTCCGGGCGATCCACGCAATGGTGACACCCGGGCGTTTCCTCCCGCCTTATGCGAAACAGGAACCTCCCGAAACAACCGTGTCCGGTGAGGACCTGTGTCAGGCGGAAGGTGAGGACGCCGTGGCGCCTCTCTAACCACTCCTCAAAGAGGGGACTTACCGCCGCTATTGTGGCGTGCCCAGCACTGGGTTGCGACAATCGCACCCTCCATGTCGCCATGAGATCCCGCCGGAGCTCTGTCCGCTGTACCGTGATTTCTCGCGGCAGCGGAGTTACACCCCGGCGTTTTGCCTCCTCGCGCCACTCCCATACGTGCGCGAGGGCTTTTGCCTCCAGATCCCATGGCGGCAATCCGGCAAGGAGGCTCGCCGCCTCGCATGAGACCGTGCGGTATCCCCGGACCAGCCTGATGGCCATGACCCTTTGGGCCGCGTTCAACCTGCGGGCTGGTCGGCGCCTCAAAGAACGCGCCCACATACATGGACCGCACGATCCCCGCGTAGAGCCTCCGGCAGGAGGCGTTTGGACCCCCTAGATCGGGCAGGAGCCTTATGGCAAGCCCTGAGTTCGAATTTCACCTGCGCCTGCAGATTAAGCTTGATGTTATTTTCATAATTATAATATCTATTTAGAGTTTTTGATATGTTATTCGTAATGTCTAAACTTAACCTCTCACGTCCCGTCGATCCCCATTGGTTCCAGTAATTTGACAATTTATTATCGTTTTATAGAATTTTGCTTAGAGAGTCTAATGGTATTACATTATTTGTTCTACAGAAATACTGTGAGTCTGTGGGGTAAGAGACGTGAGGAAAAGGAATTCCTTGCTAGTCGAAGCGCTTGTTTATGAAGTGGAAAGCTTATTTAAACAAGACCTCACATGGTGAATGAACATAAAACAAATGGTTTCATACCAACCGAACATTTTGCTGACTTAATCAACACGTCATTAACGTCTTTAAAAACTGTTCACCGTGTACTAAAAAGCAGCTTTTATTTTAAATATTGTTATTATTGCAAACCAAAATAAAAAATTGGCAATAAAACTGCGCTGCATCATAAGAGATTAGTACCTAAGCCGACTGTTTCTCAGTCCAATGCTTGACGCCTACTGCTACCAGCTCATATTAGATTAATTCGTATTTTAGCAATGCAATAAACCGGTCGGGTCACGAACATGATGCGTGTCTAACAAAAGCAACGGAAATATATTTTTGTTATATTGTGTATGATGCAAGCAATTTCACGCTTATTAGGGAATCCACAGGCAAGACCGCTTAAGCAGACGACAACCGCATAGGTTGACCTGCGAGATGCCAAACAAACAAAAAAAAAGCAATTTCACGGCACACACTTACGTAAGTGTGTGCCGTGAAAAACTGCGATCTTTGTGGTATGGGTCGT
This sequence comes from Dasypolia templi, assembly GCA_963555695.1. NCBI lineage: Eukaryota > Metazoa > Arthropoda > Insecta > Lepidoptera > Noctuidae > Dasypolia > Dasypolia templi. The sequence goes on along the minus strand of OY743137.1, from coordinate 8,183,723 downwards.
TTAAATCAAACGGTCGTACCGCGAGTTCACAGCAATACGACTATTGTCGTGCCTATCTACTTTTGGACGCGCACCGTACCATTTTTTTTAACCTAAATAAAAATAAAAAAAATATTCATCTTACGAATTATTAGGAAGTTCTCAGGTGTGGTTTTATTTATTATTTATGTTGAGAATATACACACCGTCCATTATTAACCTTAAAACATACAGGTCACAGCTTGTTTTTTTTTATAAAGCAATTTTTTTATCTAAGAGGATAATACTCTTTGTTCATAGTAACAACCAAGTTACAATACAATACAATCATACATTCAAACACAATGCACACAGTTTTAAAGGTCTGTTCCTTTTCATTGTAAAAAAAACATTCAAGTGTTAGCACCATTCGAAGAAACTAAGTCGTAAATCATCCTTTGTTTACAAATATCTAGCGACCGCCGCCGCCGCATTAGACAGCCGACGTTATCTCGTCGGCTGTCTAATTTTATTTTCGCACGCCATCGATAGTAAAGCGGCGTTGTCAAGTCTAAAAATTAAAAAACCAAGCGACTACACGCTTAGGGCACCCCCTGTGCGGTACGGACCTCGGCTTAGGGCATCGCTGGAAGAGAGCAACAAGGGGCGAGCTGGATCATTATTGGTGTCTGAGCTCAGCGTTTTTTTTTTTGGAATGTCATCTCGCAGGTCAATCTATGAGGTTGTCGTCTGCTTAAGCGGACTTGCCTGTGGTGCCCTAATAAATTAAGTCCTCCAGCCAGGGCTTAACTGAGCTCAGCGTGGAATGCATCTCCATTTATACTATCTGGTGTCGCGTCGCGTATCGTCGTCTACGTTTTTTTTTCAAGTCCAATTACAATTTGTTCGAGTTGAGATCCCATGACCTGAGTAAGGATATAGGTTACTTTTCATCATGTATCGCAGACGACATTGCGGGCAACCTACCAACGGGTATATTTATTAACATTATAAAAATGTTTGGAATTTTTCAAGCTAAAATGGCTTAACGGATTTGAATGAAATTTAGCTTACCTGTATTAGGATATTGGATACTTTTTACCGCGGTATTTCTACGGAATCGAGACTTATGCGGGTGAAACCGATGATCGCAGCTAGTTAGTAATATTTTCTTAAACATAGTTTGGATTGTTTTTTTTTCTTCTATATTTTTGATTAAATTCCTCCTCGATACCATGAAAATTTCATGTCTTTGGCAGTTTTCCATATAAAAACTAGTAAGCTGAAAAGCCATAAGAATGATGGAACTCAATCTTAGCAAGGATAACACAGAGGAGTAAATAAACGTCATTAATCGCGTTTTTTATACAACAGGTAAAGTATTGTCACCAACTAAAGTGGAAGGTAAACTAAGACGCAAAGCTATTCTTCATACATCTTGTAATCCTACTATTTAAAACAAGGACTCGGTAGGAGCTATCTTAATAAGTCTTTGTTTAAATCAACATGATAATGTTTTGTTTTTAGGGTAGGAAATCATCAAAAGACTTCTCCCGGTGGACTTCTCTCTCTGGGTGGAGCCCGCGGAGGGCGTGTTAATCACTCCAAAAGATCGCTGGATGGCCTGCGTATCCAGTATAACAATGGTTTCAGAGTGTTGTTGAGACTTCCGTACTACTACAGCGCGTCGGAAATTTTTGCTCAAGCTCGTACCTACGGATTTCACGCTATTATGTCAAAAACAGCAGCTTCACTACTGAAAAAGTGAAAGACAGCCGCAACCGCATCCTGCGAACTGTAACGGAGAGTTTCAGCTCTCCAATTGTAAAGCAGTTTGTGAGGAGGGTGATTGGTACTAACACCAGATAATAAGTTGTTTTAATATTATGTTACTAACACTCATGGATTCTGTGTTGCGAAATAAAAGTCATTGATTATTATTATTTATTTATTGTCTCAATGCAGGGCAAATGATCTTCTCATACAGAGAAGGCATAAAAAGCGTTGATTTGGAATGGCATGAGCCTGTCTTTTACAAATTCAATCACCGTAAACAGTACCCTTCCTTAATCAAAACATCACAACTAACTGATTAAAACCCATAGTAATTTCTATACTCAATGCTTTCATAACACGAAACATAATTCAGTACCACGCTCAGTCTGGCACCATTCAAAGTTCCGGAAAACGACTTCCATACATGTCACCCGTTTTTCTTTTCACCCTTTTCACACAAGTTCTTAGGAGCACATCCACGTCAGCTTGTCTATTCAGCGGCAGACTCATTCGGGTTTTTATTTAAGCCTTTTCATTAAGACGAATGTAGTTGATGGAGTACAAAAGTCTGATGCCTTTAGGCGTGAACGCTTCAACTTCAATGAAGCCAATCGGAACCTAGTCTGTCGGTAAAGCATTTTTCAGGGGTTCCGTTTTGTGTAATTTTTTTTGTTAAGATAAAATTTGGTTAGGTAGATAAGTACATTTTGGGAAATTAATTGAAAAGTAAATTGACTGACTACCGATTTAAGTAGGTCGTAGATTTAAACCACAATAGTCTTTCTTTGACAGAAAAGAAAGAAAGAAAAATTGTTTATTCTGCACAAACAAAACGCACATAATAAAAATAAAAACACAAATTACATACAAATAAAGTAGCCAAAGTCCTCGTATTCAGAATGTCACATAAAATTGACACGTTTAGAAAATCTTTGTATGTTATGTGACAACTTACTTAACAATTAATTAATTTGTCTGATATTGTAATAGTAAAAATGTGTTCGCTAGCAAGGGGTTTTTACAATATTACTAAGTGAATGACTTCAGTATATTCCCAATATAAACCTACACAATCTAGCTTATCAAATTGTAACTTCCTTGTAAAGATACAGGTCAAGAGCTAGAAATTTGGTTTGAAGCGACTTGTGTAGTTTCAACAGTTGTATATTGTATATGTAATTTGGTTCGTTTTACAATGTTTGCCGTGGGCCCTTAGCAGGGTGGTACTCGTAGTTCGCAAGAGAAGACAGTACAGTTTTTTTTATTTGACGCAGGAGCGAGAGAATGAGAGCGGTCTCTCATTCTCGCGATCGCGAATGGTTGAATGCAGATGACCGAAGAAATTGACCGAGTTGAATGTTCACTAACGAGTTCTTCCCTTCACCGATAGATGGCACCTGTGCTGCGTCCGATTGTATGTTGTTGCGTCTAGTTGTATTGCAGATGGGGTGGACATGACCCCGGCCTTGGAAGCTCCAGCTTTCAAAATGATGATGGAATCAAGCGCCGTTTGCCGATTGCTGTGGCAGCGGCTAAATCTTGGAGAAAGCTCGTCAAATTTTTCCAGTACTTGTGTGGATGTCCACTACTCGAGCCACGCCTGTTCCAGGGAATATAGTTGGTTGTCTTCCTTTTGTGAGGACAAGGTGTTATGTCATCCTGCTTAGTCTTCCACTTGGTCCGCAGTTGCAGCTCCGACACTTATTCTGTGGACCATCATCATCATCATCAGCCAATTGCCGTCCACTGCTGAACGTAAGCCTCCCCCAAAGAGCACCAACCATCCCGGTCCTGAGCAGTCCGCATCCATCCGCTGCCAGCCACATTCTTCAAATCATCTATCTATCGTGCCGCAGGGCGTCCCACACTACGTTTGCCCAAACGCGGTCTCCACTCTAGCACATTTCTGCTCCATCAACCGTCTGTCCGTCTACAGAAATGGCGGGCCCACTTCCACTTCAGCATGCTGATTATACGTGCAATGTCGGTGACTTAAGTTCTTTGGCGAATGACTTCGTTGCGAATTCTATCCACCAGAGGAACCCCGAGCATTGCTTTCTCCATTGCACGCTGAGCAACCTTAAATTTATGGATCAGACCTATGGTGAGTGTCCACGTTTCGCCTCCGTACGTCATAACGACAAGGACGCACTGGTTCTAGACCCTGGTCTTAAGGGATTGTGGGATCGATGACTCGAAGATATCGCGCAGCTTCCCGAATGCCGCCCAGCCCAAGCGTATTCTTCTGGTCGCCTCCTTCTCAAAGTTGTGCCGCTCCAGTTGTATAATTGGCCTAGATGTATGTATTCTTGCACAACCTCGAGTGTAGCGCCAATTACGATTATAGGTCTCGGGGTGATATGACCATTGTACATGCCTTTGGTTTTGTCCAGATTCATCCCAAGACCTGCCCGCCTTGAAGAATCGCTCAGGCTGATCAGCATCACTTCCAGCTCCTGCAGAGATTCCGCCGTGATGACAATGTCATCTGCAAATCGGAGGTACGAGATGTACTGACCGTTGATGTTTATGCCCCGTCCTTTCCAATCAAGCGTCTTGAAAACGTCCTCCAACGCGTTCGTAAACAGTTTCGGAGAGATGACGTCTCCCTGTCTTACACCTCGACGGATTTGTTTTGTGCTCTGTTCTTGTACTTGGACGGTCATTGTTGCGGCCTTATACAGACATCTCATCACCTCGACGTAGTGGCAGTCTATGAGTCAACGCTGCATGGACTCAAGGACAGCCCAGGTCTCGACGGAGTCGAAGGCTTTCTCGTAGTCCACATATTCTAGGCACAGAGGCTGATAATATTCCTCGGTCCTTTGGATTATTAGCCTAAGGGTGTGTATATGGTCCACGATGCTATAGCCTTTTCGAAACCCGGCCTGCTCCGGCGGCTGGACGTCATCGAACTTTTGGGCGAGACGATTCGAGATTACTCTCGAAAACAGCTTCTACACATGGATCAGGAGTGAAATGGGTCGGTAATTATTAAGGAGCGTGTTATCGCCCTTTTTGAAATATAATACCACTACGCTCCTATGCCATGCCTCCGGTGTTATGCCAGTGTGGATGACGTAATTGAAAAGCTTTACAAGCTCTGTCAAGACAGGTGTTCCTCCTGCCTTGAGCAGCTCTGTGGTTATCCCTTCAGCCCCCCGGAGCTTTGTTGTTATGAAGTTGTCCGAGAGCTATTCTAATCTCACCCATGTCAATATCGGGAAGCTCGTCTGTGAGATGGCGTGTAATTCTGGCCCGTGGATTATCCACCCGGTGGGCCTGAGGTGGGCATGTTTTTTGAGCATTTAAATCTCCGTAGAATTTTTCGACTTCAGCGAGTATCTCTGGCTTCGAGGTGACGGTGGTGCCCTGTGACGTTCTTTGTTTCGTCAGGTGACAACGGGCGGTATGAGGGTTTGCAAATACCTTCGAGCCTTTGTTCCGCGCTATGGCTTGCTCAATGACTAGGGTGTTTGCGCTCCGAGTGTCGCGCCTAATCAATTTCTTGACAACACTGTTAAGTACCTGACGCTCAGACGGTGTTGCATTCGGGAGTTCTTGTCGTTTCCTCATCAATTCCAGTGTATCGCTGGTAAGTACCGACTTGCGTCCATTACTAATTGGTCGGAAGTGGTTATAGGCCCACAAAGTCAAAGTCAAAGCATTTATTTCAAATAGGCCCATAAAAAGGCACTTTTGAACGTCAACATTTACATTAAAAATAGAACTGATTCTAGGCGCCACTTCCAAAAAGTAGTTTCGTATGGAGAAGAAGTGGCAAGAAACTCCACCGTTACTCTTTGAAAATGTTTTACAATATGTTGTATACATTAATTATATTTCTATATGTGAAGACGATGCACCAAGAATAAAAATACTATACCACTATTGGTACAAAAAAATTAAAAATAAAGCAAAGGTATATAAATTAATCACCAATCAAAATACAAACAATCCACCTCGCGGATGACAGTGGTTTCCAACATGGCAAATCGGTTGTGTAGTTCTAACTGGAAACTTTCGCAGCCAGATTCAACCTAGGGCAGCGTTGTTCTGACAGTCCACCTCGTCAAGCGCGCTCTTTCGACTTTGACATTTATATTCAGAGTGCCTCTAACCAGTCAAAATCAAAATCAAAAGTCATTTATTCAAATTAGGCTGAGAATCAGCACTTTTCGAACGTCAAAATTACATAAGACAGTCCCCCAAAACGCCCGCCCGTCACCACTTCCTAGTGCTTTAGCTGGGGAGAAGAAGTGGCGCAACAAACTCCCCAGCAGCACAGCTGTCTGATCTGTTAGAAGAACTGGATTCTAAACAATTGTAAGCAAATTACCAAAACATTAACTTAATTGCCATACGTCAGCTAGCCACGCCAATTAAAAAAAAAATATACAAAAATGAATGTAAATAAAACTTAAAACATAAATAAAAGCCACCAGGCCTAAAGGGCATGGTAGCTTACATATGCAATACTGGATTTATTATACAAACAAATAAAATAAATAAATGATAAACTAGGACAATCAAAGTAAAATATATTAACATAACAATTACTGTAACAATAATAAAACCATAGACAGCAAGACGACCAGTCACCACAAGCAGCACTCGTTCACGAGCATAACGCAAAGGTCAGCCATTACCCCCCTCGCCATATTTGAGGGAAGGAGGAAACCCGACCCCCGACGCTACCGCAAGCAGTGACATCTAAGGGAGCATGACGAACTTGCTGCCGGTTGCTCAGGCAAGAATAATATTATCAATTGTCGAGGTCGCTAGCTAACCACATATTGCAATACAGCTCATTAAAAAAACATTGTAATGAGTAGATCATGTCAATAATAAATGAAGATAACAAAATAATTGACTTATACCGTCAAATAAAATAATAAAAAAACAAATATATGAACTCATATACCCTGTCAGTAGGTAAGCTGATTCTGGAGAAAGAACACGAACATTGTCTTGAGTTAATCACAGCGACCAACAGTTCTTATCGTTTAAGTAGTCGTTATTGGAATAATATGCCTTTAAACAAAGGTTGGATTTTACTTGAGCCTTAAACGCATTAAAAGGCAAATCTAGCAAAGAAGAGGGCAACTTGTTATAAAAGGTTATACCAAGCCCAACAAATGAGTTATGGACCTAATGAAGTCGGTGAAAGGGAGCACGTAGTTTGTTCTTATTTCTAGTGTTAACATTGTGAAAATCACTGTTTTTGGTGTATAAGTGTATATTTTGCCTAATATATAAGATGTTGGCGAAGATGAATTGAGATGCCACCGTGAGAATACCAATATCTTTAAAAAAATCTCTAAGAGAAACTCTGGCTCCTAGCTGATAAATTGCTCGGACAGCTCGTTTTTGAAGGACGAATATATTTTGAATATCAGAAGCTTTGCCCCACAGCAGAATACCGTAGGACATAACGTTGTGGAAATAACTAAAATAGACTAACCGAGCTGTATCAACGTCAGTGTATTGTCTTACTTTCCTGACGGCGTAGGCGGCTGAACTGAGCATCCCTGCTAGGCTTGATATGTGTGGGCCCCACTGAAGTTTGGCATCTACTGTTATGCCCAGAAAAACCGCTGAGTCTACAGTTTCAAGCAGCTCTTTATCTAAGACGATGTTGGGTCCTAGGTTTCTAACATTCGGTAAGTCGAATTTCACACATTTCGTTTTCTTGGCATTGAGAACTAGGTTATTTGACGTAAACCAATCCGTAACCATTGAGAGTGCACTGTTTACGTCGTCAAAATCTTGTCTATTCCTGTCTGCTTTGAAAATAAGAGAGGTATCATCTGCAAACAGTACAACGTCACAGATATCATTTAAATATAATGGTAAGTCATTGATATATACTAAGAACAAGAATGGACCCAGTATTGAGCCTTGAGGTACACCTAACTGAACTGGTAGTAGTCGGTGATCACTTCCGGTATTGACCCAGTTGATCACAGAGCCATCTCTGAATATATGGCGCTTATCAGACATAACGAAGTCGATCTGGTTCTTTGTCACGTTATCTTGGCTTCGCTAGGTCCACTTCCTTTGAGGCTTTTACTGGAAAAAAGAGTTCATCAGAAAAAGCCCCTGAGCCTCAATGAAGTATTTTCATTTCTTCGCCCATAGCCGAATATACCTACTTCCGACTCGCCACTCTCGTGTTCCCACTTTAGCGTTGAAGTCACCCATTACAACAGTGTAAAATGTTTGGTACGAGACATATCTTACACTATGTCTTCGTGGCCATGGCCTCGACTTCGTCGTCAGGGTGTGCAGACGTTAGGGCATACACGTGTATGATCTTTAAGGAGTACCTTTCTGTTAAATTAAGTACAAGGTATGCCACCCTTGCCGACACACTGCCGCATTCCACAACGTTGTCCCTGAGTGACTTGTGGACCATAAACCCGACGCCACCTTGGGATGGTTGGTGTCCCTCTCGGAAGTAGAGCAACTGGCCACTATCGAGAGCTATCGTCTCCTCCCCCTGTCTTCGGATCTCCGATAGTCCCACTTCGTGCCAGTTTATACGACTTAACTCTACTTCTAATTCAGCGAGGTGCTCGTTCAGCCACTGAGAGCGTCCATAAAACGTCGCCAGGTTAAGATTAAGATGTTGGTACCCTGCCGTAGCCCGGGGATTCTTAGCACCCCCACCGCACCGTTACCGTGGCCGGGTACCATGGTCAGGAAAAGTGCAGCTGCCGGGAACTGGGGGCCGTAAATCTGGGTTGCTGACCATTTGAGGGGATTTGCCATAGTCACCACGCTTGGCAGGCGGGTTGGTGACCGCAGTTCCTGATAACTGTCTAATTATTGAGAGTTTATTATTTTATAATAAATAAATTTTATAAATAATAGCCTCATTACTTTTCTATAAGTAATGAGGCTCTTAGACTTAAGTTTGAAATGTACAAATTGTATGTAATAGTGTACTCATTGTTGAAAAGCCTAAAATAAATAAATAAATTATAAGCATAATTTCAAATGTTTTAGGTATTACGTTTGTATGGACAATTCGTGCGTCGCCCTGCTCTTACTCCAACAGCCAACACAGATGCACTACACACAGCTTATCATGGTCTTGTGGCATCTGTATTAAGATACGATGTTATATTTTGGGGCAATTCTACAAACAGACAAACCACTTTTAAAGCTCAAAAGCCGCCGGGCATCAGGGCCATGTTTGGACTGCAAGTAACAGACAGCTGTAAACCATATTTAAAAACACAAAATTCTGACACTACCGGGTCTCTATATTTATGTACACTTATTACTATAATACGTATACTTATTTGTTAAGTTAAATGCACATTCGTTTCCTCACCTATCAGATACTGTTAAACCTAACAGGCGGAATGATATGTCGTATGGCATTTTACTGTGAGGTCGGGCTGCTGACATTGAATCCATTTTTATTTTGCAAAAGAGAGCTGTCAGAGCCATATACAATCTTCCTCGTCGCGAATCTCTCAGGGAACTATTTAAAGGGATTAATATTATGACAGTACCTTGCCAATTCATTTATGAAAATATTATGTATGTAAGAAAAAATCTACATCTTTTTAATAAAATAAGTGATAGACATAATTTAAATACTAGAAATAAAGATAAAATAGATCAACCATTTTTCAGATTAGCTAAAGTACATACATCATTTATGGGGTACTGTGTTAAATGTTATAACAAAATACCTTGTGATATATTGCAATTATGTGAAAGAAAATTTAAAATTCGTATAAAAAGTACACTTTGCAGACAAGCTTATTACAAATTAGAGGACTATATAAGATAAGAATGCTTGGACACATGATGGTCCAGCTCCATAGGACAATCCCGTCTAGACAAAATCACACCGGTTGCTAATTTAATTTTTTTTTTTTGCTCACTCACACACTGACTTATTCCTAGTTAATATTTTAGGAAAGTCATATATTTTTACAATGTTTGTAAATATGTGAGCACAATGTACCGCGTGATTCATTTATCTGCCTTTGCTTTATTTTTAATTCTTCTTACCAATTGTGGTATAGTATTTTTATTCTTGGTGCATCTTGTTCACATATAAAAATATAATTAATGTATAAAAATATTGTAAAATATTTTAAAAGAGTAACGGTGGAGTTTCTTGCCACTTCTTCTCCATACGAAACTACTTTTTGGAAGTGGCGCCTAGAATCAGTTATATTTTTAATGTAATTTTTGACGTTCAAAAGTGCCATTTTATGGGCCTATTTGAAATAAATGCTTTGACTTTGACTTTGACACGGACGGAAACCCAAAACAGCCCTAATGTATAAAAGCATATTCTGCATAGCCCCGCAAGTTTATAACAAAATTCTAAAACCCATCTAAGAGTTAAATAAAATGGATTTTAAAAGAAACTAAAAGACTTGTTATGTAATAAATGTTTTTATAGTTTAAACGACTATTTTAATATTTCACTTTGTCATCGTACTCTTTGATACCCTCACATTTAATTATACTTTGACATTTTTAATAAATTGTTGTGTTTATGATATTATTTTTAAATGACATAAACAATTAATAATGTTAACGATAAGTAACGAATCTATGCCCTGTTTTAAATGAATGTACTTGTGTAGGACCAGGGTGTATAATATTTGCACGCCACACGGTAGAATGTGATAATACAATTGACTAATCTTAAGACCTTAAAATGTACCAAATCTGACAAATAAATGATTATGATTATGATTATGATTGTGATTACGAGATATTGATGATTTGAAACCTCGGTAAACCGAATTTCTGTTTAAATTAATTTTTCCTTGGAGCGAGCTACCTTTTGAAAAATTCACATAGAAAGTGTGTTAAGACTGTTTAGATTGAATTAGATTGGATACATCATATTTCGTCGTATACATACCTTTATATATATTTATGTATATTATCTATGAATACTATAAATCTTTTAGTTGGACTTTTGCTGGTTATGGATTGATTTAGTTTAGGTGATCTTGTAACTAGAGGTTAGCTTTTATATTACATCTAATATATGTTTTAGTGTGTTGAGGTTATATGGCACACTGTGCTTCATCACGGGGTGTAACGTTCACTCATCCTCTATAGAAAAGGGAGGATCCTCCGACCAGACAGGTGTCGTGTCTGGTGGGGTAATGCCCGACGATTGATGTCGGGACGTTGTATAGGTAAATTTTAGTTGCGCGGCAAACTCTGTTTGCGATGCAGTATTTTGCGTGACGTCAGTGTGATGCACAAGCTTATCGGGTTAAGAGACACATTCTTTAGTGGAACAAATCTCGATACATGAACGATGTGGTCATACACACACGCCGATGTTGCACGTTCTATGCACTTGATCTTTCTGAAGAACATTAACAATGAAGTCACTTTGATATGTCCTCTGTCCTCTTGTCTTTACTGCAAGGATTTCAAGAAGGACGTTTGGAGATAAGATGAAATTCTTAATTACATTTTCGAAAATGTAATTAAGAATTATGCATAATCAACCTATTATGTTCCGAGTTCCGACTGCTGAGACACAGGCCTCTCTGTGAGAGGGAGTGGGCAGTGCGGATTGGTAGATGTCACGTGGCTTCGAATTTTTGGTTCTAAGGTATGCCGGTTTTATCACGTTTTTTTTCCTTTGTCGTTTTGAGAGCAGGGGTGATGAAATAATTTACACAAAGTAAAGCATCTGTCTAGGTTCTGACCTTTTTTTCTTTTTCCCGCTCCACCCATAGCGGTGGAGCGGGAGGGCGTGTAAGACTTTTACTCACTAAAAACTTTCCTTCAGCTGTTTGTGCAAGGGCTACGGTATCTCTTTCGAACCTCCCGCGACCCTGAGGCATCAGCTCAACCGGACCCCGTCACTGCGTGCTGACATCTCTTTGAGGCGCTCGTGGAACACGACGCGCCGTCGTCCAGGGCCTGTTCCTTACCGGATGGTGAGCTACCCCTTCCTCACCATCCGCAAGCCCGCGCCTACGGTGGCCGGAAATCTGAAGGCGGCTACCGATGCCCAGGGCGTTTCCTGCGGCGAATAGGGACGTGAGGGCGCAAAGCTCTCCCTCACGCGCTCCGCCTCCTCCTTCGCGAGCATTACTGCTTCGTAGTGACGGCTTCCCATTCTGTCTCGCTCCGTACCATGGCCTGGACCAGGGCCGGACTGGATTCGAACCTACGACCACAACTCGTATGTCGCGGCCGTAACCACTGGGCCACCACTGCTCAAAGAGCGTGTTTGCCACCGTCAAACCCCGCTTCCATCATTGTCATGATTTCCGTCATTATGTGGTAGCCATCGCTCTTCTAGGAAAACGTAGCTTATATAGGGACAACGACGAGCAAACCGTTACCATGAATTTAGCACATGATTCCAAATAATGCTGAATTAATTCATTGTGACGAATTAATTCAGCATTCAGATTAATTTACGAGAAAAAGCTCGTAAATGGGGGACATTGACGCGTAAAACTCTCTTAAACCCTGTATAAATATTTGCCTCATGTTTATAAATAAATGGAATAAACGTGCGAGGTGTCACACCTAATTAAAAAAGGTTCCACTTATTACTCCCACTCAAAAAAGTTAAGTAGGTGTATCACGTATTATTGAAAGGTTAAACCTAAATTAGAAGCTTCAGCCAACCAAGAAATACTTAGAGAAGGTTATTTTTGTTGGAGATTCTCTCACATAAATAGCCCTTACTGTCCTTCAGGCGTCGAGACTAAAATATAAACAGAAAATAGGTGTTAAAAAAAACTCGCTCAAGGATAAATTGAGTTGACAGGACTAAGTCAGGCCGACGGGCTGTCAAGATCAGTAACTTGAATAGATACTATCCTCAAAAGCTTGCGTAGAATGAGACAATGTTGAAGGAAAAAATGTTTAATGTTTATAACATATTTTTATTTTGGATCCAAGAAAATTGTAGTAAAGACATTTAAATGAGATTTAATAAATAAAAAAATACCCTGTGTACTAATCCTATTTATTGATTAGTATTTTATAAAATTGTCACTCAATCTGATTATGTGAATTTAATTATTTAAAATTATTATAATTCTGTAAATACATACTTGTTACGGACGCGATTCACATTTTATTCAGCATACAACGTCACACTGACCTGCAAATTGCAAAGACCGCAAGAAAAATAGAATTTTGCGGGTAAACTGGTGCTTTTCCGAGCGTGATGCCTTCAATATAGCCCACGAAATTAAAAAAAGTATTTTTTTCGTTCGCTGACGTGTAAGTAATGTTAAAGTAGAGTAAAACACGTTTTCAGCTTCGAATTGTCGTAATTCATAAACCGGGCGTTTGTCACGGTGGCCGTTTTTTTCCAAACACTATGTAGATAAGCGATCTGGTGCGTGAGCATAGTAAATACCCTACTCAAGACATACAGCAAAGATTGGTTAGCAGTATCTTCCATAGAGGCTATAAAGTGGAAGGTAGCTTTCCGGTAAATTCTCAGTAGCAGCTTGTAAATATAAATTTTGCGCCATGTTTTTGCGACCACTTAACGTTATTAATGTTATACAAATTTACCTAAATAAATAAATGCTCCTTTTCAGGCATGAGAGTGCGTATATTGCAATGGCATGTATGTAGTTCCGATTTTATTTTATAAAAATATTAATGGACTCTAATAAAGGGTGTTAAAAGAACCATCACATAGCCGTCAACTACGCCTTCTGTACATCAATCTAAGTAACATAGCACAAACATAATTGTTGGAAAACGAATTTGATTTTTGGTGTGAAAAATCGCTGTTTAAAGTAGTGGGCAACGTAACACACACAAAATGCTTATGAGTTCATTCAATTTCTGTTATAAACATTAAAAACTTGTTTTATAAAAAAAAGTCTGTTGGAATTTTGACCTTCAAAATATCCGTAACCAGAAGATTCCAAGGTATGATCCAGTCCAAAAAAAAAATAACACGATGACGAGGAGTACAAGTGACTCTCGGCTTTGTCAAGTGTATTTTTACACCCGGTATAATATAAATATTATATGAGCATCTTTTGGTGATCCCTATATAATTATCATTTTAGTGTCCTAAAATAAATGTTCGTGCCTTCTCTATACGAACTCTGTAGCCAGGCCTTTGCCCTGCAGTGGGACAATAATAGGCTGGTATACACATAGATTGATTGATTTGACACATTTAATATCAAACATACCGTATCAAATTACTAGAACACCCCATAAACTAGTTACACGATAACCATACAACAGATGTCACTAATAAACGTTTATGTTATTAACTGGCGTATCTCAATAACGATAGCGTTATGCGGATGTGATGTCATAAATCATACGTAGGCTGGCTACATACATACATAGAATAAGATAGAATAGAAGCTCACTGTCTAGACGCATTATGTGCCTAATAGCCTAGTTTTCGTTGTGAGAAACGTTCTACAAATCAAAGTGAACAGGGCCTGACTGTGTAGCGCACTGTGTAGCGCTACACAGTCAGGCCCTGTTCACTTTAATTTTTTACAGTAACGTTTAGTGATAACAAGGCAGTTTCATACTGCATTTGTTTCTTACGGTATGTATAGTGGAATGTTAACGTGTGATCCCAACTTCACCTACTGGATAGCGCAATGAGAACAGCTGCTCAATGATAATTCGACTAAAATTGCCGAAATTGGCAGCTTTTGTTTTGGCATGGTCAAGGGCAGTTCGAGCCAGTAGTGCTCGAACCGGCCACCCAGCAGGTAGAAACAGAATTGACTTTTAATTATTGGGTTCGAATCTAGGCGCAAATATATTGTGCTGTACATGTGCAGTAAGCGGTCAAAAGTGCGTAGGCACGTTAAGAGTCGTATTGCTGTGAACTCGCTGTACGACTGTATGTGTTTTGCACGGCACACACTAACGAGAAGTCGCGCACTCGCATCGCACTGCACGAAACAAAAAAATAATTTCCGTCGCTCACGTTAGACACGCATTATGTTCGTGACGTGGCCGATTTATGGCATTGCTAAAATTCGAGTTAATCTAATATGAGCTGGTAGCAGTAGGCGCCAAGCGTTGGACTGAGAAGCAGTCGGCCTAGGTTCCGATCTCATAAGATGCAGCGCAGTTTTATTGCCATTTTTTTATTTTGCTTTGCAATAATAACAGTATAAAAAAATGCCGCTTTTTTATTATTTTTGGTATTGCAATAAAGGGTTTAGAATAAAAGAAGCGTTACAAGTGATAACAAAAATAAAAACATTTTTATTTGTTTTAATATTTTACATAGTTACGGATAACAAACCGATACGGTTATTTATAATAATGTCCAATTTGTTTTATTTTGACATGTGAAATGTTCAAAAAAATTGATTAGTGGATTTTTTTATTACACCTTAAACACTAAGCTTCGATAATTAATTTCCAAAATAAGTGATTTTTACATTAAGTATTTCACATTTTATTTAGCTTTAGTGAATATAGATTACATATTGAGGATAGCTTTAGTATTCATTTTCTTTATCAAAAGTTGATTGAAACTAAACCTCAATTTTTTATAATTAATTATACAGGATAAACTATTCCGGAACTTCAACGTTCTTGGTTATTACGTTATTATCTGCTGGACCTCGATGATGCAACCTTTTTAGCGTGGAGTACACGGCGAACAGTTTTTAATGACGTGTTGAATAATTCAGCAAAATGTCCGGTTGGTTGATAAACCATTTGTTTCATTTTCATTCAACATGTTAAGTCTCGTTTAAATAAGCTGTCCACTTCATAAACAAGAGCTCCGACTAGCAAGGATTCTCTCTTACTCACATCTCTTAACACACTTACTCACATTATTTCTCTATAACAAAGAATGTATTACTATTAGACAACTCTAAGCAAAATACTATAAACTATAATAATTAAGAAAATATATTAAAAATAACATTAAGTTTATAACACTTTACTCATCATTCACTAATTTAAACAAATAATAATTTATATTTCGTAAAATATAAAGTATTTAAATGATAACACTCACACTTAGTCCATTTGTGTTATCACATGTTTACGTCCACTTTTACGTAGCGCAATATTATTGCCAACGCTTCAATATTAATATTACATTGCATTTTAATTAAAAGATTAAAACATTTCTCACTAACCAACAACGTTCAATTAGGTGAATAGTCGTAACGAATTGCATCTACCTCAGAGAAATCGAAATAATTTTCTCAGTTTTCTGTGCTCTACCTACAAACTTTTATTATCTGAGTAAACAAGACGAACGAGACAAGTATCGAATGATTATCGAACCAATTCAAGTAATTTTATTAAAGCAAACAAAAATTGATAATTTTAGGTATTATTAATAACATACCAAAAACTATAAATATATATTTTTTGCCAATAACATTAAGCTTAATACGCAGCCGCAGGTGAGATTCGAACTCAGGGCTCACCATAATCGCTGCTACCCAAACAAGGTAACGACTAAGCTAGGACGTCAAATGTTAAGTAAGTTGAAATTATGAACTACTATCAATTACAGACAAAGTGAGTGTGTGTGCGTGTCTATAGTATAGAAACTTCTTTTAGATGAAGGTCGTAAGTGAAACTGAAGCGTCAATCTATTTCATTATGAGATTGCCTATGGACTTATGACCGCTACTGCACAATACAATACGCAATTTACTTTCATCACCGCTGATCTATAAAGGTAAACGAAAACATCATGACGAAAGCTCCAAGCACCAAAAATTTGAACAGATTCACATGTGTTCAAATTTTTGGTGTTTGGAGCTTCCACCAACCTGCAGCGTATCTATCGGATACGGCCTACCAGGGAGTAGGCCGTATCCATCGTGCAGGTTGGTGGTCCGCAGAGAGGAGACTTGACTCTAAGCCGTGGAAACATACGCATGCACAAAGAAAAGTATATGAGTTTCGCGTCTATACAGATTTCTAATTCTATGGTTAACACATTTGTTAGGCGACAGCTTGGCAATCTTAGGCGTGAGTAGTGTTGAGTTGTAGGCCACCTTGTTTCTAAATAATTTTAAGTTAAGCGAAGTAATGTTGCAGTTATAACCAATCCTGCTGGTGATATTCTGATGAAACGAAGATGGCGTGTTCAACTAGAGTATTCCTGATTCCACTTTTTAACAGTGGGTCTCTAAAGAAACACACCCAATATGTTTGGCAATGTATTGTTTTGGAAATACTCTCCTATCACAGTTCATACATATTTCGAGCCTGGAGATACTTACACAGTTGCACTACGAAGACAGCCCTTAACGCTACGAAATTAAGGCGCTGGTAATGTCAAATTTTCACGATTGATGATCATTTAAGTGTGTATATTTGGCAATGGAAATCCCTCAGCGTTTCAATGGCAATCTTAACTTTGTCGATCCAGCGAATGAAATCGTTAAATCTGTCTGAAGTTTAAAGGTTGTATGTTTGCCTCACTAGCAAGATGAGATGATCTTTAAAATAGACCGAAGGTCATAAAATCTTGACGACGTGAATAACTCTATTCTTCAGGTCCAAGATTGGTTTACATAATATACATACATAATCGGCCTATTATGCGGCGGCCTGTGTCCCACTGCTGGGATACAGGCCGCCTCTCTGTGGGAGGTAGTGGGCCGTAACCCACCACGCGGACCCAGTGCGGGTTGATAGATGTCTCATGTCTTCTAATTTTTGGTTCTAACACATGCCGGTTTCCTCACGATGTTTTCTTACACCGTTTTGAAAGCAGTGGTGATGAAATAATTTACACAAAGTAGAGCACCTGTCTGGGTTCGAACCTACGACCACTGGGCGACCACTGCTTCCCTGCAAGATTGGTTTACGGTAAATAATTTGGTACTAAATGACAAAAAAAACAAATGCATTCGATTTAAATTACCTAATGTTAGAAGTAGCAAATGTCACATCATATTGAATGGAGAAAAACTGGAATTTATTAATCAGATGGTTTTACTAGGAATCACACTAGACGAGAAGTTACAATGGGGACCTAATATAACATCTCTCGCGGGGCGACTAAGCTCGGCCGCGTATGGTGTTAGAAACATAAGACAGTTAACACAGTTTGCTTTATTTAGTTTGGAATTCATTTTTATTTTGCAGAAGAGAGTTGTCAGAGCCATTTACAACCTACGTCGCCACGTATCTCTTAGGGAACTATTTAAGAAGATTAATATAATGACGGTACCTTGCCAGTTCATTTATGAAAAGACTGCCTCGTTGGTCTAGTGGTCGCAAGAGCTACTGCTGAGTATGAGGTCCGGGGTTCGATTCCCAGGTTGGGTATAGTGTTATTGGGTTTTTCTATCTAGAATTTATCAGTAGCAGCCCAGAGTCTGGTTTCGTGCCCGGTTGTACGACGGACTTAACGTAACTGGCGAAATGTGGGTGTACTATAGGTACAGCTCTGACTAACCCTTCTGGGACTACAGGCGTGATGTTATGTTATGTAACACTAGAAATTAAAAATAAAATAGATCAACCATTTTTAGACTACCTAAAGTACAAAAATCTTTTATGGGGTACTGTGTTAAATGTTACAACAAAATATCTTGTGTTATATTGCAATTTAATGAAAGTTTAAAACTCATGTTAAAAGAATACTTTGTAAACAAGCATATTATAAACATACATACATACATAAACTCACGCCTTCTTCCCATGGGGGTAGGCAGAAACCACAGAACGCCACCTGCTACGTTCCTTACATACTCCTTTTGCCTCGTTTACGTTCATACATCTGGTCATACACGAGCGCCGGTTGAGAGTACTTCGCACCTGACCTTTCTGAAGAACATCACCAATAAGGTCACTATATGTCTTCCTAGGGCGTCCCCTCCCGGCGTTTCCACTCACATCTGCCTTGTAAATACCTTTTGTTAGTCTCCTTTCATTCATCCGCTCAATATGACCAAACCATCTAAGCATACTCTTTTCAATTTTTGTCACTACATCTTCTTTTAAACCACATCGTTGCCTTATCACATCATTCCTCAGCCTATCATTCAAAGTCACACTACACATGTTCCGCAAGGAACGCATTTCCACAGCATTTATTCTGCTTTCATGCTTCTTTTGCCACACCCAACATTCACTTCCATACATAAGCGTAGGCACCAGCACACTATTGTGAACAGCCAGTCGTGCCTTCTTGGGCATCAACTGGTTGGTCACAATTGCATGTGTAGCACCATTCACTTTATTTCCCGCATTCACTCTCCTTTCGACATCTCCATCAATCTTTCCATCCCTTGTAAACAGACTCCCCAAAATATACGAACTCACTTACTTGCTCCACACTCTTACCATTTATTTTCACATCACACACCGATACATCCTCTTCTCTTTCAAACACCATGACTTTCGTCTTATTCACATTTATATTCATTCCTTTCCTCTTATATGCTTCATCCATCACAGTCACCATGTCTTGCAACTGTTCTGCTGACGATGCAAGTAGCACTTGATCGTCTGCATAGAGCAGGCACTTAACAGGCAACTCATTCATCGTCAATCCACATTCACCCTCTTTCAAATCCTTCAGACAGTTATCCATGTACAGGTTGAACAGCCACGGTGACGCTACACAACCCTGTCTAACACCCCTCGAGATGGAGAACCAGTTCGTGTATGCCCCATTTATCCTAACACAAGCACTGGAATCCTTGTATAAGGATTTCAGTGCACGTACCAAGCGCCAGTCCACCCCGTACAAGGATAGTGTCGACCACAGTTCTTCCCTCCACACACTGTCATAGGCCTTCTCCAAGTCCACGAAAGCACAGTAGACTTTCTTATGCTTTGCCAGATGTTTTTCGGCTATGCATCTTAAGGAGAAGATTTGGTCCATACAGCCCATTCCCTCTCTAAATCCTGCCTGCGCATCCCATATTTTCTCATCTGTCACTCTTATCACTCTATTTATCAAAACCTTCGCATACAGTTTGCCGACAACGCTCAAAAGACTAATGCCACGGTAGTTTTTACACTCCTGCTGAGAGCCTTTTCCCTTATATAGTGGTACGATTACAGCCTTACACCAATCATCCGGTACACGGCCATATCTCCAACACATATTAAAGATTAGCTACAGCAGGCTTGCCACCACCCCGTCACCGCCCTTAAGCATTTCAGCAGACACTCTGTCGTACCCTGCAGCTTTGCCGACTTTCATCACTTTCAGCGCTCTTACAATCTCATCTATTTCTATATCATTCTCTTCATCTATTTCTGAGCTTGGGTCTTCAAAACTGGCGTCTGCCCAGTTACCCACTCCTTGCACACTATCCTGACAACTAAACAAACTTTCAAAGTATCCCTTCCAGCGTTCCAAGACCTTACTTTCTTCGCTCAGTATACATCCATCTTCTGCTCTTATAACATCCATACTCGATATTCCTGTCACTCCGCGAGCCAATCTTACCTGTTTCCAGAACAGCTTAACATTGGCTCTGAAGTTATCAGAGAACTTCCTGTTATACTTTTCTTCTTTTTCATCCTTTTTCATTTTTACCATCTCTTTCACTTTCGTTTTCATTTCGGAGTATTTCTTCTTCACTCTTTCCAAATCATCGGTCACATTTGTTGCCTGATTCATCCTATTTTGGGCCTTACAGGCTAACACATTAAGCCAGGCCTCTTTCTTCTTCCTCACAACCTCTTTTACTTCACCATCTACCCAAGAATCATTCGTTCTACTACCACAATTCCTCTGCGCCAGACCACATACTTTTGTGGCTACTTGCACCATACTATCTTTTGCTATCTCCCATACTTCTTCTAGACTGTAATCATTCGTATCATCATATATCTTATCCGTCTTCACTTTTAATTCCCTCTTATATTCCTCCTTTACTTTCAAATCTTGCAGTGCTTCTACTTTTATTCTGTCTAGAGCAGTTACAGGAACTCGAACTCGGTGACGCCAATGCCTGAACAGACCATCCACCCGACACATAACCAGATAATGATCAGTCCCTACATTAACACCCCGATATGCTCTAGTATCTGTGACTTTACTCTTCAATCTTTCATCCACAATCACAAAGTCGATCATGCTTCTACTGTCTTGCCTTTCCCACGTGTACCTGTGAACCTTTCTATGATTAAACATAGTGTTCATAACTGACAAATTCTTCTTTATACATATCTCTAGTAAATTCATCCCGTTCTCATTCACTCTATCATCCCAAAATGCACCTAATACTTTTTCGTACCCATTCCTCTTCACACCAACCCAACCATTAAAGTCTCCAAGCATAACAATCTTCTCGTTTGACCTACATTCATTGACTAAATCCCTTATACTGCCCCAAAATTCGTCCCTCTCCGAAGGTGGGCTTCCCATATCGGGTGTATAAACGCATAAAATAAAGATCGGGTTTAGACCCACCTTTGTTCTTACCCATAGAATCCTGGGACTCACACAAACATAATCTTTCACACATTTCATCATCCGCTCGGAGAGGACAACCCCCACACCCTGACAGGCTCTATGTGTCTCTTGAACACCGGACCAGATAGCGGTCAGAGAACCGTGTTTGGATATGTCCACTCCCTTTCTTTTCGTCTCATTCACACATAGCACATCTATCCTTTTATCATTGACCATCTCACACACCTCATCCAACTTATCTTTTATACCTCCCTGTACATTCAGCGTAGCTAAGCGACATTCCGCCGCTCGCTTTTCGCCCCGCGGAAACAACTGACGTGGTGTGTGGCGAGCATCACCGCCGCCTCCGAGTTGATTATTAGTATTTGAATAACTCATTTAGTTCCCACGAAAAGCAGAGGAAAAAATCTGTCAACACCCTACAGAGCCTCGCATGTAGAGGTAAGGCTTGTTAGTGCCTGCTAAAATTATAAATTAGAGGATTATATGCTAGATAATGACGCTTGGAAACATGCTGGTCCTGCTCCATAGGACAATCTAGAGGCTAGACAAAATCATACTAGTTGCTATTGAATCGCATAATTTGTTATTTTTACTTTACTCACACACTATAATAATGATAATCTTTATTATCCAAAATCAGCCAATTACAACTTGTCCATCTCAATCAAACATAAGATAAAATAAGTATATAAAAAACTGCGTTATATGAAGTACAACGCTATGCACTATTTGAGACGGAGTTAACGTCTGTGTCTGTGCTAGTATAAACTGTGTTACAGACACAGGAGCCTTTCTCTTACAGTTCATCTACAATTTGCTGCACTTTGTAGGAGTTTGGTAAGCATAAAAAATAGTACGTAAGTGGTCAAAACTTATTAAGAATTATTTAAGCATGAAATGGGTGTATGTGGTGTGGGTGTATGTGTGGGTGTGTGTGTTTAATTGTGTTTTGTAAATGTCACAGCATAAAATTGATGATAAAGGTGCAATACCAATCTGTTTTAAGATGCGTCAGTAAGATTTTTTGCAAAGAGTTGTTGAGTCTCATTGTACGTTAAGTTTTGCAGAAAATTACTAACCACAGTTTTACATTTAAATTTAGGTAAAGAATATACGTTATATTTTTCTTTGATAGTGTTATAAAGGTGGTTGCTAAGACACGGGTAGCTTCGCCTCGCCAGAGCAGTTTTGGTGGTGACAGGTGGGCACACACGATCTTTACGTCGTTTAGTCTGCTCTTGTAACCTTGGGTCAATGGTCAATAATGAGTGAACACGTAAAGTGAAGTTAAGTGCACAGAGCTGCCGGACAGCAAGTACCGATATGTCTTTATAAAGCTGGGTGGTCGGGTACCAATAAGGTTTGTGAAGCATTACTTTCAAGATAGCTCTTTGTGCCCTCTCAAGGCGAAGTAAATACGTTTTAAGTGTACCACCGCAGACAGATACGCAATAGGTTAGTACTGACTGAGCCAAGGCAAAACATATAGTTGACTGACAATGACTTATTCCTAGTTAATATTTTAGGAAAATCATATTCTTCCGCAATGTTTGTAAATATGTGAGCACCATGTACCTATCACGTGATTAATTTATCTGTCTTTGCTACAGTATATGTGGTACAGTATTTTAATTTTGGGTGCATCGCGTCTTCACATATAAAATATAATTATTGTTTACAAAATATTGTTAAACATTTCAAAATAGTGACGGTAGAGTTTCTTGCCCCTTCTTCTCCATACGAAACTACCTTTTGTAAAGGGCGCCTAGAATCAATTCTATTTAAATGTATATGTTGACGTTCAAAAGTACCTTTTAATGCCTATTTGAAATATATGCTTTGACTTTGACTTTGAGAATAATAAAATAAAATTTTGCATGTTTCTCTCAGTACAGAAACGGAACATTTTGCCAGCTGTGTTAGGTAGGTATTATTTGGGTAACCTGAATTTTCAGTACACATGAAATTAATAAAGGTTGTCCTTTGATTATTTCATAATAATTATCACACTACTGCTAATTGTTTAAATACTGCTTACTGACCCGATAACACCTTAAGTATTCCCAACGATACTGAATCTCAAATATAGGCCATGTTTCAAGACTAAAATCATAAGCCGTGTGGTTTCATTTCCACATAATTTTAAACACGTCTATTTACAAATTTGTTGTGCACGAAAGAGCAGTTTCATCTTCATTTGTAGCA
Organism: Dasypolia templi; assembly: GCA_963555695.1. Taxonomy (NCBI): domain Eukaryota; kingdom Metazoa; phylum Arthropoda; class Insecta; order Lepidoptera; family Noctuidae; genus Dasypolia; species Dasypolia templi. Next base: position 8,160,382 of record OY743137.1, on the reverse strand, counting down.
ATAGGTGTGTCCCGATGACTATCAAGTGACAGGATGAGAATTCAGTACCCAAGCTTTGCACTTCGTAGTTTACATACTGACCTAATCATCTTCTTGCGATTAACAAGAAAACTAATAAAGGGAAAAGCGGGTGGATGTCCCAAGTTTATATCATATGTGGTAGTCTGGACATACAATTGAAAAAAAATACTAAATCTTTATTGATTACGATATCTGTGATCTGTGTTGCTATTCTGTAATAAACTCACCGTGAAAACTTAGTTGAAGTGAGCGTGGAGTGAGCTGTCAGTGGCACTGATGCTAGGATTGACAAAGACGGGATGACACTGGCAGCTCATTTCACGCAAGTCTTCACGGTGTAATTGTCCGTTACCCAGACATTAGGTTAGTCGTGAACAACATTTTGTTTTTGTAACTTCTTGTGACGTCACATTTGTGTACTTTGTGTTCTGTTCTCATACAGTTTAATTTTAAACCCCCGAAAAGGGAAAAAGGTGTTAAATACAAAATTAAAGATTTTTGCTTTTCATTTCATGTGCATTCAATAGATTTGTAATTATTTTGTATTTTGACATCATTTGAAACGTGGGCTCAATCTCTACTTCTCATATTACTGTGATATGTAAATAAATAAATATATAGGTACTCTACCAAAGGACACGGCCGGAATTTCATTAGAGCTGTGCCCTCACAAAAATATTCATGTACTTTGGCATACAGAAAGTCATATTAAAGCTAACAGGTTAGTCTTAACAATAGTTTAAGTTTTCTGATTAGAGCTGAAGCGCGAGATACTAGAAACAGGATACAAAAAAGTGCCTAAACATTTTTAATAGCAATGATAAACAATTCCGAGTTTTATAGACGAAACAATACAAGATCGTCAATGGATAATATCTATTGACGACATTGTCGTCGACAGTGTGTGTTCATTCACACCGATATCAGTGAATTTTTTACTCTATGAAAATGTATGAAACACTCTGAATGTCAGTGTTCCATAAATTTTAAATAAGTCAAAAATCTACAAAATACGGACTAAAACTTATTCATCATATAGGTGCGCCAAATTCAAAAATGTATTACTTTGATTTGGGAAATGACGATGTAACCGTTACTGAACCTCCTATTACGAGGTGGCGTAAGTTTTCAATTTCATCTTGTATTAGTAATAGGCCTTTCAAACGTTGTCACAGGCAGGCCGCGCTAGCGGAGAGCTTGTAGTCTAAATATTTATGGATATAGCGACTTAGCAAAAAAAAAAAACAGTTGGTTAATATAAAATAATGGGCAATAAAACACTAAAATAAGTAGCAGTATCTAATTAAGCAGGTAGGATATACATTTGCTTATAAAAATGATCTACTTCCACTTGTTTTAGAGACTATTTATGAAAAACATTATTGCATCCATTTATGATTAAAATCAAAAGTCACTGGATCTCTCGAAAGAAATCATAATAAATCCTCTGACTGCTGAACAGTAAAATAAGATGAGATATTTGTGCCCTCAGGTAATAAATGCTACTCATTAGCAAATAAATGTATCACGCATATTTGGTAACTGATGGGAACGTAATAATTGCGTTCTTTTAGCAACATTACCTTAACAAGGGTATGAAATATCTAGCAGATGTAACTAGGCAGAAAAAATTATTTGGTCAATCCTTCGTGCTTTAGCAGGATTATCAGCATGTGGAGGTGGTGGTGGTGGTTCATGAGCGACCCTTGGATTAGCAAGTGGTGGGATTGGAGGTGGTTCAGGAAATCTAGGTTCATTTCTTCAACCTGTCTGTGTATATTTAGTACGAAGTGCCGATTATTTCGCATCACAGGGATGATATGCTTGCAGATTTGTGTTCCGATCCTGTAACAATGTTTGATATTTTGGTTAGTATAATAGTATTAATAATAACTGGTAATTATTAGGGCGCAATCTCACTCGGTGTATAGTTTACGGCTGACTGTTTGTGTGTTAGCGTCCCAATACTATTTTAAATAGAACGGTAACACTATGCACACACGCAAATAGTTGTAGCTATATGATAAGTGAGACTGCACCCATACTTATTAATTATGAGGAATTTGCTTCATCATGAAACAATACAATAACAATTAACAGCAGCTAGGGCAAGATAGTTGACTAAAAATATAAGCTCTACAGCACACACTTACCTGATTGTGGGTATTCCACGAGAAGAAAATATCGATTGATGGAATATTTTCATCAAGGGCGTGGTATCCAATGAGTGACGCCTTCCCATAAAAGAGCATCCACAACCAATATTCACTATTGGGTATCTCAGGACTCTGCTATGTACTTTCTTCCGAGAAACCAAAGGCTGCTGCACAACACTTACTGTGTTGTGTTATTGTAACTCTGTCGTGAGAAGATCAAGACACATAGTGACAGGTGACAGACATAGACATATACTGACTTTATTAATCCCTGTTTGTTAAATGTAGACTTAATTTTTTATGTAACCAAAACAAAAAAAAAAAAAAATTGTTTCAAGCATAAAACTCATACACGCATTCAACTCAACCTCACAATTCGATCACATTCACACACACTCCAATTTACAATTCCATTGAACTCACGCGCTCAATCTCACATCCACGCCAAAATAACCCGCTGTATGCAAGTTGTGGTCCTAAAACATTTTTTTTATTATTACCAATGGGCAACTTAAATAAAATCAACGCGAGTTAGACACAATGGAAGTTCAAAACTCTTACTTGTGCCGCCCAGAGGACTGCCACAACTTCCTTGGACCTACTAAGCGAGCTATAAAGATTCTCCACATAAATATCCGTAGCGTAACCAAGAATTATGATCAACTACGAAGACTGCTTTCACTGACTAACGTTAAATTTGATATCATTGTATTGACCGAGTGCTGGCTCCGCAAGGTCAGCAACCCACCCATCCTAGAAGGATATATTGCTTATTCCACAAAGCATACCCGTACCAGTTTTGTGAGAAGCAAGCTGTCTGGTTTGCCAAATAGATAAAAGCATCGGAGTCGTGGCTGTTTACCGCTCTCCTTCATCAAAAAAGAAAGATAAATTTAATACCTTCTTAATCAGTTTAAATCTTTGTGCCGTGTGGTGCCGGCCTAGAATTGCACCACCCCAACTCTTCTCGTGGGTGTCGTAAGAGGCGACTAAGGGACAATCACAGGGTGCGGGCAGCAGCGCCCCCTGCAGAGCAATTCCATCACCAAACTGCGATCCCCAACCCGCATGCCCAGCGTGGGGATTATGGGCATTACCACCAAAATGAATTTACAAGCCAAAAAATGGCCCGCAGTTCCCGGCCGCCTCGCTATTCCTGGCCATGGTAGCGGCCATGGTAACGGCGGGGCAGGGGGTGCTAGGAATCCCAGGGGCTACGGTAGGCTACCATTCATTACTAAAAAAAAATACCCTGGCGACGTATAACGGACGAACTCTGAGGCTCGACCATCATCTAGCGCATGTTCTGTGGTTATGTGAAGTCCGTAGAGAGGGGGAGGACACCGTAACCCTAGACTCGGGTCATCTTCTCTACTTTCGCGAGGGCGATAAAACATCCCAGAGTGGCGTAGGTTTTCTCGTCAATAAGGCCCTCACTAACAACGTTCAAGAAATCTCCAGTGTGTCAAACAGGGTAGCGTACCTGATCCTTCGGCTATCCAAGTGGTATAGCATGAAGGTAATTCAGGTCTACGCACCGACCTCGGCACACTCGGATGATGAAGTGGAGGATATGTATGAAGACATATCCAAAGCCTTACACAACACCACTAAGGCTCACTTCAACGTTGTTATGGGGGACTTTAACGGCAAGGTGGGAACCCGGACTGGCAACGAATCCCCAATAGGCCCACATGGTTATGGAGTTAGGAATCACAGGGGACAAACGCTTGTCAACTTCCTTGAGAAGGAGGGGCTGTTCTTAATGAACTCCTTCTTTAAGAAACGGCCCCAAACTCAAACTCAAACTCAAAGCATTTATTTCAAATAAACCCATTACAGGCACTTTTGAATTGTCAAGGGGTCGGTCAGTCAGAAATATGAAGCTAGTTGCCCATTCCAAAGCGAAGTAGGTACCTATGGAGAAGAACGGGCAAGAAACTCCATGGACACTCTTTTAAATAATATGGTTACAGAAAATTTGTTACATCAGTCTTGTTGAAATTAAACATGTAAGAACGATGTAGAAAGACCCGTAATAAAAAACATAAAAATCTGAAAAGAAAAATTAAAAAAGCCGTGGCAGCCAAGAGATGACCAGTCCCCACTGACGGCGCCCGTTCACGAACATGACGTATGGATCAGCACCATTCAGCTCAACCATTTTGAAGGGAACTTAATGATCCAACACACACGCCACCACCAGCGAGACATTTGAGTGAGCGTGACATACTCTCAGCCGCCAGGGCACATTCAAGTCAATGACAGACGTGCCCAGTATAGGGTAGCTTTATAGTAGGTACTACATAGTGCTCACACGTGTGCTTTGCAATTATACAATACTAAAAGATTGAATTTATACAGTGCAAAGATAGTTTTTACAATCTTCAGCAGCTCCAACAATATTTCCGAATGCTAATCAATTGTTTAGGCGCCCTTGTGGAGCAGAACCAGCGTTGAGCCAAGCATTTTTGTCAGAGATGTAATCCTCCAACTTATAATATGCTTGGCTGCATAGTGTGCGTTTGATACAGGTTTTGAATTTTGTCTCATTCAGTTGGAGTATGTGGGGAGGTATTTTATTATAACATTTTAAACAGTACCCCATGAAGGATGAATCTACTTTAGCCAGCCTGAAACCCGGTTGAACCAATTGGTCCCTATTTCTAGTCCCATAGTTGTGTCTTTCACCTCTTTTACTGAAAATATTTAAGTTTTTCCTTACGTACATGATGTTTTCATATATATATTGACAAGGTACGGTCATGATGTTAATATCTTTAAACAGTTCCCTCAAAGAATCGCGCCTGCGGAGGCCATATATTGCTCTAATGGCTCTTTTTTGCAGAATAAAAATAGACTCGATGTCTGCAGCGCGTCCCCATAATAAGATGCCGTAAGACATGATACTATGAAAGTAACTGAAATAGACCAGCCTCGCGGTATCTACATTAGTAAACTGACGGATTTTTCTTACAGCATATGCTGCTGAACTTAGCCGTCCTGCAAGAGATGTTAAATGGAGACCCCATTGCAGCCTCGAGTCGAGCGTGATCCCCAAGAAAACCGTTTTATCAACGAATTCTAGTTTCTCTTGATTCAATACTATGTCACAATCAGTACTTTTAACATTCGGCAAAGCAAACCTTATGCATTTTGTTTTTTTCCCATTTAATACTAAATTATTAGCAGTAAACCAATTTTGTACCTGCAGCAGTGCGTTATTTACGTCGTCAAGATTTGATGAACGTCTACTTATCTTAAAAATTAAAGAAGTATCATCAGCAAATAACACCATTTTTGGTTGTTTTTTTAATAAATGGGGTAGATAATTAATATATACTAAAAAGAGGAAAGGACCTAATATCGAGCCTTGTGGAACACCCAATTTTATTTTTAATCCAAGTGAATTGACACCATTAATTTGAACTTTTTGCCGTCTATCTTGTAAATAAGATCTAACTAAACTTAGCGCAGGTTTACCTAGTCCGTAATGCTCCAGTTTTAGGAGCAAGGTTTCGTGATTAACGCAATCAAATGCCTTGGAGAGGTCACAGAAAATTCCTATGGCATCTTGGGCCTCCTCCCACGCTGTAAATATGTGTTTTAGCAAAGTGACACCAGCATCAGTCGTGCAACGACCTTTGGTGAAACCATATTGCTGTTCGTGTAAGATTTTGTTGATGTTAAAATGATTAAGCATTTGATTGAGCATTACCTTTTCGAACACCTTGCTGAATACCGGCAACACGGATACTGGTCTATAATTGTTGGTGTCTTTGCTATCCCCAGATTTAAAAAGTGGTATAACCTTACTGTATTTCATTAAATCCGGGAAGACTCCTTGATCTACACACAAATTAAATATTAAAGCTAAGTATGGTGCTATGGTCTCGATTATGGATGTACAAACTTTGATAGACATTCCCCAAAGATCTTCGGTCAACTTGATTTTTATTTGCCGAAAAGCTTTTATAACTATCATAGGGTTTATATGTTTAAATTGAAATTCAACCGGGCAGCCCGGAACGTTCGCTCTTAATAAATCAATTGAGACTTTGGGTGAGGAATTTAAAGCCTCCGTAGTTTTAGATGGTATATTAGTAAAATAATTTACAAATTCTTGAGCTACTTCTAAGTTAGAGCTTATGGCATCACGTGAAGTCTCCAATGTGTATTCAATGTTTCGTATTTTTTTCCTACTAGTTTCGTTATTTATAACTTTCCAAACAGTTTTTATTTTATCTTCCGCTGTTTTGATCTTGTTGCTAATGTACAGGGCTTTAGCTATTTTGCAGGTATTTCTAAAAATTTTGGAATATGTAGCAACATACTTATTGAAAGTTTCAGTGTTAATGTAAGGCTTAAGGCCATACAACTCGAACAGTCTTTCTCTACTAATCCTAATACCTCTGGTTGCCCAGTCACTAAATATAAATTTAGTGCAAATATTTTTTGTTTTCTTTTCAAAAGTTTTATTAAATTCAGTGTGGAATAATGAAAAGAAATCCTCATAAAATTTATTTGCATCGTCCATATTATGGCCCAGAACATTTAACTTATTATTTAGGGCACTATTGAAACTATTTAATTTGCCAGTAGTTATTGGTCTAAATTGTATTTGCAATTTTTGTAAAGGTGTTTTAAACCTAAAAGTTACCGTTTGTCCACTATGATCTAACGGCAGAAAATTTACGATGGCTTTTTCTAAATAATCAAAATCGCAGAAGACATTATCAATACAAGTAGCAGAAGTTGGAGTTAATCTAGTCGGTTCGATAAAAACATTAAATAAATTGAACGATTTATTTAAAGGCTTAGTAATCTACAGCTATTTGAATTATTTTCAAGAATATTAATATTAAAATCACCACAAATAATTGCGGCTTTGTTACTGGATGCAAGTTTCGCTAGGACATCTTCCATTATTGACTCAAATAAAGAAAAGGTCTGATAATTAGGGGGTCTGTACACGCACACTACAACATGCTTATCTAGCTCAACACAGGACAGTTCGATGCATTGTTCAACTGATAAACCAACTATGTCATTGCGTTGCTTGGATTTTAAACAATTTTTAATCAAGATTAGAGACCCTCCACGCAGCATAGATTTACGGGTAAAACAACTGCCCACACTATAGTTCTCATAATTAATTAGCATTTGGTAATCCCTTAACCAATGTTCAGTAAAACAAACAATGTCAAACTTTGTTTTCTCTAAAAACATTTCAATTTCTAATAATTTGGAAGAAATACCTTGAATATTTTGATGAAATAACTTCAAGGCATTCTGCTGACCTTCTTTTTGATAATGACATCTTTTTGAGCAAGAAGATACCTTGTTGTTGTTAGTTAAAAGAATATTCTTCCTGGTACCTTCTGTTGTCTTACAAACTAGTTTAAATGATTATCCGGAGTTAAGCCCAAGACTTGAATGTCACCACCAGACGGTGAGCTCGTAGTGAGTGAGGGACATGGAACCTCCTTCGTACAGTTTGTAGAATTACTTATAGCTACATTTGAGCTACATTTATTCAGGCTCGCCACGTGACTTTTAGTATTATTACTAACTATTGTGGTATTAATAACACAAGACTTCGACATACTACTTATGTCTGAGTTTATATAAAAAGCTAATAGCCTTGCTATTATGTGTCTAAAATTAACAGGCAGATACACAGTATCCCTAGTCGATTTTAAAGTTTCAACAAAACTGTTGGTGTCAAAAAACACAAGCTTGTCACTGTGATGACTAGCTAAAAAGTGCATATGCTTATTAAGCATATGAATATAATTGTTTTGTCTATTCGTCAGTCTTTCAAAATATGGGAAAGCACACAATATTATTTTACTACAATCTATCTGTAACAACTTTGTTACACAGTCAGTGATTTCATCTTTTTTGACATTAGAACTATTACCTACAAATACAGTAACGTTGGTTTCAGGATTACATTCATTTCCTGTTACTGATGCCATTATTCGTTTGTAGGTTGACCCTGGCGTACAATAGTTTTGAGTAGAATAACTCAGGTTGTTATTAATTAATTTACCTAAACCTCTTCCTATACTATCTGAGAACATAACTGAATGATAACAATGATGACTACTTAAAGATGGACAGCTACTGATATCAAGCTGTACCACTTGAGATAGATCTTGCACTATATCAGATATATCTTGTTTAATAATACAGTCTTGAGACAAACTCTCAGTCTGGGATAGGTCATCCGTTAACTTAGACTGGACAGCATCAGGGTTTGAAACCTTCTGACAAGTACACTGACACATAACTAACTCATTAGCTGCAAGGATATGTTCTTTAATTTGGTTCTGAGAACCCACATATTTAATGTAAAGGGAACTAAGTCTGCCCTCAAGTACCTGTATGTCAGACTGTAAGCGCTGCGTATCAATTTCATAGATTTTTTTGCTGTCTTCTAATTTGATCTGATAATTGTTTAACTTATTGATAAGATCAACACGTACTTTTCTCAGTGGAATATTTTTAGAAAAGTGTTTTTGCTGTTTCCTAAATTGCTTGCATTTTTTAATTATTCGATTCAGTTTTGCATATTTTTTTTATTTTGTTATGATTAACATTATGACTATAATTACAATTATAATTCTGTTTCAGCAAGGAATCTTCAGTTAGATCAATAGTTGTTATGGAGTGAGGGTAACAATTTGTGTTAACTAATTCATTATATAAGTGATTAGTTTCTTTAACCTGGGTACATTCTTTTTCTTTCTCTAACTGGATAATACGACTATTAGCATGAATTAATTCATCTTCTAGGTCCTTAATTTTGCCTAAAGCCTCCTCATACAAATTACTACAGTCAATGAAACCATCCGTGACCACCTTCAGTTGATCGCGTTCTTCAACAATATTCAAATATTGCTGATGTAGGTCAACTAGCTCCCGTTTAAGGCTTGAGTTTTTGTCAACTATCTTCTTGATTTCCTCCTCACTTTCATCATTCTCCTGTAACAATTGTTGACATTGGAGTTTTGATGCTTCAAGTTTTTGGAGGGCCGTTCTCAATTTAAGCTCCATATCCTGAGCAGTAGCCGTAGCAGTAGCGGGTCATCACAGGCATGGTTTCAGGATTTGTTACTGAAATTAGAATAAAGAAACGGTAAGAACAAGTAGGATAGAGAAATAAAGCTGGAAATTAAAAGGGAAAATGGGAGAAGTTAGCGTAGTTTAGTGGAGAAATGAGGTTGGCTATTAAATTGGCTTGAACAGCTATTAACAAAGTTATATTATTAAATTGAATGTATAACTTTGATGCTTTTATTGCCTTAGGATTTTACTTTTCCCTAAGTGGGTAGGTTGCCTAGATTTTAAAGTTATTAGTTATTCGTTATTACAGTATAAGGAAAATGCAAAAATAACGATCATAAGCGTTTTATTGTTGTATTAATAATAAAGATCAAAATGAGATTAGCAAAATCTTCGCTTATTTTCGATTTTCTACAATGTAAACAATGTAATTTAGACTCAATGCAGGGTGCTTAATAGAATACCTAACGAGGATGTGTAACAGAGTTATGGTGACGATTGTGTGCTATTAAAAAGTAATGGGAAACAAATACTTCCCCGTTAAAATCCACAGTTGGAATGTCAGCTGCTGGTTTTAGGTTACCGGTGTGTAACCAAACACTGAATTTTACTTTATATTTTTACAGGAAAACAATAATCCTGAGTCTTTATGCAATTATACTACGTTTACACATAAAAAGACACCTTAATTTCACATAAATTACTAATTAAAATTAATTAAAATATGGAACAAAAATTTGACATGTCACTCGGTCAGTGTTGCCCCAAAGGAAGTGGACGTGGCGAAGTCCCGACACTGTGACAAAAAATGAGATCGACTTCATCATGACGGATAGCAAGCACATATTCAGAGATGTCTCAGTGATCAACAGGTTCAATACCGGGTCTGATCACCGACTGCTCCGAGGCTCTCTGAATATCAACTTAAAGCTTGAAAGAAACCGTCTGTTGAAGTCCACGCTCCGACCTAACCCAATCCAAATCATGGCGGGCACCGAGAAGTTCCAGCAGGCTCTCGGGAATAGATTCGTTGCCTTGGATCCCACTGATGACGCCGACGAGACCCTACACAATCTGGTCGAAACGTTGAGAGACGAGGGCATCAAGTTCTGCCAAAAGCAGCGTACTGGCAGGAAATCCAAACTCTCGGATGAGACTCTCAGGCTGTTGGCAAAAAGACGGGAAACCACCCAAGCGACTTTGTCAGATAGGTCAGACCTGAACAAGCGAATTGCGAAGATGGTACGGCACGACCTTCGGAGCTCCAACACACGCCTCATTGAAGAGGCAATAGAGCGAAACCGAGGGTCCAAAGTATTCACTCAGTAGCTTGGCAGGAGCCACCTGACGAAGCTTAAAACGCACGACGGGAGGACTGTATTGTCGAAGCCGGAGATATTCGCCGAGATAGAAGATTTCTATGGCCGATTATACGCTGCACATGCCCCTCGTTCCCAACGAGACGACCACGATTCCAGAGCCACCCTGACATGCCACTATACCGACGAACTGCCAGACATCAGTCAAGACGAGATCGTGTTAGCTCTGAGGCAGCTTAAAAATGGAAAAGCCCCCGGTGAGGACGGCATAACTTCAGAGCTTTTGAAAGCCGGAGGAGCTCCTGTTATACAGGAACTACAGAACCTCTTCAACGATGTCCTTCACAGTGGGAGAACTCCAAAGGCGTGGAGCAGGAGTTTGGTGGTGCTCTTTTTTAAGAAGGGTGATAAAGCCCTCCTTAAAAACTACAGACCCATCTCACTCCTGAGCCACGTCTATAAGCTGTTTTCACGAGTGGTCACGAACCGTCTCGCCAGGAGACTCGACGAGTTCCAGCCACTGGAACAGGCCGGGTTTCGCGGAGGATATGGCACCATAGACCACATACACACAGTGAGGCAGATTATACAGAAGTCCGAAGAGTATAATCAGCCCCTGTGTCTGGCCTTTGTGGACTATGAGAAGGCCTTTGATTCTGTCGAAACCTGGGCTGTTCTGGAATCCTTACAGCGATGCCAAGTAGACTGTCGCTATATCGAGGTACTGAGATGTCTTTACGACGCCGCCATCATGAGTGTCCAAGTACAGGACCAGCAGTCCAAACCCATCCAACTGCGCAGAGGAGTGAGACAGGGGGATGTTATATCCCCGAAACTGTTCACGAGCGCGTTGGAAGATATGTTTAAGACGCTGGACTGGAAAGGTAAGGGCATTAATATAAACGGCGATTACATCTCACACCTGCGATTTGCTGATGACATAGTCATAATGGCGGAGTCGTTGGAGGAGCTGAACCAGATGCTGGGCGGCCTAGCTTCAGCCTCGCGACGCATCGGTCTCGGCATGAATTTGGATAAAACCAAAGTCATGGTCAATGGTCTCATTGATCCGGGACCGGTCGTCGTACATGGCCACCCTCTCGAAATTGTTTCCGAGTACACTTACCTTGGGCAAATTCTGCAGTTAGGTAAAAACAATTTTGAGAGGGAGGCCAAGAGGAGGATCCAGCTAGGTTGGGCAGCGTTTGGGAAACTACGCCGAGTCTTCTCGTCATCCATACCGTAATGCTTGAAAACTAAAGTTTTCAATCAGTGCGTCCTACCCGTCATGACCTACGGTGCTGAGAAGTGGACACTCACGATAGGGCTGGTCCACCAGTTTAAAGTCGCTCAGCGAGCTATGGAAAGAGCTATGCTCGGAGTCTCTCTGAAGGATAGAATTCGCAACGAATACATCCGACAGAGAACCAAAGTTATCGACATAGCTCAAAGAATTAGCAAGCTGAAGTGGCAGTGGGCCGGCCATATCTCGCGAAGAACCGACAACCGTTGGGGTAAACGAGTTCTTGAGTGGAGACCGCGACTCGGCAAACGTAATGTAGGACGTCCTCCGGCCAGGTGGGATGACGATCTGCGAAAGACTGCAGGCAGATGCTGGATGCGTCGAGCTGAAGACAGGGCACTATGGCGCTCATTAGGGGAGGCCTATGTCCAGCAGTGGACTACTATAGGCTGATGATGATGATGATGATGAATCAGTTTAAATGACGTATACAATGACGTAACATCTAGCAATATAGTTCTTGTCGGTGACATAATCATTGGTATATGCCCAAATAGCTCTGACCCCTTTAGGGAGGAGTATTTGACTTTTAACGCAACTCATGGCCTATTCCCAACACATGCCCATCCTACGAGAATCAACACCTGTCTAGACCACTATTTGACAAAACCTAGTCTACCCTCCATGACATTGGTTCTAGAATCATATATAACAGACCACATGCCAATAATTTTATCTGTAGATACATCCAATCCCAATTCACAATTCTCCCCCACCACGTCTTATACGGATTATTCACTGGTAAAAAAAGATCTAGAAACTGCAAACTTTGCGAATGTATTAGCAACTGCTGACGCCAACTTAGCAGCAAACTTGTTTGCATGATTGCGGGCGTTGTAGCAAACCACACCCATACGACCACGGTAACAAAGAAAAACAACATTCTCAAACCGTGGATGACACCTGGCCTACTCCGCTGTATAAAAAATCGCGACAGACTACACGCGAAATCCAAAAAAGCTCCCGGAAATGTAATACTCAAGGTAACATACACTCGCTACCGTAACTTCTGCAATCGTCTTCTCCGTAAATTGAAAATAGCGTACGACAAAACTCAATTAGACGAAGCAGGCAGTGACCCCAGGGCCCTTTGGAAAGCCATAAAAAATATTACACACACTCAAAAGGGAAAGGTCAGTTCTTCTGAGCTTCTAAGAGCATCTGATAACCCCATTGCGGCTGCTAACAATGTATGCAAATTTTTCTCCGAAGTTGGAAAAAACTTGGCCGACAAAGTTGTTTCTTCGACCCCTTCCACTAGTAACTGTTCCTTCAACACAGCTAGCGCTGATAACTCTCCAACCTCGCCTATAATCAGCCCGCCGAAGTGATATCGATATTGATACCATCATAATGCAGCTTCGCCCTGATTGTACCACAGGATGGGACGGCATCTCGTCCAGTCTGATTAAACAATGTCGACAGGTACTGATCCCTCCTATCATGCATATCTGCAATCGCGCCATAACCACTGGTGTAACCCCATGCCTTTAAAAAAGCAATAATACATCCCATTTACAAGAACGGGGACAGAAGCTGTGTAAATAATTATCGTCCCATGGCCATACTATCTTCTTTGTCAAAAGTCCTGGAAAAAATACTAAAACGTGCGCTTAAGTCCTTCTTGGAAAAAATTAACATTTTGGCCAAAAACCAGTATGGTTTCCGCTCTGGTGTTTCAACCGAAGATGCAGTGATGCACCTAACAAACGCAGTCGTGAAAAACTTAGATGCAAAAAATTGCTGTTTATGTATATTTTTAGACCTATCCAAGGCATTTGACACGGTCTCTGTCCCCATTCTCTTAGAAAAATTGGAAAAGCTCGGAATTCGAGGTATCGCTCATAACATTTTTAGGGATTACCTTAGTAACAGAAAGCAAAGAGTTAAAATAGATGAACACCTCAGTGAGGAAAGATCAGTCTCTTATGGCGTTCCGCAAGGGAGCATCCTGGGCCCCACTCTCTTCCTGCTGTATATAAATGACCTCTGCTCAATGTCTCTCCCACATACCAAAATATTCACGTATGCAGACGACACTGCTCTCTTCATATGGGGTCCGAACTGGCACACAGTCAAGAAAAGAGCAGAATACTCCCTCTCTCAGGTCATGAACTGGCTAAACTTGCGTACTTGGCCCTATGCCAGTCAGTTATTCAATATTGCGCCACCGTATGGGGAGGTGCTGCTAAAACATATTTTCTTGGTCTGAAGAGAGCGCAGAGAGCAGTCCTGAAAGTCATGACTAAAAAACCGTACCACTACTCTACGACACAACTGTACTCAGATTGTAAAGTACTAACAGTTCGTCAGCTCTGCGTGCTCAAATCCATACTGAGGAAACACCCATCTGTGCCCCTACCCGGCCCAAAACAGACGAAGCAAAATGCCTGTTTGCCCTCGCGCCCCTTGTAAAACAGCTTTCGCCAGTAGACAGTTTAGCAGCCTAAGTAGTAGACTATACGATAGCATAAACAAAAAGCTTAGTATTGTAGGACTTTCCAGGCAAAGAGTTAAAAACATTGTTAATGGCTGGCTACAGCAATTGGACTACCAAAAGACCGAAAACTTACTTGCACACACTGCGTAATATCATACAACACACGCTTTCACTTTCACATTGACAGCTCACCACACGGACACACAAACTCACACACACAAACTCACACATTCACTCACACACACACACACACACACACACAATCACATTCATTCTTAGAAAATAAAAAATAATTTACGTCACGACAATGCTCCACGTTTGATTACTGACTCCCAAAATACAAGCCCTGGCTTAGTTTGGGTATCAGTTTCAGTACCTCAGGTAAAATTAAATAAATACTGTATACTTAGATGTACCAAATTATTGTAAATGCTTCTTGTGAAATTATTTTTTTTACATGGACAGACATAACAGCGGGAGCGCGCGCAGTTCAGAAACGTCAAAATAACTAGGACGTTCAGATACACACTCTTGAATATATTGTCGATTCATAATACGTAACGTGATCGGCATTATGACGCGCGGTAGCTCGAAAAATGGCGACTGTGATAATCGTGAAATCTTTGACTTTTATAGGTTTTTTTACCTTAGCCTTACGGTTCTGGCAGTTGTGGTTGTTTAATATTCGATTCTTACCTTCAGGTGTACAACAGATACAGTGCTTGTCATATGCGTGTATCCAAACGCAAACGCAGTTGTGTTGATTTGCAAATTATGTCGAAATAAAAACCGGACAAAATCAATTCCCACACATATTTTTATTGTCATTTTTGTCGCCACTCTAAAGAAATGTAATTGTTGCGATTTATTTAAGTAAATTCAAAAAGTAATTTTCGTATATTAATAATTACTGAACATTTACGTATTCTGAATGGCTTCTGGGGGCAGAATCCGGCCATGTCATTTGCTTAAAATCAACTTTTCTTATGCGTAATCAGCCTATAATGTTCTAACTGATGGGACACAGGACTTCTCTCTATGAGAGGGAGTGGCAAATAATCTACCACGCCGGCCGGACCAGTGCGTGTTTTTCATTCTGCGACATACCGGTTTCCCCACGATGTTTTCCTTCACCGTTTTGAGAGCAGTAGTGATGAAATGAAATACACAAAGAATAGTGCCTGTCTGGGTTCAAATTCACAACCTACAATTCGTAGCTTGGGACCAATACCACCGAACCACCACTGCTCTCACTTTTCTAATGAGTAGGTACTAATTAATGCGATATGGTAGCGGATTAAATAACCTACCTTAAGCCTGATTTCAAATCAAATGAAACAACATGGTGCGATTTAATTGCCTGTAGCATTTAAGTTGAATCAACATTATAACTTGCACCATCTAAACAGCGTCTAAATGACGCATTTGTTGATTCAGCTATATGTTTTGTCACACACGAAAATTGAAACCTGTAAATGGGTCTTTTCTTTAGAAACGATGCACTATTATTCGATTA
This sequence comes from Dasypolia templi, assembly GCA_963555695.1. Classification (NCBI taxonomy): domain Eukaryota; kingdom Metazoa; phylum Arthropoda; class Insecta; order Lepidoptera; family Noctuidae; genus Dasypolia; species Dasypolia templi. The sequence continues at coordinate 8,144,556 of OY743137.1, read as the reverse complement.
CACACATTATATCGATCTTTTTCTTTTTAAATTGAGTGATAAATACTAATTGGGTTCAATAACACTTACAAACTTTGTAACGTAACGTTTAGCCGACTGGCTAAACGTGGTTACAAGTTATTATAGTTTTTAAAATATAAAATACAAAATTACATAGAAATAGATATTAAGGAATAGGAATCGATTAGTAGTAGCTCGCGTAGGACGATCCTCTTGCCCGCAGTCTATCGTGTTGGAGCTCGCAGCAGCCTCTCCATGCTCACGGTCGCGAAGCGGCTCACGGTTGAATCAGCTCGCGTCGGCCGCTCCTCCGTGCCGCAGTCCGTCGAGTGGGAGCTCGCAGCAGCCTCGCCATCAGCCCGCAGCCCGTTGCGAGGGAGCTCGCGTCGGTTGGTGTTTCTTCAGGCGGCGGCGTCTCACGCCACGTTTATTAGTTCTCTGCAACACGTCTCAAACCCGCAGACTCAAGCGGGAGGGTCGGAGGTGATCGGGAGAGTTCGAACACCTTCATGCACACAAGATAAAATGAAATTCACTGAGTTTAACTTTTGAAATGTATTTAAAGAGCTTTTAGAAAAACATAGAGTAAGAAAAGGTACGAAAAGAAAGAAGCCAACAGAGCGAGCCAGAAGGGCGAGTCAAAAGAACGAGTCAAAAGACGGAATCAAAAAGAACCTGGTGAAAAGTATCGGATGGTTTATATAGCCCCTGGCCGATCGTTCTAGAAGTGACTTTTTTAGTTTTCAATCCAAATACTTCTTAATTGGTTATCGGCCAGGAACAATAAAGATTGCTTACAGTGAGAACCTGGCATAACACTAGTTTTACGATACCTTTACAATAAAATAGACGACCTCTTAGCTCTATTCCATAGAAAAAGAAAAACTGACGGATGACAATGTTAGATACAAAATGTCACAACGTTCAATAAAAGGAAAATAATATGAGATCACATGAAATGAGATAAACGGATGTGGAAAATAGACAGAGGTAGCTAAAGATTTGCTTTTCAGCAGTACAACAATTATCAGATAAACAAATGTAAGTTAAATGAGTGTCATACAATTTTCATAAAGACTTTAGTACCAACTGAATCATAGAAAGAATTGCTGTGCACAACAGCTCTTCAGGTGTTAAATACATAAATAGATAATAAGATGTGTTTTTGTTGTAACAAAATACCACAACTTCTCCTGTCCTTATCCCATTTTACTTGAGGTCGGCGCAAGTTGTCATTTTCTTCCCCAGTTCTCTATAAGTCGTCATTTTGGTGGTCACTCCATTTCTTGCCAAATCATCTTTCACACGGTCCATCTATCATTTATTTCATTATCCCCTACTCTTCACATTCATACCTAAAAAAATTCCTCACGACATAGACAATTCTGTGAATGTTGAGGTAATAAACTCAACCCGTTTAGTTAGCAAACATTGTTGAATCGTATTACCTGTAACACAAAACAGAAAGCAATCAAACAGTACTGTTTTTCATAAACAGGCAAAGATATTATGAAATGTGCTTGTTAAAACATTCAGCGGATTACCGCTCCACAGGTTGGTATACTGTAATCATTTATCATTGCCCAAGGTTAGTAATCATTCATTCTAATGATTTGGGAATAGGTTAACAATGTATGTTGTGTAATATTTCAGGATTAAACAAAATGGTTTTGGTTTCAACGTTTTTGAAAAAAAATATGCTTTTAATATTTTAGCGCGCTTACACCCGTTCCGAGTTAGCGTGAGCGCGATAACGATGTCCCGTGAATCGTCATAGATGACGTCACGATATGCGCCATCTTGCGATAACGACGACCATGCCCTTTAAAAATATCACTGTGAGCGAATTGTCAGCTGTCATAATCGTGATATCTAAATCGGAACGCTAATTATCGATGTGAGTGCTGTCAGCGATTATGGTCTAACTCGGAATGACACGATAGTAAGCTGGGACCTCGACCAGTATAATTGTGTACCTTATAGGCAATTACTTAGGGAATATTTAGTTATTACATTACTAATATTAATTAGCTTCATAGGTATTTTATAATGGAAATTAAAATGATTTAGGTAAGAACAGAACAGTGTTTTAAAATACGGCTTAAGACTGAACTCGGAATTTTAGAAACTCATTTGGTATCTTAAATTCAGAGCTTAAAAATACATAACTATAAATTCAAACCCAATTTAACTGTAAAGGATATTCCTGATCCAAGAAATAATACGTTTTTAATTAAGAGAAATGTTAAAAGGACGTTAGATCAGATTAAACTTACATTTACAACTACCCTCGAAAGATTGATGATACCATATAACCAGAATAGATTTTTGGAAAGAAATAAATCCTAGGAGAGTGCTCAATGAATAAGAGGGACGAATCCTGTAATATATTTCTGAAGTTTATATTTTTATAAGCAGAAATGAAAAATGATGTCATATTCGAAGACGATTACAGCTTCAGACTGAATAAGGTTGATTTCTTGCACAATCTAAAGTTACATAGGTATTGAAGGATCTTCTCAAGCATCGTTTTGTATTTTTCTAGCAAAGTAGATGTTTACGGGTTTGTGTGAGCTCTATTGTTGATAGCTTCATATTACTAATTGGCTCTATAACGTTTCACGTTTTACTATTGAATATATTGAACAATTGATTGGGTTCCTAATATTATTATATGCTTTCACAAAATATAAGAGATCATTTAAAGGTAATGTTTTCATAAAGGGATATTCGTTTTAAATGTAAAGGAAAATTTACACAACAACACGGATTAACGTGCAAATACAAAAGGTAACATTACCTTCAGAATACCAATTACAACCTTTTACCTCCTACTCTTGTATTTTTTTTTTGTTACCTCATCGTAATAAAAGATTCCTATCTTTTGTGGGGACCAAAGAAACACGCGATAACGTTTAAAATCCAAAGCAGCTGGTTGACAAGAGCTTTTGCGAGGAAATCCTTCTGTGAAACGGTAACGCCTTCCCTTGGGGAATATGTCAGGAGTTCGTTACGAAGGAGGACGAGCTTGAATACAAGATAAATACAGCGTTACTTTTTTTTACGAAAAATTGTGTGGTGTACCACTGGGTAATAATTTTCTCGGCACAAACAGAAATGGAAAGTGATTGTTTTTATTTAATTCATAATTTAGAAATCATTGTAGAATGTTTTTCGTAGAAATGTATTATAATAGAATATAAGCTACAATGACAGATTGAAAATTGAGTTGGTCTTAGAAAGGGCATAATTTATTGTTTAGAAGGGCTTAAACCATACGAAAAATGAACCAGAACAAGAGTATTCTTATCTCGAAATTTTTGTCATTTTAGTATGGATGGTATCCTTCTGTTGAAAGAACGATCTTTCTCTGTTTACTAATTAAAGTTAATTTGGTGTAAATAATTATAGGATACTGTAGTATATAAATTGATTGATTAGCGTTGCTGAGGATTGAGTTTAGTAATATGCAACCTGTATTGTATGTTATTAACTTAATAGACTAGCGATTTACTTGGATAATGATTTGCTCACGATGTTTCTTTGCGAAATTCTTTGAACATTAGGCGAAAAAGTCTGTTTTGTAGCTACACATAAATTGTTTTATGAGTGACAGAACGGTCAATTCCAGTGCATGAAATTAATGGCCGACCTTCCAAAGGGTCACAATATTTGAGAAATGAAGCTTTTCCACGAAAGCATTAAACTAAGCTTTTAATAAAAATCTTCATAAAATGACGACTTTACCTTGAAGATGGCTATGTAAATAGTTATTAAACTATTATAGTTTACTGAAGAGGTTGCTGCAATTACGAATCTTGGAAAACAGCTTTCAGTGCAAACTAATTGACATAATTTGATATTTGATTAGATAATTATAACTCATCACTGTTTAATAAACGCTCTTAATGTTCACAAATTACATTCTGATACTAGTTAGGTATTACATATTTGACATAATTTTGTAGTTTGTTGGAGTCTTTAGTAGTAAGCCTTCAGTCAAAAATACGGCTATATACAAAAAAAAAACTTAGTCCGACTGAAACCTAATCGAAGCCCTAGAAGACATAACATAATATGTGTTCCCAGAGATTACTCTGGTAACATGGCATACATTAAAGCTAGAAGCAAGATTCCCACAAAAGATAATCTGTTCTAGAGAATTTGCAGTTTCGACTCAATATACAGGGTGTTTGGCAGAACGTTGAACATACGAAAATGGTGGATAGGTGGGATCATCTGTTACTTAATCAGCCCTAATTTATTTGGCCCTGGACCCCTGGATGTTGTAAAAATTTTTTTTTTGCTTTCTTCTAGTTTCACCACTTTCTTACCTCATGGTACAATTTTATTGCTAGTTAAATTTAATATTCAGTTTGTTTATGAGCTCGTCACGAGGACATCGATACTTTGACGTCGAGCCAATATCGTTGCGTATGACATACCTACTGATACTATGTTTAATTTATTTTCCTAATTACATAATTGATCCTATTAACAAAAACTCATAAGTCGTGTGTCTTCTTAAGTTCTGAGTTGAACTACGCGATGACAAATGCGTGCACTGACTGGACAGATCCACTCAAATCTGTTTATTTTGATAAACAACACATCACACACACACTAGTCTTCATGGTCCTCATAACATGGCTTGACCAAGATTATGTTTAGACATTAAAAGAGACTCTTATGGTTTGTTTCGGTTTTTTTTCTCAGAGTGGTCAGTTAGGAAACACCAAAGTCATGTTGTTTCACAACATAATCATTTTTTGCCTTGTTCAAGTGTGTTTCGAACTCATTCATAAACATAAATATCATTTAACATGCCACATATCAAACAGTAAAAAAACTGACATCTTATCTCTAATCGTCAAAAGGTATTTATTTCAGACAACACAATCATGAGTTGTAATGCATTCGATTTTCGCCACCATTTGATATTGCCAACTTCTGAACTGGGGTTCCCAGGATTACCCTTAGCCCACTCGGCCTGAGGCCGTTTACTGAAGTTTACTTTGAAAGAAATCATCAAGGAATAAAAATGAAGCGAGTTTTCTCTGTTATGTAATATATACATATAACCTAATATAATATAATAATGCTGCTCAACGCCTGTCAGTCACAATAGGGATGATGACTACGAGTAATAAAAAATAATAAAAAAATAAGATAATCAGAAAAATCTGTGAAGTCGATGTAAAAATGAAGAAGTAACACGCTTTAAAGTTTTCTAAAAAATGTATAGCGCTAGTATGAAGTTGCATAGTCGTATCATCACTTCTACGATAGTGCTGTCAAAAATCAAAATCAAAAATCATTTATTCAAATTAGGCTGAGAATCACATGTATATAAATATTAATATGCCAATAGGAACCTTAAAGCTTAAGTGGTACATTTTACTTTATTCTTAATTTGCTACAAATGTAGTCTACGTGTTGGGACCAAGAAAAGTTCTAATCTATTTTCATGCCAAGGTAGGTTACACAGTCTACTCTCTCAATAGGTTTACATTAACAGTCCAGTAAATTATTATGGTGGCACATATAATCGTGGGTAAATAAAGGGGGAGTCGCACCATGCGGTCGTAAATATGGTGAATAAATTTACAATAATTTAGTTTTATCATCGTTTAACATAATGCCATTGTCGTAAGACCATATAACAACAGCGTCTATATCTTGTTGAACTAGCTGGTAGGTATCGTATAAGTTAGTTCCGGAGCGAAGTATGCACAAGTCATCTGCAAACATATACGCTGAACAATGCTTTAGCACTCGGCACAAGCTATTAACATGCATAAGATAACAAATTGGTCCACATCCCGAGCCCTGCGCCATCGCCACCCCACTCCGCACCTCGACTCTGTCACTAAGCGCGTCCTCCACCCTCACACGGTAGGAGCGCGTGGTGAGGTAATCACAGAACCATGGGTTCAATGGTTCTCTCACCCCGCAATGGTCCTCCATTGCTTTGAGGATGGTATCTGATTGCAAAGTGTCGAATGCTTTTTTATAGTCAAAATATATTGTAATAACAATTTTTTTTATCGTTTAGGTAACTGTTAATTTCGTCTGTTAATTTAGTTAACAATGTATTTGTACTTTTTTCTTTTAAAAAACCGTGCTGACACTCGCTAATGATGTTTTTTTTTTTGTATATAGTAACTTAATTGTTTGACGATACACTTTTCTATAATTTTATCTATAGTAGATAAAATTGATGTAGGTCTGAAGTTTGATACATTTTTGCGATCACCTTTTTTTGTGAATTGGGCGGACTATTGCCTCTGTAATCTTGTTCGGAAATATGTAGTTCTTGACATTTAAGTTTATTAGTTTAGCTAAAACGGGACTCACTTTATCCATAACTATTCTAAGGTCGGACATTTGCACAAGATCGCTACCCGGTGATTTATTTGTATTCATGTTTTTTATTATGTTTTTGACATATTTCGAGCTTACTGCTTGCCACCTCATGGACAAGTCCGTGACTTTTACATAGGTCTGAATGTCTCATGACACTTATGTTTTATATCTTCTATTTCTTTACTGAAGGTAGACGCAAATTTATTACTTATGTCTATAATACTTCCTTGTCCGAACATATTTGATAGAGTTAATTAATTTACCGATTGTTTATTGTTTCCCATCATAATATTTATCCTATTCCATATTTTTTAAATGTTTGTATTACACTCTAATATACAATTTTTATCAAAAATATTTTTACTTTTAATTATAGCTTTTTGGCATTTATTTCTTATTTTGGTATAATTAAGTCTCTTTAGCATATTCATTGGCACACTGCTCCATAACTCAAATAATCTGTCTTATCTTTTATCATAGACTTAACCATATTATCAATCAATTTTTTGTTGTTCCTTTTACTGTTAGAAATACGTTTATTTACGTAACTCACAGTAAATACCCACGAATATTTGTTTGAATGCTTTATACAATTCAATAGTAGGTGTACATAATAATGAGTATTCTATTATATTCTAATAGGACACTCTAATGACATAAGGTGGTCAAAATCAGTGCTTAATCATTTCTCTAGAACTTTGTTATTGTCAAGGTTGTGCATCGTAGGTTTGTTCAGGTTTACTTTTGTGAATCGTATCGTACATGTGTTGAGGGGGTGTGTTGGAGATATATCACACTGTTCTTAGGTAAACTTTTAACCTTCCTAATAACCGCTTAACTGTATTCCGTGTGTTTACGCTCTTCAGACCTCCCCAACAAAAAGGAATATTGGTTTTACATTTAATGCTATTCTAGATAATTGATTTTTTTCCATAAACTATTACGTTCATAATTAAATAGTTATTACAATAATTTATTGACTTACACACACATCACATTGAGCGATGCGATAAGCTGCATCTTACGCAACTCTCACAAGTATGCTGTTTGGCAAAACATAGAAAGCGGCATCTAGTTGTTATGAAGAAAACTATTTGATGACAACATTTTTCTTACTATACTCACAGCTTTTTACATGACAATATGGCGTCACGTAGTGTTGGGACGATAATGTGAAATTATAGTGTTTAGTGTTGGGACATTGTCAATGGATTCTTGTCGATAACGTGGAATTATTCATTGGTATGAGGTGTTACTAAACCCTTCCTTTTTTATCGTAAATAATTAACGAACACTCTTACTTCTATTATTCTGTTATTTTCTTATTTTCGTCTCAAGACGTTTATTTTATTTTAAGGCTTAAGGCTCACTTTTCCATTGAGGTCAGTTTTTATTTTTTTATCATACCCTAGTTTTTATGTCTTTATTCTGGCTTTTTGGACACACTCGGAGCTCGCACATATGATCGTATTTATTCTGTATCCGCTGCACAACGATGTTGTTTAAATTCAGTAATGTAACAACTAAGGTTATGATTACTACGTATTAAGTTACGTGTTAATATAGGTCAATTTATTTTGTTCTTCTTAATTGTCACTTCGTTTTAGATTGGCCAACCTCAGTTTTTTTTTGCTGTAGCGTTACTCCGCTACAGTTAATCCTTCTATTTCTATTTATTTTAAATAGCAAGCTAAGCCGATGTCGACTATTCTGGCAATGTCTAAAGTGAGTTGGAAAAAACAATTGTGCATGTTAAAAAAAAAGGAAGAAAAATTTACTAAATTATAAAAAAAAACAACAACTGAAGACAAAAGTAAAATTATTCGATTGATGGTGTTGATCACTATGTAGATCTTGTTGGGTTAGTACGGGACTGGAACAAACAACAAATATGTAAACATAAATATTGTAATAATAAAATAGGTTAAATCATAAAAAGCATACCACAACCGCAGAGAAAGAATAATGTATAATTTTATGTTACTGTGACGGATGAAGGTCATCAGCGCCACAAGCAGTTCAGAGGAGGAATATGTTAGCAAGGAGGGGAAATTAGTCGGAAGAGGGATTTTAAATTTAGGGAGACGGCTATATAGATTTAGAGATGGAACGTTGTTTGAGCATTCAAAGAAGATGTGATCCAGGGTGCCGTCTTCCAACCCACACTCAAAGAGAGAAGAGTCCCGAACCCGGATTTTTCCAAAAATACGGGAGTACTACAAAAACCTAGACGAATACGACAAATGATGGATATAACGGTTTCGGAGACTTTTTTGTATCCGTAGAACCAAGGTTTTGATTTAATGACTGGTTGTACCGCATAGTAAAACCTATCCTTTATTCTTCCAGTCGCATTCCACTGTTCCTGCCTGGAAGATTGGAGCTTAATTTGTGGGAGATTCAAAAAATCATACCCCTGATGGGTATTGTGGGTGAGATCAGCTACTGTTGAAGAGCAAGCATCTTTGCCCGAAACATCAGTGCACTCATTGCCCTTAAATCCACAATGACTAGGTATGTAAACTAACTGAACCTCTTTGTGATTACTAACTAGCACAGGATAACAAGGACTTTTTAATTTAAAAACTAGGGAGCTGTTGTGTTCGAGCGCATACTCGCAGCCCGCCTCGTCGGCCACTTGTTTAGAGAGGGGCCAAACCTGGACGAGAGCCAGTTCGGCTTTTGGCATGGGCGCTCTACCATCCACGCTGTGTCGAGGGTGAGAGTCCTGGCGGAGGAAACAGTGTCCCGGGGCGGGGTGGTGGTGGCGGTGTCCTTGGAAATCTCCAACGCCTTCAACACCCTGCCCTGGAGTTGTATTCGGGGGGCACTGCGTTATCATCGGGTGCCTCTCTACATCCGCCGCATCGTTGGGGCTTATCTGTCGGGGAGGTGTGTCACCTACATGGGACGTGATAGCGGAAACCAGCGCCAGGTGTCGTGCGGTGTTCCACAGGGATCGGTCGTTGGACCGCTCCTGTGGAACATCGGGTACGACTGGGTGCTGAGGGGCGAGCTCCCGCCGGGCGCTGACCTGACGTGTTACGCGGATGACACGCTGGTCACGGCCCGGGGGAGTTCGCACAGGGAGGCAGCGTTGCTCGAGACGGCGGCGGTCTCACTCACGGTGAGCCGCATACGGCGCCTCGGCCTGGAGGTAGCCCTCAACAAGTCGGAGGCTATGGTGTTTCATGGCCCCCGGCGGGCGCCGCCGGCTGGATCACACATTGTGGTCGGGGGGGGGTCCGGATCACTGTCGAGCCCACCATGAAATATCTGGGATTGGTGCTCGACAGCCGGTGGGACTTCGGACCCCACTTCCGGCGGCTGGCGCCCAAGTTGTTTGGCGCGGCCGGGGCGCTGGCAACGCTGCTTCCCAATCTGGGGGGGCCGAGCGCCGCCTGTAGGCGGCTCTATATGGGGATCGTGCGATCCATGGCGCTCTACGGAGTGCCGATCTGGGCGTCTGACCTGACGGCCGGCAGCATAGCTGTCCTGCGCAAGCCGCAGCGGGCGATGACCGTCAGAGTCATTCGGGGGTACCGCACGATCTCCTTCGCGGCGGGTTGTGCGCTGGCCGGATCCCCGCCCTGGGACCTGGAGGCGAAGGTGCTCGCGTCACTGTACCGGTGGCACAAGGCAGAGCGGGAGCGGGGCGAGCGACCGATGCAGCAACATATTGAGAAGCGTCGGTTGCAGCTCCGCGAGGTCCTGGTGGCGGAATGGCGGGTGAGGCTGTCACGCCCTACCGGACCGCCCTACTCAGCGCCATCGAGGCGATCCGGCCAGTGCTCGACCGCTAGCTCGGGAGAAGGCACGGCTCCCTGACGTTTCGGGCGACGCAGGTGCTCTCGGGGCATGGTTGCTTCGGGAAGTACCTGTGTCGCATAAACAGGGAGCCGGACGCCCGGTGTCACCACTGCGTCGACTGCCGGGAGGACACGGCGTGGCACACGCAGGCAGAGTGTCCCGCTTGGGAGGAGCCTCGCCGTACCCTCATTTCAGAAGTACGCAGTGACCTGTCGCTGCCGACCGTAGTGAGTTCGATGGTCGGCAGCGTCGAGTCCTGGGACGCGGTGGTTTCCTTCTGCGGGACGGTCATCTCCCAAAAGGAGGCTGCGGAAAGGGAAAGAGAGATTCCGACTCTCGACCCGGCCCGCAGCAGATGCACCGGGCGTCGGCGGAGGGCGGACATTGCCCTCTTCCGGCCCCCCTAGGTGGGGGGCGACGGATTCGGGGACATCCGTCGCTCCCTATAATCAGGACCCGAGAAGGCGGCGCGCGTAGTGTTCCGCGCGCGCCGCTCACAGACGTTGCGGGGGCAGTACACCTCACTCCCCCCGCCCGAGACGGGGCACGCACAAGCGGGCCGTCACCAGCCGGGGATGCGGAAGACTTATGTGTTCCCGTGACCCCGGCGTAGGTGTGAGATGGAACACCGGGTTGGTTTTTAGTCGGAAAGAGTCCGACAGACCCCCACAAGGGGCGACAGACATCCATGAGGATTTTCCAAACCGAAACCAAAAAAAAAAGAGGGAACATTCGTCCTGACTTCACGGGGATGCGAGCTATAACGGTGAGCTGCCCCGTGACGGCGGCCCAAAAAATTACCGGGGCGGGCCGAAGGCTCCTGGCCAACGTGGGAGTGCAATGCACCTCGGAAGTGGACCACAGAGGTCACTGCTTCCGCTGTGGTCAGCCCGGTCACAAGGCCGGCTCGTGCGATGCCGCGCCGCACTGCTTTATATGTGCGGCAGCTGGCAAGCCGGCCGATCACCGGGTTGGGAGTGAGGCCTGCGCACCACCCGCAAGGGGCAGGGGCAAGCCCACACGGGCTCGGGAGTGTGCTGATATGAAGTGTCAGTAATGGCCTCCTCCAGGCGAACATCAACCACTGCGCCTCTGCTCAGGATCTGTTGCTCCAGAACATGGCGCAGTGGTCGATTAACATCGCCGTGGTCGCTGAGCCGTACTTTGTCCCGCCCAGGGATGACTGGGTGGAGGACCTGAGCGGCTCAGTGGCCTTAATTTCGTCGGCCGCCGCCGGTACTCTGTCCCTCGAGGCCGTCAAGAGGGGACAGGGTTTCGTTTCCGCCCCGTGCTCGTCCTCGGGGACTTCAATGCCAAGAACGTGGTTTGGGGTTCCCGGCTCACGGACACGCGGGGCAGGATGGTGGAGGACTGGGCTCTGGAGACAACCCTTGTCGTCCTAAACCGGGGTTCTGTCCCAACGTGTGTGCGGATGCGGGGTGAATCCGTGGTGGACATTTCGTTCGCCAGCCCCGCTCTGTCGCCGCACGTCATTGACTGTGCGCGTCATGGAGGGGGTGGAGACCTATTTCGACCATCGGTATATCCGGTTCGACGTCTCCGCCCAGACCTCTAGCGCGCCGGTCCGACAGGCCCCTAGTGGTCCGCGGTGGGCGCTGAAGCAGCTGGACCGGAAGCTCCTCCTGGAAGCCTCGATCGTGCAGGCCTGGGTGTAACCACTGGAAAGGTCTGCTGACATCAACGACGAGGCGGATGTGGTTCCGGGAGGCCATGTCCAAAATATGTGACGTGACAATGCCCCAGGTCCAGCCTGGACGTGCTTGGCGCCAGGTGTGCTGGTGGTCGCCGGAGCTAACGGCTTTGCGCAAGGCGTGCGTGGCTGCGCGACACCTGTAGACCAGGCTTCCGTATCCAGAGGGCGAATACGTAGCCTGAATACGTATTCGCCCTCTGGATACGGAAGTCATTCAGGCGAAGCTGTACGAGGGATACAGAGCGGCGTAGACCGCCCTCCAAGCGGAGATCCTGCGGGCCAGGGCCCTGGCCCGCGAAGAGTCGCTGGAGACTCTGGACAGGGACCCATAGGGACGCGTCTACAAAATGGTGCGTGATAAACTCCGCCCATGGGCTCTCCCACTGACGCAGTCTCCGGCCCCAGCTCGTGGAGGACGTGGTGAGCACTTTGTTTCCTTCGCGGAGGCAGCATACTCCCCCACCCATGACACCGCCTACTGCGGTGCCGGAAACGGACCACACCGCCGACGACGACGACGATGCTTCGGAGGTGACCGAGGTAGAGCTGAGAGTGGCGGTACATGGGCTTAGTGCCAAGAATACCGCCCCAGGACCCGACGGCTTACCTGGAAAAGCCTGGGTTCTGGCCTTAGAGGCTCTCGGGCCTTGACTAAGTGGGCTCCTAAGCGCATGCTTGGAGGGGGGCCAGTTCCCACCTCGCTGGAAGACGGGGAAACTGGTCCTCATTAAGAAGCCGGGGCGCCCTGCGGACTCTCCGTCCGCTTACCGGCCCATCGTGCTGCTCGACGAGGTGGGCAAGCTCTTTGAAAGAGTAATTGCAAACTGCCTCGTCGGGCGGCTGGTGCGGGTGGGGCCGGATTTGGCGGATAGCCAGTTTGGTTTTCGCAGGGGGCGCTCTACAGTGCACGCCATCATGCGCGTGAGAGCCCTCACGACGGGGGATGTGGTGGCCCGGGGTGGGGTCGTCTTGGCAGTGTCTCTAGACATCGCCAATGCCTTTAATACCCTGCCCTGGAGATGCATCAGGGAGGCATTGTGGTATCACCGGATGCCGACCTACCTCTGTCGCGTGGTCGAGGCCAATTTGACGGACAGGGCCGTCATCTACCCCGGTCACCGGGGAGAGTGCAACCGGCGAGAGATGTCGTGCGGTGTCCCACAAGGATCGGTCCTGGGGCCGATTTTGTGGGATATTGGTTACGACTGGGTGCTGCGCGCCGACCTCCCTAGTAGCGTCAGCGTGATTTGCTACGCTGACGACACGCTGGTCCTGGCACAGGGGAGGTCGCACCAGGCGGCGGCCGAGCTAGCAACACTCAGGGTTGCGACAATCGTCGAGAGGATCCGGCAGTTGGGACTCGAAGTGGCCCTGCACAAGTCCGAGGCCATGTGTTTTCATGGTCCTCGGAACGCGCCACTGTCGGGTTCCCAGATAACGGCGGGAGGGGTTCACATCGGCGTCGAGTCGACGATGAAGTACCTGGGACTCGTCCTCGACAGCCGGTGGAACTTCGTGGAGCATTTCCGACGTTTGGCTCCCAGACTGGAGCGGGCTGGGGCTGCCTTGAAGTGGCTCCTGCCCAATCTAGGGGGTCCAAACGCTTCCTGCCGGAGGCTCTACTCGGGAGTCGTGCGGTCCATGGCCCTTTATGGGGCACCGTTGTGGGCGCGTTCTTTGAGGCGCCGACCAGCCCGCCGGTTGAACGCGGCTGTCCGGCTGGTTTGGGGATACCGCACGATCTAATGCGAGGCGCCGAGCCTCCTTGCCGGATCGCCACCATGGGATCTGGAGGCAAAAGAAAGAAAAGAAAAGAAAGAAGAAAGAAAAGAAAAAACGTTTATTTAGCACAGACTAAAAGGCACACAAAGCAGGTAAATATTATAAGAAAAACAATAAAAAAAACATACAAATAATAATAAAAAAGTGTACAGCGCGAAATATGAAACTTGCAGGGTAGTGTGCCTCACGGCTGCGCCAAAAAGGCCCAATTCAGCAAAAAATGCCAGGCAACTAGTGCCCGACGCTGGTTTTCAACTGGACCTGAATTGTGAGGTAACGGATGTAAATCAGTTTTATACTGCAAAGTGACGTGTGTATACATATGAAAATAAAATTGTTTCAAATAATAATAGTCATGATTAAGTACATAAATAGAGTAAAATGCAAAACAAAAACAAAAAAAAAAAACAACGAAAACGAGCCGGAACAAACCAAAACCTGTTTTAAACGATGCCAGACTTCCACGCTCCAACGCATTGTATAATTAATTAATCCGTGCACTACATTGATGCAACGCACAATACGCTGCAAACAGCCGAGCGCGGCGGACTATTTACGGACACTTTGCAACCTCAAACCTTTTTTTTTTTAAACTCTTAGCTATGGTTGGCATCTAGATTGCCCAAATACGATGGTTATCAACATGAATACATTTGTGAAAGTGAAATTGGATGTAAATAAATAAATAAACAGTTTCATTAATTCTTTATAAGGTGACAGGTAGGTAACCTACCCACATACCAATTTCTAATTTTTAATTTTCAATTTCTAATTTCTTGGTGTATTTCTACAGTCTTATGCTCATCTATGGGAATGACAAATCACAAACTGCACAGAGGGTCGCCGCTGCTAGGACTTGGTGAAGGATGGGACAACTGGCGCCATCCTGACATCATACATTTCAGTTGCGTGCAAGTAGGCCAGACACATTGGGTACGTAAAACGTGGAATAGCAATGCATAAAAATGTAAATAAACGTTTATTTTAATGTGTTGTCTCATATTCTACAGGTCTCACAACTGCGAATGGGACGCAGCAATGCTGCGGATATCGCAACAACACCCTCCGGGCCGAGGATAAACGGGACATGAGCCAGCGAGCTAAACGGAGCCTGAGCAAGATCAAGAGCGGTTCACAGCAATAAAATTGTACAGTATAACAACAGCCATTTTTACATTTTCGTGCAACACTAACCGACAGAATTACTGACATAATTAAGTAGTTACGTACATACATCATATAATTGAGACATTTAGTGTAATCATGTCCAACTTCCGTTGCGCTTCAATGAGGTACCGCCGTAAGCGTCGTCTAAAAGCGCCTATCGTCTTAATTATTCTAATCGGTGGTGGCAGGTTATTCCATACCTTGGAAGCCGCATAACGAAAGCTGCCTCTAAAAGCGGCTGTACCCTGAGACCGAGTTGAGAGCTGTTGCGAGCATTGCCTTCTCCCGCATTCCCGTCTACTCGTAACCCAACTAAGCTTGTTATATAGGTAGTCCGGTTTCTGATATTTAACCACGCCGAACAGAAGGCAAGCCAAGTGCAGCTTGCGTCTGGACTTCATTTTAAGTGTAAAGTGCTTATTTAGAAAAGGTGTTACATGGCTTTTGCGAGGAATATTGTAACAAAACCGAGCGCAAGCGTTTTGTACCCTTTGGATGAGGCGATCTGTACGAGCTAGTAGGCGTGGGCCGTAAACCGTGTCAGCATAGTTCAACCTGGACAAAACCAGTGTTTCCACCAACTGTTCCCGTAATTTTTCGGATAAATAAGGCCTCGCATTGTATAAAACTTTTAGGCGATAGAAACAGTTTCTAACCGATTCCGCTACGTGCTTCTCAAAACGAAGGTCTTTGTCCATAACAACACCTAGATTCCGCGCTTCATACACCCGCTCAATTTGTTCGCCCATTAGCTTCAAGTCAAAAGTCACAGGGAGTCGAGCCAACTGCTGTCTTGTGCCAATTACCATATATTTAGTTTTCGTTGGATTTAACGACAGGCAGTTCTCCTCTGACCAGGCTGCAATTCTTTGAAGATCATCATTAAGATCCTTAATGGCACTATCATACTCGTCTGGTCTAAAGGATATATAAAGTTGGACATCGTCGGCATATATGTGGTAGTTGCATCTCTGAAGACATTTCCGAGGTACGAACAGAAACGTTAACGAACTTGCGCGTCTAGGTTTTTCACGTATTATTCTTTTATGTATGAAACCATTTAAACAATCCTTTCTGCATAATTTTTTTAAAATTTATTATCTTTTTATGTTGGTGTATTTTTTCAATTACAAAATTACATGTATTATGTGGCGAAGCTTCTTCTTTTTTATTTCGCTACACCACCTACTAATATATTCGTGGTACCGAAAGTGCGTTGAGGGCACAACTTCTGTCATGGACCTCCTTCAACCTCATCATTTTCTATACGTCATAATTATGTGCCGTAGTGTAAGTTAACGGTGACATGCTTGAATTGTATGAAAATTGTTGACAATGCCGCTCCTAGCAGTGTCCGAGGTGACTCCTTGCTCTGTGAGTCACATAGTCAAAAAGTTAAAATGTACTAAGAACCTACATTGCTCTAGAGTGTGATCTGACTACCAATCACACTCCAGAAATTTTGGTTCAAAATTGAGGTTCCAGATCTTTTCACGGTAGTACCAACCAGCGTTAAAGAACCAGGTCAATTGATTTCAAACACAATTTACTTCTTCCATCTCCTTTCGCAGCTACTCGAGAAAACCCGTGTGTAAAGCCTATTCAGCCAACCAACATTTCCCCATATTTCGCGTTCGTTTCGTAATAACTGCCTCACTAATACGATCCGAGCATGTCTTATCGAAAATTGATATCTACACATTATGCTTATTTCTTCTGGAGTTTATATACGAGTTATGAAATTTGCCGGATATTAAGGAAAATAAGGAAAAATAAATTAGGGATTGGGAAAAAGTTGGGAAAATTCTTACTAATGAAGTGGAGTTAAGATGAAAATGATACAGACTGTCGAAAATGAAACTGGCTTACTGATTGAAGGGATTCTTCTTAATTTCGTGTCGATTGTACTTTGCTTTTATATCAAAATAACAATGAAATATGATTTACTTGGAAAATTTTGTAACCCGTAAGGCTTTCTGTGAGCTCCACTTTTATTTAGGGTCTTGTACCAACGCTTTTTTTATTTCTTAAGGTTTCGAGCGTCCTAATGAATAACGGAACCCATATAAAATCGTTTATTTATATACATATACAAGGGACACATTTACAATCGATACCATAACAATTAAAAAGAACACAGTTGCTAATATGCCTGAACTAGGTTGAACCTGTGTTTCAGGCTAGAAAGTGCAAAATTACTTAATATAATAAATTAACAATGAGTACAAACTAAAAACTAAATGAAAACTTAGGTAGATAACAGTATAATAGCATGTTGGTGGATCTATTTGCAGACAACAAGTAGATCTTCTGTGTGTGCATAATCAATGGTTAGTAAATATTTATGTATAATTTGTTTACAGCTATAATTATTTAATTTATAGATACTTAGTTTTCTATTTAATTTATTGTACAGAAATGGGCCTAAAAATGTAAAAAATCTTTCTACAAAGACATGTTTCGAGGTTGTATTAGATGAGCATACTATGTCATTCCGTCTCTTGTTAGTATTTGTAGCACTGTAGGTAAGCATAGTGTGCTGTTTTAATACTAAGTGCATAATGAAAAGCTGGCGAACCGTTAGTACCTTGCAGGATTTATATAACAGATCTGAAGGAAAGAAAAGGGGATGGAAGTTTGCCACCTTTAAAATAGCTCTCTGAGCTCTTTCAAGAGGAAGCAAATTGGTTTTTGGTGCGCCACCCCAAGAAGTGATACAGTATTGTATTATAGATTGACATAGGGCCAAATAAACTTGTGTTATTAATTTTGGATCAGAGATTGTTCGCAATTTTTTTTAAAACATATATTAGTTTGCGCACTCTATTAGCTAGGCTTTCAATGTTTTTTAAAAGAGAGTGTATCGTCCATTATTACCCCCAGGTATTTTATTACGGTTTCCACATTGATGGGCATATATATTAGGGTTGGTAATGAGTTGAGGCTTGCGCATGGAGAAGTGAATATATTTAGGTCTTGTCGGCATTTAATGTTGGTAAATTGCTTTGGAGCCAATTAGTCACAGTATTAAAACCTAGTTGAGCGATTTCGAACAGTTCGCTACTGGTTTTAGCGGTAAAAATTAACGCCGTGTCGTCGGCATATGATATAATTTTGCCATCTTTAATATGTAGATTACACAGGTCGTTAATATAAATAAGGAATAGCGTGGGGCCCAAAATACTCCCCTGAGGAACACCAAAACCAGTATTTTTCTGCTCATCGCTCGTAATATTATCTATTTTAACACATTGGTACCGGCCGTATAAATAATCAGTAAAAAGTTTCAGTGGCGTTCCCCTTATTGTCTCTAATTTATTCAGAAGGATAGAAACAGACACCGTGTCGAAGGCCTTGGCTAAATCGAGGAAGACACCCAGGGTCTGGTTTCCTTTGCCGAATTCTTCTGAAATATAATCAGTCATGCGATGTACCGCATCGGCTGTCGATGGTTTGGCTATAAAACCAAATTGCGCAGGGGATAAGATGTTGTTTTTTTCTAGGTAATTAACTAGTCTACTGTTTATAATTTTCTCGAGTATTTTTGAAATAGAGGGGAGTAAGGATATTGGCCTATAATTATTAACTACGCCTTTATTTCCCGATTTAAAAATAGGGATTACAACTGCCTTTTTTAGACAATTAGGGAAAATTCCTTTGGAAAGACAGATTCGAAATATATGTGTTAAGGGAGGTACGAAAATCTGCTTAAAGTTTTTAAGGATCTTATTGCTTATATTATCCCATCCAACTGCACAGTCATCTTTTAGCCCAGAAATAATTCGGATTACTTCATCTTCATCAATGTCTAACATAGCAAAAGATTTCGTGTTACGGCTACTGCATGATTTTTTTAAATCTGGTAGGTCGCAATATTTCGAAATCTGTTCGGCAAGAGTTTTCCCAACATTTACAAAAAAGTTATTAATATTGTTAGCTGATAAGAGTGGTGAAGGATTAGTAAGCAGTAAACTCGAATTTGATTCACGATGTTTAGACATATTGGTGACGTTTTTAATATGTTTCCAAAGTTGCTTGCTGTTTTTACGTGCTTTATTTAATTCGTTTGTATCGTAATTATTTTTTAAATTCCTTAGGAGATTGTTGAAATTAGTTCCTGTATCTTTTATATACTGTTTTTATTATTAGATTATCAGGGTATCTCTTAGTTCTCTGATGATGTTTATCTTTGTGTCTTATACACCGAATTAGTCCAGGAGTAATCCATGGTTTAATATTGTAAACTTTCTTATTTACTGTAGAAACTGTTGTGTTACGTAAAATTGCTTGTTGGACATGTTTTATTAAGTACGATAAAGCCAAATTAGCGTCAGCAGTATTGTAAACTAGACTAAAATCAAGGTTGCATAAATCACATTCCAGTTTGTTCGTGTTTAGTTTGCTAATAGTCTGAGGACGATTTAGCTTAGGCAGCGTAAAATTTACGTTTAGTAGGACAGCGTGATGGTCGGTAATAGTTGAGTTAGTAACAAGCGTTATATATGATAGGCTGGTTTTGATCATCACATGATCGAGGCAGGAACCGCTCTGATGAGTAGGCAATGTGTGAGCGGGAAGAAAACCATGGTATAAGCAGATATTAAGGTAATCTAGGGTCCCTGCATCGCAGGTTTCGGAGGCAATATTTATATTTAAATCACCTGTTAGTATAACAGTCTTAAATGGGCTTAGTGCTTGAAAAATATGGTTTAAGGAATTGTTAAAAGGATCTAAGTTTCTAGCGGAAGGAGATCTATACACAGCGATTATCGCTGTAGTTGTACCAATTTTGGTGACCAAACAGTTACTCATACAGTCTTGCAGAGTATGTTCCTCGACTGTGACCTTTAATGATTCTCTAACGAAAAGTACCACACAATCATTTTGATTGTGGTTTTTTGTTGTATGCAATAAGTTGTACCCCGGCATTACTGGGAGGTTATCGAAGCGATTTGATAGCCAGCACTCGGTAAGAACCATTACATCACAATCAAAGTTAAGTATATGAACAAATATGTTAAAGCTATCTATGTTCTTATAAATACTACGAATGTTTTGGGTCAGTACGGTTAGTGAATTGTGGTAGTCGGAAAGATATTTTCTGCAGTCCTCAACGTCACATGTCTTTGCTACAGTTTTAAACGTGTTATCTATATCGGTAAATAAGTTATCATCCATACTAAAGTAAAAAATTAAATATAAAAAAATAACAATAATAAATTAAGTCTAAAATATAACTAAGTATGTGGCGCTCTTAGGCGTCTTCATAATCTATCGAATTAATGTACCTGAATTCGGCAGCTTTCTTAGCAGGGCAATCCGTGTTTCCCGTCTTATGGTTGGCATGTTTTTTAAAGCGTGAACATGTAGCACATTTTGGCGGATTTTCTTTCTTTGCGCAGTCTTGCATTGCGTGCCCCTCTTCACCGCAGTGTCCACATGTGGGGGCAGCAAGTTACATGTTTTGGCTGCATGACCGTACTGCTGGCACTTATAACATCTACGTACCAGGGTGAAGTCTCGTACCGGGCAGGACGTCCAATTTATGAATAATCTGTCCTGTGTGATGAGGGCCTTACGAATGATGGCTGGAACTTCTAGAATATAGTTGCAATTCTCGGCATCTTTCCGGCCAGATTGGTGACTCAATTTTATTGAGGTCAAAAATGTATCTTGGGACATAGTCGGCAGCTTCTCTGTCAAGTTTTGTTCATAAATACATTTATAAAACTCATTTTCAGCCATTGATGTGGGTACTCCTATAACTATAATGCGAGGCTTGCGCTTTTGAGGTTCGTCGACGGTAAGCCCTGACGACGCGCGTTGGACTGCTTGCTTGAGCCTATCTAGGTCATCTTTGGTCTCGGTGCTGATAATCAGTCCTCCTTTTCCAATTTTGCGAACGCCTCGTACTTTCAGTTTCATTTCTCCAGGGCATATGATTTTTTGGACCATGTTCTTGGTTTCGTCACTAGTCTTTGAGTTATCACGGAGATAAATCGCCACAGAGCTTAAAGTATTAGGACGAACAAAGCTGTTAGAGCCCTTCTTCACCATATCTGCAAACGATGTAGTCGCCGCACCCTGCTTCGTACAGGACTCCTGAATCGTCCGGTTCATCTCCGTTAGACAGTCCGATAGGTCCCGAGCTTCGGTCATGGTTTTAAGGTAGGTATGGGTTTGAATAGCTCTTTGCTTAAGCGATTGGTATTGGACAGCCATTTGGGAAACTCCATGTCCAACTTTTCGGCAAAGAGTGCTTATTTTTAACTTCTGCTCAGCATTTAGCTTACCTTCGGAAGTTATAGAACAGACCTCATTGAGGCACTGCTCAATAGATC
Organism: Dasypolia templi; assembly: GCA_963555695.1. Lineage (NCBI taxonomy): Eukaryota > Metazoa > Arthropoda > Insecta > Lepidoptera > Noctuidae > Dasypolia > Dasypolia templi. The sequence continues at coordinate 8,123,376 of OY743137.1, read as the reverse complement.
CCATCCAGTTCTGGATCTCCGGAGTGGACACTACTTCAACAGTTTCATCTTGGTCTGGTCTTGGTTGTCGAGGTGGTGTCGGTGCCGGGGTTGGTGCCGGGGCCGGTGTCGGTGGAGGGCTGCGCCGCATCATCGCGCTCCGATTAAATGGGCTGCCTTCCATAAAAACAGAAATATTTTCACAAATAAACCCGTCAGTTCATTATTTCAACTTGCCACTTATTATTATATTTCAACTCGCACTTATTTCTCCGAATCACACGCTACACTAAAACTAGGTCACTTATTTTGCAAACGTTAATTTATTTTATTTTTAAATGCATTGATGTGCACGTCTGTATGCTTTAAACGCCTATTCGTCTATCATATTTATATATAGGATCACTCGTGTGTATGTCTGTCTGTCCGTCTGTCACAGCCAATTTGCTCCAAATCTACAAGAATTTTTGTGACAAAAAACAAAATTGGAATATGAGGGTCACATTTGAGGGAAAAATTCTAGACTCGGAAGCCATTAGCACATAAGTCAAATATTTTTACTTGCAAAAAATTTACAGGAGAAGGTTTTATCCGATTGGTATGAATGATTGTTTTTATTATTATTTATTAAATACAATTATACTAGTTACATAACAGAGTATGGATATTTAGGCTTTAGTTATTATTTACTGAAATATCTAACTTAAGTTTCTTTGAACGTCACTTAGGCGTCATATAACGCAACTTCAGTGTTTACTACTACTACTATAATTACTTGGCTTATTTATTTTGTTTTATGACATTAATACAAACTCTGAATAATTTTGAACTATAATTATGCTTATTAATTAAACTTTTGAATATTAAAGTGATTAAAATGTTAATATTATGATGCAATAGAGTCAATAACTAAAATTCACTCTCTTATGAATCTGGTTTATCTGGATCTACATTCTTGGCATCGTCAGTAGTTATTAAATTCTGGTAAAAACTATGGATACTTTCTGGTATTCAAGATAAAAGTGACATTGATCACGTTTTTTTCCAAACTTATTGGTACTTTTCAGTAATCTGCATCAAATTAAATTATTTATCTCGTCGCGTGTTCCGTTTGAAGTTAATAGTTTTAAATGATTCGTCTCTAGAAAGATATGTTTTGTATTTTATGACGCCGTACTCAAATTCATAACCCAGCCACTTAACATCATGCCACTTAAAACAGTTTCCGTCATCGTATTTTTTCCGGGCCACTAAGGGACCTTTCAATAAATCAAAGAAATAATTTTATTGCATTTCTCTGACGGTAAATGTTTTGCTACTCAATCTTACTAACTGCATCCAATCGTGTGGATTATAAAATTTGTATTTCGGATTTTTTCTTGCTTTTTTCAATACTGCATGGTCTCAGTCAACCTCCACGTGTGTATGACCAGGTATCATACATTTGTGATGTTTTAACTTCATTACGGGTTTTACAGTCAACAAGTACGTAAACATTGCAGCCGCGTGAGTGTTCTTGTTTTGTAAAAAATCACTTCAGTGATTTCTTCTGTTAGTTCTCGTAAATATGCAAACAAACAAGAGGCTATTTGATTAGCACCTCGACCCGAAATACCCTCGTGTCACATGTGGTGCGTTGATATTTCAGTTGCGTTGTTATTTTGTCATATTGTGAGGTTGAAGGTCCAAGGTTGTCTTTTATAAAAGGCTACAGATGATTGTAAAGCTGGAGTTGGCAAGCATTGCTGTAAGTCAAAAGACAGGCATTTGATTCTATTATTTGTAACTGCGATATTTTTATCACACTGCTTCTCGTTGTATGCCATATCAGCTGCTAGAAGATGAGAATCGCGTTCTTCTTCAAGGGCTAATTTTGTGAACTCGTCCGTAGCAATGCTTGATTTCATTTTAAACAGGTTGCGTGTGTGACAAGTGTCCACTTTTGGTTTTTTGAAACATAAATTCAATTTATGTAATTATTTGCGGTATATCTTATCACTTACAGGATTTTCTTGTGATTCTGAATGAAGCGAATACATTTTTGATATTATCAAATGCGATGGTAAATATTTGCGGGTGCTTTTACGTCAAGTGTAATGACTTTCATATAGCGGAAACGAATTGATATGATTAATGACCTGAATTGTTGTTTTGGAATTGGAATGTTTGTTTGCTGGTGTATTCTTTCCACGTTTGTCTGTTTGTATAATTCCACTCAAGCGGCCACGTTTCTTCAAACCGATTAGTTTAACAAAATTATCACTTATCAATAAGGTTTTAAGACAACAACTTTGACAGACGGTTTTTTTTCACTTTTGAAGTTAAAATGATACATATAAGTCCACTATCTATTTTTTTGTAAACTAGGATCTTCGACCCGACGACTCTCGGTTTTTTTCTCTTGAATGGTAATCAAAGATGAAATAAACCCTGCTCTTAAATCATAAGACCCGAGATTCGATAACGTCAGCCAAACATAACCGACCCGAATCCTGCAAATATTATTGTAGAATGTTTTAATGAATGCTTTTTCATCGCATGAGTGCCGTGTGTTAGAAATCCGCTAAATACAACTTAAGTAACCCGCAAAATTAACAAATCGAATCCGCTGAAAATTTGACGGTAAACGTGCATCCCCGGTGGCAGCTGTTTCAAGAAATCATGGCTCAAGGATGAAGAAACGTGACCATTGATAGGTAGGTGACTTTACTCTTATGGCTCTCTCTTGTCAAATATTCTCACAATATTATCAATATTCTCACCTGCATCTCTTCTATTTGTAAACTTTCCCCATAAACGCGTCACCATTATTTTTGTTCCTTCGAGCCGGATAAAACCAGCATTATATCCTATTACATTCCCTATTATTCAACCCAAGTAACACCTACATTATTGCGTTCATAACTGTGTCTTTGTTCAAGCCAATTACGTCGCTTATTTCTAAACTGGTCTGGTGGTTTCCATCTTACCTTCATGTTGTGTAAGCAAACTAGGACTGTCTGGAGAATAGGTAGTATCAGCAACAGAATCGTCACTAGAAGTTTCACCATGATTTTTAAGCTCCAGATGTACTTGGTTGCGGATTAGTGAATGGGTCTTCATTGCCTGTATAAAAAGTGAAATGTTTTATTTTTTGTTGTTGTCGGTTGTAATTATGTCAACAAAAACTACATTTATTTTGCTTATTGCATAACAATGCCAGGAAAACATTGAAAACTTACTTTTATTCTCATTATTGAAGGCGAGATTTACTAACTTTCTGGCTCTTGAATCCAATATGAATACAGTTAATGCACAACACAACTACGACCGTCACACCGAGACACTACTGAAGAAATACGTATTTTATTTTACTTTACTCACAACGTTCGTAACCTTATTATCAAGCACTTAAAAAAAAGGGGATAAAGTGAGGGTAGATACTTGAAAATATTATCGACAACGTTAATTTAGTCATTCGGCTTAAGAGTTGCCATTACCAGTATTATAATGATGCTCTGTGGTTGCCATGCCGGCAAAACTTATGTTTTTAAGTATTAAAAACAAAAGTTTTGCAAACTGTACGGTGTGATATATCAAACGAAAGGGTTTGTTGTCAGAGTTTTCAACATATTTTTTGAATAATTTTAAAATAAACAGATTTGAAGTCATTTCAGAAATTACACTAAAATTTCCTCCCCTTTACCTCCGAAACTATCAAGAAAATCTTTCAATATTGTCCGTTCAAACACAATTCAATACAATTAATAGAAAATTAGAATTGTCGTATCGAAATGAAACCTTGTACCTATGTTTATGAAGTTCGGAAAACAAAACCGTAATTTTGTATCTTGGAACTGATCTGATGATGGAGCCAGGAGGGGAATAGTGGAACTCTTCAGTGGCTACTAATAAACCGCTTTAGTCATAACTTCGTTGACTTCAGACTTATCAACTTAGTGAAGAATCGACTAGCCTAAATGGTAAAAAAGCGCTTATAACACGAACTAAAATTTATTTAACTAACTAATTACTTTACTTTTTTTTGTTGTAACCTACATATTTTTTCGTTACTATGAAGAAACTAACTGCTGACGTGCAAGAAATACCTATTTACCCGACTATGCTAGAAGTCATGATTTTAACATGTCTGTGTGTATGTGATAAAAATAAATAGAGCATCCTACAAAAAGAAATGAAATCCTACCAAAAACATTTTATGTGTCGCCAAGACTTCTCACTGTTCAAAAGTTATCAGGCTTAATGTACAGCACCTAGCTCTGCAAGACCTAACTCTAATAACCATTTGACCATGATGGTCAAAATGTATGGCTTAACCGTTCCATTTAATTATTGCATGATACAACATTAAAGACCAGTGACTTAATTTATTACCTTAAGCCCATAGGATTGTCTGTGCCACGGCCGCGATTGCATTTTGACCAAGATCTAAGGTTTGTAGGGTTAAGCCTAGTAGAAAATGATGCTGGGCTATTCATTTGATCCGAAAACTTTTAAACAATGAAAGCGTTATGTTAGTCTTGGCAACCTTCTTTACATGAAATGCTTTTGGTGGTAACATCCTCGTACGGAACCCTCTCCACGTGAGTTCGACTCGCACATAACCGGTTTTTATTTATTTATTTTCTAAGCTACAAATTCACATAACAGAACGACAAGCCTGTTTTCTATGAAAGGTGAAGGTACCTGAACCTATAATACACCCACATTTCACAATTTAGCCGCAGCAAAACAACAAGACGGGTTCTTGTTCTTGAGTGGAGACCGCGAATAGGCAAACGCAAGGTAGGACGCATTCAGGCTAGCCGGTGGTGGCTGGTAGCAGATGAATGAGAATTGCCGAGAATCGAGCTGAAAGGCGGGCAATTGGAGATGGGGCAGTGTTATGCTGTACGCCGATGATGATGAAAACAACAAGAAACTGAATAGAACAGCCCACTTTCTTTCTCGATAAAAGAACATACAGCATTATAAGTATCTTAACTTAATAATTACTTTCCTGGAACTTGTCATTTTATCCTCTAAAAGAAATCCTAGAAAAGTAATACAGTGTCAGTCTGTATAAATCTAAGACATCAATAGATCTTTGCTCTAAAGTCTTCAACAATTTGTACATTTGACTTTTGTGACAGCGTTGATTTTCTAAGATACGCAACGGATTTTGATGCAGTTTTAACTATCATTAAGAGAATTTATTCAGAATGGTGTATGTGTACAGTAAGTGTTCATAAGTGAATAGGCACGTTAAGAGTCGTATTGCTGTGAACTCGCGGTACGACTGTATGTGTTTAAATGACACACACCACATAGATCGCAGTTTTGTACGGCACACACTGACGTGAAGTCGCGCACTCGCATCACACTACATGAAACAAAAATATGTATATTTCCATCGCTTTCGTTAGACACGCATCATGCTAGTGACCTGGCAGGTTTATGGCAGTGCTAAAATTCAAGTTAATCTAACCGTATGGCTATCGATGGTTACCAAGGATCCCAAAATTATTTAAACGTAATCTGACATAAGGGACTTTGGGTCCCAACTGACAAAAAAAAAAACAATTGCTTACTCTACGAGTTTAATCCTCATTGCTTTAATTTTAAGTTATACATTCTAATACCATGCATTTAGTTACGTTCGTTTTTAAATTCCGCATATTTTGATTTATGACAACACTAGGAGCGAATCGTCTATGATTTTAAGAAAAATAAAACATCTGTCAAAATTTCGTTCTGTCGTTCGTGGTGCGATGTGTTAGGTTAAGTGATGTTTTAATTGTTTTAATGGATATTTCGCTGGAAAACGAGGTAAAAAACAGTGTGTGTGCGTTAACAATATAATAAGTGATGTGAATTAGTGCAGGATTCATGTTGGTGAGCAAATTGATAAGTAAGTTTTTGACTTTTCATTACCACAAAAAAAATTTATTCATCTGTTTTTGTTAAAACTTGTAGGTGACTTGAGTACCGTATTTTAGTACAGTGTTTAATTCTAGTGCCAAAACGTTTTACAAATATCTTGAAGCATTTAATAAGCTTGCCACAGGTACCTACCAATACTTTTAATCTATGTATCCGATTAAGAAATAGTGAATTTTTTGTTTTGGGCGTGGAACTCCCGGGACGTCAAAATGTTTTTTTTAAAGCTAAATCTAGAAATATAAATCATTTTACGTATTATTAGAAAGTTCTCAGATATGGTTTAACTTATTATTTATGTTAAGAATATACATACCGTGCGTTATAAACCGTAAAACACATAGGTCACCACTTGCTTTTTTAATTATAGCAATTTTATTGAAATCTAAGAGAAAAATTCACTTTGTTCATATTTACAACCAACTTAAAGTACAATACAATCATACATTCAAACATAATGCACACAGTTTTAAAGGTCTCTTTCTCATTATAAAAAAACATTCGAGTGTAAGCACCATTCGAAGAAACTAAGTCGTAAATCATCCTTTGTTTACAAACATGTCCCGGCCGGCCGCCACCCTCGGTGATTACGTAATCTAGCCGACAGTCAACTTTCTTTTGCCGCCATTTCCATCCGAGCGGATAATATGAGCTGGTAGCAGTAGGCGCCAAGCGTTGGACTTAGAAGCAGTCGGCTTCGGTTCGGATCTCATAAGATGCAGCGCAGTTTTATTGCAATTTTTTTATTTTGGTTTGCAAGAATAACAATATTCAAAAAAATTGTGCTTTCTTTATTATTTTTGTTATTGCAATAAAGGGTTTAGAATAAAAAAAACGTTACAAATGATAACAAAAACATATTTTTTTGTGTTATATAAACACATGTATTTTACATAGGTATGGATAACAAACCGAAACGATTATTTACAATAACTTCTACAACCAAATTGGATGTGCAATACTATATCAAGGAACTTAGAAGCAATTTGATTTATTTTGACATGTGAAATGTTGAAAAAAATTGGTATTTAGATTTATTTCAACATAAACATTAAGCTCAGATCATTCATTTCCAAAATAAGTGATTTTCATAAGTGGTTATGTAGGGCAGTTTGTTTACATTAAGTATTTCCCATTTTATTTGGCTTTAGTGAATAAAGATTACATTTTGAGGACAGCATAAGTATTCATTTTCTTTAAGAAAAGATGATAAAACATCTATGTACTATACTATTGATTTGGTTTGATTGAAACTAACCCTCCTTTTTATAATAAATACAGGACTTGTTCTTGATTATTACGTTATTGTTTGCTGGGATTCGGTGATGCAATCTTTATAGCGTGGAGTACACGGCGAACAGTTTTTAATGACGTGTTGAATAATTCAGCAAAATGTCCGGTTGGTATGAAACTATTTGTTTCATATTCATTCACCATGTGAAGTCTTGTTTCAAATAAGCTTTCCACTTCATAAACAAGAGCTCCGACTAGCAAGGATTCCCTCTTCCTCACATCTCTTAACCCATAGACTCCCAGTATTTCTCTAGAACAAAGAAAGAAATGTTATTAGACTAAAATTAAAATACTTAAACTTAAATACTATAAACCACAATAATTAAGAAAAAATATTAAAATTAACGTTATGTTTATAACACTTTACTATCATCGTTCACTAATAAAATATTAAAAAAATTGTTATGACGTGGGTTAGTTTCAGTGAAAGGCGATGAGATTTTAATCTGAAAACAGTTTATTAACAATACACAACGACTTGGGAGAAACAATAAGTCCTTTTACATAGTTTTAGCTGGCAGCGAACGAGAACCGCGGAAGTACGCTAAACGTTACGTACGGTTTTCGGAGGGGGCGCGCGACCTACTCGGGAGCGCGGGGGCCGGCGAGGGACGCCGCGCGAACAGCGCGCGGCGGAAGCATGCGCGGCGCCCGGCCGATGCCTACTTGGTTCCTCGATGTTCTGTAAAGTCGCCATAGCCGTGGTAGTCTTAAATAACATAAAGACTCGTTAACAAGAAATCAATAACTTATCTGTAGGGTCTAAAAACTCCCCAAATGGCACCTGGAATTTGAAAAGAAACAGCTTAGTGTATGAGTAATAAAAAGGTAAGACAGTTAGTAAGAAATAAGAAAAACAAAAGATATAGTTAAAGAGAAAAGGATTTTAAAAATAGGGAGGTATATGAAAATAAACATTTATATAATTTATTCTGGGGCTTATCACAATGCTTGTTGTATGAAGAAAGACTTATATTATTATATAATATAGTTAATTTCCATTCCAAATACTAAACAGAGTTTCATAATATCGAAAATACAATTAGTTTACAAACAATAGTATACTTAAAGAAAAGTGATAGGATAAATATGGTGTGGAGTTAAGGTCGTTGATTTTGCTCCCACAATTTGTCAAGCAAAAAGAGACATAAACGGAGCCGTTGTGTATTGGACGTTGCTCATAAATCTGAGTAGTGTTTACAGATGTTGTTTAGTGTGTAAATATAACTACAATAATGAATAATACAAAAAAATACTCCCCGGGTTCGATGAATTCAAATCCAACATTCAAAACGTTGACAGCCGGTGGTGGATATTTGTCAAAGTATCGGTTTTTATGAATAATCACGACAAAAACATGGCACAACACTGCGTGGGTTACTTTATACTGAGATTCTAAGAGAAGCAATCGATTTAACACGATATAGACACAATTATTTAATATTACAACGAATTTATCTACGTCTGAGTGGCCTGTCGCCAGCGTTGCTCAGTGATCGTCAAATCATCTTTCAGCCGAGACTTCAAAATCAATTTTCGCCATAGCCCGATCAATGGCCTTGAAGTTGCATTCCTATTTAGTCCGCAAAGTCTTTGTATTTTCATCAGGGTCTTTTCTCGCCATTCGCTAGGTCGAATTTGACATTATATTCAGTAGTTTGCAGCAGTTTTTAAATGTCTGCTTTAGTTGTTTCGTACATGGATTTTGTTTTACCGTACACATCTTCCACAAAATAGTTCAGGTTCCTGTCTTCAATTTCTTGCAACAGAAATGTATGCCGGGCATTGAAACTCATCCATTAAGCTTCTAACGCGGATATCTGCTTGTTCAAGTATTCCTTTGTTTTTCTTGTTTTGCTATCCTGGTTATAGTTGGCACATAATGTTTTAAATGTTTTCAAAACATGTTGATTGTAGCGGTGGCTTATTCATCTTGATAATAGAAGATAGCTTTCTTGTAGTTTACAAAATACCTTTTCGAAAAGGTCCCGAAAATTCTTCTTGTAGTTCAAGAATCTTCTATTTATCGTCGAAGGCTCTTCCAGTTCCTGAAGGTTCTTCTTGTTGCCGAAGACTCTTCCAGCAGTCGAAGGCTCTTCTAAAAGTTGTAGTTAGTTTCAGTAGTTGAAGGCTCTTCCAGTAGCCGAAAGCTCTTCCAGTGGTTGTAGTTAGTTTCAGTAGTTGAAGACTCTTCCAGTAGTCGAAGGCTCTTCCAGTAGTTGTAGTTAGGTCCAGTAGTTGAAGGCTCTTCCAGTAGCCGAAGGCTCTTCTGGTAGTTGGAGTCTGTTCCGGTACTCAATGTGCCTGTACTCTGGTTAGGTATATGCTCCTTCTCAATCCAACTGGGGCGGCCATCTTCTGGAAGACCAGCAGAATCGATTCGCTACCGTAAAAACAGACATAAACACCTTAATGTACACGAAGGCTCGAAAGACCATAAATGTACGGGTTGTAATAGTTAACTCCGTACAACGATTTGTCATGAAGGTTTGTAAGTTCAGTTAGTATAGAGTAACACGTTCTACTAAGATGTACTACTAATAGTTACGTTTATTTAAGTTAAGAGTAAGTGACAGTAATAAAGTGGAAGGCGATTATTTCTCTCAGTTGTAGCTACACAGTTATAAGGTCACTATATTCGTCGTAGTCCGTTAGTCATGTTATTTTATTATGATTAATTATGACGCGCATCGTTGGCCTAAAGTGGGTTACAGAGTAAGCAGAGAAAAATTACGGCGATGAGACCGTACAAGTGGTTCATCACTTTAATTTTCTCTCAATGTCATATACCTACCCAACACGCAGTAGGCAAGCAATTAAACTTTTTTTCTTTTAAATACGATTATGACAAGGTAATCTAATTATTATGTTAAAGGAAATCAACACTTTTTTCTACAGTTTAACCATATAATCTCTTTCAATCCAACGTCAACTGTCCGACGACCCAATTCATATCTAACTCACCAAATTCAGCCAGCGAAGTGAAAAACGGGCGTGAAAAACAGATAATAATACTCGTATTCTTCCACTTTGCAATCGGCCGCTTGTTTTTGTACAAATAATGTTTGTATTATTGTCATTTGCCAGTATCGCAACACAAACAGAGCAATGTGTAGTGACATAAAGCAATGGACAAAATTACAAACCTTTTAAATGCTGAATACGAGGCCTTTGGCTACTTTGCATGTGTAATTAATATCAACTTTTTTAATGTGAGTTTTGTTTGTGCAGAATAAACAATTTTTCTTTCTTTCTTTCTTTCTTTCTTAGATATAAAAAGCCCGCTCCTCTTTGAATCACTACACGAGAACTTGTACACAAATAAATCTGTACAATTTTTAAAATATTGTACTGAAGCTGGTGAACGGTGGTCCATTTAATTACACGGTAGATGCATTTTGGTTCCGAGCCAAAAATCGTTCCGCACATGCTTAGGTTTTGGCGAGATTCGGCCTAATGTGGAGGCACGCGCTTAGCCCCTGTGTGGATAAGATCTGCTTAAATAAACATTGTCTGGTTTACCTGGAGGTAACAAAATTATGTTATGAAAGGGAAAACTTTTGCTCAGATTTTTTAAAGTAAGTATTTGTTTTCGCTTGGATAAGTGAGATTCTAACGCTAAAATAAGTTTTTTTACCACAAATTTATTTTTTTACCACAATTTTTTGTTTGGTGCAAGCAGAATAATGTTTTTGGGACGATATGAAACCTAATTCTAAATCACTTTCCACACATAATTCATAAAATAAAGAATGCACTACCTTCATAAACGCAATTTAAATAAAGTGGCAATAGTATTATAATAAAAATCTAGTCTCAGTCCACAACATCGTATAAAATAACACAATTCGTATAAAAGGCCGCGGTCCCAACACTTCCAAGAAAACTACAGTCAAATGCATGAGAGAAAGTTGGTGCATTTTTACGAAAATAGCCACAGGGAGCTTTAATAGAAAATAAGATAAGCTTTATACTTATGGCTTTATTCTGAGATTTTCTTTTGTCCTGTGTGATTATTATATGTCAATGTCTTGGTTTCCATCTCAGTTGAAATTTTAGTACTACAGATTCTTCTTCTTAGCATGTTGTGGCAAAAAGCGTGTTGTGGTTTCTAATTTGTTTGTTCCAAAATTCAGTATGGCCAATACTGTTAGGTTAGGTTTGAGGACCACACCTTACAGTATTTACGATTCCGAATTTTGGCAATGCTAATGTTAGGTCCTCACGGGTGCAGGTGACAGAATATACCAATTAAACTCTCATTTTAATGTAGGCAACGTAAGCTTGAAATCGTAAAATTTTATGAACTTAGCATTATTTGTTTAATTTTTTTCTACGTAATTCATCTAACAATTAGGAGTTTTAGCCACGACCTCTTACACATAAAATGAAACAAAATAATACTGCCGTGACTATAAACTTTAAAGTCCCTACACTTGGTTACCCAAGCTACTAATAAAGTCATACTTTTTCTTTTATTCCCACTGCAGAACGTCGCGTAAACGTTTTCAGCGTTAAAACATTTTATCTTTGAAGTCGCTTTAATAGCCGCCATCTTTAAAAAGATTGAGCTCATTTTGAGCTCAAAGATGATAATAATGTAATCTGTCATCATTCGTAGTAGTTATGTATGACTCAAAATAACGTTATTTTTTATTGTAAAAACTTGCTGACTTGGGTAAATTCTTTATGAGGTGAGGTTCGAGAATGCCAAGTGCTAAGATCCTTAAATTTTATTCGAGATTTTGGTCAATGAATATTTTGTTATCAATCGCGGTTTTAGCCTGTTCCACCAAGGGAATGGTTTTGGGATGTTTTAAAGAAACGAATTTTAACAACCACTATAGGAAACCTTTCCTTTTCTAAATTTCACATTTCCTGCTACCCCATTACACGAGTAGTACGGAAAATTTCCAAAGCCGAACCGTATTGAGGAAATGCTTAATAAACTTCTAGCTTAAAATATTTCCTTTATTTTAAGTTTTTTGCTTGGATTCGCGTACTTACTGTGCATTTTTGCTGTCCAGGAAATTGGGTCTGACGAGTTTTAGAAAGATGTTTTTGTTCAAGTGTATGGACTTTGTAAAGAGGTGCGTCGTGTTGGAGTGAATGGACAAGGGGTTATGTGAGTAAGTTAATCTACAACGCTTTTACATGTCAATAAACTTTTCGTATAAAATAATTTTCACCAAAGTCTCCACGTCGGTTTAGACAAAATTAAAAAAGAGATATAAAAGGCAACTTCGTAAGATCTGTGGAGAGCAATTTCTAGACTGTTATTTTCTAATAAAATGCTAACGAGAGTTGAGCCGAATTGAAATTCAAATATAAGAAAAATAAAAACAAACTAGACATCATAATATTTCTGGGCATAGACTTTAATAAATAAGTACTACTCATATTATTGTACAATCCTTCCTAAAATATACATAACCAAAGTGTTGTTTAAATTAGCCCATTCAGCTCGGTGGGATGTGCGTGGAAATTTCGACAACAATTTGAACCTCAGCCACCTCAGTGGCTACCAGTAACGAGAAAATAATTACTCGCAAATTAACATTTGAATTTCTAGTTATAATTTTCGTTTTTTGCGTCTCGTTGGGGGAGGTGACAACGGGAATTCAACCGCAGACCATCATTTGTTAAGGGATGTGGTTTTTAAAAGGAAATGGAGGCCGAGTAACGTTGGGATAAAATCTGTTAATTACCCATATTCATTGCAGTATTTACGTGAACATAGTCTGGCCACCCACAAGGTGAACCGATGACCTTGTGAAGGCCGCAGGAATTCGCTGGATGCGAGAACCATAGGACCAGCCGATGTGGGGATGCTTGTGGGGGGCCTACATTCAGCAGTGGCCTTAAATGTAAAATACTGGTATTCAAATGAATCCGGATAGATCAGAAGCCGACCCAATGTTCAGGATAGGATGATTATGATTTACTTATAAAATGTCATAGTCACTTAAAGACGTGTTTGCACTACAATCAATCGATGTTACCTTGGCATCGAATAATTAGTCAGCTATGTTGACATTATCTCAGATGTACCTACAGTTTTGCTAAATTTGTGTTTATGCTAAGCCTATCTTTGCATGTTTCGTCATTAGATGATCATTTAATAATATTAATATTTAAATATTATGTATGCTAGTAAACTGCAGTATGTTCTGGTGGAACAAATAAAGATTATTTAAAGATAAAAACGTCTCCTTAATAAAGAATGGAGAAGAAGGAAGGAAGGAAGGAGAGCAGTGGTGGTGGTGGCGCAGTGGTAACGACAGCGACTGACAAATTTTAAGTCGTTGGTTCGAACCCAGACAGGCGCTTTACATTGTGTAAATAATAACATTACCACTGCTCGCAAAACGGCGAAGGAAAACATTGTTAGGAAACCGGCAGTCCTAGAATCAAAAATACGAACACATGTGACATCTGCCGACCCGCACTGGGGCCATGTATTGGTTTACGGCTCACTCCTCTCCCAGCATTCGTGTACTCCTGTGCACCTGTGTCTCAGCAGTGGGAACATTATAGGCTGAATATGATTATGATTAATAAAGGATCTTAATGAGGGCAACCCTTTAAGAGTTACAGGACGTTTAAGGTGGCTCCTCAATTCAGACATCTGAACTGAGGGGCCACCTTAGAACTCAAAAACTAGCCGACCGATATTCCTGAAAATTTGGTAGGATTTAGTAGTATTTATGTTTAATCTGTACAAAAGAAAAGGGTTTTGTACGGTTGAATTTGAGATAGCTAGAATGCTTTGATTTTTCATAAAATCCACAAATTTCTCGGAAAGTTATACGTCGATTGAAACAATTTTTAAGTATCATTTAGTAGTAAATGTGTTCTAATTTGTACTATAAAAATAAAATGGTAAAGCCATATAATTTCGTTAATATAATACATTTTATGTGGCTCCTCAGTCCTGACGGTCTATAGTAAATATATGTTTGTAGCTACTAAAGCAGTTGATTAAATTGGAAAATAAGAGCGTAGATATTAAGTAGAAATTTGTACTAAATCTTGGTGTAATTCAACTTCCTGCACATTCAGTATTTTAAAAGATATCAATAATTTAAACATTCCTCAACAATTTAGTACATAGGGTGACCATAAATAAATCAAACAATGATCATAAACAGAGTTTAATTTACACACGAATCATTCTTCGCCAAATAATGAACACAATACTTAAATTAAACACAAATAATAAATAATAAAAATAAACTAAAAAAGGATTATCCCTTTTTTTTGTTAAATCCCTAATCATGGTCCTATCTCTAATCTGTTCTCTTCTCTAATCTCTAAATATTATTCTTATGTTAACTGCAACTTGAACTGCATTCAGTAATCTATAGCAATTTCTAATTTTATAATATTCAACATACCTAAATAACATGATTCAAACCGAATACCTTATTTTCAATCTGAAAGGTGTTGATATTTGTAAAGTTGTGAGGAAAACAGAGTTTCGTTATTGTATTTATAGAAATCTTATTTGATTGTTTTACTCCCCTTCTGAAAACACTACCCGCCCGTGAAATTTAAATTTTGTCATAAGTAATTATATGAACATATTTTGGTGGTTTTGTACTTTTGCGAATTTTGGTTTCATAATCGTCGTAGAAAAAAAACTGACTATCCATAATATCACTTTTCTATTATTCTATGAAAATTTCCTTAATTAATCATTTTTATAGTTTTTTCAATTATGTCTAACCGATTTTTTTTTCTAAACTTATGTTTGTCTTTAACATTCTTTAAGTTAATATAGCAATAATGTTGTGAAAAATAACAACAAAACTATAATAAATTTAGAATCATATAACAAGTATAATTCAAATCATCACTGGTTACTGAATCTCATTTAATTTGTTAAATAAATATTTGTTGTACATTATAATTAGATCTAAAACCACAATCAAGTTACACGTAGGTGCATTCATTTAGAATTATTTAAAAGCAAATAAAACTACATATTTATGATCGCAGTTTGAGTTATTTATGGTCACCCTATTCAGATGTTTTTTACAGGAACTTTAAAATACTTAATATCTTTTGAAATACTGAATGTGCAGGAAGTTGAATTACACCAATACTTAGTACAAATTTCTACTAAATATCTACGCTGTTATTTTCCAATTTAATCAACTGCTTTAGTAGCTACGAACATAATTATATTTACTATAGACCGTCAGGACTGAGGAGCCACAATAAATGTATTGTATTAACGAAATTATATTGCTTTACCATTTTATTTTTATAGTACAAATTAGAACACATTTACTACTAAATGATACTTAAAAATTGTTTCAATCGACTCATAAATTTCCGAGAAACAGCTAGGTGAAATTGGTGAATTTTATGAAAAATCAAAGCATTGTAGCTATCTCAAATTAAACCGTACAACACCCTTTTCTTTTTTACAGATTAAGCATAAATACTACTAAATCCTATAAAATTTTCATGAATATGGGTCGGCTAGTTTTCGAGTTCTAAGGTGGCTCCTCAGTTCAGATGTCTGAATTGAGGAGCCACCTTAAAGGTCCTGTAACTTTTATAGGGTTTTACTACAAATTCCGGGATCGGGCCTACAAAATCGGATAAAGTACTTCTAAATATTGGTAGAACCCGCTTTTAAATATGAGACATGGCTCCACAGTCCATATGGACACGTTTTACATGTAACTGTTTTACCAACTGAACGACATTCAGCGGTTTTCATAATTACCGAACTTTAACCCTGCCTTGGTTTTGGATTTATCAATGCAGCGAGTTAACAATTAAAGAGTAAAGAAGCGTGAAAAAACAAAATTTATTTTTAACTTTGTCGTCGTGACTCTGTTCTTCATAACAACAATAATGGCATCCGAAACAGAAATAAATAAAACGGGTAATATGATTACACATTTAAATCAAAAGTTATGAAACACAGTCCAAAAAATACTTAATAGCTGTAGTAACTGTGAACTTGAAAGTGGCGCTCGCCGGCCTCTGCAGCGGTACCGCTCGCTTCGCTAGCTCGGCTTGCGCGCCTATTCGTCAATTAGTTATTGCGACCAAGCTGTTCTGCATTACGTCAAAACATGGGTAGCAGTTTTGTTAAACGTAGAGCAATAGCAATCCAATGTCAAACAAAACAGCTTCGTTATGTAAATGATTCAGTATTGTGAAATTACTATCGGTTATGTAAAATAGATAATTAGGCAATCCATCAGCGACATCTATACCAGGTCAAGTATCTAGTGAAACTCCACATACATGGTGGGCATAGATCTTAACATAATAAGCTAGCTAATTGAATTTGTTCCAACATTGCATTTGGAGAGTAATCATTATGTTTGGACCGAATCAGATTTCTAGAATAAAATAGTGGCGCACAGGCTGTGGTGCAAAATGGAATTAACATCTGACTTTTGACAGGGTTTCAGTTGAGACCCTTTCAATGTACCAAACAGAAAGCGTGGAAGGCAGATTTCACAATCCTTTTAAATTTTTACTTTACTTTAAAAACATGCGAGTCCACGACTTTTAACGCGAAATATCAAACGAAATGGCTGATTGTCATGAATTTGAGTCTCTTCATAGAAAAAATATCGTGAAAATGATTAACATTAAAAACGAGCACTTTATTTTAGCTTTTCAAACGGCCTTTTTATGTCACGCACTTAAACTTTTGACCTTCTCTTTTTTGCGAGGGCTGACAAACGACTTCAACATTCAACAAAAACATGAAACCAGTTTTCACTAGTTCTACAGCGATAGTTGTTTAAGCAATATTTCATGAAGCAAGGAACAAAAGCTTAATGTCATGACCCAAACGAGATACACTAATAAAAGCAAGGAAGTTTCGTCAAGTCACCGAAATATTAGGAGAACTTTAAAATTTACTTCAGCAGAGTTACAATGATGTGCAAAGTTTAAATGTTAATTTTAGTATAGACTTTATAAATGCAGGTTTAAGGTTCAAAATCACTTTTCAGGAGTGACTTTCGATTAATTATTATTCAAGAGAAGGAATGGCTACAAACAATGTTTTGTCTTTAAATTATTTGGTGGGGTAAATGGAATAATAATTATTATTTCCTACCTACTTTATTTGGGAGGACGGTAAATAATGCCATGTAATCTCGTTGGAGAAGTAAGAAGAAAAATCTCTCAACGGAGTACCTATCTTAATAGAAGACAACTTTAAGACTATTGCATTGCGGTACATTATTTAGGATTTCCATTGAATTTCACTGTCAAAAACTTCACTCCCTATTTATAGACAGTATTGCATTCACCAGTGCACCATTTTATACTTATTTCTATAATATGCTTTGGTACATCGCTACCATCTAGTTAAGAAACCTAAATACTACATCCTTATATAAAAAGACAACTGCGCAATTCAAGAATTTTATCAGACCTCATTAAAAATTTGTATTTACGACGTAATTTTTACAAACACCAAGACATTTTGTGAACTATCTTTTGGTGGATGCCAGTATTCCAAACCGACATATTCCCATAAGCAAGATAATAATATGAGTGAAGTGTTACATAAAAATGTCACGTACTATCCTCGCTTCAGTAAGAGAGCAGAGTTACACGAACAGCCATATTTCCAAACGGTAATAAATTCTTTGATGTAATAGATCTCTGATACCAGCTTCAAATAGTCTCGATCTCTTTTTATAAAGTAATTTATAACTGGTTAAAATAAGAAATTTCAAATGGACGAAGTCGCGGAAATAAGTTTTACGAGTATTCTAGGTAACGTTTAAAAGTATAATATCTTCACAGAGACGTCGTTGTGCTGAAGGCATTTGACAATGGGTAATACAGGCGTGTTATTCTGTTAGTTTTAATTGTAGTTTAAACAACAACAATAATAATAATAATGACAACCAAACGATTACTCTGACTTATTAAAGAGTTATCGTTTGTATAGACTTGGTTGTTTGTAGATTTGGTCATTTGGATTTATTGAACAAATGAAATTAATATTCAAGACCCGTCGTACAAATAGAAACAAGAGAGATAGAAACTGTTTCTACTTTACAGCTCATAGAGGAGAGGCGCGAGATGATCCTGCAGTCTTCAGACGATGCACTGAACAACCGGCAGCTCAATAGACGGATTTAATACAGACCGTATTAAGGACGCGATGGAGCGGAACAAAGGCTCCAAGGTCTTTGCTAGAGATCTGTCTATTGGGCAGAGCCAGCTTGCGAAACTGAAGACTGATGATAGCAGGACCGTATCCGGTAAACTTGAGCTGTTGAGAGAGACCTTTGCAGTTTTTTTTAGTCTGGCAATACTGGCAGCCGGTTGTCAAAAATTTTCATGTTATAATTAAATTGTAAAATTTATGTTTTTCGCGTTTAATAATCTAAAAACGTACTTAATTTCGATAGATTTAGTAATAAATATTGTGACCGATATACAAGTAGCGTCCTCTGTTGTCACGTAGCGGGAGCAGGAGGCTAAGGTTGAGACATCTTTGTTTGATTCGCCACTATAGGGCGCGAGGTATAATGAATGGATTACGCATACATATCGACCGATGCCCGCTTCTCGACACCAGGAGGCGCTGTTTTATGAATGAGTATTGTAATAATTATGAATGAATGTCGTAGTACTCTCCTGTCGACACTACGAGGCAGCACTGAGAAACTGTTTGAACATTCTGGAAGCTTCTAGAACCGGATGTTGGTTTAAAAGCAAAGGGTTTCCGCCCACGCTTCGATGGACTGGTTCTGTTCGCTTCAAGACTCGAGAGAGTGCACTAGGTTTTTATTAGAAGTAAGATTGAACTGTAGCGATACTAGCCCGAAAACTAGTGAATAATAGTTGTAATAATATTAGTAAACCTGTGGATATACCGATAATAAATCTAAGTAATGATCGCGCGTGTTTTCATTGCTAGATTTGTCCTCTGTCCTCAACATTGGTCCATTCGAGCCGGATTCGGGCAGGTATAGCTTTGGTTCAATATTACGTGAAAGTGTTAGTGTGGTGTATGCAATACCGTCGACATGGTGAAGACACGCGGTATGCATGAACCCGTCACAGCGGCAACAGGAGGGGACGAGTCCGTCTCCACGGAATTGGCGACAGTGGTGGGGCCGACAGACCCGCCCAACTATTCCGTCACAGTTTCGGACCAACCCCAATCTCACAGCCCTGGGGCGACGACACCTCCACACAGACAACCACGAGCCGACGGACGTGCAAGTGACAAAAAAGCGTTGGCGCGAGCGAGATTGGAACTCGCCGCCGCTAGGTTAGCGCTCCTTGAAGCAGAATCAGCAGACGAAGAATTATTGGAGGGAAGCTCAACTGCGACATCGAAACGTCAGACGGACGCCGCGGACATACTTAGCGAACTCCGCGGCCACATCCGCTCGTCGCAGTTACAACCCTTGCCGTCAAACGCCGAGCCGCCGACCTTGCCGCAACGTGGCGACGAGGGGAGCCTGCTGCATGGACTGACTCAGGCATTGGTAGAGGTAGCGCGGGGCAAACCCGCTGCCAGCAGGTATGAATTTGATTTACCTATCTATAGAGGCCATCCCGGCGAATGGCTGTATTTTAAAGCAGCATATAATGAGTCTGCGTCAACTCACACAGAGGCAGGGAATTTGGCCCGTCTCAGAAAGTCCTTGAGAGGGACAGCGTTAGAGGCAGTTAAATGCCTGTTCCTAGGATCCTCGGCCGTTCAAATTATGCAAAGGTTAGAATCTAGATTTGGACGACCCAACGCATTAATAACCTACGAATTAAATAAATTACGTCAGTTACCTAAAGTATCAGATAACCCGACAGATATATGTGTGTTTGCATCGAAGGTCACAAACGCTATTGCAGCGGTGCAAGCTCTGAAAAGAACAGAATATTTATATAGCCCAGAGATGATTTCCGCTATCTCAGAAAAGTTGTCAGTTACGCTAAGGAGCCGGTGGTACGATTATGAGATGGCTGCGGGTGACGCAGAGCCTGGCTTAGTAGTGTTGGGACGATTTCTCGATAGAGAGGCCGATCTTAATGCGCGTCATGCCTCAGCACAGGTGGAACATAAACGAGACCGTACACAACAACCTGCTCACAAGACGTTTAAAATAATAGAAAGCCATAAAACACCGTGTGTGGTATGCAACGGTAATTGTAGTAGCGTGGCTATCTGCTCTAACTTTAAAAAAATGTTAATAACTGATAGATGGGAAACTGCTCGTAAAAATAAATTATGTTTCAGGTGCCTAAACAGACGGACGTGGAAGCATCAATGCAAAAGCAAGCGGTGTGAAATGCAAGACTGCGAGCATTATCATCACAAGCTACTGCACAGTGACAGTAGACGGGGTACGAACACCGCAAGCGACCCAGAAGAGCATCCTCGTGTCACAGCGACCGCGTCGCGGGACGACTCAGCGCCATGCGGTGACATCGCGCTGCACGCCGTCATCAATAACACGAGCACGCCACACACATACAACCAAGTATTGTTGAAAGTAGTACCAGTAACACTATCGGGACCAAAAGGTAAAGTAGACACTTTCGCTTTGTTAGACGATGGATCGACAATAACTCTACTTACTACAGACGTCGCGCAGAGAATAGGCGCAGAAGGTCCAAATGAGCCATTTTATATCGAGGCCGTAGCAGGCACGCGGATTGACGCTACGAACTCGCAACGAGTCAAGGTAAACATACGAGGAAAATACACAACCAAAGGCATTGACATCGAAGCCAGAACCATCGACAGACTTGAATTATCTGGCCAATCGATACGCGTTAATGACCTGGCAGGCTTCGAGCACCTGACGCCTATAGTCGAGCAGCTAGCATATGACGCGGGTGTACCAACTGTCTTGATAGGCCAGGACAATTGGGCACTCCTGCTCGCTTCTGAGGCACGAGTAGGTACAAAAGGTCAACCAGTAGCGTCACACACACCGCTCGGCTGGGTTTTACATGGTAAAACCTGCAGCCTGACAAAAGTACATGTATTACCACAGATGGGAGAACGTTGCGGTCATGTAAGTACAGTCGAATCTATTGAAAAGCTCATACAAGAACATTTTAGCCTGGAATCACTAGGAGTGCAGCCACGACGCCCGCAAGCAGACCCAGAGGTGAGAGCATTGAAAATACTAGAGGAAACTACACGCGCTCTGCCCGAAGGCGGTTACGAGACGGGCTTATTATGGAAGAATAAGGATAGGTGTTTTCCAGACAACTACGCCTCCGCTCTCAGTCGACTACAAAACACTGAATCCCGTTTACGCAAAGACCAAACTCTAAAACAAAAATATTCAGAGCAAATGAAGGCACTGGTATCAAATGGGTATGCAGAACCGGCACCAACGCCATCTAACGAGAACAAGTGGTACTTACCACATTTTCCAGTAATTAATTCATCTAAACCGGGTAAGGTCAGAATTGTGTATGACGCAGCGGCACGCACACATGGAGTGTGCCTCAATGATTATCTTCTGACAGGCCCTGATCTCTTACAATCACTCCTTGGCGTATTAATGCGATTCAGACAAAAACCAGTCACCGTTTCAGCAGATATAAAAGATATGTTTCTACGCATAACGGTAAGAGTGGAAGATAGAGACGCACTTCGTTTTCTGTGGCGCGACGATACGACTTTAACGCCCATCGAATATAGAATGAAAGCGGTAGTGTTTGGTGCGACCTCTTCACCGAGCACTGCGATTTATGTTAAAAATCATAACGCACAGGTTCATGAGGCTGACTACCCCGAGGCAGTGAATTCTATAGTACGTAATCATTATATGGACGATTTTTTACAGAGTTTTGACAACGCCGAAGAAGCGAACCGAGTGTCTAAAGCAGTCGACGCGGTACATCGGCGAGGTAACTTCGTGTTACAGAAGTGGGCGTCCAACGAGCCGGCCGCTGTCGCTGATCTCGCGACCGAGCCCGTGGTTGAGAACACTGTGCTCAACAAGGAGGAGAAAATTTTCGGTCTTATCTGGCAACACCAGAGTGATACTTTAGGATTCAACTTCAGGAAAGTAGACCCTTCTTCTTTGAGCAAGCAGGTTACGAAACGTCAGTTATTAAAAACGGCAATGTCTTTATATGACCCGCTGGGACTAGCCGCGCCGTTTACGACACAAGCAAAGTGTAAGCAAAGTGCAAGCATATTGCAAGACGCTTGGCGTTTAAAAATCGGTTGGGACGAGCGCCTACCTAAAAGTCTAGAGCGTAAATGGCACGACTGGTTGATTGCTCTACAGATACTAAAAGGCGTTCGTATTCCACGCTGTCACCTGGGTTATAATGACTCGATTCGACTAGAATTGCATATATTCGTGGACGCGAGCGAACGAGCCTATGCCGCGGCAGCATATTGGCGTTCAGTGAACGGCATAGGGCAAGTAAATGTATCGCTCGCGGCAGCGAAAGGGCGCGTTGCGCCCCTTAAGGTCACATCTATACCTAGACTTGAATTACAGGCTGCTGTTCTCGGCGGGCGACTAGCACGCTGCGTGGAAGAAGAGCACGATCGTCGCGCCGACCGTCGAGTCTTCTGGTCTGACTCGCGCACAGTGCTAGCGTGGCTGCGCGCGGCGCACGCGCTTTCAAACCGTTCGTTGCGCACCGAGTAGCGGAATTAGAAGAAAACACTGAGCGAAGAGAATGGCGCTGGGTCCCCACTGCTCACAATGTCGCCGACGACTCGACTCGCGATACACCGACTCACTTCACTGCACGCCACCGCTGGTACGTCGGCCCTTCTTTTCTCTATGACAACGAAAACACCTGGCCGCAGGAAACAGACTCACACCCCTACATAGACATGGGTGAGGAGCGTGTCAGCATAGCTGCTGCTCACGAACGGTCGAACTTAACAGAGGGACTACCTGACGTCACACGTTTCTCTTCCTGGCTACGACTCATCCGGGCCACAGCCCGCGTTATTCAATTCATCGACCGACTTCGAGTTCACACGACAACAGCTACCACCCGCAAACGTGACAAAGGCGTCAGTGTAGACGACCCGAAATGGACGGTGAAGGCGGGTACAAAGAAGCGACCTGGAGTGCAGAGCCGCAACCTCAGCGTAACACCGACGGTCTACATACCCCTTGGCATCCAGTACACACGTCGGGCCGAGCTCCTGTGGACTCGTGCTATACAGGAAGAAAGTTTCGCAAATGAATTGCGTCTTGTCACCGGCGGGAAAACGGTACCAACTGACAGCCGGTTGAAGCGATTATCTCTGACAGTCGACGAGCACAAGATAATGAGAATACGCTCGCGCATCGCAGCAGCAGCTGAAATATCACGAGAAACACAGTCACCAGCAGTACTAGACGGCGATCACCGTTACAGCCGCTTGTACATACACTGGATTCATCGAAGGTTACACCACAGCGGCGTGGAATGCGTAGTTAACGAAATACGACAGCGCTATTGGATTCTACGTTTAAGGCCGTCCGTCCGAGCAGTAATCAGGCTCTGCCAACCCTGTAGATTACGTCGAGCCGTGCCGCCAGAGCCACTGACAGGCGACTTACCACCCTGTCGACTAGCACACCATCAACGTCCATTCACACACACAGGACTGGACTACTTCGGGCCACTCTCCGTCACAGTAGCGAGACATCACGAGAAGCGCTATGTTGCATTGTTCACATGCCTAACTACGCGTGCTGTCCATTTAGAAGTTGCCGCATCGCTTTCAACGGATGCCGCTATACTTGCGTTAAGGCGTATGATGGCACGTCGTGGATGTCCTGAAGTCATTTGGAGTGATAACGGCACCAATTTCCACGGGGCAGATGCTGAGCTCCGTAAGGCTGCCCTAGAATCTCTTTACCATGAAGCAGAAGTACGCCACATAGCCTGACGCTACATTCCACCAGGAGCGCCATTCATGGGCGGCGCCTGGGAACGGTTGGTACGCACGGTAAAGACCGCATTGAATGCTACACTTATCGAGCGGCATCCGTATGAAGACGTACTTCACACACTTCTGACAGAGGTAGAACACACGGTCAATTCCCGACCCTTGACCCATGTATCGGTTAACCCCGACGACGAAGAAGCTTTGACGCCTAACCACTTTCTGCTCGGCGCGCCCGGTTACGTCCCGTTGCCAGGGATTTTCACAAGGCCGGATGAACTACGCCGTTCACATTGGAGAGCGTCACAACGACTTGTTTTGGCAACGATGGGTACGCGAAGTACTGCCTACGCTTCAAAACCGGCGGGAGCCGCGTGGACGCGGCGACACGGTCAAGGTGGGCGATTTAGTTGTCATAGGGGACCCAAACTTACCAAGAAACATATGGCCAAAGGGGAGAGTCCAACGCATGTACCCAGGTGCAGATGGTGTCGTAAGAGTCGTCGACGTCAAAACCAAGAACGGTGTCATGCGCCGTCCTGTTAAACGTCTCGTCGTCATACCAGTAGAAACTTAGTTGTTATCATGTATTGTATTGGTAGACACTTATTTAGAGTAGAATAAGTTCTTATATATGTGTCCCCTTTTCTTGGCGTCACTCCAGGATTCTGCTACCAGTAGGAGATTTTTTTTATTTCTATTTGATTTAATATATAGCAGAGCAGGGATTCTGGAGTGGCTACCCTTAACTATAAATGTATATGTACTAAAGTGTTATCTTATAAGTCAGCGAATGGTTAATTGTATTCAATTGTTGATATTGTGAAGTGTATACCAGTCACTAGTGGTATAGATTATGTACATTATTGTATGTACACGGCGGGAGAAATGTGACCGATATACAAGTAGCGTCCTCTGTTGTCACGTAGCGGGAGCAGGAGGCTAAGGTTGAGACATCTTTGTTTGATTCGCCACTAGAGGGCGCGAGGTATAATGAATGGATTACGCATACATATCGACCGATGCCCGCTTCTCGACACCAGGAGGCGCTGTTTTATGAATGAGTATTGTAATAATTATGAATGAATGTCGTAGTACTCTCCTGTCGACACTACGAGGCAGCACTGAGAAACTGTTTGAACATTCTGGAAGCTTCTAGAACCGGATGTTGGTTTAAAAGCAAAGGGTTTCCGCCCACGCTTCGATGGACTGGTTCTGTTCGCTTCAAGACTCGAGAGAGTGCACTAGGTTTTTATTAGAAGTAAGATTGAACTGTAGCGATACTAGCCCGAAAACTAGTGAATAATAGTTGTAATAATATTAGTAAACCTGTGGATATACCGATAATAAATCTAAGTAATGATCGCGCGTGTTTTCATTGCTAGATTTGTCCTCTGTCCTCAACAAATATTAAGGATCTGTGTTTGTGAGTTATTTTGCTGTACCTAAATTACCCTAGGCTGATAAAATTTTCGTTTTTCCTAATTGTGTTAATATTAGTTTTAAGGTCGGTTTCCCCCTAAGGGGAAAAGGCCGCACTCCAACCCCGTGTGGCCCTGTAGAGCTCGTCACCAGACTTGGTCACTCTCCCACCGATAATAGAAATGAATTCCCAAATTTATAGAAGTCAAATGCCTTGATATTATTAAGAAGGCAAGGAATTAATTGTAACAAATGTTAGATGTTACTTAGGAATTCATAGTTATGAAATAAATTGGATGTGATTTTAGACAGCTAAATAATAGAGGGATGCAGAGTAAATTATTATATAAACTTGTGAGAAATCCAAACACTAGCGCGTAACAGGTATTTGATCAGTCGTAACTCACACAATACCTCGCATCTACACTCGGAGCACTCAGAGATACACTTCCATAAAGTGAAGTGTGAGAGTAGATAATCAAACTCAAGCATAATTAATAGAGTTGTGGATCAACTCTCTTGAATGTCTATAGACAACCCCAAAGAGCCCACCCCTCACCACTTCTTAGCGCTTATGCTGGGGAGAAGAAGTGGTGCAACAAACTCCCCAACAACATGTGTTTGTCTGAATAGTTATAACGACTATCAACTCCATCAGCCTAGGATAATTTTCATAACTAAAGACTCACCCAGTCTCATCTACAAACACTCACACATCTACGTTTAATACTAGTTTATAGAATAATAATAAACTAAATCTGTGCTTCAGCATAACTATATTTAACTTATTTAGTATTAACTCGCTCTCCTACAACAGCCCACTTGGACAAGGCCTCTGGCACTCAATCATTCTCCTAACTTTCTTAGTCTAGCCTTACACCGACCGCTTCCTACCGTGGTCTATCTCCCTTCTCGCAGGTATCGCTAATGATACCTGTAATAGAATCTTCATAATGTGTGAATAATAGCTACGTTAATGTATCTGTGTATGATTTACCTCTTTCCGTGACGGGGAACCGTTTTACAACGTTTGTCTCATTGTACGTGTTCTACTAAACCAAACGCATAAGACCTCTGAGGACAATATACGATTTTAGTAGAATATGTTTCCTAAGCACTATATGTATGTCTTACTCAATCCTAGAGACAGTACACTACGAAGCCCAACTGCCATTATAAACGCGTATTAATGTTAATATCACCTTCATGGCAGCCTAGCCCCATTTCATACTAAAATAACAGAAAATATCACACAAGCGTACCGTAGACTCAGTCTGTAACAAAATTCAATGCGATTGTTCTCGGTGTTTGCCGATGTGGGTATTTCGTCACCTCACATCTCGTTAAATTTCCCCATTTCGAGGATAAAGTGCGGCTGTCAGTGGCAAAGCGTCCAAATTGTCGTGTTTCGATAAATAGTGTCGGTTTAGAAATTGGCGTACCAGATGGCCGGGTGTATGTTTTATCGAGACACGGTCCCTAGCGTCCTTTAAAACACCTCTCTGGAGAATGTCCCATGCATGCTCGATGGGGTTGAGGTCTGGCGATTGTGCAGGCCAAGGCAATACCAGGATGTTTTCCCTTGCCAAGTACTCTAAATTGGAGCCAAGCGCTTGTGCGAATGGACGGACATAAGACCTTAGAACATCCACAACGTAATTTACAGGGTTCATGTTACCATTTACAAAAACCAGTTCGTCTGTTCTTCATAATACCCGCCCATACCATAACTGTTGAGCCGTTGTATGGATGCACTTCCTGAACGCACCTCAGTCTTTCAGTATTTCCAGGACGACGGTACACTCTTACCCTTCTAGTATCGCTACGTACTTGAACCCAAATCGAGACTCATCGCAAAATAAAATTTTATCCCATTGCTCCCGGGTCCTGTGTTCCCTATATCATTCATTTCGACGAGCGCGATTTCCGTGTCGTATAAGTGGGCACCTAATTGGCTGTCGTGCTCGTAAGCCATACTCATGCAGTCGATTTCGCACAGTTTGGCACCAAACAACTGTGGCAAGTGGGTTTCCAGGTAGATAAAGAATGAAACCAAAGGTCACTTTACACATTTATTTCACGAGACACAGAATTCAGGGAAGTGGGTTTTAAGGTCTCTAGAGTACTGGTTCACTGGTTACTGTAGTTAGTAGAAGAGAACGTTACTGCCCTGGGCTTGGCTACGCCGTAGCACGTGGTCCGGCGTGAGGTCACAGGGCAGGCAGCAGTGTTGGGGAGCGACCCCAGAGATCACTCGACGTGGCAGCACCACGTAGGGATGCACGACCGCGTGTAGGCACGTGGTCCGCTCGGCAGGGGCCTCAACACGTGGCGGGCACCCACGGCACCCCCGAGTCACGTGGATGGCAGGTCAGGCGGCGGTAGCGGCCGCGTGGGGAGACCGCGTGACTGGCGTCTCTCCAGCGGTAGGGCAGAGGCAGCGATGACGACAGTCAGCGGTAGGCAGGATAATAGCAGTGTAGCCTAATACTGGAACCCTGGAATCAGCGCAAGGCGGGTGCTCCAGTAAGCGTTGTGCCAGAGCTGCAAGCCTCCGTCGATGTGTGTGTCTCCCAGCCGTAAGCCCAGAAGCAAGGTGGATGGAGGAAGACTTACCAACGTGGCGGCTTACAATTTTAGGTTATGCCGTGCACATGCCGCGGGCATTCTCGGAGGTCCCTCGCCGCGTGGCCAGGCGATTTAAGCGAACAGCAATGCGCAGCGCGGCGAGAAAAGCATAGCGAAGAATGCGAGAAGCATGCACGCATTCACAGAGATGTGCAGTAGTGGTGACAGGTGATGTGGCAGAAGCCACTATCAGTAAATAGCTTTCTCGACAGTCATAGGGGGGCTGCCGAGAACAATTAGAATAGCTGCCAGACCGCGCAGACAGATATACATAGAGAATGCGATCTGAAAGGACACAATTAAGAGTAACGGCAATCACACTGAGCACTTACCCGTTTATCTCGTGGTTATGTTAACTTACTGCTTGATCTGCTTGATGGGAAGGAAAGGGGACGTTAGGCGTCCAGCAGTGATATCTATAGCGCAATCCATACCACGACACCGAGTGACGTGGTGGGAATTTGAAAGATTTAGGGATGGTAGGTACTCTCGTAAACCGTAAATAGTGATGTGCGTTTTAGTTCATCTATAGGAAATCGACTACAACGCTACACAACATCCCTACAGCTCTTTGCATTTCATCTGCGTTCAAATGACGTCGCTCCATGACGTAAAAATGTCTCAAAATCCAAATTTGTTCAAAACTTTTTTCAAATTATTGTTTAATTCATAAAACTGATACAGCATACTAAATTTTAATAAGCAAAGAAAACGCTATAAAATTCGAACAAATGCATTCGCTTTTGAATTTGTGAATAAAAAACAACGGATACTCGATTTTTTTTTACAACCAGCCAGTATGTCCTCTAGATCAAAAAAGTTTACATAGGTATTACATACTAGGTAAGAAATGATATAATAATTTATTAATAGTTTGAAATAGTGTGTGTTGCTTGGACATTTTTGATGTGTGTATTTAGTAACTGTGATGCCAAAAATAAATTACTGTTATGTGACTTAACCGACCACTGTGGTTTATTAGCTAACTTCCCGATGTCATTACCTAAAAATCCGCATAAACTTGAATGCAGGCCGTAGCAGAAGAAGTTTTAAAATAATATAGCTCATAGAATTACACCATCGTTAGTAAAACACGAAAATCCTCCGTGTTACCTCTGTTGGCTTCAACCAATGGGCTACTCCAGGTATTTATAGACGTAGGGCGAGACTATACGATACGGTTTGAAAAAATACAGGTTTGATACTCCTTACTAAAATTATTTAAAAATTTGCGCTTTAGCTAAATCAAAGTTTTAAAGCTATTTAATTAAAATTTTTGATAATAAAGTAAAAACCACTTGGAAAATTATTAACAATGAAACGGGTAATTCGGTTGAACAGGAAAATCAACCTTGAAATTATGGTCGATAACAAATTAGTTAAAAGCTGCCGTAGCTGAGGCATTTAATGAGTTTTTGCCAATATACCTATAACTACGACTTGCTCCTTAAATTCGTCCCCGTCTAAAGCTGAGAATCTTTTGAATAGTGGTGTGATAAAAATGCACTCGCATATTTAGCTTGGAACACGTAACGCCTAGTGATGTAATTAACGTCTTAAACACACTTAAATCTAAAAACACTGGTGATTACTGGGGCATCTCAATTGACCCGGCGTCATGGGGGCTGGGTTAAAATTACCCGCGCTTTTGTAGTTCACTTATAATTTTAAAACGACGCACGCGACGTTGCCGCTCTTCTCAGTAGCTGGAGTTATTCAGTCCCTCTACACGTTTTAGACGCGAAATCAGTCGTGTGGGGACCGCGTTGGGAGTTACAAGTGTTGTATTGGAAAAAAGGTAAATATGACCCATGCCTGTATTCAGTGTAACTATTTTGCACCATTTTTATCAATCAATGTTTAAATGATTTATTGTTGTTTACGATGCTTTTTATTTGTGTTAATACATTGTTTCGTGGTTTTGACGTATTTTTTTATTTTTTCGGTAGGTAGTACGAGTAATAATGGACCGCGAAGAACTGGAAAGACGTCGTGTTATGGTGATACTTGAAGAATCGGACTCGGATGTTATGCCGTCTGATCAGGAGTCTGGAGAGGATGATGACCATGTGAGTGAGCGTAGTGAAGCTACCAATACGGAGCAAGAGATTTCGGATGAGGACGAAGTTCCATTGGCAACAATTAGAAGTAGGGCTATGCTATAACTTATAAAATAAAGACTGTGCGACAATCCAAATTTATTCAATTGAAGAGTTAACGGACATTTGTGCATCGCTCTCACTTCACCTGGTCATGGGATTGCGTTTATTTAATCTTTCATCAATGAGTTTATAATAACAAACATTGGTGCCGATTCTCTTGTCACAAATGCCTCTAAACTAGACTAAAAATCACTAAAATTTGGTTTAATTCTGTCAAATGACGATTTTCCATTCTGAAATTGACTATAGTGACACAACTTAACTATATTTTAGTTTGACAGCACTAAGATTGCACTGAGTTATTAATTTAGTGAAAATGGCAATTTTGCTATTCTGAATTTTACGTTTTTTAACTAAAAATTTGATTGTCTAACTAAATCTGAACATGAATCTGACTATTTTTAATCGCGATTAAAAAGGTGTGGAATAAAATTAGGTGGCGTGGACTAAAATTCACACCAACACCTCGACTTCAGACGTGCAAAAACGGTACTTTAACTTTCTTTTTCTTTTTTTGCTCATATCTCGAAAACGGTGTGTCCTATCACAAAAATAATTAAAATTTCGACCCCCTTTGTAACCCTGAAACCACCAAATCTTTACATTTAGATATTTTTATTTTATATTTTCCACACAAAAAGTCAAAACTTCCATATAAAACACGTCGAAGCTGCCCCAGGCTGCCTCCGGCTCTAACAAAGACGTTGCGAAACCAAAAGAAAAAAAAAACACGCACTCGCGATTGTCAAATTCGATTAGTTGTGTCAAAATTATTTTTAAATTTAGAGATTATTTTTCGCAGAATAGCTTCAAGATTTTCATAGTAAAAAGTAAGGAATTTTAGTGATAGTTTAGTTAGTTTAGTTCGGTGTACAAGAGAATCGGCACCAATGTCGATGCGCATTTTCATCAGTAGCTGACTTAATCGTGCATGTTTTATTTTATTTAACGCTCGTGCGTGACTCGAAACCACCTCAGGCTATAATCTCGGAAAAATATAAAAAAAGCAATATTGAGTTTCTGACTGAATTACTATTTTATTTTACAACCCCCAAAATAGTAATGTTTAGGCACTTTGATACTAAATTTGCAATATTAAAAAAATATTAATAAAATTTGCATAAAAATATTATTAAAATCTCGATTATGATTGTAAAAGTAATGTTTGGTCAATTCATAGCATCAGTGGGATGACACTGACAGCTCACTCCACGCCAATCTTCACGGTGAGATTTTTACAGAATCGGCTGCTCTTATGCAAATTCCGCGTATTCGATTGCTGTGGGACAGTGTATTGTTTCTACTCTGAACAACGCGTCAGCTACTTTATTGTTATCGTCCTTTATGTACATATCAACCGTTGTGAATTCACTTATGAATAATAACTGTCTTGTACGTCTTGCAGTTTCACAATTACCCACTACTTTTTGCATTGCATATGTTAATTGTTTATGGTCGGTGTAACTGATTAATACCCTGCCTTCAAAGAGATATCGGAAATGTTTTATGGCCCTGAATGTTGCTGTTAATTCTCGGTCATAGGTATTCCACCTATGACCGAATTTTTTGTTGAGCTGTGGTAAACTTTTTTGAAAATATCCTAATGGCAGCCATGCATTGTTTACCCATTGTTGTAACACCCCACCTGCACACGTATCTGACGCATCCGTCATTAAAGCTAGGAGCACGTCCGGTGCTGGCGATGCACCCAGAATAAAAATACTATACCACAATAGTTAAAAATAATTTAAAATAAAGAAAGACAGATAAATCAATCTCGTGCTAAGTATATGGTGCTCACATATTTGCAAATGTATATGATTTTCCTAAAATATTAACTAGGTATTAGTCAGTGTGTGAGTAAAGTAATGTAAAATAGGTACTCGACTCCCACAAAAGGGTGAATACAGACTTAGTGCTTCTAGTCACACATACTCGCGAGTTTAACATTTGGAAAGGATTTATATAGGATTTGTCGGATTCGGCTCGGACGATTTATTAATTGTTGAAGTGAAAAGTCAAGAATAGAAGAAGATGGGATTTTGATAATCTTTCTGTTAGGATAAGTTTTGAACATATTGTAGTCAGCTGTTCACAGAATAATGGTAAGGTTTAGAATTCCGGATTTATAACACTAAACTCAGAGAAAACGAAACGAAACAAAAGGATTTGTTTCGTCATTAATCGATTCATAGTTTTTGTTTAACAATGTTTCGTAATTAATTATGTAATGACCTATATAAGTACAGACCATACATTTTTTTAAATTCAATAATCAAGATTATATTTCGGCAAGATCGTCTGTGATTCAGGATGAAAAGAATGTTTATGTACTGCTTATTTTCTCATCCAGGCCATGGTCTACCTGTGTGTCAAGGAGATTGCCCACGGCACTATGGACATATATACTCAATTCAACATTGTTGTGTCTTCAGCAGATCATCTTTAAAATACTCGATGACATGTCTAAGTACTTCCTCAACAAAATAAAACGAAACTGCAAAAGCATTTCCGGGATATTTAAAATAATTTAATAACTATTTTCAGGTTATGTTCGACCACAAAATAAATTGAAAAAAAAACTATTTGATTGGATCTGAATGGGTTTACGAGTAAGCTTTGTGTATTTGAAGTACATTTGTGTAAAATCTGTAGCGGTTAGCCTATGTTCGTAATGTGTACGATATTATTCGCAATCTCCGACAACATGAGTCTGCGCATAAGTGGCGTTAATCTCAAAGAGCAGTTGAGACACCGCTCCACAGTTGCACTCGCCACGTTCAATATATCACAACACAGAAACTCCTGTATTTAGTAATAATATACAAAACACACGGTGCATCGGCGTTGGAAGTATGTTTATTTTCAATGGCAGCAGTAACGGAGGAACTAAAAGGCTCAAACTCGACGCACAACGTAACAAAACCAGCAGACAACGACGTGATGACAGACGTGAAATATATGTCTAATAAGGCTGTACCCGTGCTGATAAAAGATTCTAACACATTCGAATTTTGATCGATTTCCGCCAGCCACTAATGGTGTTTCACGAATACCACTTGGCGCCCATGCCGTTGACGACCATTGGTATTTACAAAAAACAGCAAGTACTTGTGATTTAGAACTCTGATAATACTTTAAATACGAGCTAAAAAGTTGTGTGTAAGCATTTTTACTCTTTGTCTTATAGGAAGAAAAAAATCTTAACGCGTTTTAGAGGTTTAATCTTTGTGTTTTTTTGATGAACGTGGGTAAAATAGTACTAGACGTTTGAAATATTCCGATTTTAATATAAACAATAAACGAAAATAAAGCTAATAACCTTACCAACTAAAAATAGGCCCCGACCCGCACCGCACACTAACGTCCTACAGGACGTTACAACATATTCAATGAAAATAAGAAATATACTAGTATGCGGGAGTTAACGATTTTTTATGATATTTAAAACCTTAATGTAAACACCTTTTTTTATTAAATAAACAGCTATTTAACTTGGCACGCAACAATAAATGTTACAATCAATACAGAATCGATATCTTTATATTTACTGTAGGTAGATAGGCATATTATACGCAATAGAAAAAATGGACATCATTAGTAAAGAACAAGAAGGGAAGAAGAGGGAAGAAGGGGAGAAGGGGATAGTAAAAATGGGGTACTTTATAGACGGAAACA
The DNA here is from genome assembly GCA_963555695.1 of Dasypolia templi. Classification (NCBI taxonomy): domain Eukaryota; kingdom Metazoa; phylum Arthropoda; class Insecta; order Lepidoptera; family Noctuidae; genus Dasypolia; species Dasypolia templi. The sequence goes on along the minus strand of OY743137.1, from coordinate 8,089,416 downwards.
TAAAAGTACTAATTATTGTTGTAAGCTGTCCCATTGTAAATTATAATTAATTCGTATTAAAAAAAAATATTTTCATTGTAGATATTTCATGCTGTTCAACTTTTTGAGTAACGAGACAGTCCGCAAGAGTACTGTCCGTGTACAATCTCTTTTCATCCAAATCCGTTCAGCCGTTTCAGTGTGAAAGCGAAACAAACAAACTTACTTTTGCATTTATAAAATCCAATCACTTCTAGAAATTCTACATCTGAACACACAACGTTGATAGAGCAAGAAAATTGTAAAGACACACATTGCCGGACGTGTTGATATACACATTTCTTTTTCAAACCAAAACTTCTGAAAGCTTCCAATAACGGTACTGTATTGTTTCGAATTTTTAAAATATTGTTATTTTGTGCAGTGCTGAGGAAATTCTTTATGCTTTCTTTAGTGAAATGTTCTGTCTCATTTAAAATGATTTATGGAGTTATAGCTTTGAGGTTTTATTTTTATATTTTGTATTTGTATGGCATGCACGTTAAGTTTAGTAACGCTAAGTAAGGTTTGTCTAAAAATCTTATATTTTCTAAAGCTATCCGATAGTCTTAGGTTTTTTTTTTTTGGGTTTCCTGATTTTGGGTTTTGACTCCTGCATGGAGCTCGCTGCCCCTAAAGAGGAGTGGTGGCCCAGTGGCAACGGCCGCGACTTACGAGTTGTAGGTCGTAGGTTCCAATCCAGACAGGCGCTTTACTTTGAGTAAATTATTTCATCACCACTGCTCTCAAAACGGTGAAGGAAAACAGCGGAGGATACCGTCATGTCTTAGAACCAAAAAATCGAAGACATGTGACATCAACCAACTCACACTGGGCCCGCGTGGTAGATTACGGCCCACTCCCTCTCTCACAGAGGAGGCTCGTGTCCCAGCAGTAGGAACATAATAGGCTGATTATGTATGCTCGTGTATTTTTACTAGCAATGTCAACGCGCTGACCATAAACGAATGTAAAAACTGTTTACTCAGTATAAATAGTACTAGACTAATAGAACAATAAAATAAAAAATAACGTTATTCCAGCTAAATCTTGTCAAAACATAACCCTTAAATCGTTTAGTACCTACCAGTTAATGGCTATATTTACGAGTAAGAATTTAGATTGAAATTCAAACGACCTGAAGAGTTTGTATCTATTTAAACTGTTCACGTTTAAAATGTCGAAGTTAACGACGGCAGTTTAATTACTATTCCAAAATACGAACTACTAACCTAAGTTTGGAATAAACCACAAAATTAATCAAGGAATGTAGGCATACACCATGCCATTGGCCCAGACAGCCGGCGTTGTGAAAAACCACAAAGGAAATGGCGAGATGCGCTGGACAAATCAGTTCAATTTTGCTCTGAATCGAAATATCTGGGATTCACACGGGAAGGCGACGGTTCTAGACGCTACGCTTAATAAAAGCTACATTTCGTTACCAAAACAAAAACATCGAACAAAATTTAAATCCTGGACTCATTTTGTTATTTCTAGTTCCCCCGACCCACCCCAATTTCGCTTAGCGTTCTTCCTGACTTATTTTTCCTTTTGCTAGGCTTCTAAGGGTGCTAGCGTGATGTAAAATATAACCTTCCTTAAAAGTTGGGTTATCAAATGCAGGAAGATTTTTCAAATACGTTCGGTAGTTCTAGACTAGAGATTACTTGTTTGTCTGTATGGTCCACTACATACAGACAAGCAACCAAACAAATTTTACATATTTGTAATATCAGTTTAGTTTGATTAAATTATGATTTGAGTTCATAACCTCTACCTTGATAAGCAGTTGTAAAAAACTTTAGTAAAAATCTTGCTCAAAACCTAATTAATGGGGGTGCCGCAGCATGTCCGTGTTCTTTTAAACTTCTCTTTTAGACGTGATCTTAGTAGTTACTCTATTTATAGATACTTACTACATACATACTATCCAACCACATTCAGACTCAAATTTTTTCTTACGACCTTTTTAAAGCACCAAAAAAAAAATGTTACCACTTTTATAATAAAACCTATTTATTGACACTTCATTCCAACGCGTTTGTAGACGTGCCTTACGTTTCAATGCAAGATACTTAATATCTTATCAAGTTTTTGGCAGATATTCAAACGGGTTTCACTGTAGTTTGGCTCTCGTCTACTTTGAATCACTAGCCCAATTTGTAGTTATTTTCAACGCCGTGAATGTATTTTTTTCAACTTGAAGCCAAATGCGATGCTGCGATGCAACGAGCATCTTACAATACTGTAAGATATTGCGCAGTATTAGTTACTGTAACGAATATAAGAGTCTTGTAATGGTGGCAAAGATTGGTGACTATTTTCATATGAACAGCATTTGTAAAATACAAGTTCTTGGTATCTCTGGACAGAGAGACGTGGAAGGAGAGTAGACTTCTTGTACCTTTTCCCAGCAAAGGTACAAGAAGGCATGAATAAAAATTAAAAAAAAACCTTTTTTTCTGGAAAAAGATCTACTGCCGTCACCGATAGTAGTTCTCAGAGCCAACAATTTTACGCCGCTGTGGAAGCGCAAATACTAATAGACATAACAAGGGATAGGTCATTGATTGTAATCGCTTACCATAAAACTAAATAATGGCTGCAAAACAGTATATTATAATAAAACCTGATCTGGAAAAGCAGTTGTATAACTGTTACATCCTGCCACAAATGGTACGTCAACTGAACGGCCACATACAAAGCTGCAAGCTTTGTATGTGGCACAGGTACAAGATCTTCAAGGTCCATTTAAATGCTTAAAGGCACAAAAGGAAGAAGATAAAAGAACCCTCAGACAAACAGGTCAGTGAGACCATAACACCTGCTCAGCCTACTGAAAGTGACGTTGAGTATTGCAGGGATGACGATGAACTCGCCAAAGATACGGGGTGGATTAGAGCGAAAAACAGGACGAAAAGGAAGTTAAACACCTCCCTTACTCCAACCACCACTACAACAAATCAACAACAACAAAGAGAAGGCGACCACAAAAAATAACTAGCACCTCCTCCAATCGTAGTGGAATGTGTAAAGAAATATCAAACATTCTACGACTTTTTGACTGAATCTCAGCTAGTTTAAACATTTACCGTCAAAATGTTTAGCGGTAACAGTGTGAAAATAAATGCCAAAACTTAAGTCTGTCAAAAAAATTACTGATTATGGTACTCATACGAAGATAAGCAAACTAGGCCAATAAGAGTAGCGTAATTTTTTTAATTTATTGTTCGTGTCTACAGATCCTGTAGTTTTGTTTGGATTAATGATTATTTAGCAGCACAAGGATTCCACAAGCAAAATGCAATTGGTAAGTTGGCGAACAAAATAACAGCTGCACGTGTCTATGTTATCGTTTAAGAATAAAGAAGGTGTTAGTAAAAATACGACGTTAAACGTTTTCTAGGGTGTAAGGTTGCAATAAACCCGCTTAAAACGTCGAAACTAATACGGCGGTGTAAGAGATGTCAGGCTTATGGTCATACTCAGAGTATTGCTCAAAAGAGCCAAGGGGTGTGAAATGTAGAGATAAACCCCTCACACACACACACAGCTGATTGCAAAACACATGCACAAGAAAAACCTAAGTATGCCCACTGTGGCTTACCTTACGTAGCCGGCTACAGAGGGTATTTAGTTGCCAAAGAGATGCAAATGATAAAAAACAAAAACTCTTAAAATAATCCACTTAATAAAACTGTCGTTGGGTCCGCCACTTTTTATGCTATATATAAATGATCTCCCGAAAGCAGCTAATTTAAATAATTATAAGAACGACATTAATACTTGCTTAGTTGACATTATAAATTGGTTAGATAATAGTTATTTGGTTGTAAACCTGAGCAAGTCATGCATTTTTATCAACACCTTGAAAACCCCAAACGCCACCCGCAAACCCATTTCCTACAAGGGCTGTGATATTGAAGTTGCTAATAAGGCTAAGTTCTTAGGCATTATAATTGATAGCCAACTTACATGGAACCTCATGTTGAAGAAATATGTAAGAAACTTTGCAAATCCGCATATGCTCTTTTTCAACTCTCAAAGAAAGTTAACAATCAGTCTCTATTAACAGCGTACCATGGACTGGTTGTATTGGAAAATAGTAGCAATAAAAAGAACAGCAGTTGTATATGAGCTAGTATATTGTGGTCAATATTTTATATACAAGTGACAATACAAAAGATAATAATTAACTCAAAAATTATTAAAAAGTGTTAAAATTATGTTAAATTCATGTAAAATAGTCAAACCTAGGTATTAAGTATCACATAAAGTGATTATACAGTGTTTTTTGTCGCGAAAACTTCGTACAAACAGGATTCAAAACCGGCTGTCAACTCAACGCCTCAACGGTGACGGATTTCAAAATATCGTCGATCCCGGGGAGTATTTTGTTTTAATTATGTTATTGTAGTAATATTTACAAACCACAGAACACCACGAAATACTGCTCAGGTCTTTGAGCTACGTCATTCACACACTGGCACGGTTTATGTCTCCTTTTGCTTGACAACTAGTGGAAGCAAAATCGATGACGAAAACATTCGCCCAGACATTAAACACTACATAATATACTACATAAACAAAATAAGCTCATTACGAGCTCTAACTATATTTTTGTAGCCTGTAATGTGTCACAGACTCTTTACATAAAGTCTAGTTTCATTGTAGGTATCTCCTGATCTAGTTTTGAGATACCTAATAGCAAGAAAAGCAGTGTTTTCTATAATATTTATATTTTGATTAACTTTCCTATCTAATTCTAATAGACTTTATCTAATTGTAATTACCTATTTCCTAACAATTTACTTTCCCCCCAACTACCTCCTACTAATCCACATATCAGAACATCTTTTCTTGCACTGTAATTTAGCTGCATAACTTCACACATTCCAGGTGACTTGCAATTAGTCAAAATGATGACCCGCAGAGCTACAATTAAGGAAATGGAAGCAAAGTTGAGAGCTACCTTGAAGGAGCTTGAAGCTTCTCAAGCTGAATGTAAACAACTGCTCCAGGAAAGGGAAGACAGCGAAGTGGAAGTGGAGAACATAAATGCCAAAAATACCTTCCTTAAAAATGAGCTGGCTGAGCTACACATACAACACATGGACTTAGCTGACCAGCACAGTCAACTACAACATCAAGTGTCAACATTTCAAGCGTGCAGTGAGACCCACGAACTGGCTTTGAACCACATTTCAGAACTTAAGCAGAAATTATGTGAAGCCCATAAGGCCCTATCTCTCTCAGAGTCTGCCAAAGTCAGTGAACAGGTTGCTAACACCAATAACCTATTTTATGAACTGGTAGGCAGTAAGTCAAAATCAGTGTGTGAGCCAGCTGTAACAATAGATTTGACTGGTGACGATACCATACCACTGTGTCCTATTGTTATGAGTCACAATAAATTAAAAAAAATTATTAAAATTAAGAAAATAATGAAACGGTCACAAAGAGCCATTAAAAAACAAAATCTTTTAAAATTAAATCTTTCCCTTAGGAAAGAACGTGTTATTCTTTCCAAAAGTTTAAAGAGTTGCACTGTTGAGTTAAATGAGTGTAGGGAAAAGTATGATATTGATACTAAGCTTCTTTATAATGATATTCTACACAAGGAGCACTTGCTGAAGGATATTTTTGAGAAATATGTGACATCACAACAACAACTGAGTGAGCGATTGTTTGAGGCTGGGGAATTACTAGAATTGGTGAAAGGCAATGCTGAGAGATATGAGTCTCTGACCAATAATCTATCATGCAGCTGTGCCAACCAACCACCACCTCCTCAGCCTGAGCTTGACTTGTCTCCACCGGTGTTGGCTCTTCCTGCAGAGCCCCGTGTTAATACAAAGAAAAATAAGTCCATATTCTTTTGTGACGAAATAGGCTCAGGCTTTGGAAAAATGTTACACAATTACCTAAGCCATAGTTTTACCAACCATAGTTTTCATATCATACGTTTTGAACAAATGATTAAAAGAATAGCAAATACAAACCTAGATAATTATTCTACAATGGTTTTGCTATTAGGTAATAGTACCGATATTACCAGAAAGGACATAGTGGATGGTGTGGACACCTTATTAAAGCTAAATATAGGGAAGCTAATGTTGTGTGCTTTACCTTATTCTGATACTTTATCAGATAATGAAAACAATTATATTCATAAGTTGAATAATACTATACACATGCTGACATGTTGTCATAGTGACAAGTTATTATTTTTTGACACTAACAAGTTTGTTAGTAGTTTTAAGTTAACTCAGAGAAGTTTATCTCTGTGTTGGAAATGTAGACATATGATTGCTATGTTGATAGCATATAACATTAATGAGGTTATAGCTAATTTAACAAATTGTAGGAGTCTGATTGACGAGTCTGTGTTGTCTGCTTATTCTAACAACATAGTGAGCAATCATGAATCGTCATGTTGTACGAAGGAGGAACCACCTATAAAACCAACATCCTTGGAGGCTACTACTAGTCAGGAAAGGTGTTCTCTTCCTTATGGAACTGAAAAGGGCATTCTAGACTCTTCAAAAATTTTAGTTGTGGAGGTCACTCCGGATAACTTTTTAAACTAGTTAGTAAGACAACAGAAGTTACCCCTACAAATAACCAATTATTATTAGACAATAGTAATAAAGTATCTTCTGGCAATTTAACTCATAATGATAAGAAACCAAAGGGAGTGCAACACACTTTAAAATTACTTAATCAGAATATTCAAGGTTGCTCTTCCAAATTACTAGAAATAGAATTGTTTTTGGAAAATACCAAGTTTGATGTCATTTGTTTAACAGAACATTGGTTAAAAGATTATCAAGTACGGTCAATTAACTATGAAAATTATTGTGTAGTTAGCCATTTCAGCCGAAAACGTATGATACATGGCGGGTCATTAATTTTAGTTAAAAACACAATTAAATCTAAAGAACGAAAAGACATCACTGGTATGTCTGTTGAACACATCATTGAATTGTCCTGTGTTGAGCTTGATAAGCATGTGATAGTATGCGTATACAGACCTCCAGGTTACCAGAATCTATGTGTGTTTGAATCAGTAATGGAAGATGTGCTGAAGAAACTTAGTGCTAGTAGTAAGTCAATAATCGTATGTGGTGATTTCAATATTAATTTATTAGAAAATAACTTGAATACTGTCAGATTATTAAGTCTTTTTGGGTCATTTGATTTATCAAATGTTTTTATTGAACCAACCCGAGTGACAGCTTCGTCTGCCACTTGCATAGATAATATTTTTTGTAACTGCGATTACTTACACAAACAAATTGTAAATAAGCTGTCATCTGATCACAGTGGACAAACAGTAACATTTTGCTCATACATGCCTATACAAAAAATTCAAATAAGGTTTAGGCCAATTACATGTAAAAATTTAGAGAAATTAAATAACTCTTTGGCCAGTAAATTATTTGTTCAAAGTTTTTATAATTTATGTGACCCAAATGAGTTCTATGCCGAGTTCTTTTCACTATTAAACACACAATTTAATGAAATTATTCCACTTAAAACCAAAAGTATTTACACAAAGTTCTTATTTAGTGATTGGGCGACTCCAGGTATTCGTAAAAGCAGGGGAAAACTTTTTGAACTTTATGGTCTAAAGCAACATATGAATAATATAAGCTTTAATAAGTATGTTGCAAAATATTCTAATTTTTTTAAAAATGTGTGCAAAGTTGCTAAAGCTCTTTATATTAGCAATAAAATAAAATCAGCCGATGATAAAATAAAAACTACCTGGCAAATAATAAATAACGAAACAGGTAGGAAAAAACAGCGTAATACTGAATTTAATCTAGAAACTGCACATGGCCCTATCAACTCAGATCTAGAAGTAGCTCAGTCATTTGAAAACTTTTTTGCTAGTATTCCCCTAAAAACTACTGAAACTTTAAATTCCTCACCCGAGTTCTCTGCTGCCTTACTTAGAAAGAATGTAAATGCATGCCCTTTGGAGTTTAGGTTTCAACATACAAACCCCCAGGCTGTAATAAAAGCTTTTAAAGATCTTAAAATTAAATCAACAGAAGATCTCTGGGGAATGTCTGTAAAAGTCTGTAGAACTTTCATCGAAACCATTGCGCCCTATTTAGCTGTCATATTTAACACCAGTGTAGACCAAGGTGTCTTTCCGGATCTCATGAAACACAGTAAAGTAGTTCCTTTGTTCAAATCCGGTGATAGTAAAGAACTCAACAATTATAGGCCTGTATCAATTCTACCAGTTCTCAGTAAGGTGTTTGAAAAGTTGATGCTCAATCAAATGGTACGTCACTTTAATAAAAACTCCATCTTTCATGAACAACAGTACGGTTTCACCAAAGGGCGTTGTACCACTGACGCTGGTGTTTCTCTAATAAAGAACATTTTTAACGCCTGGGAGGAAGCAAAAGATGCCATTGGATTTTTTTGCGACCTCTCTAAAGCATTTGATTGCGTAAACCATGAGACCCTTCTTTTGAAACTGGAGCACTATGGGGTTAGGAATACAGCTCTTGATCTACTTAGATCATACCTGAAAGATAGAAAGGTTAAAGTTCAAGTAAACGGCATAAACTCATTAGGGTATGAAATGGAAATGGGCGTTCCTCAAGGTTCGATATTGGGTCCATTCCTCTTCTTAGTTTACATTAATGATTTACCTCAAGTACTTCAAAATCAACCGAAGATGGTGTTATTTGCAGATGACACATCATTAATCTTTAAAATAGACCAACAAAATCTGGACGACGTGAATAACTCGATTCTTCAAGTCCAAGATTGGTTTACGGTAAATAATTTGGTACTAAATGAAAAAAAAACCAAATGCATTAGATTTAAATTACCTAATGTTAGAAGTAGCGAATGTGACATCATATTGAATGGAGAAAAACTGGTATTTATTAATCAGACGGTTTTCCTAGGAATCACGCTGGACGAGAAATTACAATGGGGACCACATATAACATCTCTTGCGGGGCGGCTAAGCTCTGCCGCTTATGCTGTTAGAAAGATAAGACAGTTAACAGATGTAGAAACCGCGCGTTTGGTCTATTTTAGCTACTTCCACAGCATTATGTCTTATGGCATTTTACTGTGGGGTCGGGCTGGTGAATTGAATCCATTTTTATTTTGCAAAAGAGAGCTGTCAGAGCCATATACAATCTTCCTCGTCGCGAAACTCTCAGGGAACTATTTAAAGGGATTAATATTATGACAGTACCTTGCCAATTCATTTATGAAAATATTATGTATGTAAGAAAAAATCTACATCTTTTTAATAAAATAAGTGATAGACATAATTTGAATACCAGAAATAAAGATAAAATAGATCAACCATTTTTCAGATTAGCTAAAGTACATACATCATTTATGGGGTACTGTGTTAAATGTTATAACAAAATACCTTGTGATATATTGCAATTAAATGAAAGAAAATTTAAAATTCGTATAAAAAGTACACTTTGCAGACAAGCTTATTACAAATTAGAGGACTATATACAAGATAAGAATGCTTGGAAACATGATGGTCCAGCTCCATAGGACAATCCCGTCTAGACAAAATCACACTGGTTGCTAATTGTTTTTTTTTTTTTTTTTTACTTACTCACACACTGACCTATTCCAAGTTAATATTTTAGGAAAGTCATATATTTTTACAGTGTTTGTAAATATGTGAGCACAATGTACCTATCGCGTCATTCATTTATCTGCCTTTGCTATATTTTTAGTTCTTCTTACCACTTGTGGTATAGTATTTTTATTCTTGGTGCATCGTTTTCACATATAAAAATATAATTAATGTATACAAATATTGTAAAACATTTTAAAAGAGTGACGGTGGAGTTTCTTGCCACTTCTTCTCCATACGAAACTACTTTTTGGAAGTGGCGCCTAGAATCAGTTATATTTTTATTGTAATTTTTGACGTTCAAAAGTGCCATTTTATGGGCCTATTTGAAATAAATGCTTTGACTTTGACTTTGACATAAACAAAGTCGTAACTATGCTTATTTAAATCGGTGACAGACATGTGTAAATAAGATTATTCACACAGGCCAGTGCCTTCATACAATGCGACCTCCAATAGGTTGCCTCTGTTTTTCGGTCTGGCATTATTTTCTGGGGGCAGTCTACTGATCGGGGGCTGGTATTTAGACTGCAGAAGAGATGCATCAGGTCAATGTGCGCTTAAGACAACTGATAGCTGTGTTTCTTATTTTAAAACGTTAGTTTTAACTTTGGCTTGCTAATATTAAATAATGGAAACGGCATTGTTTGTTAAATGTAACCCACATCTATTTAAAAAAAAATTTGAGGTCAGGAAAAATCCAATACGGACGACGGATGATGTATTGAACATCAACCAACTATGTCATGTAAATATAAAACCGCACTAATGCAAAAAAACTTTTTTTGGTTTGCCCCACTCTCGTATAATAGAGTACCTTATATTATAAAACATTTGACTACATTTAAATTTAAAAGGGCGCTAAAAGAAATTTTAATTATGAAAGTTTATTACACGATTGATGATTTTCTTAATGATGATTCACTGGCTTAATGACATCCTGTTTCTCTGATTGACATAATTATTGCGATCCTGTTTCACTTGTTTTTGATTTCCGTTTGACATTATTTAATTTAATTTTTTAATTTCTGTGATCACGCGATCATTTCTTCAAATTGATTATAACATATAACATATAATGAGAATAACTTATTATTTTATTTGGAATTAAACGTTTGCATGCCCATGTGACGGTAAAATGTGGAGAACTATAATATAAAAACATGTGCACACATCACAATGTACTACACCCATGCTTGCAAAAGAATAAATGATTTGATTTGATGAGAAACACCTACTCGTACAAACATACTACAAAACAAAGTGCACAATTAGCACAGACAACCGCGATAACTGCACATATATCTAAAAGTGTCGTATATGCACAAACGGTAAAACCAAATACAAAACCGTCAAGTCTTGAGTACAAGCTCTACCCGATATTGAAAAGGTCCTCATTTGACAAGAGACTAGAATCAAGATTTATGAAAAACACACTTAAAATAATGGCGTGAAATTCCTATGGACAGCTGCAACACCAAGCTGAGTTGCAAGTAGTAGCTAGACACAGAAAATATTGATATGTGTTTGGTCTCTGAAACGCACTTTACTACACAGTGTTTTGTAAAATTTAGAGGCTGTAAGGTTTACCACTCGCTACACAAACACGGCCCGAGGAGGTAGCGCAGTTACTACGAGTATTAGGAAAAATATCTGTCCTCACGAACAGTGTAAAAACGAGGAGTCAAACACGCAATCTGTAGCGCTATCGGCTAAAACAAAAAAAAAATGTTACAGTAGCAGCCGTTTACTGTTTCCCAAGACACAAGATAAATACCACATGAACTCCGATCACTCTCCTTTATTATTTCAATTAGGTCACAAAAGAGAAAGCTACCTGACATTACCTGACTTTAGACTTAGTTGATAAGTTCTTTTTGCACTGACCATTGGACCTATGTTGTCAAGTTAAAAAAAAAAAAAAAAAAAAAAATTAGTTTACAGATTGTGAAAGTTTTAGCTTAGACCTGCAAAATGTGATGGTCCTATAAACATCTTTAAAAAGCAAAGATCAGCACGACTCTGAAGTGCAGTGCGGTTTAGCAACAATATCCAACCATTTACATGGAACAACACCCCACAGCTTATAAGAAAAGTTAATCTACGAATAGCAAATAATAGACCTTGTTAGCGACGCAATTCACAAAAATGTAAAAGGGAGTGCGCGGGGTCGGAGCGGGGAAGTACCGAACCGCCATTTTGATTTGCGATGAGGCAGTGCCATTACTAACGCGACCGACAGCGCGCGCTTCCTAAGATAAAAGTTTTGTCGTCCAACCCTACAGTTTTTAAATATACCTTTTGCTCAATTAGTGTTGTTTTACCTCGATCCACACCATTAACGGTGGTCTTCGAGCCAGATCGCGAATGTTTAATACTCCGCCGCCGAAGAGAAAGATGGTAAACACCCGCAGTACCACTAGCAAACTGAGAGCGAAGGAGGAGTCGGAGGCAAAGCTACAATAGGCAACCGGAGCACAGGAAATGCCACCGCCTAAACCAGTAAAAAAGAAGGATGATGAGCTAAATGTAAAAATTTCATGTGCCGCGAGTGTTGTGAAGTCGGAACGAACTGGAAAACTAAATCCGACTTCGCATACATCACGTCAGTCAGTCAAGTCCAAGAAACTATCATCATCACAATCGATACAAGTACGGAAAAAGAGACAGGAACTAGAAGCAGCCCAGGCGAAGGCGTGCATTGAAATGGAATTCATTAATAGAAAATTAGCGGCGGACCTAGCAGAACTCGAAGAAGAATACAGTCCACCATCAGAAACACCGGAACAAAATAACGGCGCGGGTAATATTGAAAAGTGGTTGGAGCGTAGTCAACAAGAACTACAGCAGTTTGACAGTGATAAAAACCCACCGAAACCGCACGCGAACCCGGCCGACACAGAAGGAACAGTACAACAGCTTGCGAAAGCAAACAATGAACTCGTCCCGTCCTTCGTCATCCAGCAAAATACAAAACTTATAAGTCGTCTCAGCACACCGAAAGAGCTCCCTAGTTTCAGCGGCGACCCAAAAGAGTGGTTCCATTTCGAGCAAGCTTATATTGAATCTACAGAAATCTGTAATTTCACCGATTGAGAAAACCTTTGGCGGTTACGTAAGTGTGTACGCGGTGCCGCTCAAGAAGCTGTAGCCGGCTTGCTTATCAGTGGTAAGCACCACTGATAAGCAAGCCGGCATCTGCAGACATAATTTCCACTCTGAAACTGTAATTCGGAAACGTTGACGTCATTCTTTCCCGCATCGTGTCAGACATAAAGAAGATGAACAACCTGTCTACGGATTATCATCGAGAAATCCCTTTTCTGTCAAAGTGAAGAAAGATCAAAAAGTGCATTCAAGATCAAAAGTGAACAAAGAAAGAAAGAAAGAAAGAAAGAAAAATATTTTATTTGGGACACGCACAGGGAATACAAATATTAAAAAATAAAAAAATAACAAACAATGTATAAACTAACAGAATAACAACAAAAAACAGTAAAAAGACCTGTGCGAGGCCAAAAAGGCTCCTATCTCAGCATAATGCTGCGATATTTAAAAAAAAAAATAACGCAGCGCTGATGTTCTGACAGGGCCCGATAATGATGCCACGGACACATATACGGACATCAATAAATCCTAATATGGGATTAAAAAATTAAAAAAATGATAAGTAAATAAATAAATAAGTTACTATATACGGCAACAAAAATAAATATAAACCGTATTATTTTGTGTACAATTTAAAATATATATATATGTATACGCATAGACCCACCACGCCCGACGCTCCAACATCACTTGTCTGTGGGACAGAGTATTCAAATAAACATTAAACAATATTTAGTCTATGTCAAACGATGAGACGCGGGCGCAGCCGGCTGTCAATGTGTTTTTCATAAAAAAACTTAAACTAATTGTTTACATTTTAAAGCGAAAAGAAATTAATGCTAATAAAACAATGAGTAAATAATAGTTATGGCAAATAAGTGTTGCAGATAAATAATAAAGTATTGTGGTGTGTATGACTGACTGGGATGTGTTGTGTTGTGCAAATAATCACCGAGCAAAACAAAGCGAACGAAGCACATCTTATTACTAGGAACACAAGACTACTATGGCCACCAACAAAAAACTGCGTGCAGTCCCAGGGTGAGTTCAGAAAGAAGTTTCCTTTTGCATGCGTAACAAGTGTTGTTTATATTTAGTACTAAAAGTTCTTACTGTTTTTATAGCACGAAAAGGAGGTGGCAAGTCGTTCCAGCAGCGAGAAGCAGCGAATTTAAAGCATCCACGGAATGCAGCAGTTTTGTGCGCTGATGCCAACAGGAGGTAAGATGATGCTCTTGTTTTAATTTGATTTATATCTCGTGACCAAGTCAATTTCCTATAAAGATATTCTGGTTTTTTTGTGAGAATGGTGCCAAAGAGTAGGGTAGCCAGATGAAGCTTTCTGCGGTCTGACATTCTCATCAAGTTGCCCTTATTTAAAAATGGAGTTATATGAGATCGGGGAGGGACATTGAAGCAAAATCTCGCACATGCATTCTGCACTCTTTGTATCAACTTTTCGCTTCTACCGAGAATGCACGCACCATACACAGTGTCAGCGTAGTTCAGCTTAGATAAAACCAGTGACTCACACAGCATGACACGCATATCCACACTTATGTAGGGCCGTACACGGTACAAAAGCTTGAGCCGGTAAAAACAGTTGCGCACTGCCTCCATGATGTGCGTCTCAAAATGCAGGTGCTCATCAAACACCACCCCAAGATTACGGGCTTCTTGCACCCTATCAATAGAACACCCATCAATCTTCAAGTTTAGAGTGTACCCTAACATTTTTGTTAGAAAATCTCTTGATCCCATGAGAATGTACTTAGACTTAACTGGGTTTAGAACCAGAGAGTTTCTTCTTGACCATGCTGAAATCCTATCTAAATCCTCGTTCATTCTCATTACAGCTTCTGCAGAGTGCTGAGGACGAAATGAGAGATACATCTGCAGATCATCAGCATATAGATGGAACTTGGTGTTGACCAGACAGTTGGTGATGACGGTACTGTACAGAATGAAAAGAAGAGGGCCCAGGATCGATCCTTGCGGTACGCCCCGGTTCACTTGCTTGGGACTAGAGGACAAAACACCTCCATCACTGTCACTTGTCACCTGCACAAACTGAGAACGGTTACTCAGGTAACTCTGAAACCATTGAACTGTTTCGGGCTGACATCCGTAGTAAGACAGCTTGGAAAGGAGAAGGGAGGTATTGATTGAGTCAAAGGCACGTGAAAAATCCAGCAGCACAAGCATGGTGCCCATTCCCTGATCTCTAGCTTCGAGGATATTTCCAACCACATCAAGAAGAGCTGTGGCTGTGCTGTGCCCCTTACGAAATCCCGATTGAGCCAGTGGCAAAATACCCTGCTGCTCAAGATATGCCCGAAGCTGGTTAGAGACAACTTTCTCCAGAATCTTTGAGAGACATGGTAACAGACTAATTGGGCGAAGATCCTTGACGCTCGCGGGATTAGATACCTTGGGTATGGGCCTTACTATAGCCAATTTCCACAGATCCGGAAAGGAGGAAGAGGCAATGGAACGGTTGATGATGGCCGTTATAGCTGCAAGAGTACGAGGAAGAGTCATCATCAGCATCTCCAGGGATATACCGTAAGATCCCTGGGCATTCGACTTAAGACCACGCAAAATCCTCAGCACTATGTCTTCATCAACTGTCTCAAGCTGAAAGTGACTATTACTGAATCTGTGATGGTCAAAGTAATTCAAGTCTGCGGTACCAACCCTACCACTGCCAGGCACGTTCAAAAAATTTTCAATTTATTTTCTCAGGGTTGTTACAGAAATGCGGCAAACTGTGCTCTGGTTTTTTTGTTACCGCTATTGAGGATTTAATATGGCTCCATAACTTTTTTGGCTGTTTGATGTTTTTATTTATATAAGTTTTAAAATAAGCACACTTCTCAGTAACAAAAGCGGCCCGGACCAAGTATTTAAGCTCTTTGTATGAGTTTATGTGATGTATCGATTTAGTAGCTTTAGATTTAACATGGCACTTGTCACGCAACTTTATCATTTCCTTGACAGTGTATGTTATCCATGGGTAAGACTTTTCTTTAATTAAAACTTTTTTAAGGGGTGCGTGTAAGTCAAAAAGATTCAAAATATATTCATTAAAGGTTTCTACCATAGAGTTCACATCCTCCAGACTTTCAATATATTCCCAGTCCATCTTATTCAAATCGTCATTAAAATTTTCAAGCAGTATATCTTTAAGTGGCCTGTAGGTGATCCAGTGTGGGGAAGGTTTCTCTAACTTAAAATTAAGTTCAACAGATATCATTGCATGTTGGCCAAGCTCTGGTATGTGTGATACAGAAACCCTACAGACACGGGCATCGGTGCACACAACATCTATTAGTGTTTCACTATGATCTGTGAAATGGGTAGGCTCAGTAACAATTTGCTTTAACTTGGAGCATAGTAAAAAATTGTTAAGTAGTTTCGTTTTATTTTCCAGCTGGCCTAACATATTATATATAAAAATCTTATTGTAAAGTGACTTTGTCACTTTACAAAAAGATTTTTGCGTTGTATGGTCATTACTCAACTTACGTAGTTTAGTATTGAGAGTCTCATCTTGTTGACAGGTTTGTATTTCTCTTCAGTATTTTCGTAAAGTTTTGTCTTGCGGGAATCTAGTTTGCTGCCCTCTAGCTGACCAATCCAGTCAACATTCCTGATTTGGTCTTTATTCGAATCATTCTGACTCGGTCGTCTCTTCCAGGGATCACTTCCTGAATTATTCCCTTGGGCCAAGAGTTGCGGGGACTGTCAGGATCCACTATAAGTACGAAGTCACCCACTTGTAAATTTTTATATTCTTCTTGCCACTTCTTGCGGGGTAGCAAGTCTGGCAGTACTTCCTTGACCCATCTGCGCCAGAACATGTCAGCCAATCTTTGTGAAATTCGCCATTGTTTTCGCAGATAAACGTCCGAATCATCAAATTTTCCGATGTGAGGTAAGCCAGACGACAATCCCAGCAAGAAATGATTAGGGTTCTGTTAGCAGAGTGTTTAGAGTTTCATCTCTGGGAGCGCGTTCTTTTAAAATTATTTTCAGGCTGGTCTTAACGCTTCTGATGAGCCTTTCCCACGCCCAACCGCAGTGGGGTAGCAGTGATGTATTGTCTATTTGTAGTTCACGTACGTTAACCGCCAGCTCTGGAAACCTCTCGACCTCGGAGAGTGAAGAAACGTAATGAAAGGTGACATTGATACTAATCCGTGAGCTAAAGTAACCATAAGGATAATATAAGGGACCGACTCGTGCGGGTTGACGTCCTATAATGTTTGTTATTGGGTAGTCTAAAGAACTGGCATATGCAGGCTGATGTTCTGGATCATATTAAAAAGTGATCGTCTAGTCTGAGAGGCTATAGATCAATGGAGATATGTGTGGGTGGTACTAGTGAGTGATCGGAGAGACGCTGATGGGTTGACTGGTGCATGTTATTTGGCGAGATAACTGGTTGAAGGGACGCCTATTTCAGTGGTCCGGGTCAGCTCCTAAAGATAGAGTTTGTGGGTTATAAAACATTGTAATGTATGTCACTGATGAACGAACGTACAAAGTAATATATCTACCAGTTTTATTCTCTTTACAGAAAAATGGGCCCAGGGTGACTTAAGAGAATGGAGACGCACATGGACGTGCGAATGTCAGTCTGGCCGTGACGGCGCTTCAATACTTAAATTATTGTTATACAATATGTAACAAAAACCCTGTCCGATCCAAAAAAGGCGTATTCCTGGTTTAACATACGTACTAGAAAAAATAGTAAAAAAAATGTAACTCATAAAAACCAAAAGCTATTGATTTTTTTATTTTTAGTTACCATGCGACATGTAACACTAAATAGGGTAAATTTTCATAAGTTGACAACACTCCACCGGCCGGCGAAATCTTTTATTTTTTGCCTATTTTATTTCAAAGGACACCGCCCTGCATTAACCGCGCTGTAGGTACTCATAACGAGTCCTCGATCCTTTGATGTAGCCGACTGGTCGCTAGTTGTTTGGACACCTCGCCAGTCTCACGTGGAGATAGCTTGCGATCGGATGTCCGTACGTATCACGTGCCGCTATCGTATCGCGAACAATGTCGTATACCAATCAGGAATATTCGAATATGTTAATTTTTATTTGTGAGTGAATGTGTGATTCGGAAATCGAAGTAACAGCTCGGATTGTGGAAGCTTTTGAGTCACTCAAATCGTACACATGTGCGCTGCGAAGAGTACGTGCAAATTTAATAAAAAGGTGTCGAATGTGTACTAATGTTCTAGATAGATAGAGGTATGTAACAAGTAAATATTTTAATAAACTGATACCTACAGTGGGTATATTGCCAAAAGCACATCACATTAACTCAATAATAATTGTTTCTTGATAAACAGAAGGTCAGAAATCGGGGTCATTGTGCGTAAGCCTACAATAAAATATCTTTAGTCCTACGTTTCTTTGGCGGCACGCGACAAAGGACCGCCGCGCTCAGGCGGCTTCTTTGACACGAAACTGTAGGTGAACTCTGGTGAACCCTGTCGAGCGATCAGTGTTGCCTTTGGTATGATTATTTTTAATTTTTTAAATTAATTGTTTTCATTGGGGAAAAATAATTATCTCGTATCCATTAAATGATTACGTATTTGTGTACGCACTACGATACCAAATAATACCCTTCAGGGTCGGACAGGGTTTTCGTTACACGCTGTATAGATGTCAACATAACATAACATCACGCCTTGTTTCCCCGAAGGGTTGGGCAGAGGTGTACCTGTACACCCACATTTTGCCAGTTATGTTTAAGTCCCATGTAATAGGGGGCTAGCCTATTGCCATCAACCGGGCACAAATCCAGACTCCGGGCTGCTATTGAGAAATTCCAGATAGAAAAACCCAATAACACTTTGCCCGACCTGGGAATCGAACCCAGGACCTCATGCTCAGCAGTAGCGATTGCGACCACTAGACCAACGAGAATGAATTATATGTCTGCTACGACACATTCGGCGACATGACGCTATGACAAAACACCGAACGCTTATGCACATTGATTTAACATTTTGCTGGCTGTGAGACTTGAGACTTGGTCGGCATCGCACAGACCTGCTACGCGTTCGATGGAGTGTCTAAGTCGTGTCTATTCTTAAAATTCTAATAAAAACTAATAATTAGCAAATGAGGTAACCCTGTAGAGTCCGCAATGGCTGATCCAGAGAATTTTTTTTTTATGAGTACTGAAGGTTCAAAAACGAACGGTCCAGAATTAGTAGCAAGCTCTGAAGGGGTGAACCGGTCCAGATTGTTAAAGTCCTGTAGGCTTAATAACGAGCGGTCCAGAATTAGTTGCGAACTCTGCAGGGGGGAACCGGAACAGATTGCTAGTATTAGGATAAATCACGAAGTCTCGATGTCGAGCGGTCTAGAGTAAGTAGCAAACTGTGAAGAGATGATCCGGACCTGATTGCTAGTCAGGATGAACGAACATGAATTCATTTTAGATAATGCTTGATGAGACTACGCGTACGAGGACGTCCGCACGTCAGTATGGCCGTGTCGGCGTAACCATTGCAAACAGCACTTGCAACGGGCCGAGTTCGCCTCCCTACTCTCCCCACTTATCCATTTAATTAATTAACAAGCCGTTGAAATAAAAATGTTGGTAACTGCTATATTACATACTTTCATTTAATATGTCGGACCTCTGCCTTCAGGTCATTTCATGGTGATTATTTTATAAAAATTGTGAGTGAAATAAAGTGATTTTGCTATTTCTAGCGTCTCTATTTTCTTCGCCCGACAATCCACGCCTACTTACAAAGTGCAAGTGTAATATCGCTGATGATTCACTATTAAGTATTCATTTTAAATTAAATTATTAATTAAAAAATGATGATTGAAACTAAACCTCATTTTTTTTAAACAGGATAAACTATTCCGGAACATAAACGTTCTTTTTATTACGTTATTGTTTGCTGGGCTTCGGTGATGCAACCTTTGTAGCGTGGAGTACACGGCGAACAATTTTTAATGAAGTGTTAAATAATTCAACAAAATGTCCGGTTGGTTTGAAACCATTTGTTTCATATTCATTCACCATGTAAAGACATGTTTAAATAAGCTTTCTACTTTATAAACAAGCGCTCCGACTAGCAAGGATTCCCTCTTCCTCACATCTCTTAACCCACAGACTCACAGTATTTCTCTAGAACAAAGAATGTAATACTATTAGACATCTCTAAGCAAAATACTATAAAGTATAATAATTAAGATAAAATATTATAAAAACATTATGTTTATATCACTTTACTCATCATTCACTCATTTAAACAAATAATAATTTATGTGAAGTAAAATATGAAATATATAAATGATAAAAGTTGCATTTAATCTACTTGTGTTATCACATCATTTACGTCCACTTTTACGCAGCGCAATAGTCAAGCGCCAACGCTTTAATAATTACATTTCACGGCATTTTGAAAATTATAACCACAATACCGCTAATTCAAAGATTTAAACATTCGTCAATAACCAACAACGGTGAATTACGTGAATAGTCGTAACGAAATGCATCTACCTTACAGAAATCAAAATAATTTACTCAGTTTTATGTGGTCTACCTACAAACTATTATTTTATATGTAAACAAGATGAACGAGACAAGTATCGAATGATTATCAAACCACTTCAAGTAATATATTAAATATTAAAACAAACGAAAATTGCTTTTATTTTAGGTAAGTATTATTAATATCCTATCAAAACTATAACTAAAAATTATTTGAAAATAACATCAAGCTTAATCCGTAGGCGCAGGTGAGATTCAAACTCAGGGCTTGCCATAATAGCTCCTACTCAAGTACGGTAACGACTAAGCAAGCATACCATATATTAAGTTAGTTGAATTTAAGAACCTATCAATTACACACACACTCACTTTGTGTGTAATTGATAGTAGTTCTTAGAAACAACTTATCGAAGAAGGTCGTAAGTGAAACTGAATCGTCAATCTATTGCTTTGTGTGATTTCTTATGGACATACGACGGTGTGGCATTCGGGAGTTCTCGTCGTTTACTCATCAGTCCCAGAGAGTCGCTGGTAAGCACCGACTTGCGTCCATTACTAATTGGTCGAAAGTGTTTATAGCTCAACTCGCGGAATACCTGTAACACGCCTTCGGTGGCATCGTTGATGTCCTGAGTGGTTTCCAACATGGTAAATAGGTTGTGTAGTTCTAACTGGAAACTTTCACAACCAGCTTCGACCTAGCAAAGCGTTGGAATTAATAAGTATGCAGGCCTTACAGACTTTGCCACAGACTCGATCGTACAAAAAGTCTATCGTCTGTGTTGATTTTTAATAGTAACATAAATGCAATTCCGTAACAGCACATGAAACCTTCCCGGAACGTCATAAATCCAAGTTCCAGATTCTTAAGATTGGTGTACCATTCGGATGTTCGTACTAATTTACTCTATCGCGAGTTCCTGGCAGTTACGACCTCTAGTTTTGATTTAATTAAAAGTTAGTTAAAAGGGCTTCATGTTGCATGAATCGAATTTAGAACTGTAATCAATTTAGTGGAGGCGGTTTAGTAAGTGGAAGGAGCTAAAGTAGGAACAATGCTTCATAATTATTTCAGTTAGAAACTGTATTTTTTGGCGGCACTTCATAGAATCGTATTGTGTATTTTCTAATAAATACCTATTCAACTTCTTCATCATCATCGTTGAATTTATTCTTAGGTCTTAAGATTTGCATAACTTCTTCATTAGAAAAAAAACACATCATTATTTCTGAAAATTGTATTTCTAAAAGCTTGTCTCCTAGAGAAAAAATTTGGTCATAGTATGACGGCTTTAGTTGTCTTTCGAGTATGAAGACGTGTTCAATAAACTTCGTGTCCTGCGAAAAGAAAGGCCATAAAATACCTGCTCTTCTATAACTCTTGAAAAATGACGTCGTACAAAAACTTCGACCTCAACAAATATCGGATAGCTACTGTAATATCTCACGAACCCCAGAATCAGCATATACATGCAACAAAACTTCTCTCTTTTAGAAATAGTTGAAAATTTCGTCAATTTTCGTGTTTGGCTAAATTATTGTCAGCTGTTCTTTAGAAGTATTATGCCACGATTTGCGCATATTTTTTTTTGCGCGTTTGTTTTAGGTTCCTAAAATACAAATAAAATGGATAAAGAAACACGACGGTCAGCAAATTAACACTGTGACTTTCAAGTTATGCTATTTTAAATAGGTTAGGTATTAAGTTATTAGTAACTAAAACACTGAAGGGTTAATTGACTTTCTTTGTTGACTGTATAGTACACCCACATTTCCCCATGTTTAAGTCCCATGTAATAGGGGGCGAGCCTATTGCCATCAACCGGGCACAGATCCAGACTCCGGGCTGCTGCTACTGAGAAAAGTGGGTGTACTATAGGTACAACTCTGCCCAACCCTTCGGGGAAACAAGGCGTGATGTTGTGTGTGTGTGTTGTTGACTGTAAGAATATTAAGACACAAACAGCCTTATTCATAAAAATCTCGCTAACCATTGATTAGCCACGGCTTAGCTAAGCAATTAGTTAGCTCATATACAATGATTAACTTTTCTTTATTTATAAACGCTAGTTAGCAGGTGATTAGTAGCAAAATGGAATAGAGGTGAAATTATGCATTCAGCACAGATTTACAATCAAAATAGTCGACTACAAAACAGAATTTTAAGAATAAAATTGTCAAACCCACGATTTTTAAATCTGTTGTGACTTTGACAGACAAAAAGTGTACATCAGTCAAAAATTTCAACAGAAAATTTTAATATAGATAAAATAATTTATTATCATTATTTCATTGTGTTTGCAATGGTAGCAATGAAAATAATAAGCCCTGATAATTGGAGTAAACAGGAAAAGGTATTTATCTCTGAATTTATATATAATTACTCATTTAAACTGACCACATAAATGTAAAAGCAGTAGCCGATAATAGCTTTGTTTTTCCAAAAGAGTATACGCTCTTCAAGCTAGGACAGCTTGAAGAGCGTATACTCTTTTGGAAAGGTATGTAGGTACTTGTGTCTATTATATATTACCTCCTAATTCCAATTGCTGTTGCAACGGGGTTTAAGTGTATTTTAATAACAATTATTATACTCGTTTACAGCTACAAGTCTGACTGCTTTCACGAAAGCCAATATTAGCACCTATCACCGATACTATTCAACCTCGCAAAGACGGGTGAGGAGATCATTAGGGCTACGTGGAATTGACGAGAAATGAAAGTGGCATGAGAAAAGAATAGCACAGTCCATGTCTTTGTAAGAAGAATGTTGGAAATCAAAAATAGGGAATTTATAACAAAAATGTTACTTTTTGTATCAAAATAAATTGTTTTTACAAAATGTCTCTTATTATTTGTGTGTAACTGCTACAACGTGACATTTCTTTAGTTTTTGGTGTTAGATCTGGCGTCATAAAATAAGGTGCACATGGGATACCAAATTTTAAAATCACTATCTCCGATGAGCTTCCTTTCGTGAGGAAGCTCATATAGGGAAAACTCAATCAGGAGAAGGCTCAGTAGGTACTCAGGTGGTTTGAAGAGAATGAGTTCATACTCATTCTCTTCAAACCTGAGTAAAGACCTTCTCCTGATTGAGTTTTCGCTATAAATCATAATCATTCTCGAATATTGAACTTCCTCCGTCTACTTCCCGCTGGCGTTTCAAAATTATTTAATTTTTCTGCGTCGTTCTGAAATGCTGTAAAATATTGTCGAATTACATATTTACTAAGGCACAGCTCGATATTAGAAAAAAAAAATAACATCGAGGCACACAATAATCCTATTGAATCGATCAGCAGACTCAAATAAAACGCCATTTTGCCTTTTAGCATCCTCTTAACAAGCTTCCGTTGGTGTTTAAATTTGACAGCTACTAATCAATTGCTTAGCGATCTCTTAGCGCTAAATATCGTTGATGAAAAAGAATTTGGCTAATCATTTGCTTAGCA
Organism: Dasypolia templi; assembly: GCA_963555695.1. NCBI lineage: Eukaryota > Metazoa > Arthropoda > Insecta > Lepidoptera > Noctuidae > Dasypolia > Dasypolia templi. The sequence goes on along the minus strand of OY743137.1, from coordinate 8,065,641 downwards.
ATTGATTAAAATTTAAGACACGTTTATGAATATGACTGTTTAAGTAAAAATCGTATGCTGTTTATACTGATTACAATAATATTCATGGCGGTGAATCATAGAAGTTAACAAATCCATCAGAATTCTTTATCTTTGTAAAAACAATGAAGCTGCCACGTCACACTTCTTACTTCGGTTCTTGTTGATCTGGTTGTTGTTGTCATGTTCCTTTGTAAATTTAGTCGAACTCTTAAGGCTTACTTGCACTTTTTGTTGGGTTAAAATAATAAATGTAGAGATTAACTCGGAGTTAAGACTATTACTCGTTGCGACACTAAAAAGTAACACTGGGTTAGTAAACCTGATAATTACTGTGCTTGGGAAGCTCACATGTTCTGTTTTTGTCTAGTGTCTCAACTGTTTTCTTTATTAATATTACTTACTTTGTTTATATTACCATGTTAATCCATGTAACCAAACACACAATTTTCATTTCAAACAAACATATTTCATACATACTTCACTACCATAATCCTATTACAAATACAATGTTCAAACACACCACTACACCATGTAAATCATTTATCACCTTGCAATATGTCCCCACTATCTTCACCCTTCTTTCTTTTAGCCTTATGACCACCAGTTTACCCTTTACGCTTCAAAAAAATGACTAATATAATTCATGATGTAATCTCAAATGTCGACGAATTTTCTGTATCAGAAACTCATACATGCACCCCAGAGGAAACCAAGTCATATATTAGAAACTTAAGTACATGGACTTCAATACTCACCCAAAATATTCGATCAATTAATTGTAACTACCACAACCTTCAAACACTTATTCACCGGACTCTGACTTTCTGGTTCTTACTGAATGCTGGCTACCGTGTTCAAGTAACTCTTGTATTCCCACCCTACAAAACTATCTCACATTCAAAACTACAAAACACCTTAATCAGAGCGATGGTGTGGTCGTTTATGCTAAGTCGACTCTAACAACTACATGTGAAGAACCGAACTTTTTCGGATCAGCTTCGGGCCTGCTTGTTAAGATGGATTCTGAGGTTGCTATACTTTGTGTCTACCGCTCACCCTCAAATGACAACATTCACACCTTCCTCACGGCACTCAATAACATTCTTCCACCCCTTATGTCATTTAAATCAGTTATTATAACTGGAGACATAAACTTGGATATTAAACCCATAACATAAAAAATATTACGAATACACATAAAACCAAAAACTCCGCCAAGTAACTACTACTTCACTCACAGTCGCCGACTCAGTCTTGCAAGAACGTAAATGATTTCTTCGTTAACATTGGGTCAAAGCTCGCGGAGAGGATTAGCAACATCCAAAACCCTTCACCCGGTTTACACGCTTCATATAGTAACTCTTTCGTATTAGAGCAAACGGACCCTGATGAGGTTCTAAGAACTATAAACCTACTCAGAGTTGACGCTGCAACTGGCTGGAATGGCATTTCCCAAACGTTCCTGAGACGTTATGCCCGGACCCTAGCTCCTGTCCTAAGCCACATTGTCAACCTTTGCTTTCAATCAGCTGTATTCCCCACTTCTCTTAAACGGGCAATTATTCATCCTATTTTCAAGGGTGGAGACGGGAGCTTACCTAACAACTATCGCCAGATAGCAGTCCTCAGTGCCTTGTCTAAGGTTCTCGAGCGCCTCATAAACAAGCGATTGATACACTATCTCGAACGCTTCAGACTGTTATCTCCTCAGCAGTTTGGATTTCGCAAGAACAAATCGACGTGTGATGCCGTTCACATTTTAGTTAACAATGTAGTAGAAAACTTAAGTTGTCACAAAAAAGTTCTCACTATATTTCTGGATCTTGCGAAAGCATTCGACACTGTCCCCATTTCCACTCTTCTCCTCAAGCTCGAAGGTCTGGGTGTCAGGGGGTCTCCGCTTAACTTTTTCAAGACCTATCTTACTGATCGCACACAATCTGTTACTATAGAGAACTACAGCAGTGATGAATTACCCATTCGGTATGGCGTGCCTCAGGGTAGCATCCTGGGGCCTACATTGTTTCTCGTGTTCATCAACGACCTTTGTAATCTCCAGATTCCGAATGCCGCGATAGTTTCTTTTGCAGATGATACTGCCATTACTTTTTCCGCGAACACTTGGTCGTAACTCCAAGCAGTTGCACAAGATGGCTTTAACTCTGCCTTGAAATGGCTGTTCTCCCACACCTTGACCCATTTAGGGTTGCTGGGGCTGACAAAACTAAATTTATCACCTTCTCAATAACCAACGTTTCCCAACCTAAATGTGTCATTTCCCTAAAAGCTCACTCTTGTCCCTCACAAAATCAACCTGATTGCCTATGCCCTGTTCTCTCCCCAGTAGACAAAATCAAATACCATCGGAATAATTTTGGATAAAAACCTTAACTTTAAATCTCACATCAATACTCTTTCCGGCCGCATACGTAAATTAATTTATATATTTAAAACCCTCAGACATGTAGCAAATCCCTTAATCTTACGTAATGTTTACTTTGCAGTATGTCAATCAATTTTAATTTATTGTATTTCTTGCTGGGGTGGTGCGGCAAAGACCGTACTTAAGCCTCTGGAGATCGCGCATAGAGCTATTCTGAAAGTGGCTACCTTTAAACACATACTCTTCCCAACTACTGAACTCTATAGGTCTTGTAACGTAAGACAACTCTTTATTTTACACGTTGTCCTATCACAACACCAAAAAACACCTTTCCGCCAAATCTCCACACGACGTAAGGACATGATATGCACTATTCCACCTGCGCGCACATCATTCATAAAACGATTCGCTATCTACCTTGGCCCTTCACTCTACAATAAAGACAACAAGAAGGTCTCTATATTCAGCTCAACGACTCTCGTTTGCAAAAAGACTGTTCGCACATTTCTTCAAAACCTAAACTACTATGACACTGAAGAATTCCTAAAGAACTGATCGCAACAGACATACATAGAACTTATACATCACACATCACACATAATAACAGACACACACCACACTCCACACTAATTGCTAACACCAACACATACTACACTGACTAAATCGTGTACGCATAGATTAGTTTTAGCTTTTAACTTTTTCATTTAACTGTTTGTATCAACAGTAAATATATTAACACGTGGAATTTTTAACCCTCCCACTACGACGGGATCGGAACTGTTTCTTCTAAACACAGGCTACCATGTAGCCTATCTGGGAGAGCAGTAAACCTCCCACTAACTAGATGTAAGCCAATCGCTGTTCTATTTTTATTTACTTCACCATGTATCTAGTCTTAGTTAAACAATAAACTTTATTATTATTATTATAATAGTGTTTTTTGAGTTAGAACATTGCAGTTCAACCGAAGAAACATGAAACAGAATTGCATTGTTTTCTGATATGTAATCCGACCAAAAATGAATGAACTGAAATTGTATACCCATCTCTTTGACACTTTATTACGATAAGTAATACTTTCTTGTCTTTGAATTTTATACATGATATTTCATCTTAATCTTATTGTATGTTGTTTTCATGGACATTTGGTTTATTTATTGACGAAAACGTCAGATAAAAAAAGAACATGTTTTAGGGTTTTTATCATTTGTATTTATATGAATTCATGAATATATTGCCTGCTGATATATTACAGAATGTTCACTTAATATTACGTCGAATAATATAAAATACTATATAAGTTATCAGCAAAATAAATTGACGTTGTGAGGCACCATAACGTCAATTTATTTTGACACTAGCTGTGCCCGCAACTTCGTTTGCGTGCATGTCGGAAAATAATACTGTGTCACTTAGAGAAAGTGTATGTACCACTTCTCCATTGAAAAGGAAGAGTCTTCCGATCTTGACTGGTGGGAAGCTCTATCTGGAGTTCTCTACCACGGTCCTTTCGAATGCACCTGCCGTACTCAATAAATCAACTGCCCGTCTTTAGGAGTGTGCTGAAGCCCATCTCACGCGCCATCTTCAGCGAGACATTTGAGTAAGCATGACATACTATCAGCCGCCAGGGCACATTCAAATCAATAAAAGACATGTAACTCGGTAAATCGTAGCTCCATAGCATATAGTACTCACACCTGTGCTATGCAATTATATAATACAAAGGAGATTGAGTTTATACAATACTGTATTAATTCATCCGAAAAAGCACTAGGTAGTAGGTACAACTTCATTACCAAGTAACAGACAAACAAGCAACAGCCTAAATGAGACAAACTCACGTGACCGTCCATTGCGTGCCTCACGAAATAAACGGATCTATTATTTTTACAGAGCGTGCGATTTCAATTGCAAATTTAATAAACGAAACCACATTTTTTCCTGTAAAAATGACGTGGATTTTTGTTGATTTATTTTGAGGTCAGTTTGAAATATGAGATGATGAGTTTTTGAATGTGATTCCGATCATAGATTTGACGGCGGCCGAATGTTTTTAACAATAAAAAAAAATATTTCGATATGTTTATAAAATGGGGAGAGCAGTGGTGGCCCAGTGGTAACGGGCCCGACTTACGCTTTACTTTGTGTAAATAATTTAATCACCACTGCTCTCAAAACGGTGAAGGAAAACATCGTGAGGAAACCGGCATGTCCTAGAACCAAAAATTCGAAGACATGTGACATCTACCAACCCGCACTGAGCCCGCGTGGTGGATTACGGCTCACTAGCTCTCATAGAGAGGAGGCCTGTGTCCCAGCAGTGGGAACGTTATAGGCTGCTTATGTATAAAATGGGTAACTCAAATTTAATGAAACAAGTCTGATTATGATCCGCAACTTGACTGTAATGTTTTAGAACACAAGATATTTTTCCGTTATCAAATTACTTTCATTTTAAAATAATATTTCTTTTTCCAGAAATAACACTTTTATATATTGAAATTATATTTAAAACTTTTATAAAAACTTTCCAAACCTAGGTACCATTTTTCAATCCAACGAAAATGACATTTCCATAAAGTTCAAAAGACATTAATAAAAACGGAAAAGCTAGTGTGCGGCGTTCTACATCTTTGTATGAGATTTTACTGCCGCAGGGCCCAACGGGATCTTCGTTTGCTTGGCAGTGATTATGCCCATTCATTGTCCGTCAGACCATTTTACGCTGCATGGTTTTTATCCCGTAAATATTACGGAATCCTGATTGGATGGGAGCTATGCATAACAAACCTTGGAAAGTCATATATAACGAGTGAATATTTGCATAACTGTTTTTCCGTGGATTGCTTTTTTTATTATTTCTGCGCTTTAACGAGTATGTAGGTGAGTGGGGCTTTAAAGTCAACTCGTTTTATAGGTATAGGTCATTACGCTATCCTTTAATTTTTATTTGACGATTGTTATTTTTTGTTATATTAACCTTTTACCTCACATACAAATGTGTAAGCGGGCATAATAACCGTAATGAGTGACTCCGTCATCTTGGCGGGGGATCTTAATGCCAAGCACCCGGCGTGGAATAGTAGCACAACCTCAACCAGAGGTAGGTTAGTTTTCAAGTTAGGCGAATCCCTTAACTTTGACGTCATCGCTCCAATGAGCCCGACTCACTTCCCAGGTAATCCTAATCACCTTCCCGATGTTCTCGATGTAGCGCTGCTCAAGAATGTGAACCTCCGTTTGCAATCGATTGAGACGTTCCACGAGCTAAATTCTGACCACCGCCCTGTAGTCATGCATCTTGCACCCTACTCGGGCCCGATCGACCCCAACCGCCCCCCTCAGACCCAGACGATAACCGACTGGAGGAAAGTAAGCGAAAGACTGAAATCCACCACGTCGCCTCACTTAGACACCATCCCCGATCACTTAGTTTCAGTCGCCGACACGACGGCCGCAATCGACTCGTTTACAGAGCACGTACAATCCGTTTTGACGGATTGTTCACGGGAAGTTCCGGTGATGGAAGACCATCGCTGGAAACTACCTACTGACGTACGTGACCTGATAACCGAGAAGAACGCGGCCATCCGTGCCTACGACTCCTTCCCTTGTGACGCGAACAAAGCCCACATGCGCCATTTACAGCGTGCTGTAAAGAAACGCATAGGGGAGGTTCGCTCTGAGGGCTGGAACAAGATGCTCAGCGAACTCGAGCCCACTCACACAGCCTTCTGGCAATTACAGAGGAAATTGCGTTCCTCAGAAGAGGTCTCTATGCCTCCTCTCATCCGCCCCGACAATAGTGTCGCTTTCGACAGTCCCGAAAAGGCTGAATGTCTTGCCGACAGCCTGGAGTCCCAATGTTCTCCCAGCTCCCAACCAGTAGACCAAGCTCACCTGAACAAGGTCGACGCTGAAGTCGAACGAAGAGCCTCCCTCCCTCCCGTCGAAGACCCTGATGATCCTCTGCCTCCCGTCACTCCAGACGAAGTGCACGACATCATTAAAGGGCTCCACGCTCGTAAGGCCCCCGGTTCGGATGGTATTACCAATAAGGTATACAAACTCCTTCCTGCCCCGCTAATAATGCTTATGACCGCCATCTTCAATGGCGCCTTGAGCAACAACATCTTCCCACAAGCATGGAAAGAAGCCACCGTCATCGGTATCCCAAAGCCAGGCAAGCCAAAGTCTGAGCCCTCCAGCTACCGCCCTATTAGCTTACTCAATGTCCTCGGCAAAATCTACGAGAGGCTTATTTATAAGCGTCTCAAAGACTACGCCGAAGCAAAGAGCCTCATACCCAACGAGCAGTTTGGATTCCGTAGCCAACACTCGGGCACCCAACAGGTCCACCGTATCGTGGAGCACTTATGCGCTGGTCTGCAGCGTAACGCGACGACGGGTGTGCTATTCTTCGACATAGCGAAAGCCTTCGACAAAGTCTGGCACAACGGCTTGATATACAAGCTCTACCAACTAGGAGTGCCAGATCGTCTCGTGCTCATCTTACGAGACTTTTTGTCGAACCGGACCTTTCGCTATCGCGTCGAGGGAGCACTCTCGTCCCCTCATCCTATTCGCGCCGGTGTCCCTCAGGGTTCCGTACTATCTCCTCTCGCCTTCACGCTGTTCACTAGCGATATCCCAAAAAGTAAAAAGGCTCAGTTGGCTCTCTTCGCCGACGACACTGCCGTTTACTATACCGGTCACTGTCCCAACGCTATAGCTCGTACTCTCCAAACCTCCGCAAACGTCTTAGGCGCTTGGTTCCGGAAATGGAGAATCGAGGTCAACCCCGATAAGAGTCAGGCGGTTCTCTTCTCGAGACGTCGTCGACTTCCTCCCCCACTTCCCAGCCCGATCACTATGTACGGCAAGCCAATCCCTTGGGAGAAGCAAGCCAAATACCTAGGCGTGATCCTCGATGAGAACCTTACCTTTAAGGCTCATATTAAGGTGGTTAGCGCGCGCGCCTCCTTCGCTCTTAGCAGGCTGCAATTCGTACTGACAGCCCGTAGTAAACTGTCCCTCAAATGCAAGCTCCGCATCTATACCGCAGTCATCCGTCCCATCATGACCTATGCCTGCGTTGTATTTGCGCACGCTCACCCACGTCATCTCCATAAGATGCAGACCCTCCAAAACCGTTTCCTCAGAAGGGTCACGGGTGCCCCCTTCTATGTCCGTAATATCGATCTTCACGTCGACCTCAAAATGCCAACCATAAAACAGTTCATGAAACGCTTATCAAAGCGTTTCTTCGACTGCGGCATCAAACATTCTAACCCCCTGGTTACAGCGGCCGCCCGCTACACTCCCTCTCGCATTAGCAGTATTCGCCGACCAAGGCATACTTTAATCGACCCCGACGACGCCACTACCCTCCTCCAGGAGAGTAGTAAGGCCACTAGCACGCTACATAAACCCAAAACCCGATCGCCGTCCTACCGCCCTCGCCGCCGAGGCCCGCCGCGACGCCCAAATCGACGCCCCTCCCGACCCTTGCTCGAGCCAGCCCGCGCCGCTGAGCCTGTAGCTTTAAATTCGTCCCTAATTAATACCAATCCTGATCCAGCTAGTCATTTGCTGCCCTCTTCCAGCGACGCCCTAAGCCGAGGTTCGTACCCCACAGGGGGTGCCCTTAGCGTTGTCGCTTAGTTTTAGTTAGTATATAAGTTTAAGTCCTGGCTGGAGGCCTTAATTTATTAGGGAATCCACAGGCAAGTCCGCTTAAGCAGACGACAACCGCATAGGTTGACCTGCGAGATGCCAAACAAACAAACAAACAAAAAATAACCGTAACACATATTTTATATTTATAGAACTCGAGGGTTCGGGGTATCATAAATTGTGTAACAAGTGTTAGACTAGATGTTACAAATAAACACAGTCAAGGTATAAGAAATCAAATATATTTCAATATATCCACTTGGAGCACTTAACACTTCAAGGGCTGGCATTTTCTTTACGACACAAAACTGTGTACTATGGTAAAGCAGTACGGCGCATCATGCATGCATCAGCATGTTAACGGCCGAACTTCCTAAAATATATAATTTTTTAATTCATTATTTATGTAAGACGACATTTTTAAACGTAACTTGTGTACAAACTGAAGCATTTATTTAAATGATACTATATACAGGCACTTTTGAATTGTCAAGGAGTCGGTCAGTCATAAATATGAAGCTAGTTGCCCATTACAAAGCGTAGTAGGTACCTATGGAGAAGAAAGGGCAAGAAAATCCATGGACACTCTTTCAAATGTATTAGTTACAAAAACAATAATCAATGAACCCATAACATTTCTTATTAACGAGTTTGCTTACATTCGGCCATCCGGCTCTCGTAACAGTATTAGCTTCTGCTCTGGACTTCATTCGCGTGAAAGCCGTAATACACAAATACTAAAATTACAACCACATTATTTTAAAGCTTCCTCGGCCCTGCACGTCACATTGCATCATCCGTTTGCGCTATGACATTGTTTTCGATTAGCGTTTTTTCTGATTTCTTTTCTTGCATGGCACCTTAGCCATAGCCATCTTGGGGTCATAGCGTGATGTAAAATAGCCTATAGGCTTCGTTATGATATTTTCAAATCCGACTGGTAGTTCCAGATATTAGCGTGTAAACAAACAAACAATATAACAAACTCAAAAACAAGCTTTATTTTGAATGTTGAATATTGAACAAAATTGCAAAATGCAAAACCGAATCTTAGTTGAAAATTTAGAATTTCTCGTTTGTAGAATTAATCAAAAGTTGAAATATATCCACAGACTGGTTAAGAATATTGTGGATCTGTGAAAATTAAGTCCCATTCCACAAATCCTTACACATGTTTCAGCATAAATCCTTTCTATCCTAACTATAATAATATTTTAAATGCGAAAGCAAGTTTGTTTGTTTGTGTCTAACATCTAGTAATAGATATAGGTATAGTACCTATATCTTTATCTCTATTTTTTACTCTATATCTATTTTCTGTAAAAGATATAGGTATAGTACCTATATCTTTTACAGAAAAAATGAGTGGTACGAAAATAAAAATAAATGTTCAATAGGTAAATATTTTTTATTCAATATTTTCAAAGTTCTCTCCACTAGCCTCTGTACGAAGTTTCATGTGTCTGAACCAGATTTCAATACACTTTATCCAGTCCGCCGTAGACACCTTGTTCACAGCCTGGTCGAACGCTGACAGCACCCAACAACCCCTTTGAGCAGTCTTTTTAGTACCTGGAATAAAAAGAAGTCACACGGTGATAGGTCAGAGCTGTAAGGAGGTTGACCCAGGGGCTTGACCAGGTTGCGAAGGGAGTACACCTCACTCCCCCCGCCCGAGACGGGGCCCGCGCAAGCGGGCCAGCACCAGCCGGGGATGCGGAAGAATTATGTGTTCCCGCGACCCCGGCGTACGTGTGAGATGGAACACCGGGGTGGTTATTAGTCAGTAAGAGTCTGACAGACCCCTCCGCCCACCCCAGGGCGGAGGACATCCATGAGGATTTTCCACCCCGGGAACAAAAAAAAAAAAAAAGGAGTTTGACTAGCGTGCTTTCCAGGAAGTCCCTCTTTTGGAACGCGGTGTGCGGAGGCGCGTTGACGTGCCGCGGAGCCCTGTGTTTAGTCGCTTGTTGCTCACAACAGAGAAAACTTCTGCCAAGCATTTGGGAGTATACCATTCAGCGTTGATACTTCTTTGGTTCCTTATAGGAATTGACACCAAGTAGCAAGTCCAATTGGAAAAGCTCGCGATCAAAATCTTTCCCTTCACTTTTGTAGGCGTTGATTCGTTTTGAAACACCCAAACCGTCGACTGGCCCTTCGTTTCTGGATCTTATTGATTAATGCAAAACTCATCACCTATAATGATGTCGTATACACGCAGAGGCATTTATAAAGACCGGTCTATTGCGAGTTGAACTCGCGTGGAGATGGTTCCGAACGAGGAAGTTACCCACTAAAAACATTTCATGTAAAGGTTGCCAAGACTTACATATCACTTTCATTCTTAAAAAGTTATCGGATCTAATGAATAGCCAAACCCCTAATTCTACATGGCTTAACTCTACAAAACCTTACATCTCGGTGAAAATGTACTGCTTAGTCGTCTCGCGGCCGTCGCACAGACACTCATATGGGCCATATGGTAAGAAATTAAGTTACTGATCTGAATGTTGTATCATGCAATAGTTAAATGGAACGGTCAAGTCATGCATTTTGACCAAGATGTAAGGATATTAGAGATAAGCTATGTAGAGTTAGGGGCTTGGCTGTACATAGAACCTGATAACTTTTGAACAGTGAGAAATCTTGACGACCTACATTACATAAAATGTTTTTGGTACGTTTTTTTTTTTTTTTAGGATGCTCTATTTCTGTTTACTTTAGCGGGATATTTTACTGATAGTACACAGACATGTTAAAATCATAACCATTGCTATTAGCTTATTCGGGTAAGGAAGGTATTTCTTGCTCGTCAGCAGTTACTTTTTTCAAAGCCAGCAAAAAAATGTAGGATATAATAAAGTTAGTGAAATAATTAGTTAGCTAGTATAATAAATTTCATAACATCACGCCTTGTTTCCCCGAAGGGTTGGGCAGAGGTGTACCTATAGTACACCCACATTTCGCCAGTTATGTTTAAGTCCCATGTAATAGGGGGCGAGCCTATTGCCATCTACCGGGCACAAATCCAGACTTCGGGCTGCTATTGAGAAATTCCAGATAGAAAAACCCAATAACACGTTGCCCGACCTGGGAATCGAACCCAGGACCTCATGCTCAGCAGTAGCGATTGCGACCACTAGACCAACGAGGCTACCACCACCACTAAAAATTACCACTAGAAATTTCAGTGCGTGATAAAAGCGTGTTTTTTATTTAAGCACGGATTTTAATTTTTACCTGTTTGCCCAATATATTCTTCGTTAAGTTGAAAAGTCTATAGTCATCTAGGTTATGAATTGAGCGGCTAACTAGGAGCCACTGAAGAGTTCCACTATCACGTCTTGGCACCATCATCAGACCCTCATTACCAAGCTCAATCTATTGGATTTGTCAAATGAGCACAAATTTGAGAGGTTTACTACTAGCCCTCCCCAATCTATTAAACTCATCAAAACGAGTCATATGAACCTGAACTCGACAAGTTTACTAGCAGCCACTGAAGATTTTATATCCACTTTCTGGCTCCATCATTAGACCCTCGACACCAAATGCAATATATTAGAGTCATGAAAACGAATCATATAAGCCCAAACTCGGGCGGTTTACCAGTAGCCGATGAAGAGTTCCACTAGCCACCTCCTAGTTCCATCAATTAGACCATCAACACCAAGTGCACTATATTGAACTCGTCAAAGCAAATCATATGAGCCCGAACTCGAGAGGTTTATTAGTAGCCTCTGAAGCCTATTCACCTCCTGGCTTTATCATCTGATCAGTTTCAAGATACCAAATTATAGTTATGTCATCTGAAATTCATATGCATGCAATGTAAGTTTGTACGCACAATATTGAAAGATTTACCACGAATTTCTAAGACCACAAATCACTTATAGGTTTTCCTGTCAACTTCTTTAATAACTTTAAAACTGATTGCTCTAAAATTATAAAAAAAATATAAACGAGACCCTCACAACAAGCACTTTATTTTGAAATGCCTCACGGTACAGTTTGAAAAACTCCTGTTTTTAATTTTTTTGCTTTCCTCCCAAAAATGATGTTTCCCCCCATATTCAAAATTCGTTTATTTACGTTAAACGACCGTGTTTGGGTCACAGAAATTCACATGTGCACCAAATTTCAACTTAATCAGTATTGTACGGTAGGAGTTCATTGACTTAGACAAACGGACTGACAGACAGACACACGAGTGACCCTGTATGGGTTCCGTTTTTCATAAGGACGTCCAAAACCCTAAAAAAAAATGTAAAAACTCTGTTAACTATTATGACCCGACGCACGTGACACCCGACTCCGGCTTAACGTCAACTTACGCAACACCCTGTATACAGCCTAAGAGACAGAAAATTATTTTTTCGTGTAGTCACGAAAAAATAATTTTCTGTCTCTTGTGATGAATCCATGTATAAAGTGGCTCCGCTTGATGGTCTGGACCACCACACCTTTAAATATGACCACTTATTTCTAAAACACATTGTATAAAATACCCTATAATAACCATAATAATTTTATAGGTAAAGTAGAAAAAAACATAAATTAAAAAATCTATCCTCATTCCTACCCCGTTTCATGACATTATGGTTCACTGAGCCTCTGAAAGCCACAAAGCGACTAACTGAGAAGCCAAGTAAAAATAGCTAGAGCTTCACTTAATAGAGCTGTAATAACTTCTTAGCTCACATTAATCATACTTTCGAGATTGTGGCTAGTGGTTCTAAATTGTTTTTAGAGATAAATATAAAAAAAAATTGAAATGGACTGTTGCAGGTCTGTTGGAAGAGATTTAAATTTTTAAAGTAATTATAAAATAAAACGGAGTCTTCTTTTTTACAAATCATTTTATAGTAAGGTGAAAATTAAATTAATTGGGTTTTTCTATCTGGAATTTCTCAGTAGCAGCCCGAAGTCTGGATTTGTGCCCGGTAGATGGCAATAGGCTCGCCCCCTATTACATGGGACTTAAACATAACTGGCGAAATGTGGGTGTACTATAGGTACACCTCTGCCCAACCCTTCGGGGAAACAAGGCGTGATGTTATGTTATGTTATGTAAAAATTAAATCAAAAGAAATATAAAACTCTGGTACTAGCATCTCTAGCAACCATAAACGGTTCTAGTACAATTTTATACTTTTACAGCCACCCAAGCACGTTAAAAACAGAAAAAAGTAAACAGTAAAATGCACAAAGCGGTCCTCCCCCACATCTGTTCCTCTTTACGTGAACACAAGTAACATGTATTTTAGTATGCTACGAACAAAAGGACTCTAAATTACTGGCGACCATTTTGAGTTCCAACTTTGTAGGGTGAAAAGAAAGTCTTATTCGAATAAAACTAAAATTGTTGGTACTGGCAGGTTACAGGACTCGACGCTCGACTCTCGCCGCGGACGGACGTGTTTGTGCGCTCTCCCGCTCCAGTGTTGTGTTTCCTGTTTCTACTCGTCGCGACCACGTGACGTCATCGTAGTCGCCCCGACTACTCCGATTTAAAATCAAATCAAGAAATTGATTTGATTTTAACCAATCAAAAAGTGCCTTTTTCAAGGCAATCTCTTTTCAGTATCAGTCATTCGTGAGTAGCTTCACTAGGCCCCTTCTGGGTAAAACCACAGTTTCGTGGTCCTCGGTTGAAACCTTACGATGTCAACGAAGCCGAGTGGGGTGTTGACCCAATTCACACCCGCCGAACCCCTTCAGGGCGAGGCAGTTAGTTGGACGGGTCCCAGATAACCGGCCTTGGGGGATCTCCTAGTCGGCTCTGGTGACAGTTTTGCTTTTCAGCTACTCACCTAGTGTCTTTAGGGTGTGTCTACACCCTTCGCGCTAGACTGGTCAGGGCCCCGTTCGCACAATAAGACTGGCGACGGGTTACAAGCTTAGGGCTCACCAATAGGTACTCACCTCTCTGTCTACACCCGACAGAGAGGGTCACACATCCCCGGGCCCATCCACCCGGGGAGATAGGTATAGGATTTAGTCTACGTGGGAATAAATTTCCACCATTCCCTCCCTAAACTAGCTTCTCCTCCGACCATGGAGGACGCCTATATTTTGGCGTTCTTCAGAGAGGTCCTTTTTAAGGACCCCGATTTCCTAGCGAGATATGGCGACAAGCTATGTCATCGCTCCACCCCCACTCCGTCCCAGGGCGCAATCGCGAACTTCAGCGACGCCCTCGAAAGCCCGATGTCGCCACCTGTTGCCGAACAAGGCATTCCAGCCATTGTTCCGGCAGCTATTGTTCAGGCAGACAATGTTCCGGCCACTAATTCGGCCCCCATTGTAACACCCGCCTTTGTCCCGGCAGACAATACTCCGGCCGCTAATCCGGCCCCTATTGTCTCGCCCGCCTTTGTACCTGCCGCCATTGGCGAGGCCTCTATTGTTCCGGCCGCCATTGTCTCAGAGACAACGCAGCTGCGCGCCGCAAACACGACTCACCCGGAGAGCATGGACACGTCAGTCCCAATCTCCGAGGACGAAGCCCGCACCTCCTCCTCCAGCGATGACGACTTCCAAGTCGTGGTCAAAGGAGGCAAGAGGAAGGCGGCTAAATCCTCCGCCCCCGCCGGTCCGGCCTCAAAGAAACAGGTCACGACTACATCGTCCGCCCCTAGTCCGCGCGCCAGTCGCCCCGCCGGTCCGATGGCTTGCCCACCCGCTTCTACCGCGAGGAAGCAAAAGCCCCCTCCCCCGATCTACATTCAAGATAAGGCCAAATGGACCGAAATCTCGAAAATGTGTGGTGATCGCAAGATCAACTACACGAATGCCCGATCCACCCTTCAGGGGATCAAAGTTACCGTCCCCACGTCTTCGGACTTTAGGGATCTCTCCCGTGCCCTGCGTGAAAGGAACTATTCCTTTCACACGTACTCCCTTCCGGAGGAAACCCCCACTCGCGTCGTCATTAGGCGCGTACCTCGTGAAATCGACACCGAAGATATAAAAAGCGACCTTGTTGCACAAGGCGTTCCGGTCTCCGCCGTACATCGCTTGCATAAAGCGAGACAGGGCGTTGTCTATGACATTGTCCTGGTCATATGTGACCCCACAGAGAGGCACCACCCGATCTTCAAGGTGAAGTCGGTCTGCTCGCTCTCAGGCATCTCCATCGAGAAGCCTTACAGAGCTCAATTGATTGGCCAGTGTCATCGCTGCCAATTATATGTTCACTCGCAGTCCAACTGCTATGCCACCCCTAGATGCGTCAAGTGTCTAGGAGAGCATGGCACCGCCGACTGTACCCGCCCTAAAGATAGGGAACTATGTTTAGAGCCTCCCAGCTGTGTACTCTGCGGCCAATCGGGACACCCGGCAAATTACCGGGGCTGTCCTAAGGCCCCGAAATCCTCCTCTCCCAAACTCGCGAAACGCGCGAGCGACCGCCAGCACAGGGAAAGCCCCTGGGGAAAGCCTCCTTCCGCGCTAATGCCGGAGCGGCTCAGTCCGCAGAGGCCGTCTCCCTGGGCTAACCTAAATCACCTGAAGGCTCCCGCAGCCTCGGTGCCCTCTATCCCCGCGCAACCAGCGCAACCCGCTCAACTTCCAGCGCTGATGGCTTCCGCCATCCCAGCGCCTTTGGTAGCCCCCGCGGCCCCTACGGCCTCTCCAGCGAAACCTCAGGGAACCCAGGGCCGAAACAGCGCCCAAATTATACTTAGTACATACGCGGCTCTCTTCACCACCGCCGCGGACAAAATGGCGGAAGAAATCGTTGCTGCAAACGGCAACGCACTCCGCCTTATGGAAATCCTCAGCGCGTATCCCGAGATCGCGCAAGTTCTACACTCACTCAAATATTAATTCTCAATGGATAATACGAGAGTAAATAGTAACAAACCCCGATCCCTTAAATTAGGCTTTTTCAACGCAAATGGCGTTTCAGGTCAACGCGATGAGATCGCCACTTTCCTCCGCGACCATCAGCTTGACATCCTCCTCATACAGGAAACCTTTTTAAAACCACATCACCGAAACCCGAATATTGCCAACTTTAAACTAGTTCGCAATGACAGGTCTCGATGTCACAAGGGTGGCACACTCATATACTTTAGGAAATCTTTGTATTGTATCCCTATAGACCCACCTCCTCTCTTCTCCCATCTGGAGACCTCTATCTGTCGGCTCGGCATGACCGGCCACCAACCGATCACCATCATCTCCGCTTATATCCCACCCGACAATGGTCCGGAGGATCCCATCTCGCTCCAAAAGGACTTCACTGCCCTCTTCGGTATGAGTGACTCCGTCATCTTGGCGGGGGATCTTAATGCCAAGCACCCGGCGTGGAATAGTAGCACAACCTCAACCAGAGGTAGGTTAGTTTTCAAGTTAGGCGAATCCCTTAACTTTGACGTCATCGCTCCAATGAGCCCGACTCACTTCCCAGGTAATCCTAATCACCTTCCCGATGTTCTCGATGTAGCGCTGCTCAAGAATGTGAACCTCCGTTTGCAATCGATTGAGACGTTCCACGAGCTAAATTCTGACCACCGCCCTGTAGTCATGCATCTTGCACCCTACTCGGGCCCGATCGACCCCAACCGCCCCCCTCAGACCCAGACGATAACCGACTGGAGGAAAGTAAGCGAAAGACTGTAATCCACCACGTCGCCTCACTTAGACACCATCCCCGATCACTTAGTGTCAGTCGCCGACACGACGGCCGCAATCGACTCGTTTACAGAGCACGTACAATCCCTATTGACGGATTGTTCACGGGAAGTTCCGGTGATGGAAGACCATCGCTGGAAACTACCTACTGACGTGCGTGACCTGATAACCGAGAAGAACGCGGCCATCCGTGCCTACGACTCCTTCCCTTGTGACGCGAACAAAGCCCACATGCGCCATTTACAGCGTGCTGTAAAGAAACGCATAGGGGAGGTTCGCTCTGAGGGCTGGAACAAGATGCTCAGCGAACTCGAGCCCACTCATCAAGCCTTCTGGCAATTACAGAGGAAATTGCGTTCCTCAGAAGAGGTCTCTATGCCTCCTCTCATCCGCCCCGACAATAGTGTCGCTTTCGACAGTCCCGATAAGGCTGAATGTCTTGCCGACAGCCTAGAGTCCCAATGTTCTCCCAGCTCCCAACCAGTAGACCAAGCTCACCTGAACAAGGTCGACGCTGAAGTCGAACGAAGAGCCTCCCTCCCTCCCGTCGAAGACCCTGATGATCCTCTGCCTCCCGTCACTCCAGACGAAGTGCACGACATCATTAAAGGGCTCCACGCTCGTAAGGCCCCCGGTTCGGATGGTATTACCAATAAGGTATACAAACTCCTTCCTGCCCCGCTAATAATGCTTATGACCGCCATCTTCAATGGCGCCTTGAGCAACAACATCTTCCCACAATCATGGAAAGAAGCCACCGTCATCGGTATCCCAAAGCCAGGCAAGCCAAAGTCTGAGCCCTCCAGCTACCGCCCTATTAGCTTACTCAATGTCCTCGGCAAAATCTACGAGAGGCTTATTTATAAGCGTCTCAAAGACTACGCCGAAGCAAAGAGCCTCATACCCAACGAGCAGTTTGGATTCCGTAGCCAACACTCGGGCACCCAACAGGTCCACCGTATCGTAGAGCACTTATGCGCTGGTCTGCAGCGTAACGCGACGACGGGTGTGCTATTCTTCGACATAGCGAAAGCCTTCGACAAAGTCTGGCACAATGGCTTGATATACAAGCTCTACCAACTAGGAGTGCCAGATCGTCTCGTGCTCATCTTGCGAGACTTTTTGTCGAACCGGACCGTTCGCTATCGCGTCGAGGGAGCACTCTCGTCCCCTCACCCTATTCGCGCAGGTGTCCCTCAGGGTTCTATCTCCTCTCGCCTTCACGCTGTTCACTAGCGATATCCCAAAAAGTAAAAAGGCTCAGTTGGCTCTCTTCGCCGACGACACTGCCGTTTACTATACCGGTCACTGTCCCAACGCTATAGCTCGTACTCTCCAAACCTCCGCAAACGTCTTAGGCGCTTGGTTCCGGAAATGGAGAATCGAGGTCAACCCCGATAAGAGTCAGGCGGTTCTCTTCTCGAGACGTCGTCGACTCCCTCCCCCACTTCCCAGCCCGATCACTATGTACGGCAAGCCAATCCCTTGGGAGAAGCAAGCCAAATACCTAGGCGTGATCCTCGATGAGAACCTTACCTTTAAGGCTCATATTAAGGCGGTTCGCGCGCGCGCCTCCTTCGCTCTTAGCAGGCTGCAATTCGTACTGACAGCCCGTAGTAAACTGTCCCTCAAATGCAAGCTCCGCATCTATACCGCAGTCATCCGTCCCATCATGACCTATGCCTGCGTTGTATTTGCGCACGCTCACCCACGTCATCTCCATAAGATGCAGACCCTCCAAAACCGTTTCCTCAGAAGGGTCACGGGTGCCCCCTTCTATGTCCGTAATATCGATCTTCACGTCGACCTCAAAATGCCAACCATAAAACAGTTCATGAAACGCTTATCAAAGCGTTTCTTCGACTGCGGCATCAAACATTCTAACCCCCTGATTACAGCGGCCGCCCGCTACACTCCCTCTCGCATTAGCAGTATTCGCCGACCAAGGCATACTTTAATCGACCCCGACGACGCCACTACCCTCCTCCAGGAGAGTAGTAAGGCCACTAGCACGCTACATAAGCCCAAAACCCGATCGCCGTCCTACCGCCCTCGCCGCCGAGGCCCGCCGCGACGCCCAAATCGACGCCCCTCCCGACCCTTGCTCGAGCCAGCCCGCGCCGCTGAGCCTGTAGCTCTAAATTCGTCCCTAATTAATATTAATCCTGATCCAGCTAGTCATTTGCTGCCCTCTTCCAGCGACGCCCTAAGCCGAGGTTCGTACCCCACAGGGGGTGCCCTTAGCGTTGTCGCTTAGTTTTAGTTAGTATATAAGTTTAAGTCCTGGCTGGAGGCCTTAATTTATTAGGGAATCCACAGGCAAGTCCGCTTAAGCAGACGACAACCGCATAGGTTGACCTGCGAGATGCCAAACAAACAAACAAAAAAAAAAAATACTGGCAGGTTACAGGGCTACTAGTTCTATTTATATAGCACATTGTTGGTGATGTTCAGTTACGAAATTGAAGCTTGACAGTTCTACAACCAGCTTTGCCGCGTGATGAGTACGTCATGACTAATAAATATCTCAATTCGAGGTCAAAGTAGTTGGTAAACCCAAAATGGAATAGGTGCCATAGGTACGTCAGTGGACATAGTACAAAAGAAACCACTGACAACAGAGTTTCAATAGAACAAGAGGCCAGGCTATGGCCTCTTGTTCTATTGAAACTCTGTAATATACACTAAGCCATTTCAAGGTCAAAGTGTTATTACCGACGTGTGGTCGACTGTACCTACGTTACAGAAACCTTAAAACTGGCCATGAAATTAATAGCCACCTAAATTAATTTACAGAAATGACTCTCAGTTAACACAACCACTCAGGTTTAATTAATTCTGGCAAAGACAGTCGCTCATCTCCATAGAAACATAAAATAATTGAAAACTATTCGATCAACCAAACTAAGAAAATCTGGAACTAAAATCAATCTATCTTACGTACCTATTTTGCATAGAGCAAACTGATAATCTGACCTAAATAACCCATTTACAAGGTAAGACGATCATTGTTAAGTTCAACGAGGTTTTGATAAAATAACAGCGGTATATTGAATAATGGTAAAAATACAAGAGCGACACACGCGAACTATGGAAGTATGCAATGGTGGACATACAGACTAACGGCAATTGGTAGTTTGCTCTATCTCCATTACGCCAAAATCGGAGATCAAGACGTTACTAGATTCGGCCGTACTTAGTACTAAGACTGTAATTTCCAATAGAAGAAAAATTGTTTTAAGATCTGCATCTCTTGATTGCGTTATTTTATCATTGTATAGCTCGTGTTGTGATGAGAGACCGGGTCTTTTTGCCATGGTTGGTCGTTTTTTTTTTTGTATGGCATCTCGCAGGTCAACCTGTAAGGTTGTCGTCTGCTTAAGCGGACTTGTCTGTGGTGCCCTAATAAATTAAGGCCTCCAGCCAGTACTTAAACTTAAATACTAACTAAAAACTATGCGACAACGCTAAGGGCACCCCCTGTGTGTTACGGACCTCGGCTCAGGGCGTCGCTGGAAGAGGGCAGCAAGGGACTAGCTGGATCCAGGATTTGAGTGATTTAGGGACGAATTTAAAGCTACAGGCTCAGCGGCGCGGGCTGGCTCAAGCAAGGGTCGGGAGGGGACCCATGGTTGGTCGATCACTAGAATAGTTTAAATACTAGCCGTACTTAACCGACTGTAAAAAAGGGTTCCGTATTAAACCCAAGATTTAAAAAATGATTGAAAATCGTAAGAACGAAAATAGGTATATATATTTTTTCCCAAAAAGACGAAAAAGCAGTTTACATGAAATTATAAGAAAACATAATCTAATACACTTATTCTAGGCAGAAAATCTAAAATGCATTTGGTATCATACATTTTTACTTTTATTTCGTTTTGAAACAAATAGTTGACAACTGAGTAATACAGACATTTTTTGAGTACTCTTCAATTCCTTTCTTTATAACTGTTTTTTTTTTTAAAGATATTTTAAATTCACGACACAGTTTAGAGATTAACATAATTTGCTAACAGACTTCTTGTTCGATCAAAACAACATGCGTAGTTCGGACAACTTTTTCTTCTTCTTGAGACACGGTACACGTGTGCCATATGAAATAAAAGGGATTCTTGTGAGGGTCTCAAACATTTTATTTTATTTTAAAATAAACAGTTTTGAAGTTATTTATTAAGGAATTATACGAAAATTTACCGTTCCCGCACCCTTATCTCCAAAACTACTGAGCCTAAAATTGGAAAAAATATATATAGAAATTAGTACATTACTAACAGATTACAGGAAAAGCTATGAGATGTCTGTGATCTTTACAAATCGTGGTAGAAAATCGTGCTTTCAATATTGTGCGCACAAACTTACAATGCAATAAAAGGACAATGGTTTCGGCCTACACAACTTTTAAAACAAAATTCACACGACACAAAGATTTTAGTTATAATAATTTAATTATAAAATTCCAACTTAAACCTCAAATTTTTTTTTGGAGATTTTTTCGAAAAATTTATGTAATGATTTTATTATTCATGTTCTTGAATGACAGGTTGTTCTTTTTTTAAATAAAAAAGTGTCAGTTAGTTGTTCCACTGTAATCAATTATTCTAGATAATTAAAGCGATTTATTCTTTGGTTTTCATTTACTAACATGTCTTTTATTATTATGTTTTTTGTACCTTTATAAGTACGTTCAATAGTGTTTATTAAATAACATTTACTATTTAAGAATATAAAAACTAAATTCAAGAAATCGATTTTCCTGATCTGTGTTCGATAACTCAACCGCCATGTATTGACAATCCTTTATCAATAAAGCAGTTCTTTCAAAATCAAATCGCGAGTTTAAATTGACAGTGAGTTGACGATGGGAATTCTCGCCACGGTGTTCTTGGTTGGCCCTTGTGTTTAGGATTTGTTGTTGTTTTTATAGTTATTGTTGATATTTTGTACTTGTAGACTTGGCTTTCCCCAAGTCTCAGCTTCCGTATGCCCGATAGCTATGGGGGGTCGACCCTCTTAGTCAATAATTGGTTCCCTCTTTTGCCCTTTACTTTGTCGTCACTTACGGGTGACATGAACATTGCTGCAGGGAGGGTTGAGGGCATCACAGTGTTTTCCAAATACATTGCACATCCTCACCATAATTATTGAATAATTTTAAAAGATATTTTTCTTGAGTCCATGTTCCGATACTGGTCATGGGCGACTTTAACTGCCACCATTTCAGATGGGGGTCTGAATGCTGTGATGCCTTTGGTGTAGCCTTAGTTGACATTTTGGATGACTTGGATCTCTGCGTTTTAACCTTTCTCGGCCCCGGAAACGGCTAACGTCATGTGACAAAACGCTCGCAAAATTTCGCGATATCGCGGAAATTCGCCGTTTACGCGGTTTTGATAAAAAAAAACTTTTTCATAAATTTTTGGTAGATTCCACCCACTATAAGTAAATTATTTTGGGTTCTTGAATAAACATACCATATTACAAAATAAAAACAGTATTCGTAATAGGAGAGTTGAATATTGTAAATAAATGACGAAATAATACTTACAATTTTCAAAAACGGTTTGTTTACGTAACACATTTTTGCACACAAAAACTTTTTTTTATGATTTTTCGCTCAAATAACTATCCACAACAATGAAATAACTATTCACAAGTAAATATCAATCCACTCACAGTCAATTTAAACACAAAAACACTTAAATTCACTAAAAAACGAACATGCGCCATTGACAGACCACCCACGGCGACAAACTAGGCGACTTTAACATTTTTTTTTTAAATATTCCGACAAAATGTATGGTTTCGAACGACTGATATGAATAGAGTAACTATCTGGCTCGACCCTGACACAAACCACAGACTAATATAACCTTTATTTATTTTACTGTTAGAGATAAAACCGAGCGAAATGGTTGGAACCCAAATGGGACCAGCGGGGCTTGAGAGAATTTTCGATTACCGAACCCAAATGGGACCAGCGGGCCTTGAGCGGACAACGGTTGTTCAATACGACGACCTCTTCCAGGACAGCAAAAGAGTTGCGTAGATCTTACGTTTAGTTCGATTGAGTTAGCAGCCTCGACTCACTGGGAATGCACAACCTTGTCACATGGTAGTGATCACTACCCTATAGTCATATCCTTGGGTAATAAGTTTTATTAAGAAAAAACTTCCACTCCACTTTTGAAATATAACCTGTCCAAACCCGATTGGGCAAGATTTGCATCATTATTGATATAAAATTGATGCTATTCCCAATTTAAATTCAAATTTATCAGATCCTTCTGGTCAATGCCATGCCAAGAGTTCTTATGAGGGTTTTGTAACAGTTGTTACCTGCAGTGCAGATTCATGCTTTGCATTGCAGGAATAGGGAGGCCGAAGTGAGTTACAATACAGATATGAGCACTGAAAATATGTTAGCATACTGTCAGCTTAATGCCAGAACCAAACGTTTTCTTCGAAAAATAAACGAACGGGTTGGGTCAAGTTTTGCACCTCTTTATCCCCTCTACTCCAGTTTCAGTGTTTTTTTTTTCTTTTTGACAAAATAGCACCAGCTTATGTTCCACTTTGATGTGAATGTCAAAACGCGCCCCTGTATAATGTAACACAGGATCCTTTCGATGCGCCATTTACTTTGGAGGAATCGAATGTGGTACTTAAACATGTCTGAAACTCAGCAACTGGTACTGATGGCGTGCCATATTCTTACATTACCCACTCTGGTGAAAAAAAAAAAAAAAAAAAAATTTTTTCTTTTTCGTTATAGTCATGGTCCCAAGCATTCCAGATCAGTAGAAAAACAAATTATTATTCCTGTATTGAAACCAGGCAAACATGCAGATGATCCGAATGGGTTTAGGCCAATTGCTTTATCTTCAGTCAGTCGCAAAAGACTCATTGCACATATTTCAATAACCATTTAAGGCCACAACATTCCTGTAGTTTATAAAGTTACATTATTAGGCGTTTTTCTAGATACAAAATTAACTGGCAGACATCACTTAAATTATCTTATTAAAAAGTGTGAAAGAGTTATTTCAAATTTAAAAGTTCTCGCGGGTGTTTCGTGGGGTGCTCACTCCTACACCATGAAATTAGTTTATAATGCCTTAGTTCGTAGTGTTTTTGACTATGGTACATATCTTTTGATGTCTTGCAACAAAGGTTCTTTGGCAGGGCTAGATAAGGTTCAATCCAAGTGCCTCTGAATCATCTCAGGTTGTATGAAGTCCTCTCCCGTTAACGCATTGTAGGTTGAATGTGCTGAATCGCCTCTAGCCCTAAGACGGCAATATGTGGCACCCGCATCGTGTCTAGACTAATATGTAGATCCTCACATCCTCTTACAGGAAGACTGAACGAGTTAGATACCATAAGTATAAACTCAAATTACTGGAAAAATAAAGAAATTCCCTGATCCTAAAATCCAAAACTTTCAATTTCCAAATTTTGGTTGTCCGATCGTCCAGTATCCCAAATTAGACTTTATAATTTTTCTTTTGAAGTTTTAAGTTATATCCCAAAAAAAATATTCGATATTATATTATCCAAAAAAACTCCGTTTGCTAATTTGACTTTCAGTGCGGTAGTGGGCGAGCGATGGAATGGTTTTCAATTATTTTTCACAGACGCTTCGAAACTTAATGATTTTAGTCATACTGCTCATAAAGCTCCAAAATTATCCAATTTAGAAGCCATAAGGAGTCTTCTGTATTCACTGGCGAGTGTGTAGCTATATTGGAAGCGTGTCTTTTAATAGAGTCACACCATAATATAGAGAAAGCCATTATTTTTACAGATTCCCTTAGTTGTTTGCAAGCTTTAGTCCAAAATCCCTTTAAAAGTAAATTGCACAGTTCACTTGAGACATTGGCAGAATAGTCGACATCGGCTTTGCTTGAACGTTTGTTTCCTTCTCAAATTCCTCTATTTATGCGTTATAGACTTACTGTGTTTTATCCATACCACACGTCATTTTGTGACAATGTCCCATCAACTACGTTGAATTATTATTGTGGTATAAATGTGTTCCAGTTGAAACGGCATTTAATTTACTCACTATAAAAATACATAACCTCCAATTTAAAATGTCTGAATAACTTCTCTTTTAGAAGTTCTATGTAAAAATGTAAATCACAGAAAAGCTTTTGAAATTAACTAACAAAAAAAAAAAATTTTTTCACAGTCCACGACAAATTAACATTGAGCCAAAGATACTATGGACATCTGACATTGTTCTTTAGAACTCAATTTTAAACTAATTGTAATTGACGTATCAGGAGGTGATTAGTGGAACTTTTCAGTTATTACTCGTAAAGCTCTCGAGATTGGGCTCATATGATTTGCTTTGACGAGTTCAATAGATTGGGGAAGGTCTGATGATGTAGCCAGGAGGTGGATAGTATAAAGACTTCACTGGCAACTAATAATTACTTCGACTTAAGGGTCATACGATTTATTTTGATGAGTTCAATATGGTGTCTAGCGAAACTCTTCAGTTGCTACTAGTACACCCCTCGAGTTTGTGCTTATATTATTTGTTTTGACAAGTCTACTATAGCCACTATTACGTCTAGTGATAGTGGAACTCTTCAGTGGCTCCTAGGAAACCGTTCAAGTCATAACTTCGTTGACTTCAGACTTATGAACTTAATGAAGAATATACTAGGGTAAAAGTAAAAATAAAATACGTGCTTAAAAAACAGAGAGACTTCCTGGACAGCACACCGGTCAATCTCCTGGGTCACCCACCTTACAGCCCTGACCTAGCACAGCGTGATTTCTTTTTATTCTCGAAAACAAGAAATCTGCTCAAAGGGATACAATTTTCGTCGCCGGAAGATGCGCTGTCAGTATTAGAGCAGGCTGTAAACAAGGTGTCTAAGGCGGACTGGAAAAAGTCTTCGGAAACTGGTTCAAACTCATGTTACTTTTTATAGAGGCTATTGGAGAGGACTTTGAAAAGATTTAATAAAAAAATAGTTCCATAAAGAATATAACATAACAATAAAAAAACTCTAAACTTTCTGGGTGTCGTATGTAACATTGGTATATTAAAGCTTTTTTATAAACAGTGATGGAACTCAAAACATAATTAAACATGAATCAAAAAAATCAAACACACCTCTTATTTGTGTATAAAAGCAGTTTATCCCGCCAATAACAATTATATTTTAAAACATACCATAAAATTACAAATGCATTCAGTGATGGATTATTTATTATTAAATAGTTATCATTAGCTAAGTTTTATTCGATTGTCACCATTTTTACCTTTAAATAAAGAGAAGCGCGATGACGCAACGAGGATGGCGTTGTGTCATCGCGCTTCTCTTTCTTTTACTATGCAGTCTAACAGTGACCGCGCTTCAGCCCTTGTCAGCCTCTTAAGAAAGAGTTGGCTTTATGACAGTGACCATAAATTAGAAAAGAACATTCTTATGTCATGTAAAACTGGGCTACAGACTCTTTGAAGTATAAATTCTAACAATAATACCTTTTGTAAAATTCTTTGTAAGAGTTTTGGACTTCTGAAACCAGTAACGACTGTCAAAGATCTACTGAATACAATTTCGTTTTTTTTTAAATTTGTTTTTGATAAATACAATGACATGAATATTTACTAGTTAGATATATTTAAGTATTATTTTATTGTTATAATTGTGAATGTTAAGACTCACAGGTCATTGTTTTTTTTATTTAGTTTTTTGTGTTATTTTATTTTCTCAGTTAGTTTTAATCTTAATCTTGTTCTGGCGGTTTGAGTAATTATACGGCCTACCCATTGCCCTTTCTTCGGTATTGTTCGTCGAATCGCTGAGCTCCTTAAGTTTTGAGTTGAGCTGCATGATTACTGACAAATGCGTGCGCTGACTGGACAGGTCCACTCAATCTGTGTGGTTCTTTCCTCAAAAGAAATCAATCCACATAGTCTTTACATGATCTGACCAAGTTCAAGTCTGGACCTCTTTTTTTTTTGTTCCGGGGTGGAAAATCCTCATGGAGGGGTTTGTCAGACTCTTACTCACTAAAAATCACCCCGGTGTTCCATCTCACACCTACGTCGGGGTCGCGGGAACATATGATTCTTCCGCAACCCCGACTGGTGCTGGCCTGCCTCGGCGGGCCTTCTCGTGTTGGGAGGGGGAGGTGAGGTATTAGACTCCCCCCGCAACGTCTCCTCCTCGTCTCCACCTCGGGTCCTGATGTATGGGGGGCGGTGGACGTCTCCGAGTCCGGCATCCCTGGACCCATTTAGAGGGGCTGGAAGAGGGCGTTGTCCGCCCTCCACCTACGACCAACCCCTTGTCCCTTGCGACGGGTCTGATGAATGGCCCCGTCGACTACCATTTTTCGGCCGCAGAGGATAGGGAGAGCGGCCGACGACATACCGACACTCCCCCTCCCCTGCGGCCTCACCGCGTCCGCAATCATACGGTGACGACCCCGTTAAGGCCGCGGAAGGTAGGGAGAGCGGCGTACCACAATACCGGCAATCCTCTCCCGCCGCGGCCCACCACAGTTGCGATGTCGCCCAACAACACCGCAACCTTGGCCGCTACGTCGTCGGCTTGTCAGCAAAAGCCCTGACGGGCGGCCCCTCCTCGGGTTTCTCTTAGCTTCACCGTGGGGGTCAAACCACGGATACTGAGCCCCCCCCCCCTCCTCGTCAATGCGGGAACCCACCGGGGGGATGTCTGAACCTCTGAGCCAACCGCGGAAAGCGTGGCTTAATCTTTGATCAACCCGGGCGGCGGTTTTATTTAGGCAAGAACCCCTCACAAACCAAAATTAGGAACTACAAACATTTATCTCACGATCTTACAGCAATATTCTTACAGCCAAATTCATTTAAAATCCTTCACTAACACCTAGCACACCAAAAATTGTTTCCAATTACTCCGTCAACGTTAACAACATCAATTAAAATGACAAAGAACACCAAAAGATATTGTAGTTACGTCGAAACCTTCATTAACGTTTCTTTCAATACGCAAAAGTTAATTAAAACGTGGTTCTAATTAACATTGCACAATGAAGTGGTCGAAATGAACCGATGAAATTATAAATTGAAACGATTCCACTTTATGAAGTAATGGATTTTCCCGTGGTTTTGTCGGCAATTCAGAAAGGATGGATTTTATTTATTTTAATCTAGAAAAGCTCCGAGTCAGTGGATCTTTTTCTTGAAGCTCATTATAAGGAGAGGACATGGCTAAATTAAATTATTTATTTACATAAGATACCTTACAAATTGTTAGTAATAACATTAACAACTTAAAAACTAGTGTTAGTACAAACAATTTACAAAATCAAGAATCGGGCGGCGCTACGTGGAGGAGCCGCGATGACGACCGCGGGGCTGCGGGGCACGCGGGTAGGGCGCTATGCAAGCTCAGCATATGACGGATGCGCTGGCGACGAAACTGCTGACGTGGAATTTGACGACGATACTTCGGAATTAGACGCATCGACTGATGGCCTATTTACCGCCACCCTGTTACTCACCTCACTTTGCGCAAATCGGTAACGGTCTTTTGGGATGCATCTAACTTCGCTGGTACATCCGCGAGACGGGTCTTAAAAAAGACAATGTTTTCAGAAGGCTCGTTAAATCTACGTGCTCGAAGGTGACTCCTTTGCCACAAACGTCGGCACAGCGTGATAATATCTTGCAGACAATGACCATTGCATATCAAGGAGTAAATCGTGGGGCGCTGTCATGTCAAGGAAGACGTGCCCTTAGTATAGGGTAGGATTTACGAGCCAACCGGTTATGATCCTAGAGGAGGCATTGGACTAGTGGATATGTGGGTGATATTTGTATATAACTTTTAAGGACGTTGCCGCCTGGTTGGTTCAGGTCCAGCTTCAACGCAGAATCATTTAGCAGGGTTGAACTGCTTTCTTGGCTCTTTTCTGTGCCTTTATTGTTTTTACTTTCTTCGTCTGAGGTCTCGCTACTATCCGGCACCGATTGTTTGTTATTATCGCTGGCAGCCTTCTTAACTAATTTCTATCTTTCGCCTTGTCGAACCTCAAATTGATTCCCTTATCGAAGTATTTCATCTCTTGTTTTAGGTTGACGTTCCAGGTGTTAATAGTTCGGCCATCCTTCTTTGATTTGGCCTTGTACTGGATTGCTGCATGCAATAGGTGTGGTTTGCGGCGCCTTAAAACGTGTGTGAGGTAACACATACTGTGATATTTGTATTAACCTGTTAGCTTCAGTTAATGCCGATACTTTCAAACCATACACGGTACGATCACCATTCCATGCATGGGTTTTGCTTATGTTTTCTTTCAGTCCTATCTTTGATTTTTTATGAATGCTAGTGATGATTTTTCTTTTCTCGTGGCCAGTTCGCATCGTTTTTTGATTGTGCTATTTCTTCTTAATGCAGATGTTATGAATGTGCGTAGGTATTCATCATTCATCAAATGTCGGTTTAATTATTCCTTTAAGGGTCACGTAGATCGTTTTCTGTGTTGATATAGAGTCCCTAACTAGTATTTTTGATTTTGTTTTGTTTATTTGTAACACTGTCTAGTAGGTATATGTATTTGGTATAAGATACCTTCAAGCCCTTCTAGGTCATCTGTAATTAAGATTAGGTCATCCGTAAATGATAGTACCAGGGGAAGTCTGATTTCACAATCCTGTTTCTATGTCTACGCACTGTACATTTGAACAAAATAAAATAATAATTTTCTGTTTGAACACATACCCTACAAAAAGATCCAGCAACTTCCTTA
Source organism: Dasypolia templi (assembly GCA_963555695.1). Classification (NCBI taxonomy): domain Eukaryota; kingdom Metazoa; phylum Arthropoda; class Insecta; order Lepidoptera; family Noctuidae; genus Dasypolia; species Dasypolia templi. The sequence goes on along the minus strand of OY743137.1, from coordinate 8,036,150 downwards.
AACATGCCCCACCACGTTTCTTCAATATAAAAAAACCCTCAATCTCAAAGACGTAACAACCTAACAGTATTGAGTTACTTTTTCTATCGATAAGGAAATAAAATATGAATATTACGGTACAAAGTTTGAAGAGTTTGATACTGTCTTTCTTGAAAAACTATTTTCACGATATTTAAGAGGCAAAACTTTGCTTAACACTTCTTATATCTTCCTCGTGATGTTTATAGGGTTGTTTATGAGGTACTGATTTAGTAACGGCTTCCTTTTCAAAGTTATTAATACATTATCTTATCTTTAGATACTGTTTGAATACTAGATTTGTTCACATATTACAACGCGTGCAGAATGTAGGTTAGTGTTACTTATAAATACTCACATACATAAACTCACGCCTTCTTCCAAAAATAATATTAATATGTAGATCATAATATTTATAATATTTATTATTTCTATTCTTAATAATAAATACCACGCGTATACTGAATAATCCCGCCGAAAAATAAGTTTGAACTTGGTTAACTTTGAACGCGTGATGACAACAAAGTGCCAAAAAATTACCCACATCAATTTTGGGGAAAAAAGACCTCTTGTCAGTTGCCGCTCTTTTAACTTTAACTTTTATATTTTACATGATTTTGCAATAGTAGGTACTGTTGCACCATCATGTAAAATAGTAAAGTATAAAAGTTCTCTGACTTCCCCTGGTACTATCGTTTGCGGATGACCAAATCTTAATTACAGATGACCTAGAAGGGCTTGAAGGTATCTTAAACCAAATACTTATACCTATTAGACAGTGTTACATTCAACGGTCATTGTTAACGTTTCTGTTAAAATTAACTTTGACGGAAACTGTTACATATCTCATGGTGCAACCCACCCTTAGTTCGCCATTGTGGCAGTCGTTTCTGAAATAAACTCTAACTTATTAGTTTACACATTGTGTGTATTTCTACACATAAAGTCTTTGTTAACAAATACGATTTTTTTATGATCGACAATAATACATCGATCAGACGACTATTTATTTTAATTGAATGGAGTCATGATTTCTTTTCGTGTCACCTCGACTGTCAAACTCGCTGCCATCATGCTGAGTGACCAATGTTTTTATAACGTGATGCGCTATTGAGATAGTCCGAAATAAAATGTTTATCGTTCTTGCTTTCTTTTCTAAAAAAATTGATGCCTTAACAAAAAAAGTAGAAGTCTCAATGCGCAATTATTTTCCATAAAATAGCTTTTTTGTAAATATGCGACAGTTTGTAGGGTTCTACTGACTGGCGAAAATATCTAAATAGGTCTTGCAAAAGTTCAAAAATACCTAACAGATGTTACAAACGTATTCATTTTCAAGTAAAGTGTTGTCCACTTGAAAAGTTTCAACGTCGGGGGTCAAAGTCACCTTCGCCCTTTTCCTTTTCCGTCCTTTCAGAGATACTTCTATGATGAATTATGTTAAATTAGAGTTCCTTCGTACAGAATGCAAAAAAATACATTTATCTGCATGAATAAGGAATAGAAAGTTCTTATCATAATGACATCGATCTCTTATTATGCCATTAGAGAAATTAATTACAAACTTGAATGATGCATGCGATAGATAATTATATTAAATTCAATCAAATTTGCTAACAATTATTTCATACTCGTAAATTACATTATACTAAAGTCTACAACTTATTATCTTAGAACTCAAGTACACTATAAAAGTATTTAGCTGATCATGAAGTATTTTTGTTAATCTACGCTTAATTTTTATTTTTCCGAATGCCCTAATGAAAAACGGAACCCTTACAGCATCACTTGTGTGTCTGTCTGTCTGTTAGATTGATTAAGTTGAAAGGTACACACATATAAAACACATATAAAATTTCTGTGACCCAAACACGGTTCACTTTTGGGGGAAAACTACAAAGTTAAAGACTCGAAATTGACTTATCTCCGAAACAATTATATCTAAAAAAGTTCTATGGTCCTTAAAGAATATGGTCTGTCATACAATACAAATGTATGAGAGAGCATGTTTTTAAACTATAATGGCAAGTTTGTTCTTGGGATCTGGGACACAGTAGCACCCAAGCAAAGACGTGCAAAAAAAGCAGGGATACTATACTATTCTCGCGTTAAGCGTTTCGTCGTATTTTCATACCCTCATAGCTTCGGACTGGATAATCCTAGAGAGCTCAAATTGTCAAAATAAAATTTAATTTGGAGATTTTGTTAAACACACTTCGTTTTTTCACCTTGGATTTTATTAATACCTTTATAATAATTTTCCTACCATAAGCCCAAATAAGTGTCTGTACGACGGCCGCAAAACGGCCAAGCTGTACATTTTGACCAATATGTAAGATTTATAGACTTGCCTTGTTGAATTAGGGGCTTGGCTGTCTTTATTAGATTTAATACATTTTTAAATGTGAATGCGCCATGTAAGTTTTGGTAACCTACTTTACATAAAATATTTTTGGTGGGTAACATCATCGTACGGAACCCTCTCCACGCGAGTTCAACTCGCACTTGTCCGGTGTTTTTAATAAAAGGGTTTTTTATTGAACTTGAAGTTTTATTATACAATTTTATGCACTTCATGATATAGCTGTTGTTGGATGTGAGTGTGAGATTCGTCTTGGTTGATAAAGGTTGTTAGAATTATGAGATCGAGGCGCATAGTAGTTAGTCACTTGCTGAAATAGAATCTTATGTCTGAAAACAAATAAACATGATTAAAAGTTATAGATGCACGGTAAAGTATTGTAAATTTTCTAAAGAAAAGGCGACACGACTCTATTTGTTTCTGCCCAAATATAGCCCTTAAACTCTTTTTTTGCATAACGAATGCCTGATCAATTTCCACACAGTGACCTCAATTAATGATACTGAAGGATTAGTGGTATAAATAAAATACAAAGGCAGGATTAACAGTGAAATGATAGGACTAAAGCACTCAACGTTCTTAGTGCAACAGCCATATTATTATATAAAACGTGACGTGAGATCTGTAAACGCAATATGTCAATGTGTCAAAACGACACATTGACATAATGCGTTTACAGATGTACTATCAGATAATATACCGCAATAAGCCGTGTTATGCAGTAATTGTGGAATTTCGAGAAATATCGCAACTAATACGCCTCAGAGGGTAGAAAAAACTATTCATACTACCGTTTACGCCATTACATGGTTTTTCCAAGAGTGAGTGTCCAGCATGTATAAATGATAAATGAGTCATACTCGTCTTTCGTCGCTTCCTTCCAGCCATCAACTTCTAGACTATTCAGCGTGCCCTTTACTGGTGTGGTTCATCGGTATCGCCAGTTATACCGATGCGGAATATTTCTTGGACAAGATGAGCAATCGTGGAGAAACCTGAATGCGAACTCGAAGACGACTCTTCTGCATCCATATCAGCTTAGCATGGCATCCATATCAGCCTATAAGCTTTATCCGAAGAATGATCTGATTAAAAGCTTTCTTCGCTATCAGAATCATTTACCGTTATAACACTATATCTTAGTTTAGGCTGACTTGAAATTGTGTTATCAGAATTTTCATCAGTGGATGATTCTGTAGGAGGTTCTATGTTTTTTTTACGTAACTTGTTTAGATGACTCTTTACAATGCTAGTCATTATTTGACACAATATTCTCTTCAATAAAAGAGAAAGTCAGTTTTACTATGGGTGCTGGTCTAAGTGTGTTGCAGATGTGTATTGTACCTTAAAAGAAAGGTCTCACACACCAGTCACACACCAGTGCAACATTTTTATTACAGCAGCCAAAAAATACACAGAGGAACTGATATTTTTAGACTTATGTATGCTGACATAAAAAAATATATTTAAAAAGGTCTCACGCAAGTAAAAAAAAAACGTCATTCGAGCCAAGTGTCATGTAAATTCGCCCAACTTTAAACAATTTGGCTATTTCTCTAGACTTTATTCATCCACATTGAACTGAACTTCGCACCGCCTCATCATGATATCAACTTTTTTTTTGTAAATTTTTCCCATGTTTCAATAGTTATTCTGCCGAACGGAGCGGAGACAAATCAAAGATCAAAGGTCCAGCCTGAGTTATAAATAGTATAACTAACCCAACTTTGCTTTATATGTATATATATACACGCATATACAAAAATATTAATTACTCTGGGAAATGTTTTTTGCTACCACAATAAAAATATTGCACTGGTTCGTATAAGGTACAACGCACATCTGCAGCACACTTGGACCAATGCTGACAATGTCCTATATCTTCTAAAAAATGAACATCTCGTGCCTTTATATCTTTCGGATTTTCAGGATCTAATAATCTATAGCCCATAGTGTTTTCACAATATGCTACAAAAATGTAATTTACAGCTTTGGGTTCTAGTTTCGTTCGACGGTGCGCTGCGGTTCGAATTACACGTAAGTACTTAAGTAACGAAACCAAAAGTACACAAATGTGAAGTGGATATCTTGTTATTCATCCACTTCTCCTATGGAGTGCACCCTTTGACGGCTTTAGTGGGGGAACGATTCTTGATATAGACGGCTGTATTGACAGCTTCAGCCCAGTCCAACGCCCGCAGTTTGCAGCAAACAGCGTGTCTTTTCCGTAATGCTTCTATTAGCACCAACTCTAGTCAGAGTGAACCAACTCTAGAATTTCTTTAGCTCTATTTAAAAGAATTCTTAGGGAAAGATGTACGAGTCTGTTTTCCCTCGATATATGATACACTTTTCTGAGAAACAGTTACTGTATGAAATGCCTGAAACCACACCTCGCCTTAGTAACACGGAGTTACTTCGATGGTCAAGGTGTACTAGACGACGATGCTATACCTGCTGAGACAGCAGGCATCCTTCTCGATGACAGCAGGCATTGCTGCAGCTTTTGATACGTCTTTTCAGCACAACCACTATCTGAACGTCTGAAGGGAGGAATCGCATTTCATAGTACACTTACAATTTAAAGTAGTTAATTCTACTGTGCCTAGTCGATAGATGCCATCACACAGCATTTCTGTAGGTACCAAAATCTTATTGTCAACAATTTTACACATGTTAGAACTAATCACTACTTTAAAACCTTTTATAACCACAGCTCAAAAAATAACAACAAATAATAAGTGAACAGTTAATTTATGTCCATAATAAACCTGACTTATTGTCTTTATATCACTACTTCTCACATAAACACGGACAGAACCTTTTCCAATAGTGTATTACTTGTGACAGTAAGCTATATTTACCTCTATTGGCTTTTTATCACTCACAAAATCACTCATGACACCTTTGTCCCCGCACATATGTTCTGTAGCACCGCTTAGTACCACAAATCATGCTTGATCTTTTCTGACAGCGCAATTAGTGGGGCTTTCGATTTATCCGTATTGGTCTTCTCAGTTTTCTTTTGCTCGGACTTTGGATAGTATTTAGTAAAATGTCCCACTTTCTTGCACCTGTAAGATATTGGTTGTTTCCGAACAAGTCAGGCTGAGCCAGCCTCACTCTTGTCAATTCTGCAGATATTTTGCTGCAACAACTTTTCTTTTACTATTTCATTGCAAAGTTTTACATTTGAATTCTGTTTTGCCAATATAAGCGGATTATAATCTAATGTAACCCACTTAACATTATTACACCTATAAAGTAATCCTCTAGTGTTGATTTTATTTCACTAAGCATTTGTGATATTTCGGTAATTTCGTTAAAATACATCTCCATATTTTCGCTCTTATTCAGCTTAGTTGCGAATAATGTTCTGAGGAACCCCGGCCTACGACCATAATCCCTTGTATTCATAGGCTTTTGATAGATAGCTCCGAGCTTCATATGCCATTTTTGCGTTGCGTATGTGTGGAATCACTGAGGATTGAACAGCTAAAGCGATTTGAGATAAACCCTTCAGTTGTTTCTTTGCATCATGTGCTTCGTTTTCCACACACTCCCATAGCTCTTTCTTTATGTTAAATTTTCACAAGCTGTAATAATCTATTCTTTTTACGGAAAGATGAATGGCGAGGTTGGATCCGTGTAAATTAAAAATAAACGGAGCACCGGTCACGGGCAAGTTTATTTTAGTTATAATTACAAGTTTATAGGAGTTCCATTTAAAAATATTGGGTGATGGAAGTTAAAATTTATTAGTGATTTAAATGTATTTATAAATAAGGTATCGTGCAGTTTCCAAACGGAACGTTTTTCGCGAATTACATTGATACATTCCAATACACACTAATGATTTACCTTCTTACACCTAATTACGTTTTTGCTTTTTTTGTTTGTTTGTTTGGCATCGCGCAGGTCAACCTATTGGGTTGTCGTCTGCTTAAGCGGACTTGCCTGTGGTTGCCCTAATAAATTAAGGCCTCCAGCCAGGACTTAAACTTAAATGCTAACTAAAAACTAAGCGACTACACGCTACCCCTGTGGGGTACGAACCTCAGCTTAGGGCGTCTCTGGAAGAGGGCAGCAAATGACTAGCTGCATCAGGATTGTTGTTATTTTGGGACGAATTTAAAGCTAAAGGCTCAGCAACGCGGGCTGGCTCGAGCAAAGGTCGGGAGGGGCGTGGATTTGGGCGTCGCGGCGGGCCTCGTCAGCGAGGTCGGTAGGACGGCGATCGGGTTTTGGGCTTAATTAGGGTGCTGGTGGCCTTACTACTCTCCTGGAGGAGGGTAGTGGCGTCGTCGGGGGCGATTAAAGTATGCCTTGGTAGGCGAATACTGCTAATGCGGGAGGGAGTGTAGCAGGCGGCCGCTGAGATCAAGGGGTTGGAGTGTTTGATGCCACAGTCAAAGAAACGCTTCGATAAGCGTTTCATGAACTGGTTTATGGTTGGCATTTTAAAGTCGTACGTTTTTGCTTGGTGGTTTTCCTTCTTTTATACTTACTTCTTGATGTATAAACTAAAAATGTATAAAACGAAACATAAAAAGTAACAACAATGTAAACATACCGTACGTATTTTGGGTTATGAGTTTGGTGTATTGAAAGCATAATAGCATAGCATAATCAGCCTATAACGTGCCCACTGCTGCGACACAGACCTCCTCTCTATGAGAGGTAGTGAGCCGTAATCCACCACGCGGGCTCAGTGTGGGTTGGTAGATGTCACATGTCTTCGAATTTTTGGTTCTAGGACATGCCGGTTTCCTCACGATGTTTTCCTTCACCGTTTTGAGAACAGTGGTGATTAAATTATTTACACAAAGTAAAGCGCCTGCTTGGGTTCGAACTCACGACCTACAACTCGTAAGTCGGGACCGTTACCACTGGGCCACCACTGCTCAGTGTATGTAACTTCGGTGTCAAATTATCCTGTCAAATATTATATTTGTCATTTGTCATTCCATTGTTTGTTTTCAACGGCTAACGTGGGATTTATAAGCTATTTTTGCGATTTTGTGGATTCTTGATGACTTTGCTTACCTTTTTACTGACTATTTTTACTTCTGGATAACGATTTGCAAGTGATAATATATTTATTTATTTTATTATTTATGTACACACAGTAAAATACAGAGGGACACGTCATAGTTAGAATTTGAGTACAAAGGTACTGCTTATTTCTTAAGAAATTTCTTCCAGCAGACCTGCGAAAGGAGAATTGAAAAAGAAATGTAGACAATAGTGTGTGAAAACAAGAAGAGAAAAACATGAACAATGTGAAGTCTAAAACTAAAATAACGCAAATATATATATATAAAACATATGTATTATTTACATATACATAAATAAATACTCACAGTTAAGAGGAAAGGTAATGCTCTTTTAATCGACATTTAAATAGTTTTTAAATCACGAATGCTAGGCGGAAGTGGGTTCCACAATCTTACAGCATGGACAGAGAAGGAATAAGAATAGTAGCTTGTTTTATGAGGATGAGATTATATACATAAATGTAGGGGAGCACTTTAGAGCCTACGGAATGTATGCAATAGAAGATAGCCGGGATGAGAAGGGATATCTGTTGGCAACCAACCACCCATCTATTCTATGTGCCTGAATTTAATCTACGCAAATAGGGAGAAAGTCTTTTTACACGTACATCGCAGTAGATAAGAGGCTGGAGGGTCGAAATGCCAAGGCTATTGCTTTCATATTATGAGCATACTGTGGTACATTGGGTGATGCAAGAAACCAGTGCTTTGTCTCTGCCCCAGATGCTTTCTTTTAATTAGATAAATAAATTATATTTTAATGAAAGATAATCTAGGATTGAATAAGAAAATAAAAGGAAAATAATTATGTACAATGATTGTAAGTCTTAAATATTTTGGAAGTTATAACATAACACATCACGCCTTGTTCGTAAAAAAAAACGCAAATCACGATTAAGTAAAAAGTTTAAAGTCTCCATGGGCGTAGCGGTGAGAACAGGATGAGCTTCTAGGAGGTCGTCATCTTCCACGTCCAGTGGCGTCTCCCAGAAGCTCCTCAGCGCCTTTGGAAGTCCCAGGTACGGCACCACATCGTCGTCATCACTCGAATCGGAGTCTGCTTCGCTTCCTGTGTAATAAACAATAAGTAGGTAAAACATCTGTGCGTTAAAAAAAACATAACATAAAAAAATAAACTTTATCTTCAAGTCGGTCAAAAATATGTTACTGATCATTGTCCGTATTGTCGATACTGTGTAGAATTTAGCAAAAAACATGGCGTCCGTCACGTGACATAACACCGAATGCCTGACCGTACAGCGTACTCCGCGAGACTCTTTTATTTTTTTCAATGTTTACATTTTTACATTTAAATAATTTCGCAAAAATACATCATATTTCACTATTTAAATGGCTTATACATACGTAGTAACGTATCTAAATCATGTTTAGAAAGACATTTTGTAGTCAATAGTGTATTTTCTACTATTATCGAGTGAAAAAGTACAGCCATGACGCGCGAAATTCCTAACTGTTTTTGATGAATTTAAAAATTCAGTCCTAAATCTCTAACCATTACACAATGCTGCTATTAAAAACTGTTGATTACTTACCCGTCCACGCTGTTTAATCCTTGAAAGGTGTATTAAAGCCTTCATGGTTATTAATTTGGGTGTTGAAAATCCGAGTTTTGGCGCGAAATGAACGCGTCACCGTGGCCGTCATATTTGAAACATTCCGTGTGAAAACTGTCACGAAATGTTTAGCTTGGGTTTTGTATGGCTTGCCTATATAAGAACGAAATGTTAAAATATTTAAAAAACCCTACAGTCGTTTCAATTTTTTATACAGTGAGGGTGGCTTTTACAAACATTAAGTTTGTAAAAGCTAGTAAAAAGGTCGTAACCTTTACTAATAACTTATGGATTGATTATTTTTATTTATTGATAATTTTATCTGAAATAAATGAATAATAATATACGGATGAGAATATGTCAAGGAATAATTCCAGTTTTTGTCTGAACAAACATACAATATAATATACAATAGCAACCCTCGTCGCGAGGCGAGCGGGAGGGCGTGTCAGACTTTTACTGACTAAAAACCACCCTTGTTCCTTCAGTAGCCTGTGCCAGCGCCACGGTTATCTCTTTCAAATTTACCGCGACCCTGAGGCGTCTGCCCTATTGGCCCCGTCATTTTGTGCTGACATCTCTGCGCACGTGGAACACGACGTGCCGTCGACCCAAACCTGGTCCTTACTGAACGGTGAGCTACCCATTGCTCGCCGTCCGCAAGCCCGCGCCTACGGCGCAAGGCTCTCTCCCTCACGCGCTTCGCCTCCTCCTTCGCAAGCATTACTGCTTCGCAGAAGGAGGTGATGACGTTCTTTTCTCTCTCGCTCCGTACCATGGCCTGGACCAGGCCCGGACGCGAGAGATCGCCGCCACCGATCGCCTCCACGAGGACACTGCGGTATTCCGCTCAAGCTGGGTAGACCTCCACCGTATGCTCCACCGTGTCTTCCAGGCGATCCACACAATGGCGACACCCGGGCGTTTCCTCCCGCCTTATGCGAAACAGGAACCTCCCGAAACAACTGTGTCCGGTGGGGACCTGTGCCGGTGGAAGGTGAGGACGCCGTGGCACCTCTCCAACTACTCCTCAAAGAGGGGACTACTTAATTTCTGTAGTCCTGGTAGTTTTTGGCCAAGGAAACGTAAAAGACACAGACGAAAACGGTCACTTCAATGATAAGAAGATTTTATTTAAAAACAAGTTTAAAAACTAAAACTCGACCACTGAAAATTACGCTTGAAAAAGTTCGAAACAAGAAAATTTCAGACAGAAATCATGATAAAATCAACAGGAACAAAAATGGTAATGGTAAACCCGTGTTTTTTTAGTTCGTGACTTTACATCCTCTAGAGGGCGCCATATTTAATAAGACGTCAATCAAGACGCTTTCAACAATATAGTCTAGTCAACAACAACAATATAGGTCAATATCAATATAGTCAACAACAACAATATAGGTCGGCCAAAAATTAATATAATATCGAAATATTCATTTAATCAGCAACAGATACAGTGAACTGTGACTGTCATTATGAATTATTTTGGGCCTGTTGCGTATCACTAATCGTATCATTTTATCTTTATTAGCTATAAAACAAAAGGTATAAATATTAGCTATATTAATAAACATGGTTTTATGAATAATGCCGGAGACACTGTTCAATAATAACTTTGCTATATGAATTATTGAAATCGTAAATAATACTGGGAAAGTTCGGTCGTCTCCATTTTTATAATTGTGTTAAAATGGCTCAATATTGGACAGCATAATGAAGAACAGGTGTAATAAAAGTTAATACCAATTTCGCAGCTGAGCATTATGTTATTCATCTAGCTCATGTACCACACGCAAAGTAATTAATCAGTACTATCAAAATTACATAGGAACCCATTAAAATTAACAATAGAAGCATAACATTACAACCTCAACTAATTAGTTTCAATACCTACCTTAATTTTGCCTCATCCAATCTTATGTTTCAAGGTAAATAATCTAACAGAGGGCTGAGAAGAACCGCAATGAGTACCCAGCACGCATTATTTACCCAGATAATAATCTAGCAAATTCGCTAGACCGGGAGGAAACTAGTCAGTGGAGGCAATCTCTAAAGCGAGCTTTGGGAACGGGAGTTAGGCAAAAACCTAGCAGTAGTTTAGGATAACAAGCCTGAGTATTGTATAGTACGAGTATGTAGATGGCAATTGTTTTTTGTAATGTCGAGGATTTAGATGGCAGTTGTTTTTTGTAATGTATAACAAGGGTTTGTAGGTACTGGCGTAGTATTTGCTAAGGTTGCGGCTTAATAGGTTTCTTTATAGGACACAAAGCTCTTATACCATTACTTGATATTATAATATCAAGTAATGGTGAAATGGTATAAGAGCTTTGTGTCAGACATTTATCATACATCATGTATTTGGGTTTTAAATATGAAATTGCGGTTTTGTACTGAATAATCGATTTTTTTTTTTTGGAAAAATATATTTATTAAATAAAAGTATTTTCTCTCATTGTCTATACACTTCTGTTATCTCACGGCAAAGACATTTATGCCTTTGTGGTACAACTCTGGGGACCTATACTCAACAATCGTTGAGAAGGCATTTTGTATTGCTTTCTGGATATATATTTTTTACCATGTAAAAAATTGTCCAAGTCGTGGAAACAATTGTCGTCGGTTGGAGCCAGGACTAGCCAGTGCGGAGGATGGCGTATAATTTCTAACTCTAGGTCCTGTAATGTTAAAACAGTTTCTCGAGCAGTGTGAGGTCTTGATTTACTATGGAGCAATAGTGGTGAAGATCGGTCGACGAGTCAGGTCTGTGTTGTTGCAAGTTTCGCCATCATTGTTTAAAGTTATGTACAGTAGACATCCAACGTTACTGCTTGGATCTATATAAACTGTAGTGAATTACATTACCAATAATTACCACCAAACAGTTACCATCACCTTTCTATGAGTAAGCTTCTTGCTTGAGGGCATTGTTGAGACTTTTAACCTGGAGTCAACCATTGCTTTGTTAGCTTGCGATTATCGTAAAAAATCCTCTTTTCATCAAACGTCACAATCTGTCCTTATTTATCTCAAATTCTGTACCGGTTCAATAAGGTAATGCAAGCTTCACGCATCGCGCGCTTCTCTCTGCAGATCAGTCAAATCATGGGGAACCCATTTATCAACCTTTTTATCTTAACAATTTGATGCAAATGGATAATTATTGTGGGTATGCTAAAATCAAACCATGCCGTTAATTCTTTGGTAGTTTGAAACGTATTTGCTTCAGCCATCGCATTCAATTCATCATTATATACCTAAGTGGATGGTTTTCCTCGTAGTTCATTCTTCAAGTCGAAGTTTCCACTATGGAAGTGATTAATTTTATTTTCTATTTATTACTCTTATTTCCATGTTTATAATTGAAAACATAATTCAAAGTAGGTATAAAATATATTATTACAGATAAAATCGTGTTGTTTTTGTTAAAAACTTTCGTAGCGAGGATTATTTAACAGAATATTCGCACTAAGGGCATTAATTCGCATTTTTTTTCCTTGCTTTTGTTTGTTTGTTTGTTTGGCATCTCGCAGGTCAACCTATGCGGTTGTCGTCTGCTTAAGCGGACTTGCCTGTGGATTCCCTAATAAATTAAGGCCTCCAGCCAGGACTTAAACTTATATACTAACTAAAACTAAGCGACAACGCTAAGGGCACCCCCTGTGGGGTACGAACCTCGGCTTAGGGCGTCGCTGGAAGAGGGCAGCAAATGACTAGCTGGATCAGGATTGGTATTATTTATGGACGAATTTAAAGCTACAGGCTCAGCGGCGCGGGCTGGCTCGAGCAAGGGTCGGGAGGGGCGTCGATTTGGGCGTCGCGGCGGGCCTCGGCGGCGAGGGCGGTAGGACGGCGATCTGGTTTTGGGCTTGTGTAGCGTGCTAGTGGCCTTACTACTCTCCTGGAGGAGGGTAGTGGCGTCGTCGGGGTCGATTAAAGTATGCCTTGGTCGGCGAATACTGCTAATGCGAGAGGGAGTGTAGCGGGCGGCCGCTGTAATCAGGGGGTTAGAATGTTTGATGCCGCAGTCGAAGAAACGCTTTGATAAGCGTTTCATAAACTGTTTTATGGTTGGCATTTTGAGGTCGACGTGAAGATCGATATTACGGACATAGAAGGGGGCACCCGTGACCCTTCTGAGGAAACGGTTTTGGAGGGTCTGCATCTTATGGAGATGACGTGGGTGAGCGTGCGCAAATACAACGCAGGCATAGGTCATGATGGGACGGATGACTGCGGTATAGATGCGGAGCTTGCATTTGAGGGACAGTTTACTACGGGCTGTCAGTACGAATTGCAGCCTGCTAAGAGCGAAGGAGGCGCGCGCGCGAACCGCCCTAATATGAGCCTTAAAGGTAAGGTTCTCATCGAGGATCACGCCTAGGTATTTGGCTTGCTTCTCCCAAGGGATTGGCTTGCCGTACATAGTGATCGGGCTGGGTTTTTTCCTTGCTGAATTATTTGACTAAATATATTATCGAGTCGATTTCAGTGCAATTACGAGTATAAAAGCTGTTGACACAAATATTAGCAGTGTCAAGTTTAAAAAAATCGTGAAACCAATCAATTTAACACTCAAATTACTGGAAATAAAGTCCTTCACGAACAAAATACAATTTCTTGTATAATTCCCTCGATAAAAATAATTACGAGTATATTTTCTAAATAGAAAAATGGAGGTAGTAGATTGGAAAGCAATGAAGGTCGCGAGCTAAGAGGTTGGGCAGGCCATTATGTTAGTACGGTCACAGCTGGCTCGCAAATTTTCTAGGACACACTTTTAGTGTTCAGCTGAAATTAAGGTAAATTTTAGATAGGCCAAGCTTAGTTCCGAAAGGTTCGAATGAATAGTTAATACCTACTTTGGAACTTGGTTGTATTTTTAACATATTAATCTAATTTTCGCGTCACGTTACCACTTTTCATATAATCTAATTAGGTACACTCAAAATAAATTGATTACCTCAAATTCTTAGGAGCCGACGAGTCTTAATAATTCAGTTACACTCGTATTCCGTTTTTGCAGTTGTTTTGACACTCTCAGCTATCGTTCATTCAAGCCGATTTGACCATAAAAAGACTTGATTAGCTCAGGTTATTTTTTTGGCACATAATTTGAGACAAGAAAAACGGGTTCTAAATCTGGGCTCAAAAACCTGCCATTACATTTTACTCTTCCTCATCACGATATAACTTTTCCATTTTATCAAAATACGAACGAATTTTCTCCCGACCCCCTTTCAGACGGGACGATCTCTAATTTGCTTATTGCATGAGATAACAATGGTACATTGCGTGCTTCCCAGCAATAAAGCTTATGTTCCTGCTACAATGCAACAGGGTTGTTAATCAGGACTGTTTTGCTGTGTGATTTTGTTATAATCTATTATGGTGCTTAGGTTTTGCCCGCATTGAAAGAAAATAAGTAAGTAAGAAAATAAATGACAAACAACACGCATGCCATGCGCATGCTAGAGAAAAAAGGTAAGTTAAAGATCAGTGTCGTGACATAAGGCATGTTTAGATTTGAACGCAGAACTAAAAACGTTTTAAATGTTTTAAGTAAATGCAACGCGGCCATCGCATTCTGGCACATAGTTGTCTTCATAAATAAATTGAACAAGTACATTAATAAGTTCTCACAAAAATGTCTGATTTACTATAATTCACTCAGCTTCACTTTCAAAGCAAAAATACTCTCGGAATGGAACAAAAAGTTTGAGATAAAATCAAAGTTAGGACATCTTTTAATATGTACATTACAAGAATGCTGATGACTTTGCCTATGTATTCGATCAATAAATTCGGAACTTCTCAAAACGTAATATCTGTACAGTATAAAGGCGTCTACATTCGGGTCTGGTAGGGTAACCATACTATTTTGGTAAATGAGGACAGGAAATTGAAGGAAAGGGTTTATTAGGCTGACATATGATGAATTGTAACGCCCAAACACATAAACTCCTTCATTTGCATATCGGGATCGTTTTTGGCGTTCCGGAAGTCCTAATGAAAAACGGAACCCATAAAGGACCACTCGTGTGCCTGTCCGTCTGTCACAGCCAATTTGCTCCAAATCTACAAGACAGGTTAAGTTGAAATTTGGTACACATAATCAGCCTATTATGTTCCCACTGCTGGGATACAACGCCTCCTCTCTGTAAGAGGGTGTGGGCCGTAATCCACCACGCGGGCCCAGTGCGGGTCGCATGTCTTCGATTTTTTGGTTCTAAGACCTGCCAGTTTCCTCACGATGTTTTCCTTCACCGTTTTGAGAGCAGTAGTGCTGAAATAATTTACACAAAGTGCTTGTCTGGGTTCGACCCTACGACCTTAAACTAGGTAAGTCTCGGGTTACCCCTGGGCCACCACTGCTCTATCGGCCACCACTGCTCTATTTGCACCGAATCTACGAAACTTATTAAGTTGAAATTTGGTACACATATGAATTTCTGTGACCCAAACACGGTCATAAAACGCAAATAAATGAATTTTGAATACGGTGGTTTAATGGGAGAAAACTATAAAATTCAAAACGAAAGTTTAGCACACTGTACCGTGTGACTTGTCAAATGAAAAGGCTTGTTTTTAGGGTATATTTAAAAATAAACTTGTTTAAAGTTATCTAAGAAATTATGCGAATATTTACCGATCCTCCCCTCGGATCATCGTCGATGTTGTTTTTATGGTTTTCGAGGGTGCTGAAGCCGTTCGTGAGGTCAAAATTTAAATCCAAGATGGCGAATGCGAAAAAAAAACGAGTTGAATAAAAAGCGTAAGGACGAGGATCCCCCGACCCCACAACTATGTTTATTCGATTGTTTACATTGACTTATAATTGTAATAATATGTTGCAGGTATCGTTCACAAACTCGTTGGAAATTATTTAACGCGCACGAGCACTCAGCTTGTAGTAGAGAATGTAAGGGACTGACCTGGCAAACTGGTGGTGCGGGTCATCTTCTGGTGGCCCCACATGGGGTCACTGGTCGACACTTCTGTATGCACGAGATTTCGGCACCGCACTCACGCTAAATGTTCACTCGAATTTTGCAGCACTAGATAAAATCGTATTATGACGATTCAGAGGTGCGCGCGCGTGAACGTCACTTTTACTGGAGTCTGAAGGCGAAGTGACGCCATATTGCCTATAAGATATAATATAAGAGTCAATTTTTTTATATAACGTTTTCGGCGTCAACAGGGTTAGTGTATGTATACTTTCTCAAAGACAAGCTTAGTATTTTTAATGCATTCAAAGATTTTCACAAGAAGGTAGAAAATGAATGTAATAAGAAAATTAAGGTTATACGTACCGATAATGGTTTAGAGTACTGCAACAAAGTTTTTGATAATTATTTGAGTCAGTATGGCATACAATATCAAACAATATACCATATTCCATGCCATATTCACCGCAACAAAATGTTCTTGCAGAGCGGACGAACCCCACTCTTGTTGAGAGAGCTAAGTGCATGCTGTTGGATGCTAACTTACCAAAACCTTATTGGGCCTAGGCGACAGCTACTGCAGCATATGTCGTTAACCGCTCGCTACAGCTATAAACAAGAAGACCCCATATATTTTATGGTATGGTAAGGTACCAAATTTTTCGAAGATGCGTATCTTTGGTTCCGAAGTCATGACATGACAAAAGTTCCCAAGGAGAAACGTAAGAAATGGCACCCCCAGTAATGGAAAGTGATTTTTATAGGCTATTGTGATAACACCAAAGGATACCGCCTCGCTGATCCTGAAACAAATAGAATTATCAAGAGTAGAGATGTTGAATTTTTTGAGAACATTAAAGAAAAACGATAATTTATACTTACCTTGTGATATTGACAGCTTTACCGTCGTACAGACTCCACCTGCACCTATTTTGTAATATTTTTTTTTTTTTGGTTGGGAAATCATCAAATAACTCCCGCTCTGGGTGGAGTGGGAGGGCGTGTCAGACTTTTACTGACTTAAACCCACCTTATTTCCTTCAGTTGCCTTTGCCAGGGCCACAGTTATCTAATTCGAATTACCCGCGACCCTGAGGCGTCGGTCCTATCGGACCCCGTCAATTTGTGCTGACATCTCTTTGAGGCGTGCGTGGAGCACTACGCGCCGTCGACCCGGGCCTAGTCCTTACCGAACGACGAGCTACCTGTTTTTGGCCGGGAATCTGCAGGTGCCTCCCGACGCCCAGGGCGTCTCCTGCAGCGACTAGTGGGGGCGTGAGGGCACAAGGAGAGCATTACTGCTTCGCAGAAGGCGGTGACGGCTTTCCATTCGCTCTCGCTCCGTACCAAGGCCTGGACCAGGGCCGGCCGTGAGATATCGCTGCCGCCGATCGCCTCCGGCCCGGTAGTAAAAGGGCGAAAGTGGGATCAGTACAATCTGTAATAGACCGACAGGCAGACAGACAGAGGCAGGCTGTGAACTCTAGCCACTAAACCATCTGCTCCACCGTGTCCTCCGGGCGATCCACACAATGGTGACACCCGGGCGTTTCCTCCCGCCTTATGCGAAACAGGAACCTCCCGAAACAACCGTGTCCGGTGAGGACCTGTGTCAGGCGGAAGGTGAGGACGCCTTGGTACCCCTTCAACCACTCCTCAAATAGGGGACTTACCTCCGCTATTGTGGCGTGCCCAGCACTGGGTTGCGACCATCGCACCCTCCATGTCGCCATGAGATCCCACCGGAGCTCTGTCCGCCGTACCGTGATTTCTCGCGGCAGCGGAGTTTCACCCCGGCGTTTTGCCTCCAGATTCCATGGCGGCAGACCGACAAGGAGGCTCGCTGCCTCCTTGCCGGTGTGACCTCCCCTGTGCCAGGACCAGGGTGTTGTCAGCGTAGCACACCACGCTGTCGCCACTAGGTAGGTCGGCGCGCAGCACTCAGTCGTAACCGATATCCCACAGAAGCGGCCCCAAGACCGATCCCTGTGGGAAATTGCACGACATCTCTCGCCGGTTCCACTCTCCCCGGTGACCGGGGTAGATGACGGCCCTGTCCGACTGTGAGACTCCAGGGCAGGGTGTTGAAGGCAATGGCGATGTCTGGAGACACCGCCAAGATTACCCCACCCCGGGCCACAGCATCCCCCGGCGTGAGGGCTCGCACGCGCATGATGGCGTTCACCGTGGAGTGCCCACTGCGGAAACCAAACTGTCTTTCCGCCAAATCCGGCCCCACCCGCACCAGCCGCCCGACGAGGCAGTTTGCAATGACTCTTTTAAAGAGCTTGCCCACCTCTTCGAGCAGCACGATGGGCCGGTAAGCGCACGGAGAGTCCCCAGGGCGCCCCAGCTTCATAATGAGGACCAGTTTCCCCGTCTTCCAGCGATGTGGGAACTGGCCCCGCTCCAAGCATGCGCTTAGGAGCCCCCTTAGTCGAGGCCCGAGAGCATCTATGGCCAGAAGCAAGGCTTTTCCAGGTAAGCCGTCGATTCCTGGGGCGGTATTTTTGGCACTAAGCCTATGTGCCGCCACTCTCAGCTCTACCTCGGTCACCTCCGAAGCATCGTCGTAGTCGGCGGCGGTGTGGTCCGCATCCGGCACCGCAGTAGGCGGAGTCATCGTTGGAGGAGTTTGCTCCCCCCGCGAAGGGAACAAAGTGCTCACCACGTCCTCCACGAGCTGGGGCTGGGGAGACTCTATGTCAGTGGAGGAGCCGATGGGCGGAGTTTATCCCGCACCATTTTGTAGGGGCGTCCCCACGGGTCCCTCTACGACTATCTCCCTGAACCGTGCTGCCACGCAACCCCGTCCCCTCTGGATGGCCTCGAAGGACAGGGTACCGGCGGCGGCCGATGAAATTAGGGCCACTGAGCCGCTCAGGTCCTCCACCCAGTCATCCCTGGGCGGGACAAAGTACGGCACAGCGACCATGGCGATGTTAATCGACCCCTGCGCCATGCTCTGGAGCAACAGATCCTGACCAAAGGCGCAGTGGCCGGCTTGCCAGCTGCTGCACATATAAAGCAGTGCGGCGCGGCTTTGCACGAGCCGGCCTTGTGACCGGGCTGACCACAGTGGAAGCAGTGACCGCTGCGGTCCACCTCCGAGGTGCATTGCACTCCCAGGTTGTTGCCCACCTGACAGCGGAACCACCTGAGAGGTTTGGGTTCCAGCAGTTTGACCTGCGCAGAAACCAAGCCCACCAGGAGCCTTCTGCCCTCCCCAATTTTTTGGGCCGCCGTCACGGGGCAGCTCACCGTTATAGCTCGCATCCCCGTGAAGTCAATATGGACCAATGGTGCCTTTTTTTTTGTATTTTGTTCCCGGGGTGGAAAATCCTCATGGATGTTCTCCGCCCTGGGGCGGGTGGAAGGGTCTGCCAGACTCTGCCCCGGTGTTCCATCTCACCTACGTCGGGGTCGCGGGAATATATGATTCTTCCGCGACCCCGAAAGGTGCTCCTCGGGGGGGGGGGGGGGGGGGGAGTGAGGTGTTTGACTCCCCGCGCAACGTCTAAGAGGAGCGCGCGTGGAACACTACGCGCCGCCACCTCGGGTCGTGATGTATGGGGAGCGGCGGACGTCCCCGAGTCCAGCGTCCCTGGATCCATTTAGGGGGGCTGGAAGAGGGCGTTGTCCGCCTTCCGCCTGCGCCCGGTGTGCCTGCTGCGGATCGGGACGAGATCTCTCTCTCCCTTTACGCAGCCTCCTTCTGCGAGATCACTGTTTCGCAGAAGGAAACCACCGCGTCCCAGAACTCGACGCTGCCGCACTCACTACGCCCGGCAGCGACAGGTCACTGCCTGCTTCAGAGATGAGGGCACGGCGCGGCTCCTCCCAAGCGGCACACTCTGCCACTGAATGCCACGCCGTGTCCTCCCGGCAGTCGACGCAGTGGTGACACCGGGCGTCCGGCTCCCTGTTTATGCGACACAGGTACTTCCCGAAGCAACCATGCCCCGAGAGCACCTGCGTCGCCCGAAACGACAGGGAGCCGTGCCTCCTCCCGAGCCAGAGGTCGAGCACTGGCCGGACCGGCTCGATGGTGACGAGGCCGGCGGAAGGGCGTGAGAGCCTGTCCCACCATTCCGCCAGCAGGACCTCGCGACCGATGCTGCTGCATATGGTGCTGCATCGGCCGCTCGCCCCGCGCCCTCGCGTCCTCGCGCCACCGATAAAGTGACGCGAGCACCTTCGCATCTAGGTCCCATGGCGGGGATTCGGCCAGTGCACAAGCCGCCTCGTAGGAGATCGTGCGATACACGACTACGAAGAGTCCTCTTAGCTGGGGCTCAAGCTCCTTCAAAGCGAGGGCTAGCGCTAGGCCGTGAATCCCGTCGGGCCCCGGAGCCACGTTCTTGGCCCGGAGCCGCATCACGGCCGCCATCTCTGCCTGTGTCACCTCTGGGACGCCGATGGCGTTCTCCTCTGAAGACTCTGCGGCTTTGGGCAAAGCCATCGGCGGCGGGGTATGCTCTGCTCTCTCCGCAATCCATTCCCTCCGCACCATTCTTAGGCCGGGAGTCGGCCGGAGGGCAGCCAGGCTGAGGGGGGGGGGGGGGGGTAAAGAGCCCCCGGCAGCCTTGGCAACCCTTCTCTTCTTGCTGGCGGGTGCGCCACAGGCCTTACCGCCCGCTCTGTGCCCAGCGGGCCTCCCCGCAGCTGTACAGAGGCTGCAGTTCGGCGCCGCGGAGCACTGGGCCGCCTTGTGGCTGGGCTGGCCGCAGCAATAGCACTGCTCGCTGCGGTCAATTGTGGCGGTGCACCGAGGACCAATGGTGCCTGCCCTAACCTGCTCGACAGAGCACCCGCCAGTCCTAACGACGGCAGCCACCACCGCTTCGTTAGTACCTGAACCTGAAACAGAAAAACAACAATTAGAATCTTCAAACATACATGCTTGTGAAAGCTCCGATGAATATGCAACAAACTAAGACGAAGATGATGTTTATTTTCCCAGTAGAAAATCAGATAAAATATAGATGAACTTACCAGAAAGTACATCCTTACGTCTTAGGAAAAAACTTGAAGAATCGGAAAGGAGTTCAAAACATAGTTAATTTTTTCAATTAAAAATCCAAGTGATCCGGAAACTGTAAAAGGATAAAACTATATCCTCAGAAAAGGCTGATAAATAGAGAAATGCCATGGATGAAGAATTTCAATCTCTGAAAAGAAATATGACCTGGAATCTTACTGACCTACGTCCTTGAAAGAAAGCTCTTCTTTGTAAATAGATTTTTAAGACGAAAACTGATCAAACAGGGGCAGGGGCTGTGAACAGATATAAAGCTAGACTTGTAGTTAAAGGCTATGCACAGAAATGAGGCATAGATTATGATGAAATATACTCACCAGTTGTAAGATATACTTCTGTAAGATACCTGATTGCACTGGCTACAAAGTATGACCTTGATATTGACCAGATGGATGCCATAACAGCATTTTTGAAGGAGATTTAGAAAATGAAAAAGCAGATAGAAAGAAAAATAGAAGAATTTTGACACACCCGTAATCTGACATAATACACAAAGACAAAAAGTGTTGCCAATAAAATTAGGAAGGACAATGTTGCAATCATTACTTAACACATTTGAAATCTCAATTCTTGAAGAACCCTTTAGAGCCGAGCAAAAATAATGAATTAAGAAAAAATGCTAAGCGAAAACGAAGCAATAGAGCGGGAGGGCGAGAGCAAGTTAATAATAAAGGTAATTCGACGTAGGTAAATTTATTTAGTAATATAATTAAGTTGCAATGCGAACTTGGAAAAGTACTTTAGAAGAATGAAGTCACAGTCTTTAGACATAAAGCAAGTGAAAACAGATATTTCTTTTTCAGTCTGGGGATACTTAAAAAAACACGGTTTTAATTACAGAAATAATGGAAAGTTGTATTTTTTTTACTTGTCCTACTTTTACCGAGCCACGTGGCTACCCAGTTCGACATTGATATCTTCCTTTACCACCGCTCCGAGAAATGCTAATTTGAAGATGGTGTTACGACACTCCAGAGTTTTTTTCTCAATGTTATACTTGAAATGATGGTTTCATTGTTATGCACCTGAGACGATAAGCACGTTTCAGTTTTAAGTAAGTATTAAATTGAAAAAGTAAATGAACATTTTGCTCTCCTATCCTCTTGAGCATGACACAATTTATATCAGTAATAAAATTTTATTAGGATGAATAATTATTTCATTAAATAGGCTTAATGAAAAACAGTCCCAAAGGACTGTAAATAAACTGTTTTTAGAATGAATTCAATTCAAGCTATGTTTGTGTGAGAAGCATCTCATCCAAAGTTGACACCCGTAGCCTACAGTAGTAATTTCCCATTGCTTGCAAAGATTTTCGTTTCAAGGGTGATCCTTAGATAATCTCATAAATCCAGCAGACTGCGCAAGCCGCAGATTGGGAATCGATCAATTGAACAACCATTTGCTGTGGTGGGAAGGACCGTCGTGGTTGCGGGACTACGACCCTGAACAAGAAACTGGGGAAGCAGTTTTTACCACAAACGAAGAAGCAAGAAAAGACAAGCATATTAATCACATATCGCAGCAAGAAAGCGTTAATATTTTAGGTGAATTATTACCAAGACATAGTTCACTCGCCAAACTATCAAGAGTTTTAGTAAAATATGTTACATATGTTGTTGTATAAACATATTTTACATTACGAGAATTAGTAAATGCTAAGCATAAAATAATTTTATGTACAGCAAAGAGAATTTGCCCAGGACATACATAACTTACAAGAAAATAAGCCGCTATCAGCAAAAAACAAGTTATTGCAATCAAATCCATTCCTTGACAACGAGGGACTTCTCAGAGTCAGAGGAAGACTAAGCAAGGCCAAAATTAATCAAGATATGATGCATCCGATTATCCGGCTCGAAGGACCAAAAAGAATGTATGATCCCTTGCTAGATCGTACATTACTTTTAGATGAGGGATGAATGGAATGAAAGAAGGTAAAGTATTAAAAACACTACTGTGTTGTTCCAATGGTACTTAAAGTAAAATGAGCTTAATGGACTGATGGTGTGGAAATGAATTGAGTGACGCGACCCTTGTTGGATGTAACGAGAACGCCTGTCTGAATTGATAGCCCAACGCGAACTGAGCTAATTTTTATGAGTTGAAATGAATGTGTGGCGTAAACTGCTGAATTGCAGAATGTGCGGTTGCACCGTACAACTACGTTATGCACAACTTTCGCATTATCGAGTAGGTACACATGCTCTGAATACATTTTTAATTTAAAAATACATTAAAAAAATGCCATAAATACAATAAATAAATAATAATATGTCTGAATTAATTAATTAATTAACATCAATAATAAAAATAAATAGTCGAAAATTTAATTTAAAATTCAATAAAATTCGAAACGATAAAAATTAAAAAAATCATCAAATGATAAACTGCTGGAATGATACTCGTAAGTCAAATTTCCTCAAACAGAAAGTGCCAATACATTTTTTTTTTCAGTGATAAGACTGTCATGGTTGATGCCTCCTCTGATGTCATGCCAACAGCCTTGCGACATATAGCATTATACAATTTGGTAGCCCTCTTAAGGGGAGAATTATCACATAAGTTGGTTTTGTACAAAGGTTGTCTGAACAGATTGTAGGTATGTGACCGTGGTAACCTGCTAGGGACATTAATACAGATTTTGGATAGTAGGGTCAGTATTTAGTTTGGATGTCAGTAATTTGTGAAGAAAACAAAGATCTGGTACTTTTCTACGATTGGTGAGGCTTTGGAGTTTATATTGATGGACACGATCTTTATAAGATTTTGAACTGTTTCGCGGTTTTGTTTTGAATGGATTAATGTCGTATTAAGCGAATCCAAAACCTCCTTTTGTATTCGCTTAATACGTTGCTTATGAACG
The DNA here is from genome assembly GCA_963555695.1 of Dasypolia templi. Lineage (NCBI taxonomy): Eukaryota > Metazoa > Arthropoda > Insecta > Lepidoptera > Noctuidae > Dasypolia > Dasypolia templi. The sequence continues at coordinate 8,012,282 of OY743137.1, read as the reverse complement.
TTATAATGGGGTGGCCATACCTGGGAACTGTATTCCAAATTGCTGCTGTGACTGTCTGTCACTTATACCTATTTAATAACATAATATTATATTTATTCTAAAACCATGCACATGGTTCGGCCCACTTTAGAAACACATTAAATCTTAATTTTATGGTCTGACAGCTTGACGCGTTACCCTAATAATTAACAAGATATCCTAATTCTTTGCACTTGTAAACCAATATTGAACCTGTTATAAATCCATTTAATTTCTATTTTATGGCAAACACAAATGACCACTTATGGCAGCCGTCGTCGTTCGAAAGAAATGTGAAGACAATCGAAATCCAGAGTTCTTTAGAAATTCTGAGAACGAGTAAAGTTTAAGCGAGGGCGCGTTATGGCAGCCAGCTGTGAATCGTATAGGCAATTGAGAAACAATTAAGAAATAGAAAAATGTGTTTTAAGTCGAAGTTAACAAAAAAATAGCGTGGGAAAGGCCCAAGCCCCGATTTTAGAGGCTGGCGGTAGTGGTTAGCAGTAGGTTTCAGGACGCGACAGGGGTCCGTCGGGAGAAAGCTAGTAAAGTTAGGAGGTTGGTGAGTATTGTGAGCTGTGAGGAGCTGTGTCCGAGATGAAATTGGTAGTACGTGATTTATTTCGTGAGTAGTAATCTAATTCCCTACAAAGAGATCATTGATAAGTGTTAAACTCTTTACTAATAATGTGACTTTTCCTTTATATTATTCTTGTAGGTTGATTTGTATTATGATTTATATGTAACTACTTGTACTATTAATGGTCATTTATTCCAACAAAGCGACATTGCGCTATTAATTAACGCTATTTTCTCTTGTATTACGTGTCCATCTCCTAATCCGTACCCCGACAGATATTTGTCATTTGCGTTTGATTATAGGGAAACGGAAAACGCCTTCCACTTCATTTGACACTGAGCACTGACGCTCGACTTTTGACGACTTTGACCAGAAACTTGCGTAACCACATATGGAAGGCAGAACCGTAAATACCCTCAGTTCATTTAAATCAAAATATGCAATAAAGCCGATCTAAATCGGCATTATAAAACAATCAAACGTTTGTAATAATAACTGCTTCCAAAAAGGTTTGGCCACACAACTCTTTACGAAAGGCCCGTTGTAGGCACATCTCCGGGAGAGGGGGTAGGCTTCACGAAGCTCCCCAAACTGGATTGGTAGTCGTTCTAAGAACGCTAGGGACCGTGTCTCGATAAAACCTACACGGTAAACCTATGGTACGCCAATTTCTAAATCGAAATTTATCGAAACACGATAATTTGGACGCTTTGCCACTGACAGTGACTATTCTCAAAATGGGGAAGTTTAACGAGATGTGAGGTGACGAAATACTCACCTCGGCAAATACCGAGTACGATCGCATTGAGTTTTGCTACAGACTGAGTCTACGGTACGCACTTTCTGTTATTTTAGAAATGGGGCTAGGCTGCCGTAAAGGTGATATTACCATGACCACGCGTTTAGAATTTTATACTCAATACTTGTCTCACTCAATGGCAGTTGGGCTTCGTACTTCACTGTCCCTAGGATTGAGTAAGACATTTATATAGTGCTTTGGAAACATGTTCTACTAAAATCGTATATTGTCCTCAGAGGTTTTATGCGTTAGGTTTAGTAGAACGCGTACAATGAGACAAACGTTGTAAAACGGTTCCCCGTCTCACTGAAATGGGTGCATCATACACAGATACATTAACGTAGCTATTTTTGATTGATTAAAGCGCAAGCGTAACGATTCGTTTACCCCTTCACATTACGAAGATTATATTACAGGTATTATTAGCGCTACCTGCGAGAAGGGAGATAGACCACGGTAGGAAGCGGTCGGTGTAAGGATAGACTAAGAAAGTTAGGAGAATTATTGAGCGCCAGAGGCCTTGTCCAAGTGGGCTGTTGTAGGAGAGTGAGTTAATATTAAATAAGTTAAATATACACTTGGGAGCAAATAAATCGAGCCACTATATTTTTTCACGTAAAATGGTAAATATTTTTGGGAATATGGAACGTATCAATTCGAACTATATATCGCCTAAAATTTAAGTTAATAACCTTAACAATGAGGGTAAATTATTGAATAATAACCTTATTTCAATGATAAATTATTGGTTCTGCAAGAAAAATGGTAATTTTGATAGAAAATGTAGTAGGGCTAAAACAGTCCATAAAAACAATAAAAAACAAATTTATTGCAAAAAAAATATTCTTAATAACTGGTATTAACCCCCCGTGCCCTGATGCATTCTTGTAGCCTATTAGTCATCGATCTGATCACAGTTACGATGACATATTGTGGTATGTTCTCCCACTCTTCAAGCACAGCGACTTTAAGCTCGGGAATGGATGAAACAGCGGGAACCCTGGCTCGGACTCTCCGTATCCCGATCGCAGACAAGTATTCCGTAACGATCTGCGCGGTATGAGGTCTCGCATTGTCATGCATAAACAAGAAATTTTCTCCGACAAAACCAGCATACGGCATTACGTGGTCTTCAAGAATGTCAGTTATGTATCGGTCAGCTGTTAATCCACGTCTACCACTGCCATCGTTGGCGGGGTCGACGAAGACAAGTTCCGTTTTTCGGTCTAGAGAAATTCCTCCCCACACCATACAAGAACCACCACCAAAACTCACAGTTTCTCGAATGCAACATTGGGCAAATCTTTCACCAGGACCTCTATACACTCGGTTTCTCCCGTCATTGCTAAAAAGACAGATTCTTGACTCGTCAGAAAACAAAACTGACCTCCAGTCTTCTAACGTCCAATTAATGTGTTCTCGAGCAAACTCCAAGCGAGATCGGCGATGAGCTACAGTCAATTTTGGGCCAGTTGCTGGTTTGTGTGATGTTAAATTTCGTTCCTTTAGTCTTCGTCTCACTGTCCACCTACTGATTGCGACACCTCGAACGTCACGTAACTCTTGCTGTAGCTGAACAGCATTAAGTCCACGGTCGCGCAACGAATTGGTTGCAATAAAGCGGTCGTCACGTTCTGTTGTTGCCCGTGGTCGGCCAGTTCCAGGTCGCCGATCAAAAGCACCAGTCTTCAGATACCTGCGGTATACCCGCTGTACCTTTGAACGACTCAAATGAAGTCTGCGTGCCACTTCACGTTGTCCGTGTCCAACCTCAAGTAAAGCTACAACTTGGGCAGCTTCCGTCGGTGTAGTATCCATTTTATCAGGTTTTTTTGATTACACAGACACAGATAAAGACAACAATAACAAGTAATATGGGTATGATTAACAAAAACCTCAAATTTAATCTTTTCTTAACAGAGTACAATAAAAATGTCATAAGCAAATTAAATGCGATAATTTTATTCTACCCTTTAAACTTTAATTAAAATGAAATTTTGACAACTAACTACCCTCACTGTAAAGGTTATTAAATACCCTTTTAGGCGATATATGTTTCGAATCGATGCGTTCCATAATACCAAAAATAATAACCATAATGCGTGAAAAAGGAAGTGGCTCGATTTATTTGCTCCCAAGTGTAGTTGTGCTGAAGCACAGATTTAGTTTATTATTATTCTATAAACTAGTATAAAACGTAGATGTGTGAGTGTTTGTAGATTCTGTCTCATCTACGTTTAAGGTGGTGAGTCTTTAGTTATTAAAATTATCCTAGACTGATGGAGTTGATAGTCATTATAACTAATCAGAAAGACACGTGTTGCTGGGGACTTCTTCTCCCCAGCATAAGCACTAGGAAGCGGTGAGGGGTGGGCTCTTTGGGGCTGTCTTTAGACTTTCAAGAGAGTTGATCCACAACTCTATTAATTATGCTTGAGTTTGATTCTCTACTCACATAACGAGTAATTCTTGAATGTTGTTTTCGTTGCCTTTGGCCGATACTATAACTCTAAACTCTTTTTAATAATGATCCTTGAGTTTCGACTTCTCAACTCTAATTATCTAGTAATTCAAAGAATATTATATTCTATATCTTAGACTAATAACTTGGTCAGACTGACATGAGCACGAGTCTTGCAAATATGCTTGTTGTGCAAAGAGTGAACTTCCAGGGGTTTGGGTGACCACATCTATCTCTTATCCAGTCTAAGGACTGATAGGGACCATGTCTCCTTAAGAGCATGACGTAGACGCAATGCCGCTAGAACCAGCTGCTCCTTTGCTAGACAAGGACAGTCGCACGGTTGCCGCAGGAAAAGCTGCTTCGTCACGTTTATCAGTTCGAGAGAACTGCTAGGGGCCATGTCTCCAAAAGAGCATGATGTCGACGCTATGCCGCTGTAAAGCCGCTTGCGTCACTTTATGGAAGTGTATCTCTGAGTACTCTGAGTGTAGATGCGAGGTATTGTGTGAATTACAACTGATCAAATACCTGTTACGCGCTAGCGTTTGGGTTAGTCACAAGTTTATATAATAATTTACTCTGCATCCCTCTATTATTAGGTTTCTAAAATCACATCCAATATATTTCATAACTATGAATTCCTAAGTAACATTTAATATTTGTTACAATTAATTCCTTGCCTTATTAATAATATCAAGGCATTTGACTTCTATAAATTTGGGAATTCATCTCTATTATCAGTGGGAGAGTGACCAAGTCTGTTGACGAGCTCTACCGGGCCGAACGAGGTTGGAATGCGGCCTTTTCCCCTTAGGGGGAAACTGACCTTAACGCTAATATTAACATTTTTAGGAAAAACAAACATTTAATCAGCCTAGGGTAATTTAGGTACAGTCACACTGCGAACCAACGTCTCATGAAGAATAATTTTGGTCTTAGAATTGTTGAACTATTTTGAAGTCCTTAATACGAAACCTAGCATTTTTATTGCATTTCATATTATTTTATCTATATTATGGTTACTGTATGTCAATTTTCTATCCATCAAGATCCCAAAATCCCGACTATTGTCAACTTCGTTGGGTGTCTTGCTTGAAATAGAGTATTTTGTATTTAAAATATTTTCATTGAGACTAAATTTTATATGAAAACATTTTTGTAAATTAAAGCTCATCCTATTTTCTTTGCACCACTCAACTAACCTATCCAAGTCAGCTTGTAGCACATAGGCCTCTGCCATAGATTTTATAGGCAGGGTCAACTTGAGATCATCTGCAAATAAGTAAGATTTTGCGTGATGGAAACAGTGGCTTATGGTATTAATGACAATATTCAAAAGCAAAGGTCCAAGTGGGAGCCTGCGGTACCCCAGATGTGTCATGAAAATCCTCATATCGGACCCCATTCAAAACAACGATCACCAAGGTATGACTGAAACCACTTCAATAGTGGACCGTAGATTCCACAGCTCACGAGTCTATGTACTAAAATTTGGAGGTCTACATTGTCGAATGTTTTACTGAAATCGGTGTATGCTGCGTCAAGTTGAATCCATTGGCCCACAAACTCTATGACATTCTGTCAAAAAGTTACAAGATTGGTGTGAGTTGATCTGCCCTGAAAGAAACCATGTTGATTGCCTACTATTTGATTTTTCAAGTGGCTATAAAAATAAGGATACAATAAAAACTCGAAAACTTTAGGGATAATAGAGATAATCGATATAGATCTATAATTTTTATATAGTTTTTGCCACCATTAAAAATAGGGACTATTTTAGCTTTCTTCCACGCGGATGGGTGGATAAACCTGTTTCAAGTGATCGTTTAAAAAAGAAAGGTTAAAGGCGTAGAGAATGACTTCGCGCACTTAGCTAGGAGAATTGGGGGAAGCTCGTCAGGACCTGATCCTTTGCGTACGTCCAGACATCTCAGTTTGCTAGCGACCATATATTCTGTTAGCGATATGTGATTTAATACATTAAGGCTTCCACTAATCAATGGACTTTTTGATGTATTAGTTAACTGTGTGGCGGCGTGGTTCTGATTTTACACTGATGAAAAGTTTTTTGCGTATAGTTGACAGATATTGGTACTGTTGTCAGCTACTTCATTGTTTAAGTTATTTTTTCCGGGATTGTACTTTTATTTTTACGCTTACGTTTAATATATGTCCAAAAGTATTTAGAGTTGGTTTCTATTCTAGCTTCTAGCATATACATTCGTACTGTAGCTGGTAGCGGCACCGTCCTTACGGATCTGCTCACGTACTAAAGTCAGGTTGCACCGATCAAGTCGACCACAATTTTGGTAGGTTGGCTGTTTGCTCCAACTGGAACGCTTTAGCTGTTTGTAAAGAATTGAGTTTCGGAGATACGAGAAGGCTTTGGTGCTTACACCTGGCGCTATATGCTGTCGAAGGACAACCCTGCAGATCTGGTCTCTCGTGGTCTGAGTGTTGACCTCGTGGGTAAATCTTCCATGTGGTGGCCAGGGCCTTCATTCTTACTTACAAACCCAGCTCTGTGGCCTTCAATGCCAAACACAGATGTGAACACAATACTAGCTGAACGATTAAAATTACATTCTAATATTTAATACCCAATCATTACCTACCGCTGATCCTAATAAACACAAAAATTCATTTCAAAATTATTTACATTTACGTCTATTATCATACGTATTCATTATTCCTTAAGCGTTCTAAAGGGGTAAATAGTCATAGTCTTACTTTTACTAATTCAGAGTTGTCCTACAGCGCTGAAATCAGCGCTGTAGGACAACTCTGAATTTTATTAAAACAGACTCTCACTTTTATTAACTCTTAATTAAAACAGTTCAGAGAGAAATGTTTCCTGAAGAGTACGAACTACATTCATCAGATAAACCATTACCAAACAAAAATCGCCTTATGAAGTTATCACCCTTTATCGTGGCTGGTATTATACGAGTCGGAGGCAGATTACATAATTCTTGCTACGATTATAATGTCAGGCCACCCTATCATTATCTGAATAAACATCATTTTGAGTACAAGTAGACGCTGCCTACTTTGACTACAAAAAAGCTTTCGATTTGGTTGATAATGACATATTATTAGAAAAGCTGGCTGCGGTCGGATGTACTCCAAAATTGCTTCAGTTCTTTGCTAACTACATGAGAGATCGACGGCAGTTTGTAGAATATGCTGGTTGTAAATCTGAGTCATATTATACAAGATCAGGAGTAAGTCAGGGCAGTAACGTGGGTCCGCTGAGTTTTATTATTATGATAAATGACCTGCCTAAGGCTGTCAGGGTTGCCACTTGTCTGTTATTCGCGGATGACCTTAAGTTGATCATGGCCATCAAAGATAAAAGTGATTGTGCACTATTGCAGCAAGATATATTGTGCACTATGTAAGCAAATGCTCAGTAATAACTTTTGGCAGGATGAGAAAACCACATCATCACGATTACAAGCTTGAGGGCACATAAATTAAGCGGGTGGAAGAGGTGCGTGTCCTGGATGTACGCCTGAACACTGAGATAACTTTTCGTGACCATATTGTAAAAGTTTGTAAAAAATCGTACAGAAGTCTGGGTTTTGTTCTTCGACGGGCATCGAGTTATACTAATATGAAAGCAGTTGTAGCATTGTATAATGCGCTTATAAGAACTCAGTTAGAATTTAATGCTGTCATATGGGCCCCGCATGAGACTAAATTTAACCTCATGTTGGAGCGTACACAAAACAAATTCACCAGATTTTTGTACATGAAGCTTTACGGTGTGTATCCCTTCTATCCGTTAATGTACCCAACCTTATTCGTTATTGGTATGGTTGGATACAACAAACTCGAGACAAGGAGGGACTTAGCTATAACCACATATGTATTCCAACTATTACGCGGTAAGACTTATAATCCCGGTGTTTTGAAAGAGATTTGTCTGAATGCACCTGACAATTACGCATTGCGACGCAGGAAGCCACGGTTACTAGCAGTGCCACACGCACGAACCAACTTACTCAGCAAAGCGCCACTGACGCGCGCCTTGCACGCACTTAATGACACTGCTGACATAATCGATTTATTTTCCTGCTCTCTGAATGAATTCACAAAAATAATATTGTATGTTTTATGTTATTTAAGATAGTATAATAAGGACCACGCTACCGCATTAGGAATATTCCTGTAATGATAGCAGTGATTGTAGAAATATAAATAAATAATAAATAAAATAAATAAATAAATTTTACTAAACTTATTTTTAATACCTATCACTTACGCCTATTCCATGCTGGTCCACAGCTACTCTTAGCCACAATCAGACATCGGTATTGGGCTTTGGGTGGTAGAAAGCTTGCTAAATTGGCTGTTCATAAGAGTGTTAAGTGTCAGCTATTTAACCGCGGAACAGGTCAACCCATCATGAGCAACTTGCCAAAAGAACGTGTTCAGTTAGTTTCCTTTCTTAGAGACTGGCACAGACTATGCCGGACCTATCCATCTAGCTGACCGCAAAGGTAGAGAATGTGGATTAGTTAAAACATACATAATTATGTGTTTTAGTTTGTTAGCCACAAGAGCGGTTCATCTGGAGCTTGTATCAGATCTAACAAAACATCATTTTAGAACTGAATAGGTTCATTGCTCGTCAAACCAACGACCATTTACTCCGACAACGGGACAACTTTTATGGGCACAAAATAGCTGGCATACTTAAACAAGATTATTCTTCAGACATGACAGATACAGGTTTCAATTTTAACTTTATCCCGGCATACACCCCGCACATAGGTGACACATGGGACCCACACATGGGAGTCGGCCGTAAAATACTTAAAACATCACCTGGCGCGTAGTTTCGCACATCTCACTTACTAAGAAATGTTTACGTGTCTGATTCAGGTTGAGGCAATACTAAACTCTCGTCCTCTCACTCCTCTTTCCTCTGATCCATCAGGCTGATACCCTTTAACTTCTGTCCATTTCCTTATTGGGACATCTCTCACATCCCTGCCGCATGCCCAAGTCATCAAACAAAACAAAAAAAACTCTCTAAAACGTTTCCAGCGTATTGAGCACCTGAAGCAACAGTTCAGGAATAGATTCTCTAACAAGTACATCTTTTAGTCCGATGGGGTACTTAAAGAGGGAGTCATGATGATACTCGAAGAGGGGCCACACTCGACGCTCGACTCTCGCCGCGGACGGACGTGTTTGTGCGCTCTCCCGCTCCAGTGTTGTGTTTCCTGTTTCTACTCGTCGCGACCACGTGACGTCATCGTAGTCGCCCCGACTACTCCGATTTAAAATCAAATCAAGAAATTGATTTGATTTTAACCGATCAAAAAGTGCCTTTTTCAAGGCAATCTCTTTTCTGTATCAGTCATTCGTGAGTAGCTTCACTAGGCCCCTTCTGGGTAAAACCACAGTTTCGTGGTCCTCGGTTGAAACCTTACGGTGTCAACGAAGCCGAGTGGGGTGTTGACCCAATTCACACCCGCCGAACCCCTTCAGGGCGAGGCAGTTAGTTGGACGGGTCCCAGATAACCGGCCTTGGGGGATCTCCTAGTCGGCTCTGGTGACAGTTTTGCTTTCCAGCTACTCACCTAGTGTCTTTAGGGTGTGTCTACACCCTTCGCGCTAGACTGGTCAGGGCCCCGTTCGCACAATAAGACTGGCGACGGGTTACAAGCTTAGGGCTCACCAATAGGTACACACCTCCCTGTCTACACCCGACAGGGAGGGAACTCATCCCCGGGCCAATCCACCCGGGGAGTTAGGTATAGGGTTTAGGCTACGTAGGGAATTTTCTCTTTCCACCATTCCTTCCCTAATATAGTTCCCGCTCCGATCATGGAGGACGCCGTCCTCTTGGCGTTCCTCAAAGAGGTCCTATTAAAGGACCCCGAGTTTTTGGCGAAATATGGCGCCAAAATAAGCCAAGTTTCCAGTCCCGCTCCGTCTCAAGGCGCACTCGCTAACTTCAGCGACGCGCTTGAGAGCCCGCTATCGCCACCTGCATACGAACAAGGCATTCCGCCCTTTGTTCCGCACAACAATGTTCCGGCTAATATCTCTGCCCCCATTGTCTCACCCTCTATTGTACCGGCAGATAATACTCCGGCCGCTAATCCGGCCCCTATTGTCTCGCCCGCCTTTATTCCGGCCGCCATTGTCACGGCCGCCATTGTTCCGGCCGCCATTGTCTCAGAGACAACGCAGCTGCGCGCCGCAGCAATAAACACGACTCGCCCGGAGAGCATGGACACGTCAGTCCCACTCTCCGAGGAAGAAGCCCGCACCTCCTCCTCCAGCGATGACGACTTCCAAGTCGTGGTCAAAGGAGGCAAGAGGAAGGCGGCTAAATCCTCCGCCCCCGCTGGCCCGGTCACCAAGGCCCAGAAAAAACAGGACGACATACCGTCCAGCTCCACTTCCGCCCCTAGTCCGCGGGCCAGTCGCCCCGCCAGCCCTATGGCTTGCCCACCCGCTCCTACCGCGAGGAAGCAGAAGCCCCCTCCCCCGATATACGTCCAGGAAAAGTCCAAATGGACTGAAATTTCCAAGATGTGTGTTGATCGCAAGATCAACTACACCAACGCCCGATCCACCCTCCAGGGGATCAAAGTTACCGTCCCCACGTCTACGGACTTTAGGGATCTCTCCCGCGCCCTACGTGAAAGGAACTACTCCTTTCACACTTACTCCCTTCCGGAGGAAACCCCTACTCGCGTCGTAATAAGGCGCGTCCCTCAAGAAATCTCCACCGAGGAGATTAAGAGCGACCTCATCGCTCAAGGAATCCCAGTGTCCGCCGTCCATCGCTTGCACAAAGCGAGGCAGGGCCTTGTCTATGACATGGTCCTAGTCATCTGTGACCCCACTGAAGGGCACCACCCGATTTTTAAAGTTAAGTCGGTGTGTTCGCTCTCAGGCATCTCAATAGAGAAGCCTTACAGAGCTCAACTAATTGGACAGTGTCATCGCTGCCAATTATATGGTCACTCGCAGTCCAACTGCTATGCCACCCCTAGATGCGTCAAGTGTCTAGGTGAGCATGGCACCGCCGACTGCACCCGCCCTAAAGATAGGGAACTATGTTTAGAGCCTCCCAGCTGTGTACTCTGCGGCCAATCGGGACACCCGGCAAATTACCGGGGCTGTCCTAAGGCCCCGAAGTCCTCCTCTCCCAAACTCGCGAAACGCGCGAGCGACCGACAGCACAGGGAAAGCCCCTGGGGAAAGCCTCCTTCCGCGCTGATGCCGGAGCGGCTCAGTCCGCAGAGGCCGTCTCCCTGGGCTAACCTTAACCACCTGAAGGCTCCCGCAGCTTCGGTGCCATCAAAACCCGCGCAACCAGCGCAATCCGCGCAACTTCCAGCGCTGATGGCTACCGCCATCCCAGCGCCTTTGGTAGCCCCCGCGGCCCCTACGGCCGCTCCAGCGGCACCTCAGGGAATCCAGGGCCGAAACAGCGCCCAAATCATATTAAGTACATACGCGGCTCTCTTCACCACCGCCGCGGATAAAATGGCGGAAGAAATCGTGGCTGCAAACGGCAACGCAATCCGCCTCATGGAAATTCTCAGCGCGTATCCCGAGATCGCGCAAGTTCTACACTCACTCAAATATTAATTCTCAATGGATAATACGAGAGTAAATAGTAACAAACCCCGATCCCTTAAATTAGGCTTTTTCAACGCAAATGGCGTTTCAGGTCAACGCGATGAGATCGCCACTTTCCTCCGCGACCATCAGCTTGACATCCTCCTCATACAGGAAACCTTTTTAAAACCACATCACCGAAACCCGAATATTGCCAACTTTAAACTAGTTCGCAATGACAGGTCTCGATGTCACAAGGGTGGCACACTCATATACTTTAGGAAATCTTTGTATTGTATCCCTATAGACCCACCTCCTCTCTTCTCCCATCTGGAGACCTCTATCTGTCGGCTCAGCATGACCGGCCACCAACATCATCTCCGCTTATATCCCACCCGACAATGGTCCGGAGGATCCCATCTCGCTCCAAAAGGACTTCACTGCCCTCTTCGGTATGAGTGACTCCGTCATCTTGGCGGGGGATCTTAATGCCAAGCACCCGGCGTGGAATAGTAGCACAACCTCAACCAGAGGTAGGTTAGTTTTCAAGTTAGGCGAATCCCTTAACTTTGACGTCATCGCTCCAATGAGCCCGACTCACTTCCCAGGTAATCCTAATCACCTTCCCGATGTTCTCGATGTAGCGCTGCTCAAGAATGTGAACCTCCGTTTGCAATCGATTGAGACGTTCCACGAGCTAAATTCTGACCACCGCCCTGTAGTCATGCATCTTGCACCCTACTCGGGCCCGATCGACCCCAACCGCCCCCCTCAGACCCAGACGATAACCGACTGGAGGAAAGTAAGCGAAAGACTGAAATCCACCACGTAGCCTCACTTAGACACCATCCCCGATCACTTAGTGTCAGTCGCCGACACGACGGCCGCAATCGACTCGTTTACAGAGCACGTACAATCCGTATTGACGGATTGTTCACGGGAAGTTCCGGTGATGGAAGACCATCGCTGGAAACTACCTACTGACGTACGTGACCTGATAACCGAGAAGAACGCGGCCATCCGTGCCTACGACTCCTTCCCTTGTGACGCGAACAAAGCCCACATGCGCCATTTACAGCGTGCTGTAAAGAAACGCATAGGGGAGGTTCGCTCTGAGGGCTGGAACAAGATGCTCAGCGAACTCGAGCCCACTCATCAAGCCTTCTGGCAATTACAGAGGAAATTGCGTTCCTCAGAAGAGGTCTCTATGCCTCCTCTCATCCGCCCCGACAATAGTGTCGCTTTCGACAGTCCCGATAAGGCTGAATGTCTTGCCGACAGCCTAGAGTCCCAATGTTCTCCCAGCTCCCAACCAGTAGACCAAGCTCACCTGAACAAGGTCGACGCTGAAGTCGAACGAAGAGCCTCCCTCCCTCCCGTCGAAGACCCTGATGATCCTCTGCCTCCCGTCACTCCAGACGAAGTGCACGACATCATTAAAGGGCTCCACGCTCGTAAGGCCCCCGGTTCGGATGGTATTACCAATAAGGTATACAAACTCCTTCCTGTCCCGCTAATAATGCTTATGACCGCCATCTTCAATGGCGCCTTGAGCAACAACATCTTCCCACAAGCATGGAAAGAAGCCACCGTCATCGGTATCCCAAAGCCAGGCAAGCCAAAGTCTGAGCCCTCCAGCTACCGCCCTATTAGCTTACTCAATGTCCTCGGCAAAATCTACGAGAGGCTTATTTATAAGCGTCTCAAAGACTACGCCGAAGCAAAGAGCCTCATACCCAACGAGCAGTTTGGATTCCGTAGCCAACACTCGGGCACCCAACAGGTCCACCGTATCGTAGAGCACTTATGCGCTGGTCTGCAGCGTAACGCGACGACGGGTGTGCTATTCTTCGACATAGCGAAAGCCTTCGACAAAGTCTGGCACAACGGCTTGATATACAAGCTCTACCAACTAGGAGTGCCAGATCGTCTCGTGCTCATCTTACGAGACTTTTTGTCGAACCGGACCTTTCGCTATCGCGTCGAGGGAGCACTCTCGTCCCCTCATCCTATTCGCGCCGGTGTCCCTCAGGGTTCCGTACTATCTCCTCTCGCCTTCACGCTGTTCACTAGCGATATCCCAAAAAGTAAAAAATCCTGATCCAGCTAGTCATTTGCTGCCCTCTTCCAGCGACGCCCTAAGCCGAGGTTCGTACCCCACAGGGGGTGCCCTTAGCGTTGTCGCTTAGTTTTAGTTAGTATATAAGTTTAAGTCCTGGCTGGAGGCCTTAATTTATTAGGGAATCCACAGGCAAGTCCGCTTAAGCAGACGACAACCGCATAGGTTGACCTGCGAGATGCCAAATAAAAAATAAATAAAAAAAAAATGATACTCGAAGAGCAACAAACACTACCACTGATGAAGTCACTAGGACGTATCGTACGTCTCATACCTGTGAGAAACGGAATAATCAGAGTCGCAGACGTAAGGACGAAAAAGCCGGCCGTTGCGCTCACAACACCATCTGTCCTCTTCAAATATGACCATTGAAGACCTGTCTTCAACGCTGGGAGCATGTCAAGAATAACACGTTTAGCTGCGGTCATGAGGGGGGCGCTCGAGCAGTCCACTAATAATCGTTAAGTTACCGTGTTTTTGTCATCCTACCACCTGGAGGATAATACCCATTCCTGTTTACTGTACAGTGGCGACCAAAAGTCCATAGGCAGTCTCACAAAGCAATAGCTTGACGTTTAGTTCGACTTACGACCTTCTATTTCGTTCATAATTTCAACTTATTAACATGAGTCAAAATGGCCTAGCGGTTAAGCGCGTGCAGATAAATGTGCGAATGTGAGTTTAAATCTCACGTATAAATCTTTTTTAAGGCTTTTTGTAAGTTTTTGCTCGATTGGAAGTAATGGGACAGAAATATAATAATATTTATCTTGTTTGCTTTGTCCACATATCGTAAAGTAAAAAAGGTAGATCATAGAAAACTAAACTGGAAAGGGATTTAGATTTCTGTGAGACAGATTTGAGTTTTACGAATGTTTATCTTGATCGGAATGAACGTTGTCGATTGATTGTATTTGTTGGTAAGTGACGTATGGTTTAATAGATAACAGTATTGTATTTATTCTCAAGATGCAGGCTAATATTAATATTGAGGCGAAGGCGACTATTATTGCGCTGCATAAAAGTGGTCTTAATAGAACACAAATATCTGGTAAAACCGGACTGAATGTGGGTATATTTAAAATTTTATTTGAAATGTATACCTAAGATTATTTGGTGACGTAAAGATTAATTATATTTATTCTTTTTTTAATCCATCATGAGGCCTGAAAGATAAATAATTAGTGATCATTATTGGATTAATAAATGCAGAGTTTTAATACTATATTGTTATATTAAATAAAGATTATTTTATTATATAAAAATGAAGTCACTTTAAGTATTTTGTTATAGCTGCTTAATATATTATATTTTTTGTTTTAGAGGAATACTGTAAGTCTCTGGGAACAAGTGAGACGTCCTAGAGAGTGGTTGTCTCGGCTGTGCTGTCGGAGCACAGCTGAGAACCAAAAACAAAATAAAAAGCGTGCGCGACACGTGTTTAAACTCTGCGCGTAGTTTCGGACAACGGAGTGTTAAGTGTAAAACTGTTGGTGTGCCCTGTGTCGCGAAATGAAATTGTTTGCAGCTATGCACCAAACAATTTCATGGAATTCTGTACTTCGAATTTGGTGAGATCCATCCATTTTATGGTTAAAGAAAATAAGCAGCTATTGTTTTAATTTATAGCAAATCATTTAAGTACGTAATAACATTTCATTGCGTACGCAAATAACACTAACGAACACCAAACCTAAAACTTTTCGATCCGCAAAAGAAATAATTACCGTGGTCTCAAATATTCCTAATAGATAAGGAAGACGAACCCGGTGTCACAATAAAGCAACGCGAATCATCATTTTAAGATTAAGAATGTAATTTCTTAAATTTCTATTTGAAAATACCAAACGAGTTAGCATAGGTATATAGGTAGTTTATTATATGGTTGCACCCCGTAAAAATAATTGTTCTCTCGCCATTGACTGTTTGCACTCGCGGTAGTCAAATGTGATACTTCCTACGACTGCTGCTATTAACTTATTGAAGTATTTTTGTGAAACTAAGTGTAATTATGTGTGAATGGACTTGTTTATAATTTTTCTTATAATTATGCTGGTATACCATGAGGCGGTTAAATATTCATGAGTTTCGTTTCCCTGTAATACTTAACTGTAGGTGTAAGGTAATCATAGTGAAATAATAGTTTTATAATTTTACTGCAAGCGATCTGTAAGTCCTTGTTAGTTTTTGGCGCTTTGCCCCATATTTCAGCTAGGTACATCAGACGCGGCTTTACTAACGAGTTGTAAATGGTCTGGCGCACTCGATGAGGAAGGCAATGAACAATTTTCGTAATGAGCCCAAGCGTGAGAAATGCCTGGATCTGATGCGATCAATTTGCGTTTTCCAGTTTAGCTGTTTTTGGTAAGGCCAAAGGGGCTAATAAGCCAATGGGACTGAGTTTGATTTCCAGCTTTAAGAATTCGTACAGAAATTCTTCCCATAATATTTGTTGCCTTGACTGGCCACTGATCTATTAAATGTTGACAGTTGTAGCATTTATTCCCAGGAAATACGCCTAACAAATGAATGATTACCTTAGCTGCGATATCTTTTACCAATTTTGTGCGACATATGGCAAGCGAGGGTTCGATTGAATAGAAACAAAAAAAAAAAAAAAAAAAACTGAATGGCAAAGCTTCACAAAGGGATCATTTCTTCAGCAAGCAGCGTGAACTGCCCATCAATCTTACCCCTGTCTTGGTCAAATTTCTGTGTTTTTTGTCTTTGAAGTTTAAACAAAACAAAGACTCTACATTGGTTATAATAGAACATATGAAGTGGGGCCGGAATTGTTTATTTAGGGCCTTTGCTCGCCAAATAAACAGAGTATTGGGTCTGGCCTTTTACCACTTAAAAAAATGCTATCTAGTATCGACCAACGCAAGAACATCACAACATATCAAAAATTCAAGTAACCAGTGCAACAGGGGAAAAGAGCGAAAACGGTTCGCAATGCCTCGGTTCCAAAAGAATAACTCCCGATCACTTAATCCATTAGCAACGCGTAAACAATTAGCGACCTCAATACTGCTTTGATACTCGATGCTAACACGTGGGATGAGGTTAAGAAGTATGTTCAGCAAGGTTTTGATACCGTGTGTAAATGTAATTTGGAATATAACATGCTAATTTGCTTACTGTCAATGTCGATAAGATAAAATACATGACATATTCCCTTAGACCACAGGATCAACCTAACTTCACCTTTAAAGCCCTCTCATGTAAATTCATTAACCTTGTCCTGTTTTACTTAAAATTAATTCTAATATCTTGGCATAACCATACTCGTAGATTAACGTCTCAGCGTCCAACAACAAATTGAAACACTAGTCAAACCTAAACATAACCAGAAAGTTAATTTACATATTAAAAAATCTTAGACATAACATGTGAATTGCAGATAAAATTTCCAAAATGATTTACTTAATAAAAATGCAATCTCTGCTTCTACTGTCTGCTACCACCACTGGCTCAGCGTAAACAATGCCACAATACAAAAATGAATACCTTATAACACAAGTAATAATATGTAAATTACCACCAACACATAGGTTATTGTAAAAAAATGGGGACAAGTATATAAGGCATAATTTTAAAACTATGAAATCTTACGCATATTAGTAAGTTGCTAAAATGCTGAGGTTAGATTTCATACAGGTGCGTTTTTTAACGATTTTTCAACATTTTCGTTAGCCATAGCGATGATGAGTTATGATTATGAATGACTAGGTGCGAATTAAGGAACAGCTGATGCGAAGACAGCCGAGTTATCAGCTATTATAGTGAAGTGAAGGAATTGCGTAAACAGGTGGATTATCTAACCGTTATACGATAGCTTTATAAGAATAGAAGTGATTTTAGAAAAATATAAGACTATTGATAAGAAGGATTGCCACTAAAATACTTGAAGATAAATGAAAAAATTCACTTAAATGTTGTTAATTAAACATATGAAATAAGACTAATAAACTAATAAATAAGGATTAACTTGGAACAAACTCACAAAATGTCTAAACCATCCACTGGATAAACAATGATCTGCAGTTTTCGTACTTCTTTGCCCGTGACGACGACTCGACCATTCGACGGGTCCGAAGTCCGACGCTGACCGACGTCTGGATGACTTCGTATTCTGGACGTGTACAGTGCTACGCAAAGTCTCTTCAACAAGGTATTGATGATTCCTGCTGATACTGTCCCCGCTGAAGACCGCAACTGAAGAGCCTCGAGTTCGAAGTTTATTGTTTTTTCGAGACCGTTACTTTTGAAATTTAGACGACGAGACCCTTGAAGAACCAATGCTAGCGCGGGGAGCATCAGTGGTATCCTGTATTTTAGGCAAGGGTTTAATGCCGTACTTATAACAATAATAAAACTGTTCCTGACAAACAGCTACAAATGAAACTAAAGTAAGAGGAGTATCGTCCGCCGCGGTGAAGCCAGAGGAAGTGAGTAGGCATCATGTGTGCCCGACATGAAATTTTAAACGGAAAAACCGTAACCAAACGCATCAAGAATCATAGGATGTGTTATCTCGCACATGTCCACAGATGACGAAAACCATACATGCAGCAATGCAGTACAAGGCAAAATCCAAAAAAGTCGGCCGACCTATTTACACCTGGAATGACAACCTCAAACAGGACAGGACTTACTTCGAAAAGGAAATCAACTTGGACACGGCTGAAGAACGAGATAAGATCTAAAAGGCTGCTAGCGAGATATACAGCAAACCGGAAACGGATAGTAGCGAGACCTCAGATGAAGATATTGGAACAACACAGCATAGCAGCGACCGGCTGCGACGTCCTTAAAAGATGCCCTCCCATAGACAAATATTACCCCCCCCCCCCCCCTCCACTAGTCCAATGCTAATTTTAGGGTGCATTACTCGATTGGCTCTCACACTCCTATCCTTTCCTAAGGGCACGTCTTCCCTACCATTACAGTGCCCCCCGGTCTATTCCTTGATATGCAATGGTCTTTGTAGCACCATGAAGCATGAGGCTTCAGGGGCTAGTGCAAATCTTTGGGTTCATTCGATTAATCGAGTTTGGTCAAACCACGCTGGGGTCGGTGCATTTCATTCATTCATTCATTCATAGAGGAATACTGTAAGTCTCTGGATTAAAAGACATGAGGAAGAGGGTAGCCTTGCTAGTAGACAGCGAAGTGGAAGGCCATCGCTTATTAGCGAGGCGCAGCGACGACATATGGTGGGCGAGTATGAAACAAATGGTTTCAAACCAACTGCACACTTTGCGGAATTATTCGAAACCTCATTGCAAACTGTTCGCCGTGCCCTCCATGCTGAAGGCTTGCATCACAGCTAAAAAGCCCTTCTTGACAGAAAGACATAGACAAGAACGATTACGTATCGCACGGGATTATTTAGATTTCGACTGGAATACAACTATATTTTAAGATGAAAAAACATTTAAATCTTGTCAAAAGGGTACGCTTCATTTATGGCGCAAGGATAACACTCGCTGGTGTGATAAAAACGTAATCCCTAATACATACTCAGGTCGCATTGCGATTAATATGTGGGGATGGATGAGTGCAGCAGGGCCAGGAGAACTTGCTTTTTTTCCTCCACGCGCCAATAGTTCTACTTATGTAGATGTTTTAAATGATGTCATGCTACCTACGGTGCGTAACATTTACCCAGCTGATGAGTTGACACAATTAACGTTTGTCCAGGACAATTGTCCTATTCACCGGACGAGCACTGTGCGTGAGTGGTTTCACAATCACCGGGAGATATTTGTTGTTCTATGGCCAGCGCGATCAACCGACCTAAACCCTATAGAAAATCTATGGGGTTTGATACAAAGGTGAGAGTCACGGGATAAGAGGTGTATACAGCAACTAAAAACCCATTGCATGGAGGTGTGGGAAAGTTTAAGAGGAAACGAAATAATTATGTGGTAATATTGTAGGGTCCATGCGCAAACGTCTACTTGAAAATAATGGGGGTTATACAAAATATTAATACCTAGATGTTTTGTTTTAATTATAAGACGGCGTAACTAAATAATTAGTCAAATTAACATATCCGTAATTATTTAATGATCCTAAATTGAGGTTTAATTTCAAACTTCTTTTCGTCAAGAAAATGAACACTTAAGCTATAACCCCAATATTATAATTAATTGTGACGTTACATAAAAAGCATAAAGTCTTAATCATTATATTAGTTTTCAATAAACTCTGCTGAATATCTATAATAAGTAAGTATCAACAATTATATTTGTGTTATTAGAATTTTCTTTCCTTGTTATGTTATTGTGAATTGAATAAGTGGGTATGCAACAAAAAAAAAATGAACGGTTACAAGAAAATTTATTTCATCTAGGTAGGAATATGAGGTCACAATTGTCATAAAAGTTTGTTAATTTTATAAATATATCACGAATAAATGTTTTTTTATTATCATATTTGACAGATCACATATTTTGGTCGCGTAACAAACGGGGGGGCAGCACGATTCTTTTTTAAATTCCACCTTCCAACACCCAAGACATAAATAAAAAATCACATAAATAGTTAAATAATAATACACTATGTAATATTTAACTTCTTGTGAAAAATAAATAATAAGCATGAAACAAGCATAGATACACATAAATACCCAACAAATTGTTTCGTAAAAATTCAAAATAAAATATAATTTATGGTTTCAAAGAAACAAAACCAGCCACACGAAATACGATACGAACTCAGATCTTATTGAACGTGAATTCATTATTAGGCCAAACGGCTACCAGCACATGTTAAAATTACGCAAATTTTAGGAATGCCATAAACTGGCCAGATCACGCGCATGATGCGTGTCCAACAAAAGCGACGCAAACTGTTTTTGTTTCGTGCAGTGCGATGCGAGTACACGACGATACATCAGTGTGTGCCGTGCAAAACTGCGATCTTTGTGGTGTGTGGCGTTAGAACACATACAGTCGTACCGCGAGTTCACAGCAATATGACTCTTATCGTGCCTATGCACTTTTGAGCGCTAACTGTGCCTATCACGTGATTGATTTATCTGTTTTTGCATCATTTTAAATGTTTATTACATAAGTGGTAAAGTATTTTTAATTTTAAAAAAATGTGCACAAAATATAGTAAAACATTTTAAAAGAGTAACGGTGAAGTTTCTTGCCCATTCTTCTTCTGGAATACAAAACTACCTTTTGGAAGGGGCGACTTGAATTAATTCTATTTAATGTAAATGTCGAAGATCAAAAGTGTATTTTATGTGCCTGTTTGAAATAAATGCTTTGACTTTGACTTTAATGAGCTTCCGGCCGGCTGTAATTCGTTAAAACAAACTCAATACATAATAGCCAAAAGCCATTATTACATAGTAAATAAAATAAAAATACGTGATGCCAAAATGTCAACCAAGCAGCCAATGTCTGATTTTGAATTTCCTCCACGTTTTCAAAGTTTTTAACAATAAATTCATATTAAGTTTAACATTAAGTTCATAAATTGTGTAGAGAGAATAAAAGTATAACATTCTGTTATTATAACTTATTCATAACAAAATATTTCATAATAGGCAAAAATATTTACCGCACACCGCACGCCTCACATATTGTGTAGAACTCGTTCAAAAATCAAAAAGATGTATAGATCGCGCCAAACTTCTAGTCGGCTCGAGCCAACTTCAGAGGCGTCTAGAAGTTTGGCGCGATCTATATTTGCCTGTTCATGGCATTACAATTAGCCAAACATTTATTGATTAAATTAGCGTTTTCGTATTGCCTGTACTTATTGAGTAACAGAATATTCTTATTTGAATTAGTTTTGCAGTTTAGTTTCTGAACGATTGGTTCTCAGTACCTTAACGTATAATTACAAAAAGAATAACGTTGACATACTTTGTGTGTTCTAGTACGGTGCCAGTAATACTAAAAAGTGCAAATGTTATGAAAAACCCAAATCGTTTGTCTGTGTGTACTTGTACTACCTCTTTCGATTTAAATGTGGTTTCACAAGAATTAAATATAATTTGTTACAATAAACTTATTAATTATATTATTTATAAAAGTGTATTCAACTTTATCATTATTATTATCAATCAAATAGGTACGCAATGGTGAAACGAAGCTTTGTTTATTTTTTTGGTAAACGGTTTGTATCCGCCTGATTTATACTAACATGAACATCTAGCTACTCGTAGTAATACCAAGTCTATGATTTTTATTCAACCCGAGACCATGGAAAACAGCCGTGTTAGAAAATGTACAAAAATCAGTAAGTACTTATTTACCTAATTCAGAAATATTTTAATTCATCAAACATTTTGTAGGATAGTTCAAGTATAAGTTAGTAAGTACATATGTAAGTATTTAACTTAGATAAAATACATTGTTTACATTCATATTGTATTTGTGTGAACCCAGCCGAGCCAGCGCGCAGGCATTATCTTAATACGATTCGCAACTTGTCAACATGTCACGCATAATATAAAATTATCTGCGATTTGAAAGAAACAAATAAAGAAAATATGTTTTTTCTTCCCAAACAAAACGCACATAACAAATAAAAAGACATCCAATTAAATCAAATAATCCAACCATAAAAAAAAAATACTTTTGTTCATTGCATATACTGGAATATATAGGGAAATTCTATACAATATGTAAACAAAATCTATCTGGTTGTTTTGGTAAGACGCTGGGCATTATGACGAACAGACAAATAGGCAAAACTTCTTAATTTTATTTTTATTTTTTGCATTAGAATCTTTCCGAGAGTTTGCAATAATTACTTGCAACGATTTTATTATATGTATAGATTTATTTCGTGTATTATTTGTTAGTTTTTCTTAATATGCAATCCAGACTAGTATTAGTCGGTCGTCGTTTGACAGTAAACATCACAACAGCGACATGTAAGTTTATTCACCATGCGAACAAAGAACATCCATGATGTTATAGGATAATAAAATTTATCGTTCAGAATGAAACCAGAAAAGTGCTCTGAAAACAAAACAGAATTTGAAATATTTAATGTGTTATTCTATATTTTCTTAATGTCACGTACTGCGGTTGGGGTTCTCTAAAACCACGTTTACGTGATACAAGAAAATGCTTTTAAAGCGTACCTATGTCATTTAAAGTATCTTTGTATTAAAGAAGCAGGGCTTGGAACTTGAGTTCATGGGTCGTGCCAGAAAGACAATGTTAGTTAAGCAATGTAAGTTTTTGGTCCTTAAAGATAGACACGCATCTAAAAGCGCCGCAGGAGTCGTACGCGCCTCAGTCATCATATTTATTCGCATTGTACGCGCCTATTCTGCTTCGCTATTTCTGTTGCATCCGCGCACCGCATTTGCCGCATGCGCCACGCGTCGAATTGTATGACGTCATCCGCGCGCGCTGGTGGAATCCGTATACCCACAGCATTTCACTGAAATGCGGGTCATTTGGCGCAGATAGGTGCTCGTGGTTGCATACTTCATATAAAGATTTATAAAATGCTATGGCTGCGGCGCGTAAGGCTCCTGCGGCGTGTCTAAGTGCGTGTCCGTCTTTACAAGTAAAAAGTAAGTATACTTTTGTGTATCCATCGCGTAAAATTTAAAACTTAGCATCGCTACCAAAACTGACAAAGACGGTGAAAAACAGTCATCGTCATTATCATCCACAGCGCGACCCACTGCTGGACAAAAGAAGGACTTATTATAAATTGGTGGGAACAGAATTGTCATTATCCCCATACCCTTACTCCAATTACCCTTTTTCCACACATCTGCTTTATTCTGTAAAAATCTACGAGGTTTCAACATAAGAAGAAGGGTGCCGTCAATAGTATCAAGCCCAAGTATCAGTAGTGCAACTCGTAACCATCTCACCATGAAAAATTAGGTGAAGTGAGCGTGTAAGGGATTGACCAAGACAGGATGACACTGACAGCTCACTCCACGTAAGTCCGTGAAGGTGAGATTTATTTACAGAATCTACATGCAAATAAAATGACAACTCACTTCGAGCTACTACTTCACCTAAGTTTTCACCTTGAGATTTTTATAGGATCGATCTACTGTTATCCGTCATCTATAAGGTCACAATTTTTCTAGCCATTTCATGATTCAAACAGTTTATTCATGGTTTGTGGTCTTTTTCTAGTTTACTCTTAAAACACACATTAAAAATTAAAAGTTTTCCTAACTTTCATTTAAATTCTGGTTGGAAAAGAATCCTCCTCAAAAACAGAAAGCATTCTGTCTACCCATGCCTGTCTATACTAAACTTTTAGAAATGACTGTGAAAATGTTATAGGAAACAGGTAAGGGAAGGGGTTAAGGTGTCTGTGATATGTCAACACAAACATAACTAATTTACTACTTAGGTACTAGATTCTCCACGACTTTACTTTGATTATCGAATAGGTCAAACGGTTTTATACAAAATCTATTTACATGAAGACCAAACATACATATTTACTAATGCCAATTATGTACGCCTATATGTGGAAAGGTTTAGTTCGGCAGTATTTGGTCAGGTCTCTCTGGAGGATTAAGTGTATTGCCAGCTAAAACCCAGAGCCTTGTAACATTGTGTAAAATGACCTTGGCAAATCCGGTTTTCTCTCTTTGACGAAATTGTACCTACAAAGAATAGAGTGTAGGTACTGAAGTGTTGATTCTAATCTACACTAGCTGCGGGAGTGTAGCAGAGGATAACACTCGTTATATTTTTGATGCTAATTTTATATTGAGCTATGAACGTGTTACATTGACGGGCCTATGCACTTAATTCTTCTATCAAACAAAAACCTAATTCGATTAATAATTCGAGATTATTCCAAAATTACTTGATTGTTCGATCGTAACCAAAGTTATTGCCAGTCTGCACAGCGTAAGGCCGGATTTTGCAGACAATTTTAATTGTTACTATGGAAAGTACCTACAGGTCAAAACACAGCACGTGTATAAATTTTGTTTTTATACCAAAATCTGGAATTCTGGGTTAATTTTATTTTAGCGACTGCCTCGTTGGTCTAGTGCTTGCAAGAGCTACTGCTCAGCTCGAGGGCTGGGTTCGATTCTCAGATCGGGCTAAGTGTTTTTAGGTTTTCAAACTCAAACTCAAAGCATTTCTTTCAATTAAACCATTTACAGGCACTTTTGAATTGTCAAGGAGTCGGTCAGTCAGTGATATGGAGCTAGTTGCCCATTCCGAAGCGTAGTAGGTACCTATGGAGAAGAACGGGCATGAAACTCCATGGACACTCTTTTAAATAATATTGTTGTTACAAATATATTAGTTCCATCATTAATGTAAAAAAAAAAACATTGTATGAAATTTTTAAATTATTTCTTATTCAAACGCACTGTGCCATAGGCCTTAACAATCAAACATTGTTCGCACCGCAGCTTATGCGCGCACTCACTTAAAACAATCTCCACTAACATTTTTAATATCTACCCTACTAAAACGCTAATCGGTTATTTATGTTTACTTAATATTGTATTTTCTCTGTAAGTGATTATTGTAATCTTTTGAGAAAATAAATGTCTTAAACCGTATGTTGACACTATAGGGGAGAATGATGTACAAAAACCGTACACGGTAAAAGCGTCCAGAGTGCAGAAAAACACTTAATAACAATCCAAAAAATAAATAAATAAAATAAGCCGTAGCAGCTAAGAGATGAACAGTCCCAACTGACGGCGCCCGTTCACACCATTCAGCTCAACCATTTTGAAGGGAGCTAAATAATTTAACACACGCGCCACCGTCAGAGAGGCCAGCCAGGGCACATTCAAATCAATCTATGACATTACCCGGTAAATGGTAGCTCTATAGTACAAAGTACTCACACCTATGCAATGCATCTATATAATAAAAGGAGATTGAGTTTATATATATCACAATCACTACTCTTAACGTTTGGTAAAGAAAATCTTATGCACTTAGTTATTTCATTTAGTACTATATTATTAGCAGTGAACCAATTTTGGGCATTATTTACGTCTTCAAAATTTTAAGCACGTCTATTTACCTTAAAAATTAAGGAAGTATCGCCAGCAAATAGAACCCTTTGTGGTTGATTTTTTAATAAATGGAGTAGGTCTCAATATCTAGCTTTGTGGAAACCTCATTTTCACTTTTAAACCAAGTGTTTTTTTTTTAATCTGCAATCAGTCGTTAGACTATCAGCAGATGGGTTGGATGAATATGGTGTTTAGGCGACGAGACCAGTGTCTCGACTGCCTCTTTAGAGCACATCCTTCCTTTTCAGCCTTTTCACCGTTAGGGAAGGTTTTAAGAGATCATTGGCCAGGGTATTTGGATGAACCGAGAGCCGATCGGCATATTTACTTTTGTATTTATCAATTTCAGTTTGAATAATGGGAACACCAAGATAATTATGGATGTCGTCATTTCTGGAGAACCACGGGGCACTCGTGAACACAACATTCTGCGTGGTACGCAGAATGTTGTTTTGAACACGTTGTATGTACATGACGTTGCTCTTACTGGCAGAGCCCCACAGTGGGATTCCGTAGGTCCAGATGGGCTTCAACACGGCGTTATAGATCAGTAGCTTGTTATCTACAGACAAGATAGAGTTCCTGCGCATAAGCCAGTACAGGTTTCGGAACTTATGATTAATTTCATCCCGTTTCCTCTTTATGTGATAGGTTCAGGAGAGCCTTCTGTCTAAGTTAAATCCCAGGTATTTTACATTCTCACTATCTGGCAGAACGTCAGTACCAAGTTTGACAGGAGGGCAATTTCCCCTTCTTAAAGTGAATGTGATGTGGTTCAATTTTTGAGCACTCGCCCGGATGCGCCACTTACTCATCCATGCATGGGCCTCATCTAGTAGGAGTTGAAGCTTATTACTAGCCCCTGCTGGGACAGAATCACTTGCGAGGTATGCTACATCGTCAGCGTATGTTGCTACGGTCACGTCTTCAGATACCGGTAAGTCTGAGGTAAATATATTATATAGTACAGGGCCAAGTATGGAACTCTGTGGAACGCCAGCTTTAATTTTTCGTAGTGTAGATCTGGCATCTCTCTGTTTCACTTGAAATACCGGTCTTTGAGATAGGACTTGATGATGAGATAAAGAGAATGTGGAAGTTTATCTTTCACTTTGCACAGTAGTCGTTTGTGCCAGACTCTGTCGAATGCTTGCTGCACGTCGAGGAATGCCGCGGAGCAGTACAATTTATTTTAGAAGCAGCGTTTATTCTTGTGATGGACCCGGTGCATTTGCTCAATTGTGGAGTGCTGTTTCCTAAATCCGAACTGGTGCTTGGGAATAATGTCGCAATGTTCCATGAGTTCTTTTAAGCGGACAACAAAGATTTTTTCCCATATTTTCGACAGAACTGGCGTTAAGCTTATCGGACCGTATGATGAAGCTTCATGGGGAGGCTTTCCAGGTTTGTGAAATCCGGGGGCCTTGTTGGAATTCAGTCGTCTAATTTCTCGGGCGATTTCCTTTGGAGATGTGGGTTTGAGCGGCAGGCACATCTGGAGATCCTGACTGAGTATGTCATCAGCGTCAGGATCATCGCCTCCATCATTTGGCTTTAATACATTTTCCAGATGAATTGCAAATACTTCTGCTTACTCAGCGTCCGTTCGTGCCCATGAATTTGAGTATTTGAGAGGATGAAGATGTTCTTGCGGCCTTCCGATTGATTTATTAGCTTTCCAATGCGACGTTTCGCCCCTTCCCTGAGGTGACAAGCTTTCTAAGGTACTTCAGAACGAAGAGTTTGCTGATTCTTGTAGGAGCGCCTTCAGTTGTTTCGCAGCCTGGTTGAAGGCTGTTTTATCTGTAGGATGCTGAGATTGATGCCAGATTCTACGTAGTCGCCGTTTTTCCATAAGGTTTACTTTAATATCTGCTGATTGGGTTGACATTGTTGGAAGGCGAGTTAGGCAGGGTGAGTTTTTCCATGCAGATTCCTGAATCAGATTTGTGAGGTACTCGCAAGCGTTGTCGATATCTTCTGGAGTCTTCATGGGAATGTTTAACTGATTTTTTTCATCAAGGAGACCACGAAACCCTTGCCAGTCAGTCTTCCGATTTGATAAGGATTCCGGTGGCTCAGTATATATGACTGAAGTGCTCAAGGTAAGGATGACCGGCGTATGATCAGATGATCCATCAAGGCTCGATTCTATAGAGGAATAAAGATGACTGATTCCTTTCGTTACAAAGAAGTCCAATACGTTCGGAATCTTGTTATGATCAGTTGGCCAGCTCGTCGGTTCTCCAGAGGATATTGGAGTAAGGTGGTAAGCGTCTAGACAGCTTTTAAATGATCGGCCTCTTTGCAGAGTCATACGGGAACCCCAGTACGTATGCTTTGTGTTCCAGTCCCCTCCTGATATGAATTTGTTTCCAGGTTGAAGAAGTAGTCTTCAAACATTTGCTGAGTGATTTTGTATTTAGGTGGGCAGTAAACGGCAGACAATGTAATCGGGCCTGCTCGATCGTCTAATCGGATAGTAGTAGCCAGGATATGTTGTGTGGCGTATTGCTCTAGAACGGTGTGCTTAAGGTTTGATCTGATTACTATTGCAGTACCTGCATGAGCTTTGCCATCGCCCGTATGGGGCGTGTAATAAATATTGAAACCTTTCAATCGGTTACAACTTCTTTTGGAGGCATGAGACTCAGAAACCAGAACTACGTCAAGTTTATTACTCTTGATCACTTCTTCAAGCTCAAGTATGTTCGATGGTAATCCATTGATGTTCCACGTTGCAATACGTAAGGGCACTATGAATGTAATTTGGAGACGACGGTAGTCAATAGGTTCAGCAGGGTACCTATCTGTTGAATGAGTTGGTTTATCTTTTCGGATTGTTTTATTAGAACTTGTACAATACGACTTTGTTGAGGGTTGATTTCAGTGTCAGAGTCAATGTCAGTACTGCGTCTATTTGCTGCAATATCAAAGTTGCTTCTCTTGTCGCGGAGTTGGGCGGTATTGGGTGGTAGTAAGGTTCTGCTCGGGTGACCTCGTGGTTCAGTTGGTTTAGTTTCACTTGGTTTAGTTTCACTTAACTCGTTCTTAGGGGGATGAAGAGGATGTTTTTTTATTCTGGTTTGCCTTTCTGGACGAAATTTCCAAGTAGACCTGACAGCCTTTATAATTAGCAGGATGGTCACACAAGCACAGAGCGCACTTGGCAGGAGTGTTGCGATCTTTCTTTTGACAGTCTGCAGTTTTATGTCCTTCCCCGCATTTGACGCATCTATAGGGTCGCATGCAGTTGTTCTTGGAATGACCGTATTGCTGGCAGCGTTGGCATTGGACAATTTTTGCCTTTCGAGGGTCTTCTATTGTGACTCGCTGGTGGTTGATATGCTCTACATTTTTAACTGCTTTGTTATTCTCATTTGGTTCTAGGTTGACAAAAAATGTAAAAGATGAAGATTTTTCTGGACCATATCGGGCATTGATGATTTCTCCGCGAACTTTGTTTCCAGTAGCTTCTATCACATTAATTATTTCACTGTGAGGTGTAATATGGTGTAGTTTTTTATAACTATGCGAAATGCCTTCTTTACTTTTTGCATGAACGTGTGACCTATCAAGCTTTTGGTCTTTATTGCCGATATCACATCCTTGTAAGTTTCTGGGTAATCCACAAGAACTCGGAGCAAGTTTTTTGTTTACTATCCTTATACCTCCTTCCTTCCTCCTTCCTTCCGTTCCTTTTGTTTCCTCTTTCCTCCTTCCTTCCGTTCCTTTTGTTTACAGCTTTAAAGAGTTTGGAAGCTCATACTGATTCTTTAAGTTTTGAGTGTTCATTGACATCTTCTACTCCATATAGAACAATAGGGGGAGTTTTATTAAAAGCTTTTATTATTGTTAAGGGGTTAATATGCTGAAACTTAAATTCTATCGGGCAGGCTGACACATTCGCCCTTATTAAATCAAAAGCAAGCGAGGGTGAAGAATTTAAGATTTCAGTGGTTTTTACTGGGACACTGGTAAAGAAATTTACAAATTCCTGAGCAACTTCTTTGGTATCGCAAATGAGACCACATGACGTCTCCAGTGTGTAATCAGAATTCTGTTTTTTTATCCTGTTCGTTTTTATTCAATTTTTTTGAGTTTGAAGCAACATACTTTTTAAAAGTTTCCGTGTTATTATAAGGCTTAAGGCCATACAGCTCGAAAAGTCTTTCCCTACTTTTCCTAAGTCCTTTAGTTGCCCAATCACTAAATAAAAACTTAGTGTTGATACTTTTAGTGTTCTTCTAAAAGTATTTTTAATTCGGTTTGAACTACAGAAAACACTTCTTTACACAAAGTTTTTAGTAGCAGCCCGGAGTCTGGATTTGTGCCCGGTTGATGGAAATAGGCTCGCCCCCTATTACATGGGCCTTAAGCATAACTGGCGAAATGTGGGTGTACTATAAGTACACCTCTGCCCAACCCGTCTGGGATTACAGGCGTGATGTTATGTTATGTTTTATTTTAGTGTCTATATATTAGCTACGAAATGTTTTTAACGAGGGCTGCAAAATATAAAACCTCAAATAAGACTACATGTAATATTATAAAATACCAGAAAAAATATGATACGAATACCAACTACTATTTTTATTAGTAATTAAGTATAGCATATTATTACCAGTACGGCTGTATTGTTAAAAAAGTGGTTGGATTTAAATTGTTGGAATCCCATTTTTGTTTAATTATAGGTTTTGTTAACAATTACGCATGTACTGTTTTGTGGTTTACTACGCTCGTTTATTTTGCAAACCCAAAGCACCCTATTTAAGCCAGTGCATTTTAACTTTAATCGTCAACCTGAAACTTTGCCTGGAAACTTCCTCAAGGTTCATAAAAACAATAAAAACACGTTCATGTAAGTTTGTAATGCAATGACTTTATTATGAATACCATAGTAACCGTTTATGATGCACATAAAGTCACGATACGGGTTGGAACAGTAGTCTAAATCTTTGTTTTTTTTTTCATAATGGTGCCGATTCTCTTGTCACAAACGCCTCTAAACTAGACTAGAAATCACTAAAATTTGGTTTAATTCTGTCAAATGACGATTTTCCATTCTGAAATTGACTATAGTGACACAACTTAACTATATTTTAGTTTGACAGCACTAAGATTGCACTGAGTTATTAGTTTAGTGAAAATGGCTATTTTGCTATTCTGAATTTTACGTTTTTCACCAAAAAATTTGATGGTCAAACTAAATCTGAACATGAATCTGACTATTTTTAATCGCGATTAAAAAGGTGTGGAATAAAATTAGGTGGCGTGGACTAAAATTCACACCAACACTTCAGACGTGCAAAAACGGTACTTTAACTTTCCTTTTCTTTTTTTGCTCATATCTCGAAAACGGTGTGTCCTATCACAAAAATAATGAAAATTTCGACCCCCTTTGTAACCCTGAAACCACCGAATCTCTACATGTAGATATTTTTATTTTATATTTTTCACACAAAAAGTCAAAACTTCCATAGAAAACACGTCGAGGCTGCCCCCAGGCTGCCTCCGGCTCTAACAAAGACGTTGCGAAATCAAAAAAAAAAAAAAAAAAACACGTGGACTCGCGACTGTCAAATTCGATTAGTTGTGTCAAAGTTATTTTTAAATTTAGAGATTTTTTTTCGCAGAATAGCGTCAAGATTTTCATAGTAAAAAGTAAGGAATTTTAGTGATAGTTTAGTTAGTTTAGTTCGGTGTACAAGAGAATCGGCACCATTACCATGTTTTCTAATCAAAATCCACAACATAATAGCTTCAACAAATTGTAATCTTTTTTTATCTGGCCGTCATGCAGTATCTTACACATACATATAACATCACGCCTTGTTTCCCCGAAGGGTTGGGCAGAGGTGTACCTGTATACCCACATTTCGCCAGTTATGTTTAAGTCCCATGTAATAGGGGGCCAGGCTATTGCCATCAACCGGGCACAAATCCAGACTTCGGGCTGCTACTGAGAAATTCCAGATAGAAAAACCCAATAACACGTTGCCCGACCTGGGAATTAAATCCAGGACCTCATGCTCAGCAGTAGCGATTGCAACCACTAGACCTACGAGGCTAAAAACGATATTAATGATACTGAAGCGTGATACGGAACATAATACAACTTATCCAATTGCCACAATCCTCTTACGACATCAAATGGTGGAAAAAAGTTATCATTTCCTTGCAGCTTATTTAATTTAAATGATTTCTATATTATTATTATCCTCACAAATTTATTTGCATTATTAGCTATGTCGTGAAGCTATTATTTTTAACTCTTGTGTTATTGTACGATAATCCATTCGAGCGGTGCAGAGAAGTTGTTGCTGCAGCATACGAAGCTACAGATTGTTGCTATGGCGTAGCCGGCGTGTAGCTTTCACCGCTACGCCGCAAGCTACGCTGTCGTAGCCGATAAACTGATATCGATAGTCCAATCGTCGTCTCCATACCTACAATAGTCTTTTTCTCACACATTTTTATATGCAAAGCACACGTGTATTTTGTGAGTGCTGATTAGTTTAAATGAAATTGTATTTTTAGATGCAAGAGGATGCCCTTAAAACATGGTGACATTACTGCTATACAATATTAAGCATCTATGTAAACTTGATAAAAAATTGCAGGCATATACAATAACACTTAGGTTATAAGATGTCACTTTTACTATAATGCATTTCTAGCAAAAAAACGTTTGATTTGATACGGTTTGATTTATCTATTGTGATGTTCTTCAGAAAGGTAAGGCACGTACGAGTAGTACTCGCCTAGCAACCGGTGTGCGTTTATGAACAGATGTATATTAACGAAGCAAAAGAAGTATTTAAGTATCGTAGCAGGTGGCGTTCCGTAATTTCTGCTTATCACCATGGGAGGAAGGCGTGAGTTTATGGATGTGTTTTTGTTTATAGTTTATTATTTTATCATAAATAAAGTACCAATTCTCCTATAGCATGTAAGTGATAACGACATAGTTGGATGGCTGCGGCAAATGCCTAACAGGTTTAACAAAACCTAAGTGGCTTCCACTTATGCCAATTTAACTGCTTACTTCAAACGTCTGCCTCACTCGAACAAGGCTTATCGCAACCACTTTCCCTAATTACATCGGTGACTTGAATTTCTTTTGTATTTAAACTAAAAGCACTAAGTTTCGGAAGCCTTCGTAAGGATTACATACAAATTGGTCTTTATTAGTTTAATCTATATTAAGGAACTATGGATATTCACGCGAAGTGTAATCGTAGGATTAGTTAACTACGCCTTAAATAGCTGTGGAGAATAAAAAAAAAACAAGGAAAATAAAATAATAATGAAGCCTAGTAGAAGTTCATCTCTGGACTACTTTGATAAAGTTATTTTTTTTTTGTATTTATCCAATATTAACACATACCTTAACACTACCTCTGTACATTAATAATCGCTTATACTTAATTCGACCACTGAGAAAAATAAGTGATAAAAGATACCTAGTGTAGTGCAAACGAATCAAATTGTTGGCAATTAATTTAATGTTTTGGTAATTACTTACAATTGTTTAGAATCGAGTTCTTCTAACCGAACAGACAGCTGTGCTGCTGGGGAGTTTTTTGCGCCACTTCTTCTTCCCAGCTAAAGCACTAAGAAGTGGTGAATGGCGGGCGTTTTGGGGGACTGTCTTATGTAATTTTGACGTTCGAAAAGTGCTGATTTTCAGCCTAATTTTAATAAATGACTTTTGATTTTGATTTTGTTAGCAAAAAATGCAAAAAAAGAACAATGATAATACAAGGGATAATAGTAGTTGTGAAAAAAGTCAATGATGATTCATCCAATTACTCTTTTAAATATTTTTTATTGCACACTAGCTCTTGAATGCAATTTTTTATGCGTATGTTTCAAATTTATTTTTACACAAATATCCAGGATGAATGTAGCCTATGTCCATCTTGAGGTCCCAGGCTGCCAAATTTCATAACGAGAAGTTTTGGCATGAAAAGCCAGCAGATAGACATAGAGTTACTTTTGCATTTGTAATATTAATAAAGTAGTTGACACCGTTTTATTGTAGCAGTTTCAAGTCAAGCACCGCACGCTTCGCCCTGTGACCATTGAAAAGAAAGCTGCTCAAGTTTAGCACAGAACCAAATTGCAAAACAATTTTGTACAACTTTATTCACCAATGCAATGTATCAATTTGTTACTCATACTTAAACTTCTGTGTTATCTTCATCAGTTGACCCCGTCATCATCACAGTTTAGTCGATTCCATCAGACGTACTTTTACAAACTAAGATTTACGTCCCGCCCTTAATAACCGTAACCGTTCTCGTAAACAGTTTAATAGTTTCCAAACATTCTTTTGCGGACATAAAGTTCTGTTCGTGGTTGATAAGGCTAATATATTTTCTAACGTAACTCCATTTCGAAAGAGAAATAATTTAAAACTTTTTCGATTTTGGTGTCTTTTAGATAGGTTCGGATTGATAGAGTTGGTTTTTTTTGGGTTATTTTTCGGTGATACTACCTGGTTTATTCATCGATTCATTTTATCAGACTATTTTTGTATTAACCACGTAGGGAATACTGTCTATTTCAGTTGGTTTAGCCTATTTGGCACCGCCGCGCGCCGTACTCAACTGAGTACGGCAATACAATACACTCTGAGAAAATGTTAAGTATCCTATTACGGTTTATAAGATTGACAGACGGACGGAAGGACGAGTAGACAGACAGCAGAGCCTATAACTAAGGTAATAGGTTGCCAACGGCACCCCCGTTCGCGTTGGCAACCTTAGAGTACGGAACCCTACAAATTAAAACATAAATCTTATATAAATATGCAAAACCTAACTAAGTTCAAAAATGTCAAGGTCTTTTTGATAGTCTTATTTGTATTGACAATGCCACAGATTCACATAAAATTTTAATGCTAACTTTTTTCTTTCATAATAAGTCGCTATGATATATAAGGTTATCTTAAAGCGATTGATGAGAAATGCTAGTCACATAATTTTTATTTACCTCTGAGAGATATATACTTTTAAAAATCTTAAAATGCAATATTTTTGTTTAAAATACAGAATCAAGTTTAGAAAACTTATGGATAAGAGTCAAAATTTAAGAGTGATAACTTTTCACAATCGCAATTAAATTCTTCAAATCAAATCAAATCATTTATTCCTTTGCAAACCTTGTGGAGAACTATAATATAAAAAAACACTTATGTACTATACATAAGTGTTTTTTTATATTATAGTTCTCCACATTTTGGCGTCACATGGGCATGCAAAGGTTTAATTTCAAATAAAAAAAATAGTAATAAATCATTGGAATTACAAAAATAAAAATGGTAAAATTTCAGGGTGATCACAGAAATAAAAAAATAAAAATCTTCATGCTTATGAACTTAAGTAAGTTCATATTTCAATTTTTTTTGTAAACCTTGATTTTTGGCCTGATAATATGAAGAGAGTGGTGTGATATGCCGTTTATAACGGTCAGTTATTCATTTATAATATAACACTTACTTTGAATGAATATTTTTAGTTCGTAAAAAAAAAAACTGATAAAACATTTTGTGAACGTCTGTTTGCTTGTTATTATTTTCATTTTTATGTTTATTTTCTCGGTGACTCGTAGCTAATTAATAACAACCAAATGGGTCGATCGATCAGGTTAAAGCTACGTTTTTCGGGGTACGTCCGTGTGTCCAATAGATGGGTGCCCATCTTTACATACTGACATCCCTCCATGCCTCGGAAAGCACGTTTAACCGTTGGTCCGGAAGCCAGAAGTCCAAAACTCTGACTAACAGTCTTGCTAAGCGGTACCTATCGTTTTATAAGACTGAAAGCTGACCCCAACATAGTAATGAACTGGCTAGGCAGTTTTTTTTTCGTTTTTTTTAAATGTTATTATATATAAACGTAAGTTTTGTGAACTATCTTCTTGTTATGTGTAAACCTTAGTAACAACTCTGTTATTGGCAAACCTCATGTTGTTTACTTCTGTTACTTCTGATATTAGTCCAAAAACTGATGTTAAGATTTTATTTAAAATATTACCGAAATAATTTTGCTAATACAAGAATCTGCATAACCACACTAAAACAATGAACAATCCCGCACATCATTCCAGAAACCAAAAACTTTTTTTGGATCAAAAACATCAATATACGTACACCACAAATTCCCGTTGACGTGTTAATAATACACTATCGGTAACACGTTCGGAGTTTCCTTCTCGATAACGTATGCAACATCAGTCCTTGGGGCTTCGCGGTAACTACCTGACAATTGTCTTACATATCAGACCTTCCTGTTTCGTATCCAATCAATTGACGATCCCTTAAGGGGTGTTGTAGTGCATCAGACCAAAGAATACTTATGTTGTAACTAAAATGTCTGTGCACATAACATTTTTGTAGCAAAATAAAATGCTACATATAACTGATGCAAAAAATGTTGGGGGGAAGGGAGGATGGAGGTAAGTTTATTCGAATAACTTTAATCATAAAAATACCAAAGTGAAAGTATATGTCTATGTATTTTGTAGGTAAATATCTACCTCCCGAAGTAGGTTTCTACATTTTCAAGCCTAAACTGTTGAAGCACAAATAACTACTTGTTGATGCTTCTTGTACTTTGTTATTGTGTCTCTGTCGTATTTTGGTCCAGGATCTCGTTTTAAATAACAAATGCACATACACGTTTATTACTAACAGCCATTCGACAAATTGACCATTCGA
This sequence comes from Dasypolia templi, assembly GCA_963555695.1. Classification (NCBI taxonomy): domain Eukaryota; kingdom Metazoa; phylum Arthropoda; class Insecta; order Lepidoptera; family Noctuidae; genus Dasypolia; species Dasypolia templi. Next base: position 7,975,970 of record OY743137.1, on the reverse strand, counting down.
TTTATTATCCCAATATTTAAGTATCGATTTTTGGATAGAGAAATGAAAAGAGCATCGCACTGTAGCGATCCAAGTTAGAAACATGGGAGTTTGGGTAAGAATATATTAAAGATAATTTTGGTATACTCAAACATAAATATCTAACATGGCTACCTCGGAAACCTTTTTTCCCCATGCATTAAACAGGGGTAGGTATTGGGTTATAGCAAAACGATTCCACAACTTCTGGGTTACTGTCTGGTATAATAATGATCAGAAATCCTTTATTTTAACGTAATGGCAAGATGAGAATTTGCTTTTCCTTTTCTTCATATTTCCTCATTTCCTTACACATTTCTTTTCATTGCATCTAAGTTTGGAGATAATTCAGGACCCTTAATTCTGAATCCGTAATACACTTTTATATTTTGACCATACCGAAGAATGTCGTAGATAATATACGTAAAAGTAATATGTTAAGCACAATAAACCCGCATTTTCTTTAGACGATACCCTTTTCTTGTGCAAGATGATAAGAAGCTAGGATTTCCAGTGTCTTTCCGAAATCTGCTTAGGAACAAAATAATACGAGTCCCATTTCTTTCATTTTCAAACCGGGATTCGTTATTCATTGTTTAGTCCGGAATTTTCTTTTCAGGGTTCCATAAGTCCTAATGAAAAACGGAACCCCTACAGGATCTCGTGTTTCTGTCTGTCTGTCCGTCGGTCCCAGCCAATTTGCTCCGAATCTACTAAACTGAATAAGTTAAAATTTGGTACACATATGAATATCTGTGACCCAAACACGGTCGTGTAACGTAAATAAACGAATTTTGGATATGGGGCTTACCTTCGGGGAGAAAACAGGAAAGTGAAAAATAAAAGGTTTGCAAACTTTACCGTGTGACATATTAAATGAAAGGGTGTTGTGAGGGTCTCAAATATATTTTTTGTATAATATTAAAATAAAAATTTTTTGAAGAAATTATGAAATTATGACCTTTCCTCCCACCCTTATCTTCGAAACTACTAAGCCTAAAATCTCGAAACAAATACAGAAAGTTGTGAACTTTACTTATAGATTACGATAACAGTAAAACCTATAAAAAGTCTATAGTCTTAAAATAACATGGTCAATCTTTCAATGTTGTGCGTACAAACTTACAGTTGCAATTGGAATGTATGGCCTCCATTTTTTAAAAAGAAAATAAAATAAATCGAGGACTAGACTTTTCTTGGGTGCTTTGTAACACAATATCTACTAGACCGTAACTAAAAGGATGAAAATAGACTTGGTACAAATAGTTTAATGAATGAAATAGAAAATACAGGTGGGACTATAAAAACACTAAAAACACGGTTTATACGACACTGAAGTTGGTTGGGAAGAAGAGGAGATGGAGAAAGAGGGTCTTCAGGTGTCGAAGGGACACTTTAGAGTGCCAGTATCCTTCGACAAAGCTCGACGCAGAATCTCCAGACAGATGGTTACTCAGCAGAGTGCAGACTTTAGATGAACAGATGGTTTGTTGACGAAGCCCGGACGCCGATTCCCCATCAGATGCTTCAGCCTTTTCTTTTATAGGCAAAATATTCCTTTTCAAGAATTTATTGTCAACGATTTTTGAAGTTTCAAAATTATGTTTTTCTTCATTCTGACATCTCATCTGCCAGTCATAAAACCAGCCTGTATGTTCGGCCAAGATGTATTAAAACCTCCACGATCGAGTCTGAGCGTGTCCTTATTAATTATTTTAGAAGTATAATTCAGTTAATAATTGTAATTATTTAAAATACAGTATTTCAGGTAAACCTATTGATAAGTTAATTCAAGTTATATAAACCAAAAACTAATCTTCATAGACTAAAAGAGAAAAACAATGACAGTTTGATAATTTGACTTGTGTCACAAAAATGGAAAATGTAAAAAAGAAAAGAATGTTTTATTAAAGATATTATAAAATAAATCATTTTAGAACGATTCGTAAAATGCTAGCAAATAAAAGAATATGATACGGGACATGAGTGAATGAATGATGACTAATGGTGTAAGTATAGCATATACTATAGCTTGGACAGGAAACCTCCCCGTGTGCCCGTGTACTGGAGTTCCGTTATAGATACGTCGGGGAATGGCCAGGCGGGCCAGGGTACTGGCCCGCGAGGAGTCGCTGGAGATGCTGAACAGGGAGCCATGGGACGCCCCTGAAAATGGTGCGGGTTAAACTCCGCACATGGGCTCCCCCACTGACGCAGAGTCTCCGGTTTCAGCTCGTGGAGAACGTGGTGAGCGCTCTGTTGCCTTCGCAAGAAAAGCATATTTCCCCAAGCTCTTTGAAAGAGTCATTGCAGACCGCCTCATCGGACGGCTGGTGCAGGTGGGGCCGGGATTGGCGGAGAGACAGCTAGGTTTCCGCAGGGTTCGCTTTACGGCGCCATCATGCGCGTGTGAGCCCTCACGACGGAAGATGCTGTGGCCCGGGGTGGGGTCGTCTTGGCGGTGTCTCTAGACATCGGCAATGCCTTCAATACCCTGCATTGGAGTTGTATCAGACCTCCCTAGCAGCGTCAGCGTGGTTTGCTACGCTGACGAAACGCTAGTCCCGGCGCAGGGCTGCGCAGCGGAGGTCACAATAAGGGTTGTGACAATCATCGAGAGTATCCGGCAATTGGGACTCGAAGTGGCCCTGCACAAGTCCGAGATCATGTATTTCCATGGTCCGCGGCACGTGCCACAGTCGGGTTCCCAGATGAGTGATTGGTGAGTGATGGGTGATTACCCAGGAGGGTTAACATCGACGTCGAGTCGACTATGAAGTACCTGGGGCTTGTCCTCGACATTTCCGACGTTTGGCTCCCAGACTGAAGCGGGCCGGGGCTGCCTCGAAGTGGCTCCTGCCCAATCTAAGTGGTTCAATCGCCTCTTGCGGGAGGCGTTACACGGGGTTAGTGCTATCCTTGGCCCTTAACAGGGCACCGATGTGGGCGCGTTCCTTGAGGCGCTGAATAGCCTGCCGGTTGAACGCGTCCCAAAGGTTCGTTCATGGCCATCTGGCTGGTACGGGGATACCGCACGATATCCTGTGAGGCGGCGAGCCTCTTCGAATATTTAGAATCCTTGTCGGATTACTGCTATGGGATCTGGAGGCTAAAGCTCTCGCGCACGTATGGGAGTGGCGCGAGGAGGCAAAACGACGGGGTGTAACTCCGCTGCTGAGAGTAATCACGGTACAGCGGAGAGAGCGTCGGCGGGATCTCATGGCGATATCGAGGGTGCAATTGTCACAACCCAGTACTGGGCACGCCACATTAGCGATGCCGTGGCGCTTATAGCCATATGCGCCACGGCATCCTCACCTTCCGTCTAATACGTCTTCACTCGACACGGTTGTTTCGACGGCCACCGTAGGCGCGGGCTTGCCGTCCGGTAAGGACCAGACCCGGGTCGTAGCGATTTCATATTTTCAAAGATTTAATGAAATCCGAATTCCGAATTTCAATGAAAATACTGCTCAACATCCGTAAAATTTTCATGGTTCAATGGGACATTGCTACACCATCTGCTTACACTGTTTTGCACCGTGAAGCAGAAAAAACAGTTGAGAAAACTGTGAGAGTCAAGAAACAAAATCATGTTAAAGTTTTTTTTTGTGTAAATTTCTGAATCACCGTTTTTTCTTCGAAAATTTGTCAATATTTCAAAGTACGTACTAATCAGCTACAAAATTTGAAATGAGAATGAAAACTAGCTCGCGCGGCGAACTTTATACCGCCTCAGAATATTTTCTTTATTATTTTTTTTTGTTAATTTTTCCCATGTCTTTGATTCCCCACTTCAGTTTTTAAAAAAATATTATCGAGCTATATATTAAATTAAAATCGGAACAGAAGTAAAATTAGAAGAGTAAACTCTTACCTGAAATACAACGTATCTACAATCTCAACGTATCTAAAATCAACGTATCAACGTATCTGAATATATACAATAATTTTGTGTCAATTTATATGAGGTGTAAAATAGCAGTGTTATTCGACTATTGTCACTTACCGTAGTAGGTATAATTTTGAATACTGATTATAATGGTTACGGCAATTATTTAAAAGTGCTCTTATCATCGAGGCGCATTTAAATAAGGTTGCAATATTTAAATCAGATTGAGGTTAGGCACCTTTAATCACTTTGGATGAAATTTTACAATGCCTTCGATATCATTACAAATAACTTCTTTTTTTTTTTTTAAAAGCCTTGAATTTGCGATTTAGAGTTATTTTGATTAAGTAACAGTGATTTATTTTGAGTAAAAGATATATTAGGTCTTTTTAGAGAGATTAACAGTACTGTAACTTTGTGAAATAGTCTGTGTGCTAACTCCATAATTATTTAAATTATTAATTAATTTCCTAAAACTTAATTTCAAGTTTAACAGTAAGATAAAAACATATGTCTCGTCAATGTTCGCAGTCAGAAAAAATAAATAAAACAATATTAATACAATGTTTTTGCATAATTGACTTTTTGCTTATTCGACTTCTTTATAATATTTCTTTGTCCGCAAGGATATTTATTAAGAAATCTATTGGCAATTCAAAATTTTCAACGGAATGTAATTATGAAAGCAAGATATTTGAGGCACAAGTGATTCAGGGTTGCCATGGACCTGAAACAAAATAAAAGGTTAGACATAAACTAAAATTTTCTCCATTTCAAATTTCTACAATATTCTATAGGCCTAGTAGGAACGTTCGGAGTAAACGTAATGTAAATTCGAAAGATTTGAAAATGTAAAATAATTAATACTTCAACTTAGTTTTAAGACTTTATTCATATCTACGGGTGACACTAAATAGAAGTTGTCATACGACCAAAACCCTATGGATAGTTGTATTTTGGATTAAAAATCGTTCGAATTTGCGTTAAGTCGCGCGTCCGTGCTAGGGCCTTTGAACGTCAACATCAGGCCAAAAGAGTGGATTCAGCCAAATTACCACCACATATTTATAATCCGGGATAATCCTCAAATAAACGCACCAAGTCTAAATGGTTTCGAATATAGATAAAATTTAATTATGGAATCCCCAATTCCGGCTTTTTGCCCACTTGGGAGAAGCAGTGAGATGGGCGTATGAAAATGGACCTTAAATGTTACTGAGGGTAATTTCAATTCAGTTTAATAGAGGACTAATAGTTCTGTCCGTATGTGCAGTTGCATAATTTGATTTGGAACAGTAATAACGTACATTCAGATCAATAATGTGATTCTAGTTCTTAGTTATTGTTTTACAAAGAGAAATTGTAGATAAATAAAATGAAACGATTACGGTTTAAATTTTCTGCGTAAGTAGTTTTTATTCGAAAAAGAGCTTTAGTGTGACTTAATTTCGACTCAAAACAAAGTTATAATCAACAAAGTATAGGAGAAAGAATTGTTCGGATACAAAATAAATTAAAAAAGTACAGTCAATCACAAAAAGCTTTTCATAAAAAAATTAACGTTCAACGATTCGAGCGAGTTCAAAGTAGGTATAGATGCCAAGAAAGTGGGATCGACATTATTGAACAACTGAAATACTGAATTCCCTTAGTGACGGCAAAGGGTGCGGATGGGGTGCTAAATGTCTTTTCCAACTCATAAATCTTCGATTAAAATCGGGGGCGTAGTAAATGAGCATGCAATTTATAATACCAGGGTCATCAAACGATTTAGAGAGCAATCTTATCGTTTATATGAACATGCCAGTTGTGTAGTTTACGTTATTTTAAATAACTTTTTCGAAGGAATACAATTGGTTTCTCTTCGTGCAAGTTGTAATTATTCACAGTACGGTATGCTTATTGCCGGGAGCACAATACTAACTTAGAAGTTAGTATTGTGCTCCCGGAAATAAGAAGTTTCTGAGTACATTCCACATTTCTTTGTTTTGCATGCATTTTTTCTTTTGTGATTTTAATTACGGGGTTATAATTGTTGTATACGTTTGGTATTAAAGAAAACTAGAATTACACGGTACTACTAATGAAAGTATGTCAAAGTGCTTCATGAAGATTTAAACATGGGGTTACTACTGTTACACTACTAGTCAAAATCATACATAATTTTGGTAAGTAAAAAACAATCAAAGAGGTAATGGAAATTCTCAGCTAGAAAATACGAATTCACGGAACTAAATGACTCACTCAATATAAAACCATGACCACTTCCAAGATGCATTAGTCTAACAGCTTTCATATTATATCTTTAAAATAACACCAAAGGAGGTACGGGCTTGTTCTAACTCAACGTTTTTGAGAATTAAATAACGAAATAGCAAAATGAATTGCAATTTCAACAGCAAAGGCTTAAGCTACGCTTACGTTGAGCTGTTTTTGCATCGTTAGGGCTGCACGAAGCAGCAGCAACACAAAAGCGCTTAAAGAAATCTGGGTCGATGCGGTTTGGCCTTCATGACCTTTAAATCTTGTGATAAAATAAAATGCAGAATAAAATGTCCTTATGCTTAAAACAGGGTGGATTATGTGGCGAGGAAAGTCGATCTGATATTGTTGCAATCGCAAATGACGTTATTTTTTGAAAAATACGAAATTTAGGGCTCAACTTTGAGAATTTAAAAGTTAAACTAACAGTGCTAGGGGTAGTTATTTATTACATTGTTTCTATCTACATATATATGGTTCTAGTCTCTACACAACGTGCTAAGTGGTCATCATTAGCTAAATTAACTTACTTGAAAAATTAGCAATAACTTATATTTTCCGGATAGGCAAACGAAACTGAAAACTGTAACAAAACATCACAAAGTTTTTCTTTATATTACCGTTCTATCTAATTATAAAAAACATTTAACACGCTGTCTCAGTAAAACACTTTTGTAAGTAACAGTACTCCCAATAAATTAACGCCTATTTAAACATTTTCGGAATGAATTTAATTATACACTTGCTCACGAAACAGTTCGCGGCCATTTTGTATTGTTTGTTTTGTCTTTAAATAAAATTTTAAATGCAATTTGAGACGGGTGACCGAATAAATTTTCGGTCTTAATAGGACTAACGCCTATTCAATGCCTTTAACTACCCCGATAAGCTAAGCTGTGGGTTGGCCGTATGGATATTTTATTTTTCTGTGAAAAGTTTTGACATGTTGTGAAATAAAATTGGAGAGATTTTCTTGGATATGGTAGACATCCCATAATAATATTGTTGCAATACTTTATAAACGCCTGTGGATTATTTTGCAGAGCTTGAGGTTTGGGTCTCCAACTTTACTTTTGTCTCCATCTAAAAGATTCTCACAAACCCTTTGAACAAGATTTTTAGTGAACTCACTTACTACGATTTCAGGACTTCAAATCCTCTGAAACTGTTAAAAAGACAGAGATCTTTCTGCACCTGGTTTTGTAAAGAAAAGTTTAGTATCTAATATTGTTGGCGGAATTACTACCATGACCATAATCTACTTGTTTGAATCAAAGTCCCTTCAAAGGCACTGTATCTTAAGCTTGTGGTTTTGGCCTCGTTGATCTTTTGGGACTACATTAATAATTATTTTTCTTGGGTATGAGAAGGTACATTGTATTATTAATATAAGGAGGAAAAGGTAGAAGAGTAGTGCTATTCTCACCGATAACGATCTCACCGTGAAAACTTAGGTGTAGTGAGCTGTCAGTGACACGATGCTAGGGATTGACCGAGCCCGGATTTGAGAGTTGGAGAGAGGGACTTTAAGAGTAATTTTTTTACAGAATCAATATGCAGTTACTGAGACTACATGATAAAATAATACATATCCTGCATTATTTTATCATGACAAAAATCGTTAGGGGTGTAAAAAGACACTTAACGAAGTCGAGAGTCACTTGTACTCTCCGTACTTGTAATAATTTTTAGGGTTCCGGACTTCTAAAGACAAACGGAACCCTTATAGAATCACTTCTGTGTTTGTCTGTCTGTCACAGCTAATTTGCGCCGAATCCACAAGACAGATAAAGTTGAAATTTGGTACACATGAATTTCTGTGACCCAAAGAGTAGGTGTAGGTTGTGATTGTATACGCGAATGAGTAGGTGTGCTTTCGGTACGATTAACACTGGATATTTTCGAACATAATTAATATATTCGAAAATATCCAATGATTCATTTTGACGAGTCCATTAGGGCTTGGTAACGAAGGTCTGATAATAATGCCAAGATGTGATAGTAGAACTCTTCAGTGGCTCCTAGTAAACCGCTTGAGTCATAACTTCGTTGACTTCAGACATATCAACTTAATGAAAAATATATACTGGACTAAAACGTAATAAATAAAAAATTGTGCTTAAAAACACGCATGTGCTTTAAATAAACCGGACGCGGCGTTTATTAAGTAAAGGTACATGTTACAGAAAATAGTAGATGAAATAGAAACAGAGTGATTTGAGACTTCCGACCCGTATCGAGTATCAGAGTGAACTGACTGTGAACCAAATGAATGTTGCTTCTAAGTCACTAAATGCTCCCTAGGCAATTCTGGAGGGCGGTCAGCCATCCCACTGTAATTTGCAAGGTATAACAGTACGTTAGACTCCCAACGGCATTCATGGATGAAGGCCCTTCTAAGGCAACCGTGTTTCGTTGGTATAACGATTTCAAGCGCGGTCGCCTAACTTTGGGGGATGATGCTACTCTCATGTTCCTTCTCCGCTGATTGTGTCTCCTCTCATACTGAGAAAAATGAAAAATGCCTTGCCTTATTCCTTGATCTTGCAAAGGCGTTCGACACGATTTCAACTGAAATTTAGAATGAATAGGAATACGAGGAATTTGCCTTGATTGGTTTAAAGCTACCTAAAAAACTGGAAGCAGTAAACTAAAGTAAGCTTTATCACTAGTGATTAACTCCCTATTGACTTTGGAGTTTCGCAGGGTAGTGTACTTGGTCCCTCGCTTTTAATTGCCTATAACAACGACATACAAAACTTTACTTTGAATAATGGTGAAATGGAAACTTTTGCAGATGACGCAGCTATAATATTTCACGGTAAATCGTGCGAACAAGTACATTGTCTTGTAGAAGAGGGATTGTCACTGATGTAGCGTTGTAGTCGTTTTCCTAAAGATCGACTAAAACGCACATCTCTAGTTACGGTTTACGAGAGTGACATCCCTAAATCTTTCAAATTCCCACCACGTCATGAGTATCGAGGTGTGGGTTGCGCTATAAATATCCCCGCTGGACGCCTAACGTCCTCTTTCCTTCGCATCAAGCAGTAAGTTTACATAACCCCGAGATACACGGGTAAGTGCTCAGTGTGATTGCCTATACTCTTATTTGTGTCTTGTCAGATCGCATTCTTTATGTATCTTTGTGCATGCTTCTCGCATCCTACGCTATGCTTGTCTCGCCGCACTGCGCCTTGCTGTTCGCTTAAATCGCCTGCCCACGCGGCGAGGGACCTCAGAGAATGCCCGCGGTATTTGCATGGCATAACCTATAATTGCAAGCCGCCACGATGGGTGAGTCTTCCTCCATCCACCTTGCTTTGGGCTTACGGCTGAGAGACGCACACATCGACGGAGGCTTGCAGTTCTGGCACAACACTTACGAGAGCACCAACCTCGCGCTGATTCCAGGGTTCCAGTTTTAAGATACACATCCTGCCTACCGCTGACGGACGTCATCGCTGCCTCCACCCTACCGCTGGAGAGACGCCCGTCACGCGGACTACCCACGCGGCCGCTACCGCCGCCTGAACCTGCCATCCACGTGGCTCGTGGGTGCCGAGGCCACACGCCCGCCACGTGTTGAGCCCCTGCCTGTGCGGACCACGTGCCTACACGCGTTCGTACATCCCTGCGTGGTGCTGCCCACGTCGGGTTACCTCTGGGGTTGCTCCCCTACTCTGCTGCCTGCCCTGTGACCTCACGCCGGACCACGTGCTGCGGCGTAGCCAAGCCCAGAACAGTAACGTTCTTTCCTTCTAACTACAGTGACCAGTGAACCAGTACTTTAGAGACCTTATAACCTACTTCCCTGATTTCTGTGTCTTGTGTAATAAATGTGTAAAGTGAACACGGTTTTCATTTTCTAACTACTAAGAAACCCGCTTTCCACACTGATTGAAAATAACCTATACGGAAACCTCATAATGCTAAAGCTCAGTAAAACTAAATACATTGCTTTCTCCAAGAAATATACCCACCGGAACACCTTAAATTCATACTACATCACTGCTCTTCTAACATTTCTACTTCCCCTTGCGACTGAAGTTCGTAGTACATTTTTAAAAGGTGGACATTCTGCACGTAATCATTACATTTAATACCTTGATATGCTTATTGATGACCACCTAACATTTAAGCGACATATAACCAACCTTTCTGGCAGAATAAGAAAACTTATTCAAACCATACGTAAACTACGAGACTGTCTGCCCAAAGACATACTACAACATGTGTTTCCAACATGTTTTTCTAGCTAGATAGGCTAGGTAGATAGTGTGTCTAGTTTCTTTTTACTTTTAAATTACTAACATTAATAAGTAAAATTCTTGTTACTAACAAAACAACTTTGCCTTGCCTATGGACTTTTTGTGTTTTTTTTTATATTTTTTATAAGTAATTCAGTATAGCATCAGCGTGTGGGGTTACTTGATTGAAGCTGAAATAGCACAAAAAGCGCTTCTCAAAATAAATTTTAAGAAGCCCTCCCAGTTCTCTATTGATGTCTACGTCAAACCGAGAGGCATCAGAGTCCACCAGCTTTCATTCTTTCTTCATGCACCAAATCGCACAAAACTATTAAAAGCAGATCCGACTATACATCAATCATAAGCAAAAGAAATTATGGAATCCCGATTTCTGACGGCATCTCATTGCTGCTAAGACGCTCCCCGGCCTACTCTCTCATCAATACTTACAATGAGTCTGCAAGCTTGTGAAATTAAAAAATACTAGAACAATGAAACAAACAGGCACACTTACATACACACACCACTCTCACACCACACACACACCACACAAACATTACACATACACCTGTACCCTATCACCTGAAATCTAGTCTCCACTCTGAAATTCGTACCAAGAGCCCCAAGATACAGACTAACTGTCTAATTTGAGGTTCACTGGCAAATAATGTAATGTAACCTAGCTTTAGGTAGTATTTTAAGATGTCGTCTCAACTTGCTGTTAACCTATGAACCTGCTTACTATATTACTTCATCTATTCTATTTCCTATTTCTATTTGTTTTTTAAATGAAAACTTCTTTAGCGGCGTTGTACACTTTTTTGTAATGGGTAAAAATGTTAAAACTAGCGTCAGGACACGACCTGATCGAAAATTCGTAAGACGGATGATTGTTGATTTTTACTGATTGATTTTTCTGAGATAAACTTTTTAATGTAATATAAATTGTGATGTTTGTGTACGATAACGCAATAAATAAATATTGTATTCTACCACATAAATGGTAGTACTTTTATACTGATAATTAAAGCAATTCGTGCAAAATGATTCCCTAACCATTCCCAAATTAAAAAAATGCACAACGTTAATGTACAAGTTATCACTTCTGCCGGCACTCCCGGAGTACAACCCGTCGTTTTTTTTTATGATAGCGACGCAAATAAAACGTTACTTCTTGCTCCAGGTGCACAAGGGGGATATATCAGGTACAAAACTTAACTTCTGCTGATTATTTATTTATTGATGCCTTGCCTTGAAAATAAATTTATATTTCATCACAAAAAAAGTGTTTTACATAGATGCCGCGAATGAAAATAATATTATTGAACTGTTCCACCGAGCCGCATGTAACAAAATTTTGTGTTGTGTGAAAATGTAGTGCGGTTAGATGAAGTGCTCAGGTGCAGTTAGGTCAAGTGCTGTTGAAATCAGTGATGTGAGTGGAATACCTCATGGTTACAGGTCGTCAGAAGCCTGACAGTCAGACAACCAGTCTTACTAAGGAGAAATGTATTAGCCTACCTGGGTTGTGGAGGTCAGATGGATTGGTTTTATATAAAATACTGGTATTCTGCTGTATTCGGTTAGCTTTGAAGCCTACCCCAACATAGTTAGATAAAGGTTAAGCAGAAGATAAAGTATAAGTATTACCATTCTTATACTCCATTTTCGAAGCAAACAACACCTTGAGTCTGTACTCTCTAAGTCCGTTAACACAAGTATGAAATTAATTTCTTTGGACGGCCAATAACACATCAGGCGTAAGGTCAAATCGTGTTGTCGTTCATTCTTATTCGGAATCCAAACTCATTAAAGTGAAAGTCAAAGCATTTATTTCAAACAGGCACATAAAAGGCACTTTTGATCTTCAACATTTACATTAAATAGAATTGATTCAAGTCGCCCCTTCCAAAAGGTAGTTTTGTATGAAGAAGAATGGGCAAGAAACTCCACCGTTACTCTTACTATATTGTAATAAGTATGTATGTAATAATAATTTAAAATTTCCGTCACTTTTGTTAGACACGCATCATGCTCGTGACCTGGCTGGTTTATGGTATTGCTAAAATTCGAGTTAATCTAATATGAGCTAGTAGCAGTAGGTGACAAGCGTTGTACTGAGAAGCAGTCGGCTTAGGTTCTGATCTCATAAGATGCAGCGCAGTTTTATTCAAAAAAAAATTTATTTTGGTATGCAATAACAACAATATTTTTAAAAAAATGCTGTTTTTTATTATTTTTGTGATTGAAATAAAGGTTTTAGAATATTAAGCGATACAAATAAAAACAAAAATAAAAAATATATTCATTTGTTAAAATATTTTACCTAATGGATAACAAACCGATACGATTATTTATAAAAAATCTTCAGCCAAATAGGATGTGCAATTCCATAACAAGGAACTAAGAAGCAATTTGATTTATTTCGACATGTGTAATGTTAAAATAATTTGATATGTAATTAGATTTATTTCACCATAAACATAAACTAACCACCATTAATTTCCAAAATAAGTGAATTTAATCAGTTGTTATGTAGGGCAGTTTATTTACATTAAGTATTTCACATTTTGTTTGGCTATAGTGAATTTAGATTACATATTTAAGAAAAGAAGATTGAAACCAAATCTCAATTTTTATAATAAATTAATCACGGATTTAGCGCAATATACAGGATAAACTACTGCGAAACTTAAACGTTATTGTTTGCTGGGCTTCGGTGATGCAACCTTTATAGCGTGGAGTACACGGCAAACAGTTTTTAATGACGTGTTGAATAATTCAGCAAAATGTCCGGTTGGTACGTTTCATATTCATTCACCATGTGAAGTCTTGTTTAGTAAGCTTTCCACTTCATAAACCAGCGCTCCGACTAACAACGATTCCCCCTTCCTCACATCTCTTAACCCACAGACTCACAGTATTTCTCTAGAACAAAGAATAATTCTCAAGAGCAAAATACTATAAACTATAATAACGAAGAAAAATATTATAAATAACATTATGTTTATAGCACTTTACTCATCATTCACTCATTTAAACAAATGATAATTTATATTTAGTAAAATATGAAATATTTAAATGATAACACTCACACTTAGTCCATTTGTGTTACCACAGCATTTAGGTCCACTTTTACGCAGCGCAATAATATTGCCAACGCTTCAATATTTACATTTCACTGTATTTTGATAATTATAACCACAATACTGCTAATTAATTAACAGATTTAAACATTCGTCACTGACCAACAACATTCAATTAGGTGAATAGTCGTAATGAATTGGGATGACGAATTTTTTATTATTTTTATCTCAATATTTTTTTTCTTTCCAAATAGTGCAAACAAAATTACAAAAAGTGAAAAAGCTTAAAACATTGCCAAGTTATAAACGTTTTAAGATAGGTGCTAGACAAGGACAGCACTATCGTAGATGTGACGTTACGACTATGAAAGTTCATACTAGCGCCGAACATTGAACATCCGTACCGTGCGACAAGGATGGGAATAATCCCCTCCAAAAACTTTAAAAGCGTGTATCTTCTTCATATTTACTCCAATTTAACAGATTTTTTCGATTATCTCATTTTTACTATGCCTTCTTCTTCTTTTCCTAGAAATTACATTATTTTTATGAACATTTCAAATATCAGTCATCATCCCGTTTGCATCTAGCTCACAGAAATCGAAATAATTTACTCAGTTTTTTGTGTTCTACCTACAAACTTGTAATATCTGAGCAAACAAGATGAACGAGACAAGTATCGAATGATTATCAAACCATTTCAAGTACAAATTATTTGAAAATAATACCAAGCTTAATTCGCAGGCGCAGGTGAAATTCGAACTTCAGGGCTTGCCTTAATCCTTCCTACCCAAGCACGGTAACAAATAAGCTAGCATGCCATATGATAGGTTAGTTGAAACGATGAACTACTATCAATTACAGAAAAAGTGAGTGTGTGTGCATGTCTATAGAATAGAAACCACTTAAAGAAGACGGTCGTAAGTGAAATCCAAGCGTCTATCTATTGCATTGTGAGAATGCCTATGGACTTATGAGCGCTACTGTACATGATGCTCACATATTTACAAACATTGCAAAATTATACGATTTTCCTAAAATATTAACAAGAAATAATCTTGTGTTCGTTAAACTCAAAGCATTTATTTCATAAACCAATTACAGGCACTTTTGAATTGTCAAAGTGTCGGTCAGTCAGAAAGATGAAGCTAGTTGCCCATTCCAAAGCGTAGTAGGTACCTATGAAGAAGAAAGGGCAAGAAACTCCATAGACACTCTTTTAAATAACATTGATACATTGAATTAGTTACATCAGTCATGTTGAAATTATGTTAATGAACATTATGTGAGAACGATATAGAAGTGAAGAACGTGCACGTAAAAGGCGTCCGTAATGAAAAACGTACAAAACAAAATCAAAAAACGATTCTGAAATTAAATAAGCCGTGGCAGCTAAGAGATGACCAGTCCCTACTGACGACGCCCGTTCACGAACATGGCGTATGGATCAGCACCATTCAGCTCAACCATTTAGAAGGGAAATTTATGATTCAACACACACGCCACCACCTGCGAGACATTTGAGTGAGCGTGACATACTCTCAGCCGCTAGGGCCCATCCAAGTCAATAGAAGACGTACCCAGTAAATGGTAGCTTTATAGTAGGTACATAGTGCGCACACATGTGCTTTGAAATTATACAATACTAAAAGATTGAATATATATAGTGCAAAGATAGGTTTTACAATCTTCAGCAGCTCCAACAATACTTTCGAATGCTAATTAATTACTTTATGCGCCCTTGTGGAGCAGAACTAGCGTTACCCAAGAATTTTTGCAAGCGATGTAATCCCCCGAATTATAATATGCCTGCCTGCATAGTTGCGTTTCACAAAGGATTTGAATTTCGTCTCATTCAGTTGAAGTATGTGGGGAGGTTTTTTAATTGTTACATTTTAAATACGTAGTACTCCATGAAGGATGAATCTACTTTAGCCAGTCTGAAACCTGGTTGAACTAATTGGTCCCTATTTCTAGTCCTTTAGTTGTGTCTTTCACTTCTTTTACTGATTAGATATTTTTTTTCCTAACGTACATGATGTTTTCTTATATTTTTTGACAAGGTAACATCATGGTGTAAATTTCTTTAAACAGTTTCCTTAAAGAATCGCGCCTGTGGAGGCCATATATTGCTCTGGTGATTTTATTTTCAGAATAAATATAGACTCGATATCTGCAGCGCGTCTCTATAATAAAATACTGTAAGACATGAATCTATGAAAGTAACCGAAATAGACTAGCCTCGCGGTATCTACATGATTAAATTGACGATTTTTCTAACAGCATAAGCTGCTGAACTTATCCGTCCTGCACGATACTTAAAATAAAGGCCCCATTGCAGCCTTGAGTCAAGCGTAATTCCCAAGAAAACAGTTTTGTAAAATAACTCTAGTTTCGCTATATTCAATACTATGTCACAATAACTACTTTTACACTAACAATAACATTCGGCAAAGCATACTTTATGCATTTAGTTTATTTTTTCCCATTGAATACTAAATTATTAGCAGTAAATCAATTTTGTAAATAACACCATTTGTGGTTTTTTTTTTTATAAATGCGGTAGATTTACTTAAAAGAGGAAAATACCTAATATGGAGCCTTGTGGAATACCCATTTTTGCTGTCTATCATCGAAATAAGATTTTACTTAACTGAACGCTAGTTTACCTAGTCCGTAATGCTCAAGTTTTAGGAGCAAGGTTTCGTGATCAACGCAGTCAAATGCCATGAAGAGGTCAAAAAAAAATCCTGTGGCATCTTGGGCCACCTCCCACGCTGTAAACGTGTTTTAATAAAGTGACACTGGCGTCAGTCGTACAACGACCTTTGGTGAAACCACATTGCTGTTCGTGTAGGATTTGTTTGATGTTAAATAATTAAGCAGTTGAGTTGGCAACACGGATACTAGTTGGTGTCTTTGCTATCCCCAGATTTAAAATTTCAGTTTACAGTTAGTAATATTGAGTAGGATATGCCCGTAACTACGGCCGCTACTACGGATTTTGTGCTTAAAGAGTAGACCCCAGTTTTGAACTGTAACCGAATATTCTATAAACGCCTACTGACTAACTTCAAGCAAACCGAATGTTCGGTTTACTTTAAAAGTAAATGTGTGTTTGTAAGCAGTTTGGAATTCACTTCCAAATGGATTTGGGTATGAATAATTGAGTTATTGTTTTATTTAGTAACAGTTTATGAATTTGAAACAAGGAATGTTTATTTGTTCATTTGTGCCAAGAAAACCGTTTTCGTGCCGCTCAAAGCGGCCTTTTGCCGCTCCTGTGCGGTGCGCACTACTGCAGACACGTCGGGCCGAAGCGAATCGAGGCGCTCGCGGAGACTACGCCCTTGCAACGACAATGCAGAAGAGACACCAGTGGTTGCATGTTGACAGTTGCGACACCGGAATAAAAACTTACCAAGTGCCGTGGCGACGTCCTCGCCCTCGTACAAAGCATGTTTGATAGCTTTCTTAACGGTTTTACCTCATTTCCTGTTTCCCTGTGGTCTGGTCTGTAATTATGTTGCCGTGGTCACTTATTTCATTTTTTTTTCCAAAACGTTTTAAATTTCTTTGAGAAAAATGGTGGGCCGTTCAGTGACGAGTAAGCCGAAACTAGTGAAAATTGTTCTTATTACTGTGATAGTCGCCTGCGCGTCCGGCCTACTCATATTTATAGCTTCTATCCATTTCGAGTTTGCGTACACCATAATAAAATATCATTTTCCCCGAAGTATGCATGTGTGCAGTGGCACGCGTCGCGTATGGTGCGACACTCCATGCACGCGTGACATACCTTCTCGCCCCATTTCTATACTGGGCCAATACACATAATTCCTTGACAAATCGTGAATTTCTCTAAAATTTGTTTTTGTAATGCGTTTGTTATAACGATAGTCATTTGTCAAACCCGAAACAAACTGATTTCTTGAACAACAACTTGTAACTTTGGCAACTGCCAAAGTTACAATTTTTTGCTAGAGGTTGCTTTATAGATTGCACAGCCAGTGGTCATTCATCAAATGACTTCTCCCACTCTGGAAGGGGCGGGAGGGCGTGTGAGACTTTTACTGACTAAAACCCACCCGTTTTCCTTCAGTTACCTGTGCCGGGGCCACGGTATCTTTGTCGAATCACCCGCGACCCTGGTAGGCATCAGCCCAATAGGACCCCGTCATTTAGTGCTGACATCTCTTTGAGGCGCTCGTGGAACACGAAGTGCCGTAGACCCGGGCCTGGTCCCTACCGGATCTCAAGCCCACGCCTCCGGTGGCCGGGAATCCGTTTGCAATTCTCGACGCCCAGGCCGTCTCCTGCGCTGACTAGGGGCGTGAGGGCACAAGGTTCTCTCCTTCTCGCTTTCCGCCTCCTCCTTCCCGAACATTACTGTTTCGCAAAGGGAGGTGACGGCTTCCTATTCGCGCTCGCTCCGTACCAGGGTCAGGACCAGAGCCTCACGCGAGAGATCGCCGTCGCCAATAGCCTCCGTGAGGACACGACGGTGTCCGCCCAATCTGGGCAGACCTCCACCGTATGCTCCACCGTGTCCACCGTGCGATCCACACAATGGTGACACCCGGGCGTTTCCTTCCGCCTTATACAGAACATGAACCTTCTAAAACTACCATGTCCGGTGAGGACCTGTGTCACACAAAAGGTGAGGACGCCGTGGCACCTCTCCAACCACTCTTCATAGAGGGGACTTATCGCCGCTATTGTGGCGTGCCCAGTACTGGGTTGCGACAATCGCACCCTCCATGTCGCCATAAGATCCCGCCGGAACCCTGTCCGCTGTACCGTGATGTCTCAGAGTTACAACCCGGCGTTTCTTCCTCGCGCCACTCCCATACGTGCGCGAGGGCTTTTGCCTCCTGATCCCATGGCGGCAATCCGGCAAGGAGGCTCGCCACCTCGCAGGAGGCCATGTGGTATCCCCGAAGCAGCCGGATGGCCATGGCCCTTTGTGACGCCGATGTTAACCCATCCTGCTGTCATTTAGGAACCCGACTGTAGCGCGTTCCGAGAACTATGAAAACACATGGCCTCGCACTTGTGCAGGGCCACTTCGAGTCCTAATTGCCGGATCCTCTCGATGATTGTGGCAACCCCGCGTATAGCTTGTTCGGCCGCCACTAGGGAGCTACGCTGACGCCACTAGGGAGGTCGGCGCGCAGCTCCCAGTTGTAACCGATATCCCACAGAAGCGGCCCTAGGGGCCCTATCCCTGCGGGGCACCGCACGACATCACTCGCCAGTTCCACTCTCCCTGGTGACCGGGGTAGATGACGGACCTGTACCGTCAAATAGGCCTCGACTATGCGACAGAGGTAGGTCGTCATCCGGTAATACCAAAATGCCTCCCTGATGAACTCCAGAGCAGCGTATTGAAAGCATTTGGGATGTCTAGAGACACCGCCAAGACGACCCCACCCCAGGCCACTGCATCCTCCGCCGTTAGGGCTCGCACGCGAATGAAGGCGTCTACCGTAGAGCGCCGACAAATCCAGCCCCACCCGCACCAGGCGCCCGACGAAGTGGTCTACAATTTCTCTTTCAAAGAGCTTGCCCACCTCGTGGTTGATCCCTTCCTTCATAATTAGCTGTTTGGTGGAGTGGTCTAACAGGTAAATACGGTGCAGATGCTGTACCGAATGTGACCCTCAGCAAACAGTGTTCGTGGAAATCATCTCCCTCATCCGATCTCTAGATAACTCGCTGGAAGTCTGCGTCTTCAGGAGTCATCAATATTCGGCGATACATTTGTTCAATATCAGCCATGAAGCAGATACACTTCATTCTCCGTTTCATTAGAAGGTTCCTCAAATCGTCTTGCAGTTACGGACCTACCAATATATCCTCGTTTATTGTGCCATTGCAGGAAGTACCAAAGACAACGTGTGTTCGATAGGCCTCCTTGTCAGTACGAAATACAGCGTGATGAGATAAGTAAACTGATATTGTTTTTTTTTTCTCTTTCAGGTATCTTCTCCATATGTCCTTGTTCTATGTAATCATCTATGACTTTTGAATATTATTCTTCAGTTCTGATGACTTCTTAAACTTCCGCTCAAGTTGCAAGAATCTTCGTTTGCCTATCTCCTTTGTTTTTCCTTCTGGTGTTTGTAACTTTGTACTTGTGCTTATTTCATTTAGTTGTGGACTGTGAGTTTTGAAAGTAAATTTCACCTCCCTTCCTCATTTCTAGTTGTGTTTTTCTCGTAGATGTCTTCACAGATCTTATCTACTTTAGTTAAATGTCTGTCCTTGTCAATCTCTATTTCCCATATCGATTTCAACATTTCGTCTACGTCAACATGGTGATGCATCACAAGGTAGGTGTGGTTTTGTGGTTTTAATAGATATCCCTGAATATAATTCAACCCTGGTTGCTTTTGTGCAGTTGGAGTGCTTGGTGAATCTGGCTGTACAATCTGTGCGTATTACTTGATTCTTAATAGCAGATCTACAGAACCAGGTGTTAAGTATCTTGGAACAGCCAAGTTAAGCCCGTTAATATGAGGCCGTGATTGATTGACAATTGTTTTGGCACATCTTAGTGGACAGTTCTTTTGACATCACGTAAGCTTGGATCGATAAACTATAGTTATGGTCCCGTTGTGATCTTATATTTAGCTGTACCACATGACAAACTCAAACTCAAAGCGTTTGTTTCAAATAAACCAATTACAGGAGCTTTTGAATTGTCAAGGTCGGTCGGACAGAAAAATTAACCTAGTTGCCCAAAGCGTAGTAGGTACCTATGAAGAATAACGGGTAAGAAACTCCACGGACACTCTTTTAAATCAAATTATGTTTACAAAAAATAGGTTACATCATTCATGTTGAAATTATGCATGAAAGAAAGATGGACAACGTCAAAAGCGTCCGTTACATAAATATATAAACAATGTAAAATAAAATTTAATTAAAATAGGCCGTGGCAGCTAAGAGATGACCAATCCCAATTGACGGTGCCCCTTCACGAACATGACGCATGGATTAACACCATTCAACTCAACTATTTTTAAGGGAGCTAAATGATCCAACACACGCGCTACCATCACCGACACATTATAGTTAGCATGACATACTCTCAGCCGCCAGGGCATATTCAAGTCAATGAAAAACGTACCCAGTAAATGGTAGCTTTATAGCATGTACATAGTACTCACAAACGCAGCAAGCAATTATAAAGTACTAAAATATTGAATTTATACAATGCAATGATTTTTGTTTTTATTCTTCAGCAGCTCTAACAGTATTTACAAATGCTATTCAATTAGTTAATGCGTCCTTGAGGAGCAAGAACAGCTATTAGCCAAGCATTTTTATCAGCAATGTAATCTCCTAACTTATAATATGCTCGGATGCATAGTGTGCGTTTTAAACAAGATTTAATTTTGGTTTCATTTAGTTGATGTATGTGGGGAGATATTTTATTGTAACATTTTAAACAGTACCCCATGAAAGATGAGTCTACTTTAGCCAGCCTGAAACCCGGTTGAAGTAATTGGTCCCTATTTCTAGTGATATAATTGTGTCTTTCACTTCTTTTACTAAAAACATGTAGATTTTTCCTTACGTACATTATGTTTTCATAGATATATTGACAAGGTACCGTCATGAAGTTAATATCTTTGAACAGTTCCCTTAGAGAATCGCGCCTACGGACATTATATATTGATCTGATGGCTCTTTTTTGCAGAATAAAAATAAGTCGATGACTGCAGCCCGTCCCCGTAGTAAAATACCGTACGACATAATACTATGAAAGTTACTAAAATAGACTAGTCTCGCGGTATCTACATCAGTAAATTGACGGATTTTTCTCACAGTATATGCTGCTGAACTTAGCCGTCCTGCAAGGGATGTTAAATGAGGACCGTTTCCGAAAACAGTTTTATCGACGAATTCTAGTTTCTCTTGATTCATTACTATCTCACAATTAGTACTTTTGACATTTGGTAAAGAAAATCTTATGCACTCAGTTTTTTTCCCATTGTATACTAAATTATTAGCAGTGAACCACTTTTGGATCTGCAGTAAGGCGTTATTCACGTCGTCAAGATTTGATGTACGCTTATTAATTTTAAAAATTAACGAAGCATCGTCAGCAAATATCTCCATTTGTTGGTTGGGTTTTAAACAAATGGGGTAGATCATTAATATAAACTAAAAAGAGGAAAGGACCCAATATCGAGCCTTTTGGTACATCCATTTTAACTGTTAGACCGAATCAATTGACACCGTTTATTTGGACTTGCTGTTGTCTATCATTGAAATAAGATTTTACTAAACCGAGCGCAAGTTTTTCAAGTCCGTAATGTTCAAGTGTTAAGAGCAAGGTTTCGTGGTCGACGTAATCAAATGCCTTGGAGAGGTCACAAAAGATTCCTATGGCATCTTGAGCCTCTTCCCACGCCGTAAATATGTGTTTTAATAGGGTGACACCGGCGTCAGTCGTACAACGTCCCTTGGTGAAACCATACTGTTGACCGTGTAAGATATTATTGGTGTAAAAATGATTTAACATTTGATTCAGTGTTACCGTTTCAAACACCTTGCTGAAAACCGGCAACACGGATACGGGTCTATAATTATTGGTGTCTTTACTGTCCCTGGATTTGAAAAGTGGCATTACCTTACTGTATTTCATTAGATCCGTGAAGACTCCTTGATCCACACACAAATTAAATATTAAAGCCAGGTATGGCG
This sequence comes from Dasypolia templi, assembly GCA_963555695.1. Lineage (NCBI taxonomy): Eukaryota > Metazoa > Arthropoda > Insecta > Lepidoptera > Noctuidae > Dasypolia > Dasypolia templi. The sequence goes on along the minus strand of OY743137.1, from coordinate 7,953,744 downwards.
CTATAGTCTCAATAATGAAGGTACAAACTTTAACAGACATTTCCCATAGATCATCTGTTAGTTAGATCTTGATTTGCTTGAAAGCTTTCACTACCATGGGGTTTATATGCTTGAATTTAAATTCAATCGGGCAAGATGAAACGTTTGCTTTTAATAAGTCAATAGAACGCAAGGGCGAGGAGTTTAAGGTTTCAGTCGTTTTAAATGGGATACTGGTAAAGAAATTAACAATTTCTTGAGCAACTTCTTTGTTAGTGTTTACGAGACCACTTGAAGTCTGAAGTGTGAGATCATTATTGTGTATTTTATTCCTGTTGGTTTCGTCATTGATAATTTTACAAACCGTCTTTATTTTATTATCGGCTGTTTTGATCTTGTTGCTAATGTACAAGGCTTTAGCTACCTTACAGGTGTTTTCAAAAGTTTTAGAGTAATTAGCAACGTTTCGGAGTTAATTTAAGGCTTGAGGCCATACAGCTTAAACAATTTTTCTCTACTTTTCCTAATACCCATAATTGCCCTGTCACTGAACAAAAAATTGGAGAAAATTGTTTTTGTTATTTTCTTTGAAATATTATTGAAGTCGGTGCTCACTACCGACAAGAATTCCTCATATAATTTTGTAAAGGTGTGTTTGACTTGAAAGCAACGGTTTGACCGCTGTAATCAGAAGAGACATAATTTACAATGGCTTTATGTAAGTAGTCGCAACAACAAACAATATTATCAACGCATGTAGCAGAATTTGTAGTTATGCGGGTGGGTTCTGGAAACACTTTTGACAGATTGAATGATCTAAAGAAACTTAATAATCGACTGCTAATTGAACTACTCTCTAAGATATTAATACTGAAGTCACCACAGTTAATTAGTGTAGATTTTTTACCAGTTGCCAGTTTTGCTAGAACATCTTCCATTACTGACTCAAATACGGAGTAGTTTTGATAATTTGGGGGTCTGTAAACGCACACTATAACATGCTTATCTAGCTCAACACAGGACAGTTCAATGTTATGTTCAACCGAGAGATGAACTATATCTTCACGAGTCTTAGATTATATAGACTTTTTAACTAAGATTAGTCAACTCCCACGCAGCATAGATTTTCGGTTTAAAAAATTGCCCACATCATAATTTTCATAATTAATTAGCATTTCATAATCTTTCAACCAATTTTCAGTTAAACAAATAATTTCAAAAATGTTTTTTTCTAAAAATAGTTCTTTTTTAATTGTTTGGCAGAAAAACCTTGAATATTTTGATGAAATATTGTCAAGGAATTCTGTTTAGAACCTTTTGTGCACTTAACTATTTGCGAGCAAGAAGACACCTTGTTGTTGGTAGGTATAACTGTATTGTTACTGGTATCTTCTGTTGTCTTACTATCTAGTTTAAAATAACATCCAGAGTAAGCTCCAAGACTCCCATGCCATCTCTGTCATCATGTTTGATATCTGTTCTAGAAGATCGCGCTCCTACAACACTTGCCTTGAATGTTTGTCGCTTAATTTTCAATAGTTGAGTTGCTTTCTCGCTTATGTAGCTATGTGCTATGAATGTAGCTTGAGAAACCTGGTCTATCAGCCTGCGTAGTGCAATGATTTGACCCTCTGTATTTGATGCTTCCACTACAGCAGTCGCTTACAGTGCTATTCCATTTTTAGTGTTATGATGCGACGCGATCACTGTGTTCACTTGTACTGCTTCCTTCTCTTCTGCTACATGATGTGAATCCAACGGTAGTGTTGTTCTCGATGTAGCCGCTGGTTATTTGTTCTTAGTCTCATGTAGTAAAGAATGATGACGTCGGTTACATTTCTGACAGAACACTGGACTGGTCACATCTCTTCACAGAGTGTCCAAGTGCTAGACAGTTAAAACGTTGCAGTGACACAGCGTGTGGTTTTCTTTGCACATTATGAATGTCTTCTCTGTAATCGGTGTGGCAACATGATAAGATCGTTATTTGATTTGTTTCTCTCTTTTATTAGCTGTTACGCCTTTAAGTAACTCCAAGGTGTGGAACTTGGACTCCATGAAGTTATTTAATTCATTCCTAGTAGGTAATGCTTCGCTGTTTTCCAAAATGCATAATATTCTTTTCTCCTAGCTTTTATGTGTCTTTGGGTAAAATTTCCGGATGAGCAGAATTACTACATGACCCTAAGAGCCCGTAGTTATTATTTAATTTTCCATGTTGTTTAGGCATTCTGTAGTTGTATCTAAAAAGCCTTTTAATTGGACGGCTGATTGTAAAGTCATCATCTGCTGGATAAATATTATTTTCATGATGCAGTTTAATATGATGCGTCTGTTACCCATACCTCTTATTCAAAACATCCCATGCAGTTGTGTTATTACTGGATGTCACTTTTAAATGGGTTAATAACGCCTCAGCTTCTCCACTCACACATGTATTTAAATAATGTAATCTCTGTAATCAGCAAATATGCTGTTAGTGAGGCCTAGTTGATGTAGTTGGTAGCCATCACTACATTCCAGACTCCACTTTGGCTAATTTGGTGTTCGTCTGAGCCATGAAGTCGTCTAATAAACTAAACTGTCGTCTGATATTTTGTTCATTCTTCTTCAGCATATTGTTTTGAAGTTCGACTATTGAAGTTAGATTGTTTACCAAATCGATTAAATATTTTTCATTATTTTTAACAGCTTGTATGTCGTTGTGGTATTTATATGCAAACTGTTGATCTAGAACAGAACCGAAGAGGCTGATAGCAACGTATACCACACCATCAATCAGTCCTAGTTTCTGACGATTACTCAAATGCTTATGAGGAGCTAGGAGTATAGTGTTGTAGGACCTCAGTATTTCCATTACGTGGTTAAGCTGTTCTAAAGTTGTCTTGCAGTATCTTTGGTCGGTTTTTTGGCACAGTTCGTTCAGTCCCTTGAGGTAAGCTTCAATTCGACGTACTCCGTTCCAGTAAGTAGTTAAGTTATAGTACTTGTAGTGTCCATTCGTCATGAACCTTGTTCGTTTCCGATTGTGTCGTAATAATTGATATAGTTAAGTCGGCCGTTCAACTTCGAAGTTAGTCATTTGAACGCCATACGTTAAGATTTTGCCATATGACCCAGTTATTAACGTAAATACAATTAGTAACAATGTAAGAAATAAAGTTTATTCCACCCGAATATTAGTCATCAGACGACAACCGCCACGCAACAATCAACGCAAAGCTCTGCTAGAGTGACCGTACACTTATCAGACCTTTTCTGTACTTCCTAGTAACTTCGTTATAAAGCTAGACAGTGCCACTTGCTGCACCGTCATTTTCCTTAAGATTTCTTCTAATGATTCCTTAAATGGTTTGCATTGAACCCGTGAGTTTTGGTTAAACTAACAATATTTACACTACGTTGCGTATTTATGTATGTATGCAAATTGTATGCAAATTTTTGAAAGTTGTTATATGTAGAAAAGGAAGGCACCTTTTCTAATGGTACAACTTTCAAAAATTTCTTGCTCTTATTAATAAACAGTTTCTCTTAAAATTCCTTTACTAATTTATCAACCACGTGTAAGGTTACAGCATTATTACTCTCCCGTCATAATATGTCATGTTATATGAAAAGCGTACATTATGTAAATATATCTCCAGGATCATCGATTGTAGAGACATGGTCCGTGTTCCGTAATGGTCATCTCAGGGCAGATATTGATGGATGCGACATAATAGAATTAACATTTTGTCTGCATGTATGACCGAATACTCTTGAATTAGAAGATTGATGAACGGGTGGATAATATCTTGCTTGAATTTTTGTATACCTGCGTTTTGTTAATGAAAATACATTCCATCACACATTCGTTCATTGATTTGAACTCCGCACTCGCAGACAACGATTTCCGCTATTTACTTTCCTTGAACTATAGAAGATCACGCTTCTTACCAATAAGTAATGCACTCTGTGATAAAATAAATTGGCATTTGTGAGTATGGTGGTTGAAGCAATTACAACGACTGATTCATATCACAAAGCTTAAGTATTCAAAAGAAAAGGAAACTAACTTAAGACTTGCTTATTCAATTAAAAAACTATGCTTAAGTAGAATAAGAGCGTTATACTTCCAAGTTTTTCCATTTACTTGAAAAAAGGGTATTATTTATCACAAAGATAGCATGGCATGATCCGCTTTCGTGATGAATTTATTTTCGTTTGGCATCTAAACAGCTGAATACATTTTGTTGAATCGTGAATATGTGCTTAAAATTTCACAAGTGCAACTGACTAGGATAATTATTGTTCTAGAAACTATGTTGAGAACTAAACTCGAAAAAAAATCTAAAATTTATTTTCATGTTATTGATGTCGCAAGCTTCTTATCCAACCCGACAAAAAATCTGAGTTGTACAATATATTTTGTAATGTTTCTATTTTCGTAATATTTTTATTTGTGCCTGGTTGATGGCAATAGGTTCGCCCCCTATTACATGGGACTTAAACATAACTGGCAAAATTTGGGTGTACTATAGTTAAGGAAAGAAAGAAAGAATAACGTTTATTTGGACAGAGTTCGTGAATTTAAAAAATACAAATAACAAAAAAGTGAAAATATTGTTTTAACAACAATAGTGTCTGCCTCACGGCTCGCGGCTGCGACAAAAAGATTCATAGGTACTAGGTTTATTAGGTACACCTCTTCTTATCCCTTTGGGGAATACAAACGTGGTGTTGTTTCTATTTTCACTCTGAGAAAAATTCTATAGTATAGCCTCCGCATCTGTTCACTGCGGAGTTAAAGTTCAAAATAATAAAGAATTTGAATGATCTAAAAGTAGTATAACCGGGCGTCGATAATATTTATGTGGTTATTTATATCTATACTACTAAATAAACCTGTAAAGTTTGTTTTTTTGTTTGAACGCGCTAATCTCTGAAACAACCAGGTGGATATGGAAAACTGTTTTTGAATTTGATAGCTCAATTCATGAGAGAGGCTATTGGCGCCGAACAAAAACAAAAGAAGTTAGAAAGAACAGTAAGCAAAAACCAAACCATAGCGCGGGCTGCCGATGCGATTCCCCGTAGCGAGTCGGGAGGGAAGTCGTAAGATACACGCGGGCAGAATCTAGTGCTTTATGGACGCACGTATGCGTATGCATTTATTGTACAATTATGTAAATGGTACACCACTGACTAACCGCAGTATTGTCTCTCCTTCTCCCTAATTCATCCAATCGTAGTCTGTAAAAGTTCGCTTTTAGCGATAAGACCACGCATTGTGTAACCCTAGAAAAAGTTTCTTAATTTATATCTTGAATCCTTAAGGTGTACAAAGTGTACAAATTAAAGAGCATTTTAATTCATTCTATTTATAAAGGTTTATTCCAAACGAATAACTTTTATTCCTAAAACATGTGTGAATGATTATGATGATCAAAGTAGAAGCCTATCCAAGTGCTACCCACTCATTGAATGGCATATTACCTACGTATGAATACAAAGTAACCTACTAAATGATACATTTTACACTCGAGAGTCTGTAAATATTATAATGGTTCACAGTTATTTATCGGTTCATAACAGATAAAGAGTTAATTTGAAAATCCACATATTATTCAAATTTTAATTATGGCATGCTAATTATGCACTTTCATTAGCGAGAACGAATGTTTAATAATGTGTTTGTTAAATTACTATTTTATTAGTATAGTACAGTACTATTTTATTGGTTGTATTAATTATATTCATTAAGGTCTCTATCCGTGTTGGTTTAATATAAAAACTTTGATAGTTTTATGAAAAGCTTGGTAAAACTGCTGTAGCATATATCAAATAGTAAGTGTGTAATTTGTGGAGATTTTAATATTGAAATGCTCACAGAGAGTAAAAAACGAACTGAGTTCATGAGCCTGTGAACATGCTATAACTTTAGATACCTATCTCATTAATACTCATAAGTTTATGCGCAATAACTCTTGTTTCTGCATAGATAACATCATCAACACTGCGGAGGGATGTTTAATAGACCACATTGGATGGGCAGCTATTGATAACTTTGATACGAACAATCATACTACTTACTATAAATAAGAGAGTTTTTAGTTATAAGAATATCGTAAATTTTGGACAACGAATACTTGAACATAACTGGATTGCTATGGCAATCAAGATGATTTTAAAGACTTTTGGCAAGGTGCTTCAGTAGGTAGGTACAGTTTTAGAAAACTAGAACAAAAAATAAAATTAAGTCGTCATTTTCAATTAAAGTGGGTCACAAGAGGTGTGTGTGCATGCTCTTTTAGATTTAAACTTCACGCTAGTTTCCTTAACTGAATATTCATGTAAGAATTTATATTAGTGTCATGGGGTCTCAACTCGAACAAATAATAATTAGACTAGAAAATAAACTATAAATCGCAGCAAAGGTACCCATTATGAAATTAACAATCATTAGAAAGCGATAAGCGACAAAATAGGAAATCTTTTGGCTATGATGGAATTCCAATTTCAGTAATAAAAGACGATTTACCAATTTAATCTGACTTTTATTTGACTTTTTATGATAAGTGCATTGGAGAAGGCTTTTTCCCGGAACAACTAAAAATTTCTAATCGAAAATTCTATTCACTAAAACCGTACCGACAAACTATATTTCTCTGTTACCAACTTTAGCCAAGAAATTCAAAAAGGTTTTAAATGACGGCTTAAGCAGACATTTAAATTTGAATAAAGTATTAAATCTAAGACAATTTGTAATGCAGCTCTAGAGGCCTTACATACTTGGTTTAGTGCGAATATGCCATAAATAAATACGACTAAAGCCAACATTATGTTATTTAGACAACATGGACATTGAACTAGATAAAGTTAAAATTAAAATGAAAAGACCACCCCGCACCCCTTGTGGTTTTCGGGCAGCATAGGACCAACCCATCTCATCCCTTAAGTGTCGTACAAGGGCGACTAAGGAAAGTTCTGGAGGATTTTAATGTTTTCTCCGTGTGGTAAGATCACCACACACCCAATCTGCAAGGCTAGGGAGCCTTGTCGCGAGCGTTCCTGTTTTCTGAGATCGGGCGCCCCCAGGCACTAACAAACCTTACCTCTACATGCGGGGTTCTGTAGGGTATTGACAGATTTTTTCCTCTGCTTTTCGTGGGAACTAAATGAGTCATTCAAATGCCAATAATCAACTTGGAGGCGGCGGTGATGCTTGCCACCCACAACGTCAGTTGTTGGATGAGGTCGGTGAGATGGTGAAGTAAAAAGGATAAATTTGCTATGTGTGAATGAGAGAATAGAAAGGGAGTGGACATATCTAAACACGGTTCTCTTATCGCTATAAGGGTCCGTGTTCAACAGACACGTAGGAACTGTCAAGGTTTTAGAATTGTCACCTGCGAGCGGATGATAAAATGTGTGAAAGATTATGTTTGTGTGAGTCCCAGGATTCTATTGGTAAGAACAAAGGTAGGCCTAAACCCTGTCTTAAGATACATAAGGAGAGGGACGAATTTTGGGGCAGTTTAAGGGATTTAGCAAATGGATGTAGGTCAAACGAGAAGATTGTTATGCTTGGAGACATAACAATCTTCTCGTTTCACCTACATCCATTCACTGGTTGGGTTGGAGTGAAGAGGAATGGGTACAAAAAAATATTTGTTGCACTTGGGGATGATAGAGTGAATGTGAATGGGATGAGTTTACTAGAGATGTGTAGAGAAGAATTTTTCAGTTTTGAACACAATGTTAAATCATAGATAGGTTAACAGGTATACTTGGAAAAGGCAAGACAGTAGAAGCACTTCGTGATTGTGCATAAAAGATTAAAGAGTAAAGTCACGGATACTAGAGCATTTCAGGGTGTTAATGTAGCTGCGAGAAATTACGGTACAGCGGACAGAGCTCCGGCGGGATCTCATGGCGTGTGCGCATGGAGGGTGCGATTGTCGCAACCCAGTGCTGGGCACGCCACAATGGCGGCGTAAAGTCCCCTCTTGGAGGAGTGGTTGGAGAGGCGCCACGGCGTCCTTACCTTCTGGACATATGGCACTTTAAAAGGGAAAAGACTATCAGCAGGAGTGTAATACGGCATTGGTCTTTTGAGTGTTGCCGGCAAACTGTTTTCGAAGGTTTAGATAGGAGTGATAAGAGTGACATATGAGATAATATGTTTTGTTCAGGTAGGATTTAGATAGGGAATGAGCTGTATGGACCAATTCTTCTCCTTAAGATGCAGCCGAAAAACATCTGGCATAGCTCAAGAAAGTCTAATGTGCTTTCGTTGACTTGGACAAGGCCTATAAAAGTGTGTGGAGGGAAAAACTGTGGTCGATACTATCCTTGTACGTGTATCCGGTGTGAACTGGCGCTTGGTATGGGCACTAAAATCTTTATACAAGGATACAAGTGCTGGTATTAGGATAAATGGGGCACACACGAACTGGTATTGCATCTAGAGGTGTGTCAGACAAGGTTGTGTAGCGTCACCGTGGCTAATCAACCTGTACATGGATGGTTGTCTGACAGATTTGAAAGAGGGTTATGCGGATTGACGATGAATGAGTTGCCTGTCAAATATGCCTTCTCTACGCAGAAGATCAAGTTCTACTTGCATCGTCAGCAGAACAGTTGCAAGACATGGTGACTCGGAATGGATGTATCGGTGTGTGATGTGAAAATAAATGATAAGAGTGTGGAGAAAGTAAGTGAGTTCGTATATTTTCGGGGCGTTTACAAGAAATAGAAATATTGCTGGCGATGTGGAAAGGAGAGTGAATGCGGGAAATAAACTGAATGAAGGGCACGACTGGCTGTTCAAAATGGTGTGCTGGTGCCTAAGCTTATATATGGAAGTGAAGATTGGGTGTGGCATAAAAAGCACGAAAGCAGAATAAATGCTGTAGAAATGCGTTCCTTGCAAAGCATGTGTGATGTTACTATGAATGATAGGCTGAGGAATGATGTTATAAGGCAACGGTGCGGTTAAATAAATGTTATTGACAAAAATTATATGAGTATGCATGGATAGTTTGGTCACGTTGAGAGCTTGAAGCAACAATAAGACTTCGACTGCATTAAGGAAAAGTTAATCACCGCTCCGATACTGCGCCAAGCTGACGAATCGATGCCGTTTACATTGAGGACCGACAGCAGTGGTTATTGTCTGGGAGCAGTACTGATGCAGGGGGAGGGCCCCGAGGAAAGACCAGTAGAATACGCCAGCCGATTGCTGAATAGTGCGGAGAGAAACTGTAGCACAACGAAAAGAGTCGTTTGGGCTGTTACCAAGTACCGCGCATACATCGAAGGTACCTCTAATAGGCTGTGATAAAGAGCGACTACCAACCTCTGCGGTAACTGATGACTGTAAAGTCACCAAGGAGCCGGTTAGCTGCTATGAAGAAGATACAGGATGTCTCGTTATACCGGCGCACGAGCGTGATAAAGTCGTAAACCGATAACAGGAAGCCGACTGGACTACTGCAGACCCCCGCAAATAATCGCCGCTTTGAAATCGCCACCGTGGACCTTTTTGACCCATTGCCATTGTCGGAGACCGCCGATAAGAACAATCACTTGTTCTTATCGGCGGTCTCCGACAATACTTATCGTGATAAGACACGTGCTCTCGATGGGTAGAGTAATTCCTCTACAAGATGCTATCAGCATAAACTGTTCCAAGATCCTGATCTCAGATGTTTTCCTGAGATATGGAGTACCAAGACAGATCTTGAGTGACAATGGTGTACAGTTCGTAAGCAAAACAATGCAGCGGGCTTGCTATTTGGCATTACTCAGCCGCTGTCGCCTGTATACAATCCACAAACGAACCCGATGGAAAGGAAGAACCGGTATCTGAAACCACAACCTGCTATTTCGGTGGGAAAAGATCACAACACATGGGACGCTCACTTACCCACGATACGTTTCGCGATGAACTCTGCAGTGACCAGCAGCACCGGATTTTCACCGGCTTACTTGACGTTTTGACGAGAGATGTGAGCGCTGGCCGACGTCATCGCTGATATGCGCAACATTGTTTAGAGAGAACGTCGTGATGAGCCTTTCTCCTAACAATGATGAAAAGGTTCAAGTGAAACAAAAACGTTATGCCGACGAGGGTAGCAGTGCGCACCTTATTATCACAAATCCTATAAACAAACACACTAAGAACATGATAAATGATCTGAAAAATGCACACAGAATTCTCTACCGATCTATCACTCTATTATGATCAGATAACTTTAAAATGCATATAAATTCAACATTCTACCCTAAACGGTATCGGTATTGATATTCCATGTCTGACAAAAAACCGCTTAACTTCTGTGATGCTGAAGCGGTTTTGATAAAATCTTTTATTTATGTGCTAGCCTTTAACCACAGAATAAGAATGCATAGAAGCGAAACGATACGAAACAATCTTCTTTTTCTCTTCTTTTTTATTAAAAATCAATAGCTGTTCGTTAGTCCCGCTAAAACTCAGAAATGACACGGCCGATTGTGAAGAAACCTTGGTAAATTGTTTTGTGCGCGCCGGAGAAGGTTTTAAAAGGAATTGCAACGCATGCCAGCTAGCAACGGCATTAGCTAGTAGTAAAAAGTTACGGGCCGTAAGAAATGATCTAAACCATCAGGATTGTAGAGTATTAGGATATATCGCACATGGGGAAATCTTCGGTTATTTTGACCAATCAGCGGGATAATTCCGTGACACACATAAAAAGGCAATCGATCGCAACGGCTTTCTACTTGACAGTTTAGCCACGTTCATTACGATATTTACGTTGTTGAGGAATGATTAGAAATATCCTTCGGAACACTCTGATTGAGATTCATACCTAGCGTGTTATACAATTAGGGTGCTGCTTTTGGGTGAGCGCAAGTCGTAGCAGTAGGAGGGATTGCGAAACAATTGAAAATTATTTCATTGACATCAACTTAAGCACAAATATTTAATTACAATCGAGAAATGAAAATGTTACATCACTTATTTTAACACACTGTAATTAATTTTTATTTAGCATTCACCCTGATTAGACACTGATGTATTGGCCCAAATTTTATATTATTTCTACGTTTAACAAAATTGACCAAATTATTCGAATTTGACCCAATAAACATTTCATAAATGATAAATGATTTTATTTCTGTAAATAGGTTTGTACAAACACTTTTACACGTCAATCATATTTTTAAAACTAGGTGAGATCGGCATTTCCTATCTGACGACTCTGAGAAGAAACGCCGAAACAAACTCAGAGGTCACAGTCTCTTTTAAAGTCCAGACATAATCTTGGTCAGGTCATGTGAAGACCATGTGGATTGATATCTGAAATGGTCTTTTGAGGAAAGAACCACACAGAATGAGTGGACCTGTCCAGTCAGTGCACGCATTTGTCAGTTGTCATGCAGCTCAACACAGAAGTAAAGGAGCTAAACGATTCGACGAACATTACCAAAGAAAGGACATTTGGGTAGGCCGCATAAATTACTCAAACTGCCAGACCATGATTAAAACTAATAATTTAAAAAAAATGCATTAAAAAAAAACAACAAATCCACAATGTCTTCATATTCACAATAATTAAAATAGTATAATCCTTTACAAAGTAAATGTCATTGCATATATAAAGTGCATCAATGTCAAAGTGTAAATAAAATATGAAAATAATCTTGGTCATATCATATGAGGACTATGTAGACTGGTGTCTGAAATGGTCTTTTGAGGAAAGAACCACACGGATTTGAGTGGACCTGTCCAGTCAGTGCACGCATTTGTCAATCATCGTGCAGCTCAACTCAGAACTAAGGAGCTCAACGATCCGACGAACAATACAAAAGAAACGACATTTGGGGAGGCCGCGTAAAGTACTCAAACAGCCAGACCATCATCATTAAAAGAAGAAAAAAAAAATGCAATGACCCACATAGTCCTAACATTCACAAAAATTAAAACAATATTATACTTTATACAGTAAATATATACATGTCATTGTTTAGATAAAAAGGTACGTAAATAGAAAAAAAACATTAAAATAAAAAAAAAGTAAAAATAGCAAATTACACATCAATTATGTCTGTGTAAACTTATTGGAGCAGCTCAATCCCAAGCCTTCTTGTCCTCAATATAGTCCTTGACAGTATAATAGGCTTTCTGGCATAATTTCCGCTTTATAAAAGTTTTAAATTTATTAAGGCTTAGTTCTTGAATGTGGCTAGGAAGTTTATTATAAAAACGTATACATTGACATTTAAACGAGCCACCTATTTTCTTGAGCCTGGTAGTGGGAACAACAAATTTGTGTTTATTCCTAGTATTTTTGTTATGGATATCACTGTATTTTTTAAACAGATTAATATTTTTATGTGCATATAAAAGATTTTCATAAATGTACTGAGAAGGCACAGTCATTATATCAATCTCTTTAAATATGTCTCTGAGGGAGTGTCTGGGACTTAATTTATAAATTGAACGAATTGCCCTTTTTTGTAAAACAAAAACTGTTTGAATGTCGGCGGCATTTCCCCACAAAAGAATACCGTACGGCATCACACTATGAAAATAACTAAAGTAAACTAATCGCGCTGTCTCTAAATAAGTTAAATTACCAATTTTTCTAACGGCGTATGCTGCAGAGCTTAGTTTTTTTGACAATTTATCTATATGGGGGCCCCATTGAAGCTTGGCATCCAAAGGCATCCATATTTATAATAGAAACCGTAATAGACGTTAAAGTTCGTACGAGGTGATAATTGTGAATTTAGAAGCAATTTTGCAATGCCACCACACAATGATCTTGAGTTTCCATTCCCTACACTTTGCTTAATCTATGAGCTCATTGAGCATCTTCCTATCCGCTTTGATACCCGTTCCTTGCTATTTTTCTCAGCGTTACGGAAGTACGAAGTAAAGATCGGGCACATTTTACCTTTTCTGAGGAAAAATGGTCGTGTTTAAATGTTTCGATTTCAGTATGTTTACAAGTTTCGTGTTAGTGTTTAGGAGTCTATTTAGCATAAGTTAGGGTAAAATTTGAGCAAGGTTTTAGGTTTTCAGTTTTTATACAGATGTGTATTTATATATCATATAGTTCGTAGAATTTTCATACTGATTTTTGGACATTTCATGATATATCGTCATATAAATTATCCGATCGGTCACGATCGCTATTTTATAGTTTTGAAAATAGCTGCTTATATCCGTTTATAAAATAAGCTTTTTCTTTTTTTTTTACTTTTTATAAAAAAATCATTAAAAAAGTATAAAAGTTTCAAGTCTTTCGCAAGAGTAATAAGAATTCCTTTCTGAATAAAGCAAGTGAATGATCCGTAAATTTAAAACCACCCTGACTGCAACCAATTAACGTTCCTCAATCGCCAGCTGTCATATTGATCTGAATCATTCCTTCCCGGCACACACCTTCCTCCATCAGCAAGGTGTGTGACGAAAAAGTACCTACCTATGCAATTCTGAATTGAATTCCATTTTTGAATTTTCCGTATCATTCGCTTAATGAATTCATAAAGACATTTCGGGCCTGTACACCCGGCATAATACGAGATCAAAATGTAGAACGATATTTTTTAAAGTCACTCCCGATCTACTACACTCTCGCTCCGTTCTATCCTTTAATATCAGACACTCACTTTAAACTAAGTTCAAGTTCGAAATTCAATAAGAATTAAAATTCAAAAGTAGAAAGTTATGGAACGTCACTGCTAGTTCAAAACTATCTTATTTCAAACGAAGAAAGATTCAAATGCACCTCAAAGTAAAACTCGAAGTGCGATAGATTTTCAAAATCATTTCTAGATCTTTCCGTACCACGTATGCTGAGTTGGTTTTAAGAGTCTGTTTAATAACCTATATCTCCATTGTTATTGAACTTTTCATATTTGAGGTGGCACTTCTGAAGTTCGATTTTGTCTCTTTTGATTTAGGTTGTCCTATCAATTTGAGTATGGATGAATTATTAAATTTGTAATTGAATACGGTTTAAAGTTACTATCATTGGAGTTTCAAGCAGTATTCATGGAGAGCACTGTAGTCTTACCAAGAGGTATCGTATTACCCAGTACCTGGGTTGTGAAGATCAGATAGGCAGTTGCTCCATGAAAAATACTGGTATTCAGCTGTATCTGGTTAGACTGGAAGCCGACTCCAAAAAAGTTGGGAAAAATGCTAGGTAGATGATGATTCATGGACAGCATTTTAAAATCATGCACATTTGGGAAAAGAACTGAATATTTGTTTAGATAAGGGTCTGATATTATTAGCATATTTTGTAACTTTGGTTCGGTGATCTAAGTAAAGAAATTATCTTTTTCTTAGATTAAAAATCTATTAACTTTTTTGTGGTCAAAATATTTTCAAATCCAATCATTTATTTTTGCAAACATGGGTAATTGGTACATAGATGTATTCTTAAATTAAAGTCCTACATATTCTACCGTCTCATGGGCATGCAAATAATATTAATTTCCAAACAGAAATTCTATTGATGTCGAATAAATATGAATGTCAAATCATTAGAATTACAAAAAAAAAAAAACAGACTTATAACGATAGGATTTGTTTACAGTATTGTCAAAAATTATGAAGTATGTCAAATTGTCAATCAGAATTAAAAGTGTCAGAATAGGAACATGTATGTACTAATAATAATAGTTTGTCAGTCAGTGCAGAGATTTATCATTAAGGAAGTCGTCAATTGTGTAATAGCTGTTCTCAATTATTATTTGGTTGAGTGACCTTTTAAATTTTGTTACAGTCATATTTTTTATCACATCAGGTACCTTGTTATAAATGCGTGGGAAAATACCAAACTTTCTGCGTATTTGTGGTTTTACATTTCACTCAATTCGAACAAATATAATATTTCTTTTTCACCCTAGAACAATCCAGTTCAATTCCAACCATCGAACAAAAATAAAATAGCAACAAAATCCGCACCAATTATATCAAGCATTGTCGCAAGTCTATCACAAAGCAAATAAACAAGCTTGCCAAACTCCTAAACTCGCGTTGTTATCAAAACGATTTGGAATGTTGTCAACGATATAAGATGAAAAGCTTTCAAATTTTGTGTTACGTAATTGTTCCTGGTTGTATAGCTATATGGGTATAAGGTTATAATTACAGAAAATTGGATAGGTTTGAAGCGTTTAAAATGGTGGTTGGGAATATAATTTTAATTTATCCTTCTCTTAGTGAGAATGCTTATGTCCGTTAGGGTGATCATGCCATAATAATTCAATCATTACTTTTGTGTTATTTAATATAAATAAAGTTTTTTTCTTAAGTTGTTTTCAAAACGTAAACCTTATTAGTTTATTGTATTAATTAAATAATACATTGGTTTTTGAGTGTTACTTTGAGTGTATGAGAGACGAACGGACATATAGACATAAATATTTAGGGAGCTTACAAAAAAATTTAGGTTGAGTGCTTAACATAAAAATGAATCTAGTTTCGGTATGTTATTTTTATATTGTAACAAGCTTCTTATAAAACTGTGTGCCAAATTTTAGTCCATCGTGTCCTGGGGATTTCCCTCTAACCACATTTTTAATATTGGCCCTGACCTCTTTCGCCAAGACCGGCGTTGGTACCTCCTCATCTCTCCTCATTTTCGAGGTCCAAGAGGCGACTGTATAGTAAACTCGGCAATATCTTTTGGGTTGGCAATCCCAACGATACTCACAGGAATACCAGGCATAGGATTAAGCTTACTAGTACCTTTCCAGAAACTCGAAACGAATCCATCCTCAACTGTTCCTGGTGGTTTTGGCACCACTTGACTTTTCCTTTGAAAATTTTCCGCTATTTCACCATTGAGTCATACACAGACCCGATGAGGGCTTTCCGTAATCGCACCATGTAATGAAACCCAGCCTGGCATTTCTATGAGCATCACCCACATACCTATTCCACCCAGCTAATGGTTTCCTTCGTTCACAACTTTTTTGCTCGAAAGTGACAACAGCGTTCGTACACAAGATATTTAGTACCTCTTTATAAAAAATATCTATGACCTCTCTATGAGAGGTAATAATACAAAATTTTCCACAGCACTTTTGTAACTCAGCATGCAAATCAATGAGCCTAAGTTTGGAGTTACATAAGCTTTCGTAAGCCAGATATTGACTTGCATTCCGGTCTCCCCATTTAATTACGTTACAAACAGGGTTTATTGGCAATGCCTTTTGCTTAATAACATCTACTAATGGGAGATGATCAGACCAATAACCGTCGTATTTAACATAAAAATTGGTAATACAATCTAAAGCTGCACTTGAAACCATGCAATTGTCCAGCCAGCGTTTGCAACCATGTGCCTCACTAATAAATGTGAACGTCTCAGATGATAGCTGCAGCCTACTAGTGTCCACACATGTCCAGTCTTTTTCTAGGGAGAAAGTTAAAAGTTCACGATAAAAACGCTCACCTGGATGTGCGTTGAAATCCCCTAGCATGATTACAGACTCAATGTCACTATCATCAATTAAGGCACTCACCGCACTTAAACAGTCTGTGAACTCGGCACATTTTCCGCGCAGTCAGTGGGCATGTAAACACTAAACACTAGCACTGGCCGATCATTCGTCATCACCCGTATAGCTGCAATACGCGGATTCACACACGAGACCACAGAGACGCACGGGAAAAGCGACTTACGCCACAGCAGTGCAACTCCACCGAAAAGCCGACCTCTCAGAATACCGGTCGCCGCGCGCCGCGTCAACAGCTGATGTCCCGTTACTCCCAAATTCACTGTGCACGTCAGCCAAGTATATCTGCAAAGCTACACAGCTGCTGTATACCCTCGACGGAGCGCTTGATATTCTTGCAGTTATATGTCTCTAATGTTGTGCTCATAATTGTTCCGAATGCTTTCTGTTTTCATCCTTGTTTTTGTAAGGTCTAAAACGTCTACATGTTATACCTGCTGGCCACAACTCATCGCTTAAGATCATGTCTAACTTGTTATTGCAGACTATTATTTTATACGCATTGTATTCTTTTTCGTATTTAATTTAGATTTTTTGTAGAACAACTTTTTCTTTAATCTTCGAAAACACACAGAGGAACAAAGGTATCTTCGAACTGGTGGGCTTAAATTTATCCTCCGGCATGTAAACAGCTTTTCCTCTAACAACAAAGTCTGAGTGCACGTTTCTGTGCCTCTTCCTTTGCACTGTGATCCATGGTTCTTTAGGACATTCCCATTTCCATAAACCATTTCGCGCTACCTCTGCTAACGACTTAATATTATTTACATCAGTCGTAACGATACCACTGACTAATGAGTCGGCGCTAACGGTGTCGATCTCAGGCACTTGCATTCCCTCAGCAAAACGGTTCGACGGCGACAATGTTATATTATGTGTACTCACAGTTTGTGAGTCACCGGGTCGCTGCTGCATGACGTCGCAGGTGTCACCGGCGGCGGCTACGGTCGTGTTAACAGCAGGGCTCGGGCTGCGTGCGAAAGAGATATCGCTATGGCAACTTCCAGCCTTATTGTTTTGCAGAAATGCGGGTGATCGCCAATGTACCTCTTCCGTTGTTTCAATTTTAGGCGTACTTTCCACATTGCTGTTATTATTTGACAGATTTATGATATTGATCGGACCACTATCACAATCACTTTCCAGTAAGTATCCACCACGTCTATTGTTTACATACACTGGTCGTTCTGCATCTACCAGAGATGAAAACTTAATATGGTCGAAGTATTTAATTGGTCTATCGTCGCACTTGACCGTTTCAAATTCTGAATTTCCGATTTCAAACCCAGAATATCTTTCAACAGAGCTGAGACATCGATATGGTCACAGGATATCGGTGGTAGCTTCTCCAACATTCGGGCAACAAAGATGGGGGTCTTATCTGGGTCTGTTGTCTTTAAAACGCATATAATATCTTCAATATTCTTCTGCTCTTTGTTTTTTCGCCTCGATATATTGCGGGTACTTGTAGAAATAGACTCAAACAATAAACTTTTTGCTGTTGCGATTTCTTCCTCATTATAGGTGCTAATACACAACCGGATCAAACTCTCCTCGTCAATAATTTCTATTTTATTTTTTATCACTAGGTTACATGATACACACTTTTCTTTCTCAGAAGACTTTCACAGAAGATTGTCAAGTATTGTCTATGAATAATAATTAAAAAGATGTCTTCGACGAATGATCCAAGTAATGGTGTGTGTTTCTTTAATCTCCATATTTATTCAACATCAAGAACCTGATCTAATATTTATATATGTCGCAGACCCAACACAGAGCCACAATTATTAGAATCGCTATGGATTATTATTAATTTAGAATAACGACATCTATTATCGTTTGTCGGAAACGTCAAGCAATATGCTTGGGTGAGGTAGATACAGGGCTTGGCAGCTGTCGTGATGGCGGAAACCAGCGCCAAGTGTCGTGCGGTGTTCCACAGGGATCGGTCGTGGGACCGCTCCTGTGGAACATCGGGTACTACTGAGTGCTGAGGGGCGAGCTCCCGCCGGGCGCGGACCTGACGTGTTACGCGGACGACACGCTGGTCACCGCCCGGGGGAGTTCGCACAGGGAGGCAGCGTTGCTCGCGACGGCGGCGGTCTCAATCACGGTGAGCCGCATACGGCGCCTCGGCCTGGAGGTGGCCCTCAGCAAGTCGGAGGCCATGGTGTTTCATGGCCCCCGGCGGGCGCCGCCGGCCGGATCACACATTGTGATCGGGGGGGTCCGGATCGCTGTCGAGCCCACCATGAAATATCTGGGATTGGTGCTCGACAGCCGGTGGGACTTCAGACCCCACTTCCGGCGGCTGGCGCCCAAGTTGTTGGGCGCGGCCGGGGCGCTGGCAACGCTGCTTCCCAATCTGGGAGGCCCGAGCGCCGCTTGTAGGCGGCTCTATATGGGGATCCGATCTGGGCGTCTGACCTGACGGCCGGCAGCATAGCTGTCCTGCGCAAGCCGCAGCGGGCGATGGCCGTCAGAGTCATTCGGGGGTATCGCACGATCTCCTTCGAGGCGGGTTGTGCACTGGCCGGGTCACCGCCCTGGGACCTGGAGGCGAAGGTGCTCGCGTCACTGTACCGGTGGCGCGAGGCGGCGCGGGAGCGGGGCGAGCGACCGATGCAGCGCCATATCGAGCAGCGTCGGTTGCAGCTCCGCGAGGTCCTGGTGGCGGAATGGCGGGTGAGGCTGTCACGCCCTACCGCCGGCCTCAGCACCAACGAGGCGATCCGGCCAGTGCTCGACCGCTGGCTCGGGAGAAGGCACGGCTCCCTGACATTTCGGGCGGCGCAGGTGCTCTCGGGGCATGGTTGCTTCGGGAAGTACCTGTGTCGCATAAACAGGGAGCCGGACGCCCGGTGTCACCACTGCGTCGACTGCCGGGAGGACACGGCGTGGCACACGCTGGCAGAGTGTGCCGCTTGGGAGTGCCCGTGCCCTCATCACCGAAGTAGGCAACGACCTGTCGCTGCCGGCCGTCGTGAACGCGATGGTCGGCGGCGCAGAGTCCTGGGACGCAGTGGTCTCCTTTTGCGAAACGGTCATCTCGCAGAAGGAGGCTGCGGAAAGGGAGAGAGAGATCTCGACTCTCGACCCTGCCCGCAGCAGACGCACCGGGCGTCGGAGGAGGAGATAATTGCCGGCCGGCCAAGGGTGTTTGCGTTCGAACTGATTTGTTTTGTTTTCTTCTGCCAGAGGGCGGGAGCGATCCTTGACACGCAGTCTTTTTGCACTCTCAACGTTGTAGGTTGCGTGTGGCGGCAGATTTAAATTAGGAATAAAAGGAAGGAATGAGGATGGACTAGGAAAGCATCACAGAGCCTGTTCAGATTTTGGCTTTTACATAACTCTGACATCATATTTTCATTATTTGACATTTTACAATTTTAATTAGTTTTGATTTTACTTTATTAGATTATTTTATATTTTGTGAATGTGAGAACGTCGTAGGCCTTGTGGATTGTAAATTAATAGACCATAGTCTATTTGTTTAACATATGGTACTTGTTGACAGGCCTACACTGTCCTCCCATACCTATTAACACTGTAATTCAAAAACATTGTAAACGACACATATTTTTAAAAGAGTAACCATGGAGTTTCTTGCCGGCTCTTCTCCATAGGAAACGACCAATTGGAACCGTGCACCTAGAATCTGAAGTTTCATAAATGCCCATGTAGGTTTATGTGAAATAAAATATGTATTATGATTTTGATTTTTGATTTTGAAAGAACAAAAAAACTGGATTTTTCGAAATTCGTCTACGATTTTGACGTCATCCTAATGCCTTACATGACCGTTAAGCTCCAGTAAACTAAAAAAAGGCACTTTGACACTTCTGTATCTCTCGACGAGATACCGATGTAGCAAGAAATTAAAAACATTTTTTATTATCATTGCAACATCGGTCGAAAATCGACCAATGTTGCAATGATATTGAATTTGTGTTAAGTTCCTTATAACCGATTATTTTTTGTTATCTTTGGCATGCTAAAATCATAATAAATAACTAGTGGCACTTATTATACTCACTAAATAATCACAACAATAAAAAAATCAACCGATGGTCACTATTCGACAAATCGAAGGTTGATATTGTAACAATCACCATAAAACACAGGTTATTGCTGTTACTCACCAACTTTGGGGAATTAACTGACGATTTTCGTAATTATGTTGCGTAGGTTTGATATTGACATACAGCCATAACTCCCTAGATTACGGTAATCACCATGATTGGCAAAAAGACTGGTTATTACTGCGCGTGATGCTCATTTACGTAATAGTGCTCCCCTGCGCAACACTTTCTCTCGCGGCCACCGAAAGGAAATTCATTCCAATGTATTTTATAGTAGTTTAAATGTAGGTATTTTCATTATTTTTATGTTGTCTTATAAAATTAGGACAAAAATAAGTATAATTATGAATTGCCCATGTTATTTTGGATATTTTTTTGTGTCATCATTTTGTCTACTCTTTTCGTCGTCAAAATAGAGGACGACTAAATTATTGAAAATCACGATTTTCTCATGTTGAATTGTCGAAATGCGAGATAAATTAGGTGTTCAGGTTAGGGTTTAACGAGAAAACACCAAGTTGCCATGCAAAATACTCGACTCGTTCTATCGCAGAACGAGTCGAGTATTTCGTATGGCAGCGCTGTCAGAATACGAGATAATTGACAGGTATGGACGTGACGAGAAAACGCGTGAGTATCTGTCGCGTATATAATATGCTAACATGACAAACATCAGCTCAAAATACTGCCCAATCGAATGTACTGACCAGTAGGTTAGTACATTCGATTCGGCAGTATTTTAAGCCGGCCCGAAGCAACTCCCACAAGGTTTTCATTTGACTTGTGCCGATCGGCAAACTTCGTTCAGCATCTACCCTTCAGTCAAACATGTTTGCGTCGGCTCGTTTTTAAACTAAGAATAATAAAATTCGAACTAAGCTGAGTATTTTTTTCATATTTAAATATTTATTTATATTCAGTTTTGTTTTCAACTGTACCGATTAATGCCAAGCCGAACATGTTTGAAGCACCACTCCTTCTATAGAGAATTAACCATGAGTTCATCTAATTAGTGCCACTTTTGTTCCTAATAAACACGAAGTATTACTAAGAACTGGTTCTCTTTGAGTGTCTCTTAAAATGTGTCACGTCTTCACCTTGTATTAATGTCACCTATGTCACTGAATAATGATCTAGAATTCTAGCTTTATTTGAAATGTGGGTTCAGTATGTCTAATTTTATTTTTCGTGTTTTGATTTTAGATTATTTTAGCTCTAGGTCATGGTTTTAGTCTGGAGTTAACTTAGCAAAAATTCGGTCATACTTTTTTCTAACGAAATTACAACAAAACTTGAATAACTAACATTTCAGGCCAAAAACAAAATATTCCCATGAAAATTCCAATAGTATATACAGTATGCAAAATGATATGATCCCAAATGAAAAACCGGGTTACAAGTGTACCAAGGCCCTTACTTCAAAACTTTCGAAGCACACCGAAGGACATCCCCGATGAATAAAAATCTCGTCTCAACTTGATCCACGTTGGCAGACAAGCCCGCATCCAACTTATGAAAACAATATTTCCTCACCAACTTTGTTTTTGTGGTAATTATTTTAAATGAACAAGTTTCACAAGAGCAGTCTGCGAAGGCAATAAAGTTTACGAATTTCGGAAATTAAATCCTTGGTCTCGGCATGAAAATGAATCTTGTCCACCTGAAAACCGAGGAGATTTCAAACATAAAAACTTATTGCTGAACCATTTTTGTAATTCTGATTTAAAACCCGTAAAAAATAACAGCCGCATGGGTCGATTAAAGGTTAAGCTAAGCTTGCCGCGGATCGTGGATGATTTCTCCGTGGCGGAAAGTATGTTAAGCACGGCTATCATTTGTAGATCTTTGACAGTCGTTACTGGTAGTCAGAAAACCAAAAGTCTTACTTACAGTTTTACCAAGTGGTATCGTGGTACCCAGTAACTGGCTTGTGAAGCGCAGATACGCAGTGGCTTCGTGTAAAATACTGGTAGTCAACCGGATCCGATTAGACTGTAAGCTGATCCCAATACATTTGCGACCAAATTATAATACAACCCAAAAAATATTTATATAATTGATTCTGTGAAGCAATTAAATTTTTTCTACGTGAGTGAATTTTCAGAAATGCGACGAGTAACACGGGTGCAGTTATTAAATCATTAAACAATCATCGGGTAAATTTCTGCTTTACATCATGGTGGCCAACGATAAACTATCGGCTTCAGCGCCCTCGAAAAATATGAAAACGACACCTATGGCGAATATACACACTCACGCACATATTACACACGCACGCACACACACACCGTTTTATTCCATTGAGGGCCTCAATGAATCATCAGTTTCTCTCAAAAAGATTCGGTTAAAGAGAACTGAGTGAGAACTTGAATGAGGCAATGAGATGAGGAAAAATCCAGAACCAAATTTTCCAAGACCCAGGTCCAGAATCCAGATCCAGACTACGGACCTCCAGAACAGTATCTACCTACGAAATTATTTTATTTCCGAATTCCGACAATTTTGTTATGAAATTTATGAGTGTCACTCTTAACACCGCGATTCAGAAAATGACGACATTTGCTTAACGCCCTTTATCTATTCAAATGGTTAACGCAAAATTCTCTCTGCTTACAATAAACTATTTCAACTGAAAACTGAAACTGAAAAACTGTGTGTCTACATTACGTAATGAAAAGTTTTTCTTGAAGACTTTAAATTACGATTGCGATGAAACAAGAACTAAATATAACTACAAGTTATTATACACAATATTCTAGTGTAAAAGTAAACCATCTTGGGTTTGTACTTTTTACATGATACCTGATATAATAGATCTCTCACATCCTAACAGACAAACAGCCAAAAATCCAAAAAAAATATAGAAATGGCATCCTTTGGTTATCCTATAGCAGACAAAACGAAGACAGTGTTATGTTAACATCGAAGTAGAGAAGAACAGTACGTAGCCAACAGAGTTAGATACTGTTCTAAGATTCTGGTTAGACGTGCCACAATCGCTGTCAAACCACAGCAACAAAATGTCGCCGATTAGTGGCAACGCTGAATGATGCCACAAACGGCTGCTTGAAATATTGTTGTGGTAGCTACAAAATAATAATGCTAATGGTCTCGCTGTTGTTGCTTACTTGCATTCAGTACCTAGTTGCGTTTGAGGCTGCGATATTATGGATGAACAACTACTGTCGCCGAACGCAATTGTTAACTACATAATATAATTATGGCATCGAGGAAAAAATTATAGTTTTCCTACATTAGGGTCTTGTCAGATTTTCTGTGCTATGCGCGTAACATACCATTACCTGCACGACCACACTTTTGTTGTCATGGTGATAGCATGTCTGTCCAAACTTTTAAAAGTAAATAACTCCAATTCCTAGCACTTTTCCCGGACGAGAGAGTTGATAGAGGTGTGTTTTATTGTTTCTTTAGCTTTGAGGCAACTGTGTAAATAGCATTAGCATTGGGTGCACGTTATTTGTGAATTTAGTTCTACTTTCTGAATTTAATTTTAGATGAGTTACGAGATGAATAGGCCGTTTTTGGCAGGATGTAAACAGCAAAAAATCCTTAGGTCTAAGCCACTTGCAATATGAAAACATTTTCTGGTATATAATTGTCGAACTCACAAATTTTAAGCAGATTCATGTGTCTGTAGTTTTCCGAATTTCTCGTCTCAAAGAAGTGTTTCTTGGCAGCAGGAATGATAGCCCGGTAGTTCTACAACTGGCAAGAGTTTCGCTACGATTTCAAGCTTAAAATAGGAATAATAAAGCGCTATTACGCGCCATATTTTCGTTTATACCTTCGGCGTGGCAAATAAAAATAACTTAAATTTTCTCCTGCGCAAAGAACCCAAGCGTGTTGATTAAGACATTTCAAATGTACTTAGTATAATAATATTATGTACATGCGCTATTCCTCCGTATATTGGATCAAGGGATCATAGAAATGTTATAGGAAAATCTCGTATCATAAAATGAACATTGAACAAGTTGCCATACGGTGAACAGGGAAACTCAGTTTTTGCATATCGGTGTATCATTGGAAGAAACTCCTTACAAAGAAACTCCTCCGTTAGAAAAAATCGTAATTTAACTGATTTAGAGACAGCGCGTTTAGTATACTTTAGTTATTTTCATAGTGTGATGTCGTACAGTATTCTGTATTAATTTTTGTTTTTCAAAAAAGGACAATTCGTTCAATTTATAAACTAAGTCCCAGACACTCCCTCAGAGACAAATTTAAAGACATTAATATATTGACTGTGCCTTCTCAGTATATTTATGAAAATCTTTTGTATGCACATAAAAATATTAATCTGTTTAAAAAATACAGTGATATCCATAATATAAATACTAGGGACAAACACAAATTTGTAGTTCCCACTGCCAGGCTCAAGATAATAGGTAGCTCATTTAAATGTCAATGTACACGTTTTTATAATAAACTTCCTAGCCACATTCAAGGACTAAGCCTTAATAAATTCAAATCTCTTATTAAGCGGAAATTATGACAGAAAGCCTATTATACTGTCAAAGACTATATTGAGGACAGGAAGGCTTGGGATTGAGCTGCTCCCATAAATTTACACAGGCAATCTTGATGTTTAATGTTATTTTGTTGTTTTTTAAATATTTTGCTTTTTTTTTAAATATTTTGTTCCTTTTTACATACAAAATGACATGTATATATAAATTACTGTATAAAGTATAATATTATTTTAATTTTGTGAATGTGAGGACTATGTGGGTCATTGTATTTTTTTTTTTCAGTTGTTTTAATCATGTTCTGGCTGTTTGAGTACTTTATGCGGCCTACCCAAATGTCCTTTCTTTTGTATTGTTCGTCGAATCGTTGAGCTCCTTAGTTCTGAGTTGAGCTGCACCATGATTGGCAAATGCGTGCACTGACTGGACAGGTCCACTCAAATCAGTGTGGCTCTTTCCTCAAAAGACCATTTCAGACACCAATCTACAGGGTCCTCTTATGATCTAACCAAGTTTATGTCTGGACTTTAAAAGAGACTGTGACCTCTGAGTTTGTTTCGGCCTTTCTTCTCAGAGTAGTCAGATAGGAAACGCCGATCTCATCTAGTTTTTAAAAAAATATGTTTGACGTGTAAAAGTGTTTTAAAAAACCTACTTACAGAAATAAAATCATTTATCATTTATCATTATCATTTATCATTATCTTTTACATTATATCGAATTTTAAATATGGCAAGATTTGTTTTCGAGAATTTTTAATTCTTTCGAGTTTGAAGGAGATTTCGTTTCGCTTCGGATGAATTTTTAGTATGTACGAATATCAGTTTTACATTGTAGGCATTGAAGTGAGATATTATGAATTTTCTTACTAAACTTGAAATGTAAAACATGAATCCTGAATTAACGATTGTGTCCCCAATTAATGTTTAACATTTATCGGAGAGATACAAAGGACGATGCCAGATCCTGCCCCTGCTATTTATAGGAAATGTTAATTAATGAAAATAATTGTAACGATTAAAAGATCTTTTCATAATACATTGTTTTTCAGTAGAACTTGCCGATAACAAATCAATGATAAAAGGAATTCAACCCCTGGATTTCCTATTGCGTTACTTATTGCGCATAATACACAACAAAAAAAGTTCTTTATATCTGTAAAACAAAAAATATTATATATTCCGATATAATAATTATTATAATGCGTAACGTATATGTTGTATACATCGCTTTTTAACCATTATAAACTGCACGTAACCTATTATCAAAATCATATTTGTTTTAAAATTTTAACAGAAACTGCAACTTCTACAGACATTAGGACGAAAATGTTTAGTAATAAATAAGCTTTAAGATGTTACATATTGCGGGCTTATAAATGACTTTTTGATTTGAGTGGAGCAAAGATCTATAGAGTTTCTGGAATTGTCAAAAAGTGTCTTAAATTTTCAATCAAATCAATTGCTAAGCAACTTAATAGCGAATGCTTTTTTATAAACTCTAATTAGCGGTAAGAGATCGCTGAGCAATTGAATACTAGCTGTCAAAATTAAACACGCTTAGAGGATGCTAAAAAACAAGATGGCAGATTTTATTTTAATCAGCTGATCGACACAATAATCCTATTAATGTGTCTCGAGGTTGGCTTGTTACTAATATCGAGTTGTACCTATAATAAATATGGATTTCGACAACCTTAGACGAAATTTTCAAAACGACTTAAAATAATAACTAATAATTTAATAATTAATAATAATAATACTAGTAAATTTTATTTAGACACCCCGGAAGGAGGTAGATGGAGAAAAAATTACAAAACATGTTAAAATCCATTGTGAGAATGAATTCCTATTATATATTCTATCTACACATGATGACAGAAATTATAGGGAAAGTTCATCAGGAAGAGTCTCAGTATCTGCTCAGGTTTGAAGAGAATGAGTTCTTGAGGAATGCGAGTTACTAGGTCACAGAAATTCATAATTACACAAAAATAAAAATTTCTAATTTCAAAAAACCAGTGTTGTAGATTCAGAGCAAATTGAATTGGCTCGCTTCAAAATGGTTTAGTTGAATGTTGCTAATCCATGCGTCATGTTGCGCCGTCAGTAGAGACTGGTCATCTTTTAGCTGCCACGGCGTATTTTAATTAAAATTAATATTTGAATTGTTTTTGTATTTATATAACGGACGCTTTTAACGTTCTGCATCGTTCTCACATGCATATTTTCAAAATGCATGATGAACCAATATTTTGTAACTTCATTTGCTTTAAAAGAGTTTCCGTAGAGTTTCTTACCCGTTCTTCTCCATAGGTACGCTTTGGAATGGGCAACTAGCTTCATCTTTCTGTTATTTGGTTTATTTGAAATTAATGCTTTGAATTTGAGTTGAATTTTAGTTAAATATGCGAGTTTAAGCAAGGGTAACCAGTAATTATTATTTAATTCAACTAGGATTTCTCTTGCACCGTGGTTAACAAATAAAATCTTAAATCACACAAACAGCTTAAACCGGAACAACTGTCGCCATGCAAATATTTGTTTCGTACGGTCATATTATAGCCATCCATTATTGCCTACAACTAGGCTCAAACGTAATTCTACCATTCAAATCGATATCCCACAAACGGATTTCCCTCGACGTCCGTCAAGACAGGCTTAAAATGGACGCCTCTCTGTCGCCAATAACATGACGCCATATTGATGGATTTATTGAGCTGTAGATAATTCTCGTAGTACGAGAGTAGTTGCCAACTTTATGTGGATCGAGTATTCGAGTGTGTTGCAATCTACTTTTTATGACACTTTTTAGGGTTCCGTACCTCGAAACGTAAAAAAAGGAACCCTTATAGGATCACTTTGTTGTCCGCCTGTCCGTCGGTATGTCTGTCAAAACCCTTTTTCTCAGGAACGCGTGGCGGTATCAAGCTGGAATTTATCAAACACTCAGGTCTACTGTCCCATAAAGCTGTGAAAAAATCAAACTTCTAAACCAACGCAATCAAAAGATGCAGCCGTTTATGCCACTAATTTCCGCAAATTTTCGACACGCGTAAGGAAATCAAAACCAACAGGGTACTTCCCGTGAACTCAGAATCTTGAAATTTAGTAAGAAGCAACGTGATATAGCACAGATAAAGGAAAAATTGCGAAATCCGTATTTTTGTTGTTACATCATACAATAAAAATATTTTTAATAATTTTAAACTTACTACCCCTTTCCGCATGAACGCGTGGAGGTATTAAATTAAAATTGATATCAAATACTCAGGTCTTATAAACCTACAGGGTTGTACAGAACCCTCGGTGCGCGAGTCCGACTCGCAATTGGCCGGTTTTATGTAGCATCGTTGATCTTGTGGTGCTAACCTGGTGCGAGCGATTCTCGGGTAAATCAAAGTCATATTGAGTTTTTTCGTAATGGTTCTAATTTCCGTACAGTTTTACTTTCCTGTCTGGATTTTTTTCAGTAGCGGCCCGGATTCTGGATTTGTGCCTGGTTGATGGCAATAGGCTCGCCCCTGTTACATGGGACCTACATATCTGCCGAAATGTGGGTGTATCATAGGTACACCTCTGCCTAACTCTTCAAAGAATACAGTCAGTCAGTCAGTTTCTAGTATATTTTTCAGGGGAGTGTTAAATTCCTCATGAGGTGCAATCAGAAGGACCGAGTTTTGTTATTATGTTAGTGATCTGATGACAGTACTTTTCTATTGTTGAAGTGTCAGTGACCGCCATTGCTTGAAATTGGTTGCGTAGAGTTATTTAGTTGTGAGTGAAATAAATGGTGGATTAGGTCTGAATTGACGTGTTGCTTTTTAAGGGCTTGTACTACCTCAATGGCTGTTTTAGCAATAACTTTTTAATTAATATACAGGACAACTGCTAAGTATTGTGAGCGGCGGATACACGATAGCATAAAAAATCTCGACAGAAAGTAATCTCAAAGTTACCTATAAATCTTACAAACAGTCCTAACTTTCTGATCCTTAACTAATATTACAAATGTGATTGCCGTCCAGAAATTACCATGTAATGATACATATGTTTTTGTCTTTTATTATAGTGTTTTCTGTACTTTATTACACATTATTGTGTATAATTTATAAAACGTTCACTGTATTGAAAACGATTGTATCTACTAAACTTCGAATAAACCCTTTAATACTAAGCTGCATCTGCGCAGATTGGAAACATTGTTATCTATTTTGAGAACAAAATAGATAACAATGTTTGCTATATCACAACACAGAAAGTAGTGTTACACTACTAACTAATTTGTAAATATTCTTTGAAACGACTCAGTCGCAAAATGACCAGTTCTCAAAATGTCTACCGGACGCAAAATGACCACTTCGCAAAATGTTCCTTTCGAAAAATCTTCATTACTCAGAATGTCTCTTTTGCAAAATTACCACTTTCAGAAGGTCTCTCCAAAAAATGTATGCATTTCTGCTGCAAATCCTAAGTATTGGTTCAGTGTAGAAAGTTACTCTTCAAGGAAATAGCCTTAAAATGTTTTTTTTTACAAAATTTACACACCAACTCATTAAGTAGGAATATGACTAATAGGACAATAACACTACCTTTTGCCTTGATACAATAATAAATTACGCAAGGGTCGTCAGTAATCCCATAGTTTATGACCAAGATAGTTCAGGCTGTGGTTGTCCAATAACATGCGAAAACAGAAGATTTTGATCAATTTACTATATTGTTTTATTATTGTTTGGTCGTGTTCCTGATTTTCTGAGGTTTTTTTTTTATTTCGATGGCAGGGTATCAACCAAAACAAGCAAAACTTGATTTTTGCCTTGCTTCAAATTATAAATGATAAATGATTTTATTTCTGTAAGTAGGTTTGTACAAACACTTTTACACATCAAACATGATTTTTTTTAAACTAGATGAGGTCGGCGTTTCCTATCTGACTACTCTGAGAAGAAAGAAACTCAGAGGTCACAGTCTCTTTTAAAGTCCAGACATAATCTTGGTCAGATCATGTGAAGACCATGTAGGTAGATGTCTGAAATGGTCTTTTGAGGAAAGAATCATACAGATTTGAGTGGGCCTGTCCAGTCAGTGCACTGTCATTAATCGTGCAGCTCAACTCAAAACAAAAGGAGCTCCACGATTCGACGAACAATACCAAAGAAAGGACATTTGGGTAGGCCGCTTTAAGTACTCAAACTGCCAGATATAAAAATTAAAATAAATCACTGAGATAGAAAAATAAAAATAAAAAAACACCCACTAAGTCCTCAAACGAAATTAAAATAATAATAATATTATACAAAGTAAATATTCATGTCATTTTGTATTTGACTTTGTCTCAAATTAAGACTTGTCGGTGTATTCTACAATCTCACAATCTCGCCTCGAAAACTTCGGTGAAGCGAGCTTGAATTGCCATTTCATCGAATGCTCGGGATTTACAAGCTCACTTCACTTACATTTTCACAGTGAAATTTTTACACAATAGAGCAGCTTTTCTTAAACCTACTAAGGTGGAAGACATCGTAGAGTACCTGCACCAGAAGACGAGATACACGCCCAGGTTGCAGTTACTGGAGTCGCACCGCAATGTCAACTTCAAGGCGTTCGTGATGCGCCTACCGAATTGTTATCTGCCCGTCGTTATGAAGGAAGACTTTTGGCCACAAGAACAAGCTTGGGGATTGCTACTAACATAGTTTTAAGATATTTATATGAACAATTTTTTTGTTTTATACTTTATATATGTTAGTTGGTAAGGTATCTATGGGCCAGTGTAGCCTGAAATGTTGTTTATTTATTTATACGACAATTACCCAAGTTAGCTAGACTACAGTTATTGTGTTGGGCGGCCTAATAGTACTTACTTGCATAAAATTTAACAAACTCTTTCTCAAGAATCATTCATTATACAATACATGACTGTGCTTCCAATGACATTTATTTTACTCTTTTACCACCTGTAATGGAAATGCATAAGAATATCCTTGCCACGATAAAATCAATAAATGAATAAATAAAAATATAGGTTACGTTAGTTATCTAACGGATTACCTAGTTTCGGATTTCCCGTTTTTCGGATTTTATCCATCAGAGAGACTCCAAGCTCGCTGAGCGACTTTAAACTTATGGACAAGTCTCACCGTGAGTGTAGAAGTTTTGGCTTCGAACTCGTAACTGGTAGGACGCACGAGTTGAAGACGAGTCTCTAGCACTGTGGAATGGACGACGAGAAGACCTGACGAAGTTTATCAAATCCTGTGCATCCCAAGTGAATCCTCATAACATCTTCCTTTTCAAAATAGTTCCTACCCAACTGCATATCCTGTTCGAGGTAAACATATCCCTCAACAACTTCAAGGGGGACACTGTCAATGATAATTAGTCGTGAAGTAATAAGGTTTTTAAACCTTATCTTCATTTTGTCTATTGTTATACCAAGACCGTCGAGAGGCGACGGCTAGGTTGCTAATAACCATCCATAATTGGTTGTCATTCCGCCAATTCGCAATAAGCGCTTCCAAACATCCTTCATAATGCGCATGGCAAAAGAGTGGAACTCACTACCTGCGTCTGTGTTCCCGCACGCATTTAACCCGAATCTCTTCAAAAATAGAGAGAGTGAACAGGTTTCTTCTGGGTAAGCTCACTCCATCGTAGACTTTGTCTCTGTCACTTCTGACCTAGGCTAGAGTCAAGAGCAAATCCATCTCAAATAATAAAAAAAGGGCAGTCAGCATTTGGTCAAGATCCTGCAGTGACTTCGACATAAGGAAAATATCATCGGCAAATCGTAGGTGTGAGAAGTACACGCCATTATGTTTATGTTCTCGTTTCCGTACCGTTCTTTTCCAGGCCAGCGTCTTAAACATCCCCCTCTCACTCACCTGCGCAACTAGATATGTTTAGTCTGCAGGTTCTGTACTTGAACGGACAACACATTTTATCATGGGCGCTGGTTATACTCTTCGGTCTTCTGTATAACATGTTGCACCGTGTTGACTACCCTCGAAAACAGCATAGAGACATGGCTCAGAAGCGAAATTGGGACTGTAGTTTGCATAGTTACGGCTTTGTTTATGTCTTTTGTAGGTACATTGTCACTTGTGTGTAAAATTTTGACCACGAATGAATGTAGTAACTCTCAGCCTACAGCAGTATTCTGAGAGTTACTATTATTCATCTATTGCCCAATAGGATTTCTTCCATGCTTTGATAGTGCTAGTGCATAATTAATAAGTTTAGTGGTTTGAACATCAATGGTGTACCTGAGTAACTTACGAAATCTAAATTATGTCAGCTGAAGTTGAAATAAGTGATATTAAGAAGCTGAACGGATCGTCCGACTACCCAAACTGGTGATTCTTATTGCGAAATTACTTGGAGAATGGAAACTGGTAGGGAGTAATTTCTAAAGATGCAGTAAATGCTGACGTAGACCGGCAGGCACGAACGACAATATGATTTACCCGCGTGTACATGCGAAGGCTGTGAAAAAAACCTAGAACAGCTTACAGATAGCATAATGATATGATATAGTATTGGTTGTATCGGCGTTTAAATATTGGAAACGGCTCCTCAATCCATACGGACACGTTTTAACAAGAAGACTGAAAGAGGATGGAGTTTATCTCATATCGGAACGCGAAGATATTGTTACATGGTCCTCGTTTAAAAATATGCTGATTCAACATTTTGGAGAGTATCGTAGTGAAACATGTATGTATTCAGTTAGAATCTTTTAAAATGATTTCAAGTAAAAGCACTTAGACTTTTACTTAAAATATTTGCTAATTATTAATGTCGAAGGTGAATATAATTTATGATGTGACATTAAGACGTACTTAGTCGGTTATGTACAACAATACGGCTTTTAATGTATTTTTGTATAACCTTCCTGAAAATATGGTGCGTATCATTAATCTTAAATCGCATTCAACCTTAAAAGCACCTTTACGCACCGTACTTGAAGAACTCAATTTCATATGCGTAATTCATAGTAATAGTCAAGTTTTGGGATCAAGTTTAAGGTCATCGGAAACTCAACCAGTGGGGAACAAACCCACCATACTTTCACGGTCTAAATTTAATTCGAATAATTCCCAAAATACACAAATTAAGATACATCAAACTATGGGTCAATGTCAACCCAGTCAAGCCAGTATTTGAGTATCTTCCTAAATCGGGTATGCAACCGCAGCAGTTTGGCCTTAGGCCACCTAAACCGTTTGGGTATAGACACCTACAGTTAGGATACAAACCACCGACGAAATTCGGTTACAAACCACTGCAACAGGTTGGATCAAATCTTCCTCAGGTATTCAAACCACAAAATCAAGATAGTGACTCTTGTCTATGAGAACGGCCAAACATAAACAGACCCTGTCGGGCACAGCAAAAATAGTAGGAGAGAGGAAACTTTGCAGAATTTACCTAATCTCTCTAACAAAGATCATTATGTCTCTTTTTTTAAATTAACAGATCTTAAATAAAACCAAAAAGAGAACAGATTAAATCAAACAAAATAAAATAAAATTATGTCAAAAATAAATCGATTAAACAAAATAAAATCAGGGTAAATAAAATAAAAATAAAAACAAGTCAAATTAATAACAAACAAAATAAATAAAAAACAAATGAAATCAAAAATAAATAATAAAATCAAAATTAAATCGACACCCATTAAACACCCGTTTTGCACTTATACTTCGTTTAAATATTCGTTGATACAATACTCGTAGTAGCATTTTCTTAGTAAGGTTGACTGGTAGAAAATGCCTCACGCAGTAAGTCCGCCT
Source organism: Dasypolia templi (assembly GCA_963555695.1). Classification (NCBI taxonomy): domain Eukaryota; kingdom Metazoa; phylum Arthropoda; class Insecta; order Lepidoptera; family Noctuidae; genus Dasypolia; species Dasypolia templi. The sequence continues at coordinate 7,919,884 of OY743137.1, read as the reverse complement.
TTGTACAGTATTTTTTTTTCTTGTGCATAAAGTGTTAACAAATAAATAAAACACCACTAACATTGATTTATCATTGAGGTTTTACACAAAATCACATTCAGAATTTATCAGGAAGACTACCACTAACATTTTTTCGAATTATATATGGAGATTATACGTATTTCTCCTAAAATATGTGGAACGGAAAACGAAAGCAGCCAGAAGCTTGCCTTCTCTATCAATGCGACTTTTTACTTTCATGTCAGATATATCGAGACATCGAGTAATTGCTTTCATGTCAGTGATTGAAACCAATTGACACTTGTCATTTTGGTTACACAAAAAAAAATAGACGTATGCCAATTTCTCCTTTCTTATCGTTCACTCTATGTCGTCTTAAACAGACTAGAAAAGGTATACTACGTTAGTGGAGTTACGCAATGCGAAAGTCGTAAAATCAAGCAGACTGCGGTCTAAACGAAGACAATTACTCTCGATCATATGCCGAAAATGTGTTAATACCGATAACGTGGATTTAGGCTGCAGGTCTACTTCAACAACTGATTAACAAAACCACAAAGAACAACGATTTGAGAGTTTAATCATGACGAAGGAGAAAAAGAATCCAGAGAAATATTAAACCCTAACCTTTCGATTTGGATATTAACTTGAGAAAAAATACATGCAGATATACATTTTCTTGAAATCATTTCAGTTTGATTGTACGAAAAGTATTTATTCTGTAAAAAGTGAATATATGTCTGCTAGATTGCATTTTTATATTTTAAAATTTGCTTAAAAGAGTTGATAGATAATGCTGAAATTTTTTTCAATAGAGGAGTTTCTAATTATGTTTTAGTTTCATGTAGATAAGCCCCAGAATTACTTGTCATTTAATTAATGATAGCAGATAATGCGGTACTTATTGGTTTGAAACTTTTTTCTCACTATTTTGACATTCACAGTTTCAAATTATTTAACTAAACATTTTACAATAAGGTCACAATGGTATTTATATGAAATCCAACAATGTTATAATAAAGACTTATTTGAGAATAGTCTGTGTAGTCTAACAAACTGTACTCGAGAACAGTTTCCGTTATTTGTTCACATTCACTCATAACTTTCATGACCTGCAAATATATCAGTTAATGTCTTTCTGTCCCTTTTAAAACTGGTATCATTTTGGAGTTGGTCACCGGTCTGTGTAATGGTAGAAATTATTATGTGTTTGTGTTTAAATTTTAAGGAATAACGAAGACCATGAGACTATACCGGTCATTGTCCCAATGCTATATAGCTCGTACTCTCCAAACCTCCGCAAACGTCTTATGCGCTTGGTTCCGGAAATGGAGAATCGAGGTCAACCCCGATAAGAGTCAGGCGGTTCTCTTCTCGAAACGTCGTCGATTCCCTCCCCCTCTTCCCAGCCCGATCACTACGTAAGGCGTAAGTACGGTAAGCCGATCCCTTGGGAGAAGCAAGCCAAATACCTAGGCGTGATCATCGATCGAAACCTTACCTTTAAGGCTCATATTAAGGCGGTTCGCGCGCGCGCCTCCTTCGCTCCTCGTCACTTAAATGCAAGCTGCGCATCTATACCGCAGTCATACGTCCCATCATGACCTATGCCTGCGCTGTATTTGTGCACGCTCACCCACGTCATCTCCATAAGATGCAGACCCTCCAGAACCGTTTCCTCAGAAAGGTCACGGGTGCCTCCTTCTATGTCCGTAATATAAATCTCCAAGTCGACCTTAAAATGCCTGCCATAAACCAGTTCATAAAACGCTTATCGAAGCGTTTCTTCGAATGTGGCATCAAACACCCAAACCCCTTGATCTCAGCGGCCGCCCGCTACACTCCCTCCCGCATTAGCAGTATTCGCCGACCAAGGCATAGTAGGGCTCCAGGAGAGAAGTAAGGCCACCAGCACTCTACGGAAGCCCAAAACCCGATCGCCGTCGTACCGCCCTCACCGACGAGGCCCGCTGCGACGCCCAAATCCACACCCTTCCCGACCCTTGCTCGAGCCAGCCCGCGCCGCTGAGCCTGTAGCTTTAAATTCGTCCCAAAATCACTCAAATCCTGATACAGCTTGTCCCTTGCTGCCCTCTTCCAGCGACGCCCTAAGCCGAGGTTCGTACCCGACATGAGGTGCCCTTAGCGTGTAGTCGCTTAGTTTTTAGTTAGTATAAGTCCTGGCTGGAGGCCTTAATTTATTAGGGCAACCACAGGCAAGTCCGTTTAAGCAGACGACAACCTCATAGGTTGACCTGCGAGATGCCATTCCAAAACAAAAAGAAGACCTTGAGAAGCATTTCTAGGTATCTTCGTTTTTCCTTCGAATTTTTAAATCGTTTAAACGATCCCAGTTATTAGATTTCTGGTCCAAAGCTGACATATTAAACTGCTTCTGTAGGTATAATAAGTTTTAAGGCGCAGGCAGCGTCCTATTTAAAAGCGATCGTCGCGTAAATATGAGATCGTCGCGTGCGTATTATGTCACGTTTTGTTCGTTGAACCTGAACGCGTGGTCGTGCCAACAGAGGGTGCTTTCCGGGTTTCCGAACAAAAAGTGACATATAAACGCGACGATCGCACGTTCGTGCGACGATTTTAAACGTTCTGCTTTTAAATAAGAAGCTTAAGACGCGAAAAATCGTCTTACATAAATTTCGTATAATTTGTATAAACCGTCGCATACTACAGATGACTTTGATAAAATACTTTTAAAATTAGAATTACCTCTACAACGTGTCACGGAATGAACGCATGAACTCATACACCCCAATTAGAATATTGAATTATGAGACTAAAATAACATCTGTCATTTAATTTAGTGTTTTTTTTATATCAAATAGTTATCCTGACTAAACCTAAAACGTTTGAGCGCACTACTCGATCTCTACGCACACTAATAGCGCACCGCACACTCGTGTGCCTGCTAGCTGGCTAGGTAGGTAAGCACTGCAAGAGTACGCACTAGGTATGTGTGTACGTTAGTTCAATGACCAAACATTACGTGCAAATTACACGTAACTTTGGATAATTTTGTTCTAAGCTATTAGGTTTAGTAAAGGGGAATCATCATTTTTTAATCGAGCAAGTTTTCACCCGTCTGCCATAGGGTGTTACATCCGGGGTGCGACTGCGCCGGCGACGTCGCCGCACGGTCGCCCCGGAGACTGACTCATTTAAGGTTCGTACACACTGTCGCGTCGCGATTGTTTGCGCGAGCCTTTATCTCTGATGCGTGCCTAACTTTCGCGATATCATATTCATAGTCGGCGTGCATGAAAGATTTGAATCATGAAATTTACACTAATTAAATTCGGTAAAGATAAAAGTTACAGGTTTGAACTATTTACACTACACTATTTCTTCGTCCCCTTTTAGGTAAACTTTCAAAATGTTCACCACCTTGCTTCTTTTATATGGTTGCTTGTAAGCGAGAAGTGGGCACATTTGCCCCTCTATCGTGTTAGGACGAAAGGTACCGGAGTCCCTCAGACGCTGAACTGCACATAACATTGTCCTGGCGCTCACTCTAGTACCATATCGTTCGTTGAACTTTCGACATGGTAACTCGGCGTTATCGTTGTAACGAGCCAGTGTCCTCACCATCTCCGTGCACCGAATATTAGTGTACTGGAATGCCATCGCGCGCGTAAACAAATAAATGTGACAGCAACAAAAATTAAATTCGGGAACACTTATCGCTGACGGAGAATAACTAAACCTTTGTTAGGCGGGCGGTAGCGGCGCGTGCGTCGGCATGTCAAACGTCAAAGGTGTAAGTCGGCAAATTAATACATCTCGCTCTTTCACACTAATCTTTCATTTGCAGAAAAGGTACTACAAATGTTCTAATATTACTTAAAAAGCTTTTTTCCTTTGATATAACATCTAAATTTCATTAAAATTAAATTCTTTTTTTAACAGGACTAGCTTAAATTTAATAAAAAGCAATTTTTATGTGTGTAAGAAATCTATGACCGAACTACAAATTAGGTTTTGCATTTAAATAAGACGTATTGCTATGGAATGAGGTTTAAGTTTCTTAAAATTAATTATTTAATTACACGCCCACTACACATAGGATAGCTATGAGTGAATCGCAAATTCAGTCTTGCATTTGAATAGGCTTTATCCCTTTGTGATAAGGCTTAAATTTCCTTAAATCAAATATTGTATTACCTTGTTATGACGCGGTGGTACTTATTTCAGGAAAATAAAAGATTTTTCCGTGAAAAATTAACACTTTAAAAATAATTATGGAAATCGATTCATAAGCTGATTCTGAGCACTTAATAAGGACCGTTCCAGATTAAAGGTGTAAACCAATTGCGTAGAGCTTGCTTTTATTTAACGAGTGTTTTTAAAATGTGATAACTAATAAATGTTGTTGTTTGTACAAACACTTTTACACTTCAATCGTATATTAAAAATTAGATGAGTTCGGCGTCTCATAGCTGACTACTCTAAAAAGCCCAGCAAACCGATTATGTCAAAAAGTTCCTTTTGGATGGCACCAATATCCACAATCGAAAGCTGTGTGAACCATTACTTCAAATCAATTAAAAATGACCAATGGTCTGTGTCTAATCTCACAGGTTAGGTCGACACGATAAAGATATGTCCTACCTTCTATCTTCTACCACCTTCTATCTCTTAGCCATGCCGTTACTTATAGGGCCATAATACCTTCCGTATCCTTCCAATCAATTGATAGAGCAATTAATAAGGCCCAGGCTAGATTACCGGGCCACGCCAATTAGTTAGGCGACCGCTAGTTTGTTTTGAAAAGGCTATTACATTCCAAATAGAATTGTCCTCATTAGGTACTATCAGTTTTAGTGTAAAATACTGTCGTGCGGTAAATTGGGGGTATTTAGGAGTCAATGCTTATGTGAACGGTTAGTTATAGACCTAGTTATCTATTACGAACCGTTCACATAACCATTGAAACCGGATTGTAATGGACAGCTCGGCAACAATATCTAATTTAATGATTCATCTATTAATGTCTGTCGTCAAAATTACGGCAAATATATGTGATCGTTTGTGGAAGGCATATAACAATAACACCTAAATTATCCTACAAGCCAAGCGGCGCCAAAGTATAGGCTACTGCATCGGCATCAAAGAGATGTCACCTCTTATTGATGTAATTTTTTGGCAGGCCATGACCGCTCGGCAATAATGTTCAGATATATTCAGATACGGTTCTGTCAGTGGTAATATATTTATGCTCGTGACTGTACTGGCACTTACTTTGTTTCTTACACTGTGTCTATGAAAGAAGTAGGTGAAAAGTAATGTTTGGGTATACATTTATCTCCCGAACCAACACAGCCCGAAGAATTGCCAAACTCAAGGCGCAGTGAGCAGGGCACATTGCTCGCAGAACGGTGGCTGTGGCCTAAAAGTTCTGGAGTGGTGAACGCGTACCGGAAGATGTAGCGTTGGAAGGCACCCCAAAAGGTGGACTTTGTGAAGACCGCAGTAATCCGCTGGATGCGAGAAGCACAGAATCATATGCAATGGCGGTGCTTGGGAGAGGCCTATATCCAGCAGTGAACGTCTTTTGGCTGAAATGGTGATGACGATGATGAAAATATCCAGAATGAATGAGCCTTTTCATACCAATATTTTAGTGTTAGCTACATATATTTTTAACGTCCAGTTTTCGTCCAACTCAGTATTATTTTTAGCGTAAGAAAGGAGGAGTGGAAATCTGTAGAAAATACAGAAATAAACTAGACTAGACGCTTAGATCTGAGTGAATTGGTTTTACTTACTAATGGCCTGATACACAAACCTAACAGGAATAGAATGATTCTGATTCAGAAGCTAGACACATCTTCACTCCACATAATTAGAATTGTATTAAGACGTTATGTTTTGTTAGGAAATGAAAATTAATGTGGAAGTTCGTCATTTTCCACCGATCGGGCACACGTTGTTTCCAACGGTAGGTAAACGTACCATACGTACGTCAAAGATAACGTAAGAGGTTTATAAGCCCGTTTCAATGCAAAAAATCCTGTTGTTATTAATATTACTGACGCGAGCTTTAAAAACATTTTTTTTTTCTTTCTACACTATTTGTATCATCATCAGATCAACTATCGTTCGGCGTCGAGTCGACGATGAATTACCTGGGACTCGTCCTTGACAGCCGGTGGAACTTCGTGGAGCATTTCCGACGTTTGGCTCCTAGACGGGAGCAGGCTGGGGCTGCCTTGAAGCAGCTCTTGCCAAATCCAAATGCGGGGTCCAAATGCCTCCTACCGGAGGCTCTCGGGGGTCGTGCGGTTCTTTTCCCTTGACGGGGCACCGGTGTGGGCGCGCTCTTTGAGGCGCCGACCAGCCCGCCAGTTGAACGCGTCCCAAAGGGTCATGGCAATCCAGCTGGTCCGGGGATACCGCACGGTCTCCTGCGAGGTGGCGAGCCTCCTTGTCGGATTGCCGCCTTGGGGTCTGGAGGCATAAGCCCTCGCGCACGTATGGGAGTGGCGCGAGGAGGCAAAACGCCGGGGTGTAACTCCGATGCCGTGAAAAATCACAAGCTCCGGCAGGATCTCATGGCCACATGGAGGGTGCAATTATAGTCCTAAAAACAATATAGATTCCATTCAAAATAAAAATCCCATGCTTACGTAACCAACTGAAATAGCCTCCACCTACAACGATTTCTATCTTAATCATAACCCCACACAGAAAGTGCAAATAGTAATTGTTATTAAAACTTAATACCTAGATCAGTGTTCGTCATTCCAATGTCAGAAAGCGAAGTAGAACAACAAATTATGTTATCAAATAATACTCCCTCAGAAGGCTACGACGAACTTAGCACTAGAGTTATTAAGAAATGTGCTAACGCATCTCAATAGCTTGTATTTTGTTCAAGGAGTGTTTCCAGATAAATTAAAAGACTCAGTTGTAAAACCACTTTTAAAATATTAACAACTATCGCCCAATAACTTTAATACCAATTATGTCAAAAATCTACGAATGCATGTGTCTTGTACACATGCATTCGTAGCTTATTAATTACTGCGAGAAATTTTAAATTATCCAGAAAGAACAATTCGATTTCCAAAAATCAATAATTTTAGCTATATTTTGACGACTTGAAAGCACAGCAGTGTGTTACTGTCACGAAAATTAACGCCAGTATGGATATGGTTTCATACCACTCCGAATTTAAAAACACCGAACGAGGCGCAATGATTGTTGACATAACAGTGCCGCATGACGGTAACCTCTACCTTGACTTAGCTCGCGAGGTTGACGACATGTGGGATGTGGACTCAGCAATCATTGTGCCGATAGTCGTGACAGCCAATGGCTGAAAAGCCAAGAGCCTCGACCAGTACCTGAGGAGGCTCTCGTTGGGTAGCTGGATCAAGGGCTTGGATTCAGAAAGCAGTACTTCTGGACACGGCTCGCATTGTCAGGTGGTTCCCTTTCTCTGGAGCCTTGATCGCCGGTATTTTGGTCCCTGTTCCCGATACCGGTGGGATACAATTTTTATATATTTACATGTATTATTATAAAAATATTTAAAAATGTAATCGATTTGTTGACAAATAAAATAATAGAGATAAGAATAATAATTGTCGCATCCCAGTGCTGGGCACGACACTATAGCTGCGGAATATCCCTTGAGGAGTGGTTGGAGAGGCGCCACGGCGTCCTCACCTTGCTCCTGGCACAGGTCCTCACCGAACCTACCGAAACAACTGTTTCGGTAGGTTCCTGTTTCGCATAAGGCAGGAGGAATGCCTGGGTGTCACCGTTATGTGGATTGCCCGGAGGACACTATGGAGCATACGGTGGAGGTATGCCTAGCTTGGGCGGAGCAACCCCGTGTTCTCGCGGAGGTCGGCGGCGGCGACATCTCGCGTCCGGCCCTGGTCCAGGCCATGGTTCGGAGCTAGAGGGAATGGGGAAGTCTTCACCTCCTTCTGCCAAGCAGAAAGGCACCCGAAGGAGGAGGTGGAGCGCGTGAGGGAGAGAGCTTTGCGGGATGTTCGAAAGAGATACCGTGGCCCTGGCACAGGCAGCTGAAGGAACACGGGTGTGTTTTAGTCAGTAAAAGTCTGACACACCCTCCCGCTCCACCCAGAGCGGGAGAAGCCATTTTATGATTTATCACACAAAAAAAAAGATCAACTATCTTCGAGTAAAGACGAATACGACCAAAGAGAGTCCATAATGTTGTACTGTTTGGCGAAGAAACTTGATAATAAAATAACGGTATCCAGTAGATTACTGTAATTCTTATTTTTGAATGGACGCCGTGGATTAGCGCCATTTTTGACATATACTCGTAATTAAGTGGTCGTGAAACAACCCGCACTAAAATGAAGACGGTTTCATAAACATTCGGAACACAAAAAAATGCAAATGTGACACTGCAAAAGTTTGTGCATAATCCAGTTTGAGAATATTTCACTTACGTGATACTATGAGATACTTGCTCGAGAAAGCAAAATTTAAATTTCATGACTCTTTGAGGAAATGATATCTTGTCGGTGCACGCGAATTATACTGTTTATTAACTTTCTACGCTAACAAGTTGAGAGTTTTACTGCCTTGCAAGTTGAGCCTTAAAATCAGATGTTTTTATAAAATCCGTCCGTATAAAAACTTTATTTATGTTACAAACGCGTTGTATTATCAACTTTAAATATCAAACGTCTTGTTTATATTGCCAAACAATAATAACTCGTGTCGTGCGTCATACAAAATATAACGTAATCAAACATCTCGCCAATTTCAAAATTGTCCACACTGATAGATTGATTTTTTTTTTTTACATTAACTACATTTCATCTAGATATTATTATAAATCTCGTGTCTACCCTTCTAAAAATTTAAACAATGTTACCCAACAAGAACATAAAAGTACGTCACGTCAAAAGTCCTGCGTAAAATTTAGTACAATTAAATTCTTTGATTAAAACATTGGAGCGAAAAGGCTGCGTCGATGTAAAGAGTAATATCGTCAGGCCCCTGCCTGATGGGGCCAGGCCCCTAAACTCAAAATTTTTATTTCTAGTGGACTTCAGCAAAATGAAAATCAAATCTGGCCGTCACGAGTGAAACAATTCCCTTTGCTTTGGTAGATGAAATCAGATTTCTGATTTCGGAATTTTATTAAGGTATGGATGGTCCGAAAGAAATAACAGAGTGAAATGTTTGAGCTCAAACGAACGGGCCGCTTTTAGCGGACGCTAGATATTTTTGTCTGCTGTTTGCGATCGATGGTGTATCTAGATGCTTATAAGAGTTTTCTCTGGCCTACGCAGTTTGAGGCTATTTACAAAGAGATTCTGCGACATTTGACCAATACTACAAAAAAAAAACTTCGATTAATATTAATTTGACTTAATTTATCCATATATTCAAACCACAACTGGCATTCTTCATTTGCTTTAGGTTAATGGCAAATTGACACATTGTGTCAATTTAAATAAACAATTAACTTCCCTGTCTGTATAAAATATGTAGCTTCTCAGATAACTAGTTAAAGTAGCTCAGATATCTTAATCGTAAGTTTTCTTACCCCAACATCATCATGCATTCAACATGGATGCTTCCAAAAGTTTTGTCAATTAAACACTGGAAGAAATGCTTGAAGATAAGTGGCATATTTGTCCAACAAACAAAGTCACGAATAAACGCTATCGTGTCAAGTTCACAATTTCATTATGAAAGTTTTAACGACATAATATTATATTTTACGGCAGAGATTTTGTGAACATTTAATTATGTTCAACTCGCGATAAAGGAAATGTAGGTATCTCCTTTGTCTCATAAACATTCTTGTAAAACTCGTTTTTGATTAGGAAGGAAGAGACTCGCTTTGAGATAAACGTAGAATTTCCTAATAGACGCATGTTTTTTTTTTAAACAATAAAATATAGGAACACCAAAAGTGAAAGTATAAACACAATTAAAAAAAAGTCCTGTTTCTTCCTTTTGACCACAGCTCTGTTATTAAATACCTTTTAAAAGACTATCAAAGCAGCATACCAAGTGTGAACAAAATATATCTGTAACTTTTAATTTAGGTTTGTTATTTTTAAATTTTACTTCCGGTAAAACCCTAGCTTAACTTATAATTATTAAGTTTTCCACATCGAACGTAAATATGTGTAATAATTTTGTGTGAAATAAAGTATTTTTACCGTAAACGCTAGATATTATGTAGGTTTTAAAAAAAGGATATTACCTAATAATTTTAAATATATGATATAATGGGAAGGGACCCCAGGACCACAAGGGAAGTAGTAGGTTTTCAATCACACACAACACTTAACTCAAACTCAAAGCATTTATTTCGATTAAACCATTTGCAGGCACTTTTGAATTGAGTTGTGCAGTTTGAGTAAGTAAGTGAAACTACTTGCCCATTCCAAACTACTTGCCCGTTCTTCTCCATAAGGAACGTACATCGCGTACGTTCCTTATGGAGAAGAACGGGCAAGAAACTCCATGAAAACTCTTTGAAATCACATTACATAACAGAGGTTTCTTATTCGACAGTTACAATTTCAGTCCTTTTTATACAAGCACAACTTTCATCACGAAACCACATTTCATCATAGTCGTGACTCTCTCTCTGTCAGTGGGCGGAAACAATCCATAAGAATACTCACTGTCTCTTATTACTTAGTTTTGTAAAACTTACTAACAGTGCTGAAATGCTTATATACAGTTAACTCTTTTGCATTTAAATGTAAATTTTCATCTTAATATGCCTTTGCATTTGTGAATGTTTAATTAGTCATTACTTTTTACAACTCAAACATTACTACTCAATACAATTTCCGGCATTTCAAGGAATTTAATCGAACATCAGGTTTTATAAATGTGTGTAAAATAATCTTGTTACTATGAACTAAATCAGTTTGAAATTGAAACTGGTTTTGTTTTCGAAATATTTAAAAAAACATTGGCCATGAATACATAATTGGCGCAATTTTGCCACAATATAAGGTGACGCTTGTTCTTAAACAGAACTTCATTTATAAAATGTGGAATTATCCTTTTGACTTTTGCTCAAAAGTCATTCATAAATGATCCCTTCAAATTTAAAAAGAAACTAATAGATGGCTCGTATGAGCCAATCTCTCATAAACATCAGTCGATAAAAACACGTTGTAATGATTGTAAGAATATCCTGCAGACGGCGTTGTTATTAAGATTATGATAAATTGGAATAATTAGTTAACATTAAGTAATTAACAGGTAGACGCTCTTGCGGCGACATCCATATGAAAATATTATTAACTAGTTGCTCCCCGCGGTTTCACCCGCATAAATCTTGATCCCGTGGGAGTATCACACACACTCACTTTGTCTGTAATTGATAGTAGTAGTTCATAATTTCAATATATAGCATGCTAGCTTAGTCGTTACCGTGCTCGGGTAGGAGCGATTATGGCGAGCCGTGGGTTCGAATCTCACCTGCGGTTTACTTAATATTGTTTTCAAATAATATCTATTTATAGTTTTTGATATGTTAATAATTATAACTTTAATTAATAGTTTTTGTTAATTTAAATTAAATAACTTGTAGTAGTACGGTTAGTATTCGTTTTTTATATTGTTCATCTTGTTTACATAAATAATAAAAGTCAGTAGGTAGACTACAGAAAACTAAGTAAATTATTTCAATTTCTGTGAGGTAGATGCAGTTCGTTACGACTATTTACCTGATTGAACGCTGTTGGTTAGTGTCGAATGTTTATATGTGTTGGCGGTGTTTTGGTTATAATTTTCAAAATGCAGTCAAATATAAATATTGAAGCGTTGGCAAATATATTGCGCTGCGTAAAAATGGGTGCAATACAACCACAGAGCATCATTATAATACTGAATACAACAAAAATGTTTAATGAGCCCGGACTAAGTGTGAGTTGGAATCATTTAAATATTTAATTTTTTACTAAACATAAATATAAATAACATAAAGATCACATTACTCTACGCACATCCTTCGACTGGACCGATTACAAAAGAGCTTCCTTTGGCATTTGGCCTATGCCTGCGGAAATGCAAAATGGATACTGTTGACGCCGTTTAGGGACCAGACTAATGATGTCAACGAAGAGAGCGGGCGCGCGGGGTGTGAGCGGCTTATGTCATTGCGTTGACCGCCACTGCACGGAAGAACCGATATTTCTTATTTTACATGGCCAAACTATTTTAAAAGTAAACCAAATCAAAAGTATTGATATTCACAATCCGGCGGCGGCGTTTCAATAAGTGGAGTGGCCCACTAGATAGCAGATCAGTTATGATCATTTGAAGCCTGACTATCTTTTTTCAAGATGGTCTCATTGGAGAAACGGAGATGTATCATTGATTCCATATTCATATTTAAGCGGAGTACTGATGTAAAATTGATTGTCCCCTGTTACTATCCAAGTTTCAGTTTCGGGCTCCTGCTAGACTCCCTCGTGCTCCTAACACTCCTTTACATCCTCCACTCCACAAAACAAAACTTGTCGGTGCAAACTCTGTCGTTCCTCGTCTTTGCAAGCCGTTAAACAGCTCCACTGATCTTGTTGACGTGCATTTTGACTCATATGCCAAGTTTCGTAGAACAACAACTAGTAATGTTAAAATTAATAAACAGATATTTTGCTTTGACTTTGGTTTTTTTTTTCTATTGAATTTTACCATTGCTGTTTATATTTGTTTTTATTCCATCACGTAATGTTAATTTAAACTTGTAAGTTTTAGTTAATGTGTATTAATTGTATAGTGTAGTGCTTGAGCACACCTAATATGTTTATGGGGCATGCGGTGTTAATCTGTAAGAAATTGTTACACTAACCTTAGATTATAGTGGATATTACTATAACATTAATGAAATCGGCACTCAATGTTTATGGTGAAATAAATATATTTAAAAAAAAACATTTCACATACCAAAGTTATACAAATTGCTTCTAAGTTTCTTGACATACACATTTCGTAGTATACACAATCGTAGCGGTTTGTTATCTTTATGGAAAATATTAAAAGGAATAAATACGTTATTTTTGTTATCAGTTGTAACGCATCTTTTATTCCAAACCCTTTATTGCAATAACAACACAAATAAAAAGAACAGAAAGTTTTTTGAATATGATTATTATTGTAAACCAAATAAAATTAAAACCAAGAAACTGCGTTGCATCTTCTGAGATCGGAACCTAAGCCGGCTGCTTCTCAACGCTAGGTCCCACTGCTACTAGCTCATGTTAGATAAGCTCGAATTTTAGCAATGCCATTTTATCAAGGCCAGGTTACGCGCATGATGCGTGATCAAACGTGTGACCGTGTCTAACAAGAGCGACGCAACTACATTTTTGTTACGTGTAGTGCGATGCGAGTACGAGATGATACATCAGAATGTGCGATCTCTTTGGTGTATGTCGTTTAAACACATACCCTCTTATTTATAAATGTTGCTTAAAGTTAAGAGACGTTTAAGCGTCTATAATGTATGTTTAAACAGTCGCTAATCAATACTTAACTTTAAGCAACGTTTATAAATAAGGGGGATACAGTCGTAACACGAGTTCACAGCAATACACTCCACTTTTAAACGCTTACTGTGTACATAATTGCAATCTTTGAACTGACGACTGCGAAAGAGCACGCCCATCGGAGCGTGCTCTTTCGGGTCGGACATATTGAAAGAATGTTTAGAAAAGAATGACAGATGCACAACGTGGAAGCGGAAACAGAAATAAATGGAAAGACGGGTACCTCTTTATGTCATGATCCCTGACGAGATTAGAAACTTAATCACAACTACTACTGTTACTACCCGCATATTATGGGCAAACCAGAATCCCAATTCCCGTAATAAAAACGTTCATAAAATATCGATATCGCATCTTCAAATCTTCGTCGATGGTTTTTGCGGAAAAGCCACCACAATTTTGCCATGATATTCCAATTTTGCTATTATAGACCATCAAACATCTTAGCGAAAATTAAAGTCAAAAACTAGTCACAAAAGGTGAATTAGATGTACTTTTGGAAGATTGAGACTGAGATTAGAACGTTCTTAAAAATACTTGAATTGCCCCTTTTGGAGGTGTAGTTTCGAATATTTAAAGCATTTTTTTCTTCCATAAAGCAGTAAATAAAATAAGCTAGCCTAACCAAGAGCTTTTGCTTACTTTTAAATTGAATTTAAGTTAAATTACATCTTTTTTCGCGGCATCCATTGTGATAATTAGGTAGGTAGATACAAAATATCCAACTTAATTCATGTAGAACTACTGTCATCCTTAGCATTTTTTTTTTAAATATCCGAAAATGTTATTCCGAAAACTTAAACCCTTTTTACAAAATGTCAGATTGTCAACATTTTCCCTGGAAAACCGGTTAAACAAAGTAAGCATATTTAATCCGACATCCGAAGTACTGGTGCTTCAGGGATTACTGCGAACGTACGTGTCACGTAATATTAAGCTAGTAAAATTCATGTTTTTAATAACCACACGTCTAGGACCCCGATTTGCATAAGATGTGCGTGTGTGTTCGTGTGATGATATTATTAGATATAATGTTTTAGGGGGAGAATGAGTTCAAGCTCCTAATTTTTATGATTTTCTTCTATGAGTTTTATGATTACTGCATAAATGATAAACGATTTTACATCTGTTAGTAGGTTTGTACAAACAATTTTACACGTCCATAATATTTTTTAACTAACACGCATATGAAGAGATCGTATTCCAGTAAAAGTTAAGAATAACAAACAAACATAACATCACGACTATAATCCCAGAAGGGTAGGGCAGAGGTGTGCCAATAGTACACCCACATTTCGCCAGTTATGTGTTAGTCCCATGTAATACGGGGCGAGCTTATTGCCATCAACCGGGCACAAATCCAGGCTCCGGGCTGCCACTGAGAAATTCTAGATAGAAAAACCAAATAACACTTTGCCCGACCTGGGAATCGAACCCAGGACCTCATGCTCAGCAGTAGCTCTTGAGACCATGTTATTGTTAAATTATTATGTTTTTTTTTCTCGGGATATGAATTGCTGCGTAAATGTTTTCCTCAATGTAAAAGAACATTTAAAATTAACTGTTTAATTTTCAGTACTAACTGTTTGACAATGGAAACTGTACCTACCGTCTTAAAAAACCGATTTTTTTTTTAAAGATACATTAATCTATAATTTAAAAAAAATACAACAAAACGTCATTAAAACAATCACTTCGATGTAAGATTTCAGCCACAACGTAAAATGTTAATTGCTCAACCTTATTGCTATCTAAGTTAAGAAAACTATTCCTCCAATAAATATGGAAATCTTGAACCAAGATTATTCATTAACTTCTCAAATTCTTCCATTCACATAGGTTCGTAGGTAGACATAAAATAAAAAAAAATATTGGTCTACGTTCGCACGGACGTAAATATATCGCGGCGAGATTTTATCGCACACTTAATTCAAAGCTCTGCTTAGTGCCAAGAGTAAAAAATCCAACAGTGTGTTTTTCGATGCGCTGAGATGCACTTTGTTAGATTCTCAAAGCTCGGCTTAACATCGAGATTTAAGAATCCAGTGCGCGATATTTTTACGTCAACGCTAACGTGGGCTTATAGTAGAAATAAAAGTCCGGGTCTCTTTCAGAAGTATCTTATAAAAATGTAAAGAATTGGATCAGTAAACAAACCAGTGGATAACAATTTGTTTTGCCATATTTTACAAATTTAGTGTTTTGATTATTGGAATACTGAAACTTTTAAAACATCTTAAAGAGGGTTTTCATTTCACAAAATAAATATTACGTGCGAAACGCGCCGAGGCCAATTTACAAAATATCTTTGTAAATTATTTGACTATGTGTTATTCTGATTTAGCTCTAATACTGTTAAGGTTGATCAAAATCCGTTGAGTAGTTTTTACGTGAAAAAGAATCAAACATCAAAAAACGTTTAACAAAACAAAAAGTTTGTAAGAACGGATTCCTTGCAAACTTTTGTATTTTTTTTTTACTCAATTTATTTAAGTTTGTTACGTTTTGTCCCACTGATTGCCTAAAACGTTATTTACGCCCCAAAACTGTCCCGATGACTGCCTTGATTTAGAATGAGTTCCAAGCTATCGTTTCGCTTAAATATTGCATTCTTATTCTGTATTACGACTAACCAATAATTTCAAGGATTCATAGACTCTCAATCACGTATACCGAATCCATGGCCGAGTATGACACATCGCGTTCTTACTGATGGATGGACATGTCTGGACATAACGATTAGTCATCCCGACGTATCGATAAGCCTGTAATTCATAACTGGTAAGATTCGATGGGAGCTTATTCTGCTGTATCTTGAAGGTGTGTGATTGGTTTATTGTTTGGATTTCAGACGTGTAACAGTTACCGGTTTTTATCGATGAAAGATATTATTAGTAGGTGTCATATTTAAATTTGGTATTGGAACATGTTACAATTCAGTTAGCATCTAACAATACACGAATACGTACAGCTTTTAAGCTTTCATTTCTGGTTAGAAATACTTGGATATTACAATCACATTTTTCAGTATACAGATAGATCACATTGACATTTTATTTATTTGTGGGAAATCATCAAATGACTTTTCCCGCTCCGGGCGGCGCGGGAGGGCGTGTCAGGTTTTTACTGACTAAAACCCACCCGTGTTATCTTTCGAACAACCCGCAAACATTTATAGCCTAGAATTTCATTATTTGAAATTGTATAATTAGAATCTGATAACACTAGAAGGTCCAAAATACTTCGAAAAAGTTTTGACAAACGCCTAAATTTTAACCGGCTCGTCGCTGACTTGCGTTCCAGGGTAACCACATTAGAAAATTACAAATCAAATTTTATCAGAATACGTTCTCTCAGAATCGGCAAAATAGAATATGAATAATTCAAAATTTGGAATAGTAATTTATGTTGTTATTCGAACCTTTGAATGTTGAGTTACTAATGAAGCGATGTAGTCATAACATTGATATAGGTCCGTAATTTGAACGTTATTTTCATTATCTTTTTGGCGTTAGTTTATTTAAGTATGTGTAACTACCGTGGGTGTCTTTACTGATGGCGTGACTATTAAGATATTATATCATTGAAATATAATATCACGTTAGCGTAGTATAAATCTTCGACAAGCACATAAGATGTGGTTCTTGGTTCAGACCTTATAGCGGTTCATTTAGTTCGGCTACTTCAAAGTGAAACAAACCCAACACCATTCTATATTCAGACGTAATTGGTGAACTCAACATAAATTACATAGCCAAAAGTCACGAAGCCGTTGAAGAAATCAACTAACCACGTAACCATATTAACCTTTTTTTTTCTTTTGGGTGGGAAAACATCAAATGATTTCTCCCGCTCTGGGCGGAGCCGAAGGGCGTGGTGTCAGACTTTTACTGACTAAAACCCACTTGTGTTCCTTCAGTTGCCTGTGCCAGGGCCACGGTTTCTCTTTCAAATTCCCCGCGACCCTGAGGCGTCGGCCCTATCGGACCCCGTCATTTGGTGCTGACATCTCCTTGGGGCGCGCGCGGAACACGACGCGTCATCGATCCAGCCTGGTCCTTACCGGACACCGTACTACCCATTGCTCGCCGTCCGCAAGCCCGCGTCTACGGTGGCCGGCAATCTGCTTGCGATTCCCGACGCCCAGTGCGTCTCCTGTGGCGACTAGGCGTGAGGGTGCAAGGCTCTCTCCCTCACGCGCTCCGCTTCCTTCTTCGCGAGCAGGAGGAGGTGACAGCTTTCCATTCCCTCTCGCTCCGTACCAAGGCCTGGACCAGGGCCGGAAACGAGAAATCGCCGCCGCCGATCACCTCCTCGAGGACACCGCGGTGTTCCGCCAAAGCTGGGCAGACCTCCACCGTATGCTCCACCGTATCCTCCGGGCGATCAACCATAATGACCTGTTAAATTATTTACAAACTAACTGTTGCCCACGGCTTTGTCTGCGATCCATTATTAAAATTAGCCTATGTCCGTACCTAAGTAATGGCCTATCTGTGTGCCAAATGACAATCCCAGATCCTGCCCCAGCTATTCAGGAAAAACTCATTTTACGATTATAATAATTATGATAATGCGTGACGTATATGTTGTTTAAATTGCTTAAGATTATAATACTGGGTATTACAATAAAAATGGGTTATTACAATCACAGTTTCGCATTCATGGATTTTGTGAAACGAAACGTTACCTATTGATGCGCCTTTTTCACTTATGTCAAACTCAAAATGTCATATGAGCTCCTTAGTTCTGAGTTGGGCTACACGATGATTGACAAATGCGTGCACAGACTGGATAGGTCTACTCAAATATGTGTGGCTCAAATGTTTCGAATTTTTTAAAAACACTTTGACATTGACTTTATATATACAATGACATGAAAATTTACTTTGTAAAGTATTATAATATTTGGATTATTGTGAATGTGAAGACAATGTGGATTTGTAATTTTTTTATGTGGTTCTTAGTTATTTTTAATAATGGTATGGCAGTTTGAGTAATTTATGCGGCCTACCCAAATGTCCTTTCTTTGGTAGTGTTCGTCGAATCGTTGAGCTTCTTAGCTCTGAGTCAAGCTGCACGATGATTGACAAATGCGTGCACTGACTGGACAGGTCCGTTTGTTTCCACTAGTTCGACTAATTAGTGCGATCGTCGAACTAGTGAGATTTTTTTTCTCATTTATTCGACCGTCGAACTACTGAGTTTTTTTTCATTTGTTCAACCATCGTCAAAATAAATTATTTTAATTGAGACACAAAACATTAAAATAAAATGTGAAAATCTACAATTGTAACGCAACGCAACGCAAAGAATCATGCCCACTTTCCATACATGGATGACCTGTCAAATGATTCGTTTTACAGGTCGCGTCTACCTACAACTAGTGTTGTCTATTAACAATTATTAAATGATAAATGATAAATGATTTTAATTCTGTAAGTAGGTTTTTACAAACACTTTTACACGTCAATACTATTTTAAAAGTAGATGAGATCGGCGTTTCCTATCTGACTACTCTGAGAAGAAACGCCAAAACAAACTCAGAGGTCACAGTCTCTTTTAAAGTCCAGACATAATCTTGGTCAGGTCATGTGAAGACCATGTGGATTGATGTCTGAAATGGTCTTTTGAGGAAAGAACCACACAGAATGAGTGAACCTGTCCAGTCAGTGCACGCATTTGTCAGTAATCATGCAGCTCAACACAACACATATGGAGCTCAACGATTCGACGAACATTACCAAAGAAAGGACATTTGGGTAGGCCGCATAAATTGCTCAAACTGCCAGACCATGATTAAAACTAAATTTAAAAAATAAAAATAGATTGAGATAAAAAAAAAACAACAAATCCACACTGCCTTCACATTCACAATAATTAAAATATTATAATACTTTACAAAGTAAATTTTTACGTCATGTCAAAGTGTAAAAATCCGAGAATAAAAATGGTCAGATC
This sequence comes from Dasypolia templi, assembly GCA_963555695.1. Taxonomy (NCBI): domain Eukaryota; kingdom Metazoa; phylum Arthropoda; class Insecta; order Lepidoptera; family Noctuidae; genus Dasypolia; species Dasypolia templi. The sequence continues at coordinate 7,900,385 of OY743137.1, read as the reverse complement.
ATATGAGGACTCTGTAGACTGGTGTCTGAAATGGTCTTTTGAGGAAAGAACCACACTGATTTGAGTGGACCTGTCCAGTCAGTGCATGCATTTGTCAATCATGGTGCAGCTCAACTCAGAACTAAGGAGCTCAACGATTCCACGAGCAATACAAAAGAAAGGACATTTGGGTAGGCCGCGTTAAGTACTCAAACAGCCAGACCGTGATTAAAACAACTGAAAGAACAAAAAAAACAATGACTCACATAGTCCTCACATTCTCAAAAATTAAAACAATTTTATACTTTAAACAGTAAATATAAAGATGTCATTGTTTATCTAAAAAAATCAAAAATAAAAGTTTAACAGCAAATTAAACATCGACAATATCTGTGTAAACTTATTGGAGCAGCTCAATCCCAAGCCTTCTTGTCCTCAATATAGCCTTTGACAGTATAATAGGCATTCTGGCATAATTTCCGCTTTATCAAAGATTTGAATTTATTAAGGCTTAGTTCTTGAATGTGGCTAGGAAGTTTATTATAAAAACGAATACTTTGACATTTAAACGAGCTACCTATTTTCTTGAGTCTGGTAGTGGGAACAACAAATTTGTGTTTGTTCCTAGTATTTATGTTATGGATATCACTGTATTTTTTAAACAGATTAATATTTTTATGTCCATACAAAAGATTTTCATAAATATTCTGAGAAGGCACAGTCATTATATTAATCTCTTTAAATTTGTCTCTGAGGGAGTGTCTGGGACTTAGTTTATAAATTGAGCGAATTGCCCTTTTTTGTAAAACAAAAATTGTCTGAATATCGGCGGCATTTCCCCACAAAAGAATACCGTACGACATCACACTATGAAAATAACTAAAGTATACTAAACGGGCTGTCTCTAAATCAGTTAAATTACGAATTTTTCTAACGGCGTATGCTGCAGAGCTTAGTTTTTTTGACAATTTATCTATATGGGGGCCCCATTGAAGCTTGGCATCCAAAGTTATGCCTAAGAATACTGTGGTGTTTTCGGGTTTCAACTCTTCACCCTTAATAAGAACACTAGTTTCTACTTGTCTAACATGAGGTATCGTAAACTTAATGCATTTAGTTTTTCTCTCGTTTAGAAGTAAGTTATTAACATTAAACCAGTTAACTACTTTAGCAAGGGCGCTATTTACATTGTCAGTAACCAGCTGCTGACGTTTGAGTTTAAATAAAAGTGAAGTGTCGTCTGCAAACAACACTATATCATGATTATCCTTTATGAGGTAAGGCAAGTCATTAATATAAATAAGAAACAAAAATGGGCCAAGAATTGAACCCTGGGGGACCCCCATTCTTATTACAGATCCAGGTGATCTTTTTCCGTTCACATCAACTGTCTGAATCCTATCACTTAAGTAAGAAGTAAGAAGATCCAGAGAGGCATTCCGGATTCCGTAGTGGTGCAGTTTCCTGATCAATGTTTCATGAAGAACACAATCGAATGCCTTGGACAAATCGCAAAAGATTCCCAAAGCATCGCATTTGTCCTCCCATGCCTTGTAAACATGTCCTAAAAGTTCAACTCCGGCATCAGTAGTTGAACGACCCCTTGTAAAACCGAACTGTTTGTTATGCAGTAATTTGTGTTTATTAAAAAATCTTTGCATTTGATCTAAAATAAGTTTTTCAAAAATTTTACTAAAGGTAGGCAGCACTGAAATAGGTCTATAATTAGTAGGGTCTGATGTGCTACCAGATTTAAACAATGGTATTATTTTACTGTTTTTCATAAGATCAGGAAACTCACCACGGTCAATACAATTATTAAAAATAACAGCTAAAGTAGGTGCTACAATATTTATAATGGACTTAGCAACATCCACAGAGTTACCCCATAGATCTGCGGTTTTTTTTACATTTATTGTGTGACAGGTTTTAATTATATCTCTACAGGTGACATATTGGAAATTAAATTCAGAATCACAAACTGGAACGTTTTCTTTAAGTAAAGACTCTGCAGCAGTGGGCGATGAGTTTAGAGATTTAGTAGTCGAAACGGGAATCTCTGCAAAGAAATTTTCGAAGGTCGCGGCGACTTGAGAATCCGATTGAATTAAATTGCCATCAATTGCAAGGCTGTAGTCACTACTTCGGTTGCATGATCTTCCCGTTTCGCTATTAATGATATTCCATGTCATTTTAATTACATTACTGCTATTTTTAATCTTTGAACTCAAGTAACGTGACTTGGCTATGCAACAAACTTTTTTAAATAATTTCGAATAATTTCTAACATATAAATTAAATTCAGCAGTGTTTATACAAGTCCGTTCATCATACAACTCATAAAGACGTTTTCTACTTTTATGTATACCAACAGTGGCCCAATCACTGAAGGAAGCGTTACCATTAACCGAGAATGTCTTTGGAATGAAAGTTTTATCAAATTGTGTGCAATACATATTAAAAAAAGCATTATATTGATGATTAGAGTCCTCATTAGTTGACAAAAGAGGTAAATTACTCAAAAGTTTAGTTTTAAATGTTTCCAAACGTTTAGTTGTTTTTGGATTAACAGTGATATCTTTACTAATAACCTTTTTGTTTATATTTGAAATAGTGATCAACTGTCCGCAATGATCCGAGTCTATTAAATTAATAATTTCTTTGTAAGTTGGTTTAACATCTGTATAAATGTTATCTAGGCATGTGGCACTAGTGGGAGTTATTCTAGTGGGCTCCAAAAATTGGTTAGCAAGATTGTATGACTGAAACAAACTTATAATTTTAGTACTAATCCCAGAGTTTTCCAACAAATTAACATTAAAATCACCACAAGTGACGATAGACTTGTTTGAAGTACAGATTTTGTTTAACACTTCATCCATAACTTTTTCAAAACAATCATACAATCCTGAAGGAGGTCTGTACACACTTAATATAATGAACTGCTCCAATTCTACACAGGCTATTTCAACTGTCCGTTCAACAGAGAGGCTCACAATATCCTTACGGTCTTTAAATTTAATCTGGTTATTTACTAAAATTAATGAGCCACCATGTGTAGCATTAACTCTGCTGAATGAACTACCAACCTGGTGATTACTAAAATTGAACATGAACTGGTGGCTTTTAAGCCAATGTTCTGTTATACAAAGAATATCTATATTGTTACAATTCAGGAATAATTCTACTTCTAAATCTTTGTTTAAAAACCCTTGAATGTTTTGATGCACCAGGTTGATGCTATTTAAATTTTTTACACAGACATTTGATTTCTTATTTGCTTTCTTTACATTTTTGCAAGAGGCTACCTCTATTGTCCTAATTTCTAATTTAAATTAAAATCAATGCCATCAATTGGATCCAAATTATTGGCAGTATATTTTCAGATGTCATTGCATTGCTCAAAAGAAGCAAGTTGTTTAGCCAAATTCTTGGCTGTAATTGAAAAAAAATATGATAGCGACACAGCTATCTGTCTTTTGTGATAGTTAGAAAGATAGTACATAAAAATATTATACCTATCTTTCGTCAAATACAAATTTCTACCAACATAATTGTTAGTATCTACTAAATGAAATTGATTATTATTTAATGTCAGATTATGCAATGTCATATTTATTTTAAATCTAATGTTATTTTCTTCCTGTGGCAAACTGTTACTATATGGGAATGTAAACAACACAATTTTTTTCTTAACTTGAGATTACACAATGTTTTATAATATTGGAGAAATTCTCCTTTGTTAACATTTCCCCTATTACCCAAGAAAATTATTAATGTAGTGTCTTGGTTAAAGTTACATTTAATAATTTCTTTCATAACATCAAATAAGGAACAGCCAGGCATACAGTAGTTTATTATGGAGTGTCCTGGATATTCACCTGTCAGCAAGTGGCCTAAGTCCTTTCCAATCTCATCACAAAATAATATTACATCATTTTTTACTCTATCTTTACATTTTTTATTGGAACTATTAATAACAGGAAATGTCAAATCAACACAATGCTGCGGTAAGGTGGTACTGTATGTCGACAATGAATGGTCCGGTGTAGACACATGGGATGGTGTTTTACAATGCTCACAGATGCTTGATTGTGAGTTTACCAGTTCATTCATTGCCAACACATATTCCCTCATGAGATCTTCAGAGGTATTATACTTGATAGTCATTGAACTAAGTTTCTCCTGTAAATGGTCAAGTTGAGATTGCAAGACCTCTGTGTCATTGTTGTATCTCCTGGTACTTTGTTCCAAATTAAAAGAATACATATCTAATTGTTTAAGTAAGTTTAGCCTTTCTCTATTAAGTTTGACATTTTTAATAAAGAACTTATGTCTTTTAACCATCGTTTTAGTTTTAACAATGTATTTATTAATTTTAGTGTATTTTTTGAGTTTGTTTTTACTTATATATCACAATATCATATCATCTTTTCATTTAGAGTCCAGGGAAAAATACTATTAAGTAAATAGGTTTCTGAGGATATACAGCTGTCAGATAAGGTTTGACAGCTGTTTACCCTCAAAAACTATGCGATTACAATGTTAACATCAAATTGTTTCATAGTTAGTCGCCGAGAGAGTTTCAACAACTCTGAAATAAATCCCTCTTCAATGTAAATAATATCATTATAAATTCGGCATGAGGCCGCACACAGCAGATATTCTCGTAATATCCCGCCGATACTGAGACTTCACATGTGATGTTAGGCCATCCTTGTTTTCTACACTACATTTTGTGCAAGTCAGAGCAATCTTCAAACCGACTTCCGTCCAATTTCTATCCTTCCCTTCCTATCCAAAGTGCTCGAGGCCTGTGTCCACAAACAGTTCTCCAACTTTGTTCATCGTAATTCAATTATTAGTCCTCTTCAATCTGGGTTTAGGCCTGGGCACAGCACTGTGTCTGCCCTTCTTAAAGTTACTGGCGATATAAGGTCAGGACTGGAAGTCACCAAAGTTATTGCTCTAGTGTTGGTTGATTTCTCGAATGCCTTTAATACTGTCAGTCACGACATCCTGTTAGCCATTCTGTCATATAATATGGTCTCTCCCGAAGCACTGAAATGGTTCTCCTCTTACCTTCAGGAATGTCAGCAGTCCGTTCATGTTGGGGATTCTTCTTCTTGCTGGTGTGATTTGGAAACTGGCGTTCCCCAAGGCGGTATACTTTCCCCTCTTCTGTTTTCTATTTTTATTAATATTATAACTTCCGAACTTCAGTGTGCGTATCATCTGTATGCAGATGACCTGCAGCTGTACTGTCAAGGGAAGGCTGATGAATTACCTGACGCTATCGACAAATTAAATAGGGACTTAGTAGCCATAAAAACCTGGGCTGACAGATTTGGTGTAACTGTAAACCCTACGAAGTGTCAGGCGATCATCATTGGCAGTTCTCGTAGTATTAGCAAAGTGGATGGTAAAACCTTGCCACCAGTACTCTTCAATGGTATTATCGTTCCTTTTAGAACTGACGTAAAGGACCTAGGCTTGCACATTGATAGTACCCTGAACTGGCGTACTCAAGTCGCCCGGGTAAGCCAGAAGGTTACCGGAACGTTGCGCGCGCTGTATCGGTTGAAAAATATATTGCCATCGAGTACGAAGACAATGCTTGTGCAGTCCTTAATTTTCCCTATCATCGATTATGGTGATGTGTGCTACTATGACCTGAATGCAGATCTCCTCGACAAACTTGACCATCTTCTCAATAACTGCATTCGATTCGTTTTCAATCTGCGTAAATATGACCATGTCTCTGCGCATCGGTCACTTCTAAAGTGGTTGCCCATACGTCAGCGCAGAGAGCAAAGGGCGCTGACCACCTTGTTTTCCTTTCTTGTTTCTACCTCCTCCCCTGGTTATCTAGCCCCCCACTTTCAGTACATTTGCGCCAACCACAACAGAAATCTTCGTTCATCACACAATCGTCTTCTTCAATGTCCCACTCACCGCACAGACTTCATTCACTCTTCCTTCTTCGTTCACTCTATCTCTCTGTGGAATGCACTCCCCCAAGAAATGAGGGTGGCAACCAACCGATTATCCTTTAAAGTTAAAGTTCGTGAGCACATTCGCAAGAAGCTGGCAGTTTCATCTTAAAGGTAATGTTTTCTCATTGGTTGTTTTATTTGTTTTAGTATAATTATATATTTATGTATATTTATTTGTGCTTATATTTATAAATAATTAGGTATATATGTATATCTATGTCTTAGATTAAATATTTATTCCTTGGTTTTTTTATACATTGCACCTACCACTGCTTGTCTCTGCATCACCCAAAGGTTGACTGGTAGAAAATGCCTATGGCATTAGGTCCGCCGCTGTACAAAATGTGCGTGAAGTATAAATAAATAAATAAATACCAGCTTACTATTTACTATAACTAACCGACTGCTGGGCAAAGGACTCAACTCATACAGAGAAGGCACAAGCATTAATCACCACGCTTGGCCAAGACGGGGTGGCGATTTCTGACTTTTATTGAGATTGATTATTTGCCCGGATTTGAACTCACAGCCTCGTGCATAAAAGGCGAGGTGTCAAACAAATGACAGCCTGTGATAGAGTTCGTTTTAATTATAAATTGTAGTCTATGGTTTTATGCGTAACCTGTCAGCTGTACACCTATTTTTCTTTCCACACCCACACATATAAAACATAAGAAAATCATAGCTGGTCATAAAATAATAAGTAAAGTATAAAATAAATACCAACTGATTCTTAAAAACATTCAATAACCACATGACGAACGGCCAAGTTTTTCGTATTATGTGAAACGGAACGTGTGTAAAACACGCTCCGTTTCCGAAAGTCCATTACAAATGTTAAACATAGTAACATGGTTTTTTTTTCTTGTCTTTATTTGAAAATTCAAATAAGTGATACGTAATAAGCAAAAAAAGCATTTTTTTTAGATATTTTACATCACTAGACGCGTTAGAAAATTTTCAGGTCAAGACTGAACATGATTCTTTGGGGACTGGGAGCTCGCGGCAACGCATGGCTATATAAGAACTATGAATACAATATGTATTCCATGAAACATTTAGACTTAATGAATATTATGTTCATTTATATTTATCTAATAATCAATTATTTTAATCACAAAATAAAACATTGGTACTGCAGGGCATGGACAGCATAATACATACATATTGCGCAGGAACTACTCACAAAATAAAACAAAAAAACATGTACCCTCAAAAAATAAAACCCAAACCTTGTGGTGCGTTCAGTTAAATGTTTATACTTAATGTTTTTTGTATGATGTAGATACCCATGTGCTATGGGTAGGTATAGATGCATAAAAGGAAATGTACAGTGGATGACTTCCGGGTGATATAACGATGATTTTACTATTAATTTACTTTGCTAGGAAGCCAGCTCAATTTATTTTATAAAATTTTTAATGTTTTTTTTTTAACATTCAGAAAAAAAACTTACACGCCGATATTGATGCTCAAATACAATTAACATGCCGAAAAATTTGTGTGAGTTTTTTTTTGACTGCGGTAAATATATTTGATCACGTGACGGTCGAACAATTGAAAAAAAAAGTTTTCACTAGTTCGACGATCGAACTAATGAGTGATAGCGGGAACAAACGAACAGGTCCACTCAAATCTGTGTGGTTCTTTCCTCAAAAGACTATTTCAGACGCTAATCTACATTGTCTTCACTTGATTCTGACCAAGATTATGTCTGGATTTTAAAAGTGGAGCTTGTGTCGGCCTTTCTACTGAGAGTAGTCAGATAGGAAAAGCCGTTCTCACCTAGTTTTTAAAATATGATTGACGTGTACAAGTGTTTGTACAAACCTACTAGCAGAAGTAAAATCATTTATCATTTATGCAGGTATCATAAAACTCACAGAAGAAAATCATAAAAAATTATAAGCCGGAACTCATTCTCCCTCTAAAACATAAATCTAATAATATCATCACACGAACCGAACACACACGCACATCTTATGGAAATCGGGGTCCTAGACGTGTGGTTATTAAAAACATGAATTTTACAAGCTTAATATTACGTGACACGTACGGTCGCAGTAATCCCTGAAGCACCAGTACTTCGGATGTCGGATTTAAATATGTTGACTTTGTATTACCGGTTTTCGAGGGAAAATGTTGACAATCTGACATTTTGTGAAAAGGGTTTAAGTTTTCGGAGATAAAAAAAAATATGCTAAGGATAGTAGTAGTTTTTACATGAATAAAGTTGGATATTTTGTACCTACCTAGCTAATTATCACAATGGATGCCACGAATAAAGATGTAATTTAATTTAAATTCAATTTTAAAGTAAGCAAACGCTCTTGTTTATAATATCTTAATTTATTTAATTCTTTATGGAGAAATTTTTAAGCTCGAAACTACACCTCCCAGAGGGGCAATTCAAGTATTTTTAAGAACGTTTTAATCTCAGTCTAAATCTGTCAAAAATACATTTAATTCAACTGTGACTAGTTTTTAACTTTAATTTTCGCTGAGATGTTTGATGGTCTATCATAATAAATACGTAAAAGAAATTGGCAAAATTGTGATGGCTTTTCCGCAAAAACCATCGACGAAGATTTGAAGATGCGATTTTGATATTTTATAAACGTTTTTGATTACGGGAATTGGGATTCTAGTTTGCCCATAATACGCGGGTAGTAACAGTAGTAAAAGTAAATAAGATTCATAGTAAATGAAATAATTTATTATTTATCATTTACCAATGACATTCATTTGGTCTCTGTTGTTTGCGCTCGCGCCTCACTTTTTTATTGCTTTTTATTATTTTTCCTTACCGACGACTTTTGTCTTTTGACCACGGATCTCGATTTCCGGTTACCCGCTGATTTTGTGCCACTTACTCGTACCACGGATTCTGATAATTGCGTGTGATTTGGTGAACGATGTTGAGGTGCATAAATTGTTACCTGAGTGTAGACATGATGTTAAGATATATTGTGTCTTCATTGAAATCTGCAACGCAAACACTTCTCGCTTCGTGGGTATTGTTGCAACAAGTATGTATATCAATATTTATTTTGAGCTTGCGTATTGTCGCCGGCACGTAACTTGACAAGAGTCTTTAGATGTTTTTTTCCTTTCTTTAACTCTCTTTTTTATACAGATGTAAAAAAAAAAGATGTTTGAAAAAGTATATGGTAAGAACTATGAAATAATGACATGCAATATCAGTGCAAAAAAACCGGCCAAGTGTGAGTCGGACTCGCGCACCGAGGGTTGCGTACAAACCTGTAGGTATATTAGTAAAAGTTCACACGAGTTAATGAGGAAAGGTTTCAAATTATTTTATTATATGATGTAACAAAAAAAATACCATTTTCGCAATTTTTCCTTCTATGCTATAAGGCGTTCCGCCACCTCCTCCGCCTCTAGACTAACAGGTTCTAACAGCATCAGCTGATGGAATAATTCTGCCACATTCTAAATATACAGCAAATACTTCAAGGCATTGTGTTTTTCAAGGATGTGTCAATCAATCTGGTCACTTGATTCCATTATTAATTAAGGCCATGCATCTAAAACAATACTATATATATATGTGCCTATTCACTCCCGTGTCTGTGAAACGCTTTTATATTCAAATGAATGATCATTTTTAAATAACAACACTCATCTATCCAACACCTTTACAGCTTAACAAATAGAAGATTTAATCCGTATTATGAAAAGAAATGCAGACACAATGGATTTCGAAAACGTTCATAAGATGCCGAAGCATATTTGTCACTATTGGACTGGTCTAAATGTACTAGAGTTTTTAACAAAGGTAGAACTTAACAGTGAAAAATAAGCTTTAAGATGCTGCAGGCTTGTAATTTACTTTTATTAAGTGGGTCAAAGTTCTATAGATTTTCTTGCATTGTCCTTTCATCCAAATCCGTTCAGCCGTTCAACAACCAAACTACTTTGGCATTGACAATATTACCTCATTACTAATCGTAATGTAGGCACACAAGTGGAACTGATATTTGAGCACTAAAGTTTATGAATCGATTCTCGAACCTGAATGAATATTGGAAAACTCATTTGGGTAGCTCGTCGGGGTAGGGTAGTTAGTGTAAATTCCGCCCCAATACACACAAAAACTTAGCCTATTTACTTATCATGTGTTATCTCATCTGGAATGTAATGTTAGCAATATGTATTAATGTTACATTGTTTTACTTTTTAAGGTTAATCCCTAATCACACTGCTCTCGAAATAGTTTGAAAAAAAAATGTCTTTTATAATGACTGCGTAGCGAGATTCAATTTTAAACTAACCTGTCTATCTATACTGACTCTCGGCAATATTCTTCATCATCAGATACATTGCCTCTTTTCTTAAGGTATTTACTTCGTGAACATAAATGGTCGGCAACCCTCACTAAAAAGAAGACGTCACATTTTACGATACTAACTAGACAACAAAGTTACCCCTTTAAAAAATAGCTTGAATCAATCAACTCACTCGACTAAGTCGTCGAGCGTAAAGATAACTTCAACTGGAAGAATTAACTGCATTTCCGAAGTTACGCAGTTGAAAATGGCCCCTAAAGTGATTTTTATTGCAAATATAAATGGGAAATCCCCGGGTGAAACAGGGGCAGAAAAAAAAGAAACTGTCTCGCTCTCTGAGTGTTGCTTTGTTTCAATTTCTTAACGTTTTCTAATAGCACTGTAATAAAATGTTTCGCTAGATTTTTTTACTTTTGCAAGAATGATAGGATGAGGAAGCACAATTCTACTGTTTTTGTCTGGCGGTAAACAAATCAAGCTGATTTATTCTGTCAAAATATCAACGTGAAAACTTAGGTGAAGTGAGATCGAAGTGAGCTGTATTCCAACTGCATGTCGATTCTGTAAAAATCTCACCTTGAAGACTGGCGTGGAGTTTAGCATTAGTGGCACTGGCAGCTCACTCCACGCTCACTTCACCTAAGTTTTCACGGTGAGGTGGTTACAGAATAGCACTCACGGTGAGATTTATTACGTTCATACATCTGGTCATACACTCACGCCAGTTAGGATTACTAGTACTACACACCTGACCTTTCTGAATAACATAACCAATAAGGTCACTGTAAGTCACTATATATAAAGGAGTATGTAAGGATCGTAGCAGGTTGAGTACTGTGGTTTCTGCCTACCCTCATGGGAAGAAGGCGTGAGTTTATTTATGTATGTATAAAGTCAATAATAAAATAGATGAATCGATACCTATTATAAGATTAAGCACCCTCTATACTAAAGTTTTCTCTTTCTGCACTCTCTCGTCAAAACAGTTTCATTCTAAACACAACCCAGTGTGATATAAATAAACCACCCAAACCTGAGTATACTAACATCTTGTAGACTACAATGCGACTTGTTTAGACTTCTTAATATCTCCTCAAAGAGTTCACAAGGTCACAAGGTGCTTGACCCATTTATACTTTTTACCCTAGCTCCGCGATACCTCTTTAACAGCGCTGCCAACCTATTACGCGGGGTTATATATCTTTTTAGCAATATAATAAGCAGTAACTAACTGGTATGCGATGGCCGTGGCTTTGGTTACATTAGCATACGCTTACATTGTTGCGCAGATCATGATAATGTTTTAATTTAAGTTTCAGTTATCAGGTTATATGTCCATAAAATGGCCTGATTACTGAACCAAAAATAGGTATTTTATTTTATTTTATTTTAAAAACCAAATCAACGTTATATCCATGGTCATTTCAAGGGAAAACTTACTTCCATTTTTAATAACTATTCTATAAAGGGTTCACAATTTTATTTGAAAACTCTTAGCAGTTCAAAATTTTGAACTGAAATTATTTTTATCCAGGAAACCTACAAGCATTGTTTCACTCAACAGCCATGCTTATTTACCAAGAAAATACGTGTTAAGGCAGGTGTTTTTTCTTCAAACGCTTCTCCTAAATATGTTTTCCTCCTAATTCCCTCGAACATTTCACAGGTACGGTTACAATTTTCCTAAATGTTAACAAGAGAAATTACTGTATCATAAATCAAGGTTACGTGTATTTATCTCTTTCTTAGTACCTATTACTGCTCTTAGGGCTACATATTACTTGTAATTGTGTGCTTAACACGAACTTCGCTCGTTTACATAAATTGGAAGTGAAAATTGTTTTGATTTATGAACCTTTTGTTTGTTCGGTGATGATTATTTTGTCTGGTGTGATAGCGATAGAAAGTTTTTTCTTACTCTGTCTTTAACAGTCATAATAAAATAAAATATATTAATTATGTATGAAATAGCAGTGAATGTTTTTTAAAATTAATGTAAAATACTTAATTTTGGCCACAAACATAATATCCTAACCTATATAGACAAAAACTATTAACAAACTAAAATATGGCGTCGAAAATCGCCTCCGCATCTCTGTCGGTTGTTGCCGTGAACACCTACAAAATTATAATGGCACGCGACCACGGCTATACCCTGACCATTTCGTCATGATTTCTGTCTGAAATATTTTCTTACTTCGTACTTTTTAGAGCGTGATTTATCAGTACTTGGGTTTTCGTTGTTGAACTTACTGTTTATTTAAATTATTTTGGGGTTATGTAAGTAAACGTGGGAACTCAGAAAGTTTTGCGAAAATATTAATAAATATTCTATAGAAACGGTGCGCTTCTATTCTCGGTAGAATACGTGCCAGCTCCCACGACATCCTGAGTGTCTTGTGTGATAGGTGGGACCCATGCTGGCTCACTGGATACGGCTGCACACGTAGGTGTCAGTCGTTTAAATTTTGTATATAGTGTGTTTTTTACTAACATTAGGTTATACTCGTAAGTAATTTGATCTAAAATAAAATAATTAAAAACATAGGCAAGGTTTTTTTTAAAGCCTTTTCAAAGTTTTCTCTACTAGACTCCATACAAAGTTTCATGTGTCTGAACGAGTTTTCGAATCTCTTTTTCCAGTCCGCCAAAGACACCTCGTTTACAGCCTGCTCAAACGCTGACAGCGCATATTCCAGTGACGAAAATTGTATCCCTTTGCGCATATTTTTATTATTTTCGGGAATAAAAAGAAGTCACACGGTGCGCTGTAAAGAGGGTAGCACAGGAGTTTGACCGGCGTGCTCTTCAGGAAGTCCCTCGTTTTGAGTGCGGTGTGCGAAGGCGCGTTGTCGTGGTGGAGCAGTAGCCCGCGGAGCCCTGTGTTTGATAAATGATTTTATTTCTGTAAGTAGGTTTTTATAAACACTTTTACACGTCAATCATATTTTTAAAGTAGATGAGATCGGCGTTTCCTATCTGACTACTCTGAGAAGAAAGGCCGAAACAAACTCAGAGGTCACAGTCTCTTTTAAAGTCCAGACATAATCTTGGTCAGGTCATGTGAAGACCATGTGGATTGATGTCTGAAATGGTCTTTTGAGGAAAGAACCGCACAGAATGAGTAGACCTGTCCATTCAGTGCACGCATTTGTCAGTAATCATGCAGCTCAACACAGAACTTAAGGAGCTCAACGATTCGACGAACGTTACCAAAGAAAGGACATTTGGGTAGGCCGCATAAATTACTCAAACTGCCAGACCATGATTAAAAGTAACTTTAAAAAATAAAAATTAGCTGAGATATAAAAAGAACAACAAATCCAAACTGCCTTCACATTCACAATAATTAAAATATTATAATACATTACAAAATAAATTTTCATGTCATTGTATAGTATGTCAAAGTGTATAAAGATCCGATAATAAACTTGGTCAGATCATATGAGGACTCTGTAGACTGGTGTCTGAAATGGTCTTTTGAGGAAAGAACCACACTGATTTGAGTGGGCCTGTCCAGTCAGTGCACGCATTTGTCAATCATGGTGCAGCTCAACTCAGAACTAAGGAGCTCAACGATTCTACGAACAATACAAAAGAAAGGACATTTGGGTGGGCCGCGTAAAGTACTCAAACACCAGACCATGATTAAAACAACTGAAAGAAAAAAAAATACAATGACCCACATAGTCCTCACATTCAGAAAGTTAAAATAATATTATACTTTATACAGTAAATATATACATGTCATTGTGTATGTAAAAAGGTACAAAATATTGAAAAAATCATAATAATAAAAATATTAAAAAAATGCAAAGTATAAACATCAAGATTGTCTGTGTACATTTATTGGAGCAGCTCAATCCCAAGCCTTCCTGTCCTCGATATGGTCTTTGAAAGTATAATAGGCTTTCTGGCATAATTTCCGCTTTATCAAAGATTTGAATTTATTAAGGCTTAGTTGAACTAGAAAGTAGTAGAAATTTGTGTTTGTTCCTAGTATTTATATTATGGATATCACTGAATATTTTAAACAGATTAATATTTTATGTGCATACAAAAGATTTTCATAAATATACTGAGAAGGCACAGTCATTATATTAATCTCTTTAAATTTGTCTCTGAGGGAGTGTCTGGGACTTAGTTTATAAAATTGAACGAATTACCCTTTTTTGTAAAACAATTTTTTTTCAATATCGGCGGCATTTTCCCACAAAAGAATACCGTACGACATCACACTATGAAAATAACGAAAGAAAACTAAACGGGCTGTCTCTAAATCAGTTTAATTACGAATTTTTCTAACGGCGTATGCTGCAGAGCTTAGTTTTTTGACAATTTATCTATATGGGAGCCCCATTGAAGCTTGGCATCCAAAGTTATGCCTAAGAATACTGTGGTGTTTTCAGGTTTCAACTCTTCACCCTTAATAAGAACACTAGTTTCTACTTGTCTAACATGAGGTATCTTAATGCATTTAGTATTTTTCTCGTTTAGAAGTAGGTTATTAACATTTAACCAGTTAACTACTTTAGCAAGAGCGCTATTTACATTGTCAGTAACCAGCTGTTGACGTTTGAGTTTAAATAAAAGTGAAGTGTCGTCTGCATCAACACTATATCATGATTATCATTTATAAGGTAAGGCAAGTCATTAATTTAAATAAGAAACAACAATGGGCCAAGAATTGAACCCTGGGGGACCCCCATTCTTACTACAGATCCAGGTGATCTTTTTCCGTTAACATCAACTCTCTGAATCCTATCACATAATAAGAAGTAAGAAGATCCAGAGAGGCATTCCGGATTCCGTAGTGGTGCAGTTTCCTGATCAATGTTTCATGAAGAACACAATCGAATGCCTTGGACAAATCGCAAAAGATTCCCAAAGCATCCCATTTGTCCTCCCATGCCTTATAAACATGTCCTAAAAGTTCAGCTCCGGCATCAGTAGGTTTTGGTCGCTTGTTGCTCACAACAGAGAAAGCTTCTGCCAAGCATTTGGTAGTATACCATTCAGCGTTGATTCTTCTTTGGTTCCGTAAAGGAATTGCCACCAAGTAGCCAGTCAAATTGAAAAAGTTCGCGATCAAAATCTTCATCACGCTTTCAGATCGCTTCACTTTGAAAGGGGTTGACGCTTTTTTGGTTCCGTAATGGAATTGACACCAAGCAGCCAGTCAAATTGTAAAAGTCCGCGATCAAAATCTTCCTTCCGTTTCCAGATCGCTTCACTTTGGTAGGTGTTGATTCGTTTTGAAGCACCTAAACCGTCGACTGGCGCGTCGTTTCTGGATCATATTGATAAACCGAAGACTCATCACCTGTAATGATGTCGTAAATACGCCAAGACGAGCCTGCTTGCGGCTTCCCGATCCAACCTGCAGTGTGTGCTGAGTCTCTTGATACGAAACTCGCCTATTATCTTCGATTAAATTTTCCACTGCCAGCACGTTTTCTTCCGTAACAGCTGTCAAAGGGCGAGCACTTCTTTCTTAATTTCCCAAAGTTAGTCGACCGCACTTGAATTCGTTATACCAACGATACACGGTTGCCTTAGAAGGGCCTTCGTCCATGAATGTCATTTGAAGTCTATCGTACTATTCGTCCGGTTAGAAGCGACACTTGAATTCGTAAAAAACCATAGCGCGAAAACGTCCCCGGCGCAGATCCATTTTTTGTGAGACACAATTGAAATTCATTCGCAAACAATGTGGAGTAAAATTTTTAAATTGGAACGTACCTATTTTTACTTACAGATAATCGTATTTTCAAAATAGACTACAGCTGGTCAGTCTCTCATATATTAAAAAAATCCTTCCCGAGTGGCCCCGTTATATTTAAAGGCTCAATGTTTAAAAATCATGATTAAGGCTCCCACAAACAGGCGCGATGCCACAGCGCGACACAAAGGCACCGCCTGTCGCGCGACGAGCGGTGCCTTTGTGTCGCGCTGTGGCGTCGGCTCTGTTTGTGGGAGCCTTAATCATGATTTTACGTCCTTTAGAGGGCGCCATATTCAATTTATTGTGACGACATATAGCCTTTAAGCAGCAGTCGATACAACAATACCTCATTTATAAAATTATGATAAGTAGATTAGAAGTTATACGGGAACAAATTAGCATGCATACACACATACATACAATCACAGGTACATTCCGATCATCAAAATCATATCACTCCTTTTTACTTCGCCGTAATCAGGTAAAATCCTTTAATCACTTTGCGCAGGCGCGCGAGTTTGATGGCTGTCATCATTTGAGTGAGATGGGTTACCAAAATTGTTGAGAGTATGGAAAGTTGTTCGACAGATAATAAGCAATTGTGACCTGACCTGGCTGGACCTGACATGGCTGTCTACACGTGTCGATCCGATTTTCAGAGCGTGGATACGACCACTTCAACAGAGTCTTATAACTAGTGTTGTATTTTTGTGATGTTGACGATGATGGTGATTTCAAATGCATCTACAAGGCTAGATGTTTCCAGGAAAAATAATCAAGTGTCTGCCATGTTGACAAACACATGATTATTTTTCCTACATAAATACAGAACGTACACTGTTAGGATCTTTTGGTCCTCGCATAACGTTGACGGAGGATGCTGTTGGTATACATTTGTGCAATTGTTTTGTGAAATGTCACTTGAAATGTATTCAATAACAAGATGGCGGCGTTAATTCCGATTTTAGCCACGCGCCGAAATCAGAACCTTTTAGCGCTAAATTCAATTTTTTTTTTTCTGACCAATGGATCTAAATAGTGTTAGTATGAACTTAGCCTATGTTAGTGAACATAAAAAATACATTAATTAAATATTAATTGGCTACATGAACATGTGCACGCACATGTCTGCCGGCCCAGAACCTGATAAATGGTCCATCAACCTTGTCCGCCAATATAGCAAAAATACTGTCCGGGCTACCACTGAATCGCCGCAACATCGATGCAAAATATTTAATTAAAGGCTTATTTAAAACTTACTTTCAACAGTTTACAATTTCTGTTTGTTGATGAAGTTTTAACTAACTTATAAAAAACCTAATGTGCATCCCAAAAACAATTTAAAATACTCATCGACTATTATTACTCTTTGTAAAACAGGATAATTATGGCAACCAGGGTGGGGGGCGGGGGGGGGACAGTTCCATATATTTGGCTTGGATGAAAAGATGGTAGCTCCATCTACATGTTGTTCCTAAACGTAGAATTATTTAGTAAGCACCGCAACTGAACAGATGCCTCACAACAAAAAATACAGTTTTATAAATTTAAAACTTAAGTACCATAACAACATTTCATTATACAATTGAGCTTATTCAAATATGTTTACAAATTAAATACATAAGGTATTTTTTATGTACTAGCCTTTTTTAAACTGGTTACTGACTTCTCAAAGTTTAGCAATTTGTTTTAAATTCAAAATGGTAGCTTCTCTCTGTGTAAGCGTAAGTTAGTAGATCTTTTCCATTTTTCGTTTGTGTTTCGGTTGTGAAATCTTCCAGAAAGTGCGTGGAGTTGAGCTAGTGAGTTGAGTTAGTGTTTTACACATAGTTGGTGTCGATCCGTTAATCGTATTTGAACAGGAAAAATTACGTACAATGGAGAAGCAGAAATATTTTTTTTAGCTAAATTGTACTATGATAAGCATAAACATTATAAACATAAAAAATACTAAAACATTTGACTTGTTTCATGACACATCATTTCTATAAAATACAAGCCTACATGTATACGTCAGCGGCATATCAATGGTAACAAAACTGGTAAAAACAGATGCTGTCTTCTGTAAAACCTATGATACAAAGCCAGTTCTGTTTAAATGGTTTTCTTACTTTTGATAAGTGGTTGCACCGTACCTACAACTACCTACAAAAACCTGGCTTAGTTCGGGTACAAATTGTAGACGGCGCCACTGCGCTCTTTACCCGTATAATTATAGTACTCTTTGATGGCAACACATGAAAAAACATTCTTGGCTATTAAGCCATTCAAAAAACCGGTCAAGTACATGTCGGACCAAGCACAATGAAGGGTTCCGTAGTTGGATGAATATATCCCAAGAATAAACCAAATATTGTAGTTGAAAAACATGTTCTCCCATACATTCCAACCACCAACCGTTGCAGAAGGCGCCACCGCTACTGTAAACAACTAGCTCCGTATTTAAAATTATTATAAATGTAGTAATTCACCGTAGAATTGCCTAAAATTGTGACTAACTTATCGTACGTTATGCTATAACGTTTGCAACAACTTTGAGTGTGAATTCTGTGAAAAAAATGATTAGATAAACAAACAGTGAATAGTATTGTGTAAACAACAAAAACTGAGTGATATAACACACAGCCAATACCAGTACAACAAACCAATTGCCTCGGATCTAGAAAAGACATATTCGGAAAAACAATATGAATCTTTGGTGCGCAACAATGCACCGGTCTAGCAGCTGCCCTTATAAATTCAAAAAGACTAAGAGAGAAAGACTACACAGTATGAAAAATATGGAGCCCAAAATACCAACATTAACCCACAACCAGGTGACAAAATTGTAATATATTTGGGTGAAAATGACTATAACATTGGACATGTACTCTAACAGTTAAACATTATATCGGTTTAAAGAAATTTATTTCTCATAAGAACTTACAGTCCGCTTATAATGAGATACAAAGTGTTGAATAAGATAATGCAATTCCTCTAGAGTGTTAGAAGTTATAGTGTACATACATATTTCTTATGCTTATTTTTAAATATATTCACGTTATCGCACTCTTTTATATCGTTCGGCAATCCATTGAACAGCTGTGCTCCTCCAAATAATATTGTTTTTCTACCGTAATTAGTGCGTACGTCATTTTCTCAGAATGTATAATAATATTAAACGTTTACAAAAGTAGCCATTTAGATGTCGACAAAATGAATTATCGCATCAAAAATATTTGTAAACATTACAAAAATTGTCATTTCATGAATCCCATACACCACGAAGTATCTGACATTTGCAATTCAATAAATTACCTATTAAACTGTGAATTTTATACTCAAACATATTTAAATCCACCCGAGTTCAGGAAACACCTCGCGAGTAGTAAACTAAGACTAAGTTCTTTGCCAAAAAGAAACAAATCTACCCAAAAAAGGAACGATTACTTTTTATTTTAGAAAGAGGAATAGTAGTGGAACTGAATAAAACGTAAATTATCACCTTCCTTCTGAAGATCACAGAAAAGGTAATACACTACCATATTATTTTCCCAGACTTAAAAATAACAATACATTTTTTTGTACCTAAGAACACAACACCTAAATCACACACCTTTAGGATACTCCACCAAAAAATTGCAAGTGCTTTATCTAAACCGAAACTACTGGAGTTAACGTTACAGGAAATGCGTGACTTACAGAATGAACCGAATGTGATTTGCCTCTCCGAAACATTTATTAAAAAAGGTCGTGAGAACTATCTCAAGTTATCGGATTTTAAAATGGCAACTAATTTTGGTAGATAAAAAAACAGAGAGTACTTGCATTCTAGTAAACAAGTGTCTACACTACAAGACAATATATTATTACGACAATAAAATATTACAAAACTAAAAATACCATAAACAGGAGTAGATACCCTCATATTCAAAACTATTACAAAAGTGTATCTACGATGCTAAACGCAATGCTAACATAAAGTTTTTGAATAATAATGACAACAAATGTAAAGCCGCATGGACAGTCATTAGAAGCGAAATACACACGGACCCCAAAGACAACATTGAACACATTAAAATTATATAACACCATACTTACCAAACCAGCGGAAATAGCCTATCTATGCCGTCAACAGCCATTTCACAAATTATATTCCTACTCAAAATTGTACAAATAGTTTCCGCAGTGATACCCTGACGGCAAACTCGATGTTCCTCACACCTATATCCGAACATGAGGTGACGAAACAAATATTATCGTTAAAAAATACAAAATGTGTAGACTATGATGAACTTAACACCAGTATTTTTAAGACATGTGTTAGTGAAATAAGTGGGGTGATGACTTATCTATTAACCTGTCTTTTTCACAAAGAGTATTTCCTAGCGCTTTTAAAAATATCTGTTGATTCAAAAAGGATGAACAATGAGACATAAATAATTATCGCCCCATAACATTGATACCCTCATGTCAAAAATCTATGAGAAATGCATGTTTCAAAAAAAAAAATAATACTGTGAGAAGTTTTATATAATAAAAAAGAGCAACTCGGCTTTCAAAAACAAAAGTCCACATCCTTAGCCATCTTTTCACTTTTGAAAGAAGTATTGACCAATATTAACAACAAACACCTAACGAAAGGGCTATTCTTTGATTTGAAAAAGGCATTTGATTTCGTTTCAGATGATATATTATTACAAAAACTAGAGACTATTGGTGTTAGAGGACTGCCGCTTCAGTGGATATCGTCGTACGTAACTAACAGACAACAGAGAGTCACTGTCACTAGACTTAATGAAGGTTGGGACATGTCAGAGTATTCGTCT
Source organism: Dasypolia templi (assembly GCA_963555695.1). NCBI lineage: Eukaryota > Metazoa > Arthropoda > Insecta > Lepidoptera > Noctuidae > Dasypolia > Dasypolia templi. Next base: position 7,879,567 of record OY743137.1, on the reverse strand, counting down.
GATTATTTAAGTATTAAATGCGGCGTCCCCCAGGGTAGCATATTGGGCCCTATATTATTTATACTCTACATAAAAGACATTGCTAACATAACAAATCATAAATGCTTTCTTTTAGCTGGTGACATTTCCCTAATTGTGACTACCTATAAAAATATAAATCAATATAAACCCTATCGCTTCCCTACCAGCGAACTGTACACGCTATGGAAGCTACCTACAGTAAGGCACTCTTTTGTGCAGTGTTGCGGAAGCATTCAAGTTTGTCTTTTGAGCCTGAGTTTAGAAGACATAAACGTAGGACTGACAGAGTTTGTTCGACATCAGGTTTTAAATTGGAAATTGTCCGCTTGCAGTTCACTTTCTGCAGTCCCGTGATTTATAACAAAATTAATAAAGTTCTTACTATTTATCCATGTACTCTCCGGGATTGCAAAATAATTAGTGATAAATGGCTTCATACTCTCACATACGAAGAAATTGAGAATTTAGTGAAACCCTAAAGATCTTTCATCCGTAAACATGCACACCAAATACACGAGCGTAGAGTGTGCTCGTGGGGTTCCACAAGCGCACTCAACACTTACACCCTACAGACACGCACTACACTCACATACAACACCCCCACATGCACAACGTTAAACACTTAAAATATTACTTTTAATTCTTTGTAACTGTTCTTTTTTAAACCCTTGTATTTTTATCCCTGGAATTTGGAATGCCGTAGTCTCCATCTTGGAGGTTGGCGTTAATAGCTGCGCCACAGTTTGTAACTAATGTAGCTATTTACGTACGCAATCAATTTTGTAAAATGTGTTTTTGTTCCAAATAAAGATTATTATTATTGTTATAATTACGGATTATGAAGCGGAAATAAATAAAACAATAGACAATCTAATTAACTGGTTGAATCATAATAATTTATCTATTAATCTTAACAAATCAGTATATATACCATCGAATCAAACTTATAATAATACATTTAATTTTAAAATGGACATTCCGAAAATTACTCAAGTGGCACGAACTATGTTTTTAGGAGTAGTAATTGACGAACATTTAGACTGGAAAGCACAGGTTGATGCTGTAACTAATAAAATAAATAAATTTGTGTATGCTTTGAGACAAATAAAAAAAGTCACTAATATGAAAACGGCTGTGATGTCATATCGCGCATATGTTGAGTCCTCACTACGGTATGGACTAATGATATGGGGGAATAGTACTGACCACAATAGAGCATTTGACATGTTCACGAGCTCTAAACGAGATTCCATCTGACGAATCATGTAGACCAATATTCAAAGAGCTTGGTTTGCTACCGTTACCTTCATTATATGTATATGAAGCATGCGTGTTCGTTCAAAAACACAAGGAAGTAAGCTCTCGAAGTCGGCGTGACCAATAGAGACTTGTGCTGGATGTGCTGCCTCGATCAGCGAAATATAATAAAAACTCTCTGGCCACACGTAGCCAGTCTCTACAATACGTCTCTACGATAAATTACCAAAAATGTTTAAAGCATTAAATTGTAAATTATTTAAAATCCAATAATATAAATGGCTCAATAATAACAATTTCTGTAACAATAATATTTTTATGTTTTTTAATACGAATGTAATATATTTAAACATTTACTCGATAATTAGCAATTTTAAGCTTAATACTTCGCAAATGGATCCCTGAATAGAGAAAAGGATTTCACTCACCCGAAATATAATATTTTTACGACCTTTTCAAAGATACCCACTTTACGTGTAGGAGAGAAGAGAAAAAACAACTGTGTTATATTTTACCTATTTCGACGTGCATAGGCATAATCAGCCTATAAAGTTCCCACTGCTGGGACACAGGCCTCCTCTCTATGAGAGGGAGTGGGACGTAATCCACCACGCGGGATCCGTGCGGATTGGTAGATGTCACATGTCTTCGAATTTTTGGCTCTAGGACATACCGGTCTCCTCACGATGTTTTCCTTCACCGTTTTGAGAGCAGTGGTGATAAAATTGTTTACACAAAGTAAAGCGCCTGCCTGGGTTCGAACTCACGAGCTACAACTCTCGTTACCACTGGGCCACCACTGCTCTCTGCGGCGTGACTAAAACGCATATCCATGCCAAATTACAACTATAGGTACAAATGCGGATTTTATGCCTCAGGCATTCTCTACCAGTCAACAAAGAGTGGTAAAGAGATTAGATGGCAGATGCTTCGGTTGAAAGCAAAAATAATAATAAACAATTGAAAAAATATAAATTGTGATGAATTAAAAATAAAATAGAAATAAACTTCGAAGCATTCTAGTACTAAGAGTCTCTGAGCTAAGCTGCGGACAGACGGACGGGTTCGGAAACCTTTGTTGACTACGGAACCCTTTTAGTGGAACAGAGGTCTTTTATTGTTAAGAAATAATGGAATACTGGCCATTTAAGAGCCTCCAAGAATTTTAAGCTTGGCATTTATTCTTTTTCTTTATATCTACGCAGTTCCACAGCTCCACAGCGTTTAGTTCTAATACAATGTCGGGGTTAGTATTTTTCACATAATTTACTTAGCAAGTACCATAACAGCAGTAAATGTGGGTTCTCAAGAATAGGGATGATGACTGATATTAGAAATGATCATAAAAATAATGTAATTTCAAAGTAGGCATAGTAAAAATGAGATATTCGAAACAATGTGTTAAATCGGTGTAAATATGAAGAAGACACACGCTTTGAAAGTTTTTGGAGGGGAATATTACCGTCCTGGGGCCCTATTATGAACTCTTATTTCCAGGCAGTTTACGGCGTAAACAGAACTGCCTTGCAATTTCGTATTATGAACTCGTCAAACAAGCCAGTCAGCGGTCACGTGACACCCTGGCCGACTTCTGGCCGAATATTGCCTGGCAATACCGTATTACGAACGTTCGTTTGACATTTAGTTCCGAATTAGAACTGTCAAAAAGTAACCTCACAATGCATTCAGTTTACGCTGCTTCAGAGGAGCTTTTATTGAATTGTTTAGGGTTTATTTGGAAATTATTGGAGTGTTTTCTATATAACATAAGAAAATATAATCATGTGTGACGAAAATGAACTGTTTGAGTTCCTAGAAAGTGAATCTTCTCGGCAAACTTGTGAATCAACTAATAAAAGGAGACGACTTCGTGACCAATCTAATGCGTTCGACATGGATGATGTGCAGTTCACGACTTGGGACTGAATCTTTGTGAGCTGCTGAGGCCTCACATGTCATGAGACGTGTGATCGCACGCAAGGCTAAGAATAGTAAAATACACTTTCCACAAAATAAATAAAAGGATAATAAACGTATTATTGAAATCCTAACAACGGCCTTTCCTTTTGGTGTTCACCTTTAACCCATAACGGGCTTACAAAATCCACGGATTTATCCGTGAAGACTAAGGTATTTGTTTTTATTAAGTATGAACTTTACGTAAAGTTTTAACTAAACATTATTCTCATTTTAGGTTTTGGTTGCATTATCATAGTATGCTATTGGCTCCTACCAACGCCCCACTGGTGATATAGGCTCTCGTTCAATGTCCCAGCCAATATTTTCTATAGTAGATGCAAATCACTGAGATTTCTTCAGACTTCTTGGAAGTAGTATAAAAACTCCAACAATCTTTCCAGCTGAACATAAGTTAGGTAATGCGCCGACGAGGCGAGGGCGAGAACGCTCATCCACTATTAAAATAAAACTTACATTGTATTAATATTATATGTTAAAACATGAATATTAATTGAAATACTCAATAACACTTTCGCCATCTTTTTGTTTATACTCGTACTCCGTAAATCTTAGAATGGATCCTTCCATTAAACAAACAATACGATAGTGTTCTTTCATACTGTTATTGTTATTAGCTAATGTTTGTCAAACAATACTTTCATTGAAGTTGTCGAATTCCCCGCTGACCTTCAAGTGGAATACGTTCGGAAACCTCGCATTACAATTTGCAAACAGGAAATATTATATAAATTATTATAATCTAGAATAGCACAATATAAATTGCGTTCATATTTTCACCTACTATACTACACTAACTAGTTTAATATATGGTATTTATTATTTTTATCATAAAATACGTGATTTAAAGAAAACCGTAACTTCCCTTTAAATATATAATTGGGTTTCTGAACGTTACGTCAGAGAATTACAAGCCAGCCATAGACAAACTACCCAGCGTGAAGTCGCTCAGAACTAGGAATGTCATAATACGAAATTTAACCACCCCGTGAAATGAATTGCCTGGAACTTGCCTGGTTTTTTTAAAGTTCGTAATAGGCCCGCTGGTACGGACAATGTACGGCCCTTGTCTTACACTTATCATAAAACGTTTATAACTTGGCAATTTTTTAAGCTCCTTCACCGTTTGTATTTTTTTTTTGCACTATTTGGAAACAAACTATTTATTGAGATAAAAAAAAAAGTCATCCCTATTATTACAAATAAGATAAAAAATTATGTTGACTATAGATAATCAAAGGGAAATAATTAAGATCCTAAATTCTAGTTTTAATTAAACAGAACTCATTTAACGTAGCTGCCTACTAATTCTTTAAATAACTGCGTACTTTAAACAAAATAAAACACCTCCGAAGTGAGTAAAAGTCTGTATTGCTCAACTCGCGTAGAGAGGGTTCCGTATGAGGATGTAACCCAGCAAAACCATTTCAAGTGAAGAAAGTTGTCAAGACATAACGCTTTCATTGTTAAAAAGTTATGGGATCTAATGCCCCTTATTCTACATGGCTTAACACTACAAACCTTACATTTTGGTCAAAATGTACGGCTTGGCCGTTTCGCGGCCGTCGCATAGACACTCCTAGCCCATAGGCTTATGCTTAGAAATTAAGTCACTGGTTTTTTTTGTTGTAGCCAACGAAAAAATATGTAGGTAACAACAAAATTATTTAAATATTGAGTAAGTTCAATACATTTCAGTGCGTGAACAAAGGGTGTTTTTTTTAAGCACGTTCTTTATTTTTTTAGTTTTTAGTCTAGAATATTCTTCATTGGGTTGATAAGTCTGAAGTCAACTAATTTATGACTTGAGCAGTTTACTAGGAGCCACTGAAGAGTTCCACTATCACGTCTTGGCACCATCATCAGACCCTTGTTACCAAGCCCAATCTATTGGACTCGCCCAAACAAATCACATGAAAAAAAACTCGAGGGGTTTACTTGTAGCCACTGAAGAGTTCCACTAGCTCCTTCTGGCTCCATTATCGGACCCTCGACACCAAGTGCAATATAATGAACTTATCAAGTCAAAACAAATGACACCAAGCTGAGGAGTTTACTGGTAGCAACTGTAAAGTTTCACTAGCCACCTACTGGCTCCATCATCAGACCCTCCCCAAACTATTGAACTCCTCAAAACGAATAATGTGAACCTGAACTCGACAGGTTTACTAGCAGTCACTGAAGATTTCAACTATCCACCTTCTGGTTCCATCATCTGACCCTAGACACCAAGTGCAATATATTGGAGTCATCAAAACAAATATTTATGACGCCAAACTAGAGGGGTTTCAAAATACCAAATTATAGTTTTGTTATCCAAACTACAAAAACACACAAAGTTTAATTTCGAAACGACAATTACAAGTAGGTTAAAATTGAGTTCTGAAATTTTATTGCATTGTAAGTTTGTACGCACATTATTGTTTTTTTTAAAGACCACAGACATCTTATAGGTGTTCCTGTAACCTGTAAGTAATGAACTAATCTCTGTTTTTTTTTTTTTTAATTTGGCTTTGAAGTTTCGGAGAAAATGGAGTTGGGGAACGGTTAATTTTCGATTTTATTCTCAAGTAACATAAAAACTGTTTATTTTAAAATTGTACAAAAGATATGTTCGAGACCCTCACAATAAGTACTTTCATTTGATGAGTCACATGATACAGTTTTGCTAAACTTATGTTTTTAAATTTCTAGTTTACTTTCCAAAAGTGGCCCTATTTTCAAAATTCATTTATTTACGTTATACGACCTTGTTTGGTTCACATAAATTCATATGTGTACCAAATTTCAACCTAATCATACATTAGATTCGGAGCAAATTGCTGCTGAGAAATTCCAGATCTAAAAACTCCAAAAACACTACCCTACCCGTTGTTACATACTTCAATACTGCTTTTATTTCAGTTACGGCCCTAAAAAAAACATCAGATTTAAAAAATACCTTCAATTATACTAACATTACATCAATCAAGTAGCATAAGTCTGTAACTTGTTCACCTAGATAATTTAATTATGACTAATGAATTATAAAGTGCACAACAGACTGCTGCTGTTCAAAATCTATGGTTGTGATTTTAAGCCCGGTGCTCAAATGTTATATGCTCAAATATGAATGCATGTAACTAACCAGTCTATATACAACTTGAGTCTGTTGAAACAGTATAAAAAAACAAGTGAATTCTTGATTAATTAGGTATTTGAATATTAAACAGGGGTTTTCGACGTTGTTGCGTTATTGGATGTGTGATGTAGTCTGTTTTGTTTGTGCAAAGTAAAAACAACATTAATTTATTAGAAAAGGAGGTAAGTTTTTTTTTGCGAGTGGATTACGTATCAAGTAGAAGAAAGAAGGTATCTGACATAGTACGGAGTATGTTCATGCTAATATTATAAATTCGAAAGTAGCCCTGTCTCTGATGTCGCGGTTTCACATCTAAATCATTAAACAGATTTTGGGGGTCCTGGGGAAGGACATAAAAATATTTTTATTTTTGTCTCAAAAATAATCCTAAAGGGGTATCTAGGAAATTAAAGTTTGTATGGGAAACTGAGTGCTGTATGAAATTTCAGATAATTTCTAAAAGCATCCCCCGAGGAGGTAAACTAGGCGATGATTTTAAATTTCACATGATTATTGAAATTTTTGTGTTGCCCTTTTTAAGGGATTTAAGGATTTGAAAAGGTTTCCTATTCCTTAAATCTCTAAAATAGAGGTACAAGATAAATTATCTTGTGAGAAATGTGTGAGTTTATGTATGTATGAAAGAGTACTCGTAATATTTCTCACACCAAAATATTAATTGGTCTTACTAAATATTTAAAAAACGTACTTAATAAATCTACAAAAGGCGTTTTTAAACAGACATCCCTCACAACATAATTTAAAACGATATTAATGTTAATGAGAGCACTTTTAATAGGCGTGCGTTCCCGGTAGTTATGCATATAAAATGTGCAGGCCAAACGGAGGGATTTAGTAACCTTAAGCTTATCAAATCCCGAGACTTTACGGCTGCATACGTAGCTTTGCGAACTTCATGCATTTTCGGCGGTATTTAAGACGGATACTCGTTTAGTCTAATGCGCTCGAAAATTTTGCCTGCAATTTTGCCTGAAGTACATATTGCAACGTGGCGAAAAACTTCAAAATTCTTCATCTTCTTTCTTGGCCCGATATTTGGCTATCAGTTCTTGTAACGTGGACCCCAGACCGCACACTCTGGGCCCCAATGTTTGTGGAACAGCACCACATTTACACTCTAGGTCGGAGTCGTTTGTGAATTTCAACACTAACTTTAGCATTTTTACTACCTAAGTGTTGAAAAACTGGGTCTGAATGAAAGGTAAAAATATTTTTCGTCTTTTTATAAAGATAACCTAAAAATTCACCTATGAAACTGACAATGTTCTACAAAAATAATAACACTGACAACTTAACAACTTAAACGTGGTTTATGTGCTGATCGCGTTCAGTTTCATAGGTGAAATTTTTCCTTAGTGTATATGAATGATGTTATAATAACTTCCTGTCTTTATTGTTTAAGTAGGTACATAGCAAATAGTGGAATACGAATTTGTTTGGGGTGCACTACAAATAAAAAATTAAACATAAAAACGTTTTTACAACAAAAAAAAAACAACCGAGTTCCAAAAAAACCGTACAAATTGAATGACTTACTGACGATAAGTTCAGCAGTTCTTTGGTACTGTTCGTCGAATCAATGAGTCGCTGATTATGTTTTAAGTTGAGCTACACGATTCATGACTAATGCGTGCACTGACTGGACAGGTCCACTCAAATCTGCATGGTTCTTTCTTCAAAGGACCATTTCAGACACCTACCGACATGGTCCTCTTATGATCTGTAAAATAAACAATGACACTAATATTTAATTACTTAAGTATTCTTTAATGTTATTATTGTGAATGTTTAGACTATGTGGGTCATTGTTTTTTACGTTTGTGTTTTTTTATTATCTCAGTTAGTATTAATCATCTTGGTCTGGCGGTTTGAGTAATTATGCGGCTGTGTCCATTCTTTGATATTGTTCGTCGAATCGTTGAGTTCCTTGTGTTTTCAGTTGAGCTGCACGATTACTGACAAATGCGTGCACTGACTGGCCAGGTCCATTCAATCTGAGTGGTTCTTTCCTCAAAAGACCATTTCAGACATCAATCCACATGGTCTTCACATGATCTGACCAAGATTATGTCTAGACTTTAAAAGAGACTGTTCGAGTTTCAATCGAACACTCAGCGAAAATGCATAAGTGCAACGAACGCAAGTATGCACATTCGCTCGTCCACCAAAATGTGGGCCATTTCGCGTTTAGATCTGATCAGAGACACCTCGTACTCATAACCATAACCATTACCATTACCATTATCCATACATTTTACCAATAAGTTAGTGATATAGTTTACCATTTTACCATTTCTTGTAACTAAGTGTTATAGTGATTAAATATTGTTATTTCCCTTATGATTCAAGACTAACTTTTACCATACCAAACCACTTCAATCAATACGAGAAAGGTGTGCTAGGTCATCATAGCGCCGAGCACTACTTTCTACATGGTCCTTCGAGCATTTTATAACCATTGAATACTTTCTACATGGTCCTTCGAGCATTTTATAACCAGTGACTACTTTCTAGATGGTTCGTCGAGCATTTTATAACCAGTGACTACTTTCTACATGGTCCGTCGAGCATTTTATAATCGGTGGCTACCAAGTGAAACAGTGTCACGCGAACCAGAAGATCGCTGCAATTAGGAGAACCTGGGATTGCAGAGACGGTCGGTTGGAGGAAATAAGGTCAGATCGAAACATTTATTCATACTAACCATTGCCAGATATATTTTTTCCAATCTGTCTAAAAAAGAGACTGTAACCTCTGAGTTTGTTTCGTCCTTTATTCTCAGAGTAGTCAGATAGGAAACACCGACCACATCTAGTTAAAAAAAAAGTTTCACGTGTAAAAGTGTTTGTAGAAATTAAATCATTTATCATTTAATCAGTTACTTAGGGCTGATTATTCAATAGTCAGATAACTTTTATCTGAAGAATACATCTAACAGTTTGACATATTTTCTATGTTTTTCTGTCAAACCACCGTTTTTTTTAGAAAAATCAGCCCTAAAATGTTTTGGTTCTGAGAGTGACGGTTAAATATAATTACTGTTGGCGCCGCAACAAAGCTAAGACGTGCGGGGGCAATTCATACGCGGCTTCAAGGTCGGTGGGCGAGATGCAGTTGTCGGACGAAATCAAACGAATTAGTTGCCTACGCCTGTCAGAATAGTCGACACCGGCTGAAATGCGAGGAAAAAAATGCGAAGAGGTTAAAACGAGCATTAAAGCATTAGAAAATGCGAAGAGGTTAACACGAGCATTAGAGTATGTAATAAAATATTACACCGAATAAACCCATGAATATCTCAACAGTTATATTTGCTGCATTTCGAAACCACTACTAGTGGCGCCGCCGTTTCCTCATCTGTAAAAGTCCTCATATATAATCCCGTTTTATGTTGAAAGCCTCTTTATAACTTATTCGACGCTTAGAACATTTATTAATAACAGCAGTAGGAATGTGATAATTAGCGAATTTATATGCCGAGGTTAAGTGAAGTGTAATGAAAGTTCTCTTTACTACCTAAAATGTAAAATATTATTTTGCGTAAGATAAAATATCCAGAAATAATTTCCATAGATGGAGAAATAAAATACTTTATATTTAGAGTTTCAAGTATGGTATACACGTAGGAGTCTAAATGTATAGTATTTTATTCTTTTTCCCTCATCTTATATAAACATCTACTCATAATTATAGCTGTAGGTAAAGAATTACATAATACTGCCAGCGTCCAGCAGCCAGCATCCCGCAGCTGCCAGTATCGGTCTGGCATTTATGCTAAAATGGACCTTAATGGCGCAGCTGTGAGGTATGGTTGTTAAAACATTCTTTTCGCTTTTTTATTTGTATTTTGTGTTTCATATTATAACACAAACCCTTTCCCCAACATCTCAATTCCCATAAGCAGATAAAAATAGGCCCAGTATAAAACCTATACTCCGTGTTTCTGTGTCATGCGACCATGTAAATATTGTCCGTCAGACGATCAAAGACTGACCTCTGAGGAACTGGCACAAAAAAAAGGAGTTGCCTATTGTGACTTGTTCAAATTTGTTCTGTGGTGTCCTGTGTAATTGCGTTCCGGGTGGGATAGCTGTGTACATTTTAATTAACTTCGTAATCCTCTTACGGAGTTAATTTTTTTCTTCATAGCGTTTTTTTTTGTTTTGTGGTATATTCCTTTTTTTTTTGTTTGTGTTTAATTTGCTCATACTGCTTTAAGTATTTCAAACTCATTCTTTTTTTGTGTAAAAATACCTATAGGATGTTTTGTTTGCCAGGAACTGAAATAAATTAGTGTTGTTCACAAAATATTTGTCTATTTCATAAAAATTGAATGTTTTATTCGTAAAAGTTTAAAAAGTAATAAGAATAAAGTCTAATGCCCGTTTTCACCATCGTTCCCTAAATTTAGGGAGCCACTTAAAAAGTTTTAAGTGCTAGTTTCGTTTTCACCATCACATAAGGGACACCTATGGTCCTAAGGGTTCCCTTAAATATAGGGGCCCGATATTCGGCATCTTAACGCTAAGTGACAGTTTACTTTATTGTTGAACGTGCATATTTGCTGCGAAATGGAAGATTTTATTAACAGTTTAGAAGCTATCGAAGCTGTGGATTTAGTGACGAATCAAAGTTTATTCATACGGCCACATATTTATCGCGACAGACCGGATTTTTTTACGATATATGACGATCAAGACTTTTTCAAAAGATTTAGGTTATCCAAGGACAGTGTTTTATTTTTGTTAGAGAAAATAGAACACTATTTAGAATATACAGATAACAGGTATGATTTTTTAAACTATTACACCTACCTTACCACCATATTTACCTTTACATTCTTTGTTTATTTCTATTTGTTTTTCATGTTTTGTGTTATATACAAAAGTACTACCTACTTATCTAATACACTGGTGATTAAGTACGTACCAATAAATAGTTATCCGGGGACTTTCAAAGAATATCATTAGTCCTACTTATTAATATTACGACTCGCAATACCTAATTTTTATAATAATATTTGCAGGAATAAGTCAGTACCTCCAATTAATCAGTTGTTATGTACGCTGAGGTTTTTCGCAACTGGAAATCACCTACTCGCAGTGGCTGATATGGGAGGAATTAGCGTAGCTACTTGTAGTAGAATAGTTAAAAGGGTTTCTCAAGCTATTGTTACACTACGAAGTGAATTTATAAAGTTTCCAGACACCGAAGAGCGAAAGTCTACAGTGAAAGAAGATTTTTACAAAATTGCTCGCTTTCCAAATGTTATAGGTTGTATAGATTGTACACATATTAAAATACAATCACCAGGTGGGTCACTCTTCCTAATTGAATTATTTTATTTTACTGTTTTATAAGTTCTTACTGAAATAGATTTATTTTACAGGTGGAGATGATGCTGAAATCTTTCGTAACCGAAAGTCCTACATGTCAATCAACGTCCAAACAATAAGTTCACCTAATTTATTGATATCTGATGTTGTTGCACGTTGGCCTGGATCAACACACAACTCTGCTATTTACCAAAATAGTATGAGATATGCCAGATTCGAGAGAGGTGACTATGCTGGTGCATATTTATTAGGTGATAGTGGATACCCCTTAAAGGTAAGAACAAAAACACTTTGTTTACACAAAATTTTAATATTACTAAATTAAATCAAATTAAAAGAAGACAATTATTTTTTGCAATATAAAATATTATTCTGCCTTCTGTTGTCCAAATCCAAGGTTTTGTAAGGGTAAAACACCACCTGCAACAGACATTTTTTTTATTATTTCAGAGCCATCTTCTTACACCGTATTTAAATCCAGCTACATTCGGACAACGAAAATACAATGAATCCCACATAAAAACAAGAAATGTGGTGGAACGCCAGTATGGAGTTCTTAAAAGAAGATTTCCCGTGCTAGCTCTTGGAATACGCTTGAAACTCCAGACTGCAGTAGATGTTATTGTGGCCTGCTGTGTTTTACATAATATTTGTATTCTCAGGAAGGAAAGGGAACCTGTTAATGATGGGTCTATTCCCAATTTGGAAGAATTAATTACCAGCGGACAAATACCCAGAATACCGGGTAACAATGACATCACTTATGGATCTGTAAGAGATCGAGTAACACAATATTTTGAAGATATGTATAGTATCTAAATGATATATTTCTTACTTAATTTTAATAAAATATGTTACCTTTTACTTGACGAAGTATTTCAGTTTTAATTTCCACTTCTTTAGCAGCTGATTGCAGTTGAAAATCAAACAATTTTCTCTTAAATTCTATTTCCTCGTTCAATAGTTGTTTTTTTAAATCTTCAATGTCTTCTTTCTTTTTATTGACTTCTTTGAAGCTTTTGCAAAGTAAAGACACACTTTCTGACCTTTCATTAGGCTGGTACAGACGAGGTCGTCTTCTGGACCACAAAGGTGTTTTCCTTATAACTTCTTCCCCTTCAATACTTTCAATCTTCAAAAAAAAAACAAATACAAATTAACATGAGCCTAATTGACCAACCAAAGCAAAGGGAGTCAATGGTTTGTTCAGCAATAAGAAACATTAATACTTCTTCATGTAGTTTTTTTATCATACATACATTTTTATTTGACTCTGCCTCTTGAAACGGAATGGTAATAAAATCTGTAGGCAGAGTTTCAGTGTCCATGCAGACTTTGGCCAGTAAATCTGAATTTACTGCCACTTCTTCCACACAGTCACTGTCCTGAACGCCTATAATGCCTGTACAGCCCCGGCCAAGTATAGCGCACACCTGCTCCAAAATAGGATCAATTTTTGTTACAGATGGTCCTCCACCTGTTTGTGTTGTATCCCTTCGTGATGCAGTATAGTACACCTTGCTTTCACTTTTAAGCTTGTCCCACATCTTCATAAGAGAATCTTTTGATCTGGAAGTTGTAAAATAAATAAGCATGTTTAGTTTGAATACAAATGAAAATAATTAACAAGTATGTAAATGAATTAAATAACAAACCTGTATATTGTTCCTGTTGTATTGAAAGAATCGGTCAGGGTAACCCAGGCGTGGGATTTTGCCTCGTTTGTTGCTCCATCTGTTTTTTTGTTCAGGATTGTGGCTTTATGGTCTATGAGCAAATGTATTAACCTATCTTTTTCGTCCCTGTTAAAGTTTTGCCCCCTTTTCCTTTTTTCTGCCATTTTTATTAATAAAATAGACAACAAACAACACGACAATCTCACAGGAACAGATAATTTAACATAAAAATGCTCAGAGGTCTCATCTGTCAAGTTGTCACAAATTCTCACAACTTTTTTTCAATGGCAACAGCAAGCAATTTATTATGAAAATTTGATGATATTTTATTTAGTTTAAATGCTATCATGTTTATTTTATGTTTTCTTTGTATTTTTTCGTATTATTTTACATTAATCTTCATGATTTATCAATGGAATGCAAAATTGGTAATTTCATCGTAAAAGTACGATTTTCGGACTCTCGGATTTGAAAAAAAACTGTCACTTAGGTAAGTGGCCCTTACTTAAGTATCCCTTAACATGGTGAAAACAAAATTAGGTAAGAGGCTGATTTAAGGAGTCTCTTTGGTTAAGAGACCCTTAGTTAGGAAGTGTTTGAGGGAACGATGGTGAAAACGGGCATAAGTGTATCTGTTACAACGCGCTTCTACCTACTTAATTTTTCAGAGTGAGTTTTATTTTAGTGTGTAACCTTTTTGGCAACCCACAAGTGATGTATTTTTGGAATAAAAAAGGTTACAGGTAGAACTTTGTAACTAAACCCGGTGATTAGTTATAGGCTCAAGTTAAAAAAAAAAGTTGACTTGATACTCGTCGGAAATAATCACGGTCAAAAATTATTAATTGTTTTTTTTTTAACCCGACTACGCAAAGAAAAAGGGTTATTAGTTTAGGAGTAAATAGAGGTATTTATTCTCTATATACCTTTGTATTTAGTCTAGTACCAGTTACTAGGTTGTGGAGATCCGATAGACAATAGCTTCATGTAAAATATTGGTATAAAGCCAACCCCAAACTAGTCGGGAAAAGATTTTTTTTTCATAGTCGCTGTTCTTTTTCACGCCTTCGAAACTAAACTCAAATAAACAACGGCTCACGTCGAGTAAAGACGCTTAATTAGGCGTAATAAATCAATTAGTAGGAAAGTAATTTTGGTTTAGAAACGTGGCACCCTTCCACGTATGTTGATGACTTTAGCATAATTGCGAGTAACCTAATTTGTTAAGTTCAAATACCTGTGAACAAGTTCGAGTCAAATAAATTGTGCTTTGCAAAATATTGTTATATCTAACTCGGGTAAAAATGTTTTTTTTTTTTCGAAACGAATTAAAAAACTACATTTATTATGTTTGTGTTTTTAACATGCGAAAAAGTAGAACATTTTACTACATTGCTTGTCAATGAACTATAACGTTTTTAAATTTTGTTTATCATATCCGGCTCCAAGGACCAACTACAAAAAATGTAGTATGTTATTATAAATGAAGTCTAATAAACAGTACGTGATAAAATATGCTTATCATCTTTTAAGTTTTTTAAATTGTGTACTCTACAAACGAGACTTTTATTCCTGAAGTGTAGACTTCGCTTCACAATGGTAGTCAGCTGTGAACTTATTAGCCCATCAAAGGTCCATGACCTGTAACAATGAAATGAATGTACCTACCATGCGATATATACCACCATTTCAACAAGCAGACACATTATTTACAGCCATTAATTTGCAAGTTTATTAGACGCACTTACAGCACACACACAGTTACAGTTTAGCACTACACAAAAAACCTAAACCCAAAGTCTTGGAAGTGTATTTATTAGAAATAACGCTAATTAAATAGAATTGTTTTATTGGTTACAGTAAAGTGCACTGAAGTGGAGCTTTATTTATTGGGTATATTTAATTATAAAATGAAACAAAGAATTGGATACTAGAATTGTGATGACTGTTCTTCATTTAAAGGTGATGCTTGAAGTGCAGTAGCGCTCATAAGTCCATAAGCAATCTCAAAAAGCAATAGATTGACGCTTCGGTTTAACTTACGACCTTGTTCTATAAGTTGTTTCTGTACTATGGATACGCACACGCACTCACTTTTTCTGTAATTGATAGTACTCAGTTCATAATTTCAACTAACTTAACATTTGTCTTGCTAGCTTAGTCGTTACCGTGCTTGGGTAGGAGCGATTATGCCAAGCCCTGAGTTCGAATCTCACCTGCGCCTGCGGATTTAGCTTCATGTTATTTACAAATAATATCTGTTTATAGTTTTTGATATGTTTATATTATAAACATATCAAAAACTATAAACAGATATTATTTTATTAACTAAGATGATAAATTTTTGGTTGTTTTAATAAAATTACTTGAAGTGCTTCGATAATCATTCAATATTTGTCTCGATCATCTTGTTTTCTTAGATAATAAAAGTTTGTAGGTAGACCACAGAAAACTGAGTCAATTATTTGGATTTCTGCGAGGTAGATGCAATTCGTTAAGACTATTCACCTAATTGAAAGTTGTTGGTTAGTGACGTATGGATAAATCTGTTAATTAGCGTCGTTGCGGGTATAATTTTCAGAATGCAGTAATCTATAAATATTGAAGAGTTGGCAATATTATTGCGCTGCGTAAAAGTGGACGTAAATGATGTGATAAAACAAATGGACTAAGTGTGAGTCTAAACATTTAAATATTTCTTATTTTACTAAATTTAAATTTTTACTTATTTGTTAAAATTATTGAATGATGAGAAAAGTGTTAACATATTGTTATTTATAATATATTTTCTTAATTATTGCAGTTTATAGTATTTTGCTAAGATGTGTCTAATATTACTACATTCTTTGTTCTAGGGAAATACTTTGAGTCTGTGGGTTAAGAGATGTGAGGAAGAGGGAAACCTAGTAGTATTGACGGATATTGAAAGTTTATTCAAGCCCACGCCAATTTTTGTGAGCTGTTTAGAATTAAATTGGTTTGATTCTTTAATCTGATTTATGAGAACAGAGGGAAATTATTGTCTTAAGACTGGCATTCGCAGTAAAAAAGGATGAACAGTGTTGTCAAATACAAACTAAAAATAAATAATAACGATGTACTCTAACAACAACTTACTTCATAATTAAGCCATGAAGTTCCTATGAAATGCTAAGTTTATACAATCAACTTTAATCTATGGTGATTAAAGTAGATTTTTTAAACTGCAAACAGGTTATTGAATCTGGTTTGCTATTACTGAAAAATCACATAAACCAATATAAAGTTCTATAAGTTAGACTCATACACACTTAAGGTTAAAATAATATAAGTTTTAACTGACTAGTTTTTCATTTAAATCAAATTATATTCTTAAGTTTTATTTCAAATATATTTGTGTCCAAAATCCGCGATCGCGTTCAGTTTAATTTGTGAAATCCATCCTAAGAGCTGTCAGTATCATTATTTTCTGTGGAACCGTTTAGTTTTCTAAACGGGTAAAAGAGCATAAATTAGAAATAATAACAATGTCAGATCTTAAATGTAGTGTATGTGCTGATCGCGTTCAGTTTCATTGTTGAAATCGGCACTTAGTCTATAAAACTCATGCATGTCAGTGACAAGAAAATCAGATCAAAATGGCAAGTTAATAAGTTCGTGAATCAAGTGTCTTCGAATAAGAAATACTTTATTGGACGATTTCTTAGTTTTATCGTTACTTAGCAGTTTTAGATATATTTAAGTTAGTTATTAGCTAACAGGCAAGATTTTAATGGGAATAAAGTATCACCGACTGTGATACTTAGTTTTTAAAAAACTAAAAAAAAAATAGTTACATTTTGTACATTCCATGTTTATTTTATTGCGAGCTTAACTTCATTCCAGACCTGCTTGATTTTCATTTAACTTTAAAGCAGTACCCACGAGAAAAATGCAATTAATTAAACATTTGCCCTATCGCTATTGCTTTTTTTAAGTTAATAAGCCAGTAGAGCTTGTACGCCTTAATTACGTAACGCGATACCAGCTGTAATATTTAAGATGTAATGCTTTTTCGCACTAATGAATCACTGCTCTAATAGTGAAGTAAACTCTCGAATGTTTGTCAATTGAAGGTGTATTTTGTATTCATTTTCAGACTAGCTGTGCCCGCGACTTCGTTCGCGTGCATATCAGAAAACAAAAATGTCTCGCTTAGAGGTGTATGTAAAAAAAAGTAAAAAGTTAATTGATTATTTTAGAGAGTTAGTCATTGAACATATTAATTATCTAGTGGAAGTAGTTCGTTGTGTTAAATTTAGTATTGACTCAGATGCTAGAAGATCTTAGCACGGCCAGCCCATCCGCCACGGTGATCCTGCTCGTATTACAATATTTATGTATGACACTGAATCCAGCACGAGGATACCCTGTGTCGCAAAATCCAGTCTCTTTCGATAGTTAATATGATTTATAAAATATAACTTATGCAACGGTTAATAAGAAAATAATAATAACTTTTATAATTATATTAGAATCAAAGAAAAAAATATTAGGACTAAAAGGTAAAGAATTTACGTGTGTATGTAATGAGTGTGAGTGTGTATGTGATGAGAGTGAGTTTGTATGTGATGAGTGTGTGTAAGTGATGAGAGTGAGTGTGTATGTGATGATGAATACTTTAACAGTTGAATGATCACAGGTCTTCAGTATCATTTTATTTAAGCCCAAGCAGCCAATCCTGAACCTGTTTTTTGCACCCAAACGTTGTTAAGGGGAAGGTTTTTCTTATTGATAACATTTTCATACAGGTATGGTCCAATTCCAGAGAAAGCCTCATTGCCAAATTTAAGTTTACAAAACTCTGTTCCACTTTCGTTTTCTGTGCTGATCAGTTACCTCTGTAGCAGCTGCAGTTTTGTGAAATTTAAGTAGCACTGATAAAATGAACCACTACTCCTTAATTGAAAAGGAATTGCGGTTCTCTACTACAGTCCTTTCTTATGCAGTTACTGAGTATAGTGTTTATAATGGCTATGCGACTAAGTGTCATTTTGACTTTTGAGAATAAATAAAGATAAAGGCGCCATTATCATGGTGAAGTAAGATCACGCTTTAAGAGCGCCATTGAAAAATTTTAGGTAAGCAAAAACAGGCAAAAAAGTGACATAAGACATTAACAACATAATATTATTGTGATTGCCATTGTACTAAACTGTGTATCCTTTTTGGAGAACTGAAAAAAAAAATATCGTAAAAACCTTGTTTTAATAAGGAAAATGCTTCTCTGTAAACTATGTTAGATCGTCTCTAACATCAGCTTGCCCCTTAAAGGACCTCCTACATGCAGTTACCCGTGTGAAAAGCTACCCATTTAAGATCCATCTGTGGTTATGGCTGCCATTTATGAATTTGATTTCTGATTTTCGGCTCCAGCGCCCTCAAAAACGATGAAGATGACACCCATAACGAAAATGTTGACTTTTTACACAGAACAACATAAAAATTAGTACCCATTTTAGAATTATTACAGTATTAATGGATCCACCGTTATATAAAACTTACTATAGAAACAATACAAACTACTTCTCTAGCTTTAATTTGGAAAGTCATTATCAATGAAATATACCAGGCCACTAAGAAAGTCATGCGAAAAAAAATTAAATGTATGAGGGACAGGCCAATGATAGTCTATTTTGAAAACATAATTATTTGTAGTTTAATAGGTACGTTCCAATTACAACATCTTACATCTGTACCTACATTCATAGCGAATAAAATTCTGATTCTGATTCACAATTTCCCTCCACATTTTTTGAGAGCCGATTTAAATGATCGTGTCTCATTTAAAAATGGATCTGCACCGACAACATTTTCGTGCTATGAATTTTTACGACTTCAAGTGTCGCCTGAAACTGGACTAATCGTACGATAGACAACAAAATGCATTCATGGATGAAAGCCCTTGTGAGGAAACCGAGTATCGTTTGTTTAACGAATTCGAGCTTGGTCGACTAACTTTGGGGGATGTAGAAAGAAATGATCGCCGCATCTGTCGCCCTATGACGGCTGTTACGGAAGAAAACGTGCTAGCAGTGAAAAATTTAATCCAAGACACTAGGCGAGTTACGTATCAAGAGATTCAGCACATACTGCAGGTCGGATCGGGAAGCCTTCACGAAATTCTACACGTGAATCTTCGCGTGAGGTGGATAGTTTCACGCTGGGTGCCGCACAACCTCACCGTTACTCAGAAGCAGGCCCGGGTGGAATGGTGCCGTGAAATGACAAACAATTTAGAAGCAAGCTCGTCTCGGCGGGTTTACGACATCATTACAGGTGATGAGTCTTGGATTTATCAATACGATCCAGAAACGAAGCTCCAGTCGACGGTTTGGGTGTTTCGAAACGAATCAACGCCTACCAAAGTGAAGCGATCTAGAAGCGGGGGGAAGATTTTGATCGCGAGCTTTTTAATTGGACTGGCTACTTGGTGTCAATTCCTTTGCGGAACCAAAGATGCATCAACTCTGAATGGTATACTACCAAATGCTTGGCAGAAGTTTTCTCTGTTATGAGCACCAAGCGACCAAACAGTGGAGAGTACTTTGAAAAGATTTAGTAAAAAAATATATACCTATACAACATTTATTTTTATTTTCGCAAAACTTTCTGAGTGTCCCACGCATACAGCATGTAACGAAAACCCTGTCCGATCCTGAAGGGTATTATTTGGTATCGTAGTGCGTACACAAATACGTAATCATTTAATGGATACCAGATAATTATTTTTCCCCAATGAAAACAATTAATTTAAAAAATTAAAAATAATCATACCAAAGGCAACACTGATCGCTCGACAGGGTTCACCAGAGTTCACCTACAGTTTCGTGTCAAAGAAGCCGCCTGAGCGCGGCGGTCCTTTGTCGTATGCCGCCAAAGAAATGTAGGACTAAAGATATCTACGTTTTGCTTATGCGTAGGTATCAGCTGATATTTTATTGTAGGCTTACGCACAATGACCCCGATTTCTGACCTTCTGTTTATCAAGAAATAATTATTATTGAGTTAATGTGATGTGCTTTTGGCAATGTACCCACTGTAGGTATCAGTTTATTAAAACATTTACTTGGTACATACCTCTATCTATCTAGAACATTAGTACACATTCGACACCTTTTTATTAAATTTGCACGTACTCTTCGCAGCGCACATGTGTACGATTTGAGTGACTCGAAAGCTTCCACAATCCGAGCTGTTACTTCGATTTCCGAATCACACATTCACTCACAAATAAAAAATAACATATTCAAATATTCCTGATTGGTATACGACATTGTTTGCGATACGATAGCGGCACTTGATACGTACGGACATCCGATCGCAAGCTATCTCCACGTGAGACTGGCGAAGTGTCCAAATAAGTAGCGACCAGTCGGCTACATCAAAGGATGGAGGACTCGTTATGAGTACCTACAGCCCGGCTAGTGCAGGGCGGTTTCCTTTGAAATAAAATAGGCAAAAAATAAAAGATTTCACCGGCCGGTGGAGTGTTGTCAACTTATTTACCATATTTAGTGCTACATTTCGCATGGTAACTAAAAATAAAAAAATCAATAGCTTTTGGTTTTTATGAGTTAGATTTTTTTTTGCTATTTTTTCTAGTACGTGTGTTAAACCAGGAATACGCCTTTTTTGGATCGGACAGGGTTTTTGTTATATATTGTATATTTTTGGAAGACAGTAAAAACTTTTTAATTTTTAAAATATTGGAACCTGCCAAACAAAAATGTGTTTACTACTTACTATATATTGATACTTTAAAAAAAACATATACGGTACAATAGCCCAATCATAATAGGTAGTTACACTATTCGTCATTGAGGAGTTCCGTGACAGTAGGGTTTCATTGCAGTCCATGATCAGTTGACTACTGTTAGGTACTTAATCAGCTACGTTTCATCTGCCGTACCCATTCACAAGACAATAAACCGAATAAAATAATAATAATAATAAAACAGCTGGCAACACCGTGTCAACAAAACGTGTCGTTTTCTCATATAAGTAATTTTAATTGTTAAAAGTTATTTCACCTAATATATCAAGACATTTTTATTTTGGAGTAAACCTAAAACCTCGAAAACTATAGAAAATTCAAAAAAGACGTCGAAACTATAACATAATGAAATTAAATCAAAAACTACCGCATCGGAGGTGACATGACAGATGTCACCTCAACATCATAAAACATCAATGAGCCAAAATATGAAACCGAAGATGAAAAAATGTTGACGAGGTCAGCTTCCAGACGAGCACGCCTACCACCTCCGGACTCTTCGCTCAGCTCCGCCTCGCCGCCGCCGGATTCCAGCTCCACCGTGCGTGCTGTGACGACACCGGCCGCGGTAGTTGCGTCGAGCTCGAGCGACGAGTATTTTTCCCCGCCGACGTCGCCAACACCTGTTCGTCGGCAGGGGAGAGGCCGGCCACCGAGGAGCTTGGGACTTAGGGGCCATCCGGCCCCGAGCCGGGTCCCCGCTGCCGGTGGTTGTGTGCAGCGCATGAGATGGACTCTGTCTATGAACGAGAACGTCATGCGCGCATATTATGGGTCTACAGAGGGGGAACTCACCTCACTGCGTACCGTGATAGGATGCTGTCTCTTTTTCAGGAACTAGAACCAACCGTCAGCGTCTCGGCCCAACGACTGTCGGATCAGGTGCGGGTCATCCAACGCAATCATAGGTTGGACGATGCCGCACTTGATAGGCTGCGCTCAGAGATACTGAGCAACCTTATCGTCTCGACTCCGGCACAAACCGCGGTTCAAGCGTCAACCATTGATCTACCGCGGTCCAATCATGATGTTGAAGAAGAAGATGATAGGGTTACCACAGTAAGTAGCCAATGCAACGACCGATTGAGGAGCGCACTGGAGGATGCGTTTCGCGAGTATAGATCCACTCCGACCGAACTTAGACCGCGATTACCACGCCTACCTATGCACAAAAAAAATAGGGCCCTGGTGTGTGCCCTGGACTCGCAACTTAAGAATGTGTTCGAGAGCAGCGAGAATCTCGTTGATACACACGCGATCCTGTATTGCGCGGCTGTTGCGGCATGTCGTTTAGCTAACGTCAAGTTTCCAAATTGTGACGGAGCTGCTCGACCAAAACCATCCGTACCAGCCTGGCAATGCAGGATCGAGCGTCGTATCGATGGGGCCAGGGTACTCATAGGCAAACTATATTGTTTCAGGGAGGGCAATACAAGATCACGAGTGATGCGCTTTGTGAGGCGGGCATTTTCGGGGACTGAAATAAGCCCTCGAGAATACATGTCCCGTGTCACAAAGCGCATCGAATTCCTGAAGCAGAAAGTTTGTGCATGGGCGAGCCGTATTCGGCGGTATAAGCGGCGGGTTGATCGATACATGCAGAATCGCATGTTCCAGAGCGATGAAAGGTGGGTATATAGAGCTTGGGAGCGACCTGAACAAAATTTGACAGACGTGTGCCGCCCAGATGATGCCGCCACAAGTGCATTCTGGCGCAGCATCTGGTCAGTACCCGTCTGTCACACTGAGGCTGCATAGATACAGGATGTCGAGCGAGTGTGTGAAACTATACCAGAAATGGAAACAGTCCTAATTACGCCATCAGACGTTGCCAGAGCAGTCCGTCCGTTACAGAACTGGAAATCGCCAGGGCCGGATGGATTACACAACTTTTGGTTGAAATGGCTAATTAGTTCGCACACTAGCCTGGCATCTCAGTTCCAGTCAGCCTTAGAGTCTGGGTCGCTACCGCAGTTTCTATTAACAGGTGTTACCCACCTGCTCCATAAGTCAGGTAGTCCCACGGAACCCAAGAATTATAGACCGATCACGTGTTTGTCGACGATCTATAAACTTCTTACATAAATTTTGAGAACGAAAATTGATACACACATTGACAGTAACGATTATGCCTGCCTCTCAAAATGGATGTAGGAAAGGGTCCCGAGGTACTAAGGAGCTACTCCTCATCGACATGGCCATAAGCCAATAGGTTCGTCGCTCCCGCAAGGATCTGTCGACATGCTGGATAGATTATAAGAAGGCTTACGACTCGGTGCCACATACATGGCTTGTGAGGGTGCTGGAGTTGTACAAGATAGATGCAACTCTACGCACCTTCCTGAGGTCCTGTATGGGGCAATGGAGGACGGTCCTTCGCTATCTGGGGTATCAACAGATCCAGGGGAATAACGAGCCTGTCTGGATTAAACGGGGAATATTTCAGGGCGACAGTTTGAGTCCACTTTGGTTCTGCTTAGCTTTGAATCCTCTAAGCTCACCGCTGGAGGATTCAGGTCTAGGCTATCGGTTGAAGAGAGGTGGTCAGGTCATATCTCACCTTCTGTACATGGATGACTTGAAAATCTTTGCCCCCAACAAATTGCAACTGATGGAGCTACTGAAGATAACTGAAACATTCGGTAGCGCCATCAGAATGGAATTTGGTGTGGACAAATGTGCAATCATGCATGTTAAGCGAGGTGAGATTATGGAATCCGAAGGTATTCAACTTTCGGATTCCATACACCTTAGATCCCTCTCTTCATCCGAAAACTATAAGTATTTGGGTATGTCGGAAGCGTTAGGTATCAACGTTATTAACATGAAGCAATCGTTAAAGGAGCGCTTCCTTGGCCGCCTGAAGTAGGTATTAATTAGTCTTCTTTCGGGCGGCAACAAAGGTGCGCGCCTTTTCGGGGAAACTGAAGGTTTCGTCTGTGCAATTATGGACGAAGTTGTCTTGACGAATAACTACCCGAGACATATTATGAGGGACGGGACGGTTGACGTGTGTCGGGCATGCCACCGTCCAGGTGAGTCCATCAGACATATTATCTCTGGTTGTTCTCGTCTGGCTAACGGCGAGTACTTGCACAGGCATAACCAAGTAGCCAGGATTATTCACCAGCAAAGTTGCTGACCTCAGAACCCAACCCAACCTCAGAATCCACAAGTTTATATTTCAAAGCAAGTGCTTTGAAATATAAACTTGTGGATTCTGAGGTACCGTATTACAAGTATGTGCCCGACCCAGTTCTCGAAAATGACCTTGTCACGTTGTATTGGGATCGGTCTATCATTACTGACAGGACTATTGTCGCTAATAAGCCTGACATAGTAGTGATAGATCGATTAGCGCGCCGCACAATGATTATCGATGTTACCATTCCATATGACGAGAACCTTGTGAAAGCTGAGAAAGAGAAACAAATTAAATATCTCGACTTAGCACACGAGGTTGTTGACATGTGGAATGTGAGCTCGGCTGTCATTGTGCCGATTGTCGTATCGGCCAATGGCCTGATGGCAAAAAGCCTCGACCAACATCTCTCGAGGCTTTCGTTAGGCGGTTGGATCAAGGGCCTAATTCAGAAGGCAGTACTCCTCGATACGGCTCGCATTGTGAGGAAGTTCCTGTCTCTGGAGCCCTAACCACCAGTAGCTTGGACCCTGCTCCCGCTACCGGCGGACCACTATTTTTTATATTTTTAAATGTTTTTTTTTTAAAGTTGTTTTATAAAAATATTTAAAAATGTAACAAAATAAGGATAAAAATAAATAAACGAAATAATAATAATAGGCTTGTACAGTGTTTTCTAAATAAAGTGTTAATAGGTATCGGAGGATAGTGTAGGCCTTTCAACAAGTACCAGGTGCATATCAAATAGACAATGATCTGCAAATGTACAAGTCGACAAGGCCTTTAACGTTCTAACATTCACAAAATATT
The DNA here is from genome assembly GCA_963555695.1 of Dasypolia templi. NCBI lineage: Eukaryota > Metazoa > Arthropoda > Insecta > Lepidoptera > Noctuidae > Dasypolia > Dasypolia templi. The sequence goes on along the minus strand of OY743137.1, from coordinate 7,854,411 downwards.
AAATAATCTAATAAATGAATAATAAAATTAAAAAACTATTTTTAAACCAAATGACATGATTGATACTGCAACTTTAACAGGTAAATGTGTATATTACTGTAAACATTCAAATCATTAATGTCGTTCTTTGACAGTGTTTTCCCTGACAGTACCTATGTATTGATACCTATGCGTTGAACTTATGAAGGCATATTTGTATTTATTAGTCCTGTTAATGTTCTATAACTCCAGAACTCGGTGGTGACGAGATTGAAGACATTTTAGGTTAATACTTTGCTATAACAATTCGACGTTTAATACAGTAAGCTTTTACATTGTCGTGATAGTCTAGCGGTTAAGGCTTCACTTCTCATGCACGAGGTTGTGGGTTCAATTCTTTGACTTTTTCCAATTCATGTGTACTTTCTAAGTTTACTGACATCAGAGAATGAAAAACATTGCAATGAAATCTGGACTTAGTAGGTGTTTGTAAAAATCTGAAATCGCCAACCTGTCTTGAGCTAGCGAGAAATAATCGTGCCTCGAGTAGCCAAGGAGATGCAAAGTTCGTGAGTGCCGGGGTCGGCCGGGAGAGCAGTAACAACAAATATACAGAAACAAAGCCAAAGGTCGCCTTAACACCACAAGAAACCACAAGAAAACATGCAATATGCGAGCCACTAAAACCTATACACTATTAAACACACGGTTGCACACGAATGACATAAACTGTTATGTCATTATATGTCTTGACTTAAAGTCAAGACAATCGATATAAAACCCGTAACACACGTACCTAGCTATAACAAGTATACAAAACTAGAAAATTTTCTAGTCTATCTTTTAAGATAGATTGGAGATATAGGGTATAGTCACTTTATCAAACCACAAATTACTTAATCAATTACGCGTTTCTGTTGAAACTTGCGACGTCAGCTTGTGGATACGACACTCACTAAATTTTTAATGAAAGGTGACAATTACGTTTCGCATCATCTCTAATATCGTGACGCAAAGATCTGAAAACCATACGTACGCCCTAAATAAAACCCAAACACCAGCCCAACACATTAGTATTAACGTACCTACAAATATTCAAATGTAAGGGCACACACACAATAGATCGGCATAATAATGACTCGATGAAGCATACACCGAGATTATGCAAAGCCATATATTCAGAATCCAAGTTATGACAGGAATTTCATCAAAACGCTCCATATAATTCTAGTACAGGATCTTAATCTTTAGATTTTGAGGTTAGAATTCGTTGAACATGAACGCTGAATGAAGATGGATTAAAGGAATTAATTATCATCGGCGTAGAATTAAAGAGGATTTAAAAATGATTAAGTCAGTACTAAAAAATTCTAAGCCTATTTTCAGGGTTTTGATTTCCCTAAAAGAAATATTTCAATAGTTTAGGGGCTTTTTTATTTAAACTTAACTTTAAGCAAAATTTGCATAATATTTTATTGACATTGGGTATTAGAATAGAATCAAAGTCTTGTCAAGTCTTTCAAACTCGACAGCAACAACAAGTCTTAAGCAATTTGAGCAAAGCATTAATTAGTATCTCAAAAATTTTCAAATAAATTTCTCGAAATTTTGTAAACTGTCAAAAACTAAATCTCCAACGCAACTATTTTAAAATCAGTTCAATTATAAACTAACTCGTTTCAATTAACTGTTATTTGAACAATAACTCTATTGTGTTGTTCACTTATTCAACCTATTAGGTGAACAAAGAGTGAAGTTTTTAATTAGGAAACTACCTAGAGCCATCAGGCGAATGGCCTACTAACATTTTGTCCCCCACGTACAAAATTTAGCGGAGGTTTTTGGAGGTGTAAATTATTGATAAATTGGTTTTACCTAGAAAGTTTTCGATGTATAACGGAATTGTGATCATGACCTTTGTTACGCTTCAGTAAGCGAAGTTTATTACAAAAGATCGTAATGTTTATGAGAATGAAAACAATTTGCCTTTGATATCAAAGTGTCGTGTTCCAGAAACGGTAGTAGAAGATTTACAAATTACCATTTTTCGTATAATATGTCAACTCCCACGGGACAAAAGAAAACTTGGAAATTATCTGTTGTTCATAATTTAAATCACAGAACTAATGATCTAACTACAAAAAGTCATAGATACTGTCCCCAACTAAACAGTACAAATTGCGTATAAAAGTTACAATACAATACATGTGGGATTGTCAGGAAATAACAGATCCCTTAGCTGCCGCCAATTGCCTTTTATATATACTATCCTCAAAGACATAGAAACTCCATGAATATTCATAAATATTTATTCCGTCTTCCAACTTAATCACTTAAAAGACTCGTTCAAATTAAGTAAAGTCAAGGAAATAGTTGTTTTGCAAACTGACTACCAACTTTAGTTGTCTGTTTATTTAATCACAACTGTTATTCTTTGAAATGGGTATAACACAATAAATTGACGCAATGTGTCAACTGGATAAAAAAAAAACCTGACAGATAGAAAACATTTAAATAAAAACCACAAAAACAACATTCATTTTGTCACAATCTTAAAAACACTAAAGTTTAACGTTTCATTTTGGATAACACTATTATTAAGTCTCCCTACCTGAGTAGGGAGTTAATCTCTATTTTATACAAGCAAAGGGTCCCGAACATAATCATCTGAGTTAAAGTGTCGTGTCAAGACAAAACCCTTAATGCAATAATGAAAGCTCACCTACTCTTAATAAACGCAAAGGGTATGGTGCTATAGCAGACGAGTGTTGGTTTTTAGGGTTTTGGAGACTCTTATTCAATCCAGTGTTTTTGATGGCTCTTTTTTAACGTGTATCATTATTTTTGACATCAAATTATTCAGTTCAATCATTGGTCCAGTGGTCGCAAGCGCAACTACTGAGCATAAGGTCCTGGGTTCGATTCCTAGGTCGGGCAAAGTGTTGTTGGGTTTTTGCATTAGAAACTCAGTAACCTGTGCCCGGTTGATGGCAATAGGCTCGTTTCATCGTCTCTCGTCATTACTTGGGAAAATGACAGACAAAATTTAGGTGTACTATAGATGCACCTCCGCCTAACGCTTATGGAAAATCAGGTTTGATGTTATGTTGTGATAATATGTTAAAATATAGTATACTGAAACGAGTAGGTTTTCCACCAATAACTTGAGGATTTATCAGACTTGTTTAGCTTTGAAATAACCACCACCAACTTAGGTTTCCTCATGAATGACGACTATAGAAAACACCATGTTTCATAAACTTTGTGACTGTAGTTTGTGCCTAAGGCTTAGACGGTTGCCCCAGTTTTTCAGTTTAAAGATATTTTGAGTGTCTATGGAATTACATCTATATAGCTAGATAGTTGCTCACTCCAAAGCACAACTAGTTTCGCCTTTCTAGATGACAGAATCCTTGACAATTCAAAAGTGCCTGTAATTGTTTAAATTGAAATAAATAATGTGAGTTTGAGTTTCGTCTTGACCTCTTCTTCAGATTTCTTACTGTTGAGGTTCGTGATTGCATGCCTAACGGCCTTCTGTGGTGTGGATTGCTTGGTAGATGCTACTACTGACAGCTTTCTTTTTCATCTTTTTGAAATCCGCAAAAACTTAAGGTTTCCAAGTTTAACAACAAGTTTATCTTAGTTTCTAGCACACAACGACATTACATTGTGAGTTTCAATTCTTGTTTCAGTAGCACCTTACCCTTAAACTGCAGAAGTAAGGGGGTAAATATAGCGTTGCCTCGAACTTGGCTCGTTTGAGGCGATCCGGTCACAACGGTGGAAAGTTTTGACGTCTTGTGTTGTTACCTCAATTGTTCGCTTCAACCCTGCAAATTAATGTTTTTGGTATAGATTTATTCTAGCTATGTACGGAATCTTTGTAATTTGAGATTTTGTACAGTTGATTTGGAATAGAGACTGCATTTTGAATTCTGAGCAATACTGAGGTTTGGCATTATAACCCAATCATGGAAAAATGATTATAAAAAAATGATTTGTAGGAGTTGTTGTTTTCTTCGAAGCAAAGTTGTGAAAATCAATGAAGATTTTTGTCTGACTAGATAGTGTTTCTATAAGACCAGTTAACCCTGCTTGTGTACACTAGCCAACTTGTGCACATAAATCTGACTCTTACTATTAATAAATCATAGGCCGCTTACAGACCAACCGTATAATCGGTCGTTGACAGTAAAAATGTGTAAAAAACAAATCGCAGTTAGTCGGCGTCTGTAGTTGCTTTAATACTGGATGTGTCACAGTTGATGGCGATCGACAATACGCTTTAATAATATAAAAAATAGAAAAATAAAGGAATAATCAAAGTACATCTTCAAAATGTCAATTTAAAGCTGCTGCTTTAAATCCAAAATGATGAATTTTAGAATAATAATTGTTTAAGTGGCAAATTAAACAAATAAAAAAAAAATATGTTCCAACAATTACATGTAATCCATGAAATCCGCTTGCTGTAAAAAAAGTTTAGCCATAAATACTGTCGGCAATAGTAAAACGAGCTTCAAAATATTCATAAGCCTGAAGTATAGTAAAATAAACACCTAAAATAATTGTAATAAAAAGACATTGAGTTATTTGAGAAGAATATTTTTTTCTTTAATAGCATGTAACAGATACTCGTGATCTAATAAAAGTTATTGTATTTAATCATGGAGTTTGCAAGAGATTATAACGGGAGGTCAAATAGCTCCAATTTCAATTTTAGTCTTCTATGGAAAAATTCAAAAAAAAAGAAACGATAAAAAAGATTTGCGTCAGTATAATTTAACAAGCTCATTCCATCACTCCCTGTGCTTTAACGATCTCTTTGCTTTTCCGAGAGAAACTTCTCTTTTTAGCGATGCATAGTTCGGGCTCGCACTGTAATATAAATAATGCAACACACATTAGGAATGCACTGAATGAAGTTCCTGTCTTCAAATAATCAATCTGCCAACCGAAAGCAGCTGAATACCAGGATTTTACATGGAGCGGCTGCCTATTCATAGGCATTCATTGTGGAGGTCAGCCTCCACAACTCAGTTACTATGTAACACGGTACCTAAAAAAAAGAAGTTCCTTTATTCAGTTGTCAAATCAAATGAATTCAGCTAATAAGAATTGAAGCGTGCTACGCTCTTGTTCAGGTCAGCATGATATTAAGGTACAGCTGGGTGGCATAATCGAATATTGTAATATGTTTTATGTTCGGGAAAAAGCCGCTCGGCTTAGCTCAAAATGTGCTGACCCTAGACTAACGTAACTAGATGCCAAAATAATAAGGTACCAGTATCCCAGCCGCACAGGTCGATCGATTAGGTTAAGCTGAACCCAACATAGTTCTAAAAGGGTTAAGCAGAGTTTGTTTGTTATTTTTGTTTTCGGGGTAAACCTTCAAATGGCGCCCTCGGGCTTTGGGGATAAACCCGGGGAGTGTGGCATTTTTACCTCACTAAAACCATCCCGGTGGTCACCATCTGCACATAAAAGGACCGAGCCGGAACGCCCTCTGTACAACACCTGTTAGGGCACATCTCTGGGGAGACTGTAAAGGGGTGTCCCCGAAACCTAACTGTGCAAGGCAGCACGTGACCACTGTGTGCCTCTTTCCCTAAGGTCACTCAGTAGGCGGGCAGAGACCCCCTACTCTGAGCGCCCGCGAACGCAAGGCAGATGATGACCTAGATGCCAAAACGGATTTTGCCTATAGACACGAGAAGAAGAAGACAAAAGTATGTAGCATAACCCTGGTAAGCAAAAGCACTTACTGAAACTGGATCCTTGGGTAATTGAAAGCATTCCTTTAGGTCCTCATTCATCCTGAATGTTTCCCTCATCTCAGAAGTTTTTATGCAACAACGCATTGAATGCTGGAAAAAATACATACAATCAATTTATATTTACAGTTTGCATTTCATACAAATTATCAGTCAATTATAAGTCAAAATACAAGAAAGTACACATAAAATCATCTAAAGGACTTAAATTATCTAAAACTAGATAAAAGTTGGCACAATTAAATCATTTTGCTTAATAAAAAGAAAAGAAAGAAAGATAATACATTTATTTAGCACACACTAAAAGTATAAGGTGCAACGTAAGAAATTAGCAGGGAAGTGCTTCACGGCTGAGCCAAAAAGGCTCAGTTCAACAAAAATACCAGAAAACTAGCGCCTGTCACTGTTTTTTGACTGGACCTGATGTGTGAGGTGACTGATATTAATCAGTTTTATGCTTCAACGTATCGTGTGCACGCATACACACTTAAGTTAAATACATTTGAGTCAGATAAAATAGTTACGAATGACTATTATAAGAGACAGACGCATGACAGACCTTCGTTAATATGATGTAAATAAATAAATCCTTCGAAACAGAACAAAAACCTAAAACAATGCCAGACTTCCACTTTCCAACTCATTGTCATAATTTACTAATCCGTGCAAGCAGCCAAACGCAGCGTACTAGTTACGGGAAGTTTGCATTTTTTTGTGTGTTTTAAACTTATCTCAGCTATGGTTTACATTGAGATCAATACACGATCAACAGCACACCAGTTGTTACACTCGAACTATGCAAGCAGCCGTACTTCTACAGAAAAAGGGCAATGGACAATGACAAATAAACCATACCATATCAACAATATTGTATCAGTGTAATCACTTGAAAAAGTAAAATAATTATAGATAATGAATATGTAGAAGATGTAGTGACAAAAATTTAAAAGAGTATGCTTAGCTGGTTTGGTCATGTTGAGAAGATGAATGAAAGGAGACTAACAAGGCATGTGTGGAAACGCTGGAGCGGACGCCCTAGGAGGACATAATATATGTGTCCTTATTGGTGACGTTCTTCAGAAAGGTCAGGTGCGTAGTACTCGCAACCGGCGCCCGTGTATGACCAGATGTATGAACGTAAACGAGGCAAAAGGAGTATGTAAATCCTTACAAAACGCCAGATCACAGTAAACCACAGAATGCCACTCTGGGGTTCTTTGGTTTCTGCCTACCCCCATAGAAAGAAGGCGTAAGTTTATGTAATTTAATGTGTAATGTATATATTCCGACAATATTAAAATTGCCGTTGAAGTACACCACGGCGAAGATGGCACAAAGTAAATTTGGAAATACGAAAATATGGTTTCGGTTGTAGTATACTCACAGGGTGAAAAAATCGTACACAATCTTTATTGTCTAAGCCCGCAGCCTGTAAAATAAAATAATAATATTTAAGGGTCCCATGAGTGTTTAATAATAAATAAAAACTTCTTTTCGCACTTTTACAATCGCAGGGGGAACAAGAAGTGACGTGTAAAGTCGCGGGTAGCATAATCATAGCATTATCAAGCATAACAGATATACATGAAATCTGGCACACATATAAACCATGGTCTGGTTAAGGACAAAGATTACTTTTCATTCTGGATCGCAGACGAACTCGTGGGTAACAGCTAGTAAGGTTAATATTCAATATTCAAAACTTTTATTTCGGACGATAATAGTCCATATTTTGTTAGTAGGTAGGTACAGTATTTTAAAATATGTTAGTACACATAATATACATAAAATCAAAATTAAATTAAAATCAAAACATAATTAAATTAAAATTAAACAAAATTAAATTAAGTATATTTAAATTAAATTAAAATCATCAGTACGAAAATAAATCAAATAAAATTAATAAAATCTCCTCCCAATCGCCACGCCCCGTGTACGCACATGCGTGTGCATCCAGTGCCCAACGATTGGGCTATCAAATTTGTTCCTTAATGTCTTCAGGATGACGTTGGTAGTCCCCCTCACCCTACTCATTACTGATGCAGTTCTCTTGCGCATAATGGCAAAGAAATCATCCGTTTGCGTCCACGCAAACATTTCTGATGCACTACAGTATCTAGGGAGACCCAACAGCACCCTGAAGGCATTATTGTACTGCACACGTAGGGCGTTGTAGGTCCGCTGCGTATAATTCACCCACAGGCTGCATGTGTAAAAAGATTGACAATACGCTTTAAACAACGTTACCTTTACACCATCCGTACAACGTGCAAACCTGCGGGCTACCATATTACATCGGACCGACAACGCCCTACGCTCCCTCTCCATGTCTGCATCGTCCGAGAGATCCTCCGTCACCACATGACCCAAGTAAGTAAACTGTGGTGTTCGTTTTAAGGGGCATCCATTCAGTTTAATCGAAGGAATCTCGGACGACACTCGGTTTCTCCCCTTAAAAATAAGGAGCTCACTTTTTTTTATATTATACACGAGCCCGTGGGAGGCTGCATACACTTCACAAATCTGAATTAATTTCCTTATCCCGTTGATTGAAGGACCCAGCAGCACCATATCGTCTGCATAACTCAGATTATTGACTGACTTACCGTCAATGGAGCAACCAACGGTGGCGCTGCTGAGTTCTTCAATCAACTGGTCAATATAAATATTAAACATGGTTGGCGAAGTAAGCCCACCCTGTCTAACACCACACTCTAACTTATATGAGTCAGAAAAGGAATTCGCCCACTTGACCCGGTTATTTTGATTGCCATACCAAAATTTCAATAGACTTATTAACTCGCTAGGTACATCCAGCTTTACAAGCTTTTCCCACAACTTATCATAACAGACTAGGTCAAAAGCCTTAGAGAGATCAAGAAAGACCGCATAGACTGGTGTTTTTCTGTCCGTATAATACCTGACCGTCTGCTTGAGTGTCAATATTGCACTTTCAGTCGAGAGTCCCGTTCTGAAACCAAACTGTGCATCATTCAGTTTTAAATGTCCACTAAGTTGACGTTCAAGCAAACCGTCAAGTACTTTACCCACAATTGCCGCTAACGAAATCGGCCTATAATTATTTGTATCCGACAAGTCTCCTGTCTTATTTTTAACAACTGGTACAACAACAGTCTCCATTAGCTGAGGTGGTAGATATGAATGTCGGATACAAAAAGTATACAGCATTGCCAGTACGCGAGAGATATGTGGTCCAGCGTGCAGAAGATGTTCGACGCCCAGTCCGTCGTGACCAGGAGACTTACCCTTAGACAAACTCTTAATAACTTTAGAGACATCCTTCGCTGTAAAACCTAGTGGCGTCTCCGATACAGCGGACACGGCACCGACCATCCCCTGCACAGGCGACCTTTGAGACTGAACTCTGAAATGATCACGAAAGATATTAGCGATCTGTCCAACATCCGTCTCACCAGCGACACACATAGGAAGGCCCGCCTTCGGATTCAAATTACTTGTAAGCTTCCAGAACTTCGAAAAATGCTTAGTTTGATGTTGTTCAGCTATAGAGTTCATACGTATTTGCTCCTTGTGATTAATACAATACCTAAGCTTACTTTTAAACTTTTTTCTACTTAGCACCATATCTTCATATAAAGGGCCCGCATTTGGCATGTCACGCATTTTCCAGATGTGAAACTTTTCCCGAGCCTCCCTATGCGCGTCCCTGACATGCTTATTCCAACCAAACACCACGCGGCCTCTCCTGACCCCTCCCCCCTCGTGACTACATATAGCCGCTTCCCTCAACGAGTCAACAATACTATTGTATAGATCACAAATCATTGCTCTGTGACTTTCAATTGTACACATTTTGTCGCAACAGTCACTTAATTGCGGAGGGAAGTCTATTTCTCTCAACTTATCTGTACATAGCTGATAATAATAATTTCTTTGACTAGCATTCCTTTCTCCCCATTTCACCTTATATTCTACGCTATTACTTTGACTAGAACAGACAGTCTTAGTTCCACTCATACTAAGGTTAAAGTTTATCTCTAACGGGAAGTGGTCCGACCAGTATACGTCATAACGCACCCTGACGTCACGAACCGTTAACCACGCCGCCTCAGTAACCAAACAGTGGTCCAGCCAACTTCGACTCCCGTGAGCGTCACTAACGAACGTAAAAGTATTCGAATTACTTCCAAGTTTGGTTACATCGGCACAGATCCATTTTTGATCGACACAAAAACTATCTAATTCTCTACCAAATAGCCCACCAGGATGTGCATTAAAGTCTCCCAACATATAAACTGATTCTACGCTCTGATTTTCTATTACAGCCGTTATTTCACTTAGACACTCACTAAATTCAACTAAGTTATCTACTGAGTCAGTAGGCATGTAAACATTAAACACCAAGAATGAGTCACCACTTAACGCATTCAACTTTATAGCCGCGAGGCGACTACTACGACACGATATTATAGAAACGTCGCTAAACATATCTTTCCTCCATAGAATTGCCACTCCACCGAACGGCCGTCCACGAAGAATACCTGCAGATAAGTCGACCGCCGACTTTCCAGTGTATTCGAAATCTCTGTCGACCTCCGACAGCATAGGTATTTCATGATCCAGCATCCACGTTTCTTGTAGGGCTACTAAATCAGCTGACTTGCACAGTAACTTAACACATTCAAGTGATCTTTTCAAACCCTTACAATTAAAACTTACGCAGATTTTTGGTTAAGCAGATGTGCCTACAATAGTATATACATGACACGCGATTTATAAAGTGTTTCCGTCCCGTGATAAAGTGCAAACCCTTTCATTATCGAAGGAAAAAATATAATAAAGCATATTATACTTTTACAGAAGCGAAATTTGAACGAAATATTAATTGACAAGTATTTATTATCTTATTTTGAATTTATTTAGTTATGTTTTTCGATACTACATTTAGGTTCAAAACATATCTTAGAACACAATTCAGTTTTCATCCGTTTTCGGGTTTATCCCGAGAAAGATTGAATAAGTATCACCAATAAAAAAAATATATCTTACCAGTGCTGTGATGGTAACGATACCCAAAATCGCAAAACGATACATGTTGAACCAAATGCTCAGCTATGACACAGAAAAATATATTCATACGCATATATTTATATTTGGACAAATCGATAGTTTATTTCCAACGCTTAACTAAGTACCAGAAAATTGTAGCACTCTATTGAGCAATGACAACAACTGTAATTATTATGGTCACAGTTGTGTTATAAAAAAATGTTCCGTCTGTGTGTTTATGGAAACAATGTTCTTTTTTATAGTACGGCGATGTAAATACTACTTCTTACATAGGGTAAGAACAAACGTTATTATCTTGTTTGATCACACAGTTCATTGCTTGAACTTTTCTAGCGTCTTAGATAAACTTTTTAACATTCTTACATACATAATTTACCTATTTAAGACTTCATATACCTACATATACAACGATGCTGATCAACTCTTTTGTATGCGGTGTGCAGGGTTTACAAGACTAAATTTGGTTTTGCTAGTCATCCGAGAGCTCAAGAAAGGAAAGAAAAGTAGTCTAGGGTAGGTAGGGAAGAGGACCATTTATAAAAATTTAATAATTATATGTCTCTCCATATAATATTGGCTGGTTTAAAACCAAGCAAATCCGAACCATGAAACTAGTGAAAAAGATTTCATTTCAGTTTTGAAATGCATTCACATTTTATCATAATCAATGGCTAACGTGGTTTTGATTGTCACATCACATTCAAATTAACCGTTAGTTAGACCGCAGACGGTTAGTGATGTTGAAAATTAGCTTTGTAATGAGTCACATTACAACAATAATTATGCTTATATACTTGGTAGTATATAAATGTGTGGTGTACGAGAATGGATAAGATGAGTAAAACGAGTGAATGAATTAGGTATAATGTGACAAGCCTGTCACACTGTTCCTAACTCTGGAAGACCAGAGTCAACAGTGGTGACCACCAGAATGCACAGAGGCAATAAAACTCGACGAGTCCAAACGATGCGCTTCAACTGTCTTTGATCTCGCAACGAAATTAATCAGAAAAGAACAGCGGAGGAGTAAAAAAACTGAAACAGAAAAGCTCAATGATTATTGGCTTTCTACCACTGGCTCCTGTGACTAGATTGGATCTGCATTCGATTCACAGATTTCATTATTGGCAACTGCAATTCGTGCATGTCCTGGGGATAATTGGTCGTGAGTTGGAATAGTAAACTATTGTGGGTGAGCTATTTTATAGTTTGCGTGTCTTGACCACTGAACTGTTGTTGGAGGAGGTGGTGTGTCTTAGGAAGGGTTTTCTGGCCTGAATAATCGCTATTATGGCAAAAATTCTTTTTACCGTTGGCCGTGCTTCCTGATCAGGTCATAAACTCCGCCTATAGCAGTCAACTGCTGGTCATTATGCACGCCGCACGCTGCCTTCTAACTCCCGTCTGCACGGCCACCTTTTTAAGATTAATGGTAGGGTACATCTAGCCAGATTCGGAACTAAATTAAAACGTAGAAATCTGGCCAGTCTTATGTATGTGTAACTCATCCGTGGTTTTACTCTTCTGTATAACTCTTCAATGTTCTTACTTCTCTGTATAACTCTTGTATTCATTCCCTTCTGTATAACTGTCCTAATGAAAATGGATTCCTTATAGGATCAATTGTGTCTCTGTCTATCTGTCCGTCTGTCACAGCCAATTTGCTCCGAATCTACTTAACTGATTAAGTATAAATTTGAGACACATATGAATTTCTGTGACCCAAACACGGTCATGTAATGTAAATAAGTTTATATTAAATATAGGGGTCACCTTTGTAGGCTTTTTTTAGCTTTGATAAAACTAACGCTAAAATACATCTAGATGTATTATTATTAATGCTGTGACCAATTAGCAGGTAAGTAATCAATTATATTTATAATATATTAAGTCCAATATTAGGTTAAAATATTATAATATTTTCTCTTCTACTTACGCATAAAGGGCGGGTTGTTTCACGGACACTTAACATACGCGAATACAAACTGGTAAACTTCAGTTTATTCTCAAATGTTTGCGCCAAACAGTAAACCATTATGGACTCTCTTTTGTAGTATTCGTCCTTGTCCGCATTAATAATAATAATAACTTTGACAATGTTACGTTTACCAACCATTTGAAACCACCGGCCCTAAGTAGATACAATAACATACTAATCTTACTTGACATTTTCTGAAACGTCTAGAATATAACAGAATAATAGTGCTTCAGTTTCTATTAATTTCCATCAATCTTTGTCTGTTTACGGACTCTTTTCCATCACAAAATAGTTTCTACACATTCTTGCACTAATCCGTTGCAAGCTCTGTTGTCGTTCCATTCGGGACAAAGCTGTGGACAAATATTGTAATAATGGTTAATCTGTGGATTTAACAAATATTTATAAACGCACAAACATTTAGGGGGTGGTTAACTAACGCTAGCGGGCCTATTCCAGTCCCTTTTCCTTTTGGTCCGTTACTATTATTTTTATTTATTGTGTATTTTTTTATGCGTTTCTCATAATGTTTGGTTTAAGTAATGATCTTCCTGAGCAAGTCCCCATAAACACTATTCCTTCATTCTTTCTTTAACGGAGGAATATATATAATTTCTGACAATTCATACAACAACTGAAAGACGTGAGTATTTATTATCTTACGGATACTATTTCTTAAGTATAATTAATAGTAGATTATTGCATCGAGCACAAAGTAATTTATTATTGCATCGAGTGCCTGATTTAGAGCCCGAGCGCTAGCGAGGGCTCTAATCTAACAGGCACGAGGGCAATATAAATTACTTAAGGCGAGGTGCATAATCTGCTTTTCTTTCAACTATTACCTATAGGAATAGTAGATAAAAGAAACTCATATCAAACAGTTAAAATGGAAGTTTAATTATTGATTTTAAAAGTTATACTTGAGCAATTATTAAACGTAAGTTAAATTTATATTTAAATTTGGAACAAGTAGGATAGAAACGATTAATACGTACGTAAAAAAAAAGTATTGATATCGGCTGACTGAATAGAGATAATAATCCATTGAGATTGGCACCTTTTGGTGCGTGCAAAAAAAAAAACTGTGCAATAATTAAATTTCATACATTTTTTTTGCTCTAGAGCATTAAAGACTCGCTACTGAGTTTTTAGTGTGATTGTGATGAAATTAGAGCATAGTTGGAAGAAAAATATTTTATGCGTACTTTGCATAATTGCTTGTGGTATCCCATAATTTGAAGTATCAATTAATGTTGCACTGTCTAATCAACGTTTAGACGAAGCAAGTATTTTTGTTGCTTTAATCTTGCGTCGTGTAAATTTGGCTTTTTCTGCTTTATTTTTCTTCATTCAACATTTGTGCGGAAATACAGAGCTTCATTTTGATAAAGTCACAAATGTCCAGTGGTCCATACTTATCATTAAGTCTCCATTAAAACATTAAGATTTTATATCTTTCAACAGTTCTGTTTCTGATCCGGATTCGCGTCACAACTTCTTCTATTTTTGTATTGTCTAATTTATTTTCATCAGTTGCGAAACCTCTCTTTTAAGCTACACAGGTCGTGCTCACACTGGAAAACATTTGAAAAAATTCAAAAAGCAAAAAAATCCTTACCAACGCTGGCTTCATGATAACTTAAAAGTTTTCCTTTAATTCTTCGGACTTCAAGAAGTCATCCTGAAGCTCGGAAGGTTTCTTGCAATAATGTATTGCGTGCTAAATCAAAATTATGCGATATTTTAAGACAGAATTAATCTATTAAATAAATGAAAACTATACGTCTCAATTATTTCTTCTAAATATTTAAAATCGATGTTGTTTAAGATAAAGCTGTGTACTTACAGGACTAAATGTTTTTCACATTTTCTCTTGTCGACATCAGCTTGTAAATAATAATGAATTCTTGATTTTATTGTTTTGATTTTTATAAATAAAAATGAGTAGGTAAAAAAAAACCTAACAAACTATTAAAATATAAATCTTATAAACTAACCTGACTAAAACTATTAACAAACTAAAACTTGGCGTCGAAAAATTCCTCCACATCGCTGTCGACTGGTAATATCCTAAGAGACTGGTAGCATGTCTCTTGGTGCCAGTTTTGTCGTCATAGAATTTATGAAACGAAATATTACATCTTCACAAAGACAATGCTCCAAGTCACAAGACGTTACATGCTGAACCGAATGTTTAACACTAACACTAAAGTGTAAAATCGTGAGCGTATTTATACAATAATTTCATAATTTTGTTTTTGTGCAGCGTTACTTAAATACCAGAAAATTGTTACACTTGTGGCGGCATCTACACCGCCACATGCGAACAAACGCATCAATCCTGCATCGCGCAAGCAGAGTTTACCGCGCAGATAGCATATATACAACTTCCCGACAACAATCATCGGGCAGTTGCCCACCAGATACGACATCCATCTGGTCGGAGGATCCTCCCTTTTCCGAATAGTATGAGTGAACTTTACACCCTGTTCCTCATACTCCAAACTGGTGACCCCGACGTGATGGGGCATCTTCGCAGACAGTTCCGACTCACCGCGAACTATGCGACACCCGGTTCCAACCCACTGGAACCCAACTGGCATTGGCAAGCATCGCAAGATACAAGACTTAGTCCACTATCGACCTCCGGTCTTCGGAGGGGAGTGATGTGGCGGCATCTACACCGCCACATGCGAACAAACGCATCAATCCTGCATCGCGCAAGCAGAGTTTACCCCGCAGATAGCATATATACAACTTCCCGACAACAATCATCGGGCAGTTGTCACCAGATACGACATCCATCTGGTCGGAGGATCCTCCCTTTTCCGAAGAGTATGAGTGAACTTTACACCCTGTTCCTCATACTCCAAACACTGTATATGTTGTGTGTGTGTATTACTATGTATTGAGTAATAACAATAAAATTATCACGTTAATGTCCTCCGGTTGATGGCAATAGGATAAGACATGACGAACTTGTCTCACATGTACGTTATGTATTCTTATTTCTAAACACAACCTTTGATCGTGACATGACAGCTGTCATTTGATCTTGATATAACCCGTATGTCTTCTGTTTTTTGGTTAACGTCTTAAGCAATACTGGTTTCCTTGTTATACTAATAAATCGATTAATTTCGTTACAAACTGTTTTGTTTCTGCCTGAATAACCAACACCGCTTTCACCATCCTTCTTCCCTCACACGCATTATGTCTTCTGATTCCTTATACATCCGTACTTAGCCGTCATTACCATCAAAATCAAAATTAGCCATGATGATCTCAATCTTTGAAGAGCGTTAAGAACATAACCAGAAATAGCAGAAATAGTGTTAAAAATAGATTGGGTTTTATTATTTACCTTCCGATAATGTTATAGTCCACGCAAGTGAAGCCTATAAAAAGCTATAAGAAATACATCACGTAATAATACACGTATTTGGTGCACTTATTCTATCATATTGCGTCGCATTTTATTTTTAGGCCAAATAAAAACAATCGTTTTCAGTCGGATATAACGACCAGTAGTGGTATTCTGTAACCATCTCACCGTAAAAACTTAGGTGAAGTGAGCGTGGAGTGAGCAGTGCAACTGATGTTAGAGATTGATCCAGACGGAATGACACTGACAGCTCACTCTACGTAAATCTTCATTTTGCGATTTTATACTAACTTTAAGCATTTGCATTGAAACACAGTGTCTCATTTTCATAAAGTCACAGAAGTCCGGAGGTGCATATCTATCGAAGTCTCCATTGAGACATTTCGATTTCACATCTGCCAGCAGCTCTGCGTCGAATCGAAAGTCGGTCATAAGTTCTTCCAGTTTTTTCTTGTCTATGTTATTATCATCCGTGGCAAATCCTTTTTTTGGCAATACATGTGTTACGTTCGCACTGAAAAAATAAATATGTTCTTTTCATATTTAAAGTAAAAGAAAGAAGCTTCTCCTCTGCCGTTTGTGCGCACCAAATAACACCAGAGGGGTTATTTTAAAAACATTCACAGTCTGATTTCAAAATTATCTCTAACTTCGCTACATTTTTGACAAGTTTTTCATATTGGTTGTCGACAAGATGAGCTTGCGACTAGATTTTAAACGTTTTTAATTACGGGAATGGGTCTTCAGATTGTAAACAATTACATCAATATACCTTCTTGATGAAACAGGGTCCTTCGATACTTCCAAGCATTTACTTATGTCATCTGACATGATAAGCTTGTTTATAGTATCAGAATTTTCTGGCAACAACGCACTGCATTCTAAAACAGAAGAAAGCAGCATTTAAAGGGTCAACATGGCTCATAGAAATAAATATACAGGGTCAAATTAAATAAGTAAGCTAAACTTTGCAGACGTACCTAATGAATATCGTTATTTGAACATTACAAACCATAAAAAAAACGATTTCAATACATATTTTTTTAGGGTCAGCGACCACTGATGTCTTTAGACACTTGAAGTATGAGTTGAGAAAATCAGTTTTAAGTTTTATTTTATAGTGTTTCGATTACGATACTAATCGCGACAGCAAAGTTAAAAAAAGTACACAAAACAAAAAAAACTAAATTTTTAATAACCCGTGCGGTCGACCCAAAATAAAAGAAACTTCTTTTTGTTTTAACGTGCCTAAGACACCCATCTCGGGGTGAATTTTCAAATATGATTTCAAAACTGCTTATATATAATTATTATGAAAGTGAAACACAGAAAACACAGTGAGTGTGTCTATGAACTAATTTTGAACACAAAAGTTTGTGGTCAAGCTGTCTACAGCCAGCTATTTAGGGTGTCCGTTGTCTTCAGTTAGTAAATAATCATGGCGAGATCCTTACAGAGTTCAAAATATTTTCCAATGTTGAGAACACATGGCCAGGAGTAGATTAATAAACTTATCATAGTTTTAAAATCCCGCATAATTAAAAAAATATAGAAAATTAAAATATCAATAGTTGTTTTATCTCGATACCCTTTTTTATTAAAAAATAAATAAAAAGTGACAACTGACAACGGATCAATCAAACTGACAGACAAAAGAGTGATGACTGATGTGAATCGTTGTTTACAGTTTCGATTATGAGTTGAAAAAGTATATTGAAAAATCATTATTTGTGACATTTTCCATAAAACGATGTGTGGATTACGTGAAAGACGAAAGTGCTAGAAAGGGTTTGACTACCACTCCATTAGTCGCGCGTTCTACCATTGTAGAACGCGTGTACATTTTGTTGAATTTTGTCGCAAGTTGAAGGTCACTCACGTACACATTCTCAGTATTCCTCTATTACTAGGCAATAACCAATTGTAGTATCCTTGCAGCGACGGACGCGGCCGCATGCCTGTGAAATTTAGCGCCAAAAGGAAATTTCTACGATTGTAGAGCGCGCGACCACTCGCGTGACATTTTTCTCGTAAGTTGCCGTTCATGTGTTTTGTTGTAATAATGTTTATTACCTTTTTATTTATTGTTATGTTTATTTATTTTTATTGTTATGACATGTACAACTTATTGTAAGGTTAGTAGTAACAAGAGTAGCCCTTTTTTTCAGAGAAATGGCTTCCCGGAGTGAAGAAGAGAGAATTAGTGACATCGATGTGAGAATGATTCAATATTTGGTTTTCAAAAAGAGGGGACTTTAGTATTATACGTGCCAAAAAAAAACAAGGTATAAGTAATATCGAATTGAGAACAGGAGAGAAACGTTAGCCAGAGATAATAACATTTTATAATAAAACAAAATATGGCGTGGATATTGTGGACAAAATGTGCGGTTCTTACGACGTTTCCAGAAACTCTAGACGTTGGCCGCTCACTGTATTCTTTGATATGATGAATATAAGTGCCATAAACGGATATGTTGTGTGTAGCGTCACTGTTATAATGTATATACACTTTAAATAAGTTTACATAAGCTTAACCATAACAGTGAAGTAAAATAACATTATAAGGTTTACAATGTCACGGACGTACAGATTTTATTATTAGTAAGTAGATCGTATGTGAATAACAAGCGCGTGAGTCATGGACCGCGCGCGTCGGGCGGCCGCGCAGCGAGCGAGCGGGACCCCTCCCGCTTCCTCGCGCCTCACCGGCTCGCCAGTCCGTTGGATGCCACCGGGCTGACCCCACGTTTTTTCTCTGCTTTCGCAAAACTACCATTTGCATCTCGCGCGCTTGTTACCAACGCTTTTGTGTATACTTTGCCTAGCTGCCTGCTACTTGTGCTTTCATAACCTAACTGTGCTTCTCTGTGTGTGACTTTCTCCTTCTGTTCTTCGAACTTTATATGTGTACCTACGAGTGTGGACTTTGAACATTATACCCCGTTCTGGAACATTCCGGCTTTCATTCATCGCCCGTACGTACCTACTTCATTGGTGACCCCGGAAGAACACCATGAGCCAGCCACAAGGAAGCGATGCAAAAGGTCAAAGCTTGGACTTACCGAGCTACGATGTATATCGCGTCGGTGTGCGGGTACCTCCATTTTACCCGGAGAAACCGGCGTTATGGTTTGCGCAACTAGAAAGCCAGTTCGTACTCGCGAATATCACGGCCGATGCCACGAAATTCCACCATGCCATTGGAAGTCTAGACCCCATATACGCATCCGAGGTAGAGGACATCATCACGGCACCTTCAGCGCCGAACAAGTACGAGCGGCTAAAAAGTGAGTTGGTGAAAAGATTATCTGCGTCGAGAGAGAAGAAGGTGCAGCAGCTCCTGACTCATGAAGAGCTTGGCGACCGCAAGCCCTCGCAGTTTTTGCGACACCTGCGCCACCTGGCGGGACCAAGCGTACCGGAGGAGTTTCTTCGAACCATCTGGACCAGCCGTCTGCCAAGCAGTACGCAGACAATTATCGCCTCGCAAGCTAAGGCGGGCCTAGAGGAGGTGGCGGAGCTGGCTGACCGCATACAAGATGTAGTGCCAGCAACCCCGCAGGTAGCAGCGACAACCAGTCAGATGACGACACCGGGGAGCAGCGTGGACCACATGAGTGGTCAAATCGCCGAACTCACACGGCAAGTACAGGCCCTCACGTCGCAGGTCGACAGGTTATCCCGGTCGAGGCAAAGGTCCAGCAGAAGTGAAAGTCGGGGACGTTCACCTTCTAGAAGGTCGAACTCAAACTACAGGAAATTCCCTAACTGCTGGTACCATTATAAGTTCGGCGATAAAGCAACAAAGTGCGTAAAACCCTGTGACCAATCGGGAAAAGCAACAGGCAGTCGATAATGGCGACCGGCGACTGTCGTAGCACTGGTCGCTTATTTGTTACGGACCATAACACCAAAATGCAGTTCCTCGTCGACACCGGTAGTGACGTCTGTGTTTACCCAAGGACATCAGTGAAAGAGCGCCGTAATAAAACGAACTACGAACTATGTGCGGCTAACGGTAGTGCGATAAACACCTACGGTTACGCGTACTTAAAATTAAATATAGGTTTGCGCCGTGACTATGCTTGGCGATTTATAGTAGCGGACGTGACAAAACCAATTATAGGTGTCGACTTTTTGTCACACTACAACTTAATTGTAGATGTACGAATGCAGCGCCTAATCGACGCTGATACTACGCTTGCGACCCCTGCTTTGCCTGCTCGTCCTTCTGATGTTGTTTCTTCGGTTAAGGTAAGAACTGGTGACACTACATATCACGACATACTCCGGGAGTTTCCAGACATAACCCGGCCGTCGGGTATACAACGTACACCTACACACAACACCTTACACTATATACGTACAACACCAGGACCACCCGTATCGTGCACACCGCGCCGGTTGGCGCCAGACAAATTGAAAATTGCTAAGGAGGAGTTTGAATCTATGCTTTCGAACGGCACAGCCAGACCCTCCGACTCACCTTGGGCTTCACCCTTGCACCTGGCACCTAAGAAGGATAATGGATGGCGCCCGTGTGGTGATTTCAGGATGCTCAACGCAAGAACGATACCCGATAGGTACCCTATTCGCCACATCCATGACTTCGCTCACAACCTTTCTGGATGTAAGGTATTCTCGACGATAGACCTGGTCAAAGCATATAACCAGATAAGCGTCAATCCCGAGGATATACCGAAGACAGCCATCAAAACACCGTTCGGGCTTTACGAGTTTCCTTACATGACGTTTGGACTACGCAACGCAGGGCAAACTTTTCAACGTTTTGTCGATGAAATGCTGAGAGGCCTGGACTTCTGTTTCGGGTATTTAGACGATTTTTTGGTCTATTCAAAAGACCAGAAAGAACATGAAGACCACCTACGACAGCTCTTCTCCAGGTTGCAAGAAAATGGGATGGTGATAAACACAGCCAAATGCGTGTTCGGAGTCGCACAGGTGCAATTTTTAGGCTACCAAATTACATCAGCTGGCACAAGGCCATTGCCTGAAAAGGTGGAAGCGATCAACAGCTTCCCAACACCGAAAACAGTGCGAGAACTGAGGAGGTTCCTAGGGATGGTAAACTTTTATAGGCGGTTCATCCCAGAAGCGGCTCAACATCAGGCACCACTGAACAAGCTTTTAGAAGGCTCAGTAAAAGGCTCGCATCCCGTCAAGTTCACGGAAAAGGAAGACGAAGCATATACAGCTTGCAAAACAGGTCTCTGCAAAGCAGCAATGTTAGCGCATCCTGACTGCGGAGCAAAACTAGCCTTAGTGACGGACGCCTCCGATATGGCCATGGGCGCAGTCCTTCAGCAGTTAAAGGATGAGGAATGGCAACCCTTAGCTTTCTTTTCGCATAAGCTAAGCTCAAGTCAAAGAAAGTACTCACCTTATGACCGTGAACTGCTGGCCATTTATGAAGCGATTAAGTATTTCCGACATATGGTCGAGGCCAGAGAGTTCGTTGTCTACACAGATCACAAGCCCATCTGTTTCGCGTTTCATACACGAAAGGAAAATTGCTCACCACGACAGTTTAGACACCTGGATTTTATCTCGCAGTTTACCACAGACATCAGGCACATTTCGGGCAAGGATAACGTTGTCGCCGATACCCTGTCACGAGTAGAGGCAATCGCTCAGCCAATCGACTTGAGTGTGCTAGCCAAGTCACAGAGTTCCGATTCAGAGCTCAAACAGCTGCTTGCCGGGGAAACGTCACTACGCCTGAAAAAGATTACACTGCCGGGAACACTGTCTGAACTGTACTGCGATGAGAGTAGCAAGACACCAAGGCCATATGTCACGAAAGAACTTCGCCGCCAAGTCTTCGACAATCTACACTCCATGAGCCACCCAGGAGCCAACGCCAGCGCCAAATTGGTAGCAGAGCGTTACGTGTGGCCGGAGGTGAAGAAAGACTGCCGAGAATGGACGCGAAACTGTTTGGCGTGCCAACGTGCGAAGATAACTCGCCATGTGTCTGCAACCCTTGGCAACTTCAAACTGCCACGATCACGTTTTATGCACATTCACATTGACATGATCGGGCCATTACCAATCTCTCATGGATTTCGGTATTGTCTCACCGCAGTAGATCGCTTCACGCGATGGCCTGAGGCAATACCAATCAAAGATATCACAGCTGAAACAGTAGCTAACGCCCTTCTGTACGGCTGGATCGCACGCTTCGGCTGTCCCACAAAAGTTGTAACGGATCGTGGCAGACAATTTGAGTCGGCTCTCTTCAAGCACCTATCGGAGATAGCTGGATTCGAGCACAGAAAGACAACTGCTTACCACCCTGCCTGTAACGGTATGGTTGAGCGGTTCCACAGACAGCTAAAAACAGCCATTACATGCCACGGGAACCAAAACTGGGTCGAAACACTTCCACTGGTTCTTTTAGGTATCCGAAGCACTTTCAAAGAAGATGTACAGGCAACACCAGCTGAACTAGTATACGGCGAAACATTGCGTCTGCCAGGTGACTTCTTTGATCCAGAACCGGTTTGCAACACGGATATGATCGACTATATTTCAAGGTTACGCATGTTTGCCAGGAATATCCAACCGTCTCCGTCATCGCGACATTCTAATAGTAGGGCCATATTCGTATTTAAGGACCTCGCCACCACAACGCACGTCTTCTTAAGAGACAACGCGTCATCAGGGTCATTCCAACCAGCATACACTGGGCCACATAAAGTAGTAGAGAGAGGTGACAAAGTATTCAAACTCCTCCTTAAAGGTAAAGCAGTCTCAGTATCAGTAGACCGAGTGAAGCCGGCCTACATACTTCACGACTCACACACCACAATATCACACAGCAACACTAATCATAACGAACACGAACAGACACAAACTTCACAGGATACACCAGTCATCAATCCAACGCCGACGGCCGAAGACGACAATATCAAAAGAACACGGTCAGGCCGTAGGGTGCGCTTCCCTGACTACTATCGCCCTTGACGGTCTCAAGAGGGGGGTGGTGTAGCGTCACTGTTATAATGTATATACACTTTAAATAAGTTTACATAAGCTTAACCATAACAGTGAAGTAAAATAACATTATAAGGTTTACAATGTCACGGACGTACAGATTTTATTATTAGTAAGTAGATCGTATGTGAATAACAAGCGCGTGAGTCATGGACCGCGCGCGTCGGGCGGCCGCGCAGCGAGCGAGCGGGACCCCTCCCGCTTCCTCGCGCCTCACCGGCTCGCCAGTCCGTTGGATGCCACCGGGCTGACCCCACGTTTTTTCTCTGCTTTCGCAAAACTACCATTTGCATCTCGCGCGCTTGTTACCAACGCTTTTGTGTATACTTTGCCTAGCTGCCTGCTACTTGTGCTTTCATAACCTAACTGTGCTTCTCTGTGTGTGACTTTCTCCTTCTGTTCTTCGAACTTTATATGTGTACCTACGAGTGTGGACTTTGAACATTATACCCCGTTCTGGAACATTCCGGCTTTCATTCATCGCCCGTACGTACCTACTTCACGATGTGGCGGCATCTACACCGCCACATGCGAACTAACGCATCAATCCTGCATCGCGCAATCAGAGTTTACCGCGCAGATAGCATATATACAACTTCCCGACAACAATCATCGGGCAGTTGCCCACCAGATACGACATCCATCTGGTCGGAGGATCCTCCCTTTTCCAAGAGTATGAGTGAACTTAACACCCTGTTCCTCATATCTCTTCACTGGTGACCCCGACGTGATCCCGAGTATGATCATCATATCTCTAAACTGGTGACCCCGAGTATGAACGTCAGCGCAGCCTTCGTGCAACTACTTCAGCGTGACGTCATCGTCATCACTCCCGCAAGCTTTAGAGCGGCGAGTCACACAGCCAGCCAGCAACCACGGCTTCAACGGGTATTCTGACCATCAGCATGCAGCGCGAGCGCATACCTGGTCATCACCCTCAGCCTCATCAGCAACCTTGGCACAGCACACTGCACATTCGGCCGGTCCACAAGAAGAGCCTTAATCACTCTCCTGGTCGAACAGCAGCAGCCAGCCACAACCCGGCGCTGTACCACATCCGACCCACTGGAGCACAAGCAGCGCCACCCCGACTCACTGGGGTCATCTTCGCAGACAGTTCCGACTCACCGCGAACTACGCGACACCTGGTTCCGACCCACTGGAACCTCAGCTGACACTGGCAAAAAGCATCGCAAGATACAAGACTTAGCCCACTATCGACCTCCGGTCTCCGGAGGGGAGTGATGTGGCGGCATCTACACCGCCACTATACAATAAACAAGGGCTACAGTAACAAGCCACGAATTACGAAATTGGTTTTCACCTTGTCGCTCCGTGCATAAAGCGCAGAATAACTGTCGAAAGCATTCCAAAATCCCTGAAAATAAAAGGAAAACTTCTTTTGGGTCTAAATGATCCCTCTGAGTGGAACCCGGGCCCAGCACAACCCTCAAACACCGGACGTGTTGGTAAATGTTCTTTCTGTGGCAGAGCGCGCAACAAGTCCACCAGGAAGCTTTGTTATATATGTAACAAGTGGATTTGTCCCGACCATCAGGTTCTTCTTTGTCCCGACTGTGCCAAAAACGAAGAAATGGAGGTGGAAGACATGACTGATTAAGAAATCTGAGACCTATAATGTTAAGAGCAAAAATTTTGCGTTTTTTTTGTTATTTTCAAAAAGGCTGTTTTTTAGTTCCTATTATATTTAAATATGATTATGTGTTGTTCTTTTTAGCTTTATAATAATAAAGTTTATCTCAATATTATACAAATACTTTTTAAATATGAAACTTTGCTTTATAACTCCATCATTAAATATGTTCTACAAATGTAGAGCGTGCGACCACTAACGTCCCAAATAGAGGCGCGCCTACTGGAGTGCTGTGATGAAGGCTACGGAGACTGTGATGAAGGCTACGGATACGGAATCAAAGAGTCAAGACAGAGAAATTGGGTACACTACTTATAAACTGGGACAAGGTCGGGATGATGACATCCACATCACATGGATGGGATGAATTTAAAAACAGAAAGAAAGGATGGAAAGAAACATGCTAACAGTCAAACTTAAGGGACAAAATCAGAAACGCCGAGATTAGAAGAAAAACCAAAGTCAAGGATTTATTGGTGCATTAGACCTGAAATAGTGCTGGACAGAACACATGCTTCGTTGCAAAACTAACACATGGAGTAAAAAAGTGACCGGAAATAAAAGGCTTTATAAATAGATTATTGTCTAGGTGCCGGAATAAGACGTCAAATTAATATCAAGTTTGTGTAATTATTGATGGACAAACCTAAATTTGTTGAAAGTGTTAGAATGTTCATTATGAAATTATTTATATTACATCGGGTTAGGTCTATAAACAAAATAAAACTTGATTAATGTCTTTATTCCTCTTCTACAAAAACATTATTCAAATGCTGAGCTAGTAGTTAAAATTTTATCCTGATACCTTGCTCATCCCAAATACCAAACTACTGTCATTACATGGGCACAACATCCGAGCGTTCGGCGACCAACTATGCAATAACATAAATTCTCTAAGATACCACTTCTCCCAGATAAATTAGTTTTAGTCAAAATATCAACATAATAAATTATGTTTTTCTGCACAGTCCACAGATCATAAATACCCCTAAAGGAGACTTAGACTGCAGCTGCCGCTTATTGCGGGGTTTTAAAATATTGTTAATGCCTAAAGACACTTTTTAGGAACCTAAGAGTGTCTTAGAATTCCAACTTCAATCATGAAAGAACGGTGAACGTTGATTTCAACGTTCACTGTTCTTAAATGATTAAATTTATGAAACTGATAATAAATTTAATAATTAAACATGACTATGAGGACCAGACATATTGCCGAATGTGTTCATGTTGTTGGATGCAAGCAGTGGAAGCAACAATCTTAGAAGAATCTTTTACTGGGGGGGCTATAGTAAAAAAACAACAACAGAAGGGTTGACCATTAGAAAAATATGCGACTCCCGACGCCCAGGGCGTCTCCTGCGGCGACTAGGGGCGTGAGGGCGCAAGGCTCTCTCCTTCACGCGCTCCGCCTCGCGAGCATTAATGCTTCGCAGAAGGAGGTGACGGCTTTCCATTCCCTCTCGCTCCGTACCATGGCCTGGACCAGGGCCGGACGCGAGAGATCGCCGCCGCCGATCGCCTCCGCTAGGACACTGCGGTGCTCCGCCCAAGCTGGGCAGACCTCCACCGTATGCTCCACCGTGTCCTCCAGGCGATCCACACAATGGTGACACCCGGGCGTTTCCTCCCGCCTTATGCGAAACAGGAACCTCCCGAAACAACCGTGTCCGGTGAGGACCTGTGTCAGGTGGAAGGTGAGGACGCCGTGGCGCCTCTCCAACCACTCCTCAAAGAGTGAACTTACCGCCGCTATTGTGGCGTGCCCGAAAAGGAACGACTGCCGCGCCAATTAGAAACTCAGTAAGGAAGGATTTTTTGAAAATTTGGACTTTCGTTTCGAACCTTATTTTAACAGCTGTTCGGAAAGTGGTAAGCAAAAATGAGAAGTAAATTACTAAGCACAACTATAGTTTGACACATTGCTGCTCTTTGCCTTCCAGTATTTGTTTGAACATAATTTATATCACTAGTAAGAAACGCAGTAAGGAACATTTCTTGCTGTTATGATTGATTGTTAATTATGTTTAGTGAATAATTTAAGAATAACACTTATAAATGCAGTAATATTGGATACTGGACTTTTTCAAGCGCTTCATTTCAATTGAAAGAAGAGACAATACTTATTTAAAATGCGGTAAGTTGCGTGACTTTGTTTATTCTATTTTTATTTAATTAAGAAGTGATTAGAATAAATATAACCAAGTGAGTGTGATAATATTCACATTCAAATACCTACTATTTTAAAAGGTATAAGTCACTATTGCACCGCGATTAAAATTGGTAGTCGGAAGTATAATAAATAATATTTGAAATATACAAAGTAAGCGCAGTAACTGGAATCTAACTGCTGTTTAGTCTATGCAGGATTAAGTCATGAAGACCCTGCCAAGCATAAAAACTTCAAAATAAACTATTTAAATTGGGTGCCACTTACTCGAAATAACGAATAAGCTACATACATATTGCACTTGTAATTAGCGCTGCAGATTATTAGATCTTGATGTATAGTAGATACTAACAGGGTAGAAAACTCTTCCACGTTTTTTCTTGTCCATGAGTTCAGCCTGTAAGTTAAAAGTTGTAGCTAAATAATTTTTGATCAAAACATTTTCATTATTCTAATGTCTAGTAAACCTATAACGTCTTACCGAAACTGTGATAACAACGACACTCAAAATCACAAGATGATACATGTTGATCCCAATGTTAATACTGGCAATGAAAATATAGTTGTGTGCTTATACATAAGTATATAAAAGCCACGGTTATATTTCAGCGCTGCCTAAATTTCTGTAAAATGTAAAACATTTAACAACAAAGAACATTGTTGTTTCCGAAATTGAGTATTTTGCCGTCAGTGTGTTTTTTATTGTTATTGAATAGAAGCGAATGTGATTGACAATGACTTAAAGGCTGTAAAGTTTGTAAATCGAAGTGTAAGTCCAAGGCTAATTGTAAGTTATACATAGTTATAATGATATTGTAAACAGAAGTTGTTAGAAATCCTTTATAAATAAACTAGCTTCTGCTCGAGACTTCGTCCGCTTGAAATTTTTTGGTCCCTCGACCCACCCCGTTGCATTGCATGCCTGCTCGCGGTATTACTACGTTTTGACTTAGCGTTCTTTTTGACGTTTTTTTGGCTTTTGTTTGGCTCCTAAGAGTCCTAGCGTGATGTAAGGTAGCCTATAACCTTTCTCAAGAAATGGGATATCAAATGCAAATATTTTTTTAGATCCGACCCAGCCTGGGTTCTACATAACGTAAAACTCGAGCGCAAAATGCTGCAGGCATGGAACAGAGGTGTAGTGAAACTTTTCTTTAAGAAGGGCGGCAATGCCCTTCTGAAGAATGATAGGCCCATCCCACTTCTGTGCCATGTCTACAAGATGTTTTCAAGAGATCACAATCCTGTCTCCCGAACAAGCCGGATTCCGTAAAGGCTTCAACACCGTTGAGCTCATACATATGCTGTGGCATGGGCTGTACTGCAGTCTCTTCTACTATCGAGGTGCTGAAATGTCTGTACGAAAACGCTACTATGTCAGTCCGACTCAAGGACCAGGTCTCGAAACCTATCCTTCTACAGCGAGGTGTGAGACAGGGAGACGTTATCATCGAGACAGGGAGACGTTCAAAGCTGCAGTGGACGATGTCTTTAAGGTTCTGGACTGGAAAGGGGTTGGTATCAATGTTAATGGCGAGTATGTCACTCACCTGCGGTTTGCCACATCATCGTGCTCATGGCTGAGACTAACTCAGTGCAATGCTCGAAGACCTCAGTAGAGATTCCGAAAAAGTGGGTCCTAACATGAACAAGATAAAGGTCATGTCAAATGCACATGTAACACCCACTCTCATGAAGATCGGAGACGAGTATGTTTACCAAGGACTTACTGTCCAGTTAGGTAGCTCCAACTTCGAGAAAGAGGTCAATCGTCGAATCCGACTCGGCTGGGCAGCGTTCGGCAAGTTACGCTATTTCTTCTCGTCCCACATACCGCATTGTCTCAAGACGAAAGTGACCAGTGCGTGTTACCAGTGATGGCTTATGGCTCTGAAATGTGGTCGCTCACAATGGGCCTTATTAGAAGGCTAAAAGTCACCCAAAGGGTAATGGAGAGGACTATGCTTGGAGTTTCCCTACGTGATCGAATCAATAATCTCCAGAATCCGGGCCTGTCAGTTATCTACAAACCTTACATCTTGGTCAAAATGTACAGCTTGGCCGTTTTTGTGCCTTCGCACAGACACTCCTATGGGCTTATGGTAAGAAATTAAGTCACTGGTCTATGGTTGTGTAACGTAATAGTTAAATGGAACGTATAGCCATACATTTTAACCAATATGTAAAGTTAGTAGAGTTAAACCTTGTACATTTAGTGGCTTGTCTGTTCAATAAACCTGATAACTTTTGAACAGTGAAAAGTCTTGGCGACCTACTTTGCATGAACTGTTTAAGTAGGATTTCATTTCCTTTTGTAGGCTGCTCTGTTTTATTTTTATTTAAGCTGTGATATTGTACTGATATTACAAATCATATTAAAATCACAACAAGTACTCATCGCATAGTGAGGTTAAAAAGGATTCAAT
The DNA here is from genome assembly GCA_963555695.1 of Dasypolia templi. Lineage (NCBI taxonomy): Eukaryota > Metazoa > Arthropoda > Insecta > Lepidoptera > Noctuidae > Dasypolia > Dasypolia templi. Next base: position 7,824,970 of record OY743137.1, on the reverse strand, counting down.
TTCTTGAAAGTAAAAAGTAACTTTCTTCATAGCCAACGAAAGAATATTTAGGTTGCAAAAAAACAGACATAATAAGTTATTATAATTTTTGTGCATGATGAAAGCGTGCTTTTCTAAAACACGTGTGTTTATTTTTTACTTTTTAGTGTAGTATATTTATTATTAAATTGATATGTCCGAAGTCTACGAAGTTGCGACTTGAGCAGTTTCTGAAGATTTCCACTATCAACTTTCAGGCTTCATCATCAGTTCCTCGACAACAACGGCAATATATTGGACTCATCAAAACTAATAATGTAAGCCCAAACTCGAGCGGTTTACTAGTAGCCACTGAAGAGTTCCACAATACACGTCCTGGCTCCATTACAAGACCCTCGACACCAAGTGCAATATATTGGACTCATCAAAACAAATCAAATGAAGCCAAGCCCGAGGGGTTTGTTAATAGCCACGGAAGAGTTCCACTAGCCACCTCCTTCCTCCATCATCAGACCCCCAACACCAAGTGCACTTTAATGGATCAAAACAAATACTTGGACAGTTTTTATGTATTAACGACTTGCTGCGCCAAAATCAACAACCTATTGTATTATTTGCAGACGACAGCAGGGCAATAGTAAAAAGGGGAAAAAAATTGAAATAATTACGAACCTGAAATTAATAATACATTAAAAAGCATCATAAATTGGCTTAAATAAAAATAGTCTAATTTTAAATTTCCAAAAACCAAAAGTTATGCATTTTCATAAGCGTCTAGGAGCTGAAAATTATGATGTTGAATGTAATGGACAAAAACTAGACTCGACAAATGTTACAAAAAAATCCCTGGTATTCTAATTGTTAACAAACTGACCTGGACACCGCATTTAGAAGATGTATGTAAGAGGTTAGCGTATGTACTTTATAACCTGGCAAAAAAGTAAGCATCCGCACCGTGCTGGAAGCTTATCATGGTCTGGTTGCGCATAAGTCTAAGTTATTATTAGTAGCCACTCAAGAGTTCCAAAATTCACCTCATGCCTCCATCCTCAGACCCTCCCCGATCTATTGAACTCGTCAAAACAAATCATATGAACCTGAACTCGACAGGTTTACTAGCAGCCACTGAAGATTTCAACTATCCACCTTCCGGCTCCATTAGCAGACCTTTGACACTAAGTGCTTTATATTGGATTCATCAAAACAAATAAAATTACACCAAGCTGGAGGGGTTAACAAGTAGGTACTAAAATGCTCCACTAGCCACCTCTTGCCTACATCATCAGACCCTGAACATCAAGTGCACTATATTGGAATCATCAAAACAAGTCGTACGAACCCAAACTCGAGACATTTACTAGTAGCCACTGAAGAGTTCCACTATCCACTTTCTGGCTCCATCATCAGATCATTTACAACATACCAAACTATAGTTTTGTCATCCGAACTACATAAACATGCAAAGTTTCATTTTGATACGACGATAACAAGTAGGTAAAAATTTTGTTGTAAAGTTTTTATTGCATTGTAAGTTTGTAGGCACAACATTGAAAGCTTTGCCACGTTTTTTTTGGATCACAGACATCTTATAGGTTTTCGTGTAATCTGTAAGTAATTAATTAATTTCTGCTTTTTTTTTTCAAGGCTCTTTATTTTCAGAGATTTGAGGGGGGGGGGGGAGGGTAAATTTTCGTGTATTTTTTTAAATAACTTCAAATCTGTTTATTTTAAATTATACAAAATATGATAATTATGTCACACGGTAAAGTTTGCAAAACTTTTGTTTTTAATTTTCTATTTTTCCCCCCAAAACTTATTTACGTTATTTGACCTTGTTTGGGTCACAGAAATGCATATGTGTACCAAATTTCAACCTAATAATCAGTCTTGTAGATTCGGAGCATATTGGCTGTGACAGACGGACAGACAGACAGACATACGAGTCGTCCTATAAGGATTCCGTTTTTCATTAGGACGTCGGGAACAACCCTAAAAAAGGGACATACAAATAATAATTATTATTTATAATCTGATTTGCAATCTAATTTGATCTTCTTGATTTCTTGTCTGGACGGTGATCGCAACGTCCGACTTATACGTTAGATTAGACTAAAATAGAATACTCTTCATTATGTTGGTACACCAAATAAATTAAAGATTTTAAAATAATATATGTAGAAAAATTTAATAGGGTGAATGAGCGGTGATATTACTAAAATCTATCTTTTAAGGAAAACCTTGATAACTATGATACTACTACACTTATAAATTATCGATATAACAACTTTTTTTTTTTTGGGTACATTGCTACACAAATGATTGCCAAATAATAATTAAGTAGCTTAACCAAATGAAATTACGTCAGTATTCATTGCGTAGGTTTTTAAATTTAAACGGAATATTATTCTGTTTAAGCACACCCATAGAAATCTAATTTTATTCAATTAATTTTCACCAGCAGAAAATATCGCGAAAAAAATTACTATTCATTTCTACCGTATACAACTAAACTTTGCTCAAATTTGCTTATATAATTTTTGAATTTTCAGCCTGCCCTGTTGTGATAAGGGAATAATGTCGTAAAATCCTATGCCAGGAAACGAGGATAACACGCCAACTCTGTGAATGATCCTAAGGTGAGCTAAATTATGTTTGCATAATTCGATTTAACTGAAACTCCCATAAAAGGTAAAGGTACCAGATATTTTTTGTGTCTTTCTGTTCGCAAAAGAAAAGGTATAACTCTATTTTCGAAGGTTAATTGCAGTCAAAGAAAAAAAGATCTATTCATTAAAAAAAACCGTATGTTCTTGCTTAAGGTTTCGGGTTCGAAATCAGTCTGGATTTCAATAGTTTCGTAAATTTTGAATGGTCTAAATTAGGCCCCGATATACTACTTTTAGCCATGAAACATTTCAATGCTAGCCGAACTAAGGGATATGAGGTACCTCACAATCCCAGAATTTTTTATCAGCCGAAAGACGTCCACAGCTGGACATAGGCCTCCCCCAAGCATCGCCACTTCGAACGGTTCTGCGCTTCCCGCATCTGTCGGATTCCTGCGGCCTTCACAAGGTCATCGGTCCACCTTGTGGCAGGCCTTCCAACGCTACGTCTTCCGGTACGCGGTCGCCACTCCAGAATCTTTCGGCCCCATCGGCCATCTGTTCTGCGAGCAATGTGCCCTGCCCACTACCACTTAAGTTTGGCAATTCTTCGGGCTATGTCGGTTACTTCGGTTCTCCTGCGGATCGTTTCTGATTCGATCACGTAGGGATACTCCAAGCATAGCCCTGTCCATTGCCCCTTTGGGTGACTTTAAGTATTCTGTTATGGCCCATTGTGAACGACCACGTCACAGTGCCATAGGTCATCACTGGCAACATGCACTAGTCAAAGACTTTCGTCTTGAGGCACTGCGGTATGTAGGACGAGAAGATATTGCGTATCTTGCTGAACGCTGCCCAGCCGTGTCGGATTCGACGATTCACCTCCTTCTCGAAGTTGGACCTACCTAACCCGACAATTTGTTCTACATAAACAGATTCACCCACGACTTCGAGTGTAGTGTCTCCGATCTTCGTGAGACTGGGTGTTACATGCGCATTTGCCATGACCTTTGTTTTGTCCAAATTCATTTTTAACCCACTCTTTCGGAAGCTCTACTGAAGTCATCGAGCATTGCACTGAGGTCCTCCATGGTCTCAGCCATGACTACTATGTCGTCAGCAAACCTGAGTGATGTACTCGCCATTTTTTTATTATTATTTCTTCAGGGTAACAAACAATTGCGCAATATTGCATAATATTTAAGTACAGATATTTTAACAAAGGACATAAGTACTCGTAATCACGCAACCAGCAACGTTATCCACAAATTAATCCCACAGTTTAAATACGGTCCAAGCAAACTTAGCAAACAATTGTATATCGTAGAATAACTATTGAATATTGTGAAATAATAACGTGTACAATAACAAAACTAGATGTTAGAATATAAGAAATACTTCTGGTAATAACTATGAGGTATTTAACAAGGATTTTTCATAAATCCTATTTTTAATTGTGCAAGTGACAATGCAAATATGTCAATATCAGAAAAAATATCGTTTTAACTTTTCATTAGTTGACTCAGAAGAGCTCGTTCTCCTGCGTTGGTTCTGCAACTCTTCGGTGCGAATAGACTATGAGTGTAAGTGTCACGAATACGTTAGGAATGACTAGGTATACGCAGATATATATGCGGGCGTGCTTCATGCTTAGTTTTATTTAGATTAAATTCTTAATTTTTTTATTCATTCCTGCTCACATTCACACACGGTCACTCACCCTCACATTCACCTTCACACACCCTCACTCTTACTCACACACTCGCATGCCTGCGTGCGTGCTGCATGTTTATTTTTATTATTTAAACAAGTAGAACAGTTTTTTCTAAGTTATGGAAGAGCGGAGTCTCCTAACACAGGCTTGTCTGCTTAAAAGGAGACTCCAATCACAAGTTGTTATAATGTTAACTTGTTTGATTAATAAACCATTTATTATTTATTATTATATTTGGTTTATTAGGTTATTACAATCAAATGAATTGTGACAAATCTTGTATAGGGACGATTGATCATGAAACAATCTCCTCAATTTATGATTTGACGGGGAAAATTCATCTAGAAGAGTGTTATACGATGACAACCTCTTAAACAATTTATAGCTAAGATATTTACGTTGCACTGATTCCCTCTGGTCACTAAATTTATTGTAAATGGGGTTCCAACCACAAGTGGCATATTCAAGTTGAGATCTAATACGTGAATTGTACAATAATAAGAATGTTGATGTCTTCTTAAATAGGTGGCAGGTCCGCCTTTCAAACCCATATAATTGAAAACCTTTGGCAGTGATGTGATCAACGTATGCATCGAAGTGTAACTTTGAATCAAAGAGTACACCTAAATCTTTTATTAGGAAAACTTTTTCCAGAGGAGTGCTACAAAGCGAGTAAGAGAATTCTCTTACTCGTTTTCAATTGAACGGTTTTTTTTTTTTTGGTAAAAGTGATATACTTAGATGTAGTTTATTGGTCAGACAGTAGGCACAAAAACGGTCAAGATACTCTTGCAATTTAACACAGGGTCAACGGTTCTTATTTTATGAAATACTTTAAGATCGTCAGCATATAGGAGGAAACCACAATTTTTTAAACATGCGTTTATGTCATTTATGAATAGGATAAAAACTAATGGACCCAGTATCGACCCCTGTGGAACACCAGATGTCACGCTGATTACATCTGAAAAGAATCCATTGACTACAACCTTCTGAGTTCTATTTTTTACATAAGACGTAAGCCAACGAAGCAAATTCCCATGAATACCATTAAATTCGATTTTTTGTAAAAGCATGGTATGGTCCACCTTGTAAAAAGCCTTGCAGAATTCCGTGTAGACTGCGTCAACTTGCTGTTGATTGTCCATATTCTCAAACAAAATGTCAAAATATAAAATTAGGTTACTAACTGTAGAGCGATTTCGAACAAAACCGTGCTGTTCAGGGATAATATTAATATGCAAGATGGGGTAAATTACATTATGAACTAGTCGCTCCAAGACTTTTGACATTGTTGACAACAATGATATTGGACGATAGTTGGTAACATAATTTTTTGCGCCGCCTTTGCATATAGGCGCTATGTTGGCAGGTTTCCACGATAGTGGCACAATACCCTCCCTAAGACTACGGTTTAATAGATGAAATAAAGGCACACTCATTGCCTCAGGCTTCAAAAATAAAGGAGGAACACAATCAGGTCCAGAGCCTTTGGTTATGTCCAGGCATTTAAGTGAATTAGCTATCGTGTCTTTAGATAAAGACAAGTTGGATATGTTCACTTCGTTATTTAACGAAGACGACGAATATTTATTATTTGCGTTACTAACATTGTTATCTGACGGCTCATACACAGAACTAAAAAACTTTGAGAATAATTTACATACATTCACAGGTCCGTTACATACCTCATTATTACATAACATAGTGTTAGGTATACCTGTTTTACCCTTTCTAATTTTTATAAACCACCAAAAACGTTTAGAATCTTTACGCATGCCGGTATCAATTGAATGCATGTTTGGAGATATGAGGAACAGGGTGTAACAGGGTGTACCCATTAAAACATACGGCAGAGAGTAACTTAAACCTCTGTCGGTATAAGGAGAACTGCTCATAATCCACACATTTATTATATATTTTTTCATTTAATCCGGGCTTTTTCTTTATTCCAAAAAATATGGGTGAGAATCAAATCGGGTATTCATTGGATTTTACTGGCCGCATTGGCACGTGAGTCCTGATAATTTTATAAAAACTCTGGGTAGCAGTATCCAGTGAGACTTTGTCTATTACGGAAGTCCAGTTGTCTAAATTGATGTCTTTATTAATGGCAGAGTAATCGGCTTCTGCAAAACGATATCTAGGTGCGGAGCACTGAACCATAGGACTATGCATTAGTTCAAAAGAGATAACGGTCAAAAACGGTGGATGAAAAGTATCTACATGCGTAAGGGAAATGGGTGCCGGCACAAGAAATCAATAGATCCAGAATCCGACCCATGTGGGTTTTTTTACAGTTATATTGTTCACAGTTTATAGTTGATAAGAAATTAAGTAGCAAGATTTCCATAGAGGCACTGTCACTGTGTACGCGCGGCATAAGTGCAGATGCGTCATGTACGAGCCAGTCAATCTGTGGTAAGTTAAAGTCCCCAAAAATTTACGTGTTACTAATAATAGGAGAAAAAAATTTCTTTGTCAAGCAAATTAAATAGTGGTTGATGGGTTGTTAGTGTTTGAATGGGTGGAACATACACGCCACACACAATGTGAAACTCATTAACAGTCTTGGAGTAAAATTTTAAAAGTACGTAATCAATATTAGGTGGCAAAGCGTCATAACAACCGTCCTGACAAGGCATCGCCGTAAACTATCAACGCATTACATTCAAACCCCGACGCACCGCAATTAAAACACCCCCACCGTCAGATTTACCAGATAACACACGATTTATATCACAGCGATAAACAATGTACCGTGAGTCAATGAATTCACCATCGCCAATTTCAGGTATCAACCACGTCTCAGACAGAACAATGACATCATGTGAGCCCGCCAGAATGTTATTGTAAATAGTATTTAATTTGGTTCTTAAACCTCGGCAGTTTTGATAATAAATTGAAATGTCATTAGTCATTGTACTGGGAAAATGTGTTAATAAGTGTTACTAGTAAAAAAAATAGCCGTTGATGTTGATGCCAGCCACTTTCCAGAACCTTGAAGACATCCTCCAGTGCAGCGGTGAACAGTTTCGGAGGGATAACGTCTCCCTGTCTGACGCCGCGCTGCAGAAGGTTAGGTTTTGAGGTCTGGTCCTGGAGTTGGACTGACACAGTGGCGTTTTCGTACAGACACTTTAGCACCTCGACGTACCGAAAGTCAATCTGCTACCATTGAAGAAACTGCAGTACAGCTCATGCCTCCATCGAATCGAAGGCTTTCTCGTAGTCCACAAACGCTAAGCAGAGTGGAAGGTTATGCTCCTCGGTCTTCTGCATAACCTGCCGCAGCGTATTTATGTGGTCTACGGTGCTAAAGCCTTTACGGAATCCGGCTTGTTCGGGAGTCTGGAAGCCGTCAAACCTGCGTACAAGACGGTTCGTGGTGACTCTTGAAAAGAGCTTGTAGACATGGCTCAGAAGTGAAATGGGCCGATAATTTAAAGAAGGGCATTATCACCCTTCTTAAAGAAAAGTATCACCACATCTCTGTTTCATGCCTACGACGTTTTGCCCTCGAGTATGACGTAATTAAACAGCTTCTGGAGGGCCTTAAGAACAGGTTTTCCGCCGGCCTTTAGGAGTTCGGCCGTAATTCCGTCATCACCCGGCGCCTTATTGTTTTTGAGCTGCTTCAGAGCCATCCTAATCACGTACAAGCTACGTCCGGGATGTCAATCTAGCTCTTGGGTCGTTGACCAGATTCGTAGCAACCCCAGATAATAATATAAAAATACAGTAATAGTTCATCAAATGCGTTTCAAATCTTATACCACTTCTTCTTCCCAGCCTAGCACTAGTAAGTGGTAAAGGGCGGGCGTTTTGGGGGATTGTCTAATGTAATTTTGACGTTCGGAAAGTGCTGATTCTCAGCACTGATGACATTTGATTTGATATACAAAAGAAAAGTTGAGAAACTAAACCCAAGCTTGAAAAGTATTTGTCATTTTTTCTCGGTTTATATCCTGTAATTCTTCTTGATCTTCCAAAATTTTGAAGACAAAAAAGAAATACGCTTTGAAACTTCGTTTTCTACTTAAAGTTTATTATTGAAATGTGCAGGACAAGCTCGGTGCGGTAGAAACTGATGAGGAGATCGTGACAAGAATACGAGTGGGGTCATGTCACAATGTAAAAATATACAGAAGGACAATTTGGGTACACAACATAGCAAAATTATGTCACTAAGCACCTGAATATTCAAAAATGTACTGCCAAGGTATTAAAAGAATGAAATAATATAAAGAAAAAAAAATTGGGACATGCACAGGATTTACAAAACAGTAAAAAAGAACAAAATACTGCTACTGGTACACTACACTGTTACACTACTATTCTAATACTACTATTAGCTCCTGAAATTCGAGTATAAAATGGAAAATGAAGCGGTATCAAATGGTGAGGTTTCGGCAGATGTTCCGGGCATAAACGATATTTGATTTGATTACAATGCTGAGTATTATTCTAAATGCGAATTTTATATAAATTTTAAAGGACGGATTTACATATTTTCCTAATGGTAGCCCGAGGATGAAAATAAAATAACTAATAACTTAATAAAAAGCACGCCATTTTAACACTCTATCATCGGAACAAGCACAACTACCTAATTTCTAAAAAATAACGGTGTGAATTTGACAGCTGTCTACTGTCGCCTTTACCCACTGTTGTTTCAGAAACAAAAGGAATGTCTTATCGTGTATTATAAAATGATTGCAAAAAGTAAAACATACAAAAAAACGAATTCCTCTATTTTTAGGGTTCCGCACGCCCTAATGAAAAATGTAAACCTTATAGGATCACTGGTGGGTCCGTCTGTCAGAGCCAATTTGCTCCGAATCTACTGGATTGATTAAGTTAAAATAACAATGCCCACTTCCAATTAATTTAAAAACCTGATAATGAAAGTTTATGTATATTTTTAAGGTATGTAGAAGAAGTAGAAAGACGCCAATTTCAATATCGTAATGTATCTCATTACGTACTTATGCGTTATTGTAATGTTTCAAGATGCTCCGTCTAAAAGTCGGTTTATCAAGATGCTTCGTCTAAAACCTTGCGTTGCGTGAACGGTACTTTTTAAAATCTTAGCAAAGAGTTTTTATGTCAGAAAAGTGGTCAACATTTTATGAATAAAATTAACTTTGGGAGATAAAGTTTGATAAATAAACATTCAATTCTTTAATTTAATACATTTTGACAATAAATTACAACCATTTATCTGTAACAAAAACACAAAAATATTAATTTACTTCATTAGTAATACTGGCTGTCTATGTGCCTTTGGCTTCGATCAAGCGCAGATGCGCGCGCATCGCTAACTTGTGAACAAGTAAAATTTATTCCACGCACTTTTTCTTTTCGCTGCATTGTTTTTATTTGAAACGTCGTCAAGTAACGATCAATTTATTAATTCGACACCGTCAGAAGTCTCTGAGGCAGCGAAAAAGGCTACTCTAAGCTTGCCCAAAAAATCGACCGATAGATACTTACAAGTGTATCAAAATTTTATTATATGGAAAACAAGCAAAGAAAGTCCGAGATTTATTAATTTCCTCGCAAATATGTTATAAAACGTCGTATGACATACGTGCGCTTCTATAATTACAGACAGTCTCTGATTTCATGTAGCCCTCGCCTACGGCTCGGGCTAGCAATATCGCGGCGGCTGTGATTTTCAACTTACCGCACTTATATCATAATGTACTATTACGATCTGTCTCTCTTATATATGATCTGTTAGTCTTAAAATATTAATGTTACTTTTCAGATCAGGATTTACCGTTACCCACTGTTGTTTCAGAAACAAAAGGAATGACATACTGTGTACGACATTTACGACATATTGTCCACCGTTGTGGCAACCAAAATAATATAAAGAAATAAATGTACTAGAACTAATTATTCAACGCTTGAAGTTTAGTCTAAAATAGGAATACTTACCTAGCTATGGTCTAAAACGTCCTTGAAACCAACTGCTCTTATGTCACTGCTTAGACTCTCGATGATTGTCACTGATTTTCACTAAAAACTGAGTGTCGATTATTAACTTTCAAATGTCAAAAATATCTGTTTCAATCATGTGACCTCAATTTTCTTTTGCATGATTAATTAATGTAATTATTATGTTATTTATAATTAATCTAGAAACACAAAATAATGTACGAAACTTATAAACAGAGTTGAATAAAGTCAAGTAGCATTTCGTATAACGGACCGTCGTGAAAAAAAGGAAGTTGAGATGCGTTCAAAACATGGAAATAAGTTTACCTTTGACGTAGAATAAGCATAAAGAAATACTAAAAAAATATTTCTTTCCTGCCTTTCTTTTAACATAGTGACAAGCGTTATTAATATACAATTCAATTAGCTGAATTATAAGATATATTTCATTAATATACATAGTCAGGTGAAAATTTGGCATTCTGCTATGAATTTCTGTTACCCAAACACGGTCGAGTACGTATATTTTTTTAAATAATAGGATCACTTTTGGGTGTGAAAAAGTTATAAACAATATTTTTGCAAATTGTTCCGTGTGACATACGATTTCATCAAATGATTTCCGAACATATTTTTTTTTCATAATTTAAAAAAGTTAGTTTTAAAGTCATCTACGACTACGAAATTATATATGAAAATTTACCATTACCCCCTTATCTCCGAAACCACTGATATCAAAATTGTATCTACATATATTAAAAAGTTACTCTATGAGGTCTTACTGTACTAACCTTACATCTTGGTCAAAATGTATGGCTTGGCCGTTCCATTTAACTATTGCATGACACAATATTAAATACCAGTGACTTCATTTCTTACCATAAGCTCATAAGAGTGTCTGTGCGACGGTTGTGAAACGGCCAAGCCGTACATTTTGAACAAGATATAAGGTTTGTAGAGCTAAACCTTGTTGAATTACGGGTTTGGCTCTTTAATAGATCTAATAACTTTTTAACAGTGCATGCATTTTGTAAGTTTTGGCAAACTTCTTAACACGAAATGTTGTTGGTGGGTAATTTCATCGAGCGGAACCCTCTCTACGCTAGTTCAAATCGAACTTGTCCGGTTTTTCTCTACGATATGGTGCACGTGTACGTCGAGGTACATATTTGGGCAAAGATGAATGGGTTTTTGTTGACCCTCTATAAGTTTTAGTTTAATTAATAATTGTAATGGACCTTGCCTGGAAAAAAATATTAATTATTATTATATTAACAGACAACCTGTTTATTACAGGGTTGAACAGTAAAGAACTGGAGGCTCAAAATACGACCAAAGGTGTGCATCTATAAGTTAGTATTACATTTTTCTGGCGATTTTTCTCACTGCGTTTCTTGCAGCTGCGTTTATTTGACGAATATATATTCTTCGAAAGTTTTCATTCTTCTTGTTTTAGGTTAATACTTTAAATTTTTGTTCTCTCTCTCCTTTTTCAGGTTCGCGTTTGCGTGTTACATTATCGATATAGAGTGGGCCTTCTGTTACCATTTATTTCACCGTCATACGCCGTAGTCACGCAACGTGTCGGGCGTATGTTTCAGGGCCGAGGCATGCTTAATTTTATAATCACTGTTGTCTCTTACAGTTCTAGTCGTGTGCTAGCGTAATTTTGTAAATGTTTTTGTTTATCTTTCTATATTCTGATTAGTAGTGATTTTTTAGGCTAAATATTTTATCGATACATTTTCTCTATTTGTATGTGGAAAAAAAATGTTGTTAGGGTCAACCTACCCAGCCAAACTTAGGAAGACTATTTTACAGTAAAATGACTTACTATCAAATCAAAATATCACTTTCTGTAAGTACATATATATTTTATCGAAGGACACTAACATTATGTAAGAGCTGTTGTGAAAGATCTGTTTTATGAGTACCAAAAGACAAATCACAAAATATCTCAAAAAGGAACAATTGCACACGACCAGTTGCCAACAAACTAATAATATGCATTTGCCTATATGCAATGTATGGACATATATACTTTTTTTTTCTCAATTTATTTAGATTGCTGCAATTCTATTGCTGTTTATAATTCCTTTATTTGTATGACGAAATGTGTGTTTTTTAAATAATTGTTATCTTTATTGTTCGGGCTTATTGTTTTATTATTGGCACGCTTTTATTTTGTCATTGAGACTAGGCTGGCTCGATCGCTTCATTACAAACATCTGTACGACCTCTGGCATAACATAGCGCTTTCTTTATGATCTATAATTACCATTCTTTAATTTTTACTTATGTTGAACAAATGGATATAAATATGAATTATGATTCTCCTTCAGACAATAGAAATAATCCATTTCTCTCAAGTTAATAATCAAATTACTTTGCCCCAAAGTCGATGGGATTGGTCGATAATACTCTTATTGTATGTTATGAGGCTCCAAAGGAAATAGATTGAGCTTTCACGTTAGAAAATTTATTAGATGAAAAGGTATTATATCGATGCTTTAAAAATTACAACGTTTTTGTGCATGGAATTAATGTTGGGGAATGAAATGGAGAATGGGAATATCGCAGAAAAGAGTAATTTTTACTTTGAATACAGGAGGTTGCAAAGCAATTTTCAACTACGTCTTAGCTCCATGTGTGATTTATAGAGTATCTCAAAAACGTTTGCAGTTTCTCGAAACTGAAATTTGTGATGAATGTTTCATTCATTGTGTGCAGAGTTGGGTGTGTGAAGTGAGTAAAATGCTTTTCCTCTGACCTTGCATACTTCATTTGCTAGAAAGGACAATGCCAGAAACTCTATAGAACTTTGCCCCACTTAAATCAAAAAGTCATTTACAAGCCTACAAAATACAGCATCTTAAAGCTTATTTATTACTGTTAACTAAACATTTGTCCTAATGCCTGTATAACTAGCGGTTTCTGTTAAAATCTTAAAACAATATTGACATTGATAATAGGTTAGGTGCAGTTTATAAATGTTAAAAAGCGATTTAATAATTACAATCGTAATATGAGTTCTTGTTTTACAGGTTTTTTAGCCTTTTTTTTGGTATGTATCATGCGCAATAAGTAACGCAATAGGAAATTCAGGAGTTGAATTCCTTTTATCAATTATTTGTAACCGGCAAGTTCTACTGAAAAACAATGTATTATGAAAAGGTCCTTTAATCATTACAATTATTTTCATTAATTTACATTTCCTATAAATAGCTGAGGCAGGATCTGGCATTGTCATTTTACTGTGTTTAATGTTTATTTCACGCGATCATGTGTTGTTTATGTTGTGTTGTTTTTGTCGGAGTGTTAACAACGGTGTCATCATCATTACTCGTATGACGAAGTATTAATTTATCTTAAACGCGAACTGTCTCAATGAATTTCTCACCTTATGTTTAGTACACAAAGACCAATGGAACCTTTTGAATAGGATTTCGGTAGACTTGTAATTTGGACTTCGGAAAATATGTTACATAAGTAGATTATGCTTTTAAATAAAGAGCATCAGATGCTCGTCGTGTTGACACCAAAACGCGAAGAATGACATTCATTCTTTGTTTTCTTATTTTCCTCATTCCGCATAATTTGAAGTTTTTTTCTCGTGCATTTTACCGAGTCGCCACTTTTTTGGACTATCTAGGAGCAAAAAGGTCAATTTATTTTACCTTAAACGTAACGTTAACAGGTATAACTAAAATAGCGGGGTAAATCAATAGGTAAAAGCGGTAGAAGTTACGACCCATAAACCTATAAGGATTTTTATAGCAGATCTTCACTTGGAGCATAAATATCGGATGGATTGTTAGATGTTCAAGAGGTGGGTTTTCATCGTAGAACTTGAGTTGCGATTGCAACCCGTCTCAATAATGGAGCCACACAGTTTTAAATATTTATTGTAACCAGCTGTACACAACTTTTATACCTTGTACTGCTAATAATAAATCTGAAAAGTTGGTTTGTTTGAACTCGCTAATCTCTGGAATTAACAGTCGTGAATATTTTTTTGGTTTGATAGCTCAATTCTTGAGGAAGATTTTAGGCTATTAAACATCACGCTATGACTAAGCAGAGCAAATTGAAAAAAATACGACGCTGCTAATCGGGGGCCGAGGGAGTTTTACAATAAAAAATTGGCTGTTATTTAAGTATTTTGTGTATCTTACGACTTTCACGCGTACGTAGTAGCTGGCAGAAACTAATAACAAAAAACTGCAGAACATGAGGAGTCTGGGTTTGAAAAGTGACCTGTGCCTAACCCTTCAGAAAGAACTCGCGTGCTATGATTGGTTGGAGTCAAATACACGGGGCTGCAAAGAAAACAGCTCGGTTATAAAAATGGGCTAATATGTAAATATTTGAGCAATCCTTTAAAAATAATAACTTCATTGAAGTATATTTTATTACAAACATGGATGTAAGTAAAACCTTTTCATTTCTTTTTGGTGATTGTATTAAATACTATTAAACAAAAAAAAACTAAAGGACAAGACCCGTGGTACAATGGGCGCCTGCCTACTTGCCGAAATGAATGTGTAGCAATTTTATTTTTATTTTTGCAATTGTTGTATTCTATAGTTTAAATATAAAAAAGTTTCACGAGTCTAAAAGATAAGTTTATACTAAATAACTCTAAGAACTACGAGGCGGTATTATTGAAAGAAAATTACAGACACGTAAATGACATACATGTTTCAGTAAAAACCTAGTGTAACCTGTAGGCGTGTCAAATTAAATAAATTTTAAACAAAATATACTGTGTTTTCAGACATTTTAACTCTGACTTTAGTCGGAATAATATTACCATGATAAATTATGTCTTTATTTTAAACCTCGGTGCAAAAACTGTAATCCTGCACAAGGTCCCAAACTCGGAAGCATCATAAAGGCAAAATAATAGCCATGTCCTTTAAATAACATTGAAAATATTTGTTTAACTTCTGTTTCTGTTTATAAATATGGCATTTCTTGTGCAGAAATCTATTATTCTTTTCAAATTAAATTAAAACGTGCCACTAACCCAAGAAGAGTACACCAGAATTCTGACAATGCTGAGCTATCAACCGTTCGGAGAGTGCTCCAGAGATTTAAAGTGACTAGATCCAATATTTGCCGAACAGGAATTGGCCGAACAAGGTGGACTGCAGTGCTGGAGGTGACAGTGATATATTGTGTTAACAATGTTGAGAAATCAAACGGCTTTTGAATTCAAAAATCCCCTTCTACGTGCTGGAGGAAGCAATCTGGGCATCGAGACCTGCAAATGTTACAAAATTCGAAAGGCGGCAACGAAATTAAGGCGCTAAAGAACACATGAATTTGACTCTGGATGACTGCTCAAGAGTAATGTTTTCGGTCGAGTCGACGTTCTTGTTACATACCCACGATTGGAGGCAAAGAGTTTATAAAAGACCAGGATGGAGCTATAACCAAGCATGTATTGAACAGAAAGTGCCATACGGCGGAGGCTTTCACAAAACATTTCAGGCCATACACGTGTGGCCTGAAATGTTTTGTGAAAGCACCGTCACTATAACTACAGAAAGAGACGTGAATGAAATCTTAAATTACTCATTTAAGATCATTCAATCATTGTTTGCCCATCTTTTGTAAATATGGGTGAAAACTCCATCTTTATGCAAGATAACGCACGTACCCAGCTCGGATAGTGTTTGACAACCTTGAAGATGTCATTAGCACACTCATGGAGTGGCTAGCACGCAGCCTAGACTTAAACATCATCGGGCATTCCTGGGACGAACTGGGACGACCTGTACGCCAGCGAAAATCCCCTTCAATCACGCTTCGTAAAATGAAAGAAACATAGCAGTGTAGTTGACGGTTTTGAAATAATTTTAGGTCCTGTTTGGCGACACATCGCGAGGAATCTCGCGTGGAGAGGGTCCCGTACGAGGATTTTACCCACCAAAAACGTTTCATGTAAAGAAGGTTGCCAAGACTTACTTACTTTCAATTTGAAAAGTTATCGAATCCAATGAATAGCCAAGCCCGTAATTCTACAACGCTTAACTCTAAAAACCTTACAACTTGGTCAAAATGTACTTGCTTGTCCGTTTCGCGGCCGTCGCACAGACATATAAAGTCACTGGTCTCTAATGTTTTATCATGGAATAGAAATGGAACGGTTTAGCCATACTTTTTGACCTAGATGTAAGGTTATTAGAGTTAGACCTTGTAGAGTTAGGGGTTTGCCAGTACATTAAACCTGATAACTTTTGAACAGTGAGAAGTCTTGACGACGGATTTCATTTCTTTTTGTAGGGTGCTCTATTTTATTTTATTTTAGCAGTGACATTGTACTGATACGACAAAGACATTTTCAAACCATAACATAACATAACATCACGCCTGGTTTCCCCGAAGGGTTGGGCAGAGGTGTACCTATAGTACACCCACATTTCGCCAGTTATATTTAAGTCCCATGTAATAGGGGGCAAGCCTATTGCCATCTACCGGACACAAATCCAGACCATAACTATTACTACAGGCATAATCGGGTCATAAAAGTATTTCTTGCACTTCAGCAGTTACTTTCTTCATAGCCAACGTAAGTAAAGTACATTTTTGTGCGTGATAAAAGCGTGTTTTATTTGGATGATTTTCATTCCTTAAGTTGATAAATCAAAAGTCAACGAAGTTATGACTTGAGCGGTTTACTAGTAGCCACTGAAGAGTTCCACTATCACACAATATAGCACCATCATAATACCCTCGTTACCAAGCCCAATCTATTGGAATCGTCAAAACAAATAGTATGAGAACAAACTCGAAAGGTTTACTAGCAGCCACTGAAGATTTTAACGATCCACCTTCTGGCTGAATCATCAGATCCTCGACACCAAGTTCAATATACTGGAGTCATCAAAACAAATCGTATGATACCAAACTCCAGGTGTTTACCAAAACGAACTTAGAACTCATCGAAATGAATCATATGCCCAAATTCGAGCGGTTTACTAGTAGCCATTGAAGAGTACACCTCCTGGCTTCATTATTACACACTCGACACCAAGTACATTATATCGGACTCATCAAAATAAATCAAATTACACCGAGCTTGAGGGGTACTAGGGTACTAGTAGCCACTGAAGAGTTCCCTTAGCAACCTCCTGGCTCCATCATCAGACCCTCAACACCAAGTGCAATATATTGGACTCATCAAAACAAATCGTATGTCCCAAAACTCAAAGTAATAATTAGTATCCAATGAAAACTTCCACTTTCCACCTCCTGGCTCCACCATCAGACCCTTCCCAATCTAATGAACTCGTCAAAGCAAATCATGTGAGCCGAAACTCGTTAGGTTTACTAGTAGCCACTGAATAGTTCCACTATTGACCTCCTGGCTCCATCATCAGATCAGTTCCATGATACCAAATTATAGTATTTTTATCCAAACTTCATTAAAATACAAACTTTTATTTCGATACGACCCTTACAAGTAGGTTAAAATTGAGTTCTAAAATGTTATTGCATTGTAAGTTTGTTCGCACAATATTGAAAGAATTACCACGTTTTTTTATGCTCACAAACATCTCCGGTTTCCCTGAAAGCCATAAGTAATGAACTACCTTCTGTTTTTTTTTTCAAAATTTAAGCTCGGGAGTTTCGGAGATGAAGTGGGGGGGGCGGTCAATTTTCGTATAATTTCAAAGCTTCAAGCCTGTTTATTTTTTAATCATACAAAAAATGTGTTTCAAACCCTTACAACAAGTTCTTTTTATTTGAAATGTCACACGGTACAGTTTGCAAAACTTTTGTTTTAAATTGAAAAACCTGCCATATGATCCCAGGCTTAATACGAAAAACGAGGACTGAGATTGTTGCACAAATTATATAATCTAAAACCATGTTCAGTTTTTGTAACTAGTCTAAGTAATTGTGCTGTACTATGGAAGAGCGGAGTCTCCTAACACTGGCATTGTTTCCTTAAGAGCCCCTACCAGTTTCGTGGTCTAAAAACAGAAAATTCTACATTTTTCAGCGCAAATTTCTCAATAACCTTAACATATCTATTTTGTTTTTTATGCAAATTTATTCATCACCTATTTATCTAGTATTTCTACGAATTAAAAATTTGATAACTACTCAATAGCAATTACGAAAAATAAAAATTAAACACATGTTTTTACTTAAACACGAAACACCAGGTTTTTGAATTGCTTTTTTAGCTTACTGATAGCAAATATCAATCTGAGAAAAATCCTAAATACTGGGCATATAGTATATTAGTTGGTCCACGATTTATTTTTCCAAAGTTCAATGCAAACCTAAAACATTTTTGTAAAATAAAACAAATTAACTTAATCTTAATTTTCTAGTTTTACTCCCAAAAGTGATTATTATAGAAATATTAAGAGTATTCAAAATTCGTTTAAATACATTAGACGACCGTGTTTGAGTCACAGAAATTCAAAATTATGTCTACTAAATTTCGCTTAAATCAGTCTTGTAGATTCAGAGCAAATTGGCTATGACAGACGGACAGACAGACAGACACACGAGTGATTCTATAAGGATTCTGTTTTTCCTTAGGACGTCTGGAACCCTAAAAAGGGCTCCAACTAATCATAAACCCTTTAATCTGGTGAAGATATAACTCCAAGATTCAAGGTTTTGCTCTCATTTCACCCCAGAAGGTTTAATTTATGAACCACTCAGAAATCGCTTAGAAGGTGACCACGAACTCGCTTAGCTATTTTCGTTAAATATATTTTGCCCCTTTAAAATTTTTACTATCACAACTAATCGGTTTTCTTTAAACAAATGACTGATGATGTAACCTTTTTTATCAAATTTTCAAACTCCGCATCCGTGAGGTCAATATTTGCACCTCCGCTTAGATGGCCTCCATTACATCCCTAGTCGGTATTACGTATTACAACAGACATGCCCGCTTGAACATTAGCTCTGTGATCCACTCTGGTCGACGGCAAGCGTGAATGCTATCAGTTGTAATTAAGCTGTCGGCGCTTGTCTAGCACTGGATAATTTTCTAGCTTAGTAACGTATCGTGAGTTGATTACAGACTTTTTGGGTAGGCCTTAAGAGTGATTGATGAGATTTAGGGAAGGTTATTTAATTTCCGAGGTAGATAGTTTGGATTTGGATGTCAAGACGTGTTAAAAGAAAGTTAAATTTGGAGTGGCATGTCGAGATTCAAGATAGTCAAATTGGTTTGAATACTTTCAATGATTACTTTCAATTTTGAGGTTATAAGAGTTTAAAGCGTCAGCAAACGATAGTCAGCTTGTCCTAAAAACAAATTAGTTAGGTAACCCATAAAAACACGGAGTCATAAAAAATAAGATATGATGCGCTACACTGACGAGCAATATGTGAAAAAGCAACTTGCAAAGTGCTTAAAGAAATCCATATATCTTCTAAGCCCCACAATTTGGTTTGTTGAAGTATAACAAATTATGGAAACAGTATTATTTTGCACATTAAAACCTTATTACATACTGACATGTTCAAAGTAAATGAACAGAAGAAAATAATGTTCACGTTTCAAAATTTTGGAATACATTTGAATACTTTTATTTTCATGTTGATTTAATTATTGGTTTTGCCTTAGAAAATTAACGAAAGTATCTTCATGCCTCTCACACTCGAGGAATGTACCAAGATCATCACTATGATGTAATTGTCTCCCCAATTACATCATAGTGATGATCTCACACACAATAATGGTCCGTATTTGTCAAAATGGGCAACAATGCATTGTTTATGCATGATGATGCCCGGTTCCACACAGCTCATGTGGAAAACGAGTAGTCGTAAGACGTGAGAATCCATCAAATGGACTGACCAGAGAGAAGCCCTGACCTATGGACGACCACATAAAACATGCCTGACCCCATAAAACATGCCTGAGACAAGCATGGCAGACGTGTTAGAAGCCGAAATGCACCTCCAGTGCACACTTCATGCCCAGAAAAATGCAGTTATTAACTTAATCGGAGAATGTTTTTCAGAATTTATGCTGAGGAATTTGGTACATAGCATGCAAAATCGTGTAGAAGCCATATTAAGAGCACGCGGGGGCAATACAAAATGTTGAATGATTAAACATTTAGTTTTTATGTAGTAAACCCACTTAAAGAGTTAATTGTTTTTGTTCAAACGGCGCTATTTTGTATTTTCCTTCATTGACACATTACTACTAGCTTTTGGCTACTTTGTTTGTGTATAATTTATGTATTTTTTTGTAATGTGCGTTTTCCAACTTAGAGTCAGCCTAGCCCTGTAAAAATGAAAGAGATATCACATGCACAGGAGGCAAAAAAGTGGCAAATGCCTGAAACAATAGAAATGCCTACAGAAGTTCAACTGGAACCGCAACCAACAGAACCTGTAGGTACAACTGTTTGTAGAGAAAAAAAAAGCGTTTTTTTTTCTTACATTAAATTTTTATAAAAATCTTCAATTTTTAAGCGTTCAAGCGTTTTTAAAAACATTTAGAATTTTGCTTTTCACTTCAAGAAGCTACCTTGCTTAGAATTATTTCATGATAAGTTAGTGGCCTTTTTTATTTTGCTTGTCACTGTGTTACCGGGTTTCCTTCCGTTTGCGTTTTATGGTTTGCTATTCAACCGCCTAGTCGGCTTCGTTTGCTAAGTGCCATGGGTCCTTTGATAGCCATGACCAGCAACAGCGGTATCTTTCGCTTGACAAACAAGACTGAGAACACCTATGTCATATACTGTATTATTGAGAGCGTAATTTTAAAAATCGTAGGACAATGAAACTATACTTTTTTAAAATGTTATGATAATTAAGTACATAATATATTTTGGTAAAGCTTACTATTCCAACCATTGCTTAACTGCTTGAATGCAGACTTTGAAATATCATGATTAGGCGATTGAAAGCATGTGCAAAACCAATGACCAACCAGAAAAATATCAACGGCTTTCATCAAAACGAGAATAAACCAATAACGTCACAATTCATATGATATATGGAACACATTAGCAACAAAGAGCCGAATGAAAACTCTCTCTGATTCAAAGCCTAGATTTAAAATGTATGTGCCGTTGTTTCGGTAGCAAAATGAATTTTTTTGATACTGTTATGACTTTGGGTACCGATAACAAGCGTAAGTGATTTTTGGCACATTTTTGTATGGAGCTTTCCATCAAAAAAATAATTAATTAATAGGTGCCTCCATTGTAGATGAAAATGCGCAAAACTTTCAGACTAACCTTTTTCACATAGAGATAATATCTACCGTACAAATGTGTTACGTTCATAAAGATCTTTCAACACAAAAATACGACTTACAATTTCAATTTCCGTACCCAAGTAATATCCCAGTTCCGAAGCGATTCTTTTAAAAACTAACGATTGGTAATCTCACGCTATTGCCAAGGCGGTATACGGTAGAACGTAGGACGACAGTCCACATAAAAGTTCAAACTTTTCGACTGGCTTGCCACCGAAATATTAGCCTTAAGATATGGTGAGCTAGTCTAAATAGTTTGAACTTTTTTCGTAAAGCGCTGGCGATAGTGGGATGCAGAATAGATCATTATTTCACATGGTTTTTTTTTTATCCCTTCCTTCCAAGAAAGTGCGACACTTGGTTAGGCGATTATTCTACGCATGTGTTAAGTATTTAGCATCGATCAGGCTTTCCAAACTTAAGAAGCAATGGGTTTTGTTTTAATGAGTGAGAAATGGTGTTATTATGTAATAGAATGAGGGTGCTCCTTAATGATTCATGTACCTGCACGAGAAGTCTATTTACAATTTTCTATAAGAGAAATACATTTGTGTTATGTCAGCCGTTAATAAATAAGGTTTATGACATGGTACTGGGATTTCAATGCGTTTGAAAATGCTGATGTTCAATGTAATAATTAATTGTCGTATTTTATGACGAACTTTCAATATGAAAAAGTATTTGACGAATTTTCTTTAGTAGGCTTTCGCTACTATACATATTTAATTTAATCATCAAACGTAAAAAAAAACAAATTCCTTATTCCACTTGCAAAAGAGATATTTTAGTAGTATCTCATAAGTATTTGCTGTACCGTACAAATTGCCGGATATAACCAAACAAAAACATAACAGAATACCGACGATATAATATGAAAACGATGTCGGTAACGGATACCTGCTACCGTCATGTGCCGTAACCATAAATGTTGCGTAACTCCCCAAAGAGTTTCAACTACACTGCTCCTGACAGTTTAGGAGCTAAAAATACGGAAGAAAATAATTGTTTAAAACAGCTAAATACGGAAGATTTATGTCACGTATCTGAGCACTTTTATAGCTTACACGTCAAGAATAATTAAAACAAGCACATAAAACAACTTTTTCTCTGAGATGGCACTGCAACTGCCATAATAACACTATGGCAGTGGCATTGGCATAATGGGCTACCATTATGGCAGTTGCCACCACCGAATGTGAATGATGATTAGATACCCACAAAAAAAAACGAAAAGTATGAACACGTTAAAACAAGTTAGACCAAGAATAAAGTACTTACGCAAACAAAGAACATTGAAGTGAAAGGCAAAAGTATACACAAGAGAGTGATGGAGTTGGCATTGAATGGAAATCTAGGCTCACTGTATGAATTACGTGACACCGACCACCTTATTGGACACACCGTATCAAAAGTGCTTACTTACTTACTTCCGTATAAACTGGATAGTCATACAATCCGTTAACACGTTCAATGCGGCAAGCTTCTGACTGCGTTACGGCCGCTTTATAACACTAACCAGAATTTCCTGATATACGTTACGACCAGTATATTTTCCGTACCACTAACAACTTTTGAAATCCCCTTCTTCCATGAAGAAACCAAACTTGGACATGCTACTTTCTAGAATACGTGGACAATAATTTTATTCCTTAATACAACTTTGAACTCGCCCGAAAATGCCCCCCCACCTATAAATTCGGACAAAACACAACCCGTGCCGCACACATTGATCTGCACTTAACGGGGTTGTTTGTGGGCAGTAGTGATGGCCTAACCAACCTCTCGTAACCGGAATAAAAATATTTACAAGGAAACAAAATATATGGTGTATTTCAAAAATAAAACTGACCGTATTCAGCACATCTAAGCCACGTTCAAGAGCTGTTAATGTCATCATTGTCATGAAATATTGACAGCATTAGAATTCTTTAGTTACGTTCAGGCTACCGTATAGCCGGCATTCGGTGCCGTGTATCCGGCATTGAATGTTTGTGTGTGAAAGCTGTCATACTTAACCGTATACAATACTACACAGTCTCGACGTACCCAGCGACGAGCTTGAAGGGAAAAGCGTAAGGAAAGTGCCGTCATTCTTAAATGCGTCATTCTTAACAAAAATGTAACAGTTCAATCCTACTTATTTTATATAAAACACCGTACCCCGAAGTGAACCGTTTTCAGTGGCATCAAACACTCCAACCCCTTGATCTCAGCGGCCGCCCGCTACACTCCCTCCCGCATTAGCAGTATTCGCCGACCAAGGCATACTTTAATCGCCCCCGACGACGCAACTACCCTCCTCCAGGAGAGTAGTAAGGCCACCAGCACACTACATAAGCCCAAAACCCGATCGCCGTCCTACCGTCCTCGCCGCCGAGGCCCGCCGCGACGCCCGTATACACGCCCCTCCCGACCCTTGCTCGAGCCAGCCCACGCCGCTGAGCTTGTAGCTTTAAATTCGTCCCTAAATCAAAGAAATCCTGATCCAGCTAGTCCCTTGCTCCCCTCTTCCAGCGACGCCCTAAGCCGAGGTCCGTACCCCACAGAGGGTGCCCTTAGCGTTGTCGCTTAGTTTTAGTTAGTATTTAAGTTTAAGTCCTGGCTGGAGGCCTTAATTTATTAGGGCAACCACAGGCAAGTCCGTTTAAGCAGACGACAACCTCATAGGTTGACCTGCGAGAAGCCATACACAAAAAAAGTGAACCGTTTTCAAAATATTTGACAATGTGGTTGTTTTTTTTGTGTTTGGATGCTTCGCCTTTAATTTATATGTATTTATGTTACTGAACCAACTGGGTCGTGGTACATGATTAATAATTATGATATGAAATAAATTTGTGAAAAATATTTTTACTTTCAGAAATTTTTACGAATTCTTACTGCAGATGTACTTCAAAATATTTACGTTTCATTAGCTACCCAACAAGGTAGGACAAGCTAGGGTTTTATCAGAATTCTAAGAAAGAAAAAAAAAATATAATAGACTCCCAGGTAGTACAAAAAACTGAGCGTTTTACAGTGTCCCACGTTTGGGCAGCGCCTTAATACGTTATGCATAAACGGCTGAACATCTTTAGCAAGCGGATATACCATGGCCTAGATTAAGACACACGATAACTTTTGCCCTGGAAATGCTTTCCCGCGGAATCATTTCGATTAGTTTCTTTTGTTGCTTTTCGAACCCAACGCAGGCAAAGCCATCTACAAAAGTTAGTGGTAAAATAAAATAAGTCAGCTTGTCAAGTTTCTGACCAGCTTGTGTGCCAAGAATGATAGAAACTTTAAAGTTCTCCCAAAGAGCCCAATATGACAGAAAAACTAACTTTAACCACGCTATGATTATTTTGCCCCACACTTTTTTATTATTATATTATATACGCGTCATGATATAGCGTCCGAATAGTTGCCCTCTGTCCCTCACGATCTTGTATGCAATTTTGAGTACAATCAGTGCGCTGATTAATGTTAAGGAAAGGACCTACTACCTACAGGTCGCGTATGGCGTCAAATTGCTAACTGCGAACTTACGTTGGTATAATTTTGATCAAAATCATTAATGATTTTATTTTATATCGACCAGGTTTAGTGGGAAGATCTTGCATGGAAACGTTGTGCCAACCATTGAGGAACCAAATTGACTGATTTGTGCCTATTGAGAACCAGTAAATACTTTCAAGGAGATAAGGGATATTTGTCATTTATCTTTCGAAGAAAATAGAAGGGCCAAAAAATTGTGCCTGTATGCAATGTTAGTGTGCAACGGATACTGTTTTTACATTTCTCACGACTAATTCGCTGAATCATGTATGCCACATATAGTAAAATTATAAGTTTGTTATATAAAAGGTTTTTGTTATAAGTAGGTTTAGACAAAAATGTTCCTAAAAATTTAGTAACTTTCCCAATTAGCCAATTTTGTGTTTCATTAATTTGAATTGTTGAAAAAAAAAACTAATCATTATTTACGTTTCATTAAACGTAACGTACACGTACGTGTTTCGTAAACATTTAAAAGTCTGTTTAACTACGAGTAAATGTACAATCTCACAAAGCAATAGATTGACGCTTCGGTTTCACTTACGACCTCCTTCTATAAGTTGTTTCTATACTACAAACGCGCACACACATTCACTTTGCAATTGATAGTAGCTCATAATTTCAACTAACTTAACATATGGCATGCTAGCTTAGTCGTTACCGTGCTTGGGTAGGAGCGATTATGGCAAGCTGTGAGTTCGAATCTCACCTGCGCCTGCGGATATCTGTTGCTTGTCCGGTTAATCAATCAAGAACGAGCCCTAGTCGTTTTGGTCGAAATACCAAAATTTTTTAGACCGAATTCGATGACGACGAAGTTGGCCAAACTCTCCTGATGCATCAATTTCCTTAAATCTTACTAGTTCATAGAGGATTGAATCAGTATCTCACTCCAACTTTGCAGAGTTATAGCTAACTTTGGCATTAAAAATAAACAGAAAACCGGACAAGCGCAAGTTGAACTGGCTTAGTGGGTAACATTACTTGTAAAGTAGTTTTCCAAGATTTATAAAATGCTTTTACCGTAAAAAAGATAACGGATGTAATGAAGAGCCAAGCCCCTAAACCTACAAGGCTTAACTCTAGAAATCTTACATCTTGGTCGAAATGTAGGGTTGTAGAGTTAGGGGCTTGGTTGTTGGGCACGCCACAATTGCGGCGTAAGTCCCCTCTTTGAGAAGTGGGGGAGTTGGAGAGGCGCCACGGCGTCCTCACCTTCCGCCTGACACAGGTCCTCACCAGACCTGGTTGTTTCGGGAGGTTCCTGTTCCATATAAGGCGGGAAGGATCCTGGGTGTCACCATTGTGTGAATCGCCTGAAGGACACGGTGGAGCATATGGTGGAGGTCTGCCGTTGTAGTTAAAAAACATGTTTTCTTATCTATCTACGAGTATTATTTACATTGCAACTACAACTGCAAGTTTGTACGCTGAATATTGAAAAAATTACCATGTTATTTTAAGACCACAAACTTCTTATAAATTATCCTGTAATCTGTAAGTAATAACTAATTTCTTTACTTGTTTAAAAGTTTTAGGCTAAGTCGTTATATAGATAAGGGGATAATGGACAATTTTCACATAATTTCTTAAATGACTTTAAAACTGCTTATTTTTAAAGTAAGCCCGTTCATTTGATATGTCACACAGTACAGCTTCCAAAACTTCTTTATTTAATTTTCTAGTTATCTCCTTAAAGTGACAAATATTACGTAATAGTTTAGTTACAAAGCCGTGTAGTCACCGAAATTCACATGTGTACCAAATTTCAACTTAATCAGTCCAGTAGATTTGGAGCAAATTGGCTGTGACAGCCAGACATACATACGAGTTATCATTCGCTTTTCATTAGGACGTCCGGAACCCTAAAAAGGGACAAACAAATAGGTATCTGATTTGCAATCTAATTTGATCTTGATTTCTTATCTAGACGGTGATCGCAACGTCAGACTTATATGGTAGATTAGACTAGAATAGAATACTCTTCATTATGTTGGTACACCAAATAAATTATAGATTTTAATATGTAGAAAAAGTAATACACAATGGGCGGTGATACACGAGCGATCCTATAAAGTGCTCCGTTTTTCAATAGGACTTACGGTTCCCTAAAAATGGTTTACAGTGGGCTACAGCTGTAGTCCACTCCAGGTCATTTATACTAAAGTGAGCTTATTCAAGTAGGATTTGTGAATATAATTTGTTTTGATTTATTTTGTCAACGGCCACCCTCGTTTTTCATAAAGACGTACGGAACCCTAAAAACGATTCAACATTATCAGTGTCTCAATACCATGTTCATAATAGCTCTATTAGTACCAAAGCACTGAGTAGTTGAAGACGGGAGCATCTTTTCAACAAACATAAGTTAGTCGCCAGACGGAATGCGCAATGTCTTTATTGTGAAACGGACTTTTGATTCAGATCTTCGAAAATCTTTAAATGTTTTTATCTGGGTTTTTACTGTGTTCTATTTTATTGCAAGTTTTATTTTGTCGTCTCAGACTCTAAAGAAAGAAATAAGAAAAGGCAATATGTTTGCTGTTCACAAACTAAGTATTTATCGGTCATTGACCTGTCTTAAGTTTTGGGATACTTCCATGGTTTCCTTTTTGGATCCAAAAACTACCTACATCCTGTTTTGTATCTGTCTTTCCAAAAGTTAGACTAACGAAGTAAGATTATTCTTTAAAACACAAATAGCTAATTAAGCACAGTGGTCAGGCTTCTTGAGAAGGCTGGTTGATGTCACAAATGTCTTTGAATTTTTGGTCCTAGGAAATGCTGGTTTTGTCACGATTTTTCACCGTTTCAAGGGCACCGGTGTTGATATAAATTACACAACGTACAGCACCTGCTTCCCTCACGCCCCGAGTCGCCGCAGGAGACGCCTTAGGCGTCGGGAATATCCAGCAGATTCCCGGCCATCGTAGGCACGGGTTTGCGGATGGCAAGCAATGGGTAGTTCGCCGTCCGTTACGGACCAGGCCCTGGTCGATGGCGAGTCGTATTCCACGCGCACCTGTTAGAGATGTAAGCACTAAGTGACGGAGTCCATTAGGGCCGATGCCTACCAGGGTCGCAGGTTGTTCAAAAGAGATACCGTGCCAACTTTGATACGCCCTCCCGTTCCGTCCAGAGCGGGAGAAGGCATTTGCTGATTTCCATCCCAAAAAAAAAAAATCGATACAAAAGCTGCCAAACTGTAAGTTTTGTTCCTCCGATAAAAGTTGTCTGAAGAAAACCGATGTTACAACATCGGTTTTCTAGAAGAGCGTAGCCACATATCGGTGCAGTGACGGCTGTTATGAAAGTGATGTTAGCGGGGTTTGACTTTACGGTGTCAAAAACGATCTCTAGGAAAACACACTTTTTTTTTAAATTACGTTTCAGTGACGTCAGTCGCAGGTAAATTTCGGATGCTATGTGGCACGCATCGCATTCTTAGGAAACTCTAGTGACATTAATAGTTAAATGAAAGTTTGATCACAAAACTATTTTTGTAAAATAAAAACACAACATAAAATGTGTCGCAAATAAACTGTGTTATTCACTTCGCTTAGCTGAAATTAGTTTATTTGTACTGCGACTGCAGCAAAACTTTAGTCTTAGACAGCAGTCGATGATAACAAAGTTTGTTAAGAAAAACTGTGCACTTAGTTCCAAAGTGCTTTAAGCATTTTATTTTGTTCAATAAATTAAAAAAAAAAAACATGCTTAGAAACTTACAAGGACTTTGAATTTGAATTATGGGATTTCGTATGAAAACTTTAGGCTAAGCCATTTTAATCAGTCGTAAAAATTAACCGAGATACTTTTATAGTACAAAATAAGACGTTTAATTTAGTACTTGTGTAAACATACAAAGTCAAATTAAATTATTTATCGAAACTTCACAGACATAACGGGTATCGTACCTATGGGTATGGTAACTCGTACATAAGTAACTAAACTACAATCAAGCGGTCGTTGATCCCAAAAAGATCATCAAAAATTTTCTTTTATCATGTACAGATATTAGTACCCAGCACATCTGTAGTGTTTTTCTAGCTAATTTTAATTTTGTCCTTGTTGCATAATGTTTTGTTGTAACCATCCAACTGCAGTGTAAAGGACTAAAGCTGAGCCTGAGCTCCTTAAGTCCTGAGCTACAAGATTCACGACCAATGCGTGAACTGATTGGACAGGTTCACTCAAATCTGTATGGCTCTTTCCTCAAAAGACCGTTTCAAAGGCAAGTTTTAATTAAGTTAGTTTTAATCTTAATCTTGGTCCGACAGTTTGAGTAATTTATGCGGCTTGCCTAAATGTCCTAATGTAACGACATAAAATAACTCTTCAATACTGTGTGAATGCTTTTAATATTCTTATTAAAAGGTAAACAATTAATCATTTAAGTTAATCAAAGCTAGTTTGTAAAAAAAAAAAACGCAAATCAATTAGATTCGTAGCGGAGAAGGCTTTGTCCGAGCCTAAGTTTAATACATTGAAGATCATTTGTAATGCAATGGATTCATTTCTACAAAAAAATGTTAACCTTATTGACCTTATCCAAAATGAAACGTCTACAATAGGTACACGAGAAATCCCAACACCCAACATAGTGTTTTTCTAGCTAATTTTAATTTGTCCTTGTTTCATATTTTTTTGTTGTAACCATCCAACTGCAGTGTAAATGACTAAAGCTGAGCCTGAGCTCCTTAAGTTCTGAGCTACACGATTAATGACCAATGCGTGAGCTGACTGGGCAGGTTCACTCAAATCTGTATGGCTCTTTCCTCAAAAGACCAATTCTGACACCAATCTACATCGTCCATAAATGCTAGTTTTAATTCAGTTAGTTATAATCTTAATCTTGGTCTGATAGTTTGAGCAATTTATGCGGCTTGCCTAAATGTGCTTTCTTTGGTATTGTTCGTCGAATCGTTGAGCTCCTTCAATTTTCAGTTGGGCTGCACGATTACTGACGAATGCGTGCATTGACTGGACAGGTCCTCTCAATCTGTGTGGTTCTTTCCTGAAAAGACAATTTCAGACATCAATCCGCATGTTCTGACCAAGATTATGTCTGGACTTTAAGAGAGACTGTGACCTCTAAGTTTGTTTCGGCCTTTCGTCTCAGAGTACCCAGATAGGAAACGCCGACCTCTACGGAAAAATCGTACAGCGCCCTTCGTGTCCAGTTCAACAACGCGTTCAAAATGATGTTAGCGCTCCCCCGCTATTGCAGCGCTTCGAATATGTTTGCGGAAGCGCGCGTAGATTGCTTCCACGCCACTATGCGCTAGAGAGGCACGACGCTGGTGCGGCGAGTGCCGAGCGCCAACAAAATGCTGGCCGCGCTCGCGGAAACCCTTTGATTACATCATCTCCCACTGTTGTAAGCGACATGTGGCTGGCTGATGCGACTAACAAACCTCATTTAATAATTATGAAAGTTGATTATTATATATGATTATTTTTATTTTTGTTTTATTGTGCATGACTTCTTCTAATGAAATTAAATTAATATAACATAACATAACATCACGCCTGTAATCCCAGAAGGGGAATTAAAATTAATTGAATTGAATTAAGTTAAATGTAATTAGTAATGTTGTGTATGTAATGTGACTATATAAACGTATTATTTCTATTACGAGTCAGTGATACTCGAAGTAAAATGTTTATTTTTTATTTTTTTTGAAATGTGATTGACGTGTAAAAGTATTTGTACAAACCTACTTACAGAAATTTATCATTTAAAGTTATGCTCATACTCAAACACACATTCATCACCTCGCTTGCTCGCTTCGAGAAAATGATTTCAGACCAACCCGTCCGAGATACCTGAAAATGATTTCCCGAACCGTAATGAAGTGTTGTTACTTAACATTCTCGCTGAATTTATGTATGACTCACTACATAACTGCGTAACAAGATTTCATTTTTCCATTCCAAAAAAAATAAAAAGTTGGTACATCATTAAATGTCGTATCGAATCAAATAATTAACGAATAAATATCTTGCTCTACACACCCTCTTTTTTGTGGGTGGATTTCTCCCGCTCTGGGTAGCGCGGGAGGGCGTGTCAGACTTTAACTGACTAAAACCCACCCTTGTTCCTTCAGTTGCCTGTGCCAGGGCCACGGTTATCACTTTCGAATTACCCTCGACCCTGAGGCATCGGCCCTATCGGACCCCGTCATTTTGTGCTGACATCTCTTTGAGGCGGGCGTGGAACAAGACGTGCCGTCGACCCGGGCCTGGTCCTTACCGGACGGCGAGCTACCCTTTATTCGCCGTCCGCAAGCCCGCGCCTGCGGTGGCCCAGGGCGTCTCCTGCGGCGACTAGTGGGGCGTGCGGGCGCAAGGCTCTCTCCTTCACGCGCTCCGCCTCCTCCTTCGCGAACATCACTGCTTCACAGAAGGAGGTGCCGGCTTTCCATTCTCTCTCGCTCCGTACCATGGCGTGGACCAGGGCCGGACGCGAGAGATCGCCGCCTCCGATCGCCCCCGCGAGGCCACTGTGGTGCTCCGCCCAAACTGGGCAGACCTCCACCGTATGCTCCACCGTATGCTCCGGGCGATTCACACAATGGTGACACCCGTGCGATTTCTCCCGCCTTATGCGAAACAGGAACCTCCCGAAACAACCGTGTCCGGTGAGGACCTGTGTCAGGCGGAAGATGAGGACGCCGTGTCGCCTCTCCAACCACTCCTACAAGGGGGGACTGACCGCCGCTATTGTGGCTTGCCCAGCACTGATCCCGCCGGAGCTCTGTCCGCTGGACCGTGATTTCTCGCGGCAGCGGAGTTACACCCCGGAGTTTTACCTCCTCGCGCCACTCCCATACGTGTGCGAGGGCTTTTGCCTCCAGATCCCATGGCGGCAGTCCGGCAAGGAGGTTCGCCGCCTCGCAGGAGACCGTACGGTATCCTCGGACCAGCCGGATGGCCACGACCCTTTGGGACGCGTTCAACCGGCGGGCTGGTCGGCGCCTCAAAGAACGCGCCCACACTGGTGCCCCGTAAAGGGCCATGGACCGCACTCGCTCTTCACACCCGGATTATAAATATTTCGTTTTATGACATTTCATATTTTCTCCATAAATTCATAGATTAACTGAATCTGTTGCAATTTCACGAATCGCTTCAACATAAAAATAAATCAATCTAGGAGTCAGCGGAATGTTCATTAATTTTGTTGAGTGAGAATAATTTCAAAGTGGGAGGAACGTAATGACAATTGTTATAGGATTATTACTATTTTTCGACTTTGAGCTTAATTCTTAGTTTTACAACTCTGTGCTGACAATAAAGACTTAATTTGCATTACATTTCTGTTTATTGCATCATAATCTGAGGCGGAGTGAATTAATAAACTTTATTGCTAAAAGATTACAGAAATTTAATCAAACTAGCAAGGCAAGTCTTGGGCTCCAATGTGGAGGGTTTATAATTAAAATATGTATTTTATGAACATGTTCGGTAATAAAAGGTAGATAAGTTTGTATCAAATTACGAAAACAAAATAAAAATCCATGAATCCAAATTTTAGGAAACATAATGTAACAAACAAATCGAGAAATAGTAAATAAGACAAAATAAAAGCATACATTTGTAAGATTTTCCCTTATTAGGAATACAATATCGAACACAAGCCTCATTAACACCAGTAGGTACCAAAAACTGTAACCACAAGATCGCCATAAATATATTGGCAGGAGTAGGTTCAAACAGCTAAGCAATATGGTGCTGTCTTTTACTAAATAAAAATAAGGCTTCACTTCTCATTATCATGGGGCAACAGTTACTAAATGAGCTAAGTTAAATAACTCCTTCATCCATCGGATTTGCTCCATTTAACGATATAATACTCAATAATTACCTACATTAGCGCTCCAAAAAGCTCCAAATTTTTTTGGAACATACTCTTTTAGGCACAAAGCATCGATAGAACAGGCTATTTAGTGAGCAATAGCTTAACTCAATGTTACTTGAGAGACCAATAAGTTCAGGATTAACGTGCAATTACGAAACTGCAGCCAACTATTCGGTCTACCATGAGTGTAATTAAACTGATATTTATGACTTCAGTGTTGAAGTCACAAACATCAATTTTACTACTTATGTCGTTTTGGAATCGCTAACCTGTAATTTCACTATTTCAATTATCTTCACAATAATAAAAATCCTAAATTATTCATTCATTCACTGACAGGCAACGCCGCTAAGATTTGAAGCATAAAACTTTACACAAGGGATTCATAAACCGGGTGACTTGTAATTTGACGTATTCCTTTCAGGACCTGATAGTATGACCCATATAAAACACATTAACATCCCTTATAGCCCACGCGAAAATTCATTGCATTCATAATAACAATTTTTTTATGTGTTCTTGGAATATTCCCAGAGTTCATCCCTAAATATATTTTTTCTCTAAACTCTAGCATTAAATGGTCTTCATTGCTCTTTCATTGGGTACCGAATACTTTTACACACCTTTCAATGTATCCAAATTTTATGAAACATCAAACCCATGAATGTTATAGGATGAAGTTTATTGAGCATTTTAAAAATATGCGAACTGGGCGGCGAATAACTACTCAAATGTGACAACTTGCGTCATGGTCGCGACGACCTGACATAATAACTTACGATTTATTTCTGGTTGGTGTTAAGGAAAAAATTATACTTAAACCAGTTAATTAATTGGAATTTTCCACATTTCAAAATACTTCAACAATAATCAGATTTGAACTTTGCCAGCATTATCGACTGTTTCATGGACAACCCTTAATATTTTTAAACATTTGTTCCGCGTTAGTTAGCTGAGTGAAGATGTCTTACTCGTAGTTTGTATGTTTAATGCTGTAGTAAAATTTTGTGCTATTTAACTTCTTCCTTTATCTTTTAACTGTTTGAAATAGCAATGAAAGCCATTCAGTTTTTGAGTTTAGATAAAAATGATTTTTAGTGACCAACTCTGGAAATTTTTCAAAAATACATGATAATTGTTTTATTTTCAATTCTATGAATTTTTGCTTAGGCTTTATGGGGTCAAATTATTACATTCTGAAAGGAATTTGTCCAACTGCAAGTCACCCTGTATAACAAAGATGTATAAGAAAGGATTTTTGGAAATTTATCCCCTATCGTGATTAAACGGGGGATGAATTTTTAAAAGGAAGTTCGTTATTTTTGCCGAAGTAAAAACCCATCGGACGCTCGGCTTGTTAGTTTTATAAACTCATAAATTTGAACCACTTGAGTGTTTTTAGATGTTCCAAAATAACACTACTGACATACGTAGAAGTGAATAAAGGTGAAAACCAAATAAATCTAGCCAATTCGGGCTACCAAATTTACCACACTGTCATTTGTTTTAAAAAATACCACTGTATTTATCGCAAATGCGGTTTGCAGCCCACATATATCAATAACATCATAAATAATATTCTACGTTAATAAGGTATAAAATTCCGTAGAATCGTATTCAGGTAATTAACTTTTAATCATTATTGGCCCAGTTTCATCATACCGTGTTACTTAGGTTAATTTTTTGTTAAAATGTTAAAGGAACATTAAGAGTAGTAGGTGTTTCACCAAGCGCGAATCCACGATTCTATCTCAATCACGCGTTAAATTTAATCGTTGCCGTAAAGGTACGTTAACGTTGTCAAAATCATCAAAATGGAAGCAGCGTATTTTAGAAGATCCAAATGTTTTCTACGACTTCTTTATGATTTGATTCGAATGAGAATGAAATTTTAATTAGTTTGACTCATTAAAATTGCAATCTCTTATTATGAGACTAGCACTTCGCCCGCGATTTCGTCCGCGTGGATTTCGAAAAAAAAAGTAGCCTATATTCATCAGACATTATTTCGACTTCCAATGGTAAAACAATTTTTCAAATATTCAGTAGTTTCGCAGCCAATCCAAACAAACAATCAGATCTTTCCTCTTTATAATATTTTTTCCTCTTTATACTCTTTATACACGCGTTTTCTTATGTAAAATACATAATCAGCCTATAATTTTCCCACTGCTGGGACATGTAACGTAACGTTTAGCCGGCTGACCAAACGTGGTTACAAGAAATAAATTTGAGAATAGAAGCAGTTCGAGTAGGCCGCTCCTCGCGCCTGTAGTCTGGCATGAGGGAGCTCTTGGTTGCGAAGCAGCTCGAGGTCGAAGAAGCTCGCGTCGGCCGTCCCTCCGGCCCGCAGTCGGTCGAGTGGGAGCTGGCGGCAGCCGCTCCACCAGCCCGCAGCCCGTTGCGAGGGAGCTCGCCTTGGATGTAGTTAGACGGGGAGGAACCCGCGAGGTGCTCAATCTCTCGTCCCAGTGTACTGGAGGCGGCGTCTCACGCCACGTTATTTGTGCTCTCCAAGACGTCTCGAACTCATCTCGTAGACGCAAGTGGGAGGGTCGGAGGTGATCGAGTGAGTCGAACACCTTCACGCACACAACATGTTAATAATAAATAAATTCACGTATCCATTTTTGGAAATAATAATAATAATAATTTATCATTTATTTTCTCTTCACAAAGCTGACTTAAAGTTAATGCGTACAACAAATGTTTCAGCTGTATTCCACCTTTGTGAGAGACTGGTGCCTGATATAGGTTTTTGGACAAACACCTGTGCCACAGGTCACCAGGCCCCCTCCACGGCTAGAATTAGCTTTTACATAGATACCGTGCAGGAGTCGAAGATTAAACAATATGCATAACAAAAATAAAAACTTAGTAAGAGTTAAACAATAATTATGATTAGACAAATTAAATAATAAGTCATAATAATAAGGAATAAGGAATACCTACCTATAATTCTGCAGAAGTTAATGAGTCACTTCAGACCTTGTGTGAGTGAGTGTTTATCTGGTGTGAAGTGTTAGACTAATAGGTGATACATATATGCAAGTAATTCAGATGAGCAGTGTGTGAGTTTTGTGGAGTGAGTGCAGTAAGAGTTGTTTTTTCAAGGAGTTGAGGAGCAGCTATGTATGTTGGGGTTGGTCGAATTAATTTATTTCAGAACGGTTAAAAGATTTTCAGTTTGATCATAGTCTAGAGTTTTTAAGTATTTTTTTATTTCTTTAATGCAACTTGATTGAGTTTTTGGATATAAGTTTAGAAATTTATTCAATTTATTGTACAGATAATGCCCAAGGAAGCAAAAGAATCTTTTAGGGAGTGTTGACTTGAATTGAGCCGTGGGACATACCCTACCCTTTCGTCGTTTGTCTTTGAGTAGGTTAGCGTCAAACTGCATTTGAGAATGTTTCTTAAGTAATGTACGTAGTACGAACGTTTGTCTGACAGTGAGAGTGTCCCATTCCTTATACAGGTCAGTAGTTGGAAAACTAAAGGGAAGACCAGCTCCAACCTTGAGTATGGCACGCTGCGCCCTTTCAACTTCGATTAGGTGTGTTTTTGCGGCACCTCCCCATGATGTGATGCAGTAATCAATTAGTGATTGGCATAATGCGTAGTAGACCATCTTAATAGTCTTTCGGTCGGCCGAGCGTCTTAAGGTTCTGAAAATATAAATTACTTTTCGTAACCTGGTCACGAGGGTTTCCATATGCGGTTTAAATGAGAGATATTGGTCAATAGTGACTCCAAGGTATTTAATAACCTCGGCCATTTCAAGGGAAGGACAAGAGCACTGGGTATTTTCGGATCCACAGGTGTGAGCAGTAATTGTTAAAGTTGAGGGTGGGAGCAAGTTAAACCTTTGTGCAAATGCTATGTACTTAGTTTTAGCGACGTTAAGAGTCAAAACATTGTCTTGCAGCCAGTTACTGACACGATTTAGACCCAGTTGTGCAACATCGAAAACCTCCTCCCATCCGTCACCACTAAAGAACAGTGCGGTATCGTCAGCAAAAGTAATGATCTTTCCCTTTAGAAGAGAAAGTTGACAGAGGTCATTAATGTACACTAGGAATAGTGTTGGGCCAATTATACTACCTTGTGGTACACCAAAATTGACTGAGAGCTCATCACTGAGCCAGTCATTTATCCTTACTCGTTGTTTCCTACCAGTTAGATAGTCCTCCATCAGTTTCAGGGAGATTCCTCTGATACCGAGCCGTTCAAGTTTTTTTAGAAGGTGCGGAATAGACACTGTATCAAACGCTTTTGCAAGGTCGAGGAACACCGTAAGGCATCTCCTTCTGTCATCCAAACTGGATACAACAGAGTTTAACAGGTCGTTAACTGCATCATTGGTACTTTTGCCAGTTCTAAAACCAAATTGTGAAGACGAAAGGAGATTATTGGCTTCCAAGAACTTAACTAGACGCTTATTTATAAGGCGTTCCAATATCTTGGACAGAGCAGGTAGAATGGAGATGGGCCGGTAGTTATTGACACAGTCTTTTTTTCCAGCCTTATGGATGGGCTTGATAACAGCTGTTTTAAAAGCCTGAGGAAAAACCCCCGCCGAAATTGACAGATTGCAGATATGTGTTATGGGAGAAGAGAGGTAGATTGCGTATCTCTTAATGATTTTGCTGCTAATCTGATCGATTCCGACCGCACAATTTTCCCTCAGGTCCCCAATGAGGTTGCGAATTTCTTCTTCATCGGTAGGAAGGAGGACAAGCGAGTTTAAAGGACTTACAGATGTGTGATCAATGGTGTGGCTAGGAGTTGAAGATTTCGAAGAAGAGATTTTATTTGCCAACTTTGCTCCAACGTTCACAAAGAAACTGTTGACGTCGTTTAGGTCCGCCTCGGGACTATTAGATGACAAGAGGCATGAAGAGAAGTCTGCCCTCTTGTCAGACCCGCTAATTTTTTTAATGACATCCCATAACTGTTTTTTGTTACCCTTTGCATTTTCAATCTCCTGTTTTTCATAGCTCTTCTTAGCTTTTTTAAGCAAGGATGAGCAAAAATTTCTATAGCGCTTGTATGTTAATTTTAGTATCTCATCGTCAGGGTTACGTTTTAATTTTTTGTGCAAGTTATCCCGGTTTCTCATACAGCGAAGAAGCCCTTTAGTTACCCATGGTTTTGTTGTTAGTTTTCTTTTTGAAGTTTTAGCTATGCTGGTATTATTTTTTATTGCTGAGGATAGGTGAGCCACGAGGAGATCGGTTGATACGTTAGCGTCTTGACAGTCAAGGATAGGCTGGTAATCCGTGTTTTGCAATATTTTGTCCAGATTGGAGAAGTTAATCGCGCAATATGTTTGATTAAGATACTTCAGACGCGTTTTAGCTCTACAACTAATAGCTACACTTTCGTGGTCAGTGATGGATGTTTCAAAAACAAAACAGCAAGCGTCCATTTTAGTTTTCAGCATCATGTGATCTAAACATGTTGATCCATGCGTAGGCAGAGTATGAGCCGGCAGCAAACCATGGCTAGCCAAGGTGTTCAGGTAGTCGTATGATCGTTTATCGGTACTGTTCGGAACTATGTTGATATTAATATCACCACAAAAGAAAATGTTTTTAAAAGTTTTAAGGTTATTTAGTAGCGTGTTAATTGAGTCTATAAATTTAACAGTGTTTGATTGACTAGGTGGGCGATATAATCCTACAATGCAAGTATCTCGATCCAGTTTTAATACAAGGCAGTTAGCATCAGTAACTGTAGGTTCTTCAGATATTACGCTAAGAAGCTTGTTATAATAGATGACAACTCCTTCATTTTGACTTTTGTGTGAGGTGGTCGCTATATGATTGTAGTTGTCGAGAGAAGGGATAAACTTTGCAGACGGCAGCCATCATTCTGTAAGTACTAAAATATTCCAAGGTATTTCAGACCTTTGGAGAAGCGTAACGAAATTGGGCATGTTACAGTTAATGCTACGAATATTTTGAGACAGGATATTTATAGAATTTTTATTTATCTTCACATAATTTTTTGCATTTTCTATGTCACAGGTTATAGTTTTAGCTACTTGAATAGCGTCCAGATCAGAGTTTATTTCGTTAATAGTTTGCATAAGAGTCATTTGATTTTACAATGAGAAAGATACAGTCACGCCGAATACGTGACGTAATGCTGAAAATGAGGTCGAATAAACTCAGTTCTGGAACCTTCGTAGTTTTGTATGCAAGGGTTTGACATAGTGCAAAATAGTGGGCTAGGGTAAACACCATAGCCAAGGGTATGGACTCGCTTGAATGACGTGCGTGTTGAGTTGAGTGAAGGATGAGCGTGATGAGGAGTGTGTGTGTGTGTGTGTAGTTCTGCAATAATAATGAAACCTTAAACATATAAACGTGAGCATGAAGCCAAAGTAAATAACTAATGCAATAAAAAATACTAAAGAAAAGCATGCTAAAATAACAAAATAATTGGACCTTATCTAGTCACATAATAAGTTTGTGAAGTTGAATTTCTTCATCAATACGAACTGGTGTCGAGTCCTCTTCTTTTTTAACATAGATTTTCCCGAATGAAGTCCAGGCCGCTAGAAGCTTTTTGTTTTTAACGTTTGAGCGCGCAACGTAGAAAAGATATCTTGCCTTAGCTGTTAAGTACTCCGAGATGTATAATGTACATGGCATTCCAGGTAATTTAATATGCTCGGAGTTCAATTGCGGCTGTTTGTTTTCGCGTCTGCATTTATTGTAAGTCTTGTGTTTTGAAATCAGTGATTCCTTTCTGAGAGTAGTGGTGAAATCCACAAATACGGCTTCAGACTTTGAGCGAAAAATGTCCCTAATCTCGGACTGGTGTATAGGTGTTTCAAGGCCCAGTGTCGAACCGATCTGTTGGATTATGTCGGTAAGCACTTTCTTATTTTCGTTTTCCTGCTTCGGCAAGTTCCGAATTTCAATTGTTGAACAGTGCGCATTCTTATCCAGTTGTTCAAGCGAATGTTCCAGAGTCATCACTCGGTTCTTGTACTCCTTGTTTTCCTGTTCCAGCAGATTGATTTTAGCTACAAGGTCGTCGTGTTTAATGGTTAACGATTCGACTGATCTCTGAATATCCTGATTTTGGGTAATTATGATAGCTAGGGCATTATTTAACAGCTCAAACTTGGTGTCTTGCTGGTCCTTGATTTGGTCAAGCATTACTTTTAATTCGGATGAGTGGCCGGATGGTTCCTTGATATTATCAAAAATGCGTTTCTGGCGCTTAGTAATGTTAAAGTAGTTGTTGTCAGTCGGATCCGAGGTATTCGACATATTATTTAGGGCTGAGTCCGAGCTGTAATGTATGGTATTGGTTGGAGGATTAAGCTGAGGTATGATCGGTGGAGAGCGTGGCACCGCCATTGCACCGAAAACGTAGTAAATACTCGTGCGGTTTATAATTATACAAAGCTCTTTGGTAAATTGTGTTAAGTATAACTAATAATGTAGAAATTGTTGAAAACCGTTCAAATGAACATCCAAAAAGAGCTCTCCTGCGTTGGATTCGAACTGCCACTCTTTAACTTGTCAATCCACACAACCGCCTCAGAACCGGGCGTGTTACAAGGATTGCTGTTCAAATAGGTCAACTGATGCCTAAACTAGGGTGCCAGTGTTAGTGGAGTAACCTTGCTTTCACTTTGAAGGTCGCTCGCGCACTCGGGACACAATGATAACACACGAAAGTCCACTTTTAACGACAATTTTGAACTTGTAAATCGTTTTTTGCTCACTTTTGTTAAAGTCACTTCGAATATTGCTATTATTTTAAACAGTTTTGTTTATAGGTTAGTTTTTCACTATACACAATAGTTTTTGGTTGATTTCTTTTAATTAAAATAACTTTTTACTAATAAAGACTGCGGAGCGTTTACAAATACGTCAACTCGCACCGGCGTCGGAGCGGGGGAAGTCTTTAATATTTAAGGAGCTTTAGAAAAACATGGACTGGTCAGAGTAGAGCGAAGGAAAAAAAAGAAGGAACCAAAAAAGCGAGTCAAAAGAACCTGCTGAAAACTCACAGCTGCCTTTTATAGTCTTTGGCCGACGTTCTAGGAATGCATTTTTATTTTTTCAAATATAGTTCCAAAAACTTCATATTTGGTTATTGGCCCGAAACAATAAAATTGGCCTACAGTGAGAACTTAGCTTTACGCAAGTTTTACAATAGCTTTACTAATAAATAGCCTTTTAGCCCTATAGCATAGAAAAACAAGATACACAAACTCCTACCTGCCCCTCTAATTATGCTTATGACTGCCATCTTCAATGGCGCCTTGAGCAACAACATCTTCCCACAAGCGTGGAAAGAAGCAACAGTCATCGGTATCCCAAAGCCAGGCAAGCCAAAGTCTTTGGCACGCCACAATAGCGGCGGTAAGTCCCCTCTTTGAGGAGTGGTTGGAGAGGCGCCACGGTGTCCTCACCTTCCGCCTGACACAGGTCCTCACCGGACACGGTTGTTTCGGGAGGTTCCTGTTTCGCATAAGGCGGGAGGAAACGCCCGGGTGTCACCATTGTGTGGATCGCCCGGAGGACACGGTGGAGCATACGGTGGAGGTATGCCCAGCTTGGGCGGAGCACCGCAGTGTCCTCGCGGAGGCGATTGGCGGCGGCGATCTCTCGCGTCCGGCCCTGGTCCAGGCCATGGTACGGAGCGAGAGGGAATGGAAAGCCGTCACCTCCTTCTGCGAAGCAGTAATGCTCGCAAAGGAGGAGGCGGAGCCCGTGAAGGAGAGAGCCTTGCGCCCGCACGCCCCACTAGTCGCCGCAGGAGACGCCCTGGGCCACCGCAGGCGCGGGCTTGCGGACGGCGAGCCATGGGTAGCTCGCCGTCCGGTAAGGACCAGGCCCGGGTTGACGGCGCGTTGTGTTCCACGCGCGACTCAAAGAGATGTCAGCACAAAATGACGGGGTCCGATAGGGCCGACGCCTCAGGGTCACGGGTTATTCTAAAGAGAAAACCGTGGCCCTGGCACAGGCAACGGAAGGAACACGGGTGGGTTTTAGTCAGTAAAAGTCTGACACGCCCTCCCGCTCCACCCTGAGCGGGAGAAGTCATTAGATGATTTCCCACCCAAAAAAAAAAAAAAAAAGGCAAGCCAAAGTCTGAGCCCGCCAGCTACCGTCCCATTAGCTTACTCAACGTTCTCAGCAAAATCTACGAGAGGCTTATTTATAAGCGTCTCAAAGACTACGCCGAAGCAAAGAGCTTCATTCCCAACGAGCAGTTTGGTTTCCGTCCCCAACACTCGAGTATCCACCAGGTCCACCGTATCGTAGAGCACTTGTGCGCCGGTATGCAGCGTAACGCGACGACGGGTTTGCTATTCTTCGACATAGCGAAAGCCTTCGACAAAGTCTGGCACAACGGCTTGTTTTACAAGCTTTACCTTAAAATGCCTACCATAAACCAGTTCATGAAACGCTTATCGAAGCGTTTCTTTGACTGTGGCATCATACACTCCAACCCCTTGATCTCAGCAGCCGCCCGCCACACTCCCTCCCGCATTAGCAGTATTCGCCGACCAAGGCAAACTTTAATCGCCCCCGACGACGACACTACCCTCCTCCAGGAGAGTAGTAAGGCCACCAGCACACTACATAAGCCCAAAACCCGATCGCCGTCCTACCGTCCTCGCCGCCGAGGCCCGCCGCGACACCCAAATACACGCCCCTCCCGACCCTTGCTCGAGCCAGCCTGCGCCGCTGAGCCTGTAGCTTTAAATTCGTCCCTAAATCAAATAAATCCTGATCCAGCTAGTCCCTTGCTACCCTCTTCCAGCGACGCCCTAAGCCGAGGTCCGTATCCCACAGGGGGTCCCTTAGCGTTGTCGCTTAGTTTTAGTTAGTATTTAAGTTTAAGTCCTGGCTGGAGGCCTTAATTTATCATTATTTCTAGTTCTAAAATTATGTCTATCATTTATTTTATTAAAAAGATGTAGATTTTTTCTTACTTAGATAACATTTTCATAAATGAATTGGCATGGTACTGTCATAATATACCCTTTAAATAGTTCCCTGAGAGATTGACGACGAGGAGGATTGTATATGGCTCTGACAGCTCTCTTTTGCAATATAAAAATGGGTTCATTGTCAGCAGCCCGACCCCACAGTAAAATGCCATACGACATAATGCTGTGGAAGTAGCTAAAATAGACCAAACGCGCGGTTTCTACATCTGTTAACTGTCTTATCTTTCTAACAGCATAAGCTGCCGAGCTTAGCCGCCCCGCAAGAGATGTTATATGTGGTCGCCATTGTAATTTCTCGTCCAGCGTGATTCCTAGGAAAACCGTCTGATCAATAAATTCCAGTTTTACTCCATTCAATATGATGTCACATTCGCTACTTCTAACATTAGGTAATTTAAATCTAATGCATTTGGTTTTTTGTTTTTTTTTTGTCGCGATCGTTACCACTTGGCCACCACTTTTACACCCCACCACACCGACGATTATCGCTCTTCGCAAACAAAACAAAAGGGGGTCAGCCGTGAAAACTCACCGAGACCCACTACAAAGAACTCAACACAAAATCATAAAAACATTATTTCACTATCATTATTTAACTCCGACAAGAATACTAAACAAAAAAACAAACTACTTAATATAACACATATTTTATGTACAACTACTCAACTTGTGTCCTTATTAAAAAATCATCACCAAATCTGTTCAATAAAACATACAATTACATATGAAAAATATAACATACTACGTAATAAATAACAAAATCCAGTTAAAACCAGCGTACGCTCGCACTAATTATGGGAAAAAAATAATACTGGTTGAAGGAGCACGGATGTTCAATAGTTTGCCGGAGGATTAAAAAAAATGTGACAATATAGTAATAAACACATTCAAACGTAGGTTATGGCAATACATCACAACATTTGAAATTACATAAACAAAAAATACAAATATAATGTCTCCAACACCATAGAGATAACATAATTATGTTAATAGTACTTACGTTAATTATGTTAATATCACTTAAGTATCTCATTTTAAGCGAAGTATTATTTTAAAGTTCTTATGGGAAATAAAGTTCTTTAAACCGACTTAATAATGGGCTTATTTTTATTAGCGGATTATTTTTATGATCTCCTTTATTTTAATTTAATAGAATATAGAAACATTAAAAGAAAACATAGTTCCCACCGGTATCGGGAACAAGGTCCAAGTGACCGGCGGTCAAGGCTCCAGAGAGAGGAACCTCCTGACAATGCGAGCCTTGTCCAGAAGTACCACTTTCTGACTCAAGCCCTTAATCCAGCTGCCCAACGAGAGCCTCCTCAGGTGTTAGTCGAGGCTCTTAG
Organism: Dasypolia templi; assembly: GCA_963555695.1. Lineage (NCBI taxonomy): Eukaryota > Metazoa > Arthropoda > Insecta > Lepidoptera > Noctuidae > Dasypolia > Dasypolia templi. The sequence goes on along the minus strand of OY743137.1, from coordinate 7,780,727 downwards.
CTATTAAACCATGGCTGTCACGCCTATCGGCACATTTGCTAGCTGAGTCCAGGTCCCAAAGATCGACAATTTCTATTCTTCCTCAAGTTTCGTTTGACAACTCAGTCGTTCCCTTCAGTGAGAAAGTTAAAAACATAGGGATATTCATTGATAAGAACTTCTCTTGGACTGCCCAGCTACAGGAAGTTAGCCGCAAGCTATTTACATCCGCTGCATCTTTGAAGAGATTGCGTAATTTTCTGCCGACTGCTACCAAGATTGCGCTTGCACAATCGCTTCTTTTACCCATCCTTGACTATGCTGATGCCAGCTATCTTGACCTTACCCAAGACCAACTCGATAAACTTGAGCGGCTTCAAATTTTTTGTTTAAGATTTATATTTGGCTTGCGCAAATATGACCATGTTTCCGAATTTCGTGTGAAGCTCAAGTGGTTACCAATTCGCCTTCGCCGTTATGCTCACATTCTTTCCCTGGTGTATAATGTGCTATTTTCCCCTTCCACTCCTAACTATCTCAAGAAACGTTTCCAGTTTCTTTGCGACTCCCATACGAAATTTTTAAGATCATCACAATTTTCCTCGACAAATCTTTTACTGTCCAGGCCGTTCGTCTGTGGAACGCACTGCCCGTCGAAATAAAACGCGCGCAGTCGTTATTTGCGTTTAAAAGACTCGTGAAGGATCATTACTTGTCGTTGTGATCTTGCTTTCGTAAACTGTAATTATCATTTATTTACGTTTCTTATATTTCGTATGTATGTATTTATGTGTCTATTCCTTAGCATATGTTAATATGTATATATCTGTGTATCTAATTTAGTTTAATGTAAATATATTTCTTGCACCACTGACAGCCCCATTTTATGTCCAGACAAATCACAGTCCATTCTAAGGTTGCCTGGAAGAGATCGCAGAAAGCGATAAGGCCGCCCATTGTATGTTTTTTAGTATGATATTTTTTTTGTTATGTCATTTTGTGGTGTACAATAAAGCATGTATAAATAAATAAAATACCACAAAACGGATTAAAAAAAAATGTTTAACATTGACATAATTATATGTACCGACAAAATGAAATTAAGCTAGAATTCACTCAAACGCACAACTGACATTTAATTTTTGTTGTATTATTTATCGCGAGTATACACTAAACGACTAACTTAAATAATACATTGTCAGTGTAGATTGACGTCTGACATTGCGACATTTAATTTTGTTTCCACCGTTTATGACCGACACAACTGACCGTTTTATGAGTGAATAATGCATGACTCATTCGCTTCACGCCAGGTTTCTTAATGTGGCGTTATTAATTTCTGGTGGAACGTAGGTAAATAACACTAACATCGATGTTTATTTTAATGACTGATTTACTAATGTCCAATTATGAACAGTTTAGTGAAACTAGGGCTAAGTCGGGGAAATCAATTGCTTTTCAAACTGACTCAAATCAATCTGCCTAGACTTTTCCCAAGTATTTTGGGGTCAGCTTAAAGTCTAATTAGAGGCACCTGAATACCGGTATTTTACATGGAGCGACTGCCTATCTGACCTCCCCAACCCAGTTACTGGGTAACACGATACCTCTTAGTAAGACATGTTGTAAGAGTTTCCGGCTTCTGGCGACCCGTAACGACTGTCAAAGATCAAAGAATGACTGCCAGGACCAACTGCTTTTGCGTAGCTGAACCTGATAGATCGACCCGTGCGGATTTTATTAGTTAGCCACGAGCCCCGCTCAAATTTACTACCAACTTGAATATTCCATATATTGAAACCACAACTGTTGGTGTTTGACAGTTGTATGAAATGGATACAACACGAAAAAGTAATGTTAAATGACCATTCAAACAAATTGACAATCGGAGTATATATTTGGGCAAATCCTGCCGACATTCATTAAAATGGCAGAAATTATAATTGAGGGAGGTCTGATATTATGTATAAGTATAAACAGTGTCATTTTTATAATATTTGTTATATTAGTAAGTACTCTTAACATAATCAGCCTATAATGTTCCCGCTCCACTGAGCAGGGATACTGAGGCCTCAGTCAGTTGTCAAAGCAACAAAAATGAAATGTCGCATTATCACATGTTCACTGACAATGCATTTATTAAACTGGTTGTATATTCTCGCGTAAAATGATACAACAAAATTTAAATGCCACTTGTGTAGTCAAGTTTGAGTGTGTACTTGTAAAATTTCATTTTGTCGGTACATAATTATGACAAATTCAAACTGCTTTTTCAAATTTTGTTTTTGTTTTATGTGGTGATCGTAGTGGGTGTTTCTCTATTGTAAAAATAGAGGTTGTTCACAGCCAACAGCTTAATAGCCAAGAGCCTCGACCAACACCTGAGGAGACTCTGTATGGGCAGGCAAGCCTTAAACGGGAGCTAGTAGACCTACATCAGCAATATTTGAATGCTGGTGAAGAACCCGATCAACTAAAGGTGGTCACGGATAGTTTCATTAACTGTAGTCATTAGTATGAGGAGGCTTTAGGCAAAGTTAGGGACCTAGAAGACGAATAAATTCATGCTAATAGTCGTATTATCCAGTTAGAGAAATAAAAAGAATGTACCCAGGTTAAAGAAACTAACCACTTATATAATGAATTGGTAAATACGAATTGTAACCCTCACTCCATAGTAACTATTGATCTAACTGAAGATTCCTTGCTGAAATAGAATTATAACTATAGTTATAAAGTTAGTCATAACAGAATAAAAAAATATGCAAAACTGAATAGAATTAATAAAAAATGTAAGCAATTTAGGAAACTACAAAAACACTTTTCTAACAATATTCCACTGAGAAAAGAACGTGTTGATCTTATCAATAAGTTAAACAATTATCAGATCAAATTAGAAGACAGCAAAAAATCTATGAAATTGATACTCAGCGCTTACAGTCTGACATACAGGTACTTGAGGGCAGACTTAGTTCTCTTTACATTAAATATGTGGGTTTCTCAGAACACAATTAAGGAATATATCCTTGCTGCTAATGAGTTAGTTATGTGTCAGTGTACTTGTCAGAAGGTTTCAAACCCTGATGCTGTCCAGTCTAAGTTAACGAAGGACCCATCCCAGACTGAGAGTTGGTCTCAAGACTTTTTTGTTAACCAAGATGTATCTGATATAGTACAAGATCTATCTCAAGTGGTACAGCTTGATATCAGTAGGTGTCCATCTTTAAGTAGTCATGATTGCTATCATTCAGTTTTGTTCTCAGATAGTATAGGAAGAGGTTTAGGTAAATTAATTAATAACAACCTACGTTATTCTACTCAAAACTCTTGTACGTCAGGGTCAACCTACAAACGAATACTGGCATCAGTAACAGGAAATGAATATAATCCTAAAACCAATAACACTATATTTGTAGGTATGGTTCTAAGGTAAAAAAAAAAGAAATCAGTGACCGTGTAACAAAGTTGTTCCAGATAAATTGTAGTAATATAATATTGTGTGCTTTCCCATATTATGAAAGACTGACAAACAGACAAAACAATTATATTAATATGCTTAATAAGCATATGCACTTTTTTGTTAGTCATCACAAGCTTTTGTTTTTTGACACCAACAGTTTTGTTGAAACTTTAAAATCGACTAGGGATACTGTGTTTCTGTCTGTCTGACACACAATAGCTAGGAATTTATTAACCCTATTAGCTTTTTATATACACAGACATAAGTAGTATGTCGAAGTCTTTTGTTATTAGCACCACAATAGTTAGTAATAATACTAAAAATAAAGTGGCGAGCCTGAATAAATGTAGTTCAAATGCTATAAGTAGTTCTACAAATTGTACGAAGGAGGTACGAGTACCATGTCCCTCACTCACTACGAGCTCAACGTCTGGTGGTGACATTCAAGTCTTGGGCTTAACTCCGGATAATCATTTAAACTAGTTTGTAAGACAACAGAAGGTAGCAGGAAGAATATTCTTATACCTAACAACAATAAGGTATCTTCTTGCTCAAAAATATGTAATTATCGAAAAGAAGGTCTGCAGAATGCCTTGAAGTTATTTCATCAAAATATTCAAGGTATTTCTTCCAAATTATTAGAAATTGAAATGTTTTTAGAGAAAACAAAGTTTGACATTGTTTGTTTTACTGAACATTGGTTAAAAGATTACCAAATACTAATTAATTATGAGAACTATAGTGTGGGCAGTTGTTTTACCCGTAAATCGATGCTGCGTGGAGGGTCTCTAATCTTGATCAAAAATTGTTTAAAATCTAAGCATCGCAATGACATAGTTGGTTTATCAGTTGAACATTGCATCGAACTGTCCTGTGTTGAGCTAGATAAGCATGTTGTAGTGTGCGTGTACAGAACCCCTAACAGACCTTTTCTTTATTTGAGCCAATAATGGAAGATGTCCTAGCGAAACTTGCATCCAGTAACACAGCTACAATTATTTGTGGTGATTTTAATATTAATATTTTGGAAAATAATTCAAATAGCAGTATATTATGTAGCCTTTTTAAATCGTTCAATTCATAAATGTTTTTACAAAACCGACTAGAGTGTCTCCAACTTCTGTCAATTGCATTGATAATGTCTTCTGCGATTTTGATAATTTAGAGAAAGCATCGTTAATAATCTGCCGTCTGATCATTGTGGACAAACGATAACTTTTAGGTTTAAAACACCTTTACAAAAATTGCAAATACAATTTAGACCAATAACTACTGGCAAATTAAATAGATTCAATAGTACCCTAAATAATAAGTTAAATGTTCTGGGCCATAATAAGGACGATGCAAATAAATTTTATGAGGATTTCTTTTCATTAGTGCACACTGAATTCAATAAAACTTTTGCAAAGAAAACAAATAAAAATGCCGTAATTTTACATTTAGTGACTGGGCAACTAGAGGATTAGTAGGGAAAGACTGTTCGAGCTGTATTACAAGCCGCTCAGAGGCTTTTAAATTACAACTAATTAATAAATTACCAGTTTTGTATTCTCCTGTTCATGCTGATCCTAATCATCTATATGATGAGTTCTTAAATATTTACTGTAAATAATTTAATTCTATCTTTATTCCCAAGACTATATCGGTTAATAGTAATGCATCTTTCAGTGATTGGGCTATCATATAAAAGTAGAACACGGTTTTATGAGCTGTATAATCAAAGGACTTATGTTAACACTGCTGAATTTAATTTATATGTTAGAAATTATTCACTTTTCACTTTTGTTTAAACTTAAACGTCAGCAGCTGGTTACTGACGATGTAAATAACGCGGTCTCAAAAATAGTTCACTGGTTCAATGTTAATAATTTACTTCTTAATGAAAAGAAGACTAAATGCATTAAGTTTACGCTACCTCACGTCAGGCAGGTGAAAACAAATATGTTGATAAAGGGCGAAGAGTTGAAACTTGAAGACAGCACAGTATTCTTGGGCTTAACTTTGGATGCTAAGCTTCAGTGGGGCCCACATATTGATAAATTGTCAAAAAAGCTAAGCTCCGCAGCATACGCTGTTACAAAAATTCGTAATTTAACTGATTTAGAGACAGCCCGTTTAGTATACTTTAGTTATTTTCATAGTGTGATGTCGTACGGTATTCTTTTGTGGGGAAATGCCGCCGACATTCAGACTATATTTGGTTTGCAGAAAAGAGCTGTTAGTTCAATTTAATGTAATGACTGTGCCTGCTCATTATATCTATGAAAATCTTTTATATGCCCACAAAAACATAAAATTGTTTAAAATACAGTGATATCCATAATATAAATACTAGGAACAAACACAAATTTGTTGCACCTACAACAAGGCTCAAGAAAATAGGTGGCTCGTTCAGATGTCAATGTATACGCTTTTATAATAAAATTCCAAGCCACGTTCAAGATTGGGCACGCCACAATAGCGGCGGTAAGTCCCCTCTTTGAGGAGTGGTTGGAGAGGCGCCACGGCGTCCTCACCTTCCGCCTGACACAGGTCCTCACCGGACATGGTTGTTTCGGGAGGTTCCTGTTTCGCATAAGGCGGGAGGAAACGCCCGGGTGTCACCATTGTGTGGATCGCCCGGAGGATACGGTGGAGCATACGGTGGAGTTATGCCCAGCTTGGGCGGAGCACCGCAGTGTCCTCGCGGAGGCGATTGGCGGCGGCGATCTCTCGCGTCCGGCCCTGGTCCAGGCCATGGTACGGAGCGAGAGGGAATGGCAAGCCGTCACCTCCTTCTGCGAAGCAGTAATGCTCGCAAAGGAGGAGGCGGAGCGGGTGAGGGAGAGAGCCTTGCGCCCTCACGCCCCCACCAACCGCCGCAGGAGACGCCCTGGGCGTCGAGAGTCGCCTGCAGATTCCCGGCCACCGTAGGCGCGGGCTTGCGGACGGCGAGCAATGGGTAGCTCGCCGTCCGGTAAGGACCAGGCCCGGGTCGACGGCGCGTTGTGTTCCACGCGCGCCTCAAAGAGATGTCAGCACAAAGTGACGGGGTCCGATAGGGCCGATGCCTCAGGGTCGCGGGTTATTCTACAGAGAAAACCGTGGCCCTGGCACAGGCAACTGAAGGAACACGGGTGGGTTTTAGTCAGTAAAAGTCTGAAACGCCCTCCCGCTCCACCCAGAGCGGGAGAAGTCATTTGATGATTTCCCACCCAAAAAAAAAAAAAATTTTTTAAACGTACGTTGTGCCAGAAAGCTTTTTATACAATCAAAGACTATATTGAGGACAAAAAGGCTTGGTATTGACCTGCTCCAATTTTTGCATCCTGAGTATGTTTTTTTTTTTGTTTAGTACCTTACTTTTGTATTATTTTATATACACTTTGATATTTCATGATTATTATATGCACAATGACATGAATATTTGTATAATTTTATTATTATTTTAATTTCGTGTGAGGACTTAGTGGGTAATGTTTTTATATATTTTGTCTATCTCAGTTATTTCTTTAATTTTTTATATCTGGCAGTTTGAATACTTAAGGCGGCCTACCCAAATGTCCTTTCTTTGGTATTGTTCGTCGAATCGTTGAGCTCCTTATGTTTTGAGTTGAGCTGCACGATTAATGGCAATATGCGTGCACTGACTGGACAGGGCCACTCAAATCTGTATGGTTCTTTACTCAAAAGACCATTTCAGACATGTAGGTACATGGCCCACATATGATCTGTAAAATATACAATGACATGAATATTTACTTACCTAGATATTATTTTATTGTTATTATTGTGAATGTTAAGACTGTGTCGGTAATTTTTTTTAAGTTTTGTTTTTTTATTTTATTATCTCAGTTTGTTTTAATCGTAATCTTGGTCTGGCGGTTTGAGTAATTATGCGGCCTACCCAATGTCTTTGGTATTGTTCGTCGAATCGTTGAGTTCCTTATGTTTTGAGTTGAGCTGTACGATTACTGATAAATGCGTGCACTGACTGGACAGGTCCACTCAATCTGTGTGGTTCTTTCCTCAACAGACCATTTCAAACATCAATCCACATGGTCTTAATATGATCTGACCAAGATTATGTCTGGACTTTAAAAGAGACTGTGACCTCTGAGTTTGTTTCGGCCTTTCTTCTAAGAGTAGTCAGATAGGAAACGCCGACCTCATCTAGTTTTAAAAAAAAAATTTGACGTTTAAAAGTGTTTGTACAAACCCACTTACAGAAATAAAAATCATTTATCATTTATGGCCTTAAGCCTTACATTAACACTGAAACATTCAATAAGTATGTTTCAACAAATTGCAAAATTTTTAGATACACCTGCAAAATAGCTAAAGGCCTGTACATTAGCAACAAGACCAAATCAGCAGAAAATAAATTAAAAACAATTTGAATAGTTAGGTAAATAACGAAACTAGTAGGAAAAAAATACGAAACACTGAATATACATTGGAGACTTCAGGTGGTACCATAAGCTGTTACTTAGAAGTAGCTCAAGAATTTGTAAATTATTTTACTAAAATACCATCTAAAACTACGGAGGCTTTAAATTCCTCAACCAATGTCTCAATTGATTGATTAAGAGCGAACGTTCCAGGCTGCCTGATTGAATTTCAATTTAAACATATCAACCCTATGACAGTTATAAAAGCTTATCGGCAAATAAAAATCGAGTTGACCGAAGATCTTTGGGGACTGTCCATCATAGTTTGTACATCCTTAATCGAGACTATAGCACCATACTTAGCTTTAATATTTAATTTGTGTGTAGATCAAAGAGTCTTCCCGGATTTAATGAAATACAGTAAGGTTATACCACTTTTTAAATCTGGGGATGTGGTGGCCTCCACAACACCAACAATTATAGACCAGTATCCGTGTTTCCGGTATTCAGCAAGGTGTTCGAAAAGGTAATGCTCAATCAAATGTTAATCATATTAACATCAACAAAATCTTACACGAACAGCAATATGGTATCACCAAAGGTCGTTGCACGACTGACGCTGGTATCACTTTACTAAAACACATATTTATAGCTTGGGCGGAGGCCCAAGATGCCATAGGAATTATCTGTGACGTCTCTAAGGCATTTGACTACGTTAATCACGACACATTGCTCCTAAATCTTGAGCATTACGGATTAGGTAAACTTGCGCTAAGTTCAGTTAGATCATATTTAGAAGATAGACAGCAAAAACTTAAATTAATTGTGTCAATTCAATTGGTTTAAAAGTAAAAATGGGTGTTCCACGAGGCTCGATATCCTAATATCGAGCCTCGTGGAACACCCATTTTTATAATTATATAAATTATATAAAGGACCTATCCTTTCCTCTTTTTAGTATAATAATGTTAATGATCTACCCCATTTATTAAAAAACCAACCACAAATGGTGTTATTTGTTGACGATACTTCTTAAATTTATAAGATAAGTAGACGAACATCAAATCTTGACGACGTAAAAAACGCCCTGCTGCAGGTACAAAATTGGTTTACTGCTAATGATTTAGTATTAAATGGAAAAAAAACAAAATTCATAAGGTTTGCTTTTCCGAATGTTAAAAGTACTGATTGTGACTTTTTATTGAATCAAGAGAAACTAGAATTCGTTCATAAAACGGTTTTCTTGGGGATCACGCTCGACTCAAGGCTGCAATGGGGTCCCCAGCAAACTTGTCTTGCAGGACGGCTAAGTTCAGCAGAATATGCTGTAAGAAAAATCCGTCAGTTTACTAATGTAGATACCGCGAGGCTAGTCTATTTCAGTTACTTTCATAGTATCATGACTTACGGTATCTTATTATGGGGACGCGCTGCAGACATCGAGTCTATTTTTATTCTGCAAAAAAGAGCCATCAAAGCAATAATGGCCTCCGCAGGCGCGATTCTTTAAGGGAACTGTTTAAAGATATTAACATCATGACCGTACTTTGTCAATATACATGAAAACATCATGTGTGTAAGAAAAACTTAAAACTTTTTAGTAAAAGAGGTGAACGACACAACTATGGGAAACGAAATAGGGAACAATTGGTTCATCCGGGTTTCAAGCTGGCTAAAGTAGATTCATCATTCATGGGATATAATGTTATAATAAAATACCTCTCCACATTCTCCAATTGAATGAAACGAAGTTTAAAACTAGTATCAAACGCACACTATGCAGCCAAGCATATTATAAGTTGGGTGATTACATCTGTGACAAAAATGCTTGGCTCAACTGGTTCTGCTCCACAAGGGCGCATAAACTAATGATAAATGATAATGATAAATGATTTTATATCTGTAAATAGGTTTGTACAAACACTTTTACACGTCAATCATATTTTAAAAACTAGGTGAGATCGGCATTTCCTATCTGACTACTATGAGAAGAAACGCCGAAACAAACTCAGAGGTCACAGTCTCTTTTAAAGTCCAGACATAATCTTGGTCAGACCATGTGGATTGATATCTGAAATGGTATTTTGAGGAAAGAACCACACAGAATGAGTGGACCTGTCCAGTCAGTGCACGCATTTGTCAGTTGTCATGCAGCTCAACACAGAACTAAAGGAGCTAAGCGATTCGACGAACATTACCAAAGAAAGGACATTTGGGTAGGTCGCATAAATTACTCAAACTGCCAGACCATGATTAAAACTAATAATTAAAACACAACATGCATTAAAAAAAAAACAACAAATCCACAATGTCTTCACATTCACAACAATTAAAATAGTATAATCCTTTACAAAGTAAATGTCATTGCATATATAAAGTGCATCAATGTCAAAGCGTAAATAAAAATATGAAAATAATCTTGGTCATATCATATGAGGACTATGTAGACTGGTGTCTGAAATGGTCTTTTGAGGAAAGAACCACACGGATTTGAGTGGACCTGTCCAGTCAGTGCACGCATTTGTCAACCATCGTGCAGCTCAACTCAGAACTAAGGAGCTCAACGATCCGACGAACAATACAAAAGAAAGGACATTTGGGGAGGCCGCGTAAAGTACTCAAACAGCCAGACCATCATCATTAAAAGAAGAAAAAAAAATGCAATGACCCACATAGTCCTCACATTCACAAAAATTAAAACAATATTATACTTTATACAGTAAATATATACATGTCATTGTTTAGATAAAAAGGTACGTATATAGAAACAAAACATTAAAAGAAAAAAAAAAGAAAAAATAGCAAATTTCACATCAATAATGTGTGTGTAAACTTATTGGAGCAGCTCAATCACAAGCCTTCTTGTCCTCAATATAGTCCTTGACAGTATAATAGGCTATCTGGCATAATTTCCGCTTTATGAAAGTTTTAAATTTATTAAGGCTTAGTTCTTAATGTGGCTAGGAAGTTTATTATAAAAACTTATACATTGACATTTAAACGAGGCACCTATTTTCTTGAGCCTGGTAGTGGGAACAACAAATTTGTGTTTATTCCTAGTATTTTTGTTATGAATATCACTGTATTTTTGTATTTAAACAGATTAATGTTTGTATGTGCGTATAAAAGATTTTCATAAATATACTGAGAAGGCACAGTGATTATATTAATCTCTTTAATTTTGTCTCTGAGCGAGTGTCTGGGACTTAATTTATAAATTGAACGAATTGCCCTTTTTTGTAAAACAAAAACTGTTTGAATATCGGCGGCATTTCCCCACAAAAGAATATCGTACGACATCACACTATGAAAATAACTAAAGTAAACTAAACGCGCTGTCTCTAAATCAGTTAAATTGCGAATTTTTCTAACGGCGTATGCTGCAGAGCTTAGTTTTTTGACCATTTATCTATATGGGGGCCCCGTTGAAGCTTGGCATCCAAAGTTATGCCTAAGAATACTGTGGAGTTTTCGGGTTTCAACTCTTCACCCTTTAAAAGAACACTAGTTTCTACTTGTCTAACATGAGGTATCGTAAACTTAATACATTTAGTTTTTTTCTCGTTAAAAAGTAGGTTATTAACATTAAACCAGTTAACTACCTTAGCGAGGGCGCTATTTACATTGTCAGTAACCAGCTGCTGTCGTTTCAGTTTAAATAAAAGTGAAATGTCGTCTGCAAACAACACTATATCATGATTATCCTTTATGAGGTATGGCAAGTCATTAATATAAATAAGAAACAAAAACGGGCCAAGAATTGAGCCCTGGGGGACGCCCATTCTACAGATCCAGGTGATCTTTTGCCGTTAACATCTACTCTTTGAATCCTTTCACTTAAGTTAGAAGTAAGAAGATCCAGAGAGGCGTTCCGTGTTCCGTAGTGGTGCAGTTTCCTGATTAATGTTTCATTAAGAACACAATCAAATGCCTTGGACAGATCGCAAAAGATGCCCAAAGCATCGCACTTGTCCTCCCATGCATTATAAACATGTCCTAAAAGTTCAACTCCGGCCTCATATGGATCCATATCAGTAGTCGAACGACCCTTTGTAAAACCAAACTGTTTGTTATGCAGTAATTTGTGTTTATTAAAAAATCTTTGCATTTGATCTAAAATAAGTTTTTCAAAAATTTTACTAAAGGTAGGTAGCACTGAAATAGGTCTATAATTAGTAGGTTCAGATGTACTACCCGATTTAAACAATGGTATTATTTTACTGTTTTTCATAAGATCAGGAAACTCACCACGGACAATAATTGATTAGCATTCGGAAATATTGTTGGAGCTGCTGAAGATTGTTAAAACTATCTTTGCACTGTATAAATTCAATCTTTTAATATTGTATAATTGCAAAGCACACGTGTGAACACTACGGGTACGTCTGTCATTGACTTGAATGTGCCCTGGCGGCTGAGAGTATGTCACACTCACTCAAATGTCTGTGGTGGTGGCGTGTGTGTTGTATCCTTAAGTTCCCTTCAAAATGGTTGAGCTGAATGGTGCTGATATATACGTCATGTTCGTGAACGGTCGCCATCAGTGGGCACTGGTAATCTCTTGGCTGCCACGGCTTTTTTATTATTTTTATTTCCGAATTTTTGTATTTTTTTGTTTTTATGTTTTTCATTACGGACGCCTTTAATGTGCAAGTCTTTCTACGTTGTCCTCACATGCATAATTTGAACAAGACTGATGTTACAAATTTTCTGTAACAATATTATTTAAAATAGTGTTCATTGAGTTTCTTGCCCGTTCTTCTCCATAGGTACCCACTTCGCTGTGGAATGGGCAACTAGCTTCATATTTCTGACTGACCGACCCCTTGACAATTCAAAAGTGCCTGTAATTGATTTATTTGAAATAAATGCTTTGAGTTTGGGTACTTCTAAACACGGCTCGCATTGTGAGCAGGTTCCTCTCTCTAGAGCCCTGAACACCGGTACCTTAGACCCTGTTCCCGATACACAATTTTTTTATAATTTAGTACTGTAAAATATTATTTATATGTTGTGGAATTTTGTTACACCAAACCCACAACTTTTATTCCAATTATTTATTTAACATTTAGGGAGCTGTTGTGTCCAGCCATTCTTGCTATGATTCAGTACCAAAATCTTTTCAAAATTGTATGACACTCATTTTTTAGTGTTTTTCCTGCGATTTGGAAACGTGCGTTTATAACCCCTGTTTATAAGACTGGTGATAAGAACAATGTAGAGAATTATCGCCCCATCTCTATCCTCTCTACTTTGTCTAAGGTTTTTGAGAGTCTTGTGCATGGTGCCGTGTACCCTCACATTCATCAGCTTATTTTACCTGAGCAACACGGTTTCGTCAAACGTCGTTCAACCGCAACTAATCTGTTAGTATTTACAAACTACTTGTTTGAGCAATTGGATCAAAATGTTCAAGTGGACGCTGTGTACACGGACTTTAAAAAGGCTTTCGATAAAGTGGATCATACGTTGCTTTTAGAAAAAATTGCTTTCAACGGAATACGTGGCAATTTGCTTAGATGGTTTGTTTCATATATTCATAACAGGACCCAAAAAATTGTTGTTAATGGTTACGAGTCAGACCCTATAGTTGTTACATCTGGCGTACCGCAAGGATCCATTTTATGTCCTCTACTCTTCATTATATTTATTAATGATATTAAACAATGTTTAATTAATTCTAATTTTTTAATGTATGCGGATGATATAAAAATTTACAAATCTTGCAAGAATATACAAGACTGTCTACTTCTTCAAATGGACCTAGAAGGATTATATACGTACTGTAACAATAGTAAACTTTTTCTCAGTCTACCCAAATGTCATGCCATCTCATTTACCAAAAAGAGAAATAAAATAAATTTTAATTATTCAATTAATAACGAACTCTTAAATGAAGTAAGTTTTGTTCGTGACTTAGGTGTCACACTGGATGCCAGTTTACACTTCGACAAACACGTTGACAATATAGTAAACAAGGCGTATCAGATGTATGGTTTTGTCATGAGATCTTCACGTGACTTTCTGCAGCCCTCTACGTTCTTGCTGCTTTATAAGACTTTGGTACGATCCCAGTTAGAATACGCCATCCCTATCTGGAACCCTTTCTACGACAAATACTGCACTGGAATTGAAAGGGTACAAAAGAAGTTCTTACGGTCTATGAACTATAAGTGTTTCCGATCAAAGGTTCCTTACGTGCAGCTATTGAAACGGTATGGCGTTATGGATTTGGTATCTAGGCGGCTGTTACTTGATGTCATGACACTGCACGGCATATGCAATAACAAATTTGACTGTATAGACCTTACAAATAAATTGTGTTACAAGGTACCCAGAAGTGTTATTCGAAGGGGGGTGCGCGTGCCTCAACTGTTCCATACAGGAATATGCAAGACTAACGCTGGGGAACGTGCGCCGCTTCGTCGCCTTGTTGATTCTTACAACACACATTTTATAGAATTAGATATATTTTGTCTATCTAAACAATTATTTAAGAAAATGGCTTTGGATATTTTGTCTAGCGAGTAGATAATTTAGTTAGTTAATTTAACTCAGCAATATTGTGACAGCGACTACTGTATTCTTGTTTTATTTTTATTTTATTTTTTTATATCACTTGTCTTCAGCACGGCTTTTAACCTTTTGCTAAATCGTGGACAATGGTGTGGGTTACGTGTTTGTTAAAACTTAGTTTAAGTAGTTCTCTGTATTTTGTAGCATGTAACTGTTTTTTGTCCCTAATAAATAAATAAATAAATAAATAAATTAACTCACGTTTATTTTACTAATAATTATTTACTGCTGAAAAACAAACATTTAGTTACCTCTGTCTATTTTCACATCCAAATATCTAATTTCATGTAATCTCTTGTTAATATTTTCAAAATTTACCTTTTATTGAATGTTTTAATACTTCTTCTTGACATTTTTTTATATTCTGTCAGATTTTCTTTTCTATGCTATAGAATTAACAGGCAAGCTATTTGTTGTAAAGCTATTGTGAAACTAGCGTAAAGCCAAGTTCTCACTGTAAGCCATCTTTATTGTTTCTGGACGATAACCAAAAATAATACGACGTATTTGGATTTTATATTTGAAAACCTTAAAAGTCACTTCTAGAAGATCGGCCAGGGACTATAAAAGGCAGCCGTAAGTTTTAACCAGGCTTCTTTTTTACCTTTTGTTCTTCTTTTTTGACCAGTCTTTGCTGTTCTTATACTGCTTAAATATTAACATATGTTCATTTCTGAGTTCTGTACATTACAGTTTTAGTAAATATAATAAATAAATAAAAACTGAGAAAATTCAGTGAGTTTAGTTCATCATAGACTTATTGTGTTCGTGAAGGTGTTCTACTCTCTCGATTACCACCGACCCTTCCACTTGCGTCTGCGAGAGGAGTCCGACGACTTGGAGAGTTCCAATAACGTGTCATGAGACGCTGCCGCCAATACACTGGGACGGGCGGTCCTGACATCCCCACTTTCTAATTATTTTCTCCGTCTGGCAAAAAATATCTTCATTCCTAAGATTGAGCACCTTGCGAGTTCCTCCGCGACGATCCATAACCGATGCTAGCTCCCTCGCGATGGAGCAGATTGCAGGCCGGTGGAGAGGCTGATGCGCGCTACTTCGCAACGGGCTGCGGGCCGAAGGAGCGGCCGACGCGAGCTACTTCGTGATCATGAGTTGCGTGAGGGCCACGGTATCTCTTTCAAATAACCCGCGACCATGGCAGGCATCAGCCATATCTGACCCCGCGTCTGGGCCTGGTCCTTTCCAGACGGCGAGCTACCTACTGCTCGCCGTCTGCAAGCCCGTGCCTACTGTGGCCGGTAATCTGCAGACGATCCCCGAAGCCCAGGGCGTCTCCGGGGGGCATGAAGGTGCAAGGCGGATTGCGTAAGGGAGAGGCCCTTACGCAATCCGCCTCCGGTAGTGATGACTCACTGATAACGAAAGCGACATGCGGGTTGTCAGTCGTAGGTTCAAACCCAGACAGGAGCTTAGCTTTGTGTACATTATTTCATCAACCACTGCTCTCAAAACAGTGAAGAAAAACATCATAAGGAATTTTTGGTTCTTGGTTATGCCGGTTTGTGACCTAGAACCAAAAATTCGAAGACATGTGACGTCTACCGACCCGCGCTGGGCCAGCTTGGTGGATTACGACCCACTCTCTCACCGAGCCCGAGCACCGAGGCCTGAGTACCAGCAGTGGGAAAATTATAGGCTGATTATGTGTGTTATGTAAGAAAACGCGTTAACGTAGCAATTTGTCATCGAATAAGAATGAAATTTTAATTAGCTTTATTTCGAAGCATAAATAAGTCGTAGAAAATTTTAGGACATCGTCCAAAATTTCCGAAACATTTGGATTTTCGAAATTAAAGTTAAACGCTGCTTCCATTTTGACGATTTTCTCAACTGACTATGTCGGTTGGTAAGTTAACGGATCTCTACGGCAGCAATTAAATAAAACACCTTTTTCTGACATACAATCATGGATAAGCGCTTGGTGAAACATTCGTTACTCTTAATGTCCCGTTAACATTTCAACACAAAATTTATTAGCTAACATGGTAATGTGAAACTGATCCTTAATTTATAGTACTAATTGATGTTTACACATACAAAAACAAACTTACTACTACTTGTTACTTCACTTTATCCACATAAATGATTGTTTTTGTGGCGTTTAATGTTTAGTTTTTTTTAATGTTTATTTAGCTGCAGAAGGCACAAGTAAATGTCCTGGAAAGGTAAACTCGTGTGTGACGTAATTGACTCTGAGATGCATTAGTAAGGCTGTCCTAGAGAAGTCGTTTTGGTTATTTGAACGTGAATCTATTGAGTGTCGAGTAAATGTGGAAGAGGGTCATTATTATACAGCATGTGCCACAAAGGTGTGGCCATATTTTAAGAGTGTAGTATCAAATTCCGTGGTGGACCCTCAAATTCACGCACATTCAGTTAGGAGAAAGTTGATCAGTTGGATAGTACCACAACTTTACTTTAAGATAATTCTTGTCTTTTTTTACGGTCAGCTATTGGATGAATTGAAAGTTGAAATAGCGAGGAAATAAAGCAAAATAAATTTTTATGCCATCCATCACCATCTAATAGGGCTAACATGACAAGCTCGAGAATGCTCTCTATCTCGATTTCTCGACATTTGTCTACGATTTTGAAGTCACCCTAATGCCTAACATGACTGATAAGCTCGAGTAACCTTGAAAAAGGCACTTTGACACTTCTGTATCTCGCGACGAGATATCGATGTAGCAAGTTATTAAAAACAAATCATTTTTATCATTGCAACATCGGTCAATTTTATGCATGGAATTAGCACCGGTTGACGTTATTCAACGCCAGCTGTCGCTGTAAACTAGCGCTGGGGCTCTGTCTCGCTTATGGTCATAATCATAATCATAATTTTTTTATTTATTGCAAACATACTAAACATTAAGCTGAGCGCTGGCCGTTTTGCGTGGATGTGACGCATATTTTACCCCAACTTGTTCTTTTTGGTGTTTGTACTAACTAGATCACTGCGTAATGTTTACCGCAAATAAACGTTTTTTCTTTCTTTCTTTTCTTAGTATGTACTTTATTGATTTTACGTTCACCTCTTTTAATTTAAGTTTATTTACTTTTAACCGGCCTTGCATTCATCAATTCTGGTGATAATCTAGTGAGACTAGATTATCACCAGAATTGATGAATGGGCCGACGGTCACTATGCGTCAAAGTGAAGGTTAATTTTGTAACAATAACCCTAAAACACACGATATTGCTGTTTCTCACCAAATTTGTGGAATTAACGGGCAATTTTCTTAATTATGTTGCGTAGATTTCGGTAATCACCATATTGGCAAAGAGACTGATTATTAATGCACATGATGGTCATCTACGTAATAGTGCTCGCCTGCGCCACATCGCCGAAACGAACTTCATTCCACTATATATAGTAGGTAGTTTAAAACGAAGCATTTTCATTAATATTATGCTGTATGATAAAATTAGGAGATAAAATTCAGAATTTGCCATTATATTTTGGATATTTTGATTTCATTTTTATTGTATCATATTTTTGTCTACCTATCTCGTCGTCAAAATCGAAGACGACTTCAGTAGCGAAAATCACGATTTTCTCATGTTGAATTGTGCTAGATGAATGAGGTGGTCATGTTATGGTTTAACGAGAAAACATCAAGTTTGGCAGAAAGAGTCGAGTATTTTGTATGGATGCTCGGTCAGAAAACGAGAAAAGTGACAGATATGGACGTGACGAGAAAACGCGAGAGTGAGTAACTGTCGCGTGCGTCATGTTAGTCCTGCTGGTTTACAATCTGTCGTTATCTTCACTTTGCATACTGTATTTTTAACCTTTACAGTATCCACGAAAACTTAAAGCTAGTAGCATAATCAGCCTACAATGTTCCCACTGCTGACTGGGACACAAGCCTCGTCTCTATGAGAGGGAGTGGCCTGTAGTCTACCACGCGGTTCCAATGCGGGTTGTTGGATGTCACATGTCTTCAAATGTTTTGTTCTAAGAGATGCCGGTTTCCTCACGATGTTTTCCTTCACTATGTTGATAGCAGTGTTGATGAAATAATTTACACAAAGTAAAGCGCCTGTCTAGGTTCGAACCTACCACTCGTAAGTCGCGGCCATTACCCGCGACAACGATGTGATCCTATAAGTTTCCGTTTTTACCTTTTGAGGTACGGAACCACAAAAAGCGAGGGCAGTTGTAGTCAGCAGCTGAAGTATCTTTGATGGCAAAGAACAAGAACAACTAATAACAAATCTTAGCGTCGTGAATGATAATTATAGCCCCTATTGCAAATTTAATTATAAACATTTTGTGGTTATTGCAATGCCTTATAATTTAACAGTTTTAAGCTCCCATTAGTAGTTGGAGAAGACTTAAGGTGAGGTTGCAGCACTTTTTTACTTTCTAAAACCTCTGTAAATCTATCCAAATGTAAATGTTGGAAAAAAACTTATAAAAATTTTACCTCTCCTACAGAACTTTTTAAGTTAAGGAAAAAGACGTTACCTCATCTTTTCCTCAATATACCCCAGAGCTCTGTATTGGGAGCAGTATTGTACACCATAATATATACAGCAAATTTTGCCAGATACTTCGGATACTACGTCAGCAACTTACGCAGTTGACACAGCCGTTTTGGTCAGCCACAAATACCCTGAAATTGCATCCAAAATACTTCAGAGCAATCCAGACGACATAAACAAATGGCTAAAGAAGTGGATAATCAAAGCAAGTGCATCTTAGTCAGCAGGTTATCTTCAGTCTGAGACAAGGTATGTGCCTGCCTGTGAGACTAGGCGATCGCGAACTTCCATACGGACTCTGTGTCATAAAGTATCTGGGCAACCATCTTGACCACAGGTTTACGTGACGGACACATGTCCAAGACAAGTGAAATCAGCTCAATATTAAACACAGGAACCTGTACTGGCTCTTTGAAAGAAACTCTGCCAATAAGCTACTGCTGTACAAGACCATCTAAAAGCCAATTTGGACTTATGGCATCCAACTATGGGGAACTGCAAGTGTCTCTAATATCAACATGCGCCAAAGGTTCAAAAATTTCATCCTTAGAAACATCACAAATGCACCATGATTTACAAGAATCTGTGAGGTTCATGAATACCTTAACCAAAACACAGTGCATCAGGAAGCGAAAAACTGGGCAGAGCGCTACTAAGCACGCCTTAAGAATCGTCCAAATCCTCTGTCAAAAGTGGCAAATTTTACATGCGCGGTCAATCGCTGTGTGAAGACAGAAACGTGTATTATAATAATTGACCCGCTAAAAAAAGTGAAGATGATACTAAATCGCTATTTAAAATGTGTACCTTAAAGAGATTCCATCATGTAACCATGTAAAACTAATATAAAAATACAAGGCTTATTGTTTTTAGGGCATGTTGAGAACACAATTTATAACATCATTGTTATTTTTAAAATATACACTAAATCTAGATATACAAATCTCTAAATATCCTCATCCTTCTGATAATTGTTCCTCAAGATTCCTTTTATCACAACGGTAGTAACTCGTACACAAAGTAGCTATATTCCTGAAATTTGATTATAGTTTACCATTTACGATAAACTATAAACACGTCTGAGATCAACATAAAACATGGGTAAGACAGTAAAATGAAACGTAACGGGGTTTATAAGACTCAAGCTGCAAGTTTAAAGTCTGAACTGTATGACAAACTTTTTAGTGACTGGATCCGATGTGTGATCTAAAGTTTTTTTTACGAATAATCGGCTTTTCTTTCTGTGGATGTAGTGAAAGATGGTTTAATAGTAATGAGTAATAATAAAAAGTAATAACTAACCGTCACTAGCCTGAAGCAGTGTTGAGCAGTAATGGCCCAATAGAAACGGTCGCGGTTACGCGCGGCGTGGAGCGGTTACATCACGATGAAGAAAAACATCGTGAAGGAAAGTCGCAGAACAAAAAATTCGAAGACATGTGACATCCACCAACCCGCACTGTAAAAAAAGGACTGAGGTTAATAACAAATATAGTTACAATGAAAAAAGCTGCTACGGTAACGCAATAAAAAACTACGGCCATTAATGCGACATACATTATGATACACGCAAATAAATCAAAACCTGTTCTTGCCGCTGAGCTAGAATCATGAAATTTGGCCTCACAGCACAAGTAAAGGAAAACGTTAAAAAATCGTTAATTTGTAGTTTTATCACATTATTTTTATAAACTTACATCTGTTGGAGAATTGACCGTAACGCATTTCGTTGTATGGAAGACATTTTTTCAACGATAAAGTTAATTTTGTTCCTAGGACACGTATTCACCCTAACTACGGAACCCATTCTCATTCATTGTTCTTTTTTTTTGCATAATTTAAACCGCAATTTTTTTGTGTAGGTCGAATATTTTGTTGATATTCCTGTCTTCAGTAACTTTCGATTGCTACACACATTCAATCGTTACTACAACGAAAATAACAATAGTAGACCCTGAAACGTGGAATGGAGCTCTCACTAATTGCTATCCAGTTTGACAATAGTTTTTAAAAAAAATACAAAAAAAGTATCAACGTGGGCTGTCAATGTACCATCGGTAGGTTCATTAGTGCACTTAGCTGTGGAAGTTAATACAGTTAGTACAATTAGGCCTCGGCACTGGTGCACCTGGCCTAACCGCAAACAAATTTGGCTTATGCTATGCCCAACGGCGTGTTAGCGCTCGGAACAGTTATAAACGACGGTTTAATTCAAATTAAAAGTCGGTACGCTGGCTGTGTTGGATATCAGTTTATATGGCATTTAAGTTAGATTTAAAATAGTTTTTTAACGTCTCTGAAAACATGAGTCAAAATTGGTTTGGACCGTGGCTTGGACTTCTAAATGCGGATCTATTTCACTTTTGCATGGAGCACACTTAAATCGAATATTATTTTATTGTAGTAAGTAAAAACAAATGAATCACAAAACACTACTACAGCAGAAAATCCTTCACTCACTTCTTTCCATCCTTTGACTCACGTTTCATCATTCCATTCAGTTATTCAATCACTTTGTTCTGCCACAGTTTCTTCCGAGACGGAACATAGTATCTTCTTATCTTCAAAGGGACGCGCCTTTTATTACAAATAATACCGACGTACTCGTTCATATTCCGCCGTTGGAGTTTTATGAAAGTTACACTTGAATCTAATTGTGCCCGTTTAGTGAGGCTTGATTATACTTTATTTGTACTGGGTATTTATCACAGGGCGTTTTATTGGCTCGATTTTTGAAAATGTCTGAAATGATCGCGTGTGTGGTCGGGGTGTTCAAAGACACTTAACGAAGCCGAGAGTCACTTGTACTCTCCGTCATTGTATTTTTTTTTTCTACTGGATCATACCTGGAAACATTTTGGTTACAGAGATTTATTGAAGGTCAAAACTGCAAATTTGACTGACGTTTTTTTTAGTACAATTCCTTAAATACCGCCATGACCCCTGCACCGCTGCATGCACCCATAAACACGATGGTTTGTGTGCGTTACGTTGCAAGATTGCAAACAGCAAATTTTCACCAAAAAAAAAAAGTAGTTTTCCAGTAATTATTTATTTATTTATTTAACCATTATGTACACACATATAAAAACACAAGAAAAATAAAGATTACAGAAAAGTACGTACAAAGGTAATGCTTATTTCTAAAGAAATCTCTTCCAGCATACCTGCAGTAGGAGAATATATGATAGATGTAGACAACGTGTGTAAGAGTAAAAGTGAAAACAAAATACATAAAACGAATCAATTCACTAATTTAAAAATAAAAATACAATATCAAAATATACTTACATAGATACTTCTAAAATAAAAAAATACTAAATACACATAAATATAAAGTGATAAAAATAAATACATACACATATATTAAACAAATGCAACTATAACACAGTGGAAAGATAGTGTTCTTTCACTCTCCTCTTAAACACCACAACAGTTTGACAGTTCCTTATGTCAGGTGGAAGTGAATTCCACAACCAAACCGCGTGTACAGAGAAATAATAGGAATTATGTTTGTGCAATGTTACTTAGTTTGATGTACAGAACGCGTAGTTGACGGCTATGTGATGGGTCGTTTTTCACCCTGTATATCTTTTCCTTTCATAGATGAGTGAAACAAAAAATAGGTCATTAATATCGTAAAAAGATTAACCAATATTTGAAAATGGCAGTGGAGTTAATTGCAATTGGATGAGATGGTCGTACGTAAGTAGGATGTTTCGACCTAATTAAGTACTGTCACTAATACTCACGTCAACAAAACGTCGCGAAAATAGATTTTATAATTTTCATAAAAGAGATTGCCCACCGACAGTACTCTTGCGAAATGACTCGTGTCTCAAAAAGTTGAACCGCGAGAAATATCTAAAATGAAAATATTTTTTTTAAATAAGAAATTATTATTATTTACATTGGGTTAGTTTTTTTAACTATAATTAGTACTTTTATGTTTCCGTCGATAGAGTAACCCATTTTTTCAGTCCCCATCGCAATAAATGTAGTCTCAGAGAATATTTCCTAGAAACTGACGTGGGGATGCATCGAGATGTGGTCGCAGTGGACAAGAGACCCTGCTCACCGCGGCTAAAAAAAATTGGTGCAAGTCAGTAGTGCTTAGGTAACATTACAGTTTCAGGATGTTTTTTTTGTATTTTTTTCACTAAACCAACTCTTTCTTCTTCGCAAAATAAAATGGTAATGATTAACGTTGGGCTTGTGCTGTGGTGTGTCTTTGTGTGTGCTTGTAAGGGATTATGTGAGCGTGTGTACTGTGTGTAGATGCTATATCAAGGGTTCGTTGTCGTCATATTATGATAATTTCAAAAGAGCTGATGTGAGTGCTTTCTTACAGCTCGTGGTAGGTCACAGATTTTGCTAACTTTATTGCAAATATTGGGATGGGAATAATAAGTACAGCGTCTAGCTAGTTTGGATTTAGCATTTGATAAGGGTTCTCTGAAGATACGCTTGTTTGTTACATCGGTATCGTCTAGTTGAAATCTACTAGGCTCAAAGCAGTGTCCCTACGAATAAACTTCCGGATTTGATGATTTCTTCTGCTTATGATTAACATAGGTAGAGTATGCCACACGACAGTGTTGACACTTCGACCATGAGCTGGCCTCTCGTAGTACGTAGTTTCAATATAATAAGGGCCAGCTTATGCTGGTCACCACTGACATGCAGTCTCTCGTACTATTCCAAACAACGAAACGTCATACGAAACGTATTTTTCGTCCCGGCAAATTAAAACATAACTAGGTCAGCACCCTAATTGCATAACACATTTTCGTAAACGATTACGACTAATCCGTTTGATTTTGACGGCTCAAGAACATTCATTGCGTTCTATATATTGTTGAGCAGAATTTTTATCGAACTTAAGAAGCAATGGATTAGCAATCTGTTTCAAAACGATTCAGATTCCGATTGATTGTGTATTACGCAATTAGGGTGCAGAACAAGTACTTGTTTAATTTACCATGCGGGCTGTTTTTATCAATGATTTAACGTTTTTTAAATTAAACTTTTCGTGCATTCATTCTGTATGTGAATCTCCTATTCATACGAGTTTAAAGTGAATACGAAATGTGTGTGCCTTGTTTTTGCATTTTCAGGTTTGAATATTTTAAGACACATACGGTGAAATGCAAACGTTTACAATCAACAGGTTTCTAGATAGACTATTTAAATAAATGTCGATACTTTTTTCCTAATTGCCTCTTGATATCTGTTATCAATGGATCTAGGTAAATGTTTTTTATAGTTACGCAATACCGCATGGTGCATTGTGCTGTGTAAAGTTGAGTTACGCAAAACAACACAGTAGCTGAGACATAGACAGACGCATCGACACTGCACGATTTTGATGATCTATGACGTCGTATGTCAGCCAAATTTGACAACATTGAACTGATTGTTTACAGACCTGCAACGTGGTTGCGATTATACAACGTTAAGCCAGCTACCGAGAAACAAATAATAAAATATATTTTTAAAAATTACAAGGCTTAAAATTAAGTACAGTTTTGCGTATATGTAAATCATAATCCTAAAACTTACGTGCCTGAACCAGGTAATACTGTTTTTCAGGCGAAAAGAGCTAAAACAGTCTGCAAAAATTTACAAACAATCAAAAAGTTGACACTAGACAAATACATTTTATGTTGAGTGCATAACTCTTAGCTTCTACATTTGACAAATTCTCTGTATCTTAGTAATACATACTTTGGAGAGCCCTCTTGAAAATTCTCTTACAATTTGTGTAGTTCAGGGAATAAATGTTTGCTTTCTACATCTTTGGTCATAAAAGCATGTTTTGTTGTATTTAGTGGACAGGCTATATCTTTACGTATTTTATTAGTATATTCAGTGCTGTAGGGTAGAGCTGTGTGTTGTTTTAATACAATGCCCTTTATAATAGTTGCCGAACTGTTAATACTTGACAAGATTTATATAGGAGGTTAGTAGAAAAAAGGAAAGGGCGAAAAGTAGACACTTTAAGAATCAACCTTTTAGCTCTCTCTATGGTTAGTAACACTGTTTTACCCGCTCCACCCCATGTG
The DNA here is from genome assembly GCA_963555695.1 of Dasypolia templi. Classification (NCBI taxonomy): domain Eukaryota; kingdom Metazoa; phylum Arthropoda; class Insecta; order Lepidoptera; family Noctuidae; genus Dasypolia; species Dasypolia templi. Next base: position 7,755,765 of record OY743137.1, on the reverse strand, counting down.
GTAATACTGTAAGTTATAATCGATTGACATAGAGCAAGGTAAACTTGTCTAACTATTTTTGGGTCAGCAATATAGCGTAACTTTTTAAAAACATTATTGTTTGAACGAAAGTGTTTCATTTATTATAACACCAAGGTATTTTGTTGTATTAGCAATTTTAATGTTGGGTCAAACACATTGGTTATCCGTGGAATTTGTGCAATAATGAGCAAATTTATAATGTCGAGGTGCTAGTTGATGTTTGCTTGCGCATCGAAAATTTGTAATTTGTCTTGTCTGCATTTAATGTTAGTGAATTATGTTGAAGCCATTTATTAACAACATTGAATCCGTGTTGCGCAAGCTTGTAGACATTTTTTTCTGAGTCAGCCGAAAATAGAAGGGCAGTGTCGTCAGCATAAGAAACAATTTGGCCGTGATTTCGATTACAAAGATCGTTTATGTATATCAAAAATAGCGTAGGCCCTAAATTACTTCCTTGGGGAGCTCGTGAGAAGACGTGTTTTTTGTAACATCGCCGAGATCTTTATGAATCCTTACACATTGGGTACGGTCTTCTAGATGGCTCAGTTTCTATTCCTATTCCTATTCTGTTGCACAAGCTTCAAGCTTGTGCAACAGAATAGGAATAGAAACCGTATCAAACGGATAGTCCAAGAAGATTCCCAGTGTGTGGTTGCCTTTATCAAGTTCTTATGCTATATAGTCAGTCAGATGGTGAACGGCTTCGTCTGTTGATATTTTAGGCCTAAATCCAAACTGCCTTTTAGGTCAAATTAATTTCTTCTGCAAGTATTTGTAAAGCCTTTTTTATATTTTTTTCTAATCTTTTAGGCATAGAAGATAGTAAGAAAATAGGTATAAAATTTATTTTAATCTTTACTGCCTGATTTATAAATGTGCCTAAACTGTTTAATAATTTTAATTATATTAAATATGTTATCCCAGCCAACTGCACAGTCGTCTTTTAAACTCATAATTTCCACTTCAGTCTCGTCAGTGTTTAGCAACGCAAAGTATGATAAAATAGTGCTACACGTAAATGGTGTGCTTGTTAGATATTGTGATTGGCCCTGAACTTTTCCAGACAAACACATTCCAACATTATAAAAAAAAAAAAATGCAATACTAGCAGATAACTGTGATTAGTGTGCTTTCAATAAACCTGAAGATGACTGATTTTGTTTTGAGTTATACGTTGCACTTTTAATAGTAAAAAAATATGGAATTTCATGAAGTATCAGCCACCAGATTTTCTAGTGCAATTTTATCGTAGTTGAATAGTGCAATTTTATAGTACAGAAGATATTATATTATAACCATAGATTTGTTTCCGCACGCGAGCACTTAATTGCTTAATGTGTTCCCTGGAACCAAGGTTGCTATCAATTACGATACCCAGGTACCAGATGTTGTTGACGCGCTCTAGAGATCTGCACTAGCATCCCATGCCAGACAAGCATTCGTGGGATATGATGTGATATTTGTTACTATTTCTACCGATGCAACGAGCACTCATTGTCAAGTATTTAGTTATTTCAACGTTTAAGGTTAAGATATTAGCCCTGAGCCAATTATTCACCACATTGAATCCCTTTTGGGCGGCATTGAATACCTCATCCCAAGTATCGGCATAAAAAAGGAGAGCAGTGTCGTCTGCATATGAGATCAATTCGCCTCGGGGTAGATAGAGGTTAGTGAGGTCGTTAATGTAAATGAGAAATAGAGTAGGCCACAAAATACTACCCTGTGGTATCCCATAGTCGACTACATGATCACTGCTCGGGTACTGACCGACTCGGACACACTGTTTTCGCTCAGTGAGATAGCTTTTAAAAATATTCAGTTGTGTGCCTCTGATTCCTAAATCATCTAGTTTGTTTATTAATATAGGAATAGAAACAGTGTCAAAAGCTTTGATTAAGTCGAGGAAGATTGACAGGCATTTCCTTCCCATATCTAGAAACTGTTTTTAGTCCTACGATAAGACGTTCTATTTCTTCTTCGGTCACGTTAATCATTACGAATGAGTAGTAATCGGGATAACACCCAAAGACCGAAGTGCCGCGTTGTGGCGCGTTTGGATACAGGCATTTGCCAAGTCAAGACCTACACATGCAAAATAATTATTGATGTCACTGACCGATAGTTCAGGAGTATAGCGAAGATTGAGAAGTTCGTCTGGGATTTTGGGTTCTTTTGTTGTGTTGGTGATAGCTTTTATAGTTTTCCAAAAGGTTTTGGGATCGTCTCTAACTTCTGCAATAAGAGATCTGTCATATTCTCTTCTTACTTTTTTCAGAATAGCGTTGTAGTAATTTCTGTATCGAACATATGTTATTTTTAAACTCTCATTATTTGGCGACATGTTTGACTTTTTGCGTAGCATGTCTCTGTTTTACGAACAGCGAATTAATCCTTGAGTGACCCAAGGTTTTTTTTTTACGCCTAGAAAGTTGTATTACTTGACTATTCTGATCTACAGCTTCTTGTATCTTAGTTATAAGGTAGTTTAGCAAATAATCAGTGTCTTGAGATGCATAAATGGGATCTAGGTTTATTGACGAAATAGCCAATTTTAAAGATTCAATGTCAATTTTGGTAACTGTGGTGGTAGCAAAATAGCGTGACTGCTTGAAATTGATGCATTTTAAGACCCGATAATGATCAGTTAGATAAGTTCTGGGGATAATTGTGAGACCAGAGTACTTAGTTTTTATCAGTACGTGGTCAAGGCATGTCCCAGTAGCTTCAAAGGTCAATTCTGTGTGAGCTGGTAAGAGTCCGTGAGAGGCAGCTAGAGTAAGGTATCGTTCGCCAGGATATTCGATTTTTGAACAATTAATTATGTCTCCGATTATCATAACATTAACATTTTCGAAATATGCAAATTGCGACAAAACGTCGTTTAAGGAAGACAGAAATCCATCAACGTTTTTATGAGAGGGTGAGCGGTATATAGATATAATTACAGTGCGGTTGTCGCTTATACTGACCAAACAGTTATCATCTGCAAATTGAGGCTCGTGAATTGTGAAATTAAGTTTAGCTTTGAAGTAGACAACCACTCCATAATTTTGCCTAAGATTTCTTTTGGTGGCAGAGGAGCGATATCCTGGTATATTGGGAATGATGGATGAGGCGGATATCCAACATTCAGTCAGGACCGTTAGGGAGGCGTTAGCCTTATTTCAAAACCATGCATGTTACAGTTTATACTCCGTATGTTTTGAGTAAGGATAATTAAACGACTGGATTGGGAATGAGGTAAATGTTTATGACAGTTATCAATGTCAGAAACAATCGATTTAGAGACGGTAACACTATCAATATCCGAACCTATTTCAATTATGTTTCCGAATTTTAAAAGAAAGTAATTAAAAGGATCGAAATAGTTTGTGATAGATTTAAATTTATGTTGCAACGTTTTGTGCGTAGGACGGCAGACGGTTATTTAAGGGTTGACTGGGTACAGGAGTGATTAGTGTTTGTTTAAAGCAGTTTACAGTATGTAATGTAGTAGTAGCGAGTAGGTACAAACAGGTACTTGTTTGAGTGAAGTTTTGTTTTGTTGTTTTGTTATGGTAATATTGTAGTCGTAGTGATTTAGTTATTTCATTGTGCTTGATGTGTGAGAAGTTCTGTGTTTTGTGTGAGACTTGCATTTGCAATAAGATTTGCATAACAAGAGGAAGTGTTTTAGTGACAAACATTACTTTTACAATTAATATTGATATAGTAAACAAAAAAAAGTAGTGATAAAAGTTAGTCTGAAGGACCTCAGTAACTAAGACATGAAATAAAGAGTGTGAAATATAAAACATAACCATTAGTCATGTTTTCATCTTATTTAGGTCTGATTCGGTATTAATTCTTACAGCGTTTTGGTCCTCCTGCTTTCGAATGTAGATTTTCCCATAGGAAGTCCAGTAATACTGAAGATTGTTTGATTTAGCGTAATCTCGAGCAAGATAAAATAGTCCGTTTTTCTTGTAAGTCAGGTATTCAGACATGAATATAAGGTTTGATGGACCTTTTAGTTCTTTTTCAGTAGTGGTTAGTCTATTCTCTTTATGGGTTTTTTGTAGTTTTTTAAAGGCTGGCAAAAAATCTTCTTTTCTATGATTGTTGTAAGCTCGACAACTGCGAATTTGGGGTTTTAGGCGAAAAACATCTCTTATTTCTGACATGCTTATTTGAACGTCCAGAGTTTTCCCTGTATCAATGATAATCTGAGAGAGGGCAGTCTTGGTTTCCCCTTTATCTTCTGCAATATTACTAATTTCTTTGCAAGACGATTTGCTAATAACTTCAAGATTTTCAATTTTTTCTTCCTAATTTTGTATGTAGGCAACTATATCGACGTTATCTGACTCCAGTTTGTGGAGTTGGGCTTTTATATGTATGTAAAAAAATCTAAATCAAAATATTTTATTTCACATAAAACCTTCATGGGCACTTGGAACCATGGAAACGTCAGATTCTAGGTGCACGGTTCCAAATGGTCGTTTCCTATTGAGAAGAGCCGGCAAGAAACTCCATGGCAAGAACTCTTTTAAAAATATTTGTGTTTAACAATGTTTTCAAATTACGGTGTTGATAGGTATGGGAGGACAGTGTAGGCCTGTCAACAAGTGAGCGCGTTCTTTGAGGCGCCGACCGGCCCGCAGGTTGAACGCGTCCCAAAGGGTCATGGCCATCCGGCTGGTCCGGGGATACCGCACGGTCTCATGCGAGGCGGCGAGCCTCCTTGCCGGATTGCCGCCATGGGATCTGGAGGCAAAAGCCCTCGCGCACGTATGGGAGTGGCGCGAGGAGGCAAAACGCCGGGGTGTAACTCCGCTGCCGCGACAAGTCACGGTACAGCGGACAGAGCTCCGGCGGGATCTCATGGCGACATGGAGGGTGCGATTGTCGCAGCCCAGTGCTGGGCACGCCACAATAGCGGCGGTAAGTCCCCTCTTTGAGGAGTGGTTGGAAAGGCGCCACGGCGTCCTCACCTTCCGCCTGACACAGGTCCTCACCGGACACGGTTGTTTCGGGAGGTTCCTGTTTCGCATAAGGCGGGAGGAAACGCCCGGGTGTCACCATTGTCTGGATCGCCCCGAGGACACGGTGGAGCATACGGTAGAGGTATGTCCAGCTTGGGCGGAGCACCGCAGTGTCCTCGCGGAGGCGATTGGCGGCGGCGATCTCTCGCGTCCGGCCCTGGTCCAGGCCATGGTACGGAGCGAGAGGGAATGGAAAGCCGTCACCTCCTTCTGCGAAGCAGTAATGCTCGCAAAGGAGGAGGCGGAGCGCGTGAGGGAGAGAGCCTTGCGCCCTCACGCCCCTAGTCGCCGCAGGAGACGCCCTAGGCGTCGGGAATCGCAAGCAGATTCCCGGCCACCGTAGGCGCGGGCTTGCGGACGGCGAGCCATGGGTAGCTCGCCGTCCGGTAAGGACCAGGCCCGGGTCGACGGCGCGTGTGTGTTCCACGCGCGCCTCAAAGAGATGTCAGCACAAAATGACGGGGTCCGATAGGGCCGACGCCTCAGGGTCGCGGGTTATTCCACAGAGAAAACCGTGGCCCTGGCACAGGCAACTGAAGGAACACGGGTGGGTTTTAGTCAGTAAAAGTCTGACACGCCCTCCCGCTCCACCCAGAGCGGGAGAAGTCATTTGATGATTTCCCACCCCAAAAAAAAAAAAAGAAAGGCCTGTCAACAAGTACCATATGGTAAACAAATAGACTATGGTCTATAAATTTACAATCTACAACGTTCTCACATTTACAAAATATAAAATAAACTAATATAGTAAAATAAAAATATATTAAAATTGTAGGTATATAATGTCAAATAATGATAATATTATGACAGAGTTATGTAAAAAGTCAATATCTAATAATCCAAAATAAAAATTAAACACCATTATTTGGGAGCAGTTATTAGAAAAAAATAAACAGTTTGAAACTCAGTGAATTTATTTATTATAAACATCTTGTGTGCGTGAAAGTGTTTGACTCACTCAATCACCTCCGACCCTTCCACTTGCGTCTTCGAGAGGAGTTCGAGACGTATTGGAGAGGACTGAAAACGTGGCATAAGACGCCGCCACCTGAAGGTGTTCGACTCAGTCGATCACCTCCGACCCTCCGACTTGCGTCTAGGAGTTCGAAAGAAATTCGAGAGAATGAATAACTTGGCGTGAGACGCCACCTCCAATACAGAGTACTACGCGGTTTTCCTTCCTGAAGAAACAACAACCGACGCGAGCTCCCTCACAACGGGCTGCGGGCTGGTGGAGAGGCTGCCGCGAACTCGACTCTACCGACTTCGGGCCGGAGTAGCGGCCAGCGAGAGGTGCTTCGACTTCCGAGCTACTTCGCTACCGTGAACTCTCTCGCGACAGACTGCTGGACGCAGGAGCGGCCCAACCGAGCTTCTACTAATTCTTTTTTCTACATACCTTTGTATTTCATATTATAAAAATTATAATAACTTGTAATCACCTTCTGCACATTGTAACGTAACGTTTAGCCGACTGGCTAAACAGTCGGCTAAACGTTACGTTACAATTTGCAGAAGGAATTGTTGCCAAACTTTCTTGTCTTCGACGTAATCTTTAATCTTATTATATGCTTTTTAGATAAGGACATGTTTGATGTGGGTTTTGAACTTTCCATCGCTAAGTTCTGTAACCGACTTTGGCAACTTGTTATAAAAGCGGATACTGTTTATCAGAAATGATTTGCTTGTTTTAGTTAATCTAAATTTGGGTATAACCATTTCATGTTTACTACGTGTATTTATATTATGGAAATCGCTTCTAATTTTAAAAAGTCCTAAGTTTTTGCGAACAAACAAAATAAGGTATAAAGAAAAGGCAGATTTGTATATCAATTTCTTTGAATTTGTTTCTAAGAGACTCGCGAGGACCCATTTCATAGATCGCGCGAATTGCCCTCTTTTGTAAAATGTCTATTTTAAAAATAAGACAAGTGTCGTCGTATTTTGCGGATATGTACAAACTTTAAGGACTTATCTGTCTCATTACATTGTTCCTCAATGTCGGTTACTTTTGCTAACAGTGATCTATATTTTTCATCCTGTTGTTCAGTAAATTCAGCAAACATTTTTTTAATTTATGTCATAAATGCTGAGATTTCATCCCCTTGTTGATGTTTGCGTTTGCATCTCATTATCTTTGAAGCTGGTTGTTGGGAAGCCACAGTTGATGTTTTCATGTCCGGATCTGAATCGTAGAGTGGGTCTGTTGATGTTTTCGGGGGAGTTCTGTTGATCGGCATGATTTATTATGTTGAAAAAATATAATAAAGTAAACATTTATGAAATGGAATCCACAGTTTTCAAATCAACGCCCACAGTAAATAGATCTATGCAAAGAAAAAGTATTAAATAAAAACCTTTGTGACGGTTCGAACTTGAGCCCTTGAATATGCAAGGCGGCGGCTTTGCCGCTGGACTGGATGAACGATAGTCATGTAGTTGAAAAACATGTTTTCCGATACATCGATGTACGGTCAGTTCTCCAATTGCAAATGTAAATTTGTTCAAAAAGATTTATTTATATTGTGATAAAACTACAAATGTAAAAGTTTTGGATTTTTTCCTTTTCTTGTGATGTGAGACCTTGCTTCTCGCCAAGTTTCAAGATTTTAGGTTTTCATCTATTTCCAAGCATCCAAATAATCGCCATATTTTTTTACTGCGTTGCCTTAGAAGCTTTATTTTTTTAGAGCTTCAAAAGACCGTCGACCTACGTATTTCAGATTAATTTCAACTTGATACCTTTACGCGTTTCTGAGAAAGAGTGTCTTGATAGACTGACAAACAGACAGACGGACAACGAAACAATCCTGGAAGGGTTCCTTTTTTTTTCTTTTGAGGTACAGAACCCTAACTAGTAGTACATCAACTGCGCTAGATTTTTACAAATTTCGTGGACACTTGGATTTTCTGTATCGTGGGGAAAATGTGAACCAAATGTTTGTGGTACAAAAACTACTCTCTAAAGAAATCTAGTAAAACGATAGGGTGGTTCTATTCTTAACCAAAACCATGACCCAAGTTAGTCCCAGACACCGCAGCATTAGACTTCCTCAACGTTTAGTAGTTAGTGTCAAACCGGGTAATAGGAGCTCGATAATAAAATGTGATGACAGAGTAGTTAAGCAGAAAAGGGATTGCTAGTTTATTTTTACATTGGACTGACTTGTTTCTCGTAAGAATAGATTTCTTTTAAATGAATCCCTTAACTCCGCTGTTGTATATCGAATTATGCCTGAAACTTCATCGGAAAACAAAATAATGAATTTGAAAAAATAAACCACTAATCCGGATATGTAATTCTCGAATTACAAGCGCACCAACAGACACTCAGACTAAGTAGAAATAAATCCAACATCAAATTCATTGGGCTCTTGAACCTTTGCGATGAGAAACATGTTTATCATCATCATCATCAGCCTACAGCAGTCCACTGCTGGACATAGGCTTCTCCAATCACATGCCTTGAACACTCGATGAAAAATATGATTCACCATTTTTATAAAATACAGTAACTCATTGACACAGCGCTTATTGTAACAAGTTTCATGTGTATAGGACCCTAGCCAACTTGTTTCCAGTTCCCTACGTCACTTAAAACATTCATAACCGTTGTTTTTTTCTTTTAAAACACTACATTCCAAAACACTTCAGGAACTTAAATTCAAGTTGGGAACAATATCTTGTAGCAGTAAGTGAAATAATGTGCTGGCGACTGTACTGTACTGTCCTGTCAATGCGTCACCTAGTGCCATGTTTTAAACTGTTTTCTTTATTTTTTCATTTAAAAGACTCGTTGAGCACAACTTGGATTTAAAGTTCTGTAATAAAAATATTAAATGAGTTAATGAAGATGAACGTTAAAAAATATGGTGAATCTTTAAGTTTCCCTTTGATACATATGAATAGGAATTGTGTGTCTTTCGCAAGGTACAAACCTACTAAGAATTGCAAGAATCAGTAAGGTAAATAAAGTATAAAAAGTAATCTTACTGTTTCACCCTTTTTTTCATTTCTTGAGTAGAAAAAAAACTTAAGAAACCAATGCAACTTAAGAACCCAATGCAATCCCAGCGGTCTCCGGCCTCAGCCGTCTCGTTAAGATGGCTGAGGCCGGAGACCGCAAAGAATGGCAGTTTTTAAATATTAAAAAAAACATACTTTCTTCACCCATGTTTCATTTCATTCAAAAGTAATTGAATTTATGTACTAAGTTTGTGGAGTTTTGAACAATTTGTAGGCATATTCGTATGAAACTGGGTCAAAACAAATTTTAAACAGTCGTTTCTGAACGGTTACGTTACCCTAAAAAGTTAAGTGAGTGTTGCAATGCCAGTTTCTAAGGCAAATAGACACCAACTTCTAGTATAACTATAATCGGCTATTTGAGTTTTTTTTATATTATTAAGAGAGCAGAAGAGTTTTAACTATTTCTAAACATTTTATTTCAAAACATCACACAAAAAAATACAAATCCGGATAATAAAATTGACCAAATTTTGTCAAAAGCTCCCTCGGTAGATAATTTTGCACTTTCAAATTGAAAATTATTTAAGCGTGACATCGCCTAACAGCGGGGAATTAAGAGTTAATTGGCCGAATAAACAATATCACGAGGCTTTCATTGCAATACATTACACAGATTACGAAGAGTATTGGCACCGAATAGTTCACGTCAGCAGATGGTGAAATGTATAGTGAGGTTTTTTAAACGTGCCCGATCAGTTAATGGTGCACGTGATTGTTAACATGTAGTCTCGGTTTAGAAATATGGTGCAGTTTCGTCGCGGCACTCGTGCGAGCGGGTCGTGTCACAGTTGTTATCGTTAACTGAGCAGAGCGCATATTGTTAAGTACATCTGAACTTAGAAAGGAGCGGCACGTGGCCGGTCGGTCGGCTACCTGCCGCCTGTCGCAGATGCTACTTGTTTACGAGTAAAATGAGCGATAATTATGAGACGAGTAACGAAATAAATAACGATTCTTTGAATGAGATTACTATTTTAAATGATGAGTTAGACATAGAATACAGTGAAGACAAGACCAATAAAAGAATGAGAACAAGCAGTGATGAAGAATGGACAGAAGTTAAGCGGAGAGAAAAAAAATTGAAGGAGACAGAAAAGATAGAAGTGTACATATCTAGCCAAGATAAACTACCTAAACAATTTAGTCTTGCTAAGTTATTTAGAGATCAGAATATAAAAGATATTATTAGGGTGAAATTTGTCAATCCGTATCGAGTTCGTATAGAATTGATTAGCGAAATCAGCGCTGAGAATTTAGAGACTTGTCAATTCTTTATCGATAAGGGATGGCATATTCAAAGAGCGATGGAAAGGAATTTGTCCTACGGTGTAATACGAGATGTCGATTTAGACATGCCAGAGAAAGACATTTTGGAGAGTATATTTTGTCCCGAACCAGGCAAGCTATTGTCCTTAAATCGCTTGAATCGCAAGAACTTTGAGGCAGATGGGTGGTCACCCAGTGAAGCGGTTCGTCTTTGTTTTAAAGGGTCGTACTTACCACCTTATGTTTATACACATGGTTTGAGGATAAAGGTAGAACCATATGTATTTCCAGTGTCGCAATGTTCGCGCTGTTGGAAATACGGTCATGTACTTAAGAGATGTCCTAGTGCTAAAGTGGTGTGTCCAAAATGCGGAAAAAACCATGACAATTGCGAAACCACTAGCTTGACATGCGTTAACTGCAATGGAAGACACATATCTTTGTCAAAAACATGTCCAATCTTTTTAAAGGAAAAAAGATTGAGGGAACTCATGTCGGAATTTAATTGCACTTACAGAAAGGCGCTAACTATATATGTTCCTAAAGACGAACCAACGCACAAGGAAGTTAACATAGAAGTGAAGGATAGCGATATTAAATTTTCAACCCTGCAAGTCGTGGACACAGCTCCTACTCAAACCACTAGGAGTCTGGCTTATGCTGAAGTGACAACGAAGGCGCAGGTATATAAACAAAAACAAAAGTCAGAGTCTAAACAGAAACAAAAGAAACAGGAAAACTCGTCAGACCTGGAGTTTATGGAGTGGAGTAAAACAGAAATAGAAGAATTGAATGAAGCTGAAACTAAAACTTCGAGTGAAACAGGAGAAAGAGAAAAACACAAAGACATAAATTTCAAGGAATTGTTGAAGCGATTACAAGAGATAATATTCATGAAGGGAAGCACTATACAAATGATTTACAAAGGAGTACTTAAAACATGCATTGAGTGGGTAATTTTAGTAGTAGTTGACAATGTAGCGGATTGGCCTATACTTAAATTAATCCTTGATTATTTCTCAAATGCCAGGTAACTATGACACTAATGTAAGATTAAATATTATCCAATGGAACGCACAAAGCATTAGACCAAAGTTAAGCGAGTTTGATAATTTGTTAACACAAGACAAGATTCACATTGCCGTATTAAGCGAAACCTGGTTACAACCAGACAGTTATTTTAATGTTAAAGATTACGATATATTTCGCAAAGACAGAGACGATTCATACGGTGGTGTAGCAATACTTACACATAAGTCAGTAAAATGTCAGATTTGCCATGATTTACAACATTCTAACTCAGGTATAGAAATTATACACATTAAATTGCATAATTGTAATCAAATTGAAAATATTATATCGATTTACTGTCCGCCTTCCGTTAATACTAGTCAGTCAGACTGGGATCAATTATTTGCACAGGTTAATAATAAAACCTTACTTTTAGGTGACTTCAATGGCCACCATCCCAATTGGTCCAATAAAGTAGACCGAAGAGGTAATCAAATATTTGACGCACTTATTGGTAGTAGCCTTATTTCATTAAACAGTGGCGATCACACGCGTATTAAGTTAGTCAATGATATACTACAACAGTCATCCCCTGATATTTCGTTAGCGTCATCCGATATAAGCTTAAGCTTAAACTGGCAAGTGTTAAATGAGACATTAGGAAGCGATCATTGTGTTATTAAAATATCAACGTACTTTAAAACTAGTAACGTTCATACGTCTCGTCGAAACTATAAAAAGGCTGACTGGGTAGGATACCAAAAACTTTTAAATGACCTTTTCGATGAGTTCGTGTTTACGAATGATTTACAAAAAGGATATGACATATTTATAGACTTTTTAGACATAGCTGCAGATTGTTTTATACCATGTGTTAAAATTAATACTAACCCAGAGCGAATTTTTACACCGAAACCTTATTGGTGTCCTTATCTTTCTAAAGCTGTAGCAGAGCGCCGTTTAGCACTTTCCAAGTTTAGACGTAATCCATCACCTCATAACCTCACAATCCTTCAAAGTAAAATCAGTGATGCTCAAAGATATATACGGTGCACTAGAAGCAAGTCATGGCAGGACTTATGTTCTACTCTTGACCAAACTACCACACATAGTGATTTGTGGCGAAAAATGAGATGGATTAAGGGGTATAACGCAACAAAATCACATGTTGACATCACTAAAGCAAACGAATTACTTTGTAGTTTAGCCCCCGATTTTGTACCCCGCGACTACCCTATACTTACGTCGAATAACCCAAACTTTGAAGTACCAATTACAATCCAAGATTTAACTAAAAGCCTAAAAAATAAAGATACAGCCCCTGGTAGTGACAAGATCACATATTCCATGATAAGATACTTACCTGAAAACGGGAAACAAGTTTTACTGAATTTATTTAATTCATTTTTCAATTCGTCGTTTGTACCTAAACAATGGCGCGATATAGTGGTGGTACCGATTCCCAAACCAGGACGGGATCCCTGTTTGGCCTCTTCCCTTCGCCCCATATCTTTGATCTCATGTATATGCAAAACTTTCCATAACATTCTACTCAATAGACTAGAGTGGTTTATAGAAAAGAACTGTTTGTTAGACCAGAATACCACAGGATTTAGAAAATGTCGATCTACATTAAATAATCTTACTAGTTTAGTTTCTAGAATTCAAACAGGATTTTCTGAAAAACAAATGACCATATGCTGTTTTATTGATCTGGATAATGCTTATAACAATGTAGATGTGCATAGTTTATTGCGTCTTATGGATGGCCTAGGTGTGGGAAATAAACTTTGCACCTATCTGTGGAACTTTTTAAAAGCAAGAAATTTAAAAATTCGACTTGATAATGATTCACTATGTAGAACTACTTGTCGTGGCTTGGCACAGGGTGATCCATTATCGCCATTGTTGTTTAACATAGCTACTATCAATATCTGTAAAAAGATAAATAATGTATTTATTTCCCAGTTTGCAGATGACTTTGTATTGTATTTTAATACCAACAAACTTTTGGAGGCGACACAGAAATTGCAAACGGCTTTAGATCAATTTAATAAGTTAGCCCAAGATATTGGTTTAAATGTTTCAACTACTAAAAGTAAAATTTGTATATTTAAAACTGGCTTCAGGAAAGATATGATTGATATTAAAATAAATAATAGGCCCCTCCAAGTAGTTGACAACTATAAATATTTAGGATTGTGGTTAGATCGATCTCTAAGATGGTCTAAACATATAAATGAGCTAAGAGACAAATTTTCCAAATTTCTGAATGTGTTTAAAGTACTAACTGGCCCAGGCTGGGGCATACACCCCGCTCATTTACGACGCTTATACATTGCTATCATACGAAGCAGAATAGATTATGCCAGTTTTTTATTTGATAATAGTTCTCAAACCCATTTAAATAAATTAACTAAAATACAAAACCAATGTTTGAGGGTCATCGGTGGTTTTATTAAAAGTACACCCATTCATGTGATGGAATGCGAACTACACCTGCAGCCGTTACATATTCGCAGATATTACTTAGCTGGTAAATTCTTTTTGAAACTTAAATCATTTGTAGATGGGGGCACATGTGAAATTGTAAACAAACTTAATATTTGCTGCCAAGGGGCGTATTGGAGACGTAAAAAAAACCACTGATAGCTCATATTTATGGAACATTGAATAATATAAGCATGCACTCCAGCGATGAACTAGGATTATTTTCGCTTAATACCTGGATAAGTGGTGTAAACTTGTCTTGTACGATTAAACCAGAAATTAAAGAGATATCAGAAGCAAAAAAGTCATACGATCACTATCAACTTCGAATTATATGTAGTAGAAATTTTAACAGGATCTATTCTGGATATTACAGGATTTATACGGATGGATCTAAAATTCGAGATAATGTTGGAGCTGCGTTTTGGGACCCTCAAAGTAATACATCTTTTAAGTTCAAGTTAAATTCAAATATTTCTGTCATATATTCCGAGTTAATCGCTATCTTCGAAGCCATCTCATACCTTGAATCGGTAGATTTTCAAGATTTCGTAATCTATTCTGACTGTAAAAGTGCACTCCAACATTTGACGAGGTGTACTGGAAATTTTCGTGGCTATCCGGTAGCATACCAAATTATAGATTGTATTTGTAGATTTAGAGATAAAAATAAAAATATTGTTTTACAATGGGTACCTGCCCATATCGGCATTGAAGAAAACGAAGAAGTGGATCAATTAGCCAAAGAAGCGTGCTTAGAGGGTGTTCCTTTGACTTGTAAACCTTATTGGACAGATGTTTTAAATGTAGTTAAATCTAAATGTTGTGAAATATGGAAAGAATACTTCGACGAGAAGTCATTAAGAAAAGGTATTTGGTATCGGACACTGCAGCCAAGCATTCAGAATTATCCTTGGTTTGATAACGCCGATATGAGTAGACAAGAAATTGTGACAAGTTTGAGACTTCGTTCCGGACACATCCCATTGAATAGTTTTGCTGCATTGATGGGCAAAGTTACATCTCCAAACTGCACGGAATGCAATGTAGTGGAAGACGTTTTCCATATTATGGTGGAGTGTGTCCGGAACGGGGCGGAAAGATATTTGATTCGTGAACAATTTAATATTAATATTTGTGAATTTGGAGAATGTAATACTATTCTAGCTTTTCCAGCATCCAAAGCCGCTAGAATTATATACAAATTAGTTGACTTAGGAATTAAGCGTAGATGTTAAGTTTTGTATGGTACAAAGGTTTCCTATGAGGGTGACATGTTCACTATGTGATCAAACCCTCGATAATAAATAAAGATTAAAAAAAAAAAAAAAATATGGTGCATGAGAATTGTTTAAAAGAAAGATGTTTCATTTTGTCTGAAATACTGTTAAAAAAACGCCCAAGAGCGTGTCGGGTTCCGTAGTTGGGCTGAATTTATCACAAAAACCAACTTAACATTGTAGTTGAAAAACAATAACAAGTTCTCCCTCATACATCGATATACGCCACGGTAAATTCTCAAACCGCAAATGTAAGTTTGTAATTGCAAAAAAATATTTAAAATTTGATAAATGTCCACATTAACGATTTTCGGACTTTTTCCTTTACTTGTGCTATGAGTCCTTGCTTCTTGGCTAATTTCATGATTCTAGGTCAACAGAAAGTACCCTTATGTTTTGATTGTCTTGCAAGTGTCTGTGGCGGCATCTACACCGCCATATGCGAACAACGCATCACACTGACGTCACACAAATCCTGCATCGCGCAATCAGAGTTTACCGCGCAGCTTGCATATATACGAGTACAACTTCCTCGGTGTGGCTCGCTGGCTCATGTCCCGTGTATCCTCGGCCCGGAGGGTGTTGTTGTGATATCCGCAGCATTGCTGCGTCCCATTCGCAGATGTGAGACCTGTAGAATATAAGACAACACATTAAAATAAACGTTTATTTACAATTTTATGCATTGCTATTCCACGTTTTACGTACCCAATGTGTCTGGCCTACTTGCACGCGACTGAAATGTATGATGTCAGGATGGCGCCAGTTGTCCCATCCTTTACCAAGTCCTAGCAGCGGGCGACCCTCTGTGCAGTTTGCGTTTTGTCATTCCCATAGATAAGCATAAGACTATAGAAATACACCGAGAAATTGGAAATGAATAATTGGTATGCGGGTAGGTTACCTACCTGTCATCTTATAAAGAATTAATGAAACTGTTTATTTATTTATTTACTTCCAATTTCACTTTCACAAAAATGTTTAGCTGACTTATTCATGTTCGAAAACCATCGTATTTGGGCAATCTCGATGCCAACATAGCTAAGAGTTAAAACACTAAAAAGTTGCAACGTGTCCGTAAATAGTCCGCCGCGCTCGGCTGTTTGCAGCCTATTGTGCGTTGTATCAATATAGTGCACGGATTAATTAATTATACAATGCGTTGGAGCGTGGAAGTCTGGCATCGTTTAAAGCAGGTTTTGGTTTGTTCTGGCTCGTTTTCGAATTATTTCTCTATTTTCGTCTCATTTATTTATCAGTATGTTTTTTTTTTGTTCTGCATTTTACTCTATTTATGTACTTAATCATCACTATTATTATTTGAAACAATTTTATTTTTATATGTATGCATACACACGTCACGTTGCAGTATAAAACTGATTTACATCCGTTACCTCACAATTCAGGTCCGGTTGAAAACCAGCGTCAGGCAATAGTTGTCTGGCATTTTTTTGATGAACTGGGCCTTTTTGGCGCAGCTGTGAGGCACACTACCCTGCTAGTTTCATATTTCGCACTGTACACCTTATTATTATTTTTTATCTTTATTTTGATTGTTTTTCTCATAACTTTTACCTGTTTTGTGTGCCTTTTAGTCTGTGCTAAATAAACGTTTTTTCTTCTTTCTTTCTTCTTCTTTCTTCCCGACAACAATCATCGGGCAGTTGCCCACCAGATACGACATCCATCAGGTCGGAGGAACCTCCCCTTTCCGAAGAGTATGAGTGAACTATACACCCTGTACCTCATATCCCTTCACTGGTCCCTTCATGTCAATATATGCGGCAATATGCGTACAAAGCATATAGGTTTGCTTTTAAGTGAATAGTCAGATTTGTTGGTACATGTTCGAGATATCTTCAAAGTCATGTATTTTATTTTTTATAACCCAAAACTTGTGACGTTACAACGTTTCTTTGCGTTAGTAAATAAAATATTTACAACGTACATCATCTTTTATAGTTTGCATAAAAATCAAACTTGTTTAATGTTTCTATTTTTTATTAAATCGTAAGACCTAAGAAACGTTGCGTTTTATGATCTTCAGAAGTAATGTTCCAGAAACTAGGTTTATTTCATTTTTGTAGAAGTACTGTCAAACATCTATAAGCGTCTACCCGCTAAAATAAACTATGTTATAGGTATAAAATGATTAAATCACTGTATTATTAGATTTTATAACTGTAGTTCATACTACAGTTATACAACCAACTCTACTAACACCATTGTTAGTAGAGTTTAGTTTTTTCAAACTCCACAATTTAACAATTCTTTAAATGAGCTAATTTTTTACCAAGTGATAATGAAAATAAGACCGCTGCTACAATAAGGCCTAATTATGTAAAGATAGAAAAATTAAAATCAAATATTATCCGTGGTTGTATCATAGACTAACCCCTTTTTCAGAAACGACTCTCCCAAAATATTGACACATATTATTAATCCGTCTCCATCAAGACATTCATTTTATTCTAACTCAGTTATCCATGGCAAACCTGACCCACTTTTGTTGAATTTATTTATAGGTTTCAATGTATATTCAGAGTCAACGAGTGATTCAAGGGTCCACGGTGTTTGCACACCTACGATTCCCGTCAGATACTTCGAAACTCTTGAGATTTCGGTCTGTTGAAAATGGAACGAGAATCTTGCGAGTGGAACAGAGTATAATGGAAATTTGTCGGCGTATTGAACTATGTTTCGAGATTGATCTAAGTACTGGAACCTTTTCATAAATAAAAAGGACTAATTCGAAGAAATAATCTGCCTTGTTTTGTTTGATTGAGTATCAGTTTCAACAGCGTATACAGCGCATTTAAGTGAGTTTTGATAAAGGGTCAATTATTTTGATATGAAGTCGACGTAGAAAAAACACTGTGCGGTTGCTACGCCGTAGCAGAGCTGCTACGCGTTTTTTAAACAGTAAGAAATGTGTTTGACTTTTGCAAACGAATTCAATGCATAATATAAACATAAACAGTTTTGTAAGTACCTATTTTAGTTTCAGTCTGTATCTTTTGGTCCCAAATTTCAAACAAATTTATCTTAGCGTGTCCCTAATCACATCTTCACAGTAGTAGTTCGTACTAAAACCCGATTCTGTCAAACAGTAATATTGCAAATGACATATAACAGTACCCGTTGATTTGTTACCGGAAAACCGCAGCCCGTGACTATGGACTTTACATGCTTTGAAACAGATAAATAAATAGGATTTCCCTGTTAAACGTTTTGATTTTCATTCGTGTGAGGCGGTAATCCAACAGAATAGGAAATATACAAACTTTACATTGTAAACAAGTATTCTAAGTTTATACTCATTTGCATATTATTTATTCGACCAAATTCACATAAATTTTTAATCAAATCAACTCAAAGAAAAGGTGATAAAATCGACCAATCAAATAGTAGTATTTCATAACCTAACACGCCTGTATGCCCCAAAGAGCTGGGCAGAACTGCACCTATAAGTGCACCCATATTGCGCCATTTATGTTAAATACCATGTTATATGGGGTGAGCTTATTGTCATCCACCCGACCAAAAATCCAGACTCCAGGATGCTACTTTGAAATTGCAGATGAGAAAACCCAGTAACGTTTTCGACTTCGTACTCAGCAGTAGCGCTACGACCACTAGACTAAAGAGGCATTTGAAGTATTGGTAAATCACAAAGAATAATAATATTATGATGCTAAGTCTACATTCGCACGGACGTAAAAATTTCGAGGCGGGATTTTTTCGCGCTCTGAATCTTCGGCACATAGCTTAACGCCGAGAGTTGAAAACCTAACTTGGTTTTTACCACGCGCTCGCTTTCGCAATGCAAGTTATTTTTACAACCGTGCGAACGTGGTCTTATTCGATCCGTCCTACTCTTATAATAATTATGTAGCAACAATTCATAAACTCGATCTTTCAACTTCAATACAGTAACTAAAGTGACTAGAAGGCTACTAAAAAGAGCCAAGGCTTTTACATAATAAATGGGAACATTTAACGTTACTGACTACTAACTATTTCAGCACAAATCCACGTATGTTGTGTACAAAAATAATTTGTTTGTTGTAGGGATTTCATATTCAAACATAATTATTCTGATTCTGATAATTTATTTAGGCTCTGTTTATGCATTTAAGCGGGAAACATAGAAATAACATTTGTGTTATTGTTGTTTTTTTTATCAACCTGTATTGCTTTTTATCACAGCTGGGCAAAGGTCTCCTTCAAAGCTTTCCACTCTTCCCTGTAGGTATTCTCTGTCCTGACAATCACTTTATTTCAATCACAACTTCTTATAAAAGAATCACCATGAAATGAGAAACCAGTATTAAACTTTTTTACCTATTTCAACAGTTTGTTAATGAATTAAATGAAACACTATAATTGTTCTAGGCGCTACAGCAGGTGCAACGGGACGAGCCTGCCACAAGAATGATACCTTCCATTTTTTTAGTGTATGGCATCTCGTGTTGACCTTGAGAGTTCGTGACTACTTACCCAGATTATCCTGTGACCGCTTTAAGCGAACTCAAAGCCTCCAGCCAGGGGCGAAAAACTTACGTTAATATGCGACTGCAGGGAGGACAGCAAGATGGGACAGGCTAGATAAAACTTTGATGATTATTATTATCAGAGGTAATTTAAAGCTACAGGCTCAGCTACGGCGCTGGCTGGCACTTCGTCGAGCAAGGGTCGGGGGGAACAGTTACGTCGGGGTCTTCGCGAGGGACCTCGGCGGCGAGGTCGGAGTGTTGGTTTTTGTTTTTGTGCACTGTGCTGGTGGCCCTACTGCACTCCTGGATGAGAGTTATGTGGTCACCGGGGTCGGATCCCTTGCTTGCTGCGTACTCGCTTATATAGAGTGGTTTAAGTAGTGGGGAGAGTGGGGAGGCGAACGTGGCGCTTTGCACAGCGTAACTCGGCCCGCTACTCGTGATGTTTACAGTGGTGACGCCGTCATGTATAATTATTTTCAGCCTAAATAATAATGAGTTTAATTTAAACTTAAACACCATCACTCTGTAGATATTTGTAGGACTTTATGCAACTCAACCTACATACATTCTTAATTTTCATTTACCCCTACACAAGGCACGGAATATCATAAAATATTTCCAAGTTAGCCAGTAATTGTTATTGTTGCTATGGAAACGGAAGAATGCGAGCATATTGTCATGGCGTCCCGTTAGTTCATCTGTTACTTCGTGTGGATGCTTCTACTAGAATGCTTTTAGGTTTTATGAGATTTTTTTTACCCCGAGGCAAACGTAGGACGATATTGCAAAAATTTAACCGGCTTTTGGAGACAAACTTTTGCTATGAGAGGATTTGAGAAACACCAATTTACGTCGTGAAAATTGTGCCCAACTTTTTCTAATGAAGATAAATCTCTATATTTTATTTGTGTTTACTTTACCTGACTACCGATGATTTTTTTCCTAGTAATTTTAACAAAATATATATATAAATATGGAGGTATAAAACTATCGTAAATTAAATAATAAAATTGAGGTATAAAGAACAATGAACATACCAATTTTTAAGGTTAAAAACACAACAGAAATTGCTTTATTGACAAATTGGTATAATAAAAAAAAGTTTGTGTAACTGCAGGTAATGACTCACCATTTTACATATCCAAGAACTGTAACACGCTAACATTTCATGGCGCTTGTAGATAAGCTCGAATTACGTCATTTCTCATTGACATGCTACACTTTGTACAACAATACGATATCTGCGATATATTTAAAATAATATAAGAGAAAATTACAAATATCTTCTGAAATTCTTTTTAATTTTTCAGTATTGACATCGTCTTGCACCTGAAGGCAGGCTGTCTCAATAATCTTACTTCTCGAGACTTTTGGCAAACTTGTCGTATTTCCTCGGTCCCTGGCGGTATCGAGTCGTTGTAGTTGAGGGCTTTTATCACGTCCATATGTGCTTGCTTTTACGATATCTGTCTGATAGCGTATCCGCCATACAATAAATAATTTCAACGGCATATTTTGACAGTAAGACTGGGTGTCTTACTCATTAATTAAAATTAAATGGTCTAAGTTTATGACCGTTGGTTTGTTTTAAACTTCGCTAAACAAACATTCATGTTAGCTCTGAAACTAGACATGAAAGTTTCTAGGTTATGTCAACAATGCCTTGGGATAATGTCGGGTTCGAGTTTACGTTAGTTGGAACTTGGCAATATTTCTTTGTTTGTAGCTTTTATGAACCAGCGTTCGAAATGATACCCACTTTGCTGAAAAGTTGCTAAAAAACATTAGAATACATCCTAATTAATTTTGTCCTTGTGTACGTTATGATGATTTTAGTAAACTTGATACATTCTTACCCACATTTTTTGTTTCCTTGGGTTGTAGTAATTGCAAGAAAGAAATCTTACAATTTGAACATCAGCCTACAGCAGTCAGCTAGACATATTCAGCCCCTCAAATCCCACGATATTTAGTTCTATTCTCGGTAACTCTCATCCAGCTGCTACCAGCCACCTTCCGAAGAAAGTCGCTCCACCGAACGCCGCCGCTGCTCCGCCGACGTATTAATCTAATATGTCGAATAAATCTAATTGCAAATTTTAATTAAAAACATGGGAAATGCCGATCTCATCTAGCTTTTAAAATTTGATTAACGTGTAAAAATGTTTGTACAAACCTACTTACAGAAATAAAATAATTTTTCATGCATCTTTTATTAGTGTTGTTTAAATTAGAAACTCACACGGCACGCTTGTTCTATTTTAGACTTCATCCATTGCTTTCCGTCATGCGTGATCGAGATCACGAGGAGGCTAATTTAGCAACTAGCTTCTGCTGGCGGCTTCGCCCACGTGGATGTCAGAATTTTTCCCACGGGAAAGTGCTATCGGGACAACAAGTAGCCTATGTCCTCCGCCAGAGTACCATCTATCTCCTTGCAAGAATTTTATCGAAATCCGTTCAATGTTTCAGACGCAAAAAGATGTATAAGGTAAGGTATGTAAGGATATATTGCAATTTCGTATGTTTTTATGTTTTTATTTAGTAGAACCACAATTATTTTTCCAAAATAAAAGTAATGAGTACTTTTATTTGATAAAATACGTGTGTCCTTTTACTCCATATAACATCAGTTATTAGCCTCTGAAAGTCCTGTCAAAACCGGTTCAGCCGTTTCGGAGATTAGCCGGATGGAATAGACAAACAACAAACAAAAATGTTATTTGATATAATTTTAAGTACCGTATATAAGTTTTTATTTTGACATTATAAACAGACACATCGATTTTATATTTACCAGCTTTTACTCCTGAATAATTTCAGTTTGGGCCCCAAACCATGTGAATTCCTTTAGGGCACATCAAACGCTACTGGTTGATATTTCATTGACCACTAATCTCTCTGGTAACATTCCCCGGGGGCTACATTTAATGCTGGCCTCTTGCCTTGAGGATAAATATTTGGCTGGCCTTGCTCCGAAAAAGTGTTAACTACTCAATATTTTCTTGAAGTCGCCTTTAAAAACCGTTACTCAGTGAAAGAAGAGTTTTTAAGTTATAAGGCTAAAGTGTGCACAGTGTGCAGTGCATTTTTTTTACTTTTTGCCGCGGGAGGAAAATAAACGCAATAATTGCAACTCTATTTTAACAATATGGTTCATAACTCTCTAATTTGTAAATTTTCGGTACATTTTTAAGTTTTCTGCTATAATTAATTCTGATTATGATCACACACACACAATAACGTTTTTATATCAAAGTGTTTTATTAAAATCACCTCCGCCGACAGCAACAGATAATTAAATTGCACATCCACACATCAAAAGTATCAAGATCAAGGTACTAAAAAACCGGTCAAGTGCGAGTTTTACTCGCATGGATACGTGCGAGGATGTTACCCACCAAAAACATTTCATGTAAAGAAGGTTGCCAAGACTTACATAACGCTCTCATTGTTTTTTTTTTCTTCTTTTTTCCAAGGCTTAAGGTTTGTAGCCTTACATCTTGGTCAAAATGTACGGCTTGGCTGTTTCACGGCCGTCGCAGAGACACTCCTATGAGCTTATGGTAAGAGTTTAAGTAATTGGTCTTTAATGTTGTATCATGCTACAGTTAAATGGACCGGTCAAGCCATACATTTCGACCTAGATGCAAGGTTATTAAATTTAGGCCTTGTAGAGTTAGGGGCTTGTCTGTATATTAAACCTGATAACTTTTAACAGTGAGTCTTAGTGGCCTTTACATGAAATGTTTGTGGTAGGTTTTCATTTCTCTTTGCAGGGTGCTCTATTTTTTATTTATTTAGCGGTGATACTGTTCTGATATTACACAGACATGTTAAAATCGGTTCCCTATCCATTTGCATAAAATAATAAGACATAATATAACAAAGCACACAAAATGTTTAACCTAAATAAATTTACGCATAACATTATTAACGCATAAAAGTTTACGCATAATTTTTTTAAGCATAATTACATTAAATCATAATAATGTTCAAGAATAATATTCTTAAAGTATACATTTATATACGCTTATTGATATCAAACCATATAAAGCATAACAAATCCGCATAATAATTAACTCCTAAACTGATAGACACCAATACAGGTTTTTAAACGGTATTGCGCTAATTACATTTGTAGGCACTGTAATAGTCGCCCCTCACCTCCCTCACCCCCCCACCCCTCCGAAGGTGGGTAGTTTTTTATAGAGTCATAATATACTCCAGTCAGGCCGAGTTGGGCCTTTAAAGGCCGAGTAATTCGCCAATACTTTTGAATCCGACCGGGCCAGCACGGGCCCATCCCACTACATGCGGTTAAATCTCGTATTGTTAAATAAATAAAAGTTAGAATGCACTGTGGTTTGTGTCAGGGTCGAGACAGATAGATAATCTGTGCAAATCATTCGTATCCGAACGAAAAGTCTGTCTGACATTTAAAAAAAAAAAGTGTTGAAGACACGTAGTTCGTGGTAGTGGGTGAGCTCTCAGTGACCGCGTGTTCGTTTTTTAGTGAAATTAAGTGTTTTTGTGTAAAAATTGACTGTGAGTGGATGAATATTTACTTTTGAATCGTTATTTCATCGTTGTAGATAGTTGTTTGTGCGAAAATTCATAAAACAAAAAAGTTTTACGGAAACAAACCGTTCGTGAAAATTGTAAGTATTATTTCAACATTTATTTACAATACTCTAGTAATACGAATACTGTTGTTATTTTGTAAAATGGTCTGTTTATTCAAGGACCCTTTTCAAAAACTTTTTGTGATCGTGGCTGAGAAATTCGTCGAAATCACGAAATCCCTGGATCCCGGGGATACGGTTAAAATTATAATTAACGACTTCTGAGATGAATCGCCTTGTTAAATCGCATTGTTGTGGGGGAGGGGAAGCAAGCAATCATAACGGAGACCCGCTTCGCGGTAGTCCTACTTCTGAGTGCTTTAGGAAAAAGAATAACCACGAATGGGTCGGCGGGGTCAAGTGAGTGAGCGAAGCGATCGAACAGAACCTTTAACCCTTCGAATCTAACATGTCCGGCACCCTAATTGCGTTATACACAATCAATCGGAATCTGAATCGTTTTGAAACAGATTGGTAATCCATTGCTTCTTGAGTTCGATAAAAATTCTGCTCAACAATATATAGAACGCAATGAATGTTCTTGAACCGTCAAAATCAAACAGATTAGTCGTAATCGTTTACGAAAATGTGTTACGCAATTAGGGTGCTGGTCGGGGTGGCCCAATTCCCGAGCTCGCTTCGCTCGCTCATGCAGTGAAACTTTTGCATGAAATGTCAAAATAAAAACTTATTAATAACTAACATTGTTTTCATTATTCCTATTCATTTTATACCTTAATGATATTATGATAATAATCATTACGCCAAATAATTTACGCGAATTAAAACTATACCAAACAAATTCCAAGAGCCGAAACTCGAGAGGTTTACTAGAAGCCACTAAAGAGTTCCACTATCCACCTCCTGGCTCCATCATCAGATCAGTTCATCATCGAACTACATAGACATAAAACATTTAATTTTTATACGACAATTTTATTATAAGTAGGTTAAAATTGAGTCCTAAAATTTTATGGCGTTGTAAGTTTGTACGCACAATATTTAAAGATTTACCACGTTATTTTTAAATGTCACAGACCTCTCATAGGTTTTCCTGTCATCTGTAAAAAAAATGGCTTTTGGTAGTTTCGGAGATTAGGGGGGAACGGTCAATTTTTGTATACTTTCTTAAATAACTTCAAAACTGTTTACTTAAAATACGAAAAATATGTTTAAGACTCTCACAACAAGCCCTTTTATTCGATATCTCACACGGTACAGTGTGCAATTTTTTAATTTATTAGTTTTCCTTCCAAAAGTGACCACCATATTCGAAATTCATTTATTTTGCGGTATACGACCGGGTTAAGGTCTATGTTCTCTATGTTCTATGTTAGAGGGTTTGGTTTCCGCACTTAGTCCTTCATGTGGACCATTGTGCGTGGGCCATGGCGGCCGTCGGTGGTTAATATTCCAACGAGCCCACCTCCCTCCAGAAGCCGATCAAAGCTTCTGGTCTGTCGAGAACATCTGTGAAAGATTCGGGTGTCCCGAGGGTTTCTGTTCTTATCTGGGTAACGCCTGTGCACTCAAAGAGCACATGCGCAACGGTTTCGTCCGACTCCATGCAAGCTCTGCACAGTGGACTATCCGTGATGCCTATTGTGTGAAGGTGTTTGTTTAGCGAGCAGTGTCCTGTGATGGTCCCCGTCACCAGGCGCAGGCCATTTCTGTCTAGGCGTAATAACCGTCTGGTTAGCCTGCCATTTAAGGATGGCAAAGCTTACTTGGACTGCCTGCAGCCTGGTGTCGAGGTCCACCACCTCTCGGCGAATGTGTGGGTTGATTCCCGCAGCCACCTGCGTATCTGGTTGAAGGGGATGGGTATGACGGGTTCAGGCCCGCAAGCCGATGTGCTGGATGCTCTCCTGGCTAATTCGTCAGCTGCGTCGTTGCCTAGTGATCTGCTGTGTCCTTTTATCCATTGAAGTGTCACCTTGTTGCGGTTAGATACCGTAACTCGTTCTAGGGCATTGTGACATTCTAGTGTTAGACTCGAGGTAATATTTTCTTTCCCTAATGATTTGAGGACTGAGGCGCTGTCGGAGAGTATACGTATGTGGGTGTCCGTAACTCTTCTGGCTTCTATGGCATACACCGCTTGTATGATGCCCACACACTCCGCTTGATAGACGGTGTTGAACATTCCCAGCGGACTTGATATGGTTATGTTGAGGTCATTTGAGAAAACTCCGGCTCCTGTACCGGATCCGGTCTTTGAGCCGTCGGTGTATACTCTCAGATCATTCGTGCCTGAGTAGTCACACTGTTCTTCTGAGAGTGTGATATTGTAGTGCTTTTGAAAGTAATGTCGTTTCGGGATTTTGTCGCAGGGAGATGCCATCATTGGTTGTCGGTTGACCGCATCTTCCTTTATGCGTATGTGCTTGACCCTAGAGTCTTTGCTTAGGGTTCCCGATATGTGGAGCCTGAAGGCAGCTAGGGTCGCTTCCTCCCTCACGATGAGGTGTAGGGGTGGTATACCCAAGCATCGCCTGTAGGGCAGCAGTGGGTGTGGTTCTCATGCAGCTAGTGATTGCTACGCAGGCAAACCGCTGCAGTTTTTCGAGGTCTCTTTGGGCTGTGCTCAGGTCTGTCCTAGGCCACCAGACCAACGAGCCGTACGTGATAATTGGTCGAATAACAGTAGTGTATAGCCAGTAGGTGACTTTGGGGCTAATCCCCCAATTTCTGCCAAGCATTCGCTTGCACTGCCACAGAGATATGCTGGCTTTTGTAGTGATAAATTTGGTGTGTTTCGCCCAATTAAGCTGTTTGTCCAAATAAATGCCTAGGTATTTGGTTTCGGTTGACAGGCTTAGGGTAGTACCAAAGAAGCGTGGTAGTTGTAGTGTCATTTGTTTCCTCTTTTTTGTAAAGAGAATCAGTTCGGTTTTTGTGGGGTTGACGGATAGCTGGTGTCTGTTGCACTAGTCCTCTACTATTTTCAAGGCTTGGCGCATAAGGTTGCATAAGGTATTTTCGTGGGTGCCATTTAGGTGTAAAGTAGCCTTTGTCATTTAGTGTTCTGATGAGGCTGTCTACAACCAGGTTCCACAGAAGCGGCGAGAGGACGCCTCCCTGCGGGCAGCCCTTCGCCACAATGGCCCTTGTGGTGTCGTTCACTTTTACCTGTACAGCTCTCAGTTTGAGCAAATTGGTGATCCACCCGCTCAGGGTCGGGTCGATGCTGTGTCTTTCGAGGGCCATGTTGATGCTACCAAAAGTGGTTTTGTCAAAGGCGCCCTCGATATCAATGAAGACGGCTAGCGCTGAGCATTTGTGATCCACGGCGCATTCAATTTTGGATACTACGCTATGTAACGCAGATTCCGTTGACCTGCCTGTGGAGTACGCATGCTGTTGTTTGTGAAGTGGTTTTGCCTGAAGAGGTCCGTCACGAATGTATCTATCACAGAGTCTCTCGAGGGTTTTCAGTAAGAAAACCCTCGAGAGACCCGGGTTAAGGTCACAGAAATTCATAAATGTTTAACAAATTGGATGTGACAGAAGGACAGACAGACAGACACACGGGTAAAATACTAAGGTTCCGTTTTTCATTAGGACGTCTGGAACCCAAAAAAAGATGTACTATTGAATTAAATAAAACTGTCTATTCAGATTGATTAAAACGTTTCGTATGTGAAGATCGACGAAGTACAATCTGCTTTTGCATCAATAAAGACGTTAAAATTTTTGCGTTTGTGTTTATGTGTTTTATTTACGAAACGCTTATTTTCCTATCATCAACTAACAAAATAAATATAAAAGTAAGAAAAAAGGGGGGAAATAATTCTGCCCCCTATAGAATGATGCACTTAGTCATTTGAGTACTGTAACGAAACGTTTAGCCGACTGCCCAAACGTGGTTACAAGTTATTATAATTTTTAAAATATGAAATACAAAAGTATGTAGAAAAAGATATCAAGACCTAAAAAAGAGCTCGGGTAGGCCGCTCCTCTGGCTCGCAGTCTGCCACGAGGGAGCTCACGGTCACGCAGCAGCTCGAGTTTGAAGCAGGATGCGTCGGCCGCTCCTCCAGCCCGCAGTCTGTCGAGTTGAAGCTCGCAGCAGCATCTCCATGCTCACGGTCGCGCAGCAGCTTGAGGTTGGAGCAGCACGCGTCGGCCGTTCCTCCGGCCCCCAATCTGTCGAGTGGGAGCTCGCAGCAGACTCTCCATCAGCCCGCAGCCCATGGCGAGGGAGCTAGC
This sequence comes from Dasypolia templi, assembly GCA_963555695.1. Classification (NCBI taxonomy): domain Eukaryota; kingdom Metazoa; phylum Arthropoda; class Insecta; order Lepidoptera; family Noctuidae; genus Dasypolia; species Dasypolia templi. The sequence continues at coordinate 7,727,302 of OY743137.1, read as the reverse complement.
GTCGGTTGTTGTTTCTTCAGGCAGCGTAGTCTCACGCCACGTTTTTAGGTCTCTGCAATACGTGTCGAACTCCTCTCGTAGACGCAAGTGGGAGGGTCGGAGGTGATCGAGTAAGTCGGAAAACCTTTACGCACACAAGATGTTTATAATAAATTCACTGAGAATAACTTTTAGGAAGGTTTATATTTAAGTAGCTTTTAGAAAAACATAAACTGGTGAGTAAGAAAAATTGCGAAACGAAAGAAGCCAACAGAGCGAGCCAAAAGGGCGAGTCAAAAGAATGAGTCAAAAGAACGGAATCAAAAGTACCTGGTGAAAAGTAACGGTTGCCTTATATAGCCCCTGGCGAATCTTCTAGAAGTGACTTTTTTAGTTTCAAATCCAAATACTTCTTAATTGGTTATCGGCCAGGAACAATAAACATGGCTTACAGTGAGAACCTGGCTTCACACTAGTTTTACGATACCTTTACAATAAAATAGACGACTTCTTAGCTCTATACATAGAAAAAGAAAAACTGACAGATGACAATGTTAGATGCCACAACATTCAATTAAAGAAAAATAATAAGAGATCGCATGAAATGATATAAATGGATGTGGAAAATAGACAAAGGTAGCTAAAGGTTTGCTTTTCAGCAGTACAACAATTATCAGATAAACAAATGTAAGTTAAATGAGTGTCATACAATTTTCATAAAAAAACTTTAGTACCTACTGAATCATAGAAAGAATTGCTGTGCACAATTACAGCTCCTCAGGTGTTAAATAGATAATAAGATGTGATTTTGGTGTAACAAAATACCACAGTACAACGGCCGATTATACGAGTAGTAGCAAATTTTGGTAACACTGTTTTTCGACGTATTATGTTTTTTCACAATTTCGCAACAAGTAATGCATCGCAACTGTTTCGTTAGCGGTTTAACATAATATTCTACACGTCAGGCGGCAAGCCTTGAACCAACGGAGACAATGGTCAAACCCAATGTTTTTTATTTTGTCTTATTCATTACCGTGAAAGCTCTTACTAGTTCAACAGGCTGCTTTGAACAAGATATTACGGCTATTGTAAATGCCTGGCATTTGCACGTTCATCGCAGTCCATTGCTGGATAAAGACTTCTGACAAGATTCTCATCATCTTCATCTTTGAAGTGCATGCCACGATAAGCTCAATCAAATCACGAATCGGTAATTCGTGGTTTGAAAACCCGTGCAAATGCCCAGCATTAACAATTACCATAATATCTCGTTCAATGCGCCCGTCGCAGTCCATTGCTGAATAAAAACTTTTGGCAAGATTTACCACCAAGGTGCATGCCACGCTAAGCTTACCGATTCGTTGTTTGGAGACCAAGAACTCGTCTGCTTCAACGGCCATCGGTCGCAGCCGTATCCATCTTGGAAATAAATACCACTTGATTCCGTGAATAACACCACTATGCTGTCGACGAACTCATTTTCTAGTCATTGGAAACTGTACTGTCGTTGTACCTGTATATCTCTGAATTATCAGGTTGATCCTGCGGTGATGAAGCAGGAGCCATGCATGTTCTTCTCGACGCCTTATTTATCTGTCATGATGCAAGGTTCTGGTGATATCACCAGAACCTTGCATCATATGATAGCAATTTGTAGTCAGCGTCACTGTCAGTACCTTATAGAAACCGTAGGAACGTAATGGACATTTACTACATAAATTCGGCCTATAAAGCATGATTATAAAGACCATCGGATTATAAATCATGCGAATACTATTTGAATTATACTTGGTTGGTATAGTCGTTTATGGATCTCTACCTGAACAGGTTTTGCTTGCTTTGGCCAACCTGGGTCCGGAGTCTGTATTAGCAAATTATTGGAACTTGCCGGGAGAAGCCGTACGTGAGAGGTAAAAGACTTCCAGGTGACCTAAGGCTACTCGTGTCCAGATGGAAGATCTTCAGCGGGTGGAACGAGTAAGTTCTCGGAGTATTCGAACAAAATTCTGATCGCTAGTCAATGTCTCCACCTTCCACAACAACTATCTCAGGTTAACTGTATCGTAGGTAGCTGACAGGTCCACATAAACAGCGCCACGACCTGCGACCATTCCTGGGATACCAATAACTGGGATGTGGAGGTAAGTTAGGCAGTCGCAATATGTAAAATACTGGTATCCAACTGCATCCAGTCAGACTGGCAGCCGACCCAAGCATAGTTGGGAAAAGGTTATATAGATTGATTGACTAACTTTCAAGCTTTCTATGGGAGTACTTGGAAAAAAGGGGTAAGTGTATCTGAATCTGTTTAACGTGCGTAAAACCCGTGATTTATTCGGCAATTACTTTTATTTCATGTTACAAAACAAGTTTTAAATTCTGAAAAAGGAATACAAATCCGTTTTTGTTTACGCTATTGTCACTCACAGCAATGAACAAAAAAATTCAACTTTCACACACATTCATGAAGCCTGGGGCAGACGAGCTCTGCAATTATTCCAATTATTCTAAATTTGGAATTCAGACGGGAAGCACTAACAATCACCATTTATATTCAAAGTAACGTTTGAACAAACGTCATAAAAATTCAAATAGTCGGAAAAAAGTGAGAAATATTTCATACTATTGAACATACGTCAATTTGTTACAATACTGATGAATTTGTAAATATCTGCAGTATTAAACAATGAAATAGAACACTGTTGCATTAGACGCTGAAGAAATATGAATTATCAAGAACAAGAGGAAACGTGATGTTCATATTTCTTCAGGGTGAAGCTGACGATATCCGCTGGGCTCTGGAAAATAAGTCCATTACTGTTCTTGTATTGCTTGACTTTAGTAGGGACTTTAACTCAGTGGATTTCGACATTTTACTACGATCCTCAGATCTATCAATTTATCTTCTTCCGTTCTATCCTGGTTCAGTTCTTTACCTCGGGGCCACTCTCTGTGTGTTCGCCTTGTGGAGCATTTCTCTGATTGGTGTCGTGTCACTGACTGCGATCCTCAGGGTAGCGTTCTCTCTCCTCTTCTCTTTTAATTTTTTATAGACGTTGTTACCAGAGTAATCTCTTCTAGTTTACGCGGATAACTTGCAGCCGTACCGACATTTTTGTGTAGCTGACGCAAGTGCTACAATTGCTGCTATGAATTATGACTTGGATTGTATCAGCGCCTGGGCGCAGTCTTTTGGTTTGCAAGTTAACCCAACTAAATCCCAGGCTATGATCAAAGGCATCAGATATGTTCGCAATGCAGATGATGTTGCATCTCTGATGCGTTTATTTCTCGATGGTGTTCTCATTGTCTATAGCGAAACCGCCAAAGAGTTGGGAGTAATTATTGACTCCAATCTTTCGTGGCGTGCTCCGGTCAATGAGGTCAGTCGAAAGGTACATTTCTCGTTTCATTCGCTTAAATGCCTTCAAAGTCTTCTACCCTTGAAGACTAAAACTTCTTTCGCACAAACACTTATTCAGCCGATTATAGATTATGCCGACGCCTGCTACATGAATGCTACTGAGGAGCTAGTAATCAAACTTGAGCGCTTGCAAAACTTGTGTGTGCCTATGTCTCTCTCCTTGGCCAAGAACTCAGGGGGCTCCCGATCGATACGAGATTTAAAATCTATTTCTCAATTTAAATTACGAGTAAAAGAGCTCTACCTTTCCTATGAAATTGGAGATATATTTAATATATGTTTATTTATTTTAGCATCATGAATTTATTTTAGAATATTGATGATAATTTTCTTGCATTGTATGTAGGTATATATTTTATATTCTAGTTTAAGACGTCAGCATAACTCAAATACTGTCAGATTATTAAGTAATTTTCGGTAATTTGGTTTGTGAAATGGTTTTATTGAACCGACCCGTGTGGCAGCGTCTTCAGCCCCTTGTTTAGATAATATTTATTTGTATAAGTTGTCATCTGATCACAGTAGAAAAACAGTAACATTTTGCTGCTCTCAAAAATAAAAATATGTATTAGGTCAAATACATTTTATAATTTTGAGAAATAAATAAATCTATGGCTAGTAAATTATTGTTTCAAAGTTTTAAAAACTCATGTGACACAAATGAGTTCTACGCCGAGTTCTTTTTACTAATAAACACTTAATTTAACGACACTTTTCCACTAGAGACTAAAAGTATTAACACAAAGTTCTTTTAAGTGATTGGGCGACTCCAGGTTTTCGTCAAAGAAGGGAAAACATTTAAAACTTTATGGTCTAAAGCAACATATGAATAATACAAGCTTTCCTCAGCATGCTGCAAAATATTCTACAACTTTATTTTAAAATAATATAAAACAACCCGACATAAACAACATCCTCTAAAAACGACTGAACAGATTATCTTAATTTTTTTAAATGAAAACTTCTTTAGCGGCGTTGTACACTTTTTTTAATGGGTAAAAAATGTTAAACTCGCGTCAGGACACGTGACCTGATCGAAAATTCGAAAACCGGATGATTGTTGATTTTAATTGATTGATTTTTCTGAGAGATAAACTTTAATGTACTATAAATTTTCATGTTTGTTTACGATAGCGCAATAAATAAACATTGTATTCTACCACATACATTATAGTACTTTTAAACTGATAATTAAAGCAATTCGTGCAAAATTATTCCCTAACCATTCCAAAAACGTTAATTTTCAAGTTTTCAATTCTGCCGGCACTCCCGGAGTGCAACCCGTCGTTTTTTTTTCATTTTAACCAATGATGTTCTCGGTCAAGTCACCTGTCAAAAAAATATAACAGGTAAGAAAAACAGCGTAATATTAAATTTTATTTTGAGACATGTGTGCTGTTTATCAGCCTTGTTTCAATAAATGCCTTTTGATTTTTAATTTTGATTTTGAGATTGGAATACCCTGCATAGAATACTCTACGAACGAAGCAAAAGGAGTAAGGCAAGGCCGTCGCAGGTGGAATTCTGAAGTTTCTGCCTACCATCATGGGAAAATACGTGAGTTTATTTATGTACAGTAAGCGCTCAAAAGTACATAGGCACGTTACCGTACGTACCGTACGTACCGCGAGTTCACAGCAATATGACTCATATTGCTGCGAACTCGCGGTACGACAGTATGTGTTCTAACGCCACACACCACAAAGATCGCAGTTTTGCACGGCACACACTGATGTATCGTTGCGTACTCGCATCGCACGAAACAAAAATATATTTGCGTCGCTTTTGTTGCCCACGCATCATGCGCGTGATCTGGCCAGTTTATGGCATTGCTAATTTTAACATGTGCTGGTAGCCGTTTGGCCTAATAATGAATTCACGTTCAATGAGATCTGAGTTCGTAGGGCACAGCGAACAGTTTGCAATGAGGTGTCGAATAATTCCGCTAAGTGGCCAGTTGGTGTGAAACCATTGTTTCTTACTCGCCCACCATATGTCGTCGCAGCGCCTCGCTAATAAGCGATGGCCTTCCACTTCGCGATCTACTAGCAAGGCTACCCTACTACTCATGTCTTTTAATCCAGAGACTTACAGTATTCCTCTAAAACATAAAAATAAATATATAAAGCAGCTATAACAAAATACTTAAAGTGACTCCATTTTTATATAATATAATAATGTTTATTTAATATAACAACATGGTATTAAAACTCTGCATTTATTAATACAATAATAATCACTAATTATTAATCTTTCAGGCCTCATGATGGATTAAAAAAATAATAAATATAATTAATCTTTACGTCACCAAATAATCTTAGGCATACATTTCAAATAAAAGTTTAAATGGCAATTCATAAATATAATACTCACATTCAGTCCGGTTTTATCAGATATTTGTGTTCTATTAAGACCACTTTTATGCAGCGCATTACTAGTCGCCCTCGCCTCAATATTAATATTTGCCTGCATTTTGGGAATAAATACAATACTGCTATCTATTAAACCATACGTCACTAACCAACAACTACAATCAATCGACAACGTTCATTTCGATCAAGTTAAACATTCGTAAAACTCAAGTCTACCTCACAGAAATATAAATTCCTTGTTTGGTTGTCTATGATTTACGTTTTTTACTTTATGATATGTGGACAAAGCGAACAAGATAAAGAATATTATATATCTGTCCCATTACTTCCAATCGAGCAAAAACTTTCAAAATGCCTATAGATATATGCATGAGATTTGAAGTCACATTCGCGCATCAATCTGCACGCGCTTAACCGCTAGGCCATCTTGACTCATGCTAATAAGTTGAAATTATGAACGACAATCACTTGTTGACGACAATGATTATGCGTGTGTCTCTTGGAAATAGTAGGTCTTAAGTCAAACTAAACGTCAAGCTATTGCTTTGTGAGAATGCCTTTGGACTTTTGGTCGCCACTGTATGTGTGTATTTGTATTTGTGAATACTCCACGAAATTTGTTTGCTTGACCACAAAACCACCCAACCAACTTGAGATAAAGCACCAACGTTCTGCTAGAAATATGAAATTATTAAAATAAAAACAATTCCTTTGTTTCACTTCTGTGAGCTCTAAATCCGTTCATTCTAAACTCCTAGCAGCTAGCCCAAAGCTTTTAACTCTCGCATCTATTTGCTTGAGGCCAACTTTTGTTACTCAAACAGAGCGACATAATAAATCTAGAGTACATTCTAGAACCTTTGAACAAACCGATTGTTTTCCCGTTTATTCTTTGGGGACGCTCCTTTGGTCGACATGCAGTGGTAATTAGTATACTCATGTATCACAATACTATACGTTTTAAATGCTTTGTTCTGTTTTGTTTCAAGCAACTGTATAATTAGAGTAAAATGGAATTATGCAGGTATCAGGAAATGTTGATTCAATGGAGGCTTCGTTTTGAGTTTAGTGGAGGATAACATATATTGATTGCTTATAGAATCCCATTAGGAATAGTAAAAGAATAGAATCTGCCTGTAAACTCATTATAATGATGTTATAGAAAATATTGTTCATTTATTGGGAAGAGGTGTCGACGTGACTGCCCAAATGCTACTTTCTAGCACTTAAATCTGGTTGACGCACCTAGTCACACGAAAAAGCTATTCATGGATATTGCGGGTACTATTTTTTACAAAAATCTACCATTTACGGCTGTTATGTAACACAAAACCACAGACTCTATTTTGTTTCTCACCATTAAACCTTTCAATTAGCCGACCACATCTCAATGCAACCGGATAGAGAACTACCTTCCTAGTTGAGCTCCCTCCTAAGAAAACTGTTCATTATCAAACGACATAATAAACATAAATACACGGCAATTAGGGGGGTGGCAGGGACATCGTAGCGCAAACTGAAATCATGAATTCAACACATGATTCTAGGCCCCCTTGCGTAAAATGTATCTAAAATAAGCTGTTTATTTTTAATTGAAAAATTGCTGTTACAAATTAATCAAACTAAATATGTGACAGCTATTTTTTTCATGTATAATAATCATGTGCTGAATCCACGATAACAGGTTCCAACCTGTATACAGTAGACATTTGCAATTTAGTAAGGTGACATAAAGAGATAAAGGTACAGCTTATTGTATAACTCGACTAAGGGTAGATTTCACCAAAGAAACTGAACGCGATCAGCTCATAAACTACGTTTATGAACTGTCAGTGTCATTGTTTTCTTTGGAATATTGACATTGACAGCTCTTGAACACATTTTAAATGTGCTGAACGCGTTCAGTAATATTGGTGAAATCGGCACTAAGTTTAGTGCAAACATACATTATCAACTGTTTACGATTGCCATATATTATGTTTTTAGGCTATGGTACAAGTTGTAAGACGTGCATTTGAACAGAATTAAGGAGGATTTTAAGCGTTCCTTAAAAAAGCGAATACAAGAAACGTGATTTTTTTTCTTTAATATGTAGTGTTAAATATTGTACGGTGGTACGGAACCCTTAATCTGCTGCGAGTCCGACTGATTCTTTGGAATAAACATAATTCTCAATGTCGAGCTAGTTTTGATAATATATTGCCTAGTATAAAATCTGCCATCTGTAAATCAAGAACCATGCTTGAGCATTATTTACTTATCTTTTACTTATCATCATCATTTACTTATCATTTACACTTACGTTCGTTGCATTATTTACGTTTTTAAACGGACGAATTTTTGAAACATATAAAGCAACGTCCTTTAAAACTCTTTGATTGTGATTGAACATTTTGTTATGCAGTTAGGGTGCAGGTTCTTGTTGAGCAATGGGCAAAGTTAGTATTAAAAGATCACTGTCTGTGCAATAACGTCCTCGTTATCACAATGAAACTCGGAATTAAACAGATGCCTGGAAGAATATCAAGGCATCACTCAAATTAAACCTAAGCCCTGAGATCATCAAATCCATCAAAAAATAATGTACTGCACATGATTACATTGACGTTTATTTACTAGACTTTAAAATATTAGTACGGACACGAAACGAATCGCTAGCGCACCACTGGCGCCATCACGGGTTCTGCCCACACCCAAAGCGCGCTTCTAAAGGGTCTTGATGTTTTAAAACGAAGAAGACATTCAGTGTCTGACTGCATGGAAGTCAAGACGTCGCGGAACTGTACTCTGTTCGTTGAGCAGTAAAATTGTGATTAGGAACATATTAATAAAAGCAGTGCATCGTACCAAGTACGATTTCATTGCATTGCTTTCTGCACACATGCTGTCTGATCTAACGAAGTAAATCCTGACGATCCTATAAATATTTCATCTACTCGCCTCCGCCTATAAACCAAGCCAGTGCAAATATCAGCTTTCAAAGGTAACTTGGGACGTAATAAAGATTGATGTTCACATTACCATATCTGGCCCCCTATTTATCTTATATAAATCGCAATTGACTTGACGCGATCCGTTTGTGGCGATATTATAACAGTTATGTATTAACTGTAGTGCATAATATAATATCTGCAACGATGATTAGGTTGATAGATATAGGTTTGATTATGATTTGTAGGGAGATCAAGTGTGGCCCAGTGGTAACGGCCGCGATCTTCGAGTTGTGGGTCGAAGGTTCGAACCCAAACAGGCGCTTAACTTTGTGTAAATTATTTCATCACCACTGTTCTCAAAACGGTAATGGAAAGAGATCTACCAATCCGCAATGGGCCCGCGTATTGGATAACGGCCAACTCCCTGTCACAGAGAGGAGGGCTGTGTCCCAGCAGTGAAAACATGGTTCAGGCTGATTATGCATGATTTGTAAATGAAAGTTTAGAATGAGTTATTTTGGACAAGATGTGGGTCATGTTCTCAAGTGGAGACGCGAATCGGCGGGCGTCATGTAGGGTGTTCTCAGACTAGATGAAGCGATATGAAAAATGTGCGGTATGCAAGTAAAGCGAGGAGAGATTGTGGAATCCGAGGGAACCCAACTCTCGAATTCCATAAACCCAAGAGCCCTCTCCGCATCCAAAAGCTAAAAGTAGTTGGGAAATATCACAATGTACTGGGATCGATCCATCATCACTGACCGGACTATTGTTGCCAATAATCCTGATATAGTGTCAGTGGATTGATTAGAGCAGCGCTTAATAGTTATTGACGGCGGACTTGACTAATGGCGGCCTTATCAACCAGAGGGTTGCGGTGATTCGCGGCGGTATCGAAGAAACGCTTTGAGTTGCGTTTTATAAATTGACGGATAGTGGGTATTTTGAGGTCGACTTGGAGGATTTCGTTGCGAACGTACCAGGGGATGCCTGTTGCCTACGGAGGAATTTGTTCTGGGGGGTCTGCATTCTAATGAATAGATGGGGCTTTTTTTTTGGGTGGGAAATCATCAAATGACTTCTCCCGCTCTGGGTGGAGCGGGAGGGCGTGTCAGACTTTTACTGACTAAAACCCACCCGTTTTCCTTCAGCGTCCTGTGCCAGGGCCACGGTTACTCTTTCGAATTACCCGCGACCCTGAGGCGTCGGCCCTATCGGACCCCGTCATTTTGTGCTGACATCTCTTTGAGGCGCGCGCATACGACGCGCCGTCGACCCGGGCCTGGTCCCTACCGGACGGCGAGCTACCCATTGCTCGCCGTCCGCAAGCCCGGTGGCCGGGAATCTGCAGGCGATCCCCGACGCCCAGGGCGTCTCCTGCGGCGACTAGGGGCGTGAGGGCGCAAGGCTCTCTCCCTCACGCGCTCCGCCTCCTCCTTCGCGAGCATTACAGCTTCGCAGAAGGAGGTAACGGCTTTCCATTCCCTCTCGTACCATGGCCTGGACCAGGGCCGGACGCGAGAGATCCCCTCCGCGAGGACACGGTCACGGTGCTCCGCCCAAGCTGGGCAGACCTCCACCGTTTGCTCCACCGTGTCCTCTGGGCGATCCATACAATGGTGATACCCGGATGTTTCCTGCCACCTTTTGGGAACTAGGAACCTCCCGAAACAACCGTGTCCGGTGGAAGGTGAGGACGCCTTGGCGCCTCTACAACCACTCCTAAAAGAGGGGACTTACCGCCGCTATTGTGGCGTGCCCAAATAGCTTGGCGTGGCTTGGCGTGGCTTGGCGTGTGCAAAGTCTGCACTGGCATAGGTCATGATCAGGCGAATGCACCCTGTGTAAAAACGCAATTTGCGCTTTAGTGACAATTTGCTACGTGCATTTAGGACAAATTTGACTCTACCTAGATCGAAGGCGGCGCGCGAACAAGCCGCCTTAATGTGTTCTAAAAAGGAGAGGTTTTCGTCGAGCACCTCACCTAGATATTTGGCTCGCTTCTCCCAAGGGAACTAACGCTGCGACGCGACGCGCGGTATTTATTTCGCGAGCAAAAGTGACCTGCTCGTCTGCGATTGGTCAACGTAAATATTTGTAGCAATCCTACCTCTAAGTTAATAGCGAAATTGTTTAGATAAACTAGCTATAAAATCAAATAAGTTATGGAATCTGAATATGGTTTAATTTTATCTCCTGATAACTGGTAAATTATGTTAGGAGGTTCCTCTCTCTGGAGCCCAGACTGCCGGTAGATTGGACTCTGTTTTTGTTTGATTTGTGTGAAGTTTTTTTTTTTACATTCTAATATTTAAAAATATAATTGATGTTAATAAAATGAAAGAAATTATTACAACATTTTATTAAAATAAATAAAATAGGAATGAAGACTACAAGTTTTCATATGTCTTCATTACATTTAGCATATGTAAAAACATTCAAATTGGAGCTTTTCGAAAGACTTTTACTAACTAAATTAATAGGGGTAACTTAAGTACCTGCCTGAAACAGCGAATTATTTTATTGTTAGCCACCTACGATAAACAGAAAAGCAGAAGTAAATTTAATGTTATTACATAACTGAAATCGTACCTTATACGTACCAAAATAGAAATAATTAACACGTAATATCCGATCCGATGCTCCTAATTAAAGACTTAGAGCGAATTTCACCAACCTTTTATACCGAGAATAATTTTTTTACAGGTTTTTCATACTAGAACTTTCAGACGTCAATTTTATTCCACAGATAAAAAAATATCTGTCTTTGGTCAAATCAGCCCAGACAAAGGACTATATCTGAAGTCTCAAAAATAAGACGGTAGTTTACTGTTTAAATACCTACAAAGACGTAATTTTGATCCCCTTTTGTCCTATTATTTCGTTGTTCACGTTACAGAAATATGGATTGAGGTTCTTTATTCATTGATTACTATTTTTCTAGGCAGTAATACAGGAGTTCTCATTAGTACTAATGGGCACATATTGCACAAGTCGGACTTCGGCAATTGGTCGAGAAACTTACTCAATACGTATAATTTTTTTTGCCTTTTAGGCATTTATATTGTGATTTTTTTACGGTAATTGAGCTGTTGATTGAATTATTTTAATTATTCCTTGTTAAGAAAGAAGAATCAATGTTTTTTTTAATACGAGCCTTTTCTTAAAACAATTGGCAAGTGCGAATTAACACGCGTAGAGAGTGTTCAATACGATGATGTTACTCGGTAGCCAAAATTTACATAACGTTTTCACTGGTATGGCTTATGATTAGAAATTAAGTCAGTGGTCTTTAATGTTGTGTCATGCAATAGTTAAATGGAACAGCCAAGCCATACCTACATTTTGACAAAGATGTAAGGTTAGTAAATAAAGACATTGTACAGTTAGAAGATGATCTGAAAACTTTTTAACATGAAAGCGTTTTGAAAGTCTTAGCGACCAACTTTAAAGAATAGAATTTTGAAATTTCTTGTTGTGTGTCGCATAGCATCGCCTACCCGCGCTACTGCTTCGTTTCCACTTAAAGTTTTTTTTTCCTTTTTTCTTTTTGCTCAGCTCTTTAGAGGCCTAGCTGTAAAGTATCCTGCTTCAAGAATTGGACTACGAAATGCAAAAAAAAAACGACTTCTAGTTCCACAGATTAGCGCGTTCAAACAAACAAACAGACTCTTCAGCATTAGTATTAATATAGAGATAATATTTTTAGAGATTTAAAATGAATTGATTTAAAAAAATTACTGACAAGATCAAACTAAAATTTAATAAAAATTACAGAAATATTTTAACAAATAAATTGACACGAAATCCTAAGCAGTTGTTTATGAGCGCACGTCTGTCGTCCAAAGAGGATGCGCGCTGGTTTTCGTTGGTTTATAAAGGGCTGGTCACTCGTAGCTCCCTCTCGTTTGAAGTTGCAGCTAACACGGCTTCTCCTGACTGAGCAGCGTCCTCGATGGTCTCCGTTAATCGTCTTTGCTCTGGTTCCGAAGTAGTCTCAACAACCGAATCTTCATAACCTGGGGAGGAAGACACACATACATGTAAGATCTCACATACATCATGTTCATCAGTAATTTTATACTTGGTTGGGTCAAGATGTCGCTATGCGCTTTAACTTTTAAACACTTTTTTTTTTGCGTGAAATAAATTAATGGGCGATGCCACACAAGGCCTTATACGCCGCAAATAAAGATACCACTTCTATGCCACATAATGTTTTTACATGACATGAAATAAGAACATCTCGATGCCACACAAGGCCTTACACGAGATAAATCGGACGCTACTTCGATGCCACACAAGGCCTTACACGAGATAAATCGGACGCTACTTCGATGCCACACAAGGCCTTACACGAGATAAATCGGACGCTACTTCGATGCCACACAAGGCCTTACACGAGGTAAATGGGATGCGCTATTTCGATGCCACACAAGGCCTTACACGAGGTAAATGGGATGCGCTATTTCGATGCCACACAAGGCCTTACACGAAAACCACACAGTTCAATGCCTTATGCCTTAGCCATCCAGGTCTTACATGTACATTGCAGCACAAACATACTTGTCTGTTCCAGTCAACTCAACGCCACACAAGGCCTTATAAGAGTTTGACTGATATCCACGTAACGTATATTAGTTAGCAAGATTGAAAATAAGTACCTACAGCGCCATAGCAAACGTCTTCCAAGCATATACATACAGGGAGCTTAAACTTTATGAAAAGCAAAAAGAAAACAAGTGATCTTACATTCAAAAAAAGGCTGCGCAGGTCTCAAGGATTTGGCTAGTGCGTCTATTTTTTGTACGCTCGGCCGGACCTGACCTTTACTGATTGTTCTCCCAAGATACTCCACTTCAGTCGTAATGAAGGTGCATTTTCTCAAATTAATAGAAAAACCCGCCCTTGTTAAAATCTCCAGAACAGAATCGAGCAAGGACAAGCCGTCCCCTAAGGAGTCTCTCATTAGCATGACGTCATCGCTAAATACCTTGTAGTACGATGCACAGAACCTTCGTTAATCTTTATTTGAAGGAAGCCTGTCACCATATCAAGAACAGTGAAATAGTTACACTTACACTTGAACGATTTGATTTCACATACATTTATTTGAACTCCACGATAGTTTCGCGTTTTAATTTAGCGTTTATGGCTGCTGCACGTATTTGTGGATCTTTTATGCCGCGCAAAATGTTGGCGCATAATAATTCGTCACTTAATCCTTTCACAATACGTACCTACTCGTAATAAAGATTTTCGTGCGTAGTCTGCATACGTGAAATACTTATCAGATTCTTTACACATCACATCAAACAGAATATTTGCGACGTCAATGCGTCGCGGACAAAGTAATTTGAGCTCTAATTTGAAATTTTACCAAGTACGATTGTTACTAGTCCACTCGCGCAACCAGGAGCGTGCGTCACCCTTTAGGGATAGTCCCACACGGACTAGGCACTCTTTTTCATCCCACTGGTTTTGCTATTGGGCACGGTCTACTTCGTCACACCACGCATAGTCGTCATGAAAATTAGGATCAAAATCAGACACATAATAATGGTTGGATCTCACCGGATTTATGGATTTTAGTGCGTCTATAAGACACTCCGTGATGTCCGTTGAAGCCGTTGTCGATATAGCTGAGCACCTGGTGTCGCTCGGGGTGCTGATCACGCTCTCGTCACGTGGCGCTGGCTCGACGAGGGCAGGCAACAGTGGCGGTGGCGTGGTTCCACGTGGTGTTTCGGCGCGCTGCTCTAGCGTTGTCAGGCGGTTGAGTATTGCTTCCATCGTCCCGGCCAGGCTACCTAAATTAGGCGAAGACGCGCGCTCTCGCGGTGCTGCACGTTTTCTGCTCGACATTACGATGGAACCAGAAATAACTTGAAGCGGTTATAATGGCATTCAATCCCACTTCTGATTTTAGAGATTTAAAATGAATTGATTTAAAAAAATTACTGACAAGATCAAACTAAAATTTAATAAAAATTACAGAATTATTTTAACAAATAAATTGACACGAAATCCTAAGCAGTTGTTTATGAGCGCACGTCTGTCGTCCAAAGAGGATGCGCGCTTTTTTTTTTTTTTTTTATAAATGGCATCTCGCAGGTCAACCTATGAGGTTGTCGTCTGCTTAGACGGACTTGCCTGTGGATTCCCTAATAAATTAAGGCTTCCAGCCAGGACTTAAACTTAAATACTAACTAAAAACTAAGCGACTACACGCTAAGGGCACCCCCTGTGGGGTACGAACCTCGGCTTAGGGCGTCGCTGGAAGAGGGCAGCAAATGACTAGCTGGATCAGGAATGATATTATTTAGGGACGAATTTAAAGCTACAGGCTCAGCGGCGCGGGCTGGCTCGAGCAAGGGTCGGGAGGGGCGTAGATTTGGGCGTCGCGGCGGGCCTCGGCGGCGAGGACGGTAGGACGGCGATCGGGTTTTGGGCTTATGAAGCGTGCTGGTTGCCTTACTACTCTCCTGGAGGAGGGTAGTGGCGTCGTCGGGGGCGATTAAGGTATGCCTTGGTCGGCGAATACTACTAATACGGGAAGGAGTGTAGCGGGCGGCCGCTGAGATCAAGGGGTTGGGGTGTTTTATGCCACAGTCAAAGAAACGCTTCGATAAGCTTTTCATGAACTGGTTTATGGTAGGCATTTTAAGATCGATGTGGAGATTTATATTACGGACATAGAAGGGGGCACCCGTGACCTTTCTGAGGAAACGGTTCTGGAGGGTCTGCATCTTATGGAGATGACGTGGGTGAGCGTGCGCGAATACAACGCAGGCATAGGTCATGATGGGAGAGGATGCGCGCTGGTTTTCGTTGGTTTATAAAGGGCTGGTCACTCGTAGCTCCCTCTCGTTTGAAGTTGCAGCTAACAATATATTATTATCGTTCATTGTAGTGGTCTATAGGAGGACTATTAAAACAAGTTTACTAATTCTCCCTTTACCAGCTGAAATCACAAAAGGGTTTTAGTTATTTATTTCGAACATAATGTTTGATTCAAATAACAGCTTTAGTTATAATAATGGAAGCATACAATTAGCGTTGAAACATTCGGAGCGACGCAATAAAATATTGATTCGATACAATATTATTCATAGTTGAAACGATTTATTGAAAGCTGCTAAATTCACCAGCATTCATATTCAAATGTAATTCCTTTGTTTTATTAAATTTCAATCATTTGGTTTTCTGTAATTCAATATCAATATTGTCATAGTCGTTGAGATTTGCTTTGGGCTCTTCAAAACAGAGTATGAATATGCGCAAAATCTTCTAAGGTACCTTAGTTATTTGTTTTCTATTTCAAACAGTTTGTGATACAGTTATTTGTTTTCAATTTCATACAGTTTGTGAGATAGCTTGCAGTACCCGAAAAGTCCCAATTTCATCAATTATCTATTGGTGTCATAAGGATATAAAACCACTAAAACACACTTCCACATGTTTCGGTACACCACTGTATTAAAACATGTGGGAACATAAGCTAACGCTATATTTCGATGCGGGTTTTTTATTTGTCGTCCACGTATATACGTCATCGGTCATCAAAACAATCGGTGTGTCCGTATTTGAAGTTTCCACTGTTTATAAATTTCCGTTGTTACTTCTCCTCATTCCCTTTAAGTAACTTAACAAACTTAATCGCAATTTACCTTTTTCAAGGTCAAATAAAACCAGTTATTTGATATGCCCAAACAACAAGCTTAGCTAAGTCATAAAAGTTATCCCGGACAAGTGAGGTTTTTATGACTCGTTGCCGTCCCAGGTCAGATTTTTAAGTTAATATTTGCTCAGAAATTGACGCGCCATTGCACGATTTTGCGTCAAAACCCGCATGTGTCGCAGGTTTAGTACTGAAAGAAAAAGAATGAAACAATTTTTTTTTATTCTGCACAAACAAAACGCACGTTACAAAAAATTGCAAAAATTGCTGAAGTTGAGTGTTGGTGTAGTCAAAAGGTTGTCAGTGATAATGATGACCATAATCATTTGTAGAGCAGTTAAACAGAGCAAGTTAAAGTGATTGCTATTAATTGACTTTACAATGTAGAAATTTGCTAGACACTTGAACTGACTTATATTGACCTGCTATAATGGCTGTAGATGTTGATGCAGCGAGTTTAGGGCAAGTAGCACGATTGTCCATACGGTAGTCTTTAAGTGTTTAGTGTTAGCGTAACTGCGTAAGAATAATATTATTACGTACCTATTATTGTCCCAATACAGGGCAATGGGCTTTAATCATACAGAACAGGGACGAGCAAGGATAACCACGTTTGCTCAAGACGGGTTGGCGATATCAGATGTATGTATATTGACTACAAGTCAAGGTTTCCTCACGATGCTTTTCGTTCACCGTTGAGTAATGTCCAAGACAAATTCTCAATATGAAAGTACACATGAATTGAAATGTGGTTTACACATTGATAATAATCAGCCTGTAAAGTGTGTGGTTATAAGTCGAAATTCATAATAATATGGTATTCGTCGAAGAACGTAGAATTGCCGATGTTAAATTGTAATTGTCTCAAATTTAAATTTGATTGAGTCAACGATAAACGCTTTTCTTTCATTTTAATTTTGAATGCCTGTTCACGAACAATGGATCGATTGAAAATAAAATAAGGCATAGTTTTTATTATTTTATTTAAACTGTTTAGATTTTGTCTTTGCGTCTTGTTAATCTACCACAATTACACGTTTTATTCGTTTTTTTTTTCAAATCAAATAATTACCTAAACCATGAAATTAATATAGAAACATGCTTACCAGCAGGCTCGAATGCCCACTTCCAGATTTCAACACTTCATAAACCTATAGCCCAAAACAATCAAATTTCCAATCTAGTTTTCCCCCGTTCCCCTCCGGCCTCTGTTTGCAGCTCCTAAGAGTCTTTAAAGCCATTACAGCTTGCACTTATCTTCATTGATTACCAGCTGTTGCCAAACTAGTTTGTTTTGGTTTCATGGTGCCTTAAAGTTGGCCCCTAATGCACAAAGTAGTAGTCACACTACTGACATTATTTAGTGCTGGCAAAATAATTACTAACTGACAAACTTGTAGGTACTGTTTTATTTATGTTTAATGGGAGAAGACTTTTAAAGGAAACCTAGGGCAGATTCTATTACCAACATTTCAATCGTTCTGTTTTTGTACTGAGTGTAGTTATAAATAATATTTAAAATAAAATTAATAGAAAACACATGTAAATTATCTGAAGATCGTCCACATTTCGGACACAAAATTCAAAGAACTAGCGGCCGGGGATAAGAGCTGCCTTAACTGCAGGTTAACTCATACGGCGCGCGACCGTTTTTTGAGTGCAGTATGTTTAAATCAGTCCATAAAATTGAGTTGTAAAAGTAGTTATTTGCTGCTAATCTCGGCAAATTGTAGTTGTGACATATACAGTGACTCTTGTGGAATATAGGTTATGGTTATTGTCGTCGCGCGTGCGGACCCAATAGCGTTGGGCCTATTTTTAACATGCTTTTATTAGGTCGACCTGTATGTAACTAACTATGTAATGGAATATAAGGTAACTAATTTAACTATCTCCCAAGGGTTGTAGCGTAATGAAAATTGGCAGCTGTATGTAGTTCTGATGACAATACAATAATACTCGTATGGTACTGTCGAACTGATCTGATGTTGCAGCCGGAAGATATGAACTGGAACTTCATGATGGAAAATCGTATCATAACTGTTTTGGATTTCTTAGAAAAGTCTTGTAATGAGCTTTGACCACGATTAAGTTTCAAGGTCTGATGATGAAGCCGGAAGATAGGCACAGGCATTACATGATGGAATATCGTATCATAGTCGTGTTTGTACTTGTGAGAAAGGCGAACTAATGGACTTTGAACACGATCAGGTTTTAAGGTTATAACAAACCTATTTTATACTGAATAGTGTAAATATTGACATAGGTGCCTGTATATAATGTATAGACCTATACATGGAGAGTGTAAATATAATTATATTGATATATCTATATACGATAAAATGCGTGGTTGTTACCACGCATTTTATGAATCTTTTTAGTGCTCCACTATTGCACAAATACAGTAAATCTGTATGCAACGCCTTGCTTAGGTATAGGAAGAGGTTGATGATGAGCACGTGCCAGTAAAGGGTCTCCTTTTAAAGCATCTGTCTTAGGTTTTCTCCCACGTCGTTTGGTTTGAAATTAATTTGAAATATTTTATTCAGAATATGCCTCATCATATTTTAAGAAAACGTTGTCCTGTTGGGATGATGATACTTGATTTGCCATTACCTCAGACCAACGTATCGTATTTATCTACTGGCGACGCCAATTCAAAGGATTAAAAAAAAATGTCTAAAATATCTGTTTGGTCCAACTCTTTCAGAGTGTATTTTTCTCTCGAGAATTATACTTTATATTTCATTTCAGGTGTTTAAATAGACTTATTTCTCATGTTCCTTTCAATACAGGCATGCATCGAGTCGCCCTCGTTCTGGCTTTGTAAAGTCTCGAAAAATCTGTGCGCTATAGACAAATTGAAAGATTATGCTGCATACGCATACAAGGCCAAAATGAACCTGTTCTTATTTTGGCCATAACAACCATCCGAATAAAAATATATCTTGGTAACACCTCGCCTCTGTTCACTCTTCAAGAATTGCAACAAACAACTCCCAATTTCTATGCAGCCTCGTTTTGCGATTTGGTAATGCCATACGTAACAATTCCCTTTTTTACGTAAAGCATCAAAAATAGTTAAATTGTACACAGAGTACTTGCGTTTATAATGGAAAATGTCTACAGAAGATTGTGGAATACCACTTTTTGCAGGTCGAAGATAGCAATCGTGCTAACGTTTTTGTCAATTGTCGTTTTATCTTCATGTTTTATTTGCCGAAATCTCTCTTTTCTATTTAAATGATGTCTATGGCTTTGTTTTAAAGACTCTTTCTTCGATGGACTAACTTCCTCACATGTTGAACATCATCTTTTTAGGCTTAAAAATGTGTAGTTAAATTTTGTGTTAAAAATGGTTTCACTTTAAAGTTTCGTCGCCATCGTAACGTCAACATAATTTTCCTGTGGAAACCACTCAGTGTACAAACGAATGATTTTTGATAAATGTTGAGGTCTTGTGACAAATATTCTCGAGTAGAGTTCTTTCTTGTATATTGAGACTCTACTTCAGGAAATAATGAAATATGCTTCTCAATACTCGATTCCGTGCTTGCTGTATGTAACAGTGCATTACCGAAAATGTCTAGCACAAAATTTACGATAGTAAACCTGTAATCGCGTTTACCAGAAATTTTGGTGAAGTATTTTACAGTAATATTACTATAACGAAATGTAGCCGCAGAATTTAATTTGTAATAATGCATTTCGTTGTTTTTCTAGTAAAAAATAAAGAAAAAATTCCAAAGAACAAAAGTGTTATAAGGAAAACCGTTTGAAATTCCCGAAGAATTAAAAAAAAAATTGCATAAATGTATCCCGACCCGTGTACCGTACCCGTACCCGATAAGTGTACGTAAAAATACAGTAAAAATGTCAGTATTAGTAATAATACAGGTTTATTCCTTAAGGGCGTCGTATGTTCATAACACAATGTTGCTCTAACAAATGATAAAATTACTACCCCAAAAATTAGATTGTTTTACTTATAATAGGGGTATTTTCATAATTTACCTGAATTGTATCAGTTTTCTGAAATTCTAGTCTTTTGAAATATGTGTTAACTGATACAAGTTAAGTTATACCCCTCACTAAAATACATATTTATTGTATCAATAAATACAAGTTGTAGAAAAATAATCAGCGTTTGTTAATCTTCGTTAAAATCGTTAATTCACATACAAATAAGGCACAGTTTTATCAAAATTCTTAATTGAGATCGTTTTAAAGGCAAGTTGGCGCGTCGCGCGCGCGCTTGACGTTATGAGTCGGGCCAGGTTAGGGGTTTTATTTGCGCTCTGGGCACGGAAGCGGTTAAACTTAAATACTAAGAAATGCCACAGATCAATCTTACGCAGGTATCACAAAAAGCAATGTGAACCTACTTAGTACAAAACACACTATCACAACCGTTGTCTGAATCTTTATAATACCTTGATAAATAATATACATAACCGCACATGCGAGGTGCCACACCCAATCAAAAATCACTTATCACTAATTCCCACACAAAATAAGTAAGTAGGAGTATTACGTATCAATGAAATGTTAAACCTAAATAATAGGCTTCAGCCAACCAGAAACAAAATTTGAGAAAGCTATTTTAGTAAGAGATTCTCTTTCAAAAATATCCTATAAACCGTCAGGCGTCGAGACAATAATATAAATAGTAAGTAAATGCAAAAAAACAGAACTCGCAGGATAAATTGAGTTGACAGGAATAAGTCAGGCCGACGGGCTGTCAAGATCAGAAATTTGAATAGATATTATCCTCAAAAGCTTACGTTGCATGAGACAATTTTGAAGGAAAATATGTTTAATACATAATTTTATTTTGTGTCCAAGAAAGTTATTGTGGAGACATTTTTATGATATTTAATAGACGGATTTTTTCCCTGTTAACTTTAGGCACAACTGCGAACACCCGGTTCCTGAATTGAGAATCTAAAGTTGAGAACTTGTCAAACTCTACTTTAGGAATAAATAAAAAAAACAAAATGCCCGCGAAATTCAAATTTCAGTCCAGTGTCAGGTGGTATGTCGAAAAAAAGTGATTCGCGATTATGACAAGTATGTACTGAAGAAGAATAATAAATATTAAAATCATAAATAAATCCCTCTAGTTAACCAATTTTGTTTTGTTATTTTTTTAGAGTGTGTTTAGTTAAGTTTGTGATATTGCGTATCGCACTATGTACTGCGTATTCCTGTGCGAGTCTCAATAAATGCTTTTTCTTTCTTTCTTTTTTTCTCCAAGTTCATATAATCCTACTGACTGATATTTTATGAAATTGACATTCAAGAGGATTATGTGAAATTAAAGGTTTTATTGTAATTTTGTATTTTTTGTGTAACACGAAATAATGTTACAGTAGAGTTTAACATGTTTTCAACTTCAAACTTTATGTTTATAACACTTAACTCATCATTCACAAATTTAATCAAATAATAAATTATATTTAGTCAAATATGAAATATTTAAATGACACACACTTAATCCATTTGTGTTATCACATCATTTATCTCCACTTTTACGCAGCGCAATAATATTACCAACGCTTCATTATTTATATTTCACTGCATTTTGAAAATTATAATCTCAACACGGCTACGGCGCACAAATAGACTTAATTATCTCAATATTTTGGCAATGAATGGGCTTCTCTCTTGTCATTCGCTTCCCAAGAGAGGCAGGAAATGTCTGAACATTTTATTATGAAACTTAACATGCAAGTTAATTTGCGGCCATTGCGATTGTTCAAACGACCATCATAGATAATTCCATGACTTTCTTAAAAATAACAAAGGATATGTTCAAAGACAAAAACCGTTTTTAACATAGAGAATCAAGTAAACTTGCAGACTTGCTAAAGCCAACTTACCCAACATCCTTGCTTATAGTTTTGAAATACTACAAAATTGTGTCATACTGACCACTGGCTCAATGCGCTGTATTTCCAATCGAAATATCATTAGTAATCAGTTTAATGAGATTCTAAATTGTTTTGTTTTTGTTATTGGTTTATATTGTAATTGTATAAACCAAAAACAAAAACGAAACCATGCCAGGGACAAACTACACATAAAATCCAAAAAGAAAAACCTGAGATATTATTAACAATATTACACAGCGTAAACCTAAAAGAACAAATAATTTGAAACTCTAGGAGGTATCAACTACATTCCAGAAGTCTGTTAATGTTCTGAATAGCTACTTTTCTAACATAGGCAAGGTTCTCGCTGACCACATCGTAACACCTTCGTACGCAGCAGCAAATTGTTTCGATCATAACTCATCGCCATCCCAATGTCCTCCAATCTCATCTCTTGTTTTACTTGATACCAACGCTTGCGAAGTTCAGACCGTTTTAATGAGCTTGAAATCAGATAGTGCCCCAGGTCAATCTAAGCCCATTTATCAAATTTATGCTTTGAGCAGGGGATTTGAGGATGCAGTGTTGTCACTAACGTCTACTATAGTAGACAAATTGGAAAAACAGAAGCAAGTGTGTAGCTGTATTCCTTGACCTTAAAAAGGCCTTTGATACGGTTTCTGTCCCAAACTTTTGCACAGGCTAGAAAATATTAGTAGAAGGGGCACCCCTCTCGAACTGTTTAAATGCTACCTGACCAAAAGCAAACAAATAGTTAAAATAGCAGAGCTACTAGCTCAGTAGAAAATGTTACGTACGGTGTGGGGCAGGGCAGTGTCGTAGATCCGACACTTTTTCTTATTTACCTAAATATCCTTTGCAACATGAAAGTTTACGTCGGACACAGGCTTTTGGCTGCCTATTACTGCGTATATGACAAACATCTATCAAACTTCGAGTGCCATTTTATTTCTGGTTAGTTCAAGTTCCTGACCAGGGTAGGATAGGATATTATGTACAGCGGCACTGATCAGCAGCAACCTAACAAAGCAATAAATTGGCGCTTTGGTTTCACTTACGACCTTCTTCTATAAGTTGTTTCTATACTATAGACATGCACGCACACTCACTTTGTCTGTAATTGATAGTAGTTCTTGCATGCAGGCTAGCTTAGTCGTTACCGCGTTCAGGTAAGAGCGATTATGGTGAGCCGTGAGTTCGAATGTCACCACAGAGTACATTGAAATATACTGAATGTCACCTGCGGTTTACTTGATGTTATTTTCAAATAATATCCAATTATAGTTTTTGATAATAATTTTGATAATAAACCTGTAATTAATCGTTTTTGTTAATTTGAATAAAACGACGTCCAGTAGTTCGATAATCATTCATTGATTGACTCGTTCATATTTTTTTACAATTGGTAATAAAAGTAAGTAGGTAGACCACAGAAAACTTAGTAAATTATTTCAATTTCTGTATCGTAGATGCAGTTCCTTACTAATATTCACCTGCTTGAACTTTGTTGTTTAGTTTCGAATGTTTAAATGTGTAAGCAGTGTTGTAGTTATAATTTTCAAGATGCAGTCAAATATAAATATTTACAACAGACTAATTGCGGCACATATATAATACGTTCCCTAGTGCTTCTGAATCCAACTTGCAAAATCACCAGCAGTCAGAAGATTATCTGAACATCATTCAGTCAGCGGTTTACCTCCCGGGGAGGTTAAAAGTGTTATGGCGGCTTAGCCGAACGCTTTCCTAGAAACAGACTAGCCACATTGGCTCTGTTGCTCAAGCGCCCAGGCCTCACAGGCCATGTTTCAAAGTGGGGCGTCACCGACGTTGATCTTTTTGCGTCAGATAAGTCAGCCATTGTGCGACGTATGTCACATGGGACTCAAATGATGGCTTGGCAAGCTTTCGCGTTGTTTTCAGTCAGAAGTGACAGCATTAACTAGCATGGGTGTTCTCTGCGCCCTGATTTAAAACTGAGCACGCAATCAACTGAACTCGGAAATGGGACGGGGACGTACTATGTATGAGTTACTCCATACTGGACACAGTGTACCTGGCTCCCGTACTTGGAGACGAGAGGTGACAAGCTGCAACTCCTAGCTTAGGAAGTTGGGGGAGGGGGAAGTCGGGCTAGTCAGGGCTTTTACAGACAAGCCGACGACGTAGCGGCCAAGGTTGCGGTGTTGTTGGGCGACATCGCAACTGTGGTGGGGCCGCGGCGGGAGAGGAGTGCCGGTATTGCGGTGCGCCGCTCTCCCTACCTTCTGCGGCCTTAACGGGGTCGCCACCGTACGATGGCGGACGTGGTGGGGACGCAGGAGAAGAGGAGTGACGGTATGTCGTTGGCCGCTCTCCCTATCCTCTGCGGCCGAAAAATGGTAGGCGACGGGGCCATTCATCAGACCCGTCGCAAGGGGCAAGGGGTTGGTCGTAGGCTGAGGGCGAACAGCGCTCTCTTCCAGCCCCTCTAAATGGTTCCAGGGACGGCGGACTCGGGGACGTCCACCGCCCCCCATACATCAGGACCCGAGGTGGCGGCGCGTAGTGTTCCACGCGCGCCCCTCTTAGACGTTGCGGGGGGAGTCTAACACCTCACTCCCCCCGTCCGAGACGGGGCCCGCGCAAGCGGGTCGGCACCAGCCGGGGTTGCGGAAGAATTTTGTGTTCCCACGACTCCGGCGTAGGTGTGAGATGGAACACCGGGGTGGTTTTTAGTCAGTAAAAGTCTGACAGACCCCTCCGCCCGCCCCAGGGCGGAGGACATCCATGAGGATTTTCCACCCCGGGAACAAAAAAAAAAAAAAAATAGAAGAACAAGGGACTTGCATTATCCTTAGCTAAACCACTGCCAAGAAAGTCACCCATATGGAATAGGAAATTACCCCGTGATTGGCAGAGATTTACATACCCTAATTTTGTAAAATATCTCACAGCTTTCAAATGTTGAATAACAGTGCAACTTGAGTGTGTCTCAAAGACACTGAGAATCAAGGTTTACCTAAAACCTACCATAATCATTGTTGATTTTGTTTTACAATAGCTTATTATTATTTTTTATTTTTAAGAGATTGTACTTTTGATTGATCTCATAACTTCCAATTTAGACTGCCTAACTTGTATTAATTGAGGACATGAGTGATCCAGTTATCCTTAATTAATTAAATTGTTATTTTAATTCATTTTAGATCTCAGTGATGTTAAATAATCATTATAGTTTTATTTTCCACGTTCACCATAAATAAGGCAAATAGATTAGCCATAATTAGCTATAAAAATTTTCAAAAGTTTTCATTTCTGCATTTTATAGGATAGATAGATTGAAAAATCTTGATATTTGGTTTGAACAGTTACTGAATACTGACTGAAACATTCGTTTATTCCACATAATATATAATTCACATAGTGTCTACATCCATCAGGTATTCTTTCACCTGCAGATAACAAACAGATCTTCAACTAATGCTATGTGTTTCGAACGAAACATAATGGAGCTGTTATGCATTAAAACAAAACAGTTATGTTACAAAAAACACCGTTTTCTGTTGAGTTCTGAAGACTTCTGTGAATGACACTTGATAAGTGGAAGATTCAGCTTGCTGAAACCACATATAGCTAGCTTCCTGCTTGTGAGGATAGATTACAGGTAACAATGGCAAATTTATGGTAAAATTATTTAGAACGCCACTTCAACCAATACCTTTTTTATAGAGTTACCGCAGATAGGATTTCGAAGGCCCGAATAATCGATCGCTTAGTCTGTCAATCAGATTTTGCTTAGAAATGTTTTGTTTCCATTTTAGCCTTTCTGAGAGCTGCTGTGTAAGAACATCGCAATTGCGAATACAATGAAACTTATCTTTGCCTCATCAATTTTGATGACGTACCAAGTTCAATTTTAAGAGCAGGGAAGGGACCACTGCTTCTCTAATTATCGTCGGAGTAATTACAACACATAATAATAACATCACGACTTTATTCTCCGAAGGGTTATGTAGAGGTTTAGGTACCTGTAGTCCACCCACATTTCACCAGGTTAAAGTCCCATTAAACAGAAAAAGTCGAAGTAATTATTAATAGCCACTGAAGACTTCCACTATAAACATCCTGGCAGCCTTCCCAATCTATTAAACTCGTCAAAGCAAATCACATGAACCCAAACTCAAGAGGTTTACTAGTGGCCACTGAAGAGTTCCAGTTTTCACCTCCTGGCTCCATCATTAGATCAGTTCCAAGATACCAAATTAAGTTTTGTTTTTTGAACTACATACATAAGTTTTATTTCGAAACGACCATTTGTAATTGTAGGTTAAAATTGAGTTCTAAAATTTTATTGCTTTGTAAGTTTGTACGCACAATACTGAAAGATTTATCACGTTTTTGTACAACTTATAGGTTTTCCTGTAATCTATACGTAATAAACAATTTTCTGTTTCTTATTATTATTTCAGGCTAGGTACTTTCGGAGATAAGGGGGTTCGGGGACGGTCAATTTCCGTATAATTTCTTAAATAACTTCAAAACTGTTAATTTTAAAATTATACAAAAATATGTTTGACTCTCTAATAACAAGCCCTTTCATTTGATTTGTCACATGGTACAGTTTGCAAAACTTTTGTATTCAATTTTCTATTGCCCTCCCAAAATTGACCCCATTTTCAAAATTCGTTTATTTACGTCATACGTCTTTGCTTCTCTTTCTGCCTCGTTGTTCTAGTGGTCGCAATCGATACTGCTGAACATGAGGCCCTGGGTTCGATTCCGAGGTAGGGAAACGTGTTATTGGGTTTATCTATCTGGAATTTCTCAGTAGCAGCCTGAAGTCTGGATTTGTGGATGGCAATAGGCTCGACCCCAATTACATGGGACTTAAACATAACTGGCGAAATGTGGGTGTACTATAGGTACACCTCTGCCCAACCCTTCGGGGAAACAAGGCGTGATGTTATGTGATGTTACGTTTTTGGTTCACAGAAATTCATATGTGAAGTCTGGTAGACTCGGAGCAAATTGGCTGTGACAGACGGTTAGATAGACAGGTCAGTTTTACATTAGGACGTCCTCTTCCACCCCTGTGGCCGTCGGTGTTCTGAGTAGGCTCGGCCGTCCAATATCGGGACGGTCGGCTTGGTTCACTGAGGAT
This sequence comes from Dasypolia templi, assembly GCA_963555695.1. Lineage (NCBI taxonomy): Eukaryota > Metazoa > Arthropoda > Insecta > Lepidoptera > Noctuidae > Dasypolia > Dasypolia templi. The sequence continues at coordinate 7,699,873 of OY743137.1, read as the reverse complement.
GCCACTGAGCTTTCCTCGTCCGAGATGCCACACTGCGCCCAGTTGATTATCATTTCGGGATTTCGGTGGACGTTGTCTCTAGACATCGCCAATGTCTTTAATACCTTTCCCTAGAGTTGCATCAGGGAGGCATTTCGGTATCACCGGGTACACCGACCTACCACTGTCGCGTTGTCGTGGCCTATTTGATGGACAGGGCTGTCATCTACCCTGGAACTGCTGAGAGATCTCGTGTGGTGTCTCACAGGGATCGATCCTGGGGTCGCTTCTATGGGATATCGAATATGACTGGGTCCTGTGCGCCGACCTCCCTAGTGGAGTCAGTGTGGTTTGCTACGCTGACTACACGCTGGTCTTGGCGCAGGGGAGGTCGCATCAGGTTGCGGCCGAACTAGCGACACGCGGGGTTGCGGCAATCGTCGAGAGGATCCGGCAATTGGGACTCGAGGTGGCCCAGCACAAGTCCGAGGCCATGGTTTTCATCGTCCTCGGCACATTCGGGTTCTTAAATATCGGTGAGAGAGGTTTACATCGGCATCGTCGACGATGAAGTAGCTGGGACTCGTCCTCGACAGCCGTTGGAACTTCGTGGAGCATATTCGACGTTTAGTTGAGCCTCAGTCAACTGGAAGGAGGAGGGCCGAGTAAGTATCTACAGGGTACTTATGAAGACAACCAGAAGACAGGACGACACGCTACTGAGAAACACCGGAGGCGAGACGCTCAGTCTAGAACAATCTGCGGATCTTCTGGCAATAACTTTTTTCTCCGACGACTCAACGGATGCCGAACAGTCGTACGAGACAATTCTGAGGAGGTTAGCGGAGGAGAACAATCCCCAAGGGTTGTCTGCCGATGATCAACCCTTCACAACCGCGGAGCTGGTGATGGTTCTCCAGAACCAAAATCCAAAAAAAAACCCCGGTCCCCGGTCCCGGCGGATTAACCGCAGACGCCTGCACAGCTGCAATAAACTGCGATAGGGAGGTGTTCTTAACGATAGCCAACAAGAACATATCGCTGTCACACTTCCCGAAGTAATGGAAGGTTGCCCACGTGTGCATTCTCCGCAAGCCAGGAAAGGACGACTTCACCAGCATATAGAAGTACAGACCAATAGGCCTGCTCTTGGTTCTAGGAAAAATCGTCGAGAAGCTCCCAGTAGGCAGACTGCAGTGACACTTCCTCCCTACACTACTTCACATGGAGTATTGCAGCCACCTTTGGGATGGCTCAGCTAAATACCAACTTGCTGTGCTCGACTCAGTGAAACCCAGAGCTAAGAGGCTCATTGGCGACGTAAAACTGGTGGATGCCAAGCTTCGCAGCTTGTCTCATCGTCGCAATGTTGCCTGCTTGTCGGTCTTCTATATATGGTACTTCGGTGAGTGTGCGCAACAACTCCACGACCTCATCCCACCTGCCCCTTTCTATCATCCGACATCCAGACGTGCTGCTTATTACCATCCATACCTAGTTGCCATTCCACTAATTCGCACTAAGCGCTTTCAGACAACCTTCATAATGCGCACGGCAAAAGAGTGGAACTCACTACCTGAGTCTGTGTTCTCGAACGCATTCAATCCGAATCTCTTCAAAGTTAGAGTGAACAGCCTTTTTTGGGTAAGCTCACTCCATCGTAGACTTCTGTCTCTGTCACCTCTGACCTACACTACATTCAAGAGTAAACCAATCTCAAATAAAAATAAAACACAAACCAATACGGTTTCATGCACGGTACGGTTTCCGCACCGCGGAACCGAGGCCTACCTCTAAGCTCTTATGAGCCACTTACGAGCCGAAATTAAAGCCAATGTAGTTGTTTGATATCATTGGACATAGAGGGGGCCTTCGATAACGCGTGGTGGCCAGTACTAAAGATACAGATGGTAGTCAAAAACTGCCCTGCAAACATTTTCGTCGCCTCATACCTGGAAGACCGGAAAATCAGGGTCGACTACGCCAGAGCGACTAGCGAGAGGGGTACTACAAAAGGATGCGTCCAGAGCTCAATTGCCGGATAGACGTTTTGGAACCTTACCCTATACTCCTCCAACACAAAAATGTCTGGTATGGGAGTATACTCCCACGCCTTCGTAGACGACGCTGTCCTGGTTTTCTCGGACCTTACAGCCGGTCCCCTGCAGCAATCAACCAATAACACGCTAGACATTGTATCAGAATGGGGCGTCCAAAACAAACTACGTTTCGCCGCGCACAAGACCAATGCGATGGTGTTAACAAGAAACCTTAAGAACGACGTTCCGGTACTCCACATGTCGGGCACGCTGAACCTGGTTAAAGAGATCAATCTGCTGGGTGTCACAATAGGCTCTAAACTCACCTTCAACTCTTAAGCGTAAGCCTTTTTACGTGTCTGCGACCTGTAAAGTGGCTGCAGACATCTACAAGCAGCTGACATGCGCGGAAAAGGTGACTTGGGGTCTCAACAAAATTAGGACAATATACGTGTCGGTGATAGAGCCTATCGTGATGTATGCAGCGAGTGCATAAGCCCCCGCAGCTGAGAAACAAGAAATCAGTTTGACCCACTGCAGAGAGGATTCGCGTAGAAGATTTGCAAAGCATACCGCACGGTGTCTCTGACATCGGCACAAAACTTTTCCTGTCTGGCCAACTCCGCCTAGATCTTCGGGTGTTTGTAGCCGCAACGCTTTTGAAAGATCAGAAAGGGCCATTCCAAGAGTTCATACCGCTGGATCGCAAGCTGGAGTGCAACGTGCACCACTCCTAAAATCCCCATCCATTGCTACTCAACACAACAGAGTATGGACGCCTAAAGGACTGGACTCCCGTTACCCTGAAAACCCACCAAGTAATCGGTCCCCAAATATATACTGACGGCAGCAAGATAAAAGGGAAAGTCGGGGCTGTCCTAACTTGGTGGGACAACGGAAAGGAGTCAAAGATTACCTTACCGAAAGCTTTGGCCTGGAGCCTCACAACACAGTCTTCCAGTTGGACATGTATGCTCTCTTTAGAGCTGTCAGGATGGCAAGAGAATCCAAAGCGGCCTCCACAAGCATTTAAATGACTCAAGATCGTCACTTGACCTGCTAAGGAGTACATCAGTCACTCACCACATGGCACTCCAAATCAAGAGGTGTGTCCGAGAAATCAGTGAGGAGGGCAGAAAAGCGAGGTCTTCCCTTTTGTGTCGCAGTCTACTGCGATACAGAGTAAGGATCGCATTACTAGAGTGGGGAAAGGAGACTTCGTTTGCCCAGTCAAGTTCAATGCTTCAAATGATCAGAAAGGTAGGATAGTACATGGCAGTCACAGCCCTTACTATAAGCATTGACGCGATGATGATCGAAGGGGATAGATTAGTCGTCGCAGACCGGCTGTTTAAGAGCCTCAGAACAATACAGTAGTTGTCTATGAGGACAGAGGGGAAACCCTGACCTTCCTCAAAGCACCCAGACAACCAACCGCTAGTGCGACAAGCCCCACAACAAGCCCAATTACTCAAAGCGGATCATAGAGAGCCCAGCAGAAAGCAGCAGTCTAAAAAGCTGCAAAGGAGAAGATCAAAACCACTAGCTCCGAGGACCGGGCCTGGTCTAGGAGTCGCCTGAAAGCCTTCGGCACCTTGCTCAGTGCACTACTCCTGAACACCAGCCACGCATCATGGTGATGTGCTGCTGTTGTTAGAAGACGCAGAAGCAGGAAGCAGCAGTGGAGAGCTTCTTTAAGAAAAACCCAAAAGAGCCGACACAGCAGAAGCCTATGCCCACAAGAGCCGACAGAGGGCAAGTCAGCCTACCAACCCTCGCAGTGATTTCGGGCACCACGGACCACGTTGAGAGCGCATTCCTCAAGCCCGTAGTAATTATGAGAGTGAGCAGAGAGGTTGTGGCGGCATCTACACCGCCACATGCGAACAAACGCATCAATCCTGCATCGCGCAAGCAGAGTTTACCGCGCAGATAGCATACATACAACTTCCCGATAACAATCATCGGGCAGTTGCCCACCAGATACGACATCCATCTGGTCGGAGGATCCTCCCTTTTCTAAAGTGTATGAGTGAACTTTACACCCTGTTCCTCATATACCTAAAAGGTCAATCTCATGACATGCATGAACATCCTGCAGATCTTCCATAGAGAAAAGGAAGAATTGCCAAACCTAGTGGCTTGCATCACCCAGGAGTTGCTTTGCACACACTGTAATCCGATGGATTTGGCGTTTGCACTGAGTGAGAAATAGTCCGGTATATTATACTCCTCCATTCCTGGTTCATACGCAAGAGGAGAGAGCTACTCCTATGTATGTTACTAAACCATCCACGAGGCTCAGGGGTTGACCACGAAGTCCAGGAGGCAAAATCCGCGACAGCGTCTCTCGTTCGGTAGTAGCTTTGTCGAGACAAACAGTTGAGTTTACTACTAGCGATGGATGCGTCGACTTAAACAGTCATTAAATACAACCTGAAGACGGCCATGCAGCATCGGGTCGTAGTCGTCGTGGAAGCCTTGCTCAGGCTCAGCAGACCCCTCCTAAACACCACTTAACAAGTCCCCATTTAAACTCCGAACCAAATCCAAATCCAAAACCAACTCAATAGACTGGGTGGTCTATAAACCCCCTGTAGAATAATGTAAAAGTTGAACTGCACCGCAGAGTGAGTCTGTCATACTCATGACTCATGTCAAATGACTGCCGATGCGCGACTGTGCTGTCGCATGTGTGGTCGTTAAGTTCCCTAAATAATGGTTGAGCGAAGTCATGTCTGTCTATCAGGGCTGGTCGGCTCACACTGCCACGTAGTTTTCTATCCAATAACCAGTACAACAAAAGAAATATAAGTGAAAAATATTTAAGTAAGTATTGTGATGTCTGTATGTAAATATTTAACAACTAACCAATTGTGCATGAGTATAAGTGTGAACTAGTAAAAATAAAAAAGTAGTATTTACTCATTATCAGCCTACAGCAGTCCACTGCTGGACATAGGCCTCTCCATTTTGTACGCCATTTAGCTCGACTCTCGGCAACTCTCATCCAGCTGCTACCAGCCACCCTGCGAAGATCGTCACTCCATATAGCCTGAGGACGTCCTACCTTACGTTTGCCGATTCGCGGTCTCCACTCAAGAACACGTCTACCCCAACGGTCATCGGTTCTACGGCTAATATGGCCGGCCCATTGCCACTTCAGCTTGCTTATTCTGTGTGCTATGTCGACAACTTTGGTTCTCTGCCGGATCACCTCAGAGCATAGCACGTTCCATAGCTCGCTCGTGAGTGTCCACGTTTCGGCTACGTAGGTCATAACAGGCAGGACGCACTGGTTGAAGACTTTAGTGTTAACGCTCTGTGGAACACTCAACGAGAAGACTCGACGAAGCTTCCCGAACCCTGCCTAGCGCAGCTGAATTCTTCTATTAGCCTCCTTCTCAAAGTTGTTCTTACCAAACTGCAGAGTTTGCCCGAGGTAAACACATTCTCGAAAAACTTCGAGAGCTCCGCCATTAACAGCAATCGGTACCGAAGTAGCGTGGTCGATGAACATACTTTGTGTTTTGTTCAAGTTCATCCGGAGACCAATGCGTGCAGAAGAATCAACTAGGTCGTCCAGCATATGCTGCTGATCATGCAGCGATTTAGCCAGTATGACGATGTCATCTGCAAATCTCAAGTTTGAGATGTACTCGCCGTTGATGTTAATGCCGCTTCCTTCCCAGTTCAGCATCTTAAACTCATCCTCCAATGCGTTAGAGATCAGTTTCGGTGAAATTAAGCCACCTTGTCTCACCCCTTGACGCAGGAGGATATGTTCAGTTCGCTGGTCGTGAGTTTGGACGGTCATATTCTCGTTTTCATACAGACATCTCAGCACTTGGATGTATCGCCAGTCAATTTGGCATCGCTGCAGAGACTCCAAAACAGACCAGGTCTAGATAGAGTCAAACGCCTTCTCATAGTCCACAAATGCAAGACCCAGGGCCGATTATTCGTCTTCGGATTTCTTTATAATCTGTATCGTTTGGATGGAGTATATGGTGCTATATGCTCCTCGAAACCATGCTGCTGGCTGAAACTCGTCGAGTCTTCGCGCTAGACGGTTCGTAAGGACTCTTGAAAACAATTTATATACGTGGCTTAGGAGCGAAATGTGTCTGTAATTCTTCAAAAGGGTCTTATCACCCTTTTTAAAGAAGAGCACGACAATGCTCCTTCGCCACGCCTCTGGAGTTCTCCCAGAGAACAGGATAGAGTTAAAGAGCTCCCAAAGCTCTTTCAGTCTTCCTCCTGCTTTCAGGAGCTCGGTCGTAATCCCGTCCTCACCAGGGGCTATTTTTAAGCTACTTAAGAGCCGCTTCGATTTCGTCTTGGCTTACTTCTGGCAGATCTTCCGTGAAATGGCGGGTTAATGTGGCTCTGGAATCCTCATATTCAGGATCGAGATGCGTACAATTGGCCGTAGAAGTTTTCGACTTCCGAAAAGATCTCCGGCTTCGAAACGACGATATCGCCACTTGATTTGGTCAACTTCGTCAGGTGGCTCCTCCCAAGTGATTGGACGAAAACTTTCGACCCCCGATTTTGCTCAATCGCTTCCTCTATAGAGCGTGTATTGGAGCGTCGGAGGTCGCGTCGTACTAATGTCCTAATCTTCTTGTTGAGTGCCCGTTGTTCTGACAAAGTGATCGGTGGGTTTTCGTGTCGTTGCGCCATAAGCCCCAGAGTCTCTTCCGAAAGTTTGGACTTCCTGCCCGTACGCCGTATTTTGCAAAATCGCGTACCTTCTTCCCTGAGGATATTCATCATTTGTTCGAGCGCCTGGTCGACGTCATTTGTGGTTTCCACGCAGCGAATCGGTTTTCGAGGTCTGTTTGGAACGCTTCAGATCCCAGCACACTTTGGAGCATATTTGGTCTGAGCCTAAACTTCATCAAACGAGTTCGCTCGAGCTTGAAGATGATATTCATCCTTTTTATCCGTTATGATGAAGTCTATCTAGTTTTTCGTCATATTGTCGGAACTTCGCCACGTCCACTTCCGTTGGGGCTGTTTCTTAAAGAAGGAATTCATCAAGAAAAGCCCCTCTTTCTCAAGGAAGTTGACAAGCATTTGCCCCCTATTATTTCTGTTGCCAAACCTGTAGAATCCTACTACCGGTTCGTGGCAATTCTGTACTTCCACTTTAGCGTTAAAATCCCCCATGAGAACGTTGTAGTGGGCCTTCGTAGTAGAATGCAAGTTCTTGGAAATGTCCTCGTACATTTTATTCTACTTCGTCATCCGAGTGTGCCGAGGTCGGTGCGTAAACCTGAACAACATTGAGGCTATACCTATCGGTTAGCTTTACTACGAGGTACGCAACCCTGCTCGAAACACTGGAGACTTCCACAACGTTGTCACAAAGGGATTTTTTTACCAGGAACCCGACTCCGCCTTGGAATAGCTGGTCTCCCTCTCGAAAATACAAAAGTTGACCCGATTCAAGGTTATTGTGTCCTCCCCCTCTCTTCTGACTTCGCTAAACCCAAGAATGTGCCACCTTATTTTCCCGAGCTCTTCTTCTAACTGCACTAGATGTTCGTCGAGCCGTAACGTGCGTCCATTGTACGTCGTCAAGGCAGTTGGGTTTGGCGGCCATTCGTAACCCTGCCGTTACCGTGATCGCCGCCAAAATCAGGAATAGCAAGGCGGCCGGGAACTGGGGGCCGTGATCGATGTCAACTTGCCATTATCCGCTGATTTGTGTTGGCCATCTTGCGCGAATCGAGGTATATGTGTAGGTACTTCTGGGTGGTCCCGCGCGATAATGTCGCGTGTGATTAAAATAACAATAACACATAAGTTATTAATGGGATCTGTTTATAAATTACGTCGTTGGGAGTGTTATGAAAATACCTAACAGATTGTATGAAATGTATAGATAAGCCCAGTTTGGCCTTCAAATCTATTAGTAATTATAATTTGTAACCAGGGTGAGGGATTTTTTCCCAATTTCATGTGTAAAGTTGAACGTAATAAAAAAAATAAACCATTAAGTATTTCAAAAACTGTTTGTTCAATTACATAAATATATACTATTTCACAATAATCCATTAAAAGTACAAACCTCCCCATACATTTTTTACAAGCTACAAGCTTATCAATAACATGACGTCATTTGGACGACTCGAGCGCCTGCATAAAAAAGTTCATTATTCGATTCCCAGAACACTAAAGGTTAAGTACCTTGAGTTGTTATCTTACAATAACAAATGGTCCACATACTTATCACAAACAGAGTCTCAGCTGTTAGAAGTGTTTATTTTAACAGTATCGACTAACCAAAACAAACACTTGAAAAGAGGCGCAAAAAACATCCACGCAAACATTGCATAGTTTAAAATCTGTTGTATTTATTTTAAATGTAAATTGACATTCTACCTTTTTAAGATATTTACAAATCGATAAGCACAATAAAAAGCCATGCTGCCTTACAAAAACATTTAAAAAGCATTAACCAAAATAAACAATTGCACTACGAAATGCCTAAGTACCTAGTACACGGATCACAAGGACGATAGAAATTATGGATACACCCATAATGTCACATCTGACGTGAAAAAAATTTAAAAACGAAAATGAAAATGAAAAGAAACAGATATGAAGCATTGCAATAGACGAGAATGATTTGGAAAAAAAAACATTAAGAAAAAATGTATTTAAAAAAACCGCAAATTAAGAAATATATGTTTAAAAAAAAAAACATCAATACTTGTATTGATTACCTCTTTTTTCTTGAAGTCAGTTAAAAACACAAATGAGAAAAATTACGCCACCAAGAAAATAAATCGTATCCATTATTTAAGGGTTTGCCCATAATCGTCACGCTGGGCATGCGGGATGGCGATCGCAGATCAAAGCTTCTCGTACTAGTGAGGCTGCTGCCCGTCACTAGTCTGCACCATTTAGCTGCGAAGTTTTATTAAGAAATGGTTAGACCGCCATTTGTCGGTTGCCAGAGCCTCGTTAGTTATTCGGCAGGGAGCACCACGAGCAGGTGAGGTTGACTTGGGGCGCTGAGATGGTAAGTCTGCCCCTTACACCCCCTGTAGGATCTACTCACCTAGACTTAAATTAGTATGTAAGCCTAACAAATAAGTGTCCGACGGCAACGTACGAGCATAATACTTGTAATCAAAGTATAAAGCTCGTTAACAAATAATAGAAGTTAACATAGTCGTGGATCACCGTGTCCGCGGAAGATAGTTATTTAAAGGAATTAGGCCATCAGCGATATTAATTAGATCCATGATCTCAATTACTAATTTGCATTGTGTGAAACGTCGGGCGATGAAAATAGAGGCACTAGTTATAGGACAAATCGTCGCCTCCTTGCGCACTAGCGTTCGGTGTTGTGTCAGAGTATCATGTCATCGGATGTGACGCTAAACTAACAGCGAAATCTATGAAATCTAACGAACACTAAATAAATATTGAACCGCCGTCATATACTTAAATATTTTTTTGTTGGCTATGAAGAAAGTAACTGCAGACGTGCAAGAAATACCTTTTTTACGCGACTATGTTAGGATTTAGAGTTATGATTTTAACATGTCTGTGTTATGTCACTTTTGTTAAGCTTTTTTGGCTTATCACATGATGATCTTTTATATTGGTTATAATTCAACCTTAACTTTGTTTCAGGCAGTTCGATCATTAAACAATTTGACTTTTTCGCGCGTTCATTGTAGTAAACTGCCATGGTTGCATGATATTTTTATAATATTTCTTTTGTTAGGTGGCCCTAATATAAATCGTATAAATACAACTTGTCTTTTTGCAGTCTCGTCAAATTTCAGGAGGCTGTTATAAAAGACATAAAAAATCAAATAAAATGACGATACGTGTACTTGCTCAATAATTAAAACATACAATTTTTTTTGTTTAAGTTTTTCAGTTTTTCGGAATAAACCACTTTCAAAGAACAGAATCGCCCCGTTGCGTATGCGGTAGGCATGGTCGCACGGCTATGTCGCATAAAAGGGCAGTTTTAGTGCGGTATCACACGGGCCGCGTTATAACATGCGCGTTCCACACAAGTCGATTTCCGAAAAAAAAAAACAACTTATTTTATAATTGATTCGTGTCGAGAATCATTAACATAGTAACCTCCTTGAATTAGATGAGGATGCAAAACGACACTTTGTATACATAGTCAGTGTGTTAATTCTGAAGTATAATGTCTTGTGTGGTTAGGGGCTGCAAGTCCCATTCTTCACGAAAAGAAAGTAGGCAAAAACTATTGATTCATCAAGTTCATTGGTAAGTTTTTGTCAAACATGTGCCGAATGCGAGCTGTTTAGCAAATATAAACTTAAAACAAGTTTTGCTGAACCGTTTTGTAGCGGAAAGCAGTCATAATAATGAAATTGCTTTGAGGTTATCTTAAATATACACAGTGACGTAAATAATGTCGCCAACGCTTTTATTTTACAACTTTCCTATAGAATATGCAAAAAAAATATGTAAATTGCACTGGTAGAAGAAGTTGAACTTCTAAAAAGCATGGTTACATACACCCATTTCAAATAAATTGTACTCCTCGGGATAAAAACTTCCCTTGATTTCATATCCTTAACCGCTTCGGGATAAAAACTTCCCATGCGCAGAAACAGCTGCGCAAGTTTTAATAAATTTATTTTTTTATCGACTAACGCGTTTTGTGTGTTTAAATAGCTTAATGGAGTCATTCTCTATTAAGCTAAAAGCCGTTCGCCACCGCCACATACTAGTGACCAAAAATAAAAGACGGCTCAGGTTTCAAGTGGTGTCATCGTAAAAAGTTTTCAAGTGGTCGTATTATCGGTTTTGTTTACAATTCATTTATGATCGCAATGTTGAAGTGTTATTTTACAAAACAATCCTCAAGTTTCGTGCTTTGATATTATGTATATGACGGCAGCCATATTGATTAGCAGCTACGAGAGACGGCGACTAGATGGCGCTAGTGGAACGTGCACCAGACGCATCATAAAGAAATCATTAACTCTATAGATCATTCGGCTTAAAAGACTTTAATCCAATACCATAAAATATTATGACGTTTCGCTACCAAGCGATCGCCTTTAAAAGGAGCTGCGCTGTTCAATCGACACGCCCGCCGAGGCCCGCCGCGACGCCCAAATCCACGCCCCTCCCGACCCTTGCTCGAGCCAGCCCGCGCCGCTGAGCCTGTAGCTTTAAATACGTCCCAAAATCGCTCAAATCCTGATCCAGCTAGTCCCTCGCTGCCCTCTTCCAGCGACGCCCTAAGCCGAGGTTCGTACCTCACAGGGGGTGCCCTAAGCGTGTAGTCGCTTAGTTTTTAATTAGTGTTTAGGTTTAAGTCCTGGCTGGAGGCCTTAATTTATTAGGGCAACCACAGGCAAGTCCACTTAAGCAGACGACAACCAAGGTTGACCTACGAGATGACATTCCAAAAAAAAAAAAACAATCGGTACGCATTTTGAACGGATGCGTTTTGGTGCACGGACCACTGTCTCTCGACAGTCAGTACTGCCCGGTTATTGGACGTGGAACGCTGTCTCTGACATTTAGTACTGTCCTTATTGTGGTGGGTGCATGGACCACTGTCCCTGACAGTCAGTACTGCCCTATGTGACCGACCTCACTATTATTATTAGTTACTTAATTAATTTAATTCTATTTCTATACTTCTAGATTCAAGATACTTATTAACTGATTGTTCAATTGAAAATGTATTGTCATACCTGAGCCTTACTTCTGATGTCTGGGCTTAATCCGACATAGACATAATTTTCATAGTATTAAAAGTTTGTTTGTGTTGATATTACGTAATGGATATACACGATCCTTGCGCGGACTGTGTTTGTTAACGTTTCGACATTTTCCAATGAGATTTTAATTAGAATGTAGAAATAAGATTATAACTAGAAATTTAACACACCCAGACAATAAAAATACAACGAAATTACGTTAATATATTACTTTTCTCGGCGGACAGTTTCGGAGGCGGCATCAAATTACAAGGTCAAGCGTTGTTTATTTTGGTTTATTGTGCTACTCAGAAAATACCAAATAAGGACATATTATTATGGTCATCATAAAAAAGCTAATATAATCTAGTTAAATTATAAATAGGCTTTATTGACACAAACTACAAAACCATTCGTAAAAACTTAGGTAGAAAAAAAATATTTTACACAAGTTCAACCCGAATTCTCAAGTTTTAATTTTGTTTAAGTATTTTATACTAGTTTTTGTAATTAAGTTTTAACATATATTGATTTTGTATAATTTCAGTTGTACGCACGTATTTTTTATGTTTGGTATTGCTGCGATAGTTTGCTAGATAATAAGCTACAAGTTGGAAATGGCACGGTGCGTTTCCGCGTAAAATTTACGTTTTGGCGGTATTACAGTAGATTCAAAACATTACTATTATAAACGTGTGTCGCGCTCACTCAAATGTCTCGCTGGTGGTAGCGTGTGTGATCAATAATTAAGTTCCCTTCAAAATGGTTGAGCTGAACGGGCGCCGTCAGTGGGAACTGATCATCTCTTGGCTGCCACCGCTTTTTTTGTATTTTTATTTCCGATTTTTTGTATTTTTTTGTTTTTTATGTTTTTCATTATGGACGCCTTTAATGTGCACGTCTTTCTACATCGTTCTCACATGTATAATTTCAACAAGACTGATGTAACAAATTTTCTGTAACCATATTATTTAAAAGAGTGTCCATGGCGTTTCTTGCCCGTTCTTCTCCATACGTACCTACTTCGCTTTGTAATGGGCAACTAGTTTCATATTTCTGATTGACCGACCCCTTGACAATTCAAAAGTGCCTGTAATTGGTTTATTTGAAATAAATGCTTTGAGTGTTGACTTTGAGTATCTATTATTTTATCAGGTAGTCTTGACAGTCCCTGACTGTCTTTTACAATATAATGTACCTTCTCATTCCCAAAAAAAAAAACTTATGAATGCAGTCAAAATGTAACAAAAGATCATCAAGGTAAATAAAAACTAATAAAATCAAATTATAATCACGATCCTCCTTGAATAAGCTCACTTGAGCGTAATAATGGCCTGAAGTGGACTACAGATGTAGCCCGCTGTTAACCATTTTTAGGGAACCATACTTCCTAATGAAAAACGGAGCCCTTGTAGGATCACCCGTGCGTATGTCTGTCTGTCCGTCTGTCTCAGCCAATATTCTCCGAATCTACAAGACTGATTAAGTTGAAATTTGGTACACATACGAATTTCTGTGACACAAGCACGGTCGCATAACGGTTTTCACTTTTGGTAGGAAAACTAGAAAATAAAAACATAAATTTTGCAAACTGTACCGTGTGATATATAAAATGAAAGCCCGGCTTCTTGTGAGAGTCTAAAACATATTTTATGTACAAATTTTAAATATGTTTTGATGATATTTGAGAAAGTATACGAAAATTTACCGTCCCGAAATCTCCGAAAATCTCCGAAACTAACATACTATGTTAGTTTCGGAGATTTTCGGAGATTTCGGGATTTAGAAAAAAATACCGATATTACTTTATTACTTACAGAGGTTAGGAAAACCCATAAGATGTCTGTGGTCTTAAAAAAAACTTTCAACATTGTGCGTCATGACTTAATTAAAATGCAATAAAATTTTAGAACTCAATTTTAACCTACTTGTAATTGTCGTATCGAAATAAAACAGTGTATGTATATATTTAGTTCACATAACAAAACTTTAATTTAGTATCTTGGAACTGACCTGATGATGGAGCCAGGAGGTGAATAGTGGAACTCGTCAGTGGCTACTATTAAACCTCTCGAGTTTGGGCTCATATGATTTGCTTTGACGAGTTCATAAGATTGGGGAGGGTATGTTGATGGAGCCAGGAGGTGGATAGTGGAAGGCTTCAGTGGCTACTAATAATTACTTCGACTTATGGGTCATACGATTTGTGTACATTATAGTGCACTTGGTGTTGAGGGTCTGATGATGGAGCCAGGAGATGTACAGTAGAACCCTTCAGTGGCTTCTAGTAAATCACTCGAGTTTGGGCTTATTTGATTCATTTTGATGAGTCCAATATATTGCATTTGGTGTCGAGGGTCTGATGATGAAGCGAGGAAGTTGATATTGGAACTCGTTAGTGGCTACAAGTAAAGCCCTCGAGTTTGTGCTTGAGTTCAATAGATTGGGCTCGGTAACGAGGGTCTGATGATGGAGCCAAGATGTGATAGTGGAACTCTTCAGTGGCTTCTAGCAAACCGCTCATGTCATAACTTCGTTGACTTTAGACTTATCAATCCAATGAAGAAAATGCTAGACTTAAAAGTAAAAATAAAACACGTGCTTAAAAAACCACGCTTTCATCACGCACTAAAATTTATATAACTGACTTCCAAATAATTTTAAAATTTTTTTGTTACTTACATTTTTTTTCGTTAGCTATGAAGAAAGTAATTGCTGCAAGAAATACCTTTTTAACCCGACTATTCCAGGAGTACTGCTTATGATTTTAACATGTCTGTGTAATATCAGTAAAATTTCACCCCGAAAATAAAATAAATATTTCACGTGCAATAGGTGCTAAGACTTCTCACTGTTCAAAAGTTATCAGGTTTTATGCTCAGCCAAGCCACTAACTCTACAAGGTCTAACTTTACTTGCAAGCCTTACATCTTGGTCGAAGTGTATTGCTAGACCGTTCCATCTAACTATTGTATGATGCAACATTAAAAACCAGTGACTTAATTTCTTACTATGAGCCCATAGGAGTGTCTGTGCGACGGCCGCGAAACGGCCAAGCCGTACATTTAGACCGAGATGTAAGGTTTATCTATCCATTAAATCCGATAACTTTAAAACAATGAAAGCGTTATGTAAGTCTTAGCAACCTTGTTTACATGAAATGTTTTTGGTGGGAATCTTTCAACTCGCACTTGTTTATTTTACTGCATAACTTATGAACATTCAGGTATGACATTCAAAAGTCTTCTAATCCCGCTTTGGAAACCACTGAACATCTGAAAATACAGAGCCTTTGTAGGTATTTTCAAACAAGTAAATTGGGGTCATGCTAGTGTTTCAAATAAATATATTTACTCGTAAACAATATGAAATAATTAACTTTTTTTACAAGACCAACTTCAGTAAGATCTGTCTTTTTTTGCAGTTTCAGAGGATTTGAAGTCCTGAAGTCGTCGTAAGTGAGATCTGTACCTCTTACCAAACAATTTTGTTCAAAGTACGCAAAGGGCTTGTGAGTATCATGGGTTGTGTGATGTACATAAAAGTATAGTTGGAGACCCAAACCTCAAGCTCTGCAAAATAATCCACAGACACTAATAAAGTATTGTAACAATATTATTGTGGGATATCTCTATTATCCAAGAAAACCTCTCCTAAGTTATTTTACACCGTCAAAATTTTATGCAGAATAGTAAAATAACTACTCGGCCTTCCCAAAACGTTACTTATCGTGGGTAGTTAAAGACATCAAATATGCGTTAGCCCTACTAAGACCGAAAACTTATTCAGTCACTCGTCTCATATTGCATTTTAAATTAAATTTAAAGACAAAACAAAGAATATAAAATTAAATTAATTACGAAAATGTTTAAATAGTAGTTTATTTGGAGTACCGTTACGTACATAAGTGATTTACTGAGAAGGCGTGTTTAATGTTTTATATAATTAGATAGAGTGGTACTGTTATGAGAAAATTTGTGATTTTTGGTTTCAAATGGAACACCATTTAATGAGGGATCGATTCCCTATCCGGAATAGATAAATTATTGAAAATTTTTCAAGTAAGTTAATGCAGGTAATGATGACCACTTAGCACGTTGTTTAGAGACTTGAATAATAATTATGTAGATACAAACAAAGGAATATCTAAAGAACACCAGCACTGGTAGTTTACTTTTAAATTCTCGAAGTTAGGCCATTTTTGCAATAAAACCTCATTTGCGATTGCTGCAAATTTAGATTCACTTTCCTCGACACAAATTTTATTTTATCACAAGGTTTAAAAGTCCTGAAGACCGAGCAGCATCGACCCAGATTTCTTTAAGCGCTTTTCTGTTTCTGCAGCTTCGAGTAGCTCGAACGAAGCAAAAACAGCTCAAAGTAAGCGTTGCTTAAGACTTTGCTGTTGAAATTGCATTAATTTTGTTCTATTATTAATGTATTCATTAAGTGATTGAGTTAAAATAAGTCCGGATATCCTTTGGTGTTTTTACTACTTTAAACATTAACTTTTTGATAATATAAACTTTGAGTGAGAAAGCTGTAAGACTAATGCTTCTTGGAAGTGGTCATGGTTTGATATTCAGTGAGCCTTTTAGTTTCGTGAATTCGTACTTTCCAGTTTAGAATGTGCATCACGTCTATTTCTGTTCTACTGAGAAAAAGCTTACCAAATTATTTATGATTTTGACTGGTAACACAGTACAGACATAGTGTAACAGTGGTAAGCTAGTGTTTTAACCTTAATGAATCCCTTTCACTTACTTTAATCAGTAGTACAGTGTAATACTAGTTTTCACAAAAGAAAAATGCATACAGTAGAAATAAATATAGAATGTACTCAACAACTACTGATTGCCTCGAACACAATATTAACTCATACCGTGCTGTGAATAATTACAACTTGCACGAAGAGAGAAACAAGTTATTTTCCTTCAAAGAGTTTATTAAAATACCGTAAACTCTATAATCATACTTAATAACTCCATAAGATGTTCGTATAAACATTAAGATTCCTTTCAAAATCGTTTGATGACCATGGTACGAGTATTATAAATTGCACTCTCAATTACTACGCCCCCGATTTTAATCGAAGATTTATGAGTTGGAAAATACATTTAGCACCTCATCCGCACCCTTTGCCTTCACTAAGGAAATTCAGTATTTCACTTCCAATCATTTCGATCCTAATCTATTAGCAGATACTCGATCAAATCTTTGAAGGATTATTTTATGTGAAAAGCTTTTTGTGATGGACTAAAAAAAATAATTTAAAAGGTACAACAAATAAAAAATACAGTATTAAAACTCTACTTTTATTTCGTTGATTGTTATTATTTTCTAGTCGAAATTAAGTCTGTAACTGTGAAAATTCAAACCGACTATGGTTTGAATTTTCGTTCGATTTAATTGTGTTTACAATTTCTCTTTGTAAAACATTAAAATAGAGAATCAGTTAAACGACCTGAAAATAAGAGATAACTGTTCCAAATCCAAATTACGCAACTACAATTAAGGAATTATTAGCTCAATAATAAACTTAATTGACATTACCCTCAGTTACTACATAAAAGGTCCATTTTCATTCGCCCATCTCACTGTTTTTCCCGAGAATTAAATTACTTAAGGGTTAAAAGCCGAAATTGGGGATCACATCATTAAATTTAATCTATATTCTAAACTATTTAGACTTGGTGCGTTCGTTCGAGGATTATCCCGGATTATATTTAAGTGGCGGTAATATGGCCTGACATTGACGTTCAGAGGCTCTAACACAAACGCGTGACGTAACTCAAATTAGAACGATTTTTGAATTGAAAGTACAAATATACTACGTTTTTTATGACAAGCACCATTTAGTATCACCCAAAGATATTCATGAACAAACCCTTAAAACTAAGTTAATCTTAGGAATGAAACGAGTATTTTTAAATCGTTCTAATTTACATTACGGTAACTCTACGCGTTCTGTCCACAGAATAATTATTGTAGAAATTAAAATGGAGAATATTTTCGTTAAAGTTTTACCTTTTATTTAGTATAAGTTCCTTCGAAACCTTGAAACCATTGACTTAAATATCTTGCTTTCATATATTCCGTTGAAAATTTTGAATTGTAAATATATTTCTTATAGATATACAAATTCTTACGGAAAAAGAAACGCTAAATTGAAGCTAGAAGTCAAATGAACAAAATATAATTCTGTTTTTTTTTCTGACTGCTATCAGTGACATTAAATTATTTTATATCTTGCTGTTAAACTTGAAATCGATTTTTAAGAAAACCATTAAAATATTTGAATATTGAGTTAGCACAAAGACTAATCCACAAAATTATAGTACTGTTAGCTGACGTTTCTTAGACTCAAAAGAAATGACTATTTTAGTTAGTCAAAATAACTTAGTGTTTATGATTTATTTGAGAAAAAAAAAGTTATTTGTAATGCAATAGAAGGCATTATTACATTTCATTCAAAGTGATTGAAGGTGCGTTACCTCAATCTGATTTAAATATTTCAACCTCATATTTGCAAATAGGCCTCGATGATAAGAGCACTAGTAAATGATTGCCGTAACCAATCGCTTAGTAAATTATTTGGCAATTTGAATTTATGATTGTTTAGTATTAGGTATTCAAAATTATACCTACTACGGTCAGAGCCAAAAGTCGATTAAATGTATCGAAAATAAAACGGTTTTCTGAAACACTGTTTTTTATGTGAGTGTTTATTTCTGAAAATTTACATTGAAAATAAAAATCAAAAATATTTTTCTTAAACATACATATTTCTTCTTTACACTACAGTATTACTCAACTTTATCATTCCTTTTTCTGCTCCACAGTGCGAAACAGTGAAGCAGATGGTGCAGCAGAAACCCATATTTTCATTAAAATTCGGAAAAAAGTGTGAGTTTATGTATTAATTTCGCAAAATCAATCGCAATATTATTTAAGACACTGAAACATTATGTGTTGGTCTTTGCTTCCATTCGTAGGCCTTTGACAGTTGCTACTTCCCGTAACAACGACAGTTGTTACGGGAAGTCAGAAGTTTGAAAGTCTGATAACCACTCTTACCAAATGGTATTTTGTTTAATACTGCTAGATGTAAAATACTGATATTCAACTGCATCCACTGGATCCGCCTTCAACTTAGATGGAAAAATGTGGTAAATGATGATGTTAGTTCAGTATTATTTTACCTTAAACAAATCGATCTGCTCTTTTTCAGACGACTTCAATGATAGAGAATAAAACACTGGACCAAACCATGGATAACAAATACCTGTTTGAAAAAGATTATGTAAATGATGATGTTACTTCAGTATTCTTTTACGTTAAACATATCGATTTGCTACTTTTTTGCCAACTTGGATGAAAGAAAATAAAATTCTGGAACAAACCATGGATAACGAATACCTGTTTGAAAATGAGAGAAATATAACTGATATTATTTTGTTCCTAAGCCGATTTGCGAAAGAAACTGAAAGTCCTAGCTTCTTATCGGCCTGCACAAGATAAGGGTATCGTCTTCCGAATATGCGGGTTTATTCTGCTTAACATTTTACTTTTACATGGGTATAATAATATTATTTACAGTACTCTTCGGTATGGCCAAAATAAAAGTGTTCTTGTTTTGCATTGCATCCAAGTATGTCAGGATTCAGAATTGAGGGTCCTGCGTTATCTCCGAACTTGGATGCAATGCAAAAATAAAATGTGAAAGCAAATGAAAAACATGGAGAGAGGGGAAATGACAAAATTCTTATCTTGACATTACAATAACATAAAGGTTATCTAGGTAGCAATAACTACCTGCTTACACCGCATTTTGATTAGCATCTATTTATAAGTTCAAGGTTCGACTACAGGTTTGCAAAACCTATGAATGGTACAATTCCTGTTGTGGAGAATTAGATAATGATAACCGGAATTGTATTAAAGATTGGATACACATACCTTAGTTGCTGAGAGGAAGCTTCTTGTCCAATTCCCGTGATTTAAGGGTGCACGAGCTCTCGAAACACACCCTAAGCACCGAATTGCGCTCTGACACATCGGTCAAATTATGTCAAATCCAATATGCTATTTTGTCTGTTATTATTTGCGTGGGAGAACGTTGCTGTCTCTCTCACTAGCGCGCCAACGTAGGGTAATGCGTTGGAACGGAACTGAGGTGGGACGTTTTGCAAGCCTAGTCTCACCTAATCAATTCGCATTATCAACACGAAATAGGATGAAATGACAATATACTACAATCGATTTCAGAACAGACCACTATCCCTGGTTAATCCATGGAGAAAAAGGTTTCCGAGATAGCCGTATCTATATGTTTGAGTATCCCAAAATTATCTTTAATATATTCCTAACCAAACTCCCATGTGTCAAACAATTAATATTTAACTTAGATGGCTTA
Source organism: Dasypolia templi (assembly GCA_963555695.1). Classification (NCBI taxonomy): domain Eukaryota; kingdom Metazoa; phylum Arthropoda; class Insecta; order Lepidoptera; family Noctuidae; genus Dasypolia; species Dasypolia templi. The sequence goes on along the minus strand of OY743137.1, from coordinate 7,679,711 downwards.
AGGGGGATGCTCTTTTCATTTCTCCATACAAATAAATATGTTTACTTAAATCTTAAGGAGTATTTTTGGGTTATTAAATTCAATGGTCAATTTATCGAATATTTCAAATTAAATCACGGACCAAATTTTTTACAAGTAGTTCTTTCTGCTTCAACATTTTAGGCTTGAAAATGTAGAAACTTACTTTGGTAGTTAGATATTTACCTACCAAAGACATGAACATATACTTTTACTATTATACATGATATTTTTATGATTAAAGTTATTCGGATCAACTTATCTCTCCCTCCACCCTGGATGTATTCGAACGAGGAGCAACATTTTCTGCATCAATTATAGCATTTTATTTGACTACTACATATTTTGTGCACAGATATTCTAAGTTACAACATTAGTATTGTTTGGTCTGATGTACTACAACATCCCTTAAGGGATCGTCAATTGATTGGATACAAAACGGGAAGGTCTGTTAGGTAAGACAATTGTCAAGTTGTTACCAAGAAGCCCCAAGGACTGATGTTGCATACGTAATCGAGAAGGAAACTACGAATGTGTTCGCGATAGTGTGTTAACACGCCAACGGGAATTTGTTGTGTGCACATTGTTGTTTTTGATCAAAAGAATGTTGATTGGTTGATATTCAATGTTTTGGTGGGCGATATTCAATGTTTTGGTGTGATTTTGGAGATTCTTGTATTGCCAAAATTATTTACGTAATATTTCAATTAAAATTCTAATACTACTAATACAGTAGTAAATAACAACATTACATTTGCTAAGAGCGTAATTCTTAGTAAGGTTCACACTTAGCAGAAAAATAGTTAGCAGAACTTTTTGAAGAATTTATCTAATATTATTTATCTTATTAGTTAAAACATAATATAACATCACGCTGATGGTATTTTATGTTAACTAATAATATATTATAATTTCATAAGTAAGTTTGTTTGTTTGTTACTCTTTCATCCAAAACGGAATTTGTATGAAATTTGGCACACAGATAGACCATGACCTGGGTAAGGCCATTTGCTACTTTTATTCCTAGATCGCAAACAAAGTCATTGGCAACAGCTATACAAAAATAAAAATGATAAATAGCAAATGGACTGCAAAAAAATATTTTCCATATGTTTTTTTACGAAGAAAAAAGATTAATTCAAAGTAAGTGCCATTGCCTAACTAACCTTAAAAGTTATTTCAAACCACTCTCTTTATATTATCAGACCAAAAATCTTGGTTTACGAAAAAACCGTGATATATGAACTCACTTTAAATTCATAGCGTGAAGAATTTATTTGCGAATTTGAAAGTTTTCACTCAAATCCATATTGGTTTCTAGTGTTGCTACTATATTTTAAACAAAAAATACTGCATGTTTAGACTAAATCATGTAAAGGTATAGAGAATAATGAATGAGAATAATGCTTTAATTTTAAGAGTTCCGTACCTTATAGGTGCCAACGGTACCCTATAACGAAGGCTCCACTGTCCGTTTATTCGTCCTTCCGTCTGTCTGTCAATCTTTTAAATCGTAATAATCACTTGAAATTTTCATAGAGATTATCAATAAAATGGCAATGGACCGACTTTCAGAAACAATACAAGCTATGTATTAATAAATAATAATAAATATAATCGTTTATTTATTAAAGGGACACATTTACAATTAATACCTTAAAATTTAAAAAAGATCACAGTTGCTAATTTGCCTGAACTAGTTTGAACCTGTTCTTCAGGCTAGAAAGTGCGATGAGTATAAAGTAAAAACTATATTAAAACGTAGGTAAACAAAAGTAAAAAATCATGTTAGTGGTTCTATTTGCAGACAACAAATAGATCTTCTATAAGTGTATTATCGATGGTTTGTAAATATTTAAGTATAACTTGTTTACAGTAGTAATTTAATGTATAGATACTTAGTTTTCCATTTAATTTATTGTACAGAAAAGGGCCTAAGATGTAAAAATCTTTCTACAAAGACATGTTTTGAGATTGCATTAGCCATGCACAATATATCATTCCGTCTCTTGTTAGTATTGTCCGCATTCTACAATGCGTTAGCATGGTGTGCTGTTTTAATACTAAATGCATAACGAAAAGCTGGCGAATGTTCAGAACGTTCTAGGATTTATCAGCAGATCTGTGGGAAAGAAGTTTGCTACCTTTAAAATCGCTCTCTGAGCACTTTCAAGAGGAAGCAAATTAGCTTTTGGTGCGACATTCCAAGAAGTGATATCATGTTGAGTTATAGACTCACATATGGCCAAATAAACTTGTGTAATTAATTTTGAATCTAATAATAATTTTGAAGCTAATGTTCACAATTTTTTTTAAACATACCAGACCACTTAGAAAGTATTGCGAAAAAGATTTTTTATACATGAGAGACCGGCCGGATATGAAAATATGGTTATTTGTATGTAAAAATAGCTACGTTCCAATTTTAAATTTTCCTTCACATTGTTTGCGAGATAATTTATCGTGTCTCGTTAAAAACTGAATCTGCGCCGGGAACATGATCACGCTATGGTTTTTTACGATGTCAAGTGTCACCTGAAACCGGACGAATCGTACTATAGACTTCAAATGGCATTCATGGATGAAGGCCCTGCTACGGTGTAGCGTTGTAGTCGATTTCCTAAAAATCTACTAAAACGCACATCTCTAGTTACGGTTTACGTGAGTGACATCCCTAAATCTTTCAAATTACCAACCGCCGCCGCAACCCAAGCCTCGACACTGCATGACGTGCATGCAGTGTCGAGGCTTGGGTTGCGGCTATAAATATCCTCCGCTGGACGCCTAACGTCCTCTTTCTTTCACTTCAAGCAGGCCTTGTATTAGTTTTACATAACCCCGAGATGAACGGGTAAGTGCTCAGTGTGATTGCTAATATTCTTATTTGTGTCCTGTCAGATCACATTATTTATGTATCTCTGTCTGCGCAGTCTGGCAGCTATTGTAATTGTTCTCGGCTGCTTCACTATGACTGTCGAGAAAGCTATGTACCTATAGTGGCTTCTTGCCACATCACCTGTCACCATTACTGCACCTCTCTGTGAATGCGTGCGCATGCTTCTCGCATCCTACGCTATGTTTGTCTCACCGCGCTGCGCCTAGCTGTTCGCTTAAATCGCCTGGCCACGCGGCGAGGGACCTCCGAGAATGCCCGCGGCAGGTGGACGGCATAACCTGTAATTGTAAGCCTCCACAATGGGTGAGTCTTCCTCCATCCACCTTGCTTTGGGCTTACGGCTGGGAGACGCACACATTGACGGAGGCTAGCAGTGGTCTGGCACAACGCTTACGGGAGCACCCGCCTCGCGCTGTCTCCAGGGTTCCAGTCTTGGTACAGACGCATGAGACTTTTTACCTTTGTAACGTTTTTGGTTAGTGACGAATGTTTAAATGGAGAATGCCAAGGTTTCCCACAAGACTCGGCCAGAACCGACAAAGATGAACTATATGGCATAAAAAAGGAAAATAACTATAGAATTTGGTGGTATAATTCGTTTTCTATTAGAAGTACACCAAAAAAGTTATAGATCTGTAAAGTTGACCACTTAATACTTCTGATTGTAGCGATTTCATGAAACACGACTACGTATTTGGTAGCAAATCGGAGTCCAAAAACACATCAATAAACAACACAAAACTCAAAAAAACACGGAATCACTTCGCCGCTCGTGATATCACGCGGGAGAAGAAAATAAAACTTTTTGATAGTGACAGATACAAGTTAAAGTTTGACATCTAATGTTGCCAGCTTTATAGGAGTAAACTATGCGAAACGGTATCGATAATAGAATTTAATAATTACATTATTGTAAAATATATATTTCAAAATGTAACAAAATGCTATTTATTGATATAATAATATGTTTAGTGACATTAGTAAGTAATTGAATTCAGTTACATATTGATATTTTTGTAATCGATTTGCAAGAGCGGTTTCGTATCGATATAAATATTTTAGTATTGGCAGCATTTCCAATTGAAATTGTAGGCATTATAGATTAAGAAATGTATTGATTTATTTAATAACTATTAAAAATGACTTTTCAACGGTGGGCTTCTACAGATTTTATTTATATTGTTTAATTCTTATGTTTTTATTATCAATTATTATTAATAAAGAAAGTCTGTCGAACGCTACATGTTTCGAGCCTAATCTTGGCATTGTCCTTTGTTAATTAGCAGTACTGTGGTTATAATTTTCAAAATGTAATGTTATATAAATATTGAAGCGTTGGCAATAATATTGCGCTGTGGAAAAGTGGGCGTAAATGTTGTGATAACACTAGTGGAATAATTGTGAGTGTTATCATTTAAATATTTCATATTTTATAATATATTAATTATTTTTTGTTTAAATTTGTGTTATAACATCAATAGTATTTTGCTTAGAGATGTCTTATAGTTTTACATTATTTGTGCTAGAGAAATACAGTGAGTCTGTGGGTTAAGAGATGTGATGAAGAGGGAATCCTTGCTAGTCGGGGCACTTTTTATACAGTGGAATGCTTAATTAAACAAGATTTCACGTGGTGAATGAATGTGAAACAAATGGTTTCATACCATCCGGACATTTTGCTGAATTATTCAATACGTCATTTAAAACTGTTCGCTGTGTACTCCATGCTATAAAGGTTGCATCACCGAAATCCAGCCCACAATAAAGTTTAAGTTTCGGAATAGTTTATCCTGTATATTGCGCTATATCCGTGATCTTTAATCATAAAAAAATGAGGTTTAGTTTCAATCCTCTTTTCTTAGAGAAAATGAAAGCTTAAGCTATCCTCAATAATAATGTTATCTATATTCACTAAACCCAAATAAAATGTGAAATACCTAATTAATGTAAACAAACTGCACTACATATCCAATTATTAAAATCACTTATTTTGGAAATTAAAGATCTAAGCTTAATGTTTATGGTGAAATAAGTTTACTTATATTTGTTTTTGAACATTTAACATGTCAAAATAAAACAAATTGGTTCTAAGTTCTTTGATATAGTATTGCATATCCAATTTGGCAGAAGAAGTTAATATTAATAATCGTATCGGTTTGTTATCCACATGTAAAATATTATAACAAATAAATGTTTTTATTTTTGTTTTCACTTGTTACCCTTTTTTTATTCTAAACTGTGTATTGCAATAACTAAAATAATGAAAGCAGCATTTTTTGTATTATTGTTATTATATCAAACCAAAATAAAAATTGGCAATAAAACTGCGCTGCATCATATGAGATCAAAAACTAAGCCGCCTGCTTCTCAGTACAACGCTCGGCGCCTACTGCTACCACCTCATATTATATTAACTCGAATTTTAGCATTGCTATAAACCGGCCAGGTCACGAGCATGAGCCGTGCCTAGCAAAAGCAACGGAAACATATTTTTGTTTCGTGCAGAAGAGTACGCGACTTTACGTTAGTGTGTGCCGTGCAAAACTGCGATATTTGTGGTGAGTGTCGTTTAAACACATACAGTCGTACCGCGAGTTCACAGCAATACGACTCTTAACGTGCCTATTCTGTTTTGAACGCTTACTGTACCTATAGGTTCCTTCTACGTCTGTTTAGCCAGATAAACCTGATGTACATGAAATACTAAGGTTCCTTTTGCATATTGTAGTGGAGGAGTTGCACCACTGGCATGCGTCAGCAGGGATTAGGGAACTCTATGTACTCTAATTACCTTAATATCTAAAGTATGCAATATTGTTAGGCTAGCATTCCTCATCCAAAAACTAGATTGTGGTTAGATTAAACCAAGCCAAAAGCAGGAATCAAATAAAGTAGTTTTAACAACATCAATCTACTGCCCCTCTGAAAGATAATAGAAAGAATAAAAAATCTGTTTTATTCAGTTTATAATTACTTTAAAAAATATCCAAGACATACAGTCGTTGTACATAATTATTTTTCTTTTATTTTCTTATTCAATACTAGAAATATTTTCTAATTAAAAGAAAGAAACTGGTGCAGATACGTAGCTCTGGTGTCCGGCATCTCCCATTTACCACAATACGATGATGTTTCGATCCTCCAGCCTGCTATATGCATATATACTGTGTCAGCCGCTCTTCTCAATGTGGGCAACATTATATGTTCAGCAGATGTTTCCTGTAATAGACGTCGTGCCATCGGAGGACTAACCTCTTCAACCACTACTGTGTCAGCTGCTCTTCCTGTGGGCAATAATTTACTATCCATTCCGAAACAATGTTCCTTTTTTGGGTTTTGTTTCAGGCTGCTCCTGATTCTCAAAATAGATCTGCCGCATCCAGCACAGGCATTACTGGATGGCCTGGTTGGATCTCATGTGCAGAGCATCATTTGAGTTATGATTTATCAACTCCCAACATTGAAAAATATAATGGTCTCGAGTTATCTGAAATTATTATTACCATGGTTGGATATTTTCAGGTAACTCGAAAGTTAACCAAACACAAAATACAATTATAAGTTTATGTTAATAATCATGTCAAGCATGTCGATTCTATAAAAATCTCACCGTGAAGACTTGCGTGGAGTGTGCTGTCAGTGTCATCTCGGCTTGGTCAATCCCTAGCATCAGTGGCAGTGACAGCTCATTCCACGCTCACTTCACCTTCGTTTTCACGTTGAGATGGTTACAGAATAGCACCACTGGTACGGGGTTAAGAATGTGCCCACCACAGTCCATGCTGCCAAACCATGTGTGATACAGGCACCCATATTGAGTAGTAGCTTAAGGATAGTTAACGTATTAGGTAATTAAACTAGTAGTGCGGTTATACAAAAATAATAATATTTAACTAATCAAGCACTTGATTTTACTCGCGAGTTTGAACTACATCAGCAGTATGCCAAATCATACAAAATTATGAGGAGGATGTGTTCTCGTGTCCGTTTGGATTGAGGAGCCATGTCTTATATTTAAACGCAGATACTCCCAATATTGAGTAGTAAATTACCCGATTATGTAGACCCGCAGCCTAATTGCGTAATATATTTTCGTAGACGATTACGTCTAATCTGTTTGATTATGACAGTTCAACAACATTCATTGCGTTATTTACATTGTTGAGCAGAATTATTATCGAACTTATGAAGCAATAGATTAGCAATCTGTTTCAAAACGATTCAGATTCCGATTGATTGTGTATTACGCAATTAGGGTACCGATCTTGGAATTTGTAGTAAAGCCCACAAAAGTTACATGACGTTTAAGGTGGCTCCTTAATTCAGACGTCTGGATTGTTGTGCCACCTTATAAGTCGAAAACTGGCCCATGGATAATTTTGAATCGCCCCCGACGATGCCACTACGCTCCTCCAGGAGAGTAGTAAGGCCACCAGCACACTACATAAGCCCAAAACCCGATCGCCGTCCTACCGTCCTCACCGCCGAGGCCCGCCGCGACGCCTAACTACACGCCCCTCCCGACCCTTGCTCGAGCCAGCCCGCGCCGCTGAGCCTGTAGCTTTAAATTCGTCCCTAAATCAAAGAAATCCTGATCCTGCTAGTCCCTTGCTGCCCTCTTCCAGCGACGCCCTAAGCCGAGGTCCGTACCCCACAGGGGGTGCCCTTAGCGTTGTCGCTTAGTTTTAGTTAGTATTTAAGTTTAAGTCCAGGCTGGAGGCCTTAATTTATTAGGGCAACCACAGGCAAGTCCGTTTAAGCAGACGACAACCTCATAGGTTGACCTGCGAGATGCCATATACAAAAAAAAAAAAATAACATGGATAATTTTGAAAATTTGGTACGATTAAGTAGTAATTACACGTAATCTGTATCACAAAAAATGGCTTTAGTACGGCTGAATTGAAGACAGCTACAATGCTTTGATTTATCATTAAAAAAAAACATAAATTTCACTGCGCTGTTTTACGGAAAGTAATCAGCCAATTAAAACAGATTTTCTTATCATTTAGTAGTAAATTTATTCTAATTTGTAGAGTAAAAATAAAATGAAAAAAAGTACGTAACTTCGGTGATACAAAACATTTTATGTGGCTTTTCTGTGTATATAACAGGGACCGAGCCTATTGCCATCAACCGGGCACGAATCCAGACTCCGGGCTACTACTGAGAAAACCTAGATAGAAAAACTCATTGATACTTTACCCGACCTGGGAATCGAACCCAGGATCTCATGCTCAGCAGTAGCTCTTGCGACCACTAGACCAACGAGGCAGTCATACAATATTAAAAACCAGAAAATGATATGTCAATGATACCTTCATCCATGTGCAAACAAAAAATACCTATTTATTAAAAATACATTAATAATTTTAAAAACCCTGACTGCATGGCCAAAGCCCTTACCTACTTTTGAAGAAACTCAGTCACTTGAACTGCATTTGATAATCTACATTGATGCCGATTCTCTTGTACATCGAACTAAACTATCACTAAAAATCCTTACTTGTGGCTATGAGAACCTTAAAGCTATTCTGCAAAAATAATATTGAGTATCTATGTGGAATACATGAAAATGATCTAAAATTTCTCTATTGTATGTACTTTTCATGTTTTGTTTTACATATTTTATTGTAATTTATTTATCTATGTTGAAGAAGGTAAATCATTTGTGTAGATTGGAATGTATCAATGTAATTCACGAAAAATGTTTCATTCGAAAACTACACGATGACTTTTTTAAATAAATTATAATCATTAAAATCTTTTAATTCCCATCACCTGGTAACTCAATATTTTTTAAAGAAGTCGTATAACTTGTTATTATAGTTAATATAAAATAGCCCGTGAACGATGCTCCTTTATTTTTTTAATTTACGTCGGTCCAAGCTTGCTATCCTTCTTTTAACTTAATCAATCCTGTAGGTTCCGAGCAAATTGGCTGTGACAGACGGACAGACAGACAGATACACGACTGATCCTATAAGGGTTCCGTTTAACATTAGGATGTACGGAACCCTAGCAAATATGAAATACTACAAACTTTGCTAGGGCCAAGTCAGAATGCTCTTATTGCCATAATTTTTAATGTCACCAATTTCATTGTTCCTATTTTGATAAACTACTAGGTATACTCATTAACGTACTCAGTTAAATACGCCAAATTTGCTAAACCAACTGACATAGACTAGATAGATTCCTTATGCGGTGATGACAATAATGGCGTGATACAATTAATCGATAGATAACACAAATGGTACAACCAATAAAGAACCCAAAAAATACCAACGCACGCCCTATCAATCCGAACCTATCTATTAAGGCACCAAAATCGAAAAAGTTTTTAAATTAATTCTCTTTCGAAACGAAGTTACGTGAGAAATATTAGCCTTATCAACCACGAACAGAGCTTTACGTCCCCAAAAGAATGTTTTGAAACTATTAAACTGTTACGAGAATGATTACAGTGAATAAGGGCCGTAAACCTAAGTTTGTAATGTAAGTCTGATGGAATCGACTAAAGTTGCTTGATGTCTACTTGATACACAGCTAAACGAACGTCCCGTGAAAATGCAGTTCTGTGGCTTAATCAGGCCGTCAGGTAATACACTAAAAGAAGAAAACTTATTTTCGCTTGCTTCCTCGATCTGTCTAGCGCTTTTGATCTGGTTTCCAACGGTATATTATGGTAAATACTTTAAGCTCAAGCATGCCTATCGAGCTTATAAGCATCTACAATGCTTTGATCTTTGTCTTCAAGCGTTGGTATGATATGCTGTCGGAGCCATATCAATTGGAGTGAGGAGTGAGACAGGGGGGGTTGACCTTCCATGCCTTCTTCAATTTGTATATGAAAGCCATGATTGACTTAGCAGTCATCATGTCGGTTGTCCTATCGACAGTGCCTGTGTCAAAAATGAGTAACTCAAATTTTACGCAGGCGGTATGGTGCTATGTTCGGTAGGTATTTCAGTCGGCGCTATTCAAAGTCAAAGTCAAAGTCAAAGCATTTATTTCAAATAGGCCCATAAAAAGGCACTTTTGAACGTCAAAATTTACATAAAAAATAGAACTGATTCTAGGCGCCACTTCCAAAAAGTAGTTTCGTATGGAGAAGAAGTGGCAAGAAACTCCACCGTTACTCTTCTTTTAGGACACTATTATCCACATGTGGATGCAACTGGACATGAGTTATTGTATAACGTTCATAAAAGTCATAACATTGTCTTTCACTGGGTTTTTTCACATCAGAAAAATTTCACAGTGAACTGTCCACTGCTGTCAGTCATGTGCCATCGTATCCTGTTGTTTACTAACACTTACTTATAAGGACAATGTTACTAACCCTATATGAGTCTTCGCTCGAAAGGAACATTTAGAATTATAATTACACTTTTCTATACAACAGCAGATTCTCATTTTAATAACTGACAAAAAAAATACGCTTAGGCGTCTAGAATTAGGTGCTGAATCCATCGCAGCAGTTTGTGCGTTGATGTTCCTGCCAACCTATATTTAAAAAAAAAAAAAAAATTGGCAACTTTCAACAGAGCAAAAATCTTAAAAATTCAACGACTGTCTTGCAAACCTATGTTCGATTCCAAAAATTGATATTTTGTATGTTTTCTTTTTACATTTTGTTACCTTATTTTATGATAGTCCGTAGAACGTTCACAGAAAAACATAAAATTTAGGTATCTTCTGTCATCTTTGATTATAATAACAATTATGTTAGGCGACTGTTAATGAGAAATCCTGTGAATAATCTGTAAGAATATATCAGTCAGTGTATCAGTGTTGTGCCATTCTGTAGTATACGTAGGGTTTCATTCATTTAGTTAAAACGAAATACTTCCCAAGAAGGGTGTCGGCCTTAGGACGAGCAGCTTCTCACACAGACGTCGCTTGCGTCACTAGGCCTGGCTCTCTTCATAATGTGGCTGTTGAGACCATAACCACAAATGTAGCTTACAAGAAAGTTTAATGCAAATGTGGCTGTTATTTTGGTACCTACAAATTGTTTCCCACGACTTCGTATGTGATTAAGGACGATAAGTTGCATACGTCCTTACCTATGTCTACGATCTATCTGTGTGCAAAATTTCATCCACATCTGTTCAGTGGTTTGGCGTGAAAGCTAAGCAAACAAACTAACTTACTTTCGAAGTTAGGATATTGTGGTGTCTTCGACTTCCACGCTAACGAAGTCGCGGGCGAAAGCTAATAAATAATTAAGAAAGATTATAAGGTTTTATTCTTTGGCAAATTAAGAGTCCCTTCACAAATTTTGGCAATTTACTATAGTAGACTATTTATTAATTCGAAAATAAATATTCTTTTAATTCGTAAGACTCAAGAATCAAATGATGAAGGTTAAATAACTACAGTCTTGATGCATTAAAAAACTGTTTATTTATAGTCCTTTGGGACTGTTTTTCATTAATAAGCCTATTTTAATTAAGTAATTATTCATCCTATTAAAACTTAATTACTAAGATAAATCGTGTCATCTTCAAACTGAAACGTGCTTTACGTCTCAGGCACATTATTACTTGAACCATTTTTCAAATGTAGCTTAATAAAACGATTAAAGAAAAAATCTTAGGAGTGTCCACCATCTTCAAATTAGCATTTCTCGAAGCGGTGGTGAAGGAAGTTTTCAATATCGAAGTGGATAGCCACGTGGCTTGGCAAAAGTAGGACAAGTTTAAAAATATATAACTTTCGATTAGTTGTATTCAATATAAGGTATTTTTTTTTAAAGATGCGCACTCGTAGAAAGAAAACACCAGTATTTTCTTGCCCCATGCACGTGACTTCAGTGTTCGAAAGTACGTTCCTAAGTTCGCATTTCAATTTAATAATATTATTTAGTTACATGGATTTCTCTCTACACTCCACACATTTACCTAAGTCGAATTACCTTTGATATTTACTTGCTTGTACCCACGAGATCGTCCGCGTGAATTTCTTGTTTCCCCAACTCACGCGCCCAATCGTATCACCGCCCGCGCTATTACTTTTTTTTTGCTTTGCATTCTTTCTGGCTCCTTTCTTTTTGCTCTGCTACTAAGGGTTCTCATGAATTGGGATTTATTTCCAGAGATTAGCGCGTTCAAACAACTTCAGCTTAATTATAACGTCCTCGATCTGTCTAGAGCTTTTGATCTGGTTTCCTATGGTATATTATGGTAAATACTCGAAGCTACAAGCATTCCTATCGAGCTTATAAGCATCTTCAAACATTGGTGCCAGGTCAACAATGTTCGGTGGGCAAGTGTGATGTCGGAGCTATATTAATTGGAGTGAGGAATAAAACAGGGGGGTTGACCTCCTTTGCCTTCTTCAATTTTTATTTGAATGCTGCACGCGCTATTACTTCGTTTTTACTTTGCATTCTTTCTGACTCCTTTCTTTTTGCTCGGCTACTAAGGGTTTCTCAAGACTTGGGATATAGTTCCAGAGACTAGCGCGTCCAAACAAACACACCAACAAACTCTTGAGCTTTATTATTAGTAAGTATATTTAGATGACTGGGTTTGTATTACATAATTATAACGTGACAAAAAAAAACACTGAATCGACGTTGAATATTAAAAGATTCGTGGAATGAATGAATTGTGTTGTGTTTCTATTAGATAATTCTGGCAAATACTAAAATCAATAAGGCAATTTAGGGCTGGTAATCCGGTCGTATCCCTCATTTAATGTAACAAAAGCAAGTTTATAACTTAAACTACAGCTGCAAATTGGGCATAACGTACAGTAATATTTGGCGAAGCAGGGGCAGAATACTGAACAGTATTTGAGTAAACACTACAGTTTCGAGTTATCCGACTTTTGTATAGATCATTTTCTTAAGGGGTAAGCGCCAGGGTAGCTCGTGAAATTCTTATTTTCGTAGGTTTTTTGCAATTTGTCAGTCAGTATAAGGTTTTATGCTGATTAAAGTATGGTTCTCGACCGTAACAATTACAGGATTATAATCATTAATACAACTCCTTAAGTTAGAATAATCCTCAAATGTCAAGATTTCATGTAATAGTCATTCAATACAATAACTTGGTCTTACAGAGTAATTGATGGCTTTAACGATTCTTTAAACACATACTTGTTACAATTGTGAAGCGTATTTCTTTCAACGTACAACCTAATACTGACTAGCAAAATAAAAATCAGAAGAAAATTTATGTTTGATATAAAATACTGTCTACAATTCGAAACCTTGCAAGACAAGTGAAGTTGTTATAAAGTTAATTGTTTGGGTAATTTTTCGGTACTTAACCGATAAAGAAAAAGAAAACGATACTAATATGCAAATGAAGGAGTGTGAGTATTTGGGCGTAACGGCATTCACACATCATAGGTCTGCACAAAAAAACGCATAAAGTTCATAAATAAGTTCAACGTAATATAACCCAGTTTCATTTCCTGTCCTCGTTTACCCAAACGGTATGGCTACCCTACCAGACCCAAACGTTGACGTCTTTATAATCTGCAGATATAAGATTTTCAGAAGTTCCGAATTTATTGATCGAATACACGGGCAAAGTCATCAGCATTCTTGTAAGGTACATATTGAACGATGTCCAAACTTTGATTTTATCTTGAACTTTCTGTTCCTATTCCTGAGAGTTCCTATATTCTCTCTCTCTTATAGTTTCTAGAGTAGTAGAGAGCTTTATTTCTTTCTTCTTCTTAGCGTGTCGATGGCAATCTAAATGGACTCTGCCCAGAATTCGGTGGGTCTGCCCGGAATGTGTTTGGCGACATCACTAGCGTCCATCAGTTGGACATGTAGAGGAGGACATGCAGGACATGATATTAAGTGTCCCATCGTTTGTGGGACTTTATAGTATCTTATTAGTAGAATTATATATAGCAGAATTTTTTGTGAGAACTTATTTAGGTACTTATTTAATTTATTATGGTACTTATTTATTTGCACAAAATGCGTGAGTCGCTTGTTCAATTTCCGCACAGATTAAATATATGTAGTGATATCTGGTTTTTATCTTTGGGTTGTAGAGCAGTGGTGGCCCAATGGCGTCACATGACCAATGCTCTCAAAACGGCTAAGAAAAACATCGTGAGGAAACCGGTATGTCCTAGAAGACCCTGTGACCTTTTTGGCCTCGTACAGGACATTGAATTATTTTCATTTTACTTATGTTTTATTTTGTTCCATTCATTGTTTATGTTTTTAAGAGTGTGTTTAGTTTAGTTTGTGATACGGCGTATCACACTGCGTACTGCATATTCCTGCAAGTCACAATAAAATACTTTTTCTTTCTTTCTTTCAAACTGTACTGGGCCCGCGTAGTGGATTACAGCCCATTCCCTTTCACTGACAGGAGGCCTGTGTCCCAGCAATGGGAACAGTATAGGCTAACTATGCTTATGTTTGCGTTAGTAAATACAGGTACAGACTTAATTGTTTGTGCTGCTTCTTTTTGTTTCGTCAATATTAATTTAATTATCAACCGTCTGTAATTCATTGTAGTACTCTGTCAATTTTATTTATGTGATCTATGTCTGTGATGATTTTTTCTCCGTTTCATGATTTATTCATCTTGCTAGTCCAAGAAAGTACCGTATGACATCTGTGATCTCCGAAGCCGTTCCAAAGTTTGTTTTAGCATTCAGATGCTGAAAATCAATATTTTACACGCGGTGACCTCGGTGACCCAGGAAAATAAGAAGTTATGATTAGTCTTACTCTTCTTCTTGTTACGAGACCTACGAGGGTCGGTCAGTTGACCTATATCTGGCTTAAGGAAGTGATCGTAATATATTTCAGTTTAAAATCTTAGTAGATTTCAAAAAAATCTCATGGTAATACCAGTTACCAAAAACAAATTAGGCTAATCGCTTGCCATTCGACGTTGCAATTTTGATAATCATATACAACAGAAATCTTGCATTGAACGAAAAGAAAGAAAAATCGTTTATTTACGGTTAAGATGACGAAAAAAAGACCATACACCCAGAAAAGGAAAGGTTGGGGGAAACATGCATCACATGCACGCAAAACGGCTATCGCTTAGCATTATGCTGCGGCCCTATGCAAGACAGAGCCCCAGCTGTCTGCTTCGGATACGGCCCACTATACAGGAAAGTTTTCTAATACGGAACCGCATTTGCCTAAAACATCTAAAATGTTTTTTAGTTCTGCGTTCAAGCCTAAACATACTGATGCATTATGTCATGGGACAAAACATAGCAGGACTTTAACTCACTTTTTGTCGCAAGCAATGAGGACAAAACTTAAGCACCATAGTTAATTAGGACAAAATTCAGAAATAATGTCCAAACCACAGCAAAACAGTTCCAAATCTTGATAAACAACCCTGTTGCATTCGTAGCAGGAACATAAGCTTTATTGCTGAGAGATACGCATTGTATTATTGCTATCATGCATTATGTAAATAATTAGCGATCGTGCCGTCTGATAGGGAGTAGGGAGAAAATTCACTAGCACATCGATAAAATGGAAAAGCTTTTTTATTATGTAGAAGAGTAACAAAAGTTTTGGGTTTTTGAATTCAGATTTAGAACTCTTTTTTTTTGTGTAAAATTTTCCGCCAAAATTAACCTGAGCTAATCAGGACGAGAAGAAACAGGTCTTAACATTAACAATGCAACTGAACTTAACAAACCATGTAAGTAACAAATGATAGTGTATATAATGTGGTCCAATTTGATTGAATGAACGATCGCTAAGAATGTCAAAACAAATGCAAAAACGGAATATTACTGAAAAATCTCGTCGACTCCAAATAATGTCATTAAACTTTGTGAAAGTTTTAACGTGATGTGAAAAATAGATTATGTAAAAATCTACTTAACTTTAGGCATTAACTATTCATTCAAAACCTTGCGGAACTATGTTATATACATGTTTGGTCTTTGTTAAATTTACCTTAATTTCAGCTTAACACTAAAACTGTGTCCTAGAAAATATGCGAGCCAGCTGTGACCGTACTAACATAATGCCCTGCTCAACCTCTTCGCTAGCTACCTTCATTGCTATCCTCTATTCTACCTCCATTACTCTAATGAGAAAATATGCTCAAAAATATTTTTGTGTGGGTATTAATAATACAGGAAATTCAAAGTAAAAAATTTAAGTAATTAGTAAGTATTTTGTATGGACTTTTTATGGTATTTCCAGTAATTTTATTGTTATAGATTCACGATATTTTATACTCGACACTGCTCGCAGATGACATGGTGCTGCTGAGTTCCTCAATCGATGGACTCAGACGGATGCTTGAGATTTGTGAGAGATACGCCACGTCGCATGTTTTAATGTATAATGTGAAGAAAAGCGAGCTTGTGGTGTTTCGGGTAGGTACTAAAAAGACAAGAACAGTTCCTCCAGTGTTTCTCTATGGTGTACCACATAATAGAGTTTCAGATTTTAGGTACCTTGGCCACATAGTAAATTAGGACTTCAATGATGAATGTGCCATAGAAAGGCAGCGAAGAGCGTTGTCGATCAGATGTAATGTGCTGGCCCGTAGGATTGCACGATGATCCAGAGAAGTGAAACTAACTCTGTTCAAGGCCTTTTGCCAGTCATTCTACACATGCAGCCTGTGGGTTAGACATACGCAGAGGGTCTACAACGTTCTTCGTGTGCAGTATAACAACGCTTTTAGGGTGCTGTTGGGGCTCCCGCGGTTTTGTAGCGCATCGGGCATTTTTAAATTTTAACACTCACACTTAGTCCGTTTGTGTTAGTCGTACCGCGAGTTCACAGCAATACGGCTCGCGGCAGTGTTAAGTCACACCTGCTTATTCAAGCTGGCTAGGACAAGCAGGGTTCCCATAGCCAGGGTATGGGAACCCTGCTTGTCCTACTGGATTTTTCGCGTGCTTTCGACTCTATCAATACTTCGCTTCTTCTATCCAAGCTATCTTACTATGGATGTGATGTCGAAACTGTTAAATGGTTTGACTGAAATCGATCACGGTGTGTCCAGGTGACATGCGACAGTAACGGATATATCATGTTCTCTGGTCCGAAGCTAGTGGACAGGGGCGTACCACAGGGATCGATTCTAGGCCCACTTCTCTTCATCCTTTACAGTGCTTATCACCAACTGTCTGATGAATACCAAGTTTCACTTCTACGCCGATGATCTGCAGTTATACATATGTTTCCGCTCCCAGGACACTGCTGAAATTATAAAGAATAAATGAGGATTTGTAAAGGATCTCTGCTTGGTCCAGAAGAAACTCCTTGGACCTAAACCCTAGCAAATCCAAGTATATTGTAATGGGATTTTCTGAACAAATAGTTTGCTTGCAACATGGAGCTCAAGATTGGTGGTTGTTTTATGGAAAGCGTTCTGGAAGCTCGTAATCTTGGGGTAATATGTGACGGTAGTAGCATTTTAAAACAAACACATCATGCAGGCCGTGCGCAACTTCTTCTACCGACTCAAGCTCTTGTATCGTTTCCGTCCCTACATAATTGTGGATATGCGTGTCATGTTGTGTGAGTCGCTTGTTCTATCCAAGCTGAAATACGCTGACACTGTGTATGGTGCATGCATTATCATCGGTAGAAGCGAAAAACTGACAAAGCGGGTGCAGAATGCTTGCGCTAGATTCTGCTACAATGTCCCACCTCATTCCCACATCACTCCATTTTTTAATAAGGATAATTTGATGAGAATGTCAGCACACAGACAACTTTACCTGGCTACCCTACTCTTTGGCACTATTCTCACAAAGGAACCAGATTATATACATAATAAACTGGCATCTTCATACCACATGTTAGCCTCATCGCACACAACTGCTGCATTCCGTGGTTGTTTCAATTTCGCTGCCTCTCGTTGCTGAAACGTCTTGCCACCGCCTTCTCCTGCTATAAAGACAGTTGGTACATAAATAATCAAATTTAAACAGCACTTTATAAAGCTTCAAAAGTATACCACACTTCGATTTTCCTTTGATCTCCAAGCAGCTAGCAATGGTGGCGAGCGATTGGCAGCGATTATTCGCTGAACAGAGCAGGCACAGCAGTTTTTTCGCATTTTCTTTTTGTTTCCTATTTTCGTTTGTTTGTCATTTGTAAAAATTTTAATTCCTGTGCCACTCATAACATTAGTTTATCTTAATATCTTCTAATGCCGTTAGTTGACTACCAGAGAACACTTTTTTTTGTATTAATCACTGTAATATTGTAGCATTATACAGCCGTGATGTTTTTAATTTTGCCCTGCCTGCGTCTAATTGCTTGTCACAGCTATGCCATAGAGTCACAGTACACTCTAGCCATAGAGTGCCACAGACACTTATGGCATAGATATAATTGATGGTCGGGTAATGACACGTGGATTACGATAAATTAATAAATACATTTTTTATGTTATATACTAAGTTACTTTACAAATATATTATTTATACTTTATTTTATTGATTATCTATTTCTGTATCTGTCCGTGACATCACAGTTGGCCCTACCAGAATACCAGCGATGTGACACTTATTTTTCAGTGCGCAGCATTATGCTGAGATGGCCTGTTATTTATTTAAATTTTTTGAACCCACAGGCGGACTTAATGCCTTATGCATTATCTACCAGTCAACCAAGGGTGGTGAAGAGATTAGATGGCAGGTGCTTTAATTAAAGGGAACAATGATGGAAAAATACTTAAAAATATAAATTGTGATGTGGGATGTAAAACAGATATTGTGTAACTTATAATACACATACATACATTTTTTTTAAACCTTTTCGCCGCGTACAACACTTTGTTTTAATTTCATTTTACTTTTGTTTCATTATTTTTTTATGTTTTTATGAGTGTGTTTAGGTTTAGTTTGTGATACTGTGTATCACACTACGTACTGTTTACAGTGGATTCCTGTGCGAATCACCATAAAAACATTTTCTTTCTTTCTTCTTTCTTTTTCGTAATGTTGAGAAACATTACGAAAAACAATTGACATCTACAAACCTTAGGCTTGTTATCCTAAACTATGTCTTCTGCTAGTGTTTTGCGTCACACCCGGTCCCAATGCTCGCTTCACAGATTGCTTCCACTAACTAGTTTCCTCCCGGTCTAGCGAATTTGCTAGATTATTATCTGGTTAAATAATGCGTGCTGGGGACTCATTGTGGTAAGATTATTGAGCTTTGTGGGATAAAATTGTTTGAGGCAAATTTTAGGTAGGTATTGAAACTAATTAGTTGAGGTATTGTAATACACTTTAAGTTAATTTGAATGGGTCCCTATGTTATTTTTATGTTATTTTTATGTTATTGTTTCATTACATGGCACAGGAGCTGAATGTGAAGATGAATAACTTAATGCTCAGCTACAAAATTGGTATTTACTTTATATTGCACAATTATTGTTCTTCATAATGCTGTCCACTCTTGAGCCATTTAAACAAAATTATAAAATGGAGACGATTTTTTCTTTTCCATTAATACTTCCGATTTCAATTATATACTTCCAAGTTAATATTAAACACTGTCTCCAGTATTAGTCTTAAATGTTTTATTAAAGCTAATATTTATACCTACATTCTCTCAAAAAAGTATCGGAATCAGAATCAGAATCAGAATCAAAATTTTATTTGCTATGAATGTAGGTACAGATATAAGATGTTGTATAATAATGAGATCGGCTACAGTCTACCTTACGGCGTGCAAATTGTTACATTAAATATTATTAAAACAAAATGAATGTCAACAAAACAGGGTCCACTTACGTCGTGCAAATTATTGCACTAATTAAAATATATAAACAAAATAATGTCAATCGATTAGAAATTATAGTGAAGTATATATAGTCAGGTACAAAAGTCTTACATGGTCAAAATTGCAATTAATTATTACAGTCATAATCAGGAAAAACTCGTATCATTAAGAAAGTCTTTCACTGAGTAATAACATTTGCCTAAAAGTAAAGCAGTTACCTTAGATTTAAAAATGTTTAAAGAATAATCCTTAAAACTATGAAGTATTTTATTATAAATGACAGGTCCCATTGTCATAATACTTTTCCTTAACAGTGCTGTTTTGTAATTACCCGTATGTAGTAAGTTCTTGTATTGGGATCTCAAGGGGCCACTACGTGTTCTTAAGTTCGCCAGTGACGAAAATAAGTTAAGATTAGACTTTACAAAAATTGCCACCTCCAATATGTACAAACATGGAAAAGTCAGTATCTTAAGAGACCGAAACAGAGGTTTACAGCTCGACGCTAGAAAGGCAAATTGTATTAACGACCATTGCATAAATTGTTCAATAAATTGATTTGAAGTTTTACGTTTCACAAAAAAAATCATAGTAAATTAACTACTTAAGTATTCTTGTTGAAACTCAGAATAGTTAATATTTAATATGTTTTTTAATTAATTCCTTGGTCAAAAAAAATAAACACGAGTTTTTTTATATATTTTTAGGAGATAATACAAGGTTGTGCACAATCTTGGTTAGGTAAAATTTACTTAAGTCACAATTTCAACATTAGAGGTCCTGAAAAAAATGTTTTAACGATTGAATAGCTGCATACAACCTACAACTAAAGTATCTTATGTTCTATTCGGTAAACTTTAACATTCCAATAAAATGTTTTATCAAACTGAGCATATTCAACCGAGGAAAACCAAAAAATCTAATCTCACTCATTAAACTTAGTTCCATCTAGGATCAAGGTATTATATCCCAATATTATTGTATTTTTAGCGATAGGTAAGAAATAAAATACAAAATAAAGAAGTATAATTTGTTTATTATCGAAAAGCACAATTCACAAACTTATTCAGTTGATAAATGATGAAATAAACATAAAACAACTTCTTTATAATTAAAAAAAAAACTAAATCAACTTTGAGATCACTGCCAGTGTCATGAAAATTCAATCTTTTGTTACATGATAATCAAAAAATAAAATATAAAAAAAACAAGAAAACTACTTAAATTTGAGATCAATCAGTCACATGAAAATTATGTTTTTAATTATTATTTCGTATATTAATTATTGTAACAAAAAATAAAAGCAACATAACATTTTAATTAAACTACTCAACTTTGACATCAATCAGTCCTATGAAACATAATGTTTTAACAATTAAACATTAATAGTTTATAATTATAACTCAATAGATCAGATAATATGCGTCTAGTAGACACTTTATAGGTACTAACTAGGTAGTGTAATAGAAAGTAAAACAATAAAAATACTCGAATAAAAAACAATAACCCCCCCGGGTTCAATTCGGAAATGGGTAGGAAAAACATAATCAGGTTTTTTTTTTAAATGTCATGGTCATTCACATGGAATAATAAAATCTGACTTCAATCGTCAACGTCTTCTATATCAGTGTCTGGCAACAATTCTTTAGCGTTGCAAGTTTGCAAATTTAGATACTCCTCATGATACCTACGTGGGATAGCATAGGTTTTACAAAGCTTTACCAAATCAGCATATTTTTGTTTAGGAATAGGAAGTCTGTTTTTATACAAATTATCTCCTGGATGCCTATTCTTACCAACAACTTCAACTTTTTCAGCAGCCGCTGTATCATTCATGCTGTATTTTATATAAATATTATCTATTTTTTTTTCTTAAATGTAACAATTCTTAGTTTACTCATTTTGCCAACAAGATTGTTTTTAAAGTATTTTTCGGACATAGATTCCCAAGCCTTGAAATCTTGGTGACACATTATTTCTACATTGTACGGTTTCGGATTTTTCCTGGCCAATCGAAATATCGTTGCCCATTGTAAAGGAGCATAAACTACTAAATTTTCTATTACTGCATGGACACTATCAACAGGCATAGAAGTGTGCCCTGGTATCAAAAAAATCATTTGTATGTTCTCGATAAATTCATAGGATTGTAATGCTTTGTGAACAGCCGCAAACACAATTTTTATTGCGGTTTTGGCCACAACAAGAATCTCTGTAAAGCAGTAAATATCGTACGGTTTTACGTTGGTCCACAATTTTAATGTAAATAAATAGAATAGTTGCAATCTCATTCCCGCCCCTTTTAGCATCAGCTTCCCCCCATGAATAGCAAAAAACTTCCTTAGTCTGATTCTCAAATATTGTAAAATTGTACACAGAATACTTGCGAGAGTTATAAAACAACATACTCTCGCCGTATGGAGTGTTGAGTACCTTTTGTAAATCGAAAGATACGCATGACGTCTGTGAATCCTCTTTTGATGTTTCCTGGGTTAGGTAGGTTAAGTACCTACGCAATTGTTGGTAAGTGTGGTAAGGTCAAAAGCCTAGTTATAGTAGGTAAATAGCATACATACTTGATTGTTGGTTTCCTCAATAATAATATTTGAATGGTTTGGTACTACGTTTTCGTCCTAAAGTAAAAACGATTTGTGTTAAATGTAGGTTTTTAATAATAGGTAAGTGCTCGCTTCATGCATTTTGATTTAGTAGGTCCTTTAAGATTTACACTAACCTGTTCACAATCAGCTGAATGTAATTCAATATCAAACCTTAATCTCCTTCTTAGTCTAACGTTATTTAATATTTTCTTGCATCGTTCGGACGCCATTTACCATAAATCGTTTATTATTTCGCCGGAAGGATATTTTAGCACGATTTAGAATTTTATTTGCTGAGCTCGTGGCGTCATATATGAAGTTCACTGCGTCTCGCTTTGCCATCGTCTGGTTATAGGACTATTATTTTAAATAATATTCCAAAGTATACTGGTAGTGGCTGGTTTTGTAAGTATGCTTGCAGATTAGTGAAGTTTTTTAAAGCGAATTGGTTTTTTAAACCTGAGAAAAAATTCAATAGTGCATTTTTGAAATGAAAATATGTTTGTAGAACGATTCGTCAACACCACCATCTGCTCACCCTTTCCCAATTAGCTTGGCGTCAGCTTCCAGTTTAAGCGGATTTAGCTGAATATATGTATACATGGAGTGATGGCTTATCTGACTTCGACAATTAGTCAAACGAAAATTTTGTTAAACTCAACATAATGAGGAGTTTTTAGAAGTCCAGTTTGACCGTGACGAGTACGAACGAACTCGAATTTAACATAATTTATCAAAGTGGTAACTTTGAAAAGACTGAAAAGGAAAAGGGCGAAGGTGACTTTGACCCACGACGTTGTAACTTTTCAAGTGGACAAAGTTTTACTTGAAAATTCGTCTGTAACATCTGTCAGGTATTTTTGAACTGCCATCCTACTGACTGGCGAATAAATGTAAATAAAATGCTCGTTGATTCTTCTTCTTTTCTTGCCTTGGCACCTAATATTTAAGAATAGAAAGCAAGAAATAATAATATTTTAATATAAAAATAAATGTAAAAGGACCCGTGCCAGGCCAAAAGGCCAAAAGGCCTCCCACGGTTCCTATTTCAATAGCTTATTACGTTATAAAAATATTTGTCACTCAACATGATGGTAGCGAGTCTGACGGCTTAGGTGACCCGAGTCCAAAACTACTTCCAATTGATATAAATACTAGTCTGATGGATGCATTAGTTTCGATCGTAAAATAATCTTGTTTCTCTTACACGACATAACATTGACTACATTCAAAATTTAATTTTTTGGTCGGTTATGACGTTATGTTTAATCCAGTGTCCACATTTTTTTCAGTTATATTTATTCAGATAAAAGTAAAAGTGTAAATGTTCATAAACGACTATCACAATTGCGCGTTCATGGTGGGTTGCCCCAAAAGTTTCGTTACAGTTTTCGTTAAAGTTAATTTTAACAGTAACATTAACAATGATCATAGAGTGTAACTACCAAGTGTTGTGCACCATCATGTAAAATGTTACAGTTGAAGTTAAAAGGGTGGCAAGTGACAAGAAGTCTTATTTTCCATTAATGTGTGTGCGAACACTCGATATTTATAATTGGGTAGCTCCTTCTTCTTCCCATAGTGATAGTAACATTATTAGTAATATTTATATTAACATTTAAAAAATTAATGAAGAGCTTATATCGCTAGATTCCACAAAAGGTCCTGGACCATCCAACTTCTTTTTTTAAACGTGATCCTTTGCATTTGCTGTTCAATAAATATATTGAAAACGGTGTCTTTTCAGATGTATGGAACTAGCACTGGAGTCATCCAGTCTTTGAAAAGGGATCCAAGATTGACGTGGAAAAATACTGCCTGATCTCGATTTTGTCCACATTGTCAAGCTTTATGAGAATTTTTCATATCGAAATATATCTATCTCACTTTAAACTGGTCCATAAATAAACATCAACACGGTTTTGTCCGACAGCGATCCACCTACACCAATTTACACATATTCGTTGGTAATCTTTTGTACACATAGGTAATAGTTAACAAACTACCAGAAGGCTTTTGACAAGATGGCTCACGAATTGCTAACACGAAAAATAGCGTTTAATGGTATTCGCGGAAATTTGCTGCGTTGGTTCAAATCTTACGTAACAAACCGTACCCATTTTTTTTTAATAATCTGAGGTATATTCTGTCACATCCGGAGTCCCGCAGAGACAAATTTTGGGTCCTTTATTGTTTACTTTTGTATCAATAACATTATTGCTTGTTTCAATTGCCAACTTTCCACTTTAAAGTTTTGATGACTGCATATAACTTCAAAGAAACTTAGATCAGACATGACATCATAAAATCACGCCTGTAATTCCGGAAGGATAAGGCTGAGGTGTACCTATAGTACAACCACATTTCGAAAGTTATGCTTCAGTCCCATGTAATAGGGGACGCAGACTCCGGTCTGCTACTGAGAAATTCTAGATAGAAAAACCAAATAATACTTTGCGCCACATGTTATTCTGTTTAACTCACGTAGCATTAATCATGAATCATAAGCTAGTGATCAGTAGAAAATAGTGTTGGTTGTGAAATAAGTGCTATTATTTTAAGTTCATATATAGTTGCATAACATGTCATTTTACTACTGTTTTTTTATCCCTATTCAATAAATAAATGGTGCGTTATGTGTTGTTACTAGTTGAATTGTTTGTAGTTGTTTTTTTTTTGTTTTGTCTTTTAGTTAATCCCCGAAAAAAATATATGAATATAAAAACAGCATTGCTACCTAAATTAACCATAAATATGTGGGGCCAAATGCACCCCACGCGCCCACAGATGTTTTACAGAATAGTTCGCCAACTCTAGGGTTAAGCAATGCCAAAGTCGAGTTTGACAATAACCCAACATCAATTTCTCAAATCAGAGACCAGTTGTTACTGCTGGTCGTTGTAACACATTCCTATCAATTCAATTGAGTCAATCGTTTGTTCAGCTACCAGATATTGCTGTGGATATTATCACTAATATTAATTTACATTAACAATCGCATTACCCTGTTTGTATCGTATGAAGATCATCAATGGTTTGGATATAAAAAATAACATCAAACCTGTTTTCCCCGAAAGGTTGGACAGAATTGTGATTAAGTCCCTTATAATAGGGAGCAAGCCTATAGCCATTACGTTTCCACTGCTATGACACGAACGCGACTCTAATAGAACAAATTATTTGCAAACTTAATGGAATTTGTTCTACTAGAATCGCGTCGCGCCTGTCTGCGTTTATACTTTTCTTGCTCAAATCAAAGTTTAACGAATGTAGTAAGTTATAATCATATGTCATCTTTTTCGACAAAGTCATTTTCTAGGTAATAAATCAGACCTATTAAAGTTATTAAATTGATTTAATAAAAATAAAAATTGATACAGCGTTTTAATTTTTTTTACCTTCATATTTTTTGTTGGCTGGAAGATAAATTAGTTATATGATTTTATCAAGGGTATTGCTTATCGGAGTAATGTATCAGTTGTTCGGCAGTAAAACATGCCTTTAGTGTATGCAAAAGTGGCAACTGTATCAGCTTGTCGGTTGGTAGTTTTAAATAATATTTACCTACATCAATTGTGAACAAAATTGAAAATTATCCATTCAAAAACTTCAGTAACTTTAGGCCGTCGACGAACTCCAGCCCACGGGCACACGGGGAGCTTTCCTGTCCAAGTACCCCAAGTTCATCTCCATATGAGAACAAATTGGTGTTACTGCCAACCAAAAAAATGGATAATAAATAGGGTTGAATGTTTATGTTACATTTAAGATTTTCTTTGCTATTTTTGTTGTCATTGTTTAGAATTTGCATGTCCTATCTACATAAACACGTTATTACTAAACTTGCCTCGATGCGACAGCCCCGACTCACTGCAAACCGAAATATACTTAATTTTTGTGTTGCGGTCTGTGTTTTAAGTGCGTTCATATGACAATTTTTTGTTAGTTGAATTACTGTATGATTTGAACTAACAAATCGATAAGAAAAGTGAAAACGTCATTAATAAGACAGTTTTTATTTACTTAATCAGCCTATTATGTTCCCACTGCTGGGACACAGGCCTCCTCTCTGTGAGAGGGAGTGGGCCGTAATCCACCACGTGGGCCCAGTGCGGGTCACATGTCTTCGAATTGTTGGTTCTTAGACATGCCGGTTTCCTCACGATGTTTTCCTTCACCGTTTTGAGAGCAGTGGTGATGAAATAATTTACACAAAGTAAAGCGCCTGTCTGGGTTCGAACCTACGACCTACACCTCGTAAGTCGCGGCCGTAGCCACTGGGCCACCACTGCTCTCATTTTTTATTTGCTTCATGTGAAAAGGGATATATACGTTACAATACTTAACTTCTGCTGATTTAAAAAATTTGAGTACATGCATTTCACAAAAAAATACATCCCGTCACAAAAATAATATTTTACGTAGTTGCAATAAGCGACTGAAAATAATATTAATAAACTGTTAAAATGTAAAATAATATTACAAAATTTTGTATCGGTGCGGTTAGTGGAAGTTCTCAAGTGCGGTTCGGTCAAGTGGTGTTGAAATCAGAGTTCTGAGTGAAATACCTCAAAATTTTGAGGGAGTGTTAGAATATGTTCTTGTTATTCTGTAGCCTATTCTGTTTACATGACATTAAAATGTTATTTTCTAATCTGTGGTCACTGTCATATAGCCAACTCATTCTAAACATCCTATTTCGCTCTTCCCTTTTTGCACGTCCACCATTGCATACTTGCATAGTTCGCATGTGTCGCTCTTGTATTTTTAGTATTATTCAATATACCACTATTATTTAATAATAAATAATAGTTTAATTTAACAATTACACAATAACAAATATACCTGTAACTGGGGTTTGTACTTCAGATAGACAGTTCCTCCATGTAAAAAAAACATGACATAACATCACGCCTGTAATCCCAGAAGGGTTAGGCCGAGGTGTACCTCTAGTACATCCACATTTTGCCAGTTATGTGTAAGTCCCATGTAATAGGGGGCGAGCCTATTGCCATCAACCGGGAACAAATCCAGACTCCGGGCTACTACTGAGAAATTATAGATAGAAAACTCAATAACACTTTGCCCGACCTGGGAATCGAAACCAGGACCTCATGCTCATCAGTAGCGCTTGCGATCACTAGACCAACGAGGCAGTCATCCATGTAAAATAGGTACGGGTATTCAGCTGCTTTCGGCTAGCCTCTTTTAGGCTAAATATTCGATCAGCTAAACTCAATAAAAAACTGGAACTAAAATCAATCTACCTAGCAAAAGAAGGTAGCTAGGTAGATTTATTAATAGTTTAATAGTAGTTTATTAATAGTTTTCAATTGATTTGTGTTTCTAAAGAGATAAGCGACTGTCGTTTCTAGAATTATTGAAACCTACTAAGTGGTTGTGTTATCTGATAGTCGTCATTTCTGTGAATTAATTTAAGGTAACTATTAATGTCATGGTCACTTTTACGGTTTTACTTACTTAAGTACAGTCGACCACACGTCGGTGGTAAAACTTTCACTTCACACTTTAATAGAACAAGAAGCCAGGTTACACTGGTTTTGTTTGCACTGAATCCACTAACGCACCTACGGTCTACCCATTAAGTGTTTGGTTTGCCGAACTACTTTGACCTCGAATGAAGGCTCATCACGCGGCAAAGCTGGTAGTGGAACTGTTAAGCTTTAATTTTGTATCTGAACATCACCAATCTTTTTTTAGATAAATTGAACTAGTAGCTCTGGAACATGCCAGTACCAACAAGTTTAGTTTTATTCGAATAATACTTTCTTTTCACGCTACTACAAAGTTGCAACTCACAATGGTTGCCAGTAATTTAGAGTCCTTTTGTTCGTAGCATACTACTCGTAAAATACATGTTACTTATGTGTATGTACATCACGTAAAGAGGAACAGATGTAGGAGAGGGCAGCTTTTCATTCTACTGTTTACATTTTCCGTTAAGGTGGCTGTAATAGTATAAAAAAAAATTATGGTTGCCCGAGATGCACCAGAATTTTAGCGATTCTGGTGTTCCTCATTAAAAAGGATTTCTAAAAACTGTATTTTTTTTTGTTATAAAGTTTTTATTTTGCAGTTTTTCGTTGCGGTACATACCCCACACAAATTCGAATGCCACTACCTGCTATGTAAATTACAGTGACAGAAACTTATTAGAACATCATCCACATGTACTACATGGACCTATTTGGCGCAGCCGTGAGGCACACAATACTATTTTCTTCTGTTTTGTTTTGTTTTGTGTGAATATTGTGTGCCTTAACCTGGGTCAAATAAAATTTATTTTCTTTCTTTCTACTAAGTGAAAAATACGAATAATGAAGCTAACTAGAAAACTCCCCAAACAAAGTTAATAAAAACATAACGAGACCACCTCGAGAGCATAACCTTTCAAACAAAAACAGTATGTTTAAAATCGGTCCAACGTTGACGGAGAAATCGGTGAACAAACAATAAAAATAAAAAGCATAAATACAGCGGAACATATATTATAACCTTCTCCTTTTTGGAAGTCGGTTAATAACACATGACTCACCTTATTTCCTATTATTTTAATAACTTAAAAAATCTCTTCCAACTGACCTGCAAAAGTCAATTTCACTTAAGGATTCGTTACTTTTTATTGTATCTCTAAAAACCATTTAGAACCATTAGCCATAAGCTCGAAAGAATAATTGATGAGAGCTAATGAGTTATTACAGCTCTTTCAAATGATGCTCTAGCTTTGTTTTTTAGTTGGCTTTTTAGTTAGTCGCGGATGGCTTTCAGAGGTTCAGTGAACCTTAATGTGATGAAATGGGGTAGGAATGGGGCTAGATGTTAATTCATGTTTTTTCTACTTTACTTATATAAGTTATGATAGGGGTTTAATATACAATGTGTTTTAGAAATGAGTGGTCATATTTGAGGGTGGAGTACAGACCATCAAACTGAGCCACTTTCTCCATAGGTAAATGAGACACCGAAAATGGGCAACATTGTAGTCGCGAAAAAATAATTAGCTGTTGCTCAATTACGCTATGTAAAACCAGTTCATCCAGTTAGACGAACGATCCTGACTAAAACCTAATTCCACTAATTTACTAACTTTTCAGTGATCTGGCGATTGTGTGTTTTGGACCACTGAAAAGAGTAACTTATGGAAACAGACGTATTTCTCTTAATGTCAAAAAATGTTCCTTATGTCATATAAGGAATGGTTACAAAATCAATGGCTAGAACTGGTGTACCAGCCCTATCGTAAGTGTCAACGTCTCAGCTCCGTAGGTCATGACGGAAAGGACGCACTGATTGAAAACTTCAGTTTTCAAGCATTGCGGTATGGATGACGAGAAGACTCGGCGTAGTTTCCCAAACGCTGCCCAGCCTAGCTGGATCCTACTCTTGGCCTCCGTCGCAAAAGTGTTTTTACCTAACTGCAGAATTTGCCCAAGTGTACTCGGAAACAATTTCGAGAGGGTGACCGTGTACGACGACCGGTCCCGGATCAATAAGACCATTGATCATGACTTTGGTTTTATCCAAATTCGTGCCGAGACGAACGGCGTCGCGAGGCTGAAGCTAAGCCGTCCAGCATCTGGTTTAGCTCCTCCAAAGACTCCGCCATTAAGACTTTGTCATCAACGAATCGCAGGTGTGAGATGTAATAGCCGTTTATGTTAATGCCCTTACCTTTCCAGTCCAGCGTCTTAAATATATCTTCCAACACGCTCGTGAACAGTTTAGGTGATATAACATCCCCCTGTCTCACTCCTCTGCGCACTTGGATGGGTTTGGACTGCTGGTCCTGTACTTGGACACTCATGGTGGCGGCGTCGTAAAGACATCTCAGTACCTCGATATAACGACAGTCTACTTGGCATCGCTATAAGGATTCCAAAAAAACCCAGGTTTCGACAGAGTCAAAGGCCTACTCATAGTCCACAAAGGCCAGACACAGGGGCTGATTATACTCTTCGGACTTCTGTATAATCTGCCTCACTATGTGTATGTGGTCTATGGTGCCATATCCTCCGCGAAACCCAGCCTGTTCCGGTGGCTGGAACTCGTCGAGTCTCCTGGCAAAACAGTTCGTGACCACTCGTGAGAACAGCTTATAGACGTGGCTCAGGAGTGAGATGGGTCTATAGTTTTTAAGGAGGGCTTTATCTCACTTAAAAAAGAGCACCACCAAACTCCCGCTCCACGCCTTTGGAGTTCTCCCATTGTGAAGGACAGCATTGAAGTGGTTCTGTAGTTCCTGTATAACAAGAGCTCCTCCGGCTTTCAAAAGTTCTGACGTTATGCCGTCCTCACCGGGGGCTTTTCTATTTTTAAGATGTCTCAGAGCTAACACGATCTCGTCCTGACTGATGTCTGACAGTTCGTCGGTATAGCGGCGTGGCAGGGTGACTCTGGAATCGTGGTCGTCTCGTTGGGTACGAGGGGCATGTGCAGCGTATAAACGGCCATAGAAATCCTCTATCTCGGCGAATGTCTCCACCTTCGACAATACAGTCCTCCCGTCGTGCGTTTTGAGCTTCGTCAGGTGGCTCCTACCAAGCTGCTGAGTGAATACTTTGGACCCTCGGTTTCGCTCTATTGCCTCTTCAATGAGGCTTGTGTTGGAGCTCCGAAGGTCGCGCCGTACCATCTTCGCAATTTACTTGTTCAGGTCTGACCTGACTGACGAAGTCGCTTGGGTGGTTTCCCGTCTTTTTGCCAACAGCCTGCGAGTCTCATCCGAGAGTTTGGATTTCGTGCCAGTGCGCTGCTTTTGGCAGAACTTGATGCCCTCGTCTCTCAACGTTTCGACCAGATTGTGTAGGGTCTCTTCGGCGTCATCAGTGGGATCCAAGGCAACGAGTCTATTCCCGAGAGCCTCCTGGAATTTGTCGGTGCCCGCCATGATTTGGATTGGGTTAGGTCGGAGCGTGAACTTCAACAGACAGTTTCTTTCAAGCTTTAAGTTGATATTCAGAGAGCCTTGGAGCAGTCGGTGATCAGATCCAGAGGTATTGAACCTGTTGATCACTGAAACATCTCTGAATATGTGCTTGCTATCCGTCATGATGAAGTCGATCTCATTTTTAGTCACAGTGTCTTCGCCACGTCCACTTCCTTTGGGGCTGTTTCTTAAAGAAGGAGTTCATTAAGAACAGCCCCTCCTTCTCAAGGAAGTTGACAAGCGTTTGCCCCCTGTAATTCCTTACACCATAACCATGCGGGCCTATTCGGGATTCGTTGTCAAGTCCAGTCCTTTAACGGCAAGGTGGGAAACCTTGCCGTTAAAGTCCCCCATAACAAAATCGAAGTGAGCCTTAGTGTTGTGTTGTGTGTGGTGTTGTGTAAGGCTTTGGATATGTCTTCATACATATCCTCACCTTCGTCATACGAATGTGCCGAGGGCGGTGCGTGGACCTGAATTACTTTCATGCTATACCGCTTGGATAGCCGAAGGATCAGGTACGCTACCCTGTTCGACACACTGGAGATTTCTTGAACGTTGTTAGTGAGGGCCTTATTAACGAGAAAACCTACGCCACCCTGAGATGTTTTATCGCCCTCGCGAAAGTAGAGAAGATGACCCGAGTCTAGGGTGAAGGTGTCCTCCCCCTCTCTACGGACTTCACAATACCCCAGAACATGCCATTTAATGTTCTCCACTTCCAACTGCGCTAGATGATGGTCGAGCCTCAGAGTTCGTCCGTTATACGTCGCCAGGGTCATTTCTTTCAGTAATGAATGGTAGCCTACCGTAGCCAGGGGATTCCTAGCACCCCCTGCCCCGCCGTTACCATGGCCGCTACCATGGCCAGGAATAGCGAGGCAGCCGGGAACTGGGGGCCATTTTTTGGCTAGAAAATTCATTATGGGGTAATGCCCATAATCCCCACGCTGGGCATGCGGGTTGGGGATCGCAATTTGGTGATGGAATTGTTCTGCAGGGGGCGCTGCTGCCCGTCCCCAGTTTATATCCCTTAGTCGCCTCTTACGACACCCACGGGAAGAGTTGGGGTGGTGCAATTCTAAGCCGGCACCACACGGCATACATCAAATGTTTATAATTGCAATTGGTTGAGTTGTTTAAATATTGGTACGGCCATCAAACCAATATGGTGAAGTGGGCAGGCTCGCTATCCGATCCGTACGGGCTGGAGTGTGGGGTCAGGCAGGGAGGACTTACTTCACCAAAACTCTTCTGTCAGTATGTGGATCGGCTGGTTCATGAGCTCAGTAGCACTATGGTAGGTTGTTCAATTGACGGAACACTTGTCAATAACATAAGTAACGCCGACGAAATGGTGCTGCTGGCCCCATTGATTAGCGCCTTCAGGACACTGCTAGTGGTGTATGACCGATATGCGGAGGCACAGGTACACAGTTTAGATATAATGCAGAAAAGAGTGAGTGTCTGCTGGTCAAGGCAGGCACTAAGACTAACGACTAACTACTAACTGTACTATCTATCACACTCGCGGGGACCGGTCTAGAGTGGGTCACATCCTTCAAATATCTGGCAACTGCTACACAGGACGATAACATTGACATGGAAAGGGAACGTAGGGCGCTGTCAGTCAGGAGTTATATGTTGATTCGTAGGTTTGCGAGGTGTTCAACTGATGTAAAGTGTATGCTGTTTAGGGCGTACTGCCAATCTTTTTATACTTGCAGTCTATAGGTCAACTACACGCAGTGGGCTTACGGCGCCTTGCGAGTCCAATACAGTAACGCATTCAGGGCACTGTTGAGGCTGCCGCGACACTGCAGCGCATCTGGGATATTCGCTGAGGCTCGTGTAGATGTCTTTTATGCTATTATTCGAAAGCGTATCGCATCCCTGGTATGGCGGGTGCGTATCAACGCCAACAATCTCTTGATGACAGTATCGGATCGGACTGATGGCCTTATTTGGAAGCACTGGACGAGGACGCTAGTGTTGCCTTCAAATCGTGCCCAGAAGTAGTTATGTAGTGTGAATTTTGAATGTATTTACTATTATGTTGTACTAACACTAGTTTTAAGTCATTACTAACAATATTGGATTGCACTGATCTGACAAATAAACTGTACTATTATAACTTTTATAAATGTTCCTCTCACCATCATAATCAGGGTGAATCAGGATGAATGTAAACAGATCTTCCTTTTTTCAACATACGGTCCGCATCAAAATTTCTGCAGCAAATTTTGGAACTCTTTTTTGTAACCATAATTCGTCCGTATTTCGTCCACAGGCAGCAATCCATTTTTTCGAACAGGATTAGACGGGAAACTGTAATATAGTATAAAATTATATTACTGATATACAAAATCAAATAATACAATATCTGCTTCTATTTTTGATTTTGTATTTGTAACACCAACATTTTCATACAATTTTAAACAACAATTGTAATATTCGTTGTCACACTTTAAATTGAATTTGAATTTAGCTTTTTACAATGTATTATGAAAATTATGATTAAGGTTTGTGGGGGACAAATGGGAAACTGTACGACCCAAAAGGAGGAGAGGCGTGGCGAAGGAGCGTTGTCGTGATCTTTTTTATAAAGGGTGATAAGACCCTTTTGAAGAATTACAGACCCATTTCGCTCCTAAGCCACGTATATAAGTTGTATTCAAGAGTCGTTACGAATCGTCTAGCACGAAGATTCGACGAATTTCAGCCACCGGAGCAGGCCGGGTTTCGAGGAGGATATAGCACCATAGACCTCATCCATATGGTGCGGCAGATTATACAGAAGTCCGAAGAGTATCTAGTAATCGGCCCCTGTGTCTTGCGTTTGTAGACTATGAGAAGGCGTCTGCAGTGATGCCAAGTTGACTGGCGATTCATCCAAGTGCTGAGATGTCTGTATGAAAACGCGAATATGACCGTCCAAACTCACGACCAGCGAACTGAACATATCCTCCTGCGTCGAGGGGTGAGACAAGGGGACTTAATTTCCCCGAAACTATTCTCTAACGCATTGTAGGATGTGTTTAAACTTACGTATGAAAGGACAATCCTGGTATTTGCCGCTCACTATCGCTTTTACAGGTAAGTACACTACACCTCATTGTAATAAAGGTTTATCTCGGTTTTAAATTAGAACAATATCAGAAAAAGAATTAATTTAATCATTAGAAATGTGCCAAAATAAACTTCTTAAAATAAACAAAAATCTTTCACAAAGTCGCCATTAATGTCAAATGTTGTTTAGCTACATATTTGTTGCTGACCTTGAAAAGTGGCACACACTGAGTGACGGAAATGGTTTCAATCAATCATTTATTTTCTTAATTATTAGGTGTGGTTACAGATAGTATGATGTCTAAAATATGTGCAGTATGTTTTGCCAATGTACGGCGTACACAAATAACATAAACAAACAATTACCATTAAGGTGGAAAGTCAATAGATTACATTAATAAAACAAAACAATTTAAAATATGCCAGATAAGTAAACAGGTCATTACAAAAATGTATAAATAAACACATTCAAACTTAATTAATCCTTACAGCTTTGTCCTTTTCCGTTACGATCAATACTATATCTCTTTCTTGTGGGAAAGAAACGGAGTACCCGACACAGACTTATAAAGAGAAGCAGACATTTGAGATGTACGTGATTCATTATCCTTTCTTGCTAAAAGACAAGTCGTTAATAGTATCTCGTTCTGACAGCTGTTCTCACACTGACTTATACATATACAAAATTTGACGCAAACCTTGTCTACCCCGCGCCGCCATATTGATAAGCAATATCATCTGCAAATAATAAATTAACGATTGCACAGAGACGAATTGGTCTCAATAGATTTAAAAAAAAGTTTTATTTCAAAACAAGTAAAATATAACTATATAAGTATTCATTAAATTCATTCTTTTATTTAAACATGGCTGATATATTCATAAACTAGCTCTCAGGCATACCATTACCTTAATTCTAGGTCCCTCCAAGCTGGGCATTACCAAAACCTTAATAACTCTAGGTCCCTCCAAGCTGGGTTAAAGCATGCAGGGCCAGTTCTTTTATCCGATACTGATGTCAACGGTATGTGTACAATTATATACCGTCAATACGGTCGTCAAAAAGAGGAGAGTGGACTGCTGCCAATCGTCCTCTTAAAATACTCCCTTTATCGTCTTTTACCACCACCGTAAAAGATGTGTGGTTCTATTCGTTAAGACTTTATTGATAAGTACTCTTCACTTCTTACCCAGAGAATATCGATTTTCGTGCATTTTCAGTAAGTATATCGGTGGCAGCCGGCCTCAGTCCGGTCCTGTAAAGACAATATTCCCTATGTTTGTCTAAGATTTTAACACTGCTGTCAAAATATTGTCATTGTTTTTTTCTTGCTTACTAAAAGTTAGCCTTTAAGTTTTAATGTCTTAAATAATCATTAAAATCAAATACTTAAACGAAATGGAATATTTGCAATTACTAGTTTATGGATCAAAGACTGCCTCGTTGGTCTAGTGGTCGCAAGAGCTACTGCTGAGCATGAGGTCCTGGGTTCGATTCCCAGGTCGGGCAGTGTGTACTTGGGTTTTTCTATCTAGAACTTCGCAGTAGCAGCCCGGAGTCTGGATTTGTCCCCGTTTGATGGCAATAGGCTCGCCCCCTATTACATGGGACTTAAGCATAACTGGCGAAATGTGGGTGTACTATAGGTACACCTCTGCCTAACCTTTCTGGGATTACAGGCGTGATGTTATGTTATGTATGGATCAAATACTGTTTCACAAACTAATTATTGTGAAACAATACTTTCATGAAAGTGGTCGAATTCCCCGCTAAACTTCATGTGGAGTACGTTTGTAAACATTATACAAACATAGAAAATATAATATATATTAATTATAACGCACAATCTAAATTGCGTTCTTATTTTTGAGCTACTTTTATTCTAGTGTAACTAGAAAATACGTGAAATACGTAATTTAAATGAAACCGTTACTTTAAATTATTGAATTGTGTTTCTGAACGAAACGTCAAAAAGCTAGCCATAGACAAACTACTCAGCGTGATTTCGGTCAGAATTAGGAATGTCTTATTACAAAATGTAACCAGCTGTAATAAAAATAACAATCCTGAAAAAAATACAATTATAAGCAAGAGTATTAAAAGCAAAAAACCTTTCACGTAAAGATATAAAACGAATTGAATTTAAAGTCCCTACATACCAGGGAAAGCGTTGAAATAAATAAAAAAACAATCCACGAAAAACAGCTATGCAAATATTCACCGTAGATTATATATATATATCTACTTCATAGATAGATGACTGGATAGATGACTTCCAAGGTTGGTTGTACATAGCTTCCATCCAATCAGGATTCCGTATTATTTATGAGATTAAACCATGCAGCGTACAATGGTCTGTTGGACAATGAATGGGTATAATCATCGCTAAACAAACGAAGATCGCGTTGAGCCCTGCGGCAGTAAGTTCTCATACAAAAATATGGAACGCCGCACACTAGCGTTTCCAGTTTTATTTAGGTTTTTGATTGCAATTTTCGGTGGATTGAAAAATGGGAAAAATATAACAATGGTATAATAACAAATTCCTCCGCATCTCTGACGAGTGCTCATGGTTTGTTCAACGAAATCTAAAAACCCCTGGTTGATACTTCCCAAGGGCTGGCTTTTATCCTGGCCAGAGGCTGCACTTTGCCATTCAACGTGCCAATGCTGC
This sequence comes from Dasypolia templi, assembly GCA_963555695.1. NCBI lineage: Eukaryota > Metazoa > Arthropoda > Insecta > Lepidoptera > Noctuidae > Dasypolia > Dasypolia templi. Next base: position 7,642,780 of record OY743137.1, on the reverse strand, counting down.
CAGTCTCTTGGGTAAGTACATTACCAGTTGATAGCGACACAGATGAATTTTTAGACGCCATATTTTAGTTTATTAATAACCTAGTCTTAGCTGATTTGACAGCTGAGAAGACGCGTACTTGTGACTATTTCAAATTATTTTTTTGTAACAGTTTTTCTTATTTAAATAGTTGTAGATCATTTTGATTACTTTAAAAAAAAGAGGCTTCTGATCTAAATAAATAAAAAGATAACTTGATTAAAAAACATAAAAACAATGCAGATTTATATTTACGGACACAGGACATAAATAGCCGGTAGCTGCACGCCGTGACTGTGACAAGGTTTACTCTGCATGATGCTGTGCTATAGGGGTTGCGGACCCGCAAGACAGTGCTGATTTTCATTGGGCACCCAAAAATTACGTACAGAAACCGCAGCAAAGACGTGGATTTTGGAAGAACGGCGGCCTCCTTTCTTTCTTAATCAGACGTTTTCGTCAACAATAAACTAAATATCCATAGAAACTAAATAGAATGCGATTAAAATAACATGTCATGTTTGTACGTCAATAAAACACGTCGACGACAGACTGATATATTCACAAAAGTAAACTAATTACCCACCACCATACAAATGTGAGTACCGACGGACGGTATTACGTGTCGTACTAAAGTGACATCGAGATGGGTATACAATTTCCGTTAATCCAATTTTGGTTGGAATACAAATCAGGGCGCAAAGCTATTGTATTTAATGTTTCGCTGATTGAACTGCGAAGTTCCAACTCAAAAAACACATGTCAGGCTTACTAACCCGGTGTTACCTTCAGTGGTGCAACGCTTTATTAGATTTTAAAAGTAAATTACTCCCAGTTTACATGCTCTACGTTTATTTATTTAACCCGACAAAAAATGGACGAAGGCCTTAAGAGGTCGACTAAATTTATAAACGAACATGACAATAACAACCGGATCCCATTAGATCTATAATATGTTGGAACCGAAGTAAGAAGTGTGACGTGGCAACTTTATTGTTCCTACAAATCTAAAGAATTCTGTTCGATTTGTTAGCTTCATTGATTGTGACGCTATGAATATTATTCTAATATGTGATGCGGTACACGGGTGTCGTAAATAAGCAAACACAACAGCATACGGAAAAGAAGAAATATATTGTCGTAAAGTTTACACTATTCACAGGACATAAATAAGACGATAGGAGGCGAAATTAAGAGCACAGAATGAAAACGATAGGCACAGTTAAAAGTTAAGCACTACCTAACACGTCTAGGTACAAGTCTTTTGCAAGCACTGGATAACAGTTTATATGCGAACATTACCGGGTATGAGCAAGAGAGAGAGAAACATGCGCTTACGACCAGTGAGGATGCTCGACTAATGCACAGAGCATCATTATAATATTGGAATATAGTGCCATCTCACGGGATTTTTATGCCAACCTGTCACAAGTAGCGCCACCTGGATTCCATGTTCCATAACTAACATACTATTATAACTATAATTATTACTTGTACTATAAACTATTCTTAGAGGATTTGACAGCTAAGAGGGCGGGGACATCACGTCGCTGCGATGACGCTGTCAGTGGAGGGGATGACACACCATGAGCGGTGTGCGGACTCGCCTCGTTCACTTTGGCCGCGGGGCTCAGAAGGGACGGACGCGTTTTGGTCACCATGAGAATAATTATTTGTTTGTAACGGTTTATTTTAAATAAATGAGGCTTCTGATCGCTAAGATCAGAAGTGGGATCGATTTAATTACACGCGATTTAGATCGTTCGCTATCCTTATAACCGCAATTAGTGTTTTGACTGTTTAAAAATTTTCACCACGTGTTGTTGATTTTGCCCGTGATTAGTTTTTGTGCACTTAAACGTGATTCGCCACGTTACTCGATTAAATCATATTTCGTCTGTGCTTTTTGGAGTAAACAACCACGTGTAACTTTTTTTTTTTCTTCACGTGTAATTAGTGTTGTTAAAGTAGTGGTAATTTACGTTGCCTAAAGTCATAATCATGTCGAGTCGTGAGTGCACGCCACTTGAGAATACACCTAGGCGTAATTCCCGAGAAAACGATTCGCATAGCCGTCGCGTTGTTCATAAAAGAGGTCGTGATCGTTATCGTCAATCGCGTAGCAGATCTTCTAGGCGTCGTCGAGATAGATCAGGGTACTCTCAAAGTTCGCGAAGGCACCGGGATAGTTCGCATAGGCGCCGGGATAGCCCTCGTCGCGACCCTTTCAATAAAATACTAGATCGATTGAGCGCTTTGGAGGAACGGTTGCCTTCAAACGCTATGCGTACGTCTACTTCCGTGTCGTCGCATCTGGGTGGCACCCCGCTGCTGTCAACTTCGGTGGTTGCTGAGGCAGCTGTTACCCGTAATACGGAAACACGTGCTACGGATAGAACTGTGACCGCTGAGACACCACGGGAGAATGACGCTGCTGACAGGATTGTAGGCGCACTCTCTTCTCTAATTCAAGTAAGATCTAAGCATTACTATATTTCGAATTTTGACCCCAATGTCCATGATTTTGACATGTGGTGTGCGGAAGTCGATCGCGGGCGCGAGGTGTGTCAGTGGGACGATCGGGAATGCTTGGGACGCATTGGTGGGTGTTTACGGGGTGATGCTAAGACGTGGCTCAACGATTGGGTGACCCGTGATCGATCGTGGTCCAATTTTAAAAGGGAATTCCGATCATTGTACCCACGCGAGGTTGATATGGCTACCGTACTATATGATGTCATGAGTACAAATTGTAATAAATTCACTACTTATGCTGAATATGCGCGGAAGACACTGTTGCGATTGAACATTGTTAAGGGGCTTTCAGAGGAACTGAAAACCGCTATTGTGATCCGAGGCATTTCCGATCCCCAAGTGAAGGCCGCGACCGCCAATGCTAAGTTACAGTCAAAGGAATTAGTTGAATTTTTGTCAGTATACTTAAAGCCTAAGGGCGCGCCCCCTTTTAATAACAATCCTGTTCGCACGTCAAACGCAAATTCCTCTGATCCGCGTAAACGCAAGGTCTTGCAGTATGATCGATTAGAGTGCTTTTCATGCGGAAACATAGGTCACAAACAGGCTGTTTGCCCTAAAAAGTCAGCAAAAACCGATGTAGATTCTGAAAAATCTTCGTCAACAAAGTCAAATTCTAAACCAATGACTTGCACATTCTGTAAAAAAATTGGACATACTGTCGAAACTTGTTTTGCTAAGGAACGTGTCGAATCCAAATCAAATAATAAAAATAAATCAAGTAAAGTAAATTTTTGCTCAAAGTCTCCTCCAGACAAGACAATGTGATGTCTGTTATACAGAACGTACGTTTTAATTGATTCTGGATCTGATATTTCGCTGATTTCTGATTCCGTCTTAAAGCATTTTAGTTTAAATAAAATTCCCACCTATCGCCGTATGCGTGGCATCGGAAGTCAGGATAAAGAGTCAACGTCGTATGTGAACACACTTATTGAATTTCCTGAAATATCTTTAGAAGTTGATCTTTTTGTTATTCCCCCGGATTGTATTCCGGCTCCGATTTTGATTGGCACTGATGTTTTAAATCGTAGCGGAGTACATATGTGGCGGCATCTACACCGCCACATGCGAACTAACGCATCAATCCTGCATCGCGCAATCAGAGTTTACCGCGCAGATAGCATATATACAACTTCCCGACAACAATCATCGGGCAGTTGCCCACCAGATACGACATCCATCTGGTCGGAGGATCCTCCCCTTTCCAAGAATATGAGTGAACTTTACACCCTGTTCCTCATATCTCTAAACTGGTGACCCCGAGTATGAACGTCAGCGCAGCCTTCGTGCAACTACTTCAGCGTGACGTCATCATCATCACTCCCGCAAGTCACACAGCCAGCCAGCAACCACGGCTTGAACAGTTGTCCTGACCATCAGCATGCAGCGCAAGCGCATACCTGGTCATCACCTTCAGCCTCATCAGCAACCTTGGCACAGCACACTGCACATTCGGCCGGTCCACAAGCAGAGTGCTTAATCCCTCTCCTGGTCGACATCAGCAGTCAGCCACCCCGACTCACTGGGGCATCTTCGCAGACAGTTCCGACTCACCGCGAACTATGCGACACTCGGTTCCAACCCACTGGAACCCAACTGGCATTGGCAAGCATCGCAAGATACAAGACTTAGTCCACTATCGACCTCCGGTCTTCGGACGGGGGTGATGTGGCGGCATCTACACCGCCACATGCGAACAAACGCATCAATCCTGCATCGCGCAAGCAGAGTTTACCGCGCAGATAGCATATATACAACTTCCCGACAACAATCATCGGGCAGTTGCCCACCAGATACGACATCCATCTGGTCGGAGGATCCTCCCCTTTCCGAAGAGTATGAGTGAACTATACACCCTGTTCCTCATATCTCTAAACATATATTCGAATAAAAGGACTCTCAACGGATAGTCAGGGTTTCGCATGTAAGCAACGTGTCGACTGTAGAGTTCCCTAAGATAAGGACGCCTTTGATTGGTGACGAAAAAGAGTGTTTGTTAGCTCTATTAAACGAGTTTTCTGATACGTTTATTGCCAGTACAGCGACCTCTACAGTAAATACGGGTTGTATGGAGATAAAACTTAATAGTGACATTCCAATTTACTACAGACCTTATCAAAATCAAAAATCAAAAGTCATTTATTCAAACTAGGCTGAGAGTCAGCACTTTTCGAACGTCAAAATTACATAAGACAGTCCCCCAAAACGCCCGCCCTTCACCACTTCCTAGTGCTTTAGCTGGGAAGAAGAAGTGGCGCAACAAACTCCCCAGCAGCACAGCTGTCTGTTTAGTTAGAAAACCATTGAATTATATAATTATAAGGTAATCAAAGAATAAAAACCGAAACACAAAAAAAATAACATTTTAAATTATCTGCCATATTTAAGCTAGCCACGCCAATATACCCAAAACAGAAACCAATAAAAAAAGCAATGAAAAAAACAACATAACTTAATACACAAATAAAAGCCTCCAGGCATAAGGGGCGTGACATCTTACATATGCATTATTAGATTATTTTTTAAGTAACCACAAATGACAAACCAGGACCATAGAAGTAAAATAAGTTAACAGAACAATTACTTTAACAAAATCAAAACCATAGACAGCAAGACGACCAGTCACCACAAGCAGCACCCGTTCACGAGCATAACGCAAAGATCAGCCATTGCCCCCCTCGCCATATTTGAGGGAAGGAGGCAACCCGATCCCCGACGCTACCGCAAGCAGTGACATCTACGGGAGCATGACGAACTCGCTGCCGGTTGCTCAGGCAAGAATAATTTAAGATCAATTGTCGAGGTCGCTAGCTAACCACTTATTGCAATACAACTCATTGAAAAACATTGTAATGAGCGGATCATGTCAATAATAAATGAAGGTAACTAAAACTAATTGACTTATACAGTCAAATAAAATTAAAATAAATGTACGAACTCGTATATCCTGTCAGTATGTAAGCTGATTCTGGAGAAAGAACATAAACATTGTCTTGAGTTAATTACAGCGACCAGCTATTCTTATCGTTTAAGTAGTCGTTAATTGAATAATATGCCTTTGAACAAAGGTTGGATTTTACTTGAGCTTTAAACGCATTAAAAGGCAAATCTAGCAAAGAAGAGGGTAGTTTGTTATAAAAGGTTATGCCTAGCCCAACAAATGAGTTATGAACCTTATGAAGCCGGTGAAAGGGAGCACGTAGTTTGTTCTTATTTCTAGTATTAACATTGTGAAAATCACTGTTTTTAGTGTATAATTGTATATTTTGCCTAATGTATAAGATGTTGGCGAAGATAAATTGTGATGCTACCGTAAGAATACCAATATCTTTAAAAAAATCTCTAAGAGAAACTCTGGCTCCTAGTTGATAAATTGCTCGGACAGCTCGTTTTTGAAGGACGAATATATTTTGAATATCAGCAGCTTTGCCCCACAGCAGAATACCGTAGGACATAACGCTGTGGAAATAACTAAAATAGACTAACCGTGCTGTATCAACGTCAGTGTATTGTCTTACTTTCCTGACAGCGTAGGCGGCTGAACTGAGCCTCCTCGCTAGGCTTGATATATGTGGGCCCCACTGAAGTTTGGCATCTACTGTTATGCCCAGAAAAACTGCCGAGTCTACTGTTTCAAGCAGCTCTTTATCTAAGACGATGTTGGGTCCTAGATTTCTAACATTCGGTAAGACGAACTTTATACATTTAGTTTTCTTAGCATTGAGAACTAGGTTATTTGACGTAAACCAATCCGTAACCATTGAGAGTGCACTGTTTACGTCGTCAAACTCTTGTCTATTCCTGTCTACTTTAAAAATAAGAGAGGTATCATCTGCAAACAGTACAACGTCACAGATATCATTTAAATAGAATGGTAAGTCATTGATATACACTAAGAACAAGAATGGACCTAGTATTGAGCCTTGAGGAACACCTAACTGAACTGGAAGCCCGGATGATTTCACACCATCGACATCTACACATTGGAACCTATTGTGTAAATAAGAATTTATTACGTTGAGAGCTTCGTTTTGGACACCGTAATGACGTAGTTTACGCAAAAGCGTGTCATGGTGCACGCAATCAAAGGCTTTAGAGAGATCACAGAAAACTCCAATAGCATTTTGCGATTTCTCCCATGCATTAAATATGTGTTTCAGCAGAGCAACACCCGCATCTGTAGTTGAACGTCCTTTTGTAAAGCCATATTGTTCATTATGAAGGAGGCTATTTAAATTAAAATGTCTTAGCAACTGCTTAAGTATTAACTTTTCAAATATTTTGCTAAATGCTGGTAAGATAGAAATAGGCCTGAAATTGCCAATGTTTTTTTTATTACCAGATTTAAATAATGGTATGACTTTACTACTCTTCATGAGGTCAGGAAAAGTTCCTATATCAACACATTTATTAAAAGTAACAGCTAGATTGGGGGCTACGATGTCTATTATATTACTTAAAAGTTTAATTGAGATGCCCCAGTAATCACCAGTGTTTTTAGATTTAAGTGTGTTAAAGACGTTAATTACATCATTAGGCGTTACATGTTCGAAGCTAAATATGCGAGTACATTTTGGCACACTACTATTCAAAAGATTCTCAGCTTTAGACGGGGATGAATTTATGGAGCAAGTCGTAGTTATAGGTATATTGGCAAAAAACTGATTTAAAGCCTCAGCTACGTCAGCTGCCTTATTAACTAATTTGTTGTACACCATAATTTCAAGTTGATTTTCTTGTTTAACCGACTTACCCGTTTCATTGTTAATAATTTTCCAAGTGGTTTTTACTTTATTATTGGAATTTTTAATTGAATCGCTTAAAATTTTTGATTTAGCAAAAACCCAAATCTTTTTAAATAATTTTGAATATTTTTTTACATACTCTAGGAAAGTAGTATCAAACCTGTATTTTTTCAAACCATATAACTCGTATAGTCTCGCTCTACTTTTATAAATACCTGGAGTAGCCCATTGGTTGAAGCCAACGGAGGTGCCATTAATGTTAATGGTTTTTGTCATGAAAATAGATTGGTATTCTTTTAGCACAACATCAAAAAGGGCTCCGTATATTTCATTAGGATTTTCGTGTTCTACTAACGATGGTGTAATTCTATGAGCTATATTATTTTTAAAGTTGTTACAACGACTAGCTGTATATGGCCTGCATTCAAGTTTATGCGGCTTTTTAGGTAATGACATCGGGAACCTAGCTAATAAACCACAGTGGTCGGACGTTAAGTCACTTAACACTAATTTAGTTTTGGCATCACAATTAGTAAACATATTATCAAGACAAGTTGATGAAGATGCCGTGATCCTAGTTGGTTCAAAAAACAAGTTAATTAAATTATAAGACCTAAACAGATTGAGAAGTCTAATACTTAATGGAGTAACATCTAAAATATTAATATTAAAATCTCCACATTAAATTATACTCTTATTACTTGTAAACTCTCCGTAGACGAAAAGCGTCGCGTTCGCGAAATAATTAATGATTTGATTAGTAAGAAAATTATTCGCGAATCACAGTCTAATTATGCGAGTCCTATCATCCTTGTGAAGAAAAAGGACGGGTCTGATAGAATAAGCATCGACTACAGAGCTCTAAATGCTATCACTATTAAAGAACGATTTCCGTTACCATTGATAGACGATCACATTGACAGACTAGGCAATTTTAAATTCTTTACAAGTCTTGATATGGCAACAGGCTTCCACCAGGTGCCGATGAAGGATGATGACTCCATTAGTAAAACAGCATTCGTAACGCCCGAAGGCCATTACGAATATTTGAAAATGCCCTTTAGGCTCGCTAATGCACCTATTGTCTATCAAAGAGTCATCTCCAAAACTCTGAAGCACCTGCTGGATACAGGTGAAGTGTTGGTTTTTATCGACGATGTATTAGTCATGTCGAATTCTGTCAGTGACGGTCTTAAAACGTTGCGAGAGGTATTAAAAACACTCAGAGACGCGGGATTTTCGGTAAATAAAAAAAAATGCACTTTCTTAGACACTGAATTAGAATACCTAGGAAGGCTTATTGGTCATGGTCAGGTACGGCCGAGCCCTAGTAAGACCGAAGCTTTAGTTAAATCACCTAACTCATCTAATGTAAGGGAGGTTCGTCAGTTTTTGGGTCTGGCGGGCTATTTTCGAAGGTATATTGCTGGTTACGCTTCGAAAACTGCTTGTATTGCTAAATTGCTAAGAAAAGGCCAGCCTTTCCTATGGGGCTCGGAACAAGACTTAGCACGTCATTTTGTTATTAAAAGTCTAACTGACGAACCCGTTTTAGCAATCTTCAATCCCAATCTGCCCACTGAGCTTCATACGGACGCCAGTGCTATCGGCTATGGTGCAATATTATTGCAAGAACACGAAGGTAGACGGAAGCGAGTTGTCGGCTATTTTAGTAAATCCACGCAGGGTGCCGAGTCCCGTTATCACAGTTACGAGCTTGAGATGTTGGCAATCGTTCGCGCATTACAACACTTTAGACATTATTTAATTGGCATACATTTTAAAATAGTAACCGATTGTAATTCGCTGAAGTTGACTGAGCGTAAAAGGGACTTGTTGCCTCGTGTGGCCCGTTGATGGGTTTACATGCAAGACTTTCAGTTCACGCTTGAGTATCGAAAAGGGTGCCTCATGCAACACGCAGACTTTTTAAGCCGACAGCCCGCTACCGTGCTCCAAATTAAAAATCCGCGAAATTGGGCGAAAATTGCTCAGACGGCTGATTCTGAAACTCAAAGCTTGATGCAAAAGCTGAGGGATGGTCAATTGGACCCTACACGGTTTTTCATAAGGAACGATTTGTTGTACTATAAGTATTCACAAACTGGTGCAGATTCTCGTCTTCTTTGTTTTATCCCTAAAGGGCATAGGCTCAGTTTGTTGCGGGTGTTTCACGATGATCATGATCATATAGGAATCTGTAATGTACTGTCTGTTGTACGCCCTGTACAGACAAGATACCGCTGAGCTAAAACGCATATTTTCTCATACAATCTCATTATTCGGTACTCCGTCAACAATTGTGTGTGACCGTGGCAGAATGTTTGAAAGTGCATCCTTTCAAGACTGGGTTACTGAGTTGGGCTGTAACATACATTTTATCACATCCGAAATGCACCGTAAAACGGGCAAGTTGAGCGTTATTGCAGGACAGTCCTCAATATGTTGCGGATAGAGGCAAACAACAAGGGTGCGCAGTGGTCCGATGCGTTGTGGAAGGTGCAGCTCACCTTGAACATAACGAGGCAAGCTACGACCCGCACCTCGCCTCTGCAGCTGGTGACTGGCGTTGAGGGGACTACTCCAGTGCTGAGGTCTCTGGTGCGAGACGTCGCGCTGAACGATTCGCATCCTAACCGAGAAGCTTCACTGACGCTGAGAAGACAGAGGGCATCTGAGTTGCTTGCTGAAAATCAGCAGCGGCAGGATGTGCACGTCAACGAGCGTCGCCGCCAGCCGTGTACATTTATCGTCGGCATCTTTGTGTTCGTGAGCAAGGGCTCGCAGATCCAGGGAAGCTGGACTCCGGGATGCGTGGCCCGTACAAGGTGGTACGAGCGCTCCCACATCACCGGTACGAGCTCGAGCTGCTTGCTGGCTCGTACGGCAAGAAAACACAGACCGCCGCAGAACATATGGTTCAGTGGCGTGGTGAGTGGACCCCGGATGCTTGCGAAGTATTCTTCGATCATCTCGGTGGTGGTGAGTAAAAGCAGTATTGTGGCAGGTTTTTACTCGTGGCTAGGTGATTTTGGTTACTGGAACTCGAATAATGGTTGCCAGGTGACTTTGATTACTGGAACCCCGATAGTGGTTGCCAGGTGATTTTGGTTACTGGAACTCGAATAATGGTTGCCAGGTGACTTTGATTACTGGAACCCCGATAGTGGTTGCCAGGTGATTTAGGTTACTGGAACTCGAATAATGGTTGCCAGGTGACTTTGACTACTGGAACCCCGATAGTGGTTGCCAGGTGATTGTTATTGTTTCAGTAATGATTGAGGTCCGGAACTCTTTCATTGGTGTACCGATAACTTCTCTACTACCCATTTTGATGTTATTGCTTGAAGTTGTGATAAAACGCTTGTAAACTACAAGCGTTTTATTGCAATGGGTAGCCCCAAGTTAAGCTGCCAGAATGCTGTTAATAGTCCAATTTCGGCATGTTTTAGGTGACGAGTCAACTGATGAAGACCAGGTACAAGGAAGCCTGCCATTAGTGAACCCATCTAGTGGAAGCCAGGCTGACGAGGACGTTCAGCTATCAGGAGAGGCCGTCTTAGAGGATTTGACAGCTAAGAGGGCGGGGACATCACGTCGCTGCGATGACGCTGTCAGTGGAGGGGATGACACACCATGAGCGGTGTGCGGACTCGCCTCGTTCACTTTGGCTGCGGGGCTCAGATGGGACGGACGCGTTTTAGTGACCATGAGAATAATTATTTGTTTGTAACGGTTTATTTTAAATAAATAGTTGTAGATCGTTTTGTGTTCAGTTTTTAAAAAATTAATGAGGCTTCTGATCGCTAAGACTATTTTCATTTGATTGCTTTTGCATATATTTTCCGTAGTTGTAAATTGATTCATGTAAAATCACGTTTGGTAGCTTGAAATAAATTTTACAGTAGCTTGTAAATTAAAACTGCTCCACATGCAGCTGTTTTTTTAGATAGTTTTTAAAGATTAATTTAGTTTATAATGAAACAAGGTTGCTGTTGAATATTCAATACATAGATATATTTTCACGTTTACAAATTACAAAACGTATCGGCATTTTTTTGTGCATAAGTGCATGTGTTAAGTGCATAAGGCGTATAGTTATTCAATGTATAAATTTAGTGTGAATACGACCTTATAATTAAAATAAATATTAGACAGATGCAGTGGGTACGCTACAATCAGTACGAATATCTTACGTGATAAGACTTCAGTAAAATCATCCGAAATAACTTTTTGTTGGTTCTCTTCGTTGTTAGGTAAATTTATTTCATAATTGATTATAGCTTTTCTCTTGTATTTATCGGGATAGGCCCTCATCGGCGATATTACACTTGCACTTTGTAAGTAGGCGTGGATTGTCAGGCGAAGAAAATAGAGATACTAGTTACAGCACAATCACTTTATTTCACTCACAATTTCTTATAAAATAATCACCATGAAATAACCGAAAGGCAGAGGTCCGACATATTAAATGAAAGTATGAAATATAGCAGTAACCAATTCTTTTATTCCAACAGCTTGTTAATAAATTAAATAGATAGCTATAATAGCTATTTAAAGATATTTTTTAGTCTCTTTTTTTTTCTCTTTTTTAGTCTCTTTTTTTGTCTCTTGTTAGTCCGGACTAAAATGGTCCCTGTAGATTTTATAATCAAATGTATTAAAGTACTTGTCTCAACAATCCACACATGCTATGTTCATTGGTAGTTTCACTACCACCAAAGTCATTTACTTTAGAGCCTATAACAGAAACAAACTATTTTAATCTTAAGAATAGACTTGACTTAGACACTCCACCGAATGCGTAGCACGCCTGTGCGATGCCGACCGAGTATTAGTCATACAGCCAGCCAAATGTCACTTCAAGGTGCTTATGCGTCCTGTGTTGTGTCAGACAGTCATGTCATTGAATGTGTCGTAGCAGACACATAATTCATGTTCATAACACTCTAAACTAACAAACGACATCTATGAAAACTAAATAACACTAATTTAAGTATTGAAGCGCCGTCACGGCCAGACTGACATTCGCACGTCCTTGTGCGTCTCCATCCCCTTAAAGTCACCGCGGGCCCATTTTTCTGTAAAAAAGAATAAAACTGGTAGATACATTAATTTGTACGCTCGTCCATCAGTGACATACATTACAACGTTTTATAACCCACAAAATCAACCTTCAGGAACTGAGCCGGACAACTTAAATAGGCGTCCCTTCAGCCAGTTATCTCTCCAGATAACATGGACCAGGCAACCAATCAGGGTCTCTCCGATCACTCACTAGGACCACACAAATCTCCATTGATCTCATAGCCTCTCAGACTAGACGATCACTTTATAATATGACCCAGAACATCGGCCTGCATAAGCCAGTTCTTTAGACTACCCAATAACACACACCATAGGACGTCAATCCGCATGAGTCGGTCCCTTACTTTATTTATCTTTTCACAGATTAGTACCAATGTTACGTTTAATTACGTTTCTTCACTCTCCGAGGCCAAGAAGTTTCCAGAGCTGGCGGATAACGTACGTGAACTACAAATAGACAAAGCATCACTAAAACCACCCGATGACGCCCACTCCACTCGCCAATCGCGGACTGCCGCCACCTCGGCCTCCTTCAAGCTACCAGCCAAGGTGGTAGCTAAATGCACCAAGCCTTCACTTCCCCCGGGCATTGCACGAAAATGCTAACGACCATATTTGCAATCTCTATTAGACACACAACAAATGGAAGTCTGTACTCCCTGCGAAGCCCAATCGAACCCCCCCCCCTGTCGCATTCAATGAAGTAGGAATCACAACTGTAGAACGGTCTCATTTTTCCCACTGTGACGCAGCAACTCTCCCAATATTCTCGGATGCTATCTTACGAATTTCACCCAAATCTAACCGAAACCCAGACTCAGAATATGAAGCCACACTTAAAAACCGCGCCCCAGTCCCAAACACAAGTTCTGTTTGTGTGTACCCTAGACCTTGCACCATCCGTCGCTAGCTGCACTTCGAGAACCTCGCCGCGCCAGTTCCCACCAGATTCACTTTCGATTATAACAAGTAAGCACCTCACTGTCCTCATGACTCTCTCTACCCGAACACCTGCCCTGCCAGAACCGTTAGCAACAAGGTGCAACTCTACACCATGTTCACCATAAAATTGCTCTGTCTGCGCCAATACAATACCCACCCCGATCCGAAATGATCCGCGAAGTCGCACCGAAAAGACAGAGCCTCCTTTAGTGCTTCATCTGCACCTGCTGCATCCAACTAAGAACTGCACTCGAATAGGACGCATTTAGTGAAAGAGTCAACAATGACAAGAATACTCCCACCATCGATTCCTCCATCCTTCCTTCCTTCTCAGCGATGTCTAAATGTACAGTATAACATTGTGCAGAAACCCTACGCATAGGATGGAGTCCCCGTACCCGTTGAGTCCCGAAGAATCCCTTGAGGCCCAGCACACAAGTGTGAAGTTCAATCAGTGCGTTCCAGTCAAATCATTTTAGTCAGAACCGGTTCTGATGTTAGTATTTCGATCACTTTCTTGTAAATATCTTGTCTGTCCATTTGATAGGCCCCTATTAATTTGATTCAAGATTCTTAACGTAAAACACGTGAAATATGGGGCAACCCGCCAATAACTAATCTAAACGACCTACAGATCGCTCAAAATAAAATTATTAAACTATTATTTCACTATGATTACCTTACACCTACAGTTAAAATTTACAGGGAAACGAAACTCATGAATATTAAACAACTTCCTGCATATTGTGCCAGAATACTTAAAAATTCTAAGTAAGTTCATTCACACAAAAATACATCAGGTACACAATCGCAGCAATAGTAGGAAGGATCACATTTTACTACCGCGAGTGCGTACAGTCAATGGTGAGAGAACAATTATTTTTGCGCGAGTGCAACAATATAATAAACTACCTGTAGAAGTAAAGAATGCAAACTAAACGTTTGGTACTTTCAAAATTAAATTTTAAAAAATCACTTTCTTAATGATCAAACACTACTCCATTAAACAGACTTGTCCTACTACTGCATTGCTTTATTGTGGCACCGGGATCGCATTCCTTATCTACGGTAATAATTTCTTTTGCGGGTGGATCGAAAAGTTTTAAGTTTTGTGTTAGTTAATAATGTTATTTGCGTACGAAAAGAAATGGTATTACAACTTAGATGATTTAATATAAATTAAAACAATAGCTGCTTAGTTTGTGTGTCCAAGTTATATTTTAAGTTTAAAAACGTTCTCAAGTAAGTGAAATCTTTGTAATTTCTCATCGAGAAATAAATTTATTTAACCTTAAACACCATACCACCAATAAAGACTCAATTATCCTTTCGCACTGAACTAATGCGAGTTTATCTTCACCATGTAGGTCAGTGTTGACGTTGTGGTATATGATAATGAAACTCTTCAGTAACATTAACTTTCTATAGAATGTAATTTTGTCAATATCCGTACGTACATGGATCTACTATCTAATAGATCCTTACCTATAATAACTGGTTCTGTAATTGAGTTAACAGGTACAACATGAAACAAAAAGGACACTGACGTATTGAATTTCACCACGGCTCAGTATTCTGCGATTCATATTTAACGTTTTCTTTACTTATACCTGTAAGGTAAACTAAATCACAGCGCATAGTGCCCTGGAATTTTTGACAAAGCTATAAGCTACAAACGAACTACCAGATTATCTATTAAAAAGAAAAGGAACGAGCTCACCGGATGATGTGGTTGTCCATACAGGTAGCAGGTGAGACGGTTCGTATTACGACTCTTCGGTGCTGGTGCTCGATTCGAATTCTTCACTTCGGTCAAAGGTTCGTACTGCCACTTGCTTCAATCACTTGATTTTTGGACTGTTGTACTTAAAGGATGACATGTGCCATTGAAGCGATTGTCATTATCAAGATCATACCGTATCAGTCGCGAAGTTGCGGTGAAATTTGACGTTTGCGGTTAAGTGGTTGCCGGAAGTCGTGATAGCAAAAACTCCATATTTTGAATAGATTAGACGTTGGCCCACACTTCACTGTCGTCATTATTTTCTTCAGGTTTTTGCCCTTCGAATCCCACTTCTGATATCGGGATAGGCCCTCATCAGCGATATTACACTTGCACTTTGTAAGTAGGCGTGGATTGTCGGGCGAAGAAAATAGAGATACTAGTTACAGCACAATCACTTTATTTCACTCACAATTTCTTATAAAATAATCACCATGAAATAACCGGAAGGCAGAGGTCCGACATACTAAATGAAAGTATGAAATATAGCAGTAACCAACTCCTTTATTCCAACAGCTTGTTAATAAATTAAATAGATAGCTATAATAGCTCTAGGCGCTACAGCAGGCGCACGGGGCCGAGCCTGCCACAAGAATGATCCCCCTCTTCGCTGCGCACTAGCTTACATTAAGTTGCTTGAGAAGTGGGGAGAGTGGGGAGGCGAACGTCCCGCTTTGCACAGCGTAACTCGGCCCGCCGCACCTACCGCTAACGGTGACGCCGACATATTGATTTTATTATGTTCATTATTGTTTTGTATGTAAGCATAATCAGCCTATAATGTTCCCACTGCTGGGACACTGACCTTCTCTTCGAGAGAGCCCAGTGCGGGTTGTTAAATGATTTACGTAAAGTTTCTTTATATTGGTATAGTCACCAACAACCCTACAGTGTTGTAGGTACTAATAACTAATGCCTAACTTATTTAAAATTAAGTAAATTGAAAGTCGAGAAAGAAGTGATTTTAAATTAATTTTATTTATATTTACAAACCTTATACAAACGAGCAAAAAAAGTATTCGTAAATCTGTCAGATTTCTTAAGAACAGCTCGCAATAAGTTGGTCGCAAGCTTGCGGCCACTCTGGGCACGGCACAATAGCGGCGGTAAGTCCCCTCTTTGAGGAGTGGTTGGAGAGGCGCCACGGCGTCCTCACCTTCCGCCTGACACAGGTCCTCACCGGACACGGTTGTTTCCGGAGGTTCCCGTTTCGCATAGGGCGGGAGGAAACGCCCGGGTGTCACCATTGTGTGGATCGCCCGGAGGACACGGTGGACCATACGGTGGAGGTATGCCCAGCTTGGGCGGAGCACCGCAGTGTCCTCAGGAAGGCGATTGGCGGCGGCGAACTCTCGCGTCCGGCCCTGGTCCAGGCCATGGTACGGAGCGAGAGGGAATGGAAAGCCGTCACCTCCTTCTGCGAAGCAGTAATGCTCGCGAAGGAGGAGGCGGAGTGGGTGAGGGAGAGAGCCTTGCGCCCTCACGCCCCCACTAGCCGCCGCAGGAGACGCCCTGGGCGTCGGGAGTCGCCTGCAGATTCCCGGCCACCGTAGGCGCGGGCTTGCGGACGGCGAGCAATGGGTAGCTCGCCGTCCGGTAAGGACCAGGCCCGGGTCGACGGCACGTTGTGTTCCACGCGCGCCTCAAAGAGATGTCAGCACAAAGTGACGGGGTCCGATAGGGCCGACGCCTCAGGGTCGCGGGTTATTCTACAGAGAAAACCGTGGCCCTGGCACAGGCAACTGAAGGAACACGGTGGGTTTTAGTCAGTAAAAGTCTGACACGCCCTCCACCCAGAGCGGGAGAAGTCATTTGATGATTTCCCACCCAAAAAAAAAAAAAAAACTTGCGGCCACTCTTATTCATTACCACTATCTCTTCATCGTTTCACGATGTACGTAATATATTTGTAACAATATTATTTAAGAGTGTCAATGGAGTTTCTTGCCTTTCCTTCTCCATAGTTACTAACTTCATATTGCTGACTGACCGACTCCTTGACAATTCAAAAGTGCCTGTAAATGATTTAATTGAAATGAATGCTTTGAGCTTGAGTTTGAGTTTGACAGAAATGCTGCGACAAATACAAATGCAACAAAAAACCAAGAATTTTTGTTTCATTTGTATGCTGATATTGATATTGCAGTGGCTATCCGATATTTGTTCATGTCGGAGATTTTGTACGACTTCAATTTTCAAGAGTTATATAAGAGCAGGTATTTTGATGGCTTTTCTTTTCGAAGGACGCAAAGTTTTTTGTACACGTCTCGATTTCTTGAAAGACAACTAAAAACTTTTTAAAGCCACCTGACTATGGCCCTAATTTTTGGGTTAGCTAGGAGCCAAGAAATAAGAAATCGATTATTCAGTATTAAAAACGTGTTTTTTCAAACCAATGATACAAATTTTAAGACCCATGAATAAATTTAACGATAATGATGAATAAGTTGAATAGGTATTTATTAGAAAATACACTATGATTTTATGTAGTGCCACCACAAACACAATTTCTAACTTTAATATGAAGCATTGTTCATACTTTTGCCCCATCCACTTACTAAACCGCCTCCACTAAATTGATTACAGTTTTAAATTCGATTCAGGCAACATGAAGCCCTTTTAACTAACTTTTAATTCATCCAAAACTAGAGATCCTATCTGCTAGGAGCTGTCGCGATGGAGTAAATTAGTACGAACATCCGAATGGTACATATCTTAAGAATCTGGAACTTGTATACCGGAATTAATGATGTTCCGGGAACGTTTCTCGTGCTGTTACGGAATTGAACTTGTGTTACTGTAAAGGGCCTACGCCGACGATTGACTGTATATACGATCGAGTATGTGGCGAAGTCTGTAAGGCCTGCATACTTATTCATTACTACTGTTTCTTACGAGACACAAAAAAAATTGCTTCGAATTATCGGTCGCCTGGCACTCACAGTTTGCAAAATCTCTCAGAGAGTTTGGTTGTTGAGGACTTGGATCTGTGTTGCCCCTAATGTTGCACAACAGCTAATATTGAAGTTATCTTCTTGGTTGTAGTTAGTAAATATACAAAATTGGACTAAGCGATAATTTGCTTTTAATTCCTTTCCTGTTTTATTTAAAACAAAAGGACCTGTCCGTTGTTGTAACCATTAGCATATAGGCTTCCACTGCGACATAAAATTGCTGGCTCTGTGAATTACACCGGCAACTCGGCGAATGGTCAGAAGGGCTTTACTTATGTGGCAAATTGAGAATCCCTTCCATACTTAAAAATATTTTTTTTCAGTTTAAATGTAAATGAACTTATTGTACCTGTACCAAAATTTGCCATTAAGTTATGATTAAATATGCTAAGCTACTATTATACTACCATTTTAAGAACTTTTGTAAACATATTTATCTGCAAATAAATCTTTGGCTTTTTTTTTACGAAAGTAGACCCTTTTCGGGAAATAAAAATATTATATTCAAGTGTTTTGTTTTTATTATTCATGCCGTATTGTACCACTGCTAGGCAAAGGCCCACTCTAACCTACTTCCATTTCTAGCTGTCCAGAGGTGGCAAGGGCCAGTCTTTAAACAAATGCTATTATTATAAAAATAATGACTAATCTGTGTCACTTTAACAACACTCTTTATAACGTTACAGTAACTAATTCTGCACAACATTTTACACAACTTCGTTGCCAAAAGCATCGCATTTGGCTTAAAGCTAAAAGATTACATTTACGGAGTCGAAAATCACTACAAATTGGGCTAGTGATCCAAAGTAGATGAGAGCCAAACTACAGTGAAACACGTTTGAATATCTGCCAAAAACTTGATTAGCTCATAGGTATCTTGAATTGAAACGTTACGTCTACTAAAACGTTGGAAAAGACTTTCAATAGATTTTATTACATAAGTTGTCAAATTTGTTTTAGAATACCAAATTAAAAATATGTTTTTGTTATTTTTTAAAAGTTCTTGAGGAAAATTTTGAGTTTGATTGTGGTTGGCTATACTAGAAGTAAACGACTGGGTAGACGGTGTTAAAGATTGTAAGTATGGCTATAAATAGGGCAACTACTGAAATAACGACTAATAGAGAAATACGGAAGGACATGGACATGCTGAGGCGACACTAACTTAATAGGTATTAAGGCAAGAAAACGATAATTATGTTTGAAAAATCTTTAATAAAAAATTAATGATTTTTAATACTGTATAACAAGGTAGAGGTTATGAAGTGATAAATGATCAATGATTTATTTTCTGTAAATAGGTTTGTACAAACACTTTTACAAGTCAATCATATTTTAAAAACTAGGTGAGATCGGCGTTTCCTATCTGACTACTCTGAGAAGACACGCCGAAACAAACTCAGAGGTCACAGTCTCTTTCAAAGTCCAGACATAATCTTGGTAAGGTCATGTGAAGACCATGTAGACTGGTGTCTGAAATGGTCTTTTGAGGAAAGAACCACACGGATTTGAGTGGACCTATCCAGTCAGTGCACGCATTTGTCAATCATCGTGCAGCTCAACTCAGAACTAAGGAGCTCAACGATTCGACGAACAATACGAAAGAAAAGATATTTGGGGAGGCCGCGTAAAGTACTCAAACAGACATAGTCCTCACATTCATAAAAAAAAATTATACCAATAAGCGCAGTGAAACCGTCTACAATTTGTGTCCGAACTAAGCGAGGTTTTTGTAGGTAGTTGTAGGTACGGTGCAAACACTTATCAAAGGTAACAAAACAATTTAAAGGAGAACTGGCTTTGTATCACAGGTTTTAGTTAAGACAGGATCTGCTTTTACTAGTTTTGTCACCATTGATATGCCGTTGACATAATCATGTGCTTTTATAGATGTGATGTGAAATGAAACAAGTCAAATGTTTTAGTCATTTTTAATTTTTATAATGTTTATGCTTATCATTGTACAATTTTGCTAAAACTTTTGTTTCATCTTCTCTATTAGAGGTATTTTTTCCTGTTAAAATACAGTTAGCGGATCGACACCAACTATGGAGTAAGACACTAACTCAACTCACTAGCTCAACTCATACGCTTACACAGAGAGTAGCTACCATTTTGAAATTTGAATTTCAAACAAATTGCTAAACTTTGATATGTCAGTTACCAGTTTAAAAATAGGCTATTAAAAAAATTCTCATGTATGTCAATTTGTAAAATAATTGAAATAAGCTCAATTGTATAATGAAATGTAAAATAAATATTGTTTTGGTACTTAAGTTTTAAATATGTAATAATGTTTTTTTTGTTGTTGTGTCACATCTGGTGAGTTGCGGTGCTTCCTAAGGCCGCATTCCGAATTAGACCATAATCGCTGATATCGCTCACATCGATTATTAGCGTTATGATTTAGATATCACGATTTTGACAGATGACAGCTGTCAACAATTCGCTTACAGTGATATTATAGGGTATGGTCAGCGTTATCGCAAGATGGCGCATGTCATGACGTCATCTATGACGATTCACGGGACATCGTTATCGCACTCACGCTAACTCAGAAAGGGTGTAAGCGCGCTCAAATCGATTACAACGCAATCCTACGTTCAGGAACAACATGTAGATGAAGCTACTATCTTTTCATTCAAGCCAAATAAATGGCCATTATTAATGTATATTTATTAGTGTTTATATTTATATATAATTAGGTATATATATGTATTATATTTATAGTTTAGGTATCTTTATATTTAAATATTTATTCCCAAATGTTTTTTTTATAAATTGCACTTACCAATCATTGAATCTGCATCACCCAAAGGTTGACTGGTAGAAAATGCCTACGGCATTAAGTCCGCCTCTGTACATTCTTGTGCGTAAGTATTAAATAAATAAATAAATATGGGTCTGTCCCCCCCCCCCACCGGTTGGGTCGGGGGGACCAGAAATTACAAATAAGTTCAGTTTTTTTTATTTAGTAATGATTTGTTGTTTTTATGCTACAGTAGTGCGAGTATTTAAATTGATTTTGCGTCTAGTACAATCATCCTTCTGTTAAAAACCTTACGACTACAAAATTGTACTGATTTGTCCAACGCATCTCGCCATTTCCTTCGTGGTTTTTCACAACTCCGACTGTCTGCGGCAAAGTTGGTCTTATAGTCCTTGATTAATTTTGTGGTTTATTCCAAACTTTGGTTAGTAATTTGCATTTTGGAATAGTCATTAAACTGTCGGCTTTAACTTCGACATTTTAAACGTGCACAGTTAAAACAGATACAAACTCTTCAGGTCGTTTGAATTTCAATCTAAATTCTTTCTCGTAAAGATACCCATTATCTGGTAGGTACTAAATGATTTAAGGGTTATGTTTTGATAAGATTTGGCTGGCCTAACGTTATTTTTTTATTTTATTATTCTATTAGTTTCATGGTCGGAGCGTCGACACTGATACTAAAAATACAGGAGCTCCATGCAGGAGTCAAAACCCAAAATTTCAATGGTCTTAGAAAATCTAAGATACTTAAAGAAACTTTACTAAGCGTTACTAAACCTAACCCTCAAAGCTAAAACTCCATAAATAATTTTAAATAGGACCAAACATTTCACTAAAGAAAACCAACAATAATTTTCAAAGCACTGCACTTAATAAAAATATTTTTAAAAGTTGAAACAAAACAGTACCGTTATTTCCAAGATGGTAGCTTCGAGAAGTTTTGGTTTAAATAGGAATGGGTATATCAACACGTCCGGTAATATGTGTCTTTACAATTTTCTTGCTATACGAACGAAATGTGACGTTGTGTATTCGGATGTAAAATTTCTGGAAGTGATTGGATATTTTAATTGTATGCGAAAGTAAGTTTGTTTGTTTCAAAGTTTTGAACGGATTTGGGTGAAATTTGGCACACAGATACTCGTAGATGCCCATGATCTGGATAAGGACACGAGCATGGTCATACTTTCATCCTGGATCGCTGACGATCTTGATTTAGTATAAGACTTGGTTATTGAAGTAAAAAAACATTTTAGCCCTGTACCTACTTTCTCACATCATTACTTTATCACTTATACACAAACAATCTTTACTAATCGATTCTTAATTTTTGTATGACAAAGTTCCTTAATACGTCCTTTTGTATTTTTTTCCAAGTTTCGTCTTCTCTGAACTCAGAGTTATAAATCCAGTATTCTTAAACCTGACCATTTTCTCTGATCAGAAAAGTAAAAACTGTTTAAAACCAATCCTAACAGAAAGATCAACGAAGTCCCATCTTAAAATCTTGACTTTTCGCTTCAACAATTAATAAAACGTACGAGCCGAAACCGACAAATCCTTTATAAATCCTTACTAAATGTTAAACTCGCTTCTAGTCGCACAAAATCTGTGTTCACCCTTTTGTGGGAGTCAAGTCACGTCATTCTACCTATTTGAACTAGTACAAAGTAGGTACCTATAGTTTACGACTAAAGGGGTTTATTTCGGCTTAGAGAACAAGGTGTATAGTCCCGATAGATGTTTATTTCATGCCAGGAGTGCGACTTTATTATGAATGGCTTAGTTTTGGAAAGTTGAATTCAATGGACTGAATAAGACCGATAGATGCCATCTTCGAGAGCATTTTTTGTTTTGACTTACTTTATTTTGTTTCATATTTAAATTCAAGTTGTAGCTATAAATGTTAGAAAATAAATGAGTACCTACAGTACATCAAGGAGAACAGTGGTGGCCCAGTGGTAACGGCCCCGAATTACGAGTTGTAGTCGTGAGTTCGAACCCAGGAAGGCGTTTTACTAGGTGTTAATAATTTCATCACCACTGCTCTCAAAACGGTGAGGGCAAAAATCGTGAGGAAACGTCCTAGAACAAAAAAAATCGAAGACATGTGACAACTACCAGGCCCGCGTGGTGGTTTACAGCCCACTGAGTGGGCTCACAGCGAGATGGCCTATGTCCCAGCAGTGGGAACGCTATAGGCTAATTATGTATATTAAAAACACTACACAAATAAAAAACTGAAGAAAATAAAAATAAAGCCAAAGAAGCCAACAGGGAGAGTACAAAACTTTGACTAGCAGTGGGAAAATACAGGTTTAAAAAGAAGAGAAAATATTTCATTTCCATTAAAAGATAAAACGAGCCACTCATACATGTTGGTAGGTGTTTTTTTTTGGTGAAAGGACTTGTAGACAAAAACATAAAAAATACGACGTGGTTGAAATGTGATACGCCATCTTGAAAAAACATAACTTACACAAATACGTCGTTTCACGTACGATTACGTAAAGCCTTTACTTTGAATCTAGCCTTTGTTTTACGTAAGAAAATGAGGTGTAATATAAAAAGCAAGATAAAGAAATCTCTTTAAATGTGTTTTTTTTTAAGGTTGCATAAAATTCCTTGAGTATCGTTCATCACCATCTGCCTAGCGTTTTCCTAATCTTGTTCGAGTCGGTTTCCAGTCTAACCAGACGCAGCTGAATACCAGTAATTTACATAGGTTATGGAGGAGAGACCAGCTGTCGACCTCAACAGCTCAATTACTGTGGGTATCGTTAATAGCGAGTACGAAAGAACCTTTTGGAAGGGGCGCCTAGAATCTATTATATTTAAATGTAAATGTTGACGTTCAAAAGTGCCTTTAAGTGACTTTTATTTAATCCCTAAAAGGAGAAGCCATAGTACCCTCCCATCAATTCGCCTTTTGTTATAGACAGATTGACGAACATGATGAGTGCTTTTATACTTGTGAGATGTCAAACCCTTATTAAGAAATTAAATGTTTCTGACATGGCAACTGGATGAGTAGTGATCTTACTATCGTAAACATCAAGGCCCTTGTCTTATATTTAATTATCATCATCATCATAATCAGCCTATAATGTTCCCACTGCTGGGACACAGACCTCCTCTTTGTGAGAGATAGAAATCCGTAATCCACCACGCGGGCCCAGTGCGGGTTGGTAGTTGTCACGTCTTCGAATTTTTGGTTCTAAGACATGCCGGTTTCCTCACGATGTTTTCCTTCACCGTTTCGAAAGCAGTGGTGATGAAATAATTTACACAAAGTAAAACGCCTGTCTGGGTTTGAACCTACGACCTACGACTCGAAAGTCGCGGCTGGGGTAGTACAACAAGAAGATTTCGGCCCGTATAAAATAAGTCATCATGATCCACTTTCTTTTTCACCAAACGTATATGATGGCAGACAAGAGTACAGTTTTTTTATCATACGGAGCGACACGTGCTTTACTTGTGGTAACTTAGTGTACAAACACGCTGTAAATGTGTTCTTGGAAACGAGTAGTATCAGTACATAATACACACGCACACAAACACACTTTCGACTTCGCCATTGTCTCGGACGGTACCGAGAGCTCCTACGCTTACACACGCATTCAAAGCGTAATTGTACACTTGGTAAACACAATATATATCACCTTATCCTTCGACTGCGACCGATGAAAATGCTAAACATTGTCATATTTTTTTCTTCATTTTACACATAAGTAGATACAGATAAGACGATAAGGTTTGTGTAGGTGTTTACTGTCGACATCTATGCTAAACGTTTTTACTTGGAGCAAGTTGCGGCGTAGCAATTGACGATTAGTGTGACGTAAATAAAAGCCTTGGGTACCAATTACTCGATTCAAATGGATTCAATTCAGTATTTGGCTTTAGATACAATCAATGAGTAATTGATAGAAAGTTAGTTCTATCTATGTTAATTAGAATGTTATCTTTGGAGTAACAAACAGAAAAACTTGACTTTATTAATCTACAATATGTTGAATAATTATTACAAACGGACTGAGACAAAGGCGCATAATCAGCTTATAACTTTCCCACTGCTGAGACACAAGCCTTCTCTCTGTGAGGAGGACTGGGCCATAATCCACCACGCGGGACTTTTTGATTCTAGGACATGCTGGTTTTCTCATGGTGTTTTTTTTACCGTTTTACGACCAGTATAGTGATGAAATAAATTACACAAAATAAAGTGCCTGCTTGGGTCGAAGCCATGATGACGTGGGCTATCACTGCACACACGATAAATATAGGTACATTCTAATTTAAAAATTTCGCTCATATTGTTGGATCACACCTTGAAAAAATGTATCTGCGCCGGGAACTTCAAGTGTCGCCTGAAACCGGACGAATAGTACGGTAGACTTCAAATGGCATTCTTGGATGAAGGCCCTTCCAAGGCAACTGTGTAAGGCGAGTAACGCATCAAGAGATTCAGCACATACTGCAGCTTGGATCGGGAAGCCTTCCCGGAATTCTACATGTGCATCTTCGCGTGAGGAGGATAGTTTCACGTTCAACAAATTAGAAGCAGGCTCATCTCGTCGTGTTTTCGACATCATTACAGATGATGAGTATTGGATTTATCAATACGATTCAGAAACGAAGCGCCAGTCGACGGTTTGGGTTTTAACGTGAAATTTCTTGTTTTAACATAAAATATTCCTTTTGATACTCTGCAAACTTGTAACTTTTCATTAGTGAAATATTTTTTGGAATCCGATCAGTAGTTCCGAAGATTCCTCCCTCCCTGCACCTATATACAAAATACCTACCTCTTTAGAATATTAGTATAAATAAAATCAGTTTTAATATACTTTATAAAAAACTTCAAAACTATTTTAAGCTAGTAAGCACCAAAGGTCTCTTACCTCAAATAATTTATTACCGTTTGAAAATATGGCTGTTCGTGTAACTCTGCTCTCTTACTCAAGCGAGGATAGTACGTGACATTTTTATATAACACTCCACTCATATTATTATCTTGCTTTTGGGAATACGTAGGTTCGGAATGCTGCCATCCACCAAACGATAAACGGTGTTTGTAAAAAATTACGTCGTAAATACAAAATTTTTATATTACGTCAGATTAAATTCTTGGATTGTACTTTAATGATATATTTAGATTTCCTAAATAAATGATAGCGAATGTACCTAAGTATAATCAAGAAATAAGTGCTGCACTGACTGGTCAATGCAATACTGTCTTTAAATTTTTCTCCTTGAAAAATGCATTAGAGTTATTCAGTGAAGTTTTTGACAATGAAAATCTTAAATATTGTACCGGAGTGCATCAGTCTTAAACTTATTTTGCAGACTTAAATCTGATGTCCAACTTCCCACACTGAAAATAATGTTGTCTTCTATTAAGATTGGTACTCCGGTGAAGGAATTTTCTTCACGCTTCTCTAACTAGATTACATGGCATTATTTATCGTCCCCCAAATAAGGTTAGCAGCACTTATTATTCTATCCACCCCAAAATATAATAAAAAAAACAAAACATTGAATTTGTAGCCATTCTTTTTCTTGAATAATAATTAATAGAAAGTCACTCCTGAAAGGTGACTTTGAACCTTAAAAATGTAAAGATAGAGTCTATACTAAAACTACCGTATCAACTTTGCAAATCATTGTGAGTAAATTTTAATGTTTTCTTAATATTTCGGTGACTTGACGAAATTTCCTTGTTTATAATAGTATATCTCGTTTGGGTCATGACATTAAGTTTTTGTTCCTTGCTTTGTGAAATATTGCTCAAACAACTATCGCTGTAGAAATAATGAAAACTGGTTTCATGTTTTTGTTGAATGTTGAAGTCGTTTTTCAGCCCTCGCATAATGGAAAAGGTCAAAAGTTTAATATGTGTGACTTAGAAAGGCCGTTTTAAAATTTAAATAACAGTGCTTGTTTCTAATGTTAATCATTTTCAGAATCTTTTTTCTATGATGAGACTAGCTATTGCTTTATGTTTCGTATATCGAAAAGCTTTCAACTGAAATCCCGTCAAAAGTTAGATGCTCCACCCATTTTGTACTATATCCCCAGCGCCACAATTTCATTCTAGAAATATGATTCGGTAAAAACGTAATGATTACGCTCCAAATGCAATGTAGGATCAATTAGGTAGCTTAATCTCGTCTACGGAGTTCCACTGGCTAGTGTAGAATTTGACCCGGAATAGTAAGTCGCAGATGGATTGCTTCATTGGCTATTTTACGTAACAATTAGCTGTTTTACTAAACAGCTCCGATATGTTACATTGGATATTGCATTGCGCTACGTTAAACAAAACGGCCGGCGAGCGCTATTTACAAGTTTGTTGCTGTTACTACAGCATTTTTTTGTCCTTCTTATTTTTTTTATTTAAATGTTCACTCTTATTACCCCTCTTTTTTATTTCCATCTGGAAGCCTTTATTATTATTATGAAATACAGAGTCACAAATCAAAAAAAATACAACTAAAATCTACAATCAACGTTTAATTTCACTCTTTTTTATATAATCTCTAATCGTTGACCCGCTGCATTGATAAATCCAAAAATCCGCTGCAGTGTTCTCATAGTTCGGTAACAATGAAAACCGGACAAGTGCGAGTTGAACTCGCGTGTTACCCACCAAAAACATTTCATGTAAAGTAGGTTGCCAAAACTTACATACTCTTTTACTGTTACGGCTTATGGTAAGAAATCAAGTCACTGGTATTTAATGTTGTGTCATGCAATAGTTAAATGGCCCGGGCAACCCATGCATTTGGACCTATATGTAAAGGTAATAGAGTAAGACCTTGAAGAGTAAGGGGCTTGGCTATACATAAGATCTGAAAAAAAAAACAGTGAGAGCGGTATGTAAGTATTAGCGACCTACTTTACAAGAAATGTTTTTGTAAGGATTTCATTAGTTTTTGTAGAGTGCTATATTTATTTTTATTTAAGCGGTGATATTTTACAGATATTAAATAGACCTGTTAAAATTATAACCCTTACTCCAAGCATAGTCGTGTAAAAAAGGTATTTCTTGCACGCCATCATTTACTTCCTACATAACCAACGAAATAACATGTAGGTGAAAAAAAAGACAAAACGCTTTCATCACGCACTCAAAATTAAATTGACTTTTATTATTTCTTCTGATACAATTATTAAATCATAAATCGTAGAGCGCTTTTTTTAAATTAATTAAAAGTATACACAACAAAAAAGAGCTCCACGCTTCTAATCATTGGATGTGTTCACAACGGTGTCGTGGTCCGTCCGACCTTTTAAGATTTAGTGATTTAAGTATGTGTGCTTACCTTTTAAGTATGTTTTATAATTGTGATTGTTTTGTTTTGTAAACAAAAATTAAATCAAAGACTAGCAAGAACGGAATGCACACGGGCGCTCTTATTGGCTGACGCGCGACGCCCTTCACCCCACTTACCGCTGCGGCCGCCATTGCACAAGACTACGGAGTAGTGCCAAAAAACCAAGCGAAGAATGCATGCGTAAAACATGCGCGCCCGCCACATTCCGTTCTAGTCTGTTTTTTACCAAAAGTTTAGTTTCTTCCTTATTTTCTCATCTACAACCACCACCTAACAGCTACAGGAGGAGGTTTGCATAATATAAACAAGCTTATTAAAGCTTATCTTTGGGTATAACAGGCAAAGTAAGGCACAGGTGTAGCTATTTCGCCAGTTATGTGTAAGTCCCATGAAATTGGTGGCGAGCCTGATGCCATCAACCGTGCACAAATCCAGACTTCGAGCTGTAACTGAGCAAGTTCCTGATAGAAAAACACGATAACACTGACTGAAGTAGCGCTTACTACCGCTAGACCAGCAAGGCAGTTTTGAATTCAGTTGTAAAATATTGGTGCATCGTGAAATTTCAACTTTTGGTGCAGTGGTGATGAAATTATTAACACAAAATAAAGCGTGATAAGAAAATTGGCATTGATAAGAAAATTCATTTTTTTTAATATTGTAGTTATGTTTTTATGATGAAAGTAGAAAGAAACAGTCTAGAATATTCTCCCCTCAGATCTTACGATGTTGTCTTTTAAATTCCTTTGTTTTTCAATAATTTGGGTTTTAAAAAGCATTTTGAGACAATGAATGACTATTAGATTCGACATTTTCTGAACCACGTTTAGGCCAAAAATTTTAACATAGAACCAGAATAATTTTGTTTGTTTGTTTGGCATCTCGCAGGTCAACCTATGAAGTTGTCGTTTGCTTAAGCGGACTTGCCTGTGGTTGCCCTAATAAATTAAGACCTCCAGCCAGGACTTAAACTTATATACTAGCTAAAAACTAAGCGACTACACGCTAAGGGCACCTTCTGTGGGGTACGGACCTCAGCTTAGGACGTCGCTGGAAGAGGGCAGCAAGGGACTAGTTGGATCAGGATTGATGACATCAGCGCGGGAGCGGGGCGAGCGATCGATGCAGCAACATATCGTGCAGCGTCGGTTGCAGCTCCGCGAGGTCCTGGTAGCGAAATGGCGGGTGAGGCTGTCACGCCCTACCGCCGGCCTCAGCACCATCGAGGCGATCCGGCCAGTGCTCGACCGCTGGCTCGGGAGAAGGCACGGCTCCCTGACGTTTCGGGCGACGCAGGTGCTCTCGGGCCATGGTTGCTTCGGGAAGTACCTGTGTCGCATAAACAGGGAGCCGGACGCCCGGTGTCACCACTGCGTCGACTGCCGGGAGGACACGGCGTGGCACACGCTGGCAGAGTGTGCCGCTTGGGAGGAGCCGCCGTGCCCTCATCTCAGAAGTAGGCAACGACCTGTCGCTGTCGGCCGTCGTGAACGCGATGGTCAGCGGCGCAGAGTCCTGGGACGCAGTGGTCTCCTTTTGCGAAACGGTCATCTCGCAGAAGGAGGCTGCGGAAAGGGAGAGAGAGATCTCAACTTTCGAGCCGGCCCGCAGCAGACGCACCAGGCGTCGGAGGAGGGCGGACAACGCCCTCTTCCGGCCCCCTTAAATGGGTCCAGGGGCGACGGATTCGGGGACATCCGTCGCCCCCCAACATCAGGACCCGAGAAGGCGACGCGCGTAGTGTTCCGCGTGCGCCGCTCACAGGCGTTGCGGGGGTAGTACACCTCACTCCCCCCGCCCGAGACGGGGCCCGCGCTAGCGGGCCGGCACCAGCCGGGGATGCGGAAGAATTATGTGTTCCCGCGACCCCGGCGTAGGTGTGAGATGGAACACCGGGGTGGTTTTTAGTCAGTAAGAGTCTGACAGACCCCTCCGCCCGCCCCAGGGCGGAGGACATCCATGAGGATTGTCCACCCCAGGAACAAAAAAAAAAAAAAAGGATTGATGACATAGCCAGCCCGCGCCGCTGAGCTTACAGCGGTGCGGGCTGGCTCGAGTAAGGGTCGGGGAGGGCGTCAGTTTGGACGTCGCGGCGGGCCTCGGCGGCGAGGACGTTAGGACGGCGATCGGGTTTTGGGCTTATATTGAGTGCTGGTGGCCTTACAACTCTCCTGGAGGAGGGTAATGGCATCGCCGGGGGCGATTAGGATATGCCTTGGTCGGCGAATACTGCTTATGCGGTCGATAACCAGTATAAGAGATTCAAATTCTTGACATTTTACCAACGAAAAAAAAAACAACCAAAAAGCTCTGCCCCTGTTTACACGAGGAGAGTTTGGTGAAGTGGGTATAGAATGTGCATTTGATCGTTTGGTCTAAACTGACGTAGAGAACTTATTTTATAGGACAATTTTATAGACACTCCGAAACGACGCACCTCTTTACAAAGTCTGTAAACTTGAACAAAAACATCTTTCCAGAACTCGTCAGGACCAATTTCCTTCACAGCAAATATTCAGAGTAAGTACGCGAACCTAAGCAAAAAACTTCAACTAAAGGAATTATCTTAAGTTAGAAGTTCAGTAAACATTTCCTCAAAACGGTTCGGCTTCGAAAACTTTCTGTACTACTCTCGTAACAGGGGGTAAAAGTATGACTTTATTTGTTGCTTGGGTATGTGTAAGAGGTCGTGGCTAAAGTTCCCAGTTGTTAGATGTCAGACGTAAAGAAACAATAAAAAAAATGTTTACTTCATGAAATCTGACGACTTCAAGCGTAGGTTATCTACATTACAACGTTTAAATTACATATTTTTTCAATTTTATTTTCTTTCTGTTCTGTCACCTGCACCCGTGAGGACCTTCTTTTATTTTTTTGGGTGGGAAATCATCAAATGACTTCTCCCGCTCTGAGTGGAGCGGGAGGGTGTATCAAACTTTTACTGACTAAAACCCACCCGTGTTCCTTCAGTTGCCTGTGCCAGGGCCACGGTTTTCTCTTTAGAATTACCCGCGACTCTGAGGCGTCGGCCCTATCGGACCCCGTCACATTGTGCTGACATCTCTTTGAGGCGCGAGTGGACCACGACGCGCCGTCAACCCGGGCCTGGTCCTTACCGGACGGCGAGCTACCCGTTGCTCGCCGTCCGCAAGCCCACGCCTACGGTGGCCGGGAATCTGCAGGCGACTCCCGACGCCCAGGGCGTCTCCTGCGGCGGCTAGTGGGGGCGTGAGGGCGCAAGGCTCTCTCCCTCACGCGGTCCGCCTCCTCCTTTGCGAGCATAACTGCTTCGCAGAAGGAGGTGATGGCTTTCCATTCCCTCTCGCTCCGTACCATGGCCTGGACCAGGGCGGGACGCGAGAGATCGCCGCCACCAATCGCCTCCGTGAGGACAGTGCGGTGCTCCGCCCAAGCTGGGCATACCTCCACCGTATGCTCCACCGTGTCCTCCGGGCGATCCACACAATGGTGACACCCGGGCGTTTCCTCCCACCCGTGAGGACCTAACCTTAGCATCGTCAAAATTCTGCATAGCAAATACTGTTAGGTGAAGTCCTCACACATAACCTACCTTAGTATTTTCGCTGCTAAATGTTGAACTAAACAAATTAAAAACATTTTTGCCATAACACGCTAAGAAGTAGAATCTGTACTCGTAGTACTACAATTTCAATTGAGATGAAAAACAAGACTTTTCTCATTTAAAATCACACTGGACAAAAGATAATCACAGAATAAAGCCATATGTATAAAGCTTTTCTCATTTTCTATTCATGCTCCCTGTGGCTATTTTCGTTGAAAGGCACTGCATTCTTATGCATTTGACTGTTGTTTTATTGGAAGTGTTGGGACCGCGGCCTTTTTATGCGAAGTGGGTAATATGATGTTGTGGACTGAGATTCAGTTTTATTATAATACTGTTGCCACTTTATGTGAATTGAGTTTTTGAAGGTAGGTTTTTTTATTATTTTAGGTTTTTTTATTTTTTTATTAAGAATAAATTTTCATTTCGCCCTTGTAACACTGATCTGCTTGCACCAAGAAAATCAATGTTAAAATGTGTGGTAAAAAACTAATTTTAGCGTTAGAGGATCTCACCTAACCAAGCTAAAACCATACTTATTTACTTACTTATGAAAATCTGAGTAAAAGATTTCCCTTTCATAACTTATTTTAGTTACCCCCGTAGGTGAACCGGACAATGTTTATTTAAAGCCGACCTTAACACACGGGGGCTAAGCGCGTGCCTCCACATTAAGCCGACTCTCGCTAAAACCTAAGCATGTGCGGAACGATTTTTGGCTCGGAACCAAAATGCATCTACCGTGTAATTAAATGGGCCGCCATTCACCAACTCCAGTGCAATATTTTAAAAATTGTACAGATTTATTTGGGTGGAAGTCTTCGTGTAGTGATTTAAGAAGGACGGGCTTTTTATGCCTGTTTTTCAAGCCCGTTTATCACTTCGCTGGGTAAATTTAGTGAGTTAGACGCGAATTGGGTCGTTGAAAAGTTGACGATGGATTGATGGGAGTGGTAAAAGAGTTTACAGTTAAGTAGAAAAAAGTATTGTTCTTCTATTAATACATTGTTTCGATAGGAATATTGTGCTCAATCGACAACTACTTGACTTGGTAACCGCATGCTGTTGACGTACGAAACGGTGTATTATATCTATGTCAAAACTTAAAAGCACAGACAGCTGCTGTGAACCTGTGTTCCGGTCTCTTTTCCATGTTTGTAATAACCAAACGTATTTTATTTCCATCACTGGCCAATATAAGAACACGTAATGGTCCTTTGAGATCCTAATACAACGAACTACTTTTAGGCAGATGTTATAACTCAGTGAAAGACTTTCTAAATTATATGAGTTTTTTCCATAATATGACTGTTTTAATTAATTGCAATTTAGATCAGGTAAGACTTATGTACCTGACTATATTATTATTAATTGACTTCACTTTAATTGCTGTTTTGTTTTGTTGATATAATTTTGTTTGTATTATATTTTAATTAATGTAATAATTTGCACTCCGTATGGTATACTGTGGGCGATCTCATTAATGTATCTACATCTTATACCTGTACCTACATTCATAGCAAATAAAGTTCTGATTCTGATTCTGCTCATGTTATGTTTAAGCCGCCTGGAAGAATAATGTTTGTAATAATATCTCCTGTATTGAAGATACTGGTCTTTCCAGGCGATCATTTATGTGAACAATAATAAACATCTATAACACTCAGTTAGGCTTGAAAATAATAAAAATAAAACACAAACGCAATCACTTACAATTCCTTGAATTCTAGAATATTAATGTCACTCGTATACAGGCGCACTCTGTTTTTATAATGACTGGCTGCCTGGCTTGCTAGGCGGCAACGGTCAATCCTCCTCACTTAGCTGTCGTGGTAGGATGTGACATGATGGCGGTTGGCTAGCTGGCTGGCACTTTAGTGGCGACATCTTTCGCAGGCGTTACACATCCTTTGAAAATATACCTGAAATTGGATCGTAATATTATAATGAATGCCTCTATGTTCCCAACTTCCTTTTCATGAATAAATAGACTTCGAAAACGGACTGTAACAGGCTTAATAGCGGATCGGAATTCGCAACAGTTGACTCTGAAAATCTAAAGAGGGATTGCAATCCCACTTAGCTGCATTTCTTTCTCATTTCTCATTCCATTACAACTTAATGCGTATTGGAACAGTCATTTAGATGTAGCAATTTTATAGAGTTTAGTGTTTGTAAATGCTTAGCAGTGTCATCACAAAGGCAGTTTAATGCTGTTTATAACGCTAACATAATAACAACTAGCCATATCAAGGGGTATCGTGATAGCCAATAACTGGGTCGTGTGGGTCGGATATGCAGTACTGCTATATTTAAAATGCTGGTATTCTGCTGCTTCCGGATACACTGGAAGCCAACTTCGACATATTTGGGAAAAGCTAGGCATATAACGATAACAGAATATGGAGCATCGTATATTTTGACTTTTAGCATTGTAATGCGTAAAAACTATTTCATTCATGATTCGTAGGTGTCCCAGAAGTCGACGTCCCAGAATCGGGAGATAGGTCAAGTCATAATAGTTAACAGAAAAACGTGTATTAGATTTTTTCACCATATAAAAACATGAATATTAACAAAAACAATACTTTTATATATTTTCGTATAAATGCCCGTAACTGTAAAATGCGTTTGATACTCAGAAAGTTTTGCGAAAATAAAAACAAATGTTCAAAGGTAAATATTTTTTAGATCTTTTCAAAATGCACAAAAAAACACTTAATCCAGCCGGCCGTAGACCGATCGTTAATGTTATAAGTGTGTGTAGGAAATACTAATCTGTTTAATCAATTAAATTTCAGATCGCCGTAACGTAAAACAAAACGACTTTATTTATAACAAGATTCTGCCCGCAACATCGTCCGCGTGAATATTTTGGTTGCCCCGACCGACTCCGTGAACATCGCATCGCCTGCCGCGCTATTACTTACTTAGTCCTAGTGTGATGTGAAACAGACTACAGCCTCAAGAATGGGGCAATGAAATGCAATAAGATTTTATGAAATGCGACTATTAGTTACAAAGATTAGCGCGTTCAAACACAAACTAAAAAACAGACACTTCAGCTTTAATATGAGTATAGATATGCTTAGACGTACTCTAAGAGATTTGTTATATAAGACTCCCTTTTTCAGTCTTTAGGAGACAATAAAGACGACTCAATTTGACTGCAAGAGGACAAGAAGTGTGAAGAAGTGACGACATCTACACCTCCACATGCGAACTACGCATTACACTGACGTCACGCAAAATCCTACATCGCGCAAGCAGAGTGTACCGCGCAATATACAACGTCCCTACATCAATTGTCGGGCAGTTTGCCCACCAGACACGACACCCGTCTTGTCAGAGGATCCTCCCTATTCAATAGAGGATGAGACAATTT
Source organism: Dasypolia templi (assembly GCA_963555695.1). Taxonomy (NCBI): domain Eukaryota; kingdom Metazoa; phylum Arthropoda; class Insecta; order Lepidoptera; family Noctuidae; genus Dasypolia; species Dasypolia templi. The sequence continues at coordinate 7,607,628 of OY743137.1, read as the reverse complement.
TACACCCTGTTCCACTTACCTCATATCATCCCGTGTCTGTTAAAAATAATAGTGATTAGTACTAAAATTATAAGTTTGTTTCAGTCATACAATCTTGCTAACCAATTTTGGAGCCCAATAGAATAACTTCCACTAGTGCCACATGCCTAGATAACATATATACAGATCTAATGCCAACTTACAAAGAAATTATAAATTTAATAGAAATATAAACAAAAAAGTTATTGTAATGGTTTCATACCAAACGGAACCGGTTGGTATGAATGAATAGTTGTTTAAATTATACCACTCACACGTGTTTTCACATCATTTATATCCACTTTTACGCATCGCAATAATAATTGCCAATGCTTCAATATTTACATTTCACTGCATTTTGGAAACAATAACAACAACATCGCTAATTAACAGATTTAAACATTCGTCAGTAACCAACAACGTTCAAGTAGGTGAATAGTCGTAACGAATTGCATCTACATCACAGAAATCGAAATAATTTACTCAGTTTTCTGTGTTCTACCTACAAACTTTTATTATTTATGTAAACAAGATGAACGAGACAAGTATCCAATGATTATCGAACCACTTCAAGTAATTATATTAAAACAAACAAAAAAAATCGTTTTAGGTATTATTAATAACATTTCAAAAACTATAAATATGTCTCGTTTGTAAATAACATCAAGCTTAATCCGCAGGCGCAGGTGAGATTCGAACTCAGAGCTCGCTCCTAATCAAGCACGGTAACGACTAAGCTAGCATGTAAGTTAGTTGAAATTATCAACTACTATCAATTACAGACAAAGTGAGTGTATATAGTTAGAAACAACTTATAGAAGAAGGTCGTAACTGAAACCGAAGCGTCATTCTATTGCTTTGTGAGATTGCTTAAAGACTTGTGATCGCTACTATACAGAGGCGGACTTAATTCCATAGGCATTTTCTACCAGTCAACCTTTGGGTGATGCAGAGACAAGCAATGGTAGGTGCAATTTAAAAACAATAAGGTATAAATATTTTTAATAATACAGATACGCTTAAACTTGTTATAACTATAAATATAATACATAAATGCAAGGTGGTCAGCGCCCTTTGCTCTCTGCGCTGACGTAGGGGCAACCACTTTAGAAGCGACCGATGTGCCATGGTCATATTTACGCAGATTGAAAACAAATCGAATGCAGTTAATGAGAAGCCGGTGAAGTAGCTCCATAGTACAAAGTACTCACACTTGTGCTATGCATTTATATAATACAAAGGATACTGAGTTTATACAACGCAAATATATTCTTACAATCTTCAGCAGCTCCAACAGTATTTCAAATGTTAATTAATCACTTGTGAATGAAAATTGTTGCCGCTGGGCTAGTCCCAAAACACCTGAATTTTGTCCAAAAACTCAACCGCATAAGAGTCGCTGAGGACATGCTAGAACGAGTCAATTCAGACCCAACATTCATGAAACGCATTGTTACTGGTGACGAAACGTGGGTTTACGAGTTTGACATGCAAACTAGTCAACAAGTTTCGGATTGGCGCCATCCAACTGAACCGAAACCAAAAAGCACGCCAAAGTCTATCAAAAGTCAAAGTCTTGTTGACTTTTTTATTTGACTATCGCGTTGTTGTGCACTTGAAATTCTTGCCGGAAGGTAAAACGGTAAATAAATAATAATGTTTGAGCGTTATGCGGCGTTTTAGAAAGCAAATTCGACGAAAAAGGCCAGGTTTGTGGAAAGAAAATTCTTGGATTTTCAAGCACGATCAGAATGCGCACACTTCGCACGAGGCCATAATTTTAATTTTTCACCAAAAACTCAACAGAAAAAACGAGTAAGCACCTTATTCAATACATATGTCTCCATCCGACTTTATACTTTTTCCTAAACTCAAAACACTTCTTCGTGGCACCCGTTTTCATTCGGTAGAAGACATTAAGGAGAATTCGCGGCGAGAACTGAACTCAATTCCGGAAAAAGCGTTTCAAACTCAAACTCAAAGCATTTATTTCAAAAAAAACAATTACAGGCATTTTTGAATTGTCAAGGGGTCGGTCACTCAGAAATATGAAGCTAGTTGCCCATTCCAAAGCGAAGGTAGGTGAACCTATGGAGAAGAACGGGCAAGAAACTCCATGGACACTCTTTTTAAAAATATGGATACAGAAAAATTTGTTACATCCGTCTTGTTGAAATGTACATATACATGTGAGAACGATGTAGAAAGACCCGTAATAAAAACATAAAAAATCGGAAATAAAAATAAGCCGTGGCTGCCAAGAGATGACCAGTCCACACTGACGGCGCCCGTTCACGAACATGACGTATGGATCAGCACCATTCAGCTCAACCATTTTGAAGGGAACTTAATGATCCAACACACACGCCACCACCAGCGAGACATTTGAGTGAGCATGACATACTCTCAGCCGCCAAGGCACATTCAAGTCAATGACAGACGTGCCCAGTATAGGGTAGCTTTATAGTAGGTACTACATAGTGCTCACACGTGTGCTTTGCAATTATACTATACTAAAAGATTGAATTTATACAGAGCAAATATAGTTTTTAGAATCTTCAGCAGCTCCAACAATATTTCCGAATGCTAATCAATTGTTTAGGCGCCCTTGTTGAGCAGAACCAGCGTTGAGCCAAGCAGTTTTGTCAGAGATGTAATCCTCCAACTTATAATATGCTTGGCTGCATAGTGTGCGTTTGATACAAGTTTTGAACTTCGTTTCATTCAGTTGGAGTATGTGGGGAGGTATTTTATTATAACATTTTAAACAGTACCCCATGAAGGATGAATCTACTTTAGCCAGCCTAAAACCCGGTTGAACCAATTGGCCCCTATTTCTAGTCCCATAGTTGTGTCTTTCACCTCTTTTACTGAAAAGATTTAAGTTTTTCCTTACGTACATGATGTTTTCATATATATATTGACAAGGTACCGTCATGATGTTAATATCTTTAAACAGTTCCCTTAAAGAATCGCGCCTGCGGAGGCCATATATTGCTCTAATGGCTCTTTTTTGCAGAATAAAAATAGACTCGATTTCTGCAGCGCGTCCCCATAATAAGATACCGTAAGACATGATACTATGAAAGTAACTGAAATAGACTAGCCTCGCGGTATCTACATTAGTAAACTGACGGATTTTTTGACAGCATATGCTGCTGAACTTAGCCGTCCTGCAAGAGATGTTAAATGGGGACCCCATTGCAGCCTTGAGTCGAGCGTGATCTCCAAAAAAACCGTTTTGTCAACGAATTCTAGTTTCTCTTGATTCAATACTATGTCACAATCAGTACTTTAAACATTCGGCAAAGCAAACCTTATGCATTTTGTTTTTTTCCCATTTAATACTAAATTATTAGCAGTAAACCAATTTTGTACCTTCAGCAGTGCGTTATTTACGTCGTCAAGATTTGATGAACGTCTACTTATCTTAAAAATTAAAGAAGTATCATCAGCAAATAACACCATTTGTGGTTGTTTTTTTAATAAATGGGGTAGATCATTAATATGTACTAAAAAGAGGAAAGGACCTAATATCGAGCCTTGTGGAACACCCATTTCTACTTTTAATCCAAGTGAATTGACTCCATTAATTTGAACTTTTTGCCGTCTATCTTCTAAATAAGATCTAACTAAACTTAGCGCAAGTTTACCTAGTCCGTAATGTTCCAGTTTTAGGAGCAAGGTTTCGTGATTAACGCAATCAAATGCCTTGGAGAGGTCAAAGAAAATTCCTATGGCATCTTGGGCCTCCTCCCACGCTGTAAATATGGGTTTTAGTAAAGTGACACCAGCGTCAGTCGTGCAAAGACCTTTGGTGAAACCATATTGCTGTTCGTGTAAGATTGTGTTGATGTTAAAATGATTAAGCATTTGATTGAGCATTACCTTTTCGAACACCTTGCTGAATACCGGCAACACGGATACTGGTCTATAATTGTTGGTGTCTTTGCTATCCCCAGATTTAAAAAGTGGTATAACCTTACTGTATTTCATTAAATCCGGGAAGACTCCTTGATCTACACAAAAATTAAATATTAAAGCTAAGTATGGTGCTATGGTCTCGATTATGGATGTACAAACTTAGATAGACATTCCCCAAAGATATTCGGTCAACTTGTTTTTTATTTGCCGAAAAGCTTTTATAACTATCATAGGGTTTATATGTTTAAATTGAAATTCAACCGGGCAGCCTGGAACGTTCGCTCTTAATAAATCAATTGAGACTTTGGGTGAGGAATTTAAAGCCTCCGTAGTTTTAGATGGTATATTAGTAAAATAATTTACAAATTCTTGAGCTACTTCTAAGTTAGAGCTTATGGCACCACGTGAAGTCTCCAGTATATTCAGTGTTTCGTATTTTTTTCCTACTAGTTTCGTTATTTATAACTTTCCAAACTGTCTTTATTTTATCTTCGGCTGATTTCATCTTGTTGCTAATGTACAGGGCTTTAGCTATTTTGCAGGTATTTCTAAAAATTTTGGAATATGTAGCAACATACTTATTGAAAGTTTCAGTGTTAATGTAAGGCTTAAGGCCATACAACTCGAACAGTCTTTCCCTACTAATCCTAATACCTCTAGTTGCCCAGTCACTAAATATAAATTTAGTGCAAATATATTTTTTTCTTTTCAAAAGTTTTATTGAATTCAGTGTGGACTAATGAAAAGAAATCCTCATAAAATTTATTTGCATCGTCCATATTATGGCCCAGAACATTTAACTTATTATTTAGGGCACTATTGAACTTATTTAATTTGCCAGTAGTTATTGGTCTAAATTGTATTTGCAATTTTTGTAAAGGTGGGATCATAGTGGACAAACGGTAACTTTTAGGTTTAAAAAACCTAAAAGTTACCGTTTGTCCACTATGATCTGACGGCAGATAATTTACTATGGCTTTCTCTAAATAATCAAAATCGCAGAAGACATTATCAATACAAGTAGCAGAAGTTGGAGTTACTCTAGTCGGTTCGGTAAAAACATTAAATAAATTGAACGATTTAAAAAGGCTTAGTAATCTACTGCTATTTGAATTATTTTCCAAAATATTAATATTAAAATCACCACAAATAATTGCGGCTTTGTTACTGGATGCAAGTTTCGCTAGGACATCTTCCATTATTGACTCAAATAAAGAAAAGGTCTGATAATTAGGGGGTCTGTACACGCACACTACAACATGCTTATCTAGCTCAACACAGGACAGTTCGATGCAATGTTCAACTGATAAACCAACTATGTGATTGCGTTGCTTGGATTAAAAAAAAAAAAAAAAACAACATTAGAGACCCTCCACGCAGCATAGCTTTACGGGTAAAACAACTGCCCACACTATAGTTCTCATAATTAATTAGAATTTGGTAATCCCTTAACCAATGTTCAGTAAAACAAACAATGTCAAACTTTGTTTTCTCTAAAAACATTTCAATTTCTAATAATTTGGAAGAAATACCTTGAATATTTTGATGAAATAACTTCAAGGCATTCTGCTGACCTTCTTTTCGATAATGACTTCTTTTTGAGCAAGAAGATACCTTGTTGTTAGTTATAAGAATATTCTTCCTGGTACCTTCTGTTGTCTTACAAACTAGTTTAAATGATTATCCGGAGTTAAGCCCAAGACTTCAATGTCACCACCAGACGGTGAGCTCGTAGTGAGTGAGGGACATGGAAACTCCTTCGTACAGTTTGTAGAATTACTTATAGCTACATTTGAGCTACATTTATTCAGGCTCGCCACGTGATTTTTAGTATTATTACTAACTATTGTGGTGTTCATAACACAAGACTTCGACATACTACTTATATCTGAGTTTATATAAAAAGCTAATGCCTTGCTATTATGTTTCTAAAATTAACAGGCAGATACACAGTATTCCTAATCGATTTTAAAGTTTCAACAAAACTGTTGGTATCAAAAAACACAAGCTTGTCACTGTGATGACTAGCTAAAAAGTGCATATGCTTATTAAGCGTATGAATATAATTGTTTTGTCTATTTGTACGTCTTTCAAAATATAGGAAAGCACACAATATTATTATACTACAATCTATCTGTAACAGCTTTGTTACACAGTCAGTGATTTCATCTTTTTTGACCTTAGAACTATTACCTACAAATACAGTAATGTTGGTTTCAGGATTATATTCATTTCCTGTTACTGATTCCATTATTCGTTTATAGGTTGACCCTGGCGTACAATAGTTTTGAGTAGAATAACTTAGGTTGTTATTAATTAATTTACCTAAACCTCTTCCTATACTATCTGAGAACATAACTGAATGATAACAATGATGACTACTTAAAGATGGACAGTTACTGATATCAAGCTGTACCACTTGAGATAGATATTGCACTATATCATATATATCTTGGTTAATAATACAGTCTTGAGACAAACTCTCAGTCTGGGATGGGTCCTCCGTTAACTTAGACTGGACAGCATCAGGGTTTGAAACCTTCTGACAAGTACACTGACACATAACTAACTCATTAGCTGCAAGGATATGTTATTTAATTTGGTTCTGAGAACCCACATATTTAATGTAAAGGGAACTAAGTCTGCCCTCAAGTACCTGTATGTCAGACTGTAAGCGCTGTGTATCAATTTCATAGATTTTTTTGCTGTCTTCTAATTTGATCTGATAATTGTTTAACTTATTGATAAGATCAACACGTTCTTTTCTCAGTGGAATATTTTTAGAAAAGTGTTTTTGTTGTTTCCTAAATTGCTTACATTTTTTAATTATTCTATTCAATTTTGCATATTTTTTTATTTTGCTATGACTAACTTTATGACTATAATTATAATTATAATTCTGTGTCAGCAAGGAATCTTCAGTTAGATCAATAGTTGTTATGGAATGGGGGTTACAATTTGTGCTTACCAATTCATTATATAAGTGATTAGTTTCTTTAACCTGGGTACATTATTTTTCTTTCTCTAGCTGGATAATACGACTATTAGCATGCATTAATTCATCTTCCAGGTCCCTAATTTTGCCTGAAGCCTCCTCATACAAATTACTACAGTCAATGAAACCATCCGTGACCACCTTCAGTTGATCGAGTTCTTCAACAATATTCAAATATTGCTGATGTAGGTCAACTAGCTCCCGTTTAAGGCTTGAGTTTTTGTAAACTATCTTCTTGATTTCCTCCGCACTTTCATCATTCTCCTGTAACAATTGTTGACATTGGAGTTTTGATGCTTCAAGTTTTTGGAGGGCCGTTCTCAATTTAAGCTCCATATCCTGAGCGGGGCTAACGGGTCATCACTGGCATGGTTTCAGGATTTGTTACTGAATTAGAATAAAGAAACGGTAAGAACAAGTAGGACAGAGAAATAAAGCTGAAAATTAAAAGGGAAAATGGGAGAAGGTAGCATGGATCAGTGGAGAAACGAGGTTGGCTATTGAATTGACTTGAACACCTATTAACAAAGTTATATTATTAAATTGAATGTATAACTTTGATGCTTTTATTGCCTTAGGATTTTACTTTTCCTTAAGTGGGTAGGTTGCCTAGATTTTAAAGTTATTAGTTATTCGTTATTACAGTATAAGGAAAATGCAAAAATAACGATCATGAGCGTTTTATTGTTGTATTTAATAATAAAGATCAGATTGAGATTAGCAAAATCTTCGCTTAGTTTCGTTTTCTACAATGTAAACAATACAATTTACACCCAATGCATGGTTTCAGCAGTCAAAATGTTAAGAGAGTCAGGACTGGTGACGCAGAAGCGTGGAAGTATCTTACAGTTGTCCGTGTGAGAAGCAGCTCGTCCTTTTTTTTTTTGGGTGGAGCGGTAGGGCGTGTACGACTTTTACTGACTAAAACCCACCCACGTTCTTTCAATTGCTTGTGCCAGGTCCACGGTTACTCTTTCGAATTACGACTCTGAGGCGTCGGCCCTATCGGACCCCTTCATTTTGTGCTGACATCTCTTTGAGGCGCGCTTGGAACACGACGCGCCGTCGGGCCTGGTCCCTACCGGACGGCAAGCTGCCCATTGCTCGCCGTCCGCAAGCCCGCGCCTACGGTGGCCGGGAATCTGCACGCGACTCCCGACGCCCAGGGCGTCTCCTGCGGCGACTAGGGCCGTTAAGGCGCAAGACTCAATCCCTCACGCGCTCCGCCTCCTCCTTCACGAGCATTACTGCTTTGCAAAAAGAGTTGATGCCTTTCCATTCCCTCTCGCTCCGTACCATGGCCTGGACCAGGGCCAGACGCGAGAGATCGCCGCCGCCAATCGCCTCCGCGAGGACACTGCGGTGCTCCGCCCAAGCTGGGCATGCCTCCACCGTATGATCCACCGTGTCCTCCGGGCGATCCACACAATGGTGACACCCGGGCGTTTCCTCCCGCCTTATGCGACTCAGGAACCTCCCGAAAATACCATGTCCGGTGAGGACCTGTGTCATGCGGAAGGTGAGGACGCCTTCCCTACTGAAGGCTGCGGGAGTATTTTTAATTTTTTTGGTTGCTTGAAAAGTTTTTAATTTTTGAACGCCTGAGTTCCTGCATATTGTGACGTAAAGGGTTTTCGTGGGGAGATAAATAATACCACGAAACCTTGTCAGCATAAAAACGTATATTAGATGGATAAAGTTGTATAAAGGGGGTGGATAGGTCTATGGTCACAAGTTCCTTGATTCCCTTGGGAGCTGCACAGTACTCTCCTGGCTCAGCCTGGTGTGACGATGACCGCAGCGGGTGTGCCACGCTGCAGACGCCAGGAAGGTGATGGTCGGCGGATGGTCGCGCCAGACCCGTAGAAGCGAGCTCGACGCGGCCGCGCGGGTAAAATAAGTACCCGGCGCGGAGCCCGTTGATATCCAGATAGCCGGAAGATGGTGGCCCGGGTCTCAGCGTCTGGATGACGCTGATGTCACCGGATGAAATTCAGCTTGTATGTAGCCGGTACCTTGCATGGGATGGACCGGAAGTTTGGATGGGTTGAGCCGGAACTTTGAACCCTGGAAACAGACGTCCAGCGTGTCACAAGATGGCCCTTCTGGTTCAGAGTCACCGGCCCCAGCTCATGGAGGAGGTGGTGAGCACTTTGTTCGCTTCGCGGGGGGAGCATACTCCCCCGCCCATGACTCCGCCTACTTCGGTGCCGGATGCGGACCACACTGCCGACGACGACGACGATGCTTCGGAGGTGACCGAGGTAGAGCTGAGAGTGGCGGTACATAGGCTTAGTGCCAAAAATACCGCCCCAGGACCCGACGGCTTACCTGGAAGAGCCTGGGTTCTGGCCATGGAGGCTCTCGGGCCTCGACTTATGGGGCTCCTAAGCGCATGCTTGGAGGAGGGCCAGTTCCCACTTCGCTGGAAGACGAGAAACTGGTCCTCATTAAGAAGCCGGGGTGCCCTGCGGACTCTCCGTCCGCTTACCGGCCCATCGTGATGCTCGACGAGGTGGGGAGCTCTTTGAAAGAGTTATTGCAAACCGCCTCGTCGGGCGGCTGGTGCGGGTGGGGCCGGATTTGGCGGAGAGCCAGTTTGGTTTCCGCAGGGGGCGCTCTACGGTGGACGCCATCATGCGCGTGCGAGCCCTCACGACGGGGGATGCTGTTGCCCGGGGTGGGGTCGTCTTGGCGGTGTCTCGAGACATCGCATGCCCTGGAGTTGCATCAGGGAGGCATTGCGGTGTGCGGCAGCGGGGCGGGTCCATAGTGGACGTGTCGTTCGCAAGCCCTGCTGTCGCGAGCCGTGTCCGCGACTGGCGTGTCGCCGCGGAGGTGGAGACGTTGTCGGATCACCGATATATCCGATTCGACGTCTCCGCCCAGACCGCTGGCGGCCGCAGAACATCAGTCCCGCGTTCGGACGGCCCGCGCTGGGCGCGTAAGCGCATCGACAGGGAGCTTCTCGAGGAGGCAGCCATTGCTCAGGCCTGGTTCCGGGGGTCGGCAACGACCGGACCCGATGACGTCGAGCTGGAGGCGCTGTGGTTCCGCGGGGCAATGACGCAGATATGCGACGCGTCCATGCCCTGCGCCCACGCACAGGGTGCAGGTCACAATTGCTTGCGCCAGGTGTACTGGTGGTCCGCCGAGATCGCGCAGCTGCGCGTCGCATGCGTGGTGGTGAGACGCCGGTACACCCGTTACCGGAGGAGACGTCGTCGGGTACCCGAGGAGGAGGCCGCGCTGTACGAGGTGTACCGCGCGGCAAAGCAGACTCTGTGGCTGGCCATCGACGAGGCGAGGACGCGATCCCGGGAGAGGATGTTGGAGACTCTGGACGGGGATCCGTGGGGGCGCCCGTATAAAGCGGTTCGAGGGCAACTTCGAGCCGCGGCGCCCCCACTTACGGAGAGTCTCCAACCCGAGCTGCTGGAGGAAGTGGTAGTAGCCCTCTTCCCGGCGAGAGCGGAGCATGTTCCGCCGCCGATGGCTTTGCCCGCAGCCGCAGAGTCTGCAGAGGAGGAGATGGAGAACGCCATCAGCGTCCCAGAGGTGACACAGGCAGAGATGAGGGCGGCCGTGATGCGGCTCCGGGCCAAGAACGTGGCTCCGGGGCCCGATGGAATTCACGGCCTGGCTTTGGCCCTCTCTCTGAAGGAGTTGGAGCCCCAACTGAGAGGACTCTACACAGCGTGCCTTGAGTGGGGCCAGTTTCCCAGTCTGTGGAAGATTGGACGTCTGGTCCTGCTCAGGAAGGCGGGGCGCCCTGCCGACTCGCCGTCTGCGTACCGGCCCATAGTGCTGCTCGACGAGGCGGGCAAGCTGTTCGAGCGCATACTCGCAGCCCGCCTCGTCGGCCACTTGTGCAGAGAGGGGCCGGACCTGGACGAGAGCCAGTTCGGCTTTCGGCATGGGCGCTCTACCATCCACGCTGTGTCGAGGGTGAGAGTCCTGGCGGAGGAAACAGTGTCCCGGGGCGGGGTGGTGGTGGCGGTGTCCTTGGACATCTCCAACGCCTTCAACACCCTGCCCTGGAGCTGCATACGGGAGGCACTGCGTTATCATCGGGTGCCTCTCTACCTCCGCCGCATCGTTGGGGCTTATCTGGCGGGGAGGTGTGTCACCTACATGGGACGTGATGGCGGAAACCAGCGCCAAGTGTCGTGCGGTGTTCCACAGGGATCGGTCGTGGGACCGCTCCTGTGGAACATCGGGTACGACTGGGTGCTGAGGGGCGAGCTCCCGCCGGGCGCGGACCTGACGTGTTACGCGGACGACACGCTGGTCAGGGAGGCAGCGTTGCTCGCGACGGCGGCGGTCTCACTGACGGTGAGCCGCATACGGCGCCTCGGCCTGGGGGTGGCCCTCAACAAGTCGGAGGCCATGGTGTTTCATGGCCCCCGGCGGGCGCCGCCGGCCGGATCACACATTGTGGTCGGGGGGGTCCGGATCGCTGTCGAGCCCACCATGAAATATCTGGGATTGGTGCTCGACAGCCGGTGGGACTTCGGATCCCACTTCCGGCGGCTGGCGCCCAAGTTGTTGGGCGCGGCCGGGGCGCTGGCAACGCTGCTTCCCAATCTGGGGGGCCCGAGCGCCGCCTGTAGGCGGCTCTATATGGGGATCGTGCGATCCATGGCGCTCTACGGAGCGCCGATCTGGGCGTCTGACCTGACGGCCGGCAGCATAGCTGTCCTGCGCAAGCCGCAGCGGGCGATGGCCGTCAGAGTCATTCGGGGGTATCGCACGATCTCCTTCGAGGCGGGTTGTGTACTGGCCGGATCACCGCCCTGGGACCTGGAGGCTAAGGTGCTCGCGTCACTGTACCGGTGGCGCGAGGCAGCGCGGGAGCGGGGCGAGCGACCGATGCAGCAACAAATCGAGCAGCATCGGTTGCAGCTCCGCGAGGTCCTGGTGGCGGAATGGCGGGTGAGGCTGTCACGCCCTACCGCCGGCCTCAGCACCATCGAGGCGATCCGGCCAGTGCTCGACCGCTGGCTCGGGAGAAGGCACGGCTCCCTGACGTTTCGGGCGACGCAGGTGCTCTCGGGGCATGGTTGCTTCGGGAAGTACCTGTGTCGCATTAACAGGGAGCCGGACGCCCGGTGTCACCACTGCGTCGACTGCAGGGAGAACACGTCGCGGCACACGCTGGCAGAGTGTGCCGCTTGGGAGGAGCCGCGCCGTGCCCTCATCACCGAAGTAGGCAACGACCTGTCGCTGCCGGCCGTCGTGAACGCGATGGTCGGCGGCGCAGAGTCCTGGGACGCAGTGGTCTCCTTTTGCGAAACGGTCATCTCGCAGAAGGAGGCTGCGGAAAGGGAGAGAGAGATCTCGACTCTCGACCCGGCCCGCAGCAGACGCACCGGGCGTCGGAGGAGGGCGGACAACGCCCTCTTCCGGCCCCCCTAAATGGGTCCAGGGGCGACGGATTCGGGGACATCCGTCGCCCCCCAACATCAGGACCCGAGAAGGCGGCACGCGTAGTGTTCCGCGTGCGCCGCTCACAGACGTTGCGGGGGGAGTACACCTAACTCCCCCCGCCCGAGACTGGGCCCGCGCAAGCGGGCCGGCACCAGCCGGGGTTGTGGAAGAATAATGTGTTCCCGCGACCCCGGCGTAGGTGTGAGATGGAAGACCGGGGTGGTTTTTAGTCAGTAAGAGTCTGACAGACCCCTCCGCCCGCCCCAGGGCGGAGGACATCCATGAGGATTTTCCACCCCGGGAACAAAAAAAAAAAAAAAAGGTGCATTGCGGTATCACCGGATGCCGACCTCTGTCGTGTGGTCCAGGCCTATTTGACGGACAGGGCCGTCAGCTACCCCGGTCATCGGGGAGAGTGGAACCGGCGAGAGATGTCGTGCGGTGTCCCACAGGGATCGGTCTTGGGGCCGCTTCTGTGGGATATCGATTACGACTGGGTGCTGCGCGCCGACCTCCCGAATGGCGTCAGCGTGGTGTGCTACGCTGACGACACGCTGGTCCTGGCACAGGGGAGGTCGCACCAGGAGGCGGCCGAACAAGCGACACTCGGGGTTGCGACAATCGTCGATAGGATCCGGCAGTTGGGACTCGAAGTGGCCCTGCACAAGTCCGAGGCCATGTGTTTTCATGGTCCTCGGAACGCGCCACTGTCGGATTCCCAAATAACGGCGGGAGGGGTTCACATCGGTGTCGAGTCGACGATGAAGTACCTGGGACTCGTCCTCGACAGCCGGTGGAACTTCGTGGAGCATTTCCGACGTTTGGCTCCCAGACTGGAGCGGGCTGGGGCTGCCTTGAGGCGGCTCCTGCCCAATCTAGGGGGTCCAAACGCCTCCTACCGGAGGCTCTACGCGGGAGTCGTGCGGTCCATGGCCCTTTACGGGGCACCGGTGTGGGCGCGTTCTTTGAGGCGCCGACCGGCCCGCAGGTTGAACGCGTCCCAAAGGGCCATCCGGCTGGTCCGGGGATACCGCACGGTCTCATGCGAGGCGGCGAGCCTCCTTGCCGGATTGCCGCCATGGGATCTGGAGGCAAAAGCCCTTGCGCACGTATGGGAGTGGCGCGAGGAGGCAAAACGCCGGGGTGTAACTCCGCTGCCGCGACAAATCACGGTACAGCGGACAGAGCTCCGGCGGGATCTCATGGCGACATGGAGGGTGCTATTGTCGCAACCCAGTGCTGGGCACGCCACAATAGCGGTGGTAAGTACCCTCTTTGAGAAGTGGTTGGAGAGGCGCCACGGCGTCCTCACCTTCCGCCTGACACAGGTCCTCACCGGACACGGTTGTTTCGGGAGGTTCCTGTTTCGCATAAGGCGGGAGGAAACGCCCGGGTGTCACCATTGTGTGGATCGCCCAGAGGACACGGTCGATCATACGGTGGAGGTATGCCCAGCTTGGGCGGAGCACCGCAGTGTCCTCGCGGAGGCGATTGGCGGCGGCGATCTCTCGCGTCCGGCGCTGGTCCAGGCCATGGTACGGAGCGAGAGGGAATGGAAAGCCGTCACCTCCTTCTGCGAAGCAGTAATGCTCGCAAAGGAGGAGGCGGAGCGGGTGAGGGAGAGAGCCTTGCGCCCTCACGCCCCTAGTCGCCGCAGGAGACGCCCTGGGCGTCGGGAATTGCAAGCAGATTCCCGGCCACCGTAGGCGCGGGCTTGCGGACGGCGAGCCATGGGTAGCTCGCCGTCCGGTAAGGACCAGGCCCGGGTCGACGGCGCGTTGTGTTCCATGGGCGCCCAAAGAGATGTCAGCACAAAATGACGGGGTCCGACAAGGCCGACGCCTCAGGGTCGCGGGTTATTCCACAGACAAAACCGTGGCCCTGGCACAGGCAACTGAAGGAACACGGGTGGGTTTTAGTCAGTAAAAGTCTGACACGCCCTCCCGCTCCACCCAGAGCGGGAGAAGTTATTTGATGATTTCACACCCAAAAAAAAAAAATATGGTGGTGCGTGTGTTGGATCATTTAGCTCCCTTCAAAATGGTTGAGGGATCATCGTTCTCACATGCATAATTTCAACATGAATGATGTAACCAATCTATTGTAAACCTAATTTGATTTAAAAGAGTGTCCGTGGAGTTTCTTGCCCGTTCTTCTCCATAGGTACCTACTACGCTTTGGAATGGGCAACTAGCTTCATTTTTCTGACCGATCGACCTTGACAATTCAAAAGTGCCTGTAATTTGGTTTATTTGAAATAAATGCTTTGAGTTTGAGTTTGACTGCTAGGACACAGGCCTCCTCGCTGTGAGAGAGGGCCATAATCCAGCACGAGGGCCCATTGCGGGTTGGCCGATGTCCCAATTCCTCGAATTTCGGTTCATGGACATGTCAGTTCCCTAGCAATGTTTTCCTTCACTGATTTGAGAGCAGGACTTGCACATATCTAGTAGATAATATGATGTACATATAATATATGTTAATACATGTCAACGCAAAATATATTACTAACATTTTTAAATGTTTGTAAAGGCGAGATGTAGCCTAATTAACAAAACTAATCATGATTTGTGTACAAATAGAATAAGATCATCGTAACAACCTTTGTAGTAATGAAGACCTTGAAAAATCAAATCAAATCAATAATTCAACAGGTTAAATCTTAAACTATCTGCTATATTCATTTCCTATTCAGCCCAGTAAAGTAACGGAATAATTCGACTTTTGTCTGACTATAGAAGAATGCGAACAAATTGGTCAGCCTCGTTGTTTTACCATTAGAAGCCGAAATTATGTCTGACTAGCACTTCGCCCGCGACTTTGTCCACGTGGATTTTGAAGAAAATAAAAACAAAAGTATCCTATGTTCATTTGCGTGATGCCAGAACATGTTCCGACACACAGACAAATATTGTAGAAACTATATTGTCGTCATTAGAATTTTTCCCAGACCTCGTAGCAAATTCAATGTACAGTTTTGACTTCCCTTACAGTTAGTATCGACAGGCGATAGTAAAAAAGGCGTACTTTATAGTCGGAAACATAAAGGTACTAAATCTTGTATAAAAAAACTATCTCATTATGATTAATAATTAAGTTTCATTTTTTTTTTTTTTTTTTTAGATATTTCATTCTGTTCAACTTTTTAGACTCGAGACATTTCTTAAGGACATTGCCCACGGACAATACCTATTTGGCACACTGGTACACCATAGCCTGGACCATTTACAACCTACACATGGGCAAAGCCGCTGGCAGAACTTTTATAGTACATCCCGCAGACGAAATTGTGAGCGATTAATGTTTTATAAGTAGGCAGTACAAAGCTATTATTATTTCTTTGAAAGTCAGCACAGATTCTACGATACCCAATTAACATTAGTAAAAACAGATGGAGGAACGAAGGTCAATCACCAAATCTAAAATTAATTAGGTACTTACATGAAAACGGCAACAAGAAAATGCCATTCTAGACTGTTAATTACCAAAATGCCGTTCTCGTCTCTAAGGCCACATAATACCCGGGCCTAACAATATTCTGCGCTCAGTATTATCTCTTTCAGGGGCTATGAATAATGTAGTAGAAAAATAACGAGCTCCGCTAGACATCTGTCAAGGTTTAAATGGGTTAATGGTCACACAATGGCGTTGCATGATCTTAATTAGACCCTAGAGAGACGTTATTGTGTCCTTGATGACGACTCTATACGTTATTATTTATATTACACATACACACATGGTGTATGTGTTCTAGAATATATTCTTTATATGATGGAGAAATAGCATCAAAATCCGTTGTGTATTTTAGAAGAACGACGCGGCATAAAGACACGAAAGGCGAATTTTATTTATAAATAGTTTATGACTTAATCCACCAACAAACATTGACTTTCATTGAATGTTATTCAATGGGATTATAAGAACTTAGAGGGTTGTATTGATGATTTTAATGATTAAAATTCTGTAAATACGTACTTGTTAAGGTCAGTGAGGGCAGTGGTGGCCCAGTGGTCCCGGCAGCGACTTACGTGTTGTAGGTCGTAGGTCGTAGGTTCGAACCCAGACAGGCGCTTACTTTGTGTTAATTATTTCATCACTACTGCCCTCAAAGTGGTGAAGGAAAACATCGTGAGGAAACCGCCATGTCTCAGAATCAAAAATTTAAAGACATGTGACATCGACCAACTCGCACTGGGCCTACGTGGTAGATTACGTTTGCCGATTCACAGTTTCCACTCAAGAACACGTCTACCCAACTTGTTATTTTTCTGCAACAAAATTGTGAAATAAGGGTGTATTATAGATAGATACCGTGGCCCTGGCACAGGCAACTGAAGGAACACGGGTTGGTTTTAGATAGTAAAAGTCTGACCCGCCTTCCCGCTCCCTCCACCCAGAATGGGAGAAGTCATTTGATGATTTCCCACACAAAAAAAAAGTGTGTATTTCAACGATACAGGTATCTATAATACACAAATTTTTAACTATGCCAAACCTTCCTGGAAAAACAGGTGTGACTTTATGTGATGGAGATTAATTGCTGCTTAGAAAATGAATATAAAATAACATGCGTAGGTACAGGGCCCGTATAAATCTGGAGCTTACAAAAAGCGTTACGAGTAAAAAATATTCATTAACTTCCTACCTTTATTGTTATATTGTCATAAAAGCAAAGTACCATCGACGCGAACGTATGAAGAATCTCTTCATTCGGTATGTCTGGTATCATTTTCATCGTAACTCCACTACATTAGTAATGAGTTTCCCAAGTTTTCCCAAAATCCCAATATTTCCTATTATTTCCCTCGTTTCCGACTAATTTAATAAATCGTGTCGAGATGAATTTTATTCTACAGAATACGTAGATATCAATTTTCGATAAGCCATGCTCGGATCGAATTAGTAAGGCACTGATTACGAAACGAACCCAAAATTTGGGGAAATTGAAACGTAGTAATATCGGCTGAGCAGGTTTTACACTCGGCTTTACTCGTGTAGCTGAGAAAAGAGATGGAAGGAATGAAGTGTGATTGAAATTGTTCTTTTTCGCTGTTTAATATACTACCGTGAAAAGATCTGGAACCTAGATTTTGTAACTAAACTCCCTTATTGTGATTAGTTTGCTAAAGTGACGTACTGCCTGTACACACTTTAGCAAAGCACGTTTTCAGTACATTTTAACTACTTTGAGTATGAGACTCACAGAGCACGCAGACACGGCTTTACTCGACGAGCTGGATTAGCAGATAAACAGACAACGAATAAAGTGTAATTGAAATCAATTGACACGGTTTTATTTTATCAGTATCACGTGTGCTGTAAAAGTTACAAAGTTTTTTAATAAATGAGCTGAGCCTCACCAGTTTTAAAGTTAAAGCAGATTTGAGTAACGAACAAAATAATCAGGATTGAAATTGACGCTGTACTTGTTGCATTATTTAGTAGAATATGAATGATAACAGTTAAATTAATTTTGAAATTGGTCTTTATTATAAAAAGTAAGAAGAGTAGATAATCATAACAGCAAAAATAATGTATTTCGTTTACCGTACCCTCACCGCAAAATTTCCGAATACAGTTCTCAAAAGAGACCATAGGATATAAATTCTTTCTGATTAAAAGATTGAACGTTGTGCCTCTCGGTTACTCTATGTGACAGCTCAATAAAGGATAAAGACCCAATTAAATTGTGATATATAAAATTGATAGTCGATATTATCGAAGCCATAATAACAAGTCAAAGAGTAAAAAAACCTCTTCACTCCTATTCACAAAACTCATAGATCGTAGATCTCCTTAAGTACAAGATTAATGACAAATGCGTGCTCTGACTGGACAGGACCACTCAAATCTGTGTGGTTCATTAATTTTGATGAATAGCACATAATCACACTCACAAGTCTGCATGATCCTCATAACATGGCCTGACCAAGATTATCTTTGGACTTTAAATACTGTGACCTATGATTTTGTTTCGGTCTTTCTTCTCAGAGGATTCGGTTTAATAAACACAGAACTCATCTTGTTTTACAACATAACGTATGTTGTAAAACATAGTTATAGCGTGTAAAAGTTTTTTTTAACCCATGTACAAAAATAAAAATCATTTATCATGTTACATACGAAAATAATCAAACACTACAAACACCGACATCTCATCTCATATCTACAAAAGGGATTTATTTCAGCCAACATATGAGTTGTAAAGCGTTAGATTTTCGCCACCATTTGATTGTGCGCAGTCAACTTCTGAAGTGTGGTTCCCAGGAGTACCCTTAGCCCACTCAGCCTGAGGCCGTTTACGAAAGTATGGCTATGCTTTGAAAAAAAATAAACGAGGAGTAAAAGTTTTCTCGGCTATGTAATATGTACTTAATGCTGTTCAACGCCTGCCAGTCACAGTTGCTTGGAGTTCTAATTTAAAAAATAAAATACGTGCCATCACGCCTGTATTCCGTGAAGAATTACTACACAATCAGTGGTACATCAAAGTCCATTTATAATTAGTAAGCCTCCTGAAATATATTTTTTAGAGTTTGATTAACTTTGAGTTTGATTAGCATAATTATTATTTACAATTATTAATTAATAGGTTGCCATTGTACAAGGTCAGAAAGTTTGATTTAGTAGTATGATCAGAAGGTTGCTATTTACTTAATTTTTATTTTGTTTATTAGTTATTAGGCTATGTGTATGTTATTACACTTATGTTGTTTCACTTATGGTGTTGTTTATGGCCACCTTAAACACGATGTTTACAAAATTAATCTCATAAATGGGAAAATAATTTATAAAATTGACAAGACAAATCGAACCACACGCGTTGAAGTATTTTTTTGTGGTTTTATTAATTTTGCAGAGAAAAGAATATTATAGTTTAGGTTAGGTTAGAATCCGAATTTCATGAGCTCAGAACTCAGTTTTGAGAATGTGTGTCAGGAAATAAATATGAATATGAATTTATATACGCAATGAACAATTCCACTAACACAATACATTTATAGTTAAAACTTGGATAGCTATTGGTATGTTGCGTTGAATCTGAACCTGGGAAAGAATGCACAAGCAATTAAAAGCAAGTGAAAACGACGTCATAAAAATATCGTCAGCAAAAACTTTTGAGCAACCAACTGATAATGTCAAAAAATTACTCTAAAAAGCTTTGGTGTACCATAATAATAAAAAGACGTTACCACAACAGCTATTAACCACAGACAAAACCTATAAAGAAGCAATCCCTATGAAGAATATTTATTTTGTTGAACACTTATCTAGTTTCTATGTGTACGTATTTTATATTTAATCTTAGCGCTTGCTGCATCGCTCGACGTCATACAACGCCGGCTGTCGCTGAAAACCAGCGCTGGGGCTCTATCTCGCATAGGGTCGTATTAAGCTGAGCAATGGCCGTTTTGAGTGGATGTGACGCATATTTTCCCCCAACTTGTTATTTTTGGTGTTTGTGTTCGATCACTGCGTCATGTTTACAGAAAATAACGTTTTTTCTTGCTTTCTTTCTTTTCTAATAAACAAATCAAACAATAAAAGTAATGAATACTTATCAACATACATAGGTAAACGACTATCAAACATGTTCTTACCTCATATTCCTTCCTTCAATAAATTCTCTAAGCCGCCACAAAATTATTTCGTTCTCTTAACTGCAGAGTACGTACCTCAAAGAACACTTGAAAAGTGACTGCTGTTCTGGTTGGGATCAGATAAGTGCTGAGGTATTAAATCATTTATTAGATTTTGCAACACCTGTAAGTTCCTATCAATTTAATCAACCACTTTTTCAATTCCAGAATATTTCCCTTAAAAATAGTTGTTGTGCACGCGATTTATTAGTCAGGAGATAGAGACAAAGACCAATCGCGATCCTAACAACGTTATTGAAGATATTTGAACGTATAATCAACAACACACTAACAAAATATCTAAAATTATATTATTTATTTTCTAATACGCAATATAGTTTTAGAGCAGGCTACTCAACAGGAAACGCACTAATTTATCTTTTTGACCTTTTAAGTTATAACATTAATTAGTAAAAATAAATGTAATTTCTTGATCTTGCAAAACTCTTGACACTGTCTCGCCTTGTGCAAAAACTTGAAGACCATGGTATAAGAGGCGTACCACTGTCATTACTATCGGATTATATAAAAAAAACGGAACCCAATCTGTAAAAATTAGAGAAAACATTAGTGGCAAACATCCCGTCAAAGTTGGGGTACTGTAAGGCTGTATATTGGGTCCCACACTTTTTGTCTGCTACATAAATGAGCTTTTAGGGATATGAGGAACAGGGTGTAAAGTTATTTCGTTTAATACGCAACGGATTTTGATGCTGTTTTCTCCATCATTTAGAGAATATATTCTAGAACACATACACCATGTGTGTATGTGTAATATAAATAATAACATATAGAGTCGTCATCAAGGACACAATAACGTCCCTCTAGGGTCTAATTAAGATCATGCAACGCCATTGTGTGACCATTAACCCATTTAAACCTTGACAGATGTCTAGCGGAGCTCGTTATTTTTCTACTACATTATTCATAGCCCCTGAAAGAGATAATACTGAGCGCAGAATATTGTTTGGCCCGGTTATTATGTGGCCTTAGAGACGAAAACGGTATTTTTGTAATTAACAGTCTAGATAGGCATTTTCTTGTTGCCGTTTTCATGTAAGTACGAGTACCTAGTTAATTTTAGATTTGGTGATTGACCTTCGTTCCTCCATCTGTTTTTACTAATGTTAATTGGGTATCGTAGAATCTGTGCTGACTTTCGAAAAAATAATAATAGCTTTGTACTGCCTACTTATAAAACATTGATCGCTCACAATTTCGTCTGTGGGATGTACTATAAAAGTTCTGCCAGCGGCTTTGCCCATGCGTAGGTTGTAAATAGTTCAGGCGATGGTGTACCAGTGTGCCAAATAGGTACTGTCCGTGGGCAATGTCCTTAAGAAATGTCTCGAGTCTCAAAAAGTTGAACAGAATGAAATATCTAAAAACAAACAAATTTTAAATGAAACTTAATTATTAATCATAGTGAGATAGTTTTTTTAAACAAGATTTAGTACGAGTACCTTTATGTTTCCGACTATAAAGTACGCCATTTTTACTATCGCCTGTCGATACTAACTGTAAGGGAAGTCAAAACTGTACATTGAATATTTTAAAACATGTAATTGCTACGAGGTCTGGGAAAAATTCTAATGACGACAATATAGTTTCTACAATATTTGTCTGTGTGTCGGAACATGTTCTGGCATCACGCAAATGAACATAGGATACTTTTGTTTTTTATTTTCTTCGAAATCCACGCGGACAAAGTCGCGGGCGAAGTGCTAGTCAGACATAATTTCGGCTTCTAATGGTAAAACAACGAGGCTTACCAATTTGTTCGTATTCTTCTATAGTCAGACAAAAGTCGAATTATTCCGTTACTTTACTGGGCTGAATAGGAAATGAATATAGCAGATAGTTTAAGATTTAACCTGTTGAATTATTGATTTGATTTGATTTTTCAAGGTCTTCATTACTACAAAGGTTGTTACGATGATCTTATTCTATTTGTACACAAATCCTGATTAGTTTTGTTACTTAGGCTACATCTCGCCTTTACAAACATTTAAACATGTTAATAATATATTTTGCGTTGACATGTATTAACATATATTATCTACTAGATATGTGCAAGTCTTAGTATGGACCCACATAATATTAAATGTTTAATTAAGGTACATGATGTACGCATTAAATATAAATTATAAAAACATGGGGTTAGTAGCGGGTAGTCTGCGCAAAAATCTTTTAATATTTTGAATTATTACAATCCCGCTAAACTTTTACGGGGTTAAGCAGTCAATCATGACGTAAGTTAGAACACAGACAGGCACTTTACTTTGTGTATATAATTTCATCAGCACTGCTCTCAAATCAGTGAAGGAAAACATTGCTAGGGAACTGACATGTCCATGAACCGAAATTCGAGGAATTGGGAAATCGGCCAACCCGCAGTGGGCCCTCGGGCTAGATTATGGCCCTCTCTCACAGCGAGGAGGCCTGTGTCCTAGCAGTGGAACTGTTACAGGCTGCTTATGCTAAGATAATACATGAACGGCTTTTTTTGGTTAACTTTTAACGAAGCAAACAGCTTCAAGTCAACTTCGGGAGCAGTCATTTGATGCATTCGACCCAAAAAAAAAGGTTCGCTTCAAAGTCCGAAGTCAAAGCATTTATTTCAAATAGTGCTCTAGTTTCAGCAGAAGTGTCTCATGGTTTACGCACGCCTTAGAGTGGTCGCAAAAGATTCCAATGGCATCTTGTGATTCCTCCCAGGCGTTAAAAATGTTCTTTATTAGGGTGACAACGGCGTCAGTGGTACATCGTCCTTTAGTGAACCTGTACTGATGTTCATGCAAGATGGAGTTTTTATTAAAGTGACGTAGCATTTGATTGAGCATCAACTTTTCAAACACCTTACTGAGAACTGGCAGAATTGACACGGGCCTATAATTATTGAGCTCTTTACTTAATGGGATCACTTTACTTTGTTTCATAATATCCGGAAATACTCCTTGGTCTACACTTGTGTTAACTATGAAAGCTAAATAGGGCGCAAGGGTTTCAGTGAGCGATCTACAGACTTTTACAGACATTTCCCAGACATCTTCTGTTGATATTTTTGCAATAGCGGCATGTTAACGGTTGGGAACCAGAAGTTGAAGGCTTTTGCAGGTAGTTTGACTGTTTTGGTTTAGATGGAAATATAGCTTTACTTTGATTGTTTTTCAAAACTCAACTCAAAACTCAAAGCATTTATTTCAAATAAACCAATTACAGGAATTGGTTTATTTTTGAATTGTACTTTTGAATTGTCAAGGTCGGTCGGTCAGAAAAATGAAGCTAGTTTAAATCTACATTCGAAATCGGAGTGACCTACTTTATGACAAACTTTGCAAGATGACCTTATTGAAAAGTTGTAATTTTTTTCTTCCCCTGTAGCGACACTTATAGCAGCATTAAGGTTTCGGGGATCTCGACAACGAACAATAGTACTTATTCTAGGGTGAAGTCCCAGACAAAACGTTTATAGAGCTAGATCCTCCGTCATAGCAATACGACCCGGAAGTTCGTTTTAAATTATTCAGAATTGTGGATTTCGGATTGAAGATCTGTCAGGCAGGTCTCAATCCTGAGGGCAAATTGTGCGACGGTTTCGTTTGGTAATTGTTTGCATGATTGCAGTTCCAATAAAGCATGATTATAATGTTTTCTTTTGCCGAAATTCTGCCTTAAGAATGTTCGTTGCAATTAAATGAAAGAAAATTTAAAATTCGTATAAAAAGTACACTTTGCAGACAAGCTTATTACAAATTAGAGGACTATATACAAGATAAGAATGCTTGGACACATGATGGTCCAGCTCCATAGGACAATCCCGTCTAGACAAAATCACACTGGTTGCAAATTTTTTTTTTTTTTTTTTTACGTACTCACATACTGACTTATTCCTAGTTAATATTTTAGGAAAGTCATATATTTTTACAATGTTTGTAAATATGTGAGCACAATGTACCTATCGCGTGATTCATTTATCTGCCTTTGCTTTATTTGTAATTCTTCTTACCAATTGTGGTATAGTATTTTTATTCTTGGTGCATCGTCTTCACATATAAAAATATTGTAAAATATTTTAAAAGAGTAACGGTGGAGTTTCTTGCCACTTCTTCTCCATACGAAACTACTTTTTGGAAGTGGCGCCTAGAATCAGTTATATTTTTAATGTAATTTTTGACTTTCAAAAGTGCCATTTTATGGACCTATTTGAAATAAATGCTTTGACTTTGACTTTGACTTTCGTAACTGGTCAAAGCTGTCGAATATTTTATTTGAACACGCTACCTGTGCCTTTCCCTGTAATTTTGATATAATAAACTTAAGTATCAAGACCTTTTGACCTTCAGATGCCAGGTCAAGAGCGTTTTGACAATTTGTCAAAAATGCTGATACTGTTTCGCGCTCTCCTTGGTATGGGTTTATAAAGCTACATAAGACTTGGATAGGGTATGGCTCGGAGATAGTGGGAGTTAGTTGTTTTTTGTCACTTGGGTTAGCCGTAATAATGGGTGTTTAAGTAGTTACACAAAGCTTAATCATTTAGAGGATTTAGGAAAACGAGAAGACTTTTGTTGCAAAAACAAAAATAGAATATTCTACTCACAGCAAAGCGAAAGTTTGGAAAACGGAAAGCATCACGCAGACCTTGGTGAATAGCGCGCTCAGCAGCAGCGCAGACGGTCAGCAGCAGCAGTTAGCAGCAAATACGGACGACTCGTAGACGGCCTTGGAGGGGTTGGCTTAACTTTAAGCTCACCCAGGCACACGACGAAAGGCTTAGCAGATTCGTTGGCTATTTAAGCCAATCCCGAGGAATTCGGTGTGATCGTGATCGGACAGCGCGGTAATAACGTAGTTTTGACGACACAGTGACACAACACACACTGGATAGAGTCACGCTGGATTGATATAGGATAGAGTCACACTGGAGATGATTTTGCGGTCGATGTTGAAACGAACAGGCGGGCGGACACGGGACGCGACGAATTTGGTTTCATATAGTTTTATAGATAGCCAGTAACGACTTATACTGACTTATTACGGGGCAAGTTTAAAGTCCCTTTAAAAAAAATCTATTTTTAACCTTTTAATAAACTTAAATAGAAATTAGTTGTTACAACAATAATATGTTTTTAATGTGTCCGCCACGACTCAAGTCAGTTCAAAGTATGACTGCCGAAACTAGCATGACACGAAATTAATCAACTGTGGAAAACGTTACATGATGCCTTTGAGGCGTCAGCGTTTATATCTTATATGCTTAGGGCTGTCTTACAATTTATAACAGTCCCATCCATAAAAACACCTTAAATTAAGACATAATTAAATACATTGCATTCTCAATTAACAATCAAATGGAAGTTGCAAACCTTACCAATTATGATATCTATGCACAGAAGTTTAACTTTCCTCGAGCTATAAACTGTGGCTAAGTCTTACTAAACGTATTAAAAATCTAGAAATCGAAATTGAAACTAATTGAAATTTTGAAAACCATAATACTTATCTTCTATCTAAAAGAATACGTATGCTCACAAACATTTTTAAAGAACTTCGTGATGTAGCAGAGAAACAGATGATGAGGGTGGTTTGTGAAGCTTTAGACCAATCAATAATTAGTTATTACGTAACCGCATGGGAGTGCATATATAAAATGAAAATCGTTGAAAGAGCCCAAACGATGATACTAAAAGTTAGTTTATCTAATCCTCGTCTTTTCTCCACCTCAAAACTTTATGAGGAAACTCAAGTGCTTATTGTATGCCAGCTAAACATATTGATAACTGTACTTCTTTAACACTTTAACTTACCTGAATAAACGAGATAACGCAAAGCCCTCACCAGGAAAAACTACTCAATATGTGAGTGAATACTTCCTTTGCGCAAATATTCTTCTCATTCCGAGACGGTGAAAAACATTTCAATTTAAATTATATGATATATATATATCTTATTGTTGTAAAACTAAATGTAAGAAAAAAATAAACAAATGGTTACTTAATCGTAGGTACACCGATACGGAAAATCCTTGAAATTATTAA
This sequence comes from Dasypolia templi, assembly GCA_963555695.1. Lineage (NCBI taxonomy): Eukaryota > Metazoa > Arthropoda > Insecta > Lepidoptera > Noctuidae > Dasypolia > Dasypolia templi. The sequence goes on along the minus strand of OY743137.1, from coordinate 7,581,580 downwards.
ATAGTTAATAAATGTTTATACTATTCTAAGGCTTGTTTCATAGTATATGAATAGCGTACAAAAATGGTAAACTTCTTGTTAGTAGAACTCGGACATGAAAAGATAAGTCTTTGTCATTTATCTAAGTATAATTTAATATTTATTTCTCTAACAATATGTTTATTGTTGGTCTAGTGGTCGCAATCGCTACTACTGAGCATGAGGTCCTGGGTTCGATTCCCTGGTCGGACAACGTGTTATCAGGTTTTTCTATCTGGAATTTCTAAGTAGCAGCTTGGAGTCTGGGTTTGTGCCCGGTTGATGGCAATAGGCTCGCCCCCTATTACATGAGACTTAAACATAACTGGAGAAATGTGGTTGTACTAAAGGTACACCTCTGCCCAACTCTTCGAGGAAACAAGGTATGATGTTATGTTTATGTTATATTTATATATATATTTAAGTACACGTCAAAAAGAAAACAAAGGAACTAGACATGCGTTTTAAAAACATAAATTGGTTGTTTGGACGTTCGGACGACGGAGTTCCTGCGTATCGAAACATAACAAAATTTTTGTATACAAGCATATTCTTATGCCAATATGGACAAATGGCATCCAACTGTGGGGCTATACTAAGCCGACCAACATCAAAATTACACAAACATTTCAGAATAAGGTACTCAAGAGTATTGTAAATGCGCCCTGGTAAATTAGAAATGTTGACCTCCATCGCGACCTAAAAATGAAACCCGTCATCATCATAATCCAAAAAAAAACTGTAAATTTGTTGAGGCCGGACTTACAAATATAGTAAGACGAAAACGAACAAACCCATTTGAGTTAGTGTAGTATAAAGTGTAGGAATAATAGTGACAATGACACACATAATAACACCTGAACACAGTGTTTATATCATTTATTATTAGACTCTAAGAAAGTGGAACGAACTTGAGTAAAGTACAATCAACACTATTCTAAGTTTTAAAATAATTATCATGGAATAAATGAAGTCAGATTAAAATTGCTTATTAGTCGTTTATGCGAGATTGTAATCAGTTATTAAGAAACTGATTCTTTTTGATAAAGGGTTCAAAAAATTTTATGTACATTGGGCTGCACCAATTGGAAACCCCAGTTGCATTAAAATTAACTTTCCTACATCTTTGAAATTCAAACATTTTCATTACAAAAAGTATTCATATGCCTGGACGAGATTCGAACCATCGAATTATTATTAGTTATCCTTTGATAACCTCGACTTCTTACTTACTAAGCCAGTTATATCATTAATAATTCGAAGAGATATCAATCTACTTGGCGTTATAATTGTGTGTCTGTTTAATCGATATAAATATTTAACTGACAGCAGAGAATGCATAGTTTCTTAAATGAGGGTAGTTATGCATACAATTCACTTATCCATAATGAAGTTACCGTCTGTTGGGTCTAGTTTTGTTTCACCTTTCGCATAAGTACTATACGTGATTGTGTTAAAAACAATTTAAATATTTTTTTGAGAACAAAGATTGTGGTTTTTTACGAACAAAATGCAAGCATCAAAGGAGGTGCCAGTCAGCTGGGCATAGCGGTAAATCAAATATTATCTAATAAATAAATTGAATCGTCCGTAATCTTTTGTCATTCGATTGACAAAAAAATATTTTCTACACAGAGAAAAACGGTGCTGTTTTGGGTGCGACGTTAAATGGATACTGGCGGTATGAAGTCAAAACTTTTTGAGCGCAGAAGTTCAGACATCTATACCCAGTATTATAATGATGCTCTGTGTCTATACAAACAAGTGTGAACCGCGATATAATAAATGGTCACTTCAAATCGCCGTTCGCAACCACTCGCTCAAGTGCTCAATGACATGGCATCTCAATCGTCACAGTGCGGAAGCACTTGCACGCAACAGGCATTCACAATTATCGTCTGTCTAGCGAAGAAAATTCAACCATCAGAATTCAGAAGCTCATCGGCTAGCTAGAGTTCACTTCGCACAGGAGCTTATGGATTTCGACTGGGCAAATAACACAGTTATTTTCACGGACGAAAAAACTTGTAGATCCGATGATGATGGAAAAAAATTACTATGGCGGAAACCTAACGAACGCTACAATCCACAAAAAATATTACCGAACAGGTCCCGTGGTAGAATAACATTAGGTAAATAAACGGCTTTACATGATAATTAATAAATGTTTGATTTCCATGTTGTGACAGATTTAATTTTATTAACATTATTATGAGAAATAAAGCTATTCTTTAGCAATGTTTAGCACCACAATATCTTAAACATTACACATACTACATGTTAAACGAATATTATGTTTAAAAAACTTATTTTCAGGTTACCGGAGATGGATGCCATCTATGGGTCCGGGCGAATTAACAGAAGTAGGCGGACGCATGAATGGCAAGACATATCGTATCCTACTAATATTATAAACGCAAAAGTTTGTGAGTATGGATGGATGTTTGTTACTCTTTCACGCAAAAAATTCTGTACTGAAATTTGGCACACAGATAGTTTATAACCTGGATTAACACATAGAGTACTTTTTATCCCGATACTCCCACGGGATCAAGATTTATGCTTGTGAAACCGCGGGGAGCAGCTACTCTTCAAACATTTCAAGAGTACAAGTTGCCTACCCGGTCGAGTGTCTAGCGTGTGAAAAAAAAGTTGACTGTCGGCCAGATTACGTCATCGCGCGGGCCACGGCCGCTGTCTGATGTTTGTAAACAAAGGATGATTTACGACTTAGTTTCTTCGAATGGTGCTTACACTTGAATGTTTTATAAAATGATAAGGAACAGACCTTTAAAGCTGTGTGCATTGTGTTTGATGGTGGACCAGGATACGAAGAATGATTGTATTGTATTGTAACTTGGTTGTTAATATGAACTTAGAGAATTTTTCTCTGAGAATGCAAAAAAAATGTCTGTAATTAAAAAAAACAAGAGGTGGTCTATATTTCATAAGGTTTATAATGCACTGTGTGTATATTCTTAACGTTAATAATAAATAAAACCATATCTGAGAACTTTCTTATAATTCGTAAAATGATATAGGTTTTCCGACACAGGTCAAAAAAAAAAAAATTACGGACCGGGAGCTTCGCACCCAGACCAAATAATTCACATTTTTTTTATCTGAACGTACATGTGCACAAATAAAAAGTATTGCAACATATTTGTAAAACGTCGTGGCACTAGAATTAAACACTGTACTAAAATAAGGTTTTGAAAACCCTCCAAGTCTTAACAAAAATTATTACTTGTTTTTTTTTTTTTGGTAAGGAATAATAAAAACTTAAACAATAATTTGTTCACCGAATTGAATCCTGCACTAATTTACATCACGTATTATATTGTTAACACACACACTATGTTTTACCTCGTTTTCAAGGGAAAATTCAAGTAAAACAATTGAAACACAACATGACCTAAACACAACACAGCACGAACGAAAGAACGAAATTTTGACAGATGTTTGTTTTTTCTTAAAATCACAGACGAGTCGCTCCTAGTGGTGTCATACATCAAAATGCGCAGAATTTAATAACGAACGTAACTCAATGGCATGGCATTAGAATGTATAACTAAATACTGAAGAAATAAGGATTAAACTCGTAGAGTAAACGATTGTTTTTTTTTTATGTCGTTGGGAACCAGCGACACCATACGTCACTCAACGGACTATTGTTTTGGGAACTTGCGATACCAGTGACATTCGACGTGTTGCGTATCCAGAAGGACACATATATTTCGTTCATGATAACTGTGCTGTGCATCAAATAATTTTAAATTGAGACTCAAGTGAATTGAAGTCCAATAAAAATGTACAACAAGAAATCATAAGGACTTGGGAATTGATGCGTGATAGGAATACATACAGGAATATGATTAATCAATTGAGAAGTCGACTACACCAAATAATACAGTCAGTTCAGTGAGGGTCATCCCTTCCGTTATTAACATATACATTATTAGAACAAAACAACTTATAGTAAATAGTAAGTGGGTCCTAATTGCGATCATCCTATATATTTTTCGGTTTTGATCCCGTAATCCCGTTTAGATTATATTGTTAAATTTATCAAATAAAGTGTCGAAATTGACATTGAAAAAACTCAAATAATAAACCATTTGACCTCTATGTAATTATTTTGATTAATAGCTAATAGTAATTGGAGGTAGATAATATTAATGATTTACGAGAGACGTAAATTGTTTTTGGAAGCTTATGCGGGAGCGTGTTCAATGAAAGAGGCGAACGGCTAGACTGAAGTTAATACTATCAACAAAGAAATGATTCTACTACCAGAAGGGTCACGATGTAAAGGAAGGAAGTTAACGTTATACAACAATTGAAATGACTAATTATGCGGACGAAATATATTAGCGCGGTGCGGATCAAGGTAGCGTGAATGCGCTGTGGAGGCTTCTAGTTTACTGGCTTGAGGGACGCTCTCGATTGCGCTGCTGTCGAAGATCGCGGGGTGGCGGCGGTGCGGGGCGAGGTAACGGCCGAACAGGTGCGGTGGCAAGCTCGTACGGACACCAGCGCAGAACGCACCCCGGCGCGCAACTATCGCGCTCCGACTAAACCCAAGGGTTAAGCAGAAACTCTGTGGACACAAAAATACAACGTTAGTGTGGTCTTATTAACATGACGCCACATGTTTATTCATCAGAATTTTAACTAATGATAACATGTTTTTTCACACCTTAATTATAAAAATTATTCGACTAGTTTAAAAGGTAAATAATTGTAGGTAGTTGTTGTAAGTTATCTATTTTGCAGTAATGTGGTACAAAATTTTTATAATTATGTTACAGTTTTGTTGTTTTAATGTTATATAATAATTTGTTTTCAATTTAAAATAAATTTTACTAAAACTCATTATATTTCTTTCATTTAAACATTATTTAAAAATAAAAAGTTGCAAACAAAAATATTACTATCTGACTGCCAGTAACGAACTGGAATCAGCGGTTTGGAATCTCACATTCTCAACCTCTAGACCAACTAAACTGTGAAGGATTCCTGTGCATTGTTATTTATCTATTTACTGTTTAAAAAAATATTACAATAAAATAAACACCTGTGAAATGCGTTTTGAACTCGCGTGGAGAGGTGTTGCGTATGTACTAGGAGCACACTGTTTATTAAATGTAAGCGGGCGGCCGGTCGCGTTCACACAGACACATAAACATGCGCGCACACATACCTAACATTTCCTCCTCTTATTACACTTAACTAGAAACAATTAAATAAGTTGCGATGTGTCTACACTAACACCGTACGAGGACGTTACTCATCCAAAACATTTCATGTTAAAAGCTTACCAAGACATACATAACGCTTACATTGTTAAAAAGTAATCGGATCTAATGAATAGCCAAGCCCCTAATTCTACAAGTCTTAACTCAACAAATCTTACAGCTTGTTCAAAATATACGGCTTGACCGTTTCGCGGCCATCGCACAGACACTCCTATGGGTTTATGGTAAGAAATTAAGTCACTGGTCTATAATGTTGTATCATGCAATAGTTACCAACATGTAAGGTTATTAGAGCTAAGCCTTGTAGAGTTAGGGGCTTGGCTGTACGTTAAACCTGATAATTTTTGAACATTGATAAGTCTCTAATTTGGTGACCCCGACGTGACCGATATATATACATATCAAATCAGCGCTGTCCTGATACGTAATTAGTCATGGAACATTTTGACGACGCCGTATCAGAAAAGAGCGAAAAGGTAGTCTCTGCCATTGCACTGCAAGCGAAGGTTAGTAGTTTCAAGTACTGACAAAAACACTCGAGAAACTGACCCTTGAAATTCCCGCACTGAGGAAAGAGAACGTGAGTCATTGTCGTCCATTTTGCCGCGGCAATTTTCGTTCAAGATCACGGTCCCGCTCAAGAACAGGATCAGTAAATAGACCAGGAGGTCCAGACTTGGAGTGTTTTTATCATCGCCGATTCGTGGAGAGAACTGAAAAGTGTGAACCACCATGTTCAAGGAAGTCGCCAGAAAACTGAACACCACATCGGCTGTGGCAGGCGTCGGTGTAGCAAAAATTAATAACCGTCCATGTATAAGTAATCTAAATTTTAGAGAACGATTTCTAGTGGACACAGGTATGGACTTATCGGTGCTAGCCGTAAAAACTTAGATAACAGCGATAGAAACGTCTTTAAATTTTTTTGCCGCAAACATCCCCCAGTCTTAATACACCGATTAAGACTTATGGGGAAAAACTTTGCAAATAAATTGGACTTCGACGAAAGTTCAAGTGGACATTTATAATGGCGGATGTGAAGACGTCAATTCTTGGTGCCGATTTCCTCAAGCACCATCTACTTCTTGTGGACCTACACAGCAAGAAACTCGTAGACAGTCGGACCGAGCTTTCAGTTAACACGAATAATAAATACTACACAAAATACCACACTGTATGTAGTCGAGCCAGGACACATGATCAAGTCTTAAAACCTATGACACCTAATAAAGATTAAGCATAATGTAAAGCACTATATTGAGACTACCGGCCCCCCACTCTTCGCAAGACCCCGCCTACTGCCGCCGATCAAATACAACGCAGCCAAAGCCGAATTTCAAGCAATGATGTCAATGGGCATATATCAACCATAGAAAAGTCCGTGGGCTAGCCCGATGCACATTGTGACATATCGTCGCCTGAACTCATTAACGCTTCGAGACCGCTACCCAATAACAAGACTTCAAGTCTTCACCTAACAATTAGATGACATGAAGATATACTCGAAGATAGACCTAAAGTAAGCATTTTTTGGACACTGATTGCTGAAAACGACGTATAAAAGTCGGCAATAATGACACCTTTCGGTCTTTTTTGTTTCCATAACGCGCCACAGACATTTCAACGATTTATGCATGAAGTTTTGAGAAACCTGGATTACTGCTTTATTGATGACAAACTTGTCTACTCTGAAACCCCAGACGACCATGAAAAACATTTGGGAATTGTTTTGGAACGTTTATCTAACTACGTAATCGGAATAAACCTAGAAAATTGCCTATTTGGTCAAAAGAAGCTAAATTTCATGAGCTATGAAGTTACAGAAAAGGGTATCACGCCCACTGCCGAGCGCATTCAAACATTCTCCAACTACCCAAAACCAGAAAATGTTCAATAGGTGCGACGTTTTCTTGCAATGGTCAATTATTACCACGATAGTTTACCCAAGCAAGCTGAGATTCTAGTAGAATTGAATAAGTTCCTTCATAATAAAAAGAAGAACAACAAAACACCAATTATCTGAAACCAGACTTCTTCTAAGATGCTTTCAATAACTGCCGTCAATGCATATTGGAAGCTTTGAACTAACACATCCTGTTCAATGTGCCCCATTATGCATCATTACAGACGCCTCAAGCCTAAGTGTAGGAGTACTCTTGCAACAGAAAATTAACAACGTATAGAAACCGCTATCTTACTTCTCAATAAAGCTCAGTGAAACTCAACCAATATTAAGCGTATACGATCGCGAGCTATTAGCTGTCCATAAGGCTGTCAAACATTTCAGAAGATTGATTGAAGGCAATGATAAAGTCGTATGCGGACCACAAGCCGCTAACCTACGCCATGGCCAAATCAGCAAGCGCAAGCGACACTCAAAAACGGGAAAGGCAACTTTATCAGTCAATTTTGTAGCAAGATTGAGTACAAACACGGAAGAGACAACGTTGTTGCGGACTCACTATCTCGCATAACTGCCATTGACTGTCCTTCAGTCATCCATTTCAATAGTCTAGCAGACGAACCAACACGAGATGAAGATTTAACTGACTGTTGAAGCAACAAAATCTCCACTTAATCAAGATATCACAGCTTGGAATAAAGAAACAAATCTACTGCGAAAATACAACAAAAACACCACGTCCTTATTTACCGAAATCTTTTCGCTTTCAAAGCATTACACGAAATAAGTAATTTTTTAGTTCGGTATCCGAACGACACGAAAAATTATCACCGAGAAGTACTTCTGGCCAGCAATGAACAGAGACGCGATGCTGCATTACGTGTTAAAATTCACCGACATACGAAAACTCCGTTAGTACAGTTTCCCGAGTCCAGAAGATTTGAACACATACATGTCGACATTGTTGGATCCCGATACTTGGTCACAATTATCGATCGATGCTCCAGATGGATGAACAAACTCAGTGTATCAAAACTCCGCACTACTGCCTACGAGTACCATCCGCAAGCAAACGGCCTCGTAGAAAGATTTCACCGTACCCTTAAAACAGCATTAACCGCAAGAGGGAATAATCATCAATGGGTTCAAGAATTATCGACAGTACTATTTGGATTACGCTTGTACCGCATCTATCTCTCTTCCACTCGATTGGCCTATGCGTCCGAGGAGAAGAAAGACAGCGGCAGCACACAACTTACATATACACGTGAACTGTTTTGTCGACTGTTTATAAAGTGAAGTGAAGAGCTAATGTAGTTTTCATTGGTTTCAGTTGTTGTACAACTATTGCGGTGCATTTTTATAATCTGATTAATAGTATAATTTCAAGGATTTATTCTTTCCTGGGCCTGGACACGAGGGGATGAAGAGGTGGTGGCTGCCGTCTCTAGGACTGGGGGGTGCTCTGCCGCGCAGGTTAGGGCAGGCAACATTCGTCCTGACTTCATGGGGATGCGAGCCTTTACGTTGAGCTGCCCCGTGACGGAGGCCCAAAAATTTCTTAACAAGTTTTTTTTTCTTTTTTCTTTTTTTTACCGCCTCGTTGTTCTAGTGGTTGCAAGAACTGAGCATGAGGTCCTGGGTTCGATTCCCAGGTCATGCAAAGTGTTATTGGGTTTTTCTATCTAGAATTTCTCAGTAGCAGCCCGGAGTTTGGATTTGTGCCCGGTTGATGGCAATAGGCTCGCTCCCTATTACTTGGGACATAAGCATAACTGGCGAAATGTAGGTGTTCTCTAAGTACACCTCTGCCTAATCCTTCTGGGATTACAGGCGTGATGTTATGTGTGTCATTCTTTTATTATTAAAAAGTAGCATCGGTCGGCGAGTGCAGTAATAATAGGTTATGTTACAATTGACAAAAAAATATGCTGATTCATGTAATTCATGATAGATAAAAAGTTTGATAAAAGTTTTCTCTTCTTTATAATAAAATGGATAAAAAAAAATTGCATAGTTATAATAATGTAAGATTAAAAATTAATAAAAATGACTCAATTTTATTCATAAGAGTATGCAATCATTTCATCAATGTTTTTTATAACGTTGTCACGTTAAACTATCGTCCTTAAACCGACTTTACAGACAACCAATTTTTTTTAAATATAAATCAGTTTCCATTTCTGTTTGTGCCAACAAAATTATTACCCAGCGGTACACCAACATTTTTTTTTCGTAAAAAAGGTGACGCTGTATTAATCTTGTATTCAAGCTCGTCCTCCTTCCTAACGAACTACCGAAAATTTCCCCAAGGGAAGGCGTTACCGTCTCACAGAAGGATTTCCTCGCAAAAGCTCCTGTCATCCAGCTGCTTTGGATTTTAAAAGTTATCGCGTATTTCTTTGGTATCGCGTATTTCTCACAAAAGATAAAAATATTTTATTTCGATGAAGTAACAAAAAAAAGAGGAGGAGGTAAAATATTGTAATTGGTACTCTAATGTTACCTTTTGTATTTGCACGTTAAGAGGTGTTATTGTGTACATTTTTATTTATATTTACAACAAATATACTCGTTTTAAAGGAAAAAGAAAATTTGTCAATGGGAATTTAAATAATATCTATTAAGCATAAATTAGTGAAGCCCGGAGCCCGGAGTCTGGATTTGTACCCGGTTGATGGCAATAGGCTCGCCCCCCCCTATTACATGGGACTTAAACATAACGGGCGAAATGTTGGGTGTACCAAGTGCAACTCTGCCTAACCCTACGGGGATAACTGGCGTGATGTTATGTGTGTTATGTGTAGTGAAACCCAATCAATTGTTCATTACAGTCAACAATGAAGCGTGAAACATTATCGAGCCAATTAGTAATAATATGAAGCTATAACAATAGAGCTCACCCAAACCCGTAAACATTAATTTTACACGAAAACTACAAAACAATGCTTGAGAAGATCCTTTGTAATACTTATGTAACTTCAGTCTTACGATTGTCCCAGAAATAAACCTTATTCAGTCTGAAGCTTGTAACAATCTCCGAAAATTCAATATTTAATTTCTGCTTATAAAAATAGAAACGTCAGAAAGATATTACAGGGTTTATATCTCGTCATTCATAGAGCACTTTCCTAGTTATTTTTAAAAATAATTTATTCTGGTACGACAGTATTATTCATATTTCGATAGTAGTTTTAAATGTAAGTTTTATCTGATCTAACGTCACTCTTCATTCGTCGTCTTCTCTTCATTGTAAACGTATTACTTCTTGCCTCACGAATATCCTTGAGGGTTAAATTAGGTTTGGATTAAAACTAATAATTACAATGAAATAACATGTATTTTTAAAGCTTAGAATTTTAGGTACCAAAAATTTATTGAAATCCTGAGTTTAATCTATAATAAGCCTAAGGTATTTTAAAACACAGTGCTGTCCTTACCTAAATAATTTGAATTTCCATTATAAAATACCTATAAACCTTTTTTAATATTCGTTATTAACCTACCTTAATATTACCTAAGTAATTGCCTATAAATGATAAATGATTTATTTTCTGTGAATAGGTTTGTAAAAACACTTTTACACGTCAATCATATTTTAAAAACTAGATAAGACCGACGTTTCCTATCTGACTACTCTGAGAAGAAAGGCCGAAACAAACTCAGAGGTCATAGTCTCTTAAAGTCCAGACATTATCTTGGTCAGGTCATAGGAGGACCATGTGGATTGAAATGGTCTTTTGATGTAAAGAACCACACAGAATGAGTGGACCTGCCCAGTCAGTGCACGCATTTGTCAGTTGTCGTGCAGCTCAACACAGAACTAAAGGAGCTTAAACGATTCGACGAACATTACCAAAGAAAGGACATTTGGGTAGGCCGCATAAATTACTCAAACTGCCAGACCATGATTAAAACTAATGAAAAATGCATTAAAAAAAACAACAAATCCACAATGTCTTCACATTAACAATAAATAAAATACTATAATACTTTACAAAGTAAATTAACATGTCATTGTAAACATAAATTCCATCAATGTCAAAGTGTAAATAAAAATCCGAAAATAATATTGGTCATATCATATAAGGACCATGTAGACTGGTACCTGAAATGGTCTTTTGAGGAAAGATCCACACAGATTTGAGTGGACCTGTCCAGGCAGTGCACGCATTTGTCAATCATCGTGCAGCTCAACTCAGAACTAAGGAACTCAACGATTCGACGAACAATACAAAAGAAAGGACATTAGGGTAGGCCGCGTAAAGTACTCAAACAGCCAGACCATCGTTAAAAGAAAAAAAGAAAAATACAATGACCCACATAGTCCTCACATTCTCAAAAATTTAAACAATATTATACTTTAAACAGTAAAATATAGATGTCATTGTTTGTCTAAAAATTTACGAATATAGAAAAAAACAAAAGTAAAAGTTAAACAGCAAATTAAACATCAACAATATCTGTGTAAACTTATTGGAGCAGCTTAATCCCAAGCCTTCTTGTCCTCAATATAGCCTTTGACAGTATAATAGGCATTCTGGCATAGTTTCCGCTTTACAAAAGATTCGAATTTATTAAGGCTTAGTTCTGGAATGTGGCTAGGAAGTTTATTATAAAAAACGTATACATTGACATTTAAACGAGCTACCTATTTGAGCCTGGTAGTGGGAACAACAAATTTGTGTTTGTTCCTAGTATTTATTTATTTAACCATTTATGTACACACATATAAAGACAAGAAAAATAAAGATAACAGAAAAGTACGTACAAAGGTAATGCTTATTTCTAAAGAAATCTCTTCCAGCATACCTGCAGTAGGAGAGTATATGAGAGATGTAGACAACGTGTGTAATAGTAAAAGGGAAAACAAAATACATGAAACGAAACAATTCACTAATTTAAAATAAAAATACTAAATCAAAATATACTTACATAGATACTTCTAAAATAAATAACACGTAATACATATAAATATAAAGTGATAAAAATAAATACATACACATATATTAAACAAATGCAACTATGACCCAGTGGAAAGATAGTGTTCCTTCACTCTCCTCTTAAACACCACAACAGTTTGACAGTTCCTTATGTCAGGTGGAAGTGAATTCCACAACCGAACCGCGTGTACAGAGAAAGAGTAGGAGTAGAAGTCAGTAGAGTGGGGAGGGATTTTTAGGAGATTTTTAAGGTGCGACCTGCAAGGCGCATCAAAAGGACGGGCGAAGGAGAAGCGTTCCCGCAGATAGGATGGCGTTAAAGGGTTGTGGAGTAAGTTAAATAGCAGACACAATATCCGAGAGTTCCTGCGAAGTCGAATAAGGAGCCACTTGAGTATCTTGCGAAAGTTAGAAACGTGGTCATACTTTTTAAGGTTAAAAACAAAACGAATGCAGATATTTTGCAAACGCTCAAGCTTATTTAAAAGCTCCTCGGTGGCATCGTATAACAGGCATCAGCGTAGTCTATGATGGGCTGTATGAGAGTTTGAGCAAGGGAGATTTTTGTGTTCAAGGGCAAGAAGCTCTGGAGGCATTTCAACGAATGGAACGTGTAGTGTACCTTGCGACTAACTTGAGCAACATGAACAGTCCACGATAAGTAAGAGTCCAAGGTCACCCCCAGATTTTTTACCGTTTGTGCGTATTCTATCTGAACTCCATTCAGACAGAGTGGAGACAGCGACGCAACATCGAGCCTATTTCGCATATACCTGCCGCCGATAATTATGGCCTGAGATTTCTTAGGGTTGATCTGCAGTCCAAAAGACCGCGACCACTCGCTAATCAAACTCAGGTCTCTGTTCATAGCAGACACGGCGGCTTCCGCATCTTGCGTCAAGAAATGATCGTAAAGCTGCAGATCGTCGGCATAGAGATGGAAGTGCGAAGAGATGACCCTGGTGACAGAGTTAATGAACATAGAAAAGAGAAGAGGAGAAAGAACGCCACCCTGAGGCACACCAGCGGTAAGAGAGCACCATTCAGAAGAAGACTCTTCGAGACGAACTCGCTGAGAGCGGCCTTTAAGATAGGAATCGAACCAGCCAATAGTAGAAGAAGAGAAATTGAAAGATTTAAGGATACCCAGAAGGATATCAAAATCGACAGAGTTGAAGGCACTGCTAAAGTCCAGAAGTACAAGTAAGGTGAGAGATTTGTGGTCCATAGCCCAGCGGATGTCATCGGTAACCTTCAGAAGAGTCGTTACAGTGCTATGACCAGGTCGAAAACCAGATTGAAAAGGACTAAGAAGGTCATTCGAAGAAAGAAAGGCAGAAAGTTGCTGATGAACAATGTGCTCAAGCACTTTGGAGAGATATGGGAGGGGATTTTGGGTAAGGGGATGACATGGGCTTGTTTCCAGGCCTCAGGAACAGTACAAGAGAACAAGGAGAAATTGAAAATGTGGGTCAAGATGGGAAGTAGTGTGTGGAGAATCGGAGAAATCATTCTTGAGCAAAGATTATCATTACCTACTGCAGTGGAGGAGATAGCAAAAATATATTTTTTTACCTCACTTTCACCAACAGGACATAATTCGAAAGAAGGACACTGCGCCACCGGCAAACAGAATAGTTTATTTAAAGTAGCTGATTTGACGTGTGGATCCAATGTAACAGGGGGAAGCGAGAAATGTTTGTTAAGAGCACACACGTCAGTGTCAATACTGGAAACAACTGGAGGCTTACCAATACCGACAGTTTTTAGAAACTTCCAGACTTCAGAAGAGTTGCGGTTGTCGAGAGAATTATGGAAGTAGCGTCTCTTTGCATCTCTACACATACGACTGCAGCGATTACGCAGCAACTTAAACGCAATCAAGTTGCGCTCAGAAGGACAGCGTTTTAGCCTCCTTTTGGCTCTGTCCCTACTGGCCATCGCATCCTTAATGGCAGAAGTGAGCCAGGGGGCCGGGACATACTTTACTTTAACTCGACGGATAGGGGCATGACGATCGTATAAGCTGAGTAGAGTGCTGTTGAAAATGTGAACCATATCGTTGATACATGTGCTCTCCAAGACGTCCGTCCAGTCGATAGGTACTACCAGCATCACGCTGCAATGCCTCCAGGTCCATGCCCTTATAGTTCCTAAGGAGAATATATGATGGGGATTTATGTTATGGTTATCACTGTATTTTTCAGACAGATTAATATTTTTTTGTGCATACAAAAGATTTTCATAAATATACTGAGAGGGCACAGTCATTATATTAATCTCTAAAAATTTGTCTCTGATGGAGTGTCCGGGACTTACGGATTGCCCTTTTTTGTAAAACAAAAATCGTTTGAAAATCGGTGGCATTTCCCCACAAAAGAATACCGTACGACATCACACTATGAAAATAACTAAAGTATACTAAACGCGCTGTCTCTAAATCAGTTAAATTACGAATTTTTCTAACGGCGTATGCTGCAGAGCTTAGTTTTTTTGACAATTTATCTACATATATGGTAAGGTACCCGATATACACGTATAACCGTCGAAGTCCCAGCTTACTTTTTACAAGCTTTTTATTAACTTGCTTCGTTCGTATGTTGCCGGCTACTCCTCTTGTCATCCATTTTTACCGAAAACCTTTAAACAATAACCATTTTGCTTATGCCTGTAATATACATTGTTAACCTATTCCGAAATCATCAGAATTAATGATCACTAACCTCCGGCAATGATAAATGACTACAGAAAACCAACCTGTGGAGCGGTAACCCGCTGAATATTTTAACAAGCACATTTAATCATACCTTTGCCTGTTTTTCTTTGTTTGTGAAAACAGTACTGTTTGTTTGCTCTCTGTTTTGTTTGTTAAGTTAGTACCAGGCCAAACGAAAGTATTGCGAAAAAAGTTTTATTTATGAGAGACTGGCCAGTTATAACATATTTTTAAAATATGATTATTTGTTAGTAAAAACAGGTACGTTCTAATTTCAAAATTGTCCTTCACATTGTTTGATACTCGTAGTTAAATTAAATTATCGTGTCTCACAAAAAAATGGATCTGCGCCTGGAACATTTTCGCATTTTTACAGTTTCAAGTGTCTCCTGAAACCGGACTTATCGTACAATAGACTTCAAATGGCATTCATGGATGAAGGCCCTTCTTAGGCAACCGTGTAAAGTTGGAATACCGAATTCAAGCGCGGTCGACTAACTTTGGGGGATGAAGAAAGAAGTGGTCGCCATTTGCCAGCGTTACGGAAGAAAACGTGCTAGCAGTGAAAATTTTAATGCAAGACATTAGGCGAGTTACATATCAAGAGTTTCACCACATACTGCGGGTTGGATCGGGAAGTCTTCACGAAATCCTACAAGTGCATCTTCGCGTGAGGAGGATAGTTTCACGCTGGGTGCCGCACAACCCCACTGATGTTCAGAAGCAGCCCGGGTGGAATGGTGCCGTGATATGATAAAAAAATTGAAGCAGGCTCGTCTCGGCGTGTTTACGAGATCGTTACAGGTGATGAGTCTTGGATTTATCAATACGATTCAGAAACGAAGCGCTAGTCGACGGTTTGGGTGTTTCAAAACCAATCAACACTTACCAAAGTGAAGCGATCAAGAAGCGGGAGGAAGATTTTGATCGCGAGCTTTTTCAATTTGATTGTTATACAGGATAGTATAGACCATTTTTCCCACGTAAGACGATTTTACAATGTTTGTTAGTTAAGCGGGTTCAGTTTATTACCTCAATATTCACAAAAATGTATAGTATATTATGTTTATTTCGGATCATACATTAATTAACACACAATCCATATAGTATTAGTAACAACGACTTAAAAAGTATGTAAGTAAAACTTACAAACTAACCTAACAACAACTAATATCTACGTGGCTCAACACAACTTGGCACGTGCCTCTGCACCCAGTGCCTAATAAAGGGGCTGTCCACCATGTCAAATAAAAATAAAAAAACAATCGTGTGGAAATTTTAGAGTAAGAACGAGGTCTTCAAGAGTATGGGAAGACGAACAAGACTATGGATGGAGTGTGCGAAAAATTATTTCGCAAGAAAAGGAGTGACCACCGAGTTGCCTAATATTATGGAAGAAAAAAAATACTATTTTGCGCCCACCACACATCAGGCGCTTTAATTTGTGTAAATTATTTCATCACCACTGTTCTAAAAACGTCGTGAGGAAACCCACTGTATGTCAAGCACACAGTCATGTCCTAGAATAAAAAAATCGAAGACATGCGAACTATACCAACCAGAACTGTGCCCGCGTGGTGGATTACGGCCCACTCAAATATTTTTTTTTTGCATGCATAAAATTTCAGAAACAAATATGACTTGCATCTTTTAGACACTGTTTAGATCGTGCAAGTTTTATTGTTGACTCAACTGAAATATAGTATGTTGCAGGCAATTAAATAATAAAATGTAAATCAATAATAATCAATTGCTCTGGTAAGGTCAGGTAATAGTATCCGAAACAAAATACTACATACCTACTTATCAGAAAAGTGACAGCAGTGATAGCTCAGTGGTATCGGCCCCGACTTACGAGTACGAGGTTGTGAGTTCAAACCCAGGCAATCCCTTTACTTTGTGTATTTTATTTCATCACCACTGAAAACGGTGAAAAAAACATCGTAAGGATGTCTTAGAATAAAAAATACAAAGACATTTGACATCTACCAACCCGAATTGGGCCTGCGCGGTAGATTATGGCCCACCCACTCTCACAGAGAGAAGGCCTGTGTTCCAGCAGTGTGAAAATTATAGGCTGATTACGCATCAGAAAAGTGGATTTTAAACCAATTTGGTACAGTACTTATTTATTTGTTTCCATATCACAGTAATATGAGAAATCGTTGTTACATTCACATTTCATACCCCAGTAATAGTTACTCGTATTTATTTATGCATCAACGTTTTAAATGAAACGTCAACATACTTAATTACTTTAATAACAAAGCTATTTAAGTACATGAAATGAAAAGCAAATTAACCTTTCATTTCATATTTAAAACCTTTTCAGGGGTTTAAAATTTAACAGTATGAAATGTCCGTTCATAAAGTATCAAAAGAGTTTCACGAAAAGTTACAAAAATAAAAGGTTGTGCTCGACTAACCTAAAATCGGGGACTGGGTAACCGATCATAACACGTCGGGGCATCTTTTTACCCCAAAGAGTAGGTACTTTATGCCATCACCGGATACCAGATATCGTAATATATACAGAATTATTTTCGTATTTATAGTACATATCAAAATTCTTAGGAGGAACAAATTTCCAAACTTTGGCGACTGATATGAAATTGATGATTATTATTCAGTAATTATACCTATTATTCGGAATGATATAAACTTGGGGTATAAATTTTCAGTAGTACTTATTTAGGTCATAAAAATGGGATAGCAAATGAAAAAGTATGTTAAATTCCTATATGCAGCCTCTGGCTGAAATCCAAAGTTAAATACGCGATCGCTATGGCAAATAGGCAATTAAGCAAATTGAGTTGGTTTTTTGAAATTACATTTTAATTCAGCCTGCAAGTTTGTCAACCAGTCCAACTATGTTCGGTATTAACAAAGTCAAAGCATTTATTTGAAATAGCCACATAAAAGGAATATTTAAACGTCAACATTTACTTTAAAATAGTATTGATTCTAGTAGTTTCGTATGGAGTAGAATGAGCAAGATACTCCACCGTTACACTTTTTAAGTGTTTTACAATATTTTGTATTCATTAATATTATAACTATATGTGAAGACGATGCACCGAGAATAAAATAACTGTACTGATTAAAAATTTTGCAAAGACAGATAAATTAATAATGTGGTAGATACATGGTGCTCACATATTTGTAAACATTGTTAAAGTGTACGATTTTCCTAAAATATTATCAAGGAATAACTCAGTGTCTGAGTTAAGTAAACAGAGAATTTAAATGAATTTCATAAAAATAACAAATTATGCAATTTAATTGGCAATTGGTTTAATTTTGTCCAGATCAGTTTGTATTTGCATTAGGCAGATGATGATTTCTTTTTATTCGGACAACCATTATCTTTTCTAGTTATCCACATGTAGGGAACTAGGTCAGTAAATAGACTCACGGGTGTTGGCGCGTTCTCTGAAGCGCCGACCAGCCCGCCGGTTGAACGCATCCCAAAGGGTCATGGCTATTCGGCTGGTCCGGGGATACCGCACGGTCTCCTGCGAGGCGGCGAGCCTCCTTGCCGGATTGCCGCCATGGGATCTGGAGGCAAAAGCCCTTGCGCACGTATGGGAATGGCACGAGGAGGCATAACGCCGGGATATAACTCCGCTGCCGCGAGAAATCACGGTACATCGGACAGAGCTCCGGCGGGATCTCATGGCGACATGGAGGGTGCGATTGTCGCAACCCAGTGCTGGGCACGCAACAATAGTTGGAGAGGGGTGACACAGGTGAGAGGGGTCACACCTGACACAGGTTCTCACCGGACAGATTTGTTTCTGGAGGTTCCTATTTCGCATAAGGCGGGAGGAAACGCCCGGTTATCACAATTGAGTGGATCCTCCGGAGGACACGGTGGAACATACGGTGGAGGTTTGCCCAGCTTGGGTGGTGCACCGCCGTGTCCTCGCAGAGGCGATTGGCAGCGGCGATCTCTCGCGTCGGGCCCTGGTTAAATTAAAGGTTGAAAGGAAATTCATGTTGCTCAAGTGGTACCTACCTAATATAGCTGGCAAAATGTTCCGTTTCTATACTGTGGCAAACATTGCATGTTTGCGAAGGATTGTTTTTGTGAAGAAACTGAACATTTAAAGAAAGTAAGTCCACAGTATTTCATTATTCTCATCTTGCGTCAGTTCAGCGGTGCAACCAAGGATTTTTTTAATCAGACTAGAATTATCTACAGATTTAACGATTTCACTCGAAAGAGACAAGATGTGGATAAAACAACTGACTTTCGTTGATTTTCAATTGTTTTCGTCTTTTCCGAGCTTCGAGAGAGATCCGTGCTTGCACCGCAGAGTTGACAAACTTAAGATTGCCATTGACACGTTGCGAGATGGATTTTCATTGCCGAATACAAACAGTCAAATGAACATCAATAGTGACAATTACAGCGCCTTAATTTCGTAGCAGAAAGGACTGTCTTTGTAGTGCAACTGTGTCAGTACCTCCTGGCTCGAACAACGTATATTTGTGGGAGGAGATAAAAAGATTGGGTTTGTTGCTTTAGAGACCTACTGCTACAAAGTGGAACTAGGAATACTCCAGTTGAAAACGCCTACGCCAATATTATCAGCAGGATTAGTTATTAATGCAAAATTACATCACTTAAGTTAAAACTATTTAGAATCAATATCACACCACAACTCACGCCTAAACTGAACAAACTGTCGTGTAATAAATGTGTTAACCATAGAATAAGAAATCTGTATAGACGTGTACCTCATATATTTTTCTTAGTGCGTGCGTATAACACTGTTTAAGTCTGTCTGTACATGACTGCCTAGATTAAGTAAAAGGCGTTATTGTTTCTACTTACTGGGTCAGTAGTGCTCGAACCATTCTTGCTCAAGCCAAAAGAAATGCTGCCAATTTTAGACGAATTATCCCTAAGCAGCCGTTCACACTGCGCTATCCTGTACATATAGTTGAGATCACACGCTAACATTCCACTGTTCATACGGTAAGAAACAAAAGCGATATGAAACTGCCATGTGATCCCTAAATTTTACCTTAAAATCGTACTGATGAGCCCCGTGTGAACAGGACCTGACTGTGTATCGCTGTGTTTCGTTTCCCACAACTAAAACCAGGCAATTAGGCACATAACGCGTCTAGACAGTGAGCTTCTATTCTATGTTATTCTATGTATGTATGTAGCCAGCCGGCGTATTATTTATGATGTCACATTCGCATTATGCTATCGTTATTGAAATACGCCAGTTAATAAACAGAAACGTTTATTAGTGACATCTGTTGAATGGTAATAGTGTAACTATTTTAGGGGGTGTTCTAATACAATTGTTTATTCAAATTGATATTAAATGTAGGTAATCTATGTGTATTAAACAGCCTATTATTGTCCCACTGCAGGGTAAAGGCCAGTCTTCAGAGCTTATAGAGAAAAATAAAGACAAAATTAATTAATTATTTTTTTCTAATTTTAGTTTGACTGAATTTTGTGTGTTGTGTTTTTGTATTTTTATTTTATTAATACTATTAATTATGACCAAATTGTTGGTTGAAATAAACGAATTTAATTAAATTGAAAATATCATTTGGAAAATGTAATAAAGAGTTCGTGAAACACAAAATACAAATGACAAAAAAAATGCAACAATAATAGTGTGTGCCTCACCGGCTGCGCCAAAAAAGTTCATTTCAGTGTTAATGCCAGACAGATGGTGTCTGACGCTGGTTTTATAATAAACCTTTAGGGACGAATGACGGTGAGTAGAAATAGTTTCAACATGCCTTTTAAATAAACTAAAACATTGAAATACGAAAACAACAAACACTGTCTTAGTAAAGCCTATTCTTAGTGATTTGCTAGTTTGATCTGTGCGTGCAAGATGCACTCAAAAAAACAGACCGTCGAGCGCGGCGGACAGTCACACGGACCTATTTAATTTCACGACACGAAAAAAAAAGAGTGGGTTATTTTTCAGAGAAGGCACGAACATTGTTCATCACGCTTGTGCAAGACGAGTTGGCCATTTTAGACTAATATAACTATTCGTTCTGTCATTCAAATTCGATTGATGACAATTTCATAAAATATCAATCAGTATTTAAATTAGTACAGATTATCTGAACTTAAGGGGCCGACGAACATAAGAAGGGCAGTTTGACAAAAGAAGGGAGCGAGGGACGCGGTGCGCAGCCGTGTGTGTGTGTGTCTGTGTGAGCAGTTAGATAGCTATTATCAGCTGTACTGTACTTACTGTACCGATGAGTCGTAATGAATGAATGGTAATTCATTAATTACGACTCTAAAGATATTTCTATCTATTAGTAACTAGGTATGTTCACGATTTGCTTTGTTTTTGTTTACGACTTTGGGGAATCGTTTGTAAATCTACAGACTAGTAATGCGTTTTTTGGAAATTTCTTTACAATGCCTGTATTTCATCATGTAAGAATATTTCGACATCTAGGCTTTGTAGAGAAAATCAAGAAAAGTACCTATACGCTGTTGGTGTTCTTGAATAAATTATAAAAGGTACTTGTACATCGTCCTCGCGTGCGGTCTTACGGGGAACCGGCCGACGTTGTACGTCGAGTAAATAAAAATTATATGGATATTGTCCTTGTTAAATTTAAGCCCGTATAAGTTAATTTATTCCCTTGGTCTCCTCTTTAAAAAAACTATGGCTTCTTCTGTCTTATTTATGTAGTACTTATTACTTTTACTAAACTTAAAAATTGCTACTTAATGTATAAATAATGAATACAAGTCAAATAATAAAAGTGTCAAATAAAAAATATTCCAATAAGTTATACTTATTAACGCGATATGAGTACACCGTCCTGAGACAAGAACAATAAAAAAAAAAGATTTTGAATAAATATTTATTTTGTTATGTTCTTCATAAATATGACTTTTACCATTGTTATTATTGATTCATCTATTTAGAAAAAAACGAAACGTAATAAAGTCGTGTCCTAGAGATATTTTTTTCACGCACTGGATCTTCAACGCACTGCTTAGCGCTGAGAGTTGAAAATCCAGCAGTGTGCAGCACTCTGTTGGAATTCTCAATGCTCGGTTCAACACCGAGAGTTGAAAATGCAGTACGCGATAAAATCCCGCCTCGAGATATATACGTCCGTGCGAACATGGTCTAAAGAAACGGAACAAACAAAGCTCCACAGGTAGGTAGATAGGTAGGTAATTTATAATAAAATATACCTAGGTACTAGGTACCGGTAGTGTGAAACTCAAACCAAGAAACTTTACAGTAATATATCTTATACATCAGAATAACACATCATTTTTCTATACTGATATTATAAAGAGGAAAGATTTGATTGTTTGTTTGTATTGAATAGGCTCCAAAACTACTGGACCGATTTGAAAAATTCTTTTACGAGTAGAAGCCGAAATTATGTCTGATGAACATAGGCTACTTATTATTATTTTCAAAATCCACGCGGACTAAGTCGCGGGCGAAGTGCTAGTACATAATTTAATGATAAGTATAAAGTAAGTCGGGAAAAATCCAGCCCTCTGAGAGCTATCTTGTCGTGCGCTGCCTAAGCCGTATGGTGTTCGTGTAGACGTTGTACACGATGATAATGTATCGTGGCATTGTTTGTCATTAACTATTCTAAATAAAAGTCCGTGACAGCATATATCTGGACATTTTATGTGGAAGCTATTATAGCCAAAATAGTGAGCCATACACATTTTAGAGTATTTAGTTAATTCTCATCAAAATTAATACCTTTACCGCTTTTGGTGTTTGAAGTAGATAAACTTTGTCTTTTACACTTCACGTATTAATTTGGACGGTTTGTTCAAAAGTTACCACTATCCGAACGATGTTTCACGGCTAATCTGTTGAACTGTGTTTGAAGCCTGGGGAAGTACATCGGCTACTTTTCATCAACACTCCACATGGGCGAAGCCGCGGGCGGAAGCTAGTAAGAAATAATGTTAGAAAAGTCCGTATTGTAATGTTACGTACCAACATTTTTTATCAAATTTACTGCTTTCTGTGTAAGTTACTAAAACAATTTACTTGCATTATTTTTGTTATATTTATTTACTTATATTGTAAAGTATTTCTCACACATAAATTAATGTTGACATCGTAATTGAATTACACAAAGAAAATGCTTTCAGTTGAAATATCAATGAACGCAATACTTCGACTCCTTGAAAAGAAAATTAAAAAAAATCGGCCAAGGGCGAGTCGGATTCGTAAACATGAGTCAAATATTCATACAGGGTTTGAGAGGGGGGCAATCAGCAATAATTCAGCACATGAAATGTTTCTACGCTTGGGGTTTTACAATCATGTGCTAAATTCATGGTAACGTCGATGTCCCTTTAGCTACGACTTTCTAGAAGAGCGATGGCCGCAGTGACGGCTATCATGAAATTATGGAAGCGGGGTTTGACGGTGGCGAACAAAAGCTCTCTTGTAAAACACACACACTTTCTTTAATAAGTAACGTTTCAGTGACGTAAATTGCAGACGCTATGTGTAACCAGTCTCGAAAACCGTAGACGTATGTTTTCAGATATTGCAATATTAAATCAAAAGTTAATACAATGATTGATTATTTTAATTTGGTTGTCGTACACATTTTACTATGTGAAATCAGTATTTTAAGATTATCTTTTACGAGTAAGACAAATATACAGAATTCAGTAAGTGGGTTGCTATTAACAATCCACCTACTAATTGCGTAGCCAGTAAATATGTAACTATGTACACGAAGGAAGATTCTTGTACCTTTTTGCAGGAAGTAATTCCTTATTCGCCTTTTGTAATGTTATTTTCACCGACAGTGTAATATTCAACCTAATTAAGTTAAACACATAGGGACAAATTGCGTGCTGGTGAAATTACATTGAAACAAAACATGCCGATACTTAAGACCGAAGAACATGATAAGAAAATTTCATAAAGAATTGTATCTTATATCCGCACGTCCTCCTTGAAATCTTTGCAGTAAAGACAAGATGGAATGTACACGAAGGAAGATTCTGGTACCTTTTTGCAGGAAGTAATTCCTTTTTCGCCTTTTGTAATGTTATTTTCACCGACAGTGTAATATTCAACCTAATTAAGTAAACACATAGGTACAAGTACAAAACATGCCGATACTTAAGACATAGTAACCGCGAACTAAAAATAAATTTTCACAAATAATTTTATCTTATCTCCGCACGTCAGCCTTGAAATATTTGCATTAGAGACAAGATAACGCGGAAAGGAATAAAATAAATCCAGTTTCAAATTCTTTAGAAGACTTAAGACACTACAGATAACTTACGTATAATGTAGGAATTGCAAGGTGTAGTAATGTTAAGCTACATAAAACTGACATCCGCCATGCGACAGGTGACCTGAATAGAAATTGTGTAAATTTTGTCACTGACACTCACTGTCTTGAATAAAACTAGTCTTCTCAGTAATATATAGCTTCATCATCAATAATAAAATAAACCTCTCACTATAGTTTATTCTGCCACCATACTAAACACTACAAACAATTCAAAAGCTCAACTTCAAAAGTATCTATGTTGATATCATTAAAATTAATGAAAGGTAAGACTGTAAAAAACCCCTTGACACGACAAGGTGTCGACACCAAACTAATGATGGAGTCGCATGCCATATAGAAAGTAACAGAGTGCATGAAAACTTTTGGTCTCCATACAAAATTAATTAATTAAGTACACGACTCCATGGTTCTTGTGAACTGTAAGCACTAGAAAAATGGAGTCGCCTGTTTAAATTTTTGTTTGCAGACTTAAATTATTTGTGTCATGTAAGGCTTTTGACGTTTTAGAGTTTTTTTTAAATTTATTATGGCGCCTTCTTGTGGCTAATTGCACTCGACTGGGTGAAATAATGGTAGTTTTACTTCATATGGAAATTCTTTCTAGGTAGTCCGAGCATTTAACAACTTAAATTGTTAGCAACGCGTCAGTCACTATCTTGCAATTATGACCGCGATTGTGTTGGGCACAATTTGAAATTTTCTGTATGTAACCGTGGCAACCAAATGGCAATAATAATCCTAGAACTTAAACAGATTGGTCTCTGACTCCTTGGTTTCCTTTAAAACGTTTAAAGTTACAAATAAAAAAGCTTATATTGAATTTAATAGCGAGAACACAACATAATAACTGCAACCCGCACTTTATCCTCTTTCACTACAAACTACCATCAAAATATTTAATGAAACGACCCCAAGTTGTTAGGACGCCAACTCAAGATTCACGAGGAACCTATGAGTAAAACAAAAGTTCGTCTCTCGAAAAGGACTCAAACACTTTAATGTACCACGTGTTATGTTGAAAATATTATACGGTTACGGCCAATAAAATGGAAAAGAGCGGGTATTTTTTTTTTACTCTGAATGAAATATATTGAGATGTCGGTGGGAAAGTTTTAAGCAGAATAGTAGCTATTTGGTATTCTAGAAAGAGCATGCCATGAATCTCGATTTTAACGTAGACTTATTACAGATTGTTTGGCTATCTGTTAGTTTTATATTGAGGTCATGTTGAGCATAGTTCTAAAATATTATCCTTTGGCATTACAATACGTTTCCGATAAGTGGACGATCTTCAGATGATTTGAATAACTTCTATTTATCAATTTCACGAAGAATCAAATTTAAAAAAAAACAGGAAATACACTCAGTGCAACAAGAATCCGAATAAGATTTTGTTATTAGAAGACTCTTATAACAAAATCTTATTCGGATTCATCAGACGCCCTAGGTTTTTTTAAGCTCTCTCGCATGTGCTTCGCCCTATGTTATTTGGTACCACGTTTTTATGATTTGAACTTTGATACATTTGACATATACTGTGCTTATTGAAGTTTAGCTCAAAAAATTGGCCACCTGTTGTATGCCGCCATCGAACGCTCTTAGAAGTTTTTTCTATCTCACATTAACAATACAGTCCCTACAAGTTTCAGAAAAAAAATAACTTGCAAGCACTAACTAATGTCAGTAGTGTGAAGTTACTTTGTGCATTAGGGGCCAACTTTAAGGCACCGGGAAACTGACACAAAATAGTTTGGCAACAGCTGGTAATCAATAAAGATAAGTGCAAGCTATAATGGCTTTAAAGACTGTTAGGAGAAGCAAACAGAGGGTGAAGGGGAACGGGGGAAAGCTAGATTGGAAACTGGATTGTTTTAGGCTAAAGAATGAGATGAAGAAAAGTATTGAAAGCAGTGCCCACGAAAGTGGACATTCAAGCCTACTGGCTTACCAGTCACACCAACAATTATCAACACCATGCCATTAATATAGAACAATACTTATATTGTTCTATATTAATGGCATGGTGTTGATAATTATTTATTGAGAACAAAGAAAAAACGTTTATTTATGGTAGGTAAACAAGACGAAAATACAATATTGAATTAGAAAAATCAAAAAGCTGGGATAAATGTGCCTCGCATCGACCCGAAACGACCATTGCTCAGCATTATGCTGTTAGTCTATGTGGGACATAACAACACGACGTGTAAAAGTGTTTGTAAAAACCTACTTACAGAAATACAATCATTTATCATTTAACAGCGCTAGTTTTCATCGATAGCCAGCGTTGACGTAGTGACGTCAACCGGTGCAACAACCAACATACGAAGACGATGCGAAATTAGAGGTAGTTGAGTTGTGAGTATATCTTGCCTATGGCATTCAGTCAGTCAGTTTGCTTAAAGAGAAAGCTATAATTCAATAAAGAAAATAACATGGAAAAAAAATTGAATTATCTTTATTGTAATCGTAAAAAGAATCTGGAGAATATATCCTGAGTTGAGTGTTACAGAAATGTATTATATAAAAAACCTTTACTTTTAATCATTAACAGTTCGTGAAAGCCTTCGAATACTTTTCTAGCAACACAAAATCTTGTTAAAAAAATAAGTAAATCATGTTGTGCCTACATTTGTTACCATTAAATATAATAAAATAAACAAATAAAGACCTTTATTAACCCTTTAACTTCTAAAGCAAATAACGTTGAAGTTTGGGTAAGAAAGCCACTAACGTGGAGCTACTAGAAAAGTTAATATCAAACGAATTGTTTTCAATAAACAAAAGGCGGCTAGCAGGGCTGATGTGAGTGGAAAAGCCGGGAGGGGACGCCCTAGAAGGATTATAGTGACTTCATTCTTGAAATTCTTCAGAAAAGTCAGGTGCGTAGTATTATCAATCAGCGTGCATGTATGACCTGTGATATATGAACGTTAACGAAGCAAAAGGAGTATGAAGGGATCGTGGCGTTCAATAGTTTCTGTGCATTGGATAAAGGAATGAGCTTATATATATATTTATGTTATTTTAAGTAGGCTATCTTGAGTTACATTTTCTGCGTTATTGTGAAACTGTATTTTTTTTATAAAGAGCTTTACTATAATTGCTAATATTGCGTCATTTTTTTACAGGAGAGCGTCAAAATTTTAGGGCCGTTTTTTGTTTATATTTTTATCAATCTAATTTTGTATATTTATGTGTTATATATCATCGGATGTATATTTCAAGCCTCTATTTGCCTATGTTTTGATATCTGTGCAAAAAATAAGTGATTAGAACTAAATGGTAGCAATACCTTGCAATAAAATTACAAAAAATCAACCATACAAAGATACAAATCAAATAGAAAACGTAGGTAATAATGAAACAAAAAAATAACATAATAATTGAAATGTGCTTTTAGAGCTAATATCAAGTTATCCAGTATTTTGTCATGTCATGTAAAAATCAAAACTAAAAATTATATCAACTTCTAAAGAAATAAATGTACATGTAAGTTTACAAAACTCAAATTGTTTATAAATCTCTAGCCCACCATGTTAACAAATGATTAAAATGCTTATTTTCGTATCTAAATTAAATCTTCTCCTATGATAAATCACAAATTAAAAGGCGACGTAAATATTTGACTTACATATCAATGAGAACAATAATGATTAATATTAATTAAATCATCACAGTAACTTCTCTTAAAAACTTATTACTAACATTTCAAATGATTACTCTACTGAAATCAGTATATAGGTTTCAATCAGTCTTAGCAAATCCTGGTTTATAATAGTAATTATTCTAACTTATTGTCATTTGAGAAAACTTAAATTAAAGATTAGTATAAAAAGTTTTATAATACTTAAGTATCACATTCTTTTCAATTAAGTTTAAAATTCCTTGTTTTTTCACTCCGGCAACTTGTAGTTTATTGGCATAAAGTTTTTTAAAATTCTTAGACCAGCTCCGGGTGAATTTTGCCTTCTTTTCAATGTTGTAACTTGGGCAAACTCCGCGCGGTCGCAGGAAGTCTTATAAAAAAACAAGTTTTTATGCTCTTGGTCAGTTTTAATAACTTTGAGATCTGCCCATTTCACTTTGTCGCCATCTTCATTGGTAGTGTAGTTGCCAACAGCCAGAGATTTTAAATTCATAAAACTCTCATGTGTAAGTTCCTTTACTGTAAACGGTGTTCCTTTCTTCTTGGATGTTTTAATCAAGGTGATGTACTGATCAGGTACATAAATTGGCGAAGGATTTAGAGCTCTATTGATATTCCTCTGAATGATGGAGTGAACGTAAAATTTATGGGTTATGCTATTTAGTTTCGGAAACTCATTTATGGCGTGCTGGTACATTGCCAACATAAATTTATTTTTCTGTTGGCCGCAACAGTTGTCGCTATAAATAACAACGTCGAAATCTTCACTTGCTTTGCAAATACAAATAGCGACTGCGCGCGTTTCATTTCGACAGGCAGTGCATTCCATGAACGAACGGCCTGGAAAGTAAAAGATTAGTCGGTTAAAGTTCTGAAGTGCTTAGGCGTTTTAAGCTTTAAGTTATCCGATAATCTTAAAACATTCGTGTGGGAGTCGCAAAGAAACTGGAAACGTTTCTTGAGATAGAGAGGAGTGGAAGGGGAAAAGAGCACATTATACACCAGGGAAAGAATGTGAGCATTACGGCGAAGGCGAATTGGTAACCTCTTGAGCTTCACATGATATTCGGAAACATGGTCATATTTGCGCAAACCAACTATTAATCTTAAACAAAAATTTTGGAGTCACTCAAGTTTATCGAGTTGGTCTTGGGTAAGGTCCAAGATAGCTGGCATCAGCATAGTCAAGGATGGGTAAAAGAAGCGATTGTGCAAGCGCAATCTTGGTAGCAGTCGGCACAAAATTACGCAATCTCTTCAAAGATGCAGCGGATGCAAATAGCTTGCGGCTAACTTCCTGTAGCTGGGCAGTCCAAGAGAAGTTCTTATCAATTAATAAATCTAAGTTTTTAACTTTCTCACTGAAGAAAACAACTGAGTTGTCAAATGAAACTTGAGGAATAGTCGTCCAGTCGATCCTTGAGACCGTCCTTGAACTGCCTACTAACACAACTTGCGTCTTTATGTGGTTAACCATAAGTCCGTATTTCTTAGCCCAGTTGCATATTCGGGCTAGATTACGATTAATCGTTACGATAGCCTCGGATGGATTTCCGAGAGGAGCTCGCTAGTAAATTTTTAGATCATCAGCATAAAGATGGTAGGAAGAAATTAATTCGTCGGAGATGGAGTTAATAAAAACTGCAAAAAGTAAAGGGGATAGAACACCACCCTGAGGTACACCGGCAGAAGTATTACATCAGGAAGACAAGGTCTCTCCAATGCAAATACGTTGCCGCAGACCGACCGGTAACTACGAATCCAGTCAATTACCGATGGAGATATGTTAAGAGAAAAAATAATGCCAAGCAAAACATCAAAAGCAACAGTATTATAAGCGTTACTGAAATCTAGCAAAGCTAAGACCGTTTGATTACCGTCTTCCATGGCTGACCTTATATCATCCGTAATGTTCATTCAGAAAAGGATGTTGAATTAGACTTTTTAGGTAAAGGAATTATAGGAGCATCTTTCCATAAGCATGGAAAGATACCACTAGATGCAGAAAAAAATAGGATGTGACTAATGGTAGGAAGGATAAGATCTAGCACAGAGACTAACATATTTCGGCTGATACAGTCACTTCCAACTGCATTGGAACTAATCTAAAGTATGCTCTTCTTAACATCACATGCGGAAAACTGACGAAAAACAAATGGGGAATAACTGGGAGTTGGAAGAAAAGAAAGATAATTTAGTGTATTAAGTGTCCTGATGTATGCGGGGCGGCGGACATCCTCGAGTCCGCCGTCTCTGGACCCATTTAGGGGGGGGGGGTGGAAGAGGGCGTTGTCCTTCCTCCGCCTACGGCCGGTGCACCTACTCAGGATTGGGAGAGTGGACGAGATATCTCTCTCCCTTTCCCCAGCCTCCTTCTGCGAGATAACTGTTTCGCAGGAGGAAACCACCGCGTCGCAGGACTCCCCGCTGCTGACCATCGAATTCACTACGGTCGGCAGCTACAGGTCACGGCCTACTTCTGAGAAGAGAACACGGCACGGCTCCTCAAAAGTGGCACATTCTGCCAGCGTATGCCACGACGTGTCCTCCCGGCAGTCGACGTAGTGGTGACATCGGGCGTTCGGCTCCGTGTTTATGCGACACAGATACTTTCGGAAACACCCACGCCCCGAAAGTACCTGCGTCACCCTAAACGACAGGGAGCCGTGCCTCCTCCCGAGCGGCCTCGTCACCAATGAGGCGCCCGACCCCTGGGTCGGGCGCCTCATTGGTGACGAGGCCGGTGGTAGGGCGTGAGAGCCTACCCGCCATTACACCACCAGGACCTCGCGAAGCAGCGACCGACGCTGTTCCATATGGCGCTGCATCGGCCGCTCACCCCTCGCTCCCTCGCGCCACCGATACTGTAACGCGAAAACCTTCGCCTCTAGGTCCCAGGGCGGGGATCCGGCCAGTGCACAAGCCAGTCCCTTGGGAGAAGCAAGCCAAATACCTAGGCGTGATCCTAGATCAAAATTGCACTGAGTGCACTGATTGATGGGCTCAGCAGCACTATATCATCTGCATAGCTCAACTTATTAACCATTACACCATCTACTGAACAGCCGACATTGGTTCTGCTGATTTCATCAATCAGGTCATTAACGTACAGGTTAAACAAAGCAGGCGATGTCAACCCACCCTGTCTCACTCCACACTCCAACAAGTACGGCTCGGAATACATATTATTCCACCTGACTCGATTTGTTTGCGAGCCGTACCAGAACTTCAACAAGCTAACTAGCTCTGTAGGCAAATTTAAGCTATGAACTTTAGACCATAGCTTCGCATAGGATACGAGGTCAAAAGCCTTTGAAAGGTCAAGAAAGGCAGCATAAACTGGCGTCTTCCTGTCCGTATAATAGCTTACAGTCTGCTTGAGCGCCAGGATAGAACTTTCCGTCGAAAGTTTGCTTCCGAAGCCAAACTGCGCATCACTCAACGTCAAATAGCTATCAAGTTGACGCTCAAGCAGACGATCAAACACCTTTCCTACTACCGTAGCCAAGGATATAGGCTGTAATTGTTTTTGTCAGAGACATCACCGGTCTTATTTTGAATTACGGGTACTACCACACTTTCTACTAAATCTACTAGAAGATAGGTATGACGCACGCAAAATGTATAAAGCATTGCAAGTATGCGGTATATATGAGGTCCAGCGTACAACAAGTGCTCTACACCCAATCCGTCATGCCCCGGAGACTTCCCCTTTGATAAATTGGTCACTACTTGCTTAATTTCCTTAGCATTGAAACCCCAGGGAGCCTCCAAGTCAGACTTACCACTGTCGCACCACGCTCCTGAGTCAACGTGGACTGCACTCTAAAATCATCTTTAAAAATATTGGCTATACACTTTGAGTCCGTCATCACATCCACACTCACAGGAAAGCCCGTTTTTGGACCTAGCTTATTATTCTGTTTCCAAAACTTTACGATTTTTTTCTGAGAATACTGTTGAGCTATATTATCCATCCTTATCTGATCTTTGTGATTTTGACAATATTGTAACCTACTTTTAAACCTGTTCTTACTACATTTCATATTTAAGTCACTAAGACCTGACCTTGGCATACCATTTAATTTCCATTGCTGATATTTATCCCGGGCCTCCCTGTGTGCATGTTTAACATATTTATTCCAGCCATACAGCCATTTAAGCAGCACATTAAGGCGGTTCGCGCGCGCGCCTCTTTCGCTTTTGGTAGACTCCACTTTATTCTGACAGCCCGTAGTAAACTGTCACTTAAATGCAAGCTGCGCATCTATACCGCAGTCATCCGTCCCATCATGACCTATGCCTGTGTTGTATGCAGACCCTTCAAAACCGTTTCCTCAGAAAGGTCACGGGTGCCCCGTACTATGTCCGTAATATAGATCTCCACGTAGACCTTAAAATGCCCACCATAAAACAGTTCATGAAACGCTTATCTAAGCGTTTCTTCGACTGTGGCATCAAACACCCAAACCCCTTGATCTCAGGGGCCGCCCGCTGCACTCCCTCCCGCATTAGCAGTATTCGCCGACCAAGGCATACCTTAATCGCCCCCGACGATGCCACTACCCTCCTCCAGGAGAGTAGTAAGGCCACCAGCACTCTACGTAAGCCCAAAACGTGATTGCCGTCCTACCGCCCTCACCGCCGAGGCCCGCCGCGACGCCCAAATCCACACCCCTCCCGACCCTTGCTCGAGCCAGCCCGTGCCGCTGAGCCTGTAGCTTTAAATTCGTCCCAAAATCCAATAAATCCTGATCCAGCTAGTCCCTTGCTGCCCTCTTCCAGCGACGCCCTAAGCCGAGGTCCGTACCCCACAGGGGGTGCCCTTAGCGTGAAGTCGCTTAGTTTTTAGTTAGTATTTAAGTTTAAGTCCTGGCTGGAGGCAGCAGTCGACAACCTTACAGGTTTACCTGCGAGATGCCATACACAAAAAAAAAAAAGACGAGTGACGGGGAGCACGAACAATTTCAAAATACCAATATAAAAACTAAAACATTGAAAAACGAAGACAACAAACACTGTCTTAGTAAAGCCTATTCTTAGTGATTTGCTAGATTGATCGGTGCGTGCAAGATGCACTTACAAAACGCTACAGGCCGTCGAGCGCGGCGGACAACCACACGGTCCTATTTAATTATACGACACGACAAAAAAAAGTGTGGATTATTTTTAGAGAAGGCACGAACACTGTTCATCACGCTTGTTTCTAGACGAGTTGGCCATTTTAGACTAATATAACTATTCGTTTTGTCATTCAAATCCGATTGAATAAATATCAATCAGTAGGATTATCTGAACTTAATGATGATTTTAAAGATTTTTTTTTTTTTTTTATAAATGGCATCTCGCAGGTCAACCTATGAGGTTGTCGTCTGCTTAGACGGACTTGCCTGTGGTTGCCCTAATAAATTAAGGCCTCCAGCCAGGACTTAAACTTATGTACTAACTTAAAAACTAAGCGACAACGCTAAGGGCACCCCTTCGGGGTACGAACCTCGGCTTAGGGCGTCGCTGGGAGAGGGCAGCAAGGGACTAGCTGGATCAGGATTTGAGTGATTTAGGGACGAATTTAAATCTACAGGCTCAGCGGCGCGGGCTGGCTCGAGCAAGGGTCGGGAGGGGCGTGGATTTGGGCGTCGCGGCGGGCCTCGGCGGCGAGGACGGTAGGACGGCGATCGGGTTTTGGGCTTGTGTAGTGTGCTGGTGGCCTTACTACTCTCCTGGAGGAGGGTAGTGGCGTCGTCAGGGGCGATTAAAGTATGCCTTGGTCGGCGAATACTGCTAATGCGGGAGGGAGTGTAGCGGGCGGCCGCTGAGATCAAGGGGTTGGAGTGTTTAATGCCACAGTCAAAGAAGCGCTTCGATAAGCGTTTCATGAACTGGTTTATGGTAGGCATTTTAAGATCAATGTGGAGATTTATATTACGGACATAGAAGGGGGCACCCGTGACCTTTCTGAGGAAACGGTTCTGGAGGGTCTGCATCTTATGGAGATGACGTGGGTGAGCGTGCGCAAATACAACGCAAGCATAGGTCATGATGGGACGGATGACTGCGGTGTAGATGCGCAGTTTGCATTTAAGTGACAGTTTACTACGGGCTGTCAGTACAAAGTGGAGCCTGCTAAGAGCGAAGGAGGCGCGCGCGCGAACCGCCTTAATATGAGCCTTAAAGGTAAGGTTTTCATCGAGGATCACGCCTAGGTATTTGGCTTGCTTCTCCCAGGGGATCGGCTTACCGTACATAGTGATCGGGCTGGGAAGTGGGGGTGGGACTCGACGACGTCTCGAGAAGAGAACCGCCTGACTCTTATCGGGGTTGACCTCGATTCTCCATTTCCGGAACCAAGCGCCTAAGACGTTTGCGGAGTTTTGGAGAGTACGAGCTATAGCATTGGGACAATGACCGGTATAGTAAACGGCAGTGTCGTCGGCGAAGAGTGCCAACTGAGCCTTTTTACTCTGTGGGATATCGCTGGTGAACAGCGTGAAAACTAGAGGAGATATGACGGAACCCTGAGGGACACCGGCGCGAATAGGGTGAGGGGACGAGAGTGCACCCTCGATGCGATAACGGAAGGTGCGATTCGACAAAAAGTCTCGTAAGATGAGCACGAGACGATCTGGCACTCCTATTTGGTAAAGCTTGTATAACAAGCCGTTGTGCCAGACTTTGTCGAAGGCTTTCGCTATTTCGAAGAATAACACACCCGTCGTCGCGTTACGCTGCATACTGGCGCACAAGTGCTCTACGATACGGTGGACCTGGTGGATACTCGAGTGTTGTGGACGGAAACCAAACTGCTCGTTGGGAATGAGGCTCTTTGCTTCGGCGTAGTCTTTGAGACGCTTATAAATAAGCCTCTCGTAGATTTTGCCGAGAACGTTGAGTAAGCTAATGGGACGGTAGCTGGAGGGCTCAGACTTTGGCTTGCCTGGCTTTGGGATACCGATGACTGTTGCTTCTTTCCACGCTTGTGGGAAGATGTTGTTGCTCAAGGCGCCATTGAAGATGGCGGTCATGAGCATTATTAGAGGGGCAGGTAGGAGTTTGTATACCTTGTTGGTAATATCGTCCGAACCGGGGGCTTTACGAGCTTGGAGCCCTTTTATGATGTCGTGCACTTCATCTGGAGTGACGGGAGGCAGAGGATCATCAGGGTCTTCAACGGGTGGAAAGGAGGCTCTCCGTTCGACTTCAGCGTCGACCTTGTTCAGGTGAGCTTGGTCTACTGGTTGAGAGCTGGGAGAACACTGGTACTCTAGGCTGTCAGCAAGGCATTTGGCCTTGTCGGTGCTGTCGAACGCGACGCTCTTGTCGGGGCGAATGAGGGGAGGCATAGAGACCTCCTCGGAGGAGCGTAATTTCCTCTGAAGGTGCCAGAAGGCTTGGTGAGTGGGCTCGAGTTCACTGAGCATCTTGTTCCAACCCTCTGAGCGAACCTCCCCTATGCGTTTCTTTAGAGCACGCTGTAAATGGCGCATGTGGGCTTTGTTCGCGTCACAAGGGAAGGAGTCGTAGGCACGAATAGCCGCATTCTTCTCGGTTATCAAGTCACGTATGTCAGAAGGTCCAGGTCCAGGTCCAGGTCGAGGTCCAGCGATGGTCTTCCATCACCGGAACTTCCCGTGAACAATCCGTCAAAACGGATTGAACGTGCTCAGTAAACGAGTCGATTGCGGCCCTGATTTTAAAGATTATAATTCTGTTAATACATACTTGTTACGATCTCGAATCACATTTGATTCGACATACAAACTGACACTAACATACAATTGCAAAAATTTATTAACAGTATACCTAAAACAGGGTTTGACAAGTTCTCAACTTCAAATTCTAAATTCAGAAACCTGGTTTTCGCTTTTAGAAAACAGAAAAAAAATGCGTTCATTCAATCTCATAAAAATGTCTCCACAACAACTTTTTTGGATACAAAATAAAAATGGTGTAATAAACATTTTTTCCTATGAAATTGTCTCATGCTACGTAAGCTCTTGAGTATAATATCGTCGGCCGTCGACTTGACTTAGTCTTGTCAACTCAATTTATCCTTAAGCGAGTTTTTTTAACACTTATTTTCTTTTTGACTCCCACTTTGGTCTAGTGGTCGTAAGAGCTACTGATGAGCATGAGGTCCTGGGTTCGATTCCCAGGTCGGGCAAAATTTTATGGGTTTTTCTATCTAGAATTTCTTAGTAGCAGCCCGGATTTGTGCCCGGTTGTTGGCAATAGACTCGCCCCTATTACGTGTGACTTAAAAATAACTGGCTAAATGTGGGTGTACTATAGGTACACCTCTGCCTAACCCTTCTGGGATTACAGGCGTGATTTTATGTTATTTCTATTTATATTATTCTCTTGACGCCTGAAGGACAGTAAAGACTATTTATGTTAGAAAATTTTGAACAAAAATAGCCTTCTCTAAGTATTTCTTGCTTGGCTGAAGCTAATTATTTTGTTAGGTTTAATCTTTTAATGACACGAAATACTCCTACTTAACTTTTTGAGTGGATGTTAGTGATAAGTGGAACAATTTATTATTTGGTGTGACACCTCGCACGTGCGCTTATATTTTTAATTTATTTATAAACATGAGGCAAATATTTATACAGGGTTTGAGAGGGGGGCAATCAGCAATAATTCAGCACATGAAATATTTCTACGCTTGGGGTTTTACAATCATGTGCTTAATTCATGGTAACGTCGATGTCCCTTTAGCTACGGTTTTCTAGAATAGCCATGGCCACAGTGACGACTCTCATGAAATTATTGAAGCGGGGTTTGACGGTGGCGAACAAAAGCTCTCTTGTAAAACACACACAGTTTCTTTAATAAGTAACGTTTCAGTGACGTAAATTGCAGACGCTATGTGTTACCAGTCTCGAAAACCGTAGAAGTATGTTTTCAGATATTGCAATATTAAATCAAAAGTTAATACAATGATTGATTATTTTAATTTGATTGTCGTTCACGTTTTACTATGTGAAAACAGTATTTTAAGATTATCTTTTACGAGTAAGACAAATATATAGAATTTAGTAAGTGGGTTGCTATAAACAATCTACCTACTAATTGCGTAGCCAGTAAATATGTAACTATGTAAACAAAGGAAGATGCAGGTACCTTTTTGAAGGAAGTAATTCCTCAGTCGCCTTTTGTAATGTTATTCTCGCCGACAGTGTAATATTCAACAAAATTAAGTTAAACACTATGGGTACAAATTGCGTACTGGTGAAATTACTTTCAAACAAAACATGCCGATACTTAAGACCGCAACATGAAAAGAAATTTTCATAAAGAATTTTATCTTATATCCTCACGTACTCCTTGAAATCTTTGCAGTAAAGACAAGATAACGCAAAAAAGTATGAAAGAAATTCAGTTTCAAATTCATTAGAAGACTAAAGATACTACAGATAACTTACAGATAATGTAGGAATTGCAAATAAAATACGACATGCGACAGGTGACATGCGACCGTATGACAATTTCACAAAAAATTTAACAGCACCTGAATGGAAAATAATTGTGTCAATTTGGTCACTCTATGAATTACATAATAATTATGTCGCATTGTTCAATTATAATTATAGGGTTCTGGTGTCTATATAATGTCCATATTCATTTAAAATTAGTACAACATCTCACAATGCTGAAAGTCTTGTGCAATGATGCATCATTCTTGATTACAGGTAAAGAAAGAAAAGATTTCTTACTTTATGTCGAAACTTCAGAATTTGCCTTTGAATGATACTTCATCTAACCTTAACTCAAAACAGAATTGAAAAAACCTAGCCTTCTCAGTTTTATTTAGTTTCATCTTTTCAAAAATCGTAAAAAACCTCTCAATATAGTTTATTCTGCCACCATACTAAACACTACAAATAATTAATTACGTGCGAGACAAAATCTCCACACTCACCCTCAAAAGTATCTATGTCAATATCATTAAAATTAATGTAAAGGTAGACTGTAAACCCTTTGACACAGCAAGGTGTCGACACCAAACTAATGATGGAGTCGCATGTCATAAAGAAAGTAACAGAGTGCATGAAAAACCTTTGGTCTCCTTTCAAAATTAATTAATTAAGTACACGACTCCATGGTTCTTGTGAACCGTACACACTATTAAAATGGAGACGCCTGTTGAAGTTTTTGTTTGCAGACTGAAATTAATTGTGTCATGTAAGGCTTTTGACGTTTTAGAGTTTTTAATTTATTATGTCGCCTTTTTGGGGCTAATTGCACTCGACTGTGTGAAATGATGGTAGTTTTACTTCATATGGAAATTCTTTCTAGGTAGTCCGAGCATTTGACAATTTAAATTGTTACCAACGCGTCACAGTCACTATCTTGCAATTATGACCGCGATTGTGTTGGGCACAATTTGAAATTTTCTGTATGTAACCGTGGCAACCAAATGGCAATAATAATCCTAGAACTTAAACAGATTGGTCTCTGACTCCTTGGTTTCCTTTAAAACGTTTAAAGTTACAAATAAAAAAGCTTATATTGAATTTAATAGTGAGAACACAACATAACAACTGCAACCCGCACTTTATCCTCTTTCACTACAAACTACCATCAAAATATTTAATGAAACGTCCCCAAGTTGTTAGGACGCCAACTCAAGATTCACGAGGAACCTATGAATAAAACAAAAGTTCGTCTCTCGAAAAGGACTCAAACACTTTAATGTACCACGTGTTATGTTGAAAATATTATACGGTTACGGCCAATAAAATGGAAAAGAGCGGGTATTTTTTTTTTACTCTGAATGAAATATATTGAGATGTCGGTGGGAAAGTTTTAAGCAGAATAGTAGCTATTTGGTATTCTAGAATGAGCATGCCATGAATCTCGATTTTAACGTAGACTTATTACAGATTGGTTCGCTATCTGTTAGTTTTATATAGAGGTCATGTTGAGCAAAGCTCTTTCTGCTTGACTGTACGATCTATACTAACGTGGAGCTACTAGAAAAGTTAATATCAAACGAATTGTTTACAATAAACAAAAGGCGGCTAGCAGGGCTGATGTGAGTGGAAAAGCCGGGAGGGGACGCCCTAGAAGGATTATAGTGACTTTATTCTTGAAATTCTTCAGAAAAGTCAGGTGCGTAGTATTATCAATCAGCGTGCATGTAAGATATATGAACGTAGCAAAAGGAGTATGAAGGGATCGTAGCAAGTGGCGTTCAATAGTTTCTGTCCATTGGAAAAAGGCATGAGCTTATATATATATTTATGTTATTTTAAGTAGCTTTTTTTGAGTTTTGTTTTGTTTGAATTTTTCTTGAGTTACATTGTCTGCATTATTGTGAAACATTTTTTTTTTAATAAAGAGCTTTAGTATATGTATGCAAAATATCGGTATAACCGTGAATAAACTAGCTAGTAGGTTTTATTCCCGTTTTTCTTATGAAAGAAAAAAAAAGCGATTGAATACGGAAATTGGAAACTTTAATATGTATGGTTACTATACAATCAAGTATATCAATTAATATAAGTATTTTCTTCAATTTTGTATTGCAGAATAACAGTATATTTTTATTAAATAAATATACATATTTATTATATTATAACATCACGCCTGTAATGTAATGCCACGAAGGGTTCGACTGGGGTGTACTTCCGCGTAGTTAGTACACCCACATTTCGCCAGTTAAGTCCCTCAAATTCAGGTTAATAATTTGAAAAAAAAAAACATGCTTGCTCGGTTTGTATGTCTTAATGTAGGTAAATATTAAGAGTAAAAATATCTGTTTATTATACAGACACAAGTTTTTTTTAAAATTATTATTTCAGAAATAAACGAAACAAGAATTGAGACTAACGCCATTTAGTTACGTGCTCGAACAAGAGCGCACGCGATATCCAACTTTGTTACTTGTGCGTTAGCATCAGTAATAAAGGCGCATTTAGCACATAGCGGAGCTTAGGTGTAAAATGATTTTAGAGTGCTTGGTCTTAAGATCCATATAGTTGGCGTTCCTTTTGCCATCAACCAGGAACAAATCAAGACTCCGGCTTGCTCTGAGAAATTTCGGATAGAAAAACCCAATAACACTTTGCCCGACCTGGGAATCGAACCCAGGATCTCATGCTTAGTAGTAGCAATTGCTATTACTAGACCAACGAGGCAGGAAATTACAGTATTCATCGAAAACAACTAGCAAGCTTAGAAAATGCAAATTCTTGCCAGAACTTTATGCAATGCGAAAGAAACCTTGCCAAAATAGTGCATGTTCTGTATTGTTCTACATGTTGTGCATTCCTGCATGTTCTTTTGTAAAAAACACAATGCCACATATATCCCACAAACTAACTTACCCGCTCATTTCACAGCCCCAACGTAAGTGGTGGATTCGCAAGAGCGTCGAGTGGTTTTCTAAGTGTAAACAAAAGCTTTTCGCCACCCGCGAAGCGAGCAATTTATTCAAATAAAACAAAATAGCACCCACTCCTAACCACAGGACTTTTAGAACGGAAGTTTCTGGAATTTTGACTTTTCCCACACGTTTTAAACTGCCTGGTCTGGGTGGGCTTAATTATGGGTGGTACTCCGGGAATAGAGATGCTTAGTAAATGTTGAAAATTACAGTTTTGACGTACAATTTTGCAATTTAGAGTATTCAATATAGCATCCTATTCAGTTTGTATTATTTACCTGTTCAAAAGCAAAAACAAAATATTTGTTCATATCAAAAGTACCAGAAAAACATAATAATTTATTATTATATAATTCAAACGCTATGATGACTTTGCTTGGAATGGGGAAGGCAACTGTCAAAATGGCGCTGTCGCAGCTAGTTCCCAACACAGGCCAATAATACAAGGTGTCATGTGATTTTATTTTATTTTAGCGAAAATTGACGCGTTGTTGTGTTCCTAGATACTCCGAAATTGGAGTCTACAATTTCCCGAAAGCCCCTAAACTTAGAACATTGTGGTTTAAAGCTATTCGTGGAGATTTTTTTGAGTTCGAGTTTATGTCGGAATCATTTTGAAGAAAGTGATTACGAGGAAATATTCAAGGTTTAAAATTCTGACATTTTCCACGTCAAGTACTTGTTTTAAAATGCTGAAATTGCGAACATAAAATGAAATGAATGAACGAAATGTCAAATTTATTGTAGGCCGTAGGGACCTAGCTATGGTCACGCCATCTACAATTAGCTTTGCCCGACCTTCCCCATTGTGTCAATAATCAAAGAACGGAAGACATTTTTATTACAAGGGTTGGTTGTCAGTACGAAAAAAATTTAGATCCACCGTTGAAAACCATAAATTATTTACCTGTCAGTTTTGACACGACCTTAACGAACATGGAATTTATCGGGTATCAACAACCGTTCAAGATGATTGACATAATTTTAATAATATCTATCTACATTATTCAAAGAGAACCTAAATACAAATATTTTCTTTTTCAGAGTAAAAATGCGCATGTTAGTATTTTTTAATTTTTTCGGATTGTGAATCTAAGCGTTGGTACTAACTTATCTGTTATTATATCAGATATTAATTTTGATATCAAAATAATTAAGTACGTCACTATCTCTCAGTTTATGATTGATTATATCACTGATTTTATTGGGTTGCCTATTAGAAGTTTCTTAAGGCTCCCGCAAAACGGGGCGGCGCCACAGCGCGACACAAAGGCACCGCTCGTCGCGCGACACGCGGTGCCTTTGTGTCCCACTGTGGTGCCGCGCCAGTGTGAACAAGACTTTAGTGAGGATACATTTTGTGCATTAATTGTGTTTTCAATGACCACAAAAACCACAAGACAAAGAAAATATTTTGGTCTCCAAAAAAATTTTGAACACTAGGTTTACCGCATTGGATGAGTACGCAAGCCTTTGAGCAACGTTTTATTCCGTATTTAAACCAAATGCTCTCTGTACATTTACCACCATTTATGACCTACCTAAACACAGGCTTCAATAATAATAAACTTATTTAAACTTCTACCTAAGTTTTGAGACACGTGGGTGATGATCTAATTTTGCATAGCTATGAAGGTATAAGAATTATTAAGTGTACTTTCAACTTTTCACAGTCCGACAGTCAGTCTGTAAGCTAATAAACTTCTATAGAACAGTGAATTAAAATTTAAAACAGAAAGTATTACATATCTCATATATACAGAATTTTTCATTGGATACGTATATTTTGTACCTACAGGGAAATAATAATAAGAGGCCTAATTTTATTCTCAATCAACCGATCGCTCGTGAATTCGACATTCAAAATTATAATCAAAGAAAAGCATTTATTGTTGACTTCATTAAGTTTCAATTTGAGACAATATTAATTAAAATCGAATCGGAAATTCGACGTTCTTCGACAAATGCCATATTATTATAACATTTCGAAATTATTGATCTTATAACCATACACTCTATAGGCTGATTTATACAGTCGTGATGTGTGTAGATATAAACACGAATAAAATAAAAATAAAATTGATTTGATGCTTTCTTGAGGGGCCAATGACCGCTGGCAGTGTCATTACTTGAAGTATGATATAAGAAGGGAGGGCGTGTCAGACTTTTACTGACTAAAACGCATCCGTGTTCCTTCAGTTGCCTTTGCCAGGGGCCACGGTATCTCTTTAGAACCACCCGCGACCCTGTCAGACAGACGCCAATAACATCTACAAAGTTTCTCTAGCAAATTTAATTTGACCCTGTATTTGCATTAGTTAAATAGCGTATGTCACGATGCCCTAGGAGTTAAGGCCTCGTCTCACATGCCCGACGTTTTGGGTTCCGGGCAAGTACCACTGTAACATTTTCAATTCATATGTACTTTTTTATTGAGAGTTTATCTTGGAAATTATTCACATCAGTAAAAGAAAACATCGTGAGGAAACCTGAACTTATATTTAATATACATAAGTCTGAAGTCGCTAACCCATCTTGAGCAAGCGTGGTGATCCTTTCTTGTGCCTTTTCTGTATTATAAAATTCAATTTCCCTGCGTGGGACAGTAACATGCGGGTAATAAATTATTATTACGCCGTTATACGAGTATCTAAATGTAACACTTTAAAATGAAAAACTAAACACTTTTGGACATACTTAAGGACAATCTTGCCACAGGAATTAGATTGTTTTGCTAATGTCAGCATCTACAGCCATTATAGCAGGTCAATATTATTATTATTCAAACTTTGAAGTGTCTAGCGATGTTCTACATTGTAAATTATTTGCAGACACTTTGACTTTCTGGGTAAAGAAAGAAAGAGCAAATATTGAAACTAGTACAGGAATACGCAGTACATACACAAACAGAACATACACTACACACACTCTTAAGAAATATATAATAATAATAAAATAAATTAAATGAAAATAAAAACACAGTCCTGTCCGAGGCCAAAAGCCCCCTATCACAGCATAATGCTGCGACAATTAAAAAGAAGTGTCACAGAGCTGGGATTCTGATAGCGCCCGCTGTGATGTCACGGACAGTTACAGAAATTGATGAAAAATAAAATAAATAAGATAA
Organism: Dasypolia templi; assembly: GCA_963555695.1. Taxonomy (NCBI): domain Eukaryota; kingdom Metazoa; phylum Arthropoda; class Insecta; order Lepidoptera; family Noctuidae; genus Dasypolia; species Dasypolia templi. The sequence continues at coordinate 7,538,254 of OY743137.1, read as the reverse complement.
TGTACAGTAAGCGCTCAAAAGTGCATAGGCACGTTGAGAGAATCATATTGCTGTGAACTCGCGGTGCCACTGTATGTGTTATAACGCCACACACCACAAAGATCGCAGTTTTCAGTTTCACGGCACACACTGATGTATCGTCGCATACTCGCATCGCACTGCACGAAACAAAAATATATTTGCGTGCTGGTACCCGTTTGGCCTAATAATGAATTCACGTTCAATGAGATCTGAGTTCGTATCAATGTGTGGCTGTTTTTGTTTCTTTGAAACCATAAATTATATTTAATTTTGAATTTTATGAAACAATTTGTTGGGTATTTAGGTTTAATATTGCTTGTTTCATGCTTATTATTTTTTTTTTTATAAAAAGTTAAATGTTACATAGTGCATTATTATTTAACTATTTATGTGATTTTTTATTTATCTCTTCGGTGTTAGAAGGTAGAATTTAAAAAAAAATCGTGCTGCATATGATAATAAAATATTTATTCGTTTTTTTATATTTATAAAATTAACAAACTTTATGACAATTGTGACGTCACATTCCTACCTAGATAAAATACGTTTTCTTGTAACCGTTCATAAGTTTTTCAGTTCCATACCAACTAATTCAATTTATAATAACATAACAAGGAAAGAATATTCTAATAACATAAATTTTGTTGTTGAAACCCACTTATTATAGGTATTCAGCAGAGTTTATTGAAAAATAATATAATGATTAAGACTGTATGCTTTTTATGTTACGTCACAATTAATTATAATATTGGGCTTTAGTGTTCATTTTCTTGACGAAAAGAAGTTTGAAACTAATCCTCAATTTAGGATCATTAAATAATTACGGATATGTTAATTTGAACAATTATTTAGTTACACCGTCTAATAGTTAAAACAAAACATCTAGGTATTAATACTTTGTATAACCCCTATTATTTTCAATGCCTTTTGAGCTGGTTTTCTATGATGCAAGCCTTCAGCATGGAGGGCACGGCGAACAGTTTGCAATGAGGTGTCCAATAATTCCGCAAAGTGTCCAGTTGGTGTGAAACCATTTGTTTCATACTCGCCCACCATATGTCGTCCCTGCGCCTCGCTAATAAGCGATGTCCTTCCACTTCGCTGTCTACTAGCAAGGCTACCATATTCCTCATGTCTTTTAATGCAGAGACAGTATTCATCTAAAACAAAATATATATATATATATATTAAGCAGCTATAACAAAATACTTAATGTGACTCCATTTTTATATAATTTAAAAAACTTTATTTAATATAACTATACAGTATTAAAACTCTGCAGTTATTAATCCAATTATAATCACTAATTATTTATCTTTCAGGCCTCATGATGGATGATTAAAAAAAATAATGGATGGATGGATGGATGGATTAAAAAATGAATAAATATAATTAATATTTACGTCACCAAATAATCTTAGGTTAATTAATTAATTAATAATCATTTTAAATAAAGGTTTAAGTGGCAAGAATAAGTAATAATAATAGTCGCCCTCGCCTCAATATTAATATTTGCCTACATTTTGAGAATAAATACAATACTGCTATTTAATAAACCACACGTCACTAAACAACAACTACAATCAATCGACAACGTTCATTCCGATCAAGTTAAACATTCGTAAAACTCAAGTCTACCTCACAAAATCTAAATTCCTTGTTTAGTTTTCTATGACCTACCTTTTTTACTTTACGATATGTGGACAAAGCGATCAAGATAAAGAATATTATATTACTGACCCATTACTTCCAATCGAGCAAAAACTTACAAAAAGCCTATAGATTTATGCGTGAGATTTGAACTCACATTCGCGCATCCATCTGCACGCGCTTAAACGCTAGGCCATCTTGACTCATGTTAGTAAGTTGAAATTATGAAGCACAATCACTTGTTGACGACAATGATTATGCGTGTGTCTCTTGGAAATAGAAGGTCGTAAGTCAAACTAAACGTCAAGCTATTGCTTTGTGAGAATGCCTATAGACTTTTGGTCGCCACTGTACAGTTACATAATAAAAATTTAAAAAAAAACGATCGAAAACCGCGTGTCAGGACCCGACGTAATATCCTTGTCTATGCCTTTAGTGTCAGTGTTCTTTAACTCTATGGCACCGCTGTGACAAGCAAGTAGACGCAAATTAAAAACACTACAGCGCGGCGGTCCAATGCTACATTATTGCAGAGATTATTACAACACCTACACACGTGATTGTACACTAACTGCTCAAGAAATGATTATGTTTACCATAAGATTGTCTCAATAATATGACTGTCATATGAAATGCATCTTAAAAAATGCCCATAATTGAGGATCTCAATTTACACCAGCATTTGTAAATGTTATTCGTTATCACTGACAACCCCCTGACTTTACCAACACTCAACTTTAGCACTAAACATGCGACACAAAAGTGCGTTTTGTCGCAATTTCGCGCAATGACACCTTATTTTCAGAGCGAATATATACTCTGACAAAATGCCTGACGTAAGACGGAAACGTGTCATAAAAACCTCACTTATTCGTGATAACATTTATGACAAAGCTAAGCTTGTTGTGGGCATATAAAATAACTGGATTTTTTTGAGCGTGAAAAAGGTAAGTTTATTCGATTATGTTGGTTCGAGGAGTTTGTGTACGAAAAACGGGAAAGGTAGATAGATGTCTAAAATTATATTGTTTAACATACTTAAATCGAATGAGGACGAGTAACAACGGGAATTTATAAAGCCTATGACAGTGGAACCTTCCATTAAAGACACATCGATTGTTTTTGGTGGCCTTCAAAAACAACAGGTTCATAGTGTATGACCAGATGACGTATGAATGTGGACGACGAAAAAATAAAATTCTCGTATCGAAATATATCGTGAGCTTAGGTTTCCAAATTGTTTAGTACGTCCTAGTGGTTTTATTGGTTATATATCCCTACCACGGACACCAATAGATATTGACGAAATTAAGACTTTCTGGGTACTCGCTACAAGCTTTCTCATATAAACACAAATTGTATGAAATTGAAAACAAAAAACTTAGGTATGTACCATATAATATATTGGAAATATTAATATTCTGTTTTGAAGAGCCGGAAGCAAATCTCAACGACTATAGCAATATTGAATTACAGCAAACCAACCTATTGAAATTCAATACAACAAAGGAAATGTTTTTAAATAAGCTGGTGAACTTAGCGGCTTTCACTGTATACTCGTTTCAACTATGCGTAATATTGTATCGAATCAATACATTATTGCGTCGCTCCGAACTTTTCAACACTTCATTTAACTAAAGCTGTAATTTAATGTTTTGAATCAAACATGTTCATTATGTGAAAAATAGTAATCAATTAATAGAGAACCTGAATCCATATTTCTGTGACGTGAACAACGAAATTGTAAGACAAAAGGGGATCATAATTACGTCTTTGTAGGTATATAGACAGTAATCTACAGTCTTTTGTTTCAGACTTCAGTCTTTAAAGTCAGTGAATAAAGTCCTTTGTCCGATAAGGGCTGATTTGACCAAAGTCAAAACTCTGTGGAATAAAATTAAGTTCTAGTATGGAAAACCTGTCAAAAATTTATTCTCAGCATAAAAGTTTGGTGAAATTCGCCTTAAGTCTTTAATTAGGACCATCGGATCGGATAATATGTGTTAATTATATATATTTTGGGACGTGTAAGGTACGGTTTTTATTATGTAATAACTTTAAATTTACTTCTGCTTTTCTGTCTAGCGTAGGTAGCTAACAATAAAATAATTAGCTGTTTTAGGGAGGTACTCAAGTTACTCCTGTTAATTTGGTTTGTTAAATTCTTGCGCAAAGCTCCAATTTGTATGTCTTTAAATAAGTATAAATTTACAAAGACTTTGAATATGAAAGCACTTAGGTAGTCATTATTCGTATTTTATTTATTGAAATTCAACATGTTTATTTTTCCCTTTATTTCTACTTTACTCCTACTTACATACAAAACAACATATAATACATAAGAAAATAAAAAAGTAACCCACGGTATCAGGAAAAGGGTTCAAGCTACAGGCGGCGTTCAAGGCTCCAGAGAAAGGAACTTCATAACATTGTGAGCCGTGTTCAGAAGTACCGCTTTCTGAATCAATCCCTTGATCCAGCTGCCTAACTATAGCCTCCTCAGGTGTTGGTCGAGGCTCTTGGCTAAGCCATTGACTGTCATGACTATCGGCACAATGATCGCTGAGTCCACATCCCAAAAAGGTCGATTATTAGCCGAGAAAGTTTGTAAACAAATCAGTTTGTTTTTATTTATCTTTCTCGGCTTTCACGAGCTTTCCGTAATGCGGGAATGCTATGGCAATAATAGTTGCGTACCGCTCTAATCGATCTACCCTCACTAAATCAAGCTTATTGACAACAATAGTCCTGTCAGTGATGATGTATCGATCCCAGCACAATGATATTTTCTGTATTGAGAACTGGGCCGGGCACATTTCTGTAGTACAGCATTTCCGACTACACAAGGCTGTATTTTAGAGCAAGTTTCTGATGGATAATCATGGTTACAAAGTTGTGTCTTGTGTGTGTTATTGTGAGTATTTGTGTCTTCATTAGCTAGACGAGAACACCCGGAGATAGTATTTTTGATTGATTCCCCCGGACGGTGGCATGCCCGACAGCTGTCAACCGTGCCGTCTTTCACAGTAAATCTTCAGTAATTATTATTTATTTTAATAATTTATATTTATATACATAAAACAACTTATCAATTAAGAGTTAGTATTTATTAACTAAGTCCACATTATTAATTATCCCTGCCGCACGAGCAACCAGACAGAGTGTTTAAGTATTGGTGAATCGTGCTGCTCAGCTAGGGTTTTCAAAATACTGTTGCTGCTAGCCCTCGTTCAGCTTATTAAGGATGCGGCCTTCTTCCTCATGATGGCATATAAGTGGTCAGCTCATGCTCCAGCAAACTAGCTAGACGCCCTGCAGAACCGGGGCAACCTCAACAGCACTCTGAAGCCATAATTATATTGCACACGCAGAGCATCTAGAACCCTTGACAATAAGATTTGCACAGAGTTATTTTGACCTCGTTACTACAACGAGCGAATCTGTGAGCCAACATGTTTCATTTGGGTCCTAGTGCCCTGCGCTCACGATCCATATATACCATAAATCCTTGGTGACGTTATAACCCCAGTATTTAAATTAAGTGTACGTCCATTGCAGGATATTGAGGGCTCGTAATTTAGATGTTTCCCGGGAGCAGCAACGATCAGGTATTCACTTTTAATTACATTTTATATCAGCCCGTGGGTTGCCGCATACCTTTCACAGACGTTCAGCATATCTCTGATTGAGCCAGCCGTTGGACCTCGCTACACCATGTCATCAGCGTAGCTTAAATTATTGACGCCAGCATCATCTATTTTGCACCCAACTTTTCTGCTGCTGATTTCAACGATCAACTCATTGAAATACAGATTGAAGAGCTTAGGTGAGAATAACCCCCCTTGTCTCAATCCACACTCAAACCTGTACGCTTCAGATAGAACGTATCCCTAACGTACTTGGTTTAACTGTAGTACTGCGGAGCCCGAAAAATATAGACCGATCACTTGTCCACCGACGGTCTATAAAGTTCTTACATCCATTTTGATATAGATATATTGACGAACCTCGTGAAAGTCGAGAAATATAAACAAATCAAGTACCTTTTTGTAATAATAATACTGCAATAATCATAATATATAATAATATATTTATTAAAAAATTAAAAGGCATAAAAATAATTACACTTTTGCTTAAATGTAAATTATATTCCTAAAACCTACGTCCTGAACTAGGTAATCCTGTTTTTCAGGCGAAATGTTCTAAAATAGTCAGATAAAATTATAAACAATCAAAAAGTAGACACTAGACAAATAAATAAAATGTACAGTAGCATAAATCCAAGTTTCTAAATTTAACAAATACTTGTTGTAGGTGAGTATATATAAGGTGTATCTATTCATACACGAAATATTTGGAGAGGGACATCTATAGGTTGAACAGAAGCTATAGAAACGAAAAATATTTTTTTATCTAAATGTTTTTATTTAATTTTACGTAATTATCATAATTTAAAACTGCTTGAGATATTTTGCATAAAACCTTTACGGCCTACTATGAACTATGAACGACAGACGCGGCGGGGCAGAGGCGCGGTCGCGATGACCTCTGTGAGGTCACGACTTTTACGAGCGAGTATCGAGACGTTTCAATCATTTCTTATTTTTTTTACGAAAAGGATCCTAGATGCGATTAAAACATATTCATATACAGTGTTACACTCTCTGTCAATCTACTAGATGTAAACTAGGTAAGAACTAATAAACAGCTGACGCAACGCGAATTCGCATAAGGTAATGACTTCTGTAAGGTTACGAACTGTGCGTCGAGTCGTATCTGTCAGCTGATTGATAGGTTGTGTACCTACCTATTTGTACAGATGTAAACTGTAAGAAGTGCATAGCGCGAGTTTATTTTATCAAAAATCGTACCAGATTGGCAGATGTGGACTGGACTGTTGTAGGTACGCGCTGTTTCGCCTGCCAGTGGTTAATAGTATAAATAGCTGGCTATGTTTTTCGTAAAGTAACCACAAATACCTTTGTAACTATAAAATAACTGCATTACGGTTAGATTATATGTTTTATTGACCAATATTTTTGTAGGCAAACCACATTGTTAGTAGAAACATGACTATTTTACGCTAAAATCAGTTATCCCACTGCATACGGTATACTATTAATTATTGTAACAATAATTAGGCAAGCGCGTTTAAAAATTAGAATCAACTCAATTACAACAATTTAAAATGTACATACTTCATAACGACGTAGTTTTTATTTACACTATTTACACCAAAATTGCTTTACATATTCTGTACAGCAATGTTCACGTTAAATAATGTGACCTTGCACTTTTAATAATCTCTAGCTATCACTGCGTACACAAGCATTCACACTTCACGTTTTGTTGTTCCGCACTAGAAATGGTCTGGCCGTCATTACCATAAATCAGGTCTATACCTACCCCATACATGGAAGTCCAACGGCGTAAGATCAGGCCTGCCTCCGTCTGTAGCCTGTAGTTCCGTTGCCGCTGTAGAGCTCCTAGGATCCCTAGGAGGACTTATTTTACTCAGCGCGGCGCGGTGGGCGGGGGGTGAGGCAACTGAAGCAACACACGTGCGCGGCGCCGGCGCGGCGGCACAGCGGCTCGGGTCTCTTTTGATCATTCATAAAAGCCACGCGACATCTAAGCGCGCCGCCATGACCTCGCTCGCTTCAATGAAAGTAGTTTCTACGTAGTATTTTCGTAGAAACTAGCGTAATGGAGGTTACAAAATATGAAAGAGCCAGTATTTTTATGTGTGTTAAGCTATATTTTTTTTTTTTAATTAGGTCCTTAGATAAATATTCTTTTTCATTTCTATAGCTTCTGTTCGACCTATAGATGCCCCTCTTCAAATATTTCGTGTATGAATAGATACACCTTATATATTAACTTAGAACACAGCTAATGGCAACACTGTGTCAACATTATGTTGACATCGTTTATTTTGACACAGATCTTGAAAACCTCATAAAAAACAAAAATAAAGCCCCTTATTACACCTATATGAATTTAATAAAAAACTGTCGATTCGGAGGTCACATGACAGTTGTCACCTCCGAACAACAATGAACACAAATTTTATGAGGAAAATGATGAAATAATATTGACATGTTCAGCCTCACGTCGACCACGCCCAGCACCTCCGAACTCTTCGCTCAGCTCCGCCTTGCTGCCACCGGTACCCAGCCCTTCGACGAAGTGTGCAGCGCATGGGATGGACACGAATATTTATAATTATCAAATATGATCCTTCGTAGATTTTGCAACACAAATGATCTTCTACTAAAACAGTTATTTTAACTTGATCATCGGCCAGTATCGTTCAGTTGCTAAAAACTATATCTATCCAACGTCGAAGATTCTCCACTCCAGAACATGCCACACATACATCTTGCCCAAAAATAAGTCATTCTAAACTTAGCTCATCTACAAATCATACGAGTAATCAAACCTATATCTATCAACCTTATTATCGTTGCAGATATTAAATTACGCACTACAGTTACGCCATAAACGGATCGCGTCAAGTCAATTGCGATTTATATAAGATAAATAGGGGCCAGATATGGTAATGTGAACATCAATCATTATTACGCCCCACACTACCTTTGAAAGCTGAAATTTGCACTGGTTTGATTTAAAGGCGGAGGCGATAAGGATAAATATTAATAGGTATTTCTTCAATGTCTAGTAAATAAACATCAACACACTTATGTGCAGTACATTAGGTTTAGACAGATTGTATGATCTCAAGGTTTAATTTGAGAGATGCCTTGATATATTTCCAGGCATCTCTAATTTCGTAACGTGATCACAGACAATGATCTTCCAATACAGACTTTGACAATTGCTCAACAATAACCTGCACCCTAATTGCACACACTTTCAATCGAGGATATTGCTTCGTAGTTTTGATAAATTCGTCCGCTCAACAACGTAAATAACGCAATGAACGTGGGTGAACTGTCAAAATGAAACCCATTGCCGATCAATTATCATTGTATGTGTGTTATGCAGATATACCGCTGTAGCTGGTTGTCATCCTAAACAACTCGCAATCGCTTACAAAGCGTTTCGTATTTCTACTATGACTATAAGCCAAATTGACATAAAGCCTTTCGGGAAGTGTATGTCTATTCAAAACATTAACGACATATCACTTCAACTTTTTTCTATCATCGTTATCGCTGATAAAATGTAACTTTTGGTCAAGGACCTAAAGATACGAATGGTCTTGAAAAAAAACGCCTGGTTAATAGTTAGACAAATGCGAAAGCATTGCTGATAGATTGATGAGAAAATCATTGGCTTTTAGTACTATTCTTAATACTCAGTCGGACTGGCTTACACATAGTTCCGTACCACCGTACAATATTGAACACTACAAAAATAAAATAAATATCTAGTATAAAGTGTGTATTCCATATTTTTTTATTTTATAATAGCATTTCCCTGTTACGGTTCATGAGGTGTAAGCCCGCTGACCGACAGACGGACGGACGGGTGAAGTCTTAGTAGTAGGGCCTTTGGGCGCGGAATCCTAAAAGTGCTTCTATTTCTTTTCAAATTCACGCTACGTGTTACAACTTATTCCATAACCTAAAAGCGTAATATATGGCTCATAGGCAATCGTAAATAGTTGATAATTTATGTTTGCACTAAACTTAGTCGGGTTATACAATAAGCTGTACATTTATATCTTTATGTCATGAATGTCTACTGCGTACTGGGTAGCAATGACATCGACGTGCAACCATGGATTTATTACATGATTCTGATACCTGCGTTGAAATTTTTCTTCGATTGTAAAAAAAAATTGACCGCAGTAGATATTACAGTTTTCTATGAAGCAGCAGATTTTATTTTTGACAATCGACAAAACAAATACAATATGGGAGGAGCTTTCATAAGAATCATGTATTATGTTTTACTCAATCGTTTTAGGATAAACAGTAGTGCTATTCTGTAACCATCTCACCGTCAAACTTAGGTGAAGTGAGCGTGGAGTGAGCTGTCAGTGCCACTGATACTAGGGATTGAACAAAACGAGATGATACTGACAGCTCACTCCACGCCAGTCTTCACGGTGAGATTTTTACAGAATCGACATGCAGTTGTCTTTGGAGTTGCGTGGAGTGAGCTGTCAGTGCCACTGATGTGGTAAGAAACAAAGAAGATTCTATGGTTTTGTGTTCTATAATAGACGTAAATGGTAGGTTTTTGTAAAAAAATTATACCTTTCGTGTAACTAGCTGTATTAACGAGATTGAAGTCGCCATCCATTCAAAATAAGCAAACATTTTTTTAACTAACAGCATTACAATGAGTCAACAGGCATATTAGGTACTGTTCCTAATTAAATTCCGTAAAGAATCAAATTTCAATTATCCTCCATCCAACTCAAAGCGAAGCCTTCTTTTTCCGAAACCTACATAATTCAATTTAACTCTAATTATACAGTTGCTTAAAACAAAACAGAACAAAGCTTTTAAAACGTAAAGTCTTGTGATACATAAGTACATATAATTACCACTGCATGTCGACAAAAGGAGCGTCCCCAAAAAACAAATGGAAAAACAATCGCTTTGTTTCAAAGGTTCTAGAATGTACTCTAGATTTGTTATGTCGCCTTGTTTTTGTTTTAAATGTTGATTTATAAGAATATAGTAAAATAAGTACAAAATAAATAAACGAAATAATAATAACCCCACCGCCTTATCTCCGCGTTGACGTCGTGGTGGGGCTTGCGCACTCTGAACTCTAGGTCTGTCAGTGCCGGTAGAGATTTTACTATGCCGGACAGGTCTAGGGTAAGGAGCCAGATCATGATATATAGAAACCCGACAAACAGAATGTAGCGAGCTGTTGGGCAGTAGCGACCCCACGGTCCTATCTCCCTGGCTTGATACACACTATTGAACACTGACGAGGACCAGAACTCCAACCTCATTCTTACCTTTATTGGCCGGCTTGAGTGGAGATTCTCAAGAGCAAACGTGCTAGGTGGAAGGAAGTATTCCATAAGATGCTGGTAGGGACCCTGACCGTGACTTCCGGAATTGTCCTGATAGCCGTGGAATATCTCTCCACTCCTCATAAGCACCTCAGGACATGTTGCCCTCTTATCGCTACGTCACTTTGTGCTAGCGACCGTTTCCGGGGGCCCATTATTGAGTGTGCAAGTCACCCCCTGCCATTTCATCCGTGTATTTAATGGTAAAACATTGGTCAGGTAGGGACCATAGTCCTTCCAAAGTTCTTGGTTACATCTTAACCACTCAAAACCCATAGTTCAATGTATTTTGTGTTTCCATATCCAGCAATAGTCCGACACCAACCGGGGGTTGTCTTTGGGTGCACTCGCATGGTGCACAAACATATTTTTTTGTATAGTTTTATATAATTATCTTAACGAAATAAAAATTTGTACGATTATGTAGTTCGGATGACAAAACTATAATTTTGTATTTTGGAACTGATCTGATGATGGAGCCAGGAGGTGAAAAGTGGAAATCTTAAGTGGCTACTACGAGTAGTTAACTAACCTCTCGAGTTTGGGCTCACCTTATTTACTTTGGCCAGAAAAAAAAGTGCTGGGGCTCTGTCTCGCATAGGGTCATAGCATTCATTCAAATTCAAATTCCAATATTTTAGTTCAGATTAAAAAAAAAACCATAAGGTGTTAGTAGTAGTATAACTTAGCTTAATGTTAGTATTACATAAAATTAATATCAATAAACAACTAATGAACCAAAACTATTAAGCTGAGCAATGGCCGTTTAGCGTGGATGTGACGCATATTTTCCCCCAACTTCTTCTTTTTGGTGTTTGTGTTCGATAAAGTACTGCGTCATGCTTACAGCAAATAAACGTTTTTTCTTTCTTCTCTTTCTTTGAAGAGTTCAATAGACTGGGGAGAGCCTGATGATGGAGCCAGGAGGTGGGAAATCTTCAGTGGCTACTAATAATTACTTCGACTTATGGGTCATACGATTTGTTTTGATGAGTCCGACATAATGCACTTGGTGTCGAGGGTCTAATAATGCAGCCAAAGGTGTACAGTGGAAGTTGTCAGTGGCTACTAGTAAACCGCTCGCGTTTGGGCTTATATAATTTGTTTTGACCACTCCAATATATTGCACTTGGTGTCGAGGGTCTGATGATGGAGCCAGGAAGTTGATAGTGAAATTCATCAGTGGGTACAAGTAAACTCCTCGAGTTTGGCGTCATATGATTTGTTTTAATGACTCCAATATATTGCACTTGGTGTCCAGGGTCTGATGATGGAGCCAAGAGGTGGCTAGTGGAACACTTCTGTGACTACTAGTAAACCCCTTGAGCTTGTTGTCATTTGATTTGTTTTGATGAGTCCAATATAAAGCACTTGGTGTCGACGGTCTCATAATATAGCCGGGAGGTTTATAGAGGAACTCTTCAGTGGCTACTAGTTAACCGCCCGAGTTTGGGGTAATATGATTTGTTTTGATGAGTCCAATACATTGCTTTTGGTGTCGATGGTCTGATGAACATCCACGCTGGCGAAGACGCGGGCAGAAGCTAGTTGCTAAATGAGCCTTCTCGTGACCTTGATCCTCCTGATGAAAGGCGATAGATGAGGTTATTTTAGAGACTGCTAAATTTAAACAATACCAATTAAAAGTTAGATAGTTACATGTCTTGATGGCTCAGTAGTTAAGGCCTCTCCCTTCATGCACGAGGTTGTGGGTTCATATCCGAGCAAGTACCAATGTGACTTTTTCAATTCACACGTACTTTCTGAGTTAATCTTGGACATTACTGACATCGGTGGTCGAGAACATCGTGAGGAAACCTGGATTTTATAAGTCTGAAATCGCCAATCCGTCTTGAGCAAGCGTAGTGATCAATGCTCACGCTTTCTCTGAATGAGAAGAGGCCTTTGCCCTACAGTGGGACAATACTAAGCTGGTATTAATAAATATATTATTAATTAAAAGCATTTCAATTCATTAGGACGATCTTCGCAGGGTGGCTGGTAGCTGCTGAATGAGAGTTGCCGAGGATAGAGCTAAATGCCTTGTTATTGGAGAGGCCCATGTCCAGCAGTGGGCAGCTGTAGGCTGATGGATATCTTTCTTGCAATAACTACAACCGAAGGAATCATAATGAATTAAAAGACAAAATAAATTAGGATGAATCGTATTAAATTATAGCATATTTTCAGCAAAGTGTGTATCATGTTGCACATCAGATAAAAAAAACTTACAACCAAAGAAAATAGCCTAGTTCCCATTTTGCGAGTGTGTGACGTTGAAAGTCTAAAATAAACTCGAAAGCGACATATTTCATCCCAGTTAGTGTTCCAAGACTTTGTTGACATAACCTAGAAACTTTTATGTCTAGTTTCAGAGCCTACATGAATATTTGTATTACGAAGTTCAATACAAACTAGCGTACATAAACCTAAATCATTTAATTTCAATTAATGATAAAGACTGGTTGCCATCTGAACACAATTAATACAGTCTATGTTCTAAATATTCCGTTGAAACCAAACACGTGAAAATAATTTATTTCGTCAAGTTTTTTTTCCATTGTCGGTTCAAGTCTTTGTAAATGTCAAGAATAAAGTGAAACTGTTTTACTAAAATTAAAACATGCGACTTAAAAAAAACACAAAAAATTACTTTAATTTCGGAAGTTGGTGTCTTTGGACCGACTTCCGAAATCAAAGTTATATATTGTTCACTTTGTAGTGTTTTTTTTTTTGCAAGTCAATTGTTATTTTTGGCGTTGAGGGCCAGTATAAAATGATACGGAACTTTCCCTCAGTTGGGAATTACTGGTTCCAAACAGGTTAGCGCCGGCTTTGGTGGTCATTAAAGCCTTTTAGTTGTGGTACCTAACCCACATAAATTTGTATAACACTACATGTTGAAAATGCTGAAAATTTTTGGAGTACTCTAGTACTTCAAAAATGTGATTGATGTCACTGTTATATAACAATTATTTTTGGATAGATACAATAAAAATAATTTTTGAAATGGATTCGTAATTGCTGGAGATATCGCTTAACATACGAGCATATACAAAAATTTTGAGACGATTTGAGCACCACCTCCTTTTTTAAGAAGTCGCTAATCGGTGAAAAGAATGGAGTATTAAAAAAAAAAAAACAGTGTTGGATACTTGGCAAAAAACAAAGCAATCAACTTGTTAAAAATAACATCAAACATGCAAAAGACGTCTTTGTATATTGTAAAAGTAGTCACATATGGATGTGTTCAAATCCCTCAACTCCAACGACTCGATGTCGCCAGGGATCCAATAAATACATCATGTTTGACAAAAGCCGCGAGAAATAGGATTATTGAGAAAGCCGGCCTTTAGGTGTTAGACGGTGTCAATGCTGAAATTTTTTAAATAATTTCAGAAGATATATTTTTCTTCTATTTTATTTTAAAGATATCGCAGTGTATTCTTGTTCAAAGTGTAGTATGTCAATGAGAAATGTCGCAAATTTGTCGCAAAAATTCAAACTTATCAACAAGCGCCATGATATGTTAGCGTAGCTTGGATATGGAAAATGGTGAGCCGAGTGTATTGGAAAATATTGCTTGGAATATGGAATCCATTGGAAAACATATCTTCTTATCTGTGTTTCTGGTGTATAGAAAATCTTTACCTAGTTTCTCCTATTGGCGAAAACAAACGTACGTAACTAATATTTTTACCACCTAAAAATACTTTACGCGATTGTTATGTTAATATTTATATCTACTCAGTATTTGCCGCCTACTTTGGGGCACTTAGATATTCCAAGTATGATTTATTTGTGTAAGCAGATGCTGACATTATCCGTGATAACGAGCAACGAAATAGGGGAGAATTTTAATTTCATTACCAGCAGTTATCCAAAGTTAGTGTTATTATCATAATAATTTGTCATAAAAGCAATTACTGTTGCGATCATAATGATATAATTGCTTCACACAGATTTTTGTCGCATCCGATCAATAGTACGGAGAAGAAAAGAATCGCGAACCTACAGCGCGCGTCTACAGAGTCGTGATGTTTTAAGCCTACGGCGAGGAAGACATTCAGGGTCTGATAGCGAGAGTTAAGACATCGCTTAACTGTACTCGGTTCGTTGAGCTTAGTTATTGTGTTAATTGTTATTTGTGATTTAATAAAAGCAGTGTATCGCCCCAAGTGTGTTTTCATTGCACGAAACCCATCTTCTGCTCACAATCCAATCTAATGTCTGAATCTAACAGAGTAAATCCTGACGATCAGATATCAGAAGTGGGATCACATCGTGCCTATGAGATCACACGCGGGAACAGTGACAATAACAATCAGTGGCGGTTACTTTTTGAAATGCAAAACCACCAAATTCACGCGCTGATACAAACTCTTAAAACACAGCCAGTGAATAGCAAGACCTTTGCATCGTCGAGCCTCCATCAAAATCTAATTTGAAACACTCACTAAAACGCTTAAATTTTAGTGAGTGTTTCAAATTTGATTTTGATTCTGGCGCCGAATGTTCTTTAATGAAAGAGAGTGTAGCTTGTAAATTCAGAGGAGCCGAATAAATGATGTGGTATCTTTAGTTGGTATAGGCAATAAAAATGTTAATAGTACTGTACGAGCAAACCCGTACATTTCAATTGTATAGATTTTATGCTGACATCAATGCGCAGCAAATGAACAAATTATACATATTTCAGTTAACGATCAGTAGTTGCATATCATTCGCCGCGGGTCGACCATTTGCCAGTGTTCAATACACAAGTTGAATTTAAATCAGTTTTATCATTTAAATGTACCCTACCCCGTACATTTTTGGTCCTTCGAGCCGGTGGCGTGTGTACATTACAGTCTACACAATCAAGTACTGTAAAGTGTTTCACTAGTGCCGTCAAGCGAACTAGCAGTGAAGGTGTTTGTACTGCCAGCAATAGTGCAGTACGCAGCAGCAGCAGCAATAAGCAAGGATCAACAGGGATCCGCATTTGATGAGCAACAAAGCTCCCGCTTGGACAATCAAGTAAGATCGTTCCATTATCATTATCGTTAACTATCATTTCAAATCATGTTAGATTGTGTAGCATCGAATATGCCAGATCGCATACTTACTTCATATCGAAGCAATTTGACACTGTGAAGGAGGGGTATGAAAAATTTGGAGCAATTATTCAGAGTCATCAGCCAACAGAGGAAAGACCATCAACACCGCTTCTAAAGCCTGCTACTCCTCTAGCTACCTCAAGCGACGTATCGCAACCTTTAGGTCAATCTTTAAAGTCTCAGGGAACAAGCAGCAAGACAGATGAGCAATTTCAAGGCCTTTGAACATACTGTTTCAAGTATCAACATGGATGCTGTAGCAGAGAAATGGGAATTCGATCATCTGTTAAGTATGGTAAGGTCTCGCTGGGCTAAGATTGACACTCAGCATTGGGACTTAGACAGTGAGCTGGGAGACCGAAATCAAGAGTATCCTCGTATGCACCTAAGATACGAAAGCACATATAACGATGCTATCAAAGCAATCAATAAGAAAATGTCGTCCGTTTGACACAGAGAGCACACTACGCCAAAAATAGAAATACCTACATTCAGTGGTAGTTACCACCAGTGGACATCTTTTAAGGATCTGTTCACAGAAGCAGTTCATAGCAACCCGTCATTATCTGGGGCTCAGAAGATGCAGTTCCTCAAGTCAAAAGTGAAGGGTGAAGCAGAGCGTATCATACAACATCTTCCGATCAGCTCAGACAACTATATCATTTGTTGGGACATCTTGAGCCATCGTTATGACATTTGATTAAATATGCCAATTTCACAGCAAGCATCAATTAATCATATCAAACGGATCCATGACACTGGACTTGAAACAATGAACGCCATACAGAACCTCGGCGTAGACGTAACGTCGTGGGATCCGTTGATCGTGCACATCTTGTGTCAGAAATTGGATTCGGACACATTCAGCGAATACAACGCAGCTATAAAACAACCTCGAGAATTACTCGAGTTAAATGAATTTCTAGCTTTTCTAGAGGGGAAGTTCACGAGCATGGAAGCAAGTAGAAGAAAACAGGAGACCAACAATCAAAAATCCTTTCTTCAAACACCACTAAATCATCAGAATTCAAAAATTATCATGATATTCAGGCAGTAAGGCTATTTCGCAATCATCAAATTACTGGAAATTGCAAAACAATTGGCCAAACTGTCCAATCTGCAATGACGCACATGCTATATGTTTGCAAACAATTTACTGACTTTTCCCCGATGAAGAAAAAACAATGTGTTAATAACTTGAATTATTGCCAAAACTGCTTATATGGTCATAAAGGCAAAGAATGCTTATCAAAGAAGCATTACCTCGAATGCAACGAATTTCTCAACACATTGCTTAATGAATCATATTTAAAGGAATTGTCAAAACATGGAGGTATTTCGACGCCTTCTACACAGCAAAATAACATCCGTTATAATCAAGAACGTGCAAATCAAGGAAACACGCACGTGACTCAACAAAATATGATGCAAGAAACTTTGCTTTCAACTGCACTGCTAAAGGTTCAGTAAGCAGATGGGACATATCTAATCTTGCGGGCTCTTATTGATCAGGGCTCACAAATGTTTCTTATCACAGAGAACGCTGCTTAGCAATTAGGATTGCAGCGATCCAGGTGTAACGGCATAATCACAGGCATAGGTCAAACAGAAAACAGTTGCAAAGGAACAATGAACCTCAACTGTATTTCAAGCTCAAGAATCAAACTATATCAATTTAATATCGAAGTTTACATCATGAATAACTTAACAAAATATTTACCATCATACTCATTCCCTCAAATAGCATGCCCATTCCTGGAGAATATAGAATTAGCAGATCCTGAGTCTTGTTGGGTGCCGACGTTTATTCGAACATTCTTTTAGCGGGCATTACAGCAATTCTCGGAGATAGAAGATGTTACAGAAGAAAAATCTTTATCATCAGAAGATCAAGAGTGCTTTCAATACTACAAAGCAACAACAAATCGTTTGGATGACGGAAAATACGAAGTAAGACTTCCACTGACATTGGGTTTTATCAGACAAAAATATTGGATTCTAGGAGGGAATGTTGCTACGAAGAGGCAGCGTCTTCGTTGCGTAACATGTAAAAAACAAAATCCAGACTGCCAACAGCAAATTATGGGGCACCTACCGGAGGCTAGAAGTAATCCATCACGTCCTTTCACACACAGTGGCGTTGATTTTACCGGTCATATTTACGTCAAAGCAAGCAACGGACGAGGTATTAGGAGCACAAAAGGATATGTGGCTGTCTTAGTGTGTATGGTCACGAAGGCAGTACACTTGGAACTAGTTGGTGATTTAAGCACAACTTCATTCATCTCAGCATTAAGAAGAATGGCCGCTCGCAGAGGAACGCCTAGTCACATTTATAGCGATAATGGTCGCAATTTTGTCGGTGCCAACAAAGTACTACAGCAAGAATATCAAGAACTCATCAATGTCATGCATGAGTACCTAGTACAAATAACAGAAAGAAGTAAGTGGAGACAAGCTAAAATAAACCTCAATGTATACAATACTGTCATGATTCACGATGACAATCTTCCACCGGGAAAATGGCTGATGGGCCGAGTCATCGAACTACATCCCGGTTCCGACGGTCATGTTCGCGTGGTTACAGTAAAAACCAAAAACGGAACATTGAAACGTCCTATCACAAAATTATCAAAACTCCCAGTAAACAATGAATCCTCGCAAATCAAGCAAACAAACACTGCGGATTCGGGAGATTCTAACTCAGAGAAGTAGTTTAAAACGAAGAAAGCAGAGATTAGATCCTTATTGGGAAGGAATTACTGCACTTAACAAAAGTATAATGTGGCTGGAACAAACATGCAACACAATCATAGAACAAACACATTGTGGCATAATATTATTGCAACTACGTCACGGGTACAATGAACTCGATTACAATAATCACATGTTATTCAGTCAGCATTTTGCAAAGCAAGCGAACAGGTGGCGGCGAGGTCTTATCGACGGTGTCGGTTACATAGCAAACGGCCTCTTCGGCCTAGTGACAAACGTACACTTGTGTAACATTCATTCTCCTATTTGTAAACTAAGCAGAGATAAAGACTTCTGCCAATCAAAGGCATCAGCGCGTGAAGTCAACGTCGATCCCTGTAAAAATCTTTGGATGGAAAGCCATTCTATCAACAGTTATATTAATTTTTGCTGCGGTTAATGTAACCTACGAACAGTGTGTGGAGATCAAGTTACCGCGCATCAGCTGACTCACTCTGGACTTATAACTATGGATTACGGCTGCATAATCAAATCAGATAATTTTGAAGTTATTGCTCATCAACAAAGAACGAGTGATGTCAGTATTAGTGCCAACTTATACTCACCAGTCATTGCATCCATAAACTACGTTATAAACGTGTCTATTCCTCAAGAGGTCTTGAACAACTCCAGCATACAGAGCGATCGTGAGCTTAAAACGATTGAGGACAAAATCAAGATCATGAAAGAAAATGGATTGTTATTTGACAGCCTGTCATCCCATGATATTCATCATTACACCGTGATCTACTGTATGATCGGCGTGGTAGCAGCATGTCTCGGAGTTTTAGCGGGTGCGCGCGCGCGCGCGCCGTGCCCCTACGCCCGCGCTGACGACGCCCGCAGCAGGCGGCGCGCCCGGCGGCAGCGCGTGCCCGGCCGCAACGCAACGTGCGTCTGGTGGGGATAGTGTAGTGTATCAGTGTGACAATGAAAGGGCGAAGGTGGTACCAAGTGCGCGAGTGTTAGATAAAGCCACCTCCCCTATGTTAGGTACTTATACAAGCATTTCTAATTTGTGAACAGTGTGATAACAATAGAGACACTAAGAAATTAAATTTACATCAAATCATTTATTATAATTATTTGTTTCTCAGTCACTGTTATGTATTTATACCTTTTTCCTAGAGGAGCATGTACGAGCACACCCGTACATATCAATTGTATAGATTTTATGCTGACATCAACGCGCAGCAAATTAATAAATTATACATATTTCAGTTAACAATCAGTAGTTGCATATCATTCGCCACGGGTCGATCATTTATCAGTGTTCAATACACAAGTTGAATTTAAATCAGTTTTATCATATAAATGCACCCTACCCCGTACAAGTACTTTGCAATTGCTTTGTCAGGTAGAAATCAACGATTTCGCGGCGGAGATATTCTATTCCACGTTTTGCCGGATACATAGTAACGTTCTATCATTTCTAGGTCGATACATTTTGAATAACGGTTTTTGTGTGAGCATGACTGCAACTGAATTAATTTCGAATAGAGAAAAAACTATAAATGTATGTAACGCTATTCGGGATACTGCAATAAAGAATAATTTTGATAAAATTGACACTGATTTGTACAGCCAATGGGTTGGAAGACGTGACCTTGTAAAAATCTTAAAAACATAGACTTTTTTGTTAACGGTTTTCTGACCACACGTGTAATCACTGGTTCGTTGGAGATAAGATTGATCGACCCTAATCGTACTGTTCAAAGACGTCCTTACAGACTCTCGCCAAACGAACGTCGAACCATGCGAGATAGGGTAAACGAATTGTTGCAAGCTAAAATAATTGGACCCAGTAGTTCGCCGTTTGCTAGTCCAGCCCTTTTGGTTAAAAAGTATGATGGATCAGACCGTATGTACATAGACTATGGAGAGCTTAATAATAATACAGTGCCGGATCGTTATCCATTACCATTGACTCCATGGTGCAAATGACTTTACAAATTTAGACTGTGCAAGTGGTTTCCATTTAATTCCCGTCCAAGAACAATCGATTGAAAACACTGCGTTTATTACACCTGATGGTCAATTTGAATTTCTAACCACGCCGATCGTTGAACCTTAAGAAATGCTCTTTACTTTAAACGCTTATAGAGTTCCTGGGTTATGAGGTTGAGGCAGGCTCTCTTCTAGCGAGGAAAACCTGTCGGCCCCCATGGGGCCAACGGGCAGAGGAGGGCGAGGTCGCGGAAACGTTAGCTTCTGCGACGGCGCGCGATTCTCAGGGACGCTTTCTCAAGCGCCCCGACACGCCGGCAGCGATAGGAGGAAGCGACTCGGGAACAAGGGAGCAAGTGGAGGGCGCTTCTTCCCAAAACTCCCTCTCTCTGGTTGGCACAAAGGGTGAAATGAACTCCGTTAGAAGAGACGAGAGACGGGCAGTGGCTCTAGACGAAATGGCTGAAATGACCAGTCAGGCTCGACCTCTGCAAAGGATCGCCCAGCGGCGGCCCTCAACCGCCAAGTATTGCCGCCAAGTCGGGCAACTTGAAAGGCACGTTCACGCGAGCTCTAAAAGAGGCAGCGGAAGAAATCAAGGAAGCGGTGGGAGTCCTCCTCAATCGCACGACCTCAGAGGAGACGGCAAAGCTACAGGAGGAGAACAGCCGTCTCCAATCAGAGATAGAGGTCATCCGGCGGGAACTCGCCGCTTTAAGGGCAGACTTTTGTTGGCAGCAAGAACGTGCGACTCCTGCGACAGCTGCACCTTCTGCGCCCACTCCAGCATCAGGGTCTCTGCAGGCCGAGTTGGTTGCGGAAATAGCCCGGACCGTCATGCTCCAAGTAGGTGGCATGATGAACGCCCGCCTCGAGGGGTTGGAGTCTAGACTCCTCCCGGCCCAGACCCTCCGGCCGCCACTCGCAGAGGACAATCGGAGGAAAGAGGGGAATTCAATCGTGGGGCTTCCGCAGGTTGCCACTGGGTCCGCGACTGGTGCCAAACAGCCAGCGGAGGTGGCCAAAAAGACTGCGGAGGCGGCAAAAAAGACAGCGGTGGTGGCCAAAAAGCCTGGGACTGGGGCCAAAAAGCCAGCAAGGGGGGCGAAAAGTCCGCTGAGGGGATTTCTCGCCTAGAGGGTGCCACAGAACCTGCGACCGCGGCCGGGCCAAACGCCGAGACCTAGTCAAAGGTCGTTAAGAATGTCCGTCAGAACAAGAAGACGCCGGAAGCGAAGGGGTGGGCCGCCCGGAAAAGTGCGGGTCCCCCCAGAATTCGCACCCCACGCTCTGCGGCTGTAACAGTCACTCTGCAGCCTGGAGCCGTGGAAAGAGGCGTCTCCTACAAGGCGGTCTTAGCGGAGGCAAGAACCAAGTTCAATTTGTCTGAACTTGGTATACCGTCCATCCGCTACAAAATAGCCGCCACGGGAGCGCGGCTCATTGAGGTGGCGGGTGCCTCAAATGACGAAAAGGCGGACGCCCTGGCCGCTAAACTGCGGGAAGTCCTCAATCCGGAGGACATCCAGGTCTCCAGGCCCATGAAAGCGGCTGAAGTATGCGTTGAGGGTCTGGACGACTCGGTGACCCCAGAGGAGGTAACAACGGCTATTGCTCGAGTCGGCGAATGCCAAAAAGAAATCCTGCGGGCAGGTGAAATTCGCCATGACCCTGGCGGGCTGGTCAATTCTGGGTACGGTGCCCTGTAGCAGTGGCGAAGAAGGTCGCCGAGGGGAGGCGATTGCTAGTGGGTTGGGTTGCGGCGAGAGATAGGCTGCTACAACCTAGGGCCATGCGGTGCTTTCGATGCTTGGGTACTGGGCATGTCCGGGCACAGTGCATCGCCGAAATAGATCGCAGCGATCAGTGCTATCGCTCCGGTCAGTCTGGCCACAAGGCGGCCCTGTACTCCGCGGCACCAAACTGCAGTCTTTGTGCAACTGCAGGAAAGCCATAGGAGCACAGACTTGGCGGAAAAGCCTGCAAGGCACCCAAACCCAGGCTCAAGAGGACTAGGGCTGTTGGAGGATCTGCGCCCTTCCCACAGCCTAGCAACACAGCAGCTGACTCCCGGCCCAGGGAAGGGGGAGCCGAGGAAATGGAATGCCACTAATACCACAATTCGGTTTCCTCCAGGCTTACATCAATCACTGTGCCAGAGCTCAGGATCTATTGCTCCAGAGCATGGCGGAGTGTTTGATCCGCGTGGCTGTGGTCGCCGAACCGTATTTTGTCACCCCCGAGCGATAACTGGGAAGGGGACCTAGACGGTTTGGTGGCCATCACTGGCGAGACTCTTATCAGTCCGTCCCGAGGACACGGTTGGGTGGCCGCCTTCGTGGAATCGGAATCGTCACAATTAGGGCATATTTCTCTCCCAACAAGAGTCTCGTTGACTTCGAGGGGTTTCTTGTCAAGCAAGGTGCCGTCGTGAGCAGGTTCCACTCTCGCCCGGTGCTGTTGCTCGGGGATCTCAACGCCAAGTCTGCGGCGTGGGGATCCCCGATCACCGATCCTAGGGGCGAGGTGTTGGAGGAGTGGGCGGTCGAGACCGGCCTGACCATCCTGAATCGGGGCTCGGTGCACAAGTGCGTGCGGCAGCGGGGAGGGTCCATAGTGGACGTCTCGTACCCACATCACTCCATTCTTGAATGAGGGTAATTTGATGAGAATGTCAGCACGTAGACAGCTTCACTTGGCTACCCTACTCTTTGGCACTATTCTCACAAAGAAACCAGACTATTTATATAAGAAACTGTCTTGGTCGCGCGATGTTAACAAGATTAAAACTAGAGCATCTTCGTACCTCATGTAAGCCTCATCGCACAGAACCGCTACATTTCGTGGTTGTTTCAAGTTCGCTGCCTCTCGTTGCTGGAACGACTTGCCACCTCCTTTTCGTGCTATAAAGACAGTTTGTACATTCAGAATCAAATTTAAACAGCACCTATTACAGCTTCAAAAAGATACCACACTTTGAGCTTACCTTTGATCTATACGCAGCTGGCAATAGAGGCAAGCGATTGGCAGCGATTATTCGCTGAACAGTACAGGCGCAGCAGATCACTATAATTATTGTAGCTTTATTTATTTAGCATTGTGTTTAAACAGCCGTAATGTTTTTAATTTTGTTTGCCGGAGTTTCGGCGCCTGCGTCTCTGGTCTACTAGCTTGCTGAGATAGGGGCCTTTTAGCCTCGTACAGGACTTTGATATTTTTTTATTTTTTTTATTTTGGTGTTATTAATTTTTATGTTTATCGGGATAGGCCCTCATCAGCGATATTACACTTGCACTTTGTAAGTAGGCGTGGATTGTCGGGCGAAGAAAATAGAGATACTAGTTGCAGCACAATCACATTATTTCACTCACAATTTCTTATAAAATAATCACCATGAAATAACCTGAAGGCAGAGGTCCGACATATTAAATGAAAGTATGAGATTTAGCAGTAACCGTATACAATAAAAAAAAAGTTTTATTCCGACAGCTTGGTAATTAATTAAATAGATCGCGATAATAGCTCTAGGCGCTACAGCAGGCGCACCGGGTCGAGCCTGCCACAAGAATGATCCCCCTCTTCGCTGCGCACTAGCTTACATTAAGTTGCTTGAGAAGTGGGGAGAGTGGGGAGGCGAACGTCCCGCTTTGCACAGCGTAACTCGGCCCGCTGTACCTACCGCTAACGGTGACGCCGACACGGCCATACTGACGTGCGGACGTCCTCGTACGCGTAGACTCATCAAGCATTGTCTAAAAAGACTTAAAGTTATTATTAATGTTCGTTCATCCTGACTAGCAATCTCGATGAGCAAAAAAATTACTGTGCAACCAACTCTGGACCGCTCAATATTGAGCCTTCAGGACTTATACTAGTAATCTGGTCCGGTTCAGCCCTGCAGAGTTTACTACTAATTCTGGACCGCTCGTTATTGAGCCTTCAGAACTTTAGCAATCTGGTCCGGTTTACCCCTTCAGAGTTATAATCTTCTGGCCCGGTCCAGCGACCCTTCAGCATTATAACCGCCTGGACCGGTCAAATGACCCTTCAGAATTATAACCTCCTGGTCCGGTCTGACGACCCTACAGAGTTATAATGTCCTGGTCCGGTTATAACAAACCCTTCAGGATTGTTACTGCTTGGTCCGGTCATGAATGACCCTACAAGATCACTCCAGTTTATATTTTTTTTTCTTTTCTCTATTTTTTTTGCTCTTTTTTGGTCTCTTTTTGTCACTCTTTTGTCTCTCTTTTGTCTCCTTTTTAGTCTCTTTTTTTTGTCTCTTTTTTTGTCTCTTTTTTTTTTAGTCTCTTTATTAGTCTTTTTTTTTCTCTTGTTAGTCCGGACTAAAATGGTCCCAGTAGATAATTTAATCAAATGTATTAAAATACTTGTCTCAACAATCCACACATTGGTAGTTTCACTACCACCAAAGTCATTTACTTTAGAGCCTTTGACAGAAACAAACTATTATATAGAAGAATAGACTTTACTTAGACACTCCACCGAATGCGTAGCACGCCTATGCGATGCCGACCGAGTCTCATGTCATACAGCCAGCAAAATGTCACTTCAAGGTGCATAAGCGTTCTGTGTTGTGTCAGAGTGTCATGTCATTGAATGTGTCGTAGCAGACACATAATTCATGTTCACACACACATAACACTCTAAACTAACAAACGACATCTATGAAAACTAAATAACACTAATTTAAGTATTGAAGCGCTGTCACGGCCAGACTGACATTCGCACGTCCTTGTGCGTCTCCATCCCCTTAAAGTCACTGCGGGCCCATTTTTCTGTAACAAGAATAAAACTGGTAGATACATTACTTTGTACGCTCGTCCATCGGTGACATACATTACAACGTTTTATAACCCACAAAATCAACCTTTAGGAGCTGAGCCGGACAACTTAAATAGGCCTCCCTTGAGCTAGTTATCTCTCCAGATAACATGGACCAGGCAGCCAATCAGCGTCTCTCCGATCACTCACTAGTACCACACATATCTCCATTGATCTCATAGCCTCTCAGACTAGACGATCACTTTATAATATGACCCAGAACATCGGCCTGCATAAGCCAGTTCTTTAGACTACCCAATAACACACACCATAGGACGTCAACCCGCATGAGTCGGACCCTTACTTTATCTCACAGATTAGTACCAATGTTACGTTTAATTACGTTTCTTCACTCTTCGAGGCCGAGAGGTTTCCAGAGCTGGCGGATAACGTACGTGAACTACAAATAGGCAAAGCATCACTAAAACCACCCGATGACGCCCACTCCATTCGTCAATCGCGCCTGCCGGACTGCCGCCACCTCGGCCTCCTTCAAGCTACCAGTCAAAGTGGTAGCTAAATTCGCCAAGCCCTCACTTCCCCCGGGCATTGCATGAAAATGCTTACGACCATATTTGCATTCTCTACTAGACACACAACAAAGGGAAGTCTGTACTCCCTGCGAAGCCCAATCGAACCCCCCCTCTCACATTCAATGAAGTAGGAATAACAACTGTAGAAAGGTCTCATTTTTCCCACTGTGACGCAGCAACTCTCCCAATATTCTCCGATGCTATGTTACGAATTTCACCCAAATCTAACCGAAACCCAGACTCAGAATATGAAGCCACACTTAAAAACCGCGCCCGAGTCCCAAACACAAGTTCTGCTTGTGTGTACCCTAGACCTTGCACCATCCGTCGCTAGCTGTACTTCAAGAAGCTCGCCGCGCCAGGTCACACCAGATTCACTTTCGATTATAACAAGTAAGCACCTCAATGTCCTCATGACTCTCTCTACCCGAACACATACCCTGCCAGAACCGTTAGCAACAAGGTGCAACTCTATACCATGTTCACCATAAAATTGCTCTGTCTGCGCCAATACAATACCCACCCCGATCCGAAATGATCCGCGAAGTCGCACCGAAAAGACAGAGCCTCCTTTAGTGCTTCATTTGCACCTGCTGCATCAAACTAAGAAGTGCACTCGAGAAGGACTCATTTAGTGAAAGAGTCAACAATGACAAGAATACTCCCAACCATCGATTTCTCCACACAACTTCTCCGCGATGTCTAAATGTACAGTATAACATTTGGCAGAAACCCTAAGCATAGGATGGAGTGAGCCCCGAACAATCCCTTGAGGCCCAGCACACAAATGTGAAGTTCAATCAGTGCGTTCCAGTCAAATCATTTTAGTCAGAACCCGTTCTGATGTTAGTATTTCGATCACTTTCTTGTAAATATCTTGTCTGTCCATTTGATAGGCCCTTTTAATTTGATTCAAGATTCTTAACGTAAAAAACGTGAAATATGGGGCAAACCCGCCAAAAACTAATCTAAACGACCTACAGATCGCTCAAAATAAAATTATTAAATTATTATTTCACTATGATTACCTTACACCTACAGTTAAAATTTACAGGGAAACGAAACTCATGAATATTAAACAACTTCCTGCATATTACACCAGAATACTTAAAATACTAAGTTAGTTCAGTCACACAAAAATACATCAGGTACACAATCGCAGCAATAGTAGGAAGGATCACATTTTACTACCGCGAGTGTGGACAGTAAATAGCGAGAGAACAATTATTTTTTGCGGGAGTGCAACAATGTAATAAGCTACCTGTAGAAGTAAAGAATGCAAACTAAACGTTTGGTTTTTTTTTTCTTTTTTTTAATCACTTTCTAAGTGATCAAACACTACTCCATTAAACAGACTTGCCCTACTACTGCATTGCTTTATTTTGGCACCGGGATCGCATTCCTTATCTACGGTAAATATTTCTTTTGCGGGTGGATCGAAAAGTTTTAAGTTTTGTGTTAGTTAATAATATTATTTGCGTACGAAAAGAAATGGTACTACAACTTAGATGATTTAATATAAATTCAAACAATAGCTGCTTAGTTTGTGTGTCCAAGTTATATTTTAAGTTTAAAACGTTCTCAAGTAAGTGAAATCTTTGTAATTTCTTATCGAGAAATAAATTTCTTTAAACATAAACACCATACCACCAATAAAGAATCAATTATCCTTTCGCACTGAACTAATGCGAGTTTATCTTCACCATGTAGGTCACTTTTGATGTTGTGGTATATGATAATGAAACTCTTTAGTAACGTTAACTTTCTTACCCCAAATAGAATGTAATTTTGCAATATCCGTACGTACATGGATATACTATATAATAGACCTATAATAACTGGTTCTGTAATTGAGTTAACAGGCAAAACATGAAACAAAAAGTACACCGACGTGTTGAATTTCACCACGGCTCGGTATTCTGCGATTCATATTTAACGTTTTCTTTGCACAGGTATACCTGTAAGGTAAACTAAATCACAGCGCATAGTGCCCTGGAATTTTTGACAAAGCCAAAAGCTACAAACTAACTACCAGATTATCTATTAAAAAGAAAAGGTACGAGCTCACCGTATGATGTGGTTGTCCATACACGTAGCAAGTGAGACGGTTCGTATCACGACTCTTCGGTGCTGGTGCTCGATTCGAATTCTTCACTTCGGTCAAAGGTTCGTACTGCCACTTGCTTCAATCACTTGATTTTTGGACTGTTGTGCTTTAACGATGACATGTGCTATTGAAGCGATTGTCATTATCAGGATCAAACCGTATCAGTCGCGCAGTTGCGGTGAAATTTGACGTTTGCAGTTAAGTGGTTGCCGGAAGTCGTGATAGCAAAAACTCCATATTTTGAATAGATTAGACGTTGGCCCACACTTCACTGTCGTCATTATTTTCTTCAGGTTTTTGCCCTTCGAATCCCAATTCTGATATCGGGATAGGCCCTCATCAGCGATATTACACTTGCACTTTGTAAGTAGGCGTGGATTGTCGGGCGAAGAAAATAGAGATACCAGTTACAGCACAATCACTTTATTTCACTCACAATTTCTTATAAAATAATCACCATGAAATAACCTGAAGGCAGAGGTCCGACATATTAAATGAAAGGATGAGATATAGCAGTAACCAACTCTTTTATTCCGACAGCTTGTTAATTAATTAAATAGATCGCGATAATAGCTCTAGGCGCCACAGCAGGCGCACCGGGCCGAGCCTGCCACAAGAATGCTCCCCCTCTTCGCTGCGCACTAGCTTACATTAAGTTGCTTGAGAAGTGGGGAGAGTGGGGAGGCGAACGTCCCGCTTTGCACAGGGTAACTCGGCCCGCTGTACCTACCGCTAACGGTGACGCCGACATGTTTTTATGAGTGTGTTTACTTCAGTTTGTGATACTATGTATCAGACAACGTACTGTTTATTGTGTATTCCTGTGCGAGTCCTAATAAATAGTTTTCTTTTTTTCTTTCTTTACGCAAGCTCCGCTGTTGCACGCCGTGTGCGCGACTGGCGAGTTGCCGTGGATGTGGAGACGTTATCGGATCATCGATATATTCGATTCGACGTCTCCACCCACACTTCGAGCTGCGGCCGCGCGTTGGCCCAAACAATGGATGGTCCTCGCTGGTCGCTTAAGAGAATCGACAGGGAATTTCTCGAAGAGGCTGCAATAATCCAGGCCTGGGTCCGGAAATCGCAAACGAACGAGGCGCAGTGTCCATGCCCCGTGTCTGCACTAACCCACAACGCGCCAGCTGTACTCGGTCCTGAGCGATGTGGTCGTCCGCCCACATTGCGCAGTTGCGTGTGACGAGCGTGGAGATTTGGCGCCAGTACACCCGATACCGGAGGAGACGTCGTCGGGTTCCGGAAGAAGAAGCCGCGCTGTATGAGTGGTACCGCGCGGCGAAGGAGGCTCTGGGGCTGTCCATCGGCGAGTCGAGGACTCGAGCCAGGGAGGAGATGTTCCCATTTACGGAGAGTCTCCGACCCGAGCTGCTGGAGGATGTGGTGGCAGCCCTCTTCCGGGTGAGAGCGGAGCATGTTCTGCCGCCGATGGCTTTGCCCGCGGCCGCAGAGTCTGCAGAGGAGGAAGAGGAGAACGCCATCAGCGTCACAGAGATGACACAAGCAGAGATGAGGGCGGCCGTGATGCGGCTCCGGGCCAAGAACGTGGCTCCGGGGCCCGACGGAATTCACGGCCTGGCTTTGGCCCTCGCTCTGAAAGAGTTGGAGCCCCAACTGAGAGGACTCTACTCAGCTTGCCTTGAGCAGGGCCAGTTCCCTACCCTGTGGAAAACAGATCGTCTGGTCCTGCTCAGGAATGCGGGGCGCCCAGCAGATTCCCCGTCTGCATACCGGCCCATAGTGCTGCTGGACGAGGTGGGTAAGCTGATTGAGCGGATAATCACAGCCCACCTCGTCAGCCACTTGTACAGAAAGGGGCCGGATTTTGACGACAGCCAGTTCGGTTTTCGGCATGGGCGCTCCACCCTGGATGCAATTACGCGAGTAAGAGTCCTGGCAGAGGAAGCGGTGTCCCGGGGCGGGGTGATGCTGGCGGTGTCCTTGGACATCTCCAACACTTTTAACAACCTGCCCTGGAGCTGTATTCGGGAGGCACTGTGCTACCATAGGGTGCCCGCGTACCTCCGCCACATCGTTGGGGCTTATTTGGCAGGTAAGGGTGTCACCTAAAGGGGACACGACGGTGCGGGCGGAGGCCGGCGCGAGATGTCGTGCGGTGTTCCACAGGGCTCGGTCGTGGGCCCTCTCCAGTCATTACATCGCACCAACCCCTCAGCACCCAGTCGTAACATCGGTTACGACTGGGTGCTGAGGGGTGAGCTCCAACCGGGAGTGGACCTGACATTTTACGCAGATGACACGCTGGTTACGGCCCGGGGGAGCTCG
Organism: Dasypolia templi; assembly: GCA_963555695.1. Classification (NCBI taxonomy): domain Eukaryota; kingdom Metazoa; phylum Arthropoda; class Insecta; order Lepidoptera; family Noctuidae; genus Dasypolia; species Dasypolia templi. Next base: position 7,507,990 of record OY743137.1, on the reverse strand, counting down.
CACAGGGAGGCAGCGTTGCTGGCGACGGTTGCGGTCTCACAGCATACGGCGCCTGGGACTGGAGGTGGCCCTCAACAAGTCAGAGGCCGTGGTCTTTCACGGTCCCCAGCAGGCGCCGCCGCCGGAATCACACATCGTGGTCGGGGGGGCCCGAATTGCTGTCGAGTCTACCATGAAGTACCTAAGATTGGTGCTCGACAGCCGGTGGGACTTCGGCCCCCACTTTCGGCAACTGGCGCCCAAGTTGATGGGCGCGGGCTCTTTTAATTAAAACGAGCAGATACTGTGTGCCGGAATTGTGTATTTTCCAGATTAACAACTCACGAGGACGTGTGCATCGCAGGATAGCCGTGTCGCATCCGGTCAATAGTACGGAGAAGAAACGAATCGCAAGCGCGCCACTTTCATGGGTTCTACCCACACCTACAGTGCGTTTCTACAAAGTAGTTATGTTTTAAGTCTACGGCGAGGAAGACATTCAGTGTCTGACCGCTTATGAGTTAAGACATCGCGGAACTGTACTCGATTCGTTGAGCTCAGTTATTATGTAAATTGTTATTTGTGATTTTAATAAAAATTGGGCACAAGTCCAGACTCCGGGCTGCTACTGAAATAATATATATATTTATTATATGTTTTTTTAGGTAAAAAATACTATATATTTTTTACCTAAAAAAAAGCAACTTCGACCGTCGGTGGTGACCTCCAAAATTAAAGTTATTTTTCACTTTGTCGTGTTTTTTTGGAAGTCGGTTGTTTCTTTTTTGTTGAAATAATTAATTTCACTTTTTAATTGTGTTACTTATCCTACACAAATTCGTATACCTTCACTTGCAAAGTAAATAACAGTGACAGGAAGTTATTATAACATCATCAACATACACAAAGTGGAAAAAATACGTATTATTGAAGCTAACTCAATAACCACTCATGAGAAATTGACCTTTTTATATGGGACCACTTGATAAGCATAGCCTTTCGTATAAAATATTTGGTTTATGAATGACGGAATTCTACTTTTTTGTTTTTGTTATACCTGTGTAATTTTTGGTCAAAATTACAACGGACACTCTCTCTTGAAACAATTTGATCGGTGGTCAGATAAGGAAAATAAACATAAAAAGATCGAGCTTTATCATCGCACGTATTAACTGTATTTGGCGACTTGAGGCCATCAGAAAAACTCTGCGTCAGAACACAATTTTCATGACGAAAGTTGGTGTTCCTAAAATCCTCAAATAGCAAAAGCCTATCTCAAAAAGGTTTCATTTTTGCAATCTTTTCGTACGTTTGCCTCGGGGTGAAAATTTTCTCATAAAACCTAAAAGCACAAAGTAACAGATGAGCTAACGGGCGGCCATGACAGAATATGCTCGCATTTTTCCGTTTCCATGGGAACAGTAACAACTACTGGCAAACTTGGAATTATTATATGATATTCCTTGTCTTGTCTAAGGGTGAATAGAAAAGAGTAATGTATGTAGGTTGAGTTGCTTGAAGCCCTGCAACTATAGGGTGATGGTGTTAAAGTTATAATTAAGGTTACTATTATTTAAGCTGAAAATAATTATAGATGTAACTAATGTCAACTAAGCTATTTTTAACCGACTTCTTAGTTGGGACCTATTTCCGATAGTCTATCCTATTCGGCGAAAAAAAATCCCAAAACTGTAATCTGCCAACATGGTATCTTTATGACACTTTAAACAACGACCTGTAGCCACCCTGAAACAAAGAAACTAAATACAAGAAATAGAAACAAATAAATTTTAATACTTTTGCTTAGCCAATCATAACAATAGAATACCTAAGAAGCATTTAGGGAGCTAAATGCTTCTAGGTCATCAAGCTAGCGCTGGCCTGAGAATACATTTGTATCTACAAGTACCTCCATGGAAGAGTGGAAAACTTCGAAGGAGATCTTTGCCTTGCAGCGGGGAAATACTGATTGATAATAAATCCCCACACAACATACGGTGGATTTGTACTGAAATAGCTCCACTCAGTTACGTAAAATGTTCCCATTTATTTTGTAAAAGCCTTGGCTCTTTTTAGAAGCCAATTTCTAGGGACTTTAGTTACTGTATTGAAGTTGAAAGAACGAATTGATGAATTGTTGCTACATAGGTATTATAAGAGTAGCTTAAATGGAATAAGACCAAGTTCACACATACGTAAAAATATCGCGTACTTTATTTTTAACTCTCGGTGTTGAACCGAGCATGGAGAGTCCAAAAGAGGGCATTCCAGAGCAAGCTCGTTAAAAAACACTATGTTGGATTTTCAAATTTCGGCGCTAAGCAGTGCGTTGAAAATCCAGCGGGCGAAAAATCCCGTCGCGATATTTATACGTCCGATCGAAGCTGGAGATAGCGTCGCAATACTTTTATTCTACTTATTTGCGATATAACATTACTTCAACTCGCTCGTTGGTCTAGTGGTCTGCGACTACTGCTGAACATAAGGTCTTGCGCTCGATCGGTCGGGAAAATTTCCCGGGCCTTGAAAAATCTTAATGGGTTTTTTCATTTAGAATTGCTCAGTTGCATCTCGGAGTCTGAATTTGTGTCCGGTTAATGACAATAATCTCCCCCCTATTACATGGTCCTGAGCATAACTGGCGCAATATGGGTGCATTATAGTTGCACCTCCGCCCAACACTGTTGCCATACAGGCGCCAAAGGGTTGTTAGGTTAAGCAATACTACAATAAGCTCCCCCCTATTACATGGTCCTGAGCATAACTGGCGCAATATGGGTGCATTATAGTTGCACCTCCGTCCAACACTGTTGCCATACAGGCGCCAAAGGGTTGTTAGGTTATGCAATACTACAATAAGCTCCCCCCTATTACATGGTCCTGAGCATAACTGGCGCAATATGGGTGCATTATAGTTGCACCTCCGCCCAACACCGTTGGGCAAACAGGCGCCAAAGGGTTGTTAGGTTATGCAAGACTACAATTGGATTAGTCGATTTTGTCACCTGTATTATTTTGGTCGAATGAATAAAATCCAATCAATATAAACCTACAATACTTGTTTACAAAGTTTAGTAGGTGCCATTCGGATATCTTCGCTTCTGGTGAATTTTATCAAACATCAAAACGTTTAACGAGGAACTCCGTTGACAAAGCCTATTTATTTATCTATTCAAAACATTCAAACTATGTAAATAGTAAAGGGCTGCGGTTCCCAGTAACAAACCGGTACAGTTATATATCATTTGCAACATTAGTTTTTGACAGAATCGGGTTATAGTACGAATTATTATGGCGGAGATGTGATTAGGGACAATCTTCTAGGGTGATAGGTCAGATGTATTTATAGTCTGAAACTATAATAGGTACCCGCAAACTTATAAGCTTATATTATGCATTGAATGGGAAGTTTTACTATTAATATTCGTCTGCAAAATACGGTTTTGTATTGTGTTCCCTAACTTTTTTATCCATAATCTGAAGTGTCATTTTTTTTAGTCTAAAACATGAATTTCCGAATGAAAACTTGCCCGAACTTTATGTCACATAATATAACATTTCGTAAAATTTAAATCCATGACACATAACATAACATCACGCCTTGTTTCCCCGAAGGGTTGGGCAGAGGTGTACTTTAGTACACCCACATTTCGCCAGTTATGTTTTAGTACCATGTAATAGGGGGCGAGCCTATTGCCATCTACCGGGCACAAATCCAGACTTCGGGCTGCTACTGAGAAATTCCAGATAGAAATACCCAATAACACGTTGCCCGACCTGGGAATCGAACCCAAGACCTCATGCTCAGCAGTATCGATTGCGACCACTAGACCAACGAGGCAGTCAAATTTAAATCCCTAAATGCAATACGCCCTAAATCCATATTATTCATAAATATTACAATCAATAATATACAAAAGACTTAATACCGTCGACTTAAAAGTCTTAAATTCAAATAAAAACACAATTTTAGGACCAATAAACATGAAATGTGTATTTCCTAACAGTATTTTTTTTTTAAGCAATCAAGCTTCCAGCATACAAGCAAACATCCAGCATACAAGCAAACATGCAGCATGCAACATGCAGCAGGCATGGTTTCTGTCACGGCTCCGGCGCTGCGGGGCTCCGGCGGTCCCACGCAATCTTAACGTCGCAGATGGTTTAACGCTCACCACCGTAGCTTCGTCTTGCTAGCCAGCTTCAACGGCCGGCCCCAGCCATGTCGTTATAACCACCTGCAACCGCCTACGTGATTCTAAATTACACTCTAGGGGTACGGCAGACAAGACTGCGTGGAGTTGGGTTTACAGCGATTCGTTTCTGTCACTAAAACCATTTTTTTCGCAAATGTTTTAGGACTAACGGCTGTATTATAAATGAACATTCGGAATATTACACATTATATAATACAATACTAAGGGAATATGACGTTATTTCATGCAAAATTAAGATATTCAATTATTATAGCACTCGATATTATGACAGAATAGTTTTAGAAGTAATGAGAATTATGAAATACAAAATTTCGAATTTGTTTAGTAAACGCGCTAAGGATAATAATATCGGACAAACAATTTTAGGAGAAGAAAGGGAGTATCGCAAATGACCAACGCGTTTCGATCTGTTTACGAATCGCTTAGCAGCTCTACTACGGCGTAGCGAGCGCGTAACATTTTATTCCACGTACACTTCATACCAAAATACTTGACCTTTTATCAAAACTTACCTACCTGTATACGCTGTATGAACTGATTATCAATCTAGAAAACCGAATATTTCTACGAAATAGTCTTAGTTCAGGCTCGAAAAATTACTCAATACGCCGCCAAATTTTCATTATCTGCCCTTCCACTCGCAAGATTCTCGTTCCATCTTCAACTGTTCGAAATCTCAAGAGTTTTGAAGTGTCTGACGGGTATCGTAGGTGTGCAAACACCGCGGGTCCTTGACTCACTCGTTGACGCTGAATAAACATTGAAACCTATAAATAAATTCAACAAAACAGGGTCACGTTTGCCATGGATAAAGGAGAAAGGCGAGATTGCATGTAATTTGGGACCCATTGATAGTATTTTCGTATATTATGGAAAAAATATGAATGGTTAAAAAACGACATAAGACTAACAAAAACGCAAATGGTAAGTAGGTTAGAAAAGTTGGGAGAAAAAAAAATTGAAAGGAGAGAGAGGGGGAGGGTTTATCGGGGAGCGATTTTAACCTAAAATCATGTAAAAGTACTTTGGTCATGGACTTATTGGTTATTGTTTAGTAGGAGAATGGCTTATTAATACGTATTTAATTTTATTTAAACTTAACACATATATCCCCTGAGGGTTCTTCTTTTGCTTCGTCCACGTTCTTACATTCGAGTCAAAAACGCGCGTTGCAGTCAAACTCAAACTCAAATCATTTATTTCAATTAAACCATTTACAGGCACTTTTGTATTGTCAAGGAGTCGGTCAGTCAGAAATATGAAGCTAGTTGCCCATTCCAAAGCGCAGTAGGTACCTATGGAGAAGAACGGGCAAGAAACTCCATGGACACTCTTTTAAATAATATTGTTGTTACAAATAGTTATATTAGTTACATCGATTAATGTTGAAACTATAAGTGAGAAGGATGTACAAAAACCATACACGTTAAAAGCGTCCAGAGTGCAGCAAAACATAATTAAAAGCAATCCAAAAAAAAAAGATAATTGTTTGATTTTATAAGAATTGCAGATCCACCATGTGCTTTGCCATCTGGATGCATTGTGTGGTATAGTGTGTAGCGAGGAATGGAAAAATGGCTTTTGCCTGTAAAATGTGTTTCAGAGATAAGAAGTAAGTCTATATTATTAATTTCTAAAAACGGGTTTAGTTCTAGAATATGTTGTGACAAGCCGTTGGCATTCCATATGGCCATATTTAGTTTATCGAATTTTGGGAGATTTTAGTCATGAAGTTGATAAGAAGGTTAGTCATCGTTGTCTTTTGCTGCATCAGTTCTTTTAGTAAATTTATCATGAGTTCTGTTTCGCTTGTAATTTAAAGGGCTGGAGTCGTTGGTATTGGTTGTTCATTTCTATTTATTTGGGCTGCTTGACTATATGTTAAACGTAAAGGAGCTTCGTTAGGTGGTCCATTTTGGCGTGGTACAATTTTGGGCGCTTTAGTATCAAAGGACATTTTCGGTTTAATACTCAGAAAGGACAATGCCAAGATTAGGCTCGAAACATGTGTAGCGTCCGACAGACTGTCTATAAAAATGATAATTGATAATAAAAAACAGTAAGAATTATACAATATAAATAAAATCTGTAGAAGCCCACCGTTGAAAACTCATTTTAAATAGTTATTCAATATATCAACACATTTCAAAATCTACAATCCTACAATGTCAATTAGCAATGTTGCCAATACCAAAATATTTATATCGATACGAAACTGCTCTTGCAAATCGATTGCAAAAATATCAATATGTGACTATGTAAGTGAATTAATTACTTACTTATGTCACTTAACATATTATTATATCAATAAATAGCATTTAGTTACATTTTTAAACATATATTTTACAATAATGTAAAAATTAAAAATAATTCAATTCGATTATCGATACCGTTTCGCATAGTTTATTCCTATAATGCTGGCAACACCAGATGTCAAACTTTAACTTGTAGCTGTCACTGTCAAAAAGTTTTATTTACTTCTCCCGCGTGATATCACCAGCGACGAAGTGTTTCCGTGTTTTTTTGAGTTTTGTATTGTTTATTGCTGTGTTTCCGGATTCCGATTTTCTACCAAATACGTAGTCGTATTTGGCCTTTTAAACGGAACCCGAACCTGTATTATTCATTGATAAAATCAAAAGTATTAAGTGGTCAACTTTGCAGACCTTTAACTTTTTTTGGTGTACTTCTAATAGAAAACCAATTATACCATCTAATTTTATAATTATTTTCCTTTTTTTGGACATATAGTTCATCTTTGTCGGTTCTGGCCGAGTCTTGTGGGACACTTTGGCATTCTCCTTTAACTTTTTGAAGCTCTTGGTAAACAGCACAAACTTTGTAGTTAGCGGGATGATTTCCTTCGCACAATACACATTTGACATTGTCGGATCTTCCCTTCCTTTCGCAGCTAATCGAGGGATGGTCTCCGGCACATTTAATGCATTTCGGTTTCCTGTGGCAGTATCTTTTAGTGTGCCCATATTGTTAGCAATTAGCACATTGTGGAATCTCTCGCTGTGGCCGCGGCGGCGGCCACAGCGAGGTACAGCGGTAATACAGCGATAAATACAGCGATAAAAATCGAAGGTACAGCGGCAATGCAGCAGACTTACAACCTCATAAATCAATTTATTATTACTCTTAGGTTGTAATTCTACAATAAAAATTGTTAAAGGTTTTTTGGTGCTACGATTTATCAACTCCCAAAATTGAGTGACAAATATAGTGTCTCGAGTTATCTGAAAATATTATTAACGTGGTTCTCATGTCCTGGTACTGGATTAAAATCTGACCTCCTTATGCCATGCTACCAAACCATGTGTGATGCAGGCACCCATATTGAGCAGCTTAAAGGATAGGCTATCTAAAATCTCCGCGCATCAGGTTCAAAAATTATAATATTCAACTAATCAAGTATCTGGACTTGACTGTCGAGGTTGAACTCCTTCTCCTCTTAAGGGTAATGTTTTCTCATTGGTTTTTTTATTTGTTTTAGTATAATTCTATATTTATGTATATTTATTTGTGCTTATATTTTTATATAAATAGGTATATATATAGATCAATGTCTTAGATTAAATATTTATTCCTAGGTTTTTTATAAATTGCACCTACCACTGCTTGTCTCTGCATCACCCAAAGGTTGACTGGTAGAAAATGCCTATGGCATTAAGTCCGCCGCTGTACAAAATGTGCGTAAAGTATAAATAAATAAATAAAAAAATAAACTCCATCAGCAGTAATCCAAGTCACACAACATTGTTAAGAGATTTTGGTCTCTGGAGCTCAGACCATCAGGAGCTTGGGTCCTAATACTTGTGTACCAGTAATTTCTTGTGAATCCCTCCACAAGACCTTTCGTCACAATAGAACCAAAATACAACTATATAACAGTCTCATCCGCAGCATCCTGGAATACAGCATGTAACAAAAACCCTGTCCGATCCATATAGGCGTATTCCTGGTTTAACATACGTACTAGAAAAAATAGCAAAAAAAATGAAAGTCATAAAAACCAAAAGTTATTTTTTTTTATTAACCACGTGAAATGTAACACTAAATATGGTAAATTTTCATAATTTGACAACACAACAAATAAAAATAGGTAAAAATTAAAAGATTTCGCCGAAATCTTTTCATTTTCACCTATTTTTATTTCAAAGGACACCGCTCTGCACTAGCCGCGCTGTAGGCACTCTTTTAAAGAGTCATCGACCCTTTGATGTAGCCGACTGGTTGCCTACTGCCAGGCTACTTGTTTGTTGCCAGTCTCACGATGAGATAGCTTTCGATCGGATGTCAGTACGTATCACGTGCCGCTATCGTATCGCGAACAATGTGGTATTCCAATTAGGAATATTTTAATACGTTGATTTTTTATTTATGGGGTCATGCTAAACAAATGGTTTTTAAAAGTGAGTGTGATTCGGAAATCGAAGTAAGAGCTCAGATTGTAGAAGCTTTCGACTCACTCAAATCGTACATCGTGCGCTGCGAAGAGTACGTGAAAATTTAATAAAAAGATGTCGAATGTGTATTAGTGTTGGAGGTAGACATTTGAAACACGATCGCCGAGGTATGAAACAATTACATGTTTTAATAAACTTATACCTACAGTCGGTACCTGTTTAGCAAAAGCACTTGTTACGAGTAAACTCAATAATAATTAACTCAATGATAATTATGTACAAAATCAGGGTCATTAAGCGCCTATGCCTACAATACAATATCAGCTGATACCTACGCGTAGGCATAACGTAGGTTTCTTTTGTCAAAAGTTTGTTTGGAGGCATGCGTGTAAGCACCGCCTCGCTCAGGCGGCTTCTTTGACACGAAACTGTAGGTGAAATTTGTCGAGCGATCAGTGTTGCTTTGGTATGATTATTTTTAATTATTTAAATAAATTATTTTCACTGGGGCAAAATAATAATCTCGTATCCATTCAATGATTACGTATTTGTGTACGCAGTACGATACCAAATAATACCCTTCAGGATCGGACACTTAATTGATGTAATGTTTGCCTTTTAAAAGCATTAAGAATTAAATTAGAAGTCCCAGCTTGCTTGCTTCTTTCAGTTTTCGAGCACCCTCTAGAATCCCACGTAGTGCCATAGCGCCCCTTTGTCCACCTTTTAGAAGAACTGTTTTGGGAGCCAATTCGCCTTTTGCAAGAATGTGTAAAGCAGTAAATGGCTACAGTGACGTTATTCGCTTGCTAAATAGAAAGAAATCCTTAATCGTTTACCGACCAACCCCTAATCCCAATCAGATATTGTTATATAACTATGTCAATTTTACAAATGTAATTAATGTATTAATTCTATCTTTTATTTTAACCGTTTTTTTTTCAATTTAATTCAATAAATTTTATATACTTGCCAACTAGATGTTAATTTTCATATTCTATGAATTTAAACATTTGTTTTTGTTTTTATTTAATTGTTTTCAATTTAACCAATAATATGAATGTCTGATCTAATCAAAAGTTCATTCATTTTATTTAAATGTGTTTTTTTTCGCGCTTAATACTAAGTAAGTTAGCTTATTTACCCAATTCATTGTTTTACGCATGTGACATTTACCTATAAGTAACTGATGCGCTGTTATTTTACTTCTCAAAAATGTATTATGTGTTTGTTTCAGTGTAATCAATTGATGGTGAATCTAAAAAAAAAATAAAGAAAAATACCGGTGTATCAATTATTTTTAAATGTTTTTCATTCCAATTTAAGGAAATATTCTAAAATGTTATTTTATGGTTGTAGTAAATAAAGGATAGACAAATATTCGATTGTGATATGCCTACTCCAATTCATTAGACTATCAGTAGTCACACCAAAAGCAGTAATCTGCAGTATTTTAAAATACTTAAGACTGTATGTTAAAAAAGTCCAAGTCACTTGCAAATCGTAATCCAGACGTAAATGTCGTAGTCTAGGTTGGTGAACAGAATAGTCAGTACAAAAGTATAGCCAAGTCGTCAAGAATCCACAAAATCGCAAAAATAGCATATAAATATGATATTTGACAAGACAATTTGACACTTGACTGACGTTCCATTTCCCGTTTCAATTCCGATATAACACAAAATAATTTATATATCAGTCTGTATCAGTCTGATATCATTGTTTTGTTTTATCGAGTTTTATTTTATTTATCAAGATGTAAGTATATAAGAAGGAAAACCGCCAAGCGAAAACGTATTTATTTTTATTTTTATTATATTTATTTAGGGACAATAAACAGCTACAATATGTGCTGGAACAATGAAAAGATAAAACAAAATATTAACAATATTGCAGCCCACTGCATTATCCGCATATTTATAAAGAAATTAAGACAATGAGTGCCACTCGATAGGTAATAAATAACTAATAAAAATTACATCACATTCATAATAATTAATTACATCATGCAAAATAGAAATTCCCATTGATTGGCAACTGAGTAATAATTAACACTTAAAGCAAATAAATAATAAAATCTTGATTAGCTTACATTCATAACATTATTGGTTAATAATAATTTTCATTACGTTACATTTAAATTTGGATTTTGAGCATACAAAAATATCAATATTAGCAAAATTAGAATTATAAGATTCAACCATTCGACGGATGGAGGAGTCAAAAGCTTTATTTTGAAATCTGTGTAAATTGCGTCAACTTGCAACCGCCTGTCCATGTTTTCAAAAAGATAATTAGAAAAAGTCAATAAATTTGAAACAGTCGAACGACGCTGATCAAACCCATGTTGCTCTGGGATGATAACGCTGCGCTGTGTAAGATTGGATAGATTTCATTGTGTACGAGTCTCTCAAAAAGTTTTGACAAGGTCGACAGAATCGAGATAGGCCGGTATTGCTCTACGTCATGTTTCGAGCCATTTTTGTGTACAGGCGTGATGTTGGCTCGTTTCCATTCGTCCGGGAAAACACCCGCGCTTAAACATTTATTGTAAATAATAAAGAGTGGCTTACAGATACTGCCAGTGGAGGCCTTTAAGAAAAGAGCTGGGTACCCATCAGGACCTGCTCCCTTGGAGCGATCCAGTAGTTTTAACTGTCTAAGTATTTTGTCTTCATCAATATGCAAGTTATCGAACAAGCTAACATTGGCATCACAGTGTGTAGGTCCCCACCTACACACTGTGATGCCAATGTTAGCTCCAGGCGGACAATGAGGGTGAACTAGGTTCAAACACAGACTGGAAGAAGTCTGAAAACATATCACAAATCTCTTCTGGGGCACTAGACGTATTTATGTGCTGTAAAGTAAATCATTAGTGTAGATTGGAATGTCTCAATTTAATTCACGAAAAACATTCCGCTCGGAAACTGCACGATGACTTCAAAATCATTAATAACTTTTAATACCCATCGCCTAGTATCTCAATATATTTAATAAAATATAAAAATAAAGCTAGCTCGTGAATGGTGCTCCGTTAGTTTTTTAATTACGTGGGTCCAACCTCGCAATCCTTATTTTCTAGATTCTACTAACACCATAATTATAATACTTTAAACATAAAATCGTTTGCCAAAAATTGATGATGGAATTTTAAACATTTAAGAACTTTTATTCTATCGAGTAGATGTTTATAAATGTTTGACAGTACTTCTACAAAAACGAAATAATCCTAGTTTCTGGAACTTAAAAATGGGAGGGTTTGTTCGCTGTAACCTTTATTTATATGAAAAACTGAGCTCTCGCTCTTATCAGAATACCATTCATGTTACCTCTCATAAAACCGCATTTTTCAGCAAAAATAAGACGTACTTTCTGCGAAAGTACGGCCTCAAAAATATATAAGAGTATACCAGCAGCTATATTAGAAATAAAGAGTGTCTGGAATCCTTAAAGAGGTCTTTGTTTAAATTCCTTTTCGATAGATGTTACTACTCCATCACTGAGTTTACTACTGATACGGGGGTATGTCAATTCCGATTTGCTAAACACATAAGATTTTATTTTATTGATTAAGTTTGAATGAAATTATTTAACTAAATTTGTAATGATCTGTTTACCTAACTGATATTTTTAAAATACGTTAAGGTATCTAGTTAATATTAAAATCAAATACTCAGGTCTGTAATCCCTCGGAGCTATGAAAAAATCGAACTTCTAAGAAAACACAATCAAAAATACCGACCGATTATGCCGCATATTATCGCATACATTGACACTCGCAAGGGAATCAAAACCTATATAGGGTACTTACTCACCGAGAATCATGAAATTTGGCAACAAGCAAGGTCTCACAGCACAAGTAAATGGAAATATCCGAAAATCATTAATGTGTAGTTTATGCAATATATATACTTAAATGTAATACATATATATATATATATTGCAATTCCAAACTTACATTTGCAGTTGGAGAATTGACCGTGACGTACATCAATGTAAGGGAAAACATTTTTTTCAACTACAATGTTAAGTTGTTTTTTGGGACAAACTCATACCAACTACGAAACCCTGTATTATGCGTGGCCCCACGCGCATTTTGCCATTTCTATTACAGTATTTCAGACAAAATTAAACAACTTTCTTTTAAACATCTCTCACGCACCATATTTATATCTTTGCCGAGACTACATTTAAACAATCACGTACACCATCAACTGATCGAGCACGTTCAAAAAACCTCCTACATTTCACCATCTGCCGACATAAACTATTCGGTGCTAACATTCTCCGCAATCTGTGTAATGTATTGCAATAAAAGCCTCGTGATCTGTGTTTATCCGGTCATTTCCCGCTGGTATGCGATGTCACGCTAAAATAGAGTGAAGAATTATCTAGCGAGGGCTTTTGAAAATTGTTTGTTCAATTTTATTATCCGTATTTGTATTTTATTATGTACGAAATAAAATGTTTTAAACTTTTTGCATATTTTATTAAAAAAATATTAATTAATTTCAAATAGTCGATAATAGAAAAGTTAAAACACTAATTTAACTTTTTAGGGTAACGTAACCATGCTGAGACGACAGTGTTCAAAATTTATTTTGACCCAGTTTCATTTATATGCCTACAAAATGTTCCGAACTCCAAAAACTTAGTACATAAATTTATTTACTTTTGAATTAAATTAAACATTAAAAAGGGTGAACAAAAAGTATGTCTTTTTTGTTGATTTAAAACTGCCATTCTGTGAAACTGTTGCGTTAAAATGGCTCAGGCCTGAGACCACTATTAGCATTGGGTTCAATAGATATTTTTTTCTTTTTTCTGTTTCAAAGAAGAAAATTGAAAAACAATAAGAAAGTAATTTTTCGTATATTAAGATACGAAAAATTACGTATCTTAATTTCGTAAAATAAGATATGAAAAATTATGGTGGCTGAAGATAATTTACTATAATTTTATTAATCTTACCGATGCGGACAGCAACGATTGCAATTCTTTGTAGGTTTGCACTTCAAGTATTTAACAATAGATTTGTTACAAATTGTAAAATAAATTCAAGTATCCCGTTGCGAAAGACAGATAATTCTTTAAAATTTTTCACCATAATTTTTACCATTCTCATCCTAGAGTTCATATATTTACGGAACTCTAAAACCAAGTTTTGCTCAACGAGTTTTTTATGAAAAAATAAAAGTTTTCAGTTTCAAACATGGCATTAGGGGACGCATTAACATTACAGGAAAGGTGCAAATAATGTTGCCAGAACATTACTTCACTTACTGCTACAAGATAATGTTCCCAACTTGAATTAAAGTTCCTGAAGTGTTCTTTTGGAATGTAGTAGCTATTTTAAAAGGAAAAAACAATGGTTTTATAGTGACTTTGGGAACACGGTATAAGGTGACTAGGGTCCCATAGACATGCAACTTGTCACGATATGCGCTTTCATAATGAGGTACTGCTTTCTCCAATAATGTTTAATCATGTTTTTCATTGAGCTACTACTTTTAAAGCATGTGATAGGATAAGCCTATGTGCAGGAATGGAGTGCTGTAGGCTAATGATGATGATGATGATAATCATGTTTCATCATCAAATCACATCGTTAAGGTCAAGCCCAATGAGTCTGTTGAAATGTCGGAAATTTTTCTACTTAGTGTGTATGTCTGTTAGGGCGCTTGTAATTCGAGAATCACATACCCGGATTACGGATTTATTTTTTCAATTCATTGTTATGGGTTTCGGTGAAGTTTCAGACATAACTCCATATGCATAAGCGGATTTGAGGGAACAATTAGTTACAAAATATTGAACCTATTATTTAAACCTATTTGATTCTTACGGGAAATGGGTCAGACCAATGGAAAACTAAACTAGCATGCCTTGTATGGTTAACTACTCATTCATCACATTTTTAAACTCAAGCTCCGATTACCCGGTTTGACCTACTTGCAGTAGGTACTAAATTGCCGTTGAGGAAGTCTAATGCTGCGGTGTCGGGAACTGACTTGAGTCATGTTTGTAGTTATGTATAGAACCCAATCGTTTTCTCTCACTTTCCTTAGATAGTAGAAACTGTACAAGAAAAGTTAATTCATTCAATTATAAAAATAATCCAAGTGTCCAGGAAATTTGTAAAAATCTGGCACCTACATAACATATTACTAGTTAGGGTTCCTAAAAGTAACCTCAAAAGAAATAAACTTCGTTGTTCGTCGATCTGTCTGCCTGAAAGTCTGTCAAGACCCTTTTAGAAGAAACGTGTGGAGGTATCAAGTTGAAATTAATATCAAATACGTAAGTCTACGGTACTTTGCAGCTCTAGAAAATCAAGCTTGTAAGTCAACGCAATAAAAAAATACGCCGTTTCATGCGACTTTATGATTCTCGCAGATAAACCTTTACCAATAGGGTACTTCCCATTAACCTGGAATCATAAAATATGGCAAAAAGCAAGGTCTTACAGCACAAGTTAAGGAAATATTCCGAAAATTTATTAGTAATTTTTTCACATTAAAATATTTCATTAAGCGATTTCAAAGTTACATTTGCAGTCGGAGAATGGGAGAACATATTTTTCAACTAAATTACTAAGTTTGTTCTGGGGATAAATTCATCTTAACCACGACATCTTTCATTGTCGTGGTCCTAAAAATACTTGGCTGTTTTTGTTTCAATACTGTCCTGTTTATTCTGAAAAGTTATCATTATATAATAAGATGCAACTGTGAATTATAATTGCGCTAATTCATATTTATAA
Organism: Dasypolia templi; assembly: GCA_963555695.1. Taxonomy (NCBI): domain Eukaryota; kingdom Metazoa; phylum Arthropoda; class Insecta; order Lepidoptera; family Noctuidae; genus Dasypolia; species Dasypolia templi. Next base: position 7,492,616 of record OY743137.1, on the reverse strand, counting down.
TTGCGCTAATTCACTGTGTTAACATTGTTGCAATGTTTCATCCGCACGATCCATATAGCTGAAGTGCATTTGTTGGTAGCTGGCTTAACATTGCATAATCGCAGCGACGCTGCAGGTCAGTAAACAATCAGTTTGGTACAATATTGTCGAACCTAGCTGAGATACGACGACATAGGACATCAAGTCTGTACAGTGTCGACGCGTCTGTCCATATCCCACCTACTGCGTTGCGTTGCTTAACGCAATCTTACACAGCAAAACGTACCATGCGTCATTGCGTATCTATGAGAACATTCACGCAGATTCATTGATAACAGAGATCCTTAGGCAATTAGGAAATTAGTATACACATTTATTTAAATCGCCCAAAAATAACCCTGTTGATTGTAAACGTTTACATTTCACAGTCTCTGTGTTTAAATTTTCAAGCGTGAAAATGCAAATACAGGGCTCACACATTTCGTATTCACTTTATACTTGTGAATGAATAGGTGTTTCACACACACACTCACAGAATGAATGCACGAAAGGTTTACTTTAAAGAACTTTAAACCATTGATTGATGAACATTCCGCATGGTAAATTAAATCAGTAATGTTTTAATTTTCCGGGACGAAAAATACGTTTTGTTTTTCGGAATAGTGCGGTAGGTTGCATGTCAGTGGTGACCAGTATAATCTGGTCCCTTAAGGCTCATTCACACTGCCGCGACGCCACAGCGCGACACAAGGGCACCGCTCGCCGCGCGACATGCGGTGCCGTTGTGTCGCGCTGTGTCGTCGCGCCTGTGTAAACAAGCCTTTATTCCAATGAAACTACGTCCTAAGCAAGGCCAGCTCATGGTCAAAGTGTTAACAATGTATCGTATAGCCAATGTCGGCTCTCAGAATTTTACATGGCGCGACAGCCTATCAAACCTCCACAACCCAGTTACTGGGTAGTACACCCCCCCCCCCCCCTTGGTTAGACAGGTCAACAAAGTCTGACAACTTTCGGGCTTCTGACAACCTGTAACGACAAAAAGCCAAAGATCCACGAATAACAGCCGGGACCAACGGCATGACATGCTTTCCGAGGCACGGAGGGGTCCCGGTACCTATGTGAAGATGGTCACGAATCTTCGGACCAACCACGGCAAGCGTAGCTTAACATGATCCATTGCCGAACTGCAGTTATAACTAAGCCATAAGCCCATTTACGAGTGAAAAGGACACTTTACAATTGTCAGTACTAAATTGAGTCGAAACATCCTACTTACCTACGAACAACACAACCTTAGCCAGTGCGTGCGAGTGCAGGATCAGTCGCTACTAGTGCAGTGCACTCGCTGTTTGCGCTTCGGCCACAGTCGTAAACTGTGCACTCAGACCACCGACCTCTGCATTGACTGTGGTGAACCCCATTTGCGAGCTGATTGTCCGTCACGGCTGGCAGAGGAGGCTTCAAAGTGCCAAAATTGTCTGTCAGTAAAACTGGAGCGGACTGACCACAGCGCTTTCGACAGCGAGTAACCGATCTGTTCGAAATGGGACGCGTTGGCGCGCTTGTCACTACCGGAAGTATGAAACACAACGGTACTGTTTTCACAATTTTTGTCCAGGAACTCAAAACTATGTACATTATTACTATAATCAAAGAAATTGACTACTCAGGGAAACCAGTGCCTCTTTGAAGAGCAGGGTAAAATAAATATTAAAACATTAACGGTGAGTCTGCCAGGGTTTTTAAAAGGTAAACAGTGAATAAAATGTGAAGTAAAAATACATAAAATTAGAAATAAATGTCATAAAGTAGAATAAGAAAATATGATTATCCTTATAGTATTATAAACGCGAAAATTTGTGAGACTGGATGGATGTTTGTTACTCTTTCACGCAAAAACTAATAAACAAATTTGAATGAAATGTAGCACACAGATAGTTTATAACCTGGATTAACAAATAGAGTACTTTTTATCCCAATATTCCCACGGGATCAAGATTTATGCGGGTGAAACCGCGGGGCGCAACTTGTGTTATACATTGTTAAAGATAAAAAGTTATCCACAGAATTATATAGAGTAGATTAAGTAATAGATTTAAAAAAAAAAACTGGAATATAGTAGGGTGGACTCAAAAAATAATAAACATGAAAAGTAAAATACAAAAATGATAAAGAAAAATAAGTTAATTCGTTATTAATTATGTGAAATGTTATTTTTTGATAAGAATCTCCCGGAACATACACAGAATAAAGTTATAAGACTTATGGAAAAAGTTTACGTAGTGAGGTGAGTGCTTCCAGGAAAGTCCACTTCCTAAAACAGGACTATCTCACAAATGAGCACAAAAAGAACGACAACAATACGAACATTGCCTAATAAGGTCTCTAATTATGTCAAAGGGACACTGAGCTTAAGCAGGAGTAGGTTTTAGCCAGTAAGAGTCCAACACTGCCGAGACTGGCTCATAAGTGAGGCAGTCTGGGCGTCCATGAGGATTTCTCACTGCTAAATAAAAAAATTAAAAAAAATACACAACCTTAGCCATCAGCTCTACTATCATTCTTAGGTACATGTGTGACAACATTCGAAAGTAAAGTAAGTAAAATAAACCGGTCAAGTGCGAGTCGAAACCGCGTGGTGAGGGTTCCGTAGGAGTAGTAAAGAAAGTTGCCAAGACTTACATAACGCTTTCATTGTTAAAAAGTTATCGGATCTAATGAATAGCCAAGCCCCTAATTCTACAAGGCTTAACTCTACAAACCTTACATCTTGGTAAAAATGTACGTCTTGGCTGATTCGCGGCCGTCGCACAGACACTCCTTTGGGCTAATGGTAAGAAATTAAGTCACTGGTTTTAATGTTTTATCATGCAATAGTTAAATGTATCGTATAGCTTATTTTGTTTAGTTTATTTTGAGGCTTAGCTGTACATTAAACCTGATAACTTTAGAACAGTGACAAGTTTTGGCGATCTACTTTACATGTTATGTTTTTGGTAGGATTTCATATATTTTTGTGGGGTGCATTTTTTTTAGCGGTGATATGACACCAAACTCGAGGGGTTTACTTGTAGCCACTGACAAGTTTCACTATCAACTTCCTGGCTCCATTATCAGACATTCGACACCAAGTGCATTATATTGAACTCATCAAAACAAAATCAAATGACACCAAGCTCAAGGGGTTAACTAGTAGCCACTGAAGAGTTCCACTAGCCACCTCCTGGCTCCATCGTCAGACTCTCAGCACCAAGTGCACTATATTCGAATCATCAACACAAATCGTATGACCCATTAGTCGAAGTAATCATAAGTAGCCACTGAATATTTCCACTATCCACCTCCTGGCTCCATCATCAGACCCTCCCCAATCTATTGAACTCGTCAAAGCAAATCATATGAGCCCAAACTCGAGAGGTTTACTAGTTGTAGCCACTGAAGAGTACCAGTATTCACCTCCTGGCTCCATTGTCAGAACTGTCCAAGATACCAAATTATAGTTTTGCTATCCGAACTACATAAACATACAAAGTTTCATTCCGATACGACAATTTACAAGTAGGTTAAACTTGAGTTCTAAAATTTATTGCATTGAAAGTTTGTGCACACACTTTTGAAAGATTTACCACTTTTTTAAGACCTTAGACATCTTAAAGGTTTTGCTGTACCTAATCTATAACTAACGAACTAATTTATGTATATTTTTCAAATTTTTTGGTTTGGTAGTTTCGGAGATAACGTGGGTGGGTAAATTTTTGTAAAATTTCTTTAATAACTAGAAATCCATTTATTTTAAAATAATATAAATGAATATGTTTGAAACTCTTACAACAAGCCCTTTCATTTGATACGTCACACGGTACAGTTTGCAAAACTTTTGTTTTTAATTTTATAGTTTGTGTTGTTCAACTTTCGTTTATTTACGTTATACGATGCGATGGCGATATTAATTACCAATTTTTTGTTTCACTCTTTCACGAAAGAAAAATATATACAGCGTGTAAAAAGCCATCATAGCTTTCAAATACGCATTCTGCACATCAAACTAAGTTACATTGCACATTTTAATTTTGGTGGAAAATTAGCTGTTTGCAGTAGTGCGCAACATAACGCACTCAAAACATTGTGCTTGCAACGGTACAGGGGTCGTGGCTGTATTTAAATTTGTTTCCTATTATTAAAAAAATGTATCGTAAAAGAAACATCCGTAAAAGTTGGAATGATGACCTTCAATATCTCCGTAGAGGTTCTCTAGAGGTTTCCTAGTTATGGTCCAGTAAAAAAAATACAATGACGGGGGCTACAAGTGACACAGGGCTCCGTTTAGTGTCATTTCAGACCCGTTACACATGCGATCATTTCAAACATTTACAAAATAATCCACCTAATAAAATGCTCTGTAATAAATACACAGGACACAAAAATTACAATAACAAGCCTCACTAAAGGGGTACAATTAGATTCCAGAGTAACTTTCACAAAACTCCAACCACAGACGAGTGCGACTGTATGTCGGTATTCTTTGTAATAAAAGGCGCGTCCCTCTCAAGATATGAAGACACTAAGTTCCGTCACGGGCAAAATAATAAACTGTGGAAGAATGAAGTGATTGAATAACTGAATGGAATGATGAAACTTCTGTCAAAGGGTGTAAAGAAATGAGTGAGGGATTTGTGCTGTGGTAGTGTTTTGAGATTCATTTGTTTTAAGATTATTCAGTGATCTTTAAAATGTGAAACTGATACTGCATTTACATCGGAACGGTGTAAATGCACTATCAGTTTCAAAAAGTAAAGTGCACTAAGATAATTATTCGATTCAAGTACCTATATGCTTCATGTCAAAGTAAAATAGATATTAAGCAGTCCAAGCCACGGTCCAAGCCAATTTTAACAAATTATTTGAGAAGTGAAAAAAAACTATTTTTAGCCTGACCCAACAGACTGAAATCCAATAAAAACAGCCAGGTACCGACTTTTAATTTGAATTAAACTGTCGTTTATAACTGTTCCGAGTACTAACACGCCGTTAGGCGTAGCGTAGGCCCAATTTGTTTGCGGTTAGGCCAGGTGCACAAGTGCCGGGGCCTAATTGTACTAACAGTATTAACTTCCACAGCTATTGCACTAATGAATCTCCCGATGTTAAATTTTCAGTCAACGTTGCTACTTTTTTGTATTTTTTTTATCTATCGAACTGGATGGCTAATTGCTGTCCAGTTTGACGATAGTTGAGAGTTCCATTCTAAGTTTCAGGGTTCGCTGTTGTTACTTAGGCTGTAGTGACGATTGCATGTGTGACTATCATTCGAAAGTTAGTGAAAATACGGAAACAATCGAAATAATCTGCAATACAAAAAAAAACCGGCCAAGTGCGAGTCGAACTACGCACAATATAGGGTTCCTTATTTGGGATGAATTTATTCCAAGAACAAAATTAAGTTTGGCGTTAAAAAAATGTTTTCCCGTACACAAGACACACACACGACACACGTCATGGTAAATTCTCCAACAACAAAATGTAAGTTTGTAATTGCAAAAAAAAAGTGATAAAACTATAACAAATAATCGATTTTTGGACGTTTTCCTTTACCGGTGCTGTAAAACCTTGTTTCTTGCCATATTTCATGATTGTAGGTCAACGGGAAGGATCCTATAGTTTTTTTATTTATTTGCGAGTATCGTAATTTATTTAGCATTAATAGCCGTTTTAGTTTCTGCATCGACTTGCCTGCTTATAAAAAAACTTTTTACGTCCACATGTTCCTGATAAAAAAAGGGACTTGACAGATAGACGGACAGACACACGGACAACGAAGTGATCCAATAAGAGTTCCGTTTTTTCCTTATGAGGTACGAAAACCTAAGCAACTAAAGTAGTTGTAGACAGCAACACAAGTAAAAATTTACAAAGCTATAGCAAGCATATGTTGCCACCTACATATCCAAAAAAAATGTTTCGCAAATTTTCTAATATCAGTAAAGGAAATATTAAATTAACAACATCATCAAACGGCGAGGAGAGACTTACGTTCAGCTGTGGACGAATATAGGGTTATGATGATGATGATAATCAAACGGCATCATAACGGTAGTAAGTCGTTCACAAACTATCTAAGTTCCTGAATTTGGTTTATAGTTTACGACTCACGATAAACTGTAAACACGTTTGAGATCAACATAAAAGATGGGTAAAACAGTAAAATGAAACGTATGGGGTTAGGAAGACATCTTGTTTACATTCTAAAATAAAGTTTTTAAGCGACTTAGCTTTTAAACTCAAGCTGCAAGTTTAAGTCTGAACTGTATGAGAAACTTTTTAGTGAAATTCGATGTGTGATCTGAAGTTTTCTACGAATTATCGGCTATCCATTTTTTGTGGATGTAGTGTTGCGGCATCTACACCGCCACATGCGAACAACGCATCACACTGACGTCACACAAATCCTATATCGCGCAACCAGAGTTTACCGCGCAGCTAGCATATATGCAACTTCCCGACAACAATCAACGGGCAGTTGCCCACCAGATACGACATCCATCTGGTCGGAGGATCCTCCCTTTTCCAAGAGTATGAGTGAACTTTACACCCTGTTCCTCATATCCCTTCAGTGTAACATTAGTCCTACTAAAATAATTTATATTTATGTGTATAAAATATAGTAAAGTAAAATCTTTTATTTGAACATTCGAAAGTTACAATGTAACTCACATACGTACGAAAGTTTGTGAGGATGGAGGGACGGATGGATGTTTGTTACAATTTCACGCAAAAACTTCCTAATGGATTTGGGTGAAATTTCGCAAACAGGTAGTTTATGACCGAAATTAACACAAAGGATACTTTTATTACTGTAGTACGTAAATTTTAGATAATTTCCGACGTTAATGCGGACAAAGCTGCGGGAAAAATCTAGTTATAAATAATAATTGCCGCCCATTGTATGTTTTTAGTATGTTTTTTTTTTTTTTTTTGTTATGTAATTTTGTGGTGTACAATAAAGTATAAATAAATAAATAATAAAATAAAAATAAAATTAACCGTCACTAGCTTTAAACATCGTTAAGCAGTGGTGGCCTAGTACAAATGGTCTTGGCTTACTTATTGTTGGTTGTAGGTTTGGGTAGGATCCAGGCAGGCACTTTACTTTTTCTAGATTATTTCATCACAACTGCTCTCAAAACGGTGAAAAAGGGTGGAAAACATCGTAAAGAAAAGTCGAAGAACAAAAAATTCAAAGACATGTGACATCTATCAACACGCACTCGATCCGCATAATGGTTTACAGCTCACTCCCTCTCACATAGAAAAGGCCTGTTTCCAGTCAGCAGTGGGAACATGGTAAGCTGAATAAGCTAATAACTTTACGTTTTTATGGTTACTGTAAGAGGTGACTAAAAAGGGTTGATAATACATACGACAAAATAAAGATATTGATATACTGTAAACGTTGATGATTATGTATTTGATTCTGATTGCATCACAAAGATCTTTTGCATAATTGCCTCGAAATTTTAAGCATTTATTTTCAATTCATCCAAAAACTGACAGTAAAAAAGGCAATAATTTACTTAAAATAAAGTAATGCTTTATATTAAAACACAGGTTGTATAAGAAAGTTGTGGTACTATCCAACTGAACTACATTATTTATTTATTTATTAACACTTTATGCACAAGTAAAAAAAATACTGTACGAGGGCGGACTTAATGCCCGAGGCAACAATCTAAGTGGAATCAACGTTGTAATCGCGGAACTAGTGATGCACCACGGAATTTTACACCACACTCTTAAATATGGCCACAACACTATTTACACTGTATAATATGACCCACTTTCACATTTCCTCGACACTCGATACATTCATGTTCAATTAACAAGAACGTCTTCTCCATGACAGCCTTCCCACTGCATCACAAGGCCAATTACGTCACACACGCGAGTTTCCACAACGTATACCTGTGCTTTTGCAGCTAAATAAATATCCGTACAAAAATACATACACGCCATGAAAAAATAGAAATTTATGCGGGTAAAGTGTGTGTAACTCATGTTTATTTTTGCATGTAAACATCAGTTAGTCTGCACTGTTATATTTAGGAGAGCGATGTCACAGAAATAACTGCTCAACACATGGAAAAGTAATTGTTTATCACATTATTTTATTATCTTCTGGGTAAGCTCACTCCATCGTAGACTTTGTCTCTGTCACCAAATCTTAAATAAAAAATAAAAAATATCAATTAAAAATACATTTTTGACACCTTCACAGGCTCATCCAAGGCGATGTTATAAGTCACAATGTCTACACAAATTTATAAAAAATAAAATAACCCGTTAGCAAAATCACAAAGAGTATAGAGATGTATGAGCAGTAGTAGCCCAGTGGTACAGGCCCCGACTTACGAGTTGTATTTCGTGGGTTCAAAACACGGCAAGCACTCCACTTTGTGTAATTTTTTCATTCTGCGCTCAAAATTGTGACGGAAAACATTGTGAGGAAACCAGCATGTCCTAAAACCATAAATTCAAAGACATGTAGCATCTACCAACCCTCACTGGGCCCGCGTGATCGATTACAGATCGCTCCCTCTCGAATAGCGCAGGTCTGTGTCACAGCCGCGGGATCAAAATAGGCTGATTATGCAATGAGTGCTTACTAATACTGCCTCGTTGGCCTAGTGGTCGCAATCGCTACTGCTGAGCATGAGGTCCAGGGTTCGATTTCCAGGTCGGGCAATGTGTTATTGGGTTTTTCAATCTGGAATTTCTCAGTAGCAGCCCAGAGTCTGGATTTGTGCCCAGTTGATGACAATAGGCTCGCCCCCTATTACATGGGCCTTAAACATAACTGACGAAATGTGGGTGTCCTGCAGGTACACCTCTGCCTAACCCTTCGGGGAAACAAGGCGTGGTGTTATGTTATATTACTAATATAACAATAAAAAATTAAAATGACAACGTTTATACACAATACCAGACGCCCTTAATTATTATTTGTGCCATTTGAATGGATTTCGGCAGGTTCCACCCAAATATATCCTCCTTTGCATGTTACATCCATTTCAGACAACTGTCAAACAGTGGCAGTTGTACTTTGAATAAATTGACAATATGTATGGTAGTCAATCGTCAATACAGCCGCATGGGTCGATCGATCTGTGGAAGGATCGGTGAACTTTAACATACCGTGCTAAGGCACGTTATGTTAAAGGGTCTATGTTAAAGCCGAGACCAACGGCTTTCATTCTTGGATCTTTGACCGTCGTTACGGGTCGCTTACTAAGGAATATCATCGCTGATAAGGATTATCAGATAGGCAGTCGCTCCATGTAGAATTCTGGTATGCAGCTGCATCCAGTAAGACTGGAAGCTGAACTACACATACTTGGAAAAAGGTTAGGGAGATTTGTTGGCCCCATTACTATAGAATTACATTCCTAATTCCCTTAAGATAATGAACATTAATTCATTCAAGAGAGAACAAAAAAAAAATGCCAGTTACTAAGGGATACTATAATGTTACGGAGTTTTTGAATGATACATTTTGAACCGAAATAATGTATTTTAATTCTATTGTTTTTTTTTTGTATATTTATTTTGTATTCACTGTAATTACGTATTTGAAAAGATTGAATTTTGAATATACTATAATTATTTCCTAATTTATAATTACATATTAAATAATAAAACTATTTTGTACGCCAAATATGCCAAAACATGTTGAACCAGCAATATTGAACTCCAACTATATGTGCATATCTATGTATCCTGTCACACATGTTTATATTAATAAATGAATCTTTATCTTTATTGATTTGAGTAAATTTGATAAGCAATTGATTTCCTTAACAAAATTGGGTAAAAGTTAATTGCCTGAATACAAATCTGTGGAACTTTATACATGTTATAATTAACGTAAAATAGGCCAATGAAAAATATGGCGTTGTAGATGTTCGTGCACTGAAAATCCCTTTTGCGAAAATTCATTCAATATACTTGTTTGATTCTATCAAATAACATTGAAGTGAATTTGGTAGCCCGAATCGGCTAAATTGATTTTTTTTCATTTAAACACTATTATTTACAACCTTAATTCTATATTTTATAAATGATTGATTAAATTGATTATTTTACTTACATTAACAAAACAAAGAAACAAAAAAAAAACCCACCATATCGTGTTGAACCTTTATTCTACCTTACTATGTACGCTAGCAGACTTATCGTGGAACATCTAACAGCACTCAAGTCAAGTGGTTCAAATTTGGGGTCGCATGTTGAAGAGCCTCCACGCGGCGCACCCTGGGCAACGTCAGCTCCAACTGTCCACCTGCTTTTGGTGGACAGTTGGGGTTGGCGGCCAATCTTCAACAAACGGGGAAGGGTCATGGTTCCAATCATCGATCATTTGTTATGGTCGATGAAGGGAACCGGGCTAGGGTTGGGGCGGCCAGTCCGTCTTCGGGACAGGTCTGGTGGCCATCTCCGTCCACACCACCTCTGTTTGCAGAGGGTGAGTTTTGTGGGCGTCGAGTGGGGAGGGGAGAGGAAGACAACCTCTTTAAAAAAATTACCTTAATCCCAAGGTCGAGCGTGCCGAGGGGATGAATGGCCGGAGGGAATCCGGTCACTAGCGCTGGGGAGGGTTTTCAGGGGAAAAGGGACCACACCCTTCAAAGGACAACCAAAATAATGATTAAGACAAATGGGAAGAACAAACGGTTCTTCCTGAAGCGGCCCAAACCGAGGGATGGCCAGGGGTCACACTCGGATGGCGGGATGGCCTCGGCCCGAAAAATCGGTCGACGCTGTGGGCCGAAAAAAAGAGGCGGAGAGCTCACCACCCAGGAGGGCAGGGAGGCCAGTCCGGCCGTGCCACCCCAGCGAGCCGTGAGTCTCGCCACGGAGGGGCGCCACACTGAAGTGGACGGCCGTAGGGTGGCCCTGTCGGAGTCGTCAGGTGGTGGACGGGATGCTGCTGGCGGCTCAAAAACTGAGCAAGCGGCCAGGTTTGCGGAGGTCGTGGTTGCCGCGATAAAGGGTGTGGCCTTGAAGAGGACTCAGTCCTCAAAAGACAAGGCCATATCTGCAGCCACGGCCTCCATTATAGAGGCAGCGGAGGCCATTCATTTCGGGCCTTCGCCGGACGGCATGTCCGAGATGCGGGCGGAGGTCGCCCGCTTGACAGCCGCCATGGAGCGTCTCCGAAAGGAGAATGTGGAGCTCCGAGCAGACCTGGCAAAGGTTCAAGGAGCTGGCCACCGGGAGGCGGTAACAGGAAGGGCGCAGCATGGGCAAGGCCAGCCCGTGTCTGCCGAGGACCGGGTTTTGACCCTGGTGCGGCATGAGCTGGCTGCCTTTCAGAGTCGGTTCTCCACTCTGGAGGCTATTGTCCTGCGCCCTCCGCTGGCGGCGAGCCATTCGGCCTCGGGCCAGCGAAAGGCGGCGTCGTATGCCGCCACCGCGGCCAAACCAGGATCCTCGGGGCGGACCCATAGTGGGGCCGTGGCGGGCCCGCCCCTGGCGAAACCTGCGTCGCCCCAGACCAGGAAAGGTGGAGTGACTGCACAGACGGCGAAGGCTCCAGCCATGACGGAGAGACGGCCACCCCCGCCTTCTAAACCGTCTTCTAAATCTCCTCCGGCCGACGCCGAATGGCAAATTGTCGGGGAGAAGGGGAAGGTGGGTAAGGCAGCAAGGGCGGCCAGAAGAAGGCAGAGGCGGCAGCGGCGCAAGGAGCGAAACGTCGCGGCTAGGCTCCGTGCCCCGAAGTCCGCAGCTGTAGTTATCACACTACAGCCGGAAGCGGAAAAGAAGGGCATGACCTACCGCGAGGTGCTCGGCAAGGCGAGGACGGCGGTGAACCTCCAGGAGATCGGCGTCACCAATGGCCTTCGGTTAAGGGTCACTGCGACTGGGGCCCGGATGCTGGAGGTCCCCGGTGCGGCCAGCGGCCCGACCGCAGACGCTCTAGCTGAAAAGCTTAGGGCGTCCCTGAATGCGGACGAGGTCCGAGTATCCAGGCCCACCAAGTGCGCTGACATGCGTATACTGGGCCTGGACGACTCCGTGACGGAGGAAGAGGTCGTGGCTGCCGTTGTTAGGACGGGGGGGTGCTCTGCCCAGCAGGTAAGGGCAGGCACCATTCGTCCTGACTTCACGGGGATGCAATCCATTACGGTGAGCTGCCCCGTAACGGCGGCCCAAAAACTGGCCGGGGAGGGCCTAGGCTCCTGGTGGGCTGGGTCTCCGCGCAGGTCAAACTGCTGGAACCCAGACCTCTGAGGTGCTTCCGCTGCCAAGTGGGCAACCACGTGGGAGTGCAATGCACCTCGGAGGTGGACCGCAGCGGCCACTGCTTCCGCTGTGGTCAGCCCGGTCACAAGGCCGGCTCGTGCAGTGCCACGCCGCACTGCTTTATATGTGCGGCAGCTGGCAAGCCGGCCGATCACCGGGTGGGGAGTAAGGCCTGCGTACCACCCGCCAAAGCCAGGGGCAGGGGCAAGCCCACTGCCACCGCCGTCAATGCCGCGTCCGCCGACACTGCCGCCGCCGCTGCTGCCTCCACCGTCGTCGCCGCCGCAACCATAGTGGCAGGGCCTTCACAGCGGGCTCGGGAGGGGGCTGATATGGAGTGTCAGTAATGGCCCCATTACGCCTCCTCCAGGCGAACATCAACCACTGCGCCTCTGCTCAGGATCTGTTGCTCCAGAGCATGGCGGAGTGGTCGATTAACATCGCCGTGGTCGCTGAGCCGTACTTTGTCCCACCCAAGGATGACTGGGTGGAGGACCTGAGCGGCTCAGTGGCCCTAATTTCGTCGGCCGCCGCCGGTACCCTGTCCCTCGAGGCCGTCAAGAGGGGACGGGGTTGCGTGGCAGCACGGTTCGGGGAGATAGTCGTGGTAGGGGTGTACTTCTCTCCGAACCGAACTCTCGCCGAGTTTCACAACTCCCTAGCGGAGTTGAGAGTCGTCGTCGTCGGGTTTCGTTCCCTCCCCGTGCTCGTCCTCGGGGACTTCAATGCCAAGAACTTGGCTTGGGGTTCCCGGCTCACGGACACGCGGGGCAGGATGGTGGAGGACTGGGCTCTGGAGACAGGCCTGGTCGTCCTAAACCGGGGTTCTGTCCCAACGTGTGTGCGTATGCGGGGTGAATCAGTGGTGGACATTTCGTTCGCCAGCCCCGCTCTGTCGCCGCACGTCATTGACTGGCGCGTCATGGAGGGGGTGGAGACCTATTCCGACCACCGGTACATCCGGTTCGATGTCTCCGCCCAGACCTCGAGCGCGCCGGTCCGACAGGCCCCGAGTGGTCCGCGGTGGGCGCTGAAGCAGCTGGACCGGGAGCTCCTCCTGGAAGCCTCGATCGTGCAGGCCTGGGTGTCACCACCGGACAGGCCTGCTGACATCAACGACGAGGCGGAGTGGTTCCGGGAGGCCATGTCCGAAATATGTGACGTGGCAATGCCCCGGGTCCAGCCCGGACGTGCTTGGCGCCAGGTGTGCTGGTGGTCGCCGGAGCTGACGGCTTTGCGCAAGGCGTGCGTGGCTGCGCGACACCTGTACACCAGGCACCGCAGGCTACGTATTCGCCCTCCGAATACGGAAGCCATTCAGGCGGAGCTGTACGAGGGGTACAGAGCGGCGAAGACCGCCCTCCAAGCGGAGATCCTGCGGGCCAGGGCTCTGGCCCGCGAGGAGTCGCTGGAGACTCTGAACAGGGACCCGTGGGGACGCCCCTACAAAATGGTGCGGGATAAACTCCGCCCATGGGCTCCCCCACTGACGCAGAGTCTCCGGCCCCAGCTCATGGAGGAGGTGGTGAGCACTTTGTTCCCTTCGCGGGGGGAGCATACTCCCCCGCCCATGACTCCGCCTACTGCGGTGCCGGATGCGGACCACACTGCCGACGACGACGACGATGCTTCGGAGGTGACCGGGGTAGAGCTGAGAGTGGCGGTAAATAGGCTTAGTGCCAAAAATACCGCCCCAGGACCCGACGGCTTACCTGGAAGAGCCTGGGTTCTGGCCATGGAGGCTCTCGGGCCTCGACTTATGGGGCTCCTAAGTGCATGCTTGGAGGAGGGCCAGTTCCCACTTCGCTGGAAGACGGGGAAACTGGTCCTCATTAAGAAGCCGGGGCGCCCTGCGGACTCTCCGTCCGCTTACCGGCCCATCGTGCTGCTCGACGAGGTGGGCAAGCTCTTTGAAAGAGTTATTGCAAACCGCCTCGTCGGGCGGCTGGTGCGGGTGGGGCCGGATTTGGCGGAGAGCCAGTTTGGTTTCCGCAGGGGACGCTCTACGGTGGACGCCATCATGCGCGTGCGAGCCCTCACGACGGGGGATGCTGTTGCCCGGGGTGGGGTCGTCTTGGCGGTGTCTCTAGACATCGCCAATGCCTTCAACACCCTGCCCTGGAGTTGCATCAGGGAGGCATTGCGGTATCACCGGATGCCGACCTACCTCTGTCGTGTGGTCGAGGCCTATTTGACGGACAGGGCCGTCATCTACCCCGGTCACCGGGGAGAGTGGAACCGGCGAGAGATGTCGTGCGGTGTCCCACAGGGATCGGTCCTGGGGCCGCTTCTGTGGGATATCGGTTACGACTGGGTGCTGCGCGCGGACCTCCCGAATGGCGTCAGCGTGGTGTGCTACGCTGACGACACGCTGGTCCTGGCACAGGGGAGGTCGCACCAGGAGGCGGCCGAACAAGCGACACTCGGGGTTGCGACAATCGTCGATAGGATCCGGCAGTTGGGACTCGAAGTGGCCCTGCACAAGTCCGAGGCCATGTGTTTTCATGGTCCTCGGAACGCGCCACTGTCGGGTTCCCAGATAACGGCGGGAGGGGTTCACATCGGTGTCGAGTCGACGATGAAGTACCTGGGACTCGTCCTCGACAGCCGGTGGAACTTCGTGGAGCACTTCCGACGTTTGGCTCCCAGACTGGAGCGGGCTGGGGCTGCCTTGAGGCGGCTCCTGCCCAATCTAGGGGGTCCAAACGCCTCCTGCCGGAGGCTCTACGCGGGAGTCGTGCGGTCCATGGCCCTTTACGGGGCACCGGTGTGGGCGCGTTCTTTGAGGCGCCGACCGGCCCGCCGGTTGAACGCGTCCCAAAGGGTCATGGCCATCCGGCTGGTCCGGGGATACCGCACGGTCTCATGCGAGGCGGCGAGCCTCCTTGCCGGATTGCCGCCATGGGATCTGGAGGCAAAAGCCCTCGCGCACGTATGGGAGTGGCGCGAGGAAGCAAAACGCCGGGGTGTAACTCCGCTGCCGCGACAAATCACGGTACAGCGGACAGAGCTCCGGCGGGATCTCATGGCGACATGGAGGGTGCGATTGTCGCAACCCAGTGCTGGGCACGCCACAATAGCGGCGGTAAGTCCCCTCTTTGAGGAGTGGTTGGAGAGGCGCCACGGCGTCCTCACCTTCCGCCTGACACAGGTCCTCACCGGACACGGTTGTTTCGGGAGGTTCCTGTTTCGCATAAGGCGGGAGGAAACGCCCGGGTGTCACCATTGTGTGGATCGCCCGGAGGACACGGTGGAGCATACGGTGGAGGTATGCCCAGCTTGGGCGGAGCACCGCAGTGTCCTCGCGGAGGCGATTGGCGGCGGCGATCTCTCGCGTCCGGCCCTGGTCCAGGCCATGGTACGGAGCGAGAGGGAATGGAAAGCCGTCACCTCCTTCTGCGAAGCAGTAATGCTCGCAAAGGAGGAGGCGGAGCGCGTGAGGGAGAGAGCCTTGCGCCCTCACGCCCCTAGTCGCCGCAGGAGACGCCCTGGGCGTCGGGAATCGCAAGCAGATTCCCGGCCACCGTAGGCGCGGGCTTGCGGACGGCGAGCCATGGGTAGCTCGCCGTCCGGTAAGGACCAGGCCCGGGTCGACGGCGCGTTGTGTTCCACGCGCGCCTCAAAGAGATGTCAGCACAAAATGACGGGGTCCGATAGGGCCGACGCCTCAGGGTCGCGGGTTATTCCACAGAGAAAACCGTGGCCCTGGCACAGGCAAATGAAGGAACACGGGTGGGTTTTAGTCAGTAAAAGTCTGACACGCCCTCCCGCTCCACCCAGAGCGGGAGAAGTCATTTGATGATTTCCCACCCAAAAAAAAAAAAAAAAAAAAAGTGGTTCAAATTTAGGAGTTTATAAAACTAACAAGCCGCGTCCGATGGGATTTCTCTTCGGCAAAAATTACGAACTACCATACAAACATTCATCCCCAATTGAACCCCTTTAAGGGATGTCTATTCAAAATTCCTTCCTTAGTGCTCACCTTCGTTACACTTGTAATGCCCTAGTAAAATTTTGTGATAACTGGTGTCAAAGTTCATGTATGTTGATGATTTTTGAAAATTCGTAATATACTTCATCCTACAACTTTTAAATGTTTCATGTTTTAGAAAATTAGGTTACATGGAAAAGTGTGTTAAAGTATAAGGAGCCCAATGTAATAGCAATGAAAGACATTCAGTGTGAGAGTTTAGTCTGTTTTTATTAAAGAATACATGAACATTGGGTTTTCTTGAATTCCATGAGTTTTCGCCTAGGCTTTATGGGCTTATGCTGCAAATGAGTCATCCTGTTAGGTCCTTACAGGAGTAAGTCAAATTACAAGTCACCCTGAATAAGAAACTCTTGTGCATTTTTTTGCCTCCAGACGCGTTGCCTGTCAGTAAATTAATGAATAATGTAAGTTTTTTTATTATTGTGAAGTGATTTTGAATTTGAAATGGTGAAATAATAGGTAAACTATTCCAAAACGACAGAAGTGTGAAACTGGTGTTTTTGACTTTACTGTAATAACACTCATTTTAGACCGAATTGTTGGCTGCAGTTTGGTAAATTGCACGTTAGTCCTGAAATTATTGGTCTCCTAAGTAACATTGAGCTAAGCTATTGCTCACTAAATAGCCTGTTCTATCGATGCTTTGTGCCTGAAGGAGTTTAGTCTCTTATTTTTTCTGAGCTTGTTGGGTCGTAACGCTAATGTAGTTAACGTGTACAGTTTTTGTACATCGTTCTCACTTATAGTGTCAACATTAATCAATGTAACTAATATATTTGTAATAACAATATTATTTAAAAGAGTGTCCATGGAGTTTCTTGCCCATTCTTCTCCATAGGTACCTACTGCGCTTTGGAATGGGCAACTAGCTTCATATTTCTGACTGACCGACTCTTTGACAATTCAAAAGTGCCTGTAAATGGTTTAATTGAAATAAATGATTTGACGTTGAGTTTGTGTTATTGTCTATTTTATCGATAAATGGAGCAAATCTGATTCATGATAGTGTAATTTAACTTAGCTAATAAAAAAATAGTTGTCTTATGATAGTGAGAAGTTTTTTTTTACAGTAAAAGACGGCATGATTCTGCCGAGCTGTTTGAACCTACTCCTGTGAATATTTTTATGAAGATCTTGTGTTTACAGTTTTGGGTAGGTTACTATTACTACTGCTGTAAATGAGGCTTGTGTCCGATATTGCATTCTAAATACGGAAAGGTAAATTG
This sequence comes from Dasypolia templi, assembly GCA_963555695.1. Classification (NCBI taxonomy): domain Eukaryota; kingdom Metazoa; phylum Arthropoda; class Insecta; order Lepidoptera; family Noctuidae; genus Dasypolia; species Dasypolia templi. The sequence continues at coordinate 7,475,114 of OY743137.1, read as the reverse complement.
CGTTGTACAATTTATGACAATAAAAAAAAAAGTACTTACTAGATCTCGTTCAAACCAATTTTCGGTAGTAGTTTGCATTCTTTTATTTTAGAAGTTACACACACATTTTACCACTTTGGAAGTGTCTCTCGCGCAAACTATTCAGTTTAGAAAGAAATGAGATGAGAAACCTCAATATCATTTTTGAAGACCTATCCACAGATATACACGTATGAGTTTGATGAAAATATTTTTTTGAGTTTTAGATATAAGTATGGCGAACGACTAAAATTATTTTTGAATCAAAATCTAATGCGGTTCATAGAATCCATATACTTACCAAGTATCAACAGTATAGTTCTTATAATTTCGGAAAAAAGTGGCTGTGACATACGGACGGACAGACAGACAGACAGATATGACGAATCCATAAGGGTTCCGTTTTTGCCATTTGCCTACGGAACCCTAAAAACGGAATGTGAAAAGCCAAACATTATTATAGATGAAGAGATATGATGAACAGGGTGTAAAGTTCACTCATACCCTTGGAAAAGGGAGGATCCTCCGACCAGATGGATGTCGTATCTGGTGGGCAACTGCCCGATGATTGTTGTCGGGAAGTTGTATAAATGCTAGCTGCGCGGTAAACTTTGATTGCGCGATGCAGGATTTGTGTGATACGTTGTTCGCATGTAGCGGTGTAGATGCCGCCAAAAGTATTTTGTACTATCTTGATTGGGCCCAACAAGTTGATATTCAACATGTATGCATGATAACTACAAATTTTTTATTTGTCTTTTGCTAATATCGTGTAACAAAAGACTTTTTTATTCCATGTTAGCCACTGATTGGGGAGGTCACATTTTTACACACAAATTGGAGCTAGGTTTCTTTAGCGCCGGAGCTGGCGCAACTTTGTGCATTCCTATTTGATTTTTAAATTTTTATTTAGTTTTCTTTTTCTTTTTGTAATTTTAAGCAAACCTATTTTAATACCGAACATATTGGTGTCCAAAATACACGTGTGCCTAGTTTAGGGGCAATGTTAAATCTCTGAAATCTGTTTAGTAATAAAGTTTATTAATTCACTCCAACTCTGATGATAGTGCAATAAACAGATATATTGTGTAAACTAAGTCTTTAATGTCCGAACATAGTTATAAAATTAAGAACTGAGTTCAAAAGGATTACCAGTAATAATCTTATAACAATTGTTATTACGTTCATCCCCGTTTTTATAAACGCCCACTCAACAAAATGAATGAAAATAATAATATTTTTTTTGATTCGCGAAATTGATGCAGATACGGTTAATCTCTAAATTTATGAAGGAAATATGAAATTTCATTAAACGAAATATTTTTATTCAATCAGGATGTGGATACCGAGTTATTTATTCGTTAATTATTTGTTTCGATATGACACTCGATCATGCACCAGTTGAGTTTTTATTTTTATTTCGGGGATTTGAGTAACGAAATGCAATTAAGTAATGAGTCATACATGAATGCAGCGTGAATGTTAACTAGGAACACTTAATTACGGTTCAGGAAAGTATTTTCAGAAATCTCGGACTGGTTGGTCTGGAATCATTTTCTCGAAGCGAGCAAGCTTGGTGATGAATATTCGTTTCCTGCTTATATGAGCACATCTTTAGTCCTTTACGCTGCAGTTGGATAGTTGCTACTAATAAATATCAGTCAAGGTCAAATTAAAATTAGCCAGCAAAACCCCACCCACAGTTGTGATATCTAAACATGAAGAAAAGTTTTGTGATACATTTTTGGGGTCCACGACCGCATTTAGTTTAGTCATAGTAATGTAGTTTTTTGACAGTTTCTTTTTTTGTTTTATAGTGTTTAGATATTGTGCGTACCAGACGAATATGTGAGCAGGCGGCGGCGGCTGAGGCTGCTGGTGGTGCCAACCGCGCGCACCATTCTGCTTCAGCACGCACCACTGACGCACGCGCTGTGCACGCTCAACGTAATAGCCGATCTCTCGACTCTGGTGACCTCTGGGGTTTTGTATTATAATTAATTTAAAATTAGTTGTCATGTTTGTTTATTTTATTACAAATATCGCATAACACCTGTAAATATAGATTTATGGTTTTATATCAAATAATAAATAAATACATGTTTGTGGAGTTTCGCTGCTTAATTGAATATGACTTTGTAGTATAAACTATTTCGGTTCATTTTTACTGCCGATAAAAATGGCGTAGTTATCACTAGAAATCGCATAATTCGAATTCAAATTCCTTGTAAGTTTCTGAGAATGTTTTTTATTTATTGCACAAAATTTAAATTCAAATGCTTCAAGCACTTTACTTTAGAAATAATTGCACTGTTCTACTTAACAAACTTTGTTATAGTCGACTGTGATGCTGTCTATGGCCAAAGTTTTGCTGCAGTTACACAAAACTACGGGAAGAGAAATAAGTTTATTTGCAACACATTTATATTCAGTTCTTAAAACATACATAAACTCACGTCTTCTTCCCATGAGGGTAGACAGAAACCACAGAACGCCACCTGCTACGATCCTTACATACTCTTTTTGCCTTGTTTACATTATTAAATCTGGTCATACACGGGCGCCGGTTGCAAGTACTATGCACCTGACCTTTCTGAAGAACATCACCAATAAGAAGGTCAGTATATGTCCTCGTAGGGCGTCCCCTCTTGGCGTTTCCACTCACATCTGCCTTGGAAACCTGTACCTTGCCTTGTAACTTTTGTTAGTCACATTTAATTCATCCGCTCTACATGATCAAACCATCTAAGCATACTCTTTTCAATTTACAATTCTGTTCTTATTTTGCAAGAATAATTTTATGACCTAACTTTCATGTAACTATTAATATCACTAAAGCTAGAGTTTCCTAACAATCCTGTGGCTGCCAAATAGCGTCCGCAATTTACTGGCGAATGACGTCACTGAAACGTTATTTATGAAAGTAAGTTCGTGTGTTATCCTAGAGACCGTTTTTGAAACCGTAAAGTCAAACCCCGCTGCCACCATTTTCATAACAGGCGTCAGCACGGCCGTTATGTGGCGCCCACCGCTTTTCTGGGATACCTACCGAAGTTTCATTCTTCAGACAACTTTTATCTGAGGAACAAAAATTGCAGTTTGGCAGCTTTTGTATGGGAAAACCCTCCCATTAATTCTTCCAATGGAAGTTATCTGACGATTGTGAAATCCGCTCTAAATAAGATAAAATTCAAAAACCTATTTGTTTTTATCTATACAAGTGCAAGAGAGCAGTGGTGGCCCAGTGGTAATGGCCGCGACTTACGTGTTGTAGGTCGTAGGTTCGAACCCAGACAGGCGCTTAACATTGTATTCAAATATTTCTTTACCACTGCTCTCAAAACGGTGAAGGAAAACATCGTGTGGAAACCGGCATGTCTTAGAACCGAATATTCAAAAACATGTGACATCTACCAACCCGCACTGGGCCCGCGTGGTGGATTATGACCCACTCCCTCTCAAGGAGGGCTGTGTCCCAGAATAGGAACGTTATATGCTGATAATTTTATTCTTATGCATTTTTTAAAAAGAAAAAGCTAGTTTCGTTAGCTTTTGGAAAGACATAAAAAACAGGATTTAGGAAGTTCTTGGATCTACTTAAGAAACCTTGTAATAATCCTAAACTTAGAAGAGGTCAATATCCGATAAATATTTAGTCTGTGACCAGCAAACATATTTTCTTTTCTTCTTTCTTCTTTATAGTCTGACATGACAAAACAAACCTTTCAATAAAACAGAAGACAGTAAAAAATCCCAGACAAAAACATTTAAAGACTTTCAACGTCCTGAATCAAAAGACTGTTTCACAATAAAGACATTGAACAAGTTCTCATTCCGTCTGGCGATTAACTTTATTATTGTTGCAACGAGGCTCCCGTCTTCAATTACTAAGTGCTTTGGTACTAATAGAGCTATTATGAAGATGGTATGGAGACACTGAAAATTTGATATCGTTGTTTATTTTTAAATGCTTTTTAGCGTTCCCGAAGTCCTAATGAAAAACGGAAACCTTATAGGATCACTCGTGTGACTGCAGACAGTCACACGAGTGATCCTATAAGGGTTCCGTTTGGCACAGCCAATTCGCTCCGAATCCACAATACTAATTAAGTTGATATTTGGTCCTCATATGAGATTCTGTGCCCAAACATGGTCGTATAACTAAAATAAATTAATTTTGAATTTGAGGATCACTTTTGTGGATTATTTAAAACAACAATTTTGATCACTGTACTGTGTAATATATCAAATGAAAGGGCTTGTTGCGAGGGTCTCAATTTTTATTTTTTTGTATAATATTAAAATAATCAGGTTTGAAGTTATAAGAAGTTCGGATAACAAAACTATAATTTGGTATCTTGGAACTAATATGATGATGGAGCTAGGAGGAGGAGGTAAATAGTGGAACTCATCAGTGGCTACTAATAATTATTTCGCCATATGGGTCATTTCATTTGTTTTGATGAGACCAATATAATGCACTTGGTGTCGAGGATCTAATAATAGAATCAGGAGGTGTACAGTGGAACTCATCAGTGGCTGCTAGTAAACCGCTCGAGTTTGAGCTTATATGCTTAGTTTTAATGAGTCCAATATATTTGGCTTGGTGTCGAGTGTCTGACGATGGAACCAGAAGGTGAATAAAATTCAAATCCTTTGTCAAACGCACACTATTCAGGCAGGCATATTATAGGTTGGAGGATTACATAACTGATAAAAATGCCTGGCTTAATGCCGGTCCTGCTCTACACCACAACTAATTAATTGACATTTGAAACACTGTTGAAGCTGCTGAAGATAGTAAGAATTTATTTGCATTATATAAACTCAATCTCCTTTTTATTATATAGATGCATTGCACAGATGTGAATACTTTGTACTATAGAGCTACCATTTACCGGGTAATGTCATAGATTGACTTGAATGTGCCTTGGCGGCTGATAGTATGTCATGCTCACTCAAATGTCTCGCCGACGGTGGCGCGTGTGTCGGATCATTTAGCTCCCTTCAAAATGGTTGAGCTGAATGGTGCTGATCCATGCGTCATGTTCGTGAACGGGCGCCGTCAGTTGGGACTGGTCATCTCTTAGCTGCCACGGCTTATTTTAATAATTAATTAGCTGGATTGTTTTTAATTATGTTTTGATGCACTCTGGACGCTTTTAACGTGTACGGTTTTTTGTACATCGTTCTCACTTATAGTGTCAACATTAATCGATGTAACTAAGATATATGTAAAAACATTATTATTTAAAAGAGTGTCCATGGAGTTTCTTGCCCGTTCTTCTCCATAGGTACCTACTACGCTTTGGGATGGGCATCTAGCTTCATATTTCTGACTGACCGACTCCTTGACAATTCAAAAGTGCCTGTAAATGGTTTAATTGAAATAAATGATTTGAGTTTGAGTTTGAATAGTTGAAATCATCAGTGGCTGCTAGTGAACCTGTCGAGTTCGGGTTCATATGATGATGGAGCCAGGCGGTGGATAGTGGAACTCTTCAGTGACTACTAGGAAACCCCTCGAGTTTGTGTTCATATTATTTGTTGTGACAAGTCCAATAGACTGGGTTTGGTAACAAGGTTCTGATGATGGTGCCAAGACGTGATAGTGGAAGTCTTTAGTGGCTCCTAGTAAACCGTTAGTCATAACTTTGTTGACTTCAGACTTATCAACTTATTGAAGAATATACTAGACTATAAAGTAAATAATGAAATACGTGCTTATAAAAAAAGCCGCTTTTATCACGAACTAAAATTTATTTAACTTACTAACTAATTATTTTACATTTTTTTTGTAAACTGATATTGTTTCGTTCGCTATGAAGAGAGTAGCGCAGACGTGCAAGAAATACCTTTTTAATAACTCGACTATGCCAGAAGTAATGGTTATGATTTTAACATGTCTGTTTTATATCAGTACATTTCCACCGTTATAATAAAAAGAAATAGAGCACCCTACAAAAATAAATTAAATCCTACCAAAAACATTTCATACATAGTCGCCAAGGCTTCTCACTGTTTAAACGTACAGCCAAGCCACTCCTAACTCTAATAACTTTATATCTTGGTCAAAATGTATGGCTTGACTGTTCCATTTAACTATTTCATGATATAACATTAAAGACCGGTGACTTAATAAATATCTTACCATAAGCGTATAAGAGTGTTGTGCGACGGCTACCTTTTCTAACTCTTTGTAAGTTGTATAGGTGGGGTGATTGCCGCATAGACGGTGAGTGAATCGAATGAGTAAACAATCTCGTTTGTAAACACAGGACCCGCGAGCAAGAAACTTTGCCTTATGTTACAAAAACTTTTACTGCATGAAATGCATTTGGAGCAATTGCAACTAAAAGCAGCTCTAATAGATAGTTCTAGAAACAGTGGATAGGATAGGTAATAGAGAAAATAGCTCAGCTTGAATGCGCGTGATACCAATAAGATAATGGGCATGACTTTCAAGCTGAGCTTTTTTATTAGTATAATGTTTTTTTTTTATTCTGTTTTCCGTTAGGTTTGCTTGATAGTCATTTTATTACACTTCACAATTGTGTAAACGTTACACAATTGTGTTACAATACAACTGACTATGTTACAATTTCAGTGCGTTATGGGTAATATACGACACGTTTAGCTGTCATCTCAGTACGGAAATCTTTGTCTGTTTCGCTGCACGCAGAACAGTTTTCTATGGTCTGCTACGAATATGAAACAGATAAATATATTTTTGGTGTCGTAAGTTTTACTCTAACCTAAACAAATCCTAAATTATTTTTAGAAAGTATTTAGATCGTATCGCATTGAGATAAATTTGTTTCAATTCGATGATAAACACAGTAACTTTGGCTGAATATTAATTTGTGATGGACAGTCCAAATCCTGCCGTTTTTTTGTGTAGTTTAACTTCAAAAGCTTTTCTGTGGTATCGACTTTTAAACTGAATTTCTAAAAAAGAAGTTATTCAGACATTTTCAATTGGAGGAAACGTATTTTTACAGAGTTAATTAAATGCCGTTTCATCCAGAACACATTTATACCACAATTAATACAACGTAGTTGATGGGGCATTGTCACATAATGTGTGGTATGGATAAAACACAGTAAGTCTATATCGCAAACGCAGAAGATTTCGAGAAGGAAACAAACGTACACCGACAACAACGAAGATGTTTGACATCTTGTCATCGTGAACTCACTGTCAGTTTAAGCGTGCGCGATTTTGACAGAACTGCAGATTACATAACCTAACAGGGTTGCCATTACATGGCGATTAAGTTATCGAACACAGATCAGGAAAATCGATTTCTTGAATTTCATTTTTATATTCTTACAAAAATACTGTTTTTATAATCAACACGATGAACAAATTATTAAGGTAAACATAATAATAATAAAAGACAATTGTGAGGTGGTAAATCAAAAAGTAAAGAGTAAATCGTTTTAGAAGAATAATTTAGAATAATCGATAACAGTGACACTTAAAAAAAAAAGATTCTCCCATGACCTGGAGAAGGACATAGGTTTATTTTCATCCCGAGTCAAAGACGAAGTCACGGTCTTTCAATCAGCCTTGAATATGGCAAAAACATCACAAAACTGTTAGATTCTCTTTTTGATAGCTCCTAAACTGTCAGTAGTAGTGTAGTGTTGCGGGAATGATGATGATGACGTCACGCTGAAGTAGTTGCACGAAGGCTGCGTGTCGGTCGTTTTCATGGTTTTCGAAGGTGCTATATCCGATAGTAAAGTCAAAATGAGAATCTAAGATGGCGGCTGTGATTTTTTAAATTGTTTACTAATGTGTGTCCTTTTCATGGTTGCTGAGGGTGTTAAAGCCGATGCCCGATATATTCTTGTTTATGTACACACATGTATGAGCAAATAAATATATTTTCCAATCTAACTTTCCTATCTCACTTGTCAGAAATGCCTCTGAGTCTGAGTTATAAATTTTGTGAATTTTCACAATTATGTTATATTTATTATTTGTCAATTTTGATATTCTGAATTTGACGTTTTTAACCTAAAATTTGATTGTCTAACTAATCCTGACTATTTAAATCGTTATTAAAAATGAGTGGAATATTATATTTTGTCATAAACTAAAATTCACACCAACACATCGACTTCAAGTGCAAAAACAGAACTGTTTCTTTTTTTTCACTTCTTTGGTTCAGATCTCAAAAACTTAAGATGTAGGTAATAATTTTTCATATTTCCCATACAAAAAGTGAAAAATTCTGTATAAAACACGTCGAAGCTGCCAGCCATGCTCGCCTCCGACTCTAAACAAAAATCAGGAGGTAGTGCAAACAAGTACGACGTTGCAAAGCCAACAAAAAAAAAATTCGATTACGTCGATATTAAAATTTTGTTTTTTTTGCAGAATAGCTTTAAGATTCTCCGAGACGTAAGGAATAAAAGTACGGAATTCTTTAGTAGTTTTGTTATTTTTGTTCGGTGTACAAGAGAATCTGCACCATTGTCCATCCATATATACAAATATCGGCCTAAGATCCATCTTCACTTTCTGGAGTCGCAGGCAAAAATGGTGGAACTACGTGCGCACCTGCATATTCTTTGGTCGTCGTTTTGGTGTAGCTCAACACCGTCTTACGTTACGTCTGCGCTTGAGTAATGCGTTTAGCTCCGCCCACATGCGCAAGATCATCGACGCCTCTATACGCCTTAAGTTTGGAAAGTCAACCATTTCAAAACGTCTAAGGTCAATTTACTCTGAAGGAGTTTACCATCTCGAAGATAATCGCTCGCAAGATGCATAAATCTAAACACATGCGTAGAATAATCGCCTAACAGTTTTTTCATCCCTTCGTTCCAAAAAAGTGCGATACTGTATCGCACTTTTTTGGAACGAAGGGATGAAAAAACTTTTAGTGTAAATGGTGTATTTTGCATCCCACTATCGCCAACATTTTCCAAAAAACGACACACGATAAAACTACCAACTATTTAGACTAGCTCACGATATCTTAGGCTCATATTTCAGTGGCAAACCAGACGCAAAGTTTAAACTTTTAAATGGCCCGTCGACCTACGTTATACCGTGTGCCGCCTTGGTAACAAGATTTCCAATCGTTTTTATTCAAAAGAATCGCTATGGAACTGGCATATTACTTGGGTATTGAAATTGAAATTGTTAGTCGTATTTTTGTGTGGAAATATCTTTATGAACGAAACACATTTGTACGGTAGATATTATCTCTATATGAAAAAAGCTAGTCTGAAAAGTTTGAGCATTTTCATGTACGTATAGGCAGCTATTCATATTTTTTAGGACTGAAAACTCATTTCTAATGCACAACTTTTCTATGTAAAAATGTGCCAATAAATCAGTCACGCTTGTTATCAGTACCCAAATTCATCTCGGTACCAAAAAACTCGTTTGGGTACCGAAACGACGGGACAATTTTTTTAAATCTAGGCTTTGAATTGGAGAGAGTTATCACTTGGCTCTATGTTGCTAATGTGTTCCATCTATCATATGAACTGTGACGTTATTGGATTTCCCTGTTTTTGATGAAATCCTGTGTATTTTTTTCTGGTAGGGAGAAACGATTTTGGCATTTGCCAAGATCAATTTTATAATTCATTGGTTTTGCTCATACTTTCTACCGAACATGATTTTTTAAAGTCTGCATTAAGGGAGTTATGTAATGGTCGGAATTGTAAACTATTTCTTTTCTTTTCAAAGAACGTTATTGTACAATCAGTTTCAATCTAAAGTAATCTAAACTAGCTACCGATACGCAAAAAAAAATACTGTTTAATAAGTAATGCTGCCGACTATATTGTCACAAATGCCTCTAAACTAGACTAAGAAACACTAAAATTTGGTTTAATCCTATTGACCAAAGTGACACAACTTGACTATAATTTAGCTTGACAGCACTTATATGGCACTGAGTTAGCAGTTTAGTGAAAATGGCAATGGTTCCGTATTGAACAGTTTTGGTAGGCGGAAAGGCCTAATGCTCGTTTTCGGGTTAAGATGAATAGTTCAGTTTTTGCGGGGTTAGATTCCCTGCACCAATTTTCTACGATACGTAGTGCTCCCTAAACAAAGATTGCGAGGTCGTCAGCATACGTCAGCAACGCCAGCAGCTATTATATAATAGCGGCTGGCGTTGTTTTTTAATTAATCACCAGATTCCATAGAAGGGAGGACAGCACCCCTCCCTGGGGACACCCTCTGGCAATCATGGCCAGCTGCTGTCCATCCTCAGGGCGAACCACACGTTTGCTTAGCATGTTTGTATTCCAGTCTGTTAGTACCTTTTCTAATCCATGTCTGGAGAGGGGCATGCTGATGCTCAAGAAGTTAGTTTGTCGAAAGCTGCTTCTATGTCTATGAAAGTGCCCAGGCAGGTGCCTTTTTGATGAATCACTTCCTCTATCTGGCTGACTAACAGGTGAAGAGCGGATTCGGTCGACTTACCCGAGCTGTATGCATGTTGGTTACCGTATAGCCGTATGGTTTTCAGAGCGCCGTCCCTCAGCTCCCTATCACACAGTCTTTCCAGAGTCCTGCCAGGTAAGGACTCTTAGGGATGAACATTACTTTCACTTCCCTTTCATCCTTTAGGAATGTATCTAAAGGCCAGGTACGCTCTCATTAAGGGCACCAGTCTTATTGAAATACCGGTGTCACCTTACTGTAGTATCACAGGAACACTCCGTTAGGACCAGCTGCAAAGGATGGAAGCTCCGGATGGCCTATTGGAGTTTCTACAACGTTATCACCATACAGGATGGTGTTTATATTACCTCTTGCCAGTCGATTACCTGCGCGAAGTGACAATCAGGGAAGTGAGTTTCAATAAGGATGCGTCTCGTTTTTTCTGGCGAGGAAGAGAGTGTGTTGTCAGGTTTCCGGAGGGTAGCGGGCCCAGGTGTTTTCTGTTGCTCCAATAATTTCCTTACCCTGTTAGCTTGCTGACAAGATTCAATGCTACCACAGAATTTGCATCCCGTTGTACTTTTGAATCTGATGCGATTTTTGTATATGGATAGCTGGATTTGGCTGCGTAATTTTTATCCCAGTCCTCATCCGCACATATGTTCATGTATCTATTAAGAGCTGTCCTTACCTTGCCGCGCTTGCGCTCCAGATCAGCGCCCCCCACCAGGGTTGTTTGCCTGGTGTGTTACGTGGGGTGGTCTCTGGGCAGGCAGTTTGGTAGCTGTCATTTATTTAGTAAGATGGCTTACTTGTACCTCAATTTGTGTCGTATCCGTAAATGTCAACGGAACGCTTGATAACGCCAGCTTGGGTTCAAGGCTGCGTGTAAGATGGACCCATACACACCATACTACAAATACTCACCTAGGGCTGTATCAGAAAACCAAATTTACAAATTGTATTATGACCGCACCATAATTACAGATCATACAATATATAACAACAGGGCCGAACATTTGCTGATAAAGACAAACAAAAGGGATAGACAAATACCAATTATATACGGAAAACTATCACCGAAAGAATCAGGAAACATACAGAACTATAAGAACAAATAACCAGAGTTCGGAAAATGAACAGAGTAACCATAGTTCCAGTAGAGGTATCAACGACTGGTTTAATCCCAAAACAACTATTTATCAGTTTAAAATGCAATCAATCTTTCCAAATATTATGCAGCTATATTAAACCAAAACACAAAAACCTACAATCTCCCCTTGGTTTACACCCGTTTAATGACTCCAGGCTCCGTAGGAGCTTTGCCGCAACGGTGCTTGTTTCAAACAAGCACCGTTGCGGCACCTTTGCACCCTCTCAAAACGTTAATTATTAGCCCTATTCAGCACCTTTTCTGGCATAGGCTTAATACTTGGAGCATCTGGGGCACTCGCAGTGACGCTAGAGAAGTCCTTTTTTAATGGCTTCACCTGGGCTGAAGACACAGCGTGGGGCTCGGGCAGCACCGCGTGGAGGATTAGCGCTTACGGGCGCGGAGCTACGGGATACGCGGGTGGGGCGCTCTTCAAGCTCAGCAAACGACTGATGTACTGGCGACAAAACTGCTGACGCGAAATTTGTCGACGACATTAGATGCATCAACTGATGACCTAGTTACGGCCACACCGGTTTCGCTACTTGCTACTTTCTTTGCGCAAATTGGTGACGGTGTTTTGGAATGCATCATGCACTAAAACAACCGAAAGTCGGGTCCTCAGAAAGACAATGTCTTTCAGACGGCTCGTTACATCGACGGACGTGGTCGACGGGAGGCAGCTTGAGCAACTCGCCACAAACGTCGGCACATCGTCCGGGTCCACATGAACTGAGTAGACCCGGACGTTTTATCATGCATAAACAATGCACTGTCGCCCATTTTGACCAAATACACAATCATTGACAATGAGAGTGTTCATTGAGAATCACGTTTCCGTATCTCAGATTGCCATTTTCCGTCAGCACTAGTGTCATGCGACCATCTTTAATACTGGCCATGTTCGTAACATGCTTGTAAGTTCTCCTAGCCTATACACTCGGCGATTATACAACACGAATCTCGATTCATCAGAGAATATTACTATGTCCCATTCGATGTGCTCCGGGAATATCTTGATCTTACAACTTTATGATGACGTTCGTGTTTTGGACCATTTACTGTCCGGCAAGGCTTTAAATTGGCTTCTGCAAGACGTCTTCTGACTGTTTAAGTCACTGATTGGGTCTTCAAAAGTTGTTGCTGGACCCAACTCTCGTGTGATGTTGATTTCTTAACATCGTTGACACAATTAATCGATCTTCTCAATACTCAATACTTTATTGCATTCCTTATGTAATACATAGATGGTAAAAACTAAATAAAAGATCAATATGGACCCTGTCGGGCACAGCAAAAATTAGGAGAGAGGAAGAGGGCTAAGTAGCAGTTTAATATTAATTTAAATTATTATAAATATTTAATTGGGTGTATAATTATATATGTATTTAAATATTTATTTTTAGGTTTGTATATATAGGTAGTATATTAGGTATTTTAGAACATGTATTTCATAAAAATAATGCAGCTAATTATTTTGGAATTTTAAATAGTATTTTTAATTACGTTTTTTAATTAATTATTAAATTACGTTATTATTTATGTATTCGTATTTTTTATTGTATTTATTTCACAGTGTTTGTTGTCTAAGAAAGATAATAATTTTATTTTGCAATTGATTTGTCATCTAAAAACTCCTTTACTGAGTAGTACGACTTAGATTCCAGAAATTGTTTCAATGTATTAATAAATGTATTTGTTTTGATTATTTTTCTAATACCGTTAGGTAATTTATTATATTTTTTTATCGACATGACTAAAGGGCTGGATGAGTGCATTTTGAGTCGGGATTGAGGTATGTTTAATTTGTTTTTGTTGTGTCGAAGGCTGTATCTTGTTTGGGTTTCTTCGCATTTGGTGTAAAAATCTGGGTGTTTTCTGACAAATTTACATAATTCTAAGTTATATAGAGAGGGAAGTGTGAGTATTTTGTGTTTTCGGAAGTATGGTTTACAGCTATCTGTTTGTGCTATGTTAGTTATTATTCGAATTAACTTCTTTTGTAAAATAAATACGGTTTGAGAATCTGTACTGTTTCCCCACAGCATGACCCCATAGCTGAGCCATGCCTGGGCATATGCGTAGTACGTGATAAGTGCAGTTTGTAGATTGGTATTTTTTTTTTAATTTCGCTTAGTGCATATGAACATTTTGATAGTTTTGCTCTTACTTTCTGTATATGGGATTTCCAATTTATGTGGGTGTAGACAAACTAAAAAAAAAAATAGACAAACCGAGGAGACTAAACTCATTTACTTGTTCCAGTTCTGCATTGTTAAATATGAAATTTAGTTCTAATGGGGATTTTTGATGGGGATGAAAAGTAATTAATTTTGTTTTGCTGAAATTAATTTCAAGGTTATGGCTTTCCATCCAGTTTACAACTGCAGAAAGAAGGGAGTTTAATTTAGCGTTTATATTGTCATCTTTTTGGCAAGAGGTGAGTAGAGAGATATCATCCGCAAATAGAACACATGGTCCGTTTATAATTTTAGGAAGGTCATTTATGTAAATTAGAAATAATAGGCAGCCTATTACGCTACCTTGGGGAATTGACGCGTTAACTGTTTTTGTGTCGGATCTTATTTTAATTATTTCCTTTGTGTTGCTATAGAAATATTCAATTTCTACTACATAGTTGTATCCTATCTTTTAGGTATGATGCAAACCATTCATGAGCTTTTCCTCGTATTCCTATCCCATGTAGCTTGTCTAATAGTATTTTAAATTGCTTTGGTCATATCAAGCAGCATACCTATGGCGTAGTTTTTATTATTAATAATAGTCAGAGCCTCTTATACGTATTTATAGACTGCTAACGTTGTAGACCTGCCTTTACGAAAACCGTTTTGGCAGTCGTCAAGTATTTTATATTTTTCACAAAAAGTGTATACGCGGTCACACATAGCCTTCTCGAATATTTCAGACAGAGTTGGTAACAGTGCGATAGGGCGATAGTTGTTAGGGTCGGTTTTTGAATTTTTCTTATGTATGGGTTTTATCAGAGCGTTTTTGAGTTTATTTGGAAAAGTTCCCTCTTCGAACGATTGGTTTATTAATTTATATAAAGGTAGGGTTAGTTCATCTGCACATTGCTTAAGTAAAAATGGGGGAAGTTTGTCTACTCCATAGCTTTTTTTATTGTTTAGATTTTTTATGATTTTATTTACTTCATATGGATCGACAGGGCTGAGAAACATGGTGTTTTCTGTAGGGCACATCCAAGGGGCTCCTGTTGCTGGTGAGGGTTTTTCCCCAATAGAAGCAAAGAAGTCATTGAAAATATTAGCAATTTTTTTAGGTTCAGTTATCAAGTTATGATTTTTATGTAATTTAATAAAAACAAAAACATTTTTTATTGATTTATTTGTTCTTTCGTTTATTATATTCCACATAGTTTTTACTTTATTTGTAGACTTTTTTATTTTATTTATATATTGTAGTTTTTTTGCTGTCGTTACCGATTGCTTTAGGATTTTTTCGTATTTTTTATAATGTTTTAATATTATGGGATTGTTTGTTTTAATGGTAAGTATTTTAAGTAGTCTTTTATTTTTGCAAGATAATTTAATACCCTTAGTGAGCCAGTACTTCTTATATGTAGATAAAATTTTATTACATATATTATTAAACGCAAAGTAGTTTTCATCTATATTTTTATTTGATTGTATTATTTCATTCCGATTTTGTTTTTTTAATTCAGATTTAAAGTTTTCTATGGTCTGTTTTTTGTGGTAAATCTTCCTATACGATTCGTTTCTTCTATGTATCCGTTTAGGTCTACATGCAAAATTTCATAGAACATTTCTATCAATCTGCTGTGTATTTCGTAGTCAGACTCATTGTAGTATTCAGAGAAGCCATAGATTACTATTTTCTTGGGGTCGTTTTCAATATCTTTAGTTTCCAGAGTTGGTGATAGATGTTTCATAATTTTTATTTCGTTTTTCAGGGTTTCATTTTCTTTGCTTAGTTTTTCTATTTTTTTGTTTATTTCTGCTATTTCATGAGTTGTTTTATCATTTTGTTTATATAAGAAGTCGATTTTTCCTTCAATATCCTCTTTGAGCTTGGTGATTGCTTTATTTATTTCAACTTCAATTGTATTTTGTAGTTCTGATATTATATATGTATTATTTTCTTTTAAACGCTGTATTATGATTTCACTCAGGTTTTCTAGTGAAAAAATCACTTGTATACCCGCGTTTACATTAATATCCATATCTTCTTGGTGGATAGTATCACCAAGAAGGCACGAGTCTTCTGATATTGAGCTATCATTATTGAAATTTGTAGTTTTTTCTAATGGTAATATTATTATTTGTAGTAGTTTCTAGGGGGGAATTTGACAGATTGTATCTTTTGTGGTCTTGAGTTCGTATCGGCGTGTCTATATTGCCGGTTTTTGGAGCCTTGCAGCGACATGCCTGACATTGCCATGTTTTTTTATGCTCTGGCGTCATGCTCTTGAAGAGATCCAATGCCGTGTTCGCACATTGCAGATCATATTTATCCTGACAAAAACAACAGACAAGCATTTCCATATCTGGTGGGTTTTGTTGACATCCTGCACACACAATCGTAGATGACATCAGGAGATATTTATTACAGCGCCCTCTAGTGCGTTGAACATAAAATAGGTAGCTGAGCGTTGATAGCTGTCAATACGACGATAGTGCTTTCGCTATTTGACGCTAGATGGAGCTGATAGGGATGCAGAATGATTTGCACTATTTATTGTTTTTCAGTATTTATCCACTTAAGCAATTTATATCTGTTTCTCACCTTTACGGGATACTTCGCAATTTATTTCTTTTTCAATTCAACGGGAGTTATTTTCACTTTCACTACTTTTCCTAGTAAACACGTAGTGAAGATTTGAATTTTGGTCGTTAACGTTGACACAGTTTTTAGTTTGGAAATTTCTTCACTTTTTTCTGTCCATGACATCAAACATGCCAGTATCAAATAAGGTTTTAATGTGCAATATAATACTGTTTCCAAAATTTATTTTACTTAATGAAACTAACTTGTGAGGTTTAGGAGATATTTCGCTTTCATGCGGCACTTTGCAAGTGGCTTTTTCATATTGCTCGTCAGCGTAGGGCATCATATTTTTTTTATTTAGCTGTCCATCGTTTGCTCGGCGCTTTAAGCTCTTATGCATTATCAGAAAGTCAATCAATTTGGATATCTTCAATCTCGCCATTCGAAATTTAACTTTCTTTTAACACATCTTGACATCCAAATCCAAACTATCTACCTCGGAAATTAAATAACCTCCCCTAAATCACATCAATCACCCTTAATACAAACCAAAAAGTCTGTAATAAACTCACGATACGTTACAAGCCAGCAAATCATCCAGTGCTAGACAAGCGCCGACAGCTTAATTACAACTGATAGCATTCACGCTTGCCGTCGACTGGAGTGGATCACAGCTATTTCTATGCTAATGTTCAAGCGGGCATGTCCGTTGTAATACGTAATACCAACTAGAGATGTAACGGAGGCCACCTTAGCGGAGGCGGGGGTGCAGAAATTGACCTTACGGATGCGGAAGTTAATTTTTAGAAAAAAAGACGGTTCGAATGAATGAATGAATGAAATGCCCCGACCCCAGCGTGGTTTGACCAGACTCGATTAATCGAATGAACCCCAAGATTTGCACTAGCCCCTGAAGCCTCGTGTTTCATGGTGCTACAAAGACCATTGCATATCAATGGCACTGTAATGGTAGGGAAGACGTGTCCTTAGGATAGGATAGGAGTATGAGAGCCAATCGAGTAATGCACTCTAAAATTAGCATTGGACTAGTGGAGGGGGGGCGTAATATTTGTCTATGGAGGGCATCTTTTAACGACGTCGCAGCCGGTCGCTGCTATGCTGTGTTGTTCCAATAACTTCATCTGAGGTCTCGCTACTATCCGTTTTCGGTTTCCTGTATATCTCGCTAGCAGCCTTTTTGAACTTTTCTCGTTCTTCAGCCGTATCCAACCAGAAGTTGATTTCCTTGTCGAAGTAAGTCATGTCTTGTTTCAAGTTGTCATTCCAAGTGGTCGGCCGACTTTTTTGGATTTTGCCTTGTACTGCATTGCTGCATGTAGTAGGTGTGGTTTTCGTCGTCTGTGGACATGTGTGAGATAACACATACTATGATTCTTGATGCGTTTGGTTACGGTTTTTCCGTTTAAAATTTCATGCATTTTCTTTTGTCTTGGTTTATTTTTAGCGTGGTTAATCAGGTCTATCATGATAACTCTTTCGTATTTTCTCAGTCTTGACCTGTTGGCTTTGGTGAGTACCGATACTTTCAGTCCGTGTATCATACAAGGTACGATCACCATTTGATACATAAGTATATCTAACTTCCAGTCCATCTTTGAGTTTATTATAAATGGTATTAGTGACTTCGCGTTTCTGGTGGCTTGTTCGCAGCGTTTTTTAATTTTGCTCTTTCTGCTTAATGCAGATGTTATGTATGTGCCTAGATATTTCATTTCCTCGACTGTAGGTAAATTGACTTCATTAATGGTCACGTAGGTCGTGAAGCTGTGGGGTACCTTATTAGTATTTTTGTTTTTGTTTCGTTTGTTTGAAGGCCGACACTAGACAATAAGGGTTTAATATGGTAAATGATACCTTCAAGCCATTCTAGGTGTTCTGTAATGAAGATAAGATCGTCCGCAAATGATAATACCAGGGGGAGACAGATTTCCTGATCTTGGTCCAATTTAATTAATTGCGTTTCATACTCAAGGATTCTAAGGACATCATCCATAACCATTGTAAACGGGCGAGAGGATAGAGGGCAACCTTGTTTGACTCCCTTTCCCTTGATAATCCAGTTGCTTTGTTGGCCACACCATTTGATGTACGTATGTTCGTTCACTCATGCAAACTTTGATTATCCTGTTGGCTAACGATTTGTTAGTTCGTTATACTAATATATCACTCAGTGCGTTTAGGTCAATGTTATCAAATGCCTTTTCTATGTCGAGGGCGAGTACAAAGATTCTTCTACCGGCACGCCATTCTTCGTCCAGTACCCTCTTAAGTGTAAAGATGTGATCATCTGTTGACCGATTGTTTAGAAAGGCAGCTTGGTATTTGCCCAATTCTTTTATCGTTTCGTCTAATTTTTTTTGTACATAGGAGGCGTAGATTCTGTAGCCTGTATTGCAAATTGATATGCGTCGATAGTCGCTTGTATCTTTAGGGTTATTATTTTTCGGAATTGGTACCTGCTCTGTTTCTAACCACGTGTCGGGTACTTCATTCTGATTCCAGGCTTTGTTCATATGATTGGTGACGGCTTCCTGTAATATGAGGGGCATCGCTTTGTAAAGCTCAATTACCACTTGGTCTGTTCTCGAAGCGGTCCCGTTTCTCATGTTGTTAATAATTTTCATTACGTCATCCACAGTGGGTCCTACATTTTGAGCGTTAGTTATCGGCTTCGTTATGTGACTGTCTGTCACTTATTCCTATTTAATAACAAAATATTATATTTATTCTAAAACCATGCACGTGGTTAGGCCCACTTTACGAAACACATTAAATCATAATTTTATAGTCTGACAGCTTGACGTGTTATCCTAATAAATAACAAGATATCCTAATTCTTTGCACTTGTAAAACAATATTTTTTATTCCATTTCTATTTTATGGCACACACAAATGCCCACTTATGGCAGCCGTCGTCGCTCGAAGGAAATATTTAGACAATCGAAATCGAAGGTTCTTTAGAAATTCTGAGAACGAGAAAGTTAAAGTGAGGGCGCGTTATTGCAGCCATCTGTGAATCGTAAAACCCGGGACGCATTTGAGAAACAATTAAGAAATAGAAAAGTGTGTTTTAAGTCGGTGTTTACAAAAAAAATACTCGTAGCATGGGAAAGGCCCAATCCCCGATTTTGGAGGCTGGCGGGAGTGGTGAGCTATGGCAGTTGGTCTTAGGACATTTATTTATTTATTTGAATCACACACAACTATCATCACAGGCCTACCTAATACAATAGTGTAGTTATAGTTAATAAAGCTTACAATATGAGACTTACAATAATTATATCATTATGAACATCTACTTATGACTAATTATAAAATTTGCGGCCCGTGTAAATTCACTCAGAGTACAATTGAAGCAGTCAATCTGTTTTGACACCATATTGAGCGTATGCAGGGCGCGCGTCAGTGGCGCGAGCTGCAACAGGTTGGTTCGAGCGGGCGGCACCCACAGTAGCGGCGGTCGCCGCCGTCGCCCCACGTGCCCATCAGGTACATACAACCCCACCGTGCGTAGAACTCCTGGGTTGTGTATTTTACCACGCATAATTTTAAACAAGTAATCGGCGAAAGCTACTTCCCTTCTTACTTCCAGTTTATAATAGCCTACCATGCCCAGCACAAATAGAGTAGGATACATCAGTGGATACCCTGGATACACACCATACTGCTTTAAGTACAGGAATCTTAGAAATTTGTTCTGGATCCGTTCTAGCATAAGTTTGTACTTGGCTTCATGTGGCGACCAGACGACAGCATTGCATTCCAAATGACTTTTTACAAGCGCTTCGTACAACGATCTCAGAGCACCGATGTTCGTGAACTGGTTTCCTAGACATGACAGGGTTCGGTCCTTATAGTCTCAAGAGGGAAAGCTAGTTATGTTAGGAGGTTGGTGAGTGTTGTGAGCTGGGAGGAGCTGTGTTCGAGGTGAAGTTGGTACTACGTGCGGCATTTCGTGAGTAGTAATCTAATTCCCTACAAAGATATAAGTGTTAAACTTTTTACTAACAATGTGTCTTTTTCATTGTATTGTTCTTGTAGGCTGATTTGTTTTATGATTTGTAGGTAACATTTAGATAATATCGCTGCAGAGCTATTAATAATCATATATTCCAGCATAGCAACATTGCGCTATTAATTAACTCTATTTTCTATTGTATTACGTGTCCATCTCTTAATCCATACCCTGACAGATATTTGTCATTTGCGTTTGATTATAGGGAAACGGAGAAGGCCTTCCACTTTATTTGACACTGAGCACTGACGCTCGACTTTTGACGACTTTGACCTGTAACATGCGCAACCACATACGGAAGGCAGAACCGTAAATACTCTCAGTTCATTTAAAACAACATATGCTATAAAGTCGATCTAAATCGGCATTATAAAACAATCAAACGTAAGTGATAATTACTGCTTCCAAAAAGGTTTGGCCACACAACTCTTTACGAAAGGCTCGTTGTAAGCGCATCTCCGGGAGAGGGGTTAGGCATCACAAAGCTGCCCAAACTGGATTGGTAGTCGTTCTAAGAACGCTAGGGACCGTGTCTCGATAAAACCTACACCGTGCATATAGTACGCCAATTTCTAAATCGACACTGTTTATCGAAACACGTCAATTTGGACGCTTTGCCGCTTACAGCCGCACTGTATCCTCGAAATGGGGAAGATTAACGAGATGTGAGGTGACGAAATAACCACCTCGGCAAACACCGAGTACGATCGCATTGAGTTTTGCTACAGACTGAGTCTACGGTACGCATGTATGCGTACCGTATGCGATATTTTCTGTTATTTTAGAAACGGGGCTAGGCTGCCGTAAAGGTGATATTAACATAAATACGCGTTTAGAATTTTATACTCAATACTTGTCTCACTCAATGGCAGTTGGGCTTCGTAGTGCACTGTCTCTAGGATTGAGCAAGACATTTATATTGTGCTTAGGAAACATGTTCTACTAAAATCGTATATTGTCTTCAGAGGTTTTATGCGTTAGGTTTAGTAGAACACGTACAATGAGACAAACGTTGTAAAACGGTTCCCCGTCTCACTGAAATGGGTACATCATACACAGATACATTAACGTAGCTATTATTGATTGATTAAAGCGCAAGCGTAACGATTCCCTTACCTCTTCACATTATGAAGATTCTATTACAGGTATTATTAGCGCTACCTGCGAGAAGGAAGACAGACCGCGGTAGGAAACGGTTGGTGTAAGGCTAGGCTAAGAGAGTTAGGAGAATTATTGAGTGCCAGAGGCCTTGTCCAAGTGGGCTGTTGTAGGAGAACGAGTTAATATTAAATAAATAAAATATAGTTGTGTTGAAGCACAGATTTAGTCTATTATTATTCTATAATCTAGTTTTTAACGTAGTATGTGTTAGTGTTTGTAGGTGAGACTGGGTGAGCCTTTAGTTATTATAGTTATCCTAGGCTGATGGAGTTGATATTCATTATAACTAATCAGACAGACACGTGTAGCTGGGGAGTTTGTTGTGCCACTTCTTCTCCCCAGCATAAGCACTAGGAAGTGGTGACGGGTGGGCTCTTTGGGGCTGTCTATAGACTTTCAAGAGAGTTGAATCACAACTCTATTAATTATGTTTGAGTTTGATTCTCTACTCTCATAACTAGTAATTCTAGAATGTCGTATTCGTTGCCTAGGGCTGATACTAAAACTCTAAACTCTATTTAATAATGATCCTTGATTCTCTACTTCTCAACTAAAATTATGGAATAATTCAAAGAATATTATATTCTTTATCTTAGACTAATAACTCGGTCAGACTGACATGAGCACGTGTCTTGCAAATATGCTTGTTGTGTAAAGAGTGAACTTCCAGGGGTTTGGGTGACCACAACTATCTCATACTGATAGGGACCATGTCTCCTTAAGAGCATGATGCAGACGCAAT
Source organism: Dasypolia templi (assembly GCA_963555695.1). Lineage (NCBI taxonomy): Eukaryota > Metazoa > Arthropoda > Insecta > Lepidoptera > Noctuidae > Dasypolia > Dasypolia templi. The sequence goes on along the minus strand of OY743137.1, from coordinate 7,452,817 downwards.
ACCGCTAGAACTAGCCGCTCCGTTGCTAGACAAGGACAGTCGCACGGTTGCCGCAGGAAAAGCCGCTTCGTCACGTTTATCAGTTTGAGAGAACTGCTAGGGGCCATGACTCCAAAAGAGCATGATGTCGACGCTATGCCGCTGTAAAGCCGCTTGCGTCACGTTATGGAAGTGTATCTCTGAGTACTCCGAGTGTAGATGCGAGGTATTGTGTGAGTTACGACTGATCAAATGCCTGTTACGCGCTAGCGTTTGGGTTACTCACAAGTTTATATAATAATTTACTCTGCATCCCTCTATTATTTAGCTTTCTAAAATCACTTCCAATATATTTCATAACTGTGAATTCCCAAGTATCATCTAATATTGATACATTGTTTCCTTGCCTCATCAATAATATCAAGGCATTTGTCTTCTATAAATTTGGGAATTCATTTCAATTATCGGTGGGAGAGTGACCAAGTCTGGTGACGAGCTCTACAGGGCCGCACGGGGTTAGAGTGCGGCCTTTTCCCCTTAGGGGGAAACCGACCTTAAACCTTAAACGCTAATATTAACATAATTAGGAAAAACGAAAATTTTATCAGCCTAGGGTAATTTAGGTACTGTCACAGTTACATTAACCGTTGGTATAGGTGGGCCCTCTGAGCTTTTTAGGATTTGTTCCCATTTGGACATTGGTAGATATGCGTTTCTTTTACGACGTTTGGTGTGTTGTTTGCTGCTCCTGTAAAATAGGTGCAGTACTTGCATGCGTTTTGAAGGATGTTTTGTTCCCAGTCCATTTAAGCAGTCCCTACATGCATTTTGTTCTTCTTTCTATTTAATTTTTTGAAGCGCTGCCTGACATTATTTTACACGATAATGTCTATTTGGGTTATTTGGTTGTCTTCGTTCTAAGAATTTAGCCTTTTGGAGGTTGGCAAGAGCTAATCGATGCTCCCTGGAATGAATCGGTTAAAAAATCAGGGTTTCCTGGGCCACTTCTTTTAGTACTCCAAGGTATTTCGATATTTGCTTCCGTTGAATTTATTCCTATACTCGTTTTTCCTAGTTTTTTGGTTATGCATTCTTGGTATTTTGTTGTGGTGGATTTGCTATTGAGGAAAATCCTTGGCCATCAGTTCTTTTCCCTTCGCTCCTTGCGCTAGCCCTTTTGTATTATTTTTGGTGCTTTTGTTATTGTTTAGAATGCGGCTTGTTCTTAGCAGCCACCAGATTATTTTATGGTCGGAGATGCCCCTAGCAGCCCATTCACCTTTAATGAAGTGAAAGAGTTTTTTTCCTGTATGTGGCGTAATAATGTGATCCAATTGGGATTTCTGGGTGCATTAAGACCATGTTATCTTACAAGATGGTCTTGCTTTTGTTGTTTCTATTTGCAGTTTTTACCTGTTGGCTATATCCATTAACATTTCCCCGTTGTGGTTGGAATAGTCATGATAGAGGTTTTGGTGTGCGTTAAAGTCGCCTAGGATTACTAGCGTACATTTCTTTGGTTTTTGTCTAATTAGGTTTAAAACCCCTATGAAAGATCTAGTTGCTTTCTGGGTACAACTGTTGATGTGTGAGTTGATTATATAAAGGGGAGCATGCTTGTCACATTCCGTACCAATTCTCAGGGTAATTGACATCGCGTCGGTGTCCTTTTTCATGTTATTTATTTAAATTCGGGCATCTTTTCTGATTAGAATCGCAAGTCCTCGGTGTGCTTATGCATAGTGCGCGGAGTTGTACCTTCCTGAATTCATCCCTGTTTCTTGTAGGCAGGCTACGTGTATGCCCCTATGTGAAAGTTCAGCGTCTATTTTAAATTTTTTGCTCGGTTTCTAGGCGCCACGGACATTCCAAGTTGCAATACACAAGTCATGGCAGGTGTACTTCATTGCGACAGAGGGCGGGCTTCTGAGGATTGTGTATCCAGTGGCATCCGCTACTTCGTTTGACATCGGTGTACCTAACAAGGACGCTAATTGTTTAAGCGTTCTTAATGCATTAATTAATTGGGAGTTATTCTTTTGGCACCGAGGTGTTGTAGGCTGTTTTTGATCTGCTCTTATGTTGTACTGGTTACTCGAATTTTCGATATGTTGTAAAGCTCTGGCGTTTGTTGATTCCTGCGTTAGAGTTTGCTGGTTACTGTTATACTGGTCGTCGTCAATTAACACCCAGCTGTCATAGTGCTGTTCATTGTAGAAAATATGTAAGTTACCTGGTACTGCCACGCCGGTAGGTGAATATAGCAGTGTGTTCCCGCTATTCGTGTGAACAAACACGTTTACAAGGTAGAATTATGTTGCGGCAATTAGGATGTCTTCTCCTCCCCAGAATGAATCAGTGAACTGCGCGGTTACGTATTCTGATATCATTTGTTCCTGAGATAGATTATTGTTAGGAAGAAAGTCCTGAATATTATTTAAAAGTGCTACGCTTATTCTTTCATCGTCTCGATTCACTGACACAAATTTTGCCAGATCGCGGCGTACTGATAAGTGATCGAAAGTCAGACCCAAGACATTGTTCATTTGGTGAGCTAAGGCTCTAAATAAACAATTCCTGTCCCTTTTCATAGGTACTTTTACAATAGTCATTGTGGAATGTTTGCTTTGTTTAAACTTACAAGACAAAGACACTGAAATTTGACTAAGACAGGGGTAAGATTAATTGTGCCATCCCTTATGGACTCAGAGGAAATATATCTTTTTGTGTAGCTTTACAATTCAGCGTAGAAAGTTTTTAGTGTTTTTTTTTATGCATCCGAACCCTTGCTTGACATGTGTCACACAAGAGGTGGTAAAAAAGATAGGGACTGCATCTACTCAGATTATTTGTTAGCCGTATTTCCTGGGAATTAATGCTGCAGTTGTTAACATACGATAGGTAAGTATTAGGGGGAGCTATTCTTGTACGACTTCTAAATCGGCATCGTTCTTTTTGTTTTAGTAAATAACATCCAATAGAAATTTGTCGAGATAAACGTCACCCTTCACCAGAATGTCTCTTGAACTAGGGACCGCCAAACCTCAAGTTCACGACCCTGCTGACCCGCTTGGCCCCACCACAATTAGATTAGAGCTGAGAGTCAAAACTCATCCGATGGACTTATTTAGCTTTTTTTTTTGGCCTTAACAAAAACATTTACAAGAAAATGCAAATTGATCACAACAAATCCAGGCTTTCCTGTATTTTAGGCTCCTTACGCAAGTTGTTCCATTGCCTTCGAGCTTGGCCTCGTTGCTCGTTGGAGCCTTAAATGATTTGCTATACATTAAAACAATAGCTAAGCTAAGTGAAATCTTTGTACTTTCTTAATGAGAATTAAATTTCCTTAACCATAGAATGGATTGATCTCACCAAATTCAAAGCTCAGGATCCTTTGGCAGGCAAGCAGTTCCTCGCCTGCGTTGAGGGTAGATGCACAGTTCCAAAGAAGTTTGTTTCGCGACATAGGGCACACCAGCAGTTTGTAAACACAATCACTCCGTTGTCCAAAACTGGGCGTAGGGTTGGCCCACTCTATCCCTTTCGAGAAAGCAAGGCGTCTACACTTACAAAATGATTATGAATATCGAAATAATGATTTCAGCCTGTGTTAAATTATAATTTTGGTATGTTTGAGAACAATATTACCTAGATTAAAATAAAGTAAATTCAAGCAGGCGTTCAATAATAATAGTCACTGAATAGTGATTTCAAGGATTACAAGTGTAATAGGTAATTGATTCAATCGAAAAAATTACTCCTTATCTTTGTTTTTTATGTTTGATGTCAGAGGACTCGATCGCACTATTTGTCAAAATAATAGCGTATATTCGTTTATCCCGCACTACTACAATTAATATGAATACACTGTCCTATTACAATTGTTTAAAGTTATGTTGAACATGCGCGTGGCTTTGATTCAACGACCTAAAACGCAGCCGCAGCTTAGAAGTACAGCTTAGGGTACGGAACGATCTCACCAATGATGCGGAACGGATCAGGTCAAGTTACTCCTCAGTGGATGTCTCAGCTACATGGAACGCACTTATTTATCTTTTGAACCGATTTAAAATATTTCGATTTGCGACACTGACACACATACACAGAAGAAACAAGGTTTGATTTCTAAGTCCAGCAAGTAAACCACCATCTGTTGGGCACGCTGTCTCAAGCGGAAACAAAGGCGGGACCTTCCTGTTCGGAGTTTCGGACAGAACCTAGAAAAAAAGACGGTTCGAGGGGTAAAAAAAATTTGAAGGGGCAAAAATATTCACAATAACAGTTTTGCGGGTTCTTCAATTTCTAGACGATTTCTAAGTGGTTCATTTACAAACCTTCCAGGGTGAATTGGGAGCAACACCATAAATCTTGGAGTTATATCTTCACCAAATTAAAGAGTCTTCGCTTAGTTGAAGCTCATCTTTAGGGTTCCGGACGTCCTTATGAAAAACGGAACCCTTAGTAGGATCACTCGATTGTCTGTCTGTCTGTCCATCTGTCACAGCCAATTTTCAAAGAATCTACAAAACTGATTAAGTTGAAATTTTGTACACATAAGAATTTCTGTGACCCAAACACGGTCGTATAACGTAAATAAACGAAATTTGAAATTAAAATAATATTGAAATTAACAGTTTTGAAGTTATTTAGGGAATTATAAGAAAATTTATCGTTCGGAGATAAGGGGATAATTTTCGTATAATTAACTACTTCGTATAATTAGAAACTACCGAACCAATAGATATTAAAAAAAAAAAAAAAAATTGTCAACTACTTACTGATTACTGGAAAACCTATAAGATGTCAGTGGTCTTAAAAACGTCATAAATCTTTCAATATTGTGCGTACAAAGTTACAAAGCAATAACAATTTAGAACTCAATTTTGACCTACTTTTAATTGTCGTTTCGTAATGAAACATTGCATAATAACAAAACTATAATTTGGTATCTTGGAACTAATCTGATGCTGGAGTCAAGAGGTGAATAGTAGAACTATTCAGTGGCTTCTAGAAAACCTCTTTACCTCTAAGTTTGGGCGTAAATGATTTGCTTTGACGATTTCAATAGATTGAGCTTGATAACGTGATAGTAGAACTCTTCAGTGGCTCCTAGTAAACCGCTTAAATCATAACTTCATTGACTTCGGACTTATCAACTTAATGAAGAATATACTAGACTAAAAAGTGAAAAAAATAAAAATTCGTGACAAAAAAACACGCTTTATTCACGCAACTACTTAATAATTATTTTACACTTTTTTTGTAACCTGCATATTTTTTGTTGGCTTTGAAGAAAGTAACTGCTGTCGTACGAATATACCTTTTTTACCCAACTGTGCTAAGAGTAGTATGATTTAAACATGTCTGTGAGATATCAGTACAATGCATATCTCTCTCATAAAAAGAAATACAGCAGCCTACAAAAAGAAATTAAATCCACCCAAAAACATTACATGTAAAATAGGTCGCGAAGACATCACTGTTCAAAATTTATCAGGTTTTATATACAGCCAAGCCCCTAACTCTACATGGCCTAACTTTATTAATCATACATCTTGGTCAAAATTTATGGCTTACCCGTTCCATATAACTCGATGTTGCGTCGCTGTCTCCACTCTGTCTGAATGGAGTTCAGATTGAATACGCAAAAACGGTAAAAAAACTGGGGTTGACCATGGACTCTTACTTATCGTGGACTGCTCATGTTGCTCAAGTACGTCGCAAGGTGTACTACACGTTCCATTCATTGAAATGCCTCCAGAGATTCTTGCCCTTCAACACAAAAATCTCCCTTGCTCAAACTCTCATACAGCCCATCATTGACTACGCTGATGCCTGTTATTTGGATGCCACCGAGGAGCTATTAAATAAGCTTGAGCGTTTGCAAAATATCTGTATTCGTTTTGTTTTTAACCTTAAAAAGTATGACCACGTTTCTAACTTTCGCAAGATACTCAAGTGGCTCCCTTTTCGACTTCGCAGGAACTTTCGGATATTGTGTCTGCTATTTAACATACTCCACAACCCTCTAACGCCATCCTATCTGCGGGAACGCTTCTCCTACGCCCGTCCTTTTGATGCGCCTTGCAGGTCGCACCTTAGAAATCTCCTAAAAACCCCTCCCCACTCAACTGACTTCTACTCCTATTCTTTTTCTGTACACGCGGTTCGGTTGTGGAATTCACTTCCGCCTGACATTAGGAACTGTCAAACTGTTATGGTGTTTAAGAGGAGAGTGAAAGAACACTATCTTTCCACTGTGTCATAGTTGCATTTGTGTAGTATATGTATATGTATTTATTTTTATCACTTTATATTTATATGCATATTTAGTGTTATTTATTTTAGAACTATGTATACGAGTATATGTAAGTATATTTTGACATTGCAGTGAATTGTTTCGTTTTTATGTATTTTGTTTTCTCTTTTATTCTTACACACGTTGTCTACATCTATCATATACTCTACTACTGCAGGTATGCTGTAAGTGATTTCTTTAGAAATAAGCCCTTTGTACGTACTTTTCTGTTTTCTTAATTCTTCTTGTCGGTTTATATGTGTGTCAAATGGTTAAATAAAAAAAATAAAAAAAATAAAGAGGCTTATGGTAAGAAATTAAGTCACTGGCTTAATTTCTTACCATAAGCCCATAGGAGTGTCTGTGCGAAGTCCGCGAAACTCAGTCAAGCAGTAAATTTTGACCATGATGTTATGTAAGGTTTGTAGAGTTAAGCCTTATAGAATTAGGAGCTGGGCTATTCATTGGATCCGATAACTTTTTAATAATGAAGAGTCATGTAGGTATTGGCCCCAACCTTCTTAACATGACATTGGTTTTGGTGAGTGACATCCTCGTACCCTACCCACGCGAGTTCAACTAGAAAGAAAAGAAAGGAAGAAAAATATTTTATTTGGGACACGCACAGGGAATACGAATTGTAAAAGAAATAAAATGAAGGAAAAAAAAATAAACAAAAAATATATAAACTAACAAAATTAACATCCAAAAAAACAACATAAACTGTAAAAAAGACCTGTGCGAGGCCAAAAATAAATAGCGCAGCGCTGATATTCTGACAGGGCCCGTTATGATGCCACGGATACACATACGGACATCAATAAAACCTACTAGGGGATTAAACTAAATAAAAATAATGATAAGTAAGTAAATATTATACCGTCTTTGTGTACAATTTAAAAAATATACGCATAGACCCACGCCTGACGCTCCAACATCACTTGCCTGTGGTATAGACTATTCAAATAAACAATATTTAGTCTATGTCAAACGATGAGACGCGGGCGCAGCCGCGCACTCAGTCGTCCAGCTGTCAATGTGTTTTTCATAAAAAACTTAAACTACACCTTTACATTTTAAAAAGAAAATAAATTAATGCTAATAAAACAATGAGTGAAAAACAGTTATGGCAAAAAAGTGTTGCAGATAAATTATAAAGTATTGTGGTGCGTAAGTCTGACTGGGGTGTGTTATGTTGTGCCAATCGGATGAAAACTATTCAATCACCGAGCAAAACAAAGCGAACGAAGCACATCTTATTACTAGGAACACAAGACTACCATGGCCACCAATAAAAACTGAGTGCAGTTCCGTGGTTTGTTGGCGTAACAAATGTTGTTTATATTTAGTACTAAAATTTCTTACTGTTTTTATAGCACGTAAAAGAGGTGGCAAGTCGTTTAAGCAGCTAGAGGCAGCGAATTTAAAGCATCCACGGAATGCAGCAGTTTTGTGCGCTGAGGGCAACAGGAGGTAAGATGATGCTCTTGTTTTAATTTGATTTATATCTCGTGACCAAGTCAATTCAAACTCACACTTGACCAGTTTTTCCGTATTGAACCTCCATTACAACACAGAACATATCATCTCGCTTGTATTCCCCGTTGTATTACACTCACATTTCGCCAGTTATGTTTAAGTCCCAAGTAATGGCGGCGACCCTATTGCCACCAATTATCATAAAATCCAGACTCAAAACAACTACAAAAAAAAACAGAAAGAAAAACCCAATAACATCTTGCCTGACCCAGGAATCGAATCCAGGACAATGCTCAGCAGTTGCTTGCGATCACTAGACTAACGTGGCAGTCTTCACAACTCCGTTACAACCTTTCGGAGGCGGATCCGGATGCGGAGGTCCGTTTTCTAGCTGAAGATCCGTATTTGCGGAGGCTGAGGTGAAGTTCCGTTACAACCTTAATACGAAAATACTAACCCTGAGTTTTTCCAGGAAAATTGTATAGAAGTTAGCAGTGTGTCTTTGAAATTATCGATAATTAATTGGGAACTGGTCTGGTAAAGAGTTAGGTCAAGAATTCCGATTTATATTTAGTAAGGTTTTGCTGTCTGTTCAGTTAGAAGAACTTGATTTTATACAATTGTAAGTAATTAGATAAAATTACGAAACACAAAACATTAAATTATATTATTTGCCAATTTATCAGCTAGCGCATGCCAGTATACTAACAAATACATTGAAAACTATACTTATAAATAATAAAAACATTAAAATAAACTTCATACCTAAATGAAAGCCTCCAGGCATAAAGGGCTATCTGATTTCAACAACTGGTCCCATCTAATTTTTTTGAAGATTTTACTTTTTAATATAATTTATACTATTTAATGCTCCACAGCGTTGCAAGAAATCCCATCTCAGATCAATTGAAATTTGGCGCCAGAATCAACTTCATTCAACTTGTACTACTTCAACGCGCCGTGAATGCGAGCATTTAATACTATGTTAGTTTTTATATTAGAAGGAAGCATTTTGCTACTTTTGTTTTAATATTAAAAGTAATAAAAAAATTGAAAAAATACATTTTTTTATTTAATCAACCAGATAAATGACGCAATCAAGTTTTTCCTTCACCCTGTGAAGTTGTCAAAACTGAAATAGTACCGGTTGCCAGTTAACAGTCGATTTTCAATGCTGCATTATGTTTAAATAGCTGTAACTTGAAGTCACAAATGATAAACAAGGTTGGCTTATCGGGTTTTGTATCCGTGGGTCTATAAATTGTTTAATTTTAGTACCGTAAAACGGGGTGAATAGGGATGCAGGGGTGAATCGAAACGAAACCTTAAAAGGGATTTTAACATTGAAATAATCATGTTTGATGCCAATAATGTCTCTTATGTATTGACTCTATTATAATTAACGATTAAGTGCCCCTGTTGGCAACAAACTATATTTTTTCAATGTTAAAATTCTTTCTAAAGTTTCGTTTCGATTCACCCCTGCATCCCTATTCACCCCGTTTTACCCGGTAGTTACTATACCAAATCAATTAATAGTAGAAAATTATTTGTATATTGTTGTTCAGTGACAGGAGGAGATTACATATTGGTTTGCATAACTTACCAATATGAACCGATTTGAATAATGGTGTTATTTTAGGTGTGTAAAATCTTTTTTTATCTAGTGTCATAAGCTAGTATTTTTGTAACTTAGATTTTGTTTTACTTCACTCGTACCTAGTTTTTGTAAAAACAATATAAAAATACGCCGCACGATCTTATAAATACTAGTGAATTTATTCCCAAAAAAGTCAATAAACATGAATATTGTTGTAGCACAGATAATATAACACTATGTACAGATACCCAATCCCATACAAAGAAATGACACCTCCCTAAGTCTGGCTATTGAGCAGGCAATTGCACTTCGTCCAATTTTACAACAGATGGCAGCATCAGCGACTCACTAATTGCCAGAGACTGTCGTTTTACCACGCCATATGGGAGTCGATCTACTTTTAAAACGTTTCGTGCAAACCTTTTTAAATAAAGTTTAATAGTTCTGGGTTCAGAAAAACATGTTAATAGATTTCTTTTACGTTTATATGTAAAGTTAAAGATAAAAAATTAAGTTGTTTGATTCAAATTAGTAACGATAGCGGCTACTCTGATGTATTTATTTAATTGAGTAAAGCGCCTTCTATTGCAAAGAGCTCTAAACGAAATGATTAACAGATCATCATTTTATGGGTTCGAATTGAAGTAGCTTCATAATTTTTTTTAATGAAAATACGTGCATAACATAACATAACATCACGCCTTGTTTCCCCGATGGCTTGGGCAGAGGTGTACCTTTAACAAAAAAAAAAAAAAACCTGCACGTGTAAATACGTGCGTTATGACTGTAAATAGATTAATCAGCATTAAACAAGATAGTTTTGATATTTACCAATCAGCCAAAATTCTGCCGTTTAACGCTTTTTAGTGATTGTTAATTTCACAATGGTGACCTCTATGATTTTTTTTCAAGACTAATTATATTTTTTTCAAGTTCCACGGGTGGATTACGGCCCACTCCCTCTCACAAAGAGGCGGCCTGTGGCCCAGCAGTGGAGACATTTTAAGTAGTTAGTACTTTGCGCACTTAATTTTACGTCTGTCCACACTGTCAGTGTCAGAAATCAAATCCTACTTTCTATTTTTTTCCTTTCTCGCGTCTATTTACTCTTTAAAAAGTTGTTAAGACTTGATTGACTGGTTACATTCTTTAGTAAAGCTCAAGCAAAACTGTTTTTTTAAAACCGGCGTTTTTTGGACTACTACTACTTGTTCTTAATTTTTTGGTAGGTAAATAAGGTACAAAGTTAATAAAGGTAAGTTCTTGAGTAATTCCCAGTTTACAAGAGGATGCAGAATAAGACTTAAAATACTATTCTTAATGTTCGACAATATTCAGGGTTCAAAATTAATAAAGCAGCATTTCTCGCGTGTTGTTACACACGACTTGATTAGTTATTTCCAAACCGTCAACTATTTGACTCCAATCAATCATAGAATGTTGATTGCACGCGAGTTTTTCTTTAAGAGTTGGGCAGAGGTCACTTTGCCTGACATGGGAATCAAACCCTCATGTTCAGCAGTTATTTCTTACAAATTAATTTTTGCTAAATAATATATAACCTACCTCATAACCACATATAACAATTGGGCTTTAAAATATTTTTTCACGACTCCAGAGATTTGGGAGTTCAAACAAACAATATCTACAGCTTAATTATTAGTAGTCTATAGTATATTCGTATATAGATATACAATAAATATTTAAAACAATGTTGCACCCATCATTGAGACGGGTCGCAATCGCAAATAAAATTCCGAAGTTCTACGATGAAAACCCACCTCTTGAACATCTAACAACCCAACCGATTTTTATGCTCTAAAATGAAGATCTGCTATAAAAATCCTTTAAGTTTATGGGTCGTAACTTCTACCGCTTTTGCCTATTGATTTACACCGCTAGTTTTAGTTTTGCCTCTTTAACGGCGGCTATACTAAATTTTTAGACAATTTTACTAGTAAAGGTTACGTGAAAGGTAAAATAAATCAACCTTTTTGCTGCTAGATAGTCTAGAAAGGTGGCGATTCGGTAAAATGATTGCATCAGAAAAAAAAAAACCGATTAGATTTTTGCAGAGCGAGGCAAATGGGAGAACAAAAAATGAATGTCTTTTATATTTCAGTAGGTACTATGATACATTGCGTTTTGGTGTCAACTTCGCAACAACACTAGCTCGTTGAGAAGTCGACGAGCATCAACTGCTGTTTATTAAAAAGCATAATCTACCTATGAAACACATTTTCCGAAGTCCAACTTACGAGTCTACTGAAGTCCTATTCAAAGAGTTCCATTGGTCTATGTGTACCAAACAGGAAGTGATAAAACCATTAAGATAGTTCGCGTTTCAAATAAATTAATACTACGTCGTCCGAGTAAAACAGCCTATGAATAATGATGACCCCGCTGTATACGCTCCGACAATAATCACAAAGACATTAACAACACAAGAACACGTAAAATGAACATTAAACACAGTAAGATTTCCATCAAATGAAGTAAGCAAGGCCAGAGGAAAAACATACGTCACTCACTTTACACACAATGAATGAAAAATTCATCTTAAATTTTGCTTTTGAGAAACTTGCAAATGTTGCTAAGATACTTTCGAATTCACACATGGAGCTAAGACGTAGTTGAAAATGCTTCCAGAGTTAATATTGACATTAATGAATGTGCCAGGCAAATACCTGAGAGTCAAACAGAATCGCGAACGAAGGGTATTTCGAGTGCCTAGGGAATTTGAGGATCGTGGCTGAAATAAATTGGATGTATTTCGCGTTGAAGTGCCTTGCCTTTGTGTAATGTTCACACTGCGAGTGAAGATTTGATTGACGTCAAAGATTATCTTGAGGTAAATTGAGTGAGACGGTGTTTATCATCAAAACATGTCATGAGTTTATGTAGGTAATAATTCAAAGCCTTCTTTTTATCGTCATTCATCATAGATTAAGATTAGATTAACTATTAGGTACATATGGAGGTACCTATTGCTATTTTAATTTCTTTTTGTCGAGGACATGGCATTGTAGAAATAATAAATATAAATATTAGACCATCAGTTTTAATACATTGACGTCCAACAAACACCCTCCTGTATTCAAAGCAACAATGCCTTTCAAAACGCGATATTTCCATTCTTCATTTCATTCCTCAACGTTAATTCTATGCACAAAAGCGTCGTAATTTTGAAGGCATCGGTACAATACTTTTTATCTAATAAATCTTCTATCGCGGAAGCTCACCCGATTTATTTTAGAGCGATATCACACCATGAGTGGTATCGACCAACCCCATCGACTTGAGGGCACTCGTCGAAAAGTAATTTTGTTTATTAACTTTAACTTGGGGGAGATGAATGATTTATATTGTTTGAAGGAGATTGTGATGGATTTTATTAGCTTTTTGGCAACTGGCCATAAACAATTGTATCTTTTTGAGATATTTCGAGATATGTCTTTTGGTACTAATACAACAGATATTTCACAACAGCTCTTACATAATGTTAGTGTCCTTCGATAAAATAATAAATTTAAAAAAAAACTGATATTACGAGTTACTGTTAAAGAGTCTCAAAAATATGCCTAAGTCGGTTGAACAGTATGTAGAGGGTGTGAAGATTGCATATGTCCCAGAATATATTAACCTCGGCCAAATAGTTTCCTATCAGGCGAAACAAGAAAAAGAAGTTGCTCGCCGCACCGAAAACGCCTATAAAAACATGTATTTATTATTTATTTATTTAAATTACAATTATAATACCTTTACAGACATATCCAAGGCGATGTTATAAGTTACAATGTCTTATGGCGAATTTCACCCAATGAAACCGAATGCGATCATAACAAAAACTAGGGACGTGTAATATCTGTGCCGATCGCGCTCTTTTCCACTGGCGAAATCAGCCCTAAGTAGATACACAAATTTACAAAGAATAAAATAAAATGACTGCGATCATAATTATAAAGTACTAAGCTAACAATTATAACAAATTAGCTACTATGTTTAAAGCATCAGACCTCCCTCAATTATGATTTGTGCCATGTTAATGAATTTCGCCAGCTCCGACAACGTAACCACATTAATAATACGTGCGGCTCGTGACATAGGGGTAAACTTGAGTAGGTTAGTCCTAGCCGCTGGCATGTCTAAGAGAGCGGTGCGGTGCGCGCAGCCGCAGCGCCGCCAGCACCTCCGGGTGGTGCCGCAACCCTAGCAGTACGCGAGCCACGTAAAAGAAAGAAAACTATTTATTAGGACTCGCACAGGAATACACAATAAACAGTACGTTGTGTGATACGCAGTATCACAAACTGAAGTAAACACACTCATAAAAACATAAAATTAATAACACCAAAATAAAAAAAAACAGTCCTGTACGAGGCTAAAAGACCCCTATCACAGCATAATGCTGTAACAATTAAAAATAAGTGTCACAGCGCTGGTATTCTGATAGGGCCCACTGTGATGTCACGGACGGATACAGAAATATTTAATCAATCAAATAATACATAAATAATATAAATGCAAATTAATAAGTGCAAATTATATAAAATATTAAACTAAATAAAATATTTATAACTTTATCCGCTTGTCAGCACCCGACGTAACATCAACCACTTGTCTATGCCACAAGAGTCTGTGGTATGGCTAGAGTGCTCCATGCCACTATGGCATCTATGTGACAAGCAAGTAGACCAGAGACGCAGGCGCCGAAACTGCGGCAAACAAAATTAAAAACATTACGACTGTTTAAACACAATGCTAAATAAATGCAGCTACAATAATTATAGTGATTTATACAAACAAAAGTTTTCTATGGTAGTCAACTACATTTGGAGAAATAATGATAAAACCAATGTTATGAGTGGCAGAATTCCAATTTTCACAAGTGACAAACAAAGAAAAATATAAAACAAAAACGAAAAATATACAAGTAGGGTAGCCAAGTGAAGCTGTCTACGTGCTGACATTCTCATCAAATTACCCTCATTCAAGAATTGAGTGATGTGGGAACGCGGTGGGACATTATAGCGCTGGATCAATTTTTCGGTTCTACCGAGGATGCACGCCCCATACACAGTGTCAGCATAGTTCAGCTTGGATAGTACAAGTGACTCACACAGCATAACACGCATATCCACACTTATGTAGGGACGGACACGATATAAGAGCTTGAGTCGGTAGAAGCAGTTGCGCACGACCTCCATGATATGAGTTTCAAAATTAAGCTGCCCGCCAAATACTACCCCTAGATTACGGGCTTCCAGAACCCTTTCCACACTACAACCATCAATCTTGATATCTATGTTGCAAGCAAGCATTTTGGTCAGGAAATCCCTAGATCCCATTACAATATACTTGGATTTGCTAGGGATCAGGACCAAGGAGTTTCTTCTGGACCAAGCAGAGATCCTTTCCAAATCCTCATTTATTCTTTTTACAGTTTCAGCAGTATCCTGGGAGCGGAAGGAAAGGTATAACTGCAGATCATCAGCATAGAGGTGGGCATTGATCAGACAGTTAGTGATGTCAGCACTGTAAAGGATGAAGAGAAGTGGGCCTAGGATCGATCCCTGTGTTACGCCCCTGTCCACGCGCTTCGGCCCAGAGGACATGGTATTTCCGTTACTGTCGCATGTCACCTGGACAAACTGTGAACGATTTCTCAGGTAACTCTCAAACCATTTTACTGTTTCCACATCACACCTACTTGACCAGCACACGTACTTAACCAGCGCGACGTCCCTTCTGACTGCCAGCCTGGTGAATCCGACTATGCCTAGGACGAACAGACTCGGGTGCATTAGGGAATAAAAGGGATAAACCCCGTACTGTTTGCGGTAAAGATCGATTGGTTGATCGATGAAAGCCCTTATGAAAGGAGATCTTCCCATTTGCCACAAACGCAAACTAATAGACACGTGCATTCTCCCCATACTTACAAACGGCGTTCAAACCTGGTCTTTTCACAGCTCAGCAGAGGACCAGGCTGGAGGTTTGCCAGCGTGGGATGGAGCGCAGTATCCTTTGAGTTCGACTTACCGACCGGATACGGAACACGATACTAAAACCCAAATCGCAGACGTCACCCAAAAAGCAGCCAAGCTCAAATGAGACTAGGCCCGGACACGTTTGCCGAATGTCGGATGCATTGGGTCCCTGAAAACGTCCAACGGCATCGCGGAAGACCCAGGCGTAGGTGGCGGGATAAACTTGACGCTTATAGGATGGGCTGGACCAAATTGGCTCAGGATCGAGTTGAGTGGAAATAGGAAAGGGAGGTCTTTGCCCTGCAGTGGGACATCACTGGCTGATTATTATTATTTTACAAAATTACGCTAGCACACGACTAGAACTGTAGGAGATAACAGTGATTTTAAAATTAAGCATGCCTCGGCCCTGGAACATACGCCGATGGCTGGTACGTTGCGTGAATACGGCGCGTGAAGGTGAAATAGGTAACAGAAGGTCCAATCTATATCGTTATTTTAACATGCTAACGCTAATCTGAAAAACGAAAGAGGGAGAGAGAATAGAATTTAAAGTAATAATCAAAACAAGGAGAATAAAACCATTGAATAATATTAACTCGTCAAAGAAATTCATTCAAACGGCAAAAGTCTCAGAGAAAACTCGTCATAGAATGTAATACTAACTCGCAGACGGTGTATGCACACCTTTGGTCGTATATCGACACTCCTGTCCAGTTCTTTACAAGTTGTTATAAACAGGTTGTATGATTATATAATGATAATTTATTTATTGTGCTAAATGGCGTGCTACACCGTTGTACGACCATTGATCCGGCTCGATGGGCTAATGGTCGCTACGACAGGTCGTAGTGGAGCATAATGAAAACTATCGTGGACTGTATAACATCTATGTATAATAAGAAATAAAAATGAATTTACATCGGTCGGAAAAAACGCGAAAGCGCCCATGCGTGGAGGCGTGCAGCAGCTGACTGTCGTGGCGCGGGGGCCCACGCTCGGTTGTCGGCCGGTTGGTACCCGCGGGATTTGTAGACCAAAACCCTCCAGGGAAGAAAAGTAACCCTTCACGTAACACATACAATGTCCGAACTCTGTCGACTTAAAGCCACTTGATAGAGCTGATGGAATCATTGAAAAACATAAAATACGACATAATAGCCGGACGGCTATCGATGGTTACCAAGGATCCCAAAATTATTTAAACGTAATCTGACATAAGGGACTTTGGCTCCCAACTGACATAAAAAAAACTATTGCTTACTGTACGAGTTTAATCCCCATTTCTTTAATTTTAAGTTATACAATCTAATACCATGCATTAAGTTACGTTCGTTTTTTTTAAATTCCGCATATGTTGATGTATTTCCTAACACCAGGAGCTAATCGTCTATGATTTTAAGAAAAATAAATCAGCTGTCAAAATTTCGTTCTTTCGTTCGTGGTTTCGTAAGTTATGTTTTAATTGTTTTAATGGACATTTCGCTGGAAAACGAGGTATAAAACAGTGTGTGTGTTAACAATATAAGTGATGATAATAAGTGATGTGAATTAGTGCAGGATTTATGTTGATGAGAAAGTTATTACGTAAGTTTATGACTTTTCTTTACCACAAAAAAATGCAATTAATTTGTTTTTGTTAAAAGTTGTAGGTGACTTCAGTACCGTATTTTAGTACAGTGTTTATTCTAGTATGTGTTAATTCTAGTGCCAAAACGTTTTAAAAATATCTTTAAGCATTTAATAAGCTTGTCATAAGTACCAATACTTTTAATGTACGTATCAGATTTTAAAAAAACAGTGAATTATTTGTTCTGGGCGTGGAAATCCCGGTCCGTCAAAATGTATTTTTATAACCTAAATCTGGAAGTCTAGATCATTTTACAATTTATTAGAAAGTTCTCAGATATGGTTTAATTTATTATTTATGTTAAGAATATACACACCGTGCGTTATAAACTAAGGTTTATAACGCACGGTGTGTATATTCTTAACAATATGTATAGGTCACGGTATAATAAATAACAACATGTATAGGTCACAGCTTGTTTTTTTTTATTATAGCCATTTTTTTTAATCTAAGTGAAAAATTCTCTTTGTTCATATTTACAACCAACTTAAAGTACAATACAATCATACATTCAAACAAAGTGCACCCAGTTTTAAAGGTCTGTTTCTTATCATTATAAAAAACATTCAAGTGTAAGCACCATTCGAAGAAACTAAGTCGTAAATCATCCTTTGTTTACAAACATGCGCCGGCCGGCCGCCACCCGCGGTGATGACTATATCTCGCCGACAGTCAACTTTTTTTTTGCCGCCATTTTCATCCGAGCGGATAGGTATATCTGAAATCAGAAGACTTGGAAACTGAATTGAATAACACAACGACTTCATCCTGTACTACATAGAGGAAACACCGGGACTATATAGTGTAGGATTCATAGTAAAAAAAATCCTGAAGAATTATATTTATTGAAAGTTTCATAGGTCTGTCTGAGAGAGTAGCACTGCTAAATGTTAAAATTCTATAACTTCGAAACAAGCATAATTCAAGTTTACTCTCCCACTGAGGCTGCAAGTGATGAAGAATTACAACTTTTTTACGACATTGTTGACAGAGTTTTACAACTAGCAAGAAGAAATAAAATAGTCATGAGTGACTATTATATTTAATGCAAAAATTGGCCAACCGAAGCAAAATGAAACGCTTGTCACGAGAAGTCACAGCTATGACAACAGAAACAGTAGAGGGGATAGACTCATTGAATTCGCTTACGAAAACCATTTAGCTGTAATGAACACTTTTTTCAAAAAGAAAAACAATCTGAGATGGACTTGGAGATCTCCAGATGGCGTAACAAAAACCAAGTAGACTACATTTTAACTAACAAGCACAGAAGTATCCAAAACTGTGGTATTTTGTTACACCAAATCACATCTTATAATCTATTTATGTATTTAACACCTGAGGAGCTGTTGTGCACAGCAATTCTTTCGATGATTCAGTAGGTACTAAAGTCTTTATGAAAATTGTATGACACTCATTTAACTTACATTTGTTTATCTGATAATTGTTGTACTGTTGAAAAGCAAACCTTTAGCTACCTCTGTCTATTTTCCACATCCGTTTATCTCATTTCATGTGATCTCATATTATTTTCCTTTTAATGAACGTTGTGACATTTGGATCTAACATTGTCATCTGTCAGTTTTTCTTTTTCTATGGTATAGAGCTAAGAGGTCGTCTATTTTATTGTAAAGTTATCGTAAAACTAGTGTTAAGCCAGGTTCTCACTGTTAGCCATCTTTATTGTTCCTGGCCGATAACCAATTAAGCAGTATTTGGATTGAAAACTAAAAAAGTCACCGGCCAGGGGCTTTATAAGGCAACGATACTTTTCACCAGGTTCTTTCGCCCGATCATGACCTATGCCAGTGCAGTCTTCGCACTCGCCAAGCCCGTTCGCTTCAATAGAATTCAAACCCTCCAGAACAAGTTCCTCCGTAGGATAACAGGCTCCCCCTGGTACGTTCGCAACGAAATCCTCCACGTAGACCTCAGGATTCCCACTATCCGTCAGTTCATGAAACGCATTTCAAAGCGATTCTTCGAGACCGCCGCGAATCACCGCAACCCTCTGGTTGTGAAAGCCGCTAGCTATATTCCCTCCTCCATTAGTCATGTCCGCCGTCCCAAGCATGTCCTCACCGATCCTGATGACCACATAACTCTCATTCAGGAGAGCAGTAGGGCCACCAGTACAGTGCACAAACACAGACCGACTTTCCGACCTCGCCGCCGAAGTTCCTCGCGAAGATCCCGACGTAATTGTCCCCCCCGACCCTTGCTCGATGAAGTGCCAGCCCGCGCCGTAGCTGAGCCTGTAGCTTTAAATTCCCCGAATAATAATAATCACCAAGTTCTATTGATTCCGTCTTTTGACTAGCCCTTCTGGCCCGCTCTGTTGGCTTCTTTATTTTCGTACTTTTTCTTACTCCGTCTGTGTTTTTCTAAAGCTCTTACAATATAAACATTTCAAAAGTTAAACTCAGTGAATTTCATTTTATTTTGTGTGCATGTAGGTGTTCGAACTCTCCCGATCACCTCCGACCCTCCCGCCTGAGTCTGCGAGTTTGAGACGTATTGCAGAGAACTTATAAACGTGGCGTGAGACGCCGCCGCCTGAAGAAACACCAACCGACGCGAGCTCCCTCGCAACGGGCTGCGGGCTGATGGAGAGGCTGCTGCGAGCTCCCACTCGACGGACAGCAGGACGAGGAGCGGCCGACGCGAGCTGATTCCATCGTGAGCTGCTTCGCGACTGTGAGCACGGAGAGGCTGCTGCGAGCTTCAACTCGACAGACTGCGGGCCGGAGGAGCGGCCGACGCCTCGAGCTGCTGCACGACCATGAGCTCCCTCGTGTTAGACTGCGGGCCAGAGGATCGTCCTATGCTACTACTAATCAATTCCTATTCCTTAATATCTTTTTCTACACACTTTTGTATTTTATATTAAAAAATTATAATAACTTGTAACCACGTTTAGCCGGTCGGCTAAACGTTATGTTACAAAACATGTAAGTTTTAAATGTAATTTTCCCTTCAGATCACAAACTTGTCAGAGCCACATTGATACTGGAAGCGAAAAAGAAAAGTCGAAAGGCTAGGCCTTTTCTTTTTTGCGTAATATCTCAAGAGTTTTACTAAAAAATTAAGAAGAGGTATCAAGGTACAAAGAATCACTAAACAGCTGTTCAGAAAAAACAAACACTGTCCAAGAATATTACGACGAAATTTTAAGCGCCATAGACAGTAGCCTGAAAAAGCGCACGTACCTCACACATCGAAAAAACTCAGTTTACTGTCAGTCCACACGAAAAAGCTGATCCATAGAAGACAAATACTACAAACAACCAAACCAAAGTCACGATCTATGAAAAACTAACTAAAAGCTCTATACAAGCTTGTAAGTAAATATATTAAGAACGACAATAAGAATCATCGTACACAAACTTTTGAAAAAAACCTTAATACTACCGGCAGCGTCAAAAGAGCATACAAAGAGTTAAGATCACACAGAACATGGATTGAAGGATTTCGAGGATCAACAAACACAACACAAAATAGGTCAGAGATACTACGGATAGCAACAGTCTTTTACAAGAATTTGTACAGCTCACATAACCAAATACCAATAGATAGAGAAGAAATTAGCGAAATGGATGAAATGGAAGTGATCAGAGGAATTGACAAACTCAAAATAGAAAAGGGCCCCGGTCCTGATAAGATCACGAAGGAAGCCTTAAAGATAGGACGCACACATCTAGCAACTCCACTAGCGCGCACAGTTTAACATGGTATTTTAATCCTCATGCACCCCTAGACAATGGTCCGAGTCAGACATAATCTTGGTCTACAAAAAAGGTGATACAAACAACATTAGTAATTACAGATCAGTCAGCGTGTTACCAGCAATCTACAAATTGTTTTCATCGCTCTTGGAAAAATGGTCTGCTAGAGATGAACCGATGGATGACAAATAAGAATTGAGGGATTCACAAATTTCCTGTTGGTCTGTAATAGTTCCAGACTCCGTCTCGAGTTTTTCTAGTCCAGTCTTTTCTCTTATTTTGTTTTTGGATAGATCGTTTATCAATTTCCACATTTTTCGAGGTTTCGTCATATCAAATTACGAAAAACATTTATAGTAGCGTGTGTTTTTCGTATTTTCTATGGTGTATGCTACCCTAAATTTTGTTTTTTCGTGTCTGTTTTATTGGTTTTATATTTTTGCCATAACATGTTCCTATTGTTAATATCATGTATTATATCTTTTTTATCCAATCTTGTCTTGGAGGATTTTTGTGACTTGAATCTTTATTAAACAAGACTGTAATTTGCCCGTTAATCTCTCGTAGGTCATTTCTAGATCGTCTGTATTTATCATACTGCCTTTGAAACACTGATATAATTTTGGGTAATCCAATGCCGTGTATTCCGCTTTCATAATAGGGGGAGATTTATAATATTTTATTTCGAGGAATATTTGCTTATGGTTGGACATCGCAGATTCGATCATAACCATATGAAAATAATTTTCTTGTAAATTAGTGGAAATATGATCTAGTATGGTTTTGGTTGTAGTTGTTTCGCGGGTACAACGTAAACGATTAATTTATTCAATATTTTGAAACTATTTTCTTTCAGTGTGTTCTTGTAGTTTCGTTTTGCTCGGTCTGGGTTAAGCAAGTCCAAGTTAAAGTCGCCAAATACTATTGCTCTCTTCTTCCCTTGTAACTGTTGCGCATAAGTCTCAAGGAAGTTGTAGATATTAATTTTATCAGGCTTGTATACGGCACCAATATTCAAGGAAAACCTCTTCACATACACCCAGAAGTAGTGAGTCTTGTCTACACATAGTTCGTCATAAGATTGTGTTTTAAGTTGTTGTGGACGAATATTGACATACCGCCGCCTCTTTTATTTTGTCTGAAAAAAGTAATTTGTGTAACATGGAATTTGGAGCCTCTTGTTATCATCTTCATTTTTGATCCAAGTCTCCTTAAGTACAATAATATGCGTGGTAGCTTGTAAGGATGCTATTATACACTTTAACTCATCGAACTTTCCTGGCTTAACTATACACGCGCATTAGCATAGAAACAGTTCAAAGATTTTTTTGTTGAGTTTATTTCGGTGCATTTGTTCGTAATTTGATATGTTAGTGTTTCTAGTTTTTTGCAGTCATCGATATAGATGTAGCTGTTTGTTCGGTTGTTGAAACGATTTTTGGTCGACCTTTAATATATTTAATGATTAGGTTAGTTTCGTCTTTTAAGTTTTGCATGTAATTTCGTTGATGTGGGGTTAGGTCGGAATGGTTTTTTATGTTATCGATGTGCAGGTTATTTCTGTTCCGTAGTATAGCTTTCGCGGTTTCCTTATACGAGAAGTATACCTTGATTGAGCGGGTATGTTCCGGCTTGTACTTTCCAAGATGTATGCTTTTCTCTGGTTGTGGACAATCATTAAATGCAAGGTTAGTTACTTTTGCAATTTCAGCCTTATCGTGTTCTTGTCGTTCAATTGCTGAACTGTTTTTAGGTTCGAGAATACCAGAGACTACCACATTCTTTGATCGTTTATTTCGTTCTTGTATTTCAGTCACAATGTTCTCGTAACTCGTAAGCGTGTGATTTGAAGTAGAAGGCGCCATGCATTTGAGGTTGTTGATGTCAGCTTCTAACATCTTAACTTTTTTTTCTGTGTTTTCTGTGATGGTTGTTAGGTTTGGAAGTTTATTTTTAATAACTGTGTTTTCCATGGTGATATTTTCAATGGTAGTACTGATATTGCCCACTTCATTTTTAATGGCAGTAACATCATGACAAAGCTTATTAATATTTTCTGCTTGCTCACTTTTAGTCGTTATTAAAAGTAACAGCATCTCTGAAATTTGCTTTCGCAATTCAGATAACTCCGTTCTTATCAAGTCATCGTCATCCGGTAATTTTCGTTTATTACGGTGGGTAATCTGTGGAGTGGTCTCTGTATGTATTTCAGACAAGTTCGGTTGAGATCCTCCAAGCCTTGCGTCGACGCCATTTCCAGTTGGTGAGCGTAGTACACTCATTGTATATCTGTGATATGCGGTACTCACGTGAAATGAACGTGCACTGCTAGGTGTGAAGAACACAAAAAATTATGAACTTGTCTCTGTTACCCGAGGGGATGAAGAGAGCGGTGTTGCGTCGATGCTTCCGATCCGTAGCCGACACTCACAAGAAACTAGTTGTAACAGTTCGTTAGGAATACGATAGTATTACGATTACTAAAGATTCAGAATGAGTTGATGAATATTAAATAAGTTTTTAAAATAATTTGAAACACGTCTGCTCTATACTCAAGAGGACCTCTCGACAAATGTAAATGGCAAGTACTTAAACCATTTGAGATTTGCGGATGACATAGTCTGTAGTATATTAAGTAGTCTGACGGTATGTCAACATATCATAATTGTAAGTGAGAGTGTGTGTAAATAAACCAGTGTTTAACCAACCTGCATGTGTTTCATTACATGGTGACAGCGGTGTGCCTTTTTAACAATTTTGCGAGTTAAAACGGTCTTGAACCTATAAAATATTTTTTCTCAGTGCCGTAACGCATCGTAAATAAAACGAAAAAATAAATAAATGGAGCATGCACGTCCTCCAGCGGAAATATCGCTCGACGGTGTCCAGCCGCGCAATCGGACGCGTGGCACAAATGGCGGAAGCTGTTCGAAGTTTTTCTTAAAGCATCTGGAGTGAGCAAAGAGCCTAAAGAAGTCCAGGCTAGTTTGTTGGTTAACCTCATTAGATCAGCTGGTTATGATGCTTATACAACGTTCACGTTCGATGAAGGTGAAAGTGAAAACGACATAAATTGTGTATTGAAAAAGTTTGACAAGTATTTCGGCACAGAACCAAATATCACACTGAGGCGGTTTAAGTTTTTCACACGCAATCAAGAGGACGGCGAAAACATCGACCAATACGTAACAGCATTGAGGGTATTGAGTCAGCACTGACAGTTCAGTGGATTACACGAGAGCTTGTTGCGAGATAAGATCGTGTGTGGTATTACCAACAATACTGTGAGAGATAGACTTCTCCGCACAGATGATTTATCATTGGCAAAGGCGATGCAAATCTGCCAGGCGGTAGAGATGTCCAAAGAGGAAAGTAAGTTCATCGACAGCACATCAGCGGGTGTGCAAGTTAATGCAGTTCAAGCCGGTAGCAGCGCAAGAGGCGGACGGCGTGTAAGAGGATGGCGCGGCGGCGCACTGTGGGCTGGATTCCGGCTTTCATAGACTTATAATTTTAATGTTTCGAGTGTCGAATTTTATGCTTGAATATGATTTGAAAGACCAACTACATACCTAAATATATCATGATTATGAAATAATATAGGAAACAGCACTAATAGTTTTTTTTTTAATTTGTATGGAGTTGGTAAGAAAAATCATCATATCTCCGTTCTCGCACAATTGGCCGTTATTCGTTTTCAGGGGATTAATCCATATATTATTTGGAATTTTTTGACATACGCCATGACACGGCCAAAGGTGCGAGCTTTTTTTACAAAGCTTATTTTGATTTTCAAACTTAGGATTATTGATTACAGATCTTATGCCATTCAGAAAACGCGTACATTCCTTAACAGGTAATCAATTACCAATTATAGGCATAGGCAATATACCGTTTGTGTATAATAAAAACGTTACGTGTTGTCATTTGTTGTTACGGATTTAAACTGTCAGAATGTACTAGGTTTGGAGGGTTGTATTGCATTGGGAATAATAAGTCAAATTAACTCAATAAATATTGATCACTACTGTGATTTGTTTCAAGGACTGGGAAAATTACCCGGTAAATATTGTATTGTAGTGGATAAAAATGTACAGCCCGTTGTTTGCCCAACTAGGAAAATTCCTTTGAGACTTAAGGATAAATTGTTGGACGAGATACATAGAATGGAAGAGTTGGGCGTAGTTAGAAAGGTTACACATCCTACCTCTTGGGTTAATGCAATTGTTTTGGTCGCGAAAAAAGATGGCAGCACTCATGTTTGTTTAGATCCCCGACCTCTAAATCGCGCGATGCAGCGTGCGCATCACTCGTTACCTATAGTGCCCGAGCTGGCATCGCGCCTGCGCGGTGCTACTGTGTTCATTATGCTGGACGCTCGCTGCGGTTTCTGGATGGTTCAGATAGATGTCGCAAGTGCCGACCTTTGCACGTTCAGCACACCGTTTGGTCGGTACCAATTTCTACGTTTACCTTACGGTATAAATTGTGCACCAGAGGTATTTCATGCGAAGCTTCGGCAGCATTTAGAAGATTTAAAAGGCGTAGAATATTTTATTGATGACGTTATAATATGGGGGCGCACTATGGATGAGCACGACCGGAGATTAGAGTGCCTCTTGAGACGTGCTAAGGATATCGGTGTAAAATTTAATCGAGAAAAATGTAAATTTGGTGTATCTGAAATTACATACTTAGGTCACAAGTTTGATGCAAACGGAATGCGCGCAGACGACTCAAAAGTCAAAGCTATTATATTATAGGATACGACTTTAAGGTGGTATACACGCCGGGCAAAAATATGTATATAGCGGACACGCTATCGCGGGCTCCTCTAAAGGAAATTATTCATGACCGAGTGTCTGCAGAAGTTGAAATACAAACTTGTATTATGTTGGAGAATGTGCCATTCAGCCAACCAATTCAGAATTATATTAAAAAAGAAACAGAGATAGATAGTGACAGCAGATGGTTAATTAGGTATATTACTATAGGCTGGCCTAAAAATAGGCGTGATGTGAATGAGAGAGTTAATGTGTTCTGGCCATTTCGCAAACAGCTACATTGCGTTGACGGTATAGTTTTCAAAGAGGAGTGTGTGTTTATTCCGCGTGCTTTACGAGAAAACATGCTGTCACGAGTCCATGAAGGACATTTAGGGATAGAAAGATGCAAGCGGCGCGCGCGCGAAGTAATGTTTTGCCAGGAATGTGCGAGGACGTGGAGCGTGCGGTGCGGTCATGCGCGGCATGCGCGCTGCATGCGCCCCGCCCGCGCCGCCAGCCGCTGCTGAAGCACATTGTGCCGGCACTGCCCTGGCACAAACTAGCTTCGGACACGTTCGAATATTAAAAAAAAATATTACATTGTTTTGGTCGATTACTTTTCGAACTACGTTGAGGTCGGGCAGTTGTCGAGTATTACCTCTAGACAGGTTATTACTTTTATGAAAGAGCAGTTCTCGCGGCACGGTATACCAGCGGAGCTGGTGATTGATAATAGACCGGCTATAGCTCACAGGAGTTTAAAAAGTTTATGTGCGAATGGGAAATACGGCATGAGACGTCATCACCGCATTATCCACAGTCAAACGGTAAAAGCGAAAGAACCGTACAGACCATAAAAAATTTGCTAAAGAAGTGTGTGGATTCGGGATAGGATTTTTACTTGGCACTGTTAAATTTTAGAGCTACACCACGCTATGATATAGACTCACCCGCACAGAATTTAATGGGAAGACGTCTTAAAACTAGGTTACCAGTAAGTACAAAGTTGCTAACAGAGAAGGTAGATAACGACCAGAACTACAAAATAATAATGACAAACAGAAAATAAATTACGACTAAACGGCGAACACACTTAAAAGCCTATCATCAGGTGATAAGGCAACTTTAATCAGTAACGGCGACAGGAAACCGGTAACAATAGTAGCACGTGCATCGAAACCGCGCTCGTATATGGTAGAAGATGAACGCGGTGGCCGATATCGGAGAACACGAATTCAGTTGGTCATGCGTACGGCAGGCTCATCGGAAAGAGTTGGGAAATCAGCGAGACCACCAACAGACGGTGTAGGCAGTAGCAAGACGTCAAGTGTGGTGATGGCGACAGGTGTCCGTTGACGTAGACAAAGGGCACAGGCTGAAGTCTCAACCCAAGCGCAAACAAGTCCAGCTGGCAACAATCAGTCGTCTCTGCTCGACGAGAGTGATGGATATGAAAGTTCAGCTGGTACTCGCGATCATTCGTCTACTCGTTCGCAACCAGTGGTTCCTATTGAAAGGTCTAAGGAAAGAACCGTACGAATGTTGACCGATCTTTTCTTAGGTCGTGAATAGGAAGCGTTACAATTGTCTAGGTAACAATAATATAGAAAATAAGTGTACATGTAATTGATAATTAACTACAGCTATTGAATTGAAAAAAAAAAAACTGTTACGCAAAATATTGTGTAAATGAACATAGCGTTTGTAATAATTAATGTTATGGTTATTAATATGAAATAGTTTGTATGTTCAGCAAACAAAATTCATGTATTCGTTAGTTCTTTAATTTAAAATATATTTTTTGGCATTGTTTTCTTAGAAGTGAAGAGATGTAGTATATTAAGTAGTCTGACGGTATGTCAACATATCATAATTGTAAGTGAGGGTGTGTGTAAATAAACCAGTGTTTAATCAGCCTGCGTGTGTTTCATTACAGTCTTGATACAAAACAGCTGCAGCTAATGGTAAACTCACTATATGAAGAA
This sequence comes from Dasypolia templi, assembly GCA_963555695.1. Lineage (NCBI taxonomy): Eukaryota > Metazoa > Arthropoda > Insecta > Lepidoptera > Noctuidae > Dasypolia > Dasypolia templi. The sequence goes on along the minus strand of OY743137.1, from coordinate 7,425,362 downwards.
AGTAAAAAGGCGGGTCTGGAGATAAAATTAAGCAAGACAAACATGACAAATCCCCATATACGAAGAAAACACACCTTTATGTTATGTCAACAGCTACATTTACCTTGGAAAACAGATTTCATTTGACCGATAAAACAACGAGATGGAAGTCTAAAGAAGAGTGAAGAATACGTGGAGAAAGTTTTGGAGTCTTGAAGAAATACTCAAAAGTGGTATGCCTGTGAAACCCAAGAAAAGAGTCATGGATACCTGCCTACTGCCCTCATTAACATATGCTTGCCAGACATGGAAATTCACCAATCTAATAAAAACAAAAATAACATCATGTCAAAGGAGCATGGAAAGGAGTTTCATGAAAATACGAACAATTCAAAAGATATTCCATCTTCGTGTTAGACTCAAAACACAATTTCATAGATGCTCTAAATTATTCGCAATAGTGAAAATGGAGATGGGCTGGACATATTGCAAGACTCAAAGACGACCGCTGGACTTCAAGAGTAACGTCATGGTCTGGGCCTTCAGGCAAAAGAAAGAGAGGAAGGCCCATAGCTCGCTAGGTCGATGACATTGTGAAAGTCGCTGGCAGTTGCTGGATGCACACAGTAGAAGATAGAGCCTTCACCTTCTAATAAGAAGGGTTCTTGCTAAAAAAATCATAAAAAAAACTGTCAGTATATTTTTTAAATACAATTTAACAATTTAAATAAATAACCATAATCTTAAATTATAATTATAATGAAAAAAATATGATAAGTAGGTATTATGCAAATCTATTGAGTTTATTAAAAAAAAACTATTGTTATATTATTAATAGAATTTTGAAATGCATGCAGTATTTATATTATTTTATGTGAGTAATTCAAATAGCGAGAATCTACCTTGAGATCTAAAAACCTTTGCTATTTTGATTACCCAATTGCCCTTCTATAATTTTTTACATTGAGACATGACCCCACTTGTATTCTTGTCACGATCTCTTCATCAGTTTCGACCGCACCGAGCTTGTCCTGCACATTTAAATAATGAACTTTCCGTAAAAAACTAAATCTGGAAGCATGTTTTTTTTTTTCTTCTAAGAAGAAAGAAGAAAGAAAAAACGTTCATTTGCGGTAAAAATGACACAAAAAAGAACAAACACTCAAAAAAGGGTATGAGAAACATGCGTCACATTCACGCAAAACGGCTATCGCTCAGCATAATGCTGCGACCATATGTAAGGCAGAGACCCAGGGCTGGTTTTCAGCAACAGCCGGCGCTGACGTTATGACATCCACCGTTGCAGCAAACAAATATTTTGACGCCTTACCGGTACAGCGTACTTTAAAAAATATATAATAATACATTTTAACGTGATGGAATATACTAAACATATATAAAATAAAAGTAAAATGAAAAATAAATAGACAACCATGTAAACTACGAGAAAATCATCCTCAATAGTCGTTTTATGTTTTGTGTATGTATGGATAAAGTTTGGAAGACCTGGGAGAAAGACAGGACATAAAATTGAGAACATGAAAAGTACTTTTGTAAGTACAAGTTTGGGTTTAGTTTCTCTACTTTTCGTTTTAGGATTTGAAAGTCATTTGATAAATTATTACCGTGTAGTAGTTTTTTTTTTATTACTGAATGTGAGGTACCTAACATCCCTTTGTTTGCCCAGCATTGAAACGTTACATGCAAAAAACTACTTGTGGTATATAGTAGGTAGTATCTGGGTCTACTATTGACCATTTAACTTACGGAAGCGTATAGATAAATTGTCAAAAAAACTGAGCTCTGCAGCATACGCCGTAAGAAAAATTCGTAATTTAACTGATTTGGAGATAGCGCCTTTAGTATACTTTAGTTATTTTCATAGTGTGATGTCGTACGGTATTCTTTTGTGGGGAATAGCCGCCGATATTCAAACAATTTTCGTTTTACAAAAAATGGCAATTCGTTCAATTATAAATTAAGTTTCAGACACTCCCTCAGAGACAAATTTAAAGAGATTAATATAATGACTGTGCCCTCTCAGTATATTTATGAAAATCTTTTGTATGCACATGAAATTATTCATCTGTTTAAAAAATACAGTGATATCCATAACATAAATACTAGGAACTAACACAAATTTGTGGTTCCCACTACCAGACTCAAGAAAATAGGTCAAGAACTAAGACTTAATAAATTAAAATCTTTTATAAAGCGGAAATTATGCCAGATTGTCTCTTTTTTACACACTCGACGCTCGACTCTCGCCGCGGACGGACGTGTCTGTGCGCTCTCCCGCTCCCGGCCCAGTGTTGTGTTTCGTGTCTATACTCGTTGCAATTACGTGACGTCATCGTAGTCACCCGGACTACTCCGATTTGAAATCAAATCAAGTAATTGATTTGATTTTAATCAATCAAAAAGTGCCTTTTTCAAGGCACATCTCTTTTCTTTAACAGACCTTCGTGAGTAGCTTCACTAGGCCCCTTCTGTGTAAAACCACAGTTTCGTGGTCCTCGGTTGAAACTTTACGGTGCCAACGAAGCCGAGTGGGGTGTTGTCCCAATCACACCCACCGAACCCCTTCAGGGAGAGGCAGTCAATTGGATGGGTCCCAGATAACCGGCCTTGGGGGGTCTCCTAGTCGGCTCTGGTGACAATTTTCCTTTTAAGCTACTCACCTAGTGTCTTTAGGGTGTGTCTACACCCTTCGCACTAAACTGGTCAGGGGCCCCGTTCGCACAATAAGACTGGCGACGGGTTACAAGCTTAGGGCTCACCAATAGGTACTCACCTCTATGTCTAAACCCGACAGAGAGGGTCACATATCCCCGGGCCCATCCACCCGGGGAGATAGGTATAGGGTTTAATCTACGTGGGAACAAATTTCCACCATTCCCTCCCTTAATTAGCTTCTCTTCCGACCGTGGAGGACGCCTTTATTTTGGCGTTCTTCAGAGAGGTCATTTTTAAGGACCCCGATTTCCAACCGAGATATGACGACAAGCTATGTCATCGCTCCACACCCACTCCGTCCCAGGGCGCACTCGCGAACTTCAGCGACGCCCTCAAAAGCCCGATGTCGCCACCTGTTGCCGAACAAGGCATTACAGCCATTGTCCCGGCAGCTAGCCTGTTCAGGCAGACAATGTTCCGGCCGCTATTTCGGCCCCCATTGTCTCGCCCGTCTTTATCCCGGCAGTAAATACTCCGGCCCCTATTGTCTCGCCCGCCTTTGTCCCGGCCGCCATTGTCACAGAGACAACGCAGCTGCGTGCCGCAGTAACAAACACGACTCACCCGGAGAGCATGGACACGTCAGTCCCACTCTCTGAGGACGAAGCCCGCACCTCCTCCTCCAGCGACGACGACTTCCCAGTCGTCGTTAAAGGAGGCAAGAGGAAGGCTAAATCCTCCGCCCCCGCTGGCCCGGCCACCAAGGCACAGAAACAGGACACGACTACCTTATCGTCCAGCTCTACTTCCGCCCCTAGTCCGAGTGCCAGTCGCCCCGCCAGCCCGATCACTTGCCCACCCGCTCTTACCGCGAGGAAGCAAAAGCCCCCTCCCCCGCGTGAAAGGAACAGTTCCTTACGTGTGAAAGGAACTGTTCCTTTCACACGTACTCCCTTCCGGAGGCAACCCCCACTCGCGTCGTCATTAGGCGCGTACCCCAGGAAATCTCCACCGAGGAGATCAAGAGCTACCTTATCGCACAAGGCGTTCCCGTATCCGCCGTCCATCGCTTGCACAAAGCGAGACGAGGCCTTGTGTACGACATGGTCCTAGTCATCTGTGACCCTACGGAAGGTCACCACCCGATCTTCAAGGTGAAGTCGGTGTGCTCGCTCTCAGGCATTTCAATCGAGAAGCCTTACAGAGCTCAATTAATTGGACAGTGTCATCGCTGCCAATTATATGGTCACTCGCAGTCCAACTGCTATGCCACCCCTAGATGCGTCAAGTTTCTAGGCGAGCATGGCACCGCCGACTGCTCCCGCCCTAAAGATAGGGAACTATGTTCAGAGCCTCCCAGCTGCGTACTCTGCGGCCAATCGGGATACCCGGCAAATTGCCGGGGCTGTCCTAGAGCCCCAAAGTCCTCCTCTCCCAAACCGGATGCCGGAGCGGCTTAGTCCTCAAAGGCCCTCTCCCTGGGCAAACCTTTCCCACCTCAAAGCTCCCGCAGCTTCGGTGCCCTCCAAACCCACTCAACCCGTCGAAGTTCCAGCGCTGATGTTTACCGCGATCCCAGCGCCTTCGGTAGCCCCCGCGGCTCCTATGGCTTCACCAGTTGCACCGCAACGAGCCCCGGGCAAGGATAGCGCCCAAATTATTATCAGCACATACGCGGCCCTCTACAGCTCCGACGCGGACAAAATGGCTGACGAAATCGTTGCTGCAAATGGCAATGGCTGTTGAATTGCTGTTTGAGTCCCCAAGCTGTTTGAGGCCTCCGCAAATGTCCTTTCTTTTGTATTGTTCGTCAAATCGTTGAGCTCCTTAGTTCTGAGTTGAGCTGCACGATGAATGACAAATGCGTGCACTGACTGGACAGGTCCACTCATTCTGTGTGGTTCTTTCCTCAAAAGACCATTTCAGACATCAATCCACATGGTCTGCATATGACCTGACCAAGATTATGTCTGGACCTTAAAAGAGACTTCGGCCTTTCTTCTCAGAGTAGTCAGATAGGAAACGCCGATCTCACCTAGTTTTTAAAATATGATTGACGTGTAAAAGTGTTTTTACAAACCCATTTCCAGAAAATAAATCAATTATCATTTATCATTTAAATCCGGACTGAGATCCTATTTTTTTTTTTGTTTTTGAATTCAGAGGTTTTTCGATAATTAAGTCATACCTCACCTTTTGCGAAAAGAAAGACTGTATAAAATTATCAACGACTCTTTCAACATTAATTTCAAATCAAGATATCGTAAATTTTAGAAGCTTTACCTTTTATGAGAGTTGCAGTAAAATCGAATTATGCCAATATAATTTAGCTAACCTTAAGATCATTCACAGAGATGGCGTCATATTCGCAGTTCTTGGCACAGAATTTTACGACATCATCCCCTTATCACAACGGGACAGGCTGGAAATTCATTTTTTTTATTATATTCCACCATTTATAAGCAAAGTTGAGGTAAGTATATTATTGTATTAAGGTAAGATAAGAATAGTAAGTCTTTTCGCGACATTTTCTGCTGATGAAAATTATTTTAATTAAATTGGAATTCTTCGGGTTTGAATAAATCGAATAATATTCCATTTCAATTTAAATAACGAAGCAATTAGTATTGATATAGTCGTGCTATATCAATATAATTTGCGAACGTAATTTAATTTGTTTAAGCTACAGTATCATGAATTTTTGGCGATAATAAGTATAGGTGTCCTTAATTAGTCAATATAATTTAAAACTGCTATTTGTATCACAGTTATCAAAGTTTTCCTTAAAATATCGCTGTTAGCAATATGATCGCCCGTTGTGTCACCCATTTTTTTAAACCTATTTTAATATCTATTATTTAAATGGTGTACCAACATAATGAAGATTTATATTTTCTAGTTCTCTAATCTACCATGCAAGTCGGACGTTGCGATCACCGTCCAGATATTTCTTAGAAGTCAAGAAGATCAAATTGGATTGCTAATCAGATGCCTATTTACATGTCGTAAAAAAAAAGTTACATATTTACGTTGCATTACCTGTTTTAGAAAATAACGTAATTTCCATGATAAATTCCGCTTGCTTGTTTTTCCAAACCGGTAGTTCTTTCATAGTCCACAATAGATAAATGCTCCATAGTTACAGTGCTTAAATATAAATTGACTCTGCAGTTACATAAAGTTGTCCGATTTCGTAAATAATCAAAACATTAATTTTAACACCATTCTATTGAATTCTAAATTTTCCATGGTTTTGATAGCTTAAATTGCCGAATTTGAATGTGTAATGCTTCCGAGTTCAATTACTTCAAGGCTTGGAATTTAGTGAGGTCGTTTGCGAATAAAACTGCAATTACATATGATATTTATTGTAGTTTCCAAAACCTCATTGGTTTAGTGGACTCAAGCGTGACTGTTGAGCATGAAATCTTGGGTTCGATTCCCAGGTTGGGCAAAGTGTTATTGGGTTTTCTATCTGGAATTTCTCAGTGGCAGCCCGGAGTCTAGAGTTTTGCCCGGCTGATGGCAATAGGCTCGCCCATTACTTACATGGAACTTTAACATAACTGGCGAAATGCAGATGCTTACTGCCATATGGCGTGAAAATATTTTACGTTTTCAAAATCTTCATTATCATCTGTCTGGCCTGTTCCCAACTATCAGGTTGGCTTCAAGTCTAAAATCATCATTATCATCATCATTTCAGCCGATTCCAGGCATCGCCATCGAATTACTGCGGCCATCACATACTCATCGGTCCACCTTGTTTGAGTCCATCCAATGCTACGTCTTCCAGTACACGGTCGCCACTCCAGAACCTTTCGGCGATCAATATGCCCTGCCCGTTGCCACTTAAGTTGGATAATTCTTAGGGCTACGTCGGTTAAGTTGGTTCTCCAGCGAATCTCTTAATTTCTAGGGCAACTCTTCATAGGGAAACTCCAAGCACAGCCCTCTCCATTACACTTTGGAGGAATTTAGTCTTCTAATAAGGCCTACTACGAGCGACCACGTTTCAGTGCCATAGGTCATCACTGGCAACACGCACTGGTCAAAGACTTTTGTCTTGAGACACTGCGGTATGTGGGACGAAAAATATTGCTTAGCTTCCCGAACCCTGCCAAGTCGAGTCAAATTTGACTATTCTCGAAGTTAGTCCTACCTAACTGAACTGTTTGTTCTAGGTAAACATAATCGTTCACAACTTCGAGTGGAGAGTCTCCGAGTTTCATGAGAGTGGGTTTACATGTATATGTGACATACAGACCAGACCTTTGTCTTATTCATGTTCATTTTAACACCCACTTTTTCGGAAGCTCTACTGAGGTAATCAAGCATTACACTGAGGTCTGAAATAGTAAGCCATGATTACCATCTGGTGGCGTGTGTGTAAGTGTTGTTTTCAAACAGACACTTCAGCACCTCGATGTACCGATGGTCGATCTGGCACCGTTAAAGAGTCTGCAGTACAGCCCATCACTCGAGATTATCGAAGGCTTCTCGTAATCTACAAACGCTAAGGAGAGAGGCAGGTTGTACTCTTCGGTCTTCTGTATAACCTGCCGAAGCGTATGTATGTGGTCCACAGTGTTAAAGCCTTTACGGAATCAGTCTTGCTCGGAAGGCTGGGTTGTGGATGCTGCGCGCGAGTTTGTAGACATGACTCGGAAGTGAGATGAGCCTATAATTCTTAAGAAGTGCATTTTCGCCCTTCTTCAAGAATAGTTTCACCACACCTCTGTTTTATGCCTGCGGCGGTTTGCCCTCGAGTATGACGGACAGGCTAACGTGATGTGGCTGGATACCAGTATTTTACATGGAGCGACTACTATCTGACCTCGACAACCCAGTTACTGGGTAATACCTACTTTACTACTAACTAAAAATATTACAAAGGAGATTTTGATTTTGACAAGTCAAAGCATTGTACGAGTAGCTACCTAAAATTCAGCCTTAGAACAACCATTTTTGGGTTCCATTCGTCCTAATATAAACGGAACCTTTAAATGATCACTTGGGTGTCTGTTGGGCTGTCCGTCTGTCACAGTCAATTTGCTCCGAATCAACTGGAGTGATTAAGTTAAAATTTGGCACACATATGCACTTTTGTGACCCAGACACCGTCGCATAACGTAAATAAATTAATTTTGGATATAGGGGTCACTTTTAAGGGGAAAACTAGAAATTTGAAAACAAAAGTTTTGCAAACTGTACCGTGTGACTTATCAAATGAAAGTTGTGAGGGAAATTTGTTTTTGTTTATTTCATTTCGTCACTGCCTGACTGACTCGCTCATCAAAACCAGAAAGCTGAATTTTCGTATGAAGGCTAGGATTTGTACACAAACACCAACAAAAAAAATTGTAACTTTCACCATCCAACCTCCTCAAAGGTAGGTGCAAGTCTTTACTTCGTACGGATAATCGGTATACCTACGTCCATTAGTTTTGAAAGCAAGATTAACATGAACATAAACAACAAAGACGAATCTCTTTTAACATGCTTTTATTAGCTGCACTACCTACCTACCTACTAACAAACTAAAAAATATTAGAAGTCAATCTTAACTTACTTCTAATTGTCGTATCGAAATGATACTTTGTTTGTAAGAGTATAATTATGTATTTCAGATGACAAACTATTATTTGTTGTCTTGGAGTTGATCTGCATGTCGATTCTATAAAAATCTTACCGCGAAAACATACGTGGAGTGAGCTGTCAGTGTCATCTCGTCTTACTCAATCCCAAGCATCAGTGGCACTGACAGTTCACTCCACGCTCACTTCACCAAACTTTTCACCTGTTCGGGAGTTAAATAACGTACTCCGTTGTAGTTTGATGGTTTTATCAATTTAATAACGAATTTACAATGAGTAAAGGGGAAAGTTTTAATTTATGATGACACGGTAACGGATGCCATGACAACGGATAAATCTTCTTTTTGAGTGTGTAAAAACGGCCGGCGCTCGCTGTTATTTTGACGTATAGATGACACTTGACGCCGATGACATTGACAGCGTCACATTGACGACCCGCGGCGCCAACAATAAACAATAAAGACGAATCTCTTTTAACATGCTTTTATTAGCTGCACTTGTTACTAACAAACTAAAAAATATTAGAAGTCAATTTTAACTTACTTCTAATTGTCGTATCGAAATGATACTTTGTATGTAAGAGTATAATTATGTATTTCAGATGACAAACTATTATTTGTTTTCTTGGAGTTGATCTGCATGTCGATTCTATAAAAATGTCACCGCGAAAACATACGTGGAGTGAGCTGTCAGTGTCATCTCGTCTTATTCAATCCCAAGCATCAGTGGCACTGACAGTTCACTCCACGCTCACTTCACCAAAGTTTTCACGGTGAGATGGTTACAGAATAGCACTACTGATGATGGAGCCATGAGATTATAGTGAAACTCTAGTAAACTGCTTAAGCCATAACTTCGTTGACTTAATTCTTATTAGCTTAATGAAGGATATACCAAACTAGAAACTTTTTTTTTAGTTTTGTATACCTTTAATTAATTTAAACAAAGCACTTAACGCTTTTTGTTTTAGGAATTGGGTATACAAGAAGAACTATTACAAGTCAATTTAAATATTTTTAGTTTGTGATAAAAGCGTGTTCTTCAGTATTTTTTCATTACATTTATTTTCCATTGGCTATGAAGAAAGTAACTGCTGGTGTGGAAGAAAAAAGATTTCGACATGCCTGTGTAATATCAAATAGAGCACCCTATAAACATCAAATAAATCATACAAAACACATTTCATGTGAAGCAGGTCGCCGAGACTAATATACCGTTCTCACTGTTAAAAGTTTTCAGATCTGATGTGAGTCAAGCCCCTAATTCTACAAGGCTTAACTCTACAAACCTGACATCTTGTTCAAAATGTTTATGTAAGTCTCGGCAACCTACATTACATGAAATAATTTTGTTGGGTAGCATCATCGTACGGAACCCTCTTTTTTTGTACAGATTACCAATATTTACTACTAAATCAAACCAAATTTTCAAAAGTATCCATGGGCTAGTTTTAGAGTTCTATGGTGGCTCCTTAATCCAGACATCTGAATTGAGGAGCCACTGTAAACGCCCTGCAACTTTTAAGGGCTTTACTACAAATTCCAGGATTGGGGCTACTAAATCGGCTAATTTAGTACTAAATATTGGTATTATTTGCGTTTAAACATGAATCAGGGCTCCTCAATTCATACGGATACTGGAATAACACTTAGATTTACCAACTTTGTAGCGTATATGTGATTGTCAATCATGCTTACTTCCATTAGATAACATTCAAAATGGTAAATTACGTAAATTACGATTTGGTAAGCTAAACATCCTCTCAAAAACTCAATTTTGACACATAATTATGCTCTTTGTTGTTAAATGTTTTACAATTTACTGGTATGCAGGCATCGCTGTCAATAATTATATATTTTAATAGGCATGTATATATATGCATACGATTATATTTTTCATGGCCAGTGTCAACATTGGGATCAACATGTATCGTCTCGTTATTTTTAGTGTCGTTGTTATCACAGTTTCGGTGAGACGTTTTATAGTTTAACGAAAAATATAAATAAAAAAAATATTTTGGTAAAAAATTTGTTACCAACAATTTTTTACTTACAGGCTGAACTCATTGAAAAGGAAGAATGTAGAAGAGTTTACCAACCTGTAAGTACTATACATCAACATCTAATAATCTGCCGCGCTAATTATTTTTTACTTTCGTTTTGTCGTTTTAGGTTTAATTTTGAAGTTTTGCAAATACGTTTTGATTTACGTGTCTCGCTGAACAGGCATTGTTCCTTAAAAACGAACCCAATTATATATAAGTTTAATTCAACTACTTTAAACCAGAAAGAAACAGCTATGCTTAGCAGAGTCTTCATGACTAAGTCCAGTACTTCAAAACTTTATTTTATGTAGTTCAATCATTATTATCACCCCTACTACAAATTATAAACGCAGTGCAATTGTGACTTATACCTGTTAAAAAAGTAGGTATTTTAGTGTGAAAAGAACACATTTACTTGGTTATATGAATTCTAACCACTTCTTAATTCAATAAAAAAGGGTAACTCAGTCACACATCTAACTGCGTTTTAATGAAATATTGTTTCTACTATGAATCGAAATGGAGCGCTTAGAAAAAGTACAGTATCCAATATTAGGTACTGAATTTATAAGTAGTATCCTTAAATATTTACTAAACATGATGTACAAATCATAACAGAAGCAAGTGTTTCTTACTGCGTTTCTTACTAGTGAAATACATTATGTTCAAACAAATACTGGAAAGCAAAGAGAAGTTATCATTATCATCATCAGCCTATATTAGTCCACTGCTGGACATAGGCCTCCCCTAATGAGCGCCATAGCGCCCTGTCTTCAGCTTGACGCTATCCAGCATCTGCCTGCAGTCTTTCGCAGATCGTCATCCCACCTGGCCGGATGGCGTCCTACACTACGTTTGCCGAGTCGCGGTCTCCACTCAAGATTTCGTTTACCCCAGCGGTTGTCAGTTCTTCGCGAGATATGGCCGGCCCACTGCCACTTCACCTTGCTAATTCTTTGAGCTATGTCGAAAACTTTGGTTCTCTGTCGGATGTATTCCTTACGAATCCTATCCTTCAGAGAGACTCCGAGCATAGCTCTTTCCATAGCTCGCTGAGCGACTTTGAACTGGTTGACCAGCCCTATCGTGAGTGTCCACGTCTCAGCTCCGTAGGTCATTCAAAAAAGAAAAAAGGAAAAAAAAGAATGAGAAGTAATGCGACTTATTGCGGTTGTGCTTAGTAATTTACTTATATGTTTTGCGTACTGATAGTATTACTTCCCAAACAGCTATTAAAATAAGGATCAAATCACTCTAGCTCATTACGAGGATTTAAATACAAAGGGTAACTCAATTTTCCAAAAATCCCTTTCTATATCGTTTCTAATTAGCGTGGAAGTTGTAGGGTTGCTTTAAAAATATTAAAAAGTTTTTTTTTGTTATAAACAGGGCTGACGTGATATGTATTGTATATCAAAACACGATAAAATAAAAACAGATTTTCATACATACTTTTATATACTTTAAGTAACTAAAATACACCAGCAGCGGTCTCTAACCCCAAAAATAATAATCGAATTTTGAGTACTAATTTAATTAACACTGCATTTTTAAGAGCCAATGTTGCATTCTTTTGTTTTAGAATGCAATGCGTTGTTGCCTGAAGAATTCCGAAGCTACATACAACCTCACCATATCGGATGACATAAGTGAATGCTTTGAAGTAACGAAGGACCCTGTTTCAGTAAGTATATTGATGTAATTGCTTACATTCGGAAGACCGATTCCCGTAATTAAAAACGAAGATCTCTTCTCAGCGACAGTCGATGGCAAAAATGTAACGAAATTTGAGACATTTTTCTACAGATTCACGTTGAGATCAGACTGTGAAAGTTCTTAAAATTACGAGAATTATCCCTCTGCCTCTGGTGCTATAATGTGAGAAAAAAAACCACAGAGGAGAAGCTTCTACCGTTTACTTTAACTTTGAATTTAATTATTTTTTTCAGTGCGAACGTGAAAATTGTATAGCCAAAAAGAAAGGTTTTGCCACGGATGCTAATAAAATAGACAAGAAAATACTGGAAGAACTTATGACCAAAGACTTTGGATCCGACGCAGAGCTGCTGGCAGATGTGAAATCAAAATGTTTAGATGGAGACTTCGATAGATATGCACCTCCGAACTTCTGTGACTTTATGAAAATGAGACACTGTGTTTCAATGCAAATGCTTAACGTAAGTAAAAGGAATCCTACAAAGGAATCTTTCGATACAGATATAATAACGCTGAAGAGTTTTCATACTACCAGTAGGTTTTTAAAAGTTGTTGAATGATTATTAATTTTATCCCAGTAATATTTTATAATAATCTAAACGAATAATCGTACATCCGATATTTTATGACAAAGCAAGTCTTTGTCATAAAATATCACACCAGAATATTCTCAATATTACACCAGAAGTTTTACCGTCACCATCTTGTATCATTTCCTCAATTCCACATTTATTGTCGTCATACTTATTTCCATTACTCTACATACCAATGACGTCACTACTTTTTTTTATCGCAGCACTGCCTTGAATGGAACGAAAACGTCGAATGCCAGACAATTAAGGGATTTGTGGCAGAATGTGTGAAACTGATGACTTAATTTTTTTTTCTGTTGGAAAGGACAATGGACTGGCCGTCAATGGACAGGAAACAATGAAAAAAACTGATTAAATCAAGCTAAAGCAATTCTTTTTTTTATCCTTTACGTTTCTCCTAATTCGTGGTCAGATTCATAACGCTCGTGCCCGTCGATCTATTCTGTAATAATCTCATCGTGAAAAGTTTGTTGAAATGAGCTTGAGCTGAGCTGTCAATGCCTAGCATCAGGTCGTAATGTCCAACTGAAATCGATTGTTTGATCACATTTTAATTTTGGGCCGAAAATCGAAAAAAAAATTGTCGATAGTTTTTCCTTTGATAAAAGTAAAAGACCTTCTGATATAACGGGTCTGATTAAAAATTTGAATAACTTTTCTCAAAGACATAATTATTTTCAACAAAACAATCTGAGACGCAATTTACGTATTTTAAAGAACGTTTGCATTCTGATCTCGGTCTCAATCCAGCAAAAATACTATCAATTTTCATAAACTTTTTGACTAGTTTTTGCCATTGATTGTCGCTGAAATTATATTGGTACTTGAATTTGAACGTTTTTGATTCCTATAATTGGCTTCTGATATAGAATAGAATAGAATACTCTTTATTATGTACACCGTTATCCGATTATCCCGTTGTTGTGTACCCATTCAACAACTCGGTCTACGTCATGCTGCACGAGTCGACAAGTTTCAGCGATGTCGGTGCCGGCGCGCAGCACACACAGGTCACCCGCGTACATGTATGCTGAGCAGCTGCGTAAAACGCCGCACAAGCTATTGACGTGCATAAGGTAGAAAACAGGCCCGCATCCCGCGCCCTGGGGCACCCCGCACCTCACCTCCCTCGAGTCACTGTACGACTTGTCCACCTTTACGCGGTAATATCTCTTCGTGAGATAGTCCCTAAACCAGTTGTTAAGTTGTTATGTATTTGTTTCTAATGTATCAAATGCCCTTTTAAAATTAAAATAAATACTACTCCTACAAATTGCTTTTTATTCAAATTATTATTTATTTCGTCACTAAACTTAGATAATAATGTGGTCAAACTTTTACTCTTTTGAAATCCATGTTGGCTTTTACTAATAATGCTATTTTTTTAAAGATAATTTCCTAGTTGATTAACAATACATTTTTCTAATATTTTGTCTACACTTGATAATATAGCAATTGGCCTGTAATTGGATAACGTTTTACGACCACCTTTTGTAAAAATAGGACGCACTACTGCCTCCTTTAGCTTGCTCGGACATATATATGTACTTACAGATAAATTGATAAGATGTCCGAGCACGGGACTTACAATATTGACCAAATATTTAAGATCAGACATGCGTATGAGATCGCTTCCGGCTGACTTATTTGCATTCATATCTGTTATAACTTTCTTAACATCCTGACTGTTCACCGGTCGCCATCGCATACACACACTCTTCTCCTTGACATATGTACTTCTGTCTATCCATTTCACATCACAATCGTGTTTTATATTTTCAATTTCGCTTGTAAATGTTGACGAGAACCTATCACAAATATCTTTCACACTGTCTTTCATCTTAATGTTATTTAATATTACGCTATCTAAGGATGGTTTATTCTTCCCCATCATAACATTTATTATATCCCATAACTTTTTTATGTTATTGTTACATTCAATAATACTTTGCCAATCGTATTCATTTTTACATTTAGTTAATACTTTATAGCATTTGTTCCTATGTCTCAAATATTCTAAAAGTTTAACCATACTCTTTGGTTCGTTACTCCATATTGTAAAAAGTCTGTCCCTTTCTAACAAACATTTATTATGATCTCTCGTTATAAGCTTTTATTATTTCGGACTCCTTTGTTAACAATTTTATTTTTATAGCAAGACTCATAAATATCAGTAAATATTTGTCTGAAAGATTCATATAATCTTACAGGACATTCAATCAGCAAGAGATTATCTAAATCTATGCACGATTATTTCTCCCGCACCGCGCGATTATCAAGGACACGCCGTCTCGCAGGCTCAGTGAGCGCTTGCGAGTATGAGGATTGCACGGTCGCACTCGTAGGTATAGTGGCGTTCTGGCTATCAATTGGAGCGCGGTCCCATTCTACTGATACCGCTACTGGGTAATGATCGGATATTTTGGTTCGTATTATAGCTGATTGCATGTGTGCAAGAGGCGCTCGAATATAAATGTGATTCAAGCATGATTCTACTAAACTACCCATGACAACTTCGCTACGAGTAACTCGATCTATACATTTTGTAAACCCATATTCGGCTAAAAGGTCTTCATACAAAGTTACCTGTCTATCCTTTTGTTTCAGTAGTTAATATTCATATCGCTGCATAAAATCACTTTAGTGTTCTGTTCTGTATGTTATTAAGCAAATTACGAAATTCGTCAATAAATTGTACTATTTTATCCTGCTTATTTATTTTAGGCGGCCTATAAATGGAAATTAAATATACTTGCTCGTTGACGTACCTGAATGAAATGGATACACACTCCGCGGAGCGCATTTGGGTAGGTATCTGCGACTCGCCTGATCCGCGAGCGTCTCCCGTGCATACACTAATACCCCTCCCCCGGTTCGCCCGGTGCGGGTGAAACTATTTATTGTGTACCCATTAATCTTATGAAACCCAGACACTCAAAATTTATATTTGGTTCCGTAATAACTATTACATCAATATATTGTAGACTATTAATTAAACTAACTAAAACTCGCAGGAGGCCGTGCAGTGCTTTTATGATGTTCTCGGTGGCATTACTGAACGCAATGTACCACGTGTTAAATCCCGAACACTTGATTTTCCGGTTTGGTTCTCGGCACAATTAATAAAAATTTACAAGCGAAAACAACGTCTTTGGGTTAAATGGAAAAAATTTAAGAACATCAAAGACTACAATGAGTTTTCGGAATACAGAGAAACCTTTAAAGAAGCCTGTAAGACCTGCTACTCAAACTATATTCAATCAGTTGAAGATAAACTTACCACAAACATTAAGTACTTCTGGACATATGTATCAAATCGCAAAAATAAATCAGGTATTCCATCCACTATGCACTATCAAAACATTAAGTCAAGTGCCCCAGAAGAGATTTGTGATATGTTTTCTGACTTTTTCCAGTCTGTGTTTGAACCTAGTTCACCCTCATTGTCCGCCTGGACCCCACCTACACACTGTAATGCCAATGTTAGCTTGATCGATAACTTGCATATTGATGAAGGCAAAATACTTAGAGAGTTAAAACTACTGGATCCCTCCAAAGGAGCAGGTCCTGATGGGTACCCAGCTCTGTTCTTAAAGGCCACCGCTGGCAGTATCTGTAAGCCACTCTTTATTATTTACAATAAATGTTTAAGCGAGGGTGTTTTCCCGGATGAATGGAAACGAGCCAACATCACGCCTGTACACAAAAATGGCTCCAAACATGACGTAGAGCAATACCGGCCTATCTCGATTCTGTCGACCTTGTCAAAACTGTTTGAGAGACTCGTACACAATGAAATCTATCCAATCATACACAGCGTTATCATCCCACAGCAACATGGGTTTGTTCAGCGTCGTTCGACTGTTTCAAATCTATTAACTTTTTCCAATTATCTTTTTGAAAACATGGACAGGCGGTTGCAAGTTGACGCAGTTTATACAGATTTCAAAAAAGCTTTTGACAAGGTCGACCATGAAATCCTACTGAATAAGATTGCGTATAATGGTATACGAGGAAATTTGCTTCGCTGGTTCTCATCCTATATAAAAAATAGAACACAAAAGGTTGTCGTGAATGGTCATCAGTCTGATGCAGTGCGTGTAACCTCGGGTGTTCCACAAAGTTCAATCTTGGGACCACTACTATTTATTTTATATATAAATGATATAGACAATTGCTTTATAAATACTAAGTTTCTTATATACGCTGATGATCTAAAAGCGTATAGGTCTATACGGACTGTAGAGGATTGTCGACAGTTCCAACAAGCTCTGGACAGTCTCTCTGACTACTGTCTCAACAACAAACTACATCTTAATCTCTCTAAGTGCAATTGCATAAATTTCACAAAGAATAAAGTAGTTATCAACTTCAAATACTCGTTGCACGACACAACACTCAGTAATGTATCTGCTGTGAGAGATCTTGGTGTGTTAATTGATGATAAGTTGTCCCTAAACCCACATGTAGGAAACATTATTAATAAAGCATTTAAGATGTATGGCTTTGTTATGAGATCGTCCGCTGAGTTCAAGCGGGTCTCCACATACCTTTACCTATATAAGATCCTTGTACGGTCACAATTAGAATATGCCGTCCCTATTTGGAACCCGTTTTACCAGAAATATGTAGACGAGATTGAAAAAGTCCAGCGTAAGTTTCTGCGAGCCATGCATTACAGATGCCACAAAACGTATTTGTCGTACTCACAATTACTTGATAAATATAAGCTGGTCAACCTGGAATCTAGACGTAAATATCTAGAGGCTTCTGTATTGTATGGTATTGTTCATAGTGATTTTGATTGCATCGATCTCACGAGCAAACTGTGTTATGTAGTTCCACGCACTGTTCATATGCGTAGTATTCGTGCAGGTACCCTATTTGCTGTCAATACATGTCGTACTAATTCTGGTTTGCGCTGCCCTATCCGTAGAATGGTTGAATCTTATAATTCTAATTTTGCTAATATTGATATTTTTGTATGCTCAAAATCCAAATTTAAATGTAATGTAATGAAAATTATTATTAACCAATAATATTATGAATGTAAGCTATTCAAGATTTTATTATTTATTTGTTTTTAGTGTTAATTATTACTCAGTTGCCAATCAATGGGAACTTCTATTTTGCATGATGTAATTAATTATTATGAATGTGATGTAATTTTTTTTACTACTTATTTATTACCTATCTAGTGGCACTCATTATCATATTTTCTTTGTAAATATGCGGATAATGTAGTGGGCTGCAATATTGTTAATATTTTGTATTGTCTTTTCATTGTTCCAACACATATTGTAGCTGTTTATTGTCCCTAAATAAATAAAATAAAATAAAATAACTAACAACTCATTAAAGTGTTTCTTTAGAGATCTAATATTAACATGAATTAAGCAAAAGTCATTATTTCTACCTAATGTTGCTGTCCAGCTATTTATGTCGTCAACACATACAGGAACAATTTGATCATCTGTTATTGTTTCAATATTATCGAGGAACGAGAATGTTGTTATTAATGTTATCAGTTCTACACATTACTTAAGTACCTATTTGTACAGGTTTGACACATAACTTTCACTTTTTGAGCAGTTCACGGATTTCGCCTTCCGACCTATCCCACACAGATTTATCACCGTCTGCCTTTTTCACCAGTATTCTGCAGTTTACGACCCAGATGTACTTGTAAATGTCTTTGAGTTGAGTCTTGGTATTCCATAATAATTCCCGAGTGGTTTTAGTTAGATCTTCATTTACGTATATCTCATTTTTCTGCAAACCCGAAGTAATAATACTGCTATTTACTTTAACGAGCTTACGTCGATTTGCTAACCAAGAATTCCGATTTTCGGTATCCGTACTCTTGAATCCTATTATTATCGTGGCTGGTTTGTTGCTTGCTTTCCGTTGTTGACGACGGCTCGCCCATTCGATATCATCGCAATTCACCTACATTGTGTCTCCGAGTTTTTTTACTACCTCCATTATATTTTCATCCGGCATTTGCTCGATACCTACAACTTAGATGTTATGTTTACGTGTGGATTGTTCAAATGCATGCACTTTTTGTTTAAGTGCAATATTACATTTTTCTAGGTACACACATTTATTATTGACACTTTCCATGGATTTTTCAAGCTTACAAATCTTTTTTTTCGATTCTTCGTGTTCAGCCAAAATGGTGTCGTATTTCTCCGAGAGGACCGCTATGCTAGTTATGATGGATTTCAGTTGTTGTTTAAATCCCGGAAGCGAATTTACTTTGTTCTGTATATCCTTTAGGACTTTTTAGAACCCTTGTCCCTCTACTTCCTGCTCTTCTTCCTCGGATTCTTCATCTTCACAATTACTGCAAAATATTTGTGTTCTACCGGCTTTCATGTCAGCTGCCAAGCCCTTTACACAATTCCTATGGAATGTTCCTTGGCAAGTACCTTGACATAAGAAGTAAGATCCATTACTCGCCAGTATTTTCTTACACTTTTGACACTGTATTATCCAATATTACTTATTATTTTGTATTAAGCTCAATCGTTGCTTACACGCACGCACGCGTCCGCTACAGAGCGGAGCTACTCTGAATATTTATTTATTTTTTTATTTTAAACTTACACACACTATCTTTACAGGATGACCCCAATACAATAGTGGTTTGTAACCCTCGCCAAATAAATTGTAAAATCAACTGGGTGTCTTGTGTACGTGAGTTTTCATGTTTGTGAACGCACCCACGATACAGGAGTAATTCCTAGTGTGGGGCAAAGTTTAAAAAAAAAAAAAAAAACTTACAGCTAATACTTAAACATCTAAACTTTAACAATATAAACACAAAACTCTATTTACAACTGAAGTAAGACTAAAGAATTTTACAATTATGTGAACCTACTTATGTAATAATTATCGAAAAAAAAAATATAAAATCAGACTTAACCCAGAATATTAATATTTAAATATAACTTACAAAATTCAACAACACTCTTGCGAATTCACTCAGATTGCACGAAAATATGTCAATTCTTTCATGCACTTCGTTTAGTACACATATTATGCGGGTGAGGGGTGTTTTTGACAGCAGGTTAGTTTTGGCAGTAGGCACTGCCAGCAGTGGCGGTCGCCGCTGCCTCCACACGTACCGGTCTGGTACGCACAGCTTCAGGTCACGAAGCACACCCGGGTTATGAGCTATTCCACGCAGGAGCTTAAGCGCATACGCCGCAAGTGTAAATTCCCGGCGCACTCTGAGTTCGTTGTACCCCACCATACCCAGTACAAATAGTGTAGGATACATCAGCGGGTAAAATGGGTATACCCCATAAAGTTTAAAATACAAGTGTCTTGTAAATTTATTCTGTACTCTCTCCAGCATTACATTTTATTTCGCTTCATGAGGAGCCCAAATCACCGCACTGTGTTCCAAGTGACTCCTTACCAAAGCGTCATACAACACCCTCAGCGCGGTAACGTTTGTGAATCCATGCGACTGTCTCAGCACAAACCCAGGTTTCTGTACGTCTTCTTGCAAATCTTAACTATATGAATATGCAACCATAGTGGCAGCATAAACTTTTTGGGGCTGTATATAGACTTTCAAGTGAGTTGGTTCACAACTATTTTAGATGGTCTAAATCTTTGGCCTTTTCACGGCCGTCGCACTGTTACTTCTATGGGTTTTTTAGGTAAGAAGTTAAGTCACTAGTCTTTAATGTTGTATCATGCAATAGTTAAATGGAACGGTGAATACATTTTGACCATGATGTAAGAGGTTATTAGAGTTAGGCCTTGTAGAGTTAGGGGCTCGGCTGTACATAAATCCCGATAACTTATAACAGTGAGAAGTCTTGGAGACCTATTTTACATGAAAAGTTTTTGGCAGGAATTTATTTCTTTTTGTAGGGTGCTTTATTTATTTTTATTTTAGCAGTGATATTGTACTGATATAACACAGACATGTGAAAATCATAACCATTAACCTAGGCATTGTCGGGTGAAAAAAGTATTTCTTGCACGTCAGCATTAAGTTTCTTCATAGCCGTCGAAAAAATAAGTAGGGAACTAAAAAATAGGAAAAAAATAGTTAGAAAATAAATTTTAGTGCGTGTTAAAAACGTGTTTTCTTTAAGCACGTATTTTTATTTTTTACTTACTAGTCTAGTATAAATTCTTCATTAAGTTGATAAGTCAGGAGTCAACGAAGTTATGAATTGAGCGGATTACTAGGAGCCACTGAAGTGTTCCACTATCACGTCTTGGCACCATCAAGAGACCCTCGTTACCAAGCCCAATCCAATGGACTCGTCGAAACAAATAATATGAGCACAAACTCGAGGGGTTTACTAGTAGCCACCGGAGAGTTCCACTATCCACCTCCTGGCTCCATCAATCAGACCCTCCCCAAAATTTTTAACTCGTCAAAAAATCTAAATCTAAAGTTAGTTTTTCAAATTAGGCTGAGAATCAGCACTTTTCGAAATGAAGTGGCGAAACAAATATTAGGTATGCAAATTAATAAACAGTACGAGACACAAAAGATCAAATTAAATTATCTGCCATATGTCAGCTAACCACGCCAATATACAAACAAATAAAATAAAATACAAGCGAAAAAAATATTAAACAAAACTTTATACAAAAAAAAAGCCTCCGGACATAAAGGGCCATCGAAGGAGTCATGAGACAACGCGACAAACTTCATCTTGAATGTAAAAAAAACCCTGACGATCACACAAAACAACTAGTTTATACCAGGTACAGGAACTTCGTGTACTTCTTCGGAAACTCAGAAACTTATAGAACCAGAAAAATCCAAAAAAAACTTTGGAAGGCTATAAAAGACATATGTGGAACTTAAACTCGTCAAAACTCATCATCGCTCCTAATTGCATTGCATCGCACCCAAGTTTATCACTTGACAATTGCAATAGGCATTTCGTTTCTGTCGGGGGAAAACACGTTGCCAAGATCCTAGACAAACTTTCTACCACTCACTAATAGAATCCAACCCGAGCTCTGGTCTCACAATCTTTTTATCTGCATCCGACCGACGAAAAAGAAGTCTCCAACATAATACGCAACTTGAAAATAAACAGCGCGGCAGGGCCAGACCAACTAACCGCTCCTTTACTCATAAATTGACGAGAAAGAATAATCAAGCCTCTTACGCACACCTTTAGTTTTAGTTTAGAATTAGTTGTCTTTCCAGGAATCGGGAATCTACAAAAGCGGTCCCAAAAGAAATGCCAGAAAACTATCACCCTGTTAATAAAGTATAGTCTCTAAAATTTTAGAAAAAAATTAAACAAGAGACTAGTAAATTTAGTAGAGAAGCTCAACATTGTGTCAGATAGGCAGTTCGGGTTTCGCCGAGGAAGATCCACTGAAGACGCGGTGTCTCTCTTGACAAATCAAGTCTCCCACCACATAGAAAATGGTGAATGCTGTGTTGGTGTCTTTCTTGACTTTGCAAAATCATTCGACACCGTGTCACCTGGACCGCTTATAAAGAAACTTGAGGCAATAGGTATAAGAGGATACATATACATGTATACATCGTGGTATCAATATTGTAAAATAGGCAGTTACCAAAGCAGATCGCTCCCTGTCACGTTCGGTGTTCCGCAGGGCAGTACCTTGGCCCGGCATTGTTTACGTTTTACATTAATGACGTAGTAAATCTCCCTCTTAGAAACACGTCACGAGACCAAGTGTGTCGATTAGCGGAACAAGCCCTCTCTCAGATAGCGCAATGCGTTCAGAATCGTACAAATAATTACATGCATTTTGTTCATTGCAAAACCAAAAACACACAAGATACAAGCGACGCTTAGTTTGTGGTTCACCGAATATGTCATTTTATAACTTTTATTATTTATTTCATATTACATTTGCAGTTGGAATATAGGGGAGAACATGTTTTTCAACAAAAATATTAAGTCTGTTCTCGGGATAAATTCATCAAACTACGGAACCCTTCATTGTCCGTGGTCCAACACGCACATTGCCGGTTTTTGTTATAAACAAGATAACACAATTGACATTTTTTTGGACATAAACGTTATAATTTGTATTGCAATTACTCAATACAGCGTAACAATTTTCTGGTATTTAGGTAGCGCTGAACATAAGTAAAATTATGGAATTATTGTATATATACCCACGATTTTATATTTTAGTGTCCGTGTTAAATTCTGTTCAGCATGTATCGTCTTGTGACTTTCAGCATTGTCATCGTCGCAGCTTTGGTAAGATGTTATATTTGTTTCATAAATTCTTTCACGACAAAAATGGTACCATATATATTTTACAATATAATATACCATGGGGTCCGAGTGCTCATGGTTGATTCAACAAAATATCAAAACACCTGGTTGACATTTCCCATGACCCAAGGGCTAGCTTTTACCTTGCAAGATGCTAAGCACTAGAACGGTACAGCCATCAACCAGGCGGCATTGCCGACGTGGCAATGCCAGGCGCCAAAACCGACGTCAGTCTCCAGTCTCTTGTGTACATTACCAGCCGACAGCGATGCGGAGGAATTTGTAGATGCCATACTTTATATTGTTTATAGCTTTAGTCCGGTTAGGTTATATTTTTATTGTTTGTTTGCATTTTTTACCTACATATTAAATATATATTTACGTACAATTTGACGGAAAACAATAATGTAACGAATTTATTATTATTTACAGGCTGACGTCGAAAAGAGAGAATGTGAAAAAATATTTAGTCCTGTAAGTACACACCTTTATCATAAACAATGTAATGTTTTTTTTTAAGATTGATCCTGTCACAAAATATTGCATAATTTTGTTTTAGCACGCCATACGTTGTTGCAAGAAAACTTCCGACCTTTACGATAAATTTTACAAGTCAGAGGAAATAAAGGAATGCTTTAAAGTTAACATAGATCCAGTTTTTGTAAGTAGTAAATCCAATATTCATGTCATAACATACAATTTTCTAAAACTAACTTTGAGAGGATGCTCAGTGTATATGCAAACTGCTGGGCTCAATGTAATGAAGATGGAAATGATTTTCACGTAATGCCAAGAGGCTACAGCTATCATATAGAGGCTTATTTTTTTTGCTAAATTTTTCACTATATTTTCCAGTGTGAGCACGAACTATGTGTTGCTAAAAAGAGTGGTTACGCAACTGATGACAATAAACTAGACGAGAAAAAATTAGAAGAACTTGTGATAAAGGAAATCGGATCCGAATCAGATCTGTTGAAAGATATAAAATCTAAATGTTTTAATGGAGACTTCAATAAGTACGGAAAACCGAACTTTTGTGACTTTATCAAAATGAAGCTCTGTATATCCGCGCAAATGTTGAATGTAAGTATAAGTCCCAGACAAAGCCCAATTTCCGCAAGTTTATGACTTGCTGTATTAACATTGTTTAGACAGTGCATCTTATGATAAGCCACAGGCAATTAAATAGTAGCATGTTATTAACTCATAAAATATTCCAATGATACTAAATGAACAATTAAAACTAAACTACAGATACAATGATACTAAATGTTATTATGTTTTGTATCTTTTTATGTGTTGTATTTTTTGTGTTGTATATTTTTAAATTTAGGTACAATGTGTGTTTTATTGTATTTTTCAATTCTATGTTTTGTAAGTGTACCTATGAACAGAAAGTCTAAAATAAACGTTTATTATTATTATTAAAAGAAATACTACTCTCATGGTTGATTTTATTAACGTCAGTTATTATCCGTAAGATAATATTCACGTCACACAGTTTTTGTATGGAGAAAGTGTCAGGATTTAAAAGCTATTCCTCTGTTAAATAAAGAATGAAGGAATAGTGTTAATTGGGGCTTGCACAGGAAGACAGTTACTTAAAACAAATATTATGACGATTACTAATAGATCATCAGTATAAAAATAAACCTGTACGGGCCCACTAGGGAAAGGGCACAGTCCTTTTCCCTTAAGATCCCGTACAGGTTTACTTAGGCCTGCTGGCATTGGTTAAACAGCCATAAGTATATTTTTGTTCGTTTATAAATATCTATTTGTTTTTTTTTTTTTTTTTTTGTTCACAGAATTGTCCCGAATGGAACGACAATGGAGCTTGCAACGAACTTAAGGGATTAGTGCAAGAATGTGTAAAAAAAATATTCTGATGGAAAAGAGGCCGTAAACTGACAAGAAGCAATGGAAATTAAAATTAAGCACTGTAATTTTGTTTTATTCTAGACGTTTCAGAAAATATCAAGTTAGATTCGTTTATTAATGTATCTACTTAGGGTCGGTTGTTTCAAATAGTTAACTTAACGTACTTAAAAGCATTATTTTACTGCATTAAATCCGATTGTAAACGTTGCTATTACATTATTTAACGGAAGATTTAATTCTCTTTCTTTCTACGCTATTTGTATCATCATCAGATCAACTATTTTCGAATAAAGATGAGTCCAATAAAATAAAGTCCATACTGTTTGGTGCTGATGTTTGAGATACTGTAAACGTTTTTTAATTGAAGGTAACGGTGAAACAACGTTTTTTTTTGGTTTGACGATCGTTTGCGCCATTTGTGATGTATACGCGTACGTTTGGTGGGCATGAACCAACTCGCCCTTAATGTGTAAAGTTATAATAAAATTTTAACCTGATATTGGACTTTTATATCATAGATTACTTTCCTGCTCATTGGTCACAGTTTTCGTTTACTCCTTGCAGTTCAATTCCTGATGTAGGGGTTGATGACGTTAATGTCTGTTATTATGCTAAAATGTACGCACTCCTGCAGTAAGTACCTTTTCAGGTTTTCAATATCAAAGATGTAAAATTACTTACCTTATACCGAAAGGCCCATGAAATTACTTCCAAAAGACATTTTAATAAATTATGAGTGTTTATAATGTAGCGATATTTAAGGAGCCAGACGCGATTATTTATAGTTAACAACCTGTATATATGTAGAAACCCCTCTCCTTCCCGCCTCTGTATATAGTTGTGTGAACGTAAACAGAGCAAAAGGAGTACGTAAGGACCGTAGCAGGTGGCTTTCTGTAGTTTCTGCCTACCCCCATCGGAAGAAGGCGTGAGTTTATGTAAGCAGACATCTTTGTGCTTTAACTCAGCAACCATGCTATTAGAGATTATTATATATTGATTTATTTAGTCTTGCTTCATTTCGATTTTTTATTTATTTGATTCCATTTAATTTTATGTGATCGTATCTGATTTCAGTTGACTTTATTTAATTTATTTTATTTGATTCTAACAATGTATGTTTGGCAATTGGTGTTTTTTACCTGAAATAAATGAATTTATTATTATAATTGCAAAAGTTCACTTTATAAAAATGTTATCTTGCAGGTCAACTTAGAAGATGGTTGGTAGCTTAACCAGGCTTGTCTGTGGGTGCCTTAATAAATTAAGGCCTGCAGCCAGGGTTTAAAAACTTAAAAAACTAACCGACTACATGCTAAGGGCACCCCCTGTGGGGTACGGTCCGCAACTTAGAGGAGAAGGCAGCAAGGGACAGGGTGGATCGCATTCGTTTTGGACGAATTTAAAGCTACAAGCTCAGCGGCGCAGGCTGACTCTAGCAAGGGTCGCGGTGCGCCACGGCGGCGAGGACGTTAGGACAGTTTTGTTCGGGTTCTGCTTTGGTGGCTTCCTTCTTTCCTGGAGAAGGGTTGTTGTATCTTCGCGAATAGGGTCGCGGTGCGCCACGGCGGCGAGGACGTTAGGACAGTTTTGTTCGGGTTCTGTTTTGGTGGCTTCCTTCTTTCCTTCCTGGAGAAGGGTTGTTGTATCTTCGGGAATAGTTAGGGAATGTCTCGGTCTGGAGAAGTGAACATCTGCCAGGGGACTATTTAATAAAACTGACAGGCTAAAATCCCACATTCTAACAAATTTGTTTGTTTCTATCATATTTATCTGCTTCATTATATACGTCTTGTCGTAAAAATGTGTCAATTTCGTTTTTTTATTTTTTATTTCACACTGTGAGCTATAGTAAAAAGTTCGAAGCGTTTTGAGTAAATACGTAGCGTGCAAATCCAACAACAGACAAAACACCGGTCAAATACGAGTTAAAGTCGCGTGAAGAGGGTTCCGTACGAGAACGTTACCCACCAACAACGTTTCATTTACAGAAGGTTGCCAAGACTTACATAACGCTTTCATTCTTAACAAATGTTGGATCTAAAAAGTTAGAACACAGAAGAGAAAGAACACAGATGAGTTACACGGACAGAAGAGTGGCCAGATTCCTACGTTTTTATTTAGTTCCTAATCGGGCTAGATGTACAAAGACTCTTGAAAAGGTGGCTGTGCAGAAGGGAGGTAAATGGCATATTGCAGGGTGCAGAATGACCAGCAGCTCTATATGCTGAATTGATGACCTGAACATTTAGCACAGCCAGTGGTCAAAATATTTTTTGCCATGATAGCGATGATTCAGGCCCGAAAAAAAAATGTTTATTGCATCAACTTAAATAACTTATTTGAGTTACAATGAGGAGAATCCTTTTAAGCAAATAGTTTGCTTGTGATTCTCCGCACTTACCCAGGTAATGTTATTGTTATTAAATTCTTGGGCCTGTTCAAGATATATTAACTTTTACAAATAAAAACAAAAATAAAAGAATGAAACGGAAACAGTATTTTTATGAAACGCAAAACGCGCTGTGTTGTGTTTACTATGTGTGTAGGAGATGATGTGGAGAGAAGTGTGTGGTATGAGTAAGTGTGAGGTATAACCTACACATTAGTACATGTTGAAGATTAATTATTTACTGTAATTTGAAGTAAAATGCAGTTAAATTTGTGCTAACGATCTTAAGACACATCACCTACTCCAAAAACAGTGCAATGGCCAAGACATGCAAACTATGGAAAAACAAATGGCCTACCCAACCTTCACTACTCCAACAGAGATCTGGACCCCCCCCCCCTCGAGTTTTTTTTACCCCCTGGACATGAACAATTTGCTGTTGCCAAAAAATTAATTGTCAATCGTATTGCCGATTAATTGCGAGGTCCAAGACAGTAAAGCGTTTTGTTGAGACTCGTAAGTTTCATTACCTCTGTGCATTCTAATGGTCGCCACTGTTTATTCTGGCCTTCAAGATTTAGGAATAGTGTGTCAGGCTTGCCATGGGCGCTACATTCAATTTTCCTTTTATTACTCATTCCAACTTATTTTGTTTTTTCTCGTCACGCCATACATTTATGTATATACTTACAAGTAAAGGTGCATAATCATTGCCGTTAGCTGACTAGTTTCAAAGCGATTGTTCATCATCAGTAATAGTCTAACTATCACTTAACTTGAATGTGAGGAGACAATCAAAACCGCGTTAACCATTGATTGTAAAAAAACGTGGATGCATTCCCAATCTAAAATGAAATCTTAATAACTAGTTTTATGGTTCGGATTTGCTTGGTTTTAAACCAGCCTAAGTTATATGCACAGTATTTATTTACCATGTAAATAGAGTCCTTTGCCCGTACACGACGTCAGCATCCCAGACTACTTTTTCTTCCTTTCTTGAGCTCTCTGATGACTAACAAAACCAACTTTGGTCTTGTAAGCCTGAGTATGGAAGATCTGATCAGGATCGTTGTATATGTAGATTTATGCAGGCTTTGGGCGACTTTTGCGTATTTGGCACTTAAATGGGTCTATTATATATGAATGAATTTAAAAAAGTTTATCTTAGACGCTAGTTAGGTTCGAGCAGTGAACTGTGTGATCAATGCAAGATAATAACGTCGTTCTTACTATATGTAAGAAGAAGTAGTTACCTCGCCGTGAGACAACTATATTTTTAAGTACCCACTTTAAAATGTATTATATAATATTTTCAAAAACTCATTGTTCTAAGAAACACGCAGACGGAAAATTCTCAATTTTTTACACACAAACGTGACAAGAATAATTAAAGCTGCTGTTGCTACTCAATACAATTTTCTGGTACTTAGTTCAGCGTTGGCAAAAAAATATTGATTGTTTCCAAGTATAAATATATGCTCATGCTTATACTTTTCTTTGTCAGTTCTATTTAGCATTTGATTCAACATGTATCGTCTTATGATTTTGAGTGTCGTTGCTGTCACAGCTTTGGTAAGACGTTTATTTTTGAACGTCCTAAGTCCGGGCGTTCCAGTACGGGACGCTAAGTTTGCCAATTGGTATTAATTCTTCAATCTGCCCCTAGACAAACACGAAAACGGATGAAAAGTGAATGTTGTTCTAAAATATGTTTTATTTCTAAATTTTGTGTCAAAAATAATAAGTAAAGAATTTAAAATAAGCTGATAAATAATTGTCAATAGATATTTCGTTCAAATTTCGCTTCTGCTAGCATATTATATTTTTTCCTTCGATAATTTATACTTATTTTTTTTTTACAATGGGAAAATCTTTTTGAATCGCGTGTCATGTACATACTATTAAAGGCACCCCTACTTAACACTTCAGGCAAATAGGCATGATGTTTTACATACTATACTTTGTAATTTTATTATGCTGCCGCCGACTTCACTCGCCACTTTGTTTCCCATGCGATGGTTCGAAAAGAGGAATTATGCCAAATAACCATTTATTTATTATTGAATAGCCACCCTTTAATGACATTGTTAGTTTACAGGCTGCGGACTTGGACAAGAAAGATTGTTAACAATTTTTTCAGCCTGTGAGTACAATACAACCGAAACGGTATCTCCTTTTTTTCTAATAAATTTAATTTATCCATTATTACGCCATGCTAGGCAAAGACCTTCCCTTTATCCCTGCAAACCTCTCTGTTTTGTTCGAACTTTGGCCGTAACGGCCCCGCAAATAGTATCAGATCGTCACACCATCTTTGCAACGGACTACTTCAACAGCGATTTTATTCCTGTCGAAATATATTCATAATCTTTAATTATTTTACTTTTGCAAATCATTCCATTGATACAATATTATTAACATGGTAGAGTCAACCGCACGTCTTTGGTAACAATTGATTTGTCATTGATAGCGCCTTAAATCTGTAGCAGTAAGGACTGCTTTCGTAGTTCGAGTGTTACAACTGGAGTGCGGTCGTTTGTGTATTGATCTCAATGCAAACCATATTTAGGAAAAGTTTAAAACACAAAATAAAAAACTGTCTGCAACTAGTCCGCCACGGCTCGGCTGCTTGGTATACGCTGTATTGTGCGAATTGCACGGATTAATAAATTATGACAATAAGTAGGCCCGTCTGGCATCGTTTAAGGTTTTTTATCTGTTTCGAAGGATTTCTTTATCTACATATCTAAAGAATATCTAACGAAGGTCTATATTGCGTCCGTCTCATTTACCAGTATTTTTGTTTTGCTTTGCAATTTTATTTTAATATCATCACACTATTTATGTACATATTCGTTGATATTTTTATCAGACACTTATTTATTTTACGTAAGTGTGCACACGACACGTCGCAGTATAAAACTGATTTACATTCGTCACCTCACACTTCAGGTCCAGTTGAAAAATCAGCGTCAGGAACTGGTTGTCTGGCATTTTTGCCAGACTGGGCCTTTTTGGCGCAGTCGTGAGGCAGTTTCCTGCAAATTTTTTACATTGCAAATTTTTCCTTTATCTGTGTTATAAGCTGCTTTATCGCTGCTTCGTACCAAATTTCAAGATTCGGAGTTCACGTGAAGTACCTTGTCGGTTTTGATTCCCTTGCGAGTGTCGAAAATTTGCGGCATCATCTTTTGATTGCGTAGACTTAGAAGTTTGATTTTTTCATAGCTCCAAGGGACAGTAGACCTGAGTATTTGATATAAATTGCAGCTTGATACCTCCACGCGTTCCTGAGAAAAAGGGTCTTGACACACAGACAGACCCATGGACAACAAAGTGATCCTAAAAGGGTTCCGTTTTTTTTTTCGAGGTACTTACGGTTTTTTTTTTTTTTTTAATGGCATCTCGCAGGTCAACCTATGAGGTTGTCGTCTGCTTAAACGGACTTGCCTGTGGTTGCCCTAATAAATTAAGGCCTCCAGCCAGGACTTAAACTTAAATACTAACTAAAACTAAGCGACAACGCTAAGGGCACCCCCTGTGGGGTACGGACCTCGGCTTAGGGCGTCGCTGGAAGAAGGCAGCAAGGGACTAGCTGAATCAGGATTGATATTAATTAGGGACGAATTTAAAGCTACAGGCTCAGCGGCGCGGGCTGGCTCGAGCAAGGGTCGGGAGGGGCGTGTATTTGGGCGTCGCGGCGGGCCTCGGCGGCGAGGACGGTAGGACGGCGATCGGGTTTTGGGCTTATGTAGTGTGCTGGTGGCCTTACTACTCTCCTGGAGAGTACTTACGCTACTTAACAAAGTATCATTTATCAGCTATAACGATGCTGGAAATGTCACATTTATTTTTAACACCATCTTTATCACTGACAAAAGCTAGGTACTGAAATGAATGCCATGATTTTCTTCTTATTATGAAAAACAAATATTTTGCTAGCAGCAGGGGGGGGGGTACACTTCACTTTAAAAATGATTTACATTAGCTTTCATATTTCGCAAACGGATCCCTGAAAAGTTTTTTTCACACGCCCGATTATTCTTGAACGGCCTATCCAACGATACCCACCAAGGGATAAACTAGAAAAAAACATCACTCACACACTTTTTTTTCAAGATTTTATTTGATTTTATTGTTGGCTGGGTGTTTGTTGAACTGAAAAATTTGTACAGTAAACAATCTCGGATGATCTCATGTAAAAGTACTAGTCTTAATCTATCTCTGTGGTTGACTATATCTACCACCAACGTCACTAAATCTGTTTTCTGATTGCAGCATTGTCCTTAATGGAACGACTTGGAGGACAGCAACCAACTTAAAGGAATAGTAGCAGAATGTGTAAAATTAGTTAACTCTTAAATAATTTTCGGTAACGAGAACGTTACCCACCAACAACGTTTCATTTACAGAAGGTTGCCAAGACTTACATAACGCTTTCATTCTTAACAAATGTCGGATCTAAAAAGTTAGAACACAGAAGAGAAAGAACACAGATGAGTTACACGGACAGAAGAGTGGCCAGATTCCTACGTTTTTATTTAGTTCCTAATCGGGCTAGATGTACAAAGACTCTTGAAAAGGTGGCTGTGCAGAAGGGAGGTAAATGGCATATTGCAGGGTGCAGAATGACCAGCAGCTCTATATGCTGAATTGATGACCTGAACATTTAGCACAGCCAGTGGTCAAAATATTTTTTGCATTGATAGCGATGATTCAGGCCCGAAAAAAAAATGTTTATTGCATCAACTTAAATAACTTATTTGAGTTACAATGAGGAGAATCCTTTTAAGCAAATAGTTTGCTTGTGATTCTCCGCCCTTACCCAGGTAATGTTATTATTATTAAATTCTTGGGCCTGTTCAAGATATATTAACTTTTACAAATAAAAACAAAAATAAAAGAATGAAACGGAAACACAGTATTTTTATGAAACGCAAAACGCGCTGTGTTGTGTTTGCTATGTGTGTAGGAGATGATGTGGAGATAAGTGTGTGTGTGTGAGTAAGTGTGGGAGTGCGGGTTATACCTACACATTAGTACATGATGAAGATTAATTATTTACTGTAATTTGAAGTAAAATGCAGTTAAATTTTTGCTAACGTTCTGAAGACACATCACCTACTCCAAAAACAGTGCAATGGCCAAGACATGCAAACTATGGAAAAACAAATGGCCTACCCAACCTTCACTACTCGAACAGAGATCTGGACCCCCCCCCCACCCCTGAGTTTTTTTTACCCCCTGGACATGAACAATTTGCAGTTGCCAAAAAATTAATTGTGAATCGTATGCAGATTCAATCTAGCCAAATAGAGTACTATTTAGCTCATTTGTAAAAATATTGTGTGAGTGTAGAGCCAGTAGTAGAAAGCCAATATTTTGTTTTTCTGTTAAAAGCGCCATTTTATTTTTCTAACTTCTCCGCGGTTCTTTGCCGATTAATTGCGAGGTCCAAGACAGTAAAGCGTTTTGTTGAGACTCGTAAGTTTCATTACCTCTGTGCATTCTAATGGTCGCCACTGTTTATTCTGGCCTTCAGGATTTAGGAATAGTGTGTCAGGCTTGCCACGGGCGCTACATTCAATCGTCCTTTTATTACTCATTCCAACTCATTTTGTCTTTTCTCGTCACGCCATACATTTATGTATATACTTACAAGTAAAGGTGCATAATCATTGCCGTTAGCTGACTCGTTTCAAAGCGATTGTTCATCATCAGTAATCGTCTGCGGTGTAACTACCGCTTAACTTGAATGTGAGGTGACAATCAAAACTGCGTTAACCATAGATTGTAATAAAACGTGGATGCATTTCAAATCTAAAATGAAATCCTACTAAATAATTTTATGGTTCGGATTTGCTTGGTTTTAAACCAGCCTAAGTTATATGTACGGTATTCATTTACCATGTAAATAGAGTCCTTTGCCCGTACACGACGTCAGCATCCCAGACTACTTTTTATTCCTTTCTTGAGCTCTCTGATGACTAACAAAACCAACTTTGGTCTTGTAAGCCTGATTATGGAAGATCTGATCAGGATCGTTGTATATGTAGGTTTATGCATGCTTTGGGCGACTTTTGCGTATTTGGCACTTAAATGGGCCTATTATATATGAATGAATTTAAAAAAGTTTATCTAAGACGCTAGTTAGGTTCGAGCAGTGAACTGTGTGATCAATGCAAGATAATAACGTCGTTCTTACTATATGTAAGAAGAAGTAGTTACCTCGCCGTGAGACAACTATATTTTTAAGTACCCACTTTAAAATGTATTATATAATATTTTCAAAAACTCATTGTTCTAAGAAACACGCAGACGGAAAATTCTCAATTTTTTACACACAAACGTGACAAGAATAACTAAAGCTGCTGTTGCTACTCAATACAATTTTCTGGTACTTAGTTCAGCGTTGGCAAAAAAATATTGATTGTTTCCAAGTATAAATATATGCTCATGCTTATACTTTTCTTTGTCAGTTCTATTTAGCATTTGATTCAACATGTATCGTCTTATGATTTTGAGTGTCGTTGCTGTCACAGCTTTGGTAAGACGTTTATTTTTTAACGTCCTAAGCCCGGGCGATCCAGTACGAGGCGCTAAGTTTGCCAATTGGTGATAATTATTCAATCTGTCCCTGGACAAACACGAAAACGTATGAAAAGTGAATTGTGTTCTAAAATATGTTTTATTCCTAAGTTTTGTGTTAAAATTATAAGTAAAGAAATTTAAAATAAGATGGTAAATAATTGTCAATTAATATTTCGTTCAAATTTCGCTTCTGCTAGCATATTAAATTTTGTCCTTCGATAATTTATACTTTTTTCTTTTTTTACGATGAAAATCTTTTTGAATCGCGTGTCATGTAAAGTATGTGGATGTCATGTCACATACTATTAAAGGCACCTCTGCATAACACTTCAGGCAAATAAGCATGATGTTTTACTTACT
Source organism: Dasypolia templi (assembly GCA_963555695.1). Classification (NCBI taxonomy): domain Eukaryota; kingdom Metazoa; phylum Arthropoda; class Insecta; order Lepidoptera; family Noctuidae; genus Dasypolia; species Dasypolia templi. The sequence goes on along the minus strand of OY743137.1, from coordinate 7,391,277 downwards.
ATACTTTGTAATTTTATTATGCTGCCGCCGACTTCTCTCGCTACTTTGTTTCCCATGCGATGGTTCGAAAAGAGGAGTTTTGCCAAATAACCATTTATTTATTATTGAATAGCCACCCTATAATGACATTGTTATTTTACTTTACAGGCTGCGGACTTGGACAAGAAAGATTGTGAACAATTTTTTCAGCCTGTGAGTACAATCCAACCGAAACGATTTCTCCTTTTTTTCTAATAAATTTAATTTAACCATTATTATGACGCCATGCTAGGCAAAGACCTTCCCTTTATCCCTGCAAACCTCTCTGTTTTGTGCGATCTCTGGCCATAACGGCCCCGCAAATAGTATCAGATCGTCACACCATCTTTGCAACGGACTACTTCAACAGCGATTTTATTCCTGTCGAAATATATTCATAATCTTTCATTATTTTACTATTGCAAATCATTCCATTGATACAATATTATTAACATGGTAGAGTCAACCGCACGTCTTTGGTAACAATTGATTTGTCATTGATAGCGCCTTAAATCTGTAGCAGTAAGGACTGCTTTCGTAGTTCGAGTGTTACAACTGCAACTGATCTCAATACAAACCATATTTAAGAAAAGTTTAAAACAAAAAAAAAAAAACTATTTGCAACTAATCCGCCACGACTCGGCTGCGTGGTATACGCTGTATTGTGCGAAGTGCACGGATTAATAAATTATGACAATAAGTAGGCCCGTCTGGCATCGTTTTTTTATCTGTTTCGAAGGATTTCTTTATCTACATATCTAAAGAATATCTAACGAAGGTCTATATTGCGTCCGTCTCATTTACCAGTATTTTTGATTTGCTTTGCAATTTTATTTAATATCATCACACTATTTATGTGCATATTCGTTGATATTTTTATCAGACACAAATTTATTTTACGTAAGTGTGCACACGACACGTTGCAGTATAAAACTGATTTACATTCGTCACCTCACACTTCAGGTCCAGTTAAAAAATCAGCGACAGGAACTGGTTGTCTGGCATTTTTGCCAGACTGGGCCTTTTTGGCGCAGCCGTGAGGCACATTCCTGCAATTTTTTTACATTGCACCTTACACTTATTATTTGATTTTATATCTATTATATTGTGTTGTCTTAGTCTGTGCTTAATTAATTGTTAGTTAATTCTTTTTATTAAGAATCAATTAGTTTTATACATTTTTTATAAATGACTATTGTCAATTTTGTATCTTTTAAGTATCATATGATTTTATGTGGACTTACTTGTATTGACCGATAACTTGTATGACATACAAAACGTTAATATGTTGGTGATTTTTTTTTTCTAGCAGTTAATGCATTGTTGCAAGAAAACGTCTGAGATGAAAAAAAAATTCAAGATGAATAATGACTTAAAGACATGCTTTCAATCACCCAAGGATCCGGTTTCAGTGAGTACACCTGCTTATTAGGGTTATGCTATATATTATTTCGGTTTGCTTCCATTAGCCTTATGTTATTAAATAACAAAAACCGACCCAAAGCACACTCTTTGATTCGGCCATCTAGGTCATCATCTTCCTAGCCTTTTCCGAACTTTGTTGAGGTCAGCTTGAATGTGCCCTCGCGGCTGATAGTATGTCATGCTCACTCAAATGTCTCGCTGACGGTGGCGCATTTAGCTCCCTTCAAAATGTTTGAGCTTAATGGTGCTGAATTGCTGATCCATGTGCCTAGTTCGTGAACTGGCGCCGTCAGTTTGGACTGGTCATCTCTTAGCTTATTTTAATCATTTATTTTTTTAATTGTGTTTTTTTCTTATTTTTTGTTGCACTCTGGACGCTTTTCATGTGTACGGTTTTTGACATCGTTCTCAAATACAAGATCAACATTATTGATGTTACTAATATGTTCGTAACAATATTTTTTTAAAGAGAGTCCATGGAGTTAACTATTTTATATTTCTGACTGACCGACTCCTTGACAATTCAAAAGTGCCTGTAAATGGTTTATTTGAAATAAATGCTTTGAGTTTGAGTTTGAGTCAGCTTCCAGTCTAGTGTATTTTACATGGTGCGACTGCCCATATGCCCTCCACAACCCGGTTACACGATACCCCTTGGTAAGGCTGGTTGTGAGACTTTAAGGCTTCTTACGACCCGTAACCACTCCGAAAGTTCCACGAACGACAGCCGAAACCAAAACATGTTTTCTGAGGTACGGAGGGGTCTTGGTATGTAAATATGGTAACCCATCCACGGACCAACTGCGATGTGGTCCACAGATCAACCCGCACGGGTCGGTTGGCTGAAATTACTTATACCTTATTATTTTGGCAACTAGATACCATCGGTAAATTATGATTGGGTCTGGTCAGCACACTTCAATCGAAGCCGATCGGCTTTTTCCCGAACATGCAAAATATTATGTTCGATTTTGCCATCCAGATGTGCCACAACATCATACTAAATTGAACATCCGCGTCCCACGCTTTAATTCTTAACATCTGAATGGATTTTATTTGCCAACTGAATTACCAAGCTTCTTATCTTTGGGTACCGTGTTACCCAGTAGCTGAGTTGTGGAGGCTGATCTCTACAAATAAATGCCTATATGAAGAGGCAGTCCTCCATGTGAAATACTGGCATCCTGCTATATCTGGTTGGCCGACTGATTGTTTGAAGAAAGGAACATTATTGACTACTAATGTTTGTTGCATTATTTACATCACAGTGCGAGCACGAACTATGCAAAGCTAAAAAGAGAGGTTACGCCACCGATGATGGTAAAATAGACAAGTCAAAACTAGAAGAAGTGTTGACCATGCATATTGATGATAAAGACCTATTGGCAGACATCAAAGCCAATTGTATCAATGGAGACCTCGAGCAGTATGGACGCCCGGAGTTCTGTGACTTTATGAAAATGAAGCACTGTATCTCTATGCAAAAGTTGAATGTGAGTAAAATATCACCATCACCATTAAAAAAAACGGCCAATTGCGAGTCGGACTCGCGCACCTAGGGATCCGTACAAACCTGTAGATATATAAGTAAAAGTTCACAAGCGTTCATGAGGAAAGGGGTAGTAAGTTTAAAAAATTTAAAAATATTTTTGTAATATGATGTAACAAAAAAGTACTGTTTTGGAAATTTTTCCTTTACCTGTGCTATAAGACGCTGCTTCGTACCAAATTTCACGATTCGGAGTTCACGTGAAGTACCTTGTCGGTTTCGATTCCCTTGCGAGTGTCGAAAATTTGCGGAAATTTGCGGCATCATCTTTTGATTGCGTAGGCTTAGAAGTTTGATTTTTTCACAGCTCCAAGGCACAGTAGACCTGAGTATTTGATATAAATTCCAGCTTGATACCTCCACGCGTTCCTGAGAAAAAGGGTCTTGACAGACAGACAGACGCATGGACAACAAAGTGATCCTAAAAGGGTTCCGTTTTTCTTTTCGAGGTACTTACGGTACTTAACAAAGTATCATTTATCATTACGATGCTGGAAATGTCACATTTATTTTTGACACCATCTTTATCACTGACAAAAGCTAGGTACTGAAATGAATACCATGATTTTCTTCTTATTATGAAAAACAATGATTTACATTAGCTTTCATATTTCGCAAACGGATCCCTGAAAAGTTTTTTTCACACGCCCGAGTATTCTTAAACGGCCTATCCAAAGATACCCACCAAGGGATAAACTAGAAAAAAACATCACTCCCTCGTACATTTATTTTTCAAGATTTTATTTGATTTTATTGTTGGCTGGGTGTTTGTTGAACTGAAAAATTTGTATAGTAAACAATCTCGGATGATCTCATGTAAAAGTACTAGTCTTAATCTATCTCTGTGGTTGACTATATCTACCACCAACGTCACTAACTCCGTTTTCTGATTGCAGCATTGTCCTGAATGGAACGACTTGGAGGACTGCAACCAACTTAAAGGAATAGTAGCAGAATGTGTAAAATTAGTTAAGTCTTAAAATAATTTTCTTTCGGAAAAGAAAAGAGATCGTTAGAGTACGGGGAGTGATAAAATGATCTTATTAAATTAATCAGGTGCAATCAAATTCTGTTTTATTTCCAACAAATGGATTTTATTTGTGAGCGTCCAGTATAAAAAGAAACAACTTCAGACGACGCCGACTCTCTGTTTGTTTCTAATACTTTTCATCGTCGGCCACCGATTATATGCTTGATGTTTAAGGTGCCCATGATTCATGGAATGGTAAGGGAAAGATTTATGTGCATATGTTGGCTAGTGTACACAAGCATGGTTTACTGGTCTTATAGACACACTATCCAGTCAGACAAAAATCTTCATTGATTTTCACAACTTTGCTTTGAAGAACAAACACAACTGCTGTCAAACCTTATTGTATCGTTTTGTTTCGATGCTTTAGTTATATAATATCAAACCTCAGTATTGCTCAAAACTCAAAAGCCGGTCTCTATTCCAAATCAAATGCTACATTAAATAGCTACAAGAAACCTTAATTTGAAAGGAAGAAGCGAACAATTGACACACGACATGTGAAAACTTTCCACCGTTGTGACCTGGGATCACCTCAAACGAGCTAAGTTCGCAGCAACGCTACATTTACCCCACTACTTCTGCAGTTTTAGGGGTAAGGAGCTACAGAAACAAGTATTGAAACTTACAATGTAATGTCTGTTATATTGCTTTTGGTGAAGAGAATAAAGGCAATGTTAGAAACTAAGATGATCTTGTTGATTAACTTGAAAACCTTAAGTTTTTTGGGATGAAAAAGATAGCTATCGGTGGTAGCATCTACCGTGCAATTTACAGAACCATCAGTTATGAAACTATGAAAAAGATGTCAAGACGAAATTCAAACTCAAAGGATATATTTCAATTAAAACGATTACAGGCGCTTTTGAATTTGCCATTGGCCATTCGCCAAGTCGCCTCTCTGAGGAATGGTTGGAGAGGTGCCACGACGTCCTCACCGGTCATGGTTGTTTCCTCCCGAAACAACCATGACCAGTGAGGACCTGTTCCTGTTCTGGATAAGGCGGGAGGAAACGCCCGGGTGTCAGCATTGTGTGGATCGCCGGAGGAGCATACGGTGAAGGTCAGCCCAGCTTGGGCGAAACATCACCGTGTCCTCGCGGAAGCGATCGGTGGCGGCGATCTCTCACGGCCGGCCCTGGTCCAGGCCATGGTACTGAGCGTGAGCGAATGGGAAGCCGTCACCTCCTTTTGCAAAGCAGTAATGTTTGCGAAGGAGGTACCCGAGCGCGTGAGGGAAGAAGAAAGAAAGAAAGAAAGAGAGAAAAAACGTTTATTTGCGGTAAAAATGACGCAGTTATCGAACACAAGCACCAAAGAGAACAAATGGGGGGAAAATATACACACAGACACAATTTTGGGACAGAACCTTGTACCCTCACGCCCCTAGTCGCCGCAGGAGACTCCCTGGGCGTCGGGATCCCTAGCGGATTCCCGGCCACCGTAGGCGCGGGCTTGCGGACGACGAGCAATGGGTAGCTCGCCGTCCCTTAAGAACCAGGCCCGGGTCGACGGCGCGTCGTGTTCCACGTGCACCTCAAAGAGATGTTAGCACTTCGGAGACGGAGTCTGATAGCGCCGATTCCTGCCCAGGTCGCGGGTTGTTCTAAAGAGATACGGTGGCCCTGGCACAGGGAACTGCAGGAAAATGGGTGGGTTTTAGTCAGTTAAAGTCTGACACGCCCTCTCCACCCAGAGCGGGAGAAATCATTTGATGATTTCACACTCAAAAAAAAAACATCATCCTCATCATCAGCCAATTGCCGTCCACTGCTGAACGTAGGCCACCCCCAAAGAGCGCCAACCATCCCGGTCCTGAGCAGTCCGCATACATCCGCTACCAGCCATCTTCTTCAAATCATCGACCCATCGTGCCGCAGGGCGTCCCACACTACGTTTGCCCAAACGCGGTGTCCACTCAAGCACACATTTTCAAATTGTCAAATTTGCACAATCAAGGCAAACTGCTCCATCGACTGTCTGTCTGTCTACAGACATGGCCGGCCCACTTCTACTTCAGCATACTGATTCTACGTGCAATGTCGGTGATTTTAGTTCTCTGGCGAATGACTTCGTTGCGAATTCTATCCACCAGAGAAACCCTGAGCATTGCTCTCTCCATTGCACGCTGAGCATTCTTGAATTTGTGGATCAGGCTAATAAAAAAATTGTACTTTTCAATTGTTAATTAGTCGGACAGTTAGAAATATGATGCTAATTGCCCAGTCCAAAGCATGGACCAAAGGTTCATGTAGATATGAAAATCCATGGACACTCAAAAAACCTGGAAATTGATAAACTGGGGCAACCGTCTAAGCATTATTAACGAACTACAATCCCATAGTTTATGAAACGCGGTGATTACTGCGATGGTCGTCATTCATGAGGTGGTTGGAAGATAAAAAGCATAATAAATCTTCGACTTCTTGGTGGAAAAACTACTAGTACTTCAGTTTACTATATTATAACATTTAACATAACATCAATCAATAAGAGTTTATATTTTGCATGAAGTAATTAATTATTAGTTATTTATTACATAGTGACTCATTGTCATATTTTCTTTTGTGCGGATTATGTATTGAGCTGCAATTTTGTTAATATTTTGGATTATCTTTTCTTTGTTCTAACACATATTGTAGCTGTTTATTGTCTTTGAATAAATAAAATAAAATAAAATGAAACATCACACCTGTTTATAAAGAAGCGTAAGGCAGAGATGTATCTATATTCTCTATGTACACCCACAATTCGTAAGTCACTTTGCAATGTAATGATGAGAGACGATGAAATGAGTCTTTTGCCATCAACCGGGCACCAATCCAGACACTGGTAACTGAGAATTTCTTTACTCGACACTTAAAGTTAGATGATTATGATATGAACCCTTTCTCTGTATAAAATTAAAATTCAGTGTCCCTTCTCAGGTAGGGAAACTTAATTTTAGTGTCATCCAAACTAACGTTTTAAACTTTAGTGTCTAGTAATTAAGTGCATAATTCAATTAAGATTGCGATAAAATGAGTGTTGCTTTAGTGTCATTGTTTTTTTCTAAAGTTGGTACGGTACATTCAGTCAGGGAAATTAATTGTTTATCCAGTTGAGACACTACGACAATTTGACGTGTTATAGCCATTTTATAACACTGGCTAAGAGTGTGATTTGAATAAACAGTCAATTTAAGCCGGTACTCTATTTGTTAAACACTGATCTCCTTGACTTTACTTTGAACGAGGCTTAGTACGAAGACGGCCTAAATCTAAATGAATATTCATGGAGTTTTTATGTCTTTGAGGTTGTTTTGTTTAAAAGGTAATAAGCGGTAGCTAAGGGACCTTTTTTATCCCACATGTATTGTGTTGTAACATATAAACGCAATTAGTTAATTTTCTAGTTTGGGTAAAGTACATATGAGGTTTTCTTGACACACTTCTAATCTGAATAAAGAACTGATGACCTTAGGGGCAATTCCCGTATTTTCAAGAACGTTCGTATTTTAATCTCAGTCTGAATCTGTTAAAAACACAATCAATTTACATCCATTTTTGACACGCTTTTGACATTTGTTTTTGTTATTGTCGCTCAGATGAGATCGCTGCAACTTGAATTTGAACATTTTTTTTTTGTACGAGAACCGGTCTTTTGTGTTCTTCACTCCGATTGGACTTGTGTTCAATACATAAATTGTAAAGTTTTTCCAATTCCCGTGGGATTTAACATTTTATACGACAAATTATATTTTGTTTATCATATACTATCGTTTCTGGAGGACAACACTTTGATATCAAACGAAAATAATTTTCACTCTCACTAAAATAACGATTTTGCTATAACAAGCAACGCTCACTGAAGTGTAGCAAAGGACATTACCGCAAATCCAATATACATCAAAAACATAAGAGCGGAAAACATATTTATCAATAATTTACACCTCCAAAATCCGCATTTATGTGAATATAGTTAACAAAAATCCGGCAAAAAAATGTGTAGGTTTTAGCACAACATCAGAAATTGCATTAGCCATTCAATTATAATGCTTTTGATAAATTTTGTACGTGGAGCACAATATGATAGTGCACCATTGTTGCCTGATGGCTCTAGGCAATTCACTAATGAAAAACTTCACTCGTTGTTCACTTAATCACCCTGCTAGCACAATAGAGTTATTGTTAAAATGACGGTTAATTGAAACGAGTAACTTTATTTTTGAGCTGATTTTAGAAACTGTTGCGATGGAGATTTGAAATCTATATTTTTGACAGTTAACAATATTTCATGAAAATTGTGGAGGTACTAAAAATAAGCTCAATACGGGTATCTCTACCAAAACAGCTGTCGAGTCCTGAAAAGGCTTTAAACGTGAAAAGACTTTGATCCTATTTTCAAAACACAATGTCAATAAAATATGTATCATACATATCTTGCCAAAAATTAAGTACTAAGAGGCATATTGCAATAATTTTGTTATAGCAATATTCATCTTACATAAATCAAAACTCCAGAGCCAGGCTCCATAATTTTGCAGAACAAACTTATTCATCTTTAAATCCTCTTCAATTGAACATCGACATTTATATTAACATTTCAATACAAATACAATGTGCAACGAATTCTTACATCAAAAAGTAAAGATTAAGGTGCTGTAATAGAATTATATGGTGCGCTTAGATGAAATTCCTATCATATCTCGGATTCTGAATGTATGAGGCTTTGTGTGATCTCGGTATACGCTTCGTCAAGTCTTTATTATACCGATCTATTGTGGGTGTGCCCATAAATTTTAATATTTTTACGTTAGTAATGAACGTGTCATTTTATTTTCGGCGTACTTGTGGTTTTTAGATATTTGCGTTACAGAATTGGATTGGATTTGAATCCTTATTGACAGCTTTCATAAAAAAAATGTTTTGTTGAGTGTCGTATCCACAAGCTGACGTCGTAACTTTCAACAGAAACACGTTATTTATTAAACGTCTCCAATCTTAAGAGAGAAACTAGAAAAATATTATAACATGCTGACTGTTGATACATTTAAAGTCTCTAAAGCTAGATAAATTCTGAAACTTAATCCAAACTACAGCTGCAATTGACAAACGTTCGAGAGTTCACGTCACTACGCCAGCAGTGATTCATTAGTCTCTAAAACGGGGTGAAAAGGCATTCCATCTTAAATAATATAGCTGCTATAGCGTAACGTAATTAAGAAAGTTTGTTGGCACTAAACGCTGGTGGTGGACTCCAAGATCTACTGGCTTACGTAAAAAAGCAATAGCGATCGGGCAAATGTTTAATTAAATTTGTTTGAATTTTTCTCGTACTGCTTTAAAGTTAAATGATGGTCTGGAGTGAAGTTAAGTTCGCAATAAAAATAAAATACGCCTCGCTGACTGGGTATAAAAGAAACATCGAATTTAAATTATTAAAAGTATTTATTTATAGTATTTAAAGTGATTTTTTACAAAAATTTTACACATTAAATATAGGCTAGTTATGAATACAAATGAGTTAAGCATCTGTAGCCGAACTAGGCAAAACCTGTATTTCGGCTATCAGCGCAAATCCCCTCAGATAATTTTACATAAGAATTAAAGCCATTAAGAATATTTTTACAAGGTATGTAAAAGTTAGTGTTATTTTACACATAGGTATTATAAATTTTTAATGCTATTATAATATGTAGAGTATGAATGCGTGACCTCTCATTGTGTGGGATGAAGTGTGAGTGTATGAATTGAGAGAGGGTGTGTGGGAGGTGTGTGAAAGTGTGTGTAGTCCATGAGAAGTTTAGTATTTGGAAATATGTGTGTTTGATCTATGTGAAGTATCAATCCAACAGTTTAATGCTAACGTAATCATTGTGTTATATGCAGCACAAGTTCAGTCTCTTCATAATTTAGCTTTCCGAATGTATGAAATGTATGTGTTTTTTATATATATATTAAGGATAAAGAAAGAAAAAGTATTTATTAGGACTCGCACAGGAATACGCATTATGCATTACGTAGTGTGATACGCAGTATCACAAACTGAACTAAAGACACTCATAAAAACATAAAAATTTATAAAACAAAATTGAACAAAAGTAATTTGTTACTAAAAACAAAGTCCTGTACGAGGCTAAAAGGCCCCCATCTCAGCATAATGCTGCGACACTTAAAAATAAGTGTCACAGCGCTGGTATTCTGATAGGGCCCGCTGTGATCTCACGGACAGATACAGAAATATGTAATCAATCGGATAATTTAAAAATAATAAAAAATAGTATCACATTCGGTGATACTTTATTCACATAACAATTCAGCCTGTTAGACAATTAGAAATTTAAATATAACTTAATCAACAATATAACTATAAAATTAAGAAATCGTCCAATTAACGTCTTTCTTATTTACAAAGGAGGTACCTGACCTGATTCACAAACTTATTGACTTGCCATTTTGATTAGATTTCTTTGGCGTGCATGAGTTTTACAAACTAAGGACGCAAATGTTGATAGCAGAGAATTATTTGAAATAAAACTTATCGTTATAACTTAATCTAACAAGAAACCAGATTAAATTTTTTTTTTACTAGCCTACACTGTCCCACTCCTGGAAAAAGGCCTCCCTCCACGCCTTCCATATTTTGCGAGTCCGCACGTTCTCTTTCCAGTTCTCGCGGAATCTGTCCAGCTCGTTCCGCCATCTCCTACGTGGACTGCCGCGACCCCGCCTCACTGTCACAGGGCACCAATTCTGTTTGTTTGAATTTCAATTTATTTAATCAATCAATATACAATGTTAGCACAAAAAGTATCATCTGTAGGTACACTTGAGCTAATGCTAGTTAACAAAACAAGTAGGTGTTGCAACCAGCAACCTTACTAAGTTATAAAATAACTTGTATTAAGGGCAATGGTACAAGCCCATACATATTTCAGTTTCAAATAAAGACATGCAGGTAGAACAAGTGTTTTTTTTATAAAGTTAACACAAAACTGTGTTATTAGGGCCCACATTTTGTTACCACATTTTGGCACATGCGCTAAACATGTCCTGCCCAGTTCTTTTTAAGTTGGACAGCCTTTTGAGCAACGTCAGATATCTTTTCGAACACGATCCGTTAATTTAACGCTTAGTATACTGTGCAGCGGTGGCCCAGTGGTAAAGACTTACTAGTTGTAGATTGTAGGTTCTTAATGTAAATGAGTTTTGCATAAAGAACTATTTATTGGTTTATGTGATATTTCAGTAAAGGCCAACCAGATTCAACAACCTGTTTGCTGACTAAGGTGATTAATGCAGTTTTTTAAATATCTGAGTATTAGATGTAGGGTTTAACACTGTTCATCCCATTTTACTGCGAATATCATTCTTTAGACAGTAATCTCCGTCTTCATAAATTATATTCTGGTAAATTAGATTAAATAACCAAATCAATTTTTATTCCAAACAGCTAACAAAAATTTGCGTGGGTTTGAAGAAAATTTTAATATCCGTCAGGTGCCTTAGATCGCTCATATTTGCCTTTCAAGATTGCAATAACAAACTGCCAGGTTTATTAGCTTATGCGAAATAACCCCGTTCATAATATACCGTATAAATTTGTTCAGTCAAAGTGCTCTGTTGGAGATTGAATTAGTTTTGAATTGTTTTAGCGGTGATTTTGTATGTGGAAAAAGATTTTAAGAATTAGAAATTAAATCAATTAGTAGCAGCTCGCTAAGTCCGATCCTTTAGCTCGCAGTCTGAGACGAGGGAGCTCACGGTCGCGAAGCAGCTCGAAGTTGAAGCAGCTTGCGTCGGCCACTCCTCCGGCCCGCAGTCGTGTTGAGTGCAAGCAAATCATTCAATATCACTCTCTTGAAAAAAAATTACTCTTACGTCTTCATAGCGTGGGCTTGACTTTTCTTCAAATTCTAAAAAACTACTACCAATAGTATAGATAATTCTGAAAAAAACTTTTTGATTTCATAATTTCATAATTATTTATTACTAAACCTTTTACTTTTAATAACATAACTTTAAAAACCTAGTTACTCATAAGAGTACCTTTATCTTAAGGGGATTCCTAGACGATCAATCCCTTTAACTTAAACAATGACTACTACTAATGCAAGAACCCTCTGAAACCCTCTTAGTACCTCTCTAACCCTCTCTTAGCCTAACCCTCTTAGATCCTCTTACGCCCTATTAGTCTAACCATCTTAGACACTCTTAGACCACCTTGGTCTATCCCTCTTAGTCTAACTCTCTCAAAGCCTCTTAGTACCTCTTTGGCCCTCTTAGACACTGTGAGTCTAACCCCCTTATACCCTCTTAGTACCTCTTAGACCCTCTTAGTATAACCCGCTAAGACCCTTATATGCACATAATCTATTAGGCTAACTTTGTAATTCCAATATTATTTATTTAATTCTTATGAATGTATATAGGTTCTTTAGCCATACTCTTTCGAGCGGTTGGCAACTCTATAAAAAAGCCCCTAATGCCATGTAATTTTATATTTATTCTTCTTAAACTTGGTTTTTCTTAAACTTAGTTTCTCTTAAACACTTGAACCCAGTTTTACCTAAAACTTGGTTTTCTTAACCTCCAAACAGGCTAATAAACGCCTGTAACGCCTTGTACATATTGTAAATAATTTAAATACGGGTTTTCAACAGGTGCGGGTTACGACACCTTATTAAAAAAATAAGCTTTATTAATTTAATTAAATATTTCCTTGTGGAGTGTGCGTCATCGAATATGAACATATCCCCTTCATATGATTGAATGAGAGAGTTTGCTGAAAGAATGAAAGAGATTGTGTGTTGGTCAAGGAATTATTTTAACCATCAAAATTTTCAACGAGTTGAAATGGACATCATAGAAAAAAAATTACAACTTTAAAAGATTCTTAAATTTAATTAACTCCACAGGTCTTATATTTAGACAGAGACTCGCAGATGTCTAGATTCGAGCATTTAGCCAACACATTATATTATTAAATGACCGAGGTTAGTTTTCGAGCCAGGGATGTAAAATAAGTTGTATGTGTTATTCGTGGGAATGTGTTCTTTAAGGTACCACATCAGATGTTTGCTAACAACTTTTTTGAATACTTTTCCAAATGTAACCAGTATTGAGATTGGCCTATAATTAGTCACTAAATGCTTTTCTACAGATTTAAAAACGGGTAAGACAAGAGCTTCTACTGTTCTTCGTTCTTCTTGCTGTTATTCACATAAACATGTCATACACATTTATATTGAAATAATAAGAAAAACAAAATAAACGTAGACGAAGTTACGGGATATTGTTGTATATTGACCAAGCTCTATTAGAACCAAAGTGATGTTAAATGTACGTAGTACGACGATGTAAAGTTGGCTACGTCTGGATCTAGACATATTTCGTGGTACATAATGGTGAGGTGTGGAGACAGGTCCACTTGTTCTGCAAAACATAGGCGGATGTACACAAGACGTGAATTTACAATTTTGATGTCGGTATACAGCCTGTTTTGTATTAATACACAGACCGGTAAACAGGCTGTACGGTAAAACGGGGTGAATAGGGATGTAGGGGTGAATCGAAACGAAATTTTAAAAAGGATTTTAACATTGAAATAATATAGTTTGTTGCCAATAGGGACACTTAATCGTTAATTATATTACAGTCAATAGATACGTCAATGAAAGAAAAATTGTTTATTCTGCACAAACAAAACGCACATAATAAAAATAAAAACACAAATTACATACAAATAAAGTAGCCAAAGTCCTCGTATTCAGAATGTAACATAAAAATGACACGTTTTAAATTTTTGTCCATTGCCTGATGTCACTCAGCACCAAAGACAATACACATTGCTCTGTGTGTCTGTTGCGACAATTGCGACATTGGCAAATGACAATAACGTAACACCAACAATACAAACAAAAACAAGATTGCGAAGTGAAAAATTACTACTTTTCTTTACAACTATAATAAGAACTATAATTAAAGCTGTGCATCGCATCTGTGCAAGAACAGGTCGTTGCTCAGCAAAATGCTGTGACTTCGGACCAACCTATCGTCAACAGCGCTGATTTTCAGCAACTACCTCTCGAATGACGTAAAACAGTCAGTAGTAATCTAATGACGGTATTTACGTTAGAAAGTGCCTTGTGAAATAAATGATTGACTTGGTCTATGGTGCACTAGCACTTTGTCAGCGACTTCGTCCGCCCATAAGTGCCCTAGGTAATAGGTAATAGGTAATACGGGCTGGTGTCCGCAACTCCACGTCATTGCGCGTATTTTGCGTACGGTGGGAAAATCGATTATTCGATCCACCCCAGCTCCTCGAGGAAGGCCAGCAACGCCTTTATGTTACTGACAGCCTCGCGTAGGGTACCTGGGTTACCGAAGTGCTTTGCCCTGTATGTGTCGACCACAGGGCAGTTTAGAAGCAAATGAGCTGCTGTCTCGTCCTCCTCCATGCAGGCCCTGCACAGCGGACTGTCTGTGACTCCTATGACAAAGAGGTGTTTATTAAATGACCCGTGGCCAGTTAAGGCTGCCGTAACTATGCGCAGCTGTTGTTTAGTTAGTCGGAGAACCTGTTTCGTGAGGCGGCTATCAATTGCAGGGAGTGCTTCCCTAGCCTGCCTGCACTCACCTTGTTCCAACCATTGTTTGTGATGTTACTCCCTGGTGCGTTTCCTTACCAGAGTGCGCAAATATACGAAGGGGAGTGGCACGATGGGTTCAGGTCCCACTGCCGTCTCACTCGACCCCCTTCTGGCAAGTTCGTCGGCTGCATCGTTGCCTAGCGAACCGCTGTGTCCTTTGATCCATTGAATGGTGATTTTATTGAGTCTACCCACCTGGTTAAGGCGCTGGTGACACTCGTATATTAGCCCAGAATCAACTGTGTAGCTGTTTAGCGCTTGCAGAACAGCCATTCTGTCTGAGAGTATACGGATCGAGTGGTCCTTAACTTCCCTGGCCATGATGGCGGAAGCAGCCAGAGAAATACCCATGCATTCGGCCTGGAACACTGTGTTATGGACCCCCAATGGTGTGGCTATACGTATGTTGAGGTCCTCCGAGAAGACTCCAGCACCTGTGCCATTACCTGTTTTGGATCCGTCTGTAAAGATGCGCAGCTCTGCAGGGCACAAACCCTCGCAACTCCAATCCTCGTGAAGCTGGATCTTGTATTTTTTATCAAACATAAATTGTTTTGGTACCCGATCATTGATGGCTCTCGTAATGGGGAACTCCTTGTTGAGTCCCTCAAGTAGCGCGGTGTGTGGTGTGTCTCTCTTACCCCAGAGATCTAGTGTCTTAAGACGCACCGCCGCCAGTGTGGCTTCCTGCTGTATGAACAGGTGGAGCGGTGGCAGTTCCAGCATGGCTTCAACCGCTGCAGTCGGAGTGGTCCTCATGCAGCCCGTAGCCGCCGAGCAGGCTAGTCGTTGCATGCGTTGTAGTTTGTTTGAGGCTGTAGCCAGTCTGGTTCGGGGCCACCAGACCGCGGCTCCATAGGTGATCATGGGGCGGATCACTGTGGTGTACAGCCATAGTATAATTTTAGGGGATAGTCCCCACTTTTTACCTATCATTTTCTTGCACTGCCAGAAGGTTATGCAGGCACTGTTTAGTTTGTTGTCCAAATGACTACTCCAGTTTAACTTACTGTCTAGAATGACCCCCAGGTACTTGACCTCGTTGGCCAACTGAAGTTCTGTATTGAACAGTTTTGGTAGGCGGAAAGGGCCTAGTGCTCGCTTTTGAGTAAACATGACAAGTTCAGTTTTGGTGGGGTTTACTGATAGATCATATTCCCTGCACCAATTTTCTACGATACGTAGTGCTTGCTGGGTGAGGTTGCAGATCGTACCCGTCACCTTCCCCGACACAAGGATTGCGATGTCGTCTGCATACCCTATAGTATAATAGCGGCTGGCGTTGAGTTTGGTGATGAGGTCATTGATCACCAGATTCCATAGAAGGGGAGACAGCACCCCTCCCTGGGGGCACCCTCTGGCTATCATGGCCAGTTGCTCCTCACCCTCAAGGCGAACCACACGTTTGCTAAGCATGTTTGTAATCCAGTCCGTTAGTACCTGTTCTACTCCATGTCTGGTGAGGGCGCTAGTGATGCTGGAGAAGTTGGTTTTGTCGAAGGCTCCTTCGATGTCTATGAAAGTGCCCAGGCATGTGCCTTTTTGATTAATCGCTTCCTCTATCTGGCTGACTACCCGGTGAAGAGCGGATTCGGTCGACTTACCTGAGCTGTATGCATGTTGGTTACCGTGTAGCGGTATGGTTTTCAGAGCGCCGTCCCTCACCTCCCTATCACACAGCCTTTCCAGAGTCTTTAATAGATACGAGGTCAGGCTGATTGGTCGGTAGGATTTGGCGTTTGTGTAGTCACCCTTACCTGGCTTAGGGATGAATATTACTTTCACTTCCCTCCATCCTTTAGGAACGTATCTAAAGGCCAGGCACGCTCTCATTAAAGGCACTAGTCTTATAGCGACAGCGGTGTCACCCCACTGTAGTAAGGCGGGGAACACTCCGTCAGGACCAGCTGCCTTAAAAGGATGGAAGCTCTGGATGGCCCATTGGAGTTTCTCCAACGTGATCACCCTGCTGGCGTAACGCCATTCATTGTCTGAAGGCGTTTGGATTACCTCTTGCCAGTCGATTACTTGTGCGAAGATACATCCAGGGAAGTGAGTTTCAATAAGGATGCGCCTCGTTTCTTCTGGCGAGGAAGAGAGTGTGTTGTCGGGTTTCCGGAGGGTAGCGGGCCCAGGTGTATTCTGTTGCGCCAGTACTTTCCTTACCCTGTTAGCTTGCTGACAGGATTCAATGCTACCACAGAATTTGCGCCATCCCGTGGTACTTCTGAATCTGATGCATTTTTTGTAGCTGGATTTGGCTGCATAATATTTATCCCAGTCCTCATCCGCACATGTGTTCATGGCTCTGTTTAGAGCTTTCCTTACCTTGCCACGCTTGCGCTCCAGATCAGCACCCCACCAGGGTTGTTTGCCTGGTGTGTTACGTGGGGTGGTCTCTGGACAAGCAGTTTGGTAGCTGTCTATCATTGATTTAGTAAGATAGCTTACTTGTACCTCAATTTGTGCCGTATCCGCAAGTGACAACGGAACGATTGCTGACGCCAGCTTGGATTCAAGGCTGCGTGTGTAGGTGGCACGATCCGTGCTGCGCGGATTGCGTCGTGGTGGTATTGGACTGACACGGACTTGGATGTCAAAGCGGATCCACCGATGATCAGAGCAGGAGGCCTCCTTAGAGACCTGCCACCCCGTGGTAATACCCGCCGCGCCCTCTGTAGCCAGAGTGAGATCTATGATTGTGCGGCTTCGCCTGGTTACGAATGTTGGTTCGGAGCCAGTGTTTAGTAGGGATAGGTTAGTCGAGAATAAGTAATCAACCAAGGCCTTACCCCTCTCGTTTTGCGTGTCCATACCCCAAAGTTGGTGGTGAGCATTGGCATCGGCTCCAACGACGGCCTCAAACCCGCTTCTCTCGCAAAGGCTCACGAGGCGAGCGAGGCCGTGCGGGGGCGGCGCCTCCGCCTCGGGCATGTAGGCCGAGGCGAAAACGATCACCATCTCCTCGGCTCCGTCACGCTGTATTAGCAGCTTTACTGCAGAGACATCTCTGCAACAGAAGTCATTTAAAAGCTGTGTTTTAAGGTTACCTATGATATAGATGCACGATCTAGGATGATTGTGATCTGTGGTGACCAGGAGCTTACCGCCAAGATTGGAGAGTCCTTGTATGCGGCCAGCCCTGACCCACGGCTCCTGGATCAAGGCAATGGCTGTGTGTTGTACCTCCAGCCACTTACGAAGCTGAGCCGTCGCGGTCTGGCTGTGGTGGAGGTTGGCCTGGAGGATTTTAAAGGTCGACGAAAGGGACGCCATCGTTGGCCGAACCCTCTTCGTCTCCCTCCAGTCTGAGCCCGGCAAACAAATCGCCCTCGTCGAAGCCGCCCCCCTCCTGGGCCGAAGCCGGGGACAGGATGATGTCGTCCAGCTCCTCACCCGATGAAGGGACGACGTCCACGATGGCGGCAGCAGGGGCGGCCAACTCTGCTATAGCAGGTTTAGCCGCTGATGCTTCCGGGTTGCTTGATGGGGGAGTGGACTCCCCTGCTGGTGCTGGCGTCTCGCCGATGGATTCCGTGGCGGGGTCCCAATCCTGGGGGACGTCGGTGAACCTGCCGTTCCGACCCTGGAACTTCACGTACACCGTCCCCAATCCTATTGAGAGACGGCGTCCGGCCTTCATCAGGGTCGGGATTTGGTCCACAGGGACACCGGCCACCACGAACCATGCCGCAGCCTGTTTATCGGCATGCAGGAGTACCCACCTCTTTATATCGACCCAGGGGTTCTGGTAGCTGAGAGCGCGCCCAATATTGGTCGGCTCTCCGAAGACCCCCTGCTCGTCTGGGATCACGACTCCACATCGTGCTCGCTTCATAATCTCCGACTGGCTCTTGACAACTAGCGAGATGCTAGTTGGGAGAGAAAGGTCGGAGACAGTTTTCCTTAGCCAGGCTAAGGTGTGGTCGTTGCCGCACCACAGTTTTAAAACACCCCCGGCGAACAGCGGCTTGGCGTTGAAGGTCGGCCCTGGAGTGTCTTGCTTGGGGGAGCAGGCCTCGAGTATAATCTGCTTCTGGATAGCAGCGAGTACCTGGTCCGAAACGTCCTTGCTGAGGATCCCCGTGCGGTCGCAGGTGATCGCGACGTCAAGGGCAGCGCTGGCAGCTTGGGCGTAGGTTCGTTGTGCGACTCGTTTGGATTGATCAAGGCGCGGCCGCTTATGCTCTCCCCGAGGTGTTAAGGTCTCGTTGAGAGCTCGCTTGGCCGCGGCCTGATCCCTCCAACCGGGTCGCTGTGTTTTGTTGGTACCTTCAGCTCCCTCTAGGACGCCGGTTGGCGGTTGACTGGGCGCTGGTCGGCTAGTGCCGGCCTCTGCCTGTGACCGCTTCCCGGCGGAGAAGTTTAGCTGGCCGCTGGTCGGTTTGACGGACCTGGCGGCAGTAGCCTGTTTGTTATTGGAGCCTTTACCTTGCTTCCATCGTGTTTGGCGGCGCTCCTTCCTCGTGATCCTGTCCCTCTGGTCGCCTTGTAATGAGGCAGCCGGTGGACCTGAAGGGTCAGTGCAAGGGCAACGGGCTTGTTTATTGGCTTTACCCTTGCCCTTGCGTTTCTGCACTTGCCAGGCGCATGAAAACGCGTCCTCAGTGCACCTAGCCGTCTCCGTTTGAACGTTGACGGCTTTCTGGTGAGGGGAGGCTAGAAGAGCCACAGGAGGTGGAGGAGGTTTAGTGAGAGACCCGGTGCCAGTATTACCCAGCGCCGGGGTCTGTGTGGAGAGGGTCAGACCGGCAGTGGTATTAATCGTCGCCGTCTTCGCCTCTATATTAGAAGGGTCAGTACTGGTCCCAATCAGCGCCGACGTCCTTTGTTTAGGTTGGGACTTTTGTTTTTTTGGTCTTAGCTGCGGTTTTCGCCACAGCCGGACCGACGCCCGCGCTGGTACCAACGGCGCTAGCCGCATGGCCACCAGGGGCGAGGGAAGTGCAAGCACCTCCCTTTGGAGTCTCATTGGCTTTTGCCTCCACTCCGCTGTTTCGGTTTTTTAATTGGCCTGTTTTGTCCATATTAAATATTTATTTTAAAATTCGTCTCTCTGGCTCCCACCCTCCATGGAGCCCGCAACTGGGAACGTCTCACTGTAAAAAAAAAGCTCGAACGTTAGGACTACCAGAGAGATATAGGGGCGCAAGGTTGGCTTACAGTGCGACATCGGGCGCTCGATCGGGCTGGCATAGGGGGTCCTAAGGGCCACCCCCCACGAACTGATCAACCCTCACTTACACCGTCAGCATGACCTTTACCTACCGCTTCGGCCGTCCGAGGACGACCTCAGCGGACCTCACGCACCTCGCCTGTGGCCCTCTGACGGGACACTATGACCATTTCCCTACCCCTGGCTAATGGGTAGGGCCACCGTTTCGCTTGAAATCCAGACCAAAGGGGGCGTGTTGCCTTACGGGCACATTACAACCCAAAGCCGCTCGGCTCAACCCCCCAGGACTCCTTCATCCCCGCTCACGGCGCTCAACTGCGCAGGTCCTAGCGCAGGTAACTGTTTACTCCTACTCGCCATCAGCTGTCTTTAGTGACGGACGAGCCCGCCACCACCCAGTTACAGGGGGTCGCAGTTAGGAGTGGGAATTGTGGAGATGGAGGTGGAGGGAGTAGGGATGTAGGTAGGATGGGGTGGGGGAAGGATGAGATTTGGGGCAAGGGGGGGAATATGAAGGAGCAGATAGGGGTTAAGGGACTTTTGGGAAAGGATGTGCTGTGATGGCGCCTGGAGGTTTTTGTTACGTCTATTTCTTAAGGAATTAGACCAAGAAACGGGGTGGCAACCTCGGGAAGGTGCATCCTCCAGACTTGCCTTGAGGATCTACACGACTGTAGCGCTCTCCCTCAAGACCCCGCCACCTTACCTCCTCTGAAGGAGGCGGCATGGTAGGCCTGCATCTATACTACCAAGCAAAGCAAAGCAAAGCATGTCGTTGTGCAACCGTGAAAGCATAAAAACAGACCCCCCCCAAAAATAAGTGCCCTATCCCGGAGAACAAAGTTACCGCGACTATCGAGTTGCAGGCCGTAGGTTCAAACCCAGACAGGCGCTATTTTTTGTTTAAATAATTTCATCACCACTGCTCTCAAAACGGTGAAGTAAATCACCGTAAGGAAACCGGCATGTCTTAGAACCAAAATTTCGAAGAAATGGAACATCTGCCAACCAGCACTGGGCCTGCATGGTGGGTTACGGCCCACTCCCTCTCACAGAGAGGAGGCCTGTGTCCCAGTGGGAACATAATAGGCTGATTATGCTTATGCTTATGCTGAAACCTGACGAATCGTACGAATGGCAATCATGGATGAAGGCCCCTCTCAGGCAACCATTGTATCGTTGGTATAACGAATTCAAGCACGATCGACTAACTTTGTGGGATGAAAAAAGATGTGGTCGCCCTTTGACGGCTGTTATGAAAGAAAACATGCTAGCAGTTAAAAATTTTGTCCAAGACGTTAAGCGCGTTATGTATCAAGAATTTCAGTACATACAGCAGGTTGGATCGGGAAGCCTTCACGAAATTCTACAAGTGCATCTTCGCGTTTTTGGAGGATAGTTTCACGCTGGGTGCCACACAACCTCACCGATGCTCAAAAGCAGGCCCGGGTGGAATGGTGCCCTGATATGAAAAACAATTTGAAGCAGGTTCGTCTCGACGTGTTTACGACATCATTACAGATGAGTCTTGGAATTATCAATAAGATCCATAAACGAAGTGCCAGTCGGGGGTTTGTTTGTTTCAAAACGAATCAACGCCTACCAAAGTGATGCGATCTAGAAGCGGGGAAGATTTTAATCGGGAGTTTTTTCAATTTTACTGGTTGTTTGGTGTCAATTCCTTGACGTTTACTACAAAATGCTTGGCAAAAGTTTTCTCTGTTGTGAGTAACAAGCGACCAAACACAGGGCTCCGCGCTGCTGCTCAACCACGACAACGCGCCTTTGCACACCACGCCCAAAACGAGGGACTTCCTGGACAGCACGCCGGTCAAACTCCTGGGAAGGTGACCCAATAGTTTGACCTTACAGCTGTAACGTAATAGTGGATGCTAACTACATGAAAGGATGCAAGTTGACTTGTTACATATACTTTAATAAATGGAATATAAAATACAGGGGCCCTATTATGAACTCTTATTTCCAGGCAGTTTACGGCGTAAACAGAACTGCCTTGCAATTTCGTATTATGAACTCGTCAAACAAGCCAGTCAGCGGTCACGTGACACCCTGGCCGACTTCTGGCCGAATATTGCCTGGCAATACCGTATTACGAACGTTCGTTTGACATTTCGTTCCGTATTAGAACTGTCAAAAAGTAACCTCACAATCCATTCAGTTTACGCTGCTTCAGAGGAGCTTTTATTGAATTGTTTAGGGTTTATTTGGAAATTATTGGAGTGTTTTCTATATAAAATAAGAAAATATAATCATGTGTGACGAAAATGAAGTTTGAGTTCCTGGAAAGTGATTCTTCTCGGCAAACTTGTGAATCAACTAATAAAAGGAGACGACTTCGTGACCAATCTAATACGTTCGACATGGATGATGTGCAGTTCACGACTTGGGACTGAATCTTTGTGAGCAGCTGTGGCCTCACATGTCATGAGACGTGTGATCGCACGCAAGGCTAAGAATAGTAAAATACACTTTCCACTAAATAAATAAAAGGATAATAAACGTATTATTGAAATCCTAACAACGGCCTTTCCTTTTGGTGTTCACCTTTAACCCATAACGGGCTTACAAAATCCACGGATTTATCCGTGAAGACTAAGGTAGTTGTTTTTATTAAGTATGAACTTTACGTAAAGTTTTAACTAAACATTATTCTCATTTTATACATATGCTACTGGCTCCTACCAACGCCCTACTGGTGATATAGGCTCTCATTCAATGTCCCAGCCAACATTTTCTATAGTAGATGCAAATCACTGAGATTTCTTCAGACTTCTTGGAAGTAGTATAAAAACTCCAACAATCTTTCCAGCTGAACATAAGTTAGGTAACGCGCCGACGAGGCGAGGGCGAGAACGCTCATCCACTATTAAAATAAAACTTACATTGTATTAATATTATATCATGTTAAAAACATGAATATTAATTGAAATACTCAATAACACTTTCGCCATCTTTTTGTTTATACTCGTACTCCGTAAATCTTAGAATGGACCCTTCCATTAAACAAACAATACGATAGTGTTCTTTCATAATGTTATTGTTATTAACTAATGTTTTTCAAACAATACTTTCATTGTGAAGTTGTCAAATCCCCCGCTGACCTTCAAGTGGAATACGTTCGGAAACCTCGCGTTACAATTTGCAAACAGGAAATATTATATATTTTATTATAATCTAGAATGGCACAATATAAATTGCGTTCATATTTTCACCTACTATACTAGACTAACTAGTTTAATATATGGTATTTATTATTTTTATCATAAAATACGTGATTAAAACAAAACCGTAACTTCCCTATAAATATATAATTGGGTTTCTGAACGTTACGTCAGAGAATTACAAGCCAGCCATAGACAAACTACCCAGCGTGAAGTCGCTCAGAACTAGGAATGTCATATTTCGAAATTTAACCAGCCCGTGAAATGAATTGCCTGGAACTTGCCTGGTTTTTAAAAAAGTTCGTAATAGGCCTGCAGGTCGGAATATAAAAATAACACAATACGGTTCATGCGACACTTGAAGGTATTATAGGGGCTTGAATTGAAGTCCGGAGGAGGAGGTGGAGAAAAGGGGTCTTCAGGCGTCGAAGGGACACTTTAGAGTGCCAGTCTCCTTCGACAAAGCTCGACGTAAAATCTCCAAACAGATGGTTACTCAGCAGAGTGCAGACGTAGAATTGATAGGTGTTTGTTGATAAAACCCGGACGCCGTATCCTCAGGCAGATGGTTAGTAAAACGGGTCCAGACGCAGAATCTGAGGCAGATGGTTAGTGAAATAGGTCCAGACGCGGAATCCCCATCAGGTGCTTCAGACTTTTCTTTTATAGGAAAATATTCCTTTTCCAGAATTAATTTTTGATGATTTTTGAAGTTTCAAACTTCTTTTTCTTCATTCTGACATCTCATCTGACAGTCATAAAACCAGCCTGTGTGTTCAGCCAAGACGTATTAAAACCTCCATGATCGAGTATGAGCGTGTCCTTATTAATTATTGTAGATGTCTAAATTCAGTTAGTAATCGGTAATTATATAGAAAATACAATATTTCAGCTAAACCTATTTATAAAAATAATTCAAGTTATATAAACCAAAAAGTAATCTTTATAGACTAAAAGAGAAAATTTAATGACAGTTTGACAATTGACTTGTGTCACAACAGTGGAAAATGTAAACAATGAACGATTTTTTAAAGATATTATAAAAGAAATCGTTTTAGAACGATTCGTAAAATGATAGCAAATAAAAGGATATGATACGTGACATGAATGGATGAATGATGAACAATGTTGTAAGTATAAGTAACATATATACTATATTTCCCCAACGACCCCGAGAAAATTTTTGGCCTAGAACAAAAATTTTGCTAAGGTTAAGATATTACAGCATTCAAAAAATCTTACATAACTCACACAAACATACCGACATCTTACGAAGTTAGGTCAGATAGGATTCACATTCAATGATCAATATGCAACCTGGTAAGTCAATAACTTTAAGGCTTATTTTCGGAGTTGTAATCCGCTCTCGTCTAAAACCACTAATATGATGAAATAAAGATTTTTAACTTCAAGGCTTATTTTCAGAGTTGTAATCCGCTCTTTAGAACATATATGAAAATAGATACGATAGTTTAGTAGATAGGCTTGTTTAGGGAGTCACCAGCCGCTCCTGCATGGGCTTATTTCAAGAGTTGCAAGCCGCTCTGTAGGGTGTAATAGATAGTACATACATGTATAGGTTTGGTTGTTTAGTTACCAATGGTTTAGAGCCTATTGGTAAAGCTTCCAGTGATCAATGGAGTAGACCATAATGATCATTACAACTAGGGCTGTTAGGCCGTTAGTTGATAGAAGGATGGTGATGAATGGGGTAGAGCCATCATCAGTTTTACAACTATGGCTGTAGAGCCTATAGTCATAGTAGAAGTAAAAGATGGTGACAAATTAATCATACTAACTTGAAGAGAGCACTTAGTAGTATAATCTGATAAAAACAGATATAAATAAATAAAATAAAGATAATCTTGATGGTGTAAGAACCCATGAAAGAATTGGAAAATTAATAGAGTTAATAAGCCGAAAATAACTCTCATTATTAGAAGGGAAAAGATAGGGATGAGTCATGAGTATAACATGAAGTTCTTTATATTAAAAAAAAATTAAAAACCGTTTAGCTTGGTTGCCATTAGGATCCTCAAGTATATAAACTAATGGGGAATAGTTTCTGCAACACAGTGGACCTCATATATTCAGCCTTGTTTTAAAAGTTCTAAGAAAATTATATGATTAAAAAAAAATTAAGATAAAGATGATAAAAATTAATTTTTGATGATTTTTGAAGTTTCAAAATTGTTTTTCTTCATTCTGACATCTCATCTGCCAGTCATAAAACCAGCCTGTGTGTTCAGCCAAGACGTATTAAAACCTCCATGATCGAGTATGAGCGTGTCCTTATTAATTATTGTAGATGTCTAAATTCAGTTAGTAATCGGTAATTATATAGAAAATACAATATTTCAGCTAAACCTATTGATAAAAATAATTCAAGTTATATAAACCAAAAAGTAATCTTTATAGACTAAAAGAGAAAATTTAATGACAGTTTGACAATTGACTTGTGTCACAACAATGGAAAATGTAAACAATGAACGATTTTTTAAAGATATTATAAAAGAAATCGTTTTAGAACGACTCGTAAAATGCTAGCAAATAAAAGGATATGATACGGGACATGAATGGATGAATGATGAACAATGTTGTAAGTATAAGTAGCATATATACTATACAGCTCAGGGCTGTCAGGTCAAACTTTTGGGTGCACCGTGTGACTTCTTCTATTCACGAAAATAAAAATCTGCTCAAAGGAATAAAATTTTCGTAGACGTATCAGCGTTCGAGCAGGCTGTTAACGAAGTGTCTACGGCGGACTGGATTTTTTTTTTCGAAAACTTATTCAGACGCATGAAACTTTGTATACAGGCTATTGGAGAGTACTTTGAAAAGAATTAATAAAAAAAAAATACTTACATGAAGAACATTTATTTTTGTGAAACTTTCTGAGTGTCTCACTTAATTAGAAGAGTATCTGGTCTTTAGAGCCGTAGGCCGTCCATTAAGTTTGACAATACGACGATAAAACAGCCCACTTCGTTTACCGGAACAAAAAAAAAAAATTTAATTCAGGCAAAACCCATATTACAAAAAAATAACACTCTTTTTTACAGTACTAACATATGAAATGGCAATGTGATGTGCTTGTCAACAAACGAATGAATAACATAATAGGTACAAATGTTTAATGTTACGAGTAAATAAACAGAATAAAAGAACCTAAAACTTCTAACGAAACAAAACACTAAAGTACTGATTTATGTGAACAATGAATCCAAGAGCTGTAAAGAAGTAAAAGAAGATACATTTGTACGCGTGGTATCACCGAGTTTGGTCTACAAAAGAATAGACAAAAAACAGATTTATTTTATTCATCTGTCACTTTCTCTACCCTGTTCCTATGGTGGCAATGCTACGTGTGCTGATGAAGTATCTTCTTTTACAAGACAGATTAAATGAGTTAATTTGAAAAGACTTCCACTGCTGGACGATAGACGAACACCTCCCCCAAGCGTCACCACATCGGCCACACTTGTACTTCTCTCGTTATCTTTTAAATGAAGAATAGCCATTACAATTGAAAAATGCTTGTCTCTCTCTCTTTTTGTAACGAAATATACCCAAGAAATAAAGCTCCACTTCAATGAACTTTACTATAACCAATGAAACAATTCTGCTTAATTAGCTTTATTTCTAATAAATACACTTAAAGTTAAGGATTCTTTGTGTAGTGGTAAAACTGCGTCTAATAAACTTGCAAATTAATGGCTGTAAATAATGTGTCTGCTTGTTGAAATGGCCACATGCGTTTCATTGGTTCAGGTCGTTGACCCATGATGGGCTACTTAGTTCTTAACAGCTGGTCTACACTTCAGGAATAAGTAGGCTCGTTCGGGCGTTACAGTACAAAACTTAAAATATTAACATGTACATTTATTAGACTTCATGTATAAATGACCATAGATATTTACATATTTTATTCAGCCCGATCATGTACGGTAAGCCGATCCCCTGGGAGAAGCAAGCCAAATACCTAGGCGTGATCCTCGATGAAAACCTTACCTTTAAGGCTCATATTAAGGCGGTTCGCGCGCGCGCCTCCTTCGCTCTTAGCAGGCTCCACTTCGTACTGACAGCCCGTAGTAAACTGTCCCTTAAATGCAAGCTCCGCATTTATACCGCAGTCATCCGTCCCATCATGACCTATGCCTGCGTTGTATTTGCGCACGCTCACCCACATCATCTCAATAAGATGCAGACCCTCCAAAACCGTTTCCTCAGAAGGGTTACGGGTGCCCCTTACTATGTCCGAAACATAGATCTTCACGTCGACCTTAAAATGCCAACCTTAAAACAGTTCATGAAACGCTTATCAATGCGTTTCTTCGACTGTGGCATTAAACACTCTAACCCCCTGATTACAGCGGCCGCCCGCTACACTCCCTCTCGCATTAGCAGTAATCGCCGACCAAGGCATACTTTAATCGCCCCCGACGACGCCACTACCCTCCTCCAGGAGAATAGTAAGGCCACCAGTACGCTACATAAGCCCAAACCCGATCGACGTCCTACCGTCCTCGCCGCCGAGGCCCGCCGCGACGCCCAAATCCACGCCCCTCCCGACCCTTGCTCGAGCCAGCCCGCGCCGCTGAGCCTGTAGCTATAAATTCGTCCCAAAATAATATCAATCCTGATCCAGCTAGTCATTTGCTGCCCTCTTCCAGCGACGCCCTAAGCCGAGGTTCGTACCCCACAGGGGGTGCCCTTAGCGTTGTCGCTTAGTTTTAGTTAGCATTAAGTTTAAGTCCTGGCTGGAGGCCTTAATTTATACGGGCAACCACAGGCAAGTCCGCTTAAGCAGACGACAACCTCATAGGTTGACCTGCGAGATGCCAAACAAACAAAAAACATATTTTATTTTTTGCCGTTGGTCTTTGGAGCCGGATCTGATAAATACAATTAAACACATTTAACACATTAAGTTTGTGGCGGCATCTACACCGCCACATGCGAACAACGCATCACACAAATCCTGCATCGCGCAATCAAAGTTTACCGCGCAGCTAGCATATATACAACTTCCCGACAACAATCACCGGGCAGTTGCCCACCAGATACGACATCCATCTGGTCAGAGGATCCTCCCTTTTCCAAGAGTATGAGTGAACTTTACACCCTGTCACTCATATCCCTTCAAGTTCATTGACAAGTAATGTAGCAAAATGTTCCTGTAACTTTTTGCATGTTAAAAAACTTTTTTGTTTTTAATTGGTTTCGAATAAAAAAATGTTATTTTTCCCGCTATAAAATAAAACAGTTTTGCCAAGCACATTTTATTGACGAACTCCTTCACAAGCAATTCAACTAAATAAATTACCCACAATTATGCTAAACTCGTCAACATACGTGGAAGTGTGCTACGTTTCTAAACCATAATTAATTACTTTCCTAATTGATTTATTACGCTTAATTAAGCGTCTTAACTAGACGGGAGCGGTTGTTTATTTTAATGTATTATCAGAGGTGTGGAAAATAGAAGGGACTATGAAAACCAGCCGCGTGCGTGTCAGACTACGCACAAAGAAGAGTTTCGTAGTTGGATAAAAACCCCAAG
Source organism: Dasypolia templi (assembly GCA_963555695.1). NCBI lineage: Eukaryota > Metazoa > Arthropoda > Insecta > Lepidoptera > Noctuidae > Dasypolia > Dasypolia templi. The sequence goes on along the minus strand of OY743137.1, from coordinate 7,362,695 downwards.
AACAAACTTAATATTGTAGTTGAAAAACATGTTCTCACATATATTCCAGCTGCAAATGTAAGTTGATCGACTATTTTTATTTGTTTATTTATTTATTAGGTACAAAAAACAGTTACATGCTACAAAATACAGAGAACTACTTAAACTAAGTTTTAACAAACACGTAACCCACACCATTGTCCACGATTTAGCAAAAGGTTAAAAGAGGTGCTAAAGACAAGTGATATAAAAAAATAAAATCAAAATAAAATAAGAACACAGTAGTTGCTGTCACAATATTGCTGAGTTAAATTAAACTACTCGCTAGACAAAATATCCAAAGCCTTTTCCTAAATAATTGTTTAGATAGACAAAATATATCTAATTCTATAAAATGTGTGTTGTAAGAATCAACAAGGCGACGAAGCGGCGCACGTTCCCCAGTGTTAGTCCTGCATATTCCTGTATAGAACAGTTGAGGCACGCGCACCCCCCTTCGGATAACACTTCTGGGTACCTTGTATTACTTGTTTAAATATAAAGCCTACTTAGCTGTTGTAGTTCTCCTTTTAACTGCCATGAATTTTTCATATATCCTAAAACTGCAATTCTTTTGCTTTGAAAAAACTGCAATTCTGCAAAGAAAACATTCCATTATTTATGAAAAAACGAATATTATAAAAAAATAACACCAATTTATTACAGTTTCTTCTCATGAATTTAAAAACGAATGCTTGTAAACTTTCAGTATAAATTGACAAACTGAAAGTGTTATTTAACTAAGTATGTATTTACCGACATAACTACTTATCTCGATTAGTTTCTTAGCAGTTTTCTAGTTTATAAACTGGTGATACATTTACGGTGACATTTATTTGGTAAAGTTTTGTTTAAATTCTATAAAATCCGATTTTAACTTATAACACGAATCTTGGAAAGCCTGCTTAATTAAAAAACAAAGTACTTAATTCATTTAATGTATCGACATTCTTATAATAAACTAATGCTGGAAAACAAACGATTCAACTTATAAAGCAAACAAATTAAATACATACAACAACAAAAAAACACTTCTACATCCACATAAGGAAACCAAAAAAAAAAACACACACGCTATCCCGAAAAGAAAACATGTCATAAGATCATAATGAAGTTAATTATTTCGTATATACCTATATCTCCCTACCCGCAAAGGAATTACACAAGACACCACAGTAAAAATTTGAACGCTATTGCTACACGTTCAAATTTTTACTGTATTGGCAACGCTTTTCTCTTATATGCCGTCCCTCAGAGGTCAGTTTCTTTGATCGCCTGACGGGCATTATTGACATGGCCGTTGGTCACAGAAAGAAGGAGTTAAGTTTTTTTCTGGATTCATTTTCATCCCTATGAGAATTGAGGTGTTGAAGAAAGTGTTTGTGTTATAATATGTATTAGAAAGAAAGAAAGAATAACGTTTATTGTTTGTTTTTTGTATTTTGTGGTTACAGTTCGTGAAGCCCAAATACAAATAAAAAAGTGAAAACAATGTTTTACGTATGTTTTTTAGGGTGTGCCTTGCCGTGTGCTCCATAAAGATTCGTTTTAGCATTAATGCCAAACAGATACTGGCAACTGCGGGATGCTGGCTGCTAGATGCTGGCACTATTAGGTTTTAGGTCATTCTTTACATACAACTACAACTGTGAGTAGGTGTTTCTTAATTATGAGGAAAAAGAAAAATAAAATACATCTAGACTCCACAGTCTACTTATACAATATTTATTTCTTCATCTTTAGAAATGATTTCTGGATATTTTAACCCCACGATAAAGTTTATTTTTTACCTTTTAGGTCGTATAGAGAACTTTCATGACACCTCATAATACCTCAGAATATGTATTCGCTCAATACCACATTCCTACTCATCATTAATGAATCATCAAACCGTCGAATAAGTTAAGAAGCGGGTTTAAACATAATACTGGATTATATTTAAGGGCTTTCACAGATGAGGAAGCGGCGCCGCCAGTAGTGTATAATTGTTGAGATATGCATGGGTTTAGGTCTTGTTTTTCACTCTTCCAACGATTTAAAACTACCTAACTACTCCTAACACTTAAACCACCACTAAAACCAAACCACTCATTTTACCTAAACTACCTTGCTTTTAACATATAGTTAAAAAGCAAGGTAGTTTATTTTACGCACCGAATACAGATGCGAGTGAAAACGCCGTGTGGAGGCCTTAGGAGGACATATCTGACCTCATTGGTGATGTTCTTCAGAAAGGTCAGGTGCGTAGTACTCGCAACCGTCGTGCGTGAACGACCAGATATATGAACTTTAACAAATCAAAAAGAGTTTCTAAGACATACTGTAGTTTCTGCCTACCCCCATGGGAAGAAGGCCTAAGTTTATGTAGGTATGAATGTAAAATACCAAAACAAATGAAAAAGATTAAATTCAGTTACACCGACCAGTTTCTAACTATTGATGTTCAGAAGTGCTATTACTGTAACCAATTCATCGTAAAAACTAAGGTCTAATGAGCGTGGAGTGAGCTGTCAGTGCCACCGATGCTATAGATTGAGTGAGATTTCTACAGAACTGACATGCAGATTAACCATAAACAATGAAGAGGAAGGCGATTACTAAAGAGAATGAGTTTTTAATAAATATTTGAGTGTTAGTTGCAACAAAACTCATGAACTGAGAAAACCAACAAGATTAAATCAGCATTATAAGATCTCAACAATAGACAATAGATACGGCCACTTAAGCGCTGCATAAATTTCTCACAATCACCGACCACTAATTTCAGCCACTAATAGTCGCCAGCAGTTGCCAAGTCAGAGATAGCGCTTACTAAAGGTAAGTAATTAAGTGACCGCTGTATCCTTCACAAAATAATGAAGGTTTGTAAAAGGAGTTTCATTAAATCTGCTTTAGTGCTATTTGTAGGTACGACTATTCATGTTTCATATTTCAATACACGTTTAGTGTTTTCATGCTTTAGAATCTGTAAGGTTCATAATGTAGGTTGTGCTCGTAGTTTGTATCTATATGAGAAAAGTTTAGTTTAGCTTCCCGTGACAATGTTGGATATCAGGTTATGCATGGAATACACCACTTTTTCTAGTATCCTCTTATGAATCTCACATTAGTATTAATAATAATGGAAATGTACTTATTAACACCTAATTGGAATTAGGAAAGGAATTCGAATCCAAGGGTTTTAAAGGTAATTCCTAATCCATTGCTTCATAGGTTTGAAAATTGTTTCTGCTTATCAACTTAAATGACGCAATAAACGTGGCTGCACTGAAAATGAAAAGCATTGCGATCGATTGCCATTTTGTGTGTTATGCAATTACCCCGCAGGTCTGGTCAGGGTCCAGAAAGAAAGAAAGGAAAAGGAAAATACACTGTGGACTCCATCGTTTGTGGAACAGCACTACATTTACACTCCTGTCATTTGTCAACTTCAACATTAATCTTAGCATTTTTACAACCTTATTGTTGAAAAACAGGGTTTGACAGAATGAAAAAAAAACGTATTTGTGTAGTAGAAAGGGTGAGGATTCGAAAAAGCTTACCGCAGACTCCTGTATACTGCTTAGCGCTGATGATGGCTGAGCGGCGCGTCCAGATTTCTTGAACCCTGAACACTTCACTACACACGTATGCCATAGGCGCTGTGTTCGTATAATTGTTCGTATCTTGAGGTGGGTGGTAATCACGAATACACCAAAGGACCTTTTTATTTTAGAAAATGTTTCTAGTGCGCTGCAAACGTTAGTTTCGAGTTAAGAACAGTTAGTGTCGCGGAAAACCACACACGGAAGCATGGCGCTACTGTGCTCATGCGTAGATCAATCAGATTGTTCTGCGAATGAACGATGCCGACCACTTAATCAAACCAAACTCTGATTCATTACACATAAAAGCTTATTTACTCAAAAGAGGAATGAAAAATGCTATGAAAGCACGAAGCCTTATATTTCTTAGTTAAAGTTATTCTACCAAAGACTATAACTAAGATTCGCAGCAATATCAACTAAAACTCAATTAATGAAAGGGTTGAGTCGTCGTAATTTAATTGATGGATACTTTCCATTTGAAATGTTTATAATGTCTTCAGAAAAACAGGAATGTTGAACTAAATGGATAAGTCGATTTAAACTAAAATGAAACTCCGACACGGTTATGTATTGTAGATAGGAATTTCGAACCTTTTACATTTACTATAGAATCGAAATAGCAATGCTGTTATTCTAACAAGTCGACCTAGAGTAGAAAATCTGGTAATATACTCGACCACGTCAGGTGGGGCTGAGGTGGACGAGGTTAACACGATAGGCAACGGTAGATTACGTTTTGCACATTGTCTTCTGGTATTTTCTTAGGACTTGGCAAAAAAATTGAATCGCGCGTGAGCCACCAGGGCCCATGGAGCCACATCTCATTTTGTATAAAACTTCTAGGAAGCATTCCTCGAGAAGGTGCATCCGCTGGATTGTCAGCTGATGAAACCTGTCTTCAACAGTTGGCAGGAAGCCGGGATAAGATTTCACTAGTGCCATTCGAAACTAATGTTTTCCACTCGTATGGTGGAGAACAAAGCCACGCTTACACGATGGAAGAATCAGTCCACGCATAAATATGTTCACAGTTTAGGTGGGGATCATACACACTTTTAATTTTATCAATTAACTGGGATAACAAAACAGCTGCAAACAACTCAAGGCGCGGGATCGTAAGAACCGGTTTTATAGGTGCTACACGCATTTTAGCGCGAAGAAGGAATGTTTAACGTTATCATTATTTTCGGAAATACGGGCGTACACACATGCGGCATAAGCCCGCTCAGAAGCATCGGAAAACCCGTGAATTTGTATCACATTCACCTCTTCAAAAACGAAACGCGGAAATAGAAAATTCGAAACTAGTGGTAACACGTTAAGAGAATTAGACCAAGCATATGTAATATTTATAAGAGGTGACTCATCCCAGTCGACCCCTGAAATCCATAAAAACTCAATGAGATGTTTCGCATAAACAGTTACAGGAGAAAACCATCCCATAGGGTCATAAATTTTGGCTATTTGTGAGAGGATGGACCGTTTTGTAATTTTATCAGTATTTGCTTGAACATTAAAAGTGAAAGTATCAGATTTAGGATTTTGCTGAAGTCCTAAAGCCTTTATTTGTTTATAATTTTACATGAGAGCGAAGGAAACGTTATCAAGTCGCTCGCCCTGAACACCTGACATTAGTAAAGCAGCGAGGAACGCTGGAGAATTGCTCTGCCACTTATGTAGCTGGAAACCGGCTGACGAACAAATACCTATTAACTCACGTTGTAAAACCAGTGCATGCTTTACGTCGCCTACTCCTGTGACGATATCATCAACGAAAATCTGGTCCTGAAGAACCTTAGAACCCAGCGAGAAGTTAGCAGCTACATCACAAGCCAACTGTTGAATAGTACGAAGGGCTAAGTACGGTGACGAAATGACACCAAAGGTAACGGTTCGCAATCGCAAAAAACCTAACAAAACGTCCACTATATCCTGGTGCAATTTCGGACCAGTCTGTAGAACATCATTTAGTGATATTCTATTCGACGTTTTACACCCGGCGTCAAAGACAACGCGAGTGCGAGTAGTCTCTCTGGACTCTTTGACCACGCAGTGGTGCGGAATGTAATAGCTATTAGCTAAAGAAGAAAGTCTATAAACTGGCTCCTTGTGACCGAGTTCCAAGTACTCCTGGAGGCATGCATGATAGTCTACCTTAAGCTGAGGAATAAGATCTAGCCTATATTCTAACTTTCTAAACCTGGAGACCGCCGTATCTCGTGATTCGCCAAGGGCGGGAGCATCAAGTTTGAAAGGAAGTGGCACGACATATCATATCGAAAATAGATTCATGCAAGGCTTCGTCGGGACTTAGGATACTCTTTTCCGGAAGCGATTCCAATTCCCGGAATCGTCTCAGATTGATGCCGTCATGTGAAACTGCATCACCTGCAATGCCTTGGTGTGTGAGTAATTTTCTCGGCAACAGGTTCAATTTCTAGTATTTTTTCAGATGTTTCGTGGCGATAGCCCATTTGTTGTAATACCTAGAAACCAAAAAATCCCACGTAACACTATAATTGTCGTCAGTAACTGGTATATACCTAATAAGGTTATATGGTTAATTTTTTAATGATAAGAACAGATTACGTAACTTCTGTCTCCGTGTATGTATTTTTGGCCGTGTACTAATGAGCGAAACAAATCGTGAAATGTAGCCCAATCCGCGGTCTCCCCTGCGAAGGTAGGCATTGGAAGAATAGGTGCATACCCAGTATAATTAGAATTAAATGGAATATGTAAACCACAATTATTATTCGATGTTCTAGACGAGATTCTTAATAAAAAAGTAAAGAAAAAGAAAGAAACGTTTATTTGCGGTAAACATGATGCAGTGATCGAACACAAACACCAAAATGACCAAATTGGGGGAAAATATGCGTCAGATCACGCAAAACGGCCATCGCTCAGCTCAATGCTACGACATCATGCGAGGCAGAGCACCAGCGCTGGTTTTCTTGAATGACGTCGAGCAGTGCAGCAAACGCTAAGATTAAAATAAAATACATACTCGTACACATGATAACTAGATAAGTTTTCAACAAAATAAATACAATAAATAATATTTATAAAATATTAACATTCCGGGCATTGAATGCTCACGCGCCGTTAGCCTTTGATAATCTTTGTGCGCAGCTGTCCTTTAAAATTGGTTTGACGTTTTGACATACTGTCATTGTTATTGTTGTGCCTGGTAATAATTACGTGATAATTAAATGGCGCATTATGTATTGAATCTTAGTAAGGAATTTAAAAAATAAAACGATGTATTGTGACTGTGTTGGTACTCGTATTGCTTCGTTTACGCTCATGGAGGACAATGAGCGAGAGAGATCTTTCAATTTGTCTAAGTGAACACTAATTGCGTAATAACAACCATTGAAATTGTTGCGAATCTGTATTTGTTCCTCTTTGTCGGAAGTTTGGGATATTATCAAGACTTTTTCTATTTTTGCCTGAAGTTTGGAGAACTTTCTTTGTTGCAAAATTAACTGTTTTGAGCGTGACCTAAACTGTTGTTCGTCTAAATGTATGAAATATAATGTTCGTAGAAGGTCATTAATAATAATCTCACGTTCAAAAAGATCTGGCTCCATGAGTTCCGCCATTTTGGACGCGTAGTGACGCAAAATGAACTACGAAGTTAAGAACTCAGAAAACTAGGAAAAACGACCCCACAACAAATACTCAGAGTACAATTATGTATAGTAGAAAGGGTGAGGATTCGAAAAAGCTTACCGCAGACTCCTGTACACTGCTTGATGCTGATGATGGCTTAGCGGCGCGTCCAGATGTCTTCAACCCTAAACACTTCACTACATATGTAATCCATAATTGTTAGTATTTTGATGGGGTGGTAATCACGAATACACCGAAGAACCATTTTATTTTAGAAAATGTTTATAGTGCGCTACGCACGTTAGTTTCGAGTTAAGAACAGTTAGTGTCGCGAAAAACCACACACGGAAGCATGGCGCTACTATGCTCATGCGTAGACCAATCAGATTGCTCAGCGAATGAACGATGAGAAATGCCGACCACTTAATCAAATCAAATCCTTATTCATTACACATAAAAGCTTAATTACTCGAAGAGGGTTAAAATAAACTATCTTAAAAATCCCTTAGATTTAATGCAGTAGATAAAATCCACCATATAGAGAACGGTACGTAACACCCCTACCTCATTATCTTTATTAAAAGATGAAAGATGTTTTTTCCATTAATTCATTCCGGTTGATTCAGAGGTTAATGTTGAAATTCACAAACGACTCTGCCCTGGTGTGTAAATGTGGTGCTGTTCCACAAACGTTGGTGTCCTGAGTGTGGGGTAAAGGATCACTTTACAGGAACTAATAGCCACATTCAATAGGGATGATGACAATTATTTTATTTTTATCTCAATAAATTGTTTGTTTCCAAATAGTGCAAACAAAATTACAAAAAGTGAAAAAGCTTAAAAAAATGCCAAGTTATAAACGTTTTAAGATAGGTGTTAGACAAGGACAGCACTATCGGAGAAGTGACTTCACGACTATGTAACTTCATACTAGCGCAGTACATTGTCCGTACCCTGCGACAAGGACGGGAATAATCCCCTCCAAAAACTTTAAAAGCCTGTATCTTTTTCATATTTGCACCGATTTAACAGATTTTTGTATTTATCTCATATCTACTATGCCTACTTTTTTACGAACATTTTTAATATTAGTCATCATCCCCATTCATTCACAAGAAGATAAAGAGTCCTAAAGTCTTCCGCCACCCTGCATTAAGTGCTCAAGAAACCTTACAGGTCTGCGCGCTACCCCTACTTTGAAAGGCAGCATTTTCGCGCGCATTATTATAAACGAGTATCCGTCATAACTACCGTCGAAAATGCATGAAGTTTGCAAAGCTACGTATGCCGCCGTAAAGTCTCGGGATTTGATTAGCATAAGGTTGCTAAATCCCTCCGTCTGGCCTGCACATTTTATTTGCATAACTACCGGGAATGCACGCCATGAAACTGTTTGCATTAACATTAATATCGTTACAAATTATATTGTAAGGGATGTCCGTTTTAAAACGTATTTGTACATTTATTTTGGGCTTAGTGTTTTTTTATTTAATTATGTTTTTGCATTGAGAAAAACCAATAAATATTTTGGTTTGACAAATATTACGCATACTACATACATTAACTATACCCCTATTGCTTCTTTTACGAATAATGTCACGTCCATAATATCACTAGCTTCTGAAATTATCCCACGAAAATGTGCTATCAGGATTAAAAGTATCCTATTTCCTTACTCAGGTGGCCTATCCGTATTCCTATCATCCAAATACATTCAGCGGTTAAAGAGTGAAAAGGTAGCAGACAGACAGATAATAAAGGCATGGTTTTTTATTATTCGAAATGTGTTATGTTAAAATAATAATATTTCATTTTAATGTTATCACCTTTATTTCAAAATACTTTAGCGACGCCATTGACCGCATAATACACACATCAAAAAAGTCTAAGCAACACTTACAAATTTCAATTTTACAATGTGTTTTAGCATTGAATCCTTAGCATTTCTTATTTACGAGTATATTATTTTGTAATGATTTTTTAGAATTAAACTACAATTGTTTTTTTTTATTAATCTTAATTACCAATAATTACGAGTAAGTACTGTAAGTACGTAGTACAACTATACTAAAATTAAATGGTTGTACAAAAATTGCATAATTTAATACAAAGTGTGGCCTCGTCTGTTATTGAGAACTTCCTGGCACCGATTATTCATAGAATCGATGAGACTGTTAATGTTATCCTGCGGCAATTGCTCCCAATGAAATTTTAGTATGTCCATCAGTTGTTGGGTGGTTGTCAGTCCATCCAAGTCCTTAAAACACGTCTCTGGAGCATGTCCCATGCATACTCGATGGGGTTGAGGTCTGGCGATTGTGCAGGCCAAGGCAATATCAGGATGTTTTCCCATGCCAAGTACTCCCGTGTGTACAAAGCTGTATGCGAACGCGCATTGTCATGCATCAACGTGAAATCGGAGCCAAGCGTTTGTGCGAATGGACAGAAATAAGGCCTTAGAACATCCTCAACGTAATTTACAGCGTTCATGTTACCATTTACAAAAACGAGCTCAGTGCGTCTGTTATTCATAATACCCGCCCATACCATAACTGGTGAGCCGTTGCATGGATGCACTCCCTGAACGCACCTCAGTCTTCAGTATTTATTAGGCTTGAACCCAAATCGAGACTCATCGTTAAATAATATTTTATCCCATTGTTCCCGGGTCCATGTAATGTGTTCCCTACATCATTCATTTCGACGAGCGCGATTCCCGTGACGTATCGGTGGGCAACTAATTGGCCGTCGTGCTCGTAGGCCATACTCATGCAGTCGATTTCGCACAGTTTGGCAGCTAACAACAACACCACTTGAATTTTGCAGCCTTAAACCTATCTCTCGGTAGGTTAACATTGGCTGGTATTTGTATTGCAGTCAGTTGTATCTTGCCGTGTGGTTGTACACCATTTTTTTTTTTTTTTGTTTTCCGGTTGAAAAATCCTCATGGATGTCCCCCGCTCCGTTCCGTCGGACTATTACCGACTAAAAACCAACCCGGTGTTCCATCACTCACCTACGCCGGGGTCGCGGGAACACATAATCCTTCCGCAACCCCGGCTGGTGCCAGCCCGCTTACGCGGGCCCCGTCTCGTTAGGGGGGAGCGAGGTGTACTCCCCGCAACGTCTGTGAAGGGCGCGAGCAACACTACGCGCGCCGCCTTCTCGGGTCCTGATGTTGGGGGGCGACGGATGTCCCCGAATCCGTCGCCCCTGGACCTTTTTAGGGGGGCCGGAAGAGGGCGTTGTCCGCCCCCCTCCGACGCGTGCGTCTGCTGCGGGCCGGGTCGAGGTCACAATCTCTCTCTCTCTTTCCACCTCCTTCTGCGAGATGACCGTTTCGCAAAAGGAGACCACCGCGTCCCAGGACTCTGCGCCGCCGACCATCGCGTTCACGACGGCCGGCAGCGACAGGTCACTGCCTACTTCAGAGATGAGGGCACTGCGCGGCTCCTCCCAAGCGGCACACTCTGCCAGCGTATGCAACGCCATGTCCTCCCGGCAGTCGACGCAGTGGTGACACCGGGCGTCCGGCTCCCTGTTTATGTGACACAGGTACTTCCCGAAGAAACCATGACCCGAGAGCACCTGTGTCGCCCGAAACGACAGGGAGCCGTGCCTCCTCCCGAGCCAGAAGTCGAGCACTGGCCGGACCGCCTCGATGGTGACGAGTGGCCTCGGTAGGGCGTGAGAGCCTGTCCCGCCATTCCGCCACCAGGACCTCGCGAAGCTGCGACCGACGCTGCTCCATATGGCGCTGCATCGGCCGCTCGCCCCGCGCCGTCACTTCCTCGCGCCACCGATAAAGTTACGCGAGCACCTTCGCATCTAGGCCCCATGGCGGGGATCCGGCCAGGGCAAAAGCCGCCTCGTAGGAGATCGTGCGATACCCCCTTATGACTCTGACGGCCATTGCTCTCTGCGGCTTTCGCAGAACAGCTATGCTGCCGGCCGTCAGGTCAGACGCCCAGATCGGCGCTCCGTAGAGCGCCATGGATCGCACGATCCCCCTAAAGAGCCGCTTACAGGCGGCGATCGGGCCCCCCAGATTGGGAAGCAGCGTTGCCAGCGCCCCGGCCGCAGTGGTTGTACACCTTCTTCAACCTGGGTGTTGCTCAGCAGGATCTCCCGTGTTAGTGTAACGCTGATGAAGATGGCAAATAACGCTTCCGTTGATACCAAAATACCGAGATACCTGAGATTGACTTCTTCCCGCTTGCAACATCCCTACAGCTCTTTGCATTTCATCTGCGTTCAAATGACGTCGCTACATGACGTAAAAAATGTCTCAAAATCCAAAAATGTTCAAAACTTTTTCAAATTATTGTTTAATTCATAAAATTTATACAGAATACTAAATTTTAATGAGCAAAGAAAACGCTATAAAATTCGAACAAATGCATTCGCTTTTGAATTTGTAAAAAAAAAAACAAATGATACTCAATTTTGTTTTACAACCAGCCAGTATGTCCTCTAGATCAAAAAAGTTTACTTATGTATTACCTACTTGGTAAGAAAAAATATAATAATTGATTAATAATTTGAAATGTTGTTTAGACTTTCTTGATGTGTGTACTTACATTAAAGCTAAGTTATTTATAACTTTAAGTTGCAATAACTTTTAAGCGGGTGGACCAGTTTTAATGAAATAAATATTGAGGTAAAATTTACATATCTATATCTATATATCTATTACATAATAACTATTTACATATCAATACATGATCTTGTATCTCTATTAAAGAGATTTGAATCCGTTATCTCTTAAAAAGAGGTTCTTACACAATATTTTTGAATCACGTGAATTTTTAAATCCATCATTCATCCTTCAGGGAGTATCTCCCTGAAGAAAGATTTTACAAAAAGGCTGGAACACGTTTTTTTTTAATTTCTTTCCAAAAACATTTATTTGAATTTTTATGTGCTAAGTTTCTCATATTCACTTTATTTATTTTTTTATTTTACTTTATTCTTATTTTATTTTAATGCTCTATATCACCCAATAAAGGATTATTTTTGAGACAAAACGTAACCTTCTGTCTTTTCCTAGGATGAAATCTATTTTCTTTCCAAATGTTATCAAAATCCGTTTAGTGATTTTGGCGTGAAACAGTAACATACAAACAGACAGGCAGACAGAATCGAATTTATAACATTAATGTGGATATACTCTCTACCATGACAGACATCTTCTCTGTTCTACTTGCCTCAGACATTAAGTCCGCCTTTGTATAGTAATTTTTTACTTGTGCATAAAGTGTTAATAAATAAATAATAATTATGTAAATACGTAATATGCTCGAATAAAAGTTGAATTCTGCTCTCTTTTCCAAATAAATGAATGTTCTATTTACTGTATACGAACAAAACAGACTACATCGCACATCTGACAACCCCTGAATATATCTATAATCGATATCGATAATCTGAATACCCCTGTATAATTCAATTACCCAATTAATCAAGAATCCACTTGTTTTTTAAGCTGTATTAACAGACTCAAGTTCTTTAAACATTTATCACACCATAATACCTATGGTGTGATAAATATATACATATTTCGAACAGTGTAGATGTGCACTTTCGTGAAAATTCAACTATTTACAGACCTATTCCATTTGATTTGTGTAGTGGATAAGTAACTTGAAAGTATTTTTTTAATACAGTTTTATTTAGGGCCATAAATGAAGAAAAACAGTATTGAAAGAAGTAAGAACGGAACGGGTAGTGTTTTTGGAGTTTTTCGATGTGGAATTTCTCAGCAGCAGCCCGAAGTCTTGCCCGATGGCAATAGGCTTGCCCAGGGGTTACATCGGTCTTCCATACCTAAGTCTTTGGGGATGATATTTTATCTACTACGAGTATGCAGAGCAACTTCGCCATTTTTTTTGTTGTATTTGTTAAATTTCCAATTCCGATTAATCTATCTGCTGAAGTTGATGGTCAAGCGACTCAAAATAAAAGTGATTTCTTGATCTTAAACTACTTTTGTACGTTCTTTTTACTGATCATAGTTCCAGAGCCCTGAATAATACGAATTTCTCACTCACTTCGGACATATTTAATATTGTATAAAGTACGCAGTTATTTAAAGAATTAGTAGGTATTTACGTAAATTAATTTATATTTAATTAAAACTAGAATTTAGGATCTTAATTATTTACCTTTAATTAACTTAAAATTTAGCAACCTACATTTACTGCTTTTATGTAGGTGCTTGCTAAAGTAAATTACGTGAAAAATACTTACCATAGAGGTCTTTGGTTGTAGGCCTACTTTTATCTGCCAGACAAAGCTTTAAATATCTGTAATATTACATGTGAAGAGATATGAGGAACAGTGTGTAAAGTTTACTCATACTCTTTGAAAAGGGAGGATCCGCCGACCAGATGGATGTCGTATCTGCTGGCCAACTGCCCGACGATTGATGTCGGGAAGTTGTATAAATGCTAGCTGCGCGGTAAACTCTGATTGCGCGATGCAGGATTTGTGTGACGTCAGTGTGATGCGTTGTTCGCATGTAGCGGTGTAGATGCTGCCACACATGGATTGATTGTCTCTTCTCGGATACCCAGCTGCAAAGCAAAATCAACAACTTAATAAATAAAATATCTGACCAACTGACAATGCAAAGGCTGTTTTCTTTAAAAACTTCCCCGTTTAACTAAAGATGTACATCCATATCCATACAAATTTTATAAATTAAAAAATAACTCTGTACGTTACCTTTACACATCGTCATTCGTCACCTCCTTTAGTTCTGTGTTGAGCTGCATGACAACTGACAAATGCGTGCACTGACTGGACAGGTCCACTCATTCTGCGTGGTTCTTTCCTCAAAAGACCATTTCAGACATCAATCCACATGGTCTTCACATGATCTGACCAAGGTTATGTCTGGACTTTAAAAGAGACTGTGAGTAGACAGATATGAAACGCCGATCTCATCTAGTTTTTAAAATATGATTGACGTGTAAAAGTGTTTTTACAAACCTATTTACAGAAAATAAATCATTTATCATTTATCACACTTAAAACCACTGAGCGGATTTCGATCAAATTTGGCAAGGATATAGATGTCATCCTGGAAGGACATAGGCTTCTTCTTGTACGGGTAGCACGGTCCTGTGGGTTAGCTTCCAACATCCACAACGGCGAAGTCGCGGGCAGAAGGTAGAATCTTATAATCATAAGAAATTTAATTTAGTAATTATACCTATTCCTATAACTTTTGTTTGCAGATTGGCCAACCATCGTTGGTACTTACGATGATGGCAAAAAGTATGATAGTAAAATTGTTCTGTAAAAAGCTATTTGCAGTAATGGAATGTTAAATTTTTTCTCATGAAAATCAGACCGTAACCAGAACAAAATAGCCAACTGAAAATGCGTAATAATCACAAAAAAACACTCCAAAAACATTAAATGTAAAACGTTTAAGCCAATGAATATTTGAGTACACTGAGAGATTCATATAAAAAGCAAGTCTTCGATTAACAACGTAGCGATACTAAGCGAAAGCTTTCAAAAGACCATCTCTAACAAAAGGTACTCTTTTAAAAATGTCCCATTATATTTTGCCGACATTTTGTTAGAACTAAACGCTGTGGAACTGCGTAAATATAAAGAAAAAGAATAAAACCTAAGCTTAAAACTCGTGGAGGCTTATAAATGGCCAGTATTCCAAGCATTATAAGACCTCTGTTACATTTTAAGGGTTTCGTAGTCAACAAAGAACGCTTATAAATTCGCCATGTCCATCCGTCCGTCTGTCCGAAGCTTAGCTCAGAGACTCTTAGTAATAGAAATCTTCTAAGTTTCATCACACAGTTAGCCAGCGTATTTTTTTTTTTTTAATTTGAATAATCTTTTCGTTCGAGTACCCACTACAGTGCCCACACAAAAAGTATGTCGGATCGTGAAGAAGACCCGATGTTTCGCATCTCGGCCACCCCTGATCCGACATATATATATATTTGTGTACCTCTCCTACAAGTAAAGTAGGTATGAATTATTATGAATGTCTTTGAAGGTCGCTTAAAAATATTGCGGGTGAGTGAAAACCTTTCTTCGGTTCAAGGAACCGTTTGCGAAGTATTTAACTTTAAAGTGCTAATTTTTGTTTGTCAGGTGTCAAACACTGCCAGCTAAATTATTGGTTTTTGTGTGAAAAAACCTACGGCAGTAGTATCTAAGTAAAAAAAAAAACTATCACAGCTAAGAAGTAAGATTTACAAATTAAAGGGTGATAGTTAAACCAACTTACATTTGCAGTTGGAATGTATGAGAGAACATGTTTTTCCCACCCTTCATTGTGCGTGGTCCTAAATTTCCTTGCCCGGTTTTTATATTGCCAAACAGTTTCTATGGAAAAGCTTTTTTTGTGTGTTGCCATTGTTATTCTGTTTTACAAAGAGGAATGACAGTGGACGAGTATTCAGTATTGGTTTTGGGATGCACATTAGGATTTTTATTATTTATTAAAACTACAACAAACGAAAAAAAAAAAAATTGTTGAAAGCAAATTTCAAGTAAGCCTTTTAGCGCCAAAAGCGCTTGGCTAAAATAGGAATTAACACCACCATCTTGTTTTGAAATACATTTCAAGTGGCATTTCACAAAACAATTGTAAAATAATTATATCAACTGCCTGTCAACGTTATGCGAACGCCAAAAGATCCTAACACTGTACGTTCTGCTTTTTCCTGGAATGTATCCAGGAAAAGGCAGAACGTACACTGTTAGTTTTGAGCAAATGGACAAATGAAATCACCATCATCGTCAACATCACAAAACTACAACACTAGATTGGATCAACACGTGTAGACAGCTCATGTCAGGTGTAAGTCAAAATTGCTAATTATCTGCCGAACAACTTTCCATAATCTAAACAATGTTGTTAACCCATCTCACTCAAATGATGACAGACATGAACATGCGTGATATACAAAGTGGGTAAACAGAAATAATCTCCTCCAGGTGTTACGAGGACGGAAACACGGTAACTTGATTATTAGTGGACCGTATTACAATAATATGTATATTCTAGCAAGACGAACAAACGGTTAACAAGATTTGATGTGAAGGAAAAATAGCTCAATCGCTCCGTATCGTCACAGTATAAATATAGACAGTACGGACACTAGGTCAAAATAATTACCTACGCTCCATTGAAACGTTAGGGCTGTCATCCATATTGTTTGCTAAGTTGAAAAGGGAAAGGGATTCCCAATCTTGTCGCAGACGGTCGATTTCACTGGCCTTGCTAGTCTCATTATAGAACCATTTCACTTATCTCCGGTCACCATGGACGAAATTAAAAAGATCATCCTGTCCATAAAATCCAAGGCTGTAGGATGTGACGGCATCAGTCGTTTTTTTATATTTTTTTATAATTGACGTTTGGATCCTAAAAATTAAAAGATTTTGCCGGCCGGTGGAGTGTCAACTTATGAAAATTTCTACACGTACGCACTTTTTTTTTGACATGGATATCGTTTTCATAGTTTTCAAGGGTGCTGAAGCCGATAGTATAGATCCAAGATGGCGGCTGCATTTTTTTTTTCAAATTTATCATCATGTTTGTAGTTTTCATAGTGTTCGAGGGTGCTAAAGCCGATAGCGAGGACAAAATATTATTCCAAAATGGCACCTGAGAACATTTCTAAATTTCATGTCATGGGCGTCCTTTTCATAGTTTTCAAGGGTGCTGAAGCAGTGGCATGCCGGCCGTTGCGCATCGGCTGCTAGAGCGCGCCCCCGTGACCGTAGCACCCCACCCGAGTCACCCGGCGCGTCGACTTGACAGTGGGTAAAGTATTTATTAACTATAAGTTCATTTCATGTAGGTACTAGCACACAGTTAGGTCTACTTTAAAATTATAATATTGTACGTATATCACATGCATGCCATTATTAAATCCAGTTTTATAGCTACTGACTCTTGTCATAGGTGGACCAAATGACCAACAACCAATCCTCATCTGCCTTGCCCTTCCCAACTATTTTGGGACTGACTTCCAGTATTATTGGATGCAGCAGAATACAATCACAAAATATTTTATTTTTCTAATCTCTCAAATTGAATGGCCTTCATTGCTATTGCATTAGGTACATATTATGAACCTTTCGATGTAACAAAATTTTCTTAAACATCAAGCAGTTAAAAGTTAAAGGAAGAGTTTAATAGCCATTTTTAGAAATCATCTGAATACATTAACTTTGACAGCAGTTATCTAAATTTTTTACTTAGGCACGAAGCGTACCAATTATGGCGAAGACGTCTTTAATTAATCAGCTACCTAATGAGGTACAAAATGAAAAAAAGGCCCGGAAGGAATACGTCAATCTACAAGGCATCCTCTTTATACATTTATAAATAAGGTGTATCTATTCATACACGAAATATTTGAAGAGGAACATCTATAGGTCGAACAGAAGCTATAGAAACGAAAAATATTTTTTTATCTAAATGTTTTTATTATTTTGAGATGGAGCACCGGGGTGGGTTTAAGTCAGTAGGAGTCTGACAGACAAGTCCGCCCGCCCCATGGCGGAGGACATCTATGAGGATTCTCCACCCCGGAACTAAAATAAAAGAGGTTGGGTTGAATTTAAGTTAATTTTAAAGAACATTAATGAGATTAATAGATACGTAACATAAACTGCTGTATAATACATAATATATTTGTTTTTTTACACAACTTTTATAGGCAGATTCAGAAAAAAAACTTTACATAACGCTATCACACCAGCCAAAATTATCATATCCTACTCTAACACACAACGTTCCTAAATCAAAATCAATTTTCAATTTATGTAAACGAGCGAAGTTCGTGTTAAGCACACAATTACATGTAACATGTAAGAATAGTAATAGATACTAAGAAAGAGATAAATACACACATAGCCTTGATTTAGAATACAAGGGTAATTTCTCTGGTTAACATTTAAGAAAATTACCGTACCTGTGAAGTGTTCGAGGGAATTGGGAGGAAAAAGTGTTTGGGCGAAGCGTTTGTGGAAAAGCACCAGACATAACATGTATTTCCTTGGTAAAAAAACGTATGGCTGTATGAGGAAATTTTGCTTGTTGGTTTCCTGATTGGATAATTTCAGTACAAAAATTAGTGCAGGGATTAATTATTATTGCATTTTATAATTATTATAAATAAGCATTGAAATAACCGTCGAAATAACCTTTATTTGTTATTAAAAACAATCCTTGTTAATGCCTGGCTACTGAAACAGAAATTAAAACATATCAATGATCTGCGCAACATTAAAACAATATGAACAATAAATTAGAAACATCCCTTCAATATCAACCCTCAAACAGTCACGGCGTAGTTTCAGTATTACTAATTATGTAAATAATCATTGCGAAGCGACGATGCTTGTGTAAGCGTATGCTAATGTAACCAAAGCCACGGCCATCGTATACCAGTTACTTGTTGCCTATTATATCGCCAAAAGGATATATGACCCCGCATAATAGGTTGGCAGCGCTGTTAAAGAGCTATCGCAGAGCTAGGGTTAAAAGCCGTTCATATGAAGGTGTGGGGACTTAATGTGGGTCTAAGTTACAATACCTTGTGTACCTACTCTTTGAGGAGATATTATGAAGTCTAAACAAGTGTCATTGTAGTCTGCAAGATGTTAGAATACTCACGTTTGGGTGGTTTATTAATATTACCCTGTGTTGTGTTATGAAACTATTTTGTCGTATGAGTGCTGAAGGAGAAACCTTTGGTGTAGAGGGTGTTTTTCTTTTATCAGGTATCGATTCACCTACCTGAGGGCCTAGACAAGTGTCAATCGCGCTTTCAAATCGTGACTACCGCGACTACTAACTGGATTGACATAAGCTTAACGGTAGCTTATGTCAATCCAATACGTTTTATACTAATGTCACTTAGTTTATACCCTCTGACTTTCTGTATCTAGTAAAATATTATTGTATGCATTAATGTAGATTCTTTTTTTCATTCGTTTATGTAGATTGTGTCATGCCGATCTATTCTATAAAATCTCACTATGAGAACTATGGTGAAGTAAGCTGTCAAAAGTGTGAATTCATTGCATCTGTAGTGGTATTCTGTAAACATCTCACCGTGAAAACTTAGGTGAAGTGGGCTTGGAGTTAGTGTCAGTGCCGCTGATGCTAGGGATTGGCCAAGACGGGATGACACTAACAGCTTACTCAACGAAAGTCTTCACGGCGAGAATTTTAACAGAATCGACATGCAGGTGGTCAACATCTCACATTAACGGTCACTTCACTAAAGGTGAAAGGCAGATTTCGTACCACATACTTTTGTTGTTGTTTTGTTACATAATTTCTACCACTTATTAAGGCAACTAAGCCATTATTTTTCATGTAAGTGTAGTATGTATATATCTTCGGATTCACGAATAATATCAATAAAAAGATTTTAATAGTTAAAATCTAAAACCAACGTAGTTATGTTTTTAAAATTTGCCATTTTGTAAAATAACACAACTATCAAATGATAATAAATTATTTAAAAATAGAAACAAAATTTAAAATTATTAATCATTAATATATTAAATCTAAGAATGCATAATTGTTGCATGAAATCATAATAGTAAACTATGTAATGAAAGGAATGATTTTCCTCATCAATGTTTTTTGTTAACATGACAATTATTTATTGACAGGTTACGAAAATTTGACTTTCAGTTGCGTTCAATCTTGCTGCTAATATATGATCTGTGGCATCCAGTTGTCAGTTCTTTGCTGTTGTTTTGAATTGTGGTTTGTGCTGCAATTTAGCGAATTATCTGGCCATTTCTACGTTATATTGAGCATCTGATCCTCCGAACTCTATCTCTTGATAGTAGTTTCGAGAAAGGACGGTATAATAAGTGTGATGGGTGTATGTGAACGTACGTTAATTAAAATGATGAGTTTGCAATGTGTTACTTGTAACGTTCGCTTGTCCCTAGGCACGCTTTATCAGATGAGAGTGAAGATCTCGTGAATAAATACTATTCAACTGTGGGCATATCCTAGAGATGTTAGTAGTTTACGAATAACTTTCTGCATACGAGTGAGCCTGCCAGCTTGTGATAAGTTTTACGTGTTGAAAAGTAGTCCTTACCATTTAAACCACACCCTACCACACAAAAATATGTATGTCTGCTAATACTATTCGAACAAACACGGTTATTCGTTTGTACGAGAATAACATACAAATTGATATTTACATGTATCTTAACAGCATTGTAGGTTTAAGAATAGTGGGATGCTGCTCACATGTGATGAGTATTATTTGGTACCTTAGCTATGCTCGCCACAAGGGTATGACCCAACCTGCTCCATTCTTAGATTAAGTAATATTAAGAGTAAATTAATTATAATTACAAAAAAATAAATGTACTCACACAAACAAAGTATTGTTTTATTCACCTCAAAACCCCACCAGAACTTCATTATTATAAAACTGTTCAGTTACAGTCCGATGCTGGACATAGGCATGCACCACTGAGTAGGTACGATCCTCATCTTAATCGAACTACGTAATGTTAAGTTAAACTCAACAAATACAGCGACAAGCAATCTAGAACATTTACTTTATCACCAAGACAATGTTTATGTACCTCTACGTAACAATTAACATTGGTACACTAGTACATTACCTTAAAAAATAAAATTGATTATAACTTTTAAGTCCGAAGTTCTATAAATCGATAAATTTAAAAAGGGATTGTCTATCACATTAACTACCAATTAAAACAAAAATATCCCTATACACGAAATATTATTAGCGGTACGAAATTCCCATACAAGCCTGCCTTTCTTCTTTTTCACGTTGACATTTTTACAGAATAAATCAGCCTTATTTTTTTGCTGCCAGACAAAAACAAATCAATTGTACCTCCTCATCGTGATATGTAGTTAATCAAAATCAATTACAACGAAGCCATCAAACAGCTATCATTCTCGCGAAAGAAAAATCTAGCGAAACATTTTATTACAGTGCTCTTTGAAAACGTTAAGAAATTGAAACAATGCAACACTCGGCGAGCGAGACAGTTTATTTTTTTATCTGACCCGGGTAGGGCATGCAAACGATTTCCCATTTATATTTGCAATAAAAATTACTTCTGGGACCATTGTTCATCTGCGAAACTTCGGAAAATGCAGTTATTTCTTCCAGTTGAAGTTATCTTTACGCTCAATGACTTCGTCGAGTGAGTATTGTTTCAGGTTATTTTTAAAAGGGGTAACTGGGTTGTCTAGTGAATGTCGAAATATGTGACGTCTTCTTTGTAGTGAGGGTTGCCGACCATTTATGTTCACGAAATACATTCAAAAAAATAGTTTTTTTTTAAAAGCAACTGACTTCCGTAAAAACACTACGAAGTGAAAAAAAGACACCGACTTCGGAAAATACAGTTAATTTTCACTTCGTAGTGGTTTTTTGTGAGTCGGTTGCTTTTTTTGTAAAACAGCTTTTTTTGTTGTGTTACAGTGGCGACCAAAAGTCCATAGGCATTCTCACAAAGCAATAGCTTGACGTTTAGTTTGACTTACGACCTTCTATTTCCAAGAGACACACGCATAATCATTGTCGTCAACAAGTGATTGTCGTTCATAATTTCAACTTATTTACATGAGTCAAGATGGCCTAGCGGTAAAGCGCGTGCATGATAGATGCGCGAATGTGAGTTCAAATCTCACGCAAAAATCTATAGGCTTCTTGTAAGTTTTTGCTCGATTGGAAGTAATGGGACAGAAATATAACATTCTTTATCTTGTTCGCTATGTCCAAATATCGTAAAGTAAAAAAGGTAGATCATAGAAAACAAAACATGGAATTTAGATTTCTGTGACTTGAGTTTTACGAATGTTTAACTTGATCGGAATGAACGTTGGTTAGTGACGTGTGGTTTAATAGATAGCAGTATTGTATTTATTCTAAAAATGCAGGCAAATATTAATATTGAGGCGAGGGCGACTATTATTGCGCTGCGTGTATGGGTCTTAATAGAACACAAATATCTGATAAAACCGGACTGAATGTGAGTATTATATTAATGAATTGCCACTTAAACTTTTATTTGAAATGTATACCTAAGATTATTTTGTGACGTAAAGGTTTATTCTATTTATTCTATTTTTAATCCATCATGAGGCCTGAAAGATAAATAATTGGTGATTATTATTGGATTAATAAATACAGAGTTATATATATTGATTTCGAACATTAAATTCGGCTTCTTATAGGCTTTATTTTTATTTGTTTACCAAAACCAAATTGCCGACGTCTACATTCAACGCAATGCGCGTGACCTTCGATCGCCCCGGTCTTACTCGTTTGTGTAGCGACCTCTTGTTCCCTCGCCCCTGTCGCCTTCTGGTGCAGACCCGAGAGGCTGGTGCGCTACGCGTCACAGCACACCATCCTATGCTGGCATGACGGGCGAACGTTCGCGTCACGCGCAGTGGCGCGACTTTACGCGTGTGTCCGTCCCCACAGCCACGGTTGTCGCCGTAACACTTTTATTGACTCATATTAGTCAACTTGGTTAAAATCTGTGTTTTTGTAACCCCCATATTGGGTAAGTGTTGAACAATGTCGCTTTTATATTTTGCGTTTTTAATTCCTATTTAAGTCATCCTAGGGCATGTGCCTATTTGCTGATTGTTCATTGTTTTAAATTAATATACCATGCCATAAGCTTAAACTCTAGTATGCAACCTAATTGCCTAATTTGCGCCTTGCATATTCGTTAATCACGTACTCTTTTCCAACCTATCAAAATGTGCAAGTCACGTAGTGCTTCTCACAATATTGTAAACTCGGTACTGATTGTGATAACCACACACCACCATCATAGCGCACTAGTACATCTCGCTTTGCTTATGCTTTGGTGTCACAAACAGCGGAGATGACCAGTAGGGCCATCTTGTGACACGCTGGACGTCTATTTCCAGGGTCCAAACTTCCAGCTCAACCCATCCAAAGTTCCGGCTCATCCCATGCAAGGTTCCGGCTACATATATGCTGAATTTCATCCGGTGACATCAGCGTCATCCAGACGCTGAGACCCGGACCACCACCTTCCGGCTATCCGGATATCAACGGGCTCCGCGCCGGGTACTTATTTCACCCGCGCGGCCGCGTCGAGCTCGCTTCCACGGGTCTGGCGAGACCATCCGCCGACCATCACCTTCCTGGCGTCTGCGGCGTGGCACACCCGCTGCGGTCATCGTCACACCAGGCTGAGCCAGGAGTGTACTGTGCAGCTCCCAAGGGAATCAAGGAACTTGTGACGATAGACCTATCCACCCCCTTTATACAACTTTATTCATCTAATAAACTTTTTTATGCTGACAAGGTTTCGTGGTATTATTTATCTCCCCACGAAAACCCTTTACGTCACACACTATGTAATATTTAACTTCTTATAAAAATAAATAATAAGCATGAAACAAGCATAAATACCCAACAAATTGTTTCATAAAATTCAAAATAAAATATAATTTATGGTTTCAAACAAACAAAAACAGGCACACATTGATACGAACTCAGATCTCATTGAACGTGAATTCATTATTAGGCCAAACGGCTACCAGCACATGTTAAAATTACGCGAATTTTAGCAATGCCCTAAACAGGCCAGATCACGCGCATGATGCGTGTCCAACAAAACCGATGCAAACATATTTTTGTTTCGTGCAGTGCGATGCGAGTACGCGACAATACATCAGTGTGTGCCGTGCAAAACTACGATCTTTGTGGTGTGTGGCGTTAGAACACATACAGTCGTACCGCGAGTTCACAGCAATATGACTCTTAACGTGCCTATGCACTTTTGAGCGCTGACTATACCTACCCCACACAAATTCGTATACCACTACTTGCTATGTATACATAACATTGACGGGAAGTTATTAAAACATCATGAATTTACAATAAGTTGAAAAAATACGTAGTATTGAAACCAGCTGAAACGCTACACAAGCAAAGTTAATCAAATTTTTATGGAAAGGGTGGTCCCATATAAATTTGATTAACTTTGCATACCATTTAAAAAAAAAACGATCTACAATTACCGGAGTTAGCTCTTAACAAATACACCAAAAAGAAAGAAAACATACAGACGGATTGAGAACCGGCTCCTTCTGGAAGTCGGTTAAAAAGAGGCAATGAGTCTGATAATGAAAGATTTCTTAGTAAGATATAAACCAGATTTTGCAGAGGATTAATGCGTCCTTTGCTTGGCAGTCGACCAATCGTACAACCGACCTGAAGCGCTGTGCGTCTCATGCAATATCACATTGGTGCGATTGGTAAACACACACAAATGCAAAACTCAGCTTGGGCCTCGCGGACTGCACCTATGTTTTAAATAAAACCTCGCTACGCAGTCATAATAAAAGACACAGTTTATATATATTTTTTAACCATTTCAAGAGCAGTGTGATCAAGGATCACCCTAAAAAAGTAAAACAATGTAACATTAAAATATATTGCTAACCTTACATTCCGGAAGAGATAACACATGATTAGTTATTGGGGCGGAATTTACAGCGAAAAGGGTATTGACCCTACCCCGGTGAGCTGCCCAAATGAGTTTTCCAATATTAATTCTGGTTCGAGAATCGATTCATCAATTTTTATTTTAGTACTCAAATTTCAGTTCCACTTGTTTGCTTACATTAAGATTAGAAATAAGCTAATTTAGCGTTGTTGGCACATTAATTTAGGTATAGATATTTCTTTGTTCACTGCTCTGAATACACAACCGAACTCCTTCACTAATGTCACGCTTTTATCCTGAAACGGCTGAACGTCTTTAGATAAAATTTGGTACACAGATAGACCATTACCTAGGGAAGGATATAGGCTACTTTTCATCCTGGATCGCTGGCGAAGTCGCGGGCAACAGCTACTTAGTAAATAATTTAATAAGTCATAATGTCTCCTTGGTTAGTTGATTTCTTCAACGGCTTCGTGGGTTGTGGCTAAGTAATTTATATTGAGTTCACCAATCACGTCTAAATATAGAACAGTGCTGGGATTGTTTTCAGTTTGAAGTCGCCGAGCTAAATGACCCGCAATAAGGTCTGAACTAAAAACTGCATCAAATGTAGGTATGTGCTTGTCGAACATTTACACTGCGCTAACGTGAAATTTTGTTTCAAAGCAATCATATCGCCAGCGGTAAAGATACCCACGGTAGTAACACACACTTCAATAAACTAACGCCAAAAAGATAAACACAAAAATAACCTACAAATCACCG
Organism: Dasypolia templi; assembly: GCA_963555695.1. NCBI lineage: Eukaryota > Metazoa > Arthropoda > Insecta > Lepidoptera > Noctuidae > Dasypolia > Dasypolia templi. The sequence goes on along the minus strand of OY743137.1, from coordinate 7,337,193 downwards.
ACCCATATCAATGTTATGACTACACCTCATCAGTAACTCAACATTCAAAGGTTCGAATAACAACATAAATTACTATTCCAAATTTTGAATTATTCATATTCTATTTTGCCGATTCCGAGAGAACGTATTCTGATAAAATTTTATTCGTAATAAAACATAATGTGGTTACTTTGAAACGGAGCTCAAAGACTTTGCATGTAGACGTGTATCAAGCCTTTTTCGAAGTAGCGTTGACCTTCCAGTGTAATCAGATTATATTTAAGAAATTCAAATAATTCAATTCTCGGCACTAGCTCTAGGGAAATTACACAAATGTACAATCTGTAGCAAAAATACCCAAATTGCTGTCACATACGTCATAGTGATCTTTGTAGATACTGAAAAAATGTTACAGTATCCAAGTAGGTAGAAATTATTTCGAGGTTGTTTAATCCTAACCAGAAATAAAAACTACAAAGCGGTACGTATTCAAATATTGCTAGATGGAAACACCACTTTGAAATATGTGTCATATTTCAAAGTGGTGTTCGAAATAATACTAATATCTTTCTAATAATAATATCTTTCATCAATATAGCCAGTAAGTGTTACACGTCTGAAATCCAAACGATAAACAAATTTCCGACCTTCAAGATACACCGGAATAAGCTCCCACCGAATATTACCAGTTATGAATTATATGCGTATCGATACATCGGGATGACTAATCGTTACGTCCAGACATCTCCATCCATCAGTAAGAACACGATGTGTCATACTCGGCCATGGATTCGGTATTCGTGATTGAGAGTCTATGAATTCTTGATATTATAGGTTAGTCGTTATATAGAATAATGATGTAATGTAAATGCGGAACGTCCGCTTGGAACCCATGTTAAATGTCTACAGTTTTGGGGTGTAAAGAACATTCAAGGCCTAGTGAAGCGTGGAGAAACTGCAACAATTTTAAAAATTCTAGCTGCACACTATAAACGCGATAGATTGTGAGGACGGACGGATGTTTGTTGCTCTTTCACGCAAAAACGATTGAACGGATTTTGATTAAACTATACAGTAAAATAGCTTATAAATCAAAATAACACAAAGGCTTCAATTTACAAAGAAAAAGACAAAAGAAATGTATAGAAAGCGGCGGACAAAATGTAGTTGTAAATACTCGTTTCGAACGTAATGTTTATTTTGTCAAGTCACAACCATCTTTAAAGTGTTTTAAAAGTTTCAGTATTCCAATTATCAAAACACTCAATTAGTAAAATATGACACTACAAATTGGCATCCACTGGTTTGTTTTCTGATCCATTTGTTTACATTGTCACAAGATACTTCTAGAACAGAACCAGACTTTCGTTTCTACTTTTGCCCACTTTTGCATGGACTTTCAACTCTCGGCGTTTAACGCAGCGTTGAGAATCTAGCAGAGTGCATCTTAGCGCGTCGAAAAAAACACTCTGCTGGATTTTCAACTGTCGGCGCTAAGCAAAGCGTTAAAAATCCAGTAAGTCTGTGATAAAATTCCGCCGCGATATTTTGACGTCCGTGTGAACGTGGACTAAGATTTCTTATCCTTACCTATCTGAATGGGGGAATTCGAAGAGTTATTGAATATGTTGGTTCAAGATTTCCATATTTTATGTGGGAATAGTTTTGTTTACTTCGATAGCAATAAGGTTGAGCAATTAACATTTTGTGGTGAGGTTGAAATCTTGCACCGGAGTGTTTATTTTAATTATGTAGGTAGGTACCTAGAGGTTCTTCCACAAAATAAAATGAGTTTGTAAGATCGTGTAGTTTTCTTTGTGAAACAGTATAACCTACTGAAAATTAAAACAAATATTGCACTATTTTTTTTTTATTGAATGATCAGTAGGAATGATCACTATCTCTCAATAAAGACATAATTGTGGCCGCCATGTTTTTCGTGTTTCAATAAATGTTTCTTTTAATGGCTTTTACATTGCAGAAAACATTACTAAACACTTAGATAAATGATTGGTCTCGCTGCGCAGCGTGACCAATCATTTATCTAAGACTAAACATATTTATTCATAATTTTATTCATAACTTTTTACTGGAGTACGATTTCTTCTTATGCGGGACTCATAAAAACCATAGAAAAAATCTACAAAAATAATGAACCCTAACTCATTCTCCCCCTACAACATAAATCTAACAATATCATCACACGAACACATATTATGCAAATCAGGGTCCTCAACGTGTGGTTATTAAAAACATGAATTTTACAAGCTTAATATTACGTGACACGTACGGCTGCAGTAATCCCCGGAGCACCAGTACTTCGGATGTCGGATTTAAATATGATTACTTTATATTACCGGTTTTCCAGGGAAAATGTTGACAATCTGGCATTTCGTGAAACGGGTTTAAGTTTTCGGAATAAAATTTTCGGGGCTTTTTCCTTAATGACTATACGAAAGGTTGTATTGGATATTTTGTATGTAACTACCTAAGATGCTGCGAATAATGATGTTATGAAACTTTAATTAAATTTAAACGGAAGCAAAAGCTGTAGTTTAGCCTAGTTTATTTTATTTACTGCTTTTTAGTGACATTCTTGCACTCTAAAGCTTGTTTGTAAGCTTTAAATATTTTAAACTACACGTCCAAAAGGAGCAATTCCCGTATTTCTAAGAACGTTGAGTCTCAATATGTACTGCCTCTAATTTAATAACATTTTTGTCAAATTTTAGACATTGAATTTCGCTAGATATTTGATTTCCTTTTTATTATATTTATTAGCGAATATGTCATCACATAGTGTACATGTCACACTTATAGGAAACCTTTGTTACATACAAAACTTAACTAGATGTTAGTTTTGTATTTAACGGTCAACTGGATTTTAAAAGATACTGCGACCTCTGAGTGTGTTTCGGCCTTTCTTCTCAGAGTAGTCAGATAGGAAACGCCGATCTCATCCAGTTTAAAAAAAATGTTTGACGTGTAAAAGTGTTTGTACAAATCCACTTACAGAAATAAAAATCGTTTATCAGCCCCTATGTTTACTAATTTACATGATATTCTAGCGGCTTTGGATGATGGTAAAGCTAGAATAATATAACATTCTCCAAATTCACAAATATTTATACTAAATTGGTTTCGAATCAAAATATCTTTCCGCCCCGTTCCGGACGTACTGCACCATAATAATATGAAAAACGTCGACCACGTTGCAATCCGTAGTTTGGAGATGTAACTTTGCCCATCAATGCAGCATAACTATTCAATGGGATGTCCGGAACAAAGTCTAAAACTTGTAACGCTTTCTTGTCTACTTACATCGGCGTATCAAACCAAGGATAAATCTGAAAGGTTTTCTGCAGCGTCTGAAACCAAATATCTTTTGTCAATGACTTCTCGTAGAAGTATTCTTTCCAAATTTTACAACATGTAGATCTAACTACACGTAATATCTACGTGATATTGGCGAAATTGTGATAGCTGTTCCACAAATGCCCATTAATGAAGAGTTGAAGATGCGATTGCGACTAGATTTTGAATCGTGTTAATAACAGGAATAGGGATTAATCAAGGTAATTGCGTAACATACTAAAAGTAGCAATTTCATTTTGACAGTTCAACAACATTCATTGCGTTATTTAGTTTGTTAGACAGACACATTTTTCAAACATCTGAAGCAATGGATTAGCAAAATCCATCAAAATGATTCTGGTTTTTCCATACTACCCGCAACTTCCAGTTTCTAATCTCGTCAACGTGACCCGACATAAATAGGGAAACAACTTTCTATTTCTTCCCCTTCCACTTTGTGCATACGTTTTTTCATTCTAAAACATTCTTTCAATAAGTACGGGTATTGCAATTATGTACAGGAAGCGCCATATTGTTACATATATATTTTTTGGAAATAAGAGATGGATGTTTATTAATATTTACAGACACTGTGTAACCTAAACTCGCCCTTAAGTCACGCTTTTCTGTGACTTATGTATTCCATTTTTACACCGTGCGAAAATTAAACCACAACCTACCACTTTGCGTTGTGGATTACGGCTCACTCCCTCTCATAGAGAGGAGGTAGTAGTAGATAATCAGCCTATAGCGTTCCCACTGCTGGGACACATCCCAGCAGTGGGAACGCTATAGGCTGATTATGCTTACGCTACCACTTCTAGGTTTGGATTTCACTTTTTAATATTACATCAAACAAGTTTTGTTGAATGTAGTTAAAGATTGACCATATTTTTCAGTATTAAAATTTATTAGGCAACAAATTCAATTTTACGCTTTTGGCCATTTCTCTTATTGCACCTAATTCACTTCCCGACTGTATACAGCCGTACAACACAAATACCATCATATATAAAAAAAAACATTTATTTTTTTCCCACTAATTGTAAAGATGTCGAGTTTATAATTATAACCCAAGCTATAAAATAATATACTATACTCGTGTTAAGTTAGTCTATTAATAGACGGCGTTTAGCACGCCGTGCAATAATGGACAACATAAGTCACTCGTATCGTAATGTACTATTGAACCGTTTTTTAGAGAAGCAAGAATACACATTGAAAGGTTCTTTCCTTAGTTACTGCAATTGAAGAAAAAAAAGTTTTTTGTTTTTTTTTTGTAATTTGTTTACTATTGTTGTTTGCCCGCGGCTTCGTTTGCAGTGATGTCGGAAATTATTCCAAGGGAACGCACTACCGGTATCAAAAGTCTTCTAAGTAGTAAGTAAGTATCCAGGTTATAAATTATCAGTGTGCCAATTTCATCTAAAACCGTTCAGCGTGATTGCGAAACAAACATCTAAGCATACAAACATACAAACCTGGATCCCGAGGTATGAAATTATCGCACAGGAACGTACTTCACGGATGAAAAAAACGTCTGTGGTCTGGGGCCCCCGTCGGGAATGAAGTTCCGCTTTACGCTTTTTCTTCAACTCGACAAATTTGGCTATAGCAACCTCGAAAACCATGAAAACTATCTCTCTCACTTTCTCTTCCAAATACATTTAAACAAAGTCTTGTATTTTCAAAATATCTGGTAAATTATTTAAATTTAAGATGGCGCATAACGCTTTTTCGTTAAGTGAAAATTGCTACAATGTTTCTAAAATGTTACTTCTATTGCAAGCACCTATAAAGAATTTTGTTCGAAAAACTATCCTTTGGGTTAATCTAAATTAAAACTGCCTGTGTACCAAATTTAATTCAAATCCAATCATCCGTTTTCTCGTGATTGAAACATAATTATTATAACTTAAGCGACAGTTCTCCAGAAATAAAACTAAAATAAAAAGTTACAAATACAATAGGTTAAAACTTGATAAATAGTGATGTAATAGTCATTTTAAGTAAGTATTTGATTATGGCGCTTTGCTCCTGAGGAAGGAGGAATCGTTTTTTTTTATCTTAAAAAGCTTTCTACTTTGGGGTTCATATACTTTATAAATTAAAATAAAAACAACATGTTTCTATTAAGAAATTCTACGTATCGCTCTAAGCGAGTCTGTCCTCTAACGTCCTTATAAAAAACGAGTTTTACAAGAACGTTTAGGAGATAAAGGAGTCACCCACATTTCGTTTATCGCGAGCTGAACATAATCAAATTTCACAAAATGACTGCCAAGAATATGGCATGTCTGCCGTAGAATATAATATTCTGTCGTAAAAACTTTCATAATCAAATTGTGAACTTGACACGCTAGCGTTTATTCGTCGACTTTGTTTGTTGAACAGATATGCCACTTATCTTCATGAATTTCTTCGGGTGTTTTAGTGACAAAACTTTTAGAAACATCCTTGTTGAATGCACGATGATGGTGGGGTATGAAAACTTGCTGTTCAGATTTTTACTAGGTATCTGTGTAACTATATATTTCAAATCGACACACTACGTCAATTTGCACTGTTATTTAAACTACTCGTACTATCGCCGTTGACAAAAATAAAAATGTCAAGAAGAAAAACAAAAGAATGAGAGTTGTGTTTTGGAAACACAGGATGGAATTTTGTAATGCCACCTGAAGGGAAAGTACTCTTAAAACTGTAGATCGAAAATTTTACTCAAAGAAAACATTCCTATATTTTTGAATACTGCATTCAAAGATTTTCGAAAATTCGCTTGCCACACCCGGGAATCTAACCGACAAAAAATCTGTAAAAATGACACCCTGCGCTTATATTGCATCGAAATCTCTCTAACAAACTTGATAAATTAAATTAAAGGAAATCCATAAAATCTGGACTTCTAAATTCATTGAGTCAAGTTAAAGCACTTTAACTCAAAAATCCATCTGTTTACTTATGTTAGTAACTAATAATTATCATTGACGTTATTTATCCATTAAAATGACGAATTACTATTTAGTTTAGATGATTGCAATTTGCACTTGTTTGTAATGCAGACTCCTTTTTTAGATGCGACATAACTGCGTGTATGAGGTAGTTTAACTATGGAATGTTACATTTGAAAATTAGATTGTCATATTTGTTATTCACATTTGATTATAATTTTACAAACCATTTCATATTTGTCTCACGATAAAAATGGCATATCTAGAACATTATGATTTTATGAAAGCTTATTTTTAAAATAAATAAAACGTGAATCTAGCTCTGCGGTGGTATGGAGAGAGATATCGAGTCCGACAGGCACCAACTCGGTTCGTATTGTAAAGAATGGTAGTCAATTTAAAGAATACGGGTAGTTTCAAAAAGCGACGGCAAAGGCTTCAGCAGAGCTATTTCGATTTTGATCTAAATAAGATAAGCTAATGATTTATTTCTCACCACAATATATAAGTATATCGGGATAGGCCCTCATCAGCGATATTACACTTGCACTATGTAAGTAGGCGTGGATTGTCGGGCGAAGAAAATAGAGATACTAGTTACAGCACAATCACTTTATTTCACTCACAATTTCTTATAAAATAATCACCATGAAATAACCTGAAGGCAGAGGTCCGACATATTAAATGAAAGTATGAAATATAGCAGTAACCAACTTATTTATTCCAACAGCTTGTTAATTAATTAAATAGATCGCTATAATAGCTCAAGGCGCTACAGCAGGCGCACCGGGCCGAGCCTGCCACAAGAATGATCTCCCTCTTCGCTGCGCACTAGCTTACATTAAGTTGCTTGAGAAGTGGGGAGAGTGGGGAGGCGAACGTCCCGCTTTGCACAGCGTAACTCGGCCCGCTGTACCTACCGCTAACGATGACGCCGACAAGTACATTTACAAATGATCAAAAACAATACATAATAGTTTAATTATACTGTGGGAGATTGGTGCTTCAGCTAGATGTTTTAACATACTTTGAATCATTTCCGAAGGCTTCAAGCAGAGATGCGGCCGAAGAATTAGGAACAACCCACATTGGCGTACTTCGCGTAGTGCTGAATAAGTATTAGTATAAATATTATCGTGAAGGTCGGTTAATGCACAAATTGCACATGGGGATTGTGAGAGACGATTACAATTTTGTCAAAACATTCTGGGAGAAATTGACCGTAACCCTAATTTTTTTTGTAGCATTGTGTAGTCTGACGAAACAGACTTCAGCAATAGCGGCATGTACAATCGCCGCGCGGAATTATGAGAAACATTGTAGTGTTAGTCCACATGTACGAAGGTCATTCAAACACTGTCAAGTATCTTGAAATACTGGATCTCTTAAGAAATGAGTTAAATAGTTTCCACGAGTAAGAGTGAAACGAAATAATTCTACAGCAAGATGGTGCTCCAGCCCATAACAGCAGAATCACTACTGCCTACATTAATAACCATGTTTATACCTGGATTGGTACAACGGCACTATCAGATAGCCTGCGAAATCACCAGAGGTGAGATCTGGATTTTATTTGTGGGGATATGTGAAAAATCAAATTTACAATAAATCTTATGCGAATGTAAACGAATTTAGAGTTGAAGTTCACAATACGATTTATAATTTTCACCACAACACGTTATTAAAGGTTACTAGAAATGAATTCGATTTGATACTCGATTATCGAATGTAATGATAGTCAGATATAAATTGATTTACATAGATAAATATAAATGTTTTGATTGTTCTCATCGAACCACAGCTAGATACGAATAAAATATAGCCCAAATCACTTGATCAGTTTACGTGCTCAAAAAATAACCACATTTTATTACTCAAATACTCAAAATACCCTGCAACCAAAAAATGGCGGTGCTTTGCGCGTGCAATCAGCGTGAAACTTATAATTCAACATTTTTTAAATAATACTTTCCTGCGACAAGGTTTGCAAAAAAAAATATTTTTGAATTAACTATATTTATTTTGATAAAATACTTTTAGCTGAACAGCTTGTCCACGCTTAGCCGAGAATGGCGATTCCCTTTGTGTAATCAAAGAAAATGGAGCCCATTTCGAGCAACTAATTAGTTAATTTCATTATTTTTCTAAATAATTAAAATAATTTTAGATTTCATGGTTTTCCTTTCATTTAATTTGAAATGCTTTTGAATTCTTCTTTCCTTGTCACACAAAACGATCATGGTACTGATTGGCGCCATGTTACTGACTCGTTCCTGTGTTTGACGTCAGATGCTATGTCTATGTTGTCTTTAACCAGCATCGATTGAAACGTATAGGACTTCGCAATTTTTTTTGTTCGTTTAACTTTTTTGTTAAATGTGGCTTAATATTTATCTGGGTTTAAAAAAATCCAATAAAACAAAATGAAGTCAAATAGTCTATTCCTAATAAATCACAGAAGCTCCTGATAAAAGCCTCAATTTGCGTAGACCGAAGAAAACTCTAAGAAGCATCTAGATACAGCAACGCTCGCAAACAGCAGTAAAAAATATCTAGGGTCTCATCTATCCGCCAATACATCTTCGTCGCCCACTAAAAGCGGCCCCATTCTTTTGAGCTCAAAGATTTCACTCTGTAATTCCTTTCAGCCAACCATCCATATCTTAATACGATTCCGAAATCAAAAATCTGATTCCATCCACAAAAGTGAAGGGAATAGTTTCACTCGTGCGGGCCTGATTTGATTTCCATTTGACTAAAGTCAACTAGAGATGAAAATTTTGAGTCTAGGGGCCTGGCCAAGCCAGACCCCCCCCCCCCCCCCCTGACGGTGGTTTGACGATATTACTCTTGACATCGACGCTACCTTTTCGCTCCAATATTTTAATCAAAGGAGTTAATTGCTTTCAATTTGACGAGGGATGCGTTGAGTCGGATGACAGATGTTAACTCCTTTTTGACGTGGCGTACTTTCATGTTCTTGTTAGGTTACATTGTTTTAATTTTTAGAAGGGCACATACATTATGAGTATTTCATGTACGTATTTCCCGATAAAATCCGATCAATCTCATAGGTCAGTTTGGATAATTGAAAGTGGTGAGGTGTTTGATTACGTTATTATTTTTATGACGCACGTCACTAGTTATTGTTGTTTTAAAAATATTGACAAACATGAGAGAGAGAACTAAGCAGGACCCACAACACAATAACCCATTTTGAATTTCTAATAACTGCTCCCAAATAATGGTGTTTAATTTTTATTTTTTATTATTAGATATGGACTTTTACATATCTCTGACATAATTCTTTCATTATTTGACATTATTTACCTAAAATTTTTAATTATTTTTTTATTTTACTTTATTAGATTATTTTATATTTTGTAAATGTGAGAACGTCGTAGGCCCTATGGATTATAAATTATAGACAATTGTCTATTTGTTTAACATATGGTACCTGTTGACAGGCCTACACTGTCCTCCCATACCTGTTAATCACTGTAATTGGAAAACATTGTAAAAGACATATTTTTAAAAGAGTAACCATGGAGTTTCTTGCCGGCTCTTCTCCATGGGAAACGACCAATTGGAACCGTGCACCTAGAATCTGACGTTTCATAAGTGCCCATGTAGGTCTATGTGAAATAAAATATTTTGATTTTGATTTTGAATCTCTCAAAGCCAGTGAAGAGTCTGCGATCACCTGCAGTCTCTATGATGAGTTGGTTGGTAACAAGTCTGGACCCACATGTGTTGAGCCAATTGTTACAATTGACTTAACTGATGACACTATCACTAAAACCAAATTTTTCACTAGTCATAATAAGATTAAAAAATATATTAAAATTAATAGGCTGATTAGAAAATATCAGAAATCTTTGTCAAATGTCATAAAGTTAACAAAATAAACACAAAACTTAGGCATAAAAATCTTAATTTAATGCAAGAATTAAAGAAGTGTAATAGTGAATTAGACTTATGTAATATTATGTATGGCACGGATACTCAGCAACTTAAGGATGAGTTGTTTGTTAGGGAATATGCTCTAAGGGATATCTTTAGTAAATATGAGGTTTCTCAACAAGACCTGAGTAAACGCATGTAGGAGGCCAATGATTTGGCAGACCTGGTGAAGTCAAATGCAGAGAGGTATGAGTCTCTGACAAATAACCTCTCTTTTAGCTGTGCCTGCTCCCAGGCACCCCAGCCTCAACTTATTACACCCACACCCACAGTGACTCAGCCAGTAGGTAGCGGTATTAATAATGACAAGAATTGTATGAATAATTTGATTAACACTACATACATATTTTCTGACAAATTTGGTCAAGGTTTTGGTACGTTAGTATATTTAATCAGTGTTCGGAACATTATGTTATTAATAATTGTTTACCCGGTGCCAGTATTAGCCAATTAATTAGTAATATCAGACTGACAAAAATTAACCCTAGTGTAACTGTTATATTATTACATGGGGAAAGCTTAAATGTAAGAAAAAAGGACATAATTGAATGTGTCCATTTGATGTTACATCTCAATGAAAGTAATAACTGTAAATTTATTTTCTGTGCCTTGCCTTATTCTCAATATTTGTCTGATGAGCAAAATATGCACATTTATAATTTAAATATGTTAATTTATAATAGGACTTGCCGTTATAGTGACACTATTTTATATTTTGATTGTAATCAATTTATTACTGATTACAAACTGACAAATTATAGAATGTATTTGCCACCTAGATGTAAGAGACAAATTGCTAATCTTTTAGCATACAATATACAAAGTGACAAGGGTATATGTAGTGTACCGTCAATTACAGTTAGTAGTGGTACTAATACTACTTTTGATACGCCTTATAGTTTAAACTATTAGGTGCGACAACGGGTTAGCCGCATATGTTGAATGTTGTACGTCAAAATATGCAGGGTCTGTCCGGCAAAGAGTTAGAGTTAAGTTTATATATGGAGAACTATGATGTTCAAGTGTTATGTTTGACTGAACACTGGTTGAAGGAACATGAAGTAGTGTTTATAGATGATGATAATTTTACCGTACGAAGTGCATTTGTGAGAAAAAGTGCTATTCGCGGTGGTTCTTTAGTTCTTGTTTCAAACAAGTTGAAATGTAAACAACGTTTAGATTTAGTTAATCTTTCTATCGAGCGCACTATTGAGTTGTCTTGTGTTGAACTAGAGCAATTCGTTGTAATCTGAGTTTATCGACCCCATCTGGTGATTTTATTAGTTTTGAATCGGTAATGGAGGATTCTCTCAATAGTTTAAAATCAAGTAATAAGAGTATCATTTTATGTGGAGATTTTAATATTAATATTTTAGATGTTACTCCATTAAGTATTAGACTTCTCAATCTGTTTAGGTCTTATAATTTGATTAACTTGTTTTTTGAATCAACTAGGGTCACGGCATCTTCGTCAACTTGTCTTGATAATATGTTTAGTAATTGTGATGCCAAAAATAAATTAGTGTTAAGTGACTTAACGTCCGACCACTGTTGTTTATTAGCTAGCTTCCCCATGACATTACATAAAAAACCGTATAAACTTGAATGCAGGCCTTATACAGCTAGTCGTTGTAACAAGTTTAAAAATATTATAGCTCATAGAATTATACCATCGTTAGTAGAACACGAGAATCCTAATGAAATTTACGGAGCCCTTTTTGATGTTGTGCAAAAAGAATACCAGTCTATTTTCAAGACCAAAACCATTAAAATTAATGGCACTTCCGTTGGCTTCAACCAATAGGCTACTCCAGGAATTAATAAAAGTAGAGCAAGACTATACGAGTTATATGGTTTGAAAAAATACAGGTTTGATACTCCTTTCCTAGAGTATGTAAAAAAATGTTCAAAACTATTTAAAAAGATTTGTGCTATTGCTAAATCAAAATTCTTAAGCGATTCAATTAAAAATTCCAATAATAAAGTAAAAACCACTTGGAAAATTATCAACAATGAAACGCGTAAGTCGGTTACACAAGAAAATCAACTTGAGATTATGGTCGATAACAAATTAGTTAGTAAGGCAGCTGACGTAGCTGAGGCATTTAATGAGTTTTTTGCCAACATACCTATAACTACGACTTGTTCCTTTAATTCGTCCCCGTCTAAAGCTGAGAACCTTTTGAATAGTAGTGTGCCAAAATGTACTCGCTTATTTAGCTTCGAACATGTAACGCCTAGTGATGTAATTACCGTCTTTAACACTAAACGAGTTTAAGTCTAAAAACACTGGTGATTACTGGGGCATTTCCATTAAACTTTTAAGTAATATAATAGACATCGTAGCCCCTATCTAGCTATTACTTTTAATAAATGTGTTGATCTAGGAACTTTTCCTAACCTCATGAAGAGTAATAAAGTCATACCATTATTTAAATCTGGTAATAAAAATATCATTAGCAATTTTAGGCCTATTTCTATCTTACCAGCATTTAGCAAAATATTTGAAAAGTTAATACTTAATCAGTTTCTAAGACATTTTAACTTAAATAGCCTACTTCATAATGAACAGAATGGCTTTACAAAAGGACGTTCGACTACAGATGCGGGTGTTGCTCTGCTGAAACACATATTTAATGCTTGGGAGAAATCGCAAAATGCTATTGGAGTTTTCTGTGATCTCTCTAAAGCCTTTGATTGCGTGCGCCATGACACGCTTTTGCGTAAACTACGTCATTACGGTGTCCAAAACAAAGCTCTCAATGTAATAAATTCTTATTTACATAATAGGTTCCAATGGGTTGATGTCGATGGTGTGAAATCTTCCGAGCTACCAGTTCAGTTAGGTGTACCTCAAGGCTCAATACTGGGTCCATTCTTGTTCTTAGTATATATCAATGACTTACCATTCTATTTAAATGATATCTGTGACGTTGTACTGTTTGCAGATGATACCTCTCTTATTTTCAAAGTAGACAGGAATAAACAAGATTTTGACGACGTAAGCAGTGCAATCTCAATGGTTACGGATTGGTTTGCGTCAAATAACCTAGTTCTCAATGCCAAGAAAACGAAATGTGTGAAATTCGTCTTACCGAATGTTAGAAACCTAGGACCCAACATCGTCTTAGATAAAGAGCTGCTTGAAACTGTAGACTCGGCGGTTTTTCTGGGCATAACAGTAGATGCCAAACTTATATTATCTTATATATTGACAACAAAATATATTCGTCCTTCAAAAACGAGCTTTCCGAGCAATTTATCAGCTAGGAGCCAGAGTTTTTCTTAGAGATTTTTTTAAAGATATTCGGTATTCTCACGGTGGCATCTCAATTCATCTTCGCCAAAATCTTATATATAAGGCAAAATAAACACTTATACACTAAAAACAGTGATTTTCACAATGTTAACACTAGAAATAAGAACAAACTACGTGCTCCCTTTCACCGGCTTCATAAGGTCCATAACTCATTTGTTGGGCTTGGTATAACCTTTTATAACAAGTTGCCCTCTTCTTTGCTAGACTTGCCTTTTAATGCGTTTAAGGCTCAAGTAAAATCCAACCTTTGTTCAATAGCATATTATTCCATTAACGACTACTTAAACGATAAGAACTGTTGGTCGCTGTGATTAACTCAAGACAATGTTCGTGTTCTTTCTCCAGAATCAGCTTACCTACTGACAGGGTACATGAGTTCATATATTTGTTTTTTTATTATTTTATTTGACGGTATAAGTCAATTATTTTGTTATCTTCATTTATTATTGACATGATCTACTCATTACAATGTTTTTTAATGAGCTGTATTGCAATATGTGGTTAGCTAGCGACCTCGACAATTGATAATATTATTCTTGCCTGAGCAACCGGCAGCAAGTTCGTCATGCTCCCTTAGATGTCACTGCTTGCGGTAGCGTCGGGGGTCGGGTTTCCTCCTTCCCTCAAATATGGCGAGGGGGGTAATGGCTGACCTTTGCGTTATGCTCGTGAACGGGTGCTGCTTGTGGTGACTGGTCGTCTTGCTGTCTATGGTTTTATTATTGTTACAGTAATTGTTATGTTAATTTATTTTACTTTGATGGTCCTAGTTTATCATTTATTTATTTTATTTGTTTGTATAATAAATCCAGTATTGCATATGTAAGCTACCATGCCCTTTAGGCCTGGAGGCTTTTATTTATGTTTTATTTACATTCATTTTTTGTATATTTTTTTTGAATTGGCGTGGCTAGCTGACGTATGGCAATTAAGTTAATGTTTTGGTAATTTGCTTACAATTGTTTAGAATCCAGTTCTTCTAACAGAACAGACAGCTGTGCTGCTGGGGAGTTTGTTGCGCCACTTCTTCTCCCCAGCTAAAGCACTAGGAAGTGGTGACGGGCGGGCGTTTTGGGGGACTGTCTTACGTAATTTTGACGTTCGAAAAGTGCTGATTCTCAGCCTAATTTGAATAAATGACTTTTGATTTGATTTGATTTGATTTGACAATATTAAGTATTGTGATCTGATGCACTTATTTCGTTTCATAAACTTCAGAGGCCTTCCTACATCAAGCAACACTGTTATTTATCATAATTCTGCTCTTTACACACTGTTACACTGTTCTGTAAGTTTTCTTTTAAGTCAGGACAACAGCGCTTTTGCATATTAAATATAGGTAATTCACTAAATAGGTACCTACAAGCCTTGATTAGACTACCAATATGCGAAAAAGCCCTGATTTTAAGGCCCGACGTGCACGGTAGTAAAACTCAAAACTAATTACCGTAGAAAGATAAAAAAACAGTATAATTCGCGTGCACCGACAAGTTATCATTACCTAAAAGACTCATTAAATTTAAATTTTGCTTCATCGAGCAAGTATCTCATAGTATTACGTAAGTGAAATATTCTCAAACTTGATGATTATGCAAAAACTATTTTAGTTACTTTTTTGGCGTAGTGTTCCGAGTAATTAAACCATTTTCTTTATAGGGCGAATTTTTTCACGTCCACTTAATGTACGTGAGCATGAGGTCCTGGGTTCGATTCCCAGGTCGGGCAACGTGTTATTGGGTTTTTCTATCTGGAATTCCTCAGTAGCAGCCCGAAGTCTGGATTTGTGCCCGGATGGCAATAGGCTCGCCCCCTATTACATGGGACTTAAACATAACTGGCGAAATGTGGGTGTACTATAGGTACACCTCTGCCCAACCCTTCGGGGAAACAAGGCGTGATGTTATGTGTGTGTTACTTAATGTACGTATACATCAAAAATGGCGCTAACGATCGTCAAGCCCAAAAAGCGCTGTTTTACCTTTAACGTCCTTAAAAAATAACAATTAATAAAATAAATAAGGTAACCTACTGGTTTACTTAATTTTATTCTCAAACATCTTCGCCAAATAGTAAAACATGATGTACTATCTTTTGTTGTATTGGTCTTTATTCGACGATAGTTTATCTGATGATGATACAAATAGTGTTGAAAGAAAAAGTGTGACAAATATCTACCGAAGACAGATTATGAAGGACGGACGGGACGGTTGACATGTGTCGGGCATACCACCGTCCGGATGAGTCCATCAGACATATCTCTGGTTGTTCTCGTCTGACTTGCACAGGCACAACTAAGAAGCCAGAATTATTCACAAGAAACATACTTTGAAATATAAACTTGTGGATTCTGAGGTAACGTATTACAAGTATGTGCCCGAGCCAGTTCTCGAAAATGACCATATCGCGTTGTACTAGGATTGGCCTGTAATTGCTGATGATTGTTATCGCTAATAAGACTGATATAGTGGTGATAGATCGATTAGCGTGCCGCACACTGATCAATGTTACTATTCCACATGACGAGACGCTCGTGAAAGCTTAGAAAGAGAAACAAATCAAATATGTATATCGACTTAGCACACGAGGTTATTGACATGTGGAATGTGAGCTCAGCTGTCATTGCGCCGATTGTCGTATCGACCAATGGCCTGATCACCAAAAGCCTCGATCGACATCTCTCAAGGCTTTCGTTAGGCGGTGAATCGAGGGCCTGATTCCGAAGGCAGTTAGTGCTCCTCCATACGGCTCGCATTGTGAAGAGATTCCTTTCTCTAGAGCCCTAAGCAGCAGTACCTTGGACAATGCTCCCGATACCGGCAAACCACTATTTTTTAAATGTTTTTTTTATAATATAAATAAATAAGTATATATTTAAATTAATAAACGATACAAAAACCAACTCTTTGTTTAAACATCTTATATAACATATATACATAATCAGCCTATTATAATCCCACTGCTGGGACACAGGCCGCCTGTCTGTGAGAGGGAGTGGGCCGTTATCCACCACGCGGACCAAGTGCGGGTTGTTAGATGTCACATGTCTTCGAAATTTTCAAAACTGCTGCCTTAGTGCTTATTATGGTTACAAAAGGTACTCTAGTGCAAATTTGCATGCTTCTAGACACAGCGGCTTAGGCTTAACATAGTCTGTCTGTGAATGAATTTAAGATTTATAATGTTGACTTTATGCACCATTGACATAACAAACATTAATCTACAAACATAACGTCATAATACGACTCTATTCCTGTGGAGTGAAGAGGTGTCCAGCTTCTGAATCAGAATCATTATATTCCTGTTTGACTCGTGTAACAGGCCATTCGTTAGTAAAACCAATTCACTCTGATCTAAGCGTCTAGTCCAGTCTATTTCTAAATTCTCTACAGCTTTCTACTCCATCTTGCTTATGCTAAAAATAATACTGAGTTCGACATAAACTGGAAGTCGAGAATAAATGTAGCTTACACTGTTTCATTGGTAGTAATATGGCCATTAATCCTGGATATATTTTCATCATCTCCTTGATCACCATTTTAGCCAAAAGATGTCCCCTGCTGGACCTAGGCCTCCAGCGGCCGTTCTGCGAACAATGTGCCCTGCCCACTGCCACATAAGTTTGGCAATGTTTATAACCAAACAAAAGGGTAAGGTTTAGAATCAAGTTGCCTAAATTGGGGGGTGTGAGGTGTGGGGGGGGGTGGAGAAAGCGTAGAGACGCTCCCCACTTTTACACCCATCGACGGCGCGTAGTTTTTTAATATTTATTATTACATGTAAAAAAAAATGGTTTCTTGTTTGTTTGTTTGGCATCTCGCAGGTCAACCTATGAGGTTGTCGTCTGCTTAAGCGGACTTGCCTGTTGTTTCCCTAATAAATTAAGGCCTCCAGCCAGGACTTAAACTTATATACTAACTAAAACTAAGCGACAACGCTAAGGGCACCCCCTGTGGGGTCCGAACCTCGGCTTAGGGCGTCGCTGGAAGAGGGCAGCAAATGAGTAGCTGGATCAGGATTGATATTATTTAGGGACGAATTGCATTGAGCAGTGGTGGCCCAGTGGTAACGGTCCCGACTTACGAGTTGTAGGTCGTGAGTTCGAACCCAAGCAGGCGCTTTACTTTGTGTAAATAATTTAATCACCACTGCTCTCAAAACGGTGAAGGAAAAACATCGTGAGGAAACCGGCATGTCCTAGAACCAAAAATTCGAAGACATGTGACATCTACCAACCCGCACTGAGCCCGCGTGGTGGATTACGGCTCACTACCTCTCATAGAGAGGAGGCCTGTGTCCCAGCAGTGGGAACGTTATAGGCTGATTATTATGCTAGGGACGAATTTAAAGCTACAGGCTCAGCGTCGCGGGCTGGCTCGAGCAAGGGTCGGGAGGGGCGTGGATTTGGGCGTCGCGGCGTACCTCGGCGGCGACGACGGTAGGACGTCGATCGGGTTTTGGGCTTATGTAGCGTGCTGGTGGCCTTACTACTCTCCTGGAGGAGGGTAGTGGCGTCGTCGGGGGCGATTAAGGTATGCCTTGGTCGGCGAATACTACTAATGCGAGAGGGAGTGTAGCGGGCGGCCGCTGTAATCAGGGGGTTAGAATGTTTGATGCCGCAGTCGAAGAAACGCTTAGATAAGCGTTTCATGAACTGTTTTATGATTGGCATTTTAAGGTCGACGTGAAGATCTATGTTTCGGACATAGTAAGGGACACCCGTAACCCTTCTGAGGAAACGGTTTTGGAGGGTCTGCATCTTATGGAGATGACGTGGGTGAGCGTGCGCAAATACAACGCAGGCATAGGTCATGATGGGACGGATGACTGCGGTGTAAATGCGGAGCTTGCATTTAAGGGACAGTTTACTACGGGCTGTCAGTACGAAGTGGAGCCTGCTAAGCGGATCGGCTTACCGTACATAGTGATCGGGCTGGGAAGTGGGGGAGGGAATCGACGACGTCTCGAGAAGAGAACCGCCTGACTCTTATCGGGGTTGACCTTGATTCTCCATTTCCAGAACCAAGCGCCTAAGACATTTGCGGAGGTTTGGAGAGTACGAGCTATAGCGTTGGGACAGTGACCGGTATAGTAAACGGCAGTGTCGTCGGCGAAGATGAAAAAATGGTTTCTGAGAAAAACCGCCTTAATACGGTAGAGGATTATGGAGGGGTAAGGCGGGAGTGTTATCGTTGCCCCCCACCTTTTCCCCCCGCCCAAGGTGCGTAGTTTTTTTAAGTAAAATGTTAAAGGTAAAGTGTTAAAGGTAAATATTTATTGAATGACATCTGAGATAAAATGCCTTAATAGAGGGGGAGGGGAAACAAGCAATAATAACAAGGCGTAGTCGACGGAGTCCCGTTTCGCGGGGCTCCTACTTCAAAATTTTTTGGCAGGACATGAGCGCCCGGCAATAAAATTCAGATATTATTGCCGGGCGTCATGTCCTGCCAAAAAATCAATTTAAGGACATAATCGCCCGTTATGTCCTGCCAAAAAATGTCAACAATAAGATGTGACAGATCTCTTTTTGAAGCTGATGCAGCAGTATTTTGGCGTCGCTTAGCTCGTAGGACTATTTAGGTGTTATTGTACTGATGCTTGTATATAGGACAATTGGTAATAATATGTCGGCAATCCATTAAGGGGTTGTAGGTGAGGCGATTTCCAACCAAATTACCCCCTGTGCAAAAGTCAACGAATTTCGAGAATTTGACATTTTTATATTTTTTTGACGGTATACAATTTTGAAAAAAAAAGTGCATTTTTTACACTAGTTATTATCTGTTTCTATTCCAATATATGTATAATAATGAACCATAATATGTTTTTTTTTTATAAAATTAAAATCTCAATTACTTTTTAAATCAGAGCTACAAATCGTTACAAATTTTCATCATTTAGAGCAGATTATTTGATTGCAATGGTCGATTTCTGCCAAAAAACATGGCTATAATTTATCGGCAAAATATGTACTACTTCTCAGCTATCCAGCGAGATACAATAAAATATCAGATAGCTTAAAAAATCTATAGAATGTCAAATATACCCGGAATTGGCTGATTGTATTTTTTTTAAATGACCTCCCCTACGGTCCTTAAAGGATTGCCGACAAAAGAGATTCCCCACGGCCAGTAACTCTTGCGAAATGTCTCGTGTCTCAAAAAGTTGAACAGCATGAAACATCTAAAATCAAAATATATTTTTTAAGTAAGACTTAATTATTATTTACAATGGGATAGTTTTTTGAACAATAAGCCTACTTTTACGATCGCCTGTCAATACTGCCCTCGTAATAACAAATGCAGTACTTGCAAAATAGCGGTTTCGAGAAAAACGCGGTTAAGTGTTTTTTTTTAATCTCTACGTTAACTGATATAAAACTCATATATTTTGCTACAGAAAAGCTACATAAAAATACAAAGTATTGTTTAGTTTAGATTTAAAGTTAACTTGTTCATAGGTAGGTGTTCAGAAACTTGAATACTGCACTTAAACCTTGTGTCTCTATTTGTAATACATCAAAGTACTGAAGTTAAATGCAGTACTCGTGTTTGTTACTGCATTTGTATCCAGGAAATACATTGACTGCATTAAGCACTAGCAAAGTTAACTACTGAATACATGTAGAATAAATGGTATAATGCAGTATAAAAACAAGTTGTTAAACATTTAAATAGAAAAAAAAGGAAAAACATGATCATTGCTGGAAATCTTTTTATTTTATCATTTAAATTATCAATTTGTTGGGACATTGAGTAATAAAATATATTTTACTAGGTACGGTACATAACCCTCGAATGTACGGGACTCTTAATTAAAAGAAAATTAAAAATTATAGAAAACGTATATTCAGAGACGCCTATTATTAATTATCATCATGTTTATTACATGTGATTTAGTAATAATAAATAAATGAGATCATTATTCATTCGCTTTGGCTTTAAATTCTTTAAACGGAACCCTGTTTCCGTAAGAAATTTAAAAATATTAATTAATAATGGCACTTTATCAGTCTTTCAGTAGTAATTAAAATTAATCTTAAACTCAAACAGCCTTTGTTTCATGTATCAGCACAGTCTTCTACTTCTAAACTATTCACGAGATCAATCGAAGAATCATTTATGTGGAGGTTTTGCCAAAACGGTAATCTGTTTTGTGGTATTATTTTGGACAGTGTAGAAAGAATAGTAGATTTTCTCGCTTCTGATATACCTCTTGGAAAAGTGTTTTTGATGGCATCAGGAATTGACAATGACTTCAAGTATTTAACTTTTAGGAACTCAATTTCATGTATCATTCCATCATACTCTGCCTTCACAAACAAATTTCTTTTATTTCTGTGTACCTCCACAATAGCAATATCTTTTAAATATATTCTGTTTGCGCTCTTTTTGAGTCTATGTTGAGATGAATGATCCATATATTTGCAGAAGTCAGAAACTTCCATAGCTTTTACTGTGACTCTCCCTGAATTTGCTAACTGCACACAATCAATGAAATCAGAAAAATCATACACCTTCCCTGCTTTTCTTAATTGGTTTTCTACTTGGTGGTGAAAGCTGTCAGCCGACATAAAAGTGTGACCTGGTTCTAAATATTTTATTGAAATAGTTTCGGCACATATTTCAGAACCGTTTACAATTTGAACAAGAAATGTAAAAAAAGCCCAATTCTTGTTCTGGCTTGAACAATTATCTGTCCACACCACTATATCGGTGCAGTCAGTTTGCTGAGAAAAAACGCTTTATAAGTACTGATAATATCCTCCTGTTTTCTGCCTGAGGTAGCTTCATGCCATACTGCAGCAAAGGGCTGTAGTGAGGGAGACTTAGTAGGCCCTAAAGGCACGAAACTCTCATTAAATGCTATAATTCTTGGACAAAAAATTACGGCTTTAAACATGTCGATCCTCGGCAGCATAATCACTTTTTGTAGATCGGCAGAGTAAAATATTTTTCTGGGATTAGCAGCTGATAAATCAGCATCTTCTTGATACAACTTTCGGGCTTTTTTGTATCTTTCTTGGTGGATGTTATGGCAACTACATACATCACAAGATGCTGGTTCTGTGCATGTAGGCTGATGTAATTTATAGGATTCACAATCTTCACATTCTTCGTTTCCCAATTGAGTAAACGAAATATTCATGTCTTTTTTTAAAAACTGTCTATAAAGTTCGTAAGAGATTTTGATTTCAGGGTATTTTTCTTTAAAATCGTTAAACATGTAAGTTGCGTTTAGGTCGCTAGGTAGGTATCTTCTGTTAGGTGCGTGATTTCTTCTATAATGTGCAATTGCTGGTCTGAAACTTTCAATATGATCCCGTAGTATATTTCTATCTATTTTCTCTTTGTGCTCTCGTTTACCTCGTTTGTCAGTTAGTGCATTAAGTGGTTTCTTTAAAGCGTCCAATATGCGGCGATCATTTTTTTGGTGATAACCCAATGTCGTTAAAAAGTATGTTTTGCAGACTTCTATCTTTTGACTTTCTTTTTCAAAGTAGTATTTATACGTATTGTTCCGTGATAAGGTACTAAAAAACTTAACGATTAACCGGCGCATACAAGAGATTGTATGCGCCGGTTAATCGCAAGTTTTTTTACTAATGACTGAATTAAGTAACCCTGTCCCTCGTAACTAAGCTCCCAGAAATTTTTGTTGATCTCCAAACGCTCTAATTCTGAAAACCTTTCTGAACATTTTTTTTTGCAGGATGAAGTACATGCTTGTTTAACACAGAATTTTTCTAATTTAGTGCGTTTCTTTGCTGCTTTTCTAATTTTTAAAGATTCTTTGTAGTAATTTCTAACCCTTGGATTGCCTGTTTTTGTTCGGCCCTTGGGAGCGTCATTGTCAATCATATTGTCTTGCATGACGTCTCCTCTGGTCTGGTCTTTATTGATATCATCTTCAATTATACTTCCTTGCATAACTTCTTCTCTGGTCTGGTCTCTATTGTTATCATCTGCAATAATATATTCTTGTATAAGTTCTTCTCTGATCTGGTCTCTATTGTTATCATCATCTTTAATTTCCTCTTCTCTCTGTGTAGTTGGCGAGTTTTCTACAGCCTTTGGAGTGACCATAAGTGAGCTTGAGATTCCTTCATTACAGAAAAAGCTAAAACTTTCGTATTTTGAATAGGAATAATTTAAAATATCAATTGGCTCCTCAAATACAACTGCTAGTGGCAAGTTTATCGAGGAATCAAATTCAGCGGCGGGCGGTGTTAACATATGAATATTGCCTTCATCAATAGTTTTATGTAAAATCGGTTGATCGGGATTTTGGTCTTCTAATGGTGACGTTTCTGTAGCTGGCGTGCCCATGAGTGATTTTGAGATTGTCTCATTACACATTAAGCTAATGCTTGTATCTTCTAAATAGTAATCGTTTAAAATTTTAATTTGTTCCTCCAATTGCGCAACCGGTAAGTTTAACGAAAAATCATATTCAACTGACGGTTGTAAAATGTGATTAAAGCAGTTGTAATCAAATGGATACGCCCAAAGTTTAGCAAAA
The DNA here is from genome assembly GCA_963555695.1 of Dasypolia templi. Classification (NCBI taxonomy): domain Eukaryota; kingdom Metazoa; phylum Arthropoda; class Insecta; order Lepidoptera; family Noctuidae; genus Dasypolia; species Dasypolia templi. Next base: position 7,314,105 of record OY743137.1, on the reverse strand, counting down.
TCATGAATATTACAAAAGGGTTCTATTTCCAAGGTAAGAGTTTCCATAAGTGTATATGGTTTTAACTCTTTCCTCTCTTCAATATTATTTTCTTCGGTTTTCACTACCATATCGACTAATCTTCGACCACGGAAATTATTTGAAGACATTATACCTGAAATCAAAAATTAAGGGTCAATCACAGAAAAACACAGTAAACCGAAACATCAAACATCATACAATACGATATTCTATACCTTTTTTGTAGTCAAGAACTCCGTAAAATCACATAAAAAATAGTTCACGAAACATTAGTAATGGTAAAAGGTAAAGAGATTACTAGTTACAAGTAAGATTATATCATAACATTAACTTCTTCTTTTTTTATTATCTTATTTTGATTATAAAAAATTCTGTTCCTAAGTACATTTTGCTCTGCAGATTACTCGAGGTCATTTTCAAATTATTTGTGACATTACGTAGGTATCATCAAAGAAGTAACCAATACATACAAAAGACGTCTTAAAATAAATAAGTTCAAAATCAATTTAATAAAATGTCAACTTACCAAATAGCTCACGGCTCTTAAACAACAAAACACAAGCCGAATACCTCGGGCGGCCGCAACACGTCACATCGCCGCGAGTGACGATCACAGACTGAAGCACTAATGTAAAACGCAGTATGCGCTGCAACGACACATCGTAGTTTAAATATTTTCTTTTAATACTAGGTTCAATCGCAGTATTACCCATTACTGCATTTCACCTAAGACAACATAGTAATAAACAAATATACGAATGTACAAAATCAAAACGCAGCCAAAATGCGAGTACTGCGTTTCTTACTAGTATTTACATGAATACTGCATTCTAATCTGGCACTAAATACGTGATTACTGCAGTTTAATCTGGTGTATGATCATTGCTGCATTCATACTAACAATATCAGATAATTTCACAGGAAATGCTGCATTTTTCCTTATTACTTCACCATATTCGCCTTACAGAAAAACAAAAAAAAAAAAACTACATATAGCCTGTAGTCTCCAGATGTCATTTTTGACAAAAAGCGAAAATCGTAAAAATGTCGATTACTGCATTTATTATTACGAGGGCAGAATACTAGGGACGTAAATTTTTTCTATTGCGTATAATGTCCCTACATAATATATATTGATATCGCTCCTGTATTGATTGTTAGATTCATTGTTGCGTGCCAAGTAAAAAATCTGTTTATTTAATAAAAAGGAATTTACTTATTTATTTAAGGATATTTAAAAATATATATTTTTAAATATCCTTAAATAACACGCAAGGTAAAATAATAAAGTAAAATAAACTAAAACCCCCACAGAACATTATCTTTCTTATTTTCATTGAAAATGTGACGAGACGATAGTGTATGGTGCGGGTCGGTGCCTATACTTGGTTGGGTAGGTTAGGTTAGGTTATTTTTATTAGCTTTATTTTTATTTATTGTTTATATTGAAATCGGAATATTTCAAACGTCTAATACTATTACACCCAGGTTGATTAAAAAACACAAAGATTAAACCTCTAAAACGATGTTTTTGTTTTATGTTGCTAACCTATATTTTTGCTGTTCATCCTATAAAACAAAGAGTGAAAATGCTGACACACAACTTTAGCTCGTATGGAAAGTATTAACGGAGTTGTAAATCACCTGTACTTGCTGGTTTTTGTAAATACTAATGCTTGTCAACGGCAATGGTATTCGTGACACCATAAGCTGGTTTGCGGAAATCTATCAAAAATCGAATGTATTAGAATCTTTTATCAGCACGGGTCCAGCCTTGATTGACATATATTGTGTGTGTGTCATATTTTTGCAATGTGTTTCTGCTGGTTTTGGAACGTTTTGCGTCGAGTTTGAGCCTTTTAGTTCCTCCGTTACTGCTCCTAAACCATTGAAAATAAACATATAATGTACTTCCAACGCCGCTGCAACGTGTGTGTTGTATATTGTTGTAATATAGGACTTTTTGTGTTGTTATATGTTGAACATGGCGAGTGCAACTGTGGAGTGATGTCTCAACTGCAGAATAATATCATAAACATTTATGAGTCTGGATCTCACCAACTCGTAAGAATAAACCTTGTCTTTTTACCGTAGTATGATCTTTTGTTCATAAGAACATAGGCTAACCGCTACAGATTTTACACAAATGTACTTCAAAGACACAAAAGCTTTGTGTCTAAACCCATTCTAATCCAATCAAAATTTTTTTTTTTTGCTAATTATTTTTGTGATCGAACATAACCTCAAAATAGTAACATTTATTTTTTTGGGGAAGTATTATGACATGTCATCGAGTATTTTAAAGATGATTTTCTGAAGACACCTCAAGGTTGAATTGAGTACATGTGTCCATAGTACGGTGGGCAATCTCTTTTCCAATAACCCTGTATATGCCTTCCGTATTTGCCATCATTAATTGAATCACGAAATCAGATTTTGTTGCCGAGCCGTCCATTGTAATAAATTTATGCTCGTGACAATAACTAGCTATATAAAACTAACCGTTCACATAACCATAGAAACCTCAATACCCCAATTTACCGCAATGACAGTATTTCACACTAAAACTGATAGTAGGTAATGAGGACAATTCTATTTGGAATGTAATAGCCGTTTCCAAAACTAAATAGCGGTTGCCTAACTAATTGGCCTGGACCGGTAATCCGGCCTGGGTCTTATTAATTGCTTTATCAATCAATTGGAGGGACATTGGAGGTATTAGGGCCCTGTAGGGCTGAGGGATAGAAGGTGACATATATCTTTATCCCGCCGACCTTCCCTGTGAGATTAGACAAAGATCATTGGTTATTTGTAATTAATTTGGACTGATTGTTCACACAGCTTTCGATTGTGGATATTGGTGCCTTCGAAAAGTAACTTTATAAAATATTCGTTTTGCTAGGCTTCACCGAGTAGTTTGATAGGAAATGCTGAACTCGTCTAGTAAAAAAATATATATTGATGTGTAAAAGTGTTTGTTCAAACTTACGAGTAATTAAATAAATGAAATCATTGATAATTTTTCACAATTTGAAATTTAATGCCATGGAATGGAATGAAATAGAAACCTAGACCATGCACTCGACTGCCGCTCATAAGCGGCGGTGGTCTAGCTTTCTAGATTACCTTTCAAGAGTGAATATAAAATCACCTACCATCACATAACATGGCGCCTATAATCCCAAAAGGGTTAGGTAGAGGTGTACCTATATTACACCCACATTTTGCCAGTTACCCTCAAGTCCCATGTAATAGGGGGCGAGCCTATTGCCATCAACCGGGCACAAATCCAGACTCTGGTCTGCTACTGAGAAATTCTAGATAAAAAAATCCAATAACACTTAGCCCGACCTGGAAATCGAACCTAATACCTCATGCTCAGCAGTAGCTCTTGCGATACCAGGCCATTTAGAATGTATTGCGAAAAATAGTTTTTATGTATGACAAATCACTCGTTAAAATAAAGGTAATATTAAGATAGCAATTGGCTTGACCTTTAATCTGGACCGTTCTTTATTATTGCTTCATCAGTAGGAAGGGTAATGGAAACAAATAAAGGGTTTTAAACGAGATGTCTAACGGCATAAGTAGCGGTATAGAGTATTTTAAAGGGAAAATTGGTGACCCTTATCGTTACATAATCTACCGTACACACAATCTACGAAAGTTATTTAATAGTTTAATTATTTCTGGCTTATATACATTTTGAGAACCTCCTTACTTACTGTTTTTTTGTTTCAATTTATTATGAGCTTATTTTCGTCTAATCTATTGCATCCCTAACTAAACCCGACTTTGGTTTCCGTATGTAATTTTTGGATGACCACTGAAAATCAGCGCTGTGCTTTGGGGATTCCGTAAGAGGATGTTACCCACTAAAACATTTTATGTAAAGAAGGTTGCCAAGACTTATATTACGATTTAATTGTTAAAAATCTAACGGATCTAATGAATAGCCAATCCTCTAATTCTACAAGGCTTAACTCTAAAAAACTTAGATCTTGGTCAAAATGTACGGCTTGGCTGTTTCGCGGCCGTCGCATAAACACTCCTATGGACTTATAGTAAGAAATTAAGTCACTGGTCTTTAATGTCGTTGATAGGATTTCACTTCTCTTTGAAGGGTGCTCTATTTCTTTTTATTTTGGCGGCGATATTGTACTGATATAACACAGACTAATTAAAATCATAACCCTCGACCGATCACCATGTTCGGCAAGCCGATCCCTTGGGAGAAGCAAGCCAAATATCTTGGTGTAGTTCTCGACGAACACTTCTCGTTTTCATAGCACATTAAGGCGGCTCGTTCGCGCGCCGCCTTCGCTCTAGGTAGACTCCACTTCGTCCTCAATGCACGTAGCAAATTGTCACTAAAGTGCAAATTGCGTATCTACACAGCGTGCATTCGCCCGATCATGACCTATGCCAGTGCAGTCTTCGCACACGCCAAGCCCGTTCGCTTCAATAGAATGCAGACCCTCCAGAACAAGTTCCTCCGTAGGATTACAGGCTCCCACTGGTACGTTCGCAACGAAATTCTCCACGTAGACCTCAGGATTCCCACTATCCGTCAGTTTATGAAACGCATTTCAAAGCGTTTCTTCGAGACCGCCGCGAATCACCGCAACCCTCTGGTTGTGAAAGCCGCTAGCTATATTCCCTCCTCCATTAGTCATGTCCGCCGTCCCAAGCATTTCCTCACCGATCCCGATGACCACATAACTCTCATTCAGGAGAGCAGTAGGGCCACCAGTACAGTGCACAAACACAGACCGACATTCCGACCTCGCCGCCGAGGTTCCTCGCGAAGATCCCGACGTAATTGTCCCCCCCGACCCTTGCTCGACGAAGTGCCAGCCCGCGCCGTAGCTGAGCTTGTAGCTTTAAATTCCCATGATAATAATAATCAACAAAATCTGATCCAGCCTGTCCCATCTTGCTGTCCTCCCGTCAGCGACGCCCTAAGCCGAGGTCCGTACCCCACAGGGGGTGCCCTTAGCGAGCGTTCGCTTAGTAATGTAAGTAGTTTTACGCCCCTGGCTGGAGGCTTTGAGTCCGCTTAAGGCAGCCACAGGATAGTCCGGTTAAGTAGTCACGACCTCTCAAGGTCAACTACGAGATGCCATACAAAAAAAAAACATAACCATTAACTCCTAGCATAGTCGGGTACAAAAGGTTTTTCTTACACGTCAGCAGTAACTTTCTTCATAGCAAACAAAAAATATTTAGGTTACAAAAAAATGTTAAATTATTAGTAAGGCTTTATTTTTTATAAGTTGATATTTTTAAGCACGTTTATTTTTAATTTTTTACATTTTAGTGTAGTCTATTCTTCATTAAGTTGATAAGTCATGTAGTCAGCGAAGACTTCCACAAACCTGAACTCGACAGGTTTACTAGCAGCCACGGAAGAGTTTAACTATCCACCTCCTGGCTTCATCGTAAGACCTTCGACACCAAGTGCAAATTTATTGGCGTCATCAAAACAAATCATATGCCACCAAACTCGTGGGCTTTACTTGTAGCCACTGATCAGTTCCACTATCAGCTTCCTGGTTCCATCATCAGACCCTCGACACCAAGTGCAATATATTGGACCCATCAAACCTAATCATTTAAGCCCAAACTCGGGCGGTTTACTAGTTGCCAATGAAGAGTTCCACTATACAAGTCCTGGCTCCATTATCAGACCCTCGACGCTAAGGGAAAAATAATTGACTCATTGAAACAAATCAAATGACCTGACCTATAAGTCGAAGTAATACCACTGAAGACTTCCACTATCCACCTCCTGGCTCCATCATCAGACCCTCCCCAATCCATTAAACTTTTCAAAATTAATCACATGAACCTGAACTCGACAGGATTACTAGCAGCCACTGAATATTTCAACTGTCTACCTTCTGGCTCCATTATCAAACCCTCGACACCAAGTGCAATATATTTGAGTCATTAAAACAAATCACATGACACAACATTCGAGGGGTTTACTTGTAGCCACTGACGAGTTCCACTATCAACTTCCTGGCTCCGTCATCAGATCCTCAACACCAAGTGCAATATATTGGACTCATCAAAACGAATTATATAAACCCATCCTCGAGCGGTTTACTTGTAGCCACTGAAGAGTTCCACGATTAACCAAATTATAGTTTTGTTGTCCGAACTAGGTACATTTACATTCTGTCACAAAAGTATCGGGAATGGATGATTTGTATATGGTTACAATATTTTTTTTTTATACATTGGCCCAACTGGCTTTAATTTTGTAGCGTAGTTTGAGTTGCATCTGTTATTTTGATTAAATGCAGTGCTGTTTTTAGTTAGATCATACCTAGTGTGTATTGCGGATTTTATAATAGACAAAAACAACGTAAAAAGATTGTTTTAAATTTTGCGTTTTTGGAGTGTGTTTGGAGTCATTAAAAATGTTATACAAGGCTTACGGTAACTCGACTTTATCAAAAACACGGACTTTTGAGTGGTACAAAGCGTTCAAAAGCGGGCGAGATTCGATGGAAGATTTGCCTCGCTCTGGTAGGTCATCAACGTCCTCAACTGAAGTTAACATCGCAAAAGCGAAGGAAATTGTGACTGTTAATCCTCATTCAAATTTGAATGAGATAGCCGCGCAACTTTCTGTGTCTCACTAGTCGATCCGTACCATTTCAAATCACTCAAACACATATAAGATCCACCATTTTACAGACAAGAGAGCCACTCCAAAAAGATACCGGTTTTAAAAGGGGCAGAAACACGTTAAAAGATATCTTTTCAGGTCGTGGAAGATAGGAGTGAATGTGAACATACAACGGAAACTGTTCTCGAGTACAGTTTTCATATTCACAAAGAAGTATTTCCTAGTTTTGACTTCGTAGATTTTCGGAGACAAATATTGGTCATGTTTTTTTGTGAAATAAAATAACCTTTGCTACATAGGTGTGGTGGATTATACAGACCGTTTTATTTAATTTATAAACAGTTATTATTAATAAAATTTTGGATTTCATATTTTTGGATTTCTTATAAATACCCATGTGTCCGTAATGATAAATGTTTTGTTAAATAATTTTAAATTATGAACGTCAAAATCCTGATAAAAAAGATTCAAAATAAGTCTGTACTTAAGTATCTTCTATCATTAAGGAAATTACCAAATATCCTGGCCTTATTCTACATGAACGAAAACCTAATTTGAAGCTCTTCTCTTAAACTTTTTCTTCAGCATTATCTATCAACTCTTTTAAGCAAATCATAAAGTACAAAAAAGCAATCTAGCAGACATTTACTCATTTCTTACCGAAGAAATACTTTCCGTACCAAATCAAACAGAAATTCTTTAAAGAAAATGTATTTCTGCCTATATTTTTCTCGAGTTATTAGCCAAATCGAAAAGGAAGGGTTTAATAATTCTCTGGATTCTTTTTCAAGGACAAACGGTATGATTAAACTCTCAAATCATCTTTGTGACTTTGTTGAGATACACCTATTTCGTTTTTATTTATGCACCTTTTTTTCGTGAATGTTCCTAGCAATCATTTCTTTTTGTTATTGGTAAATTAGACTTTGTATGTATTATGTTTTATTATGGATTATTTTTTGGGAATAAAAATATAGAAGTAAAGAAACACTAAGGTTTTTTTAAAGAGCGTTGGCCTTCACGTAACGGCCGCAGTGACAGCTGTCATTTAAATAATGGCAGCGAAAAAGGCTTTCTAGGAAAACTCACCAACATATAATACTTTTATAAATAACTTTTCAGTGACGTCTTTCAACGGTCAACTGCGGACGCTATGTAGTGGCCACCACTTTTCTAGGAAACCGTAGCTTTAGATTTACACATTAGTATATACATACATAAACTCACTCCTTCTTCCCATGGGGGTAGGCAGAAACCACAGTACGCCACCTGCTACGATCCTCACACACTCACATTGCCTCGTTTACGTTTTTACATCTGGCCATACACGCGCGCCGGTTACGAGTACAAAAAATGATCTTTACGGTAGATACACATGTGGAGGTTGCAGCATCAATGAAAGGCGGAAGTTGGCGACAAACTGATTTATTGAACAATTTATCCATCTACCCACCACCATACAAATATTATGCCCGCATACATGGCAATATCGGTACATTTCTCCCATTCAAGCTAAAGCATAATAAATCTTAAATAAACATTTAACAAGCAAGTGATTTAGTGACTCCTGATCGTTTGATTATGAGCCCTATATATATCGTATCGTATCGTATCTATATATCATATCTTTCTCCGTCTCCTTAGCAATATCCTTAAAGCTAATTGGAATTGTTTCCTCTATTAAATTTATGAAAGCGACTGCGTCTACTAAGCGACCGGCCTACACTGTCCTCCCATACCTGTTAACACTGTAATTGGAAAACATTGTAAAAGACATATTTTTAAAAGAGTAACCATGGAGTTTCTTGCCGGCTCTTCTCCATGGGAAACGACCAATTGGAACCGTGCACCTAGAATCTGACGTTTCATAAGTGCCCATGTAGGTCTATGTGAAATAAAATATTTTGTTTTTTTTTTGATTTTTTGTCCCTCCTGTGGTAGCGGTAGCCTGGATAAAGCATTGGCCGGCCCATAGTCAGCCGAGCAGACAAACTCGTATGCAGCCAACCGCGCCGCAAATCGCTGTAGCCGGCTGGCAGCGGACTGTGGAATGTCACCCTTAGCACCAAATATGTGTGTCAACGTCTGATGGCCCGTTCGTAATATAAAACTCCTACCGAAGAGGTACTGGTGGTGCTTTGTTATACCATACAATAGGCCATACGCACTATTGTCTACCGCGAGCACGAGCGGCAGCCCCTCCTCGTAATGTGTTAACACTCGCACACACATGAGAACTCGCTTAGCTTTAATGTCTCGTGCACACTGGCGCGACGCCACAGCGCGACATAAAGGCACCGCGCGGGAACTTTTAAACGCCTGCTCATAACTAGTATCCCATTTCCAGCGTGCATCTGTTTTAAGTAAATTATGTAAAGGATACAGTAATTTGCTCAAATTACTAATGAATTTGCCGTAGTAATTTAACATTCCCGAAACACTTTTCAGTTGAGTTATATTCTCTGGTTTGGGCCGTAAACCCATTTTGTCAATTACAAATCCTAAGTATTTTACGCTGTCTTGTAAAAAAACAACACATAACTAAACTGCTAAACCCGCCTCGCGAAACCTATCGAGTACAGCTCGTAAATTATAATAAGTTCTTTATCATTAGCCCTTGTTCTGCAAATGTCATCCAGAAATACAACACTACTCGGAATACCACGTGGGGTTTCTTCCATTAAGGACATGGCCAAAACTTGTATGGCGTCGTGCCCCAGAATGTACAGATATCAAATCTTTATCATTTATTAGTACAGGATCTTCTATAAACAAAATTAAAAAGAAGCATATGGACACAAGATTAAAAGGTTTGCAAAAGAAGATTTTTGCGCTACGGCTAAAGTATTTAATGTGTATGTATCAGTGTCAGGCGTTTAATATTAATAGGCTGGAGGCCTTAATTTGTTAGGTCAACCACAGGCAAGTCCGCTTAAGCAGACGATAACCTCATAGGTTGACCTGCGAGATTACATTCACAAAAAAAAATGGGTGAGCAGTTTTTTTTTTACAATCTGCAAAAATCAATAGTTTTAAACAATTTTTAATAGCACAATAAGTAAGTATCTGGTTGCATATTCTATGTAAGGCAAATAACCAAACAACGATATTTTCTAAATCATTTAAAGTTATTAAAACATAATCTAAAAATGCAGCTGGTCGAACAATCCGGTTTCCTGCTATTCAACTACACCTATAACCTAAGATGGCATTTCTAGGTGGATCTTGGCTTGACGGATGCTCATTGTATAAAATATATGAGAGCAGAGCAATCTAAAAATCTTCCATCTATACTAATATTATAAAGAGGAAAGATTTGATTGTTTGATTGTATAGAATAGTCCCCGAAACTACTGGACCGATTTCAAAAATTGTTTTACCATTAGAAGCCGAAATTATGTCTGGCGAACATAGGATACTTTTTTTATTCGAAATCCTCGCGGGCGAAGTCGCGGGCGAAGTGCTAGTCAAATATAATATATTTAACTAGCACTTCGCACATAGAAAAATAAAAGTGTAAACAATTTATAGTCACGCTAAAACCTGCCACCCATCTGCTTTTATTAGCTTGTATAAATATAAACATAAAAGCGAAAACAATGCAAGATTAACACAATTCCAATTTTATTCAATTCTGTTTTTTATTTATGGCAATGGTGCCGATGTCGACAATTCTACCAATGTCGAATGTGAGAAAACGTGCGAAGGAGGAAAAAATATTGAAAAAAAAACAGTTGAATAAAACAAAACAAAAAAAAACAAAAACTATTTGATTATAAACAATTGAGGTTAATGTGAGACTTGTTGACAAAAAAATATTAGTAGGTACACTGAAACAAACAAACATATATTATTGTTAGTTATATGATAAATGTGCATAAATAGTCGATAACCCACACAAAAAACATCATAATTTAATGTCATTGACACGAATAAAAAAATCGAAACCCCAAAAAAAGCTTTGGAGAAGAATGTGTTAGTAGGGATGGAAAGTTAGTTGGGACAGGGATCTTTAATTTACTGAGATGGCTATACAAGTCATGGGCTGGGTTATTATCGGAGCAGTTAAAAAAGATGTGCTCCAAAGAACCTCCATCAAACCCACATTCGCAGAGCGATGTGTCTCTGACCCGAATTTAATTAAGGAAGACCGGCGTACAACAATGACATAAACGAATACGGCAAAGAATAGAAATCACTTTAACTAACAATTAGAGGTAAAAACAGTATTTTCTTATTATTACCTACTAGAAGAACTATCTTATAATAAAACAGTTAAATGATTACTATAAAAAACAGAAAACAGTGAGAAACAGCCGTCTCATAACCTAATAATTAACAAAGATTATTTTAACTTACGACACAAATTATCAAGAAGTTTCGATCGAAACCGACCAAGTGAGTCCATATGAACATCTGCCAGATCACAGCACTCGTTCATGAGCCTACACATTGGCAGTGGTGAATTTGCTCCGTACACGGTTCCTCGGCTTGGTGGATAGAAAGGGGTGATACGATTGCGGGGGTATCTGGCAGGGACCCTGTAATTTATCCCACTACGGATAAAACCAGGGCTTGGGAGTAACGTAAGGCTGTATTGCGTGATAAAAAGCACCTTTCAGTTTACTTGAATTTAGCCACTGTACCTGCCATGAAGTTATCAAGTTATTTTTTGGAAGGCGCAGCAAATCGTAACCCTGACATTGAAAATGTTTAAGGTCGACGGCTTGGGACGTAACTGCATCCTTAGCAAGAGAATCAACATATTCATTCCCTGTTATGCCACAATGACTTGGAATCTAAACCAAGTGTACGGTTTTGTGATTCTTGGCACAAGAGAAAAGAGACTTTTTGATTTGAAGCAGTATTGGAATGTGCAGTTTATTCTTGAAAGGATTATGCTCCAAAGCTTGCAATCAGCTAAGTGAGCATGTAAAGATGACCCCAAAACTTACGGTATGAGACTCAATAAATAAATAAGCTTCTAATATGGTCACGCACTCGCCTGTAAACACTAATGATTGTACAGGGCATCTGAAATTTAAAACAAGTTTGGAGTTTTGGTAGTAAACCGCAAAGTATACCACAGCACCAGTGCAGCTTGCATCTGATAATTTAGAGGCACCGAAAAATCTATCGAAATTGTACCGTCGCTCACAAACCGCCGCGTTGAAAATAGAGTCCGTTGAAGAAGACTTTTTCGATATGCCAATATTGTAGAAGATATCTGGTTTAATACATATAGTAGTTTCATAGTCAAAACTGAAAATAGGAAGTTTCGAATAATGAATAATGGGGGAATCTAAATTTCGATAGCAACGGAGGGACTTTAAAAATAAAGGGACTTCTTTATAGTGCCAATAATTGGAACTTCGGCATACAACACCCAAGTCAACGACTTTTTTAACAAGAGGGTGAGAGGATTTGGTGATGACTCTAGCCCAGAACGTCGATGTTACATACTCCCTTCTCAAGTATAACGGTGGTTCTGCGCACTCTACCTGCAACGCGTTAATTGGTGAGGACTTCATACATCCCGGTATGATCCGTAGACAATTAGCCTGATTTCTGTCTAACCTTGCCAAATCACCCTTGTTGCAGAGAGTTAAAAGAAAAGACCCGTAGTCCAGAACCCTCCGAACCTGTTTTCTAACGTACGTTTTATCAATGGGAGAAAACTTTGATGAGGGTGGGCAATATAAACAGATAAACCCTCTACCCGACCGGCAACAATGCTAATATCATCACCTAGAGGAGGCAAGGATACAGCCACAAGTGGAACACGATTGTTCATGCAGAGAGTCAACCCGCCATAGCCATTAGATCGGTGGCATCTGAGAATATTAAAGGAAGGTAAACGAAAACTAAGACTCGGAACTAGCCAAGTCTCAGCAAGAGAACAAGCTAAAGGTTTGAATTTGTTCAGAAGAAATGTGTGCTTGTGTTTCTTATGCCACACGCTCCTCACATTCCATTGAAGGAACACTAACCGAGCCAATATTATGGGATAAGTAAAGAAGCAACGTTGGACGGTAATTGATTTTTATTGGATGAAGACATTAAAGTTAACAGGAGCTTACTAAGAAGTTCAATTATTGAAGACAAGTTTTCAGGGGATTCTATTAGTTGACTATTGAGAGCACAGCCATTAGGCTGGGAAGATAAGGGTGTTGATGAGTTGTTATATAATAGGAGACAGAAAGGGGAGCATGGGTATTTAACTTAAGAAACAGAGTTTTACGGTATGGCTGAGTCTGTGATTTAGCTAGGTCTGCATAACTATGAGTAGAGATTGGAACTGTTTTACTTGCTTCTGAATAGGAAATTACTTTCTCAGCCATAATTGTTTTAATTGAATTCTGCCTGCTCCGCTTGTACTCCGGACAGGATCTGCTATTTGCAAAGTGACTTCCAGAGCACAATACAGAAGGCTTCCCTCTCAGTAATGCTACAACCATCACCGGGGTGATCATTGCTTGCTACAACGGGGTTTGGAATGACAAAGAGATTCTACATGACCAAATCGGCAGCACTGCCACACTGCCACGTCCCAGTAATGTGCATGCTCCGTTTTTTATTATGTAAAGTGGCAAGGATTTTACTTCTACATCTCGTTACCTAACTCGGAGTTCTATAAAACCAAGAAAGTCGTTGCATGAACTGGCGTAACTACGTAACGTTAGACTATCAGTCTTCATTATCGTATGAGAAAATTTGCGGTTAGACATGTCTTCATTGATTGCCGAAATACGACTAACGGTGTCGATTTCACACTTGGTCTCAAAGCAATCTATGGTGACGTTTATAAAGTACGTTTTATTATCCTTACCTCCAACAACACTCTTAAACATACCTTCTGAGTCGTCCTCACCACTCATATAATTCTGCCGACTGTCTGCCCGGTTGCCACTACCTTTCACTGAATTGTTTTCCGCGTGATGCGCCTTACCGCACCGCCAGCATGCTAGCGCAGCCACCGCACCGCTCAGCGATATGCCCGTCGTGCTTTCCGTGCACGCCGCGCCTACCGCGCCGGCTGAGCCAGCAGCACGGCCCGCGCCAGCCAGAGTGCGCGAGTCACGGGCGCGTTCTCGCCCCCCGCGTGTGTAGTGCAGGCCATCACCTACCTCGCCACCGGCACCTGAGGTTGTAGCCAGTACAGTGCTGCCGCTCACCTACGCCTGCTTCTCTGCAGCCTGCAGTGCTAATGCTAACTCCACCGCCTACTTGTATAGTATTTTACTTTCGGCAAATATTCTTGAACGGATTGCGTCATTTGTCAAACCCGAAACCAAGTGATATCTTAGATTTTCCTCGAGCGTAGAGCATGTTTTACATTTGCTAAAGTTACAAGTTGTTGCTAGATGTTTAGTGCCTGTAAAAATTCCATCAAGGGGTCATCAATATTCGCCGGTCCGTTGTCGCCGCATTCAGAACACGTGGCGCTCGGCAATCTCAACGCTTCGTATGTTTTGTTCTCGGGAAAGTCGGGGGAACACAGATCAACGAATAAGTGGCTTCGCCCACGATCGTTATTAACATCGGCACTTTCACGTTGTCCTTTACGTCGCGTTTAGTAAAATGTACTGATTCACCCTGCGTATATCAGCAGGCCATTGTTTCAAACCTATATCAAACGGCTTCAACTTTCCGATTGGCATCTTAATAACAGTAGGTAATGCCGATATTGCACGCCTAATGATAACACAAAAAAAACATCCTGACTCGTCGCCAATGCAGCGTCAATGAAAGGCTACACACTGATTTAATGAACAAGTTATCCATCTACCCTACTAAACTTTAATTTCATTTATTAATTGCATTTATTTCTGTTTCTGGAGAGTATTTAAAGAGTCACAATAAATGCAATGTAGTCTTTTTAAACAGAAACAAGTAATTGACAGGTAAGTACGAGTAATCAAATTATAGGTATATTAAAGAACTTTAAACTCATACATTTTCATTATTATCCCATCGTAAATGATTGTCCGACCCGGTATATTTACGAGGAGTCGACCTGTAACGGACTTGACAGATGATATAGAATTAATTGCATTCGATTGAAAGCCAATTAATATGTGTAGTGGGTATCGCAATTAATATGTATAGCAAGTAATCAACCTGTGTAAGCTTATTATTTCTGATTAGTTATGCGGGAGTCGAAATACTTCAAACAGATTCCGTTTTTTTTTTTTGCTTTTATTATTTTAAGTTTCACAAGTTTATACTTTAAAAAGTAGACACAACCGACGCTCCTTTTTTGTTTGTTTGTTTGTTTGGCATCTCGCAGGTCAACCTATGCGGTTGTCGTCTGCTTAAACGGACTTGCCTGTGGATTCCCTAATAAATTAAGGCCTCCAGCCAGGACTTAAACTTATATACTAACTAAAACTAAGCGACAACGCTAAGGGCACCCCCTGTGGGGTACGAACCTCGGCTTAGGGCGTCGCTGGAAGAGGGCAGCAAATGACTAGCTGGATCAGGATTGGTATTAATTAGGGACGAATTTAAAGCTACAGGCTCAGCGGCGCGGGCTGGCTCGAGCAAGGGTCGGGAGGTCCGACGCTCCTCCGATGAGCAGGTCTTTTATACTGCCGTGATTGCTAATGGCTCTTTGTCTTTCTTTGCTAGAACTTTCTCGTTCCTGGTGGTCCAAGGGGTAATTAGTATTGGAGATTGGTGATAACATAAGTTTCCATATTATCTCCTATGTCTTCCTTGAAAAGGGTCGTTATATTTTTAATGCTTTCATTGTTCAGGTCTTGTCGACTCGGGGATAGAATGCATTGGGCATTGATGTTTTTTTTTTTTATTATTGGGCGATGACGCCGAAAAGTTCTCTTTTACTGTAAAGGGTTTGATTTGCTTTTTTGCATTGAAATAATTCGTAAATGGCCCAGTACAAAAAGCAAATTTAATTTTATTGGCCGGAAGAATTTATCCCTGTGACGTTCAACTTGGTGATGGTTTTTTTATGTAAAGTTTTTCCGCCATTAATAATGTTTTAAATTGGGTATCAATATTTGAGGTCTAGAGAGAGAGCTACAAGTGATCTACCAGGATTTAAATTTACATGGTATATAAATGTAAGTAATACGTAATTAACTAATAAAAATACAATATGCCTAATTAATTATAACAAAATTATATACTGACTTAACTAAAACTGTTCACAATTTAAAATGAAGTTTAATAAAAGGCAGTGCGTAGACTCTGGCCAAGGTAAAAGCCAGCCCTTTGGGTAATGGGAAGTTTCAACCAGCCGCTTCGAAATTTCCTCAAAGAGACCACTCGGATCTCACGGCCCGAGGGTCTCAACCCCAAACTGCTCGAAAATATAAGTTTTCCGCAGCCGCAGCAGCAGTGCCAGCACAGCACGCCAAGTCAGGAAGATGGGATGGCGCAAGAGTACATGTTGCATCCCAGACTAAAGGCCTACCCACCTTCCATGGAAATGAAGACATGCCGTTCGGTCTCTTGCCATTGTCGCGTGACAAGCCATTGGGTTCTAATACAGCTGGAACGCTGACAAAGACAAGATATCGTGGGATGATGTGGTTATTGTTCGCCTGCCTCGCTAAGGGACCCGCACTGCGACTGCAAGACAGGCCGTGGTATAAGAGACTGTTAACAACTTCGCCACAGTGACAGCGATTAGGAGAACAACAAGTTATATACCGAACACCAACCACCATAAGTTGTTATATAAAATCACACCTGAATTCCCCGAAGCAAAGGGTTGGACAGAGGTGTATACCTAAAAACACCCACATTTCGCCAGCTATGTTTAAGTTCCATGTTATAGGGGGCGTGCCCACTGCCACCAACAAGGCACAAATCCAGAATACGTGCTGCTATTGAGAAAATTCTGGGAACAAGATGTGTACCTACACAATAGACAACAAAGCACACACTTGAAACGGTCGTTTGAACTGGCACCGTATAGGCATAGATTCAAAGACAAATCCCTGTAGCAAAACCCTTTCAATGAAATTACCTCTACGTGTTAGGTGAACTGCTACGCAAGCTATCTTAAAGGCCATTCACAGAGGTCAGTAGAGGTGGTCACCTATTACACCGTTGCGTACCAGAGCCGTTAATGAATTGGTACCTACATGTTTACATTAAAAAGCATCCCGGCCAACACAAAAGTTTAGAAAAAATAAAAAGAAAGAAAAAGCGGTCAAATGCGAGTTGGACTCGCGCAAAGTGTTCCGTACTAACGTACAATATTTAAAACTACCTGTATTTTTTTCAACACGCATCTCATATTCAGTCAAAGTTCAAGTGGTTCCTTAATTTTTTTACTTTATTTTATTTTTATTATTTGTTGTCATAGCAGCCATAGTATTCCACACTCATTGATGGTACTTTCCTGTGTGTTGCAAGTGTGTACCAATGATGATTCAAAAGATGCAGCCCTAGTAATAGAGTTCCAGTGGTACGGAACCCTAAAACATGTTTATTCTGCACATAGCAAGGTAAAAACAAAAAAAAAAACACAAAAATAAGTTAAAGTTAAAATTTTGACAATGTTGTCGATTGCTTTTGTGTTGGTCGGTGATAATGTTTTCCAGGTCTGACACTTTCAACGTTCGTAACAAGGTCATGCTATGACACGGTGTTAAGTGAAAGCAACCTTACTTACAGGATAAACCTGCACTTTACCAAATGCATTCAACGCAATATTACTGAAGTGTAAATCACTTTAAGAGCTTGCGTCAGAGAAGTAGCATGAAGAAAAAAGACACGAGTTTTCTTGAACAGTGAACCGGGTTCCGCAGTAGTATTTACAAACCTGAAGCAAAATTTAAACTTAGAAAATAGGTATAGAAATTTTGTCTGTCAATGAACACAAAAAACATACCTTACCGTACTTGTTGCCAGGCCAACACTGTCCTCCGAAACCGATATTTTATATATATGTGAGAACGTTGTAGGCCTTTTATACTGTAGATTTTGCATAATATGGTACTTGTTGACAGGCCTACACTGTCCTCACATACCTATTAATGCTGTAATTTGGAAACATTGTGAAAGTCAATTATTTTTAAAAGAGTGGAGTTTCTTGCCGGCTCTTCTCCATAGGAAACGAAAAATTGGACCTAGCTTCTGACATTTTATAAGTGCCCATGTGGGTTTATGTGAAATATAAATATATTTATATATTTTTTAATCAACTGTCGCTAATGAGAAACAATTACTTTTCTATTGTTACTGAACTTCATAAGTTCGATCGACAGATGTGGGTATGGGGTCCAATGTCCAACAACCAGGAAGGTTCTTAAAGGTTGGTGAATATAAAGCATGTACCAGAAAGGTCTTATCATATTTGAGGGTATGGCAGAGACCGATAAAATTAACGACTTTCTCTATGGGACCAACAAACCTATCGCGAAAATATAATCATACAAATCTTAAATACCTACTCGACCCAAATGTATGGGATAGATTTGTTTCGAGTAGGTATTGAAGTTTGTATGGGAGAGTTGATCAATAACAGCGATTTTACCGCCCATTGTAATGTAATGTAATTAAAATTATCCGTTATTTATATGGTTTACACAATAAAGAGGATTATATCCTTTAATGAGGGACACGTAACTTTCTTTACACTTAAAACTCCCTAGATGGAAGGAAGGCATGATTATAAAACTATGCATGTTCCTAAAACTGGTAATGAATATTTCTGTAATGTGGGAACCCTACAACTTCAAATGAGGTGGCGGGTAATGTACTTAATCTTTGTTTACGTTTTTTTTTTCTGCGCTTATTATAGAAGGTATTTACCGCTCGCTTTTCATAAGCACGCGGTTTTTCTCGCTTGTTCCTGTATTATTTGTCTAGTTTGTACTGCAGAGAGTAGTTTACTTAACATACGGCTGTTAAGTTGCTAAAGTAAAACTACTCTCTCCAAATATTCACTGGACAGTTCCTTATCCCGGAACCAGGAAATGCCAAGTGAAAATTTCTGGAAAACTGCATTAAATCCTAGCTTTCGAATCCTAACCTCCTAACTTAACCTAACTAACATTATAAACAAGCTGTTCGTGCCCAGCGTCGCCCGGGATGAATTTCATGCAAAAATACCATTCAAATTTTTGAATTTCTCGGTGGATTTATAATAATGCTTTCATACAAACCTTGTCCTCACAAAATCTAAATAGTTGGCAGCCGCTTTAAAGTAAATTTGAGTGAAAAAAATTGGCAATTGCTTTTCATTTATATATACCATGTTTAAAGATACATGCGAATGTAAGTTTGTTCTTTTTGTAACGCTTTCACGTTAAAACGGCTGAACGGATTTAGATGAAATTTGGCACACAGATGGATCATGACCTAGATAAGGACAAAGGTTACTTTTCATCCTGAAACGCAGACGAAGTCGCGGGCAACAGCTAGTTTTGTATAAATAAATAATTACTACCTCGTTGGACTCGTGGTCGGAAGCGCTATGCTGTGCATGGGGTCCTGGATTCGATTCCAGGGTCAGGCAAATTGTTATTAGGTATTCCATCTGGAATTTCTCAGTAGCAGCCCGGAGTCTGGCTTTATACCCAGTCGATGTCAATAGGCTCGCCCCCTATTAAGGGGACTTAAACGTTACAAGAATTTTTTTTTGTGTACTGTAGTGACCACTCTGCCTATTTCCTTCAGGGAATAGGGGCGTGATGTTATGTTGAACAATAAATAAAAAGTTATAAGTTTATTGTAAAAAATACTGTGTGTTTACAATTCAAAATGAACTCTAATGTTTAAACCAGGCCGGGCCCGTGTCTAAGACGTTAGTTGCTTCCCAAATACAATCAGACATGATATGTACTAGACTATGTGATGTATATCATGTTATATACATATAAATATATAAACTCACGCTTTCCTCCCGTCGGTAGGCAGAAACTACAGAACACCACCTGCTACGATCCTCACTTACTACTTTTGCTCCGCTAACGTTCACACATCATGTTAAAGTTAAACGAATTTATAAATAAAATAAATAGTCGGGTTTGTTACACCGATTTATACTTATGATCTTTGATTTCTTGGATTTGTCTCTTCCCCGAATAGCAACTATTAAAACACGGAAAAAAAAAACAATTCGAAGATAATGTTTTAGGCGTAGTAAAAAAAATAGCTTAAAATACAATGCATTAAGTGATATGATAAGATATGCAAGTTTCCATTAAATATAATTACGGTAACTACAAAAGTAAACAATTGTGGAAAGACTAGCGCAAAATAAGGAAGGTCTTTCCCAGCAGCTATAGACCATTACGCACACTAAATTGATAGGAAAAACGTATTCATTCAGGACTAACTAGATGCCTTAATATACATAGAATTGAGACTCCTTACACAATAATAATAACTTCCTGAACCTCTACCGATTCTAAACCTTTCTCTAATTGTTACTGTCATGATAACGGTTACAGCTTATTTGCATGTACATTTTCACTGAGAAGGGATAGTTCCGTTAAGTCTCTGTTGTCCGGTGGGTTAGGAGCTTTGGGTTATTTACGATTATATTTCAGGATTAACGTAATTCGGACTGATTAGGACTTAACTTAAAATGGCTATGTTTTTATTTATCACGTGGTGAGTGAAAGAAATGCTGTTGGAAGCAGTCATATGCACTTAAATAGTATAGAGATTCTTGAAAAAACGTTTGTTCATTTATATGCAAGTAAATCCGATCCGTTTCAAAAAACTATGGACGCACTTAAAAATGCCCGTATCTCCTCCGTACCGTGCATCGCATCGATCATCACATCGCATTTTCGTTCATTCGTGCGCAAAGTACCGCCCAACCATAAGAGATGAGATCCATACAAATTACAAATGGCGACATATTCGAAGTAGAAGTTGTGAAATTCGCGCACTGTTTGAAATATGTGTGAGCGACGTGGCGTTCAAACCTTTCAAGCTTTCTTGGATCGCAAACGGGGATACAAAACGGTGGAACGGTGTTTAGCGAACTAAGAGCCACATGGACTTGGATGATGGTCGTATCGCAGTAAGCTAAGTTAGAAACAAGTAGAAGGCAGACATTACTAATCAGGTGTTGTATTTAAATAGGTTACAGAAAAGCTGGTATATTATGTAAAAATCTCAATTTGAATATTTTGGTAAAAAAAAGCTTGAAGTGCGTTGTAAATTCCGAGCTCGACTCAGCCCAGTTTTCACGGTGAGATTTTTACAGAATACACGAGGTCTTAATTTTCCAAATCATAGCAACAGTCAATTTGTGCTTGCTATCGATACCCTTCTTTTTTTTTTGGGTGGGAAATCATCAAATTACTTCTCCAGGGCGTGTCAGACTTTAACTGACTAAAACCCACCCGTGTTCCTTCAGTTGCCTGTAATATTAAATTATAAGATTAAAGACTACGTCGAAGACAAGAAAGTTTGGCAATAATTCCTTCTGCACATGTGGCTTCCCTGGTACCTCATAAACAGCATCACTATGTAAATTTCTAATAACTGCTCCCAAATAATGGTGTTTAATTTTTATTTTTCATTATTAGATATGGACTTTTACATATCTCTGACATAATTCTTTCATTATTTGACATTATATACCTACAATTTTTAATAAGTTTTTGATTTTACTTTATTAGATTATTTTATATTTTGTAAATGTGAGAACGTCGTAGGCCCTGTGGATTGTAAATTTATAGACAATTGTCTATTTGTTTAACATATGGTACTTGTTGACAGGCCTACACTGTCCTCCCATACCTGTTAACACTGTAATTGGAAAACATTGTAAAATACATATTTTTAAAAGAGTAACCATGGAGTTTCTTGCCGGCTCTTCTCCATGGGAAACGACCAATTGGAACCGTGCACCTAGAATCTGACGTTTCATAAGAGCCTCATAAGAGCCTTTCATAAGAGTAGGTCTATGTGAAATAAAATATTTTGATTTGATTTGATTTGATTTTGCCAGGGCCACGGTTTCTCTTTCGAATTTCCCACGGCCCTGCTATTAATACCCTGCCATCAAAAAATAAATACAGAAAATCTGGAAAACGACCAAACAATAATAAATAATATAGCAAATTGATCAAAATCATCTGTTTTGCATGTTATTGGACAACCACATCCTGAACTATCTTGTTCATAAACTATGGGATTAAGGGCGACCCTTGCATAATTTATTATTGTATCAAGGCAAAAGGTAGTGATATTATCATATTAGTCATAATCCTACTTAATGTTAGAGTTTGTGTGTGAAGAGTCATGATGTGTCCTTGAAGAGTAACTTCCTACACTAAATCAATACTTGGTATATGCAGCAAAAATAATGAATTTTTGCTGCATATACCATCCGACAATATGTAACGATCTCAGTGCGAATCCGACTCGATCTTGACAGATTTTGAGCAGATATGAAGGATTGAATGTGCATCGGAAAAGAAGGACATTTTGAGAAGTTGGCTTTTTGCGAAAGAGACGTTCTGTGCAATGAAGATTTTTCGAAAGGGACATTTTGCGAAGTGGTCATTTTGCGTCCGGTAGACTTTTTGAGAAGTGGTTTCAAAGAATATCATATGGAAGCATATCCATATTAGAGAGTAGTGTAACGCTGATTTCTGTATTGTTATCGACCAAACATTTTTATCTATTTAGAGAACCGTTTCCAGTCGGTGCAGATGCAGCTAAGTATTAAAATACTTAGCCACATCTGCTGGGTGTATTGGAAGCTTAGTAGATACAGCCATAATAACGTTTAATAATTTTATACCATATACTTAATGCACGCGTAATAAGGCACATAAAAGTTATAATAAACTATAAAATCATATGACACAACGTTAGGGTAAAAAAAAATACACTTTGAGACTTCCTTTGTACATAGTTCGATTATCCTGCAAAGTTGCACGATGAATTATTTGATTAATTACCAACTGTTACCCGCGACTACGTCTACAATCCAGGATAAAAAGTAACCTAGGACCTTATTTAGGTCACGGTCTATCCATGAGCGAAATTTTATCAAAAACCGTTCAGCCGTTTTAGAGTGAAAGTGTAAAAAGCAAACAAACAAACTAACTTTGGCATTAGTAATGTTAGTTAAGGATTATGAAGTAAGGATAATCCGTTTATTGTAAGGTTTAGGGGTAACTTTGATATTACATTCTATCGAGAATTTTTATGCTATCGTAAAATCGCCACACACAATACTTAGCAATATCTAGTCCTTATCTTAGTTATGGCAGCAGTCTGGAGCAAGCGAAATTGTCCTCATCGGAGATGTGAACCAGCTCCCATTCTTGAACAGAGAGAACCTATTTGAGTTAAGACAAACCCGTCCAAACCTGGTGGCTGGTATCACCCAGGAGTTGCTTTGCACGCACCGTAATCCGAGGGATGTGGCGTTTGCACTGAGCGAGATATATTCCGGTATATAATCCTCCAAGTCGTCGCTGTCGCGGGTCCACTCCCTGGGGGTGAAATGTTACACAGGTACGCAAATACCGAGCACTGCCCAAAACACCCTATTCATAGTTCATACGCAAGAGGAGAAAGCTTCTCTTATAAGCTAGGAATATGGCTCCGGCGAAGGGTCGCGCAAGTTAACCATACACGAGGCTCAGGGGTTGACCTACGACAGCGTTATCATCATAAACACGAAGTCCAGGAGGCTCCAAATCCACGAAAGCGTCTCTCACGCGGTAGTGGCGATGTCGAGACACACAGTCAGTTGCGTCTACTACTCAAACGACGCCGACGACGCCACGGGCCGCTTTGCAAAGAGAGCGTTGGATGCGCCGACTAAAACGGTCGTCGAATACAACCTGAAGACGGCCATCCAGCATCCGTGGCACCGCATGTCCGGTCGTTAGGTTCCCTAAGAAATGGTTGAGCTGAACGGCGCGAATGTGTAAGTCATGTCCGTGAACGGACGCCGTCTGTCCGGGCTGGTCGGCTCACACTGCCACGTGGAACTCTTTCACATGTCTCCACCCAAATATGTACAAAACATAAAAAAAAAAAAAAAATGAAATAATTGTAAAAAATCGTGTATTAGAATAAGTATTCATTGTTTTAATTCTATGTCAGTATTGTGATGTCTGTGTATAAATAATTGTGCAACAGCATGCGTGTAAAAAAAAGGATGGATTCAAGTACACTTAAGTTAGTATAACTGTAGTAAGAATAAGTGTCCGATGTAAAACCACGTTAATTGTAACATAAGAAAAACTTGTAAACAATCAAAATCTCGTGAACAAAGGCGCGGATCACCATGTCCGCGGAATGTGGTTTACTTTACATTCATTAAAAGTTAATGCTACAACAGCCATTCATGCTACTGTAGGGTGGTTAAGTTTTACACTGCCAAATCACAAAACACTATTGAGTTTTAAAACGTTTATTATAGGACTCAGAATACAGATGTACAGTTAGAAACAACACTACAGCATGAAGGAAGAAACAAACTAAATAGAGGAAGATAGAAAAGCACTTTTACACTACGAGAAAGTCTAGATTTAGGCAAAACATATAAGCATGAGCGGTTAGGTGCGAAGCAGAAAATGTGCACACTACAAGCATTTTCGCAATGTGAGCTAAAGCAATAACACGTCAATTCAAACCTAATTCACAATTTCATCCACTCACCACTAAGTACAGTTGCAATGAATTGCTATTTCTATCACACTGTCCTTCAATTGCTATAACTCTACGCAATCAGTTTCAAGCAATTGCGGTCAGTGACACTTCAACAAAAGAAACTATTCATGCGTCTTGATTGACTGAACACTTACTTATGTAATGTCTACACAGGTCCCTTTACAAATAAAGTGAAAGTGAAAAGTTTTCATTCAAGGTTGTCTGCGGCTGAAGAAGTTAGTAAGGTTAGTTTGTGTAGGATGAGCTAGATGTTAGTTTTCTTTGACATATTATATATAGTTCAAATTGTTCAGGTAACATGAGAGATATTATAATTATGTGGCAGCTTTGTGTTTACTGGTTAGCAATGTCGTCGACGGAGATGGTGATAAAAAACGGTTTATTTCCCATATATTCGAAACATCTGTAAAATATCATAACCGTTTCAACTAAACGACGTCCACTCTCCATTAGCTTTGGGTGACTAGCCATCTTACGAGGCCCATAGTAAGTGACAATGTTTAAGTGCCATAGGTCATCACTGGCAACACGCACTATCCAAAGATTTTCGTCTAGAGACACTGCATGTCAATAGTCTTAAAATATTGCAGTGAATTTTAGAAACTACAAATATAATTGCTCAATGGGATAATTCTGACGTTATTCTTTACGCTATAAATAGAACGAGTAAATGATCGAAAATCAATACGATCCATTGCATTGTCAGCATATAATTTAATTTGTATCTTTCCGATAAATGTAAACCAATGGTGCTTGGAGACACAGCGGTTAATTCAGGACATTTACTGCTTCAGGTCTGGAAAATAATCATATTTCTCATTTCAAGTTTCGTAACGAAATTCATAATATCTCACTACAATGCATACAACATAAAACTAATATTCCTACCTACTAAAAATTCATCCGTAGCGAAACGAAATCTCCTTCAAACTCAAACATCGAAGGAATTTAAAATTCTCGAATACAAAATCTTGCCATCTTTCAAATTCGATATAGTGTAAGGAGTTTCTCCCAATGATACTCCGATATGCCAAAAGTAGTTTTCCTGTTCCCCGAATGGCAATATGTTCAATGTTCATATTATAATATCAGATTTTCCAATTTCTATGATCCCTTATTCTATTATTAGGAGAAATAGCGTATGTACATAATATTATTGTACTGCGTACCTTTGAATTGAGTTATTCAATACGGTTGGGTTCATAGCGCAGTAGAAATGTGAAGTTTTGATGTTATTTGCCACGAAGGTATAAACGAAAATACGTCTAGTTTAAGGCCGAGTTTCACCATACCATGTTAATTAGTATAATTTTCTGCCAAAATGTTAACGGGACATTAACAGTGGCGAGTGTTTCACCATGCGCTGATCCATGATTATATTTCTGAATCAGTCGTTAAATTTAATTGCTGCGTAGAGGTCCTTTACCTTAATAACCGACATTAAGTAAGTTGACAAATTCATCAAAATGGAAGCAGCGTATTACTTTATTATCGAAGATCCAAATGATTTGGAAATTTTGGACGACTTGAACGATTTAAAATGACGACGTCCTAAAAATGTTTAGGACTTATTTAAGCTTCCAAACCAAGCTAATTCAAACATCATTCTCATTTGTCGAGAAATTTCGGCCACGTTCACGCGTTTTCTTGCATAACATACATAATCAGCTAATAACGTGCTGGGACACAGGCCTCCTCTCGATGAGAGGGAGTGGGCCGTAATCTACATTGCAGGTTGGTAGACACGTCTTCGAATTTTGGTTCTAGGTCATGCTGGTTTCCTTACGATGTTTTCCGACACCGTTTTGAGAGCAGTGGTTGATTAAATAATTTACACAGTTGCCTGAGCCAGGGCCACGGTATCTCATTTGAATTTCCCGCGACCCTGAGGCATCGGCCCTATCAGACCGCGTCATTATGTGCTGACATCTCGGAACTCGACGCGCCGTTGACCCGGGCCTGGTCCTTACCGGACGTCGAGCTAATGCTACGCAGAAGGAGGTGACGGCTTTCCATTCCCTCTCGCTCCGTACGATGGCCTGGACCAGGGCCGGACGAGAGATATCGCCGCCGCCGATCGCCTCCGCGAGGACACGGCAGTGCTCCACCCAAACTGGGCAGACCTCCACCGTATGCTCCACCGTTTCCTCCCGCCTTTCACGAAACAGGAACCTCCCGAAACAACCATATCCGGTGAGGACCTCTGACAGGCGGAAGGTGAGAACGCCGCGCCGTGGCGCCTCTCCATCCACTCCACAAATAGGGGACTCATGGCCGCTATTGTGGCGTGCCCAGCACTGGGTTGCGACAATCGCACCCTCCATGTCGCCATGAGATCCCGCCGGAGCTCTGTCCGCTGTACCGTGATTTCTCGCGGCAGCGGAGTGACACCCCGGACTGGGCCACCACTGCTACACCACACCACACCGACGATTATCGCTATTCGCACTATTCAAGTGCATTCAAGGACAACCCTCGATTGGTCTAGGACGATTGCAGGATATGGAAACAAAGATATTGGATTATAAACTGACTATCTAGGACTATTGGAATACTTAAAGCCCCTGCGTGACTAACGATTTATATAAATTACACAGATAAAATGACAAGGGGTGACTTGCACACTCAATAATAGGTTCTCGAAATCGGATTATTATTATAATCTCCTTTATTTAATTAAATATATAGAAAATGTATTGTTAAACATTGGGATATAAAAATATCCGGAACAGTGTCCAAGCTACGCGGTGGTCAGGGGTCCATAGAGAGGAACCTCCTTACAATGCCAGCCGTGTCCAGAAGTACCGCTTTCTAAATCAAGCTCTTGATCAAACTGCCCAACGAGAGCCTCCTCAGGTGTTGGTCGAGAATCTTGGCTATTAAGCCATTGACTGTCACGACTATCGGCAGAATGATAGCTGAGTCCACGTCCCGTATGTCGACAACCAAGATTCTTTCAATAGAAACACACCACGAACACCACAAAACGATAATAACAAAATTTTAAACGTCATGACATTTAAATTTTGTTGCATTATTTAATGCCAGTTCTTAATATACGGCTAGCTTATAAAATCCATTGGCACTAAACATTGACATGTGACATTGCGACTTTTTATTTATAGTTGCTTTGTTAGCTGACCGATGTAAGATTACAGATACATGACTCATTCGCTTAACGCCATGGTTTCCTAATGTGGCCGTTTTTTTTTTCTGGTGGGACGTAAATACCATCGATTTTTATTTTAATGACTGATTTACTAATGACCGATTATGAACAGTATGGTGAAACTAGGTCTAAAGTTTTAAACAGTAGCCAGTTTAAGAACTACCGGGCTGCTATTTAATTCCTGCTGACAAGAAATGACGCTTTGATTCTAGAAATTCGGAAAATAACAATAACATGAAACTACATAAAGTTTATGAGATCGACAGTAAAATTATACATCAGAGAACTTCTTCATATTGCAGACGGCTTAGAACTATGGATTTTCTGCTGTGTAAAACCTGCCAAAAAAGGCCAATCAATCCTGTAACTCACTTAAAATTATATTCAGAGAAAAATCAGATGATTGACTTGTTAAACGGACTTAGTTTTAAAATTGGTACCTTCATGGACAAAAATATCCAAATTGCACCCAATGCTAATACGATTTACACTCCAGTCGTACCAAAGCCAAAGAAACAATGAAACATTTAAAATTGGTACCCTTCATGGACAAAAATGTCGAAGCTAGAACTAAATCCACCAATAAAGTGCCCCCAATGCTAATACGATATAACTCCAGTAGCCTCAAAGCTAAAGAAACAATAAAACACATTAATAGTCCGGTTAAGTAGTCACGACCTCTCAAGGTCAACTACGAGATGCCATACCCAAAAAAAAAAACACATTAAGTAGTTCACTCCAAGCACCTATTTAAGCTCTCGCGTCCGGAAAAAATCTAGGAATTCGATTTATTTACACAGAGTTATTTACTTTTAAGGGTCTAGACAGACGTGCGATAACCATAACAACACCACGACAAAAGTGTGATCGGCCAGGTAATGTATGCAAACGCACGCAGCACAGAAAAGCTGATGTGACCATAATGTAGGGAAACTATTTTTTTTTCCCAGATGGCATAATAATATTATGTAGTTTAAAGTTGCGTTCAATGATAGTCGATGTTCATCCATAATCGTGCGGACACATACGCAACGGAAAGCCCTACACGTCAAGTACGTTGGAGTTTTTTTTTAGTTTAACACTAATCTACTTCGTTTAAGAAAAATCAATGTAATAGAGAAACATTTTATTACATTTCGCCTCAAAAGTATCCTATGTGTTAATTAATGTTATAAACGATACATTTGTGACAAATTTCATCCTAATCCGTTTAGTAGTTTTTGCGTGATTGAGTAACAAATATGCAAACTTTCAGTTTTATACATATAAGTAGGATAAAAACGAAATTAAAATATTTTTCTTTTTCACACAATTTCAACAGAAGCAGATTTTTTTTTATCGTTGGCATCACACCAAACGCTTTCATTGCTATTAATTACATGATCATGATCTTTAACGATGAATTTACTGTAAAGGTGAAAATTATCGGCTGAATATTTTATAATTTAATAACTGCAAACCGTGTTACACTTCTCGTGCTTCAAAATGTTCACTCACGTATATAAATTATCGTTGCTTTACTGAATCATTTATAAAATGAATTTTCACGATTTATTTTAATCATGTTATTCAATCTGTCTTGCCTTTTCCCTATGTCTGCCATGTCGACAGTGCCGGCTTCCAGGTTGACCAGATAAGCTGACTACCAGTATTTTAAATTAAGGGACTGCTTGACTGACTTCCCCAACATAGTTGTTGAGTAAAACGCTACCCCTTGGTAAAGCTGGATGTCAGACTTTTGAATTTCAGACTACCCGTAACGACTGTCAAAGATCTAAGAACGGCTTAACGCGCTTTCCGGCACGGAGGGGTTTTGATATGTATTTGATGGTCAACCATCCACGAACTAGCTGCGGCAACCGTATCTTAACCGTAGCCTAAACCACAAGCCCCTCCCCACGTGTTTTAATTGAATTACTAAAGGAAACAATTTGAAGGGAAAAGGTTTTAAATCAGAATAACAAGAATGGTTCAGCAATAACTTTTTATGAGTGAAACCTTCTCAGATATCAGGTGGCGAAATCCCTTTTATGCCGAGACCACGGATTTAATTTCCGAAATTCGAAAACTTTATTGCCTTCGCAGAATGTTCTTGTGAAACTTGTTCTTTTTGGATATCTACCGCAAAATAAATTTGGTGAGGAAATATTGTATTCGTAAGTTAGAAGCCAGCTTGTCTGCCAACTTGGATCAAGTTGAGACGAGTATTTTAATTCATGGGTGTGCTTCTAAAGTTTTGAAGTAAGGGCCTTGATACACTTGTTACCCGATTTTCCCTATGGGATGATATAATTTTGCGTACTATATGAAATGTTTAAACTTGTGCTTGTGTGGTATTTTGTTACACCAAAAACACATCTTATCTATTTATGTATTTAACACCTGAGGAGCTGTTGTGCACAGCAATTCTTTCTATGATTCAGTAGGTACTAAAGTCTTTATGAAAATTGTATGACACTCATTTAACTTACATTTGTTTATCCGATATTGTTGTATTGCTGAAAAGCAAACCTTTAGCTACCTCTGTCTATTTTCCACATCCATTTATCTCATTTCATGTGATCTCATATTATTTTTCCTTTTATTGAATGTTGTGACATTTTGTATCTAACATTGTTATCTGTCAGTTTTTATTTTTCTATGGTATAGAGCTAAGAGGTCGTCTATTTTATTGTAAAGGTATCGTAAAACTAGTGTTAAGCCGGGTTCTCGCTGTAAGCCATCTTTATAGTTCCTGGCCGATAACCAATTAAGAAGTATTTGGATTGAAAACTAAAAAAGTCACTTCTAGAACGATCGGCCAGAGGCTATATAAACCATCCGATACTTTTCACCAGGTTCATTTGATTCCGTCTTTTGACTCGGTCTTTTGGCTTCTTTCGTTTTGCAAAGATCGCCCCAATTATACATCAGTTAGTAACTGACTTCACACCATCTATTCAGAACGTAATCTGGTCTGAGATAATGAATATGACTCCGAGTATATAGTTTAATAAGGTAAAAATAGGCTGTAACAAATACTTATTTCTTCCATGCATTAATCGAACCCGCCATAGTTGACACATTTGTAAGTAGCAGCATCAGTTTAACCTGCTATTTACATTGTGATGTAGCGAGATATGCTCTTAACCAATACGTCAAACGTGTCGTCAAAGGTTTGTTAAAATAATGGACCACTTTACTCCCTACCACATACTATGCCAATGGGTTAATTCTCGCAGTAATAAGGTTGTGTCTTGGTAAATAAATAAAAAAAAGTCATAAATTTAGTTAAAAATATCTTTAATCTCCATCCATTGCTTTAAACATGTAACATTTTTTAAAGCACAAACATTAGAATGAAATACACTGCTAAATATATTACTAGACGTTCCATAATCATCAAATATTTTTTTTAAACTAGGACAGTTTTTATTTTCTAAATTATATATTTTGTCATGTTTTACTATGTGTTTTAACCACAAAACTTTTTCACTACCTTTAACCCTTCTATCCGTTAATGTACCCAACCTTATTCGTTATTGGTATGGTTGGATACAACAAACTTGAGACAAGGAGGGACTTAGCTATAACCACATATGTATTCCAATTATTACGCGGTAAGACTTATAATCCCGGTGTTTTGAAGGAGATTTGTCTGAATGCACCTGACAATTACGCATTGCGACGCAGGAAGCCACGGTTACTAGCAGTGTCACACGCACGAACTAACTTACTCAGCAAAGCGCCACTGACGCGCGCCTTGCACGCACTCAATGACACTGCTGACAGGATCGATTTATTTTCCTGCTCTCTGAATGAATTCACAAAAGTAATATTGTATGTTTTATGTTATTTAAGATAGTATAATAAGGACCACGCTACCGCATTAGGATTTTTCCTGTAATGATAGCAGTGATTGTGGAAATACAAATAAATAACTAAAATTTATACTCAAAGACAAATTGTCTATGGCATATTGTGAAATCACGCGTGCGTTTTTAACTTTTGCTCGACAATAGTTGATCCTAAAACTAGTTATTTCCAATACTCCATTTTGAACATCAATAATTCCTATTTTCATTTTTATATGAAGTTATCATTATTATTAAAACATTAAAAACCTTAAGGCAAATTTTTATTAACCATAAATACAATATTTTGCCAACAGTGTTAAAATGTAAGACGATTAATGAATTAGGGCCGAGCTCAGGCAAGGATCTCCATCCTTGCCTGAGCTCGGCCCTAGTTCATTTTGAAACAGCCATTTCGGGGCCGTGTGATTTCCCGTTTTGGCAAATTGAACTGGCTGGCCAGA
Source organism: Dasypolia templi (assembly GCA_963555695.1). NCBI lineage: Eukaryota > Metazoa > Arthropoda > Insecta > Lepidoptera > Noctuidae > Dasypolia > Dasypolia templi. The sequence goes on along the minus strand of OY743137.1, from coordinate 7,282,341 downwards.
CCGCCAGATCTGACGGCGCTGACTTCTTTATTCGGGGATTTCTGTAATCTCGCATTTACCACTAACCACAAACATTGTAAGTCTTGAAAGCCAACATTGAAGAAGAAGTCCACAAATTGCAAGATGTTTCGCGATCAACATTTCAAATATCCGTAAAACGAGCACACGCGTGCATCAGGACATTGTCTTTTGACCGATATTTTGTCTTTGTTTTAATGTCATAAATTTAACACTTTTTAATAAACTTTCTGTGTAAACAGATCTCAATTTTGTTAATTTCCAACCAAATAGCAGTCAAATCAATTGGCACATTGAAGCTAGAAGCTGAAAGTGGAAAATCATTTTCAAAACAAATATAATCATTCGATATCCGGGTTTGAAAAGTACCACTTAAATATAGCAAAACATTATTGCGTTGTTTTGTAAGTTGTTGGTATGTAAAAAAATTAATGGCACAAAATGACCATGATTATGTTTCGACTTAAAAAGAGACTGTGACCACTGTTTGTTTTGGTTTTTCTTTTCAGAGTACATAGTCTGTTAGGAAACATTGAACTCATCTAGTTTTAAAACGTATGTTAATTGATACGAGTAAAAGTGTTTTTTGACCGTATTCACAGAAATAAATAATTATCTGACTGCCTCGTTGGTCTCTCATTGCCTCGTTGGTCTTTCATTGTTAAAAAAATTATTAACAATGAAACGGGTAAGTCGGTTAAACAAGAAAATCAACTTGAAATTATGGTGGACAACAAATTAGTTAATAAGGCAGCTGACGTAGCTGAGGCATTTAATGAGTTTTTTGCCAATATACCTATAACTACGACTTGCTCCTTAAATTCGTCCCCGTCTAAAGCTGAGAATCTTTTGAATAGTAGTGTGCCAAAATGTACTCGCATATTTAGCTTCGAACATGTAACGCCTAATGATGTAATTAACGTCTTTAACACACTTAAATCTAAAAACACTGGTGATTACTGGGGCATCTCAATTAAACTTTTAAGTAACATAATAGACATCGTAGCCCCCTATCTAGCTGTTACTTTTAATAAATGTGTTGATATAGGAACTTTTCCTGACCTCATGAAGAGTAGTAAAGTCATACCATTATTTAAATCTGGTAATAAAAATAACATTGGCAATTTCAGGCCTATTTCTATCTTACCAGCATTTAGCAAAATCTTTGAAAAGTTAATACTTAAGCAGTTGCTAAGACATTTTAATTTAAATAGCCTACTTCATAATGAACAATATGGCTTTACAAAAGGACGTTCAACTAAAGATGCGGGTGTTGCTCTGCTGAAACACATATTTAATGCATGGGAGAAATCGCAAAATGCTATTGGAGTTTTCTGTGATCTCTCTAAAGCCTTTGATTGCGTGCGCCATGACACGCTTTTGCGTAAACTACGTCATTACGGTGTCCAAAACGAAGCTCTCAACGTAATAAATTCTTATTTACACAATAGGTTCCAATGTGTAGATGTCGATGGTGTGAAATCATCCGGGCTTCCAGTTCAGTTAGGTGTTCCTCAAGGCTCAATACTAGGTCCATTCTTGTTCTTAGTGTATATCAATGACTTACCATTCTATTTAAATGATATCTGTGACGTTGTACTGTTTGCAGATGATACCTCTCTTATTTTTAAAGTAGACAGGAATAGACAAGAGTTTGACGACGTAAACAGTGCACTCTCAATGGTTACGGATTGGTTTACGTCAAATAACCTAGTTCTCAATGCTAAGAAAACTAAATGTATAAAGTTCGTCTTACCGAATGTTAGAAATCTAGGACCCAACATCGTCTTAGATAAAGAGCTGCTTGAAACAGTAGACTCGGCAGTTTTTCTGGGCATAACAGTAGATGCCAAACTTCAGTGGGGCCCACATATATCAAGCCTAGCGGGGAGGCTCAGTTCAGCCGCCTACGCTGTCAGGAAAGTAAGACAATACACTGACGTTGATACAGCACGGTTAGTCTATTTTAGTTATTTCCACAGCGTTATGTCCTACGGTATTCTGCTGTGGGGCAAAGCTGCTGATATTCAAAATATATTCGTCCTTCAAAAACGAGCTGTCCGAGCAATTTATCAACTAGGAGCCAGAGTTTCTCTTAGAGATTTTTTTAAAGATATTGGTATTCTTACGGTAGCATCACAATTTATCTTCGCCAACATCTTATACATTAGGCAAAATATACACTTATACACTAAAAACAGTGATTTTCACAATGTTAATACTAGAAATAAGAACAAACTACGTGCTCCCTTTCACCGGCTTCATAAGGTTCATAACTCATTTGTTGGGCTAGGCATAACCTTCTATAACAAACTACCCTCTTCTTTGCTAGATTTGCCTTTTAATGCGTTTAAAGCTTCAATTGACGACTACTTAAACGATAAGAATAGCTGGTCGCTGTAATTAACTCAAGACTATGTTTATGTTCTTTCTCCAGAATCAGCTTACATACTGACAGGGTATACGAGTTCGTATATTTATTTTAATTTTATTTGACTGTATAAGTCAATTAGTTTTAGTTACATTCATTTATTATTGACATGATCCGCTCTTTACAATGTTTTTCAATGAGTTGTATTGCAATAAGTGGTTAGCTAGCGACCTCGACATTTGATCTTAAATTATTCTTGCCTGAGCAACCGGCAGCGAGTTCGTCATGCTCCCGTAGATGTCACTGCTTGCGGTAGCGTCGGGGATCGGGTTGCCTCCTTCCCTCAAATATGGCGAGGGGGGCAATGGCTGATCTTTGCGTTATGCTCGTGAACGGGTGCTGCTTGTGGTGACTGGTCGTCTAGCTGTCTATGGTTTTGATTTTGTTAAAGTAATTGTTCTGTTAACTTATTTTACTTCGATGGTCCTGGTTTGTCATTTGTGTTTACTTAAAAAATAATCCAATAATGCATATGTAAGATGTCACGCCCCTTATGCCTGGAGGCTTTTATTTGTGTATTAAGTTATGTTGTTTTATTCATTGATTTTTTTATTGGTTTCTGTTTTGGGTATATTGGCGTGGCTAGCTTAAATATGGCAGATAATTTAATATGTATTTTTTTTTGTGTTTCGGTTTTTATTCTTTGATTACCTTATAATTATATAATTCAATGGTTTTCTAACTAAACAGACAGCTGTGCTGCTGGGGAGTTTGTTGCGCCACTTCTTCTTCCCAGCTAAAGCACTAGGAAGTGGTGAAGGGCGGGCGTTTTGGGGGACTGTCTTATGTAATTTTGACGTTCGAAAAGTGCTGACTTTCAGCCTAGTTTGAATAAATGACTTTTGATTTTGATTTTGATTTTGTCTAGTGGTCGCAATCGCTACTGCTGAGCATAAGGTCCTGGGTTCGATTCCAGGTCGGGCAACGTGTTATTGGGTTTTTCTATCTGCAATTTCTCAGTAGCAGCCCCGTAGTCTGGGTTTGTGCCTGGATGGAAATAGGCTCGTCCCCTATTACATGGGACTTAAAAACATAACTGGCGAAATATGGGTGTTACTATAGGTAAACCTCTGCCCAACCCTCACACGCTGACTTTAAGTTGATAATTGAGTATGCGCACCGAATTGTCACAAATCTTTAAAAAAATAAAAACGAACATTCTCAGAACATGATAAATTATCTGCAAAATACACACAGAATTTTCTACCAATCTAACGCTGTTTTATAATCATATAACTTTAAAATGCATACGGAATTTAACAGGCTACCCTAAACGATATCGATATCGATATTCCACGTCTGACAAATAACCGCTTATCTTCTGTGATGCAGAAGCGTTGCGGGCGTGATAAAATCTTCTATTTATATGTTAGCCTTTACAGTAGAATAAAAATGCGTAGAAGCGAAATGATCCGAAACAATAAAAATAGTTACAAGGCGTAAGAAACAAGCAAAACAATCAGGATTGTACAGTCGATTAGGGAAAGTGAAAGTCAAAGCACTTATTTTAATTAGGCAAATAAAAGGCACTTTTGAACGTCATTTAGTAGTTCCGTATGGAGAAGAATGGCCAAGAAACTCAACCGTTACTCTTTTTAAATGTGTCACAATATTTTGTTTTTATACGTGAAGACGATGCACCAAGAAAAATTACAATACAGTGACAAGAAGTCGTGGTGACCTACTTCACATGAAATGTTTCGCAACTCGCTTGGAAGCAACTCTGTTGTGCCACTACACAATGCTCTCGAGTTTCCCTTCTCTACATTTTACTTTATCTATGCCGTCACTGAGCATCTAGGTACCTATCTGCTTTGATACCCACCCCTTGCTATTTTCTCAGCGTTACGTAGGTACGGAGTAAATATCGGGCACAGTTGAAGTTGTCTCAGGGAAATTGGCCGTGTTTAAGTTTTCGATGTTAGTATGTGCACCTACAGTAGTTTCGTGTTAGTGTTAAGGAGTTTATTTATCTAAAGTTAGGGAAAAATGTTAGCAAGATGGTTTTGGGTATCCAGTTTTATACAGATCTGTACTATGTTTATCTTATGGCTCGTAGTATTGTCTTGCTGATGTAGATGTTTTATTGGTAAGGAAGATAAACACCCACTTCAGTAGTCACATATATTGTTTATTTACATAAGAAGTTAGATAGGAGGAGAAATCTCAGTAGATAGATATTAGAGTATTGATTTAGTGAAAAGTAAAGAAGGTACACTACATTAAGTTTGCATATTAAACATCATCATTAACACATGTAAGAAACAACACGAGCTTCGCGTCGGTGTATTAATTACGACTGTGGGTAGGTGTGGCGTCTTCGCGAGCCATCGACAGCCACTAGTCAGCTGCGCGCGCGCCGGTGTATATAGCTATGCGTATGTGGATTTGTGCCCGGTTGATGGCAATAGGCTCGCCCCCTATTACATGGGACTAAAGTATAACTGGCGAAATGTGGGTGTACTATGGTACACCTCTGCCTATCCCTTCTGGGATTACAGGCGTGATGTTATGTTATGTTATGTCGCTATAGGACTGTTTTATTTATTAAAACAGTCCAGAAAATCTTTCTACAGCCTTCTTTATTGATTTCAGTTTTAACGTTTTTTATAGTGGCTACACTGCGCATGCTGTTTGAAAGATGTTTCAACTCATTAGATGATTTGTAGTAGTCTTAATGCTCTTCAAACTGGCACGTTGCTTATAGTTTTTTTATGTGTTCCGTGTACATTTATGACTGTAATTTTTTGGTTATTGTTTCTCGTATGTTTCTTGTTTAATTGCTATTAATGTTATGACGTAGGTAATGGTTTAATATTTCATGTCGTGTTCAGGGTATTTTTTTAACTTAGAAGCATGGTCAACATGAAACGCGAGTACAATTTATATAGAACCTTGGTATTTTCCGTGTTTTTTTTGTGGTTGTTTAATACAAAATTTCGTGACAATTTTTTTAAAGTGTATGCTTAGATGGTTTGGTCATGTTGAGAGGATGAATGATAGGAGACCAAAAAAAGTTATTTACAAGGCAGATGTGAGTGGAAACGCCTTAGGAAGACATAGTACCTTATTGGTGATGTTTTTCGGAAAGGTCAGGTAAGCGTAGTACTCGCAACCGTCGCGCGTGTATGACCAGAAATATGAGTAAGGCAAAAGGAGTCTGTAAGTATTGTAGCAGGTGGCGTTCTGTATAAGTATAATTAAGTATAAGTATAATTTATTTGTTCAAAAACATACAACAATTTAATATTAAGGTGATACACTTTAAAACACTTATTTCTATGACTTGATTTGAACATCTGTGCCTGAACTAGATATAAAATATCTGTATTTCAGACATCAACGCTCTTCCCCTGTTGTAGGCCACATATTTTATATAACTTTGTTTGACCTCTATACACATCTATAAAGACAACATTTGATCCAAATAATTACAATAAAATAATAATAAAAAATGGGAAAATATAGGAAAATAATCTTTAAATAAGTTGTGTAGTGATGGCCTCCGATGAGTAGAAAGTAAATGTGTGGATGTGTGTAGGAGGATGAGTAATATTTTAAGCTACTTTATTACAGTCAACAGGTTTTCAGTATCATCGTAGTTTAGCTTGCGGTTGTAATCTACTAAAGTAGATTTACACTTGCTCCTATTTAATGGGTATATCTCCACCAGTTTATTTATTTTTTCATACAGAAAAGTGCTTAGGTAACAATAGTACTTGCGAGCGTATGAATGTTGAAAGGTCGGTAGATCTTTTTATGTTATGACCTTTCGTCTACGCTTAGAAAAATAGGAGGACTTATCATACTTTGTGCTAGCATGGTGTCTCAAGACTGCGTTAAGGACAAACAGCTGATGGACCGTGAGTATTTCACAGGACTGGTACAAAAGGTAAGTTGGGAATAGATAGGTCCGGAAAGTGCTGACTTTGAGTATTGCTCTTTGTGCAACTTCTAGAGGTTTGAGTATAGTTTTTGACGTGCCTCCCCAAACAGAGATACAGTACTTCAACACTGATTGACCAAGCGCTAGGTATACTTGCTTAATCAATTTGGGGTCTGCTGCATTTCTAAGATTTTTAAAAATGAATATAAGTTTTCTTACCCTAGAAGTAACCATGTTTAAATGAGGTCGAAAAGACAGATTATTATCAATAATTATTCCTAAATACTTCACTTTTTTCGCTTTTACTAAGGCTAGGCAAGAACAGCTTACATTGTTACAACAATTGTGTGCTATGATGGAGAGAGTTGAGTGCGGTGGATTACAGTTCCGCAAAGAAAAGGTGAGATATTGCGTTTTATCTGCATTTAGGGTGAGTATATTATTTTATAACCAGTGGCTTACTATATTAAATCCAAGCTGCGCAATTCTATAGACATTATCATATGAATCAGCAGAAAACAGAAGCACCGTATCGTCCGCATACGCTATAATTTTACCTCCATCTAGATTTAGCTCACAAAGGTCATTTAAATACACAAGAAATAGATCTGGACCCAAAATACTACCCTGAGTGACACCAAAGGAGACAGGTAAGTCACTGCTTGTGCTATCACCTATTTTCACATATTGTGTGCGAATATTTTGAGTTGGTCTGCTCTGACGCCTATTCGTTCCAGTTTCTGCAAAAGCAACGGCACAGAGACCGTGTCAAAGGCTTTGGCGAAATCTAGGAATATGCCCATAGTCTTTTTGCCTGCATTCAAATTTCCTACTACATAATCAACAAGCTCATGGGCTGCATCACTTGTCGACTTGCCAGGTCGGAAACCAAATTGATTACGAGAAAGAAGGTTATTTGTTTGTAGGTAGTTTATGAGTCTTTTATTGAGGATGCGTTCCAGAAGCTTGGATATCGAGGGCAGAATAGAAATGGGCCTATAGTTGGTGATGCGGTCTTTATTCCCAGATTTATGTATCGGATGCACCATTGTCTTCTTAAAGACTGTTGGGAAAACACCTTGTGATAAACAAGTATTAAAAATATGTGTTAAAAGGGGCACAAGTATGTGTTTATTTTCTTTAAGAACACTATTTGGTATAGAGTCCCAACCAACGGAACAGTTATTTTTCAGACCCATTATCAGACTTTCCACCTCCGTCTCATCTGTAGCCAATATGGCTAGAGATTTTAGAAAGTGTTTTGTGTTTTCAGATGCGAAATGAAGGTGCTCCGGATTCGCACAGATTGTTGTACTATCAGCTAAGGCTTTGCCTACACTGACAAAGAAATCATTGACTTTTCCCACCTCTGTGGTTTCTGCCTACCCCCATGGGAAGAACGCTTAACTTTATGTATGTATGTGTATTTTCTTGTAATGACGAATTTGGCTTTGGTTGCTAGGTAACTGACCCATCTATTTTTGCATGACTCCAGGAAGGCCAAATTTTCCTTTGACAAAGTCAATTTCGCAACGGCTCGGAAAAAAAAGGAAACAAAAACAACACACGAGAGCAGAATCTGAAAAAAAAATTGTCACAAGGTTAACTCCATCATATTCCATAACTTAGCCCATTAATAAAAAAGAAGCTGTACAAATCAAAATGTCAGAATACGTCAAATTAGTCCTAAAGATGAAAAGCAAGTGTTGGCGGTGCTACACAGTATGTTTCGGTCCGCACAAAGCCGGCTCGAAGCAATTACTAGAAATAGGTGACCTAGGCTTTCATTCGGCTCGTGCCAATCTGCAATCTTCGTTCACCATCTACCCCTCGCTCAATCATGTTCGCATCGCCTGTTTTTTTATTAAGAAAATTAAAATTCGAACTAAGTCAAGTTTCTTTTTCCTGAATGTAATATATCTACTGTGCCGAATCACCGATAATATATAATATAAAGCCCACCTTTTCCTTATAAATAAAACATTTAAAAACAAAATATAGCAAACTGCAAAATTGCAAAACAATTTAAAAATATTAAGAGTTTAATCACGAAAAAACGGGCAGAGGAACAATGTCGATAGGTTAATGATCAATGACAAAATGGACGAGTCATTTTTATTTTTTTTGGAATGGCATCTTTCAGTTCAACCTATGAGGTTGTCGTCTGCTCAAGCGGACTTGCCAGTGGTTGAACTAATAAATTAAGGCCTCCAGCCAGGACTTAAAGACTTAAAAAATAAGAGACTACACGCTAAAGGCACCCCCTGTGGGGTACGAACCAAGGCTTAGGGCGTCGCTGGAAGAGGGTACCAAGGGACTAGCCGCTGGATCATGATATGTGTGTTTTTGGGATGAATTTAAAGCTACAGGCTCAGCGACGCGGGCTGACTTAAGCAAGGGTCGGGAGGAACGTAGATTCGGGCGTCGCGGCGCACTATGTGGAGGTGCCTAAGAGGGCCTGGCCATAAATACATTTTGTAAAAATCGGCGCAGGTACTCGTATTATACCTCAAACTGTAGTTAAGAAGTTAATCTACTATATTATACATAAATTATGTATGTGGTCGGTACTGGTTTATAAAAAAGATCATCTAAACACGATCATTCCTAAACTATCACAAAACGATCTGAATTTGTATTTTTTTCAAGATTATTTTCTAGCCACCTAGCAATAAAAACTAAACAAGTATTATACCATTACAGAAAGCTTATACTATGTACTTTTGACTGATATGCATAAAAATGCTATATATGTGCAAATATATTTACTAGAAATATTTATCTCGTGACATATCATTTTTGCGTACCTGAAACTTTCAATTAGAGTTTTGACAGTTGCCGAAATTTGCCGAAGGTCTGGAAATTATGTTATTTGATAGGAAATGTAATATTATAATAAAATAAGAAAAGGAAAGTTGCAATTTCGTTGCACAACATGTGTAATCTATTATAGCATAAAACAGTAAAAAATCCTACAAATACGTAGGTGATGCTATTTGACTACTTGCTTATTATAGGTCTTATTTGTGACATTTTATTAATTGCGGTTTACGTTAAGATAATGTATCGAGTGTTTCCCATCACTTTTTAGTTCACATACATAATAAATTATCAATTATACATATCGTAAACCGCATAACCACACAATGATAATTCGTTCTTTCTACCACAATTTTGCACACGTTTCAAATCAATATTTTTATATAAAATAGGGATTCTGAATACTCAATAATTACATACTGTTTTTCGTTCGTCATTGTCGTTACTTAAAGTGTAGTAACCTAACCATCTACCTTCTCGAAACAATGAGTGAATTCAACTGTACCAGACGTGACTTATGTCTTGTTTTAATTGAAAGTGACGGGAATTATGTTGTTGCTTTAACAAGTTATATAGGGAATAATTTTACCAACTTTTCCGAGGCAAATATCGCTAAGATTGTAGCAAGTGTGCAAAAAAATCTTATTACAAACTTTCGTCAACGTTACACAAAATCTGGCAGAAATAAGCAAATATTTTTAAACAAAAATAGCGTTTGGTTGGACGTCATATTTACTGTGAATCTGGAAGAACCTACTTGTGAATCCGAACCTTCGACATCGACAGGAAAGCGAGGACGCCCTTCGAAAACCTACGAAGACAGTTCCGATAGAACACAAAGACGAAAAAACAAGGAGTTGTTTGAAACATGTGGCCTTGATTTTATACTGAATTCATATCTTCAGGGATTGAGATCTCAAGGGGAAACCGAAGAAGCATTCATTGTCGAAATTTAACGAGTATTGCCCATGGAAAAAAAAGTGATATACGTCAAAATCTCCTAAACGAACCGGCACATTTAACAGCGTACTCTAAAGACGAAGCTCTCAGTATTTTCATCGAGTTGGACCTTAATATGGCACAGTATGAAAACATGAGGAGTTACTTAATCGCGAAGAATTGCTTATTATTTCCATCATACAAATCAATACAGGAAGCTAAAGGAAAGTGCTACCCACCAAGATCAAGCGTAGAAATTAATAATATTAAAGCAAAGGTGATACTTCAAGATCTGCTGGATCACACCATTGCAAGAATTTTACAAATTGATGGTGTATACAAAGTTGGCAAAACACATTTAATGCTTTATTCTAAATGGGGCTGTGATGGTTCCAGCGGACAAAGTGAATACAAGCAAGTCTTAGTTGAAGAAAGTGAGTTAATTTCTGACACTAATTTATTTATAGCTTCATTAGTGCCTCTGAAACATAGAAATATTAATACAAATGAAACTGTGTGGGAAAACCCTGTTCCATCATCAGTAAGATTTTGTAGGCCCATTTTAATAGAGTTTTCAAAGGAGACACCTGAAAAGACAAGAAGTGTAGTTAATGAAATTGAAGCTCAAAAGGACGCTCTTACACCAACTTTAGTCAATATAAATGGAGAAGGTATCGAAATTAAACATACATTATTTTTAACCATGGTTGACGGGAAAGTGGCTCAAGTTTTGTCAGATACTTCATCAGGTGCTGTGTGCACTATTTGTGGTGCAAGACCAACAGAGATGAATAATTTAGAAAAAGTGCAAAATAACCCGTTGATGAAAATGCTTAACAATTTGGGTTATCGACATTGCATTGCTGGATTCGATTTATGGAGTTAATTTTACATGTATCCTATAATCTAGGCTTCGAAAAATGGTCTGCTACAACAAACGAAAACAAAGATTTGAAAAATCAAAAGAAGGCATATGTACAAAGAAGGTTCAGAGAAGAACTTGGTTTAAATATAGATAAACCTAAACAAGGTACTGGTAACAGCAATGACGGTAATACAGCTAGAAGATTTTTTCAAAATTATCAGTGCAGTGCAGAAATTACTGGTGTGGACGAGGAATTTACTTTTTTACTTCAAGTTATGTCAAGTGGAAAAGTTATTAACGCTACAAAATTCGGTCAGTATGCTTTGGATACAGCACAAAGATATGTTAATAAATATATGTGGTATTATATGCCATCATCTGTCCATAAAGTCCTAATTCACGGTGAAAGCGTCATTCGGCATTATTCAGTGTTACCCCTAGGACAACTTTCCGAAGATGCGCCCGAATCAAGGAACAAAGACTATAAACGATTCAGACTTCATCATGCTAGGAAATGCTCTAGAATAGCTACAAATGAAGATGTTCTACATACACTTTTGTATACTTCGGACCCTTACAGAACAAGTTTAAGAAAACCATCTAGTAAAAAGTCTATGGAACTTATAGATGAAGCTTTAGAGTTAGTTGAATAATACAGTGTTTTTTTTTTTAGTTAAAAGTAATGGTACATAATAATAGCAGAAATCATTTTAAGAGTTTAATTTGTGTTTAATATAGCATTTAAGGTCATATTATTTAAATATAGTCATAAATTTCTGAACATTTTTCAACATTTCAAGTTTACTATTTTTTTTAGACAATAAACATATAAATATATCCATTAATTGTATATTATTTAAAAGTACATTTATTCAAGAATACACAAAAAAAATCAGCAGCAAATCTATGAAAACATGGAAGTTATGGATTTATGACCCGAAACCGACTCAATCTCCACATAGTGCGGCGGGCCTCGGCGGCGAGGGCGGTAGGACGGTGATCGGGTTTTGGGCTTGTGTAGAGTGCTGGTTGCCTTACTGCTCTCCTGGACGAGGGTAGTGGCGTTGTCGGGGGCGATTAAGGTATGTCTTGGTCGGCGAATACGGCTAATGCGGAAGGGAGTATAGCGAGCGGCCGCTGAAATCAAGGGATTTGGGTGTTTGATGCCACAGTCGAAGAAACGCTTAGATAAACGTTACATGAACTGGTTTATGGTTGGCATTTTGAGGTTGACGTGTAGATCTATATTACGGACATAGTAGGGGGCACCCGTGACCTTTCTGAGGAAACGGTTTTGGAGGGTCTGCATCTTTGGAGATGACGGGGCCGAGAGTGCGCAAATACAACGCAGGCATAGTTCAGGGACGGATGACTGCGGTATAGATGCGCAGCTTGCATTTTAAGTGACAGTTTACTACGAGCTGTCAGTACAAAGTGGAGCCTCATAAGATCGAAGTAGGTGCGTGCGCGAACCCCCTTAATTTGCTGCTTAAAGTTTAGGTATTAACCTAGGATCACCGTACACAGTGATCGGGCTGGGAAGGGGGAGAGGGAATCGACGACGTCTCGAGAAGAGACCCGCCTTACTCTTATCGCGGTTGACCTCGATTCTCCATTTCCGGAACCAAGCGCCTAAGACGTTTGCGGAGGTTTGGAGAGTACGTGCTATAGCTTTGGGACAGTGACCAGTATAGTACATGGCAGTGTCGCCGTTGAAGAGAGATAACTGAGCCTTTTTACGCTTTGGGATATCGCTGGTGAACAGCGTGAAGACGAGAGGAGATTGTACGGAACCCTGAGGGACACCGGCGCGTATATGGTGAGGGGACGAGAGTGGACCCTCGATGCGATAGCGGAAGGTGCGATTCGACAAAAAGTCTCGTAAGATGAGCACGAGACGATCTGGCACTCCGAATTGGTAAAGCTTCTATAACATACCGTTGTGCCAGACTTTTTCGAAGGTTTTCGCTATGTCGAAGAATAGCACACCCGTCGTCGCGTTACGCTCCAGACCAGCGCACGAGTGTTCTACGATACGGTGGACCTGGTGGATACTCGAGTGTTGGGTTCGGAAACCAAACTGCTCGTTGGGAATGATGCTCTTTGCTTCGGCATAGTCTTTGAGACGCTTATAAAATAAGCCTCTCGTAGATTTTTCCGAGAACATTGAGTAAGCTAATAGGGCGGTAGCTAGAGGGCTCAGACATTGGCTTGCCTGGCTTTGGGATACCGATAACGGTTGCTTCTTTCCACGCTTGCGGAAAGATGTTGTTGCTCCAGGCGCCATTGAAGATGGCGGTCATAAGCATGATTAATGGGCCGGGAAGGAGTTTGTACACCTTATTGGTAATACCGTCCGAACCGGGGGCTTTCCGTGCGTGAAACCCTTTTTATGATGTTGTGCACTTCGTCTGGAGTGACGGGAGGCAGAAGATCACCGGGGTCTTCGACGGCTGTGAGGGAGTCTCTCCGTTCGACTTCAGCATCGACCTTGTTCAGATGAGCTTGGTCTACTGGTTGAGAACTGGGAGAACATTGGGACTCTAGGCTGTCAGCAAGACATTCCACCATAGACACCTCTTCAGAGGAACGCAATTTCCTTTTAAGGTGCCAGAAGGCTTGAGGTGTGGGCTCGAGTTCACTGAGCATCTTGTTCCAGCCCTCAGAGCGAACTTCCCCTATGCGTTTCTTAACGGCACGCTGTAAATGGCGCATGTGGGCTTTCTTCGCGTCACAAGGGAAGGAGTCGTAGGTATGAATAGCCGCGTTTTTCTCGGTTGTCAAGTCACGTACGTCAGTAGGTAGTTTCCAGCGATAGTCCTCCATCACCGGAACTTCCCTTGAACAATCCGTCAATACGGATTGAACGTACTCTGTAAACGAGTCGATTTCGGCCATCGTGTTGGGACTCACACTATGTGATCGAGGATGGTGTCCAAGTGAGGCGACGTGATGGATTTCAGTCATTCACTTACTTTCCTCCAGTCGGTAACCATCTGGGTCTTACGGGGGCGGTTGGGATCGATCGGGCCCGAGTAAGGGGCAAGATGCATGACTACTGGGCGGTGGTCAGAGTTAAGCTCGTGGAACGTCTCTATAGATTGTAAACGGAGGTTCATATTCTTGAGCAGTGCTACATCGAGTTCATCGGGAAGATGGTTGGGATTTCCGGGGAAATGAGTCGGGCTCATTGGAGCGATGACATCAAAGTTAAGGGATTCGCCTCCGCGAGCCATCGACAGCCACTAGTCAGATGCGCGCGCGCCGGTGCATATAGCTATGCGTATGTTGTAGGAAACTTGCCGGCCTGCCGCATACTACCGAGCGTCATACGGCGATACTTGTGAATTAATAAAATAATATGTTTTATTTCGTTTTGTGATGTGGATGAATGTAAGTGCGATTTGTATGAGTGATGTACAATACATGTACACGTGTTAAACAATACATAAATAGTTATATATAAATTTTGTAGTATGTATTTATGTTGAGTTTTAATATGTAAAAATAAGTAAATGAATATATACAATAAGTTGCCTACAGCTGATCTTTGGACATTTGAAGATGGATCGTCACAAAAGTTGTCTTAGCCGTTACAAGCTCTCTTTATAATTTTGAAATTAGCTGCAGTATGCCTAAGACATTTTGTCTGTGATTATAAAATAGACTTTGTTTGTATTATAATTATTTTATATAAAAAATCGCTTTTGTTTAAAAGTGTTTTTATATTTATTTATTCGTGTTATAAACTCTTTTCCAAGATAATAGGCCGGGTGTAAAAAGTCAGAATGCCTTATAGATTTCAGTTAATAAAAAGTTATTATTCAAAACCACCCTGACAATTCATCTGAATCATTCAGTACCGGAAAAAGTTAGCAAGGTGTGTGACGTTCAGATAGGTGTAGGATAAAGTACCTACCGGTTCTTTCATTATTTGACATTATATACCTAATTTTTTTTATTATTTTTTGATTTTACTTTATTAGATTATTTTATATTTTGTAAATGTGACAACGTCGTAGGCCCTGTGGATTATAGACAATTGTCTATTTGTTTAACATATGGTACCTGTTGACAGGCCTACACTGTCCTCCCATACCTGTTAATCACTGTAATTGGAAAACATTGTAAAAGACATATTTTTAAAAGAGTAACCATGGAGTTTCTTGCCGGCTCTTCTCCATGGGAAACGACCAATTGGAACCGTGCACCTAGAATCTGACGTTTCATAAGTGCCCATGTAGGTCTATGTGAAATAAAATATTTTGATTTTGATTTTGATTTTACCGATGCAATTCTGAACTTATTGTTTTCAGGTTTTATCATTCACATAATAAATTCAGAATGCATTTCGGGCATGTACACCCGGCCTAATACATCAACATACAGGACGATATTTATATAGAGCCACTCCCGATTTTTCTATGAGCCCCTCCACGTACTACACTCTCGCTCCGTTCTATCCTCATGTCGAACAATCACTTTAAACTAAAATCAAGTTTGTTATTCAATAAGATTTAAAATTCAAAAGTAGAAAGTTATGAACCGTCACTGCTAGTTCAAAAAGATCTCATTTCAAACGAAGAAAGATTCAAATGAACCTCAAAGTAGAACTCGAAGTGAGATAGATTTTCAAAAGACGTTCTATAACTTTTCGTACCACATATGCTGACTTGGCTTGAAGAGATCTGTTTCACAACTGATATTTCCATTGTTATTGAACTTTTCATAATTTAGGTGGAACTTTTGTAAGTTGGTTTTGTCTCTTTTGTCCAAGGTTGTCTATCAAGAGTATAGATGAATTATCGGATTTGTAAATGGATACGATTAAAAATTCTTAACACTGTAAAAAAACACATTTACACAATTATTTGAATTTCAAGCTGTATTCATAGAGAGCATTGTAGTCTTAACCAGGGGTGTCGTATTACCCAGTAACTGGGTTGTGGAGGTGGTAGCTGCATCCGTTTGGACTGGAAGTGGAAGTGGGAAATGGGTAGAAAATGAAAATAAATTATATTAAATGCAATTAAATGAAAACAAATTAAACGAAATCAAATGAAATGAAATTGAATTATAGTTTATGCATATTTTGGCATTGCTGAAACTTCGGTTCGGTGATGTTATGAAAGAAAGTTTCTTCTTCTTACATTAAAAATCTACTGACTTTTGTGGGCAAAATGGTTAGCGAACAAATATGTCCATGCCTTTTTCATCCTGTAACACAATCCAGTGCAATCCCATCCATCGAACATCGAACAAAAATAAAATAAGCAACAAAATCCGCTCCAATTCTATCCCTACCTTTCTCGAATTCTTTTCCTATCGACAGTTTGTCGCAAGTCTATCACAAAGCAAATAAACAAGCTTGGCAAACTCCTAGAATCGCATTGTTTACAAAACGAGTTGGAATGTTGTCAACGATTTGAGATAAAACGCTTTGAAACTTTGTGTTACGTACTTGTTCCGGCTTATATAGCTAGATATATTATGTCTATAGGCTTATAGGTACAGTCAACTGGATAGGTTTTGTTTTGAAGCTTCGAAAATGGTGGTTGGGACTAAAATTTATTTTATTTATTTGTTCCAATTATTACCATAAAACAAGTTTAACAAAGGTTTATCATAAAAAAATCCGTCTCTAACAATTGATGACATTCATTTTGTTAAATGCGATGGTCACATTATAACTTCTCCTTCTCACAAAGAGGAGGCCTGTGTCCCAGCAGTTGGAACATCATAGGCTGATTATGTTATTATAATCAAACAAATAAATTAAATTACTATTTAAGTTATCAAAGCAAACAAAATAGTTTTTTGCATTAGTATTGCTGTAGATTTAAGTGTATGAACGAAGAACGGGTAGACAGTCAAAAACATCTATGAAAACTTAAAAATAATAGTAGGTAACGGTGAGAACTTAACTTCAAAATGGATCTTATTTCGGTGTGTTATTTTAATGTAACTAGCTTCTGCTCGCGGCTTTGCCCACGTGCAGTTCGGTAATAATCCTACAGAAACTATACTATTTAACCTACAACAATTATATTTATATACATTTATACATTTATATACATGCATGACTATTCGAAAGATCCTTAAAACCACCATACATACAAATTCAAACTCAAATTCAAAGTATTTATTTGAATTAAGCCAATAACAGGCACTTTTGAATTGTCAAAGACTCAGTCAGTCAGAAATATGGATCTAGTTGCCCATTCCAAAGCGTAGTAGGTACCTATGGAGAAGAACAGGCAAGAAACTCCATCGACACTCTTTAAGTAATATAGTTCTTACAAAGATGTTAGTTACATCATTAATGTTGATAGAAATATTTCATTTACTCAAAAGACTTCTACCTAACTAGCAGAGCAGCGCTTTACTTTGTGTAAATTTTATCATCATTGATTTCAAAACGGTGAAGGAATACATCGTGAGGAAACCAAAATGCGAAACATGTGACATCTAACAACCCGCAATGGGCCCGGGTGGTGGTTTCGGCCCACTCCCTCTCACAGAGAGGAGGCCTGTGTCCCAGCAGTGGGAATGTTATAGGCTGGGATCGGTCCGCCTCAGAATCAATAAATGTTGTCCGTACATACAAAATGTGAATGAATGCTATAAATGATATTTGAAGTCGAAACCAACACAACAAATCAAAGATCATTAGAATCGGTCTAGCCGTTCTTTATTTATAAATGGTGTAACTTACCCGATTATGTTTTATTTTATATAAATATCAATAGGACAGCCAGATGTCAATGTTTGTCATGAAAATAAAATAAAAAAGCATTTATTGCTGGTTCTATAATGCTTTTTCTGAAATAATATTTCTAAAATAATCTTCTTAAATATGGGCGAATCCACTCTGGACTACCTACTCTTTTGACGTCGTCTTCCCAATTTTTCGCTGTTCGTCCCTTGTTTTCCATCCCTTGGGTACCATTCTGTAATTAATTTGGTCCATCTCTCTTTTACTCTCTTAACTATGTCCTGTCGAA
Source organism: Dasypolia templi (assembly GCA_963555695.1). Taxonomy (NCBI): domain Eukaryota; kingdom Metazoa; phylum Arthropoda; class Insecta; order Lepidoptera; family Noctuidae; genus Dasypolia; species Dasypolia templi. The sequence goes on along the minus strand of OY743137.1, from coordinate 7,264,378 downwards.
CGCCATTGTTGTGTTTTACATACTTTTGGAGCATTTTTTAACTTGGTTATAGTAGTTTTATTTCTTTTAAACTTACCTTGTTTCTTCTCCAACTACACTTTTTTCAATAGTGAAGTAAAGAGGAAAAAAGTTAATTGATTCAAAAAAAAATGTTACAATAATTAGGTATGACACTGGATCCCGCACTAGGATACCCAGTGTCGCATGATCCAGGTTCTTTCGGCAGATATTATGTTTTTCAAAATATACCAAATCCAATGGTTTATAATAAAATCAAACAAACAAAACCAAAAGTTTTAAACAAACTTATTACTAAAAGGTAACCAAATGTACGTGTGTATGTGATGAGTGTGAGTGTGTATGTGAGTGATGAGTGTGAGTGTGTATGTGAGTGATGAGTGTGTATAAGTGATGATGAATACTTTAATAGTTGAATGATAACAGGTTTTCCGTTTCAGCATAATAATGCCCATAAAGCCAATCCTGAACCTGTTTTTGCACCACAACTTTATTAAAAGGAAGATTTTAAGTTTATTGTTAACTTTTTCATACAGGTATGGTCCAATTTGAGAGAAAGCCTTATTGCCAAATTCACAAAAAAACTCTGCAATCAATTTGCACAAAACTCTGTTCTACTTTTGTTTTCTACGTGTGCGCTGAACTGTTACCTCTGTAGCAGCTGCAATTTTTTGAAATTTAAGGAGCACTGATAAAATGTACAGTTGGCGCACCGTAAGCACTCTCGTTTCTCGATATAACATATCAGTGGTGTATCGGATTCCTAATCTATGAGATACCTTAAGGATAGCTCTTTGTGCACGTTCAGCAGTAATTGGATAACTTTTACCAGTGACACCCCAAGTTATTATACAGTAACTAAGCACAGACTGAGAGAGACATCTTGAGAGTGTTTTTGTCAGCTATAGATCGAATCTTTTAAAAATTTACAAAAGCTTCCTTACACGCATAGTAGCCGATAGAATTTGCTTTACACACGTCAGCTACTGGTCTATGTTAATACCAAGATACATAGTACTAATAAATAGTATAGTATTGAAAGATGTTTGTTATAATGCCTGCTTTATTATTGCTATAATACGAGGTTCATTTATCTTGACCCTGCATTGCATGGATTTGTCTAATAAAACATCGTAGGAACAAAAATAGGCACAATCAGACTAACTGATTCACAGTTTAGGTTACAATAACACCACTTTGCGCTGTTATGTTTTATTGAATTATAGGTAACTGTTGCCTTTATAACATGCCTATTAAAATCGGTGAAAACTAATTGCATTACATCCAAATACATAACCCGTAATCAGTCGTTATCGATCGGTTTACCATAATATTTTAATGTATATGATTACCACTAAACATGAATGATGAAACCAATATTTTGAAATAAATTATTTGAGTCTTGAGTTTTTTTTTACCGGTACCATGTTTTATTGCTCTAGTTGACCACTGCAACTTGTTGTTTCAGCAAACTCGTAGCAAGGCAACTTGCAGTGAGTGTTTATTTCTGGGAAAGTTCGCGACTGGCCACAAATTGTTTGTAAATAAAACATGCTTGTTAGTGGACATTCCGTACATCTGCAGTAGAAGCTATATTCAAACCTCTAATACGACCAAATGCGCAAAGAGACATCTGAGGCCTCGTACACGTTTTCATACAACACTGTATGATAACTTTATTGTTCTAGCTGAAACCAGGTTTTTTTTTTAAATTATTCTGTGATTTTGAAGGGTCGCCGTTATCGAAATCGATATGGAGGATTATATGTATATTTCCAGGATTGAAATGGATTATACCTTTGCACTGATATGTGCCTGAAATACAAAATCAAGAGGGATGTCAGCAGTCTTACACACAGCAGTTCCTCATGAATCTACTAAGCATGATGTTAATAGTAACCTGTAATTTTACAGTCATATCCAAATTTATGTTCGTCACCTTTCACAAGATAGGCCTTCATTTTGTACGGTAAAATCGCCTGGTCGCCGCAGGAGACGCCCTGGGAGTCAGGAGTCGCCTGCAGATTCCCGGCCACCGTAGGCGCACGTCTTCCTTACCATTACAGCGCCCCTGGTCTACTCCTTGATATGCAATGGTCTCTGTAGCACTATAAAACATAAGGTTTCGGGGGTTAATGCTAATTCATTTTTTTTATCGAGTCTAGCCGAACCATGGTGGGCTTGGTTCATTTTATTCATTCATTTTATTTCCAGGCCATTAAAAAGATTTTAGTTTGAGGTCAACTTGACATTTTTCAAAGTTGACTGATTTTTATTTCTCATATGGGACACACACAGGAAAAAAAACAGTCAAAATAAATAAAAAGGAGCATTTAAAACCATCAAAATTAACGTACAAAAACCAACCAAAAAATAAACCTGTGCGAGGCCAACGAGGCCTCACTCCTATCTCAGCATAGTGCTGCGTTTATGTCAGTGAGTGCTAAATATTAGGCCTAGCTGTATACATAAAATTTCGCCTTATTTCCATGGGGGTAGGTAGTAACTACAGAATTTCACCTGGTGTAATCTTGTCACAAGAGAGTGTAATTGCCCCGACGCCCTTACCCTTCCAATGATACTTAGTTGCAGAAATGTTTACGAAATACTGCCTTAGCCTTTCAAGTAGCTCTTCAACTACAAATTTAATTAACTTACAACATCTTGCATTCCTCTATTGCTCAATGAACAGCCAGCACACAAAAGTCCACAGTGACTGCTGTTATATATAAGGCGAGTTTGATCCTTTATAAATGAGTGGGTTCGTAGGAATACCGCATTGTGAGCCTTGTGCAAGACCTCGCACATGAGATTCCATAGAATATTCGTTCAATTATTCCTTAAATTCCACGTACTTCTTTCTTGTTCACAGAACTTTGGATGGTTTTTCTGAGAAATAATAAGCAGAACTTAGGTGCGTAGTCAACATGAAACGCGAGTACAATTTATATAGAACCTTGTTATTTTCCGTGTTTTTTTTTTCGTCGTGTTTAAAAGAAGATTTGGTGACGATTTTTTTAAAGTATATGCTTAGATGGTTTGGTCATGTTAAGAGGATGAATGAAAGGAGACTAACAAAAGTTATTTACAAGGCAGATGTAAGTGGAAACGCCTTTTAGGAAGACATATAGTACCTTATTGGTTATGTTCTTCAGAAAGGTCAGGTGCGTAGTACTCGCAACCGTCGCGCGTGTATGACCAGAAATATGAGTAAGGCAAAAGGAGTCTGTAAGTATTGTAGCAGGTGGCGTTCTGTGGTTTCTGCCTACCCCCATGGGAAGAAGGCGTAACTTTATGTATGTACAGTAAGCGATCAAAAGTGCATAGGAACGTTAAGAGTCGTATTAATGTGAACTAACGGCTGTATGTGTTTCAACGACACACACCACTAAGATCGCAGTTTTGCTCGGCACACACAGTCGTATCGCGTACTCGCGTCGCTCTGCACGAAACAAAAATATATTTCCGTCGCTTTTGTTAGACACGCATCATGCGCGTGACCTGGCCGGTTTATGGCATTGCTAAAATTCGAGTTAATCTAATATGAGCTGGTAGCAGTAGGCGCCAAGCGTTGGACTGAGAAGTCGCCGGCTTAGGTTCTGATCTCATAAGAAGCAGTGCAGTTTTATGGCTAATTTTTTTATTTTGCTATTTTTCTATTTTTGATGTAATTTTTTATGCAATAAAGTGATAAATTTAAAAAAAAATGCGTTAGAAGTGATAACAAAAATTAAAACATTTTAATTTGAAATAATATTTTACATTAAGATAACCGCTACGATTATTTATAATTACTTTTTCAGCCAAATAGGTTGTGCAATACTCTGTCAAGGAACTTAGAAGCAATTTGTTTTATTTAAACATGATAAATGATAAATGACAAATTATTTTTATTTCTGTAAGTGGGTTTGTACAAACACTTTTACACGTCAAACATTTTTTTTTAACTAGATGAGGTCGGCATTTCCTATCTGACTACTCTGAGAAGAAAAGCCGAAACAAACTCAGAGTCATGTGAGATGTTCAAAAAAATTGATAAGTAGATTTGTTTCACCATAAACAATTAAGCTTCGATCATGAATTTTAAAATAAGTGATTTTATTAAGTGGTTTTGTATGGCAGTTTGTTTACATTAAGTATTTCACATTTTATTTGGCTTTAGTGAATATAGGTAACATGTTGAAGTTTTCATTTTCATTTTCGTTCTGTGAAAAGATGATAGAAACTAAACCTCATTTTTTTTAAATTAAGTATACAGGATAAACTATTCCGGAACTTAAACGTTATTGTTTGCAGGGCTTCGGTGATGCAACCTTTTTACCGCGGAGTACACGGCGAACAGTTTTTAATGATGCTTTTAAATACGCACCGTAAAGCTTCATGTACAAAAATCTGGTGAATTTGTTTTGTATACGCTCCAACATTAGGCGATATTTAGTCTCATTGGGGCCCATATGACAGCATTAAATTCTAACTGAGTTCTTATAAGCGCTTTATAAAATGCTACAACTGCTTTCTTATTAGTATAACTCGATGCCCGTCGAAGAACAAAACCCAGACTTCTGTACGATTTTTTACAAACTTCTACAATATGGTCACGAAAAGTTACCTCAGTGTTCCGGCGTACACCCAGGTCACGTACCTCTTCCACCCGCTCAATTGATGTGCCCTCAAGCTTATAATCGTGATGATGTGGTTTTCTCATCCTGCCAAAAGTTATTACTGAGCATTTGCTTACATTAAACTGTAGGTATTCAAAAATTTACTACACTAATAATATATTTACATGCAATTCAATTTAAATGAGAAAATGTTGTTTAGATAAAACAGTAAAATACCCTGAACACGACATGAAATAATTTAATTTTATTTATTTTATTTTATTTATTTGGGAAAATAAACAGTTATACATTACACAAATTTTTAATTACAGAGTGAGTAAATGTATACCCCACGACATTTTCCACATATTATAAAAACAAGTTATAAAATTAATGCGATGTGCGCTTACAAAATGATAGGTAACATAAAAATTATACAACAATGCGTAAATGATAAAACTAAAAGGCACGCAAATAAAATAAAAACAAGAAATCATTAAATACAGTCTAAGAGAATCGAATTTTAAGAGTTAAATATTACGGGGCTGTGTCCAAAATTGTTTCCCGAACAAGACCTCTAAATTTACTAGTCGGAAAAGCGAAGATATCAATATTTTGGAAGAGATTGTTATATTGACCAGTAAGGCGACGTAGGGGTGCTCGTAAGCCTGCGTTCGTGCGACTAGAAGATACGGCAAATAGTGGTCGTGCGCGCACCCCACGGCTTATGGTTGTTCTAGGAACTACGTAGCTGATCTTATTAATCATTTCCATACAATCACATGTGCTATTACATAAATGAAATAAAAACATTGTCTCTAAAATAATACGTCTGGCTTTAAGATTATGTAGCTTATACTTATTATCACTATAAAATGCATAAGTACGAAAACAACGGAAATGCATGGCTTTTAAAAACTTACTTTGAACTTTTTCAATCGCGTCTGAGTATTTACTGTAGAAGGGATTCCATACTGCAACAGCATACTCTAACTGGGTCGTCTGCTTATAGCAATAATTTTGAATTTTAAAAACATGTATGGACGTCATTAATAAATTTGATGAATAAAAGAGGTCCTAAAATAGAGCCCTGAGGTACTCCAAAAGTAAGGGTGTTGGAAATGAAACCATTTATCACACCCCTCTGTGTCCTATTAGAAACATAAGAAGAGAACCATCTGAGAAGATCACCACGTATACCGTTGAATGCAATCCTATTCAAGAGAAGCTGATGATCAACCTTGTCAAAAGCTTTCCGGAAATCAGTGTATATAGTATCAACCTGAACATGAGAGTCCATGTTGTTGAACAAGTAGTACACAAATTTTACCAAGTTGGTTGTAGTTGACCTTCTTTTGACGAATCCATGTTGTTGTTGAATGATAGTATTGTGCAGTAGGGGGTCCTTTGACAAAGCCGACAGTATAGATATAGGGCAATAATTCTCGACATCATCCTTAGGTCCCGACTTGTAAACAGGGTTTATATTTGGAAGTTTCCATGCTTGAGGAAAACATCCTTGAGAAATAGATAGGTTAAATATTATATGCAGAGATATACAAAGATAACCGGCTGTTTGTTTAATAAAAATTACTGGTAGACCGTCCGATCCTGGCCCCTTGGAAGGATCCAATGCCTTTAGCGAACTAAATACTTCATCAATAGTAAACATAATGGCATTTAACATAGTGCAGCTCTCAGAGCAGTCGTCATAAGTGGATGATTACATCCACTTATGACGACTGCTCTGAGAGCATTAGAAGAAGTGGATGGTTCATAAACCGAATTAAAAAAGTCGAAAAAAGATTGCAAATGGTTTCTGGATTGCTAGTTGACTGGTTGTTATAATTCATAGTGGATGGAATGCCAGCAGTTTTTTTTCTATTAGATAAGTACGTCCAGAAATGCTTCACATTTCTCCGAATACCATCTTCAACAGATATAATGTAGTTTTATAACAGTTCTTGCATTCCACTTAGAATCTTGATCGGTAAAGTGCAAACTGCTCGTAATCCGAAATATTGTTGTACATTTTCCATCTAACCCAGTTCTTGGCCTTATTTATAAAAATGTGAATAAGTGGTTTTGAGAACCACAAGGGAAACTTAAAAGATTTACAATTAGTCAATGGTACATGTTTCTTAATAATTTCAAGAGTAATATTGTAGAACGTGTCGAGAGATTCGTCAACGGATTGGTGAGTCAAGGCGTCTCTCCAATTAATTTCTTTTAAGTCGGAATTTGTTTTATCATAACTAGCCTTCTAGTCATTATATTTTTTTATCGTCTTGCGTTTCATTGAAATTTGAGGTAAACATGGCGAGATTAATACACAGGATAGAGGATGGTGGTTGTCAGGCTGTAATAAATAATCTGTGGGTGATGAAATTGCGCAATCGTCATTACTTATGACCAAGTCCAATATTCTCCCGTTCAGGTTTTTTATAGTATTGAATTGATGAGCGTTTAGGAAGTACATGAACACACTCAAGTGACCACATATGGGAGAATTACCTCTACAGATATGTGCAGACATTGAAATACTATCTGTACTAGCAACCCAGTCGACCTCCGGTAAATTATAGTCTGCAGATTTTTAAAGCTTTTCATAAAAATAAACTTATCATTATGATTACGATCCTAACAATACAGATAGAGACCGGACTTAATATCGTTTACAACAAATAAAATAGTCCTGTAGTGACATTACATAACATAACATCACGCCTGTAATCCCAAAAGGGTTAGGCAGAGGTGTGCCAAGTACACCCACATTTCGCCAGTTATGCTTAAGTCCCATGTAATAGGGGGCGAGCCTATTGCCATCAACCGGGCACAAATCCAGACACAGAAAAATTCTAGATAGAAAAACCCAAAAACAATTTTGCCCGTCCTGGGAATCGAACCCAGGACCTCATGCTCAGCAGTAGCTCTTGCGATCACTAGACCAACGAGGCAGTGTTATAGTATACTAAAAAAAATGTAATTTAACAAACACATTAATAAACGTAGTAGTAGTTTATTTTTCCTACTCCACTCAGCTACATTGTCTATATCTTGCTGCAATAGTGCACATTCACTTTTACCCGCTCAATTGATGTGCCCTCAAGCTTGTAATCGTGATGATGTGGTTTTCTCATCCTGCCAAAAGTTATTACTGAGCATTTGCTTACATTAAAATGTAGTTTATTTTTCCTACTCCACTCAGCTACATTGTCTATATCTTGCTGCAATAGTGCACAATCACTTTTATCTTTAATTGCCATGATCAACTTAAGGTCATCCGCGAATAACAGACAAGTGGCAACCCTGACAGCCTCAGGCAGGTCATTTATCATAATAATAAAACTCAGCGGAACCACATTACTGCCCTGACTTACTCCTGATCTTGTATAATATGACTCAGATTTACAACCAGCATATTCTACAAACTGCCTTCGATCTCTCATGTAGTTAGCAAAGAACTGAAGCAATTTTGGAGTATATTCGACCGCTGCCAGGTTTTCTAATAATGTCATTATCAACCAAATCGAAAGCTTTTTTGAAGTCAAAGTAGGCAGCGTCTACTTGTATTCCAGCATCAATATTTGGAACCACGTACGTCATAAAGTTCATTAAATTACTGGTTGTGCTACACGCCGGTCGAAATCCGTGCTGGGCGTCCGATAGTAAACTGGACACTTGGTCTAAAATGCACCTTTGTATGGTAGACTCAAAAACTTTTGCTGTAGTTGACAGAATTGCCACCGGCCTATAGCCACTCACGTCTGAATCCATCCCACCCTTAGGTATTGGGACAACGCGCGTGATTTTCCAACACGCAGGAAAACATGAGAACTCAATGCACAGATTATAAAGATGTAAGAGTGGCTTTGCTAATACAGCGCGGCAATCCCTAATAACAAATGCGGGAATTCCGTCTGACCCCGCGGACCGTTTTGGTTTAAGTCGAGTGAGTGCATCCGTTACTTGACTCAATGCTAGGCGACCTATGTGAACACGCGAGCTGTTGCCGCCGCTTGAAGCTACCGCTGCATTTACTTCGAGACGCGGCTGCTGATTGTTGTAGACAGAATAAAAATATTGCGCGAACTCCTTAGCACACTCTGAATCAGATAAAATGTTTCCATCCTTGATGATATTTTTACGGTTCCCTGTCGCTTTTTTCGACCTCACATAGTCCCAAAAAGATCTAGGATCTTTTGTAAACTGTTGTTGAGCCCAGTCCTAGTGCTGATTATGGGCCCGTACTATCATCGTACATCACACCGAGCAAACATCTCGTAGCCACTGTTTACTGCACTTTCTTTGAACCTCTTATGCAAGATCGCCTTTTTTCTAATAAAATGAATAATTTCACCAGTATACCACTCCGGGTACCTATGTCTAGAATTTATACATATTTTCCTTTTCCTTGGAACGCAACTATCAATTGTGTTATTTACGGTGGTATAAAAATATTAAACCGCAGCCACTGGGCCATGTATGTCATATATTGGACTCCATTCGTTTGATAATAAGTAACGAGTATAACTAATCATAATCCGGTTTGGAAAAACTCCGCTGTGGCCACAAGTCACTCGATTCTGCATGGTCTATAGGCGTGTTGTCATTGGATTTACCGTCCGAACGCGTGCACTTAACTTTGGGCACGCTTATTACGAGTGGCGGGTGGTAGGAGTCCACTGGCACAAGCGCGTCGTCCGCTGCACTTCACCCACCCTCAATGAACCCAATACCAAATCCAACTGACGGCCATTGCAATTTGGTACGTGATTTGTCTGTATGAATTCACAAAAAGAATGAAAATATTCGTAATAATCGATCACATCATTATTACAAGAATGTGAATTAAAATCTCCTATAACAACAAAGTCCTTATGTTTAACGCATAACTGTTCAATAATTCTAAACAATATCATATAATCATTTTCGCTACTGCTTGGAGGAATATAAACCACAAAACACAAAATAATATGACAAGACAGGAAATTGACGTGGATTTAACGTTGTAAGATTACGCGGTGAACAATAAATACCATACAGAATTGGGGCCCTGTGTGACTCTGTGTATCGCTCCATTGCATTGTCTATCTATATAAAATATAGGCATCAAATCACAAAGATATTATGACGCCAATTGTAAAAATTATCACACATTGACATTATGACGTTACTTTTGCGCCATCTTGTACTAATACTATTATTCAAAAATTTACTACACTAATAATATATTTACATGCAATTCAATTTAAATGAGAAAATGTTGTTTAGATAAAAAAGTAAAATACCCTGAACACGACATGAAATAATTTTATTTTATTTATTTAGGAAAATAAACAGTTACACATTACAGTATTACACAAAATATTAATTACAGAGTGAGTAAATGACATGACATTTTCCACATATTGTAAAAACAAGTTATAAAATTAATGCGATGTGCGCTTACAAAATGATAGGTAACATAAAAATTATACAACAATGCGTAAATGATAAAACTAAAAGGCACGCAAATAAAATAAAAACAAGAAATCATTAAATACAGTCTAAGAGAATCGAATTTTAAGAGTTAAATATTACGGGGCTGTGTCCAAAATTGTTTCCCGAACAAGACCTCTAAATTTACTAGTCGGAAAAGCGAAGATATCAATATTTTGGAAGAGATTGTTATATTGACCAGTAAGGCGACGTAGGGGTGCTCGTAAGCCTGCGTTCGTGCGACTAGAAGATACGGCAAATAGTGGTCGTGCGCGCACCCCACGGCTTATGGTTGTTCTAGGAACTACGTAGCTGATCTTATTAATCATTTCCATACAATCACATGTGCTATTACATAAATGAAATAAAAACATTGTCTCTAAAATTATACGTCTGGCAAGATAGCGCACGATTGTTTCTCTGGTTAATATTACATTATTTAAAGAGTACGGATGCGTGATAACATTTTTGTTTTTAGTAAAACTTATACAGCAGCATTTAGATATGCTCAGTTTTAGCTTATTAATTGAGCAGTATGCAGAGAACCTGTTTAGGTCCTCCTGCACGAGTAGACAATCCTGCAAACTTTTAACAGGCTTAAAAATGTTGAGGTCGTCTGCTTATAGCAATAATTTTGAATTTTAAAAACGTATGGACGTCATTAATTAATTTGATGAATAAAAGAGGTCCTAAAATAGAGCTCTGAGGTACTCCAAAAGTAAGGGTGTTGGAAATGAAACCATTTATCACACCCCTCTGTGTCCTATTAGAAACATAAGAAGAGAACCATCTGAGAAGATCACCACGTATACCGTTGAATGCAATCCTATTCAAGAGAAGCTGATGATCAACCTTGTCAAAAGCTTTCCGGAAATCAGTGTATATAGTATCAACCTGAACATGAGAGTCCATGTTGTTGAACAAGTAGTACACAAATGTTACCAAGTTGGTTGTAGTTGACCTTCTTTTGACGAATCCATGTTGTTGTTGAATGATAGTATTGTGCAGTACCCCGTCCTTTGACAAAGCCGACAGTATAGTTATAGGGCGACTTGTAAACAGGGGTTATATTTGGATGTTTCCATGCTTGAGGAAAACATCCTTGAGAAATAGATAGGTTAAATATTATATGCAGAGGTATACACAGATTAACGGCTGTTTGTTTAATAAAAATTACTGGTAGACCGTCCGATCCTGGCCCCTTGGAAGGATCCAATGCCTTTAGCGAACTAAATACTTCATCAATAGTAAACATAATGGCATTTAACATAGTGCAGCTCTCAGAGCAGTCGTCATAAGTGGATGATTACATCCACTTATGACGACTGCTCTGAGAGCATTAGAAGAAGTGGATGGTTCATAAACCGAATTAAAAAAGTCGAAAAAAGATTGCAAATGGTTTCTGGATTCCTAGTTGACTGGTTGTTATAATTCATAGTGGATGGAATGCCAGCAGTTTTTTTTCTATTAGATAAGAACGTCCAGAAATGCTTCACATTTCTCCGAATACCATTTCTTGCATTCCACTTAGAATCTTGATCGGTAAAGTGCAAACTGCTCGTAATCCGAAATATTGTTGTACATTTTCCATCTAACCCAGGCCTTGGCCTTATTTTTATAAATGTGAATAAGTTGTTTTTGAGAACCACACGGGAAACTTAAAAGATTTGCAATTAGTCAATGATACATGTTTCTTAATAATTTCAAGAGTAATATTGTAGAACGTGTCGAGAGATTCGTCAACGGATTGGTGATTCAAGGCGTCTCTCCAATTAATTTCCTTTAAGTCGGAATTTATTTTATCATAACTAGCCTTCTAGTCATTATATTTTTTTTATCGTCTTGCGTATCATTGAAATTTGAGGTAAACATGGCGAGATTAATACACAGTATAGAGGATGGTGGTTGTCAGGCTGTAATAAATAATCTGTGGGTGATGAAATTGCGCAATCGTCATTACTTATGACCAAGTCCAATATTCTCCCGTTCAGGTTTTTTATAGTATTGAATTGATGAGCGTTTAGGAAGTACATGAACACACTCAAGTGACCACATATGGGAGAATTACCTCTACAGATATGTGCAGACATTGAAATACTATCTGTACTAGCAACCCAGTCGACCTCCGGTAAATTATAGTCTTCAGATTTTCAAAGCTTTTCATAAAAATAAACTAATCATTATGATTACGATCCTAACAATACAGATAGAGACCGGACTTAATATCCCGGACAAATAAAATAGTCCTGTAGTGACATAACATAACATAACATCACGCCTGTAATCCCAAAAGGGTTAGGCAGAGGTGTGCCAAGTACACCCACATTTCGCCAGTTATGCTTAAGTCCCATGTAATAGGGGGCGAGCCTATTGCCATCAACCGGGCACAAATCCAGACACAGAAAAATTCTAGATAGAAAAACCCAATAACAATTTTGCCCGACCTGGGAATCGAACCCAGGACCTCATGCTCAGCAGTAGCTCTTGCGATCACTAGACCAACGAGGCAGTGCTATAGTATACTAAAAAAAATTTAATTTAACAAACACATTAATAAACGTTCGTTCTCGCTAAAGAAAGTGCATTATTAGCATGCTGTTATTATTTTTTTTTACATAATTAACTCAATGTGTATTTTCAGATTAACTCTTAATTCCGCGTTACGGACCGATGAATAACTGTAAACAATAATAATATTAAAAGACTCCCGAGAGGAAAATGTATCATTTAGTAGGTTACTTTGTATTCATAAAGGTAATATGCCGTTCAATTATTTAAAAGGTACGCGTAAAGAGGTTAATAGGTTTACCTAAAGGAGGTTCTTAATTCTACCAAAGTCCGTTTTTCAATGTGAGGGTAGCACTCGGATAGATCATCATAATCCTTCAAATTATTTCCTGTTTTGCGAATACGTATAAATAAATACACCTTTATAAATAGAATGGAATTGTATACTCTTTAATACGTGCACCATACGGATTCAAGATACAATTTAGGAAAGGACAAAGCCAGAAACTCTATAGAACTTTGCCCCACTCAAATAAAAAAGTCATTTACAAGCCTGCAATATGCAGCATCATAAGCTTATTTATTACTGTTAACTATACATTTGTCCTAATGCCTGTAGAACTTGCGGTTTCTGTTAAAATCTTAAAAATGTAATGACGTAATAGACGTTACGCAGTATCATTATTATTAAAACCGTAATATGAGTTTTTGTTTTACAAGTATTTAAAACTTCTTTTTGTAGTGTATCATGCGTAATTAGTAACGCAATAGGACATTCAGGGGTTGAATTCCTTTTATCGTTGATTTTTTATCGGCAAATTCTACTGAAAAACAATGTATTATAAAAGGTCCTTTAATCATTCCAATTATATAAATTAATTGACATTTCCTGTAAATAGCAGTGCCAGGATCTGGCATTGTCCTTAACATCGGGTGGCACAGTGTGCGGTCTTATGGCGACAAGAGACCTTTTACAGACCACCTTTGGGTGGATTTAAGGTAGAAGAAGAGACAATACTGAGCTTAGTCAGTGGTGTACCATATATATAAATATACAATAAATACCTCGGAACGTAAATAAAGCACTAGATTCATCCCGTGTTTTCGTTCGCGTTGAAGTCGTAAGATACAAATTATACTAAAATAACAGTAAAATTTTATGAAACTCTTTCGGCGCCCGGCCAATCCGTCACTATTACTTCATTGACTGTTATTTGATACCTTTTGGTCTATTTGCTCGGCTTTTAAGAGTCCAATCGTGATGTTAAATAGCTAAATCTTCCTAAAAAAATAGGCTAACAAGTCCAAAAAGAGTTTCTCAAATCGGCCTGGCTGTTCTAGAGATTAGCGCGTCCTAACAAACAAACTATACAGGGTGGAAGGGACATCGACGCACAACCTGATACCATGGACTCAGTACATGATTTTGAACCCCCCTGGGCTGAAATTTTATGTCGGTTATTTTAAAAAAAAATTGCACTGCCATACATTTTGACCGCGTAGGTATTGCACTTTCCTATAAAACAGCAGTTTTTTTTTTGAAAACCGATGAAAAATTTCAACTCCATGGTATCAGGTTGTGCGTCGATGTCCCTTCCACCCTGTTTAGCTTTGTTAATAGTAATAATATATGTAGATATACCTATCAACATAAATATCACTAGCGACGACCGGTCAAGCTATTTCTAGATCATTCAATCACTGTTAACAAAAAGAAAAGTCATTGTTATATTTTATCAATTCAAGCCGCCTCCGACTCCTAAGATACAGGTCTGCGTACCTAGTTTAGGAGGCAGGAAAGCTGACTATAATTTTAAACTTGGTTCCTCGGACCCTCTGTTTCCATATGCTATGTGCTGTGTTGTTTTATGTACTAATAAAATTACTTACTTTATTATTTTATATTTTAAGCCCGAAATGTACAGATGCGTACGTAATGCTAAAGGCATTTTCTTCCTGTGAAAATAGAAACATAACATCACGTTAGTATTTCCCGAAGGACGGACAGAGGCGTACCTTATGTAACCTTTTTGTCGCCGCCGCGAAGGCATGAGTGACATTATTTTCACTTTTTTGTTATTTGTATTTTTGTGTTGCACGAACTGAGACCAAATAAACGTTATTCTTTCTTTGTCTATCACACCCACATTTCGTCAGCTATATTTATGTCCGGGGGTGAACCTTTTGCCATTAACCGGGCACAGATCCAGACTCCGGGCTGCTACTGAAACATGGGAAAATAAAACAGTACGAAAAATGGAACCATTAAGGAACAAATTGTTAATTAAACTCAGATTTAAGACGTCGCATTTTTTTATGTTGCCTTAAAAGCTGGTGTTAAAGACATTCATAACTATTTATTTATATTTTAACTGTTTATTCTATGTATATCTTTGTTAAAAATTATACTCGTTTCCAGGAAAATGGAAAAACTTGGAAGAATAACGTTGTATTCTACATTGGCATGGTTTTTTAATTGAAAAAGCCCGGCTTAAGTTTATTGTCTCAAGGACGGGGGAGTACTTAAGCGTTACTATATGAATCATTCGTGTTGTTGCCTAAATTGCCGTACTCACAAAAGCCAATTTCTCTTAGTACAGAGTGTATTACATATTAGTAAGAAGCGTGAAAATATCTTCTAAAGTTCAAGGAAAGTAAATAGTGAAAATCGTTGTCTGTGGCCAAATCCAATGTATTTTCATTAATAAAACGCAGGAGTACCGATATCTAAACAAGATGTTATCCACACATTCATCAATCTTCTAATTCAAGAGCCTTCGTTCGTAAATGCGGGCAAAATGTAAATTATATCATGATGCATCCATCAATATCTACCCTGAGATGACCATTACGTAACAGGGACCATTTCACTACAATGGATGATCCTGGAGATTTATTAACATAATGTACGCTTTTCATATCATATGATGTATTATGACGACAGAGTAATAGTGCTGTAAGCTTACAGGTGAATGATAAATAAGCGAAGGTATGTTATGAGACACCAGTTTATTAGTTAGAACAAAAAAAGGCAGCTTTTCAAATTCCAAAAATTAGGTGAAAGAAATGCATAAAAGCGTGTAGGTGAGTTAGTGAAAAAATATAATAATGTTAGTTTAAACAAAACACCAGATACGTGAACGATAACGAACATTTGACTCTGAGAAGACGTAAAGCACGGTCACTATCGGACTGCATAAAAAAGGAAAAAGAGAAGCGCGATGACCCAACGCTTGTAATTTGTTGCAAAATATGAAGCAATTATCTATTAACTCAAAAATTTGTTGATAAATATAAAATGACAAAGAACCAATCTCTGTATTTTTATAAGATATGTTATTGTTATTAATTTAACCAACGTACTTTGATAAGTAATACAAATAGTTTTGTTGGAAGAACATTTCAAGAGGAGATAGTCAAAAAAAATTTTACATCGAGAAAAACTTCTGCCATCATCAGTGTCTTCTGATGACATATTTAATGTCATCAATGCCGTTGTCGTTCTACATCCACATCGAACGGCTATAATCCGGCATAATTATGATAATGTTCAAGCTGCTAAACCACTAATAAGATGACCACTTCTGGTAAAGACGCCAATATATACTTTATCAAAATCAACATCACCATAGACCTACTTGATTTGGTTATATTGGTCCTCAGAGATAGAGGACACCATCATATCACGCACGTGAACATAAACGTATCAGTTAGCTTAAAAATTGATGATAGCTCGACGAAATAAACAGGGAGTCGTTGGCAATAATACTAATGCGACAGTGTCATATATTTACATTTATGTAAAAAGCATAACTCTACAGGAAAATGCCGTTTGAAAACAATGCCGTAGAAAACCAGCACAAGAAAAGAATGTTTCATTTTCTAAATTGAAACTGGGTGAATTTAAAAACAACTGTGTTGACAAAATTGTGTGACTGGAGACCCAGTTTTTTTGTGTCAGTGTTGTTGCTACAGGTATGACCTAAAACTATTTCCAGACTGAATAATTATTATTTTGTTTTCACTTATTTATCATAGATCAATAACTCATTTTTGGCTGTTTTAATCTTGAAGTACTGTGTGGGCCCAGCACGAACACGCCGAAAAACGTAACATAAAATTCGTACGACTTTAAAATGAAAAGCCTATTACGCACATCATAATACTATGGCAATTAGTCTTAAGAAATTAGGCATACCATTGTGAGTAAAACTAATTGTGCTTGTTGCTAAAATTTCAATCAAAATCTTAAAGGACTAATGAAATTTTACATTCTGTCAAAAAAGTGAATGGGAATGGATAATTTGTTTATGGTTCCAAATTATTGTTTTTGTTTTTTTGTAGTTGTTAGATTAGCAAAACTGTTTTCCTTTTTGGCGCGGTGTTTCAGTTGCATCTGCTATTTCGATTAAATACAGTGCCGTTTTTAGTTAGATCATATCTTGTTTGTATTGCGCATTTCATAACGGACAAAAACTTCGAACAAAGAGTTTGTCTTAAATTTTGCATCGCCAATGGAATTTCGTGTTCGGAGTTACTTAAAATGTTGCAGAAGGCTTACGGTTTATCGACTTTGTCAAAAACACGTACTTAAAAGCGGCCGAGATGTGATGGAAGATTCGCCTCGCTCTGGTAAGCCATCAACGTCTGCATCTGAAGTTAACATCACAAAAGTGAAGGAAATCGTTACTGAAAATCCTCATCCAAGTTTAAGAGCGATAGCCGTTGAACTTTCCGTGGTACACGAGTCGATCCGTACCATTATAAATAATCAATTGGGTATGAAACATGTTGTCGCTCGGCTAGTCCCAAAAGACCTGAATTTTCTCCAAAAACTCAATCGTATAAGATTCGCTGAGGACCTGCTAGAACGAGTCAATTCATGGACAACAACATTCACCTCAGCAGCCACCGCTGCAACAACCTCCGCAACCTCTGCACATTTTTTACTACGGAAGGTAAGATTAGTTAATAGGAGCCTAAAATAGGTCGCAAGTAGATCAAAGTTGTGGAAAGTCGTTTTTTTGGTACTCCTTATTATGTGTGTATTACGCGAGCGATTTGATATTAAATAATACATAGTACATTTACGTAGAACGTTCGTGCTAGAGCCAAATACCAAACGCAAGAACAATCACATTTCGCATAAAATATCAAAAACACATACAATTCGTTAGATACATATCGACACAAAGTTTAGTATTAACATTAGAATCCGATTCAGTTTAAACTTCAAATTCTGAATCTCATAAATAAACAAATTGACATTCCTAGTTCTTAAATCATATGTCGTATTACTAAATAAAACAATAATACAGTTATTCAAACCAAAATACATTTGGAAGTAAATTCTAAACTGCTTACAAACACACATTTACTTTTGAAGTACTTACTGTTTGCTTGGAGTTTGTCAGTATTTGTGGAATGTTCGGTTACAGTTCGAAACAGAACTGCAAGTGACTTGAGGTGTTGCTAGCTTCGGAAATGGACTGCTAGAATGGTTATAATACTACCCTTAGCAGTAGCGCTAGCCACCCACTACTACACTGAAATAGACCAATTGTAAAATTTATTTGTGTGAATATGGACAAGTATAGAAACGACCGCAGTTAAATATTTCTCAACATTTAGCTTTGACTACTTTTAAAACCAAAAATATTGTTCTTCTGCAGGAAAAATATTGATTCTCATATTTGTATGTTTTTTAATGTGTCTAAAAAACAAATATTCATTACTGCGTTTCCTCACGAAATTTCCCTTAACTTATTTACTGATTTTGCAAAAACATTACTTAACATAATTTATAACATAACAAATTCAGCTCCTGCACCCTAATTGTACACACAGTTTATAACAATCGCTTGAATGATATTGCTTCATATGTTCGAAAAATTCATCTGCACAACAACGTACATAACGCAATGAATGTTGTTGAACTGACAAAATGAAAGCTATTCCCTACTGTTAATGTGTTATGCAATCACCCCTCTGGTCCTTAAATATTGGTTCCGGTAATCTCACCCATGTGTGACTGCCTCGTTGGTTTAGTGGTCGCAAGAGCTACTGCTGAGCATGAGGTCCTGGGTTCGATTCCCAGGTCGGGCAGAGTGTTATTCGGTTTTTCTATCTAGAATTTTTCAGTAGCAGCCCGGAGTGATGATTTGTGCCCGGTTGATGGCAATAGGCGCGGCACATATTACATGGGACTTAAGCATAACTGGCGAAATGTGGGTGTCCTATAGGTGCACCTCTGCCTAACCCTTCTGCGATTACAGGTGTGATGCTATGTATGTGTGTGAGACTAAACTAGAGCTGTACCCAATAAAAACGTGGCACCAAGTGTTCCTCACACGTGCCCACTGACTACATGTGGCTTTGTTTGATCTTTGGCTAAAACTGGACCTTTTGGGAGTTATGGTGCACGTGCTTAGTATTAATGCAGGGTCAATATAAATTAGCTCTCGAAACTCCGCAGACGGGATGGGTTTCGATAAGCAAACACAAACTTCACGTAACAAAAGTACCCGCTGTCGTTGACCCCAGAAGAAAACAATCACATCATTTTATATAATTTTTTCGTTTTTGGCAAGCTTATTTCATTTGACACATTGAGTGTAAATATTTATATTTTATAGACTGAATGGTCTTGCATGGTTTTATTGGGTTTTTCCATCAGTAGCCTGGCAACAGGCTTGCCACCTATTTCGTGGGACTTAAACGTAATTGGCGAACCTCTGCCTACGGAATTTCCGGCGTGATGTTATGTTAAATGCATTTGATAGACTATGTGTGAAATTTGACCTGTACCTTAATTTCGTAATACAAAATCAATCGGAATCTGAATCGTTTTGAAACAGATTGCTAATCCATTGCTTCATAAGTTCGATACAAATATCTGCTCAACAATGTAAATAACGCAATGAATGTTGTTGAACTGTCAAAATACAACAGATCAGTCGTAATCGTTGTACGACTTGTAGTGAACTCTTAACAAAAAGTTAAGAGTTCACAGTTTGGTGCAAACTACTTATTATCATGAACAATCTGACGGAGATTAAGGTCTTGGAAATAAATACTTTCAGAAAGAAACATATCGTACTTCGAAACATTTTTATTGCTTTTGGCGTAATTTTGACAGATGGTGTTGCTATTCTAGCGTAGACGCGCACTTTATTGTAATTTTATGAATTCTTAATATTTTACAGTGATTTGAGCTTTTTTTGGGGGAATAACTACTTAAGGTCTTGTAAATAAATACATTCAGAAATAAACATATCGTACTTCGAAACATTTTTATTGCTTTTGTCGTAATTATGACAGATGCATAGATGGTGTTGCTATTCTAGCGTAGACGTGCACTTTATTGTAATTTTATGAATTCTTAATATTTTACAGTGATTTGAGGGAATCCCCGACATCAAATTGGAAAATGAGATTTAAAAAATAGACCTGCCCTCCCCCTCAATATAAAAAAAAGTAGTGATATAAATATAAAAGTCCTTCCCTTTACAAATAGAAATGAATATTTGTAAACAAATGGATAACGTTGATGTTTCAGTGTGCGAATATGCGAGGCAGAATAAGGTAAGTAGGTACATATAACATAATGTATTTCGTCGGGTGATTTTCCTGAAAAGCAAATCTCATTTTCTTACCGTTATTGATAAAGTAAATAAGCTTACCGGTCCTTCATCCCATCCTGAATCGCCTCTTGTGTTACGGTGGGAGATGATTTGTGACCCATTTGAGCAGTCAATCTAGGTACTTACCTAAAAAACCCCAAGTAGTCAAGTAATTTATAAGTAGTAGAGAGCTCTTTACTAATTGGAACAATCTTTGCTTAAATTAATCAAAGAGGTAGATGATCAGACATTCAGACTGAATAAATACGCGCCATTTTCCTAATTATGTTTTTGTAGCCTACTTTAGGTTCGAAGACTGTACAAACACCTCCCTTCGTATAATCAAATTCACCTTGCTGTATAATAAATGTTACCAAGACATATATTACCATAAATCGCTATGATTACATCGTGTAATTTTTTTCGTCTGGTCCCGAAGGTCCAGGATTAATAGCCCAACCTTAGCACCATTATTAAAAGCATATTTTAGTACGTAGCTAAACATTTTTATGACCCCCGGAGAATGTTCTGAAATACATGCCTTTTAGAAGGAAAGTGTCTGCAATTTATAGGACCTATAAATATACAGGGTGTAATATTAAAACACACGTCGCCCATGAAACTGAATGAAGTTATAATTATTTTTGTAGGTAAATGTAAAGGTTTTTTTCATGGTCCCAAACCGCGGTTTTTAGTTTTTTTTTTTAATACGTTTGGTTAATAATAAAGTGTGGTATGTAAAAGGCATGTAATAATTTACTTTTAGGCATGTCACCTACTTTGCTAACCTTACAAGAAATTTAAACATTTGCGAGTAAGATACTTGTAGCTATAGTTATTTCTTATTTACATACTAAGATTTTCAGTTAGAAAGAAGTTAGTTATGTACAGGGTCAAATCAAATTAGAAAGCGAAAATCCGCAAACGTGATGGTATGAATATCTGAACACAAAAGATTTGAGATTCGAGTTTTTGTTGTTGTTGAGGTCATTGACCGCTGGTAGTGTTATTACATAAAGTACGAGTTGAGAAAATCTGTGTTATTTTGTTTTTTCGTGTTAAGATTTCGACACAAATTAGGTACGTCATTGAAAATAAGATAATAAAAACATTTTTTAACTGTTATTTAACCCCTCAAGACTTTACCTACCAGAATTCTCACAATGTTTGAAGACGGCCGCTAACAGCTTTATAGAGCGAGAACTGTTGGTGTGTCGCTATTAACCGTTCAAAGAGTGATCCAGCGGTTTGAAGAGACTGAATCCAATATTTGCAGATCAGGAAGAGGCCAAATAAGGTGCACGATGGCGTGAGAGGATCGTTAAATAGTGTCAACAAAGTAGCGAAATCGATTTCAAACAGCTGTTGAAGTTAAAAATCACCTTCTACGTGCTAGAGGGAGCAATTTGAGCACGTGTATAGTAGGCGGCTCGTAACTTGGCAAGGTTTTGGCGTAGTTGGAGTAAGTTCACGCACGTGCGCTTAGTGCATCAATTTTTTTTTCACTTAATTTGCTTGTCATTATTTTATGGTTCTTACATTTTTTTTTTGTAACATCTGTTTAAAAGAGAGTTAAAGAAAGGAAAAAAAAAATCGTACGATTCTTGCCAAGTTACGTGCCGGCGACTATACTAACAGTGTGGCGGTGTCTTGCTGAAGCAATCTTGAAGCCATTTAGACCTGCAAATGGTCCAAAACTCAAAAGGCACCATCAAAATTCAAGTCTGAGAACTCTGTGTGACTGTTGAAGAATTAAGTTCGGACGAGTCGAGGTTCATGAAATATACGCACGTTGGGAGGCAAAGAGCCTATGGAAGACCAGAAGACAGCTTCTTCACAGGCAGCTTCTAACTCTTTATAAAGCGCAAGTCCGATCCTGCATGGACTATTGCAGCCACCTTTGGGATGGTTCAGAAAAATACCAACTTGCAGCGCTCGACTCAGTGGAACTCAGAGCTAAGAGGCTCATAGGCGACATAAAACTAGTGAATGCCAACCTTCACAGCTTAGCTCATCGCCGCAATTTTGCCTGCTTGTCGGTCTTCTATAGACTGTACTTCGGTGACTGTGCGCAAAAACTCCACGACCTCATCCCAGCTGCCCCCTTCTACCATCGGACATCTAGACGTACTGCTAATTACCATCCATACTTATTTGCCATTCCACCAATTCGCACTAAGAGCTTACAAACATCCTTCATAATGCGCACGGCAAAAGAGTGGAACTCACTACCTGCATCTGTGTTCCCGGACGCATTCAACCCGAATCTCTTCTAGGTAAGACCGCTCCATCGTAGACTTTGTCTCTGTCACCTCTGACCTAGACTAGAGTCAAGAGCAAACCCATCTCAAATTAATAAAAAAATACCGCTATAAACAAGCTTGCATTGAACAGAAAGTGCCTTGTGGCGGAGGCTCCATACACGTGTGGGCTGGAATTTCTTCCGAAAGCCGCACCGTGCTAGTGGTGATGGAAAATGGCACTTTAACTACAGAAAATTACTTGAATGAAATCTAAAATGAGTATGTTGGTCCATCTTTAGTAAACAAGGGCTAGATCGCTCTCTTTATGCGTGATAAAGCTCGTCCTCATACAGCTCGGATAGTGTACCTTGAAGATGTCCCTATCACACTCATGGAGTGGTGAGTACGCAGCCCAGACTTGAAACCCATCGAGAATGCCTAGGACGAACTGAGACGATGTGTACGCCAGCGTAATTCCCCTCCACTCAAGCTTCGTGGACTGAAAGAAGCACTGATAGAAAATGTGACAATATTCCTCAACATCAGCCCAGAAACCTGGTGTAACCTGGTGGTCATGTCAAACCGTATATCAGCTCGTGGTGGTAATACAATACAATAAATGAGTAAACAATGCTTATTTGACACCGTAGCACTATTATCGAAATCCAGTGAAAGCAGGGTTACTTTTATTCAATATAAACTTCATAATCTTGAACTTCGACATAGATTAAAGTACTATAAAATTGGCTATAATAGGTACACTCGTTATTTCACAAAGCTAGAGCTAAATATTTGAATATAGTAAAGCAATCGAGTCGTTACCCGCATTCTTTGCGGCTCAGTGTCTATACATAGATACTTATACCTACTACTGACACTTTACTTCTTATCGAAAAAAATGCATCATACTTGCGAATCGGTTAATTTTGAGCGATTACGTATTTGAGAACCATTACATTATTATGCCAGCCTTTAACATGTCATAGAGGAAACTTTAACTTATATTTCAAGGGCATAAGGTTTTATAGATATTGGCTCGACGCCCCCGAAAATGATTTGCAATTGTCTCTTGTTCGTTTTGCTGAATAACGTTGTGTCAAAATAATGATAATAATGTACAGTCTCAGCACCTACTTCATTTTATTTATGTTATTTCAGACCGCTGCCAAAAAGGGAGATGAGGTTGAATTGTCTCATGTAGCGAAATCTCAATCCGGAACACAGCAATCTTGCTTAATGGTGTTATCACTAAAATAAGCCATTTTACAAGCAGCCACGGAGGATATATAATTACATATTTAGGGATCCGTCCACAAATAGTGCCAATGGGGCCTTATTGCGAAACCTCACTACTGTCTATCCGCCTGACACAGGCTGCTTTCTTTGGTTGCTGGTTGTTAAGTTCTTGAAACCTCCGAATGAGCACGAAATGGAATACTGCATGGACGATATGTCAAAAATATTGTAGGCCGTAGAGATTATGCTATGGTCACGCCATCTACAATTAGCTTTGGAATTGAATTTATTAAAAGGAGGTATATTTTTAAAGCAGCCTCTTTAATGAAACTGTTTCAATGACAATAAAATATGTAACACCGTTAGCACACCGACACAGAGGTGTGAAAAATGGATTTTTACTTCGAAAGTGCGTTTCATTACGCGGTGGTATCCACGTTCCCTCGTTTTTTTTTTCCTGGACTGTATTGACTGGTACTACATCGAAGTATTGAGATGTTTGTTTGATGTTTCCACGATGACGGTCCAGATCTAGGACAAGAAGACCAGACCCGTTCAACTGCTCAGAGGAGTGAGAAAGGGGGATGTGATATCCCTGAAACTGTTCACCAACGTGTGGGCTTCTTTTTAGACGTTGTACTGGACTGGGCAGGATATCAACGTGACCGGCGTTACATCTCTTTACCTTCGCTTTGCCGATGACATCGTCATAATAGCAGATACGCTGAAATGTTTAGACCAGATGCTGTTCAGCCTACATGGAGCATTTTGAAGATTTCGTCTTGGCATGAATTTGGACAAGATGAAAGTCATTTTTAATTCACACGTCTTGCCGAGACCAATCTGCATCGAAGGTTCGTTTCTCGTCAGGTCTCTTCGTCGCCTATGCCGAAATGTTTGAAGACTAAAGACCAACCACTGTGTTTTCTCAGTGACCTGGAATGACCTGCGGATTCCTACCTCTGATTATGACCCACGGTATCGAATCGCGAACAGACAGTCAAATTAAAGGTTGCTTAGCGCGCTATGGAACGCGCTATACACGGGGTTTCTTGATGAGCACTGGAATAGATTTCTGTATGTGATTCTGTGTAGAATTCTCATTCTCTTACCAGTGTTTTTTCCAATCTTTTTTCAATTAACCATGTGCTTTTGGTGTGATATCATAGTGGTAGTATGAAGTTGGCATGAATGTGGTGTTTTTTCCACTACAGCCATATTACGAAGAGTTGATTTGATTCACGCTTAGACAACTTAAAATTAAAAAAAAATCTAAACTAAAATCAATTCTGAAAGCCCGATTTACAACTCAAAAAAACAGTTTTTTTTTTATAAATTGCAGATCCTGTCTACATGATAGCACGTAATTACTAAACTTGCCTCGATGCGACAGCCCCGAATCACTGCATACTAAAACATAGTTAGATTTCATGTAGCGATGTGTATGTGTAAGTGCGTTCATTTGACCAAATGTTCCTAGTTGAAATATTGTAGTATTTGAACTAACGAAATCGCTATGAAAAGTGACAAGGTCTGTAACTTTTTTTTAAATGATTGCGTCGCGAATAAAACATCGTTATACTTACTCCAGGTGAACAAGGGATATATCCGGTACAAAAGCCAACTTCTCTTCTCAGCTGATTTGTATCGATACGTTTTGCTTGATAATGACCTACACAAAAACATACATCCCATTACTAAGGAAATCTTTTAAGTAGGTGCCGTTCGGACACTGAAAATAAAGTGAATAAACTGTTCCACCGAACCGCACGATACAAATTTTTGTTTCAGTGCGGTTAGTGGAAGTGCTCAGGTGCGGTTCGGAAGTACTGTTGAAATCGGAGCTCTGAGTGGAATACCTCTATATTTTAACTTAAATTATACATGCGAAAGGAACTCTGCCTGTCAGTCTGTTTTCTTTTTACGCCTAAAGCACTGATCCGATCTTTATGGAATTGGACAGGTTGGACACATCTTGGAACCTGGAAAAGAACAAAGGCTACTTTTGATGACATACTAAATAAACGCGGGCAACAGCTAGTAAGTGATAAATGTCACGCAAAATGGAATGTTACTCCCCCAGAAAACATTTAGTTCGAGTATTGACTTTAAAAAAGTACAGCTAAAAATATAAAAGCATTTCCATTTACCTACAACTGTAGGATCAGATAGTTTTTTGTTGCAAACAGGTAGAAATGGAGTTCGACTAGGGAAAATCGGAATACTTTTCCTATCAGAGGAAAATATCTAGACATGAGTTACTATCCGATCAGGATTGTATCTTTTGAAGAATACATTTTCTCTTTGAAAATGAAAATCAACTACACTTTCATTTGACTGTGATCGTGTTGAGTATCTTGCTATATGCCTTTCAATCTGAATGCCGAGAAATCCATTTTTTTTTTCTTCTACTTTTTCCTGCTATTTCCTTTGACCAATCCAGAAATTGAGCGCTATGCTTGTTGTAATAGAAGGTGAAGGCAAATAAAGTTCCCCGCAATATTAGACTGGACACTATCGGGATGTATAACATTTGGTGACTAGAGATTCGAGTTAGATACAAAACATACAAAGTACGTGACTAAGAAAATATCATACTGCAAATTTAACTTCTGAAAATTCTTATCATAACCAAGAATTTAAAACGCGAACGTAAACAACAGACTGCCTCTTCACCCTCATTTACACTTTAATAAATCATGCCACTCCTCCATATAGATAACATTGTAAGGACAATGGGATGTTACACCATGGTTAATGGTGCCTACACAATGGCCCAGGATAATCCCATATGGTTAATAAAGGAGCCTTCCGCTGAAGCAAACTTTATCGTTTCCCCAAACTATTTGATATTTTACCATGTGGAATGCTTAGTAGTATTTACTTATGTAATAGCGACCCTCCCCCGCTCCGTATGGGTGCGCCGATATGTCAAGACATTCAGATTTTTTTAAGTTAAGTTCATTATCTATCTTTAGTTTTGGTAAAAGCTGCATCAAAATCCATTGTATTTAAAATGCATTTTGAAATTTTTAGATCTTATTACCATGTAAATATGAAGACATACGATGTATACATTCATTATGGGTACTTATAATACGAAACAAAATATAGTTGTAAGTAGAGATATAGATATGCAGTAGTTTGTAAGTAGAGACATAGTTAGGTCGTAAAAGCTGCGACAATAATTAAGTTGTACATGTATGTTAGCATAAGTCTGTGTTATTAATAAAGTGTTTTTTTTTAAAGGGTTACAGTTTATCGGATCATGGTAAAGAATCATTTCCTTTTAGATCTAGTTCAGAACAAGCGTCAGGCACAAGTTGTCTGACATTTTTTCTGAACTGGGTCCTTTTGGCGCAGCACATAATGGGGCACATTTATCTGCTGATTTCTTACATCGCGCTTTACATTTTTTTTAATGCTTTTATCATATTGTGTGCTTCGTAGGCTGTGCTAAATAAATATTTTTTGTTAATTCTTTTATTTCTTTGCTACACACGAGTCGTAATTTTTCTACCTAACATTCTAGTTACATTATGTTTTCCTGTTTTTTTGTCATATAATTGTTACTGCCGAACTAATGAGTAGCGTGGGTATCAGTAGAGCTTTAACAACTGGGTCAATGTGTGCTCCAAAAACAACAAAAAGATCTTAATGTTTTATTTATTTATTTATCTGAAATTTAACTTTAGCAAAAGGCTGAAATGCCTGTAACATACTGTTTGATATTGGCAGTATCAAAATACACATTTACTAACAATATCAATATCAAAGATACCCAATTCTCGCGCATAACTGCTTAATGGCAATTGTTCGCTCTTGCCGCCAGATGTCGCTGGCATTTTACAGCCAATGAACTTCGGTTTCAAACTACCAATCTAATACAACGGGTAGTGTTATTAAAGTTTAGATTAATTAAGCTTTATATTAACTTAGAATGTTTGAGTAAGGTTGTAAATTACTGTGATGTCAGTGATGTGGAAGATAATGAATTGAGAAAATTACTGATTTTTATTAATTATATAGGTAGCTATTATTAAACAAATGAAAATACACCAACTGTGGGATTAAAGCAGTTTTTTTTTTCAACCTTTCCATCACATGTTGACCACGCAGTGTTTTTAACTATTTATCGATTTTCTCGATAGTTTACAGGTTCCTAGCCTATAATAATCTATGTTTTCCTTAAACAATTGGTTTCCGCCTTAATTCCCACTTCCAGTAAAGGAAAAACCACAAAAGCTACGCACAAACCCACTTTTTCGTTTAATGCTTAAAGTTTATTTCCCATTACTTACTGTTACGATAAGGAGACAAATAATCCATTATTCAATCCATTTATTTCCCAAAAGATTCACGCTTTCCATTTTATATCTTTTTTCGCTGTAATCTAGTGGAGTATTCTCTAAAGTCCCTGCCTATGGTTCACTGGCTCCACATGATAAAACCGTTTTATTTACAGTGCTGGCAGATGGCGCAAGCTATTTCGTTTGTCTGGCGCCCTGGTATCCGGTACTGGATAGTCTTAAGTATTATCATTTTGCTATCGGGGAATTTGTAGCAATTATTATGTTGGCGTCTTTAATATTTTTGATCGCAATTTGCGGCCGTATTTAGGATTTTCTTTTACTTGCTGGGGTATGTTTCTAAACCAAATAGTAAAACTGGAAATTGACGGTATGATACTCATGTTTTTTGTTGTAGCAGCTTGGGTTAGAACCCGGTTGATGACAATTGAATCCATAACATGGGACTAAAACGTCTGACGAATTGTAGATGGACTATAGAGACCTCTGCCTAACTCCTCGGGGATTACAGGCGTGATGTTATGTTACACTCAGCTACAATCGACTTCCTAAGAACGTTCTTCCCAGGAGCTTTAAACCTATTTATATATGTGAAGGTCCCGACGGCCCCAAAAGGAAAAAAAGGCTTTGTGTATTTTATAAAACTTCATTTCCCTACTCAAAAGCATAGTATTTTAAGGGATCTATACCTGGACCTCGTTGACTTCGTTTTCCGTCCGTTTGTCTGTCGGTCAAGATTATTTTAGAAATTTTCTCAAGAACGCGTGGAGGTATGGAGTTGAAATTAATATCAAATACGTAGGTCTATGGTCCCTTAGAACTCTAAAAAGTATCAAGCTTCTAAGTCAACGAAATAAATAAAAATTGCCATTTATATCACATTTTTGGCCGAGGTAGATATATTCTGAGACATATGGAATATCCACACTCTCCACGTACTTTTTTTTTGTTTGACGCTATTGATCATGAGTTTCGTCTATGACATGTTCATTCGAAGACCAATTTCATGGCTTGCCTTGTATAATTCATTCAGCATTTCGCGTAATTCAGTTGCTGAAGATGAAAACAAAACAATGTGGTCGGCGGAACGCAGGTTGGTCAGCCTTTTTTCTCTGATGACTATTCATTTATTGTTCCAAAAAATGTAGGACAGTTTTTTAAAAACCTCTTCAAGAGTGGCAGTGAATAGCTCGGGTCTCTCTGCTTAACTCTTCTTTTGATAGGGAAGAATGGTCCAGTGGTGAAGATTTTGATAGCGGCCGTACTATTGCGGTAGATGTTCTGTAGGATAATTATGTAGGTGGTTTCTACGTTTTGGTTTTTGAGCGCCTTAAATAATGTCTGGTGGTAGTTACTGTCAAACGCTTTGGCGTAGTCGACGAATGCTAAATAAAGAGGAATTTAAACTCTGTGCACTTCCCCATTATATGGTTTTTGGTTAAGGGATTGTAAGTGGTCAGTGGTGGAGAGGCCTCGAAACCCTGCTTGCTCAGGTGGTTGGTGGGAGTCGAGTTGGCTTGAAATGCAATTCTCTATAACCTATATAAATGCAACACCAGACTGATGGGACGATAGTTGTAGTAGTTTGACGTTTGACTGTGACTTCGTGTGAAATCGATGTATGGCGGAACATATTTTTCAACTACAGTGTTATGTTTGTTCGTAGGATAAATTCATTCCAACTATGGAACCCTTCCTTGTGCGTGGTCTGACACGCACTTGTCTTATTTTTACAGACAGCAATGTTCAGTTTCTTATTCTTTTGTTATTGTATGAGTTTTACCATTTTAGTGCTGGAATATCTACTAAACAAATATTTTCTTTTGCATGATTAATAGAATTTATTTGGTATAAATAAACATTTTTGTATCTAAAAATGGATTAAGAAAACCAACTGAAAATAAAAATGTTTCTCTTATTCAATTTAGTGGTTTACGTGTCTGTCTGTGAAACCGCTCGGTTTTTTTATCTGCAAAATGGTTTTTTTTGCGGTTCTCACCAACATTTTGAGAATTTATTCCCGAAGGTTTATGTATATAATCCAAAAATATTTAAATTAGATAAAGCACTGAAATATAGATGTTATGAATGTTGGGTGTGGCAAAAGAAGCATGAAAGTAGAATAAATGCGTGGTGTGACTATTAATGATAAGCTGACGAATAATGTGACAAGGTGGCGGTGCGGTTTACAAGAAGATGTAGTGACAACAATTGAAAAGAGTATGCTTAGATGGTTTGGTAATGTAGAGAGAATTGATGAAAGGAGACTATCAAAAGATATTTACAAGGCAGGTGTGAGTAGAATAGCCGGGAGAGGACTCCCTAGGAGGACATATAGTGACCTTATTGGTGATGTTCTTCAGAAAGATCAGGTGCGCAGCACTTGCAACCGGCGTTATATTGTTAAAAATAAAAATCATCGTTCCTATTATACCTAAAACTGCTTATTTCTGTTATATATACTAACACTTAGTAACACTTATAATATGTTATACTTTGATGGTGTAAAATTATTGCATAATTTCATTTAAAAAGGTTTTTCTTTTAAAACGGTTTTAAAAAACACTGTTAAAAACATTTAATACGGTTACTGTTTGAGTCTCTGCATGCGAAGCAGGGGCGGGTTGCTAGTTTACTTATATTCTAGTAGCTGTATGTCAATAGTAGAACCAGACTCCCCAAGTTTGTTCACTCGTAGACAATCCTATTTCTACCATACAAATTTATGTAAATGTGTAGGCCCGTATCTCTTGGGAAATATGTAAAACACCTTTATATTACCTTGTAACATCGATGTTTTTACATAAATGAATGTATCCCTAGGTGAAAATGTCTGCACCAATAAAACCATTTTGTGTTCGATTTTTGTTCACGGATTGTTCTGTTTTGATTTAATTTTTAAGTTGTTTTTCAGTAGAAATAATAATTATTACTCTATGGAACCTGAAATTGAGAATACACATTAGATAAATGGTTGGATTAAAAAAAAAATAGTAGAAGTATTAAAGTAACAGAATGGGTAATATCTTACAGATTTGGTTGAAGGAGAAAATAAGACGTACATTGTCGCGCTCACCCCTTTCTCACACCAAAACGTTGTACGAGTATATCCTTGATTCAGTCCATTGCCCTCTCACTTAAAAAACGCAAGATTAACAAGGAGAATATGAGTGGAGGTGAAAAAACTCCTTCACTATAACGTGATCATAAAGGGGATAGATCCTTATTTGTATTCGATTCGGAACTCACAACAACTGATATCAGATTAATAGTTTATGGCTTTAAATTATTACAAGTTACAATATCCACGGGAATAAACCCTCATGGGATCGATAACAAATATCGTTGTTTGTATAGGATCGTCCACAAGGAAAAATCAACCCAGAGTATTGAACTATATTATTTTTAGCCTATGTCGTCGTACTGCCTACCTTACTCCTTTCCACTCTTCTCTGTCTTGAGCTAGTGTGGACCAATTCTGTCTGTAGGTGTCAAGCTCGTCCCGCCATCTTCTCCCGGGTCTGCCTCGATGCCTGCCTCTCCTGCCCGTACGTTTTCGGGGACCCACGTGGTGGTAGATTTGGCCAGTGACGAGTCTGAACTATAACCATTACATTATAATAAAACAGTGATATTGAAGACACGACGTAGGTCCTGCCTAAGTAACTCTTCTTATTTTCGAGTTGTGGTAATACTTAGTATATTGCGTGGGCCCAGTAGGTCCCTAACTCATCACCATCAACTTCATCGTCTTTTCTCAACTACTTTGGGGTGGGCTATAAGTTTCTCTTCTTGTTTTCGAGATGTGGTAAATCTTAGTAGATTGCATGGGTCCAGTATGTCCCTAACTCATCACCATCATCTTCATCGTCTTTTCTCAACTATGTTGTGGTTGGCTTCCAGTCAAAGCGGATGCAGCTGAATAACAGTATTTTAAATGGAGTGAGTGCCTATTTGACTTCTACACACAGTTACAGGGTAATACGATACCGCTTGGTAAGACTCGTTGTCAGACTTTTGGGCTGCTGACTACCCGTAACAACCGACAAAGATCTACAAATGACAGTTGGGACCAATGCTTTCCGAGGCATATAGGGGTCTACAATATAATGGATGCCCATCCACGGACCGACCTCGGCAAGGGTAGCTTAACCTTCGATCGACCCGTGCGGCTGTTATTATTTAACCATTAGCCCTTATCCCTCTTAAGCCCCTCTCTCTCCCTTACCTAAATGTGAATTCATAATGTTTTGTGAGTGAGTTTGTTGTTAAGGTTCAGGTAAAGAGTTTGAGACGTTAGTAGGATAATATTGAATCGTACGATTTAAGTTATTAGATGGAATTACACCTAAAATAAATGCATAAAAGATATGTTGATGTTATCCCGTCCCACCTCGCGCTTCGTTTTCGTTTAGCGTTCCTTCAAAGTTTTTTTTTTTTCTTTTTGGTTTTTTTTTACCGTACAATCACAAAATATTAACACTGACTTGTCTCGATGTGTGTAGCTAAGTTTCACTAATAAATATTTTTCATTTAAATCAATCATTAATGTTTAATAAAAAGAAAAGAAAATGGGACGTTGTCATATTTCACGTACATTAACAGGGTGGAAGGGACATCGACGCACAACCTACCATGGGTTCAGTATATGATTCTGGACCCCCTGGAATTGAAATTTTTCATCGGTTATCCAAAAAAAAACAGCTGTTTCATAGAAAAGTGCAATACCTACGCGGTCAAAATGTATGGCAGGGAATTTTTTTTTTCAATAACCGACATATGTGGGTTCAATATCATGTACTGAGTCCATGGTATCAGGTTGTGCGTTGATGTCCCTTCCACCCTGTATTATCGTGTGAACTCTGTATGTAAAAGAATGCAAAAATTCATATGCCAGTTGATTCTTTGACATGGTCTCATTATTACCCTAGAGTTGTGGGACAACAAAAGGAATACGTTGTTTATAGAGATTATGTTGGAAACAATTTTCGATATTTCAAAAAACGTATGTAAATATTATTTTCGTAAGAAAAACTGTTATTTTACACTTTCAAATACTCTAAGTCTTCCAACATGCTCATCAAAACACAGACAAAGAAACAAATATAAAAACAACACCAACAAACATAACAAAAAATAATCATAAAACAAACAAAAATATTATGATAAAAATACGACAATGTTTAAACGTTTCCCGTGTAGGTTGTGATGTATACTGGAGATCTATTTGTATCTGCAATTAGGGATTGCAATCCCGCAACTCACTCAATCCCGCGGGATCCCGCATATTTGAAATTATTCACAGTAGTTCAACTTTTTGCCCCGTTTGTATGTAAGATAAAGTATAAATTTTTTGATCTTATAGGGCTATTAGGTCGAAAAATTAATACTTTATCTTATTTAAAATTATGTTATAAAATCGAATTGAAACTACAGGTTTTTGTTTAATAAATAACTAATTATTAATTAAACATGTCGTACATTATGCAACAAAAATTATTTGTTTTCTAACAAAATAACAATGAAATTATAATTAAGTACGAGTAATTAGTAATCAGCCTTATTAGACCTTAATTTTTAAATGTATAGCATCAAAAGTTGTGTTAAATTTTACCCTTACATCTAACAACAGTTTTATGGTGTTTGTAATTCAGTCTTAATAGTCTTATTCATATAATGACTAATGCACGCAAAACTTCACGAATGTTTTAGCGGTAAATTTAAATTTGCGGGATCCGCGGATCCGCGTTTTGAAGGTGCGGGATCCAGCAGATTAATAAGTGGAGCGGGATCCCGCGGGATTGCCGGATCCCGTTTTGCGGGATTGCAATCCCTATCTGCAATGTTAAGTACGTAACTATTATTATTTACTAACTTCTGCCCGTGACTACGTCCGTATGAAATTTCTTGTACCAGGACCCACACACCAGCATCGCAACGCCGACCACGATATTAATACATTTTCACTTAAGATTTGTTTATTTTGCTCGACTCCTAAGGTTCGTAGCATGATGTTGAATGACCAATAACCTTCCTCTGGAATTGGGCTATTAAATGCAAAAACATTCTTCAAATCCGACTGGTACTTTTAAGCACGCTCTTCAGTTTTTTTTGTCTTTATTTAAACATAAAGTTATAAAATAAGCCTGTAATGTCCCACTACATGGCAAAGGTCTTGCTCCCCTCTTTCCCTTGTCTACTCCTCTTCCACAGTCTATTGCAATAGTGGGCCAATCCTATCAGTACCTACCTAATGGGTGTAAAAATTCCCTTAACGAAGTCGAGTGTCATTTATGTTTTTCCGAGACCATACCTGACAACCTTGTGGATACAGACAAATTGAAAAAAAATATCTTTTTTTGACGTAACAAAAATAATGTTTTTAATGTCCATAACTTTAAATACTCCCACGCTCCCTGTACCATTGCATGCACCTGTAAGCACAATGTTTTGCGTTCGTAACAGCGTAAACAGCGAATTTTCATAACAAACACTAAAAGTCGTTCCTAAGCTACAATTTTTACCCAAAGTTACTTAGTTTGATGTACAAAATGCTTAGATGACGACTTCGAAGCGTCTTGTAAAGGTACAACTAACCGAGCATACGCTAACACATATTTTTTTGACAATCATTTCAATTCAACTACGCCCTTTTCTCAAACATGTTTGGAAATTTAAGGATTATTTTGACAACCTTCTTCTAGAAAAATCGAAAATGCTGTAGTGGACAAATACATGCGAGCAGCGGCTGGCAATATTAATAAGATTATCTATATCATATTTCAAATTACTATCAAAGCTTATATTGTGTAATTTAAAAATGGAAAGAACTTTTTACTTCGACCCATGGCAACCAAGGAAGACGTTACGTAAGATTTTATTTAAATTAGAAATAAAATATTAGAATTAAATTATTTAAAGCATGCAAACATCATAATACACTACCACTGGAGAACAGGCGTATGATTCTGGACATGCTTTTTCTTTATAATGTCTGTAGTGGGAACACTGAGAGTACCGCTTTAAATGATTTAGTTCTAAGGTTGAGTGCTCCGTCTCGTCGGACTAGGCACACACAGTTATTCGATGTACCGCATAGTAGTACAAACTACGCTCAAAATTCTGTGAATGGTAGGTTATTAAGAAACTTTAACAAGAAATTCTCTCATCTTGACATATTTAACACCAAGAAAGATATATTCAGAAAACACTTTATTAACTTCTGTATGCGACGAGTAAGTAATAAGTTATCCATACACTATTACAACTCATACCACACAGACACACTCTTACACACTCACCCACACTGCACACCCACCCACACTGCACACCTAGGTATGTTTGAAGGGTGCTAGCCTGTCATCCTGTTTTTTCTGTGCGTGTAATAATTGTAGCTACTTAATTGTAAATCCGTAATTGGCTCAAAAATACTCATGACATTCGACAAACCCACACAGTTAGCCAAGCGAAAAGTACAGTAGCGCTCAAAAGTCCATAAGCAATCTCACAAAGCAATAGATTGACGCTTCGGTTTCACTTACGACCTTCTTCTATAAGTTGTTTCTATACTATAGACACGCTCACACACTCACTTGGTCTGTAATTGATAGTAGTTCATAATTAATGATTAAACGAACTAACCTGTAAGTGAAGTTCTATCATAATTATGTGAGGTGTTTCGTTCGAAGAGATTAGATTATATACACTTGTAGTCACACATACAATGTCGCTACTGATGCACTAAGTTCAAAAAAGAAAAAAAAAATGTGGGTACACTGACACTTCTCTATAGATTTAATGTGTTCAAAACCTCATTTAGTTCAGAGATAATTATTCATTTCACAATTTAGGGCGTTAAATTAGGGAGGGCGGGATACTAATGTCTTCGAACGAAACACCTCACATGATTATGATAGAACTTCACTTACAGGTAAGTTCGTTTAATAATTAATAAGGCTTCTGTGTTTCGTTCTCGAGATTAGATTATATACACTTGTAGATATTGAGAGTTCTTTGTGAAATGTATAGGTGTTAGGTAAATCAATAAATATTGAAAGAAACAAAAGAATTCATTGACAAAAGAAATAAAATAAATTTAATCACAGCTGATTACAGTAATACATGTAAATATAATATTTATCACAACCTTAGTAATTTTACCTAGGATAGGTTAATTACTTACAAGTAATCATGATAGTGATTTATGAATTATCAGCAATCAAAATACTCCTACCAAATGTGTTTCTAGAATCATTTGATATTGCCCTGTTTTAAAACTTGGCAAATATTGTGGATGTGCCAGACCATCCGGCAGTTTTCCTTATAAGATCTAAATTGACACCCATTTTATCGCTCGAGAAGTACTGGCATCTCTAGTACTGTGAGCAGAAAATTCGATAACATCGATGTGGAATCGTGACCTCTTAGGTACTCTTTATCCATCTACTAAGTGTTTGAGCACAAACTTTATTATGTGGCTTTTTGGTACTAATAAAGCAGGCGTGATTATTACGCAACGATTCGGTTACTCGTAAGTATTCAATTAATAATTTTGCAGTAATAATTTTGGGTCTCCCGAAAGTATGGTAGTATAAGCATTGGCTGTTTAGATTTTACACTGGATGTTTTTATTAAATCAAGAATCTTAATCGATATTTCATTAGGTAATGTACTAATATTCTCGACTTTAATTTTTGATAGGGTTGAACCCTGTGGGCTGTAACAAGTGCAAATAAAGTTACCAATTTCCTTGTTATTTTATCTAACGATAAATTATCGTTAGGTACCCAAGTAGACAGAGTTTCTAAAACCAATGAAGTATCCCACGTTGAATCGTATTTGGGTAAGGTTGGGCGAAATCTAAATAACCCTTTAAATAATCTTTTTACCCGACCATCTTTGCTAATATGATGACCTAAAATTAAAGACAGTGCCGACCTGCAACTGTTTAGCGTACCAAATTGAGCACCAGATTCAAATAAATCTGTAAAAAGAATCTTCGCTGTGGAGGCCTCATAAATATTAACGCTGTTTTTCTTACAAAAAAGAAACCATTTTTTCAAACAAGTATCATATTGTTTGATGGAATTTTCTGAGAGGGACGCCAACATGATGTGAATTGATGCAGGACGAATACTTCTTTTCAGTAGAGATTCCCGCACAATAC
Source organism: Dasypolia templi (assembly GCA_963555695.1). Lineage (NCBI taxonomy): Eukaryota > Metazoa > Arthropoda > Insecta > Lepidoptera > Noctuidae > Dasypolia > Dasypolia templi. The sequence goes on along the minus strand of OY743137.1, from coordinate 7,227,193 downwards.
TTCGGCAACCAGGGTAATCCGCTTGTGTATTTGCCGGTTGCTAGAATGAGAAATTATTAATTCCTGAGAATAATGAAATTTCAAAAGTTTACTTTGCAAAAGCTTATTAAACAAGGGATACCACGGCTGTGACGGCCATGCGGGGACGACTAGTATTCCTCTAGCTCTATCACTATTAATCTTCCTTAATGTTTTGAGAATAATTGCGAATGGCAGAAAACCGTAAAAATACCATTCGGACCAACATAATGAAAACGCGTTAATATGATATGCGTCAGGATCTTTGTGCCATGATACGTATTTAGCGCATTTTTTGTTTATACGGCTAGCAAACCTATCTATATCAGGCTCACCGAAAGATTTAATTATTTTCTGAAAGGCAAACTCTGATAATTCCCATTCAATGTCGGGGTGAACTCGTCTCGATTCAGCATCAGCGATACTATTCTCGATTGATGGGAAATACAGAGCAGAAACAAAGAGGTTGCGAGCCTCACACCATTGCCATATATCTTTGGTAAGTTTGGTTAAATGTGGAAACTGCACACCTCCCATTCGATTTATGTAATAAATCGCTGTCGTATTGTCAATTCGTAAAATAATTTGTCAGCCGAATAACTTTTTGCTAAAAATTTAAGACCAATGAAAGCAGCCAATAATTCTAAATAATGAATATGCTGATTTCTTTCCTCTTGACTCCAACTACCGCTTGCTGTTTTCCCCGCACAAGCTACACCCCATTCCGTAGTTGAGGCGTCAGACTGAATTTGTAAATGATATGTATCACATTTAATTTTGCAAACAGATTTATTATCCACCAATCAAAATCTGAATTTAAAGTAGAAGGAATGGTCATGAGCTTTTCATAGATATCATCGCCTCTTAGATTTAAGAATTTACATCTCTCAAACTCTTTCGTATACATCCAGCCATATTCAATGGCAGGGCAAGCAGATGTTAAAAGTCCTACTAAACGAGCAAAGTCCCTAATTTTACATCTATTGAGGTTTTTAAATTTTAACAATTCCGTGTTTATCTTCTCACGTATTTCAGCAGTCAAGCTAATTTCCATTGTTTTAGAATCAATGACAAATCCTAAATATCTACATGAATTGCTAGGAATCTGACAACTTTTAGATTCGTTTATGATGAAGAACAAAGAAATTTCTTTGTAATTTCAACATTATCAACACAATCGCTATATCAATGTGATATAAGACATAAATCGTCAAGATAAATTGTTGACAAATTACCAGTACATCTTAATAATTTGACAACAGGTTTCATGATTTTAGTAAAAACGTAGGGCGCGGTATTGAGACCAAACGGCAGAACATAAAATTCAAATAAGTTATTTTTCCATTTAAATCTTGAGTACTTTTTAGAATTCTCGTGAATTTTAATTAGAAAATATGCATCTTTAAGATCGATTGTCGACATAAAACAATCTTTTGAGATAAGCTTAATTAGTGTTCGAAGGTCTTCTAATTTAAAACGCTTTGTATTTATAAATGCATTCAAATTTTTGAAACTTAGAATTAGGCGAGTTTTGCCGATTGGTTTTGGCACCAAGAATATATTAGATATGAATTGGCCATTGCAAGGTTCACATTTTGAAACAGCACCTATAGCCAATAATGTATCTATAGCCTGGTCAAAATCACATTCTTCTTTAGGAGAATATTTTTTAGACGGTGGCATATTAATCTGGAATGGAGTTTGTGCAAAAGGAATTTCATAACTCTTTATCCATACAGTACAGTTTGGTCCAATGTTATTTGCGATCATTGGTTGTAAAAAAACAAAGCCTGCCGGCAAAATTTACCGTAGTGTCTATTGACGGTTGCGGCCGTTGCTCGGACGTGAGCCTCTGGATGACAGCGCGTGCTGTTGCCTCGTCGTGGGTGCAGACTCCTTCGTTCTCCGAGGCCCTATCGGTAGCGGTACGGGGCTGGAGCCTTCCAGTTTAAATTCCTGTTGGATGGTGGAGGCCTTGCGTTGTTTGCTAAAACTTTGGGTGGCGGAACGGGCTTCAGCTCAGCTCCTGACTTATTTAGAGCCTTAGCCTTTTTTAACGTGTCAGCGAGCTCCTAACCAAAGAGTAAGCTATCTATTTTGGTCAGCGGTATCTGATCTGTCAAAACTTTTTTCAGCACAGCAAGGATAAAATTCCGGCTGGTGACAGAATCGTAATGTAGACAGTCGCACAAGATGCGCCCTGTGTCTACCGGTAATTTCAATATGTCTGGATCTTTTGTTTCTTTGGACAAAAGAATAGTGATAGATTTACTTAGATATGCAATAGCACTGCCTATCTGCTTCTGTTTTGCCTGCATAGCTTTATCTCGCTTCACTATGACGTCGGTGACCGCCGCCTTAATTTCTGGATTAAGCGATAGTGAGTCTATCAGCTTACAATTAGCTGGAGGCAAATGAGATTCTATGAGCTCCTTGCGGAGTTCTTTTGTCAAACCAGAAGTGGCTATGAACTCATAGCGTACGGCTAAGTCCTTCTGAATATCTTTACCATAAGATGTCGTGATTAATGGATCAGTCCCCAATATTTCTATCACGGTTTCGTCTAATTCATAATGCTGATCCTCTTTTTCAACAGCGTTATCCTCTTCAGCTGGGGAGGAGGCTCTTGTGTCGCTTCAGGTACATTTGACACCAGCAGTGACTCCAAGCATGATGCGCTAGTCGATGGTCCCGGCTCATCAAGGTCCACCGGTAAGTCTTGATTATTCTCCGATTGCATAATTACGTTATCTGGAATCGAAAATGATAAATTACAATACCATTCCCGTTAGGAAAAGGAACAATATTTGTTGTGCAATCCAATACACTGTCAAAAAAGTAATGTTTATAATATAATTTATATTTTAAAATGTTAATAATCTATGCATAGGTACGCATGACTGTGGGTCAATCCGTTATTACCTGTTAGAGTAATAACGGATTGACCCGTATTGAAATAATAATAACGGCAAATGTTTGACGGGTAAGATGAACTCTTAAGCGTTACATCGTGAACCCAAGTATAATAAATGCATAAATTTCTACGTGGTTATAATTAGGCTCCTAAACAGGTAATATATAGACACACGTACAGACACAGCGGGTAAGATGAACTCAAGGCGTTGCATCGTATACCCGAGTTTGAAAAAAGGATAATTTACAACTCATACGTTGTAACGTTAATCCACAAAACTATACAAATTATCCGTAATAAAACGCTGTCTACTATTATTTTCTGTGAGGTACATGCAATTCCTGACGACTATTTACCTAATTGAACCTTGTTGGTTAGTGACGAATGTTTAAATCTGTTAATTTGCGGTGTTGTGCAAATATTAAAACATTGGCAAATATTGTTGCGCTGCGTAAAAGAGGATGTAAATGATGTGATAACACAAATATATATTGAAACCGGAGTAAGTGTGAGTGTTATCATTTAAAAATTTCGTATTTTACTAAATATAAATTGTTATTTGTTTAAATTAGTGAATGACGAGAAAAATGTTACAAATATAAATTTAGCTTATAGATGTCTAATAGTATCACATTCTTTGTTCTAGTACTGTGAGTCTGTGGGTTAAGAGATGTGAGGAAGAAGGAGTTCTAGATGGTTGGAGCGCTTATTTATGAAGTGGATGCTTATTTAAATAAGCCCATACACGCTAAATGAATATGCAACAAATGGTTTCATACCAAACGGACATTTTGCTGAATTAATTAAAAGCATCATTTAAAACTGTTCGCCGTGTACTCCGCGCTAAAAAGGTTGCATCACCGAAGCCCTGCAAACAATAACGTAATAAACAAGAACGTTTAAGTTCCGGAATAGTTTATACTGTATACTTTATTATAAAAATTGAGGTTTAGTTTCCATCCTCTTTTCACAGAACGAAAATGAAAATGAAAACTTAAGCTATCCTCAATATGTTACCTATATTCACTAAAGCCAAATAAAATGTGAAATACTTAATGTAAACAAACTACCATACAAAACCACTTATTATAATCACTTATTTTAAAAATTCATGATCGAAGCTTAATTGTTTATGGTGAAATAAATCTACTTATCAATTCTTTTGAACATCTCATATGTTTATATAAAACAAATTGCTTCTAAGTTCCTTGACATAGTAGTGCACATCCTATTAGGCTGAAGAAGTTATTATAAATGATCGTAGCGGTTATGTTTATGTAATTTTTTTTGTTATCACTTCTAACGCATTTTTTTTAAATAATACCCTTTATTGCAATAACAAAAATATATAAAAATAGCAGTTTTTTTTAATATATAATTTCAAACCAAAATAAAAATTGGCAATAAAACTGCGCTGCTTCTTATGAGATCAGAACCTAAGCCGGCGACTTGGCGCCTACTGCTACCAGCTCATATTAGATTAACTCGAATTTTAGCAATGCGGCCAGGTCACGCGCGTTATGCGTGTCTAACAAAAGCGACGGAAATATAGTTTTGTTTCGTGCAGAACGACGCGAGTACGTGTACGAGACCCGTGCAAAACTGCGATCTTTGTGGTGTGTGTCGATGAAACACATATAGTCGTACCGTGAGTTCACAGCAATACGACTCTTAACGTGCCTATGCCTTTTGATCGCTAACTGTACCTATTTCATTAAAATATTTAGCACAAGTTACAACCTCAACAAGATACTTCTCAATTTGAGAAGCAACAAATTATCATTTAGACTTCGACTAACAAACTCACATACATAGTTTGAAAATAAAATAATAAGTAACATTTTCACCATAGAGAAAATTAATTTCCATCTAGCCACAATTTCTTGGTCGCCTTTATTTTGCCTTCTCTTTGCCGACACTAGACAGACCTACGTACTGCCAACCTAATTTTAAGACCATTGCCCTGCCCTATCTAATTAAAACGTAGCAGCCAAAAGTTCCTTTGTCTACACATTTTGATGCTTTTAGCTTTTGTACTTTGTAAACTTTTAAAGTAATTCAATAGAAAGCCATGTTTGGGTGTGTAAAAGTGTTAAGAATGCTATCAAAATGGTTCTTATTATTAAATACACTTTGCAATCAGGTTTAGAATGCGTTTTGAGGCTATTTTTAACATTTAACACAAGTCTATTCATCATATAATAAAACACCGTACCGAAGAATTTTTATCCGTTTGTCTGGATGTATTACAGATTGGCGCAAAAACGCGTAAAGCAGTTTTGGCACACATATAGTTTATAATCTGGTTAAATACTTATATATTATGGTACTTTTGATTCCGTTAGTAGTTATGTTCCCGCGGGATAATTTCGACATTGTAAGCTGCGGAAAAAAGCTAATCAAAAACAAAAAAATATGTGAAGTCTACTCACGTCAGTTTCTAAAGTTATCTTGTACTGTGTCTGCGTAACATGACCTATTCAAATGAGCGACTGAACCTTCGGAATGGTGCTAAGCGTTACTATGTTCATGTTATAAAAGTAAAATATCCTTTTTACAAATCCAATATTTCTATAAATTACAATCCCTAAGGTACTCAATACCATCAATAGCTTTCACTTGCCAATGTCTTAAACAGAGGTAACTTTTAACAAACCTAAAAGGCTTTACTAAAACTCGCTCTTACAATATTAATACTCGTAGTCAGTTACAAGTTTAAATTTAATTTAGGAAACGTCGTTCCTACCCCGGTTAGTAGATTAGGAACCGGTTACAATTTTGTGGTCCCATTGCCTATCATGGATATAATTTGATCAGTATTATGCCTTTCAAGGTAATAGAATAATAAATTGGACAAAAGGTTTTGTGTTGTTGAATATAATGGTGTAGGGAGCTTCATAGTCGATTTGCACGGCTCGTTTGTAGTTAATTTATTTGTCGAAAATCACTCTAGACAACTCCAGAAATTTGTATTAGGCAATTGGAACATTTTGAATTGATTGCAGTAAAGATATGAAATAAAAAAATTATATTTCCTACATTTATTTTAGCTCCCTTCAAAATGGTTGAGTTTAATGGTGCTAATCCATGCGTCATGTTCGTGAACGGGCGCCGTCAGTTTTGACTGGTCATCTCTTAGCTGCCACAGCGTTTTTTAATAAAATTTTTTTTTTGAGTTGTTTTCATATTTATTTATCGGACACTTTTACTGTTCTGCATCGGTCTCACATGCATAATTTCAACATGAATGATGTAACCAATTTATTGTAAACATCATTTGATTTGAAAGAGTGTCCGTGGAGTTTCTTGCCCGTTCTTATCCATAGGTACCTACTGCGCTTTGGTATGGGCAAAGCTTCATTTATCTGACCGACCGACCTTGACAATTCAAAAGTGCCTGTAATTGGTTTATTTGAAATAAATGCTTTGAGTTTGAGTTTGAAATTGTGCCAATTGCCTAATACACATTTCTTAAGTTGTCAATTCGCCCATAAATAAATTAACTTCGTTCGAGTCGTCAACAGATTTTTTATTATTACTTTAAAGTGTCAATTCGCCCTCTTTAGGCTAGTAAATTCGTGCGAATCGACCTATTAGCCATCGGATCTATATTTGGATTTACCTTATTATTAGCGATATCGATTCTGGTATGGTATGAGTATTTTATGAGAGAATGAGGAAATATCGTGAGGAAAGATTTTGGTATCACGGTGAATGGCTAAAGGAACGATAGATGGCCTTTGTGAAAGATGTTATGGCTAGAAAGTGGGGAGATAACGAATAGAGAAGTACATATAGATGGAGAGGACATTTTACGCCGACTAAAAATGAATCGGGATAAGGGCAATATAATAATGATGAACAGTTAATAAAGAGAGAAAAGAGAGAAATTCTTTATTAAAGTTTATTGTTAAGAGCAGCCAAGAAGCCGCTCAAAACACTTTAACAAAATCATCCAAATTATTTATTTACACCCAAATTAACCGCTTCCTAGTTTCAAAGCTAACTAGCAAAATACTTAATTAATTATAAATTTCAGCATTTTGAATAAAGTTCTGAACTAGTTAATTTGTGGTTTTACGCCACACGCTATTAGCGAACCAAAGTTGAAACGGTACGTACCCAATTTTGTGATAGTTTCGCTGCAAAATACCATTAATACCTAAATTCAACAGCACTAAACTGTTGTTCTGTTTACAGTCAGTGTTCTTCAAATATTATGGAGATTGAAATTATGAAGTACAAAACCAGGAGAGGACATTTAAAATAATAAGAGGTTTCTTTTCTCAGCACGGTCAAGTGGGAGAGTTTTAGTGGTTACTTCTCAACCACAAAACACGGATAACACGAATAATTCACATTGACTAACGTTTCAAATCTCACGAGCAGAGTTGCTTTACAAAAAAATTGCTTCAATATTTCTTGCAGGCGCTGTCTGTATAGTGTTCCCACTATGCGCTTCCATTATTATCAGCAACAATACTGTCTTACGACCCACTTGCAAAGGATGATGTGAGAATATAATCTCGATGTATTTACAGAGCATTGTGGATAACATTACATTTACATGCAATACCTTACACGTAGGTACTTTGATTCCGGATTAATTTTGAAGTGCATACTACTCCTAGTATGCACGCCAAAATTAATCCGGAATCCATAAAAAGCGTATTTTATGTCACACTTTGAATCATTATTATTCCCGTAAAGAATTACTTTGTAGATCTAGACGCGCCTATCAGCTCTCGCCGCAGACCCTTCATTCTTTTTCTATTCTTCTAAATATGACATAGTGACTATCTCTAGAACATGATATTAACATAATTGATAAATATCCGTAGAGGTTGGCAAGGCCCACCAGACAAAACCTCTACGTATTATTTCGAATCTGTCGGTATCCGTGGCAATCTCACAATTGTAAATGTCCCGTTAGTTCCTTTTGCCCTGGTATCTAGAACACTGTAACTGCCTTATTTCACAATCAAGAAAACCGATGGCTTTATTTTCCTCCATAACCAGGAAATACAGAAAATGACTACGGTTAAGCAAAGTAGCTGTTGACATACATTCAAGTTTCCTTTATCATGTTTACTAATATTATAAACGTAGTACTAATGACCTTCTATTCAAATAATGACCTTCTATTCAATACCGGTACTTTGAATATTCTTTAAAACCTTGGGTACAAAAGTTTATAAAATAATGTACCTTCCTAGTTTCCATAGAATATTGTTGTTGACATGCTTTTAAAGTATACGTAAATGAGGAATATTTTAGAGATAAAAAGTGATTTGTGTAAGTGCAACTGCAGTTTCAGTTTTATTCAGTGCTTATTTGAATCGAAAACATAATAATATATGGAAAGTTGGTTTTGAAATTGGGTTAATGTTATGATAGACAAACAATCTTATATGAGTACATACTACCCACTTTAGGATAGCCATAGAGATTTTTTTCGATTTTCAGTTTCAGCTGTTCAGCCATTACAAAAAGTTATTTTTTTTATATCAATAACAGGATTTTAGGAACAATGCATAAATATGTGAAAACAACGTTAATATAACATAACATGACGCCAGTATTCCACGAACGGATGGACAGAGTTGTACCCGTAGTAAGTACACCCACATTTTGCTACGAAAACCTTACTCAAAAACGTATTCTGAGCGTTGTAAAGTATGGGTCGTTTCCTATAATTACAATTAAATAGTCGATAACAGAAACATACTTTACTGACATATTTGCTACTCGAAATTTCCGGTTCAAAACTCTCTTTAAATTTATTAAAGCTATACTATTGTTTGAGTTTGTTTTTGAGAATCGACATCATGGTCACATTGATTTTCAAATTTAATTTCTTTTTAACATTTAATTTTAATGTGTTACACCGTTTTTGGGTATTCAAATACAATAATAAACAACAGACGAGACATAAACATAACTAAACATATACAAGATATCACCCACACGTTTATTTCCCAAGTGAAATACATCCCCACTCATTTACATAAACTGTCTAATACCATTATCGGGCAAAACATAAACACTGACTTTTTACGACAGTAAAACAGATCGTGAAAAAAGAACTCGAACATTGTTTTGTTTTGGTAATAAGTTATGAAGGACGTAAGTAGGACATTCTGAGTGGTTACTTTATGTTGGTTTTGAATGTGCTATAATCATAACTTAAATAAAAAAGTTTTGCAATGATTACCAACAGTATCTTGTTGTTCATTCATAGAAAAATAATAAGGAAAGCATTCGCTTCATGTAAAATGCTGGTTTCCACAACTATTTCCATATTTTTTTTTGTGTTTTGCATCTCGTAGGTCAACCTATGAGGTTTTCGTCAGCTTAAGCGGATTTGTCTGTGGTTGCCCTAATAAATTAATGCCTCCAGCCAGGACTTAAACTTAAATACTAACTAAAAACTAAGCGACTACACGCTAAGGGCACCCCCTGTGGGGTACGGTCCTCGGCTTAGGGCGTCGCTGGAAGAGGGCAGCAAGGGACTAGCTGGATCAGGATTGATGTTATTTTGGGACAAATTTAAAGCTACAGGCTCGAGCAAGGGTCGGGGACATTCATTATTGGGTTCGCTCACTTCTTTAAATAGTCTAACGCTACGTTACGCATTATACCGAATGTGTTTTCAACGACAACACATTTGGTAGACGAGAGCATTTGATTGAAAATTCGTTGGGGGCTACTCGTTTCGGGATTTCCAGGGTACGGTTTCATTAGACTTGAAAATGCTCCATCACCTAACTTATGGAAATTCGATATCCGACCCTGGCAGTGGACATGCGAGGGAAAGTAATACTATTGTTAATGTTTTAAAACACCACCGTCAGTAATACGGCCTTGGGCACCTACATGAGCATATAAGAAGCAATTATTACTGTCTATTAGAGGTAATAGGATAATACTGATTAGGAAAGCAATCGATTTATGTCAAATTCTGGTATCCACAACTATATCCATTTTTGTTTTCGCTCTCCATATATTATAGGATTTTATATAACGTAGCGACGCTTGCGTCTCTGTTCCCATTCTCATAAGCAAATTGGAAGCGTCGGGTGTGAGAGGAATTCCGTAAATATTTTTTAAGTTCTACCTCTCAAAAAGGAAGCAAAGGATTAAGGTGGGAGAACACGTCAGCTGTGATGCAAATGTAACATTTGGATTCCCGCAGGGAAGTATGCTGGGCCCTACGTCTACCCTACGTCGACCCTCAACCTAAAAATCAGTAACGCTAGAGTGTTCTCTTATGCCGATGATACTGCTGTAGTCTTTTCTGGGAATTCTTGGCACGATGTTGCCAGAAGTGCTGAAACTGGTATGACCCAAATAGCTGAATGGCTCAAAAATAACTTGCTCACACTTAACACAGCTAAAACTAATTACATATGTTTCAGTATATCACAACGAACCCAACCAAATACAGATTTTAACTTAAGAGTACATACGTGCGGTGATGCAAATAACTGTCAATGTCCAATACTAGTCAAAGTGTCACAAACTAAATATCTTGGTGTTATTGTGGATCAGAGACTATCTTGGTACCCCCACCTTTTACAGGTGACTAACAGAGTCCGAAAATTGAGCTGGATATTTAGAACGCAGAGGTATATCGTACCGAAAAAAGTACCCACCAGCACAAGTACCCCCAGAAACTTACTCAACGAAATATACATAGCGTTAGTACAGTCCGTCTTAGTGTACTGCATTCCGATTTGGGGGGGGGGGGGGGGGGCTAAGACTAACTTCATAGACCTTGAGCGGGGACAAAGGGCTCTAATAAAACTAATGTACTTCAAAAACCTTAGATATCCCACACACAGTCTGTACCAAATTAGCGATTTACTCTCTGTGCGCAAACTATACATAATTAAAACCGTTCTAAAGAAGCACAAAACTCTTCCTTTTGACCCCAGCATAACCTTGAAAAGAAGAAAAAACATAATAGCTCAAGTTCCACAAACTAAAACCAAGTTCGCCGGTATACAATACAAAAAACGTTCAGCCCAGCTATACAATAGACTTAACAAAGAAATCTACGTGTATATTATGAAACAAAATGAAGTAAAAAAAATTGTAACTAATTGGATAAAACCACTTAGCTATGATGACACGGAGGCATTGCTGGAATAAAATATAAGCTTTCACTTAATGCCTGTACCAGTCGTACCCTCGCGCATACAGTCTGATTGATTCTTTCTTACATACACATTCACACACTTTCACTCCCACTCACAACTCGCATGCGTGCGTGCGTGCTTCATGCTTAGTTTTATTTAGATTAAATTCTTAATTTTTTGATTCATTCCTGCTCACATTCACACACGTTCACTCACCCTCACATTCACCTTCACACACCCTCACTCTTACTCACACACTCGCATGCCTGCGTGCGTGCTGCATGTTTATTTTTTATTCTTTTTTATATAAACAAGTAGAACAAATTTGTCTACGTTATGGAAGAGCGGAGTCTCCTAACACAGGCTTGTCTGCTTAAAAGGAGGCAGTCCCAATCACAAGTTGTTATAATGTTAACTTGTTTGATTAATAAACCATTTATTTATTTATTTATTATTTGCTTTATTTGTTGTAACCAAATGTATAAACACGCTTGAAGAGATATGAGGAACAGGGTCTAAAGTTCACTCATGCTCTTGGAAAAGGGAGGATCCTCCAACCAGATCGATGTCGTATCTGGTGGGCAACTGCCCGATGATTGTTGTCAGGAAGTTGTATATATGCTAGCTGCGTGGTAAACTCTGATTGCGCGATGCAGGCATTGTGTGACGTCAGTGTGATGACGTTGTGCACATGTGGCGGTGTAGATGCCGCCACACGCTGTTAATGTGTACGTTAAGACGAGAAGCTTCAGCACATAACACACACACGTACAAACACCCTCACCCTCACACATCTGACTTTGCCATTGTCTCGGACGGTACCGCGACCTCTCGCCCTTACACACACATTCACAGCCTGTTGGAACACTTGGTATACTCAAGCTAAGCGCGCGTCGCTTCTTGAGTTAAAACATTTTAACAAATTCACCATGATCACATGATTATGTTGAATGAGCTGTCTTACCCACACCTCTTATTGCCTCGATCTTCTTTAGTCTTCTTAGAACAGTCAGATAACTTTTATATGAGGAATAATTTCTGTGGTTTGGCAGCTTTTGTATAGAAAATATGTCAAACTGGGAAATTTATTATTTAGTTAAAACTTATCTGACTAATGAAAAATCATCAAGGTATGAGATTTCACGAACTTTTAAATTGTGCACAAATACATGTAATGTCTAGAACTTAATATAATATGGTTTATTTGTTTAAAAATAATGCAACCTTTTAGATGTATTAGTTATATTATATTATAATAAATAATATTACATACAATTAATATCATTATCATTTAATCTTACACTACCTGAACCGGCGACCTCATCAGAATTTTATCTTCGTTATAATATTATTATGTAATACATCTTAAAAACGGCACATCCGTTCTCGAGATATAAATGCTGTGACCAACCCGACGTTGTTTTATTTTGTAAAATATATTTGGTCTATTTTCGAGATATTTATCAGCCGACTCATAACTTAGAGCAACTGTGTCGTTTTTATTGCTAATGGACATAACAAAGGTTGAGACCTTTGACCTTTATTTATGATTATGAGAAAGATATTATCAATTTAAAATGTATTTACGTCTAATGACTGCACTAATTTATTGCCGTCAACATTCGTTACTATTGCAAAAAAATTGGTAAAGTATATAAATAAATATGTTTTTAATTTAATTTAGCTATGGAAACAAAAAACTGTTGGAAGCTTTGTATTCAAATAATATTGTTGATTACCGGAAAACAAGAAACCTGGTTTATCCCGTGGGTATTGTAGAAGGCGGCGAAAAGTAGGTTTATCAGGGGTATTTTTGTCAATATCCTTTTGTCCTTTTTTATCAGCAACATCCCATAAACGGTTATAACAGCGGTCCCTGCGATTAGAAATCGGTTGTTCGAGACCATAATGATTATCTATAGTTTAAAAGCTTTGCTCGCGACTTCATCTGCGTGTAGGTCTTCTCTTCTCTTTCTTTTTTTCAAATACTAAAAGTACTATGTCCTTCTCCAGGTCCGAGGATACCTATCATTCAGATTTAAAACGATCGGTTACAGTGGTTAAGGCACAGCTAAAATGGGTTTAGGCGAGAAAAAGTAACAGGCAGACAGACACACGGAGCTAGACGCCGTTCGCACTGACGTAAAAATATTGTGGCAGGATTATTTCGCGCACTGGATCTTCAACACACTTCTTAGCGCCGAGAGTTGAAAATCCAACTGTGTGTGTTTTCGACGCATTGTTGACGCGACGCTATGCACTCTCTTGGATTCTTAATTCTTCGTTCAACACTGAGAGTTGAAACTTCAGTGCGCGAAAAAATCCCGCCGCGGTTTAATTACGTCCGTGTGGACGTGGTGTTACTTTCACATTTACTGATTGGCGATCACATTAAATAGTACCTACAGTAGTTATTACAAGTTATCATAAATCAATTAAAATAGTAAAATTAACAATTTTACTGAAAATAGAAAAATGACTTTTTCATACAAATTGTCACGAAATAAACTTCCCTCTATAGAAAGGCACTAGACACACGTGAGGCGAAGGTTTGAACCAAAGAATCACAAATTAAAAATGTAGTTAAATACTAAAACGAAAAAAAAATTGCCACGGCCAGAACGTTAATTGTTATTAATTATTTTATTTATGTATGTTTAAAATACGTAATGTAGATTTCGTAGTTTCAATTAATATGATAACCTTATCGTCCCACTGATTAATATTTTAATAATATATTTAAAAATAATGGTATGGATCAGAACAGAACAACTACGTTTTGAATTCAATAAGATCCTACTTTAGTATGATCAGCATCAGTAAAACTGAAATTAAACAAAAAGCAAAAGTCATCGCATTTGTTGAACCCACTTTGGAAATTAGAAACTGAAAAAAAAAACAGAAGACGTCGCAATCCTTGAATCCGCTTTGGTATGACTAGCATCAGCAATTACGAAATTCAAAAACTGAAAAAAAAACAAAAGACGAAGCGATTCTTATTTCAAAACTCTTTGCTTTTTGCGCCTTTTTCCTAAGTACCAGATTAAAACCACTGTTTATTACCAACAGCACTTGCCAATTAACACTAGTATTACAAACTATGCAAACTGGTAAAGTCAAATTACAGTTCCTCTGTACAAATTTAATAATGCGGCGTAATAGTAATTTAGATCTTAGTGAACCGGTGGCTTGGGAGTTAGTGACCGCTTTCGAACTGTTTCAGTATTATGTAATCCTTGTTTGTTTAAAACTAGTGGTTTTGCTCGGATGTGCTTGTAGAAGCTTGCGAGTAAAGTTGGTCCTTTGGTACAAGGGGGCAATGTGGGTCAGTAAATATCAGGCATGTGAATTGGTGCAACGAGTTTTTTTTATAAATTATCCGGCGAAATGTGGGTGTATTATAAGAATAGGTACTTTTCTTAATAACCCTTTAGGGAAATACAGGAGTGATTGTAGGATAAGTGTTTACCTTCTATTCCTTTAAGACAACGCATAGGTCACACCACAACACGCCACGCGATGGGGCGCAGATAACGCGCCGCGGCGGGGGATTTTTACATGCACACGTTTTAGTATATCACCACCAATATGAACAATGTTCATTTATAGATTAAAATATTCGCAATTTTTTTTTGTCAATCAATTCAACAAATGCGATAAAATTGTTAGGAGGTATTATTACATACCTGTTTATAAACACAGTACAGTAACACCATATTTAAACCCTTTCTGAAGTTAAAACACTATCAAAACGTTAAACGAAAACAAACACGACTCAGCTCTGACTTATAACCTATTAACCTATAACCTATAAACCTTTATAGGTTATAAGTTATTTTAGGTTTCTCTCTGTACGCAACGAAGCCGCCAGCCTAATACGATTTAAGCAGATGTTACTTATCTGCCAAATTAATTAACAAAAAATATATACCTTATTTTTATTTTTATTTAGCATTGTTTCTTAACACCTAGACGCAATCATTTTAACGATTGCGTCAAGCATCAGGATTTCACTGAGCAGAAAACAGCACACTTTTTTACTTAAAGTCGTTTACGTTTTAAAAGAATTACCTTTTTTTTTTGTAATAAACTTAGATGGCAAATAAAATAAACAATCAATGGGAATTGTATAGGAAATAACCGTTTTTGGCATTTGAGCAATAGAGTTCAAAGTCAAACTTGTACTTTGAATAGAGCGGGAAGTCGGACCGAAATGAAGACGTCCTTGTTAACTTGGTCCTAATGCCCATTTGATTAGCAGTCAACCTTTGAAGCTGCCGACTCTAAGGCGATTGGATTACTGTGGAGCTTGGGTTTAGGATGAATACTGCAAACTAATCTTGTTTCGTGGACATATCAATTTTTTTTGTAAAAGTCAGACCTTTTTATTACTCACAATCACAAAACTTTACAGATACAACCAAATTTCGCCAGTTCAGGAGGAGAGCCCATTTCCATCAACGGGGAAGAAATCCAGACGCCAGGAATCCATCTGAGAAATTTACAGATGGAAAAACCCAATAACACTTTTTCCGAGCCGGGAATTGAACCCAGGATCTCATGGTTAACAGTAGCGTGGCGACAGGAACACTTTTTTTTTATTCGGTGGTAAATCATCAAATGACTTCTTCCACTCTGCGTGGAGCGGGGGCCGGTGTCAGTCTTTTACTGACTAAAACACACCCATGTTCCTTCATTTGCCTGTGCGAGGGCCACGGTTTCTCTTTCGAATTTCCCGCAAACCTGAGGCGTCGGCACTGTCGGACCCCATCATTTGGTGCTGACATTACGACTCCCCGTCGACACGGGCTTAGTCCTAACCGGACGACGAGCTACCCATTGCTTGCAGCTACCCTGGACACCTACGAGGCAGTCTAATTAAGACTTAATCTTTTTGCTATTAACCTTCTCTATTACGCCTAAAAACTGATCACAGCTGTGTTCTTGTTCAGGAAATCCATGAACAATCTTCTCTTTAGATGAACAATTCATAAGAGTATACAGATACTGAACTGTAGTCGAGTTCTTAATATTTTTGTGCTGCTGCATTATATACAGATACTGAACTGTTGTCGAGTTCTTAATATTTTTGTGCTGCTGCATTATCGACGAGGCAGTCTAATTAAGACTCCGGTAATTAAGACTTGTTTTAGCAAGGTAAAGGACATGGATTTTCTTTGTCCCAGCACGGACAAAGACTTAATAATATAACAAAAAAACGTAAAATAATTTAATATCCTTCATGGCTTTCGTTTCTCCGCATAACTCGGTGGGCAAATATCAATTTTAAAGAGTATTATTTTGTTTGTTTTATTTTGTTGTCCATCCGTGAGTTACCAATGTTGCAATTGTTTGAACTAAAATGGTAATTAGTACATATTTGTTGTTCGAAACTACATGTATTTACTTGTAGTTTAGATAACAGAGTAAGAAAAATAAATATTCTATGCGTGTTTAGTGATAACGGAACTAAAGGTATAAAAGACACATTTTATTTATCTCTTTAATTAAAAATCAGTAGAATAATTGGTTCTTCAAAGTAATGGAAACACTACCTTATTCTTTTAAGATAGGTATACACTAAGGGATATATAAATGTTTTCAAAATAAAGCACATTTCGATATAGCGATTGGTCCATTAAACACATCCTATCTACGTATCCATCCGACACATACATCACGCCTGTAATGCCTGATGGGTTAGGCAGAGGTATACCTACAGTACACCCGAATTTCGCCAGTTAGGTATGTTAAGCCCCATGTAATATATTGCCATCATCCGGGCACAAATCCAGACTCCGGGATGCTACTAAGAAATTCAATAAAACATAACATAATTAATTAGCAAGTAAGTATCTTTACAAGCAGATATTCAGCGCAGGGCACATTATTGTATTATTTTAGTATGGTAATTTAAAATATATTTTGACATGTTTTTGTGACATTTACGATATACTTTCTGATAAAATAAACAAACGCACAGCTATAACTAATAATTACATATTTGACACCTTTTGTGTACAACACAATATATCAGTTCTATTAATACGTCGCGCCTGTACGACTAGATGTATGAAAGCAGACAAAGCAAAAAGAGTACGTAAGTACCCTTCATAGTAGTGGGCGTTTTGTAGTTTCTGCCTACCCCCATGGAAAAAGCAGTGAGTTTAACAGCCTAGCCTTTTCGTATCTATCTTGAGGTCAGTTTCCCGTCTCACTGGGTGCAGCTGAGTACCACTATTTTACATGAATCGACAGCCCATCTGTCCTACACAACACAGTTACTTGGTAATACGATACCCCATGGTACTCGGGCTTCTGACGACCCGTAACGACTGCCGAAGATCCACAAATAACAGCCGGGACCAACGACCTAACGCAAGGCACGGAGGGGTCTTGATATGTAAAGTCGGTCACCCATCTACTGACCTACCGCGCCAAGCGTAGCTTTACCTGATCGACTGTTATGACTCCCCAAGCCCCTACAAATACAGTTCCTGTCTTTCATGTACAGACATAACCTGAAAAAACATAACTGCCTATCATGAAAAATCCTTACAACCTTGAAAGGAGTTCCATTTCAGTTTTATAACGCGGCACGTAACGTTACGGTCTGACAGTCATAAAACGTGTCTTTGTACGTTCGCAATAAAAAAGTTAAGTGGCTGTCCGGTTTATAGGTAACGGTATCGTGCACTCTGACCGAAGAAAGAAATTAAGTAGCTCCGTTATTTAATTTATGAGTTAAGAGAGTTTAGGTAACCGTTAAAACACCACAGTGCAGTCTTTTACTGCATACATTTGTGATACTTTATGTGTGAAGAGATATGAAGAACAGGGTGTAAAGTTCACTCACACTCTCGGAAAAGGGAGGATCCTCCGATCAGATGGAAATCGTATCTGGTGGGCAATTGCCCGACGATTGATGTCGGGAAGTTATATATATGCTAGCTGCGCGGTAAACTCTGATTGCGCGATGCAGGATTTGTGTGACGTCAGAGTGATGTTTTGTTCGCATGTAGCGGTGTAGATGCCGCTACATGTGCATTTATTAGATATCTAGTTTATGCGCGCGACTTCGTCCGCATGTTTTTTTTTCTCTGCACATAATGGGACGTTGCGTGAAATAACAGTAGTAAGCCCTTCCCCAAAAATTGGACAATCAAATGCAAAAAGAGTTTTTCAAATACGACTGTTAATTACAGAGCTTAGTTTTCACTTAGCGTTTTTTCAGATTTTCTTTTATTTTTTCGCTCGGCTCCTTGGGGTCGTAGCGTAAAGTTAAAACCTTAGAACCTTTCTCAAGAATTGGGCTATCAAATGCAATAAGAGTTTATCCAATCAAACAATTCCAGAGATTAGCACGGTCAAACAAACAAACTCTACAGCTTTATACATTATAAGTACATACACACACACACAGTTTTTACTTATAATATATAATGAAGCTGTTTGTTTGTTTATTTCTCTGTATTTATCTATATAGAGTTGTCGGTGTCGAAATTTGTACCGTTTTTTTTGCGAATTTCAACTACAAAGTGTTTGATTACGGTTCATACGATCCTTTGTTTCTGCAAATCATTATCTACTCAAAACACAATATTCTAGTAAAATTATGGCACTACAAACAAGAATTTCCTCCACAATATTCTTTAAATCCCAGTGATAGTCAAAAGCTGTTGTTAATTTTGCCCACACATTCCTCTCCCTAGGGACCATTTACCACAATCCTGAGCATTGCACGACTCACGAATGGAAATACACCATCTAAAATCACACATTCATCTTAGCATAATATATTTTAAGGGTTCTGTAGCCAAAGTGTGCGTCCTATTTCCAAGACTCCGCTGTTTATCCGTCCGGCACAGAGCGGTATCTTATGAACCGTAACAGGTAGACTCTTCAAACTTTAACAGAGTGTATACTACTATAGCCGCTAGAACTTTAAATAATAAACCTTTCAAAATGTTAAAAATTAAAGGGATACATAGAACGAACGCTCGACGAATGTACGGCGAGTTAATACTTGAAACTTGCTTTTTCTTGTTTTTAGAGTTCCGTTGTTAACGTTTAACAATCATAGTTTCGCCTTAACCATCCGCCTGTCTGTCCGCAGATAAGCTTAGAGTCTCTTTATACTACAAAGCTGTAATTTGTCATAAATATGAGTACGTATTAGTCACGCCAGCAAAATGGTAAAATAAAATCATGAAAAATAAATAAAAAATGTGTACTTCCTCTACACGTAAAGAGGTGATGTTTGTTGTTTCGTCTACCTACGGGTGTCGTTGCATGGGTATTTTAAAATATTACGGGTTGGTGCAAACTATTTGTCGATTAGGGAATCCGTTTGTGAAATATTATATTAAGCTTTCAAGTGTTAATTCTTGTTAGATTTAAGTGTGTGGCTGCCAGCTAAATGGTTGTTTTTAGATATATGAAAAAACTCATGGTAGTAGTACAAATAACGAAGTTTAACGGAAAACTGTCATGTCTAATTAGGCTTTACAAGTTGACGACTATAGTAGTTTTTTTCTTCACTACAATATTTAGTTTGTTTTTGGGATAAATTCATCCCAACTACAAGAGAGAGCGTCATTTCGAGAGGTAGTTACTGAAAATCAGCGCTGTTGACGATAGGTTCGTCCGAAGTCACAGCATTTTGCTGAGCAGCGACCTGTTCTTGCACAGATGCGACGCACGACTTACTTATTGTTCTTATTATTGTTGTTTGTTTTGTTAGAAAAGTAGTCATTCTTCCACTTTGCAATCGGCAGCTTGTTTTTGTACAAACAATATTTGTTTTATTGTCATTTGCCAGTGTCGCAACACAAACAGAGCAATGTGTATTGTCTTTGGTGCTGAGTGACATCAAGCAATGGACAACATTACAAACCTTTTAAATGCTGAATACGAGCCTTGCCTATGTCGATAAGGCGTGCTCAATCACTATCCACTTTTAAATTTCTAGTAAAAAAACACTTCCTCACTCCTTAATCATTATTACATATAGTTTCCTGAGTCTTGTTTCGTGTTTATTATTGTATATATATGTGTAGATAAATGTATGTATGTATTTAATGAATATGTATATGGTACACCACTGACTACCTGCAGTATTGTCTCTCCTTCTCCCTGTAATCCATCCAAAGGTTGTCTGTAAAAGATCGCTTTTAGCGATAAGACCGCCCATTTAGTCACCCAATGTAAAATTTCTACATCAATGTCTGTAATTTTTAAGGTGTACATAATAAAGAGTATTCTTTTCTATTCTACGAGGCCTTTGGCTACTGTGGATGTGTGAATATAAGTCATCTTTTTGTAATGTGCGTTTTGTTTGTGCAGAATAAACAATTTTCCTTTCTTTCTTTTCTCTTTCAGAGAGCAGTGGTGGCCCAGTGGTAACGACCGCAACTTACGAGTAATAGGTCGTAGGTTCGAACCCAGACAGGCGCTTTACTTTGTGTAAATTATTTCATTACCACTGCTCTCTAAACGGTGAAGGAAAACATCGTGAGGAAACTGGCATGTCTTAGAAACAAAAAATCGAAGACATGTGACATCTACCAACCCGCACTGGGCCCGCGTGGTACATTACAGCTCACTCCCTCTCACAGAGAGGAAGCCTGTGTCCAAGCAGTGGGAACATAGTAGGCTGATAAGCATCCTTGCGCCATCCAACTGCGGAACCTTTCATTGTGCGTGGACGGATTTTTTAAAATCAAATATGGAGTATGAAATATTGTACGGTGGTACAGAACCCTTTGTGCGCGAGTATGACTCGCACTAGGCCGCATTTCTTTTCTACAATCTTTGATTTGATAATTTACGATGTTTGCCTTTTGTTCCGGTACTAAATCAGGACGTTTTTTCATAAGGGTTTCCTTCCCACCGCTTTTTCATGTTTTTGGTATGGTAAGTGCTAAAGCATAACTGCTTCACCGTGAGCAGGTTTTGAGGTAGAATAAATAATTTATAATTTAAATTATTGTTGTTGTTCTGTTATAAAATATTGAGATACTTATATGAATCAAAAACGTCTTTTGTTTTGTATCAGAAAAGGAGTAGCTAAGTATCAAAATATATTTAACAAACCTCCAATAAAACCCATATTTGCGCTACTAAAAATATAATTGAACTCTCTAATATAATTATCGTTATGCGCCTCTTTTTGTAAACCTCAAATAATTCCTAAAAATACTGAATAGCCAAGTAACTGTGATAAATTTGGATGTAGCACTCTGTAGGACGGCTGCTCGTATTGTGCCCGGTTATACGCTAGCTAGCAGGGTATAATTGCTTAATTACTGCGACCAACTGTGAGAAAAGGCCAGGCTTGCTTATTTCAAAAAAGTTTGCATCATTAAAAGCGCAATTAGTTTAAAAAACGCGAGCTTTTAAATTACCCGCCTGTATTGAGCCGAGAAAATCAAAATAGTTCTGGATTTTTTTGGTTCCTCTTCACTCACAACACCCTTGGTCCTCAAGGGGATGTAGACCAAAAACTTTCAGAGAAGAAGTACCCTTTTTTTTGTTGGGAAATCAACTGACTTCTACCGCTCTGGGTGGAGCGGGAGGGCGCGCAGACTTTTACTGACTAAAACCCACCCGTGTTCCTTCAATTGCCTGTGCCAGGGCCACGGTTACTCTTTCGAATTACCCGCAACCCTGAAAGAAGAAGTACCCTAAAAGGTTAAAGCAACTCTAAAATTAACTCAACAATTAATTAATGTAATGTTTTACCATAAACGTCCGAAGTTTGTAGAATAATGCCCGTTTTATACAGCTCATTGGTGAAATCAATGAAAATATTATACTGAAAAATAAAAAACAAAATATAACATGTAAAGAAAATTACCGCTGGCCATCTCTGAAGGAGGGTTTCACCTTTTAACAAGACGGGTTCTTGCTACAAAAACTGAAAACGTTCTTAAAACTATAATAACAAAATATAACAAAAAAATTAATAAATACTCATAATAATTAGAAAATTCACCTAATACATTATGACTGATATTTTCAGTATCATTATATGTATATTTTACTTTTAGGAGATTTTAAAAACAATAAAAAAAAATTAATAAAAAATATTGTATATGTATAAGGAATTTTAAAACATAATAAATTATGATTGTATGTAGTATTGACAGTTTTTGTTTTGTAATTCGAACATCTATTTTATTTTTATTTTTTTAATAGCTGATGCTTGGCATGTGTTGCAATTGCCTTTAAAACCTTACCAAAGTTTCATCTCAATCGGTGGAGCCATTTTCGAGTTCTAGCGAGACCAAGGAACAGCAATTGATTCTTATTTTATAGAAGAAGAAGATTGATATAATATGTTTATTTGATAGAGATTTTTTTTGAGTGAAGATTATTTTTCTCTTTATTAGTCTCAATTTTATCTTATCTCCTTGCTTTCTCATACTGGAGCAAGTTTTGGTCTGGAATAATTTCCCACTCCATAGTTTTTTTCATAATTAATGTAATGCGTCAACTATCGGCCACAAATATTATTAATTACCATAATTCGTTTTATTTATTTACGTGACTTTTAAAACCCTGACTCTATTTTGGTACGGAGTTAAATTGTAATAGTATTAACTAAAAAAATACTGCTTGTAATGTTAATTCAAATTAAATTTTATTTCGGTAGATATTTTTAACTGTTTGAAAAAAAAAAATTGCTTTTACGGCCTTGAAATTCCAAGTGTAAAATAAATGTGTAATATAAAACGAAGAAGCCTCGAAACTTCCTTAATATACTGATGACTAATCCTAATTATAAAAGAAACAAGTGAACAACAATGTTTGAGATAAGGTTACGGTTTATATTTATTTATAACTAAAACTAATAACACCTAAACAAAGAGCAGTGGCCCAGAGGTAACGGCCGCGACTTACGAGATGTAGTACGAGGTCGTGAGTTCACGAACCTAGATAGGCACTCTCCTTTTTGTCAATTTATTTCTTTAC
This sequence comes from Dasypolia templi, assembly GCA_963555695.1. Classification (NCBI taxonomy): domain Eukaryota; kingdom Metazoa; phylum Arthropoda; class Insecta; order Lepidoptera; family Noctuidae; genus Dasypolia; species Dasypolia templi. The sequence goes on along the minus strand of OY743137.1, from coordinate 7,204,144 downwards.
TACTGCTCTCAATATGGTGAAGAAAAACATCGTGAGGAAACTGGCATGTTCTAAAATCAAAAATTCGAAGACATGTGACATCTATCAACGCGCAGTGGGACCGCGTGGTGATTAACAGCTCGTTCCCTCTCATACAGAGGATGCCTGTGTCCACCAGTGGGAACATTCTAGGCTAATTATGCTATACACTTACATGTATAATTTGCTGATTTTTATATCTTACTAGTTCCGTTTTCCGTCCACAAACAATGGAACACTTAACATCGTGTCCAGCGTATCCTGTTGTTTGCACGTTGTAGGACCCGAAGGACGCTACTGAAGGTGACAAACTCGTATCCAAGTTCTGGGCCGATCCTATCTAGGTTTTTATCAACACGCTAAAAAGAAACAGAATAAAAGTTCTAAATATAACCTTCACAAAAAACCTTGAACCTTCGTAGGTCAATTTATATCATCCCGGAAAAATTCAAATACCCGTATTATTTTTATTAATGTCATAATAATCCTATAATACCTTTTTAGAGGTCACGCCAAAGCAATCTTGTTAACGAATCTTGAGTTGATTATTATTACGTAGCTTGTGCGACCCGGTCCGTAAATCTGACAAACAAGACTTACCAACATTGTTGTCCAATATGTATGTTTTTTTATGAAGGTCTAGGTATGCAGTCGCTATGTAGAATGCTGGTATTCAGCTACACATAAAGTCTACCCAAACGTACGTAGTTGGAAAATGGCCAGGTATAAAAGGTAGGAAACTCAACAAACATAACGTCAAAAAATCGGTCTTCATGGTATGTGATGCGAAGGAATGAGGCAAACGTCGTGAGGAATTTATTTTGAGTATGAATGAGGATGGCTAAAATAGCAGACGAAGACCTGATGAACGGACAATGGATGGACTGCGTGAATATGGCAAGAAAGTGGGTGACTACCGAGATGGCGAATAATAGAGAGGTTTAAGTAATATACTACGACAACGTCGCATTTTCTTAGCTTTAAAAATGAATGATTGGTTGAATGAAAATGTATTACTCGTATTTATCAATGAAACTTGGATACCTATTATCATATTATTATGCTTGATGTTATCTTCGAAACTATTTATTTTTAAACCACATATTCCAGGACTTTTTGTATTATTTTTAGTTATGGAAACCCTAGAGTTATGGGATATAAAAAACATGTATATGGGCGAGATAATGATGACGAGTCCGTAAGTTCCCTCGTCACTTGCTTCTGTCTCTGTATCTGAGAGCATCCCTTTAGGTATGAAGGAGCCCTGTGTGTCCGTGTGGATTGAGGAGCCATGTCTTATATTTAAACGCAGATATTACCATTATTTAGTAAAAAAAAACGCTTATTTTGTAGGCCCGCTCCTGTAATTTTAAAACTCGAAAGTTAAAGGACGTTTAAGTTGGCTCCTCAATTCAGATGTCTGGATTGAGGGGAGCTACTTCAATACCTTCAATAACATTATTTAGCTAGTTTTCGTGTTCTAAGGTGTCTCCTCAATCCAAACGTCTGAATTGAGGAGCCAACATAAACGCTCTATAACTTTTTGGTTTTACTACAAATCCCAGTCTCGGGCCTACAAAATCGGCTAATTTACTACTAAATATTGGTAGTATCTGCTTTTAAATATGAAACATGGCTCCTCAATCCATACGGTCACAGCCAAGTTCATCCCGCCATCTCTATTTGGAACAGCCGCATAGTCACTAACTATCTGTTTGGGTCCGACTGAGTGGTTGTTTTGTCGATAGTTCATCCGGCATGCAACACAATATGTGCAAGCATAGTTCTTCCTTAGCCCAGCAGCTACGTAGCCTATAACAGTGAATTGCGTTTTAAAACATACTATCTTCGGTATCTTCGGTATTAAATGAGGCGTTACTTTGTGGAAATCCAAAAGGGTAAAGGTTCCTTCAAATAGTGGCAACACGCGACGCGGACCGCGTGCGACACGAAGGCACCGCTCTATGCGCGACACTCGATGCCTTTGTCTCGCATGCTATTCGAGTTTCTAATACGGTGCGATAACACAATAATATTCTCGAGAACATATCTTCTTCTTCACCTGCTGATATCTGGAAGTTTCTTGGTACTCTTGGTATCGGCAGACCACGTCATGTGGATTTTCCTAATACAATTGGCCTTGATGATATCAACCGTCATTTTACAACCACTTGTCATTTGGATTCCCAAATGTTGTCCAAGACGGTCGATTTCATTTCTGGCCTAGCTAGTCCCATCATAGAACCATTTCACTTCTCTCCGGTCACTATGGACGAAATTAAAAAGTTCATCCTGTCCATTAAATCCAAGGCTGTGGGCTGTGACGGCATCAGTCGTAATATGGTTGTTTGGATCCTGGATAGCCTTCTCTCTCCGATTACCCATATTATCAACTTTTCTCTTGATTCCGGACAATTTCCTTCCCTGTGGCGTATGGCCTATGTCCGCCCTCTCCCAAAAATTTCAAATCCCTGCCTTCCCAGTCATTTTCGACCCATTTCCATTCTCCCATTCCTTTCTAAAGTGCTTGAGGCCTGCGTACACAAGCAGTTTACGGGGTTTATTCACCGGAATAAACTTGTTAGCTCTTTTCAGTCTGGATTCAGACCAGGGCACAGTACAGCCTCCGCTCTCCTTAAAGTGACTGGTGACATTAGAGAAGCTATGGAGGATACCAAGGTTACCGTTCTGGTGTTAATTGATTTCTCCAATGCCTTTAATGCCGTCAGCCACGATATCCTCCTTTCTATACTCTCTCATCTTATGGTTTCGTCCGAGGCTTTGTAATGGTTCTCTTCTTATCTTCGGGGACGTCAGCAGTCGGTTCGCGTTGATGAGACCTCTTCGAGTTGGCGTGACCTGAATGCTGATGTTCCACAAGGCGGTATTATTTCTCCTTTGCTATTTTCCATCTTCATTAATTTTATAACTCACTGTCTTCGGTGTTCGTATCATCTCTATGCTGATGACCTTCAATTGTATACATCTGAGCGGGTGGAAAGTTTGTCGGACGCTATAGTAGATGTAAATCGAGACTTAGATGCTATCAGAGAGTGGTCTGATCGTTTTGGGGTGTTAGTAAACCCCTCAAAGTGTCAGGCCATTCTAATTGGAAGCTCACGCATGATGGGTAGGGTGGTGCTCAGTTCTCTTCCTCCTCTTATTTTCAATGGTATCGCCATCCCCATTACCCCTACTGTGAAAGATCTCGGTTTGCATCTTGACTCGACACTGAGCTGGCAACGCCAGGTCTCTAGTGTTAGCCAAAGGGTCAACGGTACTCTGCGTTCCCTGTATCGACTGAGAAACTTTTTACCCGGTAAGACGAAAACCATGCTCGTGCAGACTTTGATTTTCCCTATCATCGACTATGGTGACGTGTGCTACTTTGACTTGAATGCGGTTTTTTTGGATAAGCTCGACAGATTGCTCAACAATTGTATCCGGTTCATATTCAACATCAGAAAATATGACCATGTGTCGAGCTATAGGTCTGTGCTCAAATGGATGTCCATTCGCCAAAGAAGAAGTTTGCGCGCTTTGACTACACTTTTCTCTCTTCTCAACTCTCCCACTCCTCCTTCTTATCTTATGTCTCACTTCCAATATCTATGTTCATCTCACGCTAAGGAACTGCGTTCTTCCAACAATCTTCTCCTGCTTTGTCCTTCTCATACTTCTGACTTTGTTCATTCTTCCTTTCATATTCAGTCCATTCTTCTTTGGAATGCGCTTCCTCTTGATATCATGACGGCCACCAGTCGGTATGCATTTAAGCGGAAATTGCAGAGTTATTTTCGTAACAAATAGCGTAGAGTCGGCTCAACACCTTTCACCATAAAATTTATATATATATATATATGTATATATGTATTGTAAGTATATACTTTTTGAATATGTATGTATGTGTATTATAAGTTACACAATATCTATTTTACATCACACTTCACAAGTTATATTATTTTTTTAATGTTATTTCTTCCATTATCGTCCCCTTCAACTTAAGCACCTGCCATCTTATCTCTTCACCACCCTTGGTTGACTGGTAGAGAATGCCTAAGGCATTAAGTCCGCCTTTGTACCTCTTTGGGTTCGAAAAGTTTAAATAAATAAATAAATAATCACAGTGATTTTTGTTTAGAACACAGTATCGACATTCTTAAAAAGGTGGGCTGATACAATCATGTTAAATAGTTAAGTACTCGTAGACCTTGTCCCAGACCTTAATTATCGATAAATCTATAGAAAATAGAGGGCACGGTAAATAATTGTATACATTGAATGCATCGACTTCTGTCTCAAGGAAAACGAGTTACTTTATCATAATGTCAGTGTTTATCAATGTAAAAATGTAATGGATTTATGGTGTTTTATACATATAAATAATTTTGAACAATAATAATGATCTCATTTATATGGAGGTATTGTGTTGACAAGTTATGTATTTGTATAATTGTATAATAAACATGTCGTAATATTTCATTTAGCTGTTCCTTCTTGGACTGCTTGCCAAAGATGGTTGTATTTTTAATGAATGACTCATGATTGTGTTATTTTCTTCTCAAATACGAGATTGTCAAACCTGCCAAGCAGGTACCTATCTTGGAAATGTATAACTTACTTTCGGCGAAACCTAAACATAGTGGACGCACATTTTGCCAGTCTTGTTTAAGGGGACAACACGACCTAAACGGTAGTTTTATATTGCTTATAAGTATATGATCAATAAATTGCTAGCGTTGTGGCATCGCGCTTCTATTTTTTGCCATTCAGTCTGACAGTGACCGTGCTTTAGCTCTTGTCAGCCTCTTAAAGCGCTACCCCAAACAAAACCTTGCGATAGTGCGTTATTCAGAGGATATTAACTCATTAATGAAGTAATAAACTACATTTAAAAGCACGTTTTTTTTATGTTAGGAAGAAATAAATAAAGAAATATAGAAAAATTGTTAATTCTGCACAAAAAAAAACGCACATTACAAAAAAAAAAAAACATAAATTACACACATACGAAGTAGTGTTGTGTGTTAGTGTTGGGCCTTTGTAACTTCTATTATTCTGGTATTTTCTTATTTTTGTCTGAAGTCGTTTCTTCATATCGTTTTCTTAGAACGTTAAGTATTGACGATAAAATACGAAAGGCTTTATAAAGATGTCAAAGTAACGGCTTCAGTCAAGCAAAGACAAAGAAAAGACATGAGTCTAAGAACCAACTTCAGACGAAAAAGTGACTTCAGCCAAAAATGCGACTACAGTGAAATAAAACCTTAGTCCGACTTAAACTTTCATCGAAGCTCGAAAAATGTGTAAACTATTTTGTATAGTTACAGAGTTATTCTTAAATATCATTGCATAAACATCACAACAAGTCAAAGAACTTCATTAAACTGGTTTGCTGTCCAATCGAATATTCATTGTAATCTTCAGGGAAATAATCACATTCCATTGTTTCATGAGACTGGAGAAGATAACTCTGCACAGTGCCAGAACCTGAAAATGGAAATAAAGAAATAGAGTGTGCTTGCTAAGCAAGCCCCAACAAATTGAGAAAAGGTATATTAGTGAGCATAAAGAGATATAAATTGTTTGCTTTAAGATCGGGCGCCAGACTGTATAAAAAAAAGATGAACTTCGTCACATTATACGTATAAATTTTAGTTACAAAGTAAAAAAAAACACCGAAAATATGAAAGAAAAACGTAAAAAAGATAATCAACATTTTACAGTAGACAATCAAAAATATTGCAGTTTTGATCTATTATTTTAAGATATAAGCCGAGTAAAACTTAGTTGTAGATTGTTATTAACGCAAGTTAATTTGGAAGTTATATCTCTTGTAAATAAAACAATTGTAATTGTTTTTAAAAGAGTTCATTAAACGGAAAATACTATCCTTACGGTATGACGCACTAAGTTGAACCGTTGGTCCGTACACAGTAAAATCTAAGAACTGAATTAATTGAAAAAAAAAACTATTATTACCTAGAAACGGTACAAACGGTAAGGTAGATAGTGTGAATACGAGAGTCTGGTGTTGTCGGCGCCGTGCGCACGACATAGGGATCCTGGGCTTGTAGTTTGGCACACGCAGTCCAAGCGCAAGCCGTGAGTGACCAACGCTGATAAAACGGCTTCAGAATGGGTCACGAGCTGTTTTCGATGTACCAGCCCGCAAGCAGAATCTTTCATAGAGCGAGTGAGGGTCAGTGGAACAATACGAGGAAATTGACGAAATACGTACTAGCATTCAAAATAAAATATGTAAATTGCAGCTGAGATATTATTATACAACACCACATAGGCTTAGGTCAGAGGTTATTAAAATACAAAGAAATTTTAAGTATTTCCATCTTTGATGAGATATAAAACAAAACATATTTTTGTCAAAATCGAACATTAAAATACCGAAAAAAATCTGCCCAAACAGGTTGCAATATAAATAAATCAGGTTTTAATGTAGCAGTTAATGCTACAGTAAGTACAAAAAATTTTGATGTAATTATTTTACGATGCATAAATATTCATCAAACATGACTGATAACTTCCTAATTAGCGACTAATGTAACATAACACAAGGGTATCGTGTTTCCTATTTGCGCTAAAACCGATAAACCACACAAGTTAACGTTCGACAAACAGATATTAATGAAAAATATATGTTTCCAAGGAACTATGGATAACATTACTGTTTAGTCTGAATATTTTATAATCATAGGCATAACAAAACTAATTGTTATTTAACACGATATAAAAAGAGCTGCGGTTAAGTCGAAGACCAGATTCCATAATTTTGTCCTAAGATCCGAATTAGATCTGTTTTGAAAACAAGAATATACTCGAGGAAATTAGGTTATACGGTTTGGAAAGGTAGTCATAGGAATCAGAATTATTCGGTATTCGTTTATTTTATTTATTAATATTCAGGGTGGAAAAGGGTGGATACTAAGATATATCGAACCATATCAGACGGCATTCACAGATTTAAGTGTAAGGTAAGGTACGATTTTCGTAAAAAAAAAAAAAGATAACGTGCCATTCGATACTGTATCTTATAAGGATCAAAATAAACTTAATGACACACTGCGGTTTGAGTACTAAAAAAATTAGAAATCGCAAAAAACTTTTCCCATACAAGGTTATACTCGTAAATTATTTAAATGATCACAATTAACAAACTACACATAAAAAATCGGTTTTCAAAGTTAATAAAATATTAACTCGTATTTGTTCGAAGTTCAATTCTTTCCGTTCATTTTCGGCCAGTCTTTTAAATTGTAATGGACACTATCCATCATAAAAAAGTAAGTTGGGAGTTTACTTTCCTACGGTATGAATGGGAAAAGTTTTTCTGACGTAACACCACAAACAATAAAAATATCGTCCGATAGGAAAGTGCAATCACTTTCTTGCGTAACATTCTTTTTTCCTTAAATTCAGTTTCAACATTGCAAAAAATGGTGTTACGTCTGTACACGATAACTGTTTTAGTAAACAGGCTTCTTTTTAATGTTTTTACTTGGGTTTTTGCTTTAATATTCATATGAAACGGTTGACTCGGTTGGTCGGAACTCTGACGTGCGGCCATCATAACCAGTATAAAGTATAAGCTGGCCTCTTATTCTATTGAAACTCGGTAATAAAGTCAAAGTCAAAGTCAAAGCATTTATTTCAAATAGGCCCATAAAATGGCACTTTTGAACGTCAAAATTTACAATAAAAATATAACTGATTCTAGGCGCCACTTCCAAAAAGTAGTTTCGTATGGAGAAGAAGTGGCAAGAAACTCCACCGTTACTCTTTTAAAATATTTTACAATATTTGTATACATTAATTATATTTTTATATGTGAAAACGATGCACCAAGAATAAAAATACTATACCACAAGTGGTAAGAAGAACTAAAAATATAGCAAAGGCAGATAAATGAATGACGCGATAGGTACATTGTGCTCACATATTTACAAACACTGTAAAAATATATGACTTTCCTAAAATATTAACTAGGAATAGGTCAGTGTGTGAGTAAGTAAAAAAAAAAAAAAAAAAAAATATTCAATTAGCAACCAGTGTGATTTTGTCTAGACGCTAAGCCACCACCATTCAAACCAAAACGAACCACCATTTTGCCCATTTTTATATATGGCATCCATCACTGCTGCTTCGCTATGTAGGTACAGTAGTCTACCCATCAGTGGTTACAGTTTGACCTTGAGAAGGCTTAGCGTGGTACCGAGTTTCAATAGAATAAGAGGCTAGCTTGTGCTGGTTATAATAACTCTGACGTCGTTGTCTTCGGGGATCAGCCAGTGCCTCCAACACAATGGCGGTGAAAAGGGCACAAAAATATGTAATAAAACAAATACCCAACGCAACATGGTTTATTAACACAACAGAGATTCCTGAAATCCTTAATATGCCGATGGTCAATGAGGAGATAAGTACACATTTTGACAACTACAAATCCCAACTACTGAAACATCCGAATAAGCTTGCGGAGCAGCTTACTATCCCAGAAGCATCCGCCGATAAAAAAAGCGGCGCCGGCGGGACGTTTTCGACCAGAACAATCAGTCTGAAGAATAACTTCGAAAAGATAGGGCAAACTCCACTGGGAGTAGCGCTCCACATGTTAACTGAACCATCTCACCTGATCGTAGTCTAAAAGATTGATTGCATGTTAAAACCTGAAAAAAAATACTTGCCGGTGGTGGGTAGTCGTCGTGGGATAGTCGCCGTTAATGTGCACCCAGAACAAGTCCTAAATATATCGATATACCTTATAAGGACCAATCGACAACTAAGTACCTACGATAACACATTTTGCCAACAAAAATACCACTTACCTCCTTCCATTCCGTCACTGGCACAATAGATTACTGACCCCGCGGTCACTAACCCACCTAACAACTCTGTTTATTAAACATCCGTTTTGGAGTGTATATTGATTGATGACGATGCCATAGTGATTTCTTCTGGTTGCATCTTCGGCATCGTGGAAGGCCCAGGCGTAGATACTGGACGAACCTGACGCTTGTTGGATGGATTAGTCCATATTGGCTCAGGATCTAGTTTAGTGGAAAAAGGAATCAATTAGTTCAACCTGGTTTAATGTTGGTTAAAGTACTCATCTTTCATGGGAGTACCCCATGAAAGATGAGTATTTTAGCTTCTAGCTTTAGTTTTAAATGTTACAACAAAACACCTCCCCACATACATCAAATAAGTGAAACGAAATGTATTTTTTTTATAAAATGCACACTATGCAGCCAAGCGTATAATAAGTTGGGGGATCGCTGATAAAAATGCTTGGGTAATCACTGGTACTGCTCCGCAAGGGTGAATCAACTAATGGGTTAACATATAAAAATACATTTTGAACTGCTGAAAACTATTTTGGCATTGTATAAACTTAATCTTAAAGTATTGTGAAATTGCATATCACGTATGTAAGTACTATGTTCATACTATAAAGCGACCATTTACTGGGTATGTCTTTCATGCGGCACATCGCAGAAGATATGTCCGATAGGGCCAAAAGATTCTGGAGTGGCGACCGCGTACTGGAAGACGTAGCGTTGGAAGGCCTCCCACAAGGTGGACCGATGACCTTGTGAAGGCCACAAAAATCCACTGGATGCGGGAAGAACAGAACCGGTAGAGGTGGAGAAGCTTAGATTGTTGCAAGACCACAACACAAATAAAAAATTAAAAACTGAGTCATAAACGTTTGCTTATTTATGTCAACAATGTTTGTATGTAATTATGACGGTTGCTCATGCATGCAACTGACGCAGGAGTGACGCTATTTCTATAAATGCCTTTTATAAATTATAGGTAAAATTAAACTATACTAATCACTGTGGTTAACAGGAAGATGGGGCAATTTATGAGGTTTCTGCATTGTTCTTTACCGGTCTATTATTGTTTTATCGAATACAGCTGGTGTCTATCTATCAACGTGGATTCCATTCCACTACTATTGGACGTTCGGATGTGATCTAGACACCGATTTGAAAGACTCACAACTCTTCACAGCAATTCAAATCTGTTGGCCTGGACCTTAACCTATCAAAATGTGAAAATCTTTCTGACGTTACCGACAGACAATTAACGCTAGATATATGTTATGCAATCGCCCCACAAAACAAAATTTATGAAAAAAGTTCACTGCGCCTCATACGTTCCCCAATTTTAGAAAACAGCTATTCTCCTTTCATCGACGAAAAAATGAAAAAATTCAACGACAGATCGGATATTCTCTCGAAAATTAATTTATCACCACCACCACAGTCACCCTAATTAGATACTGTTTCGCCCAAAAAAAACATGTTTTACGGTCTTCTTAGCCCCCTCCCGGGTTGACTTTGAAGTGCCCTGCTTGACCGACGCGGTGAATGCTTGGAAAGTGGCCTGGATATAAATCGGCCCATGAACCCATCATCCCAGAGGCAGTGGAATCAGCCGCTCTGCAGATTGGAATGGAATACGTTCTCCAATACTACTGCGCGTGCCCGCCGCTACGGTGAGTGGGAGTCGGGCCTCAGGCTTCAGGCTACCGTCACCCAGCACAGGCACTTTGCTGGGTCACCACCTTCCGGCTCGCTACTTGTTTACGTGCTCCTTGCATGGCACCGCTCCGCATCGCTGCTAATGTGGTGAAGGTGTCTACTGCCTTGAACACCATGGCTTATCCTGCAGTAAGAGCACAGGCCGGATAGCATGGCACGCCAGTAACAATGACATAATCCGTCATGTTCTTGTAACCGGGTGCCAGCTGTTTTAGAACCTAATGGCTCGACACGCGACGGTGGGAAGACACCAGACGGAATGACTATAATGCCATGAAAGGAATGTAGGTCTTTGTTGTGGGATGCAACGTTTTTCGACACCTTTGCGTCATCCCATATTCAAAAAACGGGTTGTACTAGGGCTGCTGCAGAAGCAGAAAAGTTCAAACGCCGCAAATATTCCAACCCTTTTGGGACTTGTATGTTCGAGCTGTTTGGGGTTGAAACACTAGCGCCTTGGGGTCAGAGTGCCCACTTAGTTTTACGAAACTCGACTCGATTGGTCGGCTCTTCAATCTTTTCTTCTTCTCTTCAGAAGGTTGGTCTATTTTTTGGTTAAAGTATCAGTAGACGTTTCAATCCTGCAGCTTTTGGGCTCTTTTCTTGTTGACAGCAATTTATTTATTTATTTCTTGGATCTCCAACAGAGGCTACACAGTTACATGCAATAGAACAAGGCCAAATACAAGTGGGCGCTTTCAATTATAGGAGACCACAGCATTTGCTTATAAATCTAGATACATCAAGTTTGACAAGGTAATTTTTTACAACTACACAAATACCAAATCATTAAATACCGTCAACAGTTCCGTCCACTCTTATTAATGACAACTAAGCACAAATATGACAAACATGTGATAACAAAGGGCGAACATGGGTCATTAATCACGCCACAAAATAAATCATAAAAAAATAAGGAAACAAAGAAAATTAAAATACAAATAAAACAATAATAAATAAATAATGACAATAACAACAGACCAAACTAACAAAATATTACGACTTAGATACTATGACTTTTTTTTATCATTTTTGAACTTTGATAATTTGCTTGTCCAATTCAAAGAGCAGTGGTGGCCCAGTGGTAACGGTTGCGACTTATGTGTCGTAGGTCGTACATTCGGACCCAGACAGGCATTTTACTTTGTGTAAATTATTTCACCACCACTGCTCCAAAACGGTGAAGGAAAACATCGTGAGGAAACCGGCATTTCTTAGAACCAAAAGTTCGAAGACATGTGACATCTACCAACCCGTACTGGGCCCTCGTGGTGGATAACGGCCTATTCCCTCTAACAGAGATGAGGCCTGCGTCCCAGCAGTGGGAACATAATAGGCTGATTATGCATTCAATTCATTACGCTTCGATACTTCGTTATACTGCCTACAGAGCCTTGGCAAAATGGCGAAGTGTCCGAGGTTCGTTTTGGATCGGCACATAGAAAAGGTTATAGTTATATTTCCACGGCAAGCGAGATGGTGCACTTTTCTGCAGATATCTACAATCAACAACCTTATTGAACAGTTTGTGAAGAAATGTGAGATCCAGAACCCTTGTTTTTTCTACAATCAACAACCTTATTGAACAGTTTGTGAAGAAATGTGAGATCCAGAACCCTTGTTTTTATCTACCAACGAGGACATTTTATAATGTCTTAATTATATAGTCACGTCGTAGCCTCCTGTTTTTTTTTTTTGCGCAACGTTCTCTGTAGCAAAAATGGTATAGAAAACGTCTTTACACACTTTCCAGGGGTTTAATGTAGATTTCATAGTGAGAATTCCATACGGTGCTGTTGTATTCAAGCAGAGGGCGAACTAATGTGTTATATAGTTCCGACAAATTCCAACGAATTTGTTGAAGAACTTTGATGATCCCCCCCCCTTTTAATATACTTGTACATATTATTATTATTAATAAACCTGTGTTATGAGTTTCAAATTGGAACTGACAGATTACCTACCCACTCATAACATCGCGCTCGCTAGTCTGCCAGCTACTTTTGCCATGAAGGAGTAAAAAAAACACTTTCACCTATCTACTTTACCTACTACGTTTACAAGCAATAAACGATTTAATAGTGTGCTATACTAAATAGTAATAAATAATCTAGATCATACGATCGCTACATGACTTTAAATCTCAACGCATTAGGGATAAAAGTAAACAGGAAAAACGAACCTTAAAAATATTAGAAACGATTTAGAAATAATTAATCTTAATCGATAGGTAATTCTCATCAATTTGTCATTTAACTTAATTGCATCGGCATAATCTCTAAAGCCGATTCTTTCTTAATGATCAGTAGTGCTGCGCAACTGCTGAACTGCGCACGCGCGAACCGTATCGCGACTCTTGCGCAGCGGTTACGAAGTTTAATTGAAAATATATTATTTTATTGCGGAATTGAATGCTAACAGTAAAAGTAGTTCCGAGATTTTTTTAAAAATATTATTGGAAGTTTGTTTCATTTCGATTTATATTTTATGTGACGCTAAAAATATTATTTTTTTACTCCTAAGTGAACATAAATATTTTTAAATTGGAACTGAGAATACCATTACAATACGTTTTTTTTTTTTCAAAACAAAGTTCGTACAATTTGTGTGTAACTACGAGTACATGACAAAATAGTGCAAACTTTTTGAAAATGGCAGCCGTACCGTTAGTTCGTAAAGCTATTGTGGGGGCTGCGTTGGCCAATGCCGCCCCATCGACCAACCCCGATCCCATGGTGCTTGAGGAGGGGCAGGAAAGTCAATGGACCCCGGCTGCTTTGGAAAGGGCCGGATCCACTTTGAAGGCACTGAATCGCATGGCTAAGCGACCACCGGTGCACATCGTATTTGAGGATGTCAATTACACCGTCAACTCACATAAAGGTATGTTTATTTTTTTAAAATTAAGGTTGTTTTCCTCTAAAATTTATATGAACCGATTGACATTTATTAAAAAACTAAGTGTGTTCAGCTTTTCTTATATGTAAATTTGAAAAATAAACGACGGAGAAATCATGGAATTAGAAAAGCAAAGGACTTAAAGAAAATTCTACCTAAATCTTACTGCACTAGGGTTCACCCTGCCAAATCGTTTTGTTAGTTTAAAAAAAAACAGTTTTCATATAATCCTGATGGAGTGACATACGCAGTTTTGTGCTTTCCTTTATTACATATACGATTGTGATAATGACCCTATTGAAAATAAATATCCACAAAGAAATGTATATACTCGTATCTGTATACTCGTAGTCAGAGTAGATACTATAATTTGTTATACGGTAAAAAAGTGTATCCTTTCGACTTTGGAATGTACTTAGAGCTCAATTTCTTTCTGGACAATTATAAACAATAAACGTGCTTATTCGTAATAATATTATTGTATCGATCAATTAAAATTTAAAATACAAATTCGTCTTAACTTTTTGTCAATATTATCAATGACGATTCGTCTGTTATGATAATAAGTCATCGTTCATTCTCAACACAGCAAGCTGATGAACATAGGTGTCAAAACAGTATTTTCCGTATAGACTAATAATATTATCAGCATGTAAGAAGACGAATCCTATAATGTTTCTATTGACGGGAATCAGGCCTCCTCTCACGGACAGGTGGTAATTTTTCACCACGTTGGCCTAGTGCGGATTGGTTGACGATCAACGATCATCTCTTTACATTTCAACAGCTAAATATCCATCATTAGACAATCGGATCCTCCCTTAACTTTACCAGGGAACTTTCCACATTCTAAGGATTTTACTTATCATTACAACGAAAAAAAAATCTAACTAAATTTACTTTAACAAATCTAACTTTTGTAGTGGTAACGGCCGCGACTTACGAGTTGTAGGTCGTAGGTACGAACCCAGTCAGGCGCTTTACTTTGTGTAAATTATTTCATCACTACTGTTTTCAAAACGTAGGAAAACATCGTGAGAAAATCGGCCCGTCCTAGAACCAAAAATTCGAAGTCTTGTGACATCTACCAACCCGCACTGAACCTGCGTGGTAGATTACGGCCCACTCCTTGCCAACAGTGGGAACATTGTTGGCTGATTATGGTATAATAATATGATGGTTGCAAAAAATATTTTAATGCCCAAATTAATCTGTTATCAACCAGAGTCACATTTGACTTCATTCTAAGCCCATTTAGAAGCCAAAGTAACTAAAATCATGTTTTCTTAAGTGGAAACCGGTCCTAAAAATGTATAGCCAAAACAAATTAAGTAAACCTCTCAACTCTTTAGGTACGTGAAGAGTTGACAGAACAGGACAGTCTCAAATAGTAGTTTTATCTGTAAAAGAAGGATTTCATAATAATAATTATTATTGTGTCATTTTTTTATTTGCAACGGTTACTATTGAAATGGCTTGATAATAATATTACGCACCTGATATGTAGGAAGTTAAGATTTTTTTTTATCCCCGGAAGATTTTTTTTATTAATATTGGTACTAAATAATTATATACAAAAATAATTAGTATACATTAGGTGAGTAGTTGTATTATTTTAAAACAACAGGGAAAACGACCGAGGTCAGGGGCCTGAGATCGAGTTATAACAAATCTTGTTTCACAACACAATTAATAACACTTGTTTTTGTTTCCTATGGATTAAATAACATGATTGATTTCTATGATTTTTTATTTGACAGGTTTGACACGTTTTTTATTTCAACACGGACAGGTTTTTCAATTCAACTTAAAAAGGCATCCAAAATAAATTAAAACTATTCTAATCTTTGCTCGAAAACAAACAAACTTCGGCTGTATAATACACACCCAAATATATTAAATATAAAATAGTTACAGAAGCTAACTAAAGAGACATTGTATTAATTGCTCAAAAAATAAACAACTTGAATTGGTCTAGCTCTAGATCATTGGTATCAGAAGTCTATTCAGACCTAGACCTTATTTACACATGTTACAATAAAGTTATTTTATTGAGTACATGTATTATTCAAATTACTTCATTTGTTAGTCAAAGGTGACGTTATTTTTAGCAAAAGCGTCTGGTGTAAATGAGGTATTTTAAATTGATTTAGATACTCCAATGTATTTATTTAACCGTGACCTTACTCAAGATCTACGAACGATCGTCTCGTTTCATGTTATTTAAGAATACGACACGATTTACAAAGAAAAAACCGGTCAGTGCGAGTTAAACTCGCGTGGAGAGGGTTCAGTACGAGGATGTTCCTTACCAAAACATTTCATGTAAAGAAGGTTACCAAGGCTTACATTACTTACAATACGAATTATT
Source organism: Dasypolia templi (assembly GCA_963555695.1). Lineage (NCBI taxonomy): Eukaryota > Metazoa > Arthropoda > Insecta > Lepidoptera > Noctuidae > Dasypolia > Dasypolia templi. The sequence continues at coordinate 7,188,289 of OY743137.1, read as the reverse complement.
TATTGTGACTTGCACAGGAAGATCACAAACTATATTAAAAAAAAAAAAAAAAAAAAAAAAACTATTTAAAGTACAGGTCTGTACGAGGCCAAAAAGCTCCTATTTCAGCATGATTCTGCGACATTTAACAATAAGTGTCGCAGCGTTGGTATTTTGATAGAGCCAAGCGAATCCCGAGAGGGATGCGGGGCGGAATTCGCTTGCGTCGGTTGTGACAACCATCTTGTATAAAGGTGTTGAAACTTTCGCAAATAGTCATATCATTTCCTAATCATTAAAACAATCGACGAGCGCAGCCGTGTCCCACTTTCACGCGGGATTCGTCTGTGTGACAGTGAGGCCAAAGCTTTGCTGTGGTGACTTTTTTCAAGATCCACGAATAGTCGCACAACACGCACAGTATTAATTACCCCGCATTTATTTAAGTAATCGTCTATAAAACATACGTACCTTTCTTCAGTGTTTAGTTAATAATTTTGCTCACGTTTCTGACAAGTTTTCTGCAAGTTTAGTAAACAACTAGTTTTTACATCTTATTTTAGGTGTAAAACGATAAACTAATCTACTGGTGTAATGAAAGGAAAGAAAGTGGTGAAAGGACGCGAGTGCACTGGGGGTGCGCAAATCAGTACTCTCCAAAACAGACGGAGCAAGCCCCTTACATAGGCAGTAGTTCTATATGAGGACAGGCCTGTGTCCAGCTGTTGACTTGGATAGGTTTAGTTTGTTGATCGATTGAAAAGAAGCATTTCAGCAAGATCAGGTAGACTTGTAGGAGGCTAATCACCCAGGGTGCAACAGACATCCAAAAAAATGTTGGAAAACATATGGTTTATAAAAAATAAGCCTCCGTCACGACAAGATACAATATTTTCAAAGATTCAAAATATTTGCAAAGTTTATCTAGACAACAGATTGAATATTAGATCTGCACAAGATACACTTTGTATTTATTTAACGATTTATGTACACACATACAAACTTACATGAAAAGACAAAAAAAGGAACAGAAAAATAATTACAAAGGTGATGCTTATTTCTATAGATCTCTTCCAGCATACCTGCGATAGGAGAGACTTGGAGAGTCTTTTTGTTACGATTTCGTATGTTGGTTTTTGAAGACGGGTTATTAATATTTACATAACCGTGCTAATAAGCTCATCGTGTTTATTTCCGCTATCAAAATAAACTGACAACACAGTGATAGAACCATTTTTAATTTATTATAAAACAAGACTTGAGAAATACTAAACAAAAACTTTTTCTGAAATATTTAATTTCTTGATAAGCTATTAGGTACATATCTGTTTAACACCTAGTCTGCTAAAATAAATGTAGGTATGTTTATTTAATGACATAATGACTACGCTGAGCTAAATAAAAGGTAGGTACATTTCTAATAATAATTTTTCAACTCCTCATTTCGTGATAACGATTCTAATTCAGGAATAAACTCTCAAAATTAAACACGACCAACCTACGTCCACACATTAGTACTTTATTAAAAATTAACATGTCATAATGAGTGGGCTGTGGTCGCAACCACAAATTTACGCAAACCGAGCGTAGAATTTAGTTGCGTTTTAGTAATGTATATTATAGCGATATCTTCGAGTCATCGATCCCACAATACCTTAAGACCAGGGTCTACAACCAGTGCGTCCTTCCCGTTATGACGTACAGAACCGAAACGTGGACACTCACCATAGGCTTGATCCATAAATTCAAGGTTGCTCAGCGTGCAATGGAGAGAGCAATGCTCGGAGTTTCTCTGGTGGATAGAATTCGCAACGAAGTCATTCGCCAAAGAACTAAAGTCACCGACATTGCACGTAAAATCAGCATGCTGAAGTGGAAGTGGGCCGGCCATGTCTGTAGACGGACAGACGGACGATGGAGCAGACATGTGCTAGGGTGGATACCGCGTTTGGGCAAACGTAGTGTGGGACGCCCTGCGGCACGATGGATCGATGATTTGAAGAAGGTAGCTGGCAGCGGATGGATGCGGACTGCTCAGGACCGGGATGGTTGGCGCTCTTTGGGGGAGGCTTACGTTCAGCAGTGGACGGCAATTGGCTGATGATGATGATGAATGTAATTGAGTAGATTTGTAGGATAATGTATAGCACCGAATTATTATGCACTTAAGTCGTACCAGTTACTGTATAACACCATCCCCTTGCTAAGATGGGTTGTCTGTGTAATGGATAGTTTCCCATCCACAAACCGACAGCAGCAAGCCCAGATTAAGATCTATACACTTTAGAAATACGATCACTCGTAGTTTCCTCCACAGAAAAAAAGTCAAAGTACCTAATATTTAAAAAACAAAATAAATTACTTTACGGAAGATCATCAGTTTTTTAATAATAGCAAAACTATATGTTTTGTATAACACAAATAAATAAAAAACTGTATGTGTATTTGTTTTAATAAAACGAAAGAAATACTTAAATTAGCACGCGAACCGCCATTTCTAACTAGAGCCGCCTCGTCCTGCTTCGGGCGTCGGACACCTTCAATCGACCCGTGCGGCCTTTATTATTTAGCCATAGGTGAAGGAAAACATCTTGGGGAAACCTGGATTTAAGATAAACATAAGTCTGAAGTCGAAAATCTGCATTGAGAAAGCGTGGTGATCGATGTTCCCGCCTTCTCTGTTATGGACCAACGTTCAATCGTCAATCTTTACTTTTTTTTTGAGTATTTGTTCTTTTTTTGCGTCATCTTTACCGCAGATAAACGTTTTATTTTCTTTTCTTCTTTTTCTTTCTAGATGAGGCCTTTGCCCTGCAGTAATACAACAACAGGCTGTTATTGTCAGTAAGCTCGAATCGAATTGTAAAATTTTCGAATACGCGTCTTAGCTTCAAGGCAGATTATCAACTTCGTCATCATTATCAGGCCCTTATTCCAATTAATTTGGGGTTGGCGCGACATGTCTTTTCCGCCCATATTTCTCTATCAGTCGTCATTTCGGTAGTCACCCTCTTTTCTAGACATATCAACTTCCACACAATCCATCCAACGTTTCTTTGTTCTGCCCCAACTCTTGAAGCCATCCACATTGATACCCAAAACTTTCCTACGACATTTTACATTAAAAATAAGCGGTTAATATTGCAAGCACTTGATACGGAAATTCTATAAATAGACAGTAAGGTATTTTACAAAAAATCTAAACCGGTTAATCGGCGAGAGGCTTTTGCATGATTAAAAATTCGTGCATCTTTTGAGGCCTTGGATCTCTATCACCGATAGTATTTTAATATTCAACGATTGAATGATAAATTATTTTATTTCCCTAAGTAGATTTGTACAAACACTATTATACGTCAATCTTTTTTTTTCTAGGTTTAACTAGGCGTTTTCTCTCTGACTGCTCTGAGAAGAAAGGCCGAAACAAACTCAGAAGTCACAGTCTCTATTAAAGTCCAGACATAATCTTGGTTAGATCATGTGAAGACCATGTGGATTGATGTCTGAATTGGTCTTTTGAGGAAAGAACCACACAGATTGTGTGGACCTGCCCAGTCAGTGCACGCATTCGACGAACGTAGATATATATGTCCATAGAAAGGACATTGGGTAGACTGCATAATTGCTCAAACCGCCATAACACGATTAAGATTAAAACTAACTGAGAAAAAAAACACAAAAGTAATTAACAATGACCCACGTAGTTAGTGTATAGTATTTAACATTCACAATATTAACAATAAAATAATACTTAAGGAAGTAAATATTCATGTCATTGTTTATTTTAAAAACAATTGACAATAAAATGAAATAATATTAATCAGTTCATAAATGAGGACCATGTAGATAGGTATCTGAAATGGTCTTTTGAGGAAAGAACCATACAGATTGGAGTGGACCTGTCCAGTCAGTGCACGCATTTGTCATTAATCGTGTAGCTCTGAACTTAAGGAGCTCAACAACTCGACGAACAATACCAAAAAGAAAGGACATTTGCTTAGGCCCCATTTAGTACTCAAACTGCCAGATTAAAAAACTTCGAAAGACAAAATATATAAAAATACTAAGTCCTCACACAATAGTTTACATAATAATAATATTATACTACACAAAGTAAAAATTCATGTTCAGTTGTAGCCTGAGTCAATAAACATTAAACGCAAGTAAAACAAATCTAGAACTTTTCCAGTAACTTAGATTAGTTTATGTTTTTTTTTTTTGAAAAGGTTTTTTTAAATCTAGTTTTGTATTTTGCAATTTTCAAGTTAGTGCCAGGTCCTCAAAATATGATCGTGTAACATTAATATGTATTTACAAAATTACAATCATTAAAATAATCAATACAACTGTTTTAATTGATGCCATAATAATAAAAAAAAACGATACTAATAATAAAACCATGGATAGTTTGTCTGTTTGTTTGTAAAATACTTTTGCTATTGAATAGCCCATATGCTTAACATCACGCAATGGCCTGCAGGAGCCGAGCCAAAAGAAACTTTAATTACTTCGATACTTACTAGATGAAAAATTACTTTAATTTTGAAGTCGGTGTCTTTGGAAAGAATCACTTAAATCGGCCAAGTAATCACGGAGAAATCCATGAATATACAAACAAACAAGAAAACATTCAGTCGAATTGAGAACTTCCTCCTTTTTGAAGAAAAACAGAACTGTTACGTCATCGCACAAAAGACAGAAACTATTTTTGACTCCGCCTACCTTTGATTGCACCCTTGTGTGAGATTCATAGGGAAACTTTCAACCGTTCCCAGTGGAAACTTTTTTCATAGTAATCATTACTTGAATTTATTGTGAAGGGAATGTATGTTTGTTTTTTTGTAGTTTTCGGGGGAGTTGCTTAGTTTGTAGTATTAGGTTTTCGATGTCAAACTATATAGATATTACAACTAAAAACTAAAAGTACTAAGTGCCTCGTACGTCTTGACAAAGCATCAAAATTTCTTTATTCCAAATAATGTTCTATACGTACACATATACCTGTTGGAATAAATTCTGTAAATAATGATGAAAGCTGCATCAAAATCCGTTGCAAAGTTTTAACATTCATAGCGCTCCCACAGATACGAAAAATGACTTTAAGTTATAATATGTGTGTATAATATGTGAAGCCGTAAAATACGACCTATAGGTTTTTTTTCTTTAAGGCCTGAAACGATCTACTACGAGATTTTTCGTTCAAGCTAGCTCCCCGTTCCAATACCTTTTTTTTTGTGGGAAATCATCAAATGACTTCTCCCGCCGTGGGTGTCAGACTTTTAATGACTAAAATCAACACCTAATCCTTTAGTTGCCTGTACCAGGGTCACGGTATCTCTTTCGAATAGCCCGTGACCCAGGCAGGCGTTCCAATACCCTAGACTAGTAAATGAAATGTGTTTGAAAATCAACAGCATGTCGATTCTGTAAAAATCTCACCGTGTAGACTTACGTGAAGTGAGCTGTCAGTGTCATCCCGTCATGATCAATCCTTAGCATCAGTGGCACTGACAGCTCACTTCACCTAAGCTTTCACGCTGAGATGGTTACAGAATAGCACTACAGGTTACAAGGCTACAAATTATTATATCAATAAAATGTGCTATTCAATGGACTGTTACAATGCGGTTTGATTATAGAAAACAAATGAATTACGTAATGTTTGATAGATTTAATTTGAAATAGGTTTTGTTTAAAGAGTTTGTAAATGTACTTTATACAAAACAACCCAGTGTCATTATAAAAAATATAAAATTTGGAGTCCCAGACGTCATTCTGGCTTTCTATAATGGAACCGCATTGTAACAGTCCATTGCCTAACAAATTTCTTATTTGAATCTTTTTAATCCAATTACTGTTTTGAGATGCGGCCCATCATGTCTCCTAATGTGCTTCGGCGCATTTTTGGAATGTGGTGCGCTGTGGCTATAAGATGCGCTTAGCTTTACACAACACAGTTATTTGGATAAATTATGTACAGACTATCATTAGTTACTTCTAGTTTGTTCTACGTCACAACAAACGAACACTATATTATTTTATTACGATGATAGCAACCACCTTAATAGTAATTATGGAAACAGCCATGACACTACATTGTTGTTGTGTAAATATAACACCAGCTTATTATTGTCCCACTGCAGTGCAAAGGCCTCTTTTCATACAGAGAACGAAAGAGCATAGACCACTACGCTTTCTTTTTTCAACATGACTTTCACACAACTATAGTACCATTCCGGCCCTTGCAGGTCACAGCAAAAAGTTTTATATTTAAATCGTAATTAAATTAAATCAAATTGATTCCGAAATCAATCAACAATTTTAAAATATGGAATAAAAATAATTTAGTACGTTATAACATTACTTTATATTGAATAATAAAACCATGTAGAAATATGGCTTAATAGTTCAATTTCGATTCCTATGGTGTAATTTTATTTTCTTCGAGAAATTGTAGTTTTTGAAAGAGTGTTGTTAGGAAGTTTCGTGAAGCCGAAAATTCAAGATAATATAATAATATAAATATAATATGACACAATACACACACACACACACAAATAGATAAAATATAATACAAGAACAGACTATTAGCCTGTTCACGCATACCATTAGAACACAAAAGAACTTTCCATTTTCCGTCACTTGAAATGGAACGGAAACAATTACCTGAAAATTACTAGTTTTGTTCATCGGGTTCAGCGATGCGTTAACTTTTATGTCATAAGCATTGTTTAGACCGTAACCATGTGATTGCGTTTACTGGTAATAATTGATCTGGCCTAAATCTTGTAATACAATTAATATTCATATATGTTCCGATTAACTTGTCAATGGTTTAGTGATCACAACAAACGTTACTGCTGAGCATGAGGTTCGATTCCCGGGTCGGGAAAAGCGTTATCGGGTTTCTTTATCTGGAATTTCTCAGTAGCAGCCCGGAGTCTGGATTTGTGCCCGGTTGATGGCAATAGGCTCGTCTCCGATTACATGGGACTTAAACACAAATGTGGTTGGTGATACTGGTCCATCTCTGACTAATCCTTCGACGGTTACGAGCGTGATGTTACGTTACCTAACAAACAAATTCACTATCGACGAGAACAAATTTGATACCAAAATTTACGAGAAATTGAAAATGAAAAATATGAAGAAAAAAAAACCGAAGTAAGATCATGATATTTTCGTCAGTATGATCATGTGTCTGCTCACCGATTGGTTTTATAATGGTTAGCCATACGTCAGCGTAGAGAGTTGAAGGCTCTGTCTATGTTATTCTCTATTACCCATTTTCGATACGTATGTTCTGCCCATAATAAAAATCTTCTATGTAATTCTTACTTGTGCATAAAGTTTAATAATAAATAACTTAATATAAATTGACTAAAATTAAATAAACATGGTAGTATGCGTGAGTGGACTGGTGCCCTTGTGAAGCCCGCGGGATACCTGGATCCGAAAAGCACAGAACCGGTCAAAGTGGCGGTGCATGGGGGAGGCCTACGCCTGATGATGCTGTTGGATTTGATTCAAATAATTATACCTTGTATGCAAATTACTGTGATTAAAAATAGATAAACTATCTACCAACTGTACATAATGACGTATTTATACGTAGTAGTAGTATCATGGTCTAGGTTTTGCAAGCATAAAAGTCGTGATGATAAAAACCGTAAAATCATAATATTTTGTATAAATCATACCACATTTTATGAGGAAGTTTTTGAGATTATGTCAGTCAAACTTACGGTGGAGCGGGAGGGCGTGTCAGACTTTTACTGAATAAAACCCACCCGTGTTCCTTCAGTTGCATGTGCCAGGGGCCAGGCCATTCTCTTTCGAATTTCCCGCGACCCTGAGGCGTCAACTCTATCGGACCCCGTCATTTGGTGCTGACATCTCTTTGAGGCTCGCGTGGAACACGACGCGCCGTCGACCTGGGCCTGGTCCTCACCGGACGGCGAGCTACACATTGCTCGCCGTCTGCAAGCCCGCACCTACGGTGGCCGGGAATCTGATTGCGATTCCCGACGCCCAGGGCGTCTCGCGCAAGGCTCTCACCCTCAAGCGCTCCGCCTCCTCCATCGTGAGCATTACTGCTTCGTAGAAGGAAGTGACGGCTTTCCATTCCCTCTCGCTCCGTACCATGGCCTGGACCAGGACCGGACGCGTTCAATCGGCGGGCTGGTCGGCGTCTCAAAGAACGCGCCGACACCGGTGTCCCATAAAGGGCCATGGGCCACACGATCCCGCGTAGAGTCTCCGGCAGGAGGCGTTTGGACCCCCTAAATTGCTAGTGGCTAGCTTCAAGGCAGCCCCAGCCCGCTCCAGTCTGGGAGCCAAACGTCGGGAATGCTCCACGAAGTTCCACCGGCTATCGAGGACGAGTCCCAGGTACTACATCGTCGACTCGACGCTGATGAGGGGTCACATCAGCGTCGAATTCTGGGAACCCGACTGTGGCGCGTTCCGAGGACCATGAAAACACATGACCTCGGACTTGTGCAGGGCCAGTTCGAGTCCCAACTGCCGGATACTCTCAACGATTGTCGCAACCCAGAGTGTCGCTTGTTCGCCCGCCGCCTGGTGCGACCTCCGCTGTGCCAGGACCAGCGTGTCATCAGCGTGGCACATCACGCTGACGGCACAAGGCAGGTGGGCGCGCCCACCCTGTCGTAATCGATATCCATCAGAAGCGGCCCTAGGACCGATCCCTTTGGGACACTGCACGACATCTCTCGCCGGTTCCACTCTCCCCGTTGACCGGGGTAGATGACGGCCCTGTCCGTCAAATAGGCCTCGACCACGCGACAGAGGTAGATCGGCATCCGATCGTTGATACCGCAATGCCTCCCTGATGCAACTCCTGGGCTGGATATTGAATAAGAATAATATTTATTTTCTTAAAAACATGGTATAAAAGATGGTAAAATACAAAACAAGAGAAAAGCAGCATTGCATTGCGGCATTGGCGATGTCTAGAGACACCGCCAAGACGACCCCACCCCGGGCCACAGCATCCCCCGTCGTGAGGGCTGCGGAAACAAAACTGTCTCCCCGCCAAATCCGGCCCCACCAGTCAGACATACCTACAGGCATGAATCTTATGTTTATGTTGTGACATAGGGAACACAGAAGTTGTAATTTCAAAAAGTCATGCTACTTGCATAATTTAGAGTCCGACCGACAATGGATTTATGGTTTCGGTCGAATAAAAACGAATTTCGGCCTGATTTGCATTTTCGGCGAAGAACTGAAAACGAAGAAAAAATGTTTGTCGTCAGGGAATAGCAAACGAAATGCAGTGTCAAAGTAATCAAACAGTCTGACGTTATATGCAAAACTATGTATTTTTGTGTACTGTCACAGTTATGGCGCTTTTAGTTTGTTGTTGCAACAAAAAAATCTATGTAGGTGAATGAATGCACTTAATTTTAATCAGCCACGAAAATCTTTGAAAACAGATATTTCGGCAAAAAAAAACCGAAAACCGAAATGGTTAATAATTTTCGGTCGGATTCAACTTACATTATTTTGTTAAGTAACAGACATTTGTTTTTGCGGCTTACAATTTTTTTTCCATGCAGTAGTGGTCTTGATTAATTCGAACCTTTGACATTGAATTTATTAAGACTGGTTTATAAATACTATTTGCTTCATTAATAGATTTAAAGTTGCACATCGTAAAGAAACTTCTTTTAGACGTAAACAAATAAATCTAATGAATGTCAAGGTCACTCCTACCTCAAGCATCGTTCCAAACATACCTGATGTTGCCCATTCTTATTAATGTGTCATGTCTATTCTGTATGAAAAGAAGCTTTAGCTCTACAGTGGCACAATAATAGGCTTATATTATGTGTTGTGTACCCTCTATATTTTTTTGGAAATCCTAAATAAATATGGTTCGTCAATAAAGTGTTCGATCTTTCTCAAAAGACGAACCTAATGACGTAAAATAATAATGACGCAAAAAGAAAGATTTATTAAAACTATTAACTGTAGATTTGTAGAGTATTTTCTATTTGTTAAGCACCTGGAACTTGTTGACAGGCCGACACTGTCCTCCCATACCTATTTACACTGTTATTTGAAAACATTGTAAAAGCCAATTATTTTTAAAAGAGTAATCGTAGAGTTTCTTGCCGGCTCTTTTCCATAGGAAACGACCAATTAGAACCATGCACCTAGCTTCTGATGTTTCAGTGCCCGTGTTGGTTTATATTTGAAATAAAATATTTTGAATTGATTTAATTAAGCTTCTTCCAAAGCATTATGTCGTATGGCGTTATACTGTGGGGTTAGGCTGCTTACATTGGATCCGTTTTTATTTAGCAAAAAAGAGCTGCCAAAGCCAATACTTGTAGTCTACGTCGCTGCCAATCTCTTACGGTTACCTACGGTTCCCTAGAAGAGCTTTTCCTATATATGACGGACCCCATGAAAATTTCTCATAACATAACATCACGCCTATAATCCCATAAGGGTTAGGCAGAGGTGTACCTATAGTACACCCACATTTCGCCAGTTATCTTTATGCCCCGTGTGATAGGGGGCGAGCCTACTGAGAAATTCTAGATAGAAAAACCCAATAACACTTTGCCCGACCTGGGAATCGAACCCAGGACTTGCGACCACTAGACCAACGAGGCAGTCAATGAAAATCTGTCATTTTCAACTGTATTTGACCTTAAGGTTCAAAAACGGTCTTTGAACATTACGGCCGCACTTGAAGGTCACCATTCTATAATGAATATTATGGCGGTACTTTGCCAATTCATTTGTGTAACTATTAAGTATTTAAGAAAAAAACTACATAATTTTTTACAAAATAAGTAATCGACATAATTTAAATACTAACTAAAATAACGATAAAAAAGGGTCAGCCATTTTTCAGATTATCTCAAGAAGGTACTTTAGATAATCTTTTATGGAGTACTGTGTTACAACATATACCCTGCGATATATCCTAGTCCTCTAATCCTAACCTAATACTATAAATGCGAAAGTGAGTTTGTTTGTTTTACGCTTCCACGCTAAAACGACTGAACGGATTTGGATGAAATTTGGCACACAGATATACCATGATCTGGGTAAGGACAAAAGCTACTTTTTATCTTGGATTGCGGACGCGGGCAACAGGTAGTTGCAATTGAATAAAAGAAAATCACAAACTCATAATAAATGTACACTTTGTAAACAAGCATTAAAAAAAGGGGATTATATCCAAGATTAGAATGCTTAGAAACATGCTAGTCCAGCTCCAAAGGACAACGTAGAGTCTAGACAAAATCAAACTGTACCCTAATTGCGTAATACACAATCAATCGGAATCTGAATCGTTTTGAAACAGATTGCTAATACATTGCTTCATAAGTTCGATGAAAAATCTGCTCAACAATGTAAATAACGCAATGAATGTTGTTGAACTGTCAAAATACAACAGATTAGTCGTAATCGTTTACGAAAATGTGTTACGCAATTAGGCTGCTGGTTGCTACTTTTATTGTATAATTTATAAAAGAAGTCACAAAAAGATACAAAGGTGCACTTTTATGCATTCCCCTCAACAGTCAACCAATGGTGGTGAAGAGATAAGATGGACCAGGAGCTTTGGTCGAGAGGAACAAATAAATAAAACTATTTAAAACCTGTAACCAATTTGTAGTTGAGAATTTAAATTCTCTGATTACTTTAACTCACACACTGACTTAAAATTTACTACTTATAACAATATTTGTAAGTATGTGAGCACCATGTGTATCTATCAAAATACATAATTTATCTGTCATTGTCCTCTGGTGGTATAGTAAATTTATTCTAAGTACATCGTCTTCACAATAATGTATACATAATACTTACTGCAAAACATTTTAAAATAGTAGATAAGTTTGGGTTTTCTTGCCCATTCTTCTCCATACGATCGATTCTACGAGTATGTTCTTCTAAATTTTTACTTTCAAAAGTGACCTTTATGTGCCTATTTGAAATAAATGATTTGACTTTTATCATTTCGTACATATTTCACAACACAGCTACAGTGATGCGGTCGCTGTACCTACAGTACGTTTTGAACAAAACAAAGTCAAAGTCAAAGTCATACTGCAGATACAAGACAAAATAAAGAACATTTTTCATCCGTTACTCCAACCTGCTGATGAATAATATTAGCTTTTTTTTTTGTTTGTTTGTTTGGCATCTCGCAGGTCAACCTATGCGGTTGTCGTCTGCTTAAGCGGACTTGCCTGTGGATTCCCTAATAAATTAAGGCCTCCAGCCAGGACTTATACTTATATACTAACTAAAACTAAGCGACAACGCTAAGGGCACCCCCTGTGGGGTACGAACCTCGGCTTAGGGCGTCGCTGGAAGAGGGCAGCAAATGACTAGCTGGATCAGGATTGGTATTATTTACGGACGAATTTAAAGCTACAGGCTCAGCGGCGCGGGCTGGCTCGAACAAGGGTCGGGAGGGGCGTCGATTTGGGCGTCGCGGCGGGCCTCGGCGGCGAGGGCGGTAGGACGGCGATCGGGTTTTGGGCTTATGTAGCGTGCTAGTGGCCTTACTACTCTCCTGGAGGAGGGTAGTGGAGTCGTCGGGGTCGATTAAAGTATGCCTTGGTCGGCGAATACTGCTAATGCGAGAGGGAGTGTAGCGGGCGGCCGCTGTAATCAGGGGGTTAGAATGTTTGATGCAATAATATTAGCCACGTAACATACGTTTATAAACATGGAAAAAAAGGTTATTACATTTAAAACTTTGACTTCTCTCTTAAAACCTAACACGGTATTTAAGAAAAACATTGGCAAGGTGACCGAGACATGCGTGCGCGTATTATTATAAACTTAGAAACCGTGACCCAGACAATTACAGGTTATTTACCTACCTGTCTATTTACTTAAGCAGACAAAAAAGTAAGTACCTACTAACGACCTAGATTTTCATATAATTAAATAAATGTATCCTTTTTAAACATAACTTAACATCACGCCTGCAATTCCGGATGGGTCAGGCAGAGACGTACCTACCTATAGAACACTCATATTTCGCCAGTTATGTGTAAGGCGCTACCGCAAGTAAAACCTTGCGATAGTGAATTGTTCAGAAGCAATAAACTCAATAATTAAGAGTAATAAGCAACAGCTAAAAGCACATTATTAATGTACGATATCCTGTCATCACATTGCACGTTCTTATTTGTTTCTATGTGTTATAAATACATTTAAAATAACATAACAGAAGATCACGCCTGTTATCCCAGAAGGGTTAGGCAGAGGTGTACCTATAGTGCACCCCCATTTGAAATCTCCTTGTAAAATAAGTGGCTAAAATTATTGTTCGCATGCATCTTTTGCTAAAGGTAACGTTCTTATTATTTGAGGAATACACTAATGAATACATAATTTCAAAATCGAAATAAACCACGTTTTATTTTATTTCAAAAGATCGTATTTTTTTATTTTAATAATTTAAACAAAATGTGGATTCGGGACGGAGAAGGACCGAACGCTCAATTTCGCTTGGTCGGGGAAGTACCTTAAGTCCCATGATATTGGGGGCGAGCGTATTGCCACCGTCCCGGCACAAACCCAGTCACACTTTGTCCGACCTGAGAATCGAATCCAGGTCCTCATGCTTAGTAGTAGCGCTTGCGACCGCTAGACCAACGAGGCAGTTCAACATTGCAATAGTTTTCAAATCTAACAAAAAAAAAAGAAAAACACATTGTTACAGTTCTAGTTATATTGTTTATAACTAGAACTGTAACACTGTGTTTTTCTTCTGTTGCCTGGAAGTTAGTCTGCAATCAGGATGAAATGTAGCCTACCTAGATCGTGATCTATGTTTGTGCCAAATTTCATCGGAATCTGTTCAGAAATTTTAGCGTGAAAGCGTAACAAACAAACATACAGGGTTTTCTTATACGAGGTGTTTTTTTATATAAATGATCGGATGTTTATTTCATTATAAAGAGGAAGGTATGCCGTTAATAGTGGAAAATAACATCAGGCAAATGACCACCACGACCACGCTTACAGGACCATAACCTTTTCATGAAATTTTCCATGACCAAATCGCAAAGCTGCCCTATGTCCTCGATAGCCTCACGAATTCCATCTATGAGGTCTTGAACCGACGCTGGGCTGTGTTCGTGTTATCTCTCGAAGAGGTGATCACAATTGGCCACCGAGATCTTGTGATCTAACACCTTGCCACTTCTTCTACGTCAACAGCCCAGCGTGCAGTTAATCAATTACAGGAATTTTCTAGGCGTGAAGCAACTTGCCTGGCGTGACTTCCATTGAGGCATAGAAAATGCCTGTAATTGAAAGCTCCACACTTCCCTTACATTATAAACATACGAGTACAAATAGGTATACAAAGAAAAAAGAAAGGAAAAAAATCAAAATAAAAATGCGATCAATTGTTGCGAGTGTTCGTGTGTGTTTGTGTGAGTGTGTGTGTGAGAGAGGTATATTTTAGTGTACATGAGTGACTAAATAAGCTAATAACATCACTCTAATAATATATATTATTAAGTCACACGTTGCAAAAGTAACTCTGCAAAATTATAATTCAAACTGTGAAGCCATATTATTAACTTTTAGTTGATTAATAATTTTTTTAATCAAAATAAATTAGTTTATTAATTTGATTGTATAAAAGCTGAGCGTTATTAATATTGTCTACTGGCACATTCTGTTTTAGTTACGGGAACGTTCAATATGTGTGTTTATTTATTTTTCTTTGTATTTTAGCATCATAAGGTATCTATCTCTTTGTGCGTTTTGAGATTAATAAGAAGGATAAGCGATTTTCAAGACAACCTTTGGGTGGATTAAAGGGAGAAGGAGAGACAATACTGCAGGTAGTCAGTGGTGTACGATATACATATTATTAAATACACACATATATAAAACATACATTTATCTACATATACAATATGTAACAAAAACCCTGTCCGATCCAAAAAAGGCTTATTCCTGGTTTAACATACGTACTAGAAAAAATTGTAAAAAAAAATCTAACTCATAAAAACCAAATGCTATTGATTTTTTTATTTTTAGTTACCATGCGATATGTAACACTAAATATGGTAAATTTTCATAAGTTGACAACACTCCACCGGCCGGCGAAATCTTTTATTTTTTGCCTATTTTATTTCAAAGGACACCGCCCTGCATTAGCCGCGCTGTAGGTACTCATAACGAGTCCTCGATCCTTTGATGTAGCCGACTGGTCGCTACTTGTTTGGAGACTTCGCCACTCGCCAGTCGCACGTGGAGATAGCTTGCCATCGGATGTCCGTACGTATCACGTGCCGCTATCGTATCTCGAACAATGTCGTATACCAATCAGGAATATTTGAATATATTAATTTTTATTTGTGAGTGAATGTGTGATTCGGAAATCGAAGTAACAGCTCGGATTGTGGAAGCTTTCGAGTCGCTCAAATGTGCGCTGCGAAGAGTACGTGCAAATTTAATAAAAAGGTATCGAATTTGTACTAATGTTCTAGATAGATAGAGGTATGTAACAAGTAAATGTTTTAATAAACTGATACCTACAGTGGGTACATTGCCAAAAGCACATCACATTAACTCAATAATAATTGTTTCTTGATAAACAGAAGGTCAGAAATCGGGGTCATTATGCGTAAGCCTACAATAAAATATCAGCTGATACCTACGCGTAGGCAAAACGTAGATTTCTTTAGTCCTAAGTTTCTTTGGCGGCTTGCGACAAAGGACCGCCGCGCTCAGGCGGCTTCTTTGACACGAAACTGTAGGTGAACTCTGGTGAACCCTGTCGAGCGATCAGTGTTGCCTTTGGTATGATTATTTTGAATTTTTTAAATTAATTGTTTTCATTGGGGAAAAATAATTATCTCGTATCCATTAAATGATTACGTATTTGTGTACGCACTACGATACCAAATAATACCCTTCAGGATCGGACAGGGTTTTCGTTACACCCTGTATATACAGGGTGGAAGAGACATCGACGTACAACCTGATACCATGGACTCAGTACATGATACTGAACCCCCTAGTGTTGAATTTTTTTGTCGTCTACAACTACTGTTTCATGTACTGATAATGTATTCTGTTGCTGCGACTATTTAGATAAAGCTATCGTTAATTATCTCCCTTCAGATCATAGCGGTCAAACCGTAACTTTAGAGTCCGGTCAGTGCGGTAGATGTCACATGTCTTCGAATTTTTGATTCTAGGACATGCCGGTTTCCTCACGATGTTTTCCTTCACCGTTTTGAGAGCAGTGGTGATTAAATTATTTAAACAAAGTAAAGCGCCTGCTTGGGTTCGAACTCACGACCTACAACTCGTAAGTCGGGACCGTTACCACTGGGGCACCACTGCTCAGATATAATAAATTTAATAGTACTTTAATTTGTAAGTTAAGTAATCAGGACCTTACAATGAATAATTATTCTGAATTTTTTTGTCGGTTATTTAAAAAAAAAATGCTCTACCACACATTTCGACCGCGTAGGTATTGCACTTTTCTTTGAAACAGCAGATTTTTTTTTGAAAACCGACAATAAAATTCAACACCCTTGCGTTGAATTTCAGAATCATGAACTGAGTTACTGAGTTATTGTGTGATATTTAGTGAGAGTACATGGTAACCGGTTGTGCGTCAATGTCGCTTCCACCCTGTATACAATAGTAAACACGAAATAAGACTAGCGAAACTATAAGTAATAATATTTAAGGAGAGAGGTAGATAATTCGAATTTAGAAGTTATAGATTTATAGAATGGATTTTGTTTTAAAAGTTTTAGACAGGTATCACATCTCCGCCATGAAACCATATCAGCGAAACCGCATTAGTTCCACCATAACTAGACCGATGTACAAGCGAAACAAAAGCGAAACTGCCTGTGCTAAGGCACCGATTTGATTATGATTCTATCTCCTTCCCGCGTGATTTTACCGATCTGTTCAAAGTAGCACACCTCCGCGCTCAGCCCGTTATTTTGCTGCGGTGCCGTCTTTGTTTCAAACTGTATCTGTGGCAGTCGAAAAGTTTATAAAGCGTTTTTTTTTTTGCATGGATGTTGATTTTATGTAAAACTAATCTAAGAGGTCTGAAGTAGACCTCTACAGTATTTACTATACGTCGAAAGCGAAGACATTTTGCTTCGTTTGTTACAATTCAACTGACTCTCCTGACTCGAATTAAACATAATGAACTAATATTTCTTAGCGGAATTCGCTAAGCGGTTTCCCATTTTTTTTTCCAGCGGAGGTGTGCTAAAACTCAAAACACAAAGCATATATTTCAATTAAACCATTAACAGGCACTTTTAAATTATCAAGGAGTCGGTCAGTCAGAAATATGAAGGTAGTTTCAAAGCATTTCAAAGGGTAGTAGGTACCTATGAAGAAAAAAGGTCGGAAACTCTATGGACCCTCTTTTAAATACAAATATTTTAGTTACATCATTAATGTAGATCCTATATATAAGAACGATGTACAAAAACCGTACACGTTAAAAGCTTCCAGAGTGCAACAAAAATGCTTAAATATAAACAATCCAAAAAACATATTATTAAAATAAGCCGTGGCAGCTAAGAGATGGTCAGTCCCAACAGACTGCGCCAGTTCACGATGATGACGCATAGATCAGCACCATTTAGCTCAACCATTTTGAAGGGAGCTAAATGATCCAACACACGCAGCGAGACATTTGAGTGAGAAAGACATACTATCAGCCGCCAGGGCACATCCAAGTCAATATAAGATATTACCCGCTAAATGGTAACTCCATAGTACAAAGTACTCACAGCTGTGCTATGCATTTACATAAAGAAGTTTAAAAAAATCAATAGATGTTTATACTATAGATACACATCTAGTGGTTTCGTAACTGCGTGTGACATTCAACTAACAAAGAACAATGAAAGGTCATATCATTAATTAAAGAGATATAACTCATTTATCGTTATAAGTAGGTGTATTAAATTGCTCACTTTGTTTATTAATAAGTACACCTTACATGCAAACGATAGACAGCAAAAACACTCCAAAGTTAATTTCGGAAGTCAGGGTCTTTGATTTTGTATTTCAGTTTTTATGCCACCGACTTCCGAAATAAAAGTTATGTTTTCTTTGTATTTTTTTTTTTTGGAAGTAGTTTTTTTTTTTTTAAAGTTTTATTTGTCACTTTTTGTTAGTTAGTTGTGGTAATTGTAAATAACAGTGACAAGAAGTTAATTAGTAAAGGTGAAGTCAATGGACACAAAGTGGAAAAATACGTAGTATTGAAGCTAACTGAAAAACTACGCAAAGTCAATAAAATTATTATGGAACCGACCCTTTTTTTTGAGGCCTCGATTTGCATAAATCTTTTGTATCTCTTTATGGATTGCATTTTTTTTTTCAAAATCTATTAACGATTGCCTGAGATATCGTGTAAAAAACATACATAAAAAATACACAATAAAAATACAGACGAATTGAGAACCTCCTCTTTTTGGAAATCGGTAAAATATTATAGTAATAGTAATAGTTGACTATGGTCAGTCTTATCAGTTTAACACTTTGACAGGTATGTTTTAATTTGTCAGCACTCAAAATAAAATAAGAGGGACCCTATCAGAAGTAAAAAAAAAATACTTTAGAACCTACTCTTACTAAACCCGCATCCCCATATTTTTCTTTGTACCTTGATCACCAGGGAAACAAAGCGCTCCCTAATACTATAGTAACAATAGAAAGTTTCAACTTTAAGTGCTTGACGATAACTAATGAATAAAGTTTCCCAATTGCCTTTACGCGTTAGTCTTTGAATGTATTTGTTCGGTTTTCGTTTTTTGGAAGTTCGGTTTTCGGTAATTCGGCAATTCTATACGACTTCCACGGTAATGTGACTGAGCTGTCTACTAGTGTTTAAACGCAGTGTGGCGGTAATTGTACCAGAACATAATGAAAGCGAATTTTGCTTCGTACAAAGTCGCTGCTGACTCGTATGGGTTACTTTGATCAGCAGAGTAGGTTGATTTTCGTAGGTACACCTCTGCCTTACCCTTCTGGGATTACGGGCGTGATGTTATGTATGTATGTAATAACTGTCATTGAAAAAGTCAAACTTGTAGCGAGAAGCAAAAACATAGCGAGTACATTTTAATGCAATAAAAAGATTTATACCTTTAAATTAATCATAGAAAAATTCGGATAGACCTGTAGTGCTATTCTGTAACCATATCACCGTGAAAACATAGGTGAAGTGAGAATGGATCGAGCTGTCAGTGCGGCTAGGGATTGACCAAGACGGGATGACACTGACAGCTCACTCCACGCAAGTCTTCACATTGAAATTTTAACTGAATCGACATGCAGATGCCGATAAATCTAGGTTATTTTTTTTCCATTTTATTACCAATCAATCTGCCTAGCCTTTCCCGAAGTAAACATCTGTCAGCTTCTAGTTTAACCAGATGCAGTTGAATACCAGTATTTTACATAGAGCGACTGATAATCTGACCCTCACAACCCAGCTACTGAGTAACATGATACTCCTTGGTAAGTCTGGTTGTCAGACTTTTGTTCTTCTAACTACCCGTAACGACTGTCAAAGATCTGCTAATGAAAGCCGGGACCAACTGCTTAAAGTGCTTTCCGAGGCACGGGGTCTCTACTTATGCAATGGATGATCAGAAATGAAAAACCGACCGCGGCCAGCGGAGCTTAACCAACGATTGACCCGTGTCTAATCTAACCCAGACAGTTGCTTTACTTTAGTGTGAATTGTTTCATCGCCTGGAGGAACCGGATTGTCATAGAACCAAAAAAAAACGTAGACTTGTGGCATCTACCAATCCGCACTGGGCCTGCTTGGTGGATTGCGGCCCACTCCTTCTCACCGAGATGAGGCCTGTGCTCTAGCAATGGGAAAAGTAAAGTATCTGAACCATTTTTTTTTCTTTTTGGCTTCTGTAGTTGTTGTGTTGGTTTTGTGTTGTTAATACATATATTACGATAACAATAACTATGGCAGTCACTGTGATCATAACAATATTATGACAACTTCATACGGAAGTGCTTTCAAGTAGCAAACATTGAAAATGTAGTTGCAAATCATTGTTTCACACAACGACATTTTTTTACTAAATATTATGATATGACTGCTTTGGTCTTGTTGCCGCAAGCTCTACTGGTGAGCATAATGATCTGGGGTTATTGGGTTTTTAGATTTGGAATTTCTCAGTTGTAGCTAGTAGACCGTCTGAATTTGAGCCCGGTTGATTGCAATGGGCTCGCCCCTGTTACATGAGACTTAAATATAACTGGCGAAATGAGTTTGTGCTATAGGTGCGCCTCTGCCTTCCCCTTCAAAGAATACAGGCTTGACGCTATGGTTTGTTATACATAATAAGGAAATAAAACTGGTTATGTTAGCATGTAAGCGTAGACAGTGCGTGACTGTTTCACTCCATTTGGTTTCGGGGAAACAATATTGCACCAGCTTCTAAACTCTGTTATGAAACCCGAATCAGGAAATAACTAGTATAGCTCATAGTACCATCTACGTCAACATTTTATGTATGAAAAGTACCCAAAATCCCTTTCCATCCGGAAAGGGGATTGGTTTCTTTATTTTTTTTTTGTATACAATTTTTCGTTCTTTGCTAGGCGGTCGTGGCTACGTAACCAAATCATGCAAGCTATCTGAATAATTATTCAGTTTTCGATATGAAATTAAAGTTAAGTAAAAGGATTTTCCATTAATTAATATTTGTGTCTTTATTAATTATATGAAGTCACATGTTTTTCTACGTGTTATGTAAATTTTGACAGTTCAAAATACGTACCAGGCAATGTACAGTCCGTTCACATTTTACTTCTGAGTTTGAATCACTGTCAAAATCACAGTGTTCTTGAATGCCGTCGCAATGAGGTTGCTCTTGCGTTGCTGACATTGACAAGTCAGTCTAATTCACAATTTTAAACTCGTTACAATATGGTTGCTATTGGGATTCTGCTGTCAGACCTAAAATAACGTTGAATGGATTTTACCAAGCAGACTTTCTTTGGTACGAATACTATCATATATTAGGGCCTCGAGTAGACAAATCGTGCAAAGCTGTTGTAAATAATATATGTAGATACAATCTAGCAGAAAAACGGCTCGTTATAATCATTTTATATTACCTAACTTAGATCCGGAATGTATTTGCACTGCGGTAAACTTTGTCTGTTGCCAATTACTCGCCATCTTGGATACGACTTTCTTGAGGCCATTGACTTGTATAGAACTGTCATTTCTCTTTTCTTTCACTTTTGCTTTTTTCACCAATGAACTAGCTGTGCTAAGCGGTTCATTCCGTTACTATAGTGAATAAATAACAATAAGCAATTTTTTATTACTTCACGAAAACTAACGAAATTTCTAGTATTTGCAACGAGTTTTATAAGAATGTGGCTTGTGGTAAATGTACCGGGTGGCATGGGACATTGGTCAGGGATTGATTACAAAACCGCGTAGGTATTGCACTTGTCCATGAAACAGCAGTTTATTTTTTAGTAATCGAAGGTAAACTTCAACATAGGGGTTTAGAATGATATGCTGAACTCATGGTTACAGATGTCCCTGCCACCCTTTATAGTGCAGCAGCGAAGTTCACGGGGCTGTCATTCTTATAATTAATCAGCGTTCATAATTGAACGTTATTCACATGCAATTGGCATTTATATTATTTTGATTGATCGACGTATTTTATTTTGTTGTTCCATTTTATGCGATGATCACCAACAGGTAGCAGTAAAAATCTTCATACCTTCAACAATTTACTTCTACGATGTCCTTCACACCGCTCTGGTTTTATGTACTCTTTTTTCTTTGTCCAGACGGTCTTTCTTTGGAATGTGCTCCCTCTGAACATTAGGATGACAACCAGTCGGTTTTCTTTCAAATTGATGGCTCGTGAACATATTCGTAAAAATTTTGTAAAATTACCGCAGCGGTGATTTGCTGGATTCGTTTTCTCCTCTACCTATCGTTATTTCTCTTGACAACGTTTATTCCGTTTATATGTATGTATCTAGGTAAAAAAAATAAAAAAAAAGTGTTGCACCTGCAATGTTTTGTATCTGCATCACCCTGAGGTTGACTGGTAGGCATTTCCTCAGGCGTTAAGTTCGGCTTTGTACAGTATTTTAATTGTGCATAAAGTTTTAATAAATAAATAAACATTCAAACTCAAACTCAAATCATTTATTTCAATTAAACCATTTACAGGCACTTTTGAATTGTCAAGGAGTCGGTCAGTCAGAAATATGAAGCTAGATGCCCATTCCAAAGCGCAGTAGATACCTATGGAGAAGAATGGGCAAGAAACTCCATGGACACTCTTTTAAATATTAATGTTACAAATATATTAGTTACATCGATTAATGTTGACACTATAAGTGAGAACGTTGTACAAAAACCGTACACGTTAAAAGCGTCCAGAGTGCAGCAAAACATAATTAAAAACAATCCAAAAAAATTATTATTAAAATAAGCCGTGGCAGCTAAGATATAAGTCCCAACTGACGGCGCCCGTTCACGAACATGACGCATGGATCAGCACCATTCAGCTCAACCATTTTGAAGGGAGCTAAATGATCCGACACACGCGCCACCGTCAGCGAGACATTTGAGTGAGAAAGACATACTATCAGCCGCCAGGGCACATCCAAGTCAATTTATGACATTACCCGGTAAATGGTAGCTCTATAGTACAAAGTACTCACATCTGTGCAATGCATCTATACAATAAAAAGGAGATTGAGTTTATATAATGCATATATTCATACAATCTTCAGCAGCTTCAACAGTATTTCAAATGTCAATTAATTAGTTGTGGTGTGGAGCAGGACCAGCATTAAGCCAGGCATTTTTATCAGTTATGTAATCCCCTAACCTATAATATGCCTGCCTGCATAGTGTGCGTTTGACAAAGGATTTGAATTTTGTCTCATTCAGTTGAAGTATGTGGGGAGGTATTTTAATATAACATTTTAGACAATACCCCATGAAAGATGAGTCTACTTTAGCCAGTCTGAAACATGGTTGAACTAATAGGTCCCGATTTCTACTACTATAATTATGTTTTTCACAAATTGAGCCAAGAGTCGTGATGATGTCAAAATTCCTTCATGTTCACTGTCTAATAAAATATTTCCTACGTAATAATATAAAAATTAGTTACGTCATGTTAGTCTATCACTCAATTGAGAGGTAAATACGCCGTTTCCTTTATTTTTTTAGTCTCGCTCTCCAAACTGAGCAAACAATGAGAATAAATATTCTTCAAACTGAAAACATATGCACATTTTATTTGCAGAACATTTTCACAAAAAAAAGCAATAACAACCTTTTTTTTTCCCGTCATTAATGTGTCCATTGTATGCTAATGGAATGTCAGAGTTCAAGCAAAATGTTTATTAATTTGCAGCATTTTTTCGGAAGCTGATGCAAGAGGGATTAATGTAGAAATTGTTTTTCAATGTGCGTCACCCAGAGTCAGAAAGGCTAAGGGTTCAGCATTGGCAGATGCTTCTGCAGCCTCTGCTGGAGGCGACACTGTCAAAACTTTCAATAAAAGTCTAGCGTGTCACTATTTATGGAGGATTTACACAAGGTCGATTTCTGCCGTGCGGCTGGTCGCTTACCAAATCGCCTCACAAGCCTAATAGCCACCCCATTCACACAGGTCAATAAAAATCGCAGGTGACTAGTTCATTTTGCATCAAAATGTCGACCTTAATAAGGGCGACCACCTGCGACTGTGCATTTTCACTTTCGATTTTAGTAACCCGCCGCGTGCGACCTGTGAAACCAACTCCACTTTGGAACTTGCGATTTTAGTCACCAGCGGTCCAGCCATTTAGGTCAGATTTCACTAATGAAATTGAACGCGATCAGTACATATACTACGTTTAAGGGCTGTCAGTGACAACACTCAATAGAAAATAATGACACTGACAGCCCTTAATCGGCACTTAGACAGTTACCGCGGCTATGGTCACCTGTGTAAAGCCCGCATAACTCGCGTCACAACAAAAATGACGTATAGGAACTGACACTTTTGAAGGCAGTCCCTGACAAAAGCTTCGCTCTCGACGGTCTATCGGCGCCACGATTTTTTTTGTACCGCTGTCTCTAGACGCTACTAGCGCGGCAATTCCATACTCTGTGGCATAAGCTCTCTTCTCCTCGTAAAGTTCACGCTGATACGAGATGAAATCAGGCTAAGCATATTTTATCACACTCCGGATTTTCATCTTTCGGTGTTGAACCGAGCATTGAGAATCCAACTGAGTGCATCCCACCGATTCAACAAAACACACTATTGGATTATCAACTCTCGCTAAGGAAGATCTCGTTGAAGATCCAGTGCACGAAAAAATACCACCGAGACATTTTTACGCCCATGCGAATGTGGACTAAGAGAATGATCATCTGTCGCTTTATTAATGTCTCTTTATCCTAAAATATTAATGGGTAGAAAAAACCCGCTGTGACTTCTTCCATACATTCGAATCAGTTAAAATGTACAAATTATTAAACTTTAAGACACGATTAATATTAACAAATGAAAACGTAACTTTAATTTCATCTCGATAACTGCATAAATATTCAGATACCTCCTGGACTTGGTGGAATAAAAATAAAATTTGTTGTATAAATCCGATGCGAGTCGCGTATAGTTTGCACCTCGTTACGTGTGGAAAAATTAATAAAACCTACCATTGCCAACGGTAGTCACGTCCGAATGCGTTCAACAGACACATGAAATTTTAAGTTCTAGAAGGGACAAGTAAATTAAAGCCCTAACTTGAAAAATCATATTGAAGAAGAGTCAGACGAGTGAACGACTAACGAAGACTTCATTAAAATTCATTTACTAAGTACCTATTAACTTACCTTAGACCAAAAGTGTACGAAACAAATTAGTATTATTAATGAGGAAGGATAACAAACTGTGAATTAATTCGACACGACACGATGTTAAAAAGATGAGGGTTTGTTGTGGAATCTCCTTCCTATACACGAGGTCACTCCAGTTCAATTATTTCCTAATAGTCCAAAAGTCTATATGATTTAATTAATCAAGTTAATAGGTTGAAAACCGGAAAAAAACATTGGGTTGTTACCAAAAATTGTTTAATTATCTATTAAGTAATTATGAATGGAAGAAAATTGGCGACATCTTGAAGATAATCAATATATTTTTTTTACCCCTGCAAAGGTTTTGGAGTGGCGACCGCGTACCGGAAGACGTAGCGTTGGAAGGCCTTCCACAAGGTGGGCCGATGACCTTGTGAAGGCCTCAGGAATCCGCTGGATGCGGGAAGCACAGGTCCGGTTGAAGTGGCGATGCTTGGGGGAGGCCTATGTCCAGCAGTGGATGTCTTTCGGCTGAAATGATGATAATGATGATGACTCCTGCAAGAAGGGTTATTCTAATAGAACGGATTGTTACATAAAATGAATGGTCTAACTAGAATCCTTAGGAAAATATGACACATCCAGTCACATGACAACTTTGCAATTTCCATATCGATGTGCAATTTGGCCGTTTCGCGGCAGCCGGAGGAATATGCGATATTCGGGAGAGCTATCGCGATCCGGCCGATATATACCCCAGACGTGACGGAGATACTGTTTGTTCGCGCCGTGATTCTGGTACCTACACGTTTATTTTTGATATTGCTCACTTGTTTATGTTTGTTTATTTGTAGATAATGTTCAGTTGGAAAACTGTTTACTATTGGATATTGAGAATTTTTATACGGTTACGTGGCAATAAAATGGTTGGTTAGGCTCAGGTTCCTATATTTGTTTGAGAAAGAAGGAACTGTAATACCAGCGTATAAGAACACGTTTTGATGAAGGAAAGGGATTGTCCAGTTAATTTTTAAGGGCAACTAGAATTTTTGTTTCTGTCTTTGGAGCACATTATAAGTCATTCACAATTTTGTCAATCCTACCTAAAATTATAAATGCGAAAAAAAGTTTGTTTGTTAAGCTTTCACGCCAAAACGGCTAAAGGGATTAGGATGATTGGGGTAAAAAACAAGAGCTACTTTTCATCCTGGATCGCAGACGAAGTCACGGGCAAAAGCTAGAAACAATAATAATGCATCCAAAGTCGATTTCGGCTTAGGTTACGAGCGCGAGCTGTTATGTGGCTAATGAAGGCATCATTATCCTATCTTGACTGTAAATGTACGTTCAAAATGCGGAAACGTTAGAATAGGTACCATTTCGGTATTGTATGTTTGAGGGTGGTACACTCTTGATGTGATCTTGCCTACTGCCAAGATCTCTCTTCCGGTGGACTTTAAAGGCGTAAAGTTTTTGTCAATAAGGCTGGGTCGAACCGTAAACCTCTGAATATTAAAGTTATTGGCTAGTTTGTAAGAATCTATTTGTATAAATTAAAAATAGTCAGATTAGGTACACCATTTATCCCCGGTGGGTTTATTTATTTATTTATTCACAAGGCAACTACAACAGGTGATAATCACAATATATAACTAGGTTTACGTTATAGGTTTCTACCTGATTATCACCCAAAGCGTAATCGCACAACATGACCAGCAACAACAGTAGCTATGATGGCAACAACAGTAAAAAGCTTAGTTCACAAAATAATACAAAATTATATAGGAACAAGGTCCGTGCGTCTGCCCTCCATCCCACTCACTTCTACTCAGTCAGGGAACGAGTAGGAGACCAAACAGAGACCAACACGCCAGGTAAAGTACATAATTGAGACAAATTTACATTATTTAAGGAAAAACAGTATTTAAAGCGTAACAATATTAAATGAATATATTCCTCGGGTTCCCGCATTGACGAGGCGGGGGGGCTCAGTAGCCGTGGTTGGGTTCCAAACCACGGTGAAGCTAAGAGGAACCCGAGGAGGGGCCGCTTGTCAGGGCTTTTGCCGACAAGCCGACGACGTAGCGGCCAAGGTTGCGGTTTCGCTTGAGCGACATCGCAATTGATGAGGCCGCAGCGGGAGAGGAGTGCCGGTATTGCGGTGCGCCACTCTCCCTACCTTCTGTGGCCTTAACGGGGTCGCCGTATGACGGCGGACGCGGTGGGGCCGCAGGGGAAGAGGAGTGTCGGTATGCTGTTGGCCGCTCTCACTGTCCTCTGCGGCCGAAAAATGTTAGTGGCTGGGCCTTTTAACTGACTCGTCACAGGGGTTGGTCGTAAATGAGTCCAGGAACGGCGGACTCGGGGATGTCCGTCACCCCCAACACATCAGGAACCGAGGTGGCGGCGCGTAGTGTTGCACGCGCGCCCCTCTTAGACGTTGCGGGAGGAGTCAAACACCTCACTCCACCCCCCAACCCGAGGAGGCCAGCCGAGGCGGGCCGGCACCAGTCGGTGTTGCGGAAGAATCGTATGTCCCCTCGACCCCGACGTAGGTGAGAGATGGATCACCGGGGTGGTTTTAGTCAGTAAGAGTCTGACAGACCCCTCCGCTCGCCCCAGGGCGGAGGACATCCATGAGGATTTTCCAACCCGCAGCAAAAAAAATAGGTGCACCATTTATAAGTCAAGAGCGGCTGGACCGAGTTTATGATCTTAGAACTTTTGGGCTTTTCTCCGCCCAGAATAGCAGAATAACTATTAAAACATGGGAAAATCTCAAAATTAAATTCATTTTTCAAAGACAACATTTTTTAATTCAGAGGCGGTACGAATTTCGCCAGGTCAGCTAGTTATTGATAGAAAAAGTCAAGTGCTTGGCTCAAAGTCAACAAAAGTTTATGTATCTATGCTGTGAAGCAGTAAAAATTGATTAATAGTTTAATACGTGTTTACAGCTTACGTTGAATAAATGGTTATTGACACCATGCGAGCGTTAATAAAAGAAATAAGCGTAAGAGAGCAAAGGTGATTATCTAATACTTACAGTATAACCAGTTGTAAAACCAGTTTTGTTATATAACGTTGTATTCAAGGTGAAGCCCATTCTGACAGATTGGCTGCAAGACATTTTATGAAAGTACTCCTTCAATATTAATTTTACTGAACCACTACATTCCTTTGAAGATTTTTTATTATTCAAACAGTATGAAAAGTCCCTGTAGTAAAGAGAATCCGAAGTGAATTTTAGGGTGCCAACGGATCCTATTACTAAGCTTCCGCTGTCCGTCCGTCTGTCTGTCAGCGGGCTGTATTTCATAAACCGTAATAGATGGACGAATTAAATTATCACAAAATGTCTATTGCTGATACCAGGCCGCTCAGAAAGTTTTGCGAAAAAAAGTTTATATGTATGAGATACTGGCCAGTTATACGCTATTTTGAAAATATGATTAATTTTAAGTAAAAATTGGTACATTCCAATTTCTAAATTTCCCTCTTTAAAAGGTCTTTTAATTGTGTCTCATTAAAAGGGGAACATTTTCGGGATATGATTTTTTACAATTTCAAGAGTCGCAGAAACCGGACGAATCGTACGATAGACTTCACATGGCATTCATGGATGAAGTATCTTCTAAAGCAACCGTGCATCGTTGGTATAACGAATTCAAGCGTGGTCGAATAACTTTGGGGAATGAAGAAAGTAGTGGTCGCCCTTTGACGGTAAAATTCTACACGTGCATCTTCGCGTTAAGAGGATAGTTTCACGCTGGGTGCCGTACAACCTCACCGATGCTCAGAAGCAGACTCAGGTGGAATGGTGCTGCGATATGATGAACAAATTTGAAGCAGGCTCGTCTAGGCGTGTTTACTACATCATTACAGGTGATGAGTCATGGATTTATCAAAACGATCTAGAAACGAAGCGCCAGTCGACAGTTTGGGTGTTTCAAAACGAGTCAACGCCTATCAAAGTGAAGCGATCTAGAAGCTGGAGGAAGATTTTGATCGCAAGCTTTTTCAATTTGACTAGCTACTTGGTGTCAATTCCTATACGCAACCAAAGAAGCATCACCGCTGAATGGTATACTACCAAATGCTTGGCAGAAGTCTTCTCTGTTGTGAACAACAAGCGAACAAAGAGTTCCGCGGGCTACTGCTCCACCACGACATCGTGCCTTCGCGCTGCGCGCTCAAAACGAGGGACTTGTTGGACAGCACACCGGTCAAACTCCTGGGTCACCCTCCTAACAGCCCTGACCTAGCACCGTCTGCCTTCTTTTATTCCCGAAAATAAAACGTCTGCTCAAAGGGATACCCTTTTCGTCACCGTCAGATGCGCTGTCAGCGTTAGAGCAGGCTGTAAACGAGGTGTCTACGGTAGACTGGAAAAAGTGTTTCGGAAACTGGTTCAAACGCATGAAACTTCGTATATAGGCTAGTGGAGAGTACTCTGAAAATATTTAAAATAAAATATATAGAGACAATTTATTTTTGTTTTCGCAAAACTTTCTGAGTGTCCAACAGTTAACAACATTTTCGTACAATAAGATAAAGTTAAAAGTTAAAGGGAGACTTTCACACAAGAAACTAATTTTTTCGGCGTTTTTTGCCTTGTGGTACTGAGAGCGAGCTGTATCTCATGTACCGTACAAGGTAAAAAGTTTAAATTTACAGTGTGTATTTTTATTGCTGATAAAATAAAAAAGTTTAATTCAAAGGGGCCATACGAGAATAGTTTTTTTTTCGTTGTATTTTGCCTTGTGATACGGAACTCTTTGTGTGCGAGTCCGACTCGCACTTGCCCGGTTGTTTAAGTATTCTATTTCACCAACACGGAACGCTATAAAACATTAAATAGACCATCTTAATGTTTTAATTACGGGTTATTGTTGCCGGTTTTCAGCAAGGTGTTTGAGACGATAATGATTAATCAAATGCTCAGTCACTTCAATAATAATAAAATCCTTCACCATCTACAGTATGCTTTCACCAAAAGGCGTTGTACAACCGACCGGTGTTACCTCATTAAAACATATTTATAACGCGTGGGAAGAGGTCCAAGACGTCATAGGAATCTTTTGTGACCTCTTCAAGGCATTCGATTGCGTTGACCGCGATAACTTGCCTTTGAAATTTCATCATTGCGGACTTGGAAAACTTGCGCTCTGTTTGGTAAAATCTTATATAAATGATAGACAACAGCAAGTTCAAATAAATGGTGTCAAATCACATGGTTTAAAAGTAAAAATGGGTGTCCACAAGGCTCGATTTTGGGGCCTTTCAATGCTTTTGTATATTAATGACCTACGCCATTTATTAATAAATCAACCACAAATGGTGCTAATTGTTGACGATACTTCCTTGATTTTTAAGGTAGATAGACGAGTTTCAAATTTTGACGACGTAAATAACGTCCTACTGCTGTTACAAAATTGGTTCACTGCAAATAATTTGGTACAAAATGGAAATAAAAATATTGTGCATACGATTTTCTTTGCCAAATGTTAAGGGGTAGTGACTGTGCGATAGTATTGAATCAAGAGAAACTGGAATTTGTCGTCTGTTTTCGTGGGAATCACGCTCGGCTAAGTTCAGCAGCTTACGCTGTCAGAAAAATCCGTTAATTTACTGATGTAGATACCGCAAGGCTGGTCTATGTTAGTTACTTTCATATCATGTCTTACGGTATTTTACTTTGGAGACGAGCTGCAGATATCGAGTCTATTTTTATTCTGCAGAAAAGAGCCATCAGAGCCATATATAATCTCCGCAGGCGCGATTCTCTAAGGGAACTGTTTAAGGAAATTAACATCATGACGGTACCTTGTCAATATATGTGTGAAAACATCATGTACGTAAGAAAAAGTTTACATCTTTACAGTAAAAGAGGTGAAATACATAATTATTGTCCTAGAAATCGGGACCCATTAGTTCAACCAGGTTTCAGACTGGCTAAAGTAGACTCATCTTTCATGGGGTATTGTTTAAAATGTTACAATAAAATACCTCCCCACATACTTCAACTAAATGAGCCGAAGTTCAAATCCTTTGTTAAACGCACACCATGCAGGCAGGCATATTATAAGTTAGGGGATTACATCGCTGAAAAAATGCTGGTCCGGCTACAACTAATTAATTAACATTTGAAATACTGTTGGAGCTGCTGAAGATTGTACGAATAGATTTGCAGTGTATAAACTCAATCTTCTTTATATGAAATAAATTCATGGCACAGGTGTGAGTAATTTGTACTATGGAGCTACCATTTACCGGGTAATGTCTTATATTGACTTGAATCTGCCCTGGCAGCTGATAGTATGTCATGCTCACTCAAATGTCTCGCTGACGGTGGCGCGTGTATTAGATCATTTAGCTCCCTTCAAACTGGTGGAGCTGATTGTTGCTGATCCATGCGACATGTTCGTGAACGGGCGCCGTCAGTTGGGACTGGTCATCTCTTAGCTGCCACGGATTGTTTTAATAATTTATTTTTTGGAATATTTTTATTTATTTTTTGCTGCGCTCTGGACGTTCTTAACGTGTACGGTTTTTGTACATCGTTCTCACCTATAGGATCAACATTAATGATGTAACAAATATATTTGTAAGAATTTTTTTTTTAAAGAGTGTCCATGGAGTTTCTTGCCCGTTCTTCTCCATAGGTACCTACTATACTTTGGCAACTAGCAACTAGCTTCATATTTCTGACTGACCGACTCCTTGACAATTCAAAAGTGCCTGTAAATGATTTAATTGAAATTAATGCTTTGAGTTTAGTTTATTAAAAGATGGGAAGCTATGATAACGGACCGTTTAATTATACGTTAATGCCTCCATGTTGCCTACTCAATGTCATTATAGTTGCAACTATGAAACGTTTATGCTGGAAAACGATTAGCAGCACTTATTTCAATTAAATGTTACGACATACTTTACTTGCACCGATTAGGTGATTCGCACACTGCACCGCATCACGCATCGTAACGCGGGAGTGCCTGTTCTTACGTTGTTTGCAAGTATCTGTGTTTGTACTGAAAGCACGCGTAGTGACTAAACGTTAAGCCGACTGGCTAAACGTGGTTACAAGTTAAAATTAAATTTTAGAATATGAAATACAAAATTAGGTGGAAAAGATATTAAAGAATAGGAATCGATTAGTAGGTAGTAGCTCGCGTAGGATGATCCTCCTCGAGGTTGAAGCAGCTCTCGTCGGCCGCTCCTCCGTCTCGCAGTCCGTCGAGTGTGAGCTCACGGTAGCGAAGTAGCTCGGAAGTCCAAGCACCTCTCGCAGGCCGCTACTCCGGCCCGAAGTCGGTAGAGTTGAGCTCGCTGCAGCCGCTCCACCAGCCCGCAGCCCGTCGTGAGCGAGCCCACGTCTTGTTTTTTGTTAGACAGGGAGGCAAACTGTGTGATGTTCAATCTTAGAAATAAATAAAATAAATGTTAATAATGGACACGTTAGGACCTCGCGTCTCACTGTATTGGAGGCGGTGTCTCACGCCAAGTCATTTATTCTCTCCAAGACGTGTCGAACTCCTCTCCTTTCGAAGACGCAAGTGGGAGGGTCTGAGTTGATTGAATGAGTCAAACAATGTCACGCACACAAGATGTTAATATTAAATAAAATCACTGCGTTTCAACACGTTTATATTAAGGAGCTTTAGAAGTACATTGACTGGTTAGTATCAAGCAAAGGAACAGAAAAGAAAAGAACCTGGTAAAAACTAACGGTTGCCTTATGTAGACCCTGGCCGATCGTTCTAGAAGTGACTTTTTAAATCAAATACTTCTTAATTAATTATCGGCCAGGAACAATAAAGATGGCTTACAGTGAGAACCTGGCTTAACACTAGTTTTACGATGCCTTTATAATAAAATAGACGACCTCTTAGCTCTAAACCATAGAAAAAGAAAAACTGACAGATAACAATGTTACATACAAAATGTCACAACATTTAATAAAAGGAAATTATTAAGAGATCACATGAAATGATATAAAAGGATGTGGAAAAATAGACAGATGTATCTAAAGGTTTGCTTTTCAGTACAATAATTAAGATTAAGATTAAGATAAAGAAATGTAAGTAAAATGAGTTTCATACAATTTTCATAAAAACTTTGGTACTTATTGAATCATAAAAAGAATTACTGTGCACAACAGCTCCTCAGGTGTTAAATAGATAAATAGATTATAAGATGTGATTTTGTTGTAACAAAATACCACAAGTGTTACAAACAGAACACGCATTCACGCGCAGTGTTGTTTCTTCGTCGCCACGCACCCCGCAGCGTAGTGCGGAGCAGTGTGATGTGGCGCTGCTCAAGAATGTGAACCTCCGTTTGCAATCGATAGAAACGTTCCACGAGCTAAACTCTGACCACCGCCCAGTTGTCATGCATCTTGCCCCCTACTCTGGCCCAAGGAATCCCAACCGCCCCCCTCAGACCCAGATGATAACCGACTGGAGGAAATTAAGTGAAAGACTGAAATCCACCACGTCGCCTCAATTGGACACCATCCCCGATCACATAGTGTCACTCGCCGACACGACGGCCGCAATCGACTCGTTTACTGAGCACGATCAATCCGTTTTGACGGATTGTTCACGGGAAGTTCCGGTGATGGCAGACCATCGCTGGAAACTACCTACTGACGTACGTGACTTGATAACCGAGAAGAATGCGGCTATTCGTGCCTACGACTCCTTCCCTTGTGACGCGAACAAAGCCCACATGCGCCATTTACAGCGTGCTGTAAAGAAACGCATAGGGGCCACTCACCAAGCCTTCTGGCACCTTCAGAGGAAATTGCGCTCCTCCGAGGAGGTCTCTATGCCTCCCCTCATCCGCCCCGACAAGAGCGTCGCGTTTGACAGCACCGACAAGGCCGAATGCCTTGCTGACAGCCTAGAGTCCCAGTGTATTCCCAGCTCTCAACCAGTAGACCAAGCTCACCTGAACAAGGTCGACGCTGAAGTCGAACGGAGAGCCTCCCTTCCACCCGTCGAAGACCCTGATGATCCTCTGCCTCCCGTACCTCCAGACGAAGTGCACGACATCATAAAAGGGCTCCAAGGTAGTAAAGCCCCCGGTTCGGACGGTATTACCAACAAGGTATACAAACTCCTACCTGTCTCTCTAATAATGCTTACGACCGCGATCTCTAATGGCGCCTTGAGCAACAACATCTTCCCACAAGCGTGGAAAGAAGCAACAGTCATCGGTATCCCAAAGCCAGGCAAGCCAAAGTCTGAGCCCTCCAGCTACCGTCCCATTAGCTTACTCAACGTTCTCGGCAAAATCTACGAGAGGCTTATTTATAAGCGTCTCAAAGACTACGCCGAAGCAAAGAGCCTCATACCCAACGAGCAGTTTGGATTCCGTAGCCAACACTCTGGCACCCAACAGGCCCACCGTATCGTAGAGCACTTATGCGCTGGTCTGCAGCGTAACGCGACGACGGGTGTGCTATTCTTCGACATAGCGAAAGCCTTCGACAAAGTCTGTTACAACGGCTTGTTATACAAGCTTTACAAACTAGGAGTGCCTGATCGTCTCGTGCTCATCTTACAATACTTTTTGTCGAATCGCACCTTCCGCTATCGCATCGAGGGTGCACTCTCGTCCCCTCATCCTATTCGCGCCGGTGTCCCTCAGGGTTCCGTCGTATCTCCTCTAGTCTTCACGCTGTTCACCAGCGATATCCCACAGAGTAAAAAGGCTCAGTTGGCTCTCTTCGCCGACGACACTGCCGTTTACTATACCGGTCATTGTCCCAATGCTATAGCTCGTACTCTCCAAACCTCCGCAAACGTCTTAGGCGCTTGGTTCCGGAAATGGAGAATCGAGGTCAACCCCGATAAGAGTCAGGCGGTTCTCTTCTCGAGACGTCGTCGACTCCCTCCCCAACTTCCCATCCCGATCACTATGTACGGTAAGC
Organism: Dasypolia templi; assembly: GCA_963555695.1. Taxonomy (NCBI): domain Eukaryota; kingdom Metazoa; phylum Arthropoda; class Insecta; order Lepidoptera; family Noctuidae; genus Dasypolia; species Dasypolia templi. Next base: position 7,153,466 of record OY743137.1, on the reverse strand, counting down.
CGATCCCCTGGGAGAAGCAAGCCAAATACCTAGGCGTGATCCTCGATGAAAACCTAACCTTTAAGGCTCATATTAAGGCGGTTCGCGCGCGCGCCTCCTTCGCTTTTAGCAGGCTCCACTTTGTACTGACAACCCGTAGTAAACTGTCACTTAAAACTGCATTTATGCAAGCTGCGCATCTACACCGCAGTCATCCGTCCCATCATGACCTATGCCTGCGTTGTATTTGCGCACGCTCACCCACGTCATCTCCATAAGATGCAGACCCTCCAGATCCGTTTCCTCCGAAAGGTCACGGGTGCCCCCTTCTATGTCCGTAATATAAATCTCCACATCGACCTTAAAATGCCTACCATAAACCAGTTCATGAAACGCTTATCGAAGCGTTTCTTTGACTGTGGCATCAAACACTCCAACCCCTTGATCTCAGCGGCCGCCCGCTACACTCCCTCCCGCATTAGCAGTATTCGCCGACCAAGGCATACTTTAATCGCCCACGACGACGCCACTACCCTCCTCCAGGACAGTAGTAAGGCCACCAGCACACTACATAAGCCCAAAACCCGATCGCCGTCCTACCGTCCTCGCCGCCGAGGCCCGCCGCGACGCCCAAATACACGCCCTTCCCGACCCTTGCTCGAGCCAGCCCGCGCCGCTGAGCCTGTAGCTTTAAATTCGTCCCTAAATCAAAGAAATCCTGATCCAGCTAGTCCCTTGCTGCCCTCTTCCAGCTAGTCCCTTGCTGCCCTCTTCCAGCGACGCCCTAAGCCGAGGTCCGTACCCCACAGGGGTGCCCTTAGCGTTGTCGCTTAGTTTTAGTTAGTATTTAAGTTTAAGTCCTGGCTGGAGGCCTTAATTTCTTAGCGCAACCACAGGCAAGTCCGTTTAAGCAGACGACAACCTCATAGGTTGACCTGCGAGATGCCATACACAAAAATAAAAACATATTTACCAATTGGAAATAAAAAAAATCACAAAATATAATTCCAGATTTCAATAAAACATTTCCGATGTGGGTTTAATCGTTCTCTATTTCCGATCTATTGTTTTAGGTGTTGCAATATGCAATATCTGTATATTTATCAAACATTAACAGATTTAAGCGATATTTAAACTACATTATATTTACTGTACTTGCTATACACGTTTGATATCCTAGAGCTGGAAAACAACACCATTGTGACCTTAGCAGATAACACTGCTGCCATGGCTACCAGATCAAGCCACAAAAGTTCAACTAGTTGTCAACAAAATGTCTGGACACAGAAGTGGAAGATCAAACTGAATAAGTCAAAATAAAAACTTGGCATAACTCTTGACGCCAAACTGCATTCAAGACCTCACGACCAAAAAAAACCGACTGCGTTAAAAGTAAACATTAAATGATAAATGATTATATTTCTGTAAGTAGGTTTGTACTAACACTTTTACAAGTCAATCATATTTTAAAATCTAGATGAGATGGGCGTTTCCTATCTGACTACTCTGAGAAGAAAGGCTGAAAAATACTAAGAGGACACAGTCTCTTTTAAAGTCCAGACATAATCTTGGTCAGGTCACTGTGTAGACCATGTAGATTGGTGTCTGAATGGTCTTTTGAGGAAAGAACCACACAAAATTAATGAACCTGTCCAGTTAGCATTTACCAAACACAACCAAACATAACAAAACCAAAACACCACCAAAACACAAAAAAAGCCATAACCAAAGAAAGCACATTTAGATAGGCCGCATAAATTACTCAAAACTACCAGACCATCATTAAAACTAACTAAAAGAAAAAACTAAAAATACAATGACCCACATAGTCTTCACATTCACAAAAATTTTAATTATAATAATCTTTACAGTAAATATTCATGTCATTGTTTATGCAAAAAGGTACAAATATATATAAATTGGCTTTTTGCCATAGTTTCGGCTAGTATTAACGCTTAGTTCTTGAATGTGGCTAGGAAGTTTACTATAAAACTGTACATTGTCATTTTAACGAGCCACCTATTTTCTTGAGCCTGGTAGTAAGAATAACAAATTTGTGTTTGTTCCTAGTACATATTTATGTTATGGATATACCTATAATAAACAGATTAATATTTTTATGTGCATACAAAAGATTTTTAAAAATATACTGAGAAGGCACAGTCATTATATTAATCTCTTTTAATTTGTCTTTGAGGGACTCTCTGGGACTTCATTTATAAATTGAACGTATTGCCCTGTTTTGTAAAACAAAAATTGACAGAATATCGGCGGTATTTCCCCAAAACAGAATTCCATTCTCATAAACGGGCTTTGTCTAAATCACTTAAATTACAATTTTTTCTAACTGCGTATGCTGCAGAGCTAAGCTTTTTAGATAATTTATTTAAATGGGGGCCCCATTGAAGCTTGGCAGCCAAAGTTATACCTAAAAAAACTGTGGTGTTTTCGGGTTTCAACTCTTCACTCTTTATAAGAACACCAGTTACCACTTGTCTAACATGAGGTATCGTAAACTTAATTTAATTTTTTTCTCGCTACGATTTCGGTTATTAACATTAAACTAGTCAACCACTTTAACAAGGGCGCTATCTTATTAAAATATATTTAAAAACATGCGCTATTAGATTTATTAAAAGAGATGGAAACAATATAATTTTTATTTTAAGAGGTAGTCAACCTTATAAAATAAATCTTTCAAACTTTATACTATGATTAATGCTATTCGGGGCAGAGACAAATCCAACAAATTAAAGATCAAATAAATCGGCACTGCCGTTTTTGAGTTATGAATGGTGTAACAAGCCCGACTTTGTTTTATATATTATATAGATTAATAACTGCTTGAAAAACCAAAATATTGAAATTTGTTACTTAAAATAATCTAAATCAATAAATTAGAAATATGAACAAAATACCAAAAAAAAACTACATACCGAATTGTATTAATGACAGACGATGGTCTACCTTCAAAATCAAACTTTTCCTAAAACTCCATAAAACAGTATATAATATTATATAAAACCCAAATATAAACGCGCTACTAGATATCTAGCAATTTTTTTATCGGTGCTTATAATCTAATTGTACAAAGTCAGAAGTTTCGATCACAAACAATTTGCGAAATAAAATATCCCGTTGGCAACACCAAACCTTGCTGCAAAAAGTCTAGCATTTGGAAAAGCCCATGTTCCACGACTCTACTCAAAAGTTACGTGTTACAAACTCAAATCATCAATGAGTAGCCATATTGCACTAGTATTTCAATGGTGGTTCATTTTGTGATTGGTTGCGCTGTGTACAGATCGCCATTGATATACTAGTGGCTAAATCTAAAGTCACGTCTGCTCAATTTTAAAGGTGACTTCAAAGCCGCTTTAGAATATATTCTAAAGATTTTAATTTTAGTACATTTGACTTCATTTCTTTGTAGCACGGAGTTCTGGTTTTAGAAGCCAAAGAAAAACAAAACAGCAAGAACAGCCATGCCAATGCCCTGCAGTTATAAAAAAGGGTTGACATAAAATTACTGCCAAGCACTTCGCCTAAAAATAGGCCGGTCAACATTCAATTTATGCGTACCTTTTTTTTTTCTTCTTTGGGAAATCATCAAATGACTTCCCCCGCTCTGGGTGGAGCGGGAGGGCGTGTCAGACATTTACTGACTAAAACCCACCCGTGTTCCTTCAGTTGCCAGTGCCAGGGCCACGGTTATCTCTATCGAATTACCCTCGGCCCTGAGGCGTCGGCCCTATCGGACCCCGTCATTTTAAGCTGACATCTCTTTGAGGCGCGCGTGGAACACGACGCGCCGTCGACCCGGGCCTGGTCCCTACCGGACGGCGAGCAACCCATTGATCGCCGCCGCCGATCGTATTCGCGAGGACACTGCGGTGCTCCGCTCAAGCTGGGCAGATCTCCACCGTATGCTCCTCCGTGTCCTCCGGGCGTTCCACACAATGGTGACACCCGGGCGTTTCCTCCCGCCTTATGCGAAACAGGAACCTCCAGAAACAACCGTGTCCGGTGAGGTCCTGTGTCAGGCGGAAGGTGAGGAAATTTATGCGTACCTATGTCCATCTTCCACGATGATGCTGAAAAGTAACGTATTTTGAACTCAAATCACCAATAAGTAGCCAGAATTTCACAGCACTAGTATTCTGATGGTGGTTGGCCTTACACGGCGCGACTTACTGACGCGCTGGTCATTTGAGTTTGCAACACGTTTCTATTGAGCAGTGTAGTGGACGATGGGCCTAAATTTCTAATTGACAAGAAAAACCAGCGTCATAAAGTCACGTCTCTTATTATTACAAAGCTGCTTTAGAATGCATCCTATGGGTGTTTATTTTATTAACTTTTGATTTTATTAAATAAAACAAACCAAGTTAACCAGTTATACAAACTGGTTGACTAAAAATAAATTCTCATACACTTCGACAAAAAATGGACACATCAGTGACCTAAAGTAACGTCTCTAAATTTTAAAGTTGACTTCAAAACTGCTTTAGAATGCATTTTACGTTGTTTTGATTCTTATTTTTTTTTAAAGATGGTGACTGATTCTCAGAGTTACCCGAAATGCACACAACATTTCATACAAATCGGTCCAGCCGTTTCGGAGGAGTTTGGTAACAAACATTGCGACACGAGAATTTTATATATAATACATGAAATGTATTACATTTTCACTTTATTGCTTCAGACTGGAACATAGAGTTGACAGTAGCATTATGTTGAGCGATAGCCGTTTTGCGTAGATGTTACGCATGTTTCCCACAACCTTTTTTTTTTTTTGAGAATTTGTTCTTTATTTGCGTCATGTTTACCGCAAATCTACAATATTTCTTTCCGTTTTGAAGACAGAAAGAATAAAAAAGAAGAACTACACAGCATTTTACAAACGGAATGTTGACCGTTCTATTTTTAGCTCTTGTCTAGTCTTGAGAATGAAAATTTAATTAATTTTGAACATTAACAGCATTCTCTGTAGCAATAAAATAATGGCAGACGGACCTTTTCTCGAATATTCGACAGAATAATTTTAACAAAACGGATCCTAATTAATTCTACCCAATTCTTAACAAGTTGAGGTTTTCAAATTCGAATTTCTTGAATCAACGTGGAACAATTTAAAGTGGCAAGCTTTTAATTAGTTTCTCAAAATGTTGAAGGAACTGTGGTACATTGGTGATCTTACAGCGACGGTAATATATGAAAATAGGAGTATATAAAGTGAAGATGTATATTTAGCTAATTAATCAATGTCTAGACCACGGCTTTGACGAGCTTCTTGTAAGGTTCAACTTGTTTTTGCTCACTTTTCACATTAGATTAAAAATTCTTAATATTGCTTTAGTGACAAGCACAATAGCAATAGCTTTTTAGTATCTATTGCCCAAATAGTTACACCTATGCTTAACATTAACATGTCATACATTAATTATTTGTTATCTATCTTTATTCAACCTGGATAATTATCTATACTAGAAAGGTTTAGGTAATTAAATAAATAAATTTTGTTTTTACTTTTGGAAATAGTTAAATAACATTTAGCTCTCAAAAAGTTTTTTTAGATGAACTAAAGTGTTGCTTTTAACGCCATTACCTTGAAGGCCAGCAGTTAACAGGCAGCGCTGTGAAAAAGTGTTATCCAAGTGTGTAGACAATAACCTTAAATTAGACAAAGGATATTTGAAGAAACAGATTTAGTTTTAAATTAACATAAGGCTGTGTGTAGACTTATGTCTCAATTTTCTGTGCCAGGAACCAGTTCCAGTGGAGATTGTTTTTAATTAAACTAAAATTGGTTGAAGAAACATATTATCATGTGTGTGTGTTACAAAACCACTTCATTTATCGATTATGTTTTTAAGAGTAGGTTTAGTATTTGGCAATAAAATACAAGGACGTCACCTGATAGGTGTGTCAAAACCAATATTTTGGCCATGACTTTGTTCGTATAAAATAACGCACTTTTTCAAACAAGCGATTTTTAAACATTATAGTCAAGAGAGCTTTTACACAATAACTTTAATTAATTATGCACAATCTCTGAACTTTGACTTGAATAAGTTAAAGTTCAGATTTTATAAGATTATCAAAGCTTGAAACGTCAAGCTTTGAAAATCAAAAAAACAGGGCTTCAATTAAAAACTCACAAATTAAGAAAATCAATTAACAAACAACTTTGCCTATCGCCTAACTAAGATAATCCTTGATATCAAATACATTATTTAACTTCATTCAGCGACCACTTAAGTAAGTAAGAATTTGTATGGTTAATTGCGTCCTAGAGCAGTTTCAGAAGAACTAGGGCGTTGTAAGTTTGATAAGTTTCCGACTGACCAACTCGTTGACAATGCAGACGCCTGTACCGACGGCAATCCGGCAGGCAGGCTCGCCGCCTCGCAGGAGACCGTGCGAATTGGTTCCCATATTTGAAATAACTGATTTGAGCTTTAGTTTAGAGAGATGGTCATTAGTTTCACAATGAAAACTCCCAAAAAAAACATAAGCTCTTTTCTCAACGCAGTTCATAGTCAAATTTATTCGCCCATTCAACTTGATAAATAGATATGGTACACCCACATAAGTAACACATCATCAATCGCCACAAATGGCAAAACGAAGACGTAAGAAACGTAACAAAATGGAAATTGGTGTAATTTGTTCTGGCCATACCGTGAAACACCCGTTTCCTTCGGCCTATCCGTAATATCGACTGTGTTGCCAACTTTCCAATATTTTTTTCATAGACTTTCCTTGACATGAAACAAATCTTTTGCGGAGATTGATTTCAGTAGTGAATGTAAATGTAGTATGAGTGTATTCAGGTTTGAATGAGGTTAAGGAAAACGAGGCGCGCTTTTCTTGTGGTAACTAAGTAAAGAAACAAGCTTTGAATGTGTGCGTGAAGACGAGTAGCGTCTGCACATAAAACACACACACCGTGAAGGGTGAGGAGGTTGAATATGTCGATGATTATCTCTATATAGGTCGCATAGCAACTATTTGGTTTGGCTTGCCTGGAAAGATCCAGGCAATACAAAACAAAGAAGTTGCAAGATGCACTGAAAATGCATGGAAGAGCTATTGTGCCATGAAAGATCTAATCAAGAGCGATCTTCCTCTACCCTAATGACAAAACTCATCGACATGGTGTATCCTTCCAATCCTCACACTGGTTCTCAAACATGGTCTTTGACAATTCAGCAGCAGTGGTTACCGCTCGATTTTTGCCAGAGGGCTATCGAACGGAGCATTTTCAGTATTTAACTCGTGGTTCGGGTTAAATACAACAACTCGAGACAACGACTCTTGAGCCGGACGCCTCCGAGCTGGATGGATTCCTTTAATAAATATTGTTTCTTGGCAGCTCTGGACAGAGAGAGGTAGAAATAGAGTAGGGAGGCCTATGCCCAGCAGTGACACATACATACATACATTCTAGACAAGCTTTTGATTACCGCTGAGATGAGATTGCGACTTGAACTTGAACTTTTTTAAAGTATAACAATTATTGAGCTACTGATCCTTTGTTCCTAAGAACCTATAAAAATGAAAGCAAAAACCTTTACTTCAACTTCAAATCGTTCCTTATCTCAGTGACATCGTAAAGACAAAATGAAACAGCAACAATGTTATAACGCAGAAAGAAAGTAAAGATCTAATAAAGAGCAATCAAATATGTATCTTGGACTCACTGATTGATTTGGGTTTGTTTTTTATTCTGATCGTACTGGATTTGATAAAATGTCGTCAGTGTCTATTTAAGGTCAGGGACACAGCTTGAGTGGTTTAAGTAAAACACATTATTGCATTCTAGGTCTTGGAGGTTGTCTGTAGGAAAAAACAAATGACAATTAGTTGATTAGTATTGTGTCATTTTTGGTAGTAAAGGCGACGCCAAGCCGGAGTCGGAAAAATGTATGTAAAAAAATTTAAAAACTCACTATCGTTGATCTTTTGGCAACTAGCCTGATTACTGAGCTCTGAGTTTTGAGTTCGATCCTTGAGTCTCCAGCCTAACTGTTGCATTTTTACTCTTGGAAATTTTCAGTAACAGCCTGGACTCTAGATCTAGGCCCGATCAATGGTAATATCCTTGAACATGAGAATAAACAAGTATAGAATACTGCCTACACCTCTATTATAGTAACGCGTGCTGTTATGGTATGTAAACCAATAACTAAGCAACAATTTCGTATACTGAGCATGAATTGAATACAGAGTAGGGTCAAAAGTTCGTGGCAAATTTAGTTTGATTTAGGTAGAAAGTTGGGAGTGTGCGGAAAGCCTTGGTTGGATTGTGAAAGCCGATATGAAAGGCTGACTTTTTCTACAGTTCGCAGATGCAGATGACGATCTCTTTTAGAAAGTACCTTCAATTTTCTTGAAATCGCCGTAGTAGAAGCTGCACGATATAATGATCCTTATCAAGAATAACAGTAGGTCCTCAATTAATCATCCGATTTGGACATGGCACCCTTATTTTCACTAAAAAAAACGATAGACTGTGGAATGCCACAGTCTATTGTTTTTTTTATCGTTTGGCTGTTTTGTAACATCATTTATGGAAACTTTTGCTGAATAGTCTGTTAACTATTCCTTTATTTTTTTACTAAATATAATTTAATTTAAATGGAAGAAAATGGAAAAAAACTGGTGGTTAATGTTACCTTTCCGGTTTTTCTTGAACATTCAAATAAGTCCGTTTTTGGCGAGCACAGCTAAGACATTATGATTATTTAAAATTTAATTGTTATTAACTTCGTGTTTTCGTAGAATATACAATTACCAGGGACCGTGCTACTTTGCACAGTTTTTGAACAATTTGAACTTGACAAGGAGGCATTATGTTGATATATTAAACACAGACTGTGTGCGGTGGTGCCCAAGTGGGTTACCGTTAGGCCGTTAGAGCGCTACTTACAAGTTGTAGGTCGTAGGGTCCCTGACAGGCGGTACTTTGTTCAAATTAATTCATCACCACTGCTCTCAAAATTGTGAACGAAAACTTCGTGAGGAAACCGTCGTGTCTTAGAACGGCCTATTCCCTCTCCCCAAGAGGAGACCTGTACCCCAGTAGTGGGAAAATTATAGGCTGATAAATAAACTTTTCTGTCAGGTTGCCTCTTCGACCGCAAGCTGTTTTTAGATATGGTTTGGTTTTGGATATGTTTTGTTTGGCAACTTTTTATGTGCGTTTTGTTTGTGCAGAACAAACAATTTTTCTTTCTTTTCTTTCTTTCTTTATATGTGAAAAAATCAAAAGTTAAAAGGAAAACTGTCACACCTAAGTAGGATTTACAAATTAACGAGTAATAGCCGACCAACTTACGTTTGCAGTTGGAATGTGTGGGAAAACATGTTTTTTACATACAATTTTAAGTTTTTTCATGGGATTAATTCTTCCAATTACGAAACCCTTCATTGTGCGTGGTCCGACACGCACTTGGCCGGTTTTCGGATACCAACCTATTGAAAACAAAACGAATGCCCCGTTTGGGAACCGCTGTAAAATGCTCCGAAGGTATCAGGAAGCCAGCTATACATCTTAGGGAGAGACACCACCGGTAATGTAGGTCGTATATCTCCGAGAATCTCGACGACTAATGCCGAAAATAATATGCTCTGTTTGGTAATTGCTTGTGCACACCGCCAAGCTAAGATGGAGATACAATTATGTCAGAATCTTTGAAGCGATAAATCAATAAATATGTTAAAGTTAACACAATTTTGACATCTATTTGGCTTTGGTAAGCATTTATTAAATTGTTGTATGAATTGTGTTGAAAACAAAAGATGTTCCGATTTTGGGCCACGCGGGAATAGAATCGTGTTAAAGTGTTAAACATAGGGCTGAAAAACAAGGAACGGAAGGAACCAACAGCTTGATTTCTCTGAAACGAAAAAAAAATACGTTAAAACTGCAATTCGGAAATTCGGAAATCTGTGACAAAAAACCAAATTACAAAAGCAAAGGCACTAACTTCCGTCATAAAATTTATTTCACACTTTGTAGTGTCTTTTTATTTTTGTAAAACATACCTACCCCACACAAATTCATATACCACTTCGTGCTATGTAAATAAAAGTGACAGGATGTAATAATAACATAATCAACATCTATCACCATCTTACAGGAAAAAAAACGTATTATTGAAGCTAACTGAAAAACTACCCAAGTAAAATTAATAAAATTTATATGGGTGGTCCCATATACATTATATTAATTTGCTTGGGTAGTTTCAGTTTGGTCCCAGAGGCATACCCAATCCAATAAAAAAAGAATTTTCGAAATGATTCCACATTATTGCCCGAGATATCGCACTTATCGCAAGTTGTTATGATGTTAACTTGTTTCATTAACAAACCATTCATTTATTTATTTATAGATATAAGTTCAAAATACAAACGAATAAAAAAATACTGACAGAATTAACAACCTTTTAGAAGTCGGTTAAAAGATTACTTATATTTTCAACAAAACCATAATAGACTTTAGTGTTGTTAGTCGGCTTCTTTATTATATATGTCGGCGTGACCTTTATAAACAACACGTGCAGCGGGCCGAGTTACGCTGTGCAAAGTGCCACATTCACCTCCCCACTCTCCCCACTACTCAGGCCACTTTATGCAAGCGAGTGCGCAGCGTTGGAAGGGATCATTCTTGTGGCAGGTCTCGGCCCGGTGCACCTGCTGTAGCGCCTAGAGCTATTATAGCCATCCATTTAATTAATTAACAAGCTGTTGGAATAAAAAAGTTGGTTACTGCTATATCTGCCTTCAGATCATTTCATAGCGATTATTTTATAAGAAATTGTGAGTGAAATAAAGTGATAGTGCTATAACTAGTGTCTCTATTTTCTTCGCCCGACAATCCACGCCTACTTACAAAGTGCAAGTGTAATATCGCTGATGAGGGCCTATCCCGATATATACAAAAGCAAGTGTCCTCATAAATTGAGTGTGAAATCATGCTCGACGGACTTTTTTTGCCATAAAATTTTGACACAAAGTATTTACGCCAAATGCGCATAGCATTGTTGTTTCAGTGAAACCGAGCTATGGTTTTCTACTTCTACAATAACTATGAGTTACCCTTCTAATAGCTGTGTAAATGTAGGTTTAGACCAAATGATTATAGAACCAGAAAGAAACAGGAGCATTCTTTTCTTGATGTTCTTGATATATGTTTCTAAGGCGCAGGCCGGAGAGAAGAGGCGTAAGACGAGGATGGGACGCAGACGCGGCGCTCCTTTAATTTACTTAAATACAAAATGTATTGAAGCGTCGCGACGCAAAACATACAAAAGAGACGACGCGGGCGCTATGCTTTTTTTTTTTTTTTTTTATAAATGGCATCTCGCAGGTCAACCTATGAGGTTGTCGTCTGCTTAGACGGACTTGCCTGTGGATTCCCTAATAAATTAAGGCCTCCAGCCAGGACTTAAACTTAAATACTAACTAAAAACTAAGCGACTACACGCTAAGGGCACCCCCTGTGGGGTACGAACCTCGGCTTAGGGCGTCGCTGGAAGAGGGCAGCAAATGACTAGCTGGATCAGGAATGATATTATTTAGGGAGCGGGCGCTATGCTTTTACGTCTGCGCCTTTTGTTCAAAACACACAGGAGTGACGGGGTGCGGACGCGGCGGGGGTGAGGACGGGGCGCGGGGTGTCATGCCTGCCGGGCGTGTCTCGCTCGCTCGCACGTCGCATGTCGTTAAGACTGTTCAGTACTGTTGAATGCCGAAAATAGTCCTGACTGCGAAACTGCGTCGCGTCCGCGCCCCGTCTCTTCTATTTAATTTCAAAAGTCACGTCCGTGTCTCCTCTCCGCCCTGTCCGCGACGCGTCCTCGTCGTACGTCTCTTCTGTCTGGCCTGCGCCTAAGATATTAGGACCGACTTGCGACAGACCAAAAATAATGCTTTGTCCCTGGTAACACAAATCGAATGATTTTAGTTAAGTGGGGATATAAAGTGCATTCGATCGTTTTTTCTAAACCATCCTTACAAAGTAACAATTTATTAAATACATTATTTAAGCTCGTCTCGTCTACCTAGTTACTGGCTTGTGGTGGTTAGATAACAGTCGCACTATGTCAAATACTGGTATTAAGCTGCATCCTGCTGAATCGCGAATTACGATAAAGTTACATAATCATCATCATCATCATCATTTCAGCCGAAAGACGTCCACTGCTGGACATAGGCCTCCCCCAAGCATCGCCACTTTAAAAGGTTCTGTGCTTCCCGCATCCAGCGGATCACAAGGTCATAGGTCCACCTTGTGGGACGCCTTCCAACGCTACGTCTTCCGGTATCTGTTCTGCGAGCAATGTGCCCTACCCACTGCCATTTATGTTTGGCAATTCTTCGGGCTATGTCGGTTACTTTGGTTCTCCTGCGAATCGCTTCATTTGTGATCCGATCACGTACGGAAACTCCAAGCATAGCCCTCTCCATTGCCCTTTGGGTGACTTTCAGCTTTTTGATAAGGCCCCTTGTGAGCGATCACGTTTCAGTGCCATAGGTCATCACTGGCAACACGCACTGGTTAGCGCAGTTACATAACTTTGTCATATTTTAATTGTATTTTATTGTTTATCTATCGGTGACACCACAGCGGGTACTGTCAGAATACCAGGGCTGTTGCACTTATTTTAATTGTCGCATCATTATGCTGAGTTCAATGTTTTTAAGAGTATACACATTTTCATACACATGTTTTTAAGACATACATTTGTTTGAAATACTTTTTCTTTCTTTCTTTAGTCTGGTTAGACTAGAAGCAGAAGCTGACCCCAACAAAGCTGGTATATGGCTAGGCAGATGATGATGATGTTGTTTTTTTTTTCTTCTTTATGCATGATGTTGATTTAAGCTCGTCTTAACTTTACAAAATGACAGACGGGTAAATCTTTATCGAGATCCCACATTTTATCGCTTTCAGTGGATACCTTTCTTAAAAGTAAAGTTAGGAAACCATTGACCAAGACCAAATAAATTTAGGTAAGTAAGCGGAAAAGCTTAGGTAAGCATTTAATTAATTGAAATTTTAATAGGCCGTTCTTTTAACAAATTTTCGTATTATTTAAATGCGCATTATTTAATTTCTCCGGGAAATAAGATTTTCAGTTTTTTTTTTCGTGTCTGTTAAATAAATTCATATCATCATTTCGAATAATTTATTAAGAATCCATTTGATCTGAACCTGAAAACGTGCATTTTTTGCCACCAGTTTTTTTTTTTTATAGTTTGAATAAAGACCAAATCACATTTCCAATTATAAAATACCCGTATTCTAATTTTAAGCTTTATGTGTAGATTTCTAATAGGTAGTATATTCTTACGAATATTTTATTTATTCTTTTACTCTACTATGATTGAATCATGAACTCCGACTTGATTTGAATGATAGTCATTGTAGTTTTTGTTTATGTGAATTTTATGCACAGATTAGGAAGATATTATTATACATCGACGAGCAATACAAAAATCAATTAACTTATCATAAAATATTTCCGAAACCACGCAAGATAGATTCTCGAAGTAAGATTTTAGATTTCTATAAGCATTTGCATGTGGCTTTTATTATTGCTCTTCGATGTATTTTTATGCAGGTATAATTTGTGTGTATGTTAATCAGATAAATAAAAAAAACTTAATACGATCTTATAAAATCGTCAGACAGACTCAAATATTCCGTTCAGTACGCTTGTGTAGATTACTCCCTTTCCAAATTCAGTGACGTATTCTTCATCGACAGCCATTTGCTAGACGTTATACAACGTGTCGCTACAGTGGCGACATTAATTTAACACACATATAGGACTGGTGGCCAGTAATAAATTAAAAATTAGGTCTTCCACCAATACTGCCGAGCGTGCCCGCCTGCTGGCTGTGGGTGAATGGGAGTCGGGCCTCTGGCTTCAGGCGCTACCGTCATCCAACATAGGCACTTTGCTCTGTGACTCCACATTCCGGCTCGCTACTTGTTTGCGTCTGGGCGCTCCTTGCGGGGCTCCGCATCGCTGTCAATGCGGTGAAGCAGTCAACTGCCTCGGACACCATGGCCTTTCCTGCAGCAAGAGCGCTGGTCGTATGGCACGGCACGCCAGCATTAATGACATCATCCGTCGGGCTCTTGTCACCGCCGGGGTGCCAGCTGTTTTAGAACCCAATGGCTTGGCAGGTGACGATGGGAAGAGGCCAGATGGAATGACCATAATGCCTTGGAAGTTGGGTAGGCCTTTGGTGTGGGATGCAACCTGTGTCGACACCCTCGCGCCATCCCATCTTCCTAGCACGGCGGGCTGTGCCGGGGCGGCTGCTGCAGGAGCAGAAAACCTCAAACGGCGCAAATATAACAACCTTATTGGGAGCTATATGTTTGAACCGTTTGGGGTTGAAACACTAGGTCCTTGGGGTCAGAGTGCTCATCAGTTATTTCGGGACATCGCCAAACGCTTGGTCGACACTTCTCGTGACCAGAGGGCTGGCCAATTTTTTGCCCAAAGGATAAGCATTGCCATCCAACGTGGCAATGCTGCCAGCCTTTTGGGTACTTGTCCCGTTGACAGCGATGCGGACGTATTTTTTGATGTCCTATGAGCTCTTTCCCTCTTTTTTTTTGTATACATTTGTACATTACATATTTATTTTAGTGTTAGCTTGTATATTGTAATTTAGATTTTAAAACAAAATTAAACATAAAATTAGGTCTTAACCTATGAAGTTGCCGTTTTACAATACTGGCCATTTGAAACGTTATTTATGTATGACTGGGAATAAAATCTAAAATCAATTAAATTAAATTTAAAAACTATGGAATTCTGTTTTCAGATTCAGTCATGGGTATTTTGATAAATGTTTTGTTTTCACTACATTTGTGTCTTACCGACCCTTGCTCGAGCCAGCCCGCGCCGCTGAGCCTGTAGCTTTAAATTCGTCCCAAAATAATACCAATCCTGATCCAGCTAGTCATTTGCTGCCCTCTTCCAGCGACGCCCTAAGCCGAGGTTCGTACCCCACAGGGGGTGCCCTTAGCGTTGTCGCTTAGTTTTAGTCAGTATTTAAGTTTAAGTCCTGGCTGGAGGCCTTAATTTATTAGGGCAACATTGTAAAAGGAATCTATTTATACAGGGTAATATGTCGGCAATCCATTGAGGGGATGTAGGGCAGGTCATTTGCAACCAAATGACCCCATAATAAGACTCCTATTCAAATGTCAAAAAATTTCGAGTAATTTGACATTTTATATTATTTTGAAGATGTATCTTATTGTATCTTGTTGGATAGCTGAGAAGTTGTAAATGTTCTGCCGATTTCTACAAAAAAACACGAATGTAAAGTACATCCGCATTTTTGTCAAATAGCATAATCAGCCTATTATGTTCCCACTGCTGGGGCACAGACCTCCTCTCAGTGAGAGGGAGTGGGCCGTAGTCCATCACGCGGGCACATTGCAAGTTGGTAGATGTCACATGTCTTCGAATTTTTGGCTCTAGGACATGCCGGATTTCTCACGATGTTTTTCCTTCACTGTTAAGTCTCGTGCGCACTGGCGCGACGCCACAGCGCGACACAAAGGCACCGCAAGTCGCGCGACGAGCATTTCCTATGTGTAGTGCTGTGGCGTCGCGCCGTTTTGCGGGAGCCTAAATGAGAGTAGTGCTGAGGAAATTAAAAACACAAAGTAGAGTGCCTGTCTGGGTTCGAACGCACGACCAACCACTCGGTAAGTCGGGGCCAATACCAATTGGCCACCACTGCTCTCTCTTTTTATCAAATAACCTGCTCCAAATGATGAAAATTTTAACGATTTGTAGCTCTGATTTTATAACTATTTAAGACAGTTGTTATTTCATGGTTGATTATTTTATATTAAGGTCGTTTAGTTGCAAATGACCTCCCCTTCATCCCTGTAATCGATTACCGACATATTATCAATAACCCTGAGTCCCTGATAAATAAAAGTTAAATACTGTTCGTTGGTAAGCACATAAATAGCCAAATCGGTATTGCTTTTTTCTAGTAAAACAGCAATACCGATTTGGCTATTTTTGTTTGAAATGTTCGTAACCGATCGAATTAAGTTTTATGGAAAGCAAAGTTAGAAAAGATACCCGAAATTTAACAAAATCTTGAAAAACACACTTTTTTTTTGTACGGAATTTTTGTATGAACTATTATTTTTTATAGAAAAACGTCTCCCGGGCACGATAGTACTTAAATAAAATTGATAATGACAAAGGATTATAAGAAGAAAGTGACGGAAGAACTGCCACTCGCGGAAAAACTAAAGAAGATTGCAGATGTTTTCACTATGTTGTGTAAATAGTGTAGCTGTGTAGTAGTTATCATAGTGAATTTAAGTCTTAATTATTTTGTACATTTTTTTAAAGTGACAGAAAACTACGCCAGCACCTATCTACAATCCACATGAAAAATGTAAGCCATTAAGACTTTCTACATTAATTACCAAAAGGTTACTTTTAAAGTTGTTAAAGTTTTTAAAATTATTTTTGTAAGTGTTTTTATTTTTAATAATAGATATAAAGACTTCTTAGAAGAGTTCTGATATAATCTTGTGGTCGCAAACGCTACTGCTGAGTATGAGGTCCTGCGTTCGATTCTCAGGTCAAGCATAGTGTTATTGGGATTTTACGTTTAGGATTTCTCAGTAAAAGACTGGAGTCTGGCTTTGTGCCCGGTTAGGGCAAAAGGCTATCCCCCTATTACATGTAAACAAACATACATTTTAAACATTTGGTACTGGCGAGCTGTAGGTGTACTAATATATATTGTAGTAATTTCTATATATCTTCTGTTCAAATTTTACTGGCCTGCTTATATTGAAAAGTAGGCCAAAATATATATACTTAAAAGACTAACCGTCATAATCGTAATTAACCCATATTACGATTATGGCGGTTAGTCTTTTAAGTATATATATTTTTGGCCTACTTTTCAATATAACCTTTTCTTCATAATGCTTCATAAACCTATTTTAGCTTTCGAACTGTTTTGTTCCTTTCTATCCAGTTAAAATGAAGTTCGACAAAAAGAGACAAAGCAGTTAGCTGTGTAGCTGACGTAGGCTAAATTTCATTCTCAAATACCGAACTGCATTCACTCGAGTTCCGCAGTAGGTTTAAAAGTGAGTGCAGCTTCACTTTCGATTTACACTACAGTTGCAACACCACTTTCATACGTCGTTGACCGATTCAAGGCAAGCAGCGCAATTTATTTTGTTTACGTTTGCGCATTTATCTTGTATGCCAAGAAATTTTTATTCATTTCCTATGTTTGGGGATATATATCCTTTTCTAGTGGTTTACAGAGTTAAGTTGTATATATTTCCTTGTTGAGGGGTTTATCTTAATATAGAAAGCAATGAATATGGTAACCCCGAACCCGTTACTTCCATTGAGGTTTCTGCGATAGCATTTTTTTTTGCTGTAATGCCAATAATATTTCAATTTTTATTTATTTTCTTTCAGAGAGCCTGCCGTGATGATTATGAACGTTGTGTTTCATGTTGAGCTTAATTTATACAATGTTACAAATACACACATTGACATTTTATGATTATTATATATGTACACAATGACATATTTTGTCTACCTATTTTGTTTTTCTGCCAGTTTGAGTACATCTGTGTGGTTCTTTCCTCATAAGACCATTTCAGACATCAATACACGTGGTATTCACATGATCTGACCAAGATTATGTCTGAACTTTAAAAAGAGACTGTGACCTCTGAGTTCGTTTCGGCCTTTCTTCTCAGAGTAGTCAGATAGGAAACGCCGACCTCATCTAGTTTAAAAAAAAGTTTGACGTGTAACAGTCTTTGTAGAGACCTACTTACAGCAATAAAATTATTTATAATACAGTTATAATAAGAAAAGACAACTCGTCTTATCGTGCCATATTCATAATTATGAACTAGCTTTTAACTGAGGCGTCATCCACGTAGGCGGGTCGTAATAATATCCATGAAGGTTTCATAGAAATTGCTCTACTAGAGTCGTTTCGCATTTTCGCGTCGCGGCTGTCTGTGGGAGCCTTTGGGCGTGAAAAGGTAGCAGTCACACAGACCAGCAGACAGACAGAGTTCATATTGCAGTATAATATTAGTATGGATTTTAGTAACCTTACAATTAATTACCTATCTGTAACAACCAACAAAAAGGCGAGACTTTTAAAGATATGTTCTGAAACTTCGAAATGAAATAAAACAAGTGTTAGTCCAGTTTAAGCAAGTGCAACTGGATTTCCATCAATATTTTTTTCCGAGCAACTGACACCTGACCTTAGCGTCCTGATAAATCGGAGATACCGGTTTTCCAAAGTGAGAGCAGTTGTTACACATTTTTCAGACGTGACTAGTCATTGGCATTAGTGAGACTTCCGTGTGTTGTTAGATCCAGGGTATTAGCTATGTAGAAGAAAACGCAGACTTAAATTTAGATAATTAATCATCATTATCACTTTTATAAAAAAAATGCCGTGACTTACGAGTTGTAGGTCGTAGGTTCGAACCCAAACAGGCGCTTTACTTTGTGTATATTATTTCAATACCACTGATCTCCAAACGGTGAAGGAAAACATCGTGAGGAAACCGGGCATATCTTATAACCAAAAATTCGAAGACATGTGACATCTCATGAGTTTGCTTTTGCTTTGTATAAACTAAAGAAAGCAGTCAGTCAAGCAGCGGCAGTCACTGCATTCTATGGAAATGTCGATTCTATACTTCGCTACGGAGTCATGTTTTGGGGTAACGCCTGCAATGAGGACATGGTGTTCAAATCGCAACAAAAAGATGCATTAGAGCTATTACGTGCACAAAAATAATTGATGACCTTATTTTTTATTGTTAAAAATAATGACTTTACCTTGCTTGTACATATTTGAGACCGCTTTATTTGTCAAAAAGAACATGCATCTATTCTGAAAAGCATCTGAAAATCGCTATAGACAAGAAAATATACATGAATTATGCGTCCGACCATCAAAGACCGCCTTGATGCACAAATACATACTTTCCAAGAATATTTAATAAATTACCAAACGTAATTGCTCAAGTATAACTTTTAATTTCAATAATTAAACTTTTATTTTAACTGTTTGATATGAGTTTCTTTTATCTACTATTCCTATAGGTAATAGATGAAAGAAAAGCAGATTATGCACCTGGCCTTAAATAATTTATATTGCCCTCGTGCCTGTTAGATTAGAGCCCTCGCTAACGCTCGGGCTCTAAATCAGACACTCGGTGCAATAACAAATTACTTTGTGCTCAATGCAATAATCTACTATTAATTGATGTTACGTGAGGAATTGTGCTGTGTAATTTTAGCCTTGATTGTGGTAATACGAGCGTGTTTTAAAATCTTGAACGCGGTGCATATCGGCGAGGTTGGTCTATAATTTTAAGGTAGAAGTGTGGATATTGTCGTACGAATTTACAGATTTCTATAATAAAAATTGATGTCAAAGTTAGAATATCTAGTTTTCCAAAATGCGGTCTACAACTTACGTCATTGTCAATATAAACCATTTTCCTAATACATTTTTTCTGTAGGATAAACAAGTCGTTGCTGTCAATACTATTTCCCCAAAGAATTATACCATACTTGAGCCATGCGTATGCAAATGCATAGTAAGTGGATAAGGCAGTTTTTAAATCTGTCGTTTTTTTAAGTTCCCGTAGTGCATATATAAAACTAGATAGTTTTGATATAACTTTTTGTATGTGCGCTTTCCAGGTCATGTGGATATCTAAGTCTAGACCCAACAAAGTAAAAGTTCGTTTAAGAGTTCGCGATCGAAGTTGAAAATAATTATATTATCAGAAAACACTCTAGAAACCTATCCCAAACTGTGAGGTGACTAAACGGAAACATCAACCGACTAGAAATTTACATTCGCTCAGTCTGTTCATTATTAAAGAGAGTTCAGATGTAAGGCAATTAATATGAACTACGCTTTTACTCCACAACCCATATTCTTCGACTACGATTGGTCACGCATACCTACCTATTTAATTTTTGCTCTTCGTATGTTGCGTCATTTTAGGGTTAATTTCATTTGCAGTGAACTTACTGCTTTTTATTAAAATAAAGAAATACATCCGCGTCCAACTCAAATAATTAATTTCAAGTAGGACATTTTCAAACGTCATTTACAAGAAAATCTTATTAACTAGAATAGCTTTCGCTCTTCTTATTGGTATTACTGCTCCCTTATTTTAACATTTACTAGTTACTAACTGCTAATTAACACAAACTATGAACATCAATCTTTTGTCTAGCGAAGTCCCGTAGTTATAACTTATTTATAACACAAGAAACTCACGTGGAGTTCTCGCATTGTTTTATGAGCCCTCTGAACGTAGGCCTGAGTCGGAATACGAAATTGCGCATAGCACAAATTTTTTGTAGATTTAAAACATTTTTTATAGTACCTTTAACCTACAGCATTCATATTATCATCAAAAAATTATTATCTTGTTTTAATTTTGCGCGAACTGTACATAGATACTGTTTGTCACCATCCGAGTCTACCTATATTACGTAAGTACTTACCTTACAAAAACACATTCAGAAAAAAACCATTCATTCACATCAGAAAAACTTTAGGAAAATAAGTTTCAAGAGTCTCTTGGAAAAACCCACCAGAATTAACATAAATAAACAAGTACTACTCGGGCGAGTTAACCTGGCACCTCGCTCGAATGACGTTTGTTGAATAAAGTTATAAAAATATATTTATAATTATAAAATTAAAGAAAAGAAAGAAAGTAAAAACTTATTTGAACCAGGTTAAGGCACACAATATTCACACAAAACAAAACAAAACAGAAGAAAATAGTACCGTGTGCCTCACGGCTGCGCAAAATAGACCCAGTTCAGCATAAATGCCAGACAACTAAGTGCCTGACGCTGGTCTTCAACTAGACCCAACGAGGACGTCTTACGGATGTAAATCAGTTTTTAACGTGTGTTTAAATATTTAAATAAAATAACGGTAGATATGTGTTTAAGGGCTTGTACACAAAACTGCGATGCGACGTCGCATCGCAAAAATCTGCGAGCTCCCTCTACGCATCGCAAGAACTTGCGAATTGATTCGCATCGCGCATTGATCGCAGATGAACCCAAAATCTTCTTTGTTTCTTTTTCCTGTATCTCCTAAGCAATAATAAAAGTGCACACTTCTTTTTACGATCCATGTCACGACCTAGTTTTCAATTCAAAATTCGTTTAGTACGGTTAACGGTCGTCGAAGGAATGGTCACCCTGGGAGACGCCTTGCCGCACGAAATCGCATCGCAGCAATTCGTGTCGTAATTTTCTGCGTTGCGAATTCGCATCGCGTCGCATCGCGTCGCATCGCAGTTTTGTGTACAAGCCCATTAGTAATCATCAAACAGAATAGATGATTGTTTAAAAATAATTATACATAATAATATTGTGGTGTTTATGAAAAGAAAGAAAAAATGGTATGTTTACACAAGAAACAAAAGGACTGTTGTAAATAATTAATTATAATGAAATAATTATTATAGTTATAACTTTATTTTGTTTAACAACTTAATATTGCACTATACTTTGACATATTAAGTTCCTCAACATTGGCTATTATAATTTATAAACTATATAAAAATATCTAATAGTTCCGAGCCAGGTGCCACGTTAACTCGCCCGAGTTAGTACTTATTCCCGGAATCATCCTTGACCAGGAGGAAACCGAGAAACTGAACAGTAACTAAAAGTATCCATGTCCGGAGAAAAATACTTGTTTTTAAATACAAAAATAGATCAAGTACTTTTTCCCGCAATCTTTTATGAACAAGAACAAAGGTTACAATATCGTTGAAAAATTGCAAACTATAGGAGATGGCGTCAGAGTAGTTGGAATGTCAATTTTAATAGGTACTCAACTTACACCTTAATAGGACTTCCTTGTAAAAAACAAAGATCTTCTACATAAACGGTTGATGTATCATGATGTTGACATTTGATGTATTTTGACATTTTGAGCCCTTTTAATATTAATAAAATCAAGTATCATGACACGCACACGAAGTTGTCGTCATGTGGGACGTGGACTCTGCAATCATTGTACTGATAATCGTTACGGTAAATGGCCTAATAGCTGAACGCCTCGACCAACACCTCAGGACAGAAGACTCTTATTGCGGTTTGGACTCTGTTCTTGATGCCGCTGATAGGCCTCTTTTTTATATGATTAAATGTTTATTTTATGTTTATTAGTTAATCGGTAGTAGTTAATATTGAAAAATGTAATTGGTATGTATTCTAGGATAATAATAAAAAGTTTCTCACTCACTTAACTATAATTTTTAATTCTCTTTTGTAAGATAACATATGGCTACAGTTAACTAATTAAAAAAAATATTTTTGAAATAATTTGTCTTTTTTGCTAATAACTCGGAATTCTTATAAACAAAAATATTTATAAAAAACCGCCATTTGTTGTCCCTCTGCTAGGTAAGCCAAGCCTTTTATAATACACATAAGGAACAAGCAGTGGTAGCCATCAGCTTGTTCATTTTAGTCCATTATGTCCAGCATCACAGTGTTTTTCCTTTACCATAAGACGGGTTTAGTAAAGACTTGGCTGTTGAAGGGTACAAAACCAGATGCTCCATGACACCATTGCACCAATCTGTCGCCAGAACCGCTACTCATTGACGATGGAAAATTGCCACTTGGAAAACGTTGATTCAATAACCAGTCAATTGTAGGCTTAATAAAGCTGCGTATTTCAAAAATAATTATGTATAGGCGAGCCTGAAACAAACAGTATAAAAAGTATTTCCAGTGCAGACGGACTTCTAATCAAAGTCAAAGTCAAAGCATTTATTTCAAATAGGCCCATAAAAAGGCACTTTTGAACGTCAAAATTTACATTAAAAATAGAACTGATTCTAGGCGCCACTTCCAAAAAGTAGTTTCGTATGGAGAAGAAGTGGCAAGAAACTTCACCGTTACTCTTTTGAAATGTTTTACAATATTTTGTATACATTAATTATATTTCTTTATGTGAAGACGATGCACCAAGAATAAAAGTACTATACCACAATTGGTAAAAATAATTAAAAATAAAGCAAAGGCATATAAATTAATCACGTGATAGGTACATTGTGCTCACATATTTACAAAAATTGTAAAAATATAAGATTTTCCTAAAATATTAACTAGGATATTATATTAATCATTGATAGAAGTCAGGCTGTACGTCTATTTAATGTTAGATCGGTGGTCGATTTGACGCTCCAAAAATAAGAGATCTGCACCCTAATTGCGTAACACATTTTCGTAAACGATTACGACTAATCTGTTTGATTTTGACGGTTCAAGAACATTCATTGCGTTCTATATATTGTTGAGCAGAATTTTTATCGAACTTAAGAAGCAACGGATTAGCAATCTGTTTCAAAACGATTCAGATTCCGATTGACTGTGTATTACGCAATTAGGGTGCAGAAGTGAGCATTGTCAATGCTGAATGTATGTGTTGCACAATCAACAACAGCCTAAAACGAGACACTAGCGTCCAATTACCAATACCAGTATGGGCTATTATCTCGCTTAACAAACATAGGTAGTTACACCAGATATAACATTACGTGTAAACAAAATTGACTTGTACCCACTAACGTATAAAGAATGTTCAACGGCCAAGTCACACAACATTAACTATAATAATAAAGAAATCGCAGTAAGGAACCTTAGACTCGGCACGACTTTGTCTAGATTTTATTACTTTTAGAGATGAAACAAGCAGCTCCATCGAGACTTAGCTAGTTTTTTACAGAATGTTTTTGGTGGGATACAAATTTATATTAACTGCTACCAAATAACTGTTTTATTTTATTTTTATTATTAAATATTTGTTTTTTACATAGTCTTCTCATTTTTTGACATTACATGGTGTGATGGTCAGATAAGCAGTCGCTCTATGTAAAATTCTGGTGTCCAGCTGCATCCCTATACTTAGACATATCTAAGTAACTGTATTCATTTAACTGCACTTCAGAGTAATGATTATTAATTATTAATCAGTAAGTCACACTTAACCCTAGATCACTAAACATTAGTCTCACCGGCGACACGGCCCCACGCATTCGCTGTTTAGGCATGTTCCCGGCATGCGGCATTCCTCCGCACTACCGCACTAAGTACCCTCCTAATTCAGTGTTTTAGTGACCCGTGCGCATGAATTGCGTCTGCACGTATTCTACTTCCGGAGTTTTGACGAATTGTTAGTCTCACCGACTAATGTTTAGTGATTATGTGTGTAAAGTGAGTCAAGGAAAGCTTTGAATATTTTTTATGCATTATCAGTAGCAAAGATATCATTCATTCAAATTGAAAATTTCGGGGCTAGTTCTTCTCAAGCACAGCCAAACAAACGAAAAATTGACGCAGTTTGCTCGTATCAGAAGCACAGGATAACCCAAGTGTCATGCCTCTCCTGCAGGAAGGCCATTTGTTGCTAACATACCATTCCTGTCTGCTCAGACTGCCAGGATTACCATTTTTAATATGTCTAATTGTTTTTAAGAAACCTCAATACTACATTACGTACTTAAAATAAAATAAAAATAGGAATTTCGAGAAAAGTATTTATTAGTCAAAATTCCTACTGTTTAGTGATGTGTTACTCGAAAATATGTTTAGTGAGCTAAGGTTAAGTCAATCAACTCAGCCTATCCCAGTTTACTGGACATAGGCCTCTCCCAGGCTGCACCACTACATTCTGTCCTCCTTCCGCACCTCGTCTGCTCCACCAGTTATCGGTCCTTCGACAAACATGGCCAACCCACTGCCACTACTGCTTTCTCTGCAAGGTAACTCCAGTTCTTTTCCCGATTACGTCATTCCTGATTGTATGCTTCAAAGTAACTCCGAGCATAGCCCGTTCCATAGCACGCTGAGCGACCTTCTTTTAAAGTGGAATTGTATAAAGTTTTGAATTGTTTGGCCTCCTTGCGATAAAATAAAAACCTACCTATTTTTTGCATTAATATCTGAACAGAAACAATCTTACATCGCATATTATGCGTTGAACCCGGATGCCAAGAGGTGGGGTACGTTCTTTCTTCTCGTGTATTGCAAGATGCATCTACTTTAAAGTTACGCTACCTTGTACTTATCTTGGTAGAAGTAGGTACACAGAGTCCTGTTTTATAAATCACCATTCAATATTCTGAGTTTGTTTCGACCAATTCTCAGAGTAGTCAGATAGGAAACGCCGATCTCATCTAGTTAATATGATTGACGTTTGTACAAACCTACTTACAGAAATAAAATCATTTATCCTTCTAAAATTATAAACGTGAAATTTTGTGAGTATGGATGGATGTTTGTTACTCTTTCACGCAAAAACTACTGAACGGATTTGGATGAAATATGGCACACAGTTTATAACTTGGATTAACACATAGAGTACTTTTTACTTTGTTTCGGGTGAAACAGCGGGGAGCAGCTTGTCATTGAATACAATTAACGCTAAGCTAAGTAAGATATTATAAACTTAATAACGTTACATCTGTTAGGCAATACGAAATTACAGAATACTGTTCGACAACTAATTTGTTGTAAAGAAAGAAAAGAATAAAAGATAAGAAATAAATAAAAAGTAAAGACATTTTCTTGCGGTAAAAATGATGCAGAGATAGAGACACAACACAAAAAAGAACAAGTGTTGGGAATATATGCGTTACATCCACGCAAAATTTGGTACTACTGGTATTGACAGTAAATAATCTGCAGGGTCTTATTACATTTTCGTCCATGTTTCGCCATACACAAAGAAAACAAATATGTTAACATGTTTAACAGTAGACCTTCACCTGTGCCTATATACACATAATCCACCAACACTTACCTACCTCTCATGCTACGCAACTTACCCACTCAACCCAGGATTTAAATTATGCTAATCGTGGTATGGCAATTTTCCGCTAATGCTACCGGTATAATCGGAATAATCCGTGGTGAAATGCTGCTGCTTTACTGGAATGCATTTACAACATAGCCCTTGTGAGGCGAGGCTCGAATACTCGGTGGAAACATAGTAGATATTATTTTGAAGAAGAAAGTTTTAAGTATTGTCGTTGAAACCAAGACAGTTAAGTAGGTACTCGCATGAGTTCCGTCATTAAAGTACGAGCTAGACTCGCAAACGAAGTAGCACTGTGCAATATTTAACACTTTTTTTTTCCTCTAGTTTACAAACCACGTTGCTTGCAAGGGCGGATCCAGGTTTTTTTTCTGGGAGGGGCACAAGGGAACTTGAAGTGTCACATTCAAGTTTATTTCTACAAGTTCAAGTATGTATAGGAAGGTTTCACGTTCTTTCTGTTATTTTATTCATATATTTTAACAACTCTGGTTTTTTGATTTGCTTCTAAGTATGTACTGTAATCTGAATCTCGACAGTACACAAAAATACCGTCTGGGGGGGGGGCACCCCCCCTTAAATCCGCCCCTGGTTGCTTGTATGGTGACCACCTCTAATCTTTAACTTTATTTTATTTTAATTGTTGTTTGTTATAGTGGCCAGATTAGTACTCACTCTGTGAATACTTCAAGTGTCTACCTATTTATTACGGTTCAAACGTTACAGCCCTGTGAAGGACGGACGTCCGTTCGTCTGTCAAAGGGACGGACAGCAGAGCCTTAGTATAAGGTCCCGTTGCCACTTTGGGTTGATAACCCAAAAAAAAAAACTTTTCGAACAACCTGGAATCTCTCCTTCCATCCCTCGACATGAACCAACAGAATTGAGCCAACATAAAATAAATGACATAATATTTTACCATTACTCGGAATGAAGTGCATTCAAGCTTTTTGTATACCTGACAAATTCGTCTCTTTTTGGGCTATACCTTCAAGAAACACCCATGTCTTGGGCCAACATGCAAGTAAACTAGAAACAGGATTACAGGACTTACTTCCTTGCTTCATCAGTCAGGCGCTTCTTAACAAACATGATTCATTGTCTATATATTGCACGCATGATAAATTATCATGCGTTCAATGTATAGACACGCATCGTTCGTTAATTTACTACTTCATGTGTTTCCATGATCTTTGCAATATCCAACCTGCTTTCCCATATGATCCTAGGTGCTTTTATATTTCAACATTATTCTAAGGAACTTCGATGAACATCCTGAGTTGCTGGCAAAATACAAATATTTTGTAATTAATTAATGGGTAGAAAGGGTGCCGTTTGTTCTTCTTACTGAACCGACAGCTGTGCTGCTGCTGCTGCTGGGGAGTTTGTTGTGCCACTTCATCTCATCTAAAGCACTAGGAAGTGGTGATGGTGTTGACTTTTACATGTAATTTTGACGTTCAAAAAGTTCAGATTCTCAACCTAGTTTGAGGAGATGACTTTTGATTTTGATTTTGAGAAATGATAAAAATAGGTATGACAAAATCTTTGTACAGCCTTATGAAAAAAACCTTTTTTTTAATAACCTTCGTAACACCACAATATTGTTCTGAACGTAATTGAGACCGTACTATTACCACCGTGTGATACTTAGTTTATGTGTTTGACGTATTAATTGCACTTGAGTTAAAAATTGTTTAGTTCAGTGGTTATTGAGGAAGTTTGTTTTTTGGAATGCCTTGCCCATGTTGATAAAGCGTGCTCAATCACTGTCCACTTTTAAAATTCTGGTAAAAAAAACACTTCCTCTCTCCCTAAACATCACCATTGCATATCGTTTCCGTCTTGTTTCTTGTTTCTTTTATTATATATATACATATGTGTAGATACATATATATTTTATGTATTAAGTATTTATTGAATACGTCAATGGTACACCACGGATTACCTCCGATAAGGCCGCCCATTGTTTCACCTAATGTAAATTTTCCTACATAAATAATAAAGAGTATTGATTCTGTCTATTTTTTTTATTAAAATTGATCCAAGTACTTTTTATTGGTATGGTCTGTTCCAACAGTATCTTATGAATGATCAGGATAAATTCTTGCTTAATCTCTCACTAAAGGGGATTAGTAACACATCTATCTGTACTAAGATGGTATCTTTGTATAACTACTTTTCCAACAATAATTTTTTGAATTAAAATATTTAAAAGTAACAAATTAATTAACAAAAATTGAGTAGATATAATTAGCCTAAAAGGATATTTAAAACGGCCACGACTTACTAGTTGTAAGTCTTGGCTTCAAACCCAGACAGGCGCTTTACTTTGTCTAAATTATTTCCTCACCACTGCTCTCAAAACGGTCAAGGAAAACATCGAGGAAACTGGCATGTCTAAGAACCAAATATTCGAAGACATGTGACATCTACCAACCTGCACTGGGCCCGCGTGGTGGATTACGGCCCACTCCCTCTCACAGAGAGGAGGCCTGTGTCCCAGCAGTGGGAACATAATAGGCTGATTATGCTTATGCTATGCTATTTAAAATTAACATATATACAGAGTGGCGATTAGGTTTTCACCATTAAATTAAATCACGTATTCTACATTACGTATTTTAAACATGGACTATTAAAATAATGATAAGCAATAAACATTGTAGTCGTGAGACCTTTTTTTCGTGTTAGTATTTAACTACATTAACCTTAATTTGTGATTATTTGGTAATACACCATAAAGTTTGTGTTGACTGGTTGATACCATCGCCCCGCGCGTGTCCAGGTTGGTTTATTCCGTGTCAATTTATGCACTATTTGTTTTGTTTTGTTAAATCAGTTTTCTATATTTGGTCAAAAAATTGATTTTATTAGTTAAACAGACTGATAACAACTTGAAGCAAAACAAACAAAAGCTCACATTGGGATCCACAAGTACGTTTTCTGATCCATTTGTGGTTTCTAACATTTCCATCGGATACTTCAAACAGAATAAGAGAAACAATGAGTTTATAAGGAAAAAATGCAGATATCTTCAGTCGAACGATGTTAAATATACGTGTGACAATTAATAAGTAGTGACGCAGGCAAATTTATTGCAAAAACACAATTGTCTTGTGATATAAGTGGATGTATAATTTATTAATTACCTATATTTTTCTAGCGAAAATTGTTATTAAACACTATGCAACATTTGCGTGGATTTCTCACTCTTGAGGACAATCGGCAAGGCGTTTTTTTTCAATTCAGTTGCGTCTACTGTTGCTCAGGTAAAATCAATTCAAATCATTACAAGTTTTCCTATTTTCAATAGTGCTCCATGTTCTACATTCATGATCATGCAAAACGTATTTTATGTACACAAATTTAAAAGACATTGTAATTTTAAATAACAATTAAGAAATTATAATAATTGCACACAACATAACATCACGCCTATTATCCCCGAAGGGTTAGGCAGAGGTGCAATAATAGTACACCCACATTTTGCCAGTTATGTTTAAGTCCCATGTAATAGAGGAGGAGAGCTTATTGCTGTTATAACAGTATAATCATTATCGAATTTTATTCTGAAATTAAAAGTTTATTATTTTATTACTATTTCGTTTATTTATTATTTTCCTTATTTAGATACATTTTTAAATATTTTTATAAAACAACTTAAAAAAACATTTAAAAATATAAAAAATAGTGGTCCGCCGGTAGCGGGAGCAGGGTCTAAGCTTCCGGTGGTTAGGGCTCCAGAGACAGGAACCTCCTCACAATGCGAGCCGTATCGAGGAGTACTGCCTTCTGAATCAGGCCCTTGATCCAACCGCCTAACGAAAGCCTCGAGAGATGTTGGTCGAGGCTTTTTGCCATCAGGCCATTGGCCGATACGACAATCGGCACAATGACAGCCGAGCTCACATTCCACATGTCAACAACCTCGTGTGCTAAATCGAGATATTTAATTTGTTTCTCTTTCTCAGCTTTCACGAGGTTCTCGTCATGTGGAATGGTAACATCGATAATCATTGTGCGGCGCGCTAATCGATCTATCACTACTATGTCAGGCTTATTAACGATAATAGTCCTGTCAGTAATGATAGACCGATCCCAGTACAACGTGACAAGGTCATTTTCAAGAACTGGGTCGGGCACATACTTGTAATACGGTACCTCAGAATCTACAAGTTTATATTTCAAAGCAAGTTGCTGGTGAACAATCCTGGCTACTTGGTTATGCCTGTGTAAGTACTCGCCGTAAGCCAGACGAGAACAACCAGAGAAAATATGTCTGATGGACTCACCTGGACGGTGGCATGCCAGACACATGTCAACCGTCCCGTCCTTCATAATATGTCTCCGGTAGTTATTCGTCAAGATAACTTCGTCCATAATTGCACAGACGAAACCTTCAGTTTCCCCGACAAGGTCACCAAAACGTAGCCAGGATACGGACGCTAGGAAATCTACATTAGGCTCATGAAGAGCCCGATAGAAGCGCCCGTGAAGCTCCTTGCTTTGCCATACCGCCTCGCGGTCATCGGAAGTAAGTACTACAGGTTTGTGCCAGCGGGGTAAGCCCCTTGTCCACTGCGACCACATCGCGATGCATACCCCCTTCTGTTTTTTAAAAATATTCCCTGAGACCGCACACCTCGCGGTTGTGGAGGGTCGCATTTAAAAAGCCTCGACCCCCGTACTTTCGCGGGATGTACAGTCTCATCACAGATGATTGTGGGTGATGCATCCGATTTGCGGTCAGAAGTGTACGGACCCGCCTATGCAGGGCGTCGAGTTCGGTTTGGGTCCATTTGAGTATGCCAAAAGAGTACATCAAAATCGGCATGACCCAACCGTTGAAGGCGCGCACCATGTTTCCGCCCGAAAGAAGACTAATTAATACCTTTTTCAGGCGGCCAAAGAAGCGCTCCTTCAACGATTGCTTCATATTAATAACGTTGATGCCTAACGCTTCCGACATACCCAAATACTTATAGCTTTCGGATGAAGAGAGGGATCTAAGGTGTATGGAATCCGAAAGTTGAATACCTTCGGATTCCATAATCTCACCTCGCTTAACATGCATGATTGCACATTTTTTCACACCAAATTTCATCCTGATGGCGCTACTGAATATTTCAGTTACCTTCAGTAGCTCCATCAGTTGCAATTTGTTGGGGGCAAAGATTTTCAAGTCATCCATGTACAGAAGGTGAGATATGACCTGACCACCTCTCTTCAACCGATAGCTTAGACCTGAATCCTCCAGCAGTGAGCTTAGAGGATTCAGAGCTAAGCAGAACCAAAGTGGACTCAAACTGTCGCCCTGAAATATTCCCCGTTTAATCCAGACAGGCTCGTCATTCCCCTGGATCTGTTGACACCCCGGATAGCGAAGGACCGTCCTCCATTGCCCCATACAGGAACTAAGGAAGGTGCGTAGAGTTGCATCTATCTTGTACAACTCCAGCACCCTCACAAGCCATGTATGTGGCACCGAGTCGTAGGCCTTCTTATAATCTATCCAGAATGTCGACAGATCCTTGCGGGAGCACCGAACCTGTTGGCTAATGGCCATGTCGATGAGGAGTAGCTCCTTAGTTCCCCGGGACCCGTTCCTACATCCATTTTGAGAGGCAGACATAATCGAGTTACTGTCAATGTGTGTATTAATTTTTACTCTCAAAATGGATGTAATAAGTTTATATATCGTCGACAAACACGTGATCGGTCTATAATTATTGGGTTCCGTGGGACTACCTGACTTATGGAGCAGGTGGGTAACGCCTGTTAATAGAAACTGTGGTAGCGACCCAGACTCTAAGGATGACTGGAACTGAGATGCCAGGCAAGTATGCGAACTAATTAGCCATTTCAACCAAAAGTTGTGCAATCCATCCGGTCCTGGCGATTTCCAATTCGGTAACGGACGGACTGCTCTGGCAACGTCTGATGGCGTAATTAAGACAGTTTCCATTTCTGGTATAGTTTCACACACTCGCTCGACATCTTGCATCCAGCTAGCCTCAGTGTGACAGACGGGTACTGACCAGATGCTGCGCCAGAATGCACTTGTGGCGGCATCATCTGGGCGGCACACGTCCATCAAATTTTGTTCAGGTCGCTCCCAAGCTCTATATACCCACCTTTCATCGCTCTGGAACATGCGATTCTGCGAGTATCGATCAACCCGCCGCTTATACCGCCGAATACGGCTCGCCCATGCACAAACTTTCTGTTTCAGGAAGTCCGCCTCACAAAGCGCATCACTCGTGGTCTTGTATTGCCCTCCCTGAAACAGTATAGTTTGCCTATGAGTACCCTGGCCCCATCGATACGTCGCTCGATCCTGCATTGCCAGGCTGGTACGGTTGGTTTTGGTCGAGCAGCTCCGTTACAGTTTGGAAACTTGACGTTAGCTAAACGACATGCCGCAACAGCCGCGCAATACAGGATCGAGTGTGTATCAACGAGATCCTCGCTGCTCTCAAACAGATTTTTAAGTTGCGAGTCCAGGGCACACACCAGCGCCCTATTTTTTTTGTGCATAGGTAGGCGTGGTAATCTCGGTCTAAGTTCGGTCGGAGTGGATCTATACTCGCGAAACGCATCCTCCAGTGCGCTCCTCAATCGATCGTTGCATTGGCTACTTACTGTTGTAACCCTATCATCTTCTTCTTCAACACCATGATTGGGCCGCGGTAGATCAGTGGTTGATGCTTGTACCGCGATTTGTGCCGGAGTCAAGATGATAAGGTTGCTCAGTATCTCTGAGCGCAGCCTATCAAGTGTGGCATCGTCCAACCTATAATTGCGTTGGATGACCCGCACCTGATCCGACAGTCGTTGGGCCGAGACGCTGATGGTTCTAGTTCCTGAAAAAGAGACAGCATCCTATCATGGTACGCAGTGAGGTGAGTTCCCCCCTCTGTGGACCCATAATATGCGCGCATGACGTTCTCGTTCATAGACTGAGTCCATCTCATGCGTTGCACACAACCACCGGCAGCGGGGACCCGGCTCGAGGCCGGATGGCCCCTAAGTCCCAAGCTCCTCGGTGGCCGGCATCTCCCCTGCCGACGAACAGGTGTTGGCGACGTCGGCGGGGAAAAATACTCGTCGCTCGAGCTCGACGCAACTACCGCGGCCGGTGTCGTCACAGCACTCACGGTGGAGCTGGATACCGGCGGCGGCGAAGCGGAGCTAAGCGAAGAGTCCGGAGGTGGTAGGCGTGCTCGTCTGGAGGCTGACCTCGTCAACATTTTTCCATTTTCGGTTTCTTTTTCTGGTTCAGTGATGTTTTACCGGAGGTGACATCTGTCATGTCACCTCCGATGCGGTAGTTTTTGGTTAAAAAATTACATTATGTTGTAGTTTGATGTCTTTTTTGTATTTTCTCTGGTTTTGCAGGTTTCAGGTTTACTTCAGAATAAAAATGTCTTGATATATTGGGTCAAATAACTTTTAACAATTAAAATTACGTGAATGAGAAAACGAGACGTCTTGTTGATACGGTGTTGCCAGCTTATTATTTTATATAAGTATATTATTATTTTTATTATCATCCAAAGCTTTGTTTAACTTTATAATAACGGTCTGGACACGTCCAATTTCTGAAATTAAAAAACCAACCCAAAAATTTGCATGTTGTGATTAGCGTAATCACCCTATAATGTTCCTATGGCTGATACACAGGCCTCCTCCCTGTGAGAGGTAGTGGGCCGGAATCCACTACGGGCCCAGTGGGGATTGGTAGAAGGTACATGTCTTCGAATGTTCATAAGATATGTTAGATGCCGTAATTGGTTGACTGAATTACCAAAATACATCACCTGACTTGAAACAGGACGTATCTCTAACATGATGGCATAAACCTACCTTTCATATCCCTGGCAGTAATGTTGAAGAAGCTCTTCTTTTAAATCGCATTGTTTTATTTTTCAGGTGAAAGCAAGATTCTTCACAATGTCTCCGGGGAGTTTCGTTCGGGGGAGCTGACCTGCATTCTAGGACCTTCTGGTGCTGGAAAATCCACACTCCTTAACATACTGGCTGGATATAAGTAAGTGTCTAATTAAATAGCGCAGGCATTTTTCAGCGAAAAAGACCATCCTCAAAGTTTATAATGATTCACCAACACTTATTACAATTTAAATAGGTGCAAATAAAATTAGCTGACTTCACAGACTTGATGCGTATATAATATGAATATCTAATGACGATAAAACAAAAAGATATCGATTTTCTGAAGTAGCTATTTTCCCACTCTGCAACAGGCATTTTGCTATTGTTATCGTTGTTTGTTTGTTGTTATTTCGTGTTGTTCTGTGTCGTTACATTTATGCAATGTATTTTGTCTTTTGTCCCTGGCCCTGACATTGACCAATGAACAAATTGTGAAAAAAAAATGGATACGAGGCTTTTGACTTCTTCGTAGATACGTGTATTGAATGTTATTCTATTTTTGTAATGTGCGTTTTTTTAATGCTGAATAAATCATTTCTTTTCTTTCTTTCTTTCAAACTCATAATTTCAAATGCCTACCTAACGATACAGCTGATAGAGTGGTTACTTGAAATTGTCAGTTACGAAAATCTTTTTATTTTCATAAGAGTCGATACCCATCACCATCGCCTGTGAAGTTTTGACAGCTAGTTTTATTTAACCTTGTCTAAGGTCTGTTGGGCACGCCACAATAGCGGCGGTAAGTCCCCTCTTTGAGGAGTGGTTGGAGAGGCGCCATGTCGTTCTCACCTTCCGCCTGACACAGGTCCTCACCGGACACGGTTGTTTCGGGAAGTTCCTGTTTCGCATAAGGCGGGAGGAAACGCCCGGGTGTCACCATTGTGTGGATCGCCCGGAGGACACGATGGAGCATACGGTGGAGGTCTGCCCAGCTTGGGCGGAGCACCGCAGTGTCCTCGCGGAGGCGATCGGCGGCGGCGATCTCTCGCGTCCGGCCCTGGTCCAGGCCATGATACGGAGCGAGAGAGAATGGAAAGCCGTCACCTCCTTCTGCGAAGCAGTAATGCTTGCGAAGGAGGAGGCGGAGCGGGTGAGGGAGAGAGCCTTGCGCCCTCACGCCCCCACTAGTCGCCGCAGGAGACGCCCTGGGCGTCGAGATTCGCCTGCAGATTCCCAGCCACCATAGGCGCGGGCTTGCGGACGGCGAGCAATGGGTAGCTCGCCGTCCGGTAAGGACCAGGCCCGGGTCGATGGCGCGTCGTGTTCCACGCGCGCCTCAAAGAGATGTCAGCACAAATTGACGGGGTCCGATAGGGCCGACGCCTCAGGGTCGCGGGTGATTTGAAAAGAGATAACCGTGGCCCTGGCACAGGCAACTGAAGGAACACGGGTGGGTTTTAGTCAGTAAAAGTCTGACACGCCCTCCCGCTCCACCCAGAGCGGGAGAAGTCATTTGATGATTTCCCATCCAAAAAAAAAAAAAAAAAAGGACTGCGCTTTTTGTCTTGTTCCAAAACTCTCGTGACTTCAGTAATTACCGCCTTTCTACCTTTGTCCTCATCGCAATCCAGCCATCGTTGGTGATTGAAGGACTAAGTGGTTTCCGCACTTAGTCCTTCATGTGGACCATTGAGCGTGGGCCATGGGTTTTTTTTTTTTTTGTTTGTTTGTTTGGCATCTCGCAGGTCAACCTATGCGGTTGTCGTCTGCTTAAGCGGACTTGCCTGTGGATTCCCTAATAAATTAAGCCTTCACCCCCTGTGGGGTACGAACCTCGGCTTAGGGCGTTGCTGGAAGAGGGCAGCAAATGACTAGCTGGATCAGGATTGGTATTATTTACGGACGAATTTAAAGCTACAGGCGCGGGCTGGCTCGAGCAAGGGTCGGGAGGGGCGTCGATTTGGGCGTCGCGGCGGGCCTCGGCGGCGAGGGCGGTAGGACGGCGATCGGGTTTTGGGCTTATGTAGCGTGCTAGTGGCCTTACTACTCTCCTGGAGGAGGGTAGTGGCGTCGTCGGGGTCGAATGGTGAGCCATGGCGGCCGTCGGTGGTTATTATACCAACCAGCCCACCTCCCTCCAGAAGCCGATCAAAGCTTATGGTCTGTTGAAAACATCTGTGTAAGATCCGGGTGTCCCGAGGGTTTCTGTCCTAATCTGGGTAACGCAAAGAGCATATGCGCGACGGTCTCGTCCGACTCCATGCAAGGTCTGCACAGGGGATTGTTATGCCTATTGCGTGAAAGTGTTTGTTTAGCGAGCAGTGTTCTGTGATGGTCACGAGGCGTAGGCCATTTCTGTCCAGGCGTTATACACTTCTGGTTATCTTTCCATCTGAGTATGGCAGAGCTTCCTTGAACTGCCTGCAGCCTGATGCAGCGAGGTCCACCACCTTTCGGCTTGTGTGTGGGTGGACTCCTGCAGCCACCTGCGTATCTGGTTGAAGGGGTATGATGGGTTCGGACCCGCAGGCCGACGTGCTGGATGTTCTCCTGGCTAGTTCGTCATATGCGTCGTTGCCTAGTGATCCGCTGTGTCCTTTTATCCATTGCAGTGTCACTGTGTTGCGGTTGGATACCGTTACTCGTTCTAGAGCATTGTGACATTCTAGTATTATACTCGAGGTAATATATTTTTTCCCCAATGATTGGAGGACTGAGGCACTGTCGGAGAGTATACGTATATGGGTGTCCATAACTTTCCTGGTTTCTATGGCATACGCTGCTTGTATAATGCCCACAAACTCCGCCTGATAGACGGTGTTGAACCCCTACACTTATATCCATCATTCTTATCAAAACATTCCCAACGACAACATATCACCAATTCATACATTGAAATTGACTCATATAATTTGCATGCATGCTCAAATACCTACCTACTCATAATTATATTTTTTTCATTGAAAACTAATAGTACCTACTCATTAATTCGTTTTAATCATAAACTTAAACTCAAACTCAAAGCATTTCAATTATACCATTTACATGCATTTTTGAATTGTCAAGGAGTCGGTAAGTCAGAAATATGAAGCTATTTGCCCATTCCATACCTATGAGGAAGAAAGGGCAAGAAACTCCATGGACACTCTTTTAAACAATTTGTTCTTACAAATATATTAGCAACACCATTAATGTTAATCCTATATATGACAACGATGCACAAAAACCATACACGTTACTCGTAAAAGCGTCCAAAGTGCAACAAAAAATAAATAAAAACAATCCAAAATATAAAATTTGAAAATAAGCCGTGGCAGCTAAGAGACGACCAGTCCCAAGTGACGGCGCCCGTTCACGAACATGACGCATAGATCAGCACCATTCACCTCAACCATTTTGAAGGGAGCTAAATGATCCAACACACGCGCCACCGTAAGCGAGACATTTGAATGAGCATGACATACTATCAGCCGCCAGCGCATATTCAAATTCATTTATTGGTGTGATTTTTGGTACATTTTACATGAGATCTTAATAATAAATAATTCGTTCCTCAAAAATCTACCTTAAAGGTGTTATTGTTGCCTCATTCACATAAGTTGTGATTATTATTTAAAAAAAAAATTGTCAACAAGTTAATATAAAATAATTACAACAAAACTCTCTCAAAACAAAATAATCTTCAAGTTCATATAAATCATTTGTATGCAAATATTATCAAACCATAGCGCACTAGCTTATTTTTAAGACTTCTAAATGTCATTAGTTCATTCGTTTTACAAATAAATTATTCTTATTATGTCGTATCACATAGGTACCCACCCGTTGCTTAGTACCCAAACAACAGATCGTCACACACTGGAACGATATGCTGAAAAATGTGTTGGTTATTTTTATAAATCATTGTCCCATTGTCTACAGATATTGGTTCCAAGATGAAATAGGATAGTAGTCAGTCGACCATTAACACCAAGATATATAATATCAGCCAGTAACTGTCTTACTGCAGAGCAAAAGCCTTTCCTTATGCATAAGCATTGATCACCAAGCTTGCTCTTGAAGGTTTTCAGACTTATACAGGTGGCAGGGACATCGACCCGAAAACTGAAATCATGAATTCAGCCCATGATTTGCCCAAAGCGTAGAATTTTTTCGTTGAGAATAAAAAAAAACTGCTGTTGATTAGAAACATGCAATAATACCGATGCGCTGAAAAATTCAAAACTTTTATAAATGATAAATGATTTTATTTCTGTATTAGGTTTTTAAAAACACTTTCACACGTCAAACATATTTTAAAAACTAGATGAGATCGGCGTTTCCTATCTGACTACTCTGAGAAGAATGGCCGAAACAAACTCAGAGGTCACAGTCACTTTCAAAGTCCAGACGTAATCTTGGCCAGGGCATGTGAAGACCATGTAGATTGACGTCTGAAATGGTCTTTTGAGGAAAGAACCACACAGAATGAATGGACCGTTCCAGTCAGTGCACGCATTTGTCAGTAATCATGCAGTTCAACACAAAACTTAAGGAGCTCAACGATTCGACGAACATTACCAAAGAAAGGACATTTGGGTAGGCCGCATAAATTACTCAAACTGCCAGACCATGATTAAAACTAATTTAAAAAATTAAAAATAGACTGAGATATACAAAAACAACAAATCCACACTGCCTTCACATTCACAATAATTAAAATATTATAATACTTTACAAAGTAAATTTTCATGTCATTGTTATAGTATGTCAAAGTGTATAAAAATCCGAGAATAAACTTGGTCAGATCATATGAGGACCCTGTAGATTGGTGTCTGAAATGGTCTTTTGAGGAAAGAACAACACTGATTTGAGTGGACCTGTCCAGTCAGTGCACGCATTTGTCAATCATGGTGCAGCTCAACTCAGAACTAAGGAGCTCAACGACTCGACGAACAATACAAAAGAAAGGACAATTGGGTAGGCCGCATTAAGTACTCAAACAGCCAGACCTGAAAGAAAAAACAAAAGAAAAATACAATGACCCACATAGTCCTCACATTCACAAAATTAAAATAATATTATACTTAATACAGTAAATATATACATGTCATTTTGTATGTGAAAGGTACAAAATATTTTAAAAAATCATAATAATAAAAATATTTTAAAAAATTGCAAAATAATATTAAACATCAAGATTGTCTGTGTAAATTTATTGGAGCAGATCAATCCCAAGCCTTCCTGTCCTCAATATAGTCTTTGACAGTATTATAGGCTTTCTGGCATATTTTCCGCTTTATAAAAGATTTGAATTTATTAAGGCTTAGTCCTTGAATGCGGCTAGGAAGTTTATTATAAAAACGTATACATTGACAATTTTTAATTTAGTCTTTAGATTTCAGAATCATGAATTAGATCCATGGAAACAGTTTACGCGTCAATTTCCTTGACACCCTGTGTATGTCCTTCGCCGACGTCAGTATCTAAGATAATCTTAGAAAGTACATATAAATTGAAAAAGTCACATTGATACATGCACAGATTTGAATCCACAGCCCTGTGCATTAGATTCGATGCCTTAACGACTGGGAGTGGCCCAGTGGTTAAGGCAGCATGACTTGCGTAGACTGAGCTGTCAGTGTCATCCGGACTTGGTCAATCCCACG
Organism: Dasypolia templi; assembly: GCA_963555695.1. Classification (NCBI taxonomy): domain Eukaryota; kingdom Metazoa; phylum Arthropoda; class Insecta; order Lepidoptera; family Noctuidae; genus Dasypolia; species Dasypolia templi. The sequence continues at coordinate 7,113,987 of OY743137.1, read as the reverse complement.
CTCACTTCACCTAGGTTTTCACGGTGAGATGGTTACAGCATAGCAATACTGTCGTCCTCATTAGTTGTAGCAAATTAAATACAAATGATCATAGTAGGAGTTTTACAAGATGTTATTATGCATCATTAGCTAGCTAATCTACGATGGCAGTTGATCTACATGGGTCAATCGACAACATAGTTACAGTAATACTGTTAAGGTAATAGCTAGACAGCCGTATCCAGTGGTGTTTGAAAATGGTGGTGAATGACGATTTATATGATGTTTTGCTTACATATATATATTAATTGTATAAGGGCGTAAAATTTGTTTGGAAATACCGATTTGAAAACATATTTTTGCATATTAAAGCCCAACTCTTGAGGAAGGCTATTGGCTATTTGATATCACGCTATTACAATAGGGTGTGGAGCAAAAAGAAAAAAGTCAGAAAGAACGCAAAGCGAAATCGATGTTAAAGCGCAAGTATCATTTAACAAAAAACGTTAAAGGCAATACATATTGGTCATAGTTGGCCGAGCGAAGGCGAGTACTAACATATAGACAGCCCATTATCGAGCCTCGCCATTGCTTGTCAACGCTCGCCTAGCTGGCCGAGTGCAGGCGAGCGCCAACGTGTATACGGTTCGGTTGGCGTGCCTCGCCACCACTCGGGATCGTGCACTATGACTCATCTCACTTCGGATTAATGTCGGTTTTTCGCACAAATGAAAGGTCGCCTTGAATAAATTTGCCTACGCTCGCTTTGGCTGAGGCTTGGCCAACATGTAGACAGCAGCACTCACCTTGTTTCAATTTGTCTACACTCGCGTTGGCTGAGAATAATAATATTCCAAATGTGCCAATTTCGAATCGACCAACAAGCCACAAATGGTTCGTCCTAGAAAAAGTCACCCATTATCTCATCTGTATCCACTAATATCAAACACCGTAAATACCTACATTATATAAAATAACGTTGGATCAAACTCGAAGAAAAAAAGTTGACAAAAAAAGAAGTTGGTAGTTGGTATGACAGTTAGCATCATAACGGTAAGTTGGTATGCAGAGACGAAACGACCCTTTTCTGTTCCGTGTTTAATCTATGCATATGTAGTACTTAATGTTTAACAGTGACAATTATTTATGATAGCTACACATTATTCTCACGAGTTATAAAGAAACATGTCTGTCGCGTAGTTTATTTGAACACCATAATTATATTGTTTAATAGGTACATCTGCCATTACATGTATTTATAGTTAAATCAAAGTAGTTTTTAAGGTAGTTGGTTTGCTCCGTTATTGTTGCCTACTTTAAAAAAAAATACTACAAAGTTATATAACGTTAATTTCAAAAGTCGTCTTTAGAGATGTATTTTAGTTTTTTTGCCACAAACTTGTTTTGTTTTCGTGGTCAGTTGTTTTTTATTTTTTAACTTTTTTGTTATGGTACCTTCCCCCTCTTGGCTACTCGTATATTTATTTTACAACAATAAGTTAAAGTAATCGACCCGTGGAATACTTATTTTTGTGTAGTTCCGGTGGCCATCTTCATCATCAGGTCCACTTCGCTAAATGGTTCTTTCCGAGACCGGATGCACGAGTTACTATAAGAAACACCTAAATCGTTCCAGATGTGCCTTAAATATTTGAAGAGTGCCTTCGATTTATCCAGGATTCCATAATCAGATCCTGACCTGATGACAATGGGACCACCTAGGAAGTATATCCTTTAAACTAAAAGAGAATTTTGAAAATCGGTCTGGCCGTTTTTGAGTCATTGGGCAACATATTATGTACATCAAAAACCGATCAAGTGCTAGCAGAACTCGCGTGGAGAGGGTCCCGTACGAGGATGTTAGCCAACAAAAACATGTCATGTAAAGGTGGTTGCCAGGAACATATAATTAGCGCCATAAATTTTGACCAAGTTGTAAGGTTATTAGAGTTAGGCCTTGTAGAGTTAGGGGCTTGGCTGTATATTAAACCTGATAACTTTAGAACAGTGAAAAGTCTTGGACTTTACATGAAATGTTTTTTTTTGTAAGGTGCTATATTTATTTTTATTATTACACAAATATGTTAAAATCATAACCATTATAGAAAAAATATGTAGGTTATAAAAAGAGGTCAAATAATTAGTTTGTATTTTTTTTTATTTTATGTTTAGTCTCGTATTTTCTTTATTAAGTTGATAAGTCTGAACTCTATGAAGTTATACCTTGAGCGGTTTACTAGCAGCAACTGAAGAGTTTCACTATCACGTCATGTCTCTATAATCTGACCCTCGATACCAAGTTCAATCTATTGGACTAGTCAAAACAAACAATATGAACACAAACTGGAGGGGTTTACCAGAAGCCACTGAAGAGTTCCACTATCCACCTCCTGGCTCCATTATCAGACCCTCCCCAATCTATTGAACTCGTCAAAGCAAATTATATGAGCCCAAACTCGAGAGGTTTGCTAGTAGCCACTGAAGAGTTCCACTATACACCTCCTGGCTCCATCATCAGTTCCAAGATCCCAAATTATAGTTTTGTTATCCGAACTAAATGTAGTGGTTGCTATTAATAACATTATTTTTCGTTTTTGTTTGGCTACGGGTTATTATTGTGGATCATAGCCAGTTGACAAAAAAATTGTTCAGAGTCATAAATTTTGGAGTACCGCTAAAGAAGATAATACCAAGAGATTTAAGACGATCATTGCTCTTAACTGATAAGTTTATCTTTGTCATTGCTTAAGCTCAGACTGTAAAGTCATAGCATAACATAACATCACGCCTTGTTATCCCTGCCTATTGCCATTAACCGTACACAAATCCAGACTCCGGGCTGCTACCGAGAAGTTCCAGATAGAAAAAACCTAATAACACTTTGCCCGACCTGGGAATCGAATGCTCAGCAGTAACTCTTGCAACCACTGGACCAACGAGGCAGTAAAGTCATATTTACCTAAATAAACAAAAAGTGAAACATCTGATATCAGCTTAATATTATTTCACTAAAAATAAAATAACATTTACAGCCCCAATCCCCCCTTTAGGAGGTTGTTTGAAAAAAGTTGAAATTTCGTGCCAAGTTTCAAGTTTAGTAAGTCAAGGAACAAGATTTTTCATACAAACAGTGTTACGGATGGATGGATACGGACTGCTGGACCGGGATGGTTGGCGCTCTTTGGGGGAGGCTTACGTTCAGCAGTGGACGGCAATTGGCTGATGATGATGATGATGATACAAACAATATCCTTTCCTTTTCACCCCCTTGAATTTCCAAAATTGCACCCGTTAGTGGGCGAATTTCCAAAAACCCCTTCTTATAGGATGTTTAAGTCATAATAAGTATCTATTTGGCAAATTTCTGCCCGATCCGTTCTGTAGTTTAAGGTGCGTTGAGAGATCACCCAGTAAGTCAGTTTCCTTTCAGAATAGAGACTATATTTGTAGTAAAACCTTCAAAATTATTAAAAAGTGCTGTACTACGAGTAATAGCTATTCATATGACGCACACGACCCTTCCAAAGATTTTTAATTGCGTAGCAGAAACTGTAATGGAAATTAAATTAAAAAAGAAGCATGGAATTTAATAGATTTATGACAAGGTTATCTCTATAAAGTGTATTGTAAAGGTTCTTGTTTTTTTTATATTGATTGTCTCAATGTCGTTCATATATCAATCTGCTTAAGGCGAGGTTGCAGTACTTTTTAACTTTCTTAAACCTCTGTAAATCTAGCCATATGAAAATGTTGCTCAAAAAATATGTTTTAGGAAAATTTTAACATGTGTTCAAGCGCCGTGTGAACAAATAAACGTGAATTATAATAATTGTCTCGATGAAAAAACCCTACTTTATATCCCGATTTAAAACGTGTACCCTAAAGAGATTCCATAATGAAACCATGCAAAAGTTATGTAAATTAAAAGGTTTATTGTTTTTAGGCCATGTTGAGAACACATTTTAGAATTACGTTATTATTTTAATACTGTACAAAATCTAGCAGTTCAAGCGCAAGCACACTACAAGACACACCGCACTACAATACTTAATAAATATCATTAATTAATTAATCCACTAATACACAATCCACAGCCTAAGCCACTAAGAACGAAACTTGCGCAAGAGTTCGTTTTATGACAAAGGTCAATAAGCAGTGATTAAAAAAAAAAAAGAAGTTTAATAGGTAATCAAAGTTTGTATGGAAGTTCGTCATTCTTGCCGATGGAAAATCCTATAAACACAACAGGTGGTTTATTATTTTTAATATATTTCATGCATTTTGTTTTATCAATCTCTCAATATCGGCAAACGTGTGCGTATGATACACATACTCGTACATTTAAAAAAACCGACGTCTTGCACATCTTTAGACATGTGAGCGTACCCTTACAATGTCAATCAGCGTCCAACATGCCCTGACTTCTGTAGCCTAAATTTGTATCTTTAAAAAATCACTTAGTGCTTGATCACTTTTTAATCGGTCTACTCATTTCAATAAATTTATCAAGGGATTAATTAAAGATTAAGATTCCATTTAAATACCACAAAAAATGAGACATCATCTACTATAACTAGGTTCTTGCTCTAATTGACAATCCTAATGTCAGGAACACAAGGTTCACATCTATGTCTTCAATTGGATGAAGCAACCAATTGAATCGAATCATTCAATGTCGGTCATCCTTTTCGTTTCTGCCTTTCAACCAATGTGAATTAATTACAATGAACCGTATATTATACATACTAAATCAATACAGATAACTAAATCCTGATCAATTAAAACCAAAATATCAATATGCGTGCTCATGACGTATTTGCGTTAAAAAAAGAAAATACTTATAAATAAGATATAAGATAAAACAACCAACCGATTTATGTGTTATTCGCTTTAATATCTGGGACCCGGACCTTTGTAAGGCGTACGAGGGGCTGAAGCAAGCTTGCAGAGGCCCGTTAGGCGCTTTTAATAAAATGAGGCACCAACCTACGATTATCTCTGTAGGCACTATGCAAGTGCACACAAAAACAATCCACCGTAAGATTTGGGTTGCTAAAATGGACTAAAACTATGGAAGGACTATGGCTCCTGCCTTACCAGCAGGTCAACTGCACTCCCAATAATAAGCCCACTGAAACGGTCGCTAGCACATAGTGACGTAGCAACAAAGTGGCAACGTACCTTCAGGTGCTTGAGGAGTGGAGAGGTATTCCGCGGCTATCAGAAAAATCCCGGAAGTACGGTCAAGATCCCAGCATCTTACTGGAACAATTCCTTCCTCCGAGCACGTTTGCTCTTGCAAATCTTCACTCAAGCCGGCCAATAAAGACAAGAATAAGATGAGTCTCTGTTCCTAAGTGAAACACCGTGGTTTGTGGTGATCAACCATATATTAATTAAGATGTTAATAGTGGAGAATTATGGGCAACTATATGATTTATTATTGAAAGTGATGACAAGTGTATCTTGTGTGAAGGAAAAAAAATGAATGTTTTTCATTTACTGCAAATAATTTCTGGACAAAACTAATCCGAGTAAAGAATGCAAATGTTTCACAGAGACAAACACATTGATTACTTGAGAATAAATGTCGTGTTCAAATTATTCTTATAAGATTTTGTGGTACGGTACAGAGTCCAGTAATGAATACTGAAATTTCGGAAAATCGATGATTCCATGATCGTTCATGCGATACTGAACAGAATGTAAGGCAACACAATGTTGGTGCTAGAATCGTAATTCCTTGAAATAATCAATTTAATTTTAATAAATCTTTCTCCTATCCTAATGAGATAGATGTTATCCTAACTTCCTAACTAATATTATAAATGCGAAAGTGTTGTTACCTTGTGTGTGTTACCTATACACGCCTAAACCACTGAGCCGATCATCATGAAATTTTGCATAAACGTGGCCAGGGGTACAGAAAAGGACATAGGGTTTTTGTTATCCAGAAAAAATGTACTGTTCCTGAAGGAAAGAACATTAACTTTCGACGGTCACAACTGCTTTAGGATGCTAGATGGCTCTACGTGTCTTACGTATCATGATTGAGTTAAAAGATTTTTTGTTTAAATAAATAAGGAATACATTTGTGATACTTTTTGTCCCTGTAGTCTGTTGGATATTTCCGTGAGATGATTCCCGACCTCCACGAGGTCGAAGCCGCGGGCAAAAGCTAGTTTGTAAATAATACAAATTATTACTTTAGAATTTATACGTTTTGCGAGTTCGACCAGTCCTCGTTGCATTTTATTGCCGTGGTCCAGTCGGTCTACGGAACTCGTCAGTTTGCGGTTTTAAAAGGAGTCCCTTATAAAACTACAGTTAATAGGAAAATTACGACTATCACTGTTTTATAACATAACACGCCTGTAATCCGCGAAGGGATAGACAGAGGTGGACAAGTCCCATGTAGGTAATGGGAGGCGAGCTTATTGCCATCAAACGGACACAAATTCAGACTCCTTGCTACTAGAACTTCCTCATGGAACAACTCATAAACACTGTGCCTGACCTTACAATCAAACGCAGGACGTCACAAACAAAATGTTTTATAATTTATATTTTTCTCTTTCTCAGTACAAACGGCGTTAACGGCAGGATAACTGTGAATGGTCACTCCCGTGAAATGAGAGTCTTCAAGAAGCTGAGCACCTACATCATGCAGGATGACTTGTTGCAGCCCAGGCTGACGGTTCAGGAGTCTATGATTATCGCAGCCAACTTGAAGTTGGGAAAGGAATTAGGGAAAGCTGAGAAGGAACTTATTGTGAGTTCTTTTATAATAATTTTTCCCTGCAATTGTCAAATGTGAACTTCAAAACTACCAGCTCCCATGATATCAGGTGGAACAAATAGTTTTGTGATATAAACTAATATTATGAAGAAGTAAAATTTGTTTGTTAGTATGTTTGTAGGTAGGGGGTGATATGTGGAACTCCCAGTAGGATTTCAAAAACTCTTTATGCATTTGAATTGCCAAATTCTAGAGGAAGGATTTAGGTATTCAACATCATGCCCCTTGAGGACTTAAATGCGGAGCAAAAAAAAAACTGAAAGAACGCTAAGCGACTAGAAATCGGGGGACTAGAAATTACACGTTAACGAAGTCGCAGGCTAGTTAACTAGCAATTTTTTTTTTTTTTTTTTTTTTTTTTTTTTTTTTTTTTTTTTTTTTTTTTTTGGGTGGGAAATCATCAAATGGCTTCTCCCGCTCTGGGTGGAGCGGGAGGGCGTGTCAGACTTTTACTGACTAAAACCCACCCGTGTTCCTTCAGTTGCCTGTGCCAGGGCCACGGTTTTCTCTGTGGAATAACCCGCGACCCTTAGTTAACTAGCCTAAGCTAGTTACTTATACAGTGAATGTCAGAAATGTTGTAGGACTCCTTAAAAGATGTCAATCCATTGGCAAATGTATAATTATAATAATCAAAAGACTGTTTGCCTATTTTCAATGCAGATACATGCCCTTTAGGGAGTAAAAAGTTTCTCAAGAAAATTTTTTCTAAGACGTACCGAGGACATCATACAATTTTAATAACACAAAATTAAAGCATTCTTTCCCCTGTCCTTTCCAATAATTCATCAATAAACATTACTTGTTCATAATTAACACCAGAAAGTTCAACAAAGGAGTTAAAATTAAACGAAAGGGATCTACTGAATCAATTTCATTGATTGAAGCAATAAAATTATTCATCTCAATCACTTTGATCGTCCAATAGTTAAGTTTCGTTTTAGACAAATAGATATAGAAACTCATTGGGGACGTTTTGGAAGCCTTTTACAGTTTCATGTTTGATTGGAATCTTTTCATGCGAATATCGAAAGGTTTCGACTAAAAGGCTCGCAGCAAAGATCGTATCTCTCTCTCTTCCGGGAGTAAAGAGAAGAAATGTGAAAGATAATGGGTGGAGCATTTGATAATTCAAATGTGCACACAAAACAATAAAAAACTGCGGTCGATATACAATGAATATTTAGGATTTTCTATAGAAAACATGGCTAGTAGGTTAGTAGTTAGTAGGCGTATATTTAGCATAGAAGAAGAATAACTGTTACGACTTTTCTTAATTAAAATTAAAAAGGTACACTTTGGTATATTGATGTTGTAACGTATTTTTTTGTTTTGTAGTGTGGGATATCATCAATTGACTTCTCCTGCTCTGGGTAGAGCGGGATTGCGTGTTAGACTTTGACTGACTAAAACCCACCCGTGTTCCTTCAGTTGCCTGTGCCGGGGACACGGTATCTCTTTCGAACAACCCGCGAATGTTATAACGTATCGGAGAACGCTGGAAAACGTTACGGTCTATATGAGTAGCAAATTGTAAAAAATAGGCCAGGAACGTCTATAGAATGCCTTTACTATTAGTTGACGCGATCACCAGTCAACCAAGCATGTATTACGTCACTGTTTTTCAAGCACCGTTCGTTCGAATAATGTGTAGGTAGATTATATTTAATGATGTTTAAGGGAAAGAATGCATACACGGATGCAACGTACGAGTTCTCTTAATGTCAAATCGATCGTCAGAAGAAGTGATTAAATACGTGAAAATAATATAGGAAGAGCCAAATGCCACACATTCCCTTTAAAACGACTGCCCTTTTAAAATATATAATCGATGAAAGGTTATTTCGCTTACTTCCAGTAATTATTATTTAAGATATTCCTTATTTATTTTCCTTAAAACAATGAGGCGGAAGTTGGAATAATTATGTATTATTCAGTTATTACGGTGCCAACAGGTTATTTACCTACATAGACACTGATTTTAAAAACAAAAGGCATTAGTCTAAACTGATTGTTTAATTACAATCAGATGCTTGTTATTTGTTGGTTTCTTCTGTACTTTTATTTACGCTTTTACATACATATATAACATCACGCCTGTAATCCCGGAAGGGTAATTCAGAGGAGTACCTATAGTCCACCCACATGTCGCCAGTTATGTTTAAGTCCCATGTAATAAGGGGCGAGAATATTGCCATCAACCGGGCACAAATCCTGACTCCGGGCTGCTACTGAGAATTACTAGATAAAAAAACCCAATAACATTTTGCCCGACCTGGGAATCGAACCCAGGACCTCATGCTCAGCAGTAGCTCTTGCGACCACAAGACCAACGAGGCAGTCCTTAAAACAAAGGAATAAGAAAAAATGAGACTATGCCTAAAAAATTCAGTCTAAACAGGGAAAATAGTTTTATTGTGTTAATTTCTTATTCAAAGTTATTTTCGCGTAAGCTATTTATCATTTTCCTACCTTTTACATTCTAAGCTAGATCACTGATTGGTCACATTCAGGTACCCAATCTAAAAGTTTTCATGATCCAATTTAAGGCAAACGTGATCTAATCTGATTTAAGAGGGACTTCAAAGAAAACTGAATTCAACTTAGAACAAGTACTGATTCTTTAATTAGATATCAGAGTCATCTTATTATTTGGCTTTAATCAGTTATTTACGCCTGGTTTGAGGCAATAGGCTCGCCCCCTATTACATGGGACATAAGCATAACTGGCGAAATGTGAGTGTACTATAGGTACTCCTCTGCCTTACCCTTCCGGGATTACAGGCGTGATGTTATGTTATAAGGTTTAGAGTTGACACAAATAAATACAAATTCTTAAAAAAAAATTACTATAGTCTATTTTTTCCTTTCGTATGAAAACCCACTCTGGCTTTATATCAAAGGCTTGATAGGCGTCTTGTAAATATATCACACAGTTACAGAATATTTATAACGAAAAAACCTTTTATTTTAAAAACATTCTAATTTTCCTGTAATTTCTCTTCCGAGTTTGTCGGTGAAGTGAAGGCTTAACTATGGGATTTATCGTGCAGGATGTCTAGACTATAGGATTTATTTTTATACTTTATTTTTCAAAACCAGTTTTATTGATCTTATTCTTAATTTTATGTTGTTGTGTTTTCTTTTTATGTACCTTGCATGCCGAAAGGTAAAATATGGTGATACCAAAACTATGATAGACATATGAGCTACATGAAAGATAAACATCCGCATGTTGTTTACCCATATTTGCAAATAAATAAATGATTTTGAATTTGAATTTGGTCATTTATGAGAAGGATAGTCAAGACATTGCCATCTGTCAAAAGCCTATGTTATACTAAAACTTTAAATGTGGATCTCGTGATCCTCATCTTGTTTGAATGAATCAATGAATCAGATCATCGCCGCCAGGCCTAGGGGTTACTATGGGTCTCACCGGGCGGTGACAGACCGCCAAGATGTCGTGAAGAGCGCGACGCTTTACTGTGAGCATCGCGGCGCTCCTACAGAAAACACTATAGCAACCATTTACATGGGCGTGTGTAGTAACCACGCGTTCATACTTTTACTGGCCACTGTTGCCAACACAATGAGGTATAGCCTCCGCGGGAGGTGAACGGGGGCGAAGCCGCGGTACCGCTCGCCACTTTCCCTTAATTCATTATTTTATTAAGAAAATCTCATAAACCGCACTTGACAGATGCATGGCACACAAGTAGCTGCTGTTATACTCTAAATGGTTCCCTGACAACTTCCACAAAACATTCATGTAGTCATAACTCCGTGGTTGTCATACAAATTAAAAATAAACGAAAACTGTTTTTTCCAGGTGGAGGAAATTCTTCAAACCCTTGGCCTCTGGGATCACAGGAACACCATGTCGGACAGTCTATCTGGTGGTCAACTTAAGCGTCTCTCCATTGCGTTGGAGTTAGTCAATAACCCACCCATCATGTTCTTGGATGAGCCTACTACGTGAGTTTGACTTATTTTCAACCCCCGACGGAAACAGGGGTGTTACAAGTTTAACGTGTGTATCCGTGTGTCTGTCTGTAGCTTCGCAGCTCCCAAACGGCTGAACAACTGGCATAGCTAAGGACACTACTGGTGTCCTTAGCTATGATTCAAGAAAACCTGTTCAGCCGTTTGAACATAATCAGCTCTTTTCTAGTTGATGAATGGATGTGAGCATTTTTAACAGAGTAATCGAGTTGAAATTTGGTATTCTGTTATTTTAATTATATAAGAGCATGGTAACCTTGAAATTATGCTGCAACATCACCTGGAATTTGAAAGTTACCCAACTCCGTCGTCGGAGGTATCGTGTTTCGGCTCATCGGAATAGTCTCAATAATATGTAACAGGTTTTTAAGGTCTGATGATCGAGCAGGAAAAATAAATGGGGATAAATTAGTAACTATCCTCACTGTGTGAGAAATACATACATCTGCTAAGATTTCGAAGACGAGGTACGTGTCGATTGTGGCGTGTCTACTTTTAATCTATAAAGTTTAAAAATAAGAAATAAAAGTTCAAAAACCTCAACACAAATTCCCGGGCACCGTAGGCGCGGGCTTGCGGACGGCCAGCAATGGGTAGCTCGTCAACCGGTTAGGATCAGGCCCAGGTCGACGGCGCGTCGCTCTCCTTGCGCGCCTCAAAGAGATGTCAGCACATAGTGAGGGGGTCCGATAGGGCCGACGCCTCAGGGCAGCGGGATGTTCGAAAGAGATACCGTGGCCCTGGCACAGGCAACTGAATGAACACGGGTGGGTTTTAGTCACATAAGCAAAGTCTGACATGTCCTCCCGCTCCACCCAGAGCGGGAGAGGTCATTAAAAAAAAGCCTTTACAAACCCTCGTCACCTAGCCAGAGTAACAAGTTTCTCTAAAATGAAAAACATGTCTTACAAAATCCCTCTGTAAAAAACAGAACCTTATGAATAAAAATACCTCCAATCATAAACAGTGTTACCAACAAAAGGTACCCAAAAACAACCTCTTGTTTTTCTACGACGATAACGTTTGTCTCATTACAAGAAGAGGGTTGAAAAAAACAATTAGACACAACCGCCATAACAGCATTAATCCGCCCGTTTGAGGAAAAGAATAATCCTCAGATTAAACATGAGTAATTGGTGTCATTATGACTGCCCGCGTATGTTCGCGTAGATATTTTTCTGTTTTCATATAAGGATGGAAAAAGGTGTTATTTAATTTAACTATTATCTGGTAATGACGGAACCTTGTTTTCTTGCTCGTCATAACGGCGAAGTGGAGTGAAAAAATGGGATTGTTTAAAAAACCGGCCAAGTGCGAGTCGGACTAACGCACCGAGGGTTCCGTACAAATCTGTAGGTACATAAATTTAAGTTCACACGCGTTCATGAGGAAAGGGGTAGTAAGTTTAAAATTATTACTAATATTTATTATTTGGATGTAACTAAAAATTTACGGTTTCCGCAATTTTCCTTTTGTATGTGCTATAAGACGTTGCTTCCTACCAAATTTGAAGATTCTGAGTTCACGGGAAGTACCTCGGGAGTGTCGAAATTTTGCGGAAATTTGCGGCATAAACGGCTGTCTTTTGATTGCGTTGGCTTAGAAGTTTGATTTTTTCACAGCTCTAAGGGACAGTAGTCCTGAGTATTTGATATATTAATTCCAGCTTGATAAAAGGGTCTTGACAGACAGACAGACGGACGGACAACAAAGTGATCCTATAAGGGTTTTGTTTTTTCCTTTCGAGGTACGGAACCCTAAAAAAGACAGGTAGTCAACTCTTTTCTTTGTTCAAACTGTTGACCAGCTTTAACTTTATTATGTCAGGTAGAACGGGACTAACATTTGCCCATTCAAATATCGAATAAATAAATTGTACAACCACAATTCCCCCTAGAAATGTTTTAACTAGAATCTTTCCGATAGAAACGAGTCAGCAATTAAACACAGTCCTTCTAATCTGTATTCTCCTCGAATTTGAAAGCACAAAATCTTTGGAGCAATTCATTAATATCTATTGCCTAAAAGGTCTGTTCCAATCGGAAAGCTAAACAGAATTACATAAGTTCAATGGGAGGTAATTGGCTTAATCACTAGGTCCTCCCCATAACCTTTTATTGGACCTTTAACCTGAAGCGTGTTTACAGAATCACGGCATGTACTTAATCCATTGAAAGAGGCTATTTTGACAAAAATTGCCCGTAGGACCCAGGATGCTGAGCTGTTTTGAAGTGACCCGCTTTGTGTTGCATTAATTTTGCCCCAATCTATTGATACTGCTTTTGGAGTATGAACAAAACAACGCATAGGTACCATTATTTTAATTGTGCTCGATTTTTTTTTGAATTTAAGCGATGCATTGCAACGCGGTGAATGAAAAAAAAAAGAAGAAAAGATTATGGAACCATAAACAAATCATCCATTCCCGGTACTTTTGTGACAGAATGTATTATAACTTTGTTTTGGCCCAAATACTTTATGTAAATTAAGATGTACCCAAAGTTCTGATATGAACGGTTTAATTTTTATTAAGGTACTTAGTTAAGCTGTTTCTAAACTGTTGTATTAATAATGTAGTTAGGCATATGCATGATAACCATACGTTCTTGATTTTTTTGTACGCTTTAACTGGCAAATTTAACTCTTTTTTAATTTATTTCCATCCACAATGCACATGTATTGTACTTACTCATGTTTTACAAAATTAAAATATCTATCTGTCTATCTATCTATAATTCACCTTCATACTCTAGGGTCTTCATCTAGAATGCACTGATTATTCTTTATGTTGGAACCCTGTGGGATTTACGGTGTCCGTTTGATTGAAGACCCACGTTTGACCCAGTTCAATAAAACAAATTAAAAGTTCCAAATCGTACATGTAAGTAATAGGATGTTTCATCCTTGATTTCCTATGTAATACTTCTGAATGATATCCTGTAATGATAAAGTTGATAATCGGCAAATGATTTTTTTTAGCAAAAGGTTTTGCTATCAATATCAATTTACGACAAAAATTTACATTATTTAGTGGCGGTTCACGTATGCAAACGTTGTTTAAGTCGGAATTTACCAACGAAAAAATTTTGAATTGTTGACAGCTCTTGCGTACAAAACCAGTCAGACGTCATTTTTTTTGCGGATTAAAGATATTTGACGCTGGTATAAAACAGACCTTTTTTCACAAAAAAATAGTGGTAATATATAATGTTCACAAAATGCTTTAGCATTTTTTACCCATTGCAATCAAAGAGCAGTTTTCACTTCAAAGGACCATTCCGTATGAACCACATACATAAGTTTTGACTTTGAAAAATGGCGACCCGTAGCCTGCGTTGACTATTAATTACATAACTCTTCAAAGATCACGGTCAAAATATTAACAGTTAGGTGACCGAGATTGGCAAGAAATGTTATCCTTATAACTTAATGTATGTATTTCTTACGTGTAAACCGCGAATTATCCTTTTGTGAGACGTACTCAGTCATACAGGGGAAATAGTGTGAGTTTCTTTTAACCATCTCAAATTACATTCTCTGCACATTTGTAACATTTTTGTACCGCTTGGTTTTTACCGCTAAATGCAATTATTTCAAATTAAGTAAAGTAAGCTAAAATAACAATTATCTAACGAAATACATTAAACAGTACATATTATGTCCCTAAATTACGTTACTTAAAATCAGGCTCACTACCAAAGAAAGGGATCTTAAACTAATCAATTAAATTACATTAGGTATTTGCCTATGAAGTTACTGTTTTACAATACTGGCCAATTGAAACGTAATTTATGTATGGCTGGCAATAAATTCTAAATTCAAATGAATTGTATTGAAAAAATATGGATTTCCATTTTCAAATTCAGTCATTTGATTAGTCATCAATATGGACATGATAAAAATACATGTTCATTATGAAATACGAGTTCCGTCTCGGTAGCAATGCTGCACACAACATTAATTACGTGTACGGAGTAAACACTACAAACGAAGGCACGACTCGTTATTGGTTAATAGCTCATCCCCGCTGCTCGTACTCGACAACGCTCGAACTCATACGGCATAACGGACGGTCTCTAAACTACAAGAGCTAAGGTTGGAAGTTTTGCGTCATCCACCGTACTCAGACCTTGCGCCAACAGACTTCTACTTTTTTCCAAAATTTGGACAACTTCTTGGCCGGGAATAAAATCAATACCCGAGTGGCAGTACAAATGCCTTTGAAGAGTTTGTTGGCTCCCGTACATCTGACTTCTTGAAGAAGGGCATTAAAAAACTACCACTGCGCTGGCAGAGATACATCGATAGCGTGGGTGCATATTTTGATTGACAAAAAATATGTTAAAAGGATTTTAACTTCCTGTATACTAAACGTCAATTTCATAGGTAATAGATGGATTTACGTACAAATAATCATAACAAATATTAACCCGAATGTGACTTCGTGTGTTTGTTACTCTTTCACGCCAAAACGGCTGAACGGATATGGATGTAATTTAACACGCAGATAGACTATGACCCGGGTAAGGATGTAGGCCACTTTTCATCTTGGATTGCAGACGAAGTCGCCAGCAAAAGCTGTACGCTCGGTAATTATTCCTTTAAAAACTACGTTAATATGTTTGATATAATTGATTCCTTGTTCTTGGCTTGTCAGCCAAAAAATGACACCTACGATTATTTGCTTTTAAGTTCTATCTAAATTAATGATTGTCTCGTTATTCGGCCATCTACTTTTAAAATAGGCTATAACCTCTACAGTACATAACTTAATCAACCTTTAATTTTCCCACTCTGCCCACCACGACTCTGAGCAGTGGTGGTCCTGTAGTAACGACGGCGACTTACGAGTTGTACGTTCAAACCCAGACAGGCGCTTTACTTTGTGTAAAATGATTTCATCACCACTGCTCTCAAAACGGTGAAGGAAAACATCGTGAGGAAACCGACACGTCCTAGATCCAAACATTCGAAGACATGTGTCATCTACCAATTCGCACAAGGCCCGCGTGGTGGATAACAGCCCTCTCACCGAAAGGAGGCCTGTGTCCCAACAGTGGGAACATTATAGGCTGATTATGTTCACACTTTTGGGTCACAGGCCTCATCATGGTCTAAGCCCCCCTCGAGTATCCCCACGAATATAGCATAAGGCAATTGAAGGACATTTTCTAAAATGTTTCATATCAATTGGTTCAGATAATCTTTATTGATTTTCATCATGCTTTCCATTTAGATTTCAGTAACCATTGTTAGCAATTTCCTGTGAATTTGAGAACTATAATATGTGAGTGCTAGTGTAACACTAGGTATTCAATTAAGTAAATGTAATGTACTGTAGACTGTTTGAAAACGGACTAATACATCATGATGTTATTTCAGTCCTTCTGTTCATCTTCTCCCGTTTCTGCATATACTTGCGTACGTATATATAATAATTACTTGCGTACGTATGTATCGTATAAGCGTGGGGTTCTGGGTTCGATTCCCAGATCGGGCAAAGTGTTATCGGATTTTCCATTTGGAGTTTTCTTAGCCCATATTTTGAAAGTTGGCAGTGTGATACGTGATTGTGATTGTTGTGTCTCGGAAAGTACGTTAAGCCGTTGGTCCCTGCTCTTGATTTCTCTCCGGTCGTGACTCACACTTTTGATGTTTAATAAATCTTCCGTGCCGAAGGCTAGTCTCCTTTGAGATGGCCTCCATTGCCGAAATACGGTCTGGAGTAGACAGTTTAGAGAAAAAACTAATGGTACGGTAAAAATATTGGAAAAACAGCAAGGAGGTAGTGTTGTTAACTGTCCAGGGTGTGACAGTCCTAAATATTGAAGTGTAGGTAGAGTTACTCGTCGAAGTAGTTTATATTCTAGGGATTCATTCTCAGATCCTTTCCCAGTGCTTTTTGTCACTGACTTGTTCATTATAGCATTCTATTAAAAAATGTACACGAGGCAACCCTTAAGACTGAACTTTTGACAGAAGGCATTTATCACAATTGAATATATATTTCATCAATTCCATAGACATAGAAATGTTACACCGTTTTCGAATTCAGAAACTCAAAAGTAACTTATCTCTCCCATTCGGGTTCTCATTAAATTTTGTAAAGGGCTTTAATTTTAACGGTATTTAACTTTATAGGGTCATAACTCAATTTTATTTGTTTAGGTGCGTCAACAAACCATAAAATTTTAGGATGATATAACAATGGTCATTTATTTAGTCTGCTATTCTGAATAATTGTGCCTAATTATGTACGTCGTACTTAATTTGGTATTCATTTTATTCATGTAGTAGAAGGGTACTTAATTGAGCATCTGTTACCATTTACTTATTTCCTTTCAAAAATATTTTGTGCTTTTGTTTCAAAAGATTAAACTAACAGAACGAAAAAAAACAAATAAAATGGCAACATGATCCACAGCTTATAATGTAATTTTAATATTAATGTAAATAAAACACTTTCACTCATAATTATACGAGCGCTTTATCGATCAGGCGTATTCGATGACAAAACTGACATTAGGGACATTTAAGGATGTCATAGATTCGAATGATAGATTGTGCAAGAAAATTTCGTTTAAGTTAATATTTTCTGTATTTGTTAAGATATAAAACACTGAAATAAAGACTCTAAATGTTTTTCTTTTTTGTTTTTACAAAAAAACGCAATAACGTCTTTGTTTCATTACTCCCAGTTATTTTTATAAAACAATTCAGACGTTACAAGTTCGACAATAATTATTACAGTTCGCCGCGAAATCAGTAAAGCGTCTGTTTGATTTATGAAAGTTTGTTTGACATAAACATGCAAGTTTGGAAACTGAGATATATAAAAAAGGTATTCAATCTCATCAGCCTAGTCTTTTTAAAATGTAAGTGTAGGCTTCAAACCTAATCGGATACCAGTATTTTACCCGAAGCGACAGCGTTACCGACCTCGACAACCTAGTTACAGGGTAATACGATACTCCTTGCTAAGACTGGTTGTCAAACTTTCGGGCTTCTGACGACCTAGATAAGCTTTTAAAGATCTACAAATAACAGCTGGAATCAACGACTGAAAGACGCGACGAGACTCTATTTCTATGAAAACTTCATACAAGGTGTCGTTTTGCATCCTCGTCAAATCAAAGGAGGTTACTATGCTATGTGATTCTCGACACGAATCAATAATAAAATAAGTAGTTTTTTTTTTGTTTTCTAATTTTCGGAAATGTCTTGTGCATGTTAAAACGCGGCCCGTGTGGTACCGCACTATAACTGGCCTTGTATGCGACATAGCTGTGCGACATTGCCTACCGCATACACAGCGGGGCGATTCCGTTCTTTGAAAGTGGTTTATTCTGAAAAACTGTCAAACTTAAATAACAAAAAAAAACTGTCAAATTTTATTTGATTTTTTATGTCTTTCATAACAGCCTCCTGAAATTTGACGAGGATGCAAAACGACACGTTTTGTATAAATTGTTCTACCAGAATCGCGTCGCACCGTCGCATTGCCTTAACGCATAGATTTATTTAACATACGTCTCTGGCTTAACGGGCTTTCCGAGCATAGAGAAAAGTAATATAATTTCCGCGGCTCGGAGAGGTCTCGGTGTAATGGATGGTTTATACCACAGAGCAGATAAAAGACGTTACAGGAAATCGTTCCTGATTTGTATTAGAACGAGTGTCGCCGCTTGTCTCCCAATCTTTTACTCCACTGCAAGCAAGATATCAATACGTACGCGCATTACGCCTTTTAACTGTGGTTTATACCCATTCCACGGACTGGCTTCGTAAATCATGTTGAAAGATTGAATAGTTATTACTAAGCTGTTATTAATAAGCGGTTGTTAATTTTTCAGTGGCCTGGACATCGTCTCAATCCGTCAGCTGGTGGTGCTTCTTCGTCTGCTGTCTCGTCAAGGCAGAACCATTGTGTGCACGGTCCACCAACCATCAGCGTCACTCTTCACACTCTTCGACAGGATATTCGTGTTGGCAAGAGGAATGTGCTGTTATCAGGTAATTTACTTTATTCAATGAGGTTGTTTTTTGAAGTCGCCATAACTAAACTTTAACGCCAAAGAAGTTTAACTTTGAGGTAAGTTTAAGTCTTTCCAAATCTGAATACACCCAAACATTGATGTTTTTTTAAACTGCGAGGCCGCGATCTAACTAAAAACCGACGTTGCGCAAATACGCGATCCTTGCATTGATATGTAATTTTTTTTTTAAGTGATATATGAACGCGACGATCTCGTATTCGCCCGACGATGGCTTTTGGTTAGCACGCGGGGTACGATCAATAAATAACAGCGTAGTCAAGAAGGCACGTTCTTTCGAATTTGAACTACATTTGAATTACATTAAGAACGTATTTCTGTTTGAAAGAATACGTTTCCTTGAACACACTGTACGTTTTACCACCTCGAAGTTTTTTTACTGCGAGTTCTATCTAGATAATATATAATTGCAGCTCCCAAAATTGAAATATCACTACCTACTGCCTTGTTAGGCACTACTGCTGAGCACGAGATCCTTTTTTTTTTGGGTTTGAAATCATCAAATGAGTTTGTTCACTCTGGGCGGAGCAGGAGGGCGTATAAGACTTGAAAAACAAGAGTATTATTGTTTATCATGACCTATGCTTGCGTTGTATTTGCGCACGCTCACCCACGTCATCTCCATAAGATGCAGACCCTCCAGAACCGTTTCCTCAGAAAGGTCACGGGTGCCCCCTTCTATGTCCGTAATATAAATCTCCACATCGATCTTAAAATGCCTACCATAAACCAGTTCATGAAACGCTTATCGAAGCGCTTCTTTGACTGTGGCATAAAACACTCCAACCCCTTGATCTCAGCGGCCGCCCGCTACAGTCCCTCCCGCATTAGCAGTATTCGCCGACCAAGGCATACATTGATCGCCCCCGACGACGCCACTACCCTCCTCCAGGAGAGTAGTAAGGCCACCAGCACACTACACAAGCCCAAAACCCGATCGCCGTCCTACCGTCCTCGCCGCCGAGGCCCGCCGCGACGCCCAAATCCACGCCCCTTCCGACCCTTGCTCGAGCCAGCCCGCGCCGCTGAGCCTGTAGATTTAAATTCGTCCCTAAATCACTCAAATCCTGATCCAACTAGTCCCTTGCTGCCCTCTCCCAGCGACGCCCTAAGCCGAGGTTCGTACCCCGAAGGGGGTGCCCTTAGCGTTGTCGCTTAGTTTTTAAGTTAGTACATAAGTTTAAGTCCTGGCTGGAGGCCTTAATTTATTAGGGCAACCACAGGCAAGTCCGTCTAAGCAGACGACAACCTCATAGGTTGACCTGCGAGATGCCATTCAAAAAAAAAAAAAAAAAAGTATTATTGTTTTTTTCCATCGGAAATTTCTCAGTCAGCTTTAGCACCCAAGAGTCTGGATTTGTGACCGGTAGATGGCAATAGACTCGCCTCCTATTACATGGGATTTATAGATAACTGGCATCATGTGGGTGTTATTAATACACCTCTGTCGTTTTCGTCGTGTCGTTAAAGTTAATATATAATAGAACAGAAAAATCACAGTATTTTTATCACGCTCACGATATGCTTACAAATAGCCGTACCACAACCAAACATAGATTGTCTCACAAACTAATAATCAAACTTCATATCAGGAAATATTTCAATCACTTGCAAAGTTTCATGTGACCCAAATCAAATGGTTTATTCATTAAAATCGTCGCGTTTTGATTTACGTCACCAATTTAATTGGTTTGTCTTCACTTTCAAAAGGCTTTTATTTGAATTTGGTGGTACTTCTGAAGAATTGTTGAGTTCGTAGTATTTGCTTAGTAAATGGTTTCTTACTTTATAGCGTAATCTTTAAAAGTATTCATTTAGACAGCTAAGCAATAAATAAATTACATTATAATCTAACAAATGAGTGCACTGACTGAACAGATCCACGTAAATCTGTGTGGTGCTTTCCTCATAAGACCAAGTCAGACACTAGTCTGCATGGCCTCAGATGATCTGACCGAGATAATGTCTGGACTTGAAAAAATACATTGATCTTTGAGTTTTTTTCGGCCTCTCTTCTCAAGTTAATAAAACTCCGAACTCATCTAGTATTTAAAATATGATTGATGTGTTTGTACAAACCATAGATGTAGTATAATTTACTAATGGCGTAAATAACCGCGTGTGCGTGTGCGTGTGTGTGTGTAGTGTGTAATCTACGGAAAAACAAACTGACAGAAATAAGGTAATTTATCATTTTGTAATTATTGAGATGATTCTTGTTTTAAACCATGCGAAACAATAAAGATATTTGTATATGTGAAATAGAAATTATCGATTTTTAAACATAACATCACGCCTTGTTTCCCCGTAGGGTTGGGCAGAAGTGTACCTATACTAAACCCACATTTCTCCAGTTATGTTTAAGTCCCACGTAATAGGAGGCGAGAGAAAATATTACCTCGAGTCTAACACTAGAATGTCACAATGCTCTAGAACGAGTTACGGTATCTAACCGCAACAAGGTGACACTTCAATGGATAAAAGGACACAGCGGATCGCTGGGCAACGACGCAGCTGACGAATTAGCCAGGAGAGCATCCAGCACATCGGCTTGCGGGCGTGAACCCGTCATACCCATCCCCTTCAACCAGATACGCAGGTGGCTGCGGGAATCCACCCACACACAAGCCGAGAGGTGGTGGACCTCGACACCAGGCTGCAGGCAGTCCAAGGAAGCTTTGCCATCCTTAAATGGAAGACTAACCAGACGGTTATTACGCCTGGACAGAAATGGCTTGCGCCTGGTGACGGGGACCATCACAGGACACTGCTCGCTAAACAAACACCTTCACACAATAGGCATTACGGATAGTCCACTGTGCAGAGCTTGCATGGAGTCGGACGAAACCGTTGCGCATGTGCTCTTTGAGTGCACAGGCGTTACGCAGATAAGAACAGAAACCCTCGGGACACCCGGATCTTTCACAGATGTTCTCGATAGACCAGAAGCTTTGATCGGCTTCTGGAGGGAGGTGGGCTGGTTGGAATATTAACCACCGACGGCCGCCATGGCCCACGCACAATGGTCCACATGAAGGACTATGTGCGGAAACCAAACCCTCTAACAAAGAACATAGGAGGCGAGCCTATTGCTATCTACCGGGCACAAATCCAGACTTCGGGCTGCTACTGAGAAATTCCAGAAAGAAAAACCCGTACACGAAACGTTCGTAATTATAATGCAAATTATAATTACAAAAAATATGATACCTACTGATAATTCTAAATACGAACATTTCCAAATTCTAAACACGAACATTGCAACGATAATGCTGATCCTCCTTTTTTTTATTATTTTCCAAACTATGTTGTGGAATGCAGCTAAGTACCAGTATTTTACATGAAGCGGCTGCATAGATGGGCTTCACAACCAGTAACTGGGTAACACAATACCCTTGGTAAGACTGGTTGTCAGACTTTTCACAATACCCTTGGTAAGACTGTTTGTCAGACATTTCATAATACTCTTGGTAAGACAGGTTGTCAGACTTTTCACAATACCCTTGGTAAGACTGGTTGTCAGACATTTCACAATCTGGAGGCAAAAGCCCTCGCGCACGTATGGAAGTGGCGCGAGGAGGCAAAACGCCGGGGTGTAACTCCGCTGCCGCGAGAAATCACGGTACAGCGGACAGAGCTCCGGCGAGATCTCATGGCGACATGGAGGGTGCGATTGTCGCAACCCAGTGCTGGGCACGCTACAATAGCGGAGGTAAGTCCCCTCTTTGAGGAGTGGTTGGAGAGGCGCCACGGCGTCCTCACCTTCCGCCTGACACAGGTCCTCACCGGACACGGTTGTTTCGGGAGGTTCCTGTTTCGCATAAGGCGGGAGGAAACGCCCGGGTGTCACCATTGTGTGGATCGCCCGGAGGACACGGTGGAGCATACGGTGGAGGTATGCCCAGCTTGGGCGGAAAACCGCAGTGTCCTCGCGGAGGCGATTGGCGGCGGCGATCTCTCGCGTCCGGCCCTGGTCCAGGCCATGGTACGGAGCGAGAGGGAATGGAAAGCCGTCACCTCCTTTTGCGAAGCAGTAATGCTCGCGAAGGAGGAGGCGGAGCGGGTGAGGGAGAGAGCATTGCGCCCTCACGCCCCCACTAGCCGCCGCAGGAGACGCCCTGGGCGTCGGGAGTCGCCTGCAGATTCCCGGTCACCATAGGCGCGGGCTTGCGGATGGCGAGCAATGGGTAGCTCGTCGTCCGGTAAGGACCAGGCCCGGGCCGACGGCGCGTTGTGTTCCACGCGCGCCTCAAAGAGATGTCAGCACAAAGTGACGGGGTCCGATAGGGCCGACGCCTCAGGGTCGCGGGTTATTCTACAGAGAAAACCGTGGCCCTGGCACAGGCAACTGAAGGAACACGGGTGGGTTTTAGTCAGTAAAAGTCTGACACGCCCTCCCGCTCCACCCAGAGCGGAAGAAGTCATTTGATGATTTCCCACCCAAAAAAAAAAAAAAAAGACTTTTCACAATACCCTTGGTAGGACTGGTTGTCAGACTTTTCACAATACCCTTGGTAAGACTGGTTTGTCAGACTTTGGGCCTTCTGAATAAAGTCAAAGTCAAAGATTTATTTGCAAATAAAAATGGTTACAAAAGTTCTTACAATGGTAGTATAATAGTAGCTTAACATATTCAAAAATAACATAATGACATGGAATTTTTTGGTACAGGTACGTTTAGGTCATTTAGATTTAAACTGAAGGAATTATTTACAGTATAGAAGGGATTCCCAATTCTGTGTAAAGCCCTTCTGAAACGGACCACTGGAATTCAATAAATTGGTTAGGAATCTTGATATATATCTGAATACACATAGAAAGAAAAGAAAGAAAGGGAAAACGTTTATTTGCGGTAAACATGACGCAGTAAGCGAACAATACAAACAAGTTGGGGGAAAATATGAGTCAGGATAGGATAGCAACTTCGCCTATATAGCTTCGTTCTCGTTCCAGGCATAATTAATCTATTAGGAATACTCGTAACGACTGCCAAAGATTTATGAATGACAGCTGACTGAAGTCTCGTGCACACTGGAACGACGCCACAGCGGGACGCAAAGGCACCGCGTGTCGCGCGACAAGCGGTGCCTTCGTGTCGCGCTGTGGCGTCGCGCCTGTTTGTGGGAGCCTTAATGACTTAACGTGCTTACCAAGGCGCAGAGGGGTTTCGATATGTAATGAACTGTCACCCATCCAATTACCGGCCGCGGCAAGTTTAGCTTAACCTTAGATCGACCTGTACTTCTGTCTGTCAACTTGACTTGAAAAGTAAATCTTAATGAGACTTTATTTAAATCTAACATTATTAAACTAGCTTATTTTATTATATTTTTATTTTATTTTATTGTATTCGGGAAACTTACAGCTAACATAAACAGTGTCCTTAAACGATACAAAGTTGAAGGCCATTTACAAGTTTCCACTGGTAAATACTAGGATACATATAAGAGAAGTAGAAATAGGTACAAAATACTTATAACATAAATGAGGAAATACAAACTAAAAATAGTACACGATCAACAAATACAAACCAAGAATCAGATGTAGACATCATCAGATTAAGACGCAAACATTTACTTCTTCGTAAAAAAGGTTTCCACTAAGAAATGCTTAAGCCGAGATACACTGGCATTGAATATATCCAAATCATGTTCACCGGACAGTTTATTAAAAATTCCGCTCGCCCGGATTAGAAACGAATTCTACCTGTACGCGGATTTGGAATGAGGAACATGTAACAAGCTAGGTTTACGAAACATTTTGCAGTGTGTAACTAATCCTATACTGCCTAACAGCTCAGGGCAATCTATAGTACCATTCGCAATTTTAAATAAGTACGTCATATCTGCAATGCGTCTGCACCTATACCTAGATACACAGAATATTTTAACTTAAAAACTTAGGCAAAAGCTTTTTATTAATTATATAATTAATTTTTATTAATTAAAATTTTCATTGTAATCATTAGAGAATTCCCAGGAGAGCACACCTGATACCAACCATTTTGTAAATTAAAATCCCAATAGTTTTTTATTAGATTATTATTTTTACTACTTAAGTACCTACAGTTCTAATCTCTTCGTAGATTCGCTTTATCTTCAGACGGATTAAATCTACGTCATTTTAGTTGTGATCATAACGAATTCTGTGCGATATGGAAATTAATATTTTACTTTAGAATTTCTTTACGGCGTGGGTCTTTATTCCCATTATATTTAAGTCCCTTGGAATAGAGGGCGAGCCTACTGCCATTAACCGGACACAACTCCAGGCTCCGGACTGCTACTGAGAAATTCCGCATAAAAAAAAACAAAAACACTTTGCCCACGTTGTCGCTTTGCCTATGCCTTGTTTTTTGCCAATGATTAGATAAAAGTACTATAAATCCATTCTCAATAAATTCATCATTATCCAATCATAAAAAATTGACCGCTTAGTATACAGTTACATGAGAAAATATTAGACTAATAATTTTCCGTTTAAACACATTCCCAAGAAAATGTTCCAATAACTTTCTTATAAAAAAAGCGCCAGCACATTTACAAAACCATCGATCTCAAACAAAGTCGAAACATCCCAACAGCATTGACATACTTTTACTATCGTTAAGGAAATAAAATATGTATATAACTATCCAAAAGTTTGAAGAGCTCGAGAGGATCTTTCTTAAAGAACTATATTCACTGCTGATATTTAAGAGGCAAAACTTTGGTTAACACTTGTTATATATTTCTCATGAAGTTTATAAGTTGTTTTTGAGGTACTTACTGATTTCGTACGAGTATTGGCTTCTTTTACAAAGTTATTTATAAATACGTATGAAGTTATTCTTTTTATCTTTAGGTACAGTGTGAATACTAGATTTGTTTACTGAATACTATACAACAACTGCGGAATAATAATAATAATAATACGGGACGGTTGACGTGTGTCGGCCATGCCACCGTCCAGGTGAGTCCATCAGACATATTATCTCTGGTTGTTCTCGTCTGGCTAACGGCGAGTGCTTGCACAGGCATAACCAAGTAGCCAGGATTGTTCACCAGCAACTTGCTTTGAAATATAAACTTGTGGATTCTGAGGTACCGTATTACAAGTATGTGTCCGACTCAGTTCTCGAATATGACCTTGTCACGTTGTACTGGGATCGGTCTATCATTACTGACAGGACTATTATCGCTAATAAGCCTGACATAGTAGTGATAAATCGATTAGCGCGCCTCACAATGATTATCGATGTTACCATTCCACACGACGAGAACCTCGTGAAAACTGAGAAAGAGAAACAAATTAAATATCTCGACTTAGCACATGAGGTTGTTGACATGTGGAATGTGAGCTCGGCTGTCATTGTGCCGATTGTCGTATCGGCCAATGGCCTGATGGCAAACGCCTCTACCAACATCTCTCGAGGCTTTCGTTAGGCGGTTGGATCAAGGGCCTGATTCAGAAGGCAGTACTCCTCGATACGGCTCGCATTGTGAGGAGGTTCCTGTCCCTGGAGCCCTAACCACCGGTAGCTTGGACTCCCGATACCGGCGACCACTATTTGCATGTTTTTAAATGTATTTTTTAAGTTCCTTTATAAAATATTTAAAAATGTTGCAAAATAAGGATAAAAATAAATAAACGACATAATAATAAATAATACAAGTTTATTGTTTAACTAGACTAGATGCATGGTAAAGTAAATAAAAATAGAACAGCGATTGGCTTACATCTAGTTCGTGGGAGGATTACTGCTCTCCCAGATTGGCTACATGGTAGCCTGTGTTTAGAAGAAACGGTTCCGATCCCGTAGTAGTGGGAGAGTTAAAAATTCCACTAATAAATATAATTCCTCGCACAATCCATCCATCTTTTTGTTCGCCTTCCTCTTAATCTTCATCAATATCCGAGCCAAACGATAGCCTTTGAACTTTTCTGTCACTGGTGTTACTTTTAAACTTCTCCTTACAAAGGCACAATGTTTTTACTTTATGTATTTTTTTTCTAATCACATAATAATAAACAAATTGATGTGCCTTTTCACTAAAAGATGTACCGATGTACAATTTCATCGTGAATCGTTTGACAAACTGCCTTTTGACTGCAAGCTAATGACGAGATCAAAGCTGAAATTGACGTCGTTCGGGGCTCGTAAAAAGGTTTTTTAGTCAAAGGGTGGACTTTCTAAATTGCTGTATAATTTTTTTCCGTTGAACCGAATGTCTGGTTTTTAGATTGATGTTGCGTATTATAAATTAAAAGTTTGTTTTTATTTTAGACTGAATATGGAACAGCATGTCGATTCTGTAAAAATCTCACCATAAAGACTTGCGTGCAGTGAGCTGTCAGTGTCATCCCGTCTTAGTCAAAAACTAGCATCAGTGGCACTGACAGCTCACTGTGGAGTGAGCTGTCAGTGCCACTGATGCTAGTTTTTAGTTTTACTAGTTTTACTTAAAGTTTAATAAAAGCAGATTCCTGAACTACCACTTAGATGTAGCCTAGTATTAGTGTAACTGAGTATTAAAGTTTAATGAAAAGCAGATCCCGTACCGACCACTTAGATGTCGACTAGTGTTAGTGTAACTTAGGATTAAAGTCTAATGAAACCAGATCCCTGAACAACCACTTAGATGTCACCTAGTGTTAGTGTAACTGAATTTTAAAGTCTAATGAAAGCAGATCCCTTACCAACCACTTAGATGTCGCCTAATGTTAGTGTAACTCAGCATTAAAGTGTAATGAAAGCAGATCCCTTAACAACCACTTAGATGTCGCCTAGTGTTAGTGTAACTGAGTATTAAAGTCTAATGAAAAGCAGATCCCTTACCGACCACTTAGATGTCGCGTAGTGTTAGTGTAACTGAGCATTTTAGTCTAATGAAATCAGATCCCTGAACAACCACTTAGATGTCGCCTAGTTTTAGTGTAACTGAGCTTTAAAGTCTAATGAAAGCAGATCCCTGAACCACTACTTAGATGTCGCCTAGTTTTAGTGTAACTGAGCTTTAAAGTCTAATGAAAGCAGATCCCTGAACAACCACTTAGATGTCGACTAGTGTTAGTGTAACTGAGCATTAAAGTCTAACCAAAGCAGATCCCTGAACAACCGCTTAGATGTCGCCTAGTGTTAGTGTAACTGAGCATTAAAGTCTAATCAAAGCGGATTGCTGAACAACCACTTAGATGTAGCATAGTGTTAGTGTGATTGAACATTAAATTTTCGAGTAGGTACCATGAAATAGGGATACCTGTTTGGAATTAAAAGGTTCGCGAAGAATTGACTGATAAAATTCATATATAATATCATCTAAATGTACAAATAAATAGATAGATTGTCATTCAGTCATCATCTTCATCATTTTAGCCGAAAGACGTACACTGCTGGACATAGGCCTCTCCCAAGCACCGCCATTTCATACGATTCTGTACTCCAGTACCTTTCGGCCCCATCGGCCATCTGTTCTGCGAGCAATGTGCCCTGCCCACTGCCACTTAAGTTTGGCAATTCTTCGGGCTATGTCGGTTACTTTGGTTCTCCTGCGGCTCTTCGTTTCTGATTCGATCACGTAGGGAAACTCCAAGCACAGCCCTCTCCATTGACCTTTGGGTGACTTTCAGCTTTCTGATAAGGCCCATTGTGAGCGACCACGTTTCGGTGCCATAGGTTATCAAGACTTTCGTCTTGGGACGAGAAGATATTGCGTAGCTTCCCGAACGCTGCCCAGCCGAGTCGGATTATTGAAAGAATAATTGAATTGAATTGACCTGAATCATGATTTTATTAGCTTTTATGAAACAGTGTTCGACATGTCGAGCAAGAAGTAAAACGATAAGGACAAGCTATTAAACTAGACTGTAAACTATAGTTTTACGAGGTTATGGTTTATAGACTAGTGCAACCGGCGCGACTCGATTCGGGGAGAACAATTTCCATAGAGAGTTTTCCACTAGAGTCTGAACAGAAAAAATATATTTTGCAGATTATGTTTTTCTTTTGTTTTTTGTTCGGTCACTTTATTTGTTTTTATTGTTATAACTTCAGACCAATTCGTAATAGAAGAATGTTAAAGCATGTTAATAAGCACATAAAGGTTTATTTATGACATAGTATCAAATCAACGCATTTTGGCATTATGTGTGTGGTGTGGTGTGCCTCTGTATAAAGGTCTTAAATTTAGTAAATAAATTTCCACTGCCATCAAAAGGTCAAGATCCCATGCAAATCCTACGACTATAATATTTACTTAGGTAACATAATGAGTTTTTGGTAAGGGCGGCGACATCATAAACTTTATAGCGAAGATACGTGTTTAACCCTAAAATGACGTCTCGATAATAGTCTGTCATAACTTCGAAGTGTTTCACTTAACTCCTCGCGTGAGTAATGGCTCAGATATAAAACGCTTTTACGACGATTACTTTAAACTTTTGATTTTGTCACACGATTTGAGAGGTTTTTTTGGTGTATGAATCTATTTAAAATTAAATGCTGTTCATCGTTAAGCGCATCAATTGAGGACGGCTAGACGTCCGTAGCTCGAAACGAGGCAAAAGGAGTACCTTTGTAAGTTATAATTTCTGCCAGGGAAAACGCTTAGTTTTATTTATGTATTAATCTCGCGTGGTATATAATTAAATTTAAAACTAACAAAAAGATTACTACTAAAAAAAAAATTATTTGTAACTAATGTGTAACAACAAAAAAATCAAATAGGGTATTTATTTGGTTTAAGGGTTCCAGACGTGCTAATAAAAAACGGAACCCATAAACGATCACTCGTGTGTCTGTCTGTATGTCCTTCTGTTCGTTTAAATTTGGTACACATATGAATTTCTGTGACTCAAAAAAGGCCATTAAACGCAAAAAAATGAATTTTGAATATCGGGATGGTCAATTTTGGGGGGAAAACTAGAAAATTAAAAAACAAAAGTAATGCAAGCTGTACCGTGTGACATATCAAATGCTGCATGGGCTTGTTGCGAGGGTCTCAGACATATTTTTTTGTATTATTTAAAATAAACAGTTTTGGAATTACTTAAGAAATTAGACGAAAATTGACCTCCCCCTTATCTCTGAAACTACCAAGAGTAAAATTTAAAAAAAAAGTACATAAATTAGTTCATTACTTACAGATTACAGGAAAATCTAAAGGATGCCTGTAGTCTTAAACGAAAACGTAATAAATCATTAAATTTTGTGCGTACGAACTGAACTTACAATGCAATAACATTTTAGAACAAAATGTTTAACCTTCTTTTAAATGTCGTATCGAAATGAAACTTTGTAACTTTGTACATTTTGACCAAGATGTAAGGTTTGTAGAGTTACGCCTTGTAGAATTAGGGGCTTGGCTATTCATTAGATCCGATAACTTTTGAAAAATAAAAGCGTTATGGAAGTCTGTGCTGAGGCTGGTTCAACCTTCTATCCATGAAATGTTTAAGGTGGGTAACATCCTCGTACGGAACCCTCTCCATGCGAGTTCAACTGGCACTTGACCGGTATTTTTTTGTTTCAAAGGTCTACCAAACACAAAAATGAAGTCACCGAGTAACGTTTTAGTAAGACATTTTCATCAAAACTTTTTACCGACATTGAAGTATTAAGTCTGTATCTTAAAGTTTTAAGTGTCTTATACGAGTATCTGGTGTTGATGTTCACGACTTAACTTTGATTTTGACATTAAAACTTACATTGTAAAACAAAAATAATAATACTGAGATATATTTGTATTTTAGGTGGGTACCTTCAGGTAGAAGATTATGTACCCTTTTCGTCAACTAATCGTAAGTCTCCGGGGTTCGTCGTCTGCTGAACATTAACCTAACGAACGCTCAAAAGGGCGAGGATATCCGCGAAAGTTGCGATGACTGATTGGTGTTACGCAGTTTATTATCAGGCTACTGGGTTCTGCTGTCCGTCTTCACAAATAATTTTTTATTGATATTTAATAGAGTAGGTACACCAACAATTGCAGGTACATATAACTATAAGCATAATTATCGCAGTCTATTATTTTCCGACTGCAGATAAACGGCTTTTCTCAAAGTCAAAGTCAATGCATTTATTTCAAATAGGCACATAAAAAAGCGCTTTTGAACGTAAACATTTACATTAAAAATAGAACTGATTCCAGGCGCCCTTTTCAAAAGGTAGTTTCGTATGGAGAAGAAGGGGCAAAAAACTACACCGTTACTCTTTTAAAATATTTTACAATATTTTGTTTACATTAATTATATTTTTATCTGTGAAGACGATGCACCCAGAATAAAAATACTATGCCACCATTCGTAAAAAGAATTTAAATAAAGCCAAGACAGATAAATTAATCACGTGATAGGTACATGGTGCTCACATATTTACAAACATTATAAAAATATATGATTTTCCTAAATTCCTAAAAAAAGAGTGTGTGAGTTGAGTAAAAATAACAAATTATACAACTCAATTAGGCACCAGTATGATTTTTTGTAGACTGGATTGTCCTATGGAGCTAGACCATCATGTTTCCAAGCATTCCTATCTTGAATATAATCCTCATTTGTTTTTTTTTTCATTTAATTGCAATATATCACAAGGTATTTTGTTATAACATTTAACACAGTACCCCACATACAGACCGGGACCATCACAGGACACTGCTCACTAAATAAACACTTTTACACAATAGGCATAACGGACAGCCCTCTGTGCAGAGCTTGCATGGAGTCGGACGTGTCCGTCGCGCACGTGCTCTTTGAGTGCACAGGCGTTACCCAGATTAGGACAGAAACCCTCGGGACACTCGGATCTTACACAGAGGTTCTCAACAGACCAGAAGCTTTGATCGGCTTCTGGAGGGAGGTGGGCTGGTTGGAATCAAAACCATCGACGGCCACCATGGCCCACGTACAATGGTCCACATGTAGGACTAAGTGCGGAAACCAAAACATAGAACCCCACATACAGAGAAGGCACGATTATATTTGAGTTTAAAATCGTATCTAGGCATGAAATACTTCTTTTATGCTAGAATTTTACGTACTTTATAAAAGAAAAACCTTAAGGATTAGGAAGGCTTTTGGTTCAAGTTAATTATTATTAAAATTATTTCTACATATTTATTCCGTTCACATGCATAAAACAACTGAAGACAGAATCTCAGAATCAGCGTCCCAAATCGCATTAGCGCATTAGCGTGAGACTTTTTACGTGTGCTGAAAGAGTTCCGGTTCAGCCTTAAAAACTTTATGAAAAACCTTTGTTTGAAGTAAAAAAAATGACGGAATAGGGGAGCCCATTGTGTAGGGAAGTCTCCAACTAGCCTCCGGCGTAATCTTTCGTTGATGGTAAACAGGTAGGTAGTTTCTTTTCAATCACACTCAACACTTAACTCCAACTCAAAACATTTATTTCGATTAAAGCATTTGCAGACACTTTTGAATTATCATTGAACAAGGACTTGTTCAGTTTGAGTTAGTAAGTGAAGCTATTTGCCCATTCCAAGACGAGGTAGGTTCCTTATGGAGAAGAATGGGCAAGAAACACCATGGACACTCTTTTCAATAAAACATTATGTTATAGAGGTTTCTTGTTCGACAGTTAGTTTCAATCCTTTTAACACAAGCACAACTTTTAACTTGTTCGCAATACGATCCGCCTTCATAAACGTGACCCTCCTTCTCCATGTTCTCAAACATGGATGGACCTACCGCGTATTCTAATACAGTTAGTTAAAAAAACTTATAAACAATGCTCAAATGCTTATCAGTTAATTATTTTATAATTAAACAATGCTAAAATTCACAAATACAAAGGTGTTATCACAAATAAAGTTAAATTACAAGCTTCATTACTTTCTACAACTTATTTATTACAATGTTACAAGACTTCCTGTAGTTCAATGAATTCAATCAAACAACAGGTATTCATTAGCAAAATGCTGGGGAGAATAATCTTTTTACTTTATGGTTCGTATTTTAGTGTTGAAACTTAAATATTTCTCGTATTAAATTATTACATTGATTGGTTATAAAAATTGCGCTAAGCGCCATTTGCAGCAAGTTCGGTAGCGCTGTATCATAAACCAATTTTCTGTGTCAAAAGACTAAACTGTTAATATGAATAAAAACCCAAAGACTATAAAACAAGTGTTCCCTTTTAATTTGAACTACAGTTTTTACTAAAACATCGTAATTAGTTTTTCAAGACAGTTGCTCATAAAGTGGATCTTATTACACCGCTTTTAGGTTCATAATGCAGTGTATTAAATACGCGTGCTTTTTACTTCACATTACCGCATTTACCTTTCATCCCCGTAAAGAGTTTTTATGTCTGAATACAATGAATTTTTTATCATCTCCGACATATACCCAAGAAAATGAAAACAACGAAATTATTAATAATACCAATACCATAACACAAACTGTAAAAATGCCAACAAAAACTGTTCGGTATCATTTTGAGAATTGTACTTCCACTAATTGTTTCAATAATTAAAGATAATAACAATACGAGTCCGTTTTTTTCCTCGCAAGTGTGTTGAAAAACGTCGTGTGACAAGTGTGTGCATTGTTCATTACCCACTCGGCTCCTTTATCGGAATAAAACCGCCCCCTGGGTTATGACCAAAAGAGCACACTTGTATCACAATGTACTATTATACTTACTCTTCCAGCTTAGTCTGCTAATTCTATTTTACAAGGTTGACAATAGATGGCGTTGATGTCACAGAAACTCTTACACATTTTCAGATGCATGCAATTAGTTGTAAACTTTACTTTTTGTGATATAACAATTACTTCAGTAAATATTTACGCATTAGATTATGTTATAATCTTTACAGACGCTTCCGCGGCGACATATATATTTCCTCATACCATGATTTTTTCTCATGTTTCCAGCGACTTTGTTAACCATCCATTACTCATATTAAATCAATATATTTTACCTTTCCAGGGTGCACCTCAACTCCTAGTGCCCTATATGGCCGAAGCTGGCCACATATGCCCCAAGACCCACAATCCTGCAGACTTTGTGCTGGAAACTCTTGCCACTAATATAGAAACAGCTGCTCCGTTGTCAGAACTGTGCCAGAATGGAAAACTTTGCAGAAGGCTTGACAGAATGATAGCAAGAGGTGGAAGGTTGGTACCTAGCTTATAAGTACATTTTACAAAAATCATGTACCTACATATCCTACACTATGAGATGAATCTAATAAAATTAACCGTGGCTAACGAAGTATACTCTTAAACTAAAGTGAAAGCTTTTTTGTGGCAGTACTAAAACCGCCGCCAATCCGAACCTATGATGATGATTTATGAATAAAATCGTAGATTTTATTATGAATAGTTTAGATTTTATTGTGATGAAAGTCAATCCACATAACTTTTTTGAAACTAAATACTGATGACATACAAACATTTTGTCATTACAGAAAACCGGTGTTACATTCAGACGAGTCTATACAGAGAATATTCACAGAGCACGTAGCAAAAGACCAGTCGTGTAAAGTTGAGTTCCCGACATCATTCTGGTCTCAATTCCTCATTTTGAGCCGCCGAATGTTTCTGCAGAATCGGAGGAATTCGGTAAGTAACCACAAAACCCTATTATTTTTATTTCTGATAAAGAAAGTTTCTCTCTAATTTCTTTTAGGTCCATGTTTTTGATCCCTGGATCGGGCCAAGTTTTATTGTGATTATTTCAGATGTATCATAGTGACTGGATTAATATTAAATTAATATAGTATAGGCTTGTCCCTTAATATATTCGACTTAAAAATATCAAGTTTCTAAGGCCATCAAGGGTTAACTGAAAATTAATATTGCAGGCATCTCACTGGATCCAGTTGACTCATCATATAGTAGCGGCTGTGCTTTTGGGCAGCATATTCTTCAATATTGGCAACAATGCTGCCATGCCTGTGGTCAACTTTAAGTTCTGTCTCAGTTGTCTCGTGTTCTTCATGTATACTTATATTATGATACCTGTACTGCTATGTGAGTATGACTGACCTTCGAAAAGTTCTAAGAAACTATTACGGCCTGTTTTGTAACACAAAACCAGATTTATATTTAGACCCAACCATCGGACCATTTTTGTATTTTGAACTTTATTCCGAAATTGTTTTTAATAGAGTTCAGCATGTTTTCAATTTTGTATTAGGAACTTTATCACAATCGAAAAAAGTTTTGGATACAAAAACTGGCTGAATGGTTTAAGGTTGGAAGCCATTCATTCAAAGATAGAATTGAAACGGTAGCGGATAAATTCTTAGAAGGGCGTGGGGCTCGTCCAGATTATAAGGCTGCCACATACCGCAGACGTTAGAAGTGCTTTGCACCATACTTCTTCTAGTAATAGCCCACAAGTGAATATTAGAACAGCTCATTAGATAACAGTACCAAGTTCAGTAGTTCGAAAAAAAAACAAAAACAATCGTTGAAATTTATGAGGATCCAATATTGAAATTGACTATTCGAAGCCTCATTGAACGCATCCTTTTTGATTTTATCTTGGTCCCTATATTTATAAGGTTATCTTGGGGTATCACGCCAGATAACACTTTCCTATGTTATAATGTATCAATATATTATCTGATTACAGTTCCTTTCCAAGTACGTTTACTTCGGAGGGAATATTTCAACCGGTGGTACAGTTTGAAAGCCTACTACGCAGCTCTAACAGTCTCCAGTATACCTAGCATGGTAAGTCCTTTATCATCTTTGAATTACTACTCATCAGCTTTTTGATAAACTGGTAAACTATTAATTTATCGATAAAAAATTCTAAAACAATTCTTTTAGATATTCTAATATTCTAAATCTTTGAAAGGCCGAACCACTTCTTTTTCCGGATTCATTCAAAGGAAGAAGGAATTTTACGACTGTGAACAGTTCACTTACAGATACACTCGTGGTTCGGTAAAGAACTTTCAAATTAAAACTACATACATGGGCACGAAACGTAAGAAGCTAGTTGCACGGTTCTATTTGGTCGTTTCCTATGGAGAAGAACCGGCAAGAAAATCCACGGTTTCTATTTTAAAAATAGATAGGCTTTGCAATGTTTACTTTTAATCGACATTTGCATGAGAACAGGATAAAATAGTTTTTTTTAACACGCATTCATTAGCTACACATGTAACAGTTGTATCTAACAAACAATGTAATACAATCTTAGAAGTAAATTTTAATCTACTTCTATGACTTCTATCTTGAATCGGAAACTTTGTCAGCTTTACAAATTAAAAAATTATACCGCATAATATTCCATTGTTATACAAAGTATACCAGTTATAAATTAAGAATATGTCGAGTTTGTATACAAATAAACGAGGTAAGTATTTCGTTGTTATAACAATTCTTCCGTTATGTTAGGATGCACGATTTGAAAAGAGCGCGATCAAAGAGAAACCTCTAAATATTATTTGCTATTTTTAAATATTTTAACTTATCTTTTAGCCTGCATTAGATCTATCAAGCGTTTAACTTGTTCTACTATTGCATTTAGTTCCATAATCAAAACTAACGTAAAATACTTAAATGCGCGTGAACGGACACACACCGTGTTATTTTTAAAGGTACTAGCTTAATACACGGGGGAGGGCGGGAATTACTTCGGAAAAACGGTTGTACGAATACGCTATACTTGGTAATCGTATAAGCTATTCTTTGTTAATTTGTAAACATTTTTGAAATACCACGTTTGGTTTAGGCAGTGTATGTTTATGTAGTTCGTATTGAAGCTGATCTGATGATGGAGCCAGGAGCTGGATACTGGAACTCTTCAGTGGCTTCTGGCATACTTCTCGCGTTTGAAGTCTTATGATGAGTTCAATGTATGGTACTTGGTATCGAGGCTCTGATGATGGAGCCAGGAGTTGGATAGTGGTACTCTTCAGTGGCTATTAGAAACCCCGCGAATAAGGGCTCATAATAGTGATTTGCTTTAACAATTCTGATGATGGAGCTAAAAAGTGATAATGGAACTTTTCAGTAGCTCTTAGTAAACGGCTTTATCAAAACTTCGTTGACTTTAGACTTATTAACTAAATGAAGAATATACTACACTTAAAGTGTTGACGTTCAAAAGTGCCTTTTTATGGGCCTATTTGAAATAAATGCTTTGACTTTGACTTGACTTTGACTTTAAAGTAAAAATCAAAATATGTATTTATATGGAACTAAAAAAAACATGCCTTTATTAGGCACAAAAAATATAAAACATCCAATGATAAAATCACAAAGCGTGGAGCACTTTGTGTGTGCACTTTCAATTAATTTAAACAAAGCGCTCCTCGTGTTCCATACCCCAAAAGGAAAAACTAAAGCCTTATAGGATCACTTCGTTGTCCATCTATGTCTATGTGGCGGCATCTACACCGCTACATGCAAACAACGCATCACACTGACGTCAAACAAATCCTGCATCGCGTAATCAGAGTTTGCATCGCAGCTAGCATATATACAACTTCCCGACATCAATCGTCGGGCAGTTACCCACCAGATACGACATACATCTGGTCGGAGGATCCTCCCTTTTCCAAAGAGTATGAGTGAACTTTACACCCTGTTCCGCATATCTCTTCATCTGTTTATGACGTCAGTCAAGACCAGTTTTCGCAGAAACGCTTGGAGGTATAAAGTTGAAATTAATATCGAAAACGTAGATTAGAGAGATTTTAGAAGCTTGAGTTTTTAGAGCTTCAAGGGACTTTTGACTTAGGTCAACGCATTAAAAAAAACGGCGATTTATGCGAGATATTATGATACTAAATCAAAACGTTTAGAGTACACACTTCCCGGTAATCTAGAATCATGAAATTAGCAAGAAGCAATGTCTCACAGTTGTGGCAAGTGGGTTTCTAGGTAGATAAGGAATGAAACCACAGGTCACTTTACACATTTATTTCACGAGACACAGAAATCAGGAAAGTGGGTTTTAAGGTGTCTAGAATACTGGTTCACTGGTCACTGTAGTTAGTAGAAGAGAATGTTACTGCCCTGGGCTTGGCTACGCCGCAGCACCAGATCCTGCGTGAGGTCACAGGGCAGGCAGCAGTGTTGGTGAGCGACCTCAGAGATCACTCGACGTGGGCAGCACCACGCAGGGATGCACGACCGCGTGTGCTGCCCAAGTCGTGATGTGGTCCGCTCGGCAGGGGCCTCAACACGTGGCGGGCGTGGGGTCTCGGCACCCACGAGCTACGTGGATGGCAGGTCAGGAGCGGTAGCGGCCGCGTGGGTAGACCGCGTGACTGGCGTCTCTCCAGCGGTAGGGCGGAGGCAGCGATGACGACAATCAGCGATAGGCAGGATAATAGCAGTGTAGCCCATTATACTGGAACCCTGGAATCAGCACAAGGCGGGTGCTCCCGTAAGCGTTGTGCCAGAACTGCAAGCCTCCGTCAATGTATGCGTCTCCCAGCCGTAAGCCCAAAAGCAAGGTGGATGGAGGAAGACTCACCCATTGCGGCGGCTTACAATTATAGGTTATGCCGTGCACATGCCGCGGGCATTCTCGGAGGTCCCTCGCCGCGTGGCCAGGCGATTTAAGCGAACAGCAAGGCACAGCGCGGCGAGACAAGCATAGCGAAGAATGCAAGAAGCATGCGCACGCATTCACAGAGAGGTGCATTAATGGTGACAGGTGATGTGGCAGAAGCCACTATCGGGAAATAGCTTTCTCGACAGTCATAGTGGGGCTGCCGAGCGAGCACAATAGCTGCCAGACCGCGCATACAGAAATACATAGAGAATGCGATCTGACACAAGATGAAGGCAATCACACTGAGCACTTACCAGTTTATCTCGGGGTTATGTTAACTTACTGCTTGATGCGAAGGAAAGGGAACGTTTTTTTTTTTATGTATGGCATCTCGTAGTTGACCTTGAGAGGTCGTGACCACTTAACCGGACTATCCTGTGGCTGCCTTAAGCGGACTCAAAGCCTCCAGCCAGGGGCGTAAAACTACTTACATTACTAAGCGAACTTAGGGCGTCGCTATGACGGGAGGACAGCAAGATGGGGCAGGCTGGATCTGGACTATATTATTATTATCTGGGGAATTTAAAGCTACAGGCTCAGCTACGGCGCGGGCTGGCACTTCGTCGAGCAAGGGTCGGTGGGGACAGTTACGTCGGGATCTTCGCGAGGAACCTCGGCGGCGAGGTCGGAATGTCGGTCTGTGGTTGTGCACTGTACTGGTGGCCCTACTGCTCTCCTGAATGAGAGTTATGTGGTCATCGGGGTCGGTGAGGACATCCTTGGGACGGCGGACATGAATAATGGAGGAGGGAATATAGCTAGCGGCCTTGACAAGGGTTGCGGTGATTCGCGGCGGTCTCGAAGAAACGCTTTGAAATGCGTTTCATGAACTGGCGGATAGTGGGAATCTTGAGGTCGACGTAGAGGATTTCGTTGCGAACGTACCAGGGGGAGCCTGTAATCCTAAGGAGGAACTTGTTCTGGGGGTCTGCATTCTATTGAAGCGATGGGGCTTGGCGTGTGCAAAGACTGCACTGGCATAAGTCATGATCGGGCGGATGCATGCTGTGTAGATACGCAATTTGCACTTTAGTGACAATTTGCTACGTGCATTTAGGACGAAGTGGAGTCTACCTAGAGCGAAGGCGGCGCGTGAACGAGCCACCTTAATGTGCTCTGAAAAAGAGAGGTGTTCATCGAGAATCACACCTAGATATTTGGCTCGCTTCTCCCAAGGGATCGGCTTGCCGAACATGGTGATCGGTCGAGGGGGAACGTTAGGCGTCCAGCAGGGATATTTATAGCGCAATCCATACCACGACACCGAGTGACGTGGTGGGAATTTGAAAGATTTAGGGGTGTCACTCTTGTAAATCGTAACTAGTGATGTGCGTTTTAGTTGATCTGTAGGAAATCGACTACAACGCTGCACAGTATAAGTAAGACAAAGACTGAATATCTTTTTTGCGATTACAAACTTACATTTTCAGCTGGAGAATGGGGATGATGACAATTTTTTTATATTCTCAACAAAAAAAAAACAAATAGTGCAAAAAATATTACAAAAAGTGTAAAAGCTTAAAAAACAGCCAAGTTATAAACGTTTTAAACCAAGTGCTAGACAAAGACAGCACTATCTTAGAAGTGACGTCATGACCATGTAACTTCATACTAGCGCCATACATTGTCCGTACCGCGCGACAAGGACAGGAATAATCCCCACCAAAAACTTTAAAAGCGTGGGTGGATATATTAATATTTACATCGTTTTAACAGATTTTTTCGATTATCTCATTTTTTCTGTGCCTTCTTTGAAATTACATTATTTTTACGAACATTTTTAATAACAGTCATCATCCCATTTGACCGTGACGTATATCGCTGTATGTATCTTAGATGTGCCAGCGGCAAGGACTATCCTTCTCAAGTTTACCCCTGTTTCACGAGCCGCACGCACGTATTATTAATGTGGTTACGGTGTAGGAGGATATATTCGGCCGAAA
Source organism: Dasypolia templi (assembly GCA_963555695.1). Taxonomy (NCBI): domain Eukaryota; kingdom Metazoa; phylum Arthropoda; class Insecta; order Lepidoptera; family Noctuidae; genus Dasypolia; species Dasypolia templi. The sequence goes on along the minus strand of OY743137.1, from coordinate 7,073,682 downwards.
CCTGCCCAAATTAATTAATATGACACAAATCATAACTCATAACTGGTTACTAACATAATTTGTAAGTATACTAACATAAATATGGATCACTGTGTCTGAGTTAAATAAATTTAAAAAAATGTGAGATCTGATGCTTTAAACGTAGACAATAAAACTACAATGATAAGTTTGTTCTTGGGATAAATTCATCCCAATTACGGAACTCTTCATTGTGCGTGGTCCGACACGCACTTGGCCGGTTTTAATTAATTTAATCATTGTGTAAATATTAGTTTTTTGGAAGTGATTAGATATGTATATCTCGGTTCTGTGGTTCATAAAAATACCCTTCAAGAGTTACTCCTTTCGAAACACCCCCCAGTTCACTCAGCTTTAAGCTATCTCTTTTGCCACCTAACTTAACTGATTCCATAATACTACTAGTGTCGTCAAACTCGTGCCGATACGAGCCGAGAGGGTACTTGGAGATGCCATAACTTTTTTGTTTTCTTTCAGTTCATTCTCGGATTGATGTTCATGGTAGTCGCATATGTGATGTCCGGACAGATGTTGGAATGGGACCGATTCTTGTTGTTTGCGTTCAGCGGGTTTCTAACAGCTATGTGCTCTGAAGGACTTGGCTTAGCTGTTGGCTCAGCTTTTAGTGTTACTGTAAGTATTTATTTGCATATTTTTAATCGAAGTTTTCTTATGTTCGACATGATTTAACTTTGAAGTGTTCGTTATTATGACTGCCTGAAGAAGAATATTTTTGGCACTCAACTATTGATTAAAATTTACTTATCGAAACAAATGTCTTCATTGTTTAATGCTTTTTTCTTTATACGCAATATATGGTACACAGAGTGAACGAAGAAGAAAGGTACTTTCGCACGTCACGATTAATTGGATGAAATTTTAACGATCCACCTTAAAATTTAATCCAATTAATCTGACGTTCACGAAGACATTTGGATCGTTTTCGGTGCCTACTTTGGTACACACATCTTGAATGTTTTTTTTATTATTTCAGAAAAGGTTTCATTATTATAATATTGTATCACAAAAATATAAAATGTAAGTGTTAGTTAGTTAGTGACAAAAATTGTAAGCAATTGTCGATTGTGCTCAGCAGTGGCCGCTCATGCGGCAGCAACCACGTCTCCTGCAAGACTAGTAGAACAGCTTGCTGACATAGTGCCCTGACACCTTCTATCGATCTCTTGATAGACTTGCAGTTGTAGCTAATGAGTTGACTGTCACTGTTATCCATTAAGCTTGTAATCAGTTATAGCCACACACTCCTTATTTTTACCCTCTTTCTTGAAAGTTTATGAACCGTCTAAACGAGATCCCTGACGGCGACAAATTTTCGGTTTTACCAGCAGTATTTTCTTCTTTACAGAACGGCTCCATTGTAGCTCCAGCTACAGCAGCACCACTTCTCGCTCTATCCTGCTACGGTATGGGTTTCGGTCCCTACATCGAAGGAACCATGAAAGCACTCATGTCAGCCTCATTTCTCCGCTACGGAGTCACAGGATTCTCAATAGCACTCTTCCAAAACCGAAACCTGATGGAATGTAAAGAAGAATTCTGCCTATACTCTGACCCGAAGTTAATATTAAGAGATATAGGAATGGATGATGAGAGTTATGGTATTCAAATAGCTGGCCTTTTAGCTTTTACGCTTCTTCACAGAGTTTTGGCTTATCTAGCGTTAAGATATCGCCTGACTGCTGAATTTTCGAATAAGTTCATGTGTTATATAAGTAAATTTTTGAAGTATTGATAAGGGACGTAAGTTATTTGATTGTTTTATATGTTTAAAGTTATGATCATCATATTATTTGATCTAGTTAACCGACGATATCTTGCCACAAGATTCTGTAGGAATCGTGAAAACGCATGAAAAAGTATTTAAATTTGGGGGTATGATATTACATAGTTTAAGCAGCACTGACTGGTAAGACAGTAATGTAGGTAGCAGAAACAGGTGATACATAGAAAAAATCATACATTGTAAGTAGTTTATTGTTTGAAGCTTAATTACAATATTTTTATGGAGTTTCGAGGTATTAAACAAAAAATCAAAATAAATCTATAAATATTAATAAAGTTACATTTCGAGTCTAGCTACGTGACCGCTTAGTTGTTCTTAACTGCACAAGAGAGCTTGATGCGGTTTTTATATTTAGACTGTTTATTCCGAAAGGTTTATTTGTGCAATAATCTATACATAGCCACACCATGATGGGTTAGATACACCATATGTTTTGTCAAGTCATAAAATCCGTGCTAAGAGGGGACGGGTCTCTATTAAGGAATAAATTAATAGTGCACAAAAAAAGGTGAAATTATTTTAATAAACAGCGTTATATCTTTTTTCCCTCGAAAGACAGGTTTTACATCATCATCAGCCTATATTCGACCACTGCTGGACGTTGGCCTCTCTTAGTGAACGCCACCAAGCCCGATCTTCGGCTCTCCTCATCCAGTCTCTGCCAGCCTTTCCAGCGGAGGCCGGCTACCGTCCCACTCTACGTTAGCCTAAACGCAGTCTCCACTCTTTTATATAGATGTAGGGAATCATTCTTAGAAATAATATTAACTTTTATCTACGTTAGGATTAATTTTTCAAGGTATCTGTGATAGTTAAAAATAATCGTAACATTTTTTTTATAGTTGTAAGTCATATAGCAAAAATAGCTTTAGTAACAGATGAACTGAATACAGAGTAATGCGTAAATTGCTGTACTTAAGTTTTCTTTCTAGCGTGACGATGACAATCTAGGTATATATAATAAATACAGTCAGCCCAGAACTTGGCACCTTCAGTAGTGTTGTGTATCTACATAATCTTGTCAGATTCTACTGCACATTTGGATTTGTGACATTTTGCTCAATACATTGTATCTTTTTTTTTTGCTTTTTGTAGTTTTTTTAACATTGCTCAAATAGATTTAAAAAATGCTAAAATGCAGTTTGTAAGATGAATCTGTGGATGAAAGTAAACATGCGAAAAAGCCAGTGTGTATGGAAAATGGTTTTGTAAACTGATCATTATTTTAGAAACTAAATGAAACTGTACGTAAAAAAATGTTGAACAGTCTTATCTACTTAATTATGATATAAAACTTATCTAATAATATGTGAGAAACATGTATTTATGGCGGGGGTTTTAATACGAGTATTAAAGATTTTAAGATTAAACTTCGATTTATTATAAATATACCAATATATCCATAATATAATAATGTTACCCTAATTTTATACACGTACTTTTTTGACAATAAAAAACACAACAAATCATAGTGCACATATTTGAGACATCATACTATTTGTAAGTATTACCTATGTTTAACAAAATAAATGATTGAATTACATTGCTTCCAATTTAGCGAGAAATTACAGTGTGTATTGCGGTACACCTACAGCCGTATGAAATGATATATTAATTAAGTGAATTGAATACGTGTACTAAATTATGTTTAAATTGGCTAATAAGCTTTACAATTTAATATCATTTTCCCGCGGGTTCCCCCGCACGGCGGTCGGAAAAAAAACCGCTTAAAACATTCTCCATACAAAAATACATACCTATATGTGCCCAGTTTTCTGGAGTACCTATATCAATTTCTTAAGCAGGGTGGATTTTTAAATAGAGCACTAAGAGCAGCTACCTTAACCATTGTAGCTACCTTTTTTTGTACTCAAACCTCAGTTGGTCCATTAGAGATTTTTGATCCTTAGAAGAAACTTGATCGACTTCGATCGAAAAAAGTTTTTGTGAAAATTGCTCCTTTTCATGCTAACTGTATGTTTTATATTCAAAATCATTGAATGCATATCAAAATTTCTTAAAAATTTAAGATAAGTCTCTATATACGGATTCCCTGTAGCTACAACGGTCTCTTTGGTCCTGAAATTATAAACAGTGATTTTAATAATTACGATAATTCTCAGTAATGAAAAGTAGAAATTTATCAGTCCCAGCCCGAATCTGCAATAGCTAGCCTATTGCATGACATAAACATAACTAACAAAATGTGGGTGTGCGATAGGTAGGTACACCTCAGCCTATGTTTATCGTTATAAAAGCCTTGTGGTATTGTTATGGTGTCTTACCGAGAAACAAAGGGTCAAACAGCTAACTGTCTCAGTTACATCCTTACCAATGAAGAAAAGATTAATAAACTTTAGCGAAGTAGTAAAACATAAAAACTCACCTCCACGCATTAAATTTTTGATGAGCACAGAACACGGTGTATAATTTTTTAGTACCTAACTAAGAATGCACCTAAGTAACAGGTGGGCCAAAAGTAATCACCCTATTGGAAGATGCTCTCATTTTTGCAAATGGCCGCCAATGTCAAATCTGTTTTGACATTTGTGGTACAAGCCATGGAAGAGATACACTCCCCAAGAACGCGGAATAATCGTGTCTATTTTTTTGCGTAACAATTCGTCTGTGGTGTTGGCGCAGCGCGAATTCCGTCGCCGATTCCCCGGCCGTCCGACACCCACTGCGCAAACACTGCGCCGTTTGGCCACCAACCTTGAAGAGTATGGGACCACACGAGACGTTGCCAAGAGTGGCCGGCCCCGGAGCACCCGTTCTGCCGAGAATATCGCCGCTGTTGCCGAGGATGTCGAGCTGTCGCCGGAAACGAGTTTTTTTTGCCACAATTGGACTAATTAGGACTGAGGGACATGTGGTTCCAACAGGACGGAGCAACGGCACACACTGCGCGAGCCACAACCGTTATTCTGAAGGCAGCGTTCCCGGGCCGCCTCATCTCTCGTTTTGGCGATTTGCACTGGCCCGCAAGATCGCCCGATTTAAGCGTTCCAGACTTTTTTTTGTGGGGTTTTTTGAAGTCCCGTGTTTACGTGAACAAGCTTGAGAGTCTGGAAGCCCTCAAGGACAACATTCGACACGAGTGCGAGAATCTATCGCCCGAAGTTCTCGCCGAAGTTATGAAAAATGCCATAAAACGAGCCCGTATGGCAATCAATTGTGACGGAACCCATTTGGCTAATATAATCTTCTCGACTTGACCAATAAAATTCTAAAGGTTCAAATAAACATCAAAACACAGAATCAAAGTTTTTCATTTAGAAAAAAAAAAGAGAGCAAAACAACATCGGATGACATCTTTTGGCCCACCTTGTATTACAGCCAGTAAAAAGTCAGCTAATAACTTCAACAACTGAAAAAGCAACAAGCGAAATGAATTTAAAAAAAGATTTCACAACAGCGACATCTACAGTAAAGTAAGTGAACTAAGCGTGGTTTGTCAGGGTTTGTCCCTGAGTTCTCTTGGTTACGCCTGGCGGCATTGTGTTTGTTTCGTTAAGATCTGTTAGAGGGAGCTTCGTAAAATATTGTTGAAAAAATAAAACTGCTGTCTTTTTTGCAATATTTGGCAACGCTTCGATTTTTGTCCATTCATTAAAAGCGCTGCAGTTCGTCTTGAGCTGGTTACCGAATTATGTACTTTTTGACGAATAAATACATGATCTTACCGAGAACCTTACGTCAAAGTAGGTAAATAGGCACGATGGCCATAGCATTGATGACGAACATTATAGGGTAGTGCACTAGATACATTGCTGACAGAGGACTAAACGCCGTCCATGCTCGGAGCGATAGAAACAGATAGAAACCAATTGACAGGACCTGAAAAATAAAGAACATTATTAATTTAAATTCGGGTTACTTCAATTTATAAACGTATAAAAAAAAAACTAAAAATGTAATGATTATGTTATTTTTGCATTAAAAGCAGTTTTTTTTGCCTAGAACATTATTTTTGTGAAATATTTAGCAATTATACTTTTGTTTCGCATTTCAGATTAATTTACCATATGACTGTGCTCCGACTGACAGCTGTCACTGCTGTTATTAACGTCATAGAGTATAGTAACTAAAATGAAAATTAACGTTTCGTTGAACGCAGTTACCATGTGTGGTAGTGATTTTTTATATTCTTTTATTTCCTAATCTTTTGAATAGTGGAGGCTTTTAAATACTGATAATAACACATTATTTGGAGGAATTTCACTAGTAATTTGTACCTCGGTAGGTACAAGTTTTGGCCGGAAAAAAAACACCTCCTTTAACTTCACAGATTGCTAAACTCTGCTTGAAGATTCAAATCATAATATATAATTGGAAACATAACTAGGTAAGCTTCATTAATACTAGTATTGCCAGTGATAAACCAGCTAGGAACTAAAAAGAAAAACCAAAAATGATGTACAACATTATTTTACTATTTCAGATGTGACATAACTTTGAAAAGCGACATCTGTTTTATAGGTGGCGAACTATTCTAAGACAAAGAGACCGTGTGATAGCAGTCTTTTTGTTGCGATGTGTTCTTGATTCTGTCGTCGTTTCGTGTAGACCCGAGAGGGTGCGCTGATTTAAGTAACACTGTTTTGATTTTTGCGCTGAGTTTATTTCTTCAAATATTTCTGTACTTTTTGTTTTTATGCTTGTTTTCTCTGTAACAAAAATAATGTGGGTTATTTATTTATAAATCATGTTTTTTCAAACTTTATTCTACATTAAGTTGGAGACCATAATTATATTACTGTTCTGAGTTACCGCCCCATCAGTCTGAACAATTCCCGTCTGCGGTATCAAAGCAGTCAAGACCACAACTTTATTAAGCCTTGCCCCGATTCTGAGGATTCCATTCCTGAGCGCTATGCGCCGACAGAGGCCATGCTTACTAGTTTTTGGAATGCATGGGAATTATAAAAACAGGGTAACCAAATTCTGTAAATCAGATATAAATCTTATTTCAGGATCTGTCTGTTATGCAATTGTTTAATCAATATCATAGCTACAAAACAAAAGGTTATTTTTTTATATTTATTTAAATGAAAAGGTGGAATTGAATGGAATGAAGGAATGGAGTGAAGGATGGAATTGTGTAGGTATAACAATTCACTGAGTTTGGCTTAACAAAATAAGTACTACGTTAAATACCTAACAAAATACGCGAGCGCAACCACTTTTTTTTGGGTGGGAAATCATCAAATGATTTCTCCCGCTGAGGGTGGAGCGGGAGGGCGTGTCAGACTTTTACTGACTAAAACGCACCCGTGTTCCTTCAATTGCCTGTGCCAGGGCCACGGTTACTCTTTCGAATTACCCGCGACCCAGAGGCGTCGGCCCTATCGTACCCCGTAATTTCGTGCTGACATCTCTTTGAGGCGTCGACCCGGGCCTGGTCCCTACCGGACGATGAACTACCCATTGCTAGCCGTCCGCAAGTCCGCGCCTACGGTGGCCGAGAATCCGCTTACGATTCCCGACGCCCATGGCGTCTCCTGCGACCTGCAACTAGGGGCGTGAGGGCGCAAGGCTCTCTCCCTCACGCGCTCCGCCTCCTCCTTCGCAAGCATTACTGCTTCGCAGAAGGAGGTGACGGGTTTCCATTCCCTCTCGCTCCGTACCATGGCCTGGACCAGGGACGGACGCGAGAGATAGCCGCCGCCGATCGCTTCCGCGAGGACACTGCGGTGCTCCGATCAAGCTGGGCAGACCTCCACCGTATCCTCCGGGCGATCCACACAATGGTGACACCCGGGCGTTTCCTCCCGCCTTATTAGAAACAGGAACCTCCCGAAACAACCGTGTCCGGTGAGGACCTGTGTCAGGCGGAAGGTGAGGACGCCGTGGCGCCTCTCCAACCACTCCTCAAAGAGGGGACTTACCGCCGCTATTGTGGCGTGCCCAGAGCGCAACCACTTGCGAGCCAATTTCAGTAGCTCAGCTCGAGGGCCAGATCAGAGCGCCTTATTTAAACAATTGTGATTTTCATGTTGTATTGTAGCTTAGCTCAAAATCTATCAATATAGCAAAATAATAAAAAAGTTGTTGGGTGTCTTTTTGTTAGTTACTAATTGAATTGCATAACGTTTCTTTTTTTTTTCATTTTTCACCTTTTTTATCAAAAATTGCAGACGGTAGACAATATTATTGCCTTTCGAATAAGCCTATTTTTATCTCAGTATGACTAAAACTTTGAGTGTTCTTTTTTTTTACGTACTCGCAGAGAACATTTCAACAAAATAATATGGCTGCCATATAGCGGGGAAGTGTATTGGACCTTAGAGTGTAATTTTACTTTAAAATAGTTTCTATGTATAAAGAATATCGCTAGTCCATGTCCGGACACACTGTAATAAGTCGTTGAGCTTTTAATTGGTCGAATGGTGCATGCAAGTTTTCGGGACTTTGAGTTCAGAAATATGAGTTTATGTTACTCAAGTATTTACTGCTAGTTACTTTTCCCGCTGCAGTGTAGACTATAAGAAGACTACTTAGCATAAAGAAGTGTCTACTGTTATTGGAGCAGCAGTCAACCATACAAACTTTAATGCGGCCATAAACTTAAACATCAACCGCATGCACTATGATCACTGGGCTAAAGTCTTCACACAATGGGTGCCTGAAGATAGACGATGCCGCTGAGGCCGGCCCAGAAAGAGATAGCGAGTTGACTTGGAGGCGTACCGCAAGGGCTGGTTCGAGATGGCGCGGGAAAAGAGTTCCTGGAAGGATTTGGGTCTTTGCCCAATAGTGGCATAAAACAAAAACTATATCAACATCAAATAATTTGAAGTAAGCTGATGCTATCTATTGGAAAAAAATTAAACTCGCAACTTCAGGATGAAATTGAACTCATCGACATCCTTTGGGATTGGTGATAGTAGATAGATAACCTTTAATATTATCATTCTTGGTAGGTGTATCCTTTTTAGGGTTCCGGACGTCCTAATGAAAAACGGAACTCTTAAAGGATCACTCGTGTGTCTGTCCGTCTGTCGCGGCCAATTTGCTCTGAATCTACAAGACTGAATAAGTTCAAATTTTATAAACATATACATTTCTGTGACCCAAACAAGGTTGTATAACGTAAACAAACGAATTTTTAATATGAAGGTCACTCTTGGGGTGAAAACGAAAAAAATATTAAACAAACGTTTTGTAAACTGTACTGCGCTGCGTGACATATCAAATGAAAGCCCCGTATTGTGAAGGTATGTTTTTTTTTTGTATAATTTTAAAATAAATAGTTTTGAAGTTATTTAAGAAATTATACGAACATTGACCGTCACCCCACATTATCTCTGAACACCCGACACTAAAATTTTGAAAAAAAAAACTGAAATTCGATCATTGCTTTCAAATTACAAGAAAAAAACTACAAGATGTATGTGGTCTTAAAGAAAACGTGGTAAATCTATCAATATTGTGCGTACAAACTTAAAATGCAATATAATTTTAGAACTCAATTTTAACCTATTTTTAATTGTCGTATCGAAATGAAACCTTTTATGAATATCTAGTTTGGATAAAAATCTATAATTTGGTATCTTAGAACTGATCTGATGATGGAGCCAGGAGGTGAATAGTGGAACTCTTCAGTAGCTTTTAGTAAACCTCTCGAATTTGGGTTCATTTGCTTTGACGATTTCAATAGATTGACGAGGGTATGATGATGGAGCCAGGAGGTGGATAGTGGACGTCTACAGTGGCTACTAATAGTTACATCAACTTATGGGTCGTATGATTTGTTTTGACGGGTCCAATATATTGGACTTGGTGCCGAGGGTCTGATGATGGAGTTAATTTCTCATCATAAGCCCATAGGAGTGTCTATGCGACCTTTGCGAAACAGTTAAGCCGCACATTTTGACCAAGATGTAAGGTTTGTAGAGTTAAGCCCTGTAGTATTCGGGACTTGGCTATTCATTAGATCCGATTACTTTTTAATTATGTAAAGTTAAGTCTTTGCAACCTTCTTTACATAAAATGTTTTTGGTGGCTAACATCCTCGTATGGAACCCAGTCCACGCGAGTTCAACTCGCACTTGACCGTTTTTTTACATATAACAGATACCACGACAATTGTGTGTTTGTAAAAACTGAAAACGAATCGTTTTTTTGTCTTGACAAATTTCAATTTGTTTACCTACGAATGAAAATTATGGGTATTAAGGGTACTGAACTATCAAGATAAAATAAAAACAACAATGTAAAATTATTCTAAATAATGTGATAGTGTATGTGTGTGGTGTGTGTTTGAGTGAGGTGGTGAATGGTGTTTACTAACTTTTTCCTCAGTGTCATTGTATGACAGGGAGGAGTGAAGCCTATATTTTATTATTGTTTTAAAGTGTCTTATAAGTGGGTATTGAGACCTTTTATATCAATTCCTTTAAATATATGTATGCCAGGTATTAAAAAAAAAACACTTACATCAAATAATTCCATCATATTGGCCATGATCTCGGTCTCAGGCTGAGTTCCAAATGAGTGTCTAATGATATTGTAGTTGTATGTACCCACACATGCACAACCTTGTAAACTCATGTGCCTATGACGTCACACGTCTGCTAAAACACTACCACTATGTTGCCTAGGGATGCCCCTAGGCAACATAGTGGTAGTGTTTGCTAGACTAGGGTCTTAACAACAAAATCGGCGAAGAAAAGGGAATCAAACATCTTAAAAGCTTAAACAACTACCAATTCAAAAATACTACTATACACTGGCTAGAAAATTTTAATTTTGAGGAAACAGAAAATCTATTAAGCAACGTTACACGGTACTCACCACATGTACACTCACTCCACACACACACCTCACTCACACTCACCCTCGCTCCAAAGAACGCAGTGGTTACTAAATATTTCATTATTATTTCCTTCTTTTGTGTTTTTGTAAACCTACCTTATAATGCATGTCATAATATCTGTTTTTTCTATCGCACTTGTATATATTCTCTGTAAATTGAGAGGTCTGGCTCTTGTAATACAGGTACTCCTAGTACAAGAGCCAGGGCTACACTAATGTTAGCATGAGCGCGATAATGATGTCCTGTGAATCGTCATAGATGTGGTGTGTAGATCCCGTGGCGTTTGAGTGGGCGACTCAAATGCCACGGGGACAGCGTCTCCGAATTTCCGAAACCCTTTACTGCCGAGGGACCAGGGGCTCCGGCAGAACAACAGCGGAGCATGTTTTAAAAATGTCTTAAGTTGCAAACGATTCAGTTCAGTTCGCAGATGTAGACCTCTTTAACTGCAGCCGCCGCAACTGAACAACCTCCTTTTCGGTCTGGGCACGACGGTGCAACGTGTCCTGGTTGTCCATACACGTAACAGGTGAGACGGTTCGTATCACGACTCTTCGGTGATGCTGCTCGATTCGAAGTCTTCACTTTGGTGAAAGGCTCGTACTGAATTAATTGATTTACGGTTTGTTGTTCTACAACGATGACATATGCCATTGAAGCAATTCTCCGCGTAGAGAGTTTTTTTGTTTCACTATCGTATCCCTCGCGTCTGTCATGTCTTATATGTCCGCATCAGCATTATCAGGATCAAACCGTACCAGTCGCGCAGTTACGTTGAAATTTGATGATTGTTTATGCGGTTGACGGCAGTCGTGACAGCAAAAACAGGGTAGGTTTTGAAATAATATAATAAATAGTTAAATTGTCTTGGGATATATTATTTATTTTACTGGCAACACTTGTATGGAACGATGACGGTTGAGAACACGGGGCTGCACTCGGCCTATTTGCTCGGGGCCAGCATCGAATGCGGACGGATTACGTGTGGTCATCAATTCCCTTTAATATAATAATTGCCGTCCATATTTTCTCTAAGTAAATCTAGACGATACTGTGATGTTATAAATTAAAGTAACAATAAGTGACATGACTTTTTCGGGGTGGGATTAAAATTCATTATTATTATTTCAGAAGGTACATTCCGGAGTGCAAGGGGTTCCCAAATTTTTGTTGTTTTTGCGATTGGACTGTCCATTTTCGAGATATTTAATTCTCCTTGATATTAATTCTCAAAAATAATAATTAGACAATTACATAGTTGTTTTCATTTCGAGTTCCACTTATGGAGCATGACCATGAGGCTCAAGACGACGCATCAGTGCCCGAGATGTCCGTGGTCGTAGCCTGCAGAATGGTCGAAGTCAGCAGCGCCGTCGAGGTCCACAGCAAAGTCCACAGCGCAGTCAAAGTCCACAGCGAAGTTCGCAGCCCAGTCAAAGTCCACAGCGAAGTTCGCAGCGCAGTCAAAGTCCACAGCGAAGTCCGCAGCGTAGTCAAAGTCCTCAGCGAAGTCCGCAGCGCAGTCGAAGATCGCAACGCAGTCAGAGCCCGCAGTTCAGCCGAACCGGGTGATGCAGCAGGCCGAAATGGTACGAGCCGAACACCGAGCTGAACAACATGAACGAGAACGTGAGGTGTCACCCCACGTTCTCGTTCAAATCAAATAAAAAAATCTAAATCAAATCAAACCAAATCATAAACCATCATTCAAGTTGTTCAGAAGCGCCTGCCGTCCCTAGAAAAACAGTTGCGACAGGGATGGAGGAAACGACGCGATGCTACAGTGACACGAGATGAGACAGAGGTTAGAGATCAGTCTTACGTTTTCCTCAAAAGATGCCATGAATATTTTAAATTCAATTAGGAACCAACCGTCGGCGGCTCGCCCACTCGATCACTCTAGTAACGTTGTTAAAAACCATAAAATATGTCGCCTGATTTTGACCCATCTTCGAAAAGCCAACATGTAGATGCGTGGTTAAGAAAAGTGAACGAGTGTGCCACCGTTTATGGTTGGGATGATAAAACAACCATCCATTTCTCCATGCAGGAATTTCAAGGACTGGCCAAGACGTGGTATGAAAGCATAGATGCAATTTTATTTTCCTGGGCCGAGTGGCAAGTAAAATTGTCTCATATTTTTGCCTTTCAGCAAAATCATGGCCAGTCCTTGGAAGATATGCTCAGGCGTAAAAGTAAATATCATGAACCTATTGAAGTATTCAATTACAAAAAGTTGGCTCTACTGAACCAGTGCCATGTAGTTGTTGGCAAGCGTGCGTTCGATTCGATTGTATTATTCATGGTCTAAGTGACAGAACAATGAAATCAAGTGCTCTAACGTTAAGATGCTCTCAACCTGACCAATTGTTACAATTCTTGATGAGCAACAAGGAATTTTCAAATTCTTTTAATCGTTCTAATACCATTGCTAAAGGTATTTTAGGATCCGGAACTGTTACAACGAATAAATTTAATAATAGGAGAAACTTATCAAGTTATTACGTAGCATTCTGTTTTAACTGTAAGGAGCGAGGTCATATATTCCGGGAATGTACAAAGCTACTGATTCGATGTAATCAATGTCATAGGGTAGGCCACAAAGTTGACAAAGGCTACACAAACTGGAGGACAGCAAGAGTAAAATAACGAGTACACATTTACCATCTTGGACCCTTTGTGCGTTCAAAAGAGGGTATTCCTATACTAGTGATGGCAGATGCGTTTACCAAATTCGTTTTCATAAAGCCTGTAAGAAATACAAAGTCTCCAGTTACAATAAGAGTTCTGGAAGATTTTTTTTTGTACCTTTGGAGTACCCGATAGAATAATTAGCGATCGTGGCTTTTGTTTTACTTCCCATGCGTTTAGGTTTTGTTTGGGTAGGAGGACTTAGCATGTGTTGAATACGTTTGCTAGTCCACGTTCGAATGGACAGTTGAGCGATACAACCGCACAATCCTTGCTTCTTTGACTGCTAGAAACCTCAACGATAATGAAAAAGATTGGATTGATAAAGTGGGTTACTAATAACACGGTTAATAAGACAACTGGAAGGATGGCTGCTGAAGTCATATTTGGTAGTTGTACAGGTAGCGAGTTAGACCCGAGATTAAACATAGTTAGGCAAGAAACGCAAGAAAATAATAAGATAACAACTACTAGAGAGGAAGTTAAAGATAAAATGGACGAAGAACAAGAAAAACAAAACGAACGGTATGATGAAAGCGGACGTCCTGCCCGTATCTATTCTGAAGGTGAACTTGTTAAAATGACCAATACGAATTTTAAAATGATGGTAAAAGTAAGAAGCTTCTTCCTCAGTTTATAGGAGTCATATCGGTACTAGGAAATGATAGATACACAATTGTAGCAATAGCAGGATTGAGGAATAGTAGACATACACGTAAAACGACCGTCGCTAAAATTAATATGCCTATTACCGTCATATTTTTGTATAAAATTAATGGTTTGAGATGTGATTACTAATAACTAATAGTTTGTTCTAAACTATACTTGAATATCAAAATGGTTTTATTGTATATCTTTTATTTCTAAATGCTTGCTCTTGAGAATGAAGGTTCACAAGTAACGTCACCTTGGTTTGTGAGAAGGATGGTTCACAACCACCGTGATCTATGAATAACCTAGATATTATTTTTATGTATTTATTGCTTGTGAGAAGGAAGGTTCACAAGTAACGTCGCCTTTGTTTATGAGAAGGAAGGTTCACAATCACCGTGATCTATGAATAACTTAGATATTATGTGCTTGTGAGGAGGAGGATTTACAAGTAACGTCACCTTGGTTTGTGAGAAAGAAGATTCACAACCACCGTGATCTATGAGTAACCTAGATATTATATTTACGTATTTATTGCTTGTGAGAAGGAAGGTTCACAACCACCGTGATCTATGAATAACGTAGATATTATATTTACGTATTTATTGTTTGTGAGAAGGAAGGTTCACAAGTTACGTCACCATGGTTTGTGAGAAGGATGGTTTACAACCACCGTGATCTATGAATAACCTAGATAATATATTTATGTAATTATTGCTTGTCAGAAGGAAGGTTCACAACCACCATGATCTATGAATAACTCAGACATTATATTTATGTATTTATTGCTTACTACCATTTTATGATTACATTTTTTTTTCTAATTTGTATTTTATTTTATATTCTGGGATGGGTTCATAAACAGTGTATAGGTTTTAGAAATAACGTGTATATAATTGTGAGCCGGATTCGATGCTGTCACATATGGCAGTGTGTTAGGTTGTAGTTGCTAATTCGCTGGTGTGCATGAGGACATGCACGACGTCAGGATGGTCGAGTGTTAGGTTTTGAAATAATATAATAAATAGGTAAATTGTCTTAGTCGACCATTGGGATTTATTATTTATTATACTGGCCGCACTTGTATGGAACGAATGACAGTTCTGAGATGACGTTTGAGAACACGGGGCTACACTCGGCCTATTTGCTCGGGGCCAGCATCGAATGCGGACGGATTACGTGTGGTCATCAATATAATTACCCTACAATAATTCGTGTGAGTTTTATTAAATGTTTTATAATAACAGCTAGTTAATTGTGTGTAACTAATTATTGTAGTAGATTGTTCGATTGGAGAAATTAAATAATATTGTGGTCTACCCAAGGAGTTTTATTACATAGGTAACACGTTGACCCACAGATTAAAATAGGTTGTCGTCGTTATAGTCTTCAGGTTTTTGCCTTCGAATCTGACTTCTGATAATGGGATTATTCCCTCATCAGCGATATTAATGAGATCCATGATGAGGGTGGATTGTCGGGCTAAGAAAATAGAGGCACTAGTTATAGCATAATCACTTTATTTCAATCACAATTTCTTATAAATAAATCACCACAAAATGACCGTTATGATAAAATAACAAAATAGGTAGCACGACTAAGAACCCCACCGAACGCGTAGCACGCCTGTGCGATGACGACCGAGTCACAAATCATGCTGCCAGCAAATCGTCGCCTCAATGCGCACTAGCGCTTGGTGCCGTGTCAGAGTGTGATGTTATCGGATGTGACGTGGCAGATACTGATAATTCATGTTCATGACACTCTAAACTAGCAGCGACATCTATGAAATCTAAATAACACTAATTTAAATATTGAAGCGCCGTCAAATGCATCGACTGGTTACTAACTTCTATTGTAATTTTTGTTATTTTTCTATTGGAATTTTAGTCCTCTTTCCTGTGATATTTCTTATCCAAGTTCTGCTAGTGATTTTTAAATCTGTGCACTATAAATGATCTCTGACAGTAGAACTGTCAGACGTCAATTTTGGAAAAACTGTCTAAAAACAAAATTTATTCTCAGTTTAAGACTTATTCTAGGTATTCAAGTTTGATGAAATTCGTGGGACACTTTTTTCATAGTACTCTCCACTAGCCACCATACAAAGTTTCATGCGTCTGAACCAGTTTTTGAAACACTTTTTCCAGTCCGCTGTAGACACCTCGTTTACAGCCTGCTCGAACAATGACAGCGTATCTTCCGGCGACGAAAATTGTATCCCTTTGAGATGACTTCTAAATTTTCGGGAAAAAAAGAATTCACACGGTGCTAGGTCAGGGCTTTTAGGAGAGTGACCCAGGAGTTTGACCGGCACGCTGTCGGATTAATCGTTATAATATCCCTACAGTACAAATCAAAAACAAGTCAAATCAAATGTGCTTATTTGACCACACAGGTCTCCGTGCAGCCTATAATATTGCTTTCAAAATAGCCGCATATGACTGTCTATACGTGTAACTATAATGGGGATGATGACTGATATTAGAAATGTTTATAAAATAATTTCAAAGTAGGCATAGTAAAAATAAATAATCGAAAAAATCTGTTAAATCGGTGTAACTATGAAGAAGATACCTTCAGGCTTTTAAAGATTTTGGAGGGGATTACTCCCGTCCTTGTCGCACGGTACGGACAATGTACGGCGCTAGTATGAAGTCGTGACGTCACTTCTGCGATAGTGCTGTCCTTGTCTAACGCTTATCTTAAAACGTTTATAACTTGGCAATTTTTGGAGCTTTTTCACTTTTTGTAATTTTGTTTGGACTATTTGGAAACAAACAATTTATTGAGATAAAAAGAAAAAAAAAATCATCATCCCTTTTAAAGGACGAACAAAAAAAAAACTCTCAAAAAGCGCCATCAATTAATACGATAGAACAAGAAGCTATAACTTAACTTGGTTGTGCAAATCGTCCAGCCTGGTAATTATCGGCAGCATTACTCGTGAATATAATGTCTCATTGTTAATTGTTAGTGGAGGTATATCTTTGGCGGATCTCTTTAGTCTCGGTTCCTGTCCGCGTTATCTCTGTGAGAGGGCCCGCTTCTTGTAAGGCGGCCTGTTCAGGTTTCGGATGGTTTGTCGTGGGCTGTTTTAATATTTAGGTTGGTAGATGTATGGTGAAATAGTGTCAGTAAGTGGTTGAAGTTATAATTAAGTTATATAAACTATATTGTACACCAAAAAATACGTAGTGAAAAACAAATTTAACACTACAAAACTTTAAAGTACATACATAAAGTGGGCGTCGCTTTCTGCGACATGTTTCAAGCAAACTTGTTGATACATAAGTTGATATATACTTTGACATTTTTATTGGAAACGAGATTCATTTGATCCGAAAATCAAAAGCCAAGTATTTATTTACTGGTGCTTTTCTCAAGACACTTATCCTCATTTGTAGATGTGATTCAATAATTTTGACATTCTCAAACATATCACGTCTAATTTATTAGAGTTCTATGTGCTGTGAGCACAATAATTTACCTTAAAGCTAATGATATATTGTTAGCTCTTTTTCTATTTCCATTTCTCAATTCACTAGTTTGATACTTTCGCCAAGCTATAGCCAATACACATACTTATAGCCAATCAACACTGCCGTCAAAATCTTACAAAACCGATACTTAAGTGTCAGTTACCTTAGCCCCAAATTCGTTTTGTGTTTATGTTAATTCTTTGCATCATGCCTAACAGCAAATTTACGTTTTTTTTCTTTTCCTCTTTATCATAACAAATATCAAACCTTCAATAAAGTCAAGTCACTGCCACAATGCCCATATTGTCCAAAAGCTTCCTACACATTCATAATTACTTATAAGGAAAATTAATGGCCGATACAATTTTATAAGACCGAGTCGTCCTATGAATGGGCATCGTTATCTGTTCATTTTGCTTGCATTTAGCACCCCATGTAGTAAGTGAATTTCTAAAGAATATCGGTATTATAAAAGGCTGATAAACGGCTTAACTCGGTGGCTTAAGTACAGCTATTGTGTTGGTAGTTATGTAAAAAGGTTTTATAGGGAGTGACCTTACAGAACCTTTGGTTGTACTTCCTGTGGTTCTTGAAAGCCTAGTACTTATTGCGACCGGTGTAGTAGGTATGAGACTTTTACAATTTGGACTAAAGCTACGGATTATTAATGACATTCTTTACATGATGGCTTACTTAACGGATCTAATTTAATTCGCTGATGACACTTCTAATATTTTTTAAATAGATTCAAAAGATACAGATGTCTTACATGTCAACGATAGTCTGGCTGTTCTTTTGAAATGGTTCGCAGCTAATAATCTTTTACTTAATGCGAACCAAACTAAATATCTTAAGTTCTCATTACCAAACGTACTTAACCCAAGTGGGTCTTAATTTAAAACTTGATGGCAAGAAACTAGATGCATTTACGGAAACTAGTTCCTAGGAATTACTTTAGATTTAAAATTGCGTTGGGGCGCCCACTTTAGACTTCTTTCAGGTAAATTAAGTTCAGCTGCAGAAGCAGTAAGAAAAATAAGGCAGTTGACCGATATAGCCTCAGCTTAGTTAGAATACTTTGCTTATTTGAGCACATCAGACGCATCCCCACAGCAGAACGTCATACGATATAATACTGTGGAATCACAGTATTATATCTTATGACGTTCTGCTGTGGGGATCAGCAGCAGACGTAGTTTAAAATTTCATTTTATGATAGAGGGCAATCGCGAAGGTTCTCGCGAGTCTCTCAGTACTAAATTCAAAGAAATTGATATACTAACTCTGCCTTCACTTCATAATTTATAAAGTATTTTGTATGTTCGCAAAAACTTAGGACTTTTCAAAATAAGAAGTGTTTTCCATAATATAAATAGGTTTTACACGTAGAATTTTTTTTTTTTTTGAACTTTGCTGTGTTGACTGTACAATTTAATCCAAAATGGGCTTGATAGAGTCGTTAATTGTAAACGACACTACTTCTCGTTGCCTAAAAATGACTTTTATCAACTCAACGTCTATATACATATTATGTCCTGTACTGTAAAATTTTATCTCTGTTTTTTTTTTATATTCAAATTTTTTGTTTTCAGATTCAGATTTTTTTACTATTAAGCACTTTTTGCAAGGAACATCATTCCATTCCGGAGAAGAAGAGATCTGGAGAAGGACGTTGTTAGCTGCGCTACAGTTTATACTTTTGCAGATTTCATCTTTTTTATTTTTTGTACTGTCTGTGTTATTGTTCCGAAAGAAACTTTTTTTTTTTTACTTATAGAACTGAGCGGCTATGTGTTAAGTTTCAACGGGTTAGTCAGATTGCCTATGAAGGGTTCGTGTTTTAAAACTCAACGTTTTGCACTGTTGAAGTGTACATTCAACAAATAATTTCGACTTGAAGAGGAATATTAGCAAAGTCAGTTTGTTCTGGATACCTACGTTCATAATCACCATCATCTGCCTAGCCATTTTTTGATAATATTTGGGATCAGCTTCTAGTCTATTACTAATATTTTACACCTTCTTATCGTATCGATGGCAATCTAAATGGACTCTGCCCAGAATTCGACTACGTGTTTGGCACCATCACTAGAGTCCATCAGTTCCTGTAACGTGCAGGTAACAGGAGACGCATGACATGATATCAAGTGTGCCATCGTTTGTGTAACAGCACCACATTTACACTGCAAGCCTGAGTCGTTTATGAATCTCCACCTGAAGTGGTCTTCCTCGCTTCCTCGCTCGGCCCACCTGGGCCCGGAGTCTGTTTAAAGACTTCCAGATTACCCAATGTAACTCATGTCCGGGTGGAAGATCTTCAGCGCTATTTAATATGAAGCAAAGACTTGGTTTTGGAGACGTTCAAATTCGTAAATTCCAAAAAAAATAACCTTGGTCCAATATTATGCCAACCTGCATCCAGTTGACCACAAACAGCAACTAAGTCTTCAGCCATAACCTGTGCTATCCTATGCAATAAATTTTAATAATTGAACATTGAATAATTTAGATAATTGGAAGAAAATCTATTGATGTATTGATCAAGTCCTGGCTAGCTTGAATCAGATCGCCGCAAAGGTAGCAATTATCAATGAGCTGGAATAATTAGATGAAGTTAGAATGGGTTGAGTTTGACAATTTGTTTGGTTTGTATTTTCTTCTTTTATATAGTTTTATTTTTGTTTTAGTTAGATAACTTGAAGCAACTAGTTGCGATCGGGAAATCCAGTCAAATATATCTCTTATTATGTTTTTATTCAATAACATAACAAGGAATTAAAATCATACCGCCAAAACCTGAAAACCATAAAAAATCCAATCCAAAAATTCCAAAATTGCCTCCTGCTTACCGTTCCGTTTCACGCATATCAATTTATTTGCAACGCCCAATACTAAAACTTTGCCTTTTTTATCTTAAAAAAGTTTTCATATCAGTTTCATTCCTTTTTCGAATCTGATTGCCCATTATTGAATAGAGGTGGCCAATTTTGTTAAACTAGTCGATTAAAACTCGATTCAATATGCCTACTTTATGTCGATTTGTGTCGTTTAAAATTACTACCAACTATGTAGCCGTTTTCTAGGCGGTAGGATAGTTGCATAAAAAATAACAACATGATCATTTACCATAAAATAATTTTTCATTGACGGAAATTTTTATGTATAACGGTATAACGTCTAGGAAGGTATTTTTCTGATTTAAATTAAAAATCGGCAGGTATTTAATGTTTGTGTTTCTTTTCTTTAATAAGGTTCTTCGAAATCTTTAATCGGTTGACTGGAACTACAATGTCACTGGCTTCTGTCCATCACAGTAGCATTGCCCTAATTTGTTCAGTCGATGCCAAAAAGGTTTATCTGAAAATAAAAGCAAAACAAATGACTAAACCATGGTGATCCAAAACAAGGCCCGTTGTTTCCGCCGACATAGTCTGCATTGCAACAAAATCGATTTCATGGCAGTAATCTTTGTTCCCCATCCCTATTTTCCCTCCAAAATGCCGTCGATTACGAATACGCACAACAGTAGTCATCATGGTATTGCTTCTAAATGATAGCTGCCATTCCTTAACCGTAGGCGGTATTCAAACTTAAAATTCGTCTGGAAACGCCAAATGGAATTCTGTAAACGTCCGAATGATAGCTCTCGTTTGAAGGTTTTTGGGGATCGTTAAGAAGTTTGGAATTTAAAAAGTGAAAGGCAATATTATAACAAGCGTGTATTTCATCGGTCAAGGGAATTGTGCCCTGTAACGTTTAATGGAATATAAAAGTATATTTTTTTAAAACGTGTTTAAGATAAAATCAACAAAAACTGCAGAAACTTACCTAAGGCAAACTTAGCTACTAAAACTTCTTGTAGTGCTAAATTGGCCACTAATTTGTTGAAATGCTTTACATCTGAAGTAATCTGGGCAATGACACTGCAAAAATGATCAGTAATTACTGATCTCAAATTGAAACTTAAAGCATTTGTTTCAAAGAAACCAATTATACGCACTCTTGAATGGTCAAAGGTCTGGTCAGTCAGAATGATGAAGGTAGTGCCTATTCCAAGGCGTAAGTATAAAGGTTCCTATGGAGAAGACCGGGCAGGAAACTCTTGACACTTTTTCTCCAATTCTAGATCTATTTTGAAGACATAAAAACATAAAAATAAAACTTTTGCGCCACTTCCAAGTGATGCGAAGAAGAAGTGACGCAACAAACTCCCAAGCAGCTCAGCTGTTTGTTCATTTTAAAGGAATGGATTATTTACAATAGTATTTTATCTGTTCGTTGCTTCTGTCCGCGACTTTGTCTGCGTGGAAGTTCTTGTTCCCCCGACCCATCCCGTCGCATCGAATCAGCTCCCCACGCTACCACTTCGTTTTCACTAATGCTTGGTTCCTATAAACAAAAACGAATCGTTTTCCTTACCAATGGTAGCATATTTTTTTTGCCAAACTTAGCATTTAAATAGATTCATAAGCTTATTTTACCCATGATAGCTACTTCCTTATGGGATTTTCTACCATGCGAAGCTATGAGTTCTTCGCATCATTATTGGTCAAGATGCAAGAGTTAATTTTATGAATCGGCAATTAGCGTTCTTTCTGGCATTTTTTCTTTTTGTCTGGCTTCTAATCATAGCGAGAAAAAAAAACTATCCGACCGTTAGTTCTAGAGATTACCCCTACATACAAACTTACAAACAAACTAATTTACCTCTTAAAAATATTAGTAGTATAGAGTAGGTTTATATGTCTTATTTTAGGACTTAGCCTCTAGCTCAAATATTTAGAATTCTAACCTTCTGGGCTCAAAACGTTTACGTCTGTTTCAAAGAATTATTAATTACAGACTAAGATGTATCCTTTCCTTTGGCTACCGGCATTTTTTGGGAATCGGAGATCTAATTTTAAATATTAGAGGATGTTAACTAACAATCATAATCACATTAAGAGAGATAAGTTTTATTTGTCAGTCACGACTTAGCCGATTGAAATTGGGTATCCTGTAATCTTCGATGAAGCTTTAAAACCATAATGTTGAGACACACAAAAACTATTCGTAATTTTAATACTCGGTTAGCAATTGTTGGTTTTCTGAATAACCACGGAATTGTAAAAGCAAGTGGAAGTGCCCACGCAGCTATAACGCACATGTCACAATTATGCGGAAAATATGTTAAGTAATAACAAACTTCGTCCGTTGCAATAAGACTTAATTTTGTATGAACAACACATAAGATTTTAACATACTCCACAACCCTTTAATGCCATCCTATCTGCGGGAACGCTTCTCCTACGCCCGTCCTTTTGATGCGCCTTGCAGGTCGCACCTTAGAAATCTCCTAAAAACCCCTCCACAATCAACTGACTTCTACTCCTATTCTTTTTCTGTACACGCGGTTCGGTTGTGGAATTCACTTCCGCCTGACATTAGGAACTGTCAAACTGTTGTGGTGTTTAAGAGGAGAGTGAAAGAACACTATCTTTCCACTGTGTCATAGTAGCATTTGTATTATATGTATTTATTTTTATCACTAGTTCGAACCCAGACAGGCGCTTTACTTTGTTTAAATTATTTCATCACCACAGCTCTCAAAACGCTGCAGGAAACCGACATGTCTAATAACCAAAAAATTTGAAGACATGTGACATCTCCCAAACCGCACTGGGCCCGCGTGGTGGATTGCGGACCACTCCGTCTCACAGAGAGGAAGCGTGTGTCCCAGCAGTGGGAACATAATAAGCTGATTATACAATATATAATTTGTTTACTTATAAATAAACTAGCAAGAACATTATACAAGTATATATTTACCGAATTGTAATCATTATTGAAAAATCAAAACTATTGAATGACAATTTCATGAAATATCAATGGATTGATATTCCGTTCTAGTGGTTTCTATCGTTATCACAGCACTTTATCAACTTACTTGACAGCTCTAGAGCCTAGACAAATGACATTCGCTTCGAAGCAAATCTATTTCTATAATCGCTATCGCTTCACTATGATACTACGCTATGACCTATGATCACGTGACATTTCGATAGCTTATGTCAACCCCATACATTTTTTTGGCTTTTCTACTAGCGTCATCGTTAATCGAATGTTACGAATGTTACTTTGTCTAGGCTCTCTTTTCAGAAAAATAAGCATATGTATCAAATATAAGGGACCTTTGATTGTATTCTGTGTTCTTGAAACTCATAGTACACGTTTTGAAGTCAACGTTGTCATCGTCGTTCACAGAATTTTTCATCCCACTACCGGGCAAAGCCTCCACACTCCTTAACGAATAATCATCTCTGATCGCTTACTAACCCTCTATTTATAACTAGCAACACCCATTCATTAAGAAATACAAGAAACGCGTGCCAGTACACCGTTCCTACAAATCTAATCACCATCGTGTATACGATTTTAATGAGCCATACCCGTACACTATGGTTTGAAAAATAGATACAAGTAGACCGACAATTATTTTAACAAGGCTGCCGTAGGCGTCAGTTCAACAATTAATATCTTGTTAGAAATGTTAATGCTACCGTAATGTCAGTGACCTTTTGAACAGCAAACAATAGTTTTCTGGATGTGTTGATGAATTGGGATAAGGAGGCGTACAATCAGTGGTTTGGATTGTATTAGATGATCAGAGCTTTAGAAGATCGTCACTTGTTTTTGTTTTAACTTCTGCGCTTGTGACTTCCAGCTCATGAAATACAGGTGCTCTAATGGTGGTTTTACACCGGCGAGGCGAGGCGTGGATGGGATGGGCAAGAATTTAAATTTGTATGGTAAAATTTCTATCCACGCCCTGCCCATCTTTGGTGGAGATGCGCGAGGATGTGCGAGGCGAGTATTTAAATATTTGTTCATGCAATATTGAACTTTATCACTGTTAGAATAGAGTATTTATTTACTTTATAAAATGGATATACGGCTGGTCGGCGTGTGTGGCATCGCAAGCATGCGCGAGGCAGCGCTGGCCATAGGGAGACGGCGCGGTATAGCGTTGGACATCTTTCGGTGTTGAAGGGTAAGCGTGATTTCAATTTCACCCAAACCTATATCTGCAGCCAGGGTCTCACACTTTTCTGTACTATATTTTTATGGCAATAAAATAAAATTATTTTTATAAATAAATCGACAATTTTGTTTTTTTTTTTCAACCAGATAACGTCCTTTGTCGGCGTTCAGGTTTGCGGACTGAGACAAAGTGACTCTTATAAAGTTCAAAATGAAAATTACTTTTGTGTGACATAAACATAAAACATAATGCAAAGTGATTTCTAGAAATTTAAAATAGGTAAAATGCAAAACTTGAAAGTCATTGGTCTTTGTGGCTATATTGTCCGTAGATCAAATAAATAATGTATAACTGCGGACATTAGCGGTGAACCACTTTTCAACCTTGTTACAAAGGTACACTTCGCGCAAAACTTTATGAGCCCTCGGAACGTAGGCCCGAGTACGAAACCGCGCATGGTCCAGTTGAGTGCACACACACATGCCTTTTTTTTTGTTGAATGGGAAATCATCAAATGACTTCTCCCGCTCTGGGTGGAGCGGGAGGGCGTGTCAGACTTTTACTGACTAAAACCCACCCGTGTTCCTTCAGTTGCCTGTGTCATGGGCCACGGTTATCTCTTTCGTATTACCCGCGACCTTGAGGCGTCGGCTCCATCGGACCCTGTCACTTTGTGCTGACATCTCTTTGAGGCGCGCGTGGAATACGACGCGCCATCGACCCGGGCCTGGTCCTTACCGAACGGCGAGCTACCCGTAGCTCGCCGTCCGCAAGCCCGCGCCTACGGTGGCCGGGAATCTGCAGGCGACTCCCGACGCCCAGGGCGTCTCCTGCGGCGGCTAGTGGGGGCGTGAGGGCGCAAGGCTCTCTCCCTCACACGCTCCGCCTCCTCCTTCGCATGCTTTCCATTCTCTCTCGCTCCGTACCATGGTCTGAAACAGGGCCGGGCGCGAGATATCGCCGCCGCCGATCGCCTCCGCGAGGACACTTCGGTGCTCCGCCCAAGCTGGGCAGACCTCCACCGTATGCTCCACCGTGTCCTCCGGGCGATCCACACAATGGTGACACCCGGGCGTTTCCTCCCGCCTTATGCGAAACAGGAACCTCTCGAAACAACCGTGTTCGGTGAGGACTTGTGTCAGGCGTAAGGTGATGACGCCGTGGCGACAGGCCCCGAGTGGTCCACGGTGGGCGCTGAAGCAGCTGGACCGGGAGCTCCTCCTGGAAGCCTCGATCGTACAGGCCTAGGTGTCACCACCGGACAGGCCTGATGGAATCAACGACGAGGCGGAGTGGTTCCGGGAGGCCATGTCCGAAATATGTGACGTGGCAGTGCCTCCGGTCCAGCCTGGACGTGCTTGGCGCCAAGTGTGATCTTGGTCGCCGGAGCTGACGGCTTTGCGTGAGGCGTGCGTGGCTGCGCGACACCTGTACACCAGGCACCGCAGGCTCCGTATCCGCCCTCCGGATACGGAACCCATTCAGGCGGAGCTGTACGAGAGGTACAGAGTGGCGAAGACCGCCCTCCTATCGGAGATCCTGTGGGCCAGTGCAATGGCCCGCGAGGACTCGCTAGAGACTCTGAACAGGGACCCGTGGGGACGCCCCTACAAAATGTTGCGGGATAAACTCCGCCCATGGGCGCCCCCACTGACGCAGAGTCTCCGGCCCCAGCTCGTGGAGGACGTGGTGAGCACTTTGTTCCCTTCGCGGGGGGAGCATACTCCCCTGCCCATGACTCCGCCTACTCCGGTGCCGGGTGCGGACCACACCGCCGACCACGACGACAATTCTTCGGCGGTGACTGAGGTAGAGATGAGAGTGGCAGTACATAGGCTTAATGCCAAAAATACCGCCCCAGGACCCGACGGCTTACCTGGAAAAGCCTGGGTTCTGGCCATGGAGGCTCTCGGGCCTCGACTAAGGGGGCTCCTAAGCGCATGCTTGGAGAGGGGCCAGTTCCCACTTCGCTTGAAGACGGGGAAACTGGTCCTCATTAAGAAACCGGGGCGCCCTGCGGACTCTCCGTCCGCTTAACGGCCCATCGTGCGGCTCGACGAGGTGGGAAAGCTCTTTGAAAGAGTTATTGCAAACCACCTCGTCGGGCGGCTGGTGCGGGTGGGGACGCAATTGGCGGAGAGCCAGTTTGGTTTCCGCAGGGGGCGCTCTACGGTGGACGCCATCATGCGCGTGCGAGCCCTCACGACGGGGGATGCTGTTGCCTGGGGTGGGGTCGTCTTGGCGGTATCTCTAGACATCGCCAATGCCTTCAACACCCTGCCCTGGAGTTGCATCAGGGAGGCAATACGGTATCATGAAACCACTAGAACGGAATATCAATCAATTGATATTTTATGAAATTGTCATTCAATAGGATTGATTTTTCAATGATGATTTTAATTCGTTAAATATATACTTGTTTAATGTTCTTGCTAGTTTATTTCTATGTAAACAAATTATATATGCTTTACCATTATTATGATCCCACTGCTGGGACACAGGCCACCTCTCTGTGAGATGGAGTGGGCCGTAATCCACCACGCGGCCCAGTGCGGGTTGGTAGATGTCACATGTCTTCGAATTTTTTGGTTCGTAGACTTTCACTTTCCTCACAATGTTTTCGATTTGGCACACAATATTGGTGTTGTTATTTTCACTTTTTTATTTTGCTATTTGTATTACCCCTACAGTATGAGGAAAGTGAAAGGCGTTACTGTACCACCTGTAATGTTTGATAACTCCGTCATCCCGTTTAGCTCCGATGTTAAGGATCTTGGTCTGCATGTCGACACATGTCTTGACTGGCGAAAGCAGGTCACGACTGTTAGTAAAAAAGTCACCGGAACGTTGCGGGCGCTCTACCGGTTGAAAAACCTCCTCCCATCACACATAAAGAGTATGCTTGTACAGTCCCTAATCTTTCCCATAATAGACTATGGTGATGTGTGTTACTATAACCTGAATGCAGATCTCCTCAATAAACTTGACCGCCTTCTAAATAACTGCATTCGATTTGTCTTCAATCTACGTAAGTATGATCATGTGTCTGCGCACCGATTGCTTTTAAAATGGTTACCCATACGTCGCGTAGAGAGTTGAGGGCTCTGTCTATGTTATATTCTATACTCGACAAACCTACTTCTCCTTCTTATCTGACCCCCCATGTTCAATACTTATGCTCTACTCATAGTAAAAATCTTCGTTCCACCAACAATCGTCTTCTACGATGTCCTTCTCACCGCTCTGGTTTTATTCACTCTTCTTTCTTTGTCCAGGCGGTCTTTCTTTGGAATGCGCTCCCTCTGAACATCAGGATGGCAACCAGTCGGTTATCTTTCAAAGTGAAGGCTCGTGAACATATTCGTGAGAAGTTTGTTAAATCATCTCAACGCTGATTTGCTGGATTCGTTTTCTCATCTACCTATCGTTATTTCTCCTGACAAAGTTTAATCAGTTTATATGTATGTATTTAAGTATTTATGTTTTAGTAGTGTATTCTTTTTCGAGGTATCTATCCCCTTTGTTGCACCTGCCATGTTTTGTCTCTGCATCACCCTAAGGTTGACGGGTAGAAAATGCCTCAGGCATTAAGTCCGCCTTTGTACAGTATTTTTTACTTGTGCATAAAGTTTTAATAAATAAAATAAATAAATAAAAGACCTAATACTAATTCAGAAATAGGTGTCTACAGCTTCATAAGCCACTAACAACAACAACAACATTTGCCATAAACAATATTATGAGCAGCAGGTTGAGTAAAACCAAATGTTTGAGGCTCGTGGATAAATGAAAACAGGCGCTCGGGTCGATTAAAGGCAAAACTACGCATGTCAAAACATGTGGAAGTGCCCACGCAGCTATCACGCGCGTGTCACAATTATGCGGAAAATATGTAAAATAATAACAACCTTCATCCGTGCCTCTTCCTCGGACCCCACCCCGCCAACCAATTTTTCGGGCCGAAGCCATCCCGCCATCCGAGAGTGACCCCTGGTCATCCCCCAGTTTGGGCCGCTTCACGAAGAA
The DNA here is from genome assembly GCA_963555695.1 of Dasypolia templi. NCBI lineage: Eukaryota > Metazoa > Arthropoda > Insecta > Lepidoptera > Noctuidae > Dasypolia > Dasypolia templi. Next base: position 7,045,168 of record OY743137.1, on the reverse strand, counting down.
CCCTTTGTCCTTCCTAGCAGCCCCCACCACTACGCGCTCCGGGCTCTTAAAGGAGCCCTCCGCGCTAGATGCAGCGTCAGACTCTGACCGCGCATCACTCCCCTCCTTCTCGCGACTCTCCTTCTCCTCGTCCTCGAATGAACGAGAGCGCGATGAGCCTCCTCGGCTCGAAAGACATTTGTTCCCCCCCCCCCTTGACGTTTCCATAGGGAACTTGGCGGATTCTCCGGCTGCTATGCAGCCGGTACCGCCCTGGGGTAGTTTTTCTACATTTGTCTTCATTGTCATTTTTGTTACTTTGAAGGGTATGGTCCCTTTTTCCCCTGTTAATGTTAACCCTCCCCAGCGCTAGTGACCGGATTCCCTCCGGCCATTCATCCCCTCGGCACGCTCGACCTTGACCTTGAATTTTTTATTGAGGTTATCTTCCTCTCCCCTTCCCACTCGACGCCCACAAAACTCACCCTCTGCAAATAGAGGGGGTGTGGACGGAGATGGCCACCAAACCTATCCCGACGACGGACTGGCCGCCCCAACCCTAGCCCGTTTCCCTTCATTGACCAATATAAATGACCGATGATTGGAACCATGACCCTTCCCCGTTTGTTGAAGATTGGCCGCCAACCCCAACTGTCCACCAAAAGCAGGTGGACAGTTGGAGCTGACGTTGCCCAGGGTGCGCCGCGTGGAGGCTCTTCAACATGCGACTCCACACACACACATGCCTACAGCATGTTCATCACTTTTGCAGCCACTCGCGTGCAACTTCCGAACGCTTTTAAAATTTTTGCATACTGGGATAAGGTTCAAAAGTGGTTCACACCAAATGTCCGAGATGGTACATGTAATGGAATAGTGTGTCTGTACGTGACAAAATACAAGTACGTAAATCATTATAACAATAATTAACTGTTGTCGCTCTATTTTTCCAAACCACTTCCAATTCAATTAACAAACCAATCAAAATCTAAACCAACTCCTGCAATTTATTACACATCAGACAAATTGCATATTTTGGCAGTTTATTATTAAACCACTTTGACATTCGCCCACATATGCCACACACATTCATTCACCAAATTTAAACTCATACACACCCACATTTTACAAAAGTACGTACGTAGCTAAATGCTACAGACATGAAAAATCTCCGTGGCCCGCGGTCCAAGCTTCCCATTAATGAATTTATAATTTGCGCCGACCGAACAATTAGACTCCTGCATCGCCTCGGGAACAAATTTAAATGTTAAATCTACCGTCGTTCAGAACAACCCACCGGCCGCTATGGTTTTTTGTGAGACGACCATTTAGAATAATGCTGGTACATGGACGTTCTTGATGTCTGTTTCCCTTCCGGCAATTAAGTAGTTAGTAAAACGTGCTTTAGTTAGTCCTGTCAATTACTATTAGATGCTAAGGAGAATAGTTTAATTTCATATTAGAAGTGTACCGTAGCAAATTACTGCTTGATTTCAAAAGCCCCGATAATTACCTTCGTCATTCCAAAAACTCACATCACTGTATTTTTTACTATTACCTACTTATTAAATTTTTTGAATTTTATATTATACTCTGTTTTGACAACTTTTTTTTTCTTTCTAAGTATTAGTAATTTAGTACATGCAATAACTATTAAAAACTGATACATATGCCAAATTAATGTTCATGATTTTGGCTCTATTTTCCATCTTCAATTTGAACTATGCAGTGATCAAAGCTTCCCTCTACTACTTAAAACCGCACCATATTTATATAAAACCTTTAAAAAAACTGCACGAAATGGCAAAATACTCAACAGCTAGCCATTCAGATATAGTACCTTTAAACTAATGTTGCAAGGAGACAGCATGTGGGGCATTTCCCTTCTCGCGAAATGTATTGGGCCATATGGCGATACGAATTGCCTTGTTTGCATGCTTTGTACTAACGTATACCTATGTGGTAAATAATGTCGATATTTACCCGGCCCTATGCAATAGAAACAACCTGCATATAATTATCTGGAAGATATACAGTACCCGCGAATCATCATAATTATATTTCCTCTGTCATAAGTTACGTGCTTACAAAATATGGAAAATTGAGCCGACGCGACGGACGGTCTGCAAGTCAACTACATAAAACAATTTGGATGCCACAACTTCTATTTTGTAGAAGGTTTGCAGTTCAACTGTTGACCAGCGCCCTAATTGCGTAACACACTATCAATCAGAATCTGAGTAATTTTGAAAGATATTGCTAATCCATTGCTTCTTAATTCCGAAAAAATTGTCTGCACAACAACATAAATAACGCAATGAATGTAGTCTAACTGTCAAAATGATCGCCATTCCTACGTTACGTTAGTGTGTTACGTGTTACGCAATTAACAATTAATTAGGCTTAATTTATACAATTATTACTAGGTATTCCACAGAAATTAAAAAAAATAAGGCATCGCGATAAATTTTTCAAAAGCACCAAAAAATTTGAAAAGTTTCAATACCGCGATATTTGTTCTGCGAAAGTTTACTATCGGCAGCGTTGTTGCGAAAGTTCTTCACTGCAATGTTGAATTAGTCGGTACTAAATCTAACTTGGAAGTAGCGCTCGCAGGCCGCTGCCGCTACACCGCCCGCTTCGCTCGCTCGGCTCGCGCGCATTTGGTCACAGTTCTAACATAACCTAACCCATTACTTTCGCAACAACGAACGTCGCGACAGTTAACTTTCGCAGCAACGCGAGGTATTGAACATCGCAACCATCATTTAGACATAATTAAAACAGGTGTCTGATAAACCCTTCTACCAAACCTGATACTAACATTTTAACCACCCAACATCTATCGACCATCCTCCTAAAATTCGCTTTTTAACCGCTAAATGTACCATTGCGTGTAGGAATGCGTCGAGACTACGCCTCAGGCCCGGAAGAAAACTCCAAATTAAGTGGGAATCGATCGTTGCATGCAAATGTAGGTATGCGTAATGGCAGGAGCTGTCCCGTCGCTTTGCGTTACTTTTCTTTTATTGTGGTTTGTCTTCACGCTAGAGTAGACAGCTTTTAGGCAATGAGGTCTAAATTAAGGTACTATAGTAAAGAATAGAAGATTCCAAGAAACCTAATCTGAATCACGTAATCAACGTGCGACGTTCATGGATTGTTTTGAAAATGGAAAGAAGAATGTTTTTTTTTTTTTTTTGATCAGTTTGAACTTAGCTCTGATAAATAATCTCAAACAACACAACAGCGGCGTTCTCAAAAAACTTTTTATCGTTATAAAAGCTTGCAAAAGTCAGGGACAGAATGACAATTAACCGCGACCAAAAATTTTGCCAAGTTTGAGGATTCAGCCGAAAGTGTTTACATTTTTTTAGAGTACTTATAGACGACCATGACTTCTGAGGTCGTGGGTTCAAACCAAAGCAAGCGCTTTACTTTGTGTTGTCCTAGAAGCAAAAATTCAAAGATATGTGACATCTACCAATCCACCACTGGGCCCGCGTAGTACCTATTTGTATTGTATGTATGTAGCACATTCCCTCTCCAAGAGAGGAGGCCTGTTGTCGAGCAGTGGGAACATTATAGGCTGATGATTATGTTACGATTATGTTTTTTCCACAGCTTGTAACGTAACGTTTAGCCGACTGGCTAAACGTGGTTACAAGTTATTATAATTTTTAAAATATGAAATAGAAAAAGTATTAAGGATAAGGAATCGATTAGTAGTAGCTCGCGTAGGACGTTCCTCTGGCCCGCAGTCTAACACGAAGGAGCTCACGGTCGTGCAGCAGCTCGAGGCGTCGACCGCTCCTCCGGCCCACAGACTGTCGAGATGAAGCTCGCAGCAGTCTCTCCGTGCTCACAGTCGCGAAGCAGCTCACGGTTGAATCAGCTCGCGTCGGCCGCTCCTCCGTCCCGCAGTCCGTCGAGTGGGAGCTCGCAGCAGCCTCTCCATTAGCCCGCAGCCCTTTGCGAGGGAGCTCGCGTAGGTTGGTGTTTCTTCAGGCGGCGGCGTCTCACGCCACGTTTATTATTTCTCTGCAATACGTCTCGAACCCGCAGACTCAAGCGGGAGGGTCGGAGGTGATCGGGAGAGTTCGAACACCTTCATGCACACAAGATAAAATGAAATTCACTGAGTTTAACTTTTGAAATGTTTATATTGCAGGAGCTTTTAGAAAAACATAGACAGAGTAAGAAAAAGTACGAAAAGAAAAGAAGCCAACAGAGCGAGCCAGAAGGGCGAGTGAAAAGAACGAGTCAAAAGACGGAAACAAAAAGAACCTGGTGAAAAGTAACGGTTGCCTTATATTTGGCCCTCGCCGATCGTTCTAGAAGTGACTTTTTTAGTTTTCAATCCAAATACTTCTTAATTGGTTATCGGCCAGGAACAATAAAGATGGCTTACAGTGAGAACCTGGCTTAACACTAGTTTTACGATACCTTTACAATAAAATAGACGACCTCTTAGCTCTATACCATAGAAAAAGAAAAACTGACAGATGACAATGTTAGATACAGAATGTCACAACATTGAATAAAAGGAAAATAATATGAGATCACATGAAATGAGATAAATGGATGTGGAAAATAGACAGAGGTAGCTAAAGGTTTGCTTTTCAGCAGTACAACAATTATCAGATAAAAAATGTAAGTTAAATGAGTGTCATACAATTTTCATAAAGACTTTAGTACCTACTGAATCATAGAAAGAATTGCTGTGCACAACAGCTCCTCAGGTGATAAATACATAAATAGATAATAAGATGTGTTTTTGGTGTAACAAAATACCACAAGCTCCACATCTTTCTCCTCTCTTTCTCTCTTGCCCTTCCATACTTCTCTAGTAGTAGCCGGCTTTCTAGCCTTATCATCATTCACACCGTCCATCCATCGTTTCTTTGGTGTTCCTCTACTCTTATAAACATCCACATTCATCCTTCTTCTTCTCAGCGTATCGATGGCAAAAAGTTCAAATATCTTTGGCCCAAAAGTCACCTGCGCGAACTCCGCTTACTTACGCAGTCATAAGATCATGAAGTGCACAAGGTGACAGATGCAGCGCAGGATGCAAGGTCGGCCATTGTCTGTGGGGAGGTTTCGCATACGCACTTAACATCTGAGCCGTCCGTGAACCCCCCTCTGTGTAGATTGTTTTTGCTCCGGCCGACTTGGGTTCGAAGTCTATATTTAGAGATTTCCAAGTCGGTCACGTTAACGCATGCCCAGGCGGTAGACTTTCAGATGGTTCGATAAAATTATCAGGGGTTTATACAGCTCCCGTCATAGATTACATCTTGCTGTGGAGGCGTTACTATTAGCTGGACTAGCTGGACCTACGTTCATATTCAAAACTTTTCTCACGACATTCACCGATGCCAGTTATTTTATTGCACCTTGTCAACATAAATAGTTAATATTAGCCAGTCCAAATATGATTCACCAAATCAACAACAAATTAATCTCACAGAACAAGACGTGAGCATTACCTACCAATGAAACACGACACCTGCGCTTGCGCATTACTCAAAATCAAATTATAACTAGGTTCTATTACCGACAGAACGTCAATTGTAAACCACAGACAGCTCAGTGAATACGTCTAAAAATTAAGATATTTATCTTTTGATGTATTACAATAAAAATCGGAGCGACTCGGGAGTATTCGGGACATGTCGGCTTGTCACCGGACCTTTGATACAGATTAGAGACAATCCGATTTCGGCGTGCCCTGTTTGGACGTTATGCTTTGAAGTGGTTTTTTTTTGGGAATTGTATGAGCTTAAAATGTTGATGTCATTATTAAAACTAAATGTATTTTGTAATAATTGTACCTATTTAATATAATTTCAAAAAAAAAAAACAATAGTTTGCGGAACATCGTTTGTGCATTTGTACTTACCTAGACATCCATAGGTATATATTAATATATTACCTGCATTTAACCTTTTCATAAGCATTCCATATTTTATTAACGTAGTAGTTTCTTATCATCTAGTTCACTTGATAAACTTGGACAGAAAATCGATGTTTTTTTGGAAATTCTTGAATAAACATAAGTAATTATTTGTAATACATAACAATTACACAGGTAAAAAATGATTGGTTGGGCAGAGGTGTACCTATAGTACACCCACATTTCGCCAGTTATGTTTAAGTCCCATGTAATAGGGGGCTATTGCCATTTACCGGGCACACATCCAGACTTCGGGCTGCTACTGAGAAATTCCAGATAGAAAAATCCAATAACACGGTGCCCGACCTACGAATCGAACCCAGGACCTCATGCTCAGTAGTAGCGATTGCGACCACTAGACCAACGAGGCAGTTTTCGGGGAAACAAGGCGTGATGTAATGTTATGTTAAATGATAGGTAAACTGATCAGTCTACGGTTTTCTGGTAGACGACCAGAATTTTATTTGTTGGCACAAAACAAACAACAAAAAAAAAACAAATAAAATTGTGGTCGTATTTGAACAAAAAATAAATAACGTAAGTCCCAAATTAATTCTTTCACTCACTTAACCCTCCAAAGCGGGTGCCTCGATCAAAAAACGCCCGTCAATTTTACCGACCCACCTTTCCTACATTATAAAATAAATTCTTTAAGTCGAGTAAAGAGAATAAAAAGGCTATAATAATATCGTACAATACCGCATCGAAGGCGACTTGTTACACCAACTTATCTGGGTTTGGAACACAAATTGAGTTGAATTTAATGACAATTAAGCCCCATGGACGCGTGACGGGTTGAGCCCGCTTAGTGTCTGTTCGTTGTGGGATCATCGGTGTGGAATATACGGGTCGGTAGTTTGTACGTGAATGTTTGAGTGTGAATTCTGATACTGAACTGCCTTGTTGGTCTAGTGGTCGCAAGATCTACTGCTGAGCATGAGGTCCTGGGTTCGATTACCAGGTCGGGCAAAGTGTTATTGGTTTTTTATATCCAGAATTTCTCAGTAGCAGCCTGGAGTCTGGATTTGAACCCGGTTGATGGCAATAGGCTCGCCCCCTATTAAATGGGACTTAAACATAACTGGCGAAATGCGGGTGTACTATAGGTACACCTCTGCCTTAAACCTTCTGGGATTACAGGCGTGATGTTATATATGTATTTATGTATGATAACAAAGAACGCTGCTTCAAGATGTAGGTATCTTTAGGCTCTTGAATAACTTACTATAATAGATAAGTAAAATAATAAAATAAATAAGTTAAAACCTATTAAGTAAAACCTTATTTAAATATGTAATTATATTAAATACACTAATTGAAATACAAAATATTTAAACGTTTAATTAAATAAGCAATAATAACATCTAATTTAATACCAAAAATAAATAAATATTTTGACATTAATAATAGAATGTTTATAATTTATTTCCTACCACAAATTACATTAATTATATTCTGAGAATAAATAAATAAATGATAACAATACTCATAAATTACTATGTACCAATATTGATGTAAAAAACGAAAGATTGGAAATGTTATTTACGGTCCATAATAAATTGTTTCTATTTCATTAATACTGACCACCAGTATGTGTAAGTACATGATGGATTGCAATAAACATTAATTGAATTGAACTTTGTTGAAATGATGTTTAGCATTTGTGAAACTGCTTTGTGAAATTGTATTGAAAAAGTTAAAATGGGTGGGTTAGTTCTGATTTTGGTGGTGTCTTATTTTGCCTTCTGATCTTTGTACAGCTTTAAGAGGATGCTTAGTTAAGTAGGTACGTACTTACCTATCGCTCTGAACACCCCACTACATCTCAAGCTTCAAGGTTTTCTCTAATGGTAAGTCCAACGTAGGGTTACAAAACTCTTTTAAAGCGTAACCCGTTTAATTGCTCACCTGAATACAAAGACTAACCCTTTTAGGGCAATTGACACCAAACTTTTATTCCTAGAATAAGTCATAGCCTGAGAATTAATTTTGAAAGTTTACCATACTAAAACTATCAGACTCCAATTTTATTCCACGGTAATAAGTAATGTAATAATAATGTGAATTATCGTACCTACTTAAAAAAACGTCCCACTTCTCTATTCTCAGCGACAGCCAATTTCAAAAACTTGTTAAAAATGTGAGTTAATTGATTGTATTTTTAACAAATTGAGACTGAGATTAGAATTCCAATGCTCTTAAAAATACGGGATTTTTGAGCGAAATCGCCCTTCTGATTTTGGTAAAATCAGCCCTTAATGTACCGTGATATCCTTATGATTGGGTTAAAAGCCTGCAAGGTTTAAAAAGCGTTGAGTGGCAAGATGTTGCATGCTCTATGAGAGTAACCAAATAATCGGCTAACCCTTTAAATATACTTTACTTTTAAACAGGCTTGTTCGATCCTTGTTGTCAATTGACCATACTAAGGCAGGCAGGTGGAGAAAAAAATATTGGCTGTGAAAAAAATCCTGATGTGGAAAAGAAAATCTGATAACATTATTAGGTAAACGAAAAGCGTATTTCACTACACCAAAATCTTATATGTAGGTATATGGAGTGCTTGGCACGCTCTACACGACTTTACCTCTGCGATTACGTATAAAATAAGCTATCGTATGTTTTCTAGAGACGTTTGACGGGTATTATAACAAAATGACGAATAAGTAAATTCTTCGTATGAATGTGAAGACACCTATATGTTTTAATATAAAACCAAGTGGTAGAATAATATTAAAGTTATAGAAAGGCGTCACAAAACTGTATGGACTTTAACCTTTTTTAATAAGCTAAATTAAGCTAAACTAAAACAGCATCTCAATGTATTGCAATCATTTACAGAATAAAAGCCTAATTTATTGCCATTTACAAGTCAACATTTTTCTTAAAGCGCTGGTCAAACAAAACACAGCTATAAACCAATCATATCTAGTAGGCGTATATGCAGCTACAGTTGAAACATCTAAAGCTTCTAAAATAAACATAAGTCCGACTGACAAATAAAAATCGTCGGTTGCGCTAACAATAGGTCTTGCGCACCGGTAACGCACGGCGCGAGGCGGGCCTTCGGACGCCACGCCCCAAACCCCGCCCCGCTGCGTACGCGCAACTTATTCGGATATTCAATTTTTTGATACGATATTTTTGTGAGTACTGATTTTTATGCTAATTTAATTATTTTTGTGATTTAGGGTTTTGATTTTTAGGCTTAGAAGATTACTCTTAGTAATTATTTTATGTACGAATTTTCTATTTGACAAAAAAAGAACATAAATTGTAAATATTGTGATTGAGCATATAACTTGTCGTTTATCTATCGATGTAAGTGGATACGTAAACATATTTAAAATTGCCATAAAAAGCTTACCAATTACTGACCTGTTAGAACACGCAATAAACTCACACATTACATGAATTTATAAATAGATACATATAGTCGACATCATAAACTAATTAACGGCCCAGTATATTTTTCACGAAACTGTTACGTTCTTTATCTTTTTGATACTTATTATTAGCCACGACATTTTAATAACATCAGAGAAATAAAAGAGTGGCCCAAATACTTGGTAACGAAAATCATTACCTTATTATTATTTTTCGTCAAAATTGACAAAATTTACGACGCCGTCTAACCCTTTGCACTAGTTTAACCTGCATTACTCAAAACGTCGACACATTGTCTGTTCTAAAAACGACCCTTATGCTCAAAATGTCAAATGCGCAGGAGTCGCATTGCATGCTAGTAAGTAACACGTTTTTAAATTCCTATAACATACCTAATATAGTTCAAGTGGGATTGCGGTTGCCGGCAGGTGTGTGCAGGTCGTCGACATTTCGTATCATGTGTGGTTGTTAGACAACTGCTAAAAGCAACTCTGTAGCTTCCACGCCAAGGTTGAAATTCCCACGGTAAGGACCAAGTTTCAGTGTAAAACCTGCGGTCTTCCATGAGGAGGATCCGATATCATAACACCACGGTTGTGGGCAATATCGATCAATTTCATTTGATTATTTTCCGAAAATACCGCAGCGGGTCCGTCGATATAATTAAATGTAACTGACGGTTTCTGAAACTGATGTGTCAAGTAGAAGTTGATAAAATGATGTTTTTGATCTGAAATATTTTACACAATAATATATTTTATTTATATTTTCACGAAAGAATTAACTTGCTTTCTTTGTTTTGCTGTTTACATAAATATAGCAGTAGCTGCCTCTCCATCTAACGTGATACGTTAAAACCTCTTTTTCTATGTATTTATTTAGCTTCTGAAATTATAATGCATCTAATTGCTGAGAATAGGGATGATGCCAATTTATTTATTTTTATCACAAAAATGTGTTTGTTTCCAATGTTATAAAAGTGTAAGATTTTAAAATCACTAAGTTATAAACGTTTTAAAATAGGTGTTTGACAAGTACATCACTATCGTAGACGTAACGTCACCGTTACGTTGTCGCGCGGTACGGACGATGTATGGTGCTAGTATGTAACTTCATACTAGCATCATACATTGTCCGTACCGCGCGACAAGGGCGGGAATAATCCCCTCCAAAGACTTTAAAAGCGTGTAGCTTCTTCATTTTTACATCGATTGAACAGATTTTTTCGATTATCTCATTTTTACCATGCCTTCTTTCAAATTAGGTACATAAATTTTTGTGAACATTTTTAATATTAGTCATAATCCTTATTGTTGATACTTATAACATGTTTAGATTAATTTAAGTGAAAAAACTAACATTGAGTCCCAGACTCATCATTGGTCCTTTTCTAACCAACTTACTAAAGACGAAATAGCAGGGTCGTTCTCCAAAAACGTTCTTACATAACAATTCTTAATTAGTAATTTTTATTCAACTTTCAGTTGCCATAGAGATAAAACATTGATGTTTGCGTACATCTTTTCCGTAGGTACTATAAACAATGAAGACATTTGAACTTGAAGACGATGTTGAACAATGCCTTAGGTAAGCGTGCGAAACGCATAAAGCAGTACTACGAGGTTTTTAAAATGATGTACCGACATGTCATTTAGAAAAGTCACGAACACACACCGGGTGCCGAGGAATTATTGTGTTTTATTCCGGCTTTCTGAATGTTAGTAATTACATAGGTATACAAAACGATAGATGTTTTTTAGAAGGCGTAAAGAAATAGAAATGGCTATTTTGACTGTTTTTCGGTACACAAGATTATGATTAGACTTAAATAATAACGTTGATTTAATGACCCAATCATATAAGTACCTAATGCCTATTTAGGTAATAAAATTAGGTAGTTTTATGTATTTTCAACAACTTTCTTTTGAATGGTTCTAAGCGACAAGTGGTATGTGCAATTTATTTCATTGAAACTGTTCGACAAAAAAATAGAATTTTATTACTGTATGCGATCAACATGTTACCTACACTACACTTTTAATGAATTACCCTGTTAGAAGGGTTACCCACTTGGTGCTGCCAAAGTATTTGAAAGTTTTAAAAACAAAGTAACGCAACTAACTGTAAAAACATGATGAAGCTGGTAATTTATGCATTAATTAAATGATTTTTGAGTTCAGCTAATTTTTGAACCGAGGTTTAATTTCAGCAAAAAAAAACTTTGCTTACCAAAAGAAATGCTACTAAAATTAGTGCCGCATCTAACTCGAACTTTAAAGAGTAAAAAAACGAATTGGTCCAAAAAAAAAGGTTTGTCTATAATGTACAGGTGGATCAGGTGCGCGCGCGCTGCACCGCGCTCTACGCTACTCTGACGGGCGGCGCACGGTCAAGCAGGTGCCGCCTTTGGAGGGGAGCACCTTACTATACACCTTACAAACTTGCATTTACATTTGCACGTATCTTACTTCTCTGCAATTAAGGTTCAAAGTAGCCCAGCTTGGATCACTTACTTATTGTAGGGCTCTACTCCTCTCCTTTTTATCGAACAAAAAATGAACTGTAAACGCGATCACGGCCGCGGCTAAGGTCAATGTTAGCGCTTCCTTCAGTGCACGTTCAGAGAAGAGCGCGTGCGCATCCTACCGCGCATGCGCCGAACACTACCCGCCCAGAGCCGTAATGTAATATTGTACCGAATTACCGGACTTACACTACAGATTCTTCGATTAGTTCGCGCATTTTTTTGAACTTAGAACATTTTTTGTCCGAGTGTGTGCTACACTATACACCGCGTGCAGTGATTAATACATAACGACATTTCACCGGACGATCGATCACGCACCGCCGATATTTCGTTGGCGACATCGCCGACCGATAATCGAACCGACGTCCGGACATTTTTTTTCGTATACTAATTTATTTGTTCTCATTAAGTGTGATGGACGAGACCGGTCACATTTTTAAATATAACTCATTTATGTGGTGACTGTGGGTGGAACATTAGAGAGAGACTGAATTGTTTTGAAGATGGAGACTTTGGTGTTGATTCCGCAAGACTTAAGCCTGGCTTTGAGGCCTGGTGGAGCGAGGGGGCGCGAGGCTTCCGTAAGCGTGTGGACGTCTGCTGAGCTTCAACGAGGGTCGCTGCTGTATCCTTTCCAGGGTACAATAAGGATCGATAAGCTGCATGTTTACACATACGTTCCAGATCATGATGTGAGTAATATTTTAAATTATTTATCTTACAGACTTTCAGTCAACTTCCAAGACAATTGAACGCCTATATTCTTAGTTCAGGAAAAAAAATAATTGCGTGTAACGCTGATTGGTTTTTAAAGAAAATATTGTGCACGTGTCAACAGTTGTTTGTATACTAATTTCACGGTCAATGGTGTCAATGGTTATGTAAGGGGTTGATTGCATGCAAAGGGTTTACACCTTGCAATGCAATGACAGAAGCAAGGGTTAGCTGCCCTATTAGTATAATGATTGAAAATCAAAACATTAAGATAATTGAGAGGTAGGGAAAACATCTACCTACAATTATTCGATGAACTTCATTGAACATTGTTGTTAATGTGCTTTAGGATCTTATTGTGCAATCTTATCTTAGTTTTAAGAATTATGTTTAAGATAATATTTTGATTTTAAACTTTTAAATAAATATTATGAGATGAGATGGGTTTTATAGGCAGCACTAGGTTGAAAAATATTGTAATTTAATCATTAAAAAAAATGGAATCTAAGATAATTGAGACTGTTCTGTCTACCTACAATTATAGTATCCATGCCATGTGACGGTAAAATATAAAAAACACCTATGTACACCTATGTTTGCAAAGAAATAAATAATTTGATTTGATAGTGAAATGTTATCTGACTATTAAGAAATTTAGTCTTTTGAATAATTTTTAGATTATAACCTTTTAAATAAATAGTAATAGAGATGACATTTGTTTTACAGGCGGTACTGGGGTAAAAAAATGAATTAAAATATTTTAAAATTCTGATTCTTTTTTTTTTCTTTTTCATTCTTTCTCTTAAAGTACGTTTTAAATGTAATGAGAACGGCAATTTTTAAAAACAAAACCTTTTTGATATCATTGTCAGTGCTAAATACATGTAATTGAAGTACCTATAGTTCTTGAATAAAAAAACCTATTTCCTCAAACTAATAATTTGAAGGCGTTTAAATAATGAACCTAATTAAATCTGCTAGGAACACTTTAAATTAATGTCACCGTAACAGGTAAAAACTACATATTTTTTTAAACATGTCGTTAACTTATTTTATGGGTGTAAGAATTAATTTAAGTTTTAAAATGCTTTAAATATCTATGGATACACATAATTTGAATTTAACAGCCGCTTAATAAAATGGATTTAGGTATTTCACGTAAAAGCAAACATAAGTTTTGAAGAAACTTATGCAAATCAAATAGATGAACGTAAATACTTAAAATTCGTCACGGCTGCTTGAATTTTTTTACTAATTTATTATTATAACAAACACACAACTTATGGGAAAATATAGCAAACAAACAAATACAAAATAATAGACTATGATGACGTCTTCTCATTATATGAATATAATATAATTGGTATAAGATATGAGTTTCACGTTCATTGTTATGGTAATTTCCCAGTATTATTTTTGCTGAAAAAAATCTGTGAGGTATGAATTCAGCTGCCTGTGGTTGCCGTTACGTTTTTCTTAGAGTTTTTAAGTTATGTATTCGCGTAAATTACCAAGATTTTGTTTATGTTTGTTAAGGAAGCGGCATGTGAATATGAGTACTGTAATATTTTAAAGATGATTAAAGAAGTAAAAACTGATACGATGCCTGTTTGAAATGGATGAAGGAAAAACATAATATTGTCGTTACAATATTCTGTTTTTTAAGGACAGAACGTCGATAATCTTGTTATCAAATGAGTTCAGTGAAGTTCAACAATGATAATGTAGTCTGTAATTGGAATGACTAATAAATTTATAGGTCCTGCTGATAAAAGAGATAGCAAAAGCACACACTTCATGAGTTTTTGGAATTATTTGGAAAATACTCATAAGACGCAGTACTTTTAGTCTTAACATTTCTGTTTCTTATCGAAACATCTCAATGCCGTATTGATTTATTGGTTAGTATAAACATAAGAGAGGAGGTCTGTGTCCCAGCAGTGGGAACATATTAATGTTCCCACTGCTGGGACACAGACCTCCTCTCTGTGAGAAGAAAGTTTATTGTTTCTCGACTGATAATCACAAATTAGAAAAAAAAAATCTTTTGAGTTTTCCATAACATACGGGTTGATATTATCATTATACAATATAAATACATAATTGAAATACTATTTTCCTCCTAAAGTATGTGATAGGCGATTTAAAACTTCAATCTAAACTGCATGCAAACGTTTTATAATTCCAAATTGAATCTGCAAGCGATTTAGTTCAATTACCATAAAAACTTTGCATATTAAAATCTAGATAACAGCCTGAGCCCTTTGGAAATAATCTCTACTAAGACCTTCTAGAAGTTCTTAAAGGCAACGGAGTTAAATTATTTTACTTAAATTAGAAGTATAACATTATTTGTCTGCTTCTTCTAATGTTGTAAGAAAATCGTGAAATGAATTAGCGGATTATTATTTTATTGATCTGTGCATACCTTAAGAAACAAATAGGTAAGGTAAATTGCGGATACAACCTTAAAAAGTAAATTTGCATTTAATTTTTTCTTTAAGGTGACTCACAGTTGGCGATTATTTAATAACAACATCGGACTGCTATTATTGGTCTATGCAGGGTAAAAAGATTGCTATTAAGAACTTTTAACAGACTTAAGAAAACGAGGAGTTTCTCAATTCGGCTTTTATTATTTAAAACGTTTGCGTTTTTAAATATAATATATGTTCCTCGATCTCTCGAAGAATTCTGGGCCGATTTGAAAAAAATATTATTAAGTTGTACCCTTATAAATTATTATTAATTTTGCTTGGGCAGTTTTTGAGTTAACTTCAATGCATATTTTTCTCACTTAGTATATGTGGATGATGTTCTAATAGGTTCCTGTAACTGTAATTTACATAGCAGGAAGTAGTTTATCTATAGTCAGTTAGTTCTATCTGGAATTTCTCAGTAGCAGCCCGGAGTCTGGATTTGTGCCCGGTTGATGGCAATAGGCTTGCCCCCTATTACAAGGGACTTAAAAACACAACTGGCGAAATGTGGGTGTACTATAGGTACACATCTGCCCAACCCTTCGGGGAAACAAGGCGTGATGTTATGTAATGTGTTATGTTGAAGTAGTTTTACAATTGTATAGGTCCTGAATCTGTTTTTGCCTGAGAAGAAAATCCCTTTTCCGTTCAACACAACTTGCTTGCAGGTGGCCTTAGATATTCATTGACCACAACAGCTGAAGCCATTGATTGGTTTGCTAGACAATGGGCAATGGGCGCAACTCAACAATCTGGCGATTGCTTTCACAGTTCTTCCAACGTTCGATCTTTAACCCAGCACGTTTTACTGATCGGCGCCATCGACTGTTGTCGCTTTACTGTTTTTAAGCTACTCTTTTGAAAACTTGTTGAAAGCACTATGCATGTCCAGAAGTTTAATGATTAAAATTCATCTTATATTATGTCATTGGGAAAATCCGCGTATCGACAAACGAAGTGTGGGACGGTCCTAGTTAGATGGACCGACGACCTTTTGAAGGTGGCTGGGACAGACTTGATGCGAAAGGCGAAGGACAGGGTGTCGTGGTGCAGCCTGGGAGAGACCTATGTCCATCAGTGGACTGAGACACACACATTGGGATGCTTCTTGCTTATTATTCTGTCTATCTTGGAATAAGTAGGTACCTACCTACCAAACGGTGTGTTCTGTCGGAGCCGCACTTTAAGTTTTGTCTATGTAGTATTTCATTATTTTCATTTTCAAGGTTAAATTATTTATTCTCAAAAAGACAAAAAAAAAAACACTTACATGAGAATATAAGATAACATTTTCCTTCCTACTATTTGCTTGCATGATCAGCCTATTATGTTTCCACTGCTGGGACACAGGCCTCATCTCTGTGATAGGGAGTGGGCCGTAATCCAACATGCAGGCCCAGTGCGGGTTGGTAGATGTCACATGTCTTTGAATTTTTGTTTCTAAGACATGCCAGTTTCCTCACGATGTTTTCCTTCACTGTTTTGTATTTGCTTAAGCCCGTGCTATTATTTTATTTTCGTTCCATTAATGCCGTAACGTTAAGAAGAGGCTCGACGTTGATATCATAATTATCACTTACTAGTAAAATATAAGGAAATTCATACGATTCAGAACCATACTTCTGAAAATCCGGTCTGGTAGGTCTGGATATTCATGATGATATCATATCATCATTGAAACCATCACTTATTTCCCATGATGACTAACAATCTAGTTAACAAACCGTGATTGTTGTAATTGTTGTTTATCAGCAGGATTTCCACACCGAACGGTAAAGGCAAAATCTTACAGGTATTTTTTTAATACAGTCGTGTTTTTCCAAAGATATCAAATACTTCTGATTTTTCAAGACTTCCAAATAATGTGTCAGATTAACAAGATCAAAAATAATGTATGAAATATTTGATAGAAAACATGTCGAACCCAAAGTAACAACAGGCACTTTTGAATTATCAAGAGGTCGGTCAGTCAGAAAGATAAAGCTAGTTGCCCATTCCAAAGCGTAGTATGTACTATTTACCTATAGGCAAGAAAGTTCAAGTTCCTAGTATCTAACAAGAAAAAACCTAAAGAAAATGTATTTGGTTAAAAAAACAATTGAAGCAATACTAACCGCTCTCCAAACGGTAATGGAAAAACATCGTCAGGAAACGGGCACGTCCTAGAACCAAAAATTCGAAGGCATGTGATGTGACATCTATCAACGCGCACTGGGCCCCCGTGGTGGATTACGGCCCACTGTCTTACACAAAAAGAGGCCTGTGTCCCAGCAGTGGGAACATTATAGCCTGATTATGACTAACTGGTACTGAATACCGTCGCGTCGGTCACCAAATGATAGTATTATTTTATCATCAAAAGTATCGAGTGTTTTTATTTTATTTTAAAAGCCACTGAAAAATCATACACCATAAACAAATATTAAAATCGGCCAAGTGGATATCGGACCACGCTTAATGAAGGGTTCTGTGGCGATATGAATTCCCAAGAACAAACTTAATATTGTAGTTGAACAAAATAGAGGGTAATACTTCGCAAACGGATCCCTGAATCGAAAAATCGTTTTCTCTCAATCGTAATATTGTTAAAGGACTTTTCAAAGACACCCATGGAAATCCGAGAAAAAACCGTATGCCCACTTTACGTGTAGGTGAGGTATCATTAAAAAAAACACGCTTTTATTTTACTTCTTTGTCGGCGTAACTTATACGTATATCTGTGCCATGTTAAAATTTTACTAGCAAAGCTGTAACTTGGCATGTATATACGTATAACTAAGAGTCTCTGAGTTAAGCTGCAGACAGACGGACGGACGGATATGGCGAAACTATAAGGATTCTTTGATGACTACGAAACCCTAAAAACAACTATACCAGAACATAGTTACAAAACCACCAGGTATCCAGTTAGACGCAATACTGAACAGTCACGAACATCGTTGGTTACTAGATGATGGTTTTTATAAACAATTGGACAAAAACTGTATCATAATATAAACCGCATGATTGTACGCTTTCCCTGTTGTAGGGCCGGCACGTGAGGAAGTATTCGCAGTTATAGACAGTTCTGGGGTTTGGATTCTGAATTATCTTGTTTGGCATCGTCGGCACGTCATTGGCTGATTGCTAGTGTTTCCACAAGTTCAAGTAATATTTATTATTTGATTGATGCATAATCAGCCTATAATGTTCCCAATGCTAGGACACAGGCCTCCTGTCTATGAGAGGAAGAGAGTGGGCCGAAATCCACCACGCGGACTCAGTGCGGGTTGGTAGATGTCACATGTCTTCTAATTTTTATTCTAAGACATTTCTTCACGATGTTTTCCTTCACTGTTTTTGAGAACAGTGGTGATGAAATAATTTACACAAAGTAAAGCACCTATCAGGGTTCGAACCTACGACATACAACTCGTAAGTCGCAGCTGTTTCCACTGGGCCACCACAGATATCTTTTTGTTTTATGCATTTCTGGCAAGACTAAAATGGACTACAACACAGCGAAATGCACTACTGACAATACCCCAATGCCAAGTCTGATCTCACGTCATTACAATCTAGCAATTCTGAATTATTAATAAATTATAATCTACCAGTAGAAAAACGATGATTTTGGACCAGTACTGGATTTATAGTCGATATTTGTTCATCAACTTTCAGCACTCTAAGGCTTAAAGTGTTGAAATAAATATAACAGTGGGGGCTTGCAATGCCTTTGAGTCTAAGACATTGCAAGCCCACACTATTTACTTGTTTTTTTAAGAAGCTCTTGTCAAAAAAACAAAAGCTCTCAGAAAGATATTTGCAGTTACACAATGATACGAATGACACAAATCCTTTCATAATATTGCCCTTGATGGTAACAAATATTAAATTTTGTCACCGCAGTTACAGCAAGATTACTTATAAACCTTAATTTCAAATCAAGGAAGTTACCCAACAACGCCCTCCAAAGAAACTCAAACCAAACTAGATCGATTAACCACATAATTTATAGCATTATATTCGGCGATTTCGGCATTATACATCTACCTAATAGAAAATTATTACATATCAGTAATTATATAGAAAAATACCTTGAGGCTTCGACCGGAAGCTTTCGCACTTGGTTCAGGTGTTAGAATGCACAAATGTAACTTTCACTCTGACTCTGAACTGGTTTGGAGTCGGGTCCGTGCTGGGTATTGTAAAAAAGCAATTGCTGTGTTTGTTGTCTGTTAGCTGTTAATATGTAAGCTGTGTTCTACAAAAACTGAGCTAAGTGTTTAAGAACAAGCGCTAACTATATGACATGGAAACTTTCAAAGATACAGAAAAAATATCTCTGTTACCTAGAAATGTTTAATCGGAAAAATCTTGAATTTATACGATAAAATAGCACGTTTGATTAATTATTACCTATGTAAAAGGTACGATGTGTCTTTTACAAAAAGGTATACCTTGTTTTTTTTTTTCAAAATTAAATCAATATCCCTAAAAAGAGCAAAGCTTTTTAAGTGCTTTTGGGCCAGGTTGATATTAATGCCTATATGAAGGATACTTCTTCCTAGTTTATTTATGACAAAGATGATACACTATACATTAACGAACCGGTTGCGGTAGCAGTTCATGCTTTTTTACTTGATTTGGACGCCGGCGCCGGTTGGAAGGTACCTATATCACAAGCAGTAGAAGAAAATATTGAAGTATACATCTCTTTAAGGAAAGCGAATAGCTGGGAAAATGCAAGGAAGCATGTCTATGTTGAATATTAAGTATTCCCAATAGTAATAATATCGAGTTTAACACTGTGGTAATGGCAGATGTTAGTATTGATAACAGCATTGTGTTTATAATTAATTTAACTTCGTTAGCGTTCATTGAGCTCACTGGAAGAGAATATGGTTTAAACAAAGAGCGATTTTCGATCAATTAAATTATAAATGTTCATAACAATTTAAAAAAATGTATTGTCTGTAGCTGAACAGTCTTTAGAGTCAGTATAATCTGGTAGTTTTTTAAATTAATGTAAAGTTATGGTGACGCATTTATTATCATTGCCTTTAATATAGTACACGTCCCTTGTTATGGTTCCGGTTTTCTCTAAATTGGTCTTCTAAATTAGTCTATTCTTTAAACTTTTTGGTATTATGTTCTTCTACCGTAGCATTGATTCACAACTTTTTCAACTGTAGAGAAATCAAATTTCTCCGCTCCCAACTTACACCACACAAACTAGTAGCTTTTTGTATGTTTCAATGCACGCGCCTTTATTAACTATACCACTTTTGTTCGTTATAAGAGCCTAATTACGACGGTTTCATATATTTTGACAACACCAATTTATAACAGCGTTTATACTAAACTTATTGGAGCGTGAAACTTCTAAATTATTCCAAATCGAGTTCTAATAAGTATATAGTTAGGTAGTATGATTGCTTGTACGACGGACTTCTTAATTGTGAAGTGGTTAACGGTATAATTAAAGCTGAAAGCTGGTTGCTGATTCATTTGGATCGGAGGTTCGATATAACAGATGGATTATTGTGAAGTGCATTTTATATGAGAATTAATAGCAGTAGTGACCATGAAAGTTGTGTGACGAAATGTTTTGTGGCTCTGAAGTGATAATAATACCTACGCAACCTGTTACTGTAGATTCAGTACATGGTTCTGAACCCCCTGGCGTTGAAACAGCAGATTTTTCTTTTGTTTACTGACGAAAAGTTTCTACGTCAGGAGATGTAGAAATATATGTGCAGGATTCATGGATTTCAGTTTGCGCGTCGTGATCCTGCCACCCTGTATAGTGAAGTGTGACGTGTGCCTATAAAGTTCCCACTACTAGGACACAGCCCTCCTCTGTGTAAGAGAGATTTGGCCTTAATCCACCATGCAGGCCCAGTGCGGTTTGGTAGATGTCACATATCTTCGAATTTTTGGTTCTAGGACATGCTGGTTTCCTTACAATATTTTCCTTCACCGTAAATTAAATACACAAAGTAAAGTGCCTGCCTGAGTTCGAACTCATGACCATCTATATCTCGTAAGTCTGTTGTGACGAGGACAACTATGAGTGGAGTTGCATCATTTTGAATAAAGACAAAAATTAAAAACCTACATTCTAACAGTTTTCCACAAACCCAGTAAAACTGAAGAATGCCGTATACAATTTATAAGATTACTATTATAATAAATTTACATTTTTGGAAATAAAGACATCTTTAAATTAAAACAAAGAAAAATCATCGTAAATCATAGCACACACACACAAGGAAACTAATTTGATTCGCTTCGTTATTGCAACAATGAAATAAGACAAAAGACGACAGCGCCGTGGGAACAACGTTTGTATTCAAGCAGTGACAAAAATGAAGCAATTACATCTGCGGACGTTGACATTGCATGGGTAACCTTATGACTTGTGACCAAGGCAGTTGAGGGAACTGAATTGTTTTATTGAATCCTTACTTTGTTGCCATACCGGATGGTAATTAAAAGAGTGGTTATGAGTTTCGGGGTACAGAAAATTGCATCTTTTGTTTTTTGAACTTGGAAGTAGGGCTGGATTAAAAATCTCAAGAATCGAAATGAACTCAAGATTACTGTGAACAAGAACAACATACATTGAGACAAATCTTTCGTCACAAATGTTGATATAATTAGATTTTATCTGGCCAATACCAAACTAAAGAACGTCAACCTACAAAACTACAACTTTGAGATCTGTCACAATGACAGTTCCCTTACCGTACCGTCAACACAGTCATCAAAACCATTAGAGAAAAAAAAACTTCCTAAACACACAACAATGGCCCGCGTGGCAATTTTTTCCATACACATAAGTTCAGTGTCCAAACAATCGGTGAAAAACCGCCGTGTGACGCAATAAGGTGAAACACCTAATTATCTCATAGCGAATGAATGAACTTTCGCTTTTGTGTTCGAACAATGAGCCCAACACTCTCTTCTAGTGTGGTAATGTTGTTTTTACCTCATATTATGTGTATGAAGGTATATGATAAAACATAGTCCGCAATAGGCAATTGTCTTTCCTTAATTTCCGTGTAATGTCAGATAATAAGTTGCGTGGAACGATGGGAATTTGAAGTTTGAACACATGAATTTAGATGGTGTCACTAGAAGAAGATGCAACTGTTTCATCCAAATTTATACCACCTGAAAAGTTATGAATAACTTACTTTGTGATTTTTGTTGGAAGCAATAAATTGCAGAGTTCACAGCAGTACCTAAGCTTAGACAACCGACATATGAAAATAGAAGAAGTAGAAAACCTAGTTGCGTTATTAATAAAACCAAAGCTAAGTATGGATTTCACTCATACACGGGCAAACTGTCGTATCGACATACAGAAAAAGCAGGTTAAAATATTTATTTCAAAATAGTTCTCTCACAGAGAGGAGGCCTGGGTCCCAACAGTGGGATCATAATAGGCTGATAATGTATGTAATTAAAAACGTAAGCACCTAACTAAAAAAAAAAAAAGAATAAAGACGTTAAAACTAATAAACCACGAAAAAAACCTTATCAGCCGTCAATCATGCTTAAATGATATATTATCCACACAAAATAAGTTTTACTAATATGAGCATCATTCAGCTGTTCTCATTAGAAATTCATATTCGTATTATAATTAAAAGTACCCATAAACACAGCCATATAATTATTGACGTACATCTAATTGATAGACCACGAAAAAGTGATTTGTTTGAAATGTATGTATGTATTTTGAATGATGTAGATCAGGGATGGTAAACCTTTTCACAATTTAAAAGAAATGTGGCCTGAATGTGACACTGATATCCGAGAACTGTAAGGCAAATCTCATATCGAGGACAGAAATGGAAATAGAATTAAAATGTTAGAGGTCATCAGGTAGGGTACATATATCAAAAAGATACTTAAGAATGCCGGCTATCTCTAGCTACATAAGTTTGCCATCCCTGGTCATGAGAACACCATAGAAATAGAAGTTACTTCGTGCGTGGCCGAAGGCAATCAATTTTGATGTGTAACTTATGAGTAGGTTGGTACCTATCACATTTGGCGATACGGTTTCTTTCGGTAATGGAGTGAGAGTTTTAAGCTCGCAGAATGATTATGGAATTTTTAATTAACTGTGTGCTCAGTAAGGAAGGCAATATTGATAGCAGACTAAAATAAGATTTCACAACAGACATTTCTGTAAATGGTTTCTGATAATAATATATTGTATAACCTTCTACATCGTTTTAATACTATCCGATTTTTTATTATGTGCGTGTACTCTAAACAAGTACGTTGTTCACTACGCAAAGTTATGTGCGTCTCTACTGTTTCCAAGACTTTTAATGTATATCAAACAGATTGCGCTCTTTTTGAAACAATCATGTCAGTTTCTAGAAATACTATTTCAATTCCATTAAAATAGTGACCACCTTTTCTACTTATTACAATTTTGCAAAAAAAAAAAAAGGTTGAACTCCAACCTGGATTTTAAGCTAGAATATTACTTATAGCTGTTAAAATAAAGTGTACAGTCGTATGTTGACCACTGACAGATGCCGGTCACCACTGCATCTTGTGACTAAGTCTTCAGCTTGCCCCATTGTCAAGCTATGACTGATTTATGCGAGGTACAAGATTCATTTCATTCACATTTATTTAAATGTCTCTCGACGATTTACGTTGTCTTGGTGAAATTTCAATATTACAATGAGGCTGCCCCTCACTACTAGACGTTTTTCCTTTTGAATCTACATGTCTTCACTGTAGGTCTCTAGTGGCATGAGCAAGTACGAAGGTTATATACTAGAAAGGTTTAGGTAGTTAAATAAATGCGAACAATCATGATGTGTCTTTTTAATCATTCACTCCGTTTAAAAATATAATTATATTAAAAACTAATGCAAATACAACATTAATAATTACTAAATCAATTTTACCATTAATTTAAGCAGTAGTTTATTTTTTTTATATGTATTTGTGTAAAAAGTCACATCAAAATTGTTTACCTATAATTAACTACCTTAACATTTCTAGT
This sequence comes from Dasypolia templi, assembly GCA_963555695.1. Lineage (NCBI taxonomy): Eukaryota > Metazoa > Arthropoda > Insecta > Lepidoptera > Noctuidae > Dasypolia > Dasypolia templi. The sequence continues at coordinate 7,021,100 of OY743137.1, read as the reverse complement.
ATCGGGCTTAGGTATATTTTAGTCTTGATCTATATGTCTCCCAATAAATCCTGTGAGAGTGATAGATTCGTAAGATTTTATCATCGTCTAATGCCATTGATTGACTCACAATATCTTCATTCCTATCTTTCCATTTCAATATGATTTTTGTTCGAATCTTCTAAATTGTAGGTGTGTTCTCCAATTCCAATCACAATTAATGAACAAACGCAGTTGAAAACCAAAAATAAATGTTAGGTACTACGGACGTTCATTATTTAGTTCAATATTGATCCCAATTAAGGAAAGCACTCACTGCGCAAAATATTACTTACCAATAAAGCTTAGAGTTATTTTATAAGATTTCAAAATTATTCAACGATTTCAAGCCTCGGGCGACTATAAAATTTAATTAAAAAATCAACTACGGTCTGGTATTTAAAATTGTAATGCTATATCGAAATCCATAAACTTCTATCTATAAACAAGTCGGTTTTGCATAATACAATAACACATCAAACCGAGTTTATGGCACAGGCTTTCAGAATGGAAAGCGTTATGCGAAAAGAAGCCAGGAGCGGTACAAGTGTCCACTTTTTAGTATTCATGAGGATGGCGTTATGCAGAACATAACCATTAACATTTAGATCACGTGAGATGAATAAAATTCAAATGAATACGGAAGCCTGCATATTCATAGTTCGATAAAACGCTGTCGAAGAAAGAAAATCGGAAATGTTTATTTAATATAATTTGGATTAATTCCATTATTAAACGTGGGAATTGTCGTTTAGATTGCAATTAACATGCTAACTATATCCTTAATCTTGTTATTTTAATATTGGATGCTAATTTATTCTAATAGATTCATAAGTCACGATGGTGATGGTCCAAATTTTATTTGTTTCGGAAGGCTGATCGGAAACTGCCTTCCCGGTAAACTGATGATGTTCTAAATAAAAGAGTCATGCTATCGATTCAGATCAGTTTGAGATAACGCAGGTAATAGATAACTGATAAAATAATCACGATTACTATGTAACTTTTTGTTTTTTTTTAGTTTCTGACAACAAAATGACTGACTTCATTCCTTTTTTTACCGAATATTTCTACTCAAAATACCTACTAAAATTCATAACATTCAAGGTTAACAAATTACTATTGATTTGCTTACGCATGAAGCAATTCCATCCCCGCAGGATATTCAAACATTTGAATAACCAATCGTTGTCGAGACACGGTGATTAGATGTTTGCTGATAGGTGTCTATGCCCATAACGCTGTTATCACATATTTTATAGACTTGAGTAATAACTACCTTGATGAAATACCTGGTACCTATGGTTTGTTTATGCTGATGCTAAGGAATTTTTGAAATGAGAATAGATATAAAAGTAGTTTTGATGATGTTTAATTTAATCTTGTATTTTCACTTGACTATTCTTTTATGAAATCATCCGTTGCATTTTTCAAGTAAAAAATATTTGTTTTAAAATACATAACAAAAAAAAAATCTTGTTAAATTATCTTATTTATTTTTAGATATAAATGTATAAGTAACTAGTACATAAATTAGTTAAGGAAATGGAATTATGAAACACTGCTGAATTATGAATTGCCTGGAAAAATATTAATAGTGATAGAAATATGCAATCCTGAGGGTTTGTTAATTGGTACCACAAATAACAGCTAAGGTTGGTATGGCCTTTAGGAACTTGTTACTTTTGATTACCCATAGGACGTTCAGAAAGTCCGATCCTGTGTCTGATCTTAAAACATGTAAGCTCAAGTGATTGGTATAATAATAATAAAAAACTAAACAACAAACTAAAGCTATTAACAAACTAAAATATGGCGTCAGAAAATTCCTCCGCATCGCTGTCGACTGGTAATGTACTCTTTTTGACGTGTAAAAGTGTTTGTTTTGACGTGTAAAAGTGTTTGTACAAACCCACTTACAGAAATAAAAATCATTTATCATTTATCAAGAGACTGGCGGCATTGCCACGTTGTATGGCAATGCTCAGTCTCTGGCCAAGCTAAAACCCTGTGATTGGTTGTTTTATACAACCACATACCAGCAACCAAGATTTTGGGCAATCAATAAAAAAAGTATCTAAAGTAAATTCTGATAAATTTGCAACAGCTTTTTGAAGCCTAGAGTTTACATTGTTTTTAAGCATGCTTTTTTATTTTGTAAATTATTTATTTTGTTGTAAAATATTGATTTCAATAATAACAATATTTAACCGTATCCGTATATTACTGGACAAGTTTCGCGTTATACCGTAGAGTGAGCATGTCCATACACTTGTACTGGTCGATATTATCATTTAATGTTTACGATCCAATACGTTCGCCTGTTTATACCTGCCTTTTCATATTCAGTTTACTCGGTTGCGTTTATAACGTACGTAGATTAGATATTAGAATGTGGAAGTGTACCCAACACTTGCCAGTTTATTGCACAAATTGCACAGTGGACAGTAAAATACTAACGATATAAAATACACGGCTGTTTTCCCCGAAAGGTGAGGCAGAGGTGTAGTAAACCCACATTCCGCCAGTTACGTTCGAGTCCCATGTAGTGGGGGCGAGCCTATTGCCATCAACCGGGCACAAATCCAGAAACCGGGCTGCTACTGAGAAATGCCTGTTAGAAATCCCCAATAATATTTTGCACGACTTGAGAATCAAACAGTTCAGGACCTTATGCTTAGAAGTACTGATTGCAACCCAAACCCCTCTAGTATCAAACAACAGATGATAAAAATAAAAAAAACAAATGCAATACTCCTTCTTAGTGTGTCGATGGCAATCTAAAAGGACTCTGCCCAGAATTCGGCTACGTGTTTGGCGCCATCACTAGCGACCATCAGTTCCTGTAACGTGCAGCTAACTGGACACGCAGGACTTGATATCCCATCGTTTGCGGAACAGCACCACATTTACACTACAAGGCTGAGTAATTTATGAATCTCCACCTAAACAGGTTTTCCTTGCTTCGGCCAACCTCCGGGGTCTGTTTAAAGACTTCCAGGTTACCCAAGGCAGCTCATGTCCAGGTGGAAGATCTTCAGCGTTTGGAATAAATGGTTTGGGTAAGGAAGCACTGTCTCGCTACAGCTTCAGTCTTTAAAAACTTGTATTTTATGCATTACTGAAATCTTCAACCCTTTTTTTATAAGTAAAACCAAGCACGTGCTGTGACTTAAACATTTAGAACGTGATTTTAATAATGTGAGCATTCATAAATGCAAATCAACAGCTACAAACCCGACACTCAATTAATCCGTCTCTCACCAAATGACAGTTGCACAAAACAGTTTAAAAATCATCTACCCAGCCCTTACATTCAATTAAAAAAACACTTAACGATTGACTTGCAGTGATCTCCTTTTATTCGTGCTTTAATTAATTGAAAACAGATGGTTCCTTGTTAGCTTGCGTATAATACAGTATCGATATCTTTAATTGAAAAGATTGTGAATCCATCGATAACATGACTTCGTCGAACAAATACAATGATCGCCCCGTGGTGCCCACCGCTTTCTATAATGCCATAATCACCTATTGTTCGTTAAGTCACAAATAAGGACAATTAAAAACCTTGTGAGCATCATGTGTTAATGTAAAGTTATAATTCGCTTTTGTAATAATAATGAAAGAAAAAGAGATTTTATAAAGATATGAAGGGAAAAAAAATCTTTTTTCCCTTCATATCTTTATAAAATCTCTTAGAAATCGGTGTATGTAATTTTTATTACTTTACGTCGAATCTTTGATACCGAATAAGATCGTAATGAATAACCTATCAGTATTAAGAGTATGCTCTCTTAATGGTGATAGGTTATAGATTTTTATTTATTAATTTTCTTGATCAAGGACGAAGTCGAACTAATGTAAAATTATAACTTTAGCTTTTACCGGTGAGAAAAGTCGATGCAGAATGTTTAAAAGTCGTAAATTAATAACGAATCATAACTGTTTGCGAAGACTATAAATTCAATTCCCACTGCTCAAAAAAGCAAAAACGCAAAAAAAAAAGTTTTCTGGCAATTATTTATACTATTTCATAACATAATTCAGGTGCCATATAAAAATAAAAACAAAGCAATTTTGCGATTGACCCATCAAACATCGTAAATAATCGAATAAAAGAGCTTGGCTCTGTATAGCATCCATTTTATATGAAAATTCATTGGAATCATATAAATTTTAGTCATTATGTCTCATTTTTCGAAGTTCTCAGAACGATTAGGTCACGATTTGAATTTCATTACCGAAGATTACAGTGTTTTTATTGGTTTACTAATATTATGAGTTATTAGAGTCGGCGCTTATGCCTCTTATAAAATAGAGAGATTTGTATTCGGTAGTCATGGTTTGTTCCAATGTTAGTTTATATGATTTATTGATGTTTTTTTATGTTTATAGATGATTATAAAAGTCTTCGGTTTTGTTGGTTTAGTAACGTAACAAAGCAATTCGAAAAATATTCCGATGAGGAAAAGTCTTAAAATTTTAGTATATCAAGATTTTTTTTTTCATTAATAACTAATTATAGACATAATTTTAAAGGCAAATTGATAAAAAAAACTGGATCATAGTATCTGCTATTTAATAAAAATCACAAAATGGCGGGCTCAAAGACAGATGCCGACCGAGTAAGTAAAATATCGTCCGAAAATACAAATAATAATGCTTTATGGCCATTTTTTATATCTGTTGCAAATAACTTGTTTCTATTACTAATGAGAAAGCAGTAAAAATAACAGATTAAGACGCGTGGGAACATAATATAGTTAAACACGGATATTGGGCAACTAAAAAGTCGCTCGAAGCTAAACACAGTGCTCCATTATACCTTATTTATGGCCAAAAACTTGGAACGTTTTGTTGTATTGTAAATTAAATCCCGCTTAGGCGCGGTTGAATTTAAAAGTTATCACGTCATCAATCAGTAGATGTTAATATGTCTTCTAGTTTATAATGGAGCAGTAAATGTAACGTTTTGTTTTTTTTACTAATTTATTTATCGCAATACGTTGTTTTATCATTATATTTGTTTAATTAGGGGCGAATTCGATCCAACTTTTATATCTACTAAAAATACGTCTGACAGTTTTTGTCTGGGAAAACTCAGCACACTGTCAATGATTCAAAAGATATTCACGGGATAAAGCTGAATTCACAAAGTCAGTTAAACCAATCTTTTTATCCTACTAATATAAATATAAAAGTTAGTATTATTGCTTTGATTGAATGTTTGAATGTTAGTTACTCCATCACGCAAAAACGGTTGAATGGATGTGGATGTAATTTGGCACAGAGATAGTTTAAACCCTGGATTAGCACATTGCATACTTTTTTTATCCCGGTAGTACATTGCAAATATATCCGACATCCACGCGCCGCTGGCAAAAGTTTGTAGTTTATAAAAAATTAAAAATAATAATAAGAAAACAGGCTTCAAACCCGACATTAGCATAAAATTAAATTACAGCTCGATCATCGCAGTGAATGCTTCATTAATGATACATTACTAGTCATATCAGCTACATGACAAGCAAAACCTAGCTAATTTCTATGCTTTAAAAATATTTACATAATTTATTAATTATATCAATTGATTTAGCTTTTATATGAGCGACGATAGTTTCGTTTCTGACATGCTTAATTTTTTTTTTTTTTTGGGAATGGCATCTCGCACGTCAACCTATGAGGATGTCGTCTGCTTAAACGGACTTGTGGCATGCTTTAACAAATATACTCATATATTTATGAATAGTAGTCAAAAGACGGTGTAAAAGATGATATGGCTAAATAATAAACAAACAACCCCCACCTTGCTTAAAACCGCAAATGACACTCCATAAATACATTGCAATGAAATAATGAGTTATGGAAGAACAATATCCAAAATAAATCGGAATGAGGGCAGGAGAATTATGAATCGAAACAAAGTAATTTCTAAAGAAAGGCTCTGTTCACTTTGCTACTATCTGTATAAGTAATGTACAATTTCCAACAGCCCTATTCTTACAATTTCAACAGCCTGTTTATTATAAATTTAACAATAAACGAACACAAAGACATACCTCACACGTTCAGTTTACTCGTTAGACTAGTTAGTTAGTTCCGCAGAGTTATGTTCGCGTTGCTATCGGTAGAAATGTTTGCAATAAAATATAATTATTTGCTGGAAACCAATTTGTTCTTTGCACTATTGAAATTGTGATTTGTGGTCATCAGAAAGGGCTGCGGCGTACCAGAGCACTGTTATAAATGTTTCATGCCGAGAGCTGAACAAACTAATTCAGCTTTTATTTTGAGAAGCTAAAGTTGCTTTTTCAATAAAGTTACGATGAGTAACTGAATAAATATTAAATTAAGTAGTCAATTATTTATTAGTGCTCTCTTTTAACGTTCACAAAATAAGTTATTAAAATTCATATCTTATTAGCTTAATAGGGATGATGACAACATTTTTATTTTTTAGTAAAAAAAAAATTTGTTTCCGAATAGCACAAACAATATTATAAAAAGCATAAAAGCTTATAAAATTTAAAAGTTATAAACGTTTTAAAAAAAGCCTTAGACAAGGACAGCACTATCGTAGAAGTGACGTCACGACTATGTAACTTCATGCTATCGCCATACATCGGCCGGACCGCGCGGCAAGGACGCGAATAATCCCCGCCAAAAACTTTTAAAGTAGTACTTAAGTGTGATTTACATCGATTTAACAGATTTCTCGATTATCTCAGTTTTACTATGCCTTCTTTGAAATTACATTTTATTTATTTATTTTATTTGTTTATTTTTATTTTATTATAGCCATTTTACGTGCAAATAAACGTAATCGAAGCATTGAATCGATAGTAATTTTAAAAAGTTCTATTCCCTCGATTATCCTGGCTGTTTTTATCATAAGAAACCAAAAAAATATATGTTGAACAGGTTTTACAAAGGTGCCCGGAAGTGTGCAATCAAACGCATCGTTAGTGGAATTGCGTTAAAACCATAAAAAAGATGCATTATGTGAAGGTGCAAATTTGAAAAAGTTACCTTAAGAATTACCTGCTTAGTGGGCAAAAAATATATCAATGGCGAACGAATTGACATGTGGATAAACAAAAAAACTTCCTAATGCGCGATATTGGGGCCGGCCGGTGTATTTTTTGTCTCGAAAAAAAAAAACCTTCGGAACAATGCGCACTGTGCAATCTTTTATACAAGCCTAAAGAAAGAAAGAGTAGAAATTTATTCCAAATATAACTGGATATTTTATAATTGCAATTTTTTGTATTAAATTATCGTGAATAATTTCTGATACTAAGAACAAACTTCTCTCCAATTAATCAAGAAGCTTGTAATATATATAAGACATGATAGTTAATAGTTGAATTATTTATTTAAGAAGAATAAGAATAATATTTATTTGCTAACAAACATGGTATAAAAAGATGGTAAAATACAAAATAACAAGAGCATACATGTTTCTGGTTAACCGTTATCAGCGTACAAATGTTCACAAGCATTTTTAACATTTATTGTCAAAGAAGTCTTTGACACTATAAAAACTATGACTACACAACCATTCATGCAATTTTTCTTTATTATCTATGATACTCGTGAAATTTTGGCAGATTACACGGCGCTACAGTAGTGTTTCTGATTTAGTAGTGTACTCACACAGGACATCAAATTCTTAGAAAATAACAAAACAGTTGTTAAAAAAGAAATTATATACATAAATGCCCTGATTTTTTCGTCATTCCATAGAACAGCACTTCTATATAAAGTCGCTGTTGCTTAGAAGCTCCTAAAGTAACTTTAATCATGTTAAATACTACAAAATATTATGGTCACAAGAAATAAATAATCAATAAACCAGTTGTCTACACTATTTATATCCAGCCCTCAAATTCATAGAGCGTACAAATATGCACAGACAGTCGAGACCATTGACCCAATTTTTTTTAAACATCACATTTCAAAACGTATATAATTCTTACAATTTCATTCACCTGGCAATATGATCCGTGCATCTGACTGTTAATATTGATACCCTTGATGGGAAAGCTATAGGAGACTGACCGTGACGGGTTTAGTTACGATCTCGTGGATATCAAGTCTCATATCTTTAGTATGGGAGGATAGTCTATGTGCAAAAAATGCAGTTGAAGATTTCCGTATGATTAATTCATCATGAAGCTTGACATAAGTAAGGATATTAAAAAGTTGAGAGGAAATGAGAGGTTAGTGACAGATTTTATGATGGAAAAATACTTACGCACCAAGAGTTCATTTGGCACGATACTACTAACATCACCCAAGTGGCTAAATTCACCAATAAAACTGAACGCGATCAGCACACCCAAACCACCATCAAGAGCTGTCAGTGTCATCATTGTTACTGGAATATTGAAACTGACACCTGTTGAACGCGGTTTAGATGTAATGATCGCGTTCAATTTCATTGGTGTGGGATCGGAGGATATTATCTTATACATAATGATTTCTCAACGTAAAATCTTTGATACAAATTATTACTATCAATCAATGTTATTTGTTCTAAATTGCGATGCGATGATATTATTTCCTTTATTACACTTCTATTTACGAAATAATTTTAAGATCATCGATGATTTATCAACGTGTTTGATTGTTTATTAACAATTATTTATTATTATGCGTACATTTATTGCGTTAAAGAATTTAGTTACACAAGTATTTGAGTTAACGATGCTTAATATACTATAAGATTATTAATATAATATAAGAAAAATAAAATGTTAAATTATCCACCTGATTTATTCAGTGGCGAAGTGCATTGATAACTTTTTGATAAATGATCGAACCAATTTATTTTGACATAGATGACACTTTGTCATAAAAAAAAATTCAAGTGAATGCTTATCTGCTTCTATATTACGTTATTAAATATTTATATCTCTAACTACGATGCATCAAAAGATGTTTAAAAAAAGAAATGAGTATCTATTTTACTACCAGTGTCATTAAAGATTGCTCCAAAAAATGAGCGGTCTTTTATATCTGATTTTTTATGATTTAACTAACTCAACATCTTGTCTATAATAGGCAACATCCAATACGCAAATGTATTCATATAAATTATATATTTAGTCATTTATGTTAATATCTCTTATGAAGTAATAGAGGACGTCCGTTCCAATGATTCTATATCAACTGTAGGCAAATTTCTAAATGCTATGTGAAGATAACGATGTGAATTTGGACCCGTCTTTATCAAATCAAATCAAATCAAACTATTTATAGGTATTTATTAGTGTAATTTTGCTTACGGTAAGCTTCCATCGGAAGTCATTTAATTTGAAAATAGTAATTAATGGGTGGCTTAAGTTACAAAGGGAGCAAGAGGAAATATAGTAACTTCTCTTTCTCTCACAATAGATGAAACAATCAAAGGAGTGGTGGCTGTTAGTGAAGCTGTTCTTGAAGACAATGGGCAAGGTGTCAATAATCATGCAACGTTGTTATTTTTAACGCTACGATCATCATCATAGTCATGATAAACACTTTAAATAGAAATGTAACATAGGTATGTTACTATTCACAGATTATTAGTTCGGTACGCCTGGTACCGAACTAATAATCTGTAAATAGTAAATATCGAAAGAATCAGCAAAACAAACTATTTAATCAAAATGTTATCTAAAAATTGAAAAATATTCTAAGCGTTTCCAAGCGGGTATTCAATTAATATTAGATAATATACTCCATCATCTTAAAAAAAATATATTAAGTGAAGATCTTGAAAAATAAATTATTTTAATGTTAATTAAACTATTGACTTGCCAAATCCGAAATTTATGATGTGCATGATTTATAATCCAACTACCATTCGTCAGCAGCTAGCACTAAAATTAGGCCGCAGTTGAAGATTCACTACCATTAACTTTCATATTTGATGCATCATCTTCACCACATCTCCCATTTATATTATTAGCACCATCATATATAAAAAAGCGTTTTATAATAAATTTGATAATTAGATTTATGTTGTTACTATATAAAATTGACGCAAATATATTCAAATAAATCCTGTTAATTGTGAAACAACGAACGATTTGATAGACAGCTGCTTATACCTTCACCACATATCAATCATGAAAACGACTGTTCCTAAACAGTTAGTTACCAATAACGTATCGTAACTGCTTGAATCTCTCTTTAGGCATACAAAAACGGTAATGGATGTTGTGTTAAAGAGAAATGTATGTGTCAATTGATAGATAGTTGTTAATTCTAATACGATTTGTCGTGACTGTCGGGTGATGGGTGATGGGAAAAAGGTTCTAAGGTGATTTGTGGTTGAGCATTAGGAGTTCAAATGCTAACACGGGTACATGTGAGGTCAAATGCATTAGCCACCTAGCGGGTATCAGTACATTTGTGTAAACCTTTATTAATCAAACTTATTGGTATTTGTTGGCCGACTTTTGGTAGCTTGAGAACTGTTATTAGTAGCAATTTTTTTGAAGAGAGATTTGGCATTCGGTAAAAATATTTTATGTAACTACGCTTGAGATTGAGACAGTTCAACAGTGTCTTTAGAAGTTTTTGTCGCCACTAAAGGTAATTTTAATTCATCTAAATTAGCGCCTGGCATACGTAAGCAAGAGATCAAAAAACCAATATTATTTTAATAGTCCATAAAAATATAAAGCACAACCAGAAAATATTTATCGACAGCTCAAGCCCGAAATAAAATGAAAACGTTACTTTGTCGCCATTAAAAAAGGCTAAAATAAAATATAAAAAACTTTTACTTTTATGGTCCGTTAAATTAATTACTTTCCTTATATTTTCCGTAAATCGGAAGCTGTAATCTCGTTAAAAATTGATAAATGTGTGAATTTTTGAATTTTACCGTACTAGATAAGTGTTAAACGACAGCATGGGATCCCATAAATTAATGACCTCTGTTTCTCATGTTATCGAACTGGTACACAAACTAATTAGTATGGCTTGTCAAATATACAAGTTTTTGTTACTCTGAGAGAAAATTATAGCTGTGTTTGTTAATAAATTATACTAGTTAATATTTAGACACATACGTGCATTTCTGCCTTATTTAATTTAGAACTAACGTTCTTATCTGTTTTTATTTTTTTTGTAATTTTACATATAATTGAAAATCATTGGTTAATAATAAATGGAAGAGTCTCGAAACACAAGCAAATCTAAGCTTAAAATCTCCAAATCTTGTATGTAAACGCACTTAGTAATTAGTCTTCGTAGTTAAAATAAACTTTTTTTTAAACTCAAATGCTTATAACCTGTACTCATACTTAATAACCAGGTAGGAATAGGTTTTTTGATTTGATGTTCCAATAGGCTCTGGTAACTGTAACAATCAAAACGTAGACAACAGAATAGGTAAAAGAATTTGCTGTCGCAGCGACTTTATGGGATGGCCAACCGCACATCAGTAGTGATAACTTAGAGCCTGCGCCCTTACTGCTACAACATGAAGGTGTTGACCGTACCCAGTACCCAATGCTCTCCACCAACCATAGGCCACTATTTAGGTCAACTTCAATCTACTTTATAAAACCACCTCAAATCGAGAGCAAAAAGCACCTAATCCTATGAACGGAAGTCAACCGGATGAAGAATACTACCAGTACCCGATCCAGTTCTGCCTTTATTGCCGCTACACATCCTCACTTACGATCAACAACACGAATAGACATCGGAATTTATTGATAGACTCGTTGCGTCGCGCTCGCCATGTTCCAAATGAGAAGCCGGTGCCAAAACGTTTGTTTTACGAGTTACGACCCGTTTTGGCAATTAAGAGAAATATTACGAGTAGTAACAAGGTAACTAAGACCAATTAGTTGTTGGTTACTGGTCGGTTATTTCTATTCGATGAATGGTTGAGCAAATGGTCGGTTGAATGAACGTTTATTAGTGTTTAGATTTGTGCTTAAGTGGTTTGTGCTGTACCGTGCACATTTAGGTAGTTAGCATACCTATATTTATACTGTTTCAATAAAACACAGAAGTAAAGTTACGCTCTGCGTTCTTTTTGATTAGGTGAAAAGTCTTTGTGTGTTTTATTAATGTGAAATGCGAAAACTATAATTTATAAATTTTGGGATAAAATGACGGGGCTATCTCAGAGATTAGATACACTGCCATATTTTGAAGTACTGCCGTTATGTGGTCCAACTAATGTCTAGTTCCACTTTTTAGGATTATTCTAACTCTCAAGTCCAGTATTCCATTCTAAGATTTATGAATAAACAAACAGTTCTCGTTATCCATTTTTTGTTCTCAATCACGTAAAACACGATCTTATCCCCTTGGCTGCTCATCCTCGCGGGTAACCTTCTCGTTTTCATATCCCACCGCATGCACCACTCGAATTTCACCGCAGAACTATACTAGTGACATACGAAACTCCTTCGTAATCACTTGCGATGAACATCTGCTTTATACGTGCACAATATTTATTTATTATTGTTGCATGAATAATTTTATTAATATTTTATTTGGTTATTTATTAAAATGTTACTTCGAGTAATTAAGCTTTTATGTGTAATGAATAAGGGTTTGATTTGATTAAGTGGTCAGCATTCTACACGTTTATTCGCTGAGCTGTCCGATTGGACTACGCATGAGCACAGTAGCGCCATGCTTCCGTGTGTGGTTTTTCGCATTATTAACTGTTCTTAACTCGAAAAACATGCGTGCACAGCTCACTATAAACATTTTCTAAAATAAAAAGGTCCTTCGGTGTATTCGTGATTACCACCCCGTCAAGATAAATTATATTCCATAGGCACTGTGTTGCGCCTATGGAATACATGTGTAGTGAAGTGTAGCAGGATTCAAGACATCTGGACGCGCCGCTGTGCCATCACCATTGCGAGGCAGTGTACAGGAGTCTGCGGTAAGCTTTTTCGAATCCTCACCCTTTCTACTGCACATAAAAATGTATACACAAGTATAACATAACTGTAGAATGGCGGCATTTTTTTCCATCCTATCTTAGGTTAATGCAGAGACAAAAAATGGCAGGTAGATTTTGTAGCTGTTTAGATTAATTACAATTGTAACATGAAGCTTGTTATTAACATGTCTTGTATCAGGATGTATCTGGACTGCAAGCTTCTTTAGATGCAGAATTTCCAGATTTAAGAATTATTGTCTACGTAACGCGTATTTTGCGGATAGCGAAAAAAAACAGTTTTTGCGGGTAACGTCATCCAAAAAAAAACACTCAAAACACACGATTTAAATAGATAGGTATATGTTTAATTTATTCAATATAAGCATAAACCTTGATATAAATACCTACGGCTACCTAGCTGTCTGTGACTTTTTATCCTAGACTTATAAATCAATCAAGTAAGCTTGTCCGTTAGCACATCAAAAAACTCTTAACTCTTGCACTTTGACGTGGATGCCCCTAATTTTGTTGAAGTTTCGATCAGTTCACATTAAGCCTGATTCGATTTCGATCTTCTTAATCGTATGTTGACCGAGTCGATATAGTGTTATCCCTGATATAAAAATAAAACGCAGATTGACAATGATTTATGCCCATGTGAGCACCAGACCAGTTTTCTTGCGCGAACTTCTGAACAAAAATTAAAAGTAAGCAGCAAATTTTTTAGAGCAGTGGTGGCCCAGTGGTACTCGTAACGGCTGTGACTTACGAGTTGTACGAACCCAGACAGGCGCTTTACATTGTGTAAAATAATTAAATACTGCTCTCAAAACGGTGAAGGAAACGGCATGTTCTAGAACCAAAAATTCGAAGACATGTGATATACACCAACCCACACTGAGCCCGCACTCCCTCTCATTGAACACACAGGAAAATTGTAGGCTAATTATGCTATTAAAAGCCAAAATATTTTGAAGAAAACCACAAGAATAGCTAGTCTAATAATAAAATAATCTTCTATTATTGAAACACGTAACAAAAATAAGGAGTACATCAGCCTGTCAGTGTTTTCGTTCAGCTCCTAAACGGTTTCGTTACAGCTTTTTTGTCTTCACTAAAAACTGTAAACAAACATGGTATAAAATTGACAGCTGAAATCAATTTTAGTGAGTAGGTTATCATTATTTTAATTTTGTTTGTGTTTTTCATCTTTAAAGCACGCGGCTCTTCACGAATAATTGGTAGGTACCTAGAGCAAGTTAGTTTTTTGCTTTGCTCGGTTTTTTTCGACTCAGAATTGAAATTTCTTTAAAATAACTATGAAACATTAATAGTTGTTTTACCTGCCTACACTGTCCCAATCCTGGGCAAAGGCCTCCCTCCACTCCTTCCATCTTTCGCGATGATGATCAATTTGTTAAACATGTCAAAGTAAAGGTCAAAGCATTTATTTCAAATAGGCACTAAAAGGCACTTTTAAACGTCAACATGACAGTAAAACACGTCAGCATTCTCAAAATGACAGTAAAAACGCGGCTTATTCGTCGATTCGCACGAATTTACGACCGGAACGGGCAAACCGACACTTTAAATCTAAACTTTTAAGCAATAAAGTCAAGAAAAAAGTACACAATAAGTATTGGTAAATGTAGTTTCAAGTGTACTATTTTCTTAATTTTATTGCATAAAATAAAAAAATGTGCCATTTGCCTGTATCATATTTCTGAAGTTGTCTTTCACCACAAATCAATGAATATTGTGCGAGTCGCCTACAGTAAAAATAATATAATACGTGTCGATTCGCCCGTTTCGGGCCAGTATTTCCGTGCAAATCGACTAATAAGCCAACACCGCATCAAAATCCGTTACGGACTTTCAAAGAACAACACGGTCACACAGCCATCCACAAAAAATGATTTTAATTTATAATATGTATGTATGTAGATAAAGATAACCTTATTAATTCTTGAATGTTTTAGTATAATTTGTCCACTTTTAAATTTATCAAGGATGACGACTCTATAATTATTCCAAAAAAATCTGTTTGAAAACAGTAGGATGAGATAATCCTCCAAATTTTAAACAAAGACCTGACCTCTGTGTTTGTTTCGGCATTTTTTCTCCGAGTAGTCAGATAGGAAACGCCGATCTTTTCTTTGTTTTAAATATGATTGACGTGTAAAAGTGTTCGTGCAAACCTACGTACAGAAATAAAATGATTTATCATTTACAGAAAAAAACTTTTGAAAATTTTGCTAGCATATTTTTCATAAAGATGCATACCATATTTTAGAAACCAAAAGTTTCAAGCTTTTCAAATCCTTTTATAATTGGATGGTAACATAAGCACTTTATACAGGTTACATTGTAACAGAACTAAATTCAAAACGCAACCCACAAACCGTTTAAAATAACGGCTAACTGAATATTCAACCAGCAATAAAATAGCTTTTAAAAACTAGTAATTTTCAATAGACGCTAGTCGTGACGTGTCTGCCCGTAAATATTGTGGCCAGTAATCGAACCTGGGCCCGAACGCATCTAACTACCGGTTAATGTAATACGCTCCGTGCCGCATTAGTTAGATAAGAATTTTCAATGGAAGCAAACACCTTTTTTCTATTAATTGGTTTTGTGGAAATAAAAACAATGATTATATTTGTAGGATACAAAATTGGGAGTTTGTACTCAGAAACTTATTTTTTTTTAAATACTTTAATTCGTCATTTCAGTCGATTGACGTCAGTGACCAGCTGAAGAATGTACTATGTTATAGACTTATATGTAAGATGTTTCTGGAAATAATAACGTCACCTACAACAGTAAACAATTCACCGGAACTTAGATTCCATACTTACATTACCTTCAAGTTATGAGCTTTTAAACGTTTCCTTCTACATCAAATCGTTTTCTCTTTTCTCAATTAAAACTTCAAAACAATCGACACCTCTTTCATGTCTTTAGCGTCATATATTTAGACACATTAATATCGTGTCGACACTTACTATTCAGAACAACGATATTTCATTGGTTAACAGTTAAACGATTGTACAAACCAGCTTTTATAAAACATATACCCAATTTGGCAATTTAGCCATTTGGCGAAATAAATGTCGAACTCATAAATGTTGCCATAAATAAGTTGGAGACTTATATTGTCGGTGACATAAAAGAAATAGTCTAGCGTTACACAGGTATGGGCTAGATGCTGAGATAGGAGCCTTTTTGGCCTCGCACAGGTCTTTTTACTGTTTTTTGTTGTTATTCTGTTAGTTTATACATTGTTTGTTATTTTTTTTATTTTTTACTATTTGTATTCCCTGTGCGTGTCCCAAATAAAATATTTTTCTTTCTTTCTTTCTTTCTATGCTTTGCCATCAAAGCTATCTTTATTTAATGAAATGTTGCCACTGCTGGGACATGGGCTTCCTGTCAGTGAGAGGGAGTAGGCCGTAATTCACCATGCCGGTCCAGTGTGGGTTGGTAAATGTCATAAGTCTTCGAATTTTTCAAGTTCTAGGACATGCCGGTGGCCTCACAATGTTTTCCTCCACCGTTTTGAGAGCAGGGGTGATGAATTATTTTAGACAAAGTAAAGCGCCTGTTTGGGTTCGTAATCGTAAGTCACAGTAGTTTCCACGGGGCCACCACTACTCTCTGGGCTACGACTGCTATGGAAATGGAATGTTGGAATAGTTTTTTTTCAGTAGTAATGTTGTGTGTAATGTTGGAGTAGAACTTCAGACTATTTTGCAACGGTAAATAGTCATAGATTAAGTAACAAACAAACACAGTCAGACATACTCGTAAAATTATAATTGGTCATTTCGGACGAACATATTTATATGATTTCAACAGTAGACTTAAAGCTTTTTAAACTGCTTTTATTAAAATACAGCTTTTGTTTAACTGACAAAAAAAGGTTGTTTTTTTTTTCTCTAGACAGCAACACCCTGTATTCTTCCGGAAAATGGCCGCCAGTAAAGCTAGAATTCTATAACTCACAGAAATTAACATTTATATGAAAAACTGTAGTAGGCATGCTCCTGTATTACATAAAACCACTTGAGATCATATCTGGCAGCTTATAGATAATGAAAAATATCTGTATAATGTAACGTGAGACACAGATAAAAAATAATCTATTCAGAATTTATCACTACTTTTTAAAACTTTAAAGAGTTGACTTACTGCTTTATAATCTCTCTAGTGGGCGACTATGTGGATAATATAATTTATCAATTTCCGCTGTGTTTTATCGTAGTCGGTCAAGTTTTTATTAATTGTTTTATAGTTTAGATTCGGCGCTTGAAAAAGGTTTTGTCGTCAAATGAATTATTGTGTGAGATTGTCTGTTTTTGGGTAATGAATCCAAATGGCGACTTTTTCTGTGAAAGGTGATTATTGAATATAACGTGTTAGTTGTTTTTACAACTCTAAATGATTTAAATTATAGATGGGTGTCTGGGAATTTGTGTTTTATTAAAGTAGAGTTGTATTATTTTCTTAATTACAATGTGTTTTTTTTTTGCATTTGCCTTACTTTTAATTGAGAGTATCTAATGACCGCTTATTTAAATTTTCGATATTCTAGTTATTTTAATTATTCAACAAGGCGCCTAAACTACTACATTCTGTAATTAATTCAAATATTATATGTGTCGTTAAAGAATATAAAGATTAAAATCCTATCAGATTACTGTTATCTGTAATACCTACAGGAGACATCTTTAAAATTGTCGCTAAACTAGATATTTTAAAATTTCAAATCAATATTTGATCAGCAGATTTTTGTTACACAAAATATCTTATAAATGTTTTTACAAAATAAGTAAATTAAGAAACAAGTTAGTCTTAAGAATCAGATGTATTATAGTAGATTCTATAGTTTCTCGGGCGTGAGAAAGCATTCAAACGTACGTCAACAGGCTTATAACTCATGATAATATTAAAATTTCAAAAACAGGCTCCTGTTCACACACAACTAAAGAATGTATACTAATTTGATTCTTTAAACTTTTAAGATTTACATCTGTTAATTAGCTTCCTGATATTAATTGAAAACAGGCAAAGTGTTGACAATGTTGAAGTCATTCGTATAAATTAATTTAGTTAAACTACTAAATCCGAGTAAAAAACACTTACGTTTTTTTATGTTTCGCCTCCAGCGACCTAATTGCGTGACACGTTATCAACCACAACTGAAAATTGTTGAAGGACATGGCTAATCCATTGCTTCATATGTTTGAAAAAATGGCCTGCTCAACAAAGAATACAACACAATGAATGTTGTTGAACCGTCAAAACTAAAGCCGGAAATCATGTGTGTTACATAATTCAGAATCAGAATCAACAACGCAACGTTGTCAGAATTCTACAACGCAATTCTTTATTGGACTGTAACTTACTGTACTTTGTGGTAGTAGATAACTACTAATATTTAGTACTAGCAAAATAACTTACCACTCTAGCTTATAGAAACAGCGCACTTTCTTGACTACAAACGGCCATATATGCCCTGAAGTAGGAGCCATCCTACTTCAGAATTTAACAAAGCATCCCTATATTTATTGGAGACTGCAAAGGCTCGTATATAGCTATTTATACATGTTTCCAGTTTTGAGTACTTTGTGGTAGTAGATAACTACTAATATTTAGTACTAGCAAAATAACTTACCACTCTAGCTTATAGAAACAGCGCACTTTCTTGACTACAAACGGCCATATATGCCCTGAAGTAGGAGCCATCCTACTTCAGAATTTAACAAAGCATCCCTTTATTTATTGGAGACTGCAAAGGCTCGTATATAGTTATTTATACATGTTTCCAGTCTTCAGTACTTTGTGGTAGTAGATAACTACTAATATTTAGTACTAGCCAAATAACTTACCACTTTAGCTTATGGAAACAGGGCTCATCTTCAGAATTTAACAAAACATCCCATTATTTATTGGAGACTGTAAAAACTTGTATGGTTGTCTATACGTTTCCAGTCTTAAGTACTTTGTGGTAGTTGGTAACTACTAGTATTTAGTTACTTGCTAAATAACTGACCCCTCCAGCATATGAAAACAGCGCACTTTCTTGACTACCAACGGATGAAGTTGGTACACCTGAAAACTATTTGGTTTTAATTATAAAATTAAGAAACAAAAATTCCGTAGCATTTCTTGATCATCAATTATTGGCATATTTAAATCGTAACAGACAACTACTGTGATTTTTCTCCCAAAGATAGAATCAAGCTATTCAAACAGTAGTTTCGGAATTTAACCATGAATTTAACTTAACAAAAACGACCATCAACTAAATAGTCTGATAAAATTGATTACTATTTTGACGGTATTCCGATTTCGTTTATCTGTTACCGACATCTAAGGAACCGCTTAAATGCATTAGCCTTAACAATTTATTGGTACAGTCGCCAACACAAATCTACTTTCTTTTTTATAAATCGCTCTTAAACTCAAAAACAAAATTAACTCGTAATTTTGCTCAAATGTTAAATTTTTACAATAAGTTGGTTATATTTGCACACTGGATTGCGCTTACGGCTGGCTTTTATTGGTTTTTTGTTTTATAATGATTTGGAGTCCGAAAAAGTATAAAATTCAACCACTTCTTAATTAGATATTCTAAGCAAAGTTGTTTTTATTGTGCAATAATCGAAAGCAGAGCGGAGAGTTTTTTTTCCACAAATTGTAACGAATCCATGTTATTTTTCGAAATCTAAGGTTTGAGACAGACATATGTATTTTTTTACATGAAAAGCATTTTTAGGTACTGTAACACATTTTTGTCCACCATTAAAACCCTGTCGCCTTTAGTAACACCGCTATCAAAGTTATTTGTTGTTTCACATTAACTCAATGTCACACAGTCTTAACTGAATCGGTAGCTTAATCGGCTGTTAATTTGTTAGATCCGAGACTAAAAGTGCCGCTCTTCTATATTTATGACTTCATTCGAGTCACCTTGTTTATTTAAATTCTATGAGACTATCATTATTTTATGCTCCTTGGGTGAAGTTTCACAGATAAGGATGTAATTAAACTTGTTTTGTTAATATTTTCGACTATTTTATTGGTGTTTTAGGTCGGCGTTTGCAGGTGTGGTCTTAAGTACATTTTAGACTAGGAATTTGTAAAAAATATGCTGTAATTTGTCAAGAACTTAAGTTTAAGTAATTTTTTATATTTTAGTTTACAAAAAGGGTTTAGTATTTGGAGCGTCCTTTTAAGCAACAGGTCAATTACTACTTAAACTAGGTACAAAAACCGTAGGTACTAAAATTTGAAATAAAAAGTGTACGTGAAAGTGTATGTGAGTGTTCTGTGAGAGTGTATGCAAGAGTGTGTGACTTGATTTGTTGGTATAATCCTAATCATTAACTAATACAATTTATCTAATATTATCAATGAAGGTAAATTTGTTTGTTTACGCTTTCACGCTTAACCGTATGACCGGATTTGGATGAAATTGCACACATATCGACCATGAACTGGGTAAAGACAATCTCTACTTTTCATCCTGTCTTAAGAATAAATAAAAACTTTGATGATTGTCTTGCTTTATAAGAATACTAGTTTCAGAGCCATATTGTCAAGGTTAAATTGAATTCTCGTCCGCAACATAGATAGCGTTCATAAATCTCTCACACATAATATCTCACTCTTTGATGTATTCTAAGATTAAACGCAGTTATGGTCATTGACGTTCACTCCATACTAACGTTATCCTCTGTTTTCTCCCTGGTCCATTGACCAGTAATTACTACAAAAAAAAACATATGGGTAAGTTAGTATGGATTGGACCACGTTTCCTCTTAAGAATCTAGTCACAAACTTCCTTACCCAGTAGTAAAACGATTCATATTTACGACTTACAATCCTTTAATCCTATGTAAAAGTCTCTCAACAAAAAGCTAACTGGATTGAGTCAAACTTACAAACAGAAACCAATATGAAAATCAATCGCAATTGATTTACATTCCATGTTAATTATGAACGCATAAACAGACAACGTATTAAGGCATGCACCACTTATTTAGGCATGCGTCTACGTGGAATAGGGTTGACACGCCTAAGAAAACTGAATTTAATAAGTAAAACTATGATGATGCGCACTGATTTGTTGTCTGCTGGATGGTAATGCTAGCTAAAAGCTCTTTCAGCGTAACAGTAAAAGCATAGCCTTGTCTTGCTTTCATAATGTGTCTGCTTATTTCTCAGATCCAACACGCACTACATGACTAGAATCTGTCACAGTTGACTTCATGAAACACATGAACAAACTTTATTCATCATGTTTTTCTGACTCCAGTAAAATTCTCGACACCATAAATTTGTTATTTATGCTACTAGTGCGGAAAGTAGGTAATTTCCGACGAGTGTAAAAGTTGACATGAGTCGGAAATCATCTTACGCAAGTATACAACGTTATACTATGCATTGAACGAGAAAATACAAAATAATAAAATCTTGACCAATATCTTAATCTAGAGTACTTAATAATGCGTTTAATGAAGTATTATAGTTTAAAGCAATTAAGTAATTTGTAAAACTTTTCTCAAAAAATAAAAACTCGTCGGGCTGACGATAGAGTTAAAAATAAAATAAAATAAAACTGAACGGTAAAAACGACTAATGGGGAAAAGTGGCACTTTGCGTACAATTTGGCTGCTTGGAAAACGCTAATTTCGAGCACATGCATTGTAAATATATTTAATTTTGTGCAACGCAACCTTCACTAATCCGTGCAAGGGACAACCCTACTTCCAGATAAAGTTTGCCCGATCGGATTAGCATACATAATACCGTTAACCGTTACGAATTCTTTGTCGGTCTTATTAATAAGCAAATCTATGAAACTATCGTCAAAGTACTTGCGTCTGGTTTTATCTTGCATGCCTTCTTTGAGTGTTGACGTAATAGCAGCAAAGGGAATCTGGGGATGGTACGAGAAAAGAAGGACAATGTTTTAGGTGTGTTGTAATGTTATAATGGGAATTTTGCTGAGTGTTTTTAATGCCAAACACTGGTTTGCCTAATACAATGGAAAACAAACGAAAAAAAAAAACTGATTCTCTAAAATCTTATTGTCTTTCTTATGATGGACACTTTTTTAAATTAATGAGCCTCTGAAAACTTTTGCGCTTTGAAAGACACACTTTTTTTTTATCTTCTTTTTACCCTTCTGGCCTTTTCAAATAGTTTGTCGCAGTACCAAAACTATTGCTCGCCGACCAATTGATTAGCTTAGGTTAGAGCAGTCACACACCGCGGGCGCTCCGAGCGAACGAAGCGAGCGGTGCAGCGGCGAGCGCTACATCCAAGTTGGTCGGAGTTACTTGGTCATAAGTATGGACTTCAAAACCAGTATTATTTAAGGTTTACAAAAAGAGGCGCATCATTATTTTTGAGGGTCAATAAAATTTTAGAGTCGCAAAATGGGAGTTATTAGAGGTTCAATTAAATACTTGCCAGATAAAACTGTTATTTAAAATTTAAAGTTATATTTTATAGGTTTGACTGAAATAGCGTAATCAATATATACGATACAATGGTTTCCTATCAAACGTTACAGTTTTTTCTCCCTCTCCTAAGCACTATTAGGTATTAGGTATTAAGTCAGGACAAGTTTCCTTAATTTGATCTACCTATTTTGGATATGGTAGATATCAAATTTAAGCTATTATACCTACTAGGTTTAATAAATCGATACCTGTATTTTTTGTGTGTATCATTGAGCGCTAATTTTCGATACGGTAGCACAAAATTATGATTAATTCTATCAAAGCTAAAATTGGTTTTTAAACGAGTTTTATTATTTATCGCCTTTTTTTAAAGGGTTGCTTCTGTAACAACTTTGCTAGATTCTGGTAGCAATTTGTTGCTAATAATATAATTTGTTATATTAATTGGGGCTGATCGAAATACTCATGTCATTAGTTTTTTTAGTAACCTGAATAGTCACACTTTTTAAAGTCCTAAAAAATCTTAAACCCTAATTAAAGGACCTACTGAATACTGTGAAAGTATCTCTAGATGTAACGTTATTGTGTAGAAATAGCCTAGAGCCCGGAAGAAAATACTATAAAAGCGAAGAAGTTAAGTAAAAGAGCGATAATCGCTAGAAGTATTTGCAATATTTATTTTGACTTTATTACGCAAGCAATATAAAAAGTAAATGAACCTCTTTACATGGCTCTCGCTCCAAACAAAGGGATAAACCAATAAAGACCCGATTTAATTGTGCGTGTACCAGATTTGGACCATGTTAACTGTCCTTTATGCAATCTAACGACTGACTTTCAGCAGATAATATTGTTTCGATAAACTTAGAAATGCAAAGGCATTATTTTCACACAACATTCAAATTTCGAGAATATTCATTTGTATTTACATTTTATTTTTCCGTTCTATAAAATGTTTCTCTTTTTAAAATGTGAACCTTTTTTGTCTATTTGTATTAGCTGTAAGTCCTCCAAGTAATATAAATAAATAAATCAATCAATCTTGTTAGACTTTTTCTCCTTTCAATAAAGACAATCGACTGAAAGGGGAAAAATGGTAAAGAACTGTAAAGTTCATGATTATTTTCTTTAAAAAAAAGAGTTCAAATGTTTGTGCTATTTTTGTTTTTAAACATAGATCGTATAATAAGCAAAGAACTTACGACGGCATGCTATTAGACATGTAATTACTTCATGTAATGTCTATATTGTTTATTAAAAACTAACGGCTCTTGGACTAACTGGCGTACTTTTTATACGCTCTCATGAATTTTGATGGGCGATAATGTTTTTAAAAATCGTTTCTTATAACACATATATCACGTTTAGCTTATTTTTTAAGCACAATATAGGAGTAATTACTTTTTATGAATTAAGTGTTAGGTACAGTTATTTTAAGAGTAGTTTTTTTTACCGTTCTCAGCTCGAACAGTTAGAATAAACAATACTTGAACGTATTTACCTAAATATTACCTGTAGTATAGTGTCCGCAAAGGATTAGTCTAGATTGTACTTGTTGTTGTTCTTTATAAATGCACAGAAAACAGATTCTAGCACAATTTGAATAGACAGAATGACAGATAGAGTAGACATAATGACAAATAGAGTAGACAAAATTACAGATTCGTATGTCGACAAAACTCGTTTTTATGATGTTACTACGAGTGTTGTAGATATAACTTTTCTCGTAAGTGATTTTCAAACCCCCTCACGACCCTAGCTGGAGCCAGCCCACGCCGCTGAGCTTGTAGCTTTAAATTCATCCCAAAATCACTCAAATCCTGATTCAGCTAGTCCCTTGCTGCCCTCTTCCAGCGACGCCCTAATCCGAGGTTCGTACCCCACAGGGGGTGCCCTTAGCGTGTAGTCGCTTAGTTTTTAGTTAGTATTTAAGTTTAAGTCCTGTCTGTGTGAGGCCTTAATTTATTAGGGCAACTACAGGCAAGTCCGCTTAAGCAGACGACAACCTCATAGGTTGACCTGCGAGATGCCATTAAATAAAATAAAAAGATTTTCAAACCATGCTTTTCTAAAGAGGCCAAGAAGTATCTAAGACGGCTCAATATTTTCGTTAGCCCAAATTGCCCTTCGACAACTTGACTTATATAGCACAATTAATTTGATACAACATCCCTTAACGAAGGCGCAGACTCCAAACAGGTCCCATATTCCAAAAAAAGGTCCACAATCATAAAGTTCCAGGTCCAAATCTGTAATATATGGTCCAATTTGATTTTATCTCAACTACTGGAAGCATTTCACCCAAAAAAGGGAACGCAGAAGCCGAACAATCAAGCTGTCACAATTTTAATCAGAGCCCCGGCGAATTCTATCGCTTTTTTCACTTTTGGATTCCCTCGCGACGTAATAATTGCGCCAAATCACTGGCTTGGGATGCTGTTCGTGTGTATAAGTTTATGTGGTACTGTATTTGATTTCTTTTTTGGTTTTAGGGGGTGCTGTTGTTTGTGTTTTGTGGAGAGAACAAATTTAGGGGAAGAAAAGGCGGGACCGGATATTTTCAATTTAATTAATAAGCAGTTGTAACAAAACGGTTCCGAATAAATTTAGTGCTGCATAGTCTGTAAAATGTAGCTTATATAAAACTGTAATGCAGGTAAATCACCTCAAACGTTAAACATTGGCTGTTTAGTGCACAAGAACGACAAGAGACCTGAAAATACGAAGTTTTGTACACATTTAATCATAAAGTTAATCATACAACAACAATGAATGAACGTTAACACTACAAGCCTTTCTTTCCCCTGTGTTACATGGCTGTAAAGAATGCGAAATCGTTAAATATGCAACTGCAAAAAGTATACAGCGGCCGAGTATTTTAATTCCGGTCGAAGTCGTAAGCTTTGTAATTATCCCGTAATTGGTGGGCTGGACAGGCCGGTAGCAGATATATCACAGGATGAGCCTTAGAATTAAACTGGAGCATATTGTGAGTGGATTTTAAATTATATTGAAGCGTGTGGAAGGATTTTATCTTGCTACGCTATTTCATGTTTTTTTTTGAGGAAAAACTTTACTTGAGGCGCGTAGGTTCTAGACGAGCATATAAAATTTTCTTGGTTAGGGTTTTTTTTTGTATTTTGAAAGATAAGAAAAGCATTGGAGACAGGCAATTTTAAAGTACCGATGTCGCGACAGACAATTTTATTTACTCAAATGCAGTCCTTAAATGTTACCGTAGCACTTTATATTGTCATTATCGATTTTGAAACCAATGATTCAGTTCTTGTTTATGTGACATAGCCAGTATTAGGAACAATCGTGGATAACAACCAATAACTTAAACCGTTTCATATTACCGCTACATTTAATTAAATTCCAACAAGTCTTATATCGTTTTTGTGAATGCGCACCCAAACAGAATTACGAATTGGTGGCGAACGAAACGTGAGACCACAAATACATTTATTTGTAACACAATTTTAACGGTCTTCAAGAGATTACGTTTTCTACAAGCTTTGGTGGAAGAAAAACGAAGTTGGCTTTGTCAGGAGATTTGCTAATATTCATCCAGACAAAGTGACTTAAAAGCAATCAGTGAATAGATTGCCTGCATGTTACAGGAACTGATGGACACTACTGATGGTATCTAGCAAAATTTTTGTACGGCTCAATTTACATTACCATCAAGACGTTAAGAAGAAATAGATGTATATACACCGTGACCCACTCTACGACAGTCCTTTAATCCTGTCGGTTTATTCAGTTTTATGATATTATGTATTTTGTTTTCTATGTTGCCTCAAAACTAATTCATTGGGATTAAATTGTTTACATCCACCACCTCTTTACATCAATGAAATAATCTTGCTTACCCACAAACAGTAGCATTACTTTATATTATAACGTGCTGACAGTGGTTACATGGTCTGCTGCTTACCCCTCTGCAATATCGCACGTGGTATATCGAACCGTGACATATGTTATACTGCTTCAGACACGCTTGGCTATTATTGCCAGTATTGTAGTTGGTGTATTGTGGCAGTCATCATTACTATCTACGCCTTTTTCAATAATAAAATCGTACGTTTATTTTTATTAATAGGTACATTATTAGCAACAGTAATTGTGTACACAGGATTTTGTAATACCTGGATTTATATGACTGTCTTTGGAGTTTCTTGCAAGTTCTTCTCCATAGAAATCTTCGTTTTGGAAAAGGCAACTAATTTCAAATTTCTGACCAACTGACTGACACTTTGATAATTCAAAAGTGTCTGTAAATGGTTTAATTGAAATAAATGCTTTGAGTTTGACTACTAGGACAGCATTTCATAAGTATTTTGAAGTCAAAGAGCTGTCATTTTCCCGACCTGCAGCCTAATTGCGCAACACATTTTCGTAAACGATTACGACTAATTTGTTTGATTTTTTAAGTTCAACAACCTTCATTGCGTTATTTGCATAGTTGAGCAGAAATTTTTATCGAACTTATGAAGCAATGGATTAGCAATCTGTTTCAAAACGATTCAGATTCCGATTGATTGTGTGTTACGCAATTAGGGTACTGATTTATCCATTGCCCAATGGTAAAGGCGAAAAATAATTCGGGTGCGCTCACGTTTTCCTAAGTAAAACTTTCGTCGTAAGGCCGATTATTCAACGCTCAATACCTATAGAATTTTGGATTAAAAGGGTTCCCTTTGATCTACCCTTGGACGTCCTTTACCTTTTAACAGGTGTGACATGGTCTGCTGCTTACCCCACTACGATATAGCACGTGGTATAACTGACCGTGACATATAAGTACCCCTTCGTCACGGCTCGGTATACCACGCAATTTATATTGTGTGATTAGTAGCTATTTGTGGTTATTGTTTCATGAACAGTGTAAGTAAAACGAATTGTGTTAATAACGCTTATGGGTACGAAAAATCTGTGTAAGATTTATTTTAATACAATTACAGCCTGGTGTTTACAAGCGTGTCGAAGGCTTATTGATTAACTATTGTCAGCCCTCTTAGTGGACGCTGATGATTATAATGGCACTGTGTACCCGTACCGTATGGTTAAAGATATACCGCATAGGACAAAAACAGTTCTTAAAAGGTGTAAGAAGAAGAACGGCAAAACGACACAGTTTCAAATGCAGATTTTGTGATGAATTGCTTGCACAAAGGGTTATTTTTACACACTTGTTCCACCAAAATTAATTAAAAACGATACTGCCAGTAAATCACCTGTAATTTATTTATCACGCTAAACTTCACATTAATTACTAAACAACTTTAACGATGACAGCAATGACATGGTCTACCGCCCACCCCGGTAGCACACCGCAATGATACCGCTCCGTCACGCGTGCGATACCCCTGCGTCACGGTTGGTACTGCACGCGATTACCGTGTAAACGCCTTTAACGCGTGTTAACAAGCAAATAGCGTGTTTTATAGTCACCTAATTGAATTATTGACTTTTATGAAACGGTGTTTGTTTTTTTTTGAACAAGGGAATATTTTTCACGCTTCTGCGTCAGTACCAAGAGTTTAGATATATTATTTTTAGCACTGGCACGGTTCTATGTTCTATGTTAGAGGGTTTGGTTTCCGCACTTAGTCCTTCATGTGGACCATTGTGCGTGGGCCATGGCGGCCGTCGGTGGTTAATATTCCAACCAGCCCACCTCCCTCCAGAAGCCGATCAAAGCTTCTGGTCTGTCGAGAACATCTGAGAAAGATCCGGGTGTCCCGAGGGTTTCTGTTCTTATCTGGGTAACGCCTGTGCACTCAAAGAGCACATGCGCAACGGTTTCGTCCGACTCCATGCAAGCTCTACACAGTGGACTATCCGTGATGCCTATTGTGTGAAGGTGTTTGTTTAGCGAGCAGTGTCCTGTGATGGTCCCCGTCACCAGGCCCAGGCCATTTCTGTCTAGGCGTAATAACCGTCTGGTTAGCCTGCCATTTAAGGATGGCAAAGCTCCCTTGGACTGCCTGCAGCCTGGTGTCGAGGTCCACCACCTCTCGGCTAGTGTGTGGGTGGATTCCCGCAGCCACCTGCGTATCTGGTTGAAGGGGATGGGTATGACGGGTTCAGGCCCGCAAGCCGATGTGCTGGATGCTCTCCTGGCTAATTCGTCAGCTGCGTCGTTGCCTAGTAATCCGCTGTGTCCTTTTATCCATTGGAGTGTCACCTTGTTGCGGTTAGATACCGTAACTCGTTCTAGGGCATTGTGACATTCTAGTGTTAGACTCGAGGTAATAATTTCTTTCCCTAATGATTTGAGGACTGAGGCGCTGTCGGAGAGTATACGTATGTGGGTGTCCGTAACTCTTCTGGCTTCTGGCATACACCGCTTGTATGATGCCCACACACTCCGCTTGATAGACGGTGTTGAACATTCCCAGCGGACTTGATATGGTTATGTTGAGGTCATTTGAGAAAACTCCGGCTCCTGTACCGGATCCGGTCTTTGAGCCGTCGGTGTATACTCTCAGTTCATTCGTGCCTGAGTAGTCACACTGTTCTTCTGAGAGTGTGATATTGTAGTGCTTTTGAAAGTAATGTCGTTTCGGGATTTTGTCGCAGGGTGATGCCATCATTGGTTGTCGGTTGACCGCATCTTCCTTTATGCGTATGTGCTTGACCCTAGAGTCTTTGCTTAGGGTTCCCGATATGTGGAGCCTGAAGGCAGCTAGGGTCGCTTCCTCCCTCACGATGAGGTGTAGGGGTGGTAGCCCAAGCATCGCCTGTAGGGCAGCAGTGGGTGTGGTTCTCATGCAGCTAGTGATCGCTACGCAGGCAAACCGCTGCAGTTTTTCGAGGTCTCTTTGGGCTGTGCTCAGGTCTGTCCTAGGCCACCAGACCAACGAGCCGTACGTGATAATTGGTCGAATAACAGTAGTGTATAGCCAATAGGTGACTTTGGGGCTAATCCCCCAATTTCTGCCAAGCATTCGCTTGCACTGCCACAGAGATATGCTGGCTTTTGTAGTGATATATTTGGTGTGTTTCGCCCAATTAAGCTGTTTGTCCAAATAAATGCCTAGGTATTTGGTTTCGGTTGACATGCTTAGGGTATTACCAAAGAAGCGTGGTAGTTGTAGTGTCATTTGTTTCCTCTTTTTTGTAAAGAGAATCAGTTCGGTTTTTGTGGGGTTGACGGATAGCTGGTGTCTGTTGCACCAGTCCTCTACTATTTTCAAGGCTTGGCGCATAAGGTTGCATAAGGTATTTTCGTGGGTGCCATTTATTATTATGGTTATATCATCGGCATAGCCTACCGTAAAGTAGCCTTTGTCATTGGCACGGTTTTATTGAAGTGTTTTTTTCGAAAGTTGCCTACTACCTCAAAAAATGACAATTGATCGCAATTGGTTTAATTTTGACAGCCCATCCACGTTCATTGCGTTATTTACGTTGTTGAGCCGATTATTTTTTTCAAACTATGAAGCAATGGATTAGAAATATCCTTCGAAACTCTATGTTTGTGTTGTAGTGTGTTATGCAATTTTAATGGTAAACTGTGTGAATATGAACGTGAGCAGTATATTACAGCAGCAGCAGTAGCATAATGCTACTTGATGTATTACCTATATTTTGGTAAATCAGGGAAATTCTACGGCTTATTTGGGAGACACGATTCTCAAATGCATGTAGAGCAGTGGTGGCCCAGTGGTAACGGCCGTGACTTACTAGTTGTAGGTCGTAGGTTCGAACCCAGACAGGCGTTATACTTTGTGTAAATCATTTCATCACCACTGCTATCAAAACGGTGAAGGAAAACATCATGAGAAAACCGTGTGATGTCTTAGAACCAAAAATTCTAAGACAACCCGCACCCGTGGGGGATTGCGGCCCACTCCCTTTCACAGAGAGGAGGCCTGTGACCCAGCAGTGGGAACATAATACAGTCCATTTACTAACGTTTTATTACCCCTAGATATTACCAGAATCAAGTGCAGATGATCATATTACTAAGAAGATTACACAGCACCACCGTAATTGCTACTATAAATCTCTATTTGGCATCCCTCTCTTGCATGCCACTTTCCGCAAATAGTGGTATCATTCATATCAGAGACAGGTCATTTTAAAACTGTCGAAAGTGGTACAGACAAAGTGGCAAGCTCACAATCATTGCAACCGGTGGTACTGACGAAATGAGATGCAATTTGAGACCATGACTGTAACATTTGGGAGCTCAGTGCTAGCCTTAGGGCTATGTGTGGGGCGAAATATGATCAGATGGCGAGAACAAGAATTCAAAGAATGGTGCCACGAGCAACAACATATATGAAAAGGGGTACAAACTCTTTGATAAAAAATTATTAGGATTTAAGTTTGCCTGACAGTTCTTTTTCAGAGAATCTCTGTAAGTTTTTCGAGAGCAGTGGTGGCTCAGTGGTATTGGCCCCGACTTACTACTCGTAGTTGTAGGTCGTGAGTCCGAACACAGGCATGCACTTTACTTTGTATAATTAATTTCATCACTACTCCTCTCAAACCGGTGATAGAAAACATCGTGAGTAAACCGGCACGTCTTAGAACCAAAAATTCGCGTGGTGGAATATGGCCCACTCCCTCTGTAGGCCTGTTTCTCAGCAGTGGGAACGTTATAGGGCGATTATGGTACCTAGTGAGAATTGGTAAGAGATATTATGTACCTACGTACTACTCGTTCCTACATCCATTTCTAATAGAACCTGCAATAATCATTGAACCGGCTCAGCTCTAATCTTTCTAATCAAGATATCATTTCCATTGAAAAGATAAGTCAGTTGCAAAATCATTGTAAAGATTACTCCCGCTACGTCTACCTCTTCTAACTTAGACCACACCCAGTCCCTATATACAGTTGCTGTAATACGATGTTGTTACAGCGCACCCGCGGCCTTCACGAACTTGTACCATTTTCGCAAATTGTTTCCAGTGCTTATCTAGGCAGCTAGGCACGTGCTCTATCCGCTCTTAAATTGTAGTTTTCCTTGAAAATCAGTGCGTTAGAATTGTTTGAACTGTTGTAGTTTGTGAGTAGGAATAAGTTACTGAATCTTGATTTCTTGTATACTTTTTCACCAGCGTAGGCAGGAATAGATATGCAAAAATAGCTTCGCTTGTCTCGCTGTCGGTGGTCGGAAATGCCTCGAATATCATGACTTTCGGTTAGATCGGTCAAGATACTAAAAGAGACCAAACGGCAATTTGCCTGAAAAAATTAAGTTTATTGCAGAGCAAGCTCATATTGTTGTTGTGTATTGTTGGTTTAGGTACTTTATTTATCGGAAAAACTTTTTTTTTATTGCATTGAGAACACGGTAAATCTGAAACACTTAATAGATGGCTAGTTTTTCGTAGTTTTTTATTTAATACCTATTTTTAATACCATATTGTGTACAAAACTATGTATAGACACGTGCTAAGCGGCAGACAAAAGGCTGTTTGGAAATACTCGTAGTTATAGCAAAAAAAATTGAGTCCTACATTGCTATTATGTAACAAAAGTTTGTCTAAGTTTCAATTCGCATAGCATTTTGTGCTTTTTG
Source organism: Dasypolia templi (assembly GCA_963555695.1). Lineage (NCBI taxonomy): Eukaryota > Metazoa > Arthropoda > Insecta > Lepidoptera > Noctuidae > Dasypolia > Dasypolia templi. The sequence goes on along the minus strand of OY743137.1, from coordinate 6,989,148 downwards.
CAGGCTCTATTCAGAGATAGGTGTACAATGAATTGGCTTTTAGGAACAGTTACTCGCTTTTTTTGTAACTACCCATAAAAGTATTAAAACATAATTAAGCGATACGAGTACACACATAAAAAAGTTATTATAGTAGAGCAAAAAAAAAAACAAAAAAAAAGTTCTGAACAAAGATGCCATCTTTGTTCAGAACTTTTTTTTTGTTTCCGTATTTGTCATGATGGTGAAGTACATGTTGAGTACCACTTTATTAAGATATAATTTATTTTCATATTATGCATATACCTATATAAGTGTAAGTAGATATATGAGCATAGTTTTCAAACAAAATCTTAAATTCTCAACAGAACCCACCAGACTCCTACCTACCTCGACGAAAATGCGTGAACGCAATCCATTAACTTCAAAAATTTTGAAATTCAAATCATTTGATAGTCTAACGAGCTTTTTTACGTGCTTTCTTTAGATATAATGACTTGCGCGCACGAACGCATTGGCGTGCAATTTTGTCGGCGTGCGGCAAATAATCGCTACGGGCGACCGCGCGTGCAATCATGCCTTTATTTAAGGTTGGTTCTTACTGAGCGTGCGGGCAGTAAATTTGGACTTTTGATAGGTATATTATTAAAAGAAAATGTGGCTTTCATAACGCACAGTCCCCTGGCTAGCATCTGGATGTTTAGCGAGAAATTTCCGGATTTAAAAAGATGCCTGCTTACAAAGAATTTTGAATAAAACCTTTTCTTTAGCTTCGGATAATGGAAAAAAAATGTTTTTAATACAGACGTAGATATCTTTTTTTACGTAGAAAACAGTCAAATAGTAACGCAGTATTTTTGTCCGCTTGTCTGCATATGCTACGGGTGTAAAAGAAGCACAGAGCCACTTGTGCTTCATGTCATTGTGATATTTTTTTGTACTGGACCATACCTGGGAACCTCCTGGTTACGGATATATTGAAGGTCAACAATTTTTTTTAACGAAAACAAGTTTAAAAAATTAAAACACAACTTTGAATATCCCCACAACTCCTGTACCGTTGCATGCACCAATAAGCACAATGTTTGGCACACGTTACGATATGCACTACCGTAAACAGTGATTGGTCGAAACGATACGGTTCCCAATAATTATTGTTATGTTACTTAGTTTGATGTACAGAATGTGTCGTTGACGACGTCTTGATACACCTTGAGAGGCTAGTTAGTTAATATCCGCAAAACGTCATTAATATACCTACGAAAACCCGCCATTATATTCGCGAGTCCACAATCTTCTCGGATAGTGGAACCCAACCCAACCCTATCCCCAAGTGCTCAACACATGCCGTCAGAAATGCGCGCCCGAGGCACGGACGCGCGTTTTGGCTTCTGTATAAGAACTCTTTTGTAATTAGTATATTATTTCTGATATATATGCAGTTCATGCATTTATTTATATTGGAGTGGCTTACCAATAACAAAGAATGCCGTGAGCTACTGGAAGTAATTACTGATTGCTTGTGAGGAAACTAAATGTCAAAAGGATTCATTTACACGAAGAATCCATTAACAATAAACAACTTTATTTGTTTGTTCGAAACAACAAGCTTATGAAAAAGTAAAATTACTTAAATTTAATCATGTCCCATGAATTGTCTGTCTTAGATAGTCTAACCACTTTTAGGCTAGCTTAAACGAAGTTTAGAGTAAACTTTTACTTACAAATATCGTCTTTCTGCCAACTAGAAAAACTGTCAAAATGGATGCTGCCAGTTTTATTTTCTTACACACTATACGTTCTCTAGGCAAAGAACCGTCCAAACCTTCACACAAATTCCATTCTTCACTTGTTTCAAATCATCAGTATTAAAAACAAAAACCTATCAAATAGAAGATCGTGATAGTCATAGGTACGAAAACTACGTAGCAATTATTAGTTAAAAGGTTCACGTTTAGCAAAAGCACTTTGAATTTATAATTTAATACAGTACTTAGTGAATTCAGTGCAACCAGTCGGGATGGCTGACTTTACGGACGTTACACATCTGTTAGACTATTTATTTGTTAAGAAACTTGTGGAATGGCTTGGCTTTTCTGTAGGTAGCTACTTGTTTGCGGTATTATTAGGTCAAAAGAGCTAACCAATTTTAATATGAATCAGGACATTTAGTAACGGTAGTAAAAAGGGATGGCAACCATTGTGAATGAAAAGTTTTTTTGTAAAATTGATCGTAGTAGATGATGCTTTGCATTTTGCTTTGCAGTTTGGTTTAAACAAAACATTACGATACCTTATAAGAAATTGAAAAACTATCAACTTACTTTATTACTAATCTGCCTTTTTTACCGTACCAAATCGTCTGTGTACTCATAAGACACGAATTAATAAAAAAATATACATTTTAGAAAAAAAAAACCTCATATGAATTGCTACAAAAACGTTTTTTGAAACTAATTCGAGAAACACACCACCAAAAAACCAATCTCATTTAAAATTCATCCCGTCGATAAAATCGTAGCTACCGTCCGTTCAATGTGAACGGTACGTCATACGGAGCGTGCGCAAACGGCGAACGATTTGACGCCTCGGGCGCAGCCGCTTCTGTAGATCCGATCGTGATCGCTCGCGGTGCGCCTGCGCTGCCGAGTGCGAGGTGAGAATAGCAGTGCGGTAATGTGACAGCGAAATTATGATATTGTTTATTGAGGATTAGTGTATTTAGGTAGCTGTAAGTTGGTATATGATATATATATATGGAAGAAGAATTAATTTACTATTAAAATTGGAAGTGAACGCATCAAAATATATTTAGATGCATTCTGAAAAAAATATGTATAAAATTTTCAGCAGATGAGGAAATGATTCTGTTTGATAGTTAAATATGTTTTATTGAATTCGAATCAATTGCACTGATGTCAAGTGGATTTAATGCCTAAAATAAGGTTCCAATCAAAACCGTCAAATTTCAGAAAAACCGAATTGATTACAATAACGGTTAGAATCGATGCGAGATGTCACCAAGACATAATAATCGGTTCTTTCATTACTTTCCCAATGACCATTCCAGGTCGATCAATATACGAACGCTTTTTAACTCCCTCACGATTGACGTCAATTAAATTTGATAGAGACCATTTAGGAGATTGATTAAAAATCGATACAGAAATCGATTGCGGCAATCGGTAATGAATTCGGATCGACTGACGACGAGACGTACGGAATTTTAAGTTGGTCTATAACGACTCGTAGGGCGTAGTTTATTAATAAAGTTTATTTTATAGCCATAACGAAGGTTTATAATGCTGGGTAACTAACAGTATTAATCATAATTCACGGGTTGGAAATAAATTGTTATACTTCACTAATTGATATGGCAAAGAAATCGATTGAAATATTAACCTTGTTTTCTTTGAGTTGATTGAGTTTGATATTTGTACTGAATACTTGGAGTGACTTAACGGTGATTTCTATTTCTATTCAAGCCCTTTTAACTTTCGAGAGTTGGAAGTAATATTTCTTATTGATAAATGCATTGCATTTGACTTTGATAAATATTCGTACGATTTTTTTTACATAAATTAGTAAACCGATTAACAAATCTTCTTAGTAAGTAGCTACATGCTACATACTTGGTTGGAAGATCAGATAATTTATAAACCATGTTTTCATTTCACTTGTCAGTACCATTTTCTCTCTATATTACGTGTTATAATCTAAGTATGTAAATAAAACAAAGTCGTGTAAGATACATCATTTATAACTCAAGAACGGCTGCCCGGTTGTAGCGATTTTTATGATCTTTGATTTTTTGGATTTGACTTCGCACCAAAAAGCAGAATAACGATTAAAACAAGGGAAAATTTTACGAAGAAAAAGTTAAGATAATATTCTGAGGTGGTAATAAATGCCCCGAGTCAGGTAGTTGATTGATAAATAATAAATTTTAATTTCCTCCATACATTCTATAATGTGGCTTCTTTCACAATTCACTGACCCAATGAGTGACTGAAAGAGTGTGGCCAAAATTTCACCCTGTATTTATTTAGTTCCCATACTGTGGTTAGGTGTGCATCATATGGACAAAAACCCGACGTCACAAAGGACTGCAGACGGTAGCAATTTATTCTAAATAACGGGATCACAGATTTATGGGGACCACTATGCGAATCTGAGACAAAAAAGCGGACGATTGACGTTTTGTTTTCGAACTGTAATCCGGTGTTTAATAAGTCGGTTTTTTCTTATGCTATCGTTGGTACTGAAATACTTTTTGCTGTATCAGTTCTTTTGTTTAAAGTACCTACTAAACTTTTAAATGGAACCAGAGAGATTTAGGGCTTGTGGCCAGTATCGATCAGGTTAAGTTACGCTTGCCGCGGTTGGCTTGTGGACGAGTGACCATCTTTACATACCGAGACCACTCCGTGCCTTGGAAAGCACTTTAAGCCGGGCTTATTCGTGAATCTTTGACAACCGTTACGGGTTGTCAGACAACGAGTTTTGTCAAGGAGTATCGTATTACCCAGTAACTGGGTTGTGCAGGTCAGGTAGGCAATCGCTCCAAGTAAAATAATAGTATTGTAAGACTGGAAGCTGGACTTTTTTTTGTTCCGGGGTGGAAAATCCTCATGGATGTACCCCGTCCTGGGGCGGGCGGAGGGGTCTGTCAGACTCTTACTGACTAAAAACCGCCCCGATGTTTCCTTTTCACATTTGCACCGAGGATCATGGGAACTTGTGCGCCTTCCACGATACCCGGCTAGTGCCGGCCCGCATCTGCGGGACCCTTCATGTCCACGGGGGGAGTGAGGTGTCAAACTTACCAACATCATATTGGGGAAAACGCTAGGCAGACAACGATAAGATTTGAAACAGTTTTTTAACCTTCCTCTGTTCCATTTTTTTTTCTTTATTTCTTGTTTTGTTCCGATTTCTAAATTTATGATTAAAAATGTCATATACTTAGGTACTAAAAAGTTGATATAAGGATTTAATTAAATCAATGATCTACTAAATGTGAGTTAATTAATTAATTTATTAAAACTTTATGCACAAGTCAAAAAAGAAATACCTACTTTACAAAGGCGGACTTAATGCCTGAGCCATTTCCTACCAGTCAACCTTAGGGTGATGCAGAGACAAAACACGGCAGGCGCAAATAATAAAATACTAATACATAGATATAAACAGATTAAACTTTGTCAGGGGAAATAACGATGGGTAGAGAAGAAAGTAATCCAGCAAATCAGCGCTGAGATGATTTTACAAACTTCTCACGAATATGTTCACAAGCCTTCACTTTGAAAGATAACCGACTGGTTGCCTTATTGATGTTCAGAGGGAGTGCATTCCAAAGAAAGACCGCCTGGATAAAGAAATAAGAGTGACTAAAACCAGAACGGTGTTAAGGACACCGTAGAAGACGATTGTTGGTGGAACGAAGATTTTTACTATGGGCATAAGTATTGACCCTGGGGTTAACCTGTCTTGTAAGTACCTAATTCGCAGTGATTCCGCACTAATTGAAACGTTTAATCTTTTTATATTTAATATGTTTGCTTTTTTTGTTCCCACATCGGCAAAGAAATAATAAAAATCTCATAAATCGATTTGTGGTCATTTTTCCATAAAAAAGTCAACACCAATTAATTTTTTGATAAACATTTTTAAAAATCAACAGTTGTCGCTCGTTCTGACGAGATTTATATACAATATCATATTTTAAAAATTAATGGGTCGATCTGAGTACAATATCAGCATAAATTTAAATATTTATTGTACTTTAGCATAATTATCTGTGGCCATATCTTATTTAAGTACTATCTGTTGAATATTCATACATAATAACATCATAGAAGCTTATCACAGTTAAATAAATTGCGGTTAAATTAATATAAAACGATGTTGTTTACGTGTAATTTATATTTTAATTGTTTCGTTAGGGATCGTAAATAAAAGTCAGTTTCGTTGGAGTGTGAAGAGGAATTTTACGTTTTGCAGTTGACTGGCCGCGACTCGAGACTTCTTGATTGCTGTCCCAATTTAACTCCCTCTAGTTGGGCTGCCTCGCTACTGCTGAGCATGAGGTCCTGGCTTCGATTCCCAGGTCGGGCAACGTGTTATTGGGTTTTTCTTTCTGGAATTTCTCAGTAGCAGCCCGGGGTCTGGATTTGTGCCCGGTTGATGGCAATAGGCTCGCCCCCTATTACATGGGACTTAAAAACATAACTGACGAAATGTGGGTGTACTATAGGTACACCTCTGCCCAACCTGTCGGGAAAGCAAGGCGTGATGTTATGTCACGTTATGTTAGTTGGACCAGTAGAGAGCTTAAAAATTAGAATGTCAGTTTATTTAGACTTTAGAAATAAATTAATTTCTGCTTAAAAATCGATTTCAACTAAAATTCTTTGGCTTAGAAACTTTAAATAGGTACTTTTTGCGCGGTCCATAGATACAATTTAAAATGTACTATCACAAAAAAAAAATTAGAACTTCTCTTATATAAATAAAAGTTCTCATTTTTTTGTGATAGTAGCATCTTACATCACACAAAATACCTCTTCAATTAACTAATTTTGCGCAGCTAGCTGTACTTTACCTCATTGGCTGTATCAAGCCCGTTAATTGCAACATGGCGGATTGAATCTTGCTGCTCGGAGCATGCGCCGGCGTTCATATTTGTTGTAATTTTCACGTCATTACGCATAACCTAGCGTTGGCGGTTTGTTGAAAGCAAACATAGAACAAATGGAGCAGATACGACAGTGTGAAAGTAGTTGATGTCTGCGCACGATTATCTTGGTGGTAATATTTGATCTAAGATTATGTCTGCACGCATGTTTCACGATGTTATCAGAATAGTTATGTCGTTGTTACTTTGGTGGTAGACTAGTTAACGTCAAGCCGTAAGAGTAAAAAAAATGTAGTTACTAAATATACCTAGTTTTAACTTAATCTTCACTTTATTATGGATACACACTAATTAGCATAAATGTATGAACAGAATAATACTGGTTCATTGATAACTTCTTTTGCTTTACCTTTCATTTTCAATAGGTACCATGCACTTTTTATCAAGAAACACTGCCAATTTTATTTTACAAATAACACAGCTGTTAGCTTTAATTAAGTCACAGATTATAAATAACAATTTTGGGCCGCAAACTTAATTAATTTGGTCACGATTGAACTCATAATAATTTATCAAATGTTTGGATCAGTTATTAATCATATCTTTCTCTCTATCTGATGATATCATTTCTTTATCTGACAGTATTTAAATCTGAGAAGACAGACTGGGAATGGCATAGCGGCTTCTTTAAAGCATTTTTTGTGTTTGTTTAAATAATCACAACAAAGTAAGAACAAAAAAAAAAAAAAAAACAGGTGCTTTTAAAAATCAAAATTATTTCAAAAGTGAGCACTTTTGAAATAATTTTGATTTTTAAAAGCACCTGTTTTTAAAACAACACTTCCCTTCAATTTTGCGGATTTCATTCCACTCGTAAAAATCAAGAACTTCCCAACAGATCACATTTTAGTATCCAGTAAGTGTATCCAGCTGCAAAGATATAATACCAACAGTAATCTTAAACAGCTCCACATCAGGTCTCTCACAACTGTCCTATCTGCGCTAACCAGTTTTTAATCTTTGACACGTAGGATTAGAGAAATGCACGGGCAATTTTCATCGCTTTTATGATAATGTGGTTACGAGTATTGCGCTCAGAACATTTTACTACTAATGCCTTCTGATATGGATGACTGTTATCTTAAATTGAAATCCAGGCTAGATGCGAAGAAAGTTTAATTTAGTGTTCTAGCTTTTTTTGCTTATGGTACCTTGGTAGGATCGAGTTTGTATTTCACGCTTGTTAGAGTTGTGAAGGTTGATTTAAGTAGGACTGGACTAGCTTGTGGGTTTACAGTTTGGGTTCTACATCGTTAGAAGTTAGAACTTCCACAAAAAGGGGTTATAATGACAATAATTATGTTATTGTTCTGGAATCACAATCATTATTATAATAAGGTGATTGATTCATAATGTACTATGTACCTTTTAAATTAAGTTAGGCAGTAACCAAATATTGCCAAATTGCGAGTCACCCTGAACATGTTCTCGTGTTTCTCGTTGTGGTTTTAAAACAGTCATAGTAACCTTAGTTTTATCTTTTGTCACCAGATCCGGCACCGCTTCGGACTTTTCGATGAAGTATGCACGTCGGGTGGCGTGCAAGTCCGTCACTGCAACTGGGTTCGATTCCTGCGGGTTTCTGATAACTATGGACCACAAGTAAGTGAGCAAAACCATAAATTATTATCTGTGATATATGACGTTAAAGCAAATGAAACAAAATACTTTTCGTTCTCAGGAGTGTCCTGATAGGATCTTTTTGAAATAGTCAACCGGATAAGTTATCCAAAATTATCAGGAAGTACCTACTGATAAATGCCACGCAAAGATTATTTATCAACAACCATCTTAACTTAAGACTCCCACAAGGTGGACCGATGACCTTGTGAAGGCCGCAGGATCCCGCTGGATGCGGGAAGCGCAGAACCGTTCAAAGCTGCGATGTTTGGGGGAGGCCTTTGTCCAGCAGACTTCTTTCGGCTGAAATGATGATGATGATCGTAACTTAGGATACTTTTGGCAAAATCTTAACTCCATTTTAATTTCACTAGGTAAATCTAGTCTGCACAAAGATCAAGGGTGAGCCGGTGTACGAAGCGGTGAAGCCCGTGTCTGCACACACAGAGCTGGTGGTTTACTACCTCCCTGAAAGACCTGAGGAAATGTTCTTTGTAAAGATGAGGAACAACCTCTATAGACAGACGATGGACTCTATATTAGAAGGTAATTTGAATAAATATAAGGTACTAAGGCCCAATCCTAACTGATTTCATAAATGCGAAAATATGTTTGTATGTTTTAACACTTTCACGCCAAAACGGCTGAACGATTTTGGCATGACCTAGGTAAGTAAGGACATAGGCTACTTTTCATACTGTATCACAAACGAAGTCGCGGGCAACAGATAGTCTTCTTCAACGAGCAATTAAGGAATTGTTTTTGCCGTGGTAAAAAGATGGACACTAATTGTAATAGAAGTATTGTCTCCGCTTTGTGCTGATAGCAACTAACTTTAATCTTTTATACAAACCAGGCTGTAAATCAGTACTTTTTGAACGTCAAATATTTTTTAGCCAACCCTCAGAACCCGCCTTTCACCAGTTATTTTAGTGCATTATTACACGATGCATGATAAATAAATCCGAAAAATAGTTTCATTTTCTGTAGTTTCCAAATGTGTTCTTTTAAGTAACCACATTTTCATCCAAATGCTGATGCCTCAATTCGAACCAAACTTTTGATTAGCGAAAGATGTTATCATTCCCGATTAATCAGTAGATCCAAATGAAATCGAAAGTGAGCTTGTGTGTGTAAATCGGTCGACACATCATGGGAACCATAAATCATGGCGAGACAGTTATTAAGATGGACGCAGCATAAAATAATAAATTAATACAATATTTTTTCTCACCGATTGAGCGTGGTATAGTTTGACCGGTAAAACTGTGGAGCCCGATGATGTGTGAATGTTATGTAGCACAGTGACCAAGTTAAAACTAGGCTTCGTAGAAATCGAGAATCTTTCTTTTCATGCATATTTATTCAAGGAATCGAAACTATCATTATTTTTATCCGACTACGAAGAAGCAACAAGGACGGTTTGGGCTTTTCTTTCATTAGGCCTGATTTAAACGATGCAATTAAATTGCTAATGGCATACAATAAAATTTGCACCGGCTGAACAGTGTTTAGACGATGCAAGTCATTTATTGCCTCAATTTTATTTAAGAAACAGGCAAGGAACTTCCACTGTGTAGATTAAGATATAGTTAACTTTTGGTCTAGCTAATAATACTTGTTTCATTAACAAAGAGTAAATACTAAATAAACTTAGATTTTCAGTATTAATTTGAAGTAAAACTAAAAAAATAATAATTTTAGTACGTATTTGTAATATTACAATCTACATCTAATCTACGAAATGTGAAAATTATCTATAACATCTAGCCTAGTCAATAGAATACGTTCAGAATGAATAACTTCACTTATCAGGCGGTCGTTTAACCAGCCCAAGCTTTATCTAGTTTAACCCTTGAATGGTCATGCTACTAAGTTTATAAGATAATTATTATCGTTCACCATTAAATTCGCATTAAATTGAACTGCCAGTATCCAGATATGATAATGTTATCAAATCGATAAATAGTAAAATATACTCGTAATTGAATTTCGTAATACGTATTTTATGATCCAGGACTCAATTTTGTACTTAGTCCGGTGTTATAGTGGACGCACTCAGATTTGGCAAACTCTTTAATTTTATGTAGGTAACCATAATGTGAGGAAAGAATATCCATATGGAGCATAACCGTTGAAAATTCTTTAATTATGACCGGTAAGTATTCTTCATCCTCTAAAAAATAAACGTTTGGAAACTCTACTCTTTGTTAGATACAATTAGTTAGATATGTACGTGGTGCATTATTTTTGGTCTCCATTAGAAAAAAATTAAAATAAACAACAAAATCAAAATATTTTATTTCACATAAACTTACATTGGAACTTATGAAACGTCAGAAGCTAGGTGCACGGTTCCAATTGGTCGTTTCCTATGGAGAAGAGCCGGCAAGAAACTCCATGGTTACTTTTTATTTAATAATTGACCTTTACAATGTTTTCAAATTACAGTGTTAATATTTATGGGAGGACAAAATTACAGTTTTTTTAAAGTTAATTCTTTTGCTCTCGTTTATTTTCCAAATACTATTTTTGTAACGTAGAAAGAAAACTAAATACGTTCCAGAAAAATATCCTAAATTCATAACAGCCATGGCCACCATACTCGTAAAGCCATATCAACTATCTTGCAATAATCTATAAACCAAGCGTTCACGTCTTTATTCTTACTTCTAATTACATCAAAAAACTAAAGTTCTAAGCATCATTACATAACATAGCAACATACCATCACACCGTACACCCTGTAGGGTTAGGCAGAGGTGTACGTATAGTACACCCACATTTCGCCAGTTAGGTTAAAGTCCCATGTATTAGGGGGCGAGCCTATTGCCATCAACCGGGCACAAATCCAGACTCCAGTCTTCTGCTTCTGAGAAATTCTAGATGGAAAAAACCCAATAAAACTTTGCCCTACCCGTTTAATCGAACCCTGGACCTCGTGGTCAGCAGTAGCGCTTGCGACCAATATACCAATGAGGCATCAATACCAATGGGTCTAGTGGTCGCAATCGCTACCGCTGAGCATGAGGTCCGGGGTTCGATTCCCAGGTCGGGCAAAGTGTTATTGGGTTTTTCTATCTGGAATTTCTCAGTAGCAGCCCGGAGTCTGGATTTGTGCCCGGTTGATGGCAATAGGCTCGCCCCCTATTACATGGGACTTAAACATAACTGGCGAAATTTGGGTGTACAGGTACACCTCTGCCCAACCCTTCGGGGAAACAAGGCGTGATGTTATGTTATGCATCAATATTATCCTTACAATATCTTTATATTTACCTATAATTCCTTTCTACTACGTGTGTATGTCACTGAACTCCTAAACGGCGGGACCGATTGCGATGTAATTTATTGTGTGTGTTTGAGAGGATGGTTTGCATTCACAATTCGTATAGGACAGAGGCTGTCAGGTCGACTAGTATTGTATAAATTAATATTATAAATGCAAAAGTAAGTTTGCTTGTTTGTTACGCTTTCACGCTGAAACGGCTGAATAGATTTGGACGAAAGTTAAGGAAATCTACTTTTGATCCTGGATCGCAGACGAAGTCGCGGGTTACAGCAAGTTTAATAATTATTATATTTAATTAATAAAAATTTCACACTGTTCGTAATTACCGATACTGGACCAGTTTATTATTGGAGGAACTCGATAAAGATATTAATGCGTTTGAACTGCTATTGGATTTCTAGACTGTTAATAGACTTTCTTGATAGTTGGTTGATTTGGCGCTTCTGATGGCCAACCCCGATAAGAGTCAGGCGGTTCTCTTCTCGAGACGTCGTCGAGTCCCACCCCCCCTTCCCAGCCCGATCACTTTGTACGGCAAGCCAATCCCTTGGGAGAAGCAAGCCAAATACCTAGGCGTGATCCTCGATCAAAACCTTACCTTTAAGGCTCATATTAAGGCGGTTCGCGCGCGCGCCTCCTTCACTCTTAGCAGGCTCCACTTTGTACTGACAGCCCGTAGTAAACTGTCACTTAAATGCAAGCTGCGCATCTATACCGCAGTCATCCATCCCATCATGACCTATGCCTGCGTTGTATTTGCGCACGCTCACCCACGTCATCTGCATAAGATGCAGACCCTCCAGAACCGTTTCCTCAGAAAGGTCACGGGTGCCCCCTTTCTATGTCCGTAATATAAATCTCCACGTCGACCTTAAAATGCCTACCATAAACCAGTTCATGAAACGCTTATCGAAGCGTTTCTTTGACTGTGGCATAAAACACCCAAACCCCTTGATCTCAGCGGCCGCCCGCTACACTCCCTCCCGCATTAACAGTAATCGCCGACCAAGGCATACTTTAATCGCCCCCGACGACGCCACTACCCTCCTCCAGGAGAGCAGTAAGGCCACCAGCACCTTACACAAGCGCAAAACCCGATCGCCGTCCTACCGTCCTCGCCGCCGAGGCCCGCCGCGACGCCCAAATCTACGCCCCTCCCGACCCTTGCTCGAGCCAGCCCGCGCCGCTGGGCCTGTAGCTTTAAATTCGTCCCTAAATCACTCAAATCCTGATCCAGCTAGTCCCTTGCTGCCCTCTTCCAGCGACGCCCTGAGCCGAGGTCCGTACCCCACAGGGGGTGCCCTTAGCGTTCTCGCTTAGTTTTTAGTTAGTATTTAAGTTAGCAAGTCCGCTTAAGTAGACGACAACCTTACAGGTTGACCTGCGAGATGCCATACAAAAAAAAAAAAAAGCTTCTGAGGGTCTTATTGTAAAAGCTCACGCCGTTTTACCGTTAGGTATAAATGTTGTTCACTAAGACATTTCAGACACTAATCTACATGGCCATGACATGATCTGAGATTATGTCTAGAATTTAAAAGAGACTTTTAACCCTGAGTTTCAAACTGTGCTTTACCATTAGTTGCAATTTGCCAAACTCGTTAGTCTACACTTAACAGGCATATAATATATGTGGCTAATAATATGATACATATATTCTTAGGTCGTTGCCCCACTGACGTTCCAAACGTGCGAACTATCGACCTCATAAATCAATACGCATACATTTTATATCTATCAGTAATCTTCATAGCAACACGGCAAAGTGAAATACTCACTAACATAGTTAAAAACACTACTAAGTCACTTAAGTGGTTAATTTCACACGATTGCAAATTAACGCGTCTCGTTTGATTTTAAGAATATATTTTATTTGTGGAATCGAATTAGAGTTTTATCCATGTAGACTGTTGGTCACATGTTGCTAAAAGTCACTTTAAACGTAAAATCATTTAAATTATATTTAAAAAAAAATGTAATATGTAGGTCCCTATATTATAAATTAAATTATAAAAATACGCATTTTCGGTTTGGGTATATAAGAACCTTAATGTATTAAATAATATTAAAAAAAATATTTACAACATAACGTAACGCCTGTAATCCCAGCAGGGTTAGGCAGAGGTGTACCTATAAGTACACCCACATTTCTCCAGTTAAGATTAAGTCCCATGTAATAGGGGGAAATTCTATTGCCATCAACCGGGCACTAATCCAGAGTCCCAGATTCCGGGCTGCTACTGAGACATTCTAGATAGAAAAACCCAATAAAACTTTGGCCGACCGGGGAATCGAAGCCAGGACCTCATGCTCAGCAGTAGCTCTTGCTACCCTAGACCAACGACGCAGTCAGTTGTTATTTATGTACATTTTATTTTAATTCAGAATTAATGTTGATTACATAAATAATAATTTTTAAAGCATCTTGTAATCGTTCAGAGGAAATGTACTTACAGCGATCGCACGTAATTGAACTAATTACGTAATCTCAAAAAAAAATCAATAGTCACCACATAACACACAAACACATCCCCAACACGGTATTATACCAAAACTGTTCCATAAAACACACACACAAACACGATAACGCGACATTATTCCAAAGCGCGATATAGTCGGCACATCAAAGAGAATTCCTACTTGGATCGCGTCGCGGTTCGGTAGTCGGCACTCCTGATCGCTTTTTTATAGTTAAGCTGTGCACATTGTGCTGAAATAAGTAGCTTTCGTATAAAAGTTACACAGTATTTGGGGGTTAAGTTGTGTGACCAATGTGGCTGCGTTAACAAATAAAGGGTCAGATAAAACGTGGAAGGTGTAACAGCACGTTCTTAAATCGAATTGTTTTCTACTCTTATGATTCGGAGGTTTAAAAAAACCTTGTTTATGGTTTCAGTATACCAATAGGACAAAAAAAAAACAGTAATGGTTCCGTCCATATTTCTCCACGCTAAAAGTCTTAGAAATGTATGAACTCATTCAAAATCACAAAATGCTCTCTATCCTATCGTTCCAGCAGTAACCAAAACCAAAACAACCCACTTTTGTGATTGACTTTTCTAATCTTCATTAGATATAAGCTACCACAGTTATTACAGAAATACTTTATACATTTTCATGGACATTCTCAAAATGAACGCAGCTTAAGACCAGTTAAGTTGCATACAGTTTGATAACGCGGCGGCTTCGTTTGACCCTATATTGATCAGATCGCACAAACCGTATTATGAATACTGATCTAAATAAAATGTTTAAGTTATATTTGTGACGTTTTTTGTTTTCCTTAAAAGGTGTGGTGATAATTTAGGTACCTTAGTAAAATTCTAACAGATTTAGAGGGGCCTACGAGATTCATACGAAAACCTCCTTTTTTTTACATAAAACAACGCTATTATTTAAATTTTCATTTGAATGCAACTATGATACTGTTTTAACCTGTGTTAAACAGTATCATAGTTCAACTATGAAGTTGATCTTTAAAAAGTCTCCTTGTTGATAAATGTAACTTCAGTCTCATGTTTCATAGAATCAGCAAAACTTTTCGATGAATTTCATTTCAAAATTTAAAATACCCAGTAACCTTATCTACAAGTCCAGGGACCTCGTTTTATATTCACACCGGATACTATAAAAAAACATACACAATATTCTGACCGCGTAATTGAATAAATAAATTAAAATCCTATAAGGCTCACTACGCAAATAAAGTAGGCAAAACGAAGCGTAGACAGTCGACCAGCGAGAGATATTATCTTCCCCCCATCTGTCCGGTCGCCGCTCCATATCTAGCATTTTCTATCCTTCCATCTTGAAATACACCTTTACAACGGATAAAGAAACAACATATCCTTGATCTAGAACACAAACATGCCGCTAATTAATCCACGCCATTCGACGTCACTATTAGAGATTTATTGCAATCCATTCCATTATAATTCTGCGGAAACTTCAATGTGAACAACTGAGCATCAACCTTCAATAGTAAAAGTCGGAATTGGGGGCGCCAATTAAAACTTACCAAAGAAATTTAAAGACGGGTCTCAATAAACATACACTGTCCAAAGATAAATAGCGAAATTTACGGTTGTCAATAAAACTGGTTCATTAAAAATTTTTGCTTGATTGGAATTATATTAAAACATTTGATCTGAATTATAAAAGCGCCCACTGTAGTCTAATCACCGTAAAATTCGTTCGGAATTACATCGATGGTAGTTTTTCGAGAACCGAATGAAGAGAAAACATTCAATTTTGAAGAATGATAGTAGTGATGTTGTGTGTAAACGGTGTGGAATTTAAGAATTATGACGTGAAATGTCTAATAGAAGCAAAATTTATAAGATTTGTTGCTTTTTAGCATCAGAATATATTTTAATATCTGATAATGAAGCCTGATTGAGTGATATCTATAAAATTGATTGTTGTTGATGTTTTGAACTGTTTAATGCCTCCACCTTACGTGAGAAAAATATGATAATTTATTTATTTCATAATAAATAAAGCGCTAAATATAGCACTATAAATAAAGCGGCGAGCGTGTCAGTCTGTTCGTTGGTATAATAATTTTCAATTCAACTGATGAGCGTCGGTAAAGATAGTTTGAAGGAAGTATTGATGCGTTATTCTTTTTATTCGAATCAAAATGACTTGAGTATCGACAGACGATTGAGAGGTCATGAGTTTGAATTACGTTGCTCCCATTGAACAAGTTACATCTTTCTAAAAAACCGGTCTTTTATTTTTACACGAAAATTACTTCTTCTATATCTGTCACTGAATAACCCTTATCTTTCACAGATTCACCGCTAGACCTTTCCACGTCCCTTCTTTCCAGGGTTCTCCTTCCAATCTCCCCTCCTTCAGGTGCAGAAGATGAACACAAGTCTGTATCAGGCGACTCTCTTACGTCATCATCAGCTGGTTCCTCAAACGAACTCCTGGATATGACTCCAAAAATCCAAAGAAGACCAGCCAAGTCTGAAAGAGCGTTGCTACCTTGTGAAGTCTGTGGGAAAGCATTTGATAGACCGTCGCTGTTGAAACGCCATATGAGAACACATACTGGTAAGTTTTTTTATTTGAATCACTTCAATGACAGTATTGGAACACGCAGCCAAAATCTGGATATTAAAATAAAAGCCAAAGTCTGGAATACTTAATTCTGGATATTAAAATTGTGCTCTGAAAATCATATTGTTAACCGACTTCCAAACGATTCTCAATGAGTCTGTTTTTTTTTTAATTTTTATGTTTGGTACTTAATTAATTAATTATTTGCTATCTCCGACAATTGTGAATTGATATCAAACTTATTTTTTTATGGATAGGGTATGCTTAAGGGGATTTAAAAAAACTTTTTAAAATCACAGACTTCCAAAAAAAACACTACATACTCGTATTAAAAAATAACTTTATTTTCTGAAGTCGGTTTTGAAAAGTAGTTTTTATTAAAATTACTTGTTTTACAGTTATTTAATTGCCTTCATTTTTTATTCATTTGCCTAGATTACCAAACAGAACAACATGTAAAGTCTTACACAGGCAAATTGTTTTTCAAATCATCTCGCTCGTATTTAACTTTGGGATGCAAATTAAAATCATGGTGATGTTTCACTCCATAATGTCTTTTCTCGCACTTCGGGCAATAACAAGTTGTTCTTTTACAGTAGTTATGCATAACCATCTATTTTAAAAATGATTTTATTGCTCTAAGCCCATAAGTCAGAGTGGTTTAATTAATTTGATAAACGTGCATAAATATTGGCATAATTAATTTTTCTAATAAAATTTTGCAAATGAGAGTTTGTTTGAAACTGAAATGATAAAAAACCTACCGTTTTTTTTAAGTATAGATAATGTACGCTGCACCAAGCAAAAAGTCGTACAAACGCTTGTTAAAAAAATATAAAAAAATTGTCTATAAATTCCTGCGATTCTTAATTAAAATAATCAAATTTGTACGGATCCATCGTAAATAAAATTTTACGTGCGAATCGACTACGACAAATTTATTAGGATGTCGTTTCTGGTTACACAAACAACATCAAGATTTGTAGACTTTTATTACGTCGACATTTTATTTATAACTTCGATTAGAGAGCTTGATATTTTTGCAACTTTATTGCTCTTTGAGAAATAACGTCTACATGCAAATCTGACAGAGTTGTTATCAGCAGTTTTAATCAGTCGTTATTCTTTGACTGACTGGTATTAATATCGGTCTATTTTATGCAATAAAATAAAATGAAACTATAAAATAGAAACTTTTATAGAACATTTTCAAATATCTGTACCAACTTTTCTATGCTGGATTGGGTCCTCACAATGTCTTAGGCATAAAAATCTTAAAATGTAGTTTATCGAAAGGTCATATAAACCATATTGTCAACATAGATACATATATATACTCATATATACGTCAACTGGGTGGCAGGGACAAAGACTGTAGCCATAAATTCAGCAGACAACTCTAGACAAAAAAATAGCGTAGAAAATTTTCGTTGGTTATCAAAAAATAAATCTGCTGTTTCATATAAAAGCGCAAAAACTACGCAGTCAAAATGGTAAATGTATAGAATGGTAGATCCAGTAGCAAAACAACTAAATGTTTCATATAATTCTAGGTGAAAAGCCCCACGTGTGTATGGTCTGCAACAAAGGCTTCAGTACATCGAGCAGCTTGAACACCCATAGAAGAATCCATTCAGGAGAGAAGCCTCATCAGTGCCAGCATTGTGGGAAGAGATTCACCGCCAGCTCCAACCTTTACTACCATCGAATGACGCATATAAAGGTAGGTTGCCTTCCGATCTTTGGAAACCATAAAAAAGTAGTTTGCAGATCACAATGAAGAATCGTTGAAAATATTCTAAGAGCTTTTAAATAATAGTCTGCGCCCTTTTTATAAAAAAATACCCCCTTATTTAAAAACGTGGACTTAAAACCATACCATTTAAGTTCAATCAACGAATGGCCCAAAGCGAGTGCCTAGGCCCCAGGGTTCTAAGGAAGGGAAAGTACTAAAATTCCTGACGTCTAGGAAGTGAGCTGAAGTGGGGGAGACCGAGTATCCACACCCCTACGACGCGTGACGCATCGTTTCTGTGATCTACGCGTAAAACCCAAAAGTGGGAACTTTGTGTAACACCTCCCCTCCACTCACCTCCAAAAACTTATATAATGACTGTACAATAATTGTTCAATGCCATTTTCTCACAGAGTGGTAAGGTACGGTGTTAGCGTCATGCGCAAAGGATGCCTCATTGAACAAAGGCATACAATCTAAGCTTACCTACCTTCCTTTTTTTAATATATCAAATACTGGCACTTTGTACATTTTTGAAAACCCTACAAACTGGCATCTCATTTTTCTTCAAATCTGGCGTTTCGGTATTGCGTCTGGGAACTGTAAGATATTACTTATTCCCAGATCAGTATACCCCATCCTTTGTTAAGGTCTCAAGTTATATAGTTCACACACAGCACCTTTCTGTGCGTGTAAGCATTGGTCCGTTGAATTCATGCCCACCAGACCATACCCGTGGGAATGGGTCGGAGGTTGCGTTGATTCACTGCATGAAAATCACTCCATTTTTATATGATTGCACGTTCGATTTCGCTAAAAAATTAGTGCTAATTTATGGTATTTGGTCGATGAGTTTGTGTGACGTTAAGTAGTGTATAATGTGGTACAATATTTTTGCAATATATAATGCGAACGGGTTCGCTACTTTTTGAAATGTTCAAATTTTTATGACTGGCGTTTAGAAAACTCTCACAAAGTGATATAAGATTGAAGTATGCGATAATTTAAAGTTTGTAACTAAAAACGTGGTTAGTAAGAGAATAAGTTAAAAATCAAGCATTTGAAACCAAAGCTTTAACTTTAATTCTAGTCTTCAAAGCGTTAAGCGTTAATTTCATTAATATTAAAATATATGTACTCGTATGTATATCATTTGATTTTCTCAGTTACTAGAATAACGCTAAAAATAACAATTAATTATTATTATTATTAAATCTTTTAGACGTAGATTTATTGTGTTTAAGCATACATTACTTCGAGGTATTATGTTAGGTGCTGATATGATAATTAATAGTCATTTATATCTCAACAATGGAGCTGTTTATATAAAATTTACATATTTTTTGTGTTAATGTCTTATGGTATTTTTTGCTTAAAAGTCTGAATTGGACAGGTTTCAGAATTTTGATGGACGCACCTACGCATACTTAATCACTGACAAAAATGTTTAAATCAGCCAAAATATTAAAGTTGAAAACACATACAAGAAGATTTTATATTTTCCATTATTTCGTCTACGGCCTTTGCTTTACTTTCAATAAAAGTGTTAGTGCTTTGGATACACAAGGATATGTGCAATTCTGTGACTATATTAGCTAAGAGAGACATAAATTAGGCTACATTTTACATTATTCCTACAATAAAAACTAAGTATGTATCAATAACTAGCACAGAATGTAAACCACTTAATGTCATTACACCACTTAATATCACGGAACTAACTAAGATGATACCACAATACCTACCATCATTGCATGCAAGCTACATAGTTTGAAAAAAAAAAGCAATTAAAATGATCACTGAGCTACAGCGTAGTGAAAAAGGATGCGTTCATGTGAATTACCTTTAGAAAAACTGTAATGGACCTCATTGTCTAGATCTCAAGGATGAAACGTTTTTTTATTTCGATTTCGCAAATGTTCTGCAATCGATGTAAGTTTCCGTTATTGTTGTAACAATAGTGGCTACTTGATTGTGGATGCATTCCAATCCTCAATATTATGTTGGTATAAGCAAGACTTATATTTCGTTCCTTTTTGTGGAAACTTCGCAGAAAGTGTAGCAGTAGCGTTGTTTTGTCGACTGTTAGATCTAAGTTCACTTGATACTTTATAACTAACTCAAACGTTGAAAGTTGAGTTTAGACTGTGAGTTTATTGTAGGTTCGGTAAGATTTGAGTAGTTGTCTTCTGTTCAAAGATATTAAATAGATTCAGAACTTTAAATACACATAAGTACTACCTGAGCCAGTTCTTATAAGTTGCTAAAGATGAGGCAGCCGTTACTTGCCATGAAGCAATAGATGAAAGCATCTACGAGCCGTGGCCACAGAAAAGAACCATTCCAGGGAATATTACATAGTTTTTTTTTTATAAATTACTTTTCCAAAATGTGTGATCAGCCTGCTCTCTAATTACATAATCAGAACCTCACTAATAAAAACAATCGTACAGTTAATAAAACATTCTAAAAACACAAAGAAAACATTCTTGCATCTCCAATGTAATTAAGTATGGTTCTAAGTGATGATAATACACCAAAGTGCTATACTGTACGGTTCAGTAAAGTCTTATTATATTACACTATGGAGTTACCGTGTTCAGTTCCCATAACGCCCCACCTTAAGTTTTTACTTATTTAACTATGACCTCATGTGTCCGCGACTTAAGAAAATCACACAAGTGTATACGGTCACTGAGCACAGGGCTGTCGCGAACGGAATGAGGAAAGTGAGCGACGGAAAAAAATATGAAAATACTTAGGTAGGTATTAAGATGAAAATTCATCTTAAGGGTGTTCATTGCACTATTTACCCATAAGAAAATATAATAAACAAATCATAATATTTTAAACAACGTCCTGCAACACTCACCCGGTGTTGCTTTTTATCAGGACACCCGTAACCCAATTCCATAATTCTGAATTAAATTGCCAATACATTGCTTCATTTGTTCGAAAAATTGGTCTGTTCAACAACGTTAACAACGCAATGTATGTTGTTGAACTGTCAAAATGAAAGCCATTCCTACTATTAGTGTGTTACTCAGTTGCCCCGCCGGTCATAGGTTTCGCAAATATGTCTTTGAAATCACAAACAAAAAACAATTTGAAATGCATAAAAATACGTTCACAAACGCATTAAAACATGTTTCAAGAGCCATACATCACAATAGAAACAAAACTAAAAAAAAACACTTTTTTCCCCTCCCGACCCTTGCTCGAGCCAGCCCGCGCCGCTGAGCCTGTAGCTTTAAATTCGTCCCAAAATCACCCTAATCCTGATCCAGCTAGTCTCTTGCTGCCCTCTTCCAGCGACGCCCTAAGCCGAGGTTCGTGCCCCACAGGGTGTGCCCATAGCGTGTAGTCGCTTAGTTTTTAGTTAGGTAGTATTTAAGTTTAAGTCCTGGCTGGAGGCCTTAATTTATTAGGGCAAACTACAGGCAAGTCCGCTTAAGCAGACGACAACCTCATAGGTTGACCTGCGAGATGCCATTCCAAAAAAAAAAAAACACTTTTTTTATCTACATCCCTTATTCTTTAAGACGCACCTGCAGTCACAGGTAGTTACAGATAAGTAAGGGCCAATAAATTGCAGGTCAACGTGGGAACTCCTATAGTCATTCACTGTGACGCATATAGTGATGTATCGACGATATGGGACAATGCTGAAATCATTAAAGGCAATCGGATAAATTAAGCTGAATGGCATACTTTCTTTGATTTGTTTCAGTTTTGTTTTTATTGTCATTTTATAGTCAATTCTTACATAACGAATATATAAGTTACTTCTGTTTAAAACTCTGTTACCTACATAAAATACATAATTATCGTTTCGACTATTATTGTCGGACTCGAAGTTTTTTTTTGTGTTTGTTTTTTATACTACAGGTACCTCTGAAACCTTGTTTTCATAACGTACCCGATTTCGTGAAAATAACATAGTAATTAATTTCATTTGAGATAAAAATCGTGCAATAAAATCACACGTGCGTCTGTAAACAAAAGACGCGGGTAGTGATCGGACGTAAGCTATTGTTATCCAAAAGGGCGTAAGTTCCTTTGCTGTGATTTTTGATTGAAATAAAACTACAGAATTTCCTGAATACTACAAAAACAGATAACTAATATAATGAACGCGAAAATAAATTGGTTTGTTTGTTACACTTTCAAGCTGAAACGGCTGAATGAATTTTATTGTTTGACCCACAGATAGACCATGATTTCGGCATAGGTAATATTTTATCCTAGATCGCAGACGAAGTCGCGGGCAACAGCTATTTCAATAATAAAAAAGAAAACGAAATATACTCTTGTTTTTCTTCTTAAAATTATGATTTTTATTTCCACATCCCAATTGTGCTTCCATACTTACGTCTTTTTGACTCGATAGTGTGTTATAGGTTCACATGCGATCGTGTGAACCATATGTCCACGGTCTGGTGCTCCTGGCGTCTTCGGCAACGTCTTTTACTTACGATACGGTCCGTGAACTCATGGGAACATGAATTTTGGATGTCTGTAAAAACGTTTTTCTACGACCCCATTAATGTTTAGTTTTTAACATGTTCAATTGAACGTTTTATTTTTGTGACAGCCCTAACTCATATGGCAGTACCATTAAATTAAATAAAAATACAAAAGCAAAAATTTTAGTAAATTCTAGACAATTTTATAGTGGATAATTACTACCAAGAACAGGACCAATACTAAAACAAATAAATTATTCAATACAATAAAACAATTTCCATAAAAAGTCGTTAATTTGTCCATAAAAAAAACACAAATTCGCCTTAATCATTCCCAATATCAATAAACAGATAATTACGCACCGATTAACATAAATTTATTTGATTGCGCCGAATAAAATCAGATTCCCAGCCCATTTATTCGAATCAAAATCTAGATTAACTGTGTGTTTGAAGATCTGCAAGTAAAGAAAATTGATAGACAACCCTTTCTTCGTTCGTCTTTGATCGATCGGCCATTCTACCTCGTAAAATGGATCTTTTCAGCTGTCACAGTGCTGAGCTGCAGAATTAAACTGGACAGTATGGAAGGCTAGTTAAGTATAGGAAAGCTAAATAATAATGCAGCCTTCACAATAGCTTCATGGAATCGAGTGATACACAATAGCCAGGAGTTTGGTAGGTATATTTTATGGGCTAGTTATGGGAATAGGCCTTTGAAGTGCTAGGTTTTCTAGTTGGTATATTTAAAGCTAGATTAGAATGTAACAGATGTTTTTTTGTTGATGCGG
Source organism: Dasypolia templi (assembly GCA_963555695.1). Classification (NCBI taxonomy): domain Eukaryota; kingdom Metazoa; phylum Arthropoda; class Insecta; order Lepidoptera; family Noctuidae; genus Dasypolia; species Dasypolia templi. Next base: position 6,965,498 of record OY743137.1, on the reverse strand, counting down.
CTGTAGCTAATAATCAAGAAAGGACAGTTCGTTTTTTTATGATTGATAAAACATTAACCACTTCTTAAGGGGGCATTGTACTCATCAATTTGAACAAATTTTACTATTGGACCAATCCTGAAATCGTTACACTACATTTTGACGAATTGTGCAAACATAATAAAACATAATAAAGGTTGTTAGTGCTTAAAATTACACCCTGAATAGGAATAGGCGAAAGTTAAGCTGAAACCCTCACATTAATATTATTAAAGGTGTGTAAAGTCGTCATAATGTCGGCAACTCGTATCACCTGTCATGGCTGACACACACATATCCCGACAACCGACACGCGATAACCGACATCAGCTTTATGACTAAAAACTTTAAGATAGTGGTCTCATTGGTTCGCAAGCTGTGACGACAGACTTTTGGGACTTAGAAACGGTTACTAAACACGGAGAAGTCCAAAAAGATACAAATAAATCAAAAAATATTCTAGTTGTATTCTGGAAATATAAAATGGAGACACTTCATAAATATCTTTGACAAAGGACAAGAGTTGTAAAATGGTACTCCGAGTTGCCAGAGACTAGCTCCTTCCGTCGTTTGTCTTTTTAAAGCACACCATTAAATTGTCATTTAAATTTTCTTGTACCTAGGTACTCTTCCAAAACATACCTACCTAACTCTTCTTTACCGAAGTTGGGTAAAATGGTCCTTCCTTGCAACCAGCGGTCATCTACGCGTGCGCTTGACACTTTTCCACTCGTTAGAGGTTCGTTATTTGTTTGTTGTCAGTCTGTCTTTTCGTCTGTCACTGTGTTGCGTCCCTACAATTGGTTGCCGCACAAAGCGGCGAAATGTGGTCCATTTGATAATCCATAAGCGAGCTAGTGGTCAGAATTTGTGCAATAATCTGTCCTAATTTCACGAAGACCATAAATAAATTTAATTCGGGTACAGTCAAACGTGGTTTTCGTTCAGTAATTTAGTAGAATTTGGAATAACTTGAGTAAATATAGATTAAATGAAATTGATTGTAGTGACAACATTTTAGAATCGTGGACGATCAAATATTTTAGTCATACTTAAGGTCACGTTTGCAATATTTTTATGTCAAAATTAAGCCTTTATAATTTTAACCACAAAATGATTGCGAACATTTACAAGTTTTCCTAAGTAATTGAATTTTAAAATGCAATACAAAAAACTATTATAAAAATATTTTAAAATCAGACTAATTGACGATTTTGAAGTCTAATCGACTTCAAGAGGAGGAGGTCTTCAATTCGCGTTTTATGTATAAAAGTATGTTACGCGATATCTCCTACAATAGTGGATCGATGAAATTTTTTTTTTTTTTTAATTGATATGGTGTGCTACAGGGGTGGTCCCATTAAAATTTTATTAACTTTGCTTGGGCAGTTTTTCAGCTAGCGGCATTGACACGTATTTTCCCAGTTTGTGTATATTAATGATGTTATAATAACTATTATTTACGTACTGCAAGTAGTAGTATATGAATTTGTTTGGGGAAGGTACCACAACTGAAAAGTGAAAAATAAAAACTTTTAGGTATGGAAAACAAAACTACCGACTTTCAAAAAAAAAACATGAAGTGAAAATTAAGGTCATTTCGGAAGTTGGTTTTATATTTTCGTTTTTTCACAACCAAGGTTTTGCAGGCTTAAGGGTAAGGACCAACCAGCAAGTGCCGCCAAGGTTTACAGCTTGGACCACACAATTTGAGTAACAAGGAGCCAATAAGATTGGTGGTTGTTTCAAATCAGAATGTGATTTGCGTTTGTCAGTACCAACCAGAGACTGACACTTGGTCACCCATTGTACACTTTGTTTTAGGAAATACGTTTAATTATGCTTCAGAAATAGTTGAAAACTGATAACTGTTTTTTTTTTATAATGTAAACGTTCAACAATGTGAATTTTGTATCCATACGTATATTATAAATAAAAGTCGCTTTTTGTATTTGTCTGTGTGACTGCGTTGTTCGTCTATCCGGCAACGGATTTTGGTGCGATTTTCACCATTATTATAAATAATTGATTCCGGAAGGGAATATATTCCTAATAAGGTAATATATGCATAATAAATACCTGGCTTTTGTGATACAGGAACTCCTAGAACAAGATACAGGGCCATACTGATGTTTGTGTCTTGACGTGAAATAAAAAAAACATTAATTTTATACGTATGTGTAATAAAGAACTCGATGTTTTTCAAATCGTAAATACCGTCCACAGCAGGTTACTAGTTTTAACGCAATGTTCAAACATACTGATCACATTCTCAATTTAACATAACTACCTCCACACCCTAGCATTTGTTTTTATAGAGAACTTGCTTTATTTTTCCAACTAGAGTCCTGGCTGGAGGCCTTAATTTATTAGGGCAGCCACAGGCAAGTCCGTTTAAGCAGACGACAACCTCCTAGGTTGACATGCGAGATGCCATTCCCAAAAAAAAAAAAACAACTAAAATATTGAGGGTTGCAGAATAATTGTATTGATCTTGTTGACAGTTTTACAATAAAAGCATGGGGTTATTAGTTAATACCCAAACTCAGTCAACAATGGCCATTAGAAAAACAGAGCAAGCAAGTGCCATAAAGTCGTAATAAAAGCAGGTGGCGTATTCATTGCATGTATCCTTATATATATCCTACAGATTATTTACGATATGGATGTTGCACTTTAACTTATACAATTCGTAGAGATTTTTATGGTGTCACAGTTTGAGTATAAGTAAATTGAAGTAAATAATCTATTGGTTTCTTTAAGAATGATATGAGAGAATTAATATAGATTATTTGGATCTGGTATGAAAGAAACTCCAACTGTATACGCAATAATTGCAATATATCATAGAACATAAGCAATGGATAAAACTGGTCGACAAACGGATCTAGGTGATCGGCAGGATTAAGATTAATATCAGTCATAAAATGTTGAATTGTATCAAATAAAGCTCTTAATTTTTTAAGCCATTCTCTAACCACCAGGCATCCTGTCTAAGACCTAATAAATTATTCTAACAATACGACAATGTGTTATTATCGAATAAAATATATTTATCCGGAATAAATTGATACAAGCTTTTACGATACCATATTGCTTTTATAATCTCATTAAAAAACTTATTGGTGGCCGGTGCGTGTGCGCGCCTGTCGTATGCACCTGCCTTAATAAAGGTTTTAAAAATCGGTTGAAAAACGGTCCTCGTTTGCAATTACGGGTTAGATAGTGAAAGACATTTCGATAGCAGTAATTTTTGTGGTGTTTTTATGTTGCTGTGTTCCTAAGTCTGCGAAGGCGCTTTTTCTGTTGAAGAGTGAGCGACTTACGTCCATCATTCGGTTGAAAACACATTGTTTATGCTTATGTAATATTGACAGACCCAGCATTTCATTTTCCGTTTTCAACAATATTTTTTCTATTCTTATTCAATTAGATTTTGCGAAATATTGTGACATAATAGCACCTGTAAGTAGTACAACAACACGCAATGACTATAAATTATATGCGGGTAATGCTTACCTTTGATGGATATTCTTGGTATAAATAGAGCATGTGTTTTAAACGTTATCTGTCTTATTATAAAAACATTCTTACTGCTTGTCAATGTGCAAATAATTCTCCTAAAATCTTGTTTATAATTACTTGAAGCAATAGAAACTAAATGATATTATAATATAGTGACACAAAAAAAAATTAAAACGAACGGTTTAAAATATGATCTAGTTAATTGAACTGAAAACAAGCCACATTAGTTTGGCGAGAGTAACATTCCTATCAAGATAATTAGGCACACATAATACACAAGTATCAAAACCATAATTCCACTTGTTTTAACAGGAAGTCGGTTTAATGAATTTTTATTGGTTACCGAAGACTTTCGAATAATGAAATCTGGGCGTTATATGACGACTAGTTTATGTCTATATCTGTCCTCTTTGACGTCCGCCGTCCATTTCGTTTGAATATATTATAGGCCAAGAGACAGGGGCGTCAGAAATTACGATGTTAAATATGTGATAAATGTTTTTATTTAATGGGATTTTTAATACGTTTCAAAGGGGACTCTGCCAATTATACACGATTTTAAAGTTATTTTCGCCATGATCAACACGCCTGCAAATTTGAATGGTACTTAATAGTAGATTTAAAAAGTAATTACTACTAAAAAGTATGCTGCTTATTTTTAGCAACGGATTTCTCAATTTACTATTACTTCTCAAAACGAAAACTTATTTGAAAACCTACGTAGGTACAACCCCGTACACCTATTTCTAAACCACTGACTGAACAAGGACTTACAAACACCTTCATAAATATTATAGAATTATAAGTGTTACATTTTGAATTAATAAAAGAATCAAATATGTAACACTTGTAAATGTGTTTTTCAATGTGTTCACCCAAAATACTTACAAAAATGTAACAGTGATATATTTGTAACCGAAATACAAGTATTAACAGTGTTGATAAGTGTAACAGATAAACCGCAAACTGCAATCCCGGCAAGATTGAGGATATTTTGGCAACGCCGCGTCTGTCTGTCCGCAGCTAGTTGTTGAGAAATATGCAGTTTTAGGTATAATTGCACGGCACCTACCGTGCCTAAGACTGCATATTTATGTTAACAATTAACACATTTAAAAGGTTACATTTTATTACTATAACATTAATGTATCTGCTATATTTATAAATGTGTTTATTTTAAAACAGTTTTAAAAACAGTGTTCAAAACAATTATTACGGTCACAGGTTGAGTCCCTGTTCTAAACTAACGTGTCTCTTTTAAATCTTTATACTCCAACACACACTTAATAATCTTTGACGGATTACATCGATAACATGTTTTTTCATCTAACCGTCTCCGGGCCTACTCAAGTAATTAACAAGGCAGCACAAGTTGACAATTTAAACTGGTACAGTTTTTTTTAATAATCTTCGAAATTGTGGTCCAATCACCAATCGTTTGTCCGTATGCATATAAAACAAGCTTCGGATCAAACCGTTAGAGTAAAACGTCTTAATAAATTTTGAACTCGTGTCGTTATTCTATCTTATTGAGAGGTTTTATTTGTAGGGAAAAAGTATCGATACCTTGGTATATCTAGTAGGTATTCATTAAAGTATTATTTTTTTTGAATGTTAAAACAACCTGACTTATCTCAACGCCAAAGCTTTCGCTGATATAGTATATCTGTCTCCCAAAAGGGCACAGCATTATGCTTGGCAATGGCCGTTTTGCGTGGATGTGTCGCATATTTTCCCCCAACTTTTTCTTTTATGTGTTTGTGTATTTTATTTGCATCATGCACAACCGCAAAAAAGGTATTGTCTTTCTTTCTTTGTCTCTGTCTACCTAGTCTAATTACTTCGAAAAGCCACCAAATGTAATAATACTTTTCGAGTCGATAAAGTATCCAGTGCAAATATTCTAATGGCCAACCGTTTTAGGGAATCCGGATGACGGCAATTTATCTATAAGATAAATTGAGGAATGCAATATTATTGGTCAAATAAATTAAACGGAACTTTCTTTGGAGGTGAAACAAGTCCTAAGCGCTAACTAGCTTATAGGTAAATCTTTATTTTGTAAATCGTTCTTTAATTAACTGACCGTGTACCTACTTGACAACTCAAAAGTGCCTGCAAATAGTTGAATTGAAATAAATGCTTTGAGTTTTTCAGTTATCGATATTTTTTTTTCGAATCCTTATTTTATATGGCATCGGTACCATAGAAGTGTACAGTGTTTTTATGGACACATTTCTTTGGATTAAGTTCGTGAAAACGATCTAAACTGACAGCTTTTATCGCCAATTGATTTTGATCTACATAAAAAACGATGTGTATCCATTGGGTTTATTCGTCTTCTTAGAAATCAGTGAAAGAAGTTCACTTAATAGCGGTGTTTGATTGTTTTTTATTATTATTAAAAATTTCTCTGTTACAAGATTAGTTGAGATTTTCTAGTAGTTCTTAGAATTGCTGTTTCTGATAAAGTACTTAAATAACATAACATCACGCCGCTACTCCATATGACAATCTAGAGGCTGGACAAAATCATACTAGTTGCTTATTGAATTGTATAATTTGTTATTTTTACTTTACTCACACACTGACTTTGTAAATATGTGAGCACCATGTACCTATCACGTGATTTATTTATCTGTCTTTGCTTATTTTAGATTAATTTTACCTATTTGTGGTATAGTATTTTTATTCTGGCTGCTTCGTCTTCACATACAAAAATATAATTCATGTGTACAAAATAATGATAACATTTTAAAAGAGTAACGGTGGAATTTCTTGCCCCTTCTTCTCCATACGAAACTACCTTTTGGAAGGGGCGCGCGGGCGCCTAGAATCAATTATATTGTAGTTGACGTTCAAAAGTGCCTTTTAGTGCCTATTTGAAATAAATGCTTTGACTTTGACTTTGCCTCTAACTCCCGCAGAGTTAGGCAGAGGAGTACCTATAGTACACCCACATATCGCTAGTTCTTTTTAAGTCCGATGTGATCAGGAATGAGACTGCTGCCATCAACCGGGCAAGAATCCAGACACCGAGCTGCTTCTGAGAAATTCCTGATGCAAAAACACAATAACAATTTTCCCGGCCTAGGAATCCAGTCCAATCACGGTGATCACCAATCTATCTTCACGGTGAGATTTTTACAGAATCATGTCGATTCTGTAAAAATCTCACCGTGAAGACTTGCGTGGAGTGAGCTGATAGTGCCATCCCGTCTTGGTCAATCCCTAGCATCAGTGGCACTGAAAGCTCACTCCACGCTCACTTCACCTAAATTTCACGGTGTGATGGTTACAGCACTACAGGACATCATGCTTGACAGTAGTAGTATTTTGAATGTTTACTGTTAGCAAAGAAGTCGAACCGTGAATCTTGTCTTTACGATAACCCTTGACACGATGGTTGCATATTTCTGCGACAACATCCGTCTCAGCATTATCTTGTCAATGATCACCGAAGTTATCGTTCAATTGTAAAATCGTTGTAATCACAGAATCAACAACTTATACATTTAAATGAAAGAGGCACACGTTTGTATGGGATTGTTTATGGTCTGGTAGCACATGTATGAGAATGGTCCGATTTATGAGTATCTGGGTATTGGTAACATTATTTGTATGAATCGGGCCGTTTGATGTCAAAGGAAAGTCGCGTGGTTTTATGTATTACAAGGGTTCTATCGCGATCCTATGATCTCTGTAGGTTTCTGTTAATGTACCGCTTAGAGAACCGTTTTAATAAATGAATCTCATTTAAGAGTTCCTTCTTAAGTATCGAGTTAATGCCTCAATAAGATGTAGATTTTATTTTATGTATTATGTAGGATTTTTTCTTTATACCTTTAAAACTATTGGTAGGAAGAAAAAGGCATTTCCAATTGTGACAATGAGGTTTATTCAACACATCATAAAATTTCGAGTCTTGTCCAACATAAATTGGCAGTAGATCAGAAAAAAACTTAATCCAAATTATACATCTTCAACATTAAAGCGGCACATGGCAAAATCCAATCTAACAAAAAGCCGAATCAAATAACAGATGTTCAAAATAATTTCATCTTACTATCATCAGTAGCTCATTTCATTTACATTATAATTGCACAAACGATCCGGGTGCATTTTTTCTGAAGTACAGTGTGTACACGTAAACCGCCGTACATCGCGTGACAATTGTCAGCCAGCAATACACTTGATTTACAAATAATTGACCTAATGTTGTAACGAACAATCATAATTCATTTTAATCAACCACAGACGCGTGCGCCATCTTGGATTTTTTATAGTGTAAAGAAATGCGTGCAGCTAATGTTTTCCGCTTCAGTTGACTGTTGTGTGTAAAAAAATCTTTTGCCGATGTGTCAATTATGGAGATGATTTTCCTTGTAATGTCATTTTGTGATTATGGGGCTATTGTTATGGTATTCTGTCACGGTATATTGACATTTACTTATGCAGTTTATTATAATTGAGTGTTGTTGGTATAATTGCTACTGTATAATGTGGAGTAGGTAGGTAGATGATTACTTCAGGTCACGTCATGATCATCATTATATCCGGATCTATATTAATCAAGTAATGATTAGCTACTGGTTTGTTTTCAAGCTAGTTTATGTTAGGAGAATTTAATGAACTATTTATTTATTAATTGGTGGAGGCACTCTTTGATATTTGTCGATCGCTTGTTTTCTGTAAACATATACATGTCTTGTTCACCCACTGAAATTTATGTCTCTTCTCCGTCATTTCGTGTCTTCTATCAAATGTATTTCTAACCCCCTTATAATTCTGACTTATTTTCTTTAACATGGTTTAAAACAAATTCTCTCAATGTACGTTTTGTAACACTCTGGTGTAGGGACCAGTTCTGTCACAAACACTAATAAAACAAACTAATTATTAATAACACCACGAAAAGTGTGTCTCGCCTTCAGATAACACGCGACAACTCTAAAATGAATATTCAAGAGCTTGTTAATACCTTTGGCTGCCATTCAATGTGCCTAATATGATTTATATAAGCCAACATGCTGATCAAAAACCAACTCTAAACTGGAAACGAGAAAGTCCAATTCCGCTTGTGAACATTTAGTAATCAGCCCTTATCAGCCGCCCACGCATGTCTCGATCTTTATTTTAATTTGATGTCGTAATTTCGTATGATATTAATTTATTGGGAGGAGCAGTGTTTAAATTATTTTTGGGCTACCGTTGCACACTAATTATTTTAACTAAAACATTACAAATTGTAGTGACACAAATTGAAAAGAGTATGCTTAGATGGTTTGGTCATGTTGAGCGGATGAATGAAAGGAGACTAACAAAAGGTATGTTCTTCAGGAAGGTCAGGTGCGAAGTACTCTCAACCGGCGCTCGTGTATGACCAGATGTATGAACGTAAACGAGGCAAAAGGAGTATGTAAGGAACGTAGCCGGTGGCGTTCTGTGGTTTCTGCCTACCCCCATGGGAAGAAGGCGTGAGTTTATGTATGTATGTATGTAAAACATAACACGGGTTTTTGTATCTGGAAAAATGTATAATAAATCTCCAATATATGCAATGAGAGATGAAAATATTTATATCTACATTTAATTTGGTATACACAGAACTTCACAAAACGACCTTACAAGGCGACTATCAGAAACACTAATCAATAGATATTTCTCAAACCAACTCCAGTAATTCAGAGATTACTTTCATCCATACCTGTCAAAACCCTTTTGGCTTTACCGCAGATCGATCAAAACTAGTTTCACCTTCGTTTCTGACTACCCCATGCGCCATGCACGTACATAAACAAGTCCATTCATTCCAGAGATTAAACGTTCATGTTTAAAAAGAAAAATAACGCGGGACCGGCACTGCGGCAGATTGCATCTGTGGAACGTCTGCACTATCAATCATTCTTTATCGTTCTTTTGCCGTGGACTGTACTGATTAAATTATTCCACGGTGGTGACTTAATGAAATAGCCTGGTTAGGAAGGATTCACACAGCGGTGGCTGGTACTCACAATCGGGCTTAGGGCGCGATAAAGATACACTATTTCCCACATTGTTTGCGACTGCCTTTACGCTTTTAAATATCAAAACTGCTATTTGCATTCTGGCAAAAAATAAAGGGGGCTAAAAATAGGGTCTAAAATGGAGCCTAATTATTTGCAAATGATTTACATTTTGTCATATTACAGCTGTAAATAAAACGCCGATAACTACGTGCACCAGCCAGTCCAGTATAGACAAACACTAACTAACTCAAACTCACAATCAATGACCATTCGTGCACACCATTCATTCATAAACAGCTTAAAGTCACCTTTTGTACAAAATCTAACAGTAAACTTAATAAATAGTAGCATTGCTCTAGCCACAAATCATGGCCCGCAGTGTACCTTATTACGTCAAGTTATGAACACGCAAACACACAATTGTGCACACAGCAACATCGCACATCATGGCGGCACGGCCAATAAATATGCATACATTGTCAATTAATAGCCTATATTAAATTAATGGCCGCTTGCTATTTAGAAATGAAACGGTTAAAGTAGTAAAGGGTTCTGCACCTGTTTGAGATTGATAAGTTTTTAAGTGAAGATTGTGATAAAATCTTAAGGGAATTGTGCATCTTTTTTGCCCGATAAACACAACCGGTTAATTTTTGCGCTTCGATTAAATCTGACTTTGTCAGGAGTTTTAGAACAACAAAATAAAAAATCTGCCTAATCAATAACATGATGATAATGATGATGGTATATTATCTGTATATTATCAAAGAGTCCAGCTTAAAACCCATATATTTTACTACTGACTGACAGTGCTTGTCACTTCTCAAGTGTTCTTTTGTTGTCATATTTTCTGAATCATTCAAATCCAAGTCCTAATCACTTGCGGAACCCAATACTGTCGGCAATAAACCAAGTGAGCCCGTTTCGAATCACGAATAAGGGAGTCATAATAACAGAGTCCTCTAAGATATACTGTGTACCAATTAGTTAACTTCTTGTCTTGACAACGGATTGGCCGACACTACAATATTGATTAACTGAAGCTCCAGATAATTGGCTATGTGGTTATTAATTAGTTCTCCTTTTGAATATATTAATATTTATAAGTAATTTAGTGATAGTACCGAGATTATAACTCTGTTATTTAATTTTTGAAACGGGTTCTGCTTTGGGTTATTCGATTAGGGAATTGATCGTCTAGTTGTTAATCATACGAGACCGTCACCGGTGCTACGAGTATATCTTCTGTGCATCGGGTTGAAAATAAGTGAGATTCATTGGCTGGGAAAACCATTAAAAAAAAAGTGCTAAAGAGTTTCAAATTGAACTGAATAATTAGCAATTGCTACGCCTTTCGTTATTTTGAGAAATGTGAGATTAATCCCAGTTACGGAAACTGTACGTGCACGAAAAACCACTTTGAGAATGTTGTTCGTAGATAACAGCCGGTTGTGTACTTTTTTCTGCACCCAAGCGTATTCAAACTACCGAGAAATAAACGTTAACGAGATCAATACCGAAATACCTTCTCAGGTTAGTTCGCAACAATTTATTTAGCTAAATTAACCGAAGCACATCGTATTTGCATTCGATTTCCATAACGCGGTACAGGCGTATCGAGCGGCCATACGTCACTGTAACCCCGAGATATAGCCCGAACGGACTGCTTGATCGATTGTGCGATTCGAACATCGAGAATTTAACGGTATTGAAACGTTGTTAATTTTATTTTGCTACGGTTGGAATGATGTTTAAGTATGGATGTTATTTATGTTTGTTTTTAAGGATGATTGAAAATAATTTGTCATTTTCATGAAATCCACTATTACAAAATCGTTATTAATTACAATTAATTAAAAACGGTTTTGTAATAGTGGCTTTCATGTGACATCTTCAAAGACAAAGAGAACATGATGAAAGAAAGTTGTGATTTCATGAAAATATGTTAGACTAGCTTTACGCCGCGACTTGGTCCGCTTGAAAGTTGTTGCACCCTGTCGTATCGCATTGCCCGCGCTATTAGCGTTTCTCTCAGACTTTTTTCTTTGTTTCTTCCTGGCTTTTAAGGGTCGTAGCGTGATGTTAAACAACCTATAACTATCTCAAGAATTGGGCTATCAAATGCAAACAGGTTTTTTATTACTCACATAGTGCGTTCACTTTTAATACACCGTAACTTACTTACGTAGCATGCCGGGATTAGTCGACAGAAGAAAAGACAGATACAGAAAAGATTATTGTCTATTCTTCGTCGACAAAACACGTTTCAAAGGTGGTCATCCTATGCGGGCTGGGTGACAGTTTATAATTGAGACAATCACACAAAATAACGGGAAGCGGAAACTAAAAACTCATAACACAACATCACGCCCTGTTTTTCCGTTCAAAGGTGCCTTTTAAATGCCTATTTGTAATAAATACTCTGACTTTTAATTTGACTTTGAGTACACCCACATTTCGCCAGTTACGTTTAAGTCCCATGTAACAGGGGGCGAGCGTGTTGCCATCAACCGGGCACAAATTCAAACTCCGGGAGAACTTCCAGATAGAAAACCCCAATAATACTTTGGCCCAACCGCGCTCAGCAGTAGCGGTTCATCAAAACAAAAAACTCATCCATTTAAATTAACACAAAAAAGTAGAGTACATTCCGCCAAAACAACTGAATATTTAACAATATCGTACCGATATCGTTTGTCATAAATAATCCCCGCTCCTTCATTATCGGACTTCAGATGAGACGGCCGGTTTTTTGCCAACATCGTGATTTATCCAAAGGAAATTGTCAGACAACTAATGGCTCTTTGTTTATTGATTTATATGTTGCAATATTCGGTAGCGAGAAGGGTCGGTATAATATCGGTACTCGTTTATTTTGCCGCCTGATTGAGCTACTGCATAATCCGCCCACGAGAAAACGGCTATTCCGAACGCTCACTGCCCAACCCATCGTAGCCTTTTTAATTTAGACGCGTAATCAAAATTATAGGGTACGTAGATTGGTGTGAATTAGCGAGTAAAAATTTAATGGGAACGCTTCTAGGATGTATCTTTATTAAGCTTTTTTTGAGGTTGCTGTGCAGGAAATGATTTTAGAATTAATTAAAAAAATTGATATATTGTTTTGGAAAGACGATAATTATGTTTGGAAAAAAAAACATTTTTAGATTGGTTGTTTGGTATCTGAGTTTTATGGCACATAATAGTCCTATGTTTTTAAATCATGTATCACAGTGATATAAACATAATGTGTGTAAGGATGATCGGACGGATCGGACGGAGAGAATTGGACAATTTTGAATAAATCTGGAACTGAATATCTACTCCTTTGCCACAATAACATAACATAATCTCGTTTAACTTCAACTTCAAGAAATACAAGTGTAAACAAACTACATTTCCCGACTTCTGATCAATCTAGAGCGGTATTATTAAGTCACGATCATTTTAATGTCGTGCGAACATTGAATTTAAGAATGATTTATTTTCTACAAAGTATAAAGTAATAAAGCTCCCGTTAAAAAACCGTTTTAGATTTATTAATTAATTGATTGCTTTTTCGGGTTCCGTACCAATGGGTGCCAACGGGATGGCGCCTATTATTAAGGCTCCGCAACCCGTCCGTCTGTCACAGGACTGTATATTTTGAACCTTATAGCCACGTTCAAACGGACGTAAAAATCACGCGGCGGGATTTTTCCGCGCACTGGATTTTCAACTCTGGGTATTGAACCAAGGATTGAGAATCCAACAGAGTGCATGGCGACAGACTCTATTTCAAAATCCAGAGCGCGTAAATATCCTGCCGCGATATTTTTAGTTCCGTGCACACGTGGACTAATATATAGGTACTTGCAATTTTCACAGAATATGTGGGGTACTATGTCCGCCATAACAAAAAATGTTGAAAATAAAATAAAATTGAAAAATAATATAAACAGTTTTAGTTTTAAATATTACCACCTCGTTCAAGAAACGTGTTCAGTATTAAATATTGGACGATGGTACATACGGAACCCTTCGTGAGCAACTTCATCACGCGTTTGGCCGCTTTTTTAAATTAATTGATTGCATTTTAAATACAGTTACTTACTTAAAATTTTGTTACATAAAATTATATCGGTACTACTTTCACTTTAAATGTCGTGACAAATGATCTAAAATTGGCCATTTCAAAATGTTGAAGCAATTAATAAGAGAGATAACGTAGTAAATTAGGAAAAAGGAAGTTATAGCCTTGTTTCGAAGTAAACATATTCCGAAATCATGTGTAATTAACTAATTGATTCACAACTTGTTTGTATAGATTTAGCCGATGTCACGTCATTCTGTATTTTCTCATTGTTACTTAAAATTTCCATTTTTCAAAAGACAATTTTTTGTTCGGTGGTTTAGAAATCTAACAGTAATTTGAATATTTCTGAAAAAGGGCCTTAGTTTGCTTCTTTCTACCACCGCAGCGGATTAAATTAAATTAGAAAACTCAATATCATTTTTGAATACCTATCCATAGATGCCCCACACGTATGGGTTTGTTGAAAAAAAGAAATTGAGTTTCAGTTCCAAGTATGGGGAAACCCCCAAAATTAATTATATATATATATATATTTTTTTGTGAAAATCTTAATGCGGTTCACAGAATACATCTAATTACCAAGTTTCAACAGTATAGTTATTATAGTTTCGGAAAATGGTGGCTGTGACATACGGACGGACAGACATGACTAATCCATAAGGGTTTCGTTTTTTTGCCATTTGGCTACGGAACCCTAATAAAAACCGTCCGAAAATATGATATGCTGTTCCCGAATCCTCCACACGAAAGCATCAGACAATCCGACCACAAAATTAATGCCGTCCGGAAAGCCACGACTTAAAGAATTTTGAACGTCCAAATTGAATGTTTGGTGACCACAAATTATTTAGACCGTTCCTTCCATAAAAACAAATGGTCATTTAGTAGTACGTGAAGCATGGAATAACGAATATGCTATTCAAATTATTCTTCACGCTCACTATTTTACGGATCATCAGCAGTGTGATTTGGTTTGAAGACTTTTATTTTGTTGCGGCTAATTCCAAAGGGGTTTTTATATTTTCGTGTTGGTCTACAGTGCTTAAAAAGCCGGTGATTTAAAGTTAATGACCAGATATTTACTACTGTTTCATTAGCAAACATTTTATAGATAAAAATCAACCTGAATTAGTAATACGTACCTACTTGACCACTCACACATATTAAGTCACTCCTGCATGTCGATTCTGCAAATGTGGAGTGAGCTGTCAGTTTCATCCCGTCTTGGTCAATCCTAAGCATTAGTGTCACTGGCAGCTCATTCCTCGCTCACTTCAACTAAGTTTTTACGGTGAGCTGGTTACAGAATAGCACTACTGATCCGTCAAAGGGAGAGGTTTACCCATAGTAAAGCTACATTACGTGTATAATAGAAGGCGAAGGGGAACACACAATAAAGAAGAATTTACAAAGAATTTAGAATCATCAGCTCATATAACTCTAGTCTATTTAATAGGTTTGAGTACAATGTACCTGTAATATTATCAGTGTATTGTTGAGTTCAAACATCTACTCTGTAGAAGCATATCAACATTGCAATAAAACACAGGAAATTCTCAGTACCTCATAAAGAAGAACCTAAATCTTTACATTTCTTTTACAAATGTCACGTGGCGACATTCGAGTCGCTCGTGCGCACATTACCACCGAGCCTGATGTCACGTAATGACTGGTTCGTAACGCGTGTTAGGCTGCGCGCACACTGGCTACTAATGCCACCGCGGTTATTGACGGGCTCATTATGAGTGCGACAAAAAGCTTAAAGTTTAGTAGCGGTGTTGTGAGCTGGAGTTTTAGAAGTGCTTCTGAAATATTTCTGTGATATTTTGGACTTTATGTAATGTTAGGTTGCAGCAGTCTTGTAATCCTGTTTCATGAATCGTTCGGTGTTGTTTTGGGATTTAACATAACATCACACCTTGTTTCCCCGAAGAGTTGGGCAGAGGTGTACCTATAGTACACCGACATTTCGCCAGTTATGTTTAGGTCCCATGTAATAGGGGGCAAGCCTATTGCCATCATCATCATTGTTTTGGGATTTTAGTTCATATAAATCAAAAAACATCTTGATTATAGTTTTATTAGAAGATTTTTACGTAATTATATGACAATAGCTTTTGCCCGCGGCTTCTTCTTTCCTCTTCCTCGTGGAGGTCGGAACTCACAAAAAGTATTACTTATATTTATAAAGTTAACTCACTATTAAAGTTTCTAATAATTAGACGTAGCGCCATCTAGCGTGCTTAGGCAATTAAGACCGTCGATTGTTATTGTTCTTTGCCTCAGGAACAGTACCTTTAAAAAAAATACCGTATGGGCATTTTTTGTACCCCAGACAATTTGTATGAAAAATTTCATGATGATCAGTTTTGTGGTTTAGGCACAAACAACCTTACTTTCACATTCGTAATATTAGAATAAATTAATAAAAAAGTTAGTATTAGAATTGGGATAGATATGATTAGGATGGTGTTGGAAATTGCTGATTGATTTTATTGGTCGTTTACGTTTTTCCATAAACATTTTAAATCTTGCGAAAATTCACTCACGTGTGATCCAACATGATTTCATTGTCATCTCACCGTGAAAACTTACGTGAAGTGAGCGTGGAGTGAGCTGTCAGTGCCACTGTTGTTAGGGATTGACCTAGATGGAATGACACTGACAGATCACTCCACACAAGTCTTCACGATGAGATTTTTACAGAATCGATATGCTGGTTGTTAGTTAACAATTATTTAATTCCATCCCAAAGTTATCCTTTATTTTCGGTACCTTACCTTTGTATACTCAAGCTTTATTAATTAAATACCTATCAAATATCAAGACTCATTGAACCTCATTGGATGAACCCAACAGGTTTGAGCCAGCATACTTCATTATAAATTCATTTGCGCGCAATGTGCGATGTCATGACTTTGATTATTGGCTGTGATGAGTGTTATTAGGTCTTTTATTGTTTAAAAGTATTGGTTTTCTTTTGTTTTGGGTCACTATTGATATGAGTCAGAGGGAGGAATGGAATACCGTTTCATTTGAAATAAATACAGTAGTGTCGTCTGCCATTGTAAAATAGATTTTATTTATATGTGGAAAAAGATTTAAAACAACTCGTGATGGTGCGCTGAACATCATCATCAGAATACCACAGTATTTTACAAGGAGCGACTGCTTATCTGAATATCTCAACCCAATTAAAGGGTAATACGATACCCTACGATACGATAAGTTGGTTTAGTGGTCGCAATCGCTACTGCTGAGCATGAGGTTCTGGGTTCGATTCCCAGGTCGGACAACGTGTTATTGGGTTTTTCTATCTGGAATTGTGCCCGGTAGATGGCGATAGGCTCGCCCCCTATTACATGGGACTTAAACATAACTGGCGAAATGTTGGTTTACTATAGGTACACCTCTGCCCAACCCTTCGGGGAAACAAGGCGTGATGTTATGATATGTTATGTTACGATACCCCTTGGTAAGACTGGTTGTCAGACTTTCGGGCTTGTGACGACCCGAAACGACTGTCAAAGATCCGCGAATGACGGTTGAGACCAACGGCTTTCTGAGGCACGAGGGTTTCTCGGTATGTAAAGATGGTCATCCACGGACCAACTGCGGCTTAGCTTAGCTGATCGATCGACACGTTACTACTTAGACACGAGCCCCTCGATGGTGAACTGAACATGGGCAATTAAAATTGAGCAATTCTTGCAAAACATTTCAAATTGCTTAGTGTTGCCAAGACGTCCTATATTTAACACAATTGCCAAGAATTGCGCAATTAATTGCCCGTATATGCGCATCTTGAACGTCTAAACTTATTAAGTTGAGAATAAATCATCCTTATCGAAAACAAAAATTAAAAAAGAAACTGACAGCCCAATTACTTGAGAAGTGTTATTATTTAATTCAAGATTTTTTTAAATGGCACTACACTCTAGATTTCAATTTTGACAGTATGTGTTTGTTGACATTATAATGCCTGGTTTAAATTGTATAATTTTATTTTAATTTTTAAATTATTATTTTTCAAAAAAAAAATATTTGACTAAGGAGTTAATTTTTTTACTAACTTTATTTTCAATATCTGCATGCCTAATTTAAGGTAGATTGTACAGGGATCACAAAGTTTGTAAACACCTTATTTATATACCTACTTTCTAAGCAAATAAACATTATGAATATGATTATTAACATCATCCATACCAGTTAAATTCGGCTTATTTATATCCCTTTTTTCAACAAAAGTACTTAGAGAATATTCTGATACATTCCTGAACTATTATGGCCACTTCAACATTACTTCCTATAAAACCTACCTATGACTTGCATTTCATCTAATGGCTTCCCTGGACGTATGAAGGACGTAGCCCGTTCTAAGACATGCATGTTTCTTATTTCTTAGCAGTCATTCTTTATCAACTGGAGATGTTACGTGTATTGACTTATCTGCCTATCTTTGATGTATGTGTAGGACACAGTCGGTGTTTGTTTTCAGATGCTTATTTTTACTTTCGATATTTACTGTACCATGGTTTACTTCGTCATACAATTATTTATTCGTTAATTCTGCCTTTATCAAAAAAGAAACGACTCTTCACCTTAAATATTTCTTTTGTAAACTTAAATCATTAATAACAATATCTGTGTAAAGTTAAGTCATAGACAACGTCAGTATCACCATATTTTTTTATGTTTAAACTAAACACAGTGACTACAAAATCACAAGAAAAAAACAAGCAGTCCTATAATTTAAGCCATGGTGTCAACATCTGACAATACCAGCCAAGTAATCACAGAAAATGCCATGATTTCAAAATCTAACCTCAAACTTTCTTTCACAGGAGAAACCCCACAAATGCAGCCTCTGCTCCAAGTCGTTCCCGACTCCAGGGGACCTCAAGTCGCACATGTACGTCCACAGCGGATCCTGGCCTTACAAGTGTCACATCTGCTCTCGAGGGTTCTCCAAACACACCAACCTGAAGAACCATCTGTTCTTGCATACTGGTAAGTTATATTTACCAACTTTTCTTCTCTCACAGAAAGATGTGGGAATGTTACAGGCTGATTTTGCTACCATTTTTTACTCACGACCGGTACCTGAGAGATTGCTAGGTAGATGAAAAAAGAAAATAACTTTCTTGTGCAGGTTTCAACTGCCAAGTATAGTACTTGGCAATTGGAAAATAGAACTAAGGAGATGTAGAGACTGATGGTGATACAGCATAACATGTGCCTACCATAGTTCTACACGATGATAATGATAACATTTATAATGATTTATCAAGTCATATAATAGAGTAACAATAGCAAGCTTCTCTAAAAGCTCAGAAAAAATAAATAAAAAAATAAAATAAATCAGAAGAGTCATCTCGAACAAATAAATCATGTCTACTTTATGTGGTTTCATTCGATCTTAACACAATTTTTATACAGGCCATTTTAACTACTGATAATTGTGTTTTTTTGTTTAATAATATGGTTTTCTTTTGTTACAGCTAAACATCAAAGGAACAGTGCGAGGGATGCCACTTGAATTGAGAAACTACAGTTTATTTTTACATTTACATCAAACAAGATGTAAAGCTACATTATTTTTAACATTTAAGACCTTATGTCTTACAAAATATAAAAGTGTGATATTAGAATAATTATTTTTTAAGTGTTATCTATTTAAGTTGTATTTATGACATGCTTATTTAACTTAGGGTTTAAAAAGAAGGGATTGATAAAAATAAAAGTTTTGGGGGCTTTTTATCTTTATTAAGATTTTTATACGTATATATAAATTCGACTTTATTATACGGTTTTATGGACTTAATTTTGGGGTGTAAAGTATTTTAAATTAATTTATATTAGTATTTTGGAAGAAATAAATAAGCAAAATAAATATACAGAAACAAGTCTAGGATAGCGGTTATATCTGTAGGATAAACTATTGCTATTTTAAAGAAAACTAATTTGAAGTCTAAATTATTTATTTACTCAACATTTTATATATGTACATTAATTTATAACACTGATTGAATTATAGCAAATCGTTTTTATTTCCCTGATGACACTATAGTATCCACATTAGTGGCGATGAAACTACCGTTATACCTGTAATACAGGTTTTTGTATAAACCTACTTCAGGCACCAGTCTCTCACAAAGTTAGCTCCTTGTTTGTGCACTTCTATCATTGTTATATTAGTATTAAGTACATAACTTGTGAAGAGAAAAATAAACGTATAATAATAATAATAATAATAATTTGTTTCATCTGAGTTTCTAAAAATAAAGTGCCAAATACACAAAAGTGTTAATGATAGTATGAACAGTTTTATCGGACTGATAATTTTATCGAATTAAGAGATGATCTTGAACCGTTTCGAACAGATATTTTTGGCTACATGGTAGTTAAAAACAGTGTCGAAATTACTACATAGATTTATGTAGAATAAGATGTAATTGTAAATATTAATCATAAGGGCATAGGATATACATACATTGAGTACGTGTATTGTGATTACGTCTCCGTCCATTTTAGTGTAAATATAATTTAAGGGTGCTTATACGCAACGAATTATTAAATTATGAATATTATTTATATTTTTAGCTAAGTATTTCATTCGGTAAATAAATGACTATAAATTCATTTGCATTTTATTTCTATACCAGGTGTATTACTTTTCATACAGAATATCCAAATGGATTAAAAATAGATCTTTCATAATAATAATTGTGATAATTCCTATCCCAAGAGAAAAGGCTTACCTAAACTAAGTACAGTTCATTCACAGTTATTTTACCTCTGATTTCTGTCCAAATCACAGTGATCTTTATTGCTATTGCAGTAAGGTTGCTGTTAGGTTGCTGCCATTGACAAGTCTGTCAAATTTACAATGATCTTTATAGTCGTTACAATAAGGTGCTATTGGGCTGATGCTGTCATAAGTAATTTACAAAATTTGAACAAAACAGTGACTCAGAAATCCGGACGATACTCTAAGTCATATTACGTCAGATGCCTCGCCCTTTGTCATTTTGAAATCTTCAGGTAACTCTGTATATGAAACAGTGACTGCACATAGGTCAAGGTACTTTTAAATTCGATGTAAAAGTTGACAGGGAAAGTAGGATAAATAGTGTATGTTATCAAAATAATATCGGAATCAATCATTGCAAAAATTACTCAGAATATAATCTTCTCTAATCTAAATCTAAAATCTGGTTCATACCTGTGACATCAAGCCGTGCAACAAAAAATACTATACCGCGTTAATGAAGAACCAAAGTCAGAAACAAAAATCAAAGTATTCTATTTCACCTACATGGGCACTTATGAAACGTCAGAACCTAGGTTCACGGTTCCAATTGGTCGTTCGCTATAAAGAAGAGCAAACAAAAAACTCAACGTTTACTCTTTCAAAAATATTTGACTCTTACAATGTTTTCAAAAAACAGTGTTAATAGGTATAGGAGGAGAGTGTAGGCCTGTCAACAAGTATGCAATACCATATGCTTAACAAATAGACAATGGTCTATAATTGTACAACCTACCAGGCCTACAACGTTCTCACATTCACAAAATATAAAATAATCTAAAAAAGAAAAAGAGAAAACAAAATATTAAAACCAATTTAAACCAAATTAAATTATTGCCATTTCAACTTTAACAAATCTGAAATAATATGCTGTTCACAGAAGCCACTTATAAAGAGTTAAAAAGAGAATTGTAGGTATTTAATGTTAAATCATCAGAATATTATGTCAAAAATGGTATGAAACTTCCTTGTCTTCAACGTAGTCTTTATTCTTATAATTTGCTATTTGATAAGGACACGTTTCATGTGGGTTTTGAACTTTCCATCGCTAAGTTCTGTAACCGACTTTCGCAACTTTTTATAAAAGCGGACTGTATATAAGAAATTATTTGCTTGTTTTAGTTAATCGAAATTTGGGTATTACAATTTCATTTTTACTACGTGTATTTATATTATGGAAATCGCTTCTTATTTTAAAAAAGTCCTAAGTTTTTGCGAACATACTTTCTAAGATATAAAGAGAAGGCAGAGTTTGTATATCAATTCAATCAGAAGACAGTATCTAATATGCTGAGTATCAGAACCTAAACAAGGATCAAAAACCAAAAGTGGTAACAGTTACGTCTAAAATACGTCTAATGTATACCTAGTATATTCATCTATACACATCGATAGACCTAGACATGTACACACATTGGTCAAAGCATCGAAGAGGCGTAACAGGGTCCCATAAACGACAGGTAGCTTATCAATCGCTCTAGACAGCACAATAAACTGTCTCCATCGAACCAGCTTACGACATCCAATACACAGAGCCTCATGAAATATGACTTAATAACATCATCATTCGTACATCATTACTCGTACATATGGTGGAGGGGTCCATGTCAACCAGCGTGAAACCGGCAAAACTAATCGCAATTTAAAACTATCTGCTTTATATTTAGAAGTTTCTCGAAGCGAGTAGGCGTTGTACACGCAAGCCCTCAACTGATTTGCATAAAACAACTCCAGTCGAGTGTATTAAGACTTAATTGTTGCTGCCGTGGAGTGTCCGTGCCTTGTGGGACGCTACATGAACCGTGGTCTCGATAAAAGCCATACCAACATTTCATTGGCGAGGAAATTCAATGTTGAACGTTATTTATTGTTAGATTTTATTATTACTTCGATTTTATTTGGTTTTGCGATGGTGCGATGCGATTCATGCTTTACGAAGTGTGCATCTTGAGGTTTGAGTGAGGAATAAACAAAGAACCAATTATGTAGCATACTTTTTAATTGTATTTCCAATTTAGGTAATTTGATGACGGATTTTTTGGCCCACCTGCACCACATATCATTAAACAAGTTTAGCGATGAACGAATTTAAAACATCGCTCCGTTTCCGTTAACCGTTTGAAGATGGCAGAGACAGAATGATGTTTTGAATAGGTTTTGTGTGTACAAGCAGACTTGAATAATGGATGAGAAAATTATTGTACCAATTCTTCCAAAAGACATACAATGTAAGCTGGAAAAGTCAGAATTTTAGACTGACAAGATATTCACGAGAATAGTTCAAGCTGAGGTAAGAAAATGAATTCACCTATGTTAGTCGAAGAAAGGACAGAAATTAAATTATTTGCAGTGCTTCATTAATAAAGTGTGTGTGTGTGCGTGATGTAAATGATTAAAAATAACAATAAAACATTTACATTTAAGATTTTCTTATCACAATAAGGCGATCTTGTTACTTGCCAAAACTCCGTATAATTTGAACAGTTATTTTTATTATATAAGTTAATTGCAGAACTCCGTGACATCCCAGAACTATCAATTTCTTGACAACACTTGAGATTTCCGGTGTCTGGCCCACCCCCACATTCATCTTAAGACCTCATAATATGTTCTTACAAAAAACGAATTGCAAAAGTAGCAGAATCTCAATTAATTATATAAATTGGCTGTAATATAAAACGCTTTACATAACTCGGTGTAGTAAATAGTGGCTGACATAATCATTAAACTTTCACTAAGTTAAAACTAATAAATATAATTTATTGATTTATTTATAATGATTCTCGAATGACGATGATAAATGTTATTGACTTGAGCAGCTCCGTTTTCGTGAATTTATACAGCATGTTTATTTTTCGAAAGATTATTTTATTCATTTACAAGCAATAGACATATTCTGTGTATCTTTTTCAGTTAATTGTATACTTAACGTTTACACCAACTAAAGCCCCATTTTATGTCCAGGGAAATCACTGACCATTCCAAGGCTGCCTGGAAGAGTACGCAGAAAGCTTTTTTTATGTTTGGCATCTCGCAGGTCAAATTAAGGACTAAAAACTAAGCGACTACACCCTAAGGGCACCCCCTGTGGGGTACGAACCTCGGCTTAGGGCGTCGCTGTAAGACGGCAGCAAGGGACTAGCTGGATCAGGGTTTGAGTGATTTTGGGACAAATTTAAAGCTACAGGCTCGGCGGCTCGAGCAAGGGTCGGGAGGGGTTTCGCAGAAATCGACAATGCCGCCCATTATATATTTTGTGGTGTTCGATATCTTTTTTTTCGTGACGTATTTTTGTGGTGTAAATAACTACGTAAGCCTTTTTCTCTCGTGTCAGAAAATGTATAATGCTTACAGCCGTAAACAGTTGGTGTAGTCATCAAGATGGTAGCACGACTGACAGCCTAGGATACTCCAGACGAAAACTCCATACCTTTACTATTAGAGGCAGTGTCATTACTCAAGATTCGGTGCAATCATCATTTATAAGGTGCAAGATAACTTAAATTGGTTTAAAAATCTATGATGCCAAATAATTTTAGCTAAAAGACAACATCATCATCATCCACAGCCCGACTACACCCACCGCTCTCCTTTCTTGTGCCAATTTAAACGCTCCTAAACTAGCCTCATCCAGGTTCTACCCGCGATGGCAACAATTTCGTCCACCCATCTCGCCGCCGGTCAACCAACACTTGAGTGTCCGTGGTGTTTCTTGCCCGTTCTTCACCATAGGTACCTACTACGCTTTGAAATGGGCAACTAGCTTAATTTTTCTGACCGACCGACCTTGACAATTCAAAAGTGCCTGTAATGGGTTTATTTGAAATAAATGCTTTGAGTTGAGTTGACTTCGTCGTCCAGTCCGTGGACGCCACTCGGTCACTGCCTTACTCCACCTGTCCTACGCAACCCCATTTGATTTCTATAACTTGTTTACCGATATCGAAAACCCTGAGAGGGTCTTCGGATGTCGACGTTTGGAACTCGGTGTAATAATAGCCTTATGCCAAGTATGGAACGCATATGGCTCTCTGTGCAACTCTGCTATGCCTACCTTGCACTTAGCCTCCTGCCTGAGAGACTACGTCTCAGCAACGTACGTCATGGTGGGCAAAACACACAGACAAAACTCCACTATGTCAGAATTTCTGCCTCTGACTTCACACATAGTGGAATTTTAGCTGATTTCAGAATGTCGTCTACTTTGCTAAATGCGGCTTACCCAAGGTGTATTCATGCTGAATGCAAAAAGGCATTTCTAGCCCCAACATGAAATAAAATATCTCGCATTGAAGTTTTTTTTTCTGATTGTAGCTTACTTTGTTGAAAGTCGGATGTGTATCTATGGTACTTTCCATAGATAGTTAATGTGCATGCTAATGTGGGCATTATGAACGTGGAGGTAGTTTTGTCCGCCCACCGTTCGTTGAATCAGTATTAGTTCTCAATGTGATAGTGGGCGAGCCCATTGCACATTTGAATTTGCAATCCTGCACTATAACAGTTTTTTTTAAACCTCAATTACTTGTTGAAGATCCTGGGGTTGATCACAATATAATTCTTTTTTGTTATGTTGTTAGTATTCTGTTCAAAATAAGCAAAGTATTTATCTGACATCAAACGCAAATTCGGTCATTAGGTAATCAAGATTCTACTAGTGGTTGAGATTTTTCATTTTCGAAAAGTTAATTTAATAAAACTTTTAGTTAGAAATAAATCTCAACTAAATTAATTAACAAACTATTAAAATAAAAATATAATAACTGTAAATATAGTAACGTACCCAAGAGCACTGCCACTTTATAAGGCAATGCTAAACCTCTGGCCATGGTAAAAATCTGCCTGTAGGTCATGGGAAGTTAAGATCACTACTAGTTACTTCTGTACTTTACCATTTACGAACTGATACAATTTTGTGAATTTTCATAATATTATGCCCTTCGCAAGCACAGGACTAAGCAATACCAATATCGTCATTCATTTTCTGCCTTCATGTACCACTTTCTTTATTGGCCTTTTGAGAATTGGGACCTACGCTTTGACGTGCTTTTCATGATTTCGCAATTAAACTATATTCGCCGGCTCTCGATATTAAATAGCCTAAACCTGTGTAAAATTAAAACTCAAGTTTAGTACTACATACCATATAACCGGCGATTGGTCCAACAAGACACGTCAATCAGTAACATTATAAATCTTGTATGATGATACAATTATTAACTTAAACCAGCCGGGTGGTCTATTATCTATTGGACCCATTAGACCACCAAAATGCTTGGAACCAGTAAACGATCACGATGTTATATTAAACTCTTTCTTATTAACTATTAGTACAAAATAATTTGAAGGTAGGCCACATTTTGTGTAGGTTGGCTTATTAATTTCATAAAGTTATTTCTTTGTATTGAAGGTTCACATGAAATTGCTTTACAATTTTGGCTCGTTTTATAACTATGATGCCATGAAAAACTGATCCTGGCTAAATTAATTTCCATCAAAGTTATTCAATGTACCTACCTAAATCAAAATCAATTGCTGAAAAAGTTTGTCCGCGCATCACTACAAATCGGCTGCACCTATTTGGCTAATTCTTTTTTTGTTGTATTTGTAACGGGGATGATGACAACTTTTAATTTTTATCTCAAAAAAATGTTTAATTTCCAAATAGTGCAAATAGTATTACAAAAAGTGTAAAAACTTAAAAAACTGCCAAGTGCCATAGGACAGCACTATCGTAGAAGTGACGTCACGACTACGTAACTTCATACTAGCGCCGTACATTGTCCGTACCGCGCGACAAGGACAGGAATAATCACCTCCAAAAACTTTTGAAGCGTGTATCTTCTTTATTTTTACATCGATTTAACAGATTTTTTCGATTATCTTATTTTTACAATGCCTTCTTTGAAATTACATTATTTTTAAGAACATTTTTAATAGCAGTCATCATCCCAATTGTCGGGACAAAGAAAATATTCTACAAGGGGTAGGGAGATCTTAAAACATATTGACGGATTGATTTTTATTTCGTCACAAGACAGAAGATCGGGACCGTGACCTGAGTAAGGACATACTACTTCGGCTACGTTTCATCCTGATTCGTAGACGAACTCGCGGGTAACTGCTAGTAATTTATAAAACGGAGGTTGGCTTGACGAGGTGCTTTTACTTCGCTACATCTGGTAGGTATTTTTTCTTGGAGCTTTTCAATAGGTACAAGATTTTGGCCACACTTATTTTCATCAAATAAAATTGACAAAATCCTGCGTACTTTTATATAGACTTCAATTTACCGAACGGCACCGGATTACTTCTGATTCGTAATGTTTTTATTAAAATCTAAAGTTCAAGTCGCAAACTTGTGCAAGCAGACGATTTTTTCGTCAAAATTCCATTTCACTTTTTATTGAACTTGCGACGGTTATTAGAAGTATTGCATTCACTATGCAAACGGTGATTACAAAAAGCTCGATTAAACTAACAATTGAGATAGGCGCGGCCGTACAATGCCATAGATCGCACGACGGGAGTCGGTGTGCCCACTACTACCACAACCCAGTTTAAAATAACCTATACTTATAAACTGAATGTGAGCAATGAAAGTTCAAGAAACACTAGACGTTTACACAGTCCTATCACCTGAACAAAAAATCTAATAAAGCTAAAGCAAAATAGACGAGATGTTTGGATCAATATGGAGTGTTGTTCCGAACAAACTGCGTTGTCATAGACCATAATCGAGGTGAGACGGTGGCGGCTTTGTGTTCGGCCGTCATCGGCTTTTTGTAACGCTATCTGATGAGTATTGCTCCCATTTTCGTCGACAAAAAACCGATTGGTCGCCGCAACAATCGATGAGTTATATGCACCTACTATGAGTGGGTACAGATACAGTAGTGCGCTGCTGTGTGATTTTGGGGTCTTCAGAAAAACTTGTTCTCGTAAAAACATCCTGCATTAAAACAGTAAGAGAATCGAATCAGAAATACAACATCCTCAGTTCTTGGTAAAAAGTGGAGCAGTATCTTTCGGTAAAATGGTGGTGCAGTTATTCTGAACATTTATAGATACTATATGCTTTTGCCGCGAACAACATCATAATCATGCAGAATAACAACAGGCTATTCCTAGATAAAGTAGAACTTATTTTGGCGAGGTATAATAACTGTAGAGAGATGCAGTCGTGCTGTGCAATAGATTATACACAACGTGCTTTAAATAATTAGGGTCCGCGTAGAACCCTTCAATTGTGTTTTTGTGAGCAACTACGTATCATCGTATCTCCTTCTCTAGTAGCCATGAATGCCCCTGAAGGTAGGCAACTACTTTTCATCAAGTGGCAAACCGGCCAACCTCCAATATAAAACGGAACTTCAATAACAAAATCCATATTCAAATCTCCATAAAACGATTAGCGGAGTGTTAATTGAGGAAGCTTTGGAGCCATCAGATGATTTAAACGCCATCGTTTTGCTCACTCGGATCGAGTCCTTAATAATCCCGATTAAACTTACGACCGCTGCTTGAATTAATCGATAATTGTTCATAAATCATCGGTGTTCGATTTGCACAAAGCAGCATCAGGGTGCGAAGATATAAATTTATCGTTTGAGAATAATATGGACGATAGCGTGCTTAAGGTACATAAGTTGGGAATGAGCTGCAATCTTTGTTTATGATGTTGGCGCGAGAACCGGGCTTGGGAGGCTATTGGGACCTAATTGTGTGACTTATTCATGCGTTGAGGCGTGCTAGTAGCTGAGCAGTATCTTCGTTACTGTTTTGTTGTAACTGTCACGATTTGTTTGGTGTAGGGGTAGAAGATAAGTTTTATCAGTTTTGGTGCATCGGGATTGAAAAGATAGTATCAGTTTCCTTGTAACGAGCTTCATGAAAATGCGAAATTTTTGGAGACGGATTTTATCTTAATAGAATTCGGAAACTCTATAAGTTTTTGACGTAAGATCCTTAATGGTCAGGTTTCAAAGACAAAAATATATTCATCCAACGCTTCAAACCACGTACTTACTACGAGTACCTATTTCCCTTTTTACGATTGTAAATAAGAAATCAATCTCAAACCGAAATTGCTTCCGATCCAAATATTAACACTAAACAAACAAAACCGAGAACAGCACAAGGCAGATCAATATTATTTGAACCACAAGCAAATACGATAGAGGAGTAATTTCATCTAGAGCTGATACAAAAACTATTACGATTGACCATCGCCACATCGCGCCAATCATTACAGAACCATTGGAACAGGGATGTTAACAGTCAGATGAAACATTTTGAATTGGTAATGTATTCTATTTTTGTTTTTTTTTTTTGGGTATGGCATCTTGCAGGTCCACCTGTAAGGTTGTCGTCTGCTTAAGCGGACTTGCCTGTGGTGCCCTAATAAATTAAGGCCTCCAGCCAGGACTTAAACTTAAATACTAACTTAAACTAAGCGACAACGCTAAGGGCACCCCCTGTAGGGTACGGACCTCGGCTTAGGGCGTCGCTGGAAGAGGGCAGCAAGGGACTAGCTGGATAAGATTTATTTGATTTTGGGACGAATTTAAAGCTACAGGCTCAGCGGCGCGGGCTGGCTCGAGCAAGGGTCGGGAGGGAGGTTGAGTTGGGCGTCGCGGTGGGCCTCGGCGGCGAGGACGGTAGGACGGCGATCGGGTTTTGGGCTTATGTAGCGTGCTGGTGGCTACTACTCTCCTGGAGGAGGGTAGTGGCGTCGTCGGGGGCGATTAAAGTATGCCTTGGTCGGTGAATACAGCTAATGCGGGAGTATAGCGGAAATCAGGGGATTTGGGTGTTTTATGCCACAGTCAAAGAAACGCTTGGATAAGCGTTTCATAAACTGGTTATTCTATTTTTGTAACAAATTTTTGATTTAAAAAGGGCAAGAATCTCCACGGATACTATCGTGGAGTTTCTTGCCCCTTCTTCTCCATGCGAACTTACTACGCTTTGGAATGGGCAACTAGTTTCATCTTTCTGTCTGGTCTACCCCTTGACAATTTAAAAGTGCCTGTAATTGGTTTAATTGAAATAAATGCTTTGTCATTCAAGTCATTTTCGTTGTCCGTTGTAGCAGGATAAAAGTCTGTTCAGAACATATTTTGGCTGTTTTCTTGAAGATTAGAACGTTACATCTTTCGGGTACTTTACATGGATTTAATTTTGAATTTTTGGGTCTTTTCAAATCAACTGCGTCAGGTCTAGTGTATTGTTTGGATTCAGATTCTTCTGTCAAGTGCGCATAAGCTAGACAACAATTAGAATAATTCGTGTGTTGGTAGACAAAGTACGTCTTATTCAGCAAACACTGCAGTTATATGACTGTCCAAGTTGCACCGGAAGTAATTAAGTCTCGTCACTTATGCAGGCTTTTAATACACCCTCATTCGTAAAACTCAACGCACCTTGATTAGCAACTTCGTGATCGTTACTTGCATCTGTTTCACTACCCACATTTCAATAAGGGTTCGATTCACATGCTTACACTACCTTTCTACCTACCTTTCCGTATAATTATTAAAATACCTTTTAATTTTACACCAATCAGAGCGAAGACGATCTCGAAAACGTGCGTAGACGACTGACATAAGACACAAAACAGAAAGTCACGACATCACTTTAAAAAAAAAAACTCGAAAACAAAGAAAGCACAGCCCTACCAACTGATCACCCTGAAGTAAGCTAGGCTAGGAGACGCGTGCCAGAGCAAAAACAATTTCGCGGGCGTAAAACACCACGATAACCCTGCACTTCCGTACTCCTTAAAAGAAAGCAGTAAGGCTCAGTTTCATGGGTCAAGTTTTCTGATGGATTGTCGAGAAGATAGCTCACGTTCGAATCGTTGTTTGTAGTGCTGATTATTTTACAAGTGGTGTTTGTTGCAGCCTTTTATTTTCTTTGCGTACCTTCGATCATGTGTTCTGGTTTATGGTATAAGAATTCGAGGATACTGGTGTGTTTTGTTTTTACTTCCGCATATACATATTTTGCCCGTTGGAATTCCTGAAAAATTATCGCCATCTGTTATATTAAAGAAATTATTTTATGGGAAAATTAAGGATTAGGGTTTATGACTAATGGACCAAAGCTTCAAGACATTATGGTGTGTGAACGGCCTGGAAAATATGATGTAGGTATGTCCAATTTTATCTTATTTTATATTTATTTTAAACAAATTTTTAACTTGTATCGATCAATAACTTATATAAGTGGTGAACACTGTAAATATAAGTAATGCTGTTGAGTAGAATTTTCATTACGTTTTTAAATTATTTAATAACTATCAATTAACATAATTTCTTCAATTACCAAACAAAAACTAACTCATAACCTCACAAAAAAACATAAATAGAAACGCAATCGGAATTTACACTATCGACTAATCAAGCAAAAAAAGAGCATTCCCCACTATTTATCTATACAGATCCATAAGTCTAATCGACCCATCGTAATGTCAGTCGCATAAAGGAAGCGACCGACCGTTGGCAGGTGCGTAGTCACCTGTTCCACCGCCCCCCCTCCTGCGCCCGCGCCACTGTCTCACCCCCGCGACCGTTAAGTAATTCGGATACATTGACGTAACGTCTCATTATCAATGAATGGGTGACCGGAAAAGGTGGTAATGATTTTTGTTTAGGTGATGGAAAAATTAAAAATATTTTTCGGGTTGCTGCAGATGCCATACTTTTTTGATCTTTAGTTTGGTGGTTACTCTGATTTAAGGAAAGTAAAAAAAAAGAATAGTAGCAAGTAGGTTTTAATATTAGTGGCTTTTCACTCACCCTTCAATGCTTCTATTTTTAAACTAAGGAGAATAGAAACAGTTTCACAATGGATTCTTCGGATTCAGTCAGTCCATCGATATTAGTAAATAAACTGATACACAAAAATCTGTTCAGCATTCTAATAAACAATGATCTCCATTATTATTATCTAGCACCTTTTGTTTTGACCGAACAGCCTTTGCGTTGAACTCTTTTGTATGTGGCATATCAGCTCTCGTCCGAAATCGTCCTGCGTAATCGCAGGTCGAAGCGTGAAGAGGGCCTCTTTTCTTTTGACGCCTAGCTATGGTGACGGCAATGAGGGACATAAGAGCATTTTGTGAATATGTCCATAAAGTTGTCCTAAGAAAGTTCTTTTTAGTATTAATTATGTTGTAAGAATTTTCCAACCTTGTACTCGGCGTTAAAATTGCGTACAAAATCGCTACTTTCCCTACATTTGTAACTGTCGTTTACCATCGTATGTAAAAACTACTTACATGTATCCAAGCCTCCAAACCTGGAACTGCAGGTAATATAAACAGAAATCTAAAACAATAATTATCCCGCTTGACAGGTGGCGCTTGCGCACTCGTTAAAACATCGACAATAAAACAGGGCGTGGCCTGTTCTGAGTCACAAAGCACACGGTAATGACGATACACTATTTTTATTAACTTGGTGTCCAAGTAATAAAGTCTAACAAAAGGTTTAAGTAAACAAAAAAAGGTAAAATAGAAATTCAAATTTTTGGCTTTTAGAGATTCTGATTCGACCGGGAATGGAGCCTCCATTCCCGGTCGAATGCATTCGAATTTGTAATCGGAAAAATATCTCTGTTAAATGACGGTTAAACTGCAAATTTAATGAAAACAATATTTTAGCTGAAAGTGTCAAAGGTCATTTTATTTTAGTAGATATCAATACAGCCTTTTGATCGAATCTCTCGAATCGATTAGTCTTTCCGTATTTTTGGATTCGTTTGAGGGATATGAAAAACTACTAATCACAATTATTTATCTAATGAGTCATAAGTCATTTATTCATTTGTTTAACATAGGTACAATAAAATGGTATAAAAGATAATAAAGAGTGCGCTATGTTATGCCAGAGGGCGTACAAATGATTGTAAAAAACGTTGAAGTCATCCAGCCAGCCAAGTCTCAATGATAAAATAATAAAAATGAAAGCTGGTCAGTAAACAATTAGAAATAAAAACAAATTAAATAGCAATAAAAAGCAATAGAATCAATTAAAATTAAAATAAAAAACAAAAAAAAGAGGTCCAACACATAGACTGAAAACAAATATTAAGACTATACACAATACTAATGTCAATAAACAATACTGGTGTCAATAACAATACAGCTAGTGTCAATAAACAAAACTTATGTCAAGGACAAAAATACATATTATATCAACACACTGTGGTATTTTTTAGTGAGTGCTTGAATTGGTATTTCATACAGTTGCGATTTATATTTGTTGCAACCGCGTGTAACCCCTTTGTTCCTACTTTCCTGCCTGCCTGATAGGCTGTTCCATTTGGATCTATTTATTCACTAGATCTAATGTACATAGGCCTTATTCTTACACAAACAAAACACTTGTTATGTCACTTTCTGTGTCATAGTTTTCAGAGTTCCCCTCTTACCGCTAAATTTTTTATTAATATTAAAGTTATCTGAAAATCTAAGTATCGATTTAATGTTTATATGTGTGCTTCGTTCCTATCCATGTCATACCGCTTTGCCTTTCTAACAAGAACTAAAGTAACGAATGAAGTACAGAAAACCAAAAACCAACAAAATGTTGACAGCTTAACAACGAAAGCTGCTTAGTGCGAAATACTTTATCCATTCGACGCAATTAATGTGTTTTCTACACTAACACTGGTTATGGCATAAATTATATTTAAGCTTTTCAAAGGCCGCAGAGATTCACCAATGATTGTAGAGGCAAAAACAGAGTTCGTTACAAAGCCTAGATACATTTCCAACAAAAACCAACTAGAAGAGTCGAATACGAATGTAATGAAACAACATAATGTTAACCACACGGGCTGGGGTCGCGGGACAGGTGCTTTGCGCACGCGCCGACCGTTAGCAGTAGAAAGTGCGCGACCGCGCCGGCACGCGAATACTGTGACTACGATGTTAAAATTAAAACATAGATATTTTGTGTGATGCTCTTTTCGATAATGAAATTTGTTAATGAAGAAAGCTGCTTTATTTAATTAAAAAAGATTCTGAATGCACATTTAACACTTTTACCCTGTTATGCTTTTAAGGCTTTATATGATGATCCGTGTGTACCCTGGAATGGTTTAACAGTTAAGAAAGGTTTTTTTTTTGTGGGTAAATTATATTTATCGATTCTATATTATCTAAGATAGATGCCGGTAGTTTTTGAGATTTATACTACGATGAAAGTACTCCATGAATATTTAACTAGTGCACGTAAGGCAGAACCAACCACCCATAACGTCCTTGTCAAGGAAGCTCGCCTTAGGGTGCTGAAAGGGGTGAGGGGAATCCGGAACACCTAATCGGTCACGTGCTGATTCACTTGAGTTCCCGCATGATTTTCTATGACTATGAAACAGTCTTGTTTCACGAAGGTTATTATGTCAAAAATAGTATGGTGTAAGAATTTAGGACGAGTTGAACTCTTTAAAATTTTGACCTAAGAAGAAAAACTGAACTTTTATCATACATCCGTCTGTTACAAACGTTTTTTTTAAATCAATCACTCGGAGTTTTTCATTTATTTTTAATTTTTCACCTTCATTTGTCATCACCATTATTATTTTACCCTTCCCCATATTTAAAGTCTGCTTTATTGACAAACAGATTTTGTTTTGCCTACTTTCTTGACTTCGCGTACTATTTGTGCAAGAGAACTTATTTTACCATTTGTCTCATCAAATTTAATGACATGGCCACACTACCGGCTTACCGAACTCACTAGTGTGATTAATGTCTGGAGGAAATTTGACGGGCACTGTTGTTTTATCTACTTAACTGCACGCCTTCGCGTTTTTTGTAGCTGCCCAACGCAAATGTGGAGCAGTCGTTAATGCTACTTGCATTATGACGCTGGAGAGATTAAATTGGTAGTACTTGTAGAGGCGACACGTCTGGTTTTTGAGTTATAATCATTGAAATATTGTGACGTCAAACTTAAGTCTTGGTTAGGACTGTCACTGCCTTCATCATCACATTACTGGTTTGGTAGTAAACAAGATTAGTAATGTATTTGATCACAGCACATTATTCAACGCTAACTGTCAGTCCTTCTACACGTGCAGCCTGTGGCTCGACTACATTTAGCGGGCATACAGTGACCTACGCGTTCAATATATTAATGCACTGAGAGTATTGCTGTGGCTGCTGTGGCGTTTTAGTGCGTCAGGCATGTTTGCGAAAAACAATATTAATAGTTTTGCCGCCGTAATTAGGAATAGATGTGCAGCCCTGCGTGATATCTTCGAGTCATCGATCGCACAATCCCTTAAGACCAGGGTCTATAACCAGTGCGTCCTTCCCGTTATGACGCACGGAGCCGAAACGTGGACACTCACCATAGGCCTGATCCACAAATTCAAGATTGCTCAGCGTGCAATGGAGAGAGCAATGCTCGGGGTTTCTCTGGTGGATGGAATTCGCAACGAAGATGAACGAACAAGCCAGAGAACTAAAGTCACCGACATTTCACGTAGAATCATCATGCTGAAGTGGAAGTGGGCCGGCCATGTCTGTAGACGGACAGACGGTCGATGGAGCAGACATGTGCTAGAGTGGAGACCGCGTTTGGGCAAACGTAGTGTGGGACGCCCTGCGGCACGATGTTCCGATGATTTGAAGAAGGTAGCTGGCAGCGGATGGATGCAGACTGCTCAGGACCGGGATGGTTGGTGCTCTTTGCGGGAGGCTTACGTTCAGCAGTGGACGGCAATTGGCTGATGAAGTGCATCCCTGACGACGCTTATTCGCGGCAGCACCAACTGTATTTTCAGTGTATTCGCAGATCGGTGGGATTCCCCGATGTTGCGGTGGTGGATGCAGCTTCACGCTGAATTTGAATTGTTTCTGTAACCCACTAACACTAAACACGGACTGAAATAATAAAAAACAGTTTATTCAAAGTGTTTTTTTTTTAATTTGTAACAATATTAATTTATTTATTAGTCTAGAGTGGTTATGCTTATGACTGTTATGCGTGCAATAATTGCCTTCCTTTCGCTGCAACTCTGTTCAGAAGTGGCAGGAAGTGGAAGAAGGCTTTTTAAACAGGTTACTTTATTGTTTTCATGTGACCAATAGAATTTTGACATGCTTTTTAAAGAGTAGAGATATGTCTGTCGCAAAAAAATAAGAATTCTCATTCAAGAATAGGTCCAAACGGACTCAACCATTCGTCATCTCTGTACATTTTAATAATGACTGCTCCAGATTCTAAACAGTCTGTATAGCGTATTGCAACGGAGTCTGAAATTAAAATGATATTTTCGAGTGCAAATATTCGGTACAGCTATCATTTTAACCACTCAGTCATTACGAGTAAGTGTTAGCTTCTTGCAATGGGTTTAATGCTTTATTTGTAAAGACTGCATGTAAATGATTTTACTGGCAGTTACAATATCTAAATAAATAACCGCAGTCAGTTAAAAATGAAAAGTATATATTCTCACCAAAATGCCCTTAACAGTATACTTATGACTAAAACATAAACAGTGCTGATCGTGTTCAGTTTCATTGGTGAAAACCAATGAAACTGAACCCGATCAGCACATCTGTTTGAGCGTTCAAGAGCTGTCAGTGTCCAAAGAAAATAATGACACTGACAGCCCGTAAACCTAGTTTATTTGCTGATCGCGTTTAGTTTCATTGCTGAAATCCACCCTTATTAGGAGTCAGTCATTGTTCGTAGCAACAAGTCCTTAAAATTTAAGTATTGTTAAAATTTTAACAATTAGTGGTGGAAATTAGAATTATAATTTAAACGAAGAATTAGAAGAACAAAAATGCAAAACGATTATGCGTATGATGAAGCGTGTGTGTAGTGAGTAAGAGAAGTGTGAGTGCGTCGTGTGTAGGTGTAGTTTGTGGGTGTGCAATATGTAAGTGTAGCGTGAGAGTGTGTATGTAAAGATTTGTAATTACCCAGCAGAAGATCCTCAGCACTATCATAAGTTAATGTTTAGAGATAATCTTTGAGTAACTTTTTACAATGAAAACTTGAGTAAGAATAAATAAATGTATCAGGCATGAGGTACATAATTATGAAGTTACCGGGATGACGATGAGATGATTTTAGGGAATAGACATAATCATAAACGGCTCCGATTAACGGTCAACAAAGGAGCATCGTCAAAAGCAGCATACGTCACAGAATGACGCTTTTTTCTCTATTGAATCTGCTTGATTCACTGAGGTTTCAAAATTGTATTGATTAACAAGAATCAACTTTATTACTCGATAGTAATAAAGTTGATTCTTGAACCTAAAACTATACGAGCCAGCAAAAACAAGTCAGCGTAGTACAATGGGGTAGAACATGAACAAGTGGCATTCTTATTAATTTATTACAGGCAAGCTTCCTTTGGCTTAACGGTTGCACCAACTGTCCAAAACCTCAAGGCTTGTTTTGTTAACCTTCCTTTCTGTGAACGAGTCATTCTTTTAGCTTCATAGTAAAGTAATGTACTCGTAGCTATGTTCTTTCAATAAAACTAGTTATTTCGAGTATCATGCTTAATGTTGAAAACGGATATTTTCATCGCTAGTTACCGGTTATTCTTTTACTAAAAAAAGTGCAGCTTAGTATCGATAGTATACCGAACTGATCGGTTAAAGTCATAGTTTTTTCAACCAAAGACCTACGACAAAGCGATGAATTCAACAAAAATCAAATTAAATCGTAACCACGATCTTTTTGGTGTTCGGAACACGGCGTAACGATTATTTTTTTCGAGTCATTTACGCCGCTCGTGCCAGGACCACAAAATTTCCGTTCGTCATCGTTCAATGGGTGATCTTTAGTGTTCCGTAAGCTGTGGTGAAAGCAACATTTTAACAAATATAATGCTAGTAGATCATGAAATATTTCAATATACCAACGAATTTAGCCCATGTGTGTTTCACGTAAGAGTTTGTAACAAAAATTTACATCGCTCAAACATCTTACGCTACAGGGACATTTATCGGGAAGAGATACTAGAAAGACAAGTAAACTTTGTTTGTTTTAAGGTTATGACTTGGCTTTTTAAAGAAATTAATAATTTTTAAATTATGTTTGTAGGAACGACAATAGTACCTACGCTTAAGCTTCGCCTAAGCTTAAGACCAAGTCAAAGAACAAAGCTTGTTGTTTTCGTCTTAACATCCACGGAACCACTCCAAAACCGATACTATTATCTATCTTACAAAAAACACGAAACACAGCAAGGTGCGGTGATAGGCCCGCGGCTGCGTGACGGACCACGGCCGGGGTGCGCACGCTTCCAGCATCCAACCAACCGTGGAGAATAAAGTAAAGTACCATCGGATACTGAAATAGTTTTCTGGCTGGTGCAACGGACGGCCGGGTATTAGGACGAAATCTTCTTGGTCCTATGATTTTTGGGGTCGTTTTAGCAAATCAGATCGATTATATAAAAAAATATACATGAAGTGTCCTGGATATTGAAAAAAGTTATGACATGACATTTGCTTGATACATATTGCGTACTTACCAACATAAAAAAACAGTCAATGAGAGATAATTCTGTATTTGTACACAGTTACAACACAGAATTTATCTGGATTGAAATAAAGAACGTCTCTAGATTTTGTTTTACGTATTTTGTCCACAGATTTGTCTGCAGATAAAAGCTGCTAAATGTCGAATAAGAATGATAAATAAGGCACAAAACCAAAAATATGGTGTTTATCTTGACCTTAACCAAGATTGGTAGACTCTTAAACAAACAGCAGCAACGTGCTACCTACCATCCAACCATAAAAAAAAATACCCAATAATTTTTACACGGCAAAAACACACCTACGATTTTTATCACGCGATGAATAAATAAAATATTCGTATCAATAGGACCTTATGGTCCATTAAACATGTGTCGCGCATATGTTCCGTACCATAATGATACATACATATTCATAACAGCCTGGTAATTTTTACTCTATAACACCTTTTGTCCCATTTTTTATTTCACCCTTTTATTTGGAATGGTAGCGAACAGTGGTCCAATGGAACAGTGTGGTTCAATTAGACCTATTGTGAGGAAAGATGGATTAGATCGGCGTTTTTGTAAAATTTTAGATATGAATCAATGGTGTTTTGTAACCTGTCGAAGTGATGGACAAGTGTGTTGATAATTTGTGTGGTAATATACGCGGTATGATGCCTAATGAATTGAAGTTAGCTCAAATTATGTTAATGTTAAGGAGTGAAAAAATATATTATCCCAGTAGTTATTGCAAAGTAATTATTTGAGTCATTGGTGAGCTGCTGATGCTGCTGGAGCGGGCACAGTAGCTAGAGACTGCAGTTGTAGCGGCAGCCATTAGTGCCTAGAAACAGATTTTCGTGGACCATTGAATTTAGTAAGTGAGGATGGAGGTGCTTATGTGTGTTTCATTCAGTGAGTATCGATGTCCGAGAACTTCTTATTTAAATAATATTTAATAAGTGTTGAATATATAAAAAAATCGCTTTCTCGAAATACTTGCATTTGTCTTAATAATAAATTGTAGTACAATTCCAGATCATTAAACCAGAATATTAACAGTAACTAGTATTTTAATTGCAACAAATTATTTCAAAGTTATTGTCAGGCTACATAAAAAAAATCGATATTGTACAATCGAATATAATTTACGATTCTTTTCTTTTCTTTGATTCCGACAGGAAATTGTTTCTTAGCAAAAAATAATATCAGAACAACATTTGAGTGCTACCAACCCAAAAGCTACCCTAGTACTGTCGCTAAGAAACAATACAAATTCTTGAGAACTTTTTACAATACATTGCCGGTTTCATTTAGAAGATTTTGTGTTTTATCTTTGTGAGTCAGCGATGTATTTTGGAGTGATTCTTTTAATCGCTTTTACATGACTTTTGGAGATCTCTTAATAGTTTCAAGAGCAACATAAATTTTACATTCGTGTGAAGTGACCACGCCTGCCAAATGATACATACTTTGAGAAATCGGTAGGTGGACGATTACTATTTTATTAGTATACAACACCTTTTCGCCTATTTCCCTCAAATGATTTACTGTTTATTTATAATTA
This sequence comes from Dasypolia templi, assembly GCA_963555695.1. Classification (NCBI taxonomy): domain Eukaryota; kingdom Metazoa; phylum Arthropoda; class Insecta; order Lepidoptera; family Noctuidae; genus Dasypolia; species Dasypolia templi. The sequence continues at coordinate 6,925,983 of OY743137.1, read as the reverse complement.
ATATCTTTTAAACGATTTCTGATTACTCTTTTTTTTTCAGTTTTTTTTTAATAATGCCTATTAAAATGTGAGATATTTGAAATGTAAGACTGAATGAATGTGTGTTGCTGTTTGTATGAATTATTTGACGTGAATTGCAATAATGTCTTATTAATTATTTTAATAAATTAACAACTAAGTCTCAACAACAACTATTGAAAACAAATATGAAAAAAAGACACGGCCGTCTCTATATTTAATATTTGTAAATAACGACTGAAACGTCGTACAGTTTTATTACTGAAATATTAGAGAAACATCTGATTTGTATAATTTCAAAGATATTGCTTCCATTTCGTGTAAAAAAAATGAAAAAAATCGTTTGTTTTAAAATTATGTTTTAATATAAATATATCTAAGGATGATAAAGAAAGAAGGAATGGTGTAAACATCATCATGTTTATCCAAAAACAAAAATGGTGACAGAGGTGTTTGTCTTGTTGTTTTGAAGTTTTAGAGTAGCTTCACAACTTTCTCAAGACGAAAAGCGGTTGATCTTAGCCGGCACCGATATTCTATATACGTAAATACACTTCCTAATCACCGTCAAAGAAATGATAATAAAAGTAAACACTCGAAACAAGCTCACTTCGTCACCGTGATCGATTTCTTATAACGTTTCCTTAATTACGGGCTACCTACGCAACACAACCGGAATTTTACCGCTCCGATTATCTTAGAGAATTATTGATTTATTACTTTGCATTAAAACGGGTATATTAAAAGCGTTAGCGACGAATACACTTGTGTTGGTGTGCTTTCGTTTTTGTCATTTCTGGAACCGATAGTGTTAAGAACGTTGACTTTTATCGGTTGACAAACACAAACATACACTAATCAGTAATCCAAGGGTGCATTAACATCATACAATATACTTGTCAACTTTCAACTGAATAATGCTGGAGCGGTAAGAAGCAAATTTTTGGGAATTGTCAATTCCCAAAAATTTGCTTTTATAGCATAGCGACAACAATGCGTTTTAAGTTGACTGACGCGAATTACCACCAAATTATGCAGCTTTAATTAAATTTGGCTCAGTGGAATGATTTTTAGGTATTTCTTCGATGGAATAATAATTCCCTTTATTATCGTTACATAAAAATTATAGTTTACGCTCAACATTTTTAGAATTACGCAACAAAAAAAAATATTGAGCTCTTACTTAGTTTTTTTAAAAATGTTTTTAAATTAGTCTTTTCTTTGAAAATCAGACAATTTACAAACTTTTTTCTGGCTTGTAACATGTGCCAATACGCCTAACAGTGCGACAACTGAGCATTTTACGGTGTAGTACGTTTGGGCAGCGCCTCCGCTGAAGGCCTGTTTCCTGGGGAACAAAACGTTCCCGCAAGTTGGCAAATTACCCGGCCCGTACTGGCCTGCACGGGCCTAAGGGGGCCCATGAGGCCAGATGGCCATGCGCAAATTTAAATATTGTGGTTTTATAGATATTATTCAACTTGTACTGAGTATTTTGCATTGCTTTATTGCGTTGACGACACGTCAATGCCGGCTGTCGCTTGAAATCAGTGCTGTGGAGAGGTCTCGCACAGTGACACAGCATTATGCTGATTGATAGCCATTTTGACTGGACGTGACGTATATTTGCCCCAACTTGTTCTTTTTGTGTATGTGTGCTTTTTTCACCACAAATATATTTTCTTTCAAACATCTGATTTACGGGTTTTGGACACGTCTGATTTCAGTGAATTTAGGGTTTACACGATGCCTTGTGCTGACAATTAGTGCTATCTCGACGGCTGACAAATTACATAATAGAGTTTAAGAGTTAAACGGTACAGCGGAAAAGCTACATAATCGCTTACTAAACCAAATTCAAAAATACATAAACGATCATATCCATCATAGGTGGTTACTAAATTACTGAACCATCCATACTCAACCAAGAATTTCTGATAATTATGACCATCAAAATACCTTTTCCATAAATAAACGAAAGTGGAATTTATTTTCATGTTTCATTGAATTGAATCAGTCTCATTTTAATTGAAACGATCGGTTATAATGATTTAACGCGAATTATTTCATTCAATTAATTGATTTCCAATGTTGATCATCAAAGATGGGCGCCGGCATTGAATCAATTAAAACTTTTTTGTTTAATTATTTGAATGTTTGATCGAAACTTATAGGTCTAAATTAATGTTACGGTCTATTAATTAAAAAACAATTTGGGGTAATTTTTATGATGTTATTATCTTGGTAATTTATAAGTCGCCTCGTCCTGAAGACTATTCTTATATTCGTAGTAGTATTTGCATCAGTACGTAATAGTAATGGTCTTCTAGTAAAGAACATACCTATAACTTTAAATCCGACCCATTTTTAGTCGTCGGTTCTTCGAGTCATACATAGTTTATATCGATCAACAACAATGCTATTGCCGAACATCCAAATGACAAAAAAACATAAGGCACATAAACATTATAAAACCAATATGGTTGAGCGATCGGCTGCTGCGCTGCGTGTCGCGGGTTCGATTCCCGCACGGAACAAATATTTGTATGACCTACAAATAGTTGTTCCGGGTCTGGGTGTCTGGTGTATGTGAGTTTTCATGTTTGTGAACGCACCCACGATACAGGAGTAATTCCTAGTGTGGGGCAACGTTTTAAAAAAAAAAAAAAAAAAAATATGGGTGAGCTTAACAATGCTGATTCATGCATAAAACTCGTGAACGGATGCTGTCCGTCCGGACCGGGACTAAACAGCTCGAAACTGCAATAGCATCTTTATTCAAAAGTCAAATTCGTTATTGAAATCAAACTTTTAACTACTTGCATAGTTAATATTTTGATGAGCATCGTGCATGATCAATATTTAGGTATGTTGTTATGAGGTCAGCCGTGATTAACTTTCTGGGATGTTTGCTTCATTTTTAATAGAATACATCTTTCAATTGTATTTTCAGTCCACTACTGGATAAAGGCTCTCCATTACCAGGCTGCACCACAACACCCTGTCCTCTGCCTTTTGAATCCAGTCTGTCCCAGCCACCTTCTTAAGACCGTCAGTCGATCTAGCTGGGGGGCGTCCCACGTTACGCTAACCGAAACGCGGTCGCCACCCCAGGACTCGTCAGCACCGACGACCATCGGTATATCGACAAACATGGCCAGCCGACTGCCTCACTCACTCAGTTTGCTTACTATGTGGGTAATTTAATTTCAGATTTTTTCATTAAAAGAAACTCCGAGCATTGCCCGCTCCATAGCACGCTGAGTGACCACGTTTCGGCACCTTTTGTCATAAAAAGTAGGACGCACTGGTTGAAGATCTAGTCTAGTCTAGACTGAGTCTTCACACATTTAAGGATAGGCGGCGATTAGACTTGACGAAGTTTTCCAAACACTTCCCAATCCAACTGGAGCCTGCTGCATTTTTTCTCAAATATGGCTCTGTCGAGGTGGATGACTTGCCCTTAGTGGATATAATCCTTCACAGCTTCGAGAAGTGACCATTTAATGTGGATTGGTTTCGGCAAGACGTGTGAATTGTACATGACATCGACACCCGCCGAGCCAGCCTGCTGGAGCTTACGTGGTCTGATTGAGGTGGTGAGTTGATGTATTGTGGCTATCAATGTCTCTGTGAAAAATGATGAACTGGTGGTGTTTATGGCTGGTTCTGATATGCTATACAATTGGATTGGTGAAACCTTAATTGGTCTTGTAAAGCAAATCTTTTCCACTTTGTCTTTAATTTTTAATTTGTAGCCCAGTGCCATTACATATTTTACAGCTTGAAACCAATACTTCAAACAACTCTTTTGTCTCGCCTGGTGTTTTTTTATATCCGCCAAATTTTAGTCCATATTGCTATGGTTGTACAGCATATGACCTATTCCAGCATCTCTGCCATTATTACGATGTCATTCACAAAGCGAAGGTGAGATGTACTCGCCATTCACGTTGATTCCCTTCCCAGTCCAGTCCAGCGTCATTAAGACGTCCTCCAAAGTATTGGTGAACGTTTCGGAGAAATCACATCCCCCTGTCTCACCCCTCTGAGCAGTTGGATGTTCCTGTATCTGGACAGTCATCATGGCAGCGTCATACATACAAACATCTCAACACTTCGATGTAACCAACTCAATAAAAATCTTAAATTCACGCCTTGAGAGTCAATGCACTGCTGAAATCTTGCTCAAGAAATCAATAGGTATACAACGAAAGTGGCTCTAAGGAAAAATTTGAAAGTTCATTCCGCAAAGGGGTTGAATAACGGATAAAAGCTTGTGTGGAAGTTTATGGCTTAAAAGTTTATTTGATTAGGTTAAGAATTATGATTTTGAAATTTGACACAAGTGGCGACTTTCTTGCATAAGTCCCTCGAAAGGAATATTAGTATAAGGGAAGCTTTTAGCCGGTAATCTGTACAGTCAGCATACTACCTTGCTCATTGTTTTTTACTGCATGCTCTAAACTATTCTAGAACGTGCCACAATATGTGCAAAATCCTCAATACTTTTTTAAATGCGAAAGTTTGTTTTTATTTCTTACGCTTTCTCGGCAAAACGGATTTGGATGAAATTTGGACACCCAGACTTAGGTAAGGACTTAGGCAACTTTTCATCCTGGATCTCGGATGAAGTCGCGGGCAACAGCTTGTAATACAATAAATAGGTTTAAAATTTGGACTCCATTTCTAAGGTAAGACCTGTAATATACAGACGCCTCATACATACACATCTTCATACATAAATCCGTTGACAGTGTGGGCATCGTAAACCGTAACTACCAATATTTTAGCCAACAACTACAAATTTATTCTTCCATATGGACGGGCGTGGTGGTTACTATAAGGTAGGATCTCACCTGCCATTTGGTTAAGAAATGGTCCAAGGTTTACACGAAGAGCGGATTTTGAACGTGCATTCTAGACAAAATCATACTTGTTGCCAATTTAGACTAGTTGTGCCTACCTATCACGTGATTGATTTATCTGTCTTTGCTTTATTTTAAATTCTTTTACCTAATGTGGTATGGTATTTTTATTCTTGGTGCATCATCTTCATATTTCAAAATATAAAAAATAGTGTAAAACATTTAAAAAAAGTAACGGTGGAGTTTTTTGCCCCTTCTTCTCCATACGAAACTACCCTTTGGAAGGGGCGCCTAGAATCAATTCTATTTTTAATGTAAATTTAGACGTTCAAAAGTGCATTTTTATGTGCTTTGACTTTGCATTTCCGCGACTCAAAAGTTGGGTAGGAAGGTGAGTAAGAAAGTTGTTAGTTTCGGTAAGAAAATGTTAGCTTATGCAGTCGTTACGAAAATCAACCAGGCACCAGATTGGTGGAGTAGACAAGGGTGTGCCGGGCGAACACTTTATTACTGTCTCCGTCACTCATAGAGGCGCTTTAACTGCAGTCTAACTAAAAGATTTTGATAAAATACTTCTTTCATACCTCGGCGTAATCTAGTGCAGTCAGATTACACACCAGTCCGGGGTAATTGCGTAACACACAATCAGTAGTAATCACTTTCGGTTTGACAGTTCAACAACATTCATTGCACTATTTACGTTATTGAACCGACACATTTTTCGAACATTTGAAGCAATGGATTAGCCATATCCTTCAAAATGGTTCAGTTTGTGGTTGTTAGTTGGTAACGCAATTAAAGTGCTGATATTGGAGCAAGCTGTGTTACTATCGTTAGGTGTTTAGGCAAAAACTTAAAAGTTATTGTGACGAAGCAAAATAAAGTACACTTAATATAACACCACGCCTGTTAGCCCCGAAGGGGCAGGTAGAGACAAAATAAAGAAATGATCAACTTGTAAATAAATCGTTAGCATAAAAACAACTGTGATTGGATAACCTTGTCCCGAAAAGTCAACATCATCCTCTGAAATCACTACACTTATCAAAGCTCTCTCTATATATATTCTGTAAAAGTCTCACCGTGATTATTTAGTGGAAGTGTAATTTAGTAGATGTGAGTTGGGAGTGAGCTGTCATTCTAACTGATGCAAGGGTATTGACACTGTAGAGAAATGAGGAATAGGGTAACTCATACTCTATAGAATCGAATGAGCCTCCGACCAGACGGGTGTGGTGTCTGGTGGGCAACTGCCCGAAGGTTTATGTCGGAGCGTTGTGTGTAGTTGCGCGGTAAACTCTGCTTTTGCGTGACGCCAGTGTGATGCGTAGTTCGTATGTGGCGGTGTAGATGCCGCCACAACACTATTGAAAGTTTTTATAAAATAGACCGGCTGCTCTCCTAACTTGCACCACACAAATAGCCCGCAGGCCGACAACACCTGAGCTGATCTATGGCCGCAACGGTACTGCGGGCCAAATTGTTACTTGCAATAGTGTTTTAGTTTAAATAATACTTGTACTACGAACATTGTTTATACGCCATTCCTATTGACATTTTTTATTGTGTATTTCTGTATAAGTGTAAGACTGCGGGCAAGTCACGCAAGGTATGAGCGAATGTATCCAACATTCACTCATACCTTGCGTGAGTTGGCATATGTTTAGCAAAATTGTTGTAGTTTTAGATATAAACGAATTGATTATATCATCTCACTAATGTTTTGCAAGGGTCTTTATTAGCATGTATTATATAGGGGTCTGTGCAACTATTGATTTACTGCTATATTTTCTTTGACTGCACACACACATGTCTGAATCCGTCAGGCACAGAAAATGACTGAATTAGGACAGAGTCCTATCTAAATATTTTTACAAGTGATCCATAAGTGTTTTTAAAGATTTTGCTGTCGAAAAAAAGCATTTTTTTTAGAAGGAACAATCAAAATACTCTTAAAAATCGAACCGCTCCTGTCTTGTTCCCCAATATCGTACCATACATTAAAAGAAAAACGATAATTCTAACAACCGTACGCGATAACATCTGGTGTGCGTACATTCCGAAATAATTCTAAGTCTCGGCGCGTGCGCAAGTATCAGCTTTCATCTCATAGTAATAACTACTCATTGTTGGATCATAAAAAAATTCGTATATCTTCACATTACTGCTTTACCGTAATAGCTGGGAGCTGATTTCGGCGTCTATTTATTAGTTTTCTTTTTTTTGTAACCATAGGTTTGACCATATGGTCGTTTTCGATGTACGTAGGCGGTTAAGTGTTGGGCTTTTTGTCTTAAGAGTTTTATCCTGTCTATTAAGATGGAGATGGCGGGATAAGGTAGATTATAATTATTAATACCTACTTTATGGTCTCGGTTGCACTTCTAGTCCAAAATAATAGGCCAAGTTTGGGATTGTACCGACTTCTGATAAGAATTATTATTTTGATTAACAAAAATTTAAAGTGTCTGAACACTACTGTATTTATCTTATGCAGGTGTAAAAGATGACATGCTTGAATGAAGAATATTTTTACAATTATTTCTCATAATTATAGCAAATAAAGAATAGTCTCCATAATTGCATGAATGGTTTTAAGGTTTAATTGAAACTATTATTTGCAGTGTTATATTAACACAATAATGTATATGAAACACTTTATTATCTGAAATGAATAGGGATGATGCCTTATATTACAAAAATACACGCTTTTAAAGTCTTTGGAGGGTATTATTCCCGTCCATGACGCGCGGTACGGAAAATGTATGGCGCTAGTATGGACGTCACTTCTATAATAGTGCTGTCCTTATCTAACACTTATTTAAAAAAAATTTAGACTGGCAATTTTTTAAGCTTTTAGTCTTTAAAAAAAATTATGCACTATTTGGGAATCAATATTTTTGAGTTAAAAAAAACTCTGAAATTTGTAAAAAAAAACACTTTTGCCTTAGCACGCTTGGCGTGGCCAGGTTTTGACGACGTCAGAATAGATAAAATAATAGATGTCGTTTATTCAACTGTAATTCTTCCGTCGAAAAAAACACACACAAAACTCGTTTCTATGGAGCCATGCTACGCGTGCAGAAATCACCAATCAACCATCAATATTCTACCGAAAGAAAAACGTAAATCATTATTTTCTTAACTGCTATAATCATAATGTTTACCCACATTTTTATAGAAACTAATAATCATAGATTTTCCGTTACCATAAAAGGCCTACCACATCTTAATACCGTCATAATTCAGTAAAGAATGAAGACTGTAGTGATGCCTCCACGTACCTTTGTCTAATTTGTGCCATCAAAGCAGCCATACGAACATTTATAAATTACTGCCTCTAGCGAAACTCGGTGACCGGAAAACGTGCCTTACAACACTAAACCAACCGAAAGTCAACTTTCATCCTTTTCAAATAAGGTAGAACTTTGATTTTGTCTACCAGTAGCATTTGCATTCACAAAATCTTTGACCAAAATTAAGGCAGTTTCCGATTAATAAGAGCTATAACAGTTTCGCCCCGAGCTTACTGCGTCTTGGTCATTATTAGATACTTCCTCTCAGTATTTTATTATGTTTTTATGGCTAGACTAGAACTCAGCATAACTGCATTAGCTGTTAAATGTTTGGACATCGTTAGTCGGTGTTTCAGTTCGCCGCGAATTTATTTTCGTGATGAACTGGACTTGTTCTGGTCGATTGGATTTTATATCTTTGGTGAAGTTGTTTTGCTATGGAAGAACTGGAGTTTTATTTTATCATGCTTCTTCTTTATGTTTTCCGCTACAGTCTAGTACCCATATTCTAAGTCGTAACCTCGTAAGCTACACGTCTCATAACTCCGTCGAGGAGACCTCAATGGAACATTCATTTATTGATGGTTCGTTTTTTGAAAATACTAGAATTCTCAGGTTTAATTAAGGGCTGTTGCTACTTACTTTATTAATTTAATATTCAATGATATTTGCAAGGCCTCCTTTCTGATAGCTGCCATATTCAAGAAGAAAAAACGCCACTTGTAAGAATAAATACGGAAAGAAAACTACGATCCTTGTCGCAGACACCTATTACATTCCCTCACATACCAAAATAAAAACAAAATTTAAAAAAAAAAATTTCAAAATCATCATTAACTCCTGCATTATCTTTATCATTGCCACAACAAACATTTCATTACAGTAACTGTCTACAGAAGCCGGAGGACTGTAACGACTGGATTTTTCAAATTTGATCGTCAATATCGACTGTATTGCCTCCGATCAGAGCCGAGAGTCATATGGTCTTCGGCCTCCTATCTTATAATTTAATGTTCCCAGCAAATTGCATACGATGTTGAAATGAACCACAGTGGCTGTCACGTAACGTCATAATGAAACCCTCCCAATAATTACACTCGGGTAATATCCTGTACAGGAACGGACTGAAGATGGTAACTGAGATGTCGTTGCGGATATTTATTCATTTATTTACTTGTCTATCTAGAATCGTTACACTGTTCAACCGAATTAACACAAGCCAAGTGCGATCAGGCGATAGACATCACATGCAAAAAAAAAAAAAATTAAAGCAATAACAGTATGAGTACAGAAATGACGCATATTTTTTACACAATTATAACACGAATAGTTGACAATAGTTAAAGAAATCGTGTGATACTTAAAATTACTACTGCTGCTTGTGCTGCTAATTACTACTGCGTTACTATTTTGGTGGACTTGGCGCTTGAATTTTTGAAGGTGTTGGTGTTTGAGTTTAGGTTGGGTGGGTAGGATTTTTAGGTTTTGAGTTTTTTTGTAGGTACTGTAAGAGCCATATTGACTCTCTGTACCAGGCCGGACGGCGGACGGCGAACAAAGTTTCGCGTGTAAGCTTAATAATGATTTGTAGACATTATATGTTGTACATTTTATATAATTGATCCTTGTTCTATGGCTTGTCAGCCCAGAACTGACACCTACGATTGTTTTCTGTTATTCTCTTTCAGAACTTATGATTGTCTCGTTATTCGGCTTATCAACGTATTCATAAGGTTGCATTTAAGCACCAAATAGGCTATAAAGCCTATTTGGTGCTTAAACGCAACCTTGCCGAAACAAAAAGCAGTACTGTAGAGATTATTCTATAAAGTAATGTTTTATGTTTTAGTCTTAAAATGTTCAATTACATCAATTTAACATATTTCATAAATAAATTTAAAAGTATTTTAAATTTTTCTTCTCAGTTTCAAATAAAATCTTTATCATTTTTAACATACGCGTAAGCCTAAAATTTTATAATGTTTCTTAATCCCAATCTTCGATCGCTTCTTTGACTGCTTCTTGTAATTTTCCCTCACAGTTATTAAAAAAATCAAACTTATTCCAAAAAGTTATGTCAAATGTCAATTTTGACGTCTAAAAGTGAACCAGGATTGGTTATTAACTTCGAGCGTGAATGTAGGTACTGCCGTATTACCTCATTGTTAAACTATCTGGTATACTAATAATATATAACTATAGGGCAGAAATAAATGCACCTGAATGATAAATTTTCATTTTAATCAATGATAAATTTTATTCCCAGATTCATCCCTGGCCATTGAACAAAAACCTGTTCAGTCATACTGCTACTCATTCATATAGGACTGATAACGTTCTCGCTTATTGAATAGATCCAATCGATGGGTTCTATTCATGATTCCCTTTGTACTGGAAGATATAATTTAGCACACGTATTTGAAAGAAGAAGGCTTTCTTCAGAAACAGTAGCTTGGCACTGTATCTAATCATGAAACACTCGGATATATATAGTCTCAATCCTAACTTCGTATATAATTCGAAAGTAAACTTAAAAGTGGTTTGTTAAACTGACTTTTCATCCTGGATCGCAGACGAAGTCACGGGCAACAGCTAGTCAGCTAGGACACAGGTCTGCTCTCTTGGAGAGTGGTCTACAATCTACCACGAGGGTTGGTAGATGTTGGGCACGCCACAATAGCGGCGGTAAGTCTTTGAGGAGTGGTAGGAGAGGCGCCACGGCGTCCTCACCTTCCGCCTGACACAGGTCCTCACCGGACACGGTTGTTTCGGGAGGTTCCTGTTTCGCATAAGGCGGGAGGAAACGCCCGGGTGTCACCATTGTGTGGATCGCCCAGAGGACACGGTGGAGCATACGGTGGAGGTATGCCCAGCTTGGGCGGAGCACCGCAGTTTCCTCGCGGAGATGGTTGGCGGCGGCGATATCTCGCGTCCGGCCCTGGTCCAGGCCATGGTACGGAGCGAGAGGGAATGGAAAGCCGTCACCTCCTTCTGCGAAGCAGTAATGCTCGCGAAGGAGGAGGCGGAGCGCGTGAGGGAGAGAGCCTTGCGCCCTCACGCCCCCACTAGCCGCCGCAGGAGACGGCCTGGGCGTCTGGAGTCACCTGCAGATTCCTGGACGTCGCGTGGAACAGGCCGTCGTCGTCCGGACGGCGGCCTGTTCCACGCGCACCTCAAAGAGCTGTCAGCACAAAATGACGGGGTCCGATAGGGCCGACGCCTCAGGGTCGCGGGTAATTCGAAAGAGTAACCGGGGCCCTGGCACAGGCAACTGAAGGAACACGGGTGGGTTTTATTCAGTAAAAGTCTGACTCGCCCTCCCGCTGCACCCAGAGCGGGAGAAGTCATTTGATGATTTCCCACCCAAAAAAAAAAAAGGGTTGCTAGATGTCACAATCTTCGAATATTTAGCTCTAGGATATGCCGGTTTCCTCACGATGTTTTCCTTCACCGTTTTTACAGCAGTGATGATGACATTATTTATACAAAGTAAAGCGCCTGCCTGGGTTCGAACTCACAACCTACAGCTCGTAAGTCGGAGCCGATACCACTTGACTGCCCAGGTCTTAGACTAACAGTAACTCATTTTTAGAGCATTGCTATAAGTTATTTTTAGTCCGATATTGTAGAATGAACTGTGTTGCTGCATAGCACCTATGAATTTACCGGTCCGGAAGGACCGGTATACCTGGTTTGATATCCGGAAGCATAATATATTTTCGGATGGTAATTGGTTCTTGTCATGTTGATGAGAAATTTTTAATAGTATTCGAGTCTTTTCGAGATTTTTAGTAGTATAGAGTCACTTGGATTTTGTCGTGGATTTATTGACCAAAAACTTTAGATTCTCTTTAGATAATCACAGGTTTTAGGCCTAGACCTAACAACGTGACTTATCACGTAATTTAGAAATGCGTTAGTCCTACCACTGTAGCACAACTTTCAAACTAAAAATGCAAAAGAGTTACTGAAACATAATCAAAATTAAATCAAAATATTTTATTTCACATAAACCTACATGGGCACTTATGGAAACATCAGAATCTAGGTGCACGGTTCCAATTGGTCTTTTCCTATGGAGAAGAGCCGGCAAGAAACTTCACGGTTACTCTTTTAAAAATATTTGTCTTTTACAATTTTTTCAAATTACAGTTTTAGTAGGCATTTAAGGACGGTGCAGGCCTGTCAACAAGTACCATGTCCAAGGTCAAAGTATGAGCCAAGTAACGTTTACAGAATTCAGCAGTTCGGGAATTTGAATTCGGGAATTTAGAAAAAAAACTATTTTCGCTATCAAGGATTCCAAAATCATTATCCGTTCCAAACCATACGACTATATACAGGGATTTAGCACATGATTTCTAGAACCCTAGAAATGTTTCGGTTTCGCAAGGAAAAAATCTTCTGTTTCGTAGAAAAAATCAATATCTACGCGGTCAAAATGTATGGAACAGCATAATCATAATCATTTATTTGCATTAAGGACCTATTGGTACAGTGTTAGTCTTAAAGTTAGTTTTTAAGTTGCATAGTACATAGTCAGACATTTGAATGGCATGCTTTAAATGGCAAACTACCATTGATCATTAATTTTACCATACATACATTCAATACGAATTTTCGTCACGTTAATTTAAAACAGATTATTAATTATCATCGCCAATTTCACAACTTTATAAAAAACAAATTATAAGGTAACTTTTTAAAGTAATTTGCGAATTTGTTATAGATAAGTCCACTCATGTGATAACAGTTATTTTAATACAGGGAAGGCCTTGGTGCCCTAGTGGCAGAACTATTCTATCTGGAACTCTAACTTTTCGAGGGCAACGGTCTTGAGCCTTTTTAAACAGGTCTAAGTGCTGTCGGACGACTTTCGCACATTCTAAAATATACGTGCTGGGTAATGTAAGGAGTTTTAATTAGTTGCATTTTTTTAAATTATTATAACTGACGATTTTCAGAATCATCTAGATAGGTACTGAATTCATTGCACGTGGTCCCCGCCACCCTGCATACGACCAAATCATTTTTCAAAATACTTTTTTTTTAAACTAATCGTGCGCAGAATTTTAAACTATTAAGTTAGGTTGTAACAAATTCATACATACAAATGGTTTTATTATTCATACCATACAACCAAAATTCGGTTGCATTATGTTAAAGACGTAATAATGCGCTGACGATTTACTATACCCTTGTCCAATGGTAAATTGGTCCCGTGGCCCATAAATTTGTAACCAAAATGCTTTAGGTTATGAAAAATTATGCTTTGGCACGAGTAAGGATCCTGTTAATTGGTGATTGATTCAACCGACGTAATAATACGTCCCTGAGTGCCGTGTAGGAGTTGATTGAAGAGTTCCTTGCTCTGAGAGTAGGAATAAAACTAATAAAGAATATAAATAGCCTCCTGAGTTTTGAAGCTACGTTCAATCACCGTTCAATTGTTTTCGTTATCAGACTGCATAGCTTGCGATCTTTTGCAAACGTTGCGGACAAACTGCATCCAGGGTAAAGCTGCAGATTTCTAGAAGAGCGTGTGAGGGTTGCGTGAGGGCTGTCATGAATGGGATTGGTGCTCGACAGGCGGTGGGATTTCGGACCCCACTTTAGGCGGCTGGCGCCCAATACGTTGGGCGCAGCAGGTGTACCAGGCGCAGGCGGATGGCGGACAACGCTCTCTTTCAGCCCCCCTAAATGGGTCCAGGGACGGCGGACTCGGGGACGTACGCCGCCCCCCATACATTAGGACCCGAGGTGACGGCGCGCAGTGTTCCACGCGCGCCCCGTTTAGTCGTTGCAGGGGGAGTTAAACACCTCACTCCCCCCGCCAACCCGAGGTTGCTTGCGGAGGCGGACCGGCACCAGCCGGGGTTGCGGAAGAATCTAATGTTCCCACGACCCCGACGTAGGTGTGAGATGGAACACCGGGGTGGTTTTTAGTCAGTAAGAGTCTGACAGACCCCTCCGCCCGCCCCAGGGCGGAGGACATCCATGAGGATTTTCCACCCCGGAACAAAAAAAAAAGGGCTGTCATGAAAATGATGGCATCAGGTTTGTCTTTACGGTGTCAAAAAATGCGCTCGAGGAAAACACCGAAATGTCAAATTTTATATAAAATTAAAAAAAAAAACTTTAAAAACTAAATACTAACTAATTATGAATAAAAAAATAGTATTTTGTTTTATGAACAATTTTTTTTTTTTTTTAATTTTCTTACCTTAACATCATTTTAAAACTGCCGACACATAATTAAGTTATTTTCTAGAACCAATTGTAGGTATATAAATGTGCATTGAAAATATAACACACTAAGTTCTAGATCTATTACAAACGCAAACTAACAAAAAAACGTCATGAAAAAAATCATATCTCAATTACCGTGACACTGACATAGTTTCTATGGTTGCAAACATATACTCGTAGCACATGACTCTCCCTATCTCTAGGAAAATTGTGTCGGTCCTTCTACCAAAAACCCTGTATTACGTTTTAATGATGTCATTCGCCTAACCCTATGTGGCAGCCAACGCTCTTCTAGAAAACCGTAACTTTAAAAACATGTTGCACCGTGAATTTCATTCACTAATCCCAAGTTAAGGCCTCTTCAATTGCACCAACCACATCTCAATATCAATGTATAAAACAACCAACAAAAACAGAACCCCCTCTGACTAATTGGCGTTCAAATTAATAATGATTGAGACAAAAAATGTTCCGAGAACTGCATTTGAATCCCCAATTAGACCATAAAGGCCTTATCATGGACTCATTAACCGACAAGGGACGCGTAGGGAGGTTTATGAGTTTGACTACATGAAATCGTTGCCGACCATTTTAAACAACCCGAGTCAGATTTACAACCAATTAGCTAAGTAAATATATAAACGGCTTGATTGTGATGTGGGCGATATTAGGGCTAAGAAATTGTGAGTAAATGTACTTCCTACAATTACTTGAATTAGCTGCTATAGGGAATTGTGCGAATATTGGAATTGTCGGTATCTGGTGAAGGAGGAATGTATTGCATACCTTATTAAACAATATTGTGACTTGTGATGTGACAAACATCGAAATGATCACGATGAGCGTGGATTTAAAAATTGACTGTACAGTACAATATTTGCTACCAATCAATGGAAGGACAGAGTATTATGTTTCTAGTTTTCTGAGAAAATGGTGAAGTATTCGGTTCTTTGGAGATTGCCCTTAATAATTAAGTAATTATTAATCTATGCTCAAATTAATTTCCCTAACCAATTCAGGAGGCGAATGCATACCTTTTAATGCTATAAAAATGCTTTTCCACTGGCAAGGAATGAAGGCTCGTCAGCGCTAGTGTGAACGAGACTTTATTCTTTCCTAGTTATTAAGGTTCCCGCAAACAGATGCGACGCGACAGCGCCACACAAAGGCACCGCGTTGCGCACGACGAGCGATGACATTGTGTCGCGCTGTCGCATCGCGCCTGCTTGTTTGCGGGAGCATTAATAACTTTTTTTCGTTTTTCATTATCCTTTCAAAAGCATCGTTTTGAGATCACCAGAAAATACTGAGTACCTAAACTGTTTAGGTAAGCAATGCATTGTCATACTAATAACACACTACATCATTTCAATATTGTGACTATAATTAGGTATTTACCACACCTTTGTCATTTCTCTCTGTTTCCATTAGGTTTATGTGATAGAGAAATAAATTAATATAATGCTACGAGGCTCAACATAATAAAAATCCACTTATAGTAGCGGCTAAAAGCTATGGTTTATTGGAAGCATAGTGATTGATGGTTGACAAACGGTAGCATTTTGACTTGTTCTATTAAAAATTTAAAAAGCTTTTCGATTTTATGTTCCAATACTTTTTAATTACCCTCAAGATAATGCTGAGATACCGCCTTTTAAGTTAAGCGACAATGTTGAATAGATTTTTTATTTTTATGGGAAAAGCTGAATCTGATAGATTGCCTCATTAGTCTTGTAGATGACCGCTTGCACTTGACTCAATATTAAATTAATTATTTTAGCTTATTACCGTTACGCGCGACTTCATCTGCGATCCAAGATGAAAAGTAGCCAAATCTATCTATGTGACAAATTTCATCCTAATCCGTTCAGCTATGATAATAGCGGCCAGAAGTGCAGCGATACTTTAAATACTACGTCGAAGACAAGAAAGTTTGGCAATAATTCCTTTTACACATGTGGCTTCCCTGGTACCTCATAGACGGCATCACTATGTAAATTTCTAATAACTGCTCCCAAATAACGGTGTTTTTTTTTTTAAATTTGTTTTAAATAACTCTGACATAATATTATCATTATTTGACATTATATACCTACAATTTAATTTTGAACTCTCCATTATTGGCTTTTGGTTTAAATTAGTTTTTATTTAAGTTTATTAGATTATTTCATTTTTTGTAAATGTGAGAATGCTGTAGGCCTTGTAGATTGTAAATGTATAGACCATAGTCTATTCGTTAAACATATGGTACTTGTTGAAAGGCCTAAACTGTCCTCCCATACCTATTAACAGTAACACTGTAATTTGAAACCATTGTTAAACAAAAATATTTTTATAAGAGTAACCATGGAGTTTCTTGACGGCTCTTCTCCATAGGAAACGACCAATTGGAACCGTGCACCTAGATTCTGACGTTTCATAAGTGCCCATGTAGGTTTATGTGAAATAAAATATTTTATTTTGATTTTGACTTTACAATGTTTTCCATATTAGATATTTCTAATTCTTCGTGTCGCTGGCAGGACCATATCTCAGATCTTGTTACAACAAAACATCGCCACTTCGGCAAGGAGAGGGAGAGCAGTGGTATCCAGTACTAACGACTTACGAGTTGTAGGTCTTAGGTTCGAACCCAGACAGGCGCTTTAATTTGTGTGAATTATTTCTTCATCACTGCTTTCAGAACGGTGAAGAAAAACATCGTGAGGAAATCGGCATGTCTAAAATTCGAAGACGTGTGACGTGGCGCGTGGCCCACTCCCTCTCACCGTGAGGAGGCTTGCGTCCCATCAGTATGAACATTACAGGCTGTTTATGCATGGCGTCGTCGGTGGCAGCACAGAGGTCTTGGGGCACAGAGGGAAGGTTAGGAGGTGGAGCATAGTTTGCGACACAGCCTCACATCTACAGCCTGCTGCCGTTCTGTCTAGATAGCCCCACTTTACCTGGTTGAAGTAACATCTTCCCACTCATGTCCGGAAAAGGTTCAGGAATATTCTCGTCAAATTTTAGGAGGCTGTTATGAAAGACATATATAATCAAATAAAATTACGATACTTGCTCAATAATTAATATATATTTGTTTTTTTAGTTATTTAAGTTTGATAGTTTTTCAGAAGAAAGCACTTTCAAAGAACAGACTCGCCCCGCTGTGTGTGCGGTAGTCAATGTCGCACTTCTTTGACGCATACAAGGGCAGTTCCAGTGTGGTATCACACGGGCCGCGTTTTAACATGCGCGTTCCACACAAGCCGATTTCCGAAATTAGAAAATAAATAAACTTCTTATTTCATTATTGATTCGTGTCGAGAATCATTAGCATAGTAACCTTCTTGAATTTGACGAAAATGCAAAACGACACCCCGTAGAATAAGTTATAGCCATAGCCAAAACATTTGGAAAATATCGCAAAACTTACACTGCTATTATACAGAATAATCTAAATAATGGGTTTACCTTTTTTCTAGATCAACAAGAATACAGCAAGCTTACTAAAACAACTCAAAATTGCTGACATCTTATTAAAAACAGTTACTTTTGTACATTAAGCAACATACCACAAGTAGGTAAGTCATTACCAAAATGACTTTTATTTTAAAATTCATATTTAATTTGAATATTATTTCCCACCTTTGTGTCACAAATAATTCTCGTCACAAAACATTTTGTTTCGAGTTAAAAACACGAATACTTACAGCATTTCTTTCTTAATTATAGCATACGTGTAAGACGAGGGCGCGATTTTGTATCGGTGCTTTTGAGGTAATGGAGCGGTTACATTCATGAGAGATCGCGTTAATGTAAGCTACATACGTACGCAAAAAAAAGGTAACCAATTTTTCACTATCTATAATTTTATGGTTCACAAAGTGTGAACCAGGAATAAGTCAGTGAGTAGTACTCGCAACCGGCGCGTGTGTATGACCTGATGTATGAACGTAAACGAGACAAAATATGTATGTAAGGATCGTAGCAGGTGGCGTTCTGTGTTTTCTGCCTACCCCCATATTTGATCACGTTTTACGATATTTTTATGCCCTGCTATTGGGCATAAATCGGGCAAAAATAAATTATGCCCAAGATGTTTTACCAACTTTTCCTGAGGGCAAAAACGCCCATCTCTAATCGGG
This sequence comes from Dasypolia templi, assembly GCA_963555695.1. Taxonomy (NCBI): domain Eukaryota; kingdom Metazoa; phylum Arthropoda; class Insecta; order Lepidoptera; family Noctuidae; genus Dasypolia; species Dasypolia templi. The sequence goes on along the minus strand of OY743137.1, from coordinate 6,907,422 downwards.
TGTTAATAAGAGTTTAAAACCAAAACGACAAGTATTTCATTGAAACAAATTATAAATCACGTTTGTTTTGCGTCGATATCAAGTTTTAGATTAATCCCAGTTAACGACTAGTGAGTTACTGTGACTTTGCGAACATTGGTTTACGAATAATAAGATTTAATAGGGATGATGACTAATACTAAAAATCTTCGAAAAAATTTGTTATATCGATGTTAATATGAAGAAGCTACAAGCTTTCAAAGTTTTTGGTGAACGAACCATGAGTAGGATTCTTGGTATCTTGACTGCAGACCGTTAATATCCGGATGATGAGGTGACTCTTCAAAACGTTTTGCCCAGTTTCTGAACTTATTAACTTTGTTATTCGTTTTTACCTTAAGATATGACTGTATTTGAGAATGTTGGTTCACCTGTTATTGGCAACTGTATAAGCCCATAACCGTAATCTAGTGTTATTTGAAGTTTTTATACAGAAGCTGTCGGTGTACCTTTGCAAATAAATATAAAAAAATTGTGATCATTATCGAGTTTTGGCAGCAAATTTACTTAAAAATCGAACACTTGATAACATTTTTCCAGCGTGGAACAAACTGCTACAACTTTTCTCCTTTTCTTGTTTCGAAATATCGCTTTCCTAACATTACTAAGGTATTAACTTTCCCTCATTGTAAGTTGGTGATACTGAAATGTATGCGTGATTCTGATGGTCCAAATAGACCAGATGTTGATGAATGTCGGCGACGATAATTGTTTTGAAAAAAACTACTATTACTTTGCGGCACTGTTTTGTTTGTCGCAACCGGGTTCCGTAAGGAATTATTGATTGGAAATAAAGTTATTTTGTAGGCCGTCCAGTCTTTGAACCCGATCGACGTTCTACCGTCCTCGCCGCCGAGGCCCGCCGCGACGCCCAAATCCACGCCCCTCCCGACCCTTGCTCGAGCCAGCCCGCGCCGCTGAGCCTGTAGTTTTAAATTCGTCCCAAAATAATATCAATCCTGATCCAGCTAGTCATTTGCTACCCTCTTCCAGCGACGCCCTAAGCCGAGGTTCGTACCCCATAGGGGGTGCCCTTAGCGTTGTCGCTTAGTTTTAGTTAGTATTTAAGTTTAAGTCCTGGCTGGAGGCCTTAATTTATTAGGGCAACCACAGGCAAGTCCGATTAAGCAGACGACAAACTCATAGGACCTGCGAGATGCCAAACAAAATTTAAAAAAGTCCAGTCTTTGTAACTTTTTTTTAAAGTTTCAATCGTTTCAACTATGTATGTACATTCCAGAATTCACTACTAAGTCTGGCGCATATAATCTATGTAACGAGGGTAATTCACCTATTTGGGGTATCTCGTTATTGGAGTCCGAGTTCGACATGGTGCAGGTAAGAAATAGCAGTCTCAACACTGATTAAAACCGTCTATTTATTCACTCCCGTTAACAAATTAACAAAATCTCAAGTAATCAAGCCGATGGAACTGGATTAAGAAACGAAAACGCGGTAAATTTGTTACAGGCTGGCAGCACGACCTCTCGCCTTCCCGTCCAACCAAAAACTGCCGTATCTCCTCCCTCGTCTGTCAAGTAAAATACGTCTAATGTCAAACAATGACAACAGACACTCATACTGCTTGACGTTTCCGAAAAACGTTAATATATGGCATTATTCTAAATTATCAATACTTGTGCCTCTGTGTCGGTTCTGCTAAATATGTTTATTCATGATGAAATCTATGTAAAAGCTGTTAATCCGTTCCGCACGATCGCGTACCAATAACAATTTCCTACAGAATATACACCAAAAGGTACCCTAAAAACCGGTGGCTTGCATTGGTACCAGCTGTGATTACCATAATTTCATCGCCCCACGTGTCTGTGGACTCCACAAAAAACTGGTAATAATCACAGTACAGCGGTACAGGCGCGCACTAAGGTGTTAATCCTAAGCTCCAGTTTAAGGCTTCGCATTTTGACGAGTCTATTGATATATTAGACTTACGAGTGTAAATTATTTCATCACCACTGCTCTCAAAACGGCGAAGGAAAATACTGTGAGGAAAGCAGCATGTCTAAGAACAAAACGAAAACATGTGACGTGGCGCGTGGCCCACTCCCTCTCACCGAGAGGAGGCTTGAGTAACATCAGTAGGAACATTATAGGCTGATTTTGCATGGCGTCGTCGGTGGCAGCACAGAGGTATTGAGGCACAGAGTATGCGACACGTTTTCACATTTACAGCCTACTGCTTCTGTTGCAGTATTGAGAAATACAATTTGATTTGCTGAAATAAGTGAAGCAAACATATGACATTTACTAACCCGCACTGGGCCTGCGTGGTGGACTACGGCCCCTCACAGAGAGGACGCCAGTATCACAGCAGTGGAAACATAATAGGCTGATTATGTATTATGCATTAGTATACTGTTGACTAGTTAAAAAGATTGAGGAAGGTGTGGACATTATTATATAGTAACCGTTTATTGGATTCGTTTGTGGTTATATTAAATTTATTTTAAAGTTTATTGGCCTGTGATAACAAATACTGCTTGAAAATATTATCCAAAAAAGAAAGAGTTATATTGTATGTCAGAAAAGAACATAGGACAGCCCTAGTTCAGCAAGGAAGTGCTTTTAATTTATGTGACGTGTTTTCTTGTGCTTGCTCGTGAGTTATGAGAAACAACTTGTTACTCCCTGCAGTCATCAACCCACCTACTGCAATTGAAGTGACTTTGGCCAGCCAGTACTAGGATAACATTATATTAACTTGGAGGAGACTTTCTGACTACCAGATCACTGTTTTTTTTCATGTTACTATGAAATAAATCAAAGTCAAAGTCAAAGCATTTATTTTCAAGCACATAAAAAACTTGTGAACGTCAAATTATACATAAAAAATGGGATTGATTCTAGGCGCCCCTTCCAAAAGGTAGTTTCGTATGGAGAAGAAGGGCCAAGAAACTCCACCGTTACCTTTTAAAATGTTTTACAATATTTTATACATTAATTATATTTTTATATGTAAAGACGATGCACCAAGAATAAAAATACTATACCACAGTTGGTAAAAAGTTATAATAAAGCAAAGATATATAAATTAATTACGTGATAGGTACATGGTGCTCACATATTTACAAACAGTATAAGCATATGATTTTCCTAAAATATAAACTAGGAATCAGTCAGTGTGTGAGTTGAGTAAAAACAAAAAAATTATACAATTAAATTGGCAAACAGAATGATTTTGTCCAGACTAGATTGTCCTATGTAGCTGGACCATCATGTTTCCAAGCATTCCTATCTTTTAAATCAGAGCACCTTTCTCCTCGCCTGTACGATACTGCAGTATTCTCCTCCGCAGGGCAAACTCAAGGGCTACCGTATGGAATAATAGCTTTTTTTACTCTTAAACAATGTCTTCAAATCGAATGTCATATTTTGTTACAACGTTGTATTCTCGAATTAAAAAAAGAATTCTTGAATTTTTTGCTGCTCAGTTGCGCAATGTTGGCATCTGTTTTTGTTACCAAACAATTTGCAACTGGAATCATAACTGTCGAAATTAGAATCTTAATCTACACATATTATAAATTAAAGTCGTTTTCGTCGTGCCTGTTTGTGTGACCGCGTTGTTCTACTTAACTTCGCAACAGATTTTGATGCGGCTTCCACCATAATTTTAGGTAAGATTTATGTGCATTTAGGTTGAACTTAGTTAAAACACTGAAATCTCGATGTCTTGCCATGTCGCCACATGTCGTGGGTTAGTTTTCGGGAGAAGGCAGGAACATTGATTACCACGCGTGTTCTAGACGGGTTGGCGATTTAAGACTTATATTAACTATAAGTCCAGGTTTTCTCACGAAGTGTTTCCTTGAAAGATGTCAGTCATGTCCAAAATAAACTCAGAAAGTGCATTATTATGAATTGAAAAAGTCACATTGGAACCCGAAACTTCGTATAGAGAGGCGAGGCCTTAACCACTGAGCCAATACTGCTTTTTTCTGAGATTATTCTTATTGAGAGACATTTTCCTCTGAAATAAATTCAGTAGGTGTAATTTTATCCTCTGGCCCTATCAATGTTGGCAATATTCTAGTACTCTTCTGGTGGTGGTATTCTTAATATTCTCTTAACTTGACAATGGTTTTCAATTAATAAATGAAAATCAAAAGTCAAATTAGGCTGAGAGTCAGCACTTTTCGAACGTCAAAATTACATAAGACAGTCCCCCAAAACGCCCACCCTTCACCACTTCCTAGTGCTTTAGCTGGGAAGAAGAAGTGGCGCAACAAACTCCCCAGCAGCACAGCTGTCTGTTCGGTTACAGATTAATAGAAAACAAAGACTCAAGGTCTAAATGAATCTGATCAGTGAGGTTACCACAATGACAGGTCTGGGATGACAGGATGACAGGTCATCAAAAGAAGAAAAGTAAAGTACTGGTATGATGCGGTTTCGTACCAAAGCTATCTGGTATAAATTGTTACCTTGAACTACTCTGTACATCACCTGCCTTGTAAATGATTTGGTACCTTCACATTGAATTATCCAAGGATACCCCAATATATGGTTTTCAAAATCATGAAACTGTGCAGGATTAAGAAAGACCGCTCCTCACTAACAACTATGAAGTGGTACGTTGGTTGCGTGTAATGGCACGTCGCTGCAAGCATCCGATGGCTACCGATAGCGAGTGTGCCCGGGGCGCGACATTAGCGAGGCCCATCTCGCTCCCAGTTATTATAATCAAAGTGACAGTGTGACCATGGGTTTGGGATCCTGTAGGGTTATATAGTTGACACATTGACATTGATGGACTTGATTTATACAAACATAACACATAACATAACATCACGCCTGTAATCCCAGAATGGTGTGGCACCTTTAGTACACCCGCATTTCGCCAGTTATGCTTAAGCCCCATGCAATAGGGGGCGAGTCTATTGCCGTCAACCGGGAACAAATCCGGACTCCGGGCTGCTACTGAGAAACTGGCCACAAACAATTTGGCTGACCTTGGAAGCGACCCAGGACCTCATGCTCAGCAGTAGCTCTTGCGACCACTAGACCAACGAGGCTTTATACAATGACTTGGATATTTCCTTTGAAAAAGTATTAGATTTTAATTATTGTGAATTTGAAGACAATGTGGGTTTTTGTTTTAGTTAGTTTTAATCATGGTCTGGATGAGTAATTTATGCGGCCTACCCAAATGAACTTTCTTTGGTATTGCCCGTCGAATAGTTCTGAGTTGAGCTGCATGATTACTGACAAATGTGTGCACTGACTGGACAAGTCCTGTGTTGTTGTTTCTTCAAAAGACAATTTCAGCCACCAATTTACATACATGGTCTTCACATGATCTGACCAAGATTATGTATGGATTTTAAAAGATACTGTGACCTCTGACTTTGCTTCTTCTCAGAGCAGTCAGATAGAAAACATCGATTGCATCTAGTTTTTAAAATATGATTGACGTGTAAAAGTGTTTTAGGAGTACAAACCTACTTACAGAAATAAAGCATTTGTCATTTACGATTTGATAAGTTGCACGTCTAGTTCTTAGACACACTCATATTTTTCTTGCCAAACATTTGCGAACTCTGTTTGAGTACTTAGATGTTTCAGTTTTAGTAATACATTGTAAGTAAAAAAAATGCTACACACAACTGTTCAAATTCTGCCGCCCGTTGTTGGATATCGGTACAAACGTGCCCAAATACGAATATGTATTTTGAAGTAAATGAAAAGGGTGCTGCTAAGGAGAAAGATTGGTTCTCTTTTCGCAATTGTATTTTTAATAATCGTTATTCATTTTGTTTGGCTAATTGCTCACGTTATTCTCAGTTATAAGTTTTGTAACTAAATGATAACCAGCAAATTATATATCTATTTTCTATAATTGCATACGTTGGTTTAATTCCTTTCTCTGATTCATAACCTCATAGGTTTAGCATAAAACCATTGATCCATGAATGAAACCATTAATCACTACATTCGCTTGCCGGGTGCCTGAGAGTCTCTTAAAGGCTGTTTTCATGCCTTTGCAAATTAAATTTTCCTTTGATTCTGTTGCCATTCTTGTACTTTTGAGACTTGTCTAATTTTGCTGTGCTTTGTCTTTTAACAGATGACAGTTAAAAAAAAAAAAAAAATGGTTTTGATTGAGCTATGGAAAATGTATCAAAGTTGTTTATACAGCTTTGTTTCATCAGTATTGTTTATTTGTTTAGTGATTTGCAAACCTACGTTTTTTATTGCTGAAAGAAATACTTTTTCTTTCAGCAATAAAAAACGTAGGTTTACATACCAATCTTTCATTAGTTATTTATGTCCTAAGTTTCACAGAATCCTGGCCAACACAAGGAGCGTACATTATGATTATACCGAGAACCGAGCTTAAAAAAATGTATGTTGTTTCTTTGATTACTTCACAACTTGGGCGCAGGATGATTTTGTTAATTCCATTCGATATGTTCGTTAATCGCGGTCGTCGTTTCATTTGAAACCTTTTTATGCATAATGCAGCTGCGTTTTTTGAAAATTTCTTGAAGGATTTTGATCTGTTTAATCTTACAACGAGTTAGGCCAGATTTTTCTAACAACCAGCAGAAAAAAAATATAGCAGGTTAGAAAAATCGATTACAATTTTGACTGAAACATAATATTTTTGTATGTACTTTATTGTACACCAAAAAAATCCATAACAAAAAAAAAACTAACTGAAAACATACAATGGGCAGCTTTATCGCTTTCTGTAATCTCTTCTAGGCAACCTTAGAATGAACAGTGATTTGTCTGGACATAACACAGTAAAAATATTATTATTTTGGAAATAAAATTGGTGACTAGGGGCGGTATTGACAAGCAATATCCTTAACGACCTTTGAGCTTCAAGATATTGAATCACTTTTAGATTATAGTCCTTTTAAAAATCGTCAACATGAAAACAGTGTCAGTAAAGCTTGATTGCATGCGATAGGATAAAATATGTGACAACGTTGTGGCCTCGAAACAAGATTTCTATAGTCTGTTTTATTTATGTAGGATGGATATCTAAAATTATTATATTACTTATAGGTAAACAACAATAATGCTGACCAAAGCTATTATTTATTTGATGCCAACATTTCTGGGTTGGAGGAGTAAAATTTTCGAAAATTGCATAAATCGTCACGAAACGAAAAAGCGTTATGCCCCGTCCATGCCAGTTTTTTTTATTAAACAGGATAAATTTTTAACCCGTGCGAAAAATGTAATCATGAATCCAGCCCTTGATTCTAGACCGCTTAGCGTAGAAATGTCTACGCTACATATATATTTTTCGTCGGATAAAAAAAAAATGCTGTTCCGTACATTTTGACCGCGTAAGTATTGCATTTTTCTATGAAACAGCAGATAGTTATTTTGAAAATTTCTACGCTAAGGTGTCTAACATCATTTCATGGTTACATTTTGCGCAATGGTTAAAAACGTATCCTGTATACAATAGAAAGAGACAGATAGAGAGAAATAGTTTGCAAGGTTTTCGTGGGTGCTGAAGCCCATAGTAAGGTCAAAATCAAAACCCAAGATGTCCATCTTCACGATCCATTTATCCTATATCCATATTTTTTTATACGTAAGAAAAATAATACTTAAGTACTTACTTAGGTATTATTAGGCATCTAAGTACTTCATTTTTTCCTTTATTATTGAGTCTACATAGGTCCTACAAGGTTCGAACAGTACTGTTGCAACATTGGCCTCGCAAAGCTCTTTTATTTGTACTATAAACAACAGAACTAAATCAATTATATACAATTATAAAGTAACAAAACCAATTAACTATTTTTTTGCACGCATAAATACTATTGGGCAAATGCCTCCCCCAAATCCTTCCAGGAACTCTTTTCCTTCGCCATCTCTAACTAGCCCTCGCGGTACGCGTCCAGAACATATCGCCATACTTTTCTGGGCTAGTCACGGCGGCGCCGCTGATCTTTAGGCACCCATTGTGTGGAGACTTGCGGAGCGGCCATCGTCCAAGCGGCTATAAAATAACGGCAAAAATAACTATTAACACACATTTATTTAAACATCACTTTTTATACATAAATTAAAAAGCACCCACTTACTTTATGGCCAAAACAGTGATCTCATTCAGCTACAAAGTAATCAGGCGTCAGGTCTTTGGAAGTAGCTCGGCGGTATGATACGAGCATATCTTCAATTATCGTGCCATACTTAAACACACCGCGAGCTTACTGGTTTTGCATAGACTACGTTGGTTGCAGAGGGTACATTCTTTTTCGATTCACTCACGTACTCGTATTCGATTCACTAGTTCTTTGCGATGGGCGTCGTTCGCTGTCAAAAAATTAACTGTCGACTTAGTCTGTCGGTCAGCGGGGTGATTGCGTAACCCATTATCAGTAGGATTGGTTTTCATTTTGACAGTTCAACAACATTCATTGCGTTATTTAAGTTGTTGAGCAGACACATTTTTCGAACATATGAAGCAATGGATTAGCAATATCCTTCAAAATTATTCAGATTATGATTAATAGTGTGTTACGATTTATATACATTAGAGTGCTATTCTCTAATAATATCACGGTCAAAAGAAGAATGCCCATTTTTCACCTGACTATGTATAGAAATGAAATAAATCTTAAAATACAGCTAATTAGATTGTATATTAATTACGCTTATCACAATGTTAAAAGAAACGCAGGATTTTTTTAAATTTTAATTTCAAGGGTAAACATATTAGCATGTTTTGAACGCACCTCAACTACCCTTTTTTACAACGTTCCATTTTACACACTGCTACTTGACTTTATTCAAATCTGTTTCTGAGTTTCATACATTATTTTACTTTTTATTTACTCAGTATGTAAGTATAATTTTTTTGTCAATGTATAATACAGATTATTTAAAAATAAATGAATAATTAAATTTATGAATCATGCAATATGTAATTGAGTTAGGACGATTGAAACGTATTTTTTGACGTTTGACATTTAATGCTCGACACTCAATATAAATTGACAATCATCGAGAGTCTACGCAGTGACTTATTGGCAACTGGTTTTAAGGAATTCACAAAGTAAAAAAGACGTTTTAGAACATAGATATGTATTATTAAATAAGTATTACTATTTTAGATTAAACTTCGAGTGTTACATAATTCGTTCTAGCACATTTATTTCTTTATAACGGCAAATCCTAACCTAAAAAGTGAAATTATAATTTTTTGGATTTCGTAGCGTTTCAATTGTGAAAATGACCATATGACATTATTTTCTAAACTTACAGGTAGTGTTTCTACTATACCTTATAACTATACATAAACTTTGTTTTTCAGGTTTTGAAATGTATGGGAAGTGGGCATTGTTCTTTTGGTAAAGTAAGCTTGAAGTGAATTGTAAATGCATCAGGTGGTTAATATAATATACATATAAAACAATATTTTGCAAAAGAGAGCTGTCAGAGCCATTTACAATCGTCGCTGCGACTCTCTTAGGGAACTATTTGAGAAGATTAATAGCATGACGGTACCTACCTTGCCAGTTAATTTATGAAAATATTATGTATGTAAGAAAATATCTGCACCTTTTTAATAAAAATAAGTGATAGACATAATATTAACCCTCGAAATAAAAATAAAATAGATCAACCATTTTTCAGACTATCTAAAGTACATACTCTTACATCTTTTATGGGGTACTGTGTTAAATGTTACAACAAAATACCTTGTGATATATTGCAATTAAATGAAATAAAGTTTAAAACTCATGTTAAAAGTACAGTTTGTAAACAAGCATATTACAAATTAGAGGATTATATCCTAGATAAGAATGCTTGGAAACATGCTGGTCCTGTTCCGTAGGGCAATCTAGAGCCGAGACAAAATCATGCTAGTTGCTAATTGAATTGTATAATTTGTTATTTTTACTTTACTCACACACTTGACTTATTCCAAGGTAATATTTTAGGAAATCATATACTTTCGCAATGTTTGTAAATATGTGAGCACCTATCACGTGATTTATTTATCTGTCTTTGCTTATTTTAAATTATTTTTACCTATTTCTGGTTTAATATTTTTATTCTGGGTGCAACGTCTTCACATATAAAAATATAACTAATGTATACAAAATTTTGTCAACCATTTTAAAAGAGTAACGGTGGAGTTTCTTGCCCCTTCTTCTCTACATTAAACTACCTTTTGGAAGGGGCGCCTAGAATTCATTCTATTTAAATGTAAATGTTTTAAATGTAATTGCTCATCACCGCAACCCGAACATTGCCAACTACAAACTAGTTCGCAATGACAGGTCTCGATGCCACAAGGGTGGCACACTCATATACTTTAGGAAATCTCTGTATTGTATCCCTATAGACCCACCTCCTCTCTTCTCCCATCTGGAGACCTCTATCTGCCGGCTCGGCATGACCGGCCACCAACCGATCACCATCATCTCCGCGTATATCCCACCCGACAATGGTCCGGAGGATCCCATCTTGCTCCAAAAGGACTTCACTGCCCTCTTCGGTATGAGTGACTCCGTCATCTTGGCAGGGGATCTTAATGCCAAGCACCCGGCGTGGAATAGTAGCACAACTTCAACCAGAGGTAGGTTAGTTTTCAAGTTAGGCGAATCCCTTAACTTTGACGTCATCGCTCCAATGAGCCCGACTCACTTCCCAGGTAATCCTAATCACCTTCCCGATGTTCTCGATGTAGCGCTGCTCAAGAATGTGAACCTCCGTTTGCAATCGATAGAGACGTTCCACGAGCTTAACTCTCACCACCGCCCTGTAGTCATGCATCTTGCACCCTACTCGGGCCCGATCGACCCCAACCACCGCCCTCAGACCCAGACGATAACCGACTGGAGGAAAGTAAGCGAAAGACTGAAATCCACCACGTCGCCTCACTTAGACACCATCCCCGATCACTTAGTGTCAGTCGCCGACACTACGGCCGCAATCGACTCTTTTACAGAGCACGTACAATCCGTATTGACGGATTGTTCACGGGAAGTTCCGGTGATGGAAGACCATCGCTGGAAACTACCTACTGACGTACGTGACCTGATAACCGAGAAGAACGCGGCCATCCGTGCCTACGACCCCTTCCCTTGTGACGCGAACAAAGCCCACAATCGCCATTTACAGCGTGCTGTAAAGAAACGCATAGGGGAGGTTCGCTCTGAGGGCTGGAACAAGATGCTCAGTGAACTCGAGCCCACTCATCAAGCCTTCTGGCAATTACAGAGGAAATTGCGTTCCTCAGAAGAGGTCTCTATGCCTCCTCTCATCCGCCCCGACAATAGTGTCGCTTTCGACAGTCCCGACAAGGCTGAATGTCTTGCTGACAGCCTAGAGTCCCAATGTTCTCCCAGCTCCCAACCTGTAGACCAAGCTCACCTGAACAAGGTCGACGCTGAAGTCGAACGAAGAGCCTCCCTCGCTCCCGTCGAAGACCCTGATGATACTCTGCCTCCCGTCACTCCAGACGAAGTGCACGACATCATTAAAGGGCTCCACGCTCGTAAGGCCCCCGGTTCGGATGGTATTACCAATAAGGTATACAAACTCCTCCCTGCCCCGCTAATAATGCTTATGACCGCCATCTTCAATGGCGCCTTGAGCAACAACATTTTCCCACAAGCATGGAAAGAAGCCACCGTCATCGGTATCCCAAAGCCAGGCAAGCCAAAGTCTGAGCCCTCCAGCTACCGCCCTATTAGTTTACTCAATGTTCTCGGCAAAATTTACGAGAGGCTTATTTATAAGCGTCTCAAAGACTACGCCGAAGCAAAGAGCCTCATACCAAACGAGCAGTTTGGTTTCCGTAGCCAACACTTGGGCACCCAACAGGTCCACCGTATAGTAGAGCACTTATGCGCTGGTCTGCAGCGTAACGCGACGACGGTTGTGCTATTCTTCGACATAGCGAAAGCCTTCGACAAAGTCTGGCACAACGGTTTGATATAGAAGCTCTACCAACTAGGAGTGCCAGATCGTCTCGTGCTCATCTTACGAGACTTTTTGTCGAACCGGACCTTTCGCTATCGCGTCGAGGGAGCACTCTCGTCCCCTCATCCTATTCGCGCCGGTGCCCCTCAGGGTTCCGTACTATCTCCTCTCGCCTTCACGCTGTTGACTAGCGATATCCCAAAAAGTAAAAAGGCTCAGTTGGCTCTCTTCGCCGACGACACTGCCGTTTACTATACCGGTCACTGTCCCAACGCTATAGCTCGTACTCTCCAAACCTCCGCAAACGTCTTAGGCGCTTGGTTCCGGAAATCTTGAATCGAGGTCAACCCCGATAAGAGTCAGGCGGTTCTCTTCTCGAGACGTCGTCGATTCCCTCCCCCACTTCCCAGCCCGATCACTATGTACGGCAAGCCAATCCCTTGGGAGAAGCAAGCCAAATACCTAGGCGTGATCCTCGATGAGAACCTTACCTTTAAGGCTCATATTAAGGCGGTTCGCGCGCGCGCCTCCTTCGCTCTTAGCAGGCTCCAATTCGTACTGACAGCCCGTAGTAAACTGTCCCTCAAATGCAAGCTCCGCATCTATACCACAGTCATCCGTCCCATCATGACCTATGCCTGCGTTGTATTTGCGCACGCTCACCCACGTCATCTCCATAAGATGCAGACCCTCCAAAACCGTTTCCTCAGAAGGGTCACGGGTGCCCCCTTCTATGTCTGTAATATAGATCTTCACGTCGACCTCAAAATGCCAACCATAAAACAGTTCATGAAACGCTTATCAAAGCGTTTCTTCGACTGCGGCATCAAACATTCTAACCCCCTGATTACAGCGGCCGCCCGCTACACTCCCTCTCGCATTAGCAGTATTCGCCGACCAAGGCATACTTTAATCGACCCCGACGACGCCACTACCCTCCTCCAGGAGAGTAGTAAGGCCACTAGCATGCTACATAAGCCCAAAACCCGATCGCCGTCCTCCCGCCCTCACCGCCGAGGCCCGCCGCGACGCCCAAATCGACGCCCCTCCCGACCCTTGCTCGAGCCAGCCCGCGCCGCTGAGCCTGTAGCTTTAAATTCGTCCGTAAATAATACCAATCCTGATCCAGCTAGTCATTTGCTGCCCTCTTCAAGCGACGCCCTAAGCCGAGGTTCGTACCCCACAGGGGGTGCCCTTAGCGTTGTCGCTTAGTTTTAGTTAGTATATAAGTTTAAGTCCTGGCTGGAGGCCTTAATTTATTAGGGAATCCACAGGCAAGTCCGCTTAAGCAAACGACAACCGCATAGGTTGACCTGCGAGATGCCAAACAAACAAAGTTCAAAAGTGCCTTTTAGAGCCTATTTAAAATAAATGCTTTGACTTTGACTTTGAATATTTACTTAATATTTACTTCATTATGTTATATTATGTATCGTTATGGAAAATTGCAAAAGTAAGAGTGCAGATATTTTGATAATATCGTCGGTGACGCTAATCCATAAGATTTTCCGCTACCAAAAGTCGCTCAACACACCTAAAGAAGTCATCATAATCAGCCTTTAATGTTCCTACTGCTGGGTTACAGGTCTTCTCTCGGTGAGATGGAGTGGGCCGTAATCCACCACGCGGGCCCTGGGCCTGTTGGTTTATATCACATGTCTTCGAATCTTTGGTTCTAGGACATACCGGTTTCCTCCCGATGTTTCCTTTCACCGTTTTGAAAGCAGTGGTCATGAAATAATTAACAAAAAGTACTGCGCTTAACTTGGTTTAAACCCACTGGGCCTCCACTGCTCACCTTCTACCGCCTAGCAAAGAGTTTACTCAAAAATTTGTGTCACATCTGCAAACCAAACGCTTAATCTTTGCAAAACTTTTTACATGCACTCAACCGTCAGTGATCAACTGCTCACTAGATGTGATAGGCGATCTGTGATCGGCAATCGCTAATCACCGCTACACTGACGGCCTAAGAAGCCACTTCCTGTGTTACCGTCTAATTTAAAGATCACTTCGCTTTTATAAGCCAAACGTACGTATGGTTTAATGTTGATGCAATCAAATAGCATTTGGTTTTATTGAATCTTGAAATTTATTTGTAAATGTTATTAGAGATGATTATTGGTTGGAGATTAGTTAAGACACTATCGCTGGGAAGGGACGCCCTAGGAGGACACACACTGACCTTATTGGTGATGTTCTTCAGAAAGGTAAATTTCGTAGTACATGGAACCATATGACCGGATTTATGAACGTAAACGAGGCAGAAGGAGTATGTAAGGATAGTAGCAGATGGCGTTCTGTGGTTTCTGCCTACCCCCATGGGAAGGCGGCGTGTTTATGTATGTATGTACTATCGATCGATTAGCATTGTAATAAGAAAAAAAGGTTGTAGCCATTGGTGACATAGAATAGAATAGAAAAAAAACAACAACGCTGATTTTCCCGAACGCTATATTTATATACATATACTCGTATATATACTTTATTGTACACCACAAAATCATCATCATTGTTCATACAAATTTCGCTAGTTATGTTTAAGTCCCTTGTAATTAAGAGCTAGCTTAGTGCCATCAAACGGGCACTGCTATGAAAAATTTCAAATAGAAAAACCCAATAACACTTTGCCTGACCCAGGAATCAAAATCAGAAGCTCATGCTCAGGAGTAGCGCTTGTTAGCGATACACCAATAAGGCAGTCAGACCATAAAGTTAAGTTTATCTAAACCTGCATCAATGTATAAAATCGACCTCTTTCGGAACCAAGAAACAAACAAGGAATGTAATACAAAATGGCTTCTAATACCGTGTAAACCACACAAGCTAGTAAATTAATATCTAAAACTGCAGTCCTATACTCATAGTGACAGGTTTAGCCCATGGCCTATTAGCAGCAGGTTGAAACCTGTTTGCTCTTCTTCAATTAACTCTTACATGTTGAACGGGAAGAACTTCCTGATGCAACCTATATTTTTGTCTCATTTCTAGTTCCACTCAGGAATGTTCAATTCAAAGTTAAGTGTTAAATAAGCTAGATTGAAGATTGAAAAAATAAACTATAAACACAAATTAAGTTAACTTTTTAGTCTTTGAATGAAATGGTACCTAAAACTGTAGAGAAACGATAGAAAAATTAATGAAATACCGCTACGGAGTTTTTTACACAATTCAAGACAGAACATTCAAGACAAGCCTTTCGACTGGAAATACCAGAAAAAATCTGAGCTAAGAACTTGTCTTTTGCCTAGGTTTTACCGCTAAATAACTTTAAAGAGGAAAAATGCTTTCAAAGAGATGTTTTTCGACACATAAGATATGTTGTGATATCATCTAAGGATACTTTATTTGTTTTTGGGTAAATAATTGTTAAGAAATTAACTACCAACTTAATTGGCCCCTATAGTTTTCATCGGTTCGTTTTAGCGTTATTACTATTAAAAATAATTAGCCTGGCTCTTCATGAAATTTGATCTCTTTGAATTTTCGTCCAATCTTAGATCAATTTTCTCGTAAAAATCCGCCCCATAACTCGGATATCGGATATCGGACTTCAAATGATTGGAATCGACTAAATCTGTACTGGTAAGCATGTCGACATTTTATCAAAACTAGACTTGAACAACTTTATACCATGTTTAAAGCAAATAAAGAACGATCTTATCTTATCTTTTAAAGTAAGAAATCGCTCATATAAAGTAGCAAATACGATGGTTTACAGTCATCATCTTTGTTCTCATGGTGGACATCTCTCCAATTTCATGCCATTCATCTCGATTCTCGGCAGCTTTCATCCAGCTGCTACCAGCCACCCTGCAAAGATCGTCGCTCCATGTAGACTGAGGGCGTCCTTGCTCTCTTCTTAAGAACACGTCTACCCCAACGATAATCGATTTTACAGATAATATGACCGGCCCATTGCCACTTCAGCTTGCATTGCATTACCTTTTATAAAATATGCTAATGTGAAATGAATAGCTTAATTATTTCCATTTTAATTCTCTAAACTAAGTATGATTCGTCCCACTTACTCCTTAATAGAGCAATTAAAGCAATATTTACTTACATTGGCTTATCATTAGGACCAAAGGACTTGTTTTAGGAATGTGCCTCAAAAAGTACTTAATTTTTATCAAGCCTTTTCATTACAATATTATTTCGCTTAAGATAATACTGATTGCTTCTATAAAGATAAGTAAGTGAAACTTTGTTGCAAATTATTTTCTTCTGAAGATTCTTGGACAATGTTGCCAGATTTTGCGTGCTGTGTGTCGTTATTTACATTGATTTATTTATGAAATTCCGTTGTAATTTGTTAAAAGAATGACGATTTTATATGTAACAATGAAGCTTAAAACTTGTTTCATGAACAGTTTAAATAGGGCATGTATTTATATTCAATCGAACCTCAAAAAAAAACTATTTTTCTCTCCTAAAAAAATGATTGAACACTGTTATATAATGTATGCGCCGCGCCTGTTTTATGGATCTCAAATAATTTCTGTTTATCCAAATAAATTGTGATCAACCTGAATGTTGCGCTCGCCAGCCAAGGCACCGCTCGCATTGCTCGCTTGGCTCGCGCGGGGTGCTCACAGTTCTATCTTAACCTAACCCCCTCTAGATACCCTAGTTTAGTTGCGTTAGTTTATTCGACTCGCAAGCGGCTTATGACTGCGTTCGGGATTTTGAAGTACACAAAAGGGGGCTGCCTTTTGTGTGCTGCAGCTTTTGCCTGTAGGTCATCTGCTCTCATTGAAGTTCATAGTTTTCAACCATGAGGATTTGCACACTGGAAAATAAGGTGTGTAGTTAGATGATTGAGAATAGAAACAAAACGAACAAAAAGATGATATTCAAATAAATAAGTAGCAGTATTTTTTGTATCGTTTTAGAATTGATAAAAACGAAATCTTTAGTTTCTTCGCGTCACACAACATAGACGACTACTAAAATGATTACACCCAACCCAATATTTAACTAATATACTATCAGAGCCGCAGGCAATAACTATCTCACAAGTAAGCACGTACACAGTATTGGTGATCATTTTACATAGTCCGAACACAGCGCCCTAATAAAGTCGACTTCTGATAATCACATAGAGACGCATCGCCTGACGCCAATAAAACGCTCAATCAATCAATCGCTGTCTGCGCATGGATCATTAATGCTAGTACTTCGGGTATTGGATCAAGCTAGGAAGTGAGCGGTGAAAGTGATAAGCTTTTCAGCTAAAGATATACTATTGTTTTGACAGCAGTTCTAATAAGGATTCTGTTTGATTCTTTGTAAAATGTTAAAAGCGTCTTTATCATTATCGTAGGCATATGAGGACTAGTCACAAGAGATGTTTTTTTATTGTTTGTGCGGTAAGTCCTAACGAAGAAGCAAGCAAGTCCTATATATTTCAGAACCAATCGATACAGGTGAAGATAAAATGTAATACCAGCCTATTATTGTCCCACTGCAGGGCTAAGGCCTCTTCTCACACAGAGAAGGCACGACTATTGATTATCGCGAAGAGAAAGAGAAGAGAGAAGAAGAAGAATGTAGCATCATTATTATGGCGACAAACCTAATCTTTTGCTGAGGCATACATACACCCATATCCTTCTTCACTCACAACTCTGTCGAGGAGACGTCAAAGCGTGCCTCGGAAGGCCTTAAAAATCGGTATTTCTAGTCGTCAGAGGTCGCTCGAAGAGTGTGACTCAAAGCCATAAGTCACAAATAGGTCAATATTCAATAAACTCTAAAAATACATTAATAAAATAGGATAAAATACGCGTGTTTTGGTTAAAACTTCCTTGTTAACTACCTCAAGGAAGCCTCGAGGTAGGTACTAGCCGACGTACCTTTTATTTGACTGTAGGTTCCTCAACTCAAACTCACCTCGACTCTTGTATCCCGGAACCTCATAATTTCTTCGACTTGACTAAACCTCACTTCGGTGGTTTGATATTCATAGTTGCAATTTTACTCCTCATCTCAAACAGTTCCCTCAGTCGAGGTGAGTTTGAGATGAGTATTACCTTGACTTTCATTCATTCGAGGGATCTCATAATTTCCTTAATCTGACGACCATGAATTCTGATTTTGAGGGTCTTTCGAAGCACTCCATTAGGTCTCCTCGACAGAGTTGGGAGTCGAGTAGCTTTCGCGGTTACGACTTAAAAAATGTGTGTCATTGTCTAGAAGTGGACATGTAAGATTGATGTAGTGATAAATAATTGTTAAGGTTCATCCGCTATTTCTAAAGCCACACCAATACCGATACCACCACCTACTCATTGTAATTACTACTCTAGTTACAAAAAGTTTACATATACCATCCGGCACGTTTTAATATAAAAATCTGAGCCTATCTAATGAAATCGATACCAACGCACTATCGAGCAAATGACTACTCAGAACGTGGTAGAAATTACTATAATCATGGATGCGACTCGATCCAGCTACCGTCTGCTTGCTTCCATTTTTAAGTTTACTAGCAGCCTGATTATATGGTTTTATGACTTTATGATTTAGTTTGGGATTATTTAGGAGGTAAAAAGATTGGGTCGGATTAAGTAAAAAAAATATATATGTAAGTATTTGTTTTGGTGTTGGTATCATTGTTTATATTCCGGTGAATTTAAAATACTTTCGCGTTAAGATGAATGCAGAGCATTATCAATGATTGAAATTTTATTTATTTATTCAATAAGTACACCAAAAGCGAGTATACATGTTTGTATACATGC
Source organism: Dasypolia templi (assembly GCA_963555695.1). Taxonomy (NCBI): domain Eukaryota; kingdom Metazoa; phylum Arthropoda; class Insecta; order Lepidoptera; family Noctuidae; genus Dasypolia; species Dasypolia templi. The sequence goes on along the minus strand of OY743137.1, from coordinate 6,888,709 downwards.
AATTAATGAAGAAAATACAAAATGTTATACTATATTAACGTCCATAAAATGTGTGTGTAACATGAGGCTGTAGAGTTTTTGATTTAATTGAAGAAGCAATATCGAGACGCAAAAGCAATTTTAGATTTAGATCAAAAAACCATAAACATGCTAGCGACGATGTGGTGCAGCTCTACACTACTGATGCTACATTCTAGTGTTGAGCAAGTATTTGTAGAATAGTTACTAACATATTAGCTTAGAAACAGAACTGTGGTATTTATCATATTAATTGTATATCATTTGTGCGTTTCTATGTAGGGGGTAATCGTTCCGTTCAACCGTTTCTGAATATTATTATAGTAATGGGAAACTACAGTGGCAACACTTTAGTTTCCCAGTACCCCAGTGCCAAAGAATATATTATAAACAAACACATTATTTTTAAATTTTGTATTAAAAAAAAAACGCAGACTGTGCCGCTGGCAGAAACTGAATTCGATTAGTGTCAAGAAACAACATAGTTTTCTTGACACTAATCGAAAATTCTTGCCCAATTCTATCGGTGAAAGTGTTTATGAACGAGAAGTACATACAAATCGTTAACTATCAAATTATCAAATTATAGAAGACCAACGGAAACAGGAAGCCACAGCCGGAGATGAATTTAAATTTAATCCTAAATTATCTTAAAAATGTTAATGACAAAATTAACTGTGAACGTCAAAGGCAATTTAATGGTCTATTTCTATTGCATAGTCTGAACATAATTTAAAGCTGTTAACTGGACATTAGTTACACCATTTGCATAATTAAATGGGTGTAGAAGTCACTTTGATAATTGTTTTTTTTTTTGGTAGATCACAGTTAGAGGTTGGTTAATTGGAAGAGGTAGGCGTCACATAGATTAGGGGGAGTGGCGTTACTAATATAACTGAACCAACGTTACAATTAGCAGCTATCAAAAATAACAGTGAAAAGTAGCAGTTGTTCAAGCAGTTATTTCGTAACGCGTTCCAGAAGAGATTCAATTACGATACTATCCGTTTTATTTTAGTCTTGCAGACGGGAGCCGATCATTACAACAATAATCGTATCACGAGCGATTAATTTATTAACTTGAGTGCCCAACCCCATTCATACGTCTGATGTGCACTAGATTTATGGACAGACTGTATTGGAAGTGACCAAATTGGGAAGGTTTTAATAAGATTTTAAATAGATGTTCGGTATTGACGTAGGGTATGCTTGGAAGTTAATTGTATTTTTTTAATTACAAAATGTATCGGTTTATTGAAGGTTGTAGAGAATTGAAGAGTGATATTTTATCGAAGTTGTAAGTGCCATCCAACATCGAGGCTAGTTAAGCCAACTTTGATTTCGGTAATTCATGATATTGGCTAGATGGATCCAATTTTCGCAAGCTTCCTTAATAAGACGTCATTATCAACCTTATCGAAGGCCTTTTTAAAATCGAACTTATAATCGTACGCAGCATCTACCTGTACTCCAGAGTCTACTGACGGGACGACCTGCACCATAAAGTTGAGCAGGTTAGTGGCAGTGCTGCATCCTGGGTGGAACCCATGTTGTGCATCTGATAGAGCGCGCGCACTAGTTTCTGCACGGAGCGCTGAATAGCCGACTACAGTACTTATCCGGACCAGGATTTTCCATATTATGACCTCTTGATTAACAACAGCATCTAATTGACACATAAATACCATAATATCTCTATTTACCAGTACAGTAGTCAGTTAGCCAGTATGAATAATAAATACCATCCCACCAACTTACACCTGACTTCTGAAATCTTTTTTTACATCACAAATCACGCGCATATCACCTTGATAATGACGCATCGATGCATGTGCGTCGCTAATACGGCCCAAATCTTGTGGCACGATAACTGTAGTGGCTTCTAAACAAAAAAACGTCAGCCGTAGATCGGGCCCACAGTTATATTTGTTTGGTGAAAGAAATGTATGTGTGTATGTGTTTTTAATGTTATTTTTTAAAATAGTTTAATAGAAAGATTTTAAGTTAAGGCTTTCAGTCTCAAGAGTGACAGGATATATGTAATTGATTACGCTGTTTTTTTTTTTCATAAAATGGAATTTTAATACAAAGATTGCGCTTGAATGCAGCTGCCCTACCCTATTCAAACTTTTTACATAACTCTGAACGCAAAAATAGTCCCCATAATTTAAATAAAAACCACAAATTTAATTATAATAACAATAATGTAACCAACAATAATTTCAATACGCAACAAGAAAAATTATACTTAACAATTCACCTATTCGATTATGCGAACAGAACCGGCTGGCGCGGCTAGTTATTGTAAAAAGATTCCAAATTCTTTTGTAGTCTGCCGCTCAGGCTAACAGTAGCAACATTGAATACAATACAACACTTATTTATAGTCAAAACTGTCTTCGCCATAGCGTCCTGGCAAAACCTGTTGGGGGGACTGTACACTGGATCGGTACTGCTTAAAAAGGAAAGTTTTATTCGGAGTCGAGTGTAAAAACTTGGCGAGTGTCATTTGTTTTGTCAGTTATGGTACGCTAGCTATTCTGTATGATCTAACATGAATATGCTTCAATTATTGAATCACATTATGATATGTTATTCTTATAGCTAAGGCATGCATAGGTTAGGTACCCATGTTTATGTCTTGCAGTCTTGCAGTTTTTTATATTTTTATTTTGCGATTGAATCTGGATTCAGTACAAGACCTGGTGGTGAAAAAATAGACCTTATTTTTTTTTTTTTTTAACAACCAAAACTTATATCGGGCCCCTATTTTGATAAAATGCAGAAAAAATTTCTTAAATTCATTCACTGAGACATTTCACAGCCTTCTAGAAGCATAAAATTTCATTCAAGGGTTCCTTGTGTAGTGAAAATGAGCTTTGGAAGGATTTTTGAAAATTCGCCACTTAAAGAGGTTGAATGAGGGATGAAAGTTATATAGAAGTTTGTCTTTGGATATCACATCGGGTTGCAAGAAAGTAAATCATTTACAACATTCCCTAATTCGAATAAACCCTTTACCCCAGTGTATTCGGCCCCTATAATGCTTATATCATTCGCTCCTTTTGCGTTTAAAAAGATCAGAGGAATAGCTGCGCCCCATGGTTTTGCGGCAAAAAAAGGGATGAGTATAACGGTCCAAAAGACTGCAAGGTCAGCTCCTAACAATTTTTGCTATTTTATTTGGTCCTTCGTTCCGCCGCTGGTAATATAGTAATAAATAGTTGGTCTCTTTGGATTATTTTGGGAGACTTGTATTTGTTAGGTGTTCAGTGAGTCTTTTTGGCAATTATGTGTGTGTGGATTTAAATGAGTATTGTTCTGAAAAGCTTTTGTGTCACTTAAACAAAACTTTTTTTTTTCGGAGCAGTATCCTATTTCATATCCAAATACGCACCCCGAACCCCAAGATACAGAAAAATAACTGTATAGAATAGAATTTAATAGAATATTCTATAATTTGTTGTCAAATTTTTTAGCTACTCATTTAGTCAAAACTTGAGTTACTTTGTGGACCATTTACTGCATTACCTGGATAGTAAACGTTTTTATATTTATCCAGCTTTCTATATACAAAATAAGTAGATACAACTTTAAGTACTTTTCAAAGTAAAAGAAACTTGTCCTTTTGAAAAGGGTAGATTAAAAAGGGCAAGAGAATCTCTATGCTACGGCAAGCCCCGTACTGGTAAACGTTACTACTTAAAAACTTACCTACATACTAATTTATATTGCAACTCTAAATGAAATCCCAAACACCTTCCTTATCAGATCAAGTCTTCATTCAATCCCTACTACGCATGCGCGGTGATCTGGTGCGCTTCGCCACACAGCTTACGAAATTACTGGCGCCGTCAATCTAACGCTATCGCCTGTGACGTATCTATCACGTGTTCATTTGATCTCTTTTTATAACTGGTGCCCTGGTACCGCTTCATTGGTTTTGGTTAAGTGATTTTGGATCTTGTTGAATGTCGTTTTTGATAACCTGGTCTACTTTTGACCCTCGTTAGACAAGGGTCTTACTGAGCTTTATATCTCCAGTGTTCCAAATTTCCAAATTAGGTAAAACTTGAATAATTCAAGTTCGAGAGCGAGCATTCAAGAGCGATCCTGTCGACAATAACTGGACACCATTCAAGTTGAATGGTGTCCAGTTATTGTCGACAGGATCGCTCTTCATAGCTATATTGTTCTCCTAGATATACCAATATACATACATGCAATATACATTTTCAATACCAACTAACGTAAAATAGCCACCGATACAACAAAAATGTTGATCAGCCTAAAGTATCTGTTAATCCAAAAATAGGCGTACAAAAAATATTCACGTGTGATATGATAACCCTAACCATCTATTGTCAATCGATTATCATAACATTAGGATTATTGACCACACCATATCAGTCCATACCTTAGTCCTAGACATATAATTTGTACCGCACTTATACCCAAAAACAGCTAATATGAGCTTGTAAAAAACTCGTTACCTTTATTAAGGGTAATAAACGAAGGTATGGTCAGGTATCATAATAATAGTTGTGATCATTAAGGTAATGCGCAGGATCACCGACATAGTGTCGCCTCAAATTCTTGTTTTATTAATGATTTGAAAACGATTATTTTGTAGAAAGAGCGATATGGCAAACAATGACGATGTTATGGAGTCTATTTATGTAATCCAAAGCTCAGCTAATTGTATCGCCTTAAATACGAGGGTTTGGTTAATAACAAAAAAAAGCACAGGCAAAACCAAAATTTGAGCAACATAATAATCAGCCTAAAATGTTCCCTCTGCTGGGACACAGGCCTCTTCTGTGTGAGTGCAGTGCGGGTTGGTAGATGTTACATGTCTTCGAATTATTGGTTCTAGGACATGCCGGTTTCCGCACGATGTTTTCCTTCACCGTTTGAGAGGAGTGGTGATGAATTAACTAAAACAAAGTAAAGTGCCCACGACCTACAACTCGTTAGTCGGGGTCGTTACCACTGGGTCACCACTACTTTACACATACTTCAGCATTGACATTTTATACCTACAGTTCTAATTTCAACTCTGTATTAGTGGCTATTGTGAACAGCATATTAATTCAGATCTTCACAGTTGAAATGGCAATCATGCCATTTGGTTAAAATAGTTTTTTTTTCTTGTTTAGTTCTTTTATATTTTGTAAATGTGAGAACGTTGTAGGCCTTGTAGATTTATAGACCATTCTCTATTTTTTAAGCATATGGCGCTTGTTGACAGGCCTTCACTGTCCTCCCATACCTATTAACACTGTTATTTGAAAACATTGTAAAAGTCAAATATTTTTAAAAGAGTAACCGTGGAGTTTCTTGCCGGCTCTCCATAGGAAACGACCAATAGGACCGTGCACCTAGATTCTGGCGTTTCATAAGTGCCCATGTAGGTTTATGTGCAATAAAATACTTTGATTTGATTTCAGCAAATCAAATTACATTTCACAATACTGCAACGGAATGGATCAGATTGTAATAAAATTTCAATGCAATTAAAATTTAAGCGGGTACAAATTATAAAGGTCACAAAATTTTAAAAAAAAAATCAAATTTAAAAATAAACGTACGGTTCAAGTTTTAGGGGTCAACGAATTAAAACTAAAATAAAAGAAAAAAAAACTAAGGCTATTAAGAAACTATCAGTAATTGGATATGGAAACCGAGTATCCGGAAAATATTCATACAAAAGAAGTTCATGTTGTGATGTGTCACGAAATTGCAACCACAACATCAAAAAAAAAATCTGTGTGGTACCACGTGCCATCAAAAACCCTTTGTGATGAGACCTCCACGGTCGATTTAAAATCAATAATACACTCAAATAGACCACTTTCCCGAGCACAGTAAGAGATCGATCAGTGATCTATAGATCTTTTGTTGAATGGAATCGATCTCGATTTTTGATTATGCCGCAAATGAAACGGTCACAACGACTAAAACTGTTTTTTTGTCGTTCAAGGGGTCACTAAATATCTGATTGGATTTTTTGGAATCCAGAGGTCCATCAAAGGATCGTATTAAGTTTTTTTTTGAATTTTTGTCAATGTGTTTGAGGTTTTGTTCCGACATAACCATGTGGCTCCCTGGACGGCTTTCAACATATTCTTTCAAGATGTTGAAAGCTTACAAATGAATAAATCGGTACTTGCAAATATTTTATAAGAAAAACAAGAGTAGTGCAGGGAATTTAACGTAGTAGAGTAGAGTATTTTTTTAACGGCCCCGACTTACTAGTTGTGGGTCGTGGGTTCGAACCCTGACAGGCGCTTCACTTGTGTAATTTATTTAATCTGCTCACTGCTCTCAAAACGGTAAAGGAAAACTTCGGGAAGAAACGGCCGTGTCCTAGAACAAAAAAATCGAAGACATGTGACATCTACCATTCCCTCTCACAGAGGTCTGTGTCCTAGCAGTGGTAACATTTAAGGCTGATTACGCGTGTTAGGCATTGAATTTAAACTTTTTCAAGCATTTGATTGTACCTGCGTTATGATTCAATCTACAATTTGACCTGTATATTGTACCAGCACGACGACCCCTAATGGAAACCTTGTTAGCTTTGGCGACCTCCTGCTATAGATGCTACATCATTTATCATCATTCCAGCTGAAAGACGGCTACTAGTACTAGACGGTACTGCTAGTCTTTTGTTTTCTTATGTAATTTAATTTTCTTTTTTATACCATGTAACTTCAGATACTTATTTATTGTTCATGAATAAATGACTTATAAGTTATGATTTTTGCCAGGGATTGCCACAAAGACCAGACCTGTGCTGCTAGGAGCAAGAAGATTCAGTAAGTCATGAGGTACCAGTGCTCCAATATTTACGCCATACGACTAACAAACCCCATACATTCCTGTGCACCTGTTTAAAAAACCTCAAGCACGAACGTAAAGCAAGAATTCCAAGTGATTCATTAAGTCCACGGACAGATAAAGTTACCTACAATTAATAAAGTCTAACAATTAAAGTTGTCATAGAACATTTGTTTGATCATACAATGGAGTGAGTAATGATCGACATTGCAAGCGTGGTTTATCAAGATTTGTGGTTGATGTCATGTGGTATTAGGGTTGGGTAATAGCAGGTTATATATTAAGTATCATAAGCTCATAGTCATGAAAGATTTATGAGGGTAAATATTTGGTCCATCGGTTTGAAGCTGGTGTTGTCTGATAAAAACTCGTTGAGAACTTCGCATTTCTCGTTTTATGTATTGCATTTAGAAAACGTCCTGTTTGAAAAAAATTAAATGCTCTTAGAGCTTTTAATGAAATAAAGATGACGTTTCAAAACTAATGAAATCAAGCATTATCAATAAAATAAAATAAAATGGTTCCATAAAAAGTTGTAATGCGAGGTGGTAAAGCGTTTGATTACTTGACATTCTAGATTTCCGGTAATTTACGCGACAACCCTACAGGACGACGAATCATGCGCACGCGCATAGATCGATGATAGAAATGATAAATTAATGTGTGTAATGTTGTGGCTATTTTTAATTTGGTCTTAAAATAAGAGCCACAGATTTATACAATTAGAAACAAAAGAGCTCGGTTTCTTCGTATTTAACGTGTTTTATATTTTTATATCGGAAGAAGCCTGTGACGTTACCAACCAACAAGACTCGCACAACTAACATGAAAAAAATACTACTTAGAAATTATTCTACTATCACTGCAAATCATCATAGATGATAAAGATATCGATATTGGATAGAAGTAATCTATAGATTAATATCTCCTATCCATATGGCAGCCTCAGGGGACAGCCAACTATTGCGTGCTACTCTGTAGGCAGCATGTGATCTATTTTTACGTACCTCGTATCGAGGTACTACATCTTCATTTAGTGGGAAATAAATTGCATATGGCCGCTGCATTGGGACAGGACAGTTGCATACATACATTATGTGGCAACCTTACAGTTGTAGTAAGCAATTTGATGGTTGTAAGTCTAGAGGCTCGTACACACCGGCGCGACGCGACAGGCGACATAAAGGCACCGAGTGTCGCCTGACGAGTGGTGCCTTTGTGTCGTGCTGCCCCGTTACGGCTGTTTGCAGGAGCCTTCAAGTCATTGGATGACAGCAGCATCCTTCTATGTGGTTATGATCACCAATTCATTCGCCAACGATGGGCTAGTTCCAATTTTTTATTTGTTCGTTTGTGGTAGTGCGGTATTTTGGTGCCTATATTGACATTTTGTCATTAAATTTTTTCAACATTATCTGGATCATTACTTTTAATGTTGCTTTAACCAAGAATAGAATAGATTCTAATACACATAATTAATTTGCAAAGAATTTACGTACCTACAACAAAACAGTTGTTATAGTTGTGAGGAATCCATGTAAGTACATTCTACCTAACATAGCATGCAAATTAATATCATTGTGATTAGAATGATATTAATTGAAATGTAGTTACTAACTACATTAAAAAAAAACACTGATTAATTAATAATTAACTTATCGGTTAACAAATCTTGTGCAGTTTTTGATTTTTCAAATAGTAATGCGTTGTAAAAAAACTAATAAATGATTTGTGAAAGGAGTAGGTTCACGTCAGTTAGTGTATGTAACGAACCAATCTGACATCACGTCAGTAGTGTAACGAGCCAAGCTGACACCACGTCTGGCTTTTAGAACCAGCCGAGTCTCCTTAGTCATTTTGAAATTGCCGCTTTATTTCTACATTTCTATTTATTGAAGCAATTTCGAAAAAAATATTTTATGACCCCCTACATGATTAAAGGTAGTTGTAAAGGTTTCTCTGCATCTGTATGTATCTCTTGGGGCTAGAGGCGACAGATAGGTCTGCATAGCAATGTGTGCTGCTTCGCTCCTTATGATTACTGATCAGCGTTGCTCCGAGCCTCGCGTATTCAACTGATTAATACGTAAGTATAACCCGGTTCAAATTTGCACGTATTTGAAAAATGTTGGACTTTGCACAATTTCTGCTTGACAGCCCTGTCCGCCTACTAACATTGTGATGGCAAGCTATAAACGGATGTAAAAACATACTTAACGAAGCCGAGTATCACTTGAAATCGCCGTCATTTTTATATTTTTTGTACTGGAGCGTATCTGGGAAACTTCTGGTTACGGAGATATTAAAGGTCAAAATTCCGACTTTGACAGACTTTTTTTTTTAACAAATTCAAGTTTTAAATTATTACCACAACTTAAAATACTCCCACGACCGTTGCACGCACCCATGAGCACAATGTTTTGTCTGTGATACATTGCGCCTTACCGCCAACAAGAAATTTCAAACCAAAAATTAAAGTCGTGTCCCAGCTATTCTTACTGTGCAATGTTACTAAGTTTGACATACAGAATACCTAGTTGATGGATATGTGATGGCTCTTTTTACACACGGTATATTATGTTACCGTGTTCCAATGGTGGTGCAGTGTAGCTGTTGCCTTAAGATATTTCTTAAAAACGAATAATTGAAAAAATCATTCACGAATTTTTCATTTGACAAACTGGTTCAATCGACTAGGCAAAAGGACCAAGAAATTAATCAACAAGTAATATGCGTACCTTAGGACCGAGCGCCACAATACTTGTGCCGCGCTATCCCCTAGGGCGTCCCTACATTTTGTCTCAGATTAATATGTCCTACCTGTGCTGTAGTAACTACTGTGTGAGACTGCCCTATTAATAATGACTGTGGCTAGGTTCCTACATAGCATAGGTGGGTAGATAATATATACTCACATTGTAACTAAGTGCCAATTTCACCAATGAAACTGAACGCGATCAGCTCATCTACTACTAAAAAGAGTGTTGACGTTGTTAGCTCGAGAAACAATTAATTATGCCCGGGATCTCGTGTGTTTGTGTATTATAACAACAAGTACCTATCTAATCACTTTAGTTCTAATTTAAAGGGGTCACACCTGCAAAATAAGCGCCCTAATTTTTTCAATACAATTTTTTGCTGAACTGTAAAACGCGTCCAAGAGATGTCAGTGTCAATATTCACCATAGGTATGTATTTTTTTTTATTAATTGAATTATTGTTGTTTTGCAAAATAAGTTATGTTCGATTTTAAAGCCGCATAGAGTTGAGGAAATGTATGATTTCGTGGTTGCTGAAAGCAGATTACCTATCTAATGGGAATATGAACATGAAAACGTATTTTTCTAGGCTAGGCATAGGCTACTGTTAGCATACGAAGTTTTTGAAAAGGGCTATTAGGGATAAGTAAGTTTTACTTTAAAACAATGTAGGAAAAGATCTAAAGTGCTTTGCTAATCGTAAGATAAAATCAACTGATACTTATAGTGCCACCTAGTGAAAAAGTTATGAACTATTAACATAGCGAGCAGTTTTTCAATCTTCCAATGAGAGCTCAGTGTCAAGTTTTGAAGTGCGTTAGTAAATACATAGATGGTGCTGTACTAAAGCGAGATTGCGTGAAGCTTTCTTAAAACGAAAAAATTCAGTGTTTCAAAGCTAGATGGCGTTTAATCAAAGTACAGATTGAGTTATTAAAATGCTTGAAGCCAGTCAATCGGTAGCAGTTAACGTAAATGGCTTTTTTATGCTATTGATTGTTGTAAATTTATGTTTATTTTAACGTCAATATTAGTCAGTTCTTTGTTTAAATGATCTTATTTGCCAAGTAAAGTATTCCTTTAATAATGAAATAAGTACCTACCTACATGGATTAATGGGAACCTACCTAAAAGATAAATACTTAATTTATTAAGTTTTAGAGCAAAACTGAAAGGAACTTATTAAAACCAATTTAAAAACTTGAAGCTGTTTTTAATTTTGAGGTAAGATAAAGATTAGGTACCTACCTTGTAGTTAACAAGTAGATATTACCTATGTTTTATTATGCGAAATCATTACTTATAATGAGAGATATCTACATAACTAAAGTAATTGATGGGCAGTAGTCGCAGCGGCCGGCGTTTACCAACACATTGTTAAAATCATATTGAACCCAATAAAATTAAACAAGAATAATTGAACGCGCAATAATGTTTCACGACTTCTCAATTATAAGATGGAAACAATCTTTAAGCGTTTTTAGGGTTCAGTTTCTAATGGGTGCGAACTGGACCCAATTACTAAGTCTCCTCTGTCCGGCCGGTCGTCTGTCACAGGGCTGTATCTTTTGAACAGATTGTGAACTACTATAGCCGCTATAACAACAAATAATAAAAATAAACTATTATTAATTTTATTTTCATACACTAAACCTGTTTTTCTACTAAAATATTAATTTTAGGAGACTACAGGACCTAAACGCGTTTCATAATGCTTAAAAGTATATCCACTGCAGTAAACACAATCAGAAAAAAATATGATATGTTTCAGGATATATGCTAGTTAGATAGTGTGTTGAAGCATAATACAACAAATTTTATACGGTAGAAAAATCACGAAAATACTTCTAAACAATTATTTTAATTATTAAAAACTATACTAATAAACATGCAATCATTCTGATTTTTTTTCAGATTATTCTACAAGCAACATGTTAACGCAATAGTGTATTATTTATATAAGTCAAATTAATAGATTTTTACTAAATAGGTAATTTCTTCAGTTTTTGCAATAAATTACCAGCGTTGTGATCACGCTTCTCTTTCTTTTCTAGGCAGTCTAACAGTGAATGTTTTAGCTGTTGTCAGCCTCATAAAAAGTAGTCATATTTTTTTTACGGGAATACGGAACTTTACGTGTGCAAGTCCGACTCGCACTAGGTCTTATTATTTGTAGGAATCTGATTCTGCAGGTGACAACACAGACATCGAATCTATGATCTCACGCAACAATTCAATGGCTCTATTACATCGCTGTTGCTGTCATTCAAGAAAGATTTAAAAAGAATTTAAACGCTTAATTCAATAAACTTAAATATTGGTATACGGTTTCATAAAATTGTTACGGTGTAACATCAGGCCAAATAGAGATCGCCATGGGATCTGGAGGCAAAAGCCCTCGCGCACGTATGGGAGTGGCGCGAGGAGGCAAAACGCCGGGGTGTAACTCCGCTGCCGCGACAAATCACGGTACAGCGGACAGAACTCCGGCGGGATCTCATGGCGACATGGAGGGTGCGATTGTCGCAACCCAGTGCTGGGCACGCCACAATAGCGGCGGTAAGTCCCCTCTTTGAGGAGTGGTTGGAGAGGCGCCACGGCGTCCTCACCTTCCGCCTGACACAGGTCCTCACCGGACACGGCTGTTTCGGGAGGTTCCTGTTTCGTATAAGGCGGGAGGAAACGCCCGGGTGTCACCATTGTGTGGATCGCCCGGAGGACACGGTGGAGCATACGGTGGAGGTATGCCCAGCTTGGGCGGAGCACCGCAGTGTCCTCGCGGAGGCGATTGGCGGCGGCGATCTCTCGCGTCCGGCCCTGGTCCAGGCCATGGTACGGAGCGAGAGGGAATGGAAAGCCGTCACCTCCTTCTGCGAAGCAGTAATGCTCGCAAAGGAGGAGGCGGAGCGCGTGAGGGAGAGAGCCTTGCGCCCTCACGCCCCTAGCCGCCGCAGGAGACGCCCTGGGCGTCGGGAATCGCAAGCAGATTCCCGGCCACCGTAGGCGCGGGCTTGCGGACGGCGAGCCATGGGTAGCTCGCCGTCCGTTAAGGACCAGGCCCGGGTCGACGGCGCGTTGTGTTCCACGCGCGCCTCAAAGAGATGTCAGCACAAAATGACGGGGTCCGATAGGGCCGACGCCTCAGGGTCGCGGGTTATTCCGCAGAGAAAACCGTGGCCCTGGCACAGGCAACTGAAGGAACACGGGTGGGTTTTAGTCAGTAAAAGTCTGACACGCCCTCCCGCTCCACCCAGAGCGGGAGAAGTCATTTGATGATTTCCCACCCAAAAAAAAAAAAAAAAAAAAAAAAAAAGGCCAAATAGAGATTTCATACTATTTTTTAGCTAAGTTAGACCGAACTCCGCATACTGTAATGAAGAGAAAAAGTTAAAAAATCTACAACTGGCTAGCTAACCGGTTTGTTTTAAGTGATTTGTCATCATAGCACACAGAGCTCTTATTTTTATTTCTAGAACCTAGAACAGTATTAGAACAATTAAAATGTTAAAATAATGCATCGGTACAAAACAATTATTATCATTTTAACTCTCATACAATACATGTGCGTTTAATTACAGCATCACAATGTTAAGTTCAATGCCACGAAGATGAACGCAATGCCTCTAAGATCACTCAAAGTACCGTAGGCGACCCACTTTGAGAGACTCTTGCAACAAGCTTACAGTATCCGACAACAGCTCAACGCGGCCGAACGCACCATGTTTTTCGAAAGTTTTCTTCTTAATCTCGCCCTAATCGTCGTGCTTATAATCGCTCTAATCATCGACTATGTGACCAAATTCTTCAGCTACTGGTACGTCCGCCATGTGCCCTACAAATCATCTTTCCCGTTCTTCGGAGGTGACTACCATCGAGTCCTTGGAATCAGGAGCAGCACCGAAGATGTCAACACACTTTACTCCAAATATCCCAAAGACAAGTACGTTGGCCGCTTGAAATGCAGGATTCCGGACCTGATAGTGAAAGATCCCGACACAGTAAAACGAATCTTGTCAACGGATTTCGCGAATTTCCATAGCAGAGGTCTGTGCTTGGACAAATCTCAGGATGTTTGTTTACGAGACAATTTGTTTTACGCCGATGGCGAAAAGTGGACCTTATTGCGCGAAGGTTACGAGTCTTTATTAAGCAGCATGGACTGTGAGTTGGAGAATTTGAGTGACTGTTTGCCGAGAACAAATGGTGATGCCAACGTACAAGAGATTTTGTCGAAGGTATTGGACAAAGTCTTCGAGGATTTGCTTCTCGGTAGCGGCGGAGGGTCAGTTATAAAGAAAGTGAGATCAGCAATACAAAAGCGTTCATTGATAGAGAGATTTAAGAGTTACTTGAAGGATGTTTTCCCGTCTTTGTACATTATGTTTGGATTGTCGACTATTTTCGGAGAGCCCTCTGCAAAAACAAAGAGTGAAATTGAGAAATCAAAACTGTTAGCGCAAATCAAGAATTTGGGAAACGTTTATCAAATTGGAATTAAAGAGAAGAATAGAAAGCGTCAATCGGACATCGAATTCGCCTATTCAGTAATATCGTCATTCATAACTGAGGGGTACATACCTTGTCTGAATGCGTTAACAGCATTGATCTATGAACTAGCATTGCATCCTGAGGTGCAGGACAGATCCAGGAATTCAGTTGCAAGACACAATAGGGACGAGTATTTGGACGTAGCTATAAAAGAGGCATTGAGACTGCATCCTCCATATTCAATTATTGCAAGACAATGTACAAAGACTTATCATCCCGAAGGTGGTATTTTGATTGATAGAAAAATAACAGTCAATGTTCCTGTAATGGCTTTGCATAGGGATGAAGAACATTATGTGAAAGCAGACACTTTTAATCCTGATAGATTTATAGATGACGAAGGGGCGTCTAAGCACTGTTATGCTTATTTACCATTTGGAGCCGGACCAAGAAAATGCATAGGTAAGTTTTCGTATTATTTACTCAACGCATTTAAGTAATTAACACTATACCGTTAACTCACACACTCCATGGGGGTAGGCAGTATCAACAGAACGCCACCTCCTACCATCCTTACATAATCCTTTTGCCTCGTTTGTTCATACATCTTGTCATACACGAGCGCCTGTTTCGAGTACTACACACTGACTTATTCCTTGTGAATATTTTTAGGAAAATCGTATACTTTAGCAATATTTATAATTATGTGAGCACCATGTACCAATACCGTGATTGATTTGTCTGTCTTTGCTTCATTTGAAATTCTTTTTATCTCTTGTGGTATAGTATTTTTATTCTTCGTGCATCGTCTTCACATATAAAAATATAACTAATGTATGCAAAATATTGTAAAACATTTAACAAAAGTAACGGTGGAGTTTCTTGCCCCTTCTTCTCCATACGAAACTATCTTTTTGAAGGTGCGACTAGAATCAATTTTTATTTTAAAATAATTGTTGACGTTCAAAAGTGCCTTTTATGTGCCTATTTGAAATACAGGCTTTGGCTATGACGAAAAGGTACACTGTCGTTTCCTGAATATTTTCCTAAAGGTTCGATACATATCTCACAGCAGCTCTCGTCAATGTAATTGTGTTCACACGATTTCATCTCTAATCCCTGTAGGTGCCGCCGATGTATGTAGGGACAAGTAGTAAACATACCAACGCAATAACTTACGAGTGAAATATTTAAGCATTCTCGGAAATCTCAGTTCTCTAGAAAACCTGATTATTTATTTTATGCGTAAATCATCTAATTGTGTCACGTCTGCGTCACGCTGCAGTGGTCGATTTTAGAAAGGAATTTATCATTGTTCGAAAACGTGACGCTTGTCATTTTGTGAATTATTCTCAAATAACCTTCAAATCAATAAATATCATCTTTAAACAACGATATCATTAGAGAGAAGGATCTGCTTCCAGCACGCGAATCATGATCACCATTTAAACGCGATTTATCGACGACAGAATAGACAAAAGACAGATGAATAAAGAAATCAGTGATTTTGTCTTATCTATCCGTAATTTTGTTTATTCGTCCGTCGACCAAAGATAGTTATTCATTATAATATAGTAGGTACATAAATTTTCATGGCAATACGAGAAAAGAAGAATGAATTGGTAACCAGTGCAAGTGCCTGCGTACTGAGTAATATTTATCAACGTATTCACTGCTCTGTGGCTTTTAGTGCCAAAGCAATTATTGTTGGTACCGTATGGGTAAATGAGGATGAATATGTACTAAGAAACGTAAATAACATTTCAAATAATATTTACTTACAATGTTGGGTTTTTTGTAGTCATAGGTCCATTGTTGATTCATCATCATAATCTTCCTGTTACTTAGGGTCATTACAGGTTTTCTTCTTGTTGTTCATTTTTGGTTTATTGTAAGCATAGTCATAGGTACCCGACCATTATGGTAAGATCATTCTTTATTGACGAGCCATCACCCATCAACACACTGAAACAAATAAGGTAGGCTTAGACCAAAGCAAGAGAATTAATGTTGTTTAATATATAACACTAATATTTTAGAATGTACCAACGAAATAATTCTCTGCTACTTTTGAAACAAAAACAATTTGAGAAGCGATAGAACAATCCTTAGCTTGGTCTTTAAACCTACTTTCTTGTGGGTAGGTATCAAATTTTAGCTTACAACAGTTTTTAAATGTCTAAGTACTAACGCGAAAAACGATTCACATAACGAGAAAGAAGCAGAAAAAAGAGCAGTAGTGACCCAGTGGTAGCGACCCCGGATTACGGTCATAGATCGTAAGATCGAACCCTGATAGGAGCTTTGCTTTATATAATTTATTTTATCACTGCTGCTTTCAAAACGGCGAAGGCAATCATCGTGAAGAAACTGGCTTGTCATAGAACTAAATGTTCGAAGACATGTGACATCTACCATCTTAGGCCCGCGTGGTGGATTGCAGCCCGCTCTCTCTCGTAGAGAGGAGGCCTGTGTCCCAGCAGTGGTAACGTTATAAGCTGATTATTCTAGACCGAGAAAAACGGTTAAAATACGAATAGTTTTACTGACTCAGACATAAACTTCGTTTTCTTTAGAATGTAGATAGAATAAAAGCTACAAGACCAAACCATCTAACACTATTATAAATACATTTTCACGTAAGTAGGCTTTCTCCACTTTCATGGCCATCGAGACCAAAGAACTTATTATGATAAATCGGACAATGATATTGCAAGTGTTCACTTCTCAACATCACTTCACTTTGAGCTGTCAATGATTTAGAAAGTTTGTTGAATGTGGCTGACACTGTTTTCTGAAAAGTGGGTAGAAATTGAAGTGTGGTATTGGCACTATTAACATCTTTGGGGTTATGATACTTATACAGGCTCACATGGGCTATTTTTAATGCGACGATTTTTTTAAAAGCTGTAATACTTTTGGTGTTGACCCGATCGTTGCGAATCTGACAGAGCACAACCCTTCTCTTAACGATTACAAACCATAGGTGCAATCAATCAGATTTTTGTCCAGATTATTCTACAAGCAACATATTAACATAATAGTGTTTTTTTTTTGGGCGATGAATTTGTGCAATCAATAGATTTTTTGTAAATACATAGATAATTGGTGATTTTTTCTACTAATTATGCAGGTTCTCATGCTTTGTCTTGATACTTTTTTACTACTTATTATCAACTTACTTCTTATCTTATTGTTGAAATTAACTTGTTTAAATTAAATTTATTTCATATTGTTGTCTGCTAGTGATATGTACTTATATACACTATATTGATTGTCTGTGCATATTTTTTATTCTCCGTCACATACACTGGCCTTCAAAACTTAGTAACACACTTTTAAAATTGCTCTAA
Source organism: Dasypolia templi (assembly GCA_963555695.1). Taxonomy (NCBI): domain Eukaryota; kingdom Metazoa; phylum Arthropoda; class Insecta; order Lepidoptera; family Noctuidae; genus Dasypolia; species Dasypolia templi. The sequence goes on along the minus strand of OY743137.1, from coordinate 6,871,248 downwards.
CTTTTGAAGTACTTAAACAAGATATATTTTCAAAACATTTTTTTTTTCGATTAAAAAAGAATTTAATTTTTAATGTACAGGGTTTACTGTAAGTCGAAGTCAGGCTGGAATCGAGTGATAGTTCAAGTCATATTAGATAATAGAAAAATAAAAATTAAAATTTAGTGTTTTATAAATAAGAGGCATTTATAAAAATAAAACAAAAATCTACTGCCTGTGACGGTCTTTTAACTGTAGCTACAAATTTTAACTAAAAAAAATAATAATACATAGTATATATAGTTTTATATTTTTAATGTTAACTATTATGACCCGCCCCTTAAGAAGGTCGCACAGAGCTAGTGCCTATAGAAAATGGCATCTTGATCGGGGAAAGATATGCTCAAGAAATCCTTAGTTGTCATGCAGAGCCATATTTATAATTATTTAGTAAATATGGGTGATGGATCGATAATGATGCAGGATAACGCCCGGCCATACACTGCTCGGTTCGTACAAGAGTAAATTCAGGAAGTTTGTAGCAAGTTTATGGCTTGACCATCAAAATCTTAACCCGTTTAGGCACGCCTGGGATGAGCTCGGAAGGCGTGGACCACCTCCTCTCACCCTCAGGGACCCAAAACAGGTCCTGATGGAAGAATGGGAGGATATTTCCCAACATCGACTCCAAAACCTCATTTTCAGTATGACAAACCGGCTTGAAGCTTTAATCAGAGCCCGAGGAGGACATACCAGATATTAAAATGTAAATAAACGCGTACGCGTTAAAATGGTATTTTTGTAGTCAAAACGTTACCAATGTAATATAAACTATAATTTCAAAGAAAGTTGATGAAATCTTTGAAAAAAAAAACTGACTCTTTACTAACCTAACCTAACCACTGACTTGTAGTTTAGGAATAATTGCAATTTTAAAAGTGTGATACTAAGTTTTGGTGGCAGGTGGGTGTGCATAATTATGACGAATAATGACGAGAAACCTCATAAATAAACATTAGAACTGTGTATCAAAAACAAGTTTGCATTTGCATTCGTAGAAGTTATTTGGTTTCTCCATGGTGTGCTTTCGATGAAAATATTTATGCAAATCAAAATGTTTTCTTTTGTACATAAATTTGTCTCTTTTTGGGAACGTTTTTGTTTTTATTAATTTAGTAAGATAAGCTGAACATCTTTAAACGTCTCTCAAATGAGTGAAAAAATCACAGTAGTGTTTTATGAACATATTAACCATTGGGAATATTTTCAAAATCATCATCATGCTCTTGTAAGGTCCAAATTTATAGCCTAATCAGCCTATTATGTTCCCACTGCTGTGACACAGGCCTCCTCTCTGTGAGAGGGAGTGGGCCATTATCCACCACGCGGGCCCAGTGCGGGTTGGTAGATGTCACATGTCTTCGAACCCGGACATGCCGGTTTCCTCACGATACTTTCCTTCAACGTTTTGAGAGCAGTGGTGATAAAATAATTTACACAAAGTAAAGCACCTGTCTGGGTTCGAACCTACGACCTACAACTCGTAAGTCGCGGCTGTTACCACTGGGCCACCACTGCTCTTTAAAGTTAAATTTATAGTTTAAGCAAATGCAAATGCAAAAAAAATACAGATTTTCATGAATCGTCCGCTATGAATGTGACGAAAACGGTATTCTAGAAAACCGTAGTTTAATCCCACTTTATTTGGGGTGGGCCCAACAATTCTTTCCTTCCACACTTCTCTGTTAGTCCACTAACACACAACACAACACACACACACAACATTCACAACACACACACACACTCACACACAGAGAGAACTACACACACACAATACTTACACAGAAGTGCACTTCCTTTCCAGCCATCACTATTTACACCGTCCATCAGTCGTTTATTTGTTCTTTCCCTTACTCTTACAATATTCATAATATAACACGACGAATATGTCTCATCTAAAAACGTTATTTTTTTGTTTCAGGAGAGCAGTTGGCTTTGAAAATAATAAAAAATGTAAGCAAGATGTTACTGAAGGCATATGAAATCGAACCGTGTGCCAAAACACCGTCGAAGTTGACCATGGTTGACCATAACTTCGGAAGAGTTGTGGACTGCGATATTTGGCTAAGGTTTAAGGCACGAGGTTAGGTTAAAGGAGTGAATAAGTGTGACTATTTGACTGTATGTTTTTTAATTGATTTTTCGAAACCCATAAGAATTGTAAGCCGCAGTAAAACCATAGGTAAAATATCAATACAAAAAGCGAAGTTCTATACGTTTTAAAGTCGACGCTAGACAGAGACATCATAATTAGCATAGCCGTTCAACACTATGTTTTTTTTGTTTTTTGCAAATCGACTTTTTTTTTGTGGAAAATAAGTATTAATTAGTGCATTTATTTGATAGTAGTGAAACACTCTAATATAACGAAATAATCTTAGCGAGCTGCAAAAACAAAATTATAATTATTTAATGTGAAAAGTGAATGGGGAGATTTGTTTTACTTATCTTTTCCCCCCACGGCTGGGCCAACTTTTACCAGCCTGATGCCCAACATTTGTGAAAAATGTAGGTAATAGTAAGTATATTGTGTTGTCACCCAATCTCAGACGTCCTGTCCATTATTTCATAAACATAAATCATTATAGATGTCTCTAAGAAAGGTGTTATTTCAATGAAACAGTGAATTAAGTAGGCATTAGGTATGTGAAAAGGACTCACTTGACCCAAAGTGCTTAGATACCATGTCATATGGTATAAATCTAAGCACGAGCCGTGAGCACAAATTCCACATTAACTGTTGTTGCTGACGTCAGCGGGCTGTTGTATTCTGTTTTCAACCTGTACATATATAAGCTTGATCATATATTAACCTCAATTCCTCTGCCCGTGTACGAATTGTAGTAAAAGGAATTAAGATTCATGAGGTTTAAAACTGGAGTTAATGTTTACGACTCGTCCCGGCAATGCAATTCATGCTCGGTGGTCTAACGTACAAAAATACTTGTCTAGATTATAATGATATTATTTCATAATTTATCTTTGTTAATGCATACAATTAATTTATGTTAATATATTATTATTGGTGTCCAGATTTATTTTAGTTTAGTTGTCAGTGTTGTTATTTTTCAACTTCAAGCTCAAGTAGGTTCTACGTAGGTAGTAGCTGTGTAAAGGCTCGTACAGACAGGCGCTAAACGCGACGCGAATCGCACAAGAGGCAAAAGCGGTGCCTTTGTGTCGCGCGCAATTCGAGTCGCGTGTCGTGTCTGTTAGTGGAAGCCTTTAGGTAGACTGTTTATTTATTTAATTTTAAAAACCTTTTATGATTATGTCATGATAAGCAAACAATTTATAGCTTGCATGTCAATAAAATACAGAAATAATGTCTTGAGTTTTATTTGATATATAAATCCAGGAACATAGCAAAACAAGATAAGATGATGTTAATTAATATAATTATATTAAGTGTCTAGTTATACGTGGAACCTTGTTTCGCTGCAGAAGCCCCAGAATCCCTATCCTGAGGCCCCTATCCTGAGGTGCCAAAAAAGGCTTCACATAAGAGTACCATTTGATTTTATAACTAGTATTACTGGTAGCAGGTACCTAGATAATACGCCAAATGTTTGGTCAAAAACTATGGTCACATGAAAACTTTTCTGGATGCGTCTTGGTAAAAATATGAATATCGTAATGGTAATCTACACTAATATTATAAACAGGAAAGATTTGATTGTTTGTTTGCATTGAATAGGCTCCGAAACTACTGGACCGATTTGAAAAATTGTTTTAACATTAGAAGCCGAAATTATGTCGGATGAACATAGGCAACTTTTTATTTTTTCCAAATACATGCGGACGAAGTCGCGGGCGAAGTGCTAGTTAGTACTTAACTATCATCGTATTGCTTTCCAAAACTAGGTATATTGGCAGCCTAAAATATGGTCGTAAAACACCAGTACACAAACACGCTTTCATATAATCTGAACAGTGCACGCATAGTATACAACACGACTCACTTTTCGGCCTCCGCTGTCGGTCCATCCGTCCGTCCGCCCGTGCGCTGTAAGCGGGCTGTATCTCATGAACCGTAATAGGTATTGAAACGTTCAGTTTGTGTCGGTTTTGATTGTGTATTTATATTGCGTCATCATCATCATCATTTCAGCAAAAGTTTTCCACTGCTGCACTTCGACTGGTTCTGTACTTCCCGCATACAGCGGATTTCTGTGACCTTCACAAGGTCAATGGTCCACCTTGTTGGAGGCCTTCCAACGCTACGTCTTCCGGTATGCGGTCGCTACTACAAAACCTTTCTGGCTCAAAGGCTATGTCAGTTACCTTTATTTTCTCCTGCAGAGCCCTTCATTTCTGATTCGATCACGTAGGAAAACTCCAAGCACAGCCCTCTCCATTGCCGCTATAACAAACTATAACAAAAAATTAAGTTAAAGCCTCCACACTAGAGACGTGTAAAAAAAATTATTGTTAAATATTATACGGTGGTATGCAACCATTCGTGTATGAGTCCGACTCACACTTGGCCAGTCTTTTTTATTCGCTTAGGCTTGTGAAAATCAATACGATTGACAATGACAAAGGGGTTCCTAAAACCGGCCGGCGTCCAAAGGGGTGAAAGGGAAATATTTCCCGTAGCCCTGCAGATCGGCATTGCCTGATAATGGAGTCTGTCATAGGGAGGTAGGCTGTGGCTATGAATGTAGGGTATTATGGATATAGCTTGAAGGGTTTTTAGTCTGTTGGGCTTATTGCTGGCTTATTTTTAAAAATGGTAACTGGTGGTATGTTTAACGAGTTAGTTGTTTTTCTCACTGTTGTTTGTTGTCTCCAGTTCCGTGGTCAGCTACTGACATTTATGTTTTTAACTTTGAATATTTACCTTACATAATAAAATTGTAATCCGCTGTCAACTCGACAGGCTCAAAAAACTAAGAACCAATCATTCAAGAATTCAAGATGCAAAAAAAAAGAGTCACCAGTGATTTGATTTATCTTGGTTTGAAGTAAGCGATAGGTAGAGAAATATGGTTTCGTTCGCATTTTCTGCCTTTGAATTTCTAGTTTGACCAAAAATTAAAGTGCGTGTTGATTAACTTTTTAAAATTCTAAATTAGAAACAGTTTTTGCTCAAACTCCATGAAAAGGCAGTACCGTTCTTCGAGTTTATAACCCGTCAAACTGGGTATAGAATCCGTTATTTATCACACATGTGTTGACTGCAAGTATATTGTAAAATAAATAATTCCTAATCGTTAATAGAGACAGGTGTTCACTGTCTGTCTGTTTTAACTTTAGTCAGCTAAATTGATTGCTGAGACTAGTCGCTTTCTCTTATATGGAGGTCAGAAAAAAGTTGGTCAAAGACTTGGACCTCGACAGTGACTATTGAAATTTGGTTAAAGAATAACAGCGGCGAAGTGTGTGTCAAGTTGCAAGTCTCGTTCAATATCCGTAACCATTTTACTTTTGACTTTGTTGAAACTGTCCAGTTCAGAAAATATGGCGTAACTTAAGATGCAGCAGCCTATAGTGTTCTCAATGCTGGGACACAGGCTACAGGCCTCCTCTCTGTGAGAGGGAGTGGGCCATAATCCAACCTGCGGGCCCAGTGCGGGTGGATGTCACATCGTCGAATTTTTGGTTCTAGGACATCCCGGTTTTCCCACGATGTTTTCCTTCACCGTTTCGAGAGCAGTGGTGATGAAATTAAACACACAAAGTAAAGTTCTTGTCTGGGTTCAACTCGGGACCTACAACTCGTGAGTCAGCGTCGAAACCACTGTGGCCACCACTGCTCCACCAACTGAAACTGGGTTAATAAAATAATGAAAACTGTACAAATCGTAATTATTTTTTTGTTGTTGTAAATTGTCCATAATTTAGGCTTTCATTTCAAGGAGTACTTTATACAAATGAAAAAGCTTTTTGATAATACAAAAAATGTACAATACTTCATGTAACTAAATTAGGTCTACAAATTGAAATAGCCTAAAAACAATTGTAAATGTTATCCGCTGTTTACGTTTGTTTCAATCTAATCAGCTTCACAGAAAAGCTTACGTACTTAAGCCTAAAACTAGCACTGGCTGGAATCCCGATAAATTCATTTCTGATCCAAAAATTATTTCCTATGAGGTTTTATTAGAAGAGTTTGGTAAACAACGCAACATATCCACCTTCGCTTCCAAGGCTCATAAACCTTCACGAAACATAATCATAAATACAAATTAGAAAACAAGCTTTAAATATCCCATGAAAATATGCTGCCGGGATTATCCTCAGTAATCTCATATTTAATGGGCTACGCATCCAAACATGTCCTGATTTATAGCGTGCTATATATGTTCCACTTCCTACATAATAATGGTATGGATCAATGAGTGATGGTGTCAATATGATCTAGTGATTCCGTTGTTCAAATAAACAGTTTGATGTAGAAGGATTAAAAACGGTAAAAAAAACAGTAGCTCTTTCACAAATCGACGTCTTCGATCTATTCAAAAATGCTTTGTATTAACTTCCGAAACTCGGTTTTGGTGTATTAATTTTTGAACTATTCATTTTTACACTTTCGCTGGACTAAGCCATAGAGACGCCACAACAAACAATATGTATGTTTCAACATGCTACATGTTATGGAAACTTGTGACACGGTAGACGCTCAATGCCTATGGGACTTGATTTACTTGGTCTGCGTTAACCATGCCCCATTGGCACCAGTGGCATAGGCGCCTGTGTGTGTGTGACTAAGTAGTTATCAATGATTTCTCACTCAAGAAACGTACACCAGATTGTAGGTAAAAGAGATACATACTCGTAAATTAATAGATGATCGTTGTATGTTCGCACCGCAGGCGAGTTTGTGGCAGCGACAGGAGTTATTAAAGAGAAAACTCGCTCAACGGTACTCGCTTGGCGGACAGAACACTTGCTGAGGGATGCACGTTTGGTACGTAGGTATACATACCAGCGAGTAATCGCTCGTCTTCGTCACGCACTCGTTGCTCGAGAACTCATTTTAGTAGCACTGTTCGCTTTTAGTTACGTTTTCGGCAAAAAAAAACAGGTACCAAAGGGTTCCCAAAAAGAAGCATAAGAAATTAAAGTATATTCCATCTATTTATCTTTTCTATACAAGACGCGCTCTTGAAAACAGCCACAGTCTAGCTAAATTCGCAATACAGCGTTTTTATGTGCAACTTTGTGGGTCAGTGATCTTACTACATAGACGTTGACAAAGGATAACGTGAACGGTCTGAACAGTCAGGGTCGCCGTTCGGACAAAAACTGATTCAGAAGTATTCACAGTCGATTTGTATATGCAATCTTTGTAATTATAAAAGGAAATTTTCGTTTGGGTGCCTAGAAAAGTCCTTGGGTGAATTAGCTACAGTTCTGTTGGCTGAGATAAATTCTGATAAATGATTGCAAGCTTTAGATTAGCACTTATCGATCTTGGCAGATTCTTTAAGTAAGTAATCGACGCAAAAGAAATAATTTAATGTCACTGAATCGACATGATGCTGTCTATCCTAACGACCTATTCAGCAATAAATGAGTCAGCCAACGGCATATTTGCATACTACACGTCAAATATTAAGAAGTGTAAAAAAAAACGAGATTTGAACGTAAAATCATCTCCATTATTGTCCATGCGATAATTGATTTATTTTGACAAATCGAAAAGGTTATGAATGTTAACTTAGTGGCATTGTCTAGTCTGTGTTAATCACAGCGGAGAAACTTCTGAGTCAGTCTTGAATAACTTTAACTATTTATTTATTTAATACTTCGAGTACAGAAATGTACAGAGGCGGACTTAATGCCATAGGCATTTTCTACAGTCAACCTTTTGGTTATGCAGGGACCAGCGGAGTAATTGTGTAACACACAATCAGTGGTAATCGCTTTCATTTTGACAGTTCAACAACATTCATTGCGTTGCCAAAACGTAAATAACGCAATGAATGTTGTTGAATGCAGACAAATATCGAAAATAATTATGAAGCAATGGGTTAGCAATTTTCTTCAAAATTATTCAGATTGTGATTAATTGTGTAATACTCGTACGCAATTAGGATGTGGAATTAAAAGCACAAATAAATATACACATAAATACACGAATATACTAAAACAAATAAGACAAACAATCGAAATACATTAAAGTATTTTTAATTCATCTCGTGAATCAGCAAGAACTACAGGAGTAATAATTATTATCAGCCGTTTGTGTCACATATATATTGCTGTATGTGGTCATCCTTAAAAAAACGTCGACTGCGTCTTTCTGCCGCGTTGCCGTTTTCTGCTGTTTGGGACCCATATAAAGGAGTAATTGCCTTGACCCGGGTCCGGCCAAGTATTTTTCCATTTGGAATTTCTCATTAACAGCTCGGAGTTTGGAGGTTGGCGGTGTGATACCCCTGTGAATCGGAAAGTACGAGTTCTGTGTCTGCACACTTGTGCACTATAATATCTCCAGCGAAGATGTCCAGTCATGTCTGAGATTGACCGCCATGGCCGAATTTCCGTCTGAAGGGCTCTTCTTTAATAGATAAGGTTGGTTCCCTTCCCTGCTTGTGTAGGACTTACATATCTTTACTGGCCAACTCGAAATAAATGATTTGACTTTGACTTTGACTTCGTGGAAATTCACCGACTTATTTTATTTGACCAGCAGTCCTTACATATTGAAAATATGTCACACACTTCTGCTATAATATCTTATAAATATAAGGACAACCAAGATCAAAGGGTAGGTAAGTACTTTTCGAAATTAAAATCTCGACAAGCACCGTCGTCTAGCGGCGCTTGAATAATTTACTTTTATTTCCTTTAACAAATTATGTACACAAATGAGCAATCGTTGTGAAGAACGCTTCTTTATATAGGATTGGTGTAAGTCACAAGAACCTGTGTCTATTGATCTCTCCTATGTTTCGGTAGCTAGATCCCTGCCTGGTCGAAATGTCCAACATGATGAAGAGATAACAGAAAATTCACTGTTGCTATGGAGGGTTATAGGTTTTACAACATAAACGATGGTAGGTACACACTTCTCACGAATAAGTATTTTGGACGCATTAAAGTAACGCCCATTTTCTTTTAAGCATACAGTGCCAAGTATAATGTATTATCAGACTTATGTTCTCACCTTGTAACACCGACGGATCGTAATACAATTTAATTTAAGGCTATTCCAAAAAGGTTATAATTTTGCGGTGCTTATCTCTTCTACCACAGAAAGGTGAATAAAAATAGGTATGTCCATCGTTTTTGGCTTTATATTTTTAGCCATGTGGTAACGCGTATTTCTAATTAATAAATTACCTTTCCAACGATTTTTTTTCATCAATAAAGCCGCTGTTCTCCTACACTGCACACCACAACCCACCTCTACAGCCGTAAAGTTGGCGTCGATCATAAAAATATTTGATTAGCCCGCTCCCTACACTCGCAATCCGCTATTCTGCAACATTTATCAGCCGCACGCTCATCTGCTGCATTATTTAGTGTAATGAAACAAACGTAATTTATGAAGTAGGTAGCTATGATGAGATGAAGAGTGGTTGAGAAACTTGATTTACCAGAAGGAAGTAAACAAAATAACGGCTATGTTGTGGAGTTTGGTTTCCACATCAGCCCCTTACCATGCCGAACATATCTATAGTCTACTCCAAAAGTATAAGAAAACGTACCTGTGAATGCCAATCTGTAGAAATAACAAATAAAGTATTTTGGTTTGATTATTATTCATCATAAGCCCGGCTTTTGAATTGTTCATTTGACAATTGAGGTTAATCTTATAACCTTAATTTTCGTCGATGATATTTAATTACAATTTGGCAATGTTATTTAGACAATAATTGATGGAAAGTGATGAGATACTCGTATAACGTCGAAACTTCCTAAATAGAGATCAATGAGTTACTTATTCACTCAGTGAGTGTTTGATTCCACTTCCATCCGATACATTTGGGACAGACCGTAGGTACGTAAAACATTGACCAATACTGTGAATTGTTATGCACCAGGATTCTGTATAATATTATCTGCACATTCCCTTGATAGTCCTTTATTGATGAACTCTGTGTAGTGTTATTATCTGCACATTCACTTGATAGTCTTCTATTGGCTGTGCTATTCTAGTTATGTGTTCTTTTGGCTTACGGAAATTACTCGGCAACGTGTATAAGACTATGCTCCGTAATAGGTCATACGGGCTGGTGTCCGGAACTCCACGTTAATGCTATTATTTTTTCGGGTGGGAAAATCGATTATTCGATCCACCGCAGCTCCTCAAGGAAGGCTAGCAACGCCTTGGTATTACTGATAATGTTACTTCCTGGGCAGTTTTCGCAACTACCGGGCAGTTTAGAAGCACATGAGCTGCTGTCTCGTCCTTCTCCATGAAGGCCCTGCACAGGGGACTATCTGTGACTCCTATGACAAAGAGGTGTTTATTCAATGACCCTGTTACGCCATAGCTTTCAATTGCCAAATATTCTGTGATTATTTAATTATTTGAAAAATTTAGCACCTTTCTTATATCCTAATGGTGTATAATAGAAAGAAAGTTACCTCATTACGCAGGTGAACGATAAATCCGAATTGAATTCTTCCGAAATATATTTTTAAGGTGCGTGTAATAAAATTGCAAAATAAATGTTGACCTTCGATTGCTCGTAATTCGTAAAATACGTCATAAAATTCTTGATTGCTTATTTTGAACGATTCGAAAATATATAGAGTTTTATTCGAATTTTACTGTTTTCAAGATAATGTTAGATTCAGAAAAATCTAGAAAGTAACGTTTGTCGTAAAATTGGATCAATCGAACTAAGATGTTTTACTGCATGGACAATAAATCAAACACAACATTAGTTTATATACCTGCTACTTTACCTGTTGTGGCACAAAAATATACCTTCTTCCCAGCTAAAGCACTAGGAAGTGGTGAAGGGCGGGCGTTTTGGGGGACTGTCTTAAGTAATTTTGACGTTCGAAAAGTGCTGATTCTCAGCCTAATTTGAATAAATGACTTTTGATTTTGATTTTATTTTGATTTTGACCCTTTTAGTAGCCGAATTATGTATACTCGACCGCACGTCGGTGGTAACGCTTTAAACTTGAGCTAGCCTAGCGAAGTACGGAGTTTCAATAGAATTAGGGACTTAAACTGTAACCGTAACAAGTAGTAAAGAAAAACCTTTATAAATGTAACAGATACAATAATGAAAAAGTATCAAAGTGGAACCTTTTATATGTGTTAATATGTGTAACAGAAATTAGCAGTTTTAGGTGTCATTGCACGGTACGGCAACAACGCGCGGCAGACAGACAGATGTGGCGTTGCCAAGATAGCCTCAATCCAGTCGCGATTGAGGCTATTTTGGCAACGCCGCGTTTTCCTGTTACACTTATTGCCACTTTTAACCCTTTTATATCGGTTACAGATACATTAATGTTACTTTTTTGTAAGTGTTTTGGGTTAGCACATTTGTTACATATTTGATTCTGTTATCAATTCAAAATGTATAACTTATAGTTTAAGGTTTTTTTAAGTCCCTGGTTTAGAAATAGTTGTACGGGGTTGTACCTACATAGATTTTTAAAGAAGTTTTAAATTTAGAAATTCTTTAGTAAAATTAAGCAGCATACTTTTGTACTAATTAGAGGGTGTAAACTTCACTCATCCTCCATAAAAAGGGGAGGATCCTCTAACCAGAAGGGTGGTGTATCTGGTGGGCAACTTCCCGAAGATTGATGTCGGGACGTAGTATAAACTCTGCTTGCGCGATGCAGGATTTTGCGTGACTTCAGTGTGACCAATCTAATTTGCAGGCGTGGTGATCATGAATATATCCAGAGACTTAAAAACAAAAACGCCCTCATACAGCATGAATGTGTTTTTAAGACCCTGGATAGAATTAGAGGTCAGCTTATACTGGTTTTGCTTACCAATGACGTGCGGCTTACTGTACAGTAGGCAGATTCTCAGTAATGTGATTTTGTGTATTGTACTATTGCGTCATCATCATAATCGAGCATTGCCAGTCGAAATAAAACGCGCGCAATCGTTACTTGTGTTTAACAGACCCGTGACAGATCATTTCTAAACTTGTCGTTGTGATCTTGCACTCGTAATTTATTATCTATAGTCTTCATTTATTTTCGTTGCTTATATATTTCGTATGTATTCGTTATGATATGTTAATATGTATATATCTGTGTATCTATTTTAGTGTAATGTATACTTATTATTTGTACCAACGACAGCCCCATTTTATGTGCAGACAAATCATTGTCCATTCCAAGGTTGCCTGCAAGAGATCGCAGAAAGCGATAAGGCCGCCCGATATATATATATATATATATATATTTTTTTTTGTAACGTAATTTTGTACAAGCTATATGTAAATTAAAAAATAAATATTAACAGAGAAAATCATCATCTGCCTCTTCTCAACAATTTTAAGGTCGGCTTCCAGACTAACTGACGGCCTATTTTACTTTTTTATTTACACTGTTTTATTTTATTGCATGTGGGCAATAAAATAAAAACAGTGAACAAACCAACCTTTCGTTGAAGTTTAGGAATATGGACGCGTGTGAATTTTCGTCATAAATTAATTTTTAATGCACAATCTCTTCTTATTCATTGTGAGAATCGTAAGCTAGCGTTTTTGTTTGTACGCACGTAGATTTTGTTGAACGCCTTGGGAAACACCTATGTGGGTCAAAGGTGTGAATCATTATGTGGATGCTCTAGCGCCATCTCTTACTTTGTTTATGAACTTTATAACCATGTTGAGACGATGAATAAGCAAGTATGATTCTTGTCTCAAATAATTACTTCGTTAAGTAAAGTCATGAGCCCGTGAGCTCTTGAAAGAGACAGAGCAACGTCAGGAAAAACCTATTGGTTTTTAATGACGGTACTAAAGAAAAGTTTGATTGTCAAACGAAAAATATTTCGAAAGATATAATCTAACTCTTAATTGCTTTACCACTCTCAGGTTGAATGTCACTTCAGGTCTTAAAACGCCAGGATCTTTATTATCTTTAACAGTCCGGCCGTCTAGAGAATGCATTCTTGACACCTGTAAATTGTGATAAATTTCCTATCTGACTACTCTTAGAAGAAAGGCCGAAACAAACTCAGAGGTCACAGTTATTTTTAAAGTCCAGACATAATCTTGGTCAGGTCATGTGAAGACCATGTGGATTGATGGCTGAAATGGTCTTTTGAGGAAAGAACCACGCAGAATGAGTGGACCTGGCCAGTCAGTGCACGCATTTGTCAGTTTTCATGCAGCTCAACACAGAACTAAAGGAGCCAAACGATTCGACGAAAATTTCCAAAGAAAGAACATTTGGGTAGGCCGCATAAATTACTGAAACTGCCAGACCATGATTAAAACTAATAAATAAAAAATGCATTAAAAAAACGATAAATGCACAATGTCTTCACATTCACAATAATTAAAATAATATAATACTTTACAAAGTAAATGAACATGTCATTGGATACATGTATGTACAAGTATATCAATGTCAAAGTGTAAATAAAAATCCGAAAATAATCTTGGTCATATCATCTGAGGAACATGTAGACTCGTGTCTGAAATGGTCTTTTGAGGAAAGAACCACACGGATTTGAGTGGACCTGTCCAGTCAGTGCACGCATTTGTCAATCATCGTGCAGCTCAACTCGGAACTAAAGTCTCGTGCACACAGCAAGGCACCAAGGCACCGCGTGTCGGCGACGAGCGGTGCTTTTGTGTCGCGCTGTGTCGTCGCGCCTGTTTGCTGGAGCCTTTAGGAGCTCAACGATTTGACGAACAATCTAAAAGAAAGGATATTTGGGTAGGCCGCGTAAAGTACTCAAACAGCCAGGCCATCATTTAAAGAAAAAAGGAAAAATACAATGACCTACATAGTCCTCAAATTCACAAAAATTTAAACAATACTATACTTTATACAGTTAATATATACATGTCATTGTATCTAAAAAGGTACGAAGAAACAATCTAAATAAAAGTTAAACAGAAAATTAAACATCAACAATATATTGGAGCAGCTCAATTCCAAGCCTTATTGTCCTCCATACAGCCTTTGACAGTATAATATGCATTCTGGCATAATTTCCGCTTTATATAAGATTTGAATTTATTAAGGCTTAGTTCTTGAATGTGGCTAGGAAGTTTATTAAAAAAACGAATACATTGAAATTTAAACGAGCCACCTATTTTGTTGAGCCTGGTAGTGGGAACAACAAATTTGTATTTGTTCCTGGTATTTATGATAGGGATATCACTGTATTTTTTAAACAGATTAATATTTTAATTTGCATACAAAAGATTTTCATGAATATACTGAGACGGCACAGTTATTATATTAATCTCTTTAAATTTGCCTCTGAGGGACTGTCTCTTAATTTATAAATTGAACGAATTGCCCTTTTTTGTAAAACGAAAACTGTTTGAATATCGGTGGCATTTCCCCACAAAAGAATACCGTACGACATCATACTATGAAAATAACTAAAGTGTACCAAACGGGCTGAGTCTAAATCAGTTAAATTACGAATTTTTCTAACGGCGTATGCTGCAGAGCTTAGTTTTTTTGACAATTTATCTATATGGGGGCCCCATTGAAGCTTGGCATCCAAAGCTACTGTACTGTGGTGTTTTCGGGTTTTAACTCTTCACCCTTTATAAGAACACTTGTTTCTACTTGTTTAACATGAGGTATCGTAAACTTAATGCCTTTAGTTTTTTTCTCGTTAAGAAGTATGTTATTAACATTAAACCAGTTAACTACCTTAGAGAGGGCGGTATTTACATTGTCAGTAACCAGCTGCTGACGTTTCAGTTTGAATAAAAGTGAAGTGTCGTCTGCAAACAACACTTTATCCTTTATGAGGTAAGGCAAGTCATTAATATAAATAGGAAACAAAAATGGGCCAAGAATTGAGCCCTGGGGTACCCCCATTCTTACTACAGATCTAGGTGATATTTTTCCGTTAACATCAACTCTCTGAATCCTATCACTTAAGTAAGAAGATCCAGAGCTCCGGATTCCGTAGTGGTGCAGTATCCTGATTAATGTTTCAGGAAGAACACAATCAAATGCCTTGGACAAATTGCAAAAGATGCCCAAAGCATCGCATTAGTCCTCCCATGCATTATAAACATGTCCTAAAATTTCAACTCTCTTCAATCAGTAGTCAAACGACCGCTTGTAAAACCGAACTGTTTGTTATGCAGTAATTTGTGTTTATTAAAAAATCTTTGCATTTGATCTAAAATATGTTTTTCAAAAAATTTACTAAAGGTAGCACTGAAATAGTTATATAATTAGAAGGGTCTCTTGCACTACCCGATTTAAGTTATGGTATTATTTTACTGTTTTTCATAAGATCAGGAAACTCACCACGGTCAATACAATTATTAAAAATAACAGCTAAAGTAGGTGCTACAATATTTATAATTGACTTAGTAACGTCCACAGAATTATCCTATAGATCTGCGGTCTTTTTAAAATTTAATATGTGAAAGGTTTTAATTATATCTCTACAGGTGACATATTGGAAATTAAATTCAGAATCACAAACTGTTACGTTTTCTTTAGGTAAAGACTCTGCAGTAGTGGGAGATGAGTTTAGAGATTTAGTAGTCGATACGGGAATCTCTGCAAAGAAATTTTCAAAGGCCGCGGCGACTTGAGAATCTGATTTAGTTATA
The DNA here is from genome assembly GCA_963555695.1 of Dasypolia templi. Classification (NCBI taxonomy): domain Eukaryota; kingdom Metazoa; phylum Arthropoda; class Insecta; order Lepidoptera; family Noctuidae; genus Dasypolia; species Dasypolia templi. Next base: position 6,855,496 of record OY743137.1, on the reverse strand, counting down.
TTGCCATCAATCAAGGCTGTAGTCACTGCTTCGGTTGCATGACCTTCCCGTTCATACAACTCATAAAGTCGTTTTCTACTTTTATGTCTACCAATTGTAGCCTAGTCACTGAAGGAAGCATTACTAGTAACCGAAAATGTCTTTGGAATGAAAGTTTTATCAAATTGTGTATTTTGAAAAAAGCAATTCTTTGTTGATTAGAATTCTTTGTAGTTTAGTTTTAAATGTTTCCAAACGATTAGTAGTTTTTGGATTAACAGTGATATCTTTTTTTTTTGTTTTTTTGTTAATATTTGAAATAGTGAACAACTGTCCGCAATGATCTGAGTCTATTAAATTAATAATTTCCTTGTGGGTTGGTATAACATCTGTATAAACATTATCTAGGCATGTGGCACTAGTGGGAGTTATTCTAGTGGGCTCCAAAAATTGGTTAGCAAGATTGTATGACTGAAACAAACTTATAGTTCTAGTACGTAACCCAGAATTTTCTAACAAATTAACACTAAAATTACCACAAGTGATGATAGACTTATTAGAATTACAGATTTTGTTCAACACTTCATCCATAACCTTTTCAAAACAATCATACAATCCTGAAGGCGGTCTGTATACACTTCATACAATGAACTGCTCCAATTAGATACTGGCTGTTTCAATTGTTCGATCAACTGTGAGGCACACAATATCCTTACGGTCTTTAAATTTGATCTGGTTATTTACTAAAATAAATGAGCCACCATGTATAGCATTTACTCTGCTGAACGAACTACCAACCTGGTGATTACTAAAATTGAATATAAACTGGTGGCTTTTAAGCCAATGTTCTGTCCTACAAAGAATATCTCTATTGTTACAATTCAGGAAAAATTCTACTTCAAAATCTTTGTTTAAAAACCCTTGAATATTTTGATGCACCAGGTTGATACTATTTAATTTATTTACACACACATTTGATTTATCATTTGCTTTACTTACATTTTTGCAAGAGGTTGCCTCTATTGTCCTTATTTCTAATTTAAATGAAAATCAATGTCATTAATTGGTTCGAAATTATTGGCAGGATAGTATAACATTGCATTGTTCAAAAGAAGCAAGTTGTTTAGCCAAATTCTTGGCTGTAATAGAAAAAAAATATGATAGCGACACAGCTATCTGTCTTTTATAATAGTTTTAAAGATAGTACATTATAATATTATACCTATCTTTTGTAAAATACAAATTATTACCAACATAATTGTAAGTATATTAAATGTCAAATGATACAATATCATATTGATTTCAAATCTTAAGTTATTTTCTTCCCGTGGCAAACTGTTACTATAAGGGAATGTAAACAAAACTATTTTTCTTAAACTAAGATTAGACAATGTTCTATTGGAACAATTCTCCTTTGTTCACGTTTCCCCTATTACCCATAAAAATTAATAATGTAGTGTCCTGGTTAAAGTTACATTTAATATTTTTTTCATAATATCAAATAAGGAACAACCAGGCATACAGTAGTTTATTACAGAGTGTCTCGGATATTCATCCGAGTATATTCATAAGTCCTTTCCAATCTCATCGCAAAATAATATTATATCATTTTGTACTATTTGTTTACATTGTTTACTGGAATTATTAATAGTAGCAGGAATAGTTAAATCAACACAAGGCTGCACTAAGGTGGTATTGTATGTTGACAATGAATGTGTCGTCATAGGAATACTTGTTTTGAGAATTTGATATTTACCTCTTTATATAAAATACAATCGGGTTAGTTACACTATTTGTAACTCAAGAACGGCTAGACAGATTTTTATAATCTTTATGCTCACGAGCCGCTCGCGCATCCTCGCCAGCCTGCGTCCCGCGAGTTCTTTCTCTCTAATTTCAGTACTTTCAGTCACCTGCGATTAGTCTTTAAAAAACTATGCCATAAACTTCTGCTCCATTCACCTATTAGACCCTATTTTTTCAAGACGGTAAAAAAAATCATCCAGTATAATAATATAGTTTCAAAATATTTCTCCAGAAAAATATTCACGCCCGATGCAAACTAAAACCCATAGCTAGGTTAGTTAAACAGCTACTTGTTTTCATACGATCCCGCATCACACCACAACAAACATTGTATGTAAAACAAAAGGTGCGAACGCACTGTAGAATAAAACGAAAAAGTTTAAATAAAGCTTAGCACACACGGGGGGATAAAACGCGGCGTTGTGTACACGCGCTATATCCCTCGCTCTCTACAGGTGGCACGTATTCTGAAGAGTGCACTTTGTTTCATTGATAACGTGTAAGCACGTTTTGACGAAGAGGATTGTTACCTGCGAATATTGGGGAATAAGACTTCCCTGAGAGAAGAGTTACCTGCGAATGTTGGGGAAGTCTTATCACGGTATTAAAAGAGGTGATGTTTCATTAGCAAAGGTACTCATACATTGTTTTGGGGGCTCGTTGCTAAATAACAGCAAACGTGCGGTCGATCTTGCCGATGTCGTTCACTCATCCACGGACTCATAACATAGGGTTTTTTAGTCGAGTCAAAACGGGTGAATCGACACTTAAAAAAATCCTAAGCGACTCGCGCGAAGTTAATTTATTTGTGGGCCAATCAACAACTCCAGAAATATGTATTAGGCAATTGCCACATTTTGAATTTAAAGCACAAAGTTAAGAAAAAAGTACACAATAATAATTGGTAAATGTAGTTTCTAGTCTAACTTTATTGCATACAATAATTATAAGTATAATAAATATTTCGGGGTTGTGGATTCGCCAACAAATATGTAGATTATTATTTTTTTATTTTTATAAATGGCATCTCGCAGGTCAACCTATGAGGTTGTCGTCTGCTTAGACGGACTTGCCTGTGGTTGCCCTAATAAATTAAGGCCTCCAGCCAGGACTTAAACTTATGTACTAACTTAAAAACTAAGCGACAACGCTAAGGGCACCCCCTTCGGGGTACGAACCTCGGCTTAGGGCGTCGCTGGGAGAGGGCAGCAAGGGACTAGCTGGATCAGGATTTGAGTGATTTAGGGAAAATAGATTAATGGAAAAATTGTATTATTTAAATGTGTCGATTCGTGAAAATTCGTGCGAATCGACTAATTAGCCCTACGTGCCTCGGAAAGCGCTATATGCCGTTGGTCCCGGCTGTCATTTGTAGGTCTTTCAAAACTGAAAGTCCACCAACCAGTCTTGCCATGAGATATCATGTTACCCAGTAAGTGGGTTGTGAAGGTCAGAGCAGTCGCTCCATGTTAAATACTGGAATTCAGCTCATCCGGTCAGACAGACTGAAGGTCAACACCAACGTTTTAATGTTTGTTTTGCCTCGTGTTTCATGTCAAAAATAAGGCAGTGTGGGTTGACTGAATGTGTCATAAATGATGGCAAAGGAGTTTCCTTATGGGGATGGGAAGCAGTGTCCATATGTGTAGTAGAAAAGGGTGAGGATTTGAAAAAGCTTACCACAGACTCCTGTACACTGCTTTGCGTGTATTCCATAGGCGCTGTGATCGTATAATTGTTCGTATGTTGAGGGGTGGTAATCACGAATACACCGAAGGACCTTTTTTATTTTAAAAAATGTTTATAGTACGCTGTGCACGTTGGTTTTTCTAGTTAAGAACAGTTAGTGTGGCGAAAAACCACACACAGAAGCATGGCACTACTGTGCTCACGCGTAGACCAATCGGATTGCTCAGCGAACGAACGTTGCGAATGCCGATCACTTAAACAAATCAAACCCTTATTCATTACACATAAAAGCTTAATTATTCCAAGTGGGGTGAATATAAACCATCCTAAAAATTCCTAAGATTTAATGCCCTAATGTATACCCACCATAAAGAGAACGCCACAATATGTACATCTCTCTTTTGAGATTTATGATTTTGAAGCACACAATATGTACTGGTAAACGTCACGATGATTACGCCAATCAGTGTTGTTCATTTCCTTTCTGGGTTTTTATTGCATATGTTTGTATGCATTAACCTCTCTGAAGAAAACTGGCTTATTCTAGTGACTTTATAGTTAAACATATCTCAGGTATTCTTATCTTATTGGGCTACACATGTAATTGTGAACAACCAGTTGATGTCTAATAACACGATTGGCTGTTCACAATGGTCTGCTGGTGCCTACGCTTACATATGGAAGTGAATGTTGGGGCAAAGGAAACATGAATGCGGACTAAATGCGTAAATGCGTTCTTGCGAAGCATGTGTGACTATGAATGATAGGCTGAAGAATGATGTGATAATGCGGCAGTGCGGTTTAAAAGAAGATGTAGTGACAAAAATTGATTGGTTTGGTCATGTTAAGAGGATGAATGAACGGAAACAAACAAAAGGTATTGTGAGTCACAAGACAAATGTGAGTAAAAACAAGGCAGATGTGAGAGAACGCCCTAGGAGGACATACACTATATTTCCGCCTAGTACGTCCTCTTCCGGCGTATTGGTGATGTTCTTCAGATAGATTAGTATTCGGAACTGCTATGTGTGTATGACCAGATGAATTAACGTAAACGAGGTAAAAGTAGTATTTAAGGTTCGTAGCAGGTGGCGTTCTGTTGTTTCGGCCTACGGGCGTGAGTTTATGTATGTATGTATGTAAGTATCTAGCGAATACCTATATTCGCTTTCTTATAGTTTGCGGCCATTCAGGTAAATAATCTAAACTCGGAAAATATCCAAATTGTCGTTTTAAGTTAGTGTATTTCCTCCGTATTTTTATGCATCATACTTCTCTCCACAAGATATACCTTTATCTTCTAACTTACTTCCATTATGTTATACAATGCCCTCGAGGGATAAGTTGGGCAAAGTTAGATGGTGCTTCCCGCACACGGGCGATTTATGACTGTAGCTTGATAAAGCATTTTTGAGATGCTTCTCTATGATTCGCGCTGTCATGGTAAGCTTAGAATTTTGGTGATGTGAGGTGGATTATGTGATAATCTAAAGGTTCACTAAATTATTGTAAGATGGTAACAGTTTCCTTTAAAGAATCTTCAGGCTCTGTTTTATTTTAGCTGCGAAATTTATAAATTCAGTCAAGTTTGCTTAGAATGTATAGCTTCATTATTCTGCCGTGCATTTAGCCAGGACATTGCAGTGTAGATACAGTCACCGAAAGAGATAATAATTCAGAGTCGTCGGATATGTTGATGATATAAGAAACCGATGGATGTTTTCGAATGAAGTTTAATTTGATAAATGAAGTGTTGGTTTTCCAAATTTTTTAAATCTCTTTCGCTATCACGCAAAGGTGTACGGTGATACAGGGTTTTTTTGACCTTTGAATGACATTGACAGGGTGGCGCTGTCGGCAAACATTTGTAAAATTGTCTAAATCCATGGAACTTGTATTGAAAAACCTTTTTTTACAAAAAAAACGTTTCTTTTTACTTCCTAAAAAACACTACATAGTGAAAAATTACTTTCATTTAGGAGTCAATACAGAACCAAAGACAATGTTTTGTAGTGTTGTTTTTTGGTAGTCGATTGTTTTTTTTCGTAAATAAGTTTTTTTTTTCACTTTTTAGTCGTGGTTCCTACCCCACACAAATTTTAAATGTATTAGGTAAATGTAAAATACAATGACATGAACAGGAACTTATGGAACAACATCCACAAATACTAATTGGGAAAACTACGCATTATTGAAGCTAGCTCAAAAACTGCTCAATCAAAGTTAATAAAATGGAAACGAGACCAACTAGAGAGCATAATACCACTTCAAACAAAAAATACATTAAAATAAAAATAAATTTAGTTCGTAGCGGAACATATAAGATGAAGGCGTCACTTCCGATTTGAGCAAAACGCCATAAGGAGCTTGCTCTGCTTTAATTGAATCTTCATGTGTCTTATTGACATAAGTCATTATTATTATAGCACATTTAAGCATCCACTCTCATAAGTTTTAATTTTGTGGAACCAAAACGAAACCCTTACATTTTTATTAAGTCAATCATTTTATAAATAAAACCGCGGTACATTTAAACACCATAGATCAAAAAGCCATTGACTGGTTACCTAACAACATGTAATAGTAAATTTTACCACCTCGCTCGAACCATTAAAACGTAAACGTTGAATTAAACGCCCTATTTCCAATGACCTTTATATCTAAACGCTACGGTTCAAAACCATTTTAACTCGGTCATCGTTAGCTGTAGCTGTTTAACTGTGTGACTACAGTTAAACCACAAAACAACTGCTCTTATTTATGAGCAGCGTTGAATGTTACGCTTATTTTGTTAATCACCCATTTAGTTTATAAAATTATAAGGGGTAAAATTATACGTACTTTGTACAATATTTTTATGAAATCTTTATAAAGGCAGTCAGTATCAATGCCGACAAATATTTCGATGTCATCATCTATTAGTAAAACTGTTGTTTTATAATGTTTTTCAAATTCACGCACTATTATTGGTGTCGTCCTGGACTCAAAACTTCGGAGCATATGTCCTGTATCGTCGGAAAGGCATACAGAAACCTCGGATTTATTATGCGTAAGTGTAAATTATTAATTGATATTAATTGCATCAAAATAATTTATTCTCCGGACATACGCAGTATCTTAGAATACTGCAGTAAAATCTGGAATCCTTACTACTTAGTTTATATACAGCAAATTGAATCTATACAATCCAAATTCGTTAAATATATCAACTATCGCACTGGTTTCAAATCTAAGGATTACCTGCAAGCATGCAAACATCATAATATACGAACACTTAAGAACATACGCAAGATTCTGGACATGCGTTTTCTTTATAATGTTTGTAGTGGGAACACAAGCGTACCTCTTAAAATGACTTATTTCTACGGTTGAGTGTACCGCATAGTAGTATAAACTACACTCAAAATTCTGTTATTGGTAGGATGTTAAGAATTTTGTACAAGAAATTCTCTCATCTTGACATATTTAACACCTAAAAAAGTATATTCAGGAAACTTTATCCATACACGATTGCACCTCCTCACACACACTCCCAGTGTTGGTACACTTCACACCTATGTATGTTTGGATGGTGCTAGCCTATCATCCTGTTTGTTTACGTGCATATAATACGTGTAGCTACTATATTGCAAATCAGTAACTGGTTGTAAAAGAAATTCATTTTATTACAGAACCAGTCCATATGCATACATACGCATGCATGCATGCATACAAACTTTAGATACATTAGGAGTTAATCAAAAGCTAGTAACAAGAAAAACATTACAAAAGTAATCTATATGTGTGTGTCTGTAGTATAATGTGCTCTTTCCCCTTCCTTTAGTCTCTATCTCAAGAAACGTTTTCAATTTCTTTGCGACTCCCACACAAAATTTTTAAGGTCATCGGTTATCGCGCGCAGTTGTTACTTGTGTTCAAAAGACTCGTGAAAGATCATTACTTGAAGTTGTGATCTTGCTCTCGTTATTCTGTAATTATCTATAAATAAATAAAAATATTTTTTTTAATTCTCAGACAACCAAGGCCCATAGTGTTAATTATAAAAACTTAAAAATATGTTAGTAGGTACAAAAATAAAAGTGAAAAAAAAAAACGACTCATCAACCAGCACCTCTCACATGCAGATTGATAAATCGATTGAACACAGGCGCGTCCAACCTATCTGCTATCATTTTCAGGATGCCATTTCTACTCCCCCGCACAGCTTTCAAGACTGACGCGGTTTTCTTCCGCATAATTGTGTAGAAATCATATGGGCGTCAGAAAACATACCTGACGCACTACAGGAACGGGGGAGCTTCAACAGTGCCCTGAAAATGTTATTATACTGTATTCGAAGAGCATTATAGGCACTTTGTGTGTACTTAACCCATAGACCACTCGTGTAAAAACTTTCCCAGCCCGATCACTATGTACGGTAAGCCGATCCCTTGGGAGAAGCAAGCCAAATACCTAAGCGTGATCCTCGATCAAAACCTAACGTTTTAACAGCACATTTAGGCGGTTCGCGCGCGCGCCGCTTTCGCTCTTGGTAGACTCCACTTCTTTCTGACAGCCCGTTGCAAACTGTCACTTAAATGTAAGCCGCGTATCTATACCGCAGTCATCCGTCCCATCATGACCTATGCCTGCGTTGTATTTGCGCACGCTCACCCACGTCATCTCCATAAGATGCAGACCCTCCAAAACCGTTTCCGTAGAAAGGTCACGGGTGCCCCCTTCTATGTCCGTAATATGGATCTCCACGTAGACCTTAAAATGCCAACCATAAAACAGTTCATGAATCGCTTCTCCAAGCGTTTCTTCGACTGTGGCAGCAAAACACCCAAACCCCTTGATCTCAGCGGCCGCCCGCTATATTCCCTCCCGCATTAGCAGTATTCGCCGACCAAGGCATACTTTAATCGACCCCGATGACGCCACTACCCTCCTCCAGGAGAGCAGTAAGGCCACCAGCGAGTGAATCTATGTGCCAGCATGTTTCCCCTTACCGACAGTGCCCTCCGTTCCCTCTCTACATCATGGTCATCCTTTAATGTGTCACAATGTGCCCTAGGTACTTGAACTGCGAAACACGGCTCAACTGTTCTCCATTTATAGTCTCTTCCATCTATAGTCTTCATTTGTTTTCGTTTCTCATTTATTGCGTATGTATGTAATTATGTATTTACTCGTTAGGATATGTTAATATGTATATATCTGTGTATCAGCCCCATTTTATGTACAGACAATCACTGTCCATTCTAATGTTGCCTGAAGAGATCGCAGAAAGCGATAAGGCCGCCCGTTGTATGTTTCTTAGTTTGATCTATTTTTTGTTGTTATATCATTTTGTGGTGTATAACAAAGTATATGTAAATGAATACGAATGAAAGTCAACAATAAAAACTTTATAAAGCAACTATAGTTTTCAAACTGAAATCCCTACAGCAATTAAATACACAGAAATACACTTTCACAAGAAGCAGTACGGAGAAACGTATTTTTCATCGCATCACGATTGTTTGTTTATGTAATCTAGTTAAATAAGCCAAAACAAATAAACTAAATTAACCGGTTAAACTTATGGAAACGATTACCGACTCTGTTCGTTTAACAGTTCGTTGGAGACTCCAGAATGTGCATAAGACTTACAGTTTTATAACAAAAGCGATTTGTATTCCAATTCCCTCGGCTTGCTGTAATGCAACTACCTAGGCATCGAAGTATTCCTATTGCTGTACTTTGAATTGATACTCTCGCTTATAGGCTCTAAAACTTAAGCCAGGTAGGATAATGATCGAGTAAATAAATTACCAGTTTGTATGTTGGATTTATTCAAGATTACACAACGCATCTTATTGATAGGTAATCAATAAAGTGAAATCTTAATGAAGTAAATTCTGAATAAAATCACTATCCATCCTAAACATTATGATGATGGTGATGAATTAATGATAATGATGTTTTGATCAGATTCAATAGCATCTCATCAAAATATCAAACAATTGTCTCTAAAAGGATGAAGGTGAGACCTTTGAAATGATTTAAAAACCGGCCGAGTGCCTGTCGCATAATTAAGGGTTTCATAGCTGGGATGAATTTATCCCAAGATCAAACCTAACATTTCACTCGAAAAACATGTTCTCTCATACATCGAAATACGTCAAGAACAATTCTCCAACTGCAAATGTAACTTTGTAATCGGGAAAAAAAACGAGTAAGTGATAAAACTACAAATTAATTCCTGTCTTGTGCTATGAGACCTTGGTTCTTGCGAAATTTCATGATTCTAATGGTGTTTTGATTTATTTGCGAATATCAAATATGTCACATAAATCGCCGTATTTATTTTATTGCGATGACTAAGAAGATTGATTTTTTTTTGAGTTCCAAGAGACCGTAATTGTTATTAATTTCAACTTGATACCTCCACGTATTCCTGAAAAAAGGGTCTTGACAGACTGACAGACAGACAGACGGACAGACAGATAGACCGACGGACAATGAAGTGATCAAATATGGGTAAAAATACAAACACAGTATCTACCTACAGACCTATAAGCAAGTTGCACTCTAGAACGATTAATTCGGTCAAAACCAGCATACTATATTTTGTTTTGCAAGACCTAAAGCGGGGTACTAGATGCGAATACTTCAAAAGTGTTTCGACTAATACACGTAGAACAGCAATTCGAACAAATATCGGAAAAGTAGTTAGCTAGTGATGCAGTTCTGGCCACTTAACGCTATTGGTTTCAGGCAGCTGTCTGTAACTTATACCGATTTCATTAGTGTTAGAACAACTAACGTTTTTTGTTGTAGATGTAATCAAGTAAATCACAAATAACTATCTACTGTAGGTACTAAATTAAAGGACTTACTGCATCACTAACTACGCAAATAAATACAAAAACAAATAAACGTCAAAGTACTCGTCCGCGTCGCTGTCGTCCGCAAACGTGCCTAGAAGACTGGCAGCATTGCCACGTGAATTTTTGGCCAAAGGGGGTCCCTCTTTTAATCAAATTATGGTTACATTATATTGGTTACATCATTCATGTTGAAATTATGCATGTGAGAACGATGCAAAACGTTAAAAGCGGCCGAAATATAAAGTTGCAAACAATTTAAAAAAAAAATACGCTGTGGCAGCTAAGAGATGACCAGTCCCTACTGACGGTACCCGTTCACGAACATAACGCATGGATTAGCACCATTCAACTCCACCATTTGGAAGGGAGCTAAATGATCTAACACATGCGCCACCATCAGCGAAACATTAGAGTGAGCATTACATGCTCTCAGCCGCCAGGGCACATTCAAGTGAAAAAATTAAAGACGTACCTATTAAATAGTAGCTTTATAGTATGTACATAGTACTCACATTTGGCTTTAGCAATTATACAATACTAAAGGATGAAGTTTATGCAATGCAAAGATATTTTTCTTTTTACTTCTTCAGCAGCCCCGACAGTGTTCTTAATGCTAATCAATTAGTTGATGCGTCCTTGTGGAGCAGGACCAGCGATTAGCCAAGCATTTTTATCGGCGATGTAATCCCCCAACTTATAATATGTCTGGCTGCATAGTGTGCGTTATATACGAGATTTAAATTAACTTCATGTATGTGGGGAGGTATTTTATTGTAACAAACGTAACAGGAACCATTTGTCTAGTTGATAAATAACGTGACATGAACCCACTGACATACCCTATCACCCTTTCAACACTTCACTACACACACACATACACACAAACACACACACACACACATAAAATACATCACACCCTCACCCACATCCCACATGCAACGTGAACTCCACGACACTTCATACATATTTAAGTTAGATTATTTTTATTTTTTTTCATTGTTTTTCCTTCCTTCCAACAAATAGTTTGCCCTTATAACATTAAAAATTTAACTTTCGCTAAGCACTTTATATAATAATGTTTTTGATGATATTTTTTCTGTAGGGGGGAGTCCCTGGTGTCCTGAAATACAAGTCTCGGCTTAGTTTAGGCACCAGTCTCTCACAAATGAACATTGTACTGCATCTTATTTATTATTTGTTCAATTTTTAAGTTTTTGTTAATAAGTGTTATTTGTGGAAGAAAAATAAACATTTTTTATTATTATTATTATTTTAAACAGTACCCCGTGAATAATGAGTCTACTTTAGCCAGCCTGAAAACTGGTTGAACTAATTGGTCCCTATGTCTAGTGTTATAATTGTGTGAAAAGAGGTAAACTCTTTTACTAAAAAGATGTATATTTTTACATTACATACATGATGTTTTCATAGATATATTGACAAGGTACTGTCATGATGTTAATTTCTTTGAACAATTCCCATGGAGAGTCGCGCCTGCGGAGGCCATATATGGCTCTGATATATGAAAATAGAATCGATGTCTGCTGCCCGTCCCCATAGTAAAATATCGTACGATATAATACAATGAAAGTAACTAAAATAGACTAGTCTCGCGGTACCTACATCAGTAAATTGACGGATTTTTCTCACAACAAATGCTGCTGAACTTAGCCGTCCTGCAAGGAATGTTAAATGAGGACCCCATTAAAGCTTTGAGTCGAGCGTGATCCCCAGGAAAACAGTTTTATCGACGAACTCTAGTTTCTCTTGATTCAATACTATCTCACAATTAGTACTTTTGACATTTGGTAAAGAAAATCTTACGCATTTAGTTTTTTATCCCATTTAATACTACATTTTTTGCAATTTTGGATCGGCAGTAAGGTTTTTCATAAGGATCATAAGGCTTAGTTCATGAAAATAAACTATCTTCGCGCGTATTCAATTTAAAGAAGAAATCGCCATTTCAATTAGGGTTTAATCTACCTTTTGTTAGGAGTACTCGCACAGCAAGAACCTTTGATTTGTGTGTCTAGGTCGCATTTATGTATACTAAACTTCTAAAAAGAAAAGGTAAAAGAACTATTTTCATTTCCATCCAACCGATTGCACAATCAGTTACATCAAACACGGCAAATTCACAGAAATTGTACAACAGAATATGTACATACATATTCGCAGTTGCAGTTGACATTAAAGTGACGTACCAATGAGCAAAGTGAACGCACTCAAAGGATACGTCTGAACGATGCTTCATGTTACTCTGACACTGTGCGTACCATGGATTAGGCTCTGGATTACGGTGGTATAAGCTATAAGCGATTAGCGTCACATTATTTGCATTATTTAGGGTGTCCAGGAATGCGGCATCGACGCGCAAACATGATTCTGAATCTGAACTTTTTCCAGGTCGCTTGGGGTCATAGCTAAACAATTTTCTCTTCGATCCCTGTCAGTGAAAGAGGAGGCTCTTCTTTACTAAGAATTAATATCAACATTCTTAGTCAACAATCTTTCTCTTGTTACATGCGTTCAATACATGTCACGTCTTTTGCATCATCTTTTTTCCCAGGGACTTAAAAACACCTTTTATAGAATTATAAGTTTTACAGTTTGAATTAAATAACAGAAGCAATATTTAGAAATGTGTGTATTTCTATGTGTTAACCATAAACACTTACAAAAATGTAACAGTAATACCGTTCCAAACATTTTGACCCTGTATTGTCCTTTTCTACCAAACAGCAGATTTTTTTGATAACTGACGAAAATTTTCAACGCAGGGGCTTCAGAAACATTCTGAATCCATGGTCACAGGTTATGTGTTGATGTCCCCTTGCCACCTTGTATATAATATGTTCTAATATTTTTTTTCAATCAGGATTGTCAAACACCAATGACAGTAATGGCTTCGAGGACCTTCTTAACTTTAAAATATTTGGTATTTAACTATGGAAAAATCAACATGATGCAATGTATTGAACGCATGCGACATAGTAAGTGTTGACTAAGAATTTATAGCTGTGACCCAGAGGAGGCCCTTCTATATTCATCATCAATATCAACATTCTTAGTCAACACTCACTATGTCGCATGCGTCAGACAGGAGAAGATCACCCAAAAAACAACATAAACCAGGCCAAAACATCGCTTACGCTTATGACTTACATGGCTTAGCGTATAAATGGGTTCGCGATTCGAGTGTAACAGTAATATGACAGTCTTCAGCATTTCATGCTATCTCGATTTCCGTATGTCACTAGGAATTCACTGCGTTCAAATGAAATCTATTAGAGATATTCCATAATAATTTACGCCGTGCCGTGATATTCGGTTCATTTAGATAATAGTTTAGTAGAACTTTAGTTTCAGTTCCTTAAAATATAATTACGCCATGTTATATCTCCACCATCATTGGTTGTCTGGTAGAGAATGCCTTAGGCATTTATACCGCGTTTGTACCTTTACAGTGCACAACGATGAATAGAAAATTGTTAGAGTAGCATCTGTCATCGTTTTCGCTTTGCGTTATTTCTGACTTTTTTATTTATGCTCGGCTTATAAGGGTGTGCGTAATGTTAAATAGCCTTCTTCAAGAATTTGGCTATCAAATGCAAAAAAAAAATTCTAATCCGACCGGTAGGTTTGAGTGCATACTTAAAGCCCTCAGAACAGTCCACAGGCTACCTGTGGAATATATTTTCGAAGTATGATCTGGAAATTGAGAATAAATGAACTAATATTATTTCAACGTCTTTGCAAGTCTAGGTTGGTATTTTAGGTAATGTATTTCGGCATTTAGTCTAGCAATTAACATTATTTTCCATCATACATTTAGCTTCAATAAACCAATCATGTGTTTCCAGCAAGCCATGTTCCAGATAATAGCAAGTTTCCTATATTATGCAGTTTCACAAAAAGCTTACATAAAACAACAACCTTATTCCAAACTTACATCTTGATTTTCGTTGTGATTTCTGTGCAATTAAATAAACTTACTACATCGCTGAAGTTTGCGCTACGTCACTAGAGTTAGGGTCAAACATTAGCAGTTACTGCCGGCAAATGGGTGAACTTGGTGGGAGACTTGGCTATATTAGTTTAAAGGTGGGTTGCGAGTTTCAGCGGCAATCGTTTTCTTCACTAGGTAAGTATGGAGGTTTAGAGTTTCAAACAAAGGTTATAAAAAACTGAGTATTTATCTAGCTAGTTGTACATACAAAAAAATCCAGACTTACGGCCTATGTGTAGGTAACATGAAATAGTTTTCCCTAAATACAGTCTGATAAATAAATTGCTTATCACATTGACACACTTCATACAATTGATTTGAATATGGGGACTATTTAAGTAGTCAATTTAATAAATAAAAACATCCTTATGTAGCAAACAGCATTTGTTTCATTTGTTTAAAAGGGTCTGAGATCCAAGCCTTGGGGTATCCCTCATTATCTTATCCAACGTTTATAAAAGAACAGTATCCACTCGTTGTAATTGGTACCATAACCCGAATACGGGGAGATCTAGAATAATCTAATATGTATTTAAACGTATTGTATTGTAATCTACGGCTTGTCTACAACGTTATTTTAGCTCAGAGCCCTTACTTGGGCCTCCATCAATTTTGCTCCAATCTATTTTCTTAGGATCTTGTTAGTAGACATCGAGAAATTGGATAAAGAGCGTATTATAGGATCGACTCTTAGGGCAATTAGTTGTTAGTTACTGAGAGAATATTGAGAGGAGATAACAAAGCTTTATAAGAGTAATATTGAACAAGAGCACGATATGTAGTTGTCAAGTGGCAATATTAGTAGTGCAACATAATATCTCAATTAATAAATCTGACTTAATATTACATCAAGCATATTACAAATGAAATAAATGAAGCTATAAATAAAGATTTGTGCTCGTACCTGAGGAATATGTTCGGAGTCATTTACTATTAGTGAGAAAAATAAATATTCAAAAGCAAATGTTATTGATTCATTATCGCAAGTAATACCGTCTCGGACATTATTTATTTATTTAAAGGTACTAAGCCTTCATTAGCGATGTTAGTTGGATCCACTATCTTAATTGCCAAGTTGCACTTTGTAGGTAGGCGTGGATTGTCCGGCAAAGAAAATAGAAGCACTAATTATAACACAATCACTTTATTTCAATCGTAATTTTTAGACAGTTAAAATAAAATAGGTAGCACAGTAAATCGTTGAACCCATGCGCAGTAGCGCTCGGTGTTGTGTCAGACTGTCATGTGATCGGATGTGACAAAGCAGACACAGATAATTCATGATCACGATACTCTAAACCAACAGCGACATCTGTGAAATCTAACTAACACTAATTTAAATGTTAAAGCGCTGCGTGATTATTTATTAAACGGCTGTCGTAACAATAAACCTTAAATTGTGTCCCGTCGTATGTACAACATGTAGCATCCTGTCGGATCAAAATACCAAAATGTCATTATAAAGAGAAACTGAATTCTTATAAAGTAGACACTGGTAATTCAATCCTAAGTAAAATACTTGGTTACTGTTAATTCTTGAATTGCCATAGAGTTTAAGCACGACCTAAATTCCCGGCTTATTAATATATTCACGTGAATTAACTCGCTAGGAAAGGCGATTCCTATTTTATTTTATTTATTTGCGGGCGAATCGACAACTCCAGAAATATGTGCTATGCAATTGGCATTTTGAATTTAGAAACTACATTTACCAATTATTATTGTGTAATTTATTCGGTCGAGTAAATTTGGCGAATCGACAAATAAGCCAAAATACCCGATGAACAAAAAGTCTTATCCCATTAAAATATACCCAAATCCAGCTAAGCTTACTACTACCCTAGTAAAAAAACATCTATTACCCAGGATTTGAAATTAGCCACATACGAATTCCCCTTATTAATCCGAAGGGACAGGTGATCTCTTTGGCAAGATTGATTACGGTCAGCGTGTAACGAACGTTATTATGTGGAGCCAGATAAATTTTCATGCTAATTATGTTTTAATTTGCAACGAAGGTTGGTTTGAAATTTGAAAATAAGGATTATATTGTGTTTTCTAATGGAACAACCGTGAGGCGAATTTTGGTACTTGTCAAACTGACAATGACTCCTACTGGAGTCACTGTTACTGCATAAACATCACGGAAGTGTTATGAACAGCTTTACTTTTCGTTTTCAAATATTTTTGTTTCAAGTAAAATTCTCAAATTAGTAGGTGGTAGCACCAACGGTCGGGCTAGCAAAAATTATTTTCTAAATGATTTTACTAAGTGTACTTCAGCCCTAATCAACTTCAAAATTCAGAAAAGGCAGCTAATGAAAACCAATAAGGGAATGCTATAACAACTTTATTCGCACATTTTTGTAACAAAGCTTATTCAATAATTTATAAAAAACTAACAAAAACTCGTAACAAAAATATAAAACAATATCAGAGTCTAGTCTTGACCACTCAATGTTTTCCGTGATGGAAGCCCCAGTCTTTATGGCCGCCATGACCTCCCTTCTTGCCATGATCATGGTGATGATGATGATGTTCTTCATGTCCGTGGTGTCCCTTGTGACCCTTGTGGTCTTCGTCATGATGGTGCTTGTCATGATGTCCGTGCTTGCCATGATGTCCTTCGTGATGTCCATGTTCGTGATGACCGCCCTTCTTGTGGTGTCCTCCCTTATGTTCGTGGTGTCCGTGATGATGGCCATGCTTGTGGTGCTTGCCCTCATTGTGATCGCCGTCGTAGAAGTGATGGTCCTTGTGGAACTCGTCCTTGTGGTACTTCTTGTGGAAACCGTCGGTCTTTTCGCCCTTGTCGTGGTGCTCGTGATGGCCGTGTTTGTCGCCTTTATGGTGATGTCCATGTTCGTGATGGTGTCCATGATGGTCATGTTCATCCCAGTGCTTCTTGTGATGGCCGCCATCTTCGTGATGGTGCTCTCCTTTGTGGTGCTTGCCATGACCACCGTGGTCGCCTTTGTGGTGGTGGTGATGACCCTTGTGACCTTTATGTCCCTTGTGTCCATGCTCATGATGGTGGTGGGCATGGTGTTCATGACCACCACCTTCTTCATGATGACCGCCACCACCGCCACCACCCTTTCCTTTGCCAGTGGCTGCTGCCACGAGATCCTTCTCCTCCTCGCCCAACTCTCGAGCGTAGGCCACTGCTAGGCACAGGAGTGCCACTGCTACAAACAGTTTCATGATTGTAGGTTGACTGTGCTGATCTTCTATTGTTGAAGCTTTTTATAGTTTTAATTCAGTTTGATGATGAGGAAAGCGTTGTGTAAGCGTCGCGACATTTCAGGGTCAAGAGTAAATGTCTTCCGCGCGGCGAAATGAAGTTGTCAGTCAGTTCAGAATGTCGCATGCTTTTCCGATTAGTTAAACATTTAAAATACTGACATCAATTGTTGAAACATGATTATATTTCGATGTGAAAAGAAGCAGGGTTCTGAGTGTGTCTGAAGAGACCGGATATTCAATGTAAAAATTATGATATCTAATAAATCGATTGTATTTTCAGGTCGTATCAAATAGTGCATTTAACCGGCTAGTCTAACGACTAGCCGGTAAAAAATATTTAGGTTATACTACAAAAAAGCACGGGTCTGTTTTTTTAAATAATAGTGTTGTATTCTACTTACGTTGTTACTTATCTTCATCCATGTTCACTTATACCACTATAAAGTGTGTATGACTTACAAGTTTAAAGTTTCCTACAATGAGAAAATGAAAATAAGTAAATTTTTGGTATGTTTTGGATAATTTATACTTCATATTCGTGGCCAATTTATTCATAACTAGTAAGTATGACGTAAGCATAATCACGCATGTGCTCTTCATAACGCTTTAGAATTCAATTAGCAATTATTGGAAGTTTTCCAATGCCCAGTTACCGCTGATTAAGTCTAGTTCAACAGATCTTTTAAAAGTTTTAATTAATCAAATTAAATGCAATTTCATATTCGAAATTCAAATTCAAATAATATTTGGTACCACACGTGCATAATCATCCTATAATGTTCCCACTGCTGGGACTCAAGCCCCTTGTCTTCGAGAAGGAGTGGGCTCTACCAGGACCCAGTGCGGGTTGGTAGATGTCACAAGTCTTCGAATTTTTGGTTTCAGGATATGTCGGTTTCCTCAAGATGTTTCCCTTCACCGTTTTGATAGAATTATTTGATGAAATTATTTACACAAAGTAAAGCGCAACACAAAAAAACTATTAGTGTTTAGGTCGGTTTCCCGATTGCAATGAATTCCATGAAGTAATTTGCCTTGTCATTTAGGGTATTTTGTGCACACAGACTTTATAGTCTTTGACTATCAAACACTTCAAACTCAAACTTTGCTAACTGGATATGAAGCGTAGCATTTAGCAAATCAAACTAAAAACTAAAAAAAAAGGTTCTCCCCAGGACGTGTCAGCCGCCCAAACCATGGGCTCGTATATCACAAGACTGCTCCTGTCATAGCAAAACCCAGGTCATGGCAGACCGAGGAGTAGATTGCGGGAGGTATTGGATAACTGTTTCAATAATTTGCGAAAGGACGGACACAATAGAAGTGGCGGGAATAGGGGAAGAGCTTTGTCAAAGAGTGGGACACAAAAGGTAAAAATAATGGTTAAGTAATTTTATTCAGTTTTCTTTTTAATTCCCGAACAGTAAATCACTACCATGGGTAATCTTAAAAGTCTATGAAACGTCACCAAATGGACGTCTGCATACTGTAAACATCAGTGTGGAACGTTTTATAGCATAATTAGCCTATAATGTTTTCACTACTGGGACACAGGCCTCCTCTCTCCGAGATGGAGAGGGCTAAATTCGCACTCAAAACGTTTCTAAACATATTTTATTTCACTTATTCCATCGCATCACATGTCCCAAACCACCTACCATAACATAACCAATGTCTCTACTGCTCTTGGGCCCCTGCACCACTGGCATCTCCATCCTATATTTTGAATTAGTTATTATTTTCATAATTTTCTAGAAAATACAGGATGTTACTTAGACACATCATATAGCCGCCCAACTAACACTTAAGCGCTAAGACAAGAGTTATAGTAAATCTATTAGAGCGCTAACCAGATCCTAAACTTATAAATAAGTGTTATGCATTCGGAGTTAAAGCGCGCTATAACTCTACTATAGCCCCGAAATGGGCACACTTTTTTTATCACCTTAGATTGTTTAATGGTGGTAAAGCAGAGTTATAGAATGGGTTAAGAGGTATAATAAAGCAATAAGAGAGCTATAATAGCGATTACTGAAACTACAAGAGATAAAAACGTGATAAATAGGCGAAAATTAACTCTTTTAGTGGGACAATAGGGTAAAATATCATTTATTAACTCTTTGGGTGCTAAGAGGGCTGTAAATATGTGAATACTAACTCCTTAAGCGGTACAGTAGAACTACAATGTCGCTCACTATATTTTTAAGTGATAAGAGGGTGGCAAATAGGTGATTATTAACGCTTTAAGCACTAGCATAGAGCAACAAAGGCTATAAAAATGATCTCAGGTGCTAACATTTTTAACATAAAGTATTTTTTCATCAACATAAATTTTACTTCTCGTTTTTATGTGCAAACAGTATGCGTATATTTTTCGGATCCAAAACGCCGCCATTCGTTTGTGACAGTGAAATTAAAAGTAATATTTTAGTTTGGACTTAGTGTACACAGAAGTTGAATTTTTACTGCGAAGGTAAGTACACTGTGAATAAGTATATCTATTATTAACAAATTATTCAAGCGCCCGATTTATTTTGTCTATTTAGTGAAAATAAATATTTTATTAGATATGAAGTAACACAAAACTTTTGTAATAATCGTAAAAAACGTTGACTGTTCTAGTTTAAGGTATCGTACTAAACGTATCAGAACACAACCAAGCAAAATACTTCAATTTAACCGTGTCTTCGTATGTTTTTCTAAACTTAGTCTAATCAATTCGTAACCTAAACATGGTGGCAAACGAATTTAGGGATCCGTAGTAACTGCCCAAAACCACAAAGAAATCGAGTATGTACATAGTTTTACTTTACAATTGAAGACTACATACACTTTATTTTTTAAGAACTTATGAGGAAGCTGAACGCGAACTAGACTTTTATTGGCTACTACAGATGCCGATGAAGAGACAAAAAACCTTATTAGTTAACAAGCTAGCCAAAAAGAAGTTGATTTGAAATTGTTCCTGCAACGATTGGTATGTCTGGCTGTTATTGTGTTAATCAGTCAGTGCTAGGTTGGTAGTACAAAGGGTTCAGTTATTTCTATTTTTTTCATACAAAGTTTTTTTTTTCAGCATGCAGACATAGAGAACTCCCCCGAATGTGGTGAACCTCACAACGAACCCGTCTTCTGAATGAATCAAATTAGTATTGTCAATCTTTATGATGAGAATAAAAGAAATGTGATTCATATATTGCGTTTAATTTGATATTTTAAACTGCGTGAAGTAAAGGAAAAAAGTATAGTGAATGTTCATGCTCAATACACACTAGTTTACATTTTACATCTCTTACTACTTACAAAATCTCTTCACGGTTGTCAGCCTTATCCTCAGATGAATACATATTTAGATACGATGACTTAATCGGAAAGTAATATAATGATTTTGTTCTTCATTTTATAACCATGAATATGAATAACATCGAATTCAGGTAATGACTGAAAATTTTTAACCTTTACAATATCATTGTCATTTGTCAGGCTGCAGTTTCTGTCTTGTAGTTTAGGTAATAAAACAAAACTCACCAATGAAACGGCTGCTACACACATGGTGAGTGTAGCAGCCTTTTCATTATTACAAGATCAATAAGACGCAGCGAAGGTCCCACAAGAAAGTCTTCAAGTATGTCGATTAGAAGTTCTCATAGTGGAGAATCAGCTTTATGATGAGCACCATATTCCATGGCTCGAAAGTCTTCGTCGTTTCTATTGGGAAATTTTCTAGAAGCAAATGTCACTGTATGAGAACGGGGAGAGTATTCGCCCACAGGTTGTATATTTTAAAAAACCACGCATACCATTCCAGTTGCATACACCTGAGAACGTTTTTTTTTTGTTGTAAACAATAGTCTTTATAGATAGGTTTCTGAATAATAGGTGTTAATGGTAAAACATATATATAAACAATTGCAATTTTCACAAAAATATACCGATTTCATACAGAATTTTTGAAAACAGCAATGGATTCGTCCTCACTGTCACTATTTTCTTCAATATCAATCATGTTGACGGAGTATGCGGAATCTCGATCCATATTTTCAGAAAGGATTTCCTCATAATCGCTTGTAGTTGTAGCACCACTTTCACACGCATTTTCTGGAAAAACATGTACGGAAACCAATTCCACATTTTAGCAGAAAACTCCCACTTACGTACTAGTATTACTCACAATCATATTTTGTTGTATTATGTTATTCTCTCAACAATTTTCGCCTATTCCCATTAGTGCTTTTAAGTTTCCAAGTATTTTTGACTGTTTTAGATTTTTCTAGTTGCGTTGCCATGAAATCAACTAAAAGTGAACAAATGAGGGGTAGAGAAGTGGTATTAAGCTCTGATACTCTACCTTAAGTTATACACAAGTCACATTAAGCACTAGAAGTTCTATGATAGCGAAAAATGTTCCTACTGTTTGACTTTAAGTAACATTAGAGAGTTTTGTACTTCTTTAGGCATTTGGTGATACAAAAGAGTTTATGAGCACCATTGTAGAACTGGTAACAGTAATTATTGCTCTTGTGCAACTTTTGGTTCTTTGCAAGAGTTTACTATCGCTTGCAAAGCACTTTGGGGGGTTATTAGTTAATGCTTACTTCTTATTTAGATGTTATAGTTGTAAGATTCACTTAAACCTCTAACAAAAAATGCTTTGCCCGTATTGTAGAGTTAAAAATTGCTGCTGTATGTCTTTAACCTTTAGACCCACCCTGTTATCGCCCTTGTAACTCTGTGATATAACTCTAAGTGAAATATTTTGCTTGTCAACGTTCTTTTGTCGCCAAAAGTTGTTAGTGCTGCTGCTGTTGCGCCTTTATATCTCGTTAAGTTCTAAACAAGCTCTTATTGACGCCTAAATGTTTATTGGGCGTCAACTAAGCATTCTGTTGATGTACAGAATGCGTAGTTGACTACTAAGTCATAAAGCATATTAATAATTGCTGGGAAGTTTACGGTAGTGCGCAACGTAATACACTCCAACACATCGGGTGCATGCAATGGAACAGGGGTCGTGGGGGTTTAAACTTGTTTTCTTAAAAAATAAACGTCAGTAAACGTTTGAATTTTGACCTTCAATATTTCCCTCACCAGAAGGTTTCAGGTATGGTCCAGTACAAAAAAAAATACAACAATGACTGATGAGGGCGTACAAAGGATTCGGCTTATGTAGGTTGTGTTGAATGGTCGTTTAAACCACATGATTTGGCTCAATTATATGCCTATTGTTTGAAAACTACTGAGTTTAAGGAAAGTGAGTAGAGCGCACGCTCATTTTAATTTTGGTTATTGTATTAACAACAAACCATGCATTGAAATTTAACACAATATACAAGCTAACACTAAAACACACTAGCTTGCAAAAAACTTGGCCTACCCTTCTCTCTATCAAAGAGACGTTACCTCAAAAATTTTAATGAAATTTTTTATTATGTGAAGGTAGGTTATATAAAAGTATATTTACAAATAAACCATGCCAATGTTTGTGGATGTAGTCGATCTGGTCTGGCATTTATCAATTTATAAGCAATATTCTCGACATCACATATTCTCCACTCAATTCTTCACATGTCCTCAGAACTCACTTTTTCTCGGAAAAACTGAGTGCCTTTATAAGTCCGACTTCGAAAAAAAATCACTTTCTTCATTCTACCCGTATGTATCCAACCAACCAATAAATCAGTTTCGATAACTGTGTCACTAACGTGATCTTCATACTTTAAGGAAGGTTTGTCCGACTTGGGCGGAGCACCGCCGTGTCCTCGCGGAGGCGATCCTCGCCGTCGATTCCCTCGCGTCCGGCCCTAGTCCAGGCCAGCGAGAAGGAATGGGAAGCCGACACCTCCTTCTGCGAAGCAGTAATGCTCGCGAAGGAGGAGTCGGAGCACGTGAGGGAGCCCTCACGCCCCTAGCCACCGCAGGAGACGCTCTGGGCGTCGGGAGTCGCCTGCAGATTCCCGGCCACCGTAGGATCGGGCTTGCGACGGTGAGGACCAGGCTCGGGTTGACGGCGCATCGTGTTCCACGCGCGCCTCAAAGAGTTGTCATCAGTAATTGACGGGGTCCGATAAGACCGATGCCTGCCAGGGTCGCGGTTTGTTCGAAAGAGATTCCGTGGCCCTGGCACAGGTAAATGAAAGAACGCGGGTGGGTGTTAGTCAGTAAAAGTTTCACTCGCCCTTCCGCTCCATCCAACTCTGCTATAGCAGGTTCAGCTGCTAATGCTTCCGGGTTGTTTGATGGGGGAGTGGACTCATCTGCTGGTGCTGGCGTCTCACCGATGGTTCCCGTGGCGGGGTCCCAATCCTGGGGGACGTTGAACCTGCCGTTCCAACCCTGGAACTTCACGTACACCGTCCCCAATCCTATTGAGAGACGGCGTCCGGCCTCCATCAGGGTCGGGATATGGTCCACAGGGACACCAACCACCACGAACCATTCATCATTTGCATTGGTAATAATTATTAATATTTTAAAATAGCATTCGCTTCAAACTTTCTACACTAAAATGCTGTAGTTTTTTGGGCCAAAAAACAAATATATAAAAATATAACAACTTTATTCGCACATTTTTGTAACGATGCTTATTCAATAATTTATAAAAAACTAACAAAAACCCGTAACAAAAATATAAAATAGTATCACAGCATATTTTTGGCAACTCAATGCTTTCCATGATGGAAACCCCAATCCTTGTGGTCGTGATGACCTCCCTTCTTGCCATGATCATGATGATGATGATGATGTTCTTCATGTCCGTGGTGACCTTTGTGACCCTTGTGGTCTTCGTCATGATGGTGCTTGTCGTGGTGTCCATGCTTGCCATGATGATCCTCATGGTGTCCATGTTCGTGATGGCCGCCCTTCTTGTGGTGTCCTCCTTTGTCTTCATGATGCCCGTGATGCTTGCCATGCTTGTGGTGCTTGCCTTCCTTGTGATGGTCATCGTAGAAGTGATGGTCCTTGTGGAACTCGTCCTTGTGGTACTTCTTGTGGTAGCCGTCGGTCTTTTCACCCTTGTCGTGGTGCTTGTGGTGGCCGTGTTTGCCACCTTTGTGGTGGTGTCCGTGCTCGTGATGATGTCCATGATGGTCATCTGCATCCCAGTGCTTTTTGTGATGGCCACCATGTTCGTGGTGGTGTCCTTCTTTGTGGTGCTTGCCGTGGTGACTGTGGTCGCCTTTGTGGTGGTGGTGATGTCCTTTGTGGCCTTTGTGTCCTTTCTCACCGTGTTCATGATGGTGGTCGGCGTGATGCTCCTTGCCACCACCTTCCTCATGATGATGGCTCTTTCCACTGGCTGCCGCTACGAGATCCTTCTCTTCCTCACCCAATTCTCGACTGTAAGCCGAGGCCAGGCACAAAAGTGCCACTGCTACTAACAACTTCATGTTTGTTGTTTGACTGTGCTGATCTGCTGTTGTCGAAGCTATTTATAGTTTATTCTTAGTTTGGATTATGAGGAAAGCAGGTTGTGCAAGCTCCGCAATACTTCAGGGACAAGATCGAGACAAGCGGTGGAGCGTTACACCGATTGCTGGGACAGTGCAAATTACATTTCATTGTGATTTGCTACAGTTGTGTACTCTTATTGCAATTGTATTGGAAATTAGAATTCAGTTTACATACGGCTGTCTAAATGTTAGACCATGACTTTCGCTGTTTTGTTGTAAGCAGTTTTGGGATTTGTTTATTCTTATTTTATTTGTTTATGTTGATCTTCAATGTGAGAGAAATCAATGAACCATTAAGGTGATGCCGCGATTCGTTTTTTTTGCTAGTAATGGTTAATTTAACTGAATCAAGTTTAAGACGGCGCGTCACGCCTATCAAAATGATGTGCCGTATCGTTGGATTGCCGTAGCAACTGTATGTAAATGATTTTATTCATGCTTCCTTCATTGGGATATTTTCTTTGTCATTATCTTATTATAACTTTAGTAGATTTTACAATTAATAGCTTTATAACATTGTAAATGTCTCAATTCGAAAGTAATCGTTTCACCTTTTTTTTCAAGTAACGGTACCTTAAATCTATGTAGTTTAGATCTGTTTTGGGCTAGCCATTCGGCTGTATATTGCACCTTTTAAACACATTTGAACTCAATTTACCCTACCATAGATCGTGCCATATAAGCACACACAGGTCGATAAAAACATTTGTAAAATGCTAACTCCATTGAACGGTACCGGGAGTACCGTTCAATGAAGTTATATTGCAGTCAAAAGGCGTTGTCAATAGAAATATTTTTAGCTCGGTTCAGTTATATTTTCCGTTGCTGCATAAAATATTCAATCTGCATTTCTTTTTCAAAATTTAATCAAAACAGCAATACGGATTGTCCGCAGTCGGTACCCGTTCTGAGGGTTATTCTGTAAACTAGAACTAGAACTAAGTGAATTGAAATGGTCCTTTTTTCTTCAAGTAAAGTCTGCATGTTGTAGGTTTGAAATTTAATCGATAATTGATAATAATAAAAGAATTTACAGAACATCAGTAAGTAGATATATTATGATTTTCTATTAAATACAAAAACAAAGATGTCGGTCAAAATAAAAAGTATGTCAAGATATGTATAATTTTAACACTAAGAATATCTTCATATAAAATTTGTCAAGTTATAGGTTCTATTTTAGATTATTCTTAAATATTTTGATGTGTTACTTGGTAATTTCAAATATCAGGAACACGACACACAAAACAGGTAATCCATTCCACTACATCTTAAATAGGAGAAGACGTTTATCAATAACTTTGTGAAATAATTAGACAGCTACTGACGTATTGATTTAAACTTTTGACGTCATCAAAGCGTAAATTACAACAGATGACGTATGTGAATAACGGTAACGGTAGCAAAAAGTGTAGCAAATGTTTGATAGTTCAGTAGGTCATAGACTCGATCGTTTGGTTGATCATTCATGTTCTAATCTGCTTCTAACTATCACTTAAGAGCAGATCCCTACTTACTTACTCGATAGGTACTTCCTTTATAAGAAAGTACCTATTTATCGAGTAAGTAGGTAAGTATTTGGTTTGGTTTAGTTTTTTTTTGTTGCCATCGACGCTTTAAATAATATATACGATTCTATCTTTAGCGAGAAGCACCGATCGATAATCAAAATCTAGTTTGTAACATTGACCTGGTAAACTCTATAGAATCGTCTATTTTGAGTAAAAACTGAGCGGTAAAAAGTGTCGAAACTTGTTTTGTTTTTTTCCGCCGGATATTGTGTTTCAAGGTCACGTTCCGAGTTAGTTTAAACTGACCAGTTAGTAAATAGTTTATTGTTGAACCACATTTGCGTCATGTCCGTTGTGTCGTCCGGTCCGTCTGTGTCGACTTTTCAACCAGGTTAATATTAAAACATGTGTATACAGTAACGTATTTCTAAGAGATATACCATAACCAAAGTCATAAGTCCACAGTCTTTATCTTTTCCCTAGGCATCCTTCAAGATAGATTCTAAGTAAAATTACTCGTTTTTTCTCTTTACAAAAATACTACAATAGTAAGCATCAGAATACGGCCGCCCCTCAAAGAGGCTTTCGTCCAACGACCCTTTTGGGACCGGGGACAGTGGCCCACCTAGCGGGCAAATATTTTTAGACTCTCACTACCGTTTGTATTCCTAACTAGCACTACAAGTTAGGTAGAGTGTCTCCTTTATTTTATTTAATCGAATATCCGATTAGTCCCCCAGTACCCAAATAATCAAACAAACCCGTCCCGGTTAGTTGGAGTATTTGGGTATAATCAGAAAAGGGACTTTATCCAGGTATCTGAGTACTTTTGTGTACATACTGATGTTGATTTCAATTGCCATCGTTTCGCTATATTTAAGCCAATTGGTATGAAATTAGGGGTGAAGAATATCAACAAGTACTAGGTTCATTATGCATGTCCACTGGATTCCTTTTTGAAAATGAAGGGAACAACGTACAGATATTCGTTGCAAGTTGGTTGAGATTTAGGTATGGCCAATAGAAAACTAAGTATGGTTTGATGAATAAGACACTATTGTCGAAATATTAATATGATTGTTTGATTAGTTATTTAATTTTCGTATACAAGAAGTTTTTATATGTATAATGGGAGAACATATGCTTAGTCCACCTCCTCTCTATATCTGATCTGTGATTATACCCCATACGTCATGCCAAAATCAAAGATCGACATGCTTAAATATAGAATTAGTAATTTAAACTCTGTAACACAGCATAACATAATCAGCCTATAACGTTCCCACTGCTGGGACACAGGCCTCCTCTCTATGAGATGTAGTGAGCCGTAATCCACCACGCGGGCTCAGTGCGGGTTGGTAGATGTCACATGTCTTCGAATTTTTGGTTCTAGGACATGCCGGTTTTTTCACGATGTTTTCCTTCACCGTTTTGAGAGCAGTGGTGATTAATTTATTTACACAAAGTAAAGCGCCTGCTTGGGTTCGAACTCACGACCTACAACTCGTAAGTCGGCCTCGTAACACAGACTTAAGGTATATTTTCCATAAATGTTCCGATCTATATGATGATTCTGACTACGTAGATACTTTTGACGTTATGTGCTTTCTCATATTTTTACCTCGTTATATTGGAAAGTTGCTGCTCTTATATTTATGAACAATTGCATGTTCTGATGTTATTGACCATATTAAGTGTAACGGATCTATTGAAAAGTAATGCTGCTCCGAAATATTTGAGTACCTCACCCGCTACGATATATCTGATGGCGACTGTAACTAGTGTATATAGTTAGTTGTATTAATGTTGTGTTGTTGTTGTGTTAATGTATCAATCTGCTGTGCTTTTTCCAAACCATGTTTAGATTGACTTCCAATCAACCAAGCAGTGCATATCTGACCTCGACAACCCAGTTACTGGGTAACACGATACCCCTTGGTAAGACTGGCTGTCAGACTTTTGGGCTCCTGACTGCTCGTTTTGACTGTCAAAGATTGCAAATGACAGCCGTGACCAACGACTTAACGTGCATTCCGAGACAAATAATCTTAATCATAACCATAATCATCATTTATTGCATTCATGTAGTTTACAAGTTGTTTTAAGTATGGTGAGGTTTCATTCATGAACCCTGCTAGGGCACAGCAATCTAAATACATCCATGGACATGGAGGACATATGATATAAAATGGACCATAATAGTAGCCTATTAAAATAAAGAAAGGCCATTTTAAAACAATGTTATATCTACTAAAATTCCGAATCAAAATACACTACCATATTTTTATGGATCAAGAAAAAACTGAAATTCGCAACGGTTAAGTTTCATCGCCTATAAAACGACCGTAAATCTGTCTGTTTCGATATATTGAAATAATAAAACCGTTAGCAGTACTATAAAGGTATTTTTTTCCGTAAAACGTTGACAAATGGCTTGAAATATTAAATTTGAATTTTTACTACTGTTTTACTGGCAGAATCCCAACAAGATAAACAGTATTTAGGTGTACATGATTGTGTATAATAATTATATCCATTTGATTTCCAAACTCAGAAATTATGACTGATTGACTATTAAGAGCTAATTTCACCAATGAAACTGAACGCGATGAACACATAAACTACGTTTAAGAGCTGTCATTGTCAATTTTTCTGCGGAGTATTGACACTGACAGCTCTTGTGCTCACCTGATTTCGAACCAGGCAGGCGCTTTACTTTGTGAAAATATTTTCATCGCCACTGCTCTCAAAACGGTGAAGGAAAACGTCGTGAGGAAACCGGCACGTCCTAGAACCAAAAATTCGAAGACATGTGAACATCTACCAATCCGCACTGGGCCTGTGTGATGGATTACGGCACTCCCTTTCACAGAGAGGAGGATTGTGTCCCAGCAGTGGGAATGTTATAAGCTGATTGTGCCTGTTATGCAGCTCTTGAACGCGTTTTAGATGTGATGATCGCGTTCAGTCGAAATGGTGAAATTGGCACTAAATCTTCAGCAGAATCGTCAATTTTTTCTGGTCATATTTGGCTTGCCGCTGTCCTAAACAAGTACAATGATTACAGATTGAGATAACAGGGCGTTCCAAATGCGGTTTACAGACAGCAAATGCACATGTTTTTTTTACCTTTACGAATTTCTCATTAGCCTAAAACACACCGAGAAAGTTGTGTAATTATTGTGTACATTGTGTACCCTTTAAAACCAGTGTAAAAAAGAGCATTAGTTACATCGAAGTTATCCTATCAAATTAAAAGATACAATACAAGAATGTATGACAGCCACGTACAGTATGCTCTGGGATTTTCATTGCAGCTATTCTTTTGAAAAAATTCAAACATACTGTTTGTAGTCTTTTCGAACGTATGTTGCTCGGTACAAGGGTTGATTATGTTAACATATTATACCCTAACGTGATACCACTTTTAGCTACAGGGATTCCGGTATAACTTTTCATGAACAGCTTGTTTTGATACCAAAATCAAAATCTTTAAAGGATTTTCCAGCCAGCACCCGACTTATTTTGACAGGATGTTTATCTAACTATCTTGGGTGATGACGAGCTTCGAAAAGAAGACCAATTTGACCAAATAGCCAATCGTTTCACCACGTTTATAGCAGTAGTCTCTTAACTAAGTCCAGAAAAGACAATTCGTGTACCCCGCAGCTGAGCTCAGGAGGATAACATTTTGTCGAACCCGCTGTCGAGTTTAGAAATAAACTTAAAAGCGTGCACTAACTTCAAGCCACGTTTGTTTGAAGGAAACTCCGCCACTATAGAGAGAACGTGCCTTTTTTGATAATTTTCACGAGCATTGCAACACTTTTAAAGGATTTGAAGAGGTAGGATGGAGATTTATAACAGTTATTTTATAGTCCGGAACTTGTATTGAGGATGTTGCTGAAAGTTATATCAATTATTTTATGTTACTTTGTTGTTGAAAATGTTAGAATGTACCTACGTAGTGCCGATTTCACCAATGAAACTGAACGCGTTCAAGAGCTGTCAATATTCTACAGAAAATAATGACACTGAACTTTTTTATTTCCTTAGACGTTTCATTGGTAAAAGACTTTGATGTTCAGTCCCCTGTAACACACATGTGTTTACCTAGCGCAGGAGTACATACATTTTATATGCCAATAAAAGAGTTAAGAATTAATTTGTCTACGCTGAGGGTTTAGACTCTCGTGCTGTATTTATTGTTACAGTTCGCGCATCGATGTTTCCTATTTTTACCGCACTAAGGACTGAATAAAAGTTACAAAAAAAACATCAGTCACTGCTTTCTCATTAAGTTCCTAAATACCCATTACATTGCTCAATTCAATTAGTTATTTCACAAGTTAACTTTAAAAACTTTGTGACAAAAGAACAAAATTTCATGCATTTTGACTCCATTTAAAAGTCTTTTTATTTAAGTGACACAACACTTCCCCGTTGCAATGTCACAGGGGTGCTTGCACCCCTACGGATAAAAAAGAACGAGGTAACAAACTTCGTAAAAGTTTTACACCCCGTATAATTGATCTCGGCCGGTCGTTCAACTTCGGAGGGTCCGCAAACAAAATGTTCGCGTAGAAAATATAAGTTGATGCAAAAACTTGGACTAACATTCTTGATAGGAACCCCTTTTTTCCACACCATAAAACTTTTATATAGGAGGTGACGTCCCGATCGTGTACTTTGTACGGAGATGATAAGGAAAGGGGTTTTTAAAATAGACTACGCGTAAGTACCTACGCGTCTTTCGTTTGTTTTGTTTGGTGGGTACGAGACATCGGGATTTTCAGGGCGAATTTCACTTATAACTGAATGCGTTCAGCACATTTAAACTGCGTTTAAGAGCTGTCAGTGTCAAAATTGCTGTGGAATAATGAAAATGAAAGCTTTCGAATTCGGTTTAGAAGTATTGATCGCGTTCAGTTTCATTGATGAAATCCGCCCTCAATTGGTTTTCCGCGTTTTTTGTCATTCACCCCCAAAATTAGAAACATAGTTTTTTCTATAAATTAACTAGCAAACCTGACAGACTTTGTCCTGCTCGAACAGCGCCACCTATCAGGTGGATCCAGGGACCGAATCAAACACGCACAAAAAATTACATCAAAATATATTCAGCCGTTTAGGAGGAGTTCAGTGACATACACACGTACAGAGAAATTATATAAGTATATATAGATACGGATTATGACATGATAAAAAATCATGATACGAAATAGTTCATCAGTGAGCCGTCAAAATACATGCAGCCAAATTCTTAAATACAAAAAGGCAATTTTTTACAAAATTATAGCACTTTTATTCCCAAAACTGATTTTATCTGACTAGACAATGTTTTTATTAATAAAACTTATACAACATTGATAACACTATCAAAATATCATTAAAATTTATTCATACTATACAAAAAGATAGATCGTAAAACAAAAATCTTTATTTATAATTCAGTGAAGTCTTGTCATAAAATGTTCATTGTCTCCGCGTCCTCTCGACTTTATACGTAAATGTAAGTTTTATGATCTAACTCTTGAGAAGTATTAGCATAGCAGAGAAGTATCAGAAGTTCCATTTGAAACACTTCATCATCTTTCCATCCTTATCTCAATTTATTTCAGCGCTGAATGTCCACGGCGTCCACAGGGCCTGGCCCGGGTCAATGGCGCGTTATGTTCCACGCGCGCCTCTAAGAGATGTCAGCCCTAATTGACGGGGTTCGTTAGGGCCGATGCCTGCCAGGGTCGCGGGTTGTTCGAAAGAGAAATCCCCGTCAACTGAAGGAACACTGGTTGGTATAAGTCAGAAAAAGTCTGACACGCCCTCCCACTCCGCCCAGAGCGGGAGAAGTCATTTGATTATTTCCCACCCTAAAAAAAAAACCCGGACGTTTTCTTCTTCAACGCATAGCGTCTCTCTCGCTGGGCATTGTCAACACACTCACCTTACGACTGCGCAGGTTGATCTACATTTTTAAATCCTTACGTCACGCTGCGGACCCTACGGTTCCGAGACTTGTATATCTCGCTCTCTGCCAATCGCATATACAATATTGCATAATTACGTGGGGTGGATCAGCAATGACTGACATGCTGAAATTGGAACGTGCTCACAAGGCACTCCTGAAGGTTGGATGGCGGTTACGTTTACCGCTTTCCTACCATCGATCATTATTACTATATATAATATGATGATAATATGATAACTGTAAATATGTGATGATAATATGTGTACTGTTTTCCTCTGTTCGCAAATTATTTATCCTTAACCTTGTTTTAACTACACACTCTTAAACTCCCTACGCTCCGTACGAATTTGTCTCCCAACGACGTAATCAAACCTTAATTGGAAAAAATATTATTTATTACACCCGAAGTAGTTTCCCTTTCCTCAATAGCTACGTCTGTAACAAGGTAAACAAAATTTTAAATATACACCACACCATATATGTCCAGACCAAAATGTAAAAAAACTTTAACGAAATGGCTACTTGAATTGGATTATGCAGAGACTGAATATATTCTAACTGTTTTATAATAATTTTGCATACCGGGAATATTCACCTACTCCAATTAATGTCTGATCGCGTTCACCACACATAGACACACACTCTCGGGCTAGTAGGTGCTCGCGCCTAGTGCCCTTCGCGGGTGCTGGGCGCGAAGACTTATGTTGTATTCACGGGCACACAACAATTTCAAATAAAATTTATCTGAAATTTTGATCTCTTACAGAAAAAAATATTTACTTAGTAAATTACTCAACATGTCACCTCACTTACTTACAAATAAAGATCCATGAAAAGTACCTCTTAAGCTAACCTTACAAAAAAACCTTACCTATTTACATTCTGTCAAAAAAGTTTCGGGAATGGATGATTTGTGTATTTGTTTTTTTTTTTCGTTGTTGTTAGATAGGCACAGCTGTTTTCCGTTTTGGCGCGAGGAGTTTGAGTTGTATTTGTTATTTAGATTAAATACAGTGCTGTTTTTACTAAGATCTAGGGTGCATTGCGAATTGCGTATTAGACAAAAACATCGAACAAAGAGTTGGTCTTACTTTGCATCGCTAATGGAATTTCGAGTTCGGAGTCACTAACAATGTTACAGAAGGCTTACGGTGAATTGACTTGATCAAAAACACGAACTTATGAGTGGTACAAAGCGTTCAAAAGCGGTCGAGATGTGATGGAAGATTTACCTCGCTCTGGTAGGCCATCAACGTCTTCAACTGAAGTTGACATCGCAAAAATTAAGGAAATAGTGACTGATAATGCTCGTTCAAGTTTGAAAGAGATAGCCGCTGAACTTTTTGTGTCTCACGAGTCGATCCTACCATCGTACCATTTTAAATAGTCACTTGGGTATGAAACATGTTGCCGCTCGGCTAGTCTCAAAAGACCTGAATTTTCTCCAAAAACTCAATCGCATAAGAGTCGCTGAAGACATGCTAGAACGAGTCAATTCCGACCCAAAATTCATGAAACGCATTGTTACTGGTGACGAGACGTGGGTTTACGTGTTTGAAATGCAAACAAGTCAACAAGCTTCGGATTGGCGCCATCCAACTGAACCGAAACCGAAAAAACCACGCCAAAGTCGATCAAAATTCAAAGGCATATTGACTGTTATCTTTGACTATCGCGGTGTTGTGCACTCGAAATTCTTGTCGAAAACGTGGTTTGCTACGCTGACGACACGCTGGTCCTGGCACAGGGGAGGTCGCGACAGAGCTAGCGACACTCGGGGTTGCGACAATCGTCGAGAGGATCCGGCAGTTGGGACTCGAAGTGGCCCTGCACAAGTCCGAGGCCATGTGTTTTCATGGTCCTCGGAACGCGCCACAGTCGGGTTCCTAGATAACGGCGGGAGGGGTTCACATCGGCGTCGAGTCG
The DNA here is from genome assembly GCA_963555695.1 of Dasypolia templi. Lineage (NCBI taxonomy): Eukaryota > Metazoa > Arthropoda > Insecta > Lepidoptera > Noctuidae > Dasypolia > Dasypolia templi. The sequence goes on along the minus strand of OY743137.1, from coordinate 6,821,054 downwards.
ACGATGAAGTACCTGGGACTCGTCCTCGACAGCCGATGGAACTTCGTGGAGCATTTCCGAAGTTTGGCTCCCAGATTGGAGCGGGCTGGGGCTACCTTGAAGCGGCTCCTGCCCAATCTAGGGGGTCCAAACGCCTCCTGCCGGAGGCTCTTCGCGGGAGTCGTGCGGTCCATGGCCCTTTAAGGGGCACCGGTGTGGGCGCGTTCTTTGAGGCGCCGACCAGCCCGCCGGTTGAACGCGTCCCAATCATGGCCATCCGGCTGGTCCGGGGATACCGCACGGTCTCCTGCGAGGCGGCGAGCCTCCTTGCCGGAATGCCGCCATGGGATCGGGAGGTAAAAGCCCTCGCGCACGAACGGGAGTGGCGCGAGGAGGCAAAACTCCGGGGTGTAACTCCGCTGCCGCGAGAAATCACGGTACAGCGGACAGAGCTCCGGCGGGATCTCATGGCGTCATGGAGGGTGCGATTGTCGCAACCCAGTGCTGGGCACGCCACAATAGCGGCGGTAAGTCCCCTCTTTGAGGAGTGGCTGGAGAAGCGCCACGGCGTCCTCACCTTCCACCTGATACAGGTCCTCACCGGACACGGTTGTTTCGGGAGGTTCCTGTTTCGCATAAGGCGGGAGGAAACGCCCGGGTGTCACCATTGTGTGGATCGCCCGGAGGACACGGTGGAGCATCCGGTGGAGGTATGCCCAGCTTGGGCGGAGCACCGCAGTGTCTCTCGCGTCCGGCCCTGGTCCAGGCCATGGTACGAAGCGAGAGGGAATGGAAAGCCGTCACCTCCTTCTGCGAAGCAGTAATGCTCGCAAAAGAGGAGGCGGAGCGCGTGACGGAGAGAGTCCAGCGCCCTCACGCTCCCACTAGCCGCCGCAGGAGACGCCCTGGGCGTCGGGAGTCGCCTGCAGATTCCCGGCCACCGTAGGCGCGGGCTTGCGGACGGCGAGCAACGTGTAGAACAGAGCTCGAGGTTAGGTCGACGGCGCGTCGTGTTCGACGCGCGCCTCAAAGAGATGTCACGGGCACAATGTGACGGGGTCCGATTGGGCCAACGCCTCAGGGTCACACACCCTCCCGCTCCACCCAGAGCGGGAGAAGTCATTTGATGATTTCCCACGCAAAAAAAAAAAAAAGTGTGTAATCGCAAAAAAACGGTTTTTTATGTGATAATACTATTGGGGAAGGTCGGTCAAAGCTAATTGTAGATGGGTTGACCATAGCTAGGTCCCTACAGCTTGCAATCATTTTGACATTTCATTTATTCATTCCGTTTCGTGTTCATTCATGAATTTGGTTTTATTCCACTATTTCGTTATTTTCATTGATCTCAACATTTTATATCAATAATTAATAGATTTGCAATATGTCAGAATTAAAAACCTTAATATTGCTTAATTCCTAGTGATCACTTTCTTTAAAATGTTTCCGACCTAACCTCGAGCTCTGTTCTAATTGAAATAATTCTCTTCCAATAGCTTTAAGCCACAATCTGCTAAGCTTAGGGTATTTCGGAAAATGGTAGACTCAAATTTTCGAGTATTTAGGAACATAACAATGCAACATAAAAAACCGACTCACGCCTTAGCTTGTTTTGGGAACTAGCTACGACAGCGCCATTTTGACAGTTGCCTTCCCCATTAACGATTTTCGGATTTATACCTTCATTTGTGCTGTGAGACCTTGCTTCATTCCAAATTTCATGATTCTAGGTCAACGGGAAGTACCCCATAGGTTTTTATTTATTTACGAGTCTCGAAATATATCACATAAATCGTCGTATTTTTTAATTGCGTTGACTTAAAAGTTTGATTTTTTTAGAGCTTCAAGGGACTGTGAACTGACGTATTTTATATTAATTTCAACTTGTTACCTCCACGCGTTCCTGAGAAAAAGTGTCTTGACAGACTGACAGACAGATAGACAGACGGACAACGAAGTGATCCTATAAGGGTTCCGTTTTTTTACTTTGAGGTACGAGTGTTTTCTCTAAATTGTTGTTTGTAGGTTACAAATAACAATTTGGGGAAAATATGGTCACATCCACGCAAAACACTAGCGCACTTTACTTCACAAACGGATCCCTGAATCGAAAAATGGTTTACACTTATCCGCCATATTTTTGTACGACCTTTCCAACGACACCCACACACCAAGGAATAGACGCGAAAAAAAATGATTTATCCACACTCAACGCATATTAAAAAAACTGTGTACCTCCCGTAACTCCCTCCCCGTATTTCTTATTTAAAGATTTTTTTTCTTTGATTAATATGTCTAACCATGCCAAATTACAGTTTTCTACTACTACTAAGGATTTCACCAATGAAACTGAAACCGATCAGCATATGTTAACCGCGTTCAACAGCTCTCATTGTAATTGTTGTTAGGGAGTTTTGACACTGACAGCTCTTGAACGCCGTTTAGATGTGCTGGTCGAGTTCAGGTTTATTGGTGAGATTGGCACTAAGAGTATATAAACTATAAGGGTTCTTTATTGATTACGGATCCTTAATATCTAATTATATCACTTTATCTACACAACAAAAGCTTTTAGAAAATATGATTTTATTGAAAAAGCCACAACTCTTTGTGGTCACAGAATACCACTTTATTAGGTTAGGTTGGGCAAATGAATATAAAAGCAACAGGCTACAGGGTCGGGTTACAGAACTTCGTAGGAATGGCCTCCGAGAAACTCGCTGAGAATTTTATTAGTTTAAATAAGCCCTGGTTAAGGTTGTGTGTACATCTGAGGTTTTGGAGTGATTGTTGAAGTTTGTTTGTGTCCTTGGCTTTATTTTAGTTGGCCTGGGTTTGACCAAAATAAGGCAGAGGGGTGATGAGTGATCCTCAACAAGGACTAATTATTATCTCTACCCATATAAGGTACGATTTTAGTTGAGATGGTTCCGAGATGTCGTCTAGGAGTGTTTGAAAGAGAGAGAGTTTTGGACTTTAGATAATTATATTGTAAATGTAAAATAAAAAAAACTGCAATTACACCACTGAGTAAACATCCTATATACATGTATTTTGACTAGCTGTAGCCTGTGACTTCGTCAACGATCCTGAATGAAATATAGCTAATGTTCCTACTCAGGTCATGGTCTTTGAAGGTGTCGAATTTAATCCTAATAGAACGGATTATGAGCCGTTTTGGCGTGAAAGCGCGACAAACAAACTACGGATTCTGTACACCTATCTAAGTAACATAGCTCGAAAAATATTCCTAGGAAACGAATTCTATTTATGTATAAACATTGTGCATATAGGTGCATGAGTCGTAGGGGTATTTAAATGTATGTTATAATATTTAAAAAGTATTTTCATTAAAAAAAAATAACAGTAAAAGTTGGAATTTTGACCTACTATATCTCCGTAACTAGAAGTTTCTAAGGTATGGTCCAGTACAAAAAAAACCGGCTAAGTGCGTGTCTGACCACGCAAAATTAAGGGTTACGTAGTTGGATGAATTTATCCCAAGACCAAACATAATATTGCAGTTGAAAAACATGTACTCCCAAACATTAACACTGCAAATGTAATTGGTCGACTATTAGTCGTTAATTTGTAAAGTCTATTTATCTGTGATATTTTTCTTTTAATTTCGTTATAAATACTACTGCTGTGATTTTTTTCACATATATAAAAATTTGCACTTTAAAGCTTATTACTTCGCAAACGGCTATCTGAAATGTTTTGATTCAAGCGCAATATTTTTGAACGTCCTTTTCAACAACACCCCATACCATGGTCTAGACGAGAAAAAAAACATCCCCTCTTGAAGTGTAGGGGAAGAAACCGAAAAAAAAAATTCATGAATTTTGTTTTACCACTCTGTCGGCGTTACTTATTTGTATATTCATGCAAAATTACAGCTTTTTAGTACTAAGAGTCTCTGAGCTAAGTGCGGACAGACGGAAGGACAAACGGACGGATGGACGGACGCACGTACATAGCGAAACTGTAAGGATTCCTTGTTGACTACGGAACCCTAAAATTATTACAATGACGATAAACGCCAAAATTCACTTGTAATCCACAAGTGAATTTCGGTTTTCTTCGTTTTTCAACTGATGAAGTACATTATTCCTCTAAGCAAGTTAGCAAGTTTATAATATTTAACAACCACACACTCAACAAACCCGTCTTAACTGTCCGCTACCAAACAAAGGGGAATTTTTCATTCGTCAAACAAAATCGTCCGGTTTACCCACACTTGACGTAATGGCCCATTTGCCAGTTAAAGTACCGGTGGATTTGACGTGACGCGATAAAGGAGTGCCGTTTGTTTTTCACCTGTCGAGTTGTTGGCAACCAATGGGATGTTTATTGACTGCTGCGTTTTAGTGAGTGTTGTAAACAAGCTCTTAGATCTTGGGAGGATGCCGTGTGTCTTTGAATTTTGGGGGAGCTAAATCTGAGATGGAGGAAATCAAAATTATAATATTTTATTTCACATAAACCTACATGGGCACTTATGAAACGTCAGAAGCTATGTGAGCGGTTCCCGGAACCGATAAGACACTCCACGGTTACTGTGAATGTTTTAAAATTTCAGTCTAAAAGGTATGGGAGGACAATGTAGGCCTGTCGACAAGTACCGTATGCTTAACAAAAACAAAAAGGATCAATAAATCTACAATCTACAAGGCCTACAACGTTGAGAACATTCATATAATATAAAATAATCTAAAAAAGAATCGTATAAACCTATTTCAACCAAATGACATGATTACCATTTCAACTGACGATATTTTCTCCTTTGGTAAACATCATGTGAAAGTAAAAAAAATATTTTCAAGTGAGTTGTTCAGGTGAGAGCAGTGGTGGTAACTGCCGCGACTTACGAGGTTGTAGGTTCGAACCCAGACAGGCACTTTACATGGTTTATTTTATTTCGTCACCAATGCTATCAAAACGGTGAAGGAAATCATCATGATGAAACCGGCAAGTCCTAGAACAAAATGTTCGAAGACATGAGACATTCGCTAGCCCGTGGACCCGCGTGGTGGATTACGGGTCTCACAGAGAGGAGGCCTGGGTCCCAGCAGTGGGAACATTAAATGCTGATTATGTTATTTGAATGTGTCATTTTTTTGTGCACCTACGTGGTCTTCTAATTCCTAGTATGATAACTGTGATACAAGGTTCAATGGGAACCTTAAAGTACCTACAGTGAGATCCGTAGGCCAATAAAATTCTCGTACTTAAAAAGCGTACAAATTCAAATCGCAATCTCATCTCAGCGGCAAACAATGTAAAAAAAATTGTCAAAAATGTATTTAAATTGATTGTACTTTTGACAAATTGAGACTTCGAAAAATACGGGAATTGCCCGAACGATAACACAAAAATTTCAAAACCTTTACTTTTGAAAACGTATTCCTAATGCATCCGCCCCAACCTAAAAAACGACAACCTTAAATACGTCCGAAAAATTTCAAATTCCTCCGTCAAATCCTTTCAGTCCTTCACATAATATTTCAAGTGCGCAGGTGTCCAAACGGGTCACACCCTTGTCATGGCGATTACCTGGCCCTCAATGGCTTTGCACTTTTACCGAACGCTTTGTCAACCTGCACACATTTGGAGGTTAAGGAAATAGCAGCAGGTTATTGATATTTGTTAGGTTCTGTCGGGATTTTAAAGAGTGTTGTCGATTATAGGGGAATGGTGTGATAGGAAAGTGCAGGATTTTGTTAATAGTATTTTTTCTTCGTAATCGTGTCTATGGGACGGCATACACTCAAAATTAGACCATAAAGATAAGATTTAGATAAAGAATCATAGCGAGATCTTTAAATTATAAAGTAGGAAAAAAAATGCGAGTTCGAAATATTTTCCAATGTTGAGAACACATCAGCAGGACTAAATTGATATGCTTATCATATTTTTAAAACCCCGCATAATTGAAAAATATCTAAATCAAAATATCCGTTTTTCGTTGTATCTTGTTGCCCATTTTGTTTTTTTTTTAAGTGTAAACTTTCAACGGATCTATCAAACTGACAGACAAAAGAGTGATGACTGATGTGAATCGTTGTTGACAGTTGAGCTAAGAGTTAAAAAGCATATTGATTAATCATTATTTGTGACATTTTCGATAAAACGATGTGTGGATTGCGTGAAAGACGATAGAGCCTATAAATAAGTAAATGACCAAGGAGGGTAAAACAATAAAAACGTTAAACTATTTACTATTGCAAATGCCTGAAGACACTTTTTAGGAACCTAAGAGTATACGAATTAGAATTCCAACTTCTCTTAAAATCTTTTTTTTTTTTTTGTACAAATCCTGCCAGAGTATTAAAAAGTAGTCTAAAATAAGTTTATCCATTATGCTCAAGTGTAGAACTATCTACGAAATGAAAATTGGAATGATCAATATTTTTAATAAATTATTTTAAAATGTGCCAATTTTACACGCTTCACAAACTGCCCATAAGTTTCAAGACGTTAAAATCCAAGATGTTTTCCACTAAGCGACTAATCTCTATGAACGAGAAAATATCTTAAGATAGTGTTCTCCGAATTTAATACCGTTGTGTATAATTGGATTCGGCAATATTGATAAAGTTTATCTCACAGTATTTCTTTTTTCAAGGTTTTTACTAGCAGCGTAACGAAGCACCAATTTTCGTCGAAAAAAAGATATGGCCGCATTGAGAGTGCGCTGATCGCTGAAAGGATTATCAAAGAGAAGGCAATCTATCATCACTTCACTTTCGAATAGGCTTGCGTTTGACCACTATCCTGGTTAAAATTGTTGCTTCGGTACGCTGATAACAAAAACCTTGAAAAAAGAAATACCGGGAGATAATCTTCATCAACGCCGTATCCGATCCAAAGCGGCATGAAATTCGCAGAACACTTAAAATGTAGCCTCAATGCTTTCGACACTGCAGTGTGTCGACGTTAGTTCCTATTTGAGTGCGCGCCTTGCTCTAATATAATATGTATCACGTGTCTTGTGCATAGGCCTTAAGGAACGCGAAACTAATGTGTAGGAAGAGAGGAGGTGGGATGTTGAATAGAATAAGTATCGCTGTTTTGAAGAAACTTAGGCATCGAAACCGTTTTTTTGTTTTATTGGATCCTCAACAGAGGCTACACAATTACATACATAGAACAGGGACTCATACAAGTGTGCGTTTCCAATTTTAGGAGACCACATCATTTACTTATATCGTGCTTATATGTACCTTAAGTTTTACAAGGTAATTTCGTTAAAGAAAATCATAGAAAAAAACATAAGGAAATAAAGAAAATTGAAATACAAATTATAATAAAAAACAAAGAATAACCATAAATGGCAAAAACAACAGACCAAAATAGCAAACTATTACGACTTCGATACTATGACTTTGACTTTTTGTAATTGAGTGTTGCAAACTCTGACACTAACTCTATCAGTATTGCTATTCTGTTATCTGTAACCATCTCACCGTGCAAACTTAGGTGAAGCGAGCGTGGAGTGAGATGACAGTATCATCCCCGATACTGTCATCTCACTCCACGCAAGTTTCCACGGTGAGATTTTTACAGAATCGACATGCTGTACTCAGCATTCTTTATTTACTGAAAAAAAAATACAATACCTACGCGGTCAAAATGTACGAAACCACATTTATTTTAAGAGCAAAAAAAAATAAGAGAAGGGGGGGGGTGTCAGAATTATGTACTACATCCATAGCAATTGTGTACTCAATCTATGGATTGTGCGTTATTGTCCCCTGCGAACTTGTATATTTTTGTAAATATTTTTATGTCTACGACGTGCTCTGCTCGTGGGGACCAAAAGCAAACCGTAAACTTACAACTATTACAATTTAAATTTCCTTATAACACACACTGATTCGTATCGACTATCAAGAGTTATCTCACCTTTGCAATAAACCATTGTTACATAAAAGCTTAATCATTTTAAACGTTGCTCCTTCCGAATTTTATTAATAATTACCTATCATTTCCACAACCGCTTTTTTAAAGGCCCGACTCAAGCGTCTCCTCACCTTGGGTTTCGAGTTTCAGAATAATGTCAAAGTAAATTGCCATGAATTCTTAATAAGCAATACTGAATTAACACAACAAATGCATTAAGGAAGCGGTTGATGCGAATGTCTGCCCGTAGGAGTAAGGCCTTCCTCCCCCCCCCTTACTTGTGTAAGGGGGGTCATTTCTGAGAGCCAAGAAAACTGACCTTCTATATTCGATACTTGAGACTGAGGGAATTGATTGAAATGTTGGAAGATTTAACATGCAAAATGTTGCAGACATTAACGGTCTTATTGATAAAGTAGACAAAAATCTGAAGCCTCCAATTGATGCAAGTTCTATAGACAACCCACTAGGAGAACTGAAACCTGCCAGGGTCGCGGGTTGTTCGAATGAGATATCGTGGGCCCGGCACAGGCAACTGAAAGAACACGGGTGGGTTTAGTCAGACTAAGTCTGACACGCCCTTCCGCTCTACCCAGAGCGGGAAAAGTCCCACCCAAAAAAAAGGGGGCAACTAAAAGCTTCCTTCGATATTAAATATCTCTTTCATAGTTATTTTGAGGAAAACTGCTGGCTATAACAATCAATTAAAGTGCTATGAAATGATGACGTAATAATTGTTGAAAGATTTTCGGATTTTGCCCTACAGTGGGACAATAATAATGACTCACATAATCTTAACGTTCACAATATTATAACAGAACAGGACCATGTACTCGTAGATCTGTGTCTGAAATTGTCTTTTTATGTACATTTTCGCAGTCAAATCAACTTGATTCATAGTTATTTCTTTATTAAAAACGCGAATTGGAAACGGACACACTGATAAAATGTTTCTGTCACAGATATTTCGTCAAACGAGACTCGTTTGAATGCGAAAGACATACATCCTACGGTTTCCTAAACACTGCAAAGTATCACACCGTACATCCAGTCATACTCAATTATTTGAAAAGCACCTTTTAATTGAATTTTCTCTACTTCATTGGCCTCGCATAGTTTACGCAAATTTGCCAATAAATGTTGTAGCAAATATTTGTTGCTTGGTTGCTAAGTACTTTGAGTGTTGTATCGAATATTTCCACACTATTAACATAGACCACTTAATTAATTAGTTGTAAACGTACGTCCTATTGTTTGTTGTTCGTGGTTTCTGTCAAAAACTCATTAGGAGCGAAATTGTTTGCGAAAACATTCTAATTTGATTAAGCTTGTTGTGGAAAATTATGTTTTAGTTGTACCGTTGTTGGATGTGTTGAGTTTGGTCGTGTTCTAGGTATTTTATTTTATATGTAAGCTTGTTGAATTTATTAATTAAAAGGTGAAAGATAAATTACTCTCCAATTTACTAGTACTTTAAATCCCAAAGTTTAAGAAGGAACAGATAGAAGAATAGATAAAAGGGAGTTAATCAACAAATTTGTGAAATTATTTCTACAATATTGAGTATAATATACAACTTATCACTGAAACATATATTTACAATTATATAAAATATATATATTAATTTCGGGAAATCTCCAAGTGGTTGCTCGACTCTTCACGTGACCAGAGGGCTAGCATTGCAATCCAAAGTGGCAATGCTGCCAGCCCTTTGGGGGCTTTTCCCACTGACAGCGATGCGGACGAATTTATTGAGCTATTACCTTTTTTTTAAATTTTACTTAGTGAGTTTGTTTGAACAGTCGAAGTTTTAAAATAGTGAAACCTACATTACTGCTGCCTACTTCAAGTATACGTACATCGTTTTCGTGGACCTACAGACCGACGTACTTACCTCGTAAATAACTTGATTTTGACGTAGGTTACTATTTGGAAGTTTCCTCTTAAGGTTTTAAATTTGTTTTCAGTGTGTTGAGTAGTACATATAAAATTGTCGTAAGTTAGAGGGCACTTCTTTGAAATGTTGTAAAAGATTAATGACTGGGATCTCGCAAGTAGTGGTGAGAGTTTTTGAAACCACAACTTTTGAGTTAGTTCGCTACAGCTCGCAGGGCTCAATCCAATCTTTAAGTCAATAAGTATTTAGATGTAGGTAAGTCTGGACTTTTTCTAGTAGGTACCTTGACTGTACCTTGCCAGTTCATTTATGAAAATATTATGTATGTTAGAAAAAATCTGCATGTATTTAATAAAATAAGTGATATAATAGTAACACTAGAAATAAAAATAAAATTGATCAACCATTTTTCAGACTATCTAAAGTACATACATCTTTTATGGGGCACTGTTAAATGTTACTACAAAATACCTTGTGAAATATTGCAATCAAATGAAAGAAAGTTTAAAACTCATGTTAAAAAAACACTTTGTAAACAAGCATATTACAAATTAGAAGATTATATCCTAGATAAGAGTGCTTGGAAACATGCTGGTCCTGCTCCATAGGACAATCTAGAGGCTAGACAAAATCATACTATTTGCTTATTGTATTGTATAATTTTTTATTTTCACTTTACTCACACACTGACTTATTCCTAGTTAATATTTTAGGAAAATCATATATTTTTACAATTGTTTGTAAATATGTGAGCACAATGTACCTATCACGTGATTAATTTATATGCCTTTGCTTTGTTTTTAATTCTTTTTACCAATTGTGGTATAGTATTTTTATTCTTGGTGCATCGTCTTCACATATAGAATTATAATTAATGTATACAAAATATTGTAAAACATTTTAAAAGAGTAACGGTGGAGTTTCTTGCCACTTCTTCTCCATACGAAACTACTTTTTGGAAGTGGCGCCTAGAATCAGTTCTATTTTTAATGTAAATTTTGACGTTCAAAAGTGCCTTTTTATGGGCCTATTTGAAATAAATGCTTTGACTTTGACTTTGTGTAATACTTGAAAAATGGATATTATTTCCATTTAATAGTAACAAAGAACACTAGAAGTCGTTCGTAGAAAAAAATCAAGATTTTTGAATACTGCGAAACTGTCGGTTAATTTCAGCAGAGACAATATATATTTAAAAAGTCATAGGTTAGGTCAGGCCGGGCGTTTGCACACTACCTTGTGCCGTACGCTGTGCTAAATCTCATGCTGTACTGAACCGAACGTTATCTACGGTCATACGGCTTGATCTTCAAGACCTACTCTGCGAAGTCTGTGCTAACCTAATAGTTAATGACATGCGCAGTCTACCTGCAAAGCCATTGCAAACTTTAAAGTGTGCTAAAATACTTATACACAATAGCTTTTATGTTTTCAACACCAGCTAAGAAACCTTTTTTTTTAACTTCCACAATCTAATTCACTTTTCCCATACAACTATAACGTTGCCAACCCTGTTGTTATTGCAAAATTAATTGGCGTATAATTGGCCCCGCCCGGCTGGGCTATGTCTGAAGGCGTCCTGCAATTGACTGCGAGTTAATTAGAGTCGAACGGCGGAACAAACGGTGCACCTAGCCGGAATAAACGGGACTGAGGTGGTAGCGAATGATTCTGAATCATGGCTGATGATACTAAATCATCGATGCCCTTCGCTTTAAACATGAAGATTTTAATGGCGACAACCGTCTTGACATTTATGGGCCGACAATATAATCCTTTAATTGTAATAGGCTTGTCGGATTAACACAAAGTAAAAAAATATGAGATAAGACTTTAATCAATTGCATAATCATGTCCATACTGTTCCCACTGCTGGGTCACAGGCCTCCTCTCGGTGAGAGGGAGTGGGCCATAATCCACCACGCGGGCTCTGTGCGGGTTGGTAGATGTGACATGACTTGTCTTCGAATATTTGGTTCTAGGACATGCCGGTTTCCTCACGATGTTTCTCTCCACCGTTTTGAGAGCTGTGGTGATGAAATAATTTAAACAAAGTAAAGCTCCTGTCTAGGTTCGAACCTACGACCTACAACTCGTAAGTCGCGGCCGATACCACTGGGCCACCACTGCTCAATCAATTGACTGCTAGATAATTGAAGTCGAACTGCGGAACAAACAGTGCACCTAGCCGAAATAAACGCGACTAAGGAGAGTGAATATAAATCTAAATCATGGATGATATTAGGCCTTTGATGATGTAAGGAAGTGCATAAGCAAAACTTTTATTTGTTAAGACAAAATACAATGATCAAGCTTATGACTTTAAATGTGTAGTGATTGAAACTTGACATAATAAAAGCAAATGAAAAGTTGTCGTAAACATTTTTGAACCGAGGATAAACCCTTGGTGTGTTCTTTAGATTGAAAAACCTTGATAGTAATCTGTTACATATCCTTAATAAGTAACTTTACGCTAGTAGGTTATTCAATTGATTGTCTGTGTAATGCGAGGTGAACCGCGATACAAACAATGCACCTAGGTGGAATAAACGTGCTCGAGGCTGTATCGAATGTCTCATCAATATTATTCAATGTAAAAATGTTTGTCACAAATGCAATTATAACGTAGTATGGATAATTTGATTAAGATTTTAAATGGAACGCAGCAATGGGTGCAAAATAATAATAATTTACACCCACCAGTAGACCAGTTTGAAAAAAATAAAAATAAAAGCAAAGAAAAATGTTGTAGTTTTGTCGATCTATTTTATAATCATTTTAATTTGTATACCAAATTATTATAATCATTTTAACCTTGGCTTCTGCTAAGTAAGATAGGAATTCGATAAACGTCCTATAGACCGGTGATTGTCCATAAGAAAATTGTACACGTAACGACAACAAAATATATCCTCGTAAACCATTGAGAACTTACGATGACATGAAAGTCGTAAATGTTTTGGAAATGTGCCTTAAAAAGAGTAAGCACATACGAATCATCAACTTGTCATCATCATTATCATCATCAGCTAACAATTCATCATTTTGCCACCATTGACAATTAAATGAATGCACGTAAACAATAAGCATTTAACAATGAGATTATTAGCCTCTTAGCTCAATTAGGACATTTCTCAATCATTTATGGCCCAGTGGAGCCAACTGTACCTTCATGGTCCACTGTTCATGTAACATTGCTGCAAATTAAGACAGACATAGGCCTATAGCTAGTTTGGACGTAGCACTTAAGCTGATTACATTATTGGTGTATTTGGCAACTTGGTTGTTATGTTGTACTGATTTATTTTGATGGAAATAATATGAAATAGAAATGTTGTGACGTCATTGCAAATGGTGATTCCCATATTATACAGGTGAAAGAATGATGTCATTTGTCATGCCATTTGGAAGGTAAAATAAAGTATTTTTTAATTGCTAACTTATTTACAGAGCAATGTAATATCACTTTTGCGTAAAGCCTGAGCAATGTGTTTAGTAAACCTGGCGCGCGAGTGACAGAATCATCAGGCGCTTTAAAATACATAAACCAAAATCCCTGACAGTTATATTAATCCTTGAACATGCTCCTTAAACGAATACTTATTCTAATGAAATAAAATTTTCAGGCACATGTTCAAGCAAAAATCAGAAGACCCCACGTCGCAGTTTCCCATTTAACGTGGAACACTTATTAGCAATCTGCCCACCCATAAAATAGAGCAAGCGTGAAACTATCAGACATTACCGCTCACCCAATCTCCAAGAAAAAGGGTCTTGTTAGTGACCGCGGTTAACTGCGGAACCGGATCAGGTAAACGTATAGAATTAATCACACGGACGCCGCGCCGTGTGATAGCGCTGTAGTCAGCATTTGGTTATGTGTGACTAGGAAAGTAGCGGGCGAAGTACTGGGGCGGGGAGCGTGAGTGTTACAATATACAAAAATACATGGTATCCTGTATAGTCATGATTTTGGGGGTGACTGATTTTTAACCATGTGTAATCTACGACAGTGCGCCCTATCTTCATTTTGGTATTAGTTTTTCACTTTAAAGTGTCTGGACTTATCTTTTTTTTATGATGGAACTGCTGGAATAGGTTGAAAATTTTCATGTTGGCCCTGTTCTCAATATTATTTGTGTCTCAAGCATGGCTCAGCTCAAAGGTCAGAAGGTTTTTTTTTCCTACAAATATTAAGATGTCAAGTCAAGTTAAATAATTGATTTCAATTAGACACTAATAAGGCACTTTTGAACGTCAATAATAGAATTGATTCCAGTCGCCCCTTCCAAAAGGTAGTTTCGTATGAACTCATAAGAATGTGCAAGAAACTCCACCGTTACTATTTTAAAATGTGTTACAAAATTTTGTATACATTAATTATATATTTATATGGAAATAGGTAAAGAGAATTAAAAATTAAGCAAAGACAGATAAATTACTTGATTATGTGATAGATACATGGTGCTCACATATACACAAACATTGTAAAAGCATACGATTCAGTGCGTGCGAGTTAAGTAATCATTGTCATAAAAATAAGAAATTATACAATTCAGCTAGTAATCAGTTTGATTTTTTCTAGCAAGGATGCATAGCATACACCATAACATACTTAGAGAAGGCACCTACTACTATCTATCATCCGGTAAGAAATCTGTACAAAAAAGTAGTATTTCCACTGACTACTCGATGTCTTCGTAGCCCTACCGCGACTCACTCGCTACGGACCTTTTCTCAGTAAGAATAGATTTTCATTCAATTATCTAAATGAAATCCGGATAAAGCTTGTGATCTCGCGACGTTAACACAATTTGCGCCGCCCAACGCCGGAGGAGAATTAAGAATAAAAGTTTTTGGACTTAGTAATGTCATAAATGGATTCAAGCGCGACATCTTGTTTTTTTTTACTTGTGATGTGTCTGCTGATGTTCAGTTTGTTAAGATTTTTAGTTTTTCTTTCAAACTACACTTACCTTACAACACTTGCCACTGGACTACAGTAACTTTATTTTTTCGCTAAGTGAACATTGTATGTTCTTTTATAATAAATAAAGAATCTTGAAACTCAACAGTGGAAAGTTTTAATGAAAATCTAAAAACCTTAACCTTTGTTGTTTTTTTTTAAAATTCAATTCAACAAGTGTAGGTAGGTACTTGGGTATAAAAAATTGAGGCTAGTTATTAATATGGCAATAACGTTAAATATTTTGTCTTAAAACTAATAAATCACAGTTAGTATAGAGTTCTAAATAGCTTTGATATTTTGTAATTACTGCTGAGAATAAAATCAGTCTCTTAATAATTATGTAAAAATGAATAGAAATAAATATTTTTACTTATTCTGAATCGCTTTCAACTCTATTGCTCAGTTAATGTCAAATTTAATCAATTTGAAGAAAAACACAAGTGATATTCCTTAGGTATCATATCGGTTGGGCACGCTACAATAGCGGTGATAAGCCCCTCTTTGAGTTGTGGTTGGAGAGGTGTCACGGTGTCCTCACTTTCCGTCGTCACCGGACATATTTGTTTCTGGGGGTTCCTGTTCCGTATTAGGCGGGAGGAAACGCCTGGGTGTCACTATTGTGTGGATCATCCGGAGGACATGGTGGAGCGTACGGTGGAGGTCTGCCGAGCTTGGGCAGAGCACCGCCGCCGTGTCCCCGCGGTGGTGATCGGTGGTAGCGATCTCTCGCGTCGCAGGCCATGGTATAGAGCGAGAGGGAATTGAAAGCCATCGAAGGAGGAGGTACAGCGCGTGAGGGAAATAGCCTTGCGCCCTCACGCCCCTTGTCGCCGCAGGAGACGCCCTGGGCGAAGGGAATCGCCGGCCTATTCCCGGCCACCGTAGGCGCGGGCTCGCAGAAGGCGAGCTATGGGTAGCTCGCCGTCCGGTTACGATCAACAAAGAGGACCAGTAGTGAGTAATTGACTGGGTCCGATAGGGCCGATGCCTGCCAGGGTCGCGTGTTGTTCGAAAGAGATACCGTGGCCCTGGCACAGGCAACTGAAGGAACACGGGTGGATTTTAGTCAGTAAAAGTTAACACGACCTTTTGCTCCACCTAGAGCGGGAGAAGTGTTTTGATGATTTCTAACCCAAAAAAAGGTATCATATCGTTGGCACATGTCCATTAAATCTTTGTGTTTATTTTTATTAATTGGGATTGGCCTATCATAAGCTGAGTGAAGATCACTAAAATCTATATTAGGTACAGTTTTGTTACGTGTTGCTTTAGGTTTTATATCAATGTCAATTCAGTTTTAAGAATCTTCCATGCATGCTCTGTCAAAATTTTTTTTTTGGTGACTTTAATCCATTACATCTCAGATCCATCACAGGCAAAAGTCCAATTGTTGACTCTTTTAAGCATTGTTTTGAGTTCCATTACAATGTCTTGAGACACTTCTGTGACCTTATAAGGTTTGTCATCGGATTTTACAAGTTGAAACGCCATAAACCATTAAACAGAAGGTATTTTGTCTTTCGTCTTTCTATCAGTGCATGCATACTATCTCCCTCGTTTTGTCGTTGTAACCAACAATCAGAAAACGATGACTAATTGTTATTTTGTGTTTATAACTTGCCATTACATTTAAAAAAAACGATCCTCTTTAGATTCTGACCGCAGCAGTTATGAGATCAGAATCGATAATATGTTATACCTGCTTTAACTGTTTGTTCAATAAATTTATACACACAGCTAGCAATTTCATTTGCTCCTATTTTAGCAGTTCGGTGATGGCAAGAAAATCAATAACCCTGACGAAATCCCATATCAAAAATAGTGAAATTGTAAATGATAAGTTTTCGTTATAGTAAAATGTGCTAACGTTCGTTGTCTTCTGCTTTCAATTTTCTTGCAAAGTCTTTTTGGTTCAAGTGACATTGTTCACACACTTATATTTTGGGCTTGTGGGAACGAATGTTTAAGTTTTTGTTAATAATATCATGATATAGCCCGCACGCTAGTTACTTTGTTTGTGTACTTATTGGGATCAAACCATTCTTCATACAATTAAGGGTAACAAGAAAAGAACTTCAAAAGTATTTTCCTTGTTACCCTTATTTATAATTATGATATGCATCTATCTTACTTTTTTTTATCGAGTCCACCACTTTCACCACTTTCTATTCAATTATTACTCTAAATTTAAATAAATAAACACAAAAAAACAACTATTTAAATAATAAAAAGAACACACTTTTTATTATTATTTGCAATATTAAATCCAACTGCATCCACACTCTGCACCGTTTTGACGTAAACTGAGCCAGTTTCAACTTGTACCAAAATGACTGCATTCACGTCCCGCGTATGTACACCAGTATGGGTACACTTAACTCAGTTTACTATGTGTTATTTATCATATTTAATTGGGCTATGTTTTTTTTACACGGGTATATAGGAAATGATTTGATTATTGTAAAATTAAATATATTATAAAGTCCAATTGTCGAAATTTGGGAGTTGGCTCAAGATACTTACTTAATCATCGGGTGCCTCTCTACCTCCGCCGCATCGTTGGGGCTTATCTGGCGGGGAGGTGTGTCACCTACATGGGACGTGATGGCGGAAACCAGCGCCAAGTGTCGTGCGGTGTTCCACAGGGATCGGTCGTGGGACCGCTCCTGTGGAACATCGGGTACGACTGGGTGCTGAGGGGCGAGCTCCCGCCGGGCGCGGACCTGACGTGTTACGCGGACGACACGCTGGTCACGGCCCGGGGGAGTTCGCACAGGGAGGCAGCGTTGCTCGCGACGGCGGCGGTCTCACTCACGGTGAGCCGCATACGTCGCCTCGGCCTGGAGGTGGCCCTCAACAAGTCGGAGGCCATGGTGTTTCATGGCCCCCGGCGGGCGCCGCCGGCCGGATCACACATTGTGGTCGGGGGGGTCCGGATCACTGTCGAGCCCACCATGAAATATCTGGGATTGGTGCTCGACAGCCAGTGGGACTTCGGACCCCACTTCCGGCGGCTGGCGCCCAAGTCGCCCAACAGGGCGCGGCCGGGGCGCTGGCAACGCTGCTTCCCAATCTGGGGGGCCCGAGTGCCGCCTGTAGGCGGCTCTATATGGGGATCGTGCGATCCATGGCGCTCTACGGAGCGCCGATCTGGGCGTCTGACCTGACGGCCGGCAGCATAGCTGTCCTGCGCAAGCCGCAGCGGGCGATGGCCGTCAGAGTCATTCGGGGGTATCGCACGATCTCCTTCGAGGCGGGTTGTGCACTGGCCGGATCACCGCCCTGGGACCTGGAGGCGAAGGTGCTCGCGTGACTGTACCGGTGGCACGAGGCAGCGCGGGAGCGGGGCGAGCGACCGATGCAGCAACATATCGAGCGGCATCGGTTGCAGCTCCGCGAGGTCCTGGTGGCGGAATGGCGGGTGAAGCTGTCACGCCCTACCGCCTCAGCACCATCGAGGCGATCCGGCCAGTGCTCGACCGCTGGCTCGGGAGAAGGCACGGCTCCCTGACGTTTCGGGCGACGCAGGTGCTTTCGGGGCATGGTTGCTTCGGGAAGTACCTGTGTCGCATAAACAGGGAGCCGGACGCCCGGTGTCACCAATGCGTCGACTGCCGGGAGGACACGGCGTGGCACACGCTGGCAGAGTGTGCCGCTTGGGAGGAGCCGCGCCGTGCCCTCATCACTGAAGTAGGCAACGACCTGTCGCTGCCGGCCGTCGTGAACACGATGGTCGGCGGCGCAGAGTCCTGGGACGCAGTGGTCTCCTTTTGCGAAACGGTCATCTCACAGAAGCAGGCTGCGGAAAGGGAGAGAGAGATCTCGACTCTCGACCCGGCCCGCAGCAGACGCACCGGGCGTCGGAGGAGGGCGGACAACGCCCTCTTCCGGCCCCCCTAAATGGGTCCAGGGGCGACGGATTCGGGGACATCCGTCGCCCCCCAACATCAGGACCCGAGACGCCGGCGCGCGTAGTGTTCCGCGTGCGCCGCTCACAGACGTTGCGGGGGGAGTACACCTCACTCCCCCCGCCCGAGACGGGGCCCGCGCGACCGGGCCGGCACCAGCCGGGGATGCGGAAGAATTATGCGTTCTCGCGACCCCGGCGTAGGTGTGAGATGGAACACCAGGGTGGTTTTTAGTCAGTAAGAGTCTGACAGACCCCTCTACCCGCCCCAGGGCGGAGGAAATCCATGAGGATTTTCAACAAAAAAAAAAAAAGGATACTTACTTATATGTACTATAATGATTTCCTACCCCGAAAACGAGGTACCAAAACAAATCCAATCTTTGCTTACGTCATACTCGTCGCACCTTAGCGCTTTACACGGATGTAGAGCACACACCGGCGGAAGCTGCCGGTACACACCGGATATGATGTACAAATTCTTGATATCCGCCACACCAACGGCGCTTTTGTTTGTGTTCTGGTTTTTAAGTTAAAATACTCGTAAGAAGGCTTTTAGGAGCGAAATTCAATTATGGATGGAGGAAATTATTTATGCTTTTTTTGTTATTCTATAAACACATATTTTGGCTTTTAGGGAGGTACTGAGTTGAGAATTACATTATTTTACGGTAAATTTATTAAGGAGATCGAATGTCTCTTTCGAAATTAGCAAATAAACTTCGGTCACAGCAGTGTGGTATATTTTTCTTGACAAAATGCCAGGCCATTCAGAAAGTATTGCTCAAAAAAGTTTTTATGTATGAAAGACAGGCCAGTTACAGTCTGTTTAATATTTGAAAAAATGATTATTTGTTATTAAACCGGACGAATCGTACGCTAGACTTCAAATGGCTTTCATGGATGAAGGCCCTTCTTAGGCAACCGTGTATCGTTGGTATAATGAATTCAAGCGCGGTTGACTAACTTTGGGGAATGAAGAAAGAAGTGGTCGCCCTTCGACGGCTGTTACAGAAGAAAACATGCTAGCAATGTTTTTTTTTATCCAAGACAATAGGCGAGTGATGTATCAAGAGATTCATCACGTACAGCAGATTGGATCGGGAAGCCTTCACGAAATTCTAGACCTGCATCTTCGCGTGAGGAGGATAGTTCCATGCTGGGTGCTGCCCAACCTCATCGATACTCTGGAGCAAGCCCGGGTGATATGGCGCAGTGATATGATAAAAAAAAATTAAACAGGTTCGTCTCGGCCGGTTTACGACATCATTACAGGTGATGAGCCTTGTATTTCTCAATACGATCCAGAAACGAAGTCGACGGTTTTATGTTTCAAAACGAATCAACGCCTACCAAAGTGAAGCGATCTAGAAGTGGGGAGAAGATTTTGATAGCGAGCTTTTTCAATTTGAATAGCTACTTGATGTCAATTCGTTCACGAAACCAAAGAAGCATCAACGCTGAATGGTATACTACCAAATGCTTGGCAGAAGTTTTCTCTGTTTTGAGCAACAAGCGACCAAACACAGGGCCTCGCGGGCTGCTGCTCCACCACGACAACGCGCCTTCGCACACCGCGCTCAAAACGAGGGATTTCATGGACAGGACGCCGGCCAAATTGGTTCACCCTCCTAACAGCCCCTAGCACCGTGTGACTTCTTTTTATTCACGAAAATAAAAAATCTGCTAAAATGGATACAATTTTCGTAGCCGGAAGATGCGCTGTCAGCGTTCGAGCAGGCTGTTATTGAAAGACACCTCAATGTCCGGTGGACTGGAAAATGTGTTTCGAAAACTGATGCATGCACGAGACTTTATATAGAGGCTAGTGGATAGTACTTTGAAAAGATTTTTAAAAAAAGTTTTACCTATACAGCATTTATTTTGATTTTCTCAAAACTTTCTGAGTGTCCCACGTACAATTTCGTTAAATGTTTACCGATAATATATGACGAACACAGCTCTAAATATAAAAAGACCCATATTATAAAGCTACAATTGCCTTAATAAGAAGAAGTTATTTTGCTAACTATTTTACTTTTACTATATTTTTTTCTATTTGTACCTTTACATAAACAATGACATAAATATATCGGGATAGGCCCTCATCAGCGATATTACACTTGCACTTTGTAAGTAGGCGTGGATTGTCGGGCGAAGAAAACAGAGATACTAGTTATATCACAATCACTTTATTTCACTGACAATTTCTTATAAAATAATCACCATGAAATAACCTGAAGGCAGAGGTCCGACATATTAAATGAAAGTATGAAATATAGCAGTAACCAACTTTTTTATTCCAACAGCTTGTTAATTAATTAAATAGATCGCTATATTAGCTCTATGCGCCACAGCAGGTGCACCGGGCCGAGCCTGCCACAAGATTGATACCCCTCCTCGCTGCGCACTAGCTTACATTAAGTTGCTTGAAAAGTGGGGAGAGTGGGGAGGCGAACGTCCCGCATTGCAAAGCGTAACTCGGCCCGTTCAAAAATACATAATTTACAAGGAAAGAACTTACAGCCTTCAGTCACTGTATTCTGCCTGCAAGCAAGCGTGGAAATTAATTATGTTTTTATGTCATATTATAATTAGTACATTTTTAATATTGCATTATTATTACATTATTATTACATTTATTACATTATTATTACATTTAAAATATTTTTATGTTCTAAAAAATCCTTAATGCTGTAGAAACACTTTTTTTGTAACCGACAACTTTGTTTTAAAAACATGACCATGCAATAATTTAAATTCATTTGGTATTTTATTATAAATGAATATACACATATTGAACACATTTCTCTTATAAATATCTTTATGTCCAGCTGGATGATATAAGAGGTTGCGAAACATAGCCCTTTTCTGACGTGGTACAACCTCAGTATGTTGCTTAAAATAATGCATGTGTGTCTTTGTAAAAGTGCAGATATCTCTACTATAAATACAGGGCAGTGGAAGGATTTTCCTCTTTTGAAAGAGCGGTTTACAGCTATCTAAAAACCATGCCCTGTTTATAACCCGAATGCAGCGTTTTTGGAGCTTGAAGACTCTGTCAGTATCGGTTGAGTTACCCCACATGATTAGTCCATAGCTTAGAACAGATGACACGTAACCATGGTAAGCTGCAAGAGCGGCTTCTACAGACACATTTTGTCTCAGCTTTTTTAAAGCAAACACAAATCATCAAGTTTCTGACATATATGCTCCACATGGCTTTTCTAGTTCAGGTTTTTGTCTACAATTATTCGTAAAAATTTTAATTGGTCCACTTGTTGTACCTTTTCACCATTATACAGAATATCCAAAGCTAATGGTTTGCTATTATAGGAGTTAAATTCAATTAACTTTATCTTGCTAACATTTATATTTAAGTTATAATTTTTCATCCAACCTATTATATCTTTTATGGCCTTTGGTCGCTTTTTTCCTGACATTTTATGATATCTGTAGTATCATCTGCAAAAAGTATACATTTCTGAAAAGTAAAGGACGGAGAATGCTTCCCTGAGGCACGCCGCACGTTGCACCTGTTGTTTAAAATGGTGACGCCGACACGGCCATACTGACGTGCGGACGTCCTCGTACGCGTAGTCTCATCAAGCATTGTCTAAAAAGACATTACGTTATTATTAATTTTCGTTCATCCTGACTAGCAATCTCGATGAGCAAAAATCCAGGTCATCCCTACTGACTGTGCAACGAACTCTGGACCGCTCGATATTGAGCCTTCAGGACTTATGGTTCAGTCCTACAGAGTTATAATCTTCTGGCCCGGTCTAGCGACCCTTCAGAATTATAACCGCCTGGACCGGTCTAATGACCCTTCAGAATTATAACCTCCTGGTCCGGTCTAACGACCCTACAGAGTTAAAATCTCCTGGTCCGGTTATAACAAACCCTTCAGGATTGTTACTGCTTAGTCCGGTCATGAATGACCCTTCAAGATCACTCCAGTTTATACAGTTTTTTTCTCTCTTTTTTGTCTCCATTTTCTCTCTTTTTGTCTCTTTTTTTGTCTCATTTTTTGTCTTTTGTTAGTCCGGACTAAAATGGTCCCTGTAGATTATATAATGAAATGTCACACATGCTATGTTCATTGGTAGTTTCTCTACCACCAGTCATTTACTTTAGAGCCTATAACAGAAACAAACTATTTTAATTTTAAGAATAGACTTGACATAGACACTCCACCGAATGCGTAGTACGCCTGTGCGATGCCGACCGAGTCTCATGTCATACAGCCAGCAAAATGTCACTTCAATGTGCATAAGCGTTCGGTGTTGTGTCAAAGTGTCATGGCATTGGATGTGTCATTGCAGACACATAATTCATGTTCATAACACTCTAAACTAACAAACGACATCTATGAAAACTAAATAAAACTAATTTAAGTATTGAAGCGCCGTCACGGCCAGACTGATATTCGCACGTCCTTGTGCGTCTCCATCCCCTTAAAGTCACCGCGGGCCCATTTTCCTGTAAAAGAAATAAAACTGGTAGATACATTACTTTGTACGCTCGTCCATCAGTGACATACATTACAACGTTTTATAACCCACAAAATCAACCTTTAGGAGCTGAGCGGGACAACTTAAATAGGCGTCCCTTCAGCCAGTTATCTCTCCAGAAAACATGGACCAGGCAACCAATCAGCGTCTCTCCGATCACTCACTAGTACCACACATATCTCCATTGATCTCATAGCCTCAGACGATCACTTTATAATATGACCCAGAATATCGGCCTGCATAAGCCAGTTCTTTAGACTACCCAATAACACACACCATAGGACGTCAACCCGCATGAGTCGGTCCCTTACTTTATCTCACAGATTAGTACCAATGTTACGTTTAATTACGTTTCTTCACTCTCCGAGGCCGAGAGGTTTCCAGAGCTGGCGGATAACGTACGTGAACTACAAATAGACAAAGCATCACTGAAACCACCCGACGACGCCCACTCCACTCGTCAATCGCGGACTGCCGCCACCTCATCCTCCTTCAAGCTACCAGTCAAGGTGGTAGCTAAATCCACCAAGCCCTCACATCCCCCAGGCATTGCACGAAAGTGCTTACGACCATATTTGCATTCTCTATTAGACACACAACAAAGGGAAGTCTGTACTCCCTGCGAAGCCCAATCGAACCCCCCTGTCACATTCAGTGAAGTAGGAATCACCACTGTAGAACGGTCTCATTTTTCCCACTGTGACGCAGCAACTCTCCCAATATTCTCGGATGCAATCTTACGAATTTCACCCAAATCTAACTGAAACCCAGACTCAGAATATGAAGCCACACTTAAAAACCACGCCCGAGTCCCAAACACAAGTTCTGTTTGTGTGTACCCTAGACCTTGCACCATCCGTCGCTAGCTGCACTTCGAGAAGCTCGCCGCGCCAGGTCCCACCAGATTCACTTTCGATTATAACAAGTAAGCTCCCCAATGGCCTCATGACTCTCTACCCGAACACCCTGCCAGAACCGTTAGCAACAAGGTGCAACTCTACACCATGTTCACCATAAAATTGCTCTGTCTGCGCCAATACAATACCCACCCCGATCCGAAATTATTCGCGAAGTCGCACCGAAAAGACAGGGCCTCCTTTAGGGCTTCATCTGCACTAGCTGCATCCAACTAAGAAGTGCACTCGAGAAGGACGCATTTAGTGAAAGAGTCAACAATGACAAGAATACTCCCTATCATCGATTCCTCCACCCAACTTCTCCGCGATGTCTAAATGTACAGTATGCCATTGTGCAGAAACCCTAAGCATAGGATGGAGTCCCCGTACCCGTTGAGCCCCGAAAAATCCCTTGAGGCCCAACACACAAGTGTGAAGTTCAATCAGTGCGTTACAGTCAAATCATTTTAGTCAGAACCACTTTGATGTCACTTCACTCACTCTGTTCTGAACCGGTTCTGATGTCACTTTCATGTAAATATCTTATGTCTGTCCATTTGATAGGCCCTTTTAATTTGATTCAAGATTCTTAACGTAAAACACGTGAAATATGGGGCAACGCGCCAAAAACTAATATAAAAGACCTACAGATCGCTCAAAATAAAATTATTAAGCTATTATTTCACTATGATTACCTTACACCTACAGTTAAAATTTACAGGGAAACGAAACTCATGATTATTAAACAACTTCCTGCATATTGTACCAGAATACTTAAAAATTCTAAGTAAGTCCATTCACACAAAAATACATCAGGTACACAATCGCAGCAATTTTAGGAAGGATCACATTTTACTACCGCGAGTGCGGACAGTCAATGGCGAGAGAACAATTATTTTTGCGGGAGTGCAACAATCTATAGAAGTAAAGAATGCAAGCTTAACGTTTGGTATTTTCAAAATTAAATTTAAAAAATCACCTTCTAAATGATCAAACACTACTCCAATCAACAGACTTGCCCTACTACTGCATTGCTTTATTGTGGCTCCGGGATCGCGACCCACGGTAATTATTTCTTTTGCGGGTGTATCGAAAAGTTTTAAGTTTTGTGTTAGTTAATAATGTTATTTGCGTACGAAAAGAAATGGTATTACAACTTAGATGATTTAATATAAATTAAAACAGTAGCTTAGCTTAGTTTGTGTGTCCAAGTTATATTTTAGGTTTAAAAACGTTCTCATTAAGTGAAATCTTTGTAATTTCTTATCGAGAAATAAATTTCTTGAACCATAAACACCATACCACCAATAAAGAATCAATTATCCTTTCGCACTAAACAAAAGCGAGTTTATCTTCACCATGTAGGTCAGTGTTGATGTTGTGGTATATGATAATGAAACTCTTCAGTAACGTTAACTTCTTACCACAATTATAATGTTATTTTGTCAATATCTGTACGTACATAGATACCACTATCTAATAGATAACTGGTGATAACCCTACCTATGATAACTGGTTCTGTAATTGAGTTAAAAGGTACAACATGAAACAAAAAGGACACTGACGTGTTGAATTTCACCACGGCTCAGTATTCTGCTATTCATATTTAACGTTTTCTTTACCCTATACCTGTAAGATAAACTAAATCACAGCGCATAGTGCCTGGGAATTTTTGACAAAGCTAAAGGCTACAAACGAACTACCAGATTATCTACAAAAAAGAAAAGGAACAAGCTCACCGGATGATGTGTGTTCATACACGTAGCAGGTGAGACGGTTCGTATCACTACTCTTCGGTGCTGGTGCTCGATTCGAATTCTTCACTTCGGTCAAAGGTTCGTACTGCCACTTGCTTCAATCACTTGATTTTTGGACTGTTATGCTTCAACGATGACATGTGCCATTGAAGCGATTGTCATTATCAGGATCAAAGCGTATCAGTCGAGCAGTTGCAGTGAAATTTGCGGTTAAGTGATTGCCTGAAGTCGTGATAGCAAAAACTCCATATTTTGAATAGATCAGACGTTGGCCCACACTTCACTGTCGTCATTATTTTCTTCAGGTTTTTGCCCTTCGAATCCCAATTCTGATATCGTGATAGGCCCTCATCAGCGATACTACACTTGCACTTTGTAAGTAGGCTTGGATTGTCGGGCGAAGAAAACAGAGATACTAGTTATATCACAATCACTTTATTTCACTGACAATTTCTTATAAAATAATCACCATGAAATAACCTGAAGGCAGAGGTCCAACATATTAAATGAAAGTATGAAATATGGCAATAACCAACTTTTTTATTCCGACAATTTGTTAATTAATTAAATAGATCGCTATAATAGCTCTATGCGCTACAGCAGGTGCACCGGGCCGAGCCTACCACAAGATTGATCCCCCTACTCGCTGCGTACTAGCTAACATTAAGTTGCTTGAGAAATGGGGAGAGTGGGGAGGCGAACGTCCCGCTTTGCACAGCGTAACTCGGCCCGTTGCACCTGTTGTATTTTTTTTGTTTTCTCTGTTAGTTTTAATGATGGTCTGGCTGTCTGAGTTCTTTATGCGGCCTACCCAAATGTCCTTTCTTTTGTATTGTTCGTCGAGTCGTTGAGCTCCTTAGTTCTGAGTTGAGCTGCACGTTGATTGACAAATGCGTGCACTGACTGGACAGGTCCACTCAAATCTGTGTGGTTCTTTCCTCAAAAGAACATTTCATACACCAATCTACATGGTCTTCACATGACCCGACCAAGATTATTTCTGGACTCTAAAAGAGAGTGTGACCTCTGAGTTTGTTACGGCCTTTCTTCTCAGAATAGTCAGATAGGAAACGTCGATCTCATCAAGTATTTAAAATATGGTTGATGTGTTAAAGTGTTCGTACAAACCTACTTACAGAAATAAAATCATTTATCAATAACCTGGCAGCTGGACCTCAAAAAAAACTTCTTAAATTCATACCCTATTATCAATCCGTTAAACCAACTGAACTGTTAAATCAATTGTCTTCAAGCTATGCAAACAATATAAAAAATACACATCCTAAATAATGGACCATTCAGGGCCGTTTAAATGTGCCCAGTTGCGATCATAAATGGAATTACTGGTCCTGCTTGGTCCAAAGAAACAAATGCTAACTTAACACCAAAGTACGTATTTACAGCCTTCCACTTAATTTTAACCCTTCCAGCGAACGGAAAAATAAAACCGACGAGAATAATTAAATCCTTTGAGCGTTTCTAAGAGGATAAAATGTGAAAAAGAAGAATTTAACTGAACATCGTTAGACGAGAAGAACGTTAATTACCGGAACTTCTCCAGGATTAGTACATCGATAAGACTAAAAGATCTCTGTTTAATAAAGCTGCTTTGAAACTGCTTTCTGTAAAGCTAGTGATTTATAAGAATGATTGTGAGGCAAATTGACATGCTACGTCAATGAGCCAAGTTATAATCATGCCATTGTCAAAAAACTACAGTTTTAATTTAAAAATAAAGACTAAAATAAAACTGGCAGTCAATTATCTTAAACACTTTTTCTGTTGTCAGCGATGCGGACAAATTTATTTTTCTTATGTAATTTTAAGATTCCTTCTTCTCCTGTTTTACCTTACTACGATGACAAAGTCAAAGAAGGGTTATGATTTTGATAGACTATGTATGTATGTAAGTATGCATGTATTTAAATGTACCTATATCAGTGTTACCAAAATATAGTTTGATTGACTACGAGTATACGAAATTAGTTGAACTAACGATTGACAACTGATTTAGTATTAGTTGTGTAAAAAACTAAAACAATCGATTAAGTTAGTTTTAGTTTTGATTGAAAATAAAAACGAATATATAAAACAAATAGTTTATTCTTTTAATTGTTATACAACAAGTGAAAAACAAGTCTCTCTCTCTTTTAGTTGATAGTGACACTAACAGGAATGAGCTTTAAACAGGAAAAGCTTTAAAAGAGTAACCATGGAGTTTCTTGCCGGCTCTTCTCCATAGTAAACGACCAATTGGAACCGTGCACCTAGAATCTGACGTTTCATAAGTGCCCATGTAGGTTTATGTGAAATAAAATATTTTGATTTTGAAAGAGGGACTTGTACGATACTTATTTACCAAAAAAAAAATTGTTTTCTTATCACCAGACCGCACGAGTAAGCGAGATAGATGAAGAAAACAATATCCGTATCATAAACATAAAAGAAATACATATTTCCGTGAAAACTATCTCATTATGTATTGACCATTTCAGACACCGATCTACATGGTCTTCAGATGATCTGGTCTAGATAGTGTCTGGACTTTAAAAGATACTGACACTGATTGTGTTTTGGCCTTTCTTCTCAGAGTAGTCAGATAGGAAACGCCGACCTCATCTAGTTTAAAAAATATGATTGACGTGTAAAAGTGTTTGTACAAATCTACTTCCAGAAATTAAATAATATAGGATCCTAATCCTCTTTGATAACAATAATTTATAATATATTATTTCATAAATACGAAAGTAAGTTTGTTTGTTTATTACGCTTTCACGCCAAAGCTGCTCAACGGCTTTGGATGAAAGGTCACTTACTTTTCATCCTGAATCGCTGACGCAGTCACGGGGAACAGCTAGTTAATATATATCCCAGCCTGGTTTTCAAAAGCACTCTCACATTGGCCCTAAATCTACTATTTAATTAATACAATGAGCAGTCTGCATAATCAGCCTATAACGTTCCCACTGCTGGGACACAGGCCTCCTCTCTATGAGAGGTAGTGAGCCGTAATCCACCACGCGGGCTCAGTGCGGGTTGGTAGATGTCACATGTCTTCGAATTTTTGGTTCTAAGACATGCCGGTTTCCTCACGATGTTTTCCTTCACCGTTTTGAGAGCAGTGGTGATTATATTATTTACACAAAGTAAAGCGCCTGCTTGGGTTCGAACTCACGACCTACAACTCGTAAGTCGGGACCGTTACCACTGGGCCACCACTGCTCTCAACTGATATTAGATGATGAGCAGTCTGGCTCAACTGATATTATGTTTCTCAGCAAGGCAATTTTTTGAAAATTAATTGTTACTATTTTAAGTGAACCCTAACATTTAAGTAATGTTTACTTTTATTCTGTTTATTTTTATATTGTTCTTACTAACAACTAGTACATTTCTTTAGTAATCTGTGGATAATGTGTGTGTTTGTAGTGGTGTGTTTGTTACTTCTATTAACTTCTTAATAGTAACTTATTAATACACTGCTGTTTGTATTCACTTAGTAAATAAATAAATATTAGTAACTTATTATTGACAGTTCACCCCACCCATTTATACACTTTATTTAATTAAATATTCAAAAAGAAAAACCCCGCCATTTTTGTCTGAGAATTGTCAACTTATGTCGTAATAATGGACGGGAATTTGCATCCAATGTTCTCGCTGAAATGTATTTGCTACCACTTAACACTGCCACATACTCACTACATAGAGTTGTACAATGATACAAGAGATAAGTCGTTCTGGGGTTACTGCTACTTATTTGAAAAATATCAGTCCCACGAAAACACTGAGGTTGGATAACACACCTCATCAGCTATGCCGTAATACTAAATAGAACAAATATAACTAAGTCTTGAGCTTACCTTCATAAATTCGTGTGGAGGCCAAACTGCGGTGCATGGAGTGGCGAATCAGACCGTCGTGGACACAGATAATATACTCAAAACTCAAACTCAAATAATTTATTTCAATTAAACCATTTACAGGCACTTTTGAATTGTCAAGGAGTCGGTCAGTCAGAAATATGAAGCTAGTTGCCCATTCCAAAGCGTAGTAGGTACCTATGGAGAAGAACGGGCAAGAAACTCCATGGACACTCTTTTAAATAATAATGTTTTTACATATATCTTAGTTACATCGATTAATGTTGACACTATAAGTGAGAACGATGTACAATAAACCGTACACGTTAAAAGCGTCCAGAGTGCATCAAAACATAATTAAAAACAATCCAGCTAATTAATTATTAAAATAAGCCGTGGCAGCTAAGAGATGACCAGTCCCAACTGACGGCGCCCGTTCACGAACATGACGCATGGATCAGCACCATTCAGCTCAACCATTTTGAAGGGAGCTAAATGATCCGACACACGCGCCACCGTCAGCGAGACATTTGAGTGAGCATGACATACTATCAGCCGCCAAGGCACATTCAAGTCAATCTATGACATTACCCGGTAAATGGTAGCTCTATAGTACAAAGTACTCACATCTGTGCAATGCATCTATATAATAAAACGGAGATTGAGTTTATATAATGCAAATAAATTCTTACTATCTTCAGCAGCTTTAACAGTGATTCGAATGTCAATTAATTAGTTGTGGTGTGGAGCAGGACCGGCATTAAGCCAGGCATTTTTATCAGTTATGTAATCCTCCAACCTATAATATGCCTGCCTGAATAGTGTGCGTTTGACAAAGGATTTGAATTTTGTCTCATTCAGTTGAAGTATGTGGGGAGGTATTTTATTATAACATTTTAGACAGTACCCCATGAAAGATGAATCTACTTTAGCTAGTCTGAAACCTGGTTGAACTAATAGGTCCCGATTTCTAGTACTATAATTATGTCTTTCACCTCTTTTACTGTAAAGATGTAAATTTTTTCTTACGTACATGATGTTTTCATAGATGTATTGACAAGGTACAGTCATGATGTTAATATCCTTAAACAATTCCCTTAGAGAATCGCGCCTGCGGAGATTATATATGGCTCTGATGGCTCTTTTCTGCAGAATAAAAATAGACTCGATGTCTGCAGCCCGTCCCCAAAGTAAAATACCGTAAGACATGATACTATGAAAGTAACTAAAATAGACCAGCCTCGCGGTATCTACATCAGTAAATTGACGGATTTTGCTGACAGCGTAAGCTGCTGAACTTAGCCGTCCTGCTAGAGATGTTAAATGAGGACCCCATTGTAGCCTTGAGTCGAGCGTGATCCCCAAGAAAACCGTTTTATCGACGAATTCTAGCTTCTCTTGATTCAATACTATCTCACAATCACTACTCTTGACGTTTGGTAAAGAAAATCTTATACACTTAGTTTTATTTCCATTTAGTACTAAACTATTAGCCGTGAACCAATTCTGGACCAGCAGTAGGGCGTTATTTACGTCGTCAAAATTTGAAGCACGTCTATGTACCTTAAAAATTAAGGAAGTATCGTCAGCAAATAACACCATCTGTGGTTGATTTAATAATAAATGGAGTAGGTCATTAATATATACTAAAAAGAGGAAAGGACCCAATATCGAGCCTTGTGGAACACCCATTTTTACCTTTAAACCAAGTGAATTGACACCATTTATTTGAACTTGCTGTTGTCTATCATTTAAATAAGATTTTATTAAACTAAGCGCAAGTTTTCCAAGTCCGTAATGCTCAAGTTTCAAAAGCAGGGTTTCGTGATCGACGCAATCAAATGCCTTGGAGAGGTCACAAAAGATTCCTATGGCGTCTTGAGCCTCTTCCCACGCGTTAAAAATATGTTTTAATAAGGTAACACCAGCGTCGGTCGTACAACGCCCTTTGGTGAAACCATACTGTTGCTCGTGAAGGATTTTATTAGTATTAAAATGATTGAGCATCTGACTAAGCATTATCTTTTCAAAAACCTTGCTGAAAACCGGCAACACGGACACAGGTCTATAATTATTAGTGTCTTTACTGTCCCCGGATTTGAAAAGTGGTATTACCTTACTGTATTTCATTAGATCCGGGAAGACTCCTTGATCCACACACAAATTAAATATTAAGGCTACGTAAGGTGCTATAGTTTCAATTATGGAGGTACAGACTTTAATAGACATTCCCCAAAGATCTTCGGTCAATTTGATCTTGATTTGCTTAAAAGATTTTATTACTGTTAAGGGGTTAATATGCTTAAAGTTAAATTCAATCGGGCAGGCAGAAACATTCGCCCTCATTAAATCAAAAGCACGCGAGGGCGAAGAATTTAAGATTTCAGTGGTTTTTAGTGGGACACTGGTAAAGAAATTCACAAATTCCTGAGCAACTTTTTTGTTATCGCAAATGAGACCACGTGACGTCTCCAGTGTGTAATCAGAATTTTGCTTTTTGATCCTGTTCGTTTCATTATTGATAATTTTCCAAACCGTCTTTATTTTATTGTCTGCTGATTTTACCTTGTTGCTAATGTATAAGGCTTTAGCAGCCTTACAAGTGTTCTTAAAATTTTTTGAGTAAGAAGCAACATACTTATTAAAAGTTTCCGTGTCTGGCTTAAGGCCATACAGCTCGAAAAGTTTTTCCCTACTTTTCCTAAGTCCTTTAGTTGCCCAGTCACTAAATAAAAACTTAGGGCTGATACTTTTAGACTTCTTCTTAAAAATATTATTAAACTCGGTTTGAACTACCGAAAAGAATTCTTTATACAAAGTATAATACTACGTACAGATACCCAATCACATACAAAGAAATGAAACCTCCATAAGTCTGGCTATTGAGCTGGCAATTTTTCTTCGTCAAATTTTTCAACAGATGGTAGCATCAGCGACTCACTAATTGCTAAAGACTGTAGTTTTACAATGCCATCTAGGAGTCTACCTACTATTAAAACGTTTCGTGCAATCCTTTTGTATACATTTTTATAGTTCCGGGTTCAGAAAAACATGTTTTTAGATTTCTTTTATATTTATATGTAAAAAAAAAAAGGTGTTTGATTTAAATATGAAACAATATTGGAAACATTGTTACTTATTTAAATCAAATAATGACAGGACCAATTGAGTAAAACGCCATCTATTGCAAAAAGCTCTAAACAAAATGATTAACAGATGAACTTGATGATGAACTTTTATTATCAAAAGGGTTCGAATTGAAGTTAAAGGCTTGATTTTTATTTTATTTTTTAAAACGTGCACTATGAGTGGAAATAGATAAATCAGCACTAAACAAGGATGTTTTGACATTTACCAATCATAATTCAGCAATACATCGCTTTTTAAAGATTGTTAAATTCATGACGGTTACCTATGCTGCCATCTATGATTTTTTTTCAAGACAAACTCTAACTTGTTCGAGTTGAGACCCCATGGTCGTGGACAAAGTATAAGCCGATGGTCACAGCCACATGGTCGACCCTCAATCGTACCAGTTTCCTCCTATGAACCCACTCTGGCACGCACTCTTGGGATTCACAATCGGCGTTCTCGGATTCATATCTATTGCTGACAACGGCATGGTCATCTACATATTTTCAAGCTCCAAAGCCTAGAAGCCTCCAAGACACCATCTAACCTGCTCGTAGTGAACTTTGCTTTCTCCGACTTCCTCATGATGTGCGCTAATTGTTACAAAGAAACGTGGGTATTCGGTCGCCTGTGAGCTTTACGGTTGCGCTGGTTCACTATTTGGATGTACATCTATCTGGACCATGGTCGCATTCGACCGTTACAATGTCATCGTAAAGGGTATCGTCGCAAAGCCAATGACCAAAACTGGAGCTCTTCAGCGCATGCTTGGAATCTGGCTATTCTCACTTGCATGGACCCTTGCGCCATTCTTTGGCTGGAACCGGAACGTTCCTGAGGGAAACATGACGGCTTGCGGAACTGACTACTTGTCAAAGAATTGGTTAAGCCGAAGCTACATCATGGTTTACTCCATGTTTGTGTACTTCTTACCACTTCTGCTTATCATCTACTCGTACTACTTCATCGTCCAGGCTGTAACCGCTCACGAAAAGGCCATGAGAGATCAAGTTATGAAAATGAACGAGGCTTCGCTGAGGTCATCTGAAGCGGCCAATACCAGCGCTGAGTGCAAGTTGGCTAAGGTGGCCGTGATGGGTGGCCAACCAGGGCATGCAATTACCGAAATAATTTTATTATTAAACCAATTACATAACTTGAAGCAATTGAAATATTGAAAGAGTTTTTTTTGACAAATACATTATTTATTAGGGTGGAATTAGTAAATTGGATCGCGCATCGTTTAAAATAGTTTGTCTATGATAAATCAGCCAGAGTTTAGTAAATCAAATATGTAGGTACAGGCAGTCATATTTCACAAACAATTTTGTAATCTATTGCTCAACTTTACCACGAATATCCAGTATTTTATTTCGATATGATTATTTGAAGGTGGTTAGAATCTATACAATAATCCATAATCAAGAAAATCATAATCTATCTAAATTAAGCCATGAAAAAGATATGAAGTTAACAGCCTTTTTTCTAAGTCTGGCATTTATTAAAAACGCCAGACTCACCTTGCGTTGCACTCAAAAATCTCAATGGATTTTGGAGTGCAACGCAAGGTGAGAGGTGAGATATAAAGCAATAATATCACATGATTCTTATTTTAAAATGTTACAACTTTTAATTCTGATCTCAAAGAAACTCTTTCAAGCGCCATCGGGGCAGAACGATGCCCAATTCACCGTGATGGACAAATGAAATAAATTGGTGGTTCCAGTATTTTATGATTATCCCACATGTGTAACAAATATATTTTAAAGAAGAAAGAGAATAAACAATGAGACCCCAAACGGAACAGAAAACAATGACTAATTTAACTAATAAAACAACTCCTCACAATAACAAAAAATTGAGGTCTGATTCCAACTACATCATTAACACTTAGAACATCCCCATTCCCAACAAGGAAAATAAAGCGCAGAACCACAAACTGTAAACCAGGTGCGGCCAAAAAAGCAACGCCACACAAATCCAACCTTTTCTAGCTAGTTTTTGTACCACACTGACCGCTCCAGCATCATGAACTAAGCACCGAATACTCGTATAACAAAGTTAACGAACCACGAATTGGTGCAGGGGAATAACCCAAAATGTTGGATTGCAACAATCGTGCAAAACGCAGTAAATTTTGTCAAAGTGAACAAGTTGATGACATAAGCGAGTGGCGATTTTGTAGTTTGTACTTTTGTATTTTTTGGCAGCCTTTGTTAACTAAATTGGACTACCAATGTGGATTACAGAGTCAAAGGCGACTACGTTTGACAGAGCGGATAGTTTTATTGATATTATATGATATGACAGCTACATGCTGCTGACCATATTTTGTTATCACATCCACGTGCAAGATTCGGGTATAAGCCTATAGGTACTTTGACGGAATCGCAGTATCACAAAGAGAAACAAAATCGGACCAGTTTTGCGTTACAATGGGAGACTGCAGAATCGAAAGGCCACAACAAACAATGTGCCCTTAAATGAGAACTTCCAGCAATGATGATACTTTATCACCAAAAAACATGCACCCTGCGCCCGCTTCTTAACCCCCATCTTCTCTGTTTTCTCCCAACATTAGAAGCGGGAAATTAGTTTCCTGGAGTGACTTCCCCAATTAATACTGTCACTTATAACTTGTTCCGTTTGTAATACGGCACCCACCCTGCCATTTGTATAAAGTTGTACGGTGGAACTTCGAACGAATTATTCATTGCCATAGCGGATAAAATGGTCATGGCTGTGCTGCGTTTAAACCGGTTTAATGATTAGATTTTTAATATTTATTAGTTATTTATTCTTTAGAAGTTCGAGAAGTAAGTTTCAGGTGTTCCCGGCATGTCGTTTTACCCTTGTCTATGGTTCTACCGCCCAAGCTTGAAAACCTTTCCAACGCAGTTGTCAAACACACAACTGATGATGATGAATCTTTATTTAAATTACAACTGCGCGCACAGATTATCCAAGGCTAACGGCGCGTGAGCATTCGATGCCCGGAATGTTACCATTTTATAAATACTGTTTATTGTATTTATTTTGTTCACCACTTATCTAGTTATAATGTTTATGTATTTTATTGTTCTTAGCGTTTGCTGCACCGGTCGAAGTCATTCAACGCCGGCTGTCGCTGAAAACCTACGCTGGGGCTCTGTCTCGTGTAGGGTAGTAGCATTAAGCTGAGCGATGGCCATTTTGCGTGGATGTGACGCAAATTTTCCCCCAACTGTTCTTTTTGGTGTTTGAGTTTGATCACGGCGTCATGTTTATCGCAAATAAACGTTTTTTTTTTCTTTTGTATGTAAGTACCACATTTTATATATTATATTTTCGATATCATGGACAATTTGATTACTGTGGATTTACTATATACACAATTTGGTTGAAAAGTGTTTGTGTACAAAACGTTTGATTTAGGTTCAGAATTATTATTATAATTTTCGTGGAAAACACGATTGAAATACCTTACTTATTAGCTTACTAACTACAAGGTTATTCATACTGTTTTTATGTAGTTTACTTTAGAAGCACTGATTCTGCAAAGTACTCAATGTAATCGCCTTATTTGCTCATGGTAACAATATTTTGTATAAACCAATCTAGAAGATTCTCCTTATTCTGTAGTTAGGTAATAATGAAATTCTGGCCAGCGACAATATTACTAATACGAAGAATTAGTTAAAGTTAACAGTAAAACATTGTGGAACTTAACTGTTTGATTAATTAATTAGTTGCTAAAATATTGCAACACTTTATTTAAAAATTGCTTTGATCT
This sequence comes from Dasypolia templi, assembly GCA_963555695.1. Taxonomy (NCBI): domain Eukaryota; kingdom Metazoa; phylum Arthropoda; class Insecta; order Lepidoptera; family Noctuidae; genus Dasypolia; species Dasypolia templi. Next base: position 6,784,460 of record OY743137.1, on the reverse strand, counting down.
ATGATTCTCCGAACAATTATTTTTGCAATATTCTTGATACCTTCTAGAGGATCTAGCCCCAACGAGCGACTCATAACGTAAATTTGAACTATTGTTGTATCGGAAATACAACTATTCTACAGCATTTTGGTTTCAAATTCATTTTCCATTAACCAACGCACACTACAGATGGCCGCATCGCACTTTTTTTTAACGAAAATTCCTTGCGCTGCGGCCCACTGCGGCTGTAAAGTGCGTCTTTCTTTATAATCACCCATATAGGTGAATAAAGTCTTTAAACTAAGTCAATAAGATATGCGATGCGAAACAAGATTTTTTGGGATTAGTCAACAAGAAACCGTCCATCCGTCGCTCAGCTTAGCTCAGAGACTCTTAGTACTAAATAGCTGTAATTTACCATAGATACTATAGTGATAAAATTAAATATTGCAAAAAAAATGTCGCCCTACTTAAATTTGCAGTTGGAATGTATGGGAAAACATGTTTTTCAAGTACAATATTAAGTTTATTCTTGGGATAAATTCAACCAACTACCGATCCCTTGTACGTGGTCCGAATCAGGCCAGTTAACATTTTTAAACGACCGTTTGTACGTTACGTTTACTCTACGCGTTCGTGCTAAACATACAGGACCTCATAACACTTAGTTTTCTTATCGAGCTATACAGTCAAGTTGTTCCATATAAGCCGCAGTACCGCAGTTATTGTACACATATCTACATTATGTAAGTTAGCTCATACAACCAAGTTCGAGGCATATGTACTTCTAGCTATACAGCCGATGTCATTAAATGGGTATACCAACTTATAAGTGAGTAGCCCGGTATGTGACAAAACTAGATTACCCTTACACGAAAGTTCAATTAATATCATATGAGTTTTCTAGCTAGTACTCATCATTGGAAACGTTATCGCCTTTGCTGGCCTAAACTTATCCTGTAATCCTGGTGGCACGTTGTTTTGTTGCCCATAAACGGAGTGCAAGTATTTATTTTAATAGAAATATTAAGTGCTTTAGTTTAATCCGATCCAGCCTGTCTTTTGCTGCCCTTCAACCCCCACACGGGGTGCCCTTAGGGTGAAGTCGTATAGTTTTTACTTTTTATTGCCCTCGCTGTAGGCCTTAATTCATTGAGGCAACAAGAGGCAAGCTCGACCACCTTCTAGGTTGACCTGCGAGATAAGTGTAATCGATAACTAAACTTTCATTTTGGTACATCGATATTAATGTGGTGATAATTTTTCTCGTAAATGAACGACAGTGAATGTTCGTTTGCATCGGCCTCACGGTAACTTTAAAAGCGCAGCATTATTTAAGCGGGTGGACTGTGCCATATTCTCAAAAGCAACCACACACAAAGTCCCAACTACCCCAGAAACTTCCCATACGCCTCACATAGAGAACTTAATACAAAACACCAACAACCAGTAATGTCTATAACACGGGTAAGTTGATAGTTATATAAATTACGCCGGTTGCCGGACCAACTTTAATAAGGAAGCCACCTGTCTGCCTGGCTCGGTTTCTCTCTTAATTGCTGTTCACCATTTTACCTGCAATGTACCTATAAGTCTGTGCGAACTTAGTTCTTAAGTTAAACGCTTTGCACTTTGATTAGGGAGTTAATTTCTTGGGATAATGATTCTTGCAGTTCTTTGCATGGATTTTAATAACGCACAGCTTCCTTAAAATTGAGCTTCATTTGTTTACATTTTAAGATTCGTTAATAGTATTTGAGTAGGACGTAATACCAAAAGCAGATTGATTATTCGAACAGCTAATATTAGGTTCACGTTATTTTGAAGTCCCTCCACTTAACTTCAACGCATTTTTTTAACCTAATGGAAGCTTACGAATTGAGATCTTCTCTTCTTCCCACTTTGGTGCATTCCGGACCTACGACTTGGCTTTCTGGTCACCAGTGCATTGTGATTTTGATAGTATTCTTGGGTGTAAAAAGAAAAAGGAAATAAGTTTATTAGCGTTAAACATGACGCAGAGAAAGAACACAAACACAAAAAGGACAAGTTGGGGTCAGTGGATCGTCTTAGCTGCAAACCGGCCAAATTGCTTAGCAAAATGCTATGACCCCATGCGAGACAGAGCGCTGGTTTGATGTAATCTACATATCTAACACTGATATAGGTCGAACAGTTGGTAGCGGTAAGGTTGTAGTATGTAACAGTGTAGAAGGTACTAAGTCAAATTAACGCACTTACTATGAGTAAGACCACAACGAAGTATGTTATTATGTTAGATGGCATGATTTATAACCACACGTAATCTAGTCCAACACAAAAGCAGCAAGTCTATTGTCACTTTACTTCCTCTGCGTTGTAATCCGAAGCAATTCATCACAAAGTTCTTACACACATTATACGTAGGATGCCTATTTTTGCTAACATTATGACATTTACTGACTGCGTACAAAAAATGAGTGGAACCTTGACCGATATGATAAAAACGAGCAAGAAAAGGGAGGTTGTAGGGAATTAATAGCGGCTAATAATGACTTTATCGTGCAGAGCGGTAGGATGGCGCTTTTGATGTGACATGTTACATGTATAGTCAGTCTGGTGTATATATATCTTTAAATTTATATCTGCAGTCTGGTCGTCGAGCGTAGAGAGAATGCCTTCCTGAGACTTGTCAGTGCGACAATTCTAGTAACTAATAAAGATCAATTATATTCCTATTATTTGGTACTAAACTGACAGGTGTCAAGAACGCATTCTCTCGAAGGACGGACTGTAGGTATTATTTGCAAGGTCTTCAGATGTAGGTTCCCGGTTTTGAATATGTCAACTTCTCTCAGGGCGAATTTCACCAATGAAACTGATCGAAATCAGCACATAAACTACGTTTGAAAGATGTCAATGTCATTATTTTCTGTGGAATATTGACACTGACAGCTATTGAACGCAGTTTAGATGTGCTGATCGCATTCCGTTTCATTGGTAAAATTGGCACTCAATGTGTGAGTTACATGAAAACTCACTGAAAAATTGCACTTTCCTAGGCAAATTGTATACCTTATTAGAATTATCAATCATGCTATAAGATAACGTATGTTTTATTTATTTCGTATACAAGCGTTATGGTTCAGGATGGTTCAAGATCTTTAAATCTGATCTACAGATAGATCAGATTAAAGATCTTAATTAAACCCATTGATTATAGATCTTGTGCATAATCAGCCTATTATGTTCCCACTGCTGGGACACAGGCCTCTATATGAGTGGGCCGTAATCAACCACGCGGGCCCGGTGCGGAAAGGTAGATGACACATGTCTTCGAATGTTTGGTTCTAAGACATGCCGGTTTCCTCACGATGTTTTCCTTCACCGTTTTGATAGAAGTGGTGATGAAGCGCCTTTCTGGGTTCGAACCTACGACCTACAACTCGTAAGTCACGGTCGTTACCACTGGCCCACCACTGCTCTTTGAAAGATCTTGTACTAGCATTTAATGCAAAATCGATTTAGAAAAAAAGGGTGGGAAATCAACTCACAAAAGTTCAAGTACTTTCCACGCTTTTTAATGTCTCCATTAATAGTACGAGTATCTCTTTCATTCTTAAATAACTCTTAAACCACATAAAAGCGTATTTTTAGCGTTCCCACAATCAGATAGGTGGGTCACATGACAGCGACAAATGTGACTGTAACTCACCACAGCCTCGCGAGATTTCTTATACACTGGTTATTACGGGCATTACCTTCCTTCTACCCTGCCCTGGATGTCCCGGCTTCTTTAAACATTTTTATCTGCGATATTAAAGTAATTATTCAGCGTGTGCTGTAACTTGTATATACTCGTAAAGGTTCTTTATTAGACTTGGTAGAGAGAAAGTGAGGCCATTTATAAATTGCACGTTTGTGATTTATTTATGTTTATAACAATTGCTTGATGCACTTATAATAAACAGTTAAGCGCGCAGCAAGCCAACGTTTAACTAAAACAGCTTCATACTAAAATTTTCCCTACAGCACTGAATATACTAATAAAAGACGTAAAGATATAGTCTGTCCACAAAATACAACCAAACATGCTTTTATATCTAAATTTTCCCTGTGCCTCGGTCCTCTCCTTTATAATAGATTAAACTCGAAAGCAAATATTTATTCCCTGAACTACACAAATTGTAAGAGAATTTTTAAGGAGGATCTCCAAAGTATGGCTTACGAAGATACAGAGAATTTACTAACTGTGTTATAGTAAATATATATTCTCACCTACTACAAGTTTTTGTCAAATTGAGAAACTAAGAGTTAAGCTACTCACCACATTATTTATTTGTCCAGTGTCAACTTTTTGATTGTTTATAAATTTATCAGACTATTTTAGATCTTTTCGCCTGAAAAACAGGATTACCTAGTTCAGGCACGTAAGTCTTACTCGTAGGAATATCATTTACGTTTAAGCAAAACTGTAAGTATTTTTACGGTTTGTAATTTATTAATAAACACGTTTTTATTATTTGACAAAAAATCATTATAGGCAGCTTGTGTGCTGCTGTAAAATATGTGTGTTTAGTTGTAGGTAATTTTTGAAAATAAAGGTCTCGAATTCTTGTTTATGGAAAAGTACCGAAATATAATGTATTTTTTTTCCCTATGGGAGTTTGGCAGATGTTTTTTTTTTCAAGACTTAGAATGTGAGAATAAACGCTTTTTCATTTTCATTTATTTGTTTCATGTCGTTAAAAAATGGATGTTATAAATAAATACGAAAAAGTTTAAAGCCGATCTCACGTAGTTTTTAAAATATGATTGACGTGTAAAAGTGTTTGTACAAACCTATTTACAGAAATAAAATAATTTATCATTTATTTATTTCTTGTTATACTTGATGTATAGTTGATGCCAAAAGAAAAGGCAGAAGCCATAATGTTAAGCAAAGCTTGTGTCGGTCGGTTCGGGATGGGTAACCATTACATATCGAGATCTCTCCGTGCCCCGGAAAGCACGTTAACATCTTTGGCAGTCGAAACGGGTAGTCAGAAACCCAAGAATCTAACAACCTGTCTTACTAAAGGGATCATGTTATCCAGTAACTGGATGATGGAGGTCAGATACGGTCGCAAACAACTTAAAAAAAAACATTAAAAAAAAATGAGCCGCCGGTATCGGGAGCAGGGTCCAAGCTACCGGTAGATAGGTCTCCAGAGACAGGAACCTCCTCACAATGCGAGCCGTATCGAGGAGTACTGCCTTCTGAATTAGGCCCTTGATCCAACCGCCTAATGAAAGCCTCGAGAGATGTTGGTCGAGGCTTTTTGCCATCAGGCCACTGGCCGATACCTCAATCGGCACAATGTTTTTTTTTGTTTTGTTTCAATTGTTTTTTTTTTTCAATATTTCATTTTAATCAGTAAAAAAATAGTCACTGAGACTATTTTTTTAACTTGTAGTAGTTATCTTAAACCACACACTTTCCATATCGATTGTGCAAATCGATATTTCCAATTGAAAAGCCCGATGTAAGGAATAGCCCGGTCGTTATCTAAAGGCATCTATCTTGTTCGAGACGTTGGGAAGCGATTTTTCCCTATGCCTCCGACATGGAACAAATTATCATTCAATTTATATCAGTCGGTCTTTTATCGGTCCCATTCTCGACGTTAATAAGAAAAATTTCTGGTGAATGTTTGATGCGGCGTTTTTTTGTGCTATATTTTGGGGAAGTGATAGAATGTTGGTAAGTATTATGCGTGGTTGGGTAGAGTGAAACTGTTTTCTTTCACTATTTTTTTAACTATTAGGAAGATTGAGAATGAGTATAAAAATAATTATGAGCGACGAAATTTTTTGTTTGGATTGGTTATGAGCATGAAACGTCCAAAATCGTTCCATTTTCCGTAGACTTCATACATTACTTTCCATCAGGTGTGATCGTGGCTTAGAGCAGCATGTCGATTCTGTAAAAATCTCACCGTGAAGACTTGCGTGGAGTGAGCTGTCAGCGTCATCCCGTCTTGGTCAATTCCTAGGATCAGTGACACTGACAGCTCCACTCCACGCTCACTTTACCTAAGTTTTCTCGGTGAGACGGTTACAGAATAGCACTACAGGACCATTCCGAAATTTTAAAAATAATAATTGAACCATAAACTTAACTCATTATTAGATTCGACTCCTTGATTTTACACATTAAGCCAATAAATGTAGTGCTCGTTGAGTCAATGTTATTTTAACAAATACACGAAACAAAATAATGTATCCATGGCGGAGACAAGCCAACCAAACATCCGAGAATCTTTTCTTCCTTGTCTGTTTTTCCTAAAGCCACATAATAATTGTATCAATTTCCATTAAAAGCTATCCTAAAATGATGAAGAATATGATTAAGTTACCATAATTCGTCACCAGCTGTGTTCAAGTGCGGTTCTCAAATAAATTCTCATTTACATTGAGGATATTGAAAAATTCAGGCATCTGGTAGCGCGACCCTTAATTTTATATTATCTGTTTAGGGACTGTTTTTGTTAATGCGACAAACTAAAGTCCACAATACGGATGATGCCTTTTTTTAAAGAATATTTGTTTGCTGATAATGTAACAGTAACAGCACTATTTGCAAACAATTTTTTTTTGTTGTAAAAATAGTTATAAACGTTTTAAAACAACTGTTAGACAAAGATATCACTATCATAGAAGTGACGTTACGACTACGTAACTTAATACTTGAGCCGTACATTGTCCGTACCGCGCGACAAGGACATGAATAATCCCCTCCAAAAACTTTTATAGCGTATAGCTTCTTCATATTTCCATTCCATTTTTCGGTAATCTCATTTTACAGACGCCTTCTTTGAAATTACATTATCTATTTAAACATTTCTTATATTAGTCGTAATTCATATTTAAAAAGTAAGTATGCTCTGATCTCGATAAAATCAAAATTATTGATGCCTTAATAATTATAACGGGTGTACAAAAGACACTTAACTAAGCCCAGAGTCACTTTTATTCTCCATCATTGTTTTTTTTTACTGGACCATACCTGAGAACCTTCTGATTGCGGAGATACTGAAGGTCAATATTCCAACTTTTACTGACATTTTATTACGAAACCAATTTTTAATCACATAACACAACTTTAAGTACCTAACTCACGACCCCAGTACCGTTGCATGCAGCGTTAAGCGCAATATTTTGCGTGAGTAACTTTGCCACCGCACACAGAAAATATATAACACCAAAAATAAAATCGATACTCACCAATTATTTTTGTGTAATGTTACTTGGTTTTATATACATAATGCGTAGTTGACGGCTATGTGATGAGTCTTTAACACCCTGTATGTTTGCGTATCAATACTATCCCTGAAAAGTCAATAAAGAATGGAATTATATGTTTGTTTTTACCTGATAAGTAAGGACAGCATTTAACTCACTGATCCTCTTTAATAGAAGACGGACTTTGCATTTTTATCAGCTGACTATTACAATGACTGTCAAGAAAAGGATATAAAATCATGCTGAAGACTTGAAAACTGCCAAGAAAAAGAAAACTGTCACCTTTAATAATATTAATTGGAGCCACAGCCGCAGTGTCGGAACCACAGCTTAAAGCTATACCGTGATAAACTTTATTATTTTCATTAAGGGCAGGTGATTCAATTAAATTAGAGCTTAAAACGATGCGCCACGCGTGCCTTATCATTAAAATTGCTAACTAAGGCGAGTGTATACCTGCCTTAATATATTTTTGTTGCTAAGTCACTTTTTTTAAGTTATCTAAAGAAATAAATTACGTTCTACTTGTTACTAGTTGTCGAAAAAAAAGTGAATTACTTATAACAAGACTTAATTGGATATAGCGAAGAATTCATTGATAACATCTTAAAATAGACCTACACGGAGGCAAAAGGAAAGATTTATTATTTACCAAATAAAATTGACTTCTTCAATCTATAATTACGGAGATCTTATCCTCTCACAGAAATAAAATATCACCATACCAAATACATTATGATAAGTGTTCATGATATCTAACATCACAACGTATACACATAATACCGTAGTACAAACCGTGGGGCAGGAATCTCACAAGTAATACTTTTCATACTTTTTCCGAGATTTATGTTAAAAAGTTCGTCCATTTCTCATTCCCCCCATACACCCGTCTCTTACTGTGTGAACGATTATCATTCTCTTTTTTCTTAGCCCAAAAAATTACTTTCTTTTGTCAGTTACACCCGCGTGATCCTTTTCAAAATAGGAACAATGAATCGTTCTACATTTAGATGTAATGTTTATTTAAATCGTGTTCTTTTTTCGAAAGTGTCTGATTTTTAACTTAGTTTTAATTTATTGTCTGTAGTAGTCGAGTCTGTATTTTGTGTTCTTTGCCTAAGAATTGATCACTGTCTCCCCTTATATTGTAGGAGCGTCTAAGTGGCTGCCTCACAATCCTTGGGGACACCATAATTTACGGTAAGTATTTGTAAAAGTGTACAGGTGGATTCATAGGTTCTTTTAGTACGTATATTGGTTTTGAGAAGTATTTTGTGACTTCAAGTATTCTCTTGGAAAGGGTAATTGATAGCATACTATACTAAGATGAGAAGTGTAAAAGAAAACCATATAAAAAATTTTATAATTTATTATAACAGCGCTCCCAAGTGCTCATAACGGTTGCCATCACAACCTACCCATACAATTATTTGTTCAAGTGTTTACATATTTTTAAATAAATAATTCGACTAGGTTACTTTCGTTGTACGTATTTAAAGACTGGTAGTTACTTCATTTCTCCTCAAATCTGGAACGTTAAGCGTAAAATGTCTGTTACAGCTACATTCTGTGGGACCTCCTAATTTACCTTTGGCAATACAAATATTTGGTGAGCGATACTTCTCATCTGGACTCTTTTTCTTACCTCTGGGTATTGTTTGAGTACCATATATCGATATAATACCGCCGTATACGTGATTATCATTATTAATATCCTCATTTTCATTATAATTACTGTAGGTCCTTTGGTATGGATCGTTTCTATACAGTTCTTCTTGGTATTTCTTATCTATTTCTTTGTTATACATTATTGATGAGTAGTTTTTTGGTTCGGAATGTGAATCGTTGTCTGTGCTTAGTGTTTCGTTGACGTATCGCTGTGACATCCATACGTATCTTGCCATAGGTTCTTCGGGACCCCATAATCTGGATGGCCGGAAAGCTGAAGCTAATTTCTGGAAATAAGATTTAGTGATAAGTTCTTGGCCTCTGAATTTTAGATACTCAGCACACAGAGAGAAAAGTTAATGTAGATTTTTCTTTAGTCATATTTATATTTTATGTGACAAATCAGTCTGGTTACAGTGTTTGCGTTACCAATTGACAAATCTAAATAAATATACTTAGAACGATGGATTGTCACAGTAGCCATGCTTGGCTCCTCGTTTGAGTAAGGAAATAACAAGATCCTGTGTCTATTTTATGATTAAATGTTCGATTACATAATAAAAAACTGTACTCACTGTTATTAAATTAAACTGCTCCTCCTTAGCAACAGCGACTGCTGCCAATATAACCATGACCACTAATATTACTACAAATACTGCTAACAACGGCCAGAGCATGTGGCCATTACCCCCGGATTCCCTCAGTAAGGCCCGAAGCCACCAGCCCGAGACTCCAAAAAAGAGGACAGGAGTAAGCCACCAGATGGCTACCCAGAAATATGGGAGCTTTACACCTGTCAGGAATTCTATGTCTACTGTGAGGTAACACCATCCTAGAAAGAAAAACAAAACATGTTGAGTCAAAACATAAATATCTAAAACATAAATGAATCAAACTCACACTCAAAGAATTTATTTCAAATAAACCAATTACAGGCACTTTCCAATTTTCAAGGTCGGTCGGTCTGAAAAATGAAGCTAGTTGCCCATTCCAAGTAGGTACATATGGAGAACAACGGGCAAAAAACTCCATGGACACTCTTTTAAATTACATTATGGTTACATCATTCATGTTGAAATTACGATGTGAGAAGGATAATGGAAATCAAATTTAATTAAAATACGCCGTGGTAGCTAAGAGATGACCAGTCCCTACTGACGGCGCCCATTCACGAACATGACGCATGGATTAGCACCATTCAACTCAAGCATTTTGAAGGGAGCTAAATGATCAAACACACGCTTCACAATCAGCGAAACATTAGAGTTAGCATGCCATTCTGTCAGCCGCCAGGGCACATTCAAGTCAATGAAAGACGTACCCAGTAGCTTTATAGTATGTACATAGGACTCACATGTGGCTTAAGCATTTTTATTAGGTTTATTTACTTTAAATACCTTATAATGTTGCCATATAATATAACAAAGATCAGAACGGGGAAAAATAATAACTTAAGGCATTTAACTTAAGGCATTTAAATAAACGCTTAGCGGGCCTAAAATAGACTCGAAAATATTCGTAACCTTAATGTAATAAAACAATTTTTTTTTAATGTTTTCTTGTCCATAAACTGAATCATCTACGACTGAATTTACGTATATTTGTGCAGTTACGGACAGGATAATTTCACGTTAGTTTTCGTTCGTATTGTGTGCAGGTTTCATTGTTTTCGCTTATACGTTTATAGTGTTGTAGCGCCATACGAGTGCTCCCTTAATAATATTATTGTAAACTGTGAAATACATACATATGGAAACTTGACATTTTACAGGCGTGTGTTAACTGTGGTATCACAATTAGAGAACGCATCAGGCGGCATGTAATATCATCATTACCCCTTGATGTGACTGTTCTTTGTTGCCTGCTATGACTATATAACAAGATGCCTTGCTACCAATTCAAGGGAAAGACAACTTGGCCATACCAATGTTTGTTATGACTGTGGAAGATCAGTTATCCGTGTAAGAAGACACAACATTTCAGAATTGAGCCCTCTCGCATTCGTTTTAATAACATTAAATGATACAAACAATGGTTCTTTGTTTTGTTATTTGCCCTACATAAACAGAATAAGCTACTGTAGATATTTTACTTTTTGTGCTATATAAATAGTTACAATCAGTAGAATTATTCACTATAAAATACTGCTCCTATTTTTTATAACTAAAATGCTATTTACATAAAACGCCTGGCACAGATATGTACACATTAATCTACATTAAATACCTTAGCCGTAGTGCAAAAAACTACTTTTCAAATCTTTATAACTTTTGTCCACTACTGCTGAGCAATATGCCTTTTTGAAATTTTGTTTCGGAAAGATAAGTACTATTAAATGACAAAGATTTGATATCTGTACATTCTGGGGTACTCCACCATATAATTGTTGGCCATGTCCTTTAGTTTCATTCAGCTGATGTATGTGTGGAGGTATTTTATTGTAACATTTTAAACAGTACCCCATGAAAGATGAGTCTACTTTATCCAGACTGAAACCTGGTTGAACCAATTGGTCAGTATTTCTAGTGATATAATTGTGTCTCTCACCTCTTTTATGTAGATTACAGAATGACAGAAGTATTAAGTCATTTTGTTACGGTATTTAGAGTTAGACGAAATAGATTAAATAACTAACCATATACCTTGTTAAATCTGATACCATAGAAAATCATTAAAATCGCATAGTATAGATAGGTGATCAATTTCTATAATATCACATGACCCAGTATGGCAATACTTGGCAACAAAATCCGAAAAAACGAGCCTTAAAGAGTCAGACGGTATAATAATAATTTTGAGCCCACTGTTCGTCACATAATTTTCTTTGATGAAGATGAACATATACAATTATTTAAATCGAGTTTATTTTCAGATAAGTTAATTCCCTATCAAAGCTTTATTGGTAATGTTCTTCAGAAAGGTCAGGTGCGTAGTACTCGAAACCGGCATGCATATATAACCAGATGAATGAACGTAAAAGAGACAAAAGGAGTACGTAAGGATCGTGCAGGTGGCGTTCTGTAGTTTCGGCCTACCCACATGGGAAGAAGGCGTGAGTTTATGTATGTATTTGTGTATATAATTTAAAACTTCGTGCATCGTCTTCACAAATAGTTACTTAATAAATGTAAACTAAATATTTTAAACCATTTAAAAAGAGTAACGGTGGAGTTTCGTGCCCATTATTCTTTCGGAACGGGTGACTAGAATCAATTATATTTGAATGTAAATGTTGACTTTCAAAAGTGCCTTATCTAAATGCTTTGACTTAGACATAATAATAAAGTTAAATTCATCACTTACCATAAATAAAGACAAAACCAACCACTTCAACTGCAGTAGTGAACACAGCCAGCACTGGTATGACCAGTTCATCTAACATAGTGGCTACTTCCAGTCCTCGGGATAGTACTGCCACGGTGAGGGCAGTGCCAACTGCTGAGGATGCCCAAGCGAAGACCCGCCAGTGGTCGCCAGTCATTCGGTGGAGCTTGTCGTATACTGGGTATAAAAGGATCAACTGAAAATATACATTAATACGGTAAAGTTGCTAGTTCTCAGTTTAAAGAATAAACAGAAAACCAACCAGAGACAGGTCGACTTTTGAAAAGATTTTTTGAAACATTTAATAACTTAGAAGAACCTGCATTCTTATAATATCTATGGTATTCTTTACATTCTTTGGCAGTTCTTAGAAGGGCTTGTGATCTTGATGATCAATATTAAAGAATTAATCATTGTCATCAGCATTCCAGTGATAGACATAGCAAAACCTTTCCTCGACAACTCTCATCTAGTAGGTATCTTGATGTTATTTGATAATCACGACTAAACATCAAATTGATTTTGTAATGAAGTACTAACTATGTTAAACCATCTATGTATGTAAATAAAATCAATTGCCACAAATGTTTGTCCGCGCTTCACTTCAAATCGGCTGCACCTAATTGACAAATTTTTGTTTTTGTAATTGTCAGGAAAAGATTAGGCTTTTGCCACCAGATCCCATAGCGATAGATCCATGGATCGGTACCCCTGATAACGTATCCGAAGCGTAAACCATGTATAACTTTCAACTAGATTGACATAAGCTTTTGGGTAGTTTATGTCAATCCAATACATTTTAATTTTTTTCATCATGTTATCGTTGATGAATGTCAATCTAGGCTCTTAGATAAAGTCTTACGAGTCGCGAGGAGTGTTTTTATTTAATATTGTTTGACCATAGTCAAATATTAATAAATAAAAATACTCAAATTTAAAATAAAAAAACTTTCAAACATACCACACTTATAATACCAGAAAAGAACACAACTCCGAAAGCAAGAAGAGGCCATTCCTTATTCCTCTTCTCAGAGACAGAAGATTGGTATATTAAGACTAGAATTGATATGAAACTGGTATCCTTTCGGTTGGTTCCTCCGATAGACTCCCAAAGTAATACCCATAGCCAGCCAGCAAATATGCTTGCCATTATTATTAGGGCTGATGTCCTGAAAAAAAAGGTTTCATAACGTAATTTTTTGTGTCTTCTTGTATGACAAACAGTTTAACAATTTCACATTACATTTTGGGAAGTAGGTAGTTTCTACTTATAAGTGGTCCATAGAAAATCAGATAATAACGTTTCCACTGCTAGGACACAGGCCTCTTCTGTTCGAGTGGGCTGTTATCTACCACGCGGGCCCAATGCGGATTGGTAAATGTCACTTTTCTTTGAATTTTTGATTCTAGGACAAGCCTGTTTTCTTTACGATGTTTTCCTTCACCGTTTTGAGAGCAGTAGTGATGAAATTATTTCCATAAAGTTTAGCGCCTGTCCCAGCTGTGGAAACGTTACAGGCTTATTATGCTTATGCTATGCTTAAAGCGTCTGGGTTCAAACTAACGACCTCATAATAATAATGAAAGACAAAATAACCCGACGTTGGCATCTACAAAAAGTCATCATCATCATCCCCATTGTGCTATCTGCAACAGGAGTATATCCAAACAACTTCATCAATCCCTTAGTTCCATCAACCTTCCAACTAATGCCTACCACCTGCTGCAGAAGACAGTGATTCACAATACATGTAGGCTAGTAAGAAAAATCCTCCAGTGTGCGTCGGACTACGAGTACTTGCACTATTACTCCCACTCAAATATAGTTTCGGCTAACATACATGGTCTAATATTACTTTAACACTTAACCCCACTTGTGAACTCTTAGCTTAGACCCGTGCCATCAGGCTAACCGCCGAGGCCTAGGAAAACAAATATAGAAATAAAAATAATAATCCTCGTACGTCGGGGCCCATACTATTGGGCCACCGCTGCTCGTCGTGCAAGTGGTCAATGTATCCTGGCAAATCATTCAGTACATAAGCTTGCCCCCTTTACATAAGACTTATACGTAAATTGCGAAATATGTGTATACCTACGATTAGGTATACCTCTGCCTAACTCTTCAGGAAAAACGGGCGTGATATGATATGTCACTATGCTGTAAGTTTCCGATTTTACTATTTTAATATAAAAAACTGCGATGATAAATGCCTTGGTAATGTTATATCCAAGGTAACTAATAGAAGTAAATAAATATCTTACCACCGAACGTCAGAATGCCTGTAAACAGATCCACCGGCGCTGGTCAGGTATCCACTGACAATTTGCGTTGACATAAGCGCCTGCACCAACGTACTGTGCCAAATGTAAGGCTGCGTCAGTGATGTCCATTGCACGCACGATTCGAACATAGAATCGAGAACTGCGGTCTTAGCCAGAAATGAAGTAAGCAGTATGGCGATAATTATGACAATTATGACCAAGAAGGCGAGTGTCGTTTTCAAGGTTTTGTGGAGGCGGTATAAACTGAAATAGGAAAAATATTTGTGTTTAATATTAGACTGATATCACAAAATTTGCTTGAGGGATCAAAAGACTAGATTATTATTGTCAGGTTAGAAGTATAATTGGACTTAGTTCCCTTTTTTTCATATAAAATGTGAAAGTCTTTTTGTTTATCTGTTTTTCATTGACGTAAAAGTATTACGTATTCAGGAGTGTTGTGTTATGTGGATTTTTTGTCTTTTATATCAACTCACTAGCTTTTAATAAATGCTTCTGCCCAGCCATGTAAGGCTTAGCTGGTTAAGTGAAATAATCCTTATCCATCTTTTATGTATTCCGTTAAAAGGTTTCACGTGCATATTGTTTCAAGGCCTGCATTGTTAGTTTCGTGAAATGCGTGGCCGGTATGCACAATAGAGGTATTTCGACTAATCCTTCTTTGTTAGGAATAGGGTATTCATATAGGTTCTCCAAAACATTTCATGGATTTGATGGAGCTTTTTTCAATTACTCGCGTGGAACTAAATGAATTACGCAAAATTATGTGAGCGTGAACAGAGTTTTAAAATTGGTGAGAAATCGATTTAATTTAATAAAAATTTCAGTCAACTTTTCATGGAAGGAACCGGGGGTTTTATTAATAAAACCTTATTTGTATTTCTCGTTCGACCCAACCGAATTTCGGTAACGACACGACGACCAATCTCAATGAATTCTAGCGTACTTGAAGCAGGAGATAATAATAGTGCACAAGCGCAAACGCAGCCATAGGTGCACTCTCTGTTCATTCACGGGGCTTTCAGATGACTAACTTAGAAACGTCGGGCTACTACTGAGAAATTACTAACCAAAAAATTTAACACTTTGCTCTACCTGTCAATGGAATCTAGAGGGGGTTCAGCAGACGCGTTTGTGACTACTAGAATGACGAGGCAGTAACCGACAGCGACTGTTGAATATCGTACTACTAAACACCATTTTTTAGATACTTGCATGCTTATCCCCACTGCTGGGACGCAGGCCCTCTCTGTGAGAGGGAGTGTGCTGTCACCTACCACGCGGGCCCGATTCCTTTACCTTTTTGAGAGGTGGTGATGAAATTTATTACACAGAGTAAAGAGCCTGCCTGTGTTCGAACTCACGACCTACAACTCGTAACTCGGGGCCACTGGCCCACCATTGCTCTTTCAGATACTTGATAAACCACAATTAGCCATTAATGCCATTCAAGGCAAATACTTAATTGACTTACTACAGTTTTTATAAATAGACGCATGCTTATTTGGCCGAATTTTAGCACGTTCAACTTCTACAAATTATACTAATTGCGCTAAATTATTGTGTTGTTATTTGGTGTTTGTTTCAAAACAAAAGACAGACGAGATTATTTATTTTAAAACTGAACGTTATTAGTCTACTTTTAACAATAATTACTGATGTTTTGTGTCTAATAATTAAAATTGATGTAAACAAGTCTTTGATTTTTGAAGTAAACTGGACTTGTTTTTTCTATAACTTTATTTTGTTAATGGTTTGATCAAAATAAATGATGAACACATTCTGTGGTTTCTTTTTCTGTGTATTTAATTATTAAAGAACATCAACAGCAAAAACATACACCATTGGTTTATAAATACATTGGTTTATGCAGGTAACTTTAAATATTTTTTAATCAATCTTAGGATAGAAAAACCATTTTAAAACAATTTGTAAAACTATACATTTTCTTTTTACTGAAGAAAACACCTCTATAAGGAACATATTCTTAAAACTTTAATGTAAGAAACTCATAAAAACTAAGCAATTTAATCTGGGTATTCAACTTTTTAAAAAGACTACAAAATTTTCACTTAAAACAAAGATATTTGTAACAAACGGCTTATTACCAACGAAGAAGGAAATATTACTTGTAATAAGAGTATTATTACTTACAGAATGGGCACTAAGAACCATAGAAGAAATAATAAAATCGCCATTATGCCGAGATACTGGGGGTGTTCCGTGAATGGCGCCAAAAATGTTGAACTGAAAGGTAAAATAATATCTGTGTTAGAATTATGGGTAGCGATTGTATTTTAAAGAATTAGGATTAAATGTACAACTGTTAGAAATTTCCATTAATTACATCAAGCCCGTTAGTTCCACAGCACGCAACTTGCATTTTTTTTTTTGTGTTTGTATGTAGGTATTTCTTGTAACCTCTGTCAAAGTCAAAGTCAAAGATTTATTTGCAGATCAAAATGCTTACAAAAGTTCTCAAAATGGCAGTGTCAAAGTAGCTTAGCATATTTGATCATAACATAATGACATGCAAATGTTGGTACAGGTACAATTAGTTCATTTACATTTATACTGATAAAAATGTTCTAAACTATAGAAGGGATTCTCAATTAGCCACTAATCTTATAACATAACATAACATCAAGTCTGTAATCCCAGAAGGGTTAGGCAGAGGTGTACATATGGTACACCCACATTTCGCCAGTTATGTTGTATATTTGTGTCACAACAAACACACCCACCCACGATACAGGAAGAAATTCCTAGTGTGGCGCGACGTTTAAAAATAAAATGAAAAGAAAAAATAATAGGGGGCGAGCCTATTGCCATCAACCGGGCACAAATCCAGACACCGGGCTGGCACTGAGAAATTCCAGATAGAAAAAACCATTGGGAATCGAATACATGACCTCAGCCTCTGCAGTAGCTCTTGCGACCCGTAGTAAATAACAGGCTTAGGCTAGCTAAAATAATGATACAACTATAATTCCGACACAAATTCGTCGAATGGAGATGAAGAAAGAAAGAAAGTTAATAAGTTTATTTTTCTCAGAAACATACAAAAAAATTAAGGTAGTTATGTAATTTAATCATTTGTTTTTTCGTTTGGAATTTTGTATGTAGGAATTACCAGTTGGAATTAAAAAAATAGTTTTGGATCTGACAGCTCAATTTTTGAGAACGGCTATTTCACACCACGCTTAGGACCCTTAAGTGGCGAGCAAAAAAAAAAAAAGTCAGAAAGATCGCTTATCAAAATCGAAGAAATAGCATGAGCCATGCAATAAGGTTCGAAGGGGTACCCCTCCCCCCCACAGCCACTGGTCGCGGGCTGAAGCTAGTAGAATATTAAATGAAGCCATGTTTATTTGTAAGAAAGCCTGCAAACTATATTGACACTGTTTACCATAAATTCTGTAATAAAACTAAATTGAGTGTAGAAAAGTTTTAGTTTTGAATATGGAACCTATACGGAATATTTTAAGATAAATTGATATACTTACTTGAAACACTCGGTTGCGTTCATTTTATTTTCATAACCGTTCTGAAAAATAAAATAAGTAGTTAGAAAACAGTCAATGCAATAACATTATTTTATCTATTAAACCTCCCTGCTAAAATCTTATTGGGATATGATTCGCAAATAAACAATATCTACGAATTAATTAATTGTGACAATTACTCAAGCTTCAAGTTATGCCAATAAACGCATTTTCTTTCTTCCTTTCACGTGTGGCGGCATCTACACCGCCACATGCGAACAACGCATCACACTGACGTCACACAAATCCTGCATCGCGCAATCAGAGTTTACCGCGCAGCTAGCATGTATACAACTTCCCGACAACTATCATCAGGCAGTTGCCCACCAGACACATAACCCGTCTGGTCGGAGGATCCTCCCTCTTCCAAGAGTATGAGTAAACTCTACACCCTGTTCCTCATATCTCTTCACACGGAACGTAGGCGTGAAAATAATAATTATTTCCGTTCGTATTTAATTGATATAAGATAATGCATGTTCTTCATAATTTTCTAATCAATTGATCTTATTCTTATAATAATTATAAAAATGCAATCCAAACACAGCAGAAATCTTTAAACTAAGTTAATTTTCGCCTTTCCAAAAAAAAACTCCAGTTATTCAAAATATCCCCCATTTTAAAGAACAATGAAAACCAAAGCGGCTTACCGGAGTTATGTGCAGTTTAGTGCAATCCTTCAAAGGGAAGGATCCCTTGCCGATCCACACGAGGTAAGCAGACGACAGAGCCACGTACATCATGTAGTACACACAGCACAAGTATGACGTCAGAACTTTTAAATGGCCGACACCTGGACATAATAACATGGGTATTATCATTAAAAATCATTTATTTATTATTATTATTATGATATGGACTTATAAGCAGAATAAAAACTGATTTATTTGCGTTATATGTGAATGTTTGAGTTGTAAAACGGATGCAACAGACAATCACGTAAATTAATACAATACATATTTGTATAATAGAAAGGGGTGTTTTGTTTTATTATGTACAGTAAGCGATCAAAAGTGCATAGGCACGTTAAGAGTCGTATTGCTGTGAACTCACAGCACGACTGTATGTGTTTCAACGACACACACCACAAAGATCGCAGTTTTGCACGGCACACACTGTCGTCTCGCGTACTCGCGTCGCTCTGCACAAAACAAAAATATATTTCCGTCGCTTTTGTTAGACACGCATCATGCGCGTGACCTGGCCGGTTTATGGCATTGCTAAAATTCGAGTTAATCAAATTATGAGCTGGTAGCAGTAGGCGCCAAGCGTTGGACTGAGAAGTCACCGGCTTAGGTTCTGATCTCATAAGAGGCAGCGCAGTTTTATTGCCATTTTTTATATTGGTTTTGAAATAATATATTCAAAAAATTGCTGTTTTTATATTTTTGTTGTTATCGCAATAAAGGGTTAAAAATAAAAATAAAATGCGTTAGTGATAACAACAATTTAACCTTTTTTATTTGTTATAATATTTTCCAAAAAGATAACCGCTACGATTATTTATAATAACTTCTTCAGCCAAATAGGATGTGCAATACTATGTCAAGGAACTTAGAAGCAATTTGTTTTATTTAAACCTGTGAGATATTAAAAAAAATTGAAAAGTAGATTTATTTCACCATAAACAATTAAACTTCAATCATGAATTTTTTAAATAAGTGATTTTATGAAGTGGTTTGTATGGCAGTTTGTTTACATTAAGTATTTCACATTTTATTTGGCTTTAGTGAATATAGGTAACAAATTGAGGATAGCTTAAGTTTTCATTTTCGTTCTGTGAAAAGATGATTGAAACTAAACCTCATTTTTTATAATTAAGTATACAGGATAAACTATTCCCGAACTTAAACGTTCTTGCTTATTACGTTATTGTTTGCAGGGCTTCGGTGATGCAACCTTTTTTAGCGCGGAGTACACGGCGAACAGTTTTTAATTATGATTTTAATTCAATCAGCAAAATGTTCGGTTGGTATGAAACCATTTGTTGCATATTCATTCAGCTTGTGTGGGCTTATTTAAATAAGCATCCACTTCTTATATAAGCGCTCCAACTATCTAGAATTCCTTCTTCTTCACATCTCTTAACCCACAGACTCACAGTATTTGTCTAGAACAAAGAATGTGATACTATTAGGCATAAGCAAAATTTATATTTATAACATTTTACTCGTCATTCACTAATTTAAACAAATAACAATTTAAATTTAGTAAAATACGATATATTTAAATGATAACACTCACACTTAGTCCGGTTTCATTATATATTTGTGTTATCACATCATTTACATCCTCTTTTACGCAGCGCAACAATATTTGCCAATGCTTTAATATTTGCACAACACCGCTAATTAACAGATTTAAACATTCGTCACTAACCAACAACGTTCAATTAGGCGAATAATCGTAACGAAAATTTATTATTTATGGAAACAAGATGAACGAGACAAGTATCGACTGATTATCGAACCACTTCAAGTAATTTCAATAAAACAAACAAAAATTGATCATTTTAGGTATTATTCATATCCAAAACTTGAAATAGATATTATTTGAAAATAACATCACGCAGGCGCAATTGATATTCGAACTCTGGGCTCGCCTTAACGCTGCGCTGCTACACAAGCACGTAAGTTGAAATTATGAACTACTATCAATTACAGACCAAGTGAGTGTGTGTGCGTGTCTATAGTATAGAAACAACTTAAAGAAGAAGGTCGTAAGTGAAACCGAATCGTCAATCTATTGCTTTGTGAGATTGCTTATGGACTTTTGAGCGCTACTGTACAGACTTCAGAATCAAAATTCAAGAAATATCTACACGTAAAAAACATTGTTGTAATTTTACCCTGATCGGTAAATATCAACTAATCATAAATATTTACTTGTATAAGGAATTGATAGACTACAAATATTTGTATACATTTGAAAGTGGCTGATAAACGTGACTACCGGCAGCCTAATTGCGTAACACATTCTCGTAAACGATTACGACTAATCTGTTTGATTCTGACAGTTCAACAACATTCATTGCGTTATTTACATTGTTGAGCAGATTTTTATCGTACTTATGAAGCAATGGATTAGCAATATGTTTCAAAACGATTCCCATTTCGATTGATTATGTATTACGCAATTAGGGTACAGGTTTCCAATGTCAATAATATTTATTTTTGTGTTTCGTTATGCGGGTAAAAATACCAAGAACACCCTCCAGCTAAAACACATAAGAAATGCCACTGGAGCTATGTGAACGTTTTAATCGGATTCAGCGTTGTACACACAAAGTTGGGAGCTGAGTTTTATCTACCTGTAGGCTTAACTAGACATGTGTTTGTACTGTCTACGTCTATGTTAACAAAGCATACAAATTATAACGTTATATGCTTGTTAACCTAGAGTGTGGTTTAGTTCCGAGAGTCTACTTTAAAGAGATGATGATACTATAGTTTTGAAATGATTTTTTCAAGAACCAATTGGGTACAAGCCACTCCAATCATCAAACTGTTCCTCGTTATTGTGAGTGCTCTACACTTAGGCTCGTGACAATTGCCATTAATAATCCTCAAGGATAACGGAGATTTGATTCATCATGATTATCATTTAAGCCACTGTTACACAAGCAGACATAGGACCGATCCAGTGCTTCTCCAGCGTATGCGAATTTTGATTAAAACATTATAGATCATAGCACCATAGTCGTGACCAACTATGTATAAGGTATGTTACAAAAAGTACGGAACAAGACCCAATTATAAAAAGGGAAACAATTAATTTGAAATAATTCATACTAATATATAAATTCGAAAGTGTCTTTATTATAAGTTACCTTTTTACGCTTAAACCACTGAACGGATTTCGATAAAATTTGGCAAGGAAATAGATATAATTCTGGGGAAGTACATAGGCTACTTTATTACTTTTTATCCCTCTAACACGTTCTCGTAGAATAATAACCGACATCCACGCGAACAGAAGCTAGTATTTACAAAATTTCACAATAGACTTAAAATAAAATAAAAAATTGTTCTTATTTAATTGATTCTCCAAAAACTTATTCATCTTCTAATGATGATCGCCAGTTTAGTAAACGAGACTCTTTTTACTTCATGCATTTTTTAAATGATCACTAGAACTAAGCTAGGGTACGCTGACGATATGGGTTAAGTTAATAAAAAGCAAAAAAGTTTAGAAATATGGTGGTCCCACCTCTCAATATGGGAACAGCTCTCCACACCCCCACCGGATCCTGTTGGCTCAACTGCCCCATGGCAAGCTGCAGCAGCGTGGTCGGCAGCCCTGCAGCCAGTAGCCAGAACGAGTAAACCACCAGGTAAGGTACTGGTCCATATCTGAAGGCCTCCTTCGGGAGACGGACTGAGTTGAACAGCGTCAGAGATATGGCTATGGTGCATAGCTGTGTTTTTATGAATTCGCATGTCGATTTCAGTGTCTGGAAAGAAAATAACTAGGTTAGTAAAATTAAATGTACAAAATATGTCTATTCAAGGCCCCAAATTTTTTTTGGGTAGTTAGCAGGTGTACGTGTCAGGTCTAATGGGTGAAAACCATGTGTAGCTATATTCAAGATGGTCTAAGTAAAGACCTTGCCATCAGATTTGACAACTATTATTGACAATGCCAAAATTAACCAGAACCCCAATTGCGTAACAAACTTTTCCGAAATCCGAAAGGTTTTATACTAATCTATTGCTTCATAAGT
The DNA here is from genome assembly GCA_963555695.1 of Dasypolia templi. Taxonomy (NCBI): domain Eukaryota; kingdom Metazoa; phylum Arthropoda; class Insecta; order Lepidoptera; family Noctuidae; genus Dasypolia; species Dasypolia templi. The sequence continues at coordinate 6,761,672 of OY743137.1, read as the reverse complement.
TTGAAAAATTCGTCTGCTCCAAAGCGTTAATAACACAATGACTGTTGTCGAATTGTCAAACAAAACCCGATCGCCGTCCTACCGCCCTCGCAGCCGAGGCCCGCCGCGACGCCCAAATCCACACCCCTCCCGACCCTTGCTCGAGCCAGCCCGCGCCGCTGAGCCTGTAGCTTTAAATTCGTCCCAAAATTTGCTCAAATCCTGATCCAGCTTGTCCCTTGCTGCCCTCTTCCAGCGACGCCCTAAGCCGAGGTCCGTACCCACAGGAGGTGCCCTTAGCGTGTAGTCGCCTAGTTTTTAGTTAGTATTTAAGTTTAATTCCTGGCTGGAGGCCTTAATTTATTAGGGCAACCACAGGCAAGTCCGTTTAAGCAGACGACAACCTCATAGGTTGACCTGCGAGATGCCATTCATAAAAAATAAAAATAAACGAATTGTCAAAATTAAAGAGGGCATTGCAATTTTACGTATTTATTTATCCCGTTGCAGCTGATCAGAATGGATTAATATTTTTCTGGATGGTAAGTTTTCATAGCTATGTTTTATATGTCTAATACGCTTAGAATTTTCACTTTATACAACAAAGCTTTGATGGGCTTCCATTAAAATGATTCTTCATTCAGAAAAACGTCGCATTTATTACGAAACATTAACACAATGTGACAAGTTCTTAACATTGTGATATTAATTGCACTTCCTACAAATCTCTTTGACATATCTAACAGGCATATCTTATAATTAGTCAAATGCCATTGTAATTAGAGGGAGCTCAGTAATCGGTTTTTAAATTATTTGCTAAGGCTGACTGTACTTTTGCAGCGATCCTTAGACGTTCTTTTATATATAGAATACATTTTATACAGTTTTTTGAAGGGCTATCATAAGTACCCAATGAAAGTGATTCCTCGACCAAAGAGCCTGTGGTCTCAAGAATGTTGGAAGATGGGGAATGACGGACTTCACCGTTTAAAACCACACGGTAGCCTGACCTCACCTCATAACCAGGTTTTTGTGACGTTGGTATACTGCCATGTAATCTGTTATTGAGTAAATGTCCCCAGAGTTGTGCTTATTGTATTTTTTCAGATCTATCAAAGTTGGTAGATCTGTTGTTTGCTATTAAATCTCAAGTAAATTTCCTAGTCTTGTCTAACTAACTATCAGTACATTTTTCTCCAGCACCAATAACGTCACGCCCCGGTTCTCCAGTCCAGTGGGACTGGAGAGCCGTGGCTCTGACGCAATTGTTCAAATCTGTCAGTGTTTTTGTAAAATTGTAATGAACCTAATGTTTCGTCATAGTTCCGATGACAAAAGATCGAGTACGAAATGTGCAAGTGGTTGATTGTGTAATTGCTTTGATTTGGAGTTCAATTTTATTTTTTGTCGGTTTTTAAACAGGTGTTTGGTTTTGCAAGTTGTGAGCGGAAAAATCATGGAAAGCATCACTTGAAATTAAGAGTCCGAAAAAAGACCTGTACTGTACTTACAAGAATAAATACATGGACATTTATAATGTTGGTGTTTACATATATACATAAACTCACGTCTTCTTCCCATGGGGGTAGGTAGAAGCCACAGAACACCACCACCACCCATCCATCCATCCACCATCCTTACACTCGTTTTGCCTCGTTTACGTTCATACGTGTCTGGTCATACACGCGCACCGGTTGCGAGTACTACGCTCCTGAACTTTCTGAAGAACATCACCAATAAGGTCACTATAATTATGTCCCCCTAGGGCGTCCCCTTTCGACGTTTTCACTCACAACTGCCTTTTCTTAGTCTCCTTTCATTCATCCTCTCAACATGGCCAAACAATTTAAGCATACTCTTTTAAATTTTTGTCACTACGTCTTCTTTTAACCGCACCGCTGCCTTATCGCATCATTCCTCGGCCTATCATGCATAGTCAGTCACACCAAACATGCTCCGCAAGAGACGATTACGGTGATGTTAAATCTTTACATTAAACACACTTGGTCAAGGTGTTGGATTAAAAATGTATGGAACACAACATTACTATTTATTTCACTATGCTTTAGGTGTCTATGTATTTCAGTTTTGCACACGATTGTTGTAATTATCAAGTGAAGAAATGTTAAACAATAGTAAATAACTGGTGCAATATATAATAACAAAATACGTATTAAAATATGCACAAGAAGCTTTGTGCAACCTCCACATCCTGTCGTTTGCTAACGGTATTGTAAGCAAACAAAAAAAGTAAAAAATTGACACGTTGTTTTACTGAAAAATGCAAAAAAATGGCTTCTAAATTAAGAAAATATCTTCTTATTTTATTACATTAGTTTTTTTTGTGAGTCTTACTTAGATCAAGTTACAATGTTATAAACGAAAAAGACTTCCTTCATAATTATATTGAATTGTTTGCAAAATTAATTACTGGCTTAAATTATTCTGGTAAAACGGAGTATGTCGTAACTACAGTCAAAACTTGAAACCGATTATGCCTAAACAGTTTCAAGTCTCAAAACGGTTAGAGTCATCATGACTTAAACTCAGCCTATCGCAGTCCACAGCTGGACATTGCACTCTCGCAGGCTGCGCAACAGCACCCTGTCCTCAGCCTTCTGCATCCAGTCTGTCCCAGCCACCGTTTTAAAGTCGCCGGTCCAACTAGTTGAGATACGTCCGACGCTACGCGGTCTCCACTCCAAGACTCGTCTGCTCCACCGGCCATAGGTCTTACGACAAATATGGCTAGCTCATTGCTACTTGTAGCTTGCCTACTCTGCAAGCTATGTCGGTAACTCATTCATCACTTGCTTAAGTTAGAGAGTTTATTTTAAGATCATTCCGAGCGTTTGCATAGACTGTACTTCAGACATTATTTCATTTCATCCGTCTGGGCATTTCGGGTACCCTAAGTGCTGAATATGGCGGCAATCAATGCTTTTGAAAAGCTATAAACATATATGCCTCATACAAACTAACCACGGCAAACAGGCGGATGCATTCGTGGTCGCGGCGAAGAGTTAATGAACTTTACCTACAGTTAATACCCACATAATTACTCCCAATAATTTACTTTTCCGTTAGTCGACTGATTTATCGAATGGATATTTCGGACATACCTTACCGTGTCTGAAAAACAGGTATACGCCCGGAACCGTTTGTTTTACACGTCACGATATCTTGTTTTTATTCGCTATACCTAATACATGCAAAGCTAGAATTTTATTTTTCCTTTTGTACTATTCTTTTACAAGTATCTTTGGAATGTAAGTTGTTTTATGTGAGTCAGAAAACTGATGCGCAGTTCGGTATAGTCCATTTAAATGTAGGTAGGCTGTCTTTTGTTTAAAAATGCCTACTATACGTTTAAATTGGTCTGTTTTAAACGTATAGTAGGCATTTTTACATTATGATTTACACATTGAATGTTTTACTAGGTGTAAGTAACTGCAATAAATAATCAATATTTAATGTTGTACGTGCTGTACGGCGTTCTCTGTGTGTTTAAATATTGTTTATAGTAGTCTTGCGCTAGCAGAACTCATTAAATAATTAAATATGTGTATGTTTGGATCACCAAGATACATGCTGCGCATAGTTTGGGAAGCCGCTGTTAAATCTGTTTAAGTTTTCTGTTGGTTAGAATTTCATGCCATATTACTTGTATGTTTGTGAACTACAAACTAAATTAAAATAAACTAATTTTATTTCAGAACCATTCCATAAGCATACATGTGAAAAACAAAAATATTACATACAATAAGATTTAATTAAAAGATTACCATTAGAATAAACATTACAAAAGTCAACAATAATTTTTTTATAAATTACAGTTTGACTATAACAAAAATATACACTTAAATGTGTCATCTTAGCCTACATTTAGTTTTGTATCCGTAGTGCTCAAGATGTAGCCTGGTACAGTACCACATTAATGGGAAATTCAGATCCAGATCCATCCTCCACGAGAACAGCTGAAAGTAAGTAACTTACTACATGTAAGTTTAATACCTAAATGAATTTTAATTTGAGTTTTAAAATGAGTGGTTAAATAATCAAGTGGCTCAACAATAAGCAAATTTAAAATTGCGATGTCATTCTGAAAGAACAAGCATTTAACAATGACAACGAACGTCTATGGTACTTATCAAACAAGCAGTAACATCATCTCCCAGCACGCGTTGCATATCCCGTTGGTTTTGTCGGTAGAAGTATAGACAAACTTACTATATTAGTTATTTTTGTCTATTCTTCCGCCGACAAAACTTGTTTCTATCGTAACTACACGTGCTGCTCTTGTCCCGTGTTACTTGGGATCTTTTTCTTCTTCCATTCTCCCCTGTCAAACGTCACGCTATCATTCACTCCCTTCTCTCTCATATCATTCCTCACACAATCCATTCATATTTTCTTTGACCTTCTTCTTCCTCTCCATCCAACAACATTTATGTTCATTACTTTGCACATGCATTTCTTCCCTCCTCATATTATTATTTATTTCTTAATTTATATTAATATCTACAACTTATCTGTTATCACAGTATACAGGGTGGAATGGACATCGACGCACAACCTGATACCATGGATTCAGTACATTATTCTGGACACCCTGGAGTTGAAATTTTTCATCGGTTAAAAACTGCTGTTTCATAGAAAAGTGCAATACCGACGCGGTTAAAATGTATGGCAGAGCAATTTTATTTTTAAATAACCGACAAAAAAAATTCAACGCAGGGGGTTCAAAATCATGTACCAGGATGTGCGTCGATGTCCCTTTAACCCTGTATAGTAATAGATGTTAGTATAATGACTGCGATATGTGAATTAATAGACGGATCATTGTTGAATATTATGAATTTAATAACATGAGGTTCAGCAAGACTTGGCTTCTGCATTCCGTTTTATTCATTCATCAAAACGACTATATTTGTTATTTTTCAAAATGCTTCTTTTGTATCCAATGATAGCTTTACTGTGGTACCCGAATGATCGTCAGAAGGTAGCACAATCATGTTCTTCATTATGATCGTTTTAATACAAATCAAATCAAATTCATTTATTCAAACTAAGCTGAGAATTATCACTTTTTGAACGACAAACTTACATAAGACAGTCCCTAAAAACGCCCACCCTTCACCACTTCCTAGTGCTTTAGCTGGGAAGAAGAAGTGGCGCAAAAAACTCCCCAGCAGCACAGCTGCTGCAGCAGTTCACTTATAAGAACTTGATTCTATACAATAGTAAGTAGTTAACATTACGACACCCAAACATTAAATTAAACTATTTCAGTAGTCAGTTACCACGCACCAATTTACCAATAAAACATTGAAAACTATACTCAAGCAGAAATAAATAATATAAACGTAAATAGAATCTAATACCTAAATAAAAGCTTCCAAGCAAAAAGGCCGTGCCCGCTTACATCTGCAATGCTGCATTTATGCATTATGTTTATATAGCTGTAAGTTGAAGTTACAAACGAATTTATTTTAATTCGAAGTTCCTAGTTTACACTAGGATCTTCGAATTAAAAAAATAAACAGTCAAATCACTAATAACGATAACAAAACCATGGTCAGCAAGACCTGTCACAACAAGCACCACCCGTTTACGAGCATATCGCAATTATCGTCATTGCCATATTTGAGGGAAGGAGGCAACCCCATGCCGAACAATACCGCGAGCAGTGACATCAATGGGAGCATGTTTAGCATATTCTATATACATAGTTCAGTTCTATGTTTAAACAACTTGACGTAACAATTAACACGTTTCTGTCAAGCGAAGCTAACTCACCAATGAAACTAAATGCGATCAGCACTTCTAAACCGCATTCAAGTACTGTTAGTTTCAGTATTCCACAACAATGATGGCACTGACAGACAGCTCTTGAACGCTGTTTAGATGTGCTGATCGCGTTTAGTTTAGGTTAACTTACTTAGCTACTAAGAACTATGTAAACAACAAAACCTGTTACTTTGGAATGTAAACAATACATTCTTTGTATTAAACTGGGTTATTGACAATATTTTCGCGTACTCGCATGTTTACACAAGTAAATATGCGAAAATATTGGCAGGTTTTGGGAAGCTAAGTAAGTTAACGTATGAAACCTACTTGCTAGCGAAATAAAATGTTTGTACGAGGAAAATGGAGCTTAAGAATGTACAGACTACGAGTACCGTGTTCCACAGCAGCCTAGCATCTCCATAAGAAAGATAATTACAGCGCACCTAACCTAATACTGGCAGTTCGACGGATGAGAAAAGATAGAAAGAAAGAAAAATTGTTTATTCTGCACAAACTAAACAAAAATTACTACAAAAAAAAAAAAAAACATAAAATACACGCATACAAGTTGCCAAAAGCCTATGGCCTCCTCAAAGTTTGAGAATTTTGTCCATTGCTTGGTGTCAGGCCCAAAGACAATACACATAGCTCTGTCCTAGCAAATGACAGTAAACAAAGAATCGAAACAAAACAAAATGGCGAATGCAGAGTAAGAAAAGACTAACATTACTTATAAAACTATTATTACTGTTTGTCCTAAGTTACCGAAACTCTAATTCGATTTAATTGTAATTCGAGTGCCAAAATCAAAAAAAAATCTGATCCATATTAGCACTAAGTGAAAATGGAATCAGCATGCTAGCTGAGTTTTGCTTGGATTCTAAAATTTTTTGCAAATATAAAATGATAATTGTAAAAGAATAATAGCACGATAAGTTATAATTACAGCTAATTAAATCACTTTGACATCCACATGAAGTATAGAACAGTAATCTATCTATCTGTTTAAATAAAAATTAAATGCTGTTCTTTGGTAAGCGAACCAATTTAGAAAGGCTGGACCGATATGGCTATATTTGGTTTTCAAATGTTTGTAATGGTCCGAATTAGGTTTAAATGGAAAGAAAAGTTGACAAAGAATCCCGTTTTTTTTTCTGAGTCGGGAAAAATTTTGCGTCTTTACATTCCCACGAGATTTTTGTATGAATTACGATTGAAGGACGTCTGTCGGGTCAGCTTGTTAGGAATATATAAAAAAAAGGTGCCGATGCAATTATTATGAGACTATGTTATTAAAAATAAATTCGTTTGTAACTTCAACTTACAGCTATATAAACATGATGCATAAATGCAGCATTGCAGATGTAAGCGGGCACGGCCTTTTTGCTTGGAAGCTTTTATTTAGGTATTAGATTCTATTTACGTTTATATTATTTATTTCTGCTTGAGTATAGTTTTCAATGTTTTTATTGGTAAATTGGTGTGTGCGAACTGACTACTGAAATACTGTAATTTAATGTTTTGGGTGTCATAATGTTAACTACTTACTATTGTATAGAATCAAGTTCTTATAAGTGAACAGACAGTTGTGCTGCTGGGGAGTTTTTTGCGCCACTTCTTCTTCCCAGCTAAAGCACTAGGAAGTGGTGACGGGTGGTCGTTTTTAGGGACTGTCTTATGTAAGTTTCACTTTCAAAAAGTTATAATTCTCACCTTAGTTATGACATATAAAATGTTACATCATAACATTAACAGCTATTTTCCTAGCATTAATTATGTGCGTTACTTAGTCATTTGGAATAGTTAGGAAATAAAAGTAATGGTCTAATGGTTAGAGAGTGAATTGACGGCGCACGCGATCTTCTTTCGACAATCACTCATTAGTAAGTACTATAGACAGTTGATGATTTACTACTTTCTGTCATATATAAGTAATGTTTTCACGCACATCCTAACTAATATTATAAATGCGAAAGTAAGTTTGTTTGTTTATTTGTTACCCCTCCACGCTTAAACTACTGAACCGATCATCGTGACATTTTGCATATGCGTGGTCAGGGGTACAGAAAAAGACATGGGGTAACTTTCAACCAGAAAAAAGTGCAGTTTCCGATGAAAAGAACAATAACTTTCGACGGTCACAATTGTAATAGGACACTAGTTGAAGCTACGTGTCTTTCGAATCATGTTTGAATTATATTATTAGAAACTTTAGTATTGAATTGAGAATAACATAACTAACAACATATTTATAACCTAGATTAACACATAGGATACTTTTTATTAAGCTGACATCACCGTGGGCCGAAGTTAGTTTTCTTATATAAGAAGATTAGCGTTACTGGTATGTGTGACGTCATTAGAGTATTGTATTTATGATTATTTGCATAGAAGTGTGAAAAATAGTGGTTGCCACATATATACAAATCGTCTAGTCTGACTAGATCATGGCGTGCTGAATTGCAGTAAATATTGTTGAACTGTCAAAATGTAAAATGTATGATTGCTATTGTGAGTGTGTTACGCAATTAGGCTGCTAATCCCCTGAGCATACCTACCACATAATTATGCTAATACGTTATCAATATTTCCTGTGGCTGTAGACACAAGACTACCGATTGCTACGTGTAATCTTTCTACATCTGACACCTGTTTTCCTTGCTTTGCAAACACGCAATTTTTGTGCACCGTGCATGCAGTTAACTTCGTGTAAACAGCAAAAATACCTGACTTTTTTTATTTACTTATGTATATATCATTACGCTAAGTAACACCATTACAAAACCAACATCATAAACTATCAATGACTCCGGCACTATTTATGTTATTCGGTTTTTCTATCTAGAATTTCTCAGTAGCAGCCCGGAGTCTGATTTGTGCCCGGTTCATGGCACTAGGCTCGCCCCCTATTACATGGGACTTAAACATAAATGGCGATTTGTGGGTGTATTATAGGTACACCTCTGCCTAATCCTTTTGGGATAACAGGCCTGATTTTAAAATATTAATAACCTTAAAAAAAGAAAAACAGAATGTATCCAATTTGCTAACGATTCCATTTTGACGATAAAATACCCCAACAAAACTGACATAGAAATTGATACTTTTAATTAATATGATAAAATGGCTGGGCGACAATAATCTTGTTGTTAAAATTGAAAAAACTAAAATAATTCAATTTCAAACATGTAACTTGTGAGTAATACCAACAGCAATTAGACATAATAATGCAATTCTGCAACCAGCATGTCGATTCTTTACAAATCTCACCGCGAAGTCTTGCGTGGAGTGAGCTATCAGTGTCATCCCGTCTTGGTCAATCCATAACATCAGTGCACTGTCAGCTCACCCCACGCTCACTTCATCTTAGTTTTCACGGTGAAACACGAAGAAAGAGTATGCAATAAGCGTGAAAAGTTTGTATATGCTCTCCGCAAGTTAAGACTAGTGTCCAGTAAAAAAACAGTTGCTAACGGCGCGTGAGCATTCTATGCCCGGAATGTTACCATTTTAAATATATTGTTTAAAGTATTTATTTTGTTGAACGCTTATCTAGTTTTTATGTGTATGTATTTTATTTTCATCTGAGCGTTTTCGGCACCGGTCGACGTCATTCAACGCCGGCTGTCGCAGAAAACAGCGCTGGGGCTCTGTCTCGTATAGGGTCGTAGCATTAAGCTGAGCGATAGCTGTTTTGCGTGGATGTGACGCATATTCCCCCAACGTGCTCTTTTTGGTGTCTGTGTTCGATCACAGCGTCATGTTTACCGCAAATAAACGTTTTTTTTTTTAAGTTGTAAATGCTTATCATGGGTATGTTTAATCAGTATTGCGTTACGGCCTAGTGAAATGGGGTAATTCAGTGTTTGTGGAAAGGGCATTCAAAGTGCAAAAAAAAAGTTTCAGAGCCATGTAGGGCGGAATATTTTGACCTATGCCATTATTTAAGGAATTAAAACTTCTCCCACTTCCATGCCCGTATATTTTTTAACTTTGAATATTTGTAAAAAAAAACCTCAGTTATTTCCATTAAATGGATAAGTCTCTGAAAAACTGAACAAAAGATATGACAGGAAATCGTTTGTTCTCACTAGTTCGACTCTTTAGTTAGATCGTCGAACTACTGAGCTGTTCTGTAACCACCTCACCGTGAACACTTAGGTGAAGTGAGCGTGAGGTGAGCTGTCAGTGCTACTGATTGACCAAGACGGGATGACACTGACAGCTCACTCCACGCAAGTCTTCGCGCTGAGATTTTTTACAGAATCGACGTTCTGCTCAGAGATTAAAAATATACAGTAGATATGCCAGTTGTATGATATTAAAATTTATAATAAATTACCACCTGCCCTGAGAATGTTACCAAGTAATAAGTTTAAATGTAAAATGTTTGATTCGCTCTTAGATATGTTTTTTTATTCCGTCAATGAATTTTTAATTACACTTTTAGATTTTGTAATTAAAATCATAACAATGACATTAATAGTTTGACATTATTAGGAATTCAAAGACTTTAATATGAATTAATTTTGACATTTGTGATTTATATTTTGACATTATTGATTTATTCTTTGCCATTAGGATTTATATTTTCGACATTATGATTTTTGTTCCTGATTTAAATATTAATATTTTGATATCAACAGTAAGTCCAGTCTATTAATTTGTCAATAAAATTATAAATGAATAAATTTAATACAAGATTTTATAATTTCATATAATATTCTTATAATGTACCTAGTTCTGATTTGCATGTACCTAGCTTATTATTTAATATGTCTGCACCAGCAATGGTAGTATGTGTCAAACAGTGTTTATTATAAGATGATATTTCAGGACTTTCAAGCGAAATATAGTCATGCAGATTTTAGAAAGCCATTAAAAAAGAGAGCTAAACTATGCTTTATCAAATGATGTCGCTATTTGCTGCAAAAGAAGAAATAAGAGAGTAAATATTTATAATAATATTATGTTACTATGTAAAACAGAATATTGAGCGATGGTATATAAAAATACGATTCCCAATGGTATCGGCCCTGACTTACGAGTTGTAGGTCGTGAGTTCGAACCCAGACAGGCGCTTTACTTACTGCATGTGTACTAAATTTCATCACCACTGCTCTAAAAACGGTGCAGGAAAACATCGTGAAGAAAACTATGTCGCATAATGAACCAAAAAAATCAAAGACATGGGGACATCCACCAAACCAGCACTGGGCCTGCAGAGAGGAAGCCTGTGTCCCAGCAGTGGGAACATAATCTGCTGATTATGTGTATGTGGGTATGTTTGTAAAACAGAATACTTTCATATCTATTAATAGAAGTGGTTAGATCATAGGTATGGTTATCATATTGCAAACAGTAGGTACCTACAACCAGATACTAATGCACTTTTGCAAAAAACGTTTGCTACTCGTTGTTCGTGAAGACAATAGTATCACGCACAGTAATATACCTAAGTATTAACGTTATTCGGTAGGTTCCTGTTTCGCATAAGGCGGGAGGAAACGCCCGGGTGTCACCATTGTGTGGATCGCCCGGAGGCTACGGTGGAGCATACGGTGGAGGTCTGCCCAGCTTGGGTAGAGCACCGCCGTGTCCTCGCGGCAGCGATCTCTCGCGTCCGGCCCTGGTCTAGGCCATGGTATGGAGCGAGAGGGAATGGAAAGTCGTCCTCCTTCCGCGAAGCAGTAATGTTCGTGCAGGAGGAGACGGAGCGCGTGAGGGAGTGTGCCTTGTGCCCTCACGCCCCCACTAGTCGCCGCAGGAGACGCCCTGGGCGTCGGGAGTCGCCTGCAGATTCCCGGCCACCGTAGGCGCAGGCTTGCGGACGGCGAGCAATGGGTAGCTCGCCGCCGTCCGGTAAGGACCAGGCCCGTGTCCACGGCGCCTGAATGAGTTGTCAGCACTAAATGACGGGGTCTGATAGGGCCGACGCCTCAGGGTCGCGGAAAATTCAAAAGAGAAACCGTGACCCTGAGACAGGCAAGTGAAGGAACACGGGTGGGTTTCAGTTAGTAAAAGTCTGACATGCCCTCCCGCTCCACCCAGAGCAGAAGAAGTCATATGATGATTTCCCACCCAAAAAAAAAAGTATCTACGTTTTATAGGACTTTTTTGTATAGGATCTCTCATGCTTATGTACCTAATCGCAATTCCGGAATGCCCGAGGTCCCCGTTGTTTTCTTAATCTAAGACCACGGTTTTTTGGTGATTACATTTTCATGTTAGTGCCATCAAAAATTGATTACAAACCACATGATTTTCTTTTTTCTGTAAGTACAAAATTTTAACCTTGCGTTAATATAGTTGTGGTCTGGGTTTCCTTTTATGGGTAATAGTAGTTTTGGAGATCCGTCCAAAAGGAAACTTAAGTTTTACCTAAGCTTAGGCAAGCAAAATCAGCTTATAATTATCCCATTCTGGGCACAGGCCGTCTCTCCTCTCCGGGAGTGGGCCGTTGTACATCATGCTGCGCCCAGTGTGGGTTGGTTGATTGCCACATGTCTTCAATTGTTGGTTCTTGTCGTAAGTTTTCGTTACTTGTTTGGAAATCATAAATAGCATTGTTCATGTGATACGTAGTATGTTATTCGTTGGTGTTTTTAAGTCGTTATTATTTTTTATTAAATTATGTTTTCACAGGCTTACCATGTTATATTTCGTTTTTCGAAAGCCTAGGTTAAAGGATCGTTTTAACGTTTTTTCAGAAGGTATGTTATTTGTAAAGTACCATACGGAGTCATTATTATTTAACAAGAACCAACAGTTGAAGACATGTAGCAATTAACCCACACAGGTTGGCGGATGTCACGGGTGTTGGCGAATTGTCTTCGAATTTTTGGTTCTAGGACATGCCGGTTTCCTCACGATGTTTTCCTTTACCATTACAAGAGCAGTGGTGATGAATCAAACTACACAAAGTAAAGCACCTGCTTGGGATCGAACTCACGACCTTATATAACTCGTAAGTCGGGGCCGATACCACTGAGTCACCACTGCCCTCTGACTGAAGTATAGAATCGAAAATGTTTTACCAATTTTTACAACAATTCCCAGTATATTTAAACTTCACTAAGGTTCAAACTATCTAACTGAGACAATCAATCAAACTGTCTTTTCTTTTCGAAGCCTTTTTTTAAAACGATTTACAACAGTATTGACATAAGCCATTTGGTACATAATGCCATAACCGGATTCAGCTAAGTACCCGTATTTTACATAGAGCGAATGCCCATTTTAACCATTGGTAAGACTGGTTGTCAGACAGACTTAAGGGCTTCTGACGACCTGTAACGATTGTTACAGGTGAATGACAGCTGCTTAAGGTGCTTTCCGAGGCACGGAGGAGTTTCGAAATGTAATGGATCACCATGGTCACTCATCAACAAACCGACTGCAGCAAGTGTACCTTAACCCATCGATCGACCGTGCGGCTGTTATCATGTAGCCACCAGTCCACCTAACTGAGACATTGATGTTAAAAGCAAAATAGACCTTGTCGTTGTATGGCGAGCAAGGAACATTGAACCTTAAAGTGGCGCAGCTTAAAAAGAAAACGAGGTGTTGGTTGTTGTCAACTACTACTAAAACAAAGGTTGAAAAAAAAAACAAGCCACTTGCTGAACAATTAAACGATTCACAGAATGATAACATGAGTAAACTGAAAGAATGTGTAAAGGTGTCTCTTGTTATTGTACTCAATTCTGGAATGCTCAAGGTTCCCATTGTTGTCTCTTGGTGAAGACTTAGGATAAGGTTTCTTGGTGACTACATTTTCATTTTAGTGCCATCTAAAATTCATTACAAACCACATGAGTTTCTTTTTCCTGTAAGTACTTCATTTTAACCTCGAGTTAATATACAGTTATTGTCTTTTCTTTTATAGGTAAAATTAGTTTTTGATTTTATCCAAAAATCAAATAAAGTTTTCTGTTAGCTTAGGTAGGCTGATTATAGCCTATAACGAAACACTGCTGGGTCACAGGCCTCCTCTGCGTGATAAAGAGTGAGCCATTGTACAACACGCGGGCCCAGTGCGGGTTGGTCGTCAAATATATGTGTATTTTGAATATACGAGTATGTGTATTTTGATGATGGTTAAAAATAACCAAGACACATTGCTAAACAATTAAATGATTCACAGAATGATAACATTAGTAAACTGATGAATGCGTATGTTTATATTTTTAACATATTCTATTAAGATAAAGAACTGAAAAATTTATGGCCGTGATTCTAGAGTTACAATGTCATAGTACATACTAACAGTGGATGTTTTACAAGTTTGGTACAGATTCTTTGCATAAGTATGATTTTCTTGAATAACAAATGTTTCATGAGTGGCGATATCTACACCGCCATATGCGACACTGACGTCACGCAAAATCCTGCATCGCGCAAGCAGAGTTTGCCGTGCAACTAGCACATATTTTACTTGCCCACCAGCCACGACACCCGTCTGGTCGGAGGATCCTCCCTTTTCTATGTAGGATGTGTGAACTTTACACCCTGTTCCTCATGCCTCTTTACATGTTGAAATGAGCGTTAACATTGAAATTACTATTTATTAAATAGACAGTGGGGGTTGTAGGCTCGAAAAATTCACAAAACCTTTTTTGTTTGTTTGTTTGGCATCTCGCAGGTCAACCTATGAGGTTGTTGTCTGCTTAAGCGCACTTGCCTGTGCTTGCCCTAATAAATTAAGGCCTCCAGCCAGGACTTAAACTTAAATACTAACTAAAACTAAGCGACAACACTAAGGGCACCCCCTGTGGGGTACGAACATCGGCTTAGGCCGTCGCTGGAAGAGGGTAGCAAATGACTAGCTGGATCAGGATTGATATTATTTTGGGACGAATTTAAAGCTGCAGGCTCAGCGGCGCGGGCTGGCTCGAGCAAGGGTCGGGAGGGGCGTGGATTTGGGCGTCGCGGCGGGTCTCGGCGGCGAGGACGGTAGGACGTCGATCGGGCTTTGGGCTTATGTAGCGTGCTGGTGGCCTTACTACTCTCCTGGAGGAGGGTAGTGGCGTCGTCGGGGGCGATTAAGATATGCCTTGGTTGGCGAATACTACTAATGCGGGAGGGAGTATAGCGAGCGGCCGCTGAAATCAGGGGGTTTGAATGTTTGGTGCCACAGTCGAAGAAACGCTTGTATAAGCGTTTCATAAACTGGTTTATGGTTGGCATTTTTAGGTCGACGTGAAGATCTATGTTTCGGACATAGTAAGGGGCACCCGTAACCCTTCTGAGAAAACGGTTCTGGAGGGTCTGCATCTTATGGAGATGTCGTGGGTGAGCGTGCGCAAATACAACGCAGGCATAGGTCATGATGGGACGGATGACTGCGGTATAGATGCGCGGTTTGCATTTTAACGAGAGTTTGCTTCGGGCTGTCAGTATAAACTGGAGTCTACTAAGAGCGAAGGAGGCGCGCGCGCGAACCGCCTTGAAATGTTCCTTAAAGGTAAGGTTCTGATCTAGGATCACGCCTAAGTACTTGGCTTGCTTTTCCCAAGGGATCGGCTTGCAGTACATAGTGATCGGGCTGGGAAGGAGGAGGGGGAATCGACGACGTCTCGAGAAGAGAACCGCCTGACTCTTATCGGGGTTGACCTCGATTCTCCATTTCCGGAACCAAGCGCCTAAGACGTTTGCGGAGGTTTGGAGAGTACGAGCTATAGCGTTGGGACAGTGACCGGTATAGTAAACGGCAGTGTCGTCGGCGAAGAGAGCCAACTGAGCCTTTTTACTTTTTGGGATATCGCTGGTGAACAGCGTGAAGACGAGAGGAGATAGCACGGAACCCTGAGGGACACCGGCGCAAATAGGATGAGGGGACGAGAGTGCTCCCTCGACGCGATAGCGAAAGGTCCGGTTCGACAAAAAGTCTCGTAAGATGAGCACGAGACGATCTGGCACTCCTAGTTGGTAGAGCTTGTATATCAAGCCGTTGTGCCAGACTTTGTCGAATGCTTTCGCTATGTCGAAGAATAGCACACCCGTCGTCGCGTTACGCTGCAGAATAGCGCATAAGTGTTCTACGATACGGTGGACCTGTTGGGTGCCCGAGTGTTGGCTTCGGAAACCAAACTGCTCGTTGGGTATGAAGCTCTTTGCTTCGGCGTAGTCTTTGTGACGCTTATAAATTGGCCTCTCGTAGATTTTGCCGAGAACGTTGAGTAAGCTAATAGGGCGGTAGCTGGAGGGCTCAGACTTTGGCTTGCCTGGCTTTGGGATACCGATGACGGTGGCTTCTTTCCATGCTTGTGGGAAGATGTTGTTGCTCAAGGCGCCATTGAAGATGGCGGTCATAAGCATTATTAGCGGGGCAGGAAGGAGTTTGTATACCTTGTTGGTAATACCATCCGAACCGGGGGCCTTACGAGCGTGGAGCCCTTTAATGATGTCGTGCACTTCGTCTGGAGTGACGGGAGGCAGAGGATCATCAGGGTCTTCGATGGGAGGGAGGGAGGCTCTCCGTTCAACTTCAGCGTCGACCTTGTTCAGGTGAGCTTGGTCTACTGGTTGAGAGCTGGGAGAACATTGGGACTCTAGGCTGTCAGCAAGACATTCAGCCTTATCGGGGCTGTCGAAAGCGACACTATTGTCGGGGCGGATGAGAGGAGGCATAGAGACCTCTTCTGAGGAACGCAATTTCCTCTATAATTGCCAAAAGGCTTGATGAGTGGGCTCGAGTTCACTAAGCATCTTGTTCCAGCCCTCAGAGTGAACCTCCCCTATGCGTTTCTTTACAGCACGCTGTAAATGGCGCATGTGGGCTTTGTTCGCGTCACAAGGGAAGGAGTCGTATTCACGAATGGCCGCGTTCTTCTCGGTTATCAGGTCATGTGCGTCAGTAGATCACAAAATCTTGACGACGTGAATGACTTTATTCGTCAATTGCAAGATTGGTTTACGGTAAATAATTTGGTACCATATGAGAAAAAACCAAATGCATTCGATTTAAATTGTCTAATGTTAGAAGTTGCGAATGTGACATCATTTTGAATGGAGAACAACTAGAATTTATGAATCAGACAGTTTTCCTAGGAATCACGCTAGACGAGAAGTTACAATTGGGACCTCATATAACATCTCTTGCGGGGCGACTAAGCTCGGCCGCGTATGCTATTATTAAGATAAGACCAGTTAACAGACGTAGAAACCGCGCGTTCGTTTTAGTTTAGCTACTTTCACAGTATTATGTCATATGGCATTATACTGTGGGGTCGGGCTGCTGACATTGAATCCATTTTTATTATGCAAAGAGAGCTGTCAGAGCCATTTACAATCTACGTCACCGCGAATCTCTTAGGGAACTATTTATGACGATTAATATTATGACGGTACCTTGCCAGATCATTTTTTTTCAATATTATGAAAATAAGAAAATATATACATCTTTTTTAATAAAATAAGTGATTTAAATAATTTTTATACTAGAAATAAAGATAAAATAGATCAACAATTTTTCAGACTATCTTAAGTGCATACATCTTTAATCGGGTACTGTGTTAAATGTTGTGACAAACTACCTCGTGTAATATTGCAATAAAATGAAAGAAAATTTAAAACTCATGTTAATAAACTTGTATATATAACACACTTTGTAAACAAGTATATTATAAATTAGAGGATCTCTAATTATATCCTAGATAAGAATGCTTGGAAACATGTTGGTCCTGCTCCATAGGACAATCTAGAGGCTAGACAAATTCATACTGATTGCTCATTTAGGTTTTGTTATTTTTACTTTACTCACGTGATTGATTTATCTGTCTTTGCATTATTTGATATTATTTTTACCTATTGTGGTATAGTGTTTTTATTCTTGGTACATCGTCTTCACATATAAAAATATAATCAATGTATACAAACGAATGTTAAACATTTGAAAAGAGTAACGGGGGAGTTTCTTGCCCCTTCTTCTCCATACGAAACTACCTTTTGGAAGGCGTGCCAAGAATCAATTCTATTTAAATGTAAATGTCGACTTTCAAAAGTGCCTTTTAGTGCCTATTTGAAATAAATGCTTTGTCTTTGACTTTGAACAGGCTCTCGAAACGGTAAAGAGAAACATTGTGAGGGAAGCGGCATATCTTAGAATCAAACAATCGAAGCCACCAACACGCACTGGGCTCGCGTGGTAGATATTGGCCAACCTTCTCTCGCAGAAAGGAGGCCTGTGACTGACCCAGCAGTGGAAACATTATAGGCTGATTAAAATTATGCTGTTTGTAAAGTAGCTATAAGTGGCAGTGAGTCTCCATCCGAGAAGGAACGGTATATCGGAAGACATAAGAGCCTGTAACTTTTTGTGATTAGCCAACATGTTCATTAATGATAAGTAATGCCTATATTCTGAAGTGATGTATTAATTATTGAGCAAGTATCGTAATTTTATTTGATTATTATGTCTTTCATTACATCCTCCTGAAATTTGACGAGGATGCAAAACGACACGTTGTATTCTGAAATAGGGCCCAGCTAATAACGACTGGCATCACAAAGGCTTATTTCTTGGTAATGGAAATGAAGTACAGGGTTTCATACGATGTTTTCTTTCACGAGAATTAAGTGATGCACAAGGATATCTTGGAAAACTGAAAAGACAATGCAGTCTGTTTCACTATTCCAGTAAAAGTAACAGAATCGTTGTAACAGCTACAGCGTAGAAGTATAGCCTCAAAGAAGTCGTAAAGATCAGTGCTAACTTATTAGTAACTGCTTTTTAGGGTTCTTTTCCTGTTGAGGTACACTAAACAGGACAAAAACGAAATCCTTATAGTATCACTTCGTTGTCTGTCTGTCTGTTCAACAGTTTTCTCAGGAACGCGTGGAGGTATCCAGTTGAAATTAATGAATATCAATAGGTATACGGTCCCTTGGAGCTCTGAAAAAATCAAGCTTCAAAGTCTAGTTAATTTTTAAAAACCGTGATTTATGCATATTTTGAACTAGAATCATGAAATTTGGCAAGAAGCAAGGTGTCACAGCACAAGTAAAGGTAAAAGACTTTTTTTGCGATTACAAACTGACATTTACACTTGGAGAATTGACCGTGATGTTTGGGAGAACATGTTTTTCAACTACTTTTTTCTTGGGATAAGTTCATCCCAACTACGGAACCCTTCATTGTGACTGGGTTTTAGATAATTGACAATAAATCAGTTGGTAGTTAAGTAGCAATGGTAGGAAAATATTTACATTCGACAAAACATAACATCACGCCTTGTTTCCCCGAAGGGTTGGGCAGAGGTGTACCTATAGTACACCCACATTTCGCCAGTTATGTTTTTAAGTCCCATGTAATAGGGGGCGAGCCTATTGCCATCAACCGGGCACAAATCCAGACTCCGGGCTGCTACTGAGAAATTCCAGGTAGAAAACCCCAATAACAAGTTGCCCGACCTCACACGTTGTCACGTTGTTACATTGGACAGTAGGTGATTAATACTATTTTATAACACTTTTTGTGGAAAGTCACGATTAGGATTTTTTTAAATCCAGAATCATAAAAACCCTTGAATTTTCTTCACGTTTTTTTCCTAATCCTATCTAATAAACTATCATTATTAACGTTACTTTCGATAAGGAAAAAATAGAAAAGTTTCTGTTGAAAAATTATAATGTTTTCGTTTTTGATAAGAAATAAGTAAGAAATGTCCTGGACTGATGACGTGACTGTTTCTATGGTCTGTGCCTTTATTAATAAAGAATAAAAACGAGTCACTCAAAGGTCATAAAGAAAACATGTGTTTTGATTTCAACCAAGAATAACAAACAAATCTCCACCTGGTAATCCAACCTAGGATCGCATTCTCAACGGCCACACTTGCCATCACAAAACCTTACACTAAAGATACGATAATAATTACATCTCCACTTGAATCGCTTTTCATTCAAAAATGGTCAACGTGATGTTCTTCAGAAAGGTCAGGTGCGTAGTAGTCGCAACCGTCGCTCGTGTATGACCAGATTTATGAATGTAAACAAGGCAAAACGAGTATGTAAGGATCGTTGCAGGTGGCGTTCTATGGTTTCTGCCTTCTTATGGGAATACCCATGGGAAGAAGGCTTGAGTATATGTATGTATGCACGTAATAGTTAAAATTACACACTTTTAACGCAGAATTTGCATCACTATGTACTACAGCAGAAACGTATAATCAGCTTGAACATAACCAACGCACTGTGACAAAGACCTCGTCCTACAAACGTCATTTTTCAAAGAAAAATTGTAAAGTTTTTTTTTTACTATTTCTCGTAAACTTCTCTTCAATTAAAGTACCACTTGGTAAACCAAACAAGGTCAATTGTATGAAGACTATACATTACCCAGCCAGATTTAGAAGTCCGTCCTTTGTATGATTTGCTTCTAGCACAATGGAATTCACCACACGGTCGGGTCACTACTGCCATATAAAAATAATTTTTAAATTGAATTTACAACACAATCGCGCGCATGCGCATTACACGTAACACTGAACTGACTCGGAAGGTGCGCTCGAGTGATGCGCGATTACGTCGATATTATTTTATAGTGACTAGGTGTTTCGTGAGTAATGTTTGCTTTTATTATGCTGTTAATATTAATGGGTCACGGTTTGTAGTAATGTTAAATTTGTATTACCCGGTAGTTACTATTGGATTGTATCTGTGTCTTTTTCTTATCGGTTTTCTTATTTTCAGAGGGATAATAAATTTAATGGTCAGTTTAGCTATGTTTTAATATGTATAAGAGGAATAGACTGCTTATAATACTGTTCATGAACTTGTAGGTACACATTGTGTATATTGTCAATTGTGTCAAAGAGTATTTTAGTAAATATAACAAACAAATAGACAAAGGCAAAAGTCATCAAAGGTACTTACACAATTAAAGTCGACTATCCACAACACTAGCGTCGTCAGATCATGCCACGGTACACCGCGCACAACACTACTGAGTTATGGAAATTAACTTCGGACTGGGAAAAAATAAAAACACGGAGCAATTACCATCGATATGGTCACTGAACATCACTATATCTTGAAAGGGTCTTCATATTGTTAAATTAGCAATGTTTTAAAACTTTCTGTACACTTCCGGACTTAGAAAATCTGGACTATGGAAACCGGTTCACTATGTAAAAATTTCATCGTGAAAACTTTGGTGTAGTGAGCTTGAGGTGAACTGCTTGACGCTAGGGATTAACACTTTTGACAGCTCACTGCACCAAAATTTTCACTATGAGATTTTCACACCTAGTTAAGTTACGTACTTACCTACCAATCTACTTGGATTAAATACTTACTATTTAATATGCAGGAGAAACTGCAATTAGGCGTTTAACACCCAACGTTTTATTACTAAAACTTACCCTTACCCACTGTTTTTTTATATAATTTTTTTTTTGATTTCAGTAATAAAAAAAAACTTTCATGTAGGGGGTACCTCATGAATGATTTTCACCGTGCAATATTCTTTTGTTTCATAAAACCATGCACCTATTTTTGTGGGTTTCATATTTTACCAGAGAATTAATTAGGATCTACTGAACTAGTTTCATTAATTGTAATGGGTCGATTTCATTATGCTGAAATAGAAGGACGGTAGATGTTGATGTGTTTTTTTTTCATAAATAACTTTTAAGACTTTCCAGGTAATGGTTTTTTTTAAATAAATAACTAGGTCTAAGAGGTTACAAAAACATAGAAAAAACGGTTGTTGGTACTTAAATTCAGTATTGACTGTATAGGCATAAAATATATAATAAGTTACCCATAGACATCAAGAATCAACATTCAATTGGAATTTTTAAAAGAAATCTTAAAATCTTTCTGATTAAAAAGGCATATTACTCTGTGACAGAATTCCTTGAAGAAAAATAATTATATAATAGATGATTGAGATATTTAAGGTAAATTATAATATACTTAATATAAATATATAGTAGAATGATTGTGATATTTGATATAAATCGATGTAAATTATAAGAATTGTATGAAATTATATAAATAATGATAATTGATATAATATAATGAAAACTATATAACTGTAAATTTGAGTATGTATGTTTAGTTTATAGTTTAAACATTGAAAACCATAAATTGCAATGCTCTACCAGGCAACTAAGTTCTAAGAACCTGCCTATTGTTACCATCTTCAAAAAAAAATACACTTAGTTCGCAATAAAGAATTTGAATCGAATTTAATACAATTACAAAGGACAACACTCATCATACACTTCTAATTCTATACACAAATGCCTCTGTGCTGTGACACCCCGCCCCGTCAAGATAAGTATGTCCCTATGTATGTCCCATAGGTATGGCATTTTGTTCGTCTGGTGATCTTTTCACCAGACGAACAAAATGCCATACAGCTTTCAGGATGCTGTTGTGACTCCCCCGCACCCGCATTATACGTGGGACACTCAGAAAGTGTTGCAAAAGTATAAATTTTGAAGTTGGAACGTACCTATTTTTACTTACAAATAATAATATTTTCAAAATAGACTGTAGCTGGCCAGTCTCTCATACATAAAAACTTTTTTTCGCAATACATTCTGAGTGGCCTGGTAAGTGACACGACTTTCTTCCGAATGCCGCCATGAAAATCGTCGGTATGAGCCTTTAGTACACCAACATTTCGCCAATAGTACTTGTATAGTTATAATATTACTTGATGTATTTGACTACATGCTAGCTTGCCCATCGTACCAAGCCCACCGAAGTGTGATGTCCATAAATTTGTAACCTTGTAAATACCATTTAGCACTATAATCTTTCGGTTTTTGTCTTCTTCAATTACGTACGCTAGTTACTGACGACCTCGCGAATACGTGCTATGTGTTAGGAACAGTTATTTCATAGCGGTTATCGTATTTTTATTACTATCGATAAATTTTTGCAAAACGTTTTTTTTTAGTCGGAATCAGCATTTAATATTTTTGTTTGCATATTTCGATTGTTACGATACAGTAGCACGCACGATTCTTAAGTTAAATAGTATGCATTCTTCTTTATTAAGGAAATACGCAGCTTGTATCTATATTTTAGCATTGTCTCGCTGGTAGTTGAAGGTCGGAGCCACATAGCTAGGTGCTTTGCTTAGTGCTGCGGATAACCTCTCGCTGCGTTCGGGGTTCAAGCCATGGTATGGAACAAAGGCGAGTGGGACATCGTCGCCTCCTTATGCGCAAAAAAGGCGACGAAAAGACGGACCTGGCGCCCAAGATCGAGCAATGATCACCCTCCATAGGGTGTGGTCTGCGGGTGACAGACTTGAAAAAATGGTGCTTAACTTAGTATTTTATTGGAACGCTGCTAGGTGCCTCGCCTCTAGTGAAGTTTACTATTGCAATGGTCACAGTGACGCTTGCTGCCACGCTGCATAAGTGATTTGTCACTGGTTCAAGTAACGCTACTCACCACGCATAACACCAAGTTGTGTAGTTTCGGCCGAAAGGTCATCTCATCTAGCTATGAAGAAGACCTCTTGCCTTATAAAAAGCTCTTAATTAAACACGTGAGAATGTCTCAACTTCCTGAAGCAAAATGCCGGAAACCTACCATTTGTGGCAGGTTTTCCGTACAAGAGGGTTACACCTACCACCTACCAATGTGGTGCGTCTATGCATGGCCACACATTTTTAGACGATTCTGTTTTCTGAAGTCATATCTACACGTAGCTGAAACTGTTTTCCCTAAACCAAGCCAAGAAGTATTCATGAATAAATTGTAATGTCTCTAAAAACTTTTTTATCTCTACCAAATTATTTAAAGCGGCTAAGTGTAAAAAAACCGGTCAAGAGCGAGTCGGACTCGTGCACCGAGGGTTCCCTACAAACCTGTAGGTATATAAGACCTGAGTATTTGTTATCAATTTCAATTTAATACCTCTACGCGTTCATGAGGAAAGGGGTAGTAAGTTTAAATTTATAAAAAATATTTTTATTATATGATGTAACAAAAAAAATACTTTTTCCGCAATTTTTTTTCCTTTATCTGTGCTATAAGACGTTGCTTCGTAATTTCGATTTCAAGATTCTGAGTTCACGGGAAGTACCCTGTAGGTTTTGATTCCCTTGCGAGTATCGAAAATTTGGTGCATAAACGGATGTATCTTTTGATTGCGTTGGCTTAGAAGTTTGATTTTTTCACAGCTCCAAGGGACAGTAGACCTGAGTATTTCATATAAATTCCAGCTTGATACCTCCACTTCCTTTCGAGGTACGGAACCCTAAAAACATTAGAATAGTCTGTTAAAATATTTTGAAATCCACAGGGTTTTGTTGGGTTTTTCTTATATTTTTTGCGTATTATATTACAGTGGTTGACGTAGCATTTTATAATTTGTGAGAACGTTGACCGTCGCAAAAACGGAGTCATCTTAATGAACGCTTTGAGAGTTAATTTTATTTTATTTTAGACTAATTTAAGGTATGAATGAACCTAAGGAGGGCAAAGTCAAAGTATAAGCATTTATTTCAAAAAGCATTTTTTCTGGGATTTACAGGCGTTGTAATATTATGTTTTGCTTTTGCGTTAGTAAATTACGGGTAGTCAGATTCTCGAAAGCCTGACAACCAGTCCTACCACCAATGGGTATGGTGATACTCAGGAACTGGGTTGTGTAGGTCGAATAGGCGGTCGCTCCATGTTAAATACTGGTTTTCAGATGCATCCAGTTTGACATGAACCCGACCCCAAAAGAGTTCGGAAAGGCAATGATTTAATGATGATTTTAGTGGCCCTTTGATACTTGTTATTAATGTCATAGTCAAAGCATTTATTTCAAATAGGCACATAAAAGGCTCTTTTGAACATCAACATTTACATTAAAATAGAATTGATTCTAGGCGCCCCTTCCAAAAGGTAGTTTCGTATGGAGAAGAAGGGGCAAGCAACTCCTGGACCGTTACTCTTTTAAAATGTTTTACAATGTTTTGTATACATTTACTATACTTTTATATGTGAAGACGATGCACCAAGAATAAAAATACTATACCACAAATAGGTAAAAAGAATTCAAAATAAAGCAAAGACAGATAAATCTATCTCGTGATAGGTACATCGTGCTCACATTATTTACAAACATTGTAAAACTAAATGATTTTCCTAAAATATTAACTAGGAATAAGTCAGTGTGTGAGTTTAGTAAAAATAACAAATACTACAATAAAATTAGCAACCAGTATGATTTTGTCTAGACTAGATTGTCCTACGGAGCTGAACCATCATGTTTCTAAGCATTCCTATCTTGTATAAAATCCTTTAATTTGTAATATTGGATATCGAAATGTTAAGATGGTCTCACATCG
The DNA here is from genome assembly GCA_963555695.1 of Dasypolia templi. Lineage (NCBI taxonomy): Eukaryota > Metazoa > Arthropoda > Insecta > Lepidoptera > Noctuidae > Dasypolia > Dasypolia templi. The sequence goes on along the minus strand of OY743137.1, from coordinate 6,736,590 downwards.
GCAGACTGGCAGCGGCAAGCGTAGTAACCTATACGTATCCTAATTGCGTAATACACAATCAATCGGAGTCTGAATCGTTTGAAACAGATTGCTAATACATTGCTTCATAAGTTAAATAAAAAAATCTGCTCAACAATGTAAATAACGCAATTAATGTTGTTGAACTGTCAAAATACAACAGATTAGTCGTAATCGTTTACGAAAATGTGTTACGCAATTAGGCTGCTGACCGATAGACCTGTGCAGATATTATTACTTAGACACGGACCCCTCTTCGTTTTTTATACCAAAAAACTAATTCTATCTCAAATGTTGGCGTACTGGAGAAAAAACCTATCAATCTGCGACCCTTTAATGTTTTAACATCTATTTGTTTGACAGGGAGAGATAGAATTGGACTGTCTATCATCAGCAGCTATCAGTCTTAGGTTATTGGGTTTGGCCGTTAGTAGTTTTCCGAAAATATAAAATACATCCTGCTTTCCCAATTTTAACGGGAATGTGATCCCCGATGGTCAATTATCACTGCCCCTTAAAGGTGCGTGACCAGTAGTGCTATTTTGTAACTTACTCACCGTGAAAACTTAAGTGAAGTAATCGTGAAGTGAGCTGTCAGTGCCATTGCACTGATGCTAGGGATTGACCAAGACGGGATGACACTTCAGAGCTCACTCGACGCTAGTCTGCACGGTGAGGTATCACAGGTGTCTTGCCATCCCAGAGACAAAGTTAACATGTCTCATCTGCCTATAATTTCTTCTTCAAAGTTGGAAGTCGTCATAAAAAAAAACAAGTGCGTTTTCAAATGACAACGAAATCAAACGATCCGTTGACGCCAAAACGTAATGAGCAAGCATCAATAATCATTGTTCGTGCATTCTCAGTATGAGAAAAGGCCTTTGCCCTGTGAGCGCCAATTATACAGGCCCGTATTACTATTGTTACATTATATTATGTGAAGACATTGACATTGTCTAAACAATCTCGTTATTCTATGACAAGTTTTGTTACGTGTTTCTTGTCCTAGTTTTAGCTATGCTATCTATTATTAGGAGTATAAATTGTTGTCTACTACGCGACCGACGGACGTCTCGTTTCAAGTTAGTCGTTAGTTCAGATCTAGTCATTAGATTTCATTACCTTTTGATTTGTATTAACGGAATTATTGAATTATAGTTGAAGTTAAACACAGCACATTTCAAAGCACGTTTAAAATATATCAGTTTTACTATTGATGGCCGGTGTAGCCAATGATGAAATCACATAACATAAGCTTACCTAAGATGATCCATAAATTGGTTGGTTTCGATATGGCTGGAATACTGATAGAAGCATTGGGAAGAAAAACAAAGCTAAAAGGAGCATGAAGATAAAGTAAATTTATAATGAGGCCGATCGCGGTGAGTTTAAAAACATCGCGTATTTAAAACGTAGCAACCATACATATTATTTATTTGGAAGTAACTCCTGAAACCGCTGAAAGGATTTCGATTAAATTTGGCAAGAGGATGAGTGGCATCCTGAAAAAGGACTAAGGCTACTGTTTGTCCCTGTCGCACGTTCTCGTAGGATAAGTTCCAATATCCACGCGGGCGAATCAGCGGGCAGAAGCAGCAATTTTATACGAGCCGAAAATTACCAAGTGCGGCATAGAAGAAGCCTTCAATTTTATCTAGCATGCATACTGTAGACAAATCCTTTAATCGCCTTTTCTAAGAAGAATAAAATACCTTGAGTATTGTTTTCCTTTTAATCTCAGACTTTATCACCAAGACATGACCAGTCGCCAGGTAAAATATTGCCAGTAGCTTATCTAATTATGTACAATGACTATGTACTCACATTGTTTTACAATCCACTCGTAATATATTACAACGTAACGCTAATTATATAATATGTAGATACTCTAATGTTTTGAAGACAGTATTATGTTATTATTATTGCTGTCATCTTGTTATGATTGTTCCGTTACTACAATAATATATCCTTGTCATGTGTAGTCACTATGCTTAGTAAAGCCAAGCGCACATTACAGCCCAAACGGCCCGCAGAGCAACGCATTTTCATACAAAAAAGGGCGACGCGTTACAGTTGAAATGGCAATCATATCATTAGGTTTAAATAGGTTTTTTACTTTACTTTTTTCTTGTTCTTTTATTATATTTTACAAATGTGAGAACGTTGTAGGCCTTAGATACTGTAGATTTGTAGACCATTTGATACTTGTTAAGCATATTATGGTACTTGTTAACAGGCCTACACGGTCCTCCCTTATCTATTAATACTGTAATTTGAAAACATTGTAAAAGTCAATTATTTTAAAAGAGTAACCTTGTAGTTACTTGCCGGCTCTTCTCCATTGGAAACGACCAATTGGTACCATGCACTTAGCTTCTGACGTTTCATAAAGAGCCCATATGCGATTGATGCGGCCCGTTTGTCAGTGTTCATAGAAAATGTACGAAAGTGATGGAGGATTTTCCTAATCCGTTGCGTGCCAGCGCGCCCCTACCAAATATGTCTAGGCTTAATATCGTGAATACTTGTTCTTTTTGTGTTTGTGTTCTTTCTCTGAGTAATTTTTACTGCAAACATATTTTCTTTCTTATCTTTCTTTTCTGTCTTTTATTTTCTGTCTTTCTTTCTTTCTTTCTAATGCTCAGATAACGGCTAATAGAGACGTTTGGAAGAAAAAGACATTCTGCGCTGTCTTCAATTGTATAAATTCAGGTAAGAGCAAAAAGGATGATGACGATCAGCATTTACTGTCAACAAAATCCTAACTTAATATTATAAATTCTAAAGGAAGTTTGTTTGTTTATTACGCTTTCACGCCAAAACGGCTCAACGGATTTGAATGAAATTTGGCACACAGATTGAGCATGACTTTTATCAAAACCTGAAAAATTTTGAAGGAAATTGCTAATCCATTGCTCCATATGTTCGAAAAATTTGTCGGCTCAATAACGTAAATAAAGCAATGAATGTTGTTAAACTGTCAAAATGAAAGCGATTACTACTGATAGTGTATTACTCAATTACCCCGCTGGGTAGCTGAGTATATACATAGGGAACTTTTCATCCTGAATTGCAGACGAAGTCGCGGGCAACAGCTAGTTATGATATGATTTAGTGTTCAATCCTTTCTTCCTTCCTTTATTTCCTTTCCTTCTTTCGGTGTACTCAGATTAAGAATTTGGTTGTTTGTTATTGATAGCAAATGAAACACGATGAATTCCTAACAATCATTTCTAAACCATTCTGCAAGTATGCGCAATGTGTAGAACATGCCATTTTCCGTTCAAAACAAAGAAACAAACACAATAAATATTTACTGTCGGGATTTTCAGAACATAACCGCGCGCGTTTGCGTTCGAACATTTTTTTTGTATGCGAAGATAACACAATAGAATCTTCAAACAGCTACTGCGTGAGTCACAAATAAAATATAACGTGGTGTGTAATGCTATGTTGATCATCTGTGCAAATATTTGTGTCGTAAAGGGTAATGCTGAAAAGATTTTGTTACTATAAACTGATTACGATGAAACTAGAAAGAAGGCTGAGTTATGATTTAATTTATGTTAAAACTTAGATGTATGAGTACTTCCACATCTTTAAAAAAGCTGAAGAGTTTGTATGTTTGAACACGCTAATCTCTGGAACAACCAGACGGTTTTGAAAAAATATTTTTTTATTTGATAGCCCAATTCTTGAGAAATGATATTTAATATCACGCTACGACTCGATCAAATAGGAAACAAGTTAGAATTAATGGTGGGCGATGCGATGCTCCGTCACCAATCAAAAGGAGTTTAAAAAACGTGGCTGTTATTTTAGTAGACAAATTGTGGTGTTTTACAACTTCAGAACGGAAGTAAGTCGATTGTAATATTATAAATAGGAAAGATTCGATTGTTTGTTTGTATTGAATAGAAACTACTGGACCGATTTGAAAAATTGTTTCACCATTAGAAGCCGAAATTATGTCTGATGAACAAAAGCAAATTTTTTTTTTCGAAATCCACTCGGATTAAGTCGCGGGCGAAGTGCTATAATATAATAAGATTAGAACCTGGTATGGTGACGAAGATAACAGTAAGTTAGTAAAACCAGGCACTCAAACTGTACCGTTATATGTGTTTTTCCTGTTATTCAAAACAGCTTTAAAAGAAACACGTTTATAAACGTGTGGCGGTGTAGATGCCGCCACATCATATAACTTCACAGCCTGTTCCTCATATCCCTAAAAACGTAACAGATACAATAATGTTACAGTAGCAAAGTGTAACCTCTTATATGTGTTAATGTGTGTAACAAATATAAGCAGTTTTAGGTTTTTTTCTTGGCACGGGACTGACAGACGGACAATATTGCTTCAAGTCTGGATTGAAGCTATATTGCCAACGTCGCGTTACCTGTTACACTTATTAACATTTTTAACCCTTTTATTTCGGTTACATTTATATTACTGTTACACTTTTGTTAGTGTTCTGGGTTAACACATTGAAAACACATTTAAAAGTGTGATTCTGCTTTCAAAACACTTATAATTCTGTAACATTCTAGTTGGTTTTAAGTCCAACGCCACTACTTGGCTATAGGTTGAATCTAGTCTCGTACACAATAACTGATGGACCTAGTGATTGCGAGAGCGGCTGCAGAGCAGGTTATTACAAAAGGGGATTTGGAAAACAACCTCTTGGGTAGAGCCGAGTCTATTTGAATACTGTGATTGGCTGTAGTTCACCTCTGCTGTATGTCTATATAATCACAAGCATGATTCTTTTGTTTAACCCTATGGCCAGAGTCAAAATCCCTAGTTCGGCTACAGATGTCTAATTCATGAGTAACAAGTAAATACAGCCTTTATGATATGTGTATCATTGTAAACAAATATTTGAAATTAACATTTAATTGTACTATCGGAGTTCGATTGTACATTTTGCGAGTTAGTTTAAGTTCATGTAATAGGGGGCGAGCCTAATGCCATCAACCGAGCACAAATCCAGACTCCTGCTGGCTGACAACATACCGAATCATAAAGCTTTAATATTTTGCATGCATTAAAAACAATAACCATTGTTCATCCAATGTTTTACAATTTGTAGTTGTCGTGATACCACGTATTTTTTCTTTGTAGTTTCGATGACAATCACATTGTAAACTGTGATGTTTCTAATTGCAAATAAATTGGCGATGACGTGCAAACTAGTATTTGTTTGTTATTTCCGCGTATCAGCATCAGACTGATTAGTTATCAAGGTACTGTGGCGAATGATATAGAAAAATAAAACATAGAAGTGAAAATTCGGAACACTCCTATTGGCACAGCGGGATCCTAATAGATCACTGTTGCTCTTCAAGTGCATTCATCCCATCATGACCTATGCCTGCGTTGTATTCGCGCACGCTCACCCACGTCATCTCCATAAGATGCAGACCCTCCAGAACCGTTTCCTCAGAAAGGTCACGGGTGCCCCCTTCTATGTCCGTAATATAAATCTCCACATCGATCTTAGAATGCCTACCATAAACCAGTTCATGAAACGCTTATCGAAGCGTTTCTTTGACTGTGGCATAAAACACCCCAACCCCTTGATCTCAGCGGCCGCCCGCTACACTCCTTCCCGTATTAGTAGTATTCGCCGACCAAGGCATACCTTAATCGCCCCCGACGACGCCACTACCCTCCTCCAGGAGAGTAGTAAGGCAACCAGCACGCTTCATAAGCCCAAAACCCGATCGCCGTCCTACCGTCCTCGCCGCCGAGGCCCGCCGCGACGCCCAAATCTACGCCCCTCCCGACCCTTGCTCGAGCCAGCCCGCGCCGCTGAGCCTGTAGCTTTAAATTCGTCCCTAAATAATATCATTCCTGATCCAGCTAGTCATTTGCTGCCCTCTTCCAGCGACGCCCTAAGCCGAGGTTCGTACCCCACAGGGGGTGCCCTTAGCGTGTAGTCGCTTAGTTTTTAGTTAGTATTTAAGTTTAAGTCCTGGCTGGAGGCCTTAATTTATTAGGGAATCCACAGGCAAGTCCGTCTAAGCAGACGACAACCTCATAGGTTGACCTGCGAGATGCCATTTATAAAAAAAAAAAAAAAAAATCAAGTGCATTCAGTATACCTAGCTACATCAAGTGTTACAAGAACATAATGACTATAAATAGGTCATGTCGTAAATAGCTTGAGGCACCCCAACACGGACAGGTTCAGTTCGAAAGGGATGACAGGGGCTAGGGTAAGCGAACAACGCGAGCGAATGAAGTCGCCGTCATGTTCTTCGTGTTAGGTTCGGTGTGTGGTGTTCCCAACCTATTTGAGGCTCTATAACGCATTATAATCTGTTTATCGCCACAATCGAAGCTGTGGACGGGTATGTTCTCCTAGGACAAACTGTTCAGTTAGGTAGGTCTAACTTCGAGAAAAAGGTTAATCGTTGAATCCGGCTCCCCCGGGGCAGCGTTCGGAAAGTAACGCAATATCTTCATACCGCAGTGTCTCAAGAGGCACTGGCACTGAAACGTGGTCACTCACAATGGACCTTATTAGGCGGCTAAAAGTTACCCAAAGGGCAATAGAGAGGGCTATGCTTGGAGTTTCTTTCTATGTTTCGTGATTTAATCAGAAATGAAGAGATATGCAGGAGAACCAAGTTGCCAACATAACTAAGAATTGCCAAACTTAAGTGGCAGTGGGCAGGGCACATTGCTCGCAGAACAGATGGCTGATGGGGCCAAAAGGTTCTGGAGTGCTGACCGCGTACCGGAAGACGTAGCATTGGAAGGCCTCCCACAAGGTGGACCGATGACCTTGTGAAGGCCGCAAGAATCCGTTGGATGCGGGAAGCACAAAACCAGTCGAAGTGGCGGTGCTTGGGGGAGGCCTATGTCCAGCAGTGGACGTCTTTCGGCTGAAATGATGATGATGTCATCATCATAATCATTCCAACCGAAAGATGAATGATGATGAACCTAATCATGCATATTTTTGCTAGTTGATGAGAGGAGAGTTTATTCAATAAATTCCAGTCCAAACCTAATTCTTTGGCTAAAATACAAATTTAAGGTATATTTTGTAATCAAACGCCTGTATGTTTCACAAAAAGGACTCTTGCTGCCTTCAACTTCGTTGATTTAAAGGGACCTCTCGGTAAAACCAGAGAGAGGATGACGTCAAGTAACAGCAAAGATTTGCGGCACAAGTGTAGTAGATTGACTGATGAAGCGTGACGTTTACAGTCTATGAACGAGGCATGTGAATTTAGCCGTAGAGTGCGAATAGTCTTGGAAGAAAAAATCTATTGTCTAAACTACAATAAAATATAGGTCATATCGTGAGAGATGACGTAATAATAGTTACTAAGCAGGTGTACCTTATTGGAAACTAAGAGCAACTAGCAGACGGTGAAGTAAGACATTGTAGAATGTGAGAAGCAGAAAAGAAAATGCCCGTGATGACCCGTGGCCATCTCATTTGACGAGGAAGTACATTTTGTACCCAATTTTAGGGTAGGTTCCGTACCTCAAAAGGAAAAAAAACGGAACCTTTATAGGATAACTTCGTTGTACTCTATCTGTCTGTTGGTCCGTCCGTCTGTCTGTCTGCCTGCCAAGACCCGTTTGGGTCGCGCCATGCGCCATGTCTAGGCAGGGTCTCGCACATCAAGTTGAAATCAATATCAAATACTTAGTAGGTCTCCGGTCCCTTTGAGCTCTAAACAGTCAAGCTTATAAGTCAAAGCAAAATAAAAGGTCTTACAGCACATGTTAAGGAAAAGCCCGTAGTAAACTGTCACTTAAATGCAAGCTGCGCATCTATACCGCAGTCATCCGTCCCATCATGACCTATGCCTGCGTTGTATTTGCGCACGCTCACCCACGTCATCTCCATAAGATGCAGACTCTCCAAAACCGTTTCCTCAGAAAGGTCACGGGTGCCCCCTTCTATGTCCGTAATATAAATCTCCACATCGATCTTGAATGCCTACCATAAGTTCATGAAACGCTTATCGAAGCGTTTCTTTGACTGTGGCATCAAACACTCCAACCCCTTGATCTCAGCGGCCGCCCGCTGCACTCCCTCCCGCATTAGCAGTATTCGCCGACCAAGGCATACTTTAATCGCCCCCGACGACGCCACTACCCTCCTCCAGGAGAGTAATAAGGCCACCAGCACACTACATAAGCCCAAAACCCGATCGCCGTCCTACCGTCCTCGCCGCCGAGGCCCGCCGCGACGCCCAAATACACGCCCCTCCCGACCCTTGCTCGAGCCAGCCCGCGCCGCTGAGCCTGTAGCTTTAAATTCGTCCCTAAATCAAAGAAATCCTGATCCAGCTAGTCCCTTGCTGCCCTCTTCCAGCGACGCCCTAAGCCGAGGTCCGTACCCCACAGGGGGTGCCCTTAGCGTTGTCGCTTAGTTTTAGTTAGTATTTAAGTTTAAGTCCTGGCTGGAGGCCTTAATTTATTAGGGCAACCACAGGCAAATCCGTTTAAGCCTGCGAGATGCCATAAACAAAAAAAAAATGTAAAGGAAATGCCCGAATATCATTAATTTCTAGTTATATCACATTGAAAATGCGACTACAAACTAAAATTTGCAGTTGAAGAATTGACGTTACGTGTGTCGATGTATGGGAGAACTCGTTTTTCAACTACAATGTTAAGTTTGTTCCAGGGGATAAATTCATCACAATTACGGAACCTTGCATTGTGCGTGGTCCAGTAAGCACTTGACCGGTTTTTTGCAAATGCGTGCACTGACTGGACAGGCCCACTCAATCTGTGTGGTTCTTTCCTCAAAAGACCATTTCAGACATCAATCCACATGGTCTTAACATGATCTGACCAAGATTATGTCTGGACTTTAAAAGAGACTGTGACCTCTGAGTTTGTTTCGGCTTTTCTTCTCAGAGTAGTCAGATAGGAAACGCCGACCTCATCTAGTTTAAAAAAAAAATGTTTGACGCGTCAAAGTGTTTGTACAAACCCACTTACAGAAATAAAAATCATTTATCATTTTTATTTTACTCATACTGAAGCTGGACAATTACTATTGCAAAGCAACTTCATAGGAAACCCTCTTCCTCTCCTTCCTGATTGTATATTTCTAGAACTGTGCAATTACTTGGATTTATGTCTGCATACAGGTACTGTTGTCCTTTTTTTTTTTGGCCTTCGGCTTTCCCAATCAGGCGACACCCTTTATTTCGATCTTGAGCGTCATCTTTCATAAGTCCTATCTCCCTCATATCCTTTTGACTTTCGTCAATCATGTGGTTTGAGCCCTTCCTCTTCCCCTCTTCTTTGAAGTCATGAACAGGCACTTTCTCACGTCGCAGTATTTGTATACTATGACGTGAAAAAGTGCCAGTGCATGTTTCCCTAGAATAAATATATATAACGGTACTTCCAGCTTAGGACTGCGATAGACTTATTGGATTATATCAGGTAAAGGTAAGTAAGGTCTACCAAGTTTATTACAACCCGTAGGAAAGCGTGTCAATATGGTATTTGCTCTTCTAGAGTTTATAAAACAAAACCTTCAACCAATGCACTTTGATAAGAATAAAAATGGTTCAATCAAGTCCGTTCCCTCGCATGACACTTAGGTATAAAGCTAAAAGTTTTAGCACTAAGTATAAGAAGTTTAGTGCTAAGTCTAACTTATTATCGACTTAGAGGCAATGTACACGCGATAGTTTTATTATGTCGCGATTATAGTCTTAGTAACGTTATTAGTAGCACAGCATTGGAGCTCGTAAAATACTGGTCGTGAGGGATTATTTTCAAACTCAAAGCATGTACTTCAAATAAACCATTGACACTGAGAGGCACTTTTGTTTTGTCAAGGAGTTGCTCAGTCACAAAGATGAAGCCCATTTCAGAACTGATAGTTGCCAATTTCAGAGCATAATGGACACTCTTTTTTCAAAAATATTGTGACGACATAAGTATACACGCACGATATTTTTAATGCATCACTCATTAGATAATCGAAAAACCATAACTTGTATGAATAGTAAAAATTATACCGATCTCCTTCTAGTATTACTTAAAGATTTTAGCACTCAAATTTAACTCATGAACTATTAAGAACAATCAGTGTGATCATCGTTGTAATATAAACCATTCATAAAGAAAAATGGCTGTTTTTCTCTCTCACATCTTAAATTCTTAATCTTTTATGAAACGTACACAGATAGTAAAACGCAGAATAGTAAACATTTCTCGGACTTAATTGCAAGCTTTCAAATCTATCAGTTTTAACATGGAACCCATATAGGATCACTTCGTTGTCCGTCTGTCTGCCTGTTTGTATGTCAGTCTGTCAGTCAAGACCATTTGTCTCAGAAACGAGTGGAAGTATCAAGTTAAAATTAATTTCGAATACGTATTTTTTTTTTAACTCCACGAGACCGTCTCTTGGAGCTCTAAAAAAGTCAAGCTTCAAAGTCAACGCAATAAAAAAATACGGTGACTGCTGCTACATTTGCAGTTGGAGAATTGACCATGACGTTTATCGATGTATGAGAGAACTTGTATTTTTCTCTTCTCTAAAACGTACACAAGTAGTCGTTAGTACAAAACACAGAATAGTCAACAATATCATCAAACCGCGTGACCTCGATGACCTCGTCACGGTCAGGCACAATGGTTGACCTCGGAATCTCCCGTGAAATTACGCGTGACCACTGAACCGACTTCCCCTTTCTGGATATTAGGTGTGTCTATAAGACATTACACGCCTTTTTACCGAAATATTCCGTGACAATTAAGCATAAAATTACTCTACGTTTTGCCGGCTTTGACGCACTAAATGCTCCAAGTGATCTTTTTTTTTTTTTTTTTAATTTGTATATACTTTATTGTACACCACAAAATGACATAACAAAAAAAAAACATACTAAAAACATACAAAGGGCGGCCTTTTTATCAGGGGTTACTTTTAAAAGTTGGACTAACACATTTTGAACCTTATAAACGTCACGATTGCAAGTTACTTATATAAGTTAAGTTAGGATATTTTAATCATCATCATCGAACTTTTTTTTTAAATATATTAAGGTCAGTTTCTAGTTTATCCGAACATGTCTTGTTATCTTACCTCCACGCTAGGTTAAAGCTCCCGTCGTACCAGTTATACGAGCCTTAATACGATACTTATCTTATTTACTTACTCATTTGTCATAATGGCAATCACGTCATTTGATTTTAACAGTTTTTTTTTAATTTATCTTTTATATTTGGTGAATATGATAACATTGTATGCCTTGTAAACTGTAGATTTGTAGACCATTTTCTATTTGTTAAGCACCTGGTACTTGTTGACAGAACTACACTGTAATCCAATTATTTTTAAAACACTAATCTTGGAGTTTCTTGCTGGCTCTTCTCCATAGTAAACGACCAATTGGAATCGTGCACCTTGCTTCTGACGTTTCATAAGTGCTCATGTAGGTATATGTGAATAAAAGATTTTGATTTGATTGGATTCGAAAAGTTTGGATATTTTAATGTTTTTCTTATTTTATTTACTGTGTATAGTTAGTTTATTAAGTATAAGTTGTTATTTGTTAGTTAACAATAGACGCTTGCCATAGAAGAGCAACACCTAACTATATGTTGGCTTAGATTGAGCACGTACAAAACAAAACCAAAAACAATAGACGATTCCTAACTCCAGTTTAAAATAACATAGTTCCCTATAGAATAGTGGCATGCTCTCCAAGGACTTAAAGATTTTGAACAGACAGTATTTTTTTAAGTTTACAAATGAATTGAAATATATCAACCAACCTGACTTGAATTAAATTCAAACTTTAAAACCAATGCCACCACTTTTCGACACCCTTTGCAGTCAACGTAGAAAGAAAAACTCATTCCCAATTCTCAGCACACACCATAAATCTTTCATACGCCAATACTCACAAAACATAGAGCACAGTTTTAAAAAATCGCCCCAACTAACGTCCAGAGAAAGTAAGGTACCACACCTGAATACAAATTTTATAACGTTGATTCACGAAAACCTCCCAATCCAATCGGAAACTTTCCTTAGGGGGATAACCCTTGGATTTAATCCATTGGTAATACGAAAATTGATGTAAAAAGCCTTAGCCGCACCGTTCCTGAACACGACAACCCACGATCCATACAAAGTGTACAGCACAGAAAGATTTTCAGATTTTCTTGGAGAATCACTGCGTCGACACGGCTCGTGCCAAAATGTGGCGTGTTACGAACCCAAAAAGGTTTCAATTCAATTGGTTTACGAGATTATTGGAAGCAATTCCGTTCAGAAAGAAGTATGGGACGTGACTAGAATGTTGACGGCTGGGGGCAAACGTGGACGCTGGAGGGCTCCTATCGACAGTTTATTTACCTTTTTTATAAAAATCTACGGCTCGAGTGGAATTTAATTATTCATAAACGGTTTCTAGTTCCAGGAGTCTTTAGTAATTTCTCTGTATAATCAAAATTGGTTGTAATTACTTTAAGGTTTGCCTTACGAACAATACTAATCAGAGGGTCAGACCACGTTCGCACGGACGCGATTAAATTGCGGCGGGATCTTTTCACGCACTTAATTTTCAACTCTCGGTGTTGAACCGAGCGTTGAGAATCCTACAGAGTGCATTGCGTCGCGTCAACAGCGCGTCGAACAAACACACTGTTGGATTGTCAACTCTCGGCGCTGAGCAATGCGTTGAAGATTGCACCACACTGATCTAAACTGCGGCGCGGCAGCCGCGTTGCTATCGCGCGGCTGTTGTGAAGGCATCTGCTTCGCGCTGCTAACATCCTAATGAAAACGGCCTTAGATCGTACAGCGAAGTTAAGCCACACCTTTCACAACCATTCTTTGTACTGAATACATTCTCTGAACATGAAATACAATGGTTTTCTCCTTTTCAGCACTCCATTCGAACCAGAAATAATACATTACCTTTTATACAACCCACCACATAGGAAGCACTATTTATGTAAAATGAATAAAGCTCTGCGGATTTTAGTTTCAACCGGACGTCCGGTTTCCGGTTGCTCGGCCAAAATGTCTGTTGCATCTCTAATTAATATTTTAAAACCAATATTAAATTATGTGTATGGTAGATACTGCGCGTTAAAGTGAAACCAGAGCTTATGTGCTTTGACGCAACTTTCCATACATTTTTATTTGTTAGAACATAACATAACATCACGCCTTGTTTCCCTGAAGGGTTGGGCAGAGGTGTACCTGTACACCCATATTTCGCCAGTTATGTTTAAGTTCCATGTAATAGGGGGGGAGCCTATTGCCATCAATCGGGCACAAATCCAGACTCCCGGCTGCTACTGAGAAATTCCAGATAGAAAAACCCAATAACACTTTGCCCTAACTGGGAATCGAACCCAGGACCTCATGCTCAGCGTTAGCGATTGCGACCACTGGCGACCAACGAGGCAGACCGATTTGTGAGAAAGTATACAATAAAACGTTGGTGCGCTTTTTCAAACGATTAGGAGGGAGAAGGAACATTCATTTCATCTACATAAATATCGTACGTGTGCATACACCCTTCGTTTCAGATATCGATATCCGTAAAAGTCCATTGCCAAATCGATTTTAATAATATTCCACTGGATAAGCACAAGGTGCTTTTCTTCCAGAAATATCGCTAATTGAAAATAATTCAGGCGGAGTTTACACTTTTTAAACAAATTATTCATACAAAGTAACAGGTTCAGTTAATTCAGCACACATGTGTCAAAGAACGTAGGTTCCACATTCTGTTTAATTAAAACCCCTTCATATAGAAAATGAAGTTCAAAACCAGTCCGCAAATCCCACCTACCCTACGTTCAGAGCAAAACCGAAGGTAATTCGAAGAACGCCGGGGCAATTCCGATTTGATTTATCATTGTTCTTGGCCGATAAATCAGGGGTACAATAGGGCTCCAGGCTCGGGCTGAACGTGGAAACTTCTATTAATTCTCCTTAGAACAATCTCCAAGTTACCACACAATGGAGTTTGAGACAATACGTCTCAAACGTGAGATGCTATCATGTGATAGTACGCAGTTTGTTTTGGGATCGATAATTGATAATGTTTGTTGATAGTTTCGTAGTTTGTTGGCGATTGTTTTTGTTTTTATTTATGAGGTTCTTTGCAGGCAAGTCGTTACTTGGTCAGGGGTAGCTCATAGATCTTGGCTGAAATTGAGAGAGTTCGAGATAGTAAGCAGCCATGGTGTTCTATTAGTTTACAAACTTAAGGGTCTAAAGAGAAGAACTGCATTTTTGATAGCACGTCAGCTGCAACATTGCAGTTTGGATGCAGATCTGTTTGGAGTGCAGTTCACGTAACAATATGGAAACTGCCAACCGACTGCCTTAGAAATGTACCCTAACTGCACTCCAAACGCAAGTGGACTCCGCAGTCGCTTAGACACTAGCCTTAAAACAAATTAATTTTAGACATCATTCACCGAGAAGACTATCTATCTTAAATAAAATTATTTTCTATAATCGAAAGTAGTGAGGTGATGAATGGAAAAATTATCTTGAGCATACCAATGGAACAATAATAGACCACGTCATTTCAGTATCATTAAATAATGACCAATTATATAGGACATATAGGAAGTTATTTCGGAAATTACACTATTAAACAGAATTTAGCATCAGCTGTGCTAAATTCTGTTTTAAACTGAAGTTACGAAACGAAATTTTCAAATTAGCTTCAGCTCCTACAATGACCACCACCACCACATACATTGCACGTTGCAGGGTAATCCCGCTCTTCCAAAACATGCAAGTCAAACCTGTCATTACCGGCTCAATCGTTCAAAAAACAATGCATTCACTCAATAAATCACCAAGTCTCGGTCAATACTGAACATTGATTGATGTACTTCGGGATCCAATCCGCTAATAGCTCCGACCTCGATCGAATTTCCCCTGTCTCTAGACAGGGGAAATTCTCCTACTCACGTTAACCCTCATAATGGAGTTTCAACTTTTGAGGTCTGGAGTACTAGTATGTTTGTTTGTTTTTGATGATTCATTTGTTTTTATGAACATTCCGCTATGTTTATCTTTAGCCAACCTTTTGTCCTACCCTTTATAAGACGGTTCATACAAAGTGGCCAGTAAACTGGACAGTCGCTTCGAGGTCGTTATTACAGCGGCAGCGTGACATCACAGCGGGTCCTATCAGAATACCTGGAACTTATTTTTAAGTATCGCAGCATTATGCTGAGAAAGGGTCCTTTTGACCCAGTACGAGGACTTTGTTTTTAATATCATTTTTTTTTTTTTTATAGTGTCTTTAGTTAAGTTTGTGATTCTGCGTATGACACTATGTACTGCGTATTCCTGTGCGAGTCCCAAATTATGCATTTTATTTATTTTCTTCTTTCTTATCTCATACTTTTTAAATTGTATTTTGAATCATAAGAACATTTACAACCCGCGTTAGAGCACACTGGCCCGTCAACTGGCCAGCGTTCAAGTTCGCCGCGCGACTTATCAAAATTGCTCCTTTTTTCAAGATGCCCTGTGAACTGGCCACCGTGCAAGAACAGTTTTTGTCATCGCGTAGACGTTACGTATTTACAAGTTTAACGGTAAAAAAAACATGTCTTCATGGAAAAGGTAAGAGAAACCATTATTTTATAGTTATATATACTTTGACGTTATGTGAAAATGTAACCAAGGATAACAAGAAACACATGTATTTTTTGCCATTGAAAACAACCTGTACCCTAATTGCGTAATACATAATCAATCGGAAACTGAATCGTTTTGAAACAGATTGCTACCCCATTACTTCATAAGATAAATAAAAAGATCTGTTTTTTAATGTAAATAACGCAATGAATGTTGTTGAACTGTCAAAATCAAACAGATTAGTCGTAATCGTTTAAGAAAATGTGTTACGCAATTAGGCTGCTGGTCTATTCATAAAATACAACCTAAAACTTGACTACAAAACTTTGAGATATAGTATTGAGTATTTACTTTCGAGTTATACCTATGAACCATATCGTTTTACATTTAATATGATATAATAATATATGTACCATAAACAATCTTCCTCGGTAGTGATAACCTATTATTATAAAAGTTAATTTATGCTGGAGTGTTGGTAGGTACTGGTACTCGTAAAAGTTGTAATATTATAGTTATTCATTCTAATTTCCTTTAAGACACACATACACTCATCGGGAGTTGGAGTCACTAGGTGAGGACCAATGGAATAATCTTGTAACTATTACTGATGATCAGGCCACACACTCATACGTGACGTGTAGTGATCCTGAAGCATGTCCATGTGCTATTGTGGTACAAAACCACTGAGTCACTTGATGTTTAGGGAGTTAACGTTTTAAATCTCCTGTAAGCTGATGAGCTTACAGGAGATACAAAACAACCTTTGCTTCCTTTTTGAGAAAATAAAGAGAGTGATCATAAGCTTATAGAATCTTATATGAAAGATTTTCGTAGATGTATATAATACAGTATCGCGTCTAAGCTAAAGAGAAGTGTCTATGAATGCGTTCTATGTGATGTAACCATATGTGTAGAATGTTGAATGAAAAAAAAAACGTTAAAAAAACGTAGGTGTAATTTTATTTTATTTTATTTATTCGGGAAAACAAACAATTACACATTAAGAATAACAATAAGATAGTATACAGCAATGTTACAAATGTGCAATCAACCACGTTCTCCACAGATACACATGAGACAATTTGGTAAATTTTAAGACGAAGAATTAATAATAAGAAAATTAAGACGAAGAAGTTAATAGTGCAGCATAACAGCTTCATGAATACTTTACTATTAATATTCCTCTTTTTATTGTTAACAACGCTAAAAAAGACAGGTTTCCAATCAATTTATAATATAAATATAATACTGTGATAAGAAAAATTAAAAACTTTTATTTTTGAAGAAATATGTTATGCGAATACTATTTGGGATTAAAACTGATTTTAGTTAAGTAGGTATGTTCTATAATTAGCAAAAAGGCAATCGTAAAATATTTTTGATTAGTTAAAAAGGCCACAGTAAAAGTTCACACTTTAAGAGTCTCTAAAATGAGTTCTGACTACCCCTAAAAGTTCATTACCACTCCGGCTACAGTCATTTTATACCACACCATGAATGAAGAAGACATCCGTCATTATTAAATGGTAATCATTTACACCACCTATAACGGTGCCCTAAATCTGTCACCACTTCTACATAAATGCCGCAATGTATAGTTTATACTGATTGATCGCTCCCCACGAGAGTTATGACGTCATCAATGACGTATGTACGCACGCATCATATTGTCTGTGTTATAATGTCCGTGGCATTGTTGTGGCTAGTCTAGTTCTAATTAGTTTCAATGTGCTGTAGATGTTGTATTGCCGACAGATTTGCGAGTTCTGGCTAGGGATTTATGCAATTATATGTGTACGTAGGTAATTGGAGTTGTCGGGATACTAATTAATTGTAGAATGTGTTTACTTTATCTGTGTATGTACATACGAGATATAACATCATCATCTTTTACTGACCACATAAGAAGAATAACAATCATTTATTTATAAAACATAGATAATAAATAACATACAAAGATCTTAAAAATAATAAAAGTCCGCCAGTTTTTGGTAGGAATAACGACTTTATGTCCACGCATTAAGATATCCTTTTCATATGATAGCTGTGTACGATAATTATTGCAATACAAATGATTGATATGATAAAAACGATTATAGAACTATTAAAATTCAATATTAAAATTACAACATAATTATAATTATAAGTAAGTACATAATATACGCATGCACGCAAATTTAATTTTAATACAATGCTGACTCAATTTCATCTCAATTTTTTATTCAAAAGTTTAGCATTCAAATGTATTATGTCAGAATTCAGTAATGATAGAGATTTGCCATTAGACTTAAGAGCATTAACATTTAGTAAGATAATTGTTACATTACTGTAATCGGACATAATAATTCAGTTAGGTTTGATTTTTCAAGAGGATGGGATTATATATTGCTATCATAAAACATATAGCCAATACATAGCCTACACATAGCCGGCGTGGACGTCGGAAATAAGTAGGACATAATTTTGTAAAATGTAGGTGTATTTCCCTACTACAGTTTCTAATAACATAATTCAATAATGTTTCGAAAGACTTCTGTGTAAATGGGGGTCTGCAAAGCATAGTAATGTTTGCAATAAAATGTGACCGTTGTTTGTATGTTTGGCATCTCGCAGGTCAACCTATGCGGTTGTCGTCTGCTTAAGCGGACTTGCCTGTGGATACCCTAATAAATTAAGGCCTCCAGCCAGGACTTAAACTTATATACTAACTAAAACTAAGCGACAACGCTAAGGGCACCCCCTGTGGGGTACGAACCTCGGCTTAGGGCGTCGCTGGAAGAGGGCAGCAAATGACTAGCTGGATCAGGATTGGTATTAATTAGGGACGAATTTAAAGCTACAGGCTCAGCGGCGCGGGCTGGCTCGAGCAAGGGTCGGGAGGGGCGTCGATTTGGGCGTCGCGGCGGGCCTCGGCGGCGAGGGCGGTAGGACGGCGATCGGGTTTTGGGCTTATGTAGCGTGCTAGTGGCCTTACTACTCTCCTGGAGGAGGGTAGTGGCGTCGTCGGGGTCGATTAAAGTATGCCTTGGTCGGCGAATACTGCTAATGCGAGAGGGAGTGTAGCGGGCGGCCGCTGTAATCAGGGGGTTAGAATGTTTGATGCCGCAGTCGAAGAAACGCTTTGATAAGCGTTTCATGAACTGTTTTATGGTTGGCATTTTGAGGTCGACGTGAAGATCGATATTACGGACATAGAAGGGGGCACCCGTGACCCTTCTGAGGAAACGGTTTTGGAGGGTCTGCATCTTATGGAGATGACGTGGGTGAGCGTGCGCAAATACAACGCAGGCATAGGTCATGATGGGACGGATGACTGCGGTATAGATGCGGAGCTTGCATTTGAGGGACAGTTTACTACGGGCTGTCAGTACGAATTGCAGCCTGCTAAGAGCGAAGGAGGCGCGCGCGCGAACCGCCTTAATATGAGCCTTAAAGGTAAGTAAAATGTGACCGAACGTAGCCGTTAATTTGACTGAAAAGGACGTGAGTCAAGTTAACTCTGTGGTCAAGGCATAAAACATGATGCGCAGTGGTTCGAGTCCCACTTCAGTCGGTTTTTTTTTAACCCTGGAATACTTATCTTATTTTGTCTCCGGTTATTACTTTTTACCGCCTGTAACACTTTTTTGTTACTTTAATTGTATAGGAATTATTAAACGAAATAACTAGGCAAGCTTTCTACGTTTTTTTTTCCAGAGAAACTCAGATTAGTCCAAAAAGTAATCTTGAGTGAAGTTTTACACCTTCTGACATAGCCTTCCGGATATCTTTTATAAAAATAACTTCAAGGCTGAGAGTGCAGAATATTATAGTGGTATATTTATTGTAAGAACGATGTTATACATAGAAAATAGTGTCCGAAAAAAAAAAAAAAAATACTAATGATCGCCTCCCAGGCGGTCGCATCGCCAAATCGGGGTTAGGGTGTACGCTAGCCTGGCTCGGGTTGGACCCTCTAACGCGTTGCAGATAACACCGAGTTAGCACGAATGTAAATCTGTATTTAATAATAGTTATAACGCTCCTGACTTCTTCAACACTTCGTCATCCTCATTTTCTATTTAAATTTCGCCTTACCTACATACTTGGTCCCGACCCGAGTGAAATATATCTTAACCTCTCTTAAATGAGAGGATGAGAGAGATAAGAGTTACATACATTTAAAGTGGTAAATAGGGATGATGGATACTATTAAAAATGTTCGAAAAAATAATGTCATTTATAAAGAAATAAAGGCATTATAAAAATGAGATAATTGTTTTTTTTTTTTGTAGGGGATTATTCCCGTCTTTGTCGCGCGGTACGGACTATGTATGGCGCTAGTATGAAGTTACATAGTCGTGACGTCACTTCTACGGTAGTTGTCAAACACTTACTTCAAAACGTTTATAACTTGGTATTTTTTAAGCTTGTACACTTTTTTTTTTGTACGTTTGCACTATTTGGAAACAAACTTTTTATGAGACAGAATTTAAAAAATTGTCATCATCCCTATTTACTTGTGTAATTATTACATTATAATGAAAAAAAAAAGTTACAGTCAAATGTCACAATCTCAACAACTGGTCAAAATACAGATAAATTAGAGTTTTTTTTGACAGATGGAGGCTACGACTAAAAGACTAAAATGCGAATGTTCGCATAGACGTAAAATTATCGCGGCAGGATTTGCGTTGAGAATCTAATATAAGGTGCACCCCAGCGCGTCGGAAATACGCACTGTTAGATTTTCAACTCTCGGCGCTAAGCACAGCGTTGGAAATCCAGTGTGCGATAAAATCCCGCTATTTTACGTCCATGCAAACGTGAGCTGTTACAAACACGTTAAATCATATTGTAGTAAGCTTTCCTGACATACATTACATAACATCTCGCCTTGTTTCCCCGAAGGTTTGGGCAGAGATGTACCTATGTAGTACACCCACATGTCGCCAGATATGTTTTCAAGTGTGTAAATGTAATAGGGGGCGAGCCTATTTCCATCAACGGGGCACAAATCCAGACTCCGGGCTGCTACTGAGTAATTCCAGATAGAAACACCCAAAATAACACGTTGCCCGACTTGGGAAGCGAACCCAGGACCAACGAGGCAGTCATAACTCGGCCTCAAGATTTGCATGGCTTTCCCGACACTCAATATTAAATTACTATTGTGTAGTGAACAGAATGTCTCTTATCTTCTTACAAACACAAGTTAAGTCAAATGAAGCAGGAAACTTAACACGAACGTGAACACGAACGAATTCTCATTATTTAAACATAGATCCATGCTAACTCGAGCTAATCTCACACAAGCTAACGATTTAATACAAAGGTTCACACGCTGAGACGGGCATTAAGAGACAAATACAGTCGCGTGTGTGCCTTATCTTAAGGGAACATTCGCACTTCAGTGTTTTAACAACCATTTCACTGGAAGTGGCAAGAAAGAACCACTAAGCACAGTGGTGTTCCCTTGTCAATCTAGTTTTGAGCGGTTATAGAGAGTGAGATTTTGGATTTTTTCCTTACGCAAGCAGTGTTTTGAGCCTCCCATTAGAAAATTCTCAGTTTGTTAGAATGGAAATAGTTTTGACACAAATTAAAGACAATAGTTAGGTATATTATCAAGTGCATTAGCAGTTTATGGCTATTTTTATTTGAGAGGCCTATTCAATTCATAGAATTGTCACTGAATGAGACTACTATGACAACCATACGGCTTATGATATTTCACTCCGACACCATGATCTGATCTTGAAAGCTTTGAAATGATCACCAGGCGTCCGATCGGTTGGGCACCCATTTTTTGGCACAGCGACCATGGTTGCGCCACCACCGGTGTCCTCGTGAGATAGGGTTCTAAGAATACCAAAGATAGAATTCATTATAAAAAAAAATGTTATCAGCGTATGTTCTCTATACGCTGGAGATACATCAGTAATCATTATTCATTCATTATTCAGCTATGTTCCTTATTTGGTTTCACTTCTTTGGGCCACTTCAATATCCCCTACATCGACGTCAATCGTTTTTCGTCGAAGGGGTAAATTTCGCCTAATTAATCTAAGCTTAAATACGCCACTTTATAACGCATGAACTTCCAAATGGGGTGCCAACTTTGAAATTACTCCGAATACAAGATACATATTTTACTAAAGCTGTATTAGCAACTTTTGACTTATGTTACTATATTTGAGTTTTATAGGTGATGTATTTATATGCTTCTTTAACATTTATGATCATAAATATTTTTTATAGGTACGAACTTTCTAACCGTCCCAACGGTTTTAAAATAAACATTATAGAAGAAAAATATTAAAATGAAACAAAAATAATGAAAAAAAAACAAAATGAAATTTGAAAAATAGTTTCTTGCTCATTGTATTTTACGCCTATTATTTGGCCAAAGAATCAGCGTTGCTATACAACGTGGCAATGCTGCCCACCTATTGGGCACTTTTCCTGTTGACAACAATCTGGACGAATTTTTTGATGCCCTGTTATTCTTTTTCCTCTCGTTTTTAAATTTAAGACTGTTAGCTATGACATTCTGTGAATATTATATTTTAACACTAAGTAATACATTCACTATAATATAATGTTAAAATTTTTGCAGCCATAAGATAGATTTAGACAGTTAAGTAGTGACGTGCTGTATGTTTAGCTTAAATCATCCCCTTTAGACATAGACAACTTAACTGCAGTGCCCCAGGTGCATGGAATTAGTATTTACTATATAGCAGGTATACGTCACACAATACATAACTGATAACGTCAAACAGGTCCGTAATTAAGTACGATGTTGCCATCTGTTTGTCTGTTGCAATGACGACAAGTTATAGTAGGTCATGTATGTAACCGAACTGTATTATGTGCTTACTTTGGAAAAAAAAACACTTAATTCTGAAGTAAATACGAAAAGCAAGCACATATAAGTCACACTGTAAGTACACTACTGACTATCCCTTCAGGGAATATGGTTAATTTGTTATATATCTTTTCTGTGTATCTTTTCTGACAGAAAATAGTATTATTAAGTCTCAAAAATACTAAGACAACAATACAAATTATGTTCAAACTAACCTAACGAACATACTCGACCACCTCGATTTTTAATTTTCACCCCTAATTGCAACCGGTTCGATATAAGCCTCTTATTTTTTGGTTCTCAAACTACCCTCTTAAAAGGGGTGATATAATGATGAGCAGGGGGAAGGATTCGAGAGCTCTCCCATTTTCGATATTCTCTCTAATTGATGGGAATCCTTCTAAATTATTTTCGCTTTCGTATTTGTATTTTCTAAATGTGTTTGTGTTGTGATATTGGTTATAGTTTATTTATTCACCAGGCATCTTCAAAAGGTAACAATCACAGTATATAACTAGGTGTATAGGTTTTAACTTGATAACTACTCAAAGCGTAATCGCACAAGACAAGACGAGTTGTAGGTCGTAGGTCATCCAGACAGGCGCTTTACTTTGTGTAAATTATTTCATCACCACATATTCTGAAAACGGTGAAGGAAATCCTCGTGAGAAACCGGATACCGGAACCGGAACCTTAGAACCAAATATTCGAAGACATATGACATCTACCAAACCGCACTGGGCCCGCGTGGTGGATTACGGCCCACTCCCTCTCACCGAGAGGAGGCCCGTGTCCCAGTAGTGGGAACATTATTGGCTGATTATGATGATATGCCAACAAGACAAGCAACAATAAAAATAATCAGGATAACAACAATAAGAAGCTTATTTTATTTTAGTTTATTAAGGGATAATAAACAACTACAACATATTATACATAGTACAATAGTTAACAAACTTTTAAGGAGTAATGTTGCAGTCCACTACATTATCCGCAAATAAATCATATTTAAAGATCAGTGGTTGCCACTAGAGCATTACCAAAATTAACAAATATTTAAAACAATAAGTAATATACTATAAAGCTAGCTATAGTAACAAAACCAAAACAGATAAAAAACAATTTGAATTACTTAAATTATGCAATTCATAAAACATAATATAATTTCATTATAATATTAGATTTTAAATTTATTTTTCGAGCATGCAAATATATCAATTTCATTGAAATTAGAATTATAGGATTCCAACATTCTATGTATAGGGCAGCGTAAGCCAGAGTTAGTGCTACAAGAATTAAGCGCGAACAGAGTACGAACACGAACCTGATGCACATGAACTGTTCGAGGGACAGAATAACACAGCTTACTCGTCAAATCAATGGCATCGAGATGACTGTGAACAATATCGTGAAGCATGTTGGCCTCCAGGTATTTGCGCCGGTTCTCCAAGCTGATAAGCTTGTACTTATCAAGAAGTTGGGAGTATGATAGATAAGTCTTAGTCCCACAATATCTGTAGCACAAAGCACGGAGGTACTTTCGCTGGACCCTTTCTATTCCAACTACGTACTTTTGGTAGAAGGGATTCCAAATAGGGACCGCATATTCTAACTGGGAGCGAACGAGCGTCTTATACAGATAGAGATAGGTTGAGGTGCGCTTGAAGTCTGTTGAAGATCTCATCACAAATCCATACATTTTAAAAGCACTATTGACTATGGATTCGATATGTTGGTTCAAGGACAGTTTGCCATCAAAGAGAACCCCAAGATCCTTCACTATAGAAATATTATTTAAGGGGATACAGTTAAGGCTGTAATTGTAATTGAAGATGAAATTGTTCTTAGTAGAGTGTATATAGTTACACTTCGGGACACTAAGATGCAGCTTATTGTCAATTCAGTAGGCAGTTAGTCTGTCCAGGTCCTCCTGAAAAGATTGGCAGTCGTCCATAGTACGTATCGCATGAAACGCCTTCAAGTCATCAGCGTACATCAAGAATGTGGAATGTTTAAATATCGTTGATATAAATAATGAATAACAGCGGTCCCAGAATAGAGCCTTGTGGCACTCCGGAAGTAATACTAACAGAGACAGACTGATGACCATTAACTACAGCCCTTTGTGACCGGTTTTCGAGGTACGATACAAACCAACGCAATAAATTTTCGCGTATTCCATTGTAAGCAATTTTACTCAGGAGAATTTCATGATCGACCTTGTCAAAGGCTTTTTTGAAATCAGTGTGGACCGCATCTACTTGCAAACGCCTATCAATACCTTCGAAAAGGTAATTAGCAAACATTACCAGGTTAGATGTCGTAGATCGGCGCTTAACAAACCCATGCTGTTGGGATGATAATATTATGTAGAAGAGGGTAAATCTCGTTGTGAACCAGTCTTTCAAAAAGCTTTGACAAGGTCGGCAGAATCGAGATAGGTCTATATTGGTCGACGTCATGCTTTGAGCCCTGTTGTGCACTGGGGTAATGTTTGCTCGCTTCCACACCACCGGAAAGACACCTTCCTGCAGACATCTATTTAAAAGGATATAGATCGGCTCACAAATATTATCAGCCGTAGCCTTAAAAAAGGCCGCCGGAAGACCGTCAGGTCCTGCCCCCTTAGAGGGGTCCAACCGTTTCTCGGTCTCCGTTCAACTCGCTGAGAATTCTTGATTTATCGATAACTAACATATTACTAATTAAGCTACCATTCTCTGTGCACTGCTGCGGCGGAGCCCAAGTGGTGAGTGTGGGTGATACGGGCTCAAATACAGACAAGGAAAAGTCCGAAAACATATTGCAGACAACATCAGGATCACTTGACATTCTGGTACTGCATCATGGACGGAATGCCTGTCTTACTTTTACGGTTAGAACTGTAGAACCAGAAATGCTTTACGTTACTAGAGAGACTATCTTCTACCGAGTTAATATAATTGGAATAGCAGGTTTTACACATATGTTTGAAGATAGACCTACATTCGGAGAAGTTTTCATAGTCCTTGACGTTGTTGTATTTTTTCCACTTGATCCAAGACAGCAACGTCTTTGGAAATTTGTTCTTTTTAAATATTTTAACTAATTGTGGCGTAAACCAGATTGGGAAGTCAAGTGATCTAGTTCTTGCAAGGGGGACCAGTGGGCTAATTATGTCACTCAACATACTATAGAAGGCTCCACAGCCTCCTCCGATGATAGATTGTCGAAAAGCGCGGACCAATTGATCTCTTCCATGTGTTTATTGATGAGATCGTAGTTAGCTTTGCGGAAGTTATATTTATTTATCGGTTTTCTGTTCATCATTTGTGTGGATAGGCTAACAGGTGCGGTTATAACAAAAGGGGGGTGATAGGGGTCGACTGGTAATAAATGATATTTCAGGTTGCCCATCGAACAGCGAGTGTTCGAGATAAACAAATCCAAGGTCTTTCTCCACTATTAGGCACGCTGTTATATTGGTGAGCATCTAGGGAGGACATGAGATGCTTCAGTTCCGAGCATAAAGGGTGTCTACAAACAAATGCCAAACAGGCCTCATGCCCCGTCGTTATCGTGCTCCACGTGACATTAGGAATATTATAATCACCGACTATGTAAACATTCATGACGTTAGGTGCATTTAAGGTGTCCTGTAAAAAGTCAAAATGAGACGTATAGACATAGGCTAGTCCCCGGCGGGATGTACACCGCGCTGATGACATGTATCTTATGTTTATCGGTTTTGCAAGGCAGAGCAACCATTAGGTGCTCAACATACGCCGAGGGCCCACAGTGTGGGTAATTAAGAATATCAAGTGAGGCCGATTGAAGTTCCCGCAGTATTGCGATGAGCACCCCACCCCCATCTCTCTTCCCTGTATATTCACGATCCCGGTCACAGCGGAATACAACGTAACGAGGGTCAATAAACTCGCTATTCGCTATTTCTGGTATCAGCCAGGTCTCAGTCAGTATTGTGATGTTAGACGAGGATGCCAAGATATTCACAAGCAACGAGTGTAGCTTAGTTCTAATTCCCCTACAGTTCTGGTAGTAAACTAACAAATTATCTGTGCTATCCATTATTTGAGTGTTTTGCAACAAATTTATATAGATCTCGCGTTCTTGTGTAAAACTTGATACTTTGTGTAATCCAATGAATTGTAATGGTACATAAAAAGCTGGTGAAATAAATTAATAAGATTACATTAAAACTTGTAAATAGTTTTGAGTTACATAGTAAAATATAAGGTCCACTAAAATTTAAAGTTGTATATAATTTTAGATTACATTTAAAAGCAAGTGGTTTTGATTTCATGAAAATTGTATCTAGAATTGACTTAAATTTTATAGTAAGTAGATTTAGATTGATTAGAATAGTATTATGTTTAATGGCATGCACAATTTCGTAAAAAATATAAAAGTTAAAACTATAGACAATATTGATACTCAAATGATTTAGACACCTAATCGACAGATTTGGCTCGAATTTTATCGAGATCTCTTTCTCCGCGTCTAGCAAACGAGGGTTCACCTTCACGCTCTCGGATAAGTATTGTGGCATTTCTAATCCACACATATTTGTAGTGATGAATTTTGACAGCATCCCGGGCTTTACGAAATAACTGTTTCTTTTTCAGAGTTAAATGTTCGTTAAGGTAAACAGAAGATGACGTTCCAGTTATGCTAATTTTTTCTGTCTTGGGAGATGACGCCTTACGGAAGGCACTAAGTAGGTTATCCCTGTGTATACACGACGTGAATCTGACGATGATATTTTTTGGTCTAGTGCTCTGTTGGTGTGCATGTGGCACTCTATGAACAGCGACGATGTTCTGCTGTGTCACTGGGGAGTTAAGTGCAAGACCAATTGCTTCAATGAGCGCCGGCAGGTTTTCGTTGCGCCTTTCGGGCAAGTTACCTATGTCAACATTGCATTGACGAGCCTGTTGTTCCAAAATATCAATTTTGGTCTCAAGAGCATTGATCAGCTCTACGTACGCAGCCTTGGTGCTGGTGCAATTCAGTTCGCTGGTAAGTTTCTCAAGGATGACGTAACGTTGCGTCAAATCTTGAGTAGTTGCTTAGAGGCTTGCAACATCATTGCGCAGGTCCTGCACATTCTGCTTCAAACGTAACTGCTCGGTACGCAGCGAATTGATTTCCTTTTGTATATTACCCATAGTAGATTTGATATCATCGCATATTTGAGTCAGGTCTTTACTCATCTCACTCCGCCAGTTGCTGATGGTTTTGTTCAAATCACTTGAGATTCTTTCAAAGTCTGAGGTGCAGATGGTTTCAACAGGTTTAACCGTAGCTTGGCTGGGAACAATGTATGTACGAGGAGAACCGGATTCGTCTCAGGTGCCACAAGACATGTCCATGGAGATATCCACGATCGCAGGTTCCGTATACAGGCGTATCAACATTCGTCCTAAGACGCCTAGTTACGTTGCTGCACGACGGGCACTGCCATGAGGCCTTAAATTCAGCACTTAGCGCTGCCTACTGGCCATACGTGACATTGAGACACTCATAGTGATAGTTATAGTTTAGTCTTAGTTCACACAAGCACTCATAGCTTATTTCACAAAATTACAGCTACAGGGTCTGCGCGTCTTCACCTCCTTCTGCGAAGCAGTAATGCTCGCGAAGGAGGAGGCGGAGCGGGTGAGGGAGAGAGCATTGCGCCCTCACGCCCCCACTAGCCGCCGCAGGAGACGCCCTGGGCGTCGGGAGTCGCCTGCAGATTCCCGGCCACCGTAGGCGCGGGCTTGCGGATGGCGAGCAATGGGTAGCTCGCCGTCCGGTAAGGACCAGGCCCGGGTCGACGGCGCGTTGTGTTCCACGCGCGCCTCAAAGAGATGTCAGCACAAAGTGACGGGGTCCGATAGGGCCGACGCCTCAGGGTCGCGGGTTATTCCACAGAGAAAACCGTGGCCCTGGCACAGGCAACTGAAGGAACACGGGTGGGTTTTAGTCAGTAAAAGTCTGACACGCCCTCCCGCTCCACCCAGAGCGGGAGAAGTCATTTGATGATTTCCCACCCAAAAAAAAAAAAAAAAAAAAGGGTCTGCGCGTCTGCTTTCCAAAAAACTTCCACCTTATTGTGGATACAGCAGGGAATGTGTAGGATCCCAATTACACATGATTAATTTTCGATTTCCTATTATCATATTGCACGTGCTTATTTGTTTAAATGTGTTATAAATACATTTAATATGTCCTTGTAAAAGATCGATATTCGTTTTAAAAAAAACTACTGAATAATTTTAAAATAAATGTGAATTCTATGATATTATGACGTGCATTAATTAGGATTAAGACAGAGCGACATTGACCGGCAGGACGGAGAAGGACCGAAAGCTCAAGGTCTATTGGTCCGGGAAGCGACTTAACAAGATTAAAAAAAGATTGTTGTGCTTATCTGTTTTCGAAAGAATTGTAATAGGTTTATGGATACCTATAATTAATACGTAGGATCTAAGTTGGTACCGTACAACAACCAAAATAGTAAGGTATTGTTATTTGGTTGTAATAATTATTTTAAGGCCGGACAAGCTCAGAGGACACCCGAATACGATTTTGTTTTATTTTGAGGTTGAAAAGTCCTGAACAAATAATTACGAGTGACAATTTCAAATCTTTAAAAACACACCTTATTTATAGGAGGTCTACGATCCAATTTTGACTAACCATGCAAAGAAAACCATAAAACATTATATACAAATCCCACTTAATAATACCCACAGCAATAAAATTAATGAGAAGCTCACACACAGCAAAATATGCGAGCTGCCTATAGCTCTATAGGTAACCAGTATTAATAACCGAGGCGGTGAATTCATATAATTTCTACTCAGTGTTTGTTAGAAACCTTGTTAAGAGAGCGCCACAAGCTAGAGGGTGTAAATTTCACCAACTACCCTGTGCTGTGGGGCTATAAAATTGAAGCATGGAATTTTATTTTAATTTTTGCAACGTCATAGATTTTTTTTCTCTTCTCTTTTAGATGCAGCAGATGATACAAGAAATACTCCGCCCTCGTAATAAAAACTACTCGTTCTAGTTTTAACAACATAGGAATTCCGTAGATCAAACTAACTGTGGCGAAGGAAAAATGTTATAATATCTAAGAATTCGTGATCGCAGTAAGTTGTTCTAAGTGTAAGACGTTGTTACCCAAATAAGTATTCTAAGCTAAGTAAAATATTCTATGCTATCCTGGCAAAGATCGCCGACAGGCTGGACTGCCCTTATATCTGGCATTGCTGTGGCAGGCATGTTGCTGTTCGAAAGTCGGTTAGGAAGTTATAATTATTGTGTAATTTAATTTAATTTTAATGACCAATAATTTTGTAAATGAATAAGTTGCATTGTGTGTATATATTCATTTGTATGATTCTATTGTTACCTGATGATGAATAAATAATAATAATAAGTATTCTAAGGCAAGTATTCTAACCGAAGTATTCGAAGCTAAGGATTCTCAAGCTTATGAAAAAAGGGGCAGCGGATAAATTAAATTAAAAGCTGGAATATTTCTAACTTCAAGCATTTGTAAACTAAATCGCTGCCTCTTCCACCGCCGCTGTTTCTACAGACTGACTGTCCTTAAGCGCTGTCTAATAAATTAGCCTGACGCTATTGTGTGGGCTCACTTACTGGCAGACTTATTTACCTGACTGTTGTGGTAGCCAGAATTCAGACGACGTCAGTCCAACTACTAGATAGGCTTCCGTTTTCTAGCAAAATTTTAGGACTGTGTTTAACTAGGAGGCTTTGTGAAATAACAGAAGATTCGTTCTTCGGGAGTGTCGAAATGTTCGAAGAAACGGGTCTACTTTACGTTTTTTTTTTCGAAAAGAGACACTTCGTTTGTCGAAATATTTAATGTCGTAACACATGTTAAGTACATATGACTGTACGAGTACATAGGTGAAGGATTTAGCGTAAGTACTGTTGCGAATTCTGTCGAAGACCGAACGTCTGTTTAAGATTGAATCTAATTTTATATTAATAATTTTGACTTTTGACTCATTACAAGTCATATCATCAAGCAGTACGATTTAATAATATTTCTTATTACCAGATCATGTTGTTATTATTTTAACCGTAACAATTCTAAGCAAAAAGGAAACAAAGCAATTTTTAATTATAGCATTCATCACATAATAGGAACCTTATGTTTGAAATAATCTCTTCATGCTAAATTAAAAGTTGTCTTTACTGTTACTTGAAGTCTAAAATTATGAACTACATAAACTTTTGGCATACATGTGTAAAGTTTTTGCTCGGTTCACAGAAAAGTTAAGATATTGCTCCAAGTTTAGCTGCTGGGCGTATTAGCTAAATTCAGTGTTGCCTGTTACTAAAATCTGGCCCAGCTGTGAACTAACTTTGTTTACGGACTACGAGTAGTAAGCTGGTTTTCCAACATTTTGTTAGGAATTCCAATAATTAGTACCTCTAACTAAATATTATTCGTGACGACGGTTTAGATTTTAAATCATAATGTACAAAATTGTTTCAGCAATTATAACCTCGTGCGGAAAATTGCTATTGGTAAGTATGTTGGCAAGTTAGGGGGAAGTGACAGAGAAGCCCGCGAAACTCAAATTTTATGTTTCTATAGTATCACTTGAATGTTTAAAAAAAAAATAGTAATTCAATTATATCACCATCTCACCACACACACACACACACACACCTCACTCACACTCATCCTCGCTCCACAGAACGCAGTGGTTACTAAACATTTAATTATTATTTTCTTTTTTTTTTCGTTTGTGTATTTGTAAACCTACCTTTTAATGCACGTCATAATTGTTTCGTCACTGTTTTTTGAGGTTTTGTCTATCGCGCTTCTACATATTTCCTATAAATTGAGAAGTCTGGCTCTTGTAATACATGCCTGTATTACAAGAGCCATACGTGACTTCTCCTAGGACAAGAGCCAGGGCTACACCACAGACAATATAATACTACATACAGATACCCAATCCCATACACGAAATGACACCTCCCTAAGTCTGGCTATTGAGCTGGCAATTATAATTCGTCCAAATTTTCAGTAGATGGTAGCATCAGCGACTCACTTATTGCCAGAGACTGTAATTTTACAACGCCATCTAGGAGTCGACCTACTTCTAAAACGCTTCGTGCAATCCTTTTCAGATAAAGTTTTATAGTTCCGGGTTCAGTAAAACATGTAAATAGATTACTTTTTACTTTTTGTTAGGGTTGGATAGATAAAAAAAGTAGTTTCATTAAAATTAGTAACGTTATAGGGGTACTTTGATGACAGGACAGATTGAGTAGAACGCCATCTATTGCCAAGAGCTCTTTGCAGAGCTCTAAGCAAAATGCGAACAAACGCATCAATCCTGCATCGCGCAAGCAGAGTTTACCGCGCAGATAGCATATATACAACTTCCCGACAACAATCATCGGGCAGTTGCCCACCAGATACGCCATTGGATCTCATGGAGCTTGCCCTTGCGCAGCGTGATGATCCAGAGCTACAACAGCTTCTGAGGGGTAACCATAAGGGGAGTTAGCGACAGTACCAGGTTCAGACGTGAATATTTATTGTGATGTTTCCTTGTCTAAACACAGACCTTTCGTGACACGGACTTACAGACGCCGTGTGTTCGAGTCGTTGCACAGCCTTAGCCACCCTGGTGCGAAGGCGTCCATCAAGATGGTCAGTGAACGTTTTGTTTGGCCGTCTCTTAGGAAAGACGTCCGCGCTTGGGTAAGAGAGTGAGTTCCGTGTCAAAAGTCGAAGGTAACAAGGCATACCACATCTCCTCTAGGTAAATTTGACGTACCAGATGTACGTTTCGCGGAGCTTAATGTCGACCTAATAGGACCACTACCAGTATCTTCTAATTTCAAATACTGCCTTACTATCACGTCGGGGTCACCAGTTTAGAGATATGAGGAACAGGGTGTAAAGTTCACTCATACTCTTGGAAAAGGGAGGATCCTCCGACCAGATGGATGTCGTATCTGGTGGGCAACTGCCCCCTCATATCTCTGAACTGGTGACCCCGAGTATGAACGTCAGCGCAGCCTTCGGGCAACTACTTCAGCGTGACGTCATCATCATCACTCCCGCAAGTCACACAGCCAGCCAGCAACAACGGCTTGAACGGTTGTCCTGACCATCAGCATGCAGCTCAAGCGCATACCTGGTCATCACCTTCAGCCTCATCAGCAACCTTGGCACAGCACACTGCACATTCGTCCGGTCCAAAAGCAGAGTGCTTTATCCCTCTCCTGGTCGACATCAGCAGTCAGCCACCCCGACTCACCGGGGCATCTTCGCAGACAGTTCCGACTCACCGCGAACTATGCGACACCCGGTTCCAACCCACTGGAACCCAACTGGCATTGGCAAGCATCGCAAGATACAAGACTAGGTCCACTATCGACCTCCGGTCTTCGGAGGGGAGTGATGTGGCGGCATCTACACCGCCACATGCGAACAAACGCATCAATCCTGCATCGCGCAAGCAGAGTTTACCGCGCAGATAGCATATATACAACTTCCCGACAACAATCATCGGGCAGTTGCCCACCAGATACGACATCCGTCTGGTCGGAGGATCCTCCCTTTTCTAAAGAGTATGAGTGAACCAAACACCCTGTTCCTCATATCTCTATATCGGTAAATACAGTTAGTTTACAGAATTATAATCATTAAATTGTAACGGTCGCAAATCATTATTTTGTTCAACACACAACCAGACACTGACGAAAGAAATAAAAAGAAAAGTAAGAAATGATTTTATAATTGGTGACATCTTGTAAATGTCACTACATGGCGCTGCTTGTTTCACCAGACATGCAAGAAGACATAAAGCTAAGTTCTTACTGTAAAGCTCGTTATTTTATTTTGGCCATTATTATTTGCAAAACGAGGATAACGATCTACAAATTTAAAAATAAGAGGAGAGATAGTTACTTTATGGTCAAACGCATAGGCAATTTCATGCGTAGAAAAACTATTAAAATTTGGGATTTGAAAACTAATTGGACCGGACTGGCTAGCAATTGTGCGCGTAGACTGATAAATTACGCTTCGATACAACAAAATAGCATAAAATAGTTAATAAAAACAATTAAAACATTATACCAACCACGTTAAATCAGAGCTTTCATAATTATGTGCAAGCAAGACACTGTTAACTTCGAGTCATCTCGGGAAACTTCGTCGGTGCTCGATGAATTTAAGCAATTTGGTCTTTCCAGTCGTGTTTGGCAGATTTCACTGAGCAAATAGAACTTAGTCTTGTGTGATTTTAATCGACATCGAGGTTTTGAACTTGAAGTTATTAAAATTTTGATATCATTGACATTGACGTCTTTATTTGCTCGCTTTGATCGTGAAAATTATGAATTTTTGTTAGTTTAGAATCTGTAACTTTCCTTCGTGAAGCCACAGTTTATGATTATTTGTTGGCATCGTAGGTACTGATGCTGACCACTTATTTAAAAAACTTTTAACTTCATTAAACTTTTATCCAAACCGCTCACAGTATTCGCGTATAATAAACAACATGATCCCAGTTTTGCAATTAACTGTGTCCTCCGCCAACAACTCAATTCATATCATACTCTCCCAAAGCAGAGAAAATTAAACAAAAAACAAAAATAAGCCAGTCAAAAGCCCGTACAGTTGCACAAATATGTAGATTAAGTTCACTCCGACAAAATAAAAACGGCAATTGCGAGAAGAAAATTTGCAGCGAGGGGGGTACGGGGTACCGCTGGTAAATCCCCCATGTGACCACTCGACGGGAATATACCCGGGGAATATATCCAAAAATATACCAACGAAAACCGGGTAGCGATACTCTTTATCCCGGGATTAAATTTTGCAGAGGACCGGGTTTGCGACAGCTAGATGGTCTCAACTGAACAGATAAAACGGACTTGGGGTGGCCCGCCTACTTTATTTGTTTTTTTTTTCTTATTGAAGATTATGCTTGCGAAATGTGTACTTTGTTTGATTTATTTTTTGTGGCTGTGTTGGCTAGGATTTAAAGTATGGTAAAGTTTAAATTAAAGGCGACAGAACGTCTGTTTTTTTTTACAAGGAGGACTGTTTATTAAGAAGTTCATTTACATAAAAAAAGAAACTGTACTAGACGTCTTAAAAAAAAAACTCAACAGAAATCTGCGAAATTTTAAATAAAAACCTAAAGTACTTCCCAAAATCTTTTAAATAGACACACACAAGTCAATGATCGTTAGTTATTAAGGATACCCTGTTGTTTATAATAGGTATGAATCTGTTGTTTTATTCAGTACAAAACGAGACGTAAAATTCCTATAACAGCATGCCCTAATCATCCCAAAGGACCAACTATGGACGATATCTGGTCCTTATTTCCATATAATCACGCATGTTATTAAAATTAACGCAACAGAAAAGTTGCAAACAATCTCATTTACGCAAGTTTTAGTTGCGACCAGGAGAATGACATCAAAACATCCCTAAAAGAGGGTTGACAATGATTAGGGCGTGATAACATCGATATATGTTAACCCAACCCTGCTGGGTTTAATAAGGTTTATTATCTAAATTAACTACGAATATGTTACATATGCGCCTTGTAGGGATGGGACGAGATTGACTTTTGCGAAAGGCAGATGTGCAATGGATTTAGTATTTAACAAATTTGTCTGCCTCGTTTGTCTAGTGGTCGCAATCGCTACTGCTGAGCATGAGGTCCTGGGTTCGATTCCCAGGTCGGGCAACGTGTTATTGGGTTTTCTCAGTAGCAGCCCGGAGACTGGATTTGTGACCGGTAGATGGCAATAGGCTCGCCCCCTATTACATTGGACTAAAGCATAACTGGCGAAATGTGGGTGTACTATAGGTACACCTCTGCCCAACCCTTCGGGGAAACAAGGCGTGATGTTATGTTATTTAACACATTTTGCGGAAGGCATGTTTTATTACCAGTGCACTGACAAAAAATAATAATAACCGTATAAAACTCAAGAACAGCTGTACTGATTTTTATGATATTTGGTGTGTTGGATTTGTCTCCACCCCAAACAGCAGATTAACTATTAAAACATGAAAAAAAATCACATGATTAATATTCTGAGGCGGTACGAAATTCGCCCCGGTCAGCTAGTTTAAAAAACATTTTACAAACTTCTCATTTCCATTACAGCACCAATAGTTTTTGTTTTATGAAATCTTGCCAAACGCGCAACTGATTATTTGAATTATATTTATTTATAAAGTTACGTTCTCATTTGTTGATATTGAACAAAAACCACCATAACCACATTGGTAGGATTTTTTTCATCATAAATTACCATAGATCGCAATAAAATAATTGACCAACCGCAAGTGGTTTGTGGTTGGTTTTTCTACACAGACCAATTTAATAAGCCATTTATCGAGTATTTCAGACGTGTCCCATCCCTAAGACAATTAGGCGGGAATATCAAGTGATGAAGTTGATAAAACAGATAGTACCTATTATATGCGTCTAATAATGACGTGACACTCTATTACATAGTTCACAGCTACTCTGCTTGCCTCGAAAATAATTGCTTATTTTAACCAAATTGGCAGTGTCCAGTAGAAAAACAAAATCTCTGAACAAGGTATTCGTGTAATTTGAAATATCTGTTATCAACATCTTTACTAAAAAAACTTGTTAATATTCAAGTGAAAACTTGAATAAGTTGTGCATTTTTGATATTTTGGAATGGTTAGGGAATAATTTTGCACGAATTGCTTTAATTATCAGTATAAAAGTACTATCATTTATGTGGTAGAATACAATACTTATTTATTGCGCTATCGTACACAAACATGACAATTTATATTACATTAAAAAGTTTATCTCTCAGAAAAATCAATCAATAAAAATCAAAACTCAACAATCATCCGTCTTACGAATTTTCGATCAGGTCACGTGTCCTGACGCGAGTTTGACATTTTTTACCCATTACAAAAAAAGTGTACAACGCCGCCAAAGAAGTTTTCACTTCAAAAAAAAAAACTTCATCAGCCTTGCCTTTTGGGGCCGAATTCCACAACCAAGTTACTAGGTAATACGATACTCCTTAGTTTTTTTTTTAAATATTAATTACAATTTCCTTAAACTTTAATAAAGCACACAACCAGGCCTCTGGGGTCTATGTTAGCATGTCATCAGTAAGATTGGTTGTCAGACTTTCGGGCTTATGACGCCCTGTAACGACGGTCAGTGATCCACGAATGACAGCCAGGACCAACGGCTTAACGTGCTTTTCGAGGCACGGTCAAAATGATGGTCATCCAGCCACGGACCAACCGCGGCCAGCGTAACTAAACCTGTTCGAACGACCCGTGCCGCTCTTATAACTTAGCTACAAGTATCCAAGTGCAAACTAAATACTATACAGGGTGGAAGGGAAATCGACGCACAACCCGATACCATGGACTCAGTACATGATTTTGAACCCCCCTGCGCTGTATTTTTTTGTCGGTTATTATAAAAAAATGCTCTGCCGTACATTTTGACCGCGCTATTGTAATATAGGTATTGCACTTTTCCATGAAACATAGTATTTTTTTTGAAAACCGGTGAAAAATTTCCACTTCATGGGCCCAGAATTATGTACTGAATCCATGGTATCAGGTAGTGCGTCGATGTCCGTTCTACCCTGTATTTATTAAATATTAATTAGTAGTGTGTCACCAAACATCACCAAACCGCGACAATAAATAACATTGCAAAAAAGTACAAACAAAATGAGAACAAACATTTGACCTACAGCGTCCAGTAAATTTAAACTTATTTTCATAGAATTAGGGGTTCCCAACATTTATTATGGCGATAAATTTTAAAGAACATTATTTACACAAAGCCCCGTAGACGTTAAAGACCATTTTCGAAGGCGCACCGAGCGAAAACGATTTGTGTTACAATGAATTTATGCTTTAGGTAGACCATAACGACCTCTGCGTTTCAAATGAACAAATGTTTCGATTTTGAAGACATATTGTTTTGTTTAAATCGGCCAGTAAAGTATTGACGTTTGTGGAAACAAGTTATTGGGATTTAGGGCAAGATTTTGTAATGACGAGCAGTGGTGGCCCAGTGGGAACCGCCCTGACTTAAGTGTAGCAGGGCATGGGTTCGAACCCAGACAGGAAAATTTATATGTGTAATTTATTTCAATAACACTGCTATCAAAACGGTGAAAGAAAAAAATCTTGAAAAAAAAAGAACTTATTTGAGATTCCCAGAAAATACCAAAAATCCTGGCATACTAATCTAGACAAAATCAAACTGGTTGCTAATCTAATTGTATAGTTTTTTATTTTTACTTAACTCTTAATACTGACTTATTCCTTGTTAATATTTTAGGAAAATCGTATACTTTTACAATATTTGTAAATATGTGAGCACCATATCACGTGAAGAGAGCAGTGGTGGCCCAGTGGTAACGGCCGCGACTTACGAGGTGTATGTCGTAGGTTCGAACCCAGACAGGCGCTTTACTTTGTGTAAATTATTTCATTACCACTGCTCTCAAAACGGTGAAGGAAAACATCGTGAGGAAACCGGCATGTCTAAAAACCAAAAATTCGAAGACATGTGACATCTACCAACCCGCACTGGGCCCGCGTGGTGGATTGGGCCTCCTCTCTGTGAGAGAGAGTGTGACCACACTCGCTCTCACAGAGGGGAGGCCTGTGTCCCAGCAGTGGGAACATAATAGGCGGATTATGTATGTATATCACGGTCATTATATAAATTCCCTTTAACTATTGTGGTATAGTGTTCTTATTCTTAGTGCATCGACTTAACATATAAATTATAATTAATGTATACCAAATATTGTAAAACATTATAAAAGAGTAAAGGTGCTCCGTCTTGCCCATAATTTTCCATACGAAATTACCTTTTGGAAGGGGCGCCTAAAATCAATTATGTTTCAATGTAAATGTTGACGTTCAAAAGTGCCTTTTATGTGGCTATTTGAAATAAATGACTTGACTTTACGTAAAGTAACAAGTATCAAAGGACTTGACAACGATTGTTTTCCATTGTGGCTTCGCAATTATAAGCATAACAAATAAAAATACACATATTTCACTAAAATCTTTATACAATCATTGCCTTTTCCGAACTCTTTTGGGGTCGGCTTCATGTCAAACTGGATGCATCTGAAAACCAGTATTTAACATGGAGCGACCGTGCCTATTCGACGTATACGACCCAGTTCCTGAGTATCAAGATACCCATTGGTGGAAGGACTGGTTGTCAGGCTTTCGAGATTCTGACTACCAATATTTTACTAACGCAAAAGTTAAAAAAAATAACATAATATAACATAATATTAAATCACGCCTGTAATCCCAAAAGAGTTAGGCAGAGGTGTCCCATGTAATAGGGGGCGAACCTATTGCCATCAACCGGGCACAAATCCAGACTCCGGGCTGCTACTGAGAAATTCTAAATAGAAAAACCCAATAACATTTTGCGCGACCTGGGAATCGAACCCAGGTCCTCATGCTCAGCAGTAGCACTTGCGACCACTAGATCAACGAGGCAGTTCTTTAATTTAATTTCTGTGTTTAATCAAAAGCTTTACGCTTAGCTTCAAGACACATAATTACATTGCTATATGGCAATCCGTAATCAAGCTTAACGTTGACCTAGGTGATAAAAACACAACACAGAATTTGTAATCCATTTCAATTTCACGTAAACAGCTCTACCAAAACATCACATCTGTGAGGCCCAATTTTTCTTGAGCTTTAGATAAAATAAGGTAAGTCCTATTTGATATAAAACTAGCTTAAACCGGCGGTTTCGCTCATTTAGAAGTAAAAAAAGTGTTTAAAGACTTTCTTGGCGATCGGTCAAATGTCGTTGTAGTTTATCAATTTTATAAATAACAATAGTTATTTGTTTTACACATGGGTTTTTAAAAGGTTTTCAAAAGTGTTTTTAGCCGTGAGTGCTTGGATTGAAACCTGAGCTAGCGAAGAGTCCTAGTTTTCTTTCTTTCTTGCAAGTTCCCCGTAGTGTGGTGAAAATTGTTGTGTTTCACTTATGGGTAAAAGTTTTTAGCGTTTCGTGATTTGAAACCTTCGCGACGCTCAGGGTTCTTCTTTTAAACCACTCGCTTCGGTCGTGGTTTAATTCTAGAACCCTTCGCTAGCTCAGGTTTCAATCCAAGCACTCTGGAACATACCTGGGTACCTTTTAGGTACTTACCTTATATTGAAGGTCAAAATTCTAACTTGTGCTGACGTAATTTTAACAAAATTAAGTTTTAAATGCTATAATGCAACTTTAAATACCCCCACGACCCCCGTACTGTTGCATGCACCCATAAGGTGCGTTACGTTGCGCACTACCGCAAACAACGATAATTCACACCAAAAATAAAATTCATTTCACAGCCATTGTTTTTGTGCTATGCTGCCTAGTTTTATATACAGATTGCATGATTGACGGCTATGCGTCACAAAGCCGTCATCTACATCGGTCATTTTGTACCCTGTATATCTAACTACTACAGTAGGTAGAACCCGCATAACACGATCACGCATAAAACGATTTCTCGCCTAATACGTCAGTCCCTACAACTTGAGACATGTTCTCATACATTTCTTAACGCATACGATTCGTCATCCCGTTTAATACGCGTAAATGCGCACGCGTGTTGTCTCTCGCGGCAGCGGCGAGCGTCTGCTGTCTTAGCGGTGCGGTGCGCGGTCGTGAGCGTCCGGCCTTCTCGCGCCACCACGACCGCGCACCGCCACCGCGCACTGCTATCCACGTCGTGTCAGTGTTGTTCATTTTTTTTTTTGATATAAAATGTCTATTGCCACTTCAAGAAAAAAATAACGTATTGAAAGTTTTTGATGAAAAATCACAAACCCAAAATGAAACACAGCTGATGATCTTCAGTCGCCAGTTACTACGTTACGTACCATTTTAATCAAAATCAATAACCATCCATCAAAATCTTTTTGTCAAACCAAAATAAGTAATTACTTCAAGTAACGTAATTAGGTAGTGTATACACTAAATACACATTTTTATAACGTAATTTAAAAACACATAATAATGTACTTGCATAACATTATATGTATAATTCAACAGCTAATTAAATCATTCTATGTATGTGTCTCACGTTTTATTTTTCACTATCCCCCACCCTCTTTCCCGCTTTCTCGCATAAGACGCGTTTTTAGTTGGGTCCCTGTGAAATCGTCTTAAACGGGTTCTACTGTATCTACTAATATATAAAAGTTTCGTGTCGCTACGTTTGTTACCAAACTCCTCCGGTTTGATACCAAAGGAGAATGCCCATAACTAGGTCCCATTAAAGGTTTCGAGTGTCTCAACTAAATACTATGTATAAATTATATCTAGTTTTTATACGTATTTAGTTATTATATGTAAACATACAAATTATCAATACCAAAAGCGAACACACAGTTTACACAGATATGCCAATCTGGTAAAACCATTTTTATTTGTATGTTGTGATGGATACATTTTAGAGTGTGTTGGACCATACGAAACAACCAAAAATGATTCATCAATAATGAGTAATCTAATTAGAAATGAAAATGGCCCAAGGCAATTCTTCAGAGAAGGTGATGTTTTTATTTTAGATAAAGGCTTTAGGGATGTGATTCCAGAACTGGATAACTATAATTTTAAAACTTATATGCCTGAGTCATTATTGACTGACTGAGGCAATTAACAACTGACCAAGCTAACAAATCTAGATGTGTTACTATGTGTAGATGGGTAGTTGAAATTGTAAACAGAAGAGTAAAGAGAGATTTTAAGCTTTTTCGACAGGAACATTTTAATAGAGCTTCAGCACACCTTATGGTTGATTTTAAAATTGCTTGTGGCCTATTGAATAAATTCTACCCAACAATAATTGAAGATCGGCATGATGCTGTAGAGTATTAAGGAATTGCTCAGGCAAGGTTGAATAGCAGAAATTATTTGTCGGAATTTATTCAAAGGGAAAACATTAACAGAAGACGTACTTATTTCGAAAACATAAACAGTAGTACTCCCCATTTAAATAGTTTCCCAAGATAAAGTTTAAATGACTTAAGAAGATTTGCTTTGGGATCTTACCAATTAAAATAGGCGATCCTATTATGGGGAGCACATAAGAGCTAATGGTACATACAGTGTCGAAATAAGCAGTGAAATAGAAGAAGAGATGCCCTTAATATTGACACAAAATAGTTATTTGATTAGGGCTAGAATTAAATCCCAGCACATAAGCAATAAAACTTATTATTCATATTTATTAATGAGCAAAGATGAAAACAGGGCAAATTCTCTAGACGGTATCATTGCTTATTATTGTAACTGTTTAGTTGGAAATCGTACACGTACTGTGCTCATACTATGACGATATTATGGTATTTGAGCTGGGTCCGTTTCAATGATATAATGTTTTATTTTGAATTTATTGTTTTATTTATTTGATACGTGGAACTTGTACTTCACGGGATTCCCATATAACCCACCATTTGTTATGTATTTCTGAGTTAATTTAATCATATTCAATGGGTGTTGCCAAAGGACATTAGGACTTCCTCATGACATTTCAAGTATATTAAATGAAACTATGACTTTGTGTATATATATCCTGTGAGTAAATCAATAGAGCCAAAACTTGATGCCTATATTTGCTGTTTTTTAAACATTTTTATTTTTTGCTACCGTTATCCTAACATTATACTTACCTTAAACTAATCTTATAATAAATTATTTTATGGAAATGGCTTCGGCCTTAACTGAGATAGAGATTTCCATTTATAGAGTAGGTACCCTTTAGCATTTCAATGATGTAAGAGAGGAACTAGGTTAACATAACCTTTTAATGAGTGTTGTATAAAAAAAAACTGGAAAACCTGAGTGAAAAATATAAACCGTTTTCTAATTTTGAACTAGGACTATTTTCTCTTAATTATAAAGTAAAAATCGTCCTGACACAACAATTTTTCACTGAGACCCAACTTCCCTACCATGGTGGGCATTTTCCTTTCATACAAACTGTATGAAATTTTGTGTGCATATAGGGTAGGTCAGAGAATCGGCCAACATCTATTTTTCATAC
This sequence comes from Dasypolia templi, assembly GCA_963555695.1. Taxonomy (NCBI): domain Eukaryota; kingdom Metazoa; phylum Arthropoda; class Insecta; order Lepidoptera; family Noctuidae; genus Dasypolia; species Dasypolia templi. Next base: position 6,693,954 of record OY743137.1, on the reverse strand, counting down.
CCCTAAATGATAAGGGTGAACCACCCATCCCAATTTTTATTTCTTTGATAATTTTATTTTATTTTATTATGATTTGGCACTGAAAAATACATGTACAATTTTCACCCTTCTACGATCAACCCCCATTTTTTTTATTGCGATTTTATATGACTGTTTGATCAAATTTAAACTAATCTTCAACACAGAGGTAGAGATGAGAACGAAGCCTGTTATACGTCACTGTTGTACGTCATCAATTCATTTTATTTTTTTCAGTGCAAACCTCATGTTAATTTTATAGTCATAGTGAATTTATCATTATTGTTCAGTCCTATTATAATTCTTATATATTTTAATAATCTAATACTCGTATATACAATTTTCGTGTCACAGTGTTTGTAACAAATCTCCTTCGAAACGGCTTGACCGATTCTTATGAAATTTTGAGTGTATATTCAGTAGGTCTGAGAATAGGACGTAAACTATAAAAACAGAAGCAAAACAACGTTTGCCGGGTCAGCTAGTATAATATAATATTTTTAATTACTTAAACAAATACACACTGTAGAAACACTGTGAGAATGCTTACAAATATGTTGAATTAAGAAGTTTGTCAGGACACTGTTTGTTCTGAACACTGACACACCTTAGTTATTAGGAAGGGAACCGTCCTTGGATCACTTGGGGCGCCGGAGACTGCCAGCAGTGGCAGCTGATGCACAGCACTTGATCGGTAGGGCCTACGAAGGGGCCGCCCTTAGGGAGCGTTGAGGTCGACACCGTAGTACGCCTGTAGCGCACGGTGGGGCCACGCCTTCAGCGCGTCTTCGAAGCTGCGTGCCGTATGGGGCAGCGTGCCGATTAAAGTAGCAAGCCTGCAGCCGGGACGTAGAACCCTGGAAGACGCGTTAGAAGGTGCATGTGAGATGCAGTGCTCGAACAGCTGGCCGCGTGCGATGTGCCCAGCTTCATTCCCCTGAAGCGACCAAGGCACGGTGCAATGAGAATGAGAGGAGTAGGTGAAAGCTTAACACATCGCAGCGGCTAACAGGCACAGAGGTTGCAAAGACAGCATAGCACAATGACAGATGGAATAGGGTTATACATGTGACATGCAAGCACATAAAACATAAATTGAAACATGATCTTAGCAGATGGCTCGCCGTATCCCATATAGTATATAGTAAACTAATTAATGAGGAACTCACTCTAGGTTCGGGTACCAGGAATCCTGAGGTCGCGCACGTATGGGAGTGGCGCGAGGAGGCAAAACGCCGGGGTGTAACTCCGCTGCCGCGAGAAATCACGGTACAGCGGACAGAGCTCCGGCGGGATCTCATGGCGACATGGAGGGTGCGATTGTCGCAACCTAGTGCTGGGCACGCCACAATAGCGGCGGTAAGTCCCCTCTTTGAGGAGTGGTTGGAGAGGCGCCACGGCGTCCTCACCTTCCGCCTGACACAGGTCCTCACCGGACACGGTTGTTTCGGGAGGTTCCTGTTTCGCATAAGGCGGGAGGAAACGCCCGGGTGTCACCATTGTGTGGATCGCCCGGAGGACACGGTAGAGCATACGGTGGAGGTATGCCCAGCTTGGGCGGAGCACCGCAGTGTCCTCGCGGAGGCGATTGGCGGCGGCGATCTCTCGCGTCCGGCCCTGGTCCAGGCCATGGTACGGAGCGAGAGGGAATGGCAAGCCGTCACCTCCTTCTGCGAAGCAGTAATGCTCGCGAAGGAAGAGGCGGAGCGGGTGAGGGAGAGAGCCTTGCGCCCTCACGCCCCCACTAGCCGCCGCAGGAGACGCCCTGGGCGTCGGGAGTCGCCTGCAGATTCCCGGCCACCGTAGGCGCGGGCTTGCGGACGGCGAGCAATGGGTAGCTTGCCGTCCTGTAAGGACCAGGCCCGGGTCGACGGCGCGTTGTGTTCCACGCGCGCCTCAAAGAGATGTCAGCACAAAGTGACGGGGTCCGATAGGGCCGACGCCTCAGGGTCGCGGGTTATTCCACAGAGAAAACCGTGGCCCTGGCACAGGCAACTGAAGGAACACGGGTGGGTTTTAGTCAGTAAAAGTCTGACACGCCCTCCCGCTCCACCCAGAGCGGGAGAAGTCATTTGATGATTTCCCACCCAAAAAAAAAAAAAAAAAAAAAAAAAAAAAAAAAAAAAAAAAAAGGAATCCTGAGGTCAGGAATAGCTTAGCTCGCTATGCAAGCGGAAGTCAAAATGGCTGAGTGTTCTTAGAAAATTAGTGTTGTTCCCTGATTGTAGTGATGTGCGTTGCAACTTATTTATGAATTATTTAGATCACTCGACTATTTAGCGCTGAGACTTCTCACAACGCTACAGTATCCACAATCATGTGGATGAGCACTGCTCTCCTGACAAGGTGATGAATACCTGTGTTAATTAGAAACAAATTGAAATGACGTATAGTTACGTAGTGCTTGTGATGTTACTGTTACAATTTCTAATAAACAGTGAGTCTGGTCACCTATGACCAGCTAGTTTAGGGCAAGTAGTACAATTATTTTTATTAAAAAATTACTCGTCATATTTATGTTATTTTAGCCCATCCGTATTAAAATGGCTGCAATTTTATTTTTTATATCAACTGTGTAGGTACGGTCGCGCGCTTCAATTTATAATATCTAGTGATGTAGAGTGTTTTGTTTCAGTAATTTCGTACGACTGCTAAGAATATAGGAAACAGTTTTATTCTTCTTCTATTATCCTTTTAAGAAACAGAAAATAATTTGCAAACGAAAAATATTATAAAATAAATTTTTTTTTTTTTTGTTTGGAATTTTTATTTTTTGATTAAAATTTCAAATGGTGATTTGTCGAATGGTGAATTGATCATATTACTTAATGCGTTGGACATCGATGACCAGACACGCTATATAACAAGAGATCCTACTTGCAATTGTTTAACACTAAACATTAAATTCAAGGCATCTCGAGAACGATTATCCTCTACACGGGGAGGACTTTACAAAATGGCGTCGCACTCACGCCCTCTTGCCGGCACTCAAAGGTTATTTACGGCAATTTCCATCTTCACGGAAAATGTGGAATATTGCTAAACTTATTCTATTGTGAAACGGATCGTTATAATACTTATAATTATGTTTTTGACTTAAGTATACAGAAATTCGGCACGTTGTAAAATTGGGCATTAATAACCCCTAATTTGGAAGTCTTGTTAAGGGTCTTAAGTAATCTGCCACAAGTTTTTTTTGTACTTTGTATTTTGTGCACTGAATAAGGTTTTTTTTTCTACTTCTGAATATAGGCTACCTCATCATCATCATTGTTTTTCTCCACTTATGAATATAGGCTACCTAATCATCATTTTTGTTATCTTCACTTAAGAATGTAGGCTACCTCGTCATCATCATTTTGTTATCTTCACTTAAGAATAAAGGCTACCTCATAATCACTTTTTTATTTTCACTTCTGAATATAGGCTACCTCATCATCATCATTGTTTTTCTCCACTTATGAATATAGGCTACCTCATCATCATTTTTGTTATCTTCACTTAAGAATGTAGGCTACCTCGTCATCATCATTTTGTTATCTTCACTTAAGAATAAAGGCTACCTCATAATCACTTTTTTATTTTCACTTATGAATATAGGCTACCTCATCATCATAGATTTTTTATCACCACTTATGAATGTAGGAGGCTACCCAAACATCATCATTTCTCCTGCCCATAAATCAAAATTTTCCTTCCTTCCTTTTTTCCATTGTTAATCGTCATCTCGATAGTCACTCAAAATAAGGTCAATAGTTCAATACATACTACTACCTATTAGTCATTAATTTTATTTTATTACATATATAGACAGTGAAATAGATACTGATACGACATATTAGTATTGAGTTAAAAGGTAACTGCTTGTTTCTTAAGAAATATCTTCCAACAGACCTGCCAATGGAGAAATAAAAAAGAAATATTGACAATAGTGTGTGAGAACAAGAAGAGAAGAATTTGATTTTGTTAAGTCTTAAACTAGAATATTAAATATACCTACATATAATGCAGGAAAATTAGCATTCCCTTAAATAAATACATGACTCTAAAGTAATTAAACATATGTATATTTAAGTAGCCGCGAAAGCGCCTGTACAGATTACAACATTGTCTAATGCGTGACTATTTACTAAATAATTGTTATTTCACGACGAAGTGGATTATCAATGCCATCTATTAAATTATAAAACTAATTTCTATGTTTTAGTCAAACTTAAGTTAACATTAAAAAGGAACATTTATTTTACAGTATTTGGGTTTTATTCATGTTAACAGTTTGGTTTTTAGACACACTATTTTTTTAAATGATACAGCGCAACTGAATGTGCCGAAAATAGCGCGGATTGTAATTCATATAATCAATCACTGAATGTAATAATTTAAGACGCGAACTTAATAAGTTTCAATATTAGAATACAAACCTATGCCAGAAAAGGCGCTGAATCGGGCTGATGATGAGGGTTTTGTAACAGTGCAAAGGAGGAAGCGCCGATCGCGGACGGACAAGAACCGCTGCGGCAAAGCTCCATAGATACCCGAAGTTGAAAAAGCCGAACACACCGGTGTACTGTACATCTCCCGCCTACACTACACTACTAAGGCGGGAGACATCAAAGAGTACGTGCGCCGGAAGGCGAGGTACACGCCGAGGGTGCAGTTACTGGAATCGCACCGCAACTTATGTACATATATGTCAACTTCAAGGCGTTCGTGGTGCGCGTACCGAATTATTAGCTGCCCGTCGTCATGGAAGAAGGCTTTTGGCCGCAGGACGTGGTGTTCCGTGTCTTCCGCGGACAAGTACCACAGGACAGCACAAGAACAAGCTAGGGAAGTGCTACTAACATAGTTTTAAGCTATATATATTTACAAAAAAAATTGTTTTATACTTTATATATGTTAGTTGGTAATGTATATGTCTATGGGCCATGTAGCCTGAAATAAATGTTTTATCATTATTAAAAGTATTATTTTACACAGCAATTTTCTAATGAATACCTGCTGTTATATTAAATTCCTTGAATGATAGGTCTAATAAGTGTTAAAGTGTAAAATAGTAATAATAAAGTTGTAGAAAGTCTTGAAGCTTGTAATTTAACTTTATTTCTAAAAACACTAATAAGATTCTGTGTTTGAGAAGGAGAGTGACGTTCATGATGGCGGGTGGTATCGCGATCTCCATAAAGTAATAATGTTACTTGATCGCGATGAAAGTTGTTCTCGAGTAGTTGTGTTAAAAGGACTTAAATTATCAGTGTCGAAAAACCCTTTAATGTTGTGGTTAAAAGGAGTGTCCATGGAGTATCTTGCTTGTTCTCCCTATACGGAGCCTACCTCGCTTTGTAGTGGACAATTAGCTTCACTTATTAACTCAACTAAACAACTTGCTCAATAATAATTCAAAAGTGCCTGCAAATGCTTCAATCGAAATACACGCTTTGAGTTTAAGTGTTGTGTGTGATTGAAAATCAACTACTACTATGTATATGTAACCATTGTTTGTGAAAAGAAAATATTATTTTGCATTGAATTGAATTGAACTACCTATCTACCATCAACGAAAGATTACGCTGGAGACTGGTAGGAGACTACTTCCCTACACAATTGCCCCCCTATTGTCTAATATGTATTCTCGCAGTTAGCAGGAAACGTAATACTTTTTTAATGGAAATTTGAATTGAGAAATAGATTTTAAATCTCGAAGGCTAGTCGGAATTTAACAGTTTTTTAATTTTTCGTCGGTCACTGTATGCCTAATAGAGGACATCGCTGTCAAGGTAGATCGTGGCAAAGGTGGTGTGACGATCTTATCATGTTTGCGGGGCCAACATGGACAGAGAACGCACAAAACAGAGAGGAATGGAAGGAAAAAGGGGAGCTTTTTTTTAAATAGGTTAAAGTTTTCGCCAAGCTAAGTACAAATGTGTACTTTTCTCACCTATATAGGTTAAAGTTTTCGCCAAGCTAAGTACAATACTATGCTTTTATCACCTATAACTGTTTATTTATGTCAACAAAATTATGACTTGTCATTAGTAGTGTGTGTGTGGTGCTTCTGATCAGACCATGTCCCACTCGCTGGAGTGTCCTAAGTGTCCGTTCACCTGCCCCTCGTATGACCTAAAGAATGCCACTGATGCCGCAATACACTAAGCCACCAGCTGACATCAAACAATAAAAAAACAACGAAGAAGATTACCATCGACACGAAAAGAAGAAGATTGTAGTGTAACTAGAACGTTAAAATTTCCTCAGTTCAGAAGCTTGCCCGCGACTTACCCACTCTATCGCATCGCATGACCTGCCCGCGCTATCACTTCGTTCTCGGTAAACGTTTTTTTTTTCTTTATGCTCGTCTTCTCAGGGTCATAGCGTGATGTAAAAAAGGCTATGTAGCCTATAGCATTTCCCAAGAATTCAGATTCAAGAGCTATCAAATGCAAAAGTTTTTTTTGATGACCGGTAGTTTTAGAGATTACCCCCCTACATACAAACTTACAAACAAACAAACAAGCTTTTACCTTTTTATAATAATAATATACCTGGACGTAGTTATGCAACCTGAACCGCAACGAGTAATCACCGTGAGAGCATAAAATGCACAATTGCAGTTTAGGGTGGCCCTTCTAGACGGTTCCATGCATTTTGTCAATCTAGCATTTTAAGTAGCTGTAAGTCCCACGATGTAACCAATAGGATAGATTTGAGATTATTACATGAGAGCATACGCTTCTGCTCAGACGTATTCAACTCTTTTATTATAACGCTCCCAAAAACTTGACTGGCGCAGCCGGTAGGATCGCCGAAATAGAGCTGCGCTGTCCTTCGCGTTTTTCCGAAATAAAACTTTTTCGTGTTACGCGTTCGGGTGGCCCTGAAAGCTGTGGTGATTCTACGAACCAAACAAATTGTCATGGTGGAGCATAGAATGAGAAAGGCGAACTGGTGAGTCCAAATTTTCACCTTCCTTTCCTATTTCCTTTGTGTGTTATTTTGCGATTAGACGTCTCGCGTTGTAACGTTATCTGGTTTTGCATAAAATCTGTAAGGCTAGTCTAATAATAGAAAAAGTTATTTAAAGTTATACTATAAAAGAAATAATGAAATAATTATTGATAATTAATTAGAAAAAAATATTTTATTCCGATAAATTGTTTAAAGTTTTATTTGATTAATTACTATTAGATGTAGGGAATTATTTTGTGTTTAAAAGAACTTCAGTTATACTTTTCAGTTCTGTTCTTTATATTATTATTGTGCGTTAAGCTAATTAATAGCATTAAAAATGGAAGATCACGTAAAAATTGTCATGATTCCAAATGAAATGATTAAAATTATTCCGCTATTTGACGGCGATAAGCGACATTTAAATCTTTTTATACGTAAGAGTGAATATATTATAAATAAATACAGGGGAAGTGACGAGCAAAACTTGTATGTCATGCATGCTATAACGAGTAGATTAGCGGGGAATGCAGCCGCGCTTATCAGTGAGCGCGAGGATATTGTTACATGGGAAGAGTTTAAGGTGTTATTAATACAACATTTTGGAGACCCCAGAAGTGAAGAATGTTTAGCAATTGAATTGGAAACTTTGCGTATAAGAAATGGTGAATCATTTTTGGATTTTTGTAATCGTATTCAATCAGTGCGTAGTATTTTAATATCAAAAGTTAATAGATTATCGAGTAGCATGCGCGAAAGTAAAATAACGATTTATAATAATACGTCATTAAACGTGTTCCTTTATAATCTACCGGAAAATATGGTGCGTATTGTGAGATTAAAAGCACCGTCCACTCTGGAACAGGCTTTATCTTTCGTCTTAGAAGAGGTCAATTTCCATGACCAATATAATGCCCGAAATAAAATACTGCTGACGTCCTCCAGTAAAAATGCTGTACCAAATAATACACAAACGTTTAAATTCGGCACAAATAATTATAATACGCCTATTAATACTAATAAATCTATTTTTACTCAACCAAATACACAACCCAAATTTTATTTTGGTAACTCCCAAGGTCAACCATTTGGAATGCGTCCTCAACAATTTGGATTTCAAGGCCAAACATTTGGTTATCGCCCACAACAATTTGGGATACGTCCGCAACCATTTGGGATGCGCCCCCAACAATTTGGAATACGCCCTCAGCAATATGGAAATCAACAACAATTATATAACAGACCCTTACAGCCATTTGGCAACCAGAACCAAACGTTCAATAGACCTTTACAGTCATTCGGTATTCAGCAACCAAAAATTCAATCTAGTGACGCTGACGTCACAATGCGCACTGCGCCTCCGGCCAAGGTCCATATTAAAGGATTTAAATTAAACGAGCTTGACCTTGACCATAACGATGATAGTATTTTTCCTTACGATTACCAATGTAACGATGATTATTATCACGAATATAGCCCTCTTACCGAAAATCATGACGAGAATTATACGGAAGAAATTAATGAAGAAGTTTCAGTGGAAAATAATGAGGATTTTCCATTATTGGCCTCGAAAAACATAGTGAAATAATACATTTAAATTGCGATACATGCCTTAAATTACCATACATTTATATACCAGAAATAGATGCCAAATTTATGATAGATACGGGAAGTACTAAATTATTTATAAACCCGGAAAAGGCCAAATACTACTTTTACGATTATATTTACTACGACCCATTTGAAGTTAGAAGTACTCACGGTACAAGCCAACATGAACGAGTACTTTTGATTCCGGCATTTCCAATTTTTAATGTCAATGAAACTCACAAATTTCACATCTATGAAGTCGATCCTAGCTTCGACGGTTTACTAGGTAATGATATTTTACATAGTATAGAGGCGGTAATAGATCTAAAAAATGAGGTCCTCAAAACGAACACTACAGTAATACCGATTACGCGCGACAAGAATAAACATATATTAGAGTTAAAACCTCGATCAGAACAAAGAGTTAAAATTCCTGCAAATTATCACTCTGGCAGTGCTATAGTGGATTTTAGAGAATTTACTAAAGGCGTACGTATGCCCAGCGCTTTAGTTAAGTGCAAAGACGGTTACTTTACTACCGTTATTCAAAATACTCTCGACAAACCAATTAAATTAGCAATTACTAAACCATTTGAAGTAGAACCATATGAAAATCACATAAATGATTATGATGTTAATAATTTTAAAGACATTGAAAATATTGAAGTAGAAAAGTTATTAACGGATAACTTACAAAAGCTTCGTCTGAATCACATGTCAGTTGAAGAAAGTAAAGCCATAAGTGCATTATGTTTAGACTATAAAGATATATTCTATTGTGATGGCATTCCATTAAGTTTCACGAACCAAGTCAAACATTGTATTAGGACAAAAAACGAAGATCCTATTTATGTTAAACCATACAGACAACCCCCTAGTCAGTCTCAAGAAATAAAGAATCAAATCGAGAAGTTACTTAAAGAAAATGTCATTCAGGAATCTCATTCACCTTGGTCAGCCCCAGTTCATTTAGTCCCAAAAAAGAAAGATGCATCAGGAGAAATAAAATATCGAATGGTAATTGACTACAGACGGCTAAACGAAATAACAGTTGACGACAGATACCCACTTCCCAATATCACTGATCTGTTCGATAAATTAGGTAAAAGTACATACTTTACGACATTAGATTTAGCAAGCGGTTATCACCAAATTGAGATTAACGAAAATGACAGAGAAAAAACAGCATTCAGCACTGAAAACGGACACTTCGAATTTTTAAGAATGCCGTTTGGCCTCAAAACTGCTCCCGCAACCTTCCAACGAGCAATGGACAGTGTTTTAAGAGGGTTGCAAGGAATCCATTGTCTGGTATATTTGGATGACATTATAATATTCTCAAATTCGCTTGCAGAACATATCCAGAAATAAAGAGCAGTTTTTGATCGTTTGAAGTCAAATAACCTTAAAATTCAACTTGATAAATCCGAATTTCTTCGGAAAGAAGTCTTATACCTAGGTCATGTTATCACTAAAGATGGCCTTAAACCTAATGATGATAAAATTAAAGCAGTTCTAAATTACCCACTGCCAAAAACCGTGACAGAAATTAAAAGTTTTTTGGGCTTGATAGGTTATTACAGGCGATTTATTCGAGATTTTGCCAAGGTAACACAACCACTAACTAATTGCTTAAAGAAAAGGAACAAAATTATTATAAATCAAATATACATAGATGCTTTCCAAAAATGTAAAGAGCTTCTTACTAATGCTCCTTTACTTCAATATCCCGATCCAGATAAGCCTTATATCTTAACTACAGACGCATCGTCAAATGCCTTAGGCGCAGTACTATCGCAAGGCATCATAGGGTCTGATAAGCCAGTGGCTTACGCCAGTAGAACTTTAAGTGATACAGAGACCAGATACAGTACTATAGAACGTGAACTTTTAGCGATCATTTGGGCGGTAAAATATTTCCGGCCATACCTTTATGGTAATAAATTCATCATTTATACTGACCATAGACCCTTAGCCTGGCTCTATTCTCTTAAAGAGCCAAACAGTAAGCTCACCCGCTGGCGACTTCGTCTTCAAGAATATGATTTTGAAATTAAATATAAAAATGGCAAGCAGAATACAAATGCTGATGCCCTGTCTCGTATTAAAATAAATGTATTAGGTGCAGATGAGGATGGATTATCTATGAAAGTTAACGTAGATGATAAAGAACTAAGAACAAAAAAAAACCAAGCTACGCTCAAAGTAGATAATTTAACTAATACCGATAGTGGCGACTCTAGAACAATGTCTATCTCGGATTTGTCCGCTACTGTAACAGCCAGTTCTGAATGTGATACAAATGAACCTATTCCACTTATTCCTGCGAAAGATAAAACATTCACAGTGCATTCAGCTGAAGATATGGAATCAATTGGTATTCCAATATTACAAGAAGCAATAGACACGAAACCGAATCAGATATTAGTCTTTACGTGGCATAAAAACGATATGCAAGTTACAGATCTTTCCCGTGAAAAACAAAAAATCCTTGAAGTATTTCTACCAATAAATAATGATAAATTAATTAAACAGTTTTTAAAAGAATATGTTAAATATAAAATTAAATATTTTATATATTTTGAAAGCATAGAACATAGGAAACAATTTAGTAAGATTATTATACAGTTATTCAAAAAAGGAATGGTAGAATTCGTGGAATGTACAGAGCGTGTAGTTTTTGTTGAAGATGAAAACGAACAAAAAGAAATCATCTTACAACATCATGAAGGAAAAACTTGTCACAGAGGTATAAAAGAGACTATGTCTAGGATAAGAAGAAACTATTTTTGGCATAGCATGCAAGAGACGATTTCAGCCGTAATTAATAATTGTGAATCGTGCTGTAAAACTAAGTATGACAGAAAACCCATAAAGCCTTTTCTACAGTTAACTCAATCACAAAATGCACCATTTCACGAAATTTTCATAGACATTTTTGCTATAGAATCTATATACTTTCTTACATTAGTCGACGCCTTCAGTAAACTAGGACAAGCAATAGAAATATCGAATAGATCTACACCCGAAGTAATACGTGCGCTTATTAAATATTTTTCCATTTACGGAACCCCCAAAAAAATTAGTTGCGATCCCGGCAGTGAATTTAATAATGAATTACTGAAGCAGTTAATGATAATGTACAACATACAATTACATATCAGTACACCCAATAACCCTAATTCAACAGGCATAGTTGAGCGTTTCCATTCAACTATCATAGAAATATACCGTTTAGCTAAATACGATCGAAAATGTACTGATGCAGCCTCCGTTATGACCTATTCAATAATGGCTTATAATCATACCATACATACAACGACAGGTTTGACACCATTTGAAGTTGTTTTCGGTCATACTGATTCAAATTCTATATTAGGCGCAAATTTCGAGAAAAACTATACCCAACAATTACTAAAAGATCATGCAAAGCGTACGAAACGTCTCTATAGTTACATATCGGATCAAGTCATAGAAACAAAGCAAAAGATTAGAAATAGCAAGGGTGGCGAGATAAGTAAAAAGTTTGAAATAGGCGACGTAATTTATGTAAAAGAGGTTAACACCAGATTAAGTAAAGACAAGCCACGTTATAGGAAGGCAACTGTTAGTGGTGAGGTAGAACATAATGTTATCCCTGTAAAAATTGGAACTAGAGACACAAAAGTCCCAATTAAAAATATTAAACGTCCTCCGCAGGTGGTGCCTCACGATATTGGCAGTATCGCAAATAACGTGGGCCCTTCAACTTCAAAAGGTTGAGAAAAACCCTGGTATCCTTCCCGTGAAACAAGGACAGGCGTTTAAACAAATAGATAAGTGGCTAATTATAAAACTTTTAAATATAGATAGCTTAGGTAATGACCTAGAATTAAGTTTAATTAAGTATAATGAATTCACTAAATTAGTAGATGTTAACGAACCTTACAGCCATGAGTTTTTAGGCATTCGTACTCAAACGGATTTTCTAAAGGATAGAACTGTAGAAAAATTTCAGCAACTTGTACCAGCTAAAAGATTTAAGCGAGGACTAATTGATCCACTTGGGTCTATGATTAAAATTGTTACAGGTAATTTAGATCATAGTGACGCAATCCAATATGATTCCCTCATTTCTCAGTTAAAAAGCAATCAATTATTATTAGATAAGAAAATAACTTTGGTCTCGAAAATGTTAAATGGTTTTGTTAACAGTACAGAAATCTTACATAACAACACATTAATTTTAGATGAACGTTTAGAAAGGATCGAGAGATTAGTTAAAAATATGACTACTAAAGAAGAACATTCTATTTACTCTACTTATATTCTAGGAATGTTTAATATGTTCTTAACAAATTTTAGAACAATTAATATAATTTTAAGTGAGATTGAAACGGCCTTAGCCTTTAGTAAGGTGTCTGTACTGCATCGAGCGATTGTTAATTCCACTGAATTATTGCACATGTTACAATCTATAGCCAAGACAGAAAATCTGTTATATGCTGTAAATGAGAATAATTTAGTTAAGTTTGAAGATTGTATTACTGTTAAAGCTTTTATTAAACAAAACCAGATTACGTTCATAATGGAGATTCCATTAATTGAAAACCGTACTTATAGTTATTTTAAACTTTATTCCTTACCTGTGTATAACACAGATTTAAACGAAACTGTAATAGTAGTTCCTAAATATCCCTACCTTTTGGTGAAAGACTCAGATTACTTACCAGTTGTGACAGCCTGTGTACAGACTTCAATGGATGATAAATTCTTATGTACCGATGATAACGTGTTGACCCATCTAGAGCCACTGTGTGAAGAACAGTTAATGAAGTTCCATTCTAATGCTAGTGCATGCGAGCAGCATACAGTTGACATTGAAGATTTGAAAGTTCAACGAATTGGCCGCGGAAGTTGGATTCTATATACAAAGAATAATGTTATAGCAAGTAGAAAATGCAATGATGACGCCATGAGCCACGAGTCTCTTCAAGGAACATACATAATTATCCTGGACGATACTTGTATGTTTAACGTCGGGGAAATATCTCTACAAAATTATAAATTTCCTCTTACACATCTGAATTATCGAATAAATCCAATTATTACCCTACCGGAGTTGAAACCTGAAAAACGTACCAACAGTGTCAGTGCAGTGAAGATGAAAGGTATCAATTTAGATGAGTTGAAAGAATTAGCTCAAGTGGTGAAAATGAGCAAAGTGAAATACGGTGATAACGATGGTGCGGTTAACACGAAAAATATTAGTTTAGGCACGGTAATTTTATATGTAATTCTACCCTTAGGATTAATAACCTTTCTTATTTTTAAATATAAAATCAAATTGTTTAATTGTCGGCGAAATGATCAGAATCTTAACAACTCTGATAATTTCGTTCTTGAGGAGGGAGGAGTTATGCAACCTGAACCGCAACGAGTAATCACCGTGAGAGCATAAAATGCACAATTGCAGTTTAGGGTGGCCCTTCTAGACGGTTCCATGCATTTTGTCAATCTAGCATTTTAAGTAGCTGTAAGTCCCACGATGTAACCAATAGGATAGATTTGAGATTATTACATGAGAGCATACGCTTCTGCTCAGACGTATTCAACTCTTTTATTATAACGCTCCCAAAAACTTGACTACGTTGATATTTAATGAGAATGTGTCCAACGATGAAAAACGATTGCTCATTAAAAATAATATCAACTTGGTCTAGAGAGTTTATTTTGTTGTTTGCGGAAGAAAACAGACTCCAGGCAAATCTATACAAAAATATTATTTATTCAATAGAACGCATCGATTAGACAGATAAAAGAACAATGGGCTACTTTCTATGGATCGTGGACCCGGGTGGTGCAGCACTTTCGTACCTATCTTTAAATGAAGATTCAAATTAGTTCATCATTTTATTCTATGGCAGCATTAAAAATAAATCAAATAAAAAAGTTACTGCGGTTCCAAAAGTCTAATAATTACAGCACTTGGCCCATTCTGCCCGTTGACGGTTGTTAAAGTGAGTTTGTATGTAGGGTTATTTTCGTAGTTGCTGGTCCGATTCTGAATATTCTTTAACTAATGGGAACCTACAGTATTGCGGAGTGTATTTAATATTAAAACAAACAGAAACGAAGTCAATTGTAATGTAGAATTACAATTTCATTAGTATAGTCTTTGTTATACAATGTTCTTTTTCGACACACTTTCTGATTCTTATTCTTAAAATTCCCTGAAATACATAATAAGAAACGCGTGCGTAAAGAAACTGCACAATAATAATTTTAGCTTTCTCCGGAGAATTTATTTTACCGCGATAAAATGTTTAGTTGCTCCTTTGTTTAAACAGTAAAATAACTAGGAATTTTGACGTAACTTCGTAATATTTCTGTTCTTACTCGTACAAGAAACTGGTTAAAATTAAAATAAATAGTTTCGAAATAACTTTTAGCTTTGTAACTAGGAACAACAGTAATACGGATGATGATTAAAAATGTTCAAAACACTAAACGTAATTTCCAAGAAGGCTTAGTAAAAATGATAATCGAAAAAATCGATGTGTTAAATCGATGTAAATAAGCAAAGTTACACGCTTTAAAAGTTTTTGGAGGGGATTATTGCCGTCCTTGTCGCACAGTACGGACAATGTATGGCGCTAGTAAGACCTTACAGAGTCGTGACGTCACTTCTACGATAGTGCTGTCCTTGTCTAACATTTTAAAACGTTAAAACTTGTCAATTTTTAAGCTTTTACACTTTTTACAATTTTGTTTGCACTATTTGAAAACAGACATATTTTGAGATAAAAAAATGTCAGGATCCCATCCCATGCAAACAGTCATGAAAAAACAAAGATCACACATATAATTTTCTTAAAATTTTACTAATCTTATCCGTCGGGAAAGACTGAAGAAACGATGGATGGACTGTGTGAAAGATGATGTGGCTAGACAGGGGATGACTACCGAGATGACGACTTAGTTCCGATTTCACCAATGAAACTGAATGCGATCAGCACTTGTAGCCACCCCGACTCACTGGGGCATCTTCGCAGGCAGTTCCGACTCACCCCGAACTATGTGACACCTGGTTCCAACCCACTGGAACCCCAACTGGCAATGGCAAGCATCGCAAGATACAAGACTTAGTCCACAATCGACCTCCGGTCTCCGGAGGGGAGTGATGTGGTGGCATCTACACCGCTACATGTGAACAACGCATAACACTGACGTCACACAAATCCTGAATTGCGTACAATCTAATAGAATACCATATATACATCCACCTGGTCGGAGGAACCTCCCTTTTCTAAAGTGTATGACTGAAATTTACACCTTGTTCCTCACATCACTTCACACTCTTGAACACGTTTTAGATTGAAAAGTTTTATTGATGAAATCGGCACTAAACGAGAAAATATGGAAGAAAAAAGGGCATGACAATGATAATGATGCCTTTTAAGCTAAAAAAATTTATAAAAGAACTCCAAAAAGCCCAGCCTTTCGCCAATACCATGTGATTAAGTGTGGCGTGAACAATATAATCACAATAATTATAAAATTGATTTTGTGCTGTTAAGGGTGCGATTGACAGACGAAAAACTGGCACCCTAATTGCGTAACACACTATTAATCAAATTCGAAACATTTTTTTATGATATTGCTAATCCATTGCTTCATATGTTCGAAAAATGTGTCTGCTCAACAACGTAAATTACGCAATGGATGTTGCAGGACTGTCAAAATGAAAGCGATTGCTACTGATAGTACGTTACGCAATTACCCCGCTGGTCCATACCTGGACCAGTTTTAATAACAAGGTTCATAATTTTACTGTAGCGTAGGCTCTCTGGCAGTTAATTATTTACAAATATTCACAAAACTAAGGTATAAAGTCTTCAATATGTTTAAAAGACGTCTTGATGTATAAAATAATATCGAGAAATCTAATTAAGAACTGCGAGATTACAAAAAAGTTACACAAATCTGCGTCGATTTGACATTTTAATTGATGGTTAATTGTTTGCTTTGAACCCGGATGATGTCTTGACGTTCCTTATCTCGGCAGAGTAGTGCCGAGCAAAGGAACATCAAGACATCATTGTAAGTATAGTGCATTTGGTATTATAAAGTAATGATATACCTTATTCAATGAAATCGAGAAGAATTGCCGAACTTAAGAACCACTGGGCCGAATGGTTCTGGAGTGGCGACCGCGTACCAGAAGACGTAGCATTGGAAGGCCTCCCACAAGACGGGCGGACCTTTTAAAGCTGGCTGTAATCCTCTGGATGCGAGAAGCATTGAACCGGTCCAGGTGACGGTACTTGGGGGAGGCCTATTTCCAGCAGTGGACGTCTTTGAAAAAAAAAAAGATGATGATGAATGAAATAGGCGCGATTTTTGATTTTTATTATGTTACTCATATGCATAACATGCATAATCATCCTATAATGTTCCCACTGCTGGGACACAGGCCACCTCTCTGTGAGAAGGAGTGGGTCGTATCCACCACGCGGGCCCAGTGCGGGTTTGTAGATGTCACATGACTTCGAATTTTTGGTAGAACCGAAAATTGCCGGTTTCCTCACAATGTTTTCCTTCACCGTTTTGATAGTAGGTGTTGATGAAATAATTTACACAAAGTAAAGCGCCTGCCTTGGTTCGAACCTACAACCTACAACTCGAAAGTCACGGCTGTTACCACTGGGCCACCACTGCTCTTCTCTCATATGCCTCTGACTAATAATAACTAACAATTATTGTTTATTTACAAGGGAATCATACGGTGATGATGCCATAGGCTACGTGAAACTCGAAATATATGGTAAAACCTTCACTGTGAATAATTAGCAATACACAGTAACAGTACTGGTAGATGAAGCAGAAAAATTTATTTCCGTTACTTGTAACCAAGTGATTCAATTTAGCTATTTATTAAATCACTATCTTTACAAACTACTGAAAGTCAAAGCCAAGGCAACAAAAAATATGTTAAAATTGCAGTAACTTTTCCACTACAATCTGATGAATTATGTAAATCTTGAGGATTCGGCGATGACGAACAATGATGGTGGTACGCTTAAATCAGATATTGTCTCACTGGTTCCATTGACTGTGATAATTTAGGTTGTTTTAGATGACCAAACAGATAGACCACGAACTGGATTTGATACGTTTTGGCTGTTCCCTAAAGATCCCCGAAGGCTTGTTCACGAGACAGTTTCTTCCAAGCTCAGTTCTCGGTTATATATGACAACGGTAATTAGTTTATGACGCCTTTTTTTTTGGCCTTGCCTGTGCCAGGGCCACGGTTATCTCTATCGAATTACCCGCGACCCTGAGGCGTCGGCCTTATTAGACCCCGTCATTTTGTGCTGACATCTCTTTGAGGCGCGCGTGGAACACGACGCGCCTTCGACCCGGGCCTGGTCCTTACCGGACGGAGAGCTACCCACTGCACGCCGTCCGCAAGCCCGCGCCTACGGTGGCCGGGAATCTGCTTGCGATTCCCGACGCCCAGGGCGTGTCCTGCGGCGACTAGGGGCGTGAGGGCGCAAGGCTCTCTCCCTCACGCGCTCCGCCTCCTCCTTCGCGAGCATTACTGCTTCGCAGAAGGAGGTGACGGCTTTCCATTCCCTCTCGTTCCGTACCATGGCCTGTACCAGGGCCGGATGCGAGAGATCGCCGCCACCGAACGCCTCTGCGAGGACACTGCGGTGCTCCGCCCAAGCTGGGTAGACCTCCACCGTATGCTCCACCGTGTCCTCCGGGCGATCCACACAATGGTGACACCAGGGCGTTTCCTCCCGTTTTATGCGAAACAGAAACCTCCCGAAATAACCGTGCCCGGTGAGGACCTGTGTCAGGCTGAAGGTGAGGACGCCGTGGCGCCTCTCCAACCACTCCTCAAAGAGGGGACTTACAAGCGCTATTTTGGCATGCCCAAGTTTATGACGCCAGCGGTATCGATGGTTTGAGCTTTCGTGGACGCGTGCCTTTAGAATGAGAATGAGAAAGCGGGCATTTGGTAATTAGTTACAAATATCCCAGACAATAATACCTCAACCTGATAAATTATAAGCGCCATATTGATTTTCGTCTAGATGCTGGATGGTGAAATTGAGCTTAGTATACGTGCGATACATTTTTGTCAACGTACGTACTGATTTGTAACAGTCGGCCGTTTTGGCGAGAAGCCAAACGATAACCAACAGGCTAGTTGACACTTTTGAGGGTTCTGTACGACCTAATGAAAAACAGAACCCTCATAAGATCACTGATGTGTCTGTCTGTCTGACACAGCCAATTTGCTCCAAATTTACTACGTACGTAAATAAATAAAATTTGCTTAAGGGGGACACTTTCAGGAAGCAAAATAGAAAATTAAAAGCAAACGTTTTGCAATTTGTACCATGGATACATCATATGAAAAGGCTTGTAGGGAGGGTCTCAAATATATTATTTTGAGTAATTTTAAAATAAACAGTTTTGAAGTTATTTAAGAAAATATCAGAAAATTGTACAGTAGCGCCCATAAGTCCATATGCAATCTCACAAAGCAATAGATTGAAGCTTCGGTTTCACTTACGACCTTCTTCTATAAGTTGTTTCTATACTATAGACACGCACACACAATAGTATTACATTCTTTGTTCTAGAGAAATTTTTGCCAGTTGGAGCGCTTGTTTATGAAGTGGAAAGATTATAGGGCCAAGACTTCACATGGTGAATGAATATGAAAGAAATGGTTTCATACCAACCGGGCATTTTGCTGAATTACTGAACACGTCATTAAAAACTGTTCGCCGTGTACTCCACGCTATAAAGGTTGCATCACCGAAGCCTAGAAAACAACAACGTGTAAGTTTCGGAATAGTTTATCATGTATACTGCGCTATATCCGTGATTATTTCATTATAAAATTTGAGGTTTAGTTTCAATTCTCTTTTCTTAGAGAAAATGAATACTTAAGCTATCCTCAATATGTGATCTATTTTCACTAAAGCCAAATAAAATCTGAAATACTTTGTTTAAACAAACTGCCCTACATAACCACTTATTAAAATCACTTATTTTAGAATTTAAAGACGAAGCTAAATGTTTACGGTGAAATAAATCTACCAGTACTTTTTTAACATTGCACATGTCAAAATAAAACAAATTGCTTCTAAGTTTCTTGATATAGTATTGCACATACAATTTGGCTGAAGAAGTCTAATTTGGCTGAAGAAGTTATTATTATCGTGTTATAACATCTTCAGCCAATCGTATAATCGTATCGGTTTGTTATCCATATGTAAAATATTATAACAAATAAATTAGTTTTTTTTATTTTTGTTATCACTTGTAGCGCTTTATTGCAATAATAAAAATCATAAAAAACAGCTTTTTTAATATTGTTATTATTGCTAACCAAAATAAAAATTGGCAATAAAACTGCGCTACACCTTATGAGAACCTAAGCCGACTGCTTCTCAGTCCAACGCTATTCGGTGGCGCCTACTGCTGCCAGCTCATATTAGATTAACTCGAATTTTTGCATTGCCATAAACCGGCCAGGTCACGAGCATGATGCGTGTCTAACAAAAGCGACGGAAAAATATTTTTGTTTCGTGCAGTGCGATGCGAGTACGCGACTTCACGTCAGTCGGTTCCGTGCAATACTGCGATCTTTGTGGTGTGTGTCGTTTAAACATATAGTACACATTACAGTGGACCGCGTACACAGTACAGTGTACAGCGTACACAGAACAGTGTACCGCGTACACAGTACAGTCGTACCGTGAGTTCACAGCAATACGACTACGACTCTTAACGAGCCTATGCACTTTTGAACGCTTACTGTACCATTTCCCCGACTTATCTCAAAAACTACTAAGTCTAATTTTTTTTAATATTCAGAAGTTAGTTCTTTACTTACAGATTACAGGAAAACCTACAAGAAGTCGATGGTGATAAAATAACGTAGTTAATCTGTCAATATTCTACGGACCAACTAACAGAAGAGACAACTAAGAGAACATCTTTCTCAACAACAATTGTCAAGTTTGTTCTTGGGGTCTAGGGTCACACTAACACACTGCACTGACACAGTGGCAGACTTGGGGGCTAAAATATTCATCGTACAGAATCCTCACCACGCGCGTTTAACTCGCACTTGGCCGTTTTTTTAATAGGTATTAACCGTGTAATGAAACACTAGTTTCTTCATAATATAATATACCAACCGCACTCTTTCACAATCCAACAACGACTGCCTTTTATATAAGTAATTTTTTTAAATGGTAAAATATAGTGCTATATTTTACCATTTAAAAATTACTTGCCCCACCCAGAAATAACGATAATATCATAACCGTTATTTCTAAGTGTTGCCAAAGTTAAATAATACATTCAGTTGCTAGAACGAAAATACATTTAAAAGTGTTACAATATTAATAATTTGTACTTTGACGTGTTGCCACAGTGGATTTTGTAATTCGGTATTAAAATTCAACGCGATTTAATTAAATTCATTTAATTTAATTTAAAATTTATTTTAATTAAATCAAATAAATCATGACAACCGTAAGTGAAGTTTCAACATAAATTACATGACTTGCAGCATTTGAATATATTAACAAACCCCCGCTATTGCAAACAATCTCTATATTATTTAATATAAATTGTCCTTTACAATCAATGACAAGCGAGCGAGCGCGACGCCGGGCTGGACGCGACGATCGACCCACCACCGTTTTATGTTTTTTTTTTATAACCTGTATCAAAAAATGTGTTCGATGCCTAGTACGTTTAGGAGTACACTGGAAAGAGTATCTGGTGAACTATGTATATCTCTTCGTATGCAGCATAATCAGCCTATAATGTTCCCTTTGCTGGACACAGGCCTCCGCCGCGCGGGCCCAGTGCGTCCTACGAAACGGTGAAGGAAAACATCGCCCGGAAACCCTTCCTCACGATGTTTTCTTTCGCACTTTTGAGAGCAATAGTGATGAAATGAGTTACACAAAGTAAATTGCCTGCCCGGGTTTAAATTCACGATCAACAACTCGTAAGTCGGGGCCGCTACCACTGGGCTACTTCTGCTCTCAAAGAGGGTGCAGCAACTCATTAATTATGGTCGAACTTTACTTGGGCAAGTTTGTTATAAAACCCATTTGAACGAAGCTCATTTTAGTGGTATCTGCTTGTCACAAATTACAAATCAATGAACAAAACATTACGCCTAGTGAAAATAATTTGGTCCCAGGCAAAACTCTTACGTTTCGTAGGTATTTATCAATCGAGATTGCTGGCCATCGGCCAACAGGATGTTGTTCCTCCTGATAGCTGTGTGCCGTCTCCCAATCGTTTTCAATCATTCCGTGTATGTGCCAAACCTATCACAAGCATTTTTTTGCTTAAAAGGTGGATCCCCAAATCTTATATGTAAATGCACTTTGTAAAAAAAAAACTTTTTGTTTTAAATTTGTTGTATTGTAGTGCTCGCATATTTCTTTCTCCACAATCGGGAACAGTCTAGTTGGTATAATCGAATGGACTGCAACGCTCAAGATTCCACCACCAAATAAAAACCCTCTCTATGCCTCAGGCCACGTAAGGAAGTGGCCTGAAGTATGAGCTCTAAGCTAACCTCACTGAAGCTAGACAAGACGCCTTGCCCAGCTTTTGAAAGGTTAGCTGGGAGTTCTTACGCTTGGTCGTCGTAATGTTGCTTAACTGAGTCGCAATTCATCTTTCTTACAATGTCTATAGGTTTTCAAGAACACAAACCAAACAGTTCACACAAGCAAAGTTTAGGAGTTCCTTGTTGTTGTAATTTTGTTACGGAATGCAAGTTGAACATGCTGCCGAAAACTCAAATGACGCCGAAGGAGGCAGTGGAAAGGGGGAGGGAGATTTCAAGTGCTGCCTCGGTCCGCAACAGGAGCATCGGGCGTCAGCAGTCGGCACATAATGCCCTCTTCCGGCCCCTCTTAATAGGTCCAGTGACGGTGGACTCGAGGACGTCCAACGCTCGCGCATCTTAGACGTCGCAGGGGGAGACAAACACCTAACTCCTCCCGCTTGACCAGACGGAGCCCGCAGTGGCTGGCACGCACCAGTCGGAGGCTGTGTTGAAGAATGCTTAAGTGCCTCGTTAGCCCCCGATGCAAGTGTGCGAGGGAACATGGCATGATTTAAGTCAGTAGAAGTCTGTCATCCTAATAAGGATTTGAACCCCGTTCCAAAAAATAAATAATAAGGTTGACCCAGAGACAGACATAACCCACCTAATTTTTGTCCAGGTGTGTCCAAGCTTCCTTGCTTGTCTTTGTATCTTGCTTGCTCTATTTAGCTCGCATTAATAGCAGTTCCCAATTGTTTCTATCAATGAAGACTTGATTAAATGAGGGGCCTACTATAGTAATCCCACCCGATGACTATCTACACTAAGGTCTGATTTCACCAATGAAGCTGAACGTGATCAGTACATAAACTCCGTTTAAGAGCTGTCAGTGACATTATTTTCTATGGAATATTGACACTGACAGCTCTTGAACGCGTTTTAAATGTGCTGAACACGTTCAGTAACATTGGTGAAATCGGCACTAAGGCAATAAAGCCAAGCCAGATTTCAAAAACTCAATTTATTAAAAGAGAACAACTTATTTATTTCCTAATATGAAGGCCTATAAGAGAGAAAAAGGAAATAACATAAATTCAAAACAACGCAACGTTGCTAAGTATTCTCCTCAACTATAACAGCAAAACAATTTTATAACTGAATTTATTATTTACTTCCACTCCATTTTACAACGGGGCACACACGAAATGCAGTCAAAGGTGCATTTTGTTTTCCAATATCTAAAAAGCAAATAGATACAGAGAGCAGCAGCTTTATTTAAAGATGATGTCGAACGTTTATGCAAATAACAGTTGCAAATATTCAATATTGTTGTCATCGTACAGTTGTAATGTTTTTGGGTAAAGTGAATAATATTGTAGTGTAATTTTGTTGTAGGCTGCAATTTAAATTATTAAACAGTCTTATTAGATGACACAGCCCTTCTATGTAATATACAGGTAGGTATTCAGACGCATCCCGCTGGATGTGTCTGAAAACCTATATAATATGTCGGGAATTCTGCAACGGGAACGTTCTACCGGGATTAAAAGAATCCTAAACGTGAAATTATTCACGTTTAGGATACGTGTAATTTAAATGTTAAAAACATTAGTTTAAATGTTTTTAGGCACTGGCGGCCTTATTTTATTGTGGCTTGGGGCTTGCCTGTGGTTGCAAAGGCAAGCCCAGTTTAGCAGTCGACAACCTGCTAGATAGACATGCGAGATACATTCATAAATGAATGAATGAAATGCACCGGCCCCAGCGTGGTTTGATCAGACTCGATTAATCTAATGAACCCCAAGATTTGCACTAGCCCCTGAAGCCTCAGGCTTCATGGTGCTACAAAAACCATTGCATATCAAGAAGTAGACCGGGGGCGCTTTAACGGTAGGGAGGACGTGCCTTTAAGATAGGAGGGATTTTGAGCCTGCGGAGTATGCACCCTAGCGTAAGCATTGGACTAGGGGAGAGAAGGGTGAAATTTGACTATCTTTTAACGACGTCGCAGCCGGGTTGATTCAGGTCCAGCTTCACCGGTGAATCTTTTAGCGGGGTTCAACAATCGAAGACCTAGATAGAGACCTAGATCAAAGACATGCCAGCATTAATAATAATATTTTAATCCCTACATGTTTCAATTTACATTTTAAACAAACCTGTAATAAAATAACGATCATGAATTTAGCCCAAATGATTCCTAAAAATGATAATGAAATGTGTAATATGTAACAATATGTGATTAATTAACTGCTGTGATTAAATGGTTCTATATATTTATGGTAGAATAAATATTATAATATTTAGTAGTAATAATAGATAGTTTATAATATTATAAAGTAGGATATAGGTTTTTTACATTTAGACAAATGTCAAAATATTTGTAACCGTCGGGGTTCACGCTGCAATCATCCCTCAAATATGGCGAGGGGCATTGGCTGATCTATGCGTTATACTCGTGAACGGGTGCTGCTCTTTATGACAGATCGTCTTGCTGACCATGGTTTAATTATTCTTATTAGTAATTAACTTTTAGTTATTTCACTTCGATGGTCCTAGTTTATCATATAAGACTTCAAGTTACAGCTTTATGCACATAATGCTGCATTGCATATGTAAGCGGGTACACCACATCAAATCATTTATTTTTGAAAACATGGGTAATTGGTACATAGATTGTGTTTACGTTTGCATTAGTAATTTCTGCTTGAGTACAGTTTTCAATGTTTTTTTTTGGTTTCTAGCTGATACATGGCAATTCATTGAATTTAACGCTTTATATTTCGTAATGTTAATTACTTACTATAAATTACTTGTATAGAATCAGGTTCTTCTAAAAGAACAGACAGCTGTGCGTGCTGCTGGGGAGTTGGCTGCACCACTTATTTTTTTCAGTAAAAGCACGAAAAAGTGGTGAAGGGCGGCCGTTTCGAAGGACTGTCTTATGTAATTTTAAGTTCAAAAGGAGCTGACTCTCAGGTTTGTTTGAATAAATGAATTTGTATTGATTTTGATTTTTGATTAGCTGTTTTATTTGGTTTTTTCAGCAGTCAAAGCACGGGGAGCTCAGTTCCCAGATCGTGAAAGGTCGTAAGTATAAACTTCAAACATGCTGATTCCCATTTGGATCCTGTTTAATCTACAACATGAAACACAAATCATGACACACTATATCAACACAGTCCTCAAGGCTCCCACAGGCTACCGCACACAGGTGCGACGCTACTCTGCTAGAACAACTTCTATGTAAATTATTCTACCGAAGCGCGTCGCGCCTGTCTAAGGTAACCTTAATACGTAGGTTAACCTTACAGATATAAGCAAAAAAAAAACACGTATCAACACTGACCGTTCACAACGACAGAATCAAAAATGAAATCAAGGTTATTATTTATTTCCAGCTCATGATAGTTTCCGAGTTGCCAGTTATAAAGTGACCATGCACCGACACTCTGTTGGCATACAGCCAGATACTGCAAAACAAAATATTCAAGCAATATAGGCTGAATATGAATGAATTATTTACGGATTAATAGCCCGTAACGACATTAGCAAATGACCTAGTTATGGTTATTTTTAATTGCACATATATACGTATAGGATTTAATATAATTTAGTGTCTCTGGAGCTCTTAGTTTCACTTTACATATTATATTATTACATGCATACATTCTGCCCATGGGGGTTTGAAGAAACAACAGAACGCCACCTGCTACGATCCTTACATACTCCTTTTGCCTCGTTTACGTTCATACATCTGGTCATACACGCGCGCCGGTTGCGAGTACTTGCACCTGACCTTTCTGAAGAACACCGCCAATAAGGTCACTAGATATCCTCCTAGGGCGTCCCCAACCGGCGTTTCCACTCACATCTGCCTTGTAAATGCCTTTTGTTGGTCTCCTTTCGTTCATCCTCTCAACATGAACAAACCATCTAAGCATACTCTATTAAATTTTTGTCACAACATCTTTTAAACCACACTGTTGCCTTATCACATCACTCCTCAGCCTATCACACAAAGTCACACCACATATGCTCCGTAAGGAACGCATTTCCACAGCGTTTACTCTGCTTTCTTGCTTCCTCAAATTATTTTGTTGCGAAAATCGGACAATGTTGTGAAATATGAAGCTAGTTGCCCATTCCAAAGCGAAGTAGGTACCTATGGAGAAGAACGGGCAAGAAACTCCATGGAAACTCTTTTAAATAATATTGTTAAAGAAAATTAGTTAAATCAGTCTTGTTGAAATTATACATGTGAGAACGATGTAGAATGACGTGCACGTTAAAGGCGTCCGTAATTAAAAACATACAAAACAATTCGGAAAGAACATCGGCCAAATTTGTATAGACGCTGGACCTGACTTTTATTTTGAGTGTCCAGAAACCAATTATAGTGAGATTGGATTGTTTTTATGTAGTTATCACCATACTGTTCGAAAATATAATCAAAATGGCCAAGATATTTTAATAATGGAAAAAATATATTTGAGGTTAGAATCACTAAATAAGTCGATTTAATGCTAAGGCAGACGACATACAGTTTCAGTATTTTAGCGATAAGCGAAGAGCGAAGAGTTTAATTAGCGATCTCATTTCGTACTTGTTTATTTATTTCGATTTCGTTCAGATCAATCAAAACGCACTAATACCTACAGAGAAAAAAATGGCTTTTTTAAAGCTTTTTAATGCCCACCATGACTGATTTCAATTCTGACTGAACAGAGATTTAGTCGCAGATACAGTCTTTAGTCTGCATTATCACTGGGTAAACGAATGAAAAAAGGGTTTTGATAAAATAATTTTTATTCATCATCCTCTATTCGATCGCCGGGTGTCAAACAATTAATCATTATCGCGCGTCGATGACATTTAATGTATGTGCTCCGTTGTACGCAATTGAACAAAACATGGTTTCTATGAACTTTTATTTTTTATGACAAGAATCCAATTCATAATGAAAACTTGTTGTTTTGATTCATTTTTATTTTTAGAATTTAATTACATGAATAACTTTTAAGAAAAACGTGAATAGTAATAATCTTTGAGTACTAGGTCATTTCATAAGCGAATCGTCAATAGGGTGCGTTTTGAACATGCTATTCTAAAAAATTCAACGAAATTACTTAAACAAGAAAAAATTTATTTCTTTTTTTTCTGGCTTCATAATGAGATATTTCTTATGTTTTATGAGTATTTGAAAAATAACGTTTTTTTTTTTTATATATATGGCATAACGGGACGCTACAGACTCATCGTCAGGTACGATTTGGCCATCCTCCTTTAAAAAAGCCCTGGCAGACAAGAGATGACCAGTCCCCACTGGCGGCGCCCGTTCACGAAAATGACGTATGGATCAGCACCATTCAGCACATACGCCACCACCAGCGAAACATTTGAGTGAGCGTGACATACTATCAGCTGCCAGGGCACATTCAAGTCAATGACAGACGTGCCCAGCGCGAATCGTTCTACCTAGCCTAATCATTCTTCAATAAAACAATCATTGATTCATGCCCAACTATGTTGTTGGGTTGGCTTAAAGTCTTACCTGATGTAGCGACTGCCTATCTGACCTCCAGAACCCAGTTACTGGGTAATACGATACCCCTTGGTAAGACTGGTTGTCAAACAGAAGTCTGAAAACCAGTAGCCCAGAAGGGCCAGAAAGGCTTCTACCGACTACCCGTAACGACTGTCAAAGATGTACGAATGACAGCCGGCAAAGGCACTAAACAATCAGTTGAATATTGCTGAATTCAGACCATATCCTCAATGAATAGGAGAAATAGAATGAAAGAAAAATGGTTTATTCTGCACAAAAAAACCACACATTCTAAAAATAAAAGCATAAATATATACAAAACAAAGTAGCCAAAGGATCTTATTCAGAATTTAAAATAAAAATAAAACGTTTTGCATTTTGTACATTGCCTGATGTCACTCAGCACCAAAGACAATACAGCACTCATCTCCAGGATTTGACAACGGATACGATTGTGTTGAAAACGGTTTGTTGATTTTAGCAAAAATAAGGTTACTGTACCCCCCCCCCCCCCCTATAATTATAGTACCCTTTGCTGTACCCCTTCTTTTGAAGCCTTCGTCATATTTACTATCATAGTTTTCGGTGATAGTCTTTTGTCGGAAACCACATGGAAGTACAATGAGCTCATAGAAATTATACTATTAATTTTTAAACAGACATTTTTTTTTATTTAACGTAATTTTGGCAGGAGTATCACTCACATGTATGAGATATACCGCGAGTGCTAAACGCCAGGGAGCGTGTGATTATACGCTGTCTACAACGCGTTGAGAGTGAACAGCATAAGATGAACTCTACGCTATACATACGTATTCTAAGTAACTTCTTACTAGTGTTTGAATAGAAGCAACTTAGTTTGGGGTCGCCTGAAACAGTTGGCGTTAACGTTTAAGGGCATAACGAACTTCTGGCGCTAATTAGAATAGCAGCATAGAAGCTAGAATGGGCGGTTCACGCGCAAAGAGCAACGGGCAGAATGGACCCATTGTTATAGCACTTTATTACCTATTTTAAAAATAAGATCCGAATAAGCTCAACATTTTATTATATGGCAGCAAAAAATAAAACAGCGGTTTCAAAAGTTTTTCAACTATATTTTTGAGCAAAACCTAAACCGGCAGCGAGTGCCGTTTGTGACATTGACGGATGCATCAATAAATGTGTCGTTCCTAATAATCACACAAATGAAGACATTATTTTATTCAGCTTGGAGAATACTATTTAAGTCTGGCACATTTTACGCTGGCGAACACTTACGAGGTGGCGTTTAGAACATACAAGTGTGTGTTACTCCAAGTCCAACGATGACAGAATATGGCCTAGCAACGGCCAACTGCACGCTAATGAGATGTCGTACTTTTATCACGACATAGACCTATATATTACTAGGTACACCTCTGCCTAACCCTTCTGGGATTACAGGCGTGATGTTATGTTTATATTACTCAACTCCAATGTTCAGGGCATTAACGCTATCCAAGCATATACATTTTAAAGTAGGTAAGAAAGTGCTATAACACTGGGCTCACGATCCATATAAAGTTGCCCATTGTTCTTTAGGGATTTCCTTCTATTATAAAAAATACACATTTTGAAAATGTAAAATGTATACTACATACTAGATGTTTGATTGCACTTAGTGATTCTGGTTTTGGTGTTGTTAAGCGTATATTCAAATATAAAAGGATTTTTCTTTGCAGTAAAAGTGATTTGATGGCATTTACTGGCGTTAAGGATTATTAAATGATCGGTAAAAACTTATCAAATGTGGCTTAACTCTTTTATAATATAGTCACATTTGGGTCAAGATAGATTAAAACACTATTGATTATGTACACATTTAATTTACAGCTATAAAAGTAGCCATTTCACATAGGGCTATGTGCGTTTTTCCATTTTCATTTCCCAATTCGAAATCCGTAGTTCCGGCCGAAATTACGGTGTATTCCTACTCCGTTTCACCTACGGACATACGATGAATTTGGGGCCCAACCTAACAACGAATAACACCATGATTCGTCAGTTGTCCCTTCTCCAGGTGTTTTTCACCCGTCCGTTAAAGTTTATTAATCAGGAGTAGTGTTCACTCCGAAGTTTCGAACTACTTCTGAACGCGCCGTACCTTCGTTGATGGACTTAAAGCGTAGGCCGTCCGTGATGGAAAGAAAGAAAAAACGTTTATTTGCGGTAAACATGACGCAGTGATTGAACACAAACACCAAAAATAACAAGTTGGGGGAAAATATGCGTCACATCCACGCAAAACGGCCATCGCTCAGCTTAATGCTACGACCCTATCCGAGACAGAGCCCCAGCGCTGGTTTTCAGCGACAGCCGGCGTTGAATGACGTCGCACGGTGCAGCAATCGCTAAGATTAAAACTAAAATACATACACATAAAAACTAGATAAGTGTTCAACAAAATAAGTACAACAAACAATTTTTGTAAATGGTAACATTCCGGGCATCGAATGCTCACGCGCCGTTAGGCTTTGATAATCTGTGCGCGGAGCCGTCATATAAACAGGTTTGACGTTTTGACATACTGTTATTGTTGTACCTGGTATAATGATGTAATAATTAAATGGCGCATTATGTAATGAAAATGAATGTTATGATGGAATTTTTAACAACAAAAGGATGTATTCGGTGACTGTGTTGGTACGGCTATTGTAAAATAGTGTTTGTGAAATTTGTGCTAGGAAATGCAGATGACAAACTCAGTGACATAACGGAGAACCTAGGTCTAAATGATGGGACTCTGTTTTTCCACTCAGCCGGTCGGTGCCGGTCTACGCTTGGCTCTTTTGGGCAGTTACACAAACTTCAGCTCTACTACACGTAAAATTGTTTTTGTCAAGTCGTAGTATGTATTTTTTGTTATATCTCGTCTTTAATAACAAACAAAAATAAAATCAAAGCCAAGAAGTCAAATTTTTGGATTGATCCAATCTTAAAAGTGAGATACTTAGAACATAATATAACATTACGCCTGAAATCCCAGAAGGGTTAAGCAGAGGAGTATCCCTTGTAATAAAGGGCGAGCCTATTACCTGGACGTAGATACTTAGAAAGACCATAAAAACAAGGAACTTAAAAACACCTTCATGCCGTGTTACAGAATTATAAGCTTTACACTTTGAACTGATAACAGAATCAAATATGTATAAATGTGTTTTTCAACGTGTTAATCCAAAACACTTACAAAAGTGTAGCATTAATATATGTAAACAAAGAAAGAAAAAACCTTTATTTGCGGTAAACATGACGCAAAAAAAAGAACAAACACTCAAAAAAGAAAAGGTTATGGGAAACATGCGTCACATTCACTCAAAACGGCTATCGCTCAGCATAATGCTACGACCCTATGCAAGACAGAGCCCCAGCGCTGGTTTTCAGCGACAGCCGGCGCTGACGTTATGGCGTCCACCGATGCAGCAAACAAATATTTAGACGCTGTACCGGTACAGCGTACTTACAAATAATATAATAATACATTTTAATGTGATAGAATATACAAACAGATATGAAAAATTAAAGTGAAATGAAAAATAAATAGAAAAACATGTAAGCTACAAGAATATCATCCTCAATAGTCGTTTTACGTTTTATGTAGTGGCAACATTTCAAAACGTCATATCTGTATCGGATTAAAAAGTGTTAACAGTGTTAATAAATGTAACAGGGAAACGCGGCGTTATTGCGGTACCGTGCAATTATACCGAAGACTGCTTGTTTCTGTTACACTTAAAAACACTTATTAACACTTATCCCCTGGAACGTACAAAGTCAGGAGAAGTCCGCGTCAAAAAAGGTCAACATTCGTACAAAGTCAGGAGAAGTCCGCGTGTGTGTACTCAGCATCATACCGCTATATTGTCTCTGCCCGGCCACCTATCTCGCTCTAACTTGTACCAGAGTGTAGGTAATAGAGTGGGCTAGCCATACAAAACGCAAGCTAAACATTTCGTGACAGTTTTGACACGGAATGTTTCAAATATGACGGCCACGGTGACGCGTCCATTTCGTTTCAAAACTCGGATTTTCAACAACCAAATTAATAACCATGAAGCTATTAATACACCTTTCAAGGATTAAACAGCATGGACGGGTAAGTAATCAACAGTTTTTAATAGCAGCATTGTGTAATGTTTAGAGATTTAGGACTGAACTTGTTAATTCAACAAAAACAGTTAGGAATTTCGCGCGTCATGGCTGTACTTTTCGACTCGTTATGAGTAGAAAATACACTATTGACTGCAAAATGTCTGTCTAAACATGATTTAGATACGTTACTACGTATGTATTAGCCATTTAAATAGTGAAATACAATGTAGTTTTGCGAAATTATTTAAATGTAAAAAGGTAAACATTGAAAAAAAAGATGCGGACTTAATCAGACCGGTTACGGTCAGGCATTCGGTGTTTATGTCACGTGACCGACGCCATGTTTTTTACTAAATTGTACACAGTATCGACAATACCGACACTGATCAGTAACATATTTTTGACCGACTTGAAGAAAAATAATTATTTTTTATTTTATTTTTGTTTTTTTATTTTATGTTTTTTTAATCTTTTTAATTGCTTTTTAACCAGGTTTGAGGAATGTGTGACGGCACCCATCGAGCATCCTCGACAGGGTCTGCGTGATCAGGACATGTTCCAGCACCTCACCTATGGTAAGTAGCTGCTGATTTTTTTTCAGGTCGGGATGGGGCTAGGGGCAAACAAGTTCCCACAGATGTTTTACCTACTTATTATTTATTACACAGGAAGCGAAGCAGACTCCGATTCGAGTGATGACGACGATGTGGTGCCGTACCTGGGACTTCCAAGGGCGCTGAGGAGCTTCTGGGAGACGCCACTGGACGTGGATGATGACGACCTCCTAGAAGCTCCTCCTGTTCCTACCGTTACGCCCATGGAGACTTTAAACTTTTAACTTTATCGTGATTTGCGTTTTTTTTTTTTTTTTTTTTAGGTAAAAAGTAAAAAAAAATCATAAGAAGTTCATACTAAAAAGAAATAACCCACACCTGTTTGAAAATCGCATGATATTAATTTTGTGTTTCATTGTTGTTAAGATTTGACGTTCTAGTTGTTTCCTGTACTGTGTCCTTTGATTTTTTATTACTTTTTGTGCAAAAAATGCGTGTTTTATGATTTTCATTTGTTTATTTTGATAATGTTTTCGTTAGGCAACATGCCATTGTGTATTGTTTTTTCATTAGTAAATATCCTACTAGTGTAGAACGCATAGTCAGATTTAAAATAAATGCAATAATAGTTACTCTTTGTTTCAAAGTATGAAAGGGTCTTTTTTAACGCCTTTTTATGGGCTTGCATTGTGACTCACTCATTGTAAACTAAACATTTCTAAGAGCTAACGCTTTGTATGTGTTATACTTGTGAACCAAGATAAGCAATAACGTAAACACATAAGCCGCTCGGCTCAATGAGTTCCCGTTATGAATGTGTAAACATACCCTATTTTTTTCTAATCGGCTCGGGTCGCCCACTTGAGACTTGTTATTGTAATGCGAGTCCTTTGTATAAAGTGTTCGGAGAGGTCTGTTTTTTTTATTGATTGTTGAATATGATGTGTCTAAAGGTAAATTAAACATTAACTGCTGGAAACAATGCTTTTATTTTTTTAAATATGACGACTTTTGTACGGAAAACTGGGAAAAAGTCACTCAGCCTACTTTCAACTTACTATTATCAATAAATTACTAGGTAAAAGTATACTAAACCATATAAAATCAGATAGCTTAGTTAATAACCATTTCATAGACGTAGGGATTGTCGAGCTACGATGCGCATATTCCGAGATATCGTAGTTTTAGTGAACCCGGGGAAGTCGCGCGATTTTGTCGCGCGCGATACGTACGTACGTTTAATCGTGTATTTTATTCGCGTTACGGCGGAGGGGATATAACCCTTCTCCACGTACATACAGTACGTGCGAAGGGATAATAGGTTACACTTTGAGAGTGTAACATTATTTTATCTGTTACATTTATAAACCCAAACCCCTTTGTCAAGTACACCTCACAAAATTAAATTCAATTCGTGATCTCGGCATTACACTTGATTCCAAACTATGCCTAGATTTACATTTTAACAAAATTGTAATTTAAAATTACCAATTGTATGGCTTTATCATGCGATCTACCCTCGACTTCAAGAGAACCGCGTCATACGAGTATATATGCTTGTATAAAGCCCGAGTTCGCTCACAGTTAGAGTATGCAGTGTCTGTATGGAACCCGTTCTACAAAAAATATGCTGAAATGGTTAAAAATGTTCAGTTTTTATTTACATGGCATGCACTATATATACCATAAAACCTACCTACCTTACTCTCAATTATTCAGCAAGTACAAGCTCCTACCCCTTAGCTCTAGAAGAATATACCTTGAGGTCATTATTTTATATAAAATTGTCCGATCAATTCAATGGGGAAGAAAACTGACAACTTTTGCCGAGGGTGTCGCTGGTAACGCTTGGATCACAGAAATTGACATTAGCTGTCAAATTACATACAAAACTTGTTTACAAAAACTTCCCGCATCAGACAAAGAAATGCCGATCTGTGTTGGTATCGGTTGTAATAACAATGGATATCATTCATTTATCTATTTATTCAAAGGACGACTAAGATACGTAATTTTACAGCTTCCGTTTATTCGAGATAACTTGTGATAGCTCTCTGTTTCATGCTGCTGAGGTATCGCAAAGTTTAAATTACGATCAAATGATTCGATTCAGTAACAGATTTAATTTATATTCAGTTTTAAATTCTAGGTTATGTTCGTAGCTCATGAAACATCGAATATGTTAAAAAACTACTGCGTAATTACGTAAAAGCTTGTCATTATTACGATAATTAATGAACGACAAGTTTTCTATTAATAACAAGAAAAGAGGCTTTAAATACCTGCTGACCAGATCCACTTTTCGGCCTCTTAGTGAAGCTCCTCGACTCTTCAATTCAGCTTTTAACTTAGGTACAGTCCACGTTGAATATATTGTTTGTTAAAATAACAAATAACACACGCTAGTTGCTGCCGTAATTATTTAAAACCCGAAAAACATTGTGAAATAAAATTGATAGTGCGATGTTATGAGTCATGCGTTAGCAGCGCCACCTGTTCATAGCTTTGCGATTTCTTCTCATAAATCTAAATAACATGATTTGCTACGCTGTACCGAGAACGTTTCACAGGCGACAGGTTCGCGAAGGTACTCTCTTTGCAGTAAACTCTTGCCGAACGAATTCTGGCGAGTGCTCACTTGTCCGCCGTATGGTTGACTCTTACAATAGTAATTTTGAAAATATTGACATCTTTAATTGTCCAGTGAATAGATTTAAAAGCCTCACTTGCTACTTTTTTCTAAATAAATAAATCCCCTTTTGTGTACCCCTACTGAAAATCATCTAACGTAATTCTTTTGTCGTATTTTATATTATGTAATAAATAATTTTAACGGTTTTAATGATCATTATATGTATATCTTATTTCTGCACGTACTGCCACTAATGCTCCTAGCGATTACACTTTTTTTTTCTCTCTAAACCTTGTGTCTACCTGTGGACAGAGTTGTAGGTTATATTATTATTAAAATTGTTTTTGTAAAATTAGTTGCAAGTTCTCATAATGTATCTGTTTCCTGTTACAATAAAACAACAATAAAAAATATAAAATAAAATAAAATATAGGTTTTTTGTTTAAAACAGCTTTAAAAAAAATGTCAAAAACTTTATTACGGTTGCAGGTTGAGTCCCTGTATTATAACCCCATTCGAAAAGTTGAAAAGGATGCCAAAAAATTCTTCATAGTTGAAAAAAAAAATTGCGTAATTTTCAACTTTTAGCATTTTGCTTTTTTGCATTTCGCATCAGCGAAGAGAAATTTAATAATTTGTTGGGGAATTTGTCTAAAAAACGCACTTAAACCGAGCCACAAAGCAAGTTCGAGCCTCATCGTGTCCCTCCCTCCCTACTTCCCCACCCCGGGCACACGCACACGCACACGTCTACAATACGTACACAATACACATGCAGTTTTACTTGCCGGTGTTAAGCGGGAAACTTGCTGTCCCGGCGCCGGAGACGAAACCGGTGGAAGCCAACGCATGCCGATGCCGTTGCCGGCGCAGGTAAGTGGAAAAACCTGCCATATATTTCATAAATTTTTGCTTCGACGGCTGCCGGGCTGGTGCCGGTGGCGGCTCTATGCAGGTGTTGTGCTGGCTACATACGTTTGGGTAAATATGCTTACATTACTTCTACTCAACAGTTTGAAGTGCTTCGCGCAACGAAGCATTCGTCACAGAATGGTACATTTATATCGGAAATTTGACAATGATGTTCTATGGACCGCAACCACTGCGGTCGGCTGTTACCACAGTCATATGGAGAGTTCCATATACATTGTCATTTCATGCCTAATTTCACATGCTTTGGCTAGAGGACTTCAGGCAATTAGTTAGTGAGGGTCACCCATAACCTAACTGAAGAATCT
Source organism: Dasypolia templi (assembly GCA_963555695.1). Lineage (NCBI taxonomy): Eukaryota > Metazoa > Arthropoda > Insecta > Lepidoptera > Noctuidae > Dasypolia > Dasypolia templi. Next base: position 6,657,728 of record OY743137.1, on the reverse strand, counting down.
GACGACTGAAGAACGCAAATGTAACGCTGTCATTCATAATTCGGCGAATCCTGCCAATAATTTCTTGAACTTTACATCTTCGGAATTTCTGTAAACTTTTTGAAGGTCAGTTAAAATGGATAATATTGATTTTAGATCATAAATTGGTTTCAATATAATCAAATTAATTTAAATTAATGATAGCCTGTTACTATAACATACTTCCCACTTTTCAATAAGTATACTTAAAATAATGATAACTTAGCAGATCAGAGGCTTAAATTGCATTTTTCCTCTTTGTACTGAACTTTCTCACAAAAACGTTTCCTCCATGTGACTCAGTGCCGATTTCACCAATGAAACTGAACGCGTTAAGCATATATTATGTAAGTCGCGTTCAAGAGCTGTCAGTGTAAAAATCAGATATTTATGCTCGTGACTGTACTGTACCTACAACTGTCTTCAACAGAAACAGACACTTCTATTCACTTTCTGTGTCAACGCATGCCCTATAAACATACGAGGCGTCTGAGTTATCGTACTCATTGTTAGAAGCCCGTCCAATGCAACCCGCGTAGTCGCCTCTCTATTTATAGATTTATCGATACTCGGTATGCGAACAACCCTTTGTTTCTATTGGACAGTCGCTCGATATGACTGCTTTGATGAAGGTTGCTTTGATGAAGAAATGAGACTTAATAAGCTATCGTGGTTAATGGATTTGTTGTTAGTGACGGCTAAAGTATGAAAAGCTTTGCTATTTGTCGTGGTGGTTTGACATGATTCAAGGAACAGAAACTGAAAAATTGTTCACACTTTTAGTTGGATTGAGGCAATAGGTTTTTTTGATAAAAGAAAATAAAGACGACATCGTTTTCACTTTTTATTTCATAAACGATTTACAGCACAGGAAAATATATCTGAGAAAAGTGTCAACATCGATATCGGGGTCGCTCTTAGCCCCAACAATTACAATGAAAAATTAAATACACCAAAATTATCCATAATTAGAACCCCGCAGTCCCCTTACCTTACCACAAATAACATCGAACCCGGCTCGCTGGGTCGATAAGACATGTAAAAGTAAATTCCGAGTCCAACGTCCCATCAATTATTAAAGGTTCTATATCGATTGGTCATTTGCTTTTAGCTTGCCTTACCTTTGTTACGTTCGAGGTACACCGCTTGGACATAATTACGTGCACCGCACGCACAGCACGACCACAATAGAAACGGTTTATCGACGGAAGAATGGACAAATGACAATAGTAGATAGACTCCATAAGATTTTTGTCACTTTGTCTAATCTTCCGTCGACCAAACCTGTTTCTATTGTGGTCGTGATATGCCTACTGCTTTAGCTTTACTATCGGAGTGAATAATAAGACGTGTGACCCTGCAGTGCTATTCTGTAACGTCTCACCGTGAAAACTTAGGTGAAGTGAGCGTGGAGTGAGATGTCAGTGCCACTGATGCTAGGGATTGACTAATACGTGATGACACAGACAGCTCACTCCACGTCTGCACGGTGAGATTTTTACACAATCGACATGTTGGCTTAGATATGTCTTCCTCAAGTTTTGTCATGATGCCTGCTGTTAGCTATACTATAGTCGTCGCGTTTTAACTTGGCAATAGCGGTCATTGACCTTTCCCTAATATATTTCCGAAGGTACCCAAACAGTAAACAATATATGGTTTTTTGTTATTGGAATATGTTGAAGATCACGATATATCGGAGTTTATTTTAGATTTTTAAATAAAGAATGTTTGAAAATGTAGGGGGGTCAATGACCACTATGATCAATCGCGACAACTAAAGTAGTGGTTAGCATTACGATTGTCAGACCTATTTTTTATTTATTACAAATACACTCGGTGTGCTTCTGACCAATTAGTTAATATTGATTCAGGGCTGTTATAAGATATCACAACAAAATAATTTAATATCCTAGACACACATATAAACAGAACCTATCGTAGTTGTGTCGAGAAAAACTGTGCGACTAAAGTTTTGTGTCGTAAAAGATTTAAAAATAGAATAGATTTCAATCCAATTTAAATTTATTTTTAATACCAGCCCGGTTTCTGGTGGTTAAAATCTAAAAGTAAATACCTACCTACCTAGTTTATGTGGTGATACATTAGGTCTGATCCTATACAATACGACACGCGTAGCATTACCACCATAGAGACAAGTTTTGTCGACCGAAGAATAGACAAAATGACATGAATAAAAGTATATATCCTTTATTTTGTCTATTATATCTCACATGTTGTCTAGTCTTTTTAACAATAGTTGGCCATGCCACGCGGACTGATGCGGATGGTTTATGATGTGAAAACTAACAAAAGCTACACGAAATTTTAAAGATGCAGCTTCGTTTTGACTGGCAACCAGCACTTGCTCGGGTGCAATGGCGCCGTGTGAAATCATCGAGATTTGTGCTCTTTATAAATCAATTATTTAGTTACTATACACATGAACCTTCAAGAATAAATGCTCGAAATTATGGTAGTGAACATCGCATCAAAATCCAATGTGCAGTTAACAAGATCTAAGCAATCACACAGACACACGAAAAGTGAGTTTGTTTTATACTATGTAAATGTAAAGAATAGAAAAGCAGCTATAAAATATTAACCTAACTTTCAGTCACGGTATAGACGTAAAAATCTGTCCAATGTGTCATGAGCTTTTTCTGCCTCTACATAAAAATGTTATTTTTTGTCGTCTTTTACAGTAAAAGGAATGTTTATTGATAACCCGATATAAGATATTAATGTCCTCTATTGTTAATTTTATTGTTATACAGGTAATGTTCTCTTCGCGTGTCTATGTGTCCCTTTCTTTTCGACAAAAGCTTTTGAAAAAGACCCCCTTCTGATGCATGTGACAATAAGTTTTATTGTTCACAATTGTTTATAATCATTAAGGTGAGCCAATAAATCCAGCTAAATCAAAAGATATAATTGTATAAAAATCTAAACATGTGGGATGTTTAATATTTGTAAATACATTGTACTAAAATAATTGTAAGTGCGGGTACTGACAACAATGCTCGAACGACCGCGATAGTGTCCAAGTTTTACAAGTTGTTAAAAAAAGAAAAAGTTATTTCGGCGTTATTTATATTATTGCTAATCATTTAAAATTATCCCAATTTGAAGTTCACAATTAACGTCGTGTGTTTGTTATTTTGCAAATTGAAGCAACACATCACACGAACATACACTTTGATTTCTCTATTAAGGAAACAACTAAAGCTACGTATGTAAAAAAAATGAATAAAGACGTCACACTCACCTTTGAATACTGTTATTATCCTACTTAATAAATAGGGTATAATAACTCTTAAATCTTTCCGCGCAAACTCTGAACCAATACTGTCGCGTCATTGGCAAAACGAAAATAGCATCATCATTTCTAAAATCAAAAATCCGTCACGCCGCGTAGGTACATTAGTCGCATCGATGCGCTATGAAAATAAATTGTTTATATGTATATGTACAAGAAAATACGGTCAGTCAGTTGTCAGTTACTAGCGGGAAAGAGGGCCGAGTGGCGCGTCCGCTCATGAAATAAAATTCTTTCCCCGCGTACGAAAGTGTACGAAAGCGTGCACGTGGACTTTGGTACGAAAGTTTGCTTACAATCCGGTTGATTAGCAAAACTTTTCGACGGTGTTGCCGTCCCAATTACGTGCAGTGTGCGGTTCAATTTGTGTTGTGTGCATGTTTGATGTTTGACGGATTCAACCGGTGAGTGAATTATGCTAATTTTATTATTGTTTTTAATTGTTTATTATACTGCTTTCACTGTATTACATATTTTTATGAGCGTTATTTGCGTAATATCTCGTTTTTCGGACGGTAATTATTCTATAATTCGGTTTTATTGCCGATGTGCTGTTGAATTTAACTTTTTGTAATAGAGATGTCAGTGTTACATAAAAGTTCGGATCAACATTCTTGACAGTTTCGGAATGAGTTTGGGGTTCTCGTTAAATAAATATCTATGTTAGCAAGAGTCGTATAACTTTGAAATGTTCAAGTTATGATACGAAAAGTGATGTAACTTTTACTTGACTTTTTATGAAATGGTTTTGAGTGTTTTTTTCGGTGGAGATGTTCCATATCAGGCTTCATTATTCAAGTACCAGTTTATTTGCAGTTAGGTTAGGTTAGGTTAGAACATGAGTAACTAAACAGATCAACATTAAATATTGTTGAAGACTGACTGTTTTTCAAAATTAAAAAACCTATTTGAGTCTTTTCACAATATACCTATTTTAACATAATCATTAATTAATGACCCACTATCGACCTTTAAAAATTAATACAGCGTATCTAATGCATATTTACGCAGTTATAAAGGAGAATACATACTGATTGCATGTATTAATTACAAATAAATTGTGGCGAAGTAATGATATTATGTTGACCTAATTACAATAATAACATAACAATAGAACAGACAATATCATCCCTACCAGTAGCGGTCTTATAATTATTTATCTACCTGTCCCTATAAACTTCCGTTCCAACGCTTTTTGTAACAATATTTTGATTTAAAACTGTGTCGTGGTGTTTCTTGCCCGTTCTTTTCCAAAGGAACCTACTACGCTTTAGAATGGGCAACTAGCTTCATCATTCTGACCGACCGACCTAATGATAATTCAAAAGTTCCTGTAATTATTTAATTTTAAATAAATGCTTTGAGTTTGAATCAAAAGTAGTGTCTATTATTTATTGCGTAAGAGAGCTCTTGGTTATAGAGTATTCCCCTCAAAGAACTTCTATCATACAGACCTATTTGCATAATCAGCCTACAACGTTCCCACTGCTGGGACACAGACTCCACCCGGGCCCAGTGCGGCTTGGTAGATGTCACATGTCTTCGAAGTTTAGGTTTTAAGACGTGCCGGTTTCCTCACTATGTTTTCCTTCACCGTTTTGAGAGCAGTGATGACGAAATTATTTACACAAAGTAAAGCTCCTCTCTGAATTTGAACACACGACTTACAACTCGGTAAGTTGGGCCACCACAGAGCTATTAAGCCAAGCAGTAGTGATGCGTGTTACGGCTTTGTGGATACCTAGAAGTTTTTATACATAGGTAGTAAAGCCCGCTCTTTTCTGTAAAAATCTCACCGTGACCACTTTGGTGAAATGAGCTTGAAGTAAGCGGTTAATAGTGTCAATCTGAAGAGAGCGTCACGCTGGGTGGCAGCTTACTTCAAGCTGCACCTGAATACCAGTACTTAAGATGGAACGGTTGGCCTGTCTGATCTCCACAACCCAGTAACTGGGTAACACGATACCCCTTGGTAAGACTGGTTGTTAGACTTTCTTTCTACTGACTACCCGTACCGATTTATTTATAGTAAAAACAACAACGGTAAAACATCAATTACAATAATTAACAGAGAAACAATGATTACATTTACAATTATGTTGTACATGATCTAATTAAAAACTAACATGGAACATTGGACTTCCTTTCTTTCACAGGACGCCAAACATAAACGTATAATTTTATTCCATTCATCGGCAAAAAAATCACATTCAGGGTTGTCGATAAGTCCGCTCTTTGAGGAGTGGTTGGAGAGCCGCCACGGCATCCTCACCTTCCCCCTGACGTCCGGCCCTGGTCCAGGCCATGGTACAGAGCGAGGAATGGAAAGCCGTCACCTCCTTCTACGAAGCAGTAATGCTCGCGAAGGAGGAGGCGGAGCGCGTGAAGTAGAGAGCCTTACGCCTTCACGCCCCTAGTGGCCACAGGAAACGCCCTGGGCGTCGGGAGTCGCATGCAGATTCCCGGCCACCATAGGCGCGGGCTTGCGGACGCCGAGCAATAGGTAGCTCGCCATACGGTAAGTACCAGGCCCGGGTTCATAGTGCGTCGTGTTCCACGCGTGCCTCAAAGAGATGTCAGCACATAGTGACGGAGTCCGATAGGGCCGATGCCTCAGGGTCGCGGGATGCTTGAACTCTTTCACACCGTGGCCCTGGCACAGGCAACTGAAGGAACACGGGTAAGTTTTAGTTAGTAAAAGTCTGACACGCCCTCCCGCTCCACCCAGAGCGGGAGAAGTCAGTTGATGAATTCCCACCTGAAAAAAAAAGTTTGTGGTCAGAAAGGCATTTAGCATATTTAGATAACGCCAGACTGAAGATTCGGCTCTGGCAACAGTTTTTGATGGAAGTTGCGCAAAGTTTGTACCAGACGGTGTCCGATTTATTTGTCGGGCACAAATAATCGGCAGAAAAGGCCATGGAGCTCTGGGCAGCCGATACGTCCCCGAAAGGTCTTACAGATTACCGCGAGCTGATCAAGGCCTCTTCACACCTTACATGAGTTAAAGCCCAACGTCCCATAAGGTCTACGAATGACGGCCTGGACCAACGACTTAACGTGCTTTCCCAGGCACGGCGTGGTCTCGACCAATGATCACCCATCCACGGTTTGACCTCGCCAAGCGTAGTTTGCTCAGCGTGCAATGGAGAGAGCAATGCTCAGGGTTTCTCTGGTGGATAGAATTCGCAACGAAGTCATTCGTCAGCGACATTGCACGAACTAAAGTCACCGACATTGCACGTAGAATCAGCATGCTGCTACATGCCGGACAATGGAGCAGACATGTGCTAGAGTGGAGACGCCCTGCGGCACGATGGGTCGATGATTTGAAGCAGGTGGCTGGCAACAGATGGATGCGGACTGCTCAGGACCGGGATGGTTGGCGCTCTTTGGGGAGGCTTACGTTCAGCAGTGGACGGCAATTGGCTGATGATGATGAAGCGTAGTTTAACCTTCGATCGACCCAAGCGGCTTTTATTATTTAGACACGAGCCCTTCATAATAACTGTCATCAATAACTTAAATTTTAACAGAGCATACATACGTCTACGCCTTTAATGATCGACTTCGTCGCTTAGCTCTGTTATGTACCTCTGTGAGAAAGGAAACACCTGACGCAACTCCGCCTTATATTTATAAACCGTTTATTATTGGATACAGTAATAATAGTCAAATTACATCAACTTCGAAGTTTGTATAAGTTTTGCTTATCGTAGTTGTTATCCTCGGTTTTACGCCAGATAATATGGAACTACTATTTTCAGATTAGATCATAAACCGTTCTAGCTTAAGATTAGAATTTAAATAAAAGCAATGTTACCATACAAATTGAAGTTGTTGCTTTGACTTGTACCACCAAACAACAACATAGGTATTAAACAGGGTCTAATTAAATTACCAAGCAAAACTCCGCAAACGTGATGGTTTTCAAAATCTTAATGATGAAGGATAAAAAATATGATTTGGGGTAAACGCCTGCACGTAGTGCCGTTTCTTGAAGTATGAGTTTAGAAAATCAAGTTTTTTTCCTTTATCGAGTATACATATTGATACCTACTCATAACGTAACTTTAAAAAAAAAAAACAGGTTTTTGAAACTAGGTAATCATATAATATCTACCTGCGGTCATTGACCCGGGTAAAGAAAAAAAAATCCTCAAATCTTTTATTTTATCATGATTAAATAACGAAACACATCATGTCTGCGGAGTTTCACTACCTAATTTAATTTGACTATGAATAGTCTGGGTATCTATTAATCTAGCTTTAGACAGAGTAAGAAGCAGAATGCAGGTATATTACATGCCAAAATGTTATGGGTCAGTTTTAAGTCTGAACTTGTAAAAATTCTACATTTTAGTAAATTGAGTATTTATTTGGTCGCACCAAATAAAAACTCAATTTTCCAAATAAGTAATTTATGGATAAATATTTAAAATCGTTTTCCCAGAATTTATAATATTTATTGATATATTTTCAAATTTCAAATTCAAATTGTTTAATCATCTTATCAGTATTGTAGTACATGGTAATTTACAGGGTTGAAAATTAATGTGTAGTAAGCTACAACTAAAATGGTGGTGAGGTGCTGCATTCCCAGCTAGATTATAAATAACCTGTATAAGGGAGTGCAGTGCCAGTCCCAAAACCCGATCGACGTCCTACCGTCCTCGCCGCCGAGGCCCGCCGCGACGCCCAAACCCACGCCCCTCCCGACCCTTGCTCGAGCCAGCCCGCGCCGCTGAGCCTGTAGCTTTAAATTCGTCCCTAAATAATATCAATCCTGATCCAGCTAGTCATTTGCTACCCTCTTCCAGCGACGCCCTAAGCCGAGGTTCGTACCCCACAGGGGGTGCCCTTAGCGTTGTCGCTTAGTTTTAGTTAGTATTTAAGTTTAAGTCCTGGCTGGAGGCCTTAATTTATTAGGGCAACCACAGGCAAGCAGACGACAACCTCATAGGTTGACCTGCGAGATGCCAAACAAACAAACAAAAAAGTGCAGTGCCAGTCCCCATTCGGTGTTATAATTAAATTGTACACAATATGTGGCTTAGCACTATTCTTCTACTGCTCGTAGAATTATATTATTATTTATGACATTTTATTTTATCTGCATAGCCTTATACCAACTTAGTTGGGGTCAGCTTCCAGTCTTAGCAGAGCGACTGCCTTTCTGCCCTGCACAGTCCAGTTACTGGGTAATACAAAACCTTTTAGCAAGACATGTTGTCAGACTTTTGGGGATCTGACTTTTGAGCTGGGACCCATTGTTCTTAAAGAGCTTTCAGAGGCACGGAGTGGTCTCGATATATAATGGATGGTAGCTTAACCTTTGGTCGACCCGAGCGGCTGTTACTATTTATCTACGATATTAAATGGAATTTGAAACCAATTTTTTTTTTAAACTTTTTTCTTAAATAGGATTTCTAGTTTATAGCCTTGCGTGTACAATTTAATAATGCATTCAAGTTGCAGATGGGGCTGCCTCGATTTTGCAGCGCATCAGGGATGTTCGCCGGGTCGCAAGTAGACTGTTTTTACTCTACTATGCGAAAACGATGCACATCCCTGGTGCGCAGGGTTCGCGCTAGCTCCAACGGCATCCTGAGGGCATTTGCGCAGAGGTTCGATTGCCAGTACCTGACCCATTGCTGTCTGGTTCACATACTGACCAATCAAGATCTGTAGTATGTTTGTGTTGTATGTTTAAGTGTATGTCATATATTTTATTTTTATAATTTTTATGCCTATGACCCTTTGTTGGTCGAAATAACCGTTTTCATTAATTCATTCACAGCATTTTATTTTTGTAATTTGATTAGCAATCAAGTCGAAAATATTATTTTTAAGCATTAAATAAAAATATATTCAAGTAGGTCTTAAAAAAATTCGTCCACAGGGCAAAGTCTAATCCTACTAAAAAATTATAAACGCGAAAGTTTGTGAGGATAGATGTATGGATAGATGTTTGTTACAATTTGAACGGATTTAGATGAAATATGGCACACAGATGGTTTAAAATCTGTATTAACAAATAAGATACTTTTTATCCCGATATTTTCACGGAATAGAGATTGAAACCGCGGGGAGTAGATGGTTAGTTATAAGCCTACATAGTATTAAATAATAATAATTATATGCAAATATTTTCATTTAGGTCTCACAAAATTCGTCCACAGGGCATAGTCTAACTTATTAAAAAAAAAACATTTGGTGTCCTATGATGTGCTATGGTACAAAATGAGGACAGAAACCTGCCTCACTGAAGAAGTCGTTAGCATTTTTGATTATTGGTACAACAACCAAGTTAATGTCATTAAGTGGGCGTGTGCGACCTCCGATGCGTACAGACTGAAGTGTGGAGTAAGGCAAGGAGGTTTTAATTCAGACACAGTGAGTGTCTGAATTAAATAAATAAATAAAACTAAATATAAAAGAACACGAACAGCATCTATGTATGCATTTAGGTAAGGTAGAAAGAGATAGAAATAGTAACAATACTATTGTTGTTACAGCATCAGATCAGCGAAGAGCCGTCCTATACTGCTGGTATACATACCTCTCCAGGCCTATTGTTTCCATGTGATAAATACTTTTAAAAGAACTTTACTTTAGAAGAGTTTTACAAGAAATTTTATTGTAGCGTATACACTTCAAAGTTTCGGGAACATACATATGTATCTTGATTTACCATTCCATTTAACAGTTCATTACACATTACACTGTCTTCAATTTCAATAAAAAAATTAAACCAAACAACTGTTATAACTATTATGTACTAGCGTAGCGACTCATCCCTGCTTGGCACGGTTTCTTTTTATATTTAAGTTTAACATGAATGTTTAAACACTTAAACCTTCCTGAATAAAACCTCTAAGTGCCGATTTCACCAATGTTACTGAACGCGTTCGGCACAATTAAAACGAGTTCAAGAGCTGTCAGTGTCAATATTCCAAAGAAAATAATGACACTATCAGCTCTTAAACGTAGTTTATTTACTGATTGCGTTCAGTTTAGTTGGTGAAATCCACCCTTAATGATTGTGACAACCCGCATCAAAATACGTTTTTTACACAGACGCACACGAAAAGCGACTTAATATTTTTTTTTTCGATATGGCATAGGCCCGTTTGACCCTATCTCTACCAGTTGATAATTCAAAATACGAAACAACACAAAAAAAAAAAACATTTGAGTTTAAATCTAAAGGTATGATGATTAAAAAATAAAATAACTCTATGATAATCGTCCTAAGACACATATATTTTGTTGACTTTGCCAGTTTAGCGAATCGATAGCTATCTTAGGATAGATATAATAAGATAGCTGCGTCATCCATTTTCTGGTAATAAGCTGGTGACGAAACCGTCATACATTGGCAAATATTAATTTAGGAAAATTCTTCACCTAAATTCTGTTCCGAAAGTATCTAATTTTAAGTGAAAATAAACCCTGTTCAGGTTACATTCATACGCAATCACTCATTTGAGGAGTTTCGTAATACTCGTACATTCATTTGAGCTGTGTTTTAAAGGTTTCAACCTTTATATCTCATCAATTTTACAACCATTATTGAACCGATCACCATCATCTCCGCGTATATCCCACCCGACAATGGTCCGGAGGATCCCATCTTGCTCCAAAAGGACTTCACTGCCCTCTTCGGTATGAGTGACTCCGTCATCTTGGCGGGGGATCTTAATGCCAAGCACCCGGCGTGGAATAGTAGCACAACCTCAACCAGAGGTAGGTTAGTTTTCAAGTTAGGCGAATCCCTTAACTTTGACGTCATCGCTCCAATGAGCCCGACTCACTTCCCAGGTAATCCTAATCACCTTCCCGATGTTCTCGATGTAGCGCTGCTCAAGAATGTGAACCTCCGTTTGCAATCGATAGAGACGTTCCACGAGCTTAACTTTGACCACCGCCTTGTAGTCATGCATCTTGCACCCTACTCGGGCCCGATCGACCCCAACCGCCCCCCTCAGACCCAGACGATAATCGACTGGAGGAAAGTAAGCGAAAGACTGAAATCCACCACGTCGCCTCACTTAGACACCATCCCCGTTCACTTAGTGTCAGTCGCCGACACGACGGCCGCAATCGACTCTTTTACAGAGCACGTACAATCCGTATTGACGGATTGTTCACGGGAAGTTCCGGTGATGGAAGACCATCGCTGGAAACTACCTACTGACGTACGTGACCTGATAACCGAGAAGAACGCGGCCATCCGTGCCTACGACTCCTTCCCTTGTGACGCGAACAAAGCCCACATGCGCCATATACAGCGTGCTGTAAAGAAACGCATAGGCATAGAGGTTAGCTCTGAAGGCTGGAACAAGATGCTCAGTGAACTCGAGCCCACTCATCAAGCCTTCTGGCAATTACAGAGGAAATTGCGTTCCTCTGAAGAGGTCTCTATGCCTCCTCTCATCCGCCCCGACAATAGTGTCGCTTTCGACAGTCCCGACAAGGCTGAATGTCTTGCTGACAGCCTAGAGTCCCAATGTTCTCCCAGCTCCCAACCAGTAGACCAAGCACACCTGAACAAGGTCGACGCTGAAGTCGAACGAAGAGCCTCCCTCGCTCCCGTCGAAGACCCTGATGATACTCTGCCTCCCGTCACTCCAGACGAAGTGCACGACATAATTAAAGGGCTCCACGCTCGTAAGGCCCCCGGTTCGGATGGTATTACCAATAAGGTATACAAACTCCTTCCTGCCCCGCTAATAAAGCAAGCCAAAGTCTGAACCCTCCAGCTACCGCCCTATTAGTTTAATCAATGTTCTCGGCAAAATCTATGAGAGGCTTATTTATAAGCGTCTCAAAGACTACGCCGAAGCAAAGAGCCTCATACCAAACGAGCAGTTTGGTTTCCGTAGCCAACACTCGGGCACCCAACAGGTCCACCGTATAGTAGAGCACTTATGCGCTGGTCTTCAGCGTAACGCGACGACAGGTGTGCTATTCTTTGACATAGCGAAAGCCTTCGACAAAGTCTGGCACAACGGCTTGATATACAAGCTCTACCAACTAGGAGTGCCAGATCGTCTCGTGCTCATCTTACGAGACTTTTTGTCGAACCGGACCTTTCGCTATCGCGTCGAGGGAGCACTCTCGTCCCCTCATCCTATTCGCGCCGGTGTCCCCCAGGGTTCCGTACTATCTCCTCTCGCCTTCACGCTGTTCACTAGCGATATCCCAAAAAGTAAAAAGGCTCAGTTGGCTCTCTTCGCCGACGACACTGCCGTTTACTATACCGGTCACTGTCCCAACGCTATAGCTCGTACTCTCCAAACCTCCGCAAACGTCTTAGGCGCTTGGTTCCGGAAATGGAGAATCGAGGTCAACCCCGATAAGAGTCAGGCGGTACTCTTCTCGAGACGTCGTCGACTCCCTCCCCCACTTCCCAGCCCGATCACTATGTACGGTAGGCCAATCCCTTGGGAGAAGCAAGCCAAATACCTAGGCGTGATCCTCGATGAGAACCTTACCTTTAAGGCTCATATTAAGGCGGTTCGCGCGCGCGCCTCCTTCGCTCTTAGCAGGCTCCAATTCGTACTGACAGCCCGTAGCAAACTGTCCCTCAAATGCAAGCTCCGCATCTATACCGCAGTCATCCGTCCCATCATGACCTATGCCTGCGTTGTATTTGCGCACGCTCACCCACGTCATCTCCATAAGATGCAGACCCTCCAAAACCGTTTCCTCAGAAGGGTCACGGGTGCCCCCTTCTATGTCCGTAATATAGATCTTCACGTCGACCTCAAAATGCCAACCATAAAACAGTTCATGAAACGCCTATCAAAGCGTTTCTTCGACTGCGGCATCAAACATTCTAACCCCCTGATTACAGCGGCCGCCCGCTACACTCCCTCTCGCATTAGCAGTATTCGCCGACCAAGGCATACTTTAATCGACCCCGACGACGCCACTAACACGCTACATAAGCCCAAAACCCGATCGCCGTCCTACCGCCCTCGCCGCCGAGGCCCGCCGCGACGCCCAAATCGACGCCCCTCCCGACCCTTGCTCGAGCCAGCCCGCGCCGCTGAGCCTGTAGCTTTAAATTCGTCCGTAAATAATACCAATCCTGATCCAGCTAGTCATTTGCTGCCCTCTTCCAGCGACGCCCTAAGCCGAGGTTCGTACCCCACAGGGGGTGCCCTTAGCGTTGTCGCTTAGTTTTAGTTAGTATATAAGTTTAAGTCCTGGCTGGAGGCCTTAATTTATTAGGGAATCCACAGGCAAGTCCGCTTAAGCAGACGACAACCGCATAGGTTGACCTGCGAGATGCCAAACAAACAAACAAACAAAACAACCATTATTGTTAGAATAACATTATTAAATTTGACTTGAAAAACATCAACGAAAATTGAGGTTATAATATTAACCTCAATTGTGAAATGTAAAACAATCAGTATTTTTTTTTAACACTGAATTTGTAATTGACACTGCAAATTGGCATCCACAGGTAAGTTTTCCAAATCGATTGTATATATTTTCATCAGATACCCTTGGGATAGACCAAAGGTAGAAAAAATTACGCCATGACATTACCAACCAACAAAATTAATGTTTCCCAGGCCTCTCTTGGTGACAACGCCCGTCTTCCGGTGCCTACTGTGTGAGGACACTGAAAGAAAGAAAATAAAACGTTTATTAGCGGTAAACATGACGCAAAAAAGAACATACATGCAATAAAAAAATGACGCCACAGAGGGCCTAGACAAAAGGCATTCGCTTTGGGGCGATTACGAGTATATTTCTACAATCGCTATCGCTTCACTATATTACTACGCTGTGTCATAAGATCACGTGACATTTTGATTCCTTATGTCAACCCCATTTTTTTTGCTTTTAGCGTCATCGCTAATTGAATGTGCGGAATGTTACTTTGTCTAGGCCGTCTGCGTCTGGCTGATTCATCTTTCTCATTTGCCGAATGCGGTAGCAGAACTAGGTATTGCGTTTTTTTATAAAGAAAATAAGTTTGCAAAAATATTCAAACAGCAATTGTGCACAGTCCATAAGGACGAACCAACCGACCAGAGGGTTATCGCCGCCCGTCACATAGGTCAACGCATTTCTCTCGTGCCAGTCTATCTTTATCTTTATTCCTTGATCGTTAGTTATTATGTTATATGATATTATTGGTATATAATATTGTGTTGCTAAATAATTGTTGATAAGGGGCATGCAATAATCGCGATTTGTTTTTTTTATGTGCACTTAAACATATGCATTATACGTCAATTAATCAATCAGGGGCCGATTTAATATAACTGACAGGCGACGGGTGACAGGACAGGCAATCCAAAATCCGCAAATTTTGTAATTTTTTGGGTTTCATACCTCAAAAGCAAAAATGAAACACTTATAGAATCAATAGGACGTTGTCTGCTTGTCTGTCTGTTTCTGTCAAGACCCCTTTTCTCGGGAACTCGTGGAGACATCAAGTTGAAATTAATATCAAATACGCAAGTCTACGGTCTCTTGGAGCTCTAAAAATATCAAGATTATAAGTCACCACATTTAAATAATACGGTGATTTATGTGACATATTTAACTTATTTTAAATCGAAATCTTTAAGGTACTTCCCGTTGATATAGAATCATGAAATTTTGCAAGAAGCAAGGTCTCGCAGCACAAGCGATGTATCATTCGGTGGCAGCCGTAGACGCGTCGACGTTTGCGGCCGACTAGTGTCAATGGTTGCAGTTACCGCTGCCGTTGGCAACGTGCCGCTCGTGTATAAGAGCACTATTATAATTTGTCTTTGTCCATGATATGTTAATGTAAAATAAATAAATGAATTGTTAGTTCGTTTAATTCACCACTCTGGTCGACTGGATTTTGACATGTGACATATTACCTTAAACTTAGGATTTTACATCAACTTTCAAGATTCAAAATTTATTAAGAAAAAATTATGTTACCGCGATTATTATGAACTATAAGTTTGTGGCAAATTACTTTATTTATATGATGAGGTGGATGGAAAATATGTACCATAAACAACCTAAACTCTTGCTAAACTAAAACAAAAATGAAAAATAAAGAAATTATAATTCTCTCTGCATTCTTACTTTTTACCATTTTCATAGATAAACTACATTTAACAGACGATTAAATCTTGATCAAAATTACAAAAAGTTGTGTTGCAACGTGCTTCATAGTGCTGACCGTACACCAATTTTTTTATTTTGATGAAAATGTTGCATTCAGCTTAATCGATTCTCACAATAAAATCGCTCTTTTTATTTGTGTAAACGAAATAAAAACTCTTTGGTAAATTATTTGTTAATTTTATTTTTGAAATTAACAACTTTATTAAACGTACAATGTGTGACAATCTTTCAGGGTTCCGTACGTTCGAATAGAAACGGAACCCTTATAGCATCACTTGTTTGTCAGACGTCTGTCACATCCAATTTGCTTCAAATCTACTGAACCGATTAAGTTGAAATTTTGTACACATATGAATTTCTGTGGTTGCACTTGTCAAGTTTAAAGTGGAATAATTTTAACTGCCTTTAAAATGGAGGATGTTCATGATAATCATCTAATAAATGTATAATACAATCAACATCACTGCGAAAAATATGAATCCAGTTGATGTTTTAGGGTATCCGTAGTCGTAAAGGATAAATAATAAAAAATAATAAACAAAAAGTTTTTATTGTTTCTCATACAATTGTTCTGCAGCACAAAATTGAGGCAACCCCAGTAAGTTATAAGTATACTTGTGATGGGGTTACCTTGCAACTTCCCATGGTGGTAACTAACACCGATGGTGAGACATGATTAAACCAAACGATAAAAATAAAAGTTTAGGTTCTAGAATGTTGCAATTTTTGTAGCATGTTCAGGTGTGTTTGCTACACAGTGTTTGTGTGTGTGTGTGTGTGTGTGTGTGTGTGTGAATGTGGATGTCTTATAATTTTGTTATGGCCGTAAATCAAATCAAATCATTTATTCGTTTGCAAACATGGGTAATTAGTATATACATGTTTTCTTTTTTTAATAGTGCTCCATGTTCTACCGTCATGGGCATGCAAATCTTGTTTTATGTACACAAATTTAAAAGACATTGTAATTTTAAAAAACAATTATGAAATTATAGTAATACAAAATACAGAAAAAAAACAAAGTAATGTCAATTAAAGTTAAAATGTCAATAATACAAAAATGTCAAATCGTTTGTATTACAGTATAAATGTCATAATAATACAGAAATGTCAGAATGTTAATGTATGTCTATGTGCCTACCGGTCCGTATCTCAGTCCTTCTGTCCTCGTAAAACCTAAATTTTAACGAATTTGGACAGTCCAGCCTTCCTTACGGAAAGTCAACGCGGTCTTTTCGCAGGGCATTTGTGCAAGGGTTGCGGGACGAAGTAGCATAGCATATGTCCCAAGTTGTCGTTTTGCAGACTGGGATGTAATTTTAAGAGCTGTAATTTTCCAATTTCGTATGTAAACGGCAGAGGTTGGTTTACAAATTGAAGATTGCTACTACCTACGTAAAGTTAAATTTTTATCACAGTATTTTTGTTTTTGGGGTAGTTATCAAAATCCAAGATGATTCGGATCACGGAGATTCCAATTTGACAAATTTTTGTCATGGTTGTCATTTTCACGAATTTTGTTGGATAGTGCTGATTTCAAATAAGATGAAAATTTTGGACTTTAAGATGGTAGCTGTTCCAAATAATGATAATATTTTAAATCAATTCATAAAGACATCAGTTTCTTGACCATTGTTAACTCAAAATCCATAATCCGTAAAAAAAACGGAACCCTTTCATTATGTCTGTGTGTCATACAGTAATTTTATTCGGAGACTATTTTACACCACATTGATAAAAATTGAAAGAACGTGTGTATCCTTTGTTCAGCTAAACAATGGTGTTGTGAAATTACGATAAACCTTATTAGGCATTACACAAACATGTAACCGAGAGATGAAAAAAAATCAATGCCCATAAACGTGTTGGGTGTTGTTGGATCTCATAATTAAAACGATTAAGATAAAGATATGATAATGCCTATGGGATATTTTCGGTTCCAACCGCAGAATTAACTTTGTTTTTCATAGTTTTTTCGAGCAACACTATGAAATACAAACTTATTATTGCAGTCGATAAAATTAATGCTTTGCATTGTGCTTGCGTATGTATTCATACAACTTCGGAAGACTTCACTGTGCATGGCCAAACAAACATACACTGGGCCAATTTTTTAAATTTCGTAAAGAAACTATCACAAAAAAATAAGTATTACTTAATTAAACTAATAGACAAAAACCACCAAGCTTATAAAACAACAAAAATATTGACATGTGAAAGTGTTTGCAGAATACAGTCCGCGAGGCCTAAGCTGAGCTTTGCACATGTGTGAGTGATTAATCGCACCAATTTAATCGTACGACCGCGCGCGCGCGATGAATTGGTCGGCGATTTTAAACACAAATTGAGTAGTGGTAATGAATATTTCGTGTTATTGGACTTGTGTTTGTATAATATTACGTTTATATCTGGGCATTTTCTTGTTGTTTAAAATATTATTTGCCACATTACAAATCAAATGTACATTTGTGACTTAACATATTACTATTATTACTCGGGCCAATCGTGCGTGTTTAAATTTTTACTTTTCACAAATATCACAAATCAAAAAACTTCATTACCACTACTTATTTTACCTAAAACAATGGTAGAATTTGTCAAATAATTAAATGATGTATTGTTCACTGCCCCTGTGGTGGAGTTTCTTCATCAGCCTACAGCAGTCCGATGCTGGACATATGCCTCTTCAATTGCTTGCCGTTTAGCTCGCCTCTCTGCAACTCTCATCCAGCTGCTACCAGCCACCCTGCAAAGATCGTCGCTCCACCTAACCTGAGGACGTCCTACCTTACGTTTGCTGATTCGCGGTCTTCACTCAAGAACACGTCTACCCCAACGGTCTTTGTTTGTTTGTTTGTTTGGCATCTCGCAGGTCAACCTATGCGGTTGTCGTCTGCTTAAGCGGACTTGCCTGTGGTTGCCCTAATAAATTAAGGCCTCCAGCCAGGACTTTAACTTAAATACTAACTAAAAACTAAGCGACAACGCTAAGGGCACCCCCTGTGGGGTACGAACCTCGGCTTAGGGCGTCGCTGGAAGAGGGCAGCAAATGACTAGCTGGATCAGGATTGGTATTATTTAGGGACGAATTTAAAGCTACAGGCTCAGCGGCGCGGGCTGGCTCGAGCAAGGGTCGGGAGGGGCGTCGATTTGGGCGTCGCGGCGGGCCTCGGCGGCGAGGCCGGTAGGACGGCGATCGGGTTTTGGGCTTATGTAGCGTGCTAGTGGCCTTACTACTCTCCTGGAGGAGGGTAGTGGCGTCGTCGGGGTCGATTAAAGTATGCCTTGGTCGGCGAATACTGCTAATGCGAGAGGGAGTGTAGCGGGCGGCCGCTGCAATAAGGGGGTTTGGATGTTTGATGCCGCAGTCGAAGAAACGCTTTGATAAGCGTTTCATGAACTGTTTTATGGTTGGCATTCTAAGGTCGACGTGAAGATCTATATTCCGGACGTAGTAAGGGGCACCCGTAACCCTTCTGAGGAAACGGTTTTGGAGGGTCTGCATCTTATGGAGATGACGTGGGTGGGTATGCGCAAATACGACGCAAGCATAGGTCATGATGGGACGGATGACTGCGGTATAAATGCGGAGCTTTCATTTAAGGGACAGTTTACTACGGGCTGTCAGTACGAATCGGAGCCTGCTAAGGGCGAAGGAGGCGCGCGGGCGAACAGCCTTGATATGAGCCTTAAAGGTAAGGTTTTCGTCGAGGATCACGCCTAGGTATTTGGCTTGCTTCTCCCAGGGGATCGGCTTACCGTACATAGTGATCGGGCTGGGAAGTGGGGGAGGGAATCGACGACGTCTCGAGAAGAGAACCGCCTGACTCTTATCAGGGTTGACCTCGATTCTCCATTTCCGGAACCAAGCGCCTAAGACGTTTGCGGAGGTTTGGAGAGTACGAGCTATAGCGTTGGGACAGTGACCGGTATAGTAAACGGCAGTGTCGTCGGCGAAGAGAGCCAACTGAGCCTTTTTACTTTTTGGGATATCGCTAGTGAACAGCGTGATGGCGAGAGGAGATAGTACGGAACCGGAAACGGAGGGGACGAGAGTGCTCCCTCGATGCGATAGCGGAAGGTGCGATTCGACAAAAAGTCTCGTAAGATGAGCACGAGACGATCTGGAACTCCTAGTGTGTAGAGCTTGTATATCAAGCCGTTGTGCCAGACTTTGTCGAAGGCTTCGCTATGTCGAAGAATAGCACACCCGTCGTCGCGTTACGCTGCAGACCAGCGCATAAGTGCTCTACGATACGGTGGACCTGTTGGGTGCCCGAGTGTTGGCTACGGAATCCAAACTGCTCGTTGGGTATGAGGCTCTTTGCTTCGGCGTAGTCTTTGAGACGCTTATAAATAAGCCTCTCGTAGATTTTGCCGAGAACATTGAGTAAGCAAATAGGGCGGTAGCTGGAGGGCTCAGACTTTGGCTTGCCTGGCTTTGGGATACCGATGACGGTGGCTTCTTTCCATGCTTGTGGGAAGATGTTGTTGCTCAAGGCGCCATTGAAGATGGTGGTCATAAGCATTATTAGCGGGGCAGGAAGGAGTTTGTATACCTTATTGGTAATACCATCCGAACCGGGGGCCTTGCGAGCGTGGAGCCCTTTAATGATGTCGTGCACTTCGTCTGGAGTGACGGGAGGCAGAGGATCATCAGGGTCTTCGACGGGAGGGAGGGAGGCTCTTCGTTCGACTTCAGCGTCGACCTTGTTCAGGTGAGCTTGGTCTACTGGTTGGGAGCTGGGAGAACATTGGGACTCTAGGTTGTTGGCAAGACATTCAGCCTTATCGGGACTGTCGAAAGCGACACTATTGTCGGGGCGGATGAGTACCCCAACGGTCATCGGTTCTACGGCTAATATGGCCGGACCGGCCCACAGTGTACCGCATAGAACATGCTAGGTGGACAATATTATTTTATGATATTTAACGATGCTTTTAAATATAAGTAGTCATGTTGAGGCATTATTAATAGTTTTTGGTATGATTTTGTAATAAAAAACAATAAAAATATGTAAAGACAGAAAAAAATATTTAAAAATAATAAACAAACAACAACAACACATTAAATAAATAAATACCTACTGTACAAACTAACTTAACCTAAACCTAATCATCAAAATCTTCTGGTGAATCGTCATCATTATGTGGTAATGTGTGTCTTGATGCTACTATGGTCGGGCTTACGATTAACTTTAATACTTCTGCACATATTTTTTCCGGCTTTTTTCGGGGAATCTCACGAAGGCCATTGATCAAAGGGTCAGATGTTATTATTAACATGGACAGCAAGTCTCTATTCGTGGCAACACGTGAGCACTTGCGGGTGTTGTACTCCCTAAATCTGCGGCAATCTTTGTTACGTGCTTCTTGAGCCTCTTCGGAAAGTTGCCCAATTGGAAGCAATGCCGCTTTGATGACCTCAGTACTGTGTACTAATATTCTATCTCGAATCTATATAGTATGCTAAGCCTTCGTCACTACTTAACTGCCTAGGATTAACGGAACTGGTATTTTCTTTTGACTTATTAATACTATCTGGCCTTTCACTAATGTCTCTAATCACATGGGCAACTTTTCTTTGCCCTGCTGAACGCATAGCAATTTCGGCAGCAGTCACTAATTCACTGGCACTTCGAGATTCTACGAGATCCACGACTCGACGCTTCTTCGTCTTAAACGACGATTCCTCGAAATCTTTGCGAGGTCTTCCTGCAGATGTCACAACCTCACTCGATGTTGAAGGTTGTGGGGCTAAAGAACTTACAGTAAACTGTATGTCTCCTTCATCCAGCCAAGTCTTATTTCTAATTAAAAAAACGCTCTTTCGATTTTCCCGAAGCCAACCATTTGGCTTCAATTTTAGTAGAAAAGTTGGATATTTTCAACTTTATTTCTCTTTGGCTGCTTTCAGTAATGTCACCAAAGTGAAATTTTGAAGAAAGATAGTCATAAATACGCGATCTTTTATCATTCTTCGTGTGTTCCACCACTCTTCAAATAAATGCTACCCTTGAAATAGAGTAAACGTGTTCTGAAAAAAAAAAAATATATATATGTTGTACTGAAGTGTGCTGAACAATATGTATTTTTACAAACTACACAGTTATACCTACAATATATCTAAAAACTAGCCCGAATAGAGGCGAATCAATGTATTTCCTGAACGTTCAAAGTTTTGTTTATGAAAAAAATTACGCAAAAATTTATGCATTAAGTTAAAAAAATGCAAAAAATTCATTTTAATAGATTCTGATAAAAATAATATATTAAATAATAGTACATACCCTCAGTATTAATATCCATCACAAAAAACTTTCACAATATCACTATAAACCACTATGAGATGTGCACAAAAGTGTCGCTAAATTGCAACTGATTGACCGGAACGCTTGCATTAAACTCATTACCTGACTTCTGAACTCTATGACTCATCAGTTAAGCATTTGAAAAACATAATCAATTTAAGGTGTCGTATGTCGTATTTCTGGGGTCCAATGGGACCCACTACCGAGCCGCCGGAGGTTCGTGTGTTCGGGTCCAATCGGAAGCACTTCCGAACTATACGGTTAAATTCTTAAATGAAGCTCTTATCCTCATGCCGCGCGACTTTGCTAAAAACAGTACATCACGAATTGAATCCCGAAAGGGTTGGGTACTAGTGTACCTAAAGTAGACCCACACTTCGCCAGTAATATGTTTATGTTCAAGTTGTAAGTATTACATAATAGGGGGCGAGCGTATTGCCATCAATCGGGCACAAAACCAAACTCCGGGCATCTACTGAGAAATTCTATATAGAACAAACCAATAACCAAGCCAATAACGAAGCTTTGGTAATACTGTTTATTTAATAACGACAATACACTGACGAGCAATAAAAAAATGGCCACTAAATTATCATGACATATTTTCGAAACCATGCGAGATAGCTTCTTGAAATGAAAAGCAACATTCAAATGTATAACAACGCCTTAAAAAACAACAGACTAAAATTAAAATAAATAAGTTAAAGAAGGGTAAAATAAAATAGGCTCATTTGGACTTAATTCAATTAACTCCTAAAGTGGGTTTACGAAATTGAAACTATTTTTTTTATCAATTACATTAAATATTTTGTATTGCCTCCGCGTGATCTGAATACGGCTTCTACACGATTTGGCATGCTAAGTACCAGCTTCCTCCGCATATGCTGAGGAATATCCTCCCATTCTTCAAAAAGTGCTATTTTCAGGGCATGAAGTGTGGCTGGATTTGGATTTCAGCTTCTAACACGTCTGCCAAGCTCGTCTCAGGCATGTTCGTTATGGTTTAGGTCAGGGCTTCTCGCTGGCTCCTTCATTTGATGGATTCCCACGTCTTGAAGGTATACCACATGAGCTGTATAGGGCAGGGCATTTTCATTTATAAAAAATCATTTTCACCCATACTGACCAAACACGGACGCTTTGGCATTTTCATTGAAAATCTCGTTTACGTATCTCACAGCGGTTAGATGGCCATTTTTTATCGGCACTAGTGCGACCATCTGATAAAAAACCTGTACAGAACCTCCCCTTAAAGGACTATTTCTTCGAAGCATGCTTGTGTAAACCGTTCTCCTGGCCTTCTGTAGACTCGACGGCGACGTCTCCCGTCATATTATATAACACGAATCTTGATTAATCTGAGAACATTACTATGCCCCGTTCGTCCTCACCCCATTCGATTTGTTCATGGATATATCTTATTTGGGCCATTTGCTGGCCGGTAAGGCTTTGGTAATTAAAAGCATAAAACTAGTATAGGCACCAAAAAATTAAAGCTGTGAAAGAGTGAAAGGCCCGATGAAATTCCTAATGAACGACTGAATTGAACCTCTGAAGAACTTATCCCCATTCAAAAATATTTAACAATATCATGACCAATCAATATATTCCAACATAAAGTAAAACTTCATATATCATCTTTTTACATAAGAAAAACCCTAAAGAGGACATAGGGAACTACAAGTGCATAAGAATGAAATATTCTCCAAAATTATTTAAGAAAGAATAAACCAGAAACTGTATGAAAACCAGACAATAGGGCATTAGAAGCGCTTTAGAAAAATCTTTTCAACATTAGACCACATCTACACCGTAAAACAAATCATTCAGATATATAATGAGTACTTCATAGATTATGATAAAGCGTTTGATAGCATAAACCATGAAGCTATATTGGAAAGTCTGGAAAACCAAGGAATACCTGAAACATAATCGAAACCATATAATACAAACAGCAAAGCAAGAATAGAATATGAATCAATAGGCTCAAAGTTCCAAGTAAGGAGAGGCGTCAAACAAGGTGACCCGACGTTTCCCAAGCTATTTAATGCAGCCCTCGAGAATATCTTTCGCAGACTAGAATGGCCTCATATGGGGCTTAACATAGAAGTTAAACCACCTTAGATCAGCGGATGACATAGTTCTGTTTGAGGAAAACCCAAAAAAATCGAAGTAATAATCCAAGCCCTTAGTGAAGAAAGTGCCAAAGTGGGGTTAACAATGAACACTACAACTACAAAGATATTATCCTACTCAAACAAACAAATTATAAAAGTAGGTACCCAGCCTCTTGAGTATGTAGAAGAGTAAACATAGCTGGGGCAGCTCATCTCTCCGAAAGATCAAACAACCAAAGAAATAAACACAACCATTGCCAACGGCTGAAAAATATATTAGTCACAAAAAATTTACCTACCGAAATCCAATATTATAGGCATTACTACAAAAAGCTAAGTTCAAAAAAACAGAAACAAATTCGAGTACTGCCAAAAATCCATGGAGTAGCATGACAGGAACTAGTAAATTGGACCAAATAAGAAACGAGGAGAAATGTGATCGATGTCTTGTCCAGAATTGACCAGCAAAAGTGGAGATGGAGAGGCCACATGATGAGAGAACAAATACAGAATTGATTTAAAAACGATTGGTACCCTAGGATCTACAAACGGAGCAGAGGAAACAGAAAAGGAGGTGGAAGGACGAGCTAACACTTACAGCGAGTCCAACTAGAGGAGAGTAGCTGGTAATAGAATATTATGGAAATTGCTGCAGGGGAGCTTTATCAAGAGGCATGCTAAATTGAGAAACATTTCTAATTTGAATAACTGCACTGACGTCTACTGTCTGTCCACTCTCAGATTGGGTCTGCAAAAGTTGTTGTCGTATCGTAACTCCCGTCTGATGTCAATTTCTTAACATCGTTGACAAAATGAATCGATATTCTCGGACCGTTCGGAACCTTGGCTTACCATTGCTTCTTCTTCTAAGGTTAAGTCCAGACTTCCCAAACCTCTGAAGCACGAAGAATGTCTCACAACCCATTGTTCTGGCCGTTTGTCTCTGGGATTGCTCCAATTGCACGATAGTGATTCATGGTCCAGTACAACAATTTTATTAATGCCCCTCGACAAACTTCGCCGGTCGTCGGATTTCTTCGGATCAGTTGCCCTTTGCACTTGACGCAGACTGGACCAAACACAAAACATTCCATGGGTGCAAGCGCACCCGAGGAATGTACTCAACGATAAGGACAATAAATACCTAAATCAACGTGAAAAAGTATTCAAATGTAATCCAAAATTGTGAAACGTGACCATTTCTTTTTAACTTTTATCTATCCATCACTTCGAACAGGCCTTAATACTGTTTTCAATTCACACACTTCATGAAACATGAACAACTGAACACGAAAATAAGTTATTTTCATGCACTTCTTGAAAATAACTTGTGCAAGTGGCGTTTTATATTGCTCGTCAGTGTAATAACCAAAATAAATAAACTTATAAGAAAATCAAAATCTCAAATCTCGCAGACGATATTTCTTAGAATATCCAAAATCTGTGTACTCTGTGTGTCTATATATAGTTGCGGTCACATTGAAAACAATGTGATTCAAAAGCACCAACCTCGATAATTTTCTTTATAAAATATTGCACGTTTGCTCATTTCAAGTCTTCAAGGCAATGTTTTGCCACAAATACTGAAATTAGTTGTGATGCATTCAATTAAAACGATCCGGCAAAGTGACCGAATTCTTGGCTTTGTACCAAACTCATAATCCTGTGGATTTCAAAACGTTGTTACAGCTATAAAAATGTAGGTATGCGAAATGTGTAGTGCCGAATAGTATTTGTCCCACAAAAGTTCTATGTTTCCTACTATTGTTTACTGCTGAACTTATTAAGCCTATCCCAAGTTTCACCAATTTCTCCCAATTTTTTTAATTATAATTTGTTTTCTGTCCTTTGCATCTTTCACGTTTCCCATTGCTTATTATTACGCAAATGGTTCCTCCGTATTTTTCCTAGTCTTAGTTCAGCTCTCAAAATGTCATATTACTTGATTTGTTTCAACTGATCTGTTAAAGGATTATGATCTGTTTTTAAAAGGTCACAGTTTCAAAAACAGATAATTGTCTGCAAGACAATTCGGTTTATAGATCATGACAGCGTGTCTTGTCTAGAAACTCTTCGTCTCAGCTAATTTTATTATTACGAAATGACAAATGAAACTGAATAGTCCAATCTAATTCAAACTTTGTATCGTCTGGGAATACCTCTCTACAATTAAAGGCTGGCCTGAATTTAGTAATTATGTTCCAGGATCTTTTGATTATTCTGTCGCCATCTCCACCAAGTGTTCGACGGGAGAAAATTATTATTCAGATAATATAATCTTTCAACAGTTTTCTGATTAACATTACTGAGGTTATTCACCTCCTTGACACATCTGTAATGTGGTTCGCATATTTGAGTTCGTGTCACCAAAGCTACAATACTTGGCATGTGGCGGAGGATATAAACTAAGTTATCTATTTTGTACCAGGTTACTCACCTCTTAGAGTCACCTGCTGAAAGTCATTGGTGGCAACGAAAGAATGCATCTGGCCGGCTATACCTGCAGGAGTTAATGCGCAAGCGACTCCTATCCGCAAGAAAAAAAAAATTCACTTTGAAATACATGGGTACCTAGTTATGAAATGTCAGAAGCTGGGTGCACGGTACCAGTGAATCGTTTCCTATGGAGAGGGGCCGACCAGAAACTCCGAGTTACTCGTTTAGTTACGTCACGAAATCTTCAATAGTAGCCAGAATTGTGGATAAACTCATCCCCTATTCAAGAGCTAAAGACCACCAATGTGAATTTATAGTAACCGCAACATAAGAAAAAAATTCATCAAACAGTAGACACAAATTGATTTACGTCACTAAAACTGACCTCGACAGAACAAAACTATCAAAACAATTATTGCAGCTCAAAAACAAAAAGAACACAATATTGCAGATTTACCTACTAAACGATGCACAGAAGAAAATAAAATGCGTAAGTCGGCAGTGACCTTGATATTGTAATTATTTCGGGCTTGCAACGCGAAACGTTCACAGTGCACGGACACTGTCACCAACCGGCTTGGTAATAAAATCGTTTGTTGAGAATAACATTCTTTTGAACACGTGGTTGTTAAAGTTTTATGTATTTTCCTCTATTCTCGACTAATCGACTTGGTAAGAGCGACTTTTGTTACAAAAGATTTGAAAGAATTGACATAGTTTGGCTTCAACCAGCTGGATGACAATATTGGTTAAGAGCGTTAGATTTTTTAAATAATTGAATTGAAAAAATATTTTACATAACATAAATATAAAATTCATTCATTTACTGACAGACAACAGGCAGCGGATCTAGAAGCATGAAATTGAATTTTGCACATTGATTTCTAACATAACATCACGCCTTGTTTCCCCGAAGGGTTGGGCAGAGGTGTACCTATAGTACACCCACATTTCGCCAGTTATGTTTAAGTCCCATGTAATAGGGGGCGAGCCTATTGCCATCTACCGGGCACAAATCCAGACTTCGGGCTGCTACTGAGAAATTCCAGATAGGAAAACCCAATAGCACGTTGCCCGACCTGGGAATCGAACCCAGGACCTCATGCTCAGCAGTAGCGATTGCGACCACTAGACCAACGAGGCAGTTTTCTTTTCTAACGAAAATGCAAAGGTTGCTGAAAATACCCCAGAAGTGTTAAAATACGAAAGAAATTTTTAATGGAAGATTGTAATTTTTGACGATATGAATCATATCAGAGATACGGTTTGCTGAATAATAATTTAACGTCAAACAGGTACATCAAACAAAGACATACTCCCGATGTTCAACATCAACCAAGTCTATTTTCGTAAACTGAGTTGATTGACAAAGAGTGCGACAAAATCATTACCTGTGCGTAAATGTCAGAAGTATTTCTGATAGCTGTATATATCTTTTCGAACAGTCGTGGGCGTTGTGAGGCGACAGACAAAATGAGAGAAGTAATCAATCTTTCTATGACCTGCGCAATATACTGTTTAAACCTTAGTTTGTCCATAACAAAATTATACACATATATTTCTTGTATGGGTTGACAGAGGTGAACACGTATGGATCCATATATTATAGGACGAGCCAGCAAGCAATTGTGAATAGAACTCCACCCGTAACGCTATTAGCACATCCACTCCCAGGTTAACCATACTTAGCTTATTGAAAGGGTTACCTGGATGTTATGTAATATGCGATGACCTTGATATCTAAAAGGATTTTAAAATTATTGGTTAAAAAAAACTGAGAATTGCGATCTGATCCAATTAATGCATGACCAAAGGTCCAAAAAACACAACCATCTGCTTCAATTATTAGATCGATTTCAAAATTCAAATTCAATATTTCTATTTCAGACCCAGGTATCCATAAAGTGTTAGTATGAACTTAACCTATGTTAGTAAACACAATAACATAAAAATACAATAATTAAATATTAATTGGCTACATGAACATGTGCATGCACATGTCTGCCCGCCCAGAGCCTGATGAATGGTCCATCAACCTTGTCCGCTAGTGTAGCTAAAATACTGTTATGGCTACCCCTGAATCGCCGCAACATCGATGATGGAATGAAAGTCATCTGTTCGCGCTTCCGCAAACATTCCCGATGCACTGCAAAACCGAGGCAGCCCCAACAATATCCTAAGCGCATTATTACGTTTCACGCGCAGAGCGTTGTAAGCCTTCTGCGTATACCTAACCCACAAGCTGCACGAGTAAAACGACTGCCACTGACAGGGTCTGAAGAGCGTCAGTTTTACCTCGTCAGTGCACCGCGCAAACTTGCGGGCAAGCATATTGCATTAAGCTGCCAACGCTCTGAGCTGCCTATCGATATTCTGGTCTTAAAATGGAGTGAAGAGTTTTATGGTGTTCCCTGTAACGTCACCGGTGGTAAATTCGTGGGTGTATTATTATGTACTTTAAAAACCACAACCTCACTTTTAGTAGCATTATACCTGAAGCCATGAGCCTCCGCGTGCCTCCCACATACGGCCAGCAACTTTCTTAGTCTACAGATTGATGGGCTGAGCAGCACCATGTCATGAGCATAACTAATGTTGTTGATCATTCTGCCACCCACAGAACAATCAACCATAGCGCTACTCAGCTCACAATACAGCAAATACTGTGCTGTTTCCACCATCTAACACAGTTTGTCTGACTTCCATATCAAAAAGGAATGCCCAATTTTGACCTGACTATGTATAGAAATGAAATAAATCTTAAAATACAGCTAATTAAATTGTATATTAATTACGCCTATCACAATGTTAAAAGAAACGCAGGATATTGTTTAATTTTAATTTTTCTTTATGCTTATTCTGCTTTAAGGGTAAACATATTAGCATGTTTTGAACGCATTTCAACTACCCTTTTTTACAACGTTCCATTTTGCACACTGCTACTTGACTTTATTCAACTGTGTTTCTGAGTTTCATACATTATTTTACGTTTTATTTACTCAGTAAGTATTTCTTTTTTAGTCAATGTATAACACAGACAAATTAAAAATAAATGAATTAATCATGCAACATAAAATTCAGTTAGGATGATTGAAACGTATTGTTTTGACGTTTGACATTTAATGCTCGACACTCAATTTATAGTGACAATCATCGAGAGTCTAAGCAGAGACTTAAGGGCAGCTGGTTTTAAGGAATTCACAAAGTAAAAAAGACGTTTTATAACATAGATGTGTTTATATATTTAAATATGTATTACTATTTTAGACTAAACTTCGAGTGTTAAATAATTCGTTTTAGCACATTTATTACTTTATAACTGCAAATCCTAAGCTAAAAAGTAACATTAATATTTTTTGGACTTCGTAGCGTTTCAATTGTGAAAATGACTATATGCCATTATTTTCTAAACTTACAGGTAGTGTTTCTACTATACCATATAACTATACATAAACTTTCATTGTCAGGTTTTGAAATGTATGGGAAGTGGGCATTGTTCTTTAAATAAACTTATAATCTCACGTGGAAGGTTTGTTTCATCCGAAATTTTTTGCCACAGAATTTCATAATCCACCAGGTCAAAAGCCTTCAACAAGTCCAGAAAACAACCATATACAGGTGTTTTCCTGTCCGTGTAGTACTGCACAGTCTGCTTGAGACACAGGATTGCACTTGCCGTCGACAAACGGGTTCTAAAACCAAACTGCGCGTCCGTAAGTTTGAAATGCATCTTCAAATGTCTTTCAAGCAGGCTGTTCAGCAATGACTGTACCCAGTGAAATAGGCCTATAATTGTTTTTGTCGGATGAATCACCTGACTTATTTTTTCACTATGTGTGAAAGTACGACAGTTTTTACGAGATCGGCAGGCAGGTAAGAGTGACCCACACAAAAATTAAATAGCGTGGCGGGTAACCTAGGTAAAACTGGGTTAAAGTAATGTGCGCTGATTGAAATATTATCATGAAGCATTTTTTAAATAAAATGCTAGTAAATGAAAAAAACAAGCTCACAATAAATTGACCTGATCCAGAATCCTGGATAGAAAGACCAAAAAACATCAACCATCTATGATTAAAAAACAAGCAACTGCTATTACTAATCCATTTACAACTACACTTGGGAGCAAATAAATCGAGCCACTACCTTTTTTCACGTAAAATGGTAAATATTTTTGGGAATATGGAACGTATCGATTCGAAACATATATCGCCTAAAAGGGTATTTAATAACCTTTACAATGAGGGTAGTTAGTTGTCAAAATTTCATTTTAATTAAAGTTTAAAGGGTCGAATAAAATTATCGCATTTAATTTGCTTATGACATTTTTATTGTACTCTGTTAAGAAAAGATTAAATTTGAGGTTTTTGTTAATCATACCCATATTACTTGTTATTGTTGTCTTTATCTGTGTCTGTGTAATCAAAATAACCTGATAAAATGGATACTACACCGACGGAAGCTGCCCAAGTTGTAGCTTTACTTGAGGTTGGACACGGACAACGTGAAGTGGCACGCAGACTTCATTTGAGTCGTTCAAAGGTACAGCGGGTATACCGCAGGTATCTGGAGACTGGTGCTTTTGTTCGGCGACCTGGAACTGGCGGACCACGGGCAACAACAGAACGTGACGACCGCTTTATTGCAACCAATTCGTTGCGCGACCGTGGACTTAATGCTGTTCAGCTACAGCAAGCGTTACGTGATGTTCGAGGTGTCGCAATCAGTAGGTGGACAGTGAGACGAAGACTAAAGGAACGAAATTTAACATCACACAAACCAGCAACTGGCCCAAAATTGACTGTAGCTCATCGCCGATCTCGCTTGGAGTTTGCTCGAGAACACATTAATTGGACGTTAGAAGACTGGAGGTCAGTTTTGTTTTCTGACGAGTCAAGAATCTGTCTTTTTAGCAATGACGGGAGAAACCGAGTGTATAGACGTCCTGGTGAAAGATTTGCCCAATGTTGCATTCGAGAAACTGTGAGTTTTGGTGGTGGTTCTTGTATGGTGTGGGGAGGAATTTCTCTAGACGGAAAAACGGAACTTGTCTTCGTCGACCCCGCCAACGATGGCAGTGGTAGACGTGGATTAACAGCTGACCGATACATAACTGACATTCTTGAAGACCACGTAATGCCGTATGCTGGTTTTGTCGGAGAAAATTTCTTGTTTATGCATGACAATGCGAGACCTCATACCGCGCAGATCGTTACGGAATACTTGTCTGCGATCGGGATTCAACAAATGGTATGGCCAGCACGAAGTCCCGATTTGAACCCGATCGAACACCTATGGGACGAGCTAAAACGGAGAGTCCGAGCCAGGGTTCCCGCTGTTTCATCCATTCCCGAGCTTAAAGTCGCTGTGCTTGAAGAGTGGGAGAACATACCACAATATGTCATCGTAACTCTGATCAGATCGATGACTAATAGGCTACAAGAATGCATCAGGGCACGGGGGGGTAATACCAGTTATTTAGAATATTTTTTTTGCAATAATTTTGTTTTTTATTGTTTTTATGGACTGTTTTAGCCCTACTAAATTTTCTATCAAAATTACCATTTTTCTTGCAGAGCCAATAATTTATCATTCAATAAGGTTATTATTCAATAATTTACCCTCATTGTTAAGGTTATTAACTTAACTTTTAGGCGATATATAGTTCGAATTGATACGTTCCATATTCCCAAAAATATTTACCATTTTACGTGAAAAAAGGTAGTGGCTCGATTTATTTGCTCCCAAGTGTAGAACTGTTTCATAAGTTTAACGCTTAGTATACCTCCCTTGTAAAGCCTAACGACCCGATGCACAATACTACAGGCACTATGAGTCAGTAGAATAATAGAGTAGTATTTTGTCCAAGCCGATAGAAACAGGCTATTGAACTTCAGTGATCACAATATAACATCACGCAATGCTTAAAGTGTTATAGAGTTTTTCCATCAGGAATTTCTCATTAGCATCCCGGAGTATTTTTGTGTGCCCAGTTGATCACAATTATAAAAATCAACGGCGCGTGAGTCGTTGCCCGAAATGTTACCATTTTATACATATTGTTTAAATATACACATAGAAGTAGGTATTTGTTGTGTATTTTTTTAATTTCATAATGTGTTATTTTATCTTAGCGTCTGCTGACGTCATCACGTCAACGCTGGCTGTCGCTGAAAACCAGCGCTGGAGCTATGTCTCGCATAGAGTCGTAGCAGTATGCTGAGCGATACCCTTTTTGCGTGGATGTGACGCATATTTTCCCCCAACTTGTTCTTTTTTCTGTTTGTTTTCGCTCTCTGCGACATGTTTACCGCAAATAATCGTTTTTTTTTTCTTTCTTTTTGTTCTACAATTGCCTCGCACAGTACATGGGACTTAAGATAGCTGGCGAAATGTAGGTGTACTATAGGTCCGCCTCTGCCTAATCCTGCAAGGATTACAAGCCTGATGTTCATCAGTGACATTTTATTTTAATGTAAGCGTCCCTCACCAACGCAACCGTCTTCAGCTGCATCTGGTTAGACTGTAAGCGGATCCAAGCTAGTTATAATCATAATTATGGTCATAATCAAAATCGTAGTCATAAACCTTTAGGGAGAAGGCTAAAGTCAGAATATTGTTGCAGTGAAATTTGCCTTTTTTGCGATGTGTTAACGAATTCTTAACTTTATATTACGTATATAACTGTGTGTTTGTAAAACTTTTCAAGGGGTTTCATTTTATTGTTGCAGAAAACGGTACCTAATTATCCCATGTTCACTTTGTGGGTTTTAAAGTGAGTGTGTTTACAATATTTTGTTGTCTAACAAAGTTTTATCAGTGCAGGAAGGACCTCGTCTTCAGTTGATTTGCTAGACATTTTAATATCCAATTTAATTTATTTAATATTGTTATGTAAGAATGCTATCTAATAATAAATTCGTTCCGCACCATCACCATGCAACATAGATACCTACAGTATTAAGAGTTCCTTACTGGGAATAGGTCAGTGTATCTCATTTTTCCTTTATTACTATATTCTCTCTTGTAACAAAACGTCATCTTGAGCGGGCTTTCAGCAAATTTGTTGCATGTAAAAAATTGGGTCTTCTCTAGAGAAACCCTAGGCTCTTTTGAACCTCAAATAAATTATTCTATTTGACGACAAGAAATTTGAAGTACCGGATATTCCATCTGCCCTCCATTGGCAGCAAGAACAAAGGCATAAATATAAGTTCTCGTGCCGGCTTTTTGTTAAATACATCCCAAAATACAATAAGAGTCCTCAAAATGTACCCAGCTGCTGTGGCTATAAATTCCAATAAACTTAAGACTATAGACATTAATCTTGTACCCACTATATTACTGAAACAATTCACAAATGCACCGTGTACGAGTGAAATTTTGGTAAGTATATATTTTGGATCGACTCCAAAACAATTAGTGCAGTTTGTGCTGTGCCCCGAGGGTTGTCGAATACTCTGATTTAGTTGAGAACGTATAGATTTATGGGGCGTCTTGAATTTTGACCGGAGAATTTCCTTAAGATTTATTGGGGGGGGGAGAGAGAAGTGTATTAGCATACTGGACTGTGTTGACAATAAGACCGAGTAGACACAATATTTCAGTACTAATAGTCAAACATAACATAACAACGCGCCTTGTTTCCCCGAAGGGTTGGGCACAGGTGTACCTATAGTACACCCACCTTTCGCCAGTTATGTTTTAAGTCCCATGTAATAGGGGGCGAGCCTATTGTCATCTACTGGTCACAAATCCAGACTTCGCGCTGCTACTGAGAAATTCTAGATAGAAAAACCCAATAACGCGTTGCCCGACCTGGGAATCCAACCCAGGACCTCATGCTCAGCAGTAGCGATTGCAACCACTAGACCAACGAGGTAGTCCAATAGTCAAAATATCTTCACAATACACAATCACTTCCAAAATGGTATACAAATACTTGTTTTTTTTTGCTTTTCAAGACAATTTGAGGTTTTCAGAAACCCTTTTGAACCCCGCTGAGAGATTATTTTAAGTTTTATTTTAACAATCATTTACCAACCTAACGTTCTTCAACAACTTTATTCAATGATGTCAAGTGTTTATGAGTTTCTATGTCGACATTTTGAAATATTCTGTATCAGCAACTACTTAGCACAAATTTTAACTCAGTCCGTTTTTAAAAAACATTTCTGTGCCAATTATAAAAATGGAGTAGACATTAAAAAACAATTTCATCACTCGGCAGCCCTAAGTACCCGCCAACGGCTTGGCGAATTGAGGGAAAAGGCCTCGAAATGCATTTAGTGCAGTCTAGTTGAGCATTTTAACTACAGGCTTATTATTGTTTTGGCCGGAATAAACATGGTCATACATTTTGAATAGATGGGCGTGGTGGCAAGTGGCAGGAAACTCGGGGTGGTTTTGAAACGGTTAAGGATCACTAAACAGGATTTTTCGAGGAGAAGTTTATTTTGTGGACACATGTAAGAGATTTTTCCGATAACGTAATAAAAAAAAAGCGGCCAAGTGCGAGTCGGACTCGCCCATGAAGGGTTCCGTAGCAGCAAGTAACATACTATAAAAGTTTTTGTAGTTCGTTGTAACTTTGATCGATGTTTTAATCATAGTGTATTTTTTTTTAAATTGCGGTTGACGATTTATGACGTATAAAAATAAACCTACTTACTAGATCTCGTTCAAACCAATTTTCGGTGGAAGTTTGCATGGTAATGTTACATATTTTTTTTTTACTTTTATCATTCTCTTATTTTAGAAGTTACAGGGGGGGACGGACACATTTTACCACTTTCGAAGTGTCTCTCGCGCAAACCATTCAGTTTAGAAAAAAAAAGATTTTAGAAACCTCAATATTATTTTTGAAGACCTATCCATAGATACCCCACACCTATTTTTGACCGGATTTGATGAAATAAAATTTTGAGTTTCAATTCTAAGAATGGGGAACCCCTAAAATTTATTTTTATTTGTTATTTTTGTGTGAAAATCCTAATGCTGTTCACAGAATACATCTACTTACCAAGTTTCAACAGTATTGTTCTTATAGTTTCGGAAAAAAGTGACTGTGATATACGGACGGACAGACAGACATGACGAATCCATAAGGGTTCTGTTTTTTGCCATTTGGCTACGAAACCCTAAAAGACTCTTTAACCCATCTGGTTTACATGATACGTTTATTAAAACTCAAAAAATTCACTATTCGAATTTCAAAGCCTTCTTACAACGAATTTCTACATTATTTCTATTAGCCTCTTCTACATAAAGCTAAATGTGCTTATGCTAGGAGTATGTTTACCGTAATTGATCCTTGGGGACATATTTGAGCTCACAGACTATTGTGTCCACACTTACCGACTATTGCCTTTTGAATAAACAAAAAAGTATGCCTATGTAACGACATCCTAAATGGGATAGACTTTCTAAGCAGTCTTGGGAACGATTTCTGTATTGGTAAGAAAATCTTTATAGCTGTGTTTATTCCGGCTAGCATTCTGTGCGATCTTTAAATGGCTTAAACTTTGGGTCAATACACGAAATAGCTATGATTCAGGCAGTTCACTTTGTTTTTAAATGTGGATTCAAAGTCTTAGAATGTTTTAAAAATAACAATAATTGGAACTGAGAGCTTGATGGTAGGGCCAGATTTTCAAATGTGTTTCCTATTGATTTTGTCAATGGTGGAAAGGCCTTCATAAGAAGGGCGAACTTCATATCTCCTTAAAGCGCAAGCTCGTTGACATCTTGCCTAATCCTGATCTGCGGCGCTCAGACTTGATCTTCGACCGAGGCTCAAAAGTCCCAACTCAAGGTTTTCCAAAGAGCGATAAACCGCAGCTATTCAAAAACTTAACTCACCATCTAAATTCGCAACACCATAATACGCTCCAAGCCAGGTATCGCCGACGTTGGTGATAAGTCTTCGAGGATGAACTAGGACTGAGCGGGTCACATTTATAGGATTCATCCAGTCAGACAGGCCAGGATCTTCACCCAGTGGGTGCTTGAAGACGGGCGTCGTCACAGAAGCAGGCCTAGGGAACATTGGCGTGATGAATTGGACAAGTTTCTGACAAATTGGCCGAAGACGGCATTCAAAAAAAATTTAAAAGTATTGGGAAGACATTTACATAGACATTGTCAATGGTATCTTCAGCAATTCAAAGCTCAACATTTGATTGAGATGATGGCATGGCAACAATGTAGACGTAGTTCTCAATGAAAAGACCCTCATCCAAAGTCACATGCTATTTCAATAAACATAATTCTTTGGTTCTCAAATAAAAAAAATGTCTTCAACAACATCTTTAAAGTTGTCATCGGCAACATTAATACATTAAATATCCGCTTACATAAGCTAATCTCTGTAAAATTTATAGTAGAGAGCACTCTGCGAATGTCTGCCGACAAAAAATATGCGGTAATCTTAAAAAAATTACATTTTGCTGTTTTATGAGCGTTGTACATCCTCATTAGAATCGTTATGTGAGTTAATGATATAATAGGTGACATACATACCTACTGATATGAATTAATGAATGGACTTGCATACGTTTAGTTGGCAACGAGCCTATCTATTTATTTTTGGTGGTGGTGTTTTCCAGTTGTTTTTGATAGGTAGGTACAGTAAAAAAAAACTTTTTAGGGTTCTGTGCATCAAAAATGGAAACCTTATTGGATCAGTTCGTCCGTCTGTCTGTCAGTCTGTCAAGACCCGTTTTCTCAAGAACGCGTGGAGGTTTCAAGTTGAAATTAATATCAACTAAGCAGGTCTTTGGTCCCTTGGAGCTCTAAAAATAACAAGCACCTAAGTCAAAGCAATTAAAAAAAACGACGGTTTAGGCGACATATTTTGATACTCGCAAAGAAAACACCACGACCAACTTCCCGTTGACCTAAAATCATGAAATTTGGCATGAAGCAAGATCTCACAGTAACAGTAAAGGAAAAAGTACAGAATAAGTAGTAGTCGAAAATCGTTTATTTGTAGTTTTATCACATAGAAAATATATTTAGACTTAAGACTTATTATAGTGACCTTATTGGTGATGTTCTTCAGAAAAGTCAGGTGCGTAGTATACTATACTCGCAACCGGCGTACGTGTTTGACCAGTTGTATGAACATAAACTAGGCAAAAGGAGTAGGTATGTAGGATCGTAGCAGGTGGCGTTCTGTGGTTTCTGCATTGGAAGAAGGCGTGAGTTTATGTATGTGTATGTGTAAAATACATTTTTACGATTACAAACTTACATTTCCAGTTGGAGAATTGACTGTGACGTATATCGATGAATGGAAGAACATGTTTTTCAACTATAATGCTAAGTTTGTTCTTGGGACAAATTCATCTCAACTACGGAACCGTTCATTGTGCGTGGTCTGACACGCACTTGGCTGGTTTATTTTTTAAGTTTGTTATTAGAAAATATTATTTATTTGAAAACGACAAATGACAATGTGTTTAGTATTTTTTTTTTATCATCCCAAGAGAACGGACGCATGGGTGTGACATAAAATATTACTTCTTTTTACCAAAAACATTTACCATCTTCCTGTGCCTACATATTAATAGAGGTGATTCACTAAATCCGACAAATTTTTTTTTCATTTCATCTCAATATTTCAGCTGTTTTACATTTGTTTTTGTGAACTAGGAACTATAAAATGCCTGATGTGTCAATTATTATAGATGCACATACAAATAAAAATTCGGCAAGTTCATAATACGCTTCTCATACGATATCTACAACGAGAAAATCATTAGGTATTGTAGAACAACTATTAAGGCCGTAATACTTACTGCAATGGACTGTACTCGACCGCCTTTTGTAGTTATTGAACGACCAAACGATACTGTATTCACCTTTTACAAGTTTCTTGTTTTCAGAGAATAAACCACAGCTATAACGTTTCATGCTTTTACTTAATTATTTATGAAAACATTTGGAATGTAGCGTTATATCTCACCGGTTGACGTCATCACGTTAACGCCGGCTATAGCTGAAAACCAGCGCTGTGGCTCTTTCTCGCTTAGGCATCGTCCTAATAGAACGCGAATGCGCGATCATCGTAGGTTCGTGCGAATTTTACTCGTACGAACGCGCGATCAAACATATTGATCAACTCGACTAGGTGTCCTAATTGAAATTCTCGCGAATCGCGTCGGCGCATTTTGTTTGTTCGTTTGTTTGGCATCTCGCAGGTCAACCCATGAGGTTGTCGTCTGCTTAAGCGGACTCGCCTGTGGATTCCCTAATAAATTAAGGCCTCCAGCCAGGACTTAAACTTATATACTAACTAAAACTAAGCGACAACGCTAAGGGCACCCCCTGTGGGGTCCGAACCTCGGCTTAGGGCGTCGCTGGAAGAGGGCAGCAAATGACTAGCTGGATCAGGATTGATATTATTTAGGGACGAATTTAAAGCTACAGGCTCAGCGTCGCGGGCTGGCTCGAGCAAGGGTCGGGAGGGACGTGGATTTGGGCGTCGCGGCGGGCCTCGGCGGCGAGGACGGTAGGACGTCGATCGGGTTTTGAACGCGTCGGCGCAGCGGGGCACCGCGCTCTAATCCACGGTCGCTTGCTCGCATCGTCAATTCGTGCGATGATCAATAGGACACCAGTTTTTGCCATAGCGAGTACACGCGATGGTCGCATCGCTACCTCGCGCGATGATCGCGCATTCGCGTTCTATTAGGACGATGCCTTAGGGTCA
Source organism: Dasypolia templi (assembly GCA_963555695.1). Lineage (NCBI taxonomy): Eukaryota > Metazoa > Arthropoda > Insecta > Lepidoptera > Noctuidae > Dasypolia > Dasypolia templi. The sequence continues at coordinate 6,618,674 of OY743137.1, read as the reverse complement.
TATCATTACCCTGAGCGATGGCCGTATTGCGTAGATGGGATGCATATTTTCGAACAACTTGTTTATTTTTGTGTTTGTCTCCTTTCTCCGCGTCATATTCACCGCAAATGAATGTGTTTTGTTTTTTCTTGCCAACCTCCTTGTGTAGTGTTCTTCAATTCGTTACAACAATGAACTGTTAAGTGTATTCAGTATTAACATTCACTAGAGATGATTCTGTTTAAAATGTTATAATAAAATACCTCCCCACATACTTCAACTGAATGAGACGAAATTCAAATCCTTTGTAAAACGCACACTATGCAGGCAATATGCCTATATTACAAGTTAGGGGATTACATCACTGATAAAATTGCCTGGGGAAATGCTGTTCCTGCTCCACACCACAACTAATTAGTTGACATTTGAAATACTGTTGGAGCTGCTGAAGATTGTTAGAATATATTTGCATTGTATAAACTCAACCTCCTTTTTGTTATAGAGGTGCATTGCACAGGTGTACTATAGAGCCACCATTTACCGGGTAATGTCATAGATTGACTTGAATATGCCCTGGCGGCTGATAGTGTGTCATAACATAACAAAACATCACGCCTGTAATCCCAGAAGGGTTAGGCAGATGTGTACCTGTAGTAGGTACACCCACATTTAGGTACGCCAGTAACATTTAAGTCCCATGTAATAGGGCGCGAGCCTATTGCCATCAACTGGGCACAAATCCAGACTCCTAGCTCCGGGCTGTTACTGAGAAATTCTAGATAGAAAAACAACAACACTTTGCCCAACCTGGTAATCGAACCCAGGACCTCTTGCTCAGCAGTAGCTCTTGCGACCACTAGACCAACGAGGCAGGCGACAGTATGTCATGCTCACTCAAATGTCTCGCTGACGGTGGCGCGTGTGTTGGATCATTTAGCTCCCTTCAAAATGGTTGAGCTGAATGGTGCTGTCCCATACGTCATGTTCGTGAACGGGCGCCCTCAGTTGCGACTGGTCATCTATTAGCTGCCACGGCTTATTTAAATAGTTTATTTTTTGGATTGCTTTTAATTATGTTTTGCTGCACTCTGGACGCTTTTAACTATGTAACATGTAAAATGTTTGTAACAACAATATTATTTAAAAGAGTGTCCATGGAGTTTCTTGCCCGTTCTTTTCCATAGGTACCTACTACGCTTTGGAATGGGCCACTAGCTTCATATCTCTGACTGACCGACTTCTTGACAAATCAAAAGTGCCTGTAAATGGCTTAATTGAAATAAATGATTTGAGTTTGAGAGGTTTGAGTTTTTTATACTTTATTAAAAATAACCAGATTCTAAATAATTACCTAATTACAATCTAGCTTAGAAGACTAAAAAGCAAGTTAAATCTAACTTAATTTGTTACCACCCTAGTGGTTGCCCCAGTGGCATCAGTTCCGACTTACGAGTTGAGTTCGAACCCAAACAGACGTTTTGTTCTTTGTAAATAATTTCATCACCACTAATCTCAAAACGGTGAAGGACATCATCGTTATGGAACCGGCATATGCCAGAACCGAAAATTCGAAGACGTTTGACATCTGCCCACTCTCTCTCGAAGAGAGGAGGCCTGTGTCTCAGCAGTGGGAACATAAAGGCTGTTACGTGAAGAATAATAAAAAGAGCAGTATTAGTGAAGTCCCGTGTTCATTGAAGAAATTTGCCGTTACTAGACACTTGAATGCCATGTGTCTATAATAAACGCCACACATATCTTGAGCACTCAGACGTTACACTATTTTTTAGTACAACTGTCCATGATAATGTGATAGCTTATTCAAGTAGTATAAATATAACTTACTGCAATCGACTAACTTATCCATAAGTAGTGCCGGAATACTCGGTTTCAAGATCCAAACACAAAACCCGACCAACGTCCTTCCGTCCTCGCCGCTGAGGCCCGCCGAGGCCCGCCGCGACGACCCTATCCATGTCCGCCCCAACCCTTGCTCGCGCTCAGGATTTGTATATTCTAGGCAATATTAATATGACCAAGCTGGATGTAAGAAGCACTGAACCGGTTGGAGTGGTGGCCTGTGTCGGCAGTAGACGTCTTCGGCTGTGATGATGATCATTAATATGACCTGCATCACGTTAAGCAACATTGCACAGCAGTGAGCGAGGTGGCTTGAAAATAGCGTTCGTGTTTATGCACCCTCTCACAGAGAGTAAGCGTGATACCAGCATTGGGAACATTATTGATGCATGAATAATACGATTTTTACGAAACATTAATGATTAAATGAAATGCATCGACCCCACCGTGGTTTGACCAGACTCGATTTATCGAACGAACCCCAAGATTTGCTCTAGCCCCTAAAGCTTCATGCTTCATGGTGCTACAAAGACCATTGCATACCAAAGAATAGACCAGGGGGCACTGTAATGGTAGGGAAGGATAGGAAAGATTGAGAGCCTACGGAGTATGCACCCTAGTGGAGCGTTGGACTAGTGGAGAGGTGGGTGATATTTATCTATCTTTTAACGACGTCGCAGCCGGTTTGATTCAGGTCGAGCTTCATCCCGCCCAATGGGTCCCGCATTGACGAGGCGGGGGGGCTCAGTAGCCGTGGTTGGGACCCACAATGTGAAACTAAGAGGAACCCGAGGAGGGGCCGCTCGTCAGGGCTTTTGCAGACAAGCCGACGACGTAGCGGCCAAGGTTGCGGTGTTGTTGGGCGACATCGCAACTGTGGTGGGGCCGCGGCGGGAGAGGAGTGCTGGTATTGCGGTGCGCCGCTCTCCCTACCTTCCGTGGCCTTAACGGGGTCGCCACCGTACGATGGCGGACGCGATGGGGCCGCAGGGGAAGAGGAGTGTTGGTATGTCGTTAGCCGTTCTCCCTATCCTCTGCGGCCGAAAAATGGTAGGCGACGGGGTCATTCATCAGACCCGTCGCAAGGGGTAAGGGGTTGGTCGTAGGCGGAGGGCGGACAACGCCCTCTTCCAGCCCCTCTAAATGGGTCCAGGGACGGCGGACTCGGGGACGTCCACCGCCCCCCATACATCAGGACCCGAGGTGGAGGCGCGTAGTGTCCCACGCGCGCCCCTCTTACACGTTGCGGGGGAAGTCTAACACCTCACGCCCCCTCCCAACACGAGGAGGCCCGCCGAGGCAGGTCAGCACCAGTCGGGGTTGCGGAAGAATCATATGTTCCCGCGACCCCGACGTAGGTGTGAGATGGAACACCGGGGTGGTTTTTAGTCAGTAAGAGTCTGACAGATCCCTCCGCCCGCCCTAGGGCGGAGGACATCCATGAGGATTTTCCAACCCGGAACAAAAAAAAAAGAAAAAAAAAAGTCGAGCTTCATCGGTGAATCTTTTAGCGAAGTTCAACTGCTTTCTCGGGTCGTTTCTAACTCACTGCTCTGCAGTTGGTGTTTTCACTTTTCAATGTCTTCGTCGGAGGTCTCGCTACTAACCGTTTCCGGTTATTGTTAATCTTATTGGCATCATTCTTGATCTTCCACCGTGTCCATCCAATAATTTAATCAGTTGTCGAAATATTCGTAGTCAAATATCCAAAAGTAGAATGGGTACTATTGGTAATCGAACCCAACAAAACACACTGCTCGCTCACCACGATTTAGGCACCTAATTATTCAAAAAGTAGTTGGCACATTGTTTTAGAACTGCACAAATTTTTAAATAATTAAAATCACTCACATAACTCGATCACTGATTTAATATGACACTCGCTCACTCCCTATTTGCATAAAATTATTTGCTAAAACATAAATGTTGGAACGCTACATTGATTTGCGGTGCGACGACCTGATACTATTTTGGACTGTTATGCTTGTACTATAATGTATTCTGTGCTGTCATATTAATTAGGCTCTTGTGTTTGTAGTGAATGAGTTTACTTGTCATAGTTATATTGCAATGTATCATTGTATTAGATTTAGATATATTGATTCTACAATGTAGATAAGACTTTTGGCACTCTCGTACATAATGTCACTTGGCTCATTTATCTTGAGACCGCACATGTGGTTTGAAAGATTGAGGTGTGCCAGATCTGTATTAATGACTAATTAGTAAATACTACGTTATTGGTGACTACCAAGTACCATAGTGCTGACTACAATATTGGTAAGGGCCTTAGGGACTTACGGACTCTGCGCTCAGAGGCGGTAGAAGAGGAGATAAGCGATTTTCGTATGCTAAATACTCAATCATTAATGCAATCACGCTGAAATTATCGTGCCTACTAAAATTTATTATTAGACAAATATATTCGAATTTTGAAATGCAAACTACGTTGTTATCGGCCTAGCATTTTCTTAACTATATTTAGGTCAGCTTCTTGTCTTACCCGTTGCACCGAATACAGTCCGAAATACCTAAACTGAGCTTTGCATTTGTGTGAGTGATTACCAATCGCAGCAATGGAGGGACGCACAGCGCCTCAGGCCGATTGTATAAACCAGTTTAAATCAATTGCGCTCTAGGCCGACGTTACACCTAGACTATCTATATGTCCACTCAGAAAAATGCAAAACTCAGCTTAGTCTTCGCGGACTGTACCTGTATTTCACATGAAAGGACTGCCTTCATGACCTCAAAATCCCAGTCACTGGGTAACACGATATCCCATGGTAAGACTGGTTGTCAGACTTTTGGGTTTCTGACAGCCGGTAACGACTGTCAAAGATCTAAGTATGACAGCCGGGACCAGAAGCTTAACGTGCTCTCCGAGGCTTGGAAGGTTCTCGGTATGTAATCAATGGTCATGGTGATAATGGCAAGCGTAGCTTAGCCAAACCTTTTTTCTGGGAACACTTGTATGGGTGTATTGAAAAACCAGATAATATTCGAGCAAAACAAATTTTCCATAATTTTATTTGCCACGTTAGTAATTTAAGATCGTTGACATGATGCAATATACTACTTATATAACTCGATACTGTTATTAAATACGTATAATGCATAGTGATAATTTGTAGCTGCAGCTATATAGTTGGCTCATTCATGAGCACTTTAAAGCTCTTTGTTTTGAAACGATTCATTGATGTATATTTTATACAGCGTACAAGCTTGTCTTATTAAAACATTAATCAGTTAGCTTTTATGTTAAGAGTGAATAGAATTAGTGTAGTGGGTTGCTAGTATGGGTGTTATATAATGGCGACGTGGTAAAGTTTGTGTGACCCTTTTAAGTAGAATTAGGAAAATTATACTACGCTTACCTATAAAGTTTTTCAATGTTTTGGGGTGGGATTTGATAATTGAAATGCCACCCTAAAGCATTGAAAAACTACCCTACTGCCCTAACCACCTTAGATTGTCGCTATACAGGCCATTATATTATTTATGCTCGTTTAATAAACAGATATGTTTGAATTCTAAAAACTATGAATTTTCCGATCTTTTGCGAACCAGATCACCGGGGTAATTTCGTTACAAACTAACAGTAGCAATGACATACGAATTTGTCGACGGAAGACTTGGAAAAATGACAGATAGATTAACATAATAACATTTTTTTTATGACTGCCTCGTTGGTCTAGTAGTCGCAAGAGCTACTGCTGAGCATGAGGTCCTGGGTTCGATTCCCAGGGCGGGGCATAGTGCTATTGGGTTTTTCCATCTAGAATTTCTCAGTAGCAGCCCGGAGTCTGGATTTGTGGCCGGTTGATGGCAATAGGCTCGCCCCCTATTACATGGGACTTAAATATAACTGGCGAAATGTGGGTGTATTATAGGTACACCTCTGCCTAACCCTTCTTTGATTACAGGCGTGATGTTAATGCTTTTTTTTTATTCAATTGTCATTTTGTGTATATTCTTCCGTCAACTCGTTTGAAACTTGTTTTTAAGGTGACCACCATGCCACTCGTGCAGGAATAATCTTCCAGTCTTTGTGTTAGAGTGCCTAGATATTTTATTAAATAGAGTGCTCTCATTTTAGTGATTTATTCGCGTCGGTGACCGCAGCGCATGCTTGGCAGCCAATCATAACGTTGCGACGGTAACTCATGCATTATGCGACAGGTGGCACTGTGGGCTATTCTTAGATTGTGATATTTAATTCTGATGTATTTAAAATGCTATCACATTAGGTTTACGTTAATGAGCTAGGTGGTGCTAGAAACGATTTATGGATTCGTGACAAAGTTAAGTATAGAATACTTCGCGGAATCAACAACTAGTAATTGGCCACGACTTCGTTGGCACATAAACTACAACTCGCTCTAAAGAACTCTGGGCTAGAGATGTGAAAAATCTTTTTCTTGTTCACCTAACAACCTTTTACGTAGCACTTTAAACGGATCTTTATTTAATATGTATTTTATTTTAGGAAGGCTTACAGACTAATAACATTGTAATAACACTAATATGTAACTAAATTGATAATTACAAGCCTCCACAGAAAAAAACACAAAACTAATATACCCTCACACTCGCCATGAAGTTATTTCCTCAATTGGTTAATTTCGTTCAATCGACTACGAAATTTAGTTGGACAATAAACGGCTAGGTGGCAGATGCTTCTTATACAAAAAATGGCTCTGCTAAGAGATTCCTAACTGTGCTTGCATTGGTGCAGAAAAGGTCAATGTCGTGCTCGCAAGAGATTTAATTAAAACTACGACTAGCTCTCAGAAAATATGCATTACGCCGATAATTTGTGTTTGCATAAGGTACATGTAGAAGAGGTCGCTGTCGCAGCCCCAACTGATTAGTGCGGATCCTTAATCTTGAAACAAGTTCAGGATACGAGTAGTCAATTGAACCATTTGCGATATTACACAAGTACTCGTAGCATATATCATTCGTATGACGTCTACGGTCGAGTGGTAGAAAATGGTACCTTCTGCATCGGTGACTGTAGTCAACAGATACTTGTTTTGCCCTGTAATCAAGGTACTTAAGAAATTTTCTCTGAATGCCCTCAATACGAGACTTGTACATCCCGCATTGAGGGTTCCAGACTTGTGACGCATACTCAAGGTGGCTTCGTACGAATGAACAATACAAGACTTTGATTGGTTTTAGTGATCGTAAACATGCTGAGGCTCTCATTATGAAACCAAGTGCTCTCGACGCCTTATTTACTATGTTATCAATATGCTGATCGAAGAGTAGTCTGCTGTCTTGTATAACACCAAGATCCCTAATACTATTGACTTGCCTATGCTTTTATTGTAAAGTTTACATTTATAGTCTATTTATAGACTTCTGGCGTGTAAAAATCATATGAAAACATTTGGAAACATTCAACTCAAGCCTGTTACGTCTACAGTATTCTTCAAATATATTCAGGTCGGCTTGTAACAGTTGTGTATCAGATATGTCTCGGATAATCTTATGAACCTTCATATCGTCACCATAAAGTAAAATATATGATGTTTCAAAACAATGCCTCACGTCAGCAATAAAAAGAGTAAACAATAAAGACCCCAAAATCGAACCCTGAGGTACTCCAGATGGGACAGAATACCATCACCTAGGACAACTAGGTCTAATAATCTCCCATTGCTGTTTCTTGCGCCGTTATATTGGGACAGATTTGAAGTGAGAATTCCATAAAAAAATTCGCTCAAGTAATGACACGATACATTTTGCGGCATCAGTCATCATCTTAAAAATCCTCTTTCACTGTATCAAAAAAGGAACCTTGAAAAATTAAACATGCTTCTTAATTTGAGTCTATCTATTCCAGTGGTGACTACTGAAGCAGATCTAATCATATATTTGATATTATTTGCCGCGATTATGTCATGGTGGCAAAGACAACATCGCGCAAAGATCCGATCGCCTCCGCGAGGACACGGCAGTGCTCCACCCAAGCTGGGCAGACCGTCACCGTATGCTCCACCGTGTCTTCCGGGTGATCCACACAATGGTGACACCCGGGACACCCTTATGCGAAACAGGAACCTCCCAAAACAACCATGTCCGGTCAGGCGGAAGGTGAGGACGCCGTTGCGCCTCTCCAACCACTCCTCAAAGAGGGGACTTATAGCCGCTATTGTGGCGTGCCTAGCACTGGGTTGCGACAATCGCACCCTCCATTTCGGCATGAGATCCCGCCGGAGCTCTATCCACTGTACCGTGATTTCTCGCGGCGCGGAGTTACACCCCGGCGTTTTGCCTCCTCGCGCCACTCCCATACGTGCACGAGGGTTTTGCCTTCAAATATCATGGCGGTTATCAAATTCACTAATATCTTACTAGAAATTGTATAATATGCGTGCTATTTTAAAAAACTTCGGATGAATAGTTGGAAGGTTCAAGGAAGCTACTTTTACATCTGAGCAGGGTATTAGGAGTTGTACCTTCAGTGGTAAGGCTTTGCGTTGTCTGTTAATCAGACCGTCAGCCTGAGAACTGCTTCGATTCCAATGGTCTTTGATTATAAATTCTAATTCTAAAGTTCAGTACAGCGGTCTATTCTGTACAAATTACACCATGAAAACTTAGATGAGGTGAGTTTGAAGTGAGCTTCTATTCCATGCTCACACTATTGACAGTTCACTTCAAGACCATTGAATTCTTACAGGTTTTCCTGTAATCTGTAAGTTAAGAACTAATTACTGTATATTCTTTTATTAGTTTTAGGATCAGAATTTGCAAAGCTAAAGGTGGCGTGGTGTAAAGGTTTTTTTTTTCATAAAATAACTTCAAAACTGTTTATTTTAAAATATCCAAAAAATACTGAATGAATTGTTCGACTGGTGCTTGTAAACAAATACAGATAGAAACCAGTAACACAAATTACCATTGGTATCGTAGACAAGTGTGTCGGTCGATACGGAGCGGTCAATAGTTGATGAGGTCGACAGTTACTTGGATACGGCGATACAAAGCGCGTATTGACCCGGCTATTACTGGAATAGTACTTTTATAGTGCCCTACTTGTCACCAAATCGGAACGGTATCGTTAAGAATCAATGTATTATGGTTTCAATTCGGTGTTAAGAGCTCGCGATCAGCACTTTTAAGCACAGTTCAAGAGCTGTCAGTTTTAATTTTCCACAGAAAATAATGACACTGACTGCTCTTAATATACCTGTATTGTGTGCTAATCGCGTTCAGTTTCATTGGAGAAATCTACCCCTAAAAGTTTAATTGTTACGTGAAGGGCAGGCGTTTTATGGGACTGTCTTATGTAATTTTGACTCTCAAAAAGTGCTGATTCTCAGCCTAATCTAAATTCTTGATTTATATTTGATTTAAAATAGTAATATAGTATACAAACATTATTTAAGCATAATCACACTTGAACGTTCCATTGCTGGGAGACAGGTATCTTTTCTGTAAGAGGGAGTGGGTTTTAATCCACCACGAATTTTCATCGAATTTTTGGTTCTGGGACCTGCCGTTTTTTGCACAATGTACAAGTTCCAATAGTGCGTGTTTCTACCTTTCTTTTGATTTGATAGCTTTCTCTGAGTAAGATTGTTTGTCAAATCTAGACTAATCCGACTTATGGATCGCTTCTTAATTCGAACGAATCATCCTAGAAAAAAATGTTCAAGTGCCTTTTAATGTTCAACAAGACGACATGCTTACTTTATCCATTGTAAGTAATGAAATAGAAAAGAGATTAAATTACGCTTTCAATTTTGATCCTCTCGACTGATAAATTCTTCGAAATTCAATCAGATAGAGATCAAGTTCTGATGTTATTTAGTTTTAAGAAAAAAGTTGTGACTAAGGGAGCCTAGATCTATACGTTACTTCGCCCGTACTTTTGCTACGCGTTATTTTTGTCACTGTTCCACAACTTTCAAATTACAAGTGCATGCACGGAGATGGAAACATGTCTAGGACAAAGCACGTGTTAAGTAACGTTTATGTATCTGGGCATTAGATCATAGGATCTTTCTCAAATTCACTTACGATTCGTCACGACTACGATCCGACTACTATTTCAGACATGACGATCCAATGATTCCAACTAGAGATTCTAGTCTCAACTCGAACAAATTATAATTTGTCTTGAAAAAAAAACATATATGGCAGCATAGGTCGCCATTATGAAATCATTAAAAAGCGACATACGGCAGAATTTTGGCTGAATTTTGAATGTAAAAAGTCAAAACTTTGTTGTTTAGTGCTGATTTATCTACTCAGTTGGTGCTGACTACAGTGTAAAACTAGTTTCTGGCAATTATTAAGTAGCTGATGCTGCCATCTGTTGAAAAATTGGACAAAGAAAAATTGCCAGCTCAATAGCCAGACTGAGGGAGGTTTCATTTCTTTGTATGGGATTGGGTATCTGTACGTACGAGTAGTATTTCAATATCTGTGCCTGAGGTAGCAAGTTTTCAAACTGCTCCCATTCATTTGAGTAAGTGTTAAGTTTATTTTAAATTCAAGGTACAATCAACTTCATGGTATCTACTTGGCAAAGACAGTGCCTTTATTGGCCAGATTATTAGTCTATTCGCATGAATTGTCCAAATGTCCTTTCTTTTGTATTGTTCTTCGAATCGTTTAGCTCCTTAGTTCTGAGTTGAGCTGCGCGATGATTGACAAATGCGTGCACTGACTGGACAGGTCCACTCAAATCTGTGTGGTTCTTTCCTCAAAATACCATTTCAGACACCTATGGTCCTCATATGATCTGACCAAGATTATGTCTGGATTTTAAAAGAGACTGTGAGTATGTTTCGGCCTTTCATCTCAGAGTAGTCAGATAGAGAACGCCGATCTCATCTAGTTTTAAAATATGATTGATGTGTAAAAGTGTTTGTACAAACATAATTACAGCAACAAAGTCATTTAACATTTATAATTTACTTGCTCGAAACGGGCGAATAAACACTTTTAAATAATAAAATTTTATCTGTATTCGATTCGCACGAAGGTAATTTATTTGTGGGTGAATCGAAAACTCCAGCTATATGTATAACACAACTGGCACCTTTTAAGTTGTATGCAATAAAGTTAATAAATAATTATTATAACACAAAATAGCTGCCACATCTCTGGTTGAAAAGCAAGCAGCCTATGAATGTAAATTTTGTTAAATATCAATCAATGAACTTAGAGGGTTGTATTGATGATTTTAATGATTTTAATTTCGTGAATACATACTTGTTACGGTCGCTAATCATATTTCGATCCACATACTACCTGACACTCACCTCCAAATAGCAAAAAACCAGAAGACAATTTGTACTTCTCGGGAAAATTGGCGAATTATTGCATAACATTTAAAACGTGCAAATTGCTACATATTTCTGGAGTTGTCAATTCTCCCACAATAAAAAAATATTTCGTGCGAGCCGCTTACATAAAAAAAAAGTGTCGTTTCGCCCGTTTCGGGCATGTAGACTAGAGCGAATCGACTAATAAGCTCATTTATAACGTAGCTGTAAGTTTGGTTTTCATATTTGAAGAGTTCGCAATGACTTGCGGTGCACCGTACCTTGTTGAAATGATTATGTCTAGACGAATCTAGCCATTAAAATTTGAAGCAGCTTCGAACTATAATACTCGTAGACATGCATGAGTTACATAAGACTGGCATTAAGACTGGCATGTCGACTGCATTACAACCTCTTCAATAATTCACTCGGACGCCAGTAGTGCCCTGCATTGCCGGTCTACAATCAGAATTTCTATTAAATATTCAAAATTGCCATTCCTACTGTTATGACAGACTTTTTAGTTGACGTCTTAGAAGAGTTATGATTTTTTGCAGGTAGTTTTGAACGAAGTTGGCGTTATTTATTGTTAATAATCAGCTGGGACACAGGACTTCTCTCGGTGAGAGGGAGTGGGCCGTAATTTACCGTGCGGGCCCAATGCGGGTCGGTAGATGTAACACGTCTTTGAGTTTCTTATTTTATTTATTATGTATTTATTGATTTCAGACAACAATCTGGTTCATTTTGTTAGTAAAACTCCTTAAAACTAGTGTTAGAAAATAAGATAACATAAAACAAAAAACACAGTCACAATTTTTGAGTCCGAAGCAGGTTGCGCAGAGAACGATCACTTCACGGTGGTAAACCCTGATTGAAAATCATCCCCACAAAATGCCTCAGAATGGGGGAGTAAGGACTCTCCGCCACTGTTTTCAGGATGCTATTGTTACTGACCAGTGTTCGAAACATCAGTGATGCAACTTTTTTGCGCATGACTGCGTGAAATCCGTCAGTTCGGTTTTGCGAGAACATCTCTGATGCACTACAGAACCGGGGCAGTCTCAACAGCATCCTAAAAACATTATTATATTGGACGCGCAAGGCATCTAGCGATCTTTTGGCATAGCAGACCCATACACCCCACGCATACAAACCTTGACAATACGCCTTGAATATGACTTGGTCGGTACAACGGGAGAATCAACGGGCCAACATATTACCTCGGACCGCCAGTACCCTACGTTCCCTCTCAATGTCTACATTATCCTTAAGGTCGACGGTAAGTATGTGCCCCAAGTACTTAAATTGGTTTACTTTAGTTATCCTATGCTCACGATATTTACCTGTACCGTTTTGGGAGCTGCGGTGATGAAAGAATTTACACAAAGTAAAGCGCCTGTCTACGTTCAAAACTACCACCTACAATACGACTTGTATGTCGCGGCCGTTAACAATGGGCATTCACTATTGTTAAGCATACACATCGCATGTAATCTCTGAAGGGTTAGCAGAGGTGTACCTTATAGAAAACATTTCGGCAGTTGTAGTTGCTGTTAAGCGGGCACAAATCCAGACTCCGGGGCTGCTACTGCCCCGCGGACTCTCTGTCTGCTGACCGGCCCATTGTGCTGCTGGACGAGGTGGGCAAGCTCTTTGAAAGAGTCACTGCAAACCATCTCGTCGGGGGGCTTGTGCGTGTGGGACCAGATTTGGTGGAGAGCCAGTTTGGTTTCCGCAGGGTGCGCTCTACGGTGGAAACCATCATGTACGTGCTAGCCCTCACGACAGGGGATGTTGTGGTCTGGAGTAGGGTCGTCTTGGCGGTGTTTCTAGATATCGCCAATGCCTTCAATACCCTGCCCTGGAGTTGCATCAGGGAGGCATTTCACGCCACATTCGGGTTTTCAAATAACGGCAGGAGGGGTTACGACGCGGGGGGACTCGTCCTCGACAGCCGGTGGAACTTCGTGGATTATTTTCGACGTTTGGCTCCCAGACTGGAGTGGGCCGGGGCTGCCTTGAAGCGGCTCCTGTCCAATCTAGGGGGTACAAACGCTTCCTGCCGGAGGCTCTAAACGAGGGTCGTGCGGTCCACGGCCCTTTACGGAGCACCGGTGTGGGTGCGTTCTTTGAGGTGCCGACCAGCCCGCCGGTTGAACGCGTCCCAAAGGGTTATGGCGGCAAGGCGGCGAGCCTCCTTGCCGGATTGCCGCCTAGGGATCTGGAGGCAAAAGCACTCGCGCACGTATGAGAGTGGCGCCACGATTCCCAGCCACATTAGGGGCGGGCTTGCGGACGGCAAGCAATGGGTAGCTTGTCTTCCGGTAAGGACCAGGCCCAGGTCGACGACGCGTCGTATGCCATGCGCACCTCAAAGAGATGTCAGCACTAAGGGTCCGAGAGGGCCGATGCCTGCCAGGGTCACGGGTTGTTCGAAAGAGATTCCGTGGCCCTGGCACAGACAACTGAAGGAACGGTGGATTTTAGTCAGTTAAAGTATGACATGCCCTTCCCCACTCCACCCAGAGCGGGAAAAGTCTTTTGAAGACTTCCCTCCCAAAAAAAGGGGCTGCTACTGAGAAATCTACTAGAAATCTAATTTTGATGGAAAAAGCCAATAACACTGCCTGAACTGGGAATCGAACCTCAGCTCAGCAGTAGTGGTTGCAACCACTAGACCATCGAGGATTTCTTGTGTTAGTTATTGTATTTGAAGAAAGAACATGCAAATTATGCAGACGCAAAATAGAGATTAAATATCGTAGTGTAATGCAGTTAGCACTTATGTAAAGAAAACCTACCATAGCATTTGGATATGCATGTAAACACGAAAACACGGCAAATACTTAATTTAAAATCTACAATTTCCGGAAATACAATCTAAACCTTAATGAACTTCAAAATCACCAAAGGGATCTGATAAAAGCGTACGATTTCTCCTATTTATAAAGTGAAGTACGTTAAATGTTTCAAAGTAAAGAAATAACATTACATACACAATCAGTTTTGTTTGGAGTGATTCCCCCTTAAGTTTACTGTCTCAATATTATTTATTCATGAACAATTTGCGATGCAATCAGGTCAGGTGGAAAGGTATGCATCCAGTGAAAGTGAAGCTATTATTGTGCTAGAAAAAACGTGCTTAAAATAATAAAAAATACTACTATGTCAAGAAAGTACCGGGAAAAGATCATTAATACACAAAATGTTAGTTATTCATCCAAATTTATTTCATCGCCTTCATAGTAGCATATATGCTCCTTCAGCAACGATACACTTACGCCAACGAATAATACAATAATCGAAACATATTTTAAACGCTTTTTCGAATCGAGTTCAGTTCTCGCCGTGAATTCTCTTTTTCGTCTTCTACCGAATGAAAACGGGTGCCACGCAGTGGTAAGTCACAAATAATATTATTTATTTACTGTTTGACCTTCCGGCAAGAATTCCGAGTGCACAATACCGCGTTATTCAAAGAAAACAGTCAACATGACTTTGACTTTTGATCGACTTTGACGCGGTTTTTTCGATTTCGGTTCAGTTGTAAGGCGCCACTGCGAAGCTTGTTGACTAGTTTGCATGTCAAACTCGAAAACCCACGTCTTGTCACCAGGGCAAAGCGTTTCATGAATGTCCTCAGCGACTCTTATGCGATTGGGTTTTTGGAGAAAATTCAGGTCTTTCGGGACTAGCCGAGCGGCAACATGTTTCATATCCAAGTGAATATTTAAAATGGTACGGATCGACTCGTGCGACACAGAAAGTTCAGCGGCTATCTCTCTAAAATTAGAATGAGGTTTTTCAGTCACAATTTCCTTCACTTTTGCGATGTTAACTTCCGTTGAAGACGTTGTTGGCCCTTCCAGAGCGGGGCAAATTCCCGATACTTTTTGACAGAATGTGTGTTTATTTGCGGTAAAAATAGTGTAAAAACACAAAAAGAACAAGTTGGGGGGATAATTTGCGTCACATCTGCGCAAAACGGCCATTGATCAGCACATTGCTATGACCCTATGCCAGACAGATCCAAAACCCGAGTTGACGTGATGATGTCAACCAGTGCAGCATAAAATGAGATACAAAAATAATTATATAATACAAGATCTAAGTCAGTTTTTCTACATCGTCTGGAAACGATGGCCGTATCGTATTATTAGTTAATTTTTCTCTCTAGTATCAGCACGAACTATTAAGAGTTACTCGTCGTGCAATGATCAAAAAATTAGCCACTCATGCAGCGAGGTGGTAGTGGGTTTAAAGGTCTACAAAAGCAAGCATATCACTGTGGCAATGCAAGCGAAGGCATAACAGAAATTTGGTGATTAGCCCCAAGGTCACTTAGAGGATAAACACCACAGTCAATCGATCAATTATTGAATACGGCTCACTAGTCGGTTGGCTGAGGACAGACCTGAGCACAACGCAGAGATACCTCGATAACCTGCAGCGGTTCGCTTGTGTAGCAATCACTGGCTGTAGGAGAACTACACTCACGGCTGCCCTACACGTTGGACTTGGAATATTATGTACCCATATACGAAATGTTTTTATCCTAGTGACTTGAGGAATAGTTGAAGAGGCGCCACGGCATCTTCACCTTCCGCCTGACACAGGTCCTCACCGGACACGGTGGTTTCGGGAGGTTCCTGTTTAGCATAAGGCGGGAGGAAACGCCCGGTTGTCACCATTGTGTGGATCGCCCGGAGGACACGGTGGAGCATACGGTGGAGGTCTGCCCAGCTTGGGCGGAGCACCACAGTGTCCTCGCTGAGGCGATCGGTGGTGGAGATCTGTCGCGTCCGGCCCTGGTCCAGGCCATGGGACGGAGCGAGAGGGAATGGAAAATCGTCACCTCCTTCTGCTAAGCAGCAATGCTTGCGAAGGAGGAGCCAGAGCGCGTGAGGGAGAGAGCCTTGCGCCGCGAGACGCCCTAGGCGTCGGGAGTAGCATGCAGATTCCCGGCCACCGTAGGCGCAGGTTTGCGGACGGCGAGCAATGGATGGCTCGCCGTCCGGTAAGGACTTGGCCCGAGCGTCGTGTTCCACGCGCGCCGATAAGGCCGACGCCTCAGGGTCGCGGGAAATTCAAAAGAGAAACCGTGGCCCTGGCACAGGCAACTGAAAGAACACGGGAGGATTTTAGTCAGTACAAGTCTGACACGCCCTCCCACTTGATGATTCCCACGCAAAAAAAAAAAGATCTCCTAGGGAATTTCTACAAAAAAAAAATGCGTTGCATACGTTTTGACCGCATAGGTATTGCACTTTTCTATGATACAGCAGATTTTGTATATACATGAAGAGATATGAGGAACAGGTTGTAAAGTTCACTCATACTCTTGGAAAAGGGAGGATCCTCCGACCAGATGGATGTCGTATCTGGTGGGCAACTGCCCGCTGATTGGCTCGTAGCTATATCGCGGCGCCCCCGTAAGGGTGCGTTGCGTGCGGTGCCGGGGCTTCACCCCCCGACCGCGGATGCCATACGGCGGCCCGTAAATACGGGCCTCTCATTATGCTTGCTTCCTGGCAGTAGATTTTTAGGCGCGCGCTACAACGCGCGCCCATATGAGTGATTGCTATTTTGTTTCTGTAGGAGCGCCGCGACGCTTATAGTGAAGCGCCGCTTTCTTCACGACATCTCGGCGGTCTGCCGCCGCCAGGTGAGGCCCCTAGTAACCTAGGGGAGGCCCGGCGACGACGACCAGCGACGGAGATGCCGACTCGACGCGCCTACAGAGTAGGTGAGTGGCCCCCGCCCGTCCAGATCCTGTGATCCTGGACAGTAACGGCTAGCTCTGTAGCTAGCCGTTACTGTCCGGGCTAAGGGGCCGACATGTGGGTGTGAACGGTATTGTAATTGTGTAACACCGTTCAATGTTTGCGTGACTCGCGGCCCGCGCCGCGCGTTCACGCGTGAGTTTGGGTGCCTGTATAGACATGTATGTCTGTCTGTATTTACGTAACGTGCCTATATAATATTTTCTTGTGTTTGTTCACTTTTTCCGGATTTGTGTGTCAGTGACAAAGGATTACCTACGTGAAGAGGATTACAATCGCTAAGCCATTCCATTCTCACTACGAAAATGTTACAACTACCAACCAGCCCAATAACGTATCTACCTCAAATTTTGGCGTACTGGATAGAAAAACCTATCAATCTCTGGTTTAAACGTCCCAATGTCACAGCTATTTGTTTCACAGGGACCTTTTCTCGTTTTCGCCCTATTTGTTATATAAATTACATTAAGTAAAAAGAGTATTAACAACTCTATACTTATATACTTCCAAGTCGATCGAGAGCGTTCGGTCTGCACCGAATGCATAGGGCAACTGACAGAAATCCGAAGACTGACGAAACAAGAAGTTTGCCGAGGGACATTAAGAAAATCGTTTTATTGTACCTATGTCAGTGCCATTTATGCCAACTTTATGGCTATAGCCACAAAAGTAGAACATCTTTGATCTGAAATCAATGATACGAAATCGCATAGCTTAGCTCCTGTTACACTACCACAAAATCTAAAGCGTTCACAATGTCGAAACACGATTTGACTTTGATAAAATACGATTATAAACTTCATGGTTCGTTTTTGCATTTTTATAAAGATGGGTACGGGTTCCATTTGCATTTTCGTGCGCTGAAAAAATCCGGCTCTTTTTTATTTAGTCCCAATTTAGACGATACTGCTGAAAATGTGTTCAGAGGATTAGTCTACAGTATCGGAAACACGAACGAAAATAGCTGGTTTTTGTTGTACGATTTTTTTATTCGATTGTTTTGAGTGTTTGGGAATAACTACATAATTTTGTATACATTTGAAATGAAGAGACTGCTTGCGCTTAGGAATAATTGTAAGTTAACTAGTACAACTACATAACTTATTTTTATACCTAATTACTTAGTGGTGTAGGTGATTGTGGTAGGTGTCCGAGAGGCAATTCCTGTAGTTTTAAGAACGTTTGCTTTTAATGTCAATCAGTCTCAATCTGTCAAAAATACAATCTATTTACATACATTTTTGACAAGTTTTTGAAATTGATTGTCGCTGAGCTGCGATCGCGACTTGAATTTTAACATCTTTTAAGTACGAGAATTTGTAGCATCTCTTAGTTATTTATTGCCCGTCCTAAAAAAATATCCCGTCACATTATGCCAACCTCCCTCTTCCCACGTTTAATTTCCGCAACACTCGACACTGGCAACAATGGCTAAGGCCGCTTGCCACAACCAATATTAAAAAAAAAGTACGAGAATTGGCCTTCAGAATCACTGAATAATCTTGTGTTCAAAACTTGTTCGAAAAGTTTCACCAAGATTTAAAACGGTGAAATCCTTTGTAAAACAAAACTGACACTGGCAAGTAAAGATGAAAGTTATAGAATCATTAAAAAAAAAAACTGTGACTTTTCTATGTCATTATTTTTTTCTCAGTTGTGAGACAAATGGCCGAGCAATGTGACTAAAATTTTAGTTATTACATATTTTGTGTTGTGTGTTTTTTTTATATATTTTATGTAGTATTTTTTATTTCGTTTTTATCTTTGATTTTGTACGAAATTTTTGTGTTTGATACGTCGCGTTGATTTCCATTAGAATTTACTGTGACTTACCATTCTATCAAGCAGAAGACTTTGACACCTGAACAAATTTTTCGATTTAAGAGGTAAGCAGAATTGAATTTGACGTACTTTAAATCCTGCTTAGTTGGATGGCTGTCAGCATTGCGGACTTTAATAGTGACAGTTCAAAAATGGTGATCCAAAAAGCAAACTCTAATAGTTCAATTAACTTTCGAAAATCTTCAATAAAACTAAGTCTTCCGATACAACATGGTAGATAAGTACCACTAACACTATCATCAATTTATAAGTTTGATGTTGATACTTAAACGGAGTTAAATTCGGAGAAAGAAGTCTCAAGCAAAATGTATTTAGTATCTAATGAAATGAGAATTCAACTCAGCTCCTCTAGATTATAGAGCCTATTTTAGTAAACCTGCTTCACTTCCTAAAAGACTACAAGTTCTTAATTGTATAAATTTTAATAGGTAGTTACTAAGGCTTTTGCCTTTCTGCGAATCAATACTTACCTAATCCTTTTAAATAATGAATCAAAGGAATACTTAATCATGGCTTAATATAAGTTTAATATATTGAACAAAGTTCCCCTAAGTATAAACAATTTATGCGTTATAAAATAGGGTTTTACACAACTATGGAAGCAGAACCGTTCCATCGCAACCTATGTGTGACATACGGACAGTATTGTTCGTCCAACGTTTCAAAAAAAAATATGTATTCGTTGGAATGGATCAATGGAGTATTACAAAATAATATTGTAGATTTAATTGACTGCAAGCTGAAGAGACAAGCAAATTGTGATGAAAACCTACACAAAACTAGATGTTGCCCGCGACTTCGTCTATAACACAGGATAAAAAGTAGAATGAGAATGAGAATTAGAATGATTTATTTGTAAAACATAGTTAATAACATATAAAGGTGTGAAAAATAAGGTAATGTTCAGTAGGTACTATTAAATTTCAATGATAAAATTACAACATAATTATTATAAAGTCAATTCAAAGATCAAAGAAGGATTAATGTTATGTATTACAATTTATATCGGCATTATATAATTAAAGAGATTTGTCATTAAGAAAGTCATTAACGGCCAAACTTGGGTTTGGCCGTTAATGACTTTCGGTATCGTATCTATCTCTGGTTTTAACGTCCCAATTAAGCCAAAGTATGCGACCCTATAACGTGGTGACAGCTATTTGTTTGACAGGAACAGATAGAATTGTACTGTCTATCATCAGTAGCGACTTGTCTTAGGTTATTGGATTTAGCCGTTACAGTATAATAACATCTTTCAAGCAGTAACCCGTAAAGTGTTTTTTTTCCACTTTTGCAATGGCAAACATTTTAGATTTTCGGGTATTTTATTCTATATTTGTGGAGCAAGACCAAAGCAGCTTTCTTCATTAGAGACGTTTTACATTTCACAGGTGGCCTACCTGTCCTTACTCAGGTCATGTTCTATCTGTGTGCAAAATTTCATCCAAGTCCGTTCAGCCGTTTTGGCGTGAAAGCGTAAAAAACAAATAAACAATCAACCTTATTTTCAACTTTATTCCCGTTGTCCCCGTACGCCGTGTCCCCGTTAATATAGTTGAATAAAATATGTAAAAATTATTGCCCACAGTCCCCGTTTTTTCTTTTTTCTGTAGTATTATGTGTGAGTCAACAACTTAGGATGCAAGAGCGAGCGAAGCGAGCTCGGTACTCGGGGCACCCCGACTCGGACAGGTTAGGTTAGATGTCGGGGTCTAGTGAGCGAGCAAAGCGAGCGAACAAAGACCCCGCGGGGTCAACGGGAAATAAAATTACAAGCATAAGTATAATGAGCCTATTAAGTTCCCACTGCTGGGACACAGGCCTCCTCTCTGTGAGAGAGAGTGGGCCGTAATCCACCACGTGGACCCAGTGCCGGTCGGTAGATGTCATATGTCATGAATTTTTGGTTATAAGACATGCCGGTTTCCTCACGATGTTTTCCTTCACTGTTTTGAGAGCAATGGTGATGATATTATTTACACTAAGTAAAGCGCCTGTCTGGGTTCGAACTCACTCAATTACAAACATTATCGTAAACTCGAAACTGTAAAAGTTGCAAAAAATGTTGCAATTTTCAGTTGAAGACTAAATTATAATAGCATTGAAATTCAAAATGGTTCTTTTGAACTTTGCGTTAGCAGAACAATGCATTTAATTAGTCCTTAGTCTGTTACATTTTGTGCAATTACTATTTTAACTTTGCAAATATTACTCATAAAACAACGCTTTTGTAGTTACTGAATCAAATTCAGTGTTTTACAAAATATTTTAGTGGCAGTTTTGGTTATTAAAATGCTAAATGAAAATTTAAAACAGGTTTTTTTTGTTGACTAGAAGATACGGTTTACGCCGAGGGTATGGTCTTTATAAACCTGTCAAGTCGCAAAATTGACATTTTATTCACAAGGAAACAGTTTTACGGAAATCTTTGCTAATTAACTTTTTTTCCGCATTTTTTCATATTTCTTTCACACTTATTACCATTTATGTGAACCCAGGAAGTCTTCCAAATCAGAGCTGATAACAAAATAAAGTACAAAAAAAAAGCTGTTCATTAAGAAACACCGTGTGTCAGCCCATAAAAGTCTCATTGGGGATTTTAATCGGCTTACTGCTTTGGCGTAGAGTAGCATTCACTCGAAAAAGCTTCCCTCTCAAGTATTATTACCAACTCTCACTTGAAAAATATGTTAAAATAATTCAGTTCCTCCCTGAAGCATGTACTTCAATTTATAAACCAATTTTCTGATAGCAATTAGATTATTCAATTAGAATTATAAGAGGAAATTCAATACAGATTATAAATTGCTGAAACCTTATTTCAAACGTAATGCCTCTATCAAAGGCTCAATGATTATAAACGAAAACTCATTTTCTTCCATAAAACAAACTCCAGAAGTCTTTTCATGAATACTCAAAGGTACTCAAATTTATCTTATTGAGTTCCGGAGATTAAAATACGTAACATGGGTTCGGAATGATGAACAAATACTTCATCAAACTTTTACTATTTAAAAAAAGAAAAACATACTATTAATTTAATCGAAAACAGTCATTCGTAATGCTCACTGTTATGTTTATATGACCATGTTCACCAAGTAACATGTTTTATAAATAATGGGATGAAATTGCCTGAAGTCATTAGACTTATTGTCATACAACGTCAACATAATGTCACTTGCTCCACAATTGATTAAAAAAGTGAAACCGTATGATTCGAACATTTTTATTTTCACATCGCACACCCCCACTACTTGCGACAACTCGCGATGAATCAACAACGCCCTTATCATTCTGCTGGTACTCCAACACTAATTACTACGATTGTTGCCGTACAGACAGATAGGGAGACTTGTAAGGGTGGGTGTCTGAGGGGATGGATAAATAAAACGATGCTTCGTAGATAAGTTTTGGTTTATATTTATGTTTTTGGAAGTGGTTTTGATAGTTCTTTCCAATTGGTGAAGAGTTTAGTTATCCAATTCAGAAATGTTTTTGTTTGAAAAAGCACAAAACAAAAAAACAGAAAATTTGGTTCCGTCAATGAATGAAAGGTTAATAATTTTTAAGTTAAGCTCCACTTGCTTTATGCATGTTTTGTATAGTTACATCCAAATTAAACATCTAAGGCATTTTCACATAAAAGGCAATGTTCTTAGGTTAAGCCATTGCCACATTGTGCACAGCAGTTAATGACTTTCAACGTCATTTAGGCGCCAATAAACATTATATCGTCGAATCTGGACGACCCGGCGACGTGTTGACATCACGGGTCAAGCCACTAACTGTCGCAGACACATGACACATGCTGATTACGATGTCATTATTGTAGTAGTTGCCAGATACAGTAATCTAGGCTTAGTAGATTTTGAAAGAAGAAAAGCTAGATTCAAGGAAAAATTTACCTAACCGCGCCATATCAACCATTCCGATCACTATATATGGCAAGCTAAATACCTTGATGTGATCCTTGACCACTACCTTATCTTCACGGAGCACACGAAGGTGGCTCATTCGGGCGCCTCCTTCGCTCTCAGTAGGCTCCACTTTATATTGACCGCCCGCAGCAAACTGTCACTCAAGTGCAAATTGCGCATTTACTCCGCGGTCATCCGTCCCATTATGACCTATGATTGCGTCATCTTTGCACACGCTATGAAACAGCATCTCCATAGGATGCTGAGCTTCCAGAACCGTCTCCTTAGAAAGATTACGGAAGCTTCCTTCTATGTTCGCAATAAGAATCTTCACTCAGATTTCGGAATGCACACCGTCCTGCAGTTCAGTCGCCTCCAGTGACGGCCGTCCTTCAGTCTTGGCCGCCGAGGTTCGCCGCGACGCCCCAGTCCATGTCTACCCGGACCCTTGCGCGAGCCAGCCTGCGCAGCGCCGCTGAGCCTGAAGGTTTAAAGTCATCACAAATTAAAACGATTCAGCCTATCCCTTGCTGCTCTCATGCGCCCTTAGCGTGTAGTTACTTACTATTTGTGGAAGAATGGTAAGAGGCAAGATGGCATATTTTATTTATATCAGCTGATCATGTATAGTACAGCCGTTTTTTTTTTTTAAATTAACAGACCGACTTTTCTGTATCCCGGGTAACAAGTTGTGTGTCAATACTGTCAATGTCTCTGCCATCCTTTATACTAACGATAGACGATACAAAACGAAAAACATCAACATCTACTGAGTATTATCAGAAACAAGGCTCACCTCGCTCAGTTTAGTTCTGTCTCGTGTCATACCACAAGCCGACATATAATTCTGCAATATTATGCTAGACTAGCTTCCGCCCGCGACTTCTTCGGCGTGGTATATACCAATGTCCTTCCCCAGGGTTTAAAGTATCCCCTGACCAAATTTCATCGAAATTGGTCCAGCCATTTCGGAGATTACCCGGGACATTATACATCCTACTAATATTATAAACGCGAAAGTTTGTGAGCATTGATGGATGTTTGTTACCCTTTCACGCAAAAACTACTGAACGGATTTTGATGAAACTTTACAGTTATATAGCATATACATCAGAATAACAAATAAGCTACAATTTATTAATACTTGGTGTGATTTGTCCATAATATAACGATAAGTATCAAGTAAGTTGGAAGAATTCCAGCCCTCTGAGAGCTATCTTGGCGTGCGCTGCCTAAATCGCTAAACTTACACGAAGATACTTATCGTGGAGTTGTTTATTTTAAACAGTTCTAAATAAAAGTCTGCGTCAGCCATCTATACATTTAAATGCGATACTTTCTTTACAACGCACATTTTATAGTATTTAATTAGTTCATATCAAACTGAATACCTTAATCGCTTTTGGTATTTAATGTAGATAAATTTTGTCTTTAACACTAAAATTTGGGCACATGGTTCAAAAGTCACCGTAGTAAGAACGGCAGCACGGGCGGCCCTCAGAGTCTGTGATGTTTCACAGATAATCCGCTGAACTGTGTCTGAAGCCTGGGGGAAGGACCTAAGCTACCGCGGGCGAAGCCGTGGGAGGAAGCTAGTTACCTATATACCTACAATTCTAATTTCAACTCTTTCTTTGTGGCTTTTGTGAACAGGACATTAATTGAGAATTGTTACAGTTGAAATGGCAATCATGTCATTTGGTTAAAGTAGGATAAAAATTGTATATTTTTCTTTTCTTTTAGTAGATTGTTTTCTATTTTGTAAATGTGAGATACGTTGTAGGCCTTGTCGACTGTAGATTTGTAGACCATTGTCTATTTGTTAAGCAAACGGTTTTTGGTTACAGGCGCCTACACTGTTCTCCTATGCATTGTAACACTGTAATTTAAAAACCTTGTAAAAACCAATAGGAATGACATTTTTTTTTTTATGTTGACTCATATAAATATTTGTTTCAAAATAGTGCAAACCATACTACAAAAAGTGTAAAAGCTTAAAAAACTGCCGAGTTATAAACGTTTTAAAGTAAGTGAAAAAGGACAGCACTATCATCGTCGAGAAGTGACGTCACGACTATGTAAATTCATACTAGCGCCATACATTGTACGTACCACGCGACAAGGACGTGAATAATCCCCTCCAAAAACTTTTAAAGCGTGTAGCTCCTACATAGTTACTTCGATTAAACAGATTTTTTCAGTAATCTCATTTTTAATCTACTTTTGAAATCACATTTTTTTTTCGAACATTTTTAATATCAGTCATCTTTCTATTATTTATTCATGGTAATCGTGGAGTTTCTTACCGGTTCTTCTCCATAGGAAGCGACCAGTTGGAACCGTGAACCTAGCTTCTGACGTTTCATAAATTGACACCAAATGTAAAATAATTTCACAAAAATCAATCATGATAAGATACAAACACATACGTCGACCGTTCCTGTAACAGCCACACAAAAAAACAAGATATTCTCAATATCCGTAGTAATTCGCGTAGCATGTTTATGAGCTAAAGAGTCAAAATTTCCAAAGAGCTATTGATATTGAGCGAGCCGAACCGTCTCATTCGACGAATCGACGCGCGTGCGGCGTGAGTCAAATGAGCTAACAGTCGGTGTCTGAGCGACTGAGTTACTGATCTATAGAAGAGCTATTGAGCTAGAAGAGTGATATCGCTCTTTAGAGTGAAAGAGCTAATCGCTCTTTTTCTTTTCAGTGTGCTGTTTCGCCCATGTCTCTGTCAATGTCACTGCCATCCTTTATACTTACGATAGACGGTACAAAACGAAAAACATCTACAGAGTATTATCAGAAACAAGGCTCACCTCGCTCAGTTTAGTTCTGTCTCGTGTCATACCACAAGCCGACATATAATTTTGCAATATTATGCTAGACTAGCTTCCACATGCGGCTTCTTCGGCGTGGTATATGCCAATGTCCTTCCCCAGGGTTTAAAGTATCCCCATACCAAATTTCATCGAAATTGGTCCAGCCATTTCGGAGATTACCCGGGACATTATACATCCTACTAATATTATAAACGCGAAAGTTTCCAAAAACTTTTAAAGCGTGTAGCTCCTACATAGTTACTTCGATTAAACAGATTTTTTCAGTAATCTCATTTTTAATATATCTTTGAAATTACCATATTTTTTTCGATCATTTTTAATATCAGTCATCTTTCTATTATTTATTAATGGTAGGTAATCGTGGAGTTTCTTACCGGTTCTTCTCCATAGGAAGCGACCAGTTGGAACCGTGAACCTAGCTTCTGACGTTTCATAAAAGCCCATGTTGGTTTATTCGAAATGAAATATTTTGATTTTGAAAAAAAAAAAAAAAAAAAACGAACACACTGACAGCCAAAAAAAAATCAAAAACGGTTTTTTGTTATAAGTATTGTTTATAATTTCTTAATCAATTTAGTAAAAAGCTGTTACTTTAATTTTTTTTTCTAAGTAGATTATCCTTAAACTTCAATTTTATGTAGGTATTTGTATTAAGGTATATATAGATATCATAGGATCACAGATTTCTATATCACCAGCTCTGGGGCTCTGTCTTGCATAGAAGCTGCGCGATGGCCGTTTTGCGTGGATGTGACGCATATTTCCCCCCAACTTGTTCTTTTTGGTGTTTGCGTTCGATCACTGCGTCATGTGTTCTTTTCTTTTTCTATCATTTCTTCTGATAGCCTCTATAAAGTATCCTAAATCTCTTTGTCTCCAAAGCCCTTCGGCAGCACTGCCTGCAGACCTTAAAGAAACTAAATATCTAACTTTAATTAAACCGACCATACCTAAAACCCAACTACAGACCACAATGGGATATCCTACACCCGTCAACGAACCGCAAATCAAAATCCCGACTTCAATGAACAAAAACGGGCCTTCAATTGTGAACAATAACTGATCGCGTTTCCAACATTTCACAATGACGTGTACGTACGTTCAGATGGGCGGCGGTTTTAATTTCACGTCGGCAATTGTGCTCTAACGAGGCAGATGAACTAGAATCGCTGACAGTCGCGAGCGGCAATTCTGTAGGAGTCTCTGGTTTTGAGTGTTGAGCGGAGCGGGCGAGATTAAAATGTGAAAGTTTGTAGTAAAAAAAAACATAATCTAATTAGTAATAAGGATCTCCAGGGAAGGTCATTTCAATCAAAATCAAACACAAAATATTTTATTTCACATAAACCTACATGGGCACTTATGAAACGTCAGAATCTAGGTGCACGGTTCCTATTGGTCGTTTCCTATGAAGAAGAAAAACAATTTAAACCAATGACATGATTGCCATTTCCACAGTAACAAATCTGATTTGTACTGTCCACAAAAGTCATTAATGAAGAGTTAAAATTATAATTATAGGTATATAATGTCAACGAGTTATGTAAAGTCCAGCAGTGGACGTCTTTTGGCTGAAATGAAATTACATATATAACATCACGCCTGTAACCCCGGAAGGGTTAAGCAGAAGTGAACCTATAGTACACCCACATTTCACCAGTTATACTTATGTCTCTTAATAGGGGGCGAACCTATCGCCATCAACCGGACACAAATCCAGACTCCGGGCTGCTACTAAGAAATTCTAGATAGAAAACCCCAATAACACTTTGCCCTCATGCTCAGCAGTAGCTATTGCGACCACTAGACCAACGAGGCAGTCAAAAATGGAGCGAGGCAGAAATGAAATTAATGAAATGAAATAATAAATAAACATAAAACACAGTTATTTAGGAATGACAATGACTTCCAATGGTTTTACGTGTATCGTGAATGTCCTACCTTAAACTCCCATGTTATGGCCAGAAATATACGTCAGACTCATACATGAAACATAAATAACGGGCAACATCAGAAGGCCAATTCTCACACAAAAAAAAAAAAACTTTCAATTCGCAATCTCATCTCAGCGACAATCAATGTCAAAATACTCGTCTGACAGAAGTGTATGTAAATGAATTGCATTGTTGACAAATTGAAACAGACTAAAATGCGAACGTTCTTAAATATCTGGGAATTGGCCCTCAGGTTAGTGTACTCCTTCACTTATAATAGGAGACCACAGCATGTACAATAAACTAAACAACTAATGCAACAAAGTTAAAATATTAATAATAATTTAAAATGTGCAAGTTTGTAAAATTTTAATGACAAAATCATGATGTTTAAGATTTTATCCTGTGCAGAAGTTAGGTAATCAAATCAGCATCTTTAGATTGGTCGAATTACACACAGGTACAGCCAATGTCACATAAAATAGGTATTTTAACCTGCCCACTTCTATTTTAAAGACTCTACCATAATTCCTACGTCTTGAACCTTAGCCGTACGTCGCCGTCGGTCGGATCTCGGTGAGTTACGGACTATGCTAGTCATGAAATCTGTAAAATTAATCACTCACACATTCAC
This sequence comes from Dasypolia templi, assembly GCA_963555695.1. Taxonomy (NCBI): domain Eukaryota; kingdom Metazoa; phylum Arthropoda; class Insecta; order Lepidoptera; family Noctuidae; genus Dasypolia; species Dasypolia templi. The sequence continues at coordinate 6,590,583 of OY743137.1, read as the reverse complement.
TGCACTACAAACATTTCTCGGAAAAACAAAAAATAATAACACAAAATATCTTTGATGGTACAGTTGAAACCAGCAACTTAAAACTACATACTTTATTTTTTATTTTTGTGCTGAACAATAAACATTTTTTTACATCACTCTCCTAAGTATGCTGTAAGCTTAAAAAGCGCAGTGGTGGCGTGGCCCAGTGGTATCGGCCACTACTAAATCGAGTTGTAGGTCGTGGATTTGAACCCAAGCAAGGCAATTTAGTTGGTGCGATTTATTGCATCACCACTGCTCGCCAAACGGTGAAGAAAAACATCGTGAGGAAACCGGCATAATAATCCTAGAAGTAAAAATTTGACATTTACACACCCGAAAAGAAATTGCGACCCTAATTGTTTTTTTTCGTAATTTCTCTACGTTTTAGCGTAGCACAGAATTCACCTTCTTTCCAAATTTCATAGATATAATGTAGATCGTTTCCGGTTAAAATGATAAATGATTTTATTTCTTGATGATTTTTGACTTCATGCTTAAGTAACATGATGTACAAACAGGTATGACGTAATTATAAGGGTTATATTTATACCCGTTACTTACGGACCTCTAAAGAGCTGCGAAGTTTTCTTTTACCGTTTTGAGTTTTCTTTTACAGTGATGATGAAAAGAAATACACAAAGTAAATTGCCTGCCTGGGTTCGAACTCACAACCGTAAAACGACCAACTCGTTAGTCGGGACCGATTTTAAATTTATTGTTCTGACGTTTCTCGGGACGCGGGGTCCCGTAACTTCCCGATTAATTTTATAAACGAGTATTGAACCTTGTTAAATTATAATGCTTTAATTATACCTGCAGTTACACTCCCTTCATGAATAATCAAACCGTCCGCGAGGCCTAAGTTGAGCTTTGTATTTGTGTGAGTGAATACTAATCGCACCAATGTGATCGCGCACAGCTCATCAGGCCGATTGTCCGATTGGCCCATTGCCAAGCAAAGGACGCGTTGCTATGTGCACTCACACAAATGTAAAGCTCAGCTTAGGCCTCGCTTCAGGGTCGCGGGTTATTCTACAGAGAAAACCGTGGCCCTGGCACAGGCAACTGAAGGAACACGGGTGGGTTTTAGTCAGTAAAAGTCTGACACGCCCTCCCGCTCCACCCAGAGCGGGAGAAGTCATTTGATGATTTCCCACCCAAAAAAAAAAAAAAAAAAAAAAAGCTTAGGCCTCGCTGACTGTATACTCATAGACATAGATAACGGACTGAACAGATTCAGTTGTGCAATAAATACAGACTGAATAGTACAGAGAGACAAAGCGAATCTATGCCACTTATGCCCGCTCTTTCGCTCTCTTTCTAGAATTCTGATTGGTCCAATGATGTTTTGATTTTAATGTAGGTGAAATATCAGTAAACGCTTTGAAATTGAATCGATGTATTCATTAATAATCAATCAAGTAAAGCTGTCAAGTCTTATTTCGCTTTAAAAGAGACAAAATATCTTCCCTTTATTAATATTATAAAACAAAATATTTAATTAATCTTAATTCTAATTGTCTCAATTCCTCTTGTGAAGAAAAATATTGATAAAAAAGAAATCTTTTAGTCTCGAACCTAAACCACTAAAGTCTAGAAATAATGGTTAGTCAGATAAAGAAATAACTATTTTTTCTATTCTATTAGTTTAGTCGCTGTAATTTTTCAATGTTTTTCCTATTAATTAATTAAAATTGGAACGCTAGCGCCTTTGTTGTTTTAGACTTGTAGAAAAGTGACAGATATTGGCCCCACAGTCGCTTGGTCTCTCTCTAGAGAGTGGTCACTTTCGCCAACGCTTGGTTCTCTATGTCTATGCTTGACTTAAGATAAAATCGCTGCCCGCAACACCAAAACCAATTCCTAAAAAGACTGAAATGTGCGGCTCGGAGCGTATCAGCCAAACTCAACTTTTCTCGTTAGCATGGGGGTGAAAACCGCCTTAGTCTTGCGTTTTATTCATTATTTGATCTCCACTGAGCATCTGTCATCGCTTTTCACCATTTCGCAACATTAGGGCGGTGTTATTAATTGCGAATGCTCCGAGCGACGCGACGTGTATTTGACGAGTTGACAAGCGACAGATAGTCAAATTAAAAATGTTGGTTGTAATTATGCGTGTAAATTAAATGTCGTTCGAGTGTTTGTGTATTCTGAATGGATGCTATAAGTAAATGCAATTGTTTATTTATCCATACATAAACTTACGCCTTTTTCCCATGGGGGTAGGCAGAAACTACAAAACGCCAACTGCTACTATCCTTACATACAATTTTTGCTTCACATAACATCAAGCCTTGTTTCCCCGAAGGGTTGGTCAGAGGTGTATTGGGTAGTGTATTTTTTTGCTTTGTTTATGTCTGTCTATTTATAGTTTTGACAAAAGGCTAGACTCAAAGTACCATAAATGCTTCATCAAGAAGCAAAGATTATGAATATGCAGTCATCGAATAAAAAATATTTTCATGATTTTCGTCGTAGAAAAACTTAAGAGCGAAAAACAGGTTTATCAAAAACATTCTCTATTTTTCAGGTTTTTTATAGTCGGCAAGCTGGCGCACATAAGTAAGTACCATCTTGTACCTGAATATTAGTTGTGACACAAATATTCCTTGAATATTCCTCGTGCGATATTCTACATGTCATCACAAGATTTTTTGTGTTCTAAAATAAGAGTTCGGAATCTGCTGACCATTCCAGGTCCACGTTTAAGTGTTATGATTATGTAAGAATTGATAATATGAAATTAGTTTATTTTGCAAGAAGTTTAAACATTTATAATAATGAATTCCTTTTGATATTTTAAATAAAGCCAGCCAATCCATAGTAGCCACTTTGTCACAATAAAATTTAAAAAGATTGCCCTCATCATCATCATCATTATCCACAGCCCCACTTCACCCACTGCTAAGCATAGGCCTCTCTTTTCTTGTGCCAATCTCCAAACTCCCGTGCCAGCCTCATCCAAGTTCTACCCGCGATGGAAATAATATCGTCCGCACATCTCGCCGCCGGACGTCCGACATTTCGTCTTCCAGTCCTTATACGCCACTCATTCACTGCCTTACTCCACCTGCCATCACTGCGCCTTGCCAGGTGTCCTGCCCAACTCCAAAGAGGGCCCTAATTCACTTCAATGCTGACGTTGACTGACCGGCAAATTCCAACCTCTTTTAAAATTTTATGGTAGCAGTGAGGAAGAGCTACTATGGTTTGGCTTTATTTAAAGTTAACACCAATAAGACAAACTAAAAGTTCATTTTCATTCGTTTTAAAATACCTAGGTTATTTTTTACCCCTATTTTGAATGAACGTAACCACAACAAGCAACACGAAAGCATTTTCACGAACATTACCATACAATTATAATACCATCTTTTCGATCGTGCGGCCCTACAGGGAAAGTTTTAATTCATTTGAATAAAAATTCCCAGTCGAACCAGAAACTTTGTTTTGGGCCACGTCGCGAAGTAATTTATAAAACGTAATACCTTCCACGAAATATTAAAGACGAATACTATTTTGCATAAAGTTGTGAAAAAGGGGAACCACCTGTGTATAAGTAGCAGTTACGGCCGAACGAAATCAAACCAGGATTTTAAGTTTAGATCTCTGTGGTGCTCAAACTTTTTTTTTCGTTGATATAAGGATGAGTTTGGAAGGTCCTCGTTTACTAGTACAAATACATACTGTGTTTGGATGTGGCATTAAACGGGGGAATTCAGTACAAGATTCTAGACCTTTTTGTCAGCTATACTTGCATTGATGGAATATTCTGGATTTAGCAAGTTTATTGATGGACTATTTTATTTTTAGTTTATGTTCTAAACGAGTATTTTTTAAGTGACATTTTTGGACGAAATAACCGACCATTTTTTTTTGCGACTGCCTCAATGTCTAGTGGTCGTAAGAGCTACTGCTGAGCATGAGGTCCTGGGTTCGATTCCAAGGTCGGGCAAAATTTTATTGGGTTTTTTATCTAGTATTTGTACCCGGTTGATGGCAATAAGTTTGCCCCCTATGAAAGTCAAAGTCAAATAGGCACATAAAAGGCACTTTTGAACGTCAACATTTACATTTAAATAGAATTAGATTCTAGGCGCCCCTTCCAAAAGGTAGTTTCATAAGGAGAAGAATATTACATGGGACTGGAACTATTACATGGGACTTAACCATAGCTGGCGAAATGTGGGTGTAATAAAACATCTGCCTAACCCTTCCGGGATTAGTCCTAACTCGCGGTTTGCGTTGGAGCTAAAATATTTTACAATTTTCTATTATTTTACTTTACATTTTATTTTTATTTATTATATATTATCTTTTTCTTCTGTAACTGTCCGTGACTTCACAGCGGGCCCTATCAGAATATCAGCGCTGTGACACTCATTTTTAAGTGTCGCAGCATTATGCTGAGATGAGGGCCTTTTGGCCTCGTACAGGACTTTTTTATATGTTTGTTTTATTATTATTATTAGTTTAAATTATTTTTAAAAGAGTGTCTATGTGTGCGAGTCCCAATAAATGCTTTTTCTTGCTTTCTTTCTTTCTAAAGTAAACGTCTATAAAATCACTTGTTTCTTTCGGCACGCACTTGTTACTCGTATTATCATTATTTTCGGAACCACTTGCACTACTAGACGCCATTTTTGTTGTCTCGTTTAGCAGCGCCACAGGTGGTAGAAAATAGAACTAGTTGTAACAATTTGCCTAGGCATTTATACGGCGTTCGAATCATCAATTGGGTTTCAATGACTTTTACATAAAGCCTAGGCATTTTACATTTTGCCTTAGACATTTTACATAACGCAGACGGCATACAAATGGACGGCACCGTAAGTATAATGACGAATTTTGAAATCTGCCTGCGACGTACCCGCCATTAGATTTACCCTAACCGTACATGTGTGTAACCGCAATTGTGTCAATACCGAGATGAGCTTACATATCCCGTGAATGACATTTCCATGGCAGTTATGCCAAGTCTCAGCGACATTGTGTGTCAGAAATGTCAATACTTAACAGCAACCCGGCCATCTTTTGACGCAGTAACAATTTAAACATTCCCTTAATTCTCAAGAAAATCTCGGCCAACTTGCACAAAGTGTTTACAGCCACAGATTGAGTATCACAGGCTCAGGCGATTCAGCCGCGAATGAAAAAAGTTGGAGACGCACCCCACGCCAAGTAATTCTCACGACACTCTGAAAAAACACGCGGATTGCGTTATTCTAAGCCTCTTATATTCTTAACGCGGACGTGCCGCCGAAATACCGAAATATACCTTTTTTTTTTACTGGCGCGACGAAATGTAATTTTGCTTCTAACTTTTCACTTAGGTGGCAAACTTGGCAGATGGAAATGTAAGTTCGGTTATTTTGGAAACTTTTTTGGACTACATCCAAATAAAACGAGCTGTTTAGACAAGCTATTCCGGTGTACAGATAGGGAAATTAATCCTTCAGTGAGTTGTTACCTTACCTCAATTTGCCAAGTTTAATGTTTCTATACATTTCATACAACTATCGAAGAATGACAGCTGTTATTTGAATTTACGGACAGTTTTAGTTGGTAGCCAGTGTCATTAACTATTAATTTTCCTAATTTTACAATCAGGGTTGTTCTAAAGCTCACTTGCATCGTCCCCTCACGGCTTTTCGGATGGTATTTCATTTAAAAAAATTCGCTCACTTCCCGCTGGCTGCTTTGTAGAAATTTACGACGGGTTATGCAATATTAATTTAAAATGTTAATATTTTTTAATAAAACCCCGCTTCTAGTTGTTTATACGTTTTAATAAAGGTCCGTTTTAAAGTATTGTATTAATTTCTTTGAAATATCTATCCTAATATTATAAAGAGGAAAGATTGTTTGTTTGTATTGAATAGGTCCCGAAACTACTGGACTGACTTGGTAAAGTGTTTTACCATTAAAAGTCGAAATTATGTCTTTTGAACATGTGCTACTTTTTTTTTCGAAATCCACGCGGACGAAGTCACGGGCGAAGAGCTTGTTGTGAATAAGTCGATCTTAGAAGCTTCAAGTCATACAAAAGAACCCTGACTTCTAAGTGTCTCAGTTATGCTTATGTTAATATTGTGTACTGGGGAGGAGGGTGTTTTTATCGATTTTTGTTTTTCCTGTACTATTGTATTTTTATCTCACGAAACGACGCGCGCTTTCTTTGTGACAAATACGCTGTGAAGGTGTGTGTGTAAGCGCAGGAGCTCTAAGTACCGTCCGAGAAAATGGCAAATTCAGAAGTGTTTTTGAGCGTGTGTGCTATGTGCTGACGCTCCTCGTGTTCACGCACACATTCACAGCGTTTGTTTACCACAAGCAAAACTCACGTCGCTTCTTGAGATAAAATACTTTATCAATTCATATTCATTTATTTATTGTTTGTCACAGGTGAAAAAACAGTACTTATAATTATAATTTTTGTATCGCTGTAGGTACTGTACCGTAGGGTGTACAATATTTATTTGTATGTCAATGTTAAGTTAATTATTATGAATACAATTAAACTCTTGTTAGGTAAAATCCAAAGCATTGGTTGTTTTAGTCAACCTCAATTGACATTAACTATTAAACATAATTATTACGAGCATACAATTTACGTTTACGTAATATGGAAAAAAAAGTTTAACATATCAATTTACTACCTCGTTGGTCTAGTGGTCGCAATCGCTACTGCTGAGCATGAGGTCCTGGGTTCGATTCCCAGGTCGGGCAACGTGTTATTGGGTTTTTCTATCTGCAATTTCTCATTAGCAGCCCGAAGTTTGGATTTGTACCCGGTTGATGGCTATAGGCTCGCCCCCTATTACATGGGACTTAAACATAACTGGCGAAATGTGGGTGTACTATACGTACACCTCTGCCCAATCCTTCGGGGAAACAAGGCGTGATGTTATGTTATGTTACATATCAATTTTAGTCAACATCATCTTAAATTCGTATTAAGACATAATTATTACAGTCATGCAATTTACATTTAATAAGTCAGAAACTATTTTAGTCAACAATTTGGTCATTTAGAAGCCAAATTGATTGTTGACCCAATTGCTTAAGATACTGCAAATTCAACATCTTGATGCGCACTAGACTTGAAATTTTGTAAAGCAAAGAAAATGTGTTCTGCGAGAGGTGTCAAAGTGTCATAAACTTAACTTCTTTAGATATTAACACTAATCGTGTGGCATGCATGAATGATGTTTATCTACAGGGTATTAAAAGATTTATCACATAGGCGTCAACTGCTCATTCTGTACATGAAAGATGGCACAAAATATTTGCTGGGAAACGAATTTTTATTGTTGGTGTAAAATATCGCTGTTTACAGTAGTGCGCAACGTGACGCATGCAGAACAATGTGCTTATGGGTGCATGAAACAGTACAGGGGTCATGGGGTTATTTGTGTTATGACATTAAAAACTTGTTTTTTGTAAAATAATGATTCAGTAAATGTTGGAATTTTAACCTTCGATATCTCCGTAACCAGAAGGTTCCCAGGTTCCCAATACAAAAGAAAAATGACAATAACATAAGATGAGTACAAGTGACTCTCGGTTTTGTTACGAGTTACACCCGTTATAGGATTATCAAATAACAATAAACGAGTAAAAAAAATTCCTTTCTGCTCCACCCTGTTGTGAACCTTGTGTACCATCGCCCACAATAATTTAATTCGAATCTGCGATCAACTTTTTTGCTTCAGTTCAGCCGTTTGGGAGCTACGACGCCGCAGACAGACACTGATACACACGTTTAACATAAAACACCACTCTTTTTCCACCGGCGGTTAAAAACTAGAACTCAACACACAACGCAGTATAACAACAACAACGACATCAATTAATGACTAACGCACATCAAAGCTACGCGCAATATTGCAACGCGGGAGGCATTCAAGCAATAGATAAATGGCACCAGTCCCCAACGTCACGTCAACGTGTAGTCATGACGTTGATCGACGTCACACACGTTTCAGTTGCGGCGTCATCTAGTGTAACAGGGCCGCTAAGCTAGCACAGGCTAGCTTGGAATTTAGCTGGTATTTTTTTTTGTTTTCGTCTAGGGTAACCTAAAAACATGTCTTAATTGTGAACATGACTTGTCAAAATAATAATAACTTTTTATAAAACAAATACATATGAATACACAATACAACATTTTATAAAAAAAAAAATGGACGTTGAATCATTTAGGAGATTGATAAAAGTCCTAATCAAATCAATTTTTTTTTCTAATTTTGTGACCTAATGTTGTGATTAGTACCTAACAAATTAATTAGCTAACATGATAGGTACTAATCTCATCGAGAGGATCCGGCAGTTGGTACTCGAAGTGGCCTTTCACAAGTCCGAGGACATGTGTTTTCATGGTCCGCGGAATGCGCCACACTGGGGTTCCCAGATAACGGCGGGAGGGGTACACATCGGCGTCGAGACGACGATGAAATACCTGGGACTCGTCCTCGACAGCCGGTGGAACTTCGTGGAGTATTTCCGACGTTTGGCTCCCAGACTGGAGCGGGCTGGGGCTGCCTTGCAAGCGGCTCCTGCCTAATCTAGGGGGTCCAAATGCCTCCTGCCGGAAGCTCTACGCGTGGGTCGTGCGGTCCATGGCCGTTTACGGGGCACCGGTGTGGGCGCGTTCTTTGAGGCTTCGACCAGCTCGCCGGTTGAATGCATCCCAAATGGTCATGGCCGTCCGCTGGTCCGGGGATACCGCACAGTCTCCTGCGAGGCGGCCACCGTACAGCGCGGGCTTGCGGACGGCAAGAAATAGGTAGCTCGCCGTCCGGTAGAGACCAGGCCCGGGTCGACGGCGCGTCGTGATCCACGCGCGCCTCAAAGAGAAATCGGCACAAAATCACGGGGTCCGATAGGGCCGATGCCTCAGGGTCGCGGGTAATTCGGAAGAGTAACCGTGGCCCTGGCACAGCCAACTGAAGAAACACGGGTGGGTTTTAGTCAGTTAAATTCTGACACGCCCTCCCGCTCCACCCAGAGCGGGAGAAGTCATTTGATGATTTCCTACCCAAAAAAAAAAAGGTACTTACACTAATCGCAACATTAAATAAACAGAATAAATTTTAAATTGAGTTACATGAAAAGTAGGAATGCCATAAACAAATACGCAAGCCAAATCAAAATTCCAACACTGCCTGACCGTGAAAGTTGGCATATATATGAATTTGTTCACGGAAAAAAATTTCAATAGGTTATTGACCTCGCAAGAGGGCAAAGCCGCGGGCAAATTCTAATATAATATTTGATTGATTTTTGGCTTAAAGCGTATCTAAAACCAAAAAATCTATCACAAACTTGACAAAAGTATTGCTTAAATAATTAAAACTAATATTCAGAGAAATTAAAAGACCAAACTATCGATTAAATTAATTGAAAAAATAATATACGCTCAAGTCTTGATTCAAATAATTACTGGAACGTTCGAAACGGTTAAAAAGAAACTATTAAACGATTCCAACGGAACTTGGGCGAGCATTTCAGAAGTTGGTTTTCAGGAATTCATAATTGAATTTCAGTGGCAAGTGAAAATTTTGTGATTTCATTACGGGGACGATGAATTCATTATTCGCTTCTTGGTCAAAATCCGAGAAGACAAGAATATGTAATCAGAAATAAAACTTTGCTCAGCTTGGGCGCGAGTTACAGCGGTACTTATAGGACATTCAGTGTAGTTCCTACTGCATCAGATCAGCGCGAAGGTACTGCTTTCCTGTCAAACTTGAAAATCTCAAAAAAGTATTGAGCTTTTGGCACATTGAGGCAAATCGCTCGCGGGGCGTGATTGCCCGCGTCGATTCTTTCAATGATTAGGAAATCACACGACTGTTTGCGCCAGTTTGAACTCATACAAGTGACTCGAACCAATTTCGTCGCTACAGTTCGACCAGAGCGTTTTTCTGACACCAGAAATGCTTATTCTTATATTTAAACAGGCATCTCAAAATTATAGATTTGTACTGTTAATTAATTAGGGATAGCAAAAGATTACTCTCTTTTATCTCGCATCAGCAGATCGACTGAACAAATTGGCGCGTACAGTCAACAAAAAAGTCGTAAAGCACAGCCACGTCTATAAATGCCAGATGAAATTCAGCACCTTTATTTATTTGCGGGAAACATTTGCCCGACTTTGCGGGCTTACCACGAGTGCTCGCGTATTAGCCTTAAAATTGTATGAAGCTACAGTTACTTTAGGGTTTTATTTTATTGGGATTTAGCTAACTTGTTACGGATCTTTTTATTTAGGCTATTCCGAAAAAACACCTTAATTAATTACACAAGTTGTTAACGTAATTTTTTTGCGTCGTCGTTTATAAAAATAAAAAAAACATTTATTCTCGACCAATTCCATTAAATATTTATATTAATTATTTCGGCTTCCCGTTATGACATCCACAATCTAATCACTGGGTAATACGATACTCCTTGGTAAGACTGGTTATCAAACTTTCGGGTTTCTGACGACCCGTAACGACTGTCAAAGATCCACGAATGACAGACGGTACCAACAGCTAACGGGTGGCAACTATAGTCGCCGGCACGTGACTTGGCAAGAATCGTTAGATGTTTTTTTCCTTTCTTTAACTCTCTTCTAAACAGATGGTAAGAACCATAAAATAATGACAAGCAATGTAAAGTGAAAAAAATAATTTGTTGCACTAAGTGCACATGCGTGAACTTACTTACTATACAGGACCTAAATGCAAGGTTTATAATGCATAAAAATATATGATCTACTGCAGTAAACAAAATCAGGAAAATATATGATATTCTTCAGGATATATGCTAGTAAGATAGTGTGTTGAAAATATAATACAACTAATTTGGTACGATAGAAAAAAATCACAAAGAAATCTCTAAATAAACATTTTAACGCTCAAAAACCATACATAACATAACAACCGTTCATGCAATCATTCAGATTTTTTGTCAGATTATTCTACAAGCAACATATTAACGAAATAGTGCTACATTTTTTGCAATAAATTACCAGCGTTGTGTCATCGCGCTTCTCTTTCTTTTCTATGCAGTCTGACAGTGACCGACATTTAGCTCTTGTCAGCCTCATAACGTGCTTTCCGAGGCACTGAGAGGTCTTGGTATGTGAAAATGGTCATCTGTCTGCGGAAAAATCGCGACAAGCTTAGCTTAACCTGATCGATCAACCCGTGCGTCTGTTATTGCTTTAGCTAAAATCCCCTATCAATTCTTTAATCGTAGTTAAATCAATAAAAACAATCAAATGTTTAGTTAAGCAACCAATTGTTCCTGTTGCTAATCTTTGCACTCTTTGGCAAATTATTTGTAAAAGCAAGCAAAAATACATAAAAAAGACTTACCGTCTTATTCACGACAAAATATTACAAAGTCGAATCAAACAAACAAACACGAAACGTAAATCTCGAGATCATCATCTCAAAAAGCATGAACGAAACAAAGTCGATCCGTACTTCTTAGTACGGCCGGCAAAGGTTGCAATAAAATTGCAACTTGCAATCTCGAGGGATTGCCGAGAACAATCAATCGCAAGCTGGAACGTAATTTACTTTTGCCGCCTTGTAAATAAGAATCAAACATGGAAGGAGCATTTGAGCTGAGACAGCCCCGAGGCACGAGCGAAATGAGCAACTCTGAAAAAAGAGTGAAGTTATTTTTTTGAATTTACAATGAAGTGTAGTGAAGGAATGTTGTGTTGAGTATTTGAATGTCTAGCTAGTTTATCTTCTTTTCCAATTATTTATTTGAACATTCCTAAACTAAGCATCATTCAAAAAGTTCGTCGTAAGAATCAGTGAAAATATTACTTAAGGTGGTTCTTTTAATGTATCTAACTTCTAAACTTATTTGCCATAAAATAAGAAATACTGAATTTTGCGGGTCGACCTTGAGTACAATGCTAAAGTAAAATTAGACAAGTTGCCAACTTCAAATTTCTAATTCAGAAGTCGGAGGACAGTTCTTTTTTCTCGAGTTCTGCAACGGCCGAACCCAATAAAATATCTCTCTCCAATTTTGGCGTATCTGAGATTGAAATAGAAATCTTTTCCTCTTTTTCATATGATATAGCTACAGCCTCAATATGATAAAATACAAATCAAATCAAATCAAAATCAAAAGTCATTTATTCAAATTAGGCTGAGAATCAGCACTTTTCGAACGTCAAAATTACATAAGACAGTCCCCCAAAAAGCCCGCCCTTCACCACTTCCTAGTGCTTTAGCTGGGAAGAAGAAGTGGCGCAACAAACTCCCCAGCAGCACAGCTGTCTGTTCGGTTAGAAGAACTTGATTCTAAACAATTGCAAGTAATTACCGAAATGCCAATGACAAAAAAAAGAAAAAAAATTGCATGTAAATAACACAAATACATAAATAAAGCCTTCGGGCCTAAAGGGCATGGCAGCTTACATATGCAATACTGGAATTATTATACAAACAAATAAAATAAATAAATGATAAACTAGGACCATCAAAGTAAAATAAATCAACAGAACAATTACTGTAACAATGATAAAACCAAAGACAGCAAGACGACCAGTCACCACAAGCAGCACCCGTTCACGAGCATAACGCAAAGGTCAGCCATTACCCCCCTCGCCATATTTGAGGGAAGGAGGAAACCCGACCCCCGACGCTACCGAAAGCAGTGACATCTAAGGGAGCATGACGAACCTGCTGTTGGTTGCTCAGGCAAGAATAATTTTATCAATTGTCGAGGTCGCTAGCTAACCATATATTGCAATACAGCTCATTAAAAACATTGTAATGAGTAGATCATGTCAATAATAAATGAAGACAACAAAATAATTGACTTATACCGTCAAATAAAAAATTAAAAAAATATATGAACTCATATACCCTGTCAGTTAGTAAGGTGATTCTGGAGAAAGAACACGAACATTGTCTTGAGTTAATCACAGCGACCAACAGTTCTTATCGTTTAAGTAGTCGTTAATGGAATAATATGCCTTTGAACAAAGGTTGGATTTTACTTGGGCCTTAAACGCATTAAAAGGTAAATCTAGTAAAGAAGAGGGCAACTTGTTATAAAAGGTTATACCAAGCCCAACAAATGAGTTATGGACCTTATGAAGCCGGTGAAAGGGAGCACGTAGTTTGTTCTTATTTCTGGTGTTAACATTGTGAAAATCACTGTTTTTAGTGTATAAGTGTATATTTTGCCTAATATATAAGATGTTGGCGAAGATGAATTGAGATGCCACCGTGAGAATACCAATATCTTTAAAAAAATCTCTAAGAGAAACTCTGGCTCCTAGCTGATAAATTGCTCGGACAGCTCGTTTTTGAAGGACGAATATATTTTGAATATCAGCGGCTTTGCCCCACAGCAGAATACCGTAGGACATAACGCTGTGGAAATAACTAAAATAGACTAAGCGAGCTGTATCAACGTCAGTGTATTGTCTTACTTTCCTGACGGCGTAGGCGGCTGAACTGAGCCTCCCCGCTAAGCTTGAGATATGTGGGCCCCACTGAAGTTTGGCATCTACCGTTATGCCCAGAAAAACCGCCGAGTCTACAGTTTCAAGCAGCTCTTTATCTAAGACGATGTTGGGTCCTAGATTTCTAACATTCGGTAAGGCGAACTTCACACATTTTGTTTTCTTGGCATTGAGAACTAGATTATTTGACGTAAACCAATCCGTAACCATTGAGAGTGCACGGTTTACGTCGTCAAAATCTTGTCTATTCCTGTCTACTTTAAAAATAAGAGAGGTATCATCTGCAAACAGTACAATGTCACAGATATCATTTAAATAGAATGGTAAGTCATTGATATACACTAAAAACAAGAATGGACCCAGTATTGAGCCTTGAGGTACACCTAACTGAACTGGTAGCTCGGAAGATTTCACACAGAATAAAAAAATAAAAATAAACTGTTGCGCTAAACCACCAGTTTTCCCGTGCCCCGTGCAAAACATTGTACTGTTTTTTCTTTTCTTTTAAACTTAAATGTCAGTGTAAATAAAGCGTGTTCGGGTCAACTTCTTTTTGCTAGGCTTCTGCGTCTTTTTGAGCATTGCTTCACATTTCAAAACTTTGTCGCCGTGGTCATTTTAGAAGTTTTTTTTTTAGAAAAATCTCTGATTGGTCACGTTTCCTTTTTTGGTGGAGGGGTTACTTTTGAACAAAAATTTAATCTTTTTTTAAATGTTGTCTTCATTCGAAAATAGTTATAATTGTCAGGGTGTTACACTTCCCGAATAAATAACCCGAAATAGAACAATAAAAACTGCTAGGTATGAAAATAACTGCCCCAATTGCAAAATCATTGGCAGACTAGGTAAAATATTAATTAATATTTACCTAGTCTGCCAATTATTATTTTACTTTATTATCGGCTTCATATCAAGCTATACATTTCTACCTACTCGTACCTATGAATTTCGATGTATTAATCAATTGAACGACGACTAGTGAAATTCATACGAAACCTTTTTCAAGTCTAAAAATTTAAATTAGAAAAAGTCGGTTGTCCTTACATTTAAATAGAAATAAGTTTTTTTTAATGTACGAAATAATATTTCCCCCCTTTTTCAGTCCACCAATTTTTAACCCAAGTCAGAACAGCACTGTTCGCTTTTATTTTTAATAGCAAAAATAAATTAACCCCGCTGCAGTACTCGACTGTACCATAAACAAGCGGCTGCTTCATTACTTACCTCGAAGCCTTAGAAAGTACAGTCGGGCGCAACGGGGTGAAGCCATACTAGCTAGAGCGCGGTAATGGCTAATAGTCGTTGCGGGGTGCGGTCAATGTTTTTGCAAAATTATTTTTATTTGTCGGAATTGCGGCTTCGAGTTTTCGTTAGTTGCGTTTCTTGTGGGTTGTGATTGTTAGGTGTAGGGTGTGAAGTAAGACTGTTCTGAGTTATAAAACTAGAAACTTAGAAAATCTTTGTAAATAAAAGCAGTAGCTCAAATGAATTACTTGCATGTAGCCAGAGACTGCATTTGTGTAGCAGGAATTCCAATTGCATAGCAATAAAATCATCAACAATTCCTGCATTAGAGTGCTACCCGCTACTTAATTCAGAGTCAGATATACCTGAATTGCCTTGCTTATATACAACTGTTTTTATTCAGTTAACTGTTCTTGTTTTTTTTTAATTCAAATTTTGAAATTACATTTTATTAATACTTTGTGTATGTTGTTTTTTTAAGCATTTGACATTATATAATTAGTTAATTGTGACATTCCATTCATAAATTGCATTGTATTAAAAAAATACCCATTTTCATTAATTTTTTTTTTTTGTTTTAATTATTTAACCATTTATTTTTATTATTAATTCATTTATTTCAGATAAATTATAATCCACACAATACATTAAATTTCAATACACTCAATTGGTACGTATCACTAACATTACATAAAATTAAATTTAAATCAATTTACACAATACTAACATTACATTAAAATAAATTAAATAATTAACTATTAAATCGAAATTTTCTCTTAGAATACGTCATAACAATGTATCAGTGAGCGCCCAAAACAATACGCATCCATTTGTTTTGGATAGGGCAATCCGCACGTGATACAATCATCTGCAGGATGCTGTTGCTAGTGCCTCGCACACGCAGCAACACGGAAGCCACTCTTTTGCGCACAATCGCATGGAAGCCGTCTGTTCGCACCTCCGCAAACATACCAGAGGCACTACAATATCGAGGCAGCCGCAAAAGCATCCTGAAAATGTTGTTGTATTGGACACGCAAAGCATTAGAAGCCCTATGCGTGTAATTTCTTCACAAGCTGCTCGAGTAAAAGGATTGGCAATACGCCTTGAAAAGAGTTATCTTCTCTCGAGCAGCAACCAAACCTACGCTCAACCATGTTTCCCCTGACTGCTAATGCTCTGCGCTCCATCTCAATGTCAGCGTCATCTTGCAAATCATCGGTCACAATGTGCCCCAGATACCTGAAACTGCTCACCACTGATAGCGCTGCGCCATTAAGCTTAATAGGCGGAACATGAACAGGACCACATTTTCCACTCTTAAAAACCAGGACTTTACTCTTCTTACAGTTATACTTTAGTCCATGTTCCGCCGCGTACGCCTCACAGATCGCCACAAGTTTAAGAACTGCGCCTACCGATGGACCCAGCAGTACCATTTCGTCAGCATAACTGATGTTATTGACGCTAACTCCATCCACAATGCAACCCACATGAGCACCACTGAGCCCAAAAATGAGGTCCTTAACGTACAGGTTGAACAACAGAGGAGAGGTAATGCCTCACGCCATATTCCTGTGAGAGAGCGTCAGCCCATCGGTCTTGGTTTCGCTGGTACCGATACCAATGTCTTATCACTGAGACAACCTCTACCGGTACCCCAGCGCTCTCCAGCTATCACACTCTATCGTACAAAACAGTATCGAATGCTTTGGATAAATCCAAAAAGCACGCGCATACCGGTACTACTCTCAGTGTAGTACCCGACAGCTTAACACACAAGATAGCGCTTTCCGTAGAAAGTCCACTTCTAAAGCCGAATTGGGCACCGTGTAAATCCATAAGTTTTAAGGGTGTCATTAAGCAAGCTGTCAAATACCTTGGCCAATACCGTAGCCAGCGATATAGGCCGATAGTTGCTACTATCTGATAAATCCCCAGTCTTGTTCTTTACAACCGACACAACGATCGTTCTGGTAAGTTCATCCGGCAAATAACCATGACACAAAAAGAGATTGTAAAACATGGAGAGTACGCGCGGCAGGTGAACTCCTGCATTACTTAGATGCTCAATGCTGAGACTCTCACATCCAGGAGACTTACCACGATGCATGCTGTGGATAACTTTTTCACATGTTTCGCTGTAAATCTCACAACCTGCCTCTGAATAACCGTCTCAGCACCATTACACCCAAAAGTTTGATATACGCCTCTGTTCAGTAGAATCACAATGTGGCGCCATTTTAAATTGGTCTTTAAAGAGATCAGCGATCATGTCGTAATCACTGACCCTATCCACGCTCACAGAAAGGCCAGGTCTAACATTAATTTTCCCAGTTTTCTTCTAAAACAACTTAAAATCTTTGTCAGGATGACGCGAGGCCAGGAGGTCCATTTTATCTGATCCTACCTATCCTGGCACCACTTTATTTTTTTAATGCTGTTCTGCTCTTGCACATATCGCAATACACTTGACCCTTGTTCGGCTTACCAGCTTGAACCCATAATAAAAAATTCAGTCTGGCTTCCCTATGGTAACCAGCCACGTGTATATTCCATCTCGCTATATATCCACCTCTCCTTTGCGCTCCCCTGCGCTCGCAAGAGGCGGTGGCGGCATCTGACAGGATAGATACTAGGTTGACATACATATCTTTTAACAAGGTCCTATGGGCAAAATTGTAACAGTAACCGTCGCAGCATTGTGAAAATTCTACTGGAAAATCGATTTCCCGAAGCTGAGAGTGACACCGACGATGATATAAACCAATTTGATCTGCAGTTCTTTCCCCCCAAACGATCTTATCGGTCTAAGAAAGGACAACCTCCCTAAAACAAATTAGCCTACCTAAATTGCATTCAACAAAAAGTGGGAAATGGTCAGACCACTGCACATTGTAATCTACCCAAACACGGTCAATAGACGGCAAAGCAGCCTTTGTTACGACACAGCGGTCCAACCATCTCGCACACCCATGAGCCTCACTGACAAAATTAAATGTATCAGAGTTATCACCTAGAATATTCACATCCACACATGACCAATCCCGATCATTACAAAAATCGAACAATTCGTTCCAAAACAGTTCCTTTGGATGCGCATTATAGTCACTTAAAATGTGAATAGCCACCGTATCACCATTGTCTTCTACTATTGGATTAATATTACTTAAGCAATGCGTAAATTCCGGTAAGTTTACTACACAGTCTGCATATATATTATATGCAAAATATTATTATAGTTTTGTTACATACCCGAACTTTCACTACGGCTAAACGCACGTCATCACAATGTATCACTTTAACAGACTGAAACACACTTTTTCTCCATAATATGGCAACCCCTCCATATGGCCTGCCCCGCAACAAGCCTCAAGAAGTGTCCACAGCCGACGTTCCTATTCCTCCAAAGTCATCATGTATCGCATTCAGTAATGGCAAATCATGCGGTAACAACCACGTCTCTTGTAGTGCTACGATATCACCCACTTTACACAAACTTCTTACACCATCAATAGAACGCTTCAACGGTTTACAATTAAAGGAGATAAATTTTCACGATTGCTCCTGCCTTATGGCTTGAACGGAACGGGTCACAATTTCACAATTACAACTTGCTAACTTATTTGTATTAGTCATGATTTGGTTTAACAGTTTTATCTATCAGAATATCCACTCTGTCTTTATTACGCCGTTCGAAGTTTATAAAACGTCGAAAAGCTATCCCTTCAGGCCAGAAATTGCATTTCGCACATTTCCAGCTTATGTTTTGGGATAAAAACTTTGTAGGCATCATAACCTCTCGCCAACTTCATATCCATTCTTTCCAACTTAACGATAACATTACATTTATTTCTTTTGTAATTTACTAGGTCACTTCCTTCGCCACATTATAAATATATATCGGAGTTTGAATATCCGCCGCTTTGAACCTTACACACATATAAACAGACAAGAAAAAAATAGGAACAAAAAACGTACAAAGGTGATACTTATTTCTAAAGAAATGTCTTCTAGGCTACCTGCGATAGGCGAGTATATAAAAGATGTTGACAACGTGTGTAAGATTATAAGAGAAAACTAAATACATAAAATCAAAACAATTCACTAATTTAGATGTAAACATAAGACGTGAAACTATAAATGCATTCTTCTAAAATAAATATCACTAAAACATATTTAGATATAAATTAAAAAAAAATTAAAAAAAATCATATGTTTAAATACAACTATGACAGTGGAAAGTTCTTTGAAACAAGACAGTTTTTTTTTCTACACCGTCAACGTATGTATGTACGTATGTGAAGCTGTTTGTTAATATTAAAATCTGAATATACCATATACTCAGAAATAAATTATATGAATATGAAAATGAGTTTTTTTTTAACACAAGTCAGAAGTTTAAAACTTTAAATTATCTGTTTTATTTGACCTTAGAAACTTTTTAAACCGTGATCGCTACATGACTATATCTTTGCCTAACAACAACTACAGTGCTTTGATTCTCCTTTCTGTTTTCTTTCTACTGAATCTATAACCATTCCATAAAACAGCAATTTTGTATCATTACTCCCCATGACATACCCACTTACACTTCATATGCTTTTAGTCAACAATTGCATCAATATAATATTACTCAGAAACTTGCCTTAACAGTAAAGGCTTACTCAGTATTAATAGACCCATGGCATTGGCTATACGATAATAGTTTCAGCCTCTTGCTTCGAGCTGTCATTCCACTGCAGCTGGGCATTCCGATGTTATAATGCCAAGGATAACGGTAAAGGTCGCGACACAAGAAATATAAATGCTGCAAGAATAAATAACACAATCGACATTTTTTTTTACTTTCATTTCTTTCAAAAAATTGTTGTATCCAAATACAATAAATACATTTACAGAAATATATAAAAATGAATATTTATTATTTATCCAACAATATTACAAAAAGCGTAAAAGCTTAAAACCTGCCAAGTTGTTAACGTTTTTAAATAAGTGTCAGACAAGGACAGCACTATCGTAGAAGTGACAATAATAGAGTTTTCCAATAACCACTCTGAAACTACCCGGCTGACATGTACAATAAGCGTTCAAAAGTGGATAGGCACGTTAAGAGTCGTTTTTCTGTGAACTCGCGGTACGACTGTATGTATGTGTTTAAACGACACACACCACAAAGATCAAAGTTTTGCACGACACACACTGACGTAAAGTCGCGCTCTCGCATCGCACACAAATCAAAAATATTTTTCCGTCGCTTTCGTTAGACACGCATCGTGGCATCAAACATTCAAACCCCCTGATTTCAGATGCCGCCCGCTATACTCCCTCCCGCATTAGTAATATTCGCCGACCAAGGCATATCTTAATCGCCCGCGATGACACCACTACCCTCCTCCGGGAGAATAGTAAGGCCACCAGCACTCTAATTAAGCTCAAAACCCGATCGCCGTCCTACCGACCTCGCCGCCGAGGCCCGCCGCGACGCCCAAATCCACGCCCCTCCCGACCCTTGCTCGAGCCAGCCCGCGTCGCTGAGCCTGTAGCTTTAAATTCGTCCCAAAATAACATCAATCCTGATCCAGCTAGTCATATGCTGCCCTCTTCCAGCGACGCCCTAAGCCGAGGTTAGCACCCCACAGGGGGTGCCCTTAGCGTGTAGTCGCTTAGTTTTTAGTTAGTATTTAACTTTAAGCCCTGGCTGGAGGCCTAAATTATTAGGGCAACCACAGGCAAGTCCGTTTAAGCAGACGACTACCTCATAGGTTGACCTGCGAGATGCCAAACAAACAAATAAGACACGCATCATGCTCGTGACCTGGCCAGTTTATGGTATTGCTAAAATTCAAGTTAATCTAATATGAGCTGGTAGCAGTAGGCGTCCAGCGTCGGACTGAGAAGCAGTAGGCTTAGGTTTTGATCTCACAAGATGCAGCGCAGTTTTATTGCTAATTTTTTATTTCGTTTTGCAATAATAACAATATTAAAAAAAAAACTGTTTTTTTTTATTGCAATAAAGGGTTAAGAATGAAAAAGCGTTACAAGTGATAACAAAAATAAAAATATATTTATTTGTTATAATATTTTACATATTTTGTATGGATAACAAACCGATACGATTATTTATATTAACTTCTTCAGCCAAATAGGATGTGCAATACTATATCAAGGAACTTAGAAGCAATTTGTTTTAATTTGACATGAAAATGTAAAAAAAAAATTGAAGTAGATTTATTTCACCATAAACATTATGATTCGATCATTAATTTCCAAAATAAGTGATTTTAATATGTGGTAATGGGTTGTGGGCAGTTTGTTTACATTAGGTATTTCACATTTTATTTGGCTTTAGTGAATATAGATTATATATTGAGGATAGCTTAAGTAGTAAGTTTCTTAGAAGACGTACAGGATAAGCTATTCCGGAACTTAAACGTTCATTTTTATTACGTTATAGATTGCACGGCGAACAGTTTTTAATGACGTGTTTAATGATTCAGCAAAATGTCCGGTTGGTATGAAACCATTTGTTTCATATTCATTCACCATGTGAAGTCTTGTTTAAATAAGCTTTCCACTTCGTAAACAAGCGCTCCGACTAGCAAGGAGCTTCCCTCTTCCTCACATCTCTTAACCCACAGACTCACAGTATTTCTATACATATATATATTTCTCACTCTAGAACAAAGAATATTATAAGACATCTCTAAGCATATGAAATGTGGTCTATAGTATAGAAACAACTTATAGAAGAAGGTCGTAAGTGAAACCGAATCGTCAATGTATTGCTTTCTGAGATTGCCTATGGGCTTATGAGCGCTACTGTAGGACTATCATTAAATTTTAGAACTAGAAACACCAGTAAGAAACCGTGTCTATGACCCAAGCATTTTTTTTTTTGGAAATCGTCAAAGACTTCTCCCGCTCTGGGTAGAGCTGAAGCGTGTCAGACATTTACTGACTAAAACCCACACGTGTTCGTGGCCACGGTATGCATCTTTCGAACAACCCGCGACCCTAGCTGGGTATGTCCTAAGCCTAAGGTTGTATGTTGCCATGCTATGTTTACAATAATCTTAATTTTGCATCCAGCTGTGTGTACGTTTGCTTACTTACCTACTTGCTTATTGACAGCTGCACTTAATTGATGATCAAGTTTATTAGCTCACTGGCTTGTTTCAGCAAACATCATTAAGTATCTTACAACTTGAAATGTTTCTCACTTTTTCAACCAGGGCATAAAAACTTTTATATGCTCCTCCGAGCTTCAGAATTCTTAGCGAACGTTTTGAAATTGGACAAATGAGGTTATGTTGTTAAGGTTTCATACTACTGAAGTTGCAGGCAACAGCTTATAAATCGTAAAAACCAATCAACCGAATTGTGAATGTATTCTTTGTCTTACGATAAAATTTTCCATTTATTCATTAAAATAATAACACAAGGGTTATGCACCCATCGGCAACATTATATAGGTAATATCTCTATACAAACAAATGGTGTGCAACCCCAAAATATAATACTATGGGGAAACTTTTGAAACGAAGCGTTTGTTTTGTCGGCCGCCCGAAAACGCGACGTCAAAATGATGGGTCGAATGATTGATTGCGTTTTTGTCTCACTCCAATGTTTTATTGAAATTGATGGCTTGTTCAAGAAGAACGGACTATATTCGTTCAGTAATCGTTAAATTTTTGAGTGTTATTAATGATTACTTTTTTTTGTTACTTTTTTTTTTTTTGCAAATTGAAATATTGTATGTAGTTTGACAATTTGTCTAGTTGGGAATAAAGCATCCTACAATATAGACAACAGATCAAACATGGATTCACAAATTAAAAAAAAAACATTACATTTAACTTAGAAAATAAAACGTAAAAACAGCTTACTTAACCTAACCTTTGTCTCTGTATCTTTTTGAAAAACCACATACTTATAATTTTACGTAATGGAACCTGTAAAATTATACATCTAAATGCGTGTCTGTACATTAAAATTGTTCCATTAAAATGTAATAAAGACAGCAGCATCCGTCGGATACCGCTACATATTGAAGCCCAACAATTTCAGTTCATTATTTTATTGATGACTCACATCTTTGATCTATTGTAGGCAAAGAATCGGACAGTTCAGAGCGCCAATTATCACAGACGTGGGACACTCAGAAAGTTTTACGAAAATAAAAATTAATGTTCTATGTATAGGTAAATATTTATTTATTAAATCTTTTCAAAATACTCTCCGCTAGCCTTTATACAAAGTTTCATGCATCTGAACCAGTTTTCGAAATACTTTTTCAAGTCCGCCGTAGACACCTCGTTTACAGCCTGTTCGAACGCTGACAGCACATTTGATTGGCATGCTGTCCAGGAAGTCCCTCGTTTTGAGCGCGGTGTGCGAATGCGTTTTGTCGTGGTGGAGTAGTAGCCTTCGGAGCCCTGTGTTTGGTCGCTTGTGTTGCTAGCAACACAGAAAACTTCTGTCAAGCATTCGCTGGTATACCATTCAGCGTTGGATGCTTTATTGGTTCCGTAAAGGAATTGACACGCCAGTCAAATTGAAAAAGCTCGCGACCAAAATCTTCTCCCCCCTTCTAGATCGCTTCACTTTGGTAGGCATTGATTCGTTTTAAAACACCCAAACCGTCGACTGGCGCTTTGTTTCTGGATTGTATTGATAAATCCAAGACCTGTAATGGTGTCGTAAACACGCCGAGATGAGTATGCTTCAAATTTGTTTATCATATCACGGCATCATTCCACCCGGGCCTACTTCTGAGCATCGGTGAGGGTGTGCGGCACCCAGCGTGTAACTAACCTCCTCACGCGAAGATGCAGGTGTAAAATTTCGTGAAGGCTTCCCGATCCGACCTGCAGTTCGTGCTGAATCTCTTGATACGTTATTCGCCCATTGGATTCAATTTTTCACTACCATCACGTTTTCTTCCGTAACCAGCCGTCAAAGGGCAACCACTTCTATCTTCATCCCCCAAAGTTAGTAGACCACGCTTGAATTCGTTATTCCAACGAAACTCGGTTGCCTTATAAGGGCCTTCATCCATTGTTACCATTTGAAGTCTTTCGTACGATTCGTCCGGTTTCAGGAGACACTTCATCTTTTGTCGTGCTGTTCTGCGGCACACTGATCATTCCAATTCCTTCTGCCTTTACTGTTGAAATTGGGCCACCAAGATAACAGGCTTTGCATAGTTTGGGGCCCACGGTCACTTCTACTTTTATACTCTTTTAACTTGCTCATTGTATTTTGTTTTTCTATCCTTGTGTGTTACCTAACTTGTATGGGTCAATAAAATTTTCTTGAAATCGTAAAAAATGACATCGGGAACATGTTCCCGGCGGAGATCCATTTTTATGACACGATTGTAAATATTAGCTCGCAAACAATGTGGAGGGAAATTTTTAAATTGGAGCGTACCTATTTTAACATCAAAATAATCTAATTTTCAAAATAGACTACAACTGGGCCAGTCTCTCATACATAATATTTTTTTTCGCAATAGTTTCTGAGTGGCCTGGTACTGCGATCGCCAATCTGTTTGAGAGCAATGTCAATATGTCAACTGTAGGTTTAATGTGTAGTTATGTAGGTCATCATCGTTTCAGCCGAAAGACGTCCACTGCTGGACATATGCCATAGTCTAGCTCGTAGGTATGTGGTGATAGATCGACGAGAGCGCCGTGCAATGATTTTCAATTTCGATGTCTCTTTGACGAGTATCTCGTGAAACCTGATAAAGATATTAAAAAAACAAGTACCTATCTTGAATTAGTGCACGAGGTTTGTCGGCATGTTGGACGTGGACTATGCAATCATTGTACCTGCGCAGGAGGCTCTCATTGCGCGGCTGGGTCAAGGGCTTGATTCAAAAAACAGTACTCATACACACGGAAAACATAGCAAGGAGGTTCCTCTCTCTAGAGCCCTGAGTCTCTGACCACGGGCAGCTGGGACCTTGTTCCTGATACCAATGGGCTACTATTTTACTATGACAATTGTCCAAGCTTAGCCTGATGATGATGAAATCAAGATAATTAAGGGTGAATTTCACCAATGAAGCCGAACGCGATCAGCTTATCTAAACCTCGTTCAGTTTATCAGAGCTGTCAGTTTCAATATTCCATAACAATCATAACAACACTCTTGATCGCGGTGTGGATGTGCGTGCTTTGTTTCATTGGGAAAATGCGCACTAAGCACGTTGTTTATGATGACGATGGCAAATATTTAAACTCAATTTATCTACAAATTCGTTCATCCGTGATTTGCGTAGCTTTTTTTTCGACAGCTACTAACTAACTATGTAATACTATTTCATACACTACAAGGTGTTTATTTATTTCTCGGACAAGCTACTAACTTTTATTGTTAATAATTTTTCATTACATTATAACTGGGTTAGTTATGTGTGGATGCTGCTTATTTTTTAGTTAGTTTTTTTAAGTTAGTTTAGCTTAGTTTTTTATTTTGGCCTGTCTCGTTTTGAGGATATTTTTGGAAAACCCACACTAGATACATAGCTCAGTCCTAAATAAACATACATACATAACTCAATACGAGCACTACAATATTGTTTTATTTAATTTAATAACATGGGTTTGAATGGGTACCTAGGGTTACTATCTGCATACGTTTGTTTTCAAAGCAAATCTACTTCAAATTCAACACGACGGCAACGCAAAACACAAACAAAACTTCTTTATTTAAAATAAAACGGACCTCTAGCTTCGCTAATTAGCCTGATAAATAAACACTAATTAAAAGTGTAAATAAAATATCGCCTCTTATTTTCTTTGATACGCTCTTTGCATTTAATTTTAACTTCGTAAAGAAAGCAACTTAATATAAGACAGTTCTAAAGAGGGAAGTAATATTACAAAGGCTTTTTATTATGTACGTTTTTTTAAATTACTTTACGGTTCGTGTAGACTACAAACTACCTTTCTAAAGTTTCATCACTTGATTGTCATGTAATTGATAAAATGTTTTTGAGAGAGTTTCTTCATCATCGTATGCAACTTATAGACTTGTCACAAAAGTCTTGTAAGTCTACAAATTAACATTGTGAATTTTGAAAGTTTTTGTATAGCAAATCTGTCAAAAACTCTTTAATTTGTAGACTTTGGATCCTCTGATTTCTAGAAATAATTGGCAAAACCTGAATAAAAACGGCACAAGAATAGTGCCGGCACTAAAAAGTGACAATTGATTGTTTTCAATTTCACTTTATTCAATTGAAACAAAATATTATAGCTAAATTCTTGACGAATAATTCAATAACCATTACAATTTATGTAAGAATTTTATAACAAAGAACGTTGACTGAAACTTTTAAATAATTGATAAGTTCACTAAAGTTCTAGGAGAAAAATAAATACGTAATAATTCATGAATGGATATTTTAATGTTACGAGCTGGTGAGAAATTTCTGAACATGCCTAAGTCAGTAGTTTACCCATAACCTTTGTGAAATACAAATCGCAGACCACTGTCAAACGGATCATGTCGTGGCAAGGGTGGAATGACAGTTCATTTTCATTCGACTGGTCCTTAAGAATAAGCAAATACTAAGTTAATGATTAGGAAAAGCTCAATAATACGTAAGATATAATAACACCAAGCCTGTTTTCCCCGAAAAGTTAGGCAGAGGTACATAATAGTTCACCCTAATTTTTTCAGTTATGTTTAAGTTCCAAGTAATAGAGGGCGTCATCAACCGGGCACATATCCAGACTCCGAGCCCCTACTGATAATTCGAATAAATTCGAATATCGCATATTATTTTCTGTTTGTATTTCATGTGCGTGCAAAAAGCTTAGTTATGTCGATAGAAAAAAAGTATGTTCAGAAGACATAGAATTTTCTCCTGAATTTATGGTCCTTGTTTGACATTATAGACCTTATAATAGTAAAGCACTTTACACCAGCCAGCGCGTAAAAGGGCCCATATAAAACCATACACCATAGAGACACGCTTGAAACATTTCGGGACGTAACCCACTTACTGATATTCAATTTGACGGTATATTTTTGAATCAATTTGCCGCTTGAGCAGCCATGTTTGGTTCATGGAGTGATGTGCCCGGGCGTATAGTTTTTTTTTTTTTTATATCAAGTTTAGGGGTTTCAGTAGCCCGAAGTCATTTAGATTTGGCCTTTTTGAGTTGAAGAGGGCAGTCATGCTTATATTTTTGTGGTGAAAGAGGGTATGTAATCGAGTGTGAGGTCTGGTAGTGAAGGTTTGGTAATCGATAAAGTCGTTGCCAATCTTTTTGATAGTTGCCGCTTTGTTTTTTTTCTGTCCATTGCCAAAGCACATCATGGTGCTATAGACATACGACTGTTCTTGTTGTCCAAGACTGGTTAAAACATGGAGTTTTTTGTCAACTCTTATCCAAGCGTAACGACCAATTGGAACCGTTTCCTATTATGTAGTATAAATTCTGCCATTTTATGAGTGCCCATAAGGGAAGGCGAAATAAGTTTTCAAAATTTGAATTTGCTCATAAAATGAACACCCTCAACAGCACGTGCTATAGATATTTTTATATTTATATTTTGATTATCGTAGCTGATACTCGTCCCCAAGCCAATACCATATTGACTATTGACTACGCACCCTTACTTTCAACCCTCACGAAGCATCAGAGGGTTGGCAGAAATCAATACACCTTTGGAAATTTTAAACGGCCCGTTACCAAGGATTTTTTAAGGGTAGATGGTACAACATAATAGATAGGGTGTACGATTCCGACATTAACTGCTTTGAACTGCTTTAAACTTGATTAGGGAGGACATTTTGATGTTACACTTGTTTGTACGTTAAAGTCAAGATGGCGATAAGATTGGCTTTATTGAAAAGGAGTAAGAATAAAGGGTGGAAAAAGTATGTTTGCTTTTCATTCCATGTTTTTAATAAAGTGGTACGATAAATGTTTTGTTGATACTGTGTAATGAAGTGATTTCTAAGGAAGAATGCCAGCAAAAAAATATCCATGTCTTTTAGTTATTAATATTGTTTCTAGCATAAGTTAAATGTATGTGTCTATATATGTGATGTGGCTGTGCTTTTTTTTTCTATTTCATCTCATCTGCCCTCAAAACGGTGAAGGAAAACATCGTGAGGAAACCGGCACGTCCTAGAACCAAAAAATCGAAGATATGTGACATATATCAACCCGAACTTTCTCGGAGAGAGGAGGCCTGTGTCTCAGCAGTGGGAACATTATAGGTTCATTATGACATGTTTATTATTTTAAATAAAAAATTAAGTACATAAATACTGCTTGTAACGTGTGTTACGTAATATTTCGTAGCGTGCAGCATAATCACATTACGACATGTACCCAGCTTAGTATTTCTTTGTAAACCTAATGTAAATTACTTGAAAAACAACAAATGCAATGTTGAATGTAAAATTGTAGTGGCATGAAGCAATAAAATATGATCAAGTGTGTCGTCAAAATAGTGAACAGCAATCTGTTCATCCCACAAAAGACGAACAGTCTAAAGATAAACATAGCATTTAGGAATTTTCTGAACAACAATATTTCATCTGAAGCCAAAGAGCAGATACCAATTAATAAAGAGTAATGTATTGTGGTGGACAAATTAATAATCATCCTATGGAGGGCTTCACAATGCCATGGGTCAGATTCTTTCACTATAAGTACTGTTAGCATAAAAATGTTTGATGTCTCATTCAAGAATTTTATTTTTTATCTGTTTTTATTTTCATGCGATATGTGTAATACGCACTAATGAAATTATACTAAATCATAGATATGTTTCGAAGCACTTTTACTTAGAATTGGCTAACGATTTCAATTCATATCTACATTTATAATGGTCTAAAAAGCTTCTCTTGCTCATACAAAAAACGAAGCTGTATGAATCTATTAGATTAACATTATGTCAGCCAGTTTCGTACTAAATAAAACACAGTGGTCACGTTTGTAACAATTTGGCAACTGTCGTAAAATGGGACATAATTTCTCAAAATTCGTATCTACTGCGCTACGATGACGTTATAGCTTTAAAAAAACAATTATTATTTAAAGAAGTTTTTGGTTTTTTCACTTTGTATTTGTCTTTTATAAATCCAACTGTTTCATTAAAATAGATATTTTGTTTAAATCATCCATTTTAAATAACCGGCGAAGGAATAAGTAATAAAAAAGTCTTTTTCAAATAATCTCCGTAATTATACTTATCTATACTGCTACAGTGCGTTCACATTTTTACATCACTGCCAACGTCACAGTGACCTTTTTTCTCATTTTCATAAGGTTGCTGTTATGTTGGTGCCATTGACAAGTCTGTCAAAATCACTGTGACCTTAAAAGCCGTTACAAGCCGTTAAAGGGTTGCTGTTAGGTTGCTGGTGTTAGAGGTACAATAACTGTGAACGGATCGTCCGTTCACAGTTATTGTACCTCTAACAAGCTCTAACCGCTAACAAGGAGGTATTGGCGCTCCAATGACGTTGACAAGGTAAAACATTTGTGCGATTATCGTTGTTTGAAATGAATTAAATTTTATAAATACATTTCACACAGTAATTTTTTTCAACTGTTAGTTTCGACTTTGGCCACATGCTGAAAGATCCATGTACAGCTTTGCTACCACCACGATAAAATTTTCAAATGTTTCGCTCAAATGTCTCGCTAGTGGTGGCGTGTGCGTTGGATCATTATGATCCCTTCAAAATTATTGAGCTGAATGGTGCTGATCCATACGTCATGTTCGTGAACGGCCGCCGTCAGTGGCTTTAAAAAATTCCGAATTGTTATTTTTTTGTTGTTTTGTATGTTTTTCATTACGGACCCCTTTAACGTGCATGTCTTTCTACATCGTTCTCATATGTTTAATTTCAACAAGACTGATGTACTTATTTAACAAATTTTCTGCAACAACATTATTTAAAAGAGTATCCATGGAGTTTCTGGCCCGTTCTTCTTCATAGCTACTACGCCTTGGACTGGGCAACTAGCTTCATATTTCTGACTGACCGAACGACCCCTTGACAATTCAAACAATCCTGTAATTGGTTTTATTTGAAATAAATGCTTTGTGTTTGAGTTTGAGTTTGAAATTAAGGAAGAGTTTCCAAAAAAAAATCGTGACAATATTTTTCTGCAAACTGTACCCCCAGTTCGGAACATGAATGGACCATCCCCTATAGAACTGAATTCTATACATTCATCCGATATTGGAATTCTACGACAAAGGATTGGTCAACCTTTTTAGGGGTATCTACTCCCCTAATATCTATGACTGAGTTTCTACAAAACTATTGTGTATAACGAATGATAAGGGCTGAGTAGAATTTGTATTAATAGGAAAAAAATGAAGGAAAGAATGGCATAATTTTTTGAATTAAAGGTTTTAGGCTAATAGGTTGAAAGGTAACCATATTTTGCTATGTATTTTGATTATTTGGGGACGAAAATGGGTCAGTAGACAACGGGGTTGTTACTTCTATGAAACGTCCTTACATAGGATCGGTACATTATGTCTGATTTTGTACAAAGATTGAATTAACAATTTTCTTCAAGCATCCATACAATATTATCAGTTTTTAATTGAAAATATTAGAAGCCTAAAAGACTGAGATAACTTTTTCTCTGCAGCGTAATTTCAAACGTATCATTTTAGAATAAATTTGTTAATGTAGTTATAATTTCCGAGACTATTTCCGATTTTTTTTGTTCCGGGGTGGAAAATTTTCATGGATGTCTGCCCTGCAGCGGACGGAGGGGTCTGTCAGACTTGTACTGACAAAAAAACCCGGGGTGGTTTTCCCTTCGCAAACTTGCACCGAGGATCATGGGAACTTGTGCGCCTTCCACGATCTTACCCAAATTTACCCAACACAACCAAGACGTGAATCTTCACATCTAATACGACACGATAATGCCTGTCAGTCTGTACGTCAGACCACGTCACCAGACTTGCAAGGCTTAAACCACGACAAAACCAATTAGAACATTTACTAGGGTTTAGTTCTACCTCTCGAATACTAATAACGTCGAATGATGCTTTTCAATTCGCGTGAATTATTGCTGGTTTAACGAGCCAACCGAAATTGCCGAATTTTGCTTAAACATTGTTTTTTGGGTTGTTTTGTCTGGCTGTTGTACGTAAATTTTGGACAGTTTTACTTTGTTTCGTTTGTTTATATACACGTACTTACGTACGAACACGTTTCATCACAAAGGCTCAACCAGCTATCTGAAGAATAATTCTTTGTACTAGCTTTTTTATGAAAAATTGGTTAGTTTTTTAATTAAAATGACTTTTACACAAGAAAGTGGGAAATGTTCCCTCACCCTTATTACAAATTAGAATTAATAAAATACTACAAGGCAAAACTGAGCTAATCTATACATAACCTGTTAGCTAATTTCACCGCTCAAGTCCCGCTGGTCCCATTTGGGTTCGGTAATCGAAAATTCTCTCAAGCCCCGCTGCACAGTGGGTCGAAACTATGATTTTAGTGACTTAGGGCTCAACTTTGCTTTTTTACTTTTTTCCTCATGTGGATGGATAGAGCTCATTAACCTCAACAATAATTGTTCTGATGGATTTTTTCCTAAACTTTATACTTTGGGTACAAAAATGTGTTTTGTTATTTTTTTGTATGGAGCGGATCAAATAACCTTAAATTCCTGCTAAGTAGCGTGTGATCCCGCGTTGAAACTTTATTTTTCATATACCTTGTCTAGTCTATTATCATTTGATGCTATTAACGTGTGCATAAAGTTGCAACTCTGCCAAATAAATGGATCGAAAAAAATGAAAAAATATATAGAATAAAAAGCTACATTTTTTACTTTCGTAAGTTCTTTTAAGTTAAATTTGATATGGAATAGTAAGTAAAAGCACGTAATAATACACATAGTTACTTAACAACTAACAACAATACATTTAAAAGGTCCCTAATTAGCTTAAATTTACTAATATATGTAGTATTAGTAAATTTAAAGCTAATCACACTAATCATAATACATTTAAAAGGTCCCTAATTAGCTTAAATTTACTAATATATGTAGTATTAGTAAATTTAAAGCTAATCACACTAATCATAATACATTTAAAAGGTCCCTAATTAGCTTAAATTTACTAATATATGTAGTAGTAGTAAATTTAAGCTAATTAGGGATCTATGAATTTCAATTTCTTTGTTTTAATGACTTTAACATGTTTATGAAATGTTATTTTAAGTTAGATTTAATACTGAATAGTGAGTAAAGATAGGTACATAATAATACAAATTAGTAAAGGTAAACTAACATTACTACAACTAACACAAGCAAACTAAAAACTAACTATAAACAACATCAAACATTACTATTTCCTTTCAATTATGAGTTTGACATTTATAAACTAATAAAAAAAACAAGAAACTTACAAACTACCAAAAAATCTTATTCACTATCGCTATGACTATCTTGTAAATTATCTACATCAATAAAATCTATATCGGATTCTGTGGGAAAAATCAGCAGAAGCTCTTTGACTTTTGGAGAGAGAACCATTATATTTTGTTTCACCATTCGAGGTCTTAGACTTGTGATCTTTGGATCAGAAGACAAAAGAAGATTGTGTATAATATCCTCATTTGTCGCCGTTCTACTTACCTTTCTAGAATGGGGTGAATCTTCGGGGTGATTTAGTAAATGGTTCATAATTTTTCCTACATCCTCATTTCCGGTGTTTCTTAAACTAGCAATTGTAGTAGCTTTAAGTTCATCCGGGGATAACGAAAGCGATTGGTTAATTTGATCAACGCGTCGTCGTTTTTGCCTGGAGCCCAATTCCTCGAAAGGTTTTCGAGGTGTAAATGTAGATGTCGAAGCTTCTGTAGTAGATGGTGGTAGATTTTCGACATCTTCAGTATTACAAATCTCGAGCCTTTCCTGTTCAGTGTTCACAGCTTCAGGTATCATTCCTTCGGGCCAGTTTATTGCACGTTCCAACCAATCACCAATTTTTCTTACAAACTGTGCTAACGTGCGACTACTTCGTTCCCATCTTGCACTTATATTTGAACAAAAGCGCGTACAGAATTTTTGGAGCTCAACACTGTTCTCTTCGGTCACGTTTATTTTATGTTGTAGGAATTGAAAGAATTTTTGACTATCCGACAGTGACTTGACCTGCTCTCTTAAAATCATAAATAAATCTAAATTGTTAACTAAATTATCCATTATAACGAAAAAGGGACGATCAGAATCACGAGATGTTAGTAGTAGTACGAATAAACGAACACTAGTTAGTATATAATAAATTATGGTCATTTTATACTTCCAGAATCCAGTGACAAACAATGTTTACTAATTTTTCTACTACCCTCATTAACTAATTATCCTAATTAATATTACAGTAATGACTAAAAGTGAAAAATATTGTTATTTTATAAGGTAAAAGGTTAAGCTAATTACAGTAATTAAACACACAAATAGAAATTAATTGATTTCATATCCACATTTTTAAATAAAGGTCCCTAATTAGCTTAAATTTACTAATATATGTAGTATTAGTAAATTTAAGCTAATTAGGGACCTTTTAAATGTATTGTTGTTAGTTGCTAAGTAATTATGTGTATTATTACGTGCTTTTACTTACTATTCCATATCAAATTTAACTTAAAATAACTTACGAAAGTAAAAAATGAAGCTTTTTATTCTATGTATTTTTTCATTTTTTTCGATCCATTTATTTGGCAGAGTTGCAACTTTATGCATTTGTTTATAGCATCAAATGATAATAGACCAGACAAGGTATATGAAAAATAAAGTTTCAACGCGGGATCACACGCTACTTAGCAGGAATTTAAGTTTATTTGAGCCGCTCCATACAAAAAAATAACAAAACACATTTTTCTACCCAAAGTATAAAGTTTAGGAAATAATACATCAGAACAATTATTATTGAGGTTAATGAGCTCTACCCATCCGCAAAAAAAAAAAAGTGAAAAAGCAAAGTTGAGCCCTAAGTCACTAAAATCATAGTTTCGACCCACTGTGCGCTGGTCCCATTTGGGATCCAACCGTTTCGCTCGGTTTTATCTCTAACAGTAAAATAAATGAAGGTTATATTAGTCTGTGGTTTGTGTCAGGGTCGAGCCAGATAGTTACTCTATTCATATCAGTCGTTCGAAACCATAAATTTTGTCGGAATATTTTTTTAAAAAATGTTAAAGTCGCGTAGTTTGTCGCCGTGGGTAGTCTGTCAATGGCGCATGTTCGTTTTTTAGTGAATTTAAGTGTTTTTGTGTTTAAATTGACTGTGAGTGGATTGATATTTACTTGTGAATAGTTATTTCATTGTTGTGGATAGTTATTTGAGCGAAAAATCATAAAAAAAAGTTTTTGTGTGCAAAAATGTGTTACGTAAACAAACCGTTTTTGAAAATTTGTAAGTATTATTTCGTCATTTATTTACAATATTCAACTCTCGTATTACGAATACTGTTTTTATTTTGTAATATGGTATGTTTATTCAAGAACCCAAAATAATTTACTTATAGTGGGTGGAATCTACCAAAAATTTATGAAAAAGTTTTTTTTTTTTTATCAAAACCGCGTAAACGGCGAATTTCCGCGATATCGCGAAATTTTGCGAGCGTTTTGCCACATGACGTTAGCCGTTTCCGGGGCCGAGAAAGGTTCATAACAATTCAAACGACGTAGCTTATAAACAGCTCCCGTGTATAACTAAGGAGATATCGTCGTTTTAATCACACGCGCCGTTTTCGCGCGAGACCACCCAGAAATAGCGCGACGAATATGCGCAGGAGTGGCAAAATGGCCGCCGTCGAAAGGTTAGGTTAGGTTAGTAAGTATCATCAAAAGAACAAACAAATACGTAACGATGCAGCGTCCTCCTATCTACCATTTACAGCCATCTGAATCCAATCCAATCGTATTGGACATGACAGTTTCAATCTTGACCGATTGCAGTAGTCCAAACTTGGTGTATAGTAAATTCACCTTGAACTTTAATTGGGAGGGGCCTATATTAAACGTTTATCGAATGAAAACCTTCTTATAATGATAAACTCTGCTTACCTTTTACACAGTTAATCTCTGTCAACATTTCCATTAAAACTATGTACCTAGTACTGTTTACGTGTTTATATTCACCCGAGTGACGCCACATGCGACACCTAGTGTTCAAATACGGTCGCGGTGTGACATAGGTGCGACAGTTTCATTTGTACAGATTCAATGGAATCGATTGTCTTTATATGGGAACGTTTATGGGACATTTCTATTGAGTTATGGAACCTTATTTACCCTTAATATTGTGTTTGTTTCAGACGAAATGTACTTGATGCCTGGAACCCAATTAGGTACTGAAATTATTTATTTTGTATTTACTGATGTGTAGTTTGGCCACTTTTTCGGAGAAATCGTCCATTGGTTTTAATTATGGGCTGATATTGGGATCATAGACAATGTTTATCTACTTCGTAAGTTGTCAAAAACAGGAACTTAAAAACACCTTCATGAACGTTACAGAAATATAAGTGTTACATTTTGAATATATAACAGAATCAAACATGATACACTTGTTTTTAAATGTACAAAAGTGTAACAGTAATATATCTGTAACCGATATAAAAGTAATAACTGTGTTAATACGTGTAACAGGTAAACGCAGCGTTGCCAAAATAGACGCAATCCCGACTGGATTGAGGCTATTTTGACAGCGCCTCGTCTGTCTGTCTGCCGCGCGTAGTTGCGTTACCGGCAATTATACCTGAAACTGTTTATTTCTGTTACACATATTAACACTTATAAATACATATTAAAGGTCACACTTTGATACTGTAACATTATTGTATGTTACATGTACAAATGTGTTTCTTTTAAAACAGTGTTAATGTACGGTTACCTTTCCCAATTTGTGAGGGTTGGTTTCCAGATTTTCTGTAAATAGTTTGATAAATTAGTGATAAACGAGTTAGATACAATGCTGCTTAGAGTAACGCAGAGTTTTTTGAACCAGTTAATTTGAATTAGCATCCAGTTTCTCGATCAGATGCCTTCAATGTCACCAGTTCGGAAGCGGTGTATATCAAGTACCTAATAAGTTTAGTAGATTCGGAGCAAATTGGCTGTGACAGACGGACATACGGACAGACACACGAGTGATCCTATAAGGGTACCGTTTTTTCATCAAGAGGTACGGACCCCTAAAAATACATTTCATACCCTAAATTTATATACATCGCCAAGGGCGTCTGTGATTATTCAGACATCTATAACCTAGCACAGCACGAATGTTACTTTTGAACAGTTAACAAAACCGTTTGGGCGGGCCACACGCCGCTCAAACCCT
The DNA here is from genome assembly GCA_963555695.1 of Dasypolia templi. Classification (NCBI taxonomy): domain Eukaryota; kingdom Metazoa; phylum Arthropoda; class Insecta; order Lepidoptera; family Noctuidae; genus Dasypolia; species Dasypolia templi. The sequence continues at coordinate 6,554,447 of OY743137.1, read as the reverse complement.
CTTTTTAGGGTTCCGTAGCCAAATGGCAAAAAACGGAACCCTTAAGGATTCGTCATGGATGTCTGTCCGTCCTTATGTCACAGCCAACATAAGGACGCCTTTTTTCCGAAACTATCAGAACTATGCTGTAAAAATAAAAAATAAAATTTTGGTGATTCCCCAAACTTAGATCTGAAACACAATTTTTTTTTCATCAAACTCATACGTGTGGGGTATCTATGGATAGGTCTTCAAAAATGATATTGAGGTTTCTAATATATTTTTTTTCTAAACTGAATAGTTTGCGGGAGTGACACTTCCGAAGTGGTAAAATGTGTCCCCCCCCCCCCCGTTTCTTAAAAAATAAGAGAATGATAAAACTAAAAAAAAAAATCTGATGTACATAACCATGCAAACTTCCACCGCAAATTGGTTGTATCGAGAACTAGTAAGTAGTTTTTTTTAATACGTTATAAATCGTAAACCGCAATTTACCTTTCATTCAATCAACTCAGGTTACTTGCTGCTACGGAACTCTTCATGAGCTCGCACTTGGCCGCTTTTTTGCTTACAATGTTTTCTTGCTGCTATCTTTCGTTCAGCCCCAGTGCCAACACAGAGATCTATGACGCTTCTACGTTTAATCTGCGCACTTATTACGTCTTACTGTTGATATAAACTTTTTATACCTCAACCTTTCAAGCTTCGTAAACAGAGCCATCAAAATTTCTACAATTTTATAAAACTGCGAGTCGTAAGAATTTCATTTTGTCCAAACTAACTTTTACGTTGTCGATATAAAATGCGCCAGTATTACTAAGACGAAACTTGAACTAAAATAGTAGTTTTAAAAGCTTGGTCGTCGCGAAGTTACTTAAATAACTTGAGGTGCTTTGTATATTTTTTTAAAGGGGTTTTTACACTTTTATGCTTTAAAACGTTGGGACAGTGTAGAAATGAAAAGAGAATAAAAAGTATTTTTTTCCAGCATTCTAACTATATATTTAATATGAAACGCAAGTCATATGCATATTTCTATTTCTGCAAATTCGGTTTCTTGCACGTGCTTCTATAAACCAAATCTACAATTAAGAGTTATTGAAGTACAGAAAAGAACTATCCACTATCTAGTTAGAACCATCATGAGAATAAACTACGGAACGCAGTTCCTCTATCCCAGATACATGATCAAATTAAATTATAGAGCGAAACTAGGTAAACGTTATGGGTATCGATATTCAAACATGATAAAATAATTGTAAAAATGATTTGATGGTTTTTTTTCAGGGGTCAACAACCGCTGGTAGTGTTCTGCGGAGTTTCGCTAGCAAATTTACTTTGATGACTCTTTATATCTGGGTCACAAAGTTCATACTTTTGGTCGATTTGCCCCCTTAATCTCACAACCATAAAAACCGTCCCTGACTATCTTCCCCCAGAAATTACCAAATAAATTACAAAAGAAATGACGACCACTCCCATCTTAGACAGACAGTGTACGTACAATCAACCTCAAAAAGATGTATAGCACAATCAACTTATAACGTTCCAACTTCTGGGACACAGGCCTCTCGGTGAGAGGGAGTGGGCCGTTATCCACCACGCGGGCACAGCGCTGGTTGGAAGACGTCACATTTCTTTGAATACTTGGTTCTAGAACATGCCGGTTTCCTCGCGATGTTTTCCTTCACCGTTTTGAGAGCAGTGGTGATGAAATAAATAACACAAAGTAACCTGCCTGGTATGGAACCAACAGCTTACAACTCGGCAAGTCAGGGCCGTTACCACTAGGCCACCACTGCTCTTCATAGAGATGACAAAAAATCATTTGATTATCTACAATCTGTGTTTCAAAATAATGTACACACGGCTACCTGCCAAGCTATAAATTTCCAGTATAAGCTTACCTCTCATGTTACGGAAAACCTATATAATGCGCGATCAGCTTATACTGGAACTGTATAGCTGAATATGTAGCCTTGTGCACAATGTACACAATCCTAACTAATATTAGAAAAGCAATAGTGAGTTTGTTTGTTTGTTTGTTACGCTTTCACGCTAAAACAGCAGAACGGATTTGGATAAAGTTTGGCACACAGATGACTATGACCTGGGTAAGGACACAGGCTACTTTACATCCTGGATCGCAGACGAAGTCGCTGGCAACAGCTAGTGTTTGATACAATATTTGATAACAATTTTTTATTTATATGTCAATAAAATATACGCGCAAAGAATATTATAAAAAGTGTAAATGCTTAAAAAATTGCCAAGTTATTAACGTTTTAAACTAAGCGTTAGATAAGGATTATACTAGAAGAGACGTCACGACCATGTAACTTCTCCCGCCATACATTGTCCGTACCGCGCGACAAGGACGGGAATAATCTCCTCCAAAATATTGTAAAGCGTGTAGCTTCTTCATATTTACATCGATTTAACGTTTTTTTTTCGATATTCCCTTTTTTACTATGCCTTCTTTGAAAATTTATTCGAACATTTTTAATATTTGTCATCATCCCGACCGTAGACAATTTATTTAATTCTTTTAAGTTTATACCTCCGTACATCTTTTTGAGACTGACTGTACTTTTTCTACATCCGACATTCAAGTCACGATGCGCCGGAGCAATGATTACAGTTCGCGCCGTCTTTATGCTAATCTAACTGTCGGAAATTCACTTTTGCGTTGATTTTTGTCTTCGCACTTTTGAGTCTTCGCTGTTTGGGGTAGGAATTGTGTGACAATTCGGAGTATTTATCAAAAATAGGAGATAATAGACAGTTGTGATACAGGAAAATGATGAGACATGATGTGTTTCAACGGAATAGAAAAACCAAGTGGAAGTGCAAGTGCACACGCAGCTATCACGCGCGTGTCACAAATATGCGGAATATGTAAAATAAAACAACCTTCGTCCGTTGTAATAAGACTTAATTTTTATGAACAACGTATTATGTTCATACAAAATTAAGACTTATTTTATATTAGACGCAATTCCATTTGTTATTTGTATTCAGCGTGAGTTTCGTAAAATAAAATGCCTAATAAAACTTCTTCACAACATTATTGAAAAATATTATAATTAACATTATAGCAATTACGAAACTTTCTGCGGGTACTTATCGTTTTGCTAAATATTCCGAAGTGTTTTTGGGTTCCGTCCCCAAAGGGTGCCAATATAACCCTTTTACTAAGCCTAATATGCATGATTTTCAACCACAATATGAAGTTTGTTCTTGGTATTTAACCAACTACGGAACCCTTCATTTTTCGTGGCCCGACACGCCCTTGGCAGGTTTTTTTTTTAAACATGTAGTGTTAAATATTGTACGGTGAAACGGAACCCTTCGTACGCGAAACCGACTCGCACTTGGCTAGTTTTCTGTTTTCACTTCTTACGATTAGGAATGTGCATTTCTACGTTTGGTATTGCCAGAAGAATTATACAGGTAAGTAACGAATCAAATCTTTTTTTTTCTAGCTTAAAAGTTATAACTGATGAAACCGTAAAAATAATCAGTCATTGTCATCTATGATGATGATCAAAGGAATGAGGTTAGTCTGTTAACGTATAATTAAGAGTTTTATAATTGCATTTCTTTAAACAAAAATCTTTTAAAATTCTTGCCGTTAAGTCGATCGCGGTAAATTGTCGAGGGCTCGTGATTGCGGTGGCAGGAGAATTTAAAAAATTTGGAACACGTAGTGGGGTGTGCATTGAATACGAATGGGAAGGGAGCTTGCACTTTCTTTTGAAAAGCAGTGAATAAACCCAAGTAGTGTTCAGGTTGGGTCTTTAAACTGGAGGAAGTAAACGAAAGTTTAATGTTGGTTATGGGTAACAGTGTGAATTTCAAAATAATATCACGCTTTGTTTCTATGAAGGGTTGGGCAGAGGTGTTCCTATAAAAAAATGTAATTAAGCCTGTTATGGTAGTTTTTATTTTTATTTTTTTATTGCTTTATTTAGGTAAAAGCAACAGAGTGTAAAGTTCGCTCATACGAGAGCGATCGGGTTTTGGGCTTGTGTAGAGTGCTAGTGGCCTTACTGCTCTCCTGGAGGAGGGTAGTGGCGTCAGATATGCGACGCGTCCATGCCCCGCGCCCACGCACAGGGTGCAAGGCGCCAGGTGTACTGGTGGTCCGCTGAGATCGCGCAGCTACGCGTCGCATGCGTGGTGGTGAGACGCCGGTACACCCGTTACCGGAGGAGACGTCGTCGGGTACCCGAGGAGGAGGCCGCGCTGTACGAGGTGTATCGCGCGGCAAAGCAGACTCTGTGGCTGGCCATCGACGAGGCGAGGACGCGATCCCGGGAGAGGATGTTGGAGACTCTAGACGGGGATCCATGGGGGCGCCCGTATAAAGCGATTCGAGGGCAACTTCGAGCCGCGGCGCCCCCACTTACGGAGAGTCTCCAACCCGAGCTGCTGGAGGAGGTGGTAGCAGCCCTCTTCCCGGTGAGAGCGGAGCATATTCCGCCGCCGATGGCTTTGCCCGCAGCCGCAGAGTCTGCAGAGGAGGAGGAGAACGCCATCAGCGTCCCAGAGGTGACACAGGCAGAGATGAGGGCGGCCGTGATGCGGCTCCGGGCCAAGAACGTGGCTCCGGGGCCCGACGGAATTCACGGCCTGGCTTTGGCCCTCGCTCTGAAGGAGTTGGAGCCCCAACTGAGAGGACTCTACACAGCGTGCCTTGAGCGGGGCCAGTTTCCCAGTCTGTGGAAGATTGGACGTCTGGTCCTGCTCAGGAAGGCGGGGCGCCCTGCCGACTCGCCGTCTGCGTACCGGCCCATAGTGCTGCTCGACGAGGTGGGCAAGCTGTTCGAGCGCATACTCGCAGCCCGCCTCGTCGGCCACTTGTGCAGAGAGGGGCCGGACCTGGACGAGAGCCAGTTCGGCTTTCGGCATGGGCGCTCTACCATCCACGCTGTGTCGAGGGTGAGAGTCCTGGCGGAGGAAACAGTGTCCCGGGGCGGGGTGGTGGTGGCGGTGTCCTTGGACATCTCCAACGCCTTCAACACCCTGCCCTGGAGCTGCATACGGGAGGCACTGCGTTATCATCGGGTGCCTCTCTACCTCCGCCGCATCGTTGGGGCTTATCTGGCGGGGAGGTGTGTCACCTACATGGGACGTGATGGCGGAAACCAGCGCCAAGTGTCGTGCGGTGTTCCACAGGGATCGGTCGTGGGACCGCTCCTGTGGAACATCGGGTACGTCTGGGTGCTGAGGGGCGAGCTCCCGCCGGGCGCGGACCTGACGTCAATCTGGGATTGGTGCTCGACAGCCGGTGGGACTTCGGACCCCACTTCCGGCGGCAGGCGCCCAAGTTGTTGGGCGCGGCCGGGGCGCTGGCAACGCTGCTTCCCAAACTGGGGGGCCCGAGCGCCGCCTGTAGGCGGCTCTATATGGGGATCGTGCGTCTGACCTGACGGCCGGCAGCATAGCTGTCCTGCGCAAGCCGCAGCGGGCGATGGCCGTTAGAGTCATTCGGGGGTATCGCACGATCTCCTTCGAGGCGGGTTGTGCACTGGCCGGATCACCGCCCTGAGACCTGGAGGCGAGGGTGCTCGCGTCACTGTACCGGTGGCGCGAGGCAGCGCGGGAGCGGGGCGAGCGACCGATGCAGCGCCATATCGAGCAGCGTCGGTTGCAGCTCCGCGAGGTCCTGGTGGCGGAATGGCGGTTGAGGCCTCAGCACCATCGAGGCGAGTGCTCGACCGCTGGCTCGGGAGAAGGCACGGCTCCCTGTCGTTTCAAGCGACGCAGGTGCTCTCGGGGCATGGTTGCTTCGGGAAGTACCTGTGTCGCATAAACAGGGAGCCGGACGCCCGGCTTGGGAGGAGCCGCGCCGTGCCCTCATCTCAGAAGTAGGCAGTGACCTGTCGCTGCCGACCGTAGTGAGTTAGATGGTCGGCAGCGTCGAGTCCTGGGACGCGGTGGTTTCCTTCTGCGAGACGGTCATCTCGCGGAAGGAGGCTGCGGAAAAGGAGAGAGAGATTTCGAATCTCGACCCGGCCCGCAGCAGACGCACCGGGCGTCGGAGGAGGGCGGACAACGCCCTCTTCCGGCCCCTCTAAATGGGTCCAGGGGCGACGGATTTGGGGACATCCGTCGCCCCCCAACATCAGGACCCGAGACGACGGCGCGCGTAGTGTTCCTCGCGCGCCGACCACAGACGTTGGGGGGGGAGTACACCTCACTCCCCCCGCCCGAGACGGGGCCCGCGCAAGCGGTCCGGCACCAGCCGGGGTTGTGGAAGAATAATGTATTCCCGCGACCCCGGCGTAGGTGTGAGATGGAACACCGGGGTGGTTTTTAGTCAGTAAGAGTCTGACAGACCCCTCCGCCCGCCCCAGGGCGGAGGACATCCATGAGGATTTTCCACCCCGGGAACAAAAAAAAAAAAAAAAAAAAATGGTAGTGGCGTCGTCGGGGGCGATTAAGGTATGCCTTGTTCGGCGAATACGGCTAATGCAGGAGGGAGTACAGCGGGCGGCCGCTGAAATCAAGTGATTTGGGTGTTTGATGCCACAGTCGAAAAAACACTTAAATAAGCGTTTGGTTGGCATTTTAAGTTCGACGTGAAGATCTATATTACGGATATAGTAGGTGCACCCGTGACCTTTCTGAGGAAACGGCTCTGGAGGGTCTGCATCTTGACGTACCTAGGTTAGCGTGCGCAAATACAACGCAGGCATAGGTCATGATGGGACGGATGACTGCGGACTGCGGTGTAGATGCGCAGTTTGCATTTTAGTGACAGTTTGCTACGGGCCGTCAGTATGAAATGGAGTCTTCTAAGAGCGAATGAGGCACGTGCGCGAACCGGTTTAATGTGCTGCTTAAAGGAGATGTTTTGGTCTAGGATCACGCCTTGCTTCTCCCAAGGGATCGGCTTGCCGTAAATAGTGATCGGCTTGCCGTACATAGTGATCGGGCTGGGAAAGGGGAGTGGGAATCGAAGACGTCTCGAGAAGAGAACCGCCTGACTCTTATCGGGGTTGACCTGGTTTTTCATTTCCGGAACCGAGCGCCTAAGACGTTTTGCGGAGGTTTGGAGAGTACGAGCTATAGCTTTGGGACAGTGACCGATATAGTAAACGGCATTGTCGTTGGCGAAGAGGGCAAACTTTTTAGAGAAGAAAAGAGAGCTTTTTTACTCTTTGGGATATCGCTGGTGAACAGCGTGAAGACGGGAGGAGACACCGGTGCGAATAGGGTGAGGGGACGAGAGTGCACCCTCGACACGATGATAGTGGAAGGTGCGATTCGGCAAAAAATCTCGTAAGATGAGCACGAGACGATCTGTCACTCCTAGTTGGTAAAGTTTTATAGCATGCCGTTGTGCCAGACTTTGTCGAAGGCTTATTTATTTATTTATTTGAGATGGGTTTGCTCTTGACTCTAGTCTAGGTCAGAAGTGACAGAGACAAAGTCTACGATGGTGTGAGCTTACCCAGAAGAAGCCTGTTCACTCTAACTTTGAAGAGATTCGGGTTGAATGCGTTCGGGAACACAGACACATGTAGTGAGTTCCACTCTTTTGCCGTGCGCATTATGAAGGATGTTTGGAAGCGCTTAGTGCGAATTGGTGGAATGGCAACTAATTATAAATGGTAATTAGCAATACGTCTAGATGTCCGGTGATGGATGGGGGCAGGTGGGATGTGGTCGTGGAGTTCTTGCGCACACTCACCGAAGTACAGTCTATAGAAGACCGACAAGCAGGCAACCTTGCGGCGATGAGCTAAGCTATGAAGCTTGGCATCCACCAGTTTTACGTCGCCTATGAGCCTCTTAGCTCTGCGTTCCACTGAGTCGAGCGCGGCAAGTTGGTATTTTGCTGAGCCATCCCAAAGGTGGCTGCAATACTCTATGCAGGATCGGACTTGCGCTTTATAAAGAGTAACAAGCTGTCCAGGCGTAAAGTATCGCTTCACTCTATTTAGGATGCCCAGTTTGTATGGCCACAGTTTGAGCTTTGCGCTCAATGGTGGCGCCAAAGTTGAGACTGGACGTCAACTCCATGCATGTTACAGGAACAGATGTACCCCGAAAAGTAGGAGTTTGACCGAAACGACTCCTTTTTGCGGTGAAAAGATAAGCCTGCGTTTTGGTGGCATTAAAAGAGACCAGATTGTCATCACCCCACTGATATACAAGGCTTCAGGTTAAATCAGTTCGATCTACCATGGCCTCTCTTAAGGAACGAACTTCACCCCCGCTGGTTTTCGGGCTGGACAAGTATCTCTCTGAAACAATCCTGTCATCTGCGTACCCAACAATACCAGGTTGAGTAGGTCATTGATGTGCAGCAGAAAAAGAGTAGCAGAGAGAACAGACCCCTGAGGAACTCCGGCATCAATACTCATACGCTCAGAGGAGCAGCCGTCAACGACTACTCTAATCGATCGTTCACTAAGGAAGTCTGATATCCAGCTACAAAAATCAGCGGGGATGCCATAAGCAGAAAGCTTGCTGAGTAGACTTGCGTGCCAAACCATGTCAAAGGCCTTCGAGATATCTAGCGATACAGCAAGTGCTTCGCCGTGTTTCTCGATTGCTTCGCCCCAGCAGTGCGTGACACATACAAGAATATTGCCAGTTGACCGTCCCCGGCGAAAGCCATATTGACGGTCACTGAGGAGATCGTTGTCTTCAAGGTAGGTCATCAACTTACTGTTCAGTACCTTTTTCATAACCTTGCACAAAATGGAGGTAATGGCGATCGGACGGTAATGGGCAGGGTCTGCACGGTAGCCCTTTGTGGGCACTGGTTGTACATTAGATAATAGCTTCCAGGATTTAGGCACCGTTCTTTTATCAAGAGAGAGGCGGAACAAGCGCGTCAACACAGGAGAGAGTTCAGGCGCACACTGCCTTAACACTCTCACTGGAATACCGTCAGGCCCGCTGGCCTTGTTCACATATAGACTGCACAATACTCTTCGGACCTCTTTATAATGAATTGCGATCTCTGGCATCGAAGAGTCACAACGAGGTACAGTAGGTTGTTGCCTGGAGCCAGCGTCCAAACGTGAATTACTTGCAAAGAGAGATGCAAAGAAATTTTCCTTCTCACCACTTGCAGAGTGAGCCAGCGACCCATCTGGTTTCATCATTGGAGGGAAGGTGGGACGACAAAAATTCGTTTTAACAGCTTTGGACAGGTACCAGAACTGTTTGCTTCCCGGAGGGTGCGATGCCAGCTTGGCCGCGATACGTCCAACATGGTCAAAACACGCCCCCCACAACTTGGCAGCAGAAGTAAAGGCTCTATTCCTCGCGCGAACCCTACGTGCTCTAACTTTTCGGTCGCGGGCCTTGACCCAAGCTTGGTAGGCAGACTCTTTTCGGGCCTCAGCGTGGGCGCATTTTGCATTATACCAAGCGTCAACCTTGTTCAGGTGAGCTTGGACTACTGGTTGAGAGCTGGGAGAACAATGGGACTCTAGGCTGCGACGCTCTTTTCGGGGCGGATGAGAGGAGGCATAGAGACCTCTTCAGAGGAACGCCATTTTCTCTCTAAGTCCAGAAGGCTTGATGGTCGGGCTCGAGTTCACTGAGCATCTTGTTCCAGCCCTCAGAGCGAAGCCAACGATCGATGTCGTGACGTTTCATATATACTAGTAATTGCGCGGTAAACTCTGGTTGGGCGATGCAGGATTTTTGCGTGATGTGTAGTTCGTGTGGTGGTATTGATGCCATCACAGTTTTCGTTATTCTGCTCATTTTTAGCAGATTTTTCTTTGTAGGCACAAACAGAATCACGGACGAAAAGACCATTCATAAACAATGCGATTAGTAGCAAGACTTGCAACGCTGCAAATAACAATACGTATAAGTATTATTTTTACAAATGTGGAAGTTTTGTGTTTTCTTCTAGCGTGAGTTACTTACAAAAGTTTTACCCGACTATGACGAATTAAAAAGAAACACCGTTCATCTAAACTATCCCTCATCTAAACTACTTATCATAATTATTTGACAAATGGGGTATTGTTGGAAGTGTCTTGATTGTCCGCTGGTATTTATGACGTAGGATAAATGTCAGATTAAATTGAATAATGCGCCCTCTGGAGGACGTAAAGTCATGAATTAAAAAAATGAGCACGGCTTTATCCTGATCATTTTTTTAAAACTAATTTCTTGATTTATTTCTGAAATATTTTCTTGTTACTGACTTTTTAGAACGTGATTTGTCTGTAGTCGGGTTCTATTTGCGTTGACTAAGCCTTCTCCCAAAAATATCATGTAGAAAACAACTTTTCTTTTTCTTGAAAATTGCGCTTACTGATAAATTATAATGATAAATTATTTTATTTCTGTAAGTAGGTTTGTATAAATACTTTTATACATCAATCACATTTTAAAAACAAGATGAGATCGGTGTTTCATATCCGCCTACTCTGAGAAGGACAAAGGCCGAAACAAACTCATATTTTTTTTTTTTTTTTTTTGTTTGGCATCTCGCAGGTCAACCTATAAGGTTGTCGTCTGCTTAAGCGGACTTGCCTGTGGTGCCCTAATAAATTAAGGCCTCCAGCCAGGACTTAAACTTAAATACTAACTAAAACTAAGCGACAACGCTAAGGGCACCCCCTGTGGGGTACGGACCTCGGCTTAGGGCGTCGCTGGAAGAGGGCAGCAAGAGACTAGCTGGATCAGGATTTATTAGATTTTGGGACGAATTTATAGCTACAGGCTCAGCGGCGCGGGCTGGCTCGAGCAAGGGTCGGGAGGGGCGTGGATTTGGGCGTCGCGGCGGGCCTCGGCGGCGAGGACGGTAGGACGGCGATCGGGTTTTGGGCTTATGTAGCGTGCTAGTGGCCTTACTACTCTCCTGGAGGAGGGTAGTGGCGTCGTCTGGGGCGATTAAAGTATGCCTCGGTCGGCGAATACGGCTAATGCGGGAGGGAGTGTAGCGGGCGGCTGCTGAGATCAAGGGGTTTGGGTGTTTTATGCCACAGTCAAAGAAACGCTTCGATAAGCGTTTCATGAACTGGTTTATGGTAGGCATTTTAAGGTCTACGTGGAGATCTATATTAATGACATAGTAGGGGGCACCCGTGACCTTCCTAAGGAAACGGTTCTGGAGGGTCTGCATCTTATGGAGATGACGTGGGTGAGCGTGCGCGAATACAACGCAGGCATAGGTCATGATGGGACGGATGACTGCGGTGTAGATGCGCAGCTTGCATTTAAGTGACAGTTTGCAACGGGCTGTCAGAATAAAGTGGAGTCTACCAAGAGCGAAAGCGGCGCGCGCGCGAACCGCCTTAATATGCTGTTTAAACGTAAGGTTTTGATCGAGGATCACGCCTAGGTATTTGGCTTGCTACTCCCAAGGGATTGGCCTGCCGTACGTTGTGATCGGGCTGGGAAGGGGGGGTGGGACTCGACGACGTCTCGAGAAGAGAACTGCCTGACTCTTATCGGGGTTGACCTCGATTCTCCATTTCCGGAACCAAGCGCCTAAGACGTTTGCGGCAGTTTGGAGAGTATGGGACAGTGACCGGTATAGTAAACGGCAGTGTCGTCGGCGAAGAGAGCCAACTGAGCCTTTTTACTTTTTGGAATATCGCTGGTGAATAGCGTGAAGGCTAGAGGAGATATGACGGAACCCTGAGGGACACCGGCGCGAATAGGGTGAGGGGACGAGAGTGCACCCTCGATGCGATAGCGGAAGGTGCGATTCGACAAAAAGTCTCGTAAGATGAGCACGAGACGATCTGGCACTCCTAGTTGGTAAAGCTTGTATAACAAGCCGTTGTGCCAGACTTTGTCGAAGGCCTTCGCTATGTCGAAGAATAGCACACCCGTCGTCGCGTTTCGCTGCAGACCAGAGCTCAAGTGCTCTACGATACGGTGGACCTGATGGATACTAGAGTGTTGGGGTCGGAAGCCGAACTGCTCTTTGGGAATGAGGCTCTTTGCTTCGGCGTAGTGTTTGAGACGCTTATAAATAAGTCTCTCGTAGATTTTGCCGAGAACATTGAGTAAGCTAATGGGACGGAAGCTGGAGGGCTCGTACTTTGGCTTGCCTGGCTTTGGGATACCGATGACGGTTGCTTCTTTCCACGCTTGTGGGAAGATATTGTTGCTCAATGCGCCATTGAAGATGGCGGTCATAAGCATTATTAGAGGGGCAGGTAGGAGTTTGTACACCTTATTGGTAATACCGTCCGAACCGGGGGCTTTCCGAGCTTGGAGCCCTTTAATGATTCCGTGCACTTCGTCTGGTGTGACGGGAGGCAGAGGATCGTCAGGGTCTTCGACGGGTGGTAGGGCGGCTCTCCGTTCGACTTCAGCGTCGACCTTGTTCAGGTGAGCTTGGTCAACCGGTTGAGAGCTGGGAGAACACTGGGACTCTAGGCTGTCAGCAAGGCATTCGGCCTTGTCGGTGCTGTCGAAAGCGATACTATTGTCGGGGCGAGTGAGAGGAGGCATAGAGACCTCTTCTGAGGAACGCAATTTCCTCTGTAATTGCCAGAAGGCTTGATGAGTGGGCTCGAGTTCACTGAGCATCTTGTTCCAGCCCTCGGAGCGAACCTCCCCTATGCGTTTCTTTACAGCACGCTGTAAATGGCGCATGTGGGCTTTGTTCGCGTCACAAGGGAAGGAGTCGTAGGCACGAATGGCCGCGTTCTTCTCGGTTATCAGGTCACGTACGTCAGAAGGTAGTTTCAAGCGATGGTCTTCCATCACCGGAACTTCCCGTGAACAATCCGTCAATACGGATTGTACGTGCTCTGTAAACGAGTCGATTGCGGCCGTCGTGTCAGCGACTGACACTAAGTGATCGGGGATGGTGTCCAAGTGAGGCGACGTGGTGGATTTCAGTCTTTCGCTTACTTTCCTCCAGTCGGTTATCATCTGGGTCTGAGGGGGGCGGTTGGGGTCGATTGGGCCCGAGTAGGGTGCAAGATGCATGACTACTGGGCGGTGGTCAGAGTTAAGCTCGTGGAACGTCTCTATCGAATGCAAACGAAGGTTCACATTCTTGAGCAGCGCTACATCGAGAACATCGGGAAGGTGATTAGCATTACCTGGGAAATGAGTCGGGCTCATTGGAGCGATGACGTCAAAGTTAAGGAATTCGCCTAACTTGAAAATGATCCGACCTCTGGTAGAAGTCGTGCTACTATTCCACGCCGGGTGTTTGGCATTAAGATCCCCCGCCAATATGACGGAGTCACTCATACCGAAGAGGGCGGTGAAGTCCTTTTGGAGAGAGATGGGATCCTCCGGACCATTGTCTGGTGGAATATAAGTAGAGATGATGGTGATCGGTTGGTGACCGGTCATGCCGAGCCGACAGATGGAGGTCTCCAGATGGGAGAAGAGAGGAGGCGGGTCTAAGGGGATGCAGTACAAAGTTTTCCTAAAGTAGATCAGGGTGCCACCCTTGTGGCATCGAGACCTGTCATTGCGAACTAGTTTGTAGTTGGCAATGTTCGGGTTGCGGTGATGAGGCTTTAAGAAGGTTTCCTGTATGAGGAGGATGTCAAGCTGGTGGTCGCGGAGGAAAGCGGCGAGCTCATCGCGTTGACCTGAAACGCCATTGGCGTTGAAAAACCCTAATTTAAGGGACCAGGGTTTTGTACAGTTTAAACTCGTATTAGCCATTGAGGATTTAGAATTTAAGTGATTTCAGAACTAACGCGATCTCCGGATACGCGTCAAGGATTTCCAAAAGGCGACGAGGGTTGCCATTTGCAGCGACTATTTCGTCGGCCATTTTATCCGCGGCGGAGCTGTAGAGGGCCGCGTATGTGCTAATAATAATTTGGGCGCTATCCCTGCCCGGGGCTCTTTGCGGTGCAACTGGTGAAGCCACTGCACCTAGGGCCGCGGGGGCTACCGAAGGAGCTGTGAAGGCGGCAGCCATCAAAGCTGGAATTTCGGTGGGTTGGACGGGTTTGGAGGGTACCGAAGCTGCGGGAGCTTTTTGGTGGTTTAAGTTTGCCCAGGGAGAGGGCCTCTGCGGACTAAGCCGTTCCGGCTGCGCGGAAGGAAGCTTACCCCAGGGGCTTTCCCTGTGCTGACGGTCGGTCGCGCGTTTCGCGAGTTTCCCAGAGGAGGGCTTCGGGGCCTTAGGACAGCCCCGGTAATTTGCCGGGTGTCCCGCTTGGCCGCAGAGTACGCAGCTGGGAGGCTCTGTACATAGTTCCCTATCTTTAGGGCGGGTACAGTCGACGGTGCCATGCTCTCCTAGACACTTGACGCATCTAGGGGTCGCGTAGCAGTTTGACTGCGAGTGTCCGAACAATAGGCAGCGATGGCACTGACCAATCAAGTTGGCTCGGTAGGGCTTCTCAATAGAGATGCCCGAGAGCGAGCACACCGACTTCACCTTGAAGATCGGGTGGTGACCTTCCGTGGGGTCACAGATGACAAGGACCATGTCGTAGACTAGGCCCTGTCTCGCTTTGTGTAAGCGATGGACGGCGGAAACTGGAATGCCTTGTGCGACAAGGTCGGTCTTAATCTCCTCGGTGGAGATTTCTTGGGGTACGCGCCTAATAACGACGCGAGTGGGGGTTTCCTCCGGAAGGGAGTACGTATGAAAGGAATAGTTCCTTTCACGCAGGGCGCGGGAGAGATCCCTAAAGTCCGCAGACGTAGGGACGGTCACTTTGATCCCCTGGAGGGTGGATCGGGCGTTGGTGTAGTTGATCTTGCGATCAACACACATTCTGGATATTTCAGTCCATTTGGACTTTTCCTGGACGTAAATGGGGGGAGGAGGCTTTTGCTTCCTCGCTGTAGGAGCGGGTGGGCCAGCCTTAGGGCTGGCGGTGCGACTGGCCCGCGGACTTGGGGCGGAAGTGGAGCTGGACGATACGTTGTCCTGTTTTTGGGCCTTGGTGACCGGGCCAGCGGGGGCGGAGGAATTAGCCTTCCTCTTGCCTCCTTTAACGACGACTTGGAAGTCGTCGTCGCTGGAGGAGGAGGTGCGGGCTTCGTCCTCTGAGAGTGGGACTGACGTGTCCATGCTCTCCGGTTGAGTCGAGTTTGATACTGCGGTGCGCAGCTGCGTTGTCTCTGAAATAATGGCGGCCGGAACAATAGACGGCGTAACAATGGCGGCAGGTACAAAAGCGGGCGAGACAATAGGGGCCGCGGTATTTACTGCCGGGATAATGACGGGCGAGACAATAGGGGCCGGATTAGCGGCCGGGGTATTATCTACCGGAACAATAGCCGGGTGACACAATGGGGGCCGAGATAGTTGCCGGAACATTGTGGTGCGGAACAAAGGGCGGAATGCCTTGTTCACTTGCAGGTGGCGATAGCGGGCTCTCCAGTGCGTCACTGAATTCCACAAGTGACCCGTGGGACGGAGTGGGGGTGGACCGTTGGCGTATTTTGGCGCCATATTTCGCCAAGAACTCGGGGTCCTTAAAAAGGACCTCTCTGAAGAACGCCAAAATAAAGGCGTCCTCCATGGTCGGAGGAGGAGCTATTTTAGGGAGGGAATGGTGGAAAAAAAATTCCTACGTCGCCTAAACCCTATACCTATCTCCCCGGGTGGATGGGCCCGGGGATGTGTGACCCTCTCTGTCGGGTGTAGACAGAGAGGTGAGTACCTATTGGTGAGCCCTAAGCTTGTAACCCGTCGCCAGTCTTATTGTGCGAACGGGGCCCTGACCAGTCTAGCACGAAGGGTGTAGACACACCCTAAAGACACTAGGTGAGTAGCTGGAAAGCAAAACTGTCACCAGAGCCGACTAGGAGATCCCCCAAGGCCGGTTATCTGGGACCCGTCCAACTAACTGCCTCGCCCTGAAGGGGTTTGGCGGGTGTGAATTGGGTCAACACCCCACTCGGCTTCGTTGACACCGTAAGGTTTCAACCGAGGACCACGAAACTGTGGTTTTACCCAGAAGGGGCCTAGTGAAGCTACTCACAAACGTCTGTTAGAGAAACGAGATTTGCCTTGAAAAAGGCACTTTTTTAATTGATTAAAAATAAAATCAATTTCTTGATTTTATTTTTTATCGGAGTAGTCGGGGCGACTACGATGATGTCACGTGGTCGCGACGAGAAGAAACAGGAAACACAACACTGGAGCGGGAGAGCGCACAAACACGTCCGTCCGCGGCGAGAGTCGAGCGTCGAGTGTGGAACAAACTCAGAGGTCACAATCTCTTTTAAAGTGCAGACATAATCTTGGTCAGATCATATGAGGTCCTCACATGATCTGACCAAGATTATGTCCATCCAGACTGGTGTATAAAATGGTCTTTTGAGGAAAGAACCACACAGATTTGAGTGGACCTGTCCAGTCAGTGCACGCATTTGTCAATCATCGTACAGCTCAACTCAGATCTGTGGAGTTCAACGATTCGGCGAACAATACAAAAAAAGAACATTTGGGTAGGCCGCGAAAAGTACTCAAACTACCAGACCATCATTAAAACTAACTGAAAGAAAAGAAAAGTAAATATGTGTTTTGATCCTAGTATTTATAATATGGATATCACGGTATTTTTAAAGAGATGAATATTTTGAAATGCATACAAAAGATTTTCATAAATATTCTTAGAAGGCGCAGTCATTATATTAGTCTCTTTAAATTTGTCTCTGAGGGAGGAGTTATAGTAGACTAATCTGCAAAAAATGTATATCGTGGCATGTTATGCTTAATTTTCTTTTTAGACAAGACCGAATTTTCCCCCTCTTGATGACATTGACACATCTGTCAGTTACATTATTCCCCGCTTACCTAACCGTGTCAGCAATACGCAATAGGTAACTTATTTACCTTTAACCTCTTTTCAGAAACTTTTCTTCGCGCGACTTTATATCACGTTTCATTGCTTGCTCAAAACCTCTTTAAAAGTTTCATTTTGAAAATTCCACAAACTCTTTTAGTTTTATATTCAGACTGAGTCATGAAGTGCAGTGATTGTCACGACTCAACTCACGATTGTCAACAATGTGGTCGCAGATCCCCATAACCGTTTAACTTATTTATACTTCCCAAACAAACTCCCTTAACCCCCCAAAGTACTTATAAATCCCTATACATCACCCAATTTATTTAAACCTCCATACACTAGCGTTAACCTTTTATCCTACGGAAAATCCAAAAAAATCTACAAGATTCTACCTAAGCATCTTAAATAAAGTAGAGAACCCACGTAAAATAATGCAGTCGACATAAAAAGATTAACAGCACACCCACATTGTGCTTCGGACAGGGGATCAAGAAATATAGCCAGGAAGGGAAACTCGAAGGTACGATTCGGGACATTTGTAGTGTGGGGTGGAATATTTCTTGATTTTGGAGATTCGCGTAAGTCCCAGTTTAGTTATTTTTCAAAGGTTATTTTATACAGACTGCTTGAACACTAAATGGTTATTAGTAACAATCAGACGATTAAAAGTTATTATGTTATGAAAACCAAACGTTTGAAGGAAGCAGTAGCTTTTATGTCTTCCTCAACCAACCAATCATCACCATCTTTCTGCTCTTGTTGTACACTTACTAGATGTCCACGTAACACGTTTTTTTCTTATAAATCTTAATTCGATTCTTAACACCCCAAAACTGCGACAGCATTTACATCTTAATATTTTTTATCCAAAACACCGTCATTCTTCGCCTTAATAACGATATATGAATCTATTCCAAGACCCCAATAAAAATAATGTTCGTCGTAATCTCAGTGAAACCTTCGCTCCCAAACAAATAATATTCATATGCCCTAATGTCACTATAGTAAGTACGTTGTGTGGGCATGAGTACTGATGGACAGGATTTCCACAGACTGATGAGTTTAAAAATGTTTGTGTACGTGTGCACGATATTCTGCAATTATTTTTAGCTTTTTTTAGATAAAATCTGGTTGGTTTATGTCAACTGGTATCATTCATAAAAATTAAAATTTTGATCAAAAGTGTTGCTAACATCGGCAGTTCATCACATGGTTAAAAAGCCGTTTTATTTTTATTTTGATTCTGAATTCTCTTCTAGATTGCCTGTCATGAGTTTCATCTGTAAAGTCAACTCAGGATTAAGAACAGAAAAATGTGCAGTGAAATATTATAATGTCATGATTCTATCTTCAATTTCCGCCTGCCAAACTGACTTATTGCTTTATATTCCGTACCATATTCAATACGGTTAACGATCTGTCATGGTTTATTTTCCACATGTGTTCCTAGACCGATTACCTACCTACAAAAAATCATTTCAAGAAACTGACTTATCATAAAAAGTAAATAACAAAAACTGCTGATGTGTTCAAAGCCTTAGCCCCAGTCCTAAGAGGTCGCGGAATTACCAAAGTTAAACGCAAATATCCGGACTTTCAGATTATTCATCGGAGGAAAAAAAAACTGTCTATTTCGCAGTTTTCTACTAAAAAAGACAAAGATCACCAAAATCAGAAGGAATAAAGGGAAAGAGAAGTGCGTGAAAGTATGGGGGCTTTGACCTGTATTGTTTCAGGTTTTAGTATCTGTCAAAGTAAATTATGCTGACACACAGCTTAGTTATGACAGCAACGTCGATTAAACAGTAAATAGGTCGGTTCGAATTGATGTGATCAAGTAATCTGTACTCAGAATCGTTATTATGACTATTGGTAACAAAATCTTTGCCTTTTTGTTCTCAAAATATCATGTTAACAATAAATTATCATTAAAGCACTTTTGACTTCCATTATCTACTCACATATCCAAACCCACTCTCCTTGTTAAACTCACAATGATCGCTACATTGGAGCCTACAAATTATTTTCTTCACAAATTATCGCCTAAATTGTCAATTGGCCATTTTTCGAGTTGGCGCGAACATCGTTACAAAAGTTATCCCTGACGCTGCTTTGTAATTTATAAAGAAGCACATTTCACTTGAGAAAAAATTCTTCGGAACGGTGTGAAAAAAAAAACAATTTCGCAAGAAAACGTAGGGGAATTTGGAAAGTTTTCGGTGCCACGGATCCAAGACTGCCGTAATTTCGCGGGTTGATAAAAATATAGACTTGATAACTCGAGTTTCTAAAGTCTAACTTGATAAGAAACTGGCTATAAAATATGACGAGGCAAAATTGTGGCTTTATAGTCAATCAAATAAAAATACAATTCATTGCTCCAAACCTTTTGTGAAGTGATTGATAAAGCGTCGCGGCGTCGCTTCAAATCAAAGTAAATGAAGTGAAATTGATTGATTATAAGGCTGACATTAAATAATAAAAAATAACATGACCTCAATTGAATTGAATGTGGCTTAATACTTAATATCTATTTGATAAGTTGACGAAACTGTTCACCACAGTGAAAAGGTTGGTTTAAACAACATAACATAGCATCACGCCTTGTTTCCCCGAAGGGTTGGGCTGGCTGTATCTATAGTACATCCACATTTCGCCAGTTATGTTTAGGTCCCATGTAATAGGTTATAATAATAATTTCCCTATTGCCAACAACCGGGCACGAATCCAACCTCCGGGCTACTTCTGAGAAATTCCAGATAAAAACCCAATAACACGTCACCCGACCTGTGAATCGAACCCAGGACATCATGCTTAGCAGTAGTGATTGCGACCACTAGCCCATCGAGACAGTCAACGTAACAAATCACATGCAAAACTGAAACCTCAGACACTATTCACAAACAGGTGTTTATTTTTCAAACAATGGTGAGCATAATTAACTTTAGCTAACTAATACAACAAAATCCATTGCATTGCTAATTTAAAAGCTAAATATCCCACTTACAAACAGATTGAATAAAAAATAGATGAACAAATAAATAAGCAATATATTTTCACTTGAACAATAATGAGCTTGAAACTGAAACCTGATTAAATTTATCGCCAGAATATTGCCTATTACGTAGCCTATACTTAAACAGATTTGCAGCTGACTATGTATACATTTAAGTATCAATGTACTGAGACAAATAGTCTAGAGATTTATTTAACAGGTTCTGTTCTCTCGAACGCTTAAGTAATGACTTGATGTCAAAATGAAGAGAAAATAAATTTCGGCTACGTCATTATTCATCGACAGAGTAAATTATGGCAGAATAGATGGGGCCATTTAATGGAAATTCAAAGAAGCGTTTAAATGTTTCGAAATATATTATTTAAATCTTTTGGATACAATGTGGAGACGACAATAATTGAAAACACTGACCTGACACTACTAATGCATAGGATTATTTTGAAACTATCAAACAAATCCAAACATCTACGTGGGATACTCAGAAAGTTCTGCGAAAATAAAAATAAATGTTCTATACGTAAATATTTTTATTAGATCTTTTCAAAGTACTCTCCACCAGCCTCTATACAAAGTTTCATGCGTCTGAACCAGTTTTTGAAACACTTTTTAAGTCCGCCGTAGACACATCGTTTACAGCTTGCTCGAACGCTGACAGTGCATCTTCCGGCGACGACAATTGTATCCCTTTGAGCAGATTTTTTATTTTCGGGAATTAAAAGAAGTCACACTACAGTGAATAATCTCAGCTACGCAGACGACATGGTCTTGCTGAGTCCATCAATCAGCTCGCTCAGGTGTTGTTGGCTGTTTGTGAGTCCTATGCTGCGTCACATGGACTCGCATACAATGATAAGAAAAGTGAGCTTTTGATTTTTAAATGTAAGTACTGCTCATTAGTGACTTTAAGCGGAAAGCCACACATTTTAAATATCTAGGGCATCTAGTCACGGAGGACTTAACGATGCGGTTATAGAGAAAGAGCAGAGGGTGTTGGCGGTTTGATGTAAGGAAGGCGTTGCGCGCAGGTTTGCGCGATGTAGTAAGGATGTTAAAGTCGCTTTTTTCAAGGCATTCTGCCAAACCTTCTACACGTTCACGTTACACGCGTTCAATATAATTATGGATTTGGGATGTTGATGGGGCTTCCGCGCTTCTGCAGCGCTTCGTATATGTTTGCGGAAGCCCGTGTTGACGATTTTAATGGTATTATGAGGAAGAGATCAGTGTACAACTTTATTTGACAAAGTGGGCACTCCCTTTATAAGGCACTGGATGCAGAGGCACTTGCCAACGTGCGTTGGGCCACGTTTTTTTAGTTGTTTATATTGTAAGAGTTTTAATAACATATTGTTACTAATACCTTATGGATTGTGAGTACACTGCTGCACTGGTCCGAAATAAAGAATATACATACATAATTAATTTAACTGATATCGAGGATAATCGAATATACATACGTCTAAGTCGTCTAATAGCACATTTTCCAGCAAATCTCATGCCTTAAGGTTATTTAGCTCTAATCAGCAGTTACGAAGAAGTCAATGATAACATGGAAACATTTAATCATTATTTCTGCAAACAGTGGCTGAACCCGAAACATAATGAGACCGTAAGTTGTTGCAACAAGCGACATCGCATAACCAACAAACTAGAGGGATGGCACTCTCGAATAAATAAAATCTTCGGGAGAAAGAAAATCTATTCCAATTTATTAACCTGCTGAAAAACGAAACTTCATAACAGGCTTCTAATCTGCAGCAGGCCAAACTTCACTCTGAACCTAGTAGATAGAGGACGAGATGTTACATTCACATTGACGTGCGCATACGAGAGATAGTGGACAACTTCGTGCGTGGACGAATTATGGCTCGCTTGTGTAAAACGTTTATCTTCTAAAGTCTTGGTCATAAAGTCTTAAAAAAAAAAAAAGTTTTGTTGAATTTTAATCTTTAAACACAGCAGTTTAGTCTGTCCAACTGTACTGTTGGAATATTGCTATTAAAATTGCATAAATAATAAAAGTCTTACTCCTCCGAAAGTTAGACTCTTGCGAACAGAGGAAAATTTCATCCAAATCCTTTCACTTGTTTTAGTGTAAAAACGTAAAACAAATATACAAAAAATCTAATATTTTCTTTTCATACATAATATTAAGTTGAGATTGTTGTCTCCATCTTGTATAGTGGCTATCCCCTTCTATTTCAATATTTATTATTCTCGCTTGAAAAATCTGCAGTATTTCTCGCAAATGGTAGAGCAATCTATTCGTATATATTCGGTGATATTCGCTGAGCATGTGGATCAACTAGTGCTTGAAAGTTTCATGCAGTTCAATCGCTAATTTAAGCTTTAACTCTACTCTTCATATCAGTATACTTCGGCTGCCCTGGATCCATATGATTTGAATTCGGCGCATCATTTTTTTCTCTTCATATTATCAAGTTACTGAGCCATTATGTAATCATATGCGTGTAACTAGATTAAAGTCCTTTTATATCTAGGTTTCATTAGGTACGAGTATAACAGACCAACTTATTACAAGAACACCTATTATGTTTACGCCTTGCTAAGTGTAGAAATGTATTAAGTTAATAAAAAACCGGCCAAGTGCGAGTCGGACTCGCGTGCCGAGGGTTCCGTACAAACCTGTAGGTATATAGGTAAAAGTTTACACGCGTCCATGAGGAAAGGGGTAGTAAGTTTAAAATTATTAAAATTATTTTTATTATATGAAATAACTAAAAATGTAATGGTTTTCGCAATGTTTCCTTTATCTGTGCTAAAAGACGTTGCTTCGAGCCAAATTTCAAGATTTTGAGTTCACGAGAAGTAACCTGTAGGTTTTGATTCCCTTGCGAGTGTCGATAATTTGCGGCATAAACGGATGTATCTTTTGAATGCGTTGGCTTATAAGTTTGATTTTTTCACGGCTCCAAAGGACAGTAGATCCTGAGTATTTGATATAAATTCCAGCTTGATACCTGCATGAATGCCTGAGTAAAAGGGTCTTAACAGATAGACGGACTGACTGACAACAAAGTGATCCTATAAGGGTTTCGTTTTTTCCTTTCGAGGTACGGAACCCTAAAAAAATGTCAAATCAATTCTTTATTGCTGCACTTATATAAACATACATTGCAAGTTGTTGAGTTAATGAGCAGTTTACTAGGTTTTATCAATCCCAACTAACATTATTAAAGTAAGCTTATTTGTCTCGCTATCACGCGAAAACTGCTAAACGGATTTGTATGAAATTTGGCACACAGATAGACCATGATCTAGTTAACCTAGACCGAAGACATACTCGCGGGCAACAGCTTGTTAAAATAAATATCCTAATTTTAACAACAGCACTGTTGTTAGAATTTGGAAAACGTCTTCAAAACAAACAATGAAAAAAATACCCAAAAACATCTCATCATTTATTATTAAAATAGTTACACTTGATTATGTAGTTATTGCAGTCTGATGTGTTGGTTCATCGATAGTTAATATATCGTATTACCACAAATGTACAAATGTAGAAAAATACTAATAAGGTATGCACGCAACTTTTAACGAAACAAGAAACCAAACTAAGCATACCAACCCTTGATACAACTACCACTCAAGTATCAAAGCACATTACCTAAACGAATAAAAATGTTCTCTTTTTAAAAGCTCAGCCTCATAACCACGCCATACAACCCACTTAAGAAACATTCTTCCCATAAATAAAGCACTTTTTCAGGCAAAACTTTCAGTAGGCCATTTCCCATGGGTGTCGGGTCGAACAAGAGAAACGTCTGTGCCCATTTTGCTCTGCGAAAGTATGTAGCGAGTAGCTTGCTCCCAGTGGGACGAATTAGAAGTAACTGTCGCCGAAAATTGGGGATTGTCATAAAATTCGGAGCTTGAGTTTGCTCTCCTCTCTTGAAGAGGGAGCGGGGCATAATTTACCACACTGGCCCAGTGCGGGTTGGTACATGTCACATATCTTCAAATTGTTTGGTTCTAAGACATACCGGTTCCTTACGACGTTTTCCTGTACCGTTTTTAAAGCACTGGTTTTGAAATTAATTACACTAAATAAAAGCGCCTGCCTGCGTTCGTATCCACGACCTACATCTCGTAACTCGGGGCCGTTACCACTGGGCCACCACTGGGCTTGCAATAAGGACATAAACCACTTCAATTTTTTTGTTTATTTACCATTCGCTAGAGATTTCCCCTCAAACATCATAACATCACGCCTGTAATCCCAGAAGGGTTAGGCACAGGTGTACCTATAGTACACACACATTTTGCCAGTTATGTTTAAGTCCCATGTAATGAGGGCGAGCCTATTGCCATCAACCGGGCACAAATCCAGACTCCGGGCTGCTACTGCGAAATTCTATAAAATAACACTTTGTCCGACGTGGGAATCGAACCCTGGACCTCATGCTCAGCAGTAGCTCTTGCGACCACTAGACCAACGTGGCAGTTTCCCTCAAAATATTCATAATACGACTACAATATGGTTTAAGTCAGTAAAATACTCAAATGGGAGCAGAACGGCCACGATGTCGGTTGTATTCATAATTTGCTATATTTTGCAAGAAGGAAATAAACTGTTCCGATATTTGTGTTTATTTCTCATTCGCTGAAGATTTCCCATCAAAATATTCCTGGAACGGCCACGATGTCGTTTGCAATAAGCCAGAAATAACTTACTGAACGTTTCCTGTCAAAATCCACGAGGAGCACAAAAAAAAAAACAGAGAGGTGCAAGAACTTTACAAGCTCCGTAAAGGTACTTACTTATAATAACAAAATGCCTGTGTACTCGTACTTACCAAGAGGAAACTTTCGCGTAAGTTGGTTATTGGCCTAACTTTGTTTACTTAAAGTCTCAAGTTAAGCTGTCTTTCAACAAAAACAACAACAAAAATATTTGTCGTTGCTCATAAAAAAGTCTTCTTTATAATAATTACATTCGGAGTTTCTTTTTTAAGGTAAGCAAGTCCTAACCTGTTGGTATGCCTTTAGAAATTGGTGGAATCACTTTTCATTCAAGATGACAACTGCGCTACATGTATTGAGAAAGCTCATACTGATGTTACAATAAGCAGATACTTTTCAGGTTCAGTGGATGAATATTTACTTTTGAATAGTTATTTCATCTTTGTGGATAGTTTTTTTTGTGCAAAAAAACATTTAAAAAAAGGTTTTTGTGGGCATACAAGTTTTACGCAAACAAACCGTTCGTGAAAATCGTAAGTATTATTTCGTCATTTATTTACAATATTCAACTCTCGTAATACGAATACTGGTTTTACTTTGTAATATGGTCTGTTTATTCAAGAACCCAAAATAATTTACTTATAGTGGGTGGAATCGAATAAAAAGTTAAGAAAAAAGTTTTTGTGATCGCGGCCGCGAAATTACTCGAAATCGCAAAATCCCGCGGGGCTTAAGGGACCTGAGGGCACATTTCCTTCCCCGCAATTTCAGCCTGAGAGGTTAAACATATGTACCGTACGCAAAATACGCACTTGGTGCATTTGTGGCAGCCAGCCCGTCATACTTCTACTACCTTAAGGCCACCTTTAAACCACTTTTTGCACGCGTATCATGACCGGGCTCACCTTTTAACCACTTTTTGCACGCGTATCATGACCGGGCTTGCTAGCCCGTCATACTACTACTACCTTAAGGCCACCTTTAAACCACTTTTTGCACGCGTATCATGACCGGGCTCACCTTTAAACCACTTTTTGCACGCGTATCATGACCGGGCTTGCCAGCCCGTCATACTTCTACTACCTTAAGGCCACCTTTATCCACTTTTTGCACGCGTATCATGACCGGGCTCACCTTTAAACCACTTTTTGCACGCGTATCATGACCGGGCTTGCCAGCCCGTCATACTACTACTACCTTAAGGCCACCTTTAAACCACTTTTTGCACGCGTGTCTCGACCGGGCTTGGACTACGAAAGAATAAACAAAATTACAGATCTATTTTATTCATCTGTCATTTTGTTGATTTTTCCGTCGACTAAACTCGTTTCGTGATATTTAATGAAAATTCTAATGAGAACATTTATTCATTTTTGTGTGTGTGTATGTGCCATTGTGAACGTTTTCAATCAAGCCAGACTGACGTAGGCTGCACTGTTGTCACTTTGGCTTCTCTTTTATGACAGTGTTTTTTTAAGCCTCACTACAGAAACTCTGACTCTGTACCGTGAAAAAAAAACGGGAAAGAAACTTGTATGTATGTATTTAATGAATATGTATATGGTACTCCACTGACTACCTGCAGTATTGTCTCTCCTTCTCCCTTTAATCCAGCCAAAGATTGTCTGTAAAAGATCGCTTTTAGCGGTAATACCGCTCATTTGTGTCAAACAATGTCTGTAAATTATAAGGTGTACATAGTAAAGAGTATTCTATCTATTATCTATTTTTACCCACAACAACTAATGTCGGCCTCTCCACTTTCATTCGCCCATTAAACATTTATCAAAGGTACGCCTTCATGCCTGCCACGAAATTGTTAAGGACTGCAAAATTCTTAATACTACGATACAGAATCGAAACCGTCGCTTGTCAACGGCACCATTACTCATAGAAATAAGCAATCATCTGGAGCACCCCTTTTTAATTATGCAAAATCTGTGCCATTCATTAAACCCCCTCTTCTTTTCTTCTCCCACTTCAGCCCCCTCCATTATCTCTTGAGGAATGGACAAAATTATTTACTTGGAAATTATGAAGAATGTACAAGATAGATTGCGCCATCTGTTTCAATTTTTGCCGAGTGGTGAGCGTTTGGCATTGTTGCGATGCGTTGCGGATTTTAAATTGGACAGGTGAGGGTAGGAGGAGTTTTTATAAATTTATCTTGCTTAAGTTTTTGTTAGGAAAAGTTTTTTGGGGGACTGAGAGTTGACAGTTAATTGATTGTGTGTTATTGGTATGCCAAAAAAACTCGGTAAGTTAATAAAATATCCTTGACTATTTCTCAAAATATTTCTTGACTTGCAGAAATAGCGATAGATATTATAACTCATCTGTATTGCTGCTTAAATAGTATTACTCTATTAGACCAATTTGCATTGCTCCAGTTTATTGCCTACGAATAACTATTATTATTATTGTTATTATTTATTTATTTCTAAAACACTCAGGGTTTATCTGTTGCTGGCGAGCCGTTGACATTTTTTTTTATTTTTAACTTTTTACAAACTTTAAAACAATAATTATGAGAAGTGTTGTGTAAAGAAACATTTTGATATGTACTTATAACTTTTCGAACTCGCATTGTATAAATAACGTTTGCAAGTCTTCTGGAAGTTTATTAAGGAAAAAAAAGGTATTAAAATATATTCTGCAACCCGCATACCGTACACATTATTAATTTGGGTAGGATGTATTTATTTTTAAGTGGTATCGTTCTGAGAAAGTCAGGTCTTATTTTTTCGGTTAGCAGCTCAGGTCTATTTACTTCCGCAAGAGTAAAAAATTCAACTTTATGGAGCACATTCATAACATTACAGTATTTAATGAGTACTTAAGAGCATTTTCCCTATATGACTAACAACGAATCTTAAGTAAAACTGGTGATATTTAATATCTCTGGCGATTACTCTGTTATATCGGTTAATATTAATTCTCACTTCTCCTAACATCAGGTGGTAAAATCAACATAATAAAGCATCTAAACAACCTAATGCACCGCAGCGCAGTAGGAAAGTGGATATTCGACCTTTTTGCATAATTAAGCGTGCCGCCAAAAACTCCTCCGCAGGAGTTTACTTCTCCGAAAGTTATGGCCAGGGATTTTTCAAGACTTGGGCAATCGAAATCGGCATGCGTTATCGAATTTTGGCCGATTTCGATAACGGCTACTCTTTCGAATTATCATGGGCAAATAATTTATACTTAACATGAAGTTTCAAATGTGATACTGTCCATGCATTGCCCATGATAATTTCAAAGGTGTTAAAGAAAGAAAGAAAGAAATATGCTTATTTAGCACAGACTAAAATGCACACAAAACAGGTATTTATAAGACTAACAATCAAAATAAAAATAAAAAAGTGTACAGTGCGAAGTATGAAATTAGCAGGGCAGTGTGCCTCACAGCTGCGCCAAAAAGGCCCAGTTCAGCGAAAAAAAATGCCAGACAACTAGTGCCTGACGCTGGTTTTCAACTGGACCTGTGTGACGGTCGTCAGGCTTGCTTGACCCATAAACTCAGCTGTACCTAAACCCTATGTTATTACTAGCTAGCAGCGGTCATAAAACATAGATCACAAATTAACTTCACACCAACAAAATACTCTATCCCGATTATCAATTCAACCCGTTATCTAGTAGGATGTCAATATTCATTTAGTGGCTTGGCCACAGTGTGCGCGTGATTTGTCGACCCTCTCACCCCGCCGAGGCGCCGAAGGGAGGGGACACGTGGTCCGAATACAAAATCGCGACGAATTTCGTCGACCGCCGCCAATTGATGTCGAAAATCGTTTGTGTTATTAATAATTCGGCATTCGTCTCGTAGATTTTGCTTTTGATTTATATGCTGATGGTTGGGCGTGTGTTTTCTCTTTTTATTACGACGTTTCTCGATCAGGTCATCGAAGGGACATGGTCATGTCCGTCCAAAATAAAAGCTGGATAAAGCGCCGTTTACTACTGAGAAACGTTTAATGCCGTTAAAATAAACGTCATCGACGACAGAAAATTGATTTTGTAAATCTTGTTTGATATTATCTAATTTGTTGTATGTACACATTTTTTTAAGATGAGAATGACTTCGCAAATTACATACTTAATAACCATCGTATAAATCACAATTTAACATAATATAACATCACGCCTGTAATCCCAGAAAGGTTAGGCAGAGGTGTACCTATAGTACACCCACATTTCGCTAGTTACGCTTTACCTTTCTCGGCCCCGGAAACGGCGTACGTAATGTGGCAAAACGCTCGCGAAATTTCGCGATATCACGGAAATTCGCCGTTTACGCGGTTTTGATAAAAAAAAAAACTTTTTCATAAATTTTTGGTAGATTCCACCCAGTTTAAGTAAATTATTTTGGGTTCTTGAATAAACATACCATATTACAAAATAAAAACAGTATTCGTAATACGAGAGTTGAATGTTGTAAATAAATGACGAAATAATACTTAAAATTTTCAAAAACGGTCTGTTTACGTAAAACATTTTTGCACACAAAAACTTTTTTTTAATGATTTTTCGCTCAAATAACTATTCACAATAATGAAATAACTATTCACAAGTAAATATCAATCCACTCACAGTCAATTTAAACACAAAAACACTTAAGTTCACTAAAAAACGAACATGCGTCATTGACAGACCACCCACGGCGACAAACTACGCGCCTTTAACATTTTTAAAAAAAATATTCCGACAAAATTTATGGTTTCGAACGACTGATTTGAATAGAGTAACTATCTGGCTCGACCCTGACACACACCACAGACTAATATAACCTTTATTTATTTTCCTGTTAGAGATAAAACCGCGCGAAACGGTTGGATCCCAAATGGGACCAGCGGGGCTTGAGAGAATTTTCGATTACCGAACCCAAATGGGACCAGCGGGACTTGAGCGGTTTAGTCCCATGTAATAAGGGGCGAGCCCATTGCACAAATCCAGACTCCGGGCTGCTACTGAGAAATTCTATTGACAGAAAAACCGAATAACACTTTGCCCGACCTGGGAATCGAACCCAGGAGCTCATGCTCAGCAGTAGTTCTTGCGACCACCCGACCAGCGACGCAGTCACAATTTTAAAGATGTCTTATTTTTTTTTCCTTTTTCAGATTTTTCTCAATACATGGGCGACATGGATATACAAGACTACAAGGCAATGGCCGGTGCAACTGACAGGTAAGTGCATTATTTACAATTTACTAGGCAATAAATAGTTTAAAAGGATAAGATATACATAATTACTTTCAACAATGTTAATAGTTAAGTGGTAACCAGTTTATTATACAAGTTTTGACGGTTAACCTTTTCAGATTTTTATTCGCGCGATTTCGAAACGATACAGCCGTAGCACCTCAAATAATCGCGCGCGTTTTTCATAGAAATTTACTAGGGCTATGCATATTTGCTATTCAATATGCGTTTTATAATAAAACACTATCAACGGCCTTACTTTTTACCTAAGGTATCATTTTCACTGAAGAGGTAGTATTTGCTTTCTGAGGTTTTATTTGAAAGTTCTATTTTGTTTGTTTGTTTGTTTGTTTGGCATCTCGCAGTTCAACCTATTGGGTTGTCGTCTATTTAAGCGGGCTTGCCTGTGGTTGCCCTAATAAATTAAGGCCTCCAGCCAGGACTTAAACTTAAATACTAACTAAAAACTAAGCGACTACACGCTAAGGGCACCCTGTGGGGTACGGACCTCGGCTTAGGTCGTCGCTGGAAGAGGGCAGCAAAGGACTAGCTGGATCAGGATTTGAGTGATTTTGGGACGAATTTAAAGCTACAGGCTCAGCGACGCGGGCTGGCTCGAGCAAGGGTCGGGAGGGGATTTGAAAGTTCTGCCTTTTACCAGTGTTAAATACAACAATTTGACTATAAAGTTGCTGATGACAAGATTAAAAAAAAACACAACAACGTCTTCCCCTTTATAAAAAGACAACAGTTATAATCACTTGTCAAATAATATTGCATCTATCTTGATGCTTGATTTTCATAACAATAAAATGTCCTCTTTATTCACCCAATTCCACCACATTCTTTGAAGTAAAAAATACGAAATACTATTCATGATTGAGATGTAAACATCAATCGCAAAGAACGACAATAAACAATGCAGTGCGATGAAGTGTCAAACGTTGAAAAGTGACAATGAAACTGTCAACAACAATATTTTAATCAACATGAAAGCTTGTAAAAAAATATCAAGAACTCTTGAACATGCGCTTGTAAGGTCTCAGGGCCCCTTCAATCTGCTTCCATTCATTCACTTGAGTCATCCATCTTGTATTTTTTTTGTCGCGTATCCTCTCGCCGTTCTTCGTCAAAGTGCAATATCATCAAATCAATGTAAAAGAAGTTTCATGATTTTGAGGGGCGCTAGGGGATGAAATATTACAACGGGAAAGGTTCGTTTCCGAAAGGACAAGTTGGTGATGCTTGTGGGGTAGAGGAAGCGAGTATACGGTGGGCTATGTTTAGTCTTATGAACAGTCAAGTTCTTAGTGCGTTTCCGATAGAAGCGTCCTTTAAAGATCCGTAGGGAAATAACCAAAGGGTCAGATTGGCAGGATAAGGTTGACAGTTAGCTTTATTACCTACCTACATGCAGAAAAAAGTAAAAATTGGCAAAATTGAGAAAATATGAGATCGTAGCTCTTGAATTGAAGAATAAAATCGGCCAAGTGCGTCTCGGACTACGCATAACAAAGGGTTGTTCCGTTGTTGGAATGAATTTATACCAAGAACAAACATTGTTATTGAAAACGATGTTCTTCCTTACATCGATATACGTTACGGTCAATTCTTCAACTGCAAATGTAAGTTCGTAATCGCAATTTTTTTTATATGACTACAAATTAACAAACCTTTACTTGTGCTGTGAGACCTTGCTTCTTGCCAAATTTTATGATTCTAGTTCAACGGTACATCCGATGAACTAGAATCATGCCCTATAGGTTTTGATTTATTTGCGAGTATCAAAATAATATGTTGCATAAATCCCCTTAATTTTTGTTGCGTTGACTTAGAAACTTTATTTTTTTTTCGAGCTCCTAAGGACCGTAGACACACGTTACTGATATGAATTTCAATTTGATACCTCCACGCGTACCAACAATGGGGATGATGACAGTTTTTTATATCTATAATTCCATATTTTACAGGTTAAGAAGAAATCTCTCATAAATATATACTAGCTTTCAGTACAGCACATACGTAGCGTTTTTAGTGCCGGCGTCTTGTGCCGAGTCACTCAGGGCGTATTTCATGCCACGTCGACTCACGAAATGATATTGTCGGGAATATGATTCGTGTGTAACAAATGTATTATGTACGTCGACCTTTGAGGACATCGGATCGGTTCTCGGACGTTGAATGCAATGTGTTTATTTATTCAGTCGTTTGATGAAAACAGTTTTGTTAGTAGTTCATGGAACTGTGTTGCTTTTGAGTTCTATTGGTTCTTGGTATTTTGGCTTTACATACATAGATACATAATCAGCCTATTATGTTCCCACTGCTGGGACACAGGCCTCCTCTCTGTGAGAGGGAGTGGGCCGTAATCCACCACGCGGGCCCAGTGCGGGTTGGTAGATGTCACATGTCTTCGCATTTTTGGTTCTTAGACATGCCGGTTGCCTCAAGATGTTTTCCTTCACCGTTTTGAGAGCAGTGGTGATGAAATAATTTACACAAAGTAAAGCGCCTGTCTGGGTTCGAACCTACGACCTACAACTCGTAAGTTGCGCCGCTACCACTGGGCCACCACTGCTCTTTACGTTAAGTATTTATTGGTATTTGTTAGCACATATGATTTATCTACCATCGAAGGGGCAATTTCCGTAATTTTAAGAACATTCACATTTCGGACTCAGTATCAATTATATCAAAACTTGTCAAATCCTCTAATTTCCCTACAGTTTTGACAAGTTTTTTGACATTGATTGTCCCTGAGATGAGACTGCGTCTAGGATTTGGTCTTCTGGTGTATTTATTCAATTATGCGCAGCACAGTAGACAACATTTTGGACCTAAAGCTTTATAAACAAAAGTGAATAGCTAAATGTGTTGCTAAGCTCAGAACACGAGATCGACTGGACCAATTCGGCTTTATTTTTTTCAAATATGCGTTGAAGTCCGAGGAAGGTTCTTATGAAGAGAAAAATTAGGAATATTGCACGGAAAAACGTTAAAACCACATTGTTCCCATTAAAACTGTTTCTAAATGTCAATCCTATTCTATTGTCAATACAGAACGACGTCTGTCGGGTCAGCTAGTAAACTCTAAATTGTAATTCATTGCAATAGTTCTGAAATAGAATTCCAACGTGTCGTATTGCAACTAACACCCGTAATGTACATTATGTACGACTTATAAAATACTGGAACCATTTCAAGATGTTATAAAAGTTTTAGTGTTCGTAGCAGCTCGTAGCCGCGTAGCTGACGTCCACCATTAGGGCTACGCCGTAGCACGTACTTGTAGCCTTAACTAAACATAAAGTATACAGACGCTGAGTGAAGATTTTAACCGTCAAAATGTTGAAACCTGTGTTTTTTACGTTGATATTTGAAGGTGTTTTAAAATAATATTGATGAAAACATTAAAATACACTATGTTTTGGTCACTGCGTTTTTGGTATAGACTTTTTCGAAAGCGTTTGAGATATTATTTTGTTTAATTAAGTGTTTTTGGATTAGTCCGATAAATTGCCTGGAGGCTTTCATGTATTATGTTTCGTTTTTATTACTTATTTTTGCTTGAGTTAAGTTTTCAATGTTAGGTTTTGTTATATTGGTGTGTGCTAGCTAATATATGGCAAATAATTTTTATTGAATGTTTTGTAATGTTAATTAACTACTTACTATTGTATACTAGAATCAAGTTCTTCTAACTGAACAGACAGCTGTGCTGCTGGGAAGATTTTTTTGCTCCACTTCTTCTTTCCAGCTAAAGCAGTAGGAAGTGGTGAAGGGCCGGCGTTTGGTGGGGTACTGTCTTGTTTAATTATGACGTTCAAAAAGTGCTGATTCTCAGCCTAGTATGAATAAATGACTTTGTTTTTAGAAATATTATTGTTGTATTAAGCAGGTGTTTGAATTTTGTCGCTAGTTATGATATGGTCTAGTGAGGATGTTGTTTCATGAATGCATTTGTCTTAAACACACACACGATACAAAAGAAATCCTAGTGTATGAAGTCATTTGACATCCACCAACCAGCACTGGGCTACTGGTGAGGAGGCCTGTGTGACCTGTGTTATAGTAGGAAAACTGGAAAATCTCACCATTGAAACTTCTCTATTAATTTCTTCCGAATAATTCTGGTCTTGTAAGAGGGCAACGTTCTTGATCGTTACATTGGTAATCGTAGGGAAACAGACTATCATTGTAATGGTCAAGCTTGGCCGGAGGCGCCGTACGCACTGTGACGTCGGCGAACTATATTGAATTTTAGTTTGCTGAATACCTAATTACTGTAAAGGTCTATTGAACGTTTTTTGGTTGACAACTTAACAACTTAGGGCTGATTTCACCAATGAAACTGAACGC
This sequence comes from Dasypolia templi, assembly GCA_963555695.1. Classification (NCBI taxonomy): domain Eukaryota; kingdom Metazoa; phylum Arthropoda; class Insecta; order Lepidoptera; family Noctuidae; genus Dasypolia; species Dasypolia templi. The sequence continues at coordinate 6,520,448 of OY743137.1, read as the reverse complement.
GATCAGCACATAGAAAACGCGTTTAAGAGCTGTGAGTGTCAAAATTGTTATGGATTATTGACACTGACAGCTCTTGAACTGGGGTTAAAAGTTCTGATCGCGTTCAGTTTCATTAGTGAAATCGGCCCTTAACCTTATAACTTTATAGGCTGACTATGCATAGCAACCACTTTTTAGAAGGAGTCTTTGTCTAGCCGTAGTCTATTATAGGCTTTGTCACACCATGGATGAAGGAACTGATGGTAGGGTACTGACGAGCGCGGCCGTGTGTTAACGTGTGGCCAGAATGGCACATCTGCTCTGGGCTCTAATATTATGTTGGTATATTGTTGATAGGGCATCTAAGTAACAAGCGAATGGTGCTTTCAAACAACGCTGCAACTCTACAGATAAAGGGAGCATTTTAGAAATAACAAAGCATGATCAGCCTATAATGTTACCACTGCTGGGGCACAGGTCCTCTCCAGTTATCCACTACGCGGGCTCGGTGCGGGTTGTTAGATGTCACTTGCCTTAGATTTTTTTGTTCTAGTATATGCCGATTTCTTCCACGATGTTTTCCTCCACCGTTTTTGTGAGAAATAACTAAACAGTTCCTTAAGTCAGGTATGGTAATTTTTTGCTTAAACGACAATCAGACTTAACCCCGCTTTTTGAAATTAGATTAAATATCTCTAGTAGTAAATCGGGTGGTCAAAACATTCGTCGCTGAGTGTGTGCTGTTTGTGTTTTTGTGTGGATTACACCAATGAAACTGAACGCGATCAGCACATGAAATAGATTTAAGGGTAATATTGACACTGACAGCTCTTGAACGCGTTTTAGAAATGTTGATCGCGTTCAGTTTCATTACTTAAATTGGCACATAGCAGTAGCTCAATTTTGTTATTTTAAATCTTTATTTTATCCTTTTGCTGTGCTTCTTACATGCTCCATATTTTTGTATTTAACTTTAAGCCTTTCGTAACATCTTTTGTACAACATGAAATGCAATACATACCTAAATGAATATGTCAAATAACCAAATCAAATAACCTGCTCAAAATTATGAAAATTGTAACGCTTTGTAGCACTGATTTAAAAACTAATAAATAATTTAAAAAAATAATTGTTATTATGGTTGATTATTATGCAGTGAATTGTAAGCACATAATAATGATTTAAAAGACATGCTTTGTTTTAATACAATAATTTTTCAAAGTTGTATACTGCCAAAAAAAAGACAAAATGTCAAATTACTCCAAATTGTTGAAATTGTCATAGGTCATCAGGAGTCACTTGGTTGCAAATGACCCCCCCCCCCACATCCCATTAATGGATTGGTGACATCTGTATATTATCGATGTCTAAGTGTATGAACATTTACGTATTTAGACGCGTCTGCTTGTGCCTTACGCCAGGTATTAATAATCCGCTCCAATGTAAGTAACTTCATGCGTAACATCATTGTTCGTTGGCCTATTAATCAGAAAGGCCGCTTCAACAGTATTTTGTATAAATAGCCATTTGATCCATGTACCAATATAACATGCTCCTTAACAGCGACCCGTGTTGAAGGCTTTTTTTTTGTTACTTGAGACTTAGTCTAGATCAATAGGTATTTTGGTTAGAAAACAGGATGATATCATCTGAAAATAATATAACTACTATATTGCTATTTACTTATATAAACCTACGCCTGTGTGGTACGCCTTATGTAGGTAGGCAGAAACTAAAGGCATCTCCCAAAGGTTGACTGGTAGAATATGCCTATTGCATAAAGTCCGCCGCTTTACATTACATCAATTCGTGCAATTTAATCTACATTATAAGGTATACGCTCTTCTTAAATTACTGTCAGGCATGATTTGGGAGAACACACTGCCAGACATGTTTTGCTGGTACTCCGGAATATCACCTTTTACCATAGATACAATGTGTGTCTACATTGTACTTATATTCCCGTTAAAACTTTAAAAGCCAACTCACTCACAAACAAAAATCAAACACCAGATTGCAAAGAACCAGACAACTTCCAACTCTAAACTCGACTACAAGCATAAGATTGCAAAAGTCTCCTACCAGGCGTCCATCAATAACAGAAACTATCTTTAGCCAAGCCAATGCAAGGAAGCAGGCGGATCGATAACCAATCAGCCATGGCCGCTAGAATTACCTGGGCCCCTGATTAGGTGCCGCGATCTCTGTAAGTACAGCAGACGTTCAATAAACTGAAGATGACGCCTCCTTGTCTTTATATTTTCTCTTCACTAACTATAAGGTGTTTACTTTAATGTTTTGACGTGGAGAAGGATTTTTTATTAGAAATGGTTTTCTGGTAGCAATAAGGAAGGTTGATAGCAGTGTGTTGTTGAAAATGGTACACAAAAGAAGTGTGTAATTGCTATATGCCATATGTGAGTACTATGTACATGCTTTAAAGCTACCATTTACAGGGTACGTCTTTCATTGACTTGAATGTGTCCTGGCGGCTGAGAGTATGTCATGCTCACTTTAATGTTTTGCTGATGGTGGCGCGTGTGTTGGATCATTTAGCTCCCTTCAAAATGGTTGAGTTGAATGGTGCTAATCCATGCGTCATGTTCGTGAACGGGCGCCGTCAGTTGAGACTGGTCATCTCTTAGCTGCCACGGCGTATTTTAATTAAATTTTATTTTCGAATTGTTTTCATATTTAAATAACGGACGCTTTTAACGTTCTGCATCGTTCTCACATGCATAATTTTAACATGAATGATGTAACCAATCTATTGTAAACATAATTTGATTTAAAAGAGTGTCCGTGGAGTTTCTTGCCCGTTCTTCTCCATAGGTACCTACTACGCTTTGGAATGGGCAACTAGCTTCATTTTTCTGACCGACCGACCTTGACAATTCAAAAGTGCCTGTAATTGGTTTATTTGAAATAAATGCTTTGAGTTTGAGTTTGAGTTTGAGTTTGAAGTGTTTGGCTTTTGAAAAAGCTTTGTCAGGACTTAACGCAAAAGGTAATGTTTAGATACTAAACAAGACTTCGAGGATTAAGAAGAATCTTTCATCACAATACATAAATGAGCTTTCATAATCAATTTTGTAAAAAAACTCCTTCTTACATTGATTTTCCTCTCGAGGTCTAAATAGTCATAGTGGAAAAAAATATTGTTTGGTTTAAAAAAAAAGTGTTTCCTTTACAGCTTTTTGCGTAGTGTGTATAGATTCGATACTGTCTGCGTCTGTACCACTCAAAGACACTTGTGAAGAAAATCCCCCTCATCATTATCTGGAGCGTTCGGGACAGGTTCGAGTAGTATCTATCTCACTTTACGTAGTTGGGACGCTCACACATTCATTGTCGCTTCCCTGTGATTGAGATTAGAGGGGTGACGTTTGGTGGTCAATCAATGAAGGGTGCGTCAAACAACTTTCTTTATTATTTCTGCTAACAAGACATTATTTTTGGAAAATGGTTTCTAGAATTTCAATTATAATACAAGTATGCAACACGTCTTGCGTTAAATGTGCGCATGGCGATATAAAAAGGTATATATTAATTTAAATATTTTAATCATACACGTAGGTACCTGATGAGAACTTACTCAGCTCTGTACATACCACTCAAAAATCTGCTTCAACATTTTTTTTTCGTACTTCTGTCAGTATTGTGTAGAAGAGGTTCGAAGAGTCTAGTTCATTCACTCATTTTCGTATTATGAAATCGTTCAGGACACTGGGTAGCCCTCTGAAGGGATACTTGGAATCTCGCTTGTAAAATTCGGGTGATGTTTTGAGCATTAAGTTACTAGCCAGAGAAGCAAAATTATATGTGTTCATGTTAAACACTCTTTTATCTGTAAGCATTGGAGACATTTTAATAAATCAGCACATTTTTTTTAAAGATATCTGCTTAATAACATTCTTAAATCCGTTTAATCAATAAAATACAACGCACAGCCGAAACCACTGGTAAGTTTTGCACAAGAGTCGTTAGACAACCAAAATGAACACTATGACCAAGTTTTATATGGGATAAAGAAAGAAAAGAAAGAAAAGAACGTTTATTTACGGTAAACATGACGCAGTGATCGAACACAAACACCAAAGAGAACAAATCGGGGGAAAATATGCGTCACATCCACGCAAAACGGCCATCGCTCAGCTTAATGCTACGACCCTATGCAAGACAGAGCCCCAGCGCTGGTTTTCAGCGACAGCCGGCGTTGAATGACGTCGACCAGTGTAGCAAACGCTAAGATGAAAATAAAAAATAAAAATACATACACATAATAACTGGATAAGTGTTCAACCAAATAAAATAAACAATATTTATAAAAATGGGAACATTCCGGGCATTGAAAGCTCACGCGCCGTTAGCCTTTGATAATCTGTGCACGCAGCTGTCATTTAAAAATAGGTTTGACGTTTTGATGAAAGATTGTATGAAATTTCGTATTTTTTACCCATGGGAAATCGCATCAGGCACATGATTTGTTATAAGGAAAAAACAGCTAAAACACATATTTACTTTCTCCACTAAATCAACAACAAAAATAACTTGGTCCCACCAAACTGCCAGGGACACAAAAAGTTGTCAGAAACTGCGTCCCCCCCAGTACGAACAGGCGCTCAAAATGGCAGACTATTGTTATTCGTTATCGTGACATTTCAATTGAAACTTTCCGTGAAACATTCGAGAAGATGGTTTTATTTGTGGCGGAATAAACTGTCTTTGCTGCATGAGGTTTTAATAAAACATGAGATGAAAATCATTAGTTGGCTCGCTTTATGGTAAATTGGGGTTGAGATTAAATTTTCATAGGGTTATTGTTAAAAAGCGGGGTGGTGGTCTGGTCAGTACTTTAAAAGAAGTTATAAACAGTAATGATTTGACAACTATTTGTTTTAAATTAAATTAAATTAATTTTTATTCCATTAGACAACAATGACCCATATTTTGTTAGTTGGTTAGTTACAATAAAATACTTAAAAGCTATGTTAGTGTGTTACAATTAAATACAAGCTCACAGAAATTACAATATTTATATGATACTCACCGCATGAAATGAATCACTCCTGCCTGACCAACACCTGCATGAAGTGATTCATTATCGGTGAGTTAAATTTGTCCACTAACATCTTCAAAATGCTATTAGAACTTGACCGCGTTCTCTCTAATAGCGACGCTGTTTTTCTTCTCACCATAGCGTGGAAGTCATGAACACGCGCCTGAGCGAACATGCCAGAGGCACTACAAAAACGCGGCAGCCCCAAGAGCATTCTGAAGCTGTTATTGTATTGCACCCTCAGGGTGTCCATGGTTTTCCGCGTATAGCTGGCCCACAGGCTGCTTGTGTAGAAGGTCTGGCAGTAAGCCTTAAACAACGTACTTTTAACCTCCTTACTACAACCTGTAAACCTGCGAACCAGCATATTGCTTCTCACTGAAAGAGCTCTGCGCTCGCGTTCGATGTCTTCATGATCTTTAAGGTCCTCCGTCACGTAATGCCCTAGGTATTTCGTTTGTTCCACCCTTTGTAAGGGCTGGCCATTGAGGTTCATAATTGGCTCGTATGTCTGCTTCTTACCCGGGGCCTTAAAGATCATGAAAAGACTCTTCTTACAATTATAAACAAGACCGTGGCTTGCAGCGTACCTTTCACAACATTTTAAAAGCTCCCTTATGGAGCCGGCCGTTGGACCCAGCAGCACAATATCATCCGCGTAGCTGAGGTTATTGACGCAAACGTTGTCTATCCAACATCCAATCCGTATGCTGCTGAGTCCATCGATCAGCTCATTGACGTAAAGGTTGAAAAGCTTAGGCGAGGTCAACCCCCCCTGCCTTACCCCACATTCCAACCCATACGCAGCAGAGATTGAATTATTCCACCTAACAAAATTCACTTGCTTACCATACCAGTACTGAAAAAGACGTATAATTTCAGCTGGTACGCATGCTTCCCCGAGCTTCTTCCACAATATGTCATAGGAGACGAGGTCGAAAGCTTTAGAGAGGTCGAGGAAATACGCATATACAGGCGTGCTTCTGTCAGTATAATATTGGACAGTCTGTTTAAGAGCCAGTATTGCGCTTTCAGTGGAAAGTCCAGGCCGGAACCCGAGCTGTGCGTCGTTTAACTTCAACCATTTGTTGAGAGTTTTATCTAACAGACTGTCCAATACTTTTGCTAGCACAGTGGCAAGTGATATGGGTCTGTAATTACTTACGTCAGAGACGTCACCAGTCCTATTCTTTATGATCGGGACAACTAATGTGTGCATTAACTCGGGAGGAAGATAAGAGTGACTTAAACACAAAGAATAGAACATGGATAATACTCTCGGACAGTGTACACCCGCGTGTTTCAAGTGCTCGATGCTGAGACTGTCATGCCCTGGAGACTTGCCTCTGGCCATTTTCTGTATTGCAGATGATACTTGCTTGGCAGTAAAACGACTGAGAGGTTAAGGAAAGAGGAAGTTAAACAATTTAAATTTTGTATTGAAGCAGTGTGTCATGTAAAGGTATAGTGCCCGTTCCTTCTAGCAATTAACCTTAAATAACTCTACTGAAAAGTTTACCTAAAACGTTTCTAGGAGTATCTGCGGCCTATTTAATAAAACTGACAAGAAACAACACAAACAACTATACTAACACAAACAACACACAACTAGACAAATCATCAAATTTACAAGTTTCCTTTATACATTTTCTGTTTTATTAAACAGCATATTTATTAACTTCATTCATTCTCATCTCATTCGCATTGTGAGTTACTTTAAGTAGGACTCTGGTTTCCAGCTCACTTCAAAATAAATGTCGCTTTAAAACAAGTATTGCATGCAAATATACAACACCAGAGACAGTTTCTCTAGTCAAACGCAAACTGTTTTTCACCACGAGATTTTCAGCACATTATCAGCAGGGCAGGGATTCAGTACATGATTCTGAACAACCCTGCGTTTAAACATTTCGACGGTTGTTAAAATATATATATACTGTATGGCATATCCTACCGTCTTGAATAAAATAGGGTGTTATAGGTGAACGGAGTAGAAGCTGATGACATGGTTTTCTTTTTTTTCAATAACAACCAAAGAAATTGTTCTAGAAATAAATGTTACACATTAAGGTCCGTATTACAGAACGTTCCTCAAGTCAAAAATTCCAGAATCAATACTTGAGCATCGTTCTTATTCCAGAACGGTAATCAATCTATACTCAGCTGAATCGAGGCTCAAATCAAGCCTCAAGCAGAGATGCGTGTTGTCTATGGATCAGCTTGTTTTCGTTTACGATTTATTTTATTAACCAACTTTGTTCTGATCTTCTCTGGATTAGAAACAGTAAAATATACTGTAGGTGGCCTTTAATAAAAAAGTTGATCATTTTACATATTGTTTTATTTATAAAAATACAATTAAACTAGGGTATAGTAGCTGTAAATCCATTTACATAAAAGTCAATTGCCAAAAATGCCCAATGGACCAACAACTGAACAACAAGTACATAACTATCAACAAAAATATTGATAGTTATGTTCTTAATAAATATTTATCTAACCTGAACCTAACCATTTATAGAAAAATAAGATTTTAATATTTTGGTCTATGTTGAAGAGCCATTAGGCGAGAGACATTCGCCACTATGTTTGAAGCAGCTGGTTGGGAAACGTTTAAAAGATCACCACACAAAACAGTTAAATTGTTAATTCATGTTGTTTTTACAATCCATTGAATAGCATTTAAATGTGAAAATAAAACACTCAAAATGAAATGAAGACGTCGCATAAAAATGTAAACACACAAGAATTTACAATTCTGGGGCTATGGGATGCCCATGTTTGTGTGGTTTTCTTAAATCGTCGTATATCATCGGTAGAATTACATTTTTCACCACATCCTGTAAAAACCTATATCTCTTTTTGAAATATTCACAATTTTAAGTGTCCTGTGTATCCCTTAAATATCTGAGAGGAACGCTAAAATTCAACCTTCTATTTGTATCGTCGTTGAATAAATTATTGTAATTATCTACTTCTACAAATATATCCATAAGATAGTAATAAAGAAAAACAACAATTTTAAAACTCGACAACGCATACACTTGAACAGAACAAAAAATGACATTGACACGACAAAATGATGCTCAAGCGCGATCGCGACCACACTTGGGTGATTAGAGATCAAATCACTGCTTGGGTTCGATTTACAAACTGAGTGATGAACTAGAATAAAGCATAACTCAGCTGAACTATGATCGATGAATCTATGCTTGAGGAACGTTCTAAAATTCAAACAAGACTTAAAACTAGTTTTAAACAGAGATCAATGCTTGAGTTTCCTTCTGTAATACGGGCCTTAAGGTACTAGTAACTTCAACAACGCATCGTCATTCCGTGACTAATCGCAGGTGACTGACAATACTGAAATTGGAGAGTAAGAGTAAGAGCGCGCGGGCGCATGCTCGTGTGCATAAATTTAGATATTTTTAAACGGTTCATAAATTTTTATCAAAATAAATGTTTTTATTGTTCCAGTATGAAAAGTTTGCTTTAAATGTTGTAGTATTTATTGCTGGACCAGTTTCTGAAAAAGTAAAAGCTGTGCCATTGGCTTCTACTCCTTTCACGAATATGTTTCAAGACGGTAAAAAATCCTCGATGAGGTGATTTCCTCGTTGGTCTAGTAATATAGTGTAATTTCTCAGAAGCAGCCCGGAGTCTGGATTTGTGCCCGGCTGATGGCAATAGGCTCGCCCCCTATTACGTGGGGCCTAAACAAAACTTGCGAAATGTGGGTGTACTATAGGTACACGCTTTTGTAAAACGACATATTCTAGTTCTAGCTCCAAAAATGTACAATAAACTACTTAAAACCTATAAAGACTGTATAACCTACACTGTCTACAAAATCAAAACAAAATTGGCAAACTGGCTCAAGCATTTCAGTTATGCCGAAGTCGAAAATTTAATAAACGGGTAATAGATATATGTAAGTATGAATATCTATTGATATCACCACCACCACCACCACCTACACCCACACTACATACTCAACACACAATCATCGACTACATACCACTCCATCCACACACAACGCAGACACACACATCACAAAATGTTCCATTATTTTACTTTTATTAGTTTTATTAATTTTCTTTTTGTAATTTCAATCCAAACCTATCCTTTCTTTGTTGTTCTTTTTTCTTGTTTTGTTTTGTTCGGCATAATATTATGTCAACAAAATTAGGCGAAGACACTGGTCCCTATGATACAGTTAACACTAGTTAAGGGGCCAGGGGATTCATATATTTTTGATATAACCTTTTGTGTCAATAAAATACTTACTTACTTACTTACCTCTGCCCAACCCTTCGGGGAAACAAGGCGTGATGTTGTGGTAAAAAAAACTATCGGTATTCATAGGGTCTAGAACCATGTACTTTATACGTGGTAACGGCGTGCACGTCTGTGTCCCTGCCACCCAGTTTTATTGTCACCACAAAACATAAATAATAAATAACTCTTTTAAATTATCAAAATATTACGAATTTACATATCAACAACATCTGCCAAGTCTTTTGCCAACGATGTTTGGGATCAGCTGCTAGTCTCACCTTATGCAGATGACCTATGCCTATCTGACCCTTTGGTAAGCCTGGTTGTCCGGCTTTCGGGATTCCGACTATCCGTAACGACTATCCGTAACATCCACGAAAGCCAGCCGGGACTAACGTGTTAACGCTTTTTCCGAAGCACGGAAAGTCAGCTCGTCGAATTCTGTTGAAATTATATTTACTACCAAACCAATCGGCGTACTCTCTAAAGCATAAATTATTTACTTCCTAGTAAACTCATGCCCAAAACCTCCAACTAATCCAGTATAAAGCCATCGACTGAAGACTTTGGACGTCAATGTTATCTATTATTAAAATCAAGGCATAACCCAAAGCCGGTGTGGGGAGAGTTTTCAATTAAGGTCGGTTTGCAGCCTAATGTATGGACAATGTATAAAGTTAATAGTGTTTTTGTATAGAGAAGATAAAGATGTTAGTTACGTTATGTGCTCTGAGAAGGGGTAGGTGTTGTTATGGGTGTTGTAATCCAGTGTTTCGTGAATTTTCTACCGCAATTGTTTTAACCTTAACATTAGTTGACCTTGTATAACTAAGTCAGTTCGAGTGACTTTTACTCTTCGGAAACACGATTATGCTCCAGTGTACATGGAAAGAAAACCACTGCCAATTAGTAACACAGAAAAAAATCTTAGGATACATCTCGACATAAGGCTTACCTGGGCCAAACACATTAAGGCCAAGAAAAAGGCAGATACCATTGAGATCAAAAGTCTATCCTGACTCTTAGAAAGACAATTCAACTTATCTCTTAATAACTAAATACTTGTCTACGTAGAAAGTAATAGTAAAACCAAATCTAGACTTACGGAATAGAACTCTGGGGATCAGATAGCAACTCCAATATCGAAATTTTGCATAGGTTTCAGAATTTAGCTCCTTCTTCAAGAGCGCCATGGTTGGTCAGAAAAACATAAACACACATGAGCACCTAAATAAACACATCGCAGTGAAGAAATCATTGCACAAAAATAATAGCTAGTAGACTTTAATTTTTGCAGTAGTGCGCAATGTGACAAACGCAAAACAATGTGCTTATGGCTGCATGCAACGGTACAAGGGTCGTGGGGGTATCGAAAGCTGTGTTATAAAATTAAAAAACTTGTTTTCGTAAAAAAACATCAGTAAAAGCTGGAATTTTGTATTTCCGAGCTAAGCTACAGTCTAATACCGTTTTGTTGCTATATTCGGCCCTATTATAAAACGCTCAATTTTTTTTATTTATTTTTTTCGTTATATCTCCGTAACCAGAAGGTTCCCAGGTATGGTCCAGCACAAAAAAATAATGTTATAAGAGCGGGGTGTACAAATGGTACAGTCCGCGAGGCCTAAGCTGAGCTTTGCATGTGTGTGAGTGATTACCAATCGCACCAATGCAATGTGATCGCGCGATCGCACAGCGCCTCAGGCCGATTGTCCGATTGACCGATAGCCAAGCAAAGGACGTGTCGCTATGTGCTCTCACACAAATGCAATACTCAGCTTAGGTCTCACGAACTGTGTGCGGTCCATGGCCCTTTATGGGGCACCAGTGTGGGCACGTTCTTTGAGGCACCTACCAGCCCGCCGGTTGAACGCGTCCCAAAAGGTCATGGCCGTCCGGCTGGTCCGGGGATACCGCACGGTCTCCTGCGAGGCGGCGAGCCTCCTTGCCGGATTGTCGCCATGGGATCTGAAGGCAAAAGCCCTTGCGCACGTATGGGAGTGGCGCGAGGAGGCAAAACGCCGGGGTGTTACTCCGCTGCTGCGAGAAATCACGGTACAGCGGACAGTGCTCCGGCGGGATCTCATGGCGACATGGAGGGTGCGATTGTCGCAACCCAGTTCTGGGCACGCCACAATAGCGGCGGTAAGTTCCCTCTTTGAGGAGTGGTTGGAGAGGCGCCACGGCGTCCTCACCTTCCGCCTGACACAGGTCCTCACCGGACACGGTTGTTTCGGGAGGTTCCTGTTTCGCATAAGGCGGGAGGAAACGCCCGGGTGTCACCATTGTGTGGATCGCCCGGAGGACACGGTGGAGCATACGGTGGAGGTCTGCCCAGCTTGGGCGGAGCACCGCAGTGTCGACGCGGGCTTGCGGACAGCGAGCAATGGGTAGCTCGCCGTCCGGTTGTGACCAGGCCTGGGTCGACGGCGCGTCGCGTTCCACGCGCGCCTCAAAGAGATGTCAGCACAAAGTGACGGGGTCCGATAAGGCCGACGCCTCAGGGTTGCGAGTAATTCTAAAGAGAAAACCGTGGCCCTGGCACAGGGCAGATGAAGGAACACGGGTGGGTTTTAGTCAGTAAAAGTCTGACACGAAGAACGGTGGAGGTCTGCCCAGCTTGGGCGGAGCACCGCAGTGTCGACGCGGGCTTGCGGACAGCGAGCAATGAGTAGCTCGCCGTCCGGTTGTGACCAGGCCTGGGTCGACGGCGCGTCGCGTTCCACGCGCGCCTCAAAGAGATGTCAGCACAAAGTGACGGGGTCCGATAAGGCCGACGCCTCAGGGTTGCGAGTAATTCTAAAGAGAAAACCGTGGCCCTGGCACAGGCAGATGAAGGAACACGGGTGGGTTTTAGTCAGTAAAAGTCTGACACGAAGAGCGGGAGAAGTCATTTTTTTACACGGCTTCACTAAGTGTGTTTTTTTGTAAAAAGAGACTGATGAGCAAGCACAGCAATGTTTTAGACAAGAACCTTATAAACAGTCAGGGGATATAATCCGCCGATAGAGATGTCGAAACCTGAACTGGGACCAGAGACAGTGAAAATTTAAGTTAATTTAGTACTGAACCATATAATTTAAAATTACATGTTTAATGGAACATCACAAAAACAATTTCGCACAAAAACCACATCTCATTGTGGCTCGAAAGCCGATCGCAGATTAAATAATGCAAAAAAAATAAAACGAGTGTCAGAGTGTTGTGTGTTATATCTTTTGTGGTAACACATAAACATTACGCCTGTATTCCTCAGGGCCTAGACAAATGGCATTCGATTCGGAGCGATTCTATTTCTGCAATGGCTATCGCTTCACTATTATATTCTTTATTTTCGGACAACAATGATCCAGCATGTTCGAATAAATGTTTAGTGATTTTCCTTCTCACAAAACTTTAAATAATCGGAGTCTTTACTATGGTACTACGCCATTGCCTATGGTCACGTGACATTTCGATAGCTTGTGTCAACCCCATTTTTTTTTACTTTTCCACTAGCGTAATCGACAATCGAATGTTATGAAAGTTATTTTGTCTAGGCTCTCTGTAGGGGTTAGACAGAGTTGTACCTCTTTTTAGAAACCAGAATGGATTGGGACAAGAAAACGACCAGCGTAACCTTTATTCTACACGGAACGAACTTCAAAATGCACAGATATGTGCTCATAAACCGTTCTACATTTAATGACGGCTAACATGTGGCATGCATTTCAGCACAACTTCGAAATAAAATATTAATTTTAAAAAAATCAGTTTGCAATCGACTTCCGTTCACTAACTGGATACTTTATTTTTTAGCATCGGAAGGCGGTTCTCAAATAATTAAATCAAACATTTACGAACTAATCTACACCCAATCAACGAGACTTGTAACTTAAAAACTTAAAGCTAAGACTATATTACACTTACATTTCGCCACAATGTAATAGTGGGCGAGAAATGGTAAAACCCAATAACATCGCCCGAACCGAGAAACAAATACAGGAACGCTTGCGACCTCTCGACCGACAAGGCAGTTTTAGTGTTTTGTAGTTTTCACATTTCTGGCATTTACGTTATGGATCTTTGTTGCCTACACAACCACTGCAAGCGTAGCGTAACGTAATCGATTGATTCGTGTAGTAATCTCTCGGTTATTTTTATTGATGCTTTTATTGTACTGTTCACTGTTTCAACATTACCGATATGAGGCCTGTACAGTCCACGTAGTCGTAGCGCAGTGGTGGCCCAGTGGTAACGACCGCGACTTACGAGTTGTAGGTCGTTGGTTCAAATACCAGACAGGCTTCTTACTTTGTGTAAATTACTTCATCACCACTGCTCTCAAAACGGTGAAGGAAAACATCGTGAGGAAACCGGCATGTCTTAGAACCAAACAGTCGAAGACATGTGACATCTACCAACCCGCACTGGGCCCGCGTGGTAGATTACGGCCCACTCCCTCTCACAGTGAGGAGGTGTGAGTCCCAGCAGTGGGAACGTAATAGGCTGATTATGCTTTATGCAGTCCGCAGGGCCTAAGCTGAGCTTTATTTATTTCCATAAACTTAATACTACTTTACAATTGCAATGTGGCAACAATTTCACTTAAAGTATAGAGATTAGCATCTGTAGCTGAACTAGGCATAGCCTGTATTTCGGCTATCAGCACCCTTCCCCTCGATGATTATACTACAAGAATAAAGGCATATTTAATTATATCAATACTACAGAAATGCAGAATAATAAATGTAAAGTAATCTAGGTAAGTAATTTGCAATAAGTAAGAACGTAATCTTAATCTAGTTAATTAGTCAAATGGATTGAGAGTGTGTGGATTCGTGTGTAAGTTAGTTCGTGGTGCGTGTGCGTGCATGCGTGCGTGTGTGTGTGATGTATATGAATGTAGGTGTGCGTGTGAGTATGCATGAGTGTATGTGTGTGTAGTTGAGCTATGTAGTCGGAAAAGTCGGAAATTCGGAAAAGAACTGCAGTGATCGGGAAGGATTAGAAATATAAAAAGTGAAAGGAAAAATGCAGGAAAATAAATACACCACCACATTCCACACATAATGTGGAAATGATAAAGAATAATGAAACAGACAAACAGCTATCGCAAAGAGAGTACACTCAGGAAACAGGATCAAACAGAATATATAGAGAAGTGGTTGTTACAGAAGCCGTTATACATGAAGAAATGATAGTATCTGAAGAATCTGAAGTAGATGACAGTCAGAATCTACATAATAAAACTAATAAACACTCTGAAAAATCAAAAGAGAAGAAATCACGTAGTAATAAAACAAAAGGAGGATCCTCAGGACAGAAAAATTCACAAAAAAATATTAGTGAGGTTGAAAACACTAACAACAAAGTTGATAAACAGAGGGAATCAGGTGAACGCAAAGATTTCTTTTATGAACTGTATCAGAAAATTAAGGATGTATGTATGTCGAGAGATAGCTTGTCTAATAAGTTAGGATTAATAATCAAAATAGTTGTTCGGGATTGCATTGTACTATGTTTAGAAATGCTAAATGGTAAAGATATTTTAACTCAATTAATTTCGTTATCCACTAATGGATAAATAATCGTAATAACAGTGCCTATTTTAAAACATATTGCAGTGGAATGCTCAGAGTTTGAGACCTAAAATTCCAGAATTTCAAGCGTTATTAAGTCAGGAGAATATTCATATTGCTTTAATATCAGAGACTTGGTTGGAACCCGATTCATCATTAAATATAAGTAGCTATAATATATTTAGGAATGACAGAAGCGATTCATATGGGGGAGTCGCTATCATAATACGTAGGTCAATTAGAGTACATTTAGAAACTTTAAATACTAGTAACTCAGGAATAGAAATAAGATGTGTTAAACTTTTAAATTGTAAGGAGATTAAGAATATTATCTTGATATATTGCCCTTCTTCGGTGCATATTATTCAGTCTGACTGGGACTTAATTTTCACAAAATTTGGTAGTAAATGTTTAATCGCTGGCGATCGCAACGCACATCACTATAATTGGTCATGTAAATCAGATACAAGAGGTACGATGGTTTTTGATGCTGCTTTGGATACGGGATACATCTCGCTTAACAAAGGGATAGGTGAGCACACGCGAATTAAAATGGTTAATGGTTATTTACAAAAAACGTCCCCTGACATTACATTTGTTTCAACGGACTTAGCGTGTAAGTTTGAGTGGTATAAATTGAGTGAAAATCTGGGCAGTGATCATATGTGTATTAAAATTAAAAGTAATTATAGGGAAGCTTCATACGTAATGAAAAGACGTAAATATAAATCGGCCAACTGGGAGAAATATACCAAAACGTTAGAAGAAGTCATGTTAACATATTGTGAAGAATTGGATGCTCAACGAAATTATGATTACTTCATTTAACATTATAAATAGTGTGGCTGATAAATATGTACCGTATACAAAACAGTGTACATACTCTAAACCGGGATTCCAACCAAAGTCTTATTGGACTGAAACACTCTCTAAATTGGTAGCTGAAAGAAGGTTAGCACTAAGTAATTTTAGGTCAAATCCTACCCCCTTTAACTTAAACATTCTTGAAGAAAAGTCAATAATCGCTAAGAAAGCTAATAGTAAAGCCAGAAGAAATGAGCGCCGTAATTTTTACACAGGCATTGATGAGTCAACAACGATCTGTGGAATCGAATGCGATGGTTGAAGGGGTGTAGCTCAACTATATCATACCCGTTAAGGGACCAAAAAGTCTACCTAATCTGTGGTTTAGCTCCTGATTATGTGTGCTATGAAAAGCCAACATTTAATTCGCCAAACACACAGTTGGAAATCCCGATAACATTACATGAACTATGTAATTCGCTAAAAACTAAGGATACAGCTCCTGGTGAGGACGGAGTTTCCTATTCAATGTAATTAAATTTACCAGCCATTGGAAAAATATTTTTGATTAATTTGTATAATGCTATTTTGAATACTAGTGTGGTACCTGTACAGTGGCGTGACATAGTACTGATGCCTATTCCTAAACCAACCACACATTCAGATAGTAACCCAAAATTAAGGCCTATCTGCTTAATATCATGCTTGTGTAAGATTTTACACTCCATACTGACAAAACGCATTGAATGGTTCATAGAGAAAAACAATATTCTGTCTCCATATACATCGGGTTTTAGAAGAGGGCAATCATGCCAAGACTGTTTAACGAGATTGTACGTTGATGTTGATGTAAAGACGCAACTAAACCTTTATTTTATCTATTTAAGCAATCTAAACTTGGATTTGCCATTATTTTCAAGCAAAGATAATTGTTTAGTTAACCATCTCCTAACTGTATTAAATACTCGTCATATTGTTATGGAGGTCCTTTGATTTTGCACGAATAACCGTAGCTTTTTTTTTGTTTTTACACGAATAATCAAAATAACGGGTTTTTCAATTGGGACGGTTCGATGTTGGCAGCATGTGGCAGCCTGTTGTTTTGGCAATTTTGTTCGACCTATTTTTTATTATTTGTTAACTCATGCCAAATCACCATGACCAGTTACACGATTGAGCAGCGCGTGCAAATGATACAATTTTGAAAATGAATGTTCGATAGTGCAAACCTTGCGTGCTTTGCGCCCATTTTACGGCAGACGCGGTGGCCCTTCAAAGTCTACTCTCAACGTTTGGTTACCGAATTTGAAACCACCGGTTCGGTAAACAATCTTGTGAGGTTTTCTGAAGTCGCAGGTCCATGCCAATAGGCCGCAAAAGACCAACGACCTTAAGATCAGATCTATGCGGCAGAGTTGTTGAAAATTAGACCATTCGGTTCCGGGCAACTATGAAAAACCGCGGCGGACATTTAAATGATGTGGTATTCCATACATAATGGCATACATGAGCCTTTCAATAAAAAAAAAAATGATAATAGCTTATTTTATTTCATATTAACATCGACCCGTCCTTATTGAAAAACCCTTTATTTATTTTGATGAAACGATCAGAAACACATCATCTGCCTAGGCATTTCCCAATTATGTCGGGGTTGGCTTCCTGTCTGACCGGATGCAGCCGAATACCAGTATTTAACATAGAGCGACTGCCTATGATATCTGACTTCCACAGCCCAGTTAATGGGTAACACGATACCCCTCGGTAACACTGGTCGAAAACACATTTTTATCTATACTACTTAATCAGCCTATTATAGGCCTTCTCTCTATGAGAGGGACTATGACCGTAATCCACCACACGGGCCCAGTGCGAGTTGGTAGATGTCATATGTCTTCGAATTTTAGGTTCTAAGTACATGCCGGTTTCCTCACGATGTTTCCTTCACAGTTTTGAGAGCAGTGGTGATGAAATAATTTAAACAAAGTAAGGCGCCTGTCTGGGTTCGAAACTGCGACCTACAGCTCGTGAGTCGCGGCCGTTACCACTGGGCCAGCGCTGCTCTTATCTATATTAATTAAAGTTAATTTGTGTTTCAATTAAAAATAAGCTTTCACGTGTTTTGGTGATAATTATTTAAAATGAAAAGCAGTAATCGGGGGGCACGGCAGTGACCCCGCCAAGTCGAGCGCGAAGCAAACACTGCCGTACCATCCTTTACTGGAACCA
Source organism: Dasypolia templi (assembly GCA_963555695.1). Taxonomy (NCBI): domain Eukaryota; kingdom Metazoa; phylum Arthropoda; class Insecta; order Lepidoptera; family Noctuidae; genus Dasypolia; species Dasypolia templi. Next base: position 6,502,538 of record OY743137.1, on the reverse strand, counting down.
TTTCGCCGCATTTTCAGGCACCTATTTGAGAACCTTTGGATAAGACCAGAACGCAGAAACTTTCGTCATCCAGTAAGCTATAATCACATACTTAAAATCCAAAATTTCAAGTCTGTAGGTCATTTAGGTCCGAAGTTAAGCGAAAGCAAAGTTTCGCATTTATGACACTCACTCACTCATGATCATCAGAATAGAACTAGTACTTCCCATAAACTCAGACAGCTGAAATTTGGTACAGAGTTAGGGTTTAATGGCCACATAAAGGGAAAACTATAAAAACTACGATAATCGAAGATCTGGAGTACCTGGTGACCCTTATTAGAAAACACAAGAGCCTAGCCAAACTATTACAACTTGGTGGGCCGCTTCATTTGATGTCAAAAATCGAAGGTCTGAAGTATCTGATGAAGAATTCTCAGCTGGTCTCAGCTGTATTAGAGATATGGTAATGTATAATGTGTAATAAATTCTACTATTGGTGCATAACAAAATCGACTGTCATTGCAAAAACCCAGCGTAGTGGGACACATTTTCTAATTTAATCTAGCCTATAGCATCCCACTGCTGGGCGAATGCCTCCCCTTCGGCTTTGCCCACGTTTCTACAAAAAGAAGTGAAATCCCAACAAAAACATTCTGTAAAAACTAGCCGAGTCTCGATGGAGCTGCTTGTTTATCTCTAACAAGTAATGAAATCTAGATAAATGAATGTGAATATGAATGTGACGCACGTTTCCCATAACCTTTTCTTTTTTTAGTGTGTTCTGTTTTGCGTCATGTTTACCGCAAATAAACGTTTTTTCTTTCTTTTCTTCTTTCTTTCTATTAAGTCGTGCCAAGTCTAAGGTTCCTTACTGCGATTTCTTTATTATTATAGTTAATGTTGTTGGACGCGTTCAACCGGCGGGCTGGTCGGCGCCTCAAAGAACGCGCCCACACCGGTGCCCCGTAAAGGGCCATGGACCGCACGACTCCCGCGTAGAGCCTCCGGCAGGAGGCGTTTGGACCCCCTAGATTGGGCAGGAGCCGCCTCAAGGCAGCCTCAGCCCGCTCCAGTCTGGGAGCCAAACGTCGGAAATGCTCCATGAAGTTCCACCGGCTGTCGAGGACGAGTCCCAGGTACTTCATCGTCGACTCGACGCCGATGTGAACCCCTCCCACCGTTATCTGGGAACCCGACAGTGGCGCGTTCCGAGGACCATGAAAACACATGGCCTCGGACTTGTTCAGGGCCACTTCGAGTCCCAACTGCCGGATTCTCTCGACGATTGTCGCAAACCCGAGTGTCGCTTGTTCGGCCGCCTCCTGGTGCGACCTCCCCTGTGCCAGGACCAGCGTGTCGTCAGCGTAGCACATCACGCTGATGCCATTCGGGAGGTCGGCGCGCAGCACCCAGTCGTAACCGATATCCCACAGAAGCGGCCCCAGGACCGATCCCTGTGGGACACCGCACGACATCTCTCGCCGGTTCCACTCTCCCCGGTGACCGGGGTAGATGACGGCCCTTTCCGCCAAATAGGCCTCGACCACGCGACAGAGGGCGGATACGGAGCCTGCGGTGCCTGGTGTACAGGTGTCGCGCAGCCACGCACGCCTCGCGCAAAGCCGTCAGCTCCGCGGACCACCAGCACACCTGGCGCCAAGCACGTCCAGGCTGGACCCGGAGCATTGCCACGTCACATATTTCGGACATGCCTCCCGGAACCACTCCGCCTCGTCGTTGATGTCAGCAGGCCTGTCCGGTGGTGACACCCAGGCCTGCACGATCGAGGCTTCCAGGAGGAGCTCCCCCATGGCCTGGCCTGCTACAGGAGCACAGGTCGCATAGCAAGGCATGCCAGCATCAACGATATAATTCGTCGAGCCCTTGTCACCGCCGGCGTACCTGCGGTTTTAGAACCAAACGGCTTGGTACATGACGATGGAAAGAGACCAGACGGTATGACATTGTTGCCTTAGAAGGTGGGTAGGCCTCTGGTGTGAGACGCAACCTGTGTCGATACCCTTGCTCCATCTCATGTTCTTAGCACGGCGAGCTGTGCTGGCGCTGCTGCTGCGGCTGCTGAGACCCTCAAGCAGCGCAAATACTGTAACCTTATGGGTAACTACAGTTTTGAGCCGTTTGGGGTCGAAACGCTCGGGTCATGGGGCCAGAGTGCGCGTCTCCTTTTTAAACAAATTTCTCACCGACTAGTCGACACTTCACGTGAGCAGAGGGCTGGATTGTTTTTGGCCAAAGAATTAACATTGCCATTCAGCGTGGCAATGCATGCTGCCAGTCTTCTGGGCACGTTTCTAGATGACAGCGATGCGGACGAGTAAGTTCTCGTCCGCATCGCTGTCATCGACGCCTGAGTGTTTTTTTATTAATTTGTAGAGGTAGTTAGTTATTTAGTAATTTAATTAAGTTATATATAAATGGTTCGTTATGTTTTAATTAATTTGAATAAATCGTCACATTAATTTAAAACAAAATATATATTTTCATTTATAAATTCATTAATAGTATAAAATCGTTTTTCCAGCAGCCCTAAGTAAATATAAACAATTTTCGTGTCATGTCGAAAACGCTGATTGGTGAAAAACCCGTGTGGTACCTACAGTAATTTTAAAATAAGAAATCGAAAATTCTAAGAATTATTGATAAGCAGAACGCAGAAACGTGTTCCTGAGGTAGGCATAAAACCAGGAAGGCGGGAAATGGGGCAATTATCAGAGTTGTCTTTTGTTTTTAGACTGAATAAATAATAATGTTGTAATAGTCTGTGGAATCTCTGTCACTGTTAAAGTTATCTGAAAAAGAGCTGGCAGAAATTTGTCAAGCGAATTTAGAATTCGTTTTGGAATTCAGTAAGTATTGCTTCTTATGTAGCGGTCACGCCGTATTTAGTCCGGTACCAGAGCTCTTACGAGTTCTAAAGTAGGTATCGTACTCTTGAACAAACCATAGAATTCGGCGCTACGATTGCAGGTTCAATTTCTGCACATCACAAATATCTTGTCTCGATGTTCGTGCATGTGAGATTTCCACATAACATTAAAATAAAACTCTTTGAAGCTCGATCTCTATTATAATGATTGTGAAATTCCATTCCGCAACTCAGAGACTAAAAAGATAAAAGCTTCACTTATGTTTACATTGTTGGAATAAATTAAAACAGCAGTAGTATATATAGCATTTTACATTCTTTCGTATTAATGAATCGGATCCCGACTGCATAGTTTTTAATATCTGTAATGAAAGCTGCAAATATGATGAGAGAGTGGTACGCGCTCCACGTTTAGGGTGGTGAGGTTCGGATCAGGACACAGATGGAAGGATAGCGTAAGAGATATTATTAATGACTATATCCTTACAAAATAGTAGCAAAAAACAATATTGTCCAGCCATGGGCTCAAAGGAAAATATTGTGGGAGACTGGTTCCTAAGCAGAGCCGAAGCCTGTATTTCAGACCACCAGGTCTCCGTCCCAAGTACATAATTTTAGTCATCCGTAAACTAAAACTAGACAATAATTTACATTTGATTTGTAGGAAGGAGCGTTCGTGTGGAGTGTGTGGAAGTGTGAGTGTATGAAAGTGTGAGTTTGTGGAAGTGTGAGTGTGTGGAAGTGTGAGTGTGTGTAAGTGTGAGTTTGTGGAAGTGAGAGTGTGTAATGAGTGTGGGTGATAGAGAATTTGGTGCGTGTTTAATGTTGTTACTTTGTATCAGGAGAGGTTTTTAATCCGCTTAAAATCAACTACTTTTTTAATCATATTTCTTGTTAGTAGTTTATTATATTTCTAGTGCTACTGTTTTATTTGCACCATAGTATTCAGGATCAACGTTCAATATTCGCAAATACTTGTTTATTAGGTACCTCCTATTATTGTGTAAAGCAAAAAGTTTCCTCTCACAGAGAGGAGGGCTGTGTCCTGGCAGTGGAACGTGGAAGGTTGATTATGTCTGAGGGTTTCTTCTGGATTGAATTATTATTAACATAACATGAATTGTTATTTGTTGTATTTAAGCTAGTTGCGCGGTAAACTCTGCTTGCGCGATGCAGGATTTTGTGTGACGTCCGATGTAGATACCGCCACATCATTATTGACAGTTTTTATAAAATAGACCGGCTTCTTTATACCTCATACTGATACTTTTCGCAATTGTTTCGGTAATTCCCGAGATTAATACAAACAACTTAATACTGTGTAGAGGTATGAGGAACAAGGTGTAAAGTTCAGTCATACTCTTTGGAAAAAGAAGGATCCTCCGACCAGATGGATGTCGTATCTGGTGGGTAACTGCCCGACGATTAATGTCGGGACGTTGTAAATTCATATGCAAATTGCGCGGTAAACTCTGCTTGCGCGATGCAGGATTTTGATGTCGCCACAAATCTTTCCCATTAATCGCCATCGCGACCTCTCCGCTACCCACGATCGCAGTCCACCACATTTCATTTCCACTGCAGTATGAAAGTGCGACGTCGGTGCATTAGTAAATTACTCACGTACCTACGTAAAGTCCGTACTTTTCAAAACTTGAAATTTGTCGCTAGATCGTACAACACTCTCGCAACTAATTTGTTTAATTAGAATTCGGCTGGCTGTTAGATGACTGTTGTTTTGCAAATTTTCCCTAATTCAATTTTGCTGGAAATATTTTTGGGGTGTGATGATTGTTTCACAGTTTTTGGTGCTTGAGTAGATTAGTTGGTATTGTAATGGAATTTTCGAACAGCACTTTAGGTGTTGAAGTTGTCGTGTTGAAATTTATTTATTCTTAGCTGCTACCCGCGACTTCGACTGTGATTCAGGATGAAAATGAGCATATATACATACCTTTTCCAGGTCCAGACGTTTCAGCGTAGAATCGTAACAAACAAACAAACTCATTTCACATTTACAATATTCGTTAGGATGTACTGACACCTAGTTTTTTTAATATATATTTTTATGTGCGAGTAATCAGTTTAATGCGTTTTGCAAACTTTTATTCAGGTTATTGTCTTTTAATAAACGCAATAAGGAAACCGGCATGTCAATAATAAGAGTTAGTAAGTACGTGAGTAAGTTAAGCTGTGCGTTGCATCTGTGCAATGACAGGTCGTTGCTCAGCAAAATGCCGTGACTTCGGACCAACCTATCGTCAACCGTGCTGATTTTCAGTAACTACCTCTCGAATGACATAATGACGTCCTGTGGTGTAATATAATAAATCGGGTAAGTATAATCACAATTTTCCACAGAAATAAGTGTGATTCTTGCTGAACATTTTAATAAGTAAATAGGTGTATAAACATATATACTTATCTGTAAAAATAAATAACTTAATTAATTAAAAAGAGAATACTTTTAAACACATTACAATGAAAACAAAAATGCCTATTATTAACTCTTTATACCTAAATAACTATAATTTCGATACTATCAATATTCAATTATTAAATAGTGAAATGAAGTGAATTCATTGATACACCATGGGAATTGCGACAGCGGCCATCTGCATAACTTCGAGGCATGGCGTTGGCAAACGACGACCACGCTCTTTAGATCTAAGCGTTAAGTCATCCAAGTGGTACATCTTGATAGTGTTCTCTTGATCTTCATGGTAAGTATGACTGTAGGTATTGCATTACTTAACTAAATTGAGTCAGAAACCCAGCCCAACATTCAACAAAATTGGTACCTAAAGTGTCTGATACTTTATGAAATGTTACTTATACCTACCTATTGTCCCAACCAGATAATGCGGCTTTTGAAAGACTTTACAATAAACACAACCCAGATAATTGAGGTGCAGTACAAGTAAAAACTGCAGTACAAGTAAAAACTATAAATGTAAGCGGAGTGCAATATAGTGGCAAATTAATATAACACTTTAGTCGTCAAAGGTGGGTTAAATAAATAACTCGCTCGCCCGGTTTACTCTTGCAATTTGCGAGAGTTGATAAGCTACTGAGATACACTATTTACATTTCTGGATCACATGGGAATGATTATGTAGGTAGTACATTCAACATTTTTAAGCATAAGTCAGTGGGGAGAACATAATCAGCCTATTATGTTCCCACGGCTGGGACGCAAACCTCTCTGTGAGAGGAAGTGCGCCGTAATCCACCACGGCAACTGGGCCACCACTGCTCTTAGTGAGGAGTATTCAATGATAAAATTGTTTTCGGTTTTTGAAGATAGAAAAGTAGGTTGTATATGTCCAGCCAAGCAACTTAAATGATCTTGTAATAGAAATAGATTCGAGTTGTGTGTGTTATAAAAGGCAGAGTAATAAATAGAGATTCAAATTTACATCTTTATTGTAGCTAAAACAATTCATACGCTTATGTTATTCGCTACTACAGTAAGACCAACAACCTTGGCAAAGCCGATATTAGAAATAAATAAAAAACCCCAAGAGCATACTCGCTGAAGACGTGTAGTAAGTATCTACTTGCCATTGTTTCACTCAAAGAAAACACATTCGCATGTTTAAATAAGCAACGCTGGCAAACGGCATTACCTATAGCCATACGTTACCTTAACGACAGCCGCAGGGAACGTAAACCTGCGGGTACATTCGCGGTGTGGCCTAAAGTAATGGAATAAAAACATAAAGAGCATTAGAGTGAGCCGTGCGAAGGATGCATGATAATACAGTGGGTACCCGACCTTATCGACCGAGTTTAGCGCCCAAGTGATGGTTGATAAGGTAAGAACCCCGGTTGAAATATTACACAACCCTTTTTTTGTTTCTGCTTGAGGTACAACGAAGTTAACTGACAAGATTTTATTCGTGTTTTAAAAAGGTTTTGCGCGAGTGATGCTTTTGAAGGAAGGGATGCATTTTAAGTAGGTAGGTATTTTTAAGCAAGAGACGTTTTACAATAGGTAAATTAAATACTCATTTTTAATGTTTGTTGCTCAATTACGCAAAAACAGGTGAACGAATTCTTGCAAAAGGTATAATGCCTTAGGTATAACTTGGATATACAGAATTGATTACTTTCAATTATAGGGAGTTAGTACCTAATTAGTAAAGAAAAAGATTTAAATATAATTAAATACTCTGAAATTTGAAATGTAAAGAAAAAGATTGAAAAATAATTAAATACTCTGAAATTTGAAACACACTATCTTCTCGGTCTGTTTTTCACTTCAACCCAATTCCGGCAATCAAAAGGTTCAATCACAACCGGCTCATAATATGTTATTGATGAGAGAACCCCCATTTCAGAGATTAGTTCCAGACAAAAGTTACCCCCCATCGAACTCGCTTGTTTTTTCAACCTATTTGGTTTTTCAACTCTGTCGGTTTTTAATCAGTTGACGTTGGGAAATGTCCAGTTTGCCAGTTATTGGAGAGAGTTTTTAATCAGAAGTTTGGCGTGTGTGCCGTGCCCCCGGAATAAAATCGATAAATATTTTGAGCACATAAAAAAAAAACGTTTTGGTTGCTACATTTAGATATGTATTCTGTTTTCTTAAGATTTTGATGTATAGATGATTCTCGATCAATTTGTGCGTATAAATATAGAAGAATGAAATAAATGGAACTTTGTAGAGATTTTCTAATCGTGTGCTCACCTACTATGTGATACACTTGCGACATCTATTTTTGGCTGTTGAAAGGGGTTAACGAGCTTAAAATTTCGACTTACAATATCATTACTTGGTAGCAATTCAAACGTACCTTTAGTCTCAAAGCTCTATGAAAGTTTTTCAACAGTCGGATATCTCTTAACTGAAGAGCGAAAATATTGCGGTTTGACAGCTCTTGTATAGAAAAATGTCAAACAGTCATATTTCTTCTTCAGATAAAAGTAATCTGACTATTGAAAAATCTGCCCTTAATTCAATAACAGTCCAACTAAATATTCTAATTTAAACTATAAACTCAGTACAAAGTAACATACAACTAAAGAAAAAACAATGTCAGATTATCTGAGAAATTGTTATAAAACAAACTTGAAGTCATGCGCGTACGCACTAATTACGGTAGAAAGACCATATTATTTGAAGAAGCACAGCTGTTCAATGGATTGCGGGACGATATTAAAGAGTGCGATAACGTCACTACATTTAAAAAAAAACGGCCACGTACGTGTTGAACTCGCGTGGAAAGGATTCCGAATGAGGATGTTACCCACCACAAACATTTCATGTATATTTGTTAAGACTTACATAACGCTTTCATTGTTAAAAAGTTAATGGATCTAGTGAATAGCCAAGCCCCTAATTCAACAAGGCTTAACTCTACAAACCTTATATATTTACTTTTTAGTCTATTATCCATTAAGTTGATAAGTCTGAAGTCAACGAAGATATGACTTGAGCAGTTTACTAGGAGCCACTGAAAAGTTCCACCCTCCTAGCTCCATAATCAGACCCTCCCCAATAAATTCAACTGGTCAAAATGAATCATATGAACTTGAACACGACAGGTTTACTACCTACTGAAAAGTGCAAGTATCAATATAATGGAGTCATTAAGAGAAATCATACAACACCAAACTCGAGGGATTTACTTGTAGCCACTGACTAGTTCCACTATGAACATTCTGTTTCCATCATCAGACCCTCGACACCAAGTGCAATATATTGGACTCATCAAAACGAGTCATATAAGCCCAAACTTGGGCGGTTTACTAGTAGCCACTGAAGCGTTCCACTATACACTGCCTGGCTCCATTATCAGACCTTCGACACCAAGTGCAATATATTGAACTCATCAAAACAAATCAAATGAGACCAATCTCGACGGGTTTACTAGTGACCAATGAAGAGTACCACTAGCCATCTCCTGGCTCCATCATCAGACCCTAAACACCAAATGCACTATATTGGAATCACTTAACTTCAACAATCCACCTCCTGGCTCCATCACCAGATCAGTTCTAAGATACCAAATTATAGTTTTACAAAGTTTTATTTCGATACGACAATTACAAGGTTTAAATTCTGTTCTAAAGTTTTGTCGCAGTGTAAGTTTGTACACACAATATTATAAGATTTACCACGTTTTTTATGATCACAGACATCTTATAGGTTATGTACTTTTAGACCCTCCACTCACAACAAGCCTTTTCATATAATATGTCACACGGTACAGTTGGCTAAACTTTTGTTTTTAATTTTCTAGTTTCCCCTCAAAAGTGACCTTCATATTCAACATTCGTTTATTTACGTTTTAAGACCGTGTTTGGGTCACAGAAATTCATTGTAAATGTGGAGCAAATTGGCTGTGACAGACAGACACACGAGTGATCCTATAGGGTTCCTTTTTTCATTAGGACGTTGGGAACCAGAATGAGCTCAAGAAACATGTACCATAACTTCTAAAACTCTGGAGGAAATTGTATTGTTCTGCATAATCATACTTACTACTTTTTATCTCACTATAAGCGGACTGTAAGTTCTTACGAGAAAAAATTTCTTTAAACCGAAATATCAAATTCAAATAATTGATCCTTGAACTAACAACGAAATAAAAGTACACGAAGTTCGGAAGTTTCCTGTTTAATTGGGTATAGTCTACGCCACACTTAGGTAAGGCAATTTGTGAGATATCTATCTCTTTTAGTGGAGTGCATCAACATTGACTTAACAAGTACAGAGGCATTCCTGCATTCATTAAGGCATTCATGCACTTCTCACAGATCACAATCCTTTTTGTGTCAAGTACGGGTACTCGTATAAATATCGTCTAAATATGCTCACACGTCGCTTTCACAGTTTCTACCATACCTTAGTAGATAAGATAGATTTCTAATACACAATTTATTTGGAACATAAGTTTGAATACTTATTTTTTTTTAATCCGTTTTCATAGTTCACAATGCTTACACATCGTTTCCAGTGTGCCAAGTGCCTTAAAGGACTTGGACAATACCATTAGGCTATAGGGAAGACTGATCACCGCTGCCGTGAGCCATTTGTTACTGTCTTGAAGATACTGAGTTTTCAATAACATAAATAGGTGCATTAGCCATTATGTCCGTCTTGGGGACACCTGGGGCACGACATAATGACTAGCGGGTGTTTCAATTCATTTTGAGTACATTGCGTGGAGGGTTTGAAGATGGGTCCAACTTTGCAATGGGTATCGTTCAATGGAAAGGGTTACCTTCAATGATATTTTGTTATCGTTATTTGACAAGGCAGATATTTATCTCAGGGTCTCTTAAATTTCTCAAGATTGATATTTTAACATTTACAAAATGAATTTTCGGCTAAGTTAACAGACAAGTAACAGCTTTGTTCCAAGTCTCTGATTCGGAAATCTGCGATTTCTCCAATTTATAATTCATGAGTTCATTGATATTATAATCATTAACATTATTGATATGGAAATAAATTAAATTAAAGATTTATTCACTTTTAAACTTCCATGACAAAATCGTAAAAAAAAACAAACCTCTTTCTTACCATTCCAATTTTCCTCCACATAAACTCAAGAAATCGTAAACCATATCACACGAATGCTACTTTAGCATTTTTGTCACGAACCTCAGTACTCAAGGGGCAATGTACATCAAGCTTGTAGTAATCACCGGAATGCCTCATTACTCGGGGGTTCTATATTGAAATATGATAGGGTCCCAGCTGTGCGGTCCCCCTGCACTACTAATTCAGTCGTTTAATCGACCGGCAAATGTCTTGAAGTCTCCTGGGTTTCGATACGTGAGGTGTGATTGAGTGGTTGGGTGATTTTTTTGTCACAAATATTTTGTTGATTTTGCTGCTTAAAAATTCAGTTACGTGGTGTTAGTATAAAATAGTAATTTTATTGCGACTGAAGAAAAACACCAAAAATAGTATTTGTTTAGTGCATGAGATCTGAGCGTCAGCTGCTCTAATAGTAGGAAAGTCTGTCTAAGAAACCGAGAGAAGCTTTTGAAAAAATAAATAAAAAAACAAACAGCTTTATTTTACCCCTTTTTAATATGGTATATTTATACATTTGTTCATTACATTATGTATATTTTAGTGTTAGCTTGTATATCGTAATGATTGAGAAGGTATTCATAGTATTTGTTTGAAATGTATTATTATTTTCCTTCAACATTGCCTTAGCATTGCATTTAGCCATAGTTTGTAGCCTGATTTGCCATTGCAATAATCAGGATAATTTTTTTACGCAGCTGACTTAAATTCTCCTCACTGTCATGCAGCAAACATTTTTTTTGGGTTTGAGATGATACTAAAGACGATACAGTTTTTTGCTTTTTTTTTACAATTTTGACATACTGGTACCCTTAGGTGCGCCCGCGCCGACTGACTCACATTCGTGATTATTGAGTGCTTAACAACTATTACAAATGAAATTTAATCGGTTTAAAATTGGTCGCAAAAATTGAGCAGTATTGATTGGTTTAGAACTTCATATGGTTGAATATTACAACACAAACTGAACGCGGCTTTGATGCGCTGATCTTTCATTGGTAAAACTCGCCCTAGGTATTGATCTAACTAAATTGTCGTAAAAGTTGAATTGAAATACTTACTGATTGCTATCCTGTCTTGATGTGACCGTGATGGTATTTATGTGACTGTGATGATATTCAAACTGACGCTTTGGGGTTAAGCAAATGCTTTACTTGATTCTCAATGTTTGTATATAAATCGCAGATGTATTGTCGAATCCGGTGTTTTACAAACCGCTAGTAGTAGTAGAACGACGTTTAGGGGTTTTACTTATTTACTGAACTATATCAAGTAATATTGCAACGTTATGTGTTTATCATTGCAGTGGGTAACGGTTAAAGGCTTTGTAAAACAGCGTGAAATGAAACGTCAGATGGCAGTTATTAGTTCAATTCTTTTACGCTCGTGGCTCTGTGTGTCATAACAAGAAAAATGGCGCGTCCGCAACATAAATAAAAAAAAATGGGTAATTCAAGTGAAAACAGTAATTTTAAGGACAATAAGAATGTACATTTTTATGGAAGTCAGTCCTAAAAATACTAAATATATAGCCAAGTACATGCGACCAACTTGAAAGTAGCGCTAGACGGCCGCCACCGCGGCACCGCTCACTTCGCTTACTTCGCTCGCTCGGCTCATGCGAGGTTGGTCACAGTTCTAATTTAACCTAAACCAAATGGTGAGGGTGTCCAAGCTTAGTTACTGCGTCCAATTCGGCATTAGAATTCACCAGTCTAAACGTCGGTTCGGTAGCAGTTATGTTAAACGTAACGCAATAGCAATCCAGCTGAACGTTGTTCAAGTGTTTTACATAACGGAGCTGTTTTGTAAAACACCTATCGGTTTTGTAAATCAGCACATTCGACAATACATTCGCGGCATATATAGCAGTACATTTTAAGTTCTTACTAAGTACTAAGTGCTTTCAGTAAGCATCACAGATCAAAAGTGTTTTTCGTGTCTTCATCCATAATTTTCCTTCATTTCCCAAATCGAATTATGTGTTCTCCATTACAAAATAATCGTATCATATTTGTATCTGTTGAAAAATGTATAAGACACGTCGTACATTTTGATTCAACCTAGTCTATCAGAGGTAAAGTCACCTTCAGAAATACGTTCTTTACATGGACAAAGATTTATTTTAATTTTCAGCAATATTTGTTCCATTATCACTGTGTAGCTACAAAACATTTTACATATCACCTGATGTGTAAAATGAGAAGTTAGCCAACTTAATTGAGATGCTACACATAATACAATAATTGGCACGGAACAAATATTTTTGACAGTTTAAATGTATCCTTGTCGATGTATCGCTACATCGTTTTAAAGCCAGCAGTCGTTTTCCCAACTAGATCTCTGTCAAAACAGACCTAAATCAGGGATGATCGTATACATTTTGATTACAACCTCCTTCACTAGAATACTAAATTGCCAAAACACGGGATCAAAGTGTTTCGCGTTATTTTTTTTGGCGAGAAAGGTGTGTACATCATAAATATTCCATCAATTTAGCAATAATAAGTTTCGTCAAAGAGATTTTTTTTTTGATTTGGGGCAGGAACGAACTGGATGGGTTTTATACATTAGTTGGTTTTTATTTATTTATTCTTTTACTTTAGTTTCCAGGGCATTTGTACAGATGTTTTTAAAATAAAGATGTATGAGATGAGTGTTGTCCTTTGCAATTGTATTTAAGTACTAACAATAGTTTCTAAGTTTTTGTATACTAACCTTTTGGACCTAGTTGCCCCAAAATAAACAATTTTGAAATTTAGTTAAATTTGGGTTGATTTCATAAACCGAAGAGACCAACTTTACCAACACAGGCTAGGAACGTATTTTCCTGATATTAGTGGCTTTGCCATTTTTAAATCGTATAAGTTAAAAATCAAGCAAAATCTGTTTTCATTCGTCGTTTACTGGCACGCGTAGCATAGCATATTCACTATAGAAACGAGTTTTGTCGATTTAAGCATAGACAAAATGACAGACGAATAAAAGAAATCTATCATCATGTCTATTCTGAGTCATTTTTCCGTCGACAAAACTCGTTCAAATGTTTATTTTTATTTTATATTCGTATAAATGATATGTTACATAATTTGTCTCTTAACAACAAAAAAAAACTCTAAGATACTCACTTTTTTTTTATCTTCAGATTCTTTACGAGATCTGTCATTCCGCATACGAGAGTACTAATCCTTGTAGGATTCCCATCAAACGCTGAATCATGATTATAATGTACTGAAACTCTCAAGAGATGTTTACTGACACATTTCACGTCGTGCGTTAGCCATGTATGTATGTCTCATGGTGGAAAAATATGCCTTCTTTATTATTATTTTATGTTGTCCTTAAGAGTAGCATTTTGGTGTTCCATAATTTTTATATGACGCTGTTTTTTCCTGATGGGGCGAGTAGTATATGAGCTTAGTGAAATAGAATATTTTTATATGATAAAATATTTTTTCCTTTCTGTATCAACCACTCAGCTTAAAATATGGCATTGCCATATGTAAGTATGTCGTATTTTAAGCTGTTGTGCCTAAATATAGTAACTTACTCCAACATCATCATCGCAAAAAAAAATATCCAACTGTTTCATACAAATCTTCAATACCTACTCGAACAAAATGTATGAGTTATGAAGTAATATATATTACTTATTATGAAATTTAGAAAATCAAATATAAATAAGAAAATACGAATACATAAATACGAGGGCTGCACTAAAAGTATCGGGAATGGAATATTTCCACTGTTCCTGTCATATTAAAATCTTTTTAATTGAAAACTTTTTATATATATTGGTTTTAAAAATCGAATATCATTTATTTATTTAAAAAATGATTCTCGGTCTTGTCACAAGGTTTTGTCAAACTTGGTAAGTTGTTCAGAAAATGGAATTGACTCGAGAAAATTCAAGAGCGATGATTTATTATGACTTTCGAAGTGGTTTAACACAAAAGCAGTGTGTTGACCGGATGATTTCTGCATTTGGTGATGAAGTCCCATCCAAAACCACAATTTATCGCTGGTTTGCTGAATTTCAACGTGGACGTGTCAAGCTCAGTGATGATCCCCGTCAAGGTCGTCCAAAAACTGCAGTCACCCAAGAAAACGTTGATGCTGTGCGTAAGCTGATTGAGGAAGATCGACATGTGACATACCGCGAAATTCAGGCAACTTTAGTCATTGGCATGAGTCAAATACAAATAATCTTGCATGAACAATTAGGTGTAAAAAAGTTGTTTTCCCGATGGATACCGCATTCGCTCTGTGAAGAGCAAAAAGCAGCTCGCGTTACTTGGTGCATCAGAACTCTCGAAAGATTCCACGAAGGATCCTCAAATGCTGTATACAACATCGTATCAGGTGACGAATCCTGGATATACGCGTACGAACCCGAAACAAAAAACCAGTCACGAGTTTGGGTGTTCGAAAATGAGTTAAAGCCAACCAAAATTGTTCGTTAACGGAGTGTTGCAAAAAAAATGGTGGCCACGTTTGTCTCCAAAACCGGCCATGTTACGACTATTCCTCTTGAGGGACAAAGAACGGTTAATGCAGAATGGTATGCTAGCATTTGTTTGCCACAGGTCGCTTCTGAACTCCGTAAAGAGAACTGCAACCGCCGCATCATCCTCCATCACGACAATGCGAGTTCTCACACCGCACACAGAACAAAAGAGTTTGTAGAGCAAGAAAACATAGAATTATTAGACCATCCGCCGTACAGCCCCGACCTAAGCCCTAATGATTTCTATACTTTCCCTAAAATAAAGAATAAATTGCGTGGACAGAGATTTTCATCACCTGAAGAAGCTGTGGACGCCTACAAAATGGCCATTTTGGAGACCCCAACTTCCGAATAGAATGGTTGCTTCAATGATTGGTTCCATCGTATGGAAAAATGTGTCAAATTTCGCGGAGAATACTTCGAAAAGCAATAAATACATTTTTAAATAGTAATGTTGTGTCACTTCCTTGATTCCCGAAATTTTCAGTGCCGCCGTCGTAATAAGATAATCAAAACACTACTATGAATTCCATAATAATTTACATAAAATAAAAAATATCGAATAAACTATACCTATAAACCTAAAAATATACATTTATATATATATATATACAGCGAATTAAACGCAATAATATCACAATTTATAATACTTATCCCCTTTCCTCTCCCCTAATTTTGCCGTGCCCGACAGGGTCCAGATTTTACTTTTACTTTATTATACCCTGTAGGTAATACTCTTCAGGAATGCAATAAAGTATTGAGTACTGTTTTTTTTTTGTTGCGATTCCGATGTTGAAACGTGTTCCCACGGAGAGAGTTGTTCAGTTTGATGTTCAGTTCCCTTAAATATGAGCACACCTTTCTGAAATATATTATAAATTCTTCTGTGGCATGGTTTCTACTCAGTAACTATCTTTGAGAGGTCAGTGGAAACTTTCCCTATTCATTGTTAATAAATCAGCACGCACACCATTGAATCATCTTTTTATATACATGTAAAACTAAAAAAAATAAAAAGAAAAGACAACATTAAAACTCGACATATAGCTTGAAAAACTCTAAAGTAATACTTTTCCTTAACGATATTTCACGTTAGCCATCCCTTTGTCTTTTTACGCGTTAAACTTACAATGACAACAAAAATACTGGACATTAACCACAATAACACTATTTGAGCTTGAAAAACTTAAAAGTAATACTTTTCCTCAACAACATTTCACGTAAACTAAATCTGTTCGTTTTAACGATCCGCACGTCGAGCGAGCGGGCAGACGCGTCTTCTCCACAAAATTTACATAAATCAATTTCAATACAAACACCTCTTAGTGAACTCTGTCCGCGGTCTTCATAAAAGTGTGGTGCCAGTTCTTAGCAGAAAATCTTTTGAAGTTGATAATAAAATTGGGACTCTTTGTGTGTTGTTTTTTTTTTAGTTTACGAGCACTACTAAATTTAATATTTACTGTATGTTTGATCGTGAATAAGTATCTTTAAAAAAAAACATGGGAACAAAATTATGAGTGCAATGAACGCAATTCAAGCTTGGTATTCTCTAATCTTCCAACTGTGTCTTTAAAAAAAACATAGTCGCTTGTGCGACGAAGCTTGCATTGCGTTCACTAAGCACTAGCGATATTCTGTTTTCTTCCAACAATCTTCTTCTTCTTCTGAAATCATTATAATATATATCACAGATCACTACTTATTCACTATATACTTACTACTTCATAAATTATTTTCCTCTGGCTAGACAATTGACTCCTTTACAGGTCCCATTTAATTCAGTTCGTACAATTTTAGTAACCGTATCACCTACTTCAAATTTTTGATCTTTATATAATTTATTCTCTCTCGCTGTCACAATAACCAAACCCAACTCCGTGACTAGGATGACGAACGGGCCGCGGTTACTGGGCGACAGTTGGAACGCAGTTATACTGATCAAATTGAGTCAGTTGCTACTGAAGTAACGTCGATGTGGGGTGCTCCGCGATTTATATCGCAGACATTCGCAGATGCTGTCGAGTTCCGTTTAGTTGGGAGGTGGCAAGTGACAGGTGCGTTTATAGATCGTTACTTGTACATAGGCAGGGTTTATTATTGGTAATATCGAAAGTGCTTCACAAGTTCATTATATTGAATACAAATTTAAGGGAAGTATTTCTTATAAATCTGAATTCATGACTAATATCTATGCTTTCCCATAGTTGAAAAGGCTAGAGTAACCGACTCAAGGAAAGGTGAAAATGAATAGAAAACAATGACGTAACATACCACATGAGGTTCAAATCAGGCTCTTTCCTGGAAGGAAAACAACATTCCTACTGTCCGGAATTTATGTTCTATCCTAAAATATTTTTCACAGTTCTGACTCCAGATTAATAATAAAACGAACTCGTATAATATTTTCCACACAGAATCCATTCAAATGTTCTTCTGGCAGTTATTTTGCATACAAATGATAGTTTGCGTCATTGACACACAAAAACAGTCAATCATCCACAGGCCAGTTTTATCTAGTTTGAATAAAAATATATCAGAAAACTGAAAATGGATAGTAGGCTTAAATATACCGCGCTATTTTAGTGGTTAGGATAGAAAGAAGCAATAGTTTTGAAACTACAATTAGGTACTAGTGCTCAATAATTGTACTTTAAAGTTTTTTTTACTTCTAATTACAATTAGGTTCAGTTCGCGAGGCCTAAACTGATCTTTGCATTTGTGTGAGTGATTATCAATAGCACCAATGATCGTGCAAGGGACCGCGAAGGACGCACAGCGTCTCAGGCCGATTAGCCGATTGCTAAGCAAAGGACGCGTCGCTATGTGCACGGCTATGGCTTCGCAGACTGTACTTGTGCTCAACACACAAATAACAACTTAATTAATTGACTATACACATGAAATAAAAATTGCATTAGAATGTTATTGCTATCCCTTTCAGTCTTCGTTTATTCAGACTTTAGTTAGTGCAACTGTTAGTGGGCTCGGATGTTTCTCAAGTTTTGTCTTATATCATTCAGCAATAGACTTTATATCCTGTGGCACAGTATTCATTTTTAGAATGTCGTGTAATTCGGTGAGTTTGTGATAAAGCATTTGACTTGGCTTTTTAGAATGCCGTTTTGTGCCCTATGGAATACGTTTTTGAGACACTTGCTGTGCCTCAAAGCTAGATCCCATAATGTCTAAATTGGCTTGAGTATAGCATTGTACAGGAGCAGCTTGTTCTAGTTATGGTTGTGGAATGGTTCTAGTAGTAGATATAAAAATAACTTTTGTTTTACATCTTTTGAAATAACTAAAATGTTAACATAGACGGTGAGATTTATTTTTATCTCTTATCGTCGTAAAAAACGTTGTTTTCTTAACCTCTAAATTGTTTTAAAGTCACTAAAACATCTCTAAACTTTAAGTACATAAAACAACCAGACAAGACAATTTTTAAGTCATGAAAACAACTTTCGAAAATAAAATTAGCCATTTTCAATTTCCTTTCAAGGTAATTTCCCTCAGTAGTTTTCCACCCAGTTTATTAGTAGCTATGTTTCAGGCTGTGTTTCAGAATTGTCTCATTTATCTAAACTAATAATATAAATAGAAGATTAGATTTTTGTATTTAACAACCTTTGAAATAACAAAAAATGTTAACATGTGATTTTATTTCTGTAAGTAGGTCTTAAAAATATGATCGACGACGCGTAAAATTGTTTTGTACAAATACTTTTCATCATATTTTTATAACTAGATGAGATCGGCGTTTCCTATTTGACTGCTCTGAGAAGAAAGGCCGAAACAAACTCAGAGGTTATTTTTGTCCCATAGCGTCCTAAAAATATTGTTTTATTAATCTCTCAATAATTATTAAGCCACAAAAACATACGTCACTATGATATACAGAAAACAACTTCTGAAAATATTATTTTAAATTCATAAGAAGATTCTATTGCGAAAAGTACTAGCCAAGGGTGCACTTGACTCACCCTGAACAATTTTCTTACATTAAGCAACAATGAAGAAGACAGGAAACTTGTCAGGAACAGGTGACTTGAATACCGTATTCATAATTTGAACAAAACTTTGCTTCACAAAAAATATTTCACTTTGATTTATTTGTCGCAGAGAGAGGTTCACTCGTTTATGTACTTCGTTTTGCTTGGAGACTAGATATTCCTTTTTTTGGGGTTCCTCCCTCTCAGAAAAACATCTTCAATTTTACTTGCTTCACCGTCGTACGTGTTACAGAAATATTGTGACATTTCAACTGTTAAATAGTATATTGTATATTTATATATATTTGTAGGAACGGAACGTTATGGATGATAGTGATATGAGACGTGAAGATGAATGACAGATGTGAAGCATAAACGAGTGACAGTGATGAATGTACGAAATAGTCAAGGAGTAAAAGAGATAGGTAATGAATGTTTAAAATGTAGAATAAGTAGACAGAAAGCAGGAGTAAGACGTTAGAATACGAGAACTAAAGACGGAAAATTATAAATACAAAAGTTAAGAAGCAATCAGCAGTTTTATTGAACATTTATTGAGCTTATCCCACATATATATATATATATCTATTTTCAAATAGTAGACTCTTAAAAGTGGATAAATTGTTAGGAAAAAGTGAATTGGAAATAGAGTCTTGCCATAACTTTAATAAAAATAAATAAATTTCATTGGTTTTACGTTGCTCTTTCGATTTAAATTACAGACCGGAATCTGTAATCCACTTTTAGACTGACTGCCTCCTTTTATTTATTTCTTTGCAATTTGTTTTTTATTGCTTTTTTTATTTAGTAGTAGACTGCAGACATTGAGGTTTACGATGGGGCAAAAGCTGAATAGATTTTGAATATGGAATATTGTGAATTATCGGCCATGGTTGGAATCCTTCTTATTCTTATTTTAATTTAATGTGGTATTCTAAACTCCTGACTCTTCACTCCTCACAGAAAACATTAACCATTCAGTAACCATTCAGTAACCTCCTACACACAACGAACTAGCCGATTCCTTAAAGTTTGTGCGTTCCTACCATTCTTTTATCCCACTACGAACCTTTACAAAACCTGTGATGTATTAAAAGTATGACAGCTTTTCATACTTCATACTATCCTCAAAATGAATGGTTTACTGACGTATGACCCTACACTTTTCCGAACTTATTTTGAACAGAAACGCTAAAAATATATCCTTTAACTAAACAACTATGTAAAATAGTGGTCACCAAATGGTTCCAAAGCCTTGATTGTATCAACACAGAAAAACTCCGGATATATTGAAATATAATTAACGTAACATTCCGTTTGCACACCTACTCATTCTCGTACACACTCACACACTATACCTACACTACACACACCACTCATATTCACGCCCTATACACTTTACATACCACTGTCATTCGCACCCTGTACCTACACTACACACCCCACACATTCACTTACATCACTCACCCGTCAAGTTCTGCACTTAAGTACCTCCTTTCATAGTCTAGATAAGTTAAGTAATATGAGGGCGGCACTGAAAATTTCGGGAATCAAGGAAGTGACACAACATTACTATTTAAAAATGTATTTATTGCTTTTCGAAGTATTCTCCGCATAATTTGGCACATTTTTCCATACGATGGAACCAATCATTGAAGCAACCATTCCATTCGGAAGTTGGGGTCTCCAAAATGGCCGTTTTGTAGGCGTCCACAGCTTCTTTAGGTGATGAAAATCTCTGTCCACGCAATTTATTCTTTATTTTAGGGAAAGTGTAAAAATCATTAGGGCTTAGGTCGGGGCTGTACGGCGGATGATCTAATAATTCTATGTTTTCTTGCTCTACAAACTCTTTTGTTCTGTGTGCGGTTTGAGAACTCGCATTGTCGTGATGGAGGATGATGCGGCGGTTGCAGTTCTCTTTACGGAGTTCAGATGCGACCTGTGGCAAACAAATGCTAGCATACCATTCTGCATTAACCGTTCTTTGCCCCTCAAGAGGAATAGTCGTAACATGGCCGGTTTTGGGACAAACGTGGCCACCAGTTTTTATGCAACACTCCGTGAACGAACAACTTTTGTTGGCTTTAACTCATTTTCGAACACTCAAACTCGTGACTGGTTTTTTGTTTCGGGTTCGTACGCGTATCCAGGATTCGTCATCTGTTACGATGTTGTATACAGCATTTGAGGATCCTGCGTGGAATCTTTCGAGAGTTCTGATGCACCAAGTAACGCGAGCCGCTTTTTGCTCTTCACAGAGCGAATGCGGTATCCATCGGGAAACCAACTTTTTTACACCTAATTGTTCATGCAAGATTATTTGTATTTGACTCATGCCAATGTCTAAAGTTGTCTGAATTTCGCGGTATGTCACATGTCGATCTTCTTCAATCAGCTTACGCACAGCATCAACGTTTTCTTGGGTGACTGCAGTTTTTGGACGACCTTGACGGGGATCATCACTGAGCTAGACACGTCCACGTTGAAATTTAGCAAACCAACGATAAATTGTGGTTTTGGATGGGGCTTCATCACCAAATGCAGAAATCATCCGGTCAACACACTGCTTTTGTGTTAAACCACTTCGAAAGTCATAATAAATCATCGCTCTTGAATTTTCTCGAGTCAATTTCATTTTCTCAACGACTAAACAAGTTTAACAAAACCTTGTGACAAGACCGAGAATCTTTTTTAAAATAAATAAATGATATTCGATCAATGATATTCAATTTTTAAAACCAAGGAGTTTTCAATTAAAAAGATTTTAATATGACAGGAACAGTGGAAATATTCCATTCCCGATACTTTTAGTGCAGCCCTCGTATAATTGGCAATAAGTTATTTAATTGGCATGTATGTATTTTTGTAAGTTGTTACACCTATTTCACCACGGAGCACTGATTTCCAAGATACAGGTTTTTACCTAGTTTGGAATTCAAGGTTCATATACTTGCTCGCGAAGGAGGAGGCGGAGCGCGTGTGGGAGAGAGCCTTGCGCCCTCACGCCCCTAGTCGCCGCAGGAGACGCCCTGGGCGTCGGGAGTCGCCTGCAGATTCCCGGCCACCGTAGGCACGGGCGTGCGGACGGCGAGCAATGGGTAGCTCGCCATCCGGTAAGTACCAGGCCAGGGTCGACGGCGCGCGTGGGGCGCGCCTCAAAGATATATCAGCACAAAATGACGGGGTCCGATAGGGCCGGTGCCTCAGGGTCGAGGGAAATTCGAAAGAGATAACTGTGGCTCTGGCACAGGCAACTGAAGGAACCAGGTTGGGTTTGAGCGGTAGAAGTCATTTGATGCTTTCCCACCAAAAAAATAAAATAAAAAAAGGGTTCATATAGTTTCCGTCTACTCACGTACATTATCTATATCCTAGCTCTTAATAATACGAGTATATCTGTATTAGGCTAAACTTTTATTGAGGTCAAATAAACGTAATTTTAATTATTATTCCTAGAACAGATACTTCAATTTGCTTTTATGGTAACCTTTTCCCCGTAAAAGATACTTTGAGCTCAAACTAAGCTCCATAATAATACTTGACGATATTTTTAGGCTTACAAGGAAAGGCCTCACAACACTTAACATAAACGCAAAAAACAAGGTTTTCATGTTTCATAAGAATCCTTTCTTAACTTTCAGTGGAGTGTTTTATCATATTTTCTTAAAGCCTTGTTTTATTTCGAGGGAACTTGTTGCCAGTAAAGCTCCGGGTTCGTAGGACCTTGAGAACAGGTACACCCTGACGCATCGTCTCCCGAATGACTTGACCTTTTACTGGAGCGGATTTTTCACTTCTTCTAGTTATAAATGTTTCACGCTTCTTGTTGAAGGTAATTTTGTGTTTGAAATATGGATTAGCTAAGTGATGCATTTAAAAGAAAATTTAATTCATACGTCTTCGATATCCTGTGGCGTAAAATTTTACTCCTCACAAGTGTAATGTTTTCATGGAATAATTTTTCTTGTACGACCCACCGCGTCGCATCGCATTGTCCTCCCGCCCTGTTACTTTGTTTTCGCTTCGCGTTATATCTGTTTTTTTCCTTTCTGCTCGGCACCAAAGCGTGATTTTTAAATAGCATCTTCCTCAAAAATTTGGCAATCAAATGCAATAAGAGTTTTTAAATCCATTTGGTAGTTCTAGAAATTACCCCCTTCATACACAAATAAACTTTCAGCTCAGCTTTATAATATTGGTATAGATGCTCGAAACCTCAATCGACGAAAGTATGATAACCATCAGTAATAATTATATTTTCGAGCAGTTTGGGGTTGAAACTCTCGGGCCGTGGGGTCCTACTGCACATGACTTTGTTCAACGACATCTCCAAAGGCGTGGTTGACACTTCCCGTGACACAAGAGCTGGCTTTTATCTTGGCCAGAGGCTAAGCATTGCCATATTGCCATACAACGTGGCAGTGCCTCCAGTCTCGTGGGTACATTTTAAGTCGACAGCGATGTGAAGGAATTTTTCGACGCCATATTTTAGTTTGTTAATAATTTAGTCGGATAAAGTTATTAAATTTTAATAGTTTGATGGTAAAATTAGTTTATTATTGTGTTAGAGTGCTCACAGTATCGATTAAATTATATTTCAATCTTTCTGTTCAGTAATATGTTAAAATTACGTAGGTAGAAATAATTTTACGCCCCTATAATTGAATTTCAAACTTTATTTTACGATATCGGACTCTTCCAACTCGCTGCCCCAGCTAAGGTATTAATCCGACCCACGTTAAAACCTAAATTGATACCTATTTCAATGTCAAAAGCAGGGCCACAATCTCAGCTGTCCATCCACTGATGAGCACAGGCCCGATAAACAAAAACCAGGGGTATCTAATCAGAAAGTTTCGCGACATAAATTTTGGTTTCGCATGAAGTTTAATGGACAAAGCCCTATTGTTGTATATTTATGTATTGCCTTCCAAGACTAAAGGGTTCCGTAATTTAGCCCACCCTAAGGGATGGAACAAAACATTCAGGTTGTAAGTGAACGGAATTTACCTGGGCGATGTAACGTATTGGTACGGTTGAGTTCAAAAGTGCTAGAGTTTGTTTTCTGTTTCGTGCTTTGTACGTTATTAGGCCTTCAGAAAAAAAAACAGAAATAGTGTTAAAATTTTAATTAAATAAAAATACGTACAAAAACGTGAAAACCTAAAAATTTTACTATGGCCAAAACATGGGAACAGAGGAGACTATTTACAATGTCAATTATATTTTCCAAGACCCGGTACTTACTCGTATAAGTTACTAAAATCGAGTTGAATTGTATGCAACATTAAATTAAGGAGTACTTTATTTAATTACGTAAACGTGATAACCAATTTCAATTACTTACTCTGGAATACAATTTAGTTTTTTGTATCTTTTTCTTATCTTAAAAAATAAAGGGAGACTTTTGTATCTCTCATCTTGGGGAGTACAAAAACAAGAATAGAAATGTCAACAGATTCCAATTCCGATAATAGGCCCCAAAGAAACTTGGACATTAATCAAGATGGAATTGTTATTAATTACGTTAAACTAACATCTTTCTCGGAATTAGTATTGCGTAATTGGATTGACTTTATCCCATAAAATAATTAAATTAAATAACAAAATTGGAGTCAGTTCGCAAAGTCCTATTTTACTATATGAATTTTCACCATTTTAAAATGAATCAGTCTGTTCGCGATTGTACAAAATCAACCCGATGTTTCGACCTCATACGGATTTACATACACGCACGTAGATTTTCGTTACCAGACGAGTTCCAGTACCTACCTAACATATGTGAACCCAAAGAGGTCCATAACTCGGTCGATAAAGCAATTTATTAATAACGAGATTTCTTTTGGTGGAGTGATGCCTTAAATGAGGCAGATTTTGCAAACTCAGATATTTTCGTGATTAGGTTTAAGAAAACTGAGTTGGTCAATTTACTCTAGGTTTGTTTTTTAGGGTTCCGTACCTCAAAAGGAATACACGGTACCATTCTAGGGTAACTTCGTTGTCCGTCTGTCTGTCTGTTAGTCTGTCAAAACAGGGTCTTCCTTTTTCTCAGGAACGCGTGAAGGTATCAAGTTGAAATTAATAACGAATACGTAAGTCTACGGTCCCTTGGAGTTCCCAATAAAAACTACAGCGATTTCTGCGACATACTTTAATACTCGCAAATAAATCGAAACCTATATAGGGTACTACGTTGACTAAAAATCATGAAATCACGTAAAGCAAAAGTTCTGAAAATCGTAAATTTGTCGTTTTTGTTAACTTTCATTTGCAGTTGTAGAATGGTCCGTGACGTATTTCGATGTATGTATGTGAGCACATGTTTTACAACTATAATGTTTAGTCTGTTCTTCCGTAAGCAAAATACGAGCAATTGACGTGCGAGTTGCGGACACCAGCCCGTATTACCTAAGTTTGTTCTTGGGATAAATTCATCCCAACTACGGAACCCTTCACTGTGTGTGGACCAACACGCACTTGACCGGTTTTTGGAATGAATTAAATATAAATCAATGTAGCTTCTAAGCAATTTTGCGGCTATTTCTATGCTACTACAAAGTTTCATTGGATAGAATTTGAAATTTATCTATTAAATATTGAGAACAATTCGCAGAATTCAGTCCAATCCACGTAGTCTTAAAGTTAGGTACCTGTCCCACCGCTAGCAATTAACGAGAAGCAAGTAGAGCTAGAAACTCAAATTGACGACGACGACGGACATTCAAAGGTGCCTTTTATGGGCCTAAATGCTTTGACTTTGACTTTGAGTAGGCGAGCAACGAATAGCGAGTGCTCAACGGTGACGAGTGATTACTCGCTGGTATGGGTAGATACTACGAGTGATTCCCTCAGCGAGTGTTCTGCCCGCCTCACGAGCGGCGTTGAGCGAGTACTCCACTTCGATAGCTTCTGGCACTGCGACAAAACGAGTACTATCGGGGCGGTGCGAACTATCGGCGATCAACTATGTATACAGGTTATCCCGTAAGTCGGACGTCAAGCCTTCGTCGGGTCATAGTAGTTTTAACAGAAAAATATAATAAAAATAATAATACAAAAAATGCAGCAAATGGAGTTAAAAGACCGTCACAGGCAGTGGATTTTCTCCTATTTTTTTTAAGTGTCCGTAAGTTTTTAAATAGATGGCAAAGTTTTTTTTTTTTCTTTTTCGCTTACTATGACTTGACCTGACCTATCACCCGATTCCGGCTTTACGTCGACTTACAATCTTTTGTACGTTTCTAAAGAGAGAAAATCGAAAAATTGCTATGTCTTATGGGCGGGCGGGACAGGTGCCTTAAATTGCAAAAAAGATTAATCAATTCGGCGAAAGCTGATTGATTGAAATACTAACATGCCAAAGGCACAATGCTAATATTTACGAAGAGGGAACCTAGATTACTCTCGATTGATTAAACCAGCAACAGTTTGAAAAGGGTTGTTTACAAGTTCTTTTTCAGTCTGGATAATTATTATCCAGTTGAAAAGCAAATTTTGAAATGTTTAACGAGTTCTTCGTTTGAAGTTTTGATTGGGACTTATCTAAATACATTGTAATGAGAATTTGAATAGTTTGTTTCGAACATTTCAAATTATTTAAATTTAGTTTTTTTCCTGCCTTTGCCTTTTATTTAACCCAAATTCCCCTGCCCCATATGTTTAACTTAACCCTTGCCTCATTCATAAAAATACGCTATTACAATATTGATCATTTGATGGACCAATTTTATAAACTTGATTACTGCAACATACACAGCACAAGCAATATTGCTTTCCACTTATAAAATAAAGTCCCTTTGCTGAAACACAGGCCGGCAAAAAAATAGGGTTCGGTCAACAATTTTGCCTTACAGCAACAGGGTTCAGATAAAAATAAAAACGGGTTAGCGGTGAGTCGTCCGTGTTGCAAGTGACGAAGCCATAGCAGGATGCCCAATCTAATTATTGGACGCCGGGGAAAATTGTAGACGAGTATTTTATAGACTTTGTGGTGGTTTTTCCTATGAAGTTCGAGGTTGTTCTAGTTATGAATAGTTTCTTGTATTTTATTTTGAGGGTCCGATTGCGTGCTTTCTACTCTACACTTGATTTGATTTGACAAAATCTTGATAGGATTTTCATGTAGGTGCAGGTATAACTAATGGTCGTCCGTCCGTCTGTAGTATTTAAGTTTAAGTCCTGACTGGAGGCCTTAATTTATTAGGGCACCACAGGCAAGTCCGCTTAAGCTGACGACAACCTTACAGGTTGACCTGCGAGATGCCAAACAAAAAAAACAAAAAAAAGTCTGCCAGCGGCCTGTATAACATGAACCATAATAATTAGACAGTTGAAATTTTCACAGAGTAATTCTTTTAATTTAATTTTTTCATCAGAATCTTACAAAACACATAATACATGGAATCAGTGTCAGACAACACTTTCATATTGTTAGAGACTGGTGCCTAAACTAATCTCTAGGCCTGGATGTATGTATGTATGCCTTTCTCTAGTATGTATTTCTATTGCCGCTATATAAACAAATAATAAATATTAAATAAAAAACGAAAGGGCGCGTTTCTTGTAAGGGGACCCCATACAAGTAACGCGTTTAAAAAAAAGATGTATTGTTAAATATTGTACGGTGGTACGGAACCCTTCGCGTGCGAGTCCGACTCTTACTTGACTCTTATACAGCATTTGCCATAGCCAATGTCCTTTTTCTGGTACTAGGCTGCGAATTGTGTATTTCATTGGTCAACGATTGATCAACCGGTTTAGATGTGAAAAAGGTAAGGACAGACAGACTTACTTTTGCATTGACAATATTAGTATGAAAATTATTCATAGATGATGAAAGAATATAGACCAAGCCTAAACTAAGCCGTAGGCCTGTATTTCAAGACACCAGGTCTCCGCCCTTTTACAAAGTGATACTTTTTATTTTCTTAAGTACTTGTACATTGACAACCTAACATATAAAAAATTAACAACATATTATGTGAACAAGATTTTAACGAGATAATAAAAAGATTGGTGGCTCGAGTCAAAAACTTAAACTTTACAGTGAAACTAAACGTTTGTTAATTAAGTTATTTGTGTGTGAAAGTGTTTGTGTGGAGTGGTGTTGGTCAGTGTGAGCGATGTGTGGGTGTGTGGGTGTGTGTATGTGTGTTAGGCGCGCTTTTTTTTGAGGTTAGGTTAGGTTAGTTAACTCACCTTGAGTTGGCAATGACAGCCGGTGGGATTTCAGCCCCCACTTTCGGCGGCTGGCGCGCGCGGCTGGGGTGCTATCAATGCTGATTCCAAATCTGGGGGGCCCGAGCGCCGTTAGGCGGCTCTACGTGGGGATCGTGCGATCGATGGGCCTTTACGGGACCCCGATCTAGGCGGCCGACCTAACGGCCAGTAGCATCTCTGTTCTGCGAAAGCCGCAGAGAGCAATGGCCGTCGAAGTCGTAAGAGGGTACCGCACGATCTCCTATGAGGCAGCTTGAGCACTAGCCGGATCCACGCCCCGGGACCTAGAGGCGAAGGTGCTCGCGTCACTGTATCGGTGGCACGAGGAAGCGATCGCGCGGGGCGAGGGCGAGGGGCTCCCTGTGGTTTCATGTGACGCCTGTACTTTCGGGGCATTGGTGTTTCGGGAAGTATCTGTGTCGCATAAACAGGGAGCCGGACGTCCGGTGTCACCACTGCGTCGACTGCCGGGAGGACACGGCGTGGTATATGCTAGCAGAGTGTGCCGCTTGGGAGGAGCCATGCCGTGCCCTCATCTCAGAAGTAGGCAGTGACCAGTCGCTGCCGATCGTAGTAAGGAGTGGGCAGTGATGAGTCCTGGGCCGCGGTTTCCTTCTGCGAAACAGTAATCTCGCAAAAGGAGGCTGCGAAAAGGGAGAGAGAGATCACGTCCACTCTCCCCATCCGCAGCAGGCGTACCGGGCGTAGGCGGTGGGCGGACAACGCCCTCTTCTAGCCCCCCTAAATGGGTCTAGGCCGCCGTCCCCCATACATCAGGACCCAAGGTGGCGGCACGTAGTGCTCCACGCGCGCCCCTCTTAAACGTTGCAGGGAGAGTCAAACATCTCACTCTCCCCCCACAAACCCTCTCCCCCCACAAACCCGAGCAGGCCCACCGAGGCGGGCCGGCAGTCGGGGTTACGGAAAAATCGTATGTTCCCGCGACCCCGACGTAGATGTGAGATGGGACACCGGGGTGGTTTTAGTCAGTAAGAGTCTGGCAGACCCCTCTGCACGCCCCAGGGCGGAGGACATCCATGACGATTTGATCCAACCCGGATAAAAAAAAAGGTTAGGCAGATGATGAATATTCATAGATGTCCAAATGCTTTGTATCTTATGACTATTTTTCATCCAGTGAAAAAACAAAGTTTCTACAAATGCTGTGTAACACACGATATTTCATCTTCACGAAAAGTACTTCATTCAATGTAGGTTTGAAAACACGTTTCTAAAGATCAATAAACCATATCTCAACAATTCATATCGCTCCAATACTTTCCACCAGAGATCAGAAACGATTAGACGCAGAAACTCCAAACAACACGTCGCTTACAATCGAGAACAGAATAGTTGTAGATAGCAAACTATCGGGGCACAGCTGAGCGTATATTACGTACTGTCATACCGCGTTATTTACGACTGTGCTCAACTGTATCGCGCGTTTCCTTTGTGAGGGTCACACACTGGAAGACACGTGCATTTTACAGAAATGAGATATGTTTTTTTTTTGTCTGGGTATTGTTGGCTATACCGAAAATTATTTTAAGATTTTAGAATCCTCTCGAACAATTTCGGCCACGGTGGCCAATCTCAACGGAGCGATAGCCAGGTACGCAGGAGATGTTATAGTGCACAAGTGTGTTCTCAAACGCAGGTGCACTCTCTGTTCCTTTTCTGGGCCGACAATTTGACACGACCGGAGAGATATCAGGCGCAACACCAACGGCTTTACGTGCTTTCCGAGGCAAGGGGGTCACTCCACCAACTGCCAAACTCCGGGCTGCTATTGAGAAATTGCCAATATTTGCCAATCTGGGAATAGGTATGATGGATGACATTATTTTTTAATCAAAAAACAAATTGTTTCCAAATAGTTTTAACAATATTACAAAAAGTGTAAAAGCTTAAAAACTACCAAGATATAAACGTTTTAAAATAAGTGTTAGACAAGGATAGCACTATCGTAGAAGTGACGTCACGACTATGTGACTTCATACTAGCGCCATATATTGTCGGTACCGCGTACTATATTTACATCGATTTAACTGAGTTTTTCGATTATCTCATTTTTAATATGCCTTCTTTGAAATTATTTTTTTGTTGTACTTTTTTAATTTTAGTTATCATCCCTATTGAACCTTGGACCCCCCCCCCATGCTCAGCAGTTGCGCATGCGACCGCGACTCATAAAACTTGTGCACAATTTTATTTTACTTGTTTCTTTTTAGACAATCAAAAATGTTTTCTCAGTAATGTCATTAAAACATTTACCTGCGTTTTTTTTTTTGACATTGAGCTACAAAAATAATCATAATACCGAAACGATTACTCTTTGGCCTCGTCTGTGTAATAAAACTGTTACATAAAAAAGCTATTAACCGTTTCAAGCGCGCTAAATATAACTGGCTCAAACATTCTACACAAATTTCTGTTATCGAAAAAAGTATCATATTTAAACGTATGTTCTCTTCAATAGCTCTTTGAGTTTCACTCGTCTCTTTGTCGGGACGTGTGACTGTCTGTTCACGCACCTGAACCATTGGACTGGTTCAGACAGATCAATCGTGAAAATACGCCAGATATTACGTATCACGTTCAACTTCGCAGAATAGATGTAACAGTGTAGCGAGCTTGATGTTATGTAGCGATATTTATTATTGTGTGCGGTGTTGTGTGAGATCTTTGTTGAGATACTGGATCTTGTGCTTTATTGCGAATCAGCTGTGACTCTTTTATTTTCAAACTGAAGGTTTTTATTTTGGACTGATTTGTACCTAAGCATACGTAGCATGTAATTTATTTATATTTAATAAGCCCATCAACACTACAATCACTGAAAATTCCCACAAAAAAATTTTTTTTTTTTTCATTTGGTTCTTTTGTATTTTGTTAATGTGAGAACGTAATAACCCAGTACAATTCCGCAGATTAAATGCTTCAATAAGATCATTCAAATATGGACCACGTCTTCTCCCTCTTAATCTATGACCATCCACTAAATGACTGAGACACCTGTGTCGGCGTTTATTCCAACCCGCAGCGCAGTGGGAAGCTGTTCAAAATCACGCTTCAAAGACGCGATTCTTTTATTTTTTAAGCTTTGATTCTAAAGCGCATGACACCGTTCTTAAAAAGCAGCGTCTTGTCAAAATATGCCACTCAAAAGCGTGCAGTTTTTTTATGTAGCTCAAACAAGTGGCGCAAGTTTTTCATGGTTTTCTTTTAACCGATCATCTTAGAGCAATACATTTTTATTCCATAAAACAAATATTCAATATTAATGGATGTTTGCACCACCGTTCACAATTTTTTAAATGTTTTTAATTCGTTTAGCGCTAAATTGATTCCGTGATTTGTTCTGCATCCAACGGTTAATGGTTTTCCAAGAAAACTCATCGAGTCACTGCATAGAGTACACCAATGAAAATTGGCACAAATTGGAGCAGACAGATACATGAAACAATTAACCCAACGACTTTATTGATAACTTAATATTTAATTAAAAATTAAAGTAAAAACCCCGACGCAAACAAAAACAATCTAAATCTGTTCAACCGTTTGGGAAATACGATGCCGCATAGACACAGATACACACGTTAAACTTGTAACACCACTCTTTTTCCGTCTTAACAGTCGCATCTGCACATCCCTATTCTGCATTGCCTACCTGCGTCAGCCATTTTGTGCTCTCACATGGTGGCGACGCATCGAACAATTAGGTCGGACAGCATGTAACTAGAGTTGCGCGCACGACATACGTTACATTCATGTGATCGTAACAGGGCTTTGACGGCTTAACATGGAGATGGAGTCGGTGACGCTGCAACTCGATCGCGATGGACCACTTGTAATAAATACAAAGGTATGTGGGATGAAGTGGGACCCTCCACTTCAGCACACCAAAGGGTACCATCAAAGGGAGTGCTAGGTAGAAGCGTGGTTGATGATTTTAGGCTGTGTGTAGCTGTATGTTGTCGTGGTTTTCCCGTACTGTGACATGTATTGGAAATGGGACTAATGATTAACAGCATATACAGTGCAATGAAGGGGGCATTTGTCGATCTTGAAAAATTCATCCTGTTAACAGCAAAATACGATAAGGAAAACTGGAAATGTACTGATGTCTTTATTTCTCAGTGACAAACAAGACTGATTACCCTTCAGATTGTATCTTATTTGAAAATGTTGTGGTATGTTTGGATGCCGATAACCGTAAGAAATTTTCGTGGAAGGAAAAGGAAGAGTGAAAACTAAGGCACATATATAGCTTTGTGGGAATAAGAAGACAGATGAAGATATTAATTAGCTACTATTGTCAAATCTTTACCTAGGTACTTCATGTTAACAAATCATCATTAAAGATTATTTCCTGCTGAAGAAAATATTTATCTTCACGCTAATCACCGGAAAGTCAAGTTCAAAAGTTTGAGTCGACAGATTTGGACTGGTAACTGGTGGACAATAATTAAAGTAGGATCCATGCCCCCCCCCCCTCCCCCCACCTTACTCTTTCCCCTGGAGATAGAATTTGAATAGCTTCCCCGTGAGCTGTTTCTGTGCTATTCGAAACAACAAAGCCGCGGAAATGAAGATGGCTCCTCCCTAAATGTTCTTCAGTGTTTTCAGTTATTTTACAAGAAATTTTAGGCACAGTCGTATTTCGATATGAGTGAAGTATTTCCATCTGACGTTCTTTTTTAGTAACCCCCGCAAGAAAGAAGAGGGTTATTATATTGTAACTTTATTTGTGTGTCTGTCTGCGACATTGTAGATCACAAGTGGCTGAACAGATTTGTTTGAAACGACCTGGTTTTATATTTTTTTTGCTAAGTACAGAGTTTACTAGGTTACAAAAAAAACTGTTCAGCCGTTTTTAGAAGTTTATGTTTGCGTCGAGGGTTTTTGATTTATAATAAGAACTTGTAAAAGCTTTGTTTTAAACCGATTCGTTCTTAACTTCTTATTACAGGATGAGTTTGCTCTTAACAACGTTAAACAACTGTTGATTTAAATGAACAGTAAGTAGCGATTGCTTTTTTCACTTTCATCATTTCAATAATGCTTATCAAGCATCAACTTTTTCTACCCACCCCTGTCTTATCCTATTATTCCTTTCACTCGTATCGCCCATAATCTAGAAACAGATATAACAACTACAGGTTTTAGACTTCAACACAAAATCTCGCTTTCAAACCGTTTCACATTTTACATTTCCATTACTTTTTATAATGAATACAGCGACTGTGTGGATTTTAAATTGGCGTATAAGTGTGCCGCCGGCCCACGTCGGTGCCTGTCTTGAATAATTTAAGCTAATTCTACCCGCAATTTGAGCATATAATAGGCCCAAATTCCGAAATTAGGCCCAGCCACAATGTCGGCCGGACAAGAAAGAATCTTAAGCGAGATGGTTTTAATTGAGACTTTGATTTTATTATTGTAAAGAGGTGGGGAGGTTGTAAAAAGGAGGGGAGGTATCTTTTTATCAACAATTAGGTTATTTCAATACTAAAAGCTACGATATGATTAAGGGAGCATACTTTTTGAGGTTTGTAATCTAAATCTTTGTAATATTAAATATTCGGCAATTTTCTTTCGCTGACCTTCGTGATATATACCCTATTCAGACCAAAACCATTGATTAAAAACGGAGTAGAAACGTATCATCACGCTTTCATTTTTCTTTCACTGACCTCCTCGCTGACATATTACCCTATACAGGCCAAAACCATGGATAAAAAACATACTAAAAACGTTACATCATTACATCACGCCTTATTTCCCCGAAGGTATGGGCAGAGGAGTTTAATAGTACACCCACATTTCGCCAGTTTTGTTTATTAAGTTCCATGTAATAGGGGGCGAGCCTGTCGCCACCAATAGGGCACAAATCCAGACTCCGGGCTGCTACTGAGAAATTACAAAACATTAAAATTCTACTAAAATATTATAAAAGTAAAGCATCTATGTACTATATATTATGTATCTACGTATTGGTGTACCACAATGTCCTCGGCAGGGTACTTTATTACAGATCGCAGATCATCAATCACTTGTGTCAATATCAATAAGTTGCTAAGGCACACCGCGGCTCGAATTTGTTTGTAAATATAATTTTACGGTGTATTTATTTCCATTGTAGCAATAATAGAACTTTAATCTGTTTCGTACCTAACTATGCTATTGTTTGGTTTAATTTTTTTTTTTTAATTTTTGGTCGAAAGTTGGAGAACCTTTCACAATCCAAGCAAAGATTTGAGTCGAAAAAATATTTTTCCCTCGTGAAACGACATACTGATACACTTCCCTAATTATAAAAAATGTAGGAAGAACCGACTACCCTGAGTGCTCAAAGCATACTTCAAAATTTTTGCAATTGGAGGCTCTTTTAATGGATTTACCTACATTTCATTAAGCAAAAAAAGCATGTAAAAGCCGATAAAAAGACATTGAATTTTTAAACAAAACTTGAAGTTGTTTCCCGAAAAAATAACACCTATTCAATATGGCTCGTAATTAAAGACAAGGTAAAGGAATATTTTGCACAGATGCTTAGCTCACCCAAGGTCGAAACGTTTGCAATGCCCATGGGCATCGTAAGTAGCTTGGGTTCTTAGTTTGAGTAGGTCCAAAAGGGATGGAAATGCCCTTTATGGTTAGCTTACCGAAAATGTATGTTTTCGACTACCTGAGGGATCGGTGCCAGCTTTGTAAATGGTAAGTTTTGAAAGATATTTATCAAGTGAGATTTGTTTTACTTTTTCGACTGTTATATGCTGTGTTCACTCGAAAGAATATTTCGTAAGAAATATAATAGCTATAATATAATATACATTTATTTATATGTATACACGGGACGTCCCGTATCTACCATAATAGTCAACAGAAAAAAAATGTATTATTAATAAAAAATCAAAGTATTAATTTTGAATACTTGGTTTGGAAAAAAAAAAACATTTCCTTCCGGACGCGAGCAGTTGGCTGTAAATTTTAAGCTACAGTTTCCATAAGCATTATTCAGGATTACATAATTAAAAGAAAATGTTAAAAAAAAGTTTTAAAAATATAGCAATAGCAGTTAAAAGACCGTCACAGGCAGTAGGCAGTAGATTTTCTAATTTTTCAAATACTCAGTATTGTTTTTTTTATATTTTCTGTTATCTATTATGACCTATCATCCGATTCCGTCTTGACGTCGACTTACGGGACACACTGTTTTTTTATATTTATAAATGGCATCTCGCAGGTCAACCTATGAGGTTGTCGTCTGCTTAGACGGACTTGCCTGTGGTTGCCCTAATAAATTAAGGCCTCCAGCCAGGACTTCACCCCCTGTGGGTTACGAACGTACGGGCGTCGCTGGAAGAGGGCAGCAAGGGACTAGCTGGATCAGGATTTGAGTGATTTAGGGACGAATTTAAACCTACAGGCTCAGCGGCGCGGGCTGGCTCGAGCAAGGGTCGGGAGGGGCGTTGATTTGGGCGTCACGGCGGGCCTCGGCGGCGAGGACGGTTGGAAGGCGATCGGGTTTTGGGCTTATGTAGTGAGCTGGTGGCCTTACTACTCTCCTGGAGGAGGGTAGTGGCGTCGTCGGGGGCGAACGGGACACACTGTGTATTTAATATTTATTTATTTGGAAGTGACGGAAATGCGTTACAAATTATTTATGCTTTGACGACATGAATGGTTTTAGCATCCGGTTCCATGGGTCTTAGACGCCCTAAGCCGAGCTCCGTATCAAACAGGGGGTACCCATAGCGTAATAGTTGCTTAGTTTATAAGTTTTTTAAGCCCTGGCTGGAGGCCTATTTATTGGCCTCCCAAATTGACTTGAGAGTTGATATTTAGAAGAAGAAAAAAAACGGTTTTAATGTCTTATTATCGGATTATTTTGCGACTGTAACGTTAAGGGAAATTATGAAAAAAGGAAAATTATATATCAATTTCAACTACCAGAAGCTTATTCATATTTTCGGATATAAAGATTAAAATCCTTACACTGTTACCGTAGGCTCAATTAAGGGCACAACATCACACTCCCGTGATGATATAAGGCCGTCTACACGTTTGCGTATACAGTGACAGCGAAGCGTCCGCGGCTCCCCGGTAATCGATCGCGTGTCATCAATCACCCGCGTCGCGTCGCACTGTTGCCAGATACGGTTTTGTGCGTTTTATTAGCCGTTGTCCATTGGCTATGAATATTAGCATAGAATAAGAATGTGTAGAAGCGAAAGTCCAGAGGGCATAAACAAGTGACAAACGCTTTCAAAGCTTTTCGTATTTCTACGACGACTTTCAACAGGATTGATTAAAGCTACCGACAAGCTTATGTCAATCCAATTTTGACTTTTCACTGTCACTTTGTCTAGACCCTCAACTCCGAAGGCTTTCTTAAGCTGGGTACACGATATTACATTTTATTTTACTGTATTTGAATTTCACGAATCGACGCTCGCTATAATTGTGGTTACCAAGTGTTAAAACACGCTGTGAATGTGTGGGTAATCGCACGAGCGATCGTTACCGTCCGAGACGATAGCGAAGTCTGTGTCTAAATATATGTCTATTGTGTGCGTGTGTGTGTGTGTTATGCGCTGACGCTACTCGTCTTCACGCACACATTTAGCGTGTTTGTACACTTGGTTACCATAAGTAAAGCGTGCGTCGCTTTGTGAGACAAAAATACTGTACGAAAGAAAGTCCGGGTTCTATCGTCACTTGCACGGTCGATCATCAACAAAATTGTAAACCCTTTGTTCTAACTTCAGAACGCTGGTCGCCGAAGGGTGGTGGAGAGATATTTACAAAGTAAAGTGTACTTGTGTTCAGTAAAAAGTACAATATGTTTCGCTTCTACGCGATATTTCTATTCTTTGCCAACGGGTATGAATATTACTCATCGTGTGTGGACGAGTGGCCGAGTGTGGGTTGATTATCTGGTGTTAATTTAAGTGTTATTGATTGAGTTTTGCGCATAATAATAGCTCAAAATAGACTATCCCTTTTCAAACTGAAATAATCAGATCTGAAACTATTAATATAATCTTTAGCAGGGAAGCAACAATAACAAAGCCTTTAATCGTGAAATGGCGAGCAAGATGTCGTGATTTTGATCCATAAGTAGTAATTGCTTTGTGGAATTGAACCCTGTTTTTCGCATTTTAAAAAGCATAAAAGACTTAGTCATTTAAAAAAAAAAACAAAAAAAAACTTTAAAATGAATGACATGAATGTATAATCCCCTTAAATCCACATACATATAAAGACCAAGAGGTCGTGAGTTCGATCTATACTTATTACCCCATTAAATTCACCTCTTTCTTTTCAGTAATTGACGTGTTCCGATAGGGCTGGTGCCTCAAGGTCGCGGTAAGTTCGAAAGAGATACCGTGGCCCTGGCACAGGCAACTGAAGGAAGTGGTGGGTTTTAGTCAGTAAGAGCCTAACACGCCCTCTCGCTCTCGAAGTCATTTGATGATTAACACTGTACTTTGAAAACATTGTAAAAGACGAATATTTTTAAAAGAGTAACCATGGAGTTTCCTGCCGGCTCTTCTCCATAGGAAACGACCAATTGGAACCGTGCACCTAGATCCTGACGTTTCATAAGTGCCCATGTAGGTTTATGTGAAATAAAATATTTTGATTTTTGATTTTGATTTCCCATCCAAATTTTCCACATCATGAAGCCGTTAAAAAAAAACACCCAGTTTTTTTAATAACTTTAAATACAAAATTTTGCTTGAATGTGTATGGTATGACCCTTTAAAATCCACAGAGTTTTCCCAAGTGTTACAGATATTCAGTCGCCACAAGTAATTTGCTAGCTGTATTATGCTTTCTGTGCTGTCGCGAAAATAGAACCCGCTATTTTAAGCACAGGAAACTGTGCAACATTTGTTGCACTTACACATGATTCTCTCATAATTGAGTATAATCTAAATGATAGTTAGGATCTGTAGAATATGTGGGAGCGGCTCGTAGAATAGTAATAGTAGGTACTATAGACATATCAAGAACCCAGTTTTATCTGACCTCGCATTTTATAGGCTTTTCGTACAATGAGAAGTCAACTAATACTAGATATGTTTAGCTTGATGAGTCGTCGTGTGTACCTTAAGATAACACTATTCCCCTTTGTATACAGGGTGTTCCGTAACTCCACGTGAAGCCGAAGTCAGGTGATAGGTCATAAAAATTAACAGAAAAAAAAATTAAACATCAATATCATAAAATATCATAAAAATTGTAGCAACAGTAGCTAAAAGATTGTCACAGGAATTTCTCGTTTTTTTTTTTACTACAAATGCCCGTAATTCTTAAAATACAAAAAAAAAACTGTTAACTATTATGACTCGTATCTTCCGATTCCGGCTTGGCCTGTATAAACGTTGCTTACAGTGATGATTAGCGATTGTTAAACCATATTTTTTTACGTTTAAACGTCTGTTAAATTTAAGCAACTCTTATAACGAGGGCTCGTGCTAAGTAACAGCCGCACGGTTTGATCGATCAGGTTAAGCAACGTTTGTCGCGGTGGTTCCTCGGTGATGGGAGTGACCATCTTTACATACCAAGACCTCTCCGTTCATTGGAAAGTACGCTAAGCTGTTGGTCCCGCATGTAATTAGTAGATCCTTGATCGTGTTTATGGGTCGTCAGAATCCTGAAAGTCTGATAACCAGTTCATGCATCCGGTCAGACTGGAAGCTGACCCGAAATATTTGGGAAGAAGCTAGGCAGATGATGATTATGATGATGATGATGATGATGATGATGAGTTTTAGTTTTAAACTTTAAACTCCATTATATTTTAGTAAAATGCAATCTTATATAATCTAATATGGTCGTATTTACAATGAAAAAGTAGGTATAATACGGCAAAAAAAAACAATATTGGTGGAAGGAGCACAACTGTTCAATGATTTACCAGAGGATGTAAAGAAATGTGATAGAATAAAAAAAAATTAAACATTTGTGTACCCTGTAACGTCACCAACATTCCAGAGGCAAACATAATGGTATTATTTATTTAATAAGCACTTTGTACCTATCTCATTTTAAGTGAACTATTAATGTTCTTATGAGAAATAACATTCTTTAAACTTAAACCTAGGTATAATAAGGCTTTCGTTAATATACCTCCGACATTATAGCCGAGAAAATTAAAGATAATTTCTGGGAGGCGAACATTTGTGTATCAAGGTTTCCAGCACTAATTATAGCAACAAGGTGCCTTTGGCTTACCTAAATATGTCAAATAAAATGTTCCCTCAAGTCCCTCTGAAATCTGAAGTAGGTTACAAATGTTTTATCAGTTGATAAAATACTGGAATCGTAGAATAATAACTCATAGCTCATTTTTTTGTAGGCAGCCTGTATGAGAATAACCTAGTCTCATACAGGCTGGCTACAAAAAATTGACGCCACTTTGGTGTTTATGTGTTACGCTGTGTTCAACAAAGGTTTAATTTGAGCAGCACTGACGGCTCGCTGCGCTACCTAAGTCGTATAAGGTATTGAGTTGCTTCACTTTTGGTGCTCGTTCTAGGTTTCTATGCGTTATTATTCTAAGACTGGAATGTTCGAGGAATTCCTCAGTGGCTTGCCCTAACTGGCACTTTAGCTGGAGAAATGTGGGTGCACTATATAGGTACACCTCTGAAGAACCGTTTCAAAATGCGGGTGTAAGTAAAATAAAAAAACTTTATTTTTCCAAGAGCATATTATAGAGCATTATTTATAACAGTATCACTTCAAAGTAAAGCCGATTTCATCCCAATATAACCGAGCGAAGGTGTTAGCTGGGGGGTTAATTAGAACGGTCGCATTGCACGGGTGACACGCGACGCGGTATGCCGTCCCGTTGCTTAGCAACCGAACGCTTTGAAGTGAACGCTAACACCACAACATAGGTACAGAAGGTCGGCTCCAAACAACGAGTAAGTCCGTATGCACATATATTGTATGGTACATGTACGGTACGTACCACGTACGTCTGATGATGTTTACATATTAAGCTGCAATACTGAGGTGCAATAGGAAATATGTATGTATGTATGAATTTGCTTGTATGTTTTTACCGCCATAGTGTAGTAAAAAAAAATACGACGTCAAAAAAGCAAAATAAGTACTTAAAAAAAAGTTTTAAATAGACAACCGACACGGCCACCATAAACGCCCTCCATTTTGGCGCGCTCGATGTGACGTCATAGTCTATATGAAATTGACTACGGACTGAATCGCTAACACTGCTACGAGTTTACGAAAACATTGACATTTATTGTTGTCACAGACATTTACGTCACATTCACTCTGACCAACGGCGTCGCTTTTCAAATATTTGATTTCCCATAGTTTTATCGCACGTTTCAATTTATTTATTACTATAAAAGAAGTTATAATAAAAATATTAATGGAGGCATAATCATTCTGAAGTATAAACAGTTTATAAACCTTAATTTACCCATATTTGAATCACATTTAAATGAACTATTTCCGTATTTTTAAGAACGTTCAAATACTAATCTGTCTCAGTTTGTCAAAAAGCAAACCTAATTTCAACGTCATTATTTGATTTACCTTTGATTTACGTTAAATAACAAATTGTAGACATTTACTGCCACGAGATTACGACTTGAATTCGAACTTTTTTTTTGATACGTCACTTAGCATTCAGATTGATGCATTTCACAATTTTTTTTGGGAATGGCATCTCGCAGGTCAACCTATGAGGTTGTCGTCTGCTTAAACGGACTTGCCTGTGGTTGCCCTAATAAATTAAGGCCTCCAGCCAGGACTTAAACTTATGTACTAAAAAACTAAGCGACAACGCTAAGGGCACCCCCTGTGGGGTACGAACCTCGGCTTAGGGCGTCGCTGGAAGAGGGCAGCAAGGGACTAGCTGGATCAGGATTTGAGTGATTTAGGGACGAATTTAAAGCTACAGGCTCAGCGGCGCGGGCTGGCTCGAGCAAGGGTCGGGAGGGGCGTGGATTTGGGCGTCGCGGCGGGCCTCGGCGGCGAGGACGGTAGGACGGCGATCGGGTTTTGGGCTTATGTAGTGTGCTGGTGGCCTTACTACTCTCCTGGAGGAGGGTAGTGGCGTCGTCGGGGGCGATGCATTTCACAATTGCAAGCAAGCTACTTTTATACTTTTGTGCAAGTAACATACATAATATAATGTGTATTGTGTGCTTTGCAATGGTCAAATGACAGTCGCGTTGGCTTGCACTGTCTTACATAGATACGAAACGATCGTTGTGCGGAGCTAGACTTTTGAACTTATTTATTTTGTGCTGACAACTATTCTCACTCACTCGATCCTCGCATGGAACCGTTTTGAAGTTATTTTTCACGTGTTTAGTTTGATCAAGTGTGTTTTTGAGTTTATAAAGAGATAAGGGTGGGGGAGGGAGTTGATTAAATAGGGGATGTCATGTGTTTACATTGAAGAGCTCTTTGCATCAAGGTGAATAAGCTCAATTTTTAGGCTGATTTTGCTAAAATATTTATTTACTTTAGGTCAAAACAGTATGGGTATGTTAACTTTAGTTATGTATAGTTTAATAGAGAATTTTCTGAGTCAGTAAGTTCGCCGATTGTAAAGCTTCTCACTGCATTTTTACTGTTTACAACTTCGACAATCAATGATTTCATAGAGGATGTTTTGTTGTCGTCACTCTGAACGGTGCTAATGTGGATGTCGATTCTCAACCGTATTTTTTCACATAAATGTCCTGAAAACTCCATTCCTCAAATCTTCAAATTAAACTAGAATGAGGAGGCGTCTTTGTTTACCATCAAAATCAAAAGTCATTTATTCATTCAATTAGGCTGAGAATCAGCACTTTTCGAACGTCAAAATTACATAAGACTGTCCCTGACGCCCGTCTTCATCACCTGCTAGTACTTTAGCTGTATAATCAGAAAGATCTACTATCACGTCCATTATCTTCCTAAAGGTGTATCTTTAATGTGACCTAATTTCCAATAACCGAGCAACATCTTAACAAAACACATTGTGCCGACGATCGACGCTCGCAATTCATACATTATGCATTGACTGGTGGCTACCGTTTCCATGGCACGTGGGATAAGAGCCACCTGTGAGCTAGCAATGTACGTTCAAATGTGAGAAATTCCCATCGGCCATTCGATAAAGTGGGGCGGGGATTGACTAGTAGGGTCAGAACTGCGCAGATGGAGTTTCTATATAGGCTTTGTCCAGCAGACAGGTGTGGTATGGTCATCATTGGCCTAAATACGTTCCTGCCAAGCCCTTATATATTGTTATTCTAACAATTATTTTAATTATTATAGCATAGGCACGGGGTCTCAA
Source organism: Dasypolia templi (assembly GCA_963555695.1). Taxonomy (NCBI): domain Eukaryota; kingdom Metazoa; phylum Arthropoda; class Insecta; order Lepidoptera; family Noctuidae; genus Dasypolia; species Dasypolia templi. Next base: position 6,460,049 of record OY743137.1, on the reverse strand, counting down.
TTCCAACAAATGATAATGTGGCTTTGAAAAAATCATAGATGGCAGCGTTGGCTACCTATTAAGAAATTAACAATCATTAGAAAGCGATAGACGGCAGAATTATGAAGCTGAAGTAAGATTGGTAAATATCAAAACGTCCTTGTTTAATGCTGATTTATCTGTGGCGGCATCTACACCGCCAAATGCGAAAAACGCATCACACTGACGTCACACAAATCCTGCATCGCGCAATCAGTTTACCGCGCTGCTAGCATATATACAACTTCCCGACAAAAATCATCGGGAAGTTGCACAACAATCATCGGGAAGTTGCCCACCAGATACGACATCCATCCGGTCGAAGGATCCTCCCTTTTCCAAGAGTATGAGTGAACTTTACACCCTGTTCCACATATCTATTTACACTCAAAATGCACGTGTTTTCAATAAAAAACATAAATGAAGATTTTAACTTCAATTCGAACCCATAAAATGATGGAAGTAGCCATCTGTTAATAATTTTGTTTATAGCCCTCGACAATAGATGGAGTTTTACTCAACTTGTCCTGTCATCACAGTCACCACTATCGTGACTAATTTAAATCAAACCACGTTTTTTTTTAAAATCTTTTACTTTACGTTTTAAAAGTAGGTCGACTCCTAGATGGCGTTGTGAAACTACAGTGTCTGGCAATTAGTGAGTTGTTGCCATCTGTTGAAAATTTGGGTGAAGAAAAATAACCGGCTCACTAGCCAGACTTATGGAGGTCTCATTTCTTTGTATGGAATTGGGTATCTGTACTTGATTATATTATCTGTGGCATAGGTAAGAAGTAACAAATGAGAAAACCTTGCTCTAATGACAACAGCTTCGTACACACGGACGATTAAACAAATCCAGATTGTGCGACTCGATTAGGTTAAACGGTTTGCCAAATACTGTTAATACTTTGAGACTGTCGGTAATCACTGATTAGGGTTGTTTGAACAAACATAACTTCGTAACCCAAATGTAGGTTCAGTGATACTTATAAGCCGTTTGCTCAAAATTGCCACGTCCAAGAATTATATTTACCCCATTAAACCCACCCTGTTCATTTTTTTTTCTTCGTTCATTTATGAGATATGCCAGGCCAGATTCATTTCCACGAATAGCGTATGGTTTTTGATATAATTTCCAGCCGTTCGTTGGTATTAAACAGAATTTCATCACTTTAATTAACATTTTCTGAAATATCTATTAACATTTAAATAGAACAACACGAGAGGGAAATACAAAAACCTATTTGGCTTAATTTTCCGGCAAATTAAGCTGCCGAATAGGTACCAGCGATTCGTTCAATCATATCATAATCAGCCTGTAATGTTCCCACTCCTGGGGCACAACACAGGCCTCCTCTCTGTGAGAGGGAAGAGGCCGTAATCCACCACGCTGCCAACTGCGGGTTGGAAGATTGAAGATGTCTTTGAAATTTTTTGTTTCTAGAACATGCTGGTTTGCTTTTGAGAGTAGTGGAGATGAAATAATTTATGCAAAGTAAAACGCCTGTCAGGGTTCGAACCCACGACCTGCAACTTGTAAGTCAGGGCTGATACCACTGTGCCACCACATGCTGCAATCTGCTCTGCTCTTTTCAATAATATTTCACGTAAATATCCACATGCCCCGTCGAGTTTTGTGTAACAATATTGTAATTAATAAACCAGGTACCGTATGACTGATGCCCTGTGAACGTGAAATTAAAACATATTTCATTCGTATTGACACTGGCCGTCGGCAAACATACGCTTTGTAATTAATAAAGTTGCTATTTAAATATTAATAATGAACTGCCAGTCACAGATCGGCTCGTTGAGAGATTGGTAAAGGAAATGAGTATTGTTTAAATGTAATATTAAATTTTCGGTTAATATTAACTGAGTTATTCTGCCTTTTGATGTGTCAGTCAACTTGAACCATCGCAATAGTTATTTATTTATTTAGATTAACCAACGTTCGTGAAAATAACAGAAATGACAGGAAACAACAGAAAAAAAAGAAATAAATGTAATAAACAATTATAGGTAAATACAGCATTTTCAATACAATATGCTGGAGAAAGACGTATTAAAGCCCGCGTTCAAGGCTTCAATAATGACACTGAGCTCTTGAACACGATTTAGATTTCCTGATAGCATTCAGAGTCATTTGTGAAGATTTATTTAAGTAGTTGCGCCACAATATTTTGTTTGGCCTTTCGCATCTAGTCTGTCTTAGGAGAGCAGTGGTGGCCCCGTGGTAACAATCGCGACTTACGAGTTGTAGGCAGTAGATTCGAACCTAGGCAGGAGCTTTTCTTTGTGTAAATTATTTCATCACCACTGCTCTCAAAACGGTGAAGGAAAACATCGTGAGGAAACCGGCATGTCATAGAACCTAAAATTCGAAGACATGTAACTTCTACCAACCCGCACTGGGCCCGCGTTGTGGATTACGGCCCAATCCCTCTCATAGAGAGGACGCCTGTGTCCGAGAAGTGGGAACAGAATAGACTGATTATGATCCAGTCTGTTCCCACAGTCACATACAAGTCCACAAGTCAGTAATCTACTAAAGTATCTTTTGGCGTGCCTTTAAATCTTGTTAGAGCGCATTGTAGTCCACATGTGGATGAACGCCAAAGGTTCTGCACAGCATCCGTTGCCTCAGCTGTATTATTGTAACAGGAACACAAACATTTCTAAATTGATGACAAACAAATTGAATGCAGCAGCAACAAAGGCATGCGACATCGTTCATCAATTACCCGTTGCGAATTTAATAAAATAACGTCGATACGGTTGCTCGTCGGTGCTAATTATATTAGGTAATTACGAGTCGAGAGTTGGCCGCATTGTGATACAGATTTTAGGATTTTATTCAACGGTGACAACCCTGATTCGGTGATTATATGGCCGTTAAATTAAAATAATTATGTCCTTGTAGTTCGTTTTTGAAGGAAAGCCAATGTGGCAGTACCTAAATTACCCTAGGCTGATAAATTTTTCGTTTTTCCTAATTATGTGAATATTAGCGTTAAGGTCGGTTTCCCCCTAAGGGGAAAAGGCCGCACCCCAACCCCGTGCGGCCCTGTAGAGCTCGTCACCAGACTTGGTCACTCTCCCACCGATAATAGAAGTGAATTCCCAAATTTATAGAAGCCAAATGCCTTGATATTATTAATGAGGCAGGGAAACCGTGTATCAATATTAGACGATACTTGGGAATTCATAGTTATGAAATATATTGGAAGTGATTTTAGAAAGCTAAAAAATAGAGGGATGCAGAGTAAATTATTATATAAACTTGTGAGTAACCCAAACGCTAGCGCGTAATAGGTATTTGATCAGTCGTAACTCACACAATACCTCGCATCTACACTCGGAGTACTCAGAGATACACTTCCATAAAGTGACGCAAGCGGCTTTACAGCGGCATAGCGTCGACATCATGCTCTTTTGGAGTCATGGCCCCTAGCAGTTCTCTCGAACTGATAAACGTGACGAAGCGGCTTTTCCTGCGGCAACCGTGCGACTGTCCTTGTCTAGCAACGGAGCGGCTAGTTCTAGCGGCATTGCGTCTGCATCATGCTCTTAAGGAGACATGGTCCCTATCAGTCCTTAGACTGGATATGAGATAGTTGTGGTCACCCAAACCCCTGGAAGTTCACTCTTTGCACAACAAGCATATTTGCAAGACACGTACTCATGTCAGTCTGACCGAGTTATTAGTATAAGATAAAGAATATAATAATTCTTTGAATTACTAGATAATTTGAGTTGAGAAATCAAAACTCGAGGATTATTACTAAATAAAGTTTAGAGTTCTAGTATCGGCCAAAGGCAACGAATACAACATTCAAGAATTACTAGTTATGAGAGTAGAGAATCAAACTCAAGCATAATTAATAGAGTTGTGAATCAACTCTCTTGAAAGTCTATAGACAGCCCCAAAGAGCCCACCCGTCACCACTTCCTAGTGTTTATGCTGGGGAGAAGAAGTGGCGCAACAAACTCCCCAGCAACACGTGTCTGTCTGATTAGTTATAATGACTATCAACTCCATCAGCCTAGGATAACTATAATAACTAAAGGCTCACCCAGTCTCACCAACAGACACTAACACATACTAAGTTAAAACTAGATGATAGAATAATAATAAACTAAACCTGTGCTTCAACACAACTATATTTTACTTATTTAATATTAACTCGTTCTCCTACAACAGCCCACTTGGACAAGGCCTCTGGCACTCAATAATTCTCCTAGCTTTCTTAGCCTAGCCTTACACCGACCGTTTCCTACCGCGGTCTGTCTTCCTTCTCGCAGGTAGCGCTAATAATACCTGAAATAGAATCTTCATAATGTGAAGAGGTAAGGGAATCGTTACGCTTGCGCTTTAATCAATCAATAATAGCTACGTTAATGTATCTGTGTATGATGTACCCATTTCAGTGAGACGGGGAACCGTTTTACAACGTTTGTCTCTTTGTACGTGTTCTACTAAACCTAACGCATAAAACCTCTGAGACAATATACGATTTTAGTAGAACATGTTCCCTAAGCACAATATAAATGTCTTACTCAATCCTAGAGACAGTGAACTACGAAGCCCAACTGCCATTGAGTGAGACAAGTATTGAGTATAAAGTTCTAAACGCGTATTTATGTTAATATCACCTTTACGGCAGCCTAGCCCCATTTCTAAAATAACAGAAAATATTGCACAAGCGTACCGTAGACTCAGTCTGTAGCAAAACTCAATGCGATCGTACTCGGTGTCTGCCGAGGTGGTAATTTCGTCACCTCACATCTCCTTAATCTTCCCATTTCGAGGATACAGTGCGGCTGTCAGCGGCAAAGCGTCCAAATTGACGTGTTTCGATAAATAGTGTCGATTTAGAAATTGGCGTACCATATGCCGGGTGTAGGTTTTATCGAGACACGGTCCCTAGCGTTCTTAGAACGACTACCAATCCAGTTTGGGGAAATGTGTGAAGCCTAACCCCTCTCCCCGGAGATGCGCGTACGACGAGCCTTTCGTAAAGAGTTGTGTGGCCAAACCTTTTTGGAAGCAGTAATTATCACTAATGTTTGATTGTTTTATAATGCCGATTTAGATCGACTTTATAGCATATGTTGTTTTAAATGAACTGAGAGTATTTACGGTTCTGCCTTCCGTATGTGGTTGCGCATATTACAGGTCAAAGTCGTCAAAAGTCGAGCGTCAGTGCTCAGTGTCAAATAAAGTGGAAGGCCTTCTCCGTTTCCCTATAATCAAACGCAAATGACAAATATCTGTCAGGGTATGGATTAGGAGATGGACAAGTAATACAATAGAAAATAGAGTTAATTAATAGCGCTATGTCACTATGCTGGAATAAATGATTATTAATAGCTCTGCAGCGATATTATCTAAATGTTACCTACGAATCATAAAACAAATCAGTCTACGAGAACAATACAATGGAAAAGACACATTATTAGTAAAGAGTTTAACACTTACCAATGATATCTTTGTAGGGGATTAGATTACTACTCACGAAATGCCGCACGCAGTATCAACTTCACCTCGAACACAGCTCCTCCCAGCTCACAACACTCACCAACCTCCTAACTTAACTAGCTTTCCTCCTTGAGACTATAACGACCGAACCCTGTCATGTCCTAAGACCAACTGCCCTTCCTCAACCGCAACACCCCCGCCAACTATCCAAAATCTGGGCTCGGTACTTTCCCACACTATTTTTTTGTAAACTTCGACTTTAAACACATTTTTCTATTTCTTAATTGCTTTTACGATTCACAGCTGGTTGCAATAACGCGCCCTCGCTTTAACTTTCTCAGAATTTGTAAAGAACTATGGGTTTCGATTGTCTAAACATTTCTTTCAAGCGACGACGGCTGCCATAAGTGGTCATTTGCGTGTGCCATTAAATAGAAATGGAATGGACTTCCAAGAGTTTCTAAACTATTTTACAAGTGCAAAGAATTAGGATATCTCGTTATTTATTAGGGTAACGCGTCAGGCTGTCAGACCATAAAATTAAGATTTAATGTGTTTCGTAAAGTGGGCCGAACCACGAGCATGGTTTTAGAAATAATAATTATAATATTTTGTTATTAAATAGGAATAAGTGACAGACAGTCACACCAATTACAGATTACGTGTGAATTATGAAAAAGTATTTTTTTTTCACAAAACGTACCAAAGTATTGCATTGCACCAATACTTTGGTACGTTTTACACCATAAGTCAAGTGCGACTCCTACACAAAAATACAATTTTATGACTAATAGAGCAGCACTGATAAATAAGTCATACAATTGCCAGTTGCAGACAGAAAGCTCGCAATAGCTGATGAAATCATTTTCAATACTTGTGTGCGAAGCTGTGTATGCTAAGTTAAGCTAACTTGGCTTATCTCTTGATCTGCAACCGACTTAAGGGTGTATGAGAGCAGCGCTGGTTGCCCAGTGGTATATTGGCCCTGACTTATATGTGGGGTGGGGCTATAGGTCGTGGGTACAAAGCCGGTCACTTTACTTTTTGTAATTTATTTAATCTCCACTGCTCTCGAAAGGGTTAAGGAAAACATCGTGAGGGAACCAGCATGTCCTAAAAATGAGAAATTCAAAGACATGTGACATCCACCAACGGGCACTGGGCCTGCGTGATCACAGCCCGCTCCCTCTCACAGAGAGGAGGCCTATATCCCAGCAGTGGGAAAATTATAGACTGATTAGGCTTAGGCTAGTTTGAGTGGTGGTGGCCAAGCGAGCAGTCGTGGCCCAGTGGTAAAAGCAGTGATGGCCTAGTGGTAGCGACCGGGACTTACGGGAGTTGTAGGTCGTAGGTTCGAACCCAGACAGGCGCTTTACTTTGTGTAAATTATTTCATCACCACTGCTCTCAAAACGGTGAAGGAAAATATCGTGAGGAAAACCGACATGTCTTAGAACCAAAAAATCGAAGACATGTGACATCTACCAACCCGCACTGGGCCCGCGTGGTGGATTACGGCCCACACCCTCTCACAGAGAGGAGGCCTTTGTCGCAACAGTGGGAATATAATAGGCTGATTATGCATTTGCAGGCTTAGTCTTAGGTGTATGATAGAATCCCTGATAAACGATCCTAGTTTAATCGGTTCTGCATTGACTTGGCACTGTAAACGCAAGCATGGTAAGATAAATTCCTGTCTTGAAGGTCAAGTACGTCAGATTCACCGTTACCCATGAGATTGATCAATAAAATATCATAAGCATTGTCAATATCACATTTCGTTAATGACATTTGCCAATTACGTTCGAAAAGATGGTGAGGGGTCTGCAATCATTTAATGTCGAAAGATTTACGAGATTATTTGGTACTTATGTTATAAAATTATCATATGATACTTTATGCCCACCCGTGTTCCTTCAGTTGCCTGTGCCAGGGCCACGGTTTTCTCTTTAGAATTACCCGCGACCCTGAGGCGTCGGCCCTATCGGACCCCGTCACTTTGTGCTGACATCTCTTTGAGGAGGGCCTGGTCCTTACCGGACGCCGACCTACCCATTGCTCGCCGTCCGCAAGCCCGCGCCTACGGTGGCCGGGAATCTGCAGGCGACTCTCGATGCCCAGGGCGTCTCCTGCGGCGGCTAGTGGGGGAGTGAGGGCGCAAGGCTCTCTCCCTCACGCGCTACGCCTCCTCCTTCGTGAGCATTACTGCCTCGCAGAAGGAGTGGAAGGAGTGACGGTTTCCATTCCCTCTCGCTCCGTACCATGGCCTGGACCAGGGCCGGACGCGAGATATCGCCGCCGCCAATCGCCTCCGCGAGGACACTGCGGTGCTCCGTCCAAGCTGGGCATACCTCCACCGTATGCTCCACCGTGTCCTCCGGGCGATCCACACAATGGTGACACCCGGGCGTTTCCTCCCGCCTTATGCAAAGTCAAAGTCAAAGCATTTATTTTAAATGGGCCCATAAAAAGGCACTTTTGAACTTCAAAAATTACATTAAAAATATAACTGATTCCCTTCCAAAAGGTAGTTTCGTATGGAGAAGAAGGGGCATGAAACTCCACCGTTACTCTTTTAAAAAATGTTTTACAATATTTTGTATACATTAATTATATTTTTATATGTGAAGACGATGCACCAAGAATAAAAATACTATACCACAATTGGTAAGAAGAATTAAAAATAAAGCAAAGGCAGATAAATTAATCACGCGATAGGTACATTGTGCTCACATATTTACAAATATTGTAAAAATATATGATTTTCCTAAAATATTAACTAGGAATAAGTCAGCGAAAAACAGGAACTCCCGAAACAACCGTGTCCGGTGAGGACGCCGTGGCGCCTCTCCAACCACTCCTCAAAGAAGGGACTTACCGCCGCTATTGTGGCGTGCCCAGCACTGGGTTGCGACAATCGCACCCTCCATGTCGCGCTGAGATCCCGCCGGAGCTGTGTCCGCTGTACCGTGATTTCTCGCGGCAGCGGAGTTACATCCCTGCGTTTTGCCTCTTCGCGCCACTCCCATACGTGCGCGAGGGCTTTTGCCTCCAGATCCCAAGGCGAGTCCGCGAGGCCTAAGCTGAGCTTTGCATTTGTGTTAGTGATTACGAATCAAACCAATGTGATCGCGCGAGGGGAGCACAGCGCCTTGTATAAACCGCTTTTAAAAGCAAAGGACGCGTCGCTATGTGCACCTACACAAATACTAAGATCAGCTTAGGGCTCGCGGACTGTAAGTTTGTTAGGGGTGTAACAAAACATCAAAACTGTATTTATCAAAGGGGCAGGCAGAGACTAGTTTATATTTTCAGCATTACGGTTTTAATACTTACACAATAATGAAGTTAATAGCAAGTACTAAAAAAATACGCATGTAGCGAGCTCCTGATCAAACACATATTTAACATAACAAAACATAACGCTTGAAAAACTTGATAGGGATGGACAAGGGTTATAAGTACACCCACATTTTTCCAGATAAGTTTCAGTCACATGTAATAGGGGGGCGAGTTTATTGCCATCAACCGCCCGGTTGATGGCAATAGACTCGCGAATCCAAACAACAGGCTGCTAATGACAAATTCCTAATGGAAAACAAAAAGTATTTTTTATAATATTTAATCCATTTTAAAGCAACAACACAAAATAAAGCGCCTGCTTGGGTTCGAACTAACGACCTACAACTCGTAAGTCGGGACCGTGACCGGTGAAGGAAAACTTCGTGAGGAAACCCGCATGTCCTAGAACCAAAAATTCGAAGACTTGTACCAACCCGCACTGAGCCCGCGTGGTGGATTACCGCTCACTACCTCTCATAGAGAGGAGGCCTGTGTCCCAGCAGTGGGAACGTTATAGGCTGATTATGCTATGCTTATGCTAAAGCAACAAGGCATGTACATGGCATGCACCAACATGTTTCTAACCATGAAAGCATGACAATCCGGGATTATGATCGATTATGATCATAATTAATTTAAAGCTTGGAACATTTTAACAACATTTTAACATTTTAACAACGCACAGTGCACTTAGAGCAAATATCGATAAAATCAAAAAAGGCTGTACGAATGCCTTGACGAGTTTGTAAAATATTATATACACCATACACCAGATTACTCGTATTGTATGTTTATGAATAAACATAACCAGCCTAAAATGTTCCCACTGCTGGGACACAGGCTTCCTCTCTTCGGGAGGGACTGGGCTACGCTATCTACCACTCGGGCTCAGTGCGGGTATTTATTATTGTAACATCCAGTTTATAAAAAAATTTGTATAAGCGACCCGGCTTAACAACTTGACAAAACAGCGGGATTTCTTAATTATACAGGGTGTCCCAGAAGTCGATGTCAAGCTGGAGTCGGGTGATAGGTTTTCAACTCATAATAGTTACAAGAAAAATATAACATAAAACCTTTTTTTTTAATTTTTTTATATAATATTAAACCTTTTTTTTTTTTTTTTTAAAATTGTCTTGTCGAAAAACATTTCAAATAAAGTTACAGAAAAAAAAAACAAGTTGTACCAACAGGAGTTAAAAGACGTCAAAAGACCGATTCCGTCTAAACGTCGACTTCTGGGACACCCTTTGTGTAATATTAATGTTAAAACGTTTATATTATTGAAGTTAGGTATATAGGTATATATGTTAGGTAGTTAGGTTCTAATGAATGTTAAACTACCAATTTAATCCAATTTAATGTTAATCTTCCGGTTTTTTTTATTATGGTCACTCAAAAAAAGCGACTTTTAAGTTATATTAATAATATGTCAAATATTTATCTTCTAAACAAAAAACTACCTAACATTATTTTAGAGATACCAAATGGATTTTTAGTTAATTTAAACAGATCATTTTATTCAAATAAAAGCTGCACTTTGTTTATAAACACAGTACAATTTTAAATGTACTCAGAAATAAATATATAAATAAATACATTCAGGTGGAAATCATATCTAGAATAATTTGAAATATAAATTAAGAACGGAAGTTATTTGATGTTCAGAATTTTTGTTGTATTGCAATAAACGAATATCTTAAAAGGCAAGGTTAATTTATAATAAAACACCCATCTCACCATAACAGCAAAAACCAATATCTCTCCACCAAAAACAAGCAACCCCAAAACGGTTCTAAAAACGCCCTATAGCCGCCCAAAGCATAAAATACTCGCTAATTCCCGCTAAAATAATTATCACGTCGTAATTATTTCGTCACAAATCAATTGGCGAAGAAGATCACGACACGAGGAGATTTGTTTAACACGGCGCGGGGGAGATGAGGGAAACAAAGAAATGCCCGTAAAGGGCGGGCGGGGGCGAAGCTTCAGGCAACCGGCAGTGCTTGCCGAGCAGTCGGCGAAAACGGACGCGTCACACGCCCTGACGCTCCCCGCTATACGCTCGCGATAACAAGTGTTTGTGTTTATCAATTTCTCATAAAATAAAACCAATTCAAATAAAGAACATACAATAGTGAGGTCATTGTTGCGATGTTTTGTTTCCCAATCACGTGGTTGCTTGATGTGTTGCACGCGAAAGCGGCCGGCTTGTCAGTTACATTAAACGGTGAGAGGATATTTATTAAATTATTGAATAATTGCTATAATGTAACGTTGTTTTCGTAAGTAGATATCTGTAAAGCCACCCCAATTTGGTGGTTGCAGAATAGAACAGACACGGTTTTCAGGCTTACATCGTGTACGCTGAAGATTATTTCGGCTTGATATTTCGATTTCTATAGAGAATGTGACGCAAATACAGCAGGAAAATGTGTTTTTAGAAAGATTTTACTGATAGTACCTACTGGAAGCGTTTCATGAAAACAAATATTTTGGTAGAGTCACATGTAAACACAAAGCGGAATTCAATAACGATTTTCCCCAGTATATCGCTGTGGGAACACATAAGCATTATACACGCCTGGCTGTACTTATTTTATGTTTTACTTTGAACCTAAACCATAGTTTGTAAGATAAACTGATCCATAAAATTATAGTTAGAAAATAAATAACATACTTACTCCTATGCTGAAGAGAGAAAATTGCGGAAAATTCTCATGGAGTTTATTTTTCTATTTTTTAAAAATCGAAAATGACTTCCAGTTATTGTGCAAATTAGTATCGAATAAAAACCTACATAAATTTACTGAAATGTTTTTCAACTACTAGTACAATATTTAAACAAGTAACCAAGCTACCGAAAAGGGAACATTTTCCATTTGGTCACTTAACTAAAATATACTTGTATCCAAGTCAAATAATGAATAGCTTTTGATTTCAGTTTCACGATAAAGGAAAGATAAATAGCTACTGAAATTGATTTCAGTTCTTCAGTGAATAAACATACATTTTTGGGGTTTCGTACCTCAAAGGGAAAACACGGAACCATTATGGGATCACTTCGTTGTCCGTCTATCTATCTGTCAGTCTGTCAAGAACCATTTTCTAAGGAACGCCTGGATGTATCAAGTTGAAATTAATACCAAATACGAAGGTCTACGGTCCCTCGGAGCTCAAACAAAACCCAAGCTTCTAAGTCAAAGCAATAGAAAACTACTGCGATTTATGCGACATATTTCGATACTCGCATAAAATCAAAACCTATACGGTACTTCCCGTACGACCTAGAATCATGAAATTTGGCAAAAAGCAAGGTCTCACAGCACAGGTAAAGGAAAAAGTCAGAAAATTGTTAATTTGTGGTTTAAGCACATAAAAAACTTTTTTTTTACGATTACAAACTTATATTTGCAGTTGAAGAATTGACCGTGACGTATATCGATGTTTTTAGGAACGTGTTTTTAACTACAATGTTAAGTGTGTTCTTGGGATACATTTATCCCAACTAAGGTACCCTTCCCTTCCCTTGTGAGTGGTTCGGTTTTATTAAGCTTATTAAGTGTGTTTACAAATACTGTAATAAGTTATAAAGTTGCTGCTGTAGTATGATAAATGTTAAATAATTTATTTCTGTAAGTGAGTTTGAATAAACACTTTTACACGTCAATCGTATTTTTTTAAACAACACCAGCAGCCTAATTGTGTAACACATTTTCGTAAACGATTACGACTAATCTGTTTAATTTTGACAGTTAAACAACATTCATTGCGTTATTTACATTGATGAGTAGATTTTTTTATCGAACTTATGAAGCAATGGATTAGCAATCTGTTTCAAAACGATTCAGATTCCGATTGATTGTGTGTTACGCAATTAAGGTACAGGTCGTCGTTTGCTATCTGAGTTCTCTGAGAAAAAAGGCCGAAACAAACTTAGAGATCACATCCCAGAAGTCCAGACATAATTTTGGTAAGATCATATGAAAACCATGCAGTTACACTACTACATGGTCCTTATTTTACACAAACTCTTTGTCGTGGTTTCAGCCACATTATGTGGCAACTACGATATGTACTCAGTTGAAAGATATGCTGTGTTCATCTTAGAAATGCATATGTGCGTGCCATAATTTACCCAAATGCGTGGTCGAGTTTCAAACATCTCTTTAACAGTTTCATTGGGAGAAGGAGATAATAATAAAGGACGTTATTGCCTCCCCACAGTATGAAAAATGCTTTCTTAATGTAACAGGTTGTAAATGAAAATCGAGAACGATATCGTATGGATAAAAATACAAGTTTTCATGCTACTCAATCAGGAGGATGGATGGATGTGCAGGATCCTCAATTTCTATGTAATGTACCTATATCTAAAATACTGTTATAAAGTGAAAATATTAAATTTTAAAATGTTTATATGTTTGTTTGTTACGCTTTCGCGCTGAAACGGCTGAACGGTTTGTGTAAAATTTGGCACATGGGTAGACCTGAAATAGGTGATAATATTTCCACGGGATCGAGATTTATGCGGAGCGCAGATAGTAGCTAAAGAGTTCCGTAGAGTATCCTATCTATATATCCCGTAATGTCCCACTGTTGGGCAAAGATCTCCCTTTCCCTTTTCCACAAACGTCTGTCCACTGCCATTGCGGGCCAGTTCTTTCGGTAGGAGTCAAGTTCGTTCCCCCATCTTCGTCTTGGTCTGCCGCGATGTCGTATAGCATTTAATGGAACCCAATCATTGGTTATTTTAGCCCACGGCTCATGTGATATGTCCACGACCAGGTCCGGCCCAATCAAATTTAAGATTTTTATAAGTAATATCACTGTAACCACCCTATGAACACAAAACAAAAGTTTTTATGAAAATAGTTTTCATTGCAGACATCCGCAACTTCGATATTTTGGCCCACCTTTGGCACTCGGCTATACCTTCTACATTCAAACATACAAAATCATGGTTTATAAGAAGTGTGCAATGGAGTAGGTTCTTTTCATATCAAAATAATGAAAATCAAGGCGAAGCCGAATGAGACTGTTGGTGGGCTAAGAAATGTTTGTACGACCCATGAATAATGTATCAGAATAACTTACTCAAATAATGTAATGGATATCAAAAATTATAATGGGCAAACATTCAATACAATAAATGTCTAGCTTTTGTTTGTTTTCAATAAACAAAAATTCAGTACAAAATTGATACGTAAAGTAAAATTTAACTCTTATTATTAAAGCGAAAGAAAGTTTATTTGTTTGTTACGCTTTCACACTAAAATGGCTAAATGGTTTTGGATGAAATTTCGCCCACAGTTAGACCATGACCTAGGTTAGGACAAAGGCTACTTTTCATCCTGCATCGCAGATAAAGTCGCGGGCAACATCTAGTGCAATATACTTGCCCAGATATTAATTTTGACCGACCCTTCTTTTTGCTTGCACATAAACCGGTTTATCGATATGTTTTAACAAACATGAATATTCGGTCCATTACTTTACGTAGTTAAACACTGAAATATGTTTACAATCCAATGTTAGTTGCATTGATTTATATACATTTTAAAAGGCAAAAGCACGGTATGTACATTGAATTATTTAAAGTTTTATCTGGAAACTATTACCTATTTTCAGCCTGACATTGTCTCGCTGACACGGACAAGCAAAAGCTTTTTCAAAAAGTTTTTTTAATACTTTTTTTGTGAAAAAGCATTTGACCCTTTTGCTGGACAGAAAAGGTAAAGACAGCACATTTAGGTTAAGTAGCGATGCAGCATAAGTTAAGATTCATGCACACACGTCAGCCACGTCAACGTCAAGTCACCGATCAGTCAGTCATAGCAACGCCTCATTTTTTTTTTTCTATTTCCATATTTCGTTCGTAGCAATACAAGTTTTGACTTGCCGGTGACGCGACGCGGCGACGTCCAATGAGACGCGCCGGTAGTAACATGACTGATGTGTGTAGCCAACGTCCTCCAACTTCTGACTGATGGGCGACTTAACGTGAACATGAGTGACGTGTGTGCATTAACTTTAAAAGCACCAATAACTATAATGAGCTTGAGACGCTATAACTTATAACAAGCACGAACACTGTATGGTAAACAGCTCCATCATCATCCTACACAGACTTATTCCGAATTACAAACGTACTGTCTTGATTCAGGTTTTAATGAGGCTATAATTAGTCTCCAGTCACACGAAATTACTCAGTATGTCTGACTGTTCTTAATAGGTTTACAATTATCTGATGCCAACTAATTAGTACGTGTAGAATGTACGCATCTTCCAATTATTGGGGTGAATAGGATTCTAACCTGACACTATACTAAATTTCCAGTTTGCCAGCTTACGTACGAAAAAAAAAAACACTTGTCACTTAAGAAGGCTCGATGATTGTACTGTATTGTCGTTTCGTGAAAGGTAAAATTTTCCATCTACGTAGAATTTGGCCTTTTGTATAGCGAGATGCAGCGGAATATCTTTTATTTGCGATGCACCTAAAATGACTTTTTGGTAACAACGACTACAAAAAGCATCATCATCTTCAAATTAAGGACATGTTACACAAAACTGTTGCACTCAAATCTGGAGTTTAAACTGACATACAAAGAAAGTAATGAACTACATCTGCAGACTGTTCATGAAAAACTGTTCCAGTACGTATCTACGTTCTTATATATAACAAAATATTCATGCAACAATCTTGACTGAGTCCATCCAGTCTGCGCTCACTTGATACAATGCATAACTTAGCTCAGAACCAGGTGAATGCATCCAATCAAAAGACTAAGATAGGAACGTACAACTCTCTTCTCCTTTACAGTCTTCTCAGATAAATATCTTTATGTCATACCGGTCTCCCTCGTTAAAATGTATTGTTCTCGTTTTCTCAGTGGTGCCTGCAACATTGTCTTTAGATTAAACGGATTAGTGAGGGTATTTTGGATTAAACTATGTTGTGTGGGTCAGTCAACCATGTTGTGTTGTGAGTGTAGGCTCGCAATAAGATTTTGAAATATCTCTCATTTGTATTACACGTTAGCGGTGGCCTGAGGTCGCACAAAATAAAGAGGTGTAATGAAGGAAAAAGAGGAGGCCTTTGCCTAGCAGTAAGACGCAACATGGGATACAAAAAAAAAAAAAACGAAGCAGAAAATTGTAATGGAAAATTGACACTGATAGCTTTTGTACTGGGTTTAAGTGCTGCTGATAGCGTTTAGTTTCATTTGTGAAAACGGCACTATGTCAAGCGACCATAGCATCTGGAAACCTTGATTTGTAATTCCAATTTCATAGATGAGATATTTTTGTGAACAATCACTTTTTCGAAAAAGGAACACCCGAGAATCATTCCATCCACGCTCAAAGGTTAATCACCAGCCCGTTAGGTATAAGCATTGGCGTAGCTAGGGATTTTGTCTTGGTGGGGCCGGGAGCCGTCTAGCTGAACTAACCACAGTCATTGATTGACAGATCAATAAATCCAAAATAAATGGGGCGGTGTAGATGCCGCCACACATGCTTTGTTTTCCTGAAGAGTTAGGCGGAGATGTACCTATACGAGTAGTAGGAAGGTACATACGAAGGTACCACATTTAACCTGATACTTTTAATCCCATGTGATAGGGAGCGAGCCTATTGGCATCAACCGGACACATCCAGACTCCGGACTGCTACTGGGAAATTCCATATGGAAAAACGCAATAACACGAGCGACCAGCAGATCTACGAGGCAGTCAAAAATATCAATTGCTAGGTATAGAAAACAACACACTATGTCACATGGCTAGCCAAAGAGCTAAACATTCGCTCCCACAAATGGTCCATGAACGTTCTTAGAAGCACGTCTCCATAATCGCACGCTCATCTCAGTGGATTTGTGGTTGCAGTTTAATGCTGGCATGCTGGAGTATACCAACAAGAAGTTCATGAAAGTTTATAATCTGATAAATTTTGAAGTGAATGCTTAGGATATAGTGTGTAGTTGCTACGAGAGCCGTCTTAACGGACTCAGGTTACTTGGCTTCAGGCAAAATTTATTATAATATTGTAAACTCTCGTCTGATGTGTAAGCATGAGGTAACTTGAGCGTCATTGAGAACGTTCGCATTCTAATCTGTCTCAAACTCTCAAAAACACTACACTTTCATACATTTTTGACAAGTTTTTGACTTTGATTGTCGCTGAGATGGGATTGCAAGTTGAATTTGAATGTTCTTTAAGTACGAGAACTGCCGCACTGGGCCCGAGTGGTGGATTACGGCCCACTTCCTCTCACAGAAAGGAGGCCTGTGTCCCAGTAATGGGAACATAATATGCTAATTGTGCATAAGTACGAGAACTGGCCTTCAGGTAGTATACTTTGTGTACAGGGTGGATTTTTGAGATGGGGCAGTAAGTGGGGAAAACGGTTTTAAAAGACTATCAATAACTTTTTGGGAAATTTAGATGAGTATTCACAGATTGTGTAAGAATTTATAGTCTGTTAAGAAAATGGGCAATTTTCGTATAATGATAAAAATATGCCCAGAATTGTTTTCATTTCTCTGAGCTATGTTTGCTTTATGAACCTCTAATATGAAAACTAAAAATAATGAAGTTATTATACTTATCCATAGTACAACTATGTATAAGTATAATAACTTCATTAGTTTGATATTGTTTATAGTTTTTAGAAGCTCCTATACGAACAAAAACAAAAAATCTAAAAAGCCATCCTCGTTATAAAAATCTTTAGTCGACTGTATGCCAACAACAAAACCCGATCGCCGTCCTACCGTCCTCGCCGCCGAGGTCCGCCGCGACGCCCAAATCTACGCCCCTCCCGACCCTTGCTCGAGCCAGCCCGCGCCGCTGAGCCTGTAGATTTAAATTCGTCCCTAATTAATATCAATCCTGATCCAGCTAGTCCCTTGCTGCCCTCTTCCAGCGACGCCCTAAGCCGAGGTCCGTACCCCACAGGGGGTGCCCTTAGCGTTGTCGCTTAGTTTTAGTTAGTATTTAAGTGTAAGTCCTGGCTGGAGGCCTTAATTTATTAGGGCAACCACAGGCAAGTCCGTCTAATCAGACGACAACCTCATAGGTTGACCTGCGAGATGCCATTTATAAAAACAAAAAAAGTATGCCAACAAAATGCAAAAACTCTGGCTTAGGAAATTTTGACTTCCATTGAGACTATTTTTTTAAATAAAATACCCTCTTGTCCCTATATAATCGAGTTGTATCGAAAAGGTTGTACCAAGAATCCCCTTGGGTTCTGACCTGGTAGTGACTTAAATTCTGACAATCTCAATACAAAGATTACGTTGCTTTCTAGACAAGGGATACTACCCACCTAGTACTGGAGACAATCGGGAAACGATAAAATGTTGGTTATGTTATGTAAATGAAATTTATGCGGTATATATAGGTGAAAATGTTTTGTGAGTGAAATTATGTACTTACTAAGTTATGACTAAAGCTAGTAACGATTTAGGATTGTAACGCGTGCCGCTCGTGTATATGTACACTAAGTCTAAAATCGCAATAAAATAATGGATTTTTTCCTACATCTGTGATGGCAATTTTCATGGTTTTGCTTTATTTACGAGTTACAAATATATTTTTATTGCCTTGATTTAGTAGCTTGATTTTTTAAGATCTCGAAACGACCGAAGAATTCCGTATTTTATATTAATTTCTACGCGTTCCTGAGCAAAAGGGTCTTGAACAGACAGACAGACGAACGAACGGAGGCGCGGACAACGAATGGGTTCCTATAAGGGTTCCGTTATTTCCTTTTCAGGTACCCAGAACTCTAAAAGTATTGAAATACGGGTATGCTTAAACTGTTAAACTACAGATCAATCTTTCTTGTGAGAGCAACGAGAATTATTCACCATGTTCTCTCACTGCGTGTTGACGATTTCTGATAACATGTTTTTGTTCAACTTTAACCCGTAATTCGTAACTTAATCACCCTTCAGACTACATGAAACTTAAATACTGTGCATAATGATCAAAGAACAATGAATGAGGGTGGAACAAAAAACTGCGTACCTAACCCTACGCCCACCGCATTAATGAATGTAGACATGAGTTTTTTATAAACAGGTCAAAAGTTTTGTCCAAAGAATGCGCTGTTTTTTTCTGTGGTTTATGACAAAAAAATACATCATGTTGTTTTCCTTTAGGTAAATAAGATGTAAGACTACTCTTTCTTGAATACAGCATTTTGCTCGATAAGCAAATTGTAAATAAAAGATGAGATAGAAGTATTTTATGGTAAAATTTGCGTTCAAATACACACATTTAAAATCAGGAAATTTTAGATTTCTGCACGACTCGATACATTTTCAAAAGTCAAAAGCATCCGAAACCAAATCGAAATACATGAATTCCTTTCATCTTAACGTTCAACAAATCGTTTAATTCGTCGTATCTTACTCTCAATAGAGTTGATCCTCGAATGACGGAGCTCCAACTGCCTTTCCTTCCCCCCCCCCCCCAACAAGCCGCTAATCCGCAACAGTGACGCCACGAAACATTTAAGAAACATCAAAGCTTTTAAATTGTACGTTGGATTCGCAACGAATTTGCCACCATTAATTGGAATCAAATACTTTTTCCGCGTCTTTTTTTTTTTGAAGATTTAATTTGGCTTCTTGGTACAGAGGGGTGTTTCTATTTGAAAATTTGTAGAGGTATATAATTTTATTAGTGATTTGAATTCTTAATTCGTCAAACCTTGTTGCCATATTTTTTTTTGGTTCTGTGCAATGATTGATATTTTATTGGTTCAAACATGTTTGTATGTGACCATAGACGCAGTGAGAAAAGTTAGATACCTAGTTAGTTACATCAAAGAAACACGGTCACAGTTAATACCATTCCATGTAACTTTACTTAAACCATTGGTACTTGAACAATTTCCAATAAATATTCCAAAACTGTTTTCCCAAATAGCTTTAAAATAAAGTAGACTTTCATGGAGTTTCTTGCCCGTTCTTCTCCTAAATTACCCACTACGCTTTGGAATGAGCAGCTAGCTTCATATTTTTGACTACTTGACAAAAGTGTCTGTAAACGGTTAGATTGAAATAAATGCTTTCAGTTTTTCAGTTTGAGATACTTTTCAAACGCAACTGTGAGTAAACAAACACACAATCTTATTTATACACAATAAAGTATTTCTAATAACTAGTTTAAATTACGAAGATAACCGTTACCGGCGTATCGAGGTACATTCAAAACATTTTAGTTCAACAGTTCTTTGTTTTCCAATAATCATTGTGACGCGGCACGAAACGGTTAGCTAACAAAGAAAACTGCCAGGCACGAATGTTGCTTGTGCTGTGGGTTCAGGGACCAATAAAGAAAGAAAATCTTTGCTCTTAAGTTGATAGTATTCCGACAGTGTTGGTTTTACTTTCAAAATATCTACGAGGATGAGTTTAAAATCTGTCAAGTACCGACGCCTATCTAATTTAGCGTGTAGGTTCTTACTAATTTAATTATGGATACCACAAACTTACCTTAATTTATTCAAATTGAGGCAAGATGCAGTAAGCAAAGTAATTCAATGCTCTTTTTATTTCTGAGATGAAATAATAAAGCTTTCTCCTCACACTGAAAGTTGATGGTCACACTGTCATACGCATTTTTTGCCAATAAGCTTTTTAGTCTACAAAAGCCATATCTTTGAAAATAGCCCCTTGTTTAGAAAACTCAGTGCCTACATGGGCGTACTAGTCTCAGACAGGTAGTCGATAATCGAGCTGGAGATTTATGACCGCCAACACAACAGCTTCCCTTAAGCTGGTTGTTACTCCGGGCGGACGGTCGAAGTGGGTGTCTTAGATTATACAATTCCTTGGCTTGAGGAGGACGAGACTTGTGTTGCCACTCTTGTGTGTAACCATGATATTGCAGTACGTCTTAGAATGTATATACCTATGTTGTTGTGCAATAGATTGTGTACATGATTGTTCTTATATTCTCACTGGCCCATATTCTAGAACGATGTCCAATTATGAACATCAGGGGTCTTGGTTTTGTCATGGATCATTGGACGCGTGACCAAAATTCGATCTAACGCCGCCATTTTGTTTTGAGGAATAGGATCATTTTGTTGTCCGTAAACGTGTAGAAGTAACGAGTTAAAATGAATATCAAGTACGTAGGTCTACGGTCCTTGGAAGCTTGTCAAGTTTTGTTGGTGAAATCGTCACTATGTATGTTATCGCAGAATATGTCATGCATGGTTTGTTTTTTTGGTTTGTTTGTTTGGCATCTCGCAGGTCAACCTATGAGGTTGTCGTCTGCTTAAGCGGACTTGCCTGTGGATTCCCTAATTAATTAAGGCCTCCAGCCAGGACTTAAACTTATATACTAACTAAAACTAAGCGACAACGCTAAGGGCACCCCCTGTGGGGTCCAAACCTCGGCTTAGGGCGTCGCTGGAAGAGGGCAGCAAGGGACTAGCTGGATCAGGATTGATATTATTTAGGGACGAATTTAAAGCTACAGGCTCAGCGTCGCGGGCTGGCTCGAGCTCGAGCAAGGGTTGGGAGGGGCGTGGATTTGGGCGTCGCGGCGGGCCTCGGCGGCGAGGACGGTAGGACGTCGATCGGGTTTTGGGCTTATGTAGCGTGCTGGTGGCCTTACTACTCTCCAGGAGGAGGGTAGTGGCGTCGTCGGGGGCGATTAAAGTATGCCTTGGTCGGCGAATACTACTAATGCGAGAGGGAGTGTAGCGGGCGGCCGCTGTAATCAGGGGGTTAGAATGTTTGATGCCGCAGTCGAAGAAACGCTTAGATAAGCGTTTCATGAACTGTTTTATGGTTGGCATTTCCAGGTCGACGTGAAGTTCTAAGTTTCGGACATAGTAAGGGGCACCCGTAACCCTTCTGAGGAAACGGTTTTGGAGGGTCTGCATCTTATGGAGATGACGTGGGTGAGCGTGCGCAAATACAACGCAGGCATAGGTCATGATGGGACGGATGACTGCGGTGTAAATGCGGAGCTTGCATTTAAGGGACAGTTTACTACGGGCTGTCAGTACGAAGTGGAGCCTGCTAAGAGCGAAGGAGGCTCGCGCGCGAACCGCCTTAATATGAGCCTTAAAGGTAAGGTTTTCATCGAGGATCACGCCTAGGTATTTGGCTTGCTTCTCCCAGGGGATCGGCTTACCGTACATAGTGATCGGGCTGGGTGTCATGCATGGAATAATCGTTTTTTATTTATACCAAGTGACGTTGCGAATGAATAGTAGGTATTTTCAAATTTAATGCAAGACACTGGCCACACTTTAACGATTAAGATCAGTCATTATTTGAGAATAATCATCACGAATTCACCGCTTTTCTCTAGATAAGTGTCTTTGTTTTGCTGGGTTGGTTGCGTAACGCTTACGTTTTCGTCAGTAGGTTTTTGCGTTTCTTGGGTATCAACCTATCTACCAAAAGTGGCACGTCTTGCAGTGGTTCAGCCTACCGCTCTAATTTGTTTAATTACCTGAATTATGTTCATACCGCTTTGAAGATAAGAGATTAATGTTAATGCCTTAAACTTAACGTTAATTAAGTTTTGTAACTGTAATGATTAACTTTAAGCTTTTATCTCTGAAACTGTCTAAAATACGTGCTATGTAATACTTTAATAAAAGTAAAAAAAACAACTGATTAATTCTAGCTGTCCCTTCCAAAAGGAACTTCTTCTTATGGAGAAGAATGGGCAATGTCCCTTCCAAAAGGTAGTTTCGTTTGGAGAAGAATGGGCAAGAAACTCCACCGTTACCCTTTTAAAATGTTTAACAATATTTTGTACTTATAAATACATTATTTAATTATATATGAAGACGATGCACCCACAGTAAAATAACTATACCACAATAGGTAAAAAAATTGAATAAAAAGCAATGGCTGGTAAACGAATTATGTGAAAGATACATTGTGTTCACATATTTACAAATATTGTAAGAGTAGATGATTTCAATATTTTATTAACAAAGAAATAATGTGTGAATTTAAGTAATTACAGAATCAATGCAAAAAAAAAACAACTGAATCAATGTGAAATGAAAAATTATACAACTCAATAAGTAACCAGTTTGATTGTCTGGCCTCTAGATTGCCCTATGGAGCAGGACCAGCATGTTTCCAAGCATTATTATCTAGGATATTATACTCATTTTTGTAATATGCTTACATTCTTATAAAGGATTTAATCCTCAAATTTGTAATATGCTTCGCTTACTTTGTTAAGTTTTGGTAAAAAGATAAAAATTTAAACGCCGAAAATGAATACTATTAAAAACCCTATCCTTAAACATCAGTAAACAAGAAATACGAACCCTGCCCAAGGAATCCTAGAAAGCATTTTATCATAACTCGCCAAGTAATTACAAAAACAACTTGAATATTTCGCATCGCGATGTCGCTATATATTTTCGATAGCATTGCATCCACAGTAGTCGACAGTTTTAATAATATACGTACGCCCGTCCAATTAGGGATGGCACGATGCGGGTATTAAATATACGAATTGCGTGTTTTTGCGGTGCCGGTTATTTTATTCGATTTCCTGCCGAAATGTTGAATGAGAATTGCTTTTGACGTTGCGTGTGTATGAATAGGAAAATGAATTTGGGCTCTGATTATTAAAGTTTTGTTGGGTTATTTGTTTTTGGATGTTGGAATTTAGCTTGTGTGTGTCTGGAATGAAACTTTTTAAACTAAACACATTATTTGACAGTGCTTTGAACAGATAAAAAAATGTGTTTGTTCGTGTTCTTAATTAAATTTTTTCATGATATCGTATGCAAGTTCAGCCACAATGCGATGTTATAGTTACTCGCAAAGCAAGTCCCAATTAATGGTTGGCGATTATTAAAAAAATACTCAAAAAAACCTTTCTGCCATAATTAAATGCTTTCCATCCCTGCCACAAACACTTACACTAACTATCCGAATTTTCATAGAATTAAAAAAAACAGCTCTCGAACTCCCAACCCTAGCCTTCGGTCACGCGGCTAGCCGCCGAGGCGACGCTCGACGCGGATATATTATCGCGAAATAATAACACGTCAGTGCGCACCCATTATATGCCCACACAGCAGTAACTAGGAAATTTGGTGTTGCACTTAACGCTAGCGTAATTTACAGCGTGTCTTCTGTCCTTTCAATTAGTATGGTCAATTCTGTGATGTCAATATACGGATACAGAATAGTGCAAGAAATACTCTTTCAAAGGAATTGTCATCATACGTAGGGTTTAAAAAAAAAGATTGATATCTCTTTTTCGTTAAAGCTTAAAACTTGCAAATTACTTGCACAAGTGATTGCTATGCTGATGAAAATACTGAAAAGTTTTTTTTAACTGATTACATTGTGGCTTTCATTGTGGCGACATAAATGCGCTAACTTTCAGACATTTAGTCTGAAAGTTAGCGCATTTATGTCGAGTGACTAAACAAGGCACTTGAAAGTCAGGTAGCGTAAATAGCTAGATTATTTCTGTCTAAATTCAAACTTAACATCATGCCTGTAATCCCAAAAGAGTTAGGCAGAGGTAAACCTATAGTACACCCACATTTCACTAGTTATGCTTAAGTCCCATGTAACAGGGGGCGAGCCTATTATCATCAACCGGGCACAAATCCAGGACTGCGGGCTGCTACTGAGAGATTCTAGATTGAAAAACTCAATAACACTTTGCCCGACCTGGGAATCGAATGCAGAACTTCATGCTCAGCAGTAGCTCTTGCGACCAATGAGGCAGCCTGTCTAATTTCAGAATCAAACAATCCTCCACTATGACACCATAAATTAACGTTAGTTCACTATTGTGAGACATGATACATTATACCTTCCCAATCAATCAAAACCAATTTATAAATGTGGGACACCATTCTTCATAATCCAGGTGCATCAATTTAATATAAAGCTAATGACTATAAGCCGGGCTTTTGTTCCCACATTCATATTGAATATCTATTATCAGTCGATTTTTCATTAGCAGTATGAGAATTGATGCATTTGTTATAATGTAGAAGGCCATATATAAGTGATCGCAGCTTACGCTGGAAGGTCCTATACTTAATAAATTATTTAATAAAGAAGTATTTTTATTTATAAAGTAATTATGATTTATTTTTCCTTTTTAACTGTCATTGAGCCAATCGTTTTACCAGGAATTCAGCTCCTCCAACCCATTGCAAGACAGAGACTTATTTTCCCTTTTTTCATGTTTCCTGGTAAACTGTCATAGAGCCAATCGCTTTAAAATAATTTCAGCTTCGCTAGGCCTGCCGCAGTAGCTTCCTGCTATTTGATAAATGCGAGTAAATCTATAGCCTAGTCTACAGCACGAAGGCTTAGAATGATGTTGTGACTTGGAATCAAAAGCATTCGCTATTATATTGAACAAATTTTAAAAAGAAGCGGTCTTATAATAGTTTAAATACGATATTCTAGTTCGAAAGAAATACAACTTGGTCAACCGATATTTATAGTTTTCCTGGAGTTCATTTCCAATTTTTTTATGAGTCCTCGCATAATCATGTATCTTAAGATACAATACTCGTAACAACAGGAACATGAAACAAACTCTTGCTTAAAGTAGAACGTTATTCGTTAAATTCCCCCTAACGACCGAGTCTAGGTATTACAATAGCGTCCAGTTCGCCTCTAAGATCGTTTTACAAATTGCGAACCTACCTAGCCGATATAGCGAATATTATAAACTGTACATAATCACGGCCGAACCCAATAACGTAGCTATTTTCAATTTTGGCGTACTGAGGATAGAAAAACCTATCAATCTCTGGTTTTAACGTTCCAATAAAGTCAAAGTAAGGGTCCCTATAACATGTTGACAGCTATTTGTTTGACAGGGACAGATATACAATATAGATATATTCAATCGGATATTAAATTTCCATGAGCAAAATAGAAATTTAAATCATGGTGTTATTCGACTCTTGCTTCGCTCCAATATATCAAGTAGCTATCACGTTTAAAATTAGCTTACCAATCTATTAATAAGCACAGATGCTACCAAGCAGAAGGATTCGTTTTTGTTTATAGGAAAGTATGTATGTTTGTTTGGCATCTCGCAGGTCAACCTATGCGGTTGTCGTCTGCTTAAGCGGACTTGCCTGTGGATTCCCTAATAAATTAAGGCCTCCAGCCAGGACTTAAACTTATATACTAACTAAAACTAAGCGACAACGCTAAGGGCACCCCCTGTGGGGTACGAACCTCGGCTTAGGGCGTCGCTGGAAGAGGGCAGCAAATGACTAGCTGGATCAGGATTGGTTTGTTTATAGGAACCGAACAAGTTACTCTTATAGTTACATTGCATTGGGCGTTGCTGACATTTTGGTACAAAATTCGACTAGATTGGTTTTATCTAGTTGCAGTTGTAGAAATTTTATTGTAAATTCTTAAGATTTTCAATGTATGCTCGACTTTTTTTGTACGGAATTAACCTTCTGTTATTTTCGCGTGCTGTGAAGACTATTATTAGAAGGAGTGAAGTTAAGTTTTTTTTTGTTTCATAGGTAATGCCGTAATGTGGAAGCGGCGAAATCTGTTACGTAGTACAGTTACAGTTATCAATATGCTTATTAACACTAACCAAGGAACAATATTTTTCCAGATAAATTTTCAAAGCATTATTTTGGTACGTAAGCTTGAAAAAAACGATAAAAAATTCTTAAAAGTAAGCGTAGTTAATGTGCTTTTTGAAGGCTGAATAATATTCACTGATTGGCAATGATCTTAGCCGTACCTAATAATAAAGTTAAATAAATAAAAAATAAGTGTAATAAGTGTAACAAATAAATTATGTAGGTACATTAAACAAACATCGGTTTATCCTAGAACACACCTCAGAAACTCATTATTATTGATCACAATGGAATCACGGCGGGTCCCAGACAAGTTGGGTTGTATGAATAAATTACGACCCTCATCCAAACTGGAAGGTCACTTCCTAATGGCTTAGTTTTGCTAATTATTTGTTTACCGAAGTATTATGTTTCGGGTTTATTTCTTTTGGTTGATTATTTTATAATGGGGTTTGAAACGTTATTAGAATTTTAATGACGTTAAAGCGAATCACAGCAGCTATATGTACAATTAAACTAAATCTTATATTAATTAATACACTACAAACAATAGGTACACTGTAATCACTAATCAACTTATTGATCAGTCGTTTTTGAAAGAAAGAGAGGATTTAGAAGAAAGACATGATTGTGCCCGATATCCAGTATTTTGTCTAATGTTATTTTTCTGAAATCAATGCGCGACAAAATCATTACTCCCGTATTGAACTGAACACATTCTCGATACACATATCTACCTATCTCGATAATAATCTTGATATATGTGTAGACCCGCTACGCGCCCTCTACGGCGTAGAGTGCGTGCTACGCCGGCAGGCGAGGAGGCCAGATTAAAAAAGTTTAACCGTCTGATACGTACTTGTATGCAAATTAAAAAAAGTTTGTTTTAAATCGCAAGCTTCATTAGGTCTGGCAACTTTTTTTTTATTTTTTTTTTATTGGGGGGCTATTGGTTGTAAGGGAGGTTGTATGATGTTGATGTAGTAAATATACAACGTTGAATTTCAATAATGTAAAAACCAAACTAGATGCTTTTTTTTTGTCCATTTAATCAGTAAAGTATTGGTAATATCAGCAAACTAGCTGTTAGCACTAATTCGTCTGCGATCCAGGATGGGTGGAAAGTAGTAACGTAGTAACATCCTTACCCAGGTCATGGTCTGCCTGTGTGCCAGCCAAATCCTTCTAAATCCATTCAGCCGTTTTAGCGTGAATGCGTAACAAACAAACAAACAAGCAAGCAAACTTAGTTTCGCTTAAGTTAGGATAGTTAGGATTACAGACCAGAAATAATACTCGCAAAGTAATTCCGTACTGTCAACTGAACAGTTTTTATCATTATTTAAAAACGACAATTCAACACAGCAATTCGGTATTGAATCAAGTGTTAGTTTCCAACTTTCAATACACAATATAGTAATGTCATGTCCACAAAATGTAGAACAAATCGATAAAAATAATCGAATTGAAATCGATTCAACGGCGTGTCACAACACTTCAAAGCGATAATCTTTCAATCTATCTTTACAAGTGACATAGTAATGTTGACACACATATTTATGTTGCAGTGATGATTTGACGTTAGGGCTTGTGCGGAGGCCGTTATTGAATTAATTAATTATTCATTAATTATTCTGTTGGGAGTCAATAATGCATTGAGTCATCAATTATCAAAACAATTGAATAACGGAACAAGTGTAAGCCGTTATTGGCGTAGTTACAGTTCAGTAAACTTTCACCAAAACACCATTGATTTTTTTTTTTTTTTTATATTGAAAACCAACGTTTCATATACAATTTATTTTAAAAAACCGGCCAAGTGCGAGTCGGACTCGCGCACCGAGTGTCCCAGACTTGTGTTATTTGGCAAATGCTTCTCTTTACAAATGTTTCGCATGATATTTATTAATTATTTAAATAGATAAAAAACATTAAGATTCGTAAAAGTTGACCTTATCTAACTAGTTCAGTTCCGGGTAGCCTAATAAGAAACCACTGCACTTGAACACCCGGTAAAGTTCCTTTCGGCATTGGTGGGAATACGGCGTACTAGACGTTCGCAGGGCTCCTATATCCGAATGGTAAAAAAACGACGAAGGGGAAGGCCGCTATCCTTTTCAAACCTATCCTGTCCGAGTCAGGGTGCCCCAAGTCACTGGCCCACTCACTCTCACAGATTGGCGGTGAGAACCTCATATGGGTTCGGTTGGTTAGAAACAGCGTGTAGTAGTAAGTGTCTCATTTTCATCATCATTGTCATTATTAATAGTACCGTTGTTTTTTGTTAATTTCGACATCACTGTGCTTAAATCAAAAGTGTGAAATATGATTTGTTGAGTCACAATTTGTTGAGTCATCATTAAGACAAATAATTATTGCGCAAGCCATATAAAAGATCTATCGGCGCGTGCGTGGATTCTTGGCGCGTCTCACGTCTAACATCATACCGATTGATGGCATGAGACTGCCTATGATGTTGCGTAACTATGCTGACGATGCGATGATTGATGGCCTGTGACGTATTTAGATTAGTTTGTTATTTATTTCTATTCGACGATAGGATTTTGATGTATTTTTTTTCTCTTGATTTTTTTTTTTTTTTTGTTTCAAGTGTTATTGGGTTTTTCTATCTAGAAATAGTAGTCTCAGCAGCCCGGAGTCTGGATTTGTACCCGGTTGATGGCAATAGGCTCGCCCCCTATTACTTGGGACTTAACATGTTATAGAACTTAAAATGTTAAAATACAAAACTTAAAATGTTATAGATTTACGACTTGATCCCGCTTGTGAGGTGTTGGTTGCTCATGTGGCAAAAAAAAATTATATGGCACTGTTCACATTTGTTGGTTGGACGTCGGTCGGTTCGGCTGTTACAACCGAATTTCATTATGGTAGCAACATTCGATTAAAAAATATCTCCGACACCCGACTCGTAGCATCAGCGGAATACTTGCGTAACACACAGTAGCAATTGGCTTCCATATAAATTTTTGTTCAAATTGTTCGAGCATATGAAGCAATGTTTTAAACATATCCTTCAAAATGATTCAAGTTATGATCGATAGTGTGATGATAATGATACGCAATTCGGGTGCAGGTTGTTGTTAGGGTTTCATTTGGTACTAAATCCGCACCAAAATTATTACTATTTTTTGTAGTACAAGAACAGCATCGAGTAACAACTACAATTTCAGATGACAGGTCGTGATTAGAAGAATGACTGAAAGAAACAGTAAAATAGTACTTCTGATTACTAGCTTCCTTAAAATGTATACGGGACTGGTCACCAAAGCAGTAACTTGACGTATTTAAGCCCACAACTATTTACCCCACATTCAAGCCGTCATAACTCATAGCACACGATTATTTCGAAATTATGCAAAATGCTGCAAATTAAATTCAAATATTGCCTGCCTGGCAATAAAACACTGATCAGTCGGTGATACGGAACACGAAAACACATGTTTTTGTCGCGTTATTATTTTGATCGCTTGTTAATATTGCTCTTTTGAAAGAAGGTATTTTGTATCTTTTAATTGCCTTTTTAAAAGGCCTTTGTTAACTTTTGTTACTTGATTTATTAATAACATTTAATTACCCAAAGGGAGAATTATGAATTAGTGGGGCATCAAGAGGCTTCACTCTATGGACCTCAAGGATCAAAGAACTCTGAGAAATAACAAAAGGTAGGTTCCTATTGTTTGGTTAAGTCAATAATAGTATCATGATATTGATCATGATTTAGGTTGAGTGTGAGCAGAGTTCCACTTTGTTGCTAACTATTGATAATAGAAAAGAACAGAATGTTTCTGATCTCGTTTGTTCAAAAAGTTTCATTCGCAACCTCAAGATCAAACGTAAAAAGCTATTAAGAAAATTAAACCTGTACACCTACAGATCCTGTTGCTTAATTACCTAACTAAATTACTACCTATCTAACAACAACAACATGAAAATACCAACACGGACGTCGAAATTACCCCCTTAAATCACGGAACTACAATCTCTGCCTACCCTCGTCGAAAAAACAGCCAAAGCGATGCGTGCTCGCGCCCATGGCAATTAAAGGGGATAAGCGCCAATAAAAGTGCTCGTTTTAGTTATAAATTGATCAAATTGTGGGAGCCCGGCCAGTGTTAGCCTTGGGTAGAGCTTTTGGGCCTTTCATAAAACATAATCGTACATCCGTGACAACGGGTTTTTAGAGAAATAAAAGTCTATTTCGAAATTATGCAAATATGCACACTAAAATTGACACACTAGACACTGAGACTATAGATACCTTTCATCATTCCTCATTTCTTCATTTATTGTTTTCCTTTCTCATTTGTAAATTACCTTGTTTATATACTAGCCAAGGTAGTGCAGAGGTGCACGGTTGGAATTGGTCGTTTCTTATGGAGAAGCGCCAGCAAGAAACTTCACGGTAATCTTTAAAAATTATTGACTATTACAATGTCTTCAAATTACAGTGTTAATAGGTATGGGAGGACAGTGTAGGCCTGTCAACAAATACCATATGCTTAATAAAAAGACAATGGTTTACAAATCTACACTCTACAAGGCCTAGACCGTTCTTACATTCACAAAATATAAATGATAAAATTTTAATTCTTCTTAAACCAAATGTCATGATTGTTATTTCAACTGTAACAGATCTGCATTAATATATTCTTTACAACAGCCACTAATATTATTATATAGTGTTGAAATTAGAAGGTACGAAGGTACTACGAGACCAAATTACCATTTGACCATTTACAAATAAATCATATTTCTCAACACTTTACCTGCTACATCCACATTGAATGTCATCAAAAGAAAGTAATCAGTATCTCCTTATGACTCAGTAAATGAATAATTTAATTTATTTCCGTTCAAAGACTAAACTCTCTCTGAGTTCAATCGTCTGGACTGTAACACGACCTGCCAGTGTCTATCCGTTTGGTCACTTTGTCCTCTGCACCACGACACGATCCTGATTTAGCATCGAAAGGGGAGGGAGATATAGGGTTGCCATAAATAGAGGCTGTTTAGTTTCGACTGTAACAGCAACGGGATGTTTCGGATGCAAAGTTGGGACAAAGTTTCATAGTGAACTTATTTTTGGCTCGATTTCCAAGTTGTATGGTATCTTCGAAGTAAATTTTAGTTGGCCAGCTCTTTTAGTTACTTAAAACTTCTGATGATATGCAAATAAACTACCTAAAGGGATTATTTATATACCTGGATTTACATTATGCAAGCTTGCCAGCCCTAACAAGGATGCTCCTAAAAGTGCATCGGCACCCCACCTCCCCTCACACGGCCCATTAGATGCGTCCGCGGGAAATCGTTATTTGCATAAGCGGCTTGAGTCTCTGCACATAGTAATTGGGATCACATGAACGCGACCAATTCAGTTAGACACTTGTCCCCTCCCTGACACCTACAATATTTGGGATTACGTGGGGACCATCGCTTTAGGGATCAGAGCTCCTGGTAATCCGGACTGTCCAGCGCAGGTTTAAGTTAGCCTGTACCAATGTTTGTCCAACACTTACGCGCTGCTCTTAGAGCTTTTAATCGAAGTGCGAAATTTGAATGTGATTTAAATTCGTTGGTACTTGTTCTGAAATGAGGGGTAGGGGGGGCTAAATGACTCCTCAGAGCTGCCGTTTCGTGGGAATGCTACTTGAAATTTGCATTAACTTTGCAGCGGGTGTGCCATGTATTATTATTTCTTGAGCGTCAACAGCTGGTATAGTTTAGATTTGTGAATCAAATGAAAATTGAATAGGATAATAATTACAAAATAATAAATAATTATAATGATAGTGGCCCTTGTTTTGGGTGCTGGTACTATTTGCGTATTTGATCATGAAGTTAAACAATCGCTTGTTTATTTAAAACGGTTGCTTTTACTCTGGTTAAGATTAACGTCTGCTTAACATTATTTTTTGACTTTAAACTTCTTTTAACTTTGAGCAATGTTTAAATAAAGGAGTTAATAGGGTGCAGAGTTTACTTATCTCTCAGTTAATATAAGCTGTAATAAGCAACTTTCACGCAGTCCTAACATCAATACCCATACACACTTCAACAGAATTGATTAAATTAATTCAAGGAACGCACCGACACAGACAAACGGCCGGCTCAACGGGAGGCACAGATTAAAAATCGCCATTTTACTTCTAATTTATAAACGCGAAAGAGGGGCGCTTGCGAGCGTGTTGGGTGCGTTTTATGACCACCAGAGGGCGCTAATGACGTCAAATAATTGGTGCTTTAAATGTAAATGACTACACACGCTAACCTCTCTGGCTTTATTAAATTTCTCGATTGCTCGGCAAGTGTGTTAGGCTTGTAATCGCCGTTTGAAAAGTAATGGAGATTCTGGGTTGATGGCTCTGAATCTGTGTAGTGTCTTTTTAACTATGTGGTATGTATGTTGTGTAGTGTCTTTTTAACTATGAGGTACGAGTATGTGCGATAGTCGTTAAATCAGCAGTGTCATGCCTCGTTATTTGTAAAGAGACGCTCCGAGGGCTTAGTATTTGTTTCAATGTTTGTAAGTACGAAATTCGGGTTTCTTTAGTATGATACTCGATGCATATTGCATGTTTTTTCTTTGCCAGATGTAGGATGGAAACAAACAATTAAATGTAATTTAAGTGTAATCAAATCGATTAATCAGAAAACCAGCACAGAACTTCAAAAATTTCAAATTAATTGGTTACAAATCAATCGTAACTCTTAAATCCACCGAATCTATTGCCAACAGTTTAGTTTTAATTAAAATTACTTGTATAAACACTAACTCGAGGGCCACGAAACGAACGCTTGTAGCATTTCCACTTTGCTGTTCTAAAGTCAGCACCGAGCGGAGGAAAAAATATTTGGTCAATTCAATTCAATTGTCTAGTCATGTTGAATGATAAAGATTTGAAAATACATATTATTGACGCTATTGACGCTTGCAGCGTTAAAACGCCCATAAGCTAAGGTTGTCTCTGCCAAGGTCGTGGCGGTTCGAAGGAGATATTGTCTCCCCAACTGAAAAAACACGAGTGGGTTTAGGCAGTAAAAGTCTGACACGCCCGCTCGCTTCGCCCATAGCGTGAGAAGTCATTTGATGATTTCCCATCAAAAAAAAAAGCTAAGGTTGCCTACGTATGCGGTGACCGCCACATAGCGTCCGCATTTTAACGTCAAATGGCGTCACTGAAACGTTATTTACGACAGTTAATTGGTGTGTTTTTCTAGAGGTGTTCGGTTCGTCTCCGTCCCGCTACTAAGTCTCGCTCTGTCCCGCTCTCTGCACACCCTCTTTATTCGCATTTTTTTTTGAGTAAAAAAAGAGAATAGCGATATTGTAAAATAAAATAAAACATGTACAATAAAATATAAAAAAACATCCATTTATTAGTGTCATCCCTAAAACATTACAACGCAACAGATGCATGCGATCAATAATTTCAAGTCACTTTTTACATGGAGGTTTTAAATGTTTTAATGTTTAAATGTTCTAATTATTGAACGTTAAGTGTTAAGAACGTGCAATGTGATAGGATATCGAACATTAATAATGTGCTTTTAAATGTAGGTTATTACTTTTAATTAATGAGTTAATAGCCTCTGAATAACGCACTATCGCATGGTTTTGCTCAGGGCAGCGCTTTAAGTACTACCTCGTTGGCATTATTTTCATGACGGCCATCACTGAGGCCGTTTTGTGGCGGCCGCCGAGAAAACCGTAGCTTTTGTAAGTGCTATTTTCGTGGCCCAGTCTTGCACCAAGTGGCTAGCTACATTGATGAATAGCCTCTCTCATTAGGCGACTCAGTGTTTAGCTGAAATAGTTTTAGCTATTTTCGTTTAATCGCTGTAAATGAGGGTAGATTATTGTGGACTAGCTTTTGCGATGCCAATCGGCTTTGCTCATTGATGATAGTGTTTTATGTTGTCGTTATTATTATTATTAGCTACTGAATAGGTACTGGTAATCTTTTTGTATAGCATAATCAAAATGTTCCCACTGCTGGGACACAGGCTTCCTCTCTGTAAGAGGGAGTGGTTAGTAAATCTACCATTGCGTGGTGCGGGTTGGTAAATGTCACATGTCTTCGAATTTTTGGTTCTAGGACATGTCTGTTTCTTTAAGATGTTTTCTTTCACCTTTTTGAGAGCAGTGTTGTCGCAATTATTTACATAAAATATAGCACCAGTCTGAGTTCGAACCTTCGACCTACAACTTGTCAGTCGGGGCTGTTACCACTGGGCCACCACTGCTCTGCATTGCTTACTTTTCTATGCTTTTGTATATCTCGGTCAAATAAGTTGGTGACTGACTCCTACAAACAAACAAATTGTACCTTTTAAGTATAGATAGGCTCGGCTCGGCTTGGTTCTGCCTCGTTGGTCTAGTGGTCGCAAGAGTTACTGCTGAGCTTGAGGTCCTGGGTTCGATTCCCAGGTCGGGCAAAGTGTTATTAGGTTTTTCTATCTAGAATTTCGCAGTAACAGCCCGGAGTCTGGATTTGTGTCCGGTTGATGGCAATAGGCTCGCCCCCTATTACATGGGACTTAAACAAAACTGGCGAAATGTGGGTGTACTATAGGTACACCTCTGCTCTTCTGGGATTACAGGCGTGATGTATTGTTATGTGTTATATTATAGGCTTGGTGACTGAACCAATTTCGTATGAATAACGTTCACAAGAGCGTCCATGGAGTTTATTGCCCTTTCTTCTCCATAGAAACCTACTACGCTTTGGTTTGGGCAACTAGCTTCATATTTCTGACTGACCGACTCCTTGACAATTCAAAGTGCCTGGAAATGGTTTAATTGAACTATATGCTTTGAGTTTGATTAATTTTTCAGTTTCATGTTCCGATAAATAAAATTTAATTAGAACTCACTTTCACGTTATTATTGATTTCGGATCTAGAGCAAGATTAGTAGAATATTGTTTAAAAAGTTCGTAATTGAACCAACTCCAGCATATTAAGTATAACTATAAAAATGTTCATCTTAACCACCAATATAATCCCAATAAAATTAAATTCGAAGTCGAACAACAAAAGCCGACGTAGACAAGACTGTTTGCCCTTTGTTGATGTTTGAAGATGGGAAGCCCCTCGTCTGTAATGGGCAATTGGCCCTTATAACAGTGCGCCGATAACGACACCGACACGTCTGTATGGTATCGTCGGCTAACGATATCGTCCGACGATATCGAAACGATATCGGAAGGTTATGTGACACGATGTTACCAACATCTTATGGTCATGCCCTAAGCCACAGCAGTCTCGATGAGTCGAGTTACGCCAGGGCTTTTATTTTACTAGTGGTGACGACATCATATTGAAACTTTGACATGTTAAATAATTCAAAACATAAACGTCTTGTTGCAACGAAATGTAAAGGGCGATGCGGTGCGGTGGTGAGCAAGTGGTATCCACACACGGCACGACAATCAATGTCGACGACGATACCGTTGACACAGATATTATAACACTACGTACAGATACCCAATCCCATACAAAGAAATGAAACCTCCCTAAGTCCGCCTATTGAGCGGGCAATTTTTCTTTGTCCAATTTTTCAACAGATGGCAGCATCAGCGGCTCACTATTTGCCGGAGACTGTAGTTTTACAACGCCATCTAGGAATCGACCTACTTTTAAAACGTTTCCAGAAAACGTTTCGGGGTTCAGAAAAACATGATATTAGATTTTTTTTATATTTCTATGTAAAAAATAATTAAAAAGTAAGTTATTTGATTTAAATAAGTAACAAAATAGGAAACTGTCATGACAGAACCAATGGAGTAAAACGCCATTTATTGCAAAAAGCTCTAAACAAAATGATTAACAGAGGGCTAATTTTATCATTATAAGGGTTCGAATTGAAGTCAAAGGCTTCATTTTTATTTTATTTTAAAATAACTGTATTATGAGTGAAAAAAAGATAAATCAGCACTCAACAAGTAAGTTTTGACTTTTTACAATCATAATTCTGCCAAAATTCTGCCGTATATCGCTTTTTAATGATTGTTAATTTCATAATGGGTACCTATGCTGCCATCTATGAATTTTTTTTAAGATTATAATTTGTTTGAGTTGAGGCCCCATGCCGTTGACCACGACACAGTGTGCAAGCGTTTAGTAGTAATTGTATGAAACTACTAGTCCGACCATAACGTGTAGTTTTCGTTGCAGTCCCATAAAAAAACAGCCAGTGTGGGCTCGAATATGATATTCGTAATGTTACGATGACTTGCCTAAATTTTAAAGTAGTCGTGCCAATTGATTGCATACGTCATTGAATTTAAAATGGACTTAATTGCAGAAATTAGCACGGTAGCCGACTGACGACGTCAGAGTTGCCAATGCGCGTTTAGACGAGAAATTATTTGGTTAAAATGCAGTATTGTTGGGTAGACTATTGAACAATACATTGTTGAGATTTTATTGACGAATAATAAAAAAACTCAATGCAAGGGGGGTTCAGAATCATATGTATACGAGAATCATATATAGACCATGGTATCAGGTTGTGCGTCGATGTCCCTTCCAGCCTGTATAGTTTTTTGTTAGAATATACTTACTTCTTACACTTTTCACTTTTTGCTTTACTAATATTATTTTATGCGCTAATTTAAGGCCCTCTAATAGTGCGATGTGTCTCGTGCACTACATGTCTTGGCGGGCACTGGCTGGCCGTTGCAAGCGCTTGAACTGAACGTTTTTTTTTCTTTTTTCACGCTTTATTCTAAAATGCTACATTTTCTGTTCTGCATCTGTAATAAAAATAATAACAAAATAATAATTATGAAACATTACTCGAAAATGGCCAATAAAATACAAAATACTGTAATATAAATTAACCAAGCCCAATGAAGGCGGGATTATTTTAAATTTAATTACATAGATTTGTCAAAACGGGGAAAATCTTAAGCAAAATGCCTCCTTTGTTTGTTTCTAATCCGCTTACGACCGGTTTCTGAAGGCTAATTAACTCGATTTAACACAAAAGGGAAGAATCTGAGAACCTATTACACAAAGTTACTGCAACCGTTTGATTGAAGTATTCGGTTTGGTAACCGAAACCTTCACCCTTAAGCCCACGTTACACAGTTCAACAAAAAAAGAAGCTGTTTCAAAATGGATACATAAAATAGACTAGACTACTTAAAAAGAAACGAAGAAAATCCGTAGAATTCGGGAAAAATACAGATAATTAATTTAAATGTAGTGGACATTTGTTGTGGTAGTTAATTGACATTTGTCAATAACTTCTATCGACTTTCAACATGCCGTCATGGCAAATATATTTAGTCTGTGTTCTTAAACAGTGACAGTAAACCATAGATCGACCATTATACATAGAGAATGGTCAGCTGCCACAACAGTGTCAATTCAGTCAATTCCATCTTTTTTCATACAGACCATCTCGCAGGTCAACCTATGAGGTTGTCGTCTGCTTAAACGGACTTGCCTGTGGTTGCCCTAATAAATTAAGGCCTCCAGCCAGGACTTAAACTTAAATACTAACTAAAAATAAGCGACAACGCTAAGGGCACCCCCTGTGGGGTACGGACCTCGGCTTAGGGCGTCGCTGGAAGAGGTCAGCAAGGGACTAGCTGGATCAGGATTTCTTTGATTTAGGGACGAATTTAAACCTACAGGCTCAGCGGCGCGGGCTGGCTCGAGCAAGGGTCGGGAGGGGCGTGTATTTGGGCGTCGCGGCGGGCCTCGGCGGCGCGGACGGTAGGACGGCGATCGGGTTTTGGACTTATGTAGTGTGCTGGTGGCCTTTCTACTCTCCTGGAGGAGGGTAGTGGCGTCTTCGGGGGCGATTAAAGTATGACTTGGTCGGCGAACACTGCTAATACCTTTATCCTTGTTGGTTGTGTTGTAAGCAAGCCATGAGTTAGTAAACATTCACTCAACGTAGTGAACTTTGAGACGATGAAATGAAGGTTTGGGAAGGCAATAGTTTTACTTTGTGTCCATTCCTAAGAGTCGACAGTACTTAATGGCTCATTTTCCCAGAAAAATAACAAATTTTCTAAGTGCTTTAACAGTTTGAAGTTTTAACTGTCCGACACTCATCAGATTTTGACTTTGTTTCTAAATACCTTCTAGAAATTCTATATTATCGATATTACCGTGACGAAGAAATCATAATTGACTGAAAAAGGCAACGTCATTCATAATTTTGATTAGCTTAAATCTCCATAAAACACTAGTTTTTTCACAAAAAACAAGACCTGTGAAGACATCGGTAAATAACAACACCAAATTCGCTTCAATTTCTCTCTCGTCTTAGTGGCAAATACTAGTAGAATTACTTTGATTTACACTTTTCCCGAGTTAATTCGAAGAAAATATATAAATTATAATGCCACGTGTAATAAGGACTTTTGCTCATTTTGTACTCGCAGGAGACTAATAAATAACGCATCTTTAGCACTCTCTTTCCTTGCATAATAATATAGAAAAGCGTTTTTCAGCTGCACATTGGATAATATAATTGTCAGTAGCCTTTAACGTTCTCACTGGTGGGACCATCCTCTTTGTGAGAGATCCCATTCTGTAATAAGCAAGTTTTTTTTTCAATACACCATTTGAAATAAGACAAGACATCTAAATAAACCATGTAACAGTTCGTTCAACCGATTTCGACGTCTATTCCGTAGGCAAAAGAATGACATCAAAAGCAAAAACGTTGTTACAATACCAAATGTTTACCGTAGCTGTCATTTGTCATGCCACCAGCGCATTAGAATAAAAAATCGGTTGAACGGAAAAATAGATTTATTTAAATGTCTTCTTATGTTATTCCAAATGGAGTATAGACCATCTATATTGTTTCAACCTGTTCTGTGCTTTGCTGGGAAAAACTCCTCCATAGCTTTCCACTGTTTCCTGTGAGTTATTTCCTTCAAACACATACATTTATGTTAACGCTACTCACTTTTTTTTTTGGGTGGGAAATCATCATATGACGATCATCAATGAGATATCCCACAGAAGCGGCCCCAGGACCGATCCCTGTGGGACACCGCACGACATCTCTCACCGGTTCCACTCTCCTCGGTGACCGGGGTAGATGACGGCCCTGTCCGTCAAGTACTCGTAGGCCTCGACCACACGACAGAGGTAGGTCGGTATCCGGTGATGCCGCAACGCTACTCACTCCAATATCACTTACAACACTCTTGAGTAAACAATACAGCGTATTAAACAGGATGCACTTCCTATAACTATGCGTATATCGCATCTGCAATAATGATTTATTACAATCAGCGTTAAACGCTCCACCAGATATAATCCTGAGCATATAATTGCATACACTCGACTGGATATTCATAGGTGATTAGTATAATCACTGTGCTATTAGGTATTGGTTCAGTGATAGGGTTGGTGAGAATTGAAGCAGTTGAATTGAATTTATATGGAAATTATAGATTGATTGATAGATGAATCAAGAATGTTAAAGGATACGCAAACAACGGCACACAAGGTAAAATTATTTCTACAATGATTTAAAGGTGTATCTGGTATACTATAAAATAAAAGATTAATATTAAAATTGCTTTTTTTATTTCTTAATAAAACAAACACAATTGAAAAGGTCTCGCGTTGATCAACGCGGACACGTTCGAGTAGGAAGAGTTTAAACTAAAATTAAATAGTAAAACAATCAGTGCGGTAAACTAAACTTTGGACTTTCTGTACCTACCTGAACCTAAGCGTCATATTCGCGAACGGGGGCCGTCGGTTGAGACTGGCCATCTCTTAACTGCCACTGCCATTAAACGATGTAACTAATATATTTGTAATAACAATATTATTTAAAAGAGTGCCCATGGAGTTTCTTGCCCGTTCTTCTCCATAGGTACCTACTACGCTTTGGAATGGGCAACTAACTAGCTTCATATTTCTGACTGACCGACGCCTTAACAATTCAAAAGTGCCTGTTTATGGTTTAATTGAAATAAATGCTTTGAGTTTGAGTTTGAGAATTGTTTTTCACTTTTTACAATATTCTAACATAAAGAAGCAGCAATAATCATATACCCAGCATTTTGTAATATCTTGATTTAAAAGAGTGTCCTTGGAGTTTCTTGCCCGTTCTTCTTCATAGAGATCTACGTTTTGGAATGGCTAGCTTCAACTTTCTGACTAACTGACCGACTCTTTGACAATTCAAAAATGCCTGTAAATGGTTTAGTCTTTTATTTTATAAATGCTTTGGGTTTGAATTTTTTCTAGTGAATACGTGCCAATGTTGCCAGATTCGTAATTATTTTAATCATTAATTTTCCTCGAATGCACAATGTTTGTATCCATGCTTTAAACAAAAATACTATTATTAACTCAGAACTTCTAATATTGCATGGAACATAACGCTCGAGGCATCCCTACGTCTGTCTTACTTGAAACGGTATTACCTGCGCTCATCACTATTAAGTTACATACAATATCTGCTAAATTGGTTAGGGCTGTAACAGCAACTTTATACACCGGTGTCGAGTATAACTTTGTATTTATCTAGTCAGCATTTATGTAGGATGTAACTTGAAAGTGGGGAGATGAGGAGATGATTTTTCTATCTTCAGTAAGCCAAAATTGGAGATATATACGTTGCTGGGTTCGGCCGTTTGTTTGTTTGTTAGCTTGTTTACTAAAAGGACAGCAGAGATTGTTGCACTATTGCGTAGGTATTTTAAAGAACTATAAAAAAAACAATCCACTATGGGGAAGGGTAGTTACTGGTAAGATACATAGGTATATCTCGTTCGCTATAAGTTTGCTGATATTTGTTAGTGTCGCTGATCGTCAGCGAAACCAACAAATATCGTAAAGATGAAGGATATTAAGGTGCCGAGTAAGAAATAATACACGCGCTTGCGATGACGTTGCTTACGATACTAAAAGGCCACTCAGCTGTGCAGTAGGCGGTTGGGGGGAGGGGACTCGTATTCCACTGATCGGCAAACTTAGAGCGAACGGGTACTAATCGTACCTACAGTAGTGCCCATCTAAAGTCGAGCAGTCGTGGCCTTACACTCTTTTCTCTCGATTATAATACTATCTGAAAGAATCATCTTGCCCAAAATAGACCAAACTGTGTTATCCTTTTGTAAACTGACGACTCATAAGGGCATCTAAACATAGATACACAAACAATTAAGTCTGTGACATTTTGACCCTAGTCACGCCAGAGGTTAGACAAATTACGTCCCATGTCTTCTACGTGAGACAACATTAATTACTTAACAGTTTTTGGTACCCGAAACAGATATTTCCAAAGAAAACGGTCGAAAATCATCCAATTTGTTCACAATAGGCATAATATATGCCGCTGCCATTTAACCAGGCCCCCGAAGCATCCCAACGCGTGACGCAGCACTCTCACCCGACCGTAAAAAAGCGAAATCAATTATACCGAAATGGCAAGCGGGCTAACCAAAATAACATGACCCACCCTGCCATCCTTAGGCATTTGCCCCACTGCCATCGAGGGAGCGGCAAAATCAACGATTTTCTCGCTCAAGAAACGTTCAAAAGATTGATGGTCCCGTGTAAGTGAAAGAGATGCGTATATTAATAGTGATCTCTGACCGTTCACACCGCCCGCGCTTGCGAGTACTCTTTTGTCGCAAACAAGAGCTATCAAAGAGAGGACTCGCTTAGCGACGCTCGTTTTGCGGGCAGAACACTCGCTGGCAGACTCACGTTTGGTACATACGCATGCCAGCGAGTAATCGCTCGTCGCTAGCTCTACTCGCTTCTCGTGAATCGCTGGCATCGGGACAGCTGCCTGAGGCTGGATTTCACCTATGAAACTAAACGCGATCTACACATAAACTACGTTTAAGAGCTGTCAGTACCATTATTTTTAATGAAATATTAACACTGACAGCTCTTGAACGCGTTTTAGATGTGCTGAACGCGTTCAGTAGCGTGAAATCGGCACTTATTGTAACAAAAACCGAACAATAAATGCCCATATCACCATGTGAAGGGTCAGCTTACAATGGATGGTTGTTAGACCTTTACAAAGAATACAATATGTTGTCTGGTCCCTTTCAAATTGATTCCTAATTAGTGTGATACGCAAATAATTTGTTGCGACATTGAAAAATCTTTTGTAATTTTGGGTGGATTATGAGGTGGGGTGGGTGAGGTATTATGCTCTTAAAGGCTGTTCAGTGAAGAATGATTTAAGCTAAGCTATTAATTTGTGTTGCCTTTCATTGTTAGCCGACATTCCTAAATTTTTGACAATCGTTACGGGTACTCGGTCAGATAGGCAGTATTACACAGGATAGAAAAATAAGATAAGAAAATTTGTGACATGAAATATAAGAATTATTAAGTTTTTTTTTTTTTAATAGTATTTAGGGCCGGCAATTAAGTATGCAAAATAATTTCAGAAAAATGTCCACCTCTAGCAGCATGGCAGATGTGAACTAGCGGTGGGTAACTCCGGAGGTACTGATCCAAAGGAGCCGGTACCGAACGCGGATACGTAAACCTTATTTATTCCTCACAATCCTTACCGGCACCGCGGTACCAAATGATTCCGGAGCGGGGCGGAGCGCGCGTTCACTATTCACTCTCGTTCACTCGCTCAAGTCACTCGGAAGTACTCGGAACACGTCGTATCGCTCTAACTAACCAACTGTTCAATTCAAAATGTGCCAAATGATCCAGTGAACCAAATGAATAAAATGTTCTGCGAAACCGGGGAACCAAAATGAGCGAGTGAGTGCCGGTGCCAAAGGAATAAATAAGGTAAACCGGTACCGGACCCGGAGTCGGAATAAGTGAATCAATTCACTTGCCGGAATAAAGATTACCCACCGCTAATGTGAACCCTTTTCATTGCCTCACATTTTCAGACATTTCCTAGACACTACTACATTCACTTGTCTAACGTTTTACCAAATGAAATTTCGAAGCCAAATACAATCCGCGTACGGCGAGCTCCGAACTGCTCCGAAACGATCCACACTAGACCGTGTACTTTTTCTCGGTCTCATGTGCACAAGCAGTGTTTAGTTACCGGAGGGTGTATTTTATCTTGTCGTGCTTGTTTTGTTGCCATAGTGAGGGCAGAGGGGGGAGGCGGTGCGGGGCGGGGGGTGGCACCTGTTGCCTCGAGTTTCGATGTGGGAAAGCCTAATCCTCAGATGAAATAAATACAACATTGGCTCAAGAGAAACGTTCACAAGATGTCTTTTGATGGTATTCAGTAAAGCGTACGATATTCGAGAGTTTATAGGAATTGCGATTTTTATTTCATGTCTGCTTCTGTGTTGTGTTGAAATTTTTGATGCAACAAGTGTTATTATTGAGCTGGAAGTGTTAACGAAGCTTTTGTTAGGATTTCATATTATTTCGAGGCGTTTCGTGTTTCGGTCAATGTATACTTTTCCATGTATCCAGGTTATAAGATTATCTGTTGAGTACAGCATAACATACGATACTACGTCATCAGATTATTTATGATTAGGTTTTCATAAAACTATGTAGCACTGAAACTATGTGTAGATGAATGGAAAATGTTGTAGGTGTTTATAGCTCTTGAAATGAATAAATAAAATATCTGTTAGTTTTATGCAACTGTGCTCCGTTGACCTCAATTTTAAGCAAAAATCTCTGCTTACCCTGAAAGAAAGAGATTTAAGTCACGGTGACATTTTTAT
Source organism: Dasypolia templi (assembly GCA_963555695.1). Lineage (NCBI taxonomy): Eukaryota > Metazoa > Arthropoda > Insecta > Lepidoptera > Noctuidae > Dasypolia > Dasypolia templi. Next base: position 6,415,883 of record OY743137.1, on the reverse strand, counting down.
GTTGTTTACCAAACCAACCTATTTTTCATAATTATCCTTTAGCACAAAAAATTATAGAAGTTGGTGTGTTTTGTTACGTGGAAACCAGCTGGACGATTTAGATTTACAAACTTTAATTATAATTCATAACAGATTCTCATGAAATGGTATATGTAAATTTAAATACATTTTAACAGTAAATGACGTAATAATTAATTGATTTTTCTTTTTCTTCCAGGTAATGGCTGATTTTGGAGTTATTTAAATAGTTATTATTGGAGTTATTTAAATGTTAATTATGTAAATAGTTAACAAGTGATTAATAACATAGTGCAATTTGAAGATTTATTTACATCGTTTAATGTTTTGTAATCGACAGAGAAAGATCGAATACATAGGTACAGAAATAACATCGAAGCCTAACTAATGAAATGTTCTAAGCAGCGAAAAACTTCACTTTAACTAACCACCCTATGCATTTGACAACAAAATTTAACTTCCTCTCATAATTCAGAAAGAAAAAGAAAAAAAAATTGTTTATTCTGCACAACAAAACGCACATTATAAAAATAAAAACACAAATTACATACAAAGTAGCCAAAGGCCTCGTATTCAGAATGTAAAATAAAAATAAAACGATTAGCATTTTTGTCCATTGTCTGATGTCACCAAAGACAATACATATTAGTGCAATATGTATATGTGTGTACTTGGTCTGCCAATACCTGGCTCTCCGTAGAAACGTGTACATTTTAGAACCGTATGGAGTCAAGTATGGAATCGTAGGCCAGTTTGTGTGGAAATAGGTGCTATTTCCACACAAACTGGCCTACGATTCCATACTTGACGATTCAAATTAATAATATGTAGGTACATAAACTCTAAAAATATCATTAAGTCTAATTTAAAAATTAAAAATGTCCACATCAGCGAAAAACATCACTTAAACTTACCACTCGATGCATTTGACAACTTAATTGAATACTTTGTAATAACCCCTTCTCCGCATACGTGTGCCAATACGTGACTCTCCGTCAAAGCGTGTGTATTTTAGAATTGCACCTATTTCCACACAGACGGCCCACATTTTCTATTTCCGTTGGTAGACATTGACATGAATATGTTTTCTGGAACCGGATTATTTTGACATCGCCAAGTATTTGATACTCGCCCACGTATATACTAGCAGTGTATTAGGTCTCGGTGATGTATCAATAAGCATTTTATGGGTTTGGCTACCGTAAAGTGAACGTGTGAGGTTGTTATTGTGTCAGCTGGATATCTGAGTTGGTAGGTGTTATGTATTTTTGGCGGCATCTACACCGACACATGCGCACAAAGCATCACACTGATGTCACGCAAAATCCTGTATCGCGCAAACAGAGTTTACCGCGCAACTAGCATTTATACAACGTCCCGACATCCGTCGTCGGGCTCCTCCCGACCCTTGCTCGAACCAGCCCGCGCCGCTGAGCTTGTAGATTTAAATTCGTCCCAAAATCACTCAAATCCTGATCCAGCTAGTCGATTGCTGCCCTCTTCCAGCGACGCCCTAAGCCGAGGTTCGTACCCCACAGGGGGTGCCCTTAGCGTGTAGTCGCTTAGTTTTTAGTTAGTATTTAGGTCCTGGCTGGAGGCCTTAATTTATTATGGCAACCACAGGCAAGTCCGCTTAAGCAGACGATAACCTCATAGGTTGACCTGCGAGATGGCATTCCCACAAAAAAAATCCGTCGACGGGCTGTTGCCCACCAGATACGACACCGAAAGATCTTCCCTTTTCCAAAGAGTATGAGTGAACTTTGTACCCTGTTCCTTATTTCTCTATAAAGATTTTTTTTTTTCGCAATTGTTTCAATTGCGAAAAGTATCCCACTATGAGGTATATAGAAGCCATTACTTATTGATGTAGTAGTAGTAAGTTAAATAATATTGTAATCCACTTCTTTTATTTGAACACCTTTCATCACTTAAATAGCCATATTTTTCAATGACAAAAAACTGCTGTAAGATTTACGTGACATTTGCTCGTGAAACACTCCATAACTCATAAAACGGAACAACATTTAGTTCAGACAGAAAATGATAAAAAATAATCATATCTTATGAGTCTTTGGCTGATTAACTAAATGAATGTTTTTTTTTTACACAACGATTTTAACATATTACATGATGGAAACCCAAATAAAGTTTTTGTTAATTACACGTCGTGTTCTATGCTATCTTTCTGTAATGACAAAAAAATAAGAAGGATTCGTTTGTCTTCTACTGCAAAAACTTGACTAAAATCTTCCCCTAAATAAAACAGGAAATTAAATTCCTCGTGTAAAAAAAGAAAAATGCAAAAAAGTTGTAACAGAGCATGCCCTTGTATTTTAAAATCCTATAAAGTTCCGGGTGAAATATAATATAAATCATCGCACTCACAAAATAATAACTTGACAGGGACAGGAAACAATAACAAGAAACGTATCTCTTCAAGTTTTTTGGCAAGAATACTGACTCTGAGAGCACTGTGCTTCTCAAAGTAAATGGAGAATGAATTCCAGACTTTTCAAGTTTCATTTTTGGTAAAAATACTGACTCTGAGAGCACTGTGCTTCTCAAAGTAAATGGAGAATGAATTCCAGATTTTTCAAGTTTCATTTTTGGTAAGAATACTGACTCTGAGAGCACTGTGCTTCTCAAAGTAAATGGAGAATGAATTCCAGATTTTTCAAGTTTATTTTTGGTAAGAATACTGACTCTGAGAGCACTGTGCTTCTCAAAGTAAATGGAGAATGAATTCCAGATTTTTCATGTTTCATTTTTGGTAAGAATACTGACTCTGAGAGCACTGTGCTACTCAAAGTAAATGGAGAATGAATTCCAGATTTTTCAAGTTTATTTTTGGTAAGAATACTGACTCTGAGAGCACTGTGCTTCTCAAAGTAAATGGAGAATGAATTCCAGATTTTTCAAGTTTCATTTTTGGTAAGAATACTGACTCTGAGAGCACTGTGCTTCTCAAAGTAAATGGAGAATGAATTCCAGATTTTTCAAGTTTATTTTTGGTAAGAATACTGACTCTGAGAGCACTGTGCTTCTCAAAGTAAATGGAGAATGAATTCCAGATTTTTCAAGTTTATTTTTGGTAAGAATACTGACTCTGAGAGCACTGTGCTTCTCAAAGTAAATGGAGAATGAATTCCAGATTTTTCAAGTTTCATTTTTGGTAAGAATACTGACTCTGAGAGCACTGTGCTTCTCAAAGTAAATGGAGAATGAATTCCAGATTTTTCAAGTTTATTTTTGGTAAGAATACTGACTCTGAGAGCACTGTGCTTCTCAAAGTAAATGGAGAATGAATTCCAGATTTTTCAAGTTTCATTTTTGGTAAGAATACTGACTCTGAGAGCACTGTGCTTCTCAAAGTAAATGGAGAATGAATTCCAGATTTTTCAAGTTTATTTTTGGTAAGAATACTGACTCTGAGAGCACTGTGCTTCTCAAAGTAAATGGAGAATGAATTCCAGATTTTTCAAGTTTCATTTTTGGTAAGAATACTGACTCTGAGAGCACTGTGCTTCTCAAAGTAAATGGAGAATGAATTCCAGATTTTTCAAGTTTATTTTTGGTAAGAATACTGACTCTGAGAGCACTGTGCTTCTCAAAGTAAATGGAGAATGAATTCCAGATTTTTCAAGTTTATTTTTGGTAAGAATACTGACTCTGAGAGCACTGTGCTTCTCAAAGTAAATGGAGAATGAATTCCAGATTTTTCAAGTTTCATTTTTGTTATAGAGTTTTCGGATCTTCGATAATCCACGCCCTAAATAAAAACTTATGGTGATTCGGTAGTATGAAATTAAAAAGTATATTAATAATTCGCTTGTTAGATGTAAAATCGCATAGGCATTTTTTTTTCGTTGTTACTTAATTTTCTGTGCTATTTCTAATGTTATTTTCTCCTAAACTAGGTTATACGTAAATTCTTCAAGTATGTGTTTAATGTCTCATAAAATATGCAACACAATCAAGATTACATATTCCTAATAAATAAGCCCACACCGCCAAGCCTTCTAACTCATGTCAGTTCACTTCAGACTCGAAACGGAAATATTGCCGATGGCGCCCTCTCGCGGCGGATGCTGTACAGGCGCCAGCGAGCCGCTTCCGGCCTGCCCTCGTTACGTCCGCTTTGTGTGACGGCCGATATGGCATGCCAGCCTCATCGGACCGAATGAACCATTGTCAACGATATTACACTCTGCTTTGATTTATTCAGAGTGCTTACAATGAATAGGGAAACTTTGAGAATGGAAGAAATATTGGTGATGGATGCTTTGTGGTGTCTTAGGGGTGCTTCACACTTGTTGGGATCGGCACGATTCGACTGAATAGAATATATATTTTGCCGCCTGTAGGCGGAAAAATATATATTCTATTCAGTATTATATTCGGGACTGTAGTCCCGAATTGTGATGAATCGTACCGACCCGAAGAAGTGTTTAGCGCACGCCTTTTGTTGGGTGAAGTGAATGCTGGTTTGGGCTTCGAATTTTGGTACGAAATGGGCTGTAGTTTCTGTACTTTATTTAACATACGCCTCATTGTAAACGCCTCGTTTCCAAAATATGGGCGATCACTTGGAGTGGGAGTAGAAAAAAAAATTACAATATTTTAGGCGATACGGTAGCATAAGCATAGCATAATCTGCCTATAATGTTCCCACTGCTGGGACACAGGCCTCCTCTCTGTGAGAGGGAGTGGGCCGTAATCCGCCACGCGTAGGTAGATGTCACATATCTACGAATTTTAGGTACTAAGACATGCCGGTTTCCTCACGATGTTTTCCTTCACCGTTTTGAGAACAGTGGTGATGAAATAATTGACACAAAGTAAATCGCCTGTCTGGGTTCGAACCTACGACCTACAACTCGTAAGTCGCGGCCGTTACCACTGGGCCACCACTGCTCTCCAATACGGCGATCCGGTAAATAAAATGTATTAATTAATTATTTATTAGACAAGAGTCTTATTTATCCATCGTCTATACTTTGTCAACATCAGTGTTTTGTTTGTTTAAATTGGCAAATTAAATAAAAATTATATAGAGAAATAACTATTCTATTTTGACGACATAGGTTTTTATAAGATAAGATAAGATTTTTTATTTGCTTAAAACATGGTATACAAGGTTTTAAACATTTTTTTTTTTTAGATCGTACATGTTTTGCTTTGTACTAAAGCATGCAAACTTACTTACTAAAGATACGTTATGACATTGAAATATATTACATTACATTACATTACATAGAATTCGTATTAAAAAACAAAAAATCATTAATGCTATAGAAATTTTTATTATTGAGCCATTTATATAATTGGATTTTAAATAATTTACAATTTAAATTTTTAAACATTTTTGATAATTTATTATAGAGACGTACACACATAGCCAGAGAGTTTTTATTATATTTCGCTGATCGAGGCAGCACATCCAGCACAAGTCTGTATTGGTCACGCCGACTTCGAGAGCTTACTTCCTCTGCTCTTTTAAATAGTTCCTTGTGTTTTTGAACGAACACGCATGCTTCATAAACATATAATGAAGGTAACGGTAGCAAACCAAGCTCTTTAAATATTGGTCGACATGATTCGTCAGATGGAATCTCGTATAGAGCTCGTAAACATTTCTTTTGGGCGACAAATGCTCTATTGTGGTCGGTACTATTTCCCCACATCATTAGATACCGTAGTGAGGACTCAACATATGCGCGATATGACATCACAGCCGTTTTCATATTAGTGACTTTTTTTATTTGTCTCAGAGCATACACAAATTTATTAATTTTATTACTTACAGCATCAACCTGTGCTTTCCAGTCTAAATGTTCGTCAATTACTACTCCTAAAAACTTAGTTCGTGCCAATTGTGTCATTTTCGGAATATCCATTTTAAAATTAAACGTATTATTATAAGATTGATTAAATTGTACATATATTGATTTGTTAAGATTAATAGATAAATTATTATTATTCAACCAGTTAATTAGATCGTCTATTGTTTTATTGATGTCCGCTTCATGATCCGTAATTGAATTATATTTTTTATCGGTAGTCACAATTATGGAAATGTCATCAGCAAAAAGAAAGCATTTGTGATTGGTTACATTAACAATGTCGTTTATGTAGAGTATAAATAATATAGGGCCCAATATGCTACCCTTTTATAATAGTAGGAACATTATTTAATCACAAAAAGATGAAATTGAGAAATAACGATTCTATTTTAGCGACATAGGTTTTATTATAGTGTGGACATTATATAATTAAATAAAGACATATCGAGAAATTTCCAATCCATTTTGGCGACGTAGGTAGATATAGGTATACAGTAGGAATATCATTTAATATTCAAATACCTAGATTAACACTTTTACTTGTCCTGTAAAAAGGCCCTTCACTTTAACAAAATTGTAGGTCAACTTAGTTCCCAAATAGGCTTAATTTATTCTGACTAATCTGTTAAAGTCAAGACTACTTGTTTAGTATACAGTAGGAATATCATTTAATATTCAAATACCTAGATTAACACTTTTACTTGTCCTGTAAAAAGGCCCTTCACTTTAACAAAATTGTAGGTCAACTTAGTTCCCAAATAGACTTAATTTATTCTGACTAATCTGTTAAAGTCAAGACTACTTGTTTAGCTAAATAGTTATTATTCCAATGTCACTTAATTAATTCCTTGGCTTGTTTGAAGAATATTTTCTCGAGACTCTCTTTTATTTCGTTGCTCGAAATAGAATTATCTTCGTTTCGTTTTCTCAGCCTGTTGCAGGTATTTGTCGGCTTTTGAGGCTTTGGCTTAAGGTCTAAAGGTTCGCCAGTTATACGAAGTACTTTGCTTTTTTGGATAAGGTGACTGGGTAGTTAAATTCCCGTTGCTTTGCGCTCTTTTTGCGCCGAACAAGTTCAAAAACTACGAATATGATGATAGTAGTTTATATATATAGTATCATATACATATCCAACGTGTTTTGTTACTATTAGGTACTTATGCACGTTAACGTAAAAATATTTCGTTCATTATGGCCGAACTTGAAACGAAACTGAACGCGTTCAGCACATCTAAACCGCGTTAAGTTTCGTTTAAGAAATCTTCAGTAAATCTCTGATCAAACAGAAAGATTTTTATTCCCCCATTAAATCAAAAAACTGTAATCAAATTGGATAACATCAAACATAAAAACATTAGTCGTATTATTAAAATTGTTACCTTTACAAATGTGGCGGCTGTCATAAAATGTATTCAAAATTTTGTTAGAATATATTGTTCGATTAAAAACTGTCATAAATTGTGACTACAATGAACAGCTTCCTTTGTCTCTTTTAATATGATTTTAGGTTATAAGAGTCGCTTTTACTTATGACAGAGACGTACTTTACTGCTGTGACGAACACATTGTTTTTGGAACGATGTCGCGGTACGGTGACCACGGCACAAGGTTTAATAATACTTGTAATTTATTAAAGCTTGACGCTTATAGGCGGGATTTGTCCATGTTGGCGCAGGATTGGATTGTGTTGAGTGGAAAAAGGTCCAGCAATGGGAAAACACGGACAACTTTTTGTTTTATTTATTTTATAATTGACCAGCATGACCTTGGCACACTTCGTACCGCCTCAGAATATTATTAGTTTTTCGTGAATTTTTCCCATGTTTTAACAGTTATGCTGCTCTTCGGGGCGGAGGCAAATCCAACAAATCAAAGGTCATAAAAATCGGACCAGACGTTCTTGAGTTTTAAATATTCATATAGCTTTATTTATGAATAACCACACATACATAACATCAAGCCTGTGATCCCAGAAGGGTTGGGCAGAGGTGTACCTATAGTACAACCTTATTTCGCCAGTCATGTTTAAGTCCCATGTAAGGGATGGCTATTGCCATCAACCGGGCACAGATCCAGACTCCGGGGCTGCTACTGAGAAATTCTAGATAAAAATTCCAATAACACTTGCCCGATGTTATGTATGTTAATATGAGTAATAATATTAACATAATAATATTAACATAATAATATTAACATAATAATATTAACATAATTAAAATTGATAGTACCCATAAGTACCTAACCGATGCCTATGTTTGTTCTCATTAACTGGTTTTGGAAAAGACAGTCTAGAACTCGATGTATCACTTTATGCTTAACAATGCAAATGTCTATTTTGGGACGGTTTAATATATTATTACATACTTTTATTATTGTTAAGCTTCCTATGCTTCCCTAAAACATCAAGCTCATCAAAATCGTCTGCCTTCTACTTACCCGGGGTCTCGTATTTTCATAAAACGCTTCATCTACCCGCGTAATACCCAGTTTCCATGATGCATGCACATTTTGCGGACATGGGTAGTGATTTATATCTGTCGTAGTACTTAATTTTGTCTCCCCTAAGGGTCCTACCCTTGATGCGGGGTCGCGTTTTGAACGAAGTAAAGATGTTTTGGCTGTGCTTTCAATTTCCTTTCGATTGATAGGTCCTTTTCTAATACCCTCTTTACTATTTTGTAAATATCTTTTAGACTAACTATATTTTTGTTGTGTTGTCTGCACACAAAGAATTCGATGGGAATACCTGCACACTAAGTTGTTGTGTTCGTATTTAGAACATCAAAGGTCTGAAATATTATTATTATATAGGTTATTGTACGGCATACTTAACAATAAATTTGACTGTCCACAACTGCTCAGCAGAATACAATTTAACGTTCCACTCAGACGTACCAGACATACCTCTATGCTATCTGTACCATCGGCCTCTACTAATTATCTAAAGATGTCACCATTTCTGCGTCTACCTGCATTATATAATGATAAATTCTCATCTTTGGACCCCTTTTCTACCACACGTAACAAACTTAAAAAGGAGATTATCCAAATCCTCCATCTAACGCCGGTTATTCAGCTTACCAAGTAGTGCCAATTTAGTCATACTTCTATAGTCATACACATATCACCACACACATTTACAGCACCTACACCGCACAGATACACGCACTCACATAATAATATTATAAATAGTCACTCTCTATATTTCATATTTTTCTGTGTACTTCGTAATTGGCGTAATGTTTTAAATAATACATAGGTTATATTTACTGTCAGCTGTGAAGTTACCTCATATAAATAAATAAATAAATAAATAAATAAATAAATAATATCTTACACATTAGTTGCATATCTTTCCATATGTCGGTTATTATTATTCGCCAAAATACACAAATTTCTGCTTGTACTTGCCTTAAACAATTTTCTTTAAATAATTTGCTAAGTCTTCTCGACACTTGTTCTTAAACTGCTGGCCCAAAACTTTGTCACTTCCACGGCGCTATCGGTGGCAGAGCTAAGGTCACTTTGGCTGATGCGGAGGAGCATCGTTTGTGACGTTTGTGTGTAATCGTCTTTAATCAATTTGCTGCCATGAAATGTCACATACTTTTGTAGTTTTCTTCTTACACAAATAAGAGGACAAAGGCACTTCAAAATACTAACATTACTCACTCACTTGCACAGGCACACGCCAACATTCAATATCCAATTCCTTTACCTCCGCGTCCTCAACTTTATTTAATAAAAAAACATGTAGGTACATGCAAAGCATTCACACAGATGTTCAAATTTACAATGTTCACGTCGGGTTCATATTTCATTGTTAGTTCGTACCAGGTACCTTTGTTTTTGATCACTGCTGTTGGTCTGGCAAGGCTTTTGTTGATGCCAAATAAATATCTGTAATTGGCTCAGCTACCGGTTGAAATGAAAATGGGAATATGAATTGTTCGAGCCTTTGAATACATTTTTTGCATTCTTTTTCGAGTATTTTTGTAATTTTTTTATTCCCTGATTCTCGATTTATTTGTCTAGCTTTGTTATTGTGGCGATTCTCAGGTCGAAAATCATGTTAGACTGAAGTTGGTAACATGGATCCGATTTAATTAATATTTATTAGTTTGTTCTTTTTCTTGTTTTCTTTCTGCGGAAAAAAACTCTGAAATCAGCAACAATGTACCTTTTCCTTAGCAATTTTTCACCAGACCAACCCCAACCTCTAACACAATTTTCTAAAGAAAATTTTGCAAAAAGATACTAAAACTTGATTCAGAATCAACACTCTTGTCAAATTATCTCTGATCCTGGTAGTCCAAACAAAACAATACCTCCGCCATCCACCTCATCTATGACGCGACACGGTTCGTGTCTACCCAATGTTCGGCATCTAACATTTTTGATTCCATTGCTGTATTTTTTTCTTTTTTTTGCGACCATCGACGCCGGTAACCCGCGCCAGTCAATTCGTTTCGCGATACGCATCTGCAACGAACTCGTGTGTTCCACGGCCTATTGTGGACGTTTTTTTTCTATTTTAGAATTTGGAAAAAAAAGTTTTATTTGAATGCGAATGCCGAAATGCGGGAAAAATTCATGGAGTTTTCGTTGCTTCGTGCTGATATATATTTGTATTGTCCATTTGTAAGTACTTGTATACCGATTCTGATGTATTAGGGGCTTGTTATATTATGGTGCGTATTGCTTTTAGCCCAGACTAACCAATTAAAATAATTGTTGTATAGCTTTTTCTTTGCATACCTTATTTGGCTTGCACCGGGGATGGTTTTCATATCCAGTTTTAATCAATTATTCAAACAAGTACAGCTTTTATTCAATATTTTTCTGCGTTAACTTAACGCCATGTTTGTAATCTTTTGCCGTTCAATTTCAATTAATGAATTACTCCGTACTGTCAATATCGGCCCATATCCATCACTCCAGGTATGAAACTTCGAAAAAATTTTGTAATCCAAACACATATTTCACGTATTTCCCGCGTTATGTATGCTTGTGCCATAAATTAATCATGGCGGCGAATCAGCTCGGTAAAAAATCGAAACCCTTGGAGAATTTCACATTTTATCGTTTTACAAGGAAAGTATCTCAGTGTGAACCAGTAAATGTAAGCAGGTAGTATATTACACGTATAATTTGCAAGCAGCAAGTAATAAAACTTAACGCGTCTGTTGCCGACGATGTTTGTCGAAATCCTTAACACGACCAGTTTATTTGACTTTTGAGTTGCTCATCTCTTGCATCTTTTGCGACAGTTTTATTTGAAGTTTCAATGGGTGAAAGAGGTCTAGTGTCCTGGTTGTTGAATTCTTGCATGTGATGGTGTAAACATATTGTTGAAACAGCGTGAGATGTGGTTTCTTTGGATGAGGCACGACACCTGTAGGAGATCTACTTGATTTTGTTTTCTTTAATTAAAGACTTATAGTTATGTTTTGACAGTTCGTTGAGCTGATGAATTGAAGTCTTTTAAGATGATTGCCTACACACTTGTAATTAGCCGTTTTGCTTTGCGTTGTTATTTCATACTTTAGAATAATGTATTATCATTAGACCCCGTTATCTTGCCACACTGACGCCACTTTTTTGTAGGGATTGAATGTTTTAATTTCTCGACCGTCTCTTTATATCAATGTTTGCAGTTTATATTATGCAACAATGCGATCGAATTTTGCCTTTCAAATCTCTGCTCAATCTCAATGAAGCGTCGGTGGCTAAAAAACCATGATTTCAAAAATTTGGAGCCACTCTTAATTTGCTTTGCAGAAATAAAGCAGCAGATTCTGTAAAATATACGTTTGTTTTCGTTAACGGGCTGCTTTTTTATGTTCACAAAAAGTGCTTTTTTTTGTTACTCATTGCGCCAAACCAATTTCAAAATATTTCTGTTACTGCTTACAAAATTGAAGACGATTTTGAAGAAATTTACCTAGGTTTTTTTTAGGATTCATGTAAAAAATAAATATCGTTATATAACCTCAGGATGTGAAGTATTTAAAACAAAAAGACTAAAAGTAATGCATTATTTCAAGTTTATCGCGAACTTCGACCATGCAAGACGACGAGCATACGCAATAATGTGCGAATCCTGAAAACAATAAAGTTATATCATTTTATAGTATTTTGCTCATTCATCTTTAAATTCTGAGATATACTAATCTCTAGATTAACCAATATCATTTTAGTTTTCAAACCATTCCTACAAAGCTCCACTTCTGAACATGGCGCTCAACCTAGTCATCTGCTCCTAACAAATACAATAAATCCAAATTATCCCAAGTCATTTAAAACAAAATGGCAATACGGTACTGCATCAAATCTATACAGCTAACGACTCCACCCTTGTCGATATGATGGGGGTCTAAAAATAATTATTTCCGGTGTTCTTGATGCGCGACAATCGAGGGAGGTTTGATTTAAAAGCCTGGCCTTAGAGTGGTTTATCCTCATTTTTTTTATCCTAATGGTTACATACGAGTACCTCTAAAGGGTATACAGTTTCTTTTATTTATTGCGGGCGTGAAGTGGACACTGGTGTATCATATTGATTTTCTGGTATTTAATGGACTCCCCATTACCCTGTTTTTCACAAAGTTTGTACTGTACTGTTGATAATAATATTAGGTAAAATAATTGTGATAGATCATACTTCGACATTTAAGTCTCTAGGCTTTGCATAATGAGCCTATTATGTTCCTACTGCTGGGACACAGGCCTCCTCTTTGTGAGAGGGAGTGGGCCGTATTTACCACGCGGGCCCAGTGCGGGTTGGTAGATGTCACATGTCTTCGAATTTTCAGTTCTAAGACATGCCAGTTTCCTCACGAAGAGGAGGAAAGAAGAGGTTTTCCTTCACCGTTTTAAGAGCAGCTCCGGGCTGCAACTTTCAGTACAAAAAAAAACGGCTCTGTGCCATAATTATGATTCATCACCACGCTCGATCGTGAGAAAAATCTACTTGTTTTCCTATAAAGTGGCGAAAAACATAGTGTCCAAAGATCATTGCCACATTCACCCACTGCGAGATAAACTTTTGACCTCAAGATAAACATTGTGTGCTCACCTACTAGCAAACAATGTCACCCGATCTCTATATCGTTTTGTAACGACGAAATCAATCTATGAGGTTGTCGTCTGCTTAAGCGGACTTGCCTGTGGTTGCCCTAATAAATTAAGGCTGGAGGAATTAATTTATTAGGGCAGCACATAAACTTAAATTGCTGCCCTAATAAATTAATTCCTCCAGCCTTAATTTATTAGGGCAGCACATAAACTTAAATACTAACTAAAAACTAAGCGACCACACGCTAAGGGCACCCCCTGTGGGGTACGGACCGCGGGCGTCGCTGAAAGAGGGCAGCAAGGGACTAGCTGGATCAGGATTGATGTTATTTTGGGACGAATTTAAAGCTACAGGCTCAGCTGCGCGGGCTGGCTCGAGCAAGGGTCGTGGAGGGCGTGAGTTTGGGCGTTGCGGCGGGCATCGGCGGCGAGTACGGTAGGACGGCGATAGGGTTTTGGGCTTATGTAAAGTGCTGGTGGCCTTACTGCTCTACTGGAGGAGGGTAGTGGCGTCGTCGGGGGCGATTAAGGTATGCCTTGGTCTGCGAATACTGCTAATGCGGGAGGGATAAAAGATTGTAACAAATGAGTCAGCAATAACTCTAATTACTATTAAAATTGAAACATTCGGATACGGATTTTGAAATTTAAATTTAAATGCGGATTCGAATGTTTCTCATGTCCGATGTAAATTGGTCACAGTATACGCAATAATTACAGATAATTGTGAGTTTGTGTTTCGTTATTTCGATTCAGTTTAAATATTTCGTGTATGTATATCCCGCATTTTTAATGAAGACCTTTGTTATTAGTGTTGTGTTTCGGTTGAGAAAACCTTTTGCTATTAATGAGAATGTGATACGATGTGCTCAGTTCTAAAATTACAAAATTTAAATGTTGTTTTGAATATGGTTTGGTTTGTTTGATTGAAACCTGATTTCGGAAACTCGGAAATTAGGTATATCTAAAGGTATGAAAACGTAACATAAGGTGCTATGTGGAAATACACTGACTGCCTGATTTCACAGTGGCTACATTGCATATCATTCAATATTTCTATCGGGGGGCACGGCAGTGCACCCGCCAAGTCGAGCGCGAAGCAAAAACTGCCGTACCATCCTTTACCGGAACCATTTCGCCGCATTTTAAGGCCTATTTGAGAACCTCTGGATAAGACCAGAACGCAGAAATTTTCGTCATCCAGTAAGCTATAATCACATACTTAAAATCCAAAATTTCAAGTCTGTAGGTCCTTTAGGTCCGAAGTTAAGCGAAAGCAAAGTTTCGCATTAAGACACTCACTCACTCACTCATGATCATCAGAATAGAACTAGTACTTCCCATAAACTCAGACAGCTAAAATTTGGTTACATAATTTGGTACAGAGTTAGGGTTTAATGGCCACATAAAGGGATAACTATAAAAAACTAGGATAATCGAAGATCTGAAGTACCTGGTGACCCTGATTAGAAAACACAAGAGCCCAACCAAACTATTAGAGATCGACATACCGCCTTTACAAAAAATATTCAACTTGGTGGGCCGCTTCATTTGATGTCAAAAATCGAAGGTCTGAAGTATCTGATGAAGAACCCTCAGCTGTATTAGAGTTATGGTAATGCCCCCTACTACTATTGGTACATAAAAAAATCGACTGTCATTGCAAAAACCCAGCTAGTGGGACACATCTTCTAATTTAATCTAGCCTATAGCGTCCCACTGCTGGGCAAATGCCTCCCCTTCTGCTTTGCCCACGTTTCTAGAAAAAGAAGTGAAATCCCACCAAAAACATTCTGTAAAAAATAGCTAAGTCTCGATGGAGCTGCTTGTTTATATCTAAAAAGTAATGAAATCTAGACAAAGTCATGCCAAGTCTAAGGTTCCTTACTGCGATTTTTTTATTATTATAGTTAATATTGTGTGACTTGGCCGTTGAATGGTACACAAGGGTACAAAACCAGGTGCTCCATGACACCATTGCACCAATCTGTCGCCTGAACCGCTACGCCGCTTGACAATGGAAAATTGCCATTCGGAAAACGTTGATTCAATAACCAGTCAATTGTAGGCTTGATAAAGCTGCGTATTTCAATAATACTTATATATCCCAATAAACATTTAGGCGTCAATAAGAGCTTGTTTAGAACTTAACGAGATATAAAGGCGCAACAGCAGCAGCACTAACAACTTTTGGCGACAAAAGAACGTTGACAAGCAAAATATTTCACTTAGAGTTATATCACAGAGTTACAAGGGCGATAACAGGGTGGGTCTAAAGGTTAAAGACATAAAGCAGCAATTTTTAACTCTACAATACGGGCAAAGCATATTTTGTTATAGGTTTAAGTGCATCTTACAACTATAACATCTAAATAAGAAGTAAGCATAAACTAATAACCCCTCAAAGTGCTATGCAAGCGATAGTAAACTCTTGCAAAGAACCAAAAGTTGCACAAGAGCAATAATTACCGTTACCAGTTCTACAATAGTGCTCATAAACTCTTTTGTATCACCACATGCCTAAAGAAGTACAAAACTCTCTAATGTTACTTAAAGTCAAACAGTAGGAACATTTTTCGCTATCATAGAACTTCTAGTGCTTAATGTGACTTGTGTATAACTTAAGGTAGAGTATCAGAGCTTAATACCACTTCAGTACCCCTCATTTGTTCACTTGTAGTTGATTTCATGGCAACGCAAAAAAATAAATCTAAAACAGTCAAAAATGCTTGGAAACTTCAAAGCACTAATGGGAATAGGCGAAAATTGTTGAGAGAATATCATAATACAACAAAATATGATTGTGAGTAATACTAGTACTACAAGTAGTCAAGTGGGAGTTTTCTGCTAAAATGTGGAATTGGGTTCCGTACATGTTTTTCCAGAAAATGTGTGTGAAAGTGGTGCTACAACTACAAGCGATTATGAGGAAGTCCTTTGTGAAAATATGGATCGAGATTCCGCATACTCCGTCAACATGATTGATATTGAAGAAAATAGTGACAGTGAGGACGAATCCATTGCTGTTTAAAAAAAATCCGTATTAAATCGGTATATTTTTGTGAAAACTGCAAAAAGGCACTTGTTTATATATATGGTTTACCATTAACACCTATTGCTCAGAAACCTATCTACAAAGACTATTGTTTACAACAAAAAAAAAAAACGTTTTCAGGTGTATGCAACTGGAATGGTATGCATGGTTTTTTTAAATATACAACCTGTGGGCGAATACTCTCCCCGTTCTCATACAGTGACATTTTCTTCTAGAAAATTTCCCAATAGAAACGACGAAGACTTTCGAGCCATGAAATATGGTGCTCATCATAAAGCTGATTCTCCACTATGAGAACTTCTAATCGACATACATGAATACTTTCCTGTGGGACCTTCGCTGCATCTTATTGATCTTGTAATAATGAAAAGGCAGCTACACTCACCATGTGTGTAGCAGCCTTTTCATTGGTGAGTTTTGTTTTATTACCTAAACTACAAGACAGAAACTGCATGCCTGACAAATGACAATGATATTGTAAAGGTTAAAGAAATTCAGTCATTACCTGAATTCGATGTTATTCATATTCATGGTTATAAAATGAAGAACAAAATCGTTATATTACTTTCCGATTAAGTCATCGTATCTCAAACCCCGATCCCTTAAATTAGGCTTTTTCAACGCAAATGGCGTTTCAGGTCAACGCGATGAGATCGCCACTTTCCTCCGCGACCATCAGCTTGACATCCTCCTCATACAGGAAACCTTTTTAAAACCACATCACCGAAACCCGAATATTGCCAACTTTAAACTAGTTCGCAATGACAGGTCTCGATGTCACAAGGGTGGCACACTCATATACTTTAGGAAATCTTTGTATTGTATCCCTATAGACCCACCTCCTCTCTTCTCCCATCTGGAGACCTCTATCTGTCGGCTAGGCATGACCGGCCACCAACCGATCACCATCATCTCCGCTTATATCCCACCCGACAATGGTCCGGAGGATCCCATCTCGCTCCAAAAGGACTTCACTGCCCTCTTCGGTATGAGTGACTCCGTCATCTTGGCGGGGGATCTTAATGCCAAGCACCCGGCGTGGAATAGTAGCACAACCTCAACCAGAGGCAGGTTAGTTTTCAAGTTAGGCGAATCCCTTAACTTTGACGTCATCGCTCCAATGAGCCCGACTCACTTCCCAGGTAATCCAAATCACCTTCCCGATGTTCTCGATGTAGCGCTGCTCAAGAATGTGAACCTCCGTTTGCAATCGATTGAGACGTTCCACGAGCTAAATTCTGACCACCGCCCTGTAGTCATGCATCTTGCACCCTACTCGGGCCCGATCGACCCCAACCGCCCCCCTCAGACCCAGACGATAACCGACTGGAGGAAAGTAAGCGAAAGACTGAAATCCACCACGTCGCCTCACTTAGACACCATCCCCGATCACTTAGTGTCAGTCGCTGACACGACGGCCGCAATCGACTCGTTTACAGAGCACGTACAATCCGTATTGACGGATTGTTCACGGGAAGTTCCGGTGATGGAAGACCATCGCTGGAAACTACCTGCTGACGTACGTGACCTGATAACCGAGAAGAACGCGGCCATCCGTGCCTACGACTCCTTCCCTTGTGACGCGAACAAAGCCCACATGCGCCATTTACAGCGTGCTGTAAAGAAACGCATAGGGGAGGTTCGCTCTGAGGGCTGGAACAAGATGCTCAGCGAACTCGAGCCCACTCATCAAGCCTTCTGGCAATTACAGAGGAAATTGCGTTCCTCAGAAGAGGTCTCTATGCCTCCTCTCATCCGCCCCGACAATAGTGTCGCTTTCGACAGTCCCGATAAGGCTGAATGTCTTGCCGACAGCCTAGAGTCCCAATGTTCTCCCAGCTCCCAACCAGTAGACCAAGCTCACCTGAACAAGGTCGACGCTGAAGTCGAACGAAGAGCCTCCCTCCCTCCCGTCGAAGACCCTGATGATCCTCTGCCTCCCGTCACTCCAGACGAAGTGCACGACATCATTAAAGGGCTCCACGCTCGTAAGGCCCCCGGTTCGGATGGTATTACCAATAAGGTATACAAACTCCTTCCTGCCCCGCTAATAATGCTTATGACCGCCATCTTCAATGGCGCCTTGAGCAACAACATCTTCCCACAAGCGTGGAAAGAAGCAACAGTCATCGGTATCCCAAAGCCAGGCAAGCCAAAGTCTGAGCCCTCCAGCTACCGTCCCATTAGCTTACTCAACGTTCTCGGCAAAATCTACGAGAGGCTTATTTATAAGCGTCTCAAAGACTACGCCGAAGCAAAGAGCCTCATTCCCAACGAGCAGTTTGGTTTCCGTCCACAACACTCGAGTATCCACCAGGTCCACCGTATCGTAGAGCACTTGTGCGCCGGTATGCAGCGTAACGCGACGACGGGTGTGCTATTCTTCGACATAGCGAAAGCCTTCGACAAAGTCTGGCACAACGGCTTGTTATACAAGCTTTACCAACTAGGAGTGCCAGACCGTCTCGTACTCATCTTACGAGACTTTTTGTCGAATCGCACCTTCCGCTATCGCATCGAGGGTGCACTCTCGTCCCCTCATCCTATTCGCGCCGGTGTCCCTCAGGGTTCCGTCATATCTCCTCTAGTTTTCACGCTGTTCACCAGCGATATCCCACAGAGTAAAAAGGCTCAGTTGGCTCTCTTCGCCGACGACACTGCCGTTTACTATACCGGTCATTGTCCCAATGCTATAGCTCGTACTCTCCAAACCTCCGCAAACGTCTTAGGCGCTTGGTTCCGGAAATGGAGAATCGAGGTCAACCCCGATAAGAGTCAGGCGGTTCTCTTCTCGAGACGTCGTCGAGTCCCACCCCCCCTTCCCAGCCCGATCACTATGTACGGCAAGCCAATCCCTTGGGAGAAGCAAGCCAAATACCTAGGCGTGATCCTTGATCAAAACTTAACGTTCAAAGAGCACATTAAGGCTGTTCGCGCGCGCGCCGCTTTCGCTCTTGGTAGACTCCACTTTATTCTGACAGCCCGTTGCAAACTGTCACTTAAATGCAAGCTGCGCATCTACACCGCAGTCATCCGTCCCATCATGACCTATGCCTGCGTTGTATTCGCGCACGCTCACCCACGTCATCTCCATAAGATGCAGACCCTCCAGAACCGTTTCCTCAGAAAGGTCACGGGTGCCCCCTTCTATGTCCGTAATATAAATCTTCACATCGATCTTAAAATGCCTACCATAAACCAGTTCATGAAACGCTTATCGAAGCGTTTCTTTGACTGTGGCATAAAACACCCCAACCCCTTGATCTCAGCGGCCGCCCGCTACACTCCTTCCCGTATTAGTAGTATTCGCCGACCAAGGCATACCTTAATCGCCCCCGACGACGCCACTACCCTCCTCCAGGAGAGTAGTAAGGCAACCAGCACGCTTCATAAGCCCAAAACCCGATCGCCGTCCTACCGTCCTCGCCGCCGAGGCCCGCCGCGACGCCCAAATCTACGCCCCTCCCGACCCTTGCTCGAGCCAGCCCGCGCCGCTGAGCCTGTAGCTTTAAATTCGTCCCTAAATAATATCATTCCTGATCCAGCTAGTCATTTGCTGCCCTCTTCCAGCGACGCCCTAAGCCGAGGTTCGTACCCCACAGGGGGTGCCCTTAGCGTGTAGTCGCTTAGTTTTTAGTTAGTATTTAAGTTTAAGTCCTGGCTGGAGGCCTTAATTTATTAGGGAATCCACAGGCAAGTCCGTCTAAGCAGACGACAACCTCATAGGTTGACCTGCGAGATGCCATTTATAAAAAAAAAAAAAAAAAAAAGTCATCGTATCTAAATATGTATTCATCTGAGGATAAGGCTGACAATCGTGAAGAGATTTATTTATTTAAAATATAAACTAGTGTGTATTGAGCATGAACATTCACTATACTTTTTTCCTTTACTTCACGCAGTTTAAAATATCAAATTAAACGCAATCACATTTCTTTTATTCTCATCATAAAGATTGACAATACTAATTTGATTCATTCAGAAGACGGGTTCGTTGTGAGGTTCACCACATTCGGGGGAGTTCTCTATGTCTGCATGCTGAAAAAAAAAACTTTGTATGAAAAAAATACTAATAACTAAACCCTTTGTACTACCAACCTAGCACTGACTGATTCAAAATCAAAATCAAAATCAAAAGTCATTTATTCAAATTAGGCTGAGAATCAGCACTTTTCGAACGTCAAAATTACATAAGACAGTCCCCCAAAAAGCCCGCCCTTCACCACTTCCTAGTGCTTTAGCTGGGAAGAAGAAGTGGCGCAACAAACTCCCCAGCAGCACAGCTGTCTGTTCGGTTAGAAGAACTTGATTCTAAACAATTGCAAGTAATTACCGAAACGCCAATGACAAAAAAAAAGAAAAAAAATTGCATGTAAATAACACAAATACATAAATAAAGCCTTCGGGCCTAAAGGGCATGGCAGCTTACATATGCAATACTGGAATTATTATACAAACAAATAAAATAAATAAATGATAAACTAGGACCATCAAAGTAAAATAAATCAACAGAACAATTACTGTAACAATGATAAAACCAAAGGCAGCAAGACGACCAGTCACCACAAGCAGCACCCGTTCACGAGCATAACGCAAAGGTCAGCCATTACCCCCCTCGCCATATTTGAGGGAAGGAGGAAACCCGACCCCCGACGCTACCGCAAGCAGTGACATCTAAGGGAGCATGACGAACCTGCTGTTGGTTGCTCAGGCAAGAATAATATTATCAATTGTCGAGGTCGCTAGCTAACCATATATTGCAATACAGCTCATTAAAACAGCTGATTAACACAATAACAGCCAGACATACCAATCGTTGCACGAACAATTTCAAATCAACTTCTTTTTGGCTGGCTTGTTAACTAATAATGTTTTTTGTCTCTTCATCGGTATCTGTATATACCAATAAAAGTCTAGTTCGCGTTCAGCTTCCTCATAAATTCTTAAAAAAAAAAAGTGTATGTAGTCTTCAATTGTAAAGTAAAACTATGTACATACTCGATTTCTTTGTGGTTTTGGTAGTTACTACGGATCCCTAAATTCGTTTGCCACCATGTTTAGGTTCCGAATTGATTTGACTAAGTTTAGAAAAACATACGAAGACACGGTTAAATTGAAGTATTTTGCTTAGTTGTGTTCTGATACGTTTAGTACGATACCTTAAACTAGAACAGTCAACGTTTGTTACGATTATTACAAAAGTTTTGTGTTACTTCTTATCGAATAAAATATTTATTTTCACTAAATAGACAATATAAATCGGGCGCTTGCATAATTTGTTAATAATAGATATACTTATTCACAGTGTACTTACCTTCGCAGTAAAAATTCAACTTCTGTGTACACTAAGTCCAAACTAAAATATTACTTTTAATTTCACTTTCACAAACGAATGGCGGCGTTTTGGATCCGACAAATATACGCATACTGTTTGCACATAAAAACGAGAAGTAAAATTTATGTTGATGAAAAAAAAACTTTATGTTAAAAATGTTAGCACCTGAGATCATTTGTATAGCCTTTGTTGCTCTATGCTAGTGCTTAAAGCGTTAATAATCACCTATTTGCCACCCTCTTATCACTTAAAAATATTGTGAGCGACATTGTAGTTCTACTGTACCGCTTAAGGAGTTAATAATCACATATTTACTGCCCTCTTAGCACCCAAAGAGTTAATAAATGATATTTTACTCTATTGTACCACTAAAAGAGTTAATTTTCGCCATTTACCACGTTTTTATCTCTTGTAGTTTCAGTTGTCGCTATCATAGCTCTCCTATTGCTTTATTATACCTCTTAACCCATTCTATAACTCTGCTTTACCACCATTAAACAATCTAAGGTGATAAAAAAGTGTGCCTATTTCGGGGCTATAGTAGAGTTATAGCGCGCTTTAACTCCGAATGCATAACACTTATTTATAACTTTAGGATCTGGTTAGCGCTCTAATACATTTACTATAACTCTTGTCTTAGCGCTTAAGTGTTAGTTGGGATAGGCGAGCCTAAAACAGACAGTATACCCCTCCCGACCCTTGCTCGAGCCAGCCCGCGCCGCTGAGCCTGTAGCTTTAATATAATTCCTGATCCAGCTAGTCATTTGCTGCCCTCTTCCAGCGACGCCCTAAGCCGAGGTTCGTACCCCACAGGGGGTGCCCTTAGCGTGTAGTCGCTTAGTTTTTAGTTAGTATTTAAGTTTAAGTCCTGGCTGGAGGCCTTAATTTATTAGGGCAACCACAGGCAAGTCCGTCTAAGCAGACGACAACCTCATAGGTTGACCTGCGAGATGCCATTCAAAAAAAAAAAAAAAAAAACAGACAGTATAAAAATAATTTCCTGTACAGATGGACTTCTAATCATAGAATGTTCAACGGCCAAGTCACACAACATTAACTATAATAATAAAGAAATCGCGGTAAGGAACCTTAGACTTGGCACGACTTTGTCTAGATTTCATAACTTTTTAGAGATAAACAAGCAGCTCCAACGAGACTTTGCTAGTTTTTTACAGAATGTTTTTGGTGGGTTACATGTTTACAAGTTCTTTTGTAAGAAATAATTCACCGACATGAACCAAAGAACCGGCTATAACTTGAGACGCAAATTTCAACAAAGCGTGTGACTGTAATAAACGTAAAATTATGCAAATCGGCCGCCCTCTCTGCTTACCCCCGCGTGGTGGTAGTTTTATTGTAATCATTTACGGAGGGACGATTCTCTTTATGCGTCACCACGCTTCGCCCTGGCCCTTAGGGGCAGCATTTTTGACATTTCGCTTTATTTATAATAATAATGTTCACTTCTCAACCCCCTGAGTGAGGCCGGTTTTTTTGTCGATTTTTTTTTCATAATTGGAAGATGGTGTTTTATTTAGAACTATGATACGATGCAGTATATATGCAGCTTCGCGATGACGTAATTTTATTATATTTTAAATTGCCTTTTAATTATTTATTTAGATTCTCCGTTCGAACCAACGTTACGTTAGAACCAACGTTCGTATTCACTACAGAAATAACAGGAAGCAACAGAAAATAAACAACGAAATGTAACAAACAATTTTATTATAAGTAAATACTGTATTTTATTATTACTACCTTCTACCTTCATGGTTATG
Source organism: Dasypolia templi (assembly GCA_963555695.1). Lineage (NCBI taxonomy): Eukaryota > Metazoa > Arthropoda > Insecta > Lepidoptera > Noctuidae > Dasypolia > Dasypolia templi. Next base: position 6,392,771 of record OY743137.1, on the reverse strand, counting down.
CCTCCTTTTGGTAAAAAGTAGGAATATTTACAATAATTGTTCTTCTCGCAATAAGTAAATAATCAGTGTTTACGTTTGAGAAACATTACCTATCTTTTAATTAATTCTTATTGTTCTTTTTCTTCTTTTTGCGTCGATGGTACTTTGCTTTTATATTATTTTAGCCCAGTAGGTAACCATGCTGATTGCGACTGCAGTAGCATTTCTTAGGTCACCAAAGATGCAAGTGAACAGAATAATGATGCTGAAAAGAATACATTGATGAGGTTTGATGTTTACGAAAAATAATGATGCCCAAATTATAATAGATCACTATTCTAATTTGGGCATCATTATTTTTCGTACATTTCTTTCGAGCAGTTACATTTTTCTCAAGAATAAATGACAAGCATATACATTACATGTCTCTTGAAACAGGATCCTTATTACACACCATTCATTGGCTTGAATACATCTCAATTACGTACGTAATTTTGTTTATATAAATTGCCAACAGAATGCGGGATAATTCTGCTCCGTCATTGAAGCAGACGCTCAACCAAATTAAAATAATTTGCATCTCTAACTAGACGCTTGCTATTAGATGCTCTTAGTATGTTTGAGTAAATGAATGTAATGATTTTACCGGCGCTGATTCTATGAGATTTTTTTATTGGTTTCACTGGCTAACGTAGAAGGTTGTCGTCGGCTGCGAAACCGGGCTTGCCTGTGAGTGCCTTAATTTATTGACACCAGCCAAAACTAGGCGACTACACGTACACGCCATCGGCACCCCCTGTGGGGTACGGACCTCGGCTTTAGGCGTGTCTGGGTGTAAATTTTTACAGCTATTTATGCCCCATCTGATCCAATGACTGCTGCAATAATTTGGAGGAGGTATTTGCCCAACCCAAATATTAGACAAACAAAAAAGAAAGTTTCGAAACATCAACATTTTCTCCATATTCCCATTTTTCAACATTTGAAAGATTTTAATAATAAAATCCATAATCCCGCTTGACGGGAACCTCGTGAAAACCAAGAAAGATAACCAAAACAAATAAGATACTTGATTTTTGTTGTTTATCTTTCTTGGTTTTTGGCACGCGAGGTTGTCGATTTGTGGTATGTGGACTCAGCAATCATTGTGCCGATAGTCGTAACAGCCAATGGCCTAACCAAGAGCCTCGACCAACACCTGAGGAGCACCACTCTGACCTGAGGAGCAACACTCTCGTTGGGCAGCTGGATCAAGGGCTTGATTCACTAAGCGGTACTTCTGGACACAGCTCGCATTGTCATGAGGTTCCGTTCTCTGGAGCCCTGACCGCCGGTAGCTTGCTCCCTGTTCCCGATACCAGTGGTCTACTATTTTATATTTTTAAATGTTTTTTTTTTTTTTTCTATTATTAAAAAAAAAATTGTGTGTACATTAAAATAAAACAATAATAAATCCATAATAATGTTTTGGTAGGCCAAATTCTGTAGTGCTAAACCATGAACTCTGTAGAAATGTTAATGTAGGGCGACAATCAATTTAGTTTCACGCGGTGCACCTCTATTGTTTGAAGTTTAATTGCTTTCACGTCTCGACGACATGGCCGTAACGAACAACACGTGAACGAAAACAATCCTAAGATTTATATTAAACTCTGATGTCACAGAAATATCGTTTCAATACCATTTTTTTAAATTATCGAAAACCGTTACAAGAGTGTACGTTTTCAAAGTTTAGGATTGTTTAACAGTTTTGCCCGATATTTAAAAGCCTATGTCACAAACTATGATGATTTATGTTAAATGTATTGCAACATTTTACTTCTCTAAAAAATAGTGATGGTTGGAATTGTAAACTTTTGCAATAACTCGTGTTCGAAAAAGTATCGTAATATTTTTTTGTGTGTAAAGCATTGGAACAGCTTTTAGTTTATAGCATATGTAGGTAGGTTATACGCTGCAAATATTTAATCTTCATAAAGATTCCTCTATACTTTTCTGTAACAAAATATGTGTCAAAATATTTACACGTCCTTTTAAATGATTTCCAAAAGTAGGAGGAGTTTGTTACGCGATATTTTCGGAACCATTTAAATTTTATTAACTTTGCTTGGGTAGTTTTTCAATTAGCTTGAATAGTAGGTACTTCTCAACTTAGCGGTTATTTTTTATTATTTTACATTGCAAGTAGTGGAATACGAATTGATAAATAAAACAATAAAACTACCGACTTTCAAAAAAAAAATATACTTCAAAGTGAAAAATAACTTTAATTTCGGAAGTCGTTTTTATCCAATAACTTCTAAATTAGTTAAACAGGTTTTTGACGTTATTTTAATTGATTCTATATTTTGGATAGCTTCGCATCTTTACTAAACTTATAGGTACCTACAACTATCCCAAACATGTAGGTATGATGTAGGTGGCTACAAAACATGATTTGCCAATATTTCGCAACAACCAACTTCATATCACAGCGACAAAGTTAAATTTCCGATCCATATTTAAAGCACATTTTCATCAGCAGCGACCTTAAATACACACACAATTTAGTTCAAAATTGCTTGTACGCTAGGGTTGTCACCTCATGTCACGTGTTTGGGAAAGTTTTAAATGGTCACCGTTGTGTATGTGACGAGGTGTCGTGGGTAGTGACGGCCCTATTATTGCATGGTTACAGTTTGGTTCGGGCGTCCGTGTGAAGTTGTGGTTGCAGGCTGATGTAGGCCGTGTGGGTTGCCGTGGGAACATTGAGGAGGTTGTCCTTGAAGATTTCAGTCAACTGCCAGTTTTCAGTTTTAAATACGGGATGGTTTTGGGGAAGGAAAATGCCCTTTGTCCACAGTTCAAAGGAGTGCGATGTTCTTGTATGTTTTCTAGTTATTTGTGTAAAAGTATCTAATTATAAAGTGTACATACAAAAAATTTATAATACGAAATATCAAAAGCACGATAATAAAACTGATTTCCGTTGAGCATGGTTGGCATGTTATATTTTGCCGAATGACATTTTAAATCACATTTCACCGTAGCAAAATCTCTCGTAATATACTAAAGACGAATGATTTTACACGAATGAAATAAAAACGCAAAAAAAAATACAAAACCCAGCATTTGGACTGTGTTAGCTGATAAAATTCGCGCACGGCACAGTTTTCAAAGCAAAAACGGGCGACACAGTCGGCTGATTACCTTCATTTTCTTGGGGCACGCATATACCCCGGGGGTTAGGAGGTGCCCCCCTCTATCCCGCACAATTTATTTCGCCTCATCAAAACGTCAACACGTTGACGTGTATTTTAGGGATTTTAATCGGGCGGTCCCGCGCCGCGGGCGACGTCTCGACCCTCTATGTAAATTGCTCGGCCCGTTTGCACGCGTAATTGTTTTCGTTGAGAATTGACACGTACCTACCCCGTTTTAGTTTTGTCGCATCTAACAAGGTGTTTGTGAAGCTTGCGGGCGATGGAACTGGTGTTACAGATTTAAGCCTAGTGACCTATTTTCAGCTGTTATCAGGAACTACTTCCATGTAAAATCTAATGGAATAATAACACATTTTAATTTTATTTTATTAAATTTTTCGTAAAAAATATGATGAAATATATAATTATAATTATTATCGTGATTACGAGTTTTTAGTGATACATTTTTATTCGTCTCAGGAAGATATCTTGTTCTTGTTATAGATCACTATTTATAAGGTTAAAAACGGATCCAATAGTCGAATAAAGAGGTTTTAATTTTTCTTAGAAACTTTTGTAATTGTTGTGTAAATAATTTAATGTTCTCGGGTTGTTATAACTTCCAGCACGTTTTTTTTTTTATTTAGTCATAAATAATCCTTAAAATGAGTTTCAAAACTAATAACCATTTCGTTGCCCTTGTAACCCTTAACCACTGGTTGCCACTTCATTAATCACAAGCTATGCAAATCATGGTCAGGTTTAACTACCCGTTAAAACGCCACAACACTTGTAGTTACTGCTATGAAAATGTATTTACAGACCTACTGGTGCTCGTTTGAATTCTGTTAGTTTAGTGAGAGATTACGGTTTATGACAGTACATTCTTGCTTAAGCTTTTTAGTTATAGGAAAGGAAAGGAAGGTACTTCAACCTGTGACGCTCATAGTAACAGATGTGAGCGTCAGATTTTTTCAAGACTTTAGAAAAGAACATATGAAAAAATTATGAAAAATGAAATGCAGCTTTTTGATTCTATAAAAATCACACCGTGAAGACTTGCGTGGAGTGAGGTGTCAGTGTCATTCCGTCTTGGTCAATCGCTAGCATCAGTGACACTGACAGCTCACTCCACGCTCACTTTACCTAAGTTTTCACGGTGAGATGGTTACAAAATAGCACTACAGATCGCAATCTATTAGATTTATTAGGCAACTAATTTAATGTCACGTTTTTGGCCATTTCTCTAATTTCTTTCTTCTTCTTGCTTCTACTTCTTCTTCCTGAGTGGTTCATATTAAAATCACAGTGAAAAAGAATGGTTATCCCCGAACAGAAGTGGTAGGAAAGCGTTTCTTAAATTGCGTTGACACTTTTTAACATAACGTCACGCCTTGTTTCTCCGAAGGGTTGGGCAGAGGTGTACCTATAGTACACCCACATTTAGCCAGTTATGTTTTAAGTCCCCTGTAATAGGGGGCGATCCTATTCCCATCAACCGGGCGCAAATCCAGACTGCGTGCTGGTAGAAAATTTCCAGATAGAAAAATCCAATAACACGTTACCCGACCTGGGAATCGAACCCAGGACCTCATGCTCAGCAGTAGCGATTGCGACCAGTAGCACACTACACAGACACACTACTACTACACACTAGCACACTAGCTTTTCTACAGCATGAAACTGTTTTTAACCGAAATGCTTACCACCCCTTTTGACATTTGTGAGTTGTGAATTTCTGTGTGTCAGAGAACATTTAAAAGTATATTTTCTTTTGTAATAAGCATCTGTGAAGTTTAGCGAATTGATTCGCACCATGTAAAAATTGACTACTTAAGTTACAGAAAAGCGTGGCTTAAGGACGTGTTTAAAGCAATGAGTGACCTAAACAAGTCACAAATTGCTATAAACACGTCATAAACCGTATTCTTTCTGATGTTGTTATGTCATAGAAAGACAAAGATTATCCCTAAAACTATTATGTAATAGACTTTTAAAACATTGCTGATCCTTTTTGTGGAATGACAACGTGACTCTATTCTTGTAAGGTTCTTAGCCGTTTCTTTGCGGGTAGGGTGTGAAGATTCTGTACCTTTGCTGCCAGTCCTGGGACTGCGGTATTTAGCCTGGCAACCGGGTTTGTTACGCCACCTTACTTCGGACATAATCTCGTATGTCAGTTACTGGATGTGTCGTGTGCAGTTGGGATTTACTTCAGGATCTAGTTAGAACATTAGATGTACGTTTGCAGTACTGATAGGTGCCTACTGGAAAATATGATTACCTGTGCGTACCAGTTGACTAACACTAGTACAAAAATTCAAATAAATAATATCTGTAGCGTTAGATAATTACGTTTTTTTTTATCCGGTTCTTGTATCGTGTCTTCATTCTCCTATTTACTATTCCAAGTCGTTTTCACGATAAGTAACTAGATATAAGTAATCTATAGATTTATGTTAACAAAAACGTCCTCAACTCGTGGAAATAATATATTATGGCTGTTAGGACAAATGTAAATCTCTACATCTTACGTCAAAGTAAAACAGTCTTCTATCTCTATAGCCATAAAAATAACCTCTTGATATAAAAAAAGCGAAATATGAACGATATTTGATGAGGGATCTCCTTCTGAAAGCCATGTGACGCAGTACGTGACCTGAAGTACGTATGTGTCTGTGGCCGCTTTGACTCATCTCACAAAATATATCTGATCCTAATATTTATGAATCTGGGAGTTTATATGTTCTTCTGACGTGCTTATGAATCGGAAAGACAGTTTGGTGAGTTGAATATTAAATCAGTACGTATGTTGGTACGAAGATTTACTAGATATAATATTTGCCTGCCTCGTTGGTCTAGCGGTCGCAATCGCTACTGCTGAGAATCAGGTCCTGGGTTCGATTCCCAGGTCGAGCAACGTGTTATTGGGTTTTCTATCTGCAATTTCTCAGTGGCAGCCCGGAGTCTGGATTTGTAACTTAAACATAACTGGCGAAATGTGGGTGTACTATAGGTACACCTCTGCCCAACCCTTCGGGGAAACAAGGATTGATATTATGTTACGCATCCGTGGGGTTATTGCTTAATTGACAGCTTTTAAACCGCAGTTTGGAGATGAAACTTTCACTGAACTTAATGAAATAAAATGTCATCTCGGGTATGTTTTCTTGAAACTACAGATCGTCACCTGCTAAGATTCTTACATACTCCTTGTGCTTCGTTTACGTTCATACACCTGGTCATACACGCATGCTGATTGCGAGTACTACGCATCTGACCTTTCTGAAGAAGATCACCAATAAGAATATGTGATCTTCACCATTATGTTCTTTTAGGGCGTCCCTCAAGGCGTTTGCACTCACACCTGCCTTGTTAATAACCTTGATGATAAAATAACATAATGCGAGGAAAGAAGTCTTATTTCAGGATGACAACCTGCAATTAAACTAGTTTAATAGATAGATAAGTTTTTCCACACCCATAACGAAACGCACGATACACAAGTAAGCTTACCGTTTGATTAAAAAAATATGCTGCTGGAAATGACACTCATTATATTTACGCTCGTAAATAGTGCAGATGACAACTCTCTACCCAAAACAAGACATTACTTATTCACAAGAAGAATCCACTAACATCGTCCTACTTTCCGATTTCTTTGCTCCAAAAACGATTCGGCACGATATAATTATCTTTGTGGTTGTTGTAGTACATTAATTATTCAAAATGTTTAGTGGCTATATTAGCTAGAGTGTAACGAGCATTGGATAGGGCCAGTGCGAAATGCTCTTTTCCCCGAGGTGTTACAAACCAAGTAGGTACAAGTGTAGGGGAGGTTACTGATGTACTCTGAATATGCAAATCAATGGGGATAATTGGTGGAAAGTTTCGGATTGGCGCGGTGCAATTTCAAGTTTTAGATTATTACCCAAGTTTTAGAAGTGCCGGTTTTGAACTGGTGGCAATTTGAATTACAATGAAGTTGGATGACATTATTATGGGTCTTTGGTACCTTAAGGGGAGAACTGTATAGGTATGTAGCTACCTATACTGGGTGGCTCGGTCATCGATGCGCAAACTGTAAACTTCAGCACATGAGTGTAGACTCCCTAGCGTAGACATTTTTCGTCGGTTATCAAAAATAAAAACAGCTGTTTCATAGCAAGTCTATGGAACAGCATTTTTTCATGTACTGAATCGATGGAAATAGGTTGCGCGTCGATGGGCTACAACAGTGTATATGAGTTCCAGTTATGGCAAACTCGCCCTTGTAGCCCACGAAACTCAAATTTTCTTACGTTTTTTGCAATTTTCTAGTCGGTATTGGGTTGTATATTGAAAAAAATACGATTCGCGACCGTAACGAGTACGTATTTACAGAATTATAATGATTAAAGTCGTCAATACTATGGTGAAGAAACTGTGGTGTTCAGTTTCTTGGATGGCTTGAACCGCGTAACGTAAACTACAACCTATTGTTAATTGAGTTAAGTTTCTCTTTAACGGCCAACCCGAATAACCTAAGACACATCGCAACTGATGAAAGGCAGTACAATTCTATCCGTCCCTGTCAAACAAATAGCTGTCAATACGTTTTTGGGCCGCATACTTTGGTTTTATTGGGACGTTGAAAACAGAGATTGATAGGTTTTTTCATCTCCAGTACGCCAAAATTGAAGATAAGATACGTTATTGGGTTCGGCTGTAAGTGAACAGTATTTTTTTCTTTGAGAGATGAAAATCTTTAAACCGAATATTACTCTTTAAGACAGAGTATCGAATGACTATTTCACGAAATCTTGACATTTGAGGATTTAACTAACTTATGGAGTTGTATTACTGTTTCTAACATTTTTTTGTTTATTTTGGATATGGTTGGATATAACGAACTGAGGTTCAGAAGGTATCTCGCACTCACCTCGTACATATTCATAGTTCTTAGAGGGAAGGTTTGTGTGTTCCGGACAGGTACGTGTGCCAACGACGACAGCCACGGCTGCTGGCGGAGCTGCGCGCTCGGACCAAGTAAGTGAGGCGCCACCGACACGTGCACTCCGCAGTATCAACCTCATAGCTAGTGTCACGGACCTATTCTATTGTTCTCTGAGTAAGTTCACAAAGAATGCTTTGTTTCTTATAAGTTACAAAATGTAATTATAATAATAAGTTAGGATATGTGTTTGCATATGTACACTATCGCAATAGATTCTCTAGTGATAGATTTAAGTTAAATAAAAATAAATAATAATAATAATAAAAACAGTGAAAACGTATTTGTTACGGTTGCGAATCATACTTTAACCAACATATAACTTATTAGTGACATGAAAACTTCAAAAAACTAAAGAAAATTTGAATTTTGCGTGCTAGCCTTGAGCTTCCATCTTAACGCAAGCTGTGGGGTATCGCAAGTTACTCAGATGAAAGCTGTGTCCGTTAGTGTATCCGACGGCTGGGAATTATATTAATGCTAGCCTGTCTATTGAATATATCAGTCAGCTCACGTAGGCTGTCAGAATATTCTGGTGTTCAAGTTAGATGTAGTACTGCCTAAAAGCTAGTAATCCGTCTTAAAATAAACACTACAACTGCACTTCCCAATGCTTAAAGTTTTAGTCGAACTTGGGCGAAAATCGACGCTGGAGATGCGGGACGAAACGGTTATGTTAACTAACTTGTATGGTGTCCTTCACCACATAATCCTCACCTTTAAAAACTTCATGAAAATCTATTTTGAAAACGCCAAAAATTAGTCAAGAAATGGTCATAAATAGTCACCAAGATTAAAAAATAGTCTCATTATGATTATGAAAATATAATAAAACGCACATTATACCTAAAACAAACATTTTGCTTTGTCTTATGGGTAATTAATATTATTGAGTGTATTTCACTCAATATTACTAATTACCCAAAAACAAAGACACTAAAAATACTTTCAATATTGTCTATTCCTAGTTTCACCGATTAGTATGAAAATAATACTAAATGTAATATAGATTCACAGTTCACTGGACTGTATTAGTTGCAGTAATTATGCTTAGTTTACACTAGAGAGGATTCTGGTTCGCTGGCTTAGCTGACATAACCTCTTTCCAAGTAACTAATATATTTTCTGTGATTTGAACGTAACATTTCTTAGTACGAATAGTTTTAGACAGTTTCAAGTGTTAACTGTTTTGTAACATGATATGTAATAGTGGAGTCATTTAATAACAATTCAATCACCTCCTATATTTAGTCATCCAATTATAATTACATTAGATTAAGTAAATGACGTCTTTTTTTACACATAATCTCCAAATAAGTGGAATCTATAGAACTTTCAACTTTAAATGCTAAAATCAAGTTAAAAATGCTGTGATTTAAAGCATCAAATATATTAATTACCCGAAAACTTCAAAAGATTACATTTTAATCACATCACACCAAAAATAAATGAAGAAGAACTCAATTTATCCTTACCTGGTACATAAACAAAACCACAGTCTCGACAGTCTCAAGCACCCCAACATTTAACTAGATTAATCTATTCAACACTAATGACTTAATGGCGTTCTTCTGAAGATAACACAGTTAAGATCCTTGCCGTGTTGCTGCAGCAATTATGGCAATTTCTGTCTCCAGTCTGCTCAAAATTACAGAACTAAAAATAGCCGCTACGAGTTGAAGATGCGACTTTTAGTTGTGCTTTTTAAAGAAACTATGATCATTTTTACAGTCCGGCCTTCTAGAGAACGCGTTCCGACACTACATTCTAGTAACTAATAAAGATCAAATTCGCAAAACACGCATTCGTTTGTTTGATACTGACAGGTGTCAAAATCGCAACTTACGGCTGTAGGTAAATAATTTTCTTAGCGTTTTTCGGCGGTTATCGATATGGTGACGCTTTCAACTAACTGCCTTTGTTTAAAATACAGCTAAATCCTCACGTTGATGAACAACACTTTGACCTTCAACTTTGAATAAAAGAGCAGTTGTGGCTCAGTGGTAACGGCCCCGACTATCGAGTTGTAGGTCGTGGGTTCGAACCCATGCAAGCGCTTTACTTGGTGTAATTTATTTCATCACCACTGCTCTCAAAATGGTGCAGGAAAACCTCGTGAGGTAACCGGCATGTCCTAAAACAGAAAATTCAAAGCAATGTGATATCTACCAGCCCGCACTATACCCGCGTGGTGGATTACAGACAGCCCAGTTCTTCTCATTGAGTGGGGGCCTGTGTCCCAGAAGTGTGGACGTTAAGGGGCCGGTGAGCAACGCATGTAATAGGAATTCGAGGCCAGTACAAAATTCTATCGGAATATTGCTATCTCTGTTTGACAAAAGGGGGCGAGGGATGCGGTGCGTAGCCGTGTGTGTGTCTGTGTGAGTAGATTGATAGCTGTTATTAGCTGTCATTGAGTAATACTAACTGTTAAATACATCCCAACGTTCGGAGTCCATATCGGCAACCATACCAAATCGTAAAAAATATCGTAAATAATAAGTCTTACGGACTTATAATAAGTCCGCAAGCAAAGCTAAAGTTCGTAAGAATGTTTAGGTTACTCGATACCAAATATAAGGCAAATCTAAATCCAAGTTCACATGATATAGAAGTAAGCAATAGTGCCAAATATATTTCAATACAATTTAGGCAAATAAATACGCACGCCCAGGACAATACAGTAATCGTCTAACACTGACAACAAACACGGCGGGCAAAATGTTGCGGTAATGTGTTTGCTTGTCCGAGCGATATACACCTACTAACCCTGAGCAGTACGATCACGCACACATTGACATTTGCTTGACGCAATAGCACTACTAGCTATTGAAAACTTGTGATAAATTTTGATGTGTTCTGTAATACCAAAAATAATTAATGAAAACTTAATCTTATTTCTTTAGTTTTTCAACTATTTGCAACTAGATAATATAGGCTATGTTTCTAATACAACAACATTACAGATATTGTTGTTTATAGTAAAGAAAAAACGTGAGAAAACATGTCATTTACGCTGTAAAAATATGCGAAATGCAATTAGCTTAAACTTCATTTTAGGTAAGTATTTTGAAAAAAAAAAGTAGGAACCATGATAAACACTGTCATAATCCGAATATATGAAATATTCTTAAATTGCAAATGGTTTAGGTATTACGTTTGTATGGACAATTCAGACGTCGCCCTGCTCTTAAAGGCTGACTATGCTGACGAGACCAGCTTATCTTGGTTTTGATACCAGTGACGTGTGGCCTACCATACGCGTAGTACGAAAGCATTTTCTTTTTTGCATTATTTAGGTGATACATCGGTACAAAGTTAACAAACTCCAAACTTCAAATGGTAACTACAAACACGACAGGCAAATCGCACAAACTTGAAAGATACGCACCAAAACGTAAAAAGTATTTATTTTCACCTGATGATGCATTCGGAAGCGAACGCGTTTTCCTTTTGACGTACTTGTATTTGCCCATGAGTCGTCTCATATTTTTCTTCTTTAGAAAACAAGCAGTTTATTATTGTGTAAATGGTACCTACACCACTGCAGTATTGGCTCTCTCAATAACACCGCTTATTGTGTTACCCAATGTAAAAAATATATATTCATCTGTAATTTATGAGGTGTACATAATAAAGAGTATTCTATGTATCTAAAATTTTGTTAATGTTGACAGAAAACGTAGTCTAAATCAGGAATGGTTTCCTTACAAGCCGTTTGTGTGCCCCGGCAAACGGCTATAATATTTTTAATTCCGTGTTTAACCCATTTTCAAAAATCATTCCATGACGCTTACTTTGGTAACAAAAGGAACTGTTTTCTGTTTACTGAACGGTGGAGGTTGTATGTGCTCCACAAGGGCGCATAAACTAATTAGTAAGCTTTAGAAAATATTGTTGGAGCTGCTGAAGATTGTAAAGACAATCTTTGCACTGAATAAATTCAATTTTTTTGTATTGTATGTAGGTACGTCTTTCATTGACTTGAATGTGCCCTGGCGGAGTGAGCTTGACATACTCTCAAGTATGTCACACTCACTCAAATGTCTCGCTGGTGTTGGCGTGTGTGTTGGATCATTAAGTTCCCTTCAAAATGGTTGAGCTGAATGGAGCTGATCCATACGTCATGTTCGTCAACGGACGCCATCAGTGGGGACTGGTCATCTCTTGACTGCCACGGCTTATTTTAATTTACGAATTGTTTTTTTGATTTTGTTTTGTATGTTTTTCATTATGCCTTTAACGTGCACGTCTTTCTACATAGTTCTCACATTTATATTTTCAACATAACAAATTTTATGTAACAATATTATTTAAATAGTGTCCGTGGAGTTTCTTGCCCGTTCTTCTCCATTGGTACCTACTACGCTTTGGTTGGGCAACTAGCTTCATCTTTCTGACTGCCCGCCTCTTTGACAATTCATAAGTGCCTGTAATTGGTTTATTTGAAATAAATGCCTTGAGTTTGATTCTGTTATTAAATGAATTTACTCCTAAAACTGTATTACAGCCCATGGGCGTAATTTTTGTCTCACCCACGAATCCTTGCACTGTGTCATAAGCCTTTGACGGAGTGCAAATAGCTCCGCCATTTAGGTAACCGTCTCGATACTTTTTAGTACAGAGTTTCAAATCAAATCAAATCGAAATATTTTATTTCACATAAACCTACATGGGCACTTATGAAACGTCAGAAGCTAAGTGCACGGTTCCAATTGGTCGTTTTCTTCCTTTCCTTTCGTTTCCCGGTTATATATAATAATAGGTCCAATATTTTCAAATGATTACAGTGTTTATAGGTATGGGAGGATAGCGTAGGCCTGTCAACAAATACCAGCGTTTAAAAGCGATTTAGCCAAACAAGTTGTTTTCATCCTCTGAGGACCTCTTTTGAAACACGACACTTTGTTGATGACGTCACGGAACCCTAAAAGTAGTTTACGCAAGGTCTTTGATCTCTGTCGGAACGAAATCAGGTCCGAGTATTACTTCAAGTGAATTGCTCCGAACTAACGTGAAAGCAAAACGTTTAGGTTAATGTTAGGGTATTTACTTATAGACTATTTTGTTAAAATCTGTAACGTAAAGTTGTAAAATTTGAATGAAAAAGGTAAGAAAAATTGTTTTCTTCCAACTATGAACTCAGTACAAAGCGAGTCTTTAATGCTTTAGAGCAATAAAAATGTATGAAATTTCATTATTGCACAGTTTTTTTTATCGCACCAAAAGGTGCCAATCTCAATGGATTAGCTCTATTCAGCCAGCCGATATCAATACTTTTTTTTACGTACGTATTATTCGTTTCTATCCTACTTGTTCCAAATTTAAATATAAATTTGCCCAACAAAACTCTTAACCTTACGTTTAATAATCGCTCAAGTATATAACTTTTAATGTCAATAATTAAACTTCTATTTTAACTGTTTGATATGAGTTTCTTTTATCTACTATTCCTATAGGTAATAGTTGAAAGAAAAGCAGATTATGCACCTCGCCTTAAGTAATTTATATTGCCCTCGTGCCTGTTAGATTAGAGCCTAGCGAGGGCTCTAATCTAACAGGCACGAGGGCCGAGACGCTTTGGCTCTAAATCAGGCACTCGGTGCAATGATAAATTACTTTGTGCTCGATGCAATAATCTACTATTATTCTTCAAAAACAAAACGCACAAAACAAAAAAAAACATAAATAACACACGAACAAATGCCTCGTATTCAGAATATAAAATATATAAAAAAAATTCAATTTGCTTGATGTCACTCAGCACCAAAAACAACACACATTTGAAGTTGTTTTTACCTTCCTTCAGTACGTAATCATCAATATCAGCTTGCTGAGATTCAGGCTTCTTCCCTGTGAGGGAATCAGTACAATGATGTATTGTATTTCGGTCTGGTGTCTACAATGGGAATGATGACTAATATGACTGCCTCGTTGGTCTAGTGGTCGCAATCGCTACTGCTGAGCATGAGGTCCTGGGTTCGATCCCCAGGTCGGGCAACGTGTTATTGGGATTTTCTATCTGGAATTTCCCAGTAACAGCCCGAAGTCTGGATTTGTGCCCGGTAGATGTCAATAGGCTCGCCCCCTATTACATGGGACTTAAACATAACTGGCGAAATGTGGGTGTACTATAGGTACACCTCTGCCCAACCCTTCGGGGAAACAAGGCGTGATGTTATGTTATGACTAATATTAAAAATGTTCGTAAATATAATGTAATTTCAAAAAAGGCATTGAAAAAATGATAAAATCTAAAAAATCCGTTAAATCGCTGTAAATAAATGAAGAAGATAACCGCTTTAAAAAGTTTTTGGAGGGGATTATACCCGTCCTTGTCGAACAATGTACGGCGCTAGTATGAAGTTACATAGTCGTGACGTCACTTCTTCGATAGTGCTGTTTTTGTGTAACCCTTATTTTAAAAAAAACGTTTGTAATTTTGTCATTTTTTAAGCTTTTACACTTTTTGTAATATTGTTTGCACTATTTGGAAAAAAACTATTAAATAAAAAAAAGACATTGTTCTTATTCCACGTATAAGCCCGTATTTTGTGTAGGTAAGATATAATATTAAATTTTTTGATAAAGTTATACACAGGAAACCAAAAGCATTAATAGCCTCAAATACCCACTCATCATAAACATTTCACAATAACACAAAGGCTGAAAACTCCCGGCGTTTACTATGAGTCCAACATCCTGGCGGGACACTCAGAGTCGCGGTGTGCTGCGAGTACTCATAATGAGTGTGGAGCAATCATCACAATGAATGGGGAACGAGACGAGAAGCGTCGCAGTATGAAAGCCTTCGCCAGCTCGGCGGCTCGCGTGGTGACCATTGGTTTGGGGAAATGTGTATATTTTTATGACTCCTAGATTTGCTTAAACATTATGCTTGGGTGGATTTGCAGACTGATTTAAATTGATATTTGATATTGAGCGACTGCCATTTTGATCTTCGTTAGCCAAACCGATACCATAAAATAATTGATTCCATTTTAGGTTCATTTGGAAAAAGTACAATAACAGTTACATAGTCATTCTATGTTCAAAATTCTTAGTAATTTAATTAAATGATTCGTAGTTTGTAAAAGTCAGCGAAACAATGAATATTTTTTTTAATTTAAACGCTCAGACATTAAATCAAAACACTTTTATTACTTTATTTGTGGTTTTTATGACCGTAATATTTTAATAGTTTTTAATAGGTCGCCATTTCTAGTAATTAACATCTTGATAAAATGACCTTTTTTAAAAAGTAATTACAACAGTCTGGTTATAAAACGCGATCCTCAATTACCATATTAAAAGTTTCACATGAAATATGGCGTGTTGCCATTCCATATTCCTATTTTCCCGTATAGGAATATAAACTGAAAACTTAATCTTGAAAATAAGCTTGTGCACAGTAGCACAATGTTTTATAACACTAAACTAATCTATTGACATGCCGCCCTAATTGTAATGGCTTGTTATGTTATTTTTGTACGCCAAACATTGGCAAAACATAGTGCGCATATTTTAGTAATTATACTATCTGTAACCATACCTATGTTTATAATAAGTGATTGATTGATAAAACTAGAGTACGTATAATAATAGAATATCGTGCAGCACTCGTACAAAAAAAAAAACAAACAAAAATCTTCAATTGCTTCTGTTTTTAGTGTACTCTGCAGGAAATGAATAAACCTAATAAACATCGAAATATTATATTTTTCTAATTATAATTCAGTGCTACTCAAATCTATATTTTTTTATCCCAACTCGACCTTACTACACAGTTACCCTACAATAGGATTTCTCTTTAATTTGTCTCGCTCTCAACAGACTCTGAAAAGATATGACCCCAACGACTGTAAGAATGCTCTGTTTTCAAGTACCTACCTATGTGTGTGTGCCTGAAAATTTGTGGAATTCAGACCAAACGTACTGTGAATACCTTCCTGCTTTTACAAATTAAAATGTGCTTTTGCGCGTGCTTTTTTTTTTTTAAATAATGATATGGTATGCATGCGAATGTAATTCTTTGTAGCAGAAACGTACCGTAACGTTCGTTTTGTAGTCTTTTAATGTTCACGATTATAATGGACTACATTTTTCGTTCATTTTTGTCATCAAATCAACTCGATGGCCCACATATAGCTTTAATCCTTTTAATCTTATGGATCAACTTATCAACCTTGGGACGAGACATCTGTCGTATTTGAATGTGGTGTCATACATAGCGTAGCTAATAAAAGCGTTGGTGGTTTCCGTGGTCAGCATGCCATTCAACTTTATATCTTTCGAGTGCCAAAGAGACCTATTGTCATACATTATACCCCTTTCCCACTATAACAACCCTAGAACGACCTAGTTATGGCCACTACCCGTTAACATCCCCCCATGGTTTCTTTCATGTCCTGTCTCAAAGTATTAACTAAAGGGAATGTAACATTTTAATCAAGCAGAGATCTGATAAAAATTCTGTACGAAACGGGGAAAACGAAAAAAAAAAGAAGCGTGCGTGTCCATAATAATTTTACACCTACGACCGTGATTTTCATTACGCCGAAAACTTTTTTATACAAGGAAAAAACATTCCCTAGAGTTATTTACCTAATTAGGGCAACAAACAGAAGGAATTTAATGGGACCCGGTACTCAAAGGACGCTTCTCTAAATTATTTACATTTCTCTAGAGTGCTCGTCTTTACCATTCTGACCAGAATATGGAGAGTCCATTCTGTTCCGTATTTTATACTTTGTTATGAATTATTATTTTCAATAAGGTCCGACGTTTGCAAGCTGATGGTTTCCGTTGAATAAGTCTCTAGTGTTTCTTTTTTTTTATTCATTAATTCATGTCGTAATGTTGTTTGTGGCTTTTTCGGGTGGTCGAACATTTGTTCGCGATCGAATGGATTTGAATGGAAATGTAGGAATAATATTTTTCGTACGGTCCTTGAGAGAGGGTCGCACTGTTGTTGTAAATGGTTTTATGTCAATTAAATAAAATACGGAATTAGTAAATGTTTTGTGCTTCGCGAGGTTTTGAGGCCAAAGAGTAGGTATAATACAGTTTACATACAGTTATTTTTTTTGTTTAATCCAATAGTTCTTTTCTGCGGTATTCTTTATGTAGTTTAGTATCAACCCATACTGCCTACAAATAAGACAACGCATTTGTCATTTCATCTCTAAGATTATGGCAATTATTGTTCGTATTTTTGTTGCAATAAAATTAGAAATGTGTATTTGAAAAACTACACAAAAAGAGCATCAGACATCTCATTCTAAACATACGGAATGTACAACGAAATTTTTTGTTATGAATCGTCAAACGAAAGAAAATACCACCTCCCCTTGCAATTCTCCTAAAAAAAACACCTAGTCTAGTTCTAAAATATTCGTTTGTTGACTAAAATACTAACATAGTCTGGTCTAGGCTTTAGCTCGCGTCTTGTGTTATCTTGCGTGGTTTCAGAGATTACTGCGGGAGTCTCCTAGCCTGATCTTGTGCGGGCTTAATATGACAATGTTGGCTTTGTGCTTACTATATTTTGTAATGAATGTAGGTATTTTAAGTGGCATGCTGGTTTGGAATATTTGAATAGTATGACTACCTTAAAAAAAAAACACTTTTTTTAAAGCTCGACAGGAACGTAATGTTTTTAGTAGGTAGCGTATTTGAAAAAGTTTTTACTTTACAATCAGAAGTGTTTCATATAATTCACACTATTCGCACAACTCGCTTTGTATAATTTTAGTATTGAAATTCCTCTTAAGAACAATGTTTCCGGTGTTTTTGTGATATTGATGTTGCGAGATGTTCTTTTGTTTTCCTGTTGCGCAATTTTGTTTGCCCAATGTTTTTTTTTGTTTAAAGCTAACATAATAGAAAATATAACATACCAATAGGAGCACACTATTCGCACAACTCGCTTTGTATAATTTTAGTATTGAAATTCCGCCGATTATACAAAATCATAAATGAATACCAAACAAACATTCAAAACCATTCCGCGCGTAAGAGACTATATTTTTAATATAGGTAACACCAAAATGTAAACTTCATCATTAATTCAGTGCTCCATCAGAGAAGGCTTTGCATAAATTATCGCTGAATTAAACAAATGACAAAACGCCAATAAAAATAAATTGAACTCAACTAATGTTATTTATTTAACTTTTTCAATTCAAAGTGTTTTGCTTGCCAACGATTATTATCGCAAATTGTATTTTGCTCTCGTAGAATTGGAAATTTTCTGAATCAAATAAACTGGTGCATTCCCTATCTCAATTCCATGTAATTCTCTACAAAGTTGCAAAATAAAATGTTTCTGAATTCATTTATTCGAAGTAAGATAAGTTTACAATATGATATATAGCATTTTCTATAATATTTTATAATATGGAGCATTTCACATTTAAAGGGGTGAGGGGGTGAAAACGTACTTATAACGTCTATGTGTTGCATGTACACGTCCGTGCACTTTTATTTCCTACTTTTTCTCGCGATCGAAACTAACGCTGACTAGTTAAAAATGAACTAGTACTCGACTACCATCAGTATAAGAGAAAACGTGTTCTCTCATCTTAGTATTCAGTCGGTGGCCGGTCCAGTCAAATGTCTACTTTTAAATACGCCCTCCGCAGACATTCGTCTCATACATACAAAATAAGTGACGCTCGCTCGACCCAGTTGGGTATCGTACACAACTGGACATGTTAGCGATATGATGAAATTTTTATGTCTTATTCAACTTGGTATGAGGAGTGTGTAAACTGTGTTTGGTCAAATTTTTTCTTAAATAATATGCTTTGTGTACAAAGGAACAGGCGGAAACTGTCTTCGTGTCTGCAATTCCGAAAAGTTCAAGTTACTTTGCCTAATAAGTAATAAGTGTGTTGTGGTGATATCTCATAATGCATCTATTATAAAAACTTAAACTTCTAGAAATAATTACTAAAATCCTTTATAAAAGAGTTTCTTTACTCTAAAAATCTATTACAGAATCAGCCGGCAACAACATTGATGTAAACGATTCAACATTTTCCAAAGAACTACCGACTACAATCCAATTTCCGACATTCGTTTTTTGAAAACCATCGCGCCACTTCAAACAACTGATGCACTCAGCCTTCCCGCCATCAGCATGGAAACTGCTTCCCCTCTACCCTTACAAATGTTTTATCAGTCTTTTCACATCTCCCTAATTCTGTCCGAATGTGTATCCTGGTCGGTTGCTGTCTAAATATTGCTCAGATGGTTCGTGTTTCATTTTTAGATTCGGCCTTGGAATCGGTTGTAGGTTTTCAGTGGTCTGTAGAGTAATTCTAAAACTGTGCGTCATGTTTTGTGGTCGTGTGTGGCTGCGGTTAAACTAAAAGCTTAGTTCATCTAAACTAAAATGTAAATGGATGGACACTGAAGTTAAAATTTGACTTAGATTGGTTTTTATTCAAAAACACGTACTAAGCCTTGCAAAGTCAATACTTACAAAAAGAGAATACTTATTACACTATGATACGATACCGTTTTTGATTACCCATTATTAAGTGTACAAGTCTCCCCCTGCCATTTCATATGTGTATGTTATATAAGGCATTGGTCAGCCAGGGGCCATGGTCCTTCCATAGTTCTAGATAACCAGTCCACTTAAGCTACCCAGATCCGTATAATATCATTGTTTCCCTGACCTGCAATAGTCCCACACCAACCGGGGGCTGTCCTTGTATGCAGTTGCATAGTCTACACAGGGATAATCATCGCTTGGTGCCTTATTTAATTAAAAACGTCTAACGGGCCTTTCCGAGTTGGCTTCGGTATTTCGTATGCCTTCCAAAGGTGACGAACCCCAGTGTCGCGAGAAATGTCAAGAGACGTTTCTTTTCTTACGATACGAAATTATCGATAGTTTTGTCGTCTGCTTAAGCGGACTTGCATGTGGTTGCTCTAATAAATTAAGGCCTCGAGCCAGGACTGAAACTTAAATACTAACTAAAAACTAAGCGACTACATGCTAAGGGAACCCCCTGTGGGGTACGGACCTCGGCTTAGGGCGTCACTGGAAGAGGGCAGCAAGGGATTAGCTGGATCAGGATTTAGAAGATTTTGGGACGTATTTAAAGCTACAGGCTCAGCGGCGCGGGCTGGCTCGAGTAAGGGTCTGGAGGGAAGATTATTATCCAAAGGATTGTTTAATATTATAAATATAAAATGGACAGGTTCTATGAAAACTGGAAAGAGGACGTGCGGGCTCGCGAAAGATGGAAGGAGTGGAGGGAGGCTATTGACCAGGATTGGGACAGTGAAGGCTAGTAAAAAAAAAAAAACTTAAAGTAGCTTTACACTGCCTTTCTGTTTCTCGCCTAAACCACTGAACCGATAGTTATGAAATTTGACAAATGTCTGGGATTTGAAGCAGGAAATAGGCTACTTCTTATCTTGGATATTTTTGATGAAATACAAAATGCGCTTGATTTTGTAAATAAAGTGGCGCGCAAAAGCAAGGTACTTATATTTTTTTTTCCATTTTGTACAACAAAATGAAAACCTAAATTAAGAATTTCACTTGCTAGGGTTGTGATACAAATCTTTCTAACCTTTATTTTAATCTGGCTAGTCGAAACCACACCTCGACAAAATAGCGACTATTTCTTTAGCTCAAAGCGTTACCGAGTGTCTCGTTAGTGTGATTTCAAATAGTCTGGCTCGCCCTGACCACTCTATGGACGCTTTTCAACTATTATATCAAAGTTGATTGCTCTGTACTGGCTCCGAGGATTTGCCGGGTTTCTCGTTGAAATTTCTATGTGGGTTAATGTTTTGTTTTATATCTTCTGCGTAGATATTTTTGTTTACGAGTACGTTGAAGATTGATCTCTCTTATATATATTTTCGACTTAATATCCGGACTGGCTTAGACAATATGTAACGAGGATAATAATACAATATAGGACATTACGATTTGCGATAATTTTACACGGAGGTAGATACTTCAAAAATGTGTATGCAGAAGGCACAAGTATCAATCTAGGACATCTCAAGTTCAGACCAAAATAATGCAGTTCCGTCTTCTACTTTTCATTCATTCGCTTTTCCATTCCCTATATTCAAATAATAGTATTACTAATTAATAATTTTTTATTGTATTTTAACACACGACGGAAAAAAAGGCGTGTTATACGTTTAACGTATGTGTCTGTGTGTCTGTCTGCGGCATTGTAGCTCGCAAACGGCTGAACCGATTTTGTCTTTTTTGTGTGTTTTGTTTGACAGGTGACATGACCGAGTGTTCTGAGCTAACAAAACAGAATGAAGAAAATCTTTTCATTCGTTTTTTACATTTTAGTCTATATCGGGAGTCGTTTATTTTTACATCAAATTAAACTTATCAAGGTAGACATAAACTACTGAACATAGTCCTCATCTTATAGCCCTACGTATTGTGATCTATGCTTGTGAAAGTGTCGATACAAACACTACGTTTGCCTTAGAAATTGCTGATCACAGAATGACAACATCAAAAGGATGCTATTATCAATTACTCACGAGATTTTCCCGTCGTTTAAGTACTTTTGTTAAAGAAAAAATCCGGGACTATTAAAAGCAATTAGACGAAGTTTTCGTCTAATTGCTTTTAATAGTCCCGGATATAATAGGAAATTCGTTTGACAAAATATTACACAGGAATTCGTAATTGTTGTCAAACAATGGAAACATTATTTGGTACCCAAATGTCTCGACTTCGCTGATTTTTATATAACAGTGCAAAAAAGTCTTGTAGCAATTAAAATTCCAAAGCGATCCATCATTTCCTACTCCAATTTATACCTTCGAAAGAAAACCACTATTCAAGTTCACCGGTCCCAACGGAACTTTCCATCACCTCAGTCACTTTCACAGTCATTAATCTAAACAAATGCACCCATTACAATTTATAACACCCCGATGCTATCGGACGCCACTAACAAACAAAACTCGATTTATTACTTCCGCCCCACCACCTCTGATCCCCCCCTTTCGGCGACGGCATGAATATCAATTATAGTGCAGGCCTGAAAACTTTCCAGACGATTATATCTTGGGCATATGTCAAAAACACGCATGTGTTTGTGTCGATGACTGGGCTTTTGTGCAGGTTTGTTGGGCTTGTGACGGTATTGTCTTTTGTTTTTGTGTTTTTTATCTTCAATTAAATATGGCTTTAGATTCTTTTCTCGACTCTTCATAGTTCCATCACGTTCTGTGGATCATTTTCATTTTTCCTCTTACAGTGACTTACACCCAGAAGTCATATAAATCACCCTAAGTCATAACCTCCATAAGTCACCCCTAAGTCATAACCTCGAAAGCTACTCCACTCACAACTCCGTCAAGGATACCTCAAGGCGTGCCTCGGAAGACCCTCAAAATCGGCATTCATAGTCGTCAGATTAAGGAAATAATGAGGTCCCTCGAAAGAGATTGATACGTCACGAATACGACAATTTTCAATAAACTCTTCAAAAGACATTATGAAAATCAGATTAAATACGGGTGTTTTGGTTGAAACCTCCTTGTTGACTATCTCAAGGAAGCCTCAAGGTAAATGCCTATGAATGAATATCAAACCGCTTATGAGGTTGAGTCAAGTCGAGGATATTATGAGGTTGTGACTTAGAATGCGGGTGTTAGAACCATTATTCCAATAGATGACTTAAGTGCTGATTTCACCATTGAACCTGAACGTGTTCAGCACATCTAAGACGCGTTCAAGAGCTGTCAGTGTCAATTTTCCACAGAATAAAATGAAACTGACAGCTCTTAAACGTAGGTTGTGAACTAATCGCGTTCAATTTCTTTGGTGAAATCAGACCTTATTAGTGCCGATTTCAACGTTACTAAACCCGTTCAGCACATCTAAAGCGCGTTTAAGAACTGTCAGTGTCAATATAACTTAGTAAAAATGACACTGACAGCTCTTAAACGTAGTTCATGTGCTGATGGTGTTCAGTTTCATTGGTGTAATCCACCCTAAATTTAATGATGACACCTCCACAGCAGAAAGCAGTTTTAGAATTGTTTTTGGAATTGATCTAAGTCAGAAACCACTTTATACAACTGCCATACCCATTGTCACGTCTATAAATATGTTATTATAAATAAATATAAATTATAAATAAATAAATCATTTATTTCAGGCTACAATGGCATAGACATATACCTTACCAACTAAAATATGTAAAGTCTAAAACAAAATGTTGTTACTATGACTGTCACCATAAACATGGAAAAGCTCATGCTTCTCTTTTATAAAATCCTAGTTACTACAAAAATACTGCTTGCTAGCGAAATAGCTAGTGGTGCTAGGACTTTCCCGAGCACACGTTTACACAAGAAGCCACTACTAAATACCAACAGTTAAATAATATTGTGTCGGCCGATCTGCGCCACCACATGCGCATCACACTGACGTCACGCAAAATCTTGCATTGCGCAAGCAAAAGTTTACCGTGCAACTAGCATATTCCCTACTTCAATCTTCGGGCAGTTGCCCACCAGATACACCCTGTTCCTCATGTCTCTATAATATAAACGCGACTAATTAAATTAAATCGTCAACCATTAATCAGCGACAGTCGATCGCACCGCACCATAAATAGACTAATTACACTTTGAACATCTGCCAGTATTTGTATAGAGAACGTTACAGTGTGGCTAATTATAATTAGGAAATTGATTAGTGCATGCTTGTATGGGTTAATTCTTTAGGCTATTTGTAGTCGGTACTTTATTTTATTTAAAATGGATTACTCTTTTTTCCGGACAGCGATGCGGACGAGCACTTCGACGCTTAAGGGTCCATTTTGTTTTATATTTATTTGTATAGTTAGTAAGTCATTAAATTTAGTACTTGTGTAAAAAATCTATCTTATAGTTCGTTCAATTAAATAAATAAATTATTAAATGTATTTTCTCTTACCACAAACATACATACACATAGGACACAAACTCATGCCTTCAGAAACCAGAGAACGCCACCTGCTACGATCCTTACATAATAATTATTAAATAAATTAAAATAAAATACAAAAATAAAGAAAATGTTATAAGTAAATAGGTAATAATATAATAAAAATAACATTATGTTTTTTAATAAAAATAATAACAATAAATAATTATATAAATAATTATATAAATAATTGTAATATATAGACTTAGCACACGAGGTCGTTGACATGTGGAATCTTAGCTCGGCTCGGCTGTCATTGCGCCGATTGTCGTATCGGCCAATGACCTGATGGCCGAAAGCCTCATTCAACATCTCTCGAGCCTTTCGATAGGCGGTTGAATCAAGGGCCTGATTCGGAAGGCAGCACTCCTCGATACGGCTCGGGTCGTGAGGAGGTTCCTGTCTCCGGAGCCCTAACCACCGGTAACCGATACCGGCAGACCATTATTTTTATATTTTTAAATGTTTTTTTTTATTGAAGAATAAAAATTAAAATGAATAATAATAATTAAAAAAATGTGGAATGTTGTTTTCAATCCGCAAATGTCGTGTGATTCCTTTTTTTAAACTAGAAGCATTGTTGCATCTGTTTAACATAACAGCTGTAAAAAACCTATTCAAAGGCTTAAAAGGAAACGACATTTTATTCAAAAAGTTCAACGTCCTATAATGTCTGAACGCTTCATTGAACGCATGAAATTTTATTTCTGAAGAAACGTGACTGGACACTAGTTTAAGATACCTTCGTTTAATTTTATTTTAACTCCAAACTTTACGACTATTTTGTATCTTTGTTTCGATAACAGATACAAAGCTTACAAAAATTAAACCTACTCAGTTTGTACTCATAATCGTACATACAGCTCAAAATGTTTGTAGCCCCTTCCAACAAAGTCAAAGTATTTATTTAAAATAGGCACATAAAAGGCACTTTTGAACGTCAACATTTACAT
The DNA here is from genome assembly GCA_963555695.1 of Dasypolia templi. NCBI lineage: Eukaryota > Metazoa > Arthropoda > Insecta > Lepidoptera > Noctuidae > Dasypolia > Dasypolia templi. The sequence continues at coordinate 6,367,679 of OY743137.1, read as the reverse complement.
TAAAATTTAATTTATTCTATTCGCCCCTTCTAAAAGGTAGTTTCGTATGTAGAAGAATGAGCAAGAAACTCCACCGTTACTCTTTCAAAATGTTTTACAATATTTTGTATACATTATAATATATTATTATGTGAAGACGATGCACCAAGAATAAGTAGCATTACTTTACCACAATAGGTAATATTGATTAAAAAATGAGGCAAAGACAGATAAATTAATTATATGATAGATACATGGTGCTCAAATATTTACAAACATTACAAAGCTAAAATATTTAAAAGGATAAGTCAGTGTGTGAGTTAAGCAATCAAAAAATTTACATTAATTTCATAAAAATAACAAATTATACTTAATAAAATTAGCAAACAGTTTGATTTTGTCTGGACTAGATTGTGCTATGGAGCTGGACCATCATGTTTCCAAGCATTTTTAAATCTTGGATATAGTGCTCTAATTTGTAATATGCTTGTTTACAAAGTTTACTTTTTATATGAGTTGCAAATTTTCTTTCATTTAATTGCAAATCACATACCCCATAGAAGATGTATGAACTTTAACTAATCCTAAAAATTGTTCATCTATTTTATCTTTCAATTAAGTGCTAGTTGGACTGGTGCTACAAACATTCTGAGCTGTAACATGAAGCATTTCAAAAACAACCCAAAGTCTATCTTAATAAAATGATCTTATAACTATTATGAGTCAGCTAAAACCTATTTCATCTCTTTCCATTTTCAACCTTTTCCTTTTCAGATTAATAGATGGTCTGCCGTAGATATGCAAATATAGATTGGAGATAACTCCAATCCTAGACTTAATTTTCAATATTAACTTTCTTTGCTCAATCGCATATTCATTAGAAGCGGTCTTTTCCCCGAGTTATCAATTTACTCGGGTGTCGATTACAATCGGTATTCAATCGAGTACCGAGTTGAATCGATTGTCGAGTCGTTCGATTTAATTGAGCGTTGAATGAAAACTTTTTGAAGTTTGACACTTGTATTTTCGATTGTCTCGCCTGAATGCTGATGTTCATCGAGTGTTTGGAGTGATAAAACTGAAAATAAAAATAAAATTGTCGATACTAACCTTAATTGGTTTTCACTTTGCGAACGGCAAAATTTAGGTACGGGTAGTTATGTTTTCCTTCTGAAATAACAGTTTTCTGAGAAAATATTAGGAAACCTATTTATCTTTATTCCCATTTCGTTTAAAAGACTTTCAAAGTATCTAATCAAAAATGGGTACCTATGTTTTCCTTCTGAAATAATACGACTTTAGGCGAAAAACAGACCGAGCTATTGAAGTTAGAGAACCTGCCAGTTTTCTGAGAAAATATTACTTTCAAGGTACATAATCAAAAACGAATCCACAGAGATCCCTTCCAATATTTTTGTACCTAAAGCAAGAGTAACTAAAACATGCTTAGGAAGGCCTTTATCACTTACCGAGAACGAGGCAAAAAGCTACTTTTTACTTGGTGTCAGACCACAAATCCTAACTATAATATAATAACTGCGAAACTATAAGTGTGTGTGATACGCTTTTAGGCTCAAACGGCTGAACGGATTTAAATGAAATTTGGCAAACAGATTGACGATGACCTGGGTAAGGACATAAGCTACTCATCATCCTGGATCGCAGACAAAGTCGTTGGCAACAGCTAGTTTAGAATTAAATGCACGTGTAAGCAATTCTAGGACACCAGTGTTTGAGTAGTGCTGATCTTCGAAGATAATCGTAACTGTAATTGTTGAGGCCAATTTCTGAGAAGCATATGGTGTTAGGAGAGAGCAGTGGTGGCCCGGTGGTAACGGCCGCGACTTACGAGTTGTAGGTCGTAGGTTCAAACCCAGACAGGCGATTTACTTTGTGTAAATTATTTCATCACCACTGCTCTCAAAACGGTGAAGGGAAACATCGAGAGGAAACCGGCATGTCTTAGAACCTAAAATTCGAAAACATGAGACATCTACCAACCCGCACTGGGCCCGCGTGGTGGATTACGGCCCACTCCCTCTCACAAAGAGGAGGCCTGTGTCCCAGCAGTGGGAACATAATAGGCTGATTATGTATATGGTGTTGGATAAGGTAGAAATAAAGAAAATGTTCAAAAAAAAATCCTAGTGAAGTCTAAAGAAGAAGACTAAATCAACTACTACTCAACAACTAATTAACTTTCATTCAAATCAAAACTGTCTTTTTCAACAGTCGTAAGAAATTGTTGTAGCAGGGCCAATTGAGGTAGTCTGTCAATCTGCTTATAAATTTATCTCACGAATTTAGTCTTTAACTAAACATTTCACGTCAATTTTAATTATGCTATAAAACGTGTTGTTTCTACATGTAATAATTTTGTTTAATTTTTAATTTTCAAAACACAATGTCAATTGATAATGAATACATAAATGAAATTATGTTTTTCTTCACCGTTAGAGAGCAGTGGTGCTGAAATTAAATGTACTAAGAAAAGTACCTGCCGGGGTTCGAACTCACGAACAACAACGAATATCACTGGGTCACCACTGCTCCATTTAGCCAATGTAGCCGTAATATAGACGATGTCTTAAATTGCTAGTTTGATTTTAGAACAATCATAATTCAGAATTGAGAGGGCATCGTTCTGATAATGTAACTAAACTTAGAACACAGGTAAATACCAAAGGGTATAAGGGTACGCTCTGTTCTACATTATTTGATTATCAATATAATTGTCAAACGTTGAGCGAGGGATCCACAGAGTGGAGCGATAGTTTGGCAACTTAATTTGATTACCTTTATGTAAACACAGGCATTTATTGTTGTGGGATAACATTTGCTTTTGTGTACGTGTGACTTATGTCAACGTGACAAGCTTTGTAGAATTATTCGGTTGGTTTTGAATTAATGTTCGACCAATTAGCAAAAAAAAAATTAGAAAGAGTTTGCAACAAACTGAGAAAATAAAAGTGTAAGTCTTGTTCCTTCTTTGTGTCAGCACAAGTTATAAGAGACTAGCTCTAGCAGTGGTCAAAAGATAAGACAGTCAGCCGGTTGAACGAATGCTAATTACTATTACTCGTGTAGGCTGTAGAAAAATATTCATACCACATTAACAAGTATGAATCATATTGACAAATGGTTGTTGACGTTCAAAAGTGCCTATTTGAAATAAATGCTTTAACAAAAACGTGTGGTCGAGGAAAATTCGTCTCAGCTGGGGGGAGACGAAGGACGAAGTTTCTTACGCTTTTTCTGAAACACGACAAATTTGAAAAATTACGCAGCCGCCATTCTGGATTTTCATTTTGACCTCACTATCGACTTCAACACCTTCGAAAACCACGAAAACGACACCGCATGATGAACATTTTGAAAATTTTCGCACTCATCTTGGATTTTCATTTTGACGTCAAAAATGGCTTCAGCGCTCTCGCAAACCATGACAACTATCTCTTCCCTTTCAGTCTCTTGAAAAAGTCGCATGGAGGGTGGATAACACTTTTCCGATTTAAAAAAAAAACTAAAACTTTACTCCCACTGCAAGCTGTGTTACAGAACTTTGTTCCAAAAACAAAAGAAATAGAATATGCGTATCTTACATCGGACAACATGTTTTTTTCTTTCATCAACTGTCTCGGATGAAAACGTTCCATAGGTACCGTAAAACGGGGTGAATAGGGATGCAGGGGTAAATCGAAACGAAACTTTAAAAAGGATTTTAATATTGAAATAATATCGTTTGTTGCCTACAGGGGCACTTAATCGTTAATTATAATACATTCAATACATAAGAGACATTTCTGGCAACAAACATTATTATTTCAATGTTAAAATCCCTTTTAAAGTTTCGTTTCGATTCACCCCTGCATCCCTATTCACCCCGTTTTACAAAATTTTCGAACAAAAAAAAACGTATTCCTCATCTATTACCACGTCTACCAACAAACCCCCATCATGTTTCCAAGTGCATCCGAGCACCCAAAGCTATCAAAACAAACGAAGTTATTAATAATCCGTCAGCAGAACTTGATCAATTAGCTCTTTATTAATTCAAAAATATACTGCGGTATCTTCCTTGCGAAGTAACGGTTCCCACCACTGTGTTATGCGAAGTTAAACGCTCGATTTGCATAGAAATTATATCGTCCGCTTGTTCATAGGAAATTTTCCTAATTAAAACGCCTTTGGTACAGGGATTTTGTTCCAATTAAAAGTTTCCTCGTAGTAGTCTGTCGGTCGAGTTGGTTGTACGGTATTGATAAATTTAGCATGCTGTGGTGTGACATTGCTCAGTGCTTGCATTTTACAGTGAACTTGAATACTAACAATGAAGGGATCATTGTTCCGACTTGCGATTTGATGACATAATAGGCTGAAATTTATTAAAAATAAAATGTATGACTTTGTTATCTATATGCAGTCATCATTTTCTGTTTGTGTCGTGTAAAGCGATTTAAAGCCGCTAAAATTTGGTGTAGGTAGATAGGCTTAACCATATTTTTTTACGTAAAATAAATTTATTTTGCTATATAATATTTACGTATGTCTACTATCTAGACTTTTGCAACCCATTGTAGAAAAGACAACATTAAAACAGCCAAAAACATAATGTATTTATCCACCAAACTGACGCCAACGCGCAATATGCTATGACGTTCGATAACACGTCCTTTCAACGCTTTGAAACAAAGAGGTTATTCCCCAAAAAAAAGCTATCTTACAGCAGGAATGTTTTTAAATTGTACTTTTATGTTCATGTCCTCGTGGGTTCCAAAATTTGCCTCAGTTTGGACGAAGCCTACAACGAACAACCTATTGTCCCATAAATTTATTTTGGGTGCTAACCCTGGATATACACAAATCACTGTTTGGGTATCACCCTATTACATAACAGTTTAGGCGCCGATCTTTACCAGGTTTGGATTCTGAATTCCTAAAGTTTTATTAAAAATTTCTCTAAAATGTGGTAAAAAAAAGTCTTAAGAGCCGTGCAAAACGTTTTATGTTCTCATTTTCTTTAGTTTTACAAATTGCTAAAAAGTAAATTCCTCCGTGGAGTTTTTGAATAATTATAGCAGAATCTTAAAAAATACATGGTCTTTGGTTACTCATACAACTAAGTTTACAGCATTCACTTACCTATAGTTTGCCAGACGTCGTGCTTTGACAATATTGCGCTCTTTTGTTCAACTTTGTTCCCATCCTAACCAGGGGCTCTCATGTTAGTATCAGACTCTCAAGCTTCATCATCATCATCATCATCATCATCGACACTGTCAGCCTTGTTTGTGCCATAAGTCCCATCCAGGTCTTCCCCGCAATTTTCTATAATATCCCTATTTTGCCAACCTTCATAATTCAGTGTTATTTATTATTTACTAGTCGAAAATACCAAAGTGCAAGTTCAGAGTTCCAACACATTTCTCTATAATGAGAGTAATATATTTGCACAATAAATTATTTTGGACTTCAACCTCCCTGCCGACACCAATTTCTATTAAGGGGACATGATAGCCACTTGGCCACACTGTAAGTCTGTAAGTCAAGGTATATGATAAATTGCTTGACAATATTGAAGTACAATATTGGGAAACCAAAGCAAATATAATTTCTGATTGAATATGATTGAAAACCATAAAGTCGTGATTGGTTTAAATTTATTGTTGAGGTAGAAAAGAGGCTATTTATTTTCATGTCATGGGAACAGAGCTTTAGTAATCATTTATTTGCTGTTTTTTTGCCATGTTTTCGTGGTCTGTACGAGTTTCATTTAGCATACGTAACATGGTCAATAGAGAAACAGAAGGCAAATTTACAGATTGTAGAAAGATTTTTATGGTGCCATGTCAAAATTCAAGAAAATAATATTTTTTTATTGAGATTTTTTTCGTCTTCTCTTCGTAGAATATAGAATGAAATGGTCATTTTTGTAGATAAAAAAAAATAAAACAATTACCCACCGCTCCAACGTTGCTTAACGTTTCTCTGCAACCATTCCGAACCTCTATTTAGTTCTGATCAAAATGTAAACTATTTTCTGTCAAATTATTAAGTGTTTCTGGCCAGTTCTGCCACCTTATTATTACCCTAGATCGTACACTAAGAATTTAGCAATCAAACTGCTTACATTCTTAATAAATTATTAGAAAACCAGCAGAGAAAGGCCTTTCTTTATAAAGAATACAATGCGTGTCACGGCTTAATGAAAAATAATAGTTATTGTTACGTTGCTAGAAGAACAGGGTTTTTTTTTTCATTAAAGTTTTTTCAAGGTCGGGTCTTTCTACGAGAACAAGGCTAATGAAAATTTATCAAGTTCGGGCTTTTGAAAGTTATTTAAACTTCAAGCGTATCTATCTTATTTTAAAAGACAAAACAGATATACAAATACAAAGTTGTAATTTTTTCTCGACTGCATTTTGACCTTTATATTGTTTCTTATTTTATGATGCTTGTGGCTAAGTAATATCAGCTGCACGGGTCGATCGATCAAGTTAAGTTACACTGGTCGTGGTTGGTCCGAGGATGGGTGACCATCTTTACATACCAAGTCGCCTCCGTGCCTCGGAAATCACGTGAAGCCGTTGGTCCTGGCTGCCATTCGTGGATCTTCGACCGTCGTTACAGATCGTCATAAGCCCGAAAGTCTGACAACCAGTTTTATAAACAAGTATCGTATTACGCAGTAACTGTGGGTTGTGGAGGTCCAGATATGCAGTCGCTCTATGTAAAACACTGGTATTCAGCTGCATCCAGGTAGGCTGCAAGACAACCCCAACATAAATGTGAAAGGGCTACGCTCGTCATCATCAGCCTTTTTAAATTTTTACTGAATAACGCATTTGATTTATTTGAATCTGTTTCGTTGTTTAAGTATTTCTGAACTAATGAGAATAGAGTCGATTATTCTGTGTGTTTGTTTGTTACGCTTTCTCGCTAAAACGGCACTGAAAATTTTGGCACATAGGTAGACCATGACCTGGATTAGGGCAGAGGAAACTTTTTACCCCGACATTTCCATGGGATCAAGACAAGTGAAATCGCGGGGCGTAGTCCTAAATAAATGACAAAATAAAAAAAGAAAAGATCGAAAAAGTATTTATTGTGCCTCGCACAGGAAAACGCAGTTAGCAGTTTATAGTTTGATAGAGTGTAATCAAAAATAGAAGTAATAAAAAATAGCAGTATTAATAAAGTAGTAAATAGATCTTTTTCCTTATTGGTGTCACTTTTCTAAGGCAAGTGATAGCCCACACACCTTTACGAAATTATACCTACATTTCATTACTACATTCTACTACATTTTATTTACATTTTTATATCAGCCAGCACCCACTACGAAGGTGGTAGCAAGCCATAATGTTAATCTGCCTGTGTCCCAGCATTGGGAACATTATAATGTTCCCAATGCTGGGACACAGGCGTCCTCTCTGTGAGCGGGGGTGAGCTGTACGTAATATACCACGCGGGCCCAGTGCGGGTTGGTAAATAACATGTCGTCGAAATTTTGGTTCTAGGACATGCTGGTTTTCTGACGATACCTTTACGAAATTCTACCTACATTTCATAACTAGGTACATTCTACTACATTTTATTTATATTTTTATGTTAGCCAGCACCCACTACGAAGGTGGTAGCGGGCCATTATGTTAATCTGCCTGGCACAGACGTCCTCTCTGTGAGCGGGGGTGAGCTATATGTAATATACCACGCGGGCCCAGTGCGGGTTGGTAAATTACATGTCGTCGATTTTTTGGTTCTAGGACATGCTGGTTTCCTGACGATGTTTTCCTTCACCGTTTTGAGAGCAGTGGTGATGAAATAATTTACACAAAGTAAAGTGTCTGCCTGGGTTCGGACCTACGAACTACCTATCCTACTGGGCCACCACTGCTCTTCATTTTGCTAATTTTTGATTAAAGCACCTGAGATTACTTTTTCCACATACAACCTTTACAGCAAAAGTGAATTGGCATCTTCTTGGCACGCTCGTTCCATCATAGACCTTATCCATGGCTTTCTATCAGTCGAGGCCGAGGTCAAGAGCAAGCCCAATCCGCAATAAAAAAAAAGCAGGATCCAATGTGAAGTTGCCACACATTAGATTAACGTGTATCTACAGCTATAATGATTATTCTCAGACGTCATTCAAAATAATAAAATGTACTACATAAGCAACAATAAAACAAAGGTACACAATGCTAATACTCAAAGTCATTAACATTAAGTACAGTCGACGACATAAATAAAAGCTAATCACTTGTTTATTACCAGTACAGTCGGATTCGCGTTAACACTGCGAACTGAAATTAAACGGATCGTGTGCACTTTGTACGATAGTCGCTGCATTATGGTTATTTGGGCTGTAGAATGAGCGTTTATTAGAATTGTCAGAGACTTTACGTAATACATTGATGATTGTTTTAGTGTGGGAGGAACATTTTCTTGTTTAAAATTTGACAGTTGCAACGTTGTGCCACTGCAGTACAACATTATGAATGCAAATGTCAAAGAATGACAGATGTGATTCGAACATACGTACAAATAGGTGGGTTGGCAATTTGATACACGATTAGTTTGACTGACTTTACTTTGCCCGTTTATTATATAATTGTAGAACGTTGTCTTTGTCAGTCGTACATTAAATTGTTGTCTGAAAGTTTGTTACCAAAACTCGATTTGCCATGTTAACGGAGCTGCGTACTGTAGATACTATTTGTATGATCAAAACATAAAGCTGGTAAAAAGTAATCAGCTTCTAATTAGTACGCCAAATTTTGTTATTTCTCAATTAAATGCGAGCTATTTAATTATCATTTGGTTGCTTAGGCCAACTTCCTTGAGACTTAAGGGCGCTATTACAAAATCGCAGTGCTTAGTTTTAGGTAAATTTGACGGCGTGCGGCAGCGGATGCGCACGTGTGCGTCTGGTGAAGTACGCTATGCACACTTTCAAACCGCTATGCGTCGGACGCCAGGATCAAACCAACATGAGCCTTTGCCACTTTCTTGTCGAAATAAATTGAATTACTGTTATTATGGTTCGTGAAATATAATTTGTACCGATGAATGTTATCATCTCGAAAGATATATAACGATCTTTTCCTATTTAGTTACAATAGGGTCATAAAAATGTCTTGATTTTTTAAATATATTTTATACCATTGAAAGAGTTCAAACTCGCATGCAGCCGCCTCATGGTAAGCAGTTACCGAGCCTATAGACGCTTCCAATGCCAGAATCATCACTTGCGCGTTGCCAGCTTCTAAGAAAGGAATCGCATTGCTACGTATAAAATACTTTTTGTAAATATGTATCTACTTTTTAAACGAATCTACTTTCTAGAATAACCGTATCAGGATCCATCTCAAAAGCAGATATGGGGCACTTAACCTCGACCCGGTGCGGTCGAGGTTAAGTGCCATCATCTTCAAACACTCCATCAGATGTAGCTCTTATAAAGAAATGTTTTGAAGTTAGGCAAAATTTACCTTCATTAAATCGGGATCAATACTTTAATTTGGCGAAATTACTTGCCCCTGCTGCTGTTCAGCATTTTTTTGCCATGGAAACATGTTATTTGGATTGAACGAAAAAAAAACGTACGTACAAATATTCTACATGCATACAAGAACGCAAAGAACATAAGTCGTTTATTGAACAGTCGTGTAAAAAACTAACAAATAAGGTACATGCAACGAGGCCTAAGCTGAGCTTTGCATTTGTGTGAGTATACATTGCGACGAGTCTTTTGCTTGATCTAAACCGGTTTATACAATCGGCCTGAGGCGCTGTGCGTCCCTCGCACGATCACATTCGTGCGATTGCTACTCACTCACAAAAATTCAAAGCTCAACTCAGGCCTCGCGGACTGTACACATCGAGAAATTTCTACCGTGAAATAGTGAAGAGTGCACTGGTGTCTGTTGTTACGTAAAAATTTGATAACTGAAATATTACAAAGAAATTGTAAAAAATTCAAACTATCGGCCAAAACCTTTTTTTTATTTTGATAGCACCAAAAGTTTTATTTTTTTCTCGTTTGCTCATTATTATGCTGTCTGAAAAAAACCTATTGAATGCAAGTTGGAGATTATATTAATAAACATATTTTCTATGGTATATTCGCATTACAATGTCATAGAAAAATACTTATTAAAACACTACAATCAGATTATAAAAAAATAAAAACTCATTTGTATCAAGCAGTGTTGGTTGCGCTATATTCTTCGTAAATTGACGAGATTACGTGGCGCACAATTTGGCTACAGCGAGAGACACGGCCACCCTCATTTAGCGCTTGGCGCAGACTAAAGATAGAGATTTTTGTTTGTTTGTTTGGCATCTCGCAGGTCAACCTATGAGGTTGTCGTCTGCTTAAGCGGACTTGCCTGTGGATTCCCTAATAAATTAAGGCCTCCAGCCAGGACTTAAACTTAAATACTAACTAAAACTAAGCGACAACGCTAAGGGCACCCCCTGTGGGGTCCGAACCTCGGCTTAGGGCGTCGCTGGAAGAGGGCAGCAAATGACTAGCTGGATCAGGATTGATATTATTTAGGGACGAATTTAAAGCTACAGACTCAGCGTCGCGGGCTGGCTTGAGCAAGGGTCGGGAGGGGCGTGGATTTGGGCGTCGCGGCGGGCCTCGGCGGCGAGGACGGTAGGACGTCGATCGGGTATTGGGCTTATGTAGCGTGCTGATGGCCTTACTACTCTCCTGGAGGAGGGTAGTGGCGTCGTCGGGGGCGATTAAAGTATGCCTTGGTCGGCGAATACTACTAATGCGAGAGGGAGTGTAGCGGGCGGCCGCTGTAATCAGGGGGTTAGAATGTTTGATGCCGCTGTCGAAGAAACGCTTAGATAAGCGTTTCATGAACTGTTTTATGGTTGGCATTTTAAGGTCGACGTGAAGATCTAAGTTTCGGACATAGTAAGGGGCACCCGTAACCCTTCCGAGGAAACAGTTTTGGAGGGTCTGCATCGTATGGAGATGACGTGGGTGAGCGTGCGCAAATACAACGCAGGCATAGGTCATGATGGGACGGATGACTGCGGTGTAAATGCGGAGCTTGCATTTAAGGGACAGTTTGCTACGGGCTGAGCGAAGGAGGCGCGCGCGCGAACCGCCTTAATATGAGCCTTAAAGGTAAGGTTTTCATCGAGGATCACGCCTAGGTATTTGGCTTGCTTCTCCCAGGGGATCGGCTTACCGTACATAGTGATCGGGCTGGGAAGTGGGGGAGGGAATCGACGACGTCTCGAGAAGAGAACCGCCTGACTCTTATCGGGGTTGACCTCGATTCTCCATTTCCGGAACCAAGCGCCTAAGACGTTTGCGGAGGTTTGGAGAGTACGAGCTGTAGCGTTGGGACAGTGACCGGTATAGTAAACGGCAGTGTCGTCGGCGAAGAGAGCCAACTGAGCCTTTTTACTTTTTGGGATATCGCTAGTGAACAGCGTGAAGGCGAGAGGAGATAGTACGGAACCCTGAGGGACACCGGCGCGAATAGGATGAGGGGACGAGAGTGCTCCCTCGATGCGATAGCGAAAGGTGCGATTCAACAAAAAGTCTCGTAAGATGAGCACGAGACGATCTGGAATTCCTAGTTGGTAGAGCTTGAATATCAAGCCGTTGTGCCAGACTTTGTCGAAGGCTTTCGCTATGTCGAAGAATAGCACACCCGTCGTCGCGTTACGCTGCAGACCAGCGCATAAGTGCTCTACGATGCGGTGGACCTGTTGGGTGCCCGAGTGTTGGCTTCGGAAACCGAACTGCTCGTTGGGTATGAGGCTCTTTGCTTCGGCGTAGTCTTTGAGACGCTTATAAATAAGCCTCTCGTAGATTTTGCCGAGAACATTGAGTAAACTAATAGGGCGGTAGCTGGAGGGCTCAGACTTTGGCTTGCCTGGCTTTGGGATACCGATGACGGTGGCTTCTTTCCATGCTTGTGGGAAAATGTTGTTGCTCAAGGCGCCATTGAAGATGGCGGTCATAAGCATTATTAGCGGGGCAGGGAGGAGTTTGTATACCTTATTGGTACTACCATCCGAACCGGGGGCCTTACGAGCGTGTAGCCCTTTAATGATGTCGTGCACTTCGTCTGGAGTGACGGGAGGCAGAGGATCATCAGGGTCTTCGACGGGAGGGAGGGAGGCTCTCCGTTCAACTTCAGCGTCGACCTTGTTCAGGTGAGCTTGGTCTACTGGTTGGGAGCTGGGAGAACATTGGGACTCTAGGCTGTCAGCAAGACATTCAGCCTTATCGGGACTGTCGAAAGCGACACTATTGTCGGGGCGGATGAGAGGAGGCATATAGACCTCTTCTGAAGAACGCAATTTCCTCTGTAATTGCCAGAAGGCTTGATGAGTGGGCTCGAGTTCACTGAGCATCTTGTTCCAGCCCTCAGAGCGAACCTCCCCTATGCGTTTCTTTACAGCACGCTGTAAATGGCGCATGTGGGCTTTGTTCGCGTCACAAGGGAAGGAGTCGTAGGCACGGATGGCCGCGTTCTTCTCGGTTATCAGGTCACGTACGTCAGTAGGTAGTTTCCAGCGATGGTCTTCCATCACCGGAACTTCCCGTGAACAATCCGTCAATACGGATTGTACGTGCTCTGTAAACGAGTCGATTGCGGCCGTCGTGTCGGCGACTGACACTAAGTGATCGGGGATGGTGTCTAAGTGAGGCGACGTGGTGGATTTCAGTCTTTCGCTTACTTTCCTCCAGTCGGTTATCATCTGGGTCTGAGGGGGGCGGTTGGGGTCGATCGGGCCCGAGTAGGGTGCAAGATGCATGACTACAGGGCGGTGGTCAGAGTTAAGCTCGTGGAACGTCTCTATCGATTGCAAACGGAGGTTCACATTCTTGAGCAACGCTACATCGAGAACATCGGGAAGGTGATTTGGATTACCTGGGAAGTGAGTCGGGCTCATTGGAGCGATGACTTCAAAGTTCAGGGATTCGCCTAACTTGAAAACTAACCTACCTCTGGTTGAGGTTGTGCTACTATTCCACGCCGGGTGCTTGGCATTAAGATCCCCCGCCAAGATGACGGAGTCACTCATACCGAAGAGGGCAGTGAAGCCCTTTTGGAGCGAGATGGGATCCTCCGGACCATTGTCGGGTGGGATATAAGCGGAGATGATGGTGATCGGTTGGTGGCCGGTCATGCCGAGCCGACAGATAGAGGTCTCCAGATGGGAGAAGAGAGGAGGTGGGTCTATAGGGATACAATACAAAGATTTCCTAAAGTATATGAGTGTGCCACCCTTGTGACATCGAGACCTGTCATTGCGAACTAGTTTAAAGTTGGCAATATTCGGGTTTCGGTGATGAGGTTTTAAAAAGGTTTCCTGTATGAGGAGGATGTCAAGCTGATGGTCGCGGAGGAAAGCGGCGATCTCATCGCGTTGACCTGAAACGCCATTTGCGTTGAAAAAGCCTAATTTAAGGGATCGGGGTTTGTTACTATTTACTCTCGTATTATCCATTGAGAATTAATATTTGAGTGAGTGTAGAACTTGCGCGATCTCGGGATACGCGCTGAGAATTTCCATGAGGCGAATTGCGTTGCCGTTTGCAGCAACGATTTCTTCCGCCATTTTATCCGCGGCGGTGGTGAAGAGAGCCGCGTATGTACTTAATATGATTTGGGCGCTGTTTCGGCCCTGGGTTCCCTGAGGTGCCGCTGGAGAGGCCGTAGGGGCCGCGGGGGCTACGAAAGGCGCTGGGATGGACTAAAGATAGAGACCGCGCGTCCTGAGATTTATATTGATTTTTAGCATTGCATGTAACAATTGTTTAAAAATATAATTTAACTTTTAAATTGACCAAGTTTTTTTTTCAACCAAGGTAACATAATAACCGTGGTTATAAAATATTTTTTGGTTGAATTTGGGTCATATATTCATCGATAAAAAAAAAAACTAACGAAAAATTATCAGTTTTCTCTCTGTTTTATGGAATTATTTTTGGTGTATTACTGTATAAAACATAATAAATTGAGTCAAGCATTCCAAAGTACAAGATACCGTTGTACCATGGACATTTTTGTAAATGACTGAATTCTTATTTAGTCGATGTAACAAAGCATCAAAAGATACACAAAAGTAAAATTTTATGAAACATCCTTTGCAGAGACAAGGTTTTTGCTGATTTATGGAAATAAATTGAAATATTTATTTAAAACACTCCCAAGATAAATAATAAACCTTTCATTGGCACTTTTTTATTTATTAATTTTGTAGGTATATTATACCTTAATCACACATCAAAACTCGAGCAAAACGCTCAAATACGAGAAATATTGTGATAGCCCTCTTAAGAACTTCCAAGACTTAAGCCTGATTTAGACGGTACGATTTAATTGCCTGTGGCAAAGTTGAAGCAACAATAAAATGCACCGTCTTGACAGTGTTTATACCAGTCATTATCTAGCTTCAATTGTATTGAATGCCACAGCAAACTTTAATCGTGTAACAAATAGGAAGAAAATCAACGTATTTTTAGTCTACTGCTTAGAATTAAGTTGAGATTGACATTATTTCCCCATAAATTGCAATAGACTCCTCCTGTGGTCTGCAAATTGTGCTGAAACTCGACGATAGTTCGCATCTGCTGACACCCTACCGTTACATGGTCGTATCATGACAGCCGCACTAAATAAACACTATAAATTATGCAAATCATACATGTTATTACCTACAACACGCTTTGGCCCGATTGTTTGCACTTTGTAACTACAGATCCGCGGCTGTAAGTTTGCGACGTATCGTGTTACAGTTGATGCCATAAAACAGGCCTTTATTTTAGTTTTTACTTGTGATGAAATAAAATTATGGTACAGAGATGGTCTTACACCCATATTCTAAGTCGTAACATCGATAGCTACTCGATTTATAACTCTGTCGAGGAGACCTCTAGGGGCGCCTCGGAAGACCCTCAAAATCGGTATTTAGAGTCGTCAGATTAAGGAAATTATGAGATGAGAATATGATATATATATATTATGATGAAATTATGATTACGTCGAATGAGTGTGAGTCGAGGTGATACGTCAATATTCAATAAACTCTTCAAAAGACATTTTGAAAATCGTTTAAAAACTTCCTTGTTGAGGTAGTCAACAAGGAAGCCTCAAGGTAGATGTTAACTCAAACTCACCTCGACTGATTAAAACTGTTTTAGATGAGGAGTAAAATTGCAACTATGAATTTCAAACCACCTAAGTGTGGTTGAGTCAAGTCGAGGAAATCATGAGGTTTTGACTTAGAATATGGGTATTAATGTCTTAAGCATTATCTTCCAGTCGACTTTTGCATATACGCAGACAACAACCAACAGAGAAACACAAAACAAAGCAGAGTTAGTTTTCAAAGACCTGACAAATAAAAGCGTGCGGTACAGAACATCAGACTGAAAAAAAATCTCAATCTGACCAGTTGAGCCGAGCGCGGAGCGTTGAGAATCTAACAGGTTGAGAGTGAGCTTATGATTCGAGTGCTCATTTTTTAAATTGTCAAATCGAATAAGTATGATTTATCAATATTCGCGAAAAATAGTGCCGTCCTATACATTTAGGTCGAGTAGGGAGTTTTGTATGAGTCAGTTGATAATTTTTTCGTGATCACGATATTGGTACCTACTACACCCATAAATTTGGCAGTTCTTTGTAAACTAACCTTGTATAACTATTCTGCTTAAAAAAAGCTTAAATATGACACTAATTTTATATTATTTAAACACAACTTAATTTAAATTCAATTACGTACATTATTTTTAATTTAATTTATGTACCTTGGCAGTGTTATCCAAAACTAGTGTATGAGCGACTGTGTAATTTTATACAAATTATTGCGGAAATAGCGTTGCCAAGTAAATAAAGCACAAAATATAAACACACTTTGTGAAACCCGATATTTTGCTCTCACGTAGCTACTTACATAAGCACCTCGTTGAAATGGTTTCAGCTCGACTCTAGTACGTAGAATTTATCTCCCAAAATATTTTAATATCACTTTCATTGTTACCGAAATATTTCAGCTACTTAGAATAGACCCCTAGTGTATCAAGTGTCCCACTTTTAAGCGTAAATAAAAATACGTAATAGTAAAAACTCCTTGAGTTAAATTCTCGCTAACAACGTAATCTTCATATTCTAATGTATCGTTGTATTCGACGCCCATTCTAAATGTGTACTTGAGGTTATACTTTCGATTCAAAAATTCCCTACTAAGACTTGTTAGCTCAAGTACTCTGCAGAATATTCATAGACCAGGGATCCTTTTTAAAGAGTGTGTTGAGTGGTTCGGTTAAGATCTACGTCGTTATCGGGAATTAAGTGAATAAAACGCAGTGTTGAGCGAGATAACTCCAAGGCATCAAGGAGAAACCCTCATGAATATGGATTCATGTTAAAGTGTTCTCCGCTCTGTAAAAAGTTGAAGTTATTAAGTCGATTGCCATTAAATCGGAGGTCAAAGTACGTACAATTGCTGAATGGGGGGCCCAAGAGATTTATCGGTTCCCTAATTGATAATTTATTACACTGACTCGAATGAATTTGAAATGAAAATGTAGACCTTTCAATACTTTGGCAGCGATAAATTAACAGCAAAATGCTGGGGATTCACTTAATTGAAACTTAAAGAAACGTTTTAATACAAATGTCTGCACTTAATAAGACAGATCTCTTTCAAGTTAATCAATCGTTTGTAATATCTTGGTTATCTATTTGCTTTATTTCGAAACAAAGGCTCTTCGTATTTTAGAACAGAGGATTGCGTTTGATAAACTTTTGGAAGGGTGCCACACGTTTTCGAATTCATGTAAAAGATGGAAATTGAGGTGCGAAATGCAAGAAAAATGTGTTACCGTTTCTATCGAATATTTAAAATAAATATTGAATAGAAACATAATAAATAAATAGTTAGATTGCCAGACTTTTTAACACCAATGTCTTTTTCACTGGTTTAAAAAGAACTTGGTTTATGTAGAGACATAATCATGTCCTCTTGTTGTGTCATGTCATGTCATATACTCGTACACTGTCATATTTACTGTTTGTAAATATGTGAGCACCATGTACCTATCACGTGACTAATTTATATGTCTTTGCTTTAAACTTTTACCAATTGTGTTATAGTATTTTTATTCTTGGTGCATCGTCTTCATACGTAACATAACATCACGCCTTATTTCCCCGAAGGGTTGGGCAGAGGTGTGTTCACATATAGAAATATAATTAATGTATAAAAAATATTGTAAAACATTTTAAAAGAGTAACGGTGGAGTTTCTTGCCCCTTCTTCTCCATACGAAACTACCTTTTGGAAGTGGCGCCTAGAATCAATCCTATTTTTAATGTAAAATTTGACGTTCAAAAGTGCTGTTATGCCATTTATATTATTATTATGATATGTGCCTATATGAAATAAATGCTTTGACTTTGACTTTGTGCTTATTTGAGTATGTTTTATAACTGTGCCAGATAAATTTTATGAATCCAATTATTATTTGATTGGTTTATTAGAACCACTTTACCCAGCAAGCCGTTTCTTTTACAATAAAAGGATATAGCGTACCGTTATGGGTTACTTTCAATTAGGATTTTCGCCACTTACCGTCGAAACAAGCTTCTCCTACATACGAACTCCTAACTAAAACTTTATGCTTTAAACCATCGAGCCAGTCCTGTGAACTGAAATCGAAATACAGGTTTCTTTTACCAAGCTGACAACTTAGCCCGTTCTCAGGGTTGTCAATTTTGATTATGAACTTAAGTTAGATCCAGTTCTGTAAATAAGACAAAGTGTTGATTTTACAAATGTAAATCAACTCTTCACAATCGGTTTTAATCACGTATTCACCAATTACTGATAACCAATAAGTAGGTACTATTCTTTAATTAGTTATAACCAATAATACAACCAGTAACCAGTAACCACTTATTCATCAATTTGTTCTTGTGGCTCTGCACCGAGAGACGAATATAAGGCATGGCCCCATTCTCAAATTTCAAAGTCCTGTGTTTTCATATCAGAGGCTTATTAAAACTCACAACTTTCTGAATTTTATTAATTACTCGGTATACCGTTATTAATTACTTGAGAAGTTTAAATGCAAGGTATTTCGTGTTCATTCCTATAATTATTTTCACTTTTGGAATTTCGCGTTGGTGGTTCATATTAATATCGCAAGAAACCAAAGAGTTTTACAGTTTGTTTTATCTCTTTCGTGAAATAATAACCCGTTCAAAAACTTGTATTATGTAACAACTTTATCAAAATTCTGGTTTTGAATTATGAACAATTCTAAAGACAATTCTACTCGAATATCAACGTTTCAGTTAGTGAAAATTTTGCATTTTCTACTCGCTCTCTTTCTCTCTCTCTCTCTTTCTCTCCCTGTTTTATTATCTTTCACGTGCGAGACGGTGGGACGCTATCAAAAAGGTTGTTGCAGGCAGCATTTACCGTGCGGTCCACACTGCAGAAGACCACATAACTTGGAGACGGGTCTTATGTGTTCGCGATCCTCAACATTGATGGAACGACGAAGAAGAGACAAAGCATTTTTCTGAGATAATGAAATTACCAAACAGCGAAATGAGAGATGAATATGTGATACCGTAAAAAAATCTTCACCACGGCAAACGGCCAAAAAGAAAAATAAAACCTCCTTTGACAAAAGCAGACGCAAAATAGTGGAGCGGGTAAAAATGGACCTATACCACAACAAACGATCGTAATTGCCCCCCGAATAAATTTCTATGACAAAGTGTTTGGGTTAATTACTAAAGGTCCGACGAAAATGGAGCAGTGCTTTGTAATCCCGTGGCGATGACAAATTTGCGAAATTGTTTCGGTTTTGTTAGGGTTCTGAGGTTCAGACCTTACTAATGAGCGTTGGTACGCCGCGAAGACCGCCAATGGTTTTTACCTGTTTTTCGGTCACATGACGCTGAATTTGATGGTATTTCGCTCTCTAATGATTAAGTATTCATTATGCTTTAAAAGGGTCTTACAATACGTTGTACGTGCATGTGGTCTTTTTAGGGACGGCGTTTGTGGTTTTTGTTCTAAACATTATTTAGCTGACAGCTCGGTTAAGTCTTGATCAATTATAACTTTATCATAATGGTCCCGGTAGCGAGATTTTCAAACTTAATTTATGAGAAGCGACGAGTAATGCAAATGCACAATAATTTAATTTTCTATCGATGTCGAACTAATGAATTTTCCACGAACCTCGATATTTTTTTTCTATAAAAATACGACGGCACTAAAAATATGGTGGTTCAGTTACCCCCGTCTCTCTCGCAGCTTAACCCTCCACTAACCATCCAGCTCACTAGCTTCCACAGCTTAAATAAATATCGACCTACAAAAGCAAATATTAACTTTGAAATAAGAGTAAAGGTGCGCTTACACGATCAATTTAAATTGCTTAATTCTGAGCGTTATTTCTCGACCAAATTCGTCATGGTCTAATCTGTGTGCGAAATTTTATCCAAATACGTTGTAGTTTTGCCGTGAAAGCGTATAAAACAAACTTACTTTCGCACAAATAATATCTAGGTCTATTGCTTAACAATTAATTTCCAAGGCGTTACAACATATTGAGCGATATGGACTTGGAGCAACTGGGTGGGCGATACATCCATCAGTAAGCCACTATTGCCATTGCAATATTGCTGAAACAGATGAAGCAATATATTGATAAACTTAAAAAAAAAATCCGCGTAAGCGCACCTTTATCAACTTGCTTGGCT
The DNA here is from genome assembly GCA_963555695.1 of Dasypolia templi. Taxonomy (NCBI): domain Eukaryota; kingdom Metazoa; phylum Arthropoda; class Insecta; order Lepidoptera; family Noctuidae; genus Dasypolia; species Dasypolia templi. Next base: position 6,347,923 of record OY743137.1, on the reverse strand, counting down.
AGCCTTGGCCTTTTATAGTACTAATTTCCTCTGGTGTGGAAGACTAAAAGAGTTTATCAACTTTTCTACGTGAGTTGAGACGGAACTAATTAATGTTGTGTGTTATCATTGTTTAAGGTTCGTGTACGTTGCTTGCTTGTTTTAGCAAGATTATGTTGAAGTGTTGAGCCTTTTTTTCCTTTTTGTATTAATTAAATTAAGAATACCTACTCACTCGGTTATTTTTATTCCAGAACCGTTGTTTTGATTTCTAGGTAATGAAGTATTTTAAAACTGAAAGAAAGCTATATGGCGAACGTTCAACGCGTGATAAAGGGAGGGGGGGTTGTTGTTTATGTTTAAATTTAAACAACGTTTAAACGATGTCTAACCCTAAACAACGGCTACACATGCATAACATAATCAGCCTATTATATTGCCACTGCTGGGACAGGCCTCCTCTCTGTGAGAGGGAGTGGGCCGTAATCCACAACGCGGGCCCAGTGCGGGTTGGTAGATGTCACATGTATTTCTTTTTTTTTCGAAGTTTTCCTTCACCATTTTCAGAGCAGTGGTGATGTAATAATCTGCACAAAGTCAGTCGCGGCCGTCACCGCGGGGCCACAAGTGCTCCTACACGTGGTTTCGTGGTATCACTTTTGCTACACAGCTTCTACACGCATGTCTAAGGCATGTCTATGTTTTTTGTGGTAAGACGGGATGAGAATAGTAATAAATAACTCCTAATGTAATTACAAAAGTATGCTTTAATTTCAAGGGACTTAGATTTAACGACGCTATATCTGAATGGTTGCTACAACCGAGATTCCTAGTAAAGAAAAGTATTCTATATATAATGTGATAAGCAACTCCATCGTTGATAAATTTATCATTTTCATTTATTTCAACCTAGGTTGTAGCAACCATTTAGCTATAGCGGCTTTGAATCTAAGTACCTTGAATTTAAAGCCTACTTTAGCACAGAATTCATGTGGCGACTTTGGATGTAACGCCGAGTTCGGGTGTAGCGACTGTTTTTAACTTATATTTTTTTAACAAATTCCTCGAAATCCCATGCAGACATTGCGACCGGAGTCGGTCGCCAAAGACACAAAGAGCTTTCTTCTCTTTAACACAGATGGTCAGTAACTGTGAAGACCTTAACTTCATGTTATAGAAATTAGCTAGTACGTAGGTTAGCGTGTACGTTTACGGAGTCTTTATGGTTCAGTTACAAATTTATATTCTAAGTAGCAACTTTGTTAAGTAAACTTTTCAATAAGTATGGCTCTTAAAAGCACATTCACTGTTAAGAAATGGCGGAAATAATTTCAAAATTGGAAAACGGTAAAAATAACAATGCCGATCTGTGCAGAGAATACAAAATATAAACTATACATGTCTGTATCTCTTAACCTTTGCCTATTAAGACTTTCGGATATAATGATGAAATAAGAGTGGGTCCCTTCATTGTCGTTATACCCGTAATCCACTGTAACACGTACAGTTTGCGTCACGGACTTACCTCGCGTCCTATCCCTGCCTCGTGACATGATGCCCGTCGATACTAATTAGATAAGGTTTTAGTTCCCGGCCATTTTATGGCCCGAGAATTATACAACGTAATAAGTTCTGACCCTTAGTTTTACGGCTAGCAATTCTGATGTTAATCTAACTTTTGATCTGGCAACTAAAGTTAGTTTTTTTATTCGATTTTTGTGTTTGATGGAATGGATAGATTAGTGTTTATTTTGATAACTTTTTGTTTATGGTAGTTTTATGAGTTATTTGGAAAATATTTGAGATTTGTTATTATCACTGACTTTGACGATGATGCAGCTGAATAGGTACCGGTATTTTGCATACAGCCGACTGCCTTTCTGACCTCTTGGAAAGACTGGTTCTCAGACTTTCGGGCTTTCGACGACCCGTAACAACAGGGACCAACGGCTTAACGTGCATTTCAAAATGGTCACCCATCCACGGACCAACTGCACTGCCTGACTATTGGCAAGCGTCTCTTACCCTGATCGATCGACCCCGTGTAGCTGTTATAACGTAGCCACGAGCTTACCAATAATCATCAGGTTAACTAAGGGAAATTTATTGTTTACCAAAGTGACTGCCAACTCAAATTGTCCGTTTAGTGAAAAATTATATCAAAATATTGTATATCACATAAACCTACATGGGCACTTATGAAACGTCAGAAACTAAGTGCACGGTTCCAATTGGTTGTTTCCTATGGAGTAGAGTCGGCAAGTAATTCCACGGTTACACTTTTAATACAAATTGGCTTTAACAATGTTTTCAAATTACAGTGTTAATAGGTATGGGAGGACAGTGTAGGCCTGTCAGCAAGTAACAGTTGCTTAACACATGGACAATGAAAGTTCTAACATTCACAAAATATAAAAGAATCTAACAAAAGAATTATAATAAAAAAAACTACATAAACCAATTGACATGATCGACAATGCAACTGTAACAAATATATATATATTACTAGCTGACCGCGCAAACGTTGTTTTGCTTTTTGAAAAGTAGATCTTGGCCGATTCTTAGACCTAACCGATGTGCATACAATATTTCATACAAGCCGTTTCGGAGGAGTTTGGTAACAAACATTGCGACACGAGAATTTTATATTATGTATTAGTAGATTGTATTGTATATATTCAAATCACTTGAAGAGATATGAGGAACAGGGTGTAAAGTTCACTCATACTCTCAGAAAAGGGAGGATCCTCCGACCAGATGGATGTCGTAACTGGTGGACAACTGCCCGATGATTGTTGTCGGGAAGTTGTATATATGCTAGCTGCGCGGTAAACTTTGATTGCGCGATGCAGGATTTGTGTGCGTTTAAAAAAAAAAAAAAAAGTTGTTTGAAGTGGCTATAATACTACAAAATAAATTCATGTATTGTATCAATTTGTTTGCCCTGACAGTACCTATGTATTGATACCTATGCGTGTTATAGAAGTATATACAGAACTTTGTGTATGAATTTTTTGAGCGAAAATAATGTGTGGTCAATAAATTACATAAGATTATCCTATATTTTGCTGCTACGTAGCTATTATTTTGCTTCAATGAGGTTGCATAGACTCAAAGCCAACGGACATGCAACTTATGGTTATTACATGCACTATTGCGCACTTTCAACTACGAAGCCTGTAGAAGGGTAGGCGATTACAAGTGTTTCCATACCGTTACTAACTAAAGGAACACTAAAAAAATATCTGGTACGAAAACCTGTTACTATCCATACAGTAGAAATTGTAAATTGAATCTGGATGATAAATTGTATCGGTTACAAATAGGGTTTTGAATTGGAGAGGAGAGATTATTAGGTACTGATATACTCAAAATGAAAGTATTAGTGACGAACAGGAACCGTTTTATATTATGACAACGCTTTTTATCAAGGAGTACCTACTGTAGCGAAACAAAAATTACTTAAAATAAAACAGAATTTCACAATACTACAACACAATAGAATATAATGTCAATGCAATGTCAATGTCCATATAATGAATGTTTCGAAGTTACTATCGCGTTCATGTGTTGTGACGTCAGATGCTAATGATGCTGTCTCTGTCTAGCATCGACTTTATACCGCATACATGGCATTTTTTTAGTTTTTTTTTCGAAAATATCGATGAAAAAAATACGGTCAAATAGTCAAAGTGGCAAAGCAAGTACATGGTCGAATATAACTTGGTTTAGTCCTAAAACTTCTCTTTAATAAATTTTACCTGTAGGTAGGTATATATCTACTAGTACTTACTATCAAACTAAAATTTAATTTTATTTTACTTTGGTCCGATTTACCAAAGTCATATAAAATCTTTCATCCGTGGAATAATATTGACGTCTGACGGTTCAATAATAAAAGTAAACATTATTCTAGGTATAAAAGTAGCGAAATTCGGCCCAAAAAACTCCGTCCGATCATGACCTATGCCAGTGCAGTCTTCGCACACGCCAAGCCCGTTCGCTTCCATAGAATGCAGACCCTCCAGAACAAGTTCCTCCGTAGGATAACAGGCTCCCCCTGGTACGTTCGCAACGAAATCCTCCATGTAGACCTCAGGATTCCCACTATCCGTCAGTTCATGAAACGCATTTCAAAGCGTTTCTTCGAGACCGCCGCGAATCACCGCAACCCTCTGGTTGTGAAAGCCGCTAGTTATATTCCCTCCTCCATTAGTCAAGTCCGCCGTCCCAAGCATGTCCTCACCGATCCCGATGACCACATAACTCTCATTCAGGAGAGCAGTAGGGCCACCAGTACAGTGCACAAACACAGACCGACATTCCGACCTCGCCGCCGAGGTTCCTCGCGAAGATCCCGACGTAATTGTCCCCCCCGACCCTTGCTCGACGAAGTGCCAGCCCGCGCCGTAGCTGAGCCTGTAGCTTTAAATTCCCCGATTAATAATAATCAACCAAACTTGATCCAGCCTGTCCCATCTTGCTGTCCTCCCGTCAGCGACGCCCTAAGCCGAGGTCCGTACCCCACAGCGGGTGCCCTTAGCGAGCGTTAGCTTAATAATATAAGTAGTTTTACGCCCCTGGCTGGAGGCTTTGAGTCCGCTTAAGGCAGCCACAGGATAGTCCGGTTAAGTAGTCACGACCTCTCAAGGTCAACTACGAGATGCCATACACAAAAAAAAAAAAAAAAAAAAAGCCCAAAAAACTAAAAGTTCAAATGCGTTAGTTTGTTAGTTTATCCAAACGAATCATTGTTCTGAGCCAAAGAGAACATAATACAACGAAATCACGAATTTCAACAAGCATTTGAAATACCAGACAGAGATTCAAACAACTCACAAACTAAAAATATTAATTTAATTAAAATTCCAAAACGCGCTGTAGTCTGCCAGCAATAACAATTAAACCCGAGCCAGACTACACCCGGATAAATTAAAGTATTTCCTGGACTGGCCTGTTAACTGTTTTGTTTTACAACCTATGTGAGAATTCTTCTTGTAGGCTGCTGCTCTTTGCAGGGTATACAGAAATCAAAGAGATATGTATCTTAAAATAGCGGACGTAAAGTTTATTTTTTTAACCAGTGATGACAGAAAGGTAAGATTTAGCTCAGCTAGCTTTAGCTTTATGAAAACTGAACAATGTGAAAAACCACAGCACGGAATCGGCGCAGCAGTGTCTAGAGACGGCAGTACTTACTAATAAAATTCGTGATTAGCGGGCACACCTTTTGGGGGCCTTCTCTCATAGTAGGGACTATGAGAGAAGGCCCCCAAAAGGTGTGCCCGCAACGAAGACACGGATCCGTCCAAAACTAGTTCCAATACATCGGAATGATCCCTACTCCCTATTTATTAGTAAATAATTTTGGTTATGACGACTCGGAACAATTAATATAAAGACCAGACACCGAAAGAACGGAGCACAATGAAACAAACAAACACACTTACATACACACGTACCCCAAGATACAGACTTTCTAGTTTGGGGCTCACTGGCAAAATAGTGCTGTTATCTATTCTTGGTTGAGCCCCAGAGTAACTTTATGTCCGTAGGTGATACGGAGTTGGCAACGCCCGTAACTTCGGCCAACACTTGTTTACAATTTTGAGAGTATATTGATGTTAATTAACGATCCGCCATTCAAAGTCGTCTGTTTCAATACCTCGTGTGTGTCGTAGTGTCAGTGATCGGTGAGGCGTTTGGTTTGTTTGTATTATTTACTAGCTGTGTCAGGAGTCGCCTGGGGTAAATTTCATATAAAAATAAAAATAGCATCCGAATTTCTGACTTAACCGGTAAATTTTCCATAAAAAATCATTCATACAAATCTTGTCCTGACAATTACAAACGCAACCAAAAAGGAATTAGCCATAAAGGTGTTAGCCGCTTTGAAGTGATGCGCGGACAAACATTTTTGGTAGTTGATTTTTTATTTATTGATAGCTTATATAAAATGGAAAGAAAGAAAAATCTTTTATACTGCACAAACAAAACGCACATTACAAAACAATTACACACATACAAAGTGGCCTAAGGCCAATAACACTAACAACGCCAATGTCGCTTCTAACAGCGGCAGCCGAGGCGTCCCCGAGCCCTCAGTGAAAAACTGTCGCCATACAACAATAATACAAAATCTTTACTTTAATTTTTGTTTTTTGTGTTTATTGTTTGTGTTTTTTTTTTGTTTAAGTGCGAAAATAAGTTAAGTTTTTTTTGTTTTTTTTTGTTTCGCTTTCACGCCAAAACGGCTGAACGGATTCTTATGAAATTTGGCATACAGATAGACCATAACTAAGTAAAGACATTTTTTGTTTTACTAGCCCTATACTGTCCCACTCCTGGGCAAAGGCCTCCCTCCACTCCTTCCATCTTTCGCGAGCCTGTGCGTCCTCTTTCCCGTTCTTACGGAACCTGTCCAGCTCGTTCCGCCATCTCCTACGAGTTCTACCGCGACCCCGCCTCACTGTCTCAGGGCACCAGTTCTGTGTTATTTGGGCCATTTTGGTCGGCCATGCGGAAAACATGTCCTGCCCAGTTCATTTAAGTTGGGCAGCCTTTTGAGCCAATTCATCTATGTTTGTTTTGGAGCGCAGTATTGTGTTTCGAACACGATCCGTTAATTTAACGCATAGTATACTGCGCTCCATTGTAACCCTGGATCTTGTAATCCTGGATCGCAAACTAAGTTGCGGGCAACAGATAGTGCAAAAAATAAAGAAAAGATTAGATTTTTGTATGTTTGTTTGTTACGCTTTCCAGCTTAAACGGCTTAACGGATTTGAATGAAATTTGCCACATAGGTAGACCATAATTTGGTTTAAAATATAGGATTTTTATCTCGATATTCCGACGGGATCGTGACCTATGCGGGTGATAACGCAGGGCGCAGCTAGTACAAAATAAACCAAAGTCGGTACTAGTTCCCAGTATCATATTCTTTCGACCTTCATACAAAAACCTATAACGATTAACGCCATTTTTTTTTCTTTGAATGTTGTTTGGTATGAAGCGCCAAACAACATGGCGTCAAGAACCTACCAATACAAAACGCCTTCGATCACAAAAACAATCAACTCAAACCGCCAACCAACAAATACACCACGTTCCCATAGCACTCAGAGAGCCATGGAAATTTCAAACACAATGGTCTCACAGAAAAGAACTGCCACTTACAAGGCTCTATAGTAAGGAAAGATTAATTTGTACCTCGTCCCGAGAAAAAGAGAAGTAATGACGGCGATACGGAGGGAGCTGTCATCTTTGTAATGTACACGGAATTCCCAGTTATTAAGCGTAAGGGAAAATATGAAAGGACACGTATTATTCGGTGCAGGGCAACAGGGATGGATTCTGGTATGCTCTGGCTGGAATTTGGGTGCCTTGTCACGGTTGTTTTACTTTATAGGGGAATGATAAATTTTATAAAGTCGTAGACATGCAGTCACTCATGTATTTCGCCATGTTTCGCTAGTTATGTTAAAGTGCCATGAATAGGGCGTGAACTTAAACTGCATGACTCTGGATTTCATGTTTCTGGATTTGTGCCCGGTTGGGCATCAACCGGGCACAAATCCAGAAACATGAATTAATAGATGTGTGGTGTGTAAAAATAAAAAAAAAAGTTAATAGTTAACTCTTCTGCCTAACACTAGAAAAACAAAAAAAGAGAAAACAGGCGCAATATTATGTTATGGAATAGTGAGACGACCAAACCCAATAACCTAAGACAGATCGCTACTGATGATAGACACTACAGTTCTATCTGTCCCTGTCAAACAAATAGTTGTCATCACGTTATAGGGTCGCATACTTTGGATTTATTGAGATGTTAAAACCAGAAAATGATAGGGTTTTCTATGTCTAGTACGCCGAAATTGGAGATAGATACGTTATTGGGTTCAGCCGTTAAATGACAGTCGTTGATGGCTTTCACAAATAAAGCGCACCGCGACGTTCGCTTTGTTGTCTCGTCGATGAGCGCCTCTGTGTGAGTGTGCCGTTTCGAACGTTTGTTCGTAGTTTCCGTACTGTCCATATTTATACTGTGGCTGTACGTAATTTAACCTTACGCTGGGACCTATCATAGAATAAAAATAAGTAAAAATAAAAATATTAATAAAAAAAAGAAGCTCAAAACATATCAATTTAATGCTAGGACACAGATATACCCTTTGACGCGCCTTTTTAAAATTTTCGGAGACGAATGCGAAGATAATAATGCAATATTACTGACATAGCAAATAGCGTGATAGCTTATAGCCTACAGAGTGACCAGACTTATAGGGAATATCTGTACAAAATTTTAACAGAATCTACTCTGTAGTATGAGGATGAGTCTGGCACGGGAGGTGTCGGGATTGGCTCAAGAAAGGAAAGGAATTCCAGCTGTGGGTGATGATGACGATGATGAATATTTACGTGATGCTGTACCAGCATTCATTCAGACAAACAGAAACAGACAAGAATTCTATAAAAACTATATTTTCGGCAAAAGAATTGTTGTAGGGGAACGATTCTTCGCTTCTCGTTAAAATTACAATAATAGAAAACAAAGTACAGCTTTCACTCTGCTACGATTTTATTATATCATGTATGACGTCATCATTTGTCAAATAAATACCTGTACGAAATAAAGCAACCAAGTTCAGTCTCAAATCCAACCCTGCCAAAATGTATATGATATACATTAACGACGAAATATAATTAGATTTGTCATACGACTTATCCATTACGACATCCCTAATGAGAAATGTCGTCGTAACTATTCCCACAGAAATCAATTAACTGATCCCCTTTGCCATGGAAAATACCGCAAGAGACTGTTATTAATATGTAATATTTTATTTCTGATGTGTGTTTTCCATGTTTGCTTGTCCTTTTAACTCAGTATTTTATGTGTGAGGTTTATGTTGTAAATGTTTTTTTTTTTTGACTGTGAGCACGATCTACCTATCACTTGATTGATTTATCTGTCTTTGCTTTATTTTAATTTTTTTTTACCTATTGTGGTATAGTATGTTTATTCGTGGTGCATCGTCTTCACATATAAAAAAATAAAATTAATCTATCGAAAATATTGTAAAGCATTTAAAAACTGTTAACGGTGGAGTTTCTTGCCCCTTCTTCTCTATACGAAACTATAGGGGCGCCTAGATTCAATTCTATTTTAATGTAAATGATGACGTTCAAAGTGCCTATTTGAAATAAATGCTTTGACTTTGACATTTAAAAGTTCTTTATAAGTGGTTTTCAGTGTTTGAATACCTATTTTCTGCCACTTTTTCTTTATTCTTCATTATCATAATTCTACTCCACATATCCCAATTTATTTTGGGTCGGCGCGACATGTATTTTTCTTATCCTCAGCCATATACTAAAAGGTCATCTTAAGACGGGTTCCCGCGAAATTCAAATTTTCTTTCGTTTTTTGCAATTCGCTAGTCATTATTTGGTTGTATTTATTTATTAAAAACTTTTCGAACACAAAAAGATACAAAGGCGGACTTAATGCCTTAGGCATTCTCTACCAGTCAACCAAGGGTGGTGAAGAGATTATATGGCAGAAGCTTTGGTTGAATGGAAAAATGATTTAAAAAAATGTGATGAATTAAAAACAAAAAACAAAATAGGTATTGTGTACTTATCTAGGTTACAAACTTATAAAACACATACATACATATTAAAAGTATATAATACTTACAAAATATATATACATATTTACGAATGTAGGATCGAAGAATTTATAAGATTATTATATTACGCGACCGTAATAAGCATGTTTTTATAACGGTCACTCAGAATTATAATAATTAAAGTCCTCAATATTACTCTTTATGACCAAGGAATCATATTGAACGACTATCACATGAAATCTTGTCTTTTGAGGATTATACTAACTTAAGGAGTTGCATTACTGGTTCTAATGATAAAAAAATCGTAAATACATATTTGTTACGGTAGCCAACCATAACACACAACGTAATACTGAATTTGCATATTGAAAAAAGCGCTCCCACATAAATAGGACGTTTTTCTTTTCATAGGTCTCCAACTTTCTAGAATTAATGAGATACGACAAATCTATACAACCAACTTCCATACCTTCACATCAGCTTTTACGCCAAATGTTTCGTAGAAATCGTTACAAGTAAATCGACGATTTGCGAACTACCTCTCGTAAACTCATGAACGCCTAGTAAACTGATTCGCTGAAAGTTACGTAGAAGCAAATGTACTAAAACTCGCTACGGAACGCAAGTTGCCAAGCTCGCCAAGTTTCATAATCGCGCTGAATTCGTCACGTGCCGGGACCCCCAAGTTAATAACGGCCAAGTGTCGCCCCCGGGCTTTGCCTATTTCTGTTATAATTGTGGGACAAAGGGGTCGACAGATGTGGAGGTTTGTGAGGAAAACTTGAACTGTGTCGCTGTGTCGATGGTGCTTAGATTCTCGTCGATGTGTCTTTGTATATGTTTGCAATTATCGCTACAGGAATTTCGCGACTCGTTTCCCCTAATCGTCGAATGTTGTTAAATTTTCTTGATCTATTGATTTTTATTAAGCTCAGCAGCGTGGCACAAGTAAAGATGGGTTAGTCGGACTGTCGATGTTGATGATGACGAGGGATAACCCCTAATAAAAAAATATAAAAAAAATTCAAGTATCTCGGTAGTCGTGTTCTGTGTATCTTATGTGCATGCTCCAAACTTCAGCTTTAATAACTAAATATCGGTTTATTAATGTTTTTAAATCACAGGCAAGAATATTAAACGTAGACTATGGTGTCGCGTCTCAGCCATCCACGACATAAATATGGTTTGTGCCTTGTATCTAGTAGACATATATACTGCTCCCTTGACTTACACGAAAGGTTGATTGATTGATTTTAAAAGTAAACACAAGTTAACAAGAAAAATCTTATGTTTAATGTACCATGTAACTAGCATAATCCAAGCAATGTTAGATAGTTAATCACCTTGTATTAACAAATAACATCTAAGACTTATGTGTAATTACACTACTAATAACCAGGCCAGACTGTTTGCTTTTTTGCTGACAAGTAGGCTACAATCATCAATGTGTTTTTTTTTATTATTATGGTTACGAAATAAACAATTTTCAACGTAGGGTTCAGTTTTGTATCCTTTTATATGCAGATACTGTTAAACTTATTTCTGTCTCCAATAATTTTTTATGTGCAAAAAACCCAACGGAAAACTACTCGTCATGATAGTTATATACTCCTAGAATCGTGATGATAATACATCCAAAAATTGATTTAAAAATGAAAAATAAAAGATTATTCTACAGAATAATATCACCGAATATTCTATAAAATCCTTGAACGCACACAGCAGGCCTTAAAAGGCATAATCGGGCAAAAACAAAGCCCTCAGATCACATAAGAGTGATTTAAGGGCTACCTACATCATACGGCATACTTCGCGACTGTACTGAGCTCAAACGACTCCGTCTAGCCTCTTGAGTGACTAGTTTCCTCAAGTGAGAGCTCTTACCATTGAATTCTCAAGCGTCTAACATAACAGACGTCTTGTTATTTTATAGACTTTGATGTATGAATTATCTGAAAAAGTACGTTATTCTAATGATTCGATTAGATACAATAGAGTGGAATATGTCATGCATTTGACAAGCTAAAAAACGCTTAAAAAATACTTTTTATTACATAGTAAAATGCGGGCACGAGTTTGCTGTTTTTGATTTTTAAGTTACCTAGATAAGAATTACCTTACCATCTATATAATATTTGTTAACCAATTGATAATATTTTAAACTTTTATTAAATTCCTAGCTAAACCCCGATATCTCTCGTAAACACATATATTCGGATTAGTGAAGTTTTATGTGGTGAATAAAACTTCACTAATCCGAATATATATTTTACTTAAAAACTTCTATCCTCTTTTCACAAAACCTTCATCACTTTCCAAATCCATTAAAAGTCCCCGAAAACGCCTAAAGACTAAAATAATGCTCTCAGCTTTGACCTCCAAAGTAAAATAGAAAGTACTAGGACAATAATATGTCGCAGAAGATTTACGATATTCACTGGCTCTTAGTAAGTGTCCTCTTGTGACACTCTGCTCTCCTGGTAATTTTATACGTTACGTCGAAAAGATTTTTTGCAAGATTTACTGTCGCGATATGTCTTCACTGATTTCGAGGAAAGATGGTTATCTAGTATTTTGTGTTCTATGTGTGTCGCGACAATTTGTGAATTTTATGTCTGTGTATTAGTATCACTGTGTTCCACATCTTGGGAAGTGATTCAAAACAATAATTTCTTCGATCCCCATTCTGCAACTTTACTTGCGATCTTTTTAATAATTAAATAAGCTCTCTCTCTCGCTCTCTCTCCACATTCATCAATGATAATGAACTTCATGTAATAATGGACTTTCCATTTATCTAAGTACGCAAAATTGCGAAGCTTTGCAAGGGTCATGAATTTTAATGCTATGTAATTTGTCAATTAAAACACAGCTTTTACCAGCAGCCGGGAATGCCTCTCATTTCATTCCTGAACGCACAGCACATGGGGCACGAACCCATGCGTGCTTGCAAAACTCGACGCAACAACAGTATCTTTTTTCAAAAAATGAACCCTCCAATGCAGTACACAAATCAACCGGCACTTTCGATTAGTACAATACACGGGGGCGATATGTTTCAACGGGTTTTCGGATCGATATCAGCAGCCGGATCAACCGTGTTGATTGGCTTCGGACTATCACCGTTCACGACTAGTGTAAACCGGCTGTATGCTCACATTGCTGGGCTTGATTTCCGTTTGCAAAAAAAAATTGGAAGAGTGTTTTTGAGGTTGTGTTTGTCCCTATCAGCAAAGCGATAGTGGAAAGTCAGGATGTAATCCTGAACACAGAATGGGAAGTCAATTAAAATTGTGTTGGTTATCTTAACAACATAGTTCAAATGTTCACTTGACTTGCTAAACCATAAAGTTTACTGTATTTCAGCACAACAGCCTCTGAAACAATGACACTCAATAAAACTAACATATTCTACACACGCCTTCTTAACACCCTCCACTTAACAGCTGTACCCAAATTATCACAAAGCACTCCCCTAATACACTCTGCCATAAATCTGTCGTATAAACTTCACCTATTTAAGACTCGCATTTAAACATAAACTTTGTAATAAGAACTTCCACTTCTACCATTATAATTAACCTGAGAGAATCAGGCAGCACCAGCAGCCGATCTTTGAAACACTATGAACACCTTTGGCGCTTCGCGAGCGGGATTACACCGCTTTAAAATTCCCTAGACACATCACACGATCTTACGCTTCATACGTGGATAACGGTGTAGGTTTCGGTTGAAAGCGGGAAGGTTAATTTACCTTTATGCAAGACTGTTTTTCTGACGTAGAGCCATGGACTGGTTTTATTATGCGGGCTTCACATAGCTACTTGCATATTCTACTAACTCTAAATGGCAATTCGGCTGAGCCGCAGGTAACTAAAACCGACTGTGAAAATGCTCAGTCGCCGGGGATCGCCCGCCGCATGTTAAGCGACTAGTCGCACATCGAAAATCGACCAGTTGAACCCCAATTAGGTGTGTCCCCAATAAGGTTAAATTTAAACTTAGGGTTTTGGGTTTTGGTTTTAAGAAACTGCGTGAGATCCCGCGTCATAGCCAAGACATATTTTGTAGTCAAGTCAGTGTAATAAATTGAAAAGTTTTTTTTTAAAGGAAAAAATAAAAGCTTTGATCTCCCTTCCTATATGCTTATTCCACTAACTCTGGCAATAGGCGAAAGGTAGGTGTACCATAGTGACACCTCTGACTAACCCTGTGGGGAGTACAGCGGGGTTATGATATGCGCATTACATTCTGAACTTCTGAACATAATATTCACCGTAAAACTGCGCTTACCCAGTCCTTCTGTGGCGGTTGGGGAATTTAGAACAGCGGTATTGTAATATTGCTGGATGTTTGTCTGTTGAAGAAAGTAATTATAAATCGCTAGCCATGCAGACGAATAAACCCAGGCACTACATTTACTGGCCCCTGGATTGACTTGTATTGAGGTTGACTAGTAGAAAATGCCTCAGTCCACGCCTTAACATAGTATTTTTTACTTGTACATAAAGTTTTAATAAATAGAAACTGCATTATATTCACTATGGATAAAAGCCTTCCCTCTAGACAAAATCAAACTGTTTATTTAGTTATTATACAGTTTAATATTTTTACTGCATAGATTTACATTCGGTTATTACTTAACTCAGACGCGGACTTATTATTTGTTCAAATTTTAAGAAAATCCTATTCTTTTACAAATATGTAGGCACCATTTTGTGCATAATTAATTTATCTGTCACTGCTTCATTTTCAATTATTTTTTGCTATTGTGTTATACTATTTTTCTAGGATCATCTTGTCTTTACATATAATTGTAAAATTAATGTATTCAATTTTTTTTAAACATTTTAAAAGAGTATTGGTGGAGTGTTTTGCCCATTCTTCTTTCTTATAAAATTAGCTTTTGAAAAGGTCGAGAATCAATTCTATTTTAATGTAAATGTTCAAAAGTGCCTTTTTTATGTGCCTATTTGAAATCAATGCTTTGACTTTGACCTCTACCTTTTTCTCACACGTCTGACTTCTGCCAGTGCGGATTAGTCCTAGTAGGAGTCAAGTTCGTCCCTCCAGAAGGTGAATCCTCCTATAATAATCTGCCAGATGCACACATCAATAGAATTTAGGAATATTTAAGTTTCATCAAATATCTATAAATCATTTTTTTTTTGTTGGATATACCTAGTAAATGGCAAAAAATATTTCGCATTAAAAAAAAATGTAAATTTTTTAATTGCGGTAGAAAATTAGTATGATAAAACGTTCAGTTCTTCTTAGAAAACTATTAGTTTTCATGAAAATTGAAAAACTCTTTTAAATAAAATTATTATAATCGGTGTTGCCACCTATTACATTAATTACACATCGACATCGATTGTTCATACTTAAAATTAAATTGTCAATGAGGTCCCATGTTCTTTGCAAGTGTTCGTAAAGTTGTTGTTCCGTCGTCAAATTTTACGGGAAATCTCCCAAAGCTAAAACAAAATTCACTAATAATTTAGGATTAAAAAGGTATCCCTAGATTTAGTTGATGTGTGTATTGTCACTACTTGCTCGAAATTGGACCATACCCTGTCTTCCCGTTGCTCAGCTCAAACGGGGGTATATTTGAGCGTATTCGAGCTCTCTGGCTAATTGAGTCGACTCTCCTCCTGATTGTAGACGAGAACAAAACTATAGTTTTATTTTATTTTTACCAGTTTAATAAAATATGGCGAAACTCGATATTGATTTGATGTGGGTATTCAGACTGATTCCAAAGTTTCATAATAGTTATTACGAGAGTTTAAATTTGATATAATCGTGGTTTTGTAGACTGTGATCTACTATTATTTTTTCAACACATAAACCTCAATTTGTAGGTCGAAGCAACGAACCATAAAAGAGCATTTATTTTTTATATATTTTTCTGTGACATGAAACGAGTTCCCTGAAACGTTTTACAATAACAATGTACCTCCTACGATTTTTCCTATTCTTAACTGGGTTGCAAAATCACAACAAAGATTTACTTTGCATCTTTCTTCACCCTATTATTCTTACCATAAAGGAACCCACATCAGCATGCGCCCGACTATTTTTCATACTACGGAAAATCACAGAAAGCTTTCGACTCCAGACCCACATTAGATTCAAAGAAAATCGGACAGTTAAATAATAGGAAATTTAATCTATGCATAAATATAAGTACTCGTATTTATGTCACGTGTCTAGTTGACGAAGGGACCAACGGATGGATCGAGGAAGGACCAGTATCACAATACAGATGCGTACAAAAGGATCACGTAGAAAAAACATGAATAGAAAATATTGCTAACAGAAAACGCTTTGTCGTTGCAGCAATCGAAGTTATGTCTGCACTAACTTATTTTGGGAGAAGTGTTAGAGAGTATCTTAGCAAAATTAGCTCTTCCAAAGGAATCTATCAGGATGTAAATAGACCCGTCACATTGCCCTCAGATACGTATTCTGTACATCAAAATAAGTAACTGAATATCACAAAAACATTTTCTGAGAAAAGATTTTTAATTTTGGCGTAAAACATATTTGTTAACTGTAGTGCGCAACGTAACGCACGCAAAATATTGTGCTTATTGATGCATGCAGCAGTACAGCATTCGAGGGGGTGTTTAAAGTTGTGTAAGAAGATCAAAAACCTTGCTTTCGTAAAAAAACGTCAGTTCATGTTGGAAATTTGACCTTCAATATCTCCGTAACCAGAAGGTTCCCAGGTATGTTCCAGTACAAAGAAATAATACAATGACTGGGAGTACAAATGACTATCGGCTTCGTTAAGTGTCTTTTTACAACCGTGTTATACTTACTAAGGAACATGACTGCCTCGTTGGTCTAGTGGTCGCAATTGCTACTGCTGAGCATGAGGTCCTGGGTTCGATTCTTAGGTCGGGCAACGTGTTATTGTGTATTTCTATCTGGAATTTCTCAGTAGCAGCCCGAAGTCTGGATTTGTTCCCGGTAGATGGCAATAGGCTCGCCCCCTATTACATGGGACTTAAAAATAACTGGCGAAATGTGGGTGTACTATAGGTACACCTCTGCCCAACCCTTCGGGGAAACAAGGCGTGATGTTATGTTATGTTATGTGTAAGGAACATCCTTATCTCTTCATTTCAATGCGTGATTCAGTGTGACATCTTGTCAAATTTTAACCTTTGTTGCATTGGGTAAGAGCATTGTTCACTAAGCCATAGCAGCTGGATAGAACTAGGCATTACCAGATTCGATTACCATATGATAATATAATCCACCACGGTCCACCGACAGCTTAGTTTTCTGATACGCAATCTGGCGTATAGTAGATCGAGGCTGTTCGATCTCGACTATGGGTATTGTTGACTAATAGAACATCAACAAACCTGACTATGTAAACGCATTTGTTCTTGATAATGTATTTATTTACAAGGCAGATGTGAGTGGAAACGCCGGGAGGGGGGATGCCTTCACGCAATGACTGGACCTGTCCAATCAGTGCTGACTGGACAGGTCCACTCATTGCATTGTATATATATATATATATATCATATCACTGTCCACTAATTCATTCACAGTCATTTATACAGTATTGCGTAAAAATTTCAATCGCCAAGGAAATTGCTAGTCCATTGCTTCATGTTTGAAAAATTCGTCTGCTCAACAACTTAAAAAACGCAATGAATGTGTTTGAACTGATAAAATGAAAGGCTTTGTTATTGTAAATGTGATAAGGCTTCCGCGGAGGACTCCCATGGAGCCTTTATGTAAATACCCCGCTGGTCTCCACTTTGGAACTTTTCGGTTCCATCAGCCATCCGTGTATGTGTGCGACATATAAACGGATGGCTGATGCGGCCGAAAAGAAGTTCACGAAAAACGTCAAAGTCAAAGCATTTATTTCAAATAGGCACTAAAAGGCACTTTTGAACGTCAACTACAATATAATTGATTCTAGGCGCCCCTTCCAAAAGGCAGTTTCGTATGGAGAAGAAGAGGCAAGAAACTCCACCGGTACTCTTTTAAATAAGAATTTTTTTGTATACATTAATTATATTTTTATATGTGAAGACGATGCACCAATTATAAAAATACTATGTCACAATAGGTAAAAGTAACTTATTTTAAGTTACGCAAAGGCAGATAAATCAATCACGTGATAGGTACATGGTGCTCCTATATTTACAAACATTGCAAAAGTATGTGATTTTCCTAAAATATTAACTAGGAATAAGTCAGTGTGTCATCGTGTCGTTCATAATCATTTCTCAAGTCTAATCTGGTCAGTAGTGAAACTTCTCATTTTTTTATACTGCGTTTAAAAGGGTCCAGTATCAAATGCCGATAAACACATTCGGGGTCCGTTTATTGAGCGACGTGAAGGGTCACGGGTTCGATTCTCGTTTCAATTTGTTGGAACCGCTTTATGTTGGGTCCCCATCGAAGTCTCAGATTCATATAATTAAATTAGTTTTCTGTGGTTTTTGGGTAAAACTTTGTAGTTTGCGGAAAAATGGTGTTACCGTTTCAGATCAAAGTAACCTAGTGTAGGAATCGTGAGCCAATAGGTATCCAATTAAATATAAATATTTCAATAATGTTGCTGTTTTTAACATCATAAATCAAGAAATTACTGATTGTAAGATCAGTTTGTCCTAAAGCGCGTTTTAAACATTTCTTCCGTTTTTACTTTTGCGGGGGTTCCTACGACATACATGTTCCATATTTTTAATCTCTTGGATATTTTCAATTAATATCGAACCAGTTGTTGCCCGCGACTTCGTCTGATATCCAGAATGACGTTGAGTCTATGTGCTTACCCAGATCATGGTAAATGTGTGCCAAATTGCATCCTAATCCGGTCAGCCGTTTAAGCCTGAAAGCGTTACAAACAAACAAACTCCTTTCGCATTTACAATATTACGAGTAAAATAAAATGTAAAGCCGTTAGTTAATTAAAAGTTAGGTTACTGAATCAGCTTCAATCGTTCTTCATTCTTCACACCTTAACTACTTTGTTTACCTATGAAAAGCTAATTCATCGCTTTAATGCAACAGCTCAGCCAACAAAGCCTCGTCTAGATACAACTGTAATCAGCGCACAAAGATACAACTTCTCAGCAAACAAAGAAGCCAACATTGAGCTGAATACACGCCGCCGCTAATCCGCTCCGGTTGTAAGTTGTAATGCGCCCGACCGCGTCGAAAAGTTGAGCTACACCCGCCCTCTTGATATTAAACCCGTTTAGTGCGGTTTATACTGGCTTTATTATATTAGCGCGTCGACGCTTCGCTGCGAATTCGGGGGTTTAATTAGGAACGTAGCGATATGAACGGTTTAGAGGTGAGAGTGAGCACTGTGTGTACCTACTCGGTGCTAAGTCTGAGGATTGTTCTGAAGGGTTATTTGTGATAATCGGATCGTTGAGTCAATCGTTTGTGGGTTTTGCTAAGTGAAAGTTAAAACACTGAACTCGTTGTTAAATTACCGTTATTTATAAAAAATCTAGTCTTCTAATCAAACTAAGAAATCATATGTAGAATCAAGCTAAGAATCAGCACTTTGTGAACGTTAAAATTACACAAGACAGTCCCACAAAACGCCCGCCCTTCACCATTTCATAGTGCATTAGCTGGGAAAAAAGTGGCGCTACTAACTCCCCAGCAGCAAAACCAGGATAAATAAAGATTCGTTGATTAGCCTTCTCTATACTACCTTTATTTAGCTGATGAACTCTATCGAGCACAATATCTGAAATCAGCACAATAAATGAAACAATAAATCCTTACTACAACACCACGATATATACTTCCGTGACGAAAAAAGAGTCACCAATTTGCAAATCAGGATCCGTAGGAAAAGTTTTTTCCAATGGTTTTTCCGTACCCCGTCTGTGATACTTTTTTATCTCCGAAGTCGCGAGCAGGTGAGGCATTTCACATGGAAACCTTTTAATATGATTTACAAGTTTTAACGAAAAGGTTTCTGGCTACTTAGTGCCTTGAAAGCTTTCAATGTTTCTGTGTAATAAATACTGTTTGAAAAGTACTTTTATACGTCTACTTTTTTCGCACTCGTTTCAGTGTTGAAATCTGTTAAATTGATATAAATGGTTATTGTGGGATTGTTGGATTGTACGAATATTTGACCTGGTTTATATTTTTTGAGTAGCTTTACGTAGAATTCGATATGTCCCACTTTGGAATTCAACAGGTCCATATTAGGTCCAGTTATTTGATGAAAAATCACGTTTTATAGAACCAGCAGTTGTTACAGACACTTTGTATGATTGAATATTTTTATACCATGGTCGAGGTGTTACATATAGTCACCAGTATTTTTTTTTTGTTTTCATTAGATTTTGTTATCTAAGTTATTTTTTAACGAAATGAATTTTGGTTTTCTGTACGCATATTCGTATCAGTTATTGAAAAGAACAAAGATTTAAATCGTTAGATTCGCCTAACTCGTTTCTGTTTCATTTTGACACCTGACACACAATAACACATTTTCTTGATTGTTTTGGAAACGTTATAATTATGTGTGAGCACAGTAGTCCATACTGTGCTCACACATAATTATAACGTTTCCAAACTTTTGAGCACGAACGAGTTTGGAAAAGCCACTCCACCAGTAACCATTGGAGTACTTATGGGTCATCAGGAGAAGAAAGATGTGAAAACCCTTTGTACATCAAGACCCGCACGGGCTCCCAAATTACACATAATGAATATATATTTTTACTAATGTTTTTACGTTTTCGCTCTTAACGACTTTGTTTTCTTGTTCCAGGTACATAAAAATCTTCAATTCGCACAACGGTGTTCGATTTTAGTGTCGAGCGAATTAGGGTAACGTTTTAGTGTAGCGATTAATGTAGTCGTAAAACCTATTGGTGTGGATTATGCCTAAGGATGGGTTTTATTGCATGTAAGTCAGTGGGTAGTTTGTTTGTTATAAATTCTGGGAAAACTGTACAGAAGAAAATTGTTACTGTGGCGGCATCTACACCGCCACATGCGAACTAACGCATCAATCCTGCATCGCGCAATCAGAGTTTACCGCGCAGATAGCATATATACAACTTCCCGACAACAATCATCGGGCAGTTGCCCACCAGATACGACATCCATCTGGTCAGAGGATCCTCCGTTTTCTAAATAGTATGAGTGAACTTTACACCCTGTTCCTCATATCTCTAAATTACGTTTACTTTTTTGGACTAAGGTTCTCATGCATACACGTCATTCACGTCAACGTCAAGTCGCCGATCAGGCACGTCGACGTTAAGACGTTGGCTACACACATTAGTCACGTCACTACCGGCGCGTCTCAGTTGACGTCGCGTCACCGGCAAGTCGAAAACTTGTGTTGTTAGGAACGAAACATGGATATAGAAAAATTGATTGAGGCGTTGCAATGACTGACTGACAGGAAGCCTTCAAGATCTGTTGATAATATGGGCAAGGAATAGTAACTCACTAGATTATGACACCCTGCTTCAAAAGGTTTAAAGACCTTTTTTCAACGGGGACTATAATACGTGTTGCCAGACTATCTGTTCATACACGTCCCTGAAATTAACGTGACATATCGGCGACTTGACGTTGAAGTGACTGACGTGTGTGCATGAACCTTTAAGCTAGTGTTTCTTAAGACTGCGGTGGCCGCCACAAAGTGTCCGGAATTTACCGGCGAATGACGTCACAGAAACGTAAGTTGATGTGTTCCCTAGTGTATGCATTTGACACCGTAAAGTCAAACCCCGATGCCATCATTCTCAAGACAGCCGTTATAACAACTGGGACCGTTTTGGGGCGACCGACGCTCTTCTAGGAAAAAAATGCATTAATTTAAACATCATAGTTTTATTTCATGCAATTTTACAGGTACCTTGAGATATACCTACAGGGTTCCCGTAAGTAGACGTCAAGCTGGAATCGGGTGATAAGGGTCAAGTCATATTAATTAACAGAAAAATATAAACAAAAAATCGTTGCTATGTATTTTAAAAATTACGGGCATTTGAAAAAACTTCTTCGTTTTTGTCTTTTAACTCTTGTTGCTACTAATATGAACTTTTTTTAAATACATTTTTCACCTGTCATTTTTTTTCCTGCCTGTTTGTCATGTCTTTCATTTTTTACCTGTCATTATTTACCATCATAAACAGGGTGTCCCGTAAGTAACGTGATAAATATTTTGCATGTACAAAAGAAATAAGGTGTAAAAACTATGTATTACAACAGCCATTGTTTAAAATTGGCAGACCGCTTGTACTGTAAGCCGCGCGTCGGGAGTACCACCACACACACCTACCCTAGCACCGAATGTCAATAGAATAAGCGGTCAGCGTTACCACTGACGTGCGATATAAACTTACAGATAAACTGTAATTATATTTGAAAATGACATAAGTGCGCACAGGATAATAGTCTTTCTAGCTACTTAAAGAAGAAATATTATACCGCACCAAAACAAGGCCACAGCAAAAACTTAGGTAAAGATAAGTTCACATTAGTGTCGCTCCATTCAAAATCCGATAAATATCCCATACGAGCAATAGGTACTCAACGAACGAAAATATCCGCCGGCACAAATTACTTGAGAGTACAATACAAACTGTTGAGATGTTTTCTCGGATACTCGTATATTATCTCGTTTTAGGCAATAGCCCCTAATGTGGTACATTACGAGAACTAATGTAAATGTGTTTGTGCGCCATTATTGCACGGCCAACCATTTTACAGAGGGGCTGTTTTATAGACAAGCCAATGTAAGGGAAACTAATGTGCTGGGAACATTGAATAAGTAAAAATATCCGCAAAACGTGATGTCGTAGACTGATCAGATCCGTTAAAGATAAAGAGTGGATTTTTGCTATGCTACATAAAAAAGTATGAAAATTTTTATTTAAAAAAACTGTCTTTGGTTTCTTTCGTTATTTAAAAAAACTTAAAAAAATGTTTCATGCCCACCGCTACGTGTAAAATTTTAACAAAAATCGTAAATTGCACAAACTGATTAAAAAAAAAACTACAAAATTATTTTGAGAACAGAGGCAACTAAAATGAATTTCAAGTTATTACAGTTAAACATCTCAGTGATTCCGGTTATCGTATCCGAAATATCCGAACGAAATGCGGTCACGTAGGACAGCACAGTAACCACAGCGGTTGTACCTAGCATAGCGTGCACTTGGCTTTAATTAACTAAATACTTAAGCTTGCGGAGGGGTCAATCCATAAATATTAAGTGTTATAAAGTATGTATGTTTATGCCAAAATATATAAGAGAAGTGCAGAAATTATTTTGAATGTGCAGTAAAGGAAATTAGCTTTTTTTTTTCAATTTGCTGTGTCATTGCCTCTCCATTCAACTGTCAAAGATTCTTTGACAGTTGAATGATTGATGATTGATTGAACAGATGTAATTAAAATGTGGCAATTTAAGTTGATAGTAATTTTGCTTCACAATTTATAACCCTCAATTTACACAGCATATTTTAGAACACCTAACAGGCTTTTTTTTTGGGTGAGAAACCATAGTACGACTTACAACTTATCTGTGTGATTATTGGTGGCGCTGGTTGTAAACGAAAATCAAAAAATTTTAACAAAAACTGATCGTATGTCCAATTTCAACATTTTGTTCGAAAAACGGCCGTTGCATAGATTATAAATTTATTCGAAATGTATTGTTGTTGTGTTATGTGCTATACAGGGTGGCTGGGACAGCGATGCGCAACCTGTTACCATAGATTCAGTACCTACATGACTCTGAACCGGTGTCAAGGCTCCGGCAAAAAGGCACGACGCCACAGCGCGACACAAAGGCACCGCTCGTCGCGCCACACGCGGTGTGTCGCGCTGTGGCATCGCGCCAGTGTGTACATAACTTCATGCTTCGAAATTTTTGAGTTATAATATAAAAATTGCAGTTTCACACATTCTGACCGCGTAGGTATTGCACTTTTGTACGAAACAATTGTTTTGTTTTATTGACCAGCGTAAATTTCAACTCCCCCTGAGTTGTTCCGGTTCGTTTCTGAGATGATCTTCCGTTCTGGAAAAACTTATGATTCAGTTTCTACTGAAACTTTTATCATAAGATTGAATTCCAGTTTCGTTTAAAATTATCGAAGAAAACTTTAATGATATTCAAAGTACTGGGAATACAGAAACTTTTTGTTTAATGTTGTTAGCCAGCAAAACTATCATTTCTGACACCAATCTACATGGTCTTCACATGAGCTGACAATGTTATGTCATCTGTCAGGCAGGACAACACATCAAAATTTTCCGTTTTATCAATTCTAATGTATTCATTTTAAAAAACAGATCTTACATGATTCTGTCTGAAATTTAAAAGAGACTCTTTCTCTTTCTCTTTCTTTCATCATTCAAATAAAATCAAATCAAAATATTTAATTTCACTTATACCTACATCGGCACTAATGAAACGTCAGACGCTAGGTGCACGGATCCAATTGGTCATTTAAAATAATTGACTCTTGCAATGTTTTCAAATTACAGTGTTAATAGGAATGGGAGGACAGTGTAGGCCTGTCCACAAGTACCAAGTACTTAACAAAATAGAAATTGGTTTATGAAGCTAAAGTCTAGGCTTACAACGTTTTCACATTCACAAAATATAAATGTCTCTAATTTATATATTAATATATATATTTACCACCACCACCAAATTACATTGTTTTTTTTTTATACTAAAGAATATGCAATGGACGGCCGGCCTTATCACGCTTATCAAAGCGTTTCTTCGACTGCGGCATCAAACATTCTAACCCCCTGATTACAGCGGCCGCCCGCTACACTCCCTCTCGCATTAGCAGTATTCGCCGACCAAGGCATACTTTAATCGACCCCGACGACGCCACTACCCTCCTCCAGGAGAGTAGTAAGGCCACTAGCACGCTACAAAAGCCCAAAACCCGATCGCCGTCCTACCGCCCTCGCCGCCGAGGCCCGCCGCGACGCCCAAATCGACGCCCCTCCCGACCCTTGCTCGAGCCAGCCCGCGCCGCTGAGCCTGTAGCTTTAAATTCGTCCATAAATAATACCAATCCTGATCCAGCTAGTCATTTGCTGCCCTCTTCCAGCGACGCCCTAAGCCGAGGTTCGTACCCCACAGGGGGTGCCCTTAGCGTTGTCGCTTAGTTTTAGTTAGTATATAAGTTTAAGTCCTGGCTGGAGGCCTTAATTTATTAGGGAATCTACAGGCAAGTCCGCTTAAGCAGACGACAACCGCATAGGTTGACCTGCGAGATGCCAAACAAACAAACAAAACGGCCGGCCTTATCGCTTTCTGCGATCTCTTCCAGGCAAACTTAGAATGGACAGTGATTCGTCTTGACATATAATGGGGCTTTAGTTGGTGCAAATAATAAGTATACATTACACTAAAATTTAACATATCCTAACGAATAGATAAATACGAATTATATAAGAAATGAAAATAAATGAAGACTATACATAATTACAGTTATCTAATAAAATAATAAAATTAGAAACCCGTTTAAACCAAATGACACGATTGCTATTACTACTGTAACAAAGCTGAATTAATATCCTGTCCACAAAACCACTATTATAGAGTTGAAATAAGAATTTGGGGGGGGGCAGTGAATAGACATTAACACAGTGATACTTTTTTAATTTGAGTGATTTATGCACGACAGGATAGTTCTGTCTGCTGCTTCTGAGACATCGTTTGACAGAGAAAGAGAGACAGAGAAAAATAAAACATGCACTTTCTTAGACACACTTCTGGTTTTTGTCATAATAATTTGATGAAAAAATCCAAAAAGTAATATATAGCTACACAATTTACTAATCCGTAACGTAGGTACTTTTGTTTTTAATGTACTAGGCAATTAATGGCTGCCACTTTTCTCCGATAATAACTCAGTACGACGTGCTAAGTGCATACTGTAATGGAAGACTTCAGTTTGCAATTGCACTAAGTATAATCTAAGAAAAAATGCGCACGTAAGCGGTCAACAATGAACACGTTAAAGGGAAGTTATTGAAATACATTTGTTTTGCATGAAAAACAACTTTGTTGACCGCAGCTGAGTGCTTGTATTACTACAAATATCATATCAAGCTTGAGAGAGGTGTGAACTAACTTTTTAAGAGTGTCCGTGTAGTTGCATGCCCGTTCTTCTCCATAGGAACCTACTACGCTTTGAAACTAGTTTGGTTCATCTTTCTGACTGACCATCAACTTGAAAATTTAACTATGATTTAATTAAATGTTTGCTTTGGATATGAATTTAAATAAAGAACTTTAGAAGCAACAATAGCCCAGGATACAGCATCAGATCGCTGAGATCGTGAGTTCGAACCGTCGCATCATTTTCGTTTATTTATTCATTTCACATCTGATCCCACTTCACCCACTGCTGAGCATATGCCTCTCCTTTCTTGTGCCAATCTCCAAGCTCCCGTGCCACCCTCATCCAGGTTCTACCCGCGATGGGCACAATATCGTCCACCCATCTCGCCGCTGGACGTCCGACATTTCGTCTTCCTTCGACGTCTTCGGATCTCGATGTTTGGAACTCGGTATAAGTTTTATGCCAAGCTTGAAACGCTCCATGGCTCTCTGTTCATTTATTACCAGCATCTATAAGCTTCGTTGGCGCTGCAGGAATTAACTTAATGTATACGGAGGCGTCTTCGCATTGCATCAAAAATCACTAGATGCGTTTAGCACTAAATTAAAAATACGTTTAGCGTGTGTGTTCCTCGAAACTGAATAATTTTCACACTCACAACAACACAAAGTCACAACAATTATTCAATCAAGTCAAACTCCATATTTCACTCATCCCCAGATTGACATCAATGTCTTCTAAACTCAAGCTAACGAGAAAGCTGCCACAAACTGAAACATAAAAACTAAAATCGTCCGAAAATCCGCCGAACCGTAGTTATTTTTTCTAAGTTTCACCCCTGAGATTTTTCACTTCTTTTTTCAACTTAAAACTTCATTCTGCAAGAGGTAACTTGAACACTAAAACAACACTTGTTTATTCTCAACTTTGAACTCAGTTAGTTCGCCGAAAAAAGCGGCTAAGTTTTGATATTATTGTTGATGGCGGAGAAACTATAAAAATTCGGAAAGAAGAAAGTCGATTTTTTTATATGACTCGCGGTGAGGCGTGGGCTCGCTCGCGAAAGATGGAAGGAGTGGAGGGATGCCTTTGCCCAGGAGTGGGACTGAGTAGTGTTTTTGTAATCAAAAACAGATTAAATTTTGTGAGCCATATAGGATGACTTCAATGAAGGTTTCTGCTCAAAATCGTTTTAGTTTTTATATACTGCTTTACTTAAATATCAAAGCTGTCTTTTTCATGTACTTTTAATAGCATTTAATTTTACTTGAATTGAAAAGATAGCATTAAATTCTCAGAACAAATTCCTAGAAATCCGTTCCACCGACTAGCACTCCAAAAAGGTTTTGCCTTTTTTTTTTTAAGCTCTAGGATATTTCCAAGTTCCTCTGGCCGATACCGAGGTAACTCCCCTCTTCGAGCTTGCACTCTTCCATTATTCGACATAAACTTGGCTCTTAAATTTCCGGTGCAAGTTTTTCAACTTTCCATGAGTCGGATGAGAGCCGCTCAATATAAAGTTTCCATTTTCCTTGTCAAATTCTACCACTGAGGAGGTCCCACCTTACCTCAAGAAAGATTGATTATATTTGTAGCGATTCCATACAATATTTGCTGTATTTTTATGTTATTTTCGGTTGTCGCTGTGTTCGTTGGACACCTGCTTTTTTTAAATCTTTTTTCATTGTTGTCAGGTATTTTTGTTAAATTGCGGTTTGGTCCACCTGCGGCTTTGGATGCCTAGCAATAGATTCATCTATACTAAAAACGAACACCGTCATGATATAGACAGAGTTATCCTTTATAACTCTCTCTCACTCTCTCTCTCTGTCTTTCTCTCTCTCTCGTTTTCCAGTTTTACTCCCACAATTGGAGGAGTCGGTTTTCAGTTACCTTTTGTATTTTTTTTAATATTTCCATTATTTACCTTTTACATACATGTATTATTACTATTTTCACGTGTATAACAATCTACAATACTGGTTAAGATTGTGTGGAAAAATCTTTTACTTAAAAGAAAATCCAATGGGATATATTTTTCCCAAAAGGTGAATCTACATACATTTAGGTTTTAGATTCTATTTCTCGAACATTTTAGCTTAGCTCGATTGAAATACCAGATCGTTGAAGAGGGATGTTTTATACCCTACAATATTAGGCACGAGAGAAATATTAGAGATGTCGAAAGAATACGGGATGCAAACAAAATGCCGCCACGCTTGCGACAAGGTTGTATTGTGAGCGGAGATGATCGAGAAGAGGTCGCTGGGCGGGAAAAAAATTGAACAAATTCATTTAGGAGAATAGATTGTTGATGTCTACCTCATTTAATATTTATTTATGTTTTGCAATTAGATTCAGCAATTAATGTTTATAAAAAACAATTTTGTGCTTAGCCGCAATCGGGTTTAAAATAAATAACATGAATGAGGAGAAATAATGTAGAGTACAAAAACAACATGTTGTAGAAATATAACATAACATCACGCCTGTAATCCCAGAAGGGTTAGGCAGAAGTGTACCTATAGTACACCCACATTTTGCCAGTTATGCTTAAGTCCCATGTAATAGGGGGTGAGCCTATTGCCATCAACCGGGCACAAATCCAAACACCGGATTGCTACTGAGAATTATGTAAAAATATGTCAAAAAACACTGCTGGGCTTGATTTTACAAATACTATAGTTAATTCAAATTACAATCCCGATTCATTATTTTCATACCATAACATAATGATGAGCAAACCGCTAACCCTTTCCACAAACCATCGCCCTAAACCATAAACACACCCAAGCGCCATCAGGAATCTCATTCACTCACTCATTGTACGTACTGAAGGGTTTTTTCCGTAATTTTTCCTCATCCAACAATGACCCATAGATTTGTGCCTTCCTTGCGGTGCATTTAGGTTAGTTGCTTATACCTTACAACCCCTTGAGACCTCCAAAGAGTTCAACATCCTTCACTGACTAACTTCCCCTCATGTGACATAAAACTGTCTATGGTCGGAACGGTTCGTGTTTTGGAAGAATGTGATCTTATTGTACTCTGGGGGAGCTTCTGATTTATTAATTTTATGGGGTTGGGTTTGTATCAGTAACCTAGCGATTAATTGTATGTCGATTCGTGATTGGAAAAGACGTTTGGGACTTTAGCAGACTGTAACACGGAAATGGTAAATTTTTGGCATGGCTTTTTTAGTTGATCATTCACATAAAGAACGCCATAAAATATCAACTTGTTGATTTTGTCCATTCCATTAGCCTGTGTTAGCCATAAAGTAGGAATCAAAAGAAATACATCTCTTAAGTCTACATTCACTCCAGAATGAGTGAATGTAGACTTAAGAGATGTATTTCTTTACATTAGTTTCTTTTAATTTAATGTGTTTCAACAGAGAACCGTTAAAACACATTAAATAACAGTAACAACGTAACAAAGATATATTTAAATCGCCTACACTTTAACCTAACCTTTACGTCAACGTAACTCGCTCGAGATAAATGTGGTCATACTTTACGCACCGCTTTTAAGGTGCAAAGAAACTTCCCCCGTCTGGGGGTGGAAAGAAATCTAGTCGCATACGAGATTCCCCCCCTGCCGGTAACATTTGAATGTGGTGTATTAGTGAATGGTTAGATTTATAGCCGTCGTAACGACAACCGTCCTACGATTTATGTAAGGGCGCGCTCTGTGTACGCAGTGGGTAGGTACGGACGTGGCATGTAGAAGCGTGGAAGAGTAATCTCATTAGTATGTGCATATTAGTAGCTGTTTATCGATGTCCTCTTGTTGCTCTGCCGTGCTGTTGTACAAGGGCATTTCCCCCGGTTTTCCTGTTTACCAGTTTTATTTCGTTCGCCCCTCTGTCTAGTCGATCTCCCTCCTAACCTAACCTCTTAGGTGGGCATTCATTTTACTTTTATTCAATTTACTGCTACTCCTCGTTTTGTTATCTGCTGCATGGTGAATTTCTTGTTTATTGAATGCTTTTTTTGTATTTTCTATTGTCTCTCTTTTATATAAAGAAAATATTTTAGACATATTTACCTATAGTTGATTCCCGTCATTTCGACATTTAAATATGTCGAAAGTCAAAGCATTTATTTCAAATAGGCCCATAAAAAGGCACTCTTGAACGTCAACATTTAAATTAAAAATTGAACTGATTCTAGGCGCCACTTCCAAAAGGTAGTTTCGTATGGAGAAGAAGGGGCAAGAATCTCCACTATTACTGTTTTAAAATGTTTTACAATATTTTGTATGCATTAATTATATTTTTATATGTGAAGACGATGCACCAAGAATAAAAATACTACACCACAATTGATAAAAATAATTAAAAATAAAGCAAAGGCAGATAAATTAATCACGTGGTACATTGTGCTCACATATTTACAAACATTGTAAAAAAAATGATTTTCCTAAAATATTAACTATGAGTAATTCAGTGTGTGAGTAAAGTAAAACTAACAAATTATACAATACAATAAGCAACTAGTATGATTTTGTCTAGCCTCTTGATTGTCCTATGGAGCAGGACCAGTATGTTTCCAAGCATTCTTATCTAGGATATAATCCTCTAATTTTTATTATGCTTGTTTACAAAGAGTTTTTTTTAAATGAGTTTTAATCTTTCTTTCATTTAATTGCAATATATCACAAGGTATTTTGTTGTAACATTTAACACAGTACCCCATAAAAGATGTATGTACTTTAGATAGTCTGAAAAACGGTTGATCTATTTTATTTTTATTTCTAGTGTTAATATTATGTCTATCACTTATTTTATTAAATAGATGCAGAATTTTTCTTACATACATAATATTTATGTAAGAAAAATCTATGTTGTCTGAGCACTCGAGTTTGATGAAAATTACAACTACAGAAAATTTGTTCACTATATTACATACTTTTCCTTTCACAGACCTCACTAATCCTTCCCTCTACATCCTAAGAACCAAAGTAAATACCCCGAAAGTACAGTACATCACGGTTCATGTTTTACGAATGTGTACTCTTTTGCTGGCGATGGCGGGTTTAAAACCAGTCCCGGTACATTTCATGTCGCCCCGTGGTTTATTTAATTTGATTATATTTTTTATCCCGTCCCTAAGAGTGCTTACTCGAGACTTACAGGGATTACGTAACTTAAGGGTGCAAGTAATAAATGAACTGGTGATTTTTTTTAAATAAAAATTTATGGGGTTTCTTAAAAGGTCCCATCATTGTTGGATGATCCAAAACATAAAGTCAAAGTCAAATCATTTGTTTCAAATTGCCACATAAAAGGCAAAGCCAGCAAGGCAAGCATAAACGAACCAATGAGAAGCTAATCTAGGGTCTCCCTTTATAAGGGACGAAATCGTAACGGGGTTTATTTTCAAAATCTCTATGGTGGACAATTTTGTTTGTTTGTTTGGCATCTCGCAGGTCAACCTATGCGGTTGTCTTCTGCTTAAGCGGACTTGCCTGTGGTTGCCCTAATAAATTAAGGCCTCCAGCCAGGACTTAAACTTAATGCTAACTAAAACTAAGCGACAACGCTAAGGGCACCCCCTGTGGGGTACGAACCTCGGCTTAGGGCGTCGCTGGAAGAGGGCAGCAAGTGACTAGCTGGATCAGGATTGATATTTTTTTGGGACGAATTTAAAGCTACAGGCTCAGCGGCCCGGGCTGGCTCGAGCAAGGGTCGGGAGGGTCTATGGTGGACAAGAGCTGCAGCGGTTAGAAATAGTGTAGGAATGGCATTTTCTGAAATGAGCATTGTTGTCAGCAATCCGAAAAAAAAAACTCTTTGACACGTAGTCTGTTAGTTCATGACTACGCTTTTCTTCATACAATCTTTCTTACTTTCCATATAGAAAGCTTAGTCTCAACAAATAACAGGGGGCCATAGTCTACTAACTTACAAACGTTGCAATGGTGTCTCTTGGCTTGGGATTTTTTGCCAGATTTGCCTTGCCACACAAATTCTGTCAAAACCTCACAATGGCGAGACCATTAAGACGTTTGTAAATAAGTAAACTTAGGACGAATTTAATGAAACTTTTAAACATAGAATAAGTCTTATCCTGATAATAAATTTTGAATAGTTTTTCCATTCTAGAACTGTTAGTCATCAATTTTATTCCACGGATAAAAGATGTATCTGAAAAAAAAAAACATCCCTGAGTAGACCCCTACCGATAATCTATTCTGTGAACATCAAATCATGAAAACTAAAGAGAGCGTGAAGTGAGCTGTAAGCAGAGTCAATCTCTAGCATGTGGATTCTGTAAAATCTCACCGTGAAAACTTTCGTGGAGTGACTTGTCAGTTTCATCCCGTCTTGGTAAAGAAAGAAGAAACGTTTATTTGCGGTAAACATGACGCAGTGATTGAACACAAACACCAAAAATAACAAGTTGGGGGAAAATATGCGTCACATCCACGCAAAACGGCCATCGCTCAGCTTAATGTTACGACCCTATCCGAGACAGAGCCCTAGCGCTGGTTTTCAGCGACAGCCGGCGTTGAATGACGTCGCCCGGTGCAGCAATCGCTAAGATTAAAACTAAAATACATACACATAAAAACTAGACAAGTGTTCAACAAAATAAGTACAACAAGCAATTTTTGTAAAATGGTAACATTCCGGGCATCGAATGCTCACGCGCCGTTAGCCTTTGATAATCTGTGCGCGCAGCTGTCATATAAACATAGGTTTGACGTTTTTACATACTGATCTGATAATGTTGTACCTGGTAATAATTATGTAATAATTAAATGGCGCATTATGTAATGAATGTTATGATGGAATTTTTTACAACAAAAGGATGTATTCGGTGACTGTGTTGGTCAGTCTGTGGAGTGAGCTGTGATAGCATCAGTGACACTGACAGCTCACTCCACGTTCACTTCACATAAGCTATCACGGTGGGATTTTTACAGAATAGACCGTCAGTTGTAGAAATGTGCCATGATTGTTTTTCTTTCTCGCTGGGCATTACTCTGAATGTGAGTTTTGTGAATTCTGCTTGTCTACCGAGCATTGACTTTTCCATTAACTAGCTGTCCGTGCCCACTATTTTTGTATTTTAATTTTAACATTGCTAAGAAAAGCATATAATTCAGTTCAAAAAGTCTGTTAGATACAAGATACTAAACATTAACTTAAGAGAGTTGGACGTAAATGTAGAGTCAAAGTGCCTTTTTCGAGTTAACTCCGAGCTTAGCGGTCACGATAGGCATTAGGAGAACGTCAGAATCGTAGACAAAATTCGACAAATCGAGATGGAGAGCTATCTCGCGCTTGTCATGTTAGCCCTGCTGATACGAACCAGAGAATGACACGGACAAAGCTAAAATAGTGACCTAGATAACTAGAGCAAAAATTGTGAGAAATGATACACTATGTCGCTTAAAAATTATTGTAGTGGTTTCAATTAATATTTTGTTCAATTAAGCAAAACCGCAGCCCGTCACCGCTTGAGTTCTTTGCAATTAATAACTATTAGTAATAATAATAGCAACGGAAGTTATATTTTATGGTATATTGAAAATAGTGTAGTATATAGTATTTGTATCATCCTAACTAATGTTATAAAGTAAGTTGCTTTGTTTGTTACGCTTTCATGCCAAAACGGCTGAATGGATTTTAATGAAATCTGGCACACAGATAGACCATGGCTCCGGTAAAGACATGGGCTACTTTTAATCCTGAATGTGCAGACGAAGTCTCGGGTAACCGCTAGTGCTGTATAACCATGGGACAAACAGGATTCTGAACGTAAGTTTTATAGCTGAAAAAGAAAAAAAAGAAAGAACAAATGTTCATTTGCGGAAAACATGACGCAGTGATTGAACACAAATACCAAAAATAGCAAGTTGGGGGAAAATATGCGTCACATCCACGCAAAACGGCCATCTCTCAGCTTAATCAGCTGAGTCAAATCATCGTCGTATATAGTTAGAAATACCTACCTTTTCTTCAAACGTAATGTTTTTGTTCATAAATTAACCGCCCCTTTTTTTTGTGTGGGAAATCATCAAATGACTTCTCCCGCTCTGGGTGGAGCGGGAGGGCGTGTCAGACTTCTGACTGACTAAATCCCGTTGCCTGTGCCAGGGCCACCGTTATCTCTTTCGAATCACCCGCGACCCGGTAAGTGAAACCGATGATCGAATCAGTGAATATACAAGAGAGTCCTATGATCATTGTTGTTGACGTTGACAGCTGTGGGCAAAAGTAACGTCATATTCCTGAATTGAGAACTTGTAGTTGAGAACTTAACAAACTATACCCACTTTTGCATGATTTCTTTCAACTGTATTGAAGGAATCACCTTAGTGAAATTCTAAATTTCTTACGCTTTTTTTGCGAAAAAGAATTTCGAATATCGAGAACTTTCACTTTAAGAAAAGCTAGAGTTTGGCAAGTTCTCAGCTTCAAATTCACAATTTAGAAACGGTTGATAATAATTAGTTACTTTTAAAAGTACGTTGATTATCGTTTGGAATTTTCGCGTTCAACACTTATTTACCCATTGAAAGTTAAGACCTCCATAGTTTTACCCATTAACCCTTGCTTTTCAACACAACATTAACCCTGCTAACACTGTACACGACATAACTACCCACTAAATAATGTGGTATAATACGCAATTTCTAAAAACATATCCCGTTTAGTGGGTGTTAATATAGCCTATCATAAATGCAGGCGGCCGCGTTATAACAATCTAATAACTTTAAATGAAATAAGGGCCGGTTAAGCGCGACGTTAAGTTGGGGTCAGATGGGTGGAGTCTATATGGCGAGTGCTAGTATGAAAATTTGCAAATTATGTGTGGAAACATCTAGACCGACCGAATTCCAAAAAGAGAAGGTTCAAAATTCGTCAGATGTTTTTATGTTTTTTGTAAAAATCTTTTGTAAAATGAGGCGTAGGTACACACACCAAAAAGTGTTACTAAAAATAAGATAAAATCTAAACAAATCATATTTTTTTCATTGAAGTTTGAATAATATTAAGTAAGGTATGCAAACAGAACTTACGTTGTGAACTCTTCGACAACCACGATCAATTCGGCAAAAACCCATAACAATGTCTGAACTACCGTGCTTAATGTCCAGTGCGCGAGGCCTAAGCTGACCTTTGCATTTGTGTGAGTTATTACCAATTGCACCAATGTGATCGCGCGATGACGCACAGTTCAAAGCTCAGCTTAGGCCTCGCGGACTGTAACGCAGCCCCACATTAAACCGTTGGAGTACTAGCAGAAAATTAACTATTACAGTCTGAGCACGCCCTAACTACTAGCGCTCGCCTGCTGTTGGGCGAAATTTATTAACGCGTCACCGGCGTAAATCGCCACCCTAACATGATTCAATCGCGGCTATCATGCAGATTTGTGTGTTGGAGACTTTATTTTTGTTTGTTTTTTGTGCAAAGAAAGTGGCAGAAAATATATTCAGGAAAAGTCAACATAGGAATAAAACTGTAGCTGATATAAATATAAAAAAATAAACCGGCCGGATATAAGTCGGACTCGCATATAATACGTACCGCTGTGCAATATTAAAAACTACAAATAAAAATAAAAAAATGTTGTATGGAAAACCCCTTTTTATTATTAGTTGATGTAGCGGCAATAGAAATACACACTGAAAATATCAACTGTGTTATGGTTCATGAGATTAAGCTCACAGACAGACAGACAGACGGACGGACGGACGGACAGCGGAGGCTTAGTTATAGGTTCCCGCAATAATAACGCAAAAAATCAATCAATAATTAATTTAAAAAGTTATAAGAAGAAAAAAGTACTTCATAGTCACAACACGTGGCAAACAGATTTTTGATTTTAGACTAAAATAAAAAACTTTTAAGTCAGGTCGAGTAAACGCACTCCCAATTGATCTAGCCTTCAGTGATGAAACAAATTGAACTATAGTTAAATGTTTGGATATGAACACATACTGACACGGGGCTAATTGCTCTGACACCATTCCAGATGCCAAACATGACATCTATGAAAACTAATACGTTATTTGTAGCTAAGACTAGTCACATACTAAGCCTCGTTTAGCACAAGCCAGTGCAGCTCGACACATGTAATTACTGACATGCTTGCTATTTGGCTGGCGTCCAAAACTTATTGGTATCGCATTTCTGACCAATGCCATTAGCCAGTACAATCGTAATGTTAATTACCGATGGCTATCGCTGTTGTATTTCCTCCATCACTGGTTCCGTTTCAGTTTGTAATTTGCCACGATACAGCAAAGCCTCAGTGTAATTTAAGCTCTACTTTCATTGGTATAAGCCATTTAGGGCCGATTTTTCAATCCTCAGATAAACAACCAGATAGCCTTTATTCCATAGATAACTAGATTCTCAGTATTCCAATGGTCAGATAGTAGTTAACGGTCGAATAAAGTCTCTACCGGAGGAATAAAGTTATCTGCTTCTTTGAGAGCCAGTTAGGGTTTTTATTCCTTCGTTATGTATAACGTTTTAGGTTATATCTGACTGTTTCATTCGGTTTGTGTTAATGGTAAAGCGACATTAGTCTAGTAATTTGTTAAGACTGATGTGTTCAAAACAATTGACGACTTAGCAATCGAAGAAGAACATGAAATAGTTAATTATTTAAATCCTCCTGAGAGAGAAAAACCGAGTTTTACGAGAATGGCCTGATAAATTCAACACATGGGACAACAGTGAATTTTGGAGAAGATTTTGCTATAAAGATAACTTACTTTCATTGATTGAGAAAAAACAGGAAACAGAAAGATAAGTAATCTTTGCCAAAAAAATATTTCTAGGCACAAATTAGCAAAACATCCACCTTCACTATTTGTATAGTTCCGGGAATAGTTGTGTGTGCCACCAATGTAAAAACTACCACCCACTCTGCGATTCTATACATCTGGCGGCATTTTTTGTGTAACAATTGGAGATTTACACGTTTTGTTGCTATTTTCTAGTTAATAAACCATTTAAAATATTTATTCGCCTGATAAACAGCCAGATAGTTTTATACTCTAGATAGCTACTCGACGACTCAACTAAGGATTGAAAAATCGGCCCTTAATGTTTATTGCATTTGGTTGATAGTAGCTGATACAAATGTATAATTAATACAATCACATCACCTGTCGTAACATCTACAACGTTTCCACCTAACCGCAGAGTATTATCTCTAACTACAGAAGTCTGGGTACGTCATAAACCCTAACTAATTCTCGTCATAATTACAAAACTCTCGTAAAACATTTACCTATATGTTTGTATTTAGTCTGTGACACTCAATAATTTCAGTTGGAAAGTACAGGTAAGGTTTATTTTCCTGTAGCAATATCAGAAACCTGTCGCAGTGTAAATTACGCTCAGATAGTCAAGCCAAGTCATCTTTATCGAGTATCCTTTGAGTTCATCTCACTTTATTTATGTCAAAAAGAGCGCCAAGTATCGGAAAGTTATTAAAACACCGCTGTAACAGGTGCTTCAAAGAAAAACTTGTCAAAAGAGATATCCGCGTTTAATACAATATTCCATTTCAACCCCCCCCCCTATCCCTTCTCCCCCCCTTCGTTTTCCCTGCCCCAGGCTATCCGTAAACCCTTCAGACGAGAATCCGAGAACTCTTCGCCTAACTTAGATACAGTGATTTGCATAACATGAAAGTTACCATAGTAAATACTCGAGTGTTTCATTTTTGAATTACTTTTTATTTCAATTTGAAAGTCAAGTGACTATATAAAAAGCACTTCGTAACGTGATATTGACTTATCTTGAAATTATGTTCATCTTGTAAAATAAGAAGAAACTGCTTATATTTTATTCCCTTGCCCTATGAAAGTAAAAGTACGTAATTCGTTTTAAATACCTACCAACGCCCCATGATATGCCAGACTGTAAAAAAGTGCTGCCATTTCTGATTCATTTACTCTGATCAAATCAAATTCTCCATAAAACAACCAAGCATTCTCGTGAAGTCAAATCAAAAAAAGTTTATTTTTAATGAAACTCGCCCACGATACTACCTACATAATACCATCTCACCTAAATTGTAATGAACTCCGAAAGTAAGAGTTTGATAATTAAATTTATATTCGCCGGCTGTAATATGAGTCCTTTGTTTCATTAGACGATTTGTTTCAAACAATTTTGCAACGAAAGCGGCGTCGATGTGACGAGACACGGCCGATGTCCTTGAAACTTCCACATTTTTGAGGTAAAATTCCCTGAGTGAAGGAATTAAGGGCCGAGACGTGGTAATCTCATAACATTAGCTATATTTTGGTGGGATGCCACAAGGTCGTATCTTGGGTCCTTTGCTGTTTATAGTTCTTGTTTTTATGCCTGTTCCAACACATTTGCTGCAATTTTACGAAATGTTGTTAGTGGTTGGTGCATCAAACTAAAGTTCTGCCACATATTTAATAAATATATTCGATTTTGCTACAATAAATCAACTCATAGTTTCTATATAACTGATATTAAACTCAACTCAAACTCAAATAATTTATTTCAATTTAACCAATTACCCTACTTTTGAATTGTCAAGGGGTCAGTCAGTCAGAAAGATGGAAGCTAGTTGCCCAATCCAAAGCGCAGTAGGTACCTATGGAGAAGAAAGGACGAGAAACTCCATGGACACTCTTTTAAATAAACTTTTTACATACAATGGCTTACATCAGTCATGTTGAAATTATATATGTGAGAACGATGTAGAAAGACGTGCACGTTAAAGGCGTCCGTAATGAAAAACATTCGAAACAAAATAAAATAAACAATTCGGAAATTAAAATAAGCCGTGGCAGCCAAGAGATGACCAGTCCCCACTGACGGCGCCCGTTCACGAACATGACGTTTGGATCAGCACCATTCAGCTCAACCATTTTGAAGGGAACACAATGATCCAGCACACGCCACCACCAGCGAGACATTTGAATGAGCGTGACAAACTCTCAGCCGCCAAGGCACATTCAGGTCAATGAAATCATTTTCAATGAGCAACAAATGAGAAGTTGAAAAGTTTGTATGTTAAATATCGAATATTAATGTACTAGAAACAATGAAAGAGACTAACCCCAATGTAGAACAAAGAACGTAAATATTCTATACACCTAACATGATTGTTTAGTCAGGACGAAACTAATGTCACCTTTGTCTGTATACTTGATACAAAAATAGACACGAAAATAACATATTTCGAATTGAAAGGCTTAAACTATATATTATAGAAATTCGACTCGCTTTGGTAAAAACGCTATTGTCTGAGCTTCTATTATTATCTGGATAATAATATCATGTAGATTGTATTTTGGATTACGAGGTTAGAAACGGTGTTTCTGCGTGTTGCTTTCAATCAAAATGTAGAACAGTGTCATGTAATTCATCAATTACTAAATTAGCATGAATATTACGTTCATAGCGCATCATTTCTTCATCTAAGTAAAGGACTTGTACTTTGCCATTTTTGAGATTCAAGGCATTTTTGAACCAATATGATAATGAAAAGCAGCATCTGAAGTTTCAACATCGGGTGAATATTTTGCTATCATGCTTCAGATTCCTTATTCCTTTGTCTCGGAAAGTTCTGTATATTCTTTAATAAAAATCACTTGTCTATCAGAACATAATGTACCACATGTCATGGTCGAAGGAAGTTTCAGAATGTTAGATTCAAATCAAAGAGTAACTAGTCAGGGAATGGCGGGTTTTAAGGGACATAAAATTCGTAGGTGTACATGCGGGGTGCTTTTTATAGCATGACCAAATCCTTCACATTTAGCTCTCTTGAAATAGTTTTCCTTACGTGTCACGTCCTTTTTATGTAAGTAAAATTTGACTTAACTTGGAATATCTTCTTTTTTTTATGTACTTGGTAGCAGAATTTTGTCTGGAATTGAAAAGTTTTATGAAAAGAAGGAAAGCGGCGGAACAAAGGAAAAAGAACTTAGTGACACAATGATAAAAACTGTTTTTTTTTCTGATAAGAACTGGAAATAACAGCTCGACCTCATAGAATTTAAGATACAACCCTACACCCCACTAAAAACTAAACATAATTAAAACGTTCATTACGTGGTTTCTTTTGTAAATCGCTAAGTACACGCAACTTTCCAAGGTCGAATATTTAACGATGTGAAAAACTGGATTATATTCGCAAAATGCAAAAAATATTATGCGAAGTCAAACAAACATCCACAATTTCTGTCCCACTGCGGCAAAACTTTTAAGATTTGTTTTGATTTTTCATATTTATCGTCTAGGTTATGTGTCTCTGAGCAGATATTTTATCGTTTTTAACAAATACTTCTATTTCGTTGGTTTAACTTTTGTTTTGAGATTTATCTTTGGCACACCACCGTTCTTCATCTCCTATTTAGTTCTTCTTTCGTCGAGGGGTGATATAAAGTTTGACGTGTTTGTCTGTGGCATCGTAGCTCACAAACGGCTGAACCCTTTTTTTCCCTTAATCCTTTCTTCTACTTGGATCAATCTTTGCCAATGAGTAAGTGACAAAAATAACACCCAAAGCATAATGGTACTCTTAGCAGTCTCAAATACAAACGTCCATTTTTTTTTTCGTTACCAAACAACCGGAATGGTCCTGGAGACGGCTCGGCTATTACTTAACGATGAAAATAGCCGCGATTTATCTGCAAAGCTTTCATTGTAGGTGATGAATAGACGCTGTGCGCGTTATAGCTCATATTTTCCCTCAAGTGGGCCAGGGGTCTAGGGTTATCCTCGTTTTGACACGTTTGAAGATTTCTAAAATGAACTAGTTGGTTAATTTGTGGGATTTAGGGTACGGAGTCTTTACGAATGCTAATAGGTAGATAGGTTGGTGTTTCACGGCCAAACCCAATAACCTAAGACAGATCGCCACCGATGATAGAAATACTTTAGTTTTGTTGGTATGCTACAAAGCTGTACTTTTCCTAAATTCAATGTTCC
This sequence comes from Dasypolia templi, assembly GCA_963555695.1. NCBI lineage: Eukaryota > Metazoa > Arthropoda > Insecta > Lepidoptera > Noctuidae > Dasypolia > Dasypolia templi. Next base: position 6,307,217 of record OY743137.1, on the reverse strand, counting down.
TTAATGGCCACATAACATAACATAACATCACGCCTTGTTTCCCCGAAGGGTTGGGCAGAGGTGTACCTATAGTACACCCACATTTCGCCAGTTATGTTTAAGTCCCATGTAATAGGGGGCGAGCCTATTGTCATCTACCACATACTGTATAATTAAAGGATCTTCTACTTACTCAGTAAACGGTAATTCCAAGCTAGTTTCCACTTCAATACAAAAAAGCAGTACCAAGTAAAAATCATTTTTTATCTCCAGTACGCCAAACATGGAGATAGATACTTTTTTGGGTTCGGCCGTTAATGAGAGATTGTTAGCGATAATGTTGCCATTTGTTTACGATTATTTGGAATTCAAGACCTTTGTATAAAACAAGTTAAAGTTGGATATAGAGAGCCTGGCATAGTTCAAACGGTCTGTGTATAAATTGGAAACTCGATAAGTCAATGGACACAAAAATCAATAAGGTTCATTATTTTATTCTTTAGCTTCATTATTTTATTTGTATTGTCTATTTCTAAAAGTGATATACATCGCATAAAGAAGTATCTTACTCAACAACCTTCGATTGATACGATCTCTTGAAAATTAATTAATTTTTTTGATTTGATTTCAGTACATTGCGGCTCGTTGCTCGCGGCGAGCCGACGTACGCTCCATTCCAGGAGAATTGGAGTCCTGACAGAACAAAAGAATCAATACAGATAGACTCTTGGTAAATTAAATAGTAGATAGGTTTCTTTGTGGTGGATTGCAAGAAAACTAGCTCTGCTTTTTGGAACCGAAATAATACGCGGAGAAAATACTAAGACTATAGAGATTTAACTGCTTTTTTATCTGTTTGCGCAATGGGTTATTTTTTTAAAATGTTGTATTAGTGTGGCGTTTTGTGTCGAAACAGTATTTTGAGTTTCTAATCAATTATTTATGATAAGTAAATGAATCCCTATTAATTTTTTAACTTATCTTAGGTCGGTCCATAATAGTTAACAAAAATAATAGTAGCATAAGGTGTATACAGGATGTCCCGTAACGACGTCAAGCCGGAATCGGGTGATGGTTAGTGTTATTTTGTACATTAAATTAAGATTTTTCATTACTTGTCATATAATACGTAAATCTTTATGAACTATTCCGTTCAAAGCTCCATCCTCATGCCATCCTCTCCGTCTGCTGCGATGTCACCCGTCATTTACAGGAACCAATAAGGTTGTGAGTTTGGCCCATTGTTCTGTTGATTTTATTTCAATAATGAAGCAATAACATAACAGTATATTAAAATGAACAATCCTTGTCATAAAGCTTATGTCCGAGTTCTAAATATCGAGATCCAAAGACGTACAAAGATTTTCGTTATCAGCAAACGAGTTAGAGAACTCAAATGTAGTTAGGCAGGACACCTGGCAAGGAGCAGTGATGGTAGGTGGAGTGGGGCGTCCAAGTTTTGGAAGACGAAAAAAAAAGAGGCCAATGCTCAGTGGGTGAAGTCGGGCTGTAGATGATGATGATGATGATATTAAAAACAGACATAAATATCCCGTATCCAAAAATTAATGAATATCAATTTTTTTTTGCGGGTACTTATATAATTTTCACTCCGCACAAAAAAAAATGTCAAAACACCAATCATTGTATCTGGTCTGCTCGACGTCCGTATGTCACTGCAGGGATCCAGCAGAATTTCAGCGTCAGGTATATTTGCCTGACACATGCTGAGCTGGACTCCCATTTGATGCAACCTTGAGACGCACACCACACTTTGCTCGTTGTCTGATTTAAAGGATGTCATTGTGTCACTTTATTTCTTTGGGTTTGTTTTTATTTATTTTTTCTGGATATTGGCACCTTGTTTAAATTTATTAAATATTGTAACTTTTTATCATTTTATTATGCTATTGTGTGTTATGCAACGTATTTTGTGTGCACAGAATAAATATTTTATATATCTATCTATCTAACATAACACATTTGACTACTGATAAACAATGACAGCGCAGACCTCGCAAATCCACTCGGAGCCACAAGATTAATGCTCATGACACTTGCACACCTGTAATTCTGCCGACTTACATATGATATGCATGAAGTGAGTAGTTGAAGCGATCCCCAGGTACGGCGGACGATTTCGCAGCCATATTCATTTAGACCGGGTGTACGTTTGCGACTGTGTCGTTTTGAGGCTCTCCTTGTTTGTTGATTTAGACGTAGCTTAACTATTTAGAATAAGTATAATAAACTTATTATTAAATTGAACATGGTTGCTTCGTCAGTGCAGTTGAAAATGTTGTCTAGATATATCTACTACTTCATTACTTTATGCGATAGTGCACACGTCGCCATGCTTCACTCCCGTAGGGCTATTCCCCTACCTCTACAATAGCACCTGGTGGTTGGTTCTGTAGGAATTTAGGGCTGCAGCCTCTTCGATTTGGCAGACGAGTGAGGTGGACTTTGAGCTTGGCAGCAGATCAGACAAATATCCCGTAACGCAGGACGTGAAGAGAGAGTCGTCTTTTCCCTCAAAACCTAATGCCACAAGATATTGCCAGCAGAGGCTATCTCCTCATGAGTGGGGTCACGGCTAAGAAACCTGATATCAGGGTCAAGAAGGTCTCGCTGTTGGTGTACCATGATTATCTCTACCATGATATGGGTGACAGTTCAAAGTTGACAGTAATAGTGATGCACCCTTCATCTCCCATGACTTTCTTGGTAGAATGAGAATTTTAACCTTTATTCTGCTCGGACGACGGCTAAATCTGAACCGAATTTTGAAGGTTTTTTGGAAAAATGGTCAAAGTTTGAAGTGTGGTTCTGGTGATCTTAGGTTTTATTGGACCTACAGAGCTACGGCTGCTCAAATTGTAGAAATGGTTGTATTTTTTTAAATTGTATTGGTGACTCATATGTAGTATGCATGTTTTAGAAGTTATAAGTCAAAAACTTAAAGCAGCACCATGCAGTTAGCAAGTCTTTCGAAGCTGCGAACTTGGTTTTACACTACTGGAATCTATCTTATCAACATCCCAATCATTCACTGCAGTGATATTTTTTGTGACACGCGAATTATTCATAGGATGGTCTAAGCAAGGACAGGTAACATCAAAAACAAGTAGCACGAAAAAATCGCAACTCTTCGCTCAGCCTAAACAATATAACGTCAGTTGCGGATTTAGCAACGTCACAGTGACAAAGGAAAATGCGCTTCGAGTTATGACCCTCTCGGCTCCCTTTTGTTTGGCTAATGTCCTCATTCCTCCTTTTTTTTTATTTTCCGCCGTTCTACCATTTTATGCCCTTTTTTACGGGAAATAGCAGCAGGTGTCGAGTTCTGTGACGGCCACACTTTGTTTACGGCTTGAGTGTGTCCGTCTCAATTTTGCTTGAATTTTTTGAATCGCCTGTTTCGAATATTTTCTTTTTTGGTCTCGGCTCTTTCATAAATGTTCGCAGTTGGTACCACTTAGTATATACTGTCTAGGTTTTGATTAACCGATGAGCTTCCTTTGTTGCCTTCGAACGTTGAGAAATTTGGAAAGATACGTGTCAGTTGTCAGTTAAACTTATCCAGCCGGGCGAAAAAATATGAATACAAGAGGCATTGCACCTTATTTTTTTCTAATGCTTTATCTAAAAAGTCTAGAACCGAATTTCTCTCACGAATGCAGTAAGTCATCTGTAATTCCGAACAGAGAACAACGACCAGATTGCGTTTCAAGGGTTTTAAAATTCAAAACTATCTGTTCCTCTACCAGACCAAAACCAACCAAAGAATGAACAAACACTCCTTATTTTTCTAAATGTACATTCTTAAACATTACCTGTTCTAAACTCAAATTATATTATTTTGCGCTTTTCAAATCACCCATTTGTTAGACCGAACAAAACGAAATTTTGCAAGACTAATGAACAGTACACTTTTTTTATAAATAAGAAGAAGATGAATAGTATGTAATCGATTATGTGACGTTCAAAACAGCATTTCCACGTTGATGCCGTAACAATTTGGTGGGGCACGTATAATCATTAATCTATTGTCCCATGGTGGCGCACAATGGGAAAACAATGGCGGTCTGCCCTGGGGGGAGCCCATCGATATTCAATCAGGGTAGTGAACGACCCAACAGTTACGCGACGGTGGTTGCAGCAATTCTTTTCACTATTGAAGACATTTTACGAGTTGATAGTAGTCGTTTTTTTGACAAAAAATGTGGATTGAAAGGTGTAATTTGCGTGAAATCTATGGCTTTTAGGAACAAGTCCACCAAAAAAGTCCGTTAGTTATTAAATGCATCATAAGAATTTAGTTCGTTTTGCATAGTCAGACAATTCGTCACTTTGCTTAATGGGACATTTGAAATCTAACAAAGCTATGTGAAGTTGGGCCTTCATCTAACATACACTAACAAAATTATTAAATTTCTGATAGATAAGAAAATGTTTGTATCATCATTTTTGTATTAAAAGTAACATTCTAATCAAAAACTCTGTCAAAACCAGGCGAATCATTTTAATTCCTATCAATCCAATACTAATCCGCCCAGAAATTGTTCCAAGAAAGACGAACCTTTCCGACTAAATCGTACTTCAGAAAATGTCTTGGTACATGTGGCTTGTACATCGAAGTTTAATACAAAGCACCTTGGAACGCAGACAGCAGCTCGTCATCGCTACGATCGTCGATCGGTGCAAGATTGACCAACGCCAACGGAAAACAAGGGCTCTGGGGAAATCTGAGTCACTCCGTCTTGTAACCACCTAACAAGCGCTGCTCTGCAGTTTTTGTGTGAAACGATTGGATTCAAGGTAAAGCTTAAAAAAAAAGGTATCAGACATTGTACAGTCCGCGAGGCCTATTCTGAGCTTTGCATTTGTGTGAGTGCACATAGCGATGCGTCCTTTGCTTGGCGATCCGCCAATTGGACATCGGATCGAATCTGACGGCGCTGTGCGTCCCTTTGCGCGACCATATTGTTGAGATTGGTAATCTCTTACACAAATGCGCAGCTCAGCTTAGGCCTCGCGGACTGTACTTGCGGCGGACGCACTTTCTTCAGCGGAAGGGTCACCAGCTAGACAGAGAAAACTTATAAACGCTGATATCTTTTTTGATAGCATTAATGTATTAAAAAGAAAACTCTTGGTGTCTATGTACATTTTATGTCTTTTAGTTAGAAACTTATTTTTACTAATTCTGATTTGAACTTTTTCTTTCTCTTTCATTTAAAATATAAACGATTTGTTGTTCATATAAGTAGTTTTGTTTTGCAAAAGATTGATTAGCGTTTGTAGTTTTGGTCGTCAGCGAAAACTTGTCCCTCTCATTTTGTGTCTATACTAATAAACGTTTGATGTGGTTTTGGAACTCATTGACATATAGCAATCAATCATGCGTGACTTTCAAAAAAAGAAAACACGAAAAGCATTATAACAAATCAAGCAGGCTTCACATATCTGTAAAAATAATTTATTATAACAAGTTAGGTAGCTTTGGTATTGTCAAAGCTCATACCCCGAAATAACACAGCAAAACCACACCAGAGTTTCGAAAACGAAGCAAAACAACACCATAACAATATAACCCGTACCGAATAAAGACATTTTAAACAGTTGCCGTTCTTACAAGCAACAAACTTTATTCGTACTATTTAAAATTATTCCCGACATATAAAACGGAAAACAAAAATTTTCATAAAATAACACATACAACAGCGGAGTTGGCCCGAGGGTAGTTTGTTACCAATAAATAATAATAAGGGAATGCTGCGAGAATGGAATTTAATTATTTCCAACAAGTTGATGCGAAGTTGCCAGATTGAACCAAATATATGTTCGCCATGTCTACTTTATACTGTTATTTGGGGTAATTAAATCGCCGTATTGGAAGACGAAAACTATGATATGTTTGTTAAGTGGAGTATGTTTCAGGCTTGGTAAAACTTTGGTAATTTGAACAACTATAATAATAATACAACCCATGCCGATTTCGGCGACGGTGACTGTTTTCTTTGCGACATATATAGATTACGGGCGTGTGCTCTTGTGTGGCTAACGTAATCTTGACTGTAAAGGTGCACGCGCACCTAGACTCGCCGCAAGAGCCGTACGCGCACCTAGACTTGCCGCAAGAGCTGTACTCGCACCTAGACTCGCCGCAAGAGCTGTACGCGCTCCTAGACTCGCCGCAAGAGCCATACGCGCCGCATACATCGACTTTTTGGATAAACCCGCGCACATATCCGCATCGCGCCATACGCGCTGAATCGTGCCCAATATTTTAATAGTGTTTCTGTTGTATGACGTCATTCGTAGCTGGTGGACTTCGTATACCTACGGCATTTTACTGAAGTGTGGGTGGTTCGGCGCGGATAGGTTCGCGACGTTGCATACTATTTCATATAAAGATTTATAAAATGTGATGACTCTGGCACGTGTAGGTGCGCTTCCACCTTGAAGGTATGTGCACAATGCAGGCATGTTAAAATGCCATTGTGGTAATTATATTACCAACCTTAGTGCTCCATAATCCATACTAATATGATTAATGCGAAAGTTATTCTGTCTATCTATGACCTTTTAAAGCTTAATCGGCTTAAGGGATTTGGCACACGGATAGACCATGATTTGGGTGTAGGAAATAGGATATGTTTAATCCAGGTAGTACGTTCCCACGGGCAAAAGAAAGTGATAAAGTACGATCTGGATTGACGATACACTCAAAGTGGTTTTATAAAATAGTACATACCAGTTAACGATTTCAAAATCGTGGATAGGAAAAACTGAACAACTTGTGCAGCAGTTTCAATTGCAGCAACTAACTATTGTGCTCGAACGTATGCACGTTTCCGATTTCATTTGACGATAAATCGGATTGAAAGCGTTCACCATCCATAACCTTTTCCAAACAGATTTACTGAGCAGTTTTCTTTGATAAGCTACAGTAATAGTCCTATAGAACGACTAAAATGGAAGATATGATTGGAAAAGGAAATGCATCCCGATTGGAAGATATCCAAAAGTATAACAATTGAAGCCAAATTGCAGATTGCAATGAGTCTTTTTGTTCTAGAAAGTATGCGGATAGATCGTTGTCTTTTTTAGCAAGTCGTGCAGATCCAGAATTCTAAATTGAGAGGTTTACTTGATTTCGCAGAAGCACTTTAGTTTTTAATTTAATTAATTTCGCCGTGCTTTCATGAAATAATATAAATCTAATGAAAGATTTTATCAACGGTGTCATTAACTTTTATTTTCGCAATTTTATGCCCAAGCGCCTCGGAGTTCGAACCTTCATCATCTAAACGAATGGTCTTATTTCACTCCCACCAGGCTTCAATAATAAAGTTCCCCAAACCGGTATTAACGGCACTTGCCACTTGAAACCGATAAAGCTAAACGGTCCTGGCGACTTTCTACCGAATTCCATAGAAATCGGCCGTACATTTTTATATTGCAAAAGGAACTTTTTTATATCATGCCCCATCTTCATTCCCTGCTTAAAGTCTTACTGGAGTAGTAAAATAACTTTTGTACGAAGGGTACCAACTTGTGACATAATTTTGGCTGAGTTTCCGACTTTCCGGCCTGCACGAAGGGTGAACTTGTATGAAGAGAGAACTGAGAATCTATAGATCATAATAAATTTTCAAGAGTGGCTTTATTTATCCACGTGAAAAAAAAGTATTATAAATAATGATCGAAGTTTTTTTTGTTTGGCGAGTTTCGAAAGCACCGTTCGGCCGTTTTTCGGGAAGTCCAAAGTTTTGCTACTTAAGTCTTACTTTGCCCGTGTTTGAAACTTATTTTGTTGTTGCATTAAAACTTGTTTTATCAACACGAAAATATTGCTTACGCTCGCACGTTAATGGCATCTCGCAGGTCAACCTATGAGGTTGTCGTCTGCTTAAGCGGACTTGCCTGTGGTTGCCCTAATAAATTAAGGCCTCCAGCCAGGACTTAAAAACTAAGCGATTACACGCTAAGGACACCCTCGGTGGGGTACGGACCTCGGCTTTTGGCGTCGCTGGTAGAGGGCAGCAAGGGACAAGCTGGATCAGGATTTATGAGATTTTTGGACGAATTTAAAGCTACAGGCTCAGCGGCGCGTGCTGGCTCGAGCAAAGGTCGGGAGGGACGTGGATTTGGGCGTTGCGGCGAGGGCGGTAGGACGGCGATTGGGTTTTGGGCTCGTGTAGAGTGCTGGTGGCCTTACTGGTCTCCTGGAGGAGGGTAGTGGCGTCGTAGAGGGCTAGCTTTTGAGCTTATGTTACTGAATAATTTTTATTCCGCTTTGATTTTTGGGTAGTCGGCAGCCCTAAAAGTCAGGCAACCAGTATTACCATCGTGTTACCCAGCAACTGGATTGTGAAGGTCAGGAAGGCAGCTGCTCCATGTAAAATCCTGGTATTCAGCTGCATTCATCCTAGAAGACGACTCCAAAAAAGTTGGGAAAAATGCTATTCGGATTGATCTTTCAAAGGTTTTTTTTTCTTTTCTTATTCTTATTTATTTTTCTATTTTTAGGGTTCCGTACCTCGAAAGGATAAAACGGAACCCTTACAGGATGACTTTGTTGTCTGTCTGTCTGTCAAGACCCTTTTTCTCAGGAACGCGTGCAGGTAAACACCCTGGAATTTATATCAAATACTCAGGTCTACTGTCCCTTGGAGCTGTGAAAAAATCAAACGTCTAAGCCAACTCAATCAAAAGGTACAGCCGTTTATGCTGCAAATTTCCGCATTTGGTACGAAGCAACGTCTTAGAGCACAGATAAAGGAAAAATTACGAAAAAATGTTTTTTTTGTTACATCATTTAATAAAAATATTGTTATCATTTTAAACTTACTACCCCTTTCCTCATGAACGCGTGTGAACTTTTACATACCTACAGGTTTGTACGGAACCCTCGGTGCGCGAGGCCGACTCGCACTTGGCCGTTTTTTTTTCTTTATCATGAAGCCTACTGCATACAGCTTGAATGACTTCCCGATGCAATATCGACTTATGAACATGCGAATAAGAATGATTTATTTGTTAAACATAAATAATAACATAAAGATCTTAAAATATGGTAATGCGCTATGTTTTGCCAACATTCGCAAGCATAACATAATCGTAATCAGCATATTATGTTCCCACTGCTGGGACACAGGCCTCCTCTCTGTGAGAGGGAGTGGGCCATAATCCCACAACGCTGGATGTTTTCCTTCACTGTTTTGAGAGCAGTGGTGATGAAATAATTTACAAAAAGTAAAAGTAATAGTAAGTCGCTTGGGTACATTACCAGTCGACAGCGATGCGGATGAATTTTTTGACGCTATTTGTTTAAATTATGAATAGTTTTTTTGTTGTAAATTGGCTTAAATTACTGTGTGCATTCTTACGTCTTCTAAACTAAATAAAGCCCGGTCAGAAGGGCTCTCAGAATATGCATTTTTTTATATTTAAACTACTTTTAGGCATACCTATAATATGTAGCTAGGTAGCTATTACAGGCAATGGCCTTTACTTTTAAATCCTTATAATATGTTGGAGAACTCTCACTCTTTTCTTTTAAATGCTAAGCATAATCAGCCTATAACGTTCCCACTGCTGGGACACAGGACTCCTCTCTATGAGAGGTAGTGAGCCGTAATCCACCACGCGGGCTCAGTGCGGGTTGGTAGATGTCACATGTCTTCGAATTTTTGGTTCTAGGACATGCCGGTTTCCTCACGATGTTTTCCTTCACCGTTTTGAGAGCAGTGGTGATTATATTATTTACACAAAGTAAAGCGTCTGCTTGGGTTCGAACTCACGACCTACGACTCGTAAGTCGGGACCGTTACCACTGGACCACCACTGCTGCATGAGAATAACACTCTTTTCTTTTAAAGACCTCTCACTCTTTTCTTTTAAATGTTTGTAGCATTTAAAAGAAAAGAGTGAGAGGTCTTTCGATTGACAGTTAAAATAAGTTCCTCGCAGGATCTCTCTCTTAAATCACCTTTATTATTTAGTTATTCTTCGTATACCTACAGTCCTACTTACTGAAAATTACTTACGTATCTGTCTAGATTCGAACCTACGACCTACAACTCGTAAGTCGCGGTAGTAACCACTGGACCACCACAGCTCACATCATCTCATCTCATATTGGCATACAAATGATTAATTTGATTTAAAAAGATTAAATGAGTACTATTAAATTTGAATGATAAAATTACAACACAATGAGTATTGCAAGCAAAATTTAATAAAATTCAGAGTCAATCACATTTCATGTCAAAATTCAATATCAAGTCAATTCAAAGATCAAAGAAAGTATTAAATAAAATATTAAAATTTATGTCAGCATTACATAATTATAGAGATTTGTCATTGAGGGAGTCATTTAGAGTATAAACACATCTTTCAAGCAGTAACCCGTTAAGTATTAAACTTTAACTTGTGTAATGACATACATTTTATTTCATCGGGTATTTTATAATATAACTTTTCTTCATTTGAGACGTTAGTGGCTTACTTTGATCAATACAACTTATTACGTTCAATACCTTCACCCATCGCTCAAAGAAACACTCACTCCCTTGAATATGCATGCAACCCCACAAATATTCATAGCAAGGAGATTCTTACCATCGCTCATTTTAAATTTCACCCGTTTATTTCTGTTATTCTCACACAGAAAACCGTATATATTCTTTTATGTTTTGATATGAAACACAAGTTGTAGTAATACGCGTGGTGGGTAAGTGCAGGATATTTTTCTGTGGGTAGGTAGGTACATTCTTATGCTGTGGCTCGCAATAGGGCTGTCCCGTTCTATTAGACTTTAGTGAAAATGTAATGGCGACTTTAAAGATTGTGCTCGGAATTGGATTCGCATTTGTGTGGTTGTTAATGGTGATAGTTTTGTTAAAATTTTTATGTAGTCTGTGTCGGTTTTCATCTTTTGGGCAACGGATACATTAAAGTGACTTTCTTGTCTCTTTCTGTGTGTTCCTTAATTACCATATGCTGATATCATTTTCGTTTTTCCTATGATTAAATTAATGTTTAGGTCGGCTTCCCCTTTTTTTAACAAATTATTTTATTTCACATAAACCATGCCCACGTGGGGCAGTTAAGATACGTCAGAAGCAATGTGCACGTTTTCAATTGGTCGTCATTATAAAACCGTGAATGGGTTAGTTTTATCTTAGATACTTAATAAAAAAATATTTCATTGTAACCGGTTATTAATGATACTTATAATGTAAAGTACGGAGCTAAAATCTTTGTTTTTTTTAATATTTTCCAAGTTAAAAAAGAAAACATCTCTGTTTTTTATATTACATACGTACTCGACCTTCGCAACGACCTACCAAGAGATTGACGATTCAATCACGAGACGAGTCTTGATAAATTGTAATAATCTCGAACATGACACAACCCTATCTTGAAGTATTATAATATAACCCTTTCCTTAGACGTACGCGTACTTGTGGCGTTAATCAAAAAAGGCTATATCGTCCTTGACGACCGACATAGAGGGGGATTTATTTACTCTTATATTATATTACTTGTGTGTCGAATTTTTCGGGGCTTTTTGGCTCGCGGAATTATGTAGGTACTCAACTTATTATTATTTTATTATATGTGCTACTTTCACTACCGAGTAACTTCGAGCAATTCAATCGTAAAACGGAAAATGTCTCACAAAAGTGTAAGAGAAAATCTCAACGAAATCTATTTCATATTCTATATCATACAGATCAATGAAATTCGTTAAATAGGTATGTTCAGTACCGGAACTTGTTTGTAAGAGGAGATTGGAACACTAGGAACAAAAAAAACCGGGATATATCTATTTCATAAGACTGACAGAGACCGGCAGTTGTGATTTCAATTAACGACAGTAAAATTTAAGTTGAAGTCAATTTGTTTATAAAATGTGTATGATAAGTGGATCTTTTCATATATGCAAACTTTAAACAATTATTTCAACTTCAATTTATTTTTAGGTCTTAACTTAACTACTGTTTCTACGTAGGCTCAAGCTTTTTGGTCGGCATAACTCTCGACAAAGGTATCCGACCGACCGTTGTAACCGCGCACCGTCGGGACCCACAATCGATACCTGATCGCAGAAATAACAATATAATTCAACTGCTGGCCCGACTATCTGTACAACCCCACCTGATATCACCCACCTCCCCAATCAGGTTTCCCGCGGGATACCGGAAAGTAAAAATAACGGGAAATTTATGAGTTGTAGGCTTCCTAGAAAAGGTTTGCATTGGTTCTGCAGATAATTTTTTTTTTATTGCAGTTAGTGCACCCGACAACTGCCCAATAATGAAATTAAACTAAAAACCCAGCGCGAACAAATATTTTAAAAATTACGATTCCATATTTCACGTTTGTGGGAAATCTTAACAGCAAGATTCAGAAATTGGTACAACGCCATCTATCGAGCGAGGAAGCTCTCACTCAAACAATTGGTATGCCGTGTAAAATAGTTACTACTAGACGTGTAAAATAGTTACTACTAGAATTGTACTTACATTGGTTTGGTTGTACAGGATGAAATCACAGAATTTTAAAATGTTACTATAAATGTCACACTGCATTGATCAAAGAGAAATAAAGCAAAATCTTAAATTAAAGTTCGATTCCGTAGAATCAATTTACTCAAATAAACACGTAACTACGGTAACAATTCACCTGCAAACTTCAAATATAAAACCATTTCTACAGAAACTCATAAAAATCGAAACGAAAATGTATAGTGTACCTTTCACGATATATTTTAAAGGCGGAACCCTAAAATGTGTGCAAGGGGAAAAATAGTACAAGTTTGCGGAACCCATAACTCAACACGAAGACGTTACTTCGATACGGCAGTATGGTAGATGAATCTAAATGTTTAATCTAAAACTAAAACGAAAGCGAATTTAGCTTTGACGTGGTAGAAATTTTTCAATGTCATGACATAACATAAGTAATTTTGGTGGCTTTGTATTTTTTGAGTAGAGTTTGTATTACGTTCCATAATAACATTCATGAAGTACATTTTTATAGGTCGATAATAATAATAATAAGGAACACGCTGGTTTACTACGTGCTAGGGCGAATTGAACTTAACTTTCATACTTTTTTTTTTTGTTCCTGGGTGGAAAATCCTCATGGATCCACCTTCCTGTGGCGGGCGGAGGGCTTTCATAGCTCCTACAATAAGTCTTATCCTGTATATAAATTTTGAATTTTTAACTGTATTTCCATAGTAGAACTGACAGACGATAAAAGATGCCTCGCGGGTCTAGCGGACGCAAGAGCTACTGCTGAGCATGAGGTCCTGGGTTTGATTCCCAGGTCGGGCAAAGTGTTATTGGGTTTTTCTATCAAGAATTTTTCAGTAGCAGCCCTGAGTCTGGTTTTGTGCCCGGTTGATGGCAATAGACTCGCCCCCTATTACATGGGACTTAAGCATTACTGGCGAAATGTAGGTGTACTATAGGTACACCCATGGCCTACCCTTGTGGGATTACAGGCGTATGTTTATGTTATGTTATGGATAAAAGATATAAATATGGTAAAATCAGCCCTTAGTGATTAATGTGTAAATTAATTTAAGTCGACATTTTTGGCACGTTTTCCTTCACCATATTTTCCGGTTGTTTAATAATTGCACTGGCAATTGGGCTGAGCAGCGCCTCAATGAAAGCAACGGCGGAAAAGCGAGCTCGCGCATTACAATAATACATTTCAAAATCAACCAACATACATATCACACACTCCTACAACCATTCGCACATATTTACGTTACACTTCGCAATGTGACGCATTCCCACAGGCCGCGAACAATCAAATCAAATGAAAATTAAATCGTGTACGGCACGTACTCGGAGACTTTACATTAATTATTCATTAATCCGGCTCCGTACAAAATTGATGATAGCACAACATGGCGACTGGTGTCTCGTATTGACGGATCGTATTTATAATGATTATTGTTATGTTTGGTTTGCGTGACGCTTTTATTTCGGGTTGTTCCTTGGTTTCTGTTGGCAAAAAAACTTTCACGTAGTATAATGCCCGTTTTCACTAATGCTAAGTGAAACTTAAGTAAATCCCTGAACAAAAGTGAAATATTATTCAGTCGTTCATTTAGGTGTTTCCTAATGTAAGTGAAAATGGATATAAGGCGCCTATCTAAGTCAACGTCAAATCATTTATTTCTAATAGGCACATATATGGCACTTATGAACATTTGCAGAAAAATAAATTGATTCTAGTTGCCCCTTCCAAAAGGTAGTTTCGTAACTCCATCGTTACTCTTTTAAAATGTTCTACAATTTTATGTAAAAATAATTTATGAAATTATGTGGGTGTACTATGTGTACACCTCTTTCAACCCTTCTGGGATTACTGGCGTGATGTTATGTTATGTATATTTTTGGCCAGGATTAAAATACGTAACGTAACAAAATTATGACTTTTATTACGATAAACATTAGCGTTTATCGTAATACACAGTCGCACAGTATTCTACCATGTTAAATTAAAAATTAGTCTATGTGTTCCTCAACGGTTGCCCATAATGGCGGAGCAGCCAACCATTTAGCTGTCAATTTACCTTATTACTCATAGTGGGAGAAGCTTTAATTAAATTGGTGATCAACAAAAATAAATACATCAACTAAAACACTTTGACAAAGTAATCAATAGCTAATAAATTCTTAATAAAAGATTATTTAAACAAGTGAATGAAAAAGTCGATAGAAACATTTTGAACTAATAATTTCATGAGTGCATGACTTCCTGACACATCAATAGACTAACATTTAAATACAATATTCATTAAAACTTATACGACCTAACAATATATTTTAACTTATGTTATGTTAACTCTAACGTACACTAGTGGACTAAAATATTAACCGATCACGTCACGAATCATAATACCTAATTCCCTATAAAATCTATAGTCATCGTTACGTTGGCTACGTCCGTAAAGCCTTATTCCTGTGCTCTAATTCCTACCAAAAAAATATCCATAAACATTAAGAAATTTCCCCTCTTTTGCTATATTATGCCGTCTCGCATGATATTGTGAGTTATGCCCTCATCAATCCTACGTTTACGTTCTGTAATCAATATTGATGCTCGGAGCTATGTATATTATAAAGTAATTATGGGATACTTTTAAGATAATTACATGTTTTCGTGTTCAGTATACGATTATCCGTTACGCCTTATTCCCTGGAGAAAGTTGAGTTATACACTCACATTTTGATGATAACTTATTCTTGTAAATTAATAAAGAAGCTCATATAGCACTTTTCAAATATAGTTTAAACTCACACTGCTGATGTACAATCATATGGGAAAATAATAAATAAACAAAGTATCATGGCAGATTTGTACAAAAAAAAATAAAGCACTTTTGAGAAGTTGGAATTCTAATTCTTAGACTCTTAGGTACCTAAAAAGTGTCTTTAGGTATTTACAATATTTTTATAACCCCGCAATAAAAACAGAATGTTAAAAGTAAATAGTTTAACGAGGGGCTTATTATTCTAGAAAAACAGCGGCTGTCAGTCTAAGACCCTCCTATATGGGTATTTATTTAGTCTTTCACGCAATCCACACATCGTTTTATGGAAAATGTCACAAAAATTGATTAATCAATATACTTTTTCATCTCTTAGCGCAACTGTAAACAACCATTTACATCAGTCATCACTCTTTTTGTCTGTCAGTTTGATAGATCCGTTGTCAGTTGTCACTTTTTTTTATAAATACATTATGTGGAACGAGATACCACGAAAAACAGATATTTTCGTTTCGATATTTTTTAATTATGCGGGGTTTTAAAAATATGATAAGTGTATCAATCTACTTGTAATGTGATCTCAACATTGGAAAATATTTTGAGCTCTCAATTATTTTTTTCGTACTAGTGAATGTTTGATGATGATGATGATGGCTGATGATGATTGGCACGTGTTATAGCAAAGTCTTATCTACCTTTATACGATATTAAATACTAACTTTGTACGATGGTCTCCGTATTTTAGTTATTTGGCTATGGAATAAGCGTTTGTTTGAGACGTTACGTAATACAGCGATGATTGTTTTAGTGTGGGAGGAACATTTGCTTGTTTGAAATTCAACAGTTGTAACGTTGAGCCACTACAGTCCAATAGTCCCAACGTACAGACAGGGAAAATAATTGTTTATAAATTGGCCCCGTTATAGCCAATTCATGCATCTGTCATAGAATGTCAATTGCGATTTGAAAACTTAAAATTGGTAGTCAATTTGCGGTAACAATTAATATTTCTGACTTTACCTGAGTATTCGTGAAAAAAAAAGTAGATTTCAAAACTGGGTAAATGTGGGTGTTAGTACTAAAGTTACACCACGGGGCGTTAAATTATGTCTCTTTTTGTATTGTAAAAATATCTAATACATAAAATTCCCGTGTCGCAATGTTTGTTAACAAAATCCTCCGAAACGGCTGGACCGATTTGTATAAAATTTTGGTGTCGGGTAGGTCTGAGAATTAGCCAACATTTATTTAAAAAAAAGAAGTTAAACAACGTCTGCGGGGTCGGCTAGTATAATAATAATATTGTGTATTTGTAGTTTTTCTAATGTGAACTTTTCTTTTGTTTCAGGTGGATTTCTAATGAAATATTAATCGTCCCATGCGATAAGTATGCACCGTGATTTTATTTTACTGTATTTAATTTCAGTTATATACTTACTAATTAAAAGGTTAGAGTAGTTACAAAAAAGTATAATGTTCTTAACATAACTGATTTTATAAAAGTAAAAATTGAATATTTACCAAAATTTTGATTTTAAAGTTGCTAAACCAAAATGACAGCTGCGATCGAATAACGAAAAAATAATAAGCGATACGATAGTTACGAAAAAAACTACCAATGTGTAGATTATAATCAGTGAAGAATGTATGTAGTGGTCAACTAGAACTTGCACGAACTATATGAGAAGCTGTCTGGTGTAAAAGGTCGATGGCAGCTGTTTTGTCGGGCAAATTAATACTCGGAAATACTCGGAATTCAATAAGCGTTTGGAAAATTATAAAGCCTCTGAATCAATTATCAATTTTACTTACAAAATGGAGTATGCATCTCTTCTGCAGCTATAACCCTATTTAAGCCTTCCCTTGTTAGCCTGTTTGCTCGTTGGGCCTCTTATCATGAATGTGGTATCACATAAATAAGTGCTCCAAAAATAATTTACAAAAGTTATCTCAAAAACCAATCTTATCTCTCAAAAAATAAAGTCTGATTTTGCGCAATTCTTTCTACCGCTTGTGTATTAAAAGTGCCGCATATTACACCAACAAATGGGTCCTCATTATGGCCAAATTAGTTTTATGGTCGCTGTAAACACTATCGAGATAATACTGGCTGTAATCCACGCGTCGGCTATTTAAACTTACCATATATGTACAGTTACAAGCAAAATTATGTGCACACTTTTCAAAATTCGTAAGCGATTTTCTCGTAGAGCATACATTGAAATGTTTAAAATATTTATTGTTCAACTAGGATTACATTACATGACAAGGTAGTTTATATAAATAAAAATTAATTGCCAAAAATGTTTGTCTGCGCATCACTTCAAAGACAGCCGCTTTGAAGTGATGCGCAGACAAACATGTTTGGCAATGTCAGGACAAGGTATGGTATGTTTTTTTTTTGGAAAATCCACGAGAAAGTCGTAAATTTGGATGCTATTGTTGTATGAATTTCACTTCGGGTGACGCCAGGCACGAACAGCTGTATAATATAAAGCAAAAACATAAACTTTCTAAATCAAGTTAGTGGGTGCCGTACTGTTCTCCTACATAGGTAACAAAATAACCTGAGTTTAAGAGAAACAGTTCCGATCCCCGTCGCACGTGTTAAATATGTTTAAAGTAATAATAAAAGCAACAAGTGACAGTGTAAGGCAAATTACGGTTCTAACAACAGAAAAAGACTTTGAATCTGAAAATACAATTTTCGGAAAAGACAAAATTTTAAATTACAATAAACAAAAAATATTACACATACACAGTTTGCAGTGCGTGTCACAATATTTTGTTTTATTTTTGATCAGCGGATTCATTGAGAATTTAAATTTAATTTATAAGAAAACATTCATCAGCATCAACCACAGTCTAACTTCGCCGCGAGTTACGTCCTCTCTTTTATTGAGCCAATCCCCCAATGCCAATGCTCCCGTGCCAGCCTCGACAAAGTTCATAGACAGCATTACTAACATTCAATACCTACATAGAGAAAATCGCTTCAGTTTCGCTAACTGTGTACATATTTTTGGCTTTGATTGTACAAGCTACACACTGACACTGTTAATGATTTAAATGGTAGTACGACTGCGTGCCAGGATTGCAGTTGGCAATATTAGACGGTATGTTTAAAATATGAAGCGGATGTTTAGTTGAAACTTTTGGCTCGAGAATTGATAAAGGTTATGGAATATGAGTGTCTCAATGTCGTATACTCGTAGTGCTGTGAGAAGCGGCAAAGGGTTTGATCTGTCAGATTTACAAACGAACTTCCTGTAACAGTTGCAAAATTAAGTTAGGTTTTGAACCCGCAATATGATACACTCTCTGATAGCGCACAATACTCGATAACATTTCCACGTTTATTTCTAAGGTTTCTTTTCCTGCTCACTTTAATTATTTCAACACATTTTGGGTTTCTTAAATTTCATTTTCATTAAGAACAAAGGTAGGATAAATCTTCGTTTAAAGGCAGATAATAAAATTTTAATTTTTAGGTTAGAAGGGTATAAATGCACCTCCTCGGTTACGACCACAGAGTGTAACTCACGGCAGTAGGTACACTTAGAACAAGGAAAGGGTATGTGCATAATATGTGATAGTTTATTTGATTAGATTATGCCTGGGCATCAATGTATGAGGGGCAATTCCCGTATTTTAAGAAAATAATCAATCAAATTTCAGTCTCAATGTGTTAAAAATACAATCTACTTACAAACGTGACCAGAAGGCTGGCCTATATTTTGGCCAAAGAATTTGCATCGCTATACAACGTGGCAATGCTACCAGCCTTTTGATCACATTTCCTGTTGACAGCGATATGGACGAATTTAAATTTAAAATTAATAAAAAGGTAAAGAATCATAGGATGTTTCTTTATATTCATGTTTATATTATTTATAATTTGGCTTGTATATTATGTAAATTCAGTTTGATAAGAGACAAATCAAAATTTGCTTCACAAACACTTTTGACTAGTTTTTGACATATATTGTCTCTGAGATGAGATTGCGACTTGAATTTTAACGTTTTTTAAGTACTAGAATTGGCCCTAAGGGTGAATACATTAACTAATTTTGTACAAGTATCTATGTACTATGTTAAGTTTTTAAATACATAGCAGCTTATTACACTTATACTCGTATGTCATTATTAAAGATTTTATTGATTAAGCTTATTGAATGCAATAAACAAACTTTTCTGTAAGTAACAACTTTTATGCTTCTTTTTAGGGTTCCGTGCCTCAAACGGAAAAAAAACCTTTTTCTCAGGAACGCGTAGAGGTATCAAATTGAAAGCACAATGCCAGAAACTCTATAGAACTTGGCCTCACTCAAATCAAAAAGTCATTTACAAGCCTGCAATATGCGGCATCTTAAAGCTTATTTATTACTGTTATCCAAACATTTGTCCTAATGCCTGTAGAACTTGTGGTTTCTGTTAAAATCTTGAAACAATATTGACATTGATGATAAGTTAGGTGCAGTTTATAAATGTTAAAAAGCGATTTAAACAACATATACGTAACGCATTATCCTAACTGTTATAATCATATTATGAGTTTTTGTTTTACAGATATTTAAAACTTTTTTCTTTTTGTGTATCATGCGCAATAAGTAACGCAATAGGAAATTCAGGGGTTGAATTCCTTTTATCATTGATTTGTAATCGGCCAGTTCTACGGAAAAACAATGTATTATGAAAAGGTCCTTTAATCATTACAATTATTTTCGTTAATTGACATTTCCTGTAAATAACTGGGGCAGGATCTGGCATTGTCATTTATATCAAATACGTAAGTCCCTTGAGGCTCTAGAAAAAATCAAGCTTCTAAGTCAAGGCAACTAAAAATACGGCGATTTATGCGACATACTTTGATACTCGCAAATAAATCAAAACCGATACTTCCTGTTGACCTAGAATCATGAGAGTTACAAAGTAGCAAGGTCTCATAGCACAAGTAAAGTAGAAAGTCCGTAATTCGTAATTTTATCACATAAAAAATACGTTTTTTGCAATTCAAAACATAGTTGCAGAATTAACGTGACGTATATCGTTGTACGGGAGAACATGTTTTTCAACTACAATGTTAATTTTGCTTTTGGTTTATACCAAGAACAAACTGAATTGAACTGGATTAATTTATATACATCCCGACTACGGAACCCTTCATTGTACGTGGTCGAACACGCACTGGGCCGGTTTATTATCATCACAAACCTTGGTAAACTAACCCTACATTCGCCTTGAAGCAAAAATGTTCAACTATAAATAGGCTTGAGAAGAAAAACTTGGCTATAGCTTTTTGGCATACGTATTCCAAACCCTATAAACGTGTTCACACTTCACAGTACGGCCTCAACCCAGAACACAGAACAACCTAACCTTCACCGCTCCCCACAGACATTCACCCTGGTTCCAAGCTCCCCGGCTGGTGTTACATTTCGCTGGGGTCCGAAAACCAACAAATTATTCCCCGCGGGCACAGTCGAACGTAATTACAGTAATTCGTTTGCGCAGTTTACTGTGCACAGGATTAACAGATGGGGTAGGGTTACCTTGATTTAATCTAAAGGAGTGTGTGCGGTTGGAGTCGATTTTGTAACGTCCTCGATTGATTGGTGTTGGTGAAAGTTTTGAAGAGGTTTTGTCGGCTTACGCCGTTTATGTTGATTAACTTCATTGTATGCGTGTATCATAATTTCTGCCGTGACGTCTGTGACGAACTTTTCAATTAAAGAACTTATTTTAAGCATTGTTCTCTAAGTGATTTTGTATCTTAATAATGCTATGCTTAGGGTCCATAATTGGATTGTTGTTAATAATGAGGTAGTTCGGGTTCTTGTCAACTTTCTTCTTTTACGTTATTTTAATAAATCTTTGGATAACTAGCTGTTACCCGTGACTTCGTCTGCGATCTAATATGAAAATTAGACCAGGTCCTTACCCAAGTCATGTTCCAAATTTTATCCAAATCCGTTCAGTCTTTTTGGCGTGAAAGCGTTACAAACAAATTAACTCACTTTCGACTTTATAATATTAGTTAAGATTAAATCTTACTATGCAAAGTGTTGCTTTTGATATCCTGACTTTGAACGGCATATAAAGTGGAATTGTTTTATAAGCGTACTATCACAAAATACTAAAGGCTCTCGCAAATAAGCGCGACACAAAGGCACCGCTCGTCGCGCGACACGCGGTGCCTTTGTGCCGCGCTGTGGCGTCGCGCCATTGTGGACGAGACTTAACACTAGACTCTCTACGTGTGTATTTAAGTTTCATTGATAATTATTTAAACTAATCATTAATATTTTATGTTAATAAAATGCGACGTTGTCATATTTCACGTAAGGGTGTTTTTTAAATCAATAATCGTGTGAATCTTATATGAAAAATGAAAAGGAAGAAAAACGAGTTATGGGATATCAAAAGAAACACGTTGTAAATGTTACTTAAATCTTGTTCAATGTTGTATTCTGACTCCTTTTTTTGTGTGTTGTCCCACTGTGTGACATTCTACTTACTCAACACAAATAATACATAAACTATGAACATAATTCAATAAGATGCAAATGCCAAGTAATTGCTAACTCTTGACGTTGTGCACAGTGTGGTGTGTTTGTGTTATGTAAAAAAAAAAATGTGTGTTAATGCTTTTTTAATTGTTTACTGACATTATTATTTTTAATCTGTGACATTATTTATTTTAAATGAATTGATTATTTCTAATGATTTATAGTTATAATTTGTAAAGACGTTTATCATATTTAAATGTGATGTAATTTATTGTGGTTTGATTTGATTTTTTAAGGGCAACAATACTTAATTCTTATTACTTTATATATTATGAATGCTACTACTCATATTGTATTAAATTGTTGTGCCCGACAGGGTCCATGTGAACTGTTTAACTTTAATAAGACCTTGTAAACACATGCGATAAGCAATAAAGATTTGAATTTGAATTATTCCTATTTATGCTATTTTGTGCGTATCTATAATTTCGTTACTAACAATACTCCATAATCTTTCTCTTGGCATATCTTGTTCAACCCATTTTTTGTAAACACAGAATTTACTACAGTTTATCTCGTACTTTGCAACACAGGACATTTTATGGCACCATCACATCTTGATACTTCAATTCAATTAGCTTTAACATCTAAATAAACATTTTAAACCGCTTTATTGTTTATTGCATCGTATTTTATAAATCACATCGTAAAAAATCCCTCTCGCTCCCGCTTCCAAGTGGCCCTTAATCTTTGTCTTTAGAGAATGAACATTAATATCTTGTTAAAATAACTGTGAAATATTAATAAGATTATACGCCGTCGTGGTCACTGATCTGAGATCGCTTTAAGGACCATCCAATTGGGACCTAATAACGTTACGGCAGAGGAATGTTTTTCTTTAAATTGTTAACAACGTAACTTTATTATGTGTCTTTGTTCTTCGTTCGTTAACACAGAGGACATTCACTTTTCCACGCTCAACCTATCAACATGTTTCAACATCATGCATTTTCCTATTGTTTTTTTTTGCGATTTCTTCTCGAAACCACCCCAAACGGGGCAATGTAATTAATCCATATTAACGACCTTAAATAATTATGAAAAACTTTAAAATAGATTACACAAGTAGGTAATTCAGTTCGAAAATAATAAGTTAACTTCTACATTAATAACGCGAACAATAAAGTCGTAACAAGATTATACATGTAACAGCTTATAAAACTGCACTTTATTAGTTCATGCACTCAAGTAACTGACGTACTTAATTTTTCCTCCCATTTCCTGGAACCGGCGAAAATTCTTCTTTTAATATCAGCTATTAGTACCTACCTTATGAACGTCTCGAGGAAGCCTCAAAAATGCTCAGTAGAGTAATGCAACCGAGGTTAGGTCCTCCAGTGGTAACAAGGGGAGCGAAATTTCCCTTCGCTTGCAGTCGACTTTATTACAAGGTGCTTCACACGAAGCTGTGTGTCGCTCAGTTCAGTACGGTGGTAATAATGTTGGAAAGATTGAGATGAGAATATTGAATTGTGTATGCTTGTAATATGTACGGGTGAGTTCTTGGAATATTACTAATTAGAAAACAACTAGTTTTAATAATATTATGTGCCTACATTTTAAATTTAGTCAAAGGCAGCTCAAATAAAACACAAGTCGATAGTTTTTAATGAATAGTATGTAAAATTAAGTAATAACTTACAGTTTATATTCAATTTTAGAGATTAGTTAGCTTGAGTTACAATCACAATACAGTCGATGTAATCTTTAATATATTAAAAATAAAACAACGTTCCGAACTAATGTTCTAATCCTAAAAATCGCAGCGACAAAACGCACGCGTTAAAACACTTTACATCAGGCGCCGTGAAATTTCATCTGGCATCGTCGGCTGTATTATTAAAGAGTAAACTAGAACGCGTAGCATCACCCTGTGTAATATTAGAGCGCATTGTCGCCGGCCCTGCCTTTCTCATATTTCTTACATCGTTAAGTCAACGTGTATTGTCGTACTGTCGCAGCGACAGCGACGATGGTAGACACAAGTATGTTTTAGCCTTTTTAGTAGCTTGGATATGTTGGAATTTTTTTAAGATAGAAGAATCGTAGAATTTGTGCGTTCTTTTTATGAATTATTACAATTTATTGCTTTAATAAAAACGTATTTTGCTTGTGGTTTACGGACGAAAATGGCTACGCATTTTCGTGATCAATTAAGCATTTTAGCCGGGTCAATTTTTGTTTTCGACTTTGGTTTACTAATCCAAATACATTTCTTCATTATGGCACACTCAATAACTTAGGTAACAGCATAATAATCAGTCTATTATGTTCCCACTGCTGGGACTCCTATCTGTGAGAGGGAGTGGGCCGTAATTGTTATCCCGTGGCCGTAATCCACCACGCAGGCCCAGGGCGGGTTGGTAGACGTAACATGTCTTCGAGTTGTTAGACACGCCGGTTACCTCACGATGTTTTCCTTCACCGTTTCGAGAGTAGTGGTGATGAAATAATTTACACAAAGTAAAGCGCCTGTCTGAGTTTGAACCTACTACCTACAACTCGTAAGTTGCGACCAGATTTGTTTAAAATTGTGAATCCAACTCTTTCGCCATCAATGAGACCTATCCCCAAGGCTAAGCATAGCAAGAGAAGACTCCTTAGTAATACACCGCAGAAACTAGTGCCACGCTACCGCGTCAGAGTAATGAGTTCACTGGGACGTATTCAAATGATATTATCAAACTAGCTTAGCCTTTCTATAATCTTACCTATGTGCCAACTTTCCTGGTGTTCGGTCAAGCGTTGTTGGAGTTCACTCTAGTCTCGCAAAATGTATTACTTATTTTTTTTTTAATACCCTTGAACACACTACCTAAAGTTTTTAATAATATCATTCAATCATGATTCGAAAGACACGTAGCGCCATCTAGCGTTCTAAAGCAATTGTGACCATCGAAAGTTACTGTTCTTTCCCTCGGGCACAGTTTTTTTTTTCTAGATAAAAGATACCCTTTGTCCTTTTCTGTAGCCCTGACGACATTCATGATGATCGGTTAAAAGTGGTTTATGCGTGAAAAGGTAAAAAAAACAAAATAACTTTCGCATGTTTAATATTAGTAAAGATTAGGATTTCTATGATATCATAATGTCAAAGACATAGTTTATTTATAGGCACAAAGAGTAAGGGTTACCATTAATTACACTACGGTACGGCCGTCGAAAGAATGCGTTTTGGAAACCTGTCAGTGCAACAGTGCTAGTAACTAATAAAGATCAAATTCGCAAAACACAGCATTCGTTTGTATGAATCGGACGGGTGTCAAGAACGCATTCTCTCGACGGCCGGACTGCAAAAGTAGACATGTTTGGCTTAAACTGATGATAAGATTGAAATCTGATATATGTATTTTCTGAACAACTAGCCTCTGAAATATTCTAATCATAACGCTTTTAGACCAAAACAAGAAGCGTAAACTAACCCTAGAGCAGTGGTGGCCAAGTGGTAAACGACTTACCAGTTGTATGATGTTTGTACGAACCCAAGCAGGCACTACTTTGTGTTAATTATTTTATCACCACTGCTCTCAAAACGGTAAAGGAAAAAATAATCATCGTGAGGGTACCAGGCATGTTCTAGAACCAAAAATTCAAAGACATGTGACATCTACCAACCCGCGCTGGGCTAGCGTGGTGGATTTTGCCCCACTCCCTCTCACAGAGAGGAGTCCTGTGTCCCAGCAGTGGGAACAATATAGGCTGATTTTGCAAATTATACTTTAACCAGTGATCCCGATCAAATTCAGGTCAATTGAAGAATCTAACTAACCCGCACCCAATACGTACCAAGTCTAGCATAACTTATTCAACGAACTTACATATAAACCATTCATCCACTCAATCACTCGCTCACATAAGATTCATTCCATTCCCTTTCGCCCAAAACCGCATACGTCTTAGATCGACGCGTTTAAATTACTCCTTTCAACCCTTTGCAACCCTTGTCGATACCTGATCTTTTGAATACAGGGAGCTTATAGGACGTCACTCTTTTTCGTTTTTCTTTTGTTTGAAGAAAGCTTTCGGTATATTATGCGGGCTATACAAAGGTGACTACAGCCGCATGTGACAAAAATCGCAAGTTCCAAAGTAGATTTCGACGTTTGTCGTGCGGCGACAGGTCGCATGTGGTGGGTGACTAAAATCGACCGTGGAAATGCTCAGTCGCAGGCGATCACCCGCCGCATGAAGGGCGACATTGTGATGCAAAATGAACTAGTCACCTGCGATTTGTATCGACCTGTGTAAATGGGGTGGCGATTTGGTAAGCGACCAGCCGTATATCACCCAATATGGTAACTGATGATAATCGGAATATTGAACTTTATAAAAAAAATAACCTCAAAAGAATGGTGCATTAGTATTAATAAGGAAAATTTATATTGTCAGCAAACGTATTCTGAAACTTATGAAAATTACTTTGAATTTAAATATCGCTTAAATAGAGTGCCTTGCCTTAATAATTTTAATGTAGTGGCAACTTGTGTCAAAACTTAATTAAGTAGGTACTAAACCGCTTTTAATCTAAACTTGAAAACTGACTTACTAAACGTGGTTACAAGTTATTATCATTTTTAAAATATGAAATACAAAATTACGTAGAAAAAGATATTAAATTAAGAATTAGTCGAAGCTCGCGTAGGACGATCCTCTGGCCTGCAGCCCGTTGTGAGGGAGCTCGCGTCGGTTCTGGTTCGTCGCGGAGGAACCCGCGAGGTGCTCAAATCTGTCCAAAAGAAGAAATTATCAACAAGAGGGTTTGCGTTACTCAACTTCTGAGGCAGCGCCTCTCGCTTGCCAGGAGGAGTGACCTTTGTCTTCCAATGACACGTGGGTGGAGTGACCCAGCGTCGAATAACTCCCAGTCCAAGAATGGCCGGCTAGGGCGTCTCACGCCACTCAATTGGAGAGCGTATTGCACACACAGTATTTGTCACTAGGAATGAAACGTATATTTCCACCGTTAATAACTGTATTTATTATTTCTCTCAATAATATTAATACATAGAGTACTGGTTGATATTGGTTAAAAAACTAAGATTAGAGAAGATTATTTCAAGACCGATTCAAGAATGGCAAGTGAATCACCAAAGAAAAAAATGGAAGGACCGGGTAAAAACTAACCGTTGCCTTTTATAGCCCCCTGGCCGAGCGTTCTAGAAGTGACTTTTTAGTTTTAAATCAAATACTTCTTAATTAATTATCGGCCAGGAACAATAAAGATGGCTTACAGTGAGAACCTGGCTTAACACTAGTTCTACGATACCTTTATAATAAAATAGACGACCTCTTAGCTCTATACCATAGAAAAAGAAAAACTGACAGATCACAATCGTACATACAAAATGGCACAACATTTAATAAAAGGAAAATAATAAGAGATCACATGAAATGAGATAAACGGATGTGGAAAATAGACAGAGGTATCTAAGGTTTGCTTTTCAGCAGTAAAACAATTATCAGATAAACAAATGTAAGTAAAATTAGTGCCATAAAATTTTCATAAAGACTTTAGCACTTATTGAATCATAGAAAGAATTGCTGTGCACAACAGCTTCTCAGGTGTTAAATAGATAAATAGATTAAAAGATGTGCTTTTGGGGTAAAAAAATACCACAATATTTATATTTCCACATTTCTGAGCCAAAATAGTATAATACTTAAACCAAAGCAATTTTCAAAATAAGTGGCGAAGTAACACAAAACAAACATAATTAAATCACTCGAGTACATAAAGCAGGGCCATTCACGCCATAAAGTGTTCCCGAAAAACCACAAATATGTCGTGCATAGGTGAGTTTAAATTGTTACCTTTTCTAGCCATCGTCGTTGCCACACTACAAAACATAAATAAGCAGAAGTTTGACTTCAAACACGCGATAAGGCTGAATAATAGGGATAGATAGAACACATGAGTCTTGAAATGGATATCACAGTGTAGGTTGTTTGGTCCTTCGAATTGAAAGAACATTGAAAAAGACCAAATCATGATATTGTTTTCAGATAACTTGGCCTTTAAGAAAAGCAGATTTTGTAACAGGAAATCCGACGATGAATATACATTTATTTTTAACTTTTACCCAAAGATTTATATTAAGAATCTTTGGGTGTAAGGGCGAATCGGTGAATTTTTGACAGTTTCTCCATACTAGAACTGTCAATTTTATTTTACTGAAAGTATATCTGACTTCGGTAAAATTAGCCTTTATATAGTCGTTTTCTGTTTCATTTTAACACCTCTGACACACAATGACGCAGTGGTGCGACTTAATTGCTACGTAAACGCTATTTAACTAATTGTGAGCTCACTCTTCGGTAAACTCTTTAGCGGGACTAAGTACGTTGAGGGAAAATCTAGCGATCTAAATATTTTACTAACCATATTATTTTTGTCTTGTTTGTGGGTCTTCTGTAGTGACCCATGGTACCGTGTCCCCCCTAACACAATACCTGCCGTTTCTAAGCAAGAATTCCTATCGGTGAGTTCTGTGTGTCCCGAAACAATATTTCTAAATAAAATACTTCCTTGAGGGACTTGAAATGTTACGTGGTGAATGTGATAAGCAATAAGCGTTATTTGAACCAATTTAATTTATTTGCCAACTAATTTAGGTTAAAAAAGTGTACCACCTAATTTAGTTTATATAATATATCTTGTTGTGGTTTGATTAACGTATGTTTTAAATGAATATCTGTGAAAAAAAAGTTATTATTAAGTCTTCTAAATGATACTTAAAATAGAATTACGATATTGATGGGCCAACAAATTCTCGCACCCGCTACATCCTATAACTTACAACCCCTAAAACACGCGAAGAAAAACGCTCCAACGCTCTCCGTATCGGCCGCATTATATTTAAGTGGGTAGTTTGTGAGAAAAACAGCGTATTGTTGTCGGAATTGAAAATAAACTCGCACCAACCCCCCACTTTGGAGATGTATAGCCCACCCCTGTATAATATTGGGCTTGAGGCCACAAAGTGTGAAATTACAGAAGGCCAATAAACCGGAATGGGAAGCTTACACAAAGCTCTGCCACAGATTCAACTGAACAGAGGAAATGACCTTGAATATAGCCTTTCGGTCAAGGTCAACTCTAGTGAATTAAAAGGTGTTATTCAAAAACATTCCAGTCTTATTAGCATTAGCGTTCCCACTGCTGGGACAGGGATAGGCCACCTCTCTGTGATAGGGAGTGGGCCGTAATCATCCACCACAGGGGCCCAGTGCAGGTTGGTAGATGTCACATTTATTCCAGTTTTTTGTTTTAGACGATGTTTTCCTTCACCGTTTCGTGAACAGTGGCGATGAACTGAATTACACGAAGTAAACCCACGACCTAAACACCCCTGCTCTTACAACCTTAAATTTGACGGTAATTTATATTGTTTCGTAGTTTGAAAAAAAAAAACTATTCTTCTTCTATTTAACGATACTAGAATCATGGAAACCCTCTTTAAACTTTGTTATCAGTGTCACTACTAAGTCTTTTCTTAGTAAAATTTTCTGAGAAGAAACACTTCTGATAACAAATCGCATACACCACCCACCATCGCACAAAATTAACCTTCGATTTCTGATTATTTATCTTGTGGTAGTGTGGACGTTTTGCACCGTGCCGATGTGTTTTACCCGCGTCTCATATTTCCCAATTATTTTCGTCCGTTGTTTGTTATTATTGGAAGCCTGACTGGGACCAAAGGATACAAATACTCCTGTTGTATTAACCTTACATGGATTGATAATGTGGTAGCCGTAATTAGGATCAGGAATGGATGATTTGTTAACGGTTCCAAATTCATTTTTTTGTTGTTAGATTGACAACTGTTTTCCATTTTGGCGCGGAGTTTGAGTTGCATCTGTTATTTAGATTAAATGCAGTGATGTTTTGTAAGTAATGTATGTAGTAATAAGTTATTGTGGGTAAGCTGAGATTGTCTATTATTAAGTATTGCAGGTAGGACTGTGCTGAGACTCAGCCAGTCATTATACTTGTGCCAGTACGTTACTACGTGTATTATTTATTACCGTATCCAGAGTGCTCCCGACCCAAGGATTGTTCAGTGGCGACGAGGATAAAGTAAACGGTGTGTGTTAGTGGTGATTTCGCTATTAAAAAAAAAAAAAAAAAATGTCACTTGGTAGAATTGCAGAGTTCGACATACATAAGGACGATTGGAGGTTATACGTCGAACGTCTTGAGCAGTACTTCATAGTCAATAGAATAGCGAATGAGTTGCAAGTGCCGACGTTAATTACCGTGATGGGTGCAGCTAGCTACGAATTGTTGGTGAATTTATGCACTCCGGCAAAACCGAAGTCAAAAACGTTTGAGCAGATAACGGTTATTATGGAAAAACACCTTCAACCAAAACCGAGTGAGTTGGCTGAACGTTATAAATTTCGTAATCGCAAACAACTTACCAGTGAAAACGTATCAGATTATGTAGCTGTTTTAAAGAAAATGTCAAAAACTTGTGAGTTCGGAGCGTGGCTCGAAGAAAGTCTAAGAGACCAGATGGCTTGCGGGATTAAAAGCGAGACCATTAGACAAAGGCTGTTTGCAGAGGCCAAACTAGATTTCATAAAGGCATATAATCTGGCCGTAAGCATGGAGGCGGCAGAGATAGATGCAGCAGCAGTAATGGAAGGGTCTGTTTGTGCAACAAGTGAGGCGAAGAAACCGGTGGATTGTCAGTTGATGATGAGTACGCGGCGGAGCGGCGTCGGCGGATCGGGAAGTGGCCGCACAGTTGGCCGTGGCGAGTACATGCAACGCAGGCGGCCGCAGGTAGGCCGGGCGGCATCGATGGCGCCAGCGCCTGCGTCTGTGCCGGGGGAGCGGGAGCGGCAACAGCGAGAGTGTCGGGCGTGTGGCGGCCCGCATGAGGTGGCCGCTTGCAAGTTCGGGCGCTATGTATGCCGGGTGTGCAACCAGCCGGGCCATTTGCGACGTATGTGTCCGCGACTGACACTTCATTATAACGTCGAGTCCGAGTTCAAGGAGGAGGACGTAATGAACAGCGAAGATAGTGACGAGGTAATAATAATTGAACTTAATGAATTGACAGTAACGCAGTGTAAACCAATTTTTGTATCATTAGAGGTTCAGGGGAAGATTATGAATTTTGAGTGCGATACAGGCAGTGCTGTCTCGTGTATAAATGAGCACACATATAATGAATTGTTTAGTAACTTAAAAATTACAAAAAGCAATATTGTTTTGAGGGGAGAAACCACAAAACCACTGGGAGTTATTAAGCCTCTGGTCAAATATAAAGACAAATGTATGCAGTTAGACTTGTATGTGATAAAAAATGGTAAAACAATGTTACTCGGGAGACAATGGATGGCATCGTTAACAATACAACTGCCGGTATTGAATTATGATACTTATGTAAATAACAATAATATTTGTAATGGAACCAATTTTGATATAAACATATTTAGTTCCAGATACTCTAAAGTGTTCGCGGACGGTTTGGGGCGATTCACTGGTGGTAAGGTTGGCATTCACTTGCGGCCGGGCGCACGGCCAGTGTTTATGCGCGCGCGTCCGCTGGCGTATGCGCTGCGCGAGCCGGTGGAGCGCACGCTGGACCAGCTGGAGCGGGACGGCATTCTCACTCCGGTCGAGCGTTCCGACTGGGCGACGCCTATCGTGCCCGTCGTAAAGAAGGACGGTAGCATAAGGATTTGTGCCGATTATAAACTCACATTGAATAAGGTAATAGAAGTCGATCGCTATCCACTGCCTAGGGTTGAAGACTTACTAGTTCGGTTAAACGGCGGGGAATTTTACAGTAAGATAGACCTTTCCCAAGCTTATGCTCAATTGGAGCTAAATGATTCACGGAAGTACACGGTTATTAACACGCACAAGGGATTGTTCCGATATAATAGGTTAGTGTATGGTCTTGCGTCTAGCCCGGCCATATTCCAGAGACGATTGGAACAAATGTTTGACGATTTACCACAGGTAGGCGTATTCCTTGATGACGTCATCATAACGGGGCGCACAGTGTCCGAGCACATGAGTAATTTATGCAAAGTTTTTGATCGATTAGAACAGTATGGTTTGCGAGTGAGAAGGGACAAATGCTCATTCTTTGCTAAATCAGTTGTTTACTTAGGGCATGTTATCAGTAAAGATGGTGTACATACTTGTGCGGATAAGGTCAAGGCGATTTTAAACACGCCGGCACCGACGAACATATCGGAGCTGAGGGCGTTTATAGGCATGGTTATGTATTATGCTAAGTTTATAAAGAACGTTAGTACAATTTTAGCCCCACTGTACAATTTATTGAGATTAGGTGTAAAATATGATTGGAGTGAGGAATGTAAGAATGCGTTTGGTCAGGTTAAAGCGTTGTTAGCTAGTAGCGGGGTACTAACACACTACTCGGTCGAGTTGCCACTCGTGCTGACTACCGACGCGAGTAGCGTAGGGGTCGGCGCCGTGCTGTCCCATATCACGCCGAGCGGGGAGCGTCCGATAGCTTATGCCTCGCGGTCACTTACTATAGCTGAGCGATCATATTCGCAGATTGATCGGGAAGCTCTGGCGATAGTTTTCGGAGTCAGGAAGTATCACCAGTATTTGTACGGTCGAAAGTTTGTGCTGAAAACCGACCATAAACCATTGACTTATATTTTTGGCAATAAAGTAGGAATACCAATTATGGCAGCATCTCGTTTACAGAGATGGGCAGTACTGTTGTCCGCATATAATTATAGCATAGAATATGTTGCATCAAAAAAAAAATTGCGCAGACGCCTTGTCACGTCTGCCTGATAAGACAAACTTACATTCAGATACAGATAGGAAGGACAGTACGTATGTACATTTTGTAGAAGATTTTTTACCAATCACGCATAATGATGTTAAGGAGGCTACGCAAAAAGATATTGAGTTATGTAGAATAATGTCATACGTACAGTCTGGCTGGCCAAACGAGTGTTCAGCAATGGCGGAAATTCAACCATATTTCAATAGACGTCGTGAATTATATTCGGAATTCGGGTGTCTGATGTGGGGGTATAGAATGCTAATACCCTCAAAATTACGAAATCTTGTTTTAAGGCAACTACACAGTGGCCATATAGGTATAGTGAAGATGAAAGGGCTAGCCCGAAGTTATATCTGGTGGCCCAATGTAGATGCTGATATAGAAGCAATGTGTAAACAGTGTGAGACGTGCGCCGCGGAGGCCGACGCACCACCGCGGGCGCCGACGCAGCCGTGGCCCTATACCGCGCAGCCGTGGACTAGGTTACATATAGATTTCCTAGGGCCATATCAGGGTACAAAATTTCTTGTGTTGGTGGATTCAAGTTCAAAGTGGATAGAAATTTTTGAAATGAAACACACAAATGCTTTAAACGTCATTAAGGTTTTAAGAGCTACATTTGCTAGATTCGGT
The DNA here is from genome assembly GCA_963555695.1 of Dasypolia templi. Classification (NCBI taxonomy): domain Eukaryota; kingdom Metazoa; phylum Arthropoda; class Insecta; order Lepidoptera; family Noctuidae; genus Dasypolia; species Dasypolia templi. Next base: position 6,273,930 of record OY743137.1, on the reverse strand, counting down.
CTACCTGAGGAGTTAGTTTCAGATCAAGGGCCTCCGTTCACAAGTGAAGAGTTTAGTTCATTCCTAAAACAAAATGGCATACGCCAACACTTCTCACCTGCATACCACCCCGCATCGAATGGTGCGGCAGAAAACGCGGTCAAACTTTGCAAGCGGGCCATTAAAAAGGCGTATAGGGACAGCATTGATGTGGACACAGCTTTACAAACATTCCTGTTAGCTTACCGTAATTCAGTGCACAGCACTACAGGCGAGACACCTGCGTCAATGCTACAGAGGCGCTCACTCCGTTCTCGGCTTGACTTGTTACGGGGGCAACGGTCATTAGAAAATAGGGTGCGGGAGAAACAGGGTCGGCAGACAGAGAGCGAGGGACTTAAGTCACGAACCTTGTGCGAAGGTGATACGGTTTGGGCGAGACTGTACGGTGCGTCAGACAAGTGGGTGAAAGGAACTGTGAGAGAGGTAGAAGGTACTCGTAGGTATGTGGTGGATAGCAGCGATGGTCGACTTCTCAAAAGACACATTGATCAAATCAGGCGCCGATCTCGGCTGTCAGACGTTCCTTGTCAAGGAAATGAGGATAACAAAGAACCAGGCGACCGAAGTGAGACTGTTGTGCCGTTACAAGCCGATGGATTAGTAGAAGCTACGGAGTCGAGACATTTGATTAAAGATCAGCTAGGTAATACAAAAGAAAAAAATATGGTAGGCCAAGATAGTAGTGATCCTGAAGTAAATATTGTGCCTCCAATACCTCCAGCCATTGACACACCTAGCTGCGATGCTGAGCCGACGGCGACGCCTCCAGTGACGCGCTCCAAACGAATACGCAGACCGGTCGTCCGATTTGAAATAGATTAATTGTATAAGTAACAACTCAGTCTAGTATGCATAAATATTCATGTATACAGCTTATACTTATGCGTATAAATATTATGTAACTTTGTTAATGTTTATTGAATAAGAAGGGAGGTGTAATGTATGTAGTAATAAGTTATTGTGGGTAAGCTGAGATTGTCTATTATTAAGTATTGCAGGTAGGACTGTGCTGAGACTCAGCCAGTCATTATACTTGTGCCAGTACGTTACTACGTGTATTATTTATTACCGTATCCAGAGTGCTCCCGACCCAAGGATTGTTCAGATCATATCTAGTGTGTATTGCGAAATTCATAATGGACAAAAACCTCGAACAAAGAGTTTGTCTTAAATTTTGCATCGCCATTGGAATTTAGTGTTCTGAGTCACTGAAAATGTCACAGAAGGCTTATAGTGAATCGAATTTATTCAAAAACACGTACTTATGAGTGGTACAAAACATTCAAAAGCGGTTGAGATGTGATGAAAGATTTTTCTCGCTCTGGTAGGCCATCAACGTCTTCAACTGAAGTTAACATCGCAAAAGTGAAATAATAGTGACCGGAAATCCTCATTCAAGTTTGAAAGAGATAGCCGCTGAATTTTGTGTCTCACGAGTCGGTCCGTCCCATTTTAAATAATCATTTCGGTATGAAATATGTTGCCGCTCGGCTAATCCCAAAAGACCTGAATTTTCATTAAAAAAAACAGCATTAAAAATGTTTTTATGATTGGATTATTCGTTGGCGTAAGTGTATCGTTTCTAAAGAAGCGTACTTTGAAGGCGTTAAAATAAATTTGTATGAATAAAATTTTATGTATTATTGATCTTTTCCCGGTACTTTCTTGACAGAGTTGTAAAACTTTTATAATCATCGCTTTTTAGTATTTATTACTTGATCATTCATTTCACTATAAGGGTGGATTTCACCAATGAAACTGAACGCGATCAGCACATAAACTACGTTTAAGAGCTGTCAGAGTCATTATTTTCTATGTAATATTGACACTGACAGCTCTTGAACGCGTTTAATAACATTGGTGAAATCAGCACAAAATTAATCAGTCGTTAACAGCACGTGAATATTTCCAATGTCAAAAGTACTAATATATCAGTTTGTCGTTCCATGGCAAAAAAACTACTCAAAACAACACAAAAATAACACAAAGGACTACTAATGAATCACAAACACGAACACACTTGATGAACTCCTCAAACCGTATTTATCAGTTGAATTACTTGCGCTGCGCTTATTTAAAATAATGGAATCGATTCGATACGTACAATCGAATCATTGCGATGCCATACTGTGTACCTACCGAATGAAATCGCTCGCATGTTACCTTCGACGCCCGTTCTGTACCACGTAGGGTAACCATGTTTAAGAATAGTTTCAGAAATTAAATTGTGTCTGATAGAAATTAGTAAAATATTTTGCAACAAGTATGCGTGAAAGCATTGTTTGATTTAACCGACGACAAAATATATATCTTGATTTTTTTTCTTATTACAAAGGTTTGAACTTCATACAATGTCTTGCAATAAAGCTAGCTCTCTTGTTGCTCTTTTTTTTTGTAGCTGTCTCTTGAATGATTTAACTTTTACTTATCAAAAAACATCTGAGAGGCACTTCAAGTATTCTTAAGAACGTTCGCATTTTAATCAATTTACATAAACGATTGACATTGATTGTCGCTGTGATGAGATTGTGACTTAAATTTGAAGGTTTTATTTAAATTCGAGAATTGTCCTTCATTTAACAAACATTAGCAAATCTTTTTTTTAGGTATAAGCACATCCTTTAAAACAAAACAGAATTCAATAACGATTCTTTAAAAGCATCATTAAAAGCATTAATCCCTCCGTATTTACTGATTTTTATTCACTTTTAGCCATCCTCTTATCCTCGTTATTTTTTTTATCAGAACTCATTTCTCGTATCTCGCATTCGATTACGTTCCCGTCTCAATCCCCCACTTACATATAATTTAATCTGCCCACTTATGAGACTTCCCGTTGAAACCGGTGGCGTATCCACCCTCCACACCATCGATGGTAGAGAGTGGCTGCTCACTCAATCTGTCAATTAGCGTGCGTTACTTGGACTGTTACACGCTACGCTTTTATACGCTCTCACAATACACAGGTGTAGAGAAGGTATAGTTTAGTATGATGTGAATAGAGGTGAATATAGACTGGCATTTTTTTAATGATGGAACGTATCAATAATCCGTTTTGCATTTTATTGACTCTTGAGCAAGAATTAAGGCATTTCTACAAATTTTACTCACAAATGATCATAAAGAAAGAAAGAAAAATTGTTTATTCTGCACAAACAAAACGCACAGTAAACATTGAAATAAATTACACACACACTAAGTAGCCAAAGGCCTCGTATTCAGCGTATAAAAGTACTAAGATATTAATGCAATCTAAAAATACTACAGGTAGGGATTCTGGTGCAGACTGTAGGATCTATTTATGGCTGAGTTTTTGTAAGCCCGTCGAATAGTTCATCTGAATGCAGCTCTGGAAAAACGGATATTATTAAAAACGTCAAGGAGAGGACGCTTTCGACAGCAAAGCAAGTCCTTTTCACAATTTTCCAACAACTTTCTAGGCAACTTTTTTTCCTTGATTCCGACTATAACAAATATTTTCAAATAAAACCAAATCGGTCCCAGTCGTTTTTAAGTGTTACGCTTACCAACGCATTCAACAGAATTTTATTTTTATTTATCTAGCTAGACATAGCAGTTACACTGCGAACAACCACGGCCTTCCAACAGTTCATGAATTGTAGTCGTCGTTAAGCATTTGTGCACTTCATTTGGCTATTTCAACAGACGTTTGGTAACATCGTAGGCTAACACATAATTCTTGGCAGGTTAGGTGTTGGCAAACATCTGGCACTCAAGTGAAATAAAATGTCGATAAAACTACTCTATGCTCAAGTTTTGAGTCTATAGTAGTTTTATTGACAACTAGCTGAACCGGCTTCGTAACGCTCTTTTTTAGTTTTTTTTTTTGAAATTTTGCTATGTTTCAATAGTTATTCTGCTATTCAGGGTGGGTGACAAATCCAACAGATAATATCCAAATCAAAATCAAAATCAAAATATTTTATTTCACATAAACCTACATGGGCACTTATGAAACGTCAGATTCTAGGTGCACGGTTCCAATTGGTCGTTTCCTATGGAGAAGAGCCGGCAAGAAACTCCATGGTTACTCTTTTTAAAATATTTGTCTTTTACAATTTTTTTTTGTTACAGTATTAATAAGTATGGGAGGACAGTGTAGGCCTGAAAAGATCATAAATATCGGTCCAGCAGTTTGAGATATAAATGGTGTCACCCACCCGACTTTGTTTTATTTATATAGATGTACAAATATTAAATATTGTGAACAAAAATTGTGAGTGTTTTTTTTTATATACTCACATTCGCTTTTCTATAATTTTTTATTTTATTTAACTATTATTGTTTTTACTTACGGTGTACAACACCAAAAGATTTTTTTTTATTAGTTCGATATTACACTTGATAAGAAACTAAACCAACATTTCATATAACTCCCACTTGCATTAATTCACATCACACACTCATGAATCAAATTACACTTATAAAACCACTTCACGCAGAAACTACAACTCAAATCTAACGCTTAGTTTATCTTGGCTTCGTGAAACCTCGGCACTCATCGGAACTTGTCGGGTCCCGGTTCGCTCGCCCGGAGGCATCAAATCACCGTACGAAACTCAACCAGTTGGTGGAGTTTCGCTCAGAATAGTTTCATTCAATTTGAGAATATTTGTTTAGCCGGTATTCAATGGTTTGGCATTTAAATATTTGGTCACTTGGTGTGTGCAGTGCTAATTAAACGTTAAAAGATAAGATAATGTTTGAATTCGTTATGAGATTTTATTTTATTGTGAATGCAGCAGAATGGTGATCCTAAATAGATGCATGAATGAAATGTAGGCTACCTTCCGTGTCTCAGTGCTGTTCTATTAAATATTTTGCCATATCTTGACTAGACTTGAATTCAATGGGAAAAGGGAGGATCACTACTATTAAATATGTTCGAAAAAATAATTTTATTTCAAAGAAAGCAAAGAAAAAAAAAGAGATAATCCCAAAAAATCTATATTATTATATCCATGTAAATGTGAAGAAGCTACACGCTTTAAAAGTTTTCGTAAGAGATTGCTCCCGTTCTTGTCGCACGGTACGGGCAATGTATGGCACTAGTATGAAGTTACTTAGTCATGACGTCACTTCTTCGATAGTGCTGTCCTTGTCTAACACTTACTTTAAAACGTGCATCACTCTGCAAATTTTTAAGCTTTTACACTTTTTGTAATATTGTTTGCACTATTTGGAAACAAATATTTTGTTTGAGTTAATAATAAAAAATGTTAATGAAAAATAATTATGAAAATAATAATATCATGTCCTCTAACATTATATTATTGTTTACATGAAACAAAAATAAGACGAATCGTAGCATTTTTTTCCGATTGATGAAAGAAGCAGAATCTTTGAAAGGTTCGTAAATAAAGTCTTTTGCCTACATGATATTCAAATTAAAAATAGAAACGTTATATTTATAAGACCCTTTCAAGGGGCATAGAAAGAAACTTTAGCAATAAGTTAGTGCTAAGCCTTAATAGCCAAAACTTTAAGTAAAGTTCTGAATAAAATTAAATCGTTTTCGGTTCTAAATTAAAGTCAATAGTAATGTGTTCGAAAAAGAGATTGACATGACATACTTACACCCGTTTTCTGAATTTAGAATTTGAAGTAGAGAATTTGTCAAACTATACAAAACCCGCAAAATTCAAAATTTATTTGTAAAACACATTTAAAAAAAATGCATTTTTCGTTCTACATTGAAAGAATCACCTTAAGTAATGCTAATGTGGAGTTTGACACGTTCTTCAAATTCTCCATTCAGAAACCGGGTGTGTGTTTGCTACCGGTACAGCATAATAAATAGGGTGTTTATAGAATCTAATTGAGATCTCTTTCCCCCCTCCCCATTGTGCCATGGGATAGGTTTCATTAAGACGCTTATTGTTTAAACAATAATTAATTTATGTTGGTGTTGGTAATTCGTGTTTGTCTTCGTGGTTTCTCAGATCTTGTTTTGGACGTAAATGTCTAAACTGGATGAAGGCAGTAAGTAAGCTTTTAAGGACAACTTCATTTGGTTAATAAATGTGGTGCATTTTTCTTTCTTTGGTTTTTCGTAGAATCTGACTCGCCACCCCTCTACGCTAAGAACTTTGTAGCTCGCTACGGCGTAGCAAGCAGTGTGCTACGAACATTTGGTTTTCACGTGTTCTGAAGCCCTTGACGCTACCAGCTACGTCGCTCGCTACGGCGTAGCAAGCAATGCACTACGAACATTTGGTCTTCACGTGTTCTGAAGCCCTTGACGCTACCAGCTGCGTCGCTCGCTACGGCGTAGCTAGCACTTTGCTACGAATGTATGGTCTTCACGCATTCGGAGGCTTATTCCGAAATGATAAATGATAAATAAATGATTTTATTTCTGTAAGTAGGTTTGTACAAACAAATTACACGTCAATCATATTTTAAAAACTAGATGAGATAAGCTTTTCCTATCTGACTACTCTAAGAAGAAAGGCCGAAACAAACTCAGAGAAAACAGTATTTTTTTAAATCCAGACATAATCATGATCAGATCATGTGAAGACCATGTAGATTGGTGTCTGAAATGGTCTTTTGAGGAAAGCTCAACACAAAACAGGAGATCAACGATTCGACGAACCATTACCAAAGAAAGGAAATTTGTCACATTGTCTCCACATTCACAATTATTAAAATATTATAATACTTAACACAGTAAATTTTGATACATAATAATGTAATTGTATATTAAAGTCCATCAATGTCAAAGGGCTTTTAAAAATCCGAAAATAACCTTGGTCAGATCATTCGAGGACCATGTAGACTTGTGTTTGAAATGGTCTTTTGAGGAAATAACCACACTGATTTGAGTGGACCTGTCAACACGAAAAAAAATCAACGTTTTATTAGTCAAATATTGTTTTGATATTACGTTTACTTTGTCCAATCAATATCACAGTGTAATGTTATTATAAATACTAAATGAAAAATCAAATCATCGACAAACAATCAATCTGGTTCTTATCACATTTACCCACAAACACACAAAAGTGGATTTACCAAAGTAAAAAACAGTCTTTTTTAACAGTCAACGAAGGAAACTCTGAATAAAAACTGATGTTTGGCCTCATCTCCCCTTACATTACGTACGAGACAAGAATTTTGATTGCACGCAGAAAGAAGAAGGAAAAAAAACTCATTACAATTTGTACCTGTCCTCAACATCGACTGAGTTGATGGGAAATGCAATGGTTTAGTTGTGGCACGAAGTGTTGGTGGAATATATAGAATCCTCATTTCGGTTTATGTTTTATCAATTATTCTCTCTCTTGTTGGTCTAGTCGCTTGTGTCGCAAGCGCTACTGCTGAGCATGAGGTCCTGGTTTCGATTCCTAGGTCGGGCAAAGTGTTATTGGATTTTTCTATCTAGAATTGCTCAGTAGCGGCCCGGAGTCTGGATTTGTGCCCGGTTGATGGCAATGGGCTCGCCCCCTATAACATGGGACTTAAGCATAACTGGCGAAATGTGGGTGTTACTATAAGTATACCTCTGCCTAACCCTTCTGGGATAACAGGCGTGATGTTATGTTCTTATGTTGTATCTGTAAAACACCTGATCAATATTTTTTCTTTCACTGCAAATCTTAGAAGTCACTGTTATAACATTCCCATCTATTTCCATTTCAACAAATTACGTTAATAAACATGGCAGCCAGTAAAAAGCAAACACTATGAATTAATGTGCTATTAATTAAACCATTCATTTATCGTTTCCGGCATTTCTACATGCCTCCAAACTCACAAGAATTTACACAGAGATTTCAAAGGACGTACGCGGCTGGAGGAAACATTCGCTGTATACAGTTTATTAAGACTGCAAAATTATATTTCCATCACAGCCAATCAAATTACCGTGAAAACGATTCACACACACACACACACACACCACACGCACACACACACGCACACCCCATCTACATACATGCACCCAAAACATTATCTCGTTGGTATATCCCATACAAGGCTCCGTTGATAATTAATTCGCTTAGCTTTCGCGTGTTAGAGGGGAAGGGGGGGGGGGGGAGGTGCGTCCATTTGTACCATCAATTATTCGTTTAGCGTCCGCCTGATTTATGTTGTTTAGCGCTTGACCTATTAATCCCCAGCAACTAGCTCGGTATTAATTGCCGATTGTAGATTGTTTTCCAGACAAAAATTAATGGCGCATAATGAATATGTCTGTTTAGAGTAGGTTTAGTTTAGATTCGGTGATTCTTTCGGGGTGAAGTTTAGAGTGAGTGATTTTTTCGTTTTTTTTTTAATTCCGACCCCCCATGTTCAATACTTATGCTCTGCTCATAGTAAAAATCTTCGTTCCACCAACAATCGTCTTCTACGATGTCCTTCTCACCGCTCTGGTTTTATTCACTCTTCTTTCTTTGTCCAGGCGGTATTTCTTCGGAATGCGCTCCCTCTGAACATCAGGATGGCAACCAGTCGGTTATCTTTCAAAGTGAAGGCTCGTGAACATATTCGTGAGAAGTTTGTTAAATCATCTCAACGCTGATTTGCTGGATTCGTTTTCTCATCTACCTATCGTTATTTCTCCTGACAAAGTTTAATCAGTTTATATGTATGTATTTAACTATTTATGTTTTAGTAGTGTATTCTTTTTCGAGTTATCTATCCCCTTTGTTGCGCCTGCCATGTTTTGTCTCTGCATCACCCTAAGGTTGACTGGTAGAAATTGCCTCAGGCATTAAGTCCGCCTTTGAACTGTATTTTTTTACTTGTGCATAAAGTTTTAATAAATAAAAATTAATTAATTAATTAAATATTTTCTAAAGCTAAATCTGACTTTGAAGTATCGCTTTAATAAACGCTTCATAAGTTAAGCTTTTGAAACCACTTTTATCCTAACTATTAATTAAGCCGTCATCATCCATCACCTGATTTCTCATCAAGAGGAGGCGTCTACTAAAAGCTACTCTCCGCCGTAACGGTAACCAACCGATAATTATTCATTTATTGTAACCCGGCCCGTTATTTACGACAGGCCGTTTAACGGTTGGCCGCCTCTACGAGCGACCGCTACGGTGCTACGCTGCTACGCTGCTACGCCGTAGCCATTGAGTACGGTAATAAACCGAATTGAGTTTTTTTTGCGATCCTGATCTCTACGAATAGAACGATCAAAGTTTTTGTAGGTGTGCCTACAATTAAATTTTATTATGGATTCGGGAGTTATGATTTTGGGTAGATATCAAATCTAGTGTGTTGTGTTTCTTAGCCAAACAAGTATTGATTGAAATGCCAATTTAATTTAAATTTATCATTTTGAATCTGTAGTGCCCACTAGTTAAATATTAAATTAAACTTTTTAAAGTAAGAATTCAACATGTGGGATTTACTGATTCCCCACTTTCTATAAAAGGAAATTTCTTTCCATAGTGCATGGACAACTCTTAGAAGCTCCCGTGCCAACAAAGTTTACATTAAAAAAAAAGCCGTGCTCACACTAGTATTCAGCAAAATAACCCCTCCGCTACTGGAACCGCACAGCGCTTAATTTAAGCGATTGGTGGCGTTATCAAGCGGCCACAGACGAGTGCGCTCGCAGGAACTGGTTCACTTGGCTCTTACAGACACACATCTTTTGCTAACGGTACTATGCATAGTACCGTTAGCAAAAGATTTGTGTCTTGTGTGAATACTAGACTGTTGTGTTGTTAACATTTAACACTACGCAGGCAGTTCTCGTGTTTTTTTTTTTTAATTTTCTTTGTTGTTTTTGGGGCTCATTTGGGAGCAGTGGTGGCCCAGTGGTAACGGCCGCGACTTACCGAGTTATAGGTCGTAGGTTCGAGCCCAGACAGGCGCTTTACTTTGTGTAAATTATTGCATCACCACTGCTCTCAAAACGGTGAAGGAAAACATCGTGAGGAAACCGGCAGCCCGCACTGACCCGCGTGGTAGATTACGGCCCACTCCCTCTCACAAAGAGGAGGCCTGTGTCCCAGCAGTGGGAACATAATTGGCTGATTATGCTATGCTTATGCTGGGGCTTATTTTTGACCACTGTCTCTCGCGCATGAAATAATGGTCAAACACAGGCAATTTTTTTTTAATTAAAAGAGTCTGGTTTTTCAAAGCCTGGACTTATCGACACGTAATCAATATCTATATTTATACTAATGTTAACCCAGAATGCTAGTGTTTAAAACCTAACTTTACAGTAAACAGTCAATCCCACACAATCCATTTTACATTGCTATTATTGCGTTCCCAACATTTCATTCAAATTACATTAAATGTTATTTACAGTTCACAAGCACAAGCACACGAATCTAACTAATTCTTATATGTGTGCGTGTAACTAATGTTCACATATTGCCGCATCACATGAATATAGGCGTTAGTTGTGAATATGTACGTTGAAACACGGCTGTTTATCAAGCACATGACGCTCTATTACTGATTACCTTTCACTTCAGCCAAAGGACCACAAACTCGGCGAAGTAGATTATGCTTAGAACCTATATTTTGTGTTTATATTTGCTTCGCCCTAAGCTCTCAGAAGTATAATAATAGACAGAAGTAATAACTTGCAATTTTGAAGGCTTTGCGACTCAAACACAGTTGTTTCTAATTATAAAATCTAGACCAAATTATGGTATTATAATTCTCTGGCAACTCCGTTCAAAAGTAAAACATCTCGAAAATGTGATTAGCACTGTCACTAATCTGTTGTCAAACCATACACAAACGCAACACATGTGTACATGTGTACGTAATCTCGTACCAATGGGTCGAGTTCATTCGTATCGACCTGAGCCACGTTGTGAGCTAAGCCTAATTTCGGCAGGGCACGTTTGAATGGCCTTACAATTGTTCGATACTTAGTGCGCCGGACGATATGTTGATGTGTATCACAATATTATTATGCAGCTACTTGCTGTTGGTTGTGTGGTGGTAATGAATGGGTTTTTTGTGTGTAGTTAGTAGTACTAAGAATAAAGTGTGCTTAGGAAAGTCATAAGGTTAGGAAGAGGTGTACCTCCGCAGGAGACGCTCTGGCCGTCGGGAATCGCCAGCAGATTCCCGGCCACCGTAGGCGCGGGCTTGCGGACGGCGAGCAATGGGTAGCTCGCCGTCCAGGAAAAGCCAGGCCCGGGTCCACGCCGCATTGTGTTGCATGCGCGCCTCAAAGAGATGTTAGCATTAAGTGACGGGGTCCGATTATGCCGTCGACTGCCAGGGTTGCGGGTTGTTCGAAAGAGATACCGTGGCCCCGGCACAGGTAACTGAAGAAACACGGGTGGGTTTTAGTCAGTAAAAGTCTGACACGACCTCCCGCTCCATCCAGTTCGGGAGTCAAGTCATTTGACGGTTTCCCACCATTAAAAAAAGGGTAGAGTTGTACATATAGTACACCCACATTTCACAGATTATGTTTAATCCCATGTTATAAGATTCGACCCTATCGCCATCAACCGGGCACAAATCTAGACTAAATAGAAAAAAAAAAAAAACAATAACACTTTGCCCGACCTGGGAATCGAACACAGGACCTTATACTCAGCTGTAGCGCTTGCGAGAATTAGATCAACTAAGCAGTTAGTTAGAGTTTAGAACAGTGGTGGCACAGTGGCAACGGCCGCGACTTACCAGGGCCTAGGTCTGAGCCACCACAACATCGATCGGTTCTATCAAAACGGTGAAAGCAAACAACACAAAAAGAAAGAACACAAAACAAAATCATAAAAACATTATTTCACTATCACTATTTAACTCCGACAGGAATACTATACAAAAAAGCCAAACTACTTAATATCCACTTGTGTACTTATCAAAAAAATCATCACCAAATCTGTTCAATCAAACATACAATTACATATGAAAAATATAACTTACAACGTAAGAAACAAAAACAAAATCCAGTTAAAACCAGCGCATGCTCGCACTAATTATGGCAAAAAAACAATACTGGTTTAAGGAGCACGGCTGTTCAATAGTTTGCCGGAGGATTTAAAAAAGTGTGACAATATAAACACATTCAAACGTAGGTCATGGCAATACATCACAACATTTGAAATTACATAAACAGAAAATACAAATATTATGTCTCCAACACCATAGAGGTAACTTATGTTAATAGAACTTATTTTAATCACTTATGTATCTCATTTTAAGCGAACTGTTACTTATAAGTTCTTATGAGAAATAAAGTTCTTTAAACCGAAAGCAAACGTCGAGAGAAAATCGACATGTCCTATGTCAAAAACGTCATGTGACAGCCACTAACCCGCACTGGGCCCACGTGGTGGAAAACGGGCCACTCCTATATTTGAAAGGAAGCCTGTTTCCAAGCAGTGAGAACATAATTTGATGCATAAGGAAGTCGTATTAATTTAATCTTTTTAGCTAAGATCTTTAGGTGCATTATCTATTGTCCTCGAGAGCCATTGCCTAACAATCTCTCATTAGTTTTTAAAAAGGGTAAGTACGGTAAGGGTCGGTTAAGGCTTTTACTTACCTTCGTTATGGCTATTAATCTAACGAGATACGGTTGAACATCAGCCTAGCTGCTCTATGTAATCGATATTCTAAGCCTATATCGATTTCCAGACTCGCTGGCTTCTGCCTACTCGTAACGACTACAGCGACTATAGCATTGGGAATACCAGGCTCAACGTGATCTTACAGGGCCCTAGATTGTAAAGAATTGACCACAGATACAAACAGGCAAATCTATTGTTTTTCAAATTGACACATGACGTAACTTTTCCGTGTTACACCCACCTTAAACTATTTTAAAATAACTATCAAAAAATTACAGCTGTTAAGTTTGCGGTTAACTTGCAAAAATAAACCTGACTTTACTGAACTAATGATTGTGAGTGAGGTTAGCGAAGCGAGCAAACCTATCTGAAATCACCCAAATAAATACACACGAACCACAAAACCTCTGACATTATTCTTCTGAACAATGATGGCGTGACAATAAATCAAAAAATTTTTAGCCTTTATGTAACCATCCACTTAGATTAAAAACCAATAATGATATACAAATAAAAAAAACAACATTCCGTTAACGTTTATTCTGAAAATAAAGGCAAGTAGTTTTATTGTGATTGCTGAAGATCGTATCTATGTAAATTTATGTTCGATGGTCGTGAATATATTTCGGTGTTTAACAATGAACTTGTGTTATGTGAGTTAGTGGGACATTTTTATTATCATAAATGATGGCTTTTTATAGAATGATCTGATCCAGTATTAAAACTAAATACAGTAGAGTTTAGGCAGTGGAATGGACTGGCCAAAGTTTTAATGAAATAATCGTGTACTGAAATGGGATTCTGTTCTGTGGTTAACGGCTAAGTATATGCTGAATAATCTAGACTTTCGATTAAAACTCTATAATGAAAAGCAGGGATATACTTTCAAAAAGATGAAAAAATATTAAAGTTTTAAAAGGAAATGTATGTATGACAAAAAATTAAAAGAGTACCTATGCTTAGATGGTTTGGTAATGTTGTCTGCCAGATTGTCTGCCAGGAAAGAGACACCGTGGCTCCTGGCACAGGCGACTGAAGGAACACGGGTGGGTTTTAGCCAGTAAAAGTCTGAAACGGAGAGCGGGAGAAGTCGTTTAATGATTTCCCACCCTAAAAAAACAAAACAAAAAAATGATCATGTTGAGAGAATGAATGAAAGGCGACTAACAAAAGATATTACAGGTCGCATGTGAATGGAAACGCCAGGAAGAGACACCTAAGAAGGACATAATATAGTGACCTCATTGGTGATGGATGACCATTCAACCCCGATAAGAGTCAGGCGGTTCTCAACCCCGATAAGAGTCAGGCGGTTCTCTTCTCGAGACGTCGTCGACTCCCTCCCCCACTTCCCAGCCCGATCACTATGTACGGCAAGCCAATCCCTTGGGAGAAGCAAGCCAAATACCTAGGCGTGATCCTCGATGAGAACCTTACCTTTAAGGCTCATATTAAGGCGGTTCGCGCGCGCGCCTCCTTCGCTCTTAGCAGGCTGCAATTCGTACTGACAGCCCGTAGTAAACTGTCCCTTAAATGCAAGCTCCGCATCTATACCGCAGTCATCCGTCCCATCATGACCTATGCCTGCGTTGTATTTGCGCACGCTCACCCACGTCATCTCCATAAGATGCAGACCCTCCAAAACCGTTTCCTCAGAAGGGTCACGGGTGCCCCCTTCTATGTCCGTAATATCGATCTTCACGTCGACCTCAAAATGCCAACCATAAAACAGTTCATGAAACGCTTATCAAAGCGTTTCTTCGACTGCGGCATCAAACATTCCAACCCCCTGATTACAGCGGCCGCCCGCTACACTCCCTCTCGCATTAGCAGTATTCGCCGACCAAGGCATACTTTAATCGACCCCGACGACGCCACTACCCTCCTCCAGGAGAGTAGTAAGGCCACTAGCACGCTACATAAGCCCAAAACCCGATCGCCGTCCTACCGCCCTCGCCGCCGAGGCCCGCCGCGACGCCTAAATCGACGCCCCTCCCGACCCTTGCTCGAGCCAGCCCGCGCCGCTGAGCCTGTAGCTTTAAATTCGTCCATAAATAATATCAATCCTGATCCAGCTAGTCATTTGCTGCCCTCTTCCAGCGACGCCCTAAGCCGAGGTTCGTACCCCACAGGGGGTGCCCTTAGCGTTGTCGCTTAGTTTTAGTTAGTATATAAGTTTAAGTCCTGGCTGGAGGCCTTAATTTATTAGGGAATCCACAGGCAAGTCCGCTTAAGCAGACGACAACCGCATAGGTTGACCTGCGAGATGCCAAACAAACAAACATGATGGATGACCCACAACCGGCATGCGTGTATTCTATGACTAGATTTAGGAACGTAAAAGTAGCAAAAGGAGTGTAAGAATCGCAGCAGGTGGCGTTTAGTAGTTTCTGCCGGTCCCCATGGGAAGAAGGCGTGAGTTTATGTACCTATATATTATATTACGTGTGTTGATAAAAAAAAAACTAAGCATACATAAATATTTTCCATGAAAAAACGAAAAGCTTTCTATGTCCTTCCCAAAATGTCGACAAATTTGCAAATAAATGATAAGTTTAACATTGTACCTTGACCATCAGAAACGCTGTTGTAATCCGTCACAATATATCTTTCGACGCACAATGGTTACGCGTAAAAACGTCACGACCAAATTACCGCGTTTTCGTCACAGAATGGTTCGTAAACCATTCTGGGACGAACTCGCACACTATTTTATTTTACGGCCCGTAGGCCGTAAAATAAAATTATGTCTGCAATTGCTTCAATAGACTGTTTGTAATAGATAATTTACGAAAACGTGTATCTCCTGGAATGTCGTTCAGCTTCGTTCGACTGGGCCTAAAGGAATCGGTCCTGTACGAGTACCTTCCTTCTAAATAATGGCTCAGAAGATAAGTACCTTTTTTGGATTCTTTTGATCTTCATATTCTTTGCTGATACCTCATATGTAGCAAATCATAATAATAATAAAATTGATGTCCTTTATCATGTTTGCCATTTTTCACGCTAAGTAGGTACAGCGCGTTTTACCGATAGTTTCTTTTGCTCTCTACCGATAACCATTGTAATACGTTTATACAATGTCCTGACAAAGTGATTTATCCGATATTTTAACTGCAGTGTATTACGGCCAACCCCTATAACCTAAGACAGATCGCTACTGATGATAAACAGTACAATACTTTCTATCCCTGTCAAACAAATAGCTGTCAACACTTTGTATGGACGCATGCTTTGGCTTTTTTGGGACGTTTTTTATATTTTGTAAATGTGAGAACGTTGTAGGCCTTGTAGATTTTAGATTTATAGACCATTGTCTATTTTTTAAGCATACGATACTTGTTGACAGGCAGTCCTCTCATGCCTATTAACACTGTAATTTGAAAACATTGTAAAAGACAAATATTTTATAAAGAGTAACCGTGGAGTTCCTTACCGGCTCTTCTCCATAGGAAACGACGAATTGGAACCTAGATTCAGATTTTCATAAGTGCCCATGTAGGTTTAAGTGAAATAAACTATTTTGATTTTGTTCAAACCAGATATTGATAGGGTTTTCTCACTCCAGTACTCCAAAATTGGTGATAGATACGTTATTGGGTTTGGCCGTTAATAGACTAAACTTACTATGAACTCCGCTGAAAATATAAATTACACCATTACGTTACTGCTTATCAGTGGTGGCCCAGTAGTAACGGCCGCGACTTACTAGTTGTAGCTCATAGGTTCGAACCCAGACAGGCGCTTTACTTTGTGTAAATTATTTCATCACCGCTGCTCTCAAAATGGTGAAGGAAAACATCATGAGGAAACCGGCATGTCTTAGAACCAAAAATTCGAAGACATGTGAAACCTACCAACCCGCTTATTTTTGACCACTGTCTCTCGCGCAAGAAATAATGGTTGAACACAGGCATTTTTTTTTTTAAAGACTCGGGTTTTTCAAAGCCTGGACATATCGATGGCCCGCGTGGTGGATTACGGCTCACTCCCTCTCCCAGAGAAGAGGCCTGTGTCCCAGCAGTGGGAACATAATAGGCTGATTATGTAACTACTAATACTCGTAACTTACACCGTCTCACTCCAGTAATGTGCAAAATCATAAAGCCAATCGCAAAAATCTTAACAAGTCAATAAATAACAACACTCTGTTGTGACAGGACGCACCTTTACCGTAAAATGGCGTTAAACCTGTCTCAATATATCACCAGGGCGTAAGGGCCGGCACACAATAGCGTGACTGCGTAAAAACGCGTAAATTAACACGCGAGTAGATTACGCACGTCAAACTTTTAACATGTTTTTACATGTTGTTTACGAGCGAATTATTTGATTTGTTGTTTATTTGTTTTAAATGTTTTTGATGTGTTTTCATTACCGTTTGAGCGGTGTGGTGTATGTTGTTGATTGATTGAGAATAATATTTTGGCATGCTTTGATGATAGGTCCCATTACCAATTTTTAGATTTGATAAAGCAATATACTTGAGGTTACACGTTATTTATGTTGTGTTAATTTATTTATTTGTTTATTTAATACTTCACGCTCATAAATGTACAGAGGCGGACTTAATGCCTAGGCATTTTCTACCAGTCGACCTTTGGGTGATGCAGATACAAACAGTGGTTGGTGCAGTTCTATATCAAAACGCAAACAATAAAGCCGACGACCTACTTTTCGTGTTTTATTATCACCGAACACAAAAACTCACAAATTTCTGCCCTAAAACTCGCCCTAACCTTTAAGTTGTCTCAAAGGGCCAATTTCGGCGACCACTTGACACACGTCATTATACGTCTAGACATAAATAATAGTCCATTGTAGGCACTTAATGAATGTAAATTCAAACGCTTTTCTTTTCAAATCTTCACCTTTATTTATGGTCACTGATTGTAAGAAAGGTCTTTTTATTTTGACTTGAAAAGGTCGGAGAATTTAAATGGCGGAGTTTTTCCGAACTATTGTTGTCGCTTTTTTTGTGGAAGTAATGCTTTAGCTTCAGGTCTTTTTGCTAAGGGGACAAGCTCGGTAAATATTTTAAGCTGAATGTAAGGATCTGTACAAAAGTTGGTGTTCTTGTTTTCAATGAGTTTTTAATTTTAAAAGGTGGTAAAGTCATCGTGCTTTGTTTGATTCTTTACGGTTTTTGTACTTCAGAACGTCAGTTATCTCAAAATTACTATCGCCGCAGTAAGCTTTGAGTCTTGAATCACTTTATCAATATTCTTAGGACGTGATAGCCCTCTAAAATGCAAAGTGCAAATGTTGTATGGCATGGAGTTGTTTCACGAAAGCACAATATTTTACAATTTCGTGAAACCAAACCGGGCCACTAGTTGCACATAAATTAGTTTACAAACTTCACGGTCTGTAGACACCTTTATAGGCACACTATTTTCTCATATCACATAATCCTACTTATATTATGAACGCGAAAGTTTGTGAGTATGGATGGATTTTTGTTACTCTTTCACGCAAAAACTACTGAACGGAGTTGGATGAAATTTGGCAGAGAGATAGTTTATAACCTGGATTAACACATAGAGTACTTTTTATCCCGACACTCCCACGGGATCAAGCTTTATGCGGGTGAAACCGCGGGGAGCAGCTAGTTATATATAAAATAGCTGTTGCCCGCGACTTCGTCTGCGATCCGTGATGAAATGTAGCATAAGTCCTTACCCAGGTCATGGCCCCGATCTTCTGTCTTTTAAAGAAAGGAAAATCAATCTGTCAATACGTTTTAAGATCTCCCTACTTAAAACCTACTTTCTTTACTCACTTTTTTATATAGAGTATTTAAACTCAATTTTTTCAGTGTGCGTCCTGACAGTTGTCATTACAAATACAACAAAAAAGAATAAGTCAAATTGGTGCAGCCGCTTTGAAGTGATACGCGGCAAATATTTGTGACAGTTGATTTTTATTTATATACCAGCTGACCCCGCAAACGTTGTTTTGCTTCTTAAAAAAAAAATATAGATGTTGGCCGATTCTCAGACCTACCCGATATGCACACAAAATTTTATCAAATCGGTCAGTCCAGCCGTTTCAGAGGAGTTTGGTAACAATCATTGCGACACGAGAATTTTACATATTAGTAGATGAAAAAAAAGGCATTCCTACACATTATAGCTAGTATAGCTATAATGTGTAGGAATGCTTTTTTTTTCAAACCTCCTATGTATTAGTGAGAACACCCTGTATTAGTGAGAACACCCTGTATTAGTGAGAACAAAACAAAAAACTCAAATCGGTTAAGCCGTTAACGAACAGCTATAGATATTTTTCCTTTATAAAAAATAAACAACTGCCAGGTTGGTCCAGTGGTCGCAAACGCTACTGTTCAGCATGAGGTCCTGGATTCGATACCCATGTCGAGCAAAGTGTTATTTGTTTTTTTCATTTGGAATTTCTCAGTAGCTGCCCGAGGTCTGGATTTGTGCCCGGTTGATGGCAATATGTTCGAACCCTATTACATAGGACTTACCTACTTAAATGGCGAAATTTCGATGTACTATACAAACTCCTCTGCCCAACCCTTCAGGGATTACAGTCGTGATGCTATAATGTTATGTAAATAAAACCAAAGAGCTACTCTTTATTAAATAATTTATCATGTTGCGTGTATATTAAACACTACAAAGTTAATTAATATAATGACAGTTTAATGAATAGGGCTATCTGCGTGTGACGTTGTAACAAGGACATGCTGGAATTGAAGTTTATTTACCTACTTAGTTTCATAGGAGTCTTACACGCAGTGGGTGGTTTTTTACATAAAAAGTCCTTAATTTTTTGCAATAAATATTAGAATGCCAACGTCACCACAATAATAGAGCATATCAGTATTTCAGTTTTTATACTTACATACATAACTCACGCCTGCTTTCCATGGGTGTAGGCAGAAACTACAGACTGCTACCTACCATCCTTACATACTGCTTTTGTTTCGTTTACATTCATACATCTGGTCATACACGCTCGCCGGTTGCGAATACTACGCACCTGTGGCTCTAAAATAAGCATTTAGCAATTATAGTTATCATATCATTGCCATCAAATGAACAGTGTTTGAACAGTTAAAAATTATCCATTGCCGGACGTACTGCAGGGTACCATCCGCCCTGCGAGGGTCGCAGGTTGTTCGAAAGATATACCGTGGCCCTGTCACAGGCAACTGAAGGAACACGGATGGGTTTTAGTCAGTAAAAGCCTACCCAGAGCGAGAGAAGTCATTTAATGTTTTGCCACCCAAAAAAAAGGGTACCATTCGCACTTGGTTGATATCCCGACCAGCCGAACTCAGCGCTTCTCCTCCACATTTATTAAACACACAGCTAAAGTGTGGAACTCTCTGACAGCGTCTGTGTTCCATTCCACATTTAACCCGTCTGCCTTCAAAGCAAGAGTGAACAGGCATCTTCTGGGCACGCTCGTTCCATCAAAGATCTCTTCCATCCCTCATCATCATGATTGAAGTCAAGAGCGTGCCCATTCGGCAATAACAAAAAATATAAAAAGACTTCTAAAGATATTCGGCTTATTAGTCGAGTCGCACGAATTTACTAGCACGAAACGAGTGAATCGACACTTTTTTTAATGAAGTGTGTAGGTACTGTTTTCTTAACTTTATTGAAAATGTGCCAATTGCCTTACACATATTCCTGGAGTTATCGATTTGCCCACAAATAAATTAACTTCGTGCGAGTCGCCTACAAAAAAATTACATTATTTAGTAAATTCTTGCGACTCGACTTCATTTCAGCCGAAAGACGTCCGCTGCTGGACATAGGCCTCCCCTAAGCATCGCCACTTCGAACAGTTCTGTGCTTCCCGCATCCAGCGGATTCCTACGGCCTTCACAGGGTCATCGGTCCACCTTGTGGAGGCCTTCCGACGCTACGTCTTCCAGTACGCGGTCGTCACTCCAGAACCTTTCGCCATCTGTTCTGCGAGCAATGTGCCCTGCCCACTGCCACTTAAATTTGGCAATTCTTCGGGCGATGTCGGTTACTTTGGTTCTTCGTTTCTGATTCGATCACGTAGGGAAACTCCAAGCATAGCCCTCTCCATTGCTCTTTGAGTGACTTTAAGTATTCTGATAAGGCCGATTTTGAGCGACCACGTTTCGCGTTTTGCACGCGAATCGAGTTATTAGACGAATATTCACATTCGTCCCTTTCACAAGCAAGGATATCACTCAAACAAACAAACCACAGAAATGACATACTATCCTTTTCCTTGACTCGTCGTTACCGGACAAAAACTAATTTACCGTCACCGTACTTCCGGGATTGTTGAATATTAACGATGTACTGTTTCAAGGTAATAAATCAACATGGCATAAATCAACCGTAAGTTGAAGAAACCAAATGTAAATACGGCTAGATATGATTCGCGGACGCGAAGACTTACGTGGTTTAATCATTTGTTAGGGGATACAGTCGGGGACAGTCTTGCAAGTTATGTTTTTGAATTTGATGTTTTTGATGCCGTTCGGTCAAGGTCCGGTGATAAATGAATGGGCAATTAACAATTAATACCGTATGAGCCAAGTGTGTGAAAATAGTATACTTTTTGAATTGCTTTGTGGATCTTTGTTGCTAGTTTGATTCTTTCCTGAATTGAAAATGTTTTTACATACATACACACGGGTTTAGGCAGAAACCACAGAACGCCTCCTGCTACGAATTATGTTTCATGAAGTAATTGGATAATCGTTTGAATTTACACACATGTGGGCCTTTTTTTTTGTTCTGGGAGGAAAATCCTCATGGATGTCCTCCGCCCTGGGGCGGGATCTGTCAGACTATTGTCAGTGGTTGAGGGGGGGGGGGGGTGAGGTGTTTGATTCGAAGAAGTCTAAGAGAGGCGTGCGTGGAACACTACGCGCCGCTTCGAGTCCTGATGTATGGGGGACAGCGGACGTCCACGAGTCCGTCACTGGACCCATTTAGGAGGTCTGGAAAAGGCCTCCGCCTACGCCAGGTGCGCCTGCTGTAGATCGGGAGATTGTACGAGATCTCGCTGTTACTTTTTCTTAGAAGGAAACCATCCCAGGACTCCTCGCGGCCGACCATCGAATTCACTACGGCCGACAACGACAGGTCACCAACGTCTGAGATGAGGGCACGGCGCGGCTCCTCCCAAGCGGCACACTCTGCTAGCGTATGCTTCGCCGTGTCCTCCCGGCCGTCGACACAGTGGTGACACCGGGCGTCCGGCTCCCGGTTTATGCGGCACAGGTACTTCCCGAAACATCTATGCCGCGAGAGACCTGCGTCATCCGAAACGACAGCAGGCAGCCGTGCCGTGCACGTGTGGGCCTAGTTTAGGTACTTAACTGTTACACCTCTCCCTTTGGTATACTATAAACATACTTCACAAGAAGATCAACACTAAATGGTATGTTCAGTAATATGTACGGCGTAAAATTAATACAAATCCCACAAAATTGAATCATTATCCATTCTCAACCCAACACTTTTGCACGTACGTACGTCTGCGAGCTCTGTAACTATGCTCCGCCTCGGTTCCGTAATATCGCCGTAACAAATGGTCTGTCGTTAGTTTAACAGCGATATTAATTGTTGTTTTGTCTACTCTCGCCGACGAAACCAGCGATTTATGTGTAGTTGTAATAGTTATGATCGAAGGTTGACGGTGTTTTTAAATAACTGGGCAGGGACAATTTTTGTTTTTGTTCTGCACTTCCCCGTCAAGGGGTGCTTGCTACTTACATGTTCGGTTCGGCCTGATTCGGCAAAATCGAATTTGATGTTTATATATTAACGCAGAGCAGTGGTGGTCCAGTGGTAACGGCCGCGACTTACGAGGTGTAGGTCGTAGGTTCGAACCCAGACAGGCACTTTACTTTGTGTAAATTATTTCATCAGCACTGCTCGCAAAACTGTGAAGGAAAACATCGTGAGGAAACCGGCATGATGTCTAAGAACCAAAAATTCGAAGACATGTGACATCTACCAACCGCACTGGGCCCGCGTGGTGGATTACAGCCCACTCCCTCTCACAGAGAGGAGACCTGTGTCTCAGCAGTGGGAACATAATAGGCTGATTATGTATATTAACGTTATTATGTCCCCGAAAACGTCCGGTGCCATCGAGGCAGGACCAAAAGAAGATGGAAAACATCGAGGCAGGACCAAAAGAAGATGGAAAACATCGATTCAGGATGAAATATAGCCTATGTCCTCACCCACTGTCTATTGTGTGCTAATTTTTTAAAGCCGTCCAACCGTTTTTACGTGATTGAGTAACATACAAACAAAAAAAAACCCTCACTTTCGCATTTATAATACCTATTATAGGTAGGTTTAGGAATAGGATGTAACTAGGTTTTCCTTTGCAGCTTTGCCCGCTTGGAGGTAAAAAATTATTCCACATGTACGATAAAAAGTATTTTGTGTCTTAATTCAGGTGATTGGTCTACTTGTGTGCCAAATTCAGATGATTGGTCTACTTGTGTGCCAAATTCAGGTGATTGGTCTACTTGTGTGCCAAATTACATCGGCCGAATTTGTTTCGTTCACCCGTAAAAGCGTTAAAAGTTAACAGACAAACAAATTAAGTAACTTTCGTATTTGTAATATTATTACTTTGTATGAACACTGAACAGCACCAATCTGTCTGACAAATAAGGCGTTTATTAGTCGTTTCTGCTTGATTAATCATTGAAGCAGTGTTTTTGAGCCTTTTTGTCCCACTTAATGATAAATGATTTTATTTTTTGCAAATAGGTTTGTACAAACACTTTAACACGTCAATCATATTTTAAAAACTAGGTGATATCGGCATTTCCTATCTGACTACTCTGAGAAGAAACGCCGAAACAAACTCAGAGGTCACAGTCTCTTTTAAAGTCCAGACATAATCTTGGTCAGGTCATGTGAAGACCATGTGGATTGATATCTGAAATGGTCTTTTGAGGAAAGAACCACACAGAATGAGTGGACCTGTCCAGTCAGTGCACGCATTTGTCAGTTGTCATGCAGCTCAATACAGAACTAAAGGAGCTAAACGATTCGACGAACATTACCAAAGAAAGGAAATTTGGGTAGGCCGCATAAATTACTCAAACTGCCAGACCATGATTAAAACTAATAATAAAAAAAGCATTAAAAAAAACAACAAATCCACAATGTCTTCACATTCACAATAATTAAAATAGTATAATCCTTTACAAAGTAAATGTCATTGCATATATAAAGTGCATCAATGGCAAAGTGTAAATAAAATATGAAAATAAATCATATTTACGCGGTACATTTAAAGCTAATGGAAGACATAGACGAAAGCACATATGGGCAAAATGTTTTGTGAATAGATAGATCATCATAATTTCAGCCGAAAGACGTCCACAGCTGGACATAGGCCTCCCCCAAGCACCACCAATTCGACGGGTTCTGTGCTTCCTGAATCCAGCGGATTCTTGCGAAGACACGAGGTCATCGGTCCACCTTGTTGGAGGCCTTCCAACGCAACGTCTTCCGGTACGCGGTCGCCACTACGGAACCTTTCGGCCCCATCGGCCTTCTGTTCTGCGAGCAATGTGCCCTGCCCACCGGCAATAATAGATACTCTGTTCTATTAATATCCACTGACCTGGAACGAGCCAACCCTCAGAAAGAAACTAAACGCTCCTTAAAAGTTCCCATTTAAGACCATAATCACAAATAAAAAACACTAAAGCAAACTTGTCAATTGTGGAGCAAAGAGTTTGTCCTGTGCGCTGTGAACTTTTCAAGTGGCTAGTTAAAAAAAGAAGCAAGTTTCTTTCACGTTCTTTACTACTATCTTGGCTATAAACGTCGTTTGCACAAAGCGCTCATTGGCTTGTGGCTATGTTAATTGGCTCCGTTTTAAAAATGGAGCTGATGTTATTCTTTTTTTGAATACTGAGGTGGTTTTGTCTTGTGCAAGTTTTATTATTAGGAGCGCATTATTCAGGGGGGGAGGGTGATCACTTGAGTGGTCTTCATTATGTAGCAAACGGTTGATTTTGCAGCTAAAACTGAAGCCTCAAAGTTAAATAAAATAAATGATAAAATTATGTAATGTAGCATTGCATACTCACGGTCGTGGCTAAATATTCAGGACTGTTTTTCTTCCGAAACGTAAATAACATTAACATCTATTATCATCATTTCATTCATAGATTCCTGAGAAAATAATGTATTTTTGGCATAAAAATGTCCCAATAAGTAGATGCCTACAAAAAAGAAATCGACCTATGTAAGTTGAAATTAAAAAGATATCCCGCCTTCTAGTAACTTATGAAGAAATTTGAAATGAATCGTTGCTAAGTTTCGGCTATAAAGCTTAGACCTGTAATTAAAGTGAAGTCAAGTAGATCAAGTAACTAAAAACTTAACTACTTTTTATTAATGATTTTCTGAGTAGGTAATATATTTATATCACTCGTTATTTAAGCTTGAGTTAAATAAACTATGAAGCTGTTAAAGCATGTGTGCATCACACTGACGTCACACAAATCCTGCATCGCTCAATCAGAGTTTACCGCGCAGCTTGCATATATACAACTTCCCGACAACAATCATCGGGCAGTTGCCCACCAGATACGACATCCATCTGGTCGGAGGATCATCCCTCTTCCAAGAGTATGAGTAAACTTTACACCCTGTTCCTCATATCTCCTCACACACGCTTTTAAAAATACCGTTTATTTTGTACTAAGCTGTTTATTTTGCTCATAAAGCTACACACGAGCAGACGTATACCTACTTGAGTACAATCATCCTGGGAAATATTTTTGCATTGAAATCGATAGTACGGTGGGTACATAATATATTTCTCTTCAGCATGAACAACAGCCAGTCGATGTCTGTTTCAAAAAGGTAGCTTAAAACCTTTACAAATCCATTAAAATTTTCGCGTATTTTTCCGGTAAGCGCAACACACTCGTGTCAGTCGCTTGAAGCCCGCTTTGAACTCGTGCTCGTGTTGTGGGCAGAGCTGTCGCGTTTGTCGCGCTCACGAGTCGTGTCGGGTGTAAATCACGCCCAGTCCTGACGCGGCCTTATTCTGACGTGAGGCTTAAATGCCGTTAGGCTTGCGCCGAGTAGGTAACATTTTCCACAGTGTTTTATGCTTTTTAACGAATTTACAGCCTTACCCGGCCTTTGTATCAAATATGCTGCCTTTTTTTCGGTTTTACATCAAATATGCACTTCCATTTACTTGTTTTGTTTTTTTGTGTCGGTCGTTCGAAAAACATTTAGTGGGTGGTCGGTTGTTATTTTACGAAAAGATTTTATTTATCAAAGGGATCAACAACATATACTTAGCTGTATCGGACATATTATTCTTAATCAGATTAAAACAAAACAAAAATCGTTTTATATTAAACCAAATTAAGTACATAAACTAACAACACAGGCGTTAAAAAAACTGCGAGAAAACCGAATTAACAAATCCATCCCACTTCCTTATCTAATCCTTTAAGCACAACAGCAACCAATTACAATAAAAACCAGATAAAAACAAACACAATAACAATGACAAATGCAATCGCCCCGCGTTTATGGAGCAAGTTCGAAACAAAATGGTCACTTGCACAAGTACAAGAGTGGTACCTACACAGTTAGGCTAAACTCGGGCGATAAAACTTGTAACAATCTGATTAGTCTTATTAAAGGACATTCGAGAAAGGATTTTACTAAAAACGAACGTTTTGTGAAGAAAAGTTCGTTAATTGCGTCAGTGAAACGATAATATCTCTTGGATTTACTATTAGGTACGCACTTTCATTCGGAGAAAAAAGTTTCTTACTTCACAGTGTTAAAGGCTTTTAGTCTGGTTTCTGGGACGCGATCATTCATTTTCGTCTCCAAAAGTAAAAAAAAAGATAGTTTGAAAGAAATTTTATTACTAGTATTATGCTTTGTCATGTTCATGAGAATTTTTTTCGGCGTATGAACTTTTTCTGTAACAATTTGACAAAGTGTGTCATTAAACGCCATGTTTTCGGTGCTAAAGTTACCCTGTCTTTTCTCGTGGGTGGCATAGTTTGTTGAGCAGCTTAATAAACGATTATAGATCAGAATTCTCTCTTGTGAATACCTAGAACCACTCCTTCATTGTTCGGTAAGGCATCGCTTTCAGTTTAATATCGGTAACGAAAACTTAACGCAAACTTTCAATAAACTTTAGATTCCACGGAATCTGGAAGAGTTCGATCAGAGTTCCTAGGTACATAATGTATACATTCATACGTCACGTGTTCTTGCTAGTGCCTCCGTTTTCGTAATATGTTATCGGTATTGAATACTCGATACTTATTTGGTATTAAATGCTCATAAATGAGACTTAAGCACACAAATACTAACCGAAGCTGGTGTTATCAGCCTTCTGCATGCATCTGAATGATCACAGTCAATGCCGATTTCATAAATGAAACTGAACGCGATCAGCACTTTTAAACCCAGTTCAAGAGCTTTCAGAAACAAATTGACACTGACATCTCTTGAACGCGTTTTACATATGCTGAACGCGTTCAGTTTTATTGCTGAAATTCACCTGAATTGAAAGAAAAAACAACTGTCGGTCTATTCTGTAAAAGCTGACCGTGAAAATTCAGGTGAAGTGAAATGTCATTAGTGTCAATCCCTAGTATCAGGTGAAATGGCAGCTCATTTCATCTAAGATTTTTAATTGTTTTCTTTCGCTAATATGTAAGTATATACTGTGAGAGCCTAATAGGTTCTCTGTACCGGTACAAGTAAATCAAACAAAGATTTGGCGTGAAAACTCGTTAATTATTCCTAGAAAATCTACAATAGTAGGCTTTAAATTTTATCCTTTTTCGAAGGCTTGTCAGCCAAGAACCGAGACTATTCTTTATTTAATTAATGATTGTCTCGTTATTCGACCATTTACTTATCAACGTATTCATAAGGTTGCATTCAAGCACCAAATAGGTTATAATCTCTACAATACCTATTCTTTTACTATAGTCGTTGCTTTGTTAGCAATATTTGCAAAATAAAAATAAGAAACCTACGTGAAAAAAAAATTTATCTCCTTAGATAGATAAATCACTTTTGGCACACTTGACATACATTCTTTCCCAAGACGTCCAACATACTTCTTAAAATAATAGCACTGAATACATACATTAACATAATAAAGAAATGATTGTATGTGCGATACAAAAGTTCGTTCCATTGTCTTCTAATCCTTTAGCATAACAAATTGCATTGAAATAAAAACTCCCTTAAGTTGTTGGAAACGTGCAAATCGTCGCTTTCGATAGTATCAAATCTTTGAAACTGGGGTGTAGTAGAGATGTATAAAGCCAGTAGGGTAACTTGATAACGTCCTTAGAACTATATTGGTCCGAGTTTTTTTCTTCAAGGGTTTTCAAAACAGTAATAACCTAATCCGAAACTAAGGGAAATAATAAGTGGCTTTCAAAAGACTGATTTCCACAAAAAACCCATCCTTGACTATGCTGATGCCAGCTATCTTGACCTTACCCAAGACCAACTCGATAAACTTGAGCGGCTTCAAAATTTTTGTTTACGATTTATATTTGGCTTGCGCAAATATGACCATGTTTCTGAATTTCGTGTGAAGCTCAAGTGGTTACCTATTCGCCTTCGCCGTAATGCTCACATTCTTTCCCTGGTGTATAATGTGCTCTTTTCCCCTTCCACTCCCAACTATCTCAAGAAACGTTTCCAGTTTCTTTGCGACTCCCATACGAAATTTTTAAGATCATCGGATAACTTAAAGCTTAAAATGCCTAAGCTCTCCACAATTTTCCTCGACAAATCTTTTACTGTCCAGGCCGTTCGTCTGTGGAATGCACTGCCTGTCGAAATAAAACGCGCGCAGTCGTTATTTGCGTTTAAAAGACTCGTGAAGGATCATTACTTGTCGTTGTGATCTTGCTTTCGTAAACTGTAATTATCATTTATTTACGTTTCTTATATTTCGCATATATGTATGTATTTATGTATCTATTCCTTAGGATATGTTAATATGTATATATCTGTGTATCTGTTTTAGTTTAATGTATATTTATTTCTTGCACCACTGACAGCCCCATTTTATGTCCAGACAAATCACTGTCCATTCTAAGGTTGCCTGGAAGAGATCGCAGAAAGCGATAAGGCCGCCCATTGTATGTTTTTAGTATGATATTTTTTTTTTGTTATGTAATTTTGTGGTGTACAATAAAGTATATATAAATAAATAAATAAATAAAAAACTGATTTTGCTTTTTACTATTTTGACCCCCAGACTAAAATAATATTAAGAAGATACCCTAGTAACACAAAACAGATTGACCCTGCACCTATTTCTTATTTTTTTTCTTCTGTCTATTCTATTTCCTGCTTCTCCTTTGATACTGGTCGCCGTCGTTCGTATCCTATACCACAAAATA
Source organism: Dasypolia templi (assembly GCA_963555695.1). NCBI lineage: Eukaryota > Metazoa > Arthropoda > Insecta > Lepidoptera > Noctuidae > Dasypolia > Dasypolia templi. Next base: position 6,244,917 of record OY743137.1, on the reverse strand, counting down.
CCTTCCACAGTTAGAACGACTAACTTTAAACATAACCATTATCACTGGCCCGCTCTAGGAATATTGTGTGGTACAAGTTGAATGTGGAAGCGGGAATCATTTAAGGTATTGTGAGCTTTAGTCGTTTGTTGTGAGAGAGAAAGTTGGAAGGTGTGACTTTTATTAATGGCATTGAATAAACTATCGTTTTCTTCGTTTAAACAGAACCAGTAGCAGCTCGGTCTGGATAAAAAAGCGATAGGTTAAATTATGGGCTCTCTGTAGGTAAGTCAACGTCAAGTCACATATTTGAAGGATACATGACACATTCTTCAACTTCTTCTTCTTGTCAATGGCACGACACTTGTTTAAATATTGTTGGCCCAAAACGTTGTCACTTCCACTGCATTATCGGTGGCAGCGCACAGGTTACTTTGGCTACATGTTTCTGGGCACGGGTAGGGCAGGATAGCAGGAATATAATGTCATTGATGTCGAAATGCATCACCTTTATACGTCTTAAAAAGTAGCTCTCTTTAAACTCTTGCAATGTATTCCTTGAATAATTCAAACATAACACGAGCAGTTCCAAAACTTCTAAAACCCTAGCGACCCGACCTGTTCTGTCTAATTTCCAAGAAAAAAGTCAAGAACTCACTCCCCGAACTCATTTCCTTCACGTTCAGAACATATTGTCACATCATAAAAAAGAAGTTGGCACATTAAGACCAGCCCGCGGCTGTGGAGGCCGAAAGTTTATTACTTGGACTAAACTTCTTGAAATCATTCTTCAGGCGAAGATTTTTCTACGACGCCCCACGCCGTTTATTGCTTAAAATAAGTCATTTGAGAGGACGAATCTGCATAATGTTGCCAGTAGAAAAAACAACTTGGTTTCTTTTTTCCGAGTTTTAATGTAAACAATTGGTCTGGGAATCAAGTTTTATCACTGAGTGGGATGTAGCGACGTGTTTATATTGATGTTTGTTTGTTTTTATCAAATCAAAGTTTTGTTTTGTTAACCCCTTCGGCTCTACAATTTTACATATTGGTGACAACTTTTTTTATTTTTATATAAAAAAAACGTTGTTTCCAAATAGTGCAAACAATATTATTAAAAGTGTAAAAGCTTAAAAATTTAAAAATTATAAACGTTTTAAAATAAGTGTTCGACAAGGATAGCACTATTGTAGAAGTGACGTCACTGAAACTCAAAGCATTTATTTCAAATAAACCAACACAGGCACTTTTGAATTGTCAAGGTCGATCGGTCAGAAAAATGAAGCTCAAGTCACGACTATTTAACTTCACACTAGCGCCAAACATTGTCCGTAGCAAGTCCGCTTAAGCAGACGACAACCCCATCGGTTGACCTGCGAGATGCCAAACAAACAAACAAACATTGTCCGTAACCGCGCGACAAGGACAAGAATAATCCCCTCCAGAAACTTTTAAACCGTGAAGCTTCTTCATATTTACGTCGATTTAACGAATTTTATCAATTTTAAAATTTTTACTAAGTATGCCTTTTTTGAAATAACATTATTTTTTCGAACATTTTTAATATTAGTCATCATCCCTATTAAACTTAAACTTTGCAATCAGAGTCCTTATTTACGCTATATGAATCTTTCATTGTACTGAAAACACACAAGCATTCATAGCAAATGTTTAAAAATATAGAGGGTGGCAGGACATTCTGTTACTATGGATTCACTACTTACGATATTCTGGTCGTCTTACGTCGGTTTAAAAAAAAAAACTTACATTTAGACTGTGTAGGTTGCACTTATCCATGAAACAGCATTTTTTTTACCGAGGAAAAACTTCTACGCTAGGGGTCTACAATCATACAGCGCGCCATCCGGTAAGCACCAGCAGCCTAATAGTGTAACACATTTTCGTAAACGATTACGACTAATCTGTTGTATTTTGACAGTTCAACAACATTCCCTCCCGACCCTTGCTCGAGCCAGCCCGCGCCGCTGAGCCTGTAGCTTTAAATTCGTCCATAAATAATACCAATCCTGATCCAGCTAGTCATTTGCTGCCCTCTTCCAGCGACGCCCTAAGCCGAGGTTCGTACCCCACAGGGGGTGCCCTTAGCGTTGTCGCTTAGCCACAGGCAAGTCCGCTTAAGCAGACGACAACCGCATAGGTTGACCTGCGAGATGCCAAACAAACAAAGTTCAACAACATTCATTGAATTATTTACATTGTTGAGCAGATTTTTTATCGAACTTATGAAGCAATGGATTAGTAATCTGTTTCAAAACGATTTAGATTCCGATTGATTGTGTATTACGCAATTAGCGTACAGGCTCGGATCGACGGCGCGTTCTGTGCCACGCGCGGCTCAAAGAGATGTCAGGACTAAGTGACGGGTCCGTTAGGGCCGATGTTCAATCAAGTGCTTATTTAATTAAGACACAGTTTGCGCATCGATGTCCCGCCACCCTGTATTGAAGAAAGAATTCTTTTTTTTTTCTAAGAGTTCGTTCATTTTCTAGCGACAAAAAATTATCCCTATTAACGCAATGATAAATACTACAAAAAAAAAAAAAAAACGTTCCCATCATTAAAACAACAGAAAGAGCTTCAAAGCGAATCACACTTGACACGTCCGTCTGTGTAATAAGACCTTAAATTAAAAATCGTCGAGTGTGCTCTGCCCTTAATAAAGTTGACCTTTTATTTGAAAGAAGAGGACCATTGGACCCTCTTCTTTTTAATTTATGCCGGTCCAAATTGTCAGGAATGTCCAAAAAGATTACAGTTGACTAACGATAATTTTTGGGAGCAATAATAATTAGTCGCCTTGCCTTTTTTGTTATGAATCCAGCTTATTCGTTGAAGATCAGCATTTTATTTTGATTTTTATGGCAAGGTTTAAAGGAAGATTTAAGTTTTTCCTTATAGCGGCTTTGAGGGTTTGCTTGACGATAGCTTCACCTTACCTTACCTTTTAAGCGTTTCACCTTTTTTTGTCCATTTATTAATTCATGAACTCAGGTTGCACTCTATTTTAGCGTTATTTACATTAAGCAGTCCATGTGAATTAAAATATTTTCTTAAATTCTAAAAATCATTTTATTTATTAATTCTCTTTAATTCATTTTAAATGGGAATGCGAACATACCTCGTTTTATCATTTAAAGCTTTTTAAATGTTCTGAGGGGCAAAGGGATGCGCCATATATACCTATTACTCGTATATTGCCTTTATTGGCACCGGTATACGTGTACATAAATAAACATTTTTGTATCTGTCTCATTTTTTATCCCTTCTGTCGTGTGATCGCCCCTTATCGATGTAATAAAGTGATAAAAATAGATGTATGGCAGGAATCTCCATTTTCATTTTAGGTGTCGAAGGGAGTTATTTATTATTGAGCTATGGAAATTCTGGGAAATAATGCTTTGTTATGATGTTTTGATGGCGTTGAAATGGTAGCAAACGGTTTTCTTAGAAGATTTTTTTTTTATGATGCAGATACCGACGATTCGTTTATCCTTGTCTTTTCTCCTTCAAGCATCATTGATGTTGTTTAAAAATCACTTTGTAAAGGCTTTCGGCCTGTTTTTACACTTTTTTTTGTTAAAGATCAAGCTGGTTGCCATTGCAAAGCGTAGAAGATTCCTTCGGAGAAGAACGGGCACGAAACTCAATGAACACTCTCAATTTAAAATGAATCTACTACATTCAAACTCCTTAACAACGCTTTTAATTACCTCTACAAACGAATAAAGGCACAATAAGAACTGCAACTACTACCCCGCGATCGTAAGCAACTAAGCGGTATAACAAAATGCAATAAATACTGGAACAAGTATAGACTATCGAAATAACTGTTCTTAACTTAATAGACGCGTAACAAGACAAACAAATCAGCCCGGGACCGTTTGTAGATATCTCTCAACTTTGCCCGGGGTAGCGCGGGACTCGTTAATCCCTAGCCCGTAGTCCGGTGGAGTAGAGACGGGATAATATTCAACTAGTTTTCGATAGTACAGTTTGAAAGACGATTATAATGCATAAATTTTGTCGCTTTAAAGAAAAAATACAGTTATTCTGGTCGTATTATTGCAAAGTATTAATTTTGGCTCGTTATCTCGGGGGAATCATGCATCTCGTTTTAAAGTGACAACTTTCTTACTAAACGACATATCAGTTAGAAAGTTGTCTCTTTAAAACGTTAAAATGTTGAGCCTAATTTTGTTATAGTTAGATTGTGTGAACACATAAAGATACATCTAAAAAATTCTAAAAAACATAAAAAAAAATACATAAATACATTAATTAAATACATCTAAAAAACCATACGTTTAAACATACTTTTATTTTACAAGCAATATTTAACGTTAAGACATATTTTGTAAATAGATCATTGCTTAATTTTTTGTAATAAATTACCAGCGTTGTGTCATCGCGCTTCTCTTTCTTTTCTATGCAGTCTGATAGTGACCGCGCTTTAGATTTTGTCAGCCTCTCCTCTCCTCTTCAATACACAAATACCTTCCCAGACACAGGCGCTATTTGATCAAAACAATCGACTGGCACCCGTCTCGACATCATTCCCGCCACGTCACTACCCTACCCCGGGACAGCAAACAATACGAGCGGCAATTAATACAGCCATTATACTAACGAGCGCTCCACTATCCCGGATCGGGCGATTAGACAACGGGGAAAAACTTAAGAGGTCTCCGCACTACGGAACATGGCTGACGGTAGATGCTGGCTTGTGTTTGTTGGATTGAGTACCGTTGTTTTTGTTTACGGTCAAGTTAACTTGAATGGTAGGTTGGCATAGGTACTAATTTTGGGAGGCCACGATGCAATGGTGGGGGCGGAACATCATAGGTAGTTAGTGAATCGAATGTTTACCCGACTACGTCGAAGCATAAAGGAAGGTTAAGGTATGTTCATCTGTTCTCTCGTAACTTTTAAACTACTTTTCATAATTTGACAAATGAGAGATTTTTTTATGCGTCTTGATCGTCCGTTGAATAAAGGCTATATGACGTCACATTAAATTGTATGTGGCGCCCTCTAGAGGACGTAAAGTCATGAACGAAAAGTATTTAACCAGACCAATTTTGTACCTATTTCTTGTTTTCTGTCTAAAATATTTTCTTAGTTCGTACGTTTTAGAGCGTGATTTCGACTCCGGGCTGCTTCTGAGAAATTCTAGATAGAAATGACCCAATAACAGGTTGCCCGACCTGGGAATCAAACCCAGGACCTCATGCTCAGCAGTAGCGATTGCGACCACTAGACCAACGAGGCTGTCTATTTATAGACACATAGTCAGTTTTATTTATAGATACACAGTCAGTTTTATTTATAGATACATAAGTAAGTACTCCATTTATATCTAGGCGTAAGGATCGATCACACAGCGTTTCTGTAAAATTGTTTTTTGCAAAGCCTCTCCACAAATAGTTACGAACAGTACAATTTGCCTAATGCCACACAAACAGTACTTTGCATAGGGTTCGAGGCTGGCTAATTTGTAACCACTGTATTTATGTATCAGATCGGCTGTCAGTTTAAGGGTACTTAATGCTGAGAGTTGAAGAAACTTATTACATTCAAGGTGCAGAAATAATTTTTACGATCTGTCTTCAACTTAAAATCAACTATCAGTTGCTTTGAATTTGTCAATATGTTTAAGTTTTTAACCGTACCATTGCTGCAATACACACATCACAGCACTATATACAAGTTTTCTAGGCATAACACCCAGAATTTATTACAAAATACCGAAAAGCCAATAAGATAAAACACGTGGTAATTGATTAGAAATAATATTTAAATAATTGCTTAACTAAAAGGCATATTATTCCATTAATGAATACATAAAAGATAATGCAGGCATGTGGATAAGAATTACTTTGTAAGTTACTGTAATTTTAATGATTGTTTGTCATTTGCAAATATATTTAAAATTTAGTTCAATTATACTTACCCAATACATAAAGTATCAGTAATTTTATTATGTTTCTTCCAACTAGCATGTTCGAAATAAATTTTGTTTGCAATACTGCTAACTTCTTTTCCGTATTTTATTGAGCATTGATTTTGCTTGCTTTTTAATTTTAACAAAATTTCTGTTAAATTTGATATTTTTACTCCGTTAACGGCAAAACATTGAGATTAAAACTATGATTTGAAACAAATTAAAACTATGATTTTTAGACCATTTTTCAATTTGTTAGATGCCCGGTAGATGGCTATAGGCTCGCCCACTATTACATGGGACTTAAACATTACTGGCGAAACGTGGATGTACTATAGGTACACCTCTGCCCAACCCTACGGGGAAACAAGGCGTGATGTTATGTTATGTTATGTGTAATAACTCGCAACTTTCTAATAGGTGAGCTTTAATCAAAACATTCTACAATTTTTATTTTACCGAAGCAACAACACCTATTAATTGAGAAATACTGGTAGATCCTTATAAAACGTTTCTTTTTTTTATAAAGTCTGCAGCTCGTTAAACAGGATACATTATTTGTTTTAAGATCAGTGGGGAACAGACAAGACTAAAGAACAAATGAGGCGAGTTCAAAAGTAAAATACCTACGCTTTGAGCGAACAAGCTCGCCGGCCATCCTTTGCCTCGTAATTAACGGTACTATAATTAAAATACCATTCCTTCGACTTTGAAAAAAGACGTCTATGTTCAGCATATTCGTCTGCATGCCAAGCGAAGTCTTTCAAGAGAATGGGTTAATATATTTTTTTTATTTTACAAAGAGAAAATGTTTTGGAAGTGGAAAGTTGAATGTAATTACAGCTCTCTGTGTGATATTTTTACCGGAACCGTAAAAACATCACACAGAGAACAAAAAAAAAAACGGAAACCGTCAAGACCCTTTTTCTCAGGAACGCGTGGAATTGAAATTGATATCAAATACGGAAGTCCACACTCCCTTAGAGCATTAAAAAATCTTCTAAATGAACGCAATCAAAAATACGGCCATTTATGCGACATATTTTGATACTCGAAAATAAAATCAAAACCTGTAGAGTACTCTTCCCGTTGACCTATAATCATGAAATATGGCAAGAACCAAAATCGCACAGCACAAGTGTAGAAATAAGTCCGCAAATTATTTATTTATAGTTATATCACCTTTTTTTAAAAACAATCTCTTTCATATGCAACTGGAGAATTGAAACCGTGACGTATATTTTCGATTTATGGGAGAACATGTTTTTTAACTTGCAACAACAGTGTTAAGTTTGTTTATAACACGCTTTTTGTGTGTGTGGTCCAACACGCAGGTTTTTAAGAAGTGGAGAATGCTAGGTGGAGTACTGATGGTGTGAATGAGGTTATTTTCTTCGGGTTAAGAGAGCAGAACGAATTTATTACAAATAATGCATTTTTTTTTGGAATGGCATCTCGAAGTTCAACCTATGAGGTTGTCGTCTGCTTAAGCGGACTTGCCTGTGGTTGCCCTAATAAATTAAGGCCTCCAGCCAGGACTTAAACTTAAATACTAACTAAAAACTAAGCGACTACACGCTAAGGGCACCCCTGTGGGGTACGGACCTCGGCTTAGGGCGTCGCTAGAAGAGGGCAGCAAGGGACTAGCTGGATCAGGATTTCAGTGATTTTGGGACGAATTTAAAGCTACAGGCTCAGCGGCGCGGGCTGGCTCGAGCAAGGGTCGGGAGGGGCGTGGATTTGGGCGTCGCGGCCGGTCGAAGCGGCGAGGAACAAATAATCCTACAGAAAATTTCATTTTATCTGCTAGTCGTGACTCATATCCGGAAAAATGTCTTGAGACAGCAGCTGATGAGTTTAGAACATTAAAAGGTATACCTTCTAATAATTTTGCCTATGAACTCAATTTTAAGTCACTCTAGTGTACTTTCGTAGGATAGATATCTGAGTGTACAAGACTAAACGTTGAGTGGCATTTACATCAATGCCAACTTTGAAAGACGAACATCCCTTATATTTTTCCACTCCCACCATTACTTCCAAGCGATCCACCCCTACATTCATTACTTCAAAAATCAACAGGAGACGCCAATTAATTGTAATAAGCTTTTCGTCTTTGAAACGCGTATAATCACGCTTGCGCACTAAGGGATGTGCTTGTGAAACAGGGGGTCGTTCCCCTTCGGCTCACGAAGGAGTGATCATAAAAAAACCACCCTTAAATTCGCGTTGGAGAGACTTATTAGAGAAGTGCTTAATAGTAGGTAAATATGAATGTATACGGGGTGAAAATTGGAATGGTAACGCGCTTAGTAACTGCGCAAAGTTTGATGCGCGTCAATTCACATGTTCAAAAACTCATATCCGTACTGAGTAAGACCGTATCGTGGTCGAAGCGTTGTTTCATTCCGGAACAAAGTGTAAATTTTCCATAAATAAAAAAGTTATGGCTAACTGCTGGGATTTTTTTAATTATTTGTCGTCTTCTGTCAATGTTCTTTGGCATAGCCTGTCATCTTACGTTCTAGTTCGTATAAATATCAGTGTGTTCGTCCCTTATCTAGTTCCCCTGTGTTTCCACAAGCAAGGTCTGAAGGGATTTAATGAAATTTAATTTTGCTGAGATTTTTCTTTTTCTCCGCCAATAAACTTTACGACCGGAAATTTACGGGTAAGCAAATGTTTAGAAATCGCTCTGTTAAATAATTTTCTTATAATGACGTCATTTGTAATTACTTTTCTCCGTCTCACTTAGCTCTAAGCGTCTCACACGAATTGTATTCAAAGGGATTTGAATTTTGCTGGCATTTGAATTTCTAAATTTTTATAATGAGGTTAATTAGGAAGGACTTGAAGTTATTTTCTTATTTGATATTCATTAAATAACGAGGACTATGCGAGTGTCTATTTCGTCCTTGCTGATTAATAAATAAGCAAAACCAAGAATAGTTTCCAGTAGTAAATCGTTCCAATTTATATTTGGGTGCTACACTAAATAAGATGGTTTGACAAGCTGAAATATTTAACCCCGATGAAATGGTATGATTTTAAGCGCCAATATGAGTGAGTACCTAGTCTGAACACGGAATAGTAGTATGCTGCTATCATACTAAACTTGAAACTAAACCTTACCTTACTTACTTACTTAGGGCGAATTTAAGCAATGAAACTGAAAGCGATCAGCACATTTGAACCGCGTTCAAGAGCTGTCAGTGTCAATACTCCACAGTAGATAATGACACTGACAGCTCTTAAACGTAGTTAACACACCGAAGGTGATTGGGCTCGGGAAGTCGAGCGTGCCTGCGATCCAATACCAGAAAGGGGGGCTATTACCATCTGCCCCCAAGATGTAGCTCGTGCGGTCCGTCCGTTGCTTAACTGGAAGTCGCCATGGCGAGGACGCGCTGCACAACTTTTGGTTTAAAGGGTTTATAAGGTCGCACGCTCGCTTGGCGATCCAGTACCAGACTGCTGTGGAGTCTGGTTCACAACCCCAGTTCCTAACAACAGGAGTTACCCACCAAAATTTTCTCCTGCTCCACATATCAGCTAGCACTGGACACTGGACACTGGACTTACCGGAAATAATAGGCTGAGCACGTGTTTACCGACGGTCTATAAAGTTCTTACATCCACACCAACTCCATCATGTCTGCCTCGTAAAATGGATGTAGAAACGGGTCCCGCGGTACTAAGGAGCTATTCCTCATCGATATGGCCATTAGCCAACAGGTTCGTCGTTCCCGAAAGAATCTGTCGACATGTTGGATAGATTACAAGAAGGCCTATGACTCGGTCATGTCAAAGATAATAATAAAATCGTGCAAATGGGATGTTTTGCTAATAGGACATAATGCTCGAAGGACGATTGGCTATTAAGACATTTTGCGGAAGTTTCGTTTTGATAGTAGGACTATTTCCGATTAGGACGTTTTGATACGGATGGGCCTATTCGACCTTCTATATATATTTTTAAAAGTTTATCCATACCTCACTATACTACCTCACTACATACCTCACTATACTTTACTCCTAAAAATAACATACGCTCTCTCTTTAACATAGACACATGTACGCGTATTCGCGGAACACTATATTCCGTCACGTGCCGCTCCCCGGGGACAATGGCGTCCGCGATTAATCCCTAACACAAGCCCACGCCACAATACTTGCAATTAATATCTCCGTTTAAGTAACGAGCGTCAATGTGGTAGTTACATACGTATATAAATATCAGTATTATTAGCATGTGTACAGGATATATAAATACATTAACAGGTGACATAATTATGTCGATAACTATGTAGACGTTTAAACATACGATCTCCACAATTTGCACTTCTAAATGACATAGATCCCAGAGAATGACATAGAGACCAGATGTAGGCACGTAGACGTAGCAAAAGGAGTATGTAAGGATCTTAGCAGGTGGCGTTCTGTAGTTTCGGCCTATCCAGTTTTGAAAATCACATTATCCGAAGCTTTATCGGCGTTAACAACAATAGCAACGTATATTATTCTTACCCACCAGTGTATACGCGACATTTCTGTCAATTCACCACCCAGTCAACCTTCCAAACGTCACCGTATGGGAGCGATGCCGTAATTGATTGGAAGTCGTCCGACCCCCGGGCGGCGCAGCCGAAAATTGATAAAGTTTCCAATGAAAACTCACTCGGCGAAGCGCAACTTTATACCTATTGCCGAACTGATACATCATTGTAATTTAATTTCCGACTTAATTATTCGTTGTAACTTGATCAGCGTGTTTCTATTATGTAGCTTTTTGGAGACTGGTCGAAATTTATTTTCTATCCTAGGCTGGTTTACAATACCTGACGAAAAAGCGTGGGCGAATTTCACAAGTGAAACTGAACGCGGTCAGCGCATTCAGATCGAGTTCAAGAGCTGTCAGCGTCAATATCATAAAATAATAAGGACACTGGTAACTCTTGAACGCTGTTCAGATTTGCTTTCATGCGTCCAGTTTCATTGATGAAATTCGCCCGAAAGTTACAAGAGATGCATCTTTTCGTGTTGTTATCAAACATAACTCGTGCATTTCCTAAGAATAACATAACCATTACATTACATCACGCCTGTTACACCAGAAGGGTTAGGCAGAGGTGTACATATAGTATACCCAGATTTCGCCAGTTATGCTTAAGTCCCATGTAATATGGGGCGAGCCTATTGCCATCAACCGGGCACAAATCCAAACTCTGGGCTGCTACTGAGAAATTCTAGATAGAAAAACCCAATAACACTTTCCTAAGAATAGTTGAAGCGTTTAAGTTTTTGGTTTTATTAGAAGCGATTGAAGTGCTATGATCTGTAGAATCATAAATGTCATGAAGTTAGGGATAGCTAGAAATGCTTTGAGGGTTTCCCTTTATCCAGCCCAGATATTAATTTTGCTGTATTCGTTGAATGCATAACATCTAAATTCAACATTAATTTCATAGAGGAAATAAGGTTTTGTTACAATATGAAATAAAATCTGTATTTCGATATTGTAACAAAACCTTATTTTTACAAGTTTCCATGGAATCGAAACCGTAGGAACAAATCCTTTGTTCATCTAGGAACATTAGAGTTTTGAGGCACACGGTATACTGAGTACCAACTAGTGACGCTAAACTGGCCACGGTGGAACATCCCGGGTTATTGGCACATCCCGGACATAATCTAAATACACGCTACGGATATCTTGCCGCAACATCCCCCTTGAGAGAAACCTTTAGAGCAAACATTTGTATTATTATTCATAACATAACATCACGCCTTGTTTCCCCGAAGGGTTGGGCAAGAAGTGTACCTATAGTACACCCACATTTCGCCTATAGTTATGTTTAGGTCCCATGTTATAGGGGGCGAGCCTATTGCCATCAACCGGGCACAAATCCAGACCCCGGGCTGCTACTGAGAAATTCCAGATAGAAAAACCCAATAACACTTTGCCCGACCTGGGAATCGAACCCAGGACCTCATGCTTCATTGCTTCCTCAGCAGTAGCGATTACGACCACTAGACCAACGAGGCAGTCCGGTAGTATAATTTATGTTTAAATTAAAAGTGTATTCTTTTTTACAAGAATATTAATTAAAACGCTATCGTTACTGTAACCAGCTTAAAGTTTCTTAAACGAGCTTATGTAAGTTTGCCTCAACTAGGGACTGAAATTTGAAACTAGGTTTACTGATATTGACGTTCTAATTAAGTACTTTATACATGTAATCTTCTTGCTCAAGGATTCCTTTCTCGTGCAGGTTATAGTTTTGCTAAATAGATGCGTTTTTATAACATAACATACAATCACGTTTAAAAAAAGGGTAAGGCATGTGTGATGTACACACACGTTTCGCCAGTTAAAGTCCCATGAAAAAGTGGGCGAGCCTGTCGCCATCAACCGTGCACAAATCCAGTCTCCAGGATGCTACTGAGAAATTCCAGAATGAAAACGTTTGCTGGATCCGAGATTCCAACCCAGGACCTCAAGCTTAGCAGTAGCGCTTGTGACCTCAAGACCAACAAGGGAGTTTTATAACCAGTGTTGAAAGTACGGAAAATGTTCTAAAAACAAAATGTTGAGAATTCAATCCTACTTACATTACATTTTCAAAACTTCCAATCCAGCGAACTATATCGGTAAGTTCAACATTACTGCGTGGACTTTTCCCGGAATTCTCGACCGGCCCAGCGATGGGAATAAAAGTTAAATAAATGGACGGCGTACCGGCAAGTTTTAATAAGATTCTTGCGAGGTTTAGTACTGAAACTGTTCGCTGCGACCGCTCGTGTGTTGCTGCCCTGAATTGTGATACGTTTTCCTCTCTTTTTTTATTATATTTCTCTTTCATGGCTTTTAATAACGCGTTTTAAAGTTTTCGCAATAATGTTCGTTATAATAAAAATGTGGAAAATATTTAGCTGTAACAGTAAATAGGTTTCAAAAGAGTTTTAAGGAAATCACTTGAATTCGAGTCGTTATATTGAAACTGTAGGATAAGTATAATTTAAAATGTTAGTATGTACCTGGACAACAATATTAACGAATGTGTGGAGTTGGAGTTTCTTGCCCGTTCTTCTCCATAGGTACCAACTACGCTTTGGAATAATGGGCAACTAGCTTCATTTTTCTGACTGACTGACCCCTTGACAATTCAAAAGTGCCTGTAATTGGTTTATTTGAAATAAATGCTTTGAGTTTGAGGTTGAATATCATTATCCCGTTTTCATGTTTTCCTAGCCAATCTTGGTTAAAAAGCTTAATTCGAAGTAACCTAAAAATACAGTTACCTACATTATAATAACCTTTAATTGCTAGCTCGCATCCCTCGCGTAGCATTCCCGGGACATTGGCGACTTTTTGCTAGCCAGGTCGCGTCAGCAAATCCTTCAGGAGACCACTCACTTAATCCCGGGGCGGGTTACCGAGGGTTGGGGTGAGGGAGATGGAACTTAGAAACTTTTCCTGCCACTTTGTACCCCGATTAGTGTTGCAAGGTGTCCCAATTTTTTCCGTGGTATCCCGGGATTAAGCTGACCCCTTTGTGAGTGGTGAATTATTATTTTCTGCTTTTTGTGGTGTGGTAGTACTCAAAATATAATTGTGGCATTTGTCTCATTGTTCCATTTAACTTTCTTATAGTTGTTTTGGAACTTGTTTACATAATTGGTAGTACTCAAAATATAATAGTGACATCTGTCTCATTGTTCCATTTAACTTTCAGCTGTTTCGTAACTTGTTTACATAATTGTGAAGTCACATTGTAATTAGCAAATTGATAAATAGAAAACTTATTCCTTATAACTTGGTGTACATAAATAAATTACTGCCAGTTTATTGTAAAATGGCGAAGCACCAGATACAAAACTAGCAATATTCAACTCGAAAACCTCCTAAAAATCCCTGTCTAAATTAAATGGATCCCGGGAATTCCACCTGGCATTTGACAACACTATCCCGCGACCTGCGAACAATGTCCGATGAGGTGACGTTTTTATAAGATCCCGCCGGATATCTGCTCTTTATTTTTTTTCCGAAACTTTCTCTCTGATTGTGTCGGAAACTTACGAGCTGAGAATTATTATGATTGTTTTATGCTTTTGTGGCATTTGACAGTTAATTGTAGATTTTTTGAGTGACTATATGTGAATTAAAAAAGTTTATACGTCCTATTATTTATTAAGGAAAAAGGTCATATCTGGCTGTCATTATTTAAATTTTACATACATACATAACATCACGCCTGTAATCCCAGAAGGGATAGGTAGAGGTGTACCTATAGTACACCCAAATTTCGCCAGTTATGTTAAGTCCCATGTAATAGGGGGCGAGCCTATTGCCATCAACCGGGCACAGATCCGGGCTGCTACTGAGAAATTCTAGCCAATAACACTTTGCCCGACTTTTTTTTTTGGGTGGGAAATCCTCAAATGACTTCTCCCGCTCTGGGTGGTGCAGGAGGGCGTGTCAGACTTTTACTGACTAAAACCCACCCGTGTTCCTTCAGTTGCCTGTGCCAGGGCCACGGTATCTCTTTCGAACATCCCATTCATCACACCACATTCATTATGCATGTAAGAACGATGCAGAACGTTAAAAGCGTCCGTATTGAACTGACACTGACTTAAAATATTGACACTGACAGCTCTTGAACGCGTTTTAGACGTGCTGATCGCGTACAGTTTTATTGGTGAAATTGGCACATAAGCTGCTAAGCCAACACGAGTCAGCCTTAAAATATTTTCCTCTCTTTGATAATATCCTAAAGGCATATAAGAAGATTAACTCAATCTTAACCCACTTCATCAGTTGATTTCATTACAGTCTAGACATGAAACTAGGTACTAATTCTAGCCAAAAATAACCGTTTTGTCTCTTAAAAACCTTAAAAATATTCCAACGCTTATGATCTTTAATATTAAATTCTTTTCGTAAAATACTTAATTAATAAAACTTCTTACAAACTCCAATATAAAACTTTTTATTATTTGTGTTGTTTCTGTTTACGAGTTCTGAGTTTGTTTCTCCAGATTTTTTTACGAGTAATTAAATTTAATGAATATTATTTAGAGGCGGAGCGGCCATTAAGCTTTATTAGTGGTTGTTGAGATCTTTTTAAATAGGCTTAGTTAAGTATTAATAGAAAAAAAAAACTTTGGGTTGTTGAACACTTTTAGCAGCTTGAAAAATGACTTAAATAATGTAGGAGTAAGTAGAATCGTAGCTTTTATACTACCTAAATGTTCACTACCAAAACATCATGAGGAAACCGACATGTCGTAGAACCAAAAATTCGAAGACATGTGACATCTACCAACTCGCACTGGGTCCGCGTGGTGGAGTACGGTCCACTATCTCTCACAGAGAGGAGGCCTGTGTCCCAGCAGTGGGAACACAATAGGCTGAGTATGATGACAGTGTATCAAACAGAAACTCAAATTTGTCTTCACTCCTGCCTAGAGCCCATAGACATGAAATCTAACGTCATTTCTACTAGCAATAAGCTAAAACAGCTAAACCAACTAAACTAAATATTAAGCCCCATTCAACCGTAACGACGACACAGCTCTCACAAATCCTATAAAACTCTACATGCAAGTAATACAAGTTAGATAATTTAATACCAAACAAGACCCAAACGAAGTGCATTAATTTTAAGCCGCTATGGACATCCACTAACGAGCTGACCAGGCTTAACCGAATCTAACTTTAAATGATATTATAACGACATGGTGTAACTGTGCTGTATTTCTAAATCGCTTGGAATGCAACTCTCTTAAACCACGTTCACGCGGACGTAAAAAAATCGCGGCGGTATTTTTTCGCGAAGTGGATTTTCTACTCACTTTGTTAAACCGAGCATTGAAAATCCAACAGTGTGCATTCCAGCGCGTCGAATAACCACACTGTTTGATTTTCAACTCTCGGCGTTAGACAGTGCGTTAAAGATCCAGTGCGCGAAAAAATACCGCCGCGATATATTTCCGTCCATGCATACCTACGTGGATTTAAACTATTGGACGTAAAGCTGCGGTTGCACGGGCACTTTTTTTCTGTTTAATTATTTCCTCAATTATTCCCTGCAACAATTCAGTGGAGCAATATAGTTTAATACTTGAAAATTGCTTCGGCAATACCTAGTAAACGGACCAGTCGTGAGCACAAATTCCACGTGAACTGTTGTTGCCGTATTCTGTTTTTTACCTGTACATTATATAAGCTTGATCTTATATTTAACCTCATTGCCCCCTGCCCGTGTAAGAATTGCCGTGATAGGACATACGATTCGTAAGTTTTTAAAGTTGGTGTTTGTGCTCAAGACTCGCTACCTTTAATAGCTCCATTATTTACAACTTCTAAAGTTTTTTTACACTTGACAAAACATCGAAATTTATTTATTGTATCTACGTAAGATACATTAATAACCTTTCGGAATCAATTTTTATTTTTATTTTCAATATTATTTTGAAAAACGCATCAACATTCGTTGTGTGTTCTAGAAGAACAACGCGGTGGTCAGGCAGACGCAAAAAGCGTCTTCAATTATTATATTTATGTATAGATTCTCAATTAATCTAGTATTACCCAGTTTATTAAGTTGTTCCACAACGCTCAATATGTTGGAGCGGTGCAGTCAAATGCTTGGTGTCAGTTCTGAAACATTATATATTATATTTGACCAATGTTGCCCAGAATTTAAAAATTAAAGTGATCCGTGTAAGATAGCCTTTACACTGTGGGATGTAATACTTAAAGACATACGCGCGTAGTTTGCGGGCGGTAGAAGTTTGCAAATAATTTTGCGTTTATTGTGAGCAGGTATGTGTGAACTTTGTGCGGTAAGAATTTGAATGGGATGTTTTAAAAGTTGTCTTGGAGAATGTTGTGTAGTTTTGTTTGTGATAAGGGATTTTATTGTTTTTTAGAGAAAATAGGACACCATTCGTTGAGTGTTTTCCAGAAGGGTTAGGCAGAGTGTACCTACAGTGCTCCCACATTTCGCCAGTTATGTTTAAGTCACATGTAATAGGGGGCGAGCCTATTGCCATCAACCGGGCACAAATCCAGACTCCGGGCTGCTACTGAGAAATTCTATCTAGAAAAACCCAATAACACTTTGCCCGACCTGGGAATCGAACCCAGGACCTCATGCTCAGCAGTAGCTCTTGCGACCACTAGACCAGCGAGGCAGTTAGTCGAGTTATTCTTATAACATAGGTATTATATATTTTCAGTCGTTAAATCTACCGTTAAACCTAAATGTTTGTGATTTTGTTCTTATAAGCACGAGTTTTCGCAGAAGACTACCACAATAGAACATAGACCTACACTCACGTAATCCACATTTAAATACCCATATATCGCTAACCACTATCGAGCCAACACCGCACTGTATCGGGTTTATTCCCGCTCTAAATCCCGTCTATACATTGCCGCTTGGCCACCTATAATTCTCGCCCGTACATTTTCACAGGCAGCCTTCCAAGCCGCAGAGGAGCCGGCAGGTGTTCTAGCAGAAATTGTTTCTACCTTCCCAATGTAAATATTAGTTAATTAACTGTAAACCGAGTCGGTCGCCCCGGTCCCGTTCACTTGTTTGTCTTGGGATTCCAAGTTTAAAAATCTAGCATGACTGGAGCCTACCTATACAGGAATTGCATTTAAGAAATGCTTGTTCGGACTTTGTGACGCTTTTGAGATTTAAAGGCGAGATGGATATCGTGGTTGGTTTAGTGTTTTAAAAAAATTGTTATAGTGTGGCTTTGTATGTCGAAGCCTAGCTATTGCCCGCGACTTCGTCTGCAATCCGCGATGAAAAGTAGCCAAAATCAAAATCTTAAGTCATTCTGAGGCTGAGAATCAGCAGTTTCCGAACGTCAAAATTACATAAGAGACTGTCCCCGAAAACGCACGCCCTTCACCACTTCCTAGTGCTTAAGCTGGGAAGCGGTGAAGAGCATATATCCTTACCCAGGTCATGGTCTATCTGTGTGCCAAGTTTCATCCTAATCCGTTCAGGCGTTATGGCGTGAAAGCGTAATAAATAAACAAACTTACTTTACATTAATAATGTACGTTAGGAAAGTTAGGATAAGCAGTTATAGTTATTTGGTGTTACAAAGCCTAATTTCCACGTCTAGGGAAATGCCTTTTTCCATACCGAGAACTAACGAAAACGTACGTGTTAAAGCTAAATACCCACATTCTATTTACGACCCATTTTTTGTTGCGTAAATTCTTCGTCATCTAACATCATTTTAACTAGCATTTTCCAACAGACGAATCTATGTTAAAATGATCCTTGATAAACTTTAAACGATGAAGACATGAAGATAAACAGCTTACAGGCTCGCCTTGTCCTTTCATCTTGGTGTTGCTAAGCAAAACGTACACACTCAGTGTCTCATTAAAATCGGAGTTGTATATAAATAAATTTATTTACATTTTGCCCTTTATGATTCATATTTCCTGGAAGATTCTTATCTCACGAGGCATCGTCCACAAAGTTATTTTGTTTCAAAGACTTCGCTCCAAGTTACTATTCAATCCTAAAAGTATATTCAGTTCGGAGAAGCTCGTGATTTTATTTCCTGTGCTTTATTTGAATGCCCTTTTTTTTTTGTTTCATAATTATTTTTCGTTTTTTTTTGGAAAGCTTGATTCTGTTTCATATTCATACATATTATTCATAATCGTATAATTTATTTTAGAGTATATGGTAGGTATATTAAGATCTTAATATTAACACTTCACATAAACTACCGTTGCCGGTGTAGTAATATTAAAATTAAAATTAAAGTGCAATTAATATCCTTAATAACAAAAAATATAAATGCGTTTGAAAATATGAAAATGGTTTTTTTTTATACAATGCAATTTATGAATAAAACGTCACAATGAACTAATTAAATAATAAACATATGCTTAAAATAAAATTTAAAAAATGTAAATTAAAAATAATTAGTCGAAATACGCACACATACACAAAGTAATAAAATTTAATATCAAAATTCATAATTAAAATTCGTTAACTGAATAGAAATAGTTGTTTAAAAGCCAAGCAAAAATTGTCTTTCCGAATTTAGTGGTCAGCAAGCAGCACTTTAATGTTTATTCCTGGAAGGCTATGATCGGTAGATTGTTTGTAATTTTTAAGCTAGATGTTATTTTTGTTCATGGCTGTCGATTTAGTGTAGACGTAATTTTAAAGGTTGGACCAGAAGTCATCATCCGCCTAGCATATATATATATTGCATATATATATTGTATTACCTTGTTACGACGCGGTGGTACTAATTTCAGGTAAATTAAAGATTTTTTCGTGAAAAATTAACACATATAAATAATGACGGAAATCGATTCAGAAGCTGATTCTGAGCAAACTACTTCCAGGTCTTGGGCTTATTGTGTTACACGTTGTATACTAGCTGACCGCGCAAACGTTGTTTTGCTTCATTTGTTGGCCGATTCTCAGACCTAGCTCCAGCCGTTTCGGAGGAGTTTGGTAAAAAACATTGCGACACGAGAATGTTATATATTAGATACATATATAAATGTATATTTTTCTCTCTGTCTAGTCTGACCGGATGCAGCTGAACACCAGTATTTTACTTGGAACGACTGCCTATCTGACCATCACAACCCAGTTACCACGATACCCCTTGGTACCCGTCATACCGGTGATACCGGTTGTCAGACTCTCGGGCTTCTGACGACCCGAAACCACCAACCGTTCTTCGGTAACTTCACGCTACTGTAACTTCCCTGCTAGGGCAGGTAAATTAAGAAAAAAACTGTCAGAAGTAGGTAAGGTACAGTAGTTTATTATAATATAAAGTATAAAAAATTGGTTCAACTCTAGCAGAAGACTAGCGTGAGGTCTCAATATTGAGCGCGTGTTAAAAATTCTAGCCGGCCAACAGAAAGCTATAACTATAACTACTTTCCTGGTAGTTCCCAGGATGTAGGTGACTGGTGGCAGCCAGGTAGGTAGGTCGGTCTTCCAAAGGCAGTTAGGGCCGCCCGTAGGTTTGTGGGTGATGGGGTCCGCATGAATTGATGAGTGCCAACACCTAGCCGGAGGATCGTGTCGAAATGCGCAAGCACTCCAGCACCTCGGCTAAAGGTAGCAGCAGTACATCATGTGGTTTTAGTCAGTAAGAGTCTGACAGTCTCCTCCGCCCACCGCAGGGTGAAGGATATTCATGAGAATGTCCACACGATAAAAAAAGGGTTACAGCCCTCGTAGCGGCCGTAATGAGGATAAATCCGGTACGGAAGAACGGGACCAACGGCTTTACGTGCTCGGGCACGGAGGGGTCTTGATATGTAAAGATGGTCACCCATCCACGGACCAACCGCGGCTGTTATTACTTGGTATCATCTACAATTTCTGTCTGTCAGTAAAATAAACGAAAATGCAAATCAAAGTCTTACAGAATACCAAAGAATACGAAACAGCTTTTAACATAGCAGATACAAATCATCAAAAACCTACCCAACATTATCGATCATATTCCTTTCAATTACGCCCCAGTTATTTTCAACACGTGTAAAGCATTACCAACAGTTTCCGTTCATAAAAGCAAAGTACCATAGACATGGTCTGGTACGGTACTAATAGGAGTCTTATAAAATACCAAAGAATGCCAAAAGGTGTGTTTTAACATATCAGATACAAATCATCAAAACCTACCCAACATTATCGATCATATACCTTTCTCACTCCCCAATTACTTTCAACACGTGTAAGCAAGTACGAACATTGTCCGTTCAAAAAAATACGAGTACAAAGTACCATAAAATATACGTACGTCTGGTACGGTACTAATAGGTACCAATTATTTTCTCTCGCCATATGTATAACGCGTTTCAGGAATCCTGGCAATGTTTGTCCTATAATTGGGTGTCGAGGAATCAATGCATGAAATAATTTGTAATGAAAGGCGCTGAGGCGTGGGGAGGGGGGAGATGATGCTTATATACGGACATACACAGCGTGTGTCAGAAATTTACTGAACGACTGAACAGAGATTGCACTACATTGCTTGACCAACATTGTAATCGCGAGAAAATTATCTGCTGTCAGTTGAAAACCAGCGTCAGGAACTAGTTATTTGGCATTTTTGCTGAACTCCTTGTTGGCGCAGCCGTGAGGTGCAATTGCCTTCTAATTTATAAAATCGACAATTTTTTTTCTACTTTATAATTATGTGCATTTCAGTCTGTGCTCAACAAATGTATTTTCTTTCTGTCTGTCCTATACATAACTTCAATACCTACTCAAATGTATGGAACGGCTACTGCTGAGCAGGAGGTCCTGGGTTCGATTCCCAGGTCGCGCAAAGTGGTATAGGGTTTTTCTATCTAGAATTTCTCAGTAGCAGCCCGGACTCTGGATTTGTGCCCGGTTCATGGCAATAGGCTCGCCCCCTATTACATGGGACTTAAGCATAACTGGCGAAATGTGGGTGTACTATAGGTACACCTCTGCCTTACCCTTCTGGGATTACACAAATTTTTGGTAATTAGGTAGTGGTATGTACCACACCTTTAAATATGACCACATCTTAATGATACATGCTGTAGACGGCAATACTTTGAATGTACTGATTTATTTACGTACTTCTGTATAGTGGATTAGTACAATTTTAATAGAAATCCGGTGGTGTAGAAAATGTTGTATCGCAAAATTGCTCTATGAAAGCTTTTAAGGTACTCATTATATTGAGCTTTTAGGCTAGATTATAAATATTTTCTTTGTCACTTTTATTTTTAAAACACTAAATATTAATTATCTGTATTAACCGGGTTTCTAATGACACATTAAACTAGGCTGATTTTCGCCTTGCGGCTGGTCGCTTACCAAATTGTCTCACAAGCCGAATCGCCGTCCATTTACACAGGTCGATAAAAATCGCAGGTGACTAGTTCATTTTGCATCAAAATGTCGCCTTTCATGCGGTGGGCGATCGCTTGCGACTGAGCATATCCACATTCCACGGTCGATTTTTAGTCACCCACCACTTGCGACCTGTCGCCGCACGACGTTGGTCGAAACTAACTATTACTTACTATATACTAACGTACTAACTTATAACTTACTTATTATATTAACTTGTCACAAGTCTGCTACTATAAGTACATTCACAGAGAATGAGGAAAAGTGGTCCACCGTAACGGTACGTTCACACGGAGACATCAATGTCTAAGCCGGATCTGATTTTTGCAGGATACGGTTTAGTCACAATATCTATCTAATATATAAAATTCTCGTGTCACAGTTTTCGTTGCCATACTCCTCCGAAACGGCTTGACCGATTTTGATGAAATTTTGTGTGCATATCGGGTAGGTCTGAGAATCAGCCAACATCAATTTTTTTTTTTTAATTTTTTTTCAAAAAAAAACAAATTTGCAAAACAACGTTTGCGGGGTCAGCTAGTAATTTATATGTATGAGTTCACACGTGCATTCGGTTTGAAGATCCGGTAAAGAACCGAAACGGGCAAAACTAAACATCCGATTTTGCGACTGCAATCAGTCACACGGCAAAATACCGAATACGATTCAGTGACAATAGCATTTTAATACATCCGTTCACACCAGCGCAGATTCGGTTTTTTACCGAATGCCGCAAAAATCCAGGTACGACACGTCGAGCGATGGACGCGCTCGCGGTGGCGTGGCGCCGCTGGGGAAGGACAACCGCACCGACCGACGACGACTACTGAACGCTTTTCTGCAAAAAACCGAATAGCATAATCAGACGATAACACACCACTCTCACCGTTTTTTACAGAAAAAACGAAACCGAACGCCGTGTGAACAGAGTATTCGGTTCTCCCGTATACGGTAAAAATACAATCCGGTAAAACGTGTCTGCGTGTGAACGTAGCGTTATACAGTTTATACTAGTACGGAGTTAACAACCATAATAAGGTACCGATACCAAATATACCTCACAAAAATGTATATATGGATATATATGTAGGTATATATGTATGTGTATGGATATATAGTTCGTACTTCACAAAAATGTACCTATTTTTGCTGCTTATCTGTTACTACTTGTGAGTTTTTCAAGGTTGTTATATTGATTTGGCAAACAAAGAAGTATTTTTTTAACTCTACTTTGGCTCTTGAGTTTTAGTCACCTACGGCCTAGCCGAATTACCATTTAGACCGTCGATTTTCTTCGTGCGGCATGAATCGTATGTCTATAGTCACCTGTGTATCACCGTTCGGAGAATACAGGCATAATGTTATTTTAAGTTATAATAAAATTATGAAACTTGCTTCTGCACGCGACTTTGGTAGCGTATTTGAACATAAAACACTGTAAGCAGAGGTGAAATTCCCGTGTACTTAAGATCGTTCGCATTCTAAATCTCAATCTGCCTTAAATGTTTCTCATTTACAGTGGCATTTATCACTAGCGAATATATTTTTAACATTTTAAAATACGAGAATTGGCCTTTAAAGCACTGATTCCAAAAAATACCTTTTGCAAACTTACAAAAAAATCTATTTAACTTCTTTATAATATTAGTTTAGATTGAAATTACCCATGAGCTAAACTCAGGAACCAAATTCAGCTCATAAAGCGCTTCGCCGTCAAAAATCAGCATAATTTAAAGCACAGATATCACAAATTTACGGTGTAATAAATTTCCGTACCTATAGCGCACCGTACCGTCGAATCATCGGGCGAGATAATAATTTTGTAAAACGTCAATTTTATCGATAACTTATTAACGTTTATATCGACGAAGCCATAATTTAGTTTGAATGGACCATTATTGATATTATAAGTTATGATAGATCGATTGTTTATACTATAAATTGTTATCCGGGTGTGTTAAAGTTAGGCTTAACTCGGGACAGTTTTGACGTCAATTTGGAGAACTTAATGTCTCCCAACTTTAAAACATAGTCCATTGGTTGCAATTCAGCTATTTTCTCTCGGACCAATAGTTCATATTTGTTACAGTTGAAATGGCAATCATGTCATTTGTTTTTGAATTTTGAATTTTTCTTTCTTAGATTATTTTATATTTTTTAAATGTGAATACGTTGTAGGCCTTGTAGATTGTAGATATAAAGAGCATAGTCTATTTATTAAGCGTATGGTACTTGTTACAGGCCTACACTGTCCTCCTATACCTAACACGAACAGTAGAAGCGCGTTATTTTTTTATTTTTATATCGCTGCATTATGCTGAGATAGGAGCCTTTTTGGCCTCGTAAAGGTCTTTTTGTTGTTATTCTGTTAGTTTTTTTTTATTTTTTTATTTTTTATTTTAATTTATACCTTAATTTTCTTTCTTTTACTATTTGTATTCCCTGTGCGTGTCCCAATTTTTTTTTTCTTTCTTTAAATGTTTTTAAAATAGTGACCGTGGAGTTTCTTGCCGGTTCTTCTCCATAAAAAACGACCAATTGGAACCGTGCATCTAGATTCTGAAGTTTCATAAGTGCCCATGTAGGTTTATGTTTTTTTCATTATTTTAATTTTGATGTAAAATAAAATAAAAAGTTTGGTCTGTTTTTTTTACAGTTGGTACAATATTATCTGGCAGATACACCCGAGGGTTTTAAACAAAGCATAGCTACTCCAACTGCCGCGGCGGCTAGTCTAACTTTTATTGCAATTAATAGTTCAGTTTTCATAAATATGATTTAAAAAAAACGCTCCAAATATTAATTGGCATATTCCAATTAAACACCCCTTCCCTTGCTGTGAACCATTAACTAGCTAACGAAACTTCGAAGCTCACGCCCTGTTCATCGTAATTAATTCTTTTTTCACCCATTATAATTTGTTTGTAAAGTTTACATGCTAGTTTAAAACATGAATTTGAAAGAACATAAAAATAAAAAGTTATTCAATAAACAAAAAAGTTATTACTTGTTGGCACCCCTTTTTTTTTTTTTTTTTTGTGTGGGAAATCATCAAATGACTTCTCCCGCTCTGGGTGGAGCGGGAGGGCGTGTCAGACTTTTACTGACTAAAACCCACCCGTGTTCCTTCAGTTGCCTGTGCCAGGGCCACGGTTTTCTCTGTGGAATAACCCGCGACCCTGAGGCGTGAGGCCCTATCGGACCCCGTCACTTTGTGCTGACATCTCTTTGAGGCGCGCGTGGAACACAACGCGCCGTCGACCCGGGCCTGGTCCTTACCGGACAGCGAGCTACCCATTGCTCGCCATCCGCAAGCCCGCGCCTACGGTGGCCGGGAATCTGCAGGCGACTCCCGACGCCCAGGGCGTCTCCTGCGGCGGCTAGTGGGGGCGTGAGGGCGCAATGCTCTCTCCCTCACCCGCTCCGCCTCCTCCTTCGCGAGCATTACTGCTTCGCAGAAGGAGGTGACGGCTTGCCATTCCCTCTCGCTCCGTACCATGGCCTGGACCAGGGCCGGACGCGAGAGATCGCCGCCGCCAATCACCTCCGCGAGGACACTGCGGTGCTCCGCCCAAGCTGGGCATACCTCCACCGTATGCTCCACCGTGTCCTCCGGGCGATCCACACAATGGTGACACCCGGGCGTTTCCTCCCGCCTTATGCGAAACAGGAACCTCCCGAAACAACCGTGTCCGGTGAGGACCTGTGTCAGGCGGAAGGTGAGGACGCCGTGGCGCCTCTCCAACCACTCCTCAAAGAGGGGACTTACCGCCGCTATTGTGGCGTGCCCAGCACTGGGTTGCGACAATCGCACCCTCCATGTCGCCATGAGATCCCGCCGGAGCTCTGTCCGCTGTACCGTGATTTCTCGCGGCAGCGGAGTTACACCCCGGCGTTTTGCCTCCTCGCGCCACTCCCATACGTGCGCGAGGGCTTTTGCCTCCAGATCCCATGGCGGCAATCCGGCAAGGAGGCTCGCCGCCTCGCATGAGACCGTGCGGTATCCCCGGACCAGCCGGATGGCCATGACCCTTTGGGACGCGTTCAACCTGCGGGCCGGTCGGAGCCTCAAAGAACGCGCCCACACCGGTGCCCCGTAAAGGGCCATGGACCGCACGACTCCCGCGTAGAGCCTCCGGCAGGAGGCGTTTGGACCCCCTAGATTGGGCAGGAGCCGCCTCAAGGCAGCCCCAGCCCGCTCCAGTCTGGGAGCCAAACGTCGGAAATGCTCCACGAAATTCCACCGGCTGTCGAGGACGAGTCCCAGGTACTTCATCGTCGACTCAACGCCGATGTGAACCCCTCCCGCCGTTATCTGGGAACCCGACAGTGGCGCGTTCCGAGGACCATGAAAACACATGGCCTCGGACTTGTGCAGGGCCACTTCGAGTCCCAACTGCCGGATCCTCTCGACGATTGTCGCAACCCCGAGTGTCGCTTGTTCAGCCGCCTCCTGGTGCGACCTCCCCTGTGCCAGGACCAGTGTGTCGTCAGCGTAGCACACCACGCTGACGCCATTCGGGAGGTCGGCGCGCAGCACCCAGTCGTAACCGATATCCCACAGAAGCGGCCCCAGGACCGATCCCTGTGGGACACCGCACGACATCTCTCGCCGGTTCCACTCTCCCCGGTGACCGGGGTAGATGACGGCCCTGTCCGTCAAATAGGCCTCGACCACGCGACAGAGGTAGGTCGGCATCCGGTGATACCGCAATGCCTCCCTGATGCAACTCCAGGGCAGGGTGTTGAAGGCATTGGCGATGTCTAGAGACACCGCCAAGACGACCCCACCCCGGGCAACAGCATCCCCCGTCGTGAGGGCTCGCACGCGCATGATGGCGTCCACCGTAGAGCGCCCCCTGCGGAAGCCAAACTGGCTCTCCGCCAAATCCGGCCCCACCCGCACCAGCCGCCCGACGAGGCGGTTTGCAATAACTCTTTCAAAGAGCTTGCCCACCTCGTCGAGCAGCACGATGGGCCGGTAAGCGGACGGAGAGTCCGCAGGGCGCCCCGGCTTCTTAATGAGGACCAGTTTCCCCGTCTTCCAGCGAAGTGGGAACTGGCCCTCCTCCATGCATGCGCTTAGGAGCCCCATAAGTCGAGGCCCGAGAGCCTCCATGGCCAGAACCCAGGCTCTTCCAGGTAAGCCGTCGGGTCCTGGGGCGGTATTTTTGGCACTAAGCCTATGTACCGCCACTCTCAGCTCTACCCCGGTCACCTCCGAAGCATCGTCGTCGTCGTCGGCAGTGTGGTCCGCATCCGGCACCGCAGTAGGCGGAGTCATGGGCGGGGGAGTATGCCCCCCCCGCGAAGGGAACAAAGTGCTCACCACCTCCTCCATGAGCTGGGGCCGGAGACTCTGCGTCAGTGGGGGAGCCCATGGGCGGAGTTTATCTCGCACCATTTTGTATGGGCGTCCCCACGGGTCCCTGTTCAGAGTCTCCAGCGACTCCTCGCGGGCCAGGGCCCTGGCCCGCAGGATCTCCGCTTGGAGGGCGGTCTTCGCCGCTCTGTACCCCTCGTACAGCTCCGCCTGAATGGCTTCCGTATTCGGAGGGCGAATACGTAGCCTGCGGTGCCTGGTGTACAGGTGTCGCGCAGCCACGCACGCCTTGCGCAAAGCCGTCAGCTCCGGCGACCACCAGCACACCTGGCGCCAAGCACGTCCGGGCTGGACCCGGGGCATTGCCACGTCACATATTTCGGACATGGCCTCCCGGAACCACTCCGCCTCGTCGTTGATGTCAGCAGGCCTGTCCGGTGGTGACACCCAGGCCTGCACGATCGAGGCTTCCAGGAGGAGCTCCCGGTCCAGCTGCTTCAGCGCCCACCGCGGACCACTCGGGGCCTGTCGGACCGGCGCGCTCGAGGTCTGGGCGGAGACGTCGAACCGGATGTACCGGTGGTCGGAATAGGTCTCCACCCCCTCCATGACGCGCCAGTCAATGACGTGCGGCGACAGAGCGGGGCTGGCGAACGAAATGTCCACCACTGATTCACCCCGCATACGCACACACGTTGGGACAGAACCCCGGTTTAGGACGACCAGGCCTGTCTCCAGAGCCCAGTCCTCCACCATCCTGCCCCGCGTGTCCGTGAGCCGGGAACCCCAAGCCAAGTTCTTGGCATTGAAGTCCCCGAGGACGAGCACGGGGAGGGAACGAAACCCGACGACGACGACTCTCAACTCCGCTAGGGAGTTGTGGAACTCGGCGAGAGTTCGGTTCGGAGAGAAGTACACCCCTACCACGACTATCTCCCCGAACCGTGCTGCCACGCAACCCCGTCCCCTCTTGACGGCCTCGAGGGACAGGGTACCGGCGGCGGCCGACGAAATTAGGGCCACTGAGCCGCTCAGGTCCTCCACCCAGTCATCCCTGGGCGGGACAAAGTACGGCTCAGCGACCACGGCGATGTTAATCGACCACTGCGCCATGCTCTGGAGCAACATATCCTGAGCAGAGGCGCAGTGGTTGATGTTCGCCTGGAGGAGGCGTAATGGAGCCATTACTGACACTCCATATCAGCCCCCTCCCGAGCCTCCTGTGGAGGCCCTGCCACGATGGTTGCGGCGGCGACGACGGTGGAGGCGGCAACGGCGGCGGCAGTAGCGGCGGATGCAGCCTTAACGGCGGTGGCAGTGGGCTTTCCCCTGCCCCTGCCCCTGGCTTTGGCGGGTGGAGCGCAGACCTTACTCCCAACCCGGTGATCGGCCGGCATGCCAGCTGCCGCACATATAAAGCAGTGCGGCGCGGCATTGCACGAGCCGGCCTTGTGACCGGGCTGACCACAGCGGAAGCAGTGACCGCTGCGGTCCACCTCCGAGGCGCATTGCACTCCCACGTGGTTGCCCACTTGGCAGCGGAAGCACCTCAGAGGTCTGGGTTCCCGCAGTTTGACCTGCGCGGAGACCCAGCCCACCAGGAGCCTTCGGCCCTCCCCGGTAATTTTTAGGGCCGCCGTCACGGGGCAGCTCACCGTTATAGCTCGCATCCCCGTGAAGTCAGGGCGAATGGTGCCTGCCCTAACTTGCTCGGCAGAGCACCCACCAGTCCTAACGACGGCAGCCACCACCTCTTCTTCCGTCACGGAGTCGTCCAGGCCCAGAATGCGCATGTCAGCGCACTTCGTTGGCCTGGACACTCGGGCCTCGTCCGCATTCAGGCACTCCTTTAGCTTTTCAGCCAAAGCGTCCGCGGTCGGGCCGCTGGCCGCACCGGGAACCTCCAGCATCCGGGCCCCAGTCGCAGTGACCCTTATCCGGAGGCCATTGGTGACACCGAGCTCCCCGAGGTTTACCGCCGCCTTCGCCTTGGCGAGCACCTCGCGGTAGGTCGTGCCCTTCTTCTCCGCTTCCGGCTGTAGAGTGATCACTACAGCTGCGGACTTTGGGGCACGGAGCCTAGCCGCGACGCTTCGCTCTTTGCGCCGCTGCCGCCTCTGCCTTCTTCTGGCCGCCCTTGCTGCCTTACCCGCCTTCCCCTTCTCCCCGACTATTTGCCATTCGGCGTCGGTCGGAGGAGATTTAGAAGGCGGTTTGGAGGGCGGGGGCGGTCGTCTTGCCGTCAGGGCTTGGGCCCTTGGCGTCTGCGCAGACGCCGATTTTGCCAGGGGCGGGCCTGTGGGTTCCGCCACGGCCCCACTTTGGGTCTGCCCCAAGGACCCTAGTTTGGCCGCGGTGGCTGCATAAGAGGCAGCCTTTCGCTGGCCCGAAACCGGCTGGCTCGCCGCTAGAGGGGGGCGCAGGACAATGGCCTCCAGAGCAGAAAACCGACTCCGAAAGGAAGCCAGCTCCTGCCGCACCAGGGTCAGAACCCGGTCCTCGGCAGACACGGGCTGGCCTTGCTCCTGCTGCGCCCTTACTGGTAGCACCTCCCTGGAGCCCGCTCCTCGGCTCTTAGCGAGATCTGCTCGCAGCTCCTCGTTCTCCTTTCGGAGAAGCTCCATGGCGGCAGTTAGGCGGGCAACCTCCGCCCGCATCTCGGACATGCCGTCCGGTGGAGGCCCGAAATGGATGGACTCCGCTGCCTGCATAATGGAGGCCGTGGCTGCGGATATGGCCTTGTCTTTAGAGGATTGAACCCTCTTCAAGGCCACACCCTTGATCGCAGCAACCACGACCTCCGCAAATCTGGCCGATCCCTCCGATTTGGAGCCGCCAGCGGCATCCGGCTCACCACCTGACGACTCCGAAAGACCACTGCCACTGGCAATTTCAGGGCGGCGCCCCTTCGTGGTTAGCCTTCCGGCTCGCTGGGCTTGCTCGGCTGGGCTGACTCTGCTCGGCTCCTTGTCCTCCTTGGTGTTGAGCCCTCCGCCCCTTCCTCGGACACCACCCCGCCGACTGATTTTCCGGGCCGAGGTCATTCCGCCATCCGAGAGTGACCCCTGGCCATCCCCCGGATTGGGCCGCTTCCGGAAGAACCGTTTGTTCTTCGCAGCAGCCCCCATTACTACGCGCTCCGGGCTCTTAAATGAGCCCTCCGCGCCAGATGCAGCGTCAGACTCTGACCGCTCATCTATCCCCTCCACTTCGCGAGTTTTTTCCCGCGAGTGAGATTGCGAACCTCCTTGGCTCGTCAGACATACGTTGCCCCCCCCAGAATACGATTGGGGGCTTGACGTTCCCGAAGGGAACGTGGCGGATTCTCCGGCTGCTGAGCAGCCGGTACCGCCCTGGGGTAGTTTTTCTTCGTTTGTCTTTTTCATTATTTTGTTTCCTTTGAAGGGTGTGGTCCCTTGTTTCCCTCCCCCCCCCGCGCTAGTGACCGGATTCCCTCCGGCCATTCATCCCCTCGGCACGCTCGACCTTGGGATTGGGGTAATTTTTTTATAGAGGTTGTCTTCCTCTCCCCTTCCCACTCGACGCCCACAAAACTCACCCTCTGCAAACAGAGGGGGTGTGGACGGAGATAGCCACCAGACCTGTCCCGAAGACGGACTGGCCGCCCCAACCCTAGCCCGGTTCCCCTCATCGACCATAATAAATGATCGATGATTGGAACCATGACCCTTCCCCATTTGTTGAAGATTGGCCGCCAACCCCAACTGTCCACCAAAAGCAGGTGGACAGTTGGAGCTGACGTTGCCCAGGGTGCGCCGCGTGGAGGCTCTTCAACATGCGACCCCTGGCACCCCTGTCTCCTTTGTCACCGAAAGTATTTAATTCGACTCTGTTAATTTTGGGCGTCGTTCCTAAATTTCGTATATTTCCAAAAAACCTTTAGTTTCTTTTTAAAATGTACCTAAATGACAAGTAGTACATGACAGCATTTGCTTTAACATGATAGTCGCTTAAAATATCACCTAGTAACAAAAAAACTATAAACATATCTTCGTAAAGTTCCTTGTATAATAGGTACATCAGCTTTCTTTCGTTACTTTTTCTTTTCACTCAAGAAAAAACCATAAATTAATGAAACTATGAAAGCATAAATGTTATAATAAACGCTGCAGAGCTAAATGCAGGGGTTCCTTGCCGCATTCACGACAGATTCAATCAAGCCCTCGGCTTTTCTATATTAACGTTATATCCGTGTACGTCGGTGGCAGGAAAACATTGCGGGTAGGAAATTACGTTTCCTACCGCTCTGTGTACCGATCAACAAGTAATGCAGAAGTTCTACTAAGTCGTATGAAGTCGTAAGATTTACCGATCGTCAATGTGAACAGGCAATAAAACACTGTGCAGGATATGGCAGCAGTATTATCATGGCCTGTCGTCCACTCCACTACTCAAAATTAACTTTAAACTCACCAGTGAATATCCAGAATGCCACAGCACTAGTAGTTCAATCAATGGCGGTCCGTAAACGACGCTCTATGGATGCAAATCTAACAGTGCTTTTTTGAAGTGCTTGGATGCACTCTGTTAGATTTTCAGTTCTCGGCTCGACACCGATAGTTGAAAACCCATCCGCGATATATTTACGTCCGTGTGAACGAGGGCTAACGCGTTGTTAATTAGTTTGTAATTGGTTGCGTCGTGGCCTTGGAAAATAATTTATAAGACGTTAACATAATTCCAAAGTGTCGGTACCACTTTCATGAACTCCATTGATGCCAAAAATTTCCCTTACGAGTGAATAAAATAATCACTGCGTGATATATAAGGGAGTAGGTTTTTTTTTTGTTTTGTAATTTGTGTAATTTTTTTAACACTTTGTGCGGGGTCCTCTGCGAGTACCTTTTTGCAAGTCGTTGTTGTACTTCTGCAAATCTTACTTAGTGCGTGTACTTCCTGTACCTCTGTTGTGAGTATACCGCGAAAGGTCGACGGCGTCCCCTAATTCACTGAGTAATTGCCGAGGCGACAAAACGGGCGATGCGATGGGCTGACTCATGTTCCGGTATCTACAGGTGGGATTAAGGAGTACACCACAAAACATCCTCATTGATGCAGATTTTCTCAAAACACTAAACTAAATGAGCGGATAAATGATGATAAATGATTTTTCTTCCAACTATGCTTTAATTTCATCACAATCACACTAAAAACTCAGTACAAAGCGAGTCTTTAATGCTCTAGAGCAATAAAAATGTATGAAAATTCATTATTGCACAGTTTTTTTAAATCGCAAAAAGGTGCCAATCTCAATGGATTAGCTCTATTCAGCCAGCCGATATCAATACTTTTTTTTTACGTACGTTTTATTCGTTTCTATCCTACTTGTTCCAAATTTAAATATAAATTTGCCCAACAAAACTCTTAACCTTACGTTTAATAATTGCTCAAGTATAACTTTTAATTTCAATAAACTTCTATTTTAACTGTTTGATATGAGTTTATTTTATCTACTATTCCTATAGGTAATAGTTGAAAGAAAAGCAGATTATGCACCTCGCCTTAAGTAATTTATATTGCCCTCGTGCCTGTTAAATCAGGCACTCGGTGCAATAATAAATTACTTTGTGCTCGATGCAATAATCTACTATTATTTCTGTTAATATGTTTATACAAACACTTTCACACGTCAATAATATTAACTAAATGAGGTCGGCGTTTCCTATCTACTCTGAGAAAAAACACCGAAACAAACTCAGAGGTCACAGTCTCTTTTAAAATCTTGACATAATCTTGGTCTGATCATGAGAGGATCATGTAGATTTGTGTCTGAAATGGGCTTTCGAATCTTATGATGTATCGTAATGTTGCAATCTCTATTCTGGGCTACAACGCCGAGTGCAGTGCGTGCAGCGAGTAGAATTATTTGTTATGTCCTGAGAACACTATGCGTTTTGTGTAACACCTCAAATCTATGGAAAGGTTACAAAAAAGACCCGTCTAAATGTATCGAAATGTAACAAAAAAGTAGCCGTCCAAATCTATGCACATAAAAATGACAAGGCGATTTTTTTTCTTCTGATTCTGATTACGTTTCACGAACGCACCCGGCTTTATATGGAGTTACATACTCCTCCTTATTCGGAGTGGTCTGACCTTCCAACCGTCGAAGGACTCGTATCTCGAGGGCTCTGATAAGATGAAAAACAAATGCCGTATAGCCTCGAGCGCCACGATTTGGGGTCACATCGTGAATTCTGATTCGAAAACAGTATATGCAGGCAGAGGTCGCGACTTGTACATTAAGAAAACATGTGCATTCACCAGAATGTAGGTATGATGTACCCAGAGGGGTTTGACCTTCAAAAAGAGCTGCTCCAATAAGTTTACACAGACATAATTTATGTGTAATTTGTTTTTTTTTCATTTTTTTTTCTTTTAATGTTTTTTTCTATATACGTACATTTTTATCTAAACAATGACATGTATATATATACTGTATAAAGTGTAATATTGTTAAAATTTTTGTGAATGTGAGGACTATGTGGGTCATTGCATATTTTTTTCTTCTTTTTATGATGATGGTCTGGCTGTTTGAGTACTTTACGCGGCCTCCCCAAATGTCCTTTTTTTTGTATTGTTCGTCGGATCGTTGAGCTCCTTAGTTCTGAGTTGAGCTGCACGATGATTGACAAATGCGTTCACTGACTGGACATGTCCACTCTAATCCGTGTGGTTCTTTCCTCAAAAGACCATTTCAGACACCAGTCTACATAGTCCTCATATGATATGACCAAGATTATTTTCATATTTTATTTACACTTTGACATTGATGCACTTTATATATGCAATGACATTTACTTTGTAAAGGATTATACTATTTTAATTATTGTGAATGTGAAGACATTGTGGTTTTTTTTTTTATGCATCTTTTTTTTAAATTATTAGTTTTAATCATGGTCTGGCAGTTTGAGTAATTTATGCGGCCTACCCAAATGTCCTTTCTTTGGTAATGTTCGTCGAATCCTTTAGCTCCTTTAGTTCTGTGTTGAGCTGCATGACAACTGACAAATGCGTGCACTGACTGGACAGGTCCACTCATTCTGTGTGGTTCTTTCTGGACTTTAAAAGAGACTGTGACCTCTGAGTTTGTTTCGGCGTTTCTTCTCAGAGTAGTCAGATAGGAAATGCCGATCTCACCTAGTTTTTAAAATATGATTGACGTGTAAAAGTGTTTGTACAAACCTATTTACAGAAAATAAAATCATTTATCATTTGAAAGAAACATATTTACATTTAGGCAATGACGGATAGCTCTTTTTTAACCCCCGACGGAAAAAGACGGGTGTTATGAGTTTAACGTGTGTATCTGCGTGTGTCTGCGGCATCGTAGCTCATAAACGGTTGAATCGATTTTGTTGTTTATTTTTGTTTTGTTTGAAAGGTGACTTTAAAGGTAACGTTTTCTTAGAAAATCAGTTCAGCCGTTTTGAGAGGTTTTTGTTTGTGTTGGAGTTTTTTATTATTTTTTATTTAACTTGTTTAAACCTGGTGTTAGGGTGGTCTGTCTTTGGTGTTTGTGAAGTTAATTAAAATTTTAATGTGGAGTCCATTTAGGGGAGTTTGGTGAAAGTAAAAAAAAAACTGATTTTTTTCACTTTATTCTTTTCTTTCATTGTTCTTTACAAACTCCGTTTTTGTTGAGTTCTTATTTGTTCTGTAGATACCTTAATATTTGTGTAGTCCATCATACGCATAGCAGAAACTACAGTACGCCACCTGCTACGATCCTTACATACTCCTTTTGCTGCATTTACGTTCATACATCTGGTTATTATTAAATTCCTCTTGGATATAAATAGAACCGTAGACATGAATTAATCTATTATAGGATCGTTAACAAGATTCATCCTTCACAAGGAGACCAATAGGAAATCGGATTTGTCGAGAGTTCCGATTGGGGATCTACTTATTTCATTTATTAATCGTTTAGTGGAGAAGTCCGAGCGTAGAGGGTGGATAACCCTTGTCTTTATCTATTATCTTAGGCACTCCTAATCGACTTGCTGGTGCGGCAGGTACTAATCTATTTGTATAGGTAGAATACAGATACTATGTGATCTTGACAGTGTATTTTCAAAGAGATCGGCCAAAAAGTAACCGATATTGGTATTAAATGCGCCCTAACAATCAATTAAGCTGATAAATCTATACTTATAAATTAAAAAGTTACAGGTGACAAAGTGACAATCCTATGAAAAAAAAATGTGGGAAATGTCGTCCACTATGCACCACAAACATGCATGTATAACGTTCGTTTTAACGCGCTGATCTCTGGAACTGCTTGTCGGATTTGGAAAATTCCTTTTGCATTTTATAGTCCAATTATTCAAATATATGTGCCGATTAAAAAGAAAAAAAGTCAGAAAGATCGCTAAGCGAAGACAAAGTAACGCTGAGTAGGCGATGCGATGCGACAGGACTTTGGACACCGAAGAAGTCGCGGGCAGAAGCTAAACTATGAAACTGTTGTGTTCACTTGTACAGTTTATTTTACATCTAGGTCCTGAATTCCAAAACGACTTGCCCTACATTACAACCACATTGACATCCCAATCATTTCTTGAACCTCCTTTTATTTATGCTCATGCATAATCAGCCTATAACGTTCCCACTGCTGGGACACAGGCCTCCTCTCTATGAGAGGGAGTGAGCCGTAATCCGCCACGCGGGCTCACGGTAGATGTCATATGTCTTCGAATGTTTGGTTCTGGGACATGCCGGTTTCCTCATGATGTTTTCCTTCACCGTTTTGAGAGCAGTTATGATGAAATTAAGTTTAAGCAAAGTAAAGCGCCTGCCTGGGTTCGTACTCACGACCTACAAATTGTAAGTCGGGACCACTGCTCCTAATAAAATAAAAAATAATGCTCGCATTGTAATATTACTGTAACATAACATCACGCCTGTTGTCCTCGAAGGGTTAGGCAGAGGTGCACCTATAGTACAACCACGTTCCGCCAGTTATGTCCCATATGGTAGGGGGTGAGCCTATTGCCATCAACCGGGCACAAATCCAGACTCCGGGCTGCTACTGAGAAATTCTAAATAGAAAATTATGCTATACTACAAAACGGCCCACAATTCACACATTGCAACAGTTCTCATCACAAAAACCATCGTCCATATTCCCGGCACAGTTAAATCTCCTATACATATTTTATTCGTGGGGGATATTCACCC
Organism: Dasypolia templi; assembly: GCA_963555695.1. Lineage (NCBI taxonomy): Eukaryota > Metazoa > Arthropoda > Insecta > Lepidoptera > Noctuidae > Dasypolia > Dasypolia templi. The sequence goes on along the minus strand of OY743137.1, from coordinate 6,208,535 downwards.
CGTGTCGTGGCCGAGGCGTTAGTCCGCCGCCGCCGCGCCGGGGGCGTTTTTCCCCCGACATTTTTATCGTGGATAATATTGAAATCAAAATAGCTCACGCCGGAGAAGGCCCCCATAAATTCTGCGTACCACAGCGGGCGTTCTGGTCTGTTCCAATTTTAGTATGTGACTGTCAATTTGTATTCTTTGCGCCGTATTATGTGTGGATTCTGAACTGTGTTGACGTCTGCGTTGGTTGGACTCAAATAAGTTTGTTGATCGTATTTTCAGTGATAGCATGCGAATAGCAGTTTTCGATATTAACGGTATCATACAAAGGTTTAAATGTAAACTTGATTCCGTATAACTGAAACCCAGCATTCCTTTTTCTTTTACCTGTAGATAAAACACCACGAAACAAACGAGACCATCTCCATAATTAATTAAAATTGTCTACTAAAATAATAATTTCGTCTGTTTACTTTGAAAAGCATCCGGGGTACAAAACAATAGTGACTCTTGGAGGGTGAAAGAGTTGAAAAGTTGGGACGGATGTAAATTAATGAAATTCTGCCACTACATAGTTGAAAGCTCGGCTTACAAAGCCAGGCACGAGAAGTTTGGGACTCAGAGCGAGTATGAAATGGATCGTACATATGTACACGTATTTTTTGAAATTATTCAAAATCAAAATATTTTATTTCACATAAACCTACATGAAACGTCAGATTCTAGGTGCACGGTTCCAATTGGTCGTTTCCCATGGAGAAGAGCCGGCAAGAAACTCCATGGTTATTCTTTTAAAAATATTTGTCTTTTACAATGATTTTTAATTACAGTGTTAATAGGTATGGGAGGACAGTGTAGGCCTGTCAACAAGTACCATATGTTTAACAAATAGGCAATGGTCTATAAATTTACAATCCACAAGGCCTACGACGTTCTCACATTTACAAAATATTAAATAATCTAATAAAGTAAAATCAAAAACTAATTAAAAATTGTAGGTATATAATGTCAAATAATGAAAATATTATGTCAGAGATATGTAAAAGTCAATATATAATAAAAAATAAAAATTGAACACCATTATTTGGGATATATTGATCGCTTTTATGCCTATTCTTCTTAAATCCGTATCAAAATGTCCTTAAAGCAAAATGGAACTTTCAGCAATTCGGCACAAGGAAAAATATCTTAGTAATGGTAATTCAAAAGCAATGGGGTAGTTGAAATTTATGATTTGACACAACTAAATAAAAAGTCTGCTGAAAAATTTGAACTGAGTTTTGATTCGTTTCTTTTTAAATTATTTTTGAACTCGATAATTTGTTATTTTTTTGTAAGTCGAGATGGACATTATTAGATTACTGTTCACTTTTCATTCTTTTCACTTTACTGGCCGAAATATTTTCAGGGACACACTTTTACTTATCTCTTTTAAGTTCTAATGAATACTTACGTAGTAAAAATTATAAGGGTGGCAAAGGTTACGACGAGTATTACGAGTAGTTGGCTCAGTATAAAACAGCCGAGCGCCGAGCCTAATTAAAAATGATTTATTAACTATTTAATAATTATTTAACATATATTTTATAGTGAATAATTAATAATTACTTAATAAATATTTAATAATTATTAATTGGCTAAAAAAATGTGTACAAACAAAGTGAAGGCCAAACTCCTGCGCTAGGGAAAAACACCAGTGATTCAGGAGCCACATTCTTCTCCCAATCAGTAGGTTCTGGATTTAGTTCAAGATCGGCTATGCTTACTTTTAAGATACACTATTATGAGTTCAGTTCAGATGGAACTTCCCCAAATGAGGTTTTTCTAAACTGACGTTCACTAACTCAGACCTAGTCCACCAGGTCTGAGCACCTGTCAAAAATGTCAAAGCGCCTATATTTTCTTAGTTCGTGACTGAATAATGAAAGTCACGATATACATTTTTTTTTCATTGTCGAAATGGAAGACACTGTTGTCAAAATGGCGCCAGCTGGTGGCGTGAATTTTCATGCCAACCCTCTGGTTGGTTCTCATGGCTGGTTCTGTTGTCTATTCAGTTTCTCTCGACTCCTTTATTGATGTGTGCGTTGTTCTAGTTCACTCATGTTTTAATTTCATTTTGGTCCCCAAAAGTAGCGCATCCTGATTATCATAACTTTATGTCCCGCTCCGTTGCCTCGCTCCACTTGCTCCACCAACTTCATACTACTATAACTTGTACAAAACTGACCCACTGCAGATGCTCGAAACAGCTTTAATACACAAATAATTACTGGAGACAAGTTCTGAGGACTCGAGTGCCACTGCGCAAACTTTTAAAAATTTAAATACCAACCAGTCGTCTAGTTCCTTTTTCGAGTTGCTGCCAAAAGTGGAGCTTGACAGTATTTTATTTTTTATTTTTATGTCGTGCTTTGAATAAAGAATGTTTAATTACAATTTTAGTGTCTGGCTGGTTTGTTTATTCAAAGTTTGAGTTTATAAATGGAAGATGATGGAGTTACGACTATGCTTGAGTTGGAAGTTGGAAAGTGTTGCAAGTTGTAAAATAGGAGTTGATCTGACGTAAGTATTTTACTCGGCGTGAAGTTTTGAAGTAGTGGCAGTGTAAAAATGGCGGGCTGGCGTAGTTTATTGCCTCACGTTTGCGTTTATTACAAGCGATTATTATAAGGAACTGTCCCATTAGTTATTTTACTTCTACTTTTAACGTTTCTCTGCTGCACTTTCGTGAGCTAGAGGAAGTTCGCCTTAAGAGCTTTTAAAGTTGTTGTTTCTTTAGTGTAAATCTGATTCAAAACAGCCACCTTAAAGGTTATTGGGCAGATACATTCTGTTATACATATTTCCATTTAGAAAGATAAAACTATTTGAAACTGCATTAATTTAATCGCATTTCGTTTCCAGATACGTTATTTCAATTCAATAAAAGCAATTACTTTTCCCCATTCTTTAAACCTAAAGCCAAAATGGCTTTAAAAGTCCCATCATGTTTCCTTAAAATTATTTCCCCATAACAGCAAGGGCTGGTTCTTACCACGAGCTAAATAATAATTCTCCCCTAGTGCCTGCTGTGCCCCCATTCGTGACGTCGTCGATTTGGCGTGCTCAATAAAAAAATCTCCAATTTACGTTCACATAATAGGCACTGCGGATAATTCGCTACGGTCCCACATTAAATGTTCATAATAAAAAAGAAAGTTTTTTTGGGTTCCTTAGGTTTTGGTTGAAATTTTTATTAAATTCTAGACCGTCTTGAAAACGTCTTATGGAATCTTCTGCCATAGTGTCTATCCAAAGAATGTATTTCACCGTCTTTTGTCTTGTATATTTTCAACGCCATTGCTTATATATTTGGCATAAAGAAACTGTAATTTGTAAATATTTATGCATTGATAGCATAAATATAACTGTATTGGCTAAACTTTTGCGGTATTGTTTAGGTTATAGACACGCTTTGGCTCATTTCCCTTTTAAGCTGCGGAACCGGAATAGATCAGCTCAAACTTGCACTTGACCACGACTTTTAATACACTGATGTTATTTGGATTACATCACGATCGTTTCAAGATTCCGTACCGAATAGTCGAATAACTCAAAATGTATAGTTTTATTTTTTGCTCAAACGATACTGTCAATATCTACAGTTTGATGTGATGATTGTTAGGTATTTTCCAAAGCCAGTTGCTGTGAATAAAGAGGGCTATATAAGAAAATTCTAACGGGTTTTTTTCAATTGGGACGGGTCGATGTTGGTAGCATGTGGCAGCCATGTTGTTTTGGCAATTTTATTCTAACCTATTTTTTATTATCTATTAACTCATGCCAAATCACCATGACCAGTTACACGATTGAGCAGCATGTGCAAATGAATGTTCGTTAGGGAACAACGCTTTGCGCCTATTTTACGGCAGACGCGGTGGCCCTTCAAAGTCTACTCTCGAACGTTTGGTGACCAAATTTGAAACCACCCGGTTCGGCACACAATCTTGTGGGGTTTTCTGAAGTCGCAGGTCTATGCCAATAGGCCGCAAACGACCTTAACACAGTCTCTTTTATTTCATATTAACATCGACCCGTCCTTATTGAAAGCCCCGTTGGTCTCATCCAGGTCCAATCGCTTTACATCTAGACTCTTGTTTTAAAAATAACTACAGTAAAGCTATGAAATTTGTAGACAAAAATAGATAGATTTAAGCTGGCTACCTTCTGTTTTTATTTTAGGATCATCTTTCTGGCCGTAGCCAGCATCGATTGTAACGAGACTCTTAACAAAAGATAATAAACGCGCAATAAAAAACATTGGTGACACAAACATAACCACCATAGAAACAAGATTTGTCGACGAAGGAATAGACGAAATGACAGATGAAGAAAAGAAATCTGTCATTTTGTCTATTCTTCACGATTGAATTGAACGAAACCATTGTGCATTCTCTCCCCATCTCACAGATTGATAAGGTTAGGTCAATATGATGACCAGCTCAAAAACATGTATTTACCAAAACATAAACATGAAAATTTTCCCTTTTGACTGTTCAATGCACCGTAATTAGTAGGTGTAGAATGTTTACAGGCTACAACACAATATTTTCCACTAATTAATATCCAATCACAACAACAGCTGCAATTACAGACTTTCTAAAACAATGAAACATTCTGTAATGAAGCGTAGAATGCAAACATTAATTAGTAGCAAATGATTACGCTACGCATGTTTGAAGGCTGGCATCATATTATTAATATGGTTTCCCTTATTCAATCAATAGACGTGTTTGTTATTCCGTAATAAATGTTAGTTTTATTAATTTTTGCAGTTTTATGCTGGAGGGCAATCGATTTGTTGACTCTGTTTAACGGGTTTTTAAATGTTTATGTTCGTATAATAAATCTAGATTATTTTGTCTGGTCATGAGCAGAGTCGTAATAATTAAAGGATTTATGTTTGTCTAGAAATTTTATTGCTGTTTTATAGTCAAAGCAGTAGGTAACTTATGGAATCAGGTGTTACTTTGCGAAAATCCATGCCACTTAAATACACACACTCATACATAAACTCACGCATTCTTCCCATGGGGGAAGGCAGAAACGACAGAACACCACCTGCTACGATCCTTACAAACTGCCTCGTTTACGTTCATACATCAGTTGGGAAATAATGACATAATTTTTGAATATATGAAGCAATGGATTAGCAATATTCTTCAAAATGATTCAGATGGTGATTATTAGTATGTCACGCAATTGGGGTATTGGCCATATACGCACGCCGGTTCTGAGTACTGCGCACCTGACCTTTCAGAAGAACATCACTAATAAGGTCACTATATGTCCTCATAGGGCGTCCCCTCCTCTCACATCTGCCTACAAACTCAAACTCAAATCATAGATTTCAATTAAACCATATACAGGCACTTTTGAATTGTCAAGGAGTTGGTCAGTCAGAAATATGAAGCTAGTTGCCCATTGCAAAGCGCAGTAGGTACCTATGGAGAAGAACGTGCAAGAAACTCCACGGACACTCTTTTTATAGTAAAACTTTCAAAAATAATTTTCAAATGTTTTATAGTAAAATGTTATGCAAAAATATTAATTGGATGCAGAATTTATGCACATGTAGAAGATGCGGTTGTTATGATGCCCCGTGGAGGTGTGAAACACGTGTCGAGGCAGAATTGGGTTGAATGTTGCATCGAAATAACCTTATCCTTTGCATATGTTTTATTTTTGCTGGTGGGCGCGGTGCTGCATCCAAGCCTGGATATAGTTATTCCGGAATTAAAACTAAATATTTTTGCATTACTTTTTATAGGTCTACTTTTATGTAGCAAATTGGCTTTACCAAGGTTGGGCCTAGTCTTGTAAGCAAATGATGGCAGTTGACTCGTGTATCTCTGCTGCAACTTTTGCTTCAGAAGACCTTACACTATACCTACGATAACCATGCGTTTACGCCCCTAAACAAGAGTACGTGTTTTCGGCAAGACATGTCAAAACATGTCTTGTGTGAAACATGCATACAGATTGTGTTGACATTGTTAAAGACATGTGAAACTTCCAAAAAAGCAAAATACATAGATAACAATAGGTCCCTATTTTTATCTATGTATTTTGCTTTTTTGGAAGTTTCTGAAACGTTTTGTTTACAACTAGTCTTCACCAGCCTCGGATATACAATGGGGGTATGCATAGTACACCAATTTGCCACTCTCTAGGAAAAAAAACGACAAATAATGTTTCTTTTTTGTTGTCGAATGTCGGATACAGTGTGATATGCCGCGCCAGACGGACGCCTACGGATTTTGTATTTTTTTTCAGTTTTGGAATTAATTTTGAGGAAAAACTGGCCGCCCCCCAATCTTGGCCGGCCGGTGCAAGTGCACTCTCTGCACCCCCCTAGATCCGGGCCTGGTCTTTACAATTTGTTTTAGTTGTAAACGAAAATTTAAACTAAGGGCGAATTCCAGTAATGTAAAAAAAAACACAAACTACGTTTAAGAGCTGTCAGAGTTATTATTTTTTCTGGAATATTGACACTGATAGCTCTTGACAGCGTTTAAAATATGTTAATCGCGTTCAAGTTCATCGGTAAAAATCGCCTTAAGGGTGGATTTCACCAATGAAACTGAACGCGATCAGTACATAAACTACGTTTAAGAGCTGCCAGTGTGATTTTTTCTATGGAATATTGACACTGACAGCTCTTGAACGCGTTTTAGATGTGCAGAACGCGTTCAGTAACATTGGTGAAATCGGCACTAAGTGGTTGACACGATACAAAATTATGAATCACAAGTACCGACCTCTCTCCTTTTCCTATGCACATTATTTTGACTTAAAACTACTGTTTTAACATACAAGTGCTTTAAATAAACGCAATTTTAAACCGAGCTTTAGCACTAAGTACATCCACTCAACTCGTTAGGTGGCATAAATGTCTTATGTATGTAAAATGTACAGGCAAATACTCTTTTTATTTCACACGGTAGCGTAGTACGAGTATAACGGTGCAGACTTTGTATAAGTTCCAAGTCTCAGTTGATCGCTTTCATACGATTAATATCTCCCCTGTCTTCGATAAGTATGTAGAATAGGTTCTGAGGAAAACTTTGTAACAAATATATACCGATAGAGAAAAATGTCGGGGATTTTGTTACATTTTGCGTTTGCTGAAATTAGCTTCATCTTTCTGACTGATCGACCCCTTGACAATTCAAAAGCATTTATTTCAAATAAACTTAGTTGAAAAACCTCAGAAACCTTGGCTTCACTAGCCAGAACAATAATTAGGTATACGCCGTTAGCATCTTCTAAAAATAGGTTTTTCTATATAAAACAAATACCTGAAGGCTAATTCTCTTACTTAAAAAACTTTCAAATTCACGTAGCAATCTCATCTCAGCTACAATCATTGTCAAAAACTTTTCGAAAATGTATGTAAATTGATCAATGGTATCTTTATCAAAGATTGAGATTGTGGTTATGCAAACGTTTTTATAAATACGAGAATTGCCTCTCAGGCTGACTTGTCCTGGCTGGAGGCCTTAATTTATTAGGGAATCCACAGGCAAGTCCGCTTAAGCAGAAGACAACCTCATAGGTTGACCTGCGAGATGCCAAACAAAAAAAGAAATAAAAAAATCAGGCTGACTTATTCATAGCCCAAGAGTGTTACTCGTCCTATAAACGCGAGCAATACTAAGAGCAACAACTTGGCAAACATCCATGCCGCTGCTTGACACTACAATTGTTTCACAAAAACTTTGAACCAACAAGCGATCCTCGACATTTTTCGTGGAATTAAAGGCGTAATGAATACCAGCGGAAAGTTAATTTCAACAGAAGGTTTACAATTGAAATTTATATTAAAGACAGTATTTAAAAAAAACGTGCTGGGTCCCCCGTCAGAAAAGAAGTTTCTTACGCTTTTTTATTCAACTCCGAATGTAGTTGATTTCACTTTTCGCTATACAACCCTCGAAAACCATAAGAAACCCATGATGAACAATTGGAAAAAAATTGCAACCACCATTTTGGATTTTCTTTTGAGCTTATTACCGGCTTCAGCACACTCAAACAGTATAAAAAGAACACCCATAATTTAAACTTAAAAATTAATTGCAGCCGCCATCTTGGTTTTTCATTTTGACCTCGCTATTGGGTTCAGCACCCTCGTATACCATGAAACTATCTTTCTCTCTGTCTCTTTCCTTCTATAAATATTTTTTTTAAACGTAAGGAGGTCAAAACATTCTTGCATTTTCATTATTTCAATCCAGGATGGGGCATAACGCGTTAGAGAACTTCGTTCCAAACATAAAAGTTCTCTTGAATGACGCATAAAAATCTTAAATTATGCTTGAAATTATAAGCAAATGGAATTTGGAAATTAATCAAGTGAGTGCAGGCTTTTTACGTCAGAATGACTTTCGCTGACTACAGGCAGTTCGGTTGCTATAACTTAATTATGTTTAAAATTGAATGGATTCGACTTACAACTGTGGATCTTTGTAGCAGGCTACGAATGCTGCGCCTGCTACGCTTGCTACGGATATTATACTTCGTAAGTCCATCCAAACCCATAGCGAACGATGTTGGATTTTTAACTCTGTGCGCTGAGCCCAGCGATGAAAATCCAAAAGTTTGCTTTCTAGTAGGAAATACATTTAGGTGTTAGTTAAAACGGGCATAAGAGCTCTGGCTTTCCTCATTTCTGGTGATGTTAGCCCTTGTTTTGTTAACTAGTTCTTCTGCAATACAAAGTTATAGTAGATAAACAAATAAAATATTTGGCACGAAAACAAAAACATCAAGATCTTGGCTCGCCACCCTCTGTGGAAAGTATTAAGAGTGGAATTATGTTAATGGAATTAATATTAGGGTCCGGAACGGAAAAAATCTAAAGCCGGCGCGTTATACGATTGTTACCGACAAAAATGGCACATTAATGTCTCGGATAAATTCCAGGGTTTTGTATTAGAACGTTTGGATAAATTTTTTATTAATGGTCATATGATTTCGTTTAGTTTTTCCTCCTTTTTTGGGAGTTAGGTTGGTTGCCATGGTCGGTCTGTAAGCGCATTCGATATTGGATTGTTCAGCATAATTTGGAGTTGTAATAGGTTTGTTCAATTCGTTCCACTGTAAGTCATCAGCATTCTGTAATCAGGGACTTAAAAACTCAGGCACTTATAAATGTTGCAGAATTAAATTGATAACAGAATCAAATATGTACTTAACACGTGTGTTAAGTGTTAGTAATAAGTGTAACAGGTAAACTCAACTCAATCCAGTCGGGATAGCGGCTATTTTGGCAACGCCTCGTCTGTCTGTCCGCCGCGCGTTGTTGCGTAACCGTGCAATTATACCTAAAACTGCTTATTTCTGTTACACATATTAACACATTTAAAAGGTTACACTTTGATTCTGTAAAATTAATGTACCTGATACATATATAAATGAGGTTTCTTCTAAAACAGTTTTAAAAAACAGTGTTAAAACACTTATTACGGTTAAAGTTTGAGTTCCTGCCTGTAATATTAATTAAACATCACAGGTCGTTTCTAGTAACGACAGTTTCCCCTGCCATATGTAAGCTATCGTTTTCAGTCAGCAGCTTCCCTTGGGCAACTTTCCCACCATAGATGTACTATACTAATACACCAATCATATTCATTGGTCAACATAGCATAGCACTGGTGAAAACGGGATCGACTAAGCGGTTTTTATATGGAGTGCTCATCCTGAGCACTGGTGAAAACGGGGCCGACCAAGCTATGTTTTTTATATGGAAGGATGAGCACTGGTGAAAATGGGTTCGACTAAGCTATGTTTTTTTATATGGAAGGGTGAGCACTGGTGAAAATGGGTTCGACTATGCCATGTTTTAAATATGGAAGGATATGAGTACTGCTGAACCCCTCCCGACCCTTGCTCGAGACAGCCCGCGACGCTGAGCCTGTAGCTTTAAATTCGTCCCTAATTAATATCAATCCTGATCCAGCTAGTCCCTTGCTGCCCTCTTCCAGCGACGCCCTAAGCCGAGGTCCATACCCCACAGGGGGTGCCCTTAGCGTTGTCGCTTAGTTTTAGTTAGTATTTAAGTTTAAGTCCTGGCTGGAGGCCTTAATTTATTAGGGCAACCACAGGCAAGTCCGTCTAAGCAGACGACAACCTTATAGGTTGACCTGCGAGATGCCATTTATTAAAAAGTACTGCTGAAAACGGGTTCGACTAAGCTATGTTTTTTTTTTTATGGCAGGATGAGCACTGGTGAAAATAGGTTCGACTAAGCTATGTTTTTTATATGGAAGGATGAGCAGTTGTGAAAATGGGTTCGATTAAGCTATGTTTTTTATATGGAAGGATGAGCACTGGCATGGGGTCTCAACTCGAACAAATTATAATTTGTCTTTATAAAAAATCGTAGATGGCAGCATAGGTAACCATTTTGAAATTAACAATCATTAAAAAGCGATATACGACAGAATTTTGGCTGAATTATGATTGGTAAAAGTCTAAACTTCCCTGTTTAGTGCAGATTTATACAATTCCACTCATAATGCACGTATTTTAGAAATAAAATAAAAAGCCTTTATTTTTAATTCGAACCCTTTTAATGATAAAAGTAGCCATCTGTTGATCATTTTGTTTAGAGCTTTTTGCAATATATGGCGATTTACTCAATTGGTCCTGCCTCATCGCCGTTTCCAATATTGTTACTTATTTAAATCAAACAACTTGTTTTATTATTATTATTTACATAGAAATATTAAAGAAATCTAAAAACATGTTTTTCTGAACCCGGAACAATAAAACTTTATATAAAAAGGATTGCATGAAACGTTTTAAAAGCAGGTCGACTCCTAGATGGCGTTGTAAAACTACAGTCTCTGGCAATTAGTGAGTCGCTTATGCTGCCATCTGTTGAAAAATTGGACGAATAAAAATTGCCAGCTCAATTGCCAGACTTAGGGAGGTTTCATTTTTTTGTATGGGATTGGGTATATGTACGTAGTATTATATTATCTGTGGCACTGGTGAAAATGGGTTCGACAAAGCTATGTTTTAAATATGGAAGGATGAGCACTGCTGAAAACGGGTTCGACTAAGCTATATTTGTACTCAGGAACGATGAGCACTGGTGAAAACGGAATCGACTAAGCTGTTTTTTATATGGAAGGATGATCACTGGTGAAAACGGGTTCAACTAAGCTATGTTTTTATAGAAAGATGTGTGCTATGAATGTGAGCTATGAATGCGCGAGTGGTGTAGCTATGTGAAAAACACTGTCGATGCAAAGTTTAGTTCGAGTTGCGCATCTTCCTCGCACAGCTGCCTCGTGGCGGCGTATCTTCTTAACACATCTTACTCGCTCTGCTACGTAGCTAAGCATTACTGGAAACGGTCACATAGTTTGGTAGCTTAGCTTTTACATCCTCGCAGCCTTATTCTTCAATTACAGATCAAACCATGTACCAAAATATAATGAATTTGTCCAAACCGACATTTACACCCGATGACGTACTTAATAATCTTTGATACTTACACGAGTAGGTATCGGAACATCCTTTAGGCAAACTTTGATCGTATTAATATTTGTTGCGCGAATTTAGGATGAAAAGTAGCCTTACCCAGGTCATGGTCCATCTGTGTGCAAAATTTCATCGGAATCCTTTCAGCCTATTTGGCGTGAAGGCGTAAGAAACAAACTTACTTTCGCATTTATAAAATTAGTTTGCGCCAGGTTTGCGTTTGTCTTTTGTTTTATTGAAGGCAGCCTATTTTGTAATATACTTGTCACAACGTACTACATATCCTATCTCTCTTTTCCAATAAATCCTACCTAAAAACAATCGACACGCCAAAAACCCTTTTACGAAAACAGAAGCTTAAACGATAATAAAAATAAATGTAAAAATGTTTTATTGTTGTATTTATAAGCTGTTATTATGCTGTGAATGCGCTCGAAAGTGCCCATAAAGTTCAAGCAAAAGCTCGGGATGTTTACTAATGGATCCAGTTGTGCGATGGTCTTTGTCGACTGAGTTCTATTAAGGTCAAGCTTTGCGTTATTGTGGTGTTAATTGTTGTGTTCTCTTAAATGTATATGTTGTTATTTGTTTGTCCATGTTAACCATAACATTAGGGAGTTTCCGGTAACATTTCGTAAGCAGTAGTGGCACGACTTACGAGTTGTAGGTCGTGAGTTCGAACCCAGACAGGCACTTTACTTTGTGAAAACTATTTCATCGCCACTGCTCTCAAATCGGTAATGGAAAACATCGTGAGAAAACCGGTGCATGTCCTAGATTAAAAAAACTAAATTATGTGACATCTACCAACTCCCTATCACCGAGAGGAGGCCTGTTTCCCAGCAGTGGGAACATTGTAGGCTGATTATGATAAAAATGATTATCTGACATTGCTGTAGGTCTATAACTATTTCAGCAAGTTTCTACTCAAATATTTCAAAACTTTCAGTTGTTGTTCAGTCTATCGATAAAATGTATTGTTATGAGAAATTTCTGAAACTTTCTAAAAGTCTTTGATATTAGTTACCAATATACGGACATTTTCAAAAATACTTTGTAAATTAAAATTAACGTTATACTTTGTCATTTTTGCTTAATCTAGCTTGTTCAACTGGCTATATCTACTTCGTGCCAATTTCAGCGATGAAACTGATTGCGATTAGCACACATCGAAGCCGCTTTTAAGAACTGTCAGTCCAATGTCTTGTTCTTTGGTATCGTTCGTCGAATCGTTGAGCTTCTTAAGTTCTGAGCTACACGATTAATGACAAATGCGTGCACTGGCTGGACAATTCCACTCAAATCTGTATGGTTCTTTCCTCAAAAGACCATTTCAGAACTCATCTAGTTTTAAAGAAAATGTTTGACGTGTAAATGTGTTTTTACAAACCTACTTACAGAAATAAAATCATTTATCATTTATCCGTGTCAATATTCGACGGAAAATAATGACACTGTCATCGCGTTCAGTTTTATTGGTGAAATTCGGCCTTAATCGTCGTGAAAGGTTACCTAAATATAAAACGCAACCGTCGATTTCAAAATAATCGCCATTATCATTGTTGATCTAAAAGGTTTCCAACAAAAATATCGCCGGGCATTCTCTTTGTTAGCAAATTCAACAATTACTGTTTTTTCGCCACCATCATCAACATGTAGGTACATCCCCCATGTTCCACAAACCCCTTTACAAATTGCCAGCAACTTCCGCACCGAATCCCGATCTTAATACCAATGTTCAGTAAGTAAAGCCTAATTTAGACAGATGGACAACGTTTTACCCCAAATTGGATCTCACACACACACCAATTTGTGTTTCCAGTTAATTTTATTTGGGTGACGTTACCCACAGTAGCCGGGTTTTTCCACAAACCGGGCCGTTTGCCCACGCCCGATGCCTGCGAATGGGTTGATTTTACTTTTGGATGGCCTTCGATAATTTTATACTGATTGTGTTTTCTTTAGGCTTATTTAACACTGGACTAAGTAGTGGTGGTTTTTGTAAAAATTGATTGTTAATACGTCAATGAAAACTTAGGGCACTAACACTGCTTATTTGTTGCAAAGTGTTAAGGTCAAAAATCCACTAAAGTAATTTGAATTAGAAAAAACATCGACAAATGGCTTCCCTACTAACCTGGGGGTCTACACCACATCTAAAACCAATAATAGTTTACTTGTTAGATCAGAAGGCTACCACCATTTCTTATGCAGCAGTATTATATTAATCTCTTTCTCAAGCTGAAGTAAGATAAAATAATACTGCGTTACTGCGTGAGAATAAATAACCTGTAAACTATTATTTTAAATGTAGGCCAATGTTCTTTATATTTTTATAATTAGATTATTCTTATAATTTTTTCTTCCTATTTGCTGAACGCTGGACGTTTTAAAGGTGTACGTCGCTTTTACATCGTTCTCACATATAATTATAAGTTCAACATTAATGATGTAACTGATAGTTTTGTAACAACACCTATTATATATAAGAGTGTCGATGGAGTTTCTTGCCCCCTCTTCTCCATAGGTACCCATTACGCTTTGTAATGGGCAACTAGCTTCATATTTCTGACTGTCCTAATCCTTGACAATTTAACAGTGCCTGCGAATGGTTTAATTAAAATAAATGCTTTGAATTTGTTGAGGATCCTTATCTTCAACATTATAGAACAAATCGAGTCTGTAATCGAGTAAGTAGCTAGAACAATAACAATCTCAGCCACAGCCTAGTAAGCCTGAGCAGCGAAATTACTAGTTAATTAATTGACGCAGTGTAGGTATATCGGTGTCTCAGTTTTGTGGACTGGGTCAATGCGGATCGCCCCGAGGGGCTCGTTTGAATTGACACGTCACAAGTCCAGTGTTTGCGTTCTCAACATACACACTATTCAGATGGAGACGTCTTCATTTTGTAGGCTCTTGCTTTTGGACGATTTTAGGAGGTTTCTATTAGCAGGCAGTGGTGGCCCACTGGTAAGTTGTTTCATCACCACTGCTCTCAAAACGGTGAAGAAAAACATCTTGAGCAGGAGAAGGTGTCCTAGAACCAAAAATTAGAAGACATGTGGCATCTACCAACCCGCATTGGGCCCGCGTGGTGCATTACGACCCACTCCCTCACTGAGAGGAGGCCTGTGTCCCAGCAGTGAGAACACTATAGGCTGATTGTTATGATTTTAGCAGGAGAGATGGGTTAAGATCGTTGCCCGGGTACACGGGGTTCCTGAAGACGGGTGTTCTATATTGAGAGAAGTCTAGGAAGCGCTGCTGTCAAGACTTGGATTCGTTCATGACAGATTAGCGTAAGAATGCGACGCAGAATGGCAGGATGTGGATGAGGGAGACCTTTGCTTAGCCTCTACAGCAAAATGACATTTAACTATGCTACATTTCTTGACACTAAATCTTCTTGAAACTTATACAACCTGTAATTTTTGACAGTCATTCAAAAAGGTAAACTGTGATTTCAAATTCTTACAAAAAGAATTACTTTTTATCATGTTTGATACGCATTTACCTTTTCGTAACCAAAACAAGAGAAAATAACAAGCTAAGCCAAAGCTTACTTGATGGCATTTTTATTTTCGTTGAAATAATCATATAAAAAATTATAAAAAAGGCTTTTCTCAAACCGCCTGCGGTCACATATTTCATTACGACGACGCGCGGATATATTTTTCTTTGCTTTACGTTTTTGTTCAGGCGTTTGTAAATCTGATACCTTGGAGACCATATTTTTTCGGTAATCCACGAGACGTTGAGAAAGATATTGTTTGATATAAAAACTGACTTATACAGCGCATTTTCACGCCATATTCTTTTAAATAATTCTATACGAAAGGCTACGAAAACGAGGACTCGGCTCTCAGGCGAAAGTTTTGTCAACGCTTTTCTTGTAAATAAATATTCCGGTATCCAACTACATAATCCACTCTTTATGTTCTTCAGTACCTATGCTTACGAACCTTTTAACGAATTATCCTCAGGCAACGCAAACCCACGAAATTGCAACAACAAAACATCGCAACAACCTTACTCAAAATAATTTTCAAATCCAACAGCCAAGTGAATTACAAAACTAAGTGAAACGTGTACAAAAACCAGTGCAAAATAAAATTAAACTTAAATCAGTAATGAAAAAATGCCCAAACCATGTATAGATCGGACAGGACGCTGACCTATATCGCGTAGTAAGTGCAAACATTTACGTTGCGCGTGAGTGTGTGCGTTCGTGAGACTGTCAGGTGGAGATGAGGCGGGGGGCGTCTGTGCCCCCGCGCCTCTTATCAGGAGATAAGGCGCCGTGGCTCCCAAGCAGCACCGTCTCGACAAACGTGGTCGACTCATCAGTGTGACCAGGTCGCTTGGACTTAAGCGGCCGCCGCCCGCCATGTTACACACACTGAACGCACTCGCCGGCAAAATATCCCCAGGCGGAGGCGGCGGCCTAGACACAAATGCGAACAGACACACGCAGCCGAACAAGAACCACAAGATATCACCATCGTCGCCCTACAGCAAACCGAAGTAAGTGTAGTTTTTAAGTTCTCCTGTGTAATGTACAAAAGTGTAGAGACTGTTCCTGATGAGTTTTCCAGGATGTGCAGTGATGTTTTCAGATGCAAATGTAGCAGTTTTATGTGGATTTGATCAATATTAAAATCATAGTCCTTCGAATGAACAGCCTAAACCAAAAGTGTCTTTGGACTAACTACTGCTGTCTCTTTTTATTTAAATACAAGTGACAAGGCAGGTGAGATTTTCCCGGAGGTTTTTGGCCATACAAGTTGTACTGAAAAATATTTTCATATTTTCTTACCTAAACTGTGTATCAACATTGTAACAATAGCGTTTGTGGCACAATATCATAACGTGTTGATATCAGTCGTTGTAATATTCCTTTGAATGCTATAAGACAATACACTTCAAAGATAAGGTAAGGTAAGTTGTTTTCAGTACCACTATGATCGTCCAATCTTTAGCAGTTAGGTTTTAAGCCTTTCGTATCAGCAGCCATTACTGCTTCATTTTATTTATGGACGTCTCTTTGATCAAATGTGAGTCTTATTTCTGTTTGTGAACCTGTGTTTTAATATCTACCAGGTAAACTTATACGAATATATGGGTTCACTCTGAAATAATTTCGCATTCCAACGATTAAATCATTGCATCACAAATCCAACGGTCTACTTGCATTTCCTATTCTTCTCTTTCAACAACATGACAACCCATGTCGCTTAAGCGAATGCCAGGCGCTTCACTTTTTGTTCATTTTTGTTTTTCATTCGGCATCTTTCACTCGAAGTGAAACGTGTAAACAAAAAAATTATCAAAACAAAATAAAATAAAAATAGTTAGGTTCTAAGCCTTTCTTATCTTCAGCTATTATTACAGTACTACTCAATTCATTTAAGTACTTCTCTTTGATCAAAATGTGGGTCTTGTATCGGTTTGTGAACCTGGGTTTTAATGGCTAAACTATGGGTTTTAAGCTGTTGTGCTTCTTTAGACATGCCATATACCATCAAATCACATCATTTCTACACCAGTTCACTAGTTTAATGATCTACTTGCATTTAGTTTTTTTTTTGTGCTTGATATAAGCACTTTTTTCACTGGGTTTCGCATTTTTTTGTTTGCCTCCTTTGTCCTGCTGCTGAGCAAACGTCTTCCCCATATTATTCTAGATAATATTTGTTGCACTGGTATAATTTTAAATAATCCAGTTTAAAACATGGTTGTAGATAATTCGGAAGAGCAAGCTGTTACTCGTATGAAACCAGAAACATTATGTGATCTGATTCTGCAATCATATTTCTAATTAATTAATTTTGATCATATTTCTAAGTTATTTTTTACAACAACACGTGTTTTAGCGATAATGGAGCGCCATAGAAAACTACATAATTATATTAATTAGATAACGTTATACTATCACAATAGCTTATTTTATTGAGTAGATTGCAGTTGCCTTTTATACATGCTACTTCTTTACATTATCACTAATTGTGTGCATATTTGTACCGGTTACAATACTAAATGGAAGATTGTCCTTTTTTATGGTTACTGCTGGTTCAGCTGTGTCATACATCTGCTGGCCAAAATTTGCACGCCTTTAGAAAGCCTATCTATCGAGCTATATTTTAGCTACAGAACTGTTTTGTCCCTTTCCGTCAAGCTTGGCAACAATCAACTTAGTTTTGGCAAATCTTTGATCTTCCTGATCTATTAGTCTTGTTTTCAATGCTGCTCAGCCTTCTGCTGTAATGTTAAGCTCATATTAAATTGTTAGGGTCAACATTTGTATTAAAGCCTCCATCTTTCGATTGATTAACTTCCACCAATACCACATGGTATAGCTATCATAATTTACTCAAGTACTTCTTGGAGTTTCTCATTTATATTGCTGACCTAACAAGAAAGTTCAGGGTTGTCATGTATTACGGATTTCAAACTTTGCTCCCTCGGTAAGATGTTGGCAAGCATTTCGACAGATTTGATGAATCGTTGGATCTATGGGTACCCGTTTGTGACTTTGAGTGAGTTGTTGCTAAAACTGAACTGAGATGTATGAGATTCAGGTAATTAGAGATCTAAGATCTTTAAAACTTAGTCGGTCTAGATTATGGCACTGTTTTCAGTGTCTGTCTGAGTAATTACTTGTTCGTGTTTTTCTTAAAACAGTTCAATATTTTCCTTTTTATAGTTTTTCTGTGGGTGTTATAAAGATCTCAGCATCAGTTCCGAACATGTTTTTATCTTTCTCATTAAATTGTGGTTAATCAGATTGGCAGATACCAACATAACATTGATGACACAGTTAGATAAAATTGCAGTCGGTTATAATTTTGACGGCGCTTCTCCGCTTGAAGAAATGCCTTACTCGTTACATTACTTGTTCCAAGTGATTTAGATTTCCCTCTTTCATACATTTTCATTCATCAATCTGCAAGTAGTCGTTTAATTGCCTTGCCTACACATTATTGCTAATGAGTCAGTAACAACTCTTTGTTGACAATTACTAATTCTGTTACACATTTCGTCTTGAGATTCAGCTCACAGCTTGAACAGTTGGTCAGTTAGTATGGTGAACTTTGTGTACTCTGGTGATGCATTGAATTTGTCATCACTACATGTTAGATGCCACTCAGAATGTATTGCGAAAAAAAGTTTTTATGTATGAGGGACTGGCCAGATTTAAATTATCGTATCTCATTAAAAAATAGATCTGCGCCGGGAATATTTTTGCGCTTTGATTTTTTACGATTTCAAGTGTCGCCTGAAACCGGACGAATCGTACGATAGACTTCAAATGGCATTCATGGATGAAGGCCCTTCTAAGGCAACCGTGTATCGTTGGTATAACGAATTCAACAAGCTTTGGGAGATAAAGAAAGAAGTGGTCGCCCTTTGACGGCTCTTACGTAAGAAAACGTGCTAGCAGTGAAAAATTTAATCAAAGACAAAAGGCGAGTTTTGAAGAGATTCAGTACATACTGCAGATTGGATCGGGAAGCCTTCACGAAATTCTACACGTGCATCTTCGCGTGAGGAGGATAGTTTCACGCTGGGTGCCGCACAATCTCACCAATATACTCAGAAGCAGGCCCGGGTGAAATGGTGCCGTGATATTATAGACAAATTTAAAGCAAGCTCGTCTAGGCGTGTTTACGACATCATTACAGGTGATGAGTATTGGATTTATCAATACGATCTAGAAACGAAGCGTCAGTAGACGATTTGGGTGTTTCAAAACGAATCGAAACGCCTACCAAAGTGAAGCGATCTAGAAGCGGGGGGAAGATTTTGACCGCGAGCTTCTTTACGGAACTAAAGAAGCATCAACGCTGAATGGTATACTACCAAATGCTTGGCAGAAGTTTTCTATGTTGTGAGCAACAAGCGACCCAACACTGGGCTCCGCGGGCTACTGCTCCACCACGACAACGCGCCTTCGCACACCGCGCGCAAAACAAGGGACTTCCTGGAAAGCCCTGACCTAGCACCGTGTGACTTTTTTTTATTCCAGAAAATAATAAATCTGCTCAAACGGATACAATTTTCGTCGAAGATATAAGCGTTCGAGAAGGCTGTTAACGGCTGTAAACGTCTACGGCGGACTGGAAAAAGTGTTTCGAAAACTGGTTCAGATGCATGAAACTTTGTATAGAGGCTATTGGAGAGTACTTTGAAGCTGTCACGTATTTTTGTGTGAACCTTTGCGATGTTACATGTGACAGTCAGGAATACACTGACTCATGTTACTTCGCTTTTAACTTCAATATTTCCATCCATCCCATAGTGTTTGAGTAAGTTGCTGCATAGCTCAAATGCTTGAGACGGGTAATCCACTAAGCCAATTAGCTGCACCGACCAGCTACGGCAGTTAATCTAACGGATCTTGACGTAGCGCAGACGGTTCCAATTGGCTGATTCATCCTGTCTTCAGTGCTTGGAATAACCACTGACGGCCGCCATTGCCCACGCACAATAGTCCACCTGAAGAACTAAGTACGGAAACCAAACCCTCTAACATGATATACCTAAAATCCTATCTACGGCAGCAAGATTATCGAAGGCGTCTAACGTGTTCAACGCCTTAACATGGCAGCCGTCAACCTTAATGAATATATGTTTACTGAAGCATAAACACAGTCACGTCAGTGACGTCATTACCCTGAGCTTTTCGCCCGAATTTGTAATCTATAACTTGTTCAAACATACATGTGACATCACCGTACTACAGAAATAGAGCATTCTCAATAACATGTCGTCTATCTTTGCCCAATTGACTGGAACTTAGGCTAAGTAAGTGCTGAAATAATATTCTCTCTATATTCTTTCGAAATAACAAAACATTCCTTAGCCAAAAAACGGGTTTTTTTAGGCTTAGGAATTTTATGTTATTTCTAGACTTGTAAGCTTGGGTTTTCTTTGTGGAGATATCCTTTAGAAGTTTTAGGCTTCCTTTGGATTAGGAAACCCTTCGTCGGTGGCTTTGGGACGAAGTAGATCATTTAAGTTATGGGTATAAGTCTGTCATGTTATTGGCTTGCTTTTTGGGTTTGCGAAAAACTTTTATCTATGTTTGTTGTATCTTAGTGATAATTTGGCACGTGCTTTAGTGTATGTTTAAACGTTTCAATATTATTTGGGGGATATACTATATAAACAGCCGACAGTTATGTTTAACGAAGTGGTCAGAATGTTATTTAATTTGAAAATCCAGTCAAGAACCTCACTATGGCCACAAGCCCTGATAAGTTCTCAAATCCGTTGTAACTAGATTTAGGTTTGGGATTTGGAGATTTGAATGTGACTTTTTTGCCTTCAGTCTGTAAATAGGAAGAATGCGACAAAACGTCAAACAAAACAGTTTTATCGAACATCTAAACAGTCGCCTTACATATTACGATATCACTCTTGTATGATATACATGATAGCAGACTCTACACACATACATACAAACACATGCATGCGAACGTACGTACCTTGTTATCTAAGCATTTGTTTAAATGGCTGCTTGGCGGCAGTTAGTCATAGGTATACTTGTACGTTATAATGTCCTAGATTACAGCTATTTTGATCAAATTGTGTGTTTTGTGTGTCATGAACTGATGAAGGCTTAACTTTAGTGATTAAACATGGATTATAAGACGGTAATCCCGCTGCTAAACGAAGGCCTCCTCCTCTATTAGATTTATTCTGTAAGTAGGTATCATGGCTGTGTTTACCGACACAAATCTCAAACCAGAAGTCAGTGATATCTAGGTCATACCAAATCTGCCAGCAGAGCACTCAGCTCCTGAAAATTATCCTGAAAATTTTCATTGAGTCAAAAAAAACTGGCATCTTAGCTGTTTCGGCGTAATTATGCTACTGCCACCAGCTCACTCCATCACCAATCTTATTTTGCTAGACATCCGGAAAGCTCTAGAAAACTGTCCTTCAAGAAAACAATCAATATATAGATTTACTAAAAAAGAAAACAGTGCTGAAAAATAAGTGGATTTTCATGATTAACCTTTGTTTAATCTTAGATCGCAGGCCTTGCCAAAGCAATATTCAACACTTTTCTCATGTTCTGTAAAACGTGCTTACTCTCCACCAGACAGCATGGGGTGCCGAACCCATGGCTCACGTCCACAGAATAACAATAACTTGGTCACATATTGTGTGCCACGTTCATATGTGTAGGGCGCCAACTGTCACTGTATTGGTACATCACTCACGTCTTCTGAAGGGCAGAACACGGCAGAAGTGTAATTGCAAGGCTTTTGTAACAGGTAAATATTTATTTGCGCATAATTCTGTAGTGCATCAACTAGAGTACTTGACAATTAATTAGAAAATTTAACAAGATTTGTAACATAACCTCATAACACCACGCCTGTAATCCCAGAAGGGTTAGGCAGAGGTGTACTTTAGTACACCTGCATTTCGCCAGTTATGCGTAAGTCCCATGTAATAGGTCTAGTCATAATCTCAGGTAAAAATTGATGTAGATAGGAATCGTTATACTTTAGCGAAATTCCTTGCATTAAATTAGATCACAAACAAAACCAGATGTAGATCTACGTGTTATGTTTTTAACAGTTCATTGATAATTTTACTTGCATTTCAAATCTTGTCTTGACTGCCTCGTTGATCTAGTGGTCGCAAGAGCTACTGCTGAGCATGAGGTACTGGGTTAGATTTCCAGGTTGAGCAAATTATTAATGGGTTTTGCTATCTAGGATTTCTCAGGAGCAGCCGGAGTCTGGATTTCTGTCCGGTTGATGACAATAGGCTCGCCCCCTATTACATGGGACTTAAACATAACTGGCGAAATGTGGGTGTACTATAGTTAGACTTCTGTCTAATCCTTCTGGGATTACAGGCGTTATGTTATGTTACGTAATACATAATATTTTCATAAAAGAACGGGCAAGGTAACCCGTCAGTTGTACTCTCTTTCATTGTGACCGATTTTGTACTGAGCCATAGCTGTACCATGTTAGGGTTTAACGAGTATACATCAAGTTTGACAGAACGAGTCGAATATTTTATATGGCAGTGCTGTCAGAAAACGAGTATAGTGACGGTATAGACGCAACGAGAAAATACGAGAGTGAGTAATTGTTGCGCCTGTCATGTTAGCCTTGCTGGAAACCTTCTGGTTACGGAGATATTTAAGGACAACATTCAAATTATTTTTTACGTTGTTCACTGTGACTCCTGTCTCGTTGCGTGTACCCATAAGCACAATGCTTTCACACCAAAAAGAAACTTCGTTTCTCAGCGAATATTTTTGTGCTGTTACTTAGTTTGATGCACTGAATGCGTATTTGACGGCCTTATGGTGGGTCTTTATACACCCTGTATTTATTTATTAATTGGTCTAATTACAATCGTTACATTTTTCAACCGAATTAACACAAGCCAAGAGCACTATATTAGGCGATAACACAGCGTTCTTCAACAATATTATACATTGAAAAAGAACAGTGTAAAAAGTACAGAAATGACGAATCATTTTTAAACAATTTTAACACGTAAAGAAGACATACTTGCATAATAAGTTATATTATTATGCTTAAAATTTTCTGCCATTACAAAATTTTTATCGAGAGAAACGGTTCGTCTTTAACAAGCTTTTTAAGTGAAATTAATCATCTCACATGATTTTAATTCTCACATGTGACAGATGTCGCAGCATGGTCACCGAATTCCAATTTAAAAAATGAATAGAAGGTTCATCCAACGTAGTTCGATATAAGGGGTCACCGAACTAAATTTCTGTTTCACCGTTCGACAAAACAATCCCTTCAATTCGGCAATGTGTTCCTATATTATTGCTGACTATTATAACACAGAACCGCGATAAAACTGTGTATTTATGTACTCAGACAATAAGTACGTGGGACGGCAGATGATAAAACATATTGGAACGATAAATCTAACCCTCTTTCTACTAGTAATACCCCTTTGGTATTGTATCGATCGGTAGATTACGGTTAGATAACGAACTTTGAGGTTAACAGGGATAATGATATCAAATATAATACTTGGGGACGGGGTTAAATTGTATTATTAGAAAAGGCAGCTGGCGAGGTTCTTTTACGGTGATCGACATATTTAGGAGCGTGGTTGAAAACTTTTTAGTTATTTTTAGTTATGAACGCGTACCATGACCACAAAAGAAACAACTTTTGTCTTTGGAAGAAAAGACAAAATGACAGATAAAATAGAAAAAATGGAAGATGTATAAAGTAAAATTTACCACTCTCCAAAACTCGCCCCTCAGACCCAGATGATAACCGACTGGAGGAAAGCAAGCGAAAGACTGAAATCCATCACGTCGCCTCACTTGGACACCATCCCCGATCACATAGTGTCAGTCGCCGACACGACGGACGCAATCGACACGTTTACTGAGGACGTTCAATCCGTTTTGACGGTTTGTTCACGGGAAGTTCCGGTGATGGAAGACCATCGCTGGAAACTACCTACTGACGTACGTGACTTGATAACCGAGAAGAATGCGGCTATTCGTGCCTACGACTCCTTCCCTTGCGACGCGAACAAAGCCCACATGCGCCATTTACAGCGTGCTGTAAAGAAACGCATAGGGGAGGTTCGCTCAGAGGGTTGGAACAAGATGATCAGTGAACTCGAGCCCACTCACCAAGCCTACTGGCACCTTCAGAGGAAACTGCGTTCCTCAGAGGAGGTTTCTATGCCTCCCCTCATCCGCCCCGACAAGAGCGTCGCTTTCCTCAGCACCGACAAGGCCGAATGCCTTGCTGACAGCCTAGAGTCCCAATGTTCTCCCAGCTCTCAACCAGTAGAGCAAGCTCACCTCAACAAGGTCGACGCTGAAGTCGAACGGAGAGCCTCCCTACCACCCGTCGAAGACCCTGATGATCCTCTGCCTCCTGTCACTCCGGACGAAGTGCACAACATCATTAAAGGGCTCCACGCTCGTAAAGCCCCCGGTTCGGACGGTATTACCAATAAGGTATACAAACTCCTATCTGCCCCTCTAATAATGCTTATGACCGCCACAAGCATGGAAAAAAGCAACTGTCATCGGTATCCCAAAGCCAGACAAGCCAAAGTCTGAGCCCTGCAGCTACCGTCCCATTAGCTTACTCGATGTACTCGGCAAAATCTACGAGAGGCTTATTTATAAGCGTCTCAAAGACTACGCCGAAGCAAAGAGCCTCATTCCCAACGAGCAGTTTGGTTTCCGACCCCAACACTAGTATCCACCAGGTCCACCGTATCGTAGAGCACCTGAGTTCTGGTCTGCAGCGTAACGCGACGACGGGTGTGCTATTCTTCGACATAGCGAAAGCCTTCGACAAAGTCTGGCACAACGGCTTGATATACAAGCTTTACCAACTAGGAGTGCCAGATCGTCTCGTGCTCATCTTACGAGACTTTTTGTCGAATCGCAACTTCCGCTATCGCATCGAGGGTGCACTCTAGTCCCCTCACCCTATTCGCGCCGGTGTCCCTCAGGGTTCCGTCATATCTCCTCTAGCCTTCACGCTGTTCACCAGCGATATCCCAAAAAGTAAAAAGGCTCAGTTGGTTCTCTTCGCCGACGACACTGACATTTACTATACCGGTCACTGTCCCAATGCTATAGCTAGTACTTTCCAAACCTCCGCAAACGTCTTAGGCGCTTGGTTCCGGAAATGGAGAATCGAGGTCAACCCCGATAAGAGTCAGGCGGTTCTCTTCTCGAGACGTCGTCGATTCCCTCCCGCTCTTCCCAGCCCGATCACTATGTACGGTAAGCCGATCCCTTGGGAGAAGTAAGCCAAATACCTAGGCGTGATCGAGGATCACGCCTAGGTATTTGGCCATTATGACCTATGCCTGCGTTGTTTTTGCGCACACTCACCCACGTCATCTCCATAAGATGCAGACCCTCCAGAACCATTTCCTCAGAAAGGTCACGGGTGCCCCCTTCTTTGTCCGTAATATAAATCTCCACATCGACCTTAAAATGCCTACCATAAACCAGTTCATGAAACGCTTATCGAAGCATTTCTTTGACTGTGGCATAAGACACCCAAATCCCCTGATTTCAGCGGCCGCGGCCGCCCGCTATACTCCCGCTATACATTGTAGTCCTGGCTGGAGGCCTTGATTTATTAGGGCAACCACAGGCAAGTCCGTTTATGCAGACGACAACCTCAAAGGTTGACCTGCGAGATGCCATTCTCAAAAATATAATAAAATAAACTCCAAAACTCGTAACATGACCACCATAGAAACGAGTTTTGCAGACGGAAGAATAGACAACATTACAGAAGGATTAGACAAAAATACAGATGGAATAGACAAAATGTAAAATGTATGAAGAAAAATTTACCATTTTCCCAGCACGCGTAGCATAACAACCATGGAAAGGAATTTTATCGACGGAAGAATACACAAAATGACAGATAGAATAGACAAAGTGACAGTATTCTTTTATTATTTTTTCTTTTTGTATATTCTTTCGTCGATAAAACCTGCTCATGTCACGCGTGCAGTGTAAGTTTATGGAGATGTGTGGGAATGTTAATGAATAAATTGTGGTCGATTATAATTCATAATTCTCTTGTATTTATCTCAATTTACTTGCAGTCGTCGCTCAATGTCTTTTCCTGCCATAATTCCCCGTCACTCGTCATTTCGGTAGTCAACGCTTTTTCTAGCCATATATCATCTTTCTCATAGCCCATCCATCGTTTCTTTGGTCGCCTCTACTCTTATAGCCTTCTTCTTTCAAACTCCAAACATTCCTCATGACATTTTCCATAGATTGAACGAATTTTTTTCTTTTTTTAAATGCATCTACAAATCAAAAGATGACACTAAGACCACACCATTTTTCAGCATCACAATGCTGCTATTCAACGTACATTTTTGGATCTATCGATAATGCGGCGGCTGATAAAAGATAAAACATTGTCATCCAAAGCATAGGATTATGTGTTAAAAAACAAATATTTGGTCATAATTTTTCCTCACAAACAGTTATTTGTAATTAACTTGTTGCCGATCACACTATACTACAAATGCTGGTATACTAAAACTTTTAGAACAAAGTTATTATTTCTCTGTATTGACTCCAAAACTTTTTGATAATAATTAAATAAACACTACATGATGTCGTGATGGCTCAGTGGTGGTAGCCTCGCCTCTCATGCACGGTTTTCGGTTCTAATCCGGGCAAGAAGTAATGTAATAACTTTTTCAATTCATATGTACTTTCTGAGTCTCTTGGATATTACTGACATCGGCGAAGGAATACATCGTGAGGAAAACTGAGTTATAGTTAATGCAAATCTGAAATCGCCAACCCGTCTTGAGCAAGCGTCGTGATCAATGCTCATGCCTGCTCTGTATGAGAAGCCGCCGTTGCCCTGAAGTGGGGCAATAATAGGCCGGTATCATTATTATTACCCTCATTTTTCTGAACTGGCAACTTAAGTTTGGTCATAATTCAAATCAACTGTTTAAGTGTTCTCCAAATAACACTTAAATATCAAATAAAAGATTAGCCCATTAACACTGATTTAAGATCAATCAATCTATCTGCCTAACCTTTTTACAATTAGGTTTGGGTTATACGTGGATGTCAGATAGGGAATCTGACCTCCAAAACCCAGTTATATGTATACTGGGTAACACCATACCCCTTGGTTGACAACAAGTCTTATGTCAGACTTTCGGGGTTTTGACAACCTGTGATGACTACCAAAGATCTACGAATGAACTGTGTCCAATCGCAGGTGTAGTCGTTGCCCGCCTCATGATCTCTCGCCATCTGGTTCTGTTGGCTGACAGTCTGGCGCATTCATTAACAGGGCCTCCAACCGCGGATTTGATTTGATCGGTACACCTCATCGGTGACCTTCCGCGTGGCCAATTACCTTCTACTCTGCCCTGCACCACTAGACGCTCAATGGAGTCATTATTCCGCCTGAATACGTTACCAAAAAACATTAGTATTCGAGACTGTAAATAGTCGCTGTTTGCTGCCGAGTTCTTGGAGTATGGAGACGTTTGTGCGAAATTCTGTCCATGATAACCCAAGCATTCATGTGTAATGCACCTCGGCAAACGTAGCTTAACCATTTTATAGAACTTAAACAATAAAAATAAATGCCTTACAAAAGAACAGAACATAACTGCAGATAATTTCACACAAAATTACTCGAATTCAAATTATCATCAAAAGGTAGGGTACGCCAAACAAAATATTTAACCCGTTCTACCTCGCATTGTAACTGTAACGTCATAACGTTAGTTCGCCCCGTGTGGCTGGTTGATCGAGTGTGATAAGTGATAAGGTGGTGTAATCGAGCGATGTACGGCCTTATCAGTGATAACGGTGCCGACAAGTGCGTCGCACACACGCGAGATTGGTATTATGGATATTCTAGAATCATTCGGTACATACTTTTTTTTACATTTTTCTCATATTTTTCCTGATACTTTGTTGGATTCTTCTGGTTATTTCCCTGTTAGGGGTGCTATAAAACGTAGTAATGTCTTTCAAATGATTGCATGGAGAATACCTAAGCATTGCCTATCTTCGATTTGTAACCTATAAATTTCATGTTTGTAACATTGTTGACAAACTGTTTCTAAGAATGTGTAGTTAATGTAGGTATTTCGAATATAATAATGTTGCTATGTTATTCGGTTTTTATATCGATGACGAGATATGAAAATATGTTTAGCCCAAAGCATTTATGAAAACCACGTTTAAAGATGAGGTTAAGAAAATATAATGACAGATTGCAATTACACAACATTTTGGGTTCAGTGAGTGTGTGATTGGCTTTCTACATGACGGGTCACAGGTTCGAACTCTGCTTGCAACTATATTAATATGTGTGTTTTAGTTTTGGTTTCCATAATTTTTATATTTGAGGTTTTTTATAAAAGTTTCCAACATAACAACTATAAATGAGATATACATAAATATGAAAACATATCAGATTTGTATTATCCTTACTTTATTTACCTATTTATAGTAACAAAATTTAATTTATTTCATAAGATCTTTAACTTATTACAATTGTCATGTCATAATCATGTGTCCTTTGGTTATCTTATGTAACTTATCACGAATTATTTCCTAGGTAAGTTTTAGATAAAATTGAAATCTGACACACATTTTGGTTGACATGGTTACCTTAATTTCATGGTAATATTCATTAGATTTTCAAGTAGTAGCAAGAGTAGTAGTAAGATTAAGTTGCCATTGATTATGTTGCCTTACATTATAAAGATCTTATTTTACAAAGGTATAATGCAAACCCTTAAAAAATTTGTGAATTAGTTACTACAAAGCTAAAATATGTCTTTTATGATGGGCCATAAGATTTTGGCAAATATTGCCGAAATCTTCATGTTAAAGCTAAGTCAGCTTAGCAGAATATCAATTATTTAAACAAAATATATGTATTCTAAAATAGCCCAGAATAATATTAGGTTTCAAGATTTTAATTAATCTGACAAAAATGTAAGGAATTTTGTCAGTTTCATTAAAATCTTGATTACTAATGAGAGAAATCGTGTTTACTTATGTGTGAAAACTATTACGGAATACTGAACTTCTTAAGAATTATATTTTTATAGGTTTTATAAGCTTTCAACAATGCTTTTATAGATGTAACTATGATTGATCGGATACTTGTGATACCCCAAATAAATTGGGTTCGGGGCAAGAAAATGATAATGGGAACACTTTGTTTTTTTGTTTGTTTGTTTGGCATCTCGCAGGTCAACCTATGCGGTTGTCGTCTGCTTAAGCGGACTTGCCTGTGGATTCCCTAATAAATTAAGGCCTCCAGCCAGGACTTAAACTTATATACTAACTAAAACTAAGCGACAACGCTAAGGGCACCCCCTGTGGGGTACGAACCTCGGCTTAGGGCGTCGCTGGAAGAGGGCAGCAAATGACTAGCTGGATCAGGATTGGTATTATTTATGGACGAATTTAAAGCTACAGGCTCAGCGGCGCGGGCTGGCTCGAGCAAGGGTCGGGAGGGGCGTCGATTTGGGCGTCGCGGCGGGCCTCGGCGGCGAGGGCGGTAGGACGGCGATCGGGTTTTGGGATTTTGTAGCGTGCTAGTGGCCTTACTACTCTCCTGGAGGAGGGTAGTGGCGTCGTCGGGGTCGATTAAAGTATGCCTTGGTCGGCGAATACTGCTAATGCGAGAGGGAGTGTAGCGGGCGGCCGCTGTAATCAGGGGGTTAGAATGTTTGATGCCGCAGTCGAAGAAACGCTTTGATAAGCGTTTCATGAACTGTTTTATGGTTGGCATTTTGAGGTCGACGTGAAGATCTATATTACGGACATAGAAGGGGGCACCCGTGACCCTTCTGAGGAAACGGTTTTGGAGGGTCTGCATCTTATGGAGATGACGTGGGTGAGCGTGCGCAAATACAACGCAGGCATAGGTCATGATGGGACGGATGACTGCGGTATAGATGCGGAGCTTGCATTTGAGGGACAGTTTGCTACGGGCTGTCAGTACGAATTGGAGCCTGCTAAGAGCGAAGGAGGCGCGCGCGCGAACCGCCTTAATATGAGCCTTAAAGGTAAGGTTCTCATCGAGGATCACACCTAGGTATTTGGCTTGCTTCTCCCAAGGGATTGGCTTGCCGTACATAGTGATCGGGCTGGGAAGTGGGGGAGGGAGTCGACGACGTCTCGAGAAGAGAACCGCCTGACTCTTATCGGGGTTGACCTCGATTCTCCATTTCCGGAACCAAGCGCCTAAGACGTTTGCGGAGGTTTGGAGAGTACGAGCTATAGCGTTGGGACAGTGACCGGTATAGTAAACGGCAGTGTCGTCGGCGAAGAGAGCCAACTGAGCCTTTTTACTTTTTGGGATATCGCTAGTGAACAGCGTGAAGGCGAGAGGAGATAGTACGGAACCCTGAGGGACACCGGCGCGAATAGGATGAGGGGACGAGAGTGCTCCCTCGACGCGATAGCGAAAGGTCCGGTTCGACAAAAAGTCTCGTAAGATGAGCACGAGACGATCTGGCACTCCTAGTTGGTAGAGCTTGTATATCAAGCCGTTGTGCCAGACTTTGTCGAAGGCTTTCGCTATGTCGAAGAATAGCACACCCGTCGTCGCGTTAGGGAACACTTTGTTTAATGAAATAACCATTTAAACTAACTTGACTCCCTTTTTGTAACATACATTCTCCTTAAGAGTTTTGTTTCAGTAACCGTTACTAAACAACAAACTGCGTTTCTAACCGGTCGCTTCCTGTTGTTACAGTGGGATGAACATGAACATCAACAACAACAACAGCACCAGTATAAACAATAACAACAATGAGGAGAAGCCTGAAATGCCGGACCCCGACTACATCAAGGTAATATGACAGTAAAGTATTTATTATTATTTGGTAACGTTGTTTCATGTAAAATTTTATGAAGAGGTTGTGTCACAAAATGAGTAAAGTAAATTCGATTTTTAAAACACTAAACTTCGTCGTAGTTCTGTGTCCTGGGTCCTGGGTCCTGTGTTGTATTTATTATTATTTGGTAACGTTGTTTCATGTAAAATTTTATGAAGAGGTTGTGTCACAAAATGAGGCATATTAAATTCGATCTTTAAAACACTAAACTTCGTCGTAGTTCTGTTTCCTGGGTCCTGTGTTTGATCCTGAGAATTGTGATATTTATTTATTTATGGTTACAAACTTAAGTCTAAGCGAATCATTACTTATTGAAAAAGAAAAGCAAAACTAGGCACTAAGTTATGCACATATAATAACACAATAATTGATTAACACAAATAATTCAAGTTGTAAAAATAAAATTAAAAAATTTAAAGATTAATTTCAATCAATATTTTTTTATTAAACTAGATTGGATTTAATTTTTGATAAATTTTCTATGAGATTAGGTTAATATGTACCTATCATATTTTAGACTCGATTTGATATTGAGTGTTTCCGTGAGAAAATTCTCACGGAGACTGAATTCTTCATGGGATTTAGTAATAGTAAGATACCTCTAACTAATCTTTTGGGGAATACCAGCGTAATGTTGATTTTTCTACAAGGGGAAAACAATGAAAAAAATCTATATTATTTGGAACATGAAAGCAAACTATTTTATTTGTGACATGTGTATTTAGACTAACTATCATGATGGGTATAATCCTACAGATATCGTTACAGAAAGTAAATAAACATCATGCTTAAGCAAACAAAACCTTTATATTTTCATGAAAATAATATAATCTTCTGAATGAATCTAAACATTTCGTGAGCAAGTCAATGACCTCTTTTAGTAACCCACATACCTTTGGGGCCTTATGATAACGGTAATCGCTCATGGGATCGCAAATGGTACATTAAGATGATTGAATATTTTCATTAAATTATGATATCTTGCTTCTAAAAGTTCTTTTTATCGATATTTAGCAATATAATACACCAATATACAGAATAGATTTTAAAAAAAAAACGGCATAACCCAATAACCTATGACAGATCGCTACTGATGGTAGACGGTACAATTTATCTGTCCCTGTCAAACAAATAGCTGTCAACACGGATAAACCTACCATATATTGGTAGGTTTTTCTATCTCTCAGAGATAGATACGTAATTGGATTCGGACGTAAGAAGTCTCCAAAATTACTGTTAAAATTTAAACCTTTATTTAGAATCAGAATCAGAATGCTTTATTTGTAAACATAGGTCAAATTACAACAGAGTGTGAGATGTTACAGATAGGTAGATCTTCCATGTTTTGCACAAAGGCGTACAAATGTACTAGCTTCTGCACGCGACCTCGTTCGCGTGAAATTTCTTGTCCCCCCAACTCAAATTTTTCAAATTGGACGGGTAGTTCAAGAGATTACCCCCCTACATGCATACTTACAAACAAACAAACTCGAATTTCCTAATATTACCCAGGTATTTCTTTAGAGAATTTTATGAGTAACATAATACCTAAGTAACATAACCTACCCTGACATTCACATAATTATTAACTACGAAAACATAAAAGGAAATACCTCCAACCATCACAAAACCGTCAGCTGCAACATTGAAAGCCTTCCTTGTCAGAACGGAAGAAAACGCACTTGCGGCTCTAGTCGCATTTAATTCATTTCGCTCCAAAGAAAACAAAGTTTGAAAATTTGCAAATGAAGTGATGCGCCGACGCGGCGACGCGTAATTAAAAATGTTCCGCGTGGCTGCCTACATAGCCGCTAGGTGGCAGCACCGCCCAGCTACCAATTACATCCTCATGATTGCTTTTATGCATCGAGTACGCCAACCATGACTTATTAATTGTCCCCATTAATTTGGAATTTATGTAGTTATTGCAAATATGGTGAGTGGCACAATTTATTTCTGTCAACAGCTTAACAAGAACTAGAGAGCTTCATTTCTTGTCTATTCAAGCAGACAATATAACTTGATGTAAGATTGTAAGCCTCTCTGAATAAACCAGCGGTATTCTTATAATAGGTAGAATATAATACAATATTGTATTATCTATCTGTGTCTAGTGGTCGCAATCGCTACTGCTGAGCATGAGATCCTGGGTTCGATTCCCAGGTCGGGCAACGTGTTATTGGGTTTTTCTATCTGGAATTTCTCAATAGCAGCCCGAAGTCTGGATTTGTGCCCGGTAGATGGCAATAGGCTCGCCCCCTATTACATGGGACTTAAATATAACTGGCGAAATGTGGGTGTACTCTAGGTACACCTCTGCCCAACCCTTCGGGGAAACAAGGCGTGCTGTTATGTGTTATGTATTGTATTATTTAAAGCTTGGTATTGTATTGTTTACCTAGCAACGGAACGGGCACAGCTTCACCTTTAATAATAGGCAGACTACAAATCAAAATAGAACGACGATACCTAAATCAAATAAACCTTATTGAACTGGTTTTAGAGTGTCAAGCGATTAATTAATGCCTGGACTTGAAACATTATATTAAAGATCATATTAAACTACATTGCAATGTTATATTACTTTTCTGGTAACGTACACTATGTCTTATTTGAAACTAGAGGTTGTTCGCGACATCGTCTGCGATACCTACGTCCTTACTTAGGTTGTGGTCTATCTGTGTGCCAAATTTCATTCAAATCCGTTTTGTCGTGAAAGCGTAAAAAACAATAAACTTTTTAAACAACTTACTTTTTTTAATATTACTCAGGATTTCACTATAAATGGTTTGGGGTACCGGTCGCTGATCTTGGAAAGACGGAAGGATCTGCTTGGAGACCAGCCGAATATAAATTTGAGAACACCATGAAAAAACCTATATATGTAATGGGCTTAACCAACCCAATGATTATTCAATCTCTAAAGTAAAAGTTCCCTCTCTAGCAGTATGGCAATAACAGACCGATATAATAATAGAAGTATTATCATCATTGTGAGAGCAGCGGTGTCCCAGTGGTAACTAACGGCTGCGGCTTACGAGTATGTCGTAGGTT
The DNA here is from genome assembly GCA_963555695.1 of Dasypolia templi. NCBI lineage: Eukaryota > Metazoa > Arthropoda > Insecta > Lepidoptera > Noctuidae > Dasypolia > Dasypolia templi. Next base: position 6,174,524 of record OY743137.1, on the reverse strand, counting down.
CGAACCCAGTAAGACTCTTTACTTTGTGTAAATTATTACATCACCAAAGATCTAAAAAACGGTGAAGGAAAACATCGTGAGGAAACCGGCATGTCCTAGAACCAAATACTCGAAGACAAGTGATATCAACCAATTCATTAAACCGTCGGTCCACCCACAACTCAAAATTGTCTGTACTTATACTTTTTTTTGTGCCCCACATTCCAGATGTTCGTGGGCCAGGTGCCTCGAAGCATGGACGAAAATGATCTTCGTCAGATGTTCGAGGAGTTCGGCAGGGTACACCAGATCAACGTGCTGAGGGACAAGATCACTGGAGCCAGCAAAGGTTTGTTGATATATGTTATGTGTAGACCGGGCCTATGATAAAAACATTTTTAAAGGGAACGGTTTTTTGTTAAGGATGCGTACTTATTGATAGCGCTACAAGATTTTTTTGGCGCGTTCCCAAACAGATAGTAATGCCGCCATCTTGTTATTCAATACATTTGCACATTTTATGTCTGTGACTAATGTTTACCAACAGCGACCCCATGTAAACGTCAAACGAGCACCAAAAGATCTTGTACAGTCCAATCAGTTATTTCACTGCTGGCAGCAGCAACTCAATAGCAACCTTATTGTAACAATTATAAAGATCATTGTGAATTTGACAGACTTTTAAATGGCAGCAACCCAGCAGCAACCTTATTCCAACGGTACAAAGATTTTTACAGTGATGCAATATAAGGTGCCCAACATGACCTAAATCTATTTTGTTAACTACATCTATGGAGATATATCTCCATAGATGTAGTTAACAAAATAGATTTACCTATAGGTATGTCATTTTGTTGACTATTAGGTATGAGGTGACCATGTAACAAAACACACACGGCTCAATAATTAAGTCGGTCATCATTTTACCGACTTAATTATTAAACTGAATAATTTAAATTTCTCAGAATGTTATTTTTTACTAAAATAGGACACTGTATACAGACACAATTAAATCTAGCTAGCTATAAATTAATATTATTTTAAACATTCACATTTTGATGAACGTCTAAAAAGTTCTTTAAAAGGGTTGATGTTGTTCATGAAATTCACAGGAATTAACAAATAAATACTGATTGTAGTCTCATCGCAAATTAATTCTGGCTAGGACCAAAAGTAGGACGAAACGAGACGATTTTGAAGATCCATAAATAGGTTTAAAAACAATGAACGTTCCCCGATTATATTTGAGTACGATATTTAGATATTTCTGATGAAAATGAAATTAGAAATTGTTAATTTTAGTATCGAGAATATCGGAACTTTTATAGTGGTGGAACGTTTAATTGTACCATCTTCCTTCAATATTGATGAATTTATATTTAGATTAAAAGCGATGTTTGAGAATGGATATAACTGTGAACTAAAATAATGAATTAATTTTCCTCTACGTACCCCGAAGCCAGTTTGTTGGAGTTAACTTTGTTCGAGGAAGTAGAATGGCGGTATTTCTGTTCGACTTTATCTCTTTTCTGAGCCAGTACTGTATTTTAGTGTTTGGAGTTTCCAGTTTTGTTCGAATAATTTAAATTATTCGTTGGACCTTGCTACTTTTTTTTTTTAAATCATTAATTAAATTTCTTCTTAGAAGTCTAGTCAAGTTGTCTTTGCGATTGTCAATTTTTTGGGCAGCGAAAGATGAATCAGTTTTTTGGAAATGTTACGAAACTCCCGCAGAGCATTGTTTCACCACTTCTAAATTAAAACTTTCTTAATCCATCGCTTTAATATCTTTTAACGAATATAAAGTATCAGTTGAAGCTTGTATTAAACTGTCTGTATTCGAATCCAAAAGTTTTCCTTTGTGCTTTCGTAATTATCAAACTTTATCAACTGTCTATCTCCATTATATAGTCTGAGATTGGTCGACACTTTGCTATATTTAACAAAGGGAAAGTTGAAGACAGAAGAAATAATATTTTGGGGCGACTATTTCAATCAAAACTTAACTTACTTTTCAAACACATGTAGCTATACACCAACACCTCAATAAATTGTCAAGTACACCTAAATATGGTAAAAAAATGGATTTTGTTTTCAATTTTCTTTTTTTATTCAATTTTTTATCTTCTTTTCAATAATATCATATTACAAAACGAGCCTATGGAAAAAATTACATCAAATCAAGCTCTGTAAGCTTGCTTCTCTAAGCTCCTCTTGATCCCGTAAAACGGTTGTATAATCCTGCCACATACACGTTACATTTATTCAAACAATATGAAATCACATTTATTATGAAACCTTAAGTACCTTTCATCCTTAAATACACTCATGAAAATGTACAGCAAAAAAATATTATGAAAAATGTATTCTCGCGCCAATATGTGTTTTAAGCGCGTTGTCCTGTTTTCACGTATCATTGTTTGGCCACACAACAATAGGGTCAGGTCTCCCTGCACGTTATAATACATGTTGACATTTTTGTTTGTCCCATTATTAAAGTCTTTTGTGCTAAAAACCCCCTTTTCACTTGTACCTTGTATCTTCTATTGTTACGTAACGTGGACAAGGTCTGCATAGAAGCAGCCGGGGTTGTTAAAAAACACAACTGCTTTTTTTTTCTCTCTAGGTTTTCTCCTTGTTTCATTTTTTGACGAAGTCACGTAATTAATGTTTCGTTTTATATTGTTTGTGAGCAGGAAATATTGTCTCTCGTTTATATTTCGCTGAAAGAAGTTCACTTTACAATTTAATGAATATGTAAGTCAAAGAGAGTAAATTTCTGTGTAAAAACTTGACAAAGAAGTGGAAAACAAAATTTCAATGAAAATAACTTTTCAACAACTGAATTGTTGTTTAAAAGTTACTGAAATTAAAAAAAAAAAAATTTAAAAAAAAATAAAACTAATTTGCTAATTAATTTCGTACTTAATGTAGTAGTTTTCTATTAAACTTTTAATTTAAATAAACCGCGATATACGAGTTTGTAGGTCAGGCGTGAGAGTTTCATCACCACTGCTCTCAAAACTTTGAAGCAAAACATCCTCCAACAGGAAGCCGGCATGTCCTAGAACCAATAATTCGAAGTCATGTGACATCTACCAACCTGCACTAGGCCAGCGTATTGGTTTACGGCTCACTCCCTCTAACCGAGGCCTGTGTCCCAGCAGCTCATGTTCCCATCATAATAGGCTGATTAAACATACTTCACTATCAAGTTCGTAGAACTCAACAAAACGTCAGATCTGGTAAATCGTTTTTTTTTTTACCAAAACTTCTGCAATAAGCTCTTTCACATCCGATACTCTAATTGAAGTATTTGTTTCATTAGTACGACTTTTATTATACTTCCAATAGTATGCTATGTATGTTCTTAAGATGTAGATAGTGTTCGTGTCACAATTAACAGTTTATAACGCGAACTCGTTAGCTAAGGCACGCCATCCGCGTGTTAGCCTGACGTACGTAAAATGGCTTGTCGATCATTCAACAGAATTAGAATTGTGCAGTAAATACATTGTCGTTGTAATTTATAATTGGTTGCTTCAGTTGCTTGCTACGTATTTGGATTTGAGACTTGTTCGTTTTGGGATAGGTGACATTCTTGGTTGAAATGTAGGGAGGTCTTTTGTCCATTTGGTAGTCGGCAAAAAAATTGTGATATGGACTCAAAGTTGTTGTAGGTACCTAAGGGGGCACAGTGTCTGACTGATGAAAAATGTGAACACCGCAAAATTGTAAATACTCTTATTTGTAGTACTGAAGACAAGCTACTATCAAGGTTCTATATGTCAAGAAAGGCTTCATTAAAACTCATCCGATAAACTGAAAAGCTTAAAACTGAAACTAATAGAAAATGTTGAGTGTGCTGTGATTTCTGTATGTAAATTGTATTATTAATCTAGGTTTTGTTTGTTAAGCTTACGATGAGTGATATCTGTGCATTCTTGAGCTTTTACTGATTTACAATGTTTTTTTTATGTTACACACTTCATTTCAAACAAAACTCTTCCTGATTAAATGTTATAGTTCGCAAATTTGTGACTTGTACATACACCTAGCTTTTTCATTTCGTTACATACGACATACGTAATTAATTCATCGAGGTATAAACAACCTACACTCGTGTTTTGAAAGCTAGCCTATTCTGTAAAAATCTCGCAGTTAAATTAAAGTGATGCGAGCTTGAAGTGAGCTGTGAATTCCTAGGATTGGATGGAATGACAGGTCACTTCAAGGTAAGTTTTCCCGGCGAAATTTTTACAGAATAGACCAATTAGTATTATATTTGTTTACCAAAATGACGATAACCAATCTAAGTTCACAGGAGATTCGACAACAGTAGTAATATTCTGTTACCATCTCACCGTGAAAACTTAGGTGAAGTGACCGTGGAGTGAGCTGTCAGTGCCACTGATGACTAGGAATTGACCAAGACGGGTTGACACTGACAGCTAACTCCACGCTAGTCTTCATGGTGAGATTTTTATAAAATCGACATGCAGATCAATTTAAACGTGTATGGAGAAATAAAAGTAAAAAAATACAGATATTATCAATAATAAATATTTACTAACTGGTAATTAACAAAAATAGGTTTAAGTCGTAGTTTTAACATAGTGTTTGCTGTTGTTTTTTCTATGTATAGTTTGTCTGAAGTAAGGTGTGATGTAGGCAACCCCCTGTATGTTGTGTGTATGTCATGTTATGTAAGTGTGCGCTTCTGTTACAGGGTGCTGTTTTGTGACGTTTTTCACTCGCAAAGCGGCGTTGAAAGCCCAAGACGCTTTGCACAATATCAAAACTTTGAGCGGGGTAAGTGCGTTTTAAATGTTATAATTTTTATATGTTCACATTTTATGGCTTGGCGCATAATTTTATTTGCCATAATTTTTGTTGACTTAGGGCTGATTTTTCAATAGTCAGGTATTTTTGATCTGAAGAATAAATCTGTCAGTTTGACATATTTTCTAATCAAAAGCTGTCAAACTACACATATTCATTCCGCAAATTTTTTTTATCTGACTATTACTAAATCAGCCCTTAATAATTGTATAAGTATACATTTTTGTCCTGTAACTCAGTATAAAATTATACGCTCTGCTTTTCACAGGAAATCAACGTGCTCATTATAAAACAGATATTACTTCCATGTTTGTGGTGTAAAGTTACTATTTCGTGAAATAATATTTTTTTATCGTATTAACGCGTTGGTTTCCGATTTATATATTTCTGTAACCCAAATATATGTTGCGTTGAACTCATTAAAAGTTTAAACCATGATTTAAAGCAATTAAATTAATAATATAAATGTAAATAACATAATATTAATGTAAACAACAATTCATAATACGGTTGTATGATAGATACTGCGTTAATGTTTGTGTAAAAACTTACGCTACTCAGGTCTACAACCCAGGAGATGAACTATTAAATAATTGTAGAAAATTTTTATCCTTGTACCTAGTAACTTTGCCTGAAAGCTTTATTTTTACCACATAAGTTAAACACGAACCCAAATTATTCATCTAAGTATCTGTAAAGAAACGTCTACACTACCTTACACGGTCATACTTGAAATTGTATAAGCCGTGCACAGTGCCACATCTGTCCCAGGCTCTCAGACAACAAACAGATCGAGACAACAGTCAATAAGAATTAATAACATCATCGATGGAACCTGTTGCTGGTCTGAAAAGTCCCACAACAATCTTCGTTACAGCATCCCGAGGAATGGGGCCCCCCATTCCTTCATTCATGAACAAACACACAATTTGATGCTCGCGATTGTTATCGAACACAATGGAATTACAGACTTTCCATCCTGTCTACTCATCCCCCCTTTTTGTAGGGCTGGCTTCGGAAAAATTGGTGTTGGAAATAATTTGTGGATTACGGACCGTACTTTACATTCAAAAACTCATTTCCTATTTCATAACTACCTTTTTAAATGCTATTTTCTCATTGTATGCTAGACGTTTATGATCTAATACACATTAAAAAAGCAAAAAGCATTACGTCGTATTTCTAAAACCACAGAAAAGCCCCTATTTACATAAGTAAGCATCACCCAACGACGCTAGTGGCGCACCGCATATTCGCAACTTGAAAAAATATTCCACTAATCCGAAACGGAATGGAACAAAAATAGAAAAGTGAGGATACGTCTGTTTAGACAGCCCTATAGCCGTCTCGTCTTCATCTCGGTGATAATTCGATTCCATTATATTATCGGAGAGGTTTTTTCTCTCGATTGATTCTCGAAACGCTAACGTTTTGATCGGAACGCCAGGTGAGGGCTGCCTACTCGCGATAAGGCAAACGACAATATTTGGATAGTATTTTGTTGCTTTGTCGTAATTTCATGAGGGGAAGTGTTGTCTTGTCATTTTGAGACGCTTGTCTCGTTACGACGGTGCTTATGTGACTATTTAATTCCTGTTTTATAACAATCACTTGAGGCTATTCAATTTGTGTGTGCCAAGCAAGGTGCCTTTATACAGCAGTAACTATTTTTAGACAGGCCATTACGTTTGTTTACCTATAAATCAACGTAAAAAGCCTTAAAACAATTGTCATAATTGTGACGTTTACCACTATAGAACACGTTATTTAAATTATTCCGGTATAAATAAGTAATCAAAAAACCCAAAAAAACAAAAACCCAAAAAAAAACACTTAACCGGTCTGTCTCCAGACAATCTTATAACCGTCTCAGAACCTAGTCAAAAGAAAATACGAGCAAACCACAGTCTGAAATTCATTGGAAAACAAACATGAAAAGCTTCGCTTCAGATTTATCTCGCAAAATAACTCGAACACCAAGTCAATCGTATTCCTAGCACAGTTTATCCGCAACTCCGAACTAAATAAGAAGTGTCACAACAAGAAAATTACAACTGTGCCTCCCAACAGAGCGGAAGTGACGAAAGTTGCCGCGAACTATCCGCAGTTGGGCCTTAAATAAATAATAGCCGGGAGTATCCGAACTTTAAGTTCGGAATAATTTATTTCCCCTCACTATCTGAGGACGAGTCGTAAATTATTGGAATCCGATAGTACCTTCGTTTAATCTTGTTGTTTTCGGTTATTTCGGATTGGTTAGGGTGATTAAGTTTGAAGTATTTTTTTTTTTTGTGTATGGCATCTCGCAGGTCAACCTATGAGGTTGTCGCCTGCTTAAACGGACTTGCCTGTGGTTGCCCTAATAAATTAAGGCCTACAGCCAGGACTTAAACTTAAATACTAACTAAAACTAAGCGACAACGCTAAGGGCACCCCCTGTGGGGTACGGACCTCGGCTTAGGGCGTCGCTGGAAGAGGGCAGCAAGGGACTAGCTGGTTCAGGATGTCTTTGATTTAGGGACGAATTTAAAGCTACAGGCTCAGCGGCGCGGGCTGGCTCGAGCAAGGGTCGGGAGGGGCGTGTATTTGGGCGTCGCGGCGGGGCGGCGACGGTAGGACGGCGATCGGGTTTTGGGCTTATGTAGTGTGCTGGTGGCCTTACTACTCTCCTGGAGGAGGGTAGTGGCGTCGTCGGGGGCGAGTTTGAAGTATGGAGATGAATAGTTTAATATAATTTTATCCAGGAATAAAAGTGTTACATTTTAATTTTTTTGCAGACTTAAATGTGTAAAATTTATAAAGATGTTTACCCAGAACACTTACAAAAGTGTAACAGGAATCTGTAACGGATATGAAAGTGTAAACAGTGTTAATAAGTGTAACAGGGAAAATCCCGACTGGATTAAGGTTATTTTGGTACGCCGCGTCTTTCTGTTGCGGTAATTTCCGTCCGTGCAATTGTACCTAAAACTGCTTATTTCTGTTACACATTTCAAAAACTTCTTAACACATATAAAATGTTACACTTTTAAACTGTAACATTATTGTTTCTGTTACATTTCAAAAGTTATTTTTTAACAGGTTTCTAAACACATAATACGGTGACAGCTTGAATGCTTTACCTTTAAAGAGAACTGAGCTATTGATAGCTAACGAGCGATCTGAACGTCCATTAAAGGTTGAAAGAAAGTCCTTTCAATAAGTCTTAAAAACCTTTACAAGTGTTAAATATCGTGAGTAAAGTGCCTTCTCAGCTCTTTCCATAAGGAAGGATTACCACTTCAAATAAGGATCAGAAGTCGACGGATTATTTATTTAACACAAATTGAGAAGGCGGGGTACTAAAGCCGGAAACCCACCTTTGTATTTACACAAACTATGCAGACTCACGGCCAAAAGAACCCTTCTACTCACCCCATAATATAAACAAAGCTTTTATTGAAGCCACAAACGTGTCTAATCAAAATCATCAATTGTATACTTCAACCTTTGCGTATATGGACCCTGAAGGGTTACTTGCGCTCAAAGGCGTGTTTTCTACACGTGTTTGAGTTTTGTTTAACTGAACTGTGAACAGAAATAAAACTGTAAGAGCGTGTATTTTCCTAATCAATAGAAAGTTAATAGGAATTCGATCAGATACGAATCAACAATTTTACCCTATTCTAGTCTACTGATCGATAAAGAGTAAAAAAGCAAAGTACTATTTAAAAATAAAATCTACAAAATAATGTAGGTATCATCAGATAAATATATTTGAACACGGAATTTCGTCCGTGTTTTGTTTTCAGATTCATTTCGCTCTTCAAAGACTAAAAAAATCGTCTATGTTAAAGTATGAATCACCCTTAGGCTGATCGCAGCTTTACAAATATTTAGAAGACGCGCACACTTCGTCACACAACAACATATAATGCCTATATGTCTGACTATGACTGTCGGCATCCCTTTGAAACGTATGCGAGCGGGCACCAACGACAGAACTGCCTTGCGACGTATCCCCTCTCTTCTTGTTTCTTAGAACAAAAGTAAGGGATTCATAACCCCTTCGAAGACAAAACAGTTTCGTTTTCCTATTAATTCTAAAGTATCAAAATCAAAACATTTTATTTCACTTATGAAACGTCAGAAGCTAGGTGCACGGTTCCAAGTGGTCGTTTCCTATGGAAAGGAGCCGGTAAGAAACTCCACGGTTAGTCTTTTAAAATTAATTTACTTTTACAATGATTTCAAATTACTGTGATTAAAAGTATGGGAGGACAGTGTAGGCCTGTGAACAAGTACCTAGTTGACAGGCCTACACTGTGTAACTTAACAAATAGACAATGGTCTACAAATCTACAGTCTACAAAGCCTACAACGTTCTCACATTCACAAAACATAAAAGAATCTAAAGAAAAATAATATTAAAAACCTGTTTAAACCAAATGCCATTTCAACTGTTACAAATTTGAATTAATATCGTGTTCACAAAAGCCACAAATAAAGAGTTGAAATTAGAATTGTATTTGTATTATGTCAATGTGAGACAAGCCTGTCTTAAAACTGTCATGACTGTACTCTACACTCTCCCATAAAAGCACTACTTCATACGTGCGGGTATCCCACCCCAGCTTACATCCCCTTTGCCCAAGTAAGGTTGCAGCAATGTCTTGGGCAACATTTTTGACATAGTTGTCCGCGACCGGCAGATGTGGCCGAAGCGACCGCGGGGCGAAAAGGTACCCTCGGCATCTATGGAATTTTTCTTATTAATTTCGCATCGTGTTATAAGATAGTTGTGTTAATTATTTTATTAGTGATTATGTGAAAGGTCTGGGGTTAGTTTTGGGGAGGTTTTCAGTGGCTACGTACGTTTTTAATAGAATTCTTCAAACTTAATACGTACACCAAGAAATAAGCAATTAAAAAGGTACCTGTATTACAGGAGTCAGTTTCTTCATCCGTTTACGGAACATTAAAAATGTATGCAATCAAATATAAAAAAAAATATAAATTTAAACTAGAATTTAGTGCATGCATGCTATTGTGTGACATGGTGTGCGTTGTGTGTGTGCGTATGTGTGCACAAATAAACGTGCCAAGTGACTTTTGACTGACCAAAGAAGTTCTTATGAATGTTGATTATTCCTGATTCATACCTAATAATATAAGTAGTGCAAAAGAGATAATAAAAATGGACATTTAACATCCTATTTTATGATTAATTTGAATAAAAAAAATTACCCGACACAAAAACCACAGTAAAAAGGTGGTGTCTTTAATACAGGTTACTCAGCAACTTACCTTGGAAAGCAACAGCTCACAAAAACATTTGTATTTTACTCTGCTCATTTACTTAATACCAAACATTATATACTATAAATACCCTTAAAAGCAATAAAGTATTATAAAGAAAAAGTCTTTTCTTTTCCGGGAAATTGAAAAAGATCTTTTCACAATTCAGATAACAAGCCTCCCACGGTTCGTTCAACTTACCGTGTGTATTGCTATTTTCCTTGACTCCTCTTCATGATAAAGCGATATCACGACACAACACACTGACCTAGAAATAACCTTTTACTTAACAAATCAATCAACCACAGAACGTATGAACACAATACAGCTTATGTGAACAGAAGTTCCAGTTGGCTTAATGCATTAGGTAAGGTTTCCATCTTGATTCGAAAAGGAAGTAATGAAAGGAAAGCTGCTTTAAAGTATAAGGCACTAACGCGTAGTAAGCAGATACGGGTACCTTTCTACTGATAGAGAATACTCTCAAACTCAAAGCATTTATTTCAAATAAACCAATTACAGGCACTTTTGAATTGTCAAGGTTGAAAAATTAAGCTATTTCCCCATTCCAAAGCGTAGTAGGTACTTATGGAGAAGAACGGGCAAGAAACTCCACGGACACTCTTTTAAATCAAAATATGGTTATAAAATATTGGTAACATCATTCATGTTGAAATTATGCACGTGAGAACGATGCAGAACGTTAAAAGCATCCGTTATAATAAATTATTAAAATAAGCCGTGGCAGCTAAGAGATGACCAGTCCCAACTGACGGCGCCCGTTCACGAACATGACGCAAGGATCAGCACCATTCAGCTCAACCATTTTGAAGGGAGCTAAATCGCGCCACCGTCAGCGAGACATTTGAGTGAGCATGACATACTATCAGCCGCAAGGGCACATTCAAGGTAAATGGTAGCTCCATAGTACAAAGTACTCACACTTGTGCTATGTATTTATATAATATATAGGAGATTGAATACTCTGAGAACCAAGTAATAACGGGAAACCAATATAATCAATAGTCGCAGCTAGGCTCAATAATATTTCTATTCATGCTTACCAGCGCCAAAAGCTTACTTTTCGAGTTGATGTAAACGGTTAATTTTCTGAAGTTACTTGCTACATGAACTCCGTATACTCACGGTATCTACCGGACATGTTTGACCGGACCGGACACGGCCGAACTTTGATCGATAGCCCGGATTTATGATCCGGTTTCCCCCCTTCTTAAGTAATTGACCGGCTCCATTAGTGGGGGAGTTGCCTTTCAGGGTTCCGTACGTTACCAACACAGTTTGTGTTTTGATGTTTAGTTTATAGTGTGCTCCCGGTTTTATTAATTTCGGCTTTGTTGTGGTATTTAGAGACGGAAGGTTTGGATAGTTGAGATCGGCTTGGTTTGTGTTTTAGAGGAGAAGTAGGTGCGAAGTAGCCTTCTTGCTCTTTTGTAGTAATACTATGCATCACATAATTGGTGTAAAAAGAAACATAACGAAGCTGTGAGTCACTTGTGGTCCCCGTCATTTTGCTCACCTCTCTTCTGGTTACGGAGATCATCATCATCATCATCGACAGCCCGACTTCACCCACTGCAGAACATAGGCATTTCTTTTCTTGTGCCAATCTCCAGGCTGTCCCCCGCCCTGGGCGGTGGGGTCTCTCAGACTCTTAAACCACCCCAAAGTTAGCTTTTCACACTTGCACCGGGGATCTGCTGGATTAGGAGGCTGGTATTATAATTGTAATATTCCTTTGTTTTAACTTCTGAATCGTTAAAAGTGTCCGTAGGGTTTCTTGACCGTTCCGTCTCCATAGGTACTGTGAGAGCCTAATGTACTGGGACGGCAAATAAAACAAAATTTCGGCGTATAAGCTCGGTAATTATTCCTAGAAAATCAAACGATACTACATTTTAATACATTTTCCTTATTCTTGGCTTGGCAGCCAAGGGTTGACACCCTATTTTCTATCTAAATTAATGATTGTCTCGTTTATTCGGCCATCTACTTAACAACGTAATTATAAGGTTGCATTCAAGCACCAAACAAACCGGCTATAATCTCTACAGTACCTACTACGCTTTGGAAAAGGCTACTAGCTTCATTATTCTGACTGATCGACCCATTCACAATACAAAAGTGCATTTCATTGTTTTATTTGAAACAAATGCTTTGTGTTTGAGCATTGAAAGTAAAAAGTTAATGAGTGTTTTTTTTTAAATCCGTCCCTTACATAGTGGAACACGTTAACAGTGCATGGGTCAGGCAGGCCCCATTCCATTCCAGTCTAACGTACCATGAGGTGGGCTTACCTGCCTGATTAGATAACGGCTCCAAGGCTTTGCTTTGAACGTATTGGCAAATATAGCAAGCCCTGTAAGTCACCTGCTGCATCATACATCCTGTTAAAAACCGGGTGAGATCACAAATTTTAAACAAAAAGCTTTTATAGACGTCAATTCACTTACTTGGCTCCAAAAACTCGCAAGAACTTTATGAAGTATTTAAAGGATAGAATAACGTTCTTCCTGAAGTTTTCAGGCGTTGCATCGGTAACACGGGCGCCGACTAAGCGATTGAATTGTTTCTAATGACTGGTTGGGGACCTCACTGCCTGAACGACATCGAAGATAAAGCGGGCAGTGGTTTTATTTCTTCTTTAAGCTTTTGAGTTAGTTAGTTATGTTTACAGGCTATCCCGTAAGTCGAGGTGAAGCCAGAGTCGGGTGATAGGTCGGGTCATAAAAATTAAAAAAAAATTAGCAACAGGAGTACAGGGTTCCTAGAGGAAAGATTTGTCTTGACATAATAGCTTATTTGAGTTGATTATTAATTGTTTGTGTTTGTTAATTTACAATGGAATAGTTTCAAGTATTTTTTGGATCTTTTTATTCCTTTTGTTTGACATGATTTTTGATATTTTAAATTTATTACTATTACTCTTTAATTACCTAATTTATTGTTACTTTTTTTATTTATTGTTGGCATGATTATTGTTATTTTAAATGTATTGCAATATTACTATTACTCTTTAATTACTTAATTTATTGTTATTTTTATTATTTGAAAGAGAATGTTTTAAATTGTAATAGTTTCTTGACATTTGCACGTCACATCATGTGGCAAACATGTCTGTACCCAATAATGTTGTTACCATCTTGCATGCATGTATTTTCTTGTATGTATGACACATGTTTAAGCAAATAAATATTATCTATCTATCTAGGAGTTAAAAGACCGTCACAGGCAGTAGATTTTCTCGTTATTTTTTTTTACAAATGCTTGGAATTGATTTTAAAACTTAGCAAAGAATTTTTAATATAAATGTATTAGAAAATCTTTGCAAACGTTCGCTTTTAAAAAAATATGTTAAAAGACTTGTGAAGTCTTTTAACAATTTGTATCACAATTTTGTTTTTTGTATCACTCGATTCCGGCTTGACTTCGACTTACGGCCACCCTGTATATTGGGGCCAAACATTAATAATGTTTGGCCCCTATCTTTGGGACTCTATAAAAAACGAGCAGCAATGGACAACGCCATAAACACCAAAAACTATGCCCCCCTCAAATCAAAAAGTCATTTACAAGCAGTTACTGTTAACTAAACATTTGTCCTGATACCAGTAGAACTTGCGGTTTTCTGTTAAAATCTTAAAAGAATATTGACATGGATAATAGGTTAGGTGCAGTTTATAATTGTTTAAAGCGATTTAAACAACATGTTACGTATTATCATAATTATTAATCGCGCAATAATTAACGCAATAGGAAATTCAGGGATTGAATTCCTTTTATCATTGATTTGTATTCGGCAAGTGCTACTGAAAAATAATGTATTATGAAAAGGTCCTTGAATAATTACAATAACATTTTCATTAATTGACATAACCTATAAATAGTAGGGGCAGGATCTGGCATTGTCCTTTATATGTATGAACTGACCTCTTAACATGAATAGGGCTTACGAAAGCGAACCTACCTTTTTAAACTTTCAGAAGGTACATAACTAGCAAACCTACCACTGAATCACATCACGTTCCAAACTTAAATTCAACCTTAAGCCACCCTAACGAAACGATGCGGACACGAATCTCGTGCCTGCATCGTTTCGTTGCGCCTCACAAGACCACTTCGCGGTCCTAAGGTCCTGGTAATTATATAAGTAATCGCATAGGTGTAGTATAACTCAATAAGGCGATTAGTACACGTCTCACGTGTCGAATAGATGGTCATAGTGTTGGCGATTAAGCAATTTGCCGTTAGTCGATCCCGGAATCGAATTACGCCATGTTAGTCGAATAGTAAAGGTTGCTTCCTTGAATTGCGATTAAATTGAGAGATAGTTAGCGGGGATGTTAAAGAGGGTTTGTGTGTGTTTTTATTGTGGAAATGAAGGTGTAAGGGGTTTAAAGAAAAAGGAAAGGTATACCAAACCTTTACCAAACCTTTTATCTACCGATAAAAGGTTTGTTTTAGGTAGGTATTGAATAGGTGTAGGTTGTAGTTAAAAAGTCTTACAGCAACAATTGAAAGAAAAAATTAAAGAAAACCCTCGTAAAATCGTAAACCAAAATCAATTTTTTTTTATTTCACATAAACCTACATGGGCACTTATGAAACGTCAGAAGCTAGATGCACTGTTCCAATTTGTCGTTTCCTATGGAGAAGAGCCGGCAAGAAACTCCACGTTCCTCTTTTAAAAATATTTGACTTTTACAATGTTTTCAAATAGAAAGAAAGAAAGAAGAAAGAAAAGAACGTTTATTTACGGTAAACATGACGCAGTGATCGAACACAAACACCAAAGAGAACAAATCGGGGGAAAATATGCGTCACATCCACGCAAAACGGCCATCGCTCAGCTTAATGCTACGACCCTATGCGAGACAGAGCCCCAGCGCTGGTTTTCAGCGACAGCCGGCGTTGAATGACGTCGACCAGTTAATACCTATTAACAAATTACATTGTTAATAGGTATGGGAGGACAGTTAAGGCCTGTCAACAAGTACAGTATGCCTAACAAATAGACAATGGTCTATGAATCTACAATCTACAAGGCCTTAAACGTCCTCACATTCACAAAATATAAATTAATCTAAAAAATATGACAAAACTTAAACCAATTTAAACAAAATGACATGATTGCCATTTCAACTGTTACAAATCTGATTTAATATGCTGTTCATAAAAGCCACTTATAGAGAATTAGAATTGTAGGTATAACTACATATTATAAGCATAACTGATAAAAACCACGATCGGTAAAACCACGGAATAGAAAAAACAAGTGGATGTGCCCACGCAGCTATCACGCGCGTGTCATAATATTATGCGGAAAACATGTAAAATAATAACAACCTTCGTCCGTTGTGATAAGACTTAATTATGTATGAAGAATAAATTCAACTTTGACGAAAAGCTTATTTGTTGTTTATACAAAATTAAGACTTATTGCATCTGTCGAAAGTTTTTTTTAATTTACATATTTTTCCGCATAATATATAATATAATAATAATAATACATACGCGGGTTAACTGACGGGCACTTCCACCAGGGCTTTTGTTTCAGTAATATCACCTTATTACTGTAACAGGAAACAAAAGCCCATAATCAGTCGAAGTGAAAGCAACATTGTAAGAACAGAATTTAATCAGAAGAAAAATAAGCGAGGCGGAGGAAATAAATACAATAAGTATCCAATTTTCTTCCTCAGAAATCCAGTGCGAAAGACCCATTGTACATAGTCGCATAATAACAGAACTAATTATCTGTGATATCCAACTCCTTAAATTAATTTATCGCGAAGAGAGCGTCGAGCCGAAAATAATTGTAATACTTTAAAAGTGTCAAAGCGATCGCAGTGGCGTCCCCATTGATGTTTTCATAGAAAAATAAGTTTTTTTTTCTACCTGTCAAATGAGAAAGTTTGAAGTAGTTTAAAAATTAAAAAGTTTTCCTATTTATTTGCATAATGCTTAATTGTTGTCGAGTCGTTTTCAAGGACATTGCAAAACCAACTTTTGTCGACGGAAGAATAGACAAAATTAAAGATAGAATAGACAAAATGACAGATAGAATAGACAAAATGACAGATAGAATAGACAAAATGACACATAGAATAGGCAAAATGACAGATATAATAAACAGTATTACAGATATAATGTACAAAATGTACGTCGACAAAACCCGATTCTATGCTGGCTGTACGAGTAGCACCGTACAGGAAGGTGTTGGCTATCCTGGATTCTTATTTTCCGCCTTCAAGAAGAATGCAATCTACTTGACGCTAAAATTTTACGAGTCGACTCTGGCTCGGGGAGAAAATTCAGATGTCTCTGTGCGAACGATGATGACGTCAACGAGTCGACAAAACAGTTATCGATGTTATATTATGGCAGAGAAGACGTGTTAACTGTGTAACAGTCGAGATAAAATCTTATTTTATTGATACTGAATTCTGTAGTCTGTAAAACTCGTAATCACTCTCCTGCCCTTAAACCAATTAATTTAGGGTCAGCGCAACGTCTTTTCCTTAAATAATTCTCTTTTAGTATTCTGTAAAACTATCAGCCTTAATACGGAGCAACATCAAAGTAAGAAATACAAATATATTAAAAAAAAATGCACTCAATACACTTTTCTAGATTTTAATAGCTCAGTGAACGACTCGATCAGACAATAATTTTTACCTAAATTAATTTAATACAAATCGAATGAAATTAGTTTCCGCTTCACCACACAGAAAAAAAACATTAAGATACCAGACAAATTAAATCCGAACTTCACACCAAACTCCACGCCTTCGGAAAAAGTTTCTAATCACGGAATCGGATTGATGGCTCAGAAAACTTTTTTAATTTAGTCCCGAAAACAGGTGCGTACGAATTACTGGCTCCATTGTCGTACGATATGAGCAATTTTGTCGGAGTCAGCGAGAGATTAGCACGGGGCCCTTAATCCGAGTATCGGGCCCGTCATATTTCATAATGCCCCCCCCCCCCCTTCGGTTAGGGTGAGCGCTCATTGGAGCGAGAAGAACGGTTATTACGGCATGAAATGGACAGCTCATTAGTGGAGGTAATGAAATGAACGATATATGTATAAGTAATTTAGTAACTCATGCATGTTACTATGAAAGTAGTAGTCGTTCTTAAGCTGTAAATATACAGGATGCATTTTTGATCAGTGTACTCGATTCTAGACATTTTTCGTTGGTTATTAAAAAAAAGTTCAGGTTTTTCATAGAAAAATGCAATCCCTACGCCGTCAAAATGTACTGAACAGCAATTTTGTTTATAGCCGACAAAAATGTTAATGCTAGGTCTAGAAACTTGCGATAGTTGCAGTTTACGCACTGGTTAAAAACTTATCCTGTAAAGATTTCGACTTAAATGTCAATTCCCGTAATTAGAAACGTTCAAAATCTAGTCAAAGTCTCATCTCAGTGACAATCACTTGTCAAAAACTTGTGAAAATGTAAGTAAATTATAGGTGTTTCGACAGGTTGAGACTGTGGTTAAAAATACGGAATATGTCCCTCTGATTATAATCATTTTTAGAAAAAGCCAAAGAGTAACTGTAGGACTAAAGTTTTATTTTTTACTAACTCACATTCTCGCTTGGTTTACTCAATTCTTGTTTGTGAGTAGCATGAAGGCTTCTATTATTATTATTATATCACCCGGGCCTTTTGGTAAAGTAATAAAGGGCCGCTTATCTCTTCACATTACAATGAACTCAATGAAACCCTAGTGTACGGACAGCGTTACATATTAACATTATTTTCATGAAAACCTGTTCCAGTGTTTTTGTGTAGTCACGATATTTTTTTTTAGGTTATATTTATGTTTCGTAACGATATTAAGGTTGTGATTGTTCTGTAAATACACATACTTATACTCACGCCTTCTGGTGGTCAAATGGTGGTGGGCAGACACTACAGAACGCACCTGCGACAATCCAAGCATGTATATACATACTCCTTTTTAAATTCTGTAAATCTACAGCCAGTGATCCAAATGTGCGGAACATAGATATGACTTTTCAATTTACAATTTTATTTGTCTCGTCTGAAACGTTATAATCTGCAGCAAACAGACTACACATCCTTTATTTCTTCCTGAAACATTTTCACTTGTCATTTATAGTCTATTGTAAACTAGTATAAAAACTTTTTTCTGAAACTTGGGCCATAAAAATCAGGAGGGCCGCTGTTCCCATCTAACTATAGTCAATGTATCCGTTGCCTTAGCCCAACCTTCCCCCAACTGTCTTTCACGATAATATCTGTAGGGTGGGTTTCGGCGACCTCACCCGAGGACCCACGGACCCACAGGGGTCTTGTGAGCCCGTCCGATTCTTGATATGTTTATTAAGGACCCCGACTTGATTATATTTATATGATTTAAGACGTAGTTCGGTTGGCTTGCATCGAGTACGTCCCTGCCGCTTGATTTGTATAGATTCTGATTTTATCGTTTTTTTTTGTTGGATATGCAGGTAAAAATATGTTTGATGATGTGTTCGTTTATTGGCTTAAGATATTTTTTATGTTCAGTGTTGCGTTAAACAAGAAAAATAAATTGAGACAGTTTTATTTTATTTTTCGACATAGACTCCTTTTACATCGACACACTATGTCCAACGATATTCCAACTGTTTTAAGCCCACCGAAAAATTGGTTTTGTCGAAATCTGCAAAATATGCCACAGTTTCGGCAATTTTTTCACGGTTTTTAAACTACTAACGGGCATTAAACACGGGTTATTATCAATCGCCCTTTGTATATATGATAATATTTATCGTGGATTTATACCTACCGACAGGTTGCTTATATTAATCTATGACGATGTGTGAGTAAGTATAATGACTTGCCGTGTTACCACACATATACACTACCCAAACTACACACATACCAAACAAAAAGCACATAATAAAGGGTTATAACCGATTCAATAACCAACATAGATACGGATTGCGTGTTACAAAAAAATAAACACAATTGGCTGTTCTAGAAATAAAAATATATTATACAGGGCGTAAAAATACCTATCAAATAGCCTTCAACATGCACAAAAATAATGACTGAGAAACGACTTTTATTTTTCGTGTGAAAAATTGCTGTTTGCGGTTGTGCGCAATGTAACGCACGCAAAACATTGCGCTTATGGGTGCATGCAACGGTACAGGAGTCGTGGGGGTACATAAAGATGTGTTATAACATTAGAAACCGTAAAAAAAAGTCAGGAAAAGTTGTAGCTTTAACCTTCAAAATCTCCATAACCAGAAGGTTCTTAGGTATGATCCAGTACAATTAAAAAATATTACAATGACGGGGATTAAGATTGACTGTCGGCTTCGTTAAGTGATCGATCCCGTAATTACTTTACGTCTTTTGCCAACAATTCCCAAATAAATGGAACTTCACTGAGGGCGAATTTCACCAATGGATTTTATCAATGGGCGAATTTTAATATTCCACAGAAAATAATGACACTGACAGCTCTTAAACGTAGTTTAAATGATAAATGATCTTATTTCTCGAAGTCGTTTTGTTACAAACACGTGTAAAAGTGTTTTTAACAAAACGACTCGCGACCGAACGAACGCGAGTCATAAACACCATTATGTATTTTTAAAATATGGTAAAACACAAAAAATATATGATATTTTGATGTTTTTTTTTGGGTGGTTATCGACCATAATTCTTTTGAAATATCATTAAAAACATCGTTTTTTAATTTTGTAAACTTCACAGTCGTGATTGTATCGATATCTAAACACGATAAAACATATTTTTTCAATTCATACTTAATGTAACAACACTACCAGTGATCGTTGGCCCCTAAAAAACCGGCCAAGTGCGAGTTGGACTCGCGCACCGAGGGTTCCGTACAAACCTGTATGTATATAAGTCCTGAGTATTTGTTATCAATTTCAATGTGATACCTCTACTCGTTCATGAGGAAAGGGGTAGGAAGTTTAAAATTATTAAAAAACTATATTATACGAGTATGATGTAACTAAATATTTACGGTTTTCTTAATTTTACCTTTGTCTTTGCTATAAGACGTTGCTTCGTACCAAATTTCAAGATTCTGAGTTCACGGGAAGTACCCTGTAGGTTTTGATTCCCTTGCTTGTGGCGAAAAATCGCGGAAAATTGCGGCATAAACGGCTGCATATTTTTATTGCGTTAGCTTAGAAGTTTTTTCACAGCTCCATGGGACAGTAGACCTGAGTATTTGATATTAATTCTAGCTTGATACCTCCACGCTTTGCTATGTATTTTAAAAATTACGGTCTTTAAAAAAACGAGAAAATCTACTGCCTGTGACGGTTTTATAACTCCTGTTGCTACAAATGTTAACATTTATTTTAAATATATTTTTGGCACCCTGCAAAAAATGCTTCCTTGTTTGCTTCAATCATGCAAAATATAGAAGTAACTATTGCGGCAAATCAAAGATGAAAGTTTTATAACGAAGTTAAAGTATTTTGAACAGCATACCTCGTGCCCTTATCAGTAGGTATATCCCCAAGTTCCTCTTCAATCTTGATGGCCGCCAACGCCTGCGCTTCTCTAAATAACCTCAGGTCATAATCTGGTGCAAACCCTTCGAGTATAGGCTCTCGATCGTCCGAGATCTCTTCGTTACCGGACGCGGCTAGCTTCTCCCGTAACTCTTGGCTGCCTTTCCATTTTGAACGCATGTCCTGGTGGATAAGGTTTATATTTGAGAAATAGAATCATATCATACCCACAAGTGTGGAAGTTTCTAAAGCGGCACGGTCTCCCTTGTTAAGGCGGAGATTTCCTGAAAACGGCCAAAAAAGTAAATAATTTTGACGAAATAAATGATATTTTCAAGCCTTTTTTAATACAGTGATGGAACTCAAAACATACATTAATGCATCAAAAAAATCTTCAAACACACCTCTTATTTGTTTCCTGAGAAAAAGGGTCTTGACTGACAGACAGACGGACGGACGGACAACAAAGTGATCCTTTATGGATTCCATTTTTTCCTTTCGAGGTACGGAACCCTAAAAACATCAAATCATTTAAATTTTAGAGTTTCGCTAGCCAATTAAATTTTCCCCTGTACTTTTTCGTTGATGACGTGCGAATTGACATTCAACCTTAGGGTGATCTGTCGAGGTCGGCTGTACCTATATTTCGACCAACTTATCTGTACAACGGCCGTTTTTCGAAATAACATTTTGTTGGGACATACGATCGGTTTTTTGTTTAATTTTTTAATTTTCGTTTACAATCAAGTGCCACCAATAATTGCACGAATAAGTTGGTCGTACTATAACAATATTAACAAATAAACAACTTAATAAATATTATTTTGCTGTAAGTTTTCCGAATAAAGTCTCGTACACACTGGCGCGACGCCACAACGCGACACAAAGGCTCCGCGTGTCGCGCGACGAGTGGTGCCACAATATTATTTTGCTGTAAGTTTTCAGAATAAAGTCTCGTCCACACTGGCGCGACGCCACAGCGCGACACAAAGGTGTCGCGCTGTGGCGTTGCGTCGCGCCGTTTCCCGAGAGCTTTAAAATAAAAACAACTTCCTACTAATTTATAGATGTAAAAGTTTCTTTGTTTGGATGTTCGTTTCGCAATCACGCAAAAACGGGTGAACAGATTTGAATAAAATGTTGCACACAGATAGTTTAAAACCTGAATTAACACATATATTACATTTTTGTCCCGTTAAATGACATGGCTTGGATATTTTCCACCACAACCACGCGGTAGACGTTGGGCTAAAGCTAAATAAATAAAATTATATTTATATTCTGTAATAGAATAAAGGCTCCCACGCAAATGCGCGACGCGACTCTAGTAGAACAATTTCTATGAAAACTTGTTCTACCAGAATCACGTCTCACCTGAATACGGGGCCTTAATGATTCGAACCACGACTCAAACTAGAATGAAACTCAAATAAATCACAAACAACGAAGAATTACAATAACAATAATACCCTCTGATATGAAAGACGATACATAATTTCGATTATTTTTCTGAATACGCAACAGATTTGGGACGCAATTTATCATAAAAGGCATTATTGTAACGACTCAATTACATGGACCCTTTCAATTGGGCTCACGAAACGTTTGCATGAATGATTTGCAATTTGTGAAACGTGTGTGACTCATTATTCCTAAGGCTGATATTATTTTTTGTATCTGCTCTGCTGATTAATTTAAGAAAGAATGTTGAAATAAATTCACATTCTCATATATATTTTCTGGTTCTGGTAAAGCTTTAAGTATTTATATTCTTCATTTTTTGCTTTTTTGTTATGTAATTTAGTATATTTATTCTTTGCACCAATGACAACCCCATTTTATGTCCAGGCAAATCACTGTCCATTCCATGGCTGCCTGGAAGAGATCGCAAAAAGTTTGTTTTGATTTTTTGTTATGTATTTTTGTGGTGTGCAATAAAGTATATATATATAAATAAACTTACTACCTTACAGAAACTCACGCTTTTTTCCGTGGAGGTAGGCAGAAAATACAGAACGCCATCTGCTACTATTCTTATATTTTACCAATAATGTGTGGTAACTTAACTGTCCACTGAACCCAAATTTTGACAACAAGCCCATTACAAATTAGAGGATTATATCCTAGATAATAATGCCTGGAAACATGCTGGTCCTGCTCCATAGGACAATCAAGAGTCTGAACAAAATCAAACTGCTTATGTAATTAAAAACAATTATGACATTGATTTAACATTCAATAGTTGTACAAAATATTGTAGAACATTTTAAAACAGTAAGATGTAAGCAAGAAGAATTCTTCTACATACGAAACTATCACATGGTAGGAGCAACTAGAATCAATTCTATTTTACTGTACATTTTGACGTTCGAAAGTGCCTTTTAGGTGCCTATTTGAATGGGACAGATAGATAGATAGATTCATTTATTTGCCTGAAAATGGTATCTTACAGATTTTATAACACATACATAATAGTTCTTCATATTCCGCCTACTAAATTCGGCATGCAAATTTTGTGACAATAGTAATAGTTGTAATTTAATAAATTTAAACAAAATAATTAGATTCCCATGTCAAAAAAGTACTAAATCAAGATTGTCTACATATCAAATTACAAATATCATAAATTACAAATTGTATATAAGTCAACTTTCAAATGTCAACAAAGGAAATAAAATTACAAATGTCTTAAATAAAATTATCAAATTTAATTTTCATGTCATGCAACTTTTCCGTTTGTCTTATAACTCATGAATTCCTTAATAGTATAAAAACAATTTTCAATAAGCCATGCTCTGAGATTATCTAATAACCTTCGGTATATTATTAAATATCTTTATTGCCATTCGACTAGTGTTTTTATGGCGGAACGCTGTTCTACATCTTGGCATTGCCAATTTTGTTGGATCCCTTGAGAGGAGACAGCATGGAGAAAGTTGTACAGTTTAATGTTCTATACCACACCCTTAAATATGACCGCACATTTATGATGGACACGCTGTATACTCCTCTAAACTAACTAAATAACTCACCTAAAAAAAAGTACATAGATCATGTCTAATTTGGTTTGTCGTAAGAGGTAATGACCACTCTTGTCATAAGATTCACCACTTGCGCCAATACAAGCAGGTAGGTAATAAACCTATACAGTTCCACAAAAAAACTAGGCACCAACTCAAACACACCCACATGAAAATCCTTCCAAAAAAAAAAACTGTCAAACTCCTTTTGACGGCACTCGACGGCGTTGAAATGAGTCCTCGACGCTTTGAACCCCACCCCAAAAGTTCCGTTTTCGACTCACAAAAACCTCTCATTTCCATCTTCAGTCGTTGAAAATGCTGTAGGAGTGGGTACCTACATAAAGAATGTGGAGCAATTCTGACCCTTCCACCAATTCACTAGTAGGTTCGTACTACGCACCCTTGGCGATATCAAATCTTGGATATATTAAAATAACCGCATGTACAGTCCACTAATATACTTTCATGCTTAGGAGCTTTTAAACGTGATTTTCTCCTATTTTAACTGACTTCCGAAGGTTCTTAATTCGTCTATTTAAAAAAAATAGTTTTTTATGCGATATATCCGGCAATTGTAGATCGATTTCGAAAATTATTTTATTAATGGATATTTTTTGTCCCATTTTTTATTTATTGACGTTGCTTGGGTTGTTTTACAGTTAGCTTCTATACTACGTATTTTTCTACTTCGTTTATGATGATGATGTAATAAAAAATTAACTGCCACTGTTATTTACATAGCAAGTAGTGGTATTCGGATTTTTGTGGGGTAGGTACCACAACTTAGGAGTAATAAATAAAACATTTTTCCAAAAAAAAAAAACAACCGTTTCACGATTAATCACTTTTGAATATTGCTTAAGGTATAAATACTTGTGAACAGTCGATATTTTTACTACGATACGACATTTTATTTTGCAGGTAAACCAAACTTTGCAATCTGGTTTACATGCAAAAAAAAAACATCGATAAGTGTGATATAAAAGAAAGAAAGAAAAATGCGTTTGTTGGCATTACTACACAAAAAAATATTTGATACCTACTAAAAAACTACGCATCGTACGCACAACATGTTTTAAATTGGTTGCAAGTTGGTTTTATACCAATCTCTTTGTTCGACTGTACGTATACGTATTGGTTATCCGGGTGAGTCCGGGCAAAATGATGCATTGCCGGACAAGACAATGTAGCGGAAAGGTAGACCCTGTTCTACCCGGGTCGACCTTTCAATTTCCTTGATTGTGACCGAATCGAAGCGGGTTCGTCTTTATTTCTTTATCTTTAGTGATGATTTCTTATGGTTTTCGTGCCCATACGGGTATGAAGTTGTTTGGGTGAACAAATTGGCCAGATAAGGACAGAACTCGGTTTCGATTAACGCTTTTGTGGGAAATAATTCGGGTTTGTTTCCTATTAGTTACAAACCTACATACGAAAATTAAAACAAATAGAGAGTGGTAGAGAGAGTTCTTAGAAAGAAGTTGTTCTTCAGAAAGGTCAGGTACTCGCAAACGACGTACGTGTATGACGTTTATGAATGAAAACAAAAAAAAAAGAGTTCATAAGGATCATCACAGTTGACGTTCTGTAGTTTTTGCCTGCCGCCATGCGAAGAAGTATATGTATGCTTATGCGAATCTTTTGCAGGCACGGAAACAGAAACCCGTAGAATTTTCTTAGTGAAATATTGCATTTTTTAAAGCTTTTCGTTGCAATACAAGTTCGTAGTAAGAGCAATATCCGACTCCAAAATTTTAAGATCGCGAGATTAAATTTTTGCAACTCTTCACTCTGAATTAGAATTGTGAAACGAACATTTTTAACGGGTTCAAAAAAAATACCATACCTACCTATTTCCTGCTATCCTAACTATAATTTTATAAATGTGTAAGTAAGTTTGTTTGTTAAGCTTTCACGCAAATACGGCTCAACGGAATCGGATGAAATTTCGCACATGGATAAACCATTACCTGGGTTAGGACTTAAGATACTTTTTGTCTTGGTAGTACGTTCCGCTGGCATAATTTCACCCATGCGAAATTGGCCCATGCGGGCGAATCGGCGGACAAGAACTGGTTTTCCTATATTTTTCCTAAGCACCAAACTATAGTCGTATTGAGTGAATATTTCGGTACGGAAAAAACACAAAGCAAACATCTATTATTGATGGCGCACTCTAATATTGTGACAATACCCAAAAGAGGTATGATTGATGACGAGACCTGATACTTGAACGATGGGGAATGGCGGAGATAATATGGCCGGAAAGCAATGTTTCGACAAAATGTATGTTATGATAAATGTTAGTTAATGGGTTCTGAATTTGGGTCTACTTTAGAAGTAGAGTGCTGAAAGCAGTGGTAGCCACCACGTGTGATATATACCACACTAGGCTCGCGTGGTGGATTACAGCCCACTATCTCACACCCCGAGAAGAAGCCTGTGTCCCAGCAGTGGGAACATTATAGGCTGACCTTGATGATCATGATAATGTGCTGCCAGCAACATCAATCGCCGAATCGCTTTTCATAAGATAGTCACAAGATAATTTGTACTTTTCTGTTGTCGGGAATTAACTAAAGGTTAGATTTAAAAGCATGCTTAGCTATTTTATTAGGTACCTACTTTCTCAAATAAATTATTGGTCCTTACAATATTAAGTATGGTTCCTTCTTAATATTATTCTGGGCCTCTTTTATACAATTGCTTGCGACTCATTCATATTAATACCGTTTGTAGCAGAAAACGAATTCCAACAATTTAATATTAACAAAACAGTTTTCCTCCATTTTCTGTAATTAAAAAAAAACACAATTAAGGAATCGCTTGATAAACTTGTCATCATAAAAAAGAGAAGCAATATTAATTCTGACAACAGTCAAGTTTGCAGGGATAGATCTTTACTCCCGTGTGCCATGATTGGACATATACGCTTCATAAGTTTTGCACACAGACGTCATTCACGGCACACAGCCTTGTGTACTTACCCTGACAGTCATCAGGACGCATACAACCGTTCTCATTCGCCTGGCTTCATGCAGGGCGGACCCTTTGCCCCAGCCTGAGTAATTGCTAGCCTCGACACATCCACATCCATGCAATGTCAACTAAATACAATCCGCGTATTTGTAGCCAATGAAGTGTAATAGCTCCAGGCAGCCTAGGACGTAATAGCCACAGGCCACCAATATATTAACCCTACAACGTCTATTTATCGGCCTAAACAGAATCCAATATATGGAATTATCAATAAAGCTCTGTCTATGTAGTATATATAGGGCACATACATTACAAATTTACCGGTAGCATTAAGTCAGTCTACCAGAATAATACAAATACATTGATAAAACGATATTGAACTTTGCCCTGATAAAGTTAGAGTACAAAATCAAGTGGATGAAAACGGAATATTTTTCGCCACTCAAAAATATCTACGTGAGGCCGTCGCATTCCCTGGCCGGTGTATGATTGATAGCCAGCCTAGTGAGCCGGATAAGACAATGTACCGGAAAGAATGACCGGGTTGGTCCGGACGATGCACCGCCCCGGCACCGAATTATACCCGCCATATTGGAAACTTCATACGGTTTATGAAACGAAATAATGAAGAGGGCGCAACCTGAGTGCTTTGTGGTTAGGGTGATACAGGGAATTCATGAAAAAGGAGGAGTTCTGTATGTTTTTTTTTTCTAGCTTATAAATTACGGTTAGAATGTTTTAACGTTTTTATAAATATGAAACTTAAGCTTGATTTATAAAGTGCGATTTGTGCCTATGGCATGCAATAAGTTGAAAAAACAATAAAATCATAAGATGAGAGGTCAGGTGAGATTAAGACGATAAGTTGAATTCTAATACGAGAAATCAGACGAGATTAAGACAATGTGTTGAATTATAAGATGAGAGAGATTAGACAAGATTTAATCGATGTGTTCAATTGTAAGATTAGACGAGATTAAGACGATGTATTGAATTGTAAGATGAGAGAGATTATACGATATCTAGAAGATGTAGTGCTGAATTATAAGATAAGAGAGATTAGACAATATTTAGACGACGTGGTGTTTAATTATAAGATGAGAGAGATTAGACAAGATTTAGACGATGTGTTGAATTATGAAACAGATTAGTCGAAATTTATACGACGTGGTGTTAAACTATAAGATGAGAGAGATTAGTCGAGATTTAGACTATGTGGTGTTGAATTATAAGATGAGAGAGATTAGACGAGATTTAGACGATGTTCTGAATTGTAAGGTGAGATCGATTAGACGATATAGACGAGATATAGACGATGTGTTGCTTCAATTTTACTGGGGCTTAAGATCATCAAAACAGTCTTTGAGTTTCGCAATAGACGATAGTGATTATTATGAAACAACACAATCTAAAATCGAAGAAAATGTTAAAAGATTCACATTCTCAATATTGTTGGAAGTGGCTGATTTCAATCGTTAGTACATTGAATTTTTCAATTAAGCTCGAATCCTGAGTGGGTTTAATCGAGTCTAAATTTATACACAATATTGCTGAACAGGGGAAAATTGTTAATTATTTTTTTAATTATGCAGTGGCTGAAGTTAAGATAGAAATTAAAGCTTGGGTCTTACATATTATATGGAGTGTGTGTGTACAGAAAGTACCAAAGTAATTATTTCATAACATTTTATTTTACTTTCAATACTCAATATTCAATATCTTTATTGCTTTACCATAATGTGTTCTTAGGTGGTAACTATATAATAGATATCATTATGGACCCTGTAGGGCACAGCAAAAGTTTAGGAGAGAGGAAGCCCTGTTTCAGGAGACAATTAAGTAGTATTTATTATAGCAAATTTTAACTACAATATAAACAAAGTCAGGAGGTCGCGAATAAGATAATAACATTTCGCTTAACCATTATTTTGCACTTTATCTGCAACTGTCACTGTCACTTTATTGGGACATAAAACAGTTACACATTACATTTATATAAGTGCCGATTTCACCAACGAAACTGAACGTGTTTAACACATCTAAAACGCGTTCAAGCTAGAATATTGACACTGACAGCTCTTGAACGCGTTTTTTTATGTGCTGAACGCGTTTAGTTACATTGGTGAAATCGGCACTAAGTGTGATAGAGTAAATTAAAAACTAGGTAAACGTGTAATGTGCTAGTTTAATTTTACAGAAAACGTAATAAGTACTCGTACGTATGTTTGAATGATAGGTTTAAGATGGCTATATTATAATATAGCCAACTTAATTTTCAGATTCAGTGTCGATTTACGAAGAACTGGGTTTAAAAGTGTCTGTCAGTGTGAATATTCCATAACGATTTTGACACTGACAGCTCTTGCACGCGTTTTGGATGTGTTGAACGCGTTCAGATTCATTGGTGAAATCGGCACATAATGGCCATCTTTTTGAACCTAGTATGTGTTAATACGTATGTACAATGCGTTGGAGAATTATCACTCATAGCAAAACATCACGCTTGTAATCCTCGAAGGGTAAGACAGAGGTGTAGATACCTATAGTACATCCACATTTCGCCATTTATTTAAGTCTCATAATTTTTATTAATCACTTGGAATTTCTAAAACTATTAAACTTCTAGATCTTGGTTATAATGGACTCATGAAGGACTTAAGGTTTTAAAGGAGCTTTTTTTGTAAGAGCCTTTATTAATCATATACATACTTACGTCACTTTCAATATTGTTCCATAACACTATGGTCTCTGTTAAGTGTTACTCGTAGTAACCAAAATTTCTTTGTTTTCAAACCCGCAGTGTGAAGTATTTTATGTGTTGTAAGAAAACTGCTCGTGTGCCTTTATTTCCAAAAAGTCTAGAAACGAAGAATTTCATACCCAAATGTTACAACACTTCCAACATAGTGTTGTGAGCCCGGTAGCTGTATCGTGTAGCTAAGGTGTATTGTCTCACCGAAATACATGTTGGTTTGCGTTGAAACTCGAGCAATGATCGCTCGTGTCTATGGTCTGTGTAAAACGGTGCCTACACCTAAAATTTTGAACTAGGCTAGATTGGACTGGAGTGTTATGATTTTAAGCATCAAAAATTTCTTGACATCATATTTACGAATAGACGTATATAGAGTAACACAATTTAGATGTCTTCATCATCATCATCCCTGGTAGCCTTGTTCCACCTTCTGGTGAGTATATACTTCCTTCATTTTGTGCCACACATTCCTGGTCTGTGTGTCTTCCCCGTGATCTTCTGTCGGTCGGTCACCTGGCTTATTCGACCGTAATTATTTACAACCTTTATAATTATTTAATAGTTAGTATATCGATTCAAAAATACACTATTCCAACGTGCATATATCAATAACCAAACTCCATCATCCATGACTCCTGCAATTCTAAATTCATGTGTTTTAAACACATATTATCTAATAAAAAATAAAAAGAAAAATATCACAGTCTGAAAAACTTTTCTACACCTTTTCCATCAAAGACCATACATACAGGCATAACAATTAAAAGAAAGAAAAATAAAGTTTTTATATTCCTGCACAAATAAAACGCACATATAACACGTATTCTTCGCAATCTTCCTTGTATCCACCACTTATGTGAGTCGAACCAAAACATGATAACAAGACAACCAACCCCACTTGAAACAACCTTGTTAAAAATGGAAACTGATGCATACTAACTCAAAAGGTCACAACGTAGAGGTAGTTCATTGTCTACCGCCCACACCATATATATTTCTTTCCATCCATTCATACTAAAGACGTTTAGAATAATGAGTTTTTTTTAATTTTCGCGTGCAACAAAAAAGTCTTTTCATTACTTTTATAAGAAATCCCTTTCTATTTGCGGGTTACGACCAGCGTTTCTTGGTAACAAGACTCACTTGAACTTTGAATGAAATTCGTGGGGTTGAGAATTTGGCAGGTTAAAACGGGGCTTTATTTTAAAGTGTTTTGAAGATGCAGCAGTTTGCTTCTTCATAGTTTTTACAACTTACCTGATCAGAAAAACACCTCTCAAGACTCGGGAATTTTATAACAGTACACTTTGGTTCAATGAGACTGTTGTAGTTGATAATTTTTAATTTTTTTGCGTATCATTTTTCCTTTATTAATAAGAGGTCTAGCCCTGCACTTCTGCCTCCGCTAAGATAGCCTTCGTTACATCCCTAATAATGATTATTAGCATATCTGAAAAACATATTTAGTAACAGTTCAGGTGAAATGACCAATCCTCCTGACACAAATGCCTTGTTACCTCACATGCTGTCTTCATCAACATGCTCCACCCCATTCTAATCCGGAGATTATACGACATTAACTCCAACTCTCCATTTATCTGCAAGATATTTATCATAAAGGGAACTCAACATTCTGTAGCCAAAGTTTTTGGTGAATATCCTATAACTGTGACTTGTTCCCTAAATCAAACGCCACTTACTTAAAGTTCGCCATAATGGCAGACGTGGCGGAATAGAATGCTTCACCAAGTTTTATATGAAGCGAACTTACTTGGAAGGACAAAAGTGTTGGAATAGAAGATGTTTTTTTGTCGTGAAGATATGATAAGGCTTGTTGTTGGAGTTAAAACTAGCGCAGAGTTCAACTAGAAAAATACAAAGCATTTGGAAGACTGTTAGCAGAGTTTGTTGTTGTTTAGTTTTAGTTCATTGTGATTCCATGAATCGTAACTTCGTCGTTTCGTTCCATGGTTCACTTCATAAGATTGTTGACTTTGTTTTTATATTCTTATTAAAATGATCTGATTAAAGTGTCTGCCTCACAAAGTAACTACAGCTGCATCCTACAGTTTGATGACTACAAGTTAAAAAAGAACACAAACTTATACAGAAAATTGAAATATATAAAGTAAAGAACAATGGCAACCTCAATTTGAATCCGAAACTGTGCCACATTCAGTATATTTACTTACCCACAAACTTTACGACGCAGTCTCTATTCTAATGAGTTAAGTCTTCACAACTAGTTGATATTACGTTGCGAGAACTTCGCGAAAGGAACTTCACTTGAATACTAGCCATTATTATCCTAACACGGGTTGAGGTAACCTCCTCGCAACCAGCCACGTGAGACTCCTGGATATTGCAGTAAATCTTACATCTTTATACAAACTCGTGGAACCAAAAGCAGCAGGGGGAGGTCTGATGAAATTGGACGGCTGCTATAATAGAGAAATGTCTGTGTAAGTTAACATTGCATTCGATGCACGTATCGATGGATTGAAATCGTGGTATATCGGTTTGCAACGAGTTTTCGTACAATAGTAAAAGATATTGCTACAGTTCTAGGGAATTATATCTATTGATAAGCGAATTCCGAGTAACGATTTCATTCGTATTCCTCTATTCCGTTTTGACAAAGAACCGCACGAGCGAGCGAGTGATCCCAAATCTGTTTCTGGGTTATCGGATGTCGTGGCAGATTGAAATTTTGCATATCTTTATTCTGACGTATGAGAGATTGTAAATGCAAAAATATTTACGTGTCTAGATTAAAGTGGATTCTGGTTTTGAATTTAAATGACCTCTTTGTTTCACTTCGAAGGAAGCCCTAGCTTTCCTTTTCTCTTTCATAACTTTAGCAATACTATATTTCCAGAAATCATGTCTGCTTTTATATAACTGATATAACATAACCAGTTACCACCTACATATTTTACTTTCAGAAATCCTCGTTATATTTTCTGTTAAAGCCGTATGCTGTCAAGTTTCGCTTTGTGACGCCTTTTGGCATCCTCGTCAAATGACTCGACTCTCACGTCGACCTACGTAAGAGTCTTTTGACACTTGACGCTTTTATCCAACGTAAAAATTATCCCCTCATAGTACGAGTAAGTTGGAGGGAAATTATTTGCGTATATTTTTGGTTTTGAATTATACTGCCTCCAGGTTAGTTAAAGCTCTACAATACTTTTTAATACTTAAATGTGACACAACATTTTGACCTATTGGAGATGGCTCTACAGAATATTTCTGTATTACTTAAACATAATATGTGTCTTTGCGTTGGCTGTTTGGTTCCTAGAAAAAAAAAAGGCTACTTAATCCTTTTGTACGAGGAAGTGACCTAAAGGTCCTTTTGGCGAGATTGAAATTATCTCCACGCAGTGGGCAGCAATATATTTGTTTGAGTTAATACTTTTTCGTGATCTCATTCAGCGTATGAAGAGAAAAAATATAAATAGTGACATACATACATAAACTCATGCCTTCTTCCCATGAGGGTAGGCAGAAACTACAGAACGAAACCTGCTACGATTCTTACATACTCCTTTTGTTTCGTTTACGTTGATTTATCTGGGGTATAGTTGTAAATAAACCATTTTAAACGATCATCCGTGGTTAAGACCCATTTTAAATTAAATTAATTACGTATAACTTTAAAAATAACATTAAAAAGGCTTATTGAATATAATTTACCATTTTTATGAACATGTCAATATTATAGTCATTGATATGTCATACTGAAAACAATCTTGATGTGCGTATTTTAAATATACATTATGAAAATGGTTTGTCACTAAGCTAATTACATTAAAAAATTGCCCTTGATTAATCTAAATCAGATTTGGTCACTTCGTGTGTAGCCTCAGTGCAATATACCGCTCAGGTTTTAAACCGTTTAATCGGTTCTGGGGGCCTATTCCCTAATCACCAATTCCGTAGATACGGCCGAAGTTACGGGCGTTCCAAACTCTGTTTTCGTATTACTTACGTCCGTAAGTAATAAGGTTTAGTGCCCAACCACCACAATTTGTTAGCTGTCCCTACTCCCGAGGTGTTTATGCCATTCCGAAAAAGTAAATTGCAGAGTCTAAATTTTGAACAGGCCCGTATCTTCGTTGACGGAGGCAGGGAGTTACAACAGGTCATACACGCACACCAGTTGCGAACACCTGACCACCATCGCGATCGAGTAGTGGTGGCCCAGTGGTAACGGTCCCGACTTGTTGATGACGCTTTATTTTGTGTAAATAATTTCATCTCCACTACTTTCAAAGCGGTGAAGGAAAACATCGCGAGGAAGTCGGCGTGTCCCTCTCAGACAGAGGAGGCATGTGTCCCAGCAGTGGGAACATTATAGGCTGATTTTCCTATACAATATTCGCGATAGTAACTTGGAGATAATAAACGTGAAAGTGTTACAAGTTACTGTTTATTTTTCTAAAGCGACTAGCATCCTTTTCACATTCTTCAGACAAAGACTATCAAACTTCATCACACGTATTGGCTATTGTTTTTCCATCAGGCGCTCAAAATGTCTTATTATTAGGAATTAATATCCCACCACGTGGCAAAGGTCCCTACTCTCTTTCAGGCGTATGTTGAGCTCCTGAAAGTGAGTGAAACTGAAAGAGACAACTTGGAAATGTTTACCTTAAAGGTTTTCAATTGAAATACAGCCGCCCGCCGACCTAAATACTGCATACGTCGAAACCAATTCTAAAACAATAACATTTGCATATCAAACGGAGCGAGCGTAACTCCAAGACATCTTATGTTCTAAGCACAGCATCCCTGCTTCCCTGGTAACAATACAGCCCGCCACATATTAGACTTGCAGCTCGCCGAGGCTTAACAAACATGGCTGACGCTACCATCCGTGTCCGCCTTTTGTGCTGACCGTCTGACGAGGAAAATGGAGGATTTTTAGAACAGAGCATTTATTAGGAGGGCCGCATGCGAGGATACTTTTCGGTGTAAGATAATTGCGTGTGTGATGAATGTTTTAAATAAGTTTTTTTGAGTGAAAACGTGAAAACTGTTCCTCAATTATATACATTATACATACTATTTAATTTATAAAAAAAAAATACAGGTAAATCTAAGCAGTGACGGTCAGTATTAAGGCACTTTAAACTTATTTTCATAATGTTAGGTGTTTGTAAAGAAATATCTCTAAAATAAAGGTTTTCGGAAATGCTCATAAATTTTCCCAACGCATGATTACGGAACAGCAGTTAAATTCATTTCTGACTCGCCCGCGTATGTAATTATTTGCAATAAACGCTAATGAAAGTTCAGCCGCCACGGTTGAATGAATCTGTACCAACATCAATCGTCATTATAACAAGTGAAAAGCATATAATTTGAAAAGACACAACATCAAGATAGTTCTCCCTGAAGGGTTCAGCATAGTTAAACCTACAGTTCCATCAAAGTTCTGATACCCACATTTTGCCAGTTATGTTGATGTTCCACGCAATAGGGGCTCGACCCTTGCGATCAACCGGACACAAATCTAAGACTCCGGGCTGCCACTGAGAATTTCGAAACCCAAAAACACTTTGCCGACCTGGAAATCGTACCCAGGATCGCATGCTCAGCATTAGAAAGCATAGACTTCCAAAAACCTTAATTTTTCCGCAACTATCGCCCAACTCACCTTTTACCTTGCAAAAATTCAGTATCCAGGTGTACAAACCGCTTTATTGACTGCTTGGGATGCCAAACAGTACTGTCGTCTGGCCAGCAATATCTCCTTCAAGCTTGTCTCGAACATGGATATTAGAACGCAACTGAAGTAACAAAGCTGCTCAGTAAAGGTATCCGCGCGATTCCCGTTCAATAGACATGTTTTCAATAAAACTGCTTCGTGAGCAACCAGCCGAAATGCTCGCTTGTGGTTAATTATTTTGCAAGGTAGAAGTTTTCGGGTTGGGATTAAAATGTTCGTTGTAAATTTTAGTTGTAGAATGGGAAATGGTTTTGTTGAGTTAATGTTAGTTTAGTTATAATTATTAAAACGAGATATTTAATGAACACGCAATAAATGTTTACTCTTAACGCCAATTTGCAATAACGATGTTTAGTAAAGTTTCATAGATACATAGAATGTATAGGTTACAATTACGAGTAGGTACACGTAATTGACAAAACTTTAACTCAAATTAATAGTTCGTCGTGTCGTTCTAAAGAAAGACTGAAGCTGTGGCGAGATAGTGTTTCCTTACCCAAACCATTCGTTCCATCCGCTGAAGATCTTCCACCTGGACATGAGCTACCTTGGGTAACCTGGAAGACTTTATACAGACTCCGGACCCAGGTTGGCCGAAGCAAGGAAAACCTATTCAGATGGACCTTCATAAACGACTCAGCCTTGCAGTGTAAATGTGGTGCTGTTTCACAAACGATGGGATACTTGATATCATGTCCTGCGTATCCTGTCAGCTGCACGTGACAGGAACTGATGACGGGACGGACAGGACGCTAGTGATGACGCCAATCACGTAGCCGAATTCTGCACAGAGTCCATTTAGATTGCCATCGACACACTATGAAGAACAATTAAAAGTAAACAATAAGTCGATTTCCGTCACCCTTTAAGAGAACAACGAATGAAAAGGGCAACCTTTTTTTCTTAATGATTAACTTTATTGCCATCGTTTTCACATCTTTACTTTTATTCCCTTTTCGTTTTAATGTTGTCTAAAATATCATCATTGTATGAAAACCTACTAAAGGCTGTTTTTACCACAGTCAGAAAAAAAATATGTGTGGAGTAAAATTGACATCTGACAGTTCTAGTTTGGAAAAACTGAATTTTTTTTTTCTAAGGAATAGACTTATTATTATTATTTATTTTATTTCAGACCTTGTAAATTTTTTTTTGTAACAATGTTCTAAGCCTGGTGTTAGTTAAATAGTCAGGCGCTTGCCCTTGCGTGGAGGCCTATCAAGTACGCCATCAGTACCGAGTCTCATTGGTTAGCGCACGCGGCCAGTATGGCGCTGGGGCTGCCACGCACCCGCGCCAGCATCGAAGCACAGTGCTTACGTATGGTCGCGCGGAAGCCGTCCACGTGTTTCCGCGAACATGCCAGTCGCGCTACAGTACCGCGGCAGCCCGGGTGTCACCAATGTGTGGATCGCCCGGAGGACACGGTGGAGCATACGGTGGAGGTCTGCCCGGCTTGGACGGAGCACCGCCGTGTCCTCGCCGATGCGATCGGCGGCGGCGATAACGAATGGGAAGCCGTCACCTCCTTCTGCGAAGCAGTATTGCTTGCGAAGGAGGAACCAGAGGAGGCAGAGAACCTTGCGCCCTCACATCCCTAGTTGCCGCAGGAGACGCCCTAAGCGTCACACAGTGGTTAAATTAGTACAAGCTAGCTAGACAAAATTATTTATTGGGGCATTTTGCTTCGAACGGCTTTCTTGTGATGTTCTGATGGGGTTTTAGCGCAAAACATAAAAAAAAGATTGAAGGGTCACATGTACCAACAAAACAAAATATGACAATAGATATTTCGTATATTGACTGACAGGTAGCAAAATAGCAATTTTAAATTAACAACAGGCCTATGCAACAGTCATAAAAGACTCAACTGTCAAAAACTTAGTCACTAATTACATAAAAGGACATAATTACTACTAATTTACAATATGTTTTAACTTAAATAGCAGGTAGATAAAAAAAACAATATGTTTTCTAATATTAAAGTTACATAATAAACACAGTTTAGCAATTCATTAGTACAACAGTATTTACAACTCTTATTTATTCTATATCACTAAATTCTTCTTTTGAATAATCTTCTATACTATAATCTGTTACACTAATATTTTGACAATGACTACTAATACTTACACTTGAACTTATATCTACAGAAGGGGGTATTATTAGTTCTAAAGGAAGCCTCTTAAAACCTCGAAAGGAAGTTTACTAGTCGGCTTTTTGGGAACTTCTCTAAGACCATTTATTACAGGATCAGATGTGATTAGCAGCATGTTAAGTAAATCCCTATTCGTGGCAAAACATGAATGTTTTCGTGTATTGTGCTCCCGGAATCTTCTATAATCTTTATTGCGTGCTTCCTAAGCTTGCTCGGAATGCTGCCCGATAGGTGGAAGAGCCGACTTCACAATATCTACACTGTGCACAGTAACAGGCATGTAATCCCACGAATAGAGACAAAGATAAAAAAAAAATGTGTCCTATGTAAAAGAATTATATTTACATCATACAACACAACATCAATATCGTAACCCGATGCCAAAGTTCTAAGAATAGTTCCAAATTTCTTGATTAGTGTCACATCTAACCCTGTAATATCTGAAGCCTGTTCAGGATTCTCAAAAAATCGACGAGCAGTTTTCCCATCATTCGTATTCCCGAACCCTGGTTTTGGTTTGTCTACAATTAAACCCATTTCAACCCTAAACCTTTCTCGGATGAGAAGTGTGCGTAGCTTTACATTTTCTTTGTCACTTTCGTCTCGAAGTTGTTATTTTTTTACTTAAAGACGATAACTTATATGAAGCTACAGAAACATTCAAAAGAACGTATCCAAGCGTGAAGGGGAGAAATACTAAAACCAAGATTTTCTTTGTTTACTACAAATTCCCTAGACTATACTTACACATGACATAGTTCATAAATTTAGGAGTAGCTCCACAAATGAAACATTTTTGTGCTGATGAAGTTTCAGTCATAGCGTTACACACTTTACCGTCAATCATCGTGAAAAGTAATTCGTGTTTGACAGATACCTCTTTACCATCTACGTTACGTAATGTTGGTACCAATTGGTTTATCTGTAGTTTCTTTGGAGAAAATAAACTTAATCGGTCGACAATACATAGTAGAAGATGGTCTATTATTCTGCCAAACAAAGTTACCACTATTGTCACGTAATTGAAGAGGTACGAATGAGAAAGCAAACAAAAACTCAACTGTGTTTTCACTGTTTGTGAATTTTTGTTTGTAAATGCTATGTGACCGGAACTTCCATCGCACCCCACTTGCTTATAAGGGAGAGGTATGAGCCAGGAGTAACAGATTTATAACTTCATTCTGTGCACAAATTAGGCGTTCAGCCGTCTTATCTAAAATCGCCTGTAGTTTAATTTCTGCACGCGTTTCGGTAATAAGAATCTGTTCTTCGGGAGGGTTACGATCAATTTTTGCGTGCCTCACACTATAAAATGATGGGAATACCTGGTGTCCCGCCTTGATGCTCCACTTTCTTGTTTGTTTATAAGAGTGGCTTGTAGCTTTAGCGTCTACGTAATATGCCAAAGCCTCCTCTTTCGTCAAACACCTTTGTTCATCCCGTACACCCACACTTCTTTTCATAACTTGGCACTTTTCAGGACTCTGACTGGCTTCTTTAATTACGGAAGCCAAAATCCGATGCACGGATAGTCGCACCGATATTTCAGCAGCCACTACTAGCTGGTTTACGTCTCGTGTTTGGAGAAGGTCGTCCACGCACCTCCTTTTCGTTTTTTCTTGCTTCAGTGAAATCCACTGATGGACGCCCAGGGATTAAAGCCTTGCTTGTTGATGGCGCTGAGTGGTCGATGGACATTTTAAAAGTAAAATCCCCAGACAACCACTTAGAATTATTTGACAAGCGATCGCGGCGCTTTCCACATTTTTCTGCGCACTTGGATGACAATCCTGCAATTTTCATTTTGATATCCCTCGCAGAAGCTTTCGTTATACTTGCAAGGTCATTTTTCATCGACAGAAAATCATAAAGAAAACTGTTACGATTCTCCTTGAGGTGTTTCTGCCATTCATCAAAAAACTCAATTTTTGAGACAGAGAATTCGTATTCTGAAAAACAGACAAAATTACCAAGTTGCACTAAAGTGCGCGGGCTAAAATGACTAAAATCTAATAGATATGGCTATAATACAATATAAATTTTAGCCCGGGTACATGAGGATACAAGCACTCTCTAGTCTGATGAATTCAGAAAATCGTCAAAAATCAACTTTTTTTTTAACTCGGCATAAATTACTAAAGTGTGGTTAAAGTATGTCGATTTTCTAATAAGAATTAAAAAGTACATACCTTTAACTAACACTTTCAAAAAACTTAAAACTCACTGGCATTTTGTTACTTCCGTAAGCGCAAAAATGCAATAATTATGTAAATTATTAACCCTTTCTTTTATACTCACCTCATTACCTTATCAGCAGTTGACGCTCTGGTGCAAAACAATTGTTAGTATTGGGACAGGTAGGTGTGTGGTATATTCCAGGAAATTCAGTAGTAACTTTTGTCTAGCTAGGTTGTTTTGCTGAAAATACTGTGCGTCGGAATCGCATGCGGATTCCCCGGCCACCGTAGGCGTGGGCTTGCGCACGACGAGCAATGGGTAGCTCGACATCCGATAAGGACCAGGCCCGGGCCTGCAGTTGTCAACGGCGCGTCGTGTTCCACGCGTGCCTCAAAGAGATGTCAGCACCGAATGAAGGGGACCGATAAGGCCGACGCCGGCCAGGGTCGTGGGTTGTTCGAAAGAGATACCTTTGCCCCGGCACAGGCAAATGAAGGAACACAGGTGGGTTTTAGTCTGTAAAAGTCTGACACGCCCATGTGTATTCTCGTGTCGGGTAATGTTTTTTTTATGAACAATCGCTGGTTCATACGACATCTGTCGAGTTTAATGGGATATACAGTTCACTAGCGAACAAATAGATTTATTTCTATATTTTATGTGAACACATGCATTGTGCTTATGGGTGCAACGCCTGTACAATAGTGCATCGGTACAGGGGCCGTGGGGTATTTAAAGTTATGTTATAACATTAAAAACTTTTTTTCGTCTAAAAACGTCAGTGAAAGTTGGAATTTTGACCTTTTAACATAACAAAACATGTAAAAAAAGGTTTTTTTTTAATTTTGACCTTTAATATCTACCTAACCAGAAAGTTCCCAGGTATGGTTCATTACAAAACAAGTATTACAATGACTAGGAGTACAAGTGACTCTCGGCTTCGTTAATTGTTTTTTTTTTTTACATTTGTAGTATTGCCAGTCTCTATGTAAATGGTGCGTCGCGAACGCAGTACTGAAATACATGACACTCACTAGCCTTTCAAGTTATTGTCTGTTCCAAAAATATATCATTAAAGTTTAAACAAACCCTTATCTGGTTCAGTTTTTACGTAATCATTCACTTAAGTACTGATTCCCACATTCTTAATTTAAAATACAGTTAATTCTTAATACAAATTTGTATTAAGAATTCTTTAGGCCTTGTAGGCTGTTGTTTTTTAGACCATTATCTGTTTTTTCAAGTACCTGGTACTTGTTGACAGGCCTACACTGTCCTCCCACACCTATTAACACACATGTTGACAGGTCACGGCTTTCACAAACATAACCTCTATCGCTTGAAAACAACTGCTGATGACAAGTGTCCTTGCCACAACAACAACGTACAAACCACTTCCTCAGACCACTTCCTCGGAGATTGCCCCAGAATGCCATAGATCGGTATCATGCACTATGAGGCAAACTAAATTTTGAGCCAACTCAAGAAATTCAACGGCACAAAAAAAAACTACTTAATAATTGTATGTATACATAAATCATATCAACATCGCGCGTAACAAATGTAGTAAGACAGAAATCTGTATCAAATCGCATATACTGTTGAAAATAAAAACAATGCTAAAAGATTACCACAACGTTAGGTTACCACAAACCAAAAGAAACAACAAAAAAGCTAATCAAATAAGGAATAATCAAAAATACTTATTCCTGTTAACTGTAATTTGAAAACATTGTAAAAAAACGTCAAAATTTTTTAAAAGAGTTACCGCGATGGTTGAGATAAAATTAACCCCTGTTGTGAAGTTAAAGACTTTTTATAATACTGAAATAAGAATTTCGGATTGTAGTATTCATATAATCAATTCAAACCACTCAATTTGTAAATAACACTTCAAATATGCACCCACAGGATCGTTTTCTGATTCATTTGTTTAAACAGACAGTAGACATGAGAAACTGAACATTTTCGTTCCCTGAAAATGTTAATCCCGTCTCCCTACCAAGCTAGACTGATTATGGCGGTTGTATCCCAAATGTGTCGTCAACCGAATGGACAAACCTTTATTTAAAAAAAAAAACAAAAAAAAGTGGTCCGGTAACTTTTTTCCCGGGTCACCTCCGCCCGTTTATAACCACTTATCCACAGGTTAAACGTGTGATATTTCATGTGGAAATAAGCAGAGATAAAATTCGTCTGATCTCTGTTTATTTTCATCGGGGAACAAACTTGGGGGACAGAGCCACTGCCCCCAAAAGTTAGGGGGTCGGAAAAAGTCGGCCCCCAAACTAATGGAGCGTGGAACGGGAATGAACTTTAGAATTTGCCTACTTTGCTTCTTTGTAAGACTGGCTGTTCATTACACGATTTGTCGTGTGTTTAGTTGATACATATTTGTTGAAGATTTTATTTTGCCAGGTTATACAGAGTTTTAATCATTTCTAAAGCATTAAATTATTGGCATGATGATTTGTAAAAGTTTCTAATTTAAAGTGGTAATGAAACAAAGTATTTTTGTTAAAAAAATAACAAAACGAAGTCGTGTAACTATGTGATCGGTATGGGTAATAGAACCACACAAGAGACTACTGTTTTAGATTCTATTCAGATACTACGTAGACAATGAGATTTTTAATATAAATTCTTTCAAATCGGGTAATTTGATTTACCGCAAATTTTAACGAAAATCTAGTCTCATTTCTCTCAACCCATATACATGCAAGCTACCTATACATAACAAGTTTCGTAATTGACCTAAATCGTAAAAAAATCTGCAGCCGACAACTTTAAGACTCGTCGTGAAACCATAATGTGAATGGCCCGCTTTGTTAAATAGTGCTCCGCCTTACGGCAAAATATCGGGTAAAAATAACAATTTAAACAATATTTTCAGCAAAATGTGATGGTCCCTTATCGTTTTAAAACGATTTTCGACTTGATTTTCAAACTTTTGTTGTTTGGTTGTACGAAATATACAGTAGTAGACGTAAAATCCTTCAGTCGATAAAAGTGTTCGGAGTTTATTTTTGTGTATGGCATCTCTCAGGTCTGCTTAAGCGGACTTGCCTGTGGATGCCCTAATAAATAAGGCCTCCAGCCAGGACTTAAACTTAAATTATAACTAAAAACTAAGCGACTACATGCTAAGGGGTACCCCCTGTGGGGTACGGACCTCGGCTTAGGGCGTCGCAGGAAGAGGGCAGCAAGGGACTAGCTGGATCAGGATTAGTGTGATTTTGGAACGAATTTAAATCTACAGGCTCAGCGGCGTGGGCTGGCTCGAGCAAGGGTCGGGAGGGGAAGTGTAAAAGTTAAAGTTTTTTATAGGCTATATAGAATTCTTCAACATAATATTTATTTAGTGGCGGTCAATAAATGTAAAGTAATTTTTACAATAGGCTATACTGAATTCATCAAAATAATATTTCTCTAGTAGCGGTCAATAAGGCACGACTCTTTTGTCGAGGTTTGCATGCACAATTTCATACAAAATCACAATTTTAAAGTATTTAAAAAAAGCATTTTTTTAAACTGAAATATACCACTTTTTGAACGTCAAAATTACATAAGATCCCCCAAAACACCCGCCCTTCACCACTTCCTAGTGCTTAAGCCGGAAAGAAGAAGTGGCGCAACAAACTCCAGCAATAACAGCAAGTCAGATCTTCGACATTCTCTCTTCAGAACTTCGAATAGTAAAAAAAAACAGGAAGGTATAAAAACAGTGGAACCAATACGTTTCTTACACAAAAGAACTAATTGATTGTTTTTCCTTCGAGAATATTTTAATCGGAGCTAGAATTCGTCGATATAGCAGCTTTACTGTGGGAACAAACAAGTCTTTCATTTCCTTTTCGTTACTACAAAAGATTGTTAGAGCAACGACTTCGTATCGATTTCGTCTTTAGAACTCGTATTAGTAAGATTTTATTGAGCATAAGTATATTAAGACTAAAAGCTCCAAAAGGTTCTAGACAGGCTTTGAGGTAAAAGTTGTGAATGTAGAACTCTTCAATAGGGACAATCCAAGACATAATAATTTTTGTTAAGCTGATAAGATTGTTTTTTTCCCGATTTCAAAAAACGGAGAAGGTTTTCAATTGGGTTGTTTTTTTATGGTTATAACTCTGAACTCCGTCATTTAAAAAGATCTTCTTATCCGATTGGTCCCATATAAATTTGTACAAGTTCAGTTGAGTGGGTTTTGAGTTGGCTTCAATAATACGTATTTTTTCCACTTTGTGTATGTGGATGTTCTAATAAGTTCCAGGGACAATGTTTGATTTATTTAGCAAGTGAAGGTAAAATAATTTATGTGGAGTAGGTACCACAACCAAAATACAAAAAAAAAACAAAAAAAAATACAAAAAAAACACTACAAAATGAAAAATAACTTTAATTTCAGAATTCGGAAGCCAAAAACGAAAATACAAAACCAAAGACAC
The DNA here is from genome assembly GCA_963555695.1 of Dasypolia templi. NCBI lineage: Eukaryota > Metazoa > Arthropoda > Insecta > Lepidoptera > Noctuidae > Dasypolia > Dasypolia templi. The sequence continues at coordinate 6,130,611 of OY743137.1, read as the reverse complement.
CGACTTCCGAAATTAAAGTTAGGTATTTGTCAATTTGAAGTGTTTTTTTTTTTTGGATTTCGGTTATTTGTTTTTTGTAATAAAGTTTTTTTTTTATCTATGATGTTATGATTCGGATTTAAATCAAGCAGTAACTTTCACCACTAAAGGTCTTAAGTGCATTTAATTTACAAACAATTTATTCGATGAACGCTCAAACATCAATTAAACCGTCAATTTGCCCACTTATCTTTGTCGTGCCAGCGAATACTTTAACGCTGACATTTCGTCTGGGCTGATCGGAATTTTGACACCTTAACTATGAGGGTTATCGTGTCAACCACCGTCGGTTATCGTGACTTCCATTCTAGCAAATAAATCATTCATTGATTCATTCTAATGTGTCACGGACTATCTATGTAGCCTGTTTTATTCCACATCTGGGCAAGGTCTCCTTCTCAATTTCCCTCACACTACAATGTATCCTTTATTATTGTAGGCCAGTTCCTTTGGCTACCATGATACTGGACTTCATTTAAAAATCACCATTATCAAGCCTCATGGTTCGATTAGCATCTTCAATTTATTGTTGTACACACGACGACATACTGAGTCTTTACCCTTATTATTTATTTATCAAAACCAAAGTGCACAAAAATCTTTAGTTATGAACTATGCCCCAAAAAATCGTTTTCGCGGTTTTATCTGTGGGATCGGAAGATATGGTATATCTAACTAATGTTTATTATTGCGGACACTATTTACTTAATTCTAACAATAGTAATATTTCATAAATGACTACTATATTTTGTTCTTCCTCATCAATTTTTAAACCACTTTCCTAAGATCATAGTTTACAAACTCTTGAGAAAGAGTAGCTTACCTATTTTTGACTGACGTTTCGTACAATAAGAAGTCAGCTTAAACTGAAAATGTAAAGCTTAATTTGTCGCCAGGCGTACCAAGCAATAGGACGTTCCTAATCATAACGGGTATTATAGTCACCTTTATTATACGTAGAAACATGATTGGATACCCATAAAAGCAAAGACATTTAAAAAAGGATAGAATATATCCTGTACCTCTTCCCGCTTACTCAGAATCAGTGAAGTATCATTCTCATCAATATATGTATAACTTAGTTCAATACATCTCATAAATCAAAGACATTAAGATCATCCTCTACTTCGCCTTAATACTGTAACTATAAGCTTTATGCTGGATATCAAGTTAAGACAAGTTACAGCCTTATGAAGTGCTGTAATAACTTGGAAACTGAGCAGGTCCCTGGACAGTCTCCTGAGGACCTAAACGTGATAGGTACCTACATAGTTTCTTGTATGCCTGAGTTACTATAAAGTTTAAAAACTTTTTGTTTACCTAGTTACAGATGTTTTTGTTAGTTTCTGATTACAGAATTCAGAAACTTCAATTCAGTTTTGATGTTATCACAATAAAAGTTAGTACGATAAGCTAATAAGTTACCTCTTCTCTTATGAAATATCTTTTAGACAAACTTAAAAAAACTTAAATTCTGTATGAATAAAACAAAGTCAAGTCGGGTTGGTTAGTTACACCATTTATAGCTCAAGAACAGCTTTGTTGGATTTTTCTCCGACGGAAATAGCAGAATAAATATTAAAACATGCGATAATGCACGTGTCTTTTTTTGTTAATTCTCTCATACATTTAGCATGGAAAATTGATTCTGAGGCGCTACAAAGTGCGGTCCGCTAGTAACCGATAAACATATGAACAATTTATTAGATGTCAGCTCAACCTCTTGGGACACTTTCACCTTCTAAAATGATTTTCACCCTGCACACAAATCAATTATTTATTTCATCAATACAATTTGTACGCCTCACCTGAACTCGCCTGAAATACATGAGTAAAGAAACGGAACAGAGATAAAGCTTCTAAGGAGCGGACAATTTTTTTACCTATTTTGGTAGAGTTGGCACGGGAAGGTAAAATTAAATAACATCAGTATCAGTTGTTTATAGCTGTGATTGAATGTAAAACAAATATTATAAAAAAGAGTATGTAATTTAAAATAAAATTAAATACATATGCTTTTTTATAATATTTGTTTTTCAATAATTTGTTGTGCCTTTTAATTGAATGGTAAATTCTAAACCTACAAAGCATTTTTTTTTAATAATCTAATTGAAAGCACTGTCATGGCATATCAAAAATTTACAATCCTGCATACGTTTTAGTGCATCACTACCAATTTAAATATGATTATTTCGAGATTAAAATATTCGCGGCATTTTTGCTCAAGCAATTCAATAAATGCTGTAAAATTGTCAGGAGGTGTTATTAAATTATTGTTCATATACACAGAACAGTAAACACATATTTTAACCATTTCTGATGTTAAAACACTATGAAACAAAAACAAATATGACGACGCGCACTAGCCAAGACTCAACCTTGACTTTGAGCACTGGCCGAGCTAGTACAAACCAGTTTCTCTCCATACGCGACGAAGCCGCCAGTGCTCACGCACACACGGACCCCAAACTTGTAGTAGTGTACCTATCAAAGCGCTGTTGTATGAAGCTTTGTCTCTGTTCCGTTTCTTTACTCTGTGCCTGAACTCCGTAACAAACGGCACGGCAATGCCGACAAATGAAAACTTTCCGCCGAGGGAAATTACCGAAGTCATAACACCGACTTTGTGCGGTTGCTTGGGAAGGGAAAGAAAGGGTTTCCACAGAAGATTTAGTGTGCACAACACTTGATATGGAACTTATGAAGAAAATCTTAAACAACCAAAAGTTTACAAAAATCCTGTTTTCTAGAAACCTATTTGAAATAGGTATTATTATTGACCATTACTGATCAGAACAGCTAACACGCAATTTGACCACTGATTTAACAACAGAGCAGAGGGGCGATTAGCGTATTTTTAAGAACATTGGGTACGTTTGTAATCTGTCTAAATTTGTCAAAAATACCTTTAATTTACTTAAATTTTTACAATGTTTTGACATTGATTGTTGCGGTGGGATTTTATCGCGCTGGATTTTCAACCCTCAGTGTTAAACGGAGCATTGGGAATCCAACAGATTTCATCTCAGTGCGTCCAAAAAACAAACTGTTGGATTTTCAACTCTCGGCGCTTAACAGTGCGTTGTAGATCCAGTGCGCGATAAAATCCCTCGGCGATATTTCTACGTCCATGCGTACGTGGACTAACATAATTATGGTTAAATCAACAATGTTTCAATACGCTGCACCAAGAAATCAAAAATCAAAATCATTTATTCAAACTGGGCTGACGATCAGCACTTTTTTGTGAATGTATGATTGAATGAATGAAATGCACTGACCCCAGCGTGGTTTGACCAGACTCAATTAATTGAATGAATCGCCAAGATTTGCACTTGCATTTGCTTGCACCATGAATGCTTCAAAGACCGTTGCATATCAAGAAGTAGACTGGGAGGCGCTTTAATGGTAGGGACGTGCCCTTAGGATGGTGCATACTTGGTACTGCTCTCCTGATTTTGATCCTACCGCGTAAAGTAAGCATTGGACTAGTGGAGAGACGAGCTGACGATCAGCACTTTTTTAACGTCAAAAAATCGACCGCCCTTTTCCGCTTCCTAGTGCTTTAGCTGGGAAGAAAAAGTTGCACAACAAACTCCCAATATTTATGAACGTCGTAGAGATAATTTATAAAGTGAGCCTTCTGCAATATCTCAATTTTGCGGTAGGTACTCTTATAAGGGATACGATACAATTTACTTGACAAGAAAACAAGGTCAAACTAGCCCACGCAGGGAAAAACGGATGAGGTTCCGTCGGTTTTGGGTCGGTTTGATTTTTTTGTTTGATTTGTTAGTTTTAATACGCGCAAAATTTTTGATAAACATGAACACAACTTAAAGAAAAAGACATGTAGGTAAGTAGGCAATACGTATTTTTTATTTTATTTATTAATTTGGTACACCAACAGCAAAACACACAAAAAAAAAACAATATCATAACATAAGGACTGGTATGTATGCCTATTATATGCATACATTCACAACAAAACAAAATTCAAAATAAGTGAAAATTTGCAATAAACTAAATGTGGAATGTTAAAAGGCAATAAAACTAATATTCATCCTAATAGTAATTTACTTAAAGTTTTACTTTACTTAAACGGCTGACTATACATACCTTCAGCATTTGAGCTAAATGAATCAAGAAACAAATCTTTCTGCAACTTTTTTTGAACAAGTCTTTAAAATTCTCTCCCGTGACAACGTACCAGAAACACCTACAAATCTATTCTCATTTTTCTAACCCTTAAAATTCTCTCCTTGACAAACACCCTATATTTTGTATATAAATATAACAGTAGTATTTTCACATTCACAATAGGTGTTCATAGCCCTGTCTTAGAGCACTTAGCGCAGCTTTTCTTTTTTTTCTAATCCTTATGATAAATGATAAGCGATTCTATTTCTGTAAGTAGGTTTGTGCAAATTCTTTTACACGTCAATCATATTTTCTTAAAACTAGATGAGACCGGCGTTTCCTAACTGACTACTACTCTGAGAAGAAAGGCCGAAAAAAAATCAGAAGTCACAGTCTCGTTTAAAGTCCAGACATAATATTGGTCATAAAATGTGAAAACCATGTAGACTGGTGTCTGAAATGGTCATTTGAGGAAAGAACCACACATTGAAATAATTCTCCCTTAGTCAAACAGCCTATATTTTGTATGTATCAAAATCAAATCAAAATCAAAATATTTTATTTCACATAAACTTACATGGGCACTTATGAAACGTCAGAATCTAGGTGCACGGTTCCAATTGGTCGTTTCCTATGGAGAAGAGCCGGCAAGAAACTCCTTAAATATAACAGTAGTGTTTTCAAATTCCCAATAGGTATTCTTAGCCCTGTCAACTTTTAAAGAACTACCTAAAGTCTCGCCTTATGCAAAACTCTTCTAAAAAGATCAATCAATATGATTGCAGTCCTGACATCTCGACAGTTTATTTCAGTGTAGTTTATTTTCTGTACTCCAACAGTTTCCGCTCTGAACATCAGACATTCCATTACTAAATATAGATTGTTCCGTAGGGCATTTCCTCCACTCCATTTGTAGGTAAGTGCATTGCTATCTCCGGTTGTGAATTATCATTTACCTGTTTCAGTTTATAGTTTGGTGAACAACGTGTGGAGCAGTAGTGACCCAGTGGTAACGGCCGCGACTTACGAGTTGTAGGTCGTACGTTCGAACCCAGACAGGTGCTTTACTTAGTGTAAATTATTTCATCACCACTGCTCTCAAAACGGTGAAGGAAAACATCGTAAGGAAACCGGCATGTCTTAGAACCAAAAAATTCGAAGACATGTGACATCTACCAACTCGCACTGGGTCCGCGTGGTAGATTACGGCCCACTCCCTCTCACAGAGAGGAGGCCTCTGTCCCAGCAGTGGGAACATAACACAACTTTAAAAACCCCTACGTCCCATGTACCGTCGTTGCATGCAACTTGGGCACAATGTTTTTCGCCCTACCGCAAACAGCAAACGTTCACACCATAAATAAAAGTCGTTTCCCTACAATTATTTTTGTGCAACTTTTTTTTATGTAGAGAAGTTTTTGCGTAGTTGACGGCTATGTGATTGGTATTTTTACTTTCTTTATGTGTTAATAACTATGTTTTCTCGTGAGTTTCTGAATCTAAAATTTTCTTTGTTATGTTGTAAAAAATACTTCTCTATCAGTTACGGCGGAATTCAACATGAAACCGAACGCGATCAGCTCGTCTAAATCGCGTTCAAAAGCTGACAGTGTCATCATTGTTGTAGAATATTGACACTGACAGCTCTTGAACGCGGCTTAAGGTGGGTTTAGACTAAAAGAACATAGATCCATAACCAGGCCTAGAACATGGTTTTGTTGATATTCTTGACATTTTCGAACATTTAGTCGAGAGAGTTCAACGAAGGAATGTTTTGTCCCAGTTTAGACAAAAAAAATTAGGAGTCCCAGAATGTGCATTCTCTCGTTTGGTCTAATTCGACCTGTAGATGTGCTGATCTTTCTGAATTTGTTTGGTGAAATTTGCTTTAAATAATTTATCAATATATTGAACAACAGATCGAATCGAGTAGGCTTTTAGACATCATTCTTAGTACAGTTTTTATAATAACATCATGCCTATTTCCTCAAAGAGTTACCCATAAGTGCGCCAGTTTAAGTCCCATGCAGATAAACCTAATCTGACAAATTAATATCAGCCGTTAAAGATCGAATTGAATAGTTGATATAGGTATCAGATTTTTGCAAATCTGTGTACAGCAGCATCTACTCAAACTAAAAGCCAACTCCGCTTTAGAACTCATTTGAAACATAATGACCCTATTTATCTAAATGAACCCAACAGTTTAGGTCCTAACGATAACTATACGCACGCCACTTAAATTACAACGCGTCCCTTTGCACTTGACGGTCCTCTAGAAAGCCTATAATGGGCCCTTTTAATATGTTCACGACCTGCTTAAGGTAGTAAAATACTCCAGGATCACATGGATCACAGAACTACCTTCACCCCCAATTTTAAGTCGGTCGGGTCGGAGGTCGGAGGTCCACCGGTGAAGCGTTGCGATAGCTTATTTCTAAGGCGTGCCACAGAGACACACGGCATTAATAGGCACAGCCCGGAAAAGGCCGGAAGGTAAAAATCAACTGCAACATGGCCAACATGTTGTGTTAAGCGAAGGTAGATGAAAGGAGTTCTCTTATTGGCCCGAGCCGAATTAAAGACAAATTTATGTATTAATGTAGAAATTGCTTCAAGTCGGCTTTATTGGTCAACAAATACTGCCGAATCGAATGTACCGACCCAAACAAGCGTGTCTTATCAAACACACACACTTATATATTTATACTATAACACAATTACGTTTTTTATTCATGTTTCAATTTCTAGTTTATTTATTTATTGATTAGTATAAACATTATATATTAGGTATGTTGAAACTGTTGTGCTCCCCGTCACTTGTCCTAAGGGTTCATTAGAAAACCATAGTCAGACAGCATCTGTCTGGCATTAATGCTGAAATGAACCTTTTTGGCGCAGCCGTGAGGCACACACTATTGCTGTTGTTATTTTCTTTCATTTTTATTTTGTGCTTTACGACCTGCGTGCAAAATAAATATGTTTCTGTCTTTCTTTCTTTTACTGTTTTTTTTTTTAAATGAAAATGGTGAAGGTGAATAGAATTAAACTGTTTATTCTGTTTTAAAAACGAGTTTTACATTGTGTATTTGGGTGATCAACATGCTGTCACTTGTGCTCTATATAATTCACATTGCACGTTTGCACATTGTTTTTCGGAGATAATTGTTTTGACTTTGTTCGTAAGCTGTGTGCAAATAGTGCAAACTAAAAGCAAAACGGTAAAAGCTTAAAAAATTGCCAAGTTACAAACGTTTTAAAATAACTTAGACAAAGACAGCACTATCGTAGAAGTGACGTTTTTTTTTTTTGGTGTGGATGCTCTCAGGTCAACCTGTAAGGTTGTCGTCTGCTTAAGCGGACTTGCCTGTGGTGCCCTAATAAATTAAGGCCTCCAGCCAGGACTTAAACTTAAATACTAACTAAAACTAAGCGACAACGCTAAGGGCACCCCCTGTGGGGTACGGACCTCGGCTTAGGGCGTCGCTGGAAGAGGTCAGCAAGGGACTAGCTGGATCAGGATTTATTTGATTTTGGGACGAGCTACAGGCTCAGCGGCGCGGGCTGGCTCGAGCAAGGGTCGGGAGGGGTAGAAGTGACGTCATGACTATGTCACTTTATACTAGTGCCGTACATTGTACGTACCGCGCGACAAGGACGTGAATAATCCCCTCCAAAAACTTACAAGACTGTAACTACCTTCTTCATATTTCTATCGATTTCTCAGATACTTTCGATTATCTCATTTTGCTATGCGTTCTTTGTAATTCCATTATTTGTTCTAACATTTCTCTTATAAGCCATCATCCCTATTAGGCACATGGATAGACCATGATCAGAGACCCTAGTGTGAGTTTCTTTTAACCATCTCGATTTTACGCATCGATTGCGTCCGGCGCTCCGGTCGGCCCTTCACCGTTCGGAAGATGCGTTAAGTCGAGATGGTTAAAAGAAACTGACACTAGAATCACTGGGGTAGGACACGACGCTGGCGAAGACGCAGACAAAAGCTAGTAATGAGTACATCTTGTAAACAGGGTGGCAGGGGGATATCCAGGTAAAGGGTTGAACAACATTGGTCAAGTCTGATATATATAAATAAACTGTTACTATGGATATTGCAGTACAAGATTCTGAACGCCCCTGCGTCGAAATTTTTGTTCTTGTTCTATGTTCAACACCAGCACGCGTAGCAGCATCATCATCATCATCATTTCGCTGCTTCGACCGGTACGCGGTGGCCACTCCAGAACCTTTCGACCCCATCGGCCATCTGTTCTGCGAGCAATGTGCCCTGCCCACTGCCACTTAAGTTCGGCAATTTTTCGGGCTATGTCGGTTACCTTGGTTTTCCTGCTGAGTTCTTCATATCTGATTCGATCACGTAGGGCACTCTTAGCATAGCCCTCTCCATTGCACTTTGGGTGACTTTGCTTTGCAATAACGCGATAAAACATGGTCGCGACACGCACTGGTCAAAAGCTTTTGTCTTGACGACACTGCGATACGTGGGACAAGAAGATAGCATAGCGTAGCATAGCGTAGCATGGCCACTGAAGAACCAAGACAAAATGACAGACTGTCGAAAGTTTTCTACGGCGTGATGTCAAAAATTTAGAAAAGAAATGTCGCTTTGTATAGAAAGCGACATCGCTTTCTCCAAAAAAAACTTCTATCTCTAATCTAAGAATAACAGTCAATGTCTATTCTTCGTACAGTGGAGATAGATATATAGATAAAACATTTATTCAGTGCACACAAAATACATAGCACAACTCACAAAGCACATTAAAAGGATAACATATTACAATAATAATTATATACAAATTGTCAATATACATATAAAATTTAAGAAAAACACTTAAATATAAATAAAGTGAGACAACGAACCAAGTGCCGTGTGCGTCTCAAGGTTGCACCAAATTGGAGTCCAACTCAGCATGTGTCAGCCAAATATACCTGACTCTGATGTTTTACTGGATATGTGACATATGGATGTCGAGCAGACGAGATGAAAATTGGTGTTGCGGCAAATTATTTTGTGTTTAGAGAACCTTATGTTAGTAAGAGTATACGAGTACCCAGAACTTAAATTATTTTTGTAGTCTACTAGATTTGCATTGGGCTTGATTGATTGATTATCTAAAAGTCAAGTAGAGATAGACGTGTTCCATGTTACGCGTGCAGTATTGTGCGCGCAGCACTGTATCTCTTCGCTATCGCTTTATCAGTGCAGCCTAATCCTAAGGGCATTTTAGCTCGAGCAGATACAGAAAACTTGAACGATTATCGTAAACTGGAAGAGAATTCAGCGGAACGCTTATTGGAACGGAAATTTACAATGGCCGTTAGTTTCGATCACTGTTTCAAAAGTTTTCGGATTTACCAGACATAGGACGTATAATAGTGTGTGGTTTTACCTTATAAGATGTGTGGGATCTGTGATGTGAGGGAATTACACTTTTGACGTTTTTAGTATGGGCATTTGCTTATAGTTGCGTATGTAATTGACAGTATGATCTGACATCCTACAGTAATTTTGCTTTGATGATGCTGGGCTTTGTTGATTTTACATATATTGACGGGAATATTCTCCGTTATCGGAGAATCAGACATAAACCTTTTATTTATTTTTTTCTCACTGGGTGCTCTCTCAGGTTGTGTTAAAGTGCCACTCGAATTATACTTAAATTATGATTGTTTTGTCCGCTTCATCAATTAAGCAACTTAAGAAATCTGACGATTTTCATTCCTTTTTCAGCTTAAACGTTCCTTTTTATATAATTGAACTGTACATTTATATTTCCATTAATTTTCCATTTCTTTTTTATTTAATATAAATCGGAAATAGATACTCGACAATGATTTGTACAAAAAAGCATAATGAATTATTTATAAAAAAAAAAAGCCTACGAACATGATTCAAACAACTGTTTCCATTGTTTCGCTAGCTGGCGGCAAGCCCGACGATTAAAACTTCATCTACATTAAAAACGACTCCGAAAAATTCAGCTCAACATAGGTCCGCCTGTGAGCGGTGTTCAAATTGACCCAAATTGTTTTTAAATATCCCTTTTAAAGTCACAAACGATATTATACTCCATTCTGTTATAAAATAATTTTGTTTTGAGTAAGCAGTTTTTTGTAACACAAAATAAGAAAATGTTTGTTGTTTGTTAAAAGAAAAAGCGTAACTAAAGGCTCATTTAAATGAATTAAAGCGATTGCATTTCAACTCTGATCAATTAACGCAATCAAATTATCTTGTATTATCTTTGAACAAAAACTCGACTGTGGCCAAAACTTCTGCCACTGACCAGTACCCTCATTGCGTAATACATTATCAATCGTAATCTGAATCATTTTGAAACAGATTGCTAATCCATTGCTTAATAAGTTCGACAAAAAATCTGATCGACAATGTAAATTTCTCAATGAATGTTGTTGAACTGTCAAAATCAAATAAATTAGTCGTAATCGTTTACGAAAATGTGTTAGGGTGCTAGTTTTATCGCATAAAAGTAGCACCCTATGCTAGTTTTATCAGACTGTTTTTTATGAAACTCTATGAGAAGCAAATTTTAGCAGTACTCAATACTAAATATTTAATCTTTTATTGCATTCCGCAAAGTGAGTCAACATTTCGACATTTTTCCGAAAACTCATGAATGTTTTAGTAACATCACTCGTGTTTTTTTAAGGTTCCTCCACCATAATTACTTTTCAACCATCCAAATTCAAATCTTCCCATTTTTTCGACCCAATATGTCGGGACAATGTCACAATGGTTTTAAGGGTCCCATAACAAGACGGCAACTTGCAAAAAGTCTGCAACAACGGGATCGTGACGTAGCGGAGACAAAGCAGCACTCATTGTAATTGCCATAACGTCGGCATTAGGGACTGTACCACTGGAAATGAGAGGCTAGACCGTTTTAGGGGTCTGTGCGCAGGATAGAGGAACGGTTTTTGTTAAGGAAGTGCAGCAGGAGATCGATATCATATACGCAGTAGAATTTTAAAACTGTATGTCCTGTTACTGACCGATTTTGGTCCATGGTTTCATACTGGTGGTAAATTCTTGATTAGATCAAACTCTTCGAAATTGAACATGTCAGGATTGCTTCATGATTGTTTGTTTAGTAACCAATGTAATTATCACTTTGGTTGTCATTCAAAAACACTATCATTAAATCTTTCAAACCCAACATACATACATTTTTTACAGCCCGAAATCCCCGAACCGTATAATAAGCCTAAAAGGGGAGGGATTCTCTTTGATTCGTACCTTTTAAATGTGGGTACTTGTTCACCTTTGTGGGGGATTTGCGATTTGGGTCCACTTTGACCCATCGCGACGTCTACAATGGTATTAAGTGGTCTCTTTGTTTTGTGGCCATTTTTATTTCTTTTTCTTTTCTCCTCTCCTACCTGTCAGTCTTTGCTGCTTTGATGTCAGAAAAATGACCGCTTCCGGATTATCGACCAGTGTTTCAGAAAGGTTTTTTTGCTTTGATTGAAAACTTTTGTTGGGTTGATTTACTTGTGAACCTTTTTGTTGTTCCTTTTATGTCAGGGAGATTACTTTGATATTGAATGAAATATCAATAATGTATGCGTGTATCAATAATGTAGCCATTACAAAATTTGTATTGAACCAATAATATTTTTGTTTGAATCTTGCATCTTTTTTTTTATCTGAAATAATCTACTACTGTAGACGACACAGAATGATACTATTGTAAATCATACCGATCTACATAAATAACTAAATAACGCTTCATTTGTGGTTTTAAAATCGAAACAAGACAAAACTATAATCATCATTAAACAATTTTTTATTCTCAGAAGTTCGCGAGAGCCACTAATGAAAATCCACATTCATCCAGAAATCATCTTCCACGGTTTTTATTTATTTAGTCTAGACATAAATTTGACAGCTAAATCTCCAAATGGCAATAAAAACATACAAGAACTCATAATATTCATATAAAACCTATCATAATAAAAAAGTGTTGAATACATTTGATTGGCCACAAATATTTCTTTCTCCCTGGACTACTGTGCCAGACATTATTTTAAATAAGTAGCTGTGTTCTTTATCCGAAGCTGTTTCTTTTTTAATTTTACCGTACTGTGGTTTCTGAATAATATAGACACCCAATATGATCCTGAAACGATAAGGAGTGATCAAATAATTCGACAGTGATCCATTAAATGATCGTTTGTGCCAATTTTAGGGAGCTAAGGCAAGTCGTATGGACCTTAAAATATAGTCCATATTTTAGTGGCAAACTATTAGTGAGAAACAAACGACCAGTGAACCACTTTAGCCTTGGATGGAAAGAGCTGGAAGTCATGACCTTTGTCAATAGTGGGATGATGCAGTCTAACAGTAACAGTATACTTAACAGTAATTAGTAATGGCTAATAATTGTAATATTTCAAAACCGTTTTTCCCACTTGTAGTAGTCACAACATTCTTCAAACAGTATCCGTGATAAACTGCAAAAACATTCCACAATTCTTCACCGCAGAAGCAATACATCATTCGTTGATAAAACGCGTGGGACGATTCAAAGTATTCTCCTCCGCCGCTACGTGTGATTAATGTATACTATAAATGATGCATATTGCGTCTTAAAACATACATTTTCTTTCAGCATACACATTTTAATTGATAAATTGGCTTAGATTTATGTTACAAAAACACATTAGTGGCGGACGGAATACGAGCTACGAGCCACGACGTCGCGTCTGCTCCCGACGTTCGTCAACGTCGTCATCGTCACCTCAAACCACACGGCTTTCCTATTTGGTCATAAAATAGGTCTTTATGCATATTCCCTTGGTTAGCATATCATTATCTTGGCTTCGTAATAAATAGTGCATGATTTTCAAAACGAGCATTTAGGTTTTCTTTTCCGTGGTTGTGTAATTCTTGAGCATGTTCGGAGCATCTTATGCCCCGCTATTAAAGCTGCAACCTTGCTTAGTTTTTCTTTAATAAGGGTCTTATTTCCCTGCACCATTAGAGTTTAGTCTTTTTCGGTTCAAACTTAAACATCGTCTTGTGATTTCATTTGTGTTATATTCAGACTTAGCCCCGATTTTTGACTAATCTTCTTGACACGTCTTATTACAAGGTCACAAATTCATTCAGTTCTTCTCAACAATCAAAACCAGGTTATTTGGTCAGAGTATTTCCTCGTAATTTGCAAAAATAACATACTTACACATAAGTGTGTGTGTACGTATTATAAATTAATTTGGTTCGTCTAACGAGGCGGTCGTCTTGGCGGCTTGTCACACCTCATTTATTTTTAAACAGTGTCCGATGTGCGGATTACACCGGAGTTACCGACACGTTCTGTAGCGACGGGTGACGGGCCGCGTAGGGCCGCTGGCTTAGAGAAAACTCTAAAGCGAAAATTGTGGTGTGTGGACTGAAACTGAAAATAGAACAGTCTAAAATCCGAGCCCGATATTGTAGGTCAAACAATAGGTCTTTAATTAAACATGTTTTTTTAAAATTATTAACGAACCTATGATAACGTCCGTCCGTACTAAGTTAAAGTTATCATTTTGACAAAAACAATTACAACCTCTTCTTTTTCCTTCGTTTTAAAGTAATAACTAAAGTAGGTCAACACATTCAAATTGAACTTTTCGTTTTCATGGTAGTTTGTCAAAGCGTCTGTAAAGTTTGACATAACTCTGTACATATTTGATCGAAGTAATGTCTTGAGTGTGTAAATCGTCTTGTATGTCACACTTCATTTGTTTTTAATCACTGTCCGGCTCTGAGCGGATTACTATCGACATTTAGTATCTACCAAGTGTGACGGCTGACCGGTGTTAGGGTTGCCAGTTACTGTTGCTAAACACTTACTTTACTTACTTCCTCAAGTATTCGTTTATTGTTATTATTGTGAATGTTGAGACTATGTAGGTCGTTGTTTTTTACTTTTGTGTTTTTTTTTCTCCGTTAGTTTTAATCTTAACCTTGGTTGAGTGATTACCCAATGTCCTTTCTTTGATATTGTTCGTCGAATCTCTGAGCTCCTTAAGTTTTGAGTTGAGCTGTACGATTACTGACAAATGCGTGCACTGACTGGACAGATCCACTCAATCTGTGTGGTTCTTTCCTCAAAAGACCATTTCAGACATCAATCTACATGGTCTTCACATGATCTGACCAAGATTATGTTTGGACTTTAAAAGAGACTGTGTGATAGGAAACGCTGACCTCATCTAGTTAAAACAAAATGATTGACGTGTAAAAAGTGTTTGTACAAACCTATATACTTACAGAAATAAAATCATTTATTATTTAACATTTAGCATTCTTAATTTTGACATCTTCAAAAGGAAAATTATTATTTAGATTATGTATAGTGAAAAGACACAGAACGTAGCCTTTCTCTCTCTCTTTATCTGTAGACAGATTGCCACACGCTGCAGCACTTACAGGCTGGCATTCTCCTAGACATGAGTTGCCAGAGTTGACAGGAGTTGAGACTGCTCCGGCCTCAGCTTGGAAAAAGCAAGGAAACTCTGCCTAGGTGGAGACTTACCGATGATTCCCCCTTGGAGTGAAGAGATATGAGGAACAGGGTGTAAAGTTCACTCATACTCTTTGGAAAAGGGAGGACCCTCCGACCATATGGATGTCGTATCTGGTGGGCAACTGCCTTTTTTCAAAGAGTATGAGTGAACCTTACACCCTGTTCCTCATATCTCTTCACTGGTGACCCCGACGTGATATGCAAGTACTTGTGCTCAAACACCCTATGCTGTGAATGGTCCGATGCTGGACACGAGCTGTCCCTTTGTGTTTTGACACAAACAATTGGACGCTGAATATCGTGCCCAGCGTGTACTGTTAACTGCTAGTTGCATGAACTGATGGACCTGGCCTGATTTTTGACCGACTCAATTTAGATTGGCATCGACACACTAAAAAGTTGTATCGTCGTCGTTCATATAATCATCAAATTTTAATGATTAGACAAAACGTATCTAAGTCCAGTCTTTTAGTTATTGGATACGAGTCTATCTACCTAACATCTTGTTTAACATTAGGCAGTAAGAGCTTTATAAACCCGTAATCACCTCCAAGAATTTATATAGCGCATACAATAAAACTTTTCAATTTGTAACTACAAATTGACTGTAAAACTCTACTGACTTTTATGGACTGAGAAATAGCAGACGGCTTAAGTTTATTTCAATATCAATAAAATACCAATCTTTTATTGTTGTTGAAAACTTCTTTTTTAATTGAAGATGGGCTAAACGGCTTTTGAGAGAGGAACTCTAGTAATGTCCTTCCTAAAAAAATGCTTTGTTATACAGTGAAACAGTCCCGCGGGGTAACTGTGTATCACATTACCAGTAGGAATGGCTTTAATTTTGACAGTTCAACAACATACATTGCATTATTTACGTTGTTAAACAGACAAATTTTTAGAACCCATGAAGCAATGTATAAGCAACATCCTTGAAAATGATGCAGATTGTTACGCAATTTTGGTGCTGTTCTCTCGTATCGGCACACACTTAAGTAAAAAGCGCTAGTGTAAGTAGCCTGCGAAATTCGAATTTTCTTAAGTTTTATTTACAATTTGGTAGCTAGTAGATTAGATATTGATAAAAACACGATTCGCGACCGTAACTAGTATGTATTTACAGAATTATAATCATTAAAGTAATAAATAATTACTCTCTAAGACCAAATAATCCTTTCGAATGACTATTTCATAAAATCTTGACATTTGAGGATTATACAAAATGTAGAAGTTGTATAAACTATCGGTCGGATATACTATTAATAGAATCACTATTAATAGTATATCCGTAAATACATATTTGTGGACACACCCTTATACTGACTTGCAAATTGCAAAAAACGCAAGAAAACAATTGAATCGACAAAGTTATTTGTTACGTACAATAGGGGAAGAGCGCTGATGTCTGAAATACAAATATGTTATTTCTAGTTCAGGCACAGATGCTCAAAATCTGTCCATAGAAACTATTGCCATTAATTGTATCACCATAATAACCATTGATGTATATCTTACTGAACGAAAATATTACACTTATACTGAATTTTCCGGTAATGAGAGTGGTTCTAGCGGTAGCAAAAATTCTTGTAAGCCAGTAGGTAAGGTGTTTTGGAGTCTAACTACCCCAAAAGCGCCAGGTGTATATTTAAATCTGGTAATCGCTATTGGTGAGTTGCCTCGGGTAAACAGACTCCGGACCCAGGTTGGCCGAAGCAAGGAAAACCTGTCCAGGTGGAGATTCATAAACGACTCAGCCTTGCAGAGTAAATGTGGTGCTGTCCCACAAACGATGGGACACTTGATATCATGTCCTGCGTGTCCTGTCAGCTGCACGTTACAGAAACTAATTGATGTTCGCTAGTGATGACGTCAAACACGTAGCCGAATTCTGGGCAGAGTCCATTGAGATTGCCACCGACACGCTAAGAAGAAGAGCGCTATTCAATAAAGAATTCCATATATTAATTAAACGCCGGCTTTTCACTTTTACTAGTAGAAGAAAGTTGTCAAGCTCTAGTGCCCACTGAGTCTTATTCACAGATAACTATTTTAGTAAGCAATACATCATCATATCATCATATGTCTGGCCGTTCTAAATCAAATGATTCAACTAATTAAATGGCCGACAACGTACGAGTGTCAGCTGTAACTCCCGCGCACATTGTAAACGAGTTACAGAGAGCAGACGCGGTGCGTTGCCGTGGAGTCTTAAAAACAAAACAATTGCCGCAGCTTTAGTAGTAACGGCGCCGTGGAAAGGCACGTGTGTGTTGGTGATCCCAAGGGAAGGCCCAGTTGAGTATGACCCAACGTTATTAGTCTTATTTAAAATGAGTCTTCTCTTCGATTGTTTTGGTTGCACACAATTTTGGTAATTGCGACGCAAAAGAAATGTCGTAAATTTATTTATTCGTTTCGCCTTTCAAAAGGTGCGTATGGTACAGTCCGCGAGGCCTAAGCTCAGCTTTGCATTTGTGTGAGTGATTACCAATCGCACCAATTGAGGGGCGCACAGCGTCTCAGGCTGATTGTATAAACCGGTTTAAACCAATCGTGCTCTAGGCCGACGTCACACTTACACTACCGATATGCGCACTCACACAAATGCAAAGCTCAGCTCTGCTTGTTCTTGGGCACGTCACAATAGCGGCGGTAAGTCCCCTCTTTGAGGAGTGGTTGGAGAGGCGCCACGGCGTCTCACCTTCCGCCTGACACAGGTCCTCACCGGACACGGTTGTTTCGGGAGGTTCCTGTTTCGCATAAGGCGGGAGGAAACGCCCGGGTGTCACCATTGTGTGGATCGCCCGGAGGACACGGTGGAGCATACGGAGGAGGTATGCCCAGCTTGGGCGGAGCACCGCAGTGTCCTCGCGGAGGCGATTGGCGGCGGCGATCTCTCGCGTCCGGCCCTGGTCCAGGCCATGGTACGGAGTGAGAGGGAATGGAAATCCGTCACCTCCTTCTGCGAAGCAGTAATGCTCGCGAAGGAGGAGGCGGAGCGCGTGAGGGAGAGAGCCTTGCGCCCTCACGCCCCCACTAGCCGCCGCAGGAGACGCCCTGGGCGTCGGGAGTCGCCTGCAGATTCCCGGCCACCGTAGGCGCGGGCTTGCGGATGGCGAGCAATGGGTAGCTCGCCGTCCGGTAAGGACCAGGCCCGGGTCGACGGCGCGTCGTGTTCCACGCGCGCCTCAAAGAGATGTCAGCACAAAGTAACGGGGTCCGATTGGGCCGACGCCTCAGGGTCGCGGGTAATTCTAAAGAGAAAACCGTGGCCCTGGCACGGGCAACTGAAGGAACACGGGTGGGTTTTAGTCAGTAAAAGTCTGACACGCCCTCCCGCTCCACCCAGAGCGGAACAAAAAAAAAGCTCTGCTTGCTCTGTCTAGCGTTACCTCTAAAGGTATCATCAAATCATTTATCCATTTCTACTGAGTGCATACTAATATGCACTCAGTAGAAATGGATAAATGATTTAAGTTCGTGTAGGCGATAAAGGTTTCCTTATAAAGAGGTCACTCGAACTCTTTGTGTCATCTCGAGACTGTTCAGAGGCTCGGAAGACGGCTTAGTCGCATAACGTCTGTTTCGCAAAATGTCTACTGGTCGTAAAATGTCTCTTTCTCATAACGCTTTCGCAAGAATGTCGCTTTCGCAGAATTTCGTATTCTTTCTCAATAGGTCGCTTTTCTCACAATGCCTCTTTTTCATCACTATCTGCCAAGCTTTTTCGGCTTTGTCGGCTACGGGTCCAACCAAACGCAGTTGAATACCAGTTTTCCACATGGTAAAGTAAAGTTCAGTAAAAAAAATTATTGATCCATAAAAAGTGTTGAAATATTTAGGTATGACACTGGATCCCCCGCATTCAATGATAAATTATTTTATTTCTGTAAGTAGGTTTTTACAAAAACCCTTTTAGACGTCAATTATATTTTTATCTACTAGAGCTGATCGGCGTTTTTATCTGACTACTCTGAGAAAATAGGCCGAAACGAACTCAGAGGTTACAGTCTCTTTTAAAGTCCAGACCATAGTTTTGGTCAGATCATGTGAAGACCACGAAGATTGGTGTCTGAAATGGTATTTTGAGGAAATAACCCAAATAGATTGAGTGCATGGACCTGTCCAGTCACTGAAGCACACAGAACTTAAGGAGCTCAACGATTCGACGAACATTACGAAAAAAAGGATTATGGATTCGTTCACATAATATTATTAGCATACCCATTAGGATGTCCTGTGTCGTAGGATCCAGACTCTTTCAACAGTGGTAGTACGATGGTGTTATCGCGTATCTGACTTCAAAAACCCACTGTCTCTACCTCACCTTACACATACATAAGTACATGCACTCACGCCTTCTTCCCATGTGGACACCATGGGAAGAAGAGGGATGAGACGTGGAGGTGAGTGAAAACGCCGGGATCGGACGACATAGGAAAACATATAGAGACCATAATGGTGATGTTGTTGAGAAAGCTTAGGTGCGTAGTACTTGCAACCGGCGTGCGTGTATGACCAGATGTATGAACGTAAACGAGGCAAAAGAAGTATTATGTAAGAATTTCTGCGTACTCCTATAGGAAGAAGGTTTAAGTTTATACCTCACCTTATCTTTAATTTAAGCTAAAGCACGTTTTCTACGTAGAAAAAATTCTGGGCGCGTCGTGGTCAACCCTACAGGGAGATGCCTTCCGCGTCTATCGGGAATTTATATTGAATGGAGGCAAATCGCAATAAACCTGCGAGGGGCGACTGCTATCGAGAACTGTGACCTACTCCTTAAATCTAGGACAGTTCGTATGTCCATACTTCATTGTTATTGCTTTTCTACAGTAATCTTCATCTTAAATACCATTTTAATGTTACCATTTGTGAGTAAGAGGTTGAAAACAAGATCTTCTTTACTGTCAAACGATATTTTGAAAGAGTTATCGTAATGCTAAATTATTAAAAGAGCCAAAATATTCTGCCAGGGTCGCGGGTAGTTCGAAAAGGTAAAGTAAGCGTGAGACAAGCTCAGCACTATCGTAAAAGTGACGTCACGACTATGTAACTTCATACTAGCGCCATAATACATTGTCCGTGCCGCGCGACAAGGACGGGAATAATCCCCTCCAAAAACTTTTAAAGCTTGTAGCTTCTTCATTGATTTAACAGATTTTTGCGATGATCTCATTTTTATCATGCCTTCTTTGAAATTACATAATTTTTTCGAACACTTCTAATATATCAACCCTATAAATTTATATACTCGTAATCCTATTGAATGACAATTTCATAAAATATCAATCAATGAATTATATGAACGTAGAGGTTTGTATGTATACATACCTTCTTGCAGTTACGGTTGCCAATCATATTTTGTGCATCACACAACGTGGCTCTGACTTGCAAATTGCAAAAAAACTTAAGATAATTTTTGTTTCCTAGTTTGGCAGTGGTCGCCCAATAGCGGCTGAATTTTACCGGCGTATGTCGTCACTGAAACGTTATTTATGAAAGCAACTTGGTGTGTTTTCCTAGAGAACATTTCTTGACACCGAATAATCAAACCCCGCTGCCATCATTGTCACCACAACCATCTATGCGGCCACCACGTGGCGGCCACCTGACCACACACACGGTTGACCGCTAGCCATTGAAGGTCTAAGGCCATCTCTACAAACCTCTATGGGATTCATTTCAACCCGACATCACAAAAGTTTTTGCTGAAAAAACAATATGCCGCGTGTTGAACTAAAAATGTATGCTTCCGAGTATTTTAATATTCATGTTTCTGTGACTGCTAGTTTTTTTGTTTTCGTTTACTTTGGCAATGCTGCCTGCCTTCTGGGCACGTCCAACAGTGTAGGCTTTTTGTACACCTAGCCCTTTTTTGGACCGAAACGTATGATTTAAAAGTACCTTTTCCTCGAGAACTTTTTATAAAAAAAAAATGTCGTATTCGTACTTATAAAAAACGTCAAAGTCAAAGCATTTATTTCAAATAGGCACATAAAAGACACTTTTGAACGTCAACATTTACATTAAATTAGAATTGATTCTAGGCGCCCCTTCCAAAAGGTAGTTTCGTATGGAGAAGGGGCAAGAAACTCCACCGTAACTCTTTTGAAATGTTATACAATATATTATAATGTAATAATGTATAGGTCACCTCATAAAAGAGCTACTATTAAAACGTTGCAAGCAGGATCCATCTTAAGATAAATGAGATGATCGATACTAGACTTCGCCTCTACAAAGCGAACAACATTATTTTGTCGTCCTATAACTGAATTATTTTACCTATAAAACGTTACGTTTTGATGTGATATTATTCAGTTTTCTATTTACGTGCCTACAAAGAAAACACTTCGCACGAAAAAAAAATGAAAGTTACCTGAAACTAGATTCACGGATTAGTCTGCGGTCAGTACCTACAATTTAAATGCGATCAGTTTTACGGGTCACGTAATGGTAAACTGTATTCAAATCTTGATTCCAATACATGTTATTTCCATTTAAACAAATGTTGACTTTACGTCAGTGTAAATAAAGTTTACTTCTGAAGGACTAGTACTTACTATTGAAAACGTTATTTAAAAGAAACTGTAGCACAAGTAATCTTCTAAATCTCATTAAAGTAGTGTTTTCCATTTACACATTGGTTTACAAGTTTGGGAACAAAATCGTGGACAAAACTGTATAGTTGTTTGATTGGCTCGTTTCGATGAGAAGTTTGACGCTTGAATTGGCGCACGCACATGATATGCGTGTTACGTGGTTACGTCTTTGTTACGTGGTTAGTGCGCGCGAATATTTGGGATAGAAATCGACGTGTGTTGTCATTAGGTGAGATATTCGTCAATTCGTTGTTGGATGAATGAATGAAGCTCCCAAATGAATGAAGCTAATAAGCCTAAGATATTGGTTTATTGATACATTTGCCTATGTCCGTCTATTTTGGAATATTCAGAAAAAAAAAAACAATGAAACCGTTTCCAAGAAAATTCTAGAGGAAAGAGAGAAAGAAAACATACCTACCTAGACGGCATCCTATTAAGGTCTAAATGTATATAACTAGCTGTTTCCCGCGACTTCGTTTGCGACTCAGGATGAAAAAGTAGCCATAGGTCAAATTTAATCCGAATCCGTTTAGCCGTTTTTGCGGTAAAAGCGTAACAAACAAACACTCTATTGTCCGCGACTTCGTCCGCGTAGAGGTCAGAAATTATCTCACGGGAGAGTACTACCGGGATAAAAAGTATCTTATGTGTTAACCCAGGGCATAAACTATCTGTGTGCCAAGTTTCATTCAAGGATTTGAATGAAACTTGGCTAGTTTTTTCGTGGAAGAGTAAAAACATCCATCCTCATAAACTTTCGCGTTTATAATATTATTAATTAATGATGATGATAATGATGATATGATATTATATATGATTGTATCCTCTAATATATAAATTCTCGTGTCGCAATGTTTGCTACCAAACTCCTCCGAAACTTCTGGACCGATTTGTAAAAAAAAGTGTGCATATCGCGTACGTCCGAGAATCGGCCAACATCTATATTTCATACCTCTAAATGATCAGGGTGACTCCCACCCCTAAATATTTTTTTATTCATTAATTGACATTTTTTTTATATTTTTTTCATTGAAAAATACATACAACTTGAAATTTTCACCCTTCTACGATCAACCCCTGTCTTTTTATTTGCGATTTTTATATTATTCGGTTCGATCAAAATTTAAATTAATCTTCAACACTGGAGCTTGGAGTAGGGATGAGAATGAAGCAATCCTCTTTTCTGTCACTCTCTATACAGTATTCGCACATTTTTTTTTAATTTGTGTCTCGTTCATTGCAGTGACTGTTATACGTCACATCATATCATTTCAATTTTTCAGCGCAACTCTCATGTTAATTCAATTCTCATAGTGCATTGATCATAATTTTTCAGTGCTATTATTAATCATTTAAATTTTATTAATCTAATTTATATAATTTTCATGTCACAGGGTTTGTAACAAAACTCCTTCGAAACGGCTCGACCCATTCTTATAAAATTTTGAGTGTATATTCAGTAGATCTGAGAATAGGACGTAAACTATAAAAAAATAGAAGCAAAGCAACGTTTGCGGGATCAGCTAGTAATATTATATTATGCATAAAGTAGGATAGGAAGTTAGGATTAGTATAAGTGTAATAACTAAACAGCTTATGATGACGAATGGAAACTTTAAGCGTTTGTGACTGCCAATACTGACCGCCATTACTCAATAGCGAGTCTAGATGTCACTTTATAAATAGCGTGATCGCTGATTGATCGCTCTAGGATTCTTCTTTCGGCGTCCCGCAAGTCGGGACTATGTTGTTGCGATGTGTGCGTATGTTTCTTTGTTTTAGTTATTTATAGAATGTATCGGTTTCGTGAGGAAAGCTGTGCGAGATTGATGTCCAGATTATGATGGTGATTTGCAAAATATTTGAATGGATGTAGATAAGTTACCGGGTTTGGTCGACGGAAGAACAGAAAAAATCACACGGTTTATTTTATTCATTTAGTCTGTACTGAGTCCAAGGTATACACTAGCTTATCAAACTTATGAAACGAACTATGTTATACCACTATTTTCTGTTCATACAAAAAGCCGTCAAATCAGACGCATTTCTTACTTCAAAGAAGTTGAAACGTAATTAAGCTTCTCTGATTTCTTTATAGCAATCAATCGAATACAAAGTGTCAATAAACCGCATCGCCATCAAATCACTTGTCGTTTAGAACGGTAGTAAATCACTTAATCGAAATATACGATTAATTTATTTATACATCCATCCGACGTAGACGTATAGGTTACCGTCAGTTGAGATCGACGGTCAGCCATCCGTGATAAAGGCGTGTACGCACGAACAAAACATGAAGACCACGAACATCGAACACGGAACATTTCGAACACACAAGTCCACACAGTTCGACTTGTGTTCGCGCTCCGCGCCGCGCGCCGTGTGGCTTTAGTAGCCACGGATGGCACCGTTCACCCCTCGAGTTCGTCACGAGCAGTGTTGCATTGCATGCACAAACAATGAAATTGGATTGCCACGAACATTTTTGGCGAACACAGTGTTCGTTGTTTGTTAGTCGTACCATTAAGTGAACAAAGTGTTCGGTGTTCACCATGTTCTAGTTCCATCGTGGTATAAGAGAGGTAGGTTGACGGCTGATAGAGGTTGCAATAAATGCGATATATAAGTGACAGATATAAACGACGCGACTTACATATCATAATTTTAATATTGAATTACTAGAAATGTTTCTGATTTAGACTGCTATAATTAATGGCGAAGTTGATTCATCATTTTCAATCTGTAATCGAAGCTCGTGTACAGTGGCTATTATAATAATCAAAGAGCCTTTCAACTGGTTTTTAATTCACACTTATCGAATCTGTAACTAAAGCTATGGTACCCAATTAGTAAGACAGTAAATCTTGGAGATGCCGATAAAAGTGGCGTCTCTTGGCATCTTGAACTGTGTAATTAGCGCCTTTGGGGACCAGCTGTTGTTAATACATCCATAGGAAACCATATATCTACCACATTTTCCAACCATATCAAACTGTTTTAAAAGCCAACGGCGAATTTGATACCTGACTGTTGTAAGTACTTCAAACCATATCTTTGATCTTCTAAACGTTAAAGTCTCTTACTTGCAAGATATCGCAAACTTGCAAGCGAGAGATTTTGTGTCAATACAAATACTGACAAACATATCAACACCGACACAATTAAAACAACAATAGTGTGACAACACAACACGGCACGATGTGCTCAGCCAATGTTTACGAATAATTAAAATGGTTCGGGATTGTTTGCACACACAACATATAAATAATTTGTATGTTTATCAATGTGGGATGTGCAGAAGGCGCACTCCGTATAAAGCATGTTGAGAAATGACAGTCAAACATATATATATTTAAATAAGTGTATATTCTCGTAAGTGCTGTAAAAACTTTGAAACTACGCAGTTTCCTGGACAGTTTCATGAGGACCTAAACGTGATAGGGTAGGACCTACATAGTTATATAGTTCCTTGTATGCCTGAGTTACTTTATACCTAGATTAAAACTTTTTGTTTGCCTAGTCGTAGGAGTTTCCGTTTGATAAGCATACGTTTCTGATTTGATGTGTTTTCTGCTTATTGAAATATCTTTTTGACCGACAAACTTGACAAAATACTGTAATGAGTGAAATCTATATAAATAAAACAAAGTCTGGTCAGTAACATCATGTATATCTCAAGAACGGCTGGACCGATTTTTATGGTCCTTGATTTGTTTGATTTGTCTACGCCCCGAATTGCAGAATAGCTATTAAAACGTAGGTAAAATACATTAAAACGAATTAAAATAATATTCTGAGGTGGTACGAAGTTCGCCAGATAAGCTAGTAGAAAACATAATAAAGTGGTAATGTAGCTCGTCGTCACCTTATTTAGAGCCACAGTGCGACTGCGGAGACACATCACAAACAATGCCTCACCTCTTGTTGTGCTCTGCGCAAGAACATCTGCTTTATAGAAGACCTTTGCGAGGCCAACGATAACGCCGTCGAAGTGGCCAAATTCTGGTCGAAGCGTAGTTTAAACCTAAACATGGAATCATCGAAATTTGTTGTAAAATGTTAGATCGAAAATGACGAATTGATCGATTAAATCAAATTATTCGTTAGATGCATCTTAACAATGCTTGTCGTTATGCTTACAATAGGCTGTAACGAAAATGTAATGCTAAAAGAGTTGCTGTTTCTTTAGTAGGATAAGGTTCTGGTTTCAAGTGTCAAGGGTGACCATCGAGTATTGATATACGATAGTATTGATTTAAGAGGTTGACCGTTAAAATTTACAAAGCAACCGACACTTACCGACACTTACCGACACTTTTGTTTGACACATTGATGTCTTGAAAGG
Organism: Dasypolia templi; assembly: GCA_963555695.1. Lineage (NCBI taxonomy): Eukaryota > Metazoa > Arthropoda > Insecta > Lepidoptera > Noctuidae > Dasypolia > Dasypolia templi. Next base: position 6,104,908 of record OY743137.1, on the reverse strand, counting down.
AGCTAACCACCAACTCATCGGTTACCACTGTGTATCAAGTGAACCATCAGCCTATTTGGAAAAGCAGAGTTATCAAATTTGCGCTTCTACAGTTCATACCCATTCGTATAGACTGGACATACTGTGGCCATAAATTGTTTAGTATCGGTGTTCAGAGCCGAATTAATGTCGTCGGCCGATGCTGTTGATCATTTTAATGGGGTTAACATTGTTTGTGCTCTGCGTCCATGCATGGACAATATGGACGTAGACTATTTTAGAATTGCATTTTTATCAAAGTCTCTTCTCACTGATCCTTCGTCCGCGTTAATCGTTGAGGGTAATTCATATTTCCTAACCAGATTCTAATGATGTCTTTGCTAATATTATAAAGAGGAAAGATTGATTGTTTGTTTGTATTGAATAGGCTCCGAAACTACTGGACCACTTTACCAGTAGAAGGCGAAATTATGTCTGATGAACATAGGTTACGATTTTTTTTTTTTCGAAATCCACGCGGACTAAGTCGCGAGCGAAGGTGGTGCTAGTAACTAATAAATTTGTAAGAACAATATTATTTAAAAGAGTGTCCATGGAGTTTCTTGCCCTTTCTTCTCCAACCGGTAACTACTACGCTTTGGAATGGGCAACTAGCTTCATATTTCTAACTGACAGACTCCTTGACAATTCAAAAGTGCCTGTAAATGGTTATATTGAAATACATGCTTTGAGTTTGAGTTTGATTCACTATCTGCCAAGGAAGAGTTTTATCGCGACTACGGGTAACCCTTTACTGACCGTGGTCCGACACGCACTTGACCGGTTATTTTTTTCAGACAATAAAACATAGACAGTCAATCTGGTCAGACAGAAAACTGTCCACAATCTGCTTAAAAAAATGCCTGCCTAATTACAAAGGCATGACGCACACAATACTATTTTCTTCCGATTTTTTTGGTTTTGTGTGAATATTGTGTGCCTTAACCTGGGTCAAATAAATTTATTTTCTTTCTTTCCGTCTTTCTTTCTTTCTTTCTTTCAAAGTTTTTGTAATAATCCTGTCAAAATATTAACGATTTATTTTTCTTTGTACAACAGATGCACCACCCTATTCAGATGAAGCCGGCTGACAGTGAAAACAGAAATGGTAAGTTATTTTCTTATGACAATAATAATAATACTTTTCAATAGGGATGATGACAATAATTGTTTTCTAAATAGTGCAAAAATATTACAAAAATTGTAAAAAACAAAAAACAAATGTCAAGTTTTAACGTTTTAAAGTAAGTGTTAGACAAGGACAACACTATCATAGTAGTGACGTCACGGCTATCTAACTTCATATTAGCACCATACATTGTCCGTGCCGCTCGACAAGGACGGGATTAACCCCATCCAAAACCTATAAACGTGTAGCTTCTATACAATTACATCGATTAAATAGATTTTTTCTATGCTTATGTCAGCCCTATTGAATCCACGGATGTTATTTCCAGATACGAGTTGCCTATTCTATCAAACAGTTTGTTGCACAATTTCGGTTATCTGCAAAGTTTTTGTCGATTTTTTTTACGGAATACTCCAAAATGCGTCTTCAATTCTTCATTGGCAATATTGACCGCACTCTAGACGCTGAAAAAACGGCCCCTCTGACGGTTAGGTACTGTTTGAACAAGCCATTATAGAGCACCAAGGTCGGACGTAACAAACGAAGAGCTATGCGTTTGATGGATGGTTAGATAGCAGTTTAAGCATATTATGCTTTGGCTAAGACATGTGTCCGTCTCTATCTTGCTATGGTAGTTTGACAGTTGTACAACTACGCTTAGCCCCAGTGCGTGCTGAATAACGTTTATAGATCTCGGCCTTGTTTTACAGAAAATTCTTAGCTATCTTCTTAATGTATTTTTATCTTGCAATGTAAACCATTAATAAACGCCTGAAAACAGTCACCCAAAAGAAATCTCTTCAGAATTTGTGGTGTAATTGAGCACCTTTTCAAATAAGTAATGGCTGACTTCACTAGCCTATGATGTTTATGAGTCACCGTAAGAAAACGGCCTTCACACCTAGCTAATAGATTATGTATGCATCCTAGAAATGATTGACAAGGTCACTTCTGTATGATCAGTCATAAAACACATACGGTCTTATTGCATAACAAGGTTTTCCTTTAAACACGGAAAATAAGAACCTAACAGTAATCGAAACGCGGTTCCTTCTAAAAAACTGACAGCTTAGTCAAATCTTAGGTTGTCAATTTTGTATTAAGAACTTTAAGAAAGTCGGCATTAAGTTCGAAATACAAACCAGGCTCGAAGGCTTAAGTGTGACGCAAAGGCACCGCTCGTCGCGCGACGCACGGTGCCTTTGTGTTGCGCTGTGGCGCAGCGCCTGTTTGCGAGCCTTTAGGATCGGGCTCAAGTTGGATCGTGTTTTGTAATAAGACGGATAATGCCGTAAAAATACATTATTTTGTCGCAAAAAAAAATACATTCAAGATTCGATAAATTGTGACCATATGTCACAGTAGTACGTACGCTGTAATAGAGCCTATATAACTTATCCACAGCACAGTCGTATGTATAAGTACATAGTGTTGACTTTGGCGTTGTTTAACTAAATATCGATAAGGCTTGTCTCAAGGACTGCATACGGAACGCATGACAAATTGATTCAACAGTTGCCCACCTATTACGCTAGGGTTTGCACACACGAAGTAGCGATACGACAATCCCATGTTGAATTAAATATGCAATTATAGGCTATAATAATAACAAAATGTCGTTAGTTTTCTTCGAAGAGAAATGAAGTTTGTTTTTACCGATGTAACATGCTTAGGAAATCATGCTTGGTCCATACAACTTTGTTTTAATTGCACTGTCACATTTAATTAATCACACAATCCACGTCATAATAAACAATGTTTAGTTAATAAAACTGAAAACTACTTCAAGCGTGTTAAACTTTCATCATCTCATAATTGAACAAACACAAAACAAACGTCAAGCTTGCGTAACACGATTTGTTCTTCAACACGAACAACTCCTCACTCAGTGAAACAAACGACGGCACCCCATAGATATTTCACTGGAAGATAAACGTATAGAGTTACTCGCGCCTGATATGTGTGAACTGGGCACGTAGTCACGTGCGTGCAGTGTCACGCTTATCCACTGCGTAACGCAAAGCAAAGAGATACGAGATAGTAGTACGCATAACGGTGAACCGGACAGCTTTAGGTAGCAGTAAAGGTCGCCATAAAGACAAAGACTGTCAGGATCAGTAGTCTTATTCTGCAACCATCGCACCGTGAGAACTTAGCTGAAGTGAGCGTGGAGTGAGCTGTCAGTGCCACTGATGCTAGGGATTGACCAAGACGGGATGACTCCACACAAGCCCTCATGGTGAGATTTTAACAGAATCGACCTACAGGACAGTGAAGGGGGGTAGGCTTTTTTATACGGAACACTTGTCTGCTTAGATTCAACTTCCAATGCACGCACACATACGCAACTCTGATTTATACAGAATTCTCGGGGAGATAGACGATTGATGGATTGGAAATTGAGTTTTGTTTTTGGCATTTTCGCAACAAATAAGGTTCAATACAGCGATGCGTTTGATGTTGGATGCAGTATTAATTTAAAAAAAAAATAAACGGCTCAGTGGAATAATTTTTAAGTATTTCTAGTTGATTCATGTCCTTTATTTTCATATACATCATGATACTACTTTATTTTATGAAATATTTTTAAATAAGTATTTTCTTTGAACATGTGACAATACACTCACCTTTTTTTTCTGGATACGTCTATCTGTGCGACAAAAACCTAAGAGTTTTCAGAGTCTACTATTTTTTTCAAAATCTTCGAGACGCATTGTATATTCAATAATGTGTCTTTACCTTTACAATATCGGCACACAGCACGTGGGATCGATGAATTGTGATGTACCTACACGCGTATGTAGGTAATGCTATACTGTTGGACATACTGACTGACTTACTCATAAACACACATCAAATCAATGGCCATGGTGTTTGAAACGTTGAAGAGATTTTCTTTATTTCGTGTCTAAATGGGAGAGAAAAACATTCGAATACCTAAGGTATAGTCCACAATATGTGCTTATTTTTTATCTCATATTCTGAGCATTAGGCATTGCTTTCAGAATCTTGTTCAAAAAACGTTGGTCGATAAAGACATTTTCCGTAAATATTTTTATTATAACTTCACAATTCAAGATTCACTGTTAACAAAGAAAATAAAGATTTTCCACAGAGATAGTGTCGACTAAGCGTTTAAATTGATTTGTTTCGTACATATAAAGAATTCAGTTCTATTAAAAACTCCGAACATAAATCTAAAAAGCAAACAATAAAATATCAAATAAAATACGAGTAAAACGAAATGAGACCGCTAGTATGCAAACAATAGCATGTCGGTGCTATTAATATAAGCAACGGATGGATTAGTGCTATCCTAACATTAAATCGTGCGAGCCAATCAAGAGGCGCGCGCGCACCGATGCCATGCAGTTTATCTACCGAATTGAGTAAATGAGGAAAATGTCAGTAAAAACCTTGAATAGGTACTCAATTGTTTGCACGTGGTCAGAACTTATGCCTGTTGGGTGGGTATGCAGGTTTTTTTTAAATCCCTTATCTCTACGGTTATATTCTATACGTAAAATAGCAGTTGAACCGGCAGTTATTTCCAGAGCATTTATTCGGTCTACTTTCTCGAAGGAATCTGTTTTACAAAAAAAAAAAACAAGAATATGTGGTCCAAAAATATACAGTTTCAAAGATATAAGAGTAATTAATTTTCATTCAAACCAATCTTTCATATTTAAAGCAAAAAAATGCGACGTTGTCATATTTCACGCAAGGGTGTACCTATACATTAATAATTGTGACTGTTGAATTATTTTGTATGAGAAACGAAAACTAAAAAGATAGTTGAAAAATAATTAATATGTGCCAGTTGATTCTTTACAAGGGTTTCATTTATACCCTAGAGTTATGGGTTTAAAAAAAAACACCTGATAGTTGTTTTGTTATTTTATTGTTAGGTCGAGGTGGTGACAAAAAAGAGTTCCTGCAAAGACTCGGGGGAAGCCTTTGCCTGGAAGTGGGAAAGCAAGGCTAAACAAAAAAAAATGCAAAATAATAAACAGCCATCGAAGGTTGAGTTTTGCTTGGCGGGGTCGGTCCGTGGATAGGTTACATACCTCATCCTCCGTGGCTCGAAAATCACGGTAAACCATTAGCTCCGGCTGTCATTCGTAGATCTTTGACAGACGTTACGGTGTTAGAACCCTCAAAACTGACAGCCAGTCTTAGCACGGGGTAGTATAGTGATAGGCTGGACGCTGACCCCAAAGTAATTAAGAAAAGGCTAAGCATATCTTCTTCTTTGCATGATCGATATGCTAAGAATCAGAAGAAGAAAAAGAAGGGAATCTTAATGGACTCTGCCCAGAATTCGGCTACGTGTCATCAGTTCCTGTAACATGCAGCTGACAGGACACACAGGACATGATATCAAGTGTCCCAACGTTTGTGGAACAGCACCACATTAACGACTCCACCTTGGAGTGTAAACTCTAAGGTGGAGAAACACTCTCTGTTTATAGACGCCCTGAGCGTCGGGAATCGCCCGCAGATTCCTGGGCATCGTAGGCGTGGGCATGCGGATGGCGAGTAATGATTAGCTCGCCGTCCTGTAAGGACCAAGCCCGGGTCGACGGTGCGTTGTGTTTGTGTTCCACGTGCGTTTCAAAGAAATGCAGCCCTAATTGACGGGTTCCGTTAGGGCCGATGCCAGCCAGGGTCGCGGGTTGTTCGAAAGAGATACCGTGGCCCTGGCACAGGCAATTGAAGGAACACGGATGGGTTTTAGTCAATAAAAGTCTGACACGCCCTCGCGCTCTGCCCAGAGCAGGAGAAGTCATTTGATGATTTTCCACCCATTAAAAGTGGTTGAGTCGTCTATGAATCTCCATCTGAACAGGTAGGCTTGGCATAATGGGGTTGTTTATAATACTAGGTGCATTTATAGGGTTCCGTAGCCAAATGGCAAAAAAAATACGGAACCCTAATGGATTCGTAATGTCTGGCTGTCTGTCTGTCCGTCCGTATGTCACAGCCACTTCTTTCCGAAACTATAAGAAACTGAAGTTGAAACTTGGTAAGTAGATGTATTCTGTGAACCGCATTAAGATTTTCACACAAAACATGTGTTTCCCCCCCCTGTAACTTCTAAAATAAGAGAATGATAAAACTAAAAAAAAAAATTGATTTACATTACAATGCAAACTTCCACTGAAAATTGGTTTGAACGAGATCTTGTAAGTAGCTTTTTTTTTAAATGTCTTCAATCAACTCTTGCTGATACGGAACCCTTCATGGGCGAGTCCGACACTGTTAAATTTCAAATGTTTATCGGGGTACTTATCTCAAATACTAAGAGGTAGTGATATGGTTAAACTTTTGAGTAAAGCATTTCCTTAAGGAAGTATTTGGTACATTAATACTTCATATTATTATTATCCAATGTTAATGGACGTAAAACATTAAAGTTGCGTTAAGGCTCATACATACTGGCGCGACGCGACAGCTCTACACAAAGGCACCGCGTGTCGTGCTAAGAGCGGCGCCTTTGGGTCGCGCTGTCACGTCGCGCCTGTTTGTGAGAAGCCTTTAGACATTTCAATTTCGTTTGTCGTTGAACAATCATATAGCTTCAGACTTGATTTGCGTAAATTATTCAGATTTTATTAATGACAAGCCATGCCCGCGGCACCACCTGTGTGGGTGTCGGAAATTATCCCGCGGGAACGTGCTACCGAGACAAAAAGTGGCCTATGTCTTATCCTCAAAACATAAGCTATCTGCCAATAAAAGTCCCGTCAAAATCGTTCGGCCGTTTCGAAGATAACCCGGGACAACAGACAAAATGACGGAGCGACAAAAAATGAAAATGTATTTTGTTATAAGAACCGTATAACCGTATAAATGTGCATTTAGTAAATAGCTGTCATTTTAGCATTACAAACAGACACTACAACTTTATATTTGGATATTCAATTTAATACATTAACTAGCTATAATGACGCAACGTAGGTAGGCACCTACCTATCCCTAACACGTCAAACCGAATCGTCGCACGGGCACCATAACCGTACCTATGCACACGTTAAAGTTAAAACACAGAGCACGTCCCGAGCACCACTCAAACTGACTGCGTGACGATTTTTAGAGTCCTCACCTAGTTCGATATTCCATCTAAGTGACACAGTGTTCGCGTGTGTTGGGTGTCGGAGAGCTTGCAAATGAGTCGATTTTTTGTCGCGAGTCGAATCACTTAATCGCTCGTGATTTTTTATATCCGGCGTCTTATGTAATCAGCTGATCGGAGATTGATAGAAAAACATTAACAGCTGTTTTATTCATGTTCTATTTTGATTTGAGAGATATTTTTGTTTGTTTTTCTTTACCAGCGAAGTAGCTTGTTTTCATCGCGTTTGAGTTTTTAAACCTATCAAATATAATATATTATTCATTACTTCTATGTTGTGTGTACGATACGCTCGGAATGCAATAACTGTGGAAACTCCGATACAAAACTATAAACACACAATAGACACTTTGGCACTTCAAAGTAGTTTCTAAGACAAAACTACGCATCGTGTAGCCTCGGCCTTACATCTAGGCATCCATTGTGAAATGGCATGCTTTCTATTTACCTTCATTATGTACTGGCCACCTGTCAAAATAAACTTGTCTCATAAACTACGCTTCACATAACACTTGCTTATAATTTGATGTGTTTAAGTAATATTCATACGATTTATTTCAAACGATTGTGTTGTTACTTTGCAGAGATAATTACGATAAGTACACAAGTTTGTTGAAATTCTGAAATGTGAAAACTTTAACTCACGTTTTTCGAATCGATTAATTCTGACAGTGCATTCTCGATTCGCAAATCGATTAACGGCTCACGGCCTCGGATCGGCTTCTCATTTTACTGTAGAAACTCTTAAACCTATTGTATCGAGGACATCGACTCTACATTTCAGCGTTAACACTGCCGTCCCAATAAAACGCGCGTTTATAATTCGCGTGGGTGTCTGTGCGACTCAACGACGTTAACTTGGAACACAATAGATGCGATGCAATTGAAAACCGTATGACGTGCAGGACGGAGCTCATTAGCCACTGTATGGGGGGGAGGGGAGTTTAGGTGACACAACACCACGAGGAATGACTGATCGACCGTCAGAGCCGGCGCCCGCGCACCTCCGATAGTGTTCGCGTTTAGTTAGTTGTGTTTCGGCCGCGGTTGAATGCAGACGTGATCGCGGCATGTGATGTGAATGTGTTGTGTAGTGCTAAGGATGCGTGGTGAGGCGGGCGGCGCGCGCGGCAAGGCGGGGGCTAGGACCAGCGGCAGCAACTATCCGCCCATCAGCGCCGCCTACTGGCTTCCGCCGTCAAACCCTACCCCCTACCATGTGCCAGGTTCGCAGCTTACCCATTAAACACATGTATTGTTGTGTTGTTGGTCTGTCGGATCGACGTAACGTCTGCCTTTATTCTCATCTGAATTATCCTTGACATAAAGTGCTTCTATGAATGACGATGCAATCGTACTACTGATTTTTTGTACGTCGTCTGCATTTTTTTTTCCCCATTCGAAACGAAAAGCGTGTCTGACATTGACCGATATGCCGCCTGAAAAACAATACGTCTCCGCTGACGCAGATAATGTAACTCCGTGGAAATTAAGTGATATTTTGTATTTTTTAATTTAATTTTATTTTAGGCGCGTTCCGAGAAAATTGGAACGGACGGTTAATGATTAGTTTCGTTTAACTTTTAAAATGCTATTCTTGTTTTAATTTAAATTGATGTATTATGTAAATTCTTAAGACTGTATGTATTATCACGTCTCTTGTGTTCTTTATTCCATTCAATGAAGAAAGCCGAGTTAAGTGCCTGCGATGCTTGAAATCGATTGGGAATTCCGTCATTCCTAATCGGTGTTGTAATTAACTCAGTTGGGAAACGCTAACAATACCAATGTCACACCACTATTTATGATCTTGGCGCGAAGTGGCGAAGACAATGTTTTAGTAAATTTTCGCACAAATTCTTAGAATAGCCGCCATTTGTTGGAATAGAAAATCGATCGTCTCAAGGACGGCCTTTGCATTAACCGTGGGTTTATTGAAATGGACCAAATAAACAAAGTTTCTAACAGTAAATTCATTGATTTCGTAAGAATCAGTTTCCGCTATTGACTCTTCATTAAACCTTTAATTTAAATGATACAAAATTTCAAGTCGAGTAATAGCTTGGCGACGTTCAACCGTTTAATATGAAGATCTATGTCAAACGTGTCTTCAAATATTTATTAAATAAAGTGAACATAACTCGTAAGTTTGTACTACGACCCTACGGCCTACGAAAATACGAATAATTCGCTTATGTATTCATAATAGGTGAAGTACCAACTACATACATAAATCATCTCTATGTAGTATATATACTTACTTATAAGAAGACACTAAACCTCATTACAATTCTAACAGAAATCTAATAAAGACATGATTTACCCCTACGACATACAAGCAGACAGTAACGATTCCAATAAAAATATATATTCATCTTCATAAGATAACTTCAACTAACTTACTGTTATTTTAAGGAAACTTTGTTTCCGACGTTGTCTTAGGCTGCTTTCATATGGATTGTACCCAACCGACACTTTAAGCATAACTTCAGTACCTACTCAAGTACATAGTGCTCTATGAACCAAATAGTAGATGATATACCGCCACTTATGAAGAGCTAAACAAGTTTGTCAATGATAACTGCTAATTAGCAAACTATTTCAGGCAAAAAATAAGACCTAAATTCGTAAGCATGTAAATGAATGAGCACAATTTCCAAACATTACTACGAAGTAGTATCTATCTAATGTGGCCACAAGTTCAAGAAACATAGATGTACCGTCGAAACGATAAAGAAAGTACTCTATACTAACCATACCTTAAAAATTATCATAATGGCATGCGCTCATATGCAACATGCTAATCTCCAAACAAGAAAATCAAAATGAATGTAACAGCTACCAGCAAATCACATAACACTATTGTTAAACAAAGCCAAGAACTGAAATAAACATTGTTTTGTTTCCTCCTTTTTGCATTATCCTCGTTCGAACATCGGACCATCAGGCCTTGCGCATAGTGAAGGCGCGGTGACTATCGCGGTGGCGGGCGCGAATAGGTGCCCAAAGATTTACATTTTAAGATTCGCCCTACCGCGTCAAAAGTTGGTCACATTCCTGTTTCGTTTTAACACCTCTGACACATACAATGTCGCAGGGAAACCGTGTGCCATAGAAACTCCGTATGCAGGACGATGTGTGAACATACTCTTCTCAGTATTCATTTTCGCGCTGAGGGCGAATCTAACTATTTAAATATTTGGTGGTCACAATGGTGTCCCGAGTTGTTGTAGCGGTCAGTATTAGGTAGACGTGTTTCTAATAGGTTTTATCAGGGACTTATAAACACCTCCTTAAATGTTACAGAATTATAAGTGTTACATTTTGAATTGATAACAGAATTTTTCAAAAACACTTACTAAAGTGTAACAGTAATGTTATTTGTAACTATATAAAAGTGTTAACAGTGGTAAGTGTAAAAGGTGGTTGATTATGTCTGTCCACCACGCGTTGTTGCGGTACCTTGCAGTTATACCTAAAACTGCTTGTTTCTGTAAAACATATTAACACTTATTAGCACAAAAGACAGATACGCTGTACTGTTACATTTATAAATATTTTCTTATAAATAGTTTTAAAAAACAGTGTTTAAAACACTTATTACGGTTATAATTTGAGTCCCTGTATTTAACAGTAGACGAACGTTAGCTAGCTAGATCGCAAAATACGTCGCGCCAGACGCAGGCGCCATTATTATCACTTCAGTTTAACCATTAGAAATTGTTTATTGTGTTAGACATTACTTTCGAATGCACTTCCTGGAACTCACACTAGGATTCCCTGTTTCGTGAGATCCAGGCTCCTTAGTTCCGTTTACATGTAACTGCTATACATGTAATCGGTTTATATAAGTTACAATAAGTTTCTTAATTTCATATAATCTACTCATGATCTAGTAGATAAATAATATGAAAATAATATTCATTCATATATATTTGATCCCTCGCACCCGCCTTAGCGCCCGCCTAAGCTCCTAACTGTGGACCAAACCTCACACGTTTGACCGACACGTACATTAATTACTCGTCTGTCAAATGTGAGGTTATATTTAACTCTTGGTTAGAAGTAGCGCTGATTGAGTTGCGGATGACGGATCGATGTACCATCTAGTTCTAGTACTAGAGGAGTGATGATGTGGAGTGCTCTAGATGAAATGTCATTACCATGTATTTTGAGGCAGTCTAGACTGGGTTGTGTGTACTGAGAATATTGTTTCAGGATGCGTGTCACGCTGTGTGAAAACTCTCCGTGAAAATGAGGTTTTTTTTGTTTATGCGAGACGGAAATTCTCTCTGTTATCTCCTGATTATCAAATACTAACACAATGTTCAACGTTCTGGGATAAGTCTAGACCCTAAAAAGACTGTAAAATGATTCTGGATGTAATCCAGAATCATTTTACATACTAGAATGCCCACACTTACCTTCCGTAGAGCTTCTATATTTTTAACCATGGATTTTATGATGGCTACTGAAAAATCTCTAATGACAAAACACAATACCCCTTTGCCCGACTTTACAATCGTACCCACGACCCCACGTTCAGCAAGTTTACGACTACCACAAGAAGACACTTCAACAATTTAAAGCAATTTACAAGTCTTTGTGGACGAAAATTGAATTATTCAGCTCAGAAATGTCCTGTTGATTGATGATCGGGTCAAGCGCCTGGATGAGTTCGGTTAGGTCATGTTTTATTGAATGCTTTCATCAAATCGTCTCGTGCGTGAATGAGTGAGTAATGTGAAGTTTCACACAGTAACTTTAACAGAATCGATTTAGATGAAACTCACTGCAGCAATGGTGGGGAGAACATGGGAATAACAGTTTATCAACCAGTCCACAGAACAATAATTTGTCAAAAAGAAAATGTATTTATTTAGCACATATATTTATTTACACATATTTATACTTTATTAGGTACCGATACTTTCTAGAATAGGATCCATAACTTAATTTGTCCGTCTTATCGTTACCAGAAGCCTCTAGGCTTGCATTGGATGGAATAGAACTTAGAGTTTCTTGGTAGCACGATATCAATCGGCCTTTCTTACTTCTGACGTAAGGGGATTACTTATTCAGGCAAAAGCCCCATAGCCGTTCTATGTTGCTTTCTCCGAATTAAAAACATGTAGTAAAGACATGTGACCTATCATAATGTATGGCTTTACGTCAGCATTTTTTTAAATTTAAAACCAGTTAAATTAGAAAAACTTCGTGTCATAACTGAGCTGAATGTGACGCCTGCCTGTGTGTGTGCATGTGTGTCTCTATGTTGAAGTGGTCCCAAGCGCTACTGCTGAACATTAGGCCCGGGTGATGGCAATGGGCTCGCCTCCTGTTACATGGGACATCAATATAACTGAAGAAATGTGTGTGTACTACCTACAGGTGCACTACTGCCTTACCCTTCGTGGAATACAGGCGTGATGTTATAATAATATACGATTTTGTCAAATGAAATAACATTTTTTAAAAAACACATTCACAAAAACGATTTTCCAAGTAAAATATGTATAACATTTCTGAAAGAAGTGTATCGTTGGTGTCTGTACTCATGAAAAAATCATTGTTGTGATACAATGATTTTTTTCACAGCAGCGCAGCGCTCTTCCAAACTAGGTGACATTCAAACAACATTTTTCGAACGTGCGACATGGAGAACTTGTAAAAAATATATATAAAATATCAGTAGAAATAATTAAAAAATAATAAAAACAAATTTATTCTTAAAACTACAATAAAACTACATAAGCTATTAACTAATATTGAAATATTTGTGAGTGTGCTAGCACGAGAGTGCACGGGTGAGTGATTGTGTGAATGTATGTGCCTATGTTTTGAAATACCTCTATTGTTTTGAGTAGATCTTGTGTCTCCTGGTAATTTAACTGTAGTAATAGTACAGTACAGTTTAGTAGTATGGCGTGCATCTACGCAAAGAAAACAAATTAATTACATATGTATAAACTATCTCCTTTTCCACAGTTTCGGGAGACAATTCGAAACCGACAATTAATTTGAATTGCTAATTGATCTTTCAACTGTGACGTCACCCGCATTATTTGGCACGCAGTCTTCATTCGTTCCGAATCGACAGCGCTTCGTAATCAATGAATTTGGTTACACAATCGTTACATTATACCTACTCGCTACGCAGTCGCATTTCAGGCGATGCATCGCATTAATACGTAACGTTGCAATAAAATCAGTAATGAAGTTAAAAATAAATAATGGGCAGGTGCCTTTAACAACACGTGAAGAGGCGGTTTATGAGAGAACTTGATGGATCTTGAAACGACACATAGAACCACCATATCTTTTTCAGGAAATATGCATAACCAAATCGCAAAGGGTATGGTCCTGTAAGCGTGGTCGTGGTGGTCATTTGCCTGATGTTATTTTCCACTATTAACGGCATACCTTCCTCTTTATAATGAAATAAACATCCGATCATTTAAATTAAAAAAGGGCATTTTTCTTTGAATATCAAAATGACACCTCTTATTGGAAAACCCTTTAGAATTTGTAGGAAAAATACTTAGGTACTGATACAAAAACTTGGAGATTATGAAATAGGGTTGATGAACTTAAAACCGACTGCCTTGTAACACAACACAACATCACGCCTGTAATCCCAGAAGGGTTAGGCAGAGGTGTACGTATAGTACACCCACATTTCGCCACTTATTTTTAACCACCGACCGTCTTGAATGCTCCGATAAACACCGATCTATTGAAATATAAATTTTTAACACGCTTTTATTAGCTTCACTTGTAACTAACTAAAAACAATGTAATAAAATCTTACAAGTAAATTTTAACCTACTTTGAGCTGTCGCATCGAAATAAAACTTTGTATGTTTATGTAGTTTGGATGACAAAACTGTAGTTTGGTATTATGGAGATGATCTGATGATGGAGCCAGGAGGTGGATAGTGGCACTCCTTACTAGCTACTAGTAAACCCCTTGAGTTTGGAGTCATATGCTTTGTTTTGATGAGTCCAGTATATTGTACTGGTGTCGAGGGTCTGATGTTGGAGGTGAATGATTTTTTCAAACTATGTATGTAGGTACATATTTTTCTTTCGTATTGCATTTGGAATATTAGGTACGATTACTGTGTGTGGGCAGAATGTACGGCACGAAGCTCAGTTCCGTTCAAATGTAAATATGAATTCAATTCTGTGGAACTGATCACTATTAAATGGATGATTTGCTAATTGCAAGTTCAGGTCGGATCCAAAATAATTACTGCTGATCATGTCCATGATTCGTTTGCAGTTTTCCTCGAAGATAATACAAGAATGCTTGGCATGAATATTTAGTGAGTTGATATTATGCGCCCTCAATCCATTGGAATCTCTACCTTCATCTCGTCTAAATCAAAACACACCACACTTCCAAAACAACCGGCTTTGTATCTTCATCGGTAAACAAAGTCTGTATGACAATCACATTCCGCGCTGTGTGTTTGCATGATCCGCCGTCTGTCGCTACACAAATAAACAATAAACATCGAAAGAATCCTCCAGCGATGTAAACATTTTGATATTTGTTATGGCAGTAATGAGTGAAGCATTTTGTTGACTGTGGTTGGGACGTTCCTCCAGTCATGCTGATGTTGTGTGGTGTTGTTTGTTGTTGGTTTGGTATTTGTAGGAACTCGTCCATGCAGTCTCTAACTCTTCAACATAAGATAGGGGGCTGAGATTTTAATAACCTTATACGAAAGGTTGCGGTGGCGTGACTTCTACCAACATAATTTTTTTTCGCCCTACAGGTTGGACTACCCTTTTTTTTAGGGTGGGAAATCATCAAATGACTTCTCCCGCTCTGGGTGGAGCGGGAGGGCGGATCAGACTTTTACTGACTAAAACCCACCCGTGTTCCTTCAGTTGCCTGCGCCCGTGACCCTTGCAGGCATCGGCCCTAATGGAGCCCGTCAGTTAGTTCTGACATTTCTTTGAGGCGGGCGTGAAACACAACGAACCCTCGATCCGGGCCTGATCCTAACCGGACGGCGAGCTACCCATTGCTCGCCGTCCTCAAGCCTGCGCTTACGGTTGTTGGGAATCTGCTGGCGATTCCCGACGCCCAGGTCTCCTTGCGGCGACTAGTGAGGGCGCGAGGATTGCCTCTCCTACACGCGAGCTGGACCAGGCTGGTGGTACGTTCAGTCATGCTGTATTGTGGTTTTGTTTGCTGTTGGCTTGGTGTAAGTAGGAACACGTCCATGTTGTCTCTAACTCTGCGAGGTTTTTCTAACGCGAGGTTAAGGTTTTTTTTGTTTTTTTAACGAGGTTTTTTTTTTATTCTTTAAAAACTTTCTCTGAGTGAGTTCACAAAGAACGCATTGTATGTTATAACTTACAAAATGTAATTATTATAATAAGTTAGGATATGTACACTATCGCAATAGGTTACCCTGTAATGATAGATGTAAGTTGGATAATAAATAAATAAACTCATGAGTTGTATCGAGTATGGTCCCTTATGATTTATAGGTATAGTTGTTAGTTTTTCTTATAAAACTATGTTAGTAAAATTTCTCACGAAAATAAATTAAATTAAATTAAACTAATTCATGAACCTGTAACTATCTCCACTTCCCGGACTATATAAAGATACGATAACAGGATGACTTGGTTTCTCGATGGTTCGTTATATATCCGGTAGAGGGCGTGATTCTGCTCACTCACACAACCAAACATATTTCGTTTTTGGTCAGCTCTGGATACCCCAAAAATACTGTTTTTTTATAAGTTTTTGACGAAACGCGGCAATAATGAATCACAAAGAGTTAATATACTTGCTTTTATTCTGCAAAACTCGATAATGTATCGAGATAAAACAAATGTACCCTGAAATATCATCTGATAAAACCAAACTATTCAAATGATTACATAAATCTTATTATACATAATTACTATCAACTCCAACAATTAAATACGAAATAATTAATCAACATTAGTACAAATCGTAATTCAATCACTCTTCCAACGTAAACGTTGATGCTAAATGATGTTTCGTACTTAATTCATGTACTTTTAAGTAAGTCACAATGAAAGTTATGTCGGATCGTCAATGTGAAGCCGGTAATTCGTTAATGGAGTAATAGACGTATCTACTAATGAATTACAAATGTAGTCTACTTGTGTAGACTACATAGATGGCGATTAAATGTACTTGGTATGTGTGCACTGAATCACACATACGAGGGCTGCACTAAAAGTATCGGGAATGGAATATTTCCACTGTTCCTGTCATATTAAAATCTTTTTAATTGAAAACTCCTTGGTTTTAAAAATCGAATATCATTTATTTATTTTAAAAAAGATTCTCGGTCTTGTCACAAGGTTTTGTCAAACTTGTTTAGTCTTTGAGAAAATGGAATTGACTCGAGAAAATTCAAGAGCGATGATTTATTATGACTTTCGAAGTGGTTTAACACAAAAGCAGTGTCTTGACCGGATGATTTCTGCATTTGGTGATGAAGCCCCATCCAAAACCACAATTTATCGCTGGTTTGCTGAATTTCAACGTGGACGTGTCAAGCTCAGTGATGATCCCCGTCAAGGTCGTCCAAAAACTGCAGTCACCCAAGAAAACGTTGATGCTGTGCGTAAGCTGATTGAGGAAGAGCGACATGTGACATACCGCGAAATTCAGGCAACTTTAGACATTGGCATGAGTCAAATACAAATAATCTTGCATGAACAATTAGGTGTAAAAAAGTTGTTTTCCGGATGGATACCGCATTCGCTCTGTGAAGAGCAAAAAGCGGCTCGCGTTACTTGGTGCATCAGAACTCTCGAAAGATTCCACGCAGGATCCTCAAATGCTGTATACAACATCGTATCAGCTGACGATTCCTGGATATACGCGTACGAACCCGAAACAAAAAACCAGTCACGAGCTCGGGTGTTCGAAAATGAGTTAAAGCCAACAAAAATTGTTCGTTCACGGAGTGTTGCAAAAAATATGGTGGCCACGTTTGTCTCCAAAACCGGCCATGTTACGACTATTCCTCTTGAGGGACAAAGAAAGGTTAATGCAGAATGGTATGCTAGCATTTGTTTGCCACAGGTCGCTTCTGAATTCCGTAAAGAGAACTGCAACCGCCGCATCATCCTCCATCACGACAATGCGTTTTCTCACACCGCACACAGAACAAAAGAGTTTTAAGAGCAAGAAAACATAGAATTATTAGACCATCCGCCGTACAGCCCCGACCTAAGCCCTAAAGATTTCTATACTTTCCCTAAAATAAAGAATAAATTGCGTGGACAGAGATTTTCATCACCCGAAGAAGCTGTGGACGCCTACAAAACGGCCATTTTGGAGACCCCCAACTTCCGAATGGAATGGTTGCTTCAATGATTGGTTCCATCGTATGGAAAAATGTGTCAAATTTCGCGGAGAATACTTCGAAAAGCAATAAATACATTTTTAAATAGTAATGTTGTGTCACTTCCTTGATTCCCGAAATTTTCAGTGCCGCCCTCGTATGTGTTAAATCTTTCAGTTAAAAAATCATGTTATATACTCGTATCATGAAAACAGTGATAAATGAAAGGTATTTGAAAATCAGTGTTGTGTAATAGTTGTACAATAAAAACATTAAAAAAGATATTGCTTGTAGTCAAACCTGAAAATTACGGGAGCTTTTCTTTATTAGTCGCTGCTACGAAAAAACCAAAAAAAGGACACATTCCGCGAGGCCTAAGCTGAGCTTTGATTTTGTGTGAGTTCACATATAGATAATGTAGGAGTGAGACATCGGCCTAGAGCGCGATTGGTTTAAACCGGTTTATACAATCGGCCTGAGGCGCTGTGCATCCCTTCATTGGTACGATTGGTAATCACTCACCCAAATTCAAAGCTCAGCTTAGGCCTCGCGGGCTGTAATTCAGTTAGTGTAGTTTTCAGTAATTATCGAAGTTAATACTATAATGCTTGCTCATGAGTAGTTTCTTACTCTAGCAACTACTTAATGCTTCTGTCACTTCCATATATGGGCGAAGCGTCAGGTTGCCCGCGAAATTCAAATTTTCTTATGTTTTTTTTGCAATTAGCAGTTCAGTTTTAAGATGTATGTTGAACGAAATATAATTCCCGACCATAACAAGTATTTTTTTCAGAATTAAAATCATTAATACAACGCTCTAAGTTCATATAAGCTTATTGAATGATATTTTATTAAATTGCCGTTCAATAAGATAACTGAGAGCAGTGGTATCCCAGTGGTAACGGCCGCGACTTACGAATGGTAGGTTGTAAGTTCGAACCCAGGCAGGCGCTTTACTTTCTGTAAATTATTTCATCACCACTGCTGCCAAAACGGTGAAGGCAAACATCGTGAGGAAACCGGCATGTCTTAGAACAAAAAATTCGAAGACATGTGACATCTACCAACCCGCACTGGGCCCGCGTGGTGGATTACGGCCCACTCCCTCTCACAAAGAGTAGGCGTGGGTCCCAGCAGTGGAAACATAATATGCTGATAATGCAAGATAATTGAACTATAATTATTCCGTTAATACAAAATTGTTGCGGTCGCGAATCATATTTTGTTCAACATACAACAATCTGAAACTGACCTGAAAATTGCAGAATACATAAGCCCCACCCACATAAAGTGAAAAAGTAGTGCTTTGGCGTCTAAAAACTGCACCAAAAAACATGTCGGATCCAATTTGCACCGAAGTTCCATCCGTTAACTATCCACGGAAACACAGCCCGTTTCCATTGTTTGACGATAAATTAGAAATCTCGGCAAGCGCTGGAATCGTTACAATTAGACGACGCTTCTAGTTTAGCAGTCATGGCACAGATTAAAGAGAATAGATAGATGCATCACAGAGCGCTGCCGATTAAATACGACTGGTTAAGGTTGGCACTAGACGTTGGGAGGCTTTGTTTTACGTCAGATTTTTTGGTTGTCAAGTTGAGCCCAGTTTGCAGACTGATATTTAAAAAAAACGATTTCAATATGTAATAATGTACTTAAGTAAGTTTGAAATCTAACTGATTTTAAACAATAATTGTGCTTGAATATTACCATTTTTGTAGAAAGCCTAGCCTAGTATCTTTGTGGAAATAAGGAAAAGTACCAGAGGGCCTAGACAAAATAACATTAAAAAAAGCCAGAAAATGCATGGGGTTGACATAAGCTATCGAAATGTCACGTGATCATAGGTCATAGCGTAGTATCATAGTGAAGCGATAGCGATTGTAGAAATAGAATCGTTCCGAAGCGAATGCCATTTGTCTAGGCCCTCTGATCTTTTCTGTAAAACTTTATCTGTGACTTCAATATAGATGCAAAATGGATTTTAAACGTCTTAAACCATTTATTTTAAACCGTATTTTTGGTTTAATACGATTTCATACCACACTTAGCGGTTTAATAACGGTTCAAAATGTTTATTTTAACATAATGCACTGATGCTTCACACGAATAGATCTGCTCCCTAATTTAGGAAATATTAAGAACAATTAAAATAAAATAAAAATATTCTTTCTAAAAGTATGCAGTGGCTAAGTAAAAACCTTGTCAGACTATTTGTTAATTGATACTTGGCAACATTTTTTAAATAATATATTTGAATAAATACGCATATCAAAATTGTTCTCTGTCTGTCTAATCCTAAAAATGTAGTTGTATGTTCTAGTATAAGTTTAAGTACGTTATTTCACTATATTAATTAATTTCAATTTGCCTTTTTAACTTAATGCAATACGTAATAAATGAACGACCCATGTGGCTGTGGCTTTCAACCGTTTTAAACAAATTTAAAACGGTTTTCACGGATTTTGGTTTGAAACGGTTTATTTACAACTATTCCACCTATGGTTGGATTTAACTAGCTGACAACGACTGCGTAAATCTATGGACAAATGAACGACTCATAAGATTAGTACAATAATTACGTAATCATCACATTTAAGTGTTTTAGTGCAGGCCATTAGTAATATTAATGTTTTCATAATAGTTGTTGTGTAATAAAAGTGATTACTAACTATGTAGAATGACCAGTAATGTAGGCATTTACACTTCATTACCTAACAGGTTTTGTTGAATTAATTGTAATGTTTAAATAAAAGAGAAGTATTTTTCATTATAAATATGCGTAGAATTGTTAAATTTAATTTAATTCAAGTATTTGACATACGAAAGACAGAAACTCTAAGTAAAACAAAATATTTTACAACCCTAAACGTCAAACATTGTACCGGCTAACGCGACACATAGCACCAATTCGACATTTTACCGTGGTTAAACAGTTATGTTTACACGGCTCGCTTAGTACGCACGACACAGTCGCGCGTCAGTTCGCAGCCGGCAATGTATGCAAACGTTAAACACACATCCGTTGTAGTAACATTCGAAGAATCGATAGAGCTGCGATAATGCCATTCGGAATTATTATTACCGAGGCTTTACAACGAATTCGGGGATTAACGTGAAAAATACAATTTCATTGAATGCAAAACGATTTGGATTTTAATCACTTTTTCAATGTAGACCTCAGTGAAGTTCAATTATACGAGTTACGGGGATATATCACTATTGGTATTGCTGAATTGCATGTAAAACATTTGTATAACTTTGACTACATCTGTTTGTAATTTTTGTGTTGCAATTCCCCTTGTCATCATCAATTTATTTGGAACCCTCTTCTTCCAGATGTACACTTAGTATACTTGATGGAATATCAACCAAAACTGTGTCTTGGCCTCCGCAACGAGAGAATGCAACTCTGTTCGAACTTTAAAACTTTCTCATCATTCTATTAGTCGTTCTTTTTCATAAGGTCTTTCATCCCATTAAAGCTTGGATGGAGTTCTTTTATTTCTTGTATGCTAATACCATTTTTTTAATTCATTAGGTGATCCTATAATCGCTTGCAGACGGGAAGGTATCCGGTGGTCTTAAAGACCATACTGCACAAAAAGTTAACGCGTTAGTCACAGGCGATGTTTGAACAATGGATCCATGTCGCAATGTTTGTTTTAGACCTTTGTGTGTGTGAGCATTATCAGTACCTGCATATGCATACACTTGACGGTAAAATTATTATGCTGCTTTTAGACTCGAGTTTGTCATTTTTGTTTGAGGATTCCACTATTTTAATGTGGTTCCATAATTAGGTGATAATGTTCAAAATTTAACGAACTGGTAGAATTTGGTAGATAGCAGAAGAAGTTGTATATGTGGTTGATTATTAACAACCACAGATTTGACAATTATTTACCCATGTTATGGTCACACTAGAAAGCCCATACTTAACAGAGAAATGACCGAAAACATACACCACTCGTTATATCAAATAAAAACCAGTTGTCATAAAAACTATTTATAAAAAGTTGAATACAAACAAAATACCATAACAGCGTAGCCATTGTGACCGTAACTTAATGCCGACGACAACTTTGCGTAGCGACAGACGACACTTGAACAAACATGAGTAGCTTTCTGATAATGGCTTCGTTATAGAGAATGTTAAAGTGTTGAATGTAAGCACCATTATCATAATTGTAGATTATGAGTGTGAAGGTAATACTGATTTGCATCTAGGTAGGCTTGAAACTGACCCCAGTGAAGGTAGGAAAATAAGAGACAAAGAATATGATGAGGCTAGATCGTGTTAAGCATGTGCGGTCATACTAAATGCATCCTTATTTGTAACAGTAGGTAGAATAGTAGAGCGAATGAACGCTGTTATCTAGTATAAACGTGGTGACGATGAACTCAAATAGAAACCTTAATCATGTTTTTCTTTAATAACACAACATAACATCACGCCTGTTATCCCAGAAGGGTTAGGCAGAGGTGTACCTATAGTACACGCACATTTCGCCAGTTATGTTTAAGTACTATGTAATTGGGGGCGAACCTATTGCCATCAACCGGGCACTAATCCAGACTCCGGGCTGCTACTGAGAAATTCTAGATAGAAAAACTTAATAAAACTGCCCGACCTGGGAATCAAACCCAGGACCTCATGTTCAGCAGTAGCTCTTGCGACTACTAGAACAACAAGACAGTCGAGGCAGGGGCTTTAATCATCATGCTTTTTAGGTACTAATTTGTAATACTCATTAAACGGTTCCAGATTCAAAACATGAACTGCTTGTAAACTCTGTTTGAACTTAACTTAGAAATCTATTCTAAACAAACCACAGAACACATTATGTAATCATTCCCTTTTACCAGGACCTTAGAAACCATAGCCGTTAAACGTCATACTTATAATGAGGTACGCAACACTTGTTCAAACATGCGCCCGCGTCGCCTACTGATAACGATCGCTAGATTACGGACATTACTGAGAAACAAGGCGATGTGTGAACAACGGGATTAATGCGCCGTGACATATTTATTTTGATAGGAAATGAATTGTAAATTGGATTAAGAATGGAATATAAGGGTGAACCGCTGTGACATTGATACTGTTTAGCAAAGTCTTGTTTTAGTAATGGTTTTATGATTCTCTGCTATCGAGCTAACATTATAGTTTTGTGGTCAAAGGATATTAAATTTTACCTACCCTCTACAAAACTCTTAACCAAGTATTAAATCTGAAGAGACTTGTTATTCAAATTGATGGTTGCGAAACTACCACCAAACCAACGAATAAAATGTAAAAGGCAATCATTGTTGCAGAAAGGACTTATACGTGCTCACTTTAACTTTTATAGAAAAGCATCACGAAGTACGAAATTAGCATTCACACAACACATCAGAGCAGGTGTCCTTTCAGAATCACAATTCAAAAACTTCGCCGAATCCGGTCGCGTCAACCGTTCACTTCCCGTAACCGGAACCGTATCAAAAACTTGAAACGTTACGCTTACGACATGCGACGCATGTGGGGACTGATTCATGATACACCGAACGCAAACCGAATAAAATACGAAGGAACACGTAGTATGAAAGCAATCACAACTATGATTTAAGGATAGTTTGAGCTCAAAACAAATTGCATCTTACGAAAGACAATTGACTTAACCTAAAGGTTTGATAATCCTGAGCTCATCACCATATTAGCCGCGAACCTTCAACTGTCGAACAATACACGTCAATTAGAGCCCGTTAGTCATGCATCATGCTGAAAGGGGAATCTTTGGAGATTTAGGCCCAACATATTGTGCGACTAACTGGTTAACGAGCAGAAACCCTTGGCGTGCACCAAGGATCTATCTTAGACCCACAACAGAATGACTTCGAAAATAAAATAGCAAAAGAACGAACTTCATGTAGTTCAGACGCAACTCTACGAAGGCATGTATCAGGGTTTAATTGTACAAAATCCACTTGAAACCGTGATCTATGCCGTGACGTGTGTATTTCTAAACACACTAACGACCTTCTAAGCGTGGTCGGTTCAAACAGCCAAGTTTTAATTGAGTTGCAAAACAAAAGACGGGACGGATGCCACTGTCCTACTCCCCCCTTAGCACCCCCCTTTTCGTAGTAAATGCGGATGTCTGTGACTTGAAGCTAGAGATTTACGATCCTAGGAACGTTGTCTGAACGCCTGTATGCAAGTGATTGTGCCTAACAAAAAGTATGGAAAAGCGGAAGGTAATTTTAATGTGCCAGTGCAATATGTTAAAAGTGTAAGGAAGTTTGTTGGCAGGTTGTTTTATTTACTTAAAGTGGAACGAATTAAGTTAAGCTATGTGTACCTGTGACGTATAGATTAAAACGACTTTTATAATACGACTATCTGCCAAAGTTATTTGGAAAAGTGACATCATTCTTACGGTGAGCTTTAAGTTAGTGTAGTTTTCACTTCTCATAACACCGCAACCGTTCTTCATATGAGAATAAGTTATAAGTATAACAGAAAATAGTTTGTAAATCCTTTAAACATGAACCAAACGTCAACGCAACTAAATAATCTTTCGAATTTACACTTACACGTATTCGTTGAATAATATATTTTCTCATGACACTTCAACCTCTAAACGCGATAGCTACTAAAAATATAAGTTCGGAAATAGATGATACATCATGTATTTATATTTTTTCGCTTACGAATAAAATACGATTCGACATAGTTTCCTGGAATAGCCCGTATGCAATGCGACGTCACTTGCATGCCTATGAGCTTGCATGACGCAAAATGTCCTAAACAAGTTACAAGTATATGAAATTTTGACGTTTACCATGAATTATTAGACTTTTATTTCTACGGCCTGCATATTATGGCGTTTGGCGGCTTGTAAACGCCAAGTGAATTCTATGCAGTTACATTTTCTTAGAAATATTGGTCATTGTGTGCCTGCTGTTTTTCTGTTGACCATGATTCAATTACATTATGTTCGGTTAAAAACCTATAGCATTTTGATTACCATGTTTTGTTTGTTACCTAATATAATGACGTCGTTATGATTTACCTGCTCATCATCGTGTATTTCATATACTCGTATCTTTGTGAACGTTTACATTTAAAACTATCTACTTCCACCAATAATTTTATGCTCTTTAGGGTCATACGAAACAAAACCCCAAAAACTGAGAATGCACGTCACGCTTTTTTCGTGAAAAAAAATTCCCAATATCTCTTTACGGTTGTCGCGGCCAGGAGTCGGGAGGCACGAAACGATCTTCAGATCATTATCGATGGTGCTTCCGTCCTGTCAGTATACCTAGGAGGTAGAAGAAAGCTAGCAACCTGTACTTGGCAATGTAGAGAGATGAGCTGAGCTGAGCGTTGCTGTGCGTTGTTTATTTTAAATATTTTCGGTATAAGTAGCACTTTTTGGAAGGTTTCGCGTGTATTTTGAACAGTGTCTTTAATATACGAAGATTTTTTGTTGCAGATTTATTCGTTTATAAATAAGTCGTGCTATAATCGAATCCGCAAGCTTTTCATCGCAAAGTAAAACCCATGACGCAATATCGATAGCCCACCTCCTTATGGCAAAGTAAATAAATAGAACCTTTTACTTTGCGAGATTTTAAATGCACACAATGTCCTCTTAGCTCACGGTGAGACCATGTCTCAATATCCAGCAATGCACCTTATCAGACCACCTCTATTGGCAGAACCAACATGGCGGCCAAGCCAAGTAATTTAATATCTGCCGATGTAGAACTTGAGTGTTTTGTAAACTCTCGAGTGGCCGGTAAGGGGCACCATTGTCTGGATCAAATTCCTTTAGTATTGACATTATATACCTACAATTTTTAATTAGTTTTGATTTTATTATATTAGATTATTTCTATATTTTGTAAATGTGAGATTCTTGTGGATTCTAAATTTATATACCATTGTCTATTTGTTTAACATATGGTACTTTTTGTCGGGCCTACACTGTCCTCCCATACTTATTAACACTGTAACTAAAAAATATTGTAAAAGACAAATATTTTTAAAAGAGTAACCATGGAGTTTCTTGCCGGCTCTTCTCCATAGGAAACGACCAATTGGAACCGTGCACCTAGAATCTGACGTTTCATAAGTGCCCATGTAGGTTTGTGAAATAAAATATTTTGATTTTGATTAGATAATAATAATAAAATGGTACGTAATATTTACAGTTCGGAGGTCGAAACAAATTCCTTGTCTCAAAATCTTTGTGTAGGTAGGAAGTATTTTTAAGCTGAAAGGTGCTGATGCTGATCCTGTAATTGTTAGCAATAGGCTTAAATCCCGGAAAAAATGGCTTTTAAATCTAGTAAAATAAAATATGAATACAAAATATTTTATTGTGGCCAACCCGAAAAACCATACATGAAACCGCCAACTGCTACAGAACATACAAAACAGCTTTTAAATTGCATCAGCAGTGTCGAGTGGAAACCGCGGGAATATTTATTGGATCTTTTATAATTATGGGGTAAAGTTCATGCGGTAAACTGTACAAAATAGTTCATTTAAATAAGGGTCTCTACCGTGGTGTAATTGAAATTACAGAAAACCTGTAAAGGGGTCAAGGTTCCTTTCGACCTACTCGTCATTATGAACAACTTTTACTGCAATCGTGAAAAATAATCAACTGTTCCCACATTTAATCGAGTTGTGCGAACATAATGTACCTATGTGGAGTTTATAATTGCGCGATTTCAGGGTTTATCTCATGGTAACCAATATTTCATTACGTTTTCCCTACGCTTTGCTCGACTCTTCCCGTAATTAGAACAAGGATGTTTCCTGCTAGATATAGGTTTAGTTAGCAATGTTTGGTAGTTAGTTTGCGGTCGATATTATGATTTTTAATACAGGTAAATGCTGCTTTTAACTGTAAAGCATCCAAATTTCGACCTTCAAATCGTGCAAAATAGGTATTTTACGAGTAGAGGCTGGAATCATTCAATCAAATAGTGTGGCATCGACAACGACTGGAGATAGTTCAGGAAACCGTTTGATCCGGAAAAAACACATATTGTTCTGAAATGGAAAGCTTAAAGCAGATTGAAATTGTGAATAAAAGCGGAATTTTGAATTCGTATTAAAAATCCTGAAAAGGTCACCATCATAATCATCGTCATCCACAGGCCTCTCTATCGTATACTTTCCTGGTTTGTGCGAGTCTCATCTTGGTCACGGGTCAGAAAACAGATCAGCCAGATTCTAAGACCGACGCTGCAAATCCTTGCTTGCAACTGGCGTCGCTATATTCTCATACACGGTCGCGTTTCAGTAACAGTTTCGGTAACATCTGAAAGGAAACCGTCGAAACTATTTGTCATTGGATCTGCATAGTTGCCGTTTACGGAAGAGTTCGAAATTGATGGCCGCCGCCGCGCCGCGGGCGGCTTTTGACTTTGATAAGACATTGTTAGGCCACGCAAACAGCGTAGCCTAGCTCGTATTTATTCCGTTTTGGCATGCAGTTTTTGCACGCTATTGCATTGGACGGAAAGTTTTTCGTGGTATACATAAATATTGATGGTTGTGAGTAACAATGTTATTTCAAAACTGTTAATCGGTCTCAACAAATTTTGTCTGGTTTCAGTCAAAACAATTCATAGTGTGTTCAGTAAAAATTGGATTTTACGGAATGCTTTGGTGCCGCGATATCACCGATGAAACTGATCAGCTGTCAGTATCAAAATTGTTATGGAATATTGAAACTGACAGATCTTGAACTAGGTTTAAAAGTGCTGATCGCGTTCAGTTTCACTATCAAATAAGCTTCGATTTCGTTCGTTTAACAGTTTTGACTGTGAAACATACTACACTCACTGAAATAGTTGAAAATCCATAAACATGGGGCCGTTTATTTATTTAAGTAGTCAATCATTCGGGCTAAGATATTATGTCAAGTTGACAAACCACAGTGCACTGTGGCCCTAGTGTGAGTTTATTTTATCCATCTCGACTTTACTCATCGACCGCGTTCGGCGCTCCGATAGGACCTTGGCAATCGGAGCGCAACTTTCGATTGGTGAAGAGCCAATCGGAGCGCCGAACGCGGTCGATGCGTAGTGTCGAAATGGTAAAAAAAAACTCATACTAGGGCCTCTGGTCATCTAGTTAACACATCGCTAACTTTAAAGCCACATTATACACTTTGGATGTTCACGTGATATACAGGCCGAGTTACAAGAACATCGCCAACGGCGTTTTTCAAATATTTACGACTGCGATACAATAGGGGTGTGCTGGGCTATGCTGGGCCACAGTGGGCCATAATGGGGTATACCGGGCAATAGGCAAAGTCGGGTGAAGCTTGAAAACTTGATGGCGTTTCCAGCGTTTTGTCGGTTGTACTACCTCGTACCTCGAAATTGGCGTTTAATAAAATATTTTGATGCTTATTTGAGTTTTGTTTTTGCCAGATTTCCCTCCACTAACGGTTGGTTCGTTTTTTTCTGGTGACGTTGCTTTTTCCCGGAATGTTGGGGGTTTTTCCTTTATTTGCGAATGATACGAATTGAATTGCTGTTTGTATGGGTAATGTTGCAGAAGTTTATCTTATATTTATTTATCGATAACTTTTGTTTTGTTATGTTGTTTGGCGCAGCCGTGAGGCACACAATACTATTTTCTTCTGTTTTTATATAGATATTGTGTGGGTGAGAACTATATGATATAATTGCAAAATCTCCAATGTTTATAAGAAATAACAACTGAATGGATGACTGTTGGGTTTATTTTATTTGATAAATTGATCAGTGAATATAAACTATTGATATAATTTTAAAATAACTGATTTTTATAAGGATAACATACATTGAATATAAAATCGTTAGATATAACACTTAAAAGACATAAAACCTATTTAGTGTAATATGATAAAACGTCTAGTTTAAAACAAAAAGCCAGAATAGTTCAGAATCCTGACACCACCGATTCCATAAGATTATCTTTAAACCGAATCCAGGTGTTTGCTATTTGGCGAATGAGCTTAAACATGAGACGAGACTATAAAAATACTTTCAGTTAAAGAAATAATAAATAACGGTAATTAACAATATAATACAGCGGCAAAAAGAGTATATTGAATGTGAATTTTCACGAGCTCTGGCTTTTAAAAAGCTTAAAAAAACAGAATATTTTTGTATAACTTTTTTTTTGTTGGGGATTTATGTAATAACTAGTACTAGTTCGCGCGTTAATGGTCACAGTTTTAACCTTACCTTACTCAAGTTATTCACTAACAATTTGAGAGGATCTGGCTTCTAACCTATAGTATCAATATATTAAACGATAGACCTAATGATTTTAGATTTAAAAAACGTTGTATCCAATAACGTTATACGAAATAAGTTTGAGAGTATAAAAATGTTGTATGTAAAGAAATTAGATCAACAGTCGGTATATCTCAAGTTTATTACATTGTGTAAACGTTAATGAAATGAAAATAAACCAAATAACTTTATATGATATGAGACGCTTCCTATTGTGTGCCTTAACTTGGATCAAATAAATTTCTTCTTTCAAATTGTTTTTGTTAATATTAATTTAAAAAGTAACGTAATGATGCCGATTCTCTTGTCACAAATGCCTCTAACCTAGTCTAAAAATCACTAAAATTTGGTTTAATCCTGTCAAACGACAATTTTCCTTTCTGAAATTGGCTAAAGTGACATAGCTTACTATATTTGAGTTTGACAGCACCAAGATAATACAGAGTTATTAATTCAGTGGAACTGGCAATTTTGCCATTCTGAATTTGACGTTTTTCACCAAAAAATTTGTTAGTTTAACTAAATCAGAAAATAAATCTGACTATTTTTAATCGCGATTAAAAACGTGTGGAATAAAATTAGTTGTCGTGAACTAAAATTCACACCAACACCTCGACTTCAGGTGCAAAAACGGTACTGTTTCTTTAACTCTTTTCTTCTGTTTAATATATCTCGAAATTTTGACAAAATTTTCGACCCCCTTTATAAAACCCATATACCCCTAAAACTCAACACGTAGGTAATAATTTTTAAAAATTTCCATAGATACAAGAAGTTAAAAATTCCATATAAAACACGTCGAGGCTGTCCCTCTGCGCGCCTCCGGCTCTAAAATAATTCACGGGGTAGAGCAAACAAGTAGCACGTTGCGAAGCCAAAAGAAATAAAAAGAAACCACGTGCAGTCGCGATTGTCAAATTCGATTTTAGTTGTGTCAAAATTATTTTTAATTGAGAGTTTTTTTTTTGCATAACAGCTATATATTCCCTATATTCCCTATATATTCCCATGGTTAAAAGTAAGGAATTTTAGAGATAGTTTAGTTCGATGTACAAGATAATTGGCACCAAAACATCGAATGGCAGGTTTAGCTTGAATTGGATACAGGTATTATGCCCTGTCAGCTGTCACGTTATGATACTCCCCCACATCATGATCCTTTTTCTTATTACGGGATATTACTTTGGTACCTACATACGTGAATCTTCAAAGTAGCTTCTAAAATCCTCACAGGTATTTATTGTATTCTAATGTCGCGTTAAACTGTTCATACCGTAACGCACGGCTGGCCTGTTTTAGATGTGATAATTGCGACGTGTTAGCACTAAAGGCCGCGGTATCGCAGCGGTGCTAATTACTCAGACACGTATGTAGGTATGTGCGTCTATAAGTCTCGTACCAACATATATCTAAGTATTTGCATATTAGCTGTATATATAGAATTACGTATGGTAGGTGTTTATTTGTTGGATGGAGGTACGCTACACAAATTAGTTAGTGTAAGGTTAAGGTTTATTTTTCGGTGGCCGCCACAAATCGTCAGCAATTGACGTGCATTTTGACAGTTAAGAAATACGGTATAGGTTTTGTCGACGGAAGAATAGACAAAATGACAGATATCATAGACAAAATGACAGATAGAAACGATAAAATGACAGATATAATATATAAAATGACATATAGAATAGACAAAATGACAGATAGAAAACACAACATGACAGATAGAATAGACAAAATGAAAGATAGAATAGACAAAATGAGAGATTCCGTTTTGTCTATTCTTCCGACGACGGAACTCGTTTCATGATACCCGTTCTGGGTGTAAAGTTCACTCATACTCCATAGAAGAGGTAGGATCCTCCGACCAGGCGGGTGTCTGGTTGGCTACTGTCCAACGATTCCTCGTTTCTATATCGCGGCGCCCCCGTTGGCTCCAGGGCTATGCACTCCGGCCGCGGATGCTGCACCGTGATCCGTAAATATGGAACCCTCATTATTATTGCGACATGTCAGATGGTAATGCTGGGCGTGCGCGAGGTACGGGCGGCCATTTGAGTGGTTGCTATGTTTGTTTCTGTAAGAGTGCCGCGACGCTGAGGCCGCTGCTAGGGGACGCTGAGGCAGGGCGTTGTCCGCACTCCGCCTACGACCAAGCCCTTGCCCCTTGCGACGGGTCTGATGAATGGCCCCGTCGCCTACCATTTTTCGGCCGCAGAGGATTGGGAGAGCGGCGAACGACATGCCGACACTCCTCTTCCCCTGCGGCCCCACCGCGTCCGTCATCAAACGGGGCAACCCCGTTAAGGCCGCAGAAGGTAGGGAGAGTGGCGCCCCGCAATTCCGGCACTCCCCTCCCGCTGCGGCCTCACCTCAGTTGCGATGTCGCCCAACGGCACCGCAACCTTGGCCACTACGTCGTCGGCTTATCGGCAAAAGCGTTGACGAGCGGCCCCTCCTCGGGTTCCTCTTAGCTTCACAGTGGGGCTCCAAACCACGGCTACTGAGTCCCCCCGCCTCGTCAATGCGGGAACCCACCGGTAGGGACACGTATACTACCTACTCCAACTAAATAATTAGACTATTTGCAATTGCTGTTTAAGTCGGTTAAAAAGCAGATTACTACACGTTAAGGCCAGAAAATGCATTAGACTAGAGTATCAGGCAGTTAGCTGCATCAAACTCAAACTCAAACAGTTATTTCAAATAAACCAATTACAGGCACTTCTGAATTGTCAAGGGGTCGGTCAGTCAGAAAAATAAAGCTAGTTGCCCATTCCAAAGCGTAGTAGGTGCCCATGGAGAAGAACGGGCAAGAAACTCCATGGACACTCTTTTAAATCATTAGCACCTTTTATTTTCATCAGCTAATCATGTTCACCAAAAATGTATCAATGTCAGGATATACTTGGAGAGCAGTTTCACTGCGAGGTCACAATTTAGTCATGTGCCTTTCATTAAATATTAAAAAACAAACATAGTATACTACACAAGTATGTGTGTCTATAAGTTATTAAGTAAACCGAGAAGATCCTCCTTGGCATCGTTGCTACGTCCTAGCTTATATTAAAAGGACAAATATTCTACTCGACAAAATCCGCGAATATTGTCTCGTTTCCACAACATTCTATCGGAAATTGGCTGAAAAGCGTTCTTCTTCTCAAGGGTGGGGCAATGTACTTTATAAATAACTTGCTGGACTAATCCGCATGGATGTTGGAAATTATCCCACGGAAACGTGATACCAGGACAAAAAGGAGCGTATGTTCTTCCTCAAGATGCCATTTATCTCCTTGCCAAATTTGATCGAAATCCGTTCAGTGGTTTAGGCATGAAAAGGTAACATACAGTCAGAGTTACTTTCGAATTTATAATATCAATACTTTTGCTATATTTATCAATGTAGAGGTGGGTCCTCTAGTGATACTTACATATTCGATACGCAAGAGCTTCCGCGATTAATTTCTGTAATGTAATTGTTCATGTAATGTATACCTGGTCTGAGATTTGTTATGTTCCGCTTAGAGCTGTTGGAACTGTTTTCTGTTTTCCTATGATAACCTTTGAATGTAGACAAAGGTTTCATAGGAAACTCGTTGCATTGTAGTTTTTCGTTAACTGAAATAGGTTTACAAACAATAATAGGACTTATAAGGTTACGCATTTTATTTCTAAACAAGATTCTATAAAACAACGAGGTTAATTTGCGGAGAATTAGTTGGCTTTACAGCCTATTAACGCACCCGTTGTGCCTTTATTAAGGACCTCAACACCAACTAAAAGTCTTTACATACTACTGTAGGCTGTAATAAATTTGTATGTATATGCCATGTTTATATCGGTAGAAATTTTTACCGTCTTGAAAAAAGTAGGGTTTAATAGGTGAACGAAGTAGAAGCTATGGCATAGTTTTCTTTTTTGTTTGTTCAGAAACTGGTCTAGCAATAAATACTACACATTTAAAGTAAACTTTTCATACTAGAACCATAAAAACAGTCATTTTTATTTTTTTTAAATTAACCGATTAATAAATATCGAAATTTAGGCAAACGAGCCGCTCGCGCATCCTCGCCAGCCTGCGCCCGCGCTCTTTCTCTCTGATTTCAGTACTTTCAGTCACCAGCGATTTGTCACTATTTAAATGTGTAATTATTTATTGCTAGATAAATTCATTGGTTTATTATTGAAAAATAAAGAATAAACGGTATCGAATAATTATGAAGAGATAATTATTCGATAATTCGCTATTTTTAATTAACTATCATGCCACACGTTTGCCAACTTAGCTATTTTTAAATCATATTTCACAAACAATAACAGGGTGCATCTTTAGCTCATATTGGAACCCACCACGTTACGTGTCGCATAGTCTTTCAATTTAAGTTGACCCACATTTAGACGCCGGTTGCAGACAATCGATTACGAGCAATACGAGCAGTTGCATCTATGCACGCGATCGTTTGATTCTCGATTGTATGCCGATTAGCGATTATCGATAAATGTGCAGTTGTTTATAACGATGTTTCGTTTCTAGCGTCAATATTATTGTGGCTGTTGGTATTGGATGTTGTTTTCTATTACTATTTGAACCTTGAGTGTTTGTTAGGACTTTGTGTTGTCATACAGATAAATAAGTAGGTACTAAGTAGCTGAATATAGGTATTTAGGTTTTGATTGCTTCCCACGCCTGCAGGGTTCTTCCATTCATAAAAAACGAGTTTCGCAAATTGCTAAACATTCATGAATGCAATCAGATAATGTGTCAGACCACGTTCACATGGACGTAAAAGTATCGCGTCAAAGTTTTTCGCACACTAGATTTTCAACTCTCGATGTTGAATCGGTTCAACATCGAGAGTTGAAAATCTAGTGTGCGAAAAACGATGCATTGAGAATGCATCGCTTCGCGTCAACAGCGCGTCGAGACAAACACACTGTTGGATTTTCAACTCTCGGCGCTGAGCAGTGCGATGAAGATCCAGTGCTTATTAAACACGTAAACTTTCCGGAATAACTGCTCTGAATGATGGTGAAAACCGCGTCAAAATTGGTTGCGTTGTTTTGAAGAACAACGCGGTCACACACACACACGAAATGAGATCCCAATTTGTTTGACAATTTTTGGTTAATTTGGAGATCTAAGATTTACAGACTATTTCGCTAATAATCTTAAACTATTGAAATGTTAATCAAGCAACATTAAATTTTATTGCTCTATAAATAGATAATAATAATAACTGCTTCGTTGGTCTAGTGGTCGCAATCGCTACTGCTGAGCATGAGGTCCTGGGTTCGATTCCCAGGTCGGGCAACGTGTTATTGGGTTTTTCTATCTGGAATTTCTCAGTAGCAGCCCGAAGTCTGGATATGTGCCCGGTAGATGGCAATAGGCTCGCCTATTGCATATTTCATGGGACTTAAACATAACTGGCGAAATGTGGGTGTACTATAGGTACACCTCTACCCAACCCTTCGGGGAAACAAGGCGTGATGTTATGTTTTATTTTTATAAATAGAGCACATAATGGTTCGTGGGGCCCCGTAATGTACGTCCGCCGTGAAGTTTAAACATATATCAATGAAAATGTTTTGTTATAAACAGTTACAACTTACTCTATGAGTATTTCAGAAGGTATTTCATACTTACGTATTTTCAGTCCAACACTGAAGTCTTAAATATTGAATACCTTTGAGATAATCAAACAAACGCTTGGGAGAATCACTGCGGAAAATCCTTTTATTTTGATTTTGCACTTAATTTTTAAATTAAGCTATATCATATTTAATGTAGCCATACTGAAACATTACACTGCAAAATTTCCCAAAAATAGTGATCTTATTTGTAGTAACGAATTTACACTAATTAATTACGTTACTTTTAAATTTAATGTGTGTGTGACTTAATGTGTCCAAACAATACACTCACGTTGGAAAAAAATACTTTGTACCAAATTTGGTGATGATGTAGGTATTTATTTAATTATTTTATTACAAAGCGCGACAAATAGCCAAGTCTAATTACCGCTGCCAGTATTCCGTTTCAACAAAACCATATACCTGCAATTTAAAGTGTACCTAATTACCCAACAAAACAGTTCATAATTGTACAACATTTAGCCATTGACATTTAAATGTACGGGGACACTATAGTGTGGTATGATTTAATTCGTTACAACCAATCGACTCTCTTTGTCGACTAGGCAGGTATTTTAAGAAGCGATTTGTCTGAAACGGATAATCTAATGTTAATACTAACAGACTATACAGAAATAATTAATATTAGTCTTTGAAGAAAATGTGTGCAAATGATTCACACAAAGTTTTCTCTTTTTGAGGAATAAAAAGATCCATACTGTTTAAATTAATAAACCCGTAATTAGCTAGTGTTGGTAAGTAACAAAATTTTTTTACGTTTCATTTTGCACAGAAGATCACGAAGTAAGGCACCGTTCTTTCACTTGGCCATTCTCTCCATAAAATGCCTCAAAAAGGGATAATAGAGATTCTCTGTCACTGTTTTCAGAATGCTGTTGCTACTGGCCCTAGATACAGTCCGCGAGGCC
Source organism: Dasypolia templi (assembly GCA_963555695.1). NCBI lineage: Eukaryota > Metazoa > Arthropoda > Insecta > Lepidoptera > Noctuidae > Dasypolia > Dasypolia templi. The sequence continues at coordinate 6,069,409 of OY743137.1, read as the reverse complement.
TAAGCTGAGCTTTGCTTTTTGAATTATACTGTCTATCATCAGTATACTGTCTGTCTTAGGTTATTGGGTTTGGCCGTTAGAGAGTGAGCCGTACGTTATTGTACCAAAATTTAGAATGACGACCAACACGGTTTTAAAGGAACAAATTCTACTACAGTACAACGATAAAGCAACAATCCACTGAAAACACATGATACCATCAATATAACTCGAGTGAGCTCTCAAAATCTTTACAAATTAATAAGTAACTCTACACCCAAGTTATTATCCATATTTCAGCATGTTACGGAAAGGCCACACTGATGCAAGTGCATGCCGATGAGGCAAAAAAATAATACCAAATCGATTGTCAAGTAACACGACACGATAGCCTGCTGGCACGCCAATGTATTTGTGATAGATGGTTCAGCGATTATGCAACTGAAAATTGGGGACGTAGACATACACAAAAATGTGAAAAGGTCATATGTGAGTACTATGTACATGCTTTAAAGCTACCATTTACAGGGTACGTCTTTCATTGACTTGAATGTGTCCTGGCGGCTGAGAGTATGTCATGCTCACTTTAATGTTTCGCTGATGGTGGCGCGTGTGTTGGATCATTTAGCTCCCTTCAAAATGGTTGAGTTGAATGGTGCTAATCCATGCGTCATGTTAAATTTTATTTTTTAATTGTCTTAATATTTATATAACGGACGCTTTTAACGTTCTGCATCGTTCTCACATGCATAATTTCAACATGAATGATGTAACCAATCTATTGTAAACATAATTTGATTTAAAAGAGTGTCCGTGGAGTTTCTTGCCCGTTCTTCTCCATAGGTACCTACTACGCTTTGGATGGGCAACTAGCTTCATTTTTCTGACCGACCGACCTTGACAATTCAAAAGTGCCTGTAATTGGTTTATTTGAAATATATGCTTTGAGTTTGAGTTTATGAAATGTTTAGGAGGATAGATATTTTGGTACATAAGCATGGTGACTTAGTAAAATAACAATAAGTTCATCCCTATTTCAACACGCGTGGCACGACCGGGTTTGGTCGACGAAAGAATATAATTACAGATATCTTTTATTCATCTGTTATTTTGTCTATTCTTCTGTCGACAAAATTAGTTTGTGTTGATAATGCCACACGTGCAGTAGGCATGCTTTATAAAGTAGATCGATGACAACCAGTGTACCTGTGTATTACACGATGCCCATTGGATTTTCATTCTGAACTTCACACTCAATTTGAGTCTGTTTTCCGGCCCATATGTTTGAAACGGGCATTCCTTATGAAAACCTTTAGGTACGTTTCGTTTCTTATTAGCCCCACCACACTTTAAATGATTATGATTAAGTAATTAAGTACTTGTTACGGTCGCTAATTACATACAACCTGACACTGAACTAAAATTTGCTAAAATTTGGATTTCGCGGGAAATGCTTTGGCGCTTCCCTTTTAGTGTCTTTGGAAAGGAGTACCAACGCCTGTTAGTTGTAACCTGTAGTGCTATTCCGTAACCATCTCACCGTGAAAACTTAGGTGAAGTGAGCGTGGAGTTAGCTGTCAGTGCCACTGATGCTAGGGATTGACCAAGACGGCTCACGCCACGCAAGTCATCACGGTGAGATTTTTACAAAATCGACATATGGCAAGGCAGATTGACGACGATCTTGGAATTTTACAGCATATTTGATTTTTTGCAGCTGGCTTTAATACAACTTTGTTGAGATATTATGAGATACGTTATTAACAAGTCTTACTCGTAAACACGTCGGTAATAGCTATTGACATTTCCCTAACACGATTTGCTCTAGTTAGACAAAGCCAAGTGGAAACCTAGTCGTGACCTTACCCACTGCGACTGTAGTGCACGATTATCAATAGGGCAATGAGTGTGGTCTGCAACTATTATGACGTTAAGTGTGGCGAGATAAATTATTATATTACCCTGATTAGTCATGTATAAATAAACATTTAAATGATAAGTGATAAATGATTTTATTTCTGTTGTGAGTAGGTTTGTACAAACACTTTTACACGTCAATCATATTTTTAAAACTAGATGAGATCGGTGTTTCATATCTGACTACTCTGAGAAGAAAGGCCGAAACAAACTCAGAGGTCACAGTCTGTTTTTAAGTCCAGACATTAGCTTTGTCAGTCATGTGAAGGCCATGTGGAATGATGTCTGAAATGGTCTTTTGAGGAAAAAACCACACCAGATTGAGTGGACCTGTCCAGTCAGTGCACGCGTTTGTCAGTAATCGTGCAGCTCCTCTCAAAACATAAGAAGCTCAACGATTCGACGAACAACACAAAAAAGGACATTTTGGTTGGCCGCATTAATTATAAGATTAAGATTAGAACTAAACGAGAAATTAAAAAAAAAAAAATACAGGAAAAAACACATAATGAACCACATAGTCTGCATGCATATTTACATTTTTAAGTATTATATAATTGTGAATGTAGCACAATATTATAACTTACTTAAATATTTTATTATGCATGTCATTGTTTATATAACAAAATATATTTAAAAATCATATTAATCAGATCATTTGAGGACCATGAAGAAAGGTGTCAGTTTTTTTTATATTTTTTTATTTGGGAAAAAACCTTATTACATTACTTATAACACTTAGTAGTAGGGTATATATAAAACAAAACCAATTCAATAACCGCAACATTTTCCACATATGAACAAAGAGGTATGTTATGAAGACTCATCGGTAAGCTAGTTATTATTTATATTCAAGGAAACATTTCATATTCATTGAAATGACTAGTATAGTAGGTCTGTGCCATTTATTGTTCCTTAACTCAGTTTATGGTACGGTAAATATAATTTCTCGGATCTTATTGGCGTGTTCAAGTCTCCTGTATCATAAAAATGGTGGCTGAAGGCTTATTTTAGGAAGATGTGTAGTAGATAACAAATGTGTTTATCAAACGCAATATTTTACAATTTATACATTTGAAATTGTTCATAAAAGATATTGAAAGTTACAAATAAAAGTTTCATTGAATCTTAGCAGTTGGACTGTCTATTAATTAACTTGTAACATACTATCTTGTAGATATGGGTAATCTTCAGTGCTAGCATTTACTTTTCGGGTTTTGAAATTTTAGTCATACATAATCACAAACAAAATTTCCAAGTCCGCAAAACGGGACAAAACCGCTTAAAATGTTTCAAAATTACCACCATATTTGCAAAATACCTATCTCAAGTTATTGTACGCTTTTTGAATGCGATAATTTTATGCTAGAATTTATTTCGGAGGTACTTTTACCGGACATAGGTTTATGCAACTTTATAATTGAATGCGATATTTATATATTTTGCTGACAAAAATTTTCGTACAAGCATTTTATGTGTTCCTAAATTGCTCTTCGTTAGAGAGGCATTTTGCTCTAGCACAGTACAGTCATTTTTTTTTTAAATAAGTCTTACTTATACAGTTATAATTGTTCCTAATGGGTTGCTTAAAATCACCATTGAACCTTTAAAAGTAGCCTTAACAAGTGTAATTACGCTAATTTGCATTCTGATTACTCCCATTAAATTTCTAAAGCAAAATCATTATTATTTTTAAAGTGTACTACTAAGGCTTAATGACCCTTAAGCTGCTTTATATTTGAGGAAAGCATAACACAACATTACGTGCTGCTTTTCTCGAAGGGCTGGGCTGCTACCCAGAGGTGTACCTATAGAACACTCTCATTTCGCCAGTAGTGTTTAAGTCCCATGTAAACGGGAGCAATCCTATCGCCATCAACCGGGCTGCTACTGAGAAATTTCAAATTGAAAAACCCCACTTTGCCCGACTTGGGGAATCGAACCAAGGAACTCATCGTCAGCAGTACCGCTTGCGACCACTAGACCAACGAGGCCGTAAACAGTTGATCCTAATAATGCATAGAAATATGTGATGGTGTCCTTTCATAATAATAATACCAGCCTATTATAGTCCGGTAAGGACCAGGACCGGGTTGACGGCGAGTCGTGTTCCATGCGCGCCTCAAAGAAATGTCAGCACTAAGCGACGGGATCCGTTAGTGCCGATGCCAGCCAGGGTCGCGGGTTGTTCGAAAGAGATACCGTGGCCCGTGGTGCCTGTCAGTAAGAGTCTGACACACCTTCCTGCTCCGCCCAGGGAGAGAGAAGTCATTTATTGATTTCCCACACACAAAAAAGCCTATTATTGTCCACTGCAGGGTAAAGGCCTCTCCTCATACAGAGAAGGCACGAGCATTGATCACCAAGCTTGCTCAAGACGGGTTGGCGATTTAAGATTTCAACTCCAGGTATTCTCATGATACTTTTGTCCTTCATTAATGTCAGTAATGTCCAAGATAAATTCAGAAAGTACATGAGAATTGATAAAGACACATTTGTACTTGAACCCACAACCTCGTGCATGAGACGCGAGGCCTTAACCACTGAGCCATCACGTCGTTATCCTGCCATGCTCCCATCCATGATGCATTATCATTACTTGCATGCCTTCTTTCTCTGACCTTCCATGGTTGAGGGTTATTCTGTCTATCTTTTCATTACGAGGACAGCTCTAAGTATTTTACGACTATAATAAAGTGTTAACCCCATCATTTTAGTAGCTTGACACCCGTCAAAGTTTAATAATAAATCTTAAGTGTCTGTGTCGCCATTTTCTAAAAATAAAACGAAACGAGGTCCTGGGTTCAATTTCCAGGTCGGACAAAGTGTTATTGGGTTTTTATATCTAGAATTTCTCAGTAGCAGCCCGGAGTCTGGATTTGTGCCCGGTTAATGGCTATAGGCTCGCCCCTTATTACTTGGGATTTAAGCATAACTGGCGAAATGTGGGTGTACTATAGGTATACCTCTGCCTAACCCTTCGGGGATCACAGGCGTGCTGTTATGTTTTATGTTATGTGTGTTAAACGAAACGAAACGACATTTGAAGGAAATAAGTAGCAGTACGTAAAAGTCTTAGAGTAGCTTTGTGAATCAGGGGAAATTCTATTAAGAAACTCCCTACCGACACATAGTGACATAAGCATGACGTGGACTGTAGGTAGGTAGGTAGGTACATTTGAAATAACATAATTACAGTATAACCTACTCTAGCTAGTAATTGAGGAAAACAAATGAAGACTTACTACCGACATGTGATTAACTCAAAACATTGTTTGCGAAAATACGAGTATCCTAGCGAAACATTGCAGAATTCTGGCACACTAATTTAATTATATTTAGCTTTATATTTCACACCAATTTGCGTTAACTCTTTATCTGTTGACTGTACACATGAAGTAACCAAACATTACATTCGACTCCTGCGCAGCTAGTTGGCATTACTGTGCTAATCGTAACAGAAGGCTGTGATGGTCAATGTATGTGTTTAGTTGACGACAGAACGTACTGAGGTCGTAACGGTGCATGCTCGCATATGGGTGTCGGTGGTAGGTCTTACGAAAATGTGGGACAATGCTAAGACCCGCATAGACGGAACTTTAATTTTATTTAGTGTGATAATTTTGTTGCAAAAGATAAAAAAACCTACATAGTCTTAGGGCGAATTTCACCAAACTTTTATAGGTAGAAAAAATCTTATCCTGAGATTTTTTTTTACAGTTTTCCATAGAACTATTGGACGTCATTTTTGATTGCCGATTGATTGGTGTTAAATATGTTAAAAAATCTCTTGAAATGGGTTTAAAAGTGCTGATCGCGTTCAGTTTATTTGGTGAAATCTGCACATAGTATTTACTATGTAAACAAATCATATACTTCATTAGTTGTAATGATAATTATATAAAACTCGTGATTGGCGTGGCTAGAAAATGTAATATTAAAGCAACTGGCCAACAAGCGACTATTTTCATACAAAGTACGTATATAACTTAGATCGGTCTACCTTCAGTACAAAGATGAGGAACTTCTCCAGTATTGACCCATTATCATAACGGGTGTAAAAAAAACACATAACGAAGCTGAGAGTGACTTTTACTCCCCATTTTTTTTCTTGTACGTTCTGGACCATTCTAAAAAATTCGAGCTGTATCTGACGATTTTTTACGAAAACGAGTTTTTAATGTTAAAACATAACTTTAAATACCGCCACGACCCCGGTACCGTTGCACGCACCCTTAAGCACAATGTTTTGTGTGTGATACGTTGCGCACTACCGTAAACAGTAACTTTTCACACCAATAAGTAAAATTCGTTTCCTAGCAATAATGTTTGTGCAATGTTACATATGTACAGAATACGCAGTTGCAACGGCTATGTGATGGGTCTTTTTACACCCCGTATTTGAGTATTATAATATTATGAATGAGTATGCTCCATGACTGTATAAATCTATACTAATATCGATATCGATAGTCTAGAAGACAGGGGTTCGCCCCCGACGACGCCACTACCCTCCTCCAGGAGAGTAGTAAGGCCACCAGCACACTACATAAGCCCAAAACCCGATCGCCGTCCTACCGTCCTCGCCGCCGAGGCCCGCCGCGACGCCCAAATCGACGCCCCTCCCGACTCTTGCTCGAGCCAGCCCGCGCCGCTGAGCCTGTAGCTTTAAATTCGTTCCAAAATAATCTCAATCCTGATCCAGCTAGTCATTTGCTACCCTCTTCCAGCGACGCCCTAAGCCGAGGTCCGTACCCCACAGGGGGTGCCCTTAGCGTTGTCGCTTAGTTTTAGTTAGTATTTAAGTTTAAGTCCTGGCTGGAGGCCTTAATTTATTAGGGCAACCACAGGCAAGTCCGCTTAAGCAGACGACAACCTCATAGGTTGACCTGCGAGATGCCAAACAAACAAATCTAGAAGACAGTTGTTAAAAGTGCAGTTTTAGTATTTTTTCAGGAGAGCAGTTGAAATAAAGTAAAAAGTTTAACACGATTAACACAAAAATGTGCAGTTATTATTGAACCATTATGTAGAGTACTTGTGTCTTATCACTACTAGAAAATAAATATAACTACCTATTAGGTATCCTGAAGAATATTCAAAACCATGAAAAAATACCGACACTTTTTACATTTGTGCATATTGTATTGGCATTCCAGTGTAATTGTGTATTGACAATAAATTCGATTAAGTTCAAATTACAACGTTAATTATCAGGAATTTTGATTAAGATTGGATAGTGTGTGCATACCAAACTCTTTAGTCAATCGTGGTTTAAATATTCATAAAACATAACTGCACTTCGAACACCTAATGGTGATCGCACAAACTCTGTATTAGCACGTAGAGGGACACTCCTGCTCGAGTGGCCATTTTGTAAATAATACGTTTGCCTACATTATTATAATATTTTACCTGTATGATGCTAACATGATTAGTGATTGACAGTAGGTACACATGAAGTGAGAACGTTGCTATATCAACTCGTGCGCCGACAGTTTGCAAGGCTACGCTAATCGCGACAGAAGGCCTGCGCTTGCGCATTGTACCGTAGTAGAGTTAACTATGGATGGGTAATTTACTGTGCGTTGAATGGTAATGTAATATATTTTACTGTTTTGATAGTAGTTTTATTAAGTTCCGAGCGGAAACGAATTTAAGAAGTCGATAGTTAGGAAAGTTTTCAACTTTTTGGGTACTTGATTGCGAAGGCCTGCATTCAATGGTCTTGACTATGATTAATGGCATGTCAACCTCATGTGGCTCTTCGTTCTTCCTAGATCTCAAACTTAGGCTGATATAAAAACTAAGATAGTTAACTCATCGTTTGCAAATTATTATTACACATATACACACATTATCTAGACATGTAGGTGTGCTACTAGCACGTGTACATAATTCCTTTATTCTCAAGGTTAAAAAATTACCGTTTGACACTTCCGACAATTAGCAAACACAAATTACAATACATTTAAAATACAAGCTTTATTTACAAGCAATGAGGTAATGGAACAAGTAAACGTAAACCAAAGGTCGCGCGCGCAAGAGAAATCGACGAAAAATTATAATTAGAATCTGTTACGACATTCTCACTTAGTATGATGTACAATGCCGCTTGACTTTGTAATCGAAATTCAAGTTGACAATGAAAATGATCGATGGATATGTTAATGCAAGTTATTGTTGTAATTTGTTGATTGTTTAGTATCTAATAATAATACATAACCTTGCGTACCGTCTTTGCCTGTAGCCTTCTGCATAAATAAAGATTAAAGACAATATTGTGTTGTAATAGTTAAAGTGTAGGATTTATGGTTGTAGTGCCATTCTTAAGGTAATTGGTGACATAGGTAGGTACTGGCATTTGATACATACATATACCGTATGTTCTTTCACTTATCCCACTTCTGACATTGACATTGCTATTTTGGTTAAATACCAACCTACCAGTCATTGTAATATCATACTGTACATCATGCTTACATGTAGTATCATTTAACATCGATTCATTTCTGTACATTGTTTCTCTTTTACATTAATGCTTACAATTCCATTTGACATTAAGTTTCAAAATTTAACTTCTATTGCCAGTGTGTAATACGCAACGCGAAATTTCATTTCAAACGTACCTACCGATAAACTTGTAATGTAAAGTAAAGGTGGCAGCATTTAAGGTGCTAGCATGTGAAATTAAGAAAGAACAATCAGCATCACGTATAAACATGTCTTAAAATACGTGATAAAGAATTCAATAGCTTTTACTTGAAGTAACTTTAGTAGCAGTTCATTAAAATAATAGACCATTCACAGTTAATACTAACATACAAAACAAAATGCATATTTCATTAGTATTCCTTCATAAATTATAACTTGAAATTAAATTACATTATACATAATTAAATTATTTAAAAAGTACCTACTTGTAAAGTACTGTTTTGCCAAAATATATCATTTCTACCAAAGTAAATGGACGGTACTTTCATACGGTTTTCGGAAAACGAACCTAAAAACTCGCCGAATTTATGAATTATGCAGGATAAGACCTGCTCCTTTTTTGCAGTCGATTAGAAATATGATTATTGTTACAAAAACTGTTACCCGTGTTCAATTTTCATTTTCATTTAAATTTCGTCTTATCCCGTATTTTTGAGAAAGTTCGCAATCTAATCTCAGTCTTAATCTGACAAAATTACAATCAATTTTCATAAATTTTTGACAAGATTTTGACATTGATTGAAATTGCGACTTGAATTTGAACGTTCTTTAAGTACGAGAATCGGCCTTCTAACTTTGCTACAATCAACCCTTAGATAGGCTGCAAAGATTTGTTCTAAGGAACGGAAAAGATAAATGGGAAAGTAACTCCTGACTGAGTTACCTCAAAACCTCTGAGCTAAGTCAAAACTGTCTTTCCACAGAATGCTTCTAACACCTTTCTTTTTCAAACCTTTTTAATCAGCAAGTTCCTTATTTATACTTTACAGTAAGCAATTTATTTGTTTGGCCTTAGCGACGTAGTTTGCCGAAGGTTAATATTTCATTGAAAATTTTCTCTAAATCATATTCCTGGACCGAGCGACGGGAAATACCAGCCTTTTTTTTGTCGGGAACAGTATCCACGTGGTTTCCGATGGCCAGGATCATTCTTCCTTCAAATTTTAGATTACATTACCGTATCCGAAAGTCTGCATTATTACTTTAATAAAATTAAAAAAAGACCGACAAATAACGGGGCAAGTAAAGAAGCAGTGCCCTGCATTTAAATTGCATTAAAATGGTTGATTCACATATCACAGGTAAGGGGCCGTTCAAGTATTACGTAAGCACTATGGCCGGGTGGGGGGGTCTTTGTTTTGCTTATTTTGGATGACATGGGGGGTAGGGGAGTCTAGATGATGATTACGTCATCGGTAGTTATTTACTTGTTTACACAAATGGCAACCCTCACATTGTCTATGCTTGAAAACGAAACGCATTTTCAAAAAATCCCGCAAATAATGCATACGTTTAGGCAAAAAAACTTTAAATTATAATTATAACATTATAATTACAATTAAAAAAATACATTTATAATTGAAAAATGTTTACGTAAGCATGGGAGGAGGGGGTAAGAGCTTTCCTTACTTTTGCTGACAAGGGGGATGGGGGGGTAAATGATTGTAATAAATCTGCTTACGTAATATTTGAACGGCCCCTAACAAGAATAGCATAATGAGTGCTTTAAGCGTAACCGATATTTTACGGTTGCCATCTCAAATCTAAACTAGACTGTCTGCCAAAATCCATTCATATTCACTCAGTCATTACGAACATCTCGAGTAACAAACATTTTTAATACATACATTTCCTTTCGCAGACTAAGAAAAAGTAATAAAACAAAACAAATTGCTTCCTAAAAGAGATTGATATACTTTTACTGCTATATCATTCAAATATCAGAACATCGATACATAGATCATCCACTCGATGCGAAAACGAACAAAAATAATAGTAAATAAATACGCTGACGACAAAAAAAAAACACAATTCGTAATTTTATTTTCATTCGCGTGCCGTATCTAAATTGTCCTGCACACGTAATGCACGAGGGTGTAATAATTTACTAGTCGCACACACATCCTTAGTGCACACACACATGTGTGGGCACAGCTTAATATCAGCAATAACGGCAACTTTTCACCTCGCCCTACCCTCTGCGCTCTGTAATTTCCCCAGTCCCGAATTATAAGCTCATGAATCATTGGCATTCGAGCAAAATATATGGGTGTAGAAGGCTCACTTCATGCAGAGTGTGATAACGCCAGACAAACATACAAAACGCAAAAACGATGAATCAAACAAACCTCGCTCTGTATTTAATGATGTCGAAAATTTCTAGGAAAGCACTGTTTCAGTAATTAACATGTTTTTTTTTTACAAGAAAGGATTTGAAAAATGTGAAGAATTTTGATAGTTTTATGAATGTTTTGTGACTGGCAGTTTGTAAGCCGTTTGGGCTTTTAAAAGGTATTTAATGCTGTAGAAATTGTATAAACGTGGAAATTGTACCAGACACGTTTCATTTCATAAAAGTGTGTCCTAGGAAAGAATTACTTTAATTTGTCCCAGGTTAAGGCAAGATGGGTCACCATACTCAGCACTGAGGGTCCGAGTATGAATTAGAAGGCACACAATGTAAGAAAAAAAAACAGAAATTCCTTTGTTAGTCTTAGGAGTGATATAGAATAGAATACTCTTTATTTTGTTTGCCATAAAAATTACCTTAAACTTCTATTAACAACAACAGTTTCAGTTCGTTCTTTATCGCCCGCAGTCAGAACTGAGCCTTTTCTATCTTCTTAATTTATGGGCACCGTATCGTTTACCTTTGTGTGCGTGAAAATTCGAAAGGTTTATTTACAATGTCAGTTTTGAATCGACACTGTTATTTGGTGTTCGATAACTGCGTACAAAATTCGTTGCGTGTCGCTTGCGTTTTCGAGTTGGTGCGCTTCGCTTTCATTTCGGCGGCCATCTTGTTGTTTCATAAAAAAATGTCCCTTTTTACTGTCGTTCTGAGTTTTTTTTAGTTTTAAACAAATATAATTATAAACTTTTGAAGCGTATTTTTCCGGAGACTTTCAGAAGTTGTTTTTTTCATTTCAGCTTCAATATTTCAGCAACTTATAACAAAGCTATACACAGGTTTATTGAAATGTCTTCAACGTGAAAGGGACACAACAAAAACGTTTGCTCTTTCTCTTTCCGTAAATCCCAAACGTTCGGCAGATTTAAACGAGTAACTTGACAATTTAAAATCGTTGTTTCTATTTATATTATTGTACCCACTTTAACTCGATGAGTCGAGAGTTCCCACGTCGCTGTAGGTAACAATCGACTTAGGAATACTCCCACGTCTAAACTGTTCGGTTTACATAATAGAATTCGAAAACATCAGCCCTGTTCATTCATTAAATATAAAGTAATGACATAATGAATCTTAACCACTGCAATATAGTTTCCCTAACCTCAAATATAGATCTGGACATTTTGAATACTTCAACGAAATGGAATTCACAGTGGATTTATAGTTCTTTAATAACCTTTTATTAAAAAAAAAAAAAAAAACTGGAAAAAGTTTAACAAAATGGTTTATCCAGTATAACAAACATTCATCGATAAAACCCAAAAAAAACTTTTTAAAATCCTTATTCCCCATTACCTACTTGCTAATCTACTTATTTCCTCAACTATATACCACAAAACTAGGAGATTTTATCACACTAAGATTCCCAAATACTGCCTCGTTGGTCTAGTGTTTGTTCGCAAGCTCTACTGCTGACCATGAGGTCATGGGTTCGATTCGCAGGTCGGGCAGTGTTATTGGGTTCTCTATCAGGCATTTCTTCTTCTAGAAGCAGCCCAGAGTCTGCATTTGTGCCCGGTTGATGGTCCCTTTTACATGGGACTTAAACATAAAGGCGTAATATGTGTGTTACTATAGGTACTCTGCCTGCCTAAACCTTCAAGGATTACAGGCGTGATGTTATTTTTAGTATCAGAATGAGATTCCCAAATGTTTTTCCCGAGACCGCACAGTCTTAATATTCTAAAAGCGGCGTCAGCAGACATTACTGTAGAATACGAGTTACAAATACGGAACGAACTATGTATTATCGCCCGGCCGTTCGTTTGCCACTAAACATAATGTGTTAGTGACACTTTGCACGTAATACGTTGACGGTTTTATTAGTACTTCGATGGTATGAGCGCTGAGAGATGTGGTAATGGATTCCGGTGATATAATTTTGATTGTTGATGTGTTTGTTTTGTCTTTTTTGGCAAAGGCTTGAAGGCTTGCTTAATTTTATTGAATCTGGGTGTTTTGTATGTGATTTGCAGTGACTTTTTTCGTATTCGTGGAAATGAAAGGAACCAAGTAAAAAAGTATAAGACAAAACTATAATTATTCAATTTAGATGTACCTACTAATATGGATGGCCCAGTGGTAACGGTCCCGACTTACGAGTTGTAGGTCGTGAGTTCAAACCCAAGCAGGCGCTTTACTTTGTGTAAATAATTTAATCACCACTGCTCTCAAAACGGTGAAGGAAAACATCGTGAGGAAACCGGCATGTCCTAGAACCAAAAATTCGAAGACATGTGACATCTACCAACCTGAGCCCGCGTGGTGGATTACGGCTCACTACCTCTCATAGAGAGGAGGCCTGAGTCCCAGCAGTGGGAACGTTATAGGCTGATTTTGATTATATGGATGGAAATAATTATTTAATAATAATGTTTAATGCATGCCAATTTAGGATGATAAGGGCAGGCGAATGTAAATTAAGATGCTTGTAAAAGGCATAAGTGCTGACATAAAATAACACCAACATTATACACTTAGTTCGCAATAAACTTTTGACTTTGACTTAGACTTTGGCTTTTTTCATAATTACGTTACCTAAGTCAAAACTAGTCTATCTTTTACCAAAATCAGACATCAATTTGTAATGTAATCCTATTTCTAACCGTACTTACCTAAATTATTGTAATATACCGTTATTATCTTAGGTAGCCACATAAAATCTTACATGAAATATCTTTTCTCAATTTTAATTTTATAATAAAACCTTTCGTTTGTTACTTTATTTCAGTATTGATTCTCTAAAGCTGTAGCTCTACATTTTCGTAATTTGATTTTTATAACAAAACGAAAAGTATGATTGAGCTGAAGTTTATCTTTTTTGTTAGTTATTTTCTATAGAAACATTTTTTCAACACTATCTCAGCAGACTCGGCACTGCTTCTTGTTTCTTTTTAAGAGCATTAAGGGTCGTTTACACTGGCGCGACGCGACAGCGGGACACAAAGTCACCGCGTGTGGCTCGACAAGCGGTGCCTTTGTGTCATGCTATATATCTTAAGCTCGTAAATCACTTTTCATGCGAAGAGATGCGATTACCTGTTAACTGTTACCTATATGATATTTAGTTACTCATCACAAAGGTTTAGTGTACCGCGGGTCATTTTTGCCGTAGTGCCTTATTTTGTAGTTACACACATACACAACAAGACAAAAAAAGCATATTTAAATATATACTATCTGCTCCCCGCGGTTTCACTTGCTTAAATCTTGATCCCGTGGGAATATCGGGATAAAAAGTACTCTATGTGTTAATCCAGGTTATAAACTATCTGTGTGAGAAATTTCATTCACACAAGCCATGAAAGATAAATCTATTTGTGATGATTTTCCTAAAATATTAACAAGGAATAAGTCAGTGTGTGAGTTAAGTAATCACAGAATGTAAATCAATGTCAGAAAATTAACAAATTATACAATTCAATTAGCAATCAGTTTGTTTTTGTCTAGAACAACAACAGAAAGACACACAAATTCCGGATGCGAACCTCTATGCTCTTTTTAAATGAATGCTTTATAAAAATAAATTCTTCTACTACAACAGTATGTGCAGACAGAAACATTCATCCACTATCAAATCAACCTGCCTAATCAAACAGAACTCCGTCAAAACCAACGTGCGTTCAATCAGCAGTAACTGGCTTTTATGATTTCTTACAAGACTGCCTTCCTCTCCTACAAGTAGAAACAAACAAAAAAGTTAATAACATTACTAAATCCTTCCATTCCTTACATCTGTACAACGATCCTGGGCAACACAGCTCCTATAAACTGCTCTTCGGAGTTTGTACGACTTTCAGAACTTTTTTGAAGAAACACACTTACATTACTTGTGTGGACGACTGTATGGGACCCCGTTAACCTTCGCTTCGTAGGTCGTACGTCGGCTTTATGGAAACATATGTTTAGCCTGGACTGAGGTGTAGTTTGAAACAGTTATCTACAGATAATAAAAAAGTCTAATAATCACTATCTGAATCGGTTTGAAGGATATTGCTAAACATTGATTCATAGGTTCAAAAAAAATTGTACGCTCATCAACGTACATAACGCAATGAATGTTGTTGAACTGTCAAATTAAATCGATTACTACTGATTGTGTATTACGTCAGTAGTAATCGGTTTCATTTTGCCTTAAGTATATGCAATGACATGAACTTTGTAAAGTATAATAATATTTTAATTGTTGTGAATGTGAAGACAATTTGGATTTGTTGTTTTTTTTTTAAGTTAGTTTTAATCATGGTCTGGCAGTTTGAGTAATTTATGCGGCCTACCCAAATGTCCTATCTTTAATCATGTTCGTCGAATCGTTGAGCTCCTTATGTTCTGTGTTGCGCTGCATGATTTCTGTCAAATGCATGCACTGACTGGACCGGTCCACTCGCTCTGTGTGGATCTTTCCTCAAAAGACCATTTCAGACACCAATCTAAATGGTCTTCACATGATCTGACCAAGATTATGTCTGGACTTTAAAAGAGACTGTGACCTCTGAGTTTGCATCGGCCTTTCTTCTCGGAGTAGTCAAATAGGAAACGCCGATCTCATCTAGTTTTTAAAATATTATTGACGTGTAAATGTGTTTGTACAAACCTACTTTCAGAAATAAAATCATTTGTCATTTACGCGCAGATTGTTTTTCGTGTGATCTTAATCCTGTCATTAATCTTTGTTATGTAGGTTTATAAAACTGTTTAATAAAGAGTAGTGAGTTGTAATTCTTAAGTTGCAGTAAAGACGTAGTTTCTTAGTGAAACCTCACGGACCAAGATTATGTCTGGACTTTAAAAGAGACTGTGACCTCTGAGTTTGCATCGGCCTTTCTTCTCGGAGTAGTCAAATAGGAAACGCCGATCTCATCTAGTTTTTAAAATATTATTGACGTGTAAATGTGTTTGTACAAACCTACTTTCAGAAATAAAATCACTTGTCATTTACGCGCAGATTGTTTTTCGGGTGATCTTAATCCTGTCATTAATCTTTGTTATGTAGGTTTATAAAACTGTTTAATAAAGAGTAGTGAGTTGTAATTCTTAAGTTGCAGTAAAGACGTAGTTTCTTAGTGAAACCTCACGTTGTTTTAGTACAATAAATACTTCAAATATAAAGGAACAGTATATATTCATCTGTTTTGCCCCATCTTGAGTAGCTCCCTTTCGCCCAGATGTAAGCCCTCACGAGCACGACACACTATGACGTGCGACGTCGACGGATCACATTATACTAATTTATTCATATATCACATGTGGACCTTACCACACAAGCTATAAAGATCATTTACAATGTTTTGAATGCACACTGTAAAGTTGTAAATTTTCATTAAGACATTTTCCAACTATAAATATCGTTGTTTTTCTATGTTTTTCAAGTTTGTTTTTATACGTACTGAAAAGTGTGTTAGAAGGTCGCTGTTTTTGTATTTAAATGTAACATAAATATTGTGACTCTATGAATGATTGATGCAATTTTTCGTTTGCAATAATTATATATCAATAATTTTCCTTTATTAGCAGTATCTTAGTTATGACAATTTAGAAATCGGTATCAAAAATGATACCTAAAGTTTAACTTTTCACGTTTCAAACACAAAAAAAACAATATACCTTTACGAGAAGTCTCGAACTAAACGATTTATTGTTCCAATCTGCACGGCACATATTAATAACTTAAGGATTTATCGTACAAGTTCCAAACACACTGGCAACACTGCAGAAACCGTGCTGTCAACTGCACGACAACGCAGCGTGGCAATACAATATCGCACTCACTATGTGCCTGACATTGGATCTGAAACAGAACACTGCTTGGGATATTAGAGATCGGGTTCATTCGGGTGTGTTCGTGGATATTCGGGCAGCTGTGGACTTTGATTCTTGAAATGTAGTTTTGGAAAAGGTATAAATATGATGGATCTATTAGACTATAAACATATGTTTATTATTATACAGAAGACGGACAGACGTTGTAGAACGCGACGTGCCTTTTTCTGTTCATACTTTTGTTGTAGTATATTTTTAAGCATCAAACGAGTTAGCAATGCAATTTTCCGTAACATTGTCCAAAAAGGGAAAAGTGTTACATGCGGGCGCAGTTTCACTCGTCTTTTTACTTTTGCGATGAGGGTACCTACTCAATCCTTTAGGTACATAGCAACGTGCGTGAGTCTGTTTTACAGAAAGGTACTAGATGCATTTCAAATGATTTTAGGTGTTTTTCATGAGTGTGGACTTTACTGCCTGCACGCATTGTGTTTCAAAAACAGTGTTACATATCGCGAACCCCGTTGCTTGCTTCTCAAAGCAAGCAAATTATAGTAATTCGTGAAAAAAAAACACGTATCTTTTACTTACTTATTTTATATAAGTAAATAAAAATCAAACGTCAAATGACGTTTTTCAGTTTCATTGGTGAAATTCGCCGTTACTCGTATTTACAACCGCGAACGGTTTTCACATACTGCTTTTAAATCAGTGAATTCATACGTTCGGAGATTTTCGAGAGAACCGAATGAATATTATCGCATGGCTGCCAAG
This sequence comes from Dasypolia templi, assembly GCA_963555695.1. Taxonomy (NCBI): domain Eukaryota; kingdom Metazoa; phylum Arthropoda; class Insecta; order Lepidoptera; family Noctuidae; genus Dasypolia; species Dasypolia templi. The sequence goes on along the minus strand of OY743137.1, from coordinate 6,052,074 downwards.
GGGGGCGTGGCAGTTGATTGATACGGCACCGTCTGACCGGTGTTTATGTTATTATCAATCTCGAATCCAACCCGGATGCCGGATGCCCGGATGTCGGAGTCTGGACGTAACCGGACGCCTCATGTTGTACGATGCGAACATTCGAGGGGGTGTGGAAAAGTTTATGTGAATACTGTTTTTTTTTCTCTTTTTAGGTGTTTCGTGGTGACGAAATTTTGTGTTAGAAACGGGAATCTTGGATGTTTTCTAAATGTATTTTTGCGAGCTTTTGCATAATTATGTGTTGTAACATAACGAACGCTAATTGGCTTTCAAATAGACGTTTAGTCGAAACAGTTTTGAATGACATTGACAAGCTGAAATGGAATATGAAGTGAAAATATTTTGTTCAAAATATTCAAAAATTATGGACTTGCAAACAGAATTCCGAAAAATAAATGGCTAAATTTACTTTTTAAAAAAATACAGGAAATCGGTGAAAATGAAACGGAAAACTGAAAACACGTCTTCGTCTCACAAAGAACAACTAAAATAAATCACTTAAACGATTCGCTCGTCGAAACACCGCCGCTCGTGCAGATTGACACGCCACCGGCCTACATTACTTCTGCGGCATTCGGGAACTGAACACGACACTGCTAAAAGACATCACTATTTATATAAAGACCAATGTTAAAAGACCTCTGACACCTGCTCTAAATACCACAATTTTAACAACCAGTTCGATCAACGCAGCTCTATTTTAACTGGACGACTTTTATTTTAAGCTGCTAATGACTGATGCGTCATTTCTGTTTTTTTTAAGTATTTAAAGACAATAGACGAGGACAGTTCATAAGTCTACTTAATGGAGTGTCCATTGTTGGTATTTCGGGTGATATCAAAGGTTTGTTCAGAATATATGAGGCAGTCGTTATAATAATTTATTATTGCAGCGTCTATGCATGTTTGTTTAACTACAAAATGGATTGAACGCGTGCGGATTGTGTTTATGTTCTGACAATTATTTGCGCATTTAATATACAAGTGTGCAACGAAATCAATTTGTGATGTTCTGAACTAGATCTTCATGTGATTCCAAGCCAATTTTTTTTTGTTTGAGCAACCAGTTTCTTAGTAAATGCTGAAATTACAACTCTTTAGAATATCGCTTCTTTAAGGCGCCGTGCATGAAATCAACTTAATTTGGTTAGTTTTCATCACAGTTTGTGAGAAAGGGAAACCGAATTTTAACATTGTTTTTTTATTAGTTTATAGAGTCGAGTTCTAATTCTTTAATGTGGCTGAAATGGATTTTTCAAGTAACTTACATAATATTGGAAAAACACCAATAACGTCAACCCCTTTTCCTAAAAAGTAACGAGCGAGTGAAGTTTGGTTTATTTTCCACAAACCTACAAAAGATTCTGCACATTACAAAATTATAAATAACATCATTAAATGGTCTTCTTGGAGATGCTATTACTAGCAGGTTTTTTATTACATTTTAGTGTATTGAGCATAATACTAGAATAATTCATTGCTAATAGTTTAAAAGTATTTTGTGTTCTGGTACTAATAAGTATGTAATTAGTTAATCTTGTATATAAAACATGAACTAGAGAATTGAATTACTTGGTTTGGAAGCCTAAAATTTCAGATATTTAACACGCGCACCTCAATCCAGATGTTAGAATTTATCTTTATCGTATAGAATTATATTCAGAGTGCATTTCGCGTACCTATCTGACCTTCTGATTTATTATATCATGAAAACTCTGTTACGAATGATTCTTCAGCTCCCTTTGAGTTTGAGTTTGCTGTGTCTGTTGATTTACCTATCATTCGTGTCCATATTGTTAATTTAAAAAACAAGCTGCTGATTAACAAAATAAAGGTATTACAAATAATCGACGCTCAAAATCGGTTGACGATTGGCGATAATCGATTTTGCGATTTTAAATCGAATACAGCTGTCATGCCAATGAAATTGGCGGGTGATTGTCTCCGTTAAGCCTATTGCCGCGCTGGCGCTGTACGTCGCGAGTCGCGTCGGTAGGCTGTCGCGTGCCAGTCATAGACAAGATGTCTTGTCAGTCAAACGTGTCGCTGCAAGCACTTGGAAGCGCTTTTGGCAGAGCTGCAGATATTTCAGCGATCCCACTATGGTGTAGCTGTACCTAATCGCTGTAAAACCGAGCTTACATTGGGCGTTTTTTTTTCAGACAATTCGAAACGTGGATACAGCTACGTTTTCCTAGAAGAGTGGTGGGCGCCATATTATATCTGTAATGTTTACCAGTTTTTACATTGTGTCAAAAATACTCTTTATTTGGTCAACCGTTATTCTTTAACCTGTCTCCGCTTTCTTAAATGATTTAATTTCTGTAGTAGGTTTGTACAAACACTATTACACGTCAATAATTTTTTTAACTTGATGAGGTAGGAAACCAACGCTTTAATAGGACATACCTATTTTCAAAGTTTCTTTATGTTTTTGGAACATTTTTGTCTGTTTCTCGTGTCCACAATATCGCCCCATTCAAACTTCAGCAGCTGCAAGCGTAGAATAGAATGAACACTATAGAAACCAGATTTATCGACTGAGGAATAGCCAAATGACAGATGAATAAAATAAATCTGCCATTTTATCTATTCTATCTGTCATTTTGTCCGGTCAGTATACGAGTGCTGGACTTAATAACCGCTAAAAAAGGAGTCATAGGAAAAATTATCACAATCACTGAGTTTGCCAAATGGATTCTCTATGTAACCTTTCTTGTTAATTGTAAATAGGAAGATTTTGGAAGATGCTGCTAACTAATCCTTGAATTGAAAAACTTATGTGGCAGTGGGCAGGGCACGTAGCACGCAGAACAGACGGTCGGAATGGCGTCAGGAGAGCGTAGCGTTGGAAGGCCTCACACAAGGTGGAGCGGTAACCTTGTGAAGAGCGCAGGAATCCGCTGAATGTGAAAAGCGCGGAAACGGATTTGGTGATGGTTGAGGACTATGTCCAGCAGTGGACGTCTTTCGTCTGAATTGATGACGATGAGAGTCTATTATGACCCAATGCAGCAACTGTTTAGTGTTCATTGCGTAACACACTAGCATGTAGTACCCGCTTTTATTTTGACAGTTCAACAACATTCATTGGGCTATTTACGTTGGTGAGCAGACAAATTTTTCGAACACATGAAGCGATGGATTAGTAATATCCTTCAAAATAATTCGCATTGTGATTAATTGTGTGTTACGCAATTAGGGTGCTGTTCTTGTTTTGGTTGTTTTTTTTTATGTTCATTTTGTTAGTTTTAAATTCTCCTTTTGATTTTATTTTTGTGCTTGCCCAAATATGAGATTTTCTTTATTTCTTTCTTCCAAATTCGTGTTGTGGTTCGCAATGTTGGCAGATGAATCATTGGCAACATTGTGTTGCTTGTGAATCTGTTTAGTTTTGATTGAGCGTTAGGTAATCACTGCCACTACTGCGCCAGTTGAACAATGTAATTGCAAGGGTTTGGATTGGTCTATTAAACAGTCAATGCTCCTATGCACTAAATCAAGTTATAATCTCATTTTATTACACTAGACAATCTATTTAAGCACTCACTTAGGTTTACTTGTTGCGCCTTTGTTTTTTAAAGGAAAATCGTAAATTCCATCTTCGATTCCATCCAATCATATTTTATCTACTAACACAAATAGGCTAACGTTCTCAGTACAACGTACTGATTGGAATTTATTAAGCTGTTGCAGAGTATTACAAAAATAACCCAACAACGCACCCATGCAATCTGGGAGTTCCGTATAGGTCACGCCTGGGTGTGACAAAATTACGATCACTAACTTCTAAAGAAGATTAGAGAAACTTTCACCCGGTTTTTGAATGGAGAATTTCAAGTTAAGAACTTGTCAAACCCTACTTTGACATTAGTCAAGGCGAAGCCCGCGAAATTCAAAATACGTTCGTATTTTTATTTTTTTTAAGAAAGTGGGCACCATTGAAGGAATCACCTTAAGAGGCTGACAAGAGATTAAGCGAGGTCACTGTCAGACAGCGTAGGAAAGAAGGAGAACCGCGATGGCACAACGCTGGTAATTTATTGCAAAAATGAAGCATATATCGATTTACGAAAAATAAAAATAAAAACGAAAAATCTAAAACAACAACAACAAAACCTTGTAGAATAACCTGATCTAATTGTTTAAAGATATTATTAGAGGTTTCTTCGTGTTTTTTTTTCTATCGTATCAAATTAATAATATTATGTTTTCAACACAGTATCTAACTAGCATATATATCCTGAAGAATATCATATATTTTTCTGATTATGTTCACTGCAGTGGACTTTTATAAAATTTGCTTATCTCCGGTAGTCCCCTTAAGTAATACTAAAGTACACGATCTCTCAACTTCCAATTCTCAATTGAGGAACCGAGTGCAGTTTATCTTGTAAAAAGTGTTTTTTTCTGCATCACTTGTAGTATCAATATTGCTTCGAGTTTACCAAGTCAATATGTACAGAGGATTGATGTGTGAATTTATAATATCGTTTGTATGCCCTATTCACCGTACGCACACATACACCCGCGCATGTGCGTACGTTGAACTAGTAATTAATAACTATTCAAACTATATCGCTGCAGTGTCTAGTAATTATTTATCTTTGTAGTATAATTATGTTAAGTTGCTAGGTATGTCTATTTCAACATGGCGCACACTATGCGACATGCGACTGCGACAGAACGGCAATATTGGCAAGATAAAAGCAAGGCAATTGCCTGACTTGAAACTGTATTGATGCTGCATTTTCATTGCGCCAATGAACATGCAGCAGCCAGTGACATAACTTATTATGTATGATCATCGATTTCTAACAACTGGAATTGGAATAGGCTCTCCTTTTCTTCGCGCACTGTATGGTTGAGTGTACTAGTACATAACTACATTCATGGCTTACGCTGTTTTAGTGTGCACTAATGTTCTTGTTTGACGCTTCTACCGCACGCGCACACCCGGCGACAGTCGCATGCGACAGATCAGGGTCAGCCTTCGTATGATAAGCACCAACGCAAGTGCAACTAAAGACTATAAGATTCACTCACAAGATGAACAACGCGAACATCTCTGTAATCGCACACATTTATGCACGACCTCTGTCGTAACAACTAGTCACAGACCCAAACGACAGCTCTGCGTCGTAGTCACAGCGACAAGACGCACAGTTGAATGTTATTTCATTAGTGTTTTGTCTTGTCTTGTTTTACGATCCATTGATTGATGAGTTATGGATGTTGGCGATGTTTTATAACAAGGTCAGATTTAAACCAGCAGCTATTTTGTAGGTATGTTGTAACTTCTACCAATGTCTTGTTCTTCAATTTCTAAGTAAGACAAGACACGTGCTTAAAACGTAGGTACTGTTATAAAACAGGATACAAATGTTAACTTACTACGAAAGAAGTAGCAGTAATATTCTGAATAAAGATGATCATCGGTAATTGTATTATTTTTAGTTAATTGAGTTTTAGAACGAAACCTAATTCCAATTTCAAATTCTTTATTTCGAGCGAAGACTGATATAGGGTTGTTAACATTGTCCTTAAAAAAAACTAAGACTTAGTAAACAACACGATACGGTGACACATGACGTAACTGACAGCAGTGAACCATATATGGACAGTCCATCCTGTTAGCAATCATTTTTAGAACCCGGTTGGGGCTGGCCATGACTCGAGCCACCAACGAAGCTGCGCGCTTGCGCATTTTGGTGTAATCTACACGTGACGGCGCAAACATCCTTGACGCACTGCAACGTTTAAAACGCGAAGTCGAAACTTCCCACAGGAACGTACGCACGGCAACAGATCAAGCTATACATTTTCTGTATAAACTGACTTTTCACTGGACGAAAACCCGAATGCGAGGTCAGGTAAAACTGGAAATGGAAAGCTGGATATGCAGCCGTGTGTACTACCGAAATAAAAAGTATTCTATGTACTAGCCCAGTAGTGCTATTTTGTTACCATCTCACAGTGAAAACTTAGGTGAAGTGAGAGTGAAGTAAGCTGTCGGTGCCACTGATGCTAGGGATTGACCAAGACGGGATGACACTGACAGCTCATTCCGCACAAGTCTTCACGGTGAGATTTTTACAAAATCGACATCCAATCTTGGGTTACTTGTGTGCTAAACTTAATCGCAATCCGTGTAGCCGTAAAGTAGTAAAAAAGGTTGCAGACGGACAGGGCTAATATTAGTTTGGGATAATACGAGTATGTACTACGCGTTCGCTCTAAGTTTGCCGGCTGGTGGAATGCGCGTCCCCTCGCCCCAACCGCCTACTGCACCGCTGACTCGTTCTTTCAACTTCAACACTGTAAGCAACGTCATCGCAAGCCGGTAGATGGCGTGCCGCAGCTCACTAACACAACCAAACATTTTTAGTTTTTTGTCAGGATATCCTACATTTTTTTATAAGTTTTAAACAATACGCGTTAATGACATATCATTAAGACTTATTATTCTTGCTTTTATTTTGCAAAAATCATTTATGTATCGAGATTTGTTCTACTAAAGAATGTTTGGGGAAGTACCTCTTAGCAATCACCTCACGGGTTTTCAAAATGTCAATATCGTGAAGATTTGTCGATCATAGATTTCGACTGCGAAATTTAGCAGCAGGGCATCCCCTCAGTAAACACATACCTGGGATTGTTCTTGGTGTACTTGTATAAAATATTTATTTTATTTGTAAACATACTCGGCACAGTTTTCTTAAGAAAATCAAAAGATAATGGTCTTTGATCTCACTGATGTGTGCTTACGTTCCGTGATAGCAATCATTCAAAGAAGTTTATTAAATAAGTTCCTAACACGTGTTTTTTGTTCAGAAATCGACGTAAAAGCTTACCTACATAACTTCTGTTGTACCTACTTGTGTCTACGTCAGAAATCTTTGTGGTTTCCCTTCGAAACGTAATCGCAGTTTAGTTATAAATGTTTTCATTTTTAAATCCTTTAATTCTTTTTTACACATACCCACGTGTGTGTGTTTACGAGTGGGAAATATTGCACAACAATTTAAAATTATTGCCTTGAATGAAGAAGGTAAGGTTAACCGCACGGCAGAAGTAACACTGCGAATAGCCCTATCCTGCTAAGAGATAACCACGCCGACAAAATCGAATTGTTCTCATGTCCGGTTTATGCCATTTAAGGACAGCTGGATGCTCAATTAAAAATATGTTTTATTGTACACCATTATTCTTCAATATTCTCTTCATTCAATCCCTCTCCATCCATTGATAATGAACTTATTTAATAAAGACATAAATAATTTAAAAAATCCATCCAAATCAAATTATATGTTTATTGTAAATTAATTAGATCTCAATTAGGTTAGTGTTTTAAAACTAGATGGCCCCACCGTCTGTTGTGAACTTGTGGTTCCAGTGCCCCACAACGGCGCACTACAAGTCTATTATTGCGCATCGCGTCCCAGACTTTTAATAGAAACTTCCTGCTGTAGGTACGCCGCACGATTAACATCGAGGTGAACTTCACCTGAATTTGTACGTAAACAATTTGTTGAAAAATTTTAGGTAGAACATTTTGAGATGGCAGTGTATGGCGGCGAATTATCTAAGTCTGTACATAGGGCCTAGACAAATGGCATTCGCTTCGGAGCGATTCTATTTCTATAATCATAGCGATTAGCGCTTCACTATGATACTACGGTATGACATACCTATGATCACGTGATATTTCGATAGCTTATGTCAACCCCATAATTTTTTTGACTTTTCTACTAGCGTCATCGCTAATCGAATGTTACGAATATTGCTTTGTCTAGGTCCTCTTGATGCTTATGAGAAATGATAACCCTCAATCTTGCAGCGTGCATAAAACTAAATATAGACGGCTAAGTAATAGTCTCTGCACTGAAACGACACTCTAAAAGTCTAAATGGACCGTCAACATCGTACAAGTACCTATCTCGTCATTATATTCTAGAATAATTTGAATTGTGACCAGGTATCTTCTGTCATAGGGTGCAGCAACTTAGAGATTATTCATCGAAACTACTGTGTGGGATTTTCCACACTTTTTCAGCTCGACATGATTCGACCCGAATTTTATTGACTCGAACAAGTGTATCACATACATGGCTCTAATTTATGAGAGATTTCATGTCAAACCTCTCTAGTGGCAGTTTTTAACACATACAAAACAGTTTCAAGTTCCCTTGCATTATGTTTTTTGACAAACATTATCCAAGCAGTGTATCCGTAAATAATGTAAAAAAAACATTACGGCATCAAAGACAGACTATTCTCAGGAACTCTGCACACTCACGAGCACTAGAATCGACACAATTCTTATGCCATCCACATTATTACCCAGTTATTTCTGTTGGTCTGTTACCGGCTCACGTTATAGCGTTTATTTTCAACGCTCAAGCCTAGTTTACCTGATGATGAACGAGCGCACAGACCACACTATATCTGTCATTCAAAATGCACTGTCTGGACGAACTGGCAGTCTGAATCTGAATTAAACTGAGTGTAATTTTTATGCAATTTTTTAAAATGTGGTCTGTGGTCCACTGATAGAGTAGGTAACCGTTTTGTCATTAGAACTGAATGAGTGAATGAGTATAAAATTGTAACCTGATGGAACGGGCGAATGGACACTTTAAAATAATATTATTTTTATGTAGGCGACTCGCACGATGTTTATATATTGGTGGGCGAATCGACAACTCTAGAAAAAAAAGTAAACTAGAAGCTACGAGTACGAGTACCAATTATTATTTTGAACTTTTTTTTACCTTATTGTTTAAAATTCAAAATGTTACTTACATATTTTTGAAGTTGTCTATTCGCCCACAAATAAATGAACTTCGTGCGAGTCGCCTACAGAAAAAAAAAAGTTTATCACATATTTATTACTTACAGCTAAAAGAAACAGAACAAGAACAGTAATTTACTGTTCTTGTTCTGTCCCGAAAGCCAATTACAGGTCTCCACTTATAATATCCTACTACACTTCTAATCCTACTATTATTATAAACGCGAAAGTTTGTGATGATGGACGGATGTTTGTTACTCTTTCACACAAACACTACTGAACGAATTTAAATGAAATTTGGCACACAAAGTTTATAACTTTTTATCCCGATGCTCCCATGTGATCAAGATCTATGCGGGTGAAACTGAGGGGAGCAGCTATTAGTTGAATATTATTTAAAAGTGTCGATTCGCCCGTTTCGGGCGAGTAAATTCGCGCGAATCGACTAATAAGCCTTCACCACTTCTATCGTGTGATATGCAATAACCGGGTTGTGAAGGTCAAAAGGCAGTCGCTATAAGTCGACCCTAACAATTAAAGAAAGCCTCGGCGGATGATGACGTCAAGAAAGTCCCTCTGTGAGGGTAGAAATAAGATATCCAGCTATAATATTGAGCCGGCAACCTGAGCAAGTATCGGATCCGTATTAAGTATTACCACCATGTCATTTTGTATCGCTTGCTCTTATTATGTCGAGTTTATGTATGTTATGGAATTGAAAATAAAGGGTTTGCGTCGATATGACATTTGGACCACCATTAGTGCTATTCTGATTCATAACCAACTCACAGTTAAAACTTAGGGGAAGTGAGCTGTCAGTGCCACTGATGCTCGGGATTGAACAAGACGGGATGACACTGACAGCTCACTCCAAGCAAGTCTTCACGGTGAGATTTATACAGAATCGACATGCATTTCATTTTGTATCGCTTGTTCCAATTAAATATAAAAGCAGAATAAATAATACGAATATAAAAATTAAAATATAATTAAACTTATTATAACAAAAAAATAAATTAATATCTTTAAAGAGATAAATAGGTCCTGCTTAGAAAGATATGAAAATAAAGGGTCTGCGTCGAGTAGATGAATTGATATTTATGACTCTACCATAGACATAATTTCCAATGGTGTAAAGGAAAGGAAGTGAAAATAAATATTTAAAATCATTCGTATTTCATCGATTCGAAATATTCAATTCTAATTTCAAACAAGTTCAGCAGTTTTTTTTTTAATGTCAGTAGGCACAGTTGTTAATCGTCATTCTTCCTAATTCGGTCCTCACAATACCTTAACTCACCCAATCCATCATCGTCCATTACCTACGACATGGTGAGAGCTGGCCCATTAGTTTCCATTCCGCCATACAGCCAGCGACCACGACATATCACAATGTTTAGCTCCAGCCAATAAATCAGACTGAATCAAAATGAACGCGAGCGGCGCTTTGTAAATCATTCGGGATAGTAATTAGAAATTTGCCGAAATTAATTTCTGTGACGTCACATAACGCGTACAGACAATCTTGATAAGTTGGCTTTGATGTTGTCAGGTGTTCCTGGATATTAATCAGGATATATAGTTTGAGAGAATTAGAAGGAGTTTCGGGCTTTGATAACGTTACTGTTATCAAAGAGTTCTAAAGTAATTCTAGGTTTCAGACTCCTGTAATTAGATTTCGATAGTGATAGGGATGAAGGTTAATCTTCAAACTTAAGAAATATACATTATTTTCCTGAAAATCTTTTAAAGTAAACGTATTCTTCTTGGCGTGTCGAAGGCAAAAAGTTACAGTAAACATCTTTGGCCCAAAAATCAGCTGCGCGCACTCCCCTTACTGACGCTGTCATAAGATCATCCAGTAAACTTATGAAAATTAAGCTTTGAAATTTAGATTGACTATTTTAAATCTATCTATCTATTTTTATTCTAGTTTAAAAACCAAGAAACTATGTTGCAAATCAACCGAAGCAAAGAAGCATACAATAATTCCACGTAAATTGCATTGCAGTCGTCTTAATGTTGTCTCGGGTCACTGCATCAACGTAAAAACGATTAGAGTTTTCTATTGATTTCAATTGAGTCAGAAAAAAAAACGAAATTCCCTCCAGCTGCGATTCTTAGAAACTAATAGTGTATTTAGTGGTGCTAAGATACATAAAAAAACACAACGGGAAAAGGTTTTTTTTTATAAAATACAGTTAGTTAATTTGCTTTAAAAGGAATTCAAGTTCACAAGTGCTTGCAAAAACATTTACAAAAATTACATCCGGATCTTCTTAATGAAACACTTTAATCCAAACTTTGTTTGTATGTTTGGCATCTCGCAGGTCAACCTATGCGGTTGTCGTCTGCTTAAGCGGACTTGCCTGTGGATTCCCTAATAAATTAAGGCCTCCAGCCAGGACTTAAACTTATATACTAACTAAAACTAAGCGACAACGCTAAGGGCACCCCCTGTGGGGTACGAACCTCGGCTTAGGGCGTCGCTGGAAGAGGGCAGCAAATGACTAGCTGGATCAGGATTGGTATTAATTAGGGACGAAATTAAAGCTACAGGCTCAGCGGCGCGGGCTGGCTCGAGCAAGGGTCGGGCGGGGCGTCGATTTGGGCGTCGCGGCGGGCCTCGGCGGCGAGGGCGGTAGGACGGCGATCGGGTTTTGGGCTTCTGTAGCGTGCTAGTGGCCTTACTACTCTCCTGGAGGAGGGTAGTGGCGTCGTCGGGGTCGATTAAAGTATGCCTTGGTCGGCGAATACTGCTAATGCGAGAGGGAGTGTAGCGGGCGGCCGCTGTAATCAGGGGGTTAGAATGTTTAATGCCGCAGTCGAAGAAACGCTTTGATAAGCGTTTCATGAACTGTTTTATGGTTGGCATTTTGAGGTCGACGTGAAGATCTATATTACGGACATAGAAGGGGGCACCCGTGACCCTTCTGAGGAAACGGTTTTGGAGGGTCTGCATCTTATGGAGATGACGTGGGTGAGCGTGCGCAAATACAACGCAGGCATAGGTCATGATGGGACGGATGACTGCGGTATAGATGCGGAGCTTGCATTTGAGGGACAGTTTGCTACGGGCTGTCAGTACGAATTGGAGCCTGCTAAGAGCGAAGGAGGCGCGCGCGCGAACCGCCTTAATATGAGCCTTAAAGGTAAGGTTCTCATCGAGGATCACGCCTAGGTATTTGGCTTGCTTCTCCCAAGGGATTGGCTTGCCGTACATAGTGATCGGGCTGGGAAGTGGGGGAGGGAGTCGACGACGTCTCGAGAAGAGAACCGCCTGACTCTTATCGGGGTTGACCTCGATTTTCCATTTCCGGAACCAAGCGCCTAAGACGTTTGCGGAGGTTTGGAGAGTACGAGCTATAGCGTTGGGACAGTGACCGGTATAGTAAACGGCAGTGTCGTCGGCGAAGAGAGCCAACTGAGCCTTTTTACTTTTTGGGATATCGCTAGTGAACAGCGTGAAGGCGAGAGGAGATAGTACGGAACCCTGAGGGACACCGGCGCGAATAGGATGAGGGGACGAGAGTGCTCCCTCGACGCGATAGCGAAAGGTCCGGTTCGACAAAAAGTCTCGTAAGATGAGCACGAGACGATCTGGCACTCCTAGTTGGTAGAGCTTGTATATAAAGCCGTTGTGCCAGACTTTGTCGAAGGCTTTCGCTATGTCGAAGAATAGCACACCCGTCGTCGCGTTACGCTGCAGACCAGCGCATAAGTGCTCTACGATACGGTGGACCTGTTGAGTGCCCGAGTGTTGTCTACGGAATCCAAACTGCTCGTTGGGTATGAGGCTCTTTGCTTCGGCGTAGTCTTTGAGACGCTTATAAATAAGCCTCTCGTAGATTTTGCCGAGGACATTGAGTAAACTAATAGGGCGGTAGCTGGAGGGCTCAGACTTTGGCTTGCCTGGCTTTGGGATACCGATGACGGTGGCTTCTTTCCATGCTTGTGGGAAGATGTTGTTGCTCAAGGCGCCATTGAAGATGGCGGTCATAAGCATTATTAGCGGGGCAGGAAGGAGTTTGTATACCTTATTGGTAATACCATCCGAACCGGGGGCCTTACGAGCGTGGAGCCCTTTAATGATGTCGTGCACTTCGTCTGGAGTGACGGGAGGCAGAGGATCATCAGGGTCTTCGACGGGAGGGAGGGAGGCTCTTCGTTCGACTTCAGCGTCGACCTTGTTCAGGTGAGCTTGGTCTACTGGTTGGGAGCTGGGAGAACATTGGCACTCTAGGCTGTCGGCAAGACATTCAGCCTTATCGGGACTGTCGAAAGCGACACTATTGTCGGGGCGGATGAGAGGAGGCATAGAGACCTCTTCTGAGGAACGCAATTTCCTCTGTAATTGCCAGAAGGCTTGATGAGTGGGCTCGAGTTCGCTGAGCATCTTGTTCCAGCCCTCAGAGCGAACCTCCCCTATGCGTTTCTTTACAGCACGCTGTAAATGGCGCATGTGGGCTTTGTTCGCGTCACAAGGGAAGGAGTCGTAGGCACGGATGGCCGCGTTCTTCTCGGTTATCAGGTCACGTACGTCAGTAGGTAGTTTCCAGCGATGGTCTTCCATCACCGGAACTTCCCGTGAACAATCCGTCAATACGGATTGTACGTGCTCTGTAAACGAGTCGATTGCGGCCGTCGTGTCAGCGACTGACACTAAGTGATCGGGGATGGTGTCTAAGTGAGGCGACGTGGTGGATTTCAGTCTTTCGCTTACTTTCCTCCAGTCGGTTATCGTCTGGGTCTGAGGGGGGCGGTTGGGGTCGATCGGGCCCGAGTAGGGTGCAAGATGCATGACTACAGGGCGGTGGTCAGAATTTAGCTCGTGGAACGTCTCAATCGATTGCAAACGGAGGTTCACATTCTTGAGCAGCGCTACATCGAGAACATCGGGAAGGTGATTTAATCCAAACTTCATGATCCTTACTAATATTATAAATGCGAAATTAAGCTTGTTTGTTTGTTACGCTATCACGCTAAAACGGCTGAACGGATTAGGGTGAAATTTGGCTCACATATAGACCATGACCTGGGTTAGGACTTAAGATAATATTTATTTCGGTAGTTCTCGTGGCATAATTTTCGACCTCCACGCGGCGCTCATTAATATTTCAGTTTTTTTCATTGTTCATATGCCTAGAATTGATAGACACTTATAATTTTCTACTTTCTCAATATGTACCTACTTTTTAGTCATAATTGTTTACTGTTTTACAGCAGGGCAAAGGCCTCTCTTATAGAGAGAGCCTACTAATATCTAATAAAAAGTATGTACAATTAAATCAAACCAAAAACATTCTAATTTCAAGTTGTATTTAGTGTGAACTGCATGACTCAGCGTTCTAAAACTAAATTATGTCGTTATCCAAAACGGATTTTAGCCGGGCCAACATTAAATTTGTGGTCTAAATTCAATCGGACAGAACTGGAAGCATTAGCAGGTGAGTTAGGCCGGCGGTTACTTGAACCGCCATTTTGAATAACTCATAATAATGATGACACTGGAAAATAAGTATTTTGACTTCCATGGAAATTGTACATTTTGGTTGGTAACGTAGGAGTAGTATGGTTTTATAATGGAAAATTAAATATTTTATTATTTACTTTTTTTCCATATCGGAACATAAAGTGGATCTAAGAAACATTGCCAACAAAAAAAAAACAAGCCCCTAAAAACTTCTAACACACATAACCGCACCACTTAACGAAATATCAATTGAAATAAGCATACGTTTTTCATAGAACAGCAATAGAATTAACAGAATTTTCCGCAAGAACAGCACCCGTGCGATTGTGAAACTAAACACGTAGGGAGGGTTGCCGCACTTGGAATTAGAAACACTTGGTTGTAGCTAAGTATTGTTAACACACGGGATTTGGAGTCTTAGAAATTTTAAAACGTGAGACGAATAGATGGGGAACTTGATACTTGAGCGTAAGATTGACAAATGATGATGACCATCAAATTCAGTTTATTGACTAAAAGCAAATCATAAATATATAGTCATGAATGTAGTAAAAAAGGTTTGATTACTTAAACCAAAAAACTGGAGCATTAAACGGACAACCTAGACCTTCTTTTTATGTCTCTGAAATCTAAAATTAGAACAACGATAAAAAATCCCAAAACCCGTATAAAAACGTTTACAACTTTTCTAAGAAAAATACAAACGGTAGCCGTACTACGATTATATTAGATTCCGAAATCAATCGAAAAAGGAAAAGAATAATTAAACATTATCTCTGTAATTTTTGCATTTTTGCAAGATAAGAAATAACAGTGTTAAAGAGTTTTAGCGTTACCATTTCATGTGACAGCATTTGTAGGGATTCTTTTTTCGTAACTGGATTGGTTACGTTAGCTAATAAGTTTAGGTCCACCATTTCCCCCTCGCTTAAGTGGTCTTTGTTATCATGACTTTTGTTAAATGTGTGATTGTTCAAGTTAAAGGCTGTTTTAATTTATGAATTCATTTCTTTTTTCCAGGTAAGTTCTGCAAATTCATCATCAAGCTGAAATAATTACTTAGATATGATCATTTTTAAGGTAAGAATAGGGAATCCAAGAAAACAGCTGTCTACCTGGTCCTAATATTTAATTTTATATTTTTCATGAGATATCTTAGTCACAAAATTACCATAATCTAATGCACTTTTGTTGAAATATATACTATATTCTCTTTGCTTTCTCAGACGAACCAAAAAACTTCTTCAATATTTTAGGAAGTGATTTCTCAATAGTTTTTACCTGTCCGTTGTCCGACACGGATTCCCTAGTCAGGCGCAGGTTATTGATCCTCTGCGTATGGTTTAATATTCAATGTGCGAACGCAACGACGACGGTGCGCGTCCGTTTGCTGCCCCGGCGCAGCCTGCTCCAAGTGAGAGTTTTGATTTTAGAACAATGGTAGAAAAAAAAAAGTTTTTTTGCGTTTAAAAAAGATGTGTGCTTTGCATTCTTAAGTTTTTTTTTCTGTTGGAATTTTAATTGGCGTAACACAAGGCTTTAGAAATGCATATATATGAATTTATTTCAATAATAATAGTTACCTTTAAGTAAATGTTCTATTTCACAACCATTGTCATTAGAATTACAAATGACACTTGAATAGAAAACGCATTAACATCTCCTGACACTTTATGTTGACATTTTATGTTTTGCCAGGAATACAATACGTACTTTCACTAACTCACATATACAAAACTTCACTAAAGCTAGAGTCTAGGTGCTACAGCATGCGTAGCCACCTTGCTATCACTGCCAAACGTATAGAAACGTAACGTAAACGTATATGTTTGTTTGTATGAACAACAAATTCAACTTTGACAAATAGCTTAATTGTTGTTCATACATAAAGACTTAATACAAGTGACGAAAATTGTTATTAATTTAAAAAAAATTCCGCATTATTCTGACACACGCGGGTTAACTGACGGGCACTTCCACTTGTTTTTTTCTATTCCGTGCGTGCAGCCCATTTGAAATTTCTATGATACTTACATCAATCTATGCACTCATAAAGAGAATCTTTTTTCTTTCAATTAAGTGTCGAAACATATTAAGATGGATCTACTCGTTGTTGTGGACATTTATGTTGACGACATTTTCATATTCATGCCTCAAAGGATCATAATTTCAACATGATGGCAATCATCCAGTTTGTCGATCATAGGGATACCGCCCAATGCCACCAAAACTTACATACCCATTACAGTTTATTCTCAAATAGTAGGGGAGGTTGCATGACAAATGAAGCTTACTATCCAGTTTCGGTTCTAAAGCCATTATAGTGCGGCTACGGCAAACCTATTTTGCATTTGATCACGTTGATTGAGTTAAAGTGTGCCGATTAAGCCGTCTTCCTACATTTCCAACTGGAGTGTGAATTAGAATCCAATTCATATACTATATACTGGTATTGTGTAGTACTTTATGTGGAAGAGGTTCTAGTGTCGGTGAAATAACTTCTGAAAGCTCTTTGATTTTGGGTAATAGAACTCTTAGTGAATTTAGTGGAATGTTATTCGATGTTGAAGAAAAGTTGGTAATAGTAATTGCAGTTAGTGAATGACTTGATTCCGATAGCTAAAATATTATTTGAAGCTATACGAAACTTTCTAAAGGTCTCAAATTGTAAATTCTAACAACAAAGATAGAGAAACTGGCTCAAAGCTGATTGAACTAAAGTTTGAAGCTGGTGAACAGCTAGTGCATACTAAGTAACGTTACTATATACCGCAAGAATGCATTTCATGTAAGACTTTCGTTCCAAAATTAGCATCCAAACGCCTTGTTTCGTCTTATTGATGTACCTTTCTCTTTTGGATCCAACTAGACTCGTAAACTACCAGTTTTTCTGCTTTTGATTATTCTGCTGCTTTTGATTATTTCCAGTCAATCGATGAAACCTATTTGAAGCTCCAAATGTGTAGCAATAATAAAAATTCTGCAAACAAAAATTGGTATCGACTTCCTTCCGAATAGACGCAGCACTTGGACGTATATGTTAATGTCAAACGATAAAATAAAAACAAAGGATATAGTGCCCAAGTTCGTTGACATCGACGATGTCATTCATTCCGTATTCTTGTATAATATTCGGAAGTGGAAAAAAAAGTTAATGTTAAAATTATCCCTGACGTTTGACTCGGCGGCCATTTGTTAGCTAAAAAAATTAAGAGCTATGGCTACGGTAATAGCTGTCGTAACTTTGACATCGAAAGATCAGAAGGTTAGATGCGTATACGAATGTGTTGTATTTATAAAGATTACCTTTGTTTTTTTGTTGTATGCTAAACTGAATGTTGGAAGCATTTAATTTGTTGTGTTCAGCATGATCTATTTTTGTTAAACGATATACAGGTTTTTTTTAAATTGATTTTTATCAAGTATACGAGAATAATAAAAAATACTATCAATAGCACCAGCAGAATAACTCCTATGAGAGGCCTCAAACAATTTTTGAAAAATAATATTTTAACAAGAGGGGTCGAAAGAGAGGATAATGAATTAAACAACAATACATTAACATTAATACATTTAAACTAAAAAGAGTGAGAGGGCGATTACTTAGCAAGTATACTTAGCAAGATGCCTGACAATATGATAAGTCATAAATAATCAGCCAACTGGCACGCCAGGGCAGCTCTTATTTATATCAACTAGTTGTCAATCTGACACCTCTAGTAACGCGGGCCCAATTAATGTAATCACGGCTAATATAATCGGTAACAGATGGATGATTTGTTGGGTTATCTAGTGCTAGTTTTAGTTGGATTGCAAGTTTATCATTTTTAGAGTTATTAATGGCTATACCACTTACCTTTCTCTATTAATTGTTTTACATTTGAGAAAATCTGATAGTTTTTTTCATATGCTGTCTTTGTTATGTGTTTTTCCTCTATTATTTTATGAACTTCACCTCACTATCATAGCACAAATTACAGTATTTGTTTACGTCTTTCATCTCTAATCGTAATTTCAGCAAGTAAATGCTTTGTTGAAACAAATATTGCCTCAAAGATACTTCCTTTAAGTATCTATATTTCAATATCAAGCTTCACTTGAAGGATCTTAGGAAACCATCAGACCTACAAACTAGTAATCAGCAACATCAATAAAACGAATACCTCCAACTGTCTTAAGCTACCCGAAGCCACAGCAATTCCTCACTGAGAACTTTCCATCTTTGGCGAACGATGCAAACAAATGGAGTAATGCCGAACTCACCAAAGGCTTTAATCTTAATTATTATCTTGCTCTAGTTTCAAGTTGGCTAAGGAATCTGGGGACTAAGATGACTACGAGTTACAGATTGCCACAGTATGGTCCGATAAGTCTGAGTTTGTATTCAAAGAGTACCGTACCTACTTTAACTATTAGCTATCAACAATATTTACCCTAACGTCCCCTGAAAATAACAGTCAATGTTATGAACTGAAACTCAAAGCATTTACTTCACTTGAATTTTATTTCATATAATACCATTGACAAGCACTTGTAAAGGCGTCGTCGGTCAGTCGGGAACATGAAGCTAGTTACCCATTCCAAAACGTAGTAGGTTCCAATGAAGGAGAACGGGCAAGAAACAGGCAGGCAGTGATATCGACTAGGAAACTGAAATCATGAATTCAGTTCATGATTTTTAACCCCCCTGAGGGCGTTGGAGTTTTTCGTCGGTTATTAAATAAAAAGATAGCTGTTCCATAAATTATGACAACGCGGACCCAGTGCGGTTCCCACTTTCCTTGTCTCATCTGTGGGAAACATTATAGGCTGATTATAATACATTATGACCGCGAAGCTATTGCACTTGTCTATGAAACACAGAGAAAGAGTTAGATTTTAGTTATGATAAACGATGAAAATTTTCCAGAATCATGGGGTGAATTCATGATTCAGCCGTACCTGATTACATGATACCTTAACCTCTTTTTAATGCTTTTCCCCGAATTTATTTTATAAACCAATTACCTTCCAACAGAATTTACTCAAACCCCAAATTGCCAATAATTAACACCCTAACCAATAAAACCAGATAGTTCCACGAGCTGTCTTGTAACCCTCAGCAATTTCTCACTCCGAACTTTCGTTGTCGCAAACTTTCGAGCCCGTAAACGATACATGCAAATGGCGCGGATTTCGGTCGCGCGGTACGCCGCGACCCGCGACTGATTCACGCTCGCGACTTGTCAATCCTAACTCGTAGGGCTGTCACCCAACGAAATTAATCACAGGACACGACGCAAAGTTATATTGCACGTCAATATATAAGTTTCCCTCCCTCGCACGCTCGAGGGGTGTGATGCAAGTGTAGCTTGACGTGACACGTTATAAATTATTGTTGTAGCCGCCGAGAGCTTGATTAATTTTGCTTTTGACGTGTTTGATGAGAATACTGCGGTATTGGTTTTGAGGTCAATCGTGTTTGAAGAATGATATGATGGGATGATAATGTCATTTTAATATAATGGAACGAACGGGCCATTAGGTTTATCTTTCAGTGGACGTCAGACGCAATTAGGTGGGACGTGTTATCGAAATGCAGCCTTGTGGTTTAGCTCATATGTGTTGTAATATTATACGAAAAGTTTACTTAAATTATAATTCACTTTATTGCATTTGGTTTCTTCATTTCTTCTGTCTGCTGGTCCAGTTGGTGGGTACAAGTTACGAAAATATCTTCTGGCAGTACTTATTAACTTATTACCTTTTTGATCGATTCGTATGCTATAATTTCTGTAGTTTGTTGTTATTATTTGGCTGCATATAATCGATATTGTGATTAGGTAGTTTTTTGATAAGCAGAAAAGAAATGTTTCTGTAATATTCTCACTTAGTTAGGCAATCACTTTGTTTCTTTCAAGATATATGTTTAAAATCAACGACGTTTTAAATGCAAATAAAAAATTGTGTGATACACAACATTATCATTTGATAACTAAATTTATTCGGATAGTTCCAAAGAATAGCTAAAAACTCAGTAACGACCTTCTCCGAAAATCATTTCGTCACTGGAAAAAATGAAAAAAACTTCCCTTTTCAATCAATCAACTCAGCGGTTCACAGCTGCACAAAATGTTATTCAATTTTCTCTCTCAAAAGAAAATAATAACAACAACATTTGAAAACCCTATAACGAAGAGCGCGCATCGACGCGAAGTGCACGGTACACGAATTAATTGCCTATTGATTGTAACGAGAGCCTTTGCCGATACGACAAACGACGTACTTTACGCTGACTAATTAGAGCTTGTTTACGTAGTTTACGTTTTCCTGTATGAAAAGTAGTGGGTTAAACAGACATTCAAGTGGTGGTAATCGTGAGGTCCTGGGTTTGATTCCCGCGTTGGGCAAAGTGTTATTGAGTTTTCCATCAGTAATTACTCACCGAAGAACCTGTTGACGGCAATGGGCTCGCCCCCTATTACATGGGACTTAAACTTAGCGAAATGTTGGTGTACTATTATGTAATAAAAAAAAAAAGATTAATTTTGTAGTAACAGGAGTTAAAAGACCGTCACAGGCAGTAGATTTTCTAGTTTTTTTTTCAAATAAATACCCGTAATTTTTATAAAACATAGCATTTTTTTTTAAATATAATTTTCTGTTAAATATTATGAGTTACAGACTTACTTACTTACTTATCACCCGATTCCGGCTTGACGTGAACTTACTTGACATCCTTTTTTTTTTTTTTTTGGGTGGGAAATCATCAAATGACTTCTCCCGCTCTGGGTGGAGCGGGAGGGCGTGTCAGACTTTTACTGACTAAAACCCACCCGTGTTCCTTCAGTTGCCTGTGCCAGGACCACGGTTATCTCTATCTAATTACCCGCGGCCCTAACGGACCCCGTCATTTTGTGCTGACATCTCTTTGAGGCGCGCGTGGAACACGACGCGCCGTCGACCCGGGCCTGGTCCCTACCGGACGGCGAGCTACCCATTGCTCGCCGTCCGCAAGCCCGCGCCTACGGTGGCCGGGAATCTGCAGGCGACTCCCGACGCCCAGGGCGTCTCCTGCGGCGACTAGGGGCGTGAGAGCGCAAGGCTCTCTCCCTCACGCGCTCCGCCTCCTGCTTCGCGAGCATTACTGCTTCGCAGAAGGAGGTGACGGCTTTCCATTCCCTCTCGCTCCGTACCATGGCCTCAGGCCGGACGCGAGAGATCGCCGCCGCCGATCGCCTCCGCGAGGACACTGCGGTGCTCCACCCAAGCTGGGCATACCTCCACCGTATGCTCCACCGTGTCCTCCGGGCGATCCACACAATGGTGACACCCGGGCGTTTCCTCCCGCCTACTTGACACCCTGTATTAGCCAATTTAAGCTTCCACAAATTTAGTCTTCACATCTATTTCAATGAGACATGAGCTTTACCACAATAGTGCTGCCTACTATCGTATCGTAGTGAGCTAAGTTAAAATAATTCTTCTTGCCTCCGCTACGAAACTGGAATTATTTTTCTGTAATAAGTAGGTAAATATTATGTCATGCTGCAAATCCTTTTTTTTTATTAATAAAAAAAAGAGTTTTGCATAAAGGCTCCCGCAATAGCCGCGACGCCACAGCGCCAAGGGCATCGCTCGTAGCGCGACACGCGGTGCCTTTGTGTCACGCTGTGGCGTCGCGCCAGTGTCTACGACCCTTATATCGTTCGTAAAGACGTTATAAAATCTTAGTTATAGCCATAGTAATACTATTAATTTAATGCTAACTATGACAAAAATAGCGAGACTCATCGACCAAAGAATTAACAAGTTTACAATAGGACTATAAATCACCAAGTCTATAGATATTCAGTAATGTCATACTTAGAAGGTGTGCCGTAGTAAAAACAAAGTACTATTAACTTCTTAACCCGATTTCAACTATACAACAAAAACGTTCAAGAAACCTTCGAATATTTTTGTGAAACTCCTTGACACCGTTGTCTAATCAACGTTTGTAACCATTGACATTAAATTACCGAGTAATTTATAACAGTTAACTTTTTTTTTTTACTAGCCTACTCAGTCCCACTCCTAGTGCAAAGGCCTCCCTCCACTCCTTCCATCTTTCGAGAGCTCGCGCGTCCTTCTTACAGTTTTAACCAGCTGCTCAAGCGAGATCCTGCAAGTTTGTGAATAACAATACTGCGAGATCTCGCCAATTTCGAGATCTCGCGAGACAGTTTTGTGTGTTTTTTTTTGTTGCAAATTATCACAATATTGGAATATATTAGAAAAAAAAATTGTAAAAATTACGAGTATTATAAGATAAACCTTTATTTTTACGAATTGTTTCAATAGATTTAAAAGCATCAAACATTGTTTGACGTATCTGTCATGTAATTTTTAATAAAATACTGAGTAGTAAACTTTGACGTACGTATCTATCAAATAACAAATGAAAGAAACAACCAGTCGTCTCTTCTATTATCAAACAAAAATCTTTTAGTAATAAAATTGTTCTTTTATCCGCGCTTCGATTAATGACGTTTTATGCTGGGAGATTGCATTCCCTCATGTCATTACGTCATCAGCCAAGTCTTTCCTAACTATGTTTGGGTAGGATTCCAGACTATCCAGCAGCTCTTGACATGGAGCGACTGCCTACCTGAAGTCCGTGACCCATTCACTGGGTAATATGATACCGCTTGGTAAGATTGGTTGAAAGAGTTTCGGGTTTATATTACGGTTTAAGATCGACGAATGACAGCTGGGACCAACGACTTGACTTACTTTCAGAGACACGGATATAATGGCTAGTTTTATCATCAGCGTAAAAAAATAATGTTTAACGACTTGTACTTAGTAGCCGATTTCACCAATGTTACTGAACGCGTCCAGCACATCTAAAACGCGTTTAAGAGCCGTCAGTGATTATTCCCGTTCTCGTCGCGCGGTACGGTTAATGTATATAACTTCACACTAGCGCCCCGCCCGTGCTAGTATGAAGTCACATAGTCGTGACGTTACTTCTACGATAGTACTGTCCTTGTCTATCACTTATTTTAAAAACGTTTATAACTTTGCAATTTTGTAAGCTTTTACACTTATACGTAATATAGTTTGCACTATTTGGCAACAAACAATTTTTTGAGTTTTTTTTTTTAAATTCGTCATCTACACTGCCGGAAAAATCGCCTTACACACAACAGAAAAAAAAACTCCGCCTTATTAAGTCGTTTTATAAAGTTGATGTTTATCTTCATTACCCTACGTGTGGGGAAAGACCAAAGGCAGGATGGATGGACTGTGTGAAAGATGACTTAACCCAACACAACAACACAAGACAGCTTGGTTTGTCCACCGGATTTGTCGTCAAAGCAACGCTGCCTCCCTGTGCGAGCTCCCCCGGGCCGTGACCAGCGTGTCATCTGCGTAACACGTCAGGTCCGCTAGATAGGACACCACCTAGATGACGCATAATAGAGAAATAAAGAAAAAAATTACATGTTTACGGCGACCACAAATAATTTCGGAAAGGCCGGAAGAGTACTGAGAAAGTCATTAATACCTTCAGATTAGAAACGAAAGTAAAGATCTCATTACGAAGACTTAGTGCCGATTTCACCAGTGAAACTGAACGCAATCAGTACATATACTACTTTTAAGAGCTGTCAGTGTAATTTTTTTCAATGGTATATTGACTCTGACAACTCTTGGACACGTTTTAGATGTCCTGAACCCGTTTGGTAACATTGGTGATATCCACCATAAGGTCTGATTTTACGAGTGAAACTGAACGTGATCAGTACATAAACTACGTTTAAGAGCTGTCAGAGTCATTGTTTTCTGTGGCATATTGACACAGACAGCTTTGGAACGCGTTTTAAATCTCCCGCAAACAGGCGCGACGCGACAGTGAGACACAAAAGCACCGCTCATCGCCGAGCCTTTAAATATGCTGAGCTCGTTCGGTTCAACACAAATATAACGCGGTCAAGAGCTGTCAGTGTCAATATTCCATAACAGTTTTGACACTGACAGCTCTTGAACGCGTTTTAGACGTGCTGAACGCGTTCAGTCTTATTGGTGAAATTCGCCTTTAATATTAAGAGTTCTCATAAAAGAATGAGCATACATTATGACACTACAGACATACTTTAAAACAACAAATCTGTTACAAATTTAATTTTACTACACAAAATGTCTGGCAGAATCTAAATATTTATTAAATACTCGAATATATGAAGCCCATATATTGCCAGGCGTTGTATTTCAAGAATGTTAGCACCTATGCGACACTGTTGCCACTAAATGGTAGGTATTGTTCTACTTACAGATAAGTCGCTGTCAGCTATGGAATTTAGACATTTAGTGAACAGTCTGAAAGTCAAGGCACCAAAAAAATTGCTACAAAGAATTATTTATCTTGAAAACCGATTTTTATGTTACTCGTGGCTGTTTTGCTATACCAACATTTTTGTGAACAACAATTTCTCCGTCATTCAAAAAAAATAACCTAATAAAATACTATTAAATATATAAATGTATACATATATTTCAGACAGCAGTCCACAGGGATTGTTACAATTTTACTTCTAATGTTAGTAGGGTTATACACACGATCGTATGACACAGATTAATATAAAACAATTAAAATTCAGCGTGAAGCTGCATCCACTTCTTTCTATTATTTTCTGCAAACACCAATTTACTAGCTTCTGCCCGCGACTTCTTGTTCCACCGACCCATCCCGTCGCATCGCATTACCTACCCGCGCTATTAGTTTTTTTTTATGGCATCTCGCAGGTCAACCTATGAGGTTGTCGTCTGCTTAATTAGTTCGTTTTCGCTTAGCTTTCTTTTTGACTTCTTTTTCTTTTTGCTCGGCTCCTAAGGATCATAGCGTTGTTACATAGCCGACGATATTCCTTAATAGATGGGCTACCAAATGTAAAAATAATTTTACAAATCCGACCGGTAGTTCCAGACAAAACACCCTACATACAAACTTACAAACAAACAAATCTATTTGCGGTCATTACTTATTCTGATCAGTTTTTTTTTATTGTAACTTGTGTGACATATAAAACCCCTTTAAACCTTAAACCCGGCACGTCTACTACAATAAAATTAATTACAAAACGCGCAATTAAATCCACACTCCCGCCCATGTCCGTAACCAATAAAAACGTAACAAAAAAAAAACATCCCGACCATTTACATAATTCACCGATTTCACGAAACAGCTGCGACTTTTATATCAATCCTGTACTTACACATTTGTGGTTTGAAATGTTTTGTGTGTGTGCGTTAAATATGTAGTGTGTTCGTGTGTGCGTGTGTCTGTTTAACTAATGTGGTATAGCACACAGGAAATGTTCGCGTTGACAGGTAAAATGTATGTGTGTATGCTGTAAATATAAGGACATCGTTCTTGTGTGGGTCACAGGGCTGACAAGCCGTATTTTGGGACTTTTCGGTGTATAAATTAAAGTATATTACCTACTGTTAGAATAAGTAAATATTTAAAGGAAAGTTTTAAATTCTAAATTGAGGTTTATTGTTGAGTACTTGTTTACTTTTGTTGTTCAATGTAATTGCTTGTTTCATTAGGTGATTTTGAAATAAGAAGCAAAAAAAAACAAAGCTAAAGCTGTATTTGTGCCCGGTTCATGGCAATAGGCTCGCCCCCTATTACATGGGATTTAAACATAACTAGCGAAATGTGGGTGTAGGTACTATAAGTACACCTCTGCCTAACCCTTCTGGGATTACAGGCGTGATGTTATGTATGTTTGCTAATACCAAGCAACGTATGAAGTTCAATATTTCAAGACTAATTTCCTCAACGAATGACCAAAATTACAGATTGTCGAAAGATTTATAATGTGCGATGTGAAAATTCAAGAAAAGAATGACTTTTTGTTAAGAAAGTAATTTGTCGTCTCTTCTTAGAGTAGAGATAGAAGTGGATATGCTACGCATGCAGCTTGCGCAGGTTGACCGGGTTCTGTCGTCGGAAAAATAGACAAAATGACAGATATAATAGACAAAGCGACAGATATAATAGACAAAATGGCAGATAGTAAAGACATAATGACAGATTTATTTTACCATCTGTCATTTTGTCTATTCTTCCGTCGACAAAACTTGTTTCTACTGTAATCTTTCTCACGTAACAACCCTATCCTAATGTCACATAGATCCGACAACAATGCAATTTACTCACTTAATGTCCTTTCACTAGACGTTGACGCTTGCAACCAGCCCATAACCAAACTCACTTACCTACATATCTTTTCAGGCATTTTCCCTGTACATTTTCGACAGTTCTATCGAATAACGGCCAAACCCAATAACCTAAGACAGATCGCTACTGATGATAGACAGTACAATTCTATCTGTCTCTGTCAAACAAATAGCTGTGTCGCATACTATGGCTTCATTGGGACGTAAAAACCAGAGATTGATAGGTTTTTAGAAAAACCAATTCACCAATTTTGGATAGATCTCTAGTACGCCAAAATTGGTAAATAAGTTTTAGACCTTTAATTGTTTTAAACAAAAATTGGAAATATACTAGATACGTTATTTGTTTCGGCTGTAAAGGGACATCATTCATAAACTTCTGTTATCTCCGTACTTCAAATCAACGTCAAAGTCACAAGGAACATTACACGTCTCAAAATTTAATTGAAAACTAAAGTTCTTGCGACAGTGATATGAATATCATAACCGTCGTGTGTCAGCCCTAGTACGGTGTCATATATATGTGACAACAATGCATCTGTTATGCTGACTTCGCGCCTTGAAGCCGTTGATATGTCCCGGACATGGAGTAAGAAGGCATGGAGGGTTTAATAATAGGTACGCATTTTACTCCAAAGACAAGAACATTCCTTCAATCGCGAATCGCATTTTGATCAACATTTATTACGTTAAATAGAACTGCAAATTGCACACAAATAAAGTAGACTTGAATTTGCGTCTTCTGAAACAGAAACGTTTGCCTTTGTAAGTTTGGGTCCATGGTCGCCACATTGCTTGTAGACGTATGGCAATAATACAGGGATCAACCAAGTGATTTGTTATCTGAAATCGCAGAAATCATAAGGTATGGATGGATGGTGGCCTACATTGAAGGATTCACTTTTATTTTTACACTTGTATTTGCATTATCCTAATACTAACAAAAGGTATTTTACATGGCAGATGTGAGTGGAAACGGCGGGAGGGGATGCCCTAGGAGGACTTACATATAGTCATCTTATTGGTGAAGTTCCTCAGAAAGTCCAGGTGCGTAGTAGTCGCAACCGGCGCGCCGTATATGGCCAGATTTATGAACGTAAACGAGCCAAAAGGAGTATGTGAGGATCGTAGCAGGTGGCGTTTTGTGGTTTCTGCTTACCGCCATGGGAAGAAGGCTTGAGTTTATGTATGTATGCATCCTAACAGCAACTGCGTATTGTAGTCGTGACGTTTTCATTATCTTCTGTACTTAGATTATGTTATTATAACAGTCCCATTTAGTTACGTGTTAGTCACATCAATAGATCGCCAGCACATTACCACTCCATTTACCCACAAATCCATGGTCGTCTAAGAAGTGTACCTTTGTGTGTATGTCACGTTGTTCATTGTTTTGCGTCCGATTGTCTATGGGTCCGCTGAGGGATCGCCAGGGTACTATCGCTTTACCATTTCTGTGACACACTTAGAACGGATACCGGTGTGCTGTTGATAAGGAATTGTTATGCTTCTTGTTTGTAACGTTTCCAAGGACAATGTAATGAGTACTACGACAGTTTTTCAAAATGTTGACAAAACTAATTATACGACTTCAAATGACGCAGTCCGTTATGCCGCTAACAACATGGATTTAAATATCTTCAATGTCTCTACAATCACTGCTTTTTAGATTCATCGTTGCTGTTATGCTCCCACCCTTGAATTCTGCAAGATATGCATTATCATCAACTATACTTGACTCTGTGTCTTCATGATTGTTACATGCACTAACAGAGCATTAATTCGTACATAAACCTTCAGTCTTCTTATCAATGACACCGGCTTCCGTATTCAAATCATTATGATTTACACTAAGTCTATAAAACTTAATCCACTACGTCACGGTCGACACTCAATGTATCCGTTTCACCAGTAATGGATTCCAAACGTGACAGTTGGTACAACCGATCGCTGCTCACAAGGAGCACACGTTTCCTATTTATCATTAAACGTGCGCCTTTCCTTAATAAGTTTTCCTTCGCCGTATATAGCAGGTAATGGATTTTAGTATAGTATCGTGTGCTTAGAAATCGTCACGTTCGTTACCTTGCGATGATTGGTCGTCAGGAGTCATTTGCTGCGTTTTCATTGGTTTATCTTCTCTATACTTCTGTTTTATTCTGTGTTTGTTACTTCACGACGCGTAGCATGATTACCATAGAAATAGATTTTGTCGTCGGAAGAATAGACAAAATGACTAACTGTAGAACGATTTGTACGGCGCGATGTCAAAATTCAAGAAAATAATAAGAAAATGTCAAAATTTTAGAAAGTGGTTTGGCTTCTCTTCGTAGAGTTGAGATGGAAGGGTTCATGCTACGCCCGCTGGAGTATCATCCTGATAATCTGCTATGAACTCAGGAGCTCGGCTAGGCAAGAATAACCTAAGACTGATCGCTACTGACGATAGATAGTACAGTTCTATCTGTCCCTGTCAAACAAACAGCTGTCAACGTTATAGAGTCGCATACTTTGGCTTTATTGGGACGTTTAAACCAGAGATTGATAGGTTTTTCTCTATCCAGTGCGCCGTAATTGGAGATAGATATTTAGATTTTATTGGGTTCGGCCGTAAATGTATTTGGTAGCTTTCTATCTTGGGTAGTTCCCAATTCAAGCTCTAAAGCTCCATATTTTTTTCTACCCGATTCTATCATTCAGATAATCCTATCTTAACAAAGGTCCCTTAACCTGACAAACGAAGCAATCTAATGTAATGTCGACCTAGAGGACCGACCCGCATTTCTGTGCATATCTCAATACGGTCGTCCACATCGCTATCTGTTTCAAGATAAATACATATATTTACCTGAAAGCGATGAAATATTCAAAGGGCCTCAACCCTTACTTACACTTTGGAACTGTAATTAATATTAAACTGCGATTTAACGTTGTAATTGTAATATTTGGGAGTAGAAATTATGTGGGATGTTTTGACTTTAAACGGTGTGTTTTTATGATTATTTTGAATAGTTAGAGAGATTTGAGTCCACCCGTTACTAAATGTGGATAATGTCCAAATTGACAAAAAAAAACTTGAACACACGGCCACACATCAAGCTATACATTTCCAGTTTTAGCTGACCTCGCATTGTATAGGCCTTTCGTACAATGTGAAGTCAATCGATACTGGAAATGTATATACTTGATGTGTAGCCGTGCTTACAGCAGCATCTGAAAATAGCATCCACTTCAAAGGTCGCTTCAGGCACAATTTTAAATGCTTTGACTGATATAAAGAGACTCTACTCCAGTAAATCTCCAAATTATGAAACGTGATTTAAATTAATTTAAAGTCTCTTGAATAATACCCAAACATTTTTACATTGGTAACACTAGCATATTTGCTTACATCTCTCATAATGATGCCTGCGATCAGTCTCAAGCTCGCGTTACCAAAGTTTACCAACTATGAAAACAAAACAAAAGCATACACAACACTAATTAATACCAAAACAACACGATGATCCAACAATTACAGTTGGACAAAACAATAATATGATAGGCACAATACCCTTCAAATATTAACTGTGGAGATCAATAATGAACGTGTAACGGACACCTGGATACGAAAATCCCTTGTAAGTCCCGCGGGCGAAATGTACCGATACATGTAGAACTTTAGTAGTAACTGTAGGTAGGTATATTAATTGGAAAATGTTGTCTGTAGTTTAATGTCTTTGGTGTGCGAACTCACGCATAACTTATGTGCGAAGTGGAACAGTAAAATGTTCTTCGATGCGTCATATTTATACGTATATAACGAAAAACAAATGTAATGATATTAGCAAGCCAAAACATAAGATAAGATCTGTGTACTGTTGGTATGGTATCGATGTATGGTCAATCGAAACAAAAAATCAGACCATATCAGTCCACTGCTGGATATCAACCTCTACTAAGTTACGTACGCATAGAAACTCCTTTTTATCATTATTTTCTCCTCCAGTCTACGCAACTGCCCTATCCAGTCTGATGCTATATTATGTAGAATAATTTCACAATTAATAATGCATTTTATCGCCTGTAACAATATACCTACATTAATGTAATTTTACAGTAATATTCACATAAAAGTAATAAAACAGTAACTAAAATGTGTCCACTGCGGTTATTGAAACGCGCGCGTATACAAAAATTTTCACGGATATTAAGCTCACGTCACGCGTTTTATGTTTTTGTCACGGAATTAATATTTGTTAAGCAATTATTGTATTTCATATCTGTGCTACCAAATTTATCTTCTGTTTTAACGTGAATTGGTTTTTTGTCACATGTTAACAACTTATTATTAAAAAGTTAAAACGAAATGAGATATTGTAGGGAGTTAAGTTTTTGACTACTAAAGACGGAATAATTAAGATAGGTACTGCAATGATTACCGAAATTCCTACTTTTACCACAGCACCCAAAAATGACATCGAGTACAAAATGTGCGTCTCAGAAATTTGCACACAATGGGCACTTGTGCAAATGGAAACATCACTTGCCACAATACTTGTCCGTCATTATGTTTCTACATAAATATCACTGATCATTGTGACCGAGGCCATGAGAAAATTCACTTTCCTCTTGAAAATAAAACCAACACGCATTGTGTGTGTGGGAAGAGAACGTTTACACAAACGCCATGAAGTAGTGAGCAGAGTAAATATAACGAGAAACTAAAACAAAATGAATTAATTTGTGAACGCCCAGTGCGAATCACCTGACCACCGCTACACTAACACTTTTAATTAAAAGGATGTGCCCCGTGGTGGCCCTCAGGAGTTTGTCAGACAAAATACAATTGAAAACGTACGGCCACAGTGAATCTACAAAGTTGTGTGTTTGAGATAGTTTTATATTTATATTTTTTTTTTTGTTTGTATTTTTTTTTTTTGGAAACAGGAAGTTTTAATGACATGATTTATCATGTATTTAAGAGGATACAATTTGTTCAAAAGTCTGTACTTTGCCGCATTAATATACAACAAACAGTTGAATCTGAAAGCAAATTAATTCTAAGTTAATTCTATTATCTATTCTTAAGCTTTCCGTCGGCAAAATATGTAAATTCAGGAGTCGAGACTTTCAAATCTGTTACTCGACTCGACTCAAATATCTCTTAAAGCTTAATAATCAACTAATCCGCGCTCTAAACTGGTTTGTGTCAATAACAAACAAAATTCATGAATTTATTTCCAACACTTCAAACTGTTCATTTAAACACCTTTTAGCGAATTTAATTCACACTTGACAGTAGAGAGCAATGCCAACACTATAAACTTTCCAAGCTTCCATTACATCTTGACGTTTCGTGACAGCGCAGCTTAAGGCAAACGTCAATAGACAAAACTGAGAATCTTGCTATCTATGGAATAAAGGCTATCTGGTTATTTATCTGAGGATTGAAAAATCGGCCCATAGACCAAATACAGTACATTATTATATTAGTTTCGTTTTTACCTGTGGGTCAATATATACCGGGCATTCCGTGAAAGCTGTAATCGTAGCTCCGTAAGTAAATTAACAGTGATTCAATCAAACTGTTCATTCGTACAATTATTTGTGATATCCAACTAATCATCTTCCTTATGCATGGCTTCTTCTGTGGTAAAGAAGCTGCCTTTATTGCGCTTTTAAATTAGAAAACCAATGAATCACGGGTTTTTGTAGAACCTATGATTGTGTGAACTATGACATTAATTGCAGTCGCTCCACGGAGCGGAATTTCCCTCTAACTAATTACTTATGCATTTTTTTTTTTTCAAATTACTACGCCATCCTTACCATGTAGCTATATAACATGAATTTCTTCCTCAGACACTCCCTTTTAATGAGTCCCGCCGAACTTGCGGCAAGTACACCCTAGGAACACACAACACTACCTGACACGTACAACCTCATAGGTTGACCTGCGAGATGCCATTCCCAAAAAAAAAAAAGCTCGTCGCTCTATAGTCTACTCAACGCTCCGACGACAACTCGATCCCAAATTAAGCCCCACTCGATACCTGGAATTATCGGATGCGAATCGATTCGACAGACTCCGCTCGCATCACTCGCATCGTTGGCGATACCAAATATTGACATTTCATATTGAGCCGGCGACCGGTACGGACGAATGGACGGGTACGGTATTTAAATGTACAAATAAATTGTTTGGTTACTAAATATTGTGGTTATTTGAGCTTATTTATGATGATTTTAATTATGCCATATATAATTGCATTATCCTATATTCTTGAAAAGTTTGAGCCGAAAACAAAGCTTAAATATTGTCTCGCTGACGGTGGCGCGTGTCTTGGATCATTTAGTTCCCTTCAAAATGGTTAAGCTGAATGGTGCTGATCCATGCGTCATGTTCGTGAACGGGCACCGTCAGTTGGGATTGGTCATCTCTTAGCTGCCACGGCTTATTTTAATCATTTATTTTTGCATAGTTTTTGCTGCACTCTGGACGCTTTTAACGTGTACGGTTTTTGTACATCGTTCTCACTTATAGGGTCAATATTAATGATGTAACTAATATATTTATAACAACAATATTATTTAAAAGAGTGTCCATGGAGTTTCTTGCCCGTTCTGCTCCATAGATACCTACTACGCTTTGGAATGGGCAACTAGCGTCATATTTCTGACTGACCGATTCCTTGCCAATTCAAAAGTGCCCGTAAATGGTTTAATTTAAATAAATGATTTGAGTTTATTAAACTTGGGCTAAGTTTAATAGTTTTGTTCTGTTCCTGTTAGTCAGTATAAGTTAGTTCCTGTTTAAATCACAAAACAATGTTATCTGCTACTAATGAAAGTAATAACTACCAATCACGTTGATTCGCTGCTTTGACAACAGCACCCTATTTGCGCAGTAATACACTATCGAACAAAATCTGAATCAATTGCTAATCCATCGCTTCATATGTTCGAAAAATTTGTCAGCTCAACAACATTAATACCGCAATGAATGTTGTTGAACTGTCAAATACTGTTATGCTCGGTTCCTATACACAAAAACGAATCGTTTTCCTTACCAAAGGTAGCATTTTTTGGCCAAACTAAGCATTTAAAGAGGTTCGTAAGCTTATTTAACCTGTAATAGCTACTTCCATATGGGAGGGTCTACTACGCGAAGCTATGAGTTCTTCGCTTCATTATTGGTAAAGATACAATAAGAGTTAATTTTAACCAATGACGTTCCGTAAATTATTATAGGAATCGGCCATTAGAATGTTAGGCAACAACCCCGCAAATTAAATTAAGCTCGCTTTCTTAAATCCGGAGTTAATCTAAAGGTTCGCAAGCGTTCATTTTCTCAAGCTCCTAAGTATCTCATGACAATATGTCACGCTATCTCCACTGAAGCAGACAATAAAATTAAGTATAAATAAATCTACTTAGAACTTCAGATACATCGCACTATAACCTTATTATCTCCAAAGTTTCACTAAAATGGATCATACGCTTACAATATAACAGGAAGATAAAGCCATATCTCACAAAGAGATACGACGTTTCGCACAATCAAATCTCGGGCTAATAATTCGATTTGCTCATTTGACTATAGACCGGGACATCAGGCAATCAGACGGTGGGAATGTACCTAACCTATTTGCGTAATGTCTCATAGCACACACTGACACCGCGGAGTAAGAGCATCCGTGTCAAGTCAAGTGAAATGGAAAGCGTTGACACTATCACAAATTCACAATCTATGTGTTGTTTAATTTTCTCACGCGTTTTGTGCGTACGGCACGGGACACACAGATGGTTCAGCTGACGAGCGAATGTTTCATTAATGTTTTCTGACACAGTTTGACAGGCGTGTCGTGTCAAAAGTTGTTTACGTTTGTGCTTAATAAATATTGTTTGACTGTGTCTGAATGTTTACTTGTTTAATATTGTTAGGTTATTGTTTTAACTTTGCCAGAAAATTGTTGGTTAAATATTTATGTGTATTTTCAAAGCAAACAATATTTTGGTAGCTTGTTAATTGGGTCATTATCTTACTTTTATCTCATAAGCGCATTAAATAATCGGTAGCGATGTTTTTGCATTTTTTTTTGTGACGTTGTCTATCTTTAATTGGGATCCTATGATAAACTTACGGCCAAACCCAAAAACGTATCCATAACCAATTAAAGCCAAAGTATGCGACCCTTAACGTGTTGACAGCAATTTGTTTGACAGGGACAGATATAGTTGTACTGTCTATCATCAATAACGATCTGTCTTAGGTTATTGGGGGAGTTTATTTTACAAACCAAGCTACAACATCTTAATATCCGTGTGTCCTCGTTCTTATTTTACCGCGACTCCACGACTACGCTATCTAACATCTCTGCGAACTTCCAGACGAACGGACACAATGACGGCCCCATTGTACAACAAACGTCATATCTTGCCCGTAATCGTGACGCTCATTGATTCAAATGATGTAAACAAATTTTAAGATAGGTTACCGAGTGAATATCATCGTAACTTGAGATACGGCTTTGTTTGTGACGAAACGTGACGAAGTTTGTGTTTTCTTTCGATTGAAATTGTTTTTTTGTGATACTTATTTTGTAACGCGATAAACATAGCTTGTAGCACTCAAATTGTAACCCGTAATAAGTGTTTTTAACACTGTCTTTTAAAACTGTTTAATAAGAAAAACTTTTAAAAATGTAACAGACACAATAATGTTACAGTATAAAAGTATAACGTTTTATATGTGTTAATAACGTAACAAAATAAGCAGTTTAAGTATAATTGCACGGTACCGCAACAACGCGCGGTTGACAGACAGACGCGGCGTTACCAAAATAGCCTCAATCGAGTCTGGATAGAGGCTATTTTGGCAACGCCGCGTTTATCTGTTACACTTATCAACACTGTTAACACTTTTATATCGGTAACAGGTATAGTACTGTTACACTTTTGTAAGTGTATGGGTTAAAACATTGAAAACTCATACTAGAAAGAAGTGTTACATATTTGATTCTATTATCATTTCAAAATGTAACATTTATAATTCTATAACCTTCATGAAGGTGCTTGTAGTAAGTCCCTGTTTTTTGTAGGTACAGGGTTTCAGGTTTTGTTTCTGTATTAAATCAAGAATTATTCATTTACTATTCTCAGTATTGCCTAACCACCAATTGTAATAAAACTTGTTAGGCATATTTTATATACACAGTTTTTCATCGATGATCAGCAACAGCGACGCGACATCCTTGATCCCCTGAAAAAAAAAACACAATTTCATTTTAATCATACTAAACCTAATCTAGCCCGCAGCAATCAAGCAAATTGTCGACAGACGCACAAAAAAATAAAATAATATTACGTTTCACGTCGCCATGTTGACAAGAGTCGCATATCCCTTTATTCGTCTGAAAGTAATCCCCCCTTCACGTTTCTCGCGAGTAATATCGCTATTTATTGTATTATTCGCATTTCTTCTCGCATCAAAGATCAACAAAAGGAACAACGTAATAAACTGAACAGGTACGACGACGTTTCAATTTACGAATAAATTGCTCTATCGACGGAGTACATCGGTATTGGCAAAGCACTCCTCCCCGCACATAGATATTTATACGAATTGCTAATAAAATGTTTTTTTTTTTGCGAGCTAAGCACACTTTTAAAGGGAAACGTTTGCCTTTTCTATGCTTCTTCTCAGATCACAAATTCGACGATATTTTCTTAATATTCGATTAATGAGGACACTTATTTACGAGTTTACGTAAAATCATGTATGAGGAAAATACAGAATATTTTCGGTGAAGCATTTTCAATTATGACAAATTCCGATCGTTTCTCTCTGGATACAATTTTGGTATAAATGGCGGGAGTCCTTACATTCATGTAACAAATATTTTTCTCACAGCCGGCATTCAATTCAACGTTATGCTTATTATTGCCCTAATTTATGGCGAAATAATTTAATAACTTTGTCGGAATCCTTAAGCCATTCCAGCTGCGCGAGTAATTTTATCAGCCCCAGTCGTTTATTTCAATAAACGCGTATTTTATTACTCGAAATTTTAATCCCATATTTGTACAGTCAACAAAAAAATTTGTAACACTAGCTCGTAGGCACGTGTGTGAGTTTTTAAAACCGAGCCCTTTTTCGAGTGCTAAATTAACGACGGCAAATACTTTGTAAGCAAGAGCGCATGGGTTGAAGTTACCTCTCCCTGAGTAGGTACTTATCTCTTTTCCTGTCTGTACGTCAACCCTGCCACACCGAGCGAAGGGTATTGTAATAATGAACAAACAATATTTCGATTGCGCTCGCTCCCCCCTCCTATTTTTGACGCTTCCCACCCCTTTCAACTCGCTAAAGGTGCTTGTTCCCGAATTCAAATTTATTCTATTCGAGGCGCGATCGCTGTGGAAATGAAACGTCTCGCGACGGAACACTTCCTTCTCTATTAGCATTTGATGCCGACACGTCATTTTTATAGTTGGATGCACACGGAGGATCTATTTTCTGTATTTTTTTTCGAGTCTTTTCCCAGTTCTCCCTCTTTCGCGAAGTTATTGACGCCATGATGATCGCGATAAAAATGGTTTGAGTGCGAATATCTATATTGGAGGCGTTTTTTTTTTCGTTGTTTGTTTGTTAATTTTCTCTGACACGCGTATGGTTACAGGCTGTCTAACATGTCGTGTTAAGTTAACAAATTAGTTTTGTACAATGCAATTTAGAATTTAAACTGTACTAGTAAGTACTAAGTTTAGATAAGCAATTTACCGCCACCACCACCACTACCACTGCCACCACTTCAAACAAACGTGCTTTTAAATAGTGTTATCAAGACAAAAAAACCAAAGATATTTTAAATTTGGCGGAAGGCCCTCTACCGGTGACAATATGTTACTTGAAGATGACCGACGCAACTTCAACCGTGGCCCCCGTGCCCCTATCGATCTTGCTGTAATGCTAAGCTATTCTATATATCTATTTGTTTTAGATATAATGTAGCTTCCACCAACATGTGAAATGCAGCATACAGTAAGTATGCTGTACTTATATTTTTAACAATACAAATCTCGAAAGTCTGATTTAAAACATGAATACGTTTCCACTGAGACTCAATTGTCATCCATCATAGAACAATATTTTAAGTACAAGTCGCACGGAAATCGCCGTATCTTTGCACACACGAGCGACCAATGACAAAGTAATGACAGACAGGATTCCCTTTTCACTCAATCGGTTTCCCCCCGAACATTTTAATTTTATTTATTCTCTTTTTTATTTACGATTTCTTTCCTTTGATGCCTCCACAAAGATTTGTTATAGATTAGGTTGACGATAAGTCAAACGAAATAGGCATTCTTTGCTTGATTGAATTTCGTTCCTATTCCTCGAATCATTTCGGAGGCGCCAACTGTTTAGTAGTCGTAACTGTTTTTGGACAGAATACGAGTACGACTTTTTTGACAATCTCCTAATTGCTTTTCTATTCAACACTATTTTGGGCACTTTTAGAGGCATGTATCTTACTATCACAAATTAAATAAATCGCTAGGAACTAATAACTTTTCAGACCCACATTCATATAACACAATAATCTACCTGAAAATATTCCAACACGCCGCCAACATGTTCCCGAAATTGTTTTTACATAAACACGCGACGCAAGTCATAATCTCTCAATTTTCATCAGGGATACGGCGAAAATTGGGGCAATACAATTTAAAACTAATCATACAACATTCCATGCAACCCTCTTAGTTTTCATCGAGAGAGGGTGGGGGGTACGGTTGAAAAGCTAGCGCACATAATTAAATCTCGTCAAATAAGTACAGTGAGCGAAATAAACATGGTTGGGAGACACGCTGTGGTGAACAATACAAGTTTATACGACGGATCCCTGTTTGCTCCGTAATTTCAAAAGCCTTTGCCTTCCCGTATGCAGCCGTGATGTATTTTGAGAATAGGAATGCTTTCAACTACGAGTTAACGACTGCGGGTACCTACTCTGTAAAAGTATCTCACGGTGAAGTTTTTAGACAGAAAAAGTCGAGTCCCTTGTTGTGTAATTGTGATTTTTTTAGAGCTGAGAATGTTTGTCTGTAGTCTGTTGAATGCATTAGTTTTTTTTTACACTCCTTAGCTTGGGCTCATTCTAGCCTTTACACGGATTTTATCCGAATATTGTTTTGTAGGTACTTAAACTGTCAACGTTTATAATGTTAGAAAGAAAAGGAAGAATAATTATTTATTTTGCAATAACCAAACGCAAATTACAAAAAAAACTACATAAAATACACACATACAAAGAAGGCAAAAGCCTCGTATTCAAGAACTAAAAGTTAGACAATTTTGTTCATTGCTCGATGTCAGGCCCAAAGAGAATACACATTGCTCTGTGTCAAATGACAATAAAAAAATATCAAAACGAAAACAAAATGTCGATTGCAGGCAGAGTGGAAAAATTAGTACTATAATAATAAACAAACAACAATAATAAGAAAAATTAAGCCGTGCGTCGCATCTGTGCAAGAACAGCATGTCGATTCTATAAAAATTTCACCGTGTAGACTTGCGTGGAGTGAACTGTCAGTGTAATCCCGTCATGGTCAATCCCTAGCATCAGTGGCACTGACAGCTCACTCTAC
This sequence comes from Dasypolia templi, assembly GCA_963555695.1. Lineage (NCBI taxonomy): Eukaryota > Metazoa > Arthropoda > Insecta > Lepidoptera > Noctuidae > Dasypolia > Dasypolia templi. Next base: position 6,012,913 of record OY743137.1, on the reverse strand, counting down.
GCTCACTTCACCTAGGTTTTCACGGTGAGTTGGTTTAATTGCACTACAGGTCGTTGCTCATCAAAATGCTGACTTCGGACGAACCTATCGTCAACAGTGTTGATTTTCAGCAACTACCTCTCGGAATGGCGTAATGCGTTATTGAGTTCCTCATCTAATTATTTGGGCTCAGACATTGGTTTTCAGAACCGTTTTAAATAACATTACGCCTTATTTCCCAAAAAGTTTGACAGAGGATGTACTTACTTATACACCCACATTTCGCCAGTTACCTATGTTAAGTCCCATGTGATAGGAGGCGAGCCATAATCAACCGGGCACAAATACAGACTACAGGCTATTACTGAGAAATTCTAGATGGAAAAACCCAGTAACATTTTCCCCGACCTGGGAAACGAACTCAGGATCTGATACTCAGCAGTAACGCTTGCGACCACTGGACCAACGTGGCAGTCCTATAAAATATTCCCTGATTAGTCTCGCGACGACCCCGACGTAACTGTCCCCCCCGACCCTTGCTCGACGAAGTGCCAGCCCGCGCCGTAGCTGAGCCTGTAGCTATAAATTCCCATGATAATAATAATCATTAAATCTTGATCCAGTCTGTCCCATCTTGCTGTCCTCCCTCCAGCGACGCCCTAAGCCGAGGTCCGTACCTCACAAGGGATGCCCTTAGCGAGCAGTCTCTTAGTAATGTAAGTTTTTCGCCCCTGGCTGGGGGCTTTGAGTTCGCTTAAAGTAGCCACAGAATAGTCCGGTTAAGTAGTCACGACCTCTCAAGGTCAACTACGAGAGGTCATACATAAAAAAAACCTTATTAGTTTGATGATTCTAAAAATAGACAGCAAAAATTCTATAATAAGCTCAAATTATACATCTAGTACAATTGTTTGCCGGAGGAAGTCGTACAAATTAAACAAACGATATAACGGCCGCCGCGGCGGCCCGCGCCGGGGCGCGCTAACGAGTTTTGACAAATTTTCTAACAAGCAACATAATAAAGAGAAAATTAGTCCCGCAGACGCAATTGCCAGCTGCGAGAACTATTTCACTTGGCGAGTTGAGAAGAAAATCTTTCGAGTTTTAACTGTTTTCTGTCGTAAACGGGAGTCGATGGAAGGAACGGGGTGTGGCCAATTTGTTTTTGTTTCAAAGTTGCCTAAGTTGTCCTAAGCAAGGCGCTAGAAGTGCGTATAAACGTTATAATATTTGAGAAAGTATTTTTCGAAAATCAAATTCTAATAAATTTTTTTCACATGGGCTGAGACTTCAGAAGCTAGGTGCACGGTTTCAATTTGTCGATTTCTATGGAGAAGAGCGGGCCGGCTCTTTTAAGAATAATTGGCTTCTGTACGGGAAGGTACGGGAGGACAGTGTTGGCTTGTCTACACGTTAAGAGAACTCAACAAATAGAAAATGATCAACAAATCCAAGCTTCCATTGAGTCTACAAAACTAGTTTTTTTATAAAGCATTTTTATTGCTTAGAGATTATTCAAACATAATGTAACATCACGCCTGTAATCCCAGAAGGGTGAGGCAGAGGTGTACTTATAGTACCTACACCCACACCCACATTTCGCCAGTAATGTTTAAGTCCCATGTAATAGGGGGCGAGCCTACTGCCATAAACCGGGCACAAATCCAGACTCCGGGCTGCTACTGAGAAATTCTAGATAGAAAAACCCAATAACACTTTGCCCGACCTGGGAATCGAACCCAGGACCTCAATCTCGGCAGTAGCTCTTGCGACCACTAATCCAACGAGGCAGATTAATCAAATTATTCATTACATTGCAAATATTAAGTAAATTGGCACTCCCAACCCTTAATTATTTCTGACCCATTGTCCGTGACCTCCCGCAAAGCCTCGGTTACGAAGTGATACCTCATTCTCAGCTAGACCGATTATTAGTTATCAGAATTTCGGTCTTCTGCCTACCTGGAAAGACCACTCACTCACACTGCAGAGATAAGAACAGGTCATCAATCAACCAGAGCAACCGACTTACGCATCAGTTATTTGACCATCTATCCCAGTGATCTTTCCCTTTCAGCGACCCATCCCTTGTGTCGTTGTCTCTCATCTTTTTTTAAAAAAAAACCCTCTTTTTTTTTTTTTTTAAACCGGCCAAGTGCGAAGCGGGCTCGCGCACCGTATGTTCCGTACAAACCTGTAGGTATATAAGACCTGAGTATTTGGTATCAATTTCAATTTAATACCTCTACGCGTTAATGAGAAAAGGGGTAGTAAGTTTAAAATTATTAAGAATATTTTTAGTATATGATGTATCAAAAAATGTACAGTTTTCGAAATTTTTATCTGTGCTTAAGATTAGTATCTGTTTAAGACGTGGCTTCGTACCAAATTTCAAGATTCTGAGTTCACGGGAAGTACCCTGTAGGTTTTGATTCCCTTGCGAGTATCGAAAATTTGCGGCATAAACGGCTGTATCTTTTGATTGCGTTGGCTTAGAAGTTAGATTTTTTCACAGCTCCAAGGGACAGTAGACTTGAGTATTTGATATAAATGTGCTTGATACCTCCACGCGTTCCTGAGAAAAAGGGTCTTGACAGACAGTCAGACGGACGGAGGGACGGACAACAAAGTGATCCCATAAGGGTTTAGTTTTTTCATTTCGAGGTGCGGAACCCTAAAAAACGACAAGCTCCCTGAATTATTCTGAGTTTTTAATTTACCTCATCAAGCCAAGTGCAAAAGGTAATTGTTTTCAACGGGACCATGCATAAATTAAAACGCGAAACAAGCAAACTACATCTACCAAATGTTGGCAGAGTCGCGGGCAAAAAAAATATACTCCATGTTTTTTAAGTAAATTATTTTTTAAACATTGTGCAGCATTCTCCTTTTTTATTTAAATATGCATATTCTTCTACAAGCGCATCTCCATCTAGTGTTGGCCTGCAATTTTTTGTCCCTAGTGAAATAGTTTCATGTTGCGCTAAAACAGCCCATCACCTCACCCACATTTCGCCAGTTATGTTGAAACCCCATGTATTAGGGAACAAGCTTAAAACATGGTGAGCTATTTCCTCTAACGGACAAACCTCGACCGGACCTGTACCTCAATGCATGGAGAAAGAAAGCCTATTGTATGTAATGTAATATTCATTTGAAGATTTCAATATCTCCTTCATATTAAATTCTCTTTGCTTGACGCAACATGTAGTGTGAATATATTTGCACCCGAGTGTACTCTCCGCTTCGCAAACACTAACTAATTTGTATAAATCTCCAAACAGGACAGCAAACCACTAATTTAATGAATCTTTAAACAGTCCCAACTTTTGCGATTCAGTTCACGAAACTGTTGAGATTCAGGAAGTGATGTAAATAATTAGTTTAAGTTTTACTGTAAAGGTTTGCTTTCGTAAAATTGGGTTTTCCTAACTTAACCCAATTTTGTCGCTAACTTCCTGATAAAACTTCATCAAAAGGCCAATTCTCAAATTCAAATTTATTTATTAGTACACATGAAATGTATTTATTCTTTATTTGTACATATAGGTATAATGTAGTAGTACATTATGGTTACTTAAAATAAAAAAATTGTCACCAAGTATGTGCTGTCTTGCAAGGCGTACAAATATTGCTTTGTACGCCTAACAAGGCTGCACATAGTCTTAAATGTAAAGATTTAAGGTTTCATTTCTAAAGCAATCAAATAAATAAAGAAAATATTACACCGCCTCGTTGGTCTAATGGTCGCAATCGCTACTGCTGAGCATGAGGTCCTGGGTTCGATTCCCAGGTCGGGCAACGTGTTATTGGATTTTTCTATCTGGAATTTCTCAGTAGCAGCCCGAAGTCTGGATTTGTGCCCGGTAGATGGCAATAGGCTCGCCCCTTTTTTTTTTTTTTTTTTTTTATAAATGGCATCTCGCAGGTCAACCTATGAGGTTGTCGTCTGCTTAGACGGACTTGCCTGTGGATTCCCTAATAAATTAAGGCCTCCAGCCAGGACTTAAACTTAAATACTAACTAAAAACTAAGCGACTACACGCTAAGGGCACCCCCTGTGGGGTACGAACCTCGGCTTAGGGCGTCGCTGGAAGAGGGCAGCAAATGACTAGCTGGATCAGGAATGATATTATTTAGGGACGAATTTAAAGCTACAGGCTCAGCGGCGCGGGCTGGCTCGAGCAAGGGTCGGGAGGGGCGTAGATTTGGGCGTCGCGGCGGGCCTCGGCGGCGAGGACGGTAGGACGGCGATCGGGTTTTGGGCTTATGAAGCGTGCTGGTTGCCTTACTACTCTCCTGCAGGAGGGTAGTGGCGTCGTCGGGGGCGATTAAGGTATGCCTTGGTCGGCGAATACTGCTAATACGGGAAGGAGTGTAGCGGGCGGCCGCTGAGATCAAGGGGTTGGGGTGTTTTATGCCACAGTCAAAGAAACGCTTCGATAAGCGTTTCATGAACTGGTTTATGGTTGGCATTTTGAGGTCGACGTGAAGATCGATATTACGGACATAGAAGGGGGCACCCGTGACCCTTCTGAGGAAACGGTTTTGGAGGGTCTGCATCTTATGGAGATGACGTGGGTGAGCGTGCGCAAATACAACGCAGGCATAGGTCATGATGGGACGGATGACTGCGGTATAGATGCGGAGCTTGCATTTGAGGGACAGTTTACTACGGGCTGTCAGTACGAATTGCAGCCTGCTAAGAGCGAAGGAGGCGCGCGCGCGAACCGCCTTAATATGAGCCTTAAAGGTAAGGTTCTCATCGAGGATCACGCCTAGGTATTTGGCTTGCTTCTCCCAAGGGATGGGCTTGCCGTACATAGTGATCGGGCTGGGAAGTGGGGCAGGGAGTCGACGACGTCTCGAGAAGAGAACCGCCTGACTCTTATCGGGGTTGACCTCGATTCTCCATTTCCGGAACCAAGCGCCTAAGACGTTTGCGGAGGTTTGGAGTGTACGAGCTATAGCGTTGGGACAGTGACCGGTATAGTAAACGGCAGTGTCGTCGGCGAAGAGAGCCAACTGAGCCTTTTTACTTTTTGGGATATCGCTAGTGAACAGCGTGAAGGCGAGAGGAGATAGTACGGAACCCTGAGGGACACCGGCGCGAATAGGATGAGGGGACGAGAGTGCTCCCTCGACGCGATAGCGAAAGGTCCGGTTCGACAAAAAGTCTCGTAAGATGAGCACGAGACGATCTGGCACTCCTAGTTGGTAGAGCTTGTATATCAAGCCGTTGTGCCAGACTTTGTCGAATGCTTTCGCTATGTCGAAGAATAGCACACCCGTCGTCGCGTTACGCTGCAGACCCGCGCATAAGTGCTCTACTATACGGTGGACCTGTTGGGTGCCCGAGTGTTGGCTACGGAAACCAAACTGCTCGTTGGGAATGAGGCTCTTTGCTTCGGCGTAGTCTTTGAGACGCTTATAAATAAGCCTCTCGTAGATTTTGCCGAGAACATTGAGTAAACTAATAGGGCGGTAGCTGGAGGGCTCAGACTTTGGCTTGCCTGGCTTTGGGATACCGATGACGGTGGCTTCTTTCCATGCTTGTGGGAAGATGTTGTTGCTCAAGGCGCCATTGAAGATGGCGGTCATAAGCATTATTAGCGGGGCAGGAAGGAGTTTGTATACCTTATTGGTAATACCATCCGAACCGGGGGCCTTACGAGCGTGGAGCCCTTTAATGATGTCGTGCACTTCGTCTGGAGTGACGGGAGGCAGAGGATCATCAGGGTCTTCTACGGGAGGGAGGGAGGCTCTTCGTTCGACTTCAGCGTCGACCTTGTTCAGGTGAGCTTGGTCTACTGGTTGGGAGCTGGGAGAACATTGGGACTCTAGGCTGTCGGCAAGACATTCAGCCTTATCGGGACTGTCGAAAGCGACACTATTGTCGGGGCGGATGAGAGGAGGCATAGAGACCTCTTCTGAGGAACGCAATTTCCTCTGTAATTGCCAGAAGGCTTGATGAGTGGGCTCGAGTTCGCTGAGCATCTTGTTCCAGCCCTCAGAGCGAATCTCCCCTATGCGTTTCTTTACAGCACGCTGTAAATGGCGCATGTGGGCTTTGTTCGCGTCACAAGGGAAGGAGTCGTAGGCACGGATGGCCGCGTTCTTCTCGGTTATCAGGTCACGTACGTCAGCAGGTAGTTTCCAGCGATGGTCTTCCATCACCGGAACTTCCCGTGAACAATCCGTCAATACGGATTGTACGTGCTCTGTAAACGAGTCGATTGCGGCCGTCGTGTCGGCGACTGACACTAAGTGATCGGGGATGGTGTCTAAGTGAGGCGACGTGGTGGATTTCAGTCTTTCGCTTACTTTCCTCCAGTCGGTTATCGTCTGGGTCTGAGGGGGGCGGTTGGGGTCGATCGGGCCCGAGTAGGGTGCAAGATGCATGACTACAGGGCGGTGGTCAGAATTTAGCTCGTGGAACGTCTCAACCGATTGCAAACGGAGGTTCACATTCTTGAGCAGCGCTACATCGAGAACATCGGGAAGGTGATTAGGATTACCTGGGAAGTGAGTCGGGCTCATTGGAGCGATGACGTCAAAGTTAAGGGATTCGCCTAACTTGAAAACTAACCTACCTCTGGTTGAGGTTGTGCTACTATTCCACGCCGGGTGCTTGGCATTAAGATCCCCCGCCAAGATGACGGAGTCACTCATACCGAAGAGGGCAGTGAAGTCCTTTTGGAGCGAGATGGGATCCTCCGGACCATTGTCGGGTGGGATATAAGCGGAGATGATGGTGATCGGTTGGTGGCCGGTCATGCCGAGCCGACAGATAGAGGTCTCCAGATGGGAGAAGAGAGGAGGTGGGTCTATAGGGATACAATACAAAGATTTCCTAAAGTATATGAGTGTGCCACCCTTGTGACATCGAGACCTGTCATTGCGAACTAGTTTAAAGTTGGCAATATTCGGGTTTCGGTGATGTGGTTTTAAAAAGGTTTCCTGTATGAGGAGGATGTCAAGCTGATGGTCGCGGAGGAAAGTGGCGATCTCATCGCGTTGACCTGAAACGCCATTTGCGTTGAAAAAGCCTAATTTAAGGGATCGGGGTTTGTTACTATTTACTCTCGTATTATCCATTGAGAATTAATATTTGAGTGAGTGTAGGACTTGCGCGATCTCGGGATACGCGCTGAGGATTTCCATAAGGCGGAGTGCGTTGCCATTTGCAGCAACGATTTCTTCCGCCATTTTGTCCGCGGCGGTGGTGAAGAGAGCCGCGTATGTACTAAGTATAATTTGGGCGCTGTTTCGGCCCTGGGTTCCCTGAGGTTTCGCTGGAGAGGCCGTAGGGGCCGCGGGGGCTACCAAAGGCGCTGGGATGGCGGAAGCCATCAGCGCTGGAAGTTGAGCGGGTTGCGCTGGTTGCGCGGGGATAGAGGGCACCGAGGCTGCGGGAGCCTTCAGGTGATTTAGGTTAGCCCAGGGAGACGGCCTCTGCGGACTGAGCCGCTCCGGCATCAGCGCGGAAGGAGGCTTTCCCCAGGGGCTTTCCCTGTGCTGGCGGTCGCTCGCGCGTTTCGCGAGTTTAGGAGAGGAGGACTTCGGGGCCTTAGGACAGCCCCGGTAATTTGCCGGGTGTCCCGATTGGCCGCAGAGTACACAGCTGGGAGGCTCTAAACATAGTTCCCTATCTTTGGGGCGGGTACAGTCGGCGGTGCCATGCTCTCCTAGACACTTGACGCATCTAGGGGTGGCATAGCAGTTGGACTGCGAGTGACCATATAATTGGCAGCGGTGACACTGGCCAATCAATTGAGCTCTGTAAGGCTTCTCGATGGAGATGCCTGAGAGCGAGCAGACCGACTTCACCTTGAAGATCGGGTGGTGCCCCTCTGTAGGGTCACAGATGACCAGGACCATGTCGTAGACTAGGCCCTGTCTCGCTTTATGTAAGCGATGGACGGCGGAAACTGGTATGCCTTGTGAGACAAGGTCGCTCTTAATCTCCTCGGTGGAGATTTCCTGTGGAACGCGCCTAATAACGACGCGTGTAGGGGTTTCCTCCGGAAGGGAGTAAGTGTGAAAGGAGTAGTTCCTTTCACGTAGGGCGCGGGAGAGGTCCCTAAAGTCCGCAGACGTGGGGACCGTAACTTTGATCCCCTGGAGGGTGGATCGGGCGTTAGTATAGTTGATCCTGCGATCAACACACATTTTAGATATTTCAGTCCATTTGGACTTTTCCTGGACGTATATCGGGGGAGGGGGCTTCTGCTTCCTCACGGTAGGAGCGGGTGGGCAAGCCATAGGGCTGGCGGGGCGACTGGCCCGCGGACTAGGGGCGGAAGTGGAGCTGGACGATAAGTCGTCCTGTTTTTTCTGGGCCTTGGTGACCGGGCCAGCGGGGGCGGAGGATTTAGCCGCCTTCCTCTTGCCTCCTTTAACAACGACTTGGAAGTCGTCGTCGCTGGAGGAGGAGGTGCGGGCTTCGTCCTCTGAGAGTGGGACTGACGTGTCCATGCTCTCCGGTTGAGTCGAGTTTGATTCTGCGGTGCGCAGCTGCGTTGTCTCTGAAACAATGTCGGCCGGAACAATAGACGGCGTAACAGTGGCGGCAGGTACAAAAGCGGGCGAGACAATAGGGGCCGCGGTATTTACTGCCGGGATAATGACGGGTGAGACAATAGGGGCCGGATTAGCGGCCGGGGTATTATCTACCGGAACAAGGGCGGGTGACACAATGGGGGCCGAGATAGTTGCCGGAACAATGTGGTGCGGAACAAAGGGCGTAATGCCTTGTTCACTTGCAGGTGGCGATAGCGGGCTCTCCAGTGCGTCACTGAATTCCACAAGTGACCCGTGGGACGGAGTGGGGGTGGACCGTTGGCGTATTTTGGCGCCATATTTCGCCAAGAACTCGGGGTCCTTAAAAAGGACCTCTCTGAAGAACGCCAAAATAAAGGCGTCCTCCATGGTCGGAGGAGGAGCTATTTTAGGGAGGGAATGGTGGAAATTTTTTTCCTACGTGGCCTAAACCCTATACCTATCTCCCCGGGTGGATGGGCCCGGGGATGTGTGACCCTCTCTGTCGGGTGTAGACAGAGAGGTGAGTACCTATTTGTGAGCCCTAAGCTTGTAACCCGTCGCCAGTCTTATTGTGCGAACGGGGCCCTGACCAGTCTAGCGCGAAGGGTGTAGACACACCCTAAAGACACTAGGTGAGTAGCTGAAAAGCAAAACTGTCACCAGAGCCGACTAGGAGATCCCCCAAGGCCGGTTATCTGGGACCCGTCCAACTAACTGCCTCGCCCTGAAGGGGTTCAGCGGGTGTGAATTGGGTCAACACCCCACTCGGCTTCGTTGACACCGTAAGGTTTCAACCGAGGACCACGAAACTGTGGTTTTACCCAGAAGGGGCCTAGTGAAGCTACTCACAAAACGTCTGTTAGAGAAACGAGATTTGCCTTGAAAAAGGCAGTTTTTTGAGTTATTAAAATTAAATCAATTTCTTGATTTGATTTTAAATCGGAGTAGTCGGGGCGACTACGATGACGTCACGTGGTAGCGACGAGTAGAAAACACGAAACACAACACTGGAGCGGGAGAGCGCACAAACACGTCCGTCCGCGGCGAGAGTCGAGCGTCGAGTCGAGGCTCGCCCCCTATTACATGGGACTTAAAACATAACTGGCGAAATGTGGGTGTACTATAGGTACACTTCTGCCCAAACTTTCGGGGAAACAAGGCGTGATGTTATGTTATGTTAAAATATTACAAAATAAGGTATCAAAAATTGTGAATTAAACTTATCAACTAAAGTAAGTAGGTAATGAACAAATCTGAGAAAAACGAATGTTTTTTAAAGTATTTAAGTCTTTTAAAGCTTTTATCGATTCGTGTAGTTTGTTAAATATTATTGGAGCCATTCTTAGGAAACTTTAAGGGCGGTTTGATGGGTTTTTTGACTTAAGCGCACTTCTCGTAATTAAAAAACGTTCAAACATAAGTCGCAATCTCATCTGAGCGACTATCAGTGTCAAAAACTTGTCAAAAAAATTGGTTGTCTGTAAAGTCGGTTTACAGACGATAGTTTAACTTGACAAAGTCATAGCAAACCATAGATGAAATATAATTTTATGAATAACATTGTTTTACATTAATAACTTTGCAAAAATATTTTTTCTATTCAAATATGTATAAAGAAGAGAAAACTTTTTATCAATATTTTTATCTACCATCAATTAAATGAATCATCATATATATTTTTTGTCAATTGTTACATAACCTATTATTACTGCACTCGCCGACTGATGCTACTTTTTTTTAATAATAAAAGAATAAATACTTCATAATACGTAACGTTACACTTTTTCGTGCATGCAGCCGGCGTTCATCGATTTATTAAACGTTGTCACGACAAAATGCAAATAGGTAAATTGATTGTATTATTGTAGATTGAGAGTATTGAGACTTAAGATTAGAATGCGAACGTTCTTAAAAACACGGGAATTGCCGCGATGCAATCAACTAATTTACTGGCGTCTTTGCTAAACATATAATACTACTTCAAAGTTGTAATTTTTCTTGAAACAATTACGCCTTAGATTACAACTGTAATTTTTCTTGAAACAATTACGCCTTAGATTACACAAAGCTGAGCACCTCAAGGTCTTTGTTAATGTTCCTACAATTTACACAAAACTACGACATTGAATAAAATCGACCGAAAATGTTGGAAACCGAAACGTAAACTGCCAAAAAAATATACACAAAAAGTATTTCACCTTGACTTATTCTCGCAATGACTTTGGTACACTTAGTGGAGGATCTGTGTCAAAAGATAATACACACGCGGTCATAACTAGGGATGTTCCGACACACAATACCGATACCGAAACCGCGGATAATCCGGTAGTTGTTCGCATCAGTATTTTTTTGCATCCGATAATTTGCTAGCGAAGTTTAAACGGATGTGATTTCCATTGTTTGTTGCGAATATCGCGTCCATTTGACTAAATAATTACACATGATTGATTTTGTTTTGATGTCTGGTTAAAGTAAATTGATGTGGAAGTTTAAAAATTAGCTTTCATCTGATTTACTGAAATTTCGATTCAATTCGGAAATAGGGTATGCTTTATTGTCGGCATGTTGGATGATGACTAGTATTAAAAATGTTTAAAAAAATAATGTAATTGCAAAGAAAGCATAGTAAAAATAAGGATTATTCCCGTCCTTGTCGCGCGGTATGGACATTGTATGGCGCTATAGTATGAAGTTGTGATGTCACTTCTATGATAGTGCTGTCTAACACTTATTTTAAAACGTCTATAACTTGCCAAAGAACAATGCCCACTTCTCATACATTTCAAAACCTGATAATGAAAGTTTATGTATAGTTATAAGGTATAGTAGAAACACTACCTGTAAGTTTAGAAAATAATGTCATATGGTCATTTTCACAATTTAAACGCTACGAAGTCCAAAAAAAATTAATGTTTCTTTTTAGGTTAGGATTTGCCGTTCTAAAGAAATAAATGTGCTAGAACGAATTATTTAACACTCGAAGTTTAGTCTAAAATAGTAAGACTTACTTAATAATACATATCTATGTTCTAAAACGTCTTTTTTAACTTGTGAATTCCTTAAAACCAGCTGCCCTTATGTCACTGCTTAGACTCTCGTTGATTGTCACTATAAATTGAGTGTCGAGCATTGAATGTCAAACGTCAAAAAATACGTTTCGATCGTCCTAACTCAATTACATATTGCATGATTCATTAATTTAATTGTCAATATATTTTTAATTAATCTGTATTATACATTGACTAAAAAAGAAATACTTACTGAGTAAATAAAACGTAAAATAATGTATGAAACACAGAAACAGAGTTGAATAAAGTCAAGTAGCAGTGTGTAAAATGGAACGTTGTAAGAAAGTGTAATTGAGATGCGTTCAAAACATGCTAATATGTTTACCGTTGAAGTAGAATAAGCATAAAGAAAAATTTAATTTTAAAAAAATCCTGCGTTTCTTTTAACATTGTGATAAGTGTAATTAATATACAATTTAATTAGCTGTATTTTAAGATTTATTTCATTTCTATACATAGTCAGGTGAAAAATGGGCATTCCCCTTTGTAAGCTTTTATACTTTTATAATATTGTTTGCACTATTTCAAAGCAAATATATCTTGAGTTATAAAAAAATTGTCATCATCCCTATTAAATACGTTGTTTCATAGTTCAGCGTAACTAAATATAGTGCCAACACTCATCTCTGTGAGACTACGCTCAATTTCCACGGATGTAAAGATAATCCTTACTCAAATAAAACTCTTCTTATCTTTACAATCACACAGACAACATGGTCGACCATTTTATTTTAACGACTCTGTACTTAAAAATCCGTCGTCCTCAGGTTCCGTCGTCTCAACAAAAATCCTTGCTTACTTAAAAGACGTGGTGGTAACATCACTAGCTCATAACTCGCAACTTAACGACTCCGTACGTGGAAAGTGGCAACAGGCATACGCACTTTGAAGGGCATGAGTTACGAGCTTGGCGAGGATAATAGCTAGTAAAGCAGCCTGGACTAGCTGAATGATAGTGTTGTCCCAGGGTCGACGCGGGCCGCCTTTAGGTGGAATCGCGGCTCATAATGTTTGACTATGGTGGCCGGTGTAAAAATGAAGTTTACTTGTGTCCTGCTACCTAGTGTCCGATTCTTTTTTTAAACTGTTTGACAAATTGCGAGATCGTTTTCCGGAAACTTTGGCCGGTGGAGCAGACGAGTCATGGAGTGGAGATCGCGTGTCGGCAAGCATAGTGTGGGACGCCCTCAGCTATATGGACCGAGGATATCAAGAAAGTGGCTGGGGTAGACAGGATGCGGAAGGGTGTTGTGGCGCAGCCTGGGAGATGCCTATGTCCAGCAGTGGGATTCGATTTGCAGAGTTGTATTGTTGATTGAGATCGTTTCATTTTAGGTCTCCTCTTGTATTAGAGCAGTGGTGGGCTAGTGGTAGATAAGGTTCGAATCCAGACAGGCGCTGCTCTCAAAACGGTGAAAGAAAACATCCTGAGGAAACCGGCATGTCCTAGAACCAAAAATTCACACATGTGACATCGTCCGCGTGGTGGTTTACGGCCCACGTGTGTCCCAGTAGTGGGAACATTATAGGCTGATTTTGCTGCTCTTGCATAGGTACGCTCCCTCTTATATTAGCAGCGCTTAAATTAAGTATCCCCTAGCAGGGAATACTATGAGTTGGCGCATATGATAAGTGGTTACTATGGTCGCTATTCCGTTCCATACTATTTTCCATACTAAGTTGAAGTTTACCGTGTGTATCTGTCTGTGTCTGTCTGTGGCATCGTAGAACCGCCTGAACCGTTTTTTTTTTAAGTATTTTTTAAAGGTGACTTGACTTGATCGAGTGTTCTTAGCTAAAAAAAATATGACATAAATCTGTTCAGCCGGTTTTAAATGTTTTAGTTTGTGCCGGGGTTATTTTTAAATTTAAAATTAAACTTATTGTGTTCAAGCTAACAACCTAGTTGATGACACTCAGTGGGCACAATTTTCATCCGTTTTTCGTCAATAATTTCCCAAAGAGTTTAATCAAATGGCTTCTTAGTAGTCGTTGTTTATCCCTGGTTCTCTACTACATTCTCCAATTCAATTATAATAGTATTGTGTTATAAAATGTTAATAGAGTATTACAATTCATTACAATCGTGTCAGGAGTCGAGCTCAGAGACAATACCTGTTTGCTATTCACTATTGTACCTCAAAGCCGTTCTCTTAATCATTAATGATAATTATTACTTATCATAATAATTAATCTGTGAAGCTTGCACCTGGCTACGGTTATCACGTCAATAAAGTTGACGTTTAAATGATGTAATTAAACAAAGGTAATATTATACAATATTTTTGGTGGTGAAAGGACCCATACGAAGAACTTTGACTACGAAAGGAACTAAAAATTTACTTGATTTTTCGAAACCTAGAAAAATATTAAGAAAGTAAAGAAAAAAAAAAAAAAAAAAAAACGAAATTCTATGAGTTTTAAAATAGGTGCTAGACGGAGATAGCATTATTAGCATCTGAAGTCACAACACATGAACGCCAAAGTAACTTTGTTCTTTTGCTTTGTTTTTTGCATTTTTAGTATAATGATCGTTTTGCGTGACAAGAATAGAATAATAATTTCAAAATTGGGTAACTTCTCAATTTTTCCACCGATGTCCTTTATTTAACAAATCGTCTTTTTCAGTAACATCTTTATTTATGTTTTATTACTTATTTAATAGCAGTCCAACAATCTATTTAAAAAAGTATTTCATACAAAATATTGACGCATCAAAATCTATCAATCAAAATGAATGGCATATCTGTTTTTCAAGTTTATAGGACACCTTGTTTCTTCCATTATCTATCCACCACCATTGGATAAGTCTACTTATATTGTTTCCTACTGCAACTCTACAAACAACAAGTCTTAGTAACAACGATGTTCCAACAAATTGAGTCATCAAATATTGAAGGTTAGACTTAACTATGTAGAAAAACAATAAAGTGTAACACTTTAGAATTAGTTAACTGACAGTTTAAACGTCCATTATACTTGCATGTTCATTGTAAGGACGTCCTCCGGTCTAAGTGGCTACCATTACTCATACATATTGACGTACGGACTGCAAGAATTCATTTGAAGGATTGTTTTGATAAATGTGTAGTTATGTAAAGAATTTTTGGAAAAGGTTAGTAGCCTAATTTATGTGACGTATATGAATGACCAGCTAGAATGAAACTTATACAGTTAGTGTTACATTATTATAATTATGCCAAGTGTTCGAAAGCGCTTCTGCTGAACATGAGGTGCTGGGTTCGATTCCCAGGTCGGGCAAAATGTCATTGGGTTTTTCCATCTAGAACTTCACAGTAGCAGCCGCGAGTCTGGATTTGTGGTCGGTTGATGGCAAGGCAATAGGCTTGTGGCGGCCACATGCGAACTACGCATAACACTGACGTCACGCAAATCCTGCATCGCGCAAGCAGAGTTTACCGCTCAACTGGCATAATGACAACGTCCCGACAGCAATCGCTGGCTGTTGCCCACCAGACGGGTCGCGACAGAGTGTAAAGTTACTATCTAGAGATATAGGACGAGCGAACTTTAAAACCTGTCCCGTTCCTCATACCTTTACATATCATGATGATCCCTAACATGAACGTCAACGCAGGCTTTGTCCACCTTCTTCAGCGTGACGTCATCATCATCACATCCGCAAGCTTAATACCAGTGAGTCACACAGCCAGTCAGCACCCACAGGTTTAACGGGTAACATCACCACCAGCATGCAACGCGAGCACATACCTAGTCATGACCCTCAGCCTCTTCAGCAACCTTGGCAAAGTGCAGTGTGGACTTTCACCCAGTCCACAAGCAGAGCCCTTAAACCCACTCCTGGTCGACGCCAGCAGTCAGCCACAACCCGGCGCTGTACCACATCCGACGCACTGGATCATAACGCAGCGCCACCCCGAGATACTGGGGCGTCTCCGCAAACGGTTCCGACCACTATGCGATTCACCGAGGACTCGATGCGGCACCCGGTTCCCCTCAACTTTGGGCGTTGCTTGCCTGGACAGTTAACATACCTAGCTGCGTAACACAATCGTTTTGAAGAATATTGCTAATCCATTGCATCATATGTTCAAAAAATGTGTCTGCTCAACAACTTAAATAACTGAACACACCAATAAGTATCTTATCCAACAAAGTCGCTATAAAATCTATGGCGACTACTACATTTGGGTCTTATTTTGGGTAAAGTTATACTGAAACGATACATCGAAGGCCTAAGCCATGACCAGATTTTCCAAAACACACAAGACTTGGCACTCCCCGGAATGGTTCTTATCTCAAACTGAACCTATTGATTTATATCCTGCAGGTCGTAAACGCCAAAGAATCTACCGTACGACTATAAAAACGAACCCCGGTCATCGCAGGTACCATTGGGGGTATCTGCCTCCCCCCCCTCCCTCTCAGTCAAGAGGTTATGTAAATTGTTTAACGAAGGATGCCGTTGCCGGCTCGATGGCGCACTTAGAACATTAACATTTTAAAGCCTTATTTGCTCTAAGTACACAATTACTTGAGTATTTAAACAGATTATACTCTGCTTAAAGATTTACTTTAAATTATACTAGTTAGTTTGACTATGTCGCTTTGCTGGAGTTAGTTTCAATTGTGAATAGTTGTTGTTTTATCTTCTTCTTTAACTTGGCGTTTCCTGGCCTATTAACTGGTCGCTTTTGCTTATAGAGAGAGTGGTCGCATTAGTTAGATCACGATTACTGAGCAAACGGTTAAAGAAGCTGAGTTCAAATAGTAGCTTAGCATACAATTTAGGAAGAAAGAAAGCAAATACCTTTGTTTGAGGTGAACATGACGCAAAGAAAGAACACACAATAACAAGTTGAAATATGCGTCACATCCACGCAATACAAATCAAAACAAGTTAAGTTTGAAACTTTTTTTTTTTTTGGGAGTGGCATCTCGCAGGTCAACCTATGAGGTTGTCGTCTGCTTAGACGGACTTTCCTGTGGTTGCCCTAATAAATTAAGGCCTCCAGCCAGGACTTAAACTTATGTACTAACTTAAAAACGAAAGCGACAACGCGAAGGGCACCCCCTGTGGGGTACGAACCTCGGCTTAGGGCGTCGCTGGAAGAGGGCAGCAAGGGACTAGCTGGATCAGGATTTGAGTGATTTAGGGAAGAATTTAAAGCTACAGGCTCAGCGGCACGGGCTGGCTGGAGCAAGGGTCGGGAGGGGCGTGGATTTGGGCGTCGCGGCGGGCCTCGGCGGCGAGGACGGTAGGACGGCGATCGGGTTTTGGGCTTATGTAGTGTGCCAGTGGCCTTACTACTCTCCTGGAGGAGGGTGGTGGCGTCTTCGGGGGCGATTAAAGTATGCCTTGGTCGGCGAATACTGCTAATGCGGGAGGGAGTGTAGCGGGCGGCCGCTGAGATCAAGGGGTTGGAGTGTTTAATGCCACAGTCAAAGAAGCGCTTCGATAAGCGTTTCATGAACTTTAAGTTTGAAACATATTTTCGAATTAAGATATACATAGGCTAACAGGTGCAACTCTATATTTCCTAAAATATTTGTTGAACAATGCAGCACGCCTAGTATATAGTAACACGGTTAAGATGCTCCCCTTTATTTATATAAACGTCGTTGCTTAGATTTAAGAGAGGTTTTAATATGAAAGATATGTTTAAGCAGACGCAAATAATTACTGAAGTCTAGCTTATGCACTATTTAGGTACTTAGGTACGTTAAGCGAAAAGAATATCAGATACCAGAACCAAAGAAAGAACTAACTCATCTGAAACGATCATGCGGTTGAATATGACGCACGCTTGGCTCAAATATTTCCCTTCGAATTTACTTATTTGTCCATAAACAGGTTATTTCACATTAAGACCCATCACATAGCCGTCAAGTACGCATTCAGTACTTACATCAAACAATTATTTTTGTGCAATGTTACGTACATTGCACAAAAATAATTGTTGCGAAACGATTTATATTTTTTTGGAGAAAATTTGCTGTTTGCGGTAGTGCGCAATGTAGCACACGCGAAACATTGAGCTTATGGGTGCATGCAACGGTGGCGGGGTCGTAGGTGTGTTTGAAAAGTTGTGTTATAACATTAAAAACTAGTTTTCGTAAAAAAGCGTCAGTAAAACTTGCACTTTTGAACTATATACATATCTACCAAACCAGAAGGTTCCCAGGTATGATCCAGTACAATAACATGATTACAAAGACGGAAAGTACAAATAACTCTCGGCTTTGTTAAGTGCCTTTTTACATCCGTTTTATATTATACTTATAACATTTCGCAACTCTGAATTGAACATTTATTACCTCACGGCGAGTTCATACGGGCTGTCATAAAATAATTCTCGTGTATATTAATATTAAATTCAAACACACATTGAATGGGGTGGAAAGAGCCAAGTATTAAGAGAAACATGTGGCATTAGCATTACCAAGGGAGTTTACACACGTTGGTCCTGCAATACTGCGAAACTGAAAATTATGTGTGTGATTCATATTTTATATCAATGCAGGAAGATGCGTCAATCATAATTTCATTACAAAACTACATGGGTAGCTTATGTTCTAAATTTGCCTGCTTATTTCAATTTTTTTCAGGAATTTCATGGTGCAACAATAATTCAAAAACTCTTAAATAACTACTACTATCCCGAAATACTTAAAAACATTGATTTAAATTTAAAGGTATTTCCTTACAACATTTAAACTTTTACAATACATTACTGTTAAGAAGGAATTTAAAATTCCGCCAAGTTCAGTAGGGGTGCGCCGCCGCCGCACTCAATCTTCCTCCACCGAAATCGACTTGGCATCAAAAATGTATGGTTACGAGGTATTGCATTATCGCCGACGATTGCGCTATTGCGCGATTCCCAGTTTCGTTTTCTCGCTGAATTTTCATACTAATCTTGGTACGAGCGCGCTGATTTCGCTGGCATGAAATATTTGTAACCTGAATTAGGGTGGGTCTTTACTGTAACATGTATGGTGGCATTTCTCGCTTAGCTCACTTTAAAATTTTAGTGATAAATCACTAAAATCAGCAGAGTTTTCATTAAAAGTTGACAGAAGAAATCGATTTCGAAGGTCGACCTTCGATATCGATTTCTTGATTATATCTGCAAAAACCAAGCAAATGATAAAAGGCATGACCACTGAAAATGTCCTAAATATCCAAGTTCAAGTTGCGAAAGTACAGAAAAATAAAACACTTTCTGAACCATTCCTTACCAAAGTCCACTACGTCGTTCATCCCTCGCTCATTTCGTACTACAAACTGAACAGTCTCGGTGCCTTTTCAATTTCACCTCTCGCCTGCCTCACTGGGGGATCGAGAGGCCCCCAAATGTTGGATTTTACGCGTAATACTCCCCCAGACCGTGCATTGTGTATCGCACTTCTTTGAAGTTGAACATTTCACGTCTGCCTGTGCAAACGTTAACGTATGTTTGCAGTTTTTAATCGCGGTTCCTTGCGACCTCGTTTTATGCATATTTTTATTTGGCTTAATTTTGTCAGTCGCATAGGATTTTGAGTCTACAGTTGTGGCTAGTTTGAACTGGTTTTTTATCCTTTTTTGGCCGTCTCCTCAACTGTTTTCACAATGGCCTCTTTCTGTGTTTGTGTATTTTGTTACGGATAAGCTCACCCTTTTCCCGTGGGTGTCGTTAAAAGTAGTAAGTAATGGATTATGTCAGGTATAGACCGACCGCCCGCTTCGTAAGCTCGGCTTATGGTTTATCTCTCCGTAATCGTTTGTTGGGATCGTTTATGGCGTAAAACTCATTTTTAGATTAAGACATGGATACGAGTGAATGTAGGTAGATATAAACAATATCTACCTACATTCACTCGATTTACACTACTACCCCTTTTGAATACGTCCTAATCTCGTACGCAAACTCAAAAATACGACGAGACCGCGTCAACCGCAACACGTTAATAAACAGTGAAACCTTAAATCTAGGTCACGATCCCGTCACCGCCTCCCTCGCCCGCACACTTGTGAGAACCTCAAAGATTTAACAGCATCAAAAATTCGTATGCACCGAAACGGAAAATGCTTTATGACCGACGCCGTTCGGGGTCGACAGTCGTAAATTTCCCAGTTAACCCCGCGACCGCCGAGCTTCAGGGGTCCACAGAGTAGGTACATATTTCAGGATCACGCCTGGATTTCTGACGACACTCACGACAATGCACTTCGATATTGTGCAATGCAAATTCGAACGTGATATGCGTCCAACAAGAGAGATTTCGTTCGTTTAGTTTCCATTGCTCTTTTTGGTTTTCTTGAGTTTGTTTGGTGTGAGAAAACGCGACGATTTAAGGCTGTTACCTGTGATATGGCATAAGCGGGAGCGGACCGCCGAGCGTTTCGGTGCGACTATCGACAAAAGACGTGAAGAACCGTTGATCGCTCCGTTCCCATCTATTATGAAAGTTAGATCCAAGGTACATTGAATGTGCAAAGGAAACATGCTTCCTCTGTTACGTAAACATATCGTTTGGTGGTCTCTGTGATAATAGCAGAACATTATTTAGCACTTAATGTGTGTGTGTGTGTGTTGTCACTGAATAGGCAATTTTGAACAGATTGAGGTTAAGGGTTATTTTAGTAACGAGTGTATATAGCTTTATAGAATTCTACTGGTTAATTTGTTTTACCTTCTTACAGTGTAACACAGAAGAGGCGCAGTTAATATGCTATTATTTACTCTGTAGGAACTTTTTAGGCTCTTCACAGGGATGACATTACTAAACCATTCGCTGTGGCATTACGCGCAATTTAGGCTTACATTCGAAGAATCAGTTTACCTGACTAAACCTGACAATCAGTTGTTCCTATCACGGACGGTACTCTTAGGGTACCCACCCTGAATTGTAACTAAGGGCGAGTTCCACCAATGACACATATACTACGCTTAAGAGCTGTCAGTGTCATTATTTTCTATGGCATATTGACACTGACAGCTCTTGAACCCGTTCTAAATGTGCTGAACGCGTTCAGTTTCGAGTGTGAAATCGGCACTTAGAATAGAGATAATTATTATCATGTTATTAACATTATGCCCCTCTCTTTGCCAACAGAACGGAAGCTATTCGTGGGGATGTTAAACAAGAAACTGTCTGAAAACGACGTGAGGTCACTGTTCGCTGGTCACGGGGCGATTGAAGAGTGCACCGTACTGCGCGACGCACAAGGCCAAAGCAAAGGCTGCGCGTTCGTCACCTTCGTGTCGAAACAGGCGGCCATTGCTGCTATTAAGGTAAATATACCAGGGCATGAGAAGACATAGGAGCTCTAAGCATATGAGTAGCTTAGAACGACGCATACGGCATAAGGCCTGCAATGTTTTCTGCATGAGACTTAGGCCGAAATTTACAAGCAAATGGTGAGTCACAAGATGATGCAAAAATGCATAATAAATGTTACATCATTGTACATCGTCGTGACGTCATTTTGTATTCAACAATTCGCCAAACATGGCTATGATAATAAATATTTTTTCCCTAGATTTATAAATACAGATCTGTATCCAAAAAAATAATTGGTGTAAGTATTTAATGCATTTGTTTTTAATGCCATATCTGCATGTCTACTTTGAGCCTTCCATGCAAAGACTTTAATTGGGAGAAGTAGATTAAAATTCCATCAGGTTAGTCCTTAACCCGTCAATCCTGGTCCTGCAGAGCAGACGTATTTGGCATTTCTGTAAATTAAAATAGCAAGCAATCGAATGTTTGAATATGTATCGAAAGCCTCTTTCATTTGTGACATCGATGCAACGCTGTATAATTCGCTTATTTATTGTGACTGTACTGGAAATACAAAATGTAAGACTGTTTCGTTTAATGTTGGAGTCTAACAAATGAGTGATAGGAATAACGCAAATGCAGTTAAGGATAATACAAAATAGGGAAAATCCGATAGTTAGACGGCTAACAAAAATACGAATACAATAATAAAGGATAACATTGGAATTTTCCTATTTGAAAATAATCGGAATAATTCATCATTTTCTCAAATTAGTGCAACAATTATTTCCAGGCGTTACACCACAGTCAAACTATGGAAGGTTGTTCAGCACCACTGGTCGTGAAATTCGCTGACACGCAAAAAGAGAAGGAACAAAAGAAACTTCAAGCCATGCAGGCGAGCTTATGGGGGCTAACGGCTCCTATAGCCCCAGCGACGTACCTCGCGTCAGAGGCGGCGCTGTCTCCGGCAACGCAGCTGCAACTGTTGCAGCAACTGCAAGCTGTTGGGTTGCAGCAACAACTGTTGCAAGGACAAGGGTCGCAGCTATTGCAAGGTTAGTGTGTAACATTTCGGATTTGGAAGAGCTCATCCTAGCGTTGTTTTTTTTTCTTAAATAATTGGTAGTGTAGTGCGCTTCTTTTGGTTGTAGTCGCTTTTTGAATTTTTTCTCCCCTATTTTTATTTTTGATTTGAACTCTTAGTTTTTTGGTAAGAACGAGTTTTACGAAATACCCTGTATGAAATTAGTATCTACTCAAGTAATGAATTATACTGTAGATACTATGATACGGTTATTGTCTACAACCATCTGACGAGAAAGATAATATTTAGAAAAGAATTAATCATAAGCTGGCCTGTAAAACAGTACATTAATTTCTCGGTCAGCCTACCCGCTTCTCATATTTTTACTCTGTGCTCCGGGATTACCCCACGTGAGAGAGCCAAATGATTCAACGTGTACACTGTGACCTAATAAAATGCATATGAACAAAATGTATGACATCAACGTATTATTTAAAGAGTAAACAAGACTGGTTTCAGTATATGAAGCCATGACGCAGAATTTTAATGATCCAATTAGCCAAATGAACAAACTGTATTAGTAGAACACTTTATTTTTAATATTTTGTTTCCTTTCAACCTAATTTAACCTGATCCTTGGTGTTGCCTGTTGTGAAAATTATGGGGTTACTAGCCTTTTTTTTTTGGATGGGAAATCATAAAATGACTAGCATATATGTGAATTGGACTAATAGTGTTTATTCTTTCAATTTTATCGGGTACAATATAAATAATTAAGGAAAATTTGATAAATTTATTAACTTTGTTATTATGGGGAAAATATAGGAGCAGTTTATTTACTAGAACTATCATGTAATCTGTCTGAAAATACGATCCAATATTCAGGCCAATTTTGAGTACATTTGGCAACACCACTTCCTGATCTCATCCGATTTCATTTACTCCCATTTTATTTTTATTTACGCTACCCTTTTGTTGTTTACATAGGTGTTAACTATCAGGATATGGGTTTCAATGGTGCAGGCCTCAGTGGGGGCACCGTGAGCGGAGTGGGGTCCTTAGGTGGGGGTGCAGCCGACCAGCTTGGGGGTCTTTTAGCCCCCGTGTCGGTGCAGAACTTAGCTGCGCTTGCGGCGATGACGCAACAGCCGGTAGTGTCGCAAGCCGCTCCCATGCAGCAAGCTAGCGCGCCACAACAAGCCGCGCCACAATTGTGTAAGTTGTTCTTTTTTTATTTGCATAGAGTGCCAGTTGTTTTTTTTTTGTAGTCTTTTGTCGCGGAGGTTTTAAGTTTGAACTTTAGTTTCATTATGTAGCTGTATGATAATTAGTATAAAGATCCATCTGCTAATTGTAATGACTTCATTTCTTGACAGGTAATATAAAGCTACGTGTATTGATAGCTATTGTTATAGTATAACAAAAAAGTGGGTTACATAAATAAGATCATAAATATATAAATCAATTGATGAATAAATATTTTAGTTTAAAAGATAAATAAATAACATTAACAAATGTTTTAAATCAACTTGAATGTAGTCACAGACCTTAACCTGCCTTCTTGCTCATCCAAGTTTATGGCAATATTAAATCCTCAAGTTAAGTACTTAAATAAATATTATGCAGTTAACAACTATTACATCAGCATCAAAAGTACCTATCTACCATAATAAAAGGGGTAAACTGTGATAAAAGTATGAAAGAATGCTTCCATATGCTAGAATGCAATATTTCGATCATCAAATCAGTTCTAAGCTCGATTCTCCCCTTTGTACAAATTCAAAATTGGAACCCACATAAGTTAAAAAAAAAAAACATATATGACCTTTTTGTTCGCAAACTTTCCTCTTTCAGGTTTCGTTTCGACTTAGTAAAAAAAAAGTTAATTAACGATGAACATTTTTCACACTTCAGGTCTTCTCGGGAAGACTAACATCACAGGTAAAAATGCAACGAAATAAAAAGAAATATTGTGTGTTTTTTTGACATGGAATGACATTTTTTAGCTTCGTAGATTTATGTGGTAAATGATATGTAAGCCATTGGATTATACCTTATAATTTTGCAGTAAATATTTTATTTACCTTTACCTAATGCTGTTTTATTCTACAAAAGAAATCATGCGTAGATAGAAAAACGAAGCCACGTTACCTATATGTATTTATAGAAATGTAAAGTACATTTTTATTAAATAATGTAAATAATCATCAACCGTTACATCTAATAAGGAAATTGGGATGATGACTAGTTTTAAAAATGTTCATAAAAATAATGTAATTTCAAAGAAGGCATAGTAAAAATTAGATAGTCGAAAAAATCTGTTCAATTTGAAGAAGATACACGCTTTAAAAGTTTTTGGAGGGGGTTATTCCTGTCCTTGTCGCGCGGTACGGACAATGTACGGCGCTAGTATGAAGTTACGTAGTCGTGACGTCACTTCTACGATATTGCTGTCCTAGTCTAACACTTACTTTAAAACGTTTATAACTTGGCAGTTTTTTAGGCTTTTACACTGTTTGTAATACTAAAAAGAAAAAAAATGTCATCATCCCCATTGTTATTCTCAGCTAGTACGTTTTTTCCAGGGAATCGTACAAAAAATATATTTCATTTTAAAATATACGATACATACCAGTGTCTTTTTTTACAAATGTATGTTAAAATCGAAAACAATACAACACTGTCGTAGGTCGTTTTTTTTATATATTTCACACAGCAACGTTCCAGCATTTGCATAAATTATACTTTCAACGAAGTCAAAATGTATGGTGACTTATTGTTTTATAGACGAATCTATACGTTGTAGCTGACTATTGTAAATATATGACAAGTAGACAGTTTACCTGACAGCCAAGGCTGCAGACTTTGTTCCTACTATAATGGCATCATTTATCACATGAATCTAGTACTCGCCTGGTATGTTGGCATTGTTAAGGTAGAATGTTCTACCACCGCTTGCTTTGCATAAGCTATAAGTAACATTATGGATCGGTTATCGTAACGTTATTTTTGATTAGGTTTTTTTGTTGACATTTCATACTGTAGGAAATTGCTATAATTTATGACCGCGTTTTAGTCTGACTGCGATTTTTTAAAATCAAAATAATAGCTGTTTATGTATTTATCACCATGAAACATTAATTTAATTTGCATTACGTAGTCATGAAATTCAGCAATTGGAATTATCGTCGAATGCGTTGTAACTTTTTAAAGCTGCGTTAAAGCGGCAGTATTTTGTAAAATGCTGCTATTGACCGTTTAGTATGAATAGCCGTCGCAATTTTTTTATTTTTTTTACTTTAGCGTAATGTTTTATTTTTTATAAAATTTGTCCATTTTTAATACTTTGCAAATAGTGTAGTAAATAACCGCGGCACAAAACAGTTTTCATGTAAAATTAATAACACTTTTGATTGTCTCTGCATGAAAGTGCTAAAAAAACATAATTTTTTAATATTTATTTTTATGACATTCGTGAGTGTTTAATAATTATGTATTTACTGTGTCTTTATGATTAGTTACTAATATTGTATGACACTGTCTATGGCATGCAGTGTGTAGTTTGACAGCTTGTTTTTTTTAATTATTTGACAGTTTTCGCATCACGACAAATATCTTTGCCTACACTTTTTTTCTGTAAAGTAGTTTTTTATTCCGGACTACTAATAACCCAACCATAAACAACATTTATTTTAATAATAAACTTATGAACAAGGAACTTTTCAAAACCTGCAGACAATAGTTTTACAATGTTAATTAACGTGGAATGTTTTTGATGTTTTCAACGCAATCCTCACCAGTTCAGAACAAATTTAGCTGCTCTAACATTACCTACCGTTTATTAAAAGTAGCTACGATTCAACCATTAAACTAACACAAACTCTTAGCTTACTTAACGACGTTTTACATTTTACAAGACATTGAAGTATGCTTGTTAAAAGTTTAAATCTTAGCAAATCCTTGGTTCTATCCTATATTCGTTTTTCTATTCATATCTTTGGGTTATTAGTTGTGGTTCGTTTTATAGTTTTCTTAAACTCTTTTTTGTTTAAAAAAAAGACGTTTGTTAAAAATATTGTAGAAATAGTGTAAAACTGTAAGTATGTCACTCTCTAAATAGAAATAAATGAGCCGCGTTATATGATACCAACAGTTGTCATTAATCACAAACCATCATATAACTGATTATGTCAGTCAGCTAATGGCAGTCACTTTCCTATGAAAATAGAACTTTGACGAAGAAAAATGCATTTGAAATTTACGAGAAATACTCACTGTCCGAAACTACAGACTCGAAAAGAAAGTGAAATCGAAAATCAAACACCTGTCATTTGAAATCTGTAGGACAATTCCCGTATTTTCTAATCACCTTCGCGATCTAATCGTAGCTTCAATCTGTCAAAAATACAATCATTTTTAACAAGTTTTTAACATTGATTGTCGCTGAGATGATATCACGACTTGAATTTGATCGTTTTTTAAGTACGAGAATTCATGAAGCCTCGCATTCCGATTCACAAATTTCCGTTCTAAATCGATTAATTAATTCAATTACATATTTCAGGGTCAACGGCTGAGCCCCTAGGTTCGGCATACGCGGCACAATTTGGCACAGCATTCGCAGCAGCACCGTTAGGATCCGTACTAGGCTCTGCTGCAGCCGCAGCCGCTGGAAAGCAGGTTGAAGGTACGGGTAATCTTTATTTCGCTGGTAAGTGTATAATAAGCCACCATCTTTCAGGTGGCCTTAGGCCAAATCCCGAGGGTGTCGTAAAAGGCTACTGGGGTTGGATCGTCAGGATGGAAAGCATCCTCTGGCGAACTGATGACATGCATAACTGATGCATGTATCTCTGATGGACTTCCAACATCCACCTATATGGACGTAACTACAGATTTTTTTGGACACGCGCCAAACTTTGGCTAATCGCCAATTTCCTGTTCCAACCGTTAAAATCGGAATATTGCAATGTTTTTTTTTTGTTTTAGCACTGGCTGATAACAAACCGATTAAAAACTATGTAATTTTCTTCTACAAGTACTGTGAAGAGAACTTAGATTTGGTTTTAAAACCACAGAAGGTTTTGGGTTGGCTTTGTGGGTCTATATTCAAATAGAGCTTTGAGCTTAAATGCCAATAAACGCATTTTTTTTCTTCCTGTGAATTTAGCGGATTCGAGATCACAATATGATTTTAGTGCAGCCGGATATTACCCCTTGTTCGATTTTTACAACTTCCATGAGAAGAAATTGGGCGATCTATTCTCGGTGGAAACCAAACAGCTGTTTTAAAGCGAAATCAACAAATAAAAGTCAGTGTCCAGTTACATCGTGAGTTACTGATTCTTAGGCAAAGTGAAACGAAAAGAAGACTGAATGACTTTTTGGCTCCAAATAGTTTTCATAAAATAAAACTTTCCTGAAATTCATGAATGGCTGTGGAGGAACTCGTTGTTTCCCAAGTTAGGACTCTGCCCAAAAGTGACAAAGATCTCAATCACCACCATTCCCCTTCATAGTTTGCTGTAACTGTACTTCTAACTGGATTTTGCCCAACAGGACCTGAAGGCGGGAACCTGTTCATATACCACCTGCCTCAGGAGTTCACCGACACGGACCTGGCGTCCACGTTCCTGCCGTTCGGCCACGTGATATCGGCCAAAGTTTTCATAGACAAACAGACGAACCTGTCAAAGTGCTTCGGCTTTGTCTCGTACGACAACGCTGCGTCCGCGCAGGCCGCCATACAGGCCATGAACGGTTTCCAAATAGGTACAAAGAGACTCAAAGTTCAATTGAAACGTTCTAAAGAACTATCGAGACCGTATTAATATTCCAGAACTCGTTCCTAGTGAATTTACAAAAAAAAAGAAGTAAAAAACAAACTTTGCTAAGAGGTTGTAAGATTCCGAACGTTTGTTGTGATGTATCCGGTGCACTTGAACTGACGTAGTTTGGTAAGATACGTTCGTAACGGTGGAGTCCACCTGCACAGTTGTTAACTAAAATAAGAATAACGTTAAGGTTTGTGTCAAAGGATTTATCGTTTCCAAAGTATTCCCCAAATTGTTTATTATTATAATATTTTTTTTCTTATCATTTAAGTTTTAGTCACATTAAGCATAAGTTGAAGGATCGATACATTTCGCAGGCGCCAAAGAGCTGATAATGTTTGAATGAATATTATATTATATACAGCAATATAACTGGCCAGCAAATTGTTTATACAAATAAACGAAGATGTATTGTTCATCATCCAATGTTTCGGTCGGTACCAAAGTACCGAGTACAGATAAGTATTTGCTTATACACCGTTAAGTTCATTAGAACAATATAATTATTATTTGTTACAGTTATTTTTTTCTTTTATTTTTATGTTACCAACTTGATAGTTAATTGTAAAATAATATTATTATTGTGGCCATTGTCAGTTTTGCAGTCAAGTTTTTTTCGTTTAAAATTTTATGTGTTTAGATTAACGAAGTGATCTCAAAGTGATCAGTGTATTTATTGTTTACAAATACTTGTTGTCAAATAGTGTACTTAACATGGACCCGCCTGGAACGTGTCCACGTCTCGTCTGCAATCTACCTTCATAAGGTGAAGATATTTCAAGTATTTCCCAAATTAATTAGTTTCGCTGAATATTTCAAATGAAAAATTTCGTGTATTTCTTAAACGTACTGTAACGTTTCAGTGGATAATATCAACTCTGTAACTTCCAAACATAGCTATAATTTACTATACACCTTCTTTTACCTAAGCTTACTTTTCACATAACAGTGTAAAAAAAATACAAAGAAATTTTTAAATATAAGTTTACCTAGTGTCAAACAAACTTTAACTACACAAAAAGAACTAAAAACGTCTTCGTTCGAACGTTAAAAAATTATGCACATTCAAGTAAGTTTTCCGTTACATTACATGAATTTCTAGTAACGAAATCCGTTTCGTCGCATGAATTTCGAGTAACGAATTCCGCTTCATTGCATGAATTCCGAGTAACGAATTCCGCTACATTGCATGAATTTCGAGTAACGAATTCCGCTTCATTGCATGAATTTCGAGTAACGAATTCCGCTACATTGCATGAATTTCGAGTAACGAATTCCGTTTCGTTGCATTCTTCATGAAATTTTCAGTGAAATATTTGAAATATCTTCTCATGCTTTACTTAACTACTATTGTGCTTGTTTTGTGTAATTAATGTAATACTACCACAGTCAACAACATTTATACAATTTTAACACATCGAACACTGGCCCTTTAGTCAAAAAAATTTGTTAGTCTAAGTATTTAATTATAGAAATATTTTCGTATGTAAGTTTTGGTATTTCATTCATCTTCTTAAAATATGTTTCTATATAAAATACTGTTCGTCACTATTTACCTAATAGTCACTGGCACATTTTGATTTTCATAATTTTTTAATATTTACGGATCATTAAAAGTGGAACGGAAAAATACCACCTCACGTTAGGACTTAACATTCAAGGTAAGTCAAAATGACAAAAATAGTTTTTCTTGAAATCAGTCAATCTGTTCTTAAGTGTACATACACTTCGCTCAATTTACCTAAAACTGTCAAAAAGTTAATACCTAAAAGTAAATACTGGTATTTTTCCGAGACACTGACCGTAAATATAAAAAGGTTAACCTTTTAATTAGCTATTAAATTAAGTATTAATTACATTTATTTCTTGAAAACGACCACATTTAATATTATAAAAACGCTCAATAGGTGAAAAAATAAGGGAATTTTAATTACCACTGTGGGGATAACTGGATAGTTTTATTTAATTTTTCGTTTACGAAAATATTTAAGGTTACATTTTCAATTGTTTTTAATTATTTTTGTTATTATCTTGTGCCAATGCGTTTATTTCGGAAAAGAGCTACGACCAAACTAAAGTTTAAAATTTCTGGATTTCTTTAGATGTAATTAGTGATGTACAAAGTCAGTCTTGCATCAAGACGGAAGTTAGCAAGGCGTGAGACAAGACGAAAATATTATCTATTTATTTGTTGACAGATCAGACGGCTGTTCATTATTCTTACTTTGCGCATCACTAATCATGGTTTTTCTTCTAAAATAACGAATGTAGAGAGAGCATCATTATTATAATAACTTAATTAAATTTAGTTGAGTATTATTATTATATTTAAAAAAAAGTTTATTAAAATGGGTCTATATCATTTAGTTTAATTTTAGTCAACGTTTTCGATGTCTAATGAAAGACAATATCTAGACTGAATAAGTTTTCTTCTTAGATGTTACAGCGATACAATGTTTGTCTTGTGATTCCTTTTAGTAAGTTCATTAGTCGACACTGTAAACATCTTTTTTCTTCGTCTTGCAAATATTATTTTCTTGTTGTTAAGGTAAATAAATTATTATAAAGGCATGTACGTATTGTTAAAAAGTGGACATTGGGAATATTGATAGTGTAAATGGAGCTACGATCCTGGACACGGCCACTCGTTTAGCCTCTTAAAAGTGCGTCAATATCATTGCTGGGGCTGTAATGTAGTGTTGCCAGTTATTTTTCGTGACTTCTCTGTGTTGAGACTTTTGAAATTCTGTACATAAAATGAAATACGTTGAAATAATCGCATTGCTTTTGCAGTTTGCAACCCCAGCAATAATGTTAGCGAGCCCCCATCGTGTGATCTATAGATAGACGTCTAAAATATTGTGAATAGAGTTTTTTACCTACAATTTTCTAGGTGTTTGATGGGAAACCTAATTGTTGCTATTACCTAAGTTTTGTACCTACCACTAAATGATTGGAAAAGCGTTTAGAGGACGAAGGCATTTTTATTTAAGAGAATTTTTGGTGACCCCTGGTTGCCGTCCGCTTGCTTCTCTAGAGATTTGAACCGACACGTTAAAAATTAGACCATAATTAATGAAAATATCTTTACTTTTTAAGGCTACCTACCTACGGCCGGTTCGAATGTCGATACATCTTGACGATATAAGTCACAATGTCGCCAGGAGCCTGTAATGTTACCGATGATGCCATAAGCTTATTTCAAAGCTCAATGTTTTTCCTAAGCATTCTTTATAAATGTCGCCTTGATTGATGCTTTCAAAATTTATTTACCTATAAAACTAGTACCTATGTCAAATCCGACAATTTAAAAAACAAATGTTATTTTTGTGAGTTTCTTGCTGAGACCACCTTAGGCAAAAGTCCTCCAAAAAAAAAAAATAGATGTCATTTTTTGGGACGGTAAGTTTTTCTAAAGGAATTTGGAGGATTAAAATTATCACTGATGCGTCTCCTTATTTTGAAAACAATAATTATGTCTTTGATTTAATTATGCCCAGATTCTTGAGATATTGATCTTGAACTTTTAAGATGAATTCGTAACAAAACCTGGATGTGGACCTAGCCGACTTTAGAAGACTTCTGGACTATAATTTATTATTGGACTAGACTTAAGAATAAAGAAAACTTATTACCAACATACAAACGTTACTACCTATAACTTGACTCAAAATGACGAAAAGTTATTCAAACGAGTAGATATTTTGAATATTGACTTTACATTTAAAACAAACAACAACAAAAGAAATCCTATAGAATCTGGGTGCGTTATGCAATTTTTGAATTGTATACTTTTTTTAAGGGCAGAGTATAGCTTGATAGTTTGTCAAGTCACGGTATGCAAAACAGCATATTTTAAAATTGAAGCAAGAAAATAAGATTTTTTTTTACATTCTCCCGGCACCACACTTGATTTAAAATTGGTATGGAAAATTATAAGAGAACTGTTTTATACAAACACCCGTTTTGTTGATATGAATGTAAATAAATGTCAAGTTAAAAAAATATGTGTTTAATTTTTCTGCTATGCGGTGACTTATATCACACATCAATACAGAGGGTGCCTATGTGTGGTATATTATCCTCTCAATAGATGTCCCAATTGACATTTTTTTTGTCGTTCTATTCTACGCACCGAATCTATCCTTTCACACCACCACATATAACATAATACTACGTACAGATACCCAATCCCATACAAAGAAATGAAACCTTCCTAAGTCTGGCTATTAGGCTGGCATTTTTTCTTCGTCCAATTTTTCAACAGATGGCAGCATCAGCGACTTACAAATTGCCAGAGACTGTAGTCTTACAACGCCATCTAGGATTCGACCTAGTTTTAAAACGTTTCGTGCAATCGTTTTAATATAAAGTTTTATAGTTCCGGGTTCAGAAAAACATGTTACTAGATTTCTTTTATATCTCGTATGTAAAAAATTAATAAAAAAATAAAGTTGTTTCATTTAAATAAGTTACGATATTGGGAACTGTCATGACAGGACCAATTGAGTAAAACGCCATCTAATGTAAAAAGCTCTAAACAAAATTATTAACAGGTGGCTACTTTTGTCATTGTAGGGGTACGAATTGAAGTTATAGGCTTCATTTTATTTAAAATACGTGCATTAAGATTGGAAATAGATAAATCAGCAAGGAAATTTTGACTTATCCCAATCATAATACAGCCAACATTTTGCCGTATATCGCTTTTTAATTATTTTTTAAAGATAAAATATAATTTGGTCGAGTTGAGACCCCATGACACCACACAAATACTGACAACGTAGGTATTTCTATGTACTTACAGTACAACTATTTTCTTAATACTCTTTAAACTTAATGTAATTTATTTAAAAAATGGTAGGTAAGCTGCTAAAGTCGCAGGTACGACAGAATGCTGAGAAAAAAAATTGTACTGTACTTACAGTACAATTTTTAACACACATACATAACAACACGCCTTGTTTCCCCGAAGGGTTGGGCAGAGATGTAACTACACCCACATTCCGCCAGTTATGTTTCTTAAGTCCCATGTAATAGAGGGCGAGCCTATTGCCATCAACTGGGCACAAGTCCAGGCTCCGGGCTGCTACTGAGAAATTCCAGATGGAAAAACACAATAACACGTTGTCCTACCTGGGAATCGAACCCAGGACCTCATGCTCAGCAGTAGCGGTTGCGACCACTAGACCAACGAGGCAGTACGTTAACAGTGTCTCGAAAACTAGACGATCCAGGTAAAAAATAATGAACCCTCTCCCCGTTACACCTGGCAGGATATTCGTCTACAGATTAATGGGTGATCTCATTGACCTTAACCGTTCCCTTTGGTGATTTTTTTTTGGATTTTCGCAGTTTGTGTCACATAAGTTTGCCGCTCCGATACCCTTATCTCGAGTTGAAGACGGAAAGGCAAATACGTGTCTGCTACTAGTGTTTGCGCTGCTACGAGTAAATTAGTTCATTACCTACAGATTATAGGAAAATCTAAAAGCTGTCTGTGGTTTTAAAAATACGTGGTAATTCTTACAATTCAGACAAAACTATAATTAGGTATCTTGGAACTGATCTGATGATGGAGCCAGGAGATGAATAGTGGAACTCTTCATTGACTACTAGCAAATCTCTCGAGTTTGGGCTCATATAATTTGCTTTGAAGAGTTCAATAGATTGAGCACCAGACCCTCGTTTCCAAAACGAGGATCTGATGATGAACTTCGTTGACTTCAGAAGGTTGATACAACCTGATGAAGAATATACTAGACCAAAAAGTAAAAATAAAAACACGTGCTTAAAAAAACACGCTTTTATCACGCCCTATAACTTATTTTACTAATTATTTTACTATTTTTGTTGTACTTTCTTCATGCCAACTAAAAATATGTTGGTTACAACATATTTTTAGTTGGCATGAAGAAAGTAACTACTGACGTGCAAGAAATCCCTTTTTACCCGACTATGCTAGGAGTAATGGTTATGATTTTAACATATCTGTGTAATATCAGTACCTAGAATACACCGCTGAAATAAAAGAAATAGAGCACCCTACATAAAGAAATGAAATCCTTCCAAAAATATTTCATGTAAGTTAGTCTTCAAGACTGCTCACTGTTCAAAAGTTCATCAGGTTTAATGCACAGCTCCTAGCTCTACAAGTCTTAGCTCTAAAAACGTTACATTTAAAGTCAAAATGTATGGCTTGACCGTTCCATTGAACTGTTGCATGATAGAAAATTAAAGACCAGTAACTTAATTTCTTACCATAAGCCCATTGTAGTGTCTGTGCGACGGCCGCGAAGCGGCTTAGCCGTTTTACCGGGTGCGGACTCGTAGTCACACCAGATTGTAACACCACTTGACTAACAGGTTTTTTTTTTCCTGTTTGTTACACTGGCTAATTTTCTACACCATTTAGCGTATCACTGTGCGGTGAAAAAAAATCCATTTATAAATGCATTTATCTAACTGCCCATTCCAACATTTTTACCGCCCATTCGTCTATTACACTACATGAGTATTTTTTGTACTGACATGGTAGGATGAAATAAACAACCAATTTTCTTTTTGTTACTGTTCATGCTTTACATAATCAGCCTATTATGTTCCCACGGCTGGGACACAGGCCACCTCTCTGTGAGAGGGAGTGGGCCGCAATCCACCACACGGGCCCAGTACGGATTGGTAGATGTCACATGTCTTCGAATTATTGGTTCTTAGACATGCCGGTTTCCTCACAATGTTTTCCTTCACCGTTTTGAGAGCAGTGGCCGCGGACAAGTACCACAGGACAGCACAAGGACAAGCTAGGGAAGTGCTACTAACATAGTTTTAAGCTACTTATATTAATACAATTTTGTTTTATACTATAAATATGTTAGTTGGTAATGTATATGTCTATGGGCCATTGTAGCCTGAAATAAATGGTTTATTATTATTATTATTAAAGCGCCTGTCTGGGTTCGAACCTACGACCTGCACCTCGTAAGTCGCGGCTTTACGGTCACACTAATTTACCAACCAACAAAAAATTAAATTACTGCTCGTTAAGTTTTTCAACTGATCATAGTAACTGTTTAAATATCAGTAACTTGTAAAAATGATTACCCTTATTTTATATATTTTCCTATCTCGAGACCATTGGGTTCGGACCTTTGGAAGGCCAACGAGGGGCTGAAGACAACCTGCAGATACCCCACAAATAACTTTAGTTGAAATGAGATATTGGTATCTCATTGTATGCACTACAGCTATCGGTTTGGGTGGATATAGTGGACTGTTTACCTGGTGCTGTGGATGGAATATGGCCCCTGCCTGACCAATGTTACTAAACACGGATAAAATGGCACACTCATTAAGCGGATCCGAGAGAACGGCCTCTAGCCCATAATGACGTAGCGATTTATCCCGAGGAACTTGAGGCGAGCAGATGTATTCTACGGTTACCAGGGCAATCGGGAAGATCGGTTATGATCCCTGCCAGCACGCACGTCTTACTTTAAGAACGTCTGGTAGCCAATTAAAGCAAAAAAGAAGTGGGATCTCTGTTTCTCATCAGTATTTACTCCAGTCGATCAATAAAAGCAAGCCAGAGATGAGAAACAACTCCCGAGAGATTGGGTCCGTGGCGTCGATACTACCCAACAGCTCTCCACAAACTGCCCCGCAGGTTTATGAATATTAAAAGGATGTGGTATCCCACTGTAGGGCAGATGTCTCTCTACTCTCTTTCCACATCTCTGTATGACGTGTCTGCAAGACGGAGGTGGCTGGATGTGCTGGTTGCTCAACCAGCCATCGCCCTGTCGTGATGTCGCTTGACATTACCAGAGTCCCATTGGATTATGAGTTTGGCACATTGGTGGACCGATCGAATAAATTAATATTAAATAATAAATTCAATGGTTTTTTATCGATGCAAACATTTATTTCACTGCACTAGTTGTTAATGACAAGTGGCACATGGTGTACAGTGATTCCGCCGTTTCGTCCAAATCGGAGTAATTTCGTGGAATGTATTTTTATGTATGGTTTCGCAAAATTTATCAATTAAATTATTCGTATACCTTGTAGATGTGGGTTATCGTTAAAGGCATTCATGAACGTTATTACCTTATCAAGAAAATCGATGGAGTGTAATGAGGATGCGGAAGGTAATGAAATACGGTGAGACTGTAATGATTAAGTTTGGGAGGGTAGTGAAATACGATGAGAGTGTAATGATTTAATAAGGAAGGTAATGAAAAGTTTGCGGGTGAATTAAAGTAACACCTGTTAAAATTAATAAAAAAAAGTTAATTATTAAAATAAACAGCATACCATAATGGAACATGTGTGTAGTTAGGATACATACACACAAAAACTGAGTTCAAAGTTCGAAGTTTGGAGATACCAGTTTCTCAAAACGAAAACTCATCAAAGAACGAAAACTTTGTGTTCATAAAATCTAATAAAATATAGCATCATATAAATTGGCTGACATTTTGTTTATAAACCTATAATAATTAGTAGGAACATTTCATAAAATTCAACAAAGTAATTGCCTTTAAATCACGTTAATTTTAATCAGTTTTGGGAGGAAGGCTGACTGCGTACCTAAAACTAATATTTGGTATTTTTTTAAATAAATTTACCTGTTCTAGTTTCTTCTGGCTCCTCCAAACGCTGAAGAACACGAGATTCAGCAACTACATCATCGTCAATAATCATTGGCCAGCTAAATTTAACTGACCTTCCCTGCCTTTTTTTTTTTTTATATTCCAGTGTATTGCACATCTAATCGGTTATTTTACATATCTATAAAATACTGAGACGAAGTTTTTTTAATATATACTCAACCAATACCCAATCGAAAATGTCATATTTGAAATCAATTACTTCTACGTTTTCTTTATCGGCCTCAATGTGGCAATCCATGGTATTACTCGTATATATTATGTATCCCTATGACGACCAAAATTTGATTCAATTGGTAACTCTTCTTCGAAATCTTGGAGTACTGGATTTTGAATAAACTTTTCGAATTCTGTTAAATAAAACTGCAATATTTTTACTTTAAATTTATTTTCTATATAAATCCGGGCCTAAAGTTTCTGATGCTGTTAAATCAAATAGTCCCAAGTCTCCAATATTGTTAAATATTGTTGGCGAATCGATGTGGACTAAACTGTTTTCATCAAGATGCTCGTAGGCAATTCCAGTAGTTTCAACCGTTACTGTTAAGGAATCTGTTGACCTCATCACAACGTTATCGTCATTATTACCAAATGTTGATTGTTCAGTTGCTTCTTGACAAAGTCCCACATTTAGAACTCCAAGAATATTCGATATGCATGATACGTAGCTGTACAACGTGTAAAACAACTGACGCTTCTTAACACAACATCAAAACACAACGATGAAGAACAAACAGCTTGATGGACTCTGATCGTGCCTTTAAACGCGGGTCATTTTTTTTTAGGTATCGCTTCTTCTTCTATCACGATAAGCTCAACATTTAAATATTTTTCTGAGCAACTTCGACATAGTCTTCGAACGTTGCTACGTCACCACCGTATTTTACGTGGTTGTCGGCTGTCCTTTTTACAACGGCTCCGATGCCATCCGGGGCTCCCTTTCCGTGCCCTGCATCATGGTAATTCCACGATATCAGCTTTAGATTCGGTAATTGCTAATTCAATTTCGTCATCATGTAAAAATAAATCGGTTGCGGTACTGATTCGAGGGTGAATCAGAGAAATTAATTGTTTTTATAAGTAGCACTACTAATTGAGCCATGGTTAAAACTGGCTCAAGGTGTGCCTATAGCATCAACCAGAAGCATCGTGTTTGATATCTTTAGACATCGTGCAGAAAGATTTGCAGGCTGTGTCTTTAGTTTGACTGCCTATATAATACAATACTCCAGTGTGCAGAGAGATTTGCTGTCGAATACCGCCGAAATGAAAACTTTTGAAATGATTTCTTCATTGTATTTTAATAAATAGTTTTCACTAAAATCTACATGGCATAACACCTCATCAACAGATAATATTTTATTTTAGTTGTTTTATAGCCGAGTATTGCATAGTGATGTTTAAGATATGTTTGAAAAAAATTATCAGTAATGTTTCGAACACATGAATGATATTACGTGGTGTATCTACTTTTTCTTTTTTAATGTTACTCTTTTATCTTTTTGCTTTCCATCTTTTCCTTTGTACACTTGTTTCTCAAAAGTCCATTCATGGTAAACAATAGTTTTACTGTTATCGAATTCCTGATAGGTCGTTACTTTGTTTTTGCAGCTTTGGCACTTTCTTTACAAACAGTTTCTGTTATATATGTTACAACAAACATTTTGTATATCTTCGGTAACCGAACTTTCTTTTATAATATTGGCTTTTTTTAAGGACTTTGTGAGCAGTTCAACATTAGCGTGTAGCTTGCACTGGCAAGTATCTCTTTTACTTGAAGGATGAACTATCCATCTCGCTCTATATTTGCAAAATGATGAATAGGAAATGCGACAAACAAAAAATTACTTTGGACAGCACTCCATACTTTTTGAGCCTCGAATCGTCAACGATACCTTCAACAAAACTTTCTGCTTTTTGGGAAGACTTTTGTATTTGCTACACACTCCGTGATTGAGCGTTTCATTGAATAGTAGCTTTTTCTTAACTTCCTCTTTTTTATCAGCTTTTATATCATTAATTACTTGATCTACTTTTTTTCTATTGTATCTTCAATGACAAGACTTTTTGTAACATTCAATCTTTATGTATTTGTTTTCTTAGCATATCCTTCTCTTTTCTAAGTTTATCTACTTGTTTCTGCAAATCACTTTCGTTGATCTATATCGTAACTGCCCGAAAGCCCTGAAGAACATTTTGTCTGTCTTTGGCTTTTTAGTATCTTTGGTGTAAATTCTGGTGGTTCTTCTATTTCCATCAAAGGGCATACTTCAGAATCTGCGATTTTAAGATTTATAGTTTCGCTGGTCGGTGGCAAATTCTCCAGTATAATACTTTGTACTTTCTTTTGTTCTTGTAGCTTATTCAAATATAGTCTTGAGTTTTATCGCCATCTTCTCCTTTGTTCCCTTTTTGTCTGTCAGTCATTTCTGTTATGCTTAGAATATTTTTCTTTTTTTTTGTCTAATTTTTTTTTCTTTCTTTCTCTTTATCAATTCTGTATTTTTCGGGATCTCTCTTAATTTCTGCATATTTTTCTTTGTTACGCAGTTTGTCTTTCGCTAACTTTTCTTGTGGGGTGCCTTTTTGTGTTTTTTCTTTTGCTTAGCCATATTTTTAGGAAATTGTTAAAAAAAATGGACTTGAGGAAATAGCAAATCGTCTGATGTAGGTACCACTGGAACATAAATGTAACTAACCTAACTAATCGATTCGGGGCTTGCGAATCAGTAGGCTAATTCACGTAACTAAAGAAGTTCAGATGCAGTGCAGGTGCAGTGAAGTTTCGATCAAAACAACGTTTTTCGTATTCTCTACCCGCTATCAGATACGCTCGCATCACGTTCGCGTCATGCGAGCGCATTATCGGTATTCTCCTACTGCGCGTCATCAGTGCGTGATTCCGAACGCAACAAGATCGGTATTTTGCTATTCGTTTGACGTGTTGACACCTTTTCGATCAACATGCAGTTTCAGTTACGCGCAACATAAGTTCCTCAATATTTACTTTTGTTGGCATCAAATTGTATTTTTTGAAATGTGTTTACAATTAAATATTATACGTTTAATTGTTAAAACCTGTTAACTACAAGTCGTATTCAATTAAATTCTAAATGTTTTTTTTACCTTTTTAGTGAACATGAGTTACAAACTTGGGTTGCGGATTTTGTCCCTCGCTGCCGAAATAGATGGCCTAGAACGTCGTCAAACCCTAAAAAGGCATAGGTTTTTTGTGGGTCCATTCCGGATTTTGCATCGGAAATTCCAGAAAACCTATCGTCTGAGCAAAGATTTGACTCGGCAATCATTTGGAATGCTAGAGGCATGTCTACGGAAAGAGAAAAGGAAAGATGGTTGGAGTGTACAGGCAAAGGTTAGCCACTTCTCCCCACAATCTCACTGCCTGCACCAAGTAGAGCACCGATTCTCTCCTCTAAAGGTGCTAAAGAAGTGGGTACGCCTGGCCCTCCACCTGTACCTTGCTGGTTATTCCGAATCTGCCTAATTCGGTTGAGCAAGCGGCTCTTATAGTCGGTGTAACACTTAAAATATTGCAAGTCTAGTTATTTACCCAAGTATAATGCACCGCTAGCGATACACATATTATTAGGTGCAATATCGCTAAGATCTAACAGACCTTGTTCCACTTTTTGGGAGTTCTTGGATTTAATATATTGGCGCACTCTGACCAAAGGCGTGAAGTCAGGGCACTCGCTGTTCTCGATTTTACTCTGCCACGGGCAAAATCCCTGTGGCCCTCCAAATACTCGACCAGCAGTTCCAGTTGCCGCACAGACACACGTTTGCGTGAAGTCATATCTACTGAAGAATCAGGATGAAACTTACATGAAATGAATTTAAACTGCTACTACTTCGTACAATTCACTGTACCTACATCCTAAATCATTTTATTAAAATCATTATAATATGTACTTACCATCAAAGTTCACTGAGTCTTGAATTTCGCGCTCGTTAAGTCATTAGCTCGTTTCCTCATATGACAGTTTTAGTTTTATGTGGCAATGTTAGACCATCATTCAGCCAAATTTTAGCAAATTATATCTTTGATTGTGAATCAAAACATAATTGTTCGTTTATATGGCAAGAAAAGCACTAAAATCAGTACTGGGGTATTATTTAATTATTATCATAACGTAATATTCATTTTAAAGTAATTATTTAGTGAGTAATATTTTTTCTCTCATGTGGCCACACCGTAGGTAAGTCTGGTGGAGTTTGATATGAGTTTGGTTATCGTGCAGTTGACGTGCAGTTCACGCACAGCTAACGCGCAGTTCAAAGATTACGAGAATACCTTAGAACACTCAAACCTAAACTTAACTGCTACTGCACTGCAACTTCATCGGCGCGTCATGAAATTACGTGAATTAGTCCTCAGGGCGTCTCCTGCGGCGACTAGTGGGGGCGTGAGGGCGCAAGGCTCTCTCCCTTACGCGCTCCGCCTCCTCCTTCGCAACCACTACTGCTTCGCAGAAGGAAGTGACGGCTTTCCATGCTCTCTCGCTCCGTACCATGGCTTGCACCAGGGCCGGACGCGAGAGATCGCCTCCGCCAATCGCCTCCACGAGGACACTACGGTGCTCCGCCCAAGCTAGGCAAACCTCCACTGTATGCTCCACCGTGTCCTCCGGGCGATCCACACAATGGTGACACCCGGGCGTTTCCTCCCGCCTTATGCGAAACAGGAACCTCCCGAAACAACCGTGCCCGGTGAGGACCTGTGACAGGCAGAAGGTGAGGACGCCGTGGCGCCTCTCCAACCACTCCTCAAAGAGGGGACTTACCGCCGCGATTGTGGCGTGCCCAGCACTGGGTTGCGACAATCGCACCCTCCATGTCGCCATGAGATCCCGCCGGAGCTCTGTCCGCTGTACCGTGATTTCTCGCGGCAGCGGAGTTACAACCCCTGGCGTTTTGCCTCCTCGCGCCACTTCCATACGTGCGCGAGGGCTTTTGCCTCCAGATCCCATGGCGCCGATCCGGCAAGGAGGCTAGCCGCCTCGCAGGAAATTTCACTGTCGTGTTTCGACACAACGAAGAACAGTACAGTAGTGCTAAAATTTTGTCACATGATAAATATGACATGCAATATTTACGTGAATCGATACCAAATATCGCATAGGTGAATATTAGGGCCTTGATAAGCTCACTGGCTGCATTATACTCATGCGCATTACTTCTATCTCGATTTGTCGAAATTTGCTTTTAAATTTGACATCATCCTAATGTAATTAACTTAACCTAACATGACCGTTAAGCTCGAGTAAAGTCGAAAAAGGCACTCGCTACGGGATACCGATGGTGCTTTCATTTGTAACAAGCAGCGCCATCTCTTACTCCACAAATACATCGATCGAACTAACAATGGGTTTAGTGCTAAATACATTTACTAGATGACGCTGTTACAATTTCTATTGTAACAGTTTTCGTCACACCATCTCACCTATTCAAGCAGTTAAAAAGGATTAAAATAAAACACCAAAATACTAATAAATAAACAATTTATTAACCAAAATTAATCATTCCCATACTTTTGGGCGAGCTTTTCCCTAAACAACTTAATTTCTTCCTCTTTCTCATCAGGCGTGTCATCTTGAGTTTCTAGAGCCGACTTCACAGATTTGATCAATCCTGTATTATCAGCAAGAGGTAAAATATCACATATGAGGGGAGATTCGACGCCTAGTATGTAGTGACAGGTCCTAGGTTCCAATAAATAGAGGGACACTTGGGCAGGACTAGAGGAGTTCTCTAGGCATTTGAGTTTAACTTCGGTTTGTCTCGGCTTGCCGGTTTTGTCGCAAGTGTCACCGTTCGCGTAGAAGTGGGAGACCGATGTGCGGTATTCTAGAAAAAGATAAGAATAAATTTATCTTTATAGTCAAAAAAGTCAAATAATTTATTTCAAAAAGGCACATAAATGACCTTTGAACGTCAACATTTACAAAAAAAAGAATTGGTTCTAGTTGCTCCTTCCAAAAGTTTATTGCTTTATATGTCATTATTTTTACCTATTGTGGTATAGTAATTTGATTCTAGATCGTCTTCACATATAACTAAATAATAAATGTATTAGTACAAAATATTGTAGGACTTTTTAAAAGCGTAACGGTGGAGTTTCTTGCCCATTCTTCTCCATATTTATTTTGAGTTCCTGTACAAGTTAAGAGAGTTCATCTCATGCGGCCTGGCAACGTCGCATTTTATGTCGCTTTTCGTGATTATCTTATTAAGTTTAAATCAATATCACTTTTGTTTTTGGTACTTACTCATAAAAAAATACTTGAGAAAAGTACTGCAAATAGAAACAACAACTATTTACAACTAAACTAAATAGTTGCAAACAACTATTTTCTGTTTGCAGTACTTTACTACGATTAAATATAGACCTTGGCCTCGTCCTCTCCAGTGGAAAAGTTAATGTGACGGAATGTTCTAGCCCACTGGACCACTGGTTCCTATTGATGCATATGAGCCAGCGTTATTAATTATTTTGGACCTATCTGTAACACCTCTGCTTGAATGTGCGCCTCGTATTAAATCCTAGTTTGACAAAGGTGAGAGCAGCAGAGACATTTGTATGACTGGCTGGAAAACAGTTCTTCGAGCGGTCGATCGATGATGCAGTTAATTTCTTTAATCAGTAGATTTTTGATATACAGTTAAAACATATCCCACAAAAACTGTTTCGGAGTAATAAGTATCCAACATGGTATAGTTCGTCAGTTATTAAAACAATTAAACACTTTAAAAAATTCAAAACTTATGGTAATGTATCTGACGAATTAACATTCAAGCTTCTTCGAGAAAGGGTGAAAACTATGGAATCTCAGTGCTACCGCAACAAATAGTTGCGTATTCCATAGTTTCTAACAGAAAGTTCAATTAAAAATAACCCAAAATATTTTTGGAGTTTTGTAAAAAATAACGTCATAACTCTAATGCAATCCGGGGGATTCTATTTGTCAGGCTTTTTCCGAATACTTCCATTCTACTTTTCTCTCTAATCCCATTGTTAGTCATCCGAACCCGTCTCCTCTTCTTTTTAACGATTCGTTAAACCTAACGTCTGATATCTGCAGTATCATTGTTGATGTTATTGAAATAACTAACTTGCTTCGTGAGTTGGATACATGTAAATCGGCAGGTCCTGATAACATACCATCTAAACTTCTTGTTCGTGTGCACCTTCAATAGCGCAACCTATTTCAATTTTATTTAGAAAATCTTTGAATTGCCATATTTGCGGCACAACACAGGTTGTTGTGCCGCAAATATGGCAATCCGCAATTATAACGCCTTACACAAAAAAGGTGTCAAAACAGACAAATATCTAAACTGTGTATTGTAGCAAAGGTGTTTGAAAGAATAATATATAAACAGGTTTACACTGCTCTTAAATATTCATTTAGCTCGTTCCAACACTTTATGTCCCTTTACACTGTCTCCGTTAATATATTTGAATAAAATAAGTAAAAACTATTGCCCACAGTCCCCGTTTTTTCTTTTTTCTGTAGTATTGTGTGAGTCAACAACTTAAAATGCAAGAGCGAGCGAAGCGAGCTCGGGACTCGGGGCACCCCGACTCGGACAGGTTAGGTTAGAAAAGGATGGCGGAGTCTTTGTTCGCTCGCTCACTAGACCCCGCCATACTCTTCGTGGTTATTTTTTTAAACCACCCAGAAGTAGGAGCCCCGCTTGGTGGGGCTCCTTCGACTACGCCTACATGAATTGTAAACTTTGAACTTTGGACCCGCCTCGAGATCTTCACTATAGTATGCTAACAGCACTGCACTAACTCCGTTAGTGTATTGGGGACAACGGGAAATAAATTTAATCAAGTCTCGCTGTCCCCGTGACGGGGATATGGCATACGGGGACAACGGTAAGCAGGTTGATGTCGTTTATACAGACTACAGCAAAGCCTTCGCTCGAATTGATCATAGTATTCTGATATCCAAGTTAAATGCCATGG
This sequence comes from Dasypolia templi, assembly GCA_963555695.1. Lineage (NCBI taxonomy): Eukaryota > Metazoa > Arthropoda > Insecta > Lepidoptera > Noctuidae > Dasypolia > Dasypolia templi. Next base: position 5,968,541 of record OY743137.1, on the reverse strand, counting down.
GAATCCGTGGAGATCTACTCAGATGGTTTTCCTTTTACCTCGTCAACAGGTCCTAAGCAGTAGTACTAAATAATAATAACTAGCTGGGTCCCTGTTCCTAGTGGAGTCCCGCAGGGTTCTTTGCTCGGTCCATTGCTATTTATTATCTACATTAACGACATCGACTCTTGCTTGACTTCATCCAAACTTTTGAGTTTTGCTCATGATATGAAAGGGGCATGCCCGTTTTTGGCGCAAAAGGCACAATTGCAATATTTTGGGAGTGAAGTGTCAAGTGAAATCTACTTTCAATGTTTGCATTTGCCTTACTGAATTTATTTTCTTGCGGATTAATTATTCTAACCATTGAACTAGCTTATTTAATGGATTCCGACGATTCTTTTATCCCTGACTGGTATATCCAATGATTGTAAAACAACTACGTTAGACAAGATTAAAAACTATTTTATCTTAAAAACCCAAACTTTTTTAAAACCAATTCCTTGACCAGTTAATTGTTTAAATTTCATTTTATCCTATCCATATACTTTAAAATGTGTGCACTTGAGGCCGAAGTTTCTATGGACGGTGGGCATTCCCCTTTTATGTCACAATATCATCGCAGATGGACGTAAGGGCGGGCACGCCACAATAGCGGCGGTAAGTCCCCTCTTTGAGTGGTTGGAGAGGCGCCACGGCGTCCTCACCTTCCGCCTGACACAGGTACTCACCGGACACGGTTGTTTCGGGAGGTTCCCGTTTCGCATAAGGCGGGAGGAAACGCCCGTGTGTCACCCGTTGTGTGGATCGCCCGGAGGACACGGTGGATCATACGGTGGAGGTCTGCCCAGCTTGGGCGGAGCACCGCAGTGTCCTCGCAGAGGCGATCGGCGGCGGCGATCTCTCGCGTCCGGCCCTGGTCCAGGCCATGGTACGGAGCGAGAGGGAATGGAAAGCCGTCACCTCCTTCTGCGAAGCAGTAATGCTCGCGAAGGAGGAGGCGGAGCGCGTGAGGGAGAGAGCCTTGCGCCCTCACGCCCCTAGTCGCCGCAGGAGACGCCCTGGGCGTCGGGAATCGCAACCAGATTCCTGGTCACCGTAAGCGCGGGCTTGCGGACGGCGAGCAATGGGTAGCTCGCCGTCCGGTAAGGACCAGGCCCGGGTCGACGGCGCGTCGTGTTCCACGCGCGCCTCAAAGAGATGTCAACACAAAATGACGGGATCCAATAAGGCCGACGCCTCAGGGTCGCGGGTAATTCGATAGAGATAACCGTGGCCCTGCCACAGGCAACTGAAGGAACACGGGTGGGTTTTAGTCAGTGGTCTGACACGCCCTCCCGCTCCACTCAGAAAAAAAAAAAAAAAGATGGACGTAAGGGCACTCCAGAATGATCTGCGTCGCCTAGAGGACTACTGCCAAAGAAATAAGCTGGATCTTGATCCTGCTAAATGCTCGGTTATAACATATTCTCGGAAGCGCTCAATCATTGCCAAATCGTATACCCTAGGCCAGGGAAGGCGAACCAATGGCACGCGTGCCACCAATGGCACGCGTGCCATTGGTGGCACGTTACAAAATAACTTGGCCACGGCATCGTTTCAAGAATTTAGATACCTACCTAAGTCATATAATTTGCAACAGCAAAAATTGCATTTATTTGTTATTTCATTTAAATAAAAATAAAATTATTAATTGCAACATTACCGTACAATAACATGGCTATTATTGTGGCAGTGTAATATAGTTGCAAATAAAGAGTACCTATTGTTGTGAAAGGAGGTATACAGCTTTATGGGTTTCATACCCAAAGGGTGCTAACGGAACTCTTTTACTATGCTTCCGCTGTTCGTCCGTCCGTCTGTCTGTCAGCGGTATGTATCTAATGAACCATAATAGGTAGATAGTTGAAATTTTCATATAAAATACAATAGTATGGTTTCCAGTAGTCACTAAGTCAAGATTGTTTGATGTCACGTCATGGCCACGTTCAATATTTATTTGGAAAAAATGGCACGTAGATGTATAGAGGTTCGCCATCCCTGCCCTAGGCGATCAATTTCTACCTAGATCACACACTTGGAATATGCGTCTGAAATATGGAACCCATGTTACCACAAATATATTAACCGCATTGAGAGCATCCAAAAAAAGGTTCATAAGGTATCTATGTTACCATCAAAAAGTACCGTATCAGTAAGTTCGGAAAACTACCAAAGCCTATGTATTTTTTTTTATATATTCCCTTTACTCAATCGCCGCGAGATTTCAGACGGTGTGTGTTTGTTAAAAATCTTTAACAACACTATAAACTGTTCCGATATTTAGACAAAATTTTATTTAAATATTCCTATGAAGTCTAAGAGATACCATCCACCTTTGCGCGCGCCATTTGCCTCAACCAATTTTAGGCAGAGTTCGTATATTGTGCGTGCTAGCAGAAATTAAAAACAAGCTTTGTAAACAGTACGATTTAGATCCATTCCTAACTAGTATTTCGTCAGCCAGGAAGTGCTTAAGCCGTGACTTTTTAATGTGATTTGTTTTGTTATGATGTTTGTTAAGCAGAGCGAGCACCATAGCATTAATTGTAGTTTATGAATTTACTGTTTTTCTCTGTATTTTATAAGTGGAGACCTGTAATTGGCTTTCAAACTAATGTACTGTCCTTGATGTTTGTTTTAGCTGTAAGTCTCGCATATTGTTTAAATAAAAAAATAAACACTAACGACCTAGGGCTTAGCTGAAAAAAATGGACTTTGATTTACACTTAATAAAATAATCATGAAAAACGCGCGGGCGAACGCTCCTAAAATACATGCACTACTCACTACTATACATGTTAGTCGTTCCACTTGCGTGCGTCATGTGACCTTTATGTTGATGGCATAAGGTTCAAATTACAAAGATTAAGATTGCTCGTGACATGCAACCACTAAAGGTAAGGTACCTAATGATAATTCCTATACTTTTTATAACTCCTAAGTTAGGCGACACCTAATTGAACGCCTAGATAAAAGTGTGCTGTTGGATTTTCAACTTTCATAGAGCATACCGCTGGGAATCCAACAGCGCGCTTTACTGAGGGTCGTGAATGTCCCGACGTTAAATTATCTTCAGTTTGACGATATACTGCCATAGGTGTCGCTCAACGTGTCACGTCACCCTCATGCATGGCGCGTGACATTAGCCATGTATACATACCAACAGGTTTAGGCGCCTTTCCCTTGTTCTCCTTGATCCAGTCCAGATGTGAGCGTTCATCGAACTTGCCTAGCAACAGCGTGGTCTTCTCCCCAGTGCGGTCTACGTGGTACTGAACCACGTGCTTACCGTAACAGAACTCGTACTTCCACCAGCCTGTACCCTGGAACGTCAAATATTGTCAGTGGTTAAGGCCTCCTCTCATGCATGAGGTTCTAGGTTCAAATCCGGGGCAAGTACCAATGTGACTTTTTCTTTTCATTACACATTTGTCATTTCTGAATTTATCTTGGATCAGGGCTGCCAGATACAAAAACGCAGCAATCGTAAACCAGTCTTAAAAGAGTCGTAAGCCCAGGGAAAAATAAAATCAATAATTAAAACTTACATTTAAGCTATTATTTGAATTTTTTTGCACTCGCTGTATTCAAAATTCTAATCATATCGTCAGTCGGCTTATAAGTAATGCAGTTTCCGCCGCTGGTTTTAATAAAATGCGTTGCCAATAAGGATTCGACTCACGGTTTCATTTGATAAACTATTTATTGGTTTCGTTTTTAATTAAATGAACTTCACTGAATGTCCTTTTGCAATCAGCACTCCTAGTGTCTTGTATTTGTCAAAACGTTCGTTCATTACCCCCCAAAACTAGTCTACATTTAGCGTCAAGTCAACTTGGTGAAGAATGAACTATACTTACCCCATTAAGACAGTTCTCTCCATTTAGGAACGCTCTCACTGGTGAATCATCAGTAATAACTGGTGCTGGTTTATCTGACAGCAGTGGCTTACTATCCTCAACCAAGTCTTCATCTTCGTTTAATGGATGGAGCTCGAATTTAAGATGTGTTTCACCATCCTGTAAATTGAAACGGTTTAAGAAAAGGTCCAGCTCTGTCTAAGCCAAACATGTTTTCATTAGCTTTAGTTTTTTGTTCTCCGATTCTCCGAGGGGACGGCGCCGTATTGGTGATTTTCTTGAGAAAGGTCAGGTGCAACCAGCGTGCGTGTATGACCCAATTTATGAATGTAAACGAGGCAAAAGGAGTATTAAGGATCGTAGCAGGTGGCGTTCTGTAGTTTCTGCCCACCCCCATTGGAAAAAAGCGTGAGTTTATGTTTTTATTTACTCTTTATTATTGTGTAAGTCATACAAATTACAAATGTTAATGTAGATATTTTATTTTTGTTTATTATCTTCAGTTGTTTCTATGTTTAACTCTCACGCTGTTTGTTGCTGTTTTTGTCAATGTTATACATAAGTTTATATAAGTGGAAACTTCTAATTGGCTTTCTTCTACATACTGCTTCTGACTTCTTGAATGTGTTAGCTGTAAGTGTTTTTATATTTTTATTACATAGGCCGGACACAATGGACGGTCTTATCGATTAAAGAGAACTTTTTTACGAGTCTGTGTATGTGTGTTACACCTTTTCATAACGAAGGCAACAATTCTCAAATAAAAGGTCGGCTCAAAAAAAAGGTGTGTCGTGTCATTCACAACTTTTTATTTGCGGAAAGCTACTTGGTCTACCAAGTAAAATCGAATTAACTAAAATTAAAAACCTTGCTCATTAAGATCTCACATAAGAACCTGTGAATTAAAAATGCTAGAAAATAACGAGTAACTTTAACATAAGGTACTTACCAATCTGAAAACGACGAACAACAAACAAAAGAAAAAAGTGAGAAAAAAAAACAAAAAAAAATTACCTTTTCAATTTTCTCAACTTTCAACACAGCTAGTACGTCCTTAGGATCTTTATCCTGAATAACGCCAACAAAAATGTTAAATAAGCCTCTAAATACTACGCTACATATGGACATAGCCAGGATATGAAGAGTATATGAAAGTTGTAAATTAAATAATTCTTTATCATATATTCAAGATAGGTGGTTAGAGATGTCAACATTGTCAACCATATGTTCGGGATTGATTTTTTTTTGTCAAAAAAAATATTTGTGATGCTAAATTTACAGGAGGTAAATTTGACCCGGTTGGCACTGGTAATTTTGACCCCATTGTCACGGGCAAATTTTGACCCCATTACCAAAGGTAACTTTGGTAGGTACCTTTTGCAATGCAAAAGTCTTTCCGACTCTATTTAATACAACAGGAAATTTTTGACCCCACTTACATAATTTTGTCAGCAGGGAGGGTAATTCAGAATTATGCATTTTATTTTGATGACTTACGAAACAAGAGGATAAAATAGTACATTTCCTGGCTATGCCATGCTACAAAATAAATGTGCTTAAATTGGACTAGGAAAGTAAAGCTTGTTACACACTAGAAACGATGAAAATGGTAGTTCTGAAGCGAATTGTGTATAATAAGTGAAAAAGCACACTCAAGTGTTAAATCTCGATAAAAAGTTATTATTGTTTTTAAAAATATGAAACCATTACATCAAATAAGCTTAAAAAACTGTATTCCCAAATCGAATACATATAATATAGAATAGAAACATAGAATAGATATACGGAAATAGAATACTGATAATCATATAAGATTATCAGTATTCTATTTCCGAAAACATAGTGAACAGCATTCTATACTTACTTTGAAATAAGCATATTCAGATTTTTTTTAAATCATAAAATAATGAAGTGTTGAGGTGTCTGTAACATCTCCAAATTGCAACCAACTCGAAATTATAATTTAAATCTACTTCTTATTTCTGACAACAACTTAAACTTTTACTCAGCTCTAGTTTTACAGAAAAAACTACCTACCTATGTGTAACAGAAAAAAAAACTACAAACATCACACAATAAAAAAAACAACTTACATTGCTCATCATCCTAATAGTTTGATGATGGAACCTCAAACTATCGACTTCCATTTTCAAAAGACTCCTAGGCTTCTTCGGAGCATCAGCAACTGGTAGACAATCTATGATGTTCTCGCTCACATCCTTTGGCCTAAACTGAGGATGTTCACAGAGTAAGGGAGATAGAATTATGATTTCGTATTCGCAGGTTGCTGTCTCTTTGAAGGAATAAACTTCGTGCTTTCCGTGGGTGTAGCAAACGTAAAGGACTCTGGTTAAACGAGGTTTTCCGCTTAGGTCACAGACAGTACCTGGAAATCGAGAATATTTTTGTAAGTATTTAGGCCAACCAGTAGTGCTATTCTGTAAGCATCTCACCGTGAAAACTTATGTGAAGTGAGCGTGGAGTGAGCCGTCAGTGCCACTGATGCTAGAAATTGGCCAAGAGGCGATGACACTGACAGCTCACTCCACGCAAGTCTTAACGGTGAGATTTTTACATAGTCGACATACCAGATGGGCTCTCGTGGTGGCCCAGTGGTTAAGGCTTCGCATTTCGGCCGAGTCTTTTTCAATTCATATGTACTATCTGAGATTATCTTCGACTTTACTGACATCAGTGAAGGAAAACATTGTGAGAAAACCTGGACTTATAGTATAAATAAGTCTGATATCGCTAACCCGTCTTGAGCAAGCGTGGTGATTCTAAATTGTGCTTTTTCTATAGAGAAGAGGCCTTTCCCCCGCAGTGGGACAGTAGGCTGGTGTTATTTTTAGATGGACTTTGACTGGATTGAGCAAGCGAGGTGATCAATGCTTGTGCCTTCTCTGTAGAGAAGAGGCCTTCGCCCTGCAGTGGGTCAATGATAGGCTGATATTACCAGGCCACTCAGAAAGATTTGCGAAAAAAAGTTTGTATGTATGAGAGACTGGTCAGTTATAGAGCTAATTTAAATTATCGTGTCTCATTAAAAAAATGATTTGCGCCGGGAACATTTTCGCGCTATGATTTTTTACGATTTCAAGTGTCGCCTGAAACCGGACGAATCGTACAATAGACTTCAATTGGCAATCATGGATGAAAGCCTTTCTAAGGCAACCGTGTATCTTTGGTATAACGAATTCAAATGCGATCGACTAACTTTGGGGGATGATGAAAGAACTGGTCGCTCTATGACGGCTGTTACGGAAGAAAACGTGCTAGCAGTGCAAACTTTAATCCAAGACAATAGGCGAGTTACGTATCAAGAGATTCAGCACATACTGCAGGATGGATCGGGAAGCGTTCACGAAATTCTACATGTGCATCTTCGCGTGTGTAGGATAGTTTCACGCTGGGTGCAAGTGTCGCCTGAAACCGGACGAATCGTACAATAGACTTCAATGCACATGTAGAATTTCGTGAACGCTTCCCGATCCAACCTGCAGTATGTGCTGAATCTCTTGATACGTAACTCGCCTATTGTCTTGGATGAAAGTTTGCACGTTTTCTTCCGTAACAGCCGTCATAGAGCGACCACTTCTTTCTTCATCCCCCAAAGTTAGTCGATCGCACTTGAATTCGTTATACCAACGATACACGGTTGCCTTAGAAAGGCCTTCATCCATGATGGCAATCATGGATGAAGGCCTTTCTAAGGCAACACATACTGCAGGTTGGATCGGGAAGCGTTCACGAAATTCTACATGTGCATCTTCGCGTGTGTAGAATAGTTTCACGCTGGGTGCCGCACAACCTCACCGATGCTCAGAAGCAGAACATGATAAACAAATTTGTCGCAGGCTCGTCTCGGCGTGTTTACGACATCATTACAGGTGATGATGTGCATGAGTCTTGGATTTATCAATAGGATCCAGAAACGAAGCGCCAGTCGACGGTTTGGGTGTTTCAAAACAAATCAACGCCTACCAAAGTGAAGCGATCTAGAAGCGGGGAAGATTTTGTCAATTCCTTTACGGAACCAAATAAACATCAACGCTGAATGATATTCTACCAAATGCTTGGCAGAAGTTTTCTCTGTTGTGAGAAACATGCGACGAAACACCGGGCTCCGCGGACTACTTCTCCACCACGACAACGCGCCATCGCACACCGGGCTCAAAACGAGGGATTTCCTGGACAGCACGCTGGGAAAACTCCTGGGTTACTCTCTTTACAGCCCTAGTCTATGTGCCAGCACCGTGTAACTTCTTTTTATTCCCGAAAATAAAAATCCACTCAGAGATACAATTTTCGTCGCCGGAAGATGCTCTGTCAGCGTTTGAGTAGGCTGTAAACGAGGTGTCTACGGCGGACTGGAAAAAGTGTTTCGAAAACTGGTTCAGACGCATGAAACTTTGTATAGAGGCTAGTGGAGAGTACTTTGAATAGATTTAATTTAAAAATATTCACAGAACATTTATTTTTATCTTCGCAAAACTTTCTGAGTGTCCTACGTATTTATTGGATGGACTTTGAATACGAAATGCGGAAAGTACGCAGTGTGGCATAATTTGAAAGAGGCCTATGTACGCATTTTGGTATAATTAACAATTTTTTCATAAAGTTATCTATGGCAATAATAGTCATGAAGGAGCTTGTTTTGTAGTGTAAATCGATAGGTTTATTTTCATAGCATTTTGTCGCTCTTTTAACCAAACTATACCAATTATACACTTACCGTCATCCAGAACCATTTCTACCGAAGGTAACTTGGCACCATCAACTTTAGTCATCCTGTAGGGCTCGTTAGTTTCCTGTGCTGCCCTCTCATCCGCCTTCAATTTGGCATGTTTCTCTGGTGTCCAGTGCCCAAGGTAATACTCCTGAGTTTTTACTTGTTTACCTGTAAATGTTATATTTTAAAGAGTTAAAAAAAGACTTGTAACAAATTAAAAACCATTGGAAAAATAAGAAAAAGAAAAATAATATTTGGGTCAGCGCATATAATTTGGCAGTCTTTGTTGTTGAACAACAAAGATTCATTGTTGTTGTTGACATTTACCATCACTTTTTTCAATCAGTTGTAATATGAAATATTGTGTGCCTTTTAGTAAGTGCAAAATAAGTGTTTTTTCTTTCTTGCTTTCTATCTAAGTACATAATTTCAATATTGCCGCACAGCTGTGCCTGATCATGCTGACCCAAACATGTGTTTCAGACCCCTCATATTGAACATGAAGCCCTTTGTCGTTTTTATATATTTTTTTTTAGGTTTAATTTTTTTTTTTTTTTTTAATTCCAATAAACGCATTTTTATTTCTTTGTTTATCGCGCAATGGATGGAGAGGGAGCGGAAAGAAAAAGAAAAGATGGATGAATTCAGAATATTATGTCACGAATGTTATGAAGACAAGAGAGTGAATGATAGCGTGATGATTGACAGGGGAGAATGGAAGCAGAAAACGTTTTGTGCCGACCCCAAGTAAAACGGGACAAGGGAAGGAAGATGATGATGATGATGACTGGATGTTCAACGCACTGAGACTTACCGCCGAGAGTTGAAAATCTAACAGTATTTTTTTTTAACACGCTGTGTTGCATTCTGTTGGATTCTCAATGCTCGGCTCAACACCGAAAGTTGAAAATCCAGTGCGCGATAAAAAAAATCGTCGCGTTAATAGATCGCCAATTCAACCTGGGCTTAATACCCAAGAGCTGCAAGAATATGTTAATGCTGGAAACCCATTGCCCATAAGCGAAACACAAAAACAAATACATTTTAGTTAAATACCCTCTTCCAACTTCAAACCACAAACAGTATTGTGCATCATATGAGGAATGAACACAAAACAAGGGATTGCAATTAACTGCTATTTTTTTATCCGCTTGGCTTGCTTGAGCTAAACAAGTATGGTCCCTGAGTATTTTATAATAAAATATGAATATTATATATATTCCAAGTTACCTTTGACAAAAATGGTGATAGCACCTTGCTGATCTCTTTTCATCTCTGATTTTAAATGACCACAGACAAATAAATGTTTATTTTATTGAATATACATGAAAAAATAAACTAGAAAACATCATGTAAATTTTCTACACTATATAGGATGTCCGGTTAGCCAACGACAAGTCGGAATCGGGTGGTATGTCAAGCCATTGTAGTTATAAGAAAAATATTTAAAAAGATACTTTGATATGTATTTTAAAAATTACATAAAATTTTTCTAACTAAACAGACAGCTGTGCTGCTAGGGAGTTTGTTGCGCCACTTCTTCTTCCCAGCTAAAGCACTAGGAAGTGGTGAAGGGCGGGCCGTTTTGGGGGACTGTATTATGTAATTTTGACATTCGAAAAGTGCTGACTCTCAGCCTAGTTTGAATAAATGACTTTTGATTTTGATTTATAAAATAAAAAACGAGAAAATCTACTGTCTGTGACGATCTTTTAACTCCTGTTGCTACAAGTTTAAACTTTTATGTTTATATTTTTCTGTTAACAATTTTGACTCAACCTATCACCCGACTCTGGCTTGACGTCAACTTACGGGACACCTTGTATAATATTATAAAGCCAAAAAACTTGCGAGTTTGTATGTAGGGGGTAATCTTACTAAACTACTGATCCAATTACGAAAATTCTTTCACAAATGGAAAACTAAACAGTATTGACAAGTGTCTTAGGTTAAATTTTATGTTAAAACAAGACATTTAATGCAGAGGTAGTTGTGGCAGATGCTAGTTTATTTATTAGCAAGTAATACCTTCTCTCTCCTCATGGTATTGTCTGATGTATCTTCCGTGACACACTTCATAGCTCCAGTAACTCTCTAGTCGGTAAGAACATATCTTCTGAGAGAACAACGGTTTAAGAAGACTGATGGGAGACGGACCATCATAATCCTCTATATTTGTTAATTCCTTGGCACGTAGCTCTGGTATACGGCATTCATATTTCTCTTTATTTGCTGTTGTCACTTTTAGGATCTCTTTCTTTGGTAGCTAATGGGAAGAGAAGGAAAAAAATATATATTAAAAACTAATTTTTCATGCCCCGGCAATTCATCCAGGGCGACACCCTGGATGAATTTCGTAGAAATTAGCATCAAAAGTCCTTGACCTGACAATTAGAAACAGAATTTAAAAAAAAAACAGAAAAGGTGCAACCCCTTTGAAGTGACGTGTGGACAAACATTTTTGGCAATTGATTTTTATTCATATAGATTTTATAAAGGACTATCTAAATGAAATGAGAGGCTAAGTGAAGAATAGGTACTTGGAAATAGTATTCCTTAGCTAATTTGTCCCTATTGCTTAGAAAGACTTTGACAGCACTATAAGCACATAAGGAATTAGAAAGTTTTGGAGCACCAAAGAGTACAACTCTATGACAAAATGATGCTGATTCTGTGTGCCAAAATAATTAGTCGCCTGTCACCTTTGATTGCTATGTGAAAGACTGCTGGTAATGTTGAATGTTTATCAGATCAGCTGAGCACTTTCCTCAACACTGCAGTAAAAATAAAACATTTCTATAAGTCCGTTTAGATTAAACCATAGTACGTGGCTCGCTTGTAGAATATCTTACCTCAAGTTTGTTAACTTCCCCATCGACTAAATGCTGAATATCCTGACTGCCGGGCCAGTTAATCCCAAATAATATGCTATCATCAAATCCTCTGAAGTCGTGGTCTATATTCGATGCTACATTCACCACACACAAACAGAACATCCAAATACCCCTCATTTTACACGTTTAAAGGTTCATAATAAACGAAAACTTAGAAATAATCACTATTTGCATTTACTACTGCACAGTGCGCTTGCCAAACAAATTATAACATGACTTAATTTGAAAGCCAAGGAAAATGTAAATTGAAGACTTAGATGGCACACTCTCGTAATTTGGTCGAATAATTTCGTAAATGAGTTGGAGAGCTGTCATTTGTCAAACACTTTAGTCGCGTTCAGTAAGAAAACACAAATTAAGATTTCTTTATTTTTCATTTCAAATTCGATTTCTGATTATTTGCTTTGATCATGTTCATGTTTGAATCCATATTTGGACTTTACAAAAATCTAAAATAAATAATAGCCACAAGTTACTTTTATTTTGTTTCAAACTCAAATTGTCAAGATGACCGTCAATGACCGGCCTGGTCAGAAAAATGAAGCTAGTTGCCCATTCCAAAGCGTAGTACCTATGGAGAAGAACAGACAAGAAACTCCACGGACACTCCTTTAAATCAAATTATGGTTACAAAATATTGGTTACATCATCCATGTTGAAATTATGCACGTGAGAACGATGCAGAACATTTAAAGAGTCCGAAATATATAGTTGAGAACAATAAAAATATATAATTTAATTAAAATACGCCGTGGCAGCTAAGAAATGACTAGTCCTTATTTACGGCGCCCGTTCACGAACACCAATGAACTCAACCATTTTGAAGGGAGCTAAATGATCCAAAACACGCGCAACCATCAGCGAAACATTAGAGCGCGCATGGCATGCTCTCAGCCGCCAGGGCACATTCAATCATTCAAGTCAATGAAAGACGTACTTTTTTTTTTATGTATGGCATCTCGTAGTTGACCTTGAGAGGTCGTGACTACTTATCAGGACTATAGGTGAGACAGAAAGACGTACCCAGTAAATGGTAGCTTTATAGAGGTTGACACTGGAAGTTCTAAGAAAATTAAAAACTGAACAAACTAGCACATTATTAGTTTTATAACATATTTTCAAAATATTGTCCATTTACATCAATACTTCGCTGCATCCGATGGAACCACTGAAAAAAGCACTTTGCCCACTCGTCCTCAGGGGTCTTTTCGACGGCATTTTGAAACGCAGTCCCTGCTTCCTCGGCGTGCATAAAACGTTTTCCTCGAAGTTTTTCTTTTATTTTCGGAAATAAATTAAAATCGCACGGTGCGAGGTCGGGGCTATAGGGTGGGTGACCCAGTAATTCCACGTCTGACGTCGCCAACTAGTCGATTGTTTGCTTAGCGATGTGCGGCGAGGCGTTGTCGAGGTGAAGAAGGATCCTACTGCGATGTAGTATCTCCCGAACTTTTTCCAAGAGAAGTGGCAAACAATTGTTAGTGTACCACTCCGCAGTAACTGTTTTTGATCCTCTAAAACATAAACCAAATGACAATAAATCAGAAACCAGTCACGAAAATAAAACAAGTAGTGTTAAAATGTCTCGAAAACAATTTTCTCTGTGCAAATCTAAATGAAACCAAGTACATAAATAATTATTTTAAATTACAATTCAAAACAAAAATCTTTGAAACTTAATTGTCAAGGACAACAAATTAACAAAGTTGTTGAAAACAAGTTTCTTGGACTTATTCTAGATCAGAATTGTAAATCTCAATCTCAATCTGTCAATTGGAAATTACACATAGAACACGTCTGCAAAAACTAAACCAGTTTGAATTGGCTCTTACATTGAAGAAATACCGCAAGTGAAGCAGTTGCACTTACTGCTTACCACGGGTATGTTTTCTCTCTAATCACGTATGGACTCTGGGGAACTCGAAAAACGTAAACGTAGCATTCCTAGTACAGAAAAAAACTGACTGATACTGCTCCTAGGCAATCTACGGTATCAGTCTAAAATCTTATAGTCCTCTAAAAAAAGGTAATAACACCAAATGGGTCGTCCCATAATGCAAGCTGGTGTATTTGTAAAAGAGCACTCTAGATGTTTTATTACATTTGGCTCGAACTCTCAACCGTGTTGGGTCTCGACCCAACACGGTTGAGAATTTCTGCACATTATGTCAGCAAAAATAGCTTCATCACAGCAATTAAAAAAGTTCAACAATATTCCAAAAGAAATAAGGGGACTCCCTCAAACACTTAAACACAAACTACAAATATGGCTTATTAAATGTGTTTTTTTTAATGATATGTGTCGTTTTTATTTTTAAATATTTGTATGCCAGTCCATGGCGAAACATGTGAGGTCATAATTCTTTATCTAATATATAAAATTCTCGTGTCACAGTTTTCGTTGCCATACTCCTCCGAAACGGCTTGACCGATTTTGATGAAATTTTGTGTGCATATCGGGTAGGTCTGAGAATCGGCCAACATTTATTTTTCAAAAAAAATAAAAATTTAGCAAAACAACGTTTGCGGGGTCAGCTAGTAATTTATAAGACCATGTACTATGTTTTTAAGCAAATAAATATATTCTATTCTAAAGTGGTGACGATGTTATGAACACATCTTGCTAACAAAAGATTAGTATCAAGACAAGAAAACTTAAAAAAAAGAACTTGGGAATTGTCGTTGTCAATGGTAGAGTCAGCTTTCAGCTGTCAAAAACTCAAAAAGTCTTGTAAATTTTGTAAAGATGGCGTTCAGCTTTCCAGCTTTTTCCTATATTATTGCATTAATAGTTGATGCATTCTTAATATTTTTCTCGATATTCCATGTTATTGCGTTCGACGAATTAAAAACTGACTATAAAAATCCAATTGATCAGTGCAATAGTTTAAACCCAGTGCGTATTTAAACCTTGAAGGTGCAACCAAAGTTCATTGGTGTTCAATCAAGTAACTAACCTATATTTTTTCTATTTCAGTTGGTATTACCGGAGTACTTGCTGCATTTGTTTATAAACGTGCTCTTTTTAATATCGGGAGAATGGTTTTCACTGCTAATAAATATTCCGTTGATCTTGTATCATCTGCACAGGTAAAAATAATAAACATTTTAGGTTATGTCTAACAGAATCTAAGGACACTTTAAGGACAAGGTCTTGACTTAAACAATGCAGTGACACCTTGAAATGGTAATGGCCTGTGGTAATGGCGCTTTATACAAATAGTGAAATGTGGAACACAAACGGTTTGGAATAACTTTTATTGAACCAAAAATCTGAGTACTTACCTAGTTAGATATAAACATAAGTTGAAGTACTTTACTAAAAGATACCTTGACTTGATTTTAAACAACAGACGGGCAATTTAAATATCATGGAATCTTGTTTCAATTATTGATATATAGGGGGATATTATTAATTAATAGTTTTCCTTATTTTATGTTCTGCAAGCTAGTAATAAAATCCATAGAAAGTTCAGCTTTAGTTACATTACATTTTAAATTTAATAGTGTTTCAACAATTCATAACATGTAATATTGTCCAAAATAGTGTCAAAGGCTACTCACAAATTTAATCTTTTATTTTTTGTAATGCACAAAATGCTTTGTCATAGTGACAAAGTATCAAATAAAAGTTTGAAGGTCTTATACACTTGCATTGAACTTTAGCCCCCTTGTGTAAATTATAAAGGCGTATTTCACTGTATGTAAATTATAAGAATATCCCTGTAATTCATAAATTATTTATTGTAACTACTTCAAAAATGGGTGATGTTACCATGGATATTTTCAAGGATACATTTTAAATTTGGGTTATAGTAGTTTTCTTATTAATCTAAACTCAATTCTTAACGACTTAGTTAATATGCAAGCAGAAATAATCAAATAAATAACAATTGTTTCAGATACTACACCAGGCCAGTAATGTCGGGCCCAGGACTCTATGACCCAACAAGCATTATGAATGCTGATGTACTCACGGTCTGTCAGAGGGAAGGCTGGATCAAGCTTGCATTTTACTTGTTATCATTCTTTATGTACCTTTACGGGTAAGGATTTCAAATTTCTTACTAATACAAACAAAGTTTTGTGACAAAACTGCTGAAAAGAAAAACTTCAGACCAATCAATTCCGCCAATCAGCGGACTATGTCTGAATATACTAAGAAAGGCTCTTATATTTATTTGGCTGGCCTTATTAATACAAATGCCTTAATTAGCAAGTATTGTAAATACTAACTACAAAATTCTCATGCAGCCTGTCCCCTTAAAAAAATACTAGCTTTTTCCCTCGGCTGCGCCCGCATGCAGGTCGTAAATTATCCCAGGGTAACAAACAGCCATCCATGCATCCTCACAAACTTTGCGTTTATAATATTAGTACGTTAGTAGGATCTATTATTTGTGTATTTATATTGTGCTTTTATGCTACTGAAGTATTGCTGTCAGGTCTCTTGATCTTTCTGTGTCTAGCAAAAACATAGTTTCAGTAAAGCTATGAACCCAGGTTCGCACAGGGGATCAAATGATAAATGATTTATTTCTGAGTAGGTTTGTACAAACACTTTTACACGTATACTTTAAAAACTAGATGAGATCGGCGTATCCTATCTGACTACTCTGAGAAGAAAGGCCGAAACAAACTCAGAGGTCACAGTCACAGATCTGTTCACAGTCACAGATCAGTTACCGCTACAATTTTGACTCTCGGTATTGAGCCGAGCACCGAGAATCAGCGCGTCAAATAAATACACTGAAGTATTTCCAATTCTCGGCGCTAAACAGTTCGTTGAAAATTCAGTCATCATGAACATTCATCATTTCAGCCGAAAGTCGTCCACTGCTGAACATAGGCCTCCCCTATGCACCGCCACTTCGACAGGTTCTGTACTTCCCGCATTCAGTGGATTCCTGCGGTCTTCACAAGGTCATCGGTCTACCTTGTGGCAGGCCTTTCAACGCTACGTCTTCCGGTACGCTGTTGCTACTCCAGAACCTTTCGGCCCACTGATTGCCACTTAAGTTTCGCAATTCTTTGGGCTATGTCGGTTACCTTGGTTCTCCTGCGGATCTCTTCATTTTTGATTCGATTACCTAGGGAAACTCCAAGCATAGCCCTCTTCATATTTTTCCTCTTCATTATTTTGCCTTCTAATAAGGCCCATTGTGAGCGACCGCTTTTCAGTGCCCATAAGTCATCACTGGCAACACGCAATAGTCAAAGACTTTCGTCTTGAGACGCTGCGGTATGAGGAACGAGAAGATATTAAGGTATTCCCGAAAGCTACCCAGCCGAGTTGGGTTCGACGATTGACCTCTATCTCGAAGTTGGACCTACCTAACCGGACAGTTTGTCCTGGGTAAACATACTAGTCCACAACTTCGAGTGTAGCGTCTCCGATCTTCATGAGAGTGGGTGTTTCATGGGCATTTAACATGACCTTTGCTTTGTCCATGTTCATTTTAAGACCCAATCTTTTGGAAGCTCTACTGAGGTCATCGAGCATTGCACTGAGGTCCTCCATAGTCTCAGCCATGACTACTATGTCGTCGGCAAACCGAAGGTGATGTACTCGCCATTTATATTTCATTCCAGAACCTTAAAGATATCCTCCAGTGCAGCGGTGAACAGTTTCGAGAGATAACGTCTCACTGTCTCACTCCTCTCTGCACAAGAATAGGTTTTGAGGTCTGGTCCTGGAGTCGGACTGACATAGTGGCGTTTTCGTACAGACAGTCCAGCACCTCGATGTACCGATAGTTGATCTGGCACCGTTGAAGAGACTGCAGTACAGCCCAAGACTCGATCGAATCGATGGCTTTTTCGCTCATTACGGTTAATTTACGGAATCCGGCTTGTTCGAGCGGCTGGAAGTCGTCAAACCTGCGCGCGAGACGGCTCGTGATGACTCTTGAAGACAGATTATAGATATGGCTCAGAAGTGAGATGGGCCTATAATTCTTGAGAAAGGCATTGTCGCTCTTCTTAAAGCAAAGTATTATCACATCTCTGTTCCATGCCTGCGGCGTTTTGTCCTCTAGTAGACGGAATTAAACAGCTTTTGGAGGGCCTTAAGAATGGGATACACAGCCGAACTCCTAAAGGCCGGCCGTAATTCCGTCATGACCTTGGTATTATTGTTATTGAACTGCCTCAGTGCCATCCTAATCTCGTACAAGCTGACGTCCGGGCCGTCTTCGGTATAGTGTCCGGTCAATCTAGCTCTTGGGTCGTATGCTAGATTCGTAACGGGGTTACTTGTTGTAAAACTTTCCCTAGAACATCTTGATCTATTCCAACAGCTCAGGTTTGGCGGATCGTCCTGCCATCATCGGTCTTCAGTTTCGTAAGCCTCTGCCCAAAAACTGAGAGCGCGATAAAAAAAATAGCCCGTGGTTATGAGGGCTTACATGCTACAATTTATTCTATAATATGCAATAGTTTTCCATCCCATGCCACATTATTCTCCATTATAACACGAGTAATAAACTAAAATAAACACTTTATAAGAAGAAAGATTTAGAATTCTGTTTCTGAATAAGTGACTTGGTTTTATTCACAAAAGTTTTATAGCAGTATTAAAAACAATGTTTTCAGAATGATAAAATGTAAATAACAATGACCATTGAAAATAGCAGTTGGATTTATTTAAAAACAAGACAACTTTTTATTTTTTTGAAATGCGCAAACATTATTAGCCAATTTTATAAAGCACACACATCGGTCTGATGGACCAAAAAATCGTTTTGCATAGTGCCACTAAAACTTTTTGTTCGTTTATTATGTGATATCATGATAGTCATTATACTCAGCAACCTCATTTCTAAAGCAAGTCGAAGGTCATTTAAATAATTGGTCTTCTCAAGGTCAGGGACAGTTAATGGGTCATTAGTCTTGACATGAACATTCATTGTAAGAAAACTGCGCAAAACCCTTTTGTCTAAATTAAAACAATACAATGTACATCTGCAAAAATAATTTATTCTTAAGCAAAGGAAGTCTGTCTACTTATGATGTTTTAATTTTTTAACTGTTAAAAAACAATGTATTATTAAAATGAATAGTAGGTAATGGACTAAGGTAAATGATGTTAATTTTTTTAAATATCTGTCATTTGAAATGATCGAGTTCAGTTGTTTTTTTCGTCTTGTTATATGATGAGTTGCAAGTCATATAATTGAAAAATTGCGAAATAAACTAAAATATTATACGAAAAGTTTACGTAAACAACGCAAGCCTTTACCAATACTTTTCTAGTCTGCTCCTATGTTCCATAAAAGGGTCCTGTGTATGTGTGTGTAGGAATCAAACAATCACATTGATTAAAGTTCTCATCGCGTCTGTCATTGGTCGATTCCTGCACACATGCAACTTTATAGCTGCGCGAATAAGGTCTATGTTATTAAACCCTTTTCTATTTGTTCCAGAATGATTGTCGTGCTGATTGCAGCATGAGATATCGAATACGTTTAGTCACTCGTTCCAATAAGTCATAATTAATTTATTGTTAGCCCGCGGTTGAATCGTGTGTACCGATGAACAAGGAATGTTGTATAGTTGAGACTCGCAGTATTTTGATAATTAAACATTATTGATAAAGTTTTCTCTTTTATTTTGCAATCTAATGCTGGGTCACTGCTAAAATGTACGAGGGTGACGCTGAAAGTTCTTAGAAAATAAAAACTGAACAAACTAGCAAGTTATTCGTTTTATTATATCTTTTTAAAATAATGTCCATTTACATCAATACATCGCTGCATCCGATGGAACCACTAAGAAAAGCACTATGTCCACACGTCCTTAGGAGTCTCTTCGACGGCATTTTGAAACGCAGCCACTGCTTCCTTGGCGTCGATAAAACGTTTTTCTCGAAATTTTTCTTTTATTTTCGGAAATAAATAAAATCGCAAGGTGCGCGGTCTGGGCTATAGGGCGGGTGACCCGCGTCGATTCCACGTCTGACGTCGCTAAATAGTCGATTGTTTGCTTGGCGGTGTGCGACGAGGCGTTGTCGTGGTGAAGGAGGATCCTACTGCGAGGTCGTTTCTCCCGAACTTCTTCCAAGACAAGTGGCAAACAATTGTTAGTGTACCACTCCGCAGTAACTGTTTTTCGATCCTCTAAAACAATTGTTGCGTAATGACCTGTCCTTCCGAAGAACGACGCCACCATCTTTTTAACCATGCTTCGACCTCTCTTCACTTTAGTTGGCAACTCCTCGGAAGGACACACCCAGGCAGTAGACTGTCTCTTAGTTTCAGGATCATAATAATAAATCCAGCTTTCGTCACCTGTAAGTATGTCGAACACAGCATTGAGTCACCTTTTTTTTTTTCAGACGGATTGGATAGATTTTCTTTTAAATATAATAGGTCTGATCATCACCAGACCTCGTTATATTTGAGGCAAAAATAAGAATACGTGACTGTTTGTCACTATCATTTAGTCAGAAGACCACAAAAGGATTCCTACGGTGACGACAGCTCATTGGAAGAATTTTCCGATTTAATTATGTACTTGGTCTAGTGGTCGCAATCGCTACTGCTGAGCATGAGGTCCTGGGTTCGATTCCCAGGCCGGGCAACGTGTTATTGGGTTTTTCTATCTGGAATTTCTCAGTAGCAGCCCGAAGTCTGGATTTGCGCCCGGTAGATGGCAATAGGCTCGCCCCCTATTACATGGGACTTAAATATAACTGGCGAAATGTGGGTGTACTATAGGTACACCTCTGCCCAACCCTTCGGGGAAACAAGGCGTGATGTTATGTTATGTTATGTTGCTAATAAAACAATATGGGAATTGGTTTAGTTATTTTCACTATTGTAGCATGTAGATAAAAAAAGTTAAATAAAAAATGGTTATTGATTATTATTTCTTTATTACATTTACGTAGGTACCTAAATTTTTTTTCCATCCATTAATTTTATTCATAATTAAAATATTAGTTCTGCGTAAATAACAACTAATACCATGTTATGTATTAATTAATAAAACACAATATATCTAATAACTCCATTATACAAGGTGTCGTTTTGCATCCTCGTCAAATTCAAGGAGGTTACTAGTTAATGATTCTCGACACGAATCAATAATAAAATAAGTAGGTTTTTTTTATTTTTCTTACTTTCGGAAATCGACTTGTGTGGAACGCACATTTTAAAACGCGGCCCGTGTGTTACCGCACTGTAACTGCCCTTTTATGCGACATAGACGTGCGGCTTTTCCTACCGCATACGCAGAGGGGCGATTCTGTTCTTTGAATGTGGTTTATTCTGAATAACTGTCAAATTTAAATAACTAAAAAAACAAGCGTCATTTTAGTTGATTATTTATGTCTTTCATAACAGCCTCCTGAAATTTGAGGAGAATGCAAAACGACACGTTTGTTTTGATCATATTAATTACTTTTTATTAAAAAATATATAAACAAAACATTCAAAAATATAAAAAATGAGTGGCCCCAGAGTGGCATCATAAACAGGGTTCAAGCTGCCGGTGGTCAGGGCTCTAGAGAGTGGAACCTCCTCACTATGCGTGCCGTGTCCAGGAGTACTGCTCTCTGAATCAAGCCGTTGACCCAGCCGCGCAATGAGAGCGTGGTGCGAGGTGTTGGTAGGCCTAGTATGGCCATTTACTGTAACGATTAACGATACAATGATTGCAGAGTCCACGTCCCAAATGTCGACAACCTCATGTATTAAGTCAAGATACTTGTTTTTTTATTGATTATTATTATTATTGTTTTTGTTTGATTGACACTTCGGTTTAATTAGTCTATATTCTTTATGCCCCGAAGATAACGCGGTCTGATCATGATGTGCAGTTGGGTGTGACTCCAACTGCATGGTCATGGTAACAATTTGTCATTGATAACACCTTTCTAAGTAAGCACTAAGGGTGTTTTTCGTAGTTGTGACACAACTACGAAACTTATAGTACTGTCATGCGATTGACCCTGTTTGGTCGGGGACGTAGTTTTCGGATGCGAATGACTCGCTTCAGTTTTAAAATTGGTGTGCTGTGAAAACTAGCGATTCAAAGAAAGATTAATGCTCGTTTTTAATAACACTAGGCGACACCTAACCGAATGTATGAAAATCCAACAACGAACTTTTATTAAAAATCGCTGTTGGATTTTCATCGCCTTCAGTTGAAAATAATTCAACTCCGTTTTTGAGTTTTTTTTATCGCTTCATCAAACCTGCTCAAAATACTGGTCTGATTCCGATATGTAGCAATGTCAAAGAGTATAGGTAGGTATGTTATTTTTACATTTATCTCCACTTCCTTAGAAGCTTGCAGTCTCGGAAAAAAATTCGGAGCTAAAAGTTTACCTACAATGCCATGTTAATGCAAGCTCAAATCAAGCTTAAGATAAGAGGAAGGTGTCCTAGATATCCCTCCAGGCAAAAACATGCATCATAATATTTATCTGGTTCGGATTTAGATCTCTTTTCAATTCCGATCGATTCACGTTGTTCCTGCTCCATCCATTTCCCCATTGACACCAATACTAATGTCGAGCAATGTTGGGTGCACTCATATTAATTTGACTTATTACTCGATTCGCACGAATTTACTCTCCCGAAACAGGTGAATCGACACTTTAAATACTAGCTGTTGTCCGCGACTTCGTCTGCGATCCGGGATGAAAGTAGCCCATGTCCTTACTCAGGTCATGGTCTATCTTTATGCCAAGTTTCATTTAAATCCGTTCAGCCAAAAAACAAATAAACTTACTTTCGCATTTAAAATATTGATTAGGATTCTTTTTTCTGTAGGCTTCTCGCACGAAGTTCTTTTACCCATTTAGGTCTGGGTGGCCGTTTCGGTTTGGCGAAAGCAAATTGTTACCCTGCAAAACAGTCATCAAAATTCATAATCAGCTAGAACAACTATACGCCTCTGCTGTAATAGCACTCCATCTAACTCGATCCTGAGCCAGTCTCATCCAGTTGCTATCCACCCCAGTGCTAAGATCGTCTGTCCACCTATGCTGACTTCTCGACAGTTCAGGGTGAAAGTGTTTTGCTCCCCATCTCCTCAGAATGAGTCTCTTATTTATACTCTATGTAAAGATAATCAAATACCATGGGCGTAGCAAGGGGGGAAGGGGCAAGGGTGGGCAATGCCTACCCTAGAAACTTCTTCATCCACCCTAGAAAAATCGACAGCATTAAGAAATTATGATACTTCGCAAAGTCAAAAAGAACCCTTAAGGGTGCACTGCGTTGTCTGTCCGTCCGTCTGTCTGTCTGTCAAGACCCTTTTGATCAAGTTGATATTAGGGGCTTGGCTCTCAATAGATACGATAACTTTTTAACAGTGAAAGCGTTATTTAAGTCTCGGCAACTTACTTTACATGAACGTATTTGGTGGGATTATTTATTACTAGGCGTCATTTAAATTATGATCTCTCATTAAATGACTGTGGAAACTGTAAGTCCAGCTCGATGGCTAAGTAACCTTTTCTTTCCGGTGTGGATAATCCTCATGGATGTCTTCCGCCATAGAGCGGGCGAAAGGGTCTGTCAGTCTCTTACTAAAATCCACCCCGGTGTTCCATCTCGCACCTACGCGAGGGTCGCAGGAACATACGGTTCTTCCGCAACTCCGACCGGTGCCACCGGCCCGCCTCGGCGTGCCTCCTCTGGAGGGAGTAAGGTGGTTGACTAAGAGGCAACGTCTAAGAGAGGCGCGCGTGGAACACTACGCGCCGCCACCACCGGTTCTAATGTATGGGGGACGGCGGACGTCCCCGAGTCCGCTGTCCCTGGACATCTAGGTACTTAGGGGGCTGGAAGAGGGCGTTTCCGCCCTCTGCCTGCGGCCGGTGCGCCTGCTGCGGATCGGGAGAGTGGACGAGATCTCTCTTTCCCTTTCCGCAGCCTCCTTCTGCGAGACGCACTGTTTCGCAGAAGGAAACTACCGCGTCCCAGGACTCGACGCTGCCGACCATCGAATCCACTACGGTCGGCAGCGACAGGTGACTGCCTACTTCTGAGATGAGGGCACGGTGCGGCTCCTCCCAAGCGGCACATTCTGCCAGCGTATGCCACGCCGTGTTCTACCGGCAGTCGACGCAGTGGTGAGACCGGGCGTCCGGCTCCCTGTTTATGCGACACAGATGGGCACAGCATGGGTGCTTCGGAATGAAGCACCCATGCCCCGAAAGTACCTTCGTCACCCGAAACGACAGGGAGCCGTGCCACCTCCCGAGCCAGAGGTTGAGCACTGGCCGGACCTCTAAGATGGCGAGGCGCCGTAGGGCGTGAGAGCCTGTCCCGCCATTCCGCCACCTCGCAAAGCTGCGACCGACGCTGCTCCATATGGCGCTGCATCGGCCGCTCGCCCCGCGCCCTCGCGCCACCGATACAGTGACCCGAGCACCTTCGCCTCTAGGTCCCAGGGCGGGGATCCGGCCAGCGCACAAGCCGCTTCGTAGGAGTTCGTGCGGTACCCTCTTATGATTCTGACGGCCATTGCTCTCTGTGGCTTTCGCAGAACAGAGATGCTAGCGGCCGTCAGGTCAGCCACCCAGATCGGGGCCCCGTAAAGGGCCATCGATTGCACGATCCCCAGAATTAACCTTACATAACCTAACTACGCCAATGTCAAATACGTTCACATAACTAAGTATCTCCTCCTGCCTCGTTGGTCTAGGGGACTCATGATCATGTTTATATGTGTTGCTACGCGTACTGCAGTCTTTGTTTAATTAAAGGGAACGCATCGTTAAAAGTTCAATGCTTGCTGATAACATGGATGAAATGAGATGTACCTACGTATAATTATGTATAAGGATCCATATCGCTGCCAGTCAAACAACATTAATTTATTATCTCCGAGACTTTACCTACTTGTCGCACAAAAGCAAACAATCACGTGCACGCACTATACTAGCACACACAAACACATTCACACAGTAGTTCGCTTCTTAATCGTTTGTTTGTATTCTTCACGGAGTGAAAAATCTGTACTTATGAGGGTACCTTGGTGTCAAATTGGCCTGCGTATTAACTTGATCAAATTGGTGCGATTGGCAATCACTCACACAAATGCAAAACTCAGAATAGGCCGCGCGGACTGTACCTACTTGTTACGGTCGCGAATCATATTCTGTTCAACATAGACACAGACCTGCAAATTGCAAAAAAAAACGTAAAGTAAGAAAATTTTAATTTTACGGGCCACCTGGCGCGTCCCCCTTAATAAATAATGATTTATCAATCGATTCATGAACATCTCTGGTCATCTCTCTGTCTGGTACAGTATGTTTTTTGTTTTATAAAACTTTGATGCGTTGGTCTAGTGATCGCAAGCAGTGACCATGAGGGGGGTTCGATTCCCAGGTCGGGCAAAGACTGCCAGGGTCGCGAGTTGTTCGAAAGAGATACCGTGTCCCCTGGCACAGGCAACTGAAGGAACACGGTTGGGTTTTAGTCAGTAAAAGTCTGACAGGCCCTCCCGCTCCCCCCAGAGCGGGAGAAATCATTAGATGATTTCCCGCACCAAAATAAAAGGTCGGGAAAAGTGATTTTTTTGCCCGCAACTTCCTCCGCGTGGAAATCGGAAAACTGCACAAATACCCTTAAGTACCTACTTTAACTTATGATGACATAGTTTTGCTAGTTGACTTTCGCAAAATACTATTAAAAGTACCCACAGACGTGTTGATCTTACGATACAGAAGAAGATTGTATGAAGGAGAGATAAGTGCTAAAAACATGGCAACAACTAAGATGAGAATAGAAAGTTTGTGAAATTATATTTTAGCGACATATAAAATATTATTCATAAACATAATTAAGTTCTTACCAACTTATCTGCGGAAATAATTGATGTTTCGGATTGTATGTATTCGTTAGGCTCTAATTATAATTACTTAGGATTAGAGCAGTACCTTTGGAACCACGGTGTAGTGTATACATCCCTAGCCCACCATGCGGGCTCTTTCAATAATACTACTTGCGACGATGTTACCGTTGTTTCGTTCTTCCCCATCGAAGATCCACCAGCGCATTACACCATCGTGAGCCTCGGAGATGTTGCTCCACTGGCGGTGGAAACCTTCAACCTATTGAACCTGGAACCTAATTGCGTAATACACAATCAATCGGAATCTGAATCGTTCTGAAACAGATTGCTAATCCATTGCTTCATAAGTTCGATAAATAATTCTGATAGACTATCTACGAGCTACGCCACTGTATTATTTAAATTCAATTCATTTTATTTAAGAACCAGTGCATAAGTCAGTTCAGTGTTTGATGATTCGTAATTTCCATTTATTTATTACGCTCAAGTTAACATTCCATAACAAATAATACAATATATAAACCATAACTTATGAGTAAATAACGTGATGCAGGCACGTGTAGGAATTAAACGTAGGATAATCGGATTAATTTACAATTATTTTTTAAATAAATACCTACTACCAGTTCTTACATATGTATAAATTTATTAAAATAACAAGCTATTTGAATTTTCAAAAATCCTTTCTTAGTGCTAACTTTCGGTAAACAGAGTCAAATTAAAGTAGCTAGCGAAACTGTACAGAAGTGATGGCTATCATCAAAAATGTTCTGATGTGGTTTTTTCTTGTTGTCATTAGCCGCTGGTTGTTTAGTTACTTCAAGTAACAAAACTACCGGACTAGAATCAAATTGTAATATTGATTAGTTGCTCGCGTCTACGTCTTTAACGCGTGATAAATGCAAAAAGTGCCTTTTTGAATCGGTCCCTTGGAAACTTGAGTTCAATAACCCCACGGCGGACTCACCTAATAGTTTTATAACTGTAAATCTATTTCTATGATAGAAGCGAGAGTTATCACTGGCTTCTTGGCAATAAAACAAAGTTTTTTTTTATGTGGAAAAATAGAGTGGTCTTAATGACTCTAGTTTTGTAACTGTATAAATAAAAAAAAAACAATATCTGGGCCCGAATGCTTGGTTGTTTAACAAAATCTCAGCCATGGTTTGTTTAACAAAATCTCTAAACGCGTGGTTGACACTTCCCGTGACCCAAGGGGCTGGCTTTTATCTGGGCTAGAAACTAAGCATTGCCATACGTGGCAATGCCACCAGTCTCTTGGATAAATTACCAGTCGACAGCCATGCGGAGGAATTTTTCGACGCTTTATTTTAGTTTTTAGTCAGGTTACGTTATTTTGTTTTGATAGTTTGTTATTTAATTTAGTTTAATATTCTGTTAACATTTTATATATCTATCTTAGGTTTAAAGAATCTTTATTTCTCATAAGAACATTATACAGTTCACTTATATGAGATTTAACGTCTAATGACAAAGCATGCAGATGTAGAATAAGTAAAACTATAACCAGCGACTGATCAAGAGTTCTGACCGCCCTAGGCTAATTATGAGGACGCGCCCCCGCCAGGTGTGTTACGGACGACCTAAATAGTAGTGAGTAGAGTAGTAGTGTGAAAATTTTAACATCGTTCATACTACCTATAAAAGTTTTCAGATCGATCTGCAAGCGAAACTAACGTTGTCCTTTAATCTGCATGACATTCAAGCTTAGGGTGGTAAACCATTGGGCACGCCACAATAGCGGCGGTAAGTCCCCTCTTTGAAGAGTGGCTGGAGAGGCGCAACGGCGTCCTCACCTTCCGCCTGACACAGGTCCTCACAGGACACGGTTGTTTCGGGAGGTTCCTGTTTCGCAAAAAGCGAGAAGAAACTCCCGGGTGTCACCATTGTGTGGATCGCCCGGAGGACACGGTAGAGCATACGGTGGAGGTCTCCCAACTTGGGCGGAACACCGCAGTGTCCTCGCGGCGGTGATCGGCGGCAGCGATCTCTCGCGTCCGGCCCTAATCCAGGCCATGGTACGGAGCGAGAGAGAAAGGAAAGCCGTCACCTCCTTCTGCGAAGCAGTAATGCTCGCGAGGAGGCGGAGCGCGTGAGGGAGAGAGCCTTGCGCCCTCACGACCCCACTAGTCGCCGCAGGAGACGCCCTGAGCGTCGGGAGTCGCATGCAGATGCCCGGCCACCGCAGGCGCGTAGCTTGCCGTTCGGTAAGGACCAGGCCAGGGTCGACGGCGCGTCGTGTTCCATGCGCGCCTCTAAGAGATGTCAGCACAAAATGACGCGGTCCGATAGGGCCAACGCCTCAGGGTCGCGGGATATTCGAAATATATAACCGTGGCCTGGCACAGGCAACTGAAGGAACACGGGTGGGTTTTAGTCAGTAAGTCTGACACGACCTCCCGCTTCACCCAGAGTAGAAGAAGTCACTTGATGACTTCCCATACAAAAAAAGGGTGGCAAACCATTTAAGTTGGCTGTACATAAATGCAAAGTACCTCACGCATTTTAAGACCAAAATCATTACAAGTGACTGCAGGCTACCAAGTAGAAAACCAAATCCATGTCGTGTTTGGCCGCATGACTTGTATTGGCTTAGTTTCCATAGACAACTTAGTTGCCATTGCCTATGAGCGTGGTCATCTAGTGTGTGAAGTTACTTCGACTTGAGTATTTTTTAAATATTTACACTTCTGTTATTGTTAAAAAAAGAGGAGAGGCATCATACAAGTGAAACATTTTTGCAACTGATTAATGTTTTTTTTTTATTATTATTATTAGACTATACAGTCCTTTTTCGTGGCATTGGTCCAAAAACGAATATACGCGAGCGCGTGATAGGACGAATGACGATTTCGAAAGACATAAGACAAATGAATGAAGCACGGCAAGGTATACTAACTATTAACCACACCGGGGAGTCCCCGCACATCGTTGATGTGTTTCATTCATGTCTAGCGCGGCAAGGTGCGCTGAGGTCGGTGAGGAGGAGGTCGGTGGTCGAGCGAGTGGGTGAGCTGGCAACAGAGTGCCTAGTGCGAGTTAAACAAAACTCCGCACTAGACACTCTGTTGCCAGCTCACCCACTCGCTCGACCACCGACCGATTCGAGTAACAAGTCAGTGTTTGTTTTACGCGCGCTGTTTAAAATTTCAAAATGTATTGTTAAAATCAGGGACTCTCAAGCGCATTTAGTTTTAGTGTTTTGACTCGGTCTAGTTGAAATATGTAGGGTAGATGCAATGATGCTAGATTAGTGCATGCGAAGACACGATTTCAGCGCGCCCCCCCGATCCTCGCGCCCTAGGCTGAAGCCTAATTAGCCTAAGGGTTAATCAGGCCCTGACTATAACAACAACGTATCTTAATAACACAAAGTCGGGTTAGCTACACCATTTATCCCCCCCAATGGGTTCCCGCATTGACGAGGCGGGGGGGCTCAGTAGCCGTGGTTTGGACCCCCACGGTGAAGCTAAGAGGAACCCGAGGAGGGGCCGCTCGTCAGGGCTTTTGCAGACAAGCCGACGACGTAGCGGCCAAGGTTGCGGTGTTGTTGGGCGACATCGCAACTGTGGTGGGGCCGCGGCGGGAGAGGAGTGCCGGTATTGCGGTGCGCCGCTCTCCCTACCTTCCGCGGCCTTAACGGGGTCGCCACCGTACGATGGCTGACGCGGTGGGGCCGCAGGGGAAGAGGAGTGACGGTATGTCGTTGGCCGCTCTCCCTATCCTCTGCGGCCGAAAAATGGTAGGCGACGGGGCCATTCATCAGACCCGTCGCAAGGGGCAAGGGGTTGGTCGTAGGCTGAGGGCGAGCAACGCCCTCTTCCAGCCCCTCTAAATGGGTCCAGAGGGACGGCGGACTCGGGGACGTCCACCGTCCCCCATACATCAGGACCCGAGGTGGCGGCGCGTAGTGTTCCACGCGCGCCCCTCTTAGTCGTTGCGGGGGGAGTCTAACACCTCACTCCCCCCGCCCGAGACGGGGCCCGCGTAAGCGGGCCGGCACCAGCCGGGGTTGCGGAAGAATTATGTGTTCCCACGACCCCGGCGTAGGTGTGAGATGGAACACCGGGGTGGTTTTTAGTCAGTAAGAGTCTGACAGACCCCTCCGCCCGCCTCAGGGCGGAGGACATCCATGAGGATTTTCCACCCCGGGAACAAAAAAAAAAAAAAAAAAAGCTACACCATTTATAACTCAAGAACGGCTGGACCGATTTTTATGATTTGTTGGATGTGTCACCGCCCCGCATAGCGGAATATTAAAACATTGTCAAATTCACGATATGAAATAATGAAGATAATATTCTGAGGCGGTACGAAGTTCGCGGGCTCAGCTAGTTGGAAATAAATTAACAATGGCAACCATGCCTAAAAAAAAGGTTTTGAAAGAAAGAAAGAATAACGTTTATTTCGACACACTTCGTGAAACACAAAAAAACTAATTTTATTTATATAATGTTTTAATAATTGACTGCAGTAGTGCAGTGCTGTCATTGTGACTGATAGGCAGCCTTTCTTTTAACTTTACTTTTCATGAACATTTCCGTGGTTACCTATGCCTACGACTCTACGAAGACTACTCTACTTTGGTTTTTGGGTAAGTTTACAGTTTGCGAAACCAATTAGTGATGTTATGTGGTTAATTTCCCCAATTTTAATGTTAATATTCAAACCTGTGCTATGCATTTATACATATAATACAAAGGAGGAGGGTTTCAAATGTTAATTAATTAGTTGTGGTGTGGAGCAGGATCAGCTTTGGTACAGGCATTGATCTGCATAGTGCGCGTTTTATTAAAAAAAAAAACATCTCATTCAGAGTAATTTTGTCCATATTCTGTCGACAAAACTCTTTTCTACAGTGGTTATCCTATGCGAGCTATGACTAGATAAACATCACGATGAAACGGATAGCGAAGAGCGTGATAAGCATAGACTATTGATAAGCGTGACCATTGACTTATTCCTCATTTCATCAGTTCCCAACAGAAACGTTCTGACTTCTGGGAATTTTTAGGTTGAGCGATAACCTTAAAACTTAATATCTATAATATAATTATGTATACTTACATAATTATATTATAGATATTTCATAGGGACGGGCAGGGAAATTAAATTGCTTATTAAATGGGGAAGGCAACTGTCAAAATGGTGCTGTCGTAGCTAGTTCCCGAAACAAGTAATATTTATTTATTTAACCAATTCGTACAGCTATCAAAGAATTACAGTTTTGAATTGAATATACCTACGGACAATTTTCTCCGAATTTACATACTTAACAAATTTTTTTTGAGTTGTAAATCATTAAATGACTTTTCCCGCTCTGGTTGGAGCGGGAGGGCGTGTCAAACTTTTAACATTGACGTGCAAAAGTGTTTGTACAAACCTATTTGCAGAAAATAAAATCATTTATCATCATTTATCATTTACTGACTAAAACCCACCCGTGTCCCTTCAGTTGCCTGTGCCAGGACCACAGTTTCTCTTTCGAATTTCCCGCGATGCTGAGACCTCGGCCCTATCGGACCCCGTCATTTAGTGCTCACATCTCTTTGAGGTGAACGTGGAACACGACGCACCGTCGACCCAGGCCTGGTCCCCACCGGACGGCGATCTACCCATTGCTCGCCGTCCGCAAGCCCGCGCCTACGGTGGCCGGGAATCTGCTTGCGATTCCCGACGCCCAGGGCCTTTCCTGCAGTGCTCTCTCCCTCACGCGCTCCGCCTCCTCCTTCGCGAGCATTACTGCTTCGCAGAAGGAGGTGACGGCTTTCCATTCCCTCTCGCTCCGTACCATGGCCTGGACCAGGGCCGGACGCGAGAACACCACGGTGCTCCACCCAAGCTGGGCAGACCTCCACCGTATGCCCCACCGTGTCCTTCGGGCGATCCACACACAGGTGACACCCGGGCGTTTCCTTCCGCCTTATGCGAAACAGGAACCTCCCGAAACAACTGTGTCCGGTGAGGACCTGTATCAGGCGGAAGGTGAGGACGCTGTGGCGCCTCTCCAACCACTCCTCAAAGAGGGGACTTATCGCCGCTATTGCGGCGTGCCCAGCAGAATGTACATACCTAGATAACTTTAAAGTCGTCACGACACATGGTGGTTCTTTGTTTACGAATAACCCTGTTTGACTATTGTGAAGGTCTCACTAGATATGGCTGAATTTCGGAATAGTTGAAGGTGTGAGACACGTCTACTTCCGATATCCTAATTTAAACTTATAAAAACTCTGTCCGGTTTGCCTCGTCTTCTAAACTAATAAAAGGTTTAGGAGAGGTTTGACGTTTAGGATTTTTGTATGTTTGTTTGTTACGCTTGCACGCGAAAATTGGCACATATGTGACCACGACCTGGAGAAGGATATAGGTCATACTGAATCGTAGACTAAGTCGTGGGCAACATTTAGTACAGTATAAACTCACAAACATCAAATTCAACTCATATATCAAATTAAAGTAATATCATTAGATGTGTTGTTAGAACCACAATATTTCACAACTTATGGCTGATTTTTCAATATTTAAAATATACTACTCTGTCAAGAAAATACCGGGAAAAGATCATTATTGGACAAAATTTTAGTTATTCATCCAAATTTATTTTATCGCCTTCAAAGTATACTCCTTCGGAAAGGATACACTTACGCCAATGAATAATCCAATCTTCAAAACGCTTTTTCCGGAATTGAGTTCAGCATGTCGATTCTGTAAAAAGCTCACCGTGAAGACTTGCGTGGAGTGAGCTGTCAGTGTCATCCCGTCTTGGTCAATCATAAGTGGCACTGACAGCTCACTTCACTTAAGTTTTCACGGTGAGATGGTTACAGAATAGCACTACAGTTCTCGCCGCGAATTCTCATATAGTTCTTCTACTGGATGAAAACGGGTGCCAGGAAGTGCTAGTTTGAGTTTAGGTAAAAAGAAAAAGTCGGCTGGAGACATATCTGGTGAATAAGGTGCCTTCTCGATGGTGCTTGGTGAATTTTTGGTAAAAAAATTCGTTCACAATGATGGCCTTGTGCGAAGGCGCATTATCGTGTTGCAAAATCTAAGAATTTTTTTTCCACAAATCTGGCCTTTTTCGTCGAATTTGCTCTTTTAAACGCCGCATAATGCTCAAAACCTTCCTTTCGAAAAGACTTCCGAGTGCACAAAACTGCGATAGTCAAAGAAAACATTCAACATGACTTTGACTTTTGCTCGACTTGGCATGGTTTTAGTTTGCATGTCGAACTCGTAAACCACTAGTTATGCGTTTCATGAATGTTGGGTCGGAATTGAAACTCGATCTAGCATGTCCTCAGCGACTCGGCGATTGAGTTTTTGAGAAAAATTCAGGTCTTTTGGGACTAGCCGAGCGGCAAAATGTTTCATACCCAAGTGATTATTTTAAATAGTACCTAGGTTCGGATCGACCCGTGAGACCCGTCAGCGGCTACCTCTCTCAAGCTTATGAGGATTTTTGGTCACTATTTCCTTCACTTTTGCGATGTTAACTTCAGTTGAAGACGTTGATGGCCTACCAGAGCGAGGCAAATCTTCCATCACATTGCATCACGACAGCTTCTGAATTCTTTGTACAACTCATAAGTACGTGGTTTTGATAAAGTCGATTCACCGTAAGCCTTCTGTAACATTTTCAGTGACACCGAACCCGAAATTCCATTGGCGATGAAGAAATTTGCAATACACACTAGATATGTTATAACTAAAAACCGCAAACAGTTGTGCCAATCTAACAACAACAACAAATAAATGAACCATATACAGATCATACATTCCCGATACTTTCTTGACAGAATGTAATGTATAAATTGAGACTCGGACCAATTATAATTGAGATTTTTTATTTGAAGGTTACATACGACAGAGTTTGCCATATTTTCGAAACAAAAACTGTCAAACCGCAATATTTATGTCTCAGCTAGGAGTTATCTGGCATATTTAAAATCAACCCTTACACGAACCCAAATGATCACAAAACGAATGTGACAATTTGACAAGCGCGCGTGTGAGCTCCTGTGATTGATTAGATGATTTATCAACAGCCAAACGCATCACTTGACTAATTCTCATTCCAGAAACTAGGCGTTAAAGTGCGCGCAACATGCTTTGTTTCTGTCCATGGTCCATATGTGGAGTGTTAACATCATTAAGACAATCACCCTATTCTCTGAATTACGAACAGTCAATGGCGAGAGAACAATTATTTTTGCGGGAGTGCAACAATATAATAAGCTACCTACCTAAAGAGGTAAAGAATGCGAGCTCGTTTGGTATTTTCAAAATTAAATAAAAAAATCGTATTCTAAATAATCGTACGCTACAATAAACAAACTTGCCCTATTGCTGCGTTGCTTATTGTGGCACCGGAATTGCATTCCATAGCCACTATAACCACGGCAATTATTTATTTTGCGGGTGGATCGAAAAGTTTTAAGTTTTGTGTTCGTTAATAATTTTATTTGCGCACTTAAATGATCTAATATAAATTAAAACAATGGCTGATTAGTTTGTGTGTCAAAGTTATATTTCAATTATTTTTAATGTTCTCAAGTAAGTGAAATCTTTGTAATTTCTTTGTGAGAAATAAATTTATTTACTTAACCATAAATTAGATCATTCCAATTTCATCTTTCTGCGTGGACCGGACCGATCTGCGTGCGTACCCTACCGCTGTGGACCTACGAATGGTTTAACGAAACGAATATAACTGACCTTACTTGCTGTTTTACTGTCAACCATGACTTTGAACTGGCTATTATAGAAATAGTTTAAACTGAGGTCGACGAAGGTTATCAAACTTATCATATTAGCCGAGAGTCATTATCTATAATTAATTGTTTATGGAACCATAAGATAAGGGTCAATGATTATATTGATAATGTACCATACTGTCAAGTCATGATACACGCAGACTCACGCAGTGGAAAGTTGAGAAGGCCATCATTATCAGTTTGACGTAAAAGTGTCACTCATCTTTCACGCTCGAGTCGCAAATTACCTCCTGATAATGTATGCTTATTACATTAAAACTATCCTAAGTAGTTTTTGCTCCGAAGAGTGTCCACTTTTATGATATTATAACATTAAACGCATATTTATTTCAATTTCATTACTCATTTGATCGAATCAGGATAGAATGTATCGCGGTTTTCACAGCGTCTATACTGCTTTTATATTAAAACCAATGCAATAATAATATCTTCAATGAATTTAGAGCTTATCTAATTCTTAAATTAGAAAATATCTAGGGCGCACGAGGTAAACTCGTGTTTGATTCATTGAAAAAAAAATATGAATGGCTAGTTGTCTATTTATCTACTTTCTTCAAACAAAACGTAGGTATCGATTGCACTCTAAGCTGCAGTAACATGGCCATTGACCTTGTCCTTTTCAAACACGCCACTTGCACTATCTCTAATGCACAAACTACCTACAAGTATGTATATCATTGTAGGTACCACACTACAAATGCAGAACAGAATGATGCTCTGAAAATAACACGCGGACGACCGCCTTTCATATCAACACTACAGACAGTACCGTTTGAACCGCGGCGCAGTGTGCATCGCTCGCCCACAATGCGGTCTCTCTCTATAATTCTACTCGCGATCTTCGCCGTCCATAATGTACAATCCGCGCGAATACTCGGCCTCTTCCCTCACACAGGGAAAAGCCACCAAATGGTGTTCGATCCGCTATTGAAAACACTAGCAGAGAGAGGACATGATGTTACCGTTGTTTCGTTCTTCCCCATCAAAGATCCACCAGCAAATTATACCATCGTCAGCCTCGAAGGCATTGCTGCTCAAGGGTTGGAAACCATTGACTTAGCGTACTTCGATAGTCCAAGCAAGCTTCTCAAAGTTTTAGGCATTGAGAAAATGATCAAGCAAATTTTGGAGTTCCAACCGCTAGCTGATCTAGCGCTGGGCGTATGCTCCAAAATTGTGGATTTCAATCCATTGGCGGATGTTTTGAAGAAAAGTTATGATGTTCTTCTAGTGGAAAATTTCAATAGTGACTGCATGCTTGGTCTTGCTCATGTTTACGAGTTGAAAGCGCCTTACATAGCGCTGTCATCAAGCTCTTTGATGCAATGGAGCCCTGACCGGATAGGGTTGACGGATAACCCGTCATATGTGCCAATTGTGAGCTCCGATTTCACGTCGAAGATGACCTTCCTGCAAAGGTTGGAGAATACAGTGATGAACGTATATTATAAGATCTGGTATCGATACGCGATACAGTTGAAAGAAAAGGCGATTATTGAGAAGCGTTTTGGAAGGAGGATTCCTGATTTGCAAGAGTTTGCGAAGAATATGAGCTTAAGTATGGTGAATACGTTCCACAGTATGAATGGTGTGCGTCCTCTGCTGCCAGGTGTTGTTGAAGTGGGTGGAATGCATTTAGACCATAACAGGAAACCAATACCGCATGTAAGTAGATACATGCTATTTTATACCGCTTGATCGACGCACACTCGTTTTCCGATTTGTCTCGCGCGTAACATTACCGACATCCATTACATGTGTTTAATTATGAAATTATTGTCGATCGTAAAAACTTCATGAATACAAATTCTTATGAAGAAGTGTATTATATTATTTGGTTTTCAAATGAGCATTGTTCTTGATTATGCACGTTAGAATGGTAATAAAAATTAGTCTAATTTACGTAATGCTTGTATTTAATGGCTGTTGGAGGAATTTCCTCTAGTTAAATAATATCGACTTGAATGATGACATACAAGATAAAATATCAAACCTTGAACAGTCGACCCCGTTTACTTGAAATTGTTATGGTTTCATTCAAGACAGTGGGTGGTTTAATTCGGTAGTATAACATGAGGTAAGTTGCATAATTTTAGTATTTTTAGGACTCCAAAACAGTAATTATTCAACGTACGTCAAAAGAGGCTCATACATTATATTAGAGCGTTCAATAATAAAATTTGTAAAGCAAAATGAGGATTATTTCAGGTTCGATTAAATGAAAATGCCGTTAAAAAGGCTGGCTTCGTAAGTGAACATTGCTACTCTTATTGTATTAACTTGGAGTCTTGGAGAAATTAAGTCTAAATCAGTCTTAAAGTGTACTTAAAAAAGAAAGTTAGATTAATTATCTGTATTTTATTCATCAACATAGAGTATAAGCTTATTAATGAATTAATCAAAACCTGTATGTTGTGACCTTATACGCTATGAACGTCACTTTTATGTCTAATTTAAATATAACATCAATATACTGTCTTTTATGTTTACTTATTTAGATTAGTAGTTACCTTCTAACTAAGAGTGACATATTGCCTTATTGGTTAATATAATAGGTTTTACCCGCGGCTTTTCAAAGTCAAGTCGAAGCATTAATTTCAAATAGGTACATTTTCTATGGCACTTTTGAACGTCTACATTTACAATACAATATAATTGATTCTAGTCGCCCCTTCCAAAAGGTAGTTTCGCAAGGAGAAGAATGGGCAAGAAACTCTAACGTTACTCTTTTAAAATGTTTTACAATATTTTGTACACATTCATGAGTTAATTCTATGTAAAGAGGATGCGCCAGAGTAAATTTATTAAAATTGGTAAAAAGACATAAAAATTAAGCAACGACAAATAAGTAAATTAACTAAATCATACGTTAATATAATGGAACGAAGAATGACATTATAAATACGGGGCCTTTGGCAAAATATTATTGTCAAAAGTGCACATTGATAATGCTAGTTGTTCTAAATGCACATTGTTATAATTCCATCGAGCGTCACTTGTTCAAATGAGTTTAAAAAAACTAGAGTAGAGATTATTTGTTCTATAATGTAATGTTACCAAAATCGATGTTCTTTCTAGCATGAAATTGTAAAGAGCTAGTTTTCTTTTCCAGCATTTCTTTGAAGCGTTCATTATTTTCTAAACGTAG
The DNA here is from genome assembly GCA_963555695.1 of Dasypolia templi. NCBI lineage: Eukaryota > Metazoa > Arthropoda > Insecta > Lepidoptera > Noctuidae > Dasypolia > Dasypolia templi. The sequence continues at coordinate 5,931,270 of OY743137.1, read as the reverse complement.
CATTTCTTGCGTTGTTAAAACATGATTGTAAGATTGCCACAGCACCGAAAGATCTAAAGTAAGTCACTTTAGTTAGATCTTACGGTGCTATGCAAATTGTTGCTTTGTCAATGTCAAAACGTAATTTTGTAGATAATTACGCTAATAATGAAGTTCATTATTTGTTTAAGTGTTTATGAAAAAAAAGCTATTGCCCGCAATTTTGTCTGCGATCCAGGATGAATAGTAGCCTAGTACCTATGCCCATACCCTTTTTTTTTTGTGTGGGTAATCATCAAATGACTTCTCCCGCTCTGGGTGGAGCGGGAGGGCGTGTCAGACTTTTACTGACTAACAACCACCCGTGTTCCTTCAGTTGCCTGTGCCAGGGCCACGGTTATCTCTATCGAATTACCCGCGACCCTGAGGCGTCGGCACAATCGACAACGACGCGCCGTCGACCCGGGCCTGGTCCTCACCGGACTGCGAGCTACCGATTGCTCGCCGTCAGCAAACCCGCGCCTACGGTGGCCGGGAATCTGCTTGCGATTCCCGACGCCCAGGGCGTCTCCTGCGGCGACTAATGGTGGCGTGAGGTCGCAAGGCTCTCTCCCTCACGCGCTCCGCCTCCTCCTTCGCTAGCATTACTGCTTCGCAGGAGGAGGTGACGGCTTTCCATTCCCTCTCGCTCCGTACCATGGCCTGGACCAGGGCCGGACGCGAGAGATCGCCGCCGCCGATCGCCTTCACGAGCACACTGCGGTGTTCTGCCCAAGCTGGGCAGACCTCCACCGTATGCTCCACCGTGTCCTCCGGGCGATCCACACAATGGTAACACCCGGGCGTTTCCTTCCGCCTTATTCGAAACAGGAACCCCCCGAAACAACCGTGTCAGGTGAGGACCTGTGTCAAGTGGGAGGTGAGGACGCCTTGGCGCCTCTCCAACCACTCCTCAAAGAGGGGACTTACCGCCGCTATTGTGGCGTGCCCAGTATGTCCTTACCCAGCACCCTAATTGCGTAACGCACAAATTATCACAATCTGAACCATTTTAAAGGATATTTATTGCCTATCCATTGATTAATATGTTCAAAAAAAACCTGCTCATCAACGTAAATAAAGCAATAATTGTTGTTGAACTGTCAAAATTAAAGAAAGAAAGAAAAATATTTACTTGCACACAGGTCGTGAAGCACATTAAACGACAAATGATAAAAAATATAAAAATAGCAACAACAATACTGTGTGCCTCGCGGCTGCGTCAACCGTGAAAAAGCCATTGCTAATGTTAGGGCGTTACGTATTACCCCGCTGGTTATGGTCTATCTGTGCCAAATTTAAAACAAATCTGTTTTGGCGTGAAAGCGTAACAAACAAACTTACCTTCGCATTTATAATATTAGTTAGGACACAATAATAACTTAGTAGCAAAGCAGAAATTATTAGCAGAACGTGCGCTTTTAGAATTTCTAGCGTGACGCGTAAAATGTATGGAAATTAATGAAGGCGTTTTTATTTCCGTGCACGATAAAGTTAAAACGTGCACGTATTTCCATACAATTCATGGACACACATGAAAATCGTACTTTGGCTTTTTAACACGTTTTTCGTTGCTAAAATATTTTGGCATTTAGCCAAAATTTTGTAAATAAAAAAGGACAAGGTCAACCTTAAACGTTCATTTACGTATGCTGAACACATGTTGACAACCACAAAATCTTGAGTTACGGCACTTACGACGGGAATATTGCAACAAAAAGACATCTACATATGAGTTTTTGTTTTACAGGTAGGTATTTAAAACTTTTTTTGTTGTGTATCATGCGCAATAATGTAACGCAATAGGAAATTCAGGGTTTGAATTTCTTTTATCATTGATTTGTAATCGGCAAGTTCTACTGGAAACAATGTATCATGGAAAGTTTCTTTAATCATTACAATAATTTTCATTAATTGACATTTCTTGCATTGTCCTTTAAAAGTGTGTTCATATATTTCTATACATTTCACTTTTCTGTGTTATCGTGATGCCGTGGACATCCACGATAATTTCGCCATGTTAGAAGTTAAGAGCCCACGTTCCCACGGACGCTATAAAAGTTCGGCGTCAGTTTTACGCGGACTGGATTTTTGTACCTAGCTTTAAGCCCTTTGTGACATCTTTCTACAATATGGAATGCAATAATAGATGATTATGATTATGAACTTTCGGTAGTTGAACCGAGCGTTGAGATTCCAAAAGAGTGCATCGCGTCGGCGTCGCGTCAACAGCGCGTCGAAAAGACGTTGGATTTTCAATTCTCTGCTTTATGCAGTGCGTTGAAGAACCAGTGTGCAAAAAAAAAACAAGTTCGGCCGTTGACCCCCAAACTAATTTGATTGAACACGAACTTGTATTTTGGGGATCGGTGATACCCTTTTATTAATTTTTGTACGTTGTGAGGCAGAGTTCATAAAAATAACCGGCCGTGTCTGTAATATTAATGTAATATATTTAATCTTTAATCGCAAAAAAAAAACATTATTTATATTCGGAATTTTTCCTTTGCTTGTGTTGTATGCTGTATGACCTTTCTTCTTGGCTAATTTCATGATTCTAGGTCAACGGGGATCTGCGTTGACTTAGAAGCTTGAGCTTTTTTCATATTTATATCAACTTCTACCTCCATGCGTTCCTGAGAAAAAATGTCTTGAAAGACTGACAGACGGATAACCAAGGCTTCTGTTTTTTTCCGTTTTAGATACGGAACCCTAAAAACCGGGGCTTTGCCCCTCAATGTTGCTCGAGATGACGCCTAAGGCACGCTCAGGTAGTTGGCGTTGAGGTCGAGTCTGGGAGCGGTTGCTGATGTACCTAGTTTAGGTATTCCAGTTGTGATGCCTCTAAAAGTGCCTTTGGTGACGATCCTGAGGGGAATCATAGTGGCTGCGTTAGATACCGAGTGATAGCTGTTCAACTCTTAATATGACAATAACATAGTTTTATAAGCTGTATTTTTAACACGCTTCTATTAGCTTCACTTGTAACTAATTAGCAAACAATGTACAAAAATACTCAGAAGCTAAGTGTCGTATCGAAATGAAACTTTGTATCGTGTAGTTCGGATGACAAAACTATAATTTGGTATTGGTACTAGTAAACCGCTCCAGTTTGGGCTCATATCGTCGTTTTGATGAGTCTAATAGATTGGGCTTCGTAACGTTGGTCTGACGATGGAGCCAAGAGGTGATAGTGGAACTCTTCAGTGGCTCCCATTAGTAAACCGCTCAAGTCAGTACTTCGTTGACTTACCTTTTAACTAAATGCAGAATATACTAGACTAAAAAGTAAACCACATATTTTATTTTTTCATAAAAATATGTGGTTTAAAATAAAACGAAAAGCACATGCAACATAACATGAACACTTTTATCAAGCACTAAAAATAATTAATTTGACTTGTTTTAGTTCTTCTTCTTTTTTAATTTGTAAACATACAGTGCTTACTTAAATTATTAAGAAATACGTAGTCATCCTTGAAAAGGGAAGTGAGTGGTTAAGTTAATGTAAAAATGGTGCCAAAGTTTTTTTTGTTAAAGGCTTTTACGGCTTGTGAAATCTCCCCCACCCTTTCTCATAGAGAATCATTTGCCCACCCTTGAGCGAAATCCTGGATCCGCGCCCATAATCTATTTGTAATAGCATGTGCATATTAGATCAAAATCAATCGTCATTTACTAAATCATGCTGCATTTGAAATAAAACAAACAGTAAGTTAATTGTGACATTCCATTCATAAATTGCAATGTATTAAAAAATTACCAATTTTCATTTCAATCTATTTATTTTTTTGGGGATAATTGCACTTTAATTTTAATTGAAATTTTTCTACACCGGCAACAGTAGTATGTTATGTGAAGCTGTTTGTTAATATTAAGATCTAAAATAAACTCTATGTACTCAGAAATAAATTATAGATGGATAGATAGAATACTCTTAATTATGTACACCTTATAAATTACAGACATACGAAACGAATACGAGTTCGCCCCCGACGACGCCACTACGCTCCTCCAGGAGAGTAGAAAGGCCACCAGCACACTACATAAGCCCAAAACCCGATCGCCGTCCTACCGTCCTCGCCGCCGAGGCCTACCGCGACGCCCAAATCCACGCCCCTCCCGACCCTTGCTCGAGCCAGCCCGCGCCGCTGAGCCTGTAGCTTTAAATTCGTCCCTAAATCAAAGAAATCCTGATCCAGCTAGTCCCTTGCTGCCCTCTTCCAGCGACGCCCTAAGCCGAGGTCCGTACCCCACAGGGTGTGCCCTTAGCGTTGTCGCTTAGTTTTAGTTAGTATTTAAGTTTAAGTCCTGGCTGGAGGCCTTAATTTATTAGGGCAACCACAGGCAAGTCCGTTTAAGCAGACGACAACCTCATAGGTTGACCTGCGAGACGCCATTCCCAAAAAAAAAACGAATACGAGTAACGTAAAAAAAAAAAATGTAGTGTCGCAGCAAACTCCTCAAAAGTACCTACAGCTGCCTGTTATTTAAATAGCAATTGATTACTATTTGGCTAGTAATTACCTATATACGTACAATTAAGTAGAACTTGGGAATGGGCACTACTTATCAGTAGGCAGCCATTATCGTTTCTGAAGTGCCTACCTAACTAAATAAATTAAAATGTGTGCCGGATGAGTCAAGGAGGAAAGGTCGTTTGCATTAATCTTTTGGCATAATTAATATTTAAACGGCTACGTCCCTTTAATAAAATGAATACTACATTACTGCATTCAATCTAAAATTGGAGCTCTAAGTAGGGGCTTCTGAGAGCTGACTTCGTCAACGTACGCTTTACAAAAGACGAAGTCCTAAGATACGAAAGGATAATTAAATGCTATAATATAGTCTTTTACAAATTAGTCGTTTTATTTAGCAGATGTGAAAAACTTATTCGAGACACGAAAAACTTGTTATTACTTATTATAGACAAAAGTACCTAATAAAGGTCTTTACCTATAAAATTGCCGTTTAGTATAGAGAAAATTAAAGTAGTTTTTTTTCTATCAATCAATATACAATGCGTCCATGCTATCGATGCATCTCTGCCAGCGCACACGACTCCTGAAAGACAAACTTATAAAACCAAAAATACTTGTTTGCACTGACTGGACCATTTTTGAGAAGGTATAGCGGTTGATCAACCACCGTATTTACTAGCATTAATTACTGTGAATATCAAATTGTTTGACGGCAAACAATATATCCATCATTAGGCCCCTTGAAAAAAGTAAAGACAAACATCTAAAGTACCAGGGAGACATAAAAATTGTAGCATCTAGAAGCAACGATTTCAATCCAGTGGTCATGTCCAGAACGACAATTGAATAACAGATTATGTTGTTAATGATCATTACCAATGATTTAGTAGGTATATAGGTATACTAAACCACACTAGTACAACTATGATCATAACAGACAGTTGCAGTTAATGCGGATGTGTTATTTAACAACTGCACTTACTGCAGTGACTTGCAGGCTTTGTAAACACGAGTTAAATGATACATGTGAAATGCGGACATCCAGTCGCAACTTGCACAGATGTGGTGAAACAGTTACTAGTTGTTGTGCAGATTGCCTGTTAGAATTGAATTAATCTTGAAATCCACCAAATTCTGCCCGCGTCTTCATCAGCGTGAAATTTAATTTACCGACCTACTCCGTCCTTTCCGCGCTATCAATACGTTCTCGCTAAGCGTTCTTTCTGCCTTTTCTACTTTTTGCTCTGCTCCTAAGGGGCATAGGGTGATGTTTAATTGCATATAGCATTCCTCAAGAACTGGGCTAAATTCAAATTACTTATTACACTACATCTTTTCTTTAAAATAAGTTGTTAACAACTCTTATTTTGAAGAAAAGATAACGGGAAAACGTATTAATAACATTTATTTGTGTGGGGCGGGGCCTCAGTGCTCGTTTATTCTAAAAAGGTTTATGATAAACGAGCACTGAGGCCCCACCCCTGCGATTTTACATTTTTCTATTAAAATAATAAAAGTAATAATAATAATAAAAGTTAGTTCACGTTTTCGGGCCCACGTTTCTTGGAAAGCTCATATTTGCTTGGCAAAACATATCGCCCGAGTAATCGCGTGCTTTACGCAACTTATGTGTTAGGCATAGTTACTAGAAATAAAGATAAATTAGATCAACCATTTTTCAGATTAGGTAAAGTACGAACATCTTTTGTTGCGTACTGTGTTAAATGATGCAACAAAATAACTTCTGTTATAGTGCAATTAAATGGAAGAAAATTTGAAACTCATGTAAAAACTAAACTTTGTAAACAAGCATAGATATTACAAATTAGAGGACTATATCAAATATAAGAATGCTTAGAAACATGCTGGTCCAGCTTCTTAAGACAGTCTAGAGTCTAGACAGTTGCTAATTTATAAAACATTTCAAAAGATTAACGGTGAAGTTTCTTGCCCATTCTTCTCCATACGAAACTACCTTTTGCAAGGGGCGACTAGAATCAATTATATTTTAATGTAAATTTTGAAGTTCAAAAGTGCCTTATATGTGCCTATTTGAAATAGATGCGATAATTTTGACTTTGCCTTTATAATAATGGTGCTAGTATCTTACACAGCAACTCATCGGCAATCGCCTTGTGGGTGTGGGTGTGGCATATTATATAGCAGGTTACCTTGAATTTTGTTTATCAGCTGAACCTAGGACACACTATCGTCCAATTTAAGTAATTCGGTATATTAATTAAACGGTAATCTAGTGAGAACCTTCCTAAACCTTCCTTCGAAAACTAGAAGGCTAGAAGGCGGCCATGAGAAATTGGCCTCTAGTTATTAAAATTGCTACATTTTATACCATTAACGGTTGGTTTGCAATTTAGTTTCACTTTCTATAAAACGGTTCGGTGAAAGACAAGAAACAAGAAAGTAAATCAACGCAAAGGTGGTCACGGGCTGGCCACTTGTGGTAACTTTCTGATTCCATGATTTCTTTTATAAACTTCCAAGAGGAGCTTCTCAATTCGTCTTTACGTTTGTTACGCGATATCTTCGGCAATTGTGGATCGATTTCGAAAATCATTTTTTTAATGCGTAGGGTATGCTTTAGTGGTGATCCCTAGTGGTAAGACCCGGTTTCCACCCCGCTTTGGTGGTTTCGAACTCACACAGTTCACATCTCCTCTCCGCTACATATCTCCTCTCCGCTACACATCTCCTCTCCGCTACATATCTCCTCTCCGCTACACATCTCCTCTCCGCTACACATCTCCTCTCCGCTACACATCTCCTCTCCGCTACACATCTCCTCTCCGCTACATATCTCCTCTCCGCTACACATCTCCTCTCCGCTACATATCTCCTCTCCGCTACACATCTCCTCTCCGCTACACATCTCCTCTCCGCTACACATCTCCTCTCCGCTACACATCTCCTCTCCGCTACATATCTCCTCTCCGCTACACATCTCCTCTCCGCTACATATCTCCTCTCCGCTACACATCTCCTCTCCGCTACATATCTCCTCTCCGCTACACATCTCCTCTCCGCTTTGGTGGAAACCGCGCCTAAGACTGGTTGTCAGTCTTTCGGGCTTTTGTCTACCTGAACACAGATCACAGATCACAAATTATAGCCGGGACCAACGGCTTAACGTACATTCCGAGGCACGGAGGTCAACGGCAGAAAAGACAAAATGAGCGATTTTTATTCTTTCGTTTCTAAGTTGTTCATGATCAGAAATGCTGTGCTAATTAGACAGTCAGTCCCTGAACAACACGAGACTCTCACTCTCCGTCATTGTGATATTCGGAAAAATTCTAACTTTTGCCGATGTTTTTCTACGAAAACAAGTTTTTAACGTTCTACTAGTATATATCGTTAACATAACTTTTAATACGCCTACGACCCCTGTACCGATGCACAATGTTTTGCGTGCGTTACGTTGCGTTGCGTTACCAAAAATAAAATTCCTTTCCCTGCATTTTTTTTATGCTACGTTACTAAGTTTGATGTAGAGAATGCGTAGTTAACGGCTATGATGGTTCCTTTAACACTCTGTGTATTCGGTAACTGTGTCAAACAGCAAGTGAAGCATGGCCAACTTTTCGGCGGAAAAAATAGACAAAATGACAGATTTCTTTTCTTCATCGGTCATTTTGTCTATTCATCGTAGTCAATTTTTTTTCTATGGTGGTCATGTACGCGTGCAGAACAGATTCATATTAACCATTATCATATTTTATTTGTGTAACATACATACTTACTGTGAATACAGTTCTTAAATTAAAGTTGATAGGTCGCTATGTTATGCCAAGAGGCGTAAATATGGTTGCATGCGAACTCTGAGTTTGTTTCGGCCTTTCTTCTCAGAGTATAACAGAAATAAAATCATTTATTATTACTAAAAACAATATGGAATAATTTCCACAGTCAATGCATAAATAACATAACATAACATCACGCCTTGTGGGAAACAAGGCGTGGTGACTATAGGTACACCTCTGCCAAGGGTTTGGCAGAGGTGTACCTATAGTACACCCACATTTCGCCAGATATGGACTTAAACAGTGGGACTGTTTAAGTTATAGGGGGCGAGCCTATTGCCATCAATCGGCACAAATCCAGACTCCGGGCTGCAACTGAGAAATTCCAGATAGAAAAACCCAATAACACGTTGCCCGACCTACCCAGAACCCAGGACCTCATGCTCAGCAGTAGCGATTGCGACCACTAGACCAACGAGGCAGTCATAAATAAATAATCATTAATTATGTACAAGTCACAATTTTCAATCGAAAATTGTTTCTCAAGTCAAATAAATAACTAACACCGTTAACTAACACCGGTAGTATAAACTTCTTTCATCCATTTTGAGAGCGAAAATTAATACGCACATTGACAGTAACTGGATTATGTCTGTCTCTGAAAATGGATGTAGGAACGGATCCCGAGGTACAAAGGAGCTACTCCTCATCGACATGGCCATTAGCCAACATTCGCTCCCGCAAGGATCAACGGATCCAGGGGAATGACGAGCCTTATGGATTAAACGGGAAATATTTCAGGGCGACAGTTTGAGTTCAATTTGGTTCTGCTTAGCTCTGAATCCTCTCAGCATGTTCTGCTGGAGGAGAGGTGGTCAGGTCATATCTCACCTCCTGTACATGGATGACTTGAAAATCTTTGCCCCCAATAAATTGCGACTGATGGAGCCACTGAAAGTAACTGAAACTTCCAGTAGCTCCATCAGGATGGAATTTGGTGAGGACAAATGTGCAGTCATGCATCTAAAGCGAGGTGAGATTATGGAATCAGAGGGAATTCAACTTTCGGATTTCATACACCTTAGATCTGAAGAGATATGAGGAACAGGGTGTAAAGTTCACTCATACTCTTGGAAAAGGGAGGATCCTCCGACCAGATGGATGTCGTATCTGGTGGGCAACTGCCAGATGATTGTTGTCGGGAAGTTGTATATATGCTAGCTGTGCGGTAAACTTTGATTGCGGGATGCAGGATTTGTGTGATGCGTTGTTCGCATGTGGCGGTGTAGATGCCGCCATATCACTCCCCTCCGAACACAGGAGGTCGATAGTGGACTAAGTTTTGTATCTTGCAGTTGGGTTCCAGTGGGTTGGAACCGGGTGTCGCATAGTTCGCGGTGAGTCGGAACTGTCTGAGAAGATGCCCCAGTGAGTCGGGGTGGCTGACTGCTGGTGTCGACCAGGAGAGGGATTAAGCGCTCTGCTTGTGGACCGGCCGAATGTGCAGTGTGCTGTGCCAAGGTTGCTGATGAGGATGAAGGTGATGACCAGGTATGCGCTTGCGCTGTATGCTGATGGTCAGGACAACCGTTCAAGCCGTGGTCGCTGGCTGGCTGTGTGACTTGCGGAGTGATGATGATGACGTCACGCTGAAGTAGTTGCACGAAGGCTGCGCTGACGTTCATACTCGGGGTCACCAGTGAAGAGATATGAGGATCACGTCGGGGTCACCAGTGAAGAGATAATGGTCATCACGTCGGGGTCACCAGTGAAGAGATGATGTTCGCATGTGGCGGTGTAGATGCCGCCACAGATCTTTCTCCTCATCCGAAAGCTATAAGTATTTGGCTATGTCAGAAGCGTTAGGCATCAATGTAACTGACATGAAGCAATCGTTGAAGGAGCGCTTCTTTGGCCGCTTGAAGAAGGTATTAATAAGTATTTTTTCGGGCGGAAACAAGGTGCGCGACTAAAACGGTTAGGTCATGCCGGTGTTGATGTACACTTTCGGCATACACAAATGGACTCAGACCGAACTCGACGCCCTGGATAGGGTCTGTACACTGCTGACCGCAAACCAGATGCATAACCCACGATCATCGGTGATGAGACTGTATATCCCGCGTAAGTGCGGGGTTCGGGGCTTTTAAATGCGAAGACCCTCCACAACCGTGAGGTGTGCAGACTCAGGGAATATTTTCTAAAAGCCGAAGTGCACCGTGATGTGATCGCAGTGGACAAGGGACTCACCCCGCTCTCAATGGGTAAAGAGAACTGGCGCAAACCTGTAGTACTTACTACCGATGACCGCAAGGCGGTACGGCAAAGCAAGGAGCTTCATGGGCGCTTCTATCGGGCTCTTCATGAGCCTGGTGTAGATTTCCTAGCGTCCGTATCCTGGCTACGTTTTGGTGACCTTTTAGGGGAAACTGAAGGTTTCGTCTGCCCAATTATGGACGAAGTTATCTTGACCAATAACTACCGGAGAAATGTTATGAAGGATGGGACGGTTGACGTGTGTCGGGCATGCCAGCGTCACGGTGAGTCCATCAGACATAATATCTCTGGTTGTTCTCGTCTGGCTAACGGCGAGTACTTGCACAGGCACAACCAGTAGCCAGGATTATTCACCAGCAACTTGCTTTGAAATATAAACTTGTGGATTCTGAGGTACCGTATTACAAGTATGTGCCCTACCCAGTTCTCGAAAATGACCATGTCACGTTGTACTGGGATCGGTCTATCATTACTGCAGGACTATTATCGCTAATAAGCCAGACATAGTAGTGATAGATCGATTAGCGCGCCGCACAATGATAATCCATGTTACCATTACGCATGACGAGAACCTTGTGAAGCTGAGAAAGAGAAACAAATTAAATATCTCTATATGGCACACGAGGTTGTTGACATGTTGAATGTGAACTCGGCTGTCATTGTGCCCATTGTCGTATCGGCCAATGGCTTGATGGCCAAAAGCCTCGATCAACATCTCTTGAGGTTTTCGTTAGGCGGTTGGACCAAGGGTCTGATTCAGAAGGCAGTACTCCTCGAAACGACTCGCATCGAGAGGAGGTGGCTGTCTCTGGAGCCCTGTCTGTTGAACTCTGTAGCTTGGCCCCTGCTCCCGATATCGGCGCATCACTATTTTTTTTTAAATTTTTAAATGTTGTTTTATAAAAGTATTTAAAAATGTAGCAAAATAAGGAGAAAAATAAATAAAACGAAATAATAAAAACTTATTTGGGTGTGAACGCGGGATAACAATCATCGACTAATGTGCATACTTTCATAGCTTAAGTATCACCTCGCCCCCACAATGCTCCAGTTCCGTGACAACGTCATTACGTAGGGACAGTGTATTTTTATCCCGTGACAATTTTCACCCATGGCACACTTAACGGTACAAATATAAATCAGCCTTTGACGATTACTAATGAAGTGAAAAGATAGCATGAAAGATAATTTTATAAATAACGTTTGAGTAGGATGAGTTGATAATGGCATTACATATGCTGACGAGATACTTACGTTGGTACCTCATAAAAATCTGAAAATGTCGTAATGTTTGAAGTCCAAGGGGCTCAAATGACTTAGGCTTTTGGGGTACATCTTATGATCGATAGAGGCTGATAATGACTTAAGCTGAGTGGCTTTAAACCGTACCGACCGTACGAATAATCAAACACTACGAGGTAATTCGGTAACACTCTAACAGTAGGAATAGCTTTCATTTTGACGGTACTACCTGCCTACCTGACCTGTCTGAAGAACATCACCAATTAGGTCACTATTTGTGTCCTCCTAGGGCGTAGGTACACTCTCGGCGTCTCCACTCACATCTGCCTTGTAAATACCTTTTGTTAGTCGCCTTTCATTCATCCTCTCAACATGACCAAACCTAAGCATACTCTTATCAATTCTTGTCACTACATCTTCTTTTAAACCGCACAGTTGCCTTATCACATCATTCCTCAGCCTATTCAAAGTCACACCACAAATGCTCCGTAAGGAACGCATTTTCACAGCAATACTATACATATTTAAAATATAAAATAAAGTAGGCAAGTGCCAACGACGAAAGCCTACCAATATAATAATCTCATAAAAGCTGAATACATTGAAACCCTAATTATAAGTGAAATAATAGTTGAGTTAAAAAATAAACTGTGTTTAAAAAGCAACAAATATGCATTTTTTTTTTACTTTTTTCAACAAACATTTTTTTTTTGCCAACTATTGTATTTTTACAGCATTGGCTTCGAAAATACTAAAGGTATTTTATAAAAGAATTTAGCATCGCGAGTTTTATCCCAGCGCCCGAACTTAACCCAACATACTCTAGGTACTTACTTACATCTTATCTCCTTCCAAAATCCTATTGGGCCGACCGTTAGCATAATCTCCCTTTTCAGATTAACCTACTTCTTAACGACCCATGAACCAAATAATAAATTAGCTCATCGCCGCAAGGTTGCCTGCTTGTCGGTCTTCTATAGACTGTACTTCGGTGAGTGTGAGCAAGAACTCCACGACCTCATCCCACCTGCCCCCTTCTACCATCGGACATCTAGACGTACTGCTAATTACCATCCATACTTATTTGCCATTCCACCAATTCGCGCTAAGCGCTTCCAAACATCTTTTATAATGCGCACGGCAAAAGAGTGGAACTCACTACCTGCATCTGTGTTCCCGAACACATTCAACCCGAATCTCTTCAAAGTTAGAGTTAACAGGCTTTTTCTGTGTAAGCTCACTCCATCGTAGACTCTGTCTCTGTCACTTCTGACATAGACTAGAGTCAAGAGCAAACCCATCTAAAATAAAAAATAAAAAAAGTCAAGCTACTACAATAGTACAACGGCGATGACCTACTTTGACCCTGCGTAAACACTTGCTTGCCAAATTATGTTAATGAGCAATGACATATTATAAATAAGTGACAGACAACAATTAAAAAATGACTATGAATAGGTACCTACCTGCTTAAAATAACTCAAAAAGAATATTTCACAAAACAACTTAAGCGGTAGGTTTCCCGCGAAATTCAAATTTTCTTACGTTTTTTGAATTTTGCAGTGTCAGGTTGAACGTTAAAATATGATTCGCGACCGTAAGAAGCGTAGACAGAGAATGCTATTCTCTGTCTACGGTAAGAAGTATGTATTCACAGAATTATCATTATACAAATTATACACATTATTAAAATCATCAATCATTGATTATTGATGATTTTAATGATTATAATAAAATTAAATAAAACAAACAATGCTTATGCGTAGGTAGTTTTTGGCGTTTTAAAGTAAGGTATGAGTGTGTTAACTTTTCGGGGTATTTTTTTTTCCCTCCGATAGAATGTCGTAGAGTTGTGTTCCTTACTTTGATTATATAATGTCGTTCCATAATAGATTTATAAACAATGTTCTGTACATGGACTTCAAGAAAGCTTTATCAGAATCAACTAAAGTAATTTAAATAGATCGTTTGTTCGCTGCATTACAAAACTGGACACTGGGGTCAAATTAATTGACAATCAATTTAAGTTCTAGAAACGGAGTCACTTTTAACTTGTCCCTTTAACCGACTTCAAAAAAAGGAGGAGGTTCTCAATTCGTTGTTTTGTTTATGTAAGTATGTATCTTCCCCGATTACTCGAAGACGGCTGGATCGATTTGAAAAATTATATTTTAGTTTTCTTGTTGGTCCCATATTTTATTAACTTTGCTTGGGTAGTTTTTGAGTTAGCTTCAACAATGTGTATTTTTCCCACTGAGTAAGTATAAGTGGATGTTGTTCTAATAAGTTCCTGTCACTGAAATTTACATAGCAGGTAGTGGTATTCGAATTTATGTGGGGTAGGTACAGTCAGTGACCTACATACCTATTCCACTCTTCTTCTTTGTAAGAGGGGTCACGTAGTGCAGAGTACAGGACCTACTGACCGTACCACAAGTAAAAAGTGGAAAAAAAAAAACAACAGACTTCCAAAAAAAAACAAGAAAGATAAAAAAAAAAAGTTTGTAATTACTTTTCTTATTTGAAAACCACCCATTGAGCGTCATCGTGGTGACACTACTGCCTCCAATTAAAATGATACCTACCAGACTTTACCCGTCCCAAAGCAGAGTAAAGGCCTCTCCTCATACAGAGAAGGCACGAACATTGATCACCACGCTGCACGCTTGCTCAAGGCAGATTGGCGATTTTAAACTTATTTTAATTATAAGTTCGGTAAGCGTAATAAACATTAAACATTAAAATCTTTTTTTATTGCAGTACATCGAGCGATTCCTGAACGAATCGGAACATGGAGTCGTCCTCTTCAGTTGGGGCTCGCTAATCAAAACTGCCTCTATTCCGAAGTTCAAAGAGGACATTATCGTGAACGCCCTCTCAAAATTGAAGCAAAGGGTCATCTGGAAGTATGAGACCAGTGATGAGGAGGGTACGCTGACTGGCAATATTCTGAAAGTGAAGTGGATTCCTCAGTATGAGTTGCTTCGTAAGTAATTCTTATCCTTAGACTCTTACACCCGTATTATAAACAATTAGATACTTGCTGCTAAGTTATTTCTTCGTAAAGTCATTACTTGAGGATAGAACTCTTCATTTTAAAATATTATTCTTTAGTCGAGCATTTACTCAATTATGTAACGTACATTACGTTACATAATTGTGTAAATGCTTGAGGAAGAATCAACGCTACGAGTAGATAGCTGTTTATTTCTGCTAATACTCAGTTACTGCGTTTTCTTTCATTAGAAGGCATACGTGAGATGTTGATTATTTTACTTTAACGTATGTAATATTTAAAATTATCTTATAATTCTAATTTTAATTAATAATTTAAGGTACCTTTTTTCATTTAATTATTTCTAAATAAAAGAAGTGATTGTTGTTTTTGGGAGGAACAAAACGTATGACACGACATAACCCTAAAAATGGAATGTCCCTATCTTTTTCACTTGAATACTGAATGATTGATTTTTTTCTTATGCTGTAAGGCACTATGTAGTGTGTAGTTGTGTACCTATTCATTTGAAGTATGTTTTTTATTCATTTCGATTTTCGGCGAGTTCAAGATCTGAGATTCTATTGGTTTCTTTGAAAACAAGCTAAAATTATTCTTAATTATTTCCGAAGTAGACAATTAAAAAACCATTCTCCATTAAGGAAAAGGATTTGTTCCTATATTGCAAAATTTTTGTTATAATCGCAAAATCAAACGCAAATTAGTCGAGTTCTCAATGCTGAACTAAACAAAATGGTGACTATTACTTGGCTAAGAATTCTAACTTTTGACAGTTCTAACTTCAAGCAACTAATTTATAGAATAAAAATCATAACTTGAGTAACTATTTTTACTCAACTTTACTTGTATGAAAATACGGGTGTTAGACATACATTCTAGCGAATCCAAGCTTGTATGGAGAATGGATTCATCAATCGTGAACCAAAATACTGCTATTTATGGTACCCATCCTAACTTCCTTGCATATTCGTGGCCAGGAGTACAGAAAAGGACAAAAGGTAAAAACCTTTCATACAGAAAAAAAGTACTGTACCCGTGGGAAAGAACAATTACTTTCGTCGGATATAATTGCTTTTGGACGCTAGATGGCGTTACGTGTCTTTTCGAATTATGATTGAATTATGTTAATAGACTCTTTAGTAGAATAGACTCTTGAGTTAAGTAAGACTTGATTTTTACAATTTGGGTAATACATTTTGTGAATGGATTAACACATGGGATACTTTTTATCTCAGTAGTACGTTTCCGTGTGATAATTTCCAACCTCCCCGCGTCCGAAGACGCGGGAAAAAGCTAGTGTAAATATATATCTATGACGTTACCTATTTAGGTGAGCAATAGCTCAGCAAGTAAAAAATTATAAAAGTGCACCATAGTGCACTTTTATAATTTCTTACTTGACAATATTATCGTGGACGACCACGGACTCACGTTAACATAGGAATGTAATATGTATGGAAATTGGAAGACGCTTTTAAATTTTCATTCCACAATAACTTGCACGTATTTCCATACCAGGGACTTAAAAACATCTTCATATAGGTTACAGAATTATCATATTTTGAATTGTTAACAGAGTCAAATACCTATGTAAGATTTGGTAAAAATAAATAACAATAAATAAATAACACACAAAAAACAATAAATAAATAAATCACACTTTTAAAAGTGTTATTTATAAGTGTGATACAACGCCAAAACGCTTACAAAAGTGTAACACTAATAATATCTGTAATCGATTTAAAAGTGTTAACAGTGTTAATTAGTGTAACCGGTAAACGCGGCGTTGCCAAAATAGCCTCAATCCGATTGACGCTATTTTAGCAACGCCACCGCCGCGTCTGTCAGTCCGCTGGCCGCGTTGTTGCGATACCGTGCAATAATGCATTACACTGCTTATTTATGTTACACATATAGAAGGTTACACTTTGATACTGTAACATTATTGTATCTGTTACATTTATTAACGTTTTTTTTAACAGTAAAAAAACAGTGTTAAAAACACCTATTAAGGCTAGGTACAGTTTGAGTCCCTGTTGAATTTCTATTTGAAACATAATAATGTATGGAACATTATAATGTTTCAAATAGAAATTCAACTTCTGAGCTTTCGTGCAGAATCGTGCATGTAAGATTTTATTTAAAGAAGAAAGAAAGAAAATATATTTGTTTAGCTCAGACTAAAAGGCACACAGCATTATACAAAGCAGATAAAAGAATTTAAAAATAAAAACTAACGATAAGTGTAAAGTAGGTACGATATGTTGTGATTTAGTCCACTTGTGTCCACACAGAGCAACATACATATCTAGAACAGTTGTACCAATCATTATCGTGCAGTGTCGTTGGCGTAATGTAAACATACGAGTATCGTCTTCCATTATTGAACCTACTTACCTACACACACTAACCTACGTTATTTCTTACAATCATCGATCACTTTATTAGTGATCCCTTATTTATTTTGGAATATTCATCAATATTCCAAAATAAATAAGGGAACTCCCTCTTGAACACTTTAAATACAAACTATTTGTATGGCTTATTGGTAATTTTTTATAGTGTGATGGAATTTATTGATAAAAAGTAACAGATAATTAAATGGTTACCAAGTTTTCATTAGGGATGTTACTTTATGATTTTATTCTTGTTAAGTTTTGACTACCCTTATTAGACATGTTTTAATTAACAAATTAGCGTGTCGTTTTTATTTAAGTCCTGGCTGGAGGCCTTAATTTATTAGGGCAACCACAGGCAAGTCCGTTTAAGCAGACGACAACCTCCTAAGTTGACATGCGAGATGCCATACCAAAAAAAAAAACATCGTCTTTATTTTTATTAGTATTTGTATGCCAGTCCATGGCGAAACATCTACGATCATAATTCTATTTAAAAGACCTTAGGAAATGTACCCTGTTTTCAAGCAAATAAATATATTCTATTCTTTAAGTAAATACATAGGTATATTGGATGATGTGCACTGTCACGCACTCCGTAAACACTAAGGAAATGTAAAGGGAACAACATAAATAAATAAATAATAATAAAAATAAAAATATTTTATTTGCACCTTCAAGTCAAATACAAGGTTTACAATCGAAAATGGCCTGAGGTAAGTAAAGTTGTATGTTAGAGTTGCAGCCAATACCTAAGCTAAGATAACTTAATATCTTGTTATTATAGGTATCAGCGCACGAACATAAAACAATGTTAGCGTGAGTGTTGTGAGTGTCTCTTCTAAAAACATACAAATTTAGATGTAGAAAATTACTTTGATCTTAAATACTTACACATTCAAACAAGAACAAAAAAGAAAAACTACCTTAACCTCTTGGCTCCATCATCAGACCTTCGTTGCCCAAGCCCAAGTTATAGTGAAGCCAGTAAAAGAGTGTTAATAAAGCCATTATTTGATTCTAGGTAGAATGTTGATTATGATGCCCTTCCCATAAACATACTATGTATAATAATGCGGGTTCTATTTCCCACCCGTGCTGTAATTTAGTGTTTATGATACTAAGTCTTTTATTGCATGTCAATTCTGTAAAAAATTCACCGTGACACTTGGGTCAAGTGAGCTGTCAGCGTCATCCCGTCTTGGTCAATCCCTAGCATCAGTGGCACTGACAGCTCACTCCATGCTCACTTCACCTAAGATTTTTACAGAATCGACAGACACATTCAGTACATGACTCTGAACCTTCCTGCGTTGAAATTTTTTGTCGGTTTAAAAAAAAGTTGCTGTAATATACATTTTGACCGCGTAGGTATTGCACTTTTCTATGAAACAGCTGATACTTTTTTGTTAACCGACGTAAAATGTCAACGCTAGAGTCTAGAATCATGTGCTGACTACAAGGTAACAGTTTCTTCGTCGATGGCCACCCTGTATAATGATGATACTAGACATCATCATGTTCCTCCCAGAGTCGCGGGTTGTTTGAAAGAGATACTTATTCTTATTTGATTTTGTCACGTTGTAAATTTCTTTAAATTTTTCGCTTGACTGTGTTTCTTTTAACATTTTTAAGTTCTGAATTTTGTTAACTAGTAGTGACTATAAGTACTGCTTTCAAATTGATAATTATGAATTAGTCAAATTAGATTTTAGTCAATACAATTTGCAAGTTGGCCAAGTTTTATGAGTAACAAATTAACTTTTTTTTTTGATTTTTCTGTTTATTTTGTAGGTTTTACTATTTATTAGATCCTTAATTGCGATTTTTAACTTTTATCAATAAAATCTTGACTCTCTAACCGTTTATCTTAGAGATCTGACAGCCGGGTGATCTGTAACTCAGGATCCTCGTATCACAGACACCTTTCTCTATTTAAGATTTAACACTTACACTCTATTTAACCAGTGCCTGTGAAATATGATGTTGAGATAAATAAAGATTTATGAATATGATACCGTGGCCCTGGCACAGGCAACTGAAGGAACACTGGTGGGTTTTATTCAGTAAGTGTCTGACACACCCTCCCGCTCCACCCAGAGCGGGAGAAGTCATTTGTGGATTTCCCACCCAAATAAAAAAACACCATGTTACCTACCCGCGTACACGTAATAGATTTCTTGTCCATTCTTGTCTCAGACAGTATGACAGTGTTTTCTTACATTGTTTTTTGGCTCTACACCTCACTAGAGTTAGAAATCAGTCAAAAATACATTTGAAGGTGATGAATTTGCAAAAAAATCTGTATTAACTGGAGTCTACCCAAAAACCGAAAAACATGGCATGTGGTCTGGAAAACAAAAAAGTTTGAAAACCTCTTGTTGAGACTTGAAATATAATGTTTACTTACATATTATAATTATAAATATACCTAAGTACTTGACAGATAGGTACAGGATACCTACTTGTTAGACATAATTGTGATCTACCTTTTAATAACAATAATTCGTAGAAGGAAGCAATCAAGATAAACGACGTAGAATTAAATTAGAATTGTGCTGATCATCACGCTTGCCTGTGGTTTCATGTGATTATATATAAGTTTATCTGATTCCATAGCGTTATTAAATCCAAGAATTAAGATAACGCTCAAGAGGATGGGGAAAATCTAGCTTTTTGTGAAGTAACAATGAAAAAACCTTTTGAATAAATTCATCGCACACGCACCTTTTTTTATCCGACATGAATTTGGTTACAGACCACAGATTTATTTGTAATATCCATGCATTTGTTTGCAAAGTCAGCAGCTTGCTTGGTCAGTCACCACATCAAAGCTATTTTCCTGTTATCTTTTCCCATGAGCGAAAAACAGAAAAGTATCTGGGGAACAAAAATCTCAAAACAAATATGTGACAAAACTACAAATTAACGATTGTCGTACCATTTGACTTTACTTGTGCTGTGAGACCTTGCTTCTTGCATCAATTGCCAATTTTCATGATTCTAGGTCAATAGCAGGTACCTACACTATAGTTTTTGATTTATTTGCGGTTATCAAAGTAGGTCGCATTGACTTAGAATCTTGATTTTTTTGCGCTCAAGGGACTGTAGACTTACGTATTTGATAATTATTTCAACTTGATACCTCCACGCGTTCTTGACTAAAAGGGACAGACATGTAGACAGCGAAGTAATCTTAAAATAACTTTGCATGTTAGTGTTAGCGAATTGTATTGAAATGTGGTGTGATTTGCTACAATTCTTTCAAAGGGTTCCGTTTTTTTTCCTTTTGAGGTACCTACCTACGGAACCCTAAAAATAAGGGTTTACGGCTACTCGAGCATTCAAAAATGGTTGATACTCAATCCGAGCAAGGTAGTTTTGATAAAAACATAACCCTTCCAAAATAAAGGGTTAAGTTTTTAGCAGTCTTTGTATGTATGGATGTATGTTTGTGTTTACTTATGTTCCAACTTAGCGCCTAAACTACTCGTCCCAGTTTGATGAAAGAGGTGTCAAGCGATTCGATATTTTGGTCGGGTTGACATATGCTACATTTAATGCACACACAATCAAAATGACGGATGTTACATAAAAAAAAGTTAGGTCTCTGTTGTTTTTTTGCTGTCTTATTTTTGCATGATATAAGTAATAACAAAACTGCTTCATTTTTCACAGAACACAACAAAGTGATCGCCTTTATTGGCCACGGAGGCCTCCTTGGCATGACGGAGGCGATATCAGCTGGTAAACCGATGCTCATAGTTCCGTTCTTTGGAGACCAGCCCCTGAACGGTGCCGCAGCCACGGCCGTCGGTCTTGGGAAGGCCATATCTTACGCAGACCTGTCGGAGAAGACTTTGCTAGAGGCACTACAGAGCGTGCTGAGCGCTGAGTGAGTTTTCCAAGTTTACTTTCTTTATGATCGATGTCGAAGTCAATTATGAATAATTGTATCAACTTGAACTGCTATCATTTCCACTTATGCAATTAGTATCGCTATTAATCGATACTTACCTTGATTTAAGTATTGCTATCGAATAATTAATCGAGTAGGTATCTAATCGGAAAATGAATGAAGTATCGGTGAACGTAGTATCTACCTAATCGGGGTAATAAACCTTATACCAATAAGTTTTATTACCTACCTACGCTACTCAGGCCCAACTTTTGTTGACGGTTAGAAAAGACAAAAGCAAAAGTCATTCATTCAAATTAGGCTGAGAATCAGCACTTTTCGAACGTCTAAATTACATAAGACAGTCCCCCAAAACGCCCGCCCTTCACCACTTCCTAGTGTTTTAGCTGGTAAGAAGAAGTGGAACAGACACCCCAGCAGCACAAGTGTCTATTCAATTAGAAAAAAGTTGATTCTATACAATAACAGGTATGCAAAGTAATAAACAAAACATCAAATAAAATTATCGCACCAATATACAGAAAAAAAAACAATCAAAATCAAGCATTAAAAAAAACGGAACACTTAAATAAAAGCCTCCAGGCATATGAGGCGTGACAGCTTACAAAATCAATGCTGGCAGTACACACAGATAATAAACTAGGACCAGCGAAGTACAGAAAATGACAGATAGAATCGACGAAATGACAGATTTGTTTTATTTATATGTCATCTGTCTTTTCTTTTTGTCTTTTCTTCCGTCGACTTAACTTGTTTCTGGTGGTCATGCTCCTCATGCAGGTCCATAAACAGTATACCTAAAATAAATAGACCATTTAATCGCAATATGTATCTATCTATACCTATCGTGAGCGCCTAATCAAACGCGTAATGACCATCTCGTTTCCGACAAGGCATCGGTAATATGCAAGGCATTATGTACAACGTGTAGTTCGCATTTAGTAAAATATTAAATCTCCCCCTTCGAGGGTTGTCAGGCTCCTACTGAGGAGAAAATTCGCAGTAAAAATAGTTTACCACGGTCACACTTATGTCACGTCTATGAAAACTTAACGGTCAATCTTCGTAATCGGCTCGAATTGGATAAGAAATACACCAGCTTCCAGACTTCTAGCTGTTCATTGTTTCACCTAGACCTACAAATTAATGTTTGATTCTGTAGCTACTTAGGGCGAGCGAGACTGCGAGACAAAAACACAGTTTTAAGACGACTCACTAACCAAGATTTGCGCAAGATTTGACTTTGTACCAGGTACCATTTTGGTAACTCATTAAAAGGGTTTTCGATAGGGTTATTCTGAGCAGTTAAACAAAAACCCATATCATGTGGGTAACCCTTTTGAATGCCTTAATCATAGAACCCATTCGATGGGTTATCCATATTGAAAGGATAACCCTTTTACTGGGTATCAAGCATAGAACCCATTTTTGGATGGGAAATCATCAAATGACTTCTCCCGCTCTGGGTGGAGCGGGAGGGCGTGACAGACTTTTACTGACTAAAACTCACCCGTGTTCCTTCAGTTGCCTGTGCCAGGGCCACGGTTAAGAACGGTTTGGAAGCTTATGTGGGAGCGTGTACAATGAAAGAGGCGCGAACAGGATTACAATGGTATAATTATGGAGTAAACAAAATGCGTTACAGTAAACAGCTAAAACGAAACAAAGTATGATTCTACTACCAGAAGGGTCACGATGTGATACTAGGAAGTTAACGTTATAAAACAATTGAAATGAACTAATTACGCGGACGAAATATAATAGCGCGGTGCGGATCAATGTTGCGTGAACGAGCTTTGAAGGCTTCAAGTTTACTGGCTTGAGGGACGGTCTGCCGCAGCCGACGACCGCGAACTATGCGACACCCGGTTCCAACCCACTGGAACCCAACTGGCATTGGCAAGCATCGCAAGATGCAAGACTTAGTCCACTATCGACCTCTGGTCTTCGGAGGGGAGTGATGTGGCGGCATCTACACCGCCACATGTGAACAAACGCATCAATCCTGCATCGCGCAAGCAGAGTTTACCGCGCAGATAGCATATATACAACTTCCCGACAACAATCATCGGGCAGTTGCCCACCAGATACGACGTCCATCTGGTCGGAGGATTCTCCCTTTTCCGAAGAGTATGAGTGAACTTTACACCCTGTTCCTCATATCCCTAAATCTCTTTTCGAATCACCCACGACCCTGAGGTGTCGGCCCTATCGGACCCCGTCAATTTGTGCTGACATCTCTTTGAGGCGCGCGTAGAACACGACGCGCCATCGACCCGGGCCTGGTCCTTACCGGACGGCGAGCTACCCATTGCTCGCCGTCCGCAAGCCCGCGCCTATGGTGGCCGGGAATCTGCAGGCGACTCCCGACGCCCAGGGCGTCTCCTGCGGCGACTAGTGGAGGCGTGAGGGCGCAAGGCTCTCTCCCTCACGCTCTCCGCCTCCTCCTTCGCAAGCATTACTGCTTCGCAGAAGGAGGTGACGGCTTTCCATTTTCTCTCGCTCCGTACTATGGCCTGGACCAGGGCCGGACGCGAGAGATCGCCGCCGCCGATCGCCTCCGCGAGGACACTGCGGTGTTCCGCCCAAGCTGGGCAGACCTCCACCGTATGCTCCACCGTGTCCTCCGGGCGATCCACACAATGATGACACCCGGGCGTTTCCTCCCGCCTTATCGAAAACGCGAAACAGGAACCTCCCGAAACAACCGTGTCCGGTGAGGACCTGTGTCAGGTGGAAGGTGAGGACGCCGTGGCGCCTCTCCAACCACTCCTCAAAGAGGGGACTTACCGCCGCTATTGTGGCGTGCCCAGACATAAACCTGCCTGGGCACTTGAAAGTGCACAGTTCCAATCAGTAGTTTCAAATTTAGGTTACCCATTTAAAGGGTTTTCGATAGGGTTTTTCTGTGCAGTTGATCAAAAACCCATACCATGTGGGTAACCGTTTTGAACGCCTTAATTATAAAACCGATTCCATGGTTATTCACATTGAAAGGATAACCCTTTTACTGGGTATCAAGCATAGAACCAGTTCAAGGAGTTACATCATGATAGAGGTAACCTCATAAACGGTCCCTGCTCTGTAGGTGGTTTTTAAAATTTTCGGAATAATCTTTTTTATGTGTGTGAACCCTAACAACATAAAGAAGAAAATTGATTAGATCGCTTAGGTCTGCAATGTGTCACGTCAGTATGGAAATTCACCTCATTAACATTTCCTAGGTGTTGTACCTATACTAAGTATATTCCGTTCGCTTTAAGTTTGCCGTTGACTGTCAGCAAAACTAACAAAAATATTAAGGTGCCAAAGAAAGGCTCCCACAAACAGGCGCGCCGCCCACAGCGCGACACAAAGGCACCGACAGGCGCGACACGCGGAGCCTTTGTGTCGCGCTGTGGCGTCGCGCCTGTTTTGTGGGAGCCTTAAGTATTTATCACACGCGCTTGCGATGACGTTGCTAATGGTACTAAGAGGGCGACTCAGCGGTGCGGTAGGGGGTCAGGGCTGCCAGGTGAAAAAATTCTGAAATCGTCCAAGGAAAATTCGAAACAAAAAATCGTACATTATTATTCATCCGTTTATTGGATTATTGACTTTTATTACAAAATTAACAATCAATATACTACGAAATAAGTAATGATATGTAATGAAAATAGTATGAAAATTTTAATTTTAGTAATGAAATCATTTTTTTTTGTATACATTTTCCGTATTCATTAGTTTAATCATGTCATCTGTCGGTTTAAAATCGGTGCAGTTTCCGGTGACTCCTATCATTTGCTTTGCCAGCAAGGTGCCATTGACAGTTTCGTTGGCCAAACTATTTCTAAGTTTGGTTTTTAATTTAAGGAAATTAGAATAAAAGGGAATTCCCTCAACACTCTGGGCAGGCTGAGCACGTTCGTTTCATTATTTATATTATTCTGTCACTGCTCTGGATACTTAATCTTTTGAGACAAAAGTTTGTTACTTTGTTGCCAGACCTAATTGAATAAAATAAATGGATCGAATGTAAAAAATCGTATGTTTTCCGTACGATTTCGATGCTTCGATCGTACTCGTATGAAATCTGCAAAAAGTCGTACAAATACGATTAAAATCGTACAAATGGCAGCCCTGTAGGGGGTTGGGAGGAGGGCGCATATTCCACGGACACCGGCAAACTTAGAGCGAACGCATAGTATTCTAAGATATTAATAGATTGCGTCAGATTCAAGCTCGTGCAGGCCATTAGGGGCTTTGTTGATGAGCTTCAGCGTAGCAACCACCAGGAAAAGCCAAATTAGAGAATGTTCCTGTGTCACTGTGACCGTGAAACAAGTTTTGCCTTATTTCCAAAGTATTGCTTAAAACGGTTTTCCAGCTAGTGGGCGATAAAGTAAAATAGTTCTAAATATAGCCAAACTCAAACTCAAAGCATGTATTTTCAATTAAACCATTTACGGGCACTTTTGAATTGTCAAGGACTCGGTCAGTCAGAAATATAAAGCTAGTTGCCCATTCCAAAGCGTAGTAGGTACCTATGGAGAAGAAACGGTAAGAAATTCTATGGACACTCTTTTAAATAATATTGTACCTACTTACAAATATTAGTACCATCATTAATGTCGATCCTCTATGTGAGAACGATGTACAAAAACCGTACACGTTAAAAGCGTCCAGAGTGCAGCAAAAATAAATAAAAACAATCCAAAAAAATAAGCCGTGGCAGCTAAGAGATCACCAGTTCCAACTGACGGCACCCGTTCAAGAACTTGACGCATGGATCAGCACCATTCAGCTCAACCATATGGTGAAGGGAGCTGATCTGAGGGAACCAGCACACCCGCCACCGTCAGCGAGACATTTGAGTGAGCATGACATACTATCAGCCGCCAGGGCACATTCAAGTCAATATACGACAACGACATTACCCGGTAAATGGTAGCTTCATGGTACATACTACTCACACCTGCAGGGCGAGCATGGCCTGCTGTGACATGTCATGAGTCACGCTATTTATCACATTTTGGGCGATAAAAACGTTACGTCTTAAGTGCTAGCACGGTGGTGTGAAATAATTCCTGGCTATGCATTTATTTATACATGGCATTTATATGATAGAAAGGAGATTGCGTTTGATCTTGAGCAGATCCAAATGCATTTGAAATGTTAATTTAACAACGAACGTTTTGGCAACCGGCGGCGTTTCGGTCGTCTTTCGTGACGCCACCGTACGCTATCGGTAGCGTCTGGCGTTTTAAAGAGACCATAGCCCTAAGCCGCGATTTCATTCAAGTCTTGCATGCAAGTATGACGTCACATTTGCGTACAAGTTGCCTGCATTGGAAGCATGTTTTGTTGTTCAAATTGCATGCGGGTTTTACTTACACAAAAATGGAGATGTTCAACAATTCAGTATGACATCATGGGTGGAAAACGTACACACGGCTACACATCAAGCTATAAATTTCTAGTATAAGCTGACCTCTCATTGGAAGGAAATCCTATAAAAGGCGAAATCAGCATAAACTGAAAAAATATATTATGTAGCTTGATGTGTAGCCGTGTGTACACGTCACTCGTTCGCATTTCTAAACGTGCAATTAACGTTTGCACATTCAATTTTGCACGTCACTTGAATTAAAAATGTATGAGTTTAAACTACCTCATACAAGTTGTAGCTTGTAAGCAGGTATGTTCAAGTGGTACGCAATTTGCAACTTTCATACAAGTAAATTTCGTAATGGAATCGCGTCTTTAGAAGCGTGAACAAACAAAGCTTTCCTCGATAAATAACGTAAAAGTTAGGTATTTGCAAATGATTGTGCTCGTTTTGGAATCATGCCAAAATTACTTTGTCGGAAATGGCACTTCGCCAATATTATATAATAAATGTCAGTGCTCCCTAAAATAACCCTTAGTTTCATTACATCATAGGATGACGTAATGAAAGTAGTGGTAGGTATTATTAGAGGTGTGTGTGTGTGTTAAGAATTATGTAATGTATTAAAATCAAGACCTATTGTCAGAAACGCTGCGCTTTTTAGGTAAACCGTACAAATTAAAACTACCAAATAGCAAGATAAGGTATATATGAACTCAGGATTTCATGTACCTTTTGTATCCGCTAGTAGTTTACTGGATTACCTGCCCAATAGAAACGCCAGTCACAGCAAAAGGCTTTTCTCTAATGAGAACACCTCTTTCTTCATGCAAAACTAAGCCTCTTCTGTCTAAGCTAGGGCTTAACACTTTTTGTGTTGCAGACACTGAAAATCGATAGTTTGAAACGGGACACTACGTTATTTGCAGACTGACTGGCAAACTGTATATGTCAGTCATTCGTGTAGATACGAGCTTATGTAGATACCTAAAAAAGTAGCTACGCACGACAACATATCAAGCAAGGCTTAAGAACGGTTCGCAAATAGCCGTTTAATTATGGTTTAGAATCTATTTGCGAAAGTTAATATCTCTGGGTTTAACCTGGTTAATTCTAACTAAGACAAAAATTGGTTAAAGATATTAACGGCACCCTAATTGTGTAACACATTTTCGTAAACGATTACGACTAATCTGTAGTATTTTGACAGTTCAACAACATTCATTGCGTTATTTACTTTATTGAGCAGATTTTTTATCGAACTTATGAAGCAATGTATTAGCAATCTGTTTCAAAACAATTCAGATTCCGATTGATTGTGTATTACGCATTTAGGGTACAGGTTTCCTAGCCCTGATATCAAGCTATAGGTACCTACAGTTACAATATAAGCTGACTTCTCAATATCAAGCTATACATTTCCAGCATAAGCTGATCTCGCATCGTATAGGGTTTCCTTACAATGTGAGATCAGCCTAAACTGGAAATTTTAGTTAATAGGCATGAAGAAGAATATGAAATCTTAACACAATTAAAAACAGAATGTAGCCATCTAGCCATTAACGCACTCTCAGCGTAGCTGTTTACATAAACGAGATCGACAGTTTCTATTTACCAGCCTTGTCAAAAGGGATGACGACAATTTTTTTTTAAATCTTATTAAATTGTTTGTTTCCAAATAGTGCAAACAAAATTACAAAAAGTGAAAAAGCTTTTAAAACTGCCAAGGTATAAACGTTTTAAGATAAGTGTTAGACAAGGACAGCACTATCGTAGATGTGACGTCACGACTATGTAACTTCATACTAGCGCCGTACATTGTCCGTACCGTGCGACAAGCACGGGAATAATCCCCTCCAAAAATTTTAAAAGCGTGTATCTTCTTCACATTTACACCGATTTAAAAGATTTTTTCGATTATCTCATGTTTACTGTGCCTGGTTTGAAATTACCTACATTATTTTTATGAACATTTCTAATATCAGTCATGATCCCTATTTTCGTTATATTTTTAAGAGTTATTTCAACACGGGTTACTAACAACATTAAAGATTTATACTAAAGTAAAGATAATAAAATAGAAGGATTTAGTTAAGAGAACGAAATAAAAATTTACCACAATTGTTTATTAATTATTCGGTAATTGTCATGCCATCGTTAATTAACTGTTACAGCCCGATGCAACACGGCTCGGAACATGAGGCCAGCCATTGCGCAGTGCGCAGTAACCATATCATGTGTCAGCGGGGGTGAGGGGTGGGGTACTGCGCAGTGTGTGGCTCACTTCACTCTTCAGAGCCGCAATTAAGTTTGACGGGTTCTAAATGTACAAACGGCTACACTTCAAGCTATACATTTCCAGTATAAACTGACCTCTCATTGTACGAGAATCCTATAAAATGCGAAATCAGCATAAACTGGTAATGTATAGCTTGATGTGTAGCCGTGTGTACAATAACGCATTGAAATGGACACAAAAAATGGACTCCTCACGCGCAGATGGACTTGTAGAATTTCGTGAAGGCTTCCCGATCCAACCTACAGTATGTGCTGAATCTCTTGATACGTAACTCGCCTATTGTCTTGGATTAAATTGTTCACTGCTAGCACGTTTTCTTCCGTAACAGCTGTCAAAGGGCGACCACTTCTTTCTTCATACCCCTAAGTTAGTCGACCGAGCTTAAATTCGTCGAACTTCTTTCATCCATGAATGCCATTTGAAGTTTATCGTACGATTCGTCCAGTTTCAGGCGACACTTGAAATCGTAAAAAAACATGTTCCCGGCGCAGATCAATTTTATAATGAGACACGATAATTTAAACTAGCTCGCATACAATGTGGAGGGATGTTTTTTAAATTTAAACTTACATTTTTACCTACAAATAATCATATTTTCAAAATAGACTATAACTGGCCGGTCTCTCATACATAAAAACTCTTTTTCGCAATACTTTCTGAATGGCCTGGTATGTCTCAATACAAAATATGCAGTTCCTGATGGAAGATCTACAGCACCTTTAAATAGTTTTTCTTACATTTTTAACTTCATTTGCAATCCCTAAGCAATGTCCCAAATATTAAGCCTCCTTTTGTTTTTTACAGGATGCGAGTGAGTGCGCGACGGGCTTCCAAGATCTGGAAAGACAGGCTAGCAGAGCCCTTGGACACAGCAGTGTACTGGGTCGAAAGGGTTATTCGATGGGGAGACCAGGATCCCCTGCATTCCACTGCCAGAGACCTGACCTTCATTGAACATAACTTACTAGATGTAGCAGCTGTGATCTTGCTTGCCATCATAATTTTTATTTTAGTTTTAAGGATTATTTTATACCAAATTCTGCGGCTACTGAGCGCTAGCATGAGTAAAAAGGAGAAGTTGCATTAGGAAATGTATAAGTGTTATTTGGCTCGGCCTCGAATGCAATGAGTCTAATTATGTGCCAACCTCGGTTTCAGGAATGATACTGTTTACTAACAATCATCTCAGAATACTTCTAACGCTAATGCTCCGTTACTCATGTCCAAAATCATTTTCAAGGTGGTGACTTTATTAACAAACTAAGGGCTTTGAATTTGGAACTAGTGTCACCGGCTTTGGACAAAGGAACCGCATTTTTCTAGGTACACACTGCTATACATCAAGCTATAAATTTTCAAGTGTAAGCTGACCTCTCATTGCACGGAAATCCTATACAAAGCGAGATCAGCTCTTACTAAAAATGTACGGCTTGATATGTAGCCGTGTGTACTAATGATGACACAAATTAAAATATCTTAAGATTATAAAGTAGACATTTTAATGCTCTCGCTGTAACTGTGATGCGTCATATATCTGGTAAAATTTAAGTAAGATATTTAATTTATGACCAAATGGAGACGGGCAGGTTTATGATGAAATGTTCTGCTTCCTTCATTTCTGTTGTGTGAAAGGCCATGGAACCAAAGACTTTAGTATCTATCGCAATCGTGCTAGATCATCTTGAGGAAATTAGCGTAAGACAGAAAGTAGACATTGGTCATTGCCTCATTGGCATCTTGGTACTAGCACGTTTCTTGTAAAATCTTTCCGATGACACAAAAGGTAGGAACTATAAGATACTTCTGCATACCTCCCTCAGAATCGACACATTTGCCCTTAATTAAGCATAGTGTCGTCCCAAAATGTGAATTAAATTAGCGAAAAGACTATTAAAGGCCTATTTAAAAACTCGTGTGATAACATTGTGCCTAAAAAACAGTTTTCATTCCTATTTCCAATATCTATCTTTTAGTCAACTTAATTTGTTACACAATTTAACTTAGGTGTACATTTGGAAATAAAGTTTTTTTTTATTGACTGTAAGCCCTTATCACTTGCTGAGTTTGGTGGAGGAGTCAAGAGCATAACACGTTAAATAAAATATTGTGTTTTTAGATTATCTTAACTAAGTACCTACCGACATTGGTAATATCGATAAGTGTTGAAATCGGCCCTTAATATTTAAGTAAACATTAAAACAGTTTATAGATAAAAAGATTACCCAAAAACTGAGGTGGATTGTATGTACCTACCTATTAATTAAGTTATTTGTTTGTCTATGTTCAAAATGTAGTTAAATATTTAAGTAAGTAGTTCCAAATAGTTTCTGTGCTGTGAGTGACAATCGGCAGGGTTTAGTTTAGATTATTACTAATTATTTATAGACTTATTATTACCTATTACTAACACTGTTGAACTAGGTACTTGCTCCTGCACGCGTAGCTTAACCACCATAATAAAGAGTTTTGTAGACTGAAGAATAGACAAAATAACAGATGAACAAAAGAAATGTCACTTTGTCTATTCTGCAATTTTGACTATTCTATCCGTGATATCGTCTATGCAATCTGTCATTTTGTCTACTCTATCTGTCACATTGTCTATTATATCTGTCATTTTGTCTATTCTTCCATCGACAATACCGGTTCATGCTACGCGTGCTGTCCTACACTTGACACAGTTACATTCACCAGTAATCTAATCATATTTCTCGCAACTTTACACGTTCGACATTTCATAACAAAACCAATGCAGATTGTTTGTTCTCTTGAGATATAATGTACTTAATATCTACAATTTGATTCGTAAGAAAGTAAGAAACGTCCCCTGGTACAAAGTCACTGCTTGCGATCGTTAACGAATAAAAAATACAAAGATAACCGTGCTTGTGCGTAATGCTTTAAAAAGAAAATATCTCATAAATTATTACTTCAAAAATATGATGTTATTACACTAAAATCTAGACGCACCCTACTTGAGATGATGGCCCTATTTAATATATGTCGTAATAAATTCGACTGTACTGATCTTGTGAACAGTTTGTGCTACGATCCCTCGTACCGTACATGTTCGGGAAGTTCGCTCGAGACACTTGTTTGCAACTACTTTCTGTAGAATCAATTCAGGCGTACGCTCACCGCTGCATCGATTAGGTGACACCTACAATGGGCAGTTTGGCTCAACCGATATCATGTTTCTCAGCAAGGCTGTATTTAGAAAAGAAATTGTTAATATTTTAAGTGATCAAAACCGTAATAATTAAGTACCTTATAGCGATGGGTAGCTATTCTAATAACTAGCCAACTAGCGGCTATTCACAAAATAGCCACGGCTACGATATCCGTCAACACGATAGCTGGCTATTGGCTACTGGCTAGCTAGAATATCTGACAAGTTTATGGCACAGCGGGTAGCCTCCACAGAGTATAATATAACCACAACGTTTTGCAGCCGCTAGCCGTCCCGGTAGCCGGTTGCGCGGCTAGTAGGACTAGCCAGAGTAGCCAGTAGCCGATAGCTGAAATAGCTGTGTGCGCGATCACTGCGGGAACTACTGAGTGAGTAGTGCGAGACGCCATTATGGTTTAGTTTGCGAATTTACGAAATAGTCGAAATACGATGCATAGTTATTTATTTACCGGCAGATGTAAAGTTAAACCAAATAAATAAATATTTGTTATGTTATTACTCAACCAAAAAAAAAACACTTTTAATCAAAAGTGTAATTATTTTGTTGTTTTTTTATGTTAATATCTATGAGGGAAAGTCATTTCTTTTCAAAAGGGTATAAAATAAAATAAAAAGTAAATAAAAAACGAAATTCGACATCAAATTATTATTTTAATCATCAAAACTTCTTGCTTTGGCGAGGATCGAACACGGGTCGCAAGGCAGTTGAGCATTATTCGAATCCTACCTAGCTACCGGGCTAACCGGCCGCCGCAATCGCTATTCGCTATTCGCGTTATTCAATAGCCAAGTAGCCAAAATAGCCGGCTAGCTAGCTGGCTATTCCACCACAAATAGCCGGCTAGCTAAGCTATTGAAATTTCGGCTAGTTACCCATCTCTATTTACTTTTATTCCCTTTAATCGTTTTTAAAAAGTTTTTTAATCTATGGATAAAGTTGTGAGTAGTGTGTTTCATAATCCTAACATCTTATCTATATATACTTATTAGTACACTGCTGTTTGTTGTCCCTATGTGAATAAATATATAAATAGACAACTGCAAAAATGTAATGCATTTTTATTAGTGTCCGACCAAAACCTGATTTTCAGCCGAAACCGAAACCGTAACCGAACCTTCGGCTCAGATTACCCAAATAAAAAGCCTGATTCTGTGTGAAAAAATGTCAAAATTTTTGAAAGACGATTCAAAAATGAGTTCTAAATATTGACAATTTTAATCTTTTTCGAGAGAGCAGTGGTGGCCCAGGAGAGAACAGTGGTGGCCCAGTGGTAACGGCCGCGAATTGACGAGTTGTAGGTCGTAGTTTCGAACCCAGACAGACGCTTTACTTTATGTAAATTATTTTCATCACCGCTGCTCTCAATACGGTGATGGAAAACATCGGTAAGACACCGGCATGTCTTAGAACCAAAAATTCGAAGACATTTGAGATCTACCAACCTGCACTGTGCTTGCGTGGTGGATTACGTCCTACTCCCTCTCACAGAGAGGAGGCCCTGTCCCAGCAGTAGGAACAAAATAGTCTGATGACCAACGCGCCTAAACACACAATCCCGGCCGCGACTAACGCGCCAGTACCCATAACTCAGCGTATGCCTCCCACGAGCTTCTGGCAACAGAGCATTGTGCGGAACAGCATCACCAACCCCGATTATGACACAGACAGCCACAGACAGAGGGCGTCGGGGAAGGATGACGGGCCTGGTAGCTCTACCACCCTCCCGGCTGATGAAGTACGATTGCTGAAGAAGCGCGGAAAAATCATGACCCGGGAGGAGAAAGTAGGCGACCGAAAGCAGTAATCATTTTTGAGCGCCGCATAGTTTTAGCATCTTCAATCAGCGATTTAACCGCTTTTCGCAAGCTCGATACACCTAGCGACCATGCTTATAATGTCTCCGCCAAACAATTAAGCATTGTGAGGAAACAACAATTATAAAACGTTTCGTTTGATTGAACGAAACGAGTTGCCAAAACGGGAAGCAGCGTCGAAGTAATCGCTGAAACGTGTGATTTTGGTATTGTGACCGAACGCATAGTCGCTAAGATGCATGTGCTGTTGCCCTTAGCTTGTATCAAACTTCCAGAAAGCGAAAAAATCCCTACTTGCTGAAACTAGGTATTAGCATTTTATGTAATTACGTATATTTTTATGTTTTGCATAAACAGTTGAAAACGGGATCCCATTACTAACGGCCAAACCCAATAATTTATGTTGACAGATCGTCACTGATGATATAAAGTACAATTCTATCGGTCCCTGTCAAACAAATAGCTGTCAACACGCTATTGGGTCGCATACTTATGCTTTACTGGGATGTTAAGTTAAAACCAGGGATTGATAAGTTGTTCTATCTCCAGTACGCCAAAGTTGGAATTAGATACGTTTCTGGGTTCGGCCATTAGTCTACGCTGTCTGTCTTATCAGTAAGTCGTTCGTATTTTATCAAAACACGCTCAAGAACGCTTTATGTCAATTTCGGCTAAACCGAAGATTCGGCCACTCTCTGGAGATAACCGAAACCTGCCTTAATGGCCAAAACCGAACGTCAGGTCGGACACCAATTTTGACAATTATCTACGACAGTACGACTTCCTTTACAAGCAGCGCCCCACCATGACTCGAGTGTTAGTTTCTACGAAATCAGTATTTTGAATAAAAATGTCACAAAGTTAAAAATAGAAACTGATGAATTTCTATTTCCAAAAAGTACTAGAAATATGTATTTGAGATTATGATAATTATAAAAACAATAATTTACAACAAAAAAAAATCCTTTTTAATAGAAAAGTTGATAACATTTATTTATAATATGGTTTGCAATTTATACAACATGGACACAGAGAATTAAATGCATATATGTATGTCAAATATCTGCGATTACCTAGGTATTTGAGATTACAGATTGACTTATTAATGCATTCGTATTCATAATATAGTCATTTTATTCATGACGCAGGCTGAGAAATCAGCAAATTAAAGCAGTCTGCAAGAGCTTCTGCCTACTCCTTACGGGTGAATGGGGATTTTTCAAGCTGATCAGAATAATTTTGTTGCATTTCAATAGCGCGCGTCAGGCGTTACAAGGAGTCATTGTAATTATAATCTTATTTAAATTTTGATAATAGTCAAAAGACGCGCGCTCCTAAATTGCAGTACAAAAGCTAAGCAACTCAAGCAAAGGCCGCCCTGACATTACCCTGAAAACGAGACAATCTTTTGAATTACCTACTTAGGAATACAAATTAAACATTTTGTTGATTTGTGAAAATCTAGTAGACAGCATTTAGTCATTTACAAAGCACACAAAATGAAAATAGGTCTTTGACCAGACAACTGTAGGTAAGTACTAAACAACTTGCACAAACAAATTTAGTATTAGTTGCCAATTTACTCTGCGGAATTCAGAAGCAAGATATTACAAGCATTCAGAGTATACCATACAGCACTTCTGTACATTATAGTGTTGCCCACTATAATGTACACAATTCTCCTATTCAGCTGTCTCAATTTGTAGTTTCTTTATCTTTATGGGCAATATTTTCACCATCTCTTGGCATAAGGAGAATTCCTCATGCATCATTGCTGCAGCATCCTCACAGTTCGTACAAATATCTACAACAGCTTGATAGGAGTCAAAACTTTTTTGTACATTCCACAATTGTGACACTTTGTCTACTGCAACCTTCTTCATGCTGTTTCTACCAATGAACGCGTGAGCGCTGATTACAGGCCTAATTAATTCGAAATTCAATTTCGTCGGCATTATGCCATTTTTATCCTTGCAAGAGTCTAAGAAGTGATCATAGTTTTCGATACTCTTCTCACAAAGATTGTTGATTTTCTTCAATGCGTGTGGAGTTGGTTTTTCACTTGTTTTGTTGAGTTTTTCAAGTTTGATGTTAAGTATGTCTGAGTAGACTTCACCAAGTTCAAACCACAGTTGCCTGCAATACTGAAGGTAGTATGTGGGGTTGATTTCTTTCAGCAATTCTTCGAGCATGTCAATTCGTCGCTTGTGCATTTTGGCGCGCCTTTCATCGTCTTCCTCGAAGAAAGCAAGGTAGCTATATGACTGGGAGCTATCTTGTACAAGTTCTATGTAATCTGAGGCTAAGGTGTCAAGTTTGTAGTACTCCTTGGCCTTGTTCAGCCAAGTCTGACAGTTCAAGAAGACTTCTCTTGCATCCTGGTAAGTGAGAAGGAACTTGTCTCCAATTTTGTTCTCATATTTAGACACATCAATATCTGAAAACACTAGCTGGGTGATATCACCTCCACAGATGTTTTCATGGTCTTCTAATGTGAGATTTGACATGTCTGTAAACAAGAAATGGTATTTGGATAAACATAGAAAATTTTGTGAAAAGAAGATATTTGTTTTTGCAACTTATGTAATTATTATGGTCATTGACAACAATATTAATGAAATTAAAATATACAGGGGATAGAGGATTTTGGTGCAGCCATGAGAAACAAAAAACTATTTTCTTCTGTATTTTTTTTCGTGTGAATATTGTGTGCCTTAATCTGGGTCAAATAAATTAATTAATTTTCTTTCTACTAGGTAACTATAGTAGAAAGCATACTATAGTTCATTCTTACTACCATGGATTGTTATATATATAAGGCCTAGCTTCTGACCGCGATTTCATTGTTTGTGGTAGAGATGGGTAACTAGCCGAAATTTAAATAGCTTAGCTAGCCGGCTACTTGGATATTGAATAGCGCTTGCGGCGACCGGTTAGCCCGGTAGCTAGGTAGAATTGGAATAATGCTCAACTGCCTTCCGATCCGAGTTCGATCCTCGCCAAGGAAACAAGTGTTGATGATAAAATAATAAGTTGATGTCAAATTTCGTTTTTATTTACTTTAAGGCCTAGCTTCTGACCGCGATTTCATTGTTTGTGGTAGAGATGGGTAACTAGCCGAAATTTAAATAGCTTAGCTAGCCGGCTACTTGGATATTGAATAGCGCTTGCGGCGACCGGTTAGCCCGGTATCTAGGTAGAATTGGAATAATGCTCAACTGCCTTCCGATCCGAGTTCGATCCTCGCCAAGGAAACAAGTGTTGATGATAAAATAATAAGTTGATGTCAAATTTCGTTTTTATTTACTTTTTATTTTATTTTATATCCTTTTCAAAATAAGTAACTTTCCCTGATAGGTTAACATAAACAACCCAAAAAAAAAAAAAAAAATTAATTAAAAGTGTATAATTTTTGTCTTGGATATGTATGTAATTACATAACAAATATTTATTTATTTGGTTTACGTTTACATCTGCCGGTAACTAAATAACTAAGTAGCGTATTTCGGCTATTTCGTAAATTCGCAATCTAAACCAAATTATAAGAATAATACCCTCTCTTTCTTTAATTTATTTTGTGAATACTGTGAGAAAGAGATGTGCGATGCATAAGAAGTTCATATTGGCGACTCGCACGCACTACTCAAATCAAATCAAATCAAAATATTTTATTTCACATAGACCTACATGGGCACTTATGAAACGTCAGATTCTAGGTGCACGGTTCCAATTGGTCGTTTCCCATGGAGAAGAGCCGGCAAGAAACTCCATGGTTACTCTTTTAAAAATATGTCTTTTACAATGTTTTCCAATTAGTGATTAACAGGTATGGGAGGACAGTGTAGGCCTGTCAACAGTTATATGTTAAACAAATAGACAATTGTCTATAATTTATAATCCACAGGGCCTACGACGTTCTCACATTTACAAAATGTTCTCACTCAGTAGTTCCCGCAGTGATCGCGCACACAGCTATTGCAGCTATCGGCTACTGGCTAGTCCTAATAGCTGAGCAA
Source organism: Dasypolia templi (assembly GCA_963555695.1). Lineage (NCBI taxonomy): Eukaryota > Metazoa > Arthropoda > Insecta > Lepidoptera > Noctuidae > Dasypolia > Dasypolia templi. Next base: position 5,893,472 of record OY743137.1, on the reverse strand, counting down.
CCGACTACCGGGACAGCTAGCGGCTGCAAAACGTAGTGGTTCTATTACACTCTGTGGATGCTACCTGCTGTGCCAGTAGCCAATATTTGGTTATCGTGTTAATGGATATCGTAGCCGTGGCTATTTTTTGAATAGCCGCTAGTTGACTAGTTATTAGAATAGCTACCCATCTCTAGTTTATGGTAAATTTCTGATTCCCCCAAACCTATCCCGTCGCATCGCATCGCCCGCCCACGCTAATACTTCGTTTCGCTTTCTTTCTGACTTTTAAACGGCTCCTAAGGTTCCTAGTGTAATGTTAACTAGCATAGCCATCCAGAATCTGCCAATAAAGCATAGTCTTCTTCAAGAATCAAAGGGCTATCAAACTCAGAAAGGATTTTTGAAATACAAGTGGTATTTCTAGAGATTACCCCAACATACAAACAAACAAATTTTACTTTATGAAGAGTAAGCTCAATAAAGTTTTCAAGTGATTATAGTAGCAAAATAGTTACTATTTTTAAGTATTTATAGATTATGTCTTACCTGTTATAGATTCAGTTGACTGTTCCGAATCAGTCATTAATCTTGCTTTAGATGAGGTCATAACCAAAATACAATACTTGGCCCAGCACCGAGCTACATCAGCTGACCTGTGCTTAAATGTTTCTATCTTGGCCAGAAACACTTCATCATTATTCTCAGCCGACCCCAACTTCTCTTCATATTGTTCAAGGATAGTTGATGCAGCTGCCAAATGATGCCTTGATTGGAAAAATCCATTCTGCTCAGCAAAGAACTGTGATAATGTTGCAGAATTCAATGCCCAGTCTATAGGCTCGAAATCATTGTATTGTAACTGCCTCCGTAGAGTAACATGACAATATATAGCTGATTTCAAGTTCTCACTCAATGAACCATATACTTGAGCCAAGTAGTAAAGAGTTAGTGTGTATGCTTTCTCTAGTAACATGATATCTCCCATAGGACTCTCCCCATTAGGACTTAAAATTTGCTCTATAGGCAACGGTAACTGCATTGTACATTTGAAGTTTTCATACAACTCTTTGGCATGCAGCAAATATGTTTTAGCCTTATCGGGCGCATCGCGATTAGACCACAATATGCCCAAGTTATTATAAACATTGATAAGAGTGATTATAATCTCTGGTTTTGATGAATTTGGTGCAAGCAGTTCCATAGCTTCTGATAGAATTTTTTCACTAGATGTTAGCTCTTCAGTTTCCATATCAATGATACCTATGTTCAGTAAAACGGTTCCTAGCATTGCGTCGAGCTTTATTTTGTCCAAGATTATTGAACTACTGAGCAATTTCTTCAAGCTGTCGGACATACCGACGAGTATTCCTTTAGCTTTGTATTTTGACATGTAGGGTTCGTTTTCCGGGTCATTTTTGCTGTCATCATCCAGCAGTTTACGGATCTTACCGTAATTTTCCTTAAAATCGTTGAGAATCTCCTTCTCAGACATGTCTGGGCTCACAGTCATAGTTTTGTTTTGGTGTTGGGAAAATGCGAAATTAATCAATTGGTATAACCTGTAGGGCTTTTTTATTTCCACGAATGAATGAAGTTGGTTCGTATTTACTCACTTATCTCACAAACCACAAGTAGTTAATTAAATTTTCTGAAAATTCTGGTCAAAGATTTCATTTTGCAGTATGAAATTTTCTGACGTTTCTAGTTACAGACTCTGTCATTCAATAGCAATAAAGTGAAGTTTGAAAACATCACGCATTATTTCTGAACGAAACGAAACGATCCTGCCATCTGCCGGTGTACAACAAGAAAAACGATCCTGCCATCTGTCGGTGTACAAAATGTACTCGGTACAGTCGGTACTCAATCAACACTGTGCCTGTGCTGTGTGAATCATATCTTTAGTACTCTTTGGTGTGAATCAAACTTGTGTTGTGAACATGAGCTTGCTATCTGTAGGTTTAGTCATACTCATAACAATTCTTGTAATATACCAGTCCACTTGAATCAAAACAGGAAACCGTTTTCCTTTTGACTGAGGAAAACCACTGATATACTGTACTGTATCTCGGTACTAAGTAAACTACACTGGCTCCACGCCCAATCTTGAAGATGAATACCTAAGAGCCCACATGAATAATTAAAGAAAAATTCGCCATCATGCCATAGATAGAGGATAGTATACGAAACCGCACAAATTTAAGAAAATTGCGCCACGAATTTTTAGCAACTGAAAATGTTAAAATACATGTTGAAATAAAATAACACTTCTTGTATTTGCACTGTTTATTCTTACCATCAAGAACCTCATAATTTCATTCACCATCCACCCGCAGGTGGGCAGGTGGATACACAATCATTCATTTCATTCAGAATTATTCCCTTATTCACATGTATGTAACATAATTTCACAGCTCTATTATTTACATTGTACTGTTTAAAATGTTAAAATACAAAAGGTTTTAAGTCAGTCCTCTATATAAAATACGTGTTATAAAAACAAAAATTGGTTTAGTTTTATGAATAAGGAAAAATTACTCATAATTCTATTAACAACATAGTTCAGTATGTTACAAACAGTGCTTGCTACGGATGGCCTGTGCCAATAATACATATATTAGGAGCCCGTTGGTGGTTCTGGGTCTTCCATAGACAGGGCTCTCGGAGGTGTGGTGTGGGCAGTTAGCTGAGAAAACACCTCCTTTTCACCCAAAGCTAACGGGTCAGGCTGGGTAGCAGGAGATGGACCAAACTCCATCATCGGAGAAGGTGACACTTGTCTGACAACCCCACCCCCTGCTGTCTCCTGTTCTTCCAAAAATCTGTCCATGTAATCAGTGTGACCCGGGTGTACAGTGTACTTTTTTTTTTCCAAACGTGCTTTATTAGCGAAAATATCATGCCGTTCTGTCTTTTTCCATATGTAATAAAACTGAACCAATTCTCCAACTGAGCGTGTCCGCACTTTGCACAGTCTGATTGAATGGAAATCTTTGCCGTGGGCTTTAAGACCATTTTCAAAGTTGCGACACTCTTCTTCTGACCAAAGGCTTGCTGCATGAGCTGGGGTTTGGGCAGAAATGCGTCGCCGCCTCAATGCTTCCTCTACATTGTGACCACACTGCTGAAGCAGGTAAAGGGCTTCTTCATCATCTCGTAGCTGCCTCCCCCGAGGCACTGCATCTACCCCTGTTCCTGAGTTCATTGCATCAATTTTCTTCATGTAGTCCTCTGTAACTTTTTCTTCTAGCGTACTTGGATTCCACAGTAATTTGTCCTCATTTTCATATGGTAGTACATCGTCATAGTTACACAAACCTTCAGGTATTGCAGCTTGATAGTCACTACCAACCATTATTGTTTTTTTCCAGTCATCCTCGTCTGGACTATAGTCATAATCATCTTCTTCCTCAGAAGGAGGTCTCGAGCCAGACCTAAGGCATCTTGTGGCTTCTGGACTAGCAGTCTCACTATATAATTGCTGTAAAGCTGATTCTGGTTTCTCAATCTCCTCGGGCACCACCTCAGGGGCCTGCTCTGGTATGGGCTTGTCCATGCTTCTGTCGTATCCGTACAGTGCCAGTAGTTCCTCCAAGGGCATATCACCTTCTCGCTGAAGGCTGTTGAGTTCGGCTTTAGGATCTTGGTGCTCTCCCGCCGCCAAAGCTTCTTCTTCGTCTAGTGTTCTTTCGTCATCAAAATCATTTACCATCATTTCAACAGAGGGCTCGAATAGAGACTTGTCGTTCCCCACGTCCATACTCGCATCGTGTTCACTTACATTGGACACCAGCGCGCAATCTGACATGACTACTACGGTACCACACTATGGAGATTGTATCACCAAAACATGATACGTATTTAGTGTTATTATAATTAATTTACGTAATTTAACATTAAAATAAATAGAAAACATTACAATTATTATGACATTTTAAGCAATTTTTTGTTTAATGAAGCACATAACAAAAATATTTTGACACGACGACCTAAATTCTGTGAGGTTTCTTCTGTCAGTGTCATTTTTTTTTTTTTGTTGTTGCCGATCCAAACCCTAGTCCTTGCAGTCAAAACAAAAGACATGGCTAAATGAATTTGGGCGACTACCATCAGCACCTACAGCAATGGGGATGATGACAATTTTTTTATTCTTATCTCAAAAAAAAAATCATTTCTAAATAGTGCAAATATTATTACAAAAAGTGTAAAAGCTTAAAAAACTGCCAAGTTATAAACGTTTTAAGTAAGTGTTAGACTAGGACAGCACTATCATCAGCCGGGGTTGCGGAAGAATCATGTGTTCCCGCGACCCCGGCGTAGGTGAGTGATGGAACACCGGGTTGGTTTTTAGTCGGTAAGAGTCCAACATGGCGACAACCTCTCCGCCCTCTCCGGGGCGGGGGACATCCATGAGGATTTTCCAACCACAAACCAAAAAAAAAAAAAGGACAGCACTATATATAGAAGTGAATGACGTCACGACTACGTAACTTCATACTAGCGCCGTACATTGTCCGTACCGCGCGACAAGGACAAGAATAATCCCCTCCAAAAACTTTTAAAGCGTGCATCTTCTTCATTTTTACATCGATTCAACAGATTTTTTCGATTGTCTCATTTTTAATAAGCCTTCTTTGAAATTACATTATTTTTACGAACATTTAGAATAGTAGTCATCATCCAGCTCATAACATTCAAAAACTGCTTCATTAATTGCCTCCCTACAAAAAATTGAGGCATCTAAGGTATATAAGTGTGAGTGAGCTGCACGTAATTTCCCCCCGTTTCAGATGGAATCACCAATAGGGTATTCCAACTTTTCCCTGCCCACCTGGTAATGCTATTGACCACCATCTTCAATGGTACTCTGAGCAACAATATCTTCCCACAGGCATTCTTCGGTTTCCAACGAGGTTTGATGACGGGTGCTGTTTTCTTCGACAGAGCGAAAGCGTTCTACAAAGTCTGGCACAACGGCTTATTATACATATAAGCTGTACCAACTCGGTGTGCCAGATCGTCTCGTGCTCATCTTACGGGACTTTTTGTCGAACCGCACCTTCCGTTATCGAATCGAGTCGTTATCCTCCCCCATCCCATTCGCGCAGGAGTCCCTCAGGGCTCTGTGATTTTTCCTCTCGCATTCACGCTATTCACCAGCGATATGCCCAAGTGTAGTAAGGCGCAGTTGGCCCTGTTCGCAGACGACACGGCCATTTACTACACCGGCCGCGATCCAGACTCGACATATCGCATTCTCCAAACCCAAGTCAACAAGCTTGGCGCTTGGTTTAGAAAATGGAGAATGGGGAAGGCAACTGTCAAAATGGCGCTGTCGTAGCTAGTTCCCAACACAAGCTAAAAATACAAGGCGTGATGTGGTTTAATTTTATTTTATCGAAAGTTGACTCGATGTTGTGTTCCTAGATACTCAGAAATTGTAGTTCGAATTTCTCGTAAGCCTCTAAAATTAGAAGATTGAGCTTTAAAGCTATTCGTACAGATTTTTTTGAGTTCGAATTTATGTCGTGAACATTTTGAAGAAAGTGATTACTAGGAAATAATAATTCTGACACTTTCCATGTCAATTACTTGATTTAAAACACTGAAATCACCGAAAATAACGAAATATTGAAATAAAATCAAACTCATGAATGAACATAAAATGAAATGAATGAACGAAATGTCAAAATTTTTGTAGGCCGTAGGGACCTAGCTATGGCCACGCCATCTACAATTAGCTTTGCCCGACCTTCCCCATTGAAGTAAATCCCGACAAAAGTCAAGCGGTTCTATTCTCGAAGCCGCGTCATACACCCTGCCCCCCTCCAGCCCCTCTCTTTTTCAGCCCACATTATGGCGGCTCGTTCGCGCGCCGCTTTCGCTCTAGGTAGACTCCACTTCGTAGCAAATTGTCACTAAAGTGCAAATTGCGTATCTACACAGCGTGCATTCGCCCGATCAGTCTTTGCACACGCCAAGCCCCATCGCTTCAATAGAATGCAGACCCTCCAGAACAAGTTCCTCCGTAGGATTACAGGCTCCCCCTGGTACGTTCGCAACGAAATCCTCCACGTTGACCTCAGGATTCCCACAATCCGTCAATTTATGAAACGCATTTCACAGCGTTTCTTTGAAACTGCCGCGAATCACCGCAACCCTCTGGTTGTCAAGGCCGCTGGTTATATTCCCTCCACCATTAGTCATGTCCGCCATCCCAAGCATGTCCTCACCGACCCCGATGACCACATAACTCTCATCCAGGAGAGCAGTAGGGCCACCAGTACAGTGCACAAACACAAACCGACATTCCGACCTCGCCGCCGAGGTCCCTCGCGAAGATCCCGACGTAACTGTCCCCCCCGACCCTTGCTAGACGAAGTGCCAGCCCGCGCCGTAGCTGAGCCTGTAGCTTTAAATTCCCCAGATAATAATAATCATCTAAATCAGATCCAGTCTGTCCCATCTTGCTGCCCTCCCACCAGCGACGCCTTAAGCCGAGGTCTGTACCCCACAGGGGGTGCCCTTAGCGAGCAGTCGCTTAGTAATGTAAGTGAGTCTTTGAGTTCGCTAAAGGCAGCCACAGGATAGTCCGGTTAAGTAGTCACGACCTCTCACGGTCAACTACGAGATGCCATACAAAAAAAAACACGTAATTTCGGCCGCTGACACGCGCAAGGACGTAAAAAAAATGTTGCTATGACTTAACATTTTCCCTAAAATCGGCGAAAATGTAACGTATTTGGGCCATAGCATTTAAACTGCAAATTAAAATAAAATAAAAGGGAACATTTATTGACTGATTTTTGGGTTAAAGTCAAACAAACCATTCCACATTTGACATAGTAAGTTCTGTATGATCAATTAAAAATCGTCACCCAAAATTTTTAAGCCGTGTCTGCTGTGCCCATGTCTTTATTAATACAAACACATTTTTCTACAAAAATCATATGTGCGTGGCCTTACTATCAGTTCACACTCTTCACGCTGCAAAAAAGACTAATAAGAATATTAGTAAATTTAGAAGACACCGACAGCTGTAAACCTCATTTTCAAGACCATAAAATACCCCTGCCTGTACATTCTAGAAATTTGCAAATTTGTTCCAAAGTTCCAACAGTTTTACACCACGAGAGAAAATATACAGTCAAGATACACATTACGTCATAAAAACAGATTAAACCTACCAAGCTCTAAGCTAAAAATGCACTCAACTAGTACCCTAGTCATGTCAATGAAAGTATATAAAAAATTACCGGAAATAATAAAAAAAATACAAAAAAATTAAATCATTCACAAACAAATTGAAACAATTACTATTATCTAAATGCTATTATAATATCAATGATTATCTAAATGACATGTTTCATAAAATAGTACCTATATTTTTAATATTAATTTTGAATACCTACAAAATAAGTAATCAAATTTAGCGTTCTTCCTCTCTCCTACTTACTTTATTTTATCCTTTTGCTGTGCCCTTACAGGGTCCATATTTTTTTACCTAGCTTTAAGCCCTTCCTAACATCTGTATTACAGTAAGGAATGCAATAAATAAATGATTATGATTGTGATTAGTTCAAACATAGACGCCCTCATATGTTTTCCAAAACGGATGGAGTATATCCTTGTTAGTTTTAGAAAAAAGTTTAAGATGTTTGTTTGTTTGACGAAACGAAACGAAACGAAAAAATAGAAAATTATATAAATCAACCGTAATTATTATCTTTTCGTTTTATACAGTAGGCGCTAATAGTTTTAGCGGCATAGTAATAGGCATCATAATACAGTAGATTAAAACAGTGTTGGTACCTACTGAAAATTTTAATTTGGAGAACGATTTAATTAAAAATAATGGATTGAACCGTGAAATGTAATGTATTGTGTTTTTCCATACCCTCATTTTGCAATTTTATTTGCGAGCTGATTCAACAGAGCATCGTGACCTTGAGAACTGACTTTCAGTATAGTGTACTCTGTAGCACTGACGGCTCGCTGCGCTAGCCGTGTATTCGGTATAGTTTCAATCTTCAGTCACAGAGCATCATTATTTATTTACATACTGGTGGTTTCAGCTGCTTCTCTTTTGGTGCGGGTTTTAGATTTCTATGCGTTATTATATTATTTTAAGTGTAGTGTGTAGTGTGTGTGTGTGTAGTGTTGTGTAAGTGTTTATAATTCTTATAGATCTTTAAAAGTCTTTGCTCGTTTTCCATGTTTTTTGTTTGAAGACCACGATTTTCTCGTTTCATGTTACGAATAACCGGCCAAGTGCGTGTCGGACCACGCACAATGAAAGATTCCGTAGTTAGAAGAATTTATTCCAAGAACAATCATTATATTGTAGCTGAAAAACATGTTCTGCCAAACAGCAAATGTAAGTTGGTCGACTATCACTCGTTAACTTGTGAAGCCGACTTAGTTGTGTGACAGTTTTCCTTTTAACTTCGTCATTAATTATGCTACTACCGTGTTTTTTTTAACAAATACCAAAACAACCTAACAAAAACGCACTGAGTTAACCCTTGTAACTCAGTGCGTTTATTAACTTGAAAAAATCTTTACATTCATTCAAATCACTCAATACACAAATCATTACATTTAAAAATATTGAAATAAAATAGCAACGATGAGATTTATTTATTTATTTATATAAATATACTTTATTGTACACCACAAAATGACATAACAAAAAAAATATCATACTAAAAACATACAATGGGCGGCCTTATCGCTTTCTGCGATCTCTTCCAGGCAACCTTAGAATGGACAGTGATTTGTCTGGACATAAAATGGGGCTTTCAGTGGTGCAAGAAATAAATATACATTAAACTAAAACAGATACACAGATATATACATATTAACATATCCTAAGGAATAGATACATAAATACATACATATATGCGAAATATAAGAAACGTAAATAAATGAAAATTACAGTTTACGAAAGCAAGATCACAACGACAAGTTTAGTACCTAATGATCCTTCACGAGTCTTTTAAACGCAAATAACGACTGCGCGCGTTTTATTTCGACAGGCAGTGCATTCCACAGACGAACGGCCTGGACAGTAAAAGATTTGTCGAGGAAAATTGTGGAGTGCTTAGGCATTTTAAGCTTTTAAGCTATTTCTGCTGCTGCAGAAATACTTAAGCTGCATATACTACTAGAAACCGTTTTTTTCCGTATATTTAGATGTTTGAGAGGGTTGTGATTTTAAAACATTCGTAGCCAGCTGTTCAGCTTGGCATTGGTGACCAAAGAATTTTTGTTTTGAGTTGTTGCGAGTTGTAGGTACCTAATTTATAGAGACGTCCATTAGCTGAGATAAAAAGTTATTAAAATTACTCGTCAGCTGTTTTTTACATTTTAGTTGAGTAGGTCCATGTCCAGTCCATGTTTCCCAAAACAATTTTTAATTAAGCTTTTTAGAAGAATGCGGTTTTTTAATTAAATCTAACAATCAAAAAACATCATGCATTTTTATTGAACACTTCCTATTAAATTCACAAAGTATTTGATTTGTTTATATACAAAAGTATATTTACAATCACAAAACTAAATAGAAACAAAAAGTAGGCAAATGTAATTAAAATGCTGGAGGCGGGCAGCCCTATCGCATGTTTACGTACCGCGCGGCTGTAGGCATTTATTTCAAAGATACGGCCGAGTTACAATACTGTATGATATTATTACCGTGGCGGTGTTGTGGATATAATTTTCAAAATGCAGTGAAAAATAAATATTTAATTAAGCGTTGCCAAATATTATTGTGCTGCGTAAAAGTGGATGTAAATGATGTGACCAATTCGTTTCTGTGCATTCGTTCATTCATTATTTGTACGAGTCAGTGTGAGAACAGGTGACAGAACGAGTTACTATTTACGACTTGTCGCATAACAATATAGGGATAAAAAATCATGTCCAGTAAATATGGATTAATGCTGTCATGCTGTGTTGTTGACATACCCCTGTTTTTTTTTCATTGAGATGGATGAATGGGGTTGAACTTGCGAGTCTAACAAAATCGATTAGGTGATTGAAAAGGTCGGATGAAAAAATTCAACTGTTCTTGTCGATCAGTATTTAGTCAAAATTCTTTGACTTATAATAGTTACATAAATTGTGGTGGATATTGAATCATTTGAAACGATTAAACATAAAGTAATACCTACATGTTTCGAAGCTTTCGGCTATTTTATTTGGTTCCAATCGAATCAAGTGAAATCGGAAAGAATCGATTGTCGTGATCGTTTTACGATTTAATGCCGACACTATTTTAGGGCCGTTCCTTTGCAGATTTTGCCAATCTTTTCTAGGCTGCTTTCCGAATTGGGATGTAATCGATTTGAGTGCGCTTACACCCGTTCCGAGTTGGCGTGAGCGCGATAACGATGCCCCGTGAATCTCCATAGACGACATGACATGCGCTATCCTGCGATAACGCCGACATAGTATAGTGCATAGATAATAAACTATATAAGTATAATGTACTCTGTGCATGCCCTATAGAAATATCACTGTGAGCGAATTGTCAGCTGTCATAATCGTGATATCTAAATCGGAACGCTAATTATCGATGTGAGCGCTGTCAGCGATTATGGTCTAACTCTGAATGCGGCCCTAGAAATCAGACGAAGGCATACCAAGAAATCAACGTTTTCAAAAAGTATTGATGTTCAAAAATAATTATTAAATTAATTAAATACCGTTTATTTCAGCTTACTCAAATATCTTTAAAAGTAGGTTTTTATTATCCACATTTTTCGTAAAATCTAATGTTCTCCTGGGTCAAACAAAAACATGGAAATCAAGTTATAAAACTTTAACATATTTGATTTGTTCATGAAAGTTCTAACGTAATAATAAAAAAAAGAATATCACGAGCTAGTGAGACCTTTTTAAATATGCGCAGGGCAGTAGTTTAGCCATGTCCTTTGGCTTCGCACAGTGAAGGAACTCATAAAGTTGGAATCAATCACTTTCTGATTCCAAAGACAATATTTACCGACGTCGTCAGTACCTACAGTACTGTGATCCCTGTGAGACCTTTTTAAATATGCGCAGGGCAGTAGTTTAGCCATGTCCTTTGGCTTCGCACAGTGAAGGAACTCATAAAGTTGGAATCAATCACTTTCTGATTCCAAAGACAATATTTACCGACGTCGTCAGTACCTACAGTACTGTGATCCCTGCTAAATGTCAAACAAATGTCTGTCAAGTGATGAACTGACGAAGGCTCACGAAGGGGTTAAATAGCCAAGTTGGAGTTCGTTCCAAATAATTGTTATTTGTAATTTTAAACCAATTTAAAATGATTATTGATAGTTTTTCGACATTAATATAGTAGTTTACGGTTTCTCCGCCTAAATCAATCACAATGTGGCGAATCCTATGCATATTGTTTGTGACAATCGTCAAAGTATCGCATAGTTTTTCGGACATAGGAAAATGGGATTTACCGCTGAATGGGGTGAGGATATTTTGCATTTCATACAATAAAAGCTTACTATAAAAATAAAGTATGATAAGACCTCCTTCCTTGTAATTATACAAACTGATGTAGTTAAGCGACAAATTAAACCATAAGTATGGATATTTTTTCTGACCTATTGTTTATTTTTATTTACTGAAACTGAAATGATCATTGGCGCACCTTTATTGCTAGATAGCTAGTTAAAATAAGAAGAAATGGATGTGTAGGTAGTAAGCATTATTTGGCTACATTGAAATCAAAAGTTACAGGAAAATTACTATGTAACATTAAAACAGCTCCTGTGTATGTTATTGATGAACTAATGATGTTGGGAAAAGGCTAGACAGATTACTTGTTTTTTTTAAATACACAAATCACAAAAGTGAAATACACTTCTATTATGCTTAAAATCTGAAAGGTTTTTATTATGATTTAAAATTATTTTAATAGGTTGACTTACAAAGATGAATGAATAACTTTTAGTATTGTCTTTTCAGGACAATTGTGTTTTTACACTAGCTAAATCACTATTTAAGGATTCCCAGCTCATAATAATGTGTAAGTATAAATAATTGATTAAAAATCTGCTCTGAAAAAAAAAAATGCATGTTTCATCCTTGTATTGAATTCACACCCTTATGCCTGTTGTATTATGGCTATTGATGCTTGTTATTGAAACAACTTGTCAGTTATGCATGCATCCTTTGTGAGAGCACAACATACTTGCCTTGACCCATAATATCTCAGCATTTAATTGTTCGTCAGCACTCATAAGACATGTGAAGGAAAACATAGTGAGGAACCAAACATTTGAAAACATGACATCTAACAACCTGCACTAGGGCTCACATTGTGGATTATGGCCTACAACCTCTCACTGGTGGGAACATTATAGGCTGATTATGAGCATTATGTAGTATGAATGTCCAATACTCAGTGCAGCACTTATAGGAATCCTATAAGATAGAGTCCTATTAAGTACTACTATTTAACATGTAAACTAAATGATTGAAAATATAATTATTCACTATGACAATGTATCTAAATCTTAGATGTTGATTTGACTAATAGTAATTAAATTATCTCTTTGGCAGATCCAATCAGATCACTTCCTTTTTGTGCTATTTCTGTTGCCATGGTTACAAAAATGCATAACTTGAAATTATATTGATACTTAATACAAAGACAGCCATTTCCTTTTTAGGTTGAATTAATCGCGGGCTCAAACTCACTGGTGGGCACGGCCAAAAAGCATGCTGTCTCACCAAGCATTGTGTCCGACAGAGATAGTATCAGTGGGTGATGAGCTCAGACACTAGTCTACATGCTCAACGTCTACTTTGCATGCACATAGTAAAACAAGCGCAATAGAAATAATGAAAAGTCTTTCGGAAAATCGACCTTTTATGATAAAGACACTGCATAAATCAATTGCAAATAATTATTTTATTCAACAAGTTTATTCAACTCTTCGATAGCGGTGCCAACTTTGTTTTGGAGATATTACACTTCTTTTATTACTTATTTAAAAATTTGCAAGAAAAACCAAAGTTTGTTGGCTCATAACTTTTTTTAAAGTTTTTTTAATTTTATTATTCTGTTTGTACGTTTTGTCATAAAATGTCAAACGTAGAAGTTATACCCTCCCGAAAATGTATTGAAAAAAAAAATACTAGTGCAACCTAAAGATCAGAAATCTGGATACAATTTCACCCAATAGGTACATCATTTTTGACTTGCTTTCCTGTATAATTCTAATAAAAATAACAAGGAGTAAACTGGTATCTCTAAAGGACACATTAAGCAAAAATGAATGAGGCTTAGTCCAAATATCCACCACTGACGAGACCTGTGACTAAATAAGAATGAACTTATTTTTGTTATTTATAATAAAAAAATATTGTTTTTCAATCATTTTAGCCTAGGATTGATTTTAACTAATGAGGTGTCATTAGATTTGCCTTGGCCCCACAAGCTCTCTCTCCGTTTGGGGTAGCCTTTGCTCTGTAGTGAAACTATAATAAGCTGCCTCTATTATTGCAAATAGAGTTAAATTGAATACAAATACATGTTAGATACTATCATATCACTGGACATAGGCGAGTTATCACATGCTTTTAAGATAAACGTAATATGGCAGTGTTATCAGGACTGTGGAAAACTATTATGACTCGTCCTAATAGTTGAGTATGCTCTTTTGCGATTGCAATGCTATGTGACGCCTTTTCCCCCTCAAGTTGTACTATATTTAAAAGACCAACTTTTTAGGGACAATATTTAAACTGTTTCTTGAGTTGTAAAGCTCCTTAAGTTTTGAGTGGACAGGTCCACTCAAATCTGTGAGGTTCTTTAAGTAAATAAATAAAATAAAATCATTTTATTTCGAGTATCACTGACTCATATTAGAATAATACACTCATACAGTAACATTACAAATATAACATTACTAATAAATTAAGCTTCATTCAATCCAATTCATAATCCTTTAATTTAATTCAATTTAATTAGATTATGTCATACACAATAAAACAAAAATAATCAATTCATTCAAATCATAATTAAAAACAGTTCTCGTAATTATCAAATGAGGTTTGTTAGTCGCATCAGCCAGCCACATGCAGCACAACAGTGGGAGATTATGGCGCAATCACTTCAATTCACGAGCGCGGCCAGCATTTTGTTGGCGCTCCCTCGCACTCGCCGCACCAGCGACGTGCATCTCTTGCGCATAGTGGCGTGGAAGCAATCTACGCGCGCTTCCGCAAACATAGTCGAAGCGCTGCAATAGCTGGGGAGCGCCAACACCATCCTAAACGCGTTGTTGAACTGGACACGAAGGGCGCTGTACGACTTTTGCGTAGTCAGTCTACAAGCTGCACGTGTACAGTGTAGTACAGTAGGCTCTAAAAAGAGTTATTTTCACCTCTTTAGAGCACCGTGCAAACCTGCGGATAACCATGTTCGCTCTGACCGACAGCGCCCTTCGTTCCCGCTCAATGTCATCGTCCTTTAAGTTCGGAGTCACGACATGTTCTAAGTACATAAAACTGTCCACCCTTTCTAAGGTTGAGCCATTCAACTTTATGGGTGGCAGTTCTAGCACTTTCCACCCTGAAAAACCATACACTGACTCTTCAGTACATTATAACGCAGCCCGTGGCCAGCTGCAAAATCCTCACATATACTCATCAGCCTCCTGAGTCCACAGACCGAGGCGCACAGCAGCACCATATCGTCCGCGTAGCTGATGTTATTAAAACAGACGCCATCTATGTGACAACCGATATGTTGCTCGCTGAGTGAAAGGTTAGAAATAGAGGGAGAGCTCAACCCCCCCTGCCTCACCCCACACTCCAACCTATAAGGGTCCGACAAAGTGCCCGCCCACTTCACGTTATTCACCTGGTTCCCGTACCAATACTTAAAGATGTTAAAAAGTTCATACAGTAACTGGGATGAACTCATCTTATCCCACAAAATATCGTATGAGACCAGGTCAAAGGCTTTCGAGAGGTCGAGAAAGCAAGCTTACACAGATGTTTTTCTCTCGGTATAGTATCTAACAGCACTCTTCAAACACAATATTGCAGCTTCTGTTAACAGTCCCGGCCGAAACCCGAACTGATTATCGTGCAACTTTATGTATTTGTTTAATTGTGTATTAAGAATACTGTCAAACACTTTTGCAACCATAGTAGCTATAGAAATAGGTCTGTAGTTCGATATATCTGACAAGTCCCCGGCTTTGTTTTTTACTACAGGCACTACGATAGTCCTCATCATGTCAGCAGGCAGGTATGAGTGAGAAATACGAAAGTTGTAGAACATAGCCAACACCCTGCACATATGAGGCCCAGCATGCTGTATATGTTCCACACTTAACCCGTCGTGACCAGGAGATTTCAATCAAGTTTTTCTAACTGAACAGACAGCTGTACTGCTGGGGAGTTTGTTGCGCCACTTCTTCCCAGCTAAAACACTAGGAAGTGGTGAAGGTCGGGTGTTTTAGAGGACTGTATTATGTAGTTTTGACGTTCCAAACGTGCTCATTTGAATAAATGAGGTTGGATTTTTATTTGAATTGTTCGAAGATTTGAGTGGTTCTGTCCAGCCAGTGTATGCAGGTGTCTGTACTCTTGTTATAGTTGGTTTATACCTGCTTGACTGTTTTCCTCAATATATTAAATATCAAAAACTGTTTTGTTTCAGTTAAATGTGAAATGGCGAATGCGACTGACGTTACCGTTACCTATAAGTGGGGGAAGTCTAGATGTTCTCCTGACTATCTACATTATTTTGAACAGGTACAGTTATATGTATATTCAACTAGCTGACCGAGCGAACTATAAGTACCGCCTCTCGGTTAAAATTTTAAGTGTTTTTGACGCGCTGGGGTGCACTCTGTTGGATTCTCCATGCTCGGTTCCATACAGAGAGTTGAAAATCCAGTGCACCATAAAATCCCGCCGTAATATTTTTACGCCTGTGCCAACGTGGTCTAAATACACTCACTTTTCATCTGTTATGTTGGAACTAAACATGTATAGATATTGAAATTTACGAGGGCGCGTCATATGTGACTCTTATGACATTGTAATAAGGTATTAATTGGAATGAAGGACGCGCGTCCGTGAAATGCATCAAATAGTAAACGAGATTATTAACCTCTCGGAGAGCCTTGTCGACAAAAAAAACGAGCGTTTTGTGGTTGAAATCCTCGTGCCGTGTGGTTCAACCACAAAACACTATGCCGTGCTCGTATTCCAATGGAATCTCTAAACGGTTAGTTGACACTTCCCTGGAATCGAGGACTGACTTTTACTTTGACCAGAGGCTGAGCATTGCCATACAATGTGACAATGCCACCAGTCTCTTAGGTACATTACCTGAGGACA
This sequence comes from Dasypolia templi, assembly GCA_963555695.1. NCBI lineage: Eukaryota > Metazoa > Arthropoda > Insecta > Lepidoptera > Noctuidae > Dasypolia > Dasypolia templi. The sequence goes on along the minus strand of OY743137.1, from coordinate 5,877,119 downwards.
GCCAGGATGCGGAGGAATAGCGATGATGACTAATAATGTAATTTCAAAGAAGGCCTAGTAAAATGCGATAATCGAATAATTAATTAGTAAAATCGATTGAAATGTGAAGAAACTACACGCTTTAAAAGTTTTTGGAGGGGATTATTCCGTCCTAGTCGCGCGGTACGGACAATGTATGGCGCTAGTCGTGACGTGACTTCTACGATACTCTTCGACTTCTAGTATTTGTCTAACAGTTATTTTAAAACGTTTATAATTGTTTGTTTTTTTCATATTATTGCCATTATTTTTACATATAATAAATGAGTAAAATAAAAATAAAGTCATAATCCCTATTTTTGGAAGCCATTGAGTTTGTTGTTATATTTTTGTGTATAGTTTGGATGTAGATTGTGTTTAATCTCTTTACATTATTGTTCTAGCAAGTGGTATCGTGCACAGACAGGGTGGACCAGTCGACAGCCGATATAAACGGTAATGGCACGATGCAACTGTTAAAAGAAGAGAAGACGACGATCTCATGTCAGCATCCTAATGAAATTATATTTCTTGACCCGTCACAGCCAACAGTTACCAAGAAAGATGGAGTGACTACTGTATCAGTAAGTAGATTTTTTAAAAGGATTTTTACGACTAAAACTCTTGAATCAAACGCCCAGACAAATAGCGGCTGGGTAAGTCATGATAAATTATATTTAATGATATTTATTTATAGAGATTATGTTTATAGAGACCCTTCTACACGTCAATATTATTTTAAAAACTACATGAGGTCGGTTCTACCTAATCGACTACTCTGAAAAGAAACACCGATACAAACACAGAGGTTACAGTCTTATTGAAGTCCAGAATTACACCCATATTGTAACTCAAAACATCATGATTTCCTCGACTTGACTCAACCTCTTTTTGGTGGTTCATAGTTGCGTTTTGACTCTTCAACTCAAACAGTTTCTTCAGTCGAGGTGAGTTTGAGTTGAGGAATTAATTGTTAAATTTAAGGTACGTCGGCATCTACCTTGAGGCTTCATTGAAGTTGTCTTCCTAGAATAGAATTGAATAGAATTCCTAGTTAATATTTTAGGAAAATCATATATTTTTACAATTGTTTGTAAATATGTGAGCACAATGTACCTATCACGTGATTAATTTATCTGCCTTTGCTTTATTTTTCATTCTTTTTACCAATTGTGGTATAGTATTTTAATTCTTGGTGCATGCATCGTCTTCACATATAGAAATATAATTAATGTATACAAAATATTGTAAAACATTTTAAAAGAGTAACGGTGGAGTTTCTTAGCACTTCTTCTCCATACGAAACTACCTTTTGAAGTGGCGCCTAGAATCAGTTCTATTTTTAATGTAAATTTTGACGTTCAAAAGTGCCTTTATTATGGGCCTATTTGAACTGAAATAAATGCTTTGACTTTGTCAATAAGGAAGTTCTAACCAAAACACGCGTTTTTAAAGATTTTATTGAATAATGACGTTTTCGTGACGTATCACCTCGAGTCAAAACTCATTCGAGGGACCTCATAATTTCCTTAATCGGACTACTATGAATACCGATTTTGAGGCTCTTCCGAGGCACGTCTTGAGGTCTCCTCGACAGAGTTGTGAGTCGAGTAGTTTTCGTGACGTACTTACCTCGAAAGCTACTCGACTCACAACTTAGAATATGGGTGATAATCTTGGTCAGATAATGGCATTTTGCATGGCGAGTTACTACAAACATTTATACTGCGCTGTAAACGAGTCCCAAAGATGTTATTTTAAGACACTTTGGTGTTTGGTTTCTTGGCTCAAAACTTAATTAGTTGAATAATTAAGGTTTTTTAAAGTACCAAGAACCAGTAGCAGGATATAGAAACAAGTAACAGTTTGGCGATAAGACCGTACATGCATATTCATTCGTCGTTTCCTAATGAATTTATGTTTTATCCTATCAACATTTTATTACAAAAAAAAAAACAACCGACTTTCAAAAACAAAAACACTACAGGGTGAAAAATACTTTTTTTTTAAGTTTTTTGGTGTAGTACCTACCCCACAAAAATTCGTACACCTTCACTTGCTAAGTAAATAACAGTGACAGGAAGTTATCAGGACATCGTCCCGTTAAAATGTTTCGCCAGTAATTAAAAAAAAATTTTGTTCCATACATTTTGACCGCGTAGGTTTTGCACTTTTGTAGGAAACTGCAGTTCTTTTTAAACAACCGACGAAAAATTAAACGCAAGGGGGGCTAAAATCATGTACTGAATCCATGGGGACAGTGGCCTTAGTGTGAGTTTATTTTAACCATTTCGCCTTTGCGCTGAACGCGGTCGGCGTTCGGCGCTCCGATTGGCCCTTTACCATTCGAAAGTTGCGCTCCGATGTACAAATAAACTCACACTAGGGCCTCTGGTTGTGCATCGGAGTGACTTTTTTTTGTAGGTTTGGAAATCATCAAATGAATTCTCCCGCTCTGGGCGGAGCGGAAAGGCGTTTCAGACTCTTACTGACTAAAACCCACCCGTGTTTCTTCAGTTGCCTGTGCGCCACGTTATCTCTTTTGAACAACCCGCGACCCTGTCAGGCATCAGCAGTAACGCACCTAATCAGCGTTGGTATCCCTGCCACCCTGTACACATAACATACATCATACATACTCTGTACAGTAAAAACTAATTATTATTACGCCTTTCTTTCTTTTAGAAATCATCACGACACACGTTACTGACTGTCGAATCGGAAGGCATTTACGTGTTAAAGATGACCCTGACTTCTCCCAAGCAGTTCAAAGCTGTGGCAAGCATAGAGATGCCAGCGCCGTCCGGGTACCTATCAGCTGCCATCTGGCCGCTATTACCGGTAAGTTTCGGTGATTGCCAGAATTGCCACAAAGTTGTCAAATGAAGTACCCTTCAGCTGCCATCTGGCCGCTATTACCGGTAAGTTTCGGTGATAGCCACAATTGCCAAAAATTTGTCAAAAGAAAAAAGAGTTGGTGGATGCTTTGTGTTTTAGATGTGCGTCACACAGGATCGTTCGAACGAAAAATCAGAGACGAAAATTAAGGTGATAAAATTAACCTAAACTGTCAAATGAAAAACATCTTTATGGTGGTTAAAACTGTTTCAGGTGCACTCAATTCGTAAGTGGCACGTTTTTAATCCGTTTGTTTATATTTTCATCAGTGGCCCTGCCCTAATGTGAGTTTATGTTAACCGTCTCGACTTTACGCATCGACCGCGTTCGGCTCTCCGATTGGCCCTTCACTAATCGAAAGTTGCGCTCCGATTGCCAAGGGCCAATCGGAGCGGTCAATGCGTAAAGTCGAGATGGTTAAAATAAACTCACACTAGGGCCACTGACACTTTTGGAACAAACTTTAAACCACCCACGTTCGCACGGACGTTAAAGTATAGTGGCGGGATTTTTTCGCACACTGGATATTTTCAACATTTCAATGCTCTGGTTAGCGCCGAGAGTTGAAAATCCTGCGCGCGATATTTTTACGTCCGCGCGAATGTAGGCTAAAGCGTTGTCTCTGTCACTCGTTCCAGTGTGTTTCTATTTTAAACTACAATATGTCTATGTGCATGTGTTTAAATAACAACAACAGCCACAGTGTAAAGCACTTTTTCTCCTTCCATCCTTGATCCCACGTCAATTGGTTTCCAGTTCTTTGGCGTCATGTGCGGCCTTTACACCCTGCTATGTACCGGCTGGTTGCTGGTGTGCTGGCTACAATGGCGCGATTTACTCCGCATTCAGTACTGGATCGGGGCTCTCGCGCTCCTGGGCATGGTTGAGAGCGCCACCTTCTACGGAGTTTACTCTTCTATTAATAGCTCTGGGTAAGTGCATGTATGCGAGAATAAAAGGGCTGAGGTCAGAAGAAAAGTAAAATGAATATCTCAAACCAGTTTATTCTTAAAATCAATCTTAAAGAAAACTCATAAAAATACATCTTAGGGTGGAATACACCAATGAAACTAGACGCGTTCAACACATCTAAAATGCGTTCAAGAGCAATTGTTATGGAATATTGACACTGACAGTTCTTGAACTAAAAGTGCTGATCGCGTTCAGTGTCATTGGTTAAATTGGAACTTGGTAACAATCACGTCATATTGTCTTCTGTCCGTCATTTTAGTTTTTTAAATACCTTCCACGTAATCATCATTTGTCATACGTCATCTGTCTCACTTACACCCTAACATTCAGCTCTGCTACACAAGTCATGCATCCATCAACGTTCCATTCCTACATGTATAATGGTGTGAAGGCACGTGTGTGTGACTGAAAACATCGGATCTCCTACGTAACGGATATTAAATACGCTTAACGAAGCCGAGTGTCACTGGTTCTTCTCGTCGTTGATATACAGTGTGAGTCTTCATATTGTGCACATATTGAAATGAGGGTTCATCGACGGAAAAAAAAGTGCCGAACAGCTCATACGATGTGTAAAATAATTTGCGCGTTAGTGTAACGGCGTTTTAATGAAATTTTTACAAGTATTGTTCAAATTGATGAATTTCGCCCGGTTTTTTATACTTATTTTTTATTTTATAAACACCCTGTTATTATCAATCATTACTGAGTTTGTAAAATCGTGATAGATCGTTTAGATTAAAAGTAATACAGTTTTGTTAACAAGGTGGTCACAGCAACGAACAAGAATTAAAAAAATGCTATAATTTTTAAAATTCATTTCTTTGATTTTTTATTATAGTATTTTTTCCGTCTATAAAATTAAGCATAGTTTCTCTCATTTTAAATGTGCACAATATGAAGACAAACCGTATAGTTTTTTGTGCTGGACCATACCTTGGAACAGTTGGAACCTTCTGATTCAAGTTTTTTTTTTACAAAAACTAGTTCAACTTTTTATAAATTAACTTTAAATACTCCCGCGATCCTTAAAACGTCATATGCAACCATATGCAAAATGTTTTGCTTGCGTAACATTGTGCACTACCGTACAGCAAGTTTTCACACCAAGAATAAAAGTTGATTTTTGGACAAAGTTTTACTGAGTTTGATGTTCAGAATGCGAAAGATGATGATCTTTTGATGTTTTCTTTTTACAACCTGTTAAATTATTTAATGGCCAATCTTAAAAAGAGTTACTCCAAACGTTCGACAATACAGTTTTCACACAAATCGACGCGCGTACCGTGGTCGTGGGTCGCAGTGTACGTACCCGCCAATATTTTCATACAATGCGAAGCGTCACCTTTATGTTCATCGAAATAAGGTTTAAAATACTATAATTTAAGTGCGTTCATGTGAAATGTAATTATATTAAAATTTCAGAAGTGATACATGATATGAAAAACAAAAAGTTGTCAATATATTTTCCTAAGGTTTAGTTACTTATTTTACAGTTATTTCAATGCTGAAGTGTACATGTTTGCGGAGTGGATATCAGTGGCTAAGAGGGCATTAGCGAGAATGCTAGTCATCATAGTGTCCTTAGGATTCGGTATTGTCAAGTAAGTGCTCATACATACATCATTATCTGCCCAGCCACCACCTTTATACTTATATATTTATTTCTAACGCCTGCTTGCACCACAAGTCATTAAATGCGTTAAGTGCAAAAAACTAAACTGTCTGAAGATAATAGACAGAACTTTGTTTTAAATATATTTAGCGCTTGACGCTTTTAGTGGTATGTGTTCTATAGGCCTAGACAAATGTTGACGTATTGGAGATAGAAAAACCTATCAATCTCTGGTTTTAACGTCCCAATAAAGCCAAGCCAACATGATGACAGCTATTTGTTTGACAGGGACGGATAGAATTATACTGTCTTAACATCAATGGCACGGAAAACAGGTTATTGGGTTCGGCGGTATGCGTACCTATATCTGTGATATTAATGTCAAAGCGGGATGTAATTATGTATCTATCATAAAAGCTTATAAAAAATGTATTATTATAAAGTTGAAAAGTGCGCCATCAAGAGGATTTCATAGTCTGTAATTTCACCAAACTTTCATATCTAGAATGAGCATTAGCTTAAGAAATTTTTTTGAATTTTTGACAGTTTTTATACTAGAACTGTCAAACGTCAATTTTATTCCAACAATAAAAGATTGTTTTTTTGTAAAATCAGCCCATAGCCAAGGTTTCCCGACACTGAGTTTATATCATAAATTACTTTTGTGATAAATTGTCCTACTGAAAAAGTACATTTTAAAACCATATTTCCCAAAGGTCTTTTGGTAATCGTTTTTTTAAAGCATGAATGGCATTGACGTCGTTGTTGGTCAGAATTTGTGCAATTGTATTGTGAAAACAAGATGGCGTCGTTAGTTCCGATTTTGGCCATGCGCCAAAAGATCTTTAGCATAATCAGCCTATAACGTTCCCACTGCTGGGAAACAGGCCTCCTCTTTCTGTGAGAGGGAGGTAATCCACCACGCAGGCCCAGTACGGGTTGGTAGATGTCACATGTTTTTGAATTTTCGGTTCTAGAACATGCCGGTTCCCTCACGATGCTTTCCTTCACCGTTTTGAGAACAGTGGTGATGAAATAATTTACACAAAGTAATGTGCCTGCTTGGGCTTTAAGCCACTACTCTTAAGGTCACCAGTGTAAGATCACCTTTGTACAGCTATAATTGACTGATGTTTTTCCTTCAGGCCCCGACTAGGCCCAGCGTTACAACGAGTAGTAGGTACGGGTGTCTTGTGGGGCATCCTAGGCGGAATCAACGCTTGGCTGCGACTTCATCACAAGGCTAACGACTCCAATAGAGACCTTCTTCTGTCAGAAGTACCGCTGTCACTGCTAGACAGTGCTATATGCTGGTGGGTGTTTGTCTCACTCGCACACACTATGAGGACGCTGCAGCTGAGGAGGTTAGATATGTTTTCTTAAATAAAAAAAGTAAAAACAGTCATAGTCAATGTGTTCCTGCCGTTTTGGTATATTATATCAATGCTCAATACATTTCACTTGGGCTATTCTAAAACAAAATAGCTTTGTATACATATTTCAATATTCATTTCAGTCATCATTAGGTAGATTGTTTGAATCATTTTCCAAATTGATTTTCCAGATGCAATTCCCGTATTTTTAAGAGCGTTGTAATCTGTCTCAATCTGTTAAAAATACAATCAATTTACATACATTTTTGACAATTATTTGACATTGATTGTCGCTGAGATGAGATTGCGACTTGTATGTGAACGTTTTTTAAGTACGAGAATTGGCCTTCTGAAGTTGATAAAGTCAGCCCTTAATTTACTTAAACTACAGAAAGTATTACGCCAATGCTAGTTTTCAATAACACGAGACGACACCTAAATGGAACCGGATTTTCAACTTTCGGCGCCGAGCCGAGCATTGAAAATCCATCATCGCGATCATTCCTTCATTGACATTAACTTGTCCGTTCTTATTGTTGCAGAAACAACATAAAGTTCTCGCTGTACAGACATTTCACGAACACGCTGATATTCGCAGTGATATCATCTGTGGTGTTCATGTTGTACTCAATCAAGTTGTACAGAGTGCTTCCCTGTATTACCGTAAGTATCCATAGATTTTAATTAATACATTTTGATCCAAGTATGCAATGACAAATGCTTACTTGTATTCAACGACGATTTTCGACACACTTGAAAACGAAAAAAAATAATAAAAAAACAATTATATACGTGTTTTTTTTTTCGTGACTGACTGGACTTCGTTTACTGCAGAGGATCATATACTTTTAGGCGTTATAAAACTTGCGTTTAGGGTAGTCCCCTTAGGAAGACTCTCAAACGTAACTGGCGAAATGTTGGTGTGTCTCTGTCTAGCCCCACGGGTATAACAGGCGTGATGTTTTGTGCTAACTACGTAAGTTTTCAGGACTGGAAGGAAGTATGGATGGATGAGGCATACTGGCACATGCTGTTTGTCAGCGTACTGACAGTCATCATGGTACTTTGGCGGCCAACGAACAATAATCAACGATATGCCTTCACACCCCTCCTTGACAATGCTGATGACGACGAAGGTATGACTCTAGTACAATTTACTACTGTAGTTAAAAAGTATTCGATGAAAATGTAAAAACAAAAGATCTGAAAACATACCCTGGAATGTAATTTGTAGTTCTGCATATTAATTGAGTGCTTTGATATCATTCGAAATTCTAATTTTAAACCATCCATGCTATGCTCTAGCCCGCCAAATGGCTGACTTTTTACCCGGGAATGAAAAACTACCCGGTTGTTTAGTATGGAAGCGACTTTCATAGCGAATATTTACAAGTTTTTATTTTTTTAATTTATACTTTTGGAACATCTGAATCATTTAGCCGACCTCCAGCTAAGCCCCGTGCGTGTTGTTGCAATATCATTTAGGCTGGATTTCACTAATGAAACTGAACGTGATCAGCACATAAGCTACGTTCAAGACTTGTCAGTGTCTTTATTTTCTAGCTCTTGAACGCGGTCAGTAAGATTGATGAAATCGGCACTTACAGAATTAATGTCGGAGGGCTTATATCATTGTGTAAAAAACATTTGATTAAACTTTAAATATAATAAATAAGTTTCGATCACGATTTGGTGAAGCATCCGCGATTCAACAAAAGAGGGGGGGGGGGCTACTTACTTACCGTTTGTTCAATAGACATTCTTCCCTACTAAAATAGTACTATTTATCTTAACAGAAGAGGAAGAACAATTCGTGAACGACGCGTACGGCGTGAAGATGCGCGGCACAAACTCTTCGAACGACCAGGGCGACGCAAGAGAGAGAGAACAAGACCAAAACAACAGTTTGGACTCCGATCTACGCTGGGTGGAAGAAAACATTCCCACCAGTACATTACCACTTCTTGACTCCGATGAAGAAATCATTAATACCAAGTTTGAAGTGTCCAAAATGCAGTAATTACTTAGAATTTGGTCCATACGTTTTATAAGTTTATGACCTCGGAAAATGACTGAATGGATTCATGTTGAACCTTCTGGATTTTGTGTTGTTACATGACATACTAAGTGCCTATTTCACCAATGACACTGAAAGCATTCAGCACTTTTAAACGCAGTTCAAGAGCTGTCAGCGTCAATATTCCATAACAATTTTGACACTGGCAGCTCTTGAACGCGTTTTAGATCTACTGAACTCGTTCCGTTTCATTGTTGATATCGGCACTACGACGCTTTGACAATTTTTTTTAATGCTTCTTTTTTTTTGTCTTCCTTTAATGTGGGTTTTCTAATTGTAAGTATTTTTTTTAGTAACAATGGACATCCGAAAACAACATATTTAATTAAATTAGTATAGAATAGTACCAAAACTAAAAAAAAAAACGATTTGTACCTATCTACAACAGCTAACGAATCAAATGGCTCTGATTTCTATTGTTTAAGAACACAAAAAATATTCTAGAAACATCCTTATATCAAACGGGCCATGAACGCTCAAAAGATATCTAGAGATACTCGTCAAATATTCCATTGCAAACGAAGGTAGGCAAAACTCGAAAATTTAAAACAAATTTGAAGTTTCAAGACGTCAAAACTTTCGCCCGCAGTCACAGCGGGTGCTTCACTGAGGTCTCTGGTGTCTAAAGAAAGAAAAAAAATAATATTTATTTGGCATCAGTTCATGAAACACAAAATAGAAATCGTGTCTATTTACGGGAGTCGGTGTTGGGGCAGTGCGGCCCCCGGACAGACGTCTCGGGTTACCAACATTTTACAAAAAAAATAATGGACGTGTATAATTTGAAGGAATAAAACAGTACTTAAAACACGTTCGCGCTAAGTTTGCTTCTGACCGTCAGCAAAACTAACAAATATCGAGAAAACTAAAGAATATTAAGGTGCCGAATACCGCGACGACGCTGCTGACGGTCCTGAGAGGGGTTGGGGAGAGGCAACACGCATTACACGGACCGGCGAAGTTAGGGCGAACGGGTATGCCTTAACTAATTTTAATTATATACATATTTTTTAGAGCCCTTGCTGATCTTATTAGATTCACATATTTTTTGAATGCTTAGTAGTCGCCACATTGAAAATAAAATAATAATAAAAGTTATGCTCATATTGGACTTAATTAACAAAAGGAAAATACCGTTTTTGACGACCGTTAGGAAATTGTCTGAAAACAGAATTTTGGGTACTTTTTTTGAAATACTAAAGTCTGTTTATAACAGTATGGTTGGCAACCCTACGCGGTCTCCGAAATAAGGGACCGGTGCTTGGGTTTACGACCTAGGGAAGGCCCGGCAAGAGCCGATAAAGCAGCGAGGGAGCCGGTTGCGGTTGGCGCCTATCTACAGTGAAGAATATAGTGTGTACTAGAGACATACAAACACATAAAGATGAACCTCACGAATATTTCGTTCGTGTGGTTCATCTTTGTGTGTCTTAACTAGAGATCGGATATTTGGATGCATATTTACCTAAAGTAATTTTTTCGCTATAAAAGTAAGGAAGCGGCTTCTTAAATTAAAAAAAAAAAAACCCTTGTTGCCAGGAACACTGGGAATGCATAACTAGTCTATAGTATGGAAGAGAATTAAAAAAGAAAACTCAGGATTCTTTACAATATTAGGTAGGTCCGTAACTCTTCTACAGTCTGAAAAAAAAAACACAATTAGTTGATTCCAAAACCGCGAGATTTTTTAGATACAAAAGCGCATTCTAGTAGCCAACAACTCAACTTTAGGTGAATATGCATCCAAATATCCGATATGAAGTTAAGATACACAAAGATGAACCTCACGAAAAAAAATTCGTGAGGTTCATCTTTGTGTCTTTCTGAGTGTGGAGTCATGTTTGTGTGTGCCTATGACGTAGTAACATAATATGACGCTTTTTTTTGCGGCGGATTTCATGTAGTGTTCTTTTGTTTGAGCGGGTCGCGAAAGGAGTGTGCGTGTTTATCAAACTGATTATTGGAGATGAGGCTCTTTGCTTCGATAAAGTATTTGAGACTGATGTCTCGGTGACATCGAACGCGAGCGCGGCGAGCGCCACGTGGTGACGTGAAGTATTATTTATTATTATTTTCCTTTTGGTTGATAATTTTGCCAATATTTGTAATATCCACTACTTATTTAGAATTTTTGTATTAATGAAGTCTGTACATATTTAACTATGATTATAAACATTATACTGAAGAATCATCTAGCGTTTCACTTGAATACACCAAGTATCGCTTCAAAATCATAAAATTAACGACTTGTTTACATTATCACTCTTTTATTGTAAAGTGTTTGCAACTCCTGCCTTCTGTACCCCTTATAAATACTAATACCGATGCCGTTACTAGACCTAGTGATAGATTCCGGCAATTGAAGTTTAACACAATTTCAAACATTGAATGAGTATCTCTGAATATTTTTTTGGACATGGCTCGCTGGTTAGCTGATAAAACGAGGATGTTTTATAAAATCTATGTTTAGTAAAATCTTGAGATAAACGGCGTTACACTAATACATTCAGGGCGTATTTCATCAATGAAACTGAACGCGTTCAGCACATCATAAACGCGTTCAAGAGCTGTCAGTGTCAAAATTGCTAAGGAATATTGACACTCTTTGGGTTTAGAAGTGCTGATCGCGTTCAGTTTCATTGGTAAAATTCGCCCTCAGTCATCTAATTACGAGGTTTACGCACTAAAAGAGCTAAAAGGACCATAGGTAGGTTAGGTACTCTGTATAAAGTATTAAGTAACTGTGATATGCGTTTTTGTTGCACTGTCCTCTAAAATTCCCACTGTATTGATTGAAAAAGCGCTGCACTACAAAACCTAGCTTAAACGAATTCATGAAGCGCACTGACTGGGATTGTATAAGAAAGTGTGATAGTGATCAGTGCGCGAAAAAGAGATAGAGCTACACTGAACTTAGTTATAGTGCCGTCTCATTGTCACACTGAACAATGATGGCTGCCACTTTACTTTCCTCAGGCTTATCGGAGAGAGACAGGCATAGTATGTTTGTATTTTCTATTTTGGACTTTGATTAATTATTTTTAGACATACATTTTTCGTGGTGCAAAATTATTTTTATGAACTTATTAATATTATACAACTTGATTCTCCTAGAGACATTAAGAAATCACGTAAGCTTTGGATGTAAGGCTCTCAATTTATCATTAAAAAATCAAAGTAGCTTTAAAACTTTTATTTATACATACACATTTAAATATATTTGTTCTTTAGACACGATCTTTGGTATATAAAATATAATATTGGAATATGGCCACAATACATTCATGTTAAAATGGAAGTATAAATAGAATTCAGTCAATATAGCATAAATGGAAAATCAGTAATACATCATAACAATAATTGAAGATATAGGAAACTATCATCTATTGTTAAAATACTTTGCGCTCTCTTACAAATGTAATGGAAAACTTTTAATTGGAAATTTTTATGAGATATAACTATTATTCATTTTATATTTTATGCGCCCATAGATTATTTTCAAAAACAACTACTTATCCTAGGGAGCACACTTAATTCTGGCCTAGTTCTTAACGTAATGGGTCGTTTTTGTGTCTTTGGGGCATAATCACGTGACGTTTTTTAGGCAACTGTTATAACCCCCCCCCCCCTCCCAGCATCACGTAAAAAAATACATGTCACACGTATACCATGAAATGACTACATTTTTAAATACATTGAATTAATATTTTTCGTCGCGTGAAAAAATACACGTGGTTTTCACATTATCCCGTTCCCCCATAGTGATTTTTATCTGCCACCTGATCGAACCTCACGTAATTAAAGGACGACCTTTATTGGAACTAAGTTCTTGCATAAAACGCTAGAGAGGCACTGATTCTGAACCTATGGCGTGCGGTATGTAGGAATACTATAATAAATACCCTACATATGTGACAAAGTGATGATTTTAAGAAAATTATAAAATTTGTTTTTCTTGGTAATTCAACCTTTGAAGAGGATTTTGAACCAATGGGGCCGGGGCCGCGATTTTGTTTGGATGAAAATCTGATTTCTTGGAAATGGGAGCTTACAGTTAACTTACGAAATAAATCAAATTATAGAAAGGTACCAAACCAAACGATTTTTAGGAATAACCCCTTGTCTGGGTGGAAAGGGGGACACAGTTTCTATGAAACATCTTTTTGATTTTCGTTATAAAGTGGCTACCTACTAGGCCCAAGAGATCAACTCGAAAAAGAAGAAGCAGTTGCTACTGGAGAACTCAAAGAGGGCCAAGGGTGATTAAGTGTCTGGAGGCCCAAAGCACCTTTAACCGGCCACCAGTTTGAACATCTATAGCAACCAAGCCCAGAACTGGTTTTCTCACAGGAGGGCCACCAATAAAATTGTGATTATTTAAAGAACATTCACATCGTTATTCGCCACTTACACACACCAAATATTACTGCTTTATATTTACTCAACAATCCCGTATTTGACAGCCAAATCTCATTAGTATTCATTGGACGCTGTCGGTCCGCGGACGTACGCCCACGACCATGCACCTATTTAAAATTAATAATGATTCCTAATTTGGTATCTAGTTCGCTAGGTATTCAATTAACTGATTAAGGGCTTGACTCACTAGGCTGTAACATTAAATTTTATGTTAGATAACTTGAAGATATGAGGCATAACTTGTCAGTTCCTTTGTTCATACACAGAAAATAATTTGCTTTGAGTGGAACTTTTCGGATGATGCATTCATATTACGATCTAGTAAATAAAGAGAAATAACTCTCGTCTTAATTAAGTAATAATAATTTCCGCTACAAAAACGATACTTATAATAGTATCTTCACATCTCACATTCGATTCTTTGTCAAATATAAAACGACGTATCACCATTTTTATACAGAAAAATATAGAAAGCTTGTTTACGAATGAAATAGTCCTAGTTAGTTATTATCGTAATAAAAATCGTAATCTTCTGGCTCGTCCGGTATTTGTGGCGGGTCTTTAGGAATGTCGATACCTTCGGCGTCGAGTAATCGTACTTTTATGTCCATCGACAGTAAAGTTTCCAAGTCATTTTCAAAAGATTTGCTCGACATTTTTTCTTTCAAAAGCGCGTTGATGCCATCCGTCCAGAAATCGAATAACTGCTCATCTGGTGCCACAAAGTCTAAGGAAGTCACTTCAGCAGACTTGATGATAAGGGAGAATGCTAAATGAGGCGTTATCTTCCTCCCTCTCAAATCTTTCATGTGAGGGCAGTCTTTGCCTATTATCACACACTTCATATCAGTGACGGGCAATTTGTTCCCAAGCTCCTCTAAAGTTGGGGTACTTTTTTCGTCACAGTCCCCATAATGGAGTACTTTATGATTCGGCGAGAGGCGAACGTACCAGAATTTGTCCTTGATCCTTTGACCTCTGGCCGAATATTTCTTGAACCTCGTGCCACCAACTAAGACGCCGAGCCTTTGCTGTTGAATGAGATCAATGATTTCAGGAGTAATTTTCTCTTTTAGTTCAACAATAGGCCTTGCATGGGACTCCCACACTTCCCTATTGTTCCTCTCCTGCTGCCAAAGCTGAGTAATCTCTGTATACGTCAATTGGTTTATCTTTTGTTTAAACTTGTCAAAACCTTTTGGGGACGATGATAGAGCCCTGCTTATTTGCTCCCGGACTACACTGGATACTTTGATGAAGTCTTCTGCGGTTGCCCTCATTTCCTTCCATGTTTTGTTCAATAATACTATGCAAATGCAGAATAATTCTTCAAATGGTCTGTCATGAGTGAAGAATAGTGGATGGTAAGTCTGTCCTTGTTCACTTGGAGGATCTCCAACTTTTAAAATGTCGCACAGTAACTTTACCAACTCTACACTGGTCTTGCCAAAGGGACATTCATGTTCATCAGCTCTACAACTATTTTCTAAGACAATCTTTGTGTATTCCTCTGAGTAGTTCCTTGCAAAGTACAGCATGCAGTCCAGGGCTAAAATTCCTGGGGGTACTTCATTAAAATCTTTTATTGGGTCAATCTCACATTTGAAACCAAGTTTTTTGAAGTCCTTTGAGTAGGTTCCCATTGGACGTCTCATGGTGACTTCAATGTTAGGGTTGTTGTCATTTTCAAAAGCAACTTTTCTCAGTTCTTTAATTTTTTCCTGGGATTCCTGCTCTTGGGCATCTGCCCTTTGTCTCATTTTAGGTTCTAAAAGACCAAGCATCAGAGTTTGTAGTACATACAGTTGGTGAGCTAATTCAGTCCCCAAACCTTGTTCTGAAGCATTCTTAGAAAACTCACTTGCTCCAATAAGGTTTTCATATATTACAGATCTTACTTGTTTGGAAGATAATGTAGCAGCAATTGTTTTCCTTTTGGTCATATCAGCTTTAGAAAATATTGCATTTATAAGAGCTATAGCATTCTGTTGGATAATACTGTCTTGGTGAGTATTCTGTAAATGTGATATTAGACTTGGAATGGTTATCTCTTTCTCCACATGAGAATTCTTTGAACTATTAAGTACAATGTTCTCAAGAATTGATAAACAGCACTGTATCACTTTTGGATCTTGAGCATTTGCTTGGTTACTAACAAAGCTGGCAACTTTATTAATAAATTGGTTTTCAAGAATGTCCCAGAATATAACTCCGTGGTCCATTAGCTCGACAAACGTAACAAGAGCGTATTTGAGCAATTTTCCCTTGAACTTACCGTTTTCAATGTTGTTTATAATCAGCGTCAAACCTTTCTTGTTGATAAACTCGAGTGCAAAAGTGAGATCACTGCTCAATACGGATAATTTGGCGAGGGCAGCGACTTGGTCGACCTCCGAGCCATTGTTTATCTTTGCCAGGATATCCTGAACAGTTTTTGCTGGCGACAATTCCAAACGTAAAACAGAGCCATTCTTTATTTCATTTCGGTTTTTTTCCGTAATATAATTCTGGTTGTTGCTTTCGGAAAATTGAAGAGCGTAGTTTTCAGGGTCAGGGAGCCCCCAAGGCTTGCAAAGAAGTTGGATGATGCTCGATAAGGGCTGACTTTGATCGAATTCTATCAACTGTGGTACTTTGTCTGGAGCATTTAGCATCTCCACAGCGATCTTGAGGATTGTAGAATCCTTTTCCTTTGTTGCCGACGGCATTTTTATTGGTTTAGTAGACATTTATTGAACATTTGACACGAAACAATCACCACAACACACCACACCTCGTGAATTTAACGCCAAATTTTCCCGTCAGTTGACGACATCAGGCTGATAGCTGTCAAACAATATTGACACATGACAGATCTATTTCCTAGAGATTACGTTTCGTTACTATTCATTGTTGTCGAATTTAATAAAAAATAAATTGTTCTTTTTTTTCCGTTTTTATCCTGCGATCAGTCTCTCCGTCTATGAGCAGATGAGATGGTTCTGTTGGCATGTGGGGATCTACTCCCAGTGGAGTTTGCCCTATTTATTCGAAGTCAATCTTCAGACTGACTGTTCTGGTCGAAAACGTCCCGCCGCTTTTTCAATCGGCGGATGCTCTCTGGGATGGTTAGCTGCCCCGCGAGCTTATTTGGATGCTTTAGCAGTCGGGATTTGTAGTTGTCACCATGCGTACTTATCTCCTCGTTGACCATCGGAATATTGAGGATTTCATGGATCTCTGCTGTCTTGATAAACCATGGTGCGTTGGATATTTGTTTTATTATGTAGTTTTGTGCCCTTTGTACTTTCATTATTTTGGAGGCACTGGCTGATCCCCAAAGTTCCACACTTTCTTATACAATCCCAGTCAGTGCGCTTCATGAATTCGTTTAAGCTAGGTTTTGTAGTGCAGCGCTTTTTCAATCAATACAGTGGGAATTTTAGAGGACAGTGCAACAAAAACGCATATCACAGTTACTTAATACTTTATACAGAGTACCTAACCTACCTATGGTCCTTTTAGCTCTTTTAGTGCGTAAACCTCGTAATTAGATGACTGAGGGCGAATTTCACCAATGAAACTGAACGCGATCAGCACTTTTAAACCCAAAGAGTGTCAATATTCCTTAGCAATTTTGACACTGACAGCTCTTGAACGCGTTTATGATGTGCTGAACGCATTCAGTTTCATTGATGAAATACGCCCTGAATGTATTAGTGTAACGCCGTTTATCTCAAGATTTTACTAAACATAGATTTTATAAAACATCCTCGTTTTATCAGCTAACCAGCGAGCCATGTCCAAAAAAATATTCAGAGATACTCATTCTATGTTTGAAATTGCTGATGTTGTTATTCTTCAATTGCCAGAATCTATCACTAGGTCTAGTAACGGCATCGGTATTAGTATCTATAAGGGGTGCAGAAGGCAGGAGTTGCAAACACTTTACAATAAAAGAGAGATAATGTAAACATGTCGTTAATTTTATGATTTTGAAGCGATACTTGGTGTATTCAAGTGAAACGCTAGATGATTCTTCAGTATAATGTTTATAATCATAGTTAAATATGTACAGACTTCATTAATACAAAAATTCTAAATAAGTAGTGGATATTACAAATATTGGCAAAATTATCAACCAAAAGGAAAAGAATAATAAATAATACTTCACGTCACCACGTGGCGCTCGCCGCGCTCGCGTTCGATGTCACCGAGACATCAGTCTCAAATACTTTATCGAAGCAAAGAGCCTCATCTCCAATAAGCAGTTTGATAAACAAGCACACTCCTTTCGCGACCCGCTCAAACAAAAGAACACTACATGAAATCCGCCGCAAAAAAAAAGCGTCATATGTTAATAAAGGCACACACAAACATGACTCCACACTCAGAAAGACACAAAGATGAATTTTTTTTCGTGTGGTTCATCTTTGTGCATCTTAACTTTATATCGGATAATTGGATGCATATTCACCTAAAGTTGAGTTGTTGGCTAATAGAATGCGCTTTTGTATCTAAAAAATCTCGCGGTTTTGGAATCAACTAATTGTGTTTTTTTTTCAGACTTTAGAAGAGTTACGGACCTACCTAATATTGTAAAGAATCCTGAGTTTTCTTTTTTAATTCTCTTCCATACTATAGACTAGTTATGCATTCCCAGTGTTCCTGGCAACAAGGTTTTTTTTATTTATTTTAAGAAACCGCTTCCTTACTTTTATAGAAAAAAAAATACTTTAGGTAAATATGCATCCAAATATCCGATCTCTAGTTAAGACACAAAAAGCCACGAATAATTCGTTCCTGTGGTTCATCCACAGGAACGAAATATTCGTGAGGTTCATCTTTCTGTGTTTTGTATGTCTCTAGTACACACTATATTCTTCACTGTAGATAGGCGCCAACCGCAACCGGCTCCCTCGCTGCTTTATCGGCTCTTGCCGGGCCTTCCCTAGGTCGTAAACCCAAGCACCGGTCCCTAATTTCGGAGACCACGTAGGGTTGCCAACCATACTGTTATAAACAGACTTTAATATTCCAAAAAAAGTACCCAAAATACTGTTTTCAGACAATTTCCTAACGGTCGTCAAAAACGGTATTTTCCTTTTGTTAATTAAGTCCAATATGAGCATAACTTTTATTCATGCATTCATGCGTAGTTTTTGGCATCTGGTTTTGGAATTTCTCTGGTCTTAATGTGTGGTTGTATGTTTGACTTCCTTGCTAGTATTTCTCTGTATACGTCGCACCCTTTGAAGTTTGCAGGATGAGCACCTTGACACAGGGCACATTTTGCTGGGGTGTTTCGATCCTTCTTTGGGCATTCTGATGTTTTGTGTGCTTGTGCGCATTTCACGCACCGGAAAGGCCTCATACAGTAGTTTTTTGAGTGTCCATATTGCTGGCATCTTTGACACTGCACTACTGAGGTTCGTTTTCGTGGGTCTTCTATAGTTACTGACTGATGGTGTATGTATTTAATACTTTTTAAAGTCTTGTTGTTGGGACTGGGTTGGAGGTTGGCGAAGAATGTAGATGTTGGTTTCTTTTCTGGGCCAAACTTTACATTTACTATCTCCCCAATCACAATATTTCCTGTCTCTTCTAGTGTTTCTTTTATCACGCTGCTTGGTGTAGTATGGTGAAGGTTCCTTATTACTATTCTACAGGGTCGCTTATCCTTCCTGTTAAATGTATGTCCAATTAGTCCTTTTTGTCTAACAATATCTATTGTGGTTTTGTAGACGTCTACATTGGCGCAGTTAATTCTTAGTTGGTTCTGATTAATGATTTTGTAGTGGAAGTCCGCTTTGTTGACAACACTCTCTAGGAGCTCCGTTAGCTTGGCAAGGTCTTCGATGCCATACAGGATTATGGGTGGTGGCTTGACAACTTTTTTAGCTGTCTCAGTGTGTGCTATTGTTGTGTCTTCTTCCTGGTCTACTGGGAGTCCACTAAATGTGTTGTTAACTATTATTTTCTCGGGAGATGGTGAGGATACTTTCTTCCTTTTGGCATTTCTTAGGACTGGTGCTCTCTGCCAGGTAGGAGGATTGGCGTCTTTGTTGCCCGTACTATTTTTAATTTCGATTAGCTGTGTATTTTCGGACTGTATTTCAATGTTAGTATCCCTTATCGAGCTAAGTGATAAACTTCTTGGTCTAGTCTCAAACAGACCGGGATGAAAATCTTGCTGGACCAGCTTCTTATTACTCTTACTCTCTTTCAGACCAGTAGTATTTACTGGTAAGGGGGCCTGGGTACCCACCCTCTTACAGTCTTCGGTAATCAATTTCTCACTCACAGGCCCGGATACCTGTGAGCGCCGGGTGCTAGCCGGATTGCATGGCAAAACATTCTCATTATTTTCACTCATTTCATTACGATAGTTGGGAAGATAGTGAAGCACTTTCCCAAGGCACTACACGTCACAATTTCGGGATGACGCCCTAGCCTTTGATGATCCAACATCTCTCTACAAGGCAGTAGGTGCCGGTTTTGGTATCGAAGTTAGCATCTTCTAAGCTAGTTACAATTTCGGGGGAACGCCCTAGCCTTTGATGATCCAACATCTCTCCGCAAGGCAACGGTTGCAGTTTAATTTCGGAGTTAGCATCTCCTGGACCAAATTCAGTTCCAACGATGACGAGGTAAGGTCTCCCGGTGTTTGTATATTTTGGGTTTTCTTCCCCTAGCCAGTTAGTTCGGTTACATGCCGTCGTTGGTGCGCAAGCGCCCCGCAGACGACAATCGGGCGCCGAAGGCTCGCCCTCGCGCTTCATACTTGGCTACTACAGTTCACGAGTTAGATAGAGTCTGTGAAGTTCGTTACGGACCGCAGCATTGCCCAAGGGGTTGACCCACAAAGGTTGAGATATGTGGGCCCATCACTAGACCGCGGCGGCAGACTAGCGATGGCGAGGACGTGTATGAAGCACTTGTCGGTGAGCGCCTAATAGCCTAGAATAAATTGTTCTAATGAATTATTATCCGTTTTTTTGCCATTCCTTGTCATGGATGTGTACAGTCATCTATGTTTACAGGCCGCCACAGCAGAATAAATTCTCAATCATGCTTGCTTGAACACACCCACAGTCACAGTCAGCCATGTCTAAATAATTTAAAGCGAGAAATTGAGTTAGGCTTACTAATGGCTAACATTTTGATCTTTTGGTTACTGAGGTAACGAATGAATGTCTGCAGACCCCTAGCCCACCTGCACTGATGAGTACTAACATCGCCGCTCTCGTCGATGCATCTTGTTGATCCATCCACCGTAGACGCGATTGTTTTATTTACGTCCGAACACCTTTTTTCAATGTAGTGCTGTTTTTTTTTGTATTTGGCAATTAAGTTGGTGTCGAATATTCTGCCAGCGACACGTTGTGACGGGCGGCAGCGCATAGGCGGGCCGTAGACTTTGCAGTTTGCACTTTCTGGTAGAACTACCGATGTTAGTCGCTGAAAAGACGAGGACAGTGTTTAGTTTAATATAAATATTATTCTTAATTACTATCTAAGTAGGGTGCTAAACATAACATATTTTCACTGACTACCTCGTTGGTCTAGTGGTCGCAATCGCTACTGCAGCATGAGGTCCTATGTTCGATTCCCAGGTCGGGCAACGTGTTATTGGGTTTTTCTATCTGGAATTTCTCCGCAGCAGCCCGGAGTCTGGATTTGTGCCCGGTTGATTGCAATAGGCTCGCCCCCTATTACATGGGACTTAAACATAACTGGCGAAATGTGGGTGTACTATAGGAACACCTCTGCCCAACCCTTCAGGGAAACAAGGCGTGATGTTATGTTATGTTACATATTTTCACAATAATTACGCACCAATTGCAATAATTTTCGTTTAAAAATTTTGTTAAATTCTTAATAATTTTGGGAGAGAAGTGGGATAAAAGTGAACGGAAGTAAATAGGGTTACTTTTGGATTTTTTTCGATAGAGATCGAAGAATTTGGTGTTCAAGGAGCAGGAGAAAAATGAATGGTCCAAAGTGCCCTCCGTAAGACTTCATTTACACAGGTAACCTAACTACTAACCTAACCTAACCTAACCTAACATGGATCTTATTCAGAAACTCTGGGCTACAACAATTTCCGAGTCTTAGTCTGCAAAGCGTAGAAACAGTTCTTTAAGACAATTTTGGATTTTGAAAATACCAAGGTTTCCGCTGGATGCTGGGCTGTATACCTGCGTAGTAGGCACCCTTGGCTTTTTAGGTGTCATTCCACGTTCTTGTCCATGAGTCCAACAATTTGGGCTGGGCACCATTTCGCAAATCGTAGTGAGTTGCGTAGTGCTTTCAATCAGCCGGATTCGATGTGGCATACTTTGCCAACGAATCAGCGCACTCATTGCCAACAATACCCCAGTGACCGGGGATCCAGACTATCTCGATGTCCAAGCCGTTTTGGGAACACTCAAATAACAAGCTCTTAATTTCTACTCCGCTAGTACATAGAATTTTACTATGAAGTTGATTTTTTTTTAAGGCCTGAATGCTACTACGGGAATCTGAAAAAAAGACTGCTTTTGTTATTTGATATGATTTGTTATTGGACTCGGCCGTTGGTCACGCAACATACTCGTACACATACACACGCGTCTGTCAGCTGCGCTTCATCTTTTCGGAAGGGCTGCAGAGCCCTAAGATTTAGAAATATAAAATAAAATTACGGACTAGGCTGTATGCGTCGAAAGCTGAGCTTCCTCCACCACCCTCGAACAAATGAAATTTCTTTCATTTGTCTCATTCGAGGAAACACAACACGAATCAATTCCTACATTTACCTTATTATACCTCCTTTTGAGACGTGGTTGACGCCTCAAAATGTACTGTAACGGTAAGGGCTCCGCAGCACCTGGTACCGGAACAGATGAAAAACAGCTGCCTATGACAGGATAAGCTGAATTTTATTTATGTTTATTCTGTTGTACCGCGCGCAACCTATTAAAAATAATCGCGTCTTCTACGACTTATGAACTGATTCTTAAATATAAAAGTTGTACCTACAATAATATTTTACGACATTTAAAACTTTATGAGACTAATCTACGGTGCTTGCGTATTACTGACATGGAATACGAATCTGTAACCCTGAAGATACATACATTTCAATCTAGCTAATTAGGGCAGCAATAGGATCCTTGCTGATATACGATCTTGCAATAAAACCATCACTTATTGCCCTAGTATTTAACAGCTTGATTAAACTACACCAATGTTCAGCTCACTTATCTAAAGGAGATCGGCAAGTAGACAAGACTGTTCTTCAAACTAAAATGTTTCATTACTTTTATTTGTTTCTCCTTTTCCTGATTTTACACACTGCGATTAGTTTTCGATGTGACCGAAGACCGTATGGGTCGACTACTCAAGCTTCAGAACCTGACGGGCGCTTCAAGCTGCACGTAATAGGCATCAGCAATAATGCCTATATTCCTGAACAACTTTATACAGGTAACTTTTTGAACTCAATGACCGTTAGTTGTCAAAACTTAAGTTCTCAAAAAAAAAATGCAGTCATTTTGAAGAACCAATAAGCTTAGGTTTTAATAACTATGCATGGATAGTTATTAAAACCTATATATGTATATACCCCCATTCCATTGTTAGTCAACCAGTCGTTGTCGTAGTCACGATTAATGAACAAATTATGTTGTCCATTAATTGTGACGTCAAGAACCTTTCTCCCAAGTTGCGTCTTAAGTATTGTTCTTAAACATACAAACCTACTTAGATAAACTCACGCCTTCTTCCCACAAAGGTTAGCCAGAAACTACAGAACGCCACCTACTACGATTCAAAAATACTCCTTTTGCCTCCTTTACGTTCATACATGGTCATACACGCACGCCGGTTGCGAGTTCTACGCACCTGATTATTAATTTTGGTCTTATTTCAGTACAAATAACGGAAACAGATGGTCAGTCCCACTTTACGGGCTTCATGATATCAGTAGAGGGTGACGTCAAGCCCGACCCGCGGAACCCCAGGCGAATAGCCTCACTTTACCCTGGTGAATTGAGGCCCTCGACAACAACCACTGCCAAGTTCAGTGACAGGTGCCTCTACTCCGTTGAACAGGCTATGGGGTCTTATAAAACGTCCGTTGAGGTAAGTGATCACCGCCTTAGTCTTTCCGAACGATGTATCTAAATTATTCAGAGTTGTCTTGTATCTTTTGACATAATACAAATAATCTCACACTAAACTCACTCATGGGCCCTATTAGAAGGTTAAAAGTCACCAAAAGAACCATGCTTGGAATTTCCCTACGTGATCAAATCAAAAATGAAGAGATCCGCGGGAGAACCCAGATAACCGACTCAGCCAACTAATGGGGCCGAAAGGTTCTGGAGTGGCGACCGCGTACCGGAAGACGTAGCGTTGGAAGGCCTCCCATAAGGTGGACTGATGACCTTGTGAAGGCCGTAAGAATTCACTGGATGCGGGGGGCACAGAAACGGTCGTAGTGGCGGTGCTGGATAATGAAACTCACTCATCTCAAGTTTAAAAAGTTAAGATGAAAATCACGGCGGCGGCGCTGTATCTATCGTTAGATTGGGTTTAACTTTCACCAAACCACAATATTAACTGTTACGAATAGGCAAGTTTACATACATACATACATAAAATCAGGCCTTTTTCCCATGGATGGGGGCGGTAGGCTGAAACCACAAAACGCCACCTTTTACTTTGCCTTGCTTCCAAGGAGGAAGCCTTTTGACCGTTCTGCAACAAGCAATTTTATTACAAGAAAGATGGTTTTGACGCTCTGAAAATTTTTTCAATAGGTTTATTGGCAAGCTCCAGTGTCTGGCAATGGCTGCGTCACTCTACGTGCCATGGTGGCCATAAATGACGAAGTCTGGTACGAGGACGGGGCTCCTTTGACCCAGAAGGTGTGTGAGGACTTAAGGCAGCCTGATGATGTGGCACCGCAACTGAACTACGAGTGTGGCATCTGTGATGAAGCTAAATATGAGGTACAGGGTGCGGTCGATTTTATTTAGGTACTCTAGGTACAGTAAGCGTTCAAAAGTGCATAGGCATGTTAAGAGTCATATTGCTGTGAACTCGCGGTACGACTGTATGTGTTTAAACGACACACACCACAAAGATCGCAGTTTTGCACATCACAAACTGACGTAAAGTCGCGGACATGCGTCGCACTACACGAAACAAAAATATATTTCCGTCGCTTTTGTTAGACAGGCATCATGCTCGGGACGTACCGTAACCAGCCAGTGAAGTGAATTGCCTGGAACTGGCCTGGTTTTTTTAAAGTTCGTAATAGTCCACCTGGCCGGTTTGTGGCATTGCTAAAATTCGAGTTAATCTAATATGAGCTGGTAGCAGTAGGCGCCAAGCGTCGGACTGAAAAGCAGTCGGCTTAGGTTCTAATCTCTTATGATGCCAGTGCAGTTTTATTTTATTTTGGTTTGCAATAATAACAATATTAAAAAAATACTGCTTTTATATTATTTTTGTTATTGGAATAAAGGGTTTAGAATAAAAAAAGCGTTACAAGTGATAACAAAAATAAAAACATATTTATTTGTTATAATATTTTACATAAGGATAACAAACCGATACGATTATTTATAATTACTTCTTCACCCAAATAGGATGTGATGTGATATGCAATCAAGGAACATATAAGCAATTCGTTCTATTTTGACAAGTGAAATATTCAAAAAAATTTATAAGCTGAATAATTTCACCTTACACATTAAGCTTCGATAATTAATTTCCAAAATAAGTGATTTTAATAAGTGGCTATTAACAGTGAGTATAAAATAAACTAAAGTAAAACTTAGGTAAATAAAAGTAAAATAGCATGTTGGTGGATATTCTATTTGCAGACAACAAGTAGATCTTCTGTGTGTGCATAATCAATGGTTAGTAAATATTTAAGTATAATTTGTTTACAGCAATAGTTATTTAATTTATAGATACTTATCTGGTTTTCTATTTAATTTATTGTACAGAAATCGGCCTAAAGAATGTAAAAATCTTTGTACAAAGACATGTTTCGGTGTTGCATTTGATAGGCATACTATGTCTTTCCGTCTCTTTTTAGTATTGGTAGCATTGTATATAAAGCATAGTGTGCTGTTTTAATAGCAAGTGCATTATAAAAAGCTGGGGAACCGTCAATACCTTTGTGGATTTATATATCAGATCTGTGGAAAAGAACAAGGGATAAGTGCGTGTGTGCGTAAGTAAGAAGTAAGCTACCTAATAGCTCTCTGAACTCTTTCAAGAGAAAGCAATAGTTTTTGGTGCGCCACCCCAAGAAGTGATAGGTACAGTATTGAATTATAGATTGACACAGGGCCAAATAAACTTGTGTTATTAATTTTTTTTAAACGTATATTAGTTGGCGCACTATATTAGCTATGCTTTCAATATATTTTTAAAAGATAGTGTGTTGTCCATTTACCCCAAGCATTTTATATTGCTCGTAAATAGACATTATTTGAAAATAACATCAAGCTTAATCCGCTGGCGCAGGTGAGATTCGAACTCGGGGCTGGCCATAATCGCTTCAACCCAAGCACGGTAACGACTAAGCTAGCATTCCATATGTATGTTAGTTGAAATTATGAACTACTATCAATTATAGACAAAGTGAGTGTGTATGCGTGTCTATAGTATAGAAAAAACTTAGAGAGTAAGGTCGTGAAACCGAATCGTCAATCTATTGCTTTGTGAGATTGCTTATTTATGGACTTATGAGTGCTACCACAGATAATATAATACTACGTACAGATACCCAATCCCATACAAAGAAATGAAACCTCCCTAAGTCTGGCAATTGAGCTGGCAATTTTTCATAGTCAAATTTTTCAACAGATGGCAGCGTCAGCGACTCATTAATTGCCAGAGACTGTAGTTTTACAACGCCATCTCGGAGTCGATCTACTTTTAAAACGATTCGTGCAATCCTTTTCATCTAAAGTTTTATAGTTCCGGGTTCAGAAAAACATGTTATTAGATTTCTTTAATATTTCTATGATAAAAATAATGTAAAATAAATTTGATTGATTAAAATAAGTAACATTATAGGAAACTGTAAGTGACAGGATCAATTGAGTAAAACGCCATCTGTTGCAAAAAGGTCTTAACAAAATGGCTACTTTTATCATTAAAAGGGTTTGAATTGAAGTCAAAGGCGTTTTTTATTTAATTTTTAAAATACGTTCATTATGACTTGAAATAGATAAATCAGCACCTAGGAAGTTTTGACTTTAACCAATCATAAAACAGCAAAAATTCCGCCGTATAACGCTTTTTAATGATTGTTAATTTCCTAATAGTTACCTATGCTGCTATCTATGATATTTTTTCAAGACAAATTATAATTTGTTCGAGTTGAGACCCCATCCATGGTGCTACTGTACCATAAGCCACATATGTTTTACGATCCTGTTAAAACTGTAGTATGTTGGTAGCTATGCCGCCAATACTACTAGTACTTACTTAGTGCTGCAGTGTGCTTTAATTTATGCCTTGATTTCCGAGAATAAATAATGTTTCTGCCTCTTCCAGTTGACCTTCACCGGGGTTTGGTCCCGTAACACCCATCCATACCTTTTCCCCGAGAACGACTGGATTCCTAAGTACAGCGATCTTGTTGGAGCTTCCCACAACGCGGACTATATCCTTTGGATGCCGGGGAGCCTCGCCACGGATGGGTTTAGGGATCTGGCAGAACATGCCAATTCCAGCAACCTTGAAGCAGAAATTCGGGGAAAGGTAAGAAATTTGATACATGTCGTTTAGTCATGACTTAAGAATACTTTTGTAGGATACTTTCCAGTATCTTCCTGTACAATTATTCCCCATAATTGTACAGGAAGATAATGGAAAGATACATGACATTTTCCAGATCGGCGATGGTGTCCGCACTGTAATAAAAGGCAAAGGCCATGGCTACCGCAAGATGACGTTACCCACGTACTCTTTCTTCCGCGTGGATAAAGAGAACCACCTTTTCTCTGCAGCCGTAGCGATTCATCCATCCCCTGACTGGTTCCTTGGAGTCACCAGGTTTGAACTATGCCAGGAGGATAACACATGGCTGTCTGAAAGGGAGCTAAATCTTTATCCGTGGGATGCTGGCACGGACAGCGGCGTGTCATATGAAGTATAATCAAATGTCTTTTTTAACCAGAATTTTTCTTACCTTAATGGAAATATCCGAAAAACTACATAATGACACTCAGTAATTCCAATTTCAGGCTGCTAATATTGTAACATATCCCCAAGACTCTGTGGCTCGTGTCGAAATGAGTTCATATGATAAAAACTCTCCATTCTACGAGGTGGATATAAAAGACATGCATCCATTTGGAAAGTTCAACATTAAGTTGATACGGACCTACCACAGGGAATGTGAAGAAGAAACCACAGGTACGTAGGGACACTTCCAAAACTTTAAAGAAGAATCAAAGTCAAAGAAGATGGCATGGATTTGAGTTGAGTTAGATTAATAAACACATGAAAGTTATCTAAAAAACTTCTTGGAAGAAGCTGTTCTTAAAAGTCTAAATTGTGATGTGTTTGTAGAAGAACCAAAACCAACAGAAGCCCCCGAATCTTCGGAAGAAGCAGCTGAGACGAGCGCGGAGGCCAAGCCGGAGCCTCAAGAGCCATCCAGGTATCAAACACAACTAGATAGCGACGAGGACGGGCGGTGAGGCTTAGTTGATGATTAGTAGAATAGAATTATACTAGAAAACACCATGTTTCATAGATCTAACTCATTTTCTAAAAGATGTCCTACATACATAAATATAAACCGGCCTGGATCTTGCCCCAGCTATTTACAGGAAATATCAATTAGTGAAAATAGTTGTAATGATTATAGGACCTTTTCATAATACATTGTTTTTCAGTAGAACTTGCCGATTACAAATCAATAATAAAAGGAATTCAATCCTTGAATTTCCTTTTGCGTTACTTATTGCGCATGATACACAACAAAAAAAAGTTTTCAATACCTGTAAAACAAAAGCTCATATTACAATTATATTAATTATGATAATGCGTAACGTATATGTAGTTCAAATCGCTTTTTAACAACAAACTGCACCTAACCTAAAATCAATGTCATTACTGTTTTAAGATTTTAACAGAAACCGCAAGTTCTACAGGCATTAGGACAAATGTTTAGATAACAGTAATACATAAGCTTTAAGATGCTGCATATTGCAGGCTTGTAAATGACTTTTTGATTTGAGTGGGGAAAAGTTCTATAGAGTTTCTGGCATTGTCCTTTACGCCTTTTAGCCTTCACGATGTCATCTCATGTTTTAGTTTTTTCTTAGTTCTGGACTAAACCTATAACGTCGAAATAGGTTAACATTGGTTTTGTTATACCTATTAATTCGAGTTTTTTTGTGGTTAGTGTTTAGGTAATTAATAGATAGGCGATAGAAGGTAAAGCCCATGGCAATAAGGGTTGCCAACCCTACTGTAAAATATAGTATCCTACTACATATCACATTTAAAAAAAAATTGGCGAAACTACAATATTTCATTTCAATACAAATGGGTGAAATAACTGCAATAGGGCCTGTATTAATTGTATTTTGTAACCTTAATTTAGAGTGCATTTTTTTACGTATAATAACCTTATTTATTTTTTCGCTATCTACCATATTTTAACAGGCAATGGCTTCAAAGATACTATATTTAATACAAAAAAAAAAGTTGGCAACACTAATGGCAAAAGAGTATTCTCCGTTAATTTCAAAACCATGCTTTTGCCATTAAACATGCATTATCTGCTGCAACAGGTAGGTAGGTAGTTGACAAAATACCTTTGTCCAAACAGCGAAGCTCCTCTAGTAACCGACCCGGAACCTTCAGAAGTCTGCCCAATGTCGCCATGGCAGGACTGGAGCGCGTGTGACGGAGAATGTGAGGAAGGGAAGGTGATAGGCTTCCGTTGGAGGGAGCGGTACCACCTGGTAGACGGGGTTCCAGTTGAGAAGTATGATCCTCATGTGAGTGTGACTTGCATTTCATGTGTAATTTTTTTTGTCTCCCTAAGTTTTCTCTGTTCTCATCCAAGGACATTCGTCAGACGAGTAAGTGTTTAAATGGTTTGGTATCCACCTGTCCAACAGCACCAACGGAATGGCAATAACGTGGTCTTTAACTACAGGATCTTTAACATGACCATTAAAAAAGTTGATGATTTTTCTGCCACAGGGTAAACATCACCACAAAGTGAAAGAAGTATCAAAATTTTGCAAGAACCATTTTGATACATTTGAGAGAGAAGCTTGTGAAGATGAATGTACCAATTCGGAAGAAGACGAAGAGGAGCTTACAGGTCCTTACTAGTTTAATCCTATCATTCCCCATTCTATCCCGAAGGTCTTAAACTCTTGGATTCTCGGAACTATCTTTTCCCTCTTAAGGAGTTTCCCCGAAGGTCCGGTAGTTGGTGATTGGGAAGATGTATTCAATAAAAAAAAATTGTGAATCTTCTTCTTTCAGTCGAACGTAGAGTCATGGCGCCAATATTGCCTGGAGGGAAGTGGAACTCAAAGCGAAGAGACTTGAAAAAAAGATTTAATTTTCTTCACGGTTAGGAAAGAAAACCTTTTATCGTCATTGTTGATTCGGCAGTCCTATCTATCAATTCATTCAGATCATATTTTACAATTATGACAATGTTAATAAACTATGAAAACGTTAACAAAGTATTTTTTTCTTCCCTACTTCTCTACCTTTCACCCTGCAGATTCATGGCCTAAGATTATGGTAGATTGACGATGGTAACAAAACTAATAAGTAAGTATATTGAGGCAGTAAAGCCGAAAGACTCCGTTTGGGTAGACCGAGACGCAAAATCTCAGTGTATGATTGAAAACCATTTTCAAAGAGTACATGCGATTAATACCGTAAACGATGTAAAAGAGAACATGGACGTAAACGAGGCAAAAGGAGTATGTATGTAAGGATCGTAGCAGGTGGCGTTCTGTGGTTAATGCCTACCCCCATGGGAAGAAGGCGTGAGTGTATGTATGTAAGAGTAGAAGCCTGGGGCGGAGGCAGATAAAGAGTCGACTTTTGGTGCGGGCCAGATGAATTTTGCCACTGCTTCTAATGATGTTACTCCAACTGTGTCACTGCATCTCTAGAATAATCCCCTAAATAAAATATCTACAAAAATATCAACCTACAAAATTGTCCTATTACGTCATGTTTTGAATGCTTTCGCTATAAAGCCAACACGTTAAAGTCTACAATCCTCTGACGCCATATTTCAGAGCAATAATTAGTCTTAATTAAGTAATAAGCCACGGGAGATGCAGCAGGACTATTAAACTAATTGTGAATGAACGGTTTAGTAACACGACGACCTGCGACCATATGGCACCTATTTAAAGTACATTCATGACGTAATAAAGGTGAAAATGCATTTGAAATTTTTCGGTAAGTCTGGATTTTATTTAGATACTTTTGTTGCACTATCCACTAGTGGGACGCAGTCGCAACTAACACAACCTTATTTTAGGTCTGATCATATCCCTTATCGTGCTTCTAAAAGCCTGCACGTGTATTGAAAAGTGTAACCGACGGCCCCTGGGAACCGACACAGAACCCTTGCCTCCCGACAACCGGTTCATGATAGACGTAGACGACATCAGAGATAACAAGTACATCCCGAAAAAAGAATATACAGGTACGTCATTTGTATTCGTGGGAATTGAACTACGTTCGAAAGCAAGATTGGCAGTCCAAATCCTATTTGCTAAATGGTGCAATAATTTGGGTGGATGTGTGAACATTTCATAAAAGTCAAATTGCAGTACAAATCAGATGCAGTCTGACCCTTTTACCCTAACTTAAGACTTGCATCATTTTATAGTTCGCCTTTCTTCCCGAGACGGGATATCTCCCTTCATCGCGTTCACGATATCCCTTCAAGAGGATACAAAGAAGAACAAGAACAACCCTAGGAAGCCTATCCTGCTGAGTGCCGGGAAGCTGGAACCTCTGCGTAATTCTAACAACACCAAGCTACTGCCTATCTGCGAAAATACGGTCATACAGTCCGATATCACGCCCAAGACTTCTGTTGAGGTGAGTCCTTAAGAAAACATCGTCAATGGGTAAAGTTTTATCAATAGAGATGATAATCTTACAGTAGACTAGTTTGACTTTTAACACAACTTCCTTACGTTCCTTTTATATTATATGCCAGGCAAAATGGACAGCGCCAAATAAAGACAACAAATGTGTGACAATATTTGCGGTGGTGGCTGTGAAACCCGATGTATGGTACAGCTATGAGGGGCCGCTGTCGAAACGTATCTGTGAGGATCGGAGAAAAGCAGATGACATGCAGCCTATGGAAAATGATGACTGTCAAGTTTGTGAAGATGCGCGGTACAAGGTATACAAGTGTTGTCAAAAAATTTGCTCCAAAAAATTACAAAGGCTTCTTGGAAATCAAACGCGTTTATATCGAAGTCCCGACCATAGCAATAGTTTTGAGGTATGAAGAACAGGGTGCATCGTGCCGCATCCTTCATTGTAAAGTGAGGATCCCCCACCGGTGTTGTGTCTGATGAGCCACGTAGATCCTTTTTTTTCTAAAACCCACCCGTGTTCCTTCAGTGGCTCAGAGCCAGGGCCGCGGTATCTCTTTCGAACAACCCGCGACCCTGGCAGGGGCTTGTTGACCCTACGGTTAATGTCGGATTTCTGTATGTATTTTAATCACGGCAGGTGTAATGTGTAGTTCGTATAAATACGGCCATAAGAACTTATTTAAAAAATGTTGGGATAAAATGGACTAATCCGATGGATTGCAGTTGGAGTAGGTATAAAATCCTGGATGTTAAAGACGCAGTCATTCGGTCTTTTCTATTATCGGTTATTTTAGAAGTGGTTTTGTTTCACCAACAGCTGACGTTTGAAGGCATGTGGTCCAACAACACCCATCCCACGATGTATCCCCCAGGCGAGCTAATGGCGAGGTTCAGTGACGTCGTGGGAGCCTCGCATAGCAAGGACTTCACCCTATTCAAGTACAACTCTGAAGCCAGTGAGGGTCTGAAGCTCCTAGCTGAACAAGGAAATACTACCAACTTGGAGGTGGAGATTTATCGGGAGGTAACAATTTAATAAAACATTATACCAAATGAAACAGCTTTCTATCCCCTTGAATTTAACTCTGTATCCCCTGAAAACTGTACCTACTTATCACAATAACGTAAAGTGTATTTATGTTTCACAGCTTGGCACCAACGTCAGAACTATAATAAAGGCTACAGCTCCACCAAATACAAACATGGAGACCCTTTCCACCTTCAGAGCGAGCAGAAAGCATCACATGGTGTCCCTGGCCACTGCCATCGTGCCTTCGCCTGATTGGTTCCTTGGTGTCGCCAACTTGGAACTTTGTGATGCCAAGACTCACGAGTGGGCGGAACGTGTTATCTTCAATTTGTATCCAATGGATGCTGGCACGGACAGTGGAAAGAAATTTGACGTGCGTAATCCTTTCTTCATTTTTTAATCACTCGACATTACTTTTGACGCTTAAAGGCTCCCGCAAACAGGCGCGACGCCCGCGCCATAGCGCGACACAAAGCGACAAGCAATGCCTTTGTGTCTCTATGTGGCGTCGCGCCTGTTTGCAGGAGCCTTAACCCGTCTTGCGTCATAAACATCTGCCTTCTTATTTAAATTCAGAAAAATGTGATACCTCGATCGAAAACATCTGCCATCACTTTAGCAGCATGAAACCCAGACTAGCTACCTACCCTACTACTAAGGTATTAATGGATGAACCATGAAACTAGATGTAACTGCCGAGCTGTCCGTATTGTTAAGTGGCGAACGCTATGCTCCACATTTGTTTTCTGTTGGCAACATCAACAGAATGAGCTAGATGAGGGTTGTCAAATGACAATGCCAGATCCTGCCCCAGCTATTTACA
This sequence comes from Dasypolia templi, assembly GCA_963555695.1. NCBI lineage: Eukaryota > Metazoa > Arthropoda > Insecta > Lepidoptera > Noctuidae > Dasypolia > Dasypolia templi. The sequence continues at coordinate 5,843,781 of OY743137.1, read as the reverse complement.
GGAAATATCAATTAATGGAAATAATTGTAATGATTAAAGGACCTTTTCATAATACATTGTTTTTCAGTAGAACTTGCCGATTACAAATCAATGATAAAAGGTATTCACCCCCTGAATTTCCTATTTCGTTACTTATTGCGCATGCTACACAACAAAAAAAAGTTTTAAATACCTGTAAAACCAAAACTCATATTACGATTATAATAATTATGATATTGCGTAACGTATATGTCGTTTAAATCGCTTTTTAACATTTATAACTGCACCTAACCTATAATCAATGTCAATATTGTTTTAAGATTTTAACAGAAACCGCAAGTTCTACAGGCATTAGGACAAATGTTTGGATAACAGTAATAAATAAGCTTTAAGATGCTGCATATTGCAGGCTTGTGAATGACTTTTTGATTTGAGTGGGGCAAAGTTCTATAGAGTTTCTGGCATTTTTACGCGTTTAGGGTATTTTTATGGTAGAAAATTATTTAGGGTATTTTTCAGGGTGAAATAAATTTACAAGGATTCTTATAGAATGTTGAAAACTCCTTGCAAGCAAATGTGTGATTGATTGAATACGTGTTTCCGAACGTATATAACTTGTTGTGACGATGTACCGTTCTCTTCAGTCTTCCGCTAGCACAAGAACCTATTTTAGACAGACAAAAGATTTCGAATGAAATGTACGATATCAAGAAAAAAAAAACTGCAGATGACATAGAAGCCAGGACTTAATGCATTCCAAGAATGTTTGGAAAGGGTGTAATAGTTTCGCTATTAGTTTATTAATTTGCATTTATACGTATATTGATTTTTTTATATTTAAAATAAAAGTTAGGGTAAAAACTAAAAAAAAAGCCTAATTTAGGGTAATTTCGCCGAGCGTTAGAGTAAAAAAAACACTGATGACAAGTAACTAACAGACAGGTCAACTTTTTCCCACCAAATTCACTGTGCGATATTTTTGGGGATTTAATAATTAATAATAGTACTCTAAGCAATAAACTTTATGAAGAACGAGTCGGTGTTTGTTTCTCACTGAACCTCCGACCTGTCAAATATTATTTAGGCTCGGTACTGAATCATAGTTGCTACAAAAATCTTGTGGCGTTTGAATGACTTTGACCACGTGCCGTTGGTGAAGGGCTAAGGTTGCCCGCGAAATTCAAAGTTTACTACGTTTTTTGCAATTTGCAGGTCAGTTGTTGAGTAGACAAATTTTTCGAACATACAAAGCAATGTATTAGCAATATCCTTGAAAATGATTCAGATTCTGATTGATAGTGTGTTGCGCAATTAGGGTGCTGTACCTTTAAGGCGGGTCTATTTTCGAGCTCGTCGCTCGCTCTTATCAACATTCTCTTAATTCTCAAGCTTTTCTACATAAGTCGACAAAGTACCTCAGTTTGAACAGTAAAAATAAAACCCAACCTATATTCTCTACGAGGCGGGATGCTTAAAGTTTTTTTTTTTTTCTTTAAACCATGACAACGTAACTCCTGTTTTTATGTAGTAGTGGTCAAAAGAAAATCTATCCAATTCGTCTGGTTAGATAAATACCTACTTTTTACGGCCGCGAATCATATTTAGATCAACATACAACCTGATAGTGACCTGCAAATTGCAAAAAACGTAAGAATATTTGAATTTCGCGCGCTAACCTGACTCTTTATATTTTGTGAAATGTACTGAACTAACATACGAGGGCGGCACTGAAAATTTCGGGAATCAAGGAAGTGACACAACATTACTGTTTAAAAATGTATTTATTGCTTTTCGAAGTATTCTCCGCGAAATTTGACACATTTTTCCATACGATGGAACCAATCATTGAAGCAACCATTCCATTCGGAAGTTGGGGTCTCCTCTCCAAAATGGCCGTTTTGTAGGCGTCCACAACTTCTTCAGGTGATGAAAATCTCTGTACACGCAATTTATTCTTTATTTTAGGGAAAGTATAGAAATCATTAGGGCTTAGGTCGGGGCTGTACGGCGGATGATCTAATAATTCTATGTTTTCTTGCTCTAAAAACTCTTTTGTTCTGTGTGCGGTGTGAGAACTCGCATTGTCGCGATGGAGGATGATGCGGCGGTTGCAGTTCTCTTTACGGAGTTCAGAAGCGACTTGTGGCAAACAAATGCTAGCATACCATTCTGCATTAACCGTTCTTTGTCCCTCAAGAGGAATAGTCGTAACATGGCCGGTTTTGGAAACAAACGTGGTCACCATTTTTTTTGCAACACTCCGTTAACGAAGAATTTTTGTTGGCTTTAACTCATTTTCGAACACCCAAAATCGTGACTGGTTTTTTGTTTCGGGTTCGTACGCGTATATCCAGGATTCGTCACCTGATACGATGTTGTATACAGCATTTGAGGATCCTGCTTGGAATCTTTCGAGAGTTCTGATGCACCAAGTAACGCGAGCCGCTTTTTGCTCTTCACAGAGCGAATGCGGTATCCATCGGGAAAACAACTTTTTTCACCTAACTGTTCATGCAAGATTATTTGTATTTGACTCATGCCAATGTCTAAAGTTGCCTGAATTTCGCGGTATGTCACATGTCGATCTTTCTCAATCAGCTGAAGCACAGCATCAACGTTTTCTTGGGTGACTGCAGTTTTTGGACGACCTTGACGGGGAACATCACTGAGCTTGACACGTCCACGTTGAAATTCAGCAAACCAGCGATAAATTGTGGTTTTGGATGGGGCTTCATCACCAAATGCAGAAATCATCCGGTCAACACACTGCTTTTGTGTTAAACCACTTCGAAAGTCATAATAAATCATCGCTCTTGAATTTTCTCGAGTCAATTTCATTTTCTCAACGACTAAACAAGTTTGACAAAACCTTGTGACAAGACCGAGAATCTTTTTTTAAATAAATAAATGATATTCGATTTTTTAAACCAAGGAGTGCTCAATTAAAAAGATTTTAATATGACAGGAACAGTGGAAATATTCCATTCCCGATACTTTTAGTGCAGCCCTCGTAATGGCAGCGTTAGTTCCGATTTTAGCCACGTGCCAAAAGATCTAAGTGCAAATTGGAAGTTAGATTTTTAATCTCTTTCAGTCATCAAATGAGGCGACGGCACCAGCACAACCGATTTCTTCCGCGAGCATAGACACCACGATACCCAAAGAAATTGTGAAGCCGTTCGCGAGATTGGTGTTCCGTTTGATACGGACTTATTACAACCCAAACTGCACGGTAGACACAGCAGTCACTGAATCAGGTACCTACGTTTTGTTTAAAATGATTATAAATATGATGTTTTATCAATATGAAAACGCTTCTTAAAGTGACAGAGGGCCTAGACAAATTAACATTGGATTAGCGATGACGCTACTAGCTAAGCCAAAAAATTTATGGGGTTGACATAATATGCTATCGAAATGTCACGTGAAAAAGTCATAGCCCAGTTTCATAGTGAAGCAATAACGATTGTAGAAATAGAATCGTTCCGAAGTGAATGCCATTTGTCTAGGCACCCTTTTTCTTTTTTTTTTTTTGGGTGGGAAATCATCAAATGACTTCTCCCGCTCTGGGTGGAGCGGGAGGGCGTGTCAGACTTTTACTGACTAAAACCCACCCGTGTTCCTTCAGTTGCCTGTGCCAGGGCCACGGTTTTCTCTGTGGAATAACCCGCGACCCTGAGGCGTCGGCCCTATCGGACCCCGTCACTTTGTGCTGACATTTCTTTGAGGCGCGCGTGGAACACAACGCGCCGTCGACCCGGGCCTGGTCCTTACCGGACGGCGAGCTACCCATTGCTCGCCATCCGCAAGCCCGCGCCTACGGTGGCCGGGAATCTGCAGGCGACTCCCGACGCCCAGGGCGTCTCCTGCGGCGGCTAGTGGGGGCGTGAGGGCGCAATGCTCTCTCCCTCACCCGCTCCACCTCCTCGTTCGCGAGCATTACTGCTTCGCAGAAGGAGGTGACGGCTTTCCATTCCCTCTCGCTCCGTACCATGGCCTGGACCAGGGCCGGACGCGAGAGATCGCCGCCGCCAATCGCCTCCGCGAGGACACTGCGGTGCTCCGCCCAAGCTGGGCATACCTCCACCGTATGCTCCACCGTGTCCTCCGGGCGATCCACACAATGGTGACACCCGGGCGTTTCCTCCCGCCTTATGCGAAACAGGAACCTCCCGAAACAACCATGTCCAGTGAGGACCTGTGTCAGGCGGAAGGTGAGGACGCCGTGGCGCCTCTCCAACCACTCCTCAAAGAGGGGACTTACCGCCGCTTTTGTGGCGTGCCCATGTCTAGGCACCCTGCGTTCCCAATCAGAGGGTTTTGATTCCTAATCCACCGCTTCTTAAGTTTGAAAAGTTTGTCCGTTCAACAATGTACCCAACTAACGCAATGAACGTGGCTTAACTATCAAAATGAGAGGCATTGCGATCCCGATCGATTGCCATCCCGATCGATTGCCATCAAATTGCCATTTTAGGTGTGTTATGCATACGCTGTCATACGCAATTACCTACCCCGCAGCCTCATGACTGTTTCAATCGCAATCAAAAAAGGGTTTGAAAGAAATGACTGACCTCTGACAATAATTATTTATAAATATTATATTCTGCTATTATATATAAATATTATATATGCTATTTCATAAAAACAAATCCACATCCAGAGGCATCTATCTAAAGACCGTCACGTCACTCAAACAGTTGACGAGCGGGCTGATAACAGCAATTTTGGTTATTTGTCTGTACGCCCCTTACCTGTATTGGCTTTTGGACAAAAATCCATATGGTTGAGGAGTAGGAAGAGATGATAGGTAATAACTTTAATTGTAGGAGTTGAAGATGAAACTTCAGACAGCGGAGAAGGTGATAATGGCGATGAGGTTGAGGTGTCAAAGAAACCTGAATACCGACCACCCTCACCACCAACGACCACCACAAGGTAGGTACAGTGCAATGATGTTGTCGTGAACGGCTAGCAATTCTATAAGCATGTATGCAGCGCCACCAGGTTCTAATGGCGCTCTTGATAAAATCAGAACGAACGCCGCCTTCTTGTTTTGTAACTACGCAAAACAACAGTTGCAGAAAAAGTTTACCAATAGCGCCTCACTTTTCCACGTCATTTGAGTGCCAAAAGACTTTTGTAGCAGTAATATTATAACCAGTCAGCTTAATACTGTTTGGTTTCGAACAGTGAGGAGCCGCCGCCTGTAGATCCAGAGTCGTCACCTGAATGCCCCATGACTCCGTGGGAAGACTGGCAGGATTGCGACGGCGAGTGCATTGACAACAAGCTGGACGGATACCAGATTAGATTCCGGTACCATACTGGAGTGAGTTAATTGAGTATATCATTAAAAGGAATGAACTCGTCAAGATTTATTTGAATCCTTAGTGCTCCTAATAAATGTGTATACGAGCGGCTCGTGTATATGAGCACAGTCGCCTTTTGGAATGTCTACATACATCTCCAAAAATAAGATGTCCTATTCGTTGCCCGGACTTCGAGACATGCCGATTTGGAAGGACGACTGTGACGTTGGATCATCATCATTTTAGCCAAAAGACGTCCACTGCTTTATATAGGCTCTTAATTGTCGCCACTTTGACTGGTCTTATGTTTCTCGAATCCAGCTTAGTAGCGTGAAATTAAAGAGGCCGCTGTCCAGTAATGAACTGCAAGCGGCTGATAGTGATCCAGTTAGAAGAATGGTCACTGGCCCTTCGCTTTTTGTCTCGATCATTTATTGCCCTCTACACTCAACGATTCAGTAGTGCTATTCTGTAACCAACTCCCCGTGAAAACATAGGTGAAGTGATCGTGGAGTTAAGCTTTAGTGCCACTGATGCTAAGGATTGACCTAGACGGTCAATCCATAGATGATACTGACAGCTCACTTCACGCAAGTCATCATGGTGAGATTTTTACAGAATCGACTTGCTGGTTTTATTTAGCCCTAGCTGAATAAGTGTTTACCATTGTTTTTTGTACAGGATCCTGCACCCGAGTGTTTGAAGGAGCCCCTTACTGAGACGCGGAGTTGTGAAGAAGAATGTGAGGACGAACAGCCAGAGGAAGAGCCCGACAAAGAAGAAGAATAGTCATTACAACTAATGAAATAATTAAAGTTTAAAATAAATAAAGATAGAACGAAATAATAATAATATTGTCATTCATGCAGCTTCTCCCTTTCCCGATTGTATTTCGACCCTGAAATTTCAAATTTGAACAATTTGAAATTTCAACTCTCAAGGTCTCTACGAGACAGTCTTGACCTAGTGTGGGGTACACAAGTTAACATATTAAAATAATGTTTCCCTTGTACAAGAGTAAGTTATTTTGTATTTTAAATTAAAACACTATTTGGTTAATAAACTTTTTTATTATTATAGTTTTAACTGTATCCGAATCATTTCGAGAAATATATTTTCCAATGAACAACATAATTAATTATTCTATCTTGACAAGTATTACAGTTATTCAATACATACCCAGTCAAGTACGTACGGTACTGCTCTGTACATTTGTATGTACAGAGCAGTACCGTACGTAGTGTACGTACAAGCTTACAAGCACACCTAACACACAAGTGGTAGGTATACGTATGTACATTATGTTCGTTTGACGTACACACGGCTGCACATCAAGCTACACATTACCAGTTTATGCTGATCTCGCTTTGTATAGAATTTTTATACAATGAGAGGGTCAGCTTATACTGGACACTTATAGATTTATGCGTGATCAGTTTCTGAAATGGTCTCTGTGGCAGAGCCACCTTTTCTTTACTATAAATAATATTATGATAATCATAAAGATTTATCTAATTATCGTAATAGTATATCTTCCAGACGTTTCCGAACGTTTTTTTCCTTACGTCATCGAGTGGAGTGAGTGAGTGAGTAATCTGTGGACGTTCGTTCATGATTTCGGTTTCGTGTCCTCGTGAATCAATGGAGTAATTTCATCAGAGTCGGGAGTTAGAGGATTCTGGAAAAGCATTTCGTATTACATATTTTTTATTATGCTTACAAAGTCTCCAAAGCCTGCGTACAAACGGTACATTAGTTGGGGTTTAAGAGGTGCATTGCTAGTGGAAGGAATTGGGCTTGCCGCATCCTACGGTCTTTGGTACAAGTTGAATACCGACAGAAGTAAGTATAAGAACTGGTATATTTCTGTATATTGTAACGTACGTATAAGTATATCGTTAGAACAAATAAATTTATCTTTAGCACTGTCGCTTACAAATCCGGTGAGACGAAAATATAATTGAAAAGTCCAAAAAAAACCTAAATGTCAACATGTGTGTCTAAAATAATTGACAGGTCAAAAACCTGCATCTTTGTTTCTGTCTTTTGCAATATTTCAAGTAGCCTCTGAGATGACTCTGATCAGTAGATTATATACGTATTCATAATTCTGTGCCTATAATTACTTGACATCTGCCATTTATACAAATAAGCGTTATTTTCATACAACATTAGTCTTTTATTCCTCACTAAAAATAAACTAACCCACTAAGTTCTCCACAACGTAATTTCCAGGTTTCCGGCTGTACATGTTCAAGAACCACAACTGGGTACTGGAAGGTTACTACGGACTCGGTGAGGCTGTTACTGAGAATAAGATCAGAGAACTTGATCAGGCAGTTTGGAGAAACGAAGGCCAAATTTAAGCAAGCGGTGAGATGTCTGTTGGTATTAAAGCCACTTTTTGGGTGGTGTCGTTTGGGACCCTTGGTTACGCACTGTTCAAGTTGGTCAAACCTGATGGTGAACTTCTTAAACAGGTCATTATTGAATTCCGTATTCGTTTGATGTTGATTGTGGTCACTGATTGTTTAGCTAATAATCTTATTTGATGATTTTCTTGGGACTAATCTTTGCATGTGTTTTAAAATTTTGGTTTTACTTGTAGGGCTTGTGTAATGTTTTTGATTCTGGTCATAAATTTTGATTTAGACAAGTAGAATTTATGTGTACAAAGGGTTGATTTCGTTAAGTTCATCAGTTTGTGGCTAATGGCTGACTAATTTTCAAACAATCTAAAATTACATCAGTTCCCATTCCATTGATCATTCATGTTAAAATTCAATATTTGATTCATGCCCACATCTGTTCATCAAGTTTGATCCATATTGATTCACCATCACTTGTTATGCTAAGGCTAAATTGTCGCGAACTCCACATCGCGATCGAAACTCCGATCGACGTCTCACTGTACAACAGAGAGCGCGCGATGTGTTGTTTGCGTTATCGCGGCAATGTAGTTGTAGCATTACTGACTACTACTACGATTATATTTCACTGCTTAGTATTAGACTTGGGGCCTATACAAATGAATGTGACTTGAGGGACACAACCAATGCCACCACACTGACGAGTGGTTCATATTATAATCTCTGTGAATGTCTTGCCATTCTCATGGTTTTTTGGTCTCTTCTGACATCTACAACAAATCGCAATTTTAACATATCGTAAATAGACACATTAAATTGCGATAAAGACATAATTGTTCATGTAAAATGTTTTTTATGTTATAGTTTGACGAAGGATCAAAACATACAGATGCGAGAAGAGTGAGTCATCAAACTGTTAGTGTTTTAAAAGAAGCTGCAAGTCAGAATTCAGAACTCAATAAAACAATTGAAGATTTATTAAAGAAAGGAAAATGAGTGACAAAAGTACTATTTTAGAAAGATTAAGTAAGCGTGACGCAGAACGTTTAGAAAAACTACAAAAGGCTCATAGGGCAAGGGAAGAAGTAGATGCTTGTGACGAAAATGAAGATTTCTTTTCGGGCTCATTCAAAATTAAATCCGAATATATTGAAGACTTGCTGATGCAAGTACCAACACTAGAACTGAATGCATTGCCTCCACACTTTGATAGCATAAAAAGAGAAGTAAATGAATTACAAAAATATGTTGTGACATCATCATTCTTCTTGAAGGAGTTCAATATGCGCAAATATTTGGGTATAATACAGAATCTTCAGACAAAATGCTATGAACTAGAAGAGAGATATGTGCCCAGAAAAAAGTTTGGATTCTCAAAGAAAAAGCTTCCGAAGTCCCACACTGAGAAACAAGGGTCTCTTGATGAAAATGATGCAGCAAGAAAAGCAGACTGTAACAAATGGGATGAAAAACTGTTTGGTTTTGATTCACAGAGTAATAAAGTGTTAGTGCTTGAAAATGATGAGTTGTTCCAGAGGGATGTTGCTTTACGAAATCTTACGAACTGTACCATTGGTCTCAAGGGCGTCATGGGAACTTTGCATTTAACCAATCTTGACAACTGTATTGTTCTTTCCGGACCAGTCACCTCATCAGTATTTATGGAGAAATGTACAAATTGTAAGATTGTTACTGCATGTCAACAGCTACGAATGCACACATCCAATAATTGTGATATTTACTTGCATGTGACAAGCAAGGGCATAGTTGAAGATTGTACCAAGATATGCACTGCTCCATACAATTTGTATTATGAAGACCTAGAGAAGCATTTCAATATGTCTGCTTTGGACCGGAATTCTAATAACTGGGATTGTTTGGATGATTTTAACTGGTTGGCCCCAGACATTCCTTCTCCTAATTGGTCAGTTTTAAATGCAGAGCTTCGCATCAACAGTTGGGATGGATGGTGGTCCCGGATTCCTTCCTAATAGTAGATTTCAAGCTCATAATAATCCAAACATAATAGGGTGTAACATCTTACTAATTTAGTGTGATTAATTTATTTTAAAAGGCCGATTCACAGCAGTTATTTTTTGATTCACATACATTTTTACTAACCCAATCAATATGTAAAAAAAAGGGTGAGTGTCGTACGACCACGCGGAAGAAGGGAAAACTTACGACTGGAGCCGATAATACGCAATTCGGCTCGTGTACATGACGCTGCATTTTTTGAGCTCGCTCTTCGCTCGCTTGTTTTTTTTTAATTCTCCATCTTTTCTACATACCGTGACTACGTCCTGGATCCGCCCTTGCACTTAATTGCAAATAATGAGTAGCTTTGATGTCTTCATTTAAATAGCCATAATTTTAGAAACTGATTAAATTTTTAAATTTAAAAGGGATTTATAAAAACTTTCAAATGACAATGCCAGATCCTGCCCCAGCTATATATAGCAAATGTCAATTAATGAAAATAATTGTAATGATTAAAGGACTTTTTCATAAAACATTATTTTACAGTAGAACTTGCCGATTACAAATTTATGATAAAAGGAATTCAACCCCAGAATTTCATATTGCGGTACTTATAGCGCATAATACACAACAATTTTTTTTTATTAAATACCTGTAAAACAATAACTCTTAATACGATTATAATAATTATGATAATGCGTAACCTAGATGTTGTGTAAATCGCTTTTTAACAATTATAAACTGCACCTAACCTATAATCTACGTCATTATTGTTTTAAGATTTTAACAGAAACCGCAAGTTCTATAGGCATTATGACAAATGTTTAGTTAACAGTAATAAATAAGCTTTAAGATGCTGCATTTTGCAGGCTTGTAAATGACTTTTTGATTTGAGTGGGGCAAAGTTCTATAGAGTTTCTGGCATTGTCCTTTAACTAATTGCCTTATGCTAGTCTTTTGACAAGTCCTGTTCTGATCACAAGCAAATTACTGCAGTATGACATACAAAAGCCATCAGTGTAACATGTTAGCTTCATAGAAGTCCGCTAAGTGTCTGGTGTTATCATCTGACTGCTAGACCATTGTCATTGCAGGCTATGTATCTTGCTTGGGATTCACGTCCTAAGCCTTTCCTGATATTTACTGTATAAAATATAAAATACATATATTTCTTCTGCGATAATAGTCACCCATGTATTGATTTATTTCTGATCTTATAGTCTTAACAAACTGTCAACCAGAAATTATGTGCGCATGTCTGCTTATTTATTTCACTTATATTATATGATTTAATAAATAAATAATTGTAGTAATAGAATCTGCTAAAGCTGTTTTAATAAATAGTAAAATCCCAGTAATCTTGCTCGGCGTCAACTCTTATTGTCTTCTCAATCAAAATAATCATATCGGAACATAGAACAGATTTATTTTTTATTAGATGAAAAATTGCTTAAATTCGATTTCAAGTACATATTTAAAAATAAGGCCCTTGGCCCAGTCAAGTGGAGATGGTCGGAGGAGAGGAGAGGTGAAGCAGCTACAACAGTGAAAGGATCTTGTTAGGTGGCCATAATCTCACCAAACGCCGCCATCTTGATTTTTCAGTAGTAAGCCTTTTTTAACTGTAAATGAACGCATTATTTCTGTGTCAATTTCACAAAGAACACAAACAACGCCTCCCTGTTTAATGTCTCTCAGGCCTAAAGATCCTAGTTGCACTCAAGTTGTATCAACCGAAGCTGAGCAAAGTTAGGCAAGTTAAAATAATATTGCTTATGAGCTGGTGGTAGGTCCCCAGATCTCACATTCCCGCCTGCGCGCCTCCGTTTGCGCGCGATACATTCGGTACAACCCATTTTAGTCCACTGACGCTTAGTAGACACATAAAGTTACAAAATTCTAATGTTTGTTTACAACTCATCTCTCCTTTCTGTTCATCTTCGCTTGGGTGGATATCGGCACCCTAATGCTACGGCTACATTGTCGCGAAAACGCGAACTACTCTTACAACCTGGCCACGATCATGCCGCTATCAGCCGCAGCTTAGCGCGGGGCTGCGATAGGTAAGAACAAATATTATAAATGACCTATATAAAAATGTATGAAGCATGCCACGATTTGTCGAGCGGTTCGCGGCCTCAGCGCGCGGCTTGGGGCGCAGCTTGAACAAAGGTACGGGAGAATGTTTGAGATGCCACTTTTCCCCCCGACCCTTGCTCGACGAAGTGCCAGCCCGCGCCGTAGCTGAGCCTGTAGCTTTAAATTCCCCGAATAATAATAATCATCAAAACTTGATCCAGCCTGTCCCATCTTGCTGTCCTCTCGTCAGCGACGCCCTAAGCCGAGGTCCGTACCCCACAGGGGGTGCCCTTAGCGAGCGTTCGCTTAATAATATAAGTAGTTTTACGCCCCTGGCTGGAGGCTTTGAGTCCGCTTAAGGCAGCCACAGGATAGTCCGGTTAAGTAGTCACGACCTCTCAAGGTCAACTACGAGATGCCATACCCAAAAAAAAATTAAAAAAATTGAGATGCCACGACTCAGAGCGGTACCTACGGACAGCGGCGGTGGAGCAGAGGCTTGGCGATTTAAATATTGAATACGATGACACTGCACCGCATCTCGCTAAGCCAAAAGTCGTGGCCAGGCGCTAGCGCGTTAGCGCGTTCTCTTTCGCATACCGCTCGACGTCTCGCTGAAAAAAACAGAGCGTGCGAAGTGTAGTTCGCGATATCACGACAATGTAGCTTGACACAGTTTCAATCACAATCCGAGAGGTTTGAAGGATACCTATTTCTGATCCCTTGCTTCATATTTTTAATAAAATCGTTTGCTCTATCAACATAAATAACGCAATGAACGTAGCTGAACTGTCAAAATTAAAGAAAATGCGATCCATTGTCATTAAAAATGTGTGTTAGGCAGTTACCCCACGAGTCTAATAATAGTACCTAATATATACCATTTTGAGTGTGATAGGCAGCGCCGCGCGCCGCAGTGACAAACAATTGTATCTACCTCATCGAATAATGAAACGAAATGTATGGAAAGGTTTTTGCGATTTCCGACTTCTAGTACTCAAACCTCAGTTGGTCCAATTTACATTTTAAACGTTATGAAATGGGTAGGTACAAATGGTTGGCTGATATTTTGAAGTTGAAATTTATAAAATATTTACTGTTTTTTTTTTTTTTTTGTCTTGCGATTGATTTTCATTTAGCCCCCAAGGGTTATTTATTCAGAAATTGGCAAAGACAGGATAAAGATCCACTACCACGGCGTTACACGTTTAGTAGTGCCGTTTGTTGGCCAGTTTATAGATAGGAAACTATCAAACTGTCGTCGGCGACACCACTCAACCTGAAACTTAATAATTTCGGGAAGTTCTTCAACTCATGAAAGATTTAAGCATCGAACTCCACTCCTAGCAAATGGTATGACACTCGCAGTAGGTATATCATACCATTTTTTTTTTTTGGGTGGGAAAGCATCAAATGACTTCTCCCGCTCTCGGTGGAGCAGTAGGGCGTGTCAGAGTTTTACTGACTAAAACCCACCCGTGTTCCTTCAGTTGCCTGTGCCAGGGCCACGGTTTTCTCTGTAGAATAACCCGGGCCTGGTCCTTACCGGACGGCGAGCTACCCATTGCTCGCCGTCCGCAAGCCCGCGCCTACGGTGGCCGGGAATCTGCAGGCGACTCCCGACGCCCAGGGCGTCTCCTGCGGCGGCTAGTGGGGGCGTGAGGGCGCAAGGCTCTCCCTCACCCGCTCCGCCTCCTCCTTCGCGAGTATTACTGCTTCGCAGAAGGAGGTGACGGCTTTCCATTCCCTCTCGCTCCGTACCATGGCCTGGACCAGGGCCGGACGCGAGAGATAGCCGCCGCCAATCGCCTCCATGAGGACACTGCGGTGCTCCACCCAAGCTGGGCATACCTCCACCGTGTCCTCCGGGCGATCCACACAATGGTGACTCCCGGGCGTTTCCTCCCGCCTTATGCGAAACAGGAACCTCCCGAAACAGGTATATCATACCAAGGATGCTTAAAGAAAAATGGTATTTCTACCACCAGATTAAGGAACAAAGTAAATTATTCAGGATATGAAATCATTAGAAGATAGACATTCCTGAAAAATCCCGAAGGTTTCTTACTCCTGTAACAGGCACAATTCGCCATATTTGTCCCAAGAGTGCAACGTAAATACGTAACTAACTAGATAACTCAAGTATAAGATATAATCACTCAAGTGCAGTAGACGCCTTGGTAGTAAACTTCGCTGATATGTCAGGTTCGATGCCCGATAGAGGCGCGTTGCACAATGATACCGGTGACACTGAATAACGGTTCTAATTTAAACCCATATCACACTCATTTGTATCTGGAATTTTTGATATTATCGGATTGTGTGTATTTTTACGAATTATCTGTTCACGTGTTTGGGCTTTTAAATTAATGGAAAGAGTACGTAGTTTGCAATTGATGTGGCCGCTTTTACAGAAATGTTTAATTATGAAATTACCACTCGATTTGTGACGAAATTCATGGCTTTAGTTCTGTTTGTGGGGTTTGTAGGGAGGGAAGCTTTTAAATATTGACAAAGCATTTTGGACTTAGGTACATTATGATTCTCCTAGGAAACAGGATCGAATGGCATAAAAAATATTTGCATCATGGCATGCCCCCCCCACACACGGTTCAAGTAAAACAAAGAACGCCTAACTGAAAATCATTACATTACAGTTCTTTTAGTTACACGAAATCGACTTCGACGTCTTAAGACGACAGAACCTAAACCTAACCTATAGGTAGCACGGGATGCTTGAATTTTTTGAGCTCGCTTCGCTTGCTCTTTTATTTTTGTTATTCTCAAACTTTTCTACATATATTGTGACAACGTAGCTCCTTTATCAGTACCTATGCCCCTGCCCCCACCCAGTAATAAATCCTGGATCCGCCCTTGCTCATCCCTCATAGCAAAAAAGCTATATAAAACTTATAGCCTTCAGACTTACCAGACTTTGAACGCAGTCATTCTCCGAATCATAATATACTCATTACATCGTGATGTAAACTGTAATACTCAGTCAATAAAATATTTCCAAATGCTTGACGTTTTCCATGCAATGCGGAGCTTAGAAAAACTCCCTTAAGTAACTGTCAACTAAAGAGAAACCTTCGACAGAATTCAGAAAGATGTAACATAATAATGGTATTTTAAAAAGAAACACACAGCACGCAGTCAAAAAACTTTCCCTGCTACAACAGTCCCAATCACAAAGAGTAAAAACACAAAATAAAAGTCAGTCAAACAATAAATAATAATTTATTTGTCACTCCATTGGAAAATATATAAAACTGTCAAATTGTTAAAATCACAGTAATTTTGCAAACCGATTCAAATCTTTAAAAGGGACCAGGAACACTTAGGTTGGTCACAGTGAGATGGCATAATTATTTTAATTGTACCTTGTTTATAAATAAATTGGCAACATCAGCCAAAGCAATTATTATGGGCAGCTTGGTACATGCATGGTTTACTCTAGCCATTCCTATCTGGGGGCACTGCCAGTGCCCCTGTCAAGAACAGTACATTTTTTAAAGATATGTATATGTACCTAGTTGTATAATACCCATACAAAAATAGATGGCGATTATTTCAGTCAAGCTTGTTTATCAATTTAAAAAATATAGGTACGAACAATTCCAACACTAGTTCTGTAATAAATGTAGACACCATTTTGTTCCTGGAAAACGATAAAAAATACATACATACAAGTTAAGGAAGAGTTCAGTTTATATAAAAATACGTATATACACATAATGCTTGAACATTGAACTAAACCACAATTGAAAATTATCTCTGGCACGCAATTTTAAACTCTATTTCAGTTGTGATTTTCTTCATTATCAGTTAATAATGCTGTTAAATTTGCGCTGAACATAAGAACACAGCTACCATTCACCTGAAAATGCCATGTATTTACTAAAACAGAAATAGCACAACATATTATTTTTAAAGCCCCAGCAAGAATTTACAAACCAAATGGTTTTTTTGTTATACGATTTTGAGATCAAATAATACCTACTTGTCGAATGCATTTTCTTTAAATATGTCCTAGTAAATTTCATAGATTTTCCACTTTATTATACATTTATTAAATTATTACATAAATACACAATATGCATTATTTAATAATTTCTTCTAATGTTAGAAGATCAGTCTACATAAGAAAATTGCTTTTAGGATATGACACTAATAAATTCATAATCTCTTTTAAACTTAGAAGTAATAATGGGATATAATAAATATTAATGAATACCAAACACAGTACTATACAGGATGGCAACCTGTTCGTCGGTTATTTAAAAAAGTCTGTTTCCTACAAAATTGCACCTACGCGGTCAGAATGCATTGGATTATGGAACAGTTTTTTTTAAAATGACCGGCGCAAAATTTCAACGCATCGCTTGGCGTTACTGAATCCACGGTAACAGGTTTTTCGAAACATAAGTAGATAGATACACTCCCGCGAAAACATGGATCAACATGCACAAGAAACCAAACAATGTTCACTCAATTTGATTTCCACTTGATACAGTATTTAACTAGGTACAATTATTTTTTTAAACAACTGAAAATATACGGGATTTAAGAATAAAATAGTAAATAAATGCAGTGTACCATGTTTTAAGTAATCCATCTAAGTACAGAAAGCCTTACGACTACAAACTTATTGTTATTATACAAGTGCGGAAGGATAACAAATATTATTAAAATGTTTTTTATTTTATTAAGCCTAAATGCAAAAAGTGCATTTTACATTTTTAAATCGTTCTTGCGACAGATAACATTATTTTATAAAAGCGTGCGCTGACACGTGCCGTCTGAACGTATTCAGAGGTCAGTCCTTCTTTCTAAATATGTGTTGCCAGATTTATGATAAAACATTATGACGCTGTGAATGTAATTCTAGTTTTAAGACACATGCCCAACAAATTACAAATAATGCCAAAAAGTGTAAAGATATTTTGATAGGATTGTTGCCTCTTACGACATAATACTTCATAAGCAGTACATGAAAAATCTATAAAAATGCTATAAAACTATATAATGTATTTAATTATGTTTATTTCTTTGATTTTGTCATTGAATACGAGATTCTTACATATTTCTGGAAAATGACGGGTTTATTTTATAAACGATGATTTAAGTTTAAACGTCAAAAATGTATGGTTAAACAGTCGCCTACCATAAATTAAATTTAAGCATCGTCTAAATCTATAGGAGTTAATGTTTAGGATAATTTAACTAGTAACTTTGTTTTTTGTTTAGGTTGGCAAATACAACCACCAAATATTAGATTATTGAACCAAAAGAGGATCATTTAATCTTCAATTGTCTGTGCCTACTATTGTTAGTGATAAAATACATATAATTTCACTTTTTTACTGGCTAACTTGAGCATAAGACCAAAAGCTTATCATGTATTTTACAGGAATGTTTCACATATCATTAAGTACATACAAAATTTTACAAAATGGTTTATTTTATTAATAGAGTCTACCTATAAGAAGACGACAGAGTTAAAAATGTACAATTTCTTACGAATCGCATGGCGGTAAAATAGGAAATCTTTATTTTCAAAATCAGTCTTTTGTATAACATTTTTATTAATTACCCAGAAGACTGGCCCAAAATTGTTTGCAAAATGTGAAATTGTAAAGTTTATGAAATAATTTAAAAAAAAAAATGTTGTAGGTACTTATACAGGGTTGCAGGGAGACATGAAATTCAGAACATGATTCTAGGACCCCGTCGCGTAAAAATAATGCGTCGGTTAAAAAAAAAATGCTGTTCCATAAAAAAGTGAAATATCTTCGCGGTGAAAATGTATAAAACAGCAAACATTTATTTGTTCAAATAACAGGTGATAATTTTCAACGCCACTGGTGTTCAGAATCATGTAGGTACTGACAACAACAGGTTGCAACAGTAAACAGGTTGCCCTTCGATGTCTCTGCCACCGCTATATGTATTTCAATTGATTAAACATTTCCCATTTTACCGCGAACGTTACAAAATAAATGCGCACGTATCAAATATATCTAGCATTGCTAAATTACTGAACCACATTCGGTGTTTTCGTCGATTTCGATTTCGTCTTACGTATACCTAATGGCAAAATTTTCGTCGGGTTCGATTTCGTCTTACGTTAGGTATTAGGTATATTGGCAAAATTATAGTCATACACGTTGTGACGTGTTTGAATCGGTTTTAAGGCAAAAGCGCCAGAAAGCCCGCGATGATCTAATTTTCTCAAGTTTTTTGCAATTTGCAGGTCATCATCTGATCAAGTTTATAGGCTATTCTGGTAAAACAATTTCCATGAAGTTTTCATAGAAATAGTTCAACAGGAGTCGCGTCTTTTGTATTATTTTAGTTAAAAGGAAAATTTAAATTCAATAACAACCGACATGATAGTTGACATGTACACGACACTCAATTCAGTTCAATTCTGCATAACCCTTTTTGGAAACAAGGATATTGAGGACAAAAACTTGAAAAGTATTCCTAAATTAATTTGCGATTCTATTCACAATTAGTTTTGGTGCTAAATACATAGTTTCATTTGGTGTAGGTATAATAAGAAAGTAAGTTATGAAACAAACGTCATATAGTTTTGTTTGAATACAACGAGAGCTTGGCGTATGTGGATATTTGTATTGTTTTGTCAATACTAACCGTAATTAATACAATTCATATTAATTAAAAGATATTGCCTTTTGCTTGTGTGACAACAGATGTTTTCGTAATTGTGTACCTAATAGGTTCTAAGTTTATATAAAAGACGATTGCTGGGAAAGGCTTATAGGTAGATATAAAGGCCACAGGTTAGGTTCTTAAATATAGAGTAGTAAGGCTTCGAAGGGCTAAAATATTTCGGAAACAAAATGGAGGGTTCCTGTTACATTTAGTATAGAAATCTCTACCGTAAAAACGGTGCGAACAAAAACGGTTTTATTGTAATTTTAAACAGTCAAATTTTTGGATCGATTTAAACACATCACAAATGTCCATCTAATGAAACTTACCGAAGCTTACGGCTAAATATAACAAAGATTTAAATCGTTAAATTCGCCCTAGCGCTTCAAAAGATGGTCACGTTTCTGTTTCATTGACAATGACATAAGAATAGTCATCTCGCTCACTCATATTGAAAATCGTATCTATCGTTTCATGAGGGATGAGTGAGCTCACTGTTTTCAGTACTGACAATTTTTCAAGCGACCGAAGTACGGTGAGGACAAATATAACGAATCTTTGAAGTTTGACTTAAGCTAACCTCACCAGTTGGGTTTATTGTGCGAGATGGTCCACTGTTGATAAGTGTTGTTGGGGTCACAAGGGACCAGGCCTAGTTGGCGCGAGTGAGGCTGGAGAGTGAGGCAGTGCTCGTGCAGGCGGTGGATTATGTGGTTATGTTTTGGGTCGAAGCTGGAATAAATACATGAAGGACATTTATAATTAATTTGTAGATTCCTTGTAAAAAAATGTGACACTAGACGATGGTTTTATGCAAATTAAGTATTTTTGTTTTACAGGTTGGCACGGATTTTTCGTTGGTTATTTAAAAAACTGATATTTCATAGCTGATATTTCATTTCAACATCCATTTTTCCACCGTATTTTTTTTTCATATCGTGTTTTGTTCATCTTTAAAATAAGTATTTATGAATGTATATTTTTGTTGGTAGTCAAATAGTCTATTGTTGGTGACCCTATTAAATAAATAAATTATGTGCACAGCCACATTATATGGACCTGCTGTTGGGTTCTTTTCTGACTGAAACCTGTCAACCTTCAAGATAAGAATGAAGAGGCTTCCTGGGTACGCTCGTTCCATCTTAGATCTCATCCATCGCTTTCCACCAGGTATGATCTTTTCCACCAAGAGCAATTCGTGATCTGTTATGCACGGAATATTTAGAACGATGTGTAGGTACTTTTTACTGCACCAGGCCAATCAGAGGCTGTACAGCTTGCAGACGAAGTCACGACTACCAAAGTGCGAAGATGTTAGTGCACAATAACAAATTTTACGTTACTAGGTAGTTTTTTAATGCACTCATTGGTATAACTGTTTTTCGAATGTTGTGTTCTAGATTCTTGAAAGCCTTGCATTTTGTAACACGATATTTTTGATATTGAATGTCTGGACTTAAAAAACTTTGGCCCCTGATTTTGTTAGGTCATTTTTTCTCATGGTTAGTTAGTTAAGAAATGTCGACTTTTTTTGTCGAACCTTTTTTTTATATGACGTGTAAAAGTGATTCCAATATCCCCTTTATGTAATGAATAAACAATTTCAATTATCGTAATTTGATGATGACCTTAACAGTTTTGAAAACTTACCTCCAAGGTCCGTCCACAGTCCCGAGTCTGCAGAAGGCTTGCTTCACACTGTCCACATCAGCTTCAACGCACCGCTCTCCCACCCCTAACTGACCCGCCTCGTTGAGGCGAAACAGTTGACTGTTGCCAGATCCATGACATGACGCAGTGCCTAGAAATTATGGAAGGGAAACATTTAACTGATGCTATAAAAACTTACTGACCTTCCAATGATCTACGTTTTTTTTTTAAATGGACCTTTAAAAACTTTTGGGGTTCTAATGATGTACGCTTTTCTAAGTTTTAGGAAAGCAAAATAGGAATTAGTTTGAGGTTCGATTAAATATGTTCGTTTGGAAGAGTTTTATGAATATTCGGGAAACATTTCTCCTGAGGTGTCGGTTTTCAGATTTATAACATTTCCCATTGAATATTTTGTTTTAGTATTGCGAATAAATGTTGATTAGTCTTGAATTCAATAAAATTGGACTTGTGAACTTATGATAGGTTTTTTTTCAGGCTCTTTGTTTATTAACAAAACAGGGTACATAAACGTAAAGTTCCAATTTAATAACAACATTTTTTTAAATATTTAAAAAAATAAATGATTCTAAAAATTAAGCAATGATTAGCGTCTACTTAACCATACATTTAAAGACGTTTAAAGGTATCTTAACTTTAAGCAACGTTTATAAATAAGGGGGATAGTAGATGAATCGATCTTCAACTTAGTTAGAAAGTAAGATAGATAATGAGTTGACAATAAAATCAAAAACAGTGACTTACCAATATAAGCCGGGGCACCCTTCCCCATAGTATCAAGACACACTCCAGAGGCCTTATTCTTCACCATACCCCAGTAAATATTCTTCGGCAGTTTGGGAAACTTATCGTAAACATCATAAGCAACATTATCCATGAACCAACTGAAACTCTTGCACTTCAGACGGTCCTTTAAAGCGAGCTGGTCAGTTATGTCTCCCATATCTAAGTAGCGAGCCATAGGTTCCCTTGTATAGAAATACTCCTTATGCTCATCATCAAACCAGGTCTCTATAACTCTCTTGTAGTTAATAGTAATAAGAGATCCCTTCCTGTTCTTAGCAAGGTTCCCGAATGAATATGGCATGAAGGCACGGTAAACGTGTCCCACTTTCGAACACGGCACCCATTCAATGCTTCCCCCGCATTGCCAGATCTTGAAGCTCAGCTCAAAGTTTTCTCCCCCCCAAACGAGTAGACCGGGATCGTAAGCCCCAATTTCAAGGAAATATTTCCTATTGATCGCGAATAAGCCTCCAGCGTGTGTGGGACTTTTGTACGGTTCTGATTTGTGTTTGTGAAGGTTCGATTCTCTGTCGGGTACTTCGTTTTCTTTGTAAAGCATGCCCCATTCGAAGATGCCTCTGTAGTTCATGCCGTGTTGGTAGACAGGTCTGTATTCGAAGGTTCTGTGGTCGACGCCATCGATGACAGGGACTGTCATGGTCCTGTAGTCTCTGTATATTGGGGCTAGGAGGGGGGGCAACCAGTTCAGGTTAACTTCACAGTGAGCATCAAGAAACACGATGACCTCACCGGTCGCCTCCTGCGCTCCCCTTGACCTCGTACGAATGAGACCTTCTCGCTGAGAATTTCTTATTACGCGGACTTTACCCTTCCACCTTTTTACGTAGTTGTCTAGGTTTGATTTTAAGTTCTCCTTGTCTGAGAAATCGTCCACCTAAAATAACAAATCCATATTAATTAAATATCTGAATGTGCAAGAACGGTTATGTTAACAAACAAGATAGGAGTACATCTTGAGAATGAGTCGAGGAATAATATCTTTTATGTTACCGCTACCTGCCTTTGAATATTAAGTTCGTGGCTATTATCAATTTGTAGAGAAATATAGAGGTTTTAATAATAGAGCATCGCATAGCCACATAAACTTTATATTTTCCCTTTACTTTGTGAATGATCCAATTCGAGGTTCCTAACGTAGGCATATGGCCGCCTCGGGACAATTGAGCAGTTGATTCTTTCAAGGAAATTTTGATGATTTTTCACAAATTTCGTGGATAGATAAAAAGGAAAGTTGTGAAAAATCATCTAAAATTTATCGGCAATAACTTGGCGGATGTTAGTTTTTAGGTGCTCCAACGTTCCAAACCAACAGCGTTAAATAATGAACGTTTCACGCGACCTCTGAACGTTTCATGCGCTGTGTGGTAAGTTGCGCCGTCTTGCAACGGCTCATTTTGTAATTGTATTGTTACAAAAATACAAACTAACATTTGACGTTTAAAACACGCGCCATTACTGACAGCTGACAAAATTATAGTGTTGCCACTAAGAACCTCGAATTGGATCACAAAAAAAAAACAGAAAAGTTTGATAAATTCATTAGTTAAAATGTAATGTAACTTTTTTTCAAGGTAGTTTTTGGGAAAACAATAAAAGATATCGCCATCATGTTTATCAAACCATCTGAATCTATACTATTCGGGTAGGGTTATCAACATGATCCATTAAAAGTTAATAAATACCAATTGATCGGTTATCATTACATTTAAGCAGTTAATGGCAAATTTTATCGACACTTATTTACATAATAATGGTGATTACAATCACACAGTTGACGCTGTTCAAAGTCGTAACGTTTCGATAACAGAGCTGAAAGATGCTTGTTAAATTATTTTATGTATGGCATCTCGCAGGTCAACCTATGAGGTTGTCGTCTGCTTAAGCGGACTTCATGCTTGTTAAAGGGGATGCGCTAAGGTAGCGCGCGAAATACAAATTTACTTGTTTTCGCAATTGGGATGATGTAATAT
The DNA here is from genome assembly GCA_963555695.1 of Dasypolia templi. Lineage (NCBI taxonomy): Eukaryota > Metazoa > Arthropoda > Insecta > Lepidoptera > Noctuidae > Dasypolia > Dasypolia templi. The sequence goes on along the minus strand of OY743137.1, from coordinate 5,820,933 downwards.
TTTTATTTTTATCTCAAAAAACTGTTTGTATCCAAATAGCGCAATCTTTATTACTAAAAGTGTAAAAGCTTAAAAAATTGCCCAGTTATAAACGTTTTAAGATAGTTGTTATAGAAGGAAAGCACTATCGTCAGTGTCCGGTTGTATGCCGCGAGAAATCACGGTACAGCGGACAGAGCTCCGGCAGGATCTCATGGCGACATGGAGGGTGCGATTGTTGAAACCCAGTGCTGGGCAAGCCACAATAGCGGCGATAAGTCCCCTCTTTGAGGAGTGGTTGGAGAGGCGCCACGGCGTTCTCACCTTCCGCCTGATACAGGTCCTCACCGGACACGGTTATTTCGGAAAGTGCCTGTTTCGCATAAGGCGGGAGGAAACACCCCGGTGTCACCATTGCGTGGATCGCCCGGAAGACACGGTGGAGCATACGGTGGAGGTCTGCCCAGCATGGGCGGAGCACCGCATTGTCCTCGCGGAGGCGATCGGCGGCGGCGATCTCTAACGTTCGGCCCTGGTCGGTGGAGCGAGAGGGAATGGAAAGCCGTCATCTCCTTCTACGAAGCAGTAATGCTCGCGAAGGAGAGGCGGAGCGCGTGAGGGAGAGAGCCTTGCGCTCTCACGCTCTAGTCGCCGCAGGAGAAACCCTGGGCGTCGGGAGTCGCCTGCAGAAGCCCGGCCACCGTAGGCGCGGGCTTGCGGACTGCGAGCAATGGGTAGCTCGCCGTCCGGTAAGGACCAGGCCCGGGTGGACGGCGCGTCGTGTTCCACGCGCGCCTCAAAGAGATGGCAGCACTAAATTACGGGGTTCGATAAGGCCGATGCCTCAGGGTCCCGGGAAATTCGAAAGAGAAACCGTGACCTTGGCACAGGCAACTGAATGAAAACGGGTGGGTTTTAGTCAGTAATAGTCTGACACGCCCTCTCCACCCAGAGCTGGGGAAGTCATTTGATGATTTCCCACCAAAAAAAAAATGTGTCAGGTTGTATGTTGATTAAAACATGATTCGCGACCGTAATAAATATGGATATTATCTATTTATCGAATTATAATCTTATGAATCAGAAATAAAATTCCTGAAGTTCCAATTGGCCTCAAATGTCATGACTTCATGAAGTACTTATTCAATAGGGTTTTAAAAACTTAGAGAGATGTATGAATGCTTTATATGATTATAAATATGAAAAGATATGATGAACAGGGTGTAATCCTCCGACCAGACAGTTGCCCACTAGATACGATATCTAGTGGGCAACTGCCCGACAATTAAAATCATCAGCGCCCTCAGGACACTGCTGGTGGTGTGTGAGCGATATGCGGAGGCACAGGGTCTTAGATATAATGCAGAAAAGACCTATGCTGTACAGCCTATCACACTCGCGGGGACCGCTCTTGAGTGGGTCACATCCTTCAAATATCTGGGGCACTGGGTCACCGCTACACAGGACGATAACATTGACATGGAGAGGGAACGTTAGGGCGCTGTCAGTCAGGAGCAATATGTTGATCCGTAGGTTTGCGAGGTGTTCAAATGATGTAAAGTGTATGCTGTTTAGGGCGTACTGCCAATCTTTTTATACTTGCAGTCTATGGGTCAACTACACGTAGAGGGCTTACGGCGCCGTGCGACTCCAATACAATAACGCATTCAGGGCACTGAATGCGTTATTATTGTGAGGCTGCCGCGACACTGCAGCGCATCAGGGATGTTCGCTAAAGCTCGTGTAGATGACTTTTATGCGATTATTCGAAAGCGTATCGCATCCCTGGTGTGGCGGGTGCGTAGCAGCGCCAACAGTCTCTTGATGACCGTATCTGATAGGACTGATGGCCTTATTTGGAAGCACTGGACGAGGACGCTACTGTTGCCTTCAAACCGTGCCCAGAAGTAGTTTATGTAGTGTGAATTTTGAATATATTTACTATTATGTTGTACGAACACTAATTTGTAAGTTTGTTTTATGTCCTTACTAACAATATTGGATTGTACTGATCTGACAAATAAACTTTATTATTATTATTAAAATGGGGAAGTTGTATATATGCTAGCTGCGCGGTAAACTCTGATTGCGCGATGCAGGATTTGTGTGACGTCAGTGTGATGCGTTGTTTGCATGTAGCGGTGTAGATGCCGCCACAATTATATAAATATATATATGTTAAGGCTGCGAATCATATCTAGATCAACATACCAGCTGATACTGACCCGCGCCGTGGGGTAATTGCGAAACACACTATCAGTAGTAATGACTTTCATTTTGACAGCTCATCAACATTCATTGCGTTATTTACGTTGTTGAGCAGACAAATTTTTCGAACCTAAGAAGCAATGGATTAGCAATATCCTTAAAAAATGATTCAGATTGCGATTAGTAGCGTATCCTAGAACATACATAAAACGTAAAAAGAAATTTAATTTTACGGGAAATTAATTGTTGTTAATTATATGTCGTTTTTAACAGTCTTTAATTTCTGCAAGTCTGTGACTTTAATATTGGGTTTAGACTTGGTTGCTAGCCACCATTGTACCGACCCGTAAGCTTTAATGAATAGTTTAACCGTCTTATTCATACTAAAGCCATTCGCTGTATGAACCTATTATTAGCTATCGAGTTGTTTTGTCCCTTTCTGTCAAGTTAAAATGAAGTTCGACAGAAAGGGACAACATAAACTCCGTTTAAGAACTGTCACTGTCATTATTTTCTATGGAATATTGACACTGACAGTTCTTGGACGAGGTTAGATGTGCTGAACGCGTTGAGTAACATTGGTGCAATCTGCACTAATATCATCAGGCTTTACTAATCACCAAGTAGGTTATAGATACTACTCGTACAATAATACAGTCCTCGAGGCCTAAGTCGAGCTTTGCATTGGTGTGAGTGATTCCAATCGCACAGACAAGAAAGCTAACTCGAGTAACTAATTAAAGCAAAACTAATCCAGTTATTACCCATTTGTTTACTAAGGTTGATTACAGTGGTCAAGCCACCTAATTTGATAACGGACCGAGTCGGTTGCTAATCATTGATTTGTTATTCGCAAGTTATGACGTCAATGTTTAGCTGAAGGCGTTAGTAAGACAGCCTTTTTAGGGTTCCGTACCTCAAAGGAAAAAACTGAACACTTATAGGATCACTTCGTTGATCTCTCTGTCAGCCACTCAGCCTGTCAAGACCCTTATCTTAGGAACTTAATATCAAATACGTAAGTCTGCGGTCTCTTAGTGCTCTAAAAAAAGCTTCTAATTCTATTAACGTAATAAAAAAATACGGCGATTTATGCGACATATTTTAATACTCGCAAATAAATCAAAACCTATAGGGTACTTCTCCTCTCTACCAAAAGTCCACATATCGTTAATTTGTAGTTTAATCACATTTAAAAAAAACATTTTTTGCGATTACAAACATACTTTTGCATTGGAGAATTAACCATGACGTATGTCAACGTATAGGATAACACATTTTTTACTACAAAATAGGTATATATATTATGTCCAATTATGTAAAGAAAAAAAAAGGAAAAGCACATGGTTGGGTGACGGTAGCGCCCGAAGCCAGAGGCCTGACTCCCATTCTCTCACAGAAAGCGAGCAAGCACCACAGAGAGCGTGCCCGCCTGCACGCTCAGCAGTATTGTGGGCGTATTTAAAGTGGTTATTCCGTACCAACCTGCAGAGCGGCTCACCGCGCTGTCTCTGGTAAGTTAAGTTTGCTTTTGGAATTATTTCATCTCAACTACGGAACCGTTGAATTTGTAATTCGTATGCGCCCTAGTGTTTGAAGTCGGTTTGGAACTTGAGGGGTATTCTGAAGAACCTACGTGATGCGTTAGAGATTGTTGTGTGTTTCGTTTAACTAGGTTGGATACTTAGAAATGGTGAAGGTTTGTAGTCTTAGATAAGTTTCTTACGGGCTTCGCTCTGGGCTAACAGTCAGCTGGGCTAATAGTCAGTAATTATAAGTTTACAAGTTTATTCCTTAGAAGTCACCTTAGCTATATGTACTCTTGTGGTAAGACCCAGTGGTAGGCTATGGCGTCCCGTAGGCGCGGCGAGTAATGGGTAGCTCGCCGTCCAGTAAGGACCGGGCCCGGGTCGACGGCGCATCGTATTCCACGCGCGCCTCAACTCTGACCCCGTCATTTTGTGCTGACATCTCTATGTCAGAACAAAATGACGGGGTCCGATAGGACCGACGCCTCAGGGTCGCGGGAAATTCGAAAGAGATAACCGTGGCCCAGGCACATGCAACTGTAGGAACACGGGTGGGTTTTAGTCAGTAAAAGTCTGACATGCCCTTCCGCTCCACCCAGAGCGGGAGAAGTCATTTGATGATTTCCCACCCAAAAAAAGGGCTATGCGTCATTTTTCAGTGATTGAATTTATTTAGGAATTTGAATAATTATGTAGATTTACGTGTTGCTTGGGAGTTAGTTGTATGTTTCGTTTCACCAGACTTGGATGTGCCGAAGAATCTTAGATCAAGTGGTTCTCATGAATTTCAGATTGGAATTAAAATACAGGGGCATAGGCAGTAACTATAACAAAATAGAAAGTAACAAGAAGCTCAATTTTAATAACAAATACCATGAATTGAGTAAAACACAATAAATCGGAATTTGAATCGTTTTTAAACAGATTGCTAATGCAGCTTTATAAGTTCGATAAAAAATCTGCTCAACAATGTAAATAACGCAATGAATGTTGTTGAACTGTCAAAATGAAACAGATTAGTCGTAATGGTTTACGAAAATGGGTTACGCAATTAAGCTGCAGGTTAACTAAGTTGATTTCAGAACGACATCTCAAAAAATATCATAAAGCAAGATTAGTTGCAATGTAAACTGAACTTTATTTAAACGAATTAATGTTCATAATTCAAAAGGGCAATAATTGTAAATGTGGCTTGTATACGAATACACTGCGTAGATTGATTGATAAAATTAATGTTTGTACTATGTTTTATATTCAAAGTTTACGTGTAGTTATTTTGTGATTTTTTTATTACATTTTCCGAAGTTGGTGTGTTATCAGCACGCCGATGCCGCCATGCTCTAATGGCAACTTTACTCAATCATGTAATTTTAAGAAGAGAAAATGGACGCGATTTACAAGTTGTTATTGGATATACCAGTAGTGATATTCAGAAACCATCTCACGGTGAAAACTTAGGTGAAGTGAGCGTGGAGTGAGCTGTCAGTGCCACTATTGCTAGAGATTGATCAAGCCGGGATGACACTGACAGCTCACTCCACGCAAGTCTTCCAGGTAAGATTTTTACTCGACATGCTGCTACCGTGGATTCAGTATTTACATGATTCGGAACCCCCCAGGGTTGAAATTTAACGTCGGTTATAAAAATAAACTGTTCTATACATTTTGACCGCGAAGTTATTGCACTTTTCTATGAAACAGCAGTATTTTTTTTTGTATTCACGCTAAGGGGTCTAGAATCATGTGCCGACGGTTGAGTTCATCTTTTCAATTTGCGCGTTGATATCCCTGCCGCACTGTATTTCTGAACCTACCATTTGAGAATTTGGTGTGTGTTATATAAAGAATCAAATGCTTATTTGAAATCATCAGCTTTTGCATTAATCTCAAATAATGGTTCTTTGGGTAAATCCAGCAATACTCTGATTCCATTGCCAGAAGAACTTTTCTAAACTATGGTAACTTTTATTCAATCACTACTGCCTCTACCACTGCTGGGGCACAGGCCTTCTCCCTGTGAAAGGGAGTGGGCCGTAATCCACCACGCGGGCCCAGTGCGGGTTGGTAGTCTATGTCACATGCCATCGAATTTTTGGTTCTAGGACATGCCGGTTTCCTCGCGATTTTTACTTCACCGTTTTGAGAGCAGTGGTGGGCAACCTCACGATCTACAACTCGTAAGTCGGGGCCGATACTACTGGGCCACCACTGCTCTCGTTTATGGGTTATTAACACGTAAGTTATGGATAGATAACAAGAAGCAACAACCTGTTGAGAACGATCAAGCTTAAAGTAATTTCAGTGCGTGCAATAATTAAACCGACTTTCTAACGACGAGATAAGGATGCAAATGGGTTGTCCTTTTCTGACGCTAAACCTGTCTTTTCAAACAAAATATAATATGTACCTATGTTTTTTTTTTTAATCATACAAGGGGCTTCACTAGATTAATTTTGGAGTTAACTAGGTATGCAACTACAAAATATGTATATCTCGGAAAAGGTGACTTTGGTGTCGGCCCTTCAGCTCCGTAAAATTGCATGCTTGTTAATTTACACCTACACATCACAATCCAAGTTCTTTTAGACACGCTTCGAGTTATTACAATAGTTATCGTCATTAAGGGACTGTTTCACGGTTTACGTTTAAAGAGGAATATAACGAAATTCTCTGCCAGATAATTCTGTTAATCGGAATTTTTCTAGCATATCAATTGCATAACAGATGAGCTCGTAGCTTAGCAATACGCAGCTGCACGGGGCCATCGATCAGGGAAAACTATGCTTTAAGAGCAGCCGGGCGTCGAAGGGCGCTTAACGATCTCCGGCCACCATAAGGAGGGGCCTGCGGGCGGCGAAATTCAGGCTGTGTCGTCGCTCGAGCAGTCAGGCTTATAGAAGTGGAACGCAGTATGCGGGCCTTAATACATTCGGCTCTTGTGTGTGTTTCTCGGACTAGAAGTGCTCGCGGGCAAGGGTCTCTGACTGCTCCTCGGTACATTACAGAGATTTTAGAGGAGCACTTGGTGATTATGCGGGTTTTGTTGACAGTGGGTTCATGTCGATGCACGATAACGCCCGCTGTCACATCGTATTAGTTGTAAGAGACTACCTGCAAGAAGTTAGAATCACTGTTATGCGCTGGCCGGCGCGAAGTACAGACCTGAACCCTAAAGAGCAACTTTGGGATGAACTTTGAAACGACAAGTACGGGCAGGTGATCCTGACCCTACCACTCTCCAAGACCTACAAGATGCCGTCGTTGCAGAAAGGGATAAAATTCCTCAAGAGACTGTTGTAACATTAATTCGGTCCATGACAGAACGCATGAAAGCAGTCATAGGGGTTGGGGGGGTAACAATAGGTTTTAAGTTATTTTTAAGGACTGTTGTTATTTTAGCTATTATAATAAAACTACAATTTTAATAAGTTGCTATTTATTCTCTGATGCAAAAAACATATCTTAGGGCTTGATTCCGAAATTTAAATAAATTGCCTTTCCAATGATTGATTAATAAGGTTAAAATGACTTTGAAGGGAATTCTTGAGAGGTGCGATTTTTGTGACGCCGAGTGTAGGAGGACGTGTGGTCATGGGATCAGCCTTACTTGTTGGTAGGGCCTGCTAGGCATGGCGGGCTGATACCAGTCAGGGGTGCGGCGAATGCACAAGTACGTAGGAGTCCGACATAAGCCTCAGTTCTTCCCAGATGGAGGGTATCCATGAGGATATCCCCACAAAAAAAAAGGTACGTTTGCCGCGGTTGGTCCGTAGATGTATACATACCGAGACCACACCGGGTCTCGGCAAGCACGTTAAGCTGTTGGTCCCAGCTGTGAGTCTTACCAAGAGGTATCATATTACCCAGCAACTGGGTTGTGGAAGTCAGATGGGCAGTCGCTCCATGTATACTGTATACTGGTGTTCAGCTTCATCCGGTTAGACTAGAAGCTCACCTCAACGTTGTAAGGAAAAAGCTACCAATTCTTACAGTCACCATCGGAAGGATGAGGGAAATTCCTAATCCATTGCTTCATAGGTTTGAAAAACTATATCTAAATTAACGCAATGAATGTAGTTAAATTGTCCAAATGAAAAGCGTTGGAAATTAACTCGAAGAGATGGTTATAAAACCTTTTTTTTAAACTAAGAACACTCGCGATCAAGTCACCTTTAAAACATACAACAAAAAAAAGGTTCAGCCGATTGAGAGCTACGATATAGATATAGAGCCGCAGACAGACACACATATACACACGTTAAACTTATACAGCGGGGTAATTGCGTAACACACTATCAATAGCAATCGCTTTCATTTTGACAGTTCAACAACATTCATTGCTTTATTTACGTTGTTGAGCAGACAAATGAATCGTTGCTTTTTATTTTCATTTTACTTTATTTTTTTTAATGTTTTCAAGAGTGTGTTTAGTTTAGTTTGTGATATTTCTGTGCGAGTCATAATAAATACTTTTTTCTTTCATTCTTTCTTTTCAATGGATTAGCAATATCCTTCAAAATGATTGAGATTGTGATTGAATGTGTGTTACGCAATTATGGTGCAGGTCTTGTTAATGGCCTTTTAAACCCCCGACGGAAAAAAGAGGGGCGTATTCCGTCGGGTAGTTAAAAGGCCACCGTTATACATATCTACGTTGCAAAAACTCACCAACACAATTTCATGGAGAACATTCGGCGGCGACCTGTCAATGACAGAGTGCACAGTCCTCATGAGGACCGAGAACCCTTCATTGTGGAACACGATGATTACAGACGTGCTCGGCAGCTCGACGGGGTAGTGCCAGTACTTGCACTCTTCTAGACGAGTGTCGGGAATCGATCTGAGGGTGAAAGTGGTCTATTAGGGTTGACACTTGACGACATTTGGCACAGCGAGAAAGATAAGAGTGCGCGCCGCGGAATCGAATCGCATCGCCGATTCCGCCGCGCATCTTTCTTGCTCTACAAAAAGACAATCCTGAGCGATGGAAAAGGATAGAGCATGAAGAAAGGCGATTCCATGATGACAGATGGGACCAGCGAGTGGATCGTGAGTCATGTTAAATACTCAAAAGCTGGTTAGAACAACCTGGATGCCTAATATTATAGATTGCTGTGAGCTTATACCACTTAATTAATTCAATCAACAATTTGCAAATTGTCAGCACTGACGACTGTTTCATCGGCACTTCAAACTGATTTAAAGAAGATGTTCCCCGTAATTTGTACACAAAAAGGGGAAGCGCCAGGTTGCCCGCGAAGTTCAAATTTTATTACTTGTTTTTACAATTTGCACGTGTCAAGGTGCATGTTGAACGAAATATGATTCGCGATCATGACAAGTATGTATTTACAGAATTATAACCATTAAAGCATCAACCCTTTAAGTTCATATAATCATATTCATATATATATATATGAAGTTGTCAAAAATAGGGTTATATTAACTTAGAGAGGGTTGTGTCAAATAATTTCAATAATATTATAGTTCTTTAGATACACATCTGTTACAGTCGTGAATCATATTTCTTCTTTTAACTGTTTGATGTTTTAGAAAATTTGGTACCATCGAAAGGTTTTCTAAATTATTATGTACGCAACTGAATAGCAATGAAGGCCATTCAATTTAAATTTGAAAGTTTAGGGAAAAGTTATATTCAGTGACGAAATCTGGGAAAGAAAAAAAAACTCGATCCCATGACTTTCCGGCTATGCTTTTTAGGGTACTTAATTGTTGCAAATGGGTCACACTACCACGTCCTGGAAGAAATACGTAAAATTACAAGTCACCCTGTACACAAAGAATAAATAGTTACAGAAGGTCGGCTCCATATTAACGAGCGCCAACGCACGCATATACCTATATAGAAACGCTGGAGATCTAGCATTATTTTGACCAACGTTTGATATCGTACCTACGTACGCGTCTATGTGTGCGTGTGCCAGTTTTCATTCGTTTTATGGAGTTATGCTGTTTATTCAAATATCGTGTTTTTTTAATAAGTATAGGGCAATCCAGTAGCTTTCTTCAAGTAAAATCTTACCTATTCATAGCAATATCGTTGGACGCAGCAATATTCATGCCGTATTCACTCTCCGACTCGGCGATGTCGTTGGCCCTGTCTTGACCCATGTGGTAAGGTTTGCCTTCTTCTCCGGGGCCTTTTACCGTCTTTAAGTCTCTGGGCTCAAAGTTGCCGAGTTCTGAAACAATCAATATAGCATTCCATTAAAAAATTAAGTCCTGACTCACTAACTGACTCATCAATCCCTATTACAGACAGGGAAATGAATTGTAAAGAAAATATATACCCCTAGTCAATTTGCCCGTGTTATACCTACTTCATGCAACTGTCAAAAATGACAATTTTTATTTTAATATGCAGACAATTAAAGTTGATACACAATTAAATGAACGCTGTAATTTTTTCACAGAGCATCCGTAATGTAGACGAGGAATAAGGTTTTTCCAAAATACCCACGGGATTGTGAATACATAATTAATATTTACTCCGGGATAATATTCAAGAATCACCATGTGGAAGTGGGCCGGCCATGTCTGTTAACGGACAGAGGGTCGATGGAGCAGACATGTGCTAGAGTGGAGACCGCGTTTGGCCAAACGTAGAGCGTCCGCCCTGCAGCACGATGGATCGATGATTTGAAGAAGGTGGCTGGCAGCGGATGGACGCGGACTGCTCAGGACCGGGATGGCTGGCGCTCTTTCTTTGGGAGAGGCTTACGTTCAGCAGTGGACGGCAATTGGCTGATGATGATGATGACGGGATAGTGAATATTTTCGGAGAACTGGGTGTTGTAGACTCCATAGCCTGACTGAAAAATCCGTTTTTATTTTTAGGACTCTGACCTTAAAAGGTAAAACTGTTTGTAAAAATATAGCAACGTTAATTTGAGTAGGTCAGCGCTCAGAATACAACATAACATGTAAGAAGCCAATTTTTGGGTAATTGACAAGATTCAAAACAGTGTTGCGATTGATTTTGACGTTAGTTGAATCTAAATTTAACTAACATCAAAACCTTTACTTTTATCTTAACTTTTATTTTATTAGTAATTAGTTACCAAAAAAATAAAAGTAATTATGCAGTATTAATTCAATTAAAATCTCGTTTTCGGTGTCCTACGTTTGGGCAGCGCCTTAAATACAACATACATTTTTGGGACAGCAATGTTCTGATGATGAGATAGCAATTATATAAATATATGTAACCTACTCTAATTTTGGTTTAAACTTTTAGGAGGTAGATGCACGTCGATAAGTAGGCACTACAAATTCAGTGGAACCCCCCGAAAGTTTTCTAAAAATAAGGTGCATATTTTATTTTCATAGGATTCCATTGTCACTTACTCAAGTTTACTCAACTGTCATCGCATTTAAGTAGGTAAGTTGATTTATGAGTGACCATTTTAAATAGGTACTAAATAAATGGTAACTATTTTTCTAACTATGATATTTACATTAAAATTATGTTACGCTAGTCAGTCATTTGCCTAACGACTCGTATGGAGTTTACTCCACTGTTGGTCAGTGGTACATCAAAAATTAAAAATACGGAAACAGTTTTTTGAAAAAAAAAAAAAAGTTTGTAAGTTATGAGCGTCGAAACTTCCATTTTCCATCAGTAATTAGAACGCGTCTGTGGGCGTAAATAAATAGCTCACGGAGTATGAAAATGGAAAAATTGTTACCTTACAGGAATGGATAATTTATTCAAGAATTCTATGTAATTTAATTTTGAATAAATACATCCAGTAGTTTTTTCATAATATGTAGATACCCAAAGGTCTGTTCATGAAATTGTAAGCGTTCGTTTTCGCTATAAATCATCGTCTATTTCAGTTTCTCATGCGATGTTAGGTGAAATAGCATGCATATTAGCCTAGCATAATAAGTAGGACCTAAAGAAGTGTGTTGGGAAAGTTCGGCGCTGGCATCAGACCGCACAAATAAAACTCACGGCTAATTTGGCAATAATTTTGAATGCAAACAATGTTTATCTACATAGTATCTAATGATAAGCTAATATGCTCTTATTACAGAGGTTTCAAAACGAAATACAGGAAAGCAAAGACCCAGCTTACTCAACTTTTATTGATGTAGCGATACAAGAACGAATGCCGTTTACTATCTATATAACCAATCAAAACCGTTCGTCTTACATCTGGAATAACGAAAATAAAAAGTTTATACAATCTGATATTTTCGTGATCCCGTCGCCCAGGATCGAAGGAGCTGTAAGCCCAGGATCGAAGGAGCTGTAAGTCATGGAGAAAGGCATGTGCCCAGTAGTGTTAATTGAATTAAAAACAAACTCAATTGTGTTAAATACAAGCTTACTATCTGTCGCCACCTTTTTCATTTTACTCATTCACTCCTATTAATTTGCTTAAAAATCCAAGTGCGTTTTGCAAATTCTTGCATAAATATTTAGTGTCTCTGGCGGGTGTTGCAATTAAGTGTGTTGCGTTTAAGTATCTTGCATAAATGTTTAGTAAATTTGTATGTTAATCGTACATAATGTTTTGAAAATTGGTGTCTGTTGGCGAGAGTGATACTGTTTATCTGGAGACGTGGCTTGACTATAAGTGTCAATATGTAATAAATGTAATTTGTTGTCTCCATAGAAAAACAACCAATTGGCATGATGACTATTTTTTTATTCTTGTCTCAAAATACTGTTTGTTTCCAAATAGCGCAAACCATATTAAAAAAAGTGTAAAAGCTTAAAAAATGGCCAAGTTATAAACGTTTTAAGATAATAGTTAGACAAGGTCAGCACTATCGTAGAAGTGACGTCACGACTATGTAACTTCATACTAGCGCCGTACATTGTCAGTAACGCGCGACAAGGACGGCAATAATCCCCTCTAAAAACTTTTAAAGCGTGTATCTTCTTCAAATTTACACTGGATTAACAGATTTTTTCGATTATCTCATTTTTACTAAGCCTTCTTTGAAATTACATTATTTTTTCGAACATTTTTAATATTAGTCATCATCCCAATTGGAACTGTGCACCTAGCTTCTGACGTTTCATAACTGCCAATGTATTTGGATTTTGAATGTGTCACAAGTTCATTGAAAATGTATGAAGGGTGTTACCGGTAGGCTGTGGTATAAATAGTCAGTTGTGGAATTATGGCAGACACTCATCACAGGGTTCCTGTAATTAGGCTGTGGAATACCAAATAGGCAATGGTTGTTGTGTTAACAAAGTTAAACACAACACCCATTGGTTCAAACTAAGTCACAAATGGAATTGAGACAATGACAACAGGGCTAAGAGAAGAGGTACAAATGGGCACAAAAGCAAAAAACGTGAAATGATTATAAAAAATAAGTTTAAATAATAAATTATTATATTATTGTATCAATTTCTACAACGTTAAATACACATTAAATAACAAGCTAGCAGTGTAATTATTAAAATGTTGTTATTTGCCATTGAATAACTTCTGCAATTTATTTGCATACATATAATATTTATGTACTTTTAAGTAGTAATTAAAAGTTTCGAAGTAATTATTTGGCACTTAGTTGAACCATAAAATTGTTATAAAAAGTCACAACCATTAATTTAGAATATCTTTTATATTGGGTGTGCTTATAGGTACACCTCTGCCTAACCCTTCTGGGATTACAGGCGTGATGTTATGTGATCTTTTATAATAACACAATGACTTTTCAGAGTGCTAGAATTAATTTTTTAAAGATAATTTTTTTATTGCTTATCACATTTTTTTTTTTTTACAAAAGATATCAGAAAGCTAAAATGTTAAATTTCTCAAAACAACTTTAAACCTTTTTTATCTAAACAACCCTATAAAACACATGTTATTCATTTTAAAAAATACCTATTATCTCATAATGTAACAATACACAAGAAAGTAAGAAGTAGGTATACATTTCCATAGTTATTTGATAGTCTAGCTACTGAAATGCCTAATTTGTTAGCAGAGGTAGTGATGTTAGAGAGTAACTTTTCAATATCAGTATAGTTCAATATTTAAGCCACTTGATGTAATCTGGTTATGACATTTTAACATACATTATCTATGAATTTTTAATTGTCTTTTATCAATGTGATGTGATAGATAACTATCTGAGATTTTATTTCAAAGAATTTTTGATTAGATTTAACTCATTATATACATTAACTTCATGTAGAATCAAATAAATAAATTAACTATAGAACCAAAAACACCTATCTGCTGCTATGAAGTTTCCTAACACAATTAAACCATAATTAGTAGTTTTATTACCATAGAAAGGAAATACAAATGGCATGCCACAATAGTTTGCAACACAGCTGAGAATACAACGATACGTAGTATTATACAGTGCACAAAACACGTACTGACGTAACAAAAACACTGTGAAGGCTTTGGCACCAACACTTAGGCTTAGAGGCCACATAACAGTACTTTAATCTTAACATCTATAAGCACCGAAAAAATTGCATTAATAAATGTTTATGTCAATAAACTTTGTTACCTGTCTTCAACGTCGGGTAAACATCCTGGTGTGACTTAAAATATGCGGCATGGGAGTCCGAAATTAATCCAACATCGGAATCAGAGGCAACGTTATCCGTGGACCACCTATGCAAACCGTATAACAAAACTAATAAAACTGCGCAGGCTGATGTCATGCGGATGATCCGGCCCCTTCTCACATTAGTGATCCTCATTTTTCTTATAAATATATTAGCACATAACAACTGCGATTTTAAAAGAAAAATATTTTCGGCCGTGCCGAGAAATCGTCGACGATCGAATCGCAGATGACGTTTAGATGCAGATGACAAATTGACAACGTCAACATGCTACGTTCCGTAATACGTTCAAGTTGCATTTTGTGATACGTGTACTTTGGGTGTCAAACATTTCTTTGTGTCGTAACCACTTTGGAATATGAATCTTGCCCAGTTCTAGGCTTTCAGGTAGTTTGCAAAAAATCTGAGCCTAAATGCTCTGGATCGAAGACAGAGAATCTGAAAAAAATAAAATGATTTTTGACTTTTTGTTTCCGAACAAAACGAAATGGTTTTCATTAAAACTTCACCAAAGAGTACTATAATTAGACGGGTACGAACTTCACCAGTGTGACCAGATTCAGTATTTTAATACTTTTTCAGTATATTCTACTAATTTTTCCGAACGTCAGTATTTTTATGGGTATATTGCGGGAAGTCAGTATTTTTCAGTCTTTTTGGGTATAACTTGGTTATGAAGTTATTGTAACACCGAAGCGATCTATGTCTTCTCTTATTAGTTTGTGGCAGGAAGTTTCCCCGTTTAGCGGTACATTTTATTTATAAGCAAAGATCAAAGAGTAAGTCACTGATAGAAAATGTCAAGTGGCTGCCGCCGCATTGATATAATAAATGAGAAGATTTAAGTTAAGTTGGACTTCTTTTTTATTCCTATTGTTGTTGTAAAAAAAAAAAACGGTCATTATAAAACAAATATTTAGAAAAAAATAAGTCTACATTTTCAGTTTAAGGGGTAGTTAAGTATTAGGATATACTTACATAAAATACTTCCTTGTCTGTGTATGAATCACAAATAGTATAGCATCGACTCGCCTACTACAGTTGGTTTGTTGAAGTGAAACTCAACTCAAATAATTTATTTCAATAAAACCATTTACAGGCACTTTTGAATTGTCAAGAAATGATTTTGTATCTAGTGTTTGTAAATCTCTGTTATGTTTACCAGTATGTAGTGCTGCATGCGGGCGCATATTTTCACAGATAAATTTAATAAAAACAGAACAAAGAAACAGATTCGGAAACAAAAATGTGTCAGCAAGTTTAAAAACAAATCAAGATGTTATATAAAATTCTAACATTTATTGTGATGATGATGATTGAATAAAACGTGTTATGAAAATCGGTATTTTTATTGGTATATTTGCCCTTTGTAAATCGGTATATTTCAGTATTGTTTTGAGGTGCTTCGGTATTTTTCTAAAATTTAATCTGGTCACACTGAACTTCACAGTCTTCACACTTTAAAGTTTGACAGTTCGACGATCCGGTGGATTTTGAATGTTGTTCGTGAATTTTAATGTTTGAGGTCTGGTGTAAGTGATACGGGATAATATCTTGTGTACAGTGATATCAACTTTATTGTTCCGAATTAAATAAATCAGAAGTCACAATGGAAAGAAGTATGTATGATTCTTGCATGAAATGCCAACCAGAATTTTGACTCACTATTATTCAATCTATATGATAGCAGTAAATATATTTTGAGGTATTTCTATAAACATTTGTAATGTATCCCTTCACCGTATATAATTGAAAAAGATCACGGAATGTTTTCTCATAAGTATTCTAAATTCTGAACATTCAAATGTTTGTTAACATCTTCAATAGTACACACATTTTCTTCTGCGTCTTATATTAATTTGTGTTACTTAATACAGCACAGGCCTTTAAAATGGAGAACTTCATAGACAACTGGAATGGAGACTTTCCAAACTATCCATTGACAGCTCCAGACCTGAAGAAACCTCATTCAGTGATGGGAGCCCTGTTCCAGCTGTTTGATAGACTGGGCATTGATATTGATGTTGTACTTGCTGTAAGTAATATCATGAAATCAATTAATCAATTTAAAATAAAACATGCATCTGCTTGGGTTCAAAGTGGTGTTAAAGTCAAAGTTATTTATTTGCAGTAAAACAAGTTTAGAGCAAAAATACATTTTGCCATAAATTGGCCGACAATTATCATAAACCAAGGTGCTAATTTTAAGCAAATCTCTGAAGAAATTAATGCAGTTAACTTTAAAAAGCTTCATTAACTGAAGATAATATAATGTAATTAATACATGCATATTGAAATAGGTTTTGCTTGAAACATAATATTGTAATATAAGTAAAAGTAATAAAATATATTACATTGTAATAAAAAAAACATTTCATAAGTTTTATATTTCTATTATACAAACATAATTATGCCTTAACACATTTGCATGAACATTTTCAGGCACCTCCCAAAGAAGACCGCAATGAGAACACTATATACTACTGGGACCTGCTGCCCGTCATCAACATGACCCGTGTAATCAACCACTTAGTCTCCGTAATGCCTCAAGTAGACGCTACCATTAGCATCATTCACTTCTTACAACCTACAGCTACTACATCACATTCAATACTGCTGCTGCTGTTTAATCTGATGGTGTTCAATGAGGAGCAGTTGAGGAACATTGCACCACATGAAGAGGAGCTGTTTGCGAAGACTGATCAGGTAAGTTTAGTACATATTC
The DNA here is from genome assembly GCA_963555695.1 of Dasypolia templi. Taxonomy (NCBI): domain Eukaryota; kingdom Metazoa; phylum Arthropoda; class Insecta; order Lepidoptera; family Noctuidae; genus Dasypolia; species Dasypolia templi. The sequence continues at coordinate 5,803,916 of OY743137.1, read as the reverse complement.
AGTATTATCGTAATTGCTTGCTCACCTTTTACTGTTTTGAGTGAAATGAAAGTGAGCTGTGTGGCCCAGTGGTAACGGCCGTGACTTAAGAGGTTGTTTCAGTCACACAGGCCCTTTACTGTGTGTCAATTATTTAATCACCACTGCCCTCGAAACGGTGTAGGAAAACATCATGAGGAAACCGGCATGTCCTAGAACCCAAAATCCGAAGCCATGTGACATCTACCAACCCGCACTCGGCCCGTTGGTAGATTACGGCCCACTCTCTCTCAATTAGAGGAGGCCTTTGTCCCAACAGTGGGAACAATACAGGCTGATTATGCTCTTACTGTTTTGGTAAGAACAGGCTTGAATTCATCTTCACAAGCTATGATGTGAAAGAAAACATGCTGGATGGAACACTCAGTTTGCATGATCATCTGCCTAGCCATTTCCCAAATATGTTGCGAGTCAGCTCCCAGTCTAACTGTTTGTCGATTCTATAAAAATCTCACCGTGAAGACTTGGGTGGAATGAGCTGTCAGTATCATCCCATCTTGGAGAATCCCTAACATCAGTGGCACTAACCATTCACTTCACCTAAGCTTTCATGGTGAGTTGGTTACAGAATACAGCTGAATACCAGTATTTTACATGGAGTGACTGCATATCTGAGCTCATGACCAAGATTATGTCTGGACTGTGACCTCTGAGTTTTAGTTTAGGTATCCATAATTGTTGTGTATCTTTAATGTAGGTACTTGTAAATCTTCTTGACAAATAAGATTTGTACAAGTACCCCACTTGTGTGAAAATTACAGTTTAGTTTAAGGCTACCTAGTGCTTATGCTATCCACGAAATAAAATAGTGAATTACCTAATTCGTGTTTTATTGGACATAATATTGGCGACGAGGAATAAACTTTAAACAATGGAGTGTAGGGCTGTGAAGTTTACAGAATTTGATTCTCAAACAGACAATTGGAACAATTACATAGACAGGCTAACATTTTGCTTTGAAGCAAATGGCGTAGTGTTGGACATATGTAAAAGAGCAAACTTTTACACAGTGTGTGGATCAAAAGTGTTTGATACGCTTCTGGCGTTAATAACACCGAAAAAAGCTAGTGATGTGTCATTTACAGAAATCGTGAACATTTTAACGAAACAATAGCCCTAAACCTAACGAAATATCCGTGTCATATAAGTTCTATAAACGTGACCAACAACAAAGCGAATCAGCAGCGGAATATATTGCTCAGCTGAGGAAGATCAGTTCAGATTGCTATTTTTCGGATTTAGAACGTATGTTACGTGACAGGCTCGTGTGTGGGATGAAAGATCACAGACTGCAATATGATTTATTGAAGAGAGATATACTTAGTTATGACAATGTCGTTGAGGCTATGTTGTCTTCCGAAAGTGCGGTAAGAGATGTTCGCATGATACAAAATGTAAATGGGAACACCAGCAACGTTGCAAGCGGATTCGATTCGACGGCGAGTACATCGACGACCATGCCAGCAGCTCCTGAGGCCATGGACATCAATGCAGTTCTAGCAAACATAAAACTTTGCTACCGTTGTGGTGATCGTCATCCTGGAGAATGTCGATTTGCCAAGGTTACTTGTCGGTACTGCAAGAAGGTAGGTTCATCTGAATGGGGTGTCAGTGAGTATGCAGGTGGACTCCGGTGCTGGTTTCTCACTCTTGAACGAGCGCACGTGGAGGGGACTCCGTGACGCAAAGCCGCGCCCCGAACTGCGCCCCGTACACAACAATCTACGTACCTGGACGGCGACACCGGTTAATTTGCTTGGTCAGACAATAGCGCACGTAAGCTTTAGAAACATTAAGTGTTTTTTACCGGTTATTGTAGCTAGAGGCTCAGGCCCCAATTTAATTGGTCGTGATTGGTTTTCTGCTCTTATTATAAAAGTTAGTATTAATTTGGTGTCTAGTACTGGCATATCAATGACTAATGAAATGTTACAAAAACACTGATGTTTTCAAAGAGGGTCTTGGTACTTACCGAGGTGAACCGGTGACCATACATTTAAAACTAGACGCTACTCCTAGGTTTCTTAAAGCTCGCCCAGTACCGTTTGCCATTAAAAGCAGAGTTGAAAAGGAAATAGGTCGATTGATGAACGAAGGGGTACTACGCCCTGTTTCTTACTCACAGTGGGCCACACCAGTGGTGCCCATTGTTAAGAAAACAGGTGAGAATCGCCTGTGTGGAGATTATCGCAGCACGGTGAATCAGGCTACCGAGTCTGATACTTACCCTATGCCAACTGCTAATGAGGTATTTGCTGTGATTGCTGGAGGAAGGTATTTCACTACGTTAGATTTGGAGCGTGCATATACACAAGTCGTTGTGGATGAAGACACGGCTAAACTGTTGACACTGTTCACAGGCTGGCGTTTGGAGTAAAAGCACGCCCAGGCATTTTTCAAAGGCTGATGACATCTTTACTGGCAGGTATTTCAGGCGTCGCAGTACTAATTGACGACAGATATGAGTCAACGACTGGATGCTGTACTAGAACGCATACAAAGAGCAGGCCTGCGACTGAATGCAGGTAAGTGTAAGGTTGCTAAAGAATGTGTTGAATTTCTGGATTTTGTTATTGACGCCGACGGCATTCATCCAGCTCCTAGCAAAGTGGAATCTATTGTCAAAACTCCAGAACCACAGAGTGTCCAGCAGCTACAGGCCTTTTTAGGGTTGTACAATTTTTATGAGAGGTTCGTACCTCATAAAGCTACTGTCCTTGAACCGCTCAATAGATTGCTTGATAAGTCTCGCAAGTGGCACTGGACAGAACGTGAACAAGAAAGCTTCGAGGCAGCGAAACGGTTATTATCGTCAGAAATTACTTTTGTTCACTATGATTTAAATAAACCCTTAGTACTCACGTGCGATAGCTCTGAGTATGGTGTGGGCGCAGTATTGCGTCATGTGGTGGAGGATGGGCAATAACGACCAATCGCTATGAGTTCTAGGACACTACATTCACACGAGCGTAAATACTCTCAGCTGGATAAGGAAGCTACAGCAATCATGTTCGGAATTCATAAATTTCATAACTATCTCATGGGAAGAACTTTTACAATAGTAACGGATCACAAGCCACTAGTCAGTATTTTTGATCCTAAGAAGCCAATACCCAATATTATTTCGCCCCGATTAACTAGAATCGCAATTGTGTTGACTTCACACAGTTATAATATAACGTACAAGCCCGGTAAACAAATAGGAAATGCAGATGGTCTCAGTCGCTGGCCACAACCGGTGCCGGAGGAACCTGAACAGCAGCTTTGTGATATTTTATTGATGGCGGAAGCTCCCGAAGACTTCCCAGTTGATGTTAATCAGATCAGATCGATTGGCTACATCGTACTGAACTTTCTTTACATGAAGGTTGTATCTTGCTGGGTTGTGGCGTGGTGGTACCACCACCGCTACGTAAAGATGTTTTACGTGCTTTACATAGGGCACACAGTGGTATAGTTCAAACAAAAGCTTTGGCCAGAAGCTATGTGTGGTGGCCGGAATTAAACAACGACATTGAGGTATTAGTGCATAATTGCACCAAGTGTCTCAAAAATAGGCACATGCCTCCCAAGACAAGTTGCGAGTGGGTAGTACCTACAAGACCTTGGTCTCGCATAAATATTGATTTTGCTGGTCCATACCAAAATAAAGTATTTTTGATAATTGTTGACTCATATTCACGATGGCCTGAAGTATTTGTAGTTAGTAACATGACTACACAAACTGTGATTCGGCATCTAAGAATGTTATTTGCTACACATGGATTATGTGAGACATTGGTTTCAGACAATGGAGCAGCATTTGTTTCAGCTGAAATTAAACAATTTCTGGATTCAAATAAAATTAAGCATGTCACCACAGCACCATACCATCCTGCTACAAATGGATTGGCAGAACGAACGGTTAAGGACAAGTTACGCAAAATGGATGATGTATCATGGGAGGTGAAGGTACCTAACGTGTTACTGGGACTGCGTGTAACGCCTTGTTCAGGAACAGGCAAGAGCCCTTCAGAACTGTTAATGAACAGGCGGTTAAGGACTTTATTGGACAGTATTCATCCAGTCAATAAACAGCACATGAGAGTCGAGCAACAAATTACCAATAACACACGAAATAAACACAGAGAAACGGAAATTGGTCAATGCGTGATGTACAGAAATTATGTGACAGGGCCACGTTGGTTACCAGGCACTGTATCAAGTAAGAATGGCCCGTCTAGCTATCAGGTGACATCAGACAATGGAGATCTTGTAAGCAGACATATTGACCAACTGATTAAGAAGAAGCCATCAAGCTCTACAACAGGAGAGGAGGAGAAGGATAAGGAAGAGGAAAAGGAAGAAAGTATACAGGAGCAAGTGGAAGAGTCAAGTCAGAAAAATGAAGAAATAAACCAAATTCCTAGCTCAGAGGAATGGGCCGACATGCTTGGGATACCTAGTGGAGCAGAGAGAGCTTATCGAGGTTGCAAACTAAAGAACAAAGTTTCTTCTTACGAAATGTCACCATATGCCAGGCCTAGCCACAGCAACTATTTGGTGTAATGTTATGTTTTATTGATTGCTTTTACTCCTGTTTACTTAATTGTTTTATTTGTTGAATTGAGAAGATTATGATGTTTTATGTTTATGCTTTGTTGATAGTTCAATTATGTTTATAAGATGTTTATGCATACTTGGGGGAAAGGTATGTTGTGTATCTTTAATGTACTTGTAAATCTTCTTGACATATAAGATTTGCTACCTAGTGCTTATGCTATCCACGAAATAAAACAGTGAATTACCTAATTCGTGTTTTATTGGACATAATAATAATAATTGTTATAGGAACACTCGCAGAGGTTTGTTGTCATAGTAGGTAATAATAATGGACTCGATCTGTGTGGTTCTTTCCTCAAAAGACCATTTCAGACACCAATCTACATGATCTGACCTAGATTATGTCTGGAGTTTAAAAGAGACTGTGACCTCTGAGTTTGTTTTGGCCTTTCTTCTCAGCGTCGTCAGATAGGAAATGACAACCTTATATAGTTTTTGTTTTATGTACCTACATTCTAAGCAAATAAAGACCTATTCTATTCTATTCAAATTATGATTGACTTGTAAAAATGTTTGTACAAACCTATTTACAGAAATAGAATCATTTATCTTTGCACCACCTTGCATTTGTTTTGTGTTTTGTATTTTATCCAGGTAGACGGTTTTACAAGCAAGCTAAAAAAATCAAAGAATTTGATTTTACTACTTATGTTATTTCTCAGTAATATCAAAGATATCTCCAAAATAATGAACTGTTTTATGAATCACCATTGCTTACTACAGGTAAAAGCTTTAGAAGAAAAGAAAAACCGCCTACTTGAAATGCTCAATGAACAAGCAGAGGAGAAAGGAAAACGTGCTGGAAGACTGGAAAAGGTATTGAACACATTTTCTAAAATATTGTATGGTCTACAGTACAAATATGTTATGTGACAAAATGTGATACTTATTTACTGTTGAATTACTGATAATGCTTTAATTGTGACATAGCGCAAGGTATGACTTGACACAAGCTAAGTACATTGATGTTTCATACAAATATGAACCTTATTTTGACACACCCACACACTCCACAGGAAAATTCCTTCCTATAAGTAAAATGTTAATTATTGTCTAGTTTTAGTTTACAGGAAACCATAATTAGTTACATACTTGACACCTGGTGACCTGAAATACAGGCATCGGTTTAGCTAAGGCACCAGTCTCCCACATTATTTTTCTTCCATGTGACTGGACAATATTGTTCTTTGCTAATATTTGTTAAGGATATTGTCAGAGAAAAGAATGCTGTTGAATGAAATGCATGATAATAAATAAATAATAGGTCATTGTCACAAAGAAACATATATTAGTTCACACTTGATTACGAAGACGCTAACTACGCTGCAGAAGTCTGTTTACAGGTATTGTGAGCCCTGCCTCTTAGACTAGGATACTAGTAGTAGGAGCTGGGGTAAATCTGTATCATAAGAGACAGTGTTCAGCTGTGAGGTTACTTAAAAATAGGGATTAAATAACTGTGCCAACATATTGTATGTACCTTTAAACATTTTTATTTCAAGAAAAAGAAAGGTAAAGGAAAAATAGTATAAAATAGCAATTTTAAACCTATGTGATATTAGTGGGTGAATGTGTGTGGGGGCATCACCTTGTGTTAGTGATGTATGTGTGATCACATTTGCTTGTATAAATATACACATAAGGTTCATATTCGTATGGAACGCATACTAGTAAGTCAAGTCTAAGTTCGTTCGCTCTATAGATTTCAGCCTCAGCGATGGAGAATTAAATGCCTGGTAATTTAGCAAGCATTGCCACAAGATGAAATTACGTCGCGTAAATCACATTGTCGAACGCCGCACTTCCGTAGCGTGTTATTACGAGTATGTTACCGTTGTGCTAACGAATGTCTGAATAAAACCTAATGAATGCCTTCGTGTTTGCTGCACCGGTTGACGTCATCACGGCAACGCCGACTTTTGCTGAAAACCAGCGCTGGGGCTCTGTCTCGCATAGGGTCGTAGCATTATGCTGAGCAATAGCCGTTTTGCGTGGTTGTGACGCACATTTCTCCCCAACATGTTCTTTTTTGCGTTTGATTCTTTATTTTGTTCTCTGCGTCATGTTTACTGCAAATAAACCTTTTTTCTTTCTAAATGCCACTGTGGGATTTTCAACTTTCGGCGCTGGGCCGAGCGTTGAAAATCCAACAGCGCCATTCGATAGAAGCGTAAGTTTTTTTTCAAATTTTCGCCTCTGTATCGTATCTTAAGTTCTGAATTGCATTCAGATGTGAATCAGAATAATAATTACCAAAAGTTTTCTATCATCAATTCCAGCTTGACCATGACATAAAGCAGTTTGAAGAGGACTTAAAACAAGAGAAGGAAGTCCACGAGGAAGAGAGACAAGAGTTAGAAGCTATTCTGAAGGAGAACAGGCAGACTGAGATACTGTTGGAACAGAAGAAGACTCACAGGGATGCGCTGTTGGTTGAGGTTGCGAGGAAGAGGGCACTGAGGTAAGAAAAAAAGGGATTTATAAAATTACTTGTTCTCTTTAGTATATAGTCATATTCTCCGACAGACAGGAGAAAAGCTTGACCAAATATCAAATTTCTCCAGTTACGCGGAAAGTTCGACGTGCTTACGCCTGCAATACGTTTTAAATGTCAGGCCGATATTATGTCGCGTACCTTTATATTATTGTGGGCCAAAATGAGTCTTGTAATTTACATTCAGATACAGTTGACTAATGACGTCTTAGTGCCGATTCTACCAATGTTACTGAACGCGTTCAGCACATCTAAAACGCGTTCAAGAGCTCTCAGTGTCAATATTCCATAGGAAATAATGACACTGACAGGTCTTAAACGTAGTTTATGTGTGGAACGCGTTCAATTTCATCGGTGAAATCCGCCCTTATTTTACAGAGCCGTGGTGGCCCAGTAGTTACGGCCGCGACGTACGAGTTGTAGGTCGTAGGTTCGAACCCAGACTGGCGCATTAGGCCACGTTCGCACGGTTGTCAAAATATTGCTGCGAGATTTTTTCACGCACTTTATTTTTAATTCACGGTGTGTATTGTGTATTGAAGATCCAGTGCGCGAAAAAATTCCGCCGCGAAATTTTTACGTCCGTCCGAACGTGGACTTACTTTGTGTAAATTATGTTATCACCACTGCTCTCAAAACGGTGAAGGAAAACATTCTGAGGAAACCGGCATAATGTCCTAGAACCAAAAATTCGAAGAGATGTGATATCTACCAACCCGCACTGGGCGCGCGTGGTGGATTATCGCCCTCTCCCTCTCACCGAGAGCCAGTTTCCCAGCAGTGGGAACTTAAAGGCTGATTTGGCTATGCTTTAAATGCTTTAACTTATTTGATACAAACTGCACTTTTATATTAAACTGAATATAGCGTAAATTACCCTACTAACAACTCGCAAACTTAAAGCGAGTACACTGCAATTAACTGGACTCAAATCCTGAATTAAGGTTAGTTTCAACAATCGTCAATCTTCCACAATTTTCAGGGTATACGACGCCGAAGACATAAAGGCACAAGCTGAACAGGCGACCCAGAACCTCCAAGAGTTGGAGGAAAAGCTGGACTCCCTCCGAGACATACTCATGCAGAAAGAGAACAGCCTCAAGAACTTGCAGACCATCAAACCTAACCTAGATTCTGCTAATAATTTGCTGCATGAGATTATGAAGCTGTCTGATAATTTGAAGTAAGTTATATACTGCTGAACAACATCCTTCTGCGAAACAGTAATCTCGTAGAAGGAGGCTGCGGAAAGGGAAAGAGAGATCTCGTCCACTCTCCCAATCCGCAGCACGCGCACCGGGCGCAGGCGGAGGGCGGACAACGCCCTCTTCCAGCCCCCCTAAATGGGTCCAGGGGGGGCGGACTCGGGGACGTCCGCCGCCCCCCACGCATCAGGACCCGAGTTGGCAGCGCGTAGTGTTCCACGCGCGCCTCTCTTAGACGTTGCGGGGGGAGTGTAACACCTCACTCCCCCCGCCAACACGAGCAAGCCCGCAGAGGCGGGCCGGCACCAGTCGGGGTTGCGGAGGAATCGTATGTTCCCGCGACCCCGACGTAGGTGTGAGATGAAACACCGGGGTGGTGTTTAGTCAGTAAGAGTCTGACAGACCGCTCCGCCCACCTCAGGGCGGAGGACATCCATGAGGATTTTCCACCCCGGCACAATAAAATAAAAAAAATACGTGTCAGGGCGAATTCGCCCAATTTTTATACCAAGTATAAGTCTTGTCCTGCAAATAAACATCTGGTAGTTGTTGTATCAAATAAATCACAAAATATCAAAATTTATATACAGGATAAGATTTATATAGTGCTTTTATCTTACGCGGGCTTTACTTGTTATTACCAAGTGTACAAACACGCTGTGAATGTGCGTGTAAGCGCAGGAGCTGTCTACACCTTCCGAGACGATGGCGAAATCGGCAGTCGACGTTTTTTGTCTTCACACACACATTCACAGTATGTTTTTAGACACACCTTACCACAAAAAAAAACATATTTATTTGCCAAATCAATATACAATTCAAAATTCAACAATATAACAACATTCAGAATGTGGTTATGGTATGGTTATTATTATGATTGTAAGCATGGAAATAATTCACTCTGTTCCCCGTACTAGTATAAACTGTACTTCAGTGGAACAGTTTTTCTCGTTCTCTGTAAATGTACTTATAGTAGCAGACTTGTTGACAAAAATAATGAATGAAAAAAAGGAACAAAGCAAACTACAGCAGACATTAAATTAAGGTAGGTAAACATAATAAAAAAACTACCGATTGGCGTAAATTAATGAAAGGTGATTTTATTTCTGTAAGTAGTTTTGTACAAACACTTTTACACGTCAATCATATTTAAAAAGCTAGATGAGATCGGCGTTTCCTATATGACTACTCTGAGAAGAAAAGCCGTAACAAACTCAGAGGTCACAGTTGCTTTTAAAGCCCAGACATTATCTTGGTCAGGTCATGTAAAGACCATGTAGATTGGTGTCTGAAATGGTCTTTTGAGGAAAGAACCACACAGATCGAGTGGACCTGTCCATTATTATTACTTACTACGAAAACAAACCTCTGCGAGTGTTCCTATAACTATTTTATGCATACTTATTTTAGTTTTTATTATGTCGCATGGTTGGTTTTCACGAAGGCTCACGTACACATCCCCATTTTTTATTTATTTCTTTACGCATGTCAACCAAGGCGGTTGTCGGCTGCTTAGGCCTCCAACCAGGCCACAAAACTTATAAATTTGGCGACCACACGCTAGGGGCACCCCCTGTGGGGTACAGGCCTTGGCTTAAGTGGCGTACGTAAAAGAAAACACCTGTAATAACGGTGGTAGAGTTTGGGTGCCTTAGTGAAAAATTCTTGGGTGGCTTCCCAAACTTAGGACACACTGATTTTCGTTGGCCGGCCATTTTGGAATTTGGTCCCATAATGGCTGATCTCCATTTGTAGATTATGGATGATGGCAATTTTTTCAATTTTAATATATATATTTTTTCCAAATAGTGCAAACAATATTACAAATAGTGTAAAAGATTTAAAAAATGCCAAGTTATAAACGTTTTAAAATAAGTGTTAGACAAGGACAGCACTATCGTAAAGTGACGTCACAACTTTGTAACTGTATAATAGCGCCGTACATTGTCCGTACCGCGCGACAAGGGCGGGAATAATCCCCTCCAAAAACTTTTAAAGCGGGTATCTTCTTAATTTTTCATCGATTAAACAGATTTTTTATATTAACTCATTTTTACTATGCCTTCTTTGAAATTACATTATTTTTAGGAACATTTTTAATATAATTCATCATTCCTATTCGGCCTTAGTTGTTATATTACAATGGGTAAATATTTTGGAAACATTACAGAAAAAGGTCAAAAGGTGATGTCATTCTGTATCTGCTGATAACGTCAAAGTTAGATTGCCTTATTCATTAGAGTTATAGTTGATGGCCAAAGCTAGTACCTGCAGTAATATTAGCGTTTTCACATGACTACGTTTTGCAGTCGTGCATATATAATAAAAGTTGCCAGTAGATTGAATGTTGGCTGTCAGTATACCTTTTTTCAGTGAAATACCATACCAGTCTTTAAACTATAGACCGCTTGGTTTATATCAATTGTCGAGCCTCCAGCGCCCAGCTCATAATCAACAAATAAATATATACGACGAATAGGGTCGGGCAATTAAATAAAAAACAAGAAACGATACGAGCACGAAAACATTCAAATGACAAATGATTTTATTTCTGTAAGTTGGTCTGAACAAACAATTTTATCAATCGTATTTTAAAAACTAGATGAGGTCGGCGTTTCCTATCACAGTCTCGTTTAAAGTTCAGACTTAATGTTGGTCAGATCCTGTGAAGACCATGTGGATTGCTGTCTGAAATGGTCTTTTGAGGAAAGAACCACACAGATTGAGTCTGTCCAGTCAGTGCACGCATTTGTCAGTAATCGTGCAGCTCAACTCAAAAGTTAAGGAGCTCAACGATTCAACTTTGTCGTATTAATTAATGTGACTGAAGCGGTCAATAGATTTACATAAGAGAAAACTTTGTCTTTAAAGGCTTCTTTGTTTTCGAGTTGGTGGAATATGTAACGTATACCATTATAATAAATGATTAAATCCCAGTAGTTAGCCACGTTCACAATCCTAATGACTTATTATTCTAGGGACTTCGAGTCCGGCGACCTAGACTCAGACAGTAAGGAGGGTGAGCTGGACGTGCTCAACACGGAGCTCGGTGAGCTGTCCGCTCAGCTGTCGGAGCTGCAGGTCGCCAGGGACGACGCTGCCAGGAAGAGGAGTGAGGGCCAGGCTAAGAGGCAGCAGGAGAGGACTGTAGCGCACAGGTTTGTTTCATACTTCTTTTGTAACATTACACGTTGGCGACCTAGACTCGGTTCGACGGCTAGTGTGGCCGGATCTACTATTCTATTAGCTTACGGACTGGTGACCGTTGTCCTTGACTGGAGACCACGAACCAGCTAACGTAAGGTAGGACGCCCTCAGGTGAGGTGGAGCCACGTTCTTCGCATAGTGGCAGGTAGCAGCTGGATGAGAGGTGCCGAGAATCGGGCTTAATAGCGTACAACTGGAGCGGCCAATTTCCAGCAGTGGACTGGACGTTCAGAGCTCAGTGAGCTGTCCACTCAACTGTCGGAGCTGTAGGTCGGCAGGGACGACGCTACCAGGAAGAGGAGTGAAATCCAGGCCATGGGGTCTCAACTCAAACAAATTAATAATAATAATAATCTTTATTTGGAACAAAAACACATTTTACAAATTGATTGCGTACGTAAATAGCTACATTAGTTACAAACTGTGGCGCAGCTATTAACGCCAACCTCCAAGAAGGAGACTACGGCATTCCAAATTCCAGGTATAAAAATACAAGGGTTTAAAAAAGAACAGTTACAAAGAATTAAAAATAACATTTTAAGTGTTTAACGTTGTGCATGTGGGGGTGTTGTATGTGAGTGTAGTGCGTGTCTGTAGGGTGTAAGTGTTGAGTGCGCTTGTGGAACCCCACGAGCACACTCTACGCTACGTGTATTTGGTGTGCATGTTTACGGATGAAAGATCTTTAGGGTTTCACTAAATTCTCAATTTCTTCGTATGTGAGAGTATGAAGCCATTTATCACTAATTCTTTTGCAATCCCAGAGAGTACATGGATAAATAGTAAGAACTTTATTAATTTTGTTATAAATCACGGGACTGCAGAAAGTGAACTGCAAGCGGACAATTTCCAATTTAACACCTGATGTCGAACAAACTCTGTCAGTCCTACGTTTATGTCTTCTAAACTCAGGGTCAAAAGACAAACTTGAATGCTTCCGCAACACTGTACTTAGCACAAAAGAGTGCCTTACTGTAGGTAGCTTCCATAGCGTGTACAGTTCGCTGGTAGGGAAGCGATAGGGTTTGAAGGCCATTACCTTAAGGACAAATTAAAATTAGTCTTGAAAAAACGTTACCGTTATGGAATTAACAATCACTAAAAAGCGTTAAACGACAGAATTTTGGCTGAAGTAAGATTGGTAAAAATCAAAACTTCCTTGGTTAAAATGCTGATTTATCTACTCGTATTTACACTCATAATGCACGTATTTTCAACAAAAGACACAAATGAAGCCTTTAACTTTAATTCGAACCCTTTTTATGAAAAAAGTAGTAGTATCTGTTAATCATTCTGTTTAGAGCTTTATTTGTAATAGATGGCGTTTTACTCAATTTGTCCTGTCATCAGAGTAACCACTATCGTTACTAATTTAAATTAAACAACTTTATTTTGAATGTTTTACTTTTTAAAGAAATATAAAATTATCCTATTTACATGTTTTTCTGAACGCGGAACTTTATATAAAAAAGATTTCACGAAACGTTTTAAAAGTAGGTAGACTCCTAGATGGCGTTGTAAAACTATCGTCTCTGGCAATTAATGAGTCGCTGATGCTGAAATCTGTTGAAACATTGGGCTACCAAAAATAGCCAGCTCAATAGCCAGACTTAGGGAGGTGTCATTTCTTTGTATAGGATTGGGTATCTGTACGTAGTATTATATTATCTGTGTCCAGGCTAAGAGGCAGCAGGAGAGGATTGTGGCGCACATGTATGTGGAAAACTTCCTTTTATAATAGAAGTACATATAACATTATACTCAAGGCTCCCCATAGGCAGGCAGAGATTCCATTAGCCATCAACCGAGCAAAATTCCAGACTGAGCTGCTACTGAGAAATGATTGCATGGAAAACTCCTCCACCCCTTTTGCAAGTACCAGGATGATATTTTGTTATTTATAGCAGTGGTAATTGGATATACCGTTTCTGAGTACATACCTATATTAAATTATTATTATTTAATAAAGAGTGCATCTGAAGGCGGAGCTCCGCTGAGATCGGTCGCCATATCTGAAAAACGGTCGGGACGACTATTACTTATAAAATTATTTTTATGTATAGATAATATATAGGGTGACTGGTAATTAGTGACCGATATTTAAACACATGATTGTACATCATAATAAACAACTTTCCCTAAGAAATAAATTTTATGCCGCGCGTTGTACGGTAGTACCTATATGAACATGTGACCGGACGGGGTCAAGCGCCTCACAGCTGATTGCGCGCGAGTGTTTCGTGCGGTCGATAAAATTAATAAAGAGAAAAATGCATGGTAAAAGTGGACTGATTAATTGTGTTTGCAAAGGATTAGTCACTTAATAAAATCACAGCTAATGGTTTATTATTCTTGTTAGGTACTTACTCAGTATTCTATGGGGGTGATAAGGGTCTTCCGCTAAGTAATAAATAAAATAGTTTCTTTGGGAAAGTTGTTTGTTAAGATGTACAATCATGTGTTTAAGTATCGGTCACTAATTACCAGTCACCCTATTTGCTTTATTCAACAGTGCTCTCCGAGAGGCTGAAGAAAAAGATAAGAAGCTACGCGAGCGATCTAAGGAGGCGCTAAGACGTACTGAAGAGATTAAAGAGTTGACAACTAAGTACGAAGCAGAGAAAATTGCTGGATTTGAACAAATTGCCTTGATCAAGAATGAATTTACTAACCAGGTAGGATAACATTATGATGATTTCATTTATTAGAAAATAACTTTTACTCGGGGTTAGTCATTCCTACTGGACTCGTTAATTTTTCTGCGATAAAAAGTATCATCATAGTCTCTCGACACACTTGTAAGTGAAATTTATTTTTGTCGGTTATGAAAAACAACAGCTGGTTCATAGAAAACTGCAATACCTATGCGGTAAACATGTACTGAACAGCTGCTTTTCTTTAACTAAAAGACAAACGATGTTTATTCATGCTTACAGTTTGTGCACTGGTTAAAAACTTATCCTTATAGTCCGCCTTAGTACCATTTGTGTGCGAAATTTTGAAATAATGAAATAAATGAAGAAGCTCTTTATTCCCGTCACCATAAGGTGGTTGTTGGGTTGCTGCCACTGACAAATCTGTCAAAATCACAGTGATCTTTATTCCCGTCACCATAAGGTGGTTGTTGGGTTGCTGCCACTGACAAATCTGTCAAAATCACAGTGATCTTTATTCCCGTCACCATAAGGTGGTTGTTGGGTTGCTGCCACTGACAAATCTGTCAAAATCACAGTGATCTTTATTCCCGTCACCATAAGGTGGTTGTTGGGTTGCTGCCACTGACAAATCTGTCAAAATCACAGTGATCTTTATTCCCGTCACCATAAGGTGGTTGTTGGGTTGCTGCCACTGACAAATCTGTCAAAATCACAGTGATCTTTATTCCCGTCACCATAAGGTGGTTGTTGGGTTGCTGCCACTGACAAATCTGTCAAAATCACAGTGATCTTTATTCCCGTCACCATAAGGTGGTTGTTGGGTTGCTGCCACTGACAAATCTGTCAAAATCACAGTGATCTTTATTCCCGTCACCATAAGGTGGTTGTTGGGTTGCTGCCACTGACAAATCTGTCAAAATCACAGTGATCTTTATTCCCGTCACCATAAGGTGGTTGTTCGATTGCTGCCACTGACAAATCTGTCAAAATCATAGTGATCTTTATTCCCGTCACCATAAGGTAGTTGTTGGGTTGCTCCCACTGACAAATCTCTCAAAATCACAGTGATCTTTATTCCCGTCGACATATGATTGTTGTTGGGTTGCTGCCACTGACAAGTCTGTCAAAATCACAGTGATCTTTATTCCCGTCACCATAAGGTAGTTGTGGCATTGCTGCCACTGACAAGTCTGTCAAAATCACAGTGATCTTTATTCCCGGCACCATATGATTGTTGTTGGGTTGCTGCCACTGACAAGTCTGACAAAATCAGAGATCTTTACTCCCGTCAACATAAGGTCGTTGTGGGATTGCTGCCACTGACAAGTCTGTCAAAATCACAGTGATCTTTATTCCCGTCACCAAAGATTGTTGTTTGGATTGGTGCCACTGAGTTGTCTGTCAAAATCACAGTGATCTTTATTCCCTTCACCAAGGTAGTTCTTGGGTTGCTGCCACAGACAAATCTGGCAAAATCGCAATGATCTTTATTCCCGTCATCATAAGTTGGTTGTTGGTTTGCTACCACTGACAAGTATGTCAAAATCGCAGCGATCTTAATACTCGTAACAATAAAGTTGCTGTTTGTTTGCTGCTGTCTGAGGTCAAATCTGTAAATGGACTGTACACATCCCGTTTATTATGGCGTTTCCTTGGCAGCATGCAACATTGTATGTGTCAGAGGTGTCAAAATGAAACAGAAATGCGACCAACTTTTGTCGCGGTATGGCGAATCTAATGATTTAAATCTTTGCCTTCCGGCCAATGCATATAATTCCCATAACCGAACCGGACTACTACTTTGGTGCTAACGCCCACGATGCATGGGAATCGCACTGTTCGCCTGGAACTCGTCATGGATATTTAGTTCCACCACAACACAATACAAGGGCTGCGACTTTTCTATGGAGTTATCACATCAATCCACCCAGGATTGATGTAATGATAAAATTATCGATATGAGAATGGGTGAAAGATGAGATGGTGGAGGGGGGTCCAAATCGTTCTTCTTCATTATTGCAGTACTTGATCATTATTTATTAAATCAGAACAGATTTGTATGATCCATAGCAATTCAAGATTTCCAGTTTCAACTATGCAGAGTATAACAACGAAGGAATCAAATCAATTCACTTCTGAATATTATTATAGCTTAGATTTACACACATAAGATGTAACCAATCTTTGTAATCCAATAATGATGTAACCAATCTATTGTAAACATAATTTGTTTTAAAAGAGTGTCCCTGGAGTTTCTTGCCCGTCCTTAGCCATAGGTACCTACTACGCTTTGGAATGGGCAACTAGCTTCATATTTCTGACCGACCGACCTTGACAATTCAAAAATGCCTGTAATTGGTTTATTTGAAATAAATGCTTTGAGTTGAGTTGAGTTAAGAATATATTACAGGTTTGTGTTGGTTGTGTGGTTTTTATTGTTAATTATTTAGATATTAGGAACTCCTTATAGGAACCCCTTCTCGGGTATAGGCATCCCCCAGCTTCTTACAGGGTCGCGGGTTGTTCGAAAGAGATACCGTGGCCCTGGCACAGGCAACTGAAGGAACACGGGTGGGTTTTAGTCAGTAAAAGTCTGACACGTCCTCCTGCTCGGCCCAGAGCGGGAGAAATCATTTAAAGATTTCCCACCCAAAAAAAAAGTTTATTCCAGTTTTCTTACGATGATAAAATAATTGAAAAATAACGTTTTCTTTTTCAGATAAAAACTATAGATGAAATGTTGCAGAAGAAAGTATTGGAAGCTGCGAAAATACTCGAAGAGAAACTGAAAGACCGACACGGTTGGACTGCAAAATTTTAATGTACACATATTTTATATTCAGTCTTACCCCTGGGATATTCAAAGCCCACTTAACTTAAAGACGTTCTTAGAATTGTTTCTGTCTCTATAAATCACCAATTAGTGAGAGGGATAGCACGATGTGATATAAAACTGAGTTGCGTTTAAGTATTTGGTTGTTTGCTAACCTCTTTTTCAAAAACGTAGCAAACAGAGTAAAATGCTCGAGTACTTTAAATTGATAAAAATTAAACTGAAATAGAATTCAAAATTGTTTGCAAGAGATTCCCTGCGGGCATGTATTCCCGCGTATTTTCAGTCAGAACGTGACAATCAAAGAAAATTTTTGAGCGCGGTCGAACATTCCTTGATCCTTGTAAAACGGTGTTATCATCCACTATGCCCTCTTAACTAATTGACATGAAAAAGATCAAGGACAAGCAACTTAAATATAAAACCCTATTTTAATATAAAACATTTATAAATAGCACATTTTCATGTTTATAAGGGTAATTTTCTAATTCTAAATGCATTAGCTATTCATAATTTTGTACATAGTTAATCTGATAAGTCCTAGAAATAAAACAAAAGAAGTATAAAAACGAGTTTTTATTCTTATAGGCATTGTGATTATATTGCATTGTCACAGTATATTAAATACATATCTTAAAATAATCGATTATTTAAAATCCGTGAAATCTTGATGCGACTTACAGTACCTAAACTCGGAAATGACTTCGAGATCAAAAATGTGAGCAAATCAATGTCATTGTTGTTTTGACGTTTCAGGGGTAGTCAACAATTCTCATTTTTAGTCATGAAATTTGATTGGATGAAATTTCGTGCTTTCGAAAGTAGGGAAGCCCACTTGAATCGATCACTGATGTAGGTAGTTGTATCTAAGGGATTTTTTTGCATTTGTTTTGATATCTACAATACTTGTATTATGCAACTTTATATCATATTTCTCAGAGTATAAAATAATATCATATCTAAAATTGAAATATTTGGTGTATGCTATAGTTTAGCATTTACTGATGTCAGGCAGAGTCTTTCCCTTGCAGTGGTTCTTCCATCCGTACCAGGCCTCGAACTTGTGGCGTTTGTAGACCTTCTTGGCGCAAGTTGAAGCCAAGGTGATGTCGTCTAACAGCATTTCTGCAAATTAGAAACAAATAAATAACTAAAACGGTTTTCTGGAAACTCGGTTTAACGGGTTTATTGAATCCGTTTATGCTAGTTTCCCGTTTAACTTAAACTGCTCGTGATTTGGTTTCCAAACATGTAATCGAAAATGTGTTTATGTAACCATCTCACCCTTAAAACTTGGGTGAAGTGAGCGTGGAGTGAGCTGTCTGTGCCGCGGATGCTTGGGATTGACCAAGACTGGATGACACTGACAGCTCACTCCACGCAAGTGTTCACAATGAGATTTTTACGGAATCGACATGCAGGTCCTACACATAAAGTTCAGTTTGTGCTACAACTACAAATATTTTATGACTTTTTCAATAGTATTCTGGAATCAACTTAATTTACCCTAACATAAAGTTCATATTCGTTTATGTGGAAATAACCTTAATTTGGACACCAAGGATTTAAAAAGACTCGGGTTGACGTAGTTCTGGCGAATCGCAGCGCAGTACTGTTTCCACTGGCAAACAATTATCAACCTTGCGTCGCTTGAAATCAAGTTGGAAAATGTAATTTAGATGCAGGTACTCACGAGCACAAGTAACATTGCAGTCTTTTCCGGGAGTGCTAGTCTTACTGCACCAGTACTTGTCGTTGATCTGGAACAGTCCGTAGTCTCGCGAACCGTTCTTGTTCACTGTGCCCATTTTGCCTGTGTTCCTGGCGCTCTCGTTGTCAATCAGGCATACCCCTGTGGAAAATGATTGAGTTCAAACGGCTTGAAATATTCTGCTACTAACAGTAGCCGTTGTGACTGTTGGTCAGAAGCATTGGCGTAGCTAGGGATTTTGTCTAATGGGGGCAGCCGTCCAGCTGAACTAAGCACAGTTATCAAATGACGCCTAGTTATAAATAGTTCCACCAACAACATTTAATGTAAAGTAGGTTGCCCGACTGACAACGCTTTCACTGTTAAAAAGTTATCAGATCTATCGAGAGCCAAGCACCTAATTTCAGCTTGATACCTTACAGCGTTCCTGAGAAAAAGGGTCTTGACGGACAAACAGACGGGTCCGTCCGTCTAGGAGGTACGGAACCCTAATAAAAAGTGATTAAACAATAACAGATTAAGTCTTCAATAGGTGCTGACGATTTTTCTAGGATGGGCAAAGAAGTTTCTAGGGTAATAATTGCCCACACTTGACCCTCCGCAGCCACGGCGATGGTCAGTATTCAGAAAGTCTGACAATCAGGCTTAGCAAAGAGGTATCGTGATACCTAGTTACTGGGTTGTGGAAAACAGGTAGGCAATCGCTCCATTTAAAATAGGTGCCGACTGGTACCCAGCTGCACACAAACTCTAACAAAGTTGGGAAATCGCAAGGCAGACGACGACTACAAAATTGCACATCACTATAGAATAACTTATACCTAGAGAGTAAAAACAGTAAAGGCACAGATAATATAATACTACGGTAAAGGCAAAACAAGTTGCCTTGCCAATTTAACAAGCGCAAACTGGATCTGCATCCGGCTGTATCAATTGATTTACTAATTACAGATAATACACCCTTACTAGGCAATACGACGGACATCATGCCTAGAGTATTTTGCAGTTATTTTCTATCAATCCTTTTGTTAGTTATTAAGTTTTAAAGACTCCTTGTAAAGTTTTAATAGCAATCTTGCACTTTGTATTATTAGGTATCTTATTGATTGACAAAGCATAAAATATCTAATTAAAATAATAATTTACTGACTGAGGGCCTCGTTGGTCAAATTCAAATTCAAATTCATTTATTTGCCAGAATGTAGGTTTACATGGATATGTATGATCTTAAAACTATGATGGTCCCTTTACATTCTACCATAACATACGGTGTGCAAATGTTTTATTCTATAAATTAAACAAAACAAAACAAAATGGCAGCAACAATGGTCTAGTGGTCGCAAGAGCTACTGCTGAATATGAGGTCCTGGGTTCGATTCCCAGGTCGGGCAAAGTGTTATTGGGTTTTTCTATCTAGAATTTTCAGTAGCAGCCCGACAATAGGTTTGTCCCCATTAAATGGGCCTTAAACGGAACTGCCGAAATGTGGGTGTACTTTAAGTACACCTCTGCCTAACCCTTCTGGGATTACAGGCGTGATGTTATGTCGTTTTATTTCTATATTCCAACTTTAACGTAACAAAACTCAAGAGATATCAATAAATTAATCTAAAAAAATACTTACAATCCCTCATCTTATCTTCAGGGAAGCCTTGCCTCCTCAATTCACGGACCAGGTCACATTGTGTCGCGAAGTGTTTAGCGTCACACACGCAGATCGTCGCAAGCGCAACCAGAAATACCGTTAGCTTCTGCATGATGCCTTGTTCCGCACTACTTGTTCGCACGAACACTGGACTGTGTATGAGGAAGATTCTGCAAGCTGTATTTATATACGATATTAATACGCTAAAATGTATGGGTGTGTGCGTTGACTGGGAACAGGGGATTCCTCTTTATCAGAATAAAAACAGACAGGGTCACGGATGATACTCGTTGCGAAGTCATATTGTGTAGGTAGGTACCAATCATCATGTTTACATTAAGATGCGGTTGTCGAAGAAACAACTTTTTTTCGTTACTTGAGAATAAATAAGATTTGTGTTTTTTAACAAATGATAACACGTTTGCCTTCTTTGCGACGCTTATCTTCTTTTAAGGCAAAAAACTAGTTTTATTTAAAGGTGATTGGTGGTTATTTATTTTATTTTATTTTATTCGGGAAACTAACAGCTAACATAAACAGTGTCCTTAAACGATACAAAATTGAAGGCCATTTACAAGTTTCCACTGGTATACACTAGGATACATATAAGAGAAGAATAGGTACAAAATACTTATAACATAAATCAGAAAATACAAACTAAAAATAGTACAGTAGGTATGATTATACCTAGTAAATAATCACACTTTATGTATTATCGTACAAATTTTAAACAATGATGTAAGCAATTAATAGTCATTTATTTAAAATTAAAAACCAGTTAAAAGTACATCATTTATTTGGAAACACAATAAAGTAAAATGGTTGAAAAACAATAGTACTAAGTGTAGAGTTCATATTACAATTGTGCACATATTATCCTATCTAAATAAATGTGGGTCTTATAATCATTGAAATATGCTAATCAATGGTTTGATTAGCAGAGTTCAATGATTATATGAAGAAGAACCCAATCGTGTAGATACTTCACCCAGCCACGTCTAAGCCTCGTGCCAATCCAATAAACCTCTTCCAAAAGTAAGGAATGAAAGCTTCGAACAAAAAACTATATTTGATCGAAGAATTAAAGAAAAAAAAAGCTTCCTGGACTACCTCAAGGAAACTGTCAAATATAAGGAACGTCGGCATGTACTTACCGTACATGCCGACGTTCCTTATATTTGACAGTTGATTTCTCAACTCAAACTCACCTCCACTGAAGTAAGTTTGTGACTGAAACTGTTCGAGATGAGGAGTAAAATTGCAACTATGAATATCAAACCCGTTTGATATTCATAGGAATAACTGAATATCAAGTCAGGTTGAGTCAAGTCGGAGGCAAAAGCCCTCGCGCACGTATGGGAGTGGCGCGAGGAGGCAAAACGCCGGGGTGTAACTCCGCTGCCGCTAGAAATCACGGACAGAGCTCAGGCGGAATCTCATGGCGACATGGAGGGAGCGATTGTCGCAACCAAGTGCTGGGCACGCCACAATAGCGGCGGTTAGTCCCCTCTTTGTGGAGTGGTTGCTCACCTTTCGCCTGACACAGGTCCTCACCGGACACGGCTTTTTCGTGAGGTTCCTGTTTTGCATAAGGCGGGAGGACAAGCCCGGGTCTCACCATTGCGTGGATCCTACGGAGGACACGGTGGAGGTCAGCCCAGCTTGGGTGCAGCACCGCCGTGTCCTCGCGGAGGCAATCGGCAGCGACAATCTTTCGCGTCCGGCCCTGGTCCCTCACCTCCTTTTGCGAAGCAGTAATGCTCGCGAAGGTGGAGGCGGGAGAGAGAGAGCCTTGCGCCCTCACGCCCTAGTCGCCGCAGGAGACGCCCTGGGCGTCGGGATTCGCAAGCAGATTCCCGGCCATTGTGGGCGCGGGCTTGCGGACGGCGAGCAATGGCTAGCTCGCCGTCCGGTAAGGACCAGGCCCGGGTCGGCGGCGCGTCGTGTTCCAGCGCGCCTTAATGAAATGTCAGCACTAAATGACGGGGTTCTGATAGGGCCGACGCCTCAGGGTTTCGGGAAAATTCGAAAGAGAAACCTTGGCCCTGGCACAGGCAACTGAAGGAACACGGGTGAGTTTTAGTCAGTAAAAGTCTGACGCCCTCCCGCTGCACCCAGAGCGAGAGAAGTCATTGGATGATTTCCCACCCAAAAAAAAAGGTTGAGTAAAGTCGAGAAAATCATGAGGTTTTGACTTAGAATATGGGTAGGTATATTAAAAGTTTGTGCTTTCATTTGATAATATGAATACACCTTCGACCGACAATACCTTCGACCTACTAAGTACACCAGCCACGCCGCAAAGTTCGATGCTGTGTTTCCCGCATCTAGTGGATTACCGCGAACTACACCAGTGCCGTGCGCCTTCCCGCTTAACAGGTAAAGACTCACAAAATTGTCTTCTTCGAATCTACCAACCCGACCATATGCTTTTGTTATGGGAAAAAAAGTACCACATTCGGTAGGTAGGTACCTGCCTTGTATTAATGTCTGACAATCGTTCTAAACTTTGTTTTCATTACCTTATCTAATTGGCAATGGTTAATTAATCAAATTGTCGTTGTTGTTTATCTTACAAAGTTCCTACATACTTACTGTTATCATTTCCATAATGTACCTATTGCCAATAAACTAGGTAATTATTCCAAAGTCACCAAACGATAAGCCTGAACTGATTTATCGTAGTTAATTAATTTTGAAATACGATGGTATTGAGTATAACCAGGTACGTAAGTATTCTGTAATTTTATTGCATACGATAACGTTTTATTGCGCATCAACAATTGCAGCAGATTTGTCAACCAAGCACCGACATAGGGGACCATATAAAGGGCTACTTTCTTTACGAGATCTTAATTAAAGGTTTTATCTTTTGCCACCAATTCCCCATGAGCTATTTTGGAACATAAAAAGAGCTCATGCAGTCTTAGAGATTGATGATCAGTCAGCATATAGCCAACACAAAGTAACGTTCTATCAGCGACAGGTAATGATGATGAAAAAGTCAAACGGTGGTCAAAATGGATTGGAACACTATTGATTTGCTGTGTTCGCGGATGAATAGAAGGCGATCATTTCAGGATGTCTGGAGTTCTACGAGAAAACTGTATGAATATTTTGTAACTAGGTAATTGGCAGATTGACAGAGAAAACTGTTGTAAGTTGTTGTAGAATTAAGCAACGTTTTGAAAGCGATTGCCACTTGACATGTCTACCATCATGTCATGTCATGTCATGTCAGGCCCTCAGGTTGGTGGAAAGTGACTGCAAGCCCAGGGTGCGCCGGAGGTACATCATCACCATCAGTCATAATCAGCCTATAGGTAACGTTCTCGCTGCTAGGATACATTCCTCCTCTCTGTTTGAAAGAGTGGGCCGTTATCCACCACGCGGGCCCGGTGCGGGTTGGTAATGTTACATGTCTTTGATTGTTTGGTTCTTTGACATCCCTACGATGTTTTCCTTCACCGTTTTGAGAGCATTCCGACTTGTTGACGGTCGCTTTGGGAAGCGACTCGAATCAGATACAGGGGGGGCGGCAACGGGTGTAGTTGCAGCCCCCCCTGACTGGGCTTCGAAAGCTATTGAAAATAGGTGCCGGAGAACTTTTTTTTAAAGAGTTTCGAGTTCGAGAAACGTCATTGAGTGAAAACCTGTTCCGCGCCTGACTCAAATCCCAAAGATTTTTCCAGAAACAGAATTAACCATTTGGTTGGTATTCAAGCTTGATTAGAACAACTGCCTAGTTACTAGGCCCTAGTAGGTAGGTAATGTTCACACAAAAATAGAGATGCAACAATTCATTTTCCTTATTATGGGCAGTCGCTGAAGTAAATATTATTCAAACTTTGCGGTTTTTGCAACTTTATTATCAGTGTTATTAATATTGTTTAATTAAATTCATTACCTTATTATTGGCACTAATAATGTTTTCGTCAACGTTCGTTTTAATTATCTGTTAATGTGGTGTTTCCAGGTAATCCTATTATTCGCCATTGATAGCAGAGAATAAACCGTACTTAAGTTAGCACACAAACTCAAATTATCTGCACTCTAAAGCCAGCTAATAATAAAAGTGTTTGCCAATTATAGTCCGTAAACAAAATATTTAAAGACGTTAGACAGTAGTTAAATCGTAGTCTGGTAGTTAGACGTCAAAACGGTGAAGGAAAATCGTGAGGAAACCGGCATGTCCTAGCTAGCACAAAAAAAATCGAACACATCACAAGACACCCGCCAACAAGACATCCGCCAACTCGCACTGGGCCCGCGTGGTGGATTACGGCCCACTCCCTCTCACCGAGAGGAGCAAGGGCGGATCCAGGATTTATTACATACTGCTAAGAGTTACGTTGTCACGGTACGCCCTTTGAGAGGAGGCCTGTGTCCCAGTAGTGGGAACACTGTAGGCTGCTTATGCTAAACGAACTACCGTTTACCACAGTGTTCAAATATGCTAATATTGCTAATGACTAGTTATAGCATAGCGTAGCATAATCAACCATCCTCAATAACATAATAAATTATAGCATAGCATAATCATAAACAATAATTGACGCTCGCGACGAGCGGTGCCTTTGTGGCGTGGTCGTGCCTGTTTGCACGAGCCATTATTAAAGGAATTCATAGGTACATTAAATAGGAAAGTTTTGGATTCCACTCGAAACAAGTAAAGTAAAGATCCAGTGATGAATACTCAAGACTCAAGCCAAGATATGAATGTTTTGTCGGGGATTCAACGTGTTGTCTTGTACCTATATTTAGCACATAGGTCAAGCACCTAGCCACTTAAGTAAGACCAATCGAGTTTTAGAATTGGTTACAAGGAATCGTGATCTTCAAATGAATAATGTCTGCTTCCTATTGAAGCGCACGGGGACGCCCCTTCAACATTGAGCACGGTAAAAAATCGGTCAAGTGCGTGGCGGTCTAAGCGCTCGGGTTGCGTAGTAATCGCTGCTATAAGTGTGTGTCTAGAAGTGTTTATAGTCTAGGTACTCTAGACTTTAATCATGCATTAAAAGTTCTGTAACTTTGTCAGCTTGTTCAAGTCATTCTGTACCTATGATGGATCCAAATACGGTCATTGGTTGCGTCTATAATTAGTAGATAATTATAATAGTAGAGCGAACTCAGCTATACCTACTTGTCTTTTTCAGTTATTAAAATTTATTTTACGAGGAGGTTGTTTTCTTCCAGTCCCACTTATCGCAGTGTCTCAAGACGAAAGTCTTTGACCAGTGCGTGATGACATATAGGCACTGAAACGTTCGCTAAAATACACTCAAAGAGAAATAGAGCGGGCTATGCTTAGAGTTACCCCACGTAAAAAATCAGAAATGAAGAGATCCGCAGGAGAACAAAGGTAACCGACATACCCCGAAGAATTGTCAAACTTAAGTGGCAGCAGAGCACATTGCCCACAGAACAGATGGCTGATGATGGGGCCGAAAGGTCCTGGAGTGGCGACCGCGTACCGGAAGACGTAGCGTTGGAAGGTGGGCCGATGACCTTGTGAAGACCGCAGGAATCCGCTGGATGCGGGAAGCACAGAACCGGTCGAAGTGGCGGTGCTTAGGGGAGGCCTATGTCCAGCAGCGGACGTTTTTCGGCTGAAATGAAGATGATGATGATGATGAGTACTTTTCAGATATATAAGGTGTTCTGCAATTAAAAGTAGCCATGCGTATATAGTAGTTAATTATCCTACTTAATATTTTAAGCGCGAAAGTTTGTGAGTATGGATGAATGTTTGTTACTCTTTCACGCAAAAACTACGGAACAGATTTGGATTTGGCACACAGATAGTTTATAACCTGGATTAACACATAGAGTACTTTTTATCCCGATACTCTCTCGGGATCAAGATTTATGCAGGTGAAACGGCGGGGAGCAGCTAGTAACATAATAAATTCACTAAATAAGTCGCTATTCTTAAAACTTATGTTAAGAGCTGCACGGTTAATGACAAATGCGTGCACGGTTTACTAAATCTGTGTTGTTATTTTTATATTGTGAATAAATCAGTTGTCCTAATAGTAATTATAAGCACTCATGCCACCTGTGATACAGGTTTATCCTAGTACAGGCATCATACTTAGTAAATACCCATAATATTATTTCTAAGATTAAAACTGTATTTTACCAAATTTTTTTTGTACACCTACCTACTCGATGTAGTATGGGACAGAAACTGTAGTGCTATTCTGTAACCATCTCACCGTGAAAACTTAGGTGAAGTCAGCATGGAGTGAGCTGACCAAGACGGGATGACACTGACAGCTCACTCCACGCAAGTCTTCACGGTGAGATTTTTTCGACTTGCTGGTCCAGTTTGATGGTTGGTACCACACCCTTCAATTTACCACACTTGTCTGATACATGATGTAACATAGGTAGGTTTTAACTACGGAACTCTAAAAAAGAAGACAATGAAAGCAAACACAGTCTGTCTGCGTTGATTAGTCATACATATGTTTTCGGTTAATAAAATTCAAGAAACGTAGGTGTTGCGTTTTCCTGCTATGCGGTTGTCGTTTAAATATGAGATAGTCTTGCTTACTTTGAGCGAGGTACATTTATCACGAGGCTTTTTAATTATCTTCCGTTTTGATCAATCTAATAGAGATAATTTATTTTCTAAAGTGGCAAACAAGTCAATGACTCATCTGATACCGCGTGGTCAATCTGTGTTACCAGAAGCATCGGTAGCTGCGATGCTTTCTTAGAGACAAAGCTTAAAAAGTATTATGTGTCAACAACTATACATTGAAGTGATCTATTGGTAACGGTTCATATCCGCAGCGTCTCAAGACGAAAGTTTTTGACAAGTGCGTGTTGCCAGTGATGACCTTTATGTAATGTAACGTGGTCGCTTACAATGGGCCTTATTAGAAGGCTCAGTCACCAAAAGGGCAATGGAGAGGGCTATGATTGCAGTTTCCCTACGTGATCGAAGAGATCCGCAGGAGAACAAAGGAAAACCGACATAGCCCGAAGAATTGCCAAACACAAGTGGCAGTGGGCAGGGCAAATTGCTCGCAAATGATGGCCGATGGGGCCGAAAGGTTCCAGAGTGGCGATAGCGTACCGGAAGATTTAGTGTCGGAACGCCTCCTACAAAGTTGACCGACGACCTCATGAAGGCCGCAGGAATCCGGTGGATGGGGGAAGCACAGTACCGGTCGAAGTGCGATGCTTGGGGGAGGCCTATGTCCAGCAGTGGACATGATGGTGATGATGACATAAAGTCAAAGCATTCATTTCAAATAGGCACATAAAAGGCACTTTTGATTAATTCTAGGCGACCCTTCCAAAAGGTATTTTCGTATGGAGAAGAAGGGGCAAGAAACTCTACCGTTACTCTTTTCAAATGTTTTACAATACTTTGCACATGTGAAGACGATGCACCAAGAATAAAAATACTATACCAAATTAGGTAATAATATAAAATACAGCAAAGACAGATAAATCAATCACGTGATAGGTACACGGTGCTCACATATTTACAAACATTGTAAAAATATATGATTTTCCTAAAACATTTACTAGGAATAAGTCAGTGTGTTTAGTAAAAATATAACAAACTATACAATTAAATTAGCAACCAGTATGATTTTGTCTAGACTAGATTGTCCTATGGAGATGGACCATCATGTTTCCAAGCATTCCTATGTTGTATAGAATCCTCTAATTTGTAATATGCTTGTTTACAAAGTGTAATTTTTATATGAGTTATATTTTCTTTAATTTAATTCAAAATCAAATATTTTATTTCACATAAACCTACATGGGCACTTATGAAACGTTAGCATCTAGGTGCACGGTTCCAATTGGTCGTTTCCCATGGAGAAGGGCCGGCAAGAAACTCCATGGTTAATCTTTTTAAAATATTTGTCTATTACAATGTTTTCAAATTACAGTGATATTAGGTATGGGAGGACAGTGTAGGCCTGTCAACAAGTACCATATGTTTAACAATAATAGATTATGGTCTATAGATTTACAAACTATTGTGGCTCATAACGTTCTCACATTTACAAAATATAAAATAATCTAATAAAGTAAATAAAAAAAAATATTTAAACCAAAAGCAAATAATGGAGAGTTGAAATTAAAATTTTTGGTATTTAATGTCAAAAAATGTTATATTATGTGAGAGTTGTAAAAAGTTAATATCTAATAATAAAAATAAAAATTAAACACCGGTACTGTTTTATTATAACATTTAAATGTTATAACAAAACAGTACCCCATAAATGATGAATGTACTTTAGCTAATCTGAAAAATGGTTGATATATTACACTTATTTTATTAAAAAGATGTAATTTTTTTCTTACATACATAATATTTTCATAAATGAATGGCAAGGTGCTGTCATCAGTGGCGTATTTTAAGATTCAGCGCTCTGGGCCTGTAAGGTTTTCCGCCCCATAAATTAACGGAAAAAAGCAAAAACTATATATACACTTGGGAGCAAATAAATCGAGCCACTTCCTTTTTCACGCATTATGGTTATTATTTTTGGTATTATGGAACGCATCGATTCGAAACATATATCGCCTAAAAGGGTATTTAATAACCTTTACAATGAGGGTAGTTAGTTGTCAAAATTTCATTTTAATTAAAGTTTAAAGGGTAGAATAAAATTATCGCATTTAATTTGCTTATGACATTTTTATTGTACTCTGTTAAGAAAAGATTAAATTTGAGGTTTTTGTTAATCATATTACTTGTTATTGTTGTCTTTATCTGTGTCTGTGTAATCAAAATAACCTGATAAAATGGATACTACACCGACGGAAGCTGCCCAAGTTGTAGCTTTACTTGAGGTTGGACACGGACAACGTGAAGTGGCACGCAGACTTCATTTGAGTCGTTCAAAGGTACAGCGGGTATACCGCAGGTATCTGGAGACTGGTGCTTTTGTTCGGCGACCTGGAACTGGCCGACCACGGGCAACAACAGAACGTGACGACCGCTTTATTGCAACCAATTCGTTGCGCGACCGTGGACTTAATGCTGTTCAGCTACAGCAAGCGTTACGTGACGTTCGAGGTGTCGCAATCAGTAGGTGGACAGTGAGACGAAGACTAAAGGAACGAAATTTAACATCACACAAACCAGCAACTGGCCCAAAATTGACTGTAGCTCATCGCCGATCTCGCTTGGAGTTTGCTCGAGAACACATTAATTGGACGTTAGAAGACTGGAGGTCAGTTTTGTTTTCTGACGAGTCAAGAATCTGTCTTTTTAGCAATGACGGGAGAAACCGAGTGTATAGACGTCCTGGTGAAAGATTTGCCCAATGTTGCATTCGAGAAACTGTGAGTTTTGGTGGTGGTTCTTGTATGGTGTGGGGAGGAATTTCTCTAGACGGAAAAACGGAACTTGTCTTCGTCGACCCCGCCAACAATGGCAGTGGTAGACGTGGATTAACAGCTGACCGATACATAACTGACATTCTTGAAGACCACGTAATGCCGTATGCTGGTTTTGTCGGAGAAAATTTCTTGTTTATGCATGACAATGCGAGACCTCATACCGCGCAGATCGTTACGGAATACTTGTCTGCGATCGGGATTCAACAAATGGTATGGCCAGCACGAAGTCCCGATTTGAACCCGATCGAACACCTATGGGACGAGCTAAAACGGAGAGTCCGAGCCAGGGTTCCCGCTGTTTCATCCATTCCCGAGCTTAAAGTCGCTGTGCTTGAAGAGTGGGAGAACATACCACAATATGTCATCGTAACTCTGATCAGATCGATGACTAATAGGCTACAAGAATGCATCAGGGCACGGGGGGGTAATACCAGTTATTAAGAATATTTTTTTTGCAATAATTTTGTTTTTTATTGTTTTTAGGACTGTTTTAGCCCTACTAAATTTTCTATCAAAATTACCATTTTTCTTGCAGAGCCAATAATTTGTCATTCAATAAGGTTATTATTCAATAATTTACCCTCATTGTTAAGGTTATTAACTTAACTTTTAGGCGATATATAGTTCGAATTGATACGTTCCATATTCCCAAAAATATTTACCATTTTACGTGAAAAAAGGTAGTGGCTCGATTTATTTGCTCCCAAGTGTATATAAAATAAAATCCAGCAGTGTGTTGATGTGGGCTGAGAATAATGTTAGGGAATGCAAATGCCATATATATTTTTTCTGATGGAGATTGGCTAACAAATTCTTCAATGAAACTGTCTTATTAACGGATTGGGTCAAGCCAGCTTCTACAGGGTGACAGGGAGATTCAATTCGACCAATTTTTTTTAAAGGGTTTTACTAGAAGCCACTAGCAGCAAATAAAGTCTTTTAAATTAGAGGTCAAAACTGGATGGATTTCGAGCTGTGACGATTAAGATTTTTAACTGAAGATCTTTTATTTCTGAGATTATGTATGTTTTTGGCAATCAATTTTATTTTGATGATCTCAAATTTTTCAGCTTTCAAATAAGCTTAAATTAAATGCTTAGAGTGGAGTACTTTTTTCATAATTAACTGTTTTTGGTAATAAGTTCGTTAACTTAAAAAAAAAACCAAGAACCGTCACAGCTCGGTAACTACCCAGGTTTGACCTACTTTCATGTTTATGACCTTTAGTACCTGTCACCCTATATATTAAGAATAGCGTTTATACGTTCTCAAACGTAGATAATTTATTATTATTTTAAGTAGGGACAACGAACGTTCCGCACTGCAATTGTCACCGCAGTGCACATAATATGCTATGCGTTATGCTTTTTCAGTATTTGGAAATGATTCCTTCAAATCCTTTTGTTTGTTCAAAAGACACATTCTTCTTGTAGATCATCCACCAGATCAATCGGGTATACTTTTTAGATTTTTGGCATTCACTCTAACTTCTGCTTTAGACATTGGATCCTATTTACATCAACTTGCAAAATGGCGGTTACCACTTCATACTAAGTTTTGCGCTTCCTTAGCTAGCCCAACAATTAGTCGCATATTGGGAAGAAGGTAAACCCTGAAATGGCCACGTCCTTGTCACAACACTTCTCCCTTGCGACACTCATCGTCTAGTTTTTTTTCTCTTAATAATTTATTCTCTAAGTGACTGTTTCTGTATTCTTCTGAGAATTTTGCTTTTACTTCAAAAGTATCAAAAGATTCCCGTTGATTTTCTACAAAAGTAGTGAGTCCGACTTGTTAAGCCTGGAAACTACAAACTACCTCTACGTCTGTATCGACACCTTGAAGAATTTTGGAAACTACCTAGGTATATTAAATTGTTTTAAAACAGCGAGTAACACACTAACAGCTTTCACTTTGAAAGTTTAACAACATTCATTGCCATATTTACGTTGTTGAGACGATAATTGTTTCGAACCTATGGAAAAGATTAGCAATATCCTTCAAAATGATCCAGATTCTGATCAATACTGTGTTACGCAATTAGGGTGCAGGTCTCCAAAATTCCGATAATATGGCCGTTTCTATTGAATTTTATTGAGCCAATAGCCCTTTTATTTTTCTGGGTGGAAAATCATCAAATGACTTTTCCCGCTCTTCGTGTCAGACTTTTACTGACTAAAACCCACCCGTGTTCCTTCAGTTGCCTGTGCCAGGGCCACGGTATCTCTTTCGAACGACCCGCGACTCTGGCAAGCATCGGCCCTATCGGACCCCGTCTCTTAGTGCTAACATTTCTTTGAGGCGCGCGTGGAACACGACGCGCCGTCGACCTGGGCCTGGTGCCAGCTACCCATTGCTCGCCGTCCGCAAGCACGGGCCATCGATGGCCGAGTACTGCTGTGGATTCCCGACGTCCAGGGCGTCTCCTGCGGCGACTAGGGTCGTGAAGCAACAAGGTTCTCTCCCTCACGCAAGCATTACTGCTTTGCAGAAGGCGGTGATGGCTTCGAATTCGCTCTCGCTCCGTACCATGGCCTGGCCGGACGCGAGAGATCGCCGCCGCCGATCGCCTCCGCGAGGACACAGCGGTACTCCGCCCAAACTGGGCAGACCTCCACCGTATGCTCCACCGTGCCCTCGAGACAATAGCCCAAAAAGCTTTGCAAAAAGTTTTTTAGTAGACAGAGTCACTTTTTATAGCTTTTAGAGCCGCTATTATTTGGTCATCTTTATAAAGGCTGGTTCAAGAATCGACGTCGAAACATCCTGACTAATCCGGAGTCGCAACGGAGTCCGACGGATACGCCGCTGCCCCGCCGCCGATCAGTAAGCGATAGCCCCTCGTCTTTATGTCTGTCAAACTTACAACCGAATGAGTTTGAGTTTTGTTAATAACATAGGCTTTTTTAAAATTGCTTCATGAATTTAAAGTCAAAAAGAAAGACGCACAAAGTTGAGCATGCGGTGCGGCTTGCTCCGCCCCTCGCAGCGTGCCGCCCCGGGCCATGGCCCTCTTGGCTCTAGGGTAAATACGCCCCTGACTGTCATAATATTAATCCTTTTATATAGTTCCCTGAGAGATTCGCGACGAGGTAGATTGTTTATGGCTCTGACAGCTCTCTTTTGCAAAATAAAAATGGATTTAATGTCAGCAGCCCGCCCCCACAGTAAAATGCCATACGACATAATGCTGTGGAATTAGCTAAAATAGACCAAATGCGCGGTTTCTACATCTGTTAACTGTCTTATCTTTCTAACAGCATATGCGGCCGAGCTTAGCCGCCCCGCAAGAGATGTTATATGTGGTCCCCGTTGTAATTTCTCGTCCAGCGTGATTCCTAGGAAAACCGTCTGATTAATAAATTCCAGTTTTTCTCCATTCAAGATGATGTCACATTCGCAACTTCTAACATTGGGTAATTTAAATCGAATGCATTTGTTTTTTTTTTTCGTAAGTACCATACATAGGTGTGGGTACAATAACATAAGTACGAAGATGCGTCACATTCGCCAAGGAATCCCCGTTTATACACAACAAAGTGTGAATGTGAAGTCGTCAACAAAAGTTTATTATCACTAGTATGACTGCTGTTAGAGGCCACACACATTACCTAAATCGTTGCTACTTTTTGATTTTCTGGTCTTTCTGTTTGCTATATGTAGGTAGATTGGCAAACATATTATAGCCTTAGCATAATAAGCCTATAACGATCCCACTGATGGGATACAGGCGAGAGGGAGTGGGCCGTAATCAACCGTAGAGGCTGGGA
Organism: Dasypolia templi; assembly: GCA_963555695.1. Lineage (NCBI taxonomy): Eukaryota > Metazoa > Arthropoda > Insecta > Lepidoptera > Noctuidae > Dasypolia > Dasypolia templi. The sequence continues at coordinate 5,770,369 of OY743137.1, read as the reverse complement.
ATCGAACCCAACAACTTGCGCGCGGTCTGCATGAGCAGCCGGCGTGATCAACGAGTCATCGGCAAGCTGAGGCGCGGCGCGCGGTGAGAAAATCAAACGCCGCATTTGCTGAAAAAGTGGTTTCCGTCTACGGAGAGTTGTAACAATCAGGCAATCGTTAAAAACATGTAGTTGTATCTACCTACCTAGTTGTAAACTAAATTAACCACATAGCTAGTTACAGCAAAGATATATAATTATGTATGCCAATTAAGAAATCTTGACCTTAAATTTTTGCTACGCGATACATTGTTTTTCGCAACTGCCATCTTATCTCATTATTGTAGAGAATGCCTAAGGCCTTAAGTCCGCCTTTGTACCTTTATGCACCCGGGGGACCCCCCTTAAGCGATACTGGCACGGCAAACACACTCGTTTATTCGTATAATAAAAAGAGACACAAAGAGAGGGAAAGTGTGAATTTAATTCGTGTTTTTAATACAGAGCCATCTAGTTTAAGTGTTTAAAAGCTCTCATGAAGTGTCGTCATCTTTTTTGAGCTCACTATCGGCTTTATCACCCTCGAAAAATATGAAAATTTTCTCTCTCTCTTTCCCTCTGTCTCGTTTTTGTTATTTGTAATAGAAAGAAACAGGCAGAGAGAAAGAGAGAGAGAGAGAAAGTCGCATGGAGAGGGGGCATAAGGCTTTTTCGTTGGTACGTGACGATTTCTACCAGTCACCTCGCAACGTCCGTCGCTTCGTTTTAATACTTGAATAAAATGATTTGAGAAACACAAGTGTGAATGGATCATAAAGATACTGGGCATTGATAAATACCAAAACTAGTTTTTATGTAGGTACACAATCTTCAGTTTAACTTCTTTATTCATATTGTGCGGTTGACTTATGCTTATTATCTTAAAAACAAACAATGATTTTTAATTTAATATATTTATTGGTGTTAGTGGCTCATTGTTTGTTTTGTGAAGCTATATATTTTGAGACACACTGTGATTTAGTACGTGAACTCAGGAAGCAACAATTTACTGAAGACAAAATGGGAGATTGTTAGTATTTACATACCTACAGGGGGATCTGGGACACTTGCACAAAATACATTTCCGCGAGAGACACTTGAGCGAACTCATTTGCGCGAAATGACATTTCTGCGAATGGACTTTTGCGCGAAGAGACATTAGCGCGAAAAAGTTGTGGAAATAAGATTTCTTCATAGCCCACGGAGCTGCGGAGGAGCCCTGTGTTTGGTCGCTTGTTGCTCACAACAAAGAAAACTTCTTCCAAGCATTTGGTAGTATATATTCAGCGTTGATGATATTTTGGTTTCGTAAAGGAATTGACACCAAGTAGCCAGTCAAATCGAAAAAGCTCGTGATCAAAATCTTCCCCCGCTTCTAGATCGCTTCACTTTGGTAGGTGTTGCTTCGTTTTGAAACACCCAAGCCGGAGACGTCGACTGAGTACTGACGCTTCGTTTCTGGATCGTTTTGATGAATCCAAGACTCATCACCTGTAATGATGTCGTAAACACGCCGAGACGAGCCTGCTTCAAATTTCTTTTATCATTCCACCCGGGCCTGCTTCTGAGCATCGGTGAGGTTGTGCGGCACCCAGCGTGAAACTATCCTCCTCACGCGAAGATGCAATTGTAGAATTTCGTGAAGGCTTCCCGATCCAACCTGCAGAATGTGCTGAATCTCTTGATACGTAACTCGCCTATTGTCTTGGCTTAAAATTTTCAGTACTAGCACGTTTTCTTCCGTAACATTCGTCAAAAGACGACCACTTCATTCTCCATCCCCCAAAGTTAGTCGACCGCGCTTGTTTTCGTTATACCAACGATACCACGGTTGCCTTAGAAGGGCATTCATCCATGAACGCCATTTAAAGTCTATCGTACGATTCGTCCGGTTTCAGATGACACCTGAAATCGTAAAAAACCATAGCGCGAGAATGTTTCCGGGGCAGATCCATTTTTTAATGAGACACGATAATTTAAATTAGCTCGCAAACAATGTGAAGCGAAATTTTGAAATTGGAATGTACCTATTTTTACTTACAAATAATCATATTTTCAAAATAGACTAATAACTGGCCAGTCTCTCATAAATAATAACATTTTTTCGTAATACTGTCTGAGTGGCCTGGTATGTTATGATTGAATTTTTGTAAGCCACTTTTCTTATTACTATGGATTCACTGAGAAAAGCATTTGTATAGTTTTAAAGACTCGATCGTAAAAACTTTTTGTTCACATCATTTTCCCATGTTCTCAGTGAAAACGTAAAGAAAATAACCAACAGTGTACGTAAAACTGTTGGGTTTTTTCGTTGGGTTTCTCACTACATTAAATTATTTTCAGGGGTGTGCCTGATAGACAGCGAGAGTTCTCGCCACACTGACATCGTGGGAAAACCCAACAAGAATGGTTCGCGAGACCATGGGCTTTTCCAGATCAACGACAACATCTGGTGCAGTAATACAACAGTGCCCGGGAAAGGATGCCGCGTCACTTGTGCTGGTAAATTAAAATAGTTGAAAATCTACATTCACATACCTTCATAACTTCACGCCTTTTTCCTCAAAGGGTTAGGTAGAAGTACACTCAAATTTCGCCACATATGTTTAAGTCCCACGTAATAGGAAGCGAGCCTGTTGCCATCAATCGGGCACAAGTTCGAACTCCAGGCTGCTACTGATACCATGGCCCTGCCACAGGCAACTGAAGGAACACAGGTGGGTTTTAGTCAGTAAAAGAGGAGAGAGGGAGAAGTCAAAGTTTGTCATGAAAAAGCCGTCAAAGGGCGACCGCGTCTTTCTACATCCCCCAAAGTAAGTCAACCGCGCTTGAATTCGTTATACCAACGGTACACTGTCGCCTTAGAAGGGCCTTCATCCATGAATGCATTTTGAAGTAAATCGTACGATTCGTCCGGTTTCAGGCGACATTTGAAATCGTAAAAAATCATAGCGCGAAAATGTTCCCTGCGCAGATCCATTTTTTATGAGACACGCTAATTTAAATTAGCTAGCTTTTAATTTTGAAATTGGAACGTACATATTTTTACTTTTTTTTTTTTTTTTTTTTACTTACAAATAATCTTAGTGTCAAAATAGACCATAACTGGCTAGTCTCTCATGCATAAAAACTTTTTTTCGCAATACTTTCTGAGTTGCCTGGTACTGTTTTGATTAAGAGCTTAATTTCTTTCCTTTTCCTACAGTATTAACATAGTTAGGATGGACTAAGGAATCTAGTCTAATTTTTAGACTAATAAGTACAAAGAAAAATAGGGATTTGGACACAACGCCGTCCCTGGAGAACAAAATGATAACTGCCATTATCTCAGTGTTAGTGTTATGTCATTTTTGAGATCTGTGGGTGGTAATACATCTGTTAATTTTTTTTCGTAATTTTTATACACGTTTTCACGAAATTACAAAATTCTACAAAAGTATTAAAAGATTTAACACATGCCTTAAATTACGAGAATAAAGTGTTAATATCGATTTCACCAATGAAACTGAACGCTTTCAGCGCATCTAAAGCGCGTTCAAGAGGTGTCAATGTCAATATTCCACACAATACAAAATAATGACCCTGACAGCCCTTAAACGTAGGTTATGTGCTGACCGCCTTCAGTTTAATTTGTGAAATCCACTCTAAGTGCCGATGTCACCAATGTTACTGAAAGGGTTCAGAAACATCTAAAATTCGTTCAAGAGCCGTCAGTGTCAATATTCCATAGAACATAATGAAAACGCTCTTAAACGTAGTTTATGTGCTGATCGCGTTCAGTTTCATTGGTGAAATCCACCCCATTTTGTCATCATCCCTTCGGAAAAATTTGCGTCAAACTGTCCTGTGTTGAGGATGAGCATGTTATAGTGTACGTACACATCTGTATCTAGAAGGATAACTTCTGTGTCAAAAATGAGATATGTGCTAGCAGAACTTGCAGCCAGTAACCGTTCTGCAGTTATTTACATAACATCACGCCTTGTTTCCCCGAAGGGTAGGGCAGAGGTGTACCTATAGTACACCCACATTTCGCCAGTTATGTTTAAGTCCCATGTAATAGGGGGCGAGCCTATTGCCATCTACCGGGCACAAATCCAGACTTCGGGCTGCTACTGAGAAATTCCAGATAGAAAAACCCAATACCACGTTGCCCCACCTGGGAATCGAACCTAGGCCCTCATGCTCAGCAGTAGCGATTGCGACCACTAGACCAAAGAGGCAGTTATTTGTGGTGATTTTTATATTAATAATATATTACATTCGAGTCGGTGTTTTTGGGCCTCAACAAACTTTTTGATTATGTTGGTGACGGGTTCCATTGGTCACGATGATGGTCGTCAATTCTTATATACCAGTGCGAGTTAACAATACTCCTGAGTACCTTATTATGGAATGTTTGTATCATTTTGATGTTGGCCGGTTTAGAGCAGCCCCACAGTTGGATTTCTTACGTCCCTATCATCCACGTCTTGCGGTATTTTACTATAGATGGGCTGCACACATTGAGTCAAAAGTCAGACTGCACAATTCTCGATCTATACTCGAAACATTAACCACTAGACCAAATTAACTTTATTTGAAGTTGTTCTTGTAATAAGTTATTACTTTCGATGCAATACTCTCAAGCATTAAAACTTTATATTCTACATACATACACATACATAAACTCACGCCTTCTTCCCATGGGGGTAGGCAGAAACCACAGAACGCCACCTGCTACGTTCCTTACATACTCCTTTTGCCTCGTTTACGTTCATACATCACTTATCAACTTTATATTCTATCTACTTATAGTTCATTATCGCACAATCACGCTATTAAAATATATCATGGAACTGGTATTTATTTATAAAAGAACACCAACAGCATATGCATTCAACAATGGATTCCAAAGTATTTGGGAAAGATATTACTGCTAATGTACCCACAAATTATTTGCATTTCGGTTTTTCACACCACAGCGCATCGGCCGGCGGCCAATCGTACATATTGAAAAGGTGTTTCGTTACTAGTGGTATTAATTAATGATTCTTCAAAGGAGGGTTAGGTATTGTTGATCACAGACTGTACGTAAGGAATATTCTTCATCTTTTTAAAAAGAGTTGAAAGATACAATTAAAACACTTGAAATAGAGACGAATAAGTTCAACCAGGTTTCAGACGGTCTAAAGTGTAGACTCGTCTCGCATGGGGTTCTGTTTGACTACTATTACTTCTGTTTCTGAAACTAATTGATAAGCATTTGTAAATATTGTTAGAGCTGCTGAATAAATAAGTTTATTGATCTAAAAATATATACATAGACACAGGTTGTATAGTAGTATATGCTAAGACTTAATCAACTAACAATGGACACAAAGGGAGAAATAAATAATTGTCTATATTACCAAAAACATTAAATTCTGTCTCCTAAACTAGGGGTGGCCTTCTTAGGAGACAGTGATTCAACCGAGCTGTACTGTAAGTTAAATGAATGATGGACGAGTTGCGATGCTAATCTACTATAAAAAAGATGTGAGTTAGCTGAGTAAGTAATTTTTGATTTATTGGAGGAGATTATAAAAAAGATCTTTGCATAGTAAATAAGTAGGTATGTAAGCACTATATACCTAATGAGTATAGTACTTGAGTATTTTCGCTAGGGCTGTCAGTGTAGTTCGAATAAATAACTATTGATTTTGATAAAGCTACCATTTACTGGGTAAGACTTGATTGTGCCTTGGCGGCTGGGAGTATGTCATGCTTTATTAGTGATCGATGATGTCATGCCGACTCAAATGTCTCGCTGGTGTCGGCGTGTGTGTTGTATCATTAACTTTCATTCAAAATGGACTGAATGGTGCTGATCATGAGTTGGTCTTGAAATTAACATGGTCAAGACAAAGGTCATGTCAAATGCCCTTGTAACAACTACTCTCATGAAAATCGGAGACGCTACAGTTGAAGTTGTGGAACTTCGAGAAAGAGTTTAATCGTCGAATCCGACTCGTCTGGGCAGCGTTCGGGAAGCTACGCAATAACTTCTCGTCCCACATACCGCAGTGTCTCAAGACGAAAGACTCTAACCAGTGCGTGTTGCCAGTGATGACCTATGGCACTGAAACGTGGTCGCTCACAATGGGCCTTATTATACGGTTAAGAGTCACCCAAAGGGCAATGGAGGGATGGAGTTATGGAGTGTCCCTAAGTGATCGAATCAGAAATGAAGAAATCCGCAGGAGAACTAATGGCAATGGCAGTAGACAGAGCACATTGCTAGCGGGACAAATGGCGTATGTTCATTTAATTTTGTTAATTAAAGTTAATTCTGAAACACTAGAATTGAATAAAACTTAGGTTGATACCATATCATAGTTTCATTGGAAAGCAAATTCAAAGTCCTTAACAGAAAAAAGTTTTACAATATTTACGAGAATAATTCGATTCTAAAGTATTATCATCATAACAATTACACTAAATACCCGTAGAATAAAATTATAATCGACATTGTAGAACTTAGATGATGATAGATTTTGACTAACTTCTTATTGATTAAATAATATCTCTATTTTAATAATTACGCGTTTCACTAAAACATTCCAAACTTCGGAAAAATAACTTTTTTTACAAAGCTAACAATCATCCTCCTACGTCCAGTATAGTATATAAGGAGTAATGGACGAAAACATGTTTTTACATTTTTCCAGAAAAGTTGCGTTTCTGTAATTATCATTTTATTCTACGGGGACGGCGACAAAAGCACTTTTCTTTTGGCGAATTAGATGAACGAGATTGTTTAGACTGCAGGGCTTCTACAAAGATACTATTGATAGATACTATCTTGATCTTACTAGAAGAATATGTTCTGTGATCTTTATTTATTTGGTAGGTACACCAACTGCAAATACCTTCATACATAAAAAATAAAACAGAACAACAACACTGTTAAAGAACTGGTATGTAGGTATGCCTATTAAAGTATATATATACGTGGGCCACTCAACAAGTTTTGCGAAAATATTAAATATTTTCAAAGTACTCTCCACTAGCCTCTTTACAAAGTTTCATGCATCTGAACCAGTTTTCGAAAAACTTTTTCCAGTCCGCCGTAGATACCTCGTTTTGAAGCCTGCTTGAAAGCTGACAGCGCATCTTCCGGCGACGAAAATTGTATCCCTTTGAGCAGATTTTTTATTTTCGGGAATAAAAAGATGTCGTGGTAGAGCAGTAGCCCGCGGATGCGGTGTGTGTTCTGCTTTCACTGTAGCGTATCGGTCTGACAATGCCATCCATGTAGTCCCTACAAAGCTTAGCGGTTTTGAAGCTTACCACTTAACAGAATTGTCCCTGTTTCCATCTTCTACTAATTTACTGTTTACTGTGTCAGATAATTATAACCTTATTAATTATTGTCTTTTTAGATTAGGTTTCCATTACGTTGCGGATCCAGGGGGGCTTAGGGGATCAACCTGAAAACATCGGAGTTTTTTCGAGAAAAATCTTGTGTGAACTTGATATTATTCTAATTAAAGTTTTTTGCACACAGTACACTACCTCAGGTATAACTGTCAGCAAATATCATTAACTTGATAAGTATTATGTTTTCATGTTTTAAATTTCTTTAAGATTCGTCTTAGTCTTCCTTTGACGGTGACGGCCGCTTTTTTTTGTTTCCACGGTAACATCTTAACTTTTTTATGAAATGGTAGGTAGTAGTGTAGTAAGAGCACACATGGATGTTGGTCGCTTGTTGCTAACAACAGAGAAAACTTCTGACAAACAATATTTCAAGCGTCGCCTGAAACTGATATGAATTATATACATTTGGTAGTATATCATTCAAATCAGTTTCAGGCGACACATGAAATCGTAAAAAGACATAGCGCGAAAATGTTCCCGGCGTAGATCCATTTTTTTATGAGACACGTTAATATAAATTAGCTCGCAAACAATGTGGAGAGTTTTTTTTTTAAATCATATTTTCAAAATAGACTATAACTGGTCAGTCGCTCATACATAAAAACTCCTTTTCGCAATACTTTCTGAGTGGCCTGGTAAGCAAACCACAGCATTTGCCACAAAACAATATCTTAATTAACTTACTTTTTTAACTTTTAAAAAACCATAAAATACAGTAAGAAAACCAAATTCAAATTAGGTGGTTATTTGCAGAACTAAATATAATTGTATAAAATGATTTTGATCCATGCGGGCATCGAATCCGCAATGCTTAACGAAAAAGCCAAAAAAGTTACATTTTATTAATAAATAATACACTATGCATCATTTTTAATTTTCAGATTTGGTGACCGACGATATCACACAGGCGTCGATTTGCGCGAAGAAAATTTTCAGGCACCAGGGATTCCTCGCTTGGCATGGGTGGGAGAAACGCTGCCAATTGACGTTACCTGATATAAGCAACTGCTAGTGTAAAAACCGAAGAATATTTAAATTAAATCTGATACAATGTGTAGACTTCATCATGTGTGATTTTTCGTCGTTAATTAAATAGATAATGTATACCGGTCGCTGTACTCGTTTTTCTTAGACATAGAAATTGGGATGTATGGACAGTGGCGGATCCAGGATAGCCCTCCCTGTCACTTGAGCCTCTGAGGGTAGTTTTTAGTAAAGTCAACACTAATAAAGCACACAATATTTTAATTTGGTTAACGCATAACAAGCCTCTTAATTCGGATTTCTTTTCGCAAAATCCTTAATGACGTAGTTAGTTAGAGTTGAATATTTAGTTGTTCTGGGTCCCTGCACTGGGATCTTCATAGGTTCTACAATACGACACGACTCTTGAAAAATTTCTTCATATTTAATTTCTCTAAGTAGGCATTTCTGCCTAGTGCTCTTACTACACTACTACCTACCATTTCATAAAAAAGTTAAGATGTTACCGTGGAAGCAAAAAAGAGCGGCCGTTACCGTCAAAGGAAGACTAAGACGAATCTTAAAGAAATTTAAAACATGAAAACATAATACTTATCAAGTTAATGATATTTGCTGACAGCTATACCTGAGGTAGTGTACTGTGTGCAAAAAACTTTAATTAGAATAATATCAAGTTCACTTTAAGATTTTTCTCGAAAAAACTCCGATGTTTTCAGGTTGATCCCCTTAGCCCCCCTGGATCCGCCACGTAATGGAAACCTAACCTAAAAAGACAATAATAAGGTAATAATTATCTGACACAGTAAACAGTAAATTAGTAGAAGATGGTCACAGGGACAACTCTGTTAAGTGGTAAGCTTCAAAACCGCTAAGCTTTGTAGGGACAGTTATACTATTAATCTAACTAAATGGATGGCATTGTCAGACCGATACGCTACAGTGAAAGCGGAACACACAGAAGTCCTTCTGCGAATAGTGATTAATTATTCAAAATCCATTCGACAATCGTGTCGTTTCAGTTTTGGGTACTCGGAGTGAAATCGGTTTGACGTAATTTCCATCATGGATTCATGGTACCTACGTCCAGTTACTAGAATTTAAATGCTCCAATTACTAATTACATTACTAGGATTTAAAGTCCTATGTGGATGGTAAGCACAACCTTGAAACCTGTAAAATAGGTGACAACCCTATTAAATGCTGACGGTCACTAAGTTACAAAACCAAAACCCACCCATCGACAGTAAACAGGTATTCCAAAAATTACACAAGAATAATAGAAAGTGAGGAAGAAAGTTAATTGAAAGCCAGCATTCAAAATTTAAAAAAATAAAAATGGCGATCGTAGCTCCACGCATGCGCGTGCCATCGACTCGTGTGGTCGTAGCACTGGCTGGCGGCAGTTCGTCGTTCGCTTCGCGTTGTGATGTTCGCGCTCGAATGGGAGGCGCGGGATGGGCGCGCGGCGAAGCGCGCGTTGCAGATGACTCGGACTTTGAAGCACTAAAGAAACTCCTCGCCTCCGAAGTAGGCTGGACCCTGGAGTACGAGAAGGAAGGCGTGAAAGTGTGGGCCGAGGATGCGGCACACGGCGCGCTTAGAACTGTCAAGGTATGTTGTTGTATCCTAACTTGAAAACAAATAGTAAATTACTGTTTCTATGGGGACTTACAACCCGTGATTGAACACGACGGTCCTGGTCTAGACTAGTCATTATTAACCATTGTTACAGTCATAGTTTATTACGGCAATTGATTTTGTATCCTCAAAACGTGCTAACCTTGTAGTGTGTAGTAATAAAACATGAAATATGAAAGGTAGGTAGGTATATAATTATATACCTGTGCCCGGCTGGCCGCAGCTGCGTTGACAAATTTTTACTTTGTGACGACTTTGATATTCCGACGATTCCGACAAGGTCCAGACATTCCTTTCGCAGATTTATTACCATAATCAGAAAAGTTTTGGCAACGGTTTCAGAAATCCTTAGTCTTATCCAAGTCCTAAAAAGTTTTATTTGTCGTCCAAAACGACACACCGTGAGAAAATTTATGAAAATGTAATTTCCTCAATTTGAATATGCAATGCGGACATTTCCGCGATATGAAGGTGCCCGCTATATACACAGACCTGTAAAGTTATTAAAGGCAAGGCTTAGGTAGGTACTCTTGTTTCAGAAATAACACCGTACACTATGTCAACGGTTATTACGTCGGCCTGCATTTATGTAAGGCCCTTCCGCTCAAAACGTTGCTTTTCAAACTACAAAACGAGATGTCTCAAGAACTTCATAAGACACAAGGCCTTTTTACTGTTCTTCATCTTCTCTTGAATACCATTCTGAGGTGGCCTTATTCAGACTATTCCAAGATTTCTCATTTTCAGTTATTCTGTGTTTTTCCTTTTATTCGTATTCGTAGCCACTGACCACCTAGCCGCTCCTTTATTGTGGTTGTCCATTTATTCTTTGACAAGTCCTGAAGCTTTATCCTTGGTCCTGGGTCCTTTAGACAGCGTGTACTCGTAGAAGTGTACATCAAATTATGTTACATTGCACAAAAATATTACTTGGATATGACTATTATTTTTGGTGTGAAAATTTGCTGTTTGCCTACCGCAAACAGCAAATTTGCCAAAGAGATTTAAGATGGATACAATAATAAATAAATGTCTTTGGGTAGTGCGCAATGTAACACACGCAAGACATTGTGCATAAGGGTACATTCAATGGTATATGACCACAGGGGTCATGAGGGTATTCAAAGTTGTGTTATAGCATTAAAAACTGTTTTAGTTAAAAAAAGTCAGTAAAAGTTGGAATTTTGACCTTCAATATTTCCGTCCAGTACAATAAATGATGCTTCCATAAGTGTATTTTACACCCGTTACCTAAAAAAAACCGACAGGCGACAAGTGACAAATGGCAATCCGACATTCTGACAATTTTTATATTTTTTGTTATCGTTTTATGAAAATGAAATATCGATGATTATCGTCGTGAAAATGTGACTTTTTGACAAATATGTCGCATTGTCAGTTTTATTAAATAGGGTCCTGTTCTGACCTTTTAGTATCTGTATCAGAATATTTCATAGGATCGTGTTTCTTTTGCTAATTAAGGTAGAAGTTACGTATTCCCGTTAGTTTTTTATTGTTGCACTTTACTATCAATAATAAAGTAAAGTTTACTAATGGCAATACATCCGTGGTAATGTTATGTACAATTTAAATGGCAACATTGACCAAAAAGTTTAATGGCTTCAAAACTCTGCGATCACAAAAGTTTGGTATATGAAAATATTATGTAAGTTCAAAGTTCTGTCAGTGAACTACCAAGCCATATTTAAGTGTATTAATTAGCGATATAACCTAAAAATTAAGGTGAATCTAATTTCTAATAAAAGTAAATATTTTTGCATTTCACATCTATTGGTGCTCACAAACCCCTACTTGATCTAATACCCGTTAAAATCGTATTTTTTTTGCCGGATATTGATACACGTACAATCCAGTAATACAGGTTGCACCGATACCCGTTATTGTATACTTATTGCCTTGAAATAAGTCTCATTATCCTATGTTCTATGTTAGAGGGTTTAGTCCTACATGTGGACAATTGTACGTGGGCCATGGCGGCCGTCGATGGTTATTATTCCAACCAGCCCACCTCCATCCAGAAGCCGATCAAAGCTTCTGGTCTGTTGAGAACCTCTGTGTAAGATCCGAGTGTCCCGAGGGTTTCTGTCCTAATCTGGGTAACGCCTGTGCACTCACAGAGCACGTGCGCGACGGTCTCGTCCGACTCCATGCAAGCTCTGCACAGAGGGCTGTCCGTTATGCCTATTGTGTATAAGTGTTTATTTAGCGAGCAGTGTCCTGTGATGGTCGCCGTCACCAGGCGCAGGCCATTTCTGTTCAGGCGTAATAAACGTCTGGTTAGCCTGCCATCTAAGGATGGCAAAGCTTCCTTGGACTGCCTGCAGCCTGGTGTCGAGGTCCACCACCTCTCGGCTTGTGTGTGTGTGGACTCCTGCAGCCACCTGCGTATCTGGTTGAAGGGGATGGGTATGATGTGTTCAGGCCCGCATGCGGACGTGCTGGATGCTCTCCTGGCTAGTTCGTCAGCTGCGTCGTTGCATAGCGATCCACTCTGTCCTTTTATCCATTGCAGTGTCACTGTGTTGCGGTTTGATACCGTTACTCGTTCTAGAGCCTTGTGACATTCTAGTATTATACTTGAGGTAATATATATTTTCCCCAATGATTGGAGGACTGAGGCGCTGTCGGAGAGTATACGTATATGGGTGTCCGTAACTTTCCTGGTTTCTATGGCATACGCCGCTTGTATAATGCCCACACACTCCGCCTGATAGACGGTGTTGAACATTCCCAGCGGACTTGATATGTTTATGTTGAGGTCATATGAAAAGACTCCGACTCCGCTCCCAGATCCGGTCTTCGAGCCGTCAGTGTATACTCTCATCTCATTCGGGCTTGAGTAGTCACACTGTTCTTCTGAGAGAACGATGTTGTAGTGCTTGTGGAAGAAGTGTTGCTTCGGGGTTTTGTCGCAGGGTGATGCCAACATTGGCTGTCGTTTGACCGCATCCTCCTTTATGCGTGTGTTCCTGACCCTAGAATCTTTGCTTAGGGTTCGCGATATATAGAGAATAAAGGCAGCGAGGGTCGCCTCCTCCCGCACGATGAGGTGTAGGGGTAGCAGCCCAAGCATTGCCTGTAGGGCAGCAGTGGGTGTAGTTCTCATGCAGCTAGTGATTGCAACACAAGCAAACCGCTGCAGTTTTTCGAGATCTCTTTGGGCTGTGCTCAGGTCTGTCCTAGGCCACCAGACCAACGAGCCGAACGTGATAATTGGTCGAATGACAGTAGTGTATAGCCAGTAGATAACCTTGGGGTTAATGCCCCAGTTTCTGCTAAGCATTCGCTTGCACTGCCACAGAGATATGCTGGCTTTTGTAGTGATGTAGTTGGTGTGTTTTGCCCAATTCAGCTGTTTGTCCAAATAGATGCCTAGGTATTTAGTTTCGGTTGATAGACTTAGGGTAGTTCAGAAGAATCGTGGTAGTTGTAGTGTCGTCAGTTTCCTCTTTTTTGTAAAGAGGATCAGTTCGGTCTTTGTGGGGTTGGCGGATAGCTGGTGTCTGTTGCACCAGTCCTCTACTATTTTCAAGGCTTGGCGGATAAGGTTGCATAGGGTATTTTCGTGGGTGCCATTTATTATTATGGTTATATCATCGGCATAGCCTACAGTAAAGTAGCCTTTGTCATTGAGTGTTCTGAGGAGGCTGTCTACAACCAAGTTCCACAGAAGCAGCGAGAGAACGCCCTCCTGCGGGCAGCCCTTCGCCACAATGGCCCTTGTGGTGTCGTTCACTGTTACCTGTACAGCTCTCAGTTTGAGCAAATTAGTGATCCACCAGCTCAGGGTCGGGTCTATGTTGTGTCTGTCGAGGGCCATGTTGATGCTACCAAACGTCGTTTTGTCAAAGGCGCCCTCGATATTAATGAAGACGGCTAGTGCTGAGCATTTGTGGTCCACCGCGCATTCAATCTTGGAAACTACGCTATGTAACGCATATTCCGTTGATCTGCTTGTGAAGTACGCATGTTGTTGTTTGTGAAGTGGTTTTGCCTGAAGAGGTCCGTCTCGAATGTATCTATCACCGGGTCTCTCGAGGATTTTCAGTAGGAAGGATGTGAGGCTTATGGGCCTATAGGCCTTGGGTTGTGTGTAGTCGGATTTGCCTGGTTTGGGTATGAAAATGACTTTCACTTCGCGCCAAGCTAGGGGTATGTCTCTGAGTGTCTCATTATCCTTTAAAATTGTACTTAAAAAGTATAGTTTATAAACTATTTTCTGTAAAAGATAAAAACTAATTTGCAGTTGAAACAATAGATGAATTTTGTTGTGTTTTAAGTGTTTCGTAGGTTTTGACGTACAGTGATATTTTTTTTATCAAAGTTTATGGTTTACTTATAAAGGTGAAACCAAAATATTCTTTAAAGAATTACAAAGGGTAGTCTAAAAAAGGTGATTCATAATGATACTATGATCATCGATTTTAAAAACTTAAGTATACACAGATTACTGATGTGAACTATTACCTACACTGGATTCCGACCTTTGAACTCTGATTAGATTTTCTCAAAAAGTAAAAAGACTTATAACTAGCAAAGTTATACCTACAGAAAATGCGTTTCATGATGATTTAAATGAATGGAAACTCATTGAGATTAATCAATTTATTAATTGTTTATTATGGAATTCACAAAGAAAAGCCGTTTTCCAGTCGTGTTAATCGTTAGTAATAATATATATAAAAAAGTTAGGGTCAGTATTCCCTCTCCATGCTCGGATAACTGCCAGCATCCTCGTTTTCATCGACCTCACGAGCCTGACGATGACGTCTTGAGGAATGGCATTCCACTCCTCTTCAATTGAAATTCGCAGCTCTGGAAGCCTTGTTAGAGCGAAGTTTCAGCTCATCCCATAAGTGTTCTATCGGATTCAAGTCCGAACTTCGAGCTTGCCAGTCCATCGTACGAATGCTGACGTCGCCTAGATACTTGGTCACCACATGAGTAACATGAGGCCGTCATAATCATGCATCTGCGACGATTTCAGTAATGTAGCGATGAGAAGTCAATCCACCTTTACGGCCCGTCGGTTCGATGTACGTGCGGTTAACTGACGCTGTATGTGCGGTTAACGTGATGCCGCCCAGACCGTTACAGATCCTCCTACATAAGTTTCCTAGATGCATCACTGAGAATAACGTTCTCCAGGGTATTGATATACTGTCTGACGTCGATCACTTCCATGTAGACTTACCCTGGTCTCTGATGACACCACCCCTCTACTGTAACCTAACCCGCCATAATGATTATCTGCTACTGATGTAGCCCTAGGTCTGCACGTACCTGGACGGCGATCGATTGCTGTAAACTCGTTGCACCGACGATCTGCTGATTCGAAGTCTTCTAGCGATGCAAACGTAGTGCTACAACTTGAGCTGCTTTCTGAGGTGTCGTATCCAATATAAAAGACGGGAAAAATTAGCAAAAATACACGCGTCTGAACAAACGATTGACAAAAACTAAAGAAATGAAAAGAAATATCCGACTACTAATAAAAGTGTAGAAAAAAAAACACTAATCTCGAACTCAAAGTCAAAACAGAGCAAATCGTTAGCATTGTGTTTGTTCCTTGATTACAATGTGAGTTGACGGTAATAGTCATTTTAATCAGCATGAAACTCATTTTCTGTAAATGTAACTTTGATAGTTCTAAGTTTTATACTTTTCGAAAAAAT
Source organism: Dasypolia templi (assembly GCA_963555695.1). NCBI lineage: Eukaryota > Metazoa > Arthropoda > Insecta > Lepidoptera > Noctuidae > Dasypolia > Dasypolia templi. Next base: position 5,754,632 of record OY743137.1, on the reverse strand, counting down.
CGAATCTGAATATAAAGTTGCCCGATTTATTTGCTTCGGATAAGTCCTTTTTTATTTAATTTACTCAGAAACGCAAATATGGTATTTCTGTGAACTTTAACGTTCAAATTAACAGTGAAAATTACTGGATTCGGGGACAATTTAATGTTTGCGCATTATTTATTTTTACTGTATTATTGTAAAGAAATTTTATGCTAATAAAAAAAAAAGATTATTACATACACTGAACATGAGGTCTGGCGTTCTTTTGAATGTCGAGGGTGTCAGCGACTCAAAGACGATCGCTAACATGGTTAAGGATGACTTCACCGTAGAATCCCCTTTAGACGTTTCTAAATGGATACTGGATGCTGAGCCCGTGTGTGAAACCATCACACTAAAAGTAAGTGCCCTATAAGAACGATTTTGAAAAATATGAAATGTGGGAAATCACCGGGACATGACAGGCTCAGCGTCGAACATTTGAAAAATGCAGGGTCACATATATCTAGACTTTTGTCGATGTTTTTTAATGTATACATTGGACACTCCTACCTACCTAGTGAACTAACGAAAACCATAGTTACTCCTACAATAAAAACCAAAACGGGAGATAGCTCGGTCAAATCTAAATATAGACCAATCTCACTGGCCACAGTTATTGCAAAGGTTCTAGACAGTGTGCTTGAGGCTCATTTAACAGAGTTTACACACCTGAGTATTACACGAGTAGGAAAACGCCCATTTATGCTTGTTATTTAGACCTCTCCAAGGCTTTTGACCTTGTGACTTATTATAAGCTCTGGGATAAGCTCAAGGATGCCAATGTACCTAGTGAGATGATTGGTATCCTGAAGTTTTGGTATCAGAGTCAGGTCAATTATGTAAAGTGGGCTGGCAAATTATCGGATCCGTATGCACTACAATGTGGGGTAAGACAGGGTGGATTAGCATCCCCAGTTTTGTTTTATCTGTATATTAATGCGCTGATTGTTGAGCTCAGCAGCATGCATGTCGGCTGTCACATAGACAACATTTGTGTCAATAATCTGAGTTATGCAGACGACATTGTGCTGCTGAGCCCAACAATCGCTGGACTTAGGACACTAGTTAATGGTGTGAGACGTACGCGGCCACTCATGGCCTCAAATATAATGTCACATGTCTCAAATATAATATCTTGGGCACATAGTCACTGATCTCCTACGCGATGAGGACATGGACAGGGAGCGTAGGGCGTTGTCGACCGGGCGAACATGATAGCCCACAAGTTTAAACGGTATAATGCTCAAGTGAAAATAACAATGTTCAGACCGCATTGTTCATCGCTATACACTTGCAGCTTGTGGGCTCATTATTCTTGCGCGTCCAATACAACAATGCGTTCAGGGCATTCTTGGGGCTGCCGTGCTGGTGCTGTATTGTGGCCTTAAGCTATAAAATAGGGTGTTAAATTACGATACGTTATGCCACAGCAGTCAGCCACAAAACGTGGAGGTTTACGAGCAGGCGTTAAGGCACGCTTCTTTGGATCCAAGTGATTTCAGTAACGAGATGTGTGACAAAGAAGCCGAAGAAAAAAAACCTATATTAGGGGGTGAAAAACCCCATGAATATGAGCATACGTGAGACAGAGACAGATAAAATTGACAATAACCTAAGTCAGATCGCTACTGATGATAGATAGTGCAATTATATCTGTTCCTGTCAAATAAATAGCTGTCAACACGTTGTATGGTCGCTTATTTTGGCTATATCGGGACGTAAAAACAAGAGATTGATAGGTTTATATCTCATTGAGAATTAATTGCGCACTCTAATTCAGGAATTTTGTACAGTCAGGGAGATTAATCATTCCTACTCTTGACGGAAGACTTTTCGAACTTGGTAAAACTAGAATGGAAACAAGCAACATCCTTAGGACAGATGACTGATGACTTGATTTAAACGAGTGTTCATAGAGTTTCTTACCCATAGAAACCTACTACGCTTTGGAATAGGCAACTATCAGCATATTTCTGATTGACCGACTCCTTGACTTAGTAAAAAAGTATTTATTACAAATTAGATGATTACATCCAATATTTATGCTCGAAAACATGCTGGACCAGCTCCATAGGACAATCTAGTCTAGACAAAATCCAACTGGTCGCTTTTTTTAATTGTATAATTTGTTATTTTTATGACATTGATTTACATTATTTGATTACTTAACTCACACACTGACATAATATTCCTTGTAATTTTGTAGGAAAATGTGAGCACCTATTTATCACATAATTAATTTACCTTTCTTTGCTTAACTTTTTATTATTTTCACCTATTGTGGTATAGTAATTTCATTCTTGGTGCATCGTCTTCACATAGAATTATATAATTAATGTATACAAATTATTGTAAAACATTTTAAAAGAGTAACGGTAGAGTTTCGTGCCCCTTCTTCTTCATACGAAACTATCTTTTGGAAGGGTCGAATAGCATCAATTCTATTTTATTGCAAGTGTTAACGTACAAAAGTGCCTTTTATGTGACTATTTGAAATAAATGCTTTGACTTTGACAATTCAAAAGTTACTGCAATGGGTTTAATTGAAATAAATGCTTTGTGTTTGAGATTCACAAGGCTTATACTTAAAGGCAACGTTGGGCAGCGTAGCCAAGTGCACTAAATTCAGTACTGATAAAATATATTCTTTAATAAACCAGCAGGTGCGTCATGCACCCCCCCCCCCCTCCTCATCGTTTTGCATCACAGCATGTTACAAACACTTATCTTATGCTATTCGTTAAAGTTAATTAAGACTCATAATTTATTGAAGCTAATGTTCTTAGGCGTTTACATAGTGTGAAAGACACCCTTCGTTAAGAGTTCCGAAAGTCCTAAAACACACAAAATTGTACTCATCACAAACTTAAACGAACATAGTGTTTATTGCCAAATTCGACCTAAGCAAACAAGTAACGTAAACTTAAAAGGACAATCAGGACAGAATGTTGAAATTAGTTACCATATAAGGTAAACGGCCCAGTAACCGTGAAGTTTTGAACTTCGCTGACTTTGCAGGTCTGCTATGCTAAAACTAGTAGACCTAGAAAAACTAATTGAACATGGCTAGATAGATTGGTTAAAGTCAAAATTTCCTTGTTTAGGTGCTGATTTATCTATTTCAAGTCATAATGAACGTATTTTAAAAATTAAATAAAAAACGCCTTTGACTACAATTCGAACCCTTTTAATGATAAAAGTAGCCATTTTGTTAAGAGCTTTTTGCAACAGATGGTGTTTTACTCAATTGATCCTGTCACTTACAGTTTCCTATAATGTTACTTATTTTAATCAATCAAATTTATTTTACATTATTTTTAACATAGAAATATTAAAGAAATCTAATAACATGTTTTTCTGAACCCGCCACTATAAAACTTTATATAAAAAGGATTGCACGAATCGTTTTAAAAGTAGATCGACTCCGAGATGGCGTTGTAAAACTACAGTCTCGGGCAATTAATGAGTCGCTGACGCTGCCATCTGTTGAAAAGTTTGACTATGAAAAATTGCCAGCTCAATTGCTAGACTTAGGGAGGTTTCATTTCTTTGTATGGGATTGGGTATCTGTACGTAGTATTATATTATCTGTGCTATGGGTAAGACTAATAACTCTTAACGAAGGGTGTTTATCACACTATGTAAACGCCTAAGAACATTAGTTTCAATAAATTATGAGTCTTAATTAACTTTAACGAATAGCATAATTGATGTACGTTGTTTCACAATGCAATAGATAACACATGGAAATGAGATAAGTGTTTGTAACATGCTGTGATGCAAAAGGATGAGGAGGGGGGGGGGGGTGGTGTATGACGCACCTGCTGGTTTATTAAAGAATATATTTTATCGGCACTGAATTTAGTGCACTTGGCTACGCTGCCAAGAAACTCTATGGGCACTCGTTTAAATCAAGTCATCAGTCATCTGTCGTAAGGGAGTTGCTTGATTCCACTCTAGTTTTACCAAGTTCGAAAAGATTTCCGTCAAGAGTAGGAGTGATTAATCTCCCTGACTGTACAACATTCCTGAATTAGAGTGTGCAATTAATTCTCAATTAATCACTTATGCTTATATCATTTGTACTTACTTAGTTACAACCGAAAATTCACTAAAAGGTCAGATGTTCAAAATACAGGAGAAAAGAAAGTGATAAAGAAAGGCAAGTGTTTTTCTTGTAGGGAGACAAGTACGTTCATTACGGCAAACCCTACGTATCTATCTCCAATTTTGGCGCACTGGAGACAGATAAACCTATCAATCTCTGGTTTTAACGTCAAAATAAAGCCAAAATAAGCGACCATACAACGTGTTGACAGCTATTTATTTGACAGGAACAGATATAATTGCACTATCTATCATCAGTAGCGATCTGTCTTAGGTTATTGTCAATTTTATCTGTCTCTGTCACACGTATGCTCATATTCATGGGGTTTTTCACTCCCTAAAGTAGGTTTTATTCCTTCGGCTTCTTTGTCACACATCTCGTTACTGAAATCACTTGGATCCAAAGAAGCGTGCCTTAACGCCTGCTCGTAAACCTCCACGTTTTGTGGCTGACTGCTGTGGCATAACGTATCGTAATTTAACACCCTATTTTATAGCTTAAGGCCACAATACCTAGTTTATTGCCTCTTGACATAACCGCTTATTATATGGTTCTATCGGATAGAAGTGATTCAGGATGAGCTTTATACAATCAATATCGGTTTACTTTTATTGGAACAAGATCCAAGCTGGCGGTGGTCTGGGCTCTAGAGAGAGAAACCAAATCACTATGCGTGCCGTGTCTAGGATTACTGATATTGAATCAAGCCCTTGATCGAAGGTCGAGGCTCTCCGCTATCAGGCCATTTACTGTAACGATTATCGGTACGGTTCCAACGATTTATGAATCGATAATACAATACTATCTTAAAGCCTTTTGAGGACCAGTGGTAGCCCAGTGACCCAGTCGACGTACAAGGTGTAGGTTGTTGGTTCAAACCCAATGAGGCGCTTTAATTTGTGTGTTATTTAATCATCACTGCGCTCAAACGGTGACGGAAGACATCGTGATTAAGCCGGTATGTCCTGGAACCAAAAATTCGAAGTCAACAAACAATTTTTTTTTGCGTCAAGCACAATTATCATCCATAGATATAAATAAAGTCTTAAAAATAAGTGAGCGAAACGAGTATTTTCAATTTTATAATTCGTTCGAATTTACGATCCGTTTACTCTGCGGTCCAAAATCAATTTCAAATTCATTTTTGGTGTGATTTTTGGAACATTTTACATGAGATCTTAATAAAAAATAATTAGTTCCTCAAAAATCTACCTTAAAGGTGTACACTCATTCACAAAAAAGAATAGTCAACAACATAAAATAAAATAATTACAACAAAACACGTTATAACTTAATAAATGGAAATAAAGATAATACTAAAATGTCAAAAATTAATAAATATCAATTTCAAGTTACATTTTTCCACTAATAGATGTCTTAGTTTGTTTTTAAATTGAATAATATTTAAGTCCTTAATTCCGTTTGGAAATTTATTAAATACTTTCGAGCCCACGTAAAGTATGCTTTTGTGCATCAAGGCGGTTTCTGATGGTCAAACGTATAATGCATGTCTATATTCTTGTCTAATCATTTTACAGCGATGAAGCGAAGGCAAGGCCCATTAATTTCACACATGTGGCGGCCTTTGGCTTGGAAAAAGTGTAGGTAGGGGTACATTGACTAAGGGCAAATTTCACCAATGAAATAACGCGTTCAGCAATGGCGTAAGAGAACTGTCAATGTCAAAATTGTTATGGAATATTGACAGTGACGGCTATTGAACTTTAAAAGTGCTGATCGCGTTCAGTTTCATGGGTAAAATCGGTACTAATCTGTGTTATCGATTATGGTGTTATTAGGATTTCCGTTTCTAGATGAAAGACATTCTCTCGCATTCCTGCTTGATGGCGTCTCTCTATTGTCGTAAGGTATTTCAGTCACAACAATTCTCTTCTTTTCCCCGTTAACAATGCCTTCCTTAAACAGAAAAACCCAATCAACTCTGCACGATAAAAAGGTATTGTACTACCGTCGTGCAAACGATCAATTCTTAGAACGATGATTAAAAAATATAAGCTTTCATTCATTTTTTCATTTGAACATCGGTTCATGGAACCAATATAATGAAAGCTAACTTAAGATAGTAAGTAAACAATATGTTTCATTAAACGTAGGTTATATACTTAGAAAAGATTGTGCGGTAGCCCCTTGGGTTTTTACCAAATCGAGGGTAATTGTTTTTATTATTCGACCTCGCTTTCTAGTCACAGATCACTAATCAAAGAGCTGAAAGGGTTCCGGAGAACGCTGGTTTTAGAGATGCGGACAATAATAGTGCAAAATCATGTTTGTGCACAAAATCTAGGCTACAGTTACTTAAACTACTTACATGTTATTTGAAATATTTTTACTTTTTATTCAAACATCCGAATTTGTATAGATACAGACTAAGTTGGTCCCTTGAAACTCCTTGAAACCTTGTCTGATACATATAAACTAATATTATAAATTAGAAAGTAATTCTGTTTGTAGCGGTTTTTATTTTTGGGTGGGAAATCATCAAATGACTTCTACCGCTCTTCGTGTCAGGCTTTTACTGACTAAAACCCACTCTTGTTCCTTCAATTGCCTGTGCCAGGGCCACGGTATCTCTTTCGAATTTCCCGCGACCCTGAGACATAGGCCCTATCGGACCCCGTCATTATGTGCTGACGTCTCTTTGAGGTACGCGTAGAACACGACGCGCCGTCGACCCGGGCCTGTACCCTAATTGCGCAATACACAATTAATCGGAATCTGAATCGTTTTGAAACAGACTGCTAATCCATTGCTTCATAAGTTCAACAAAAAATTCTGTGCAACAATGTAATAACGCAATGAATGTTGTTGAACTTTACGTTTACGAAAATGTGTTACGCAATTAGGCTGCTGGTCCTTACCGGACGGCGAGCTACCCATTGCTCGCCGTCCGCAAGCCGCGCCTACCCGTGCCGTGGAGTTGCCATGTCTGTCTGTGTGTCTCTGTGTTGTTATCGAATTTGGTAAGGAGATAGATGGTATCCCGGGGGACGACATAGGCTACTTTTTGTCCCGCTAACATGTTCCTGAGGGATAATTTCCTACATCCACCTGGGTGTAGCCGTGGGTAGAAGCTAGATAAAAAAAAAATAGTTTATTGACACAAAATACCTTTGCATACAATAACAATACAAATACCTTTCACAGATACCTACATTGTATTTTGGGAAAAGGCTGCACAAATAGTTTAAAAACCCTGTCTCCTAAACTAGGAAAACCCTGTGACCTAGGAGTCAGTGTTCTACTGTAACTTCGTGTAAAAGAGACCTTTTTTTATTTATGTGTGTTATGTATATGTGTAAAGGGGGCGATAGCTGTGCGGGTCTGAGGGATTTAGTGTGGTGTATGAATGGGGGGGGTGTTTAGTGGGAGGATGTGTGTGGGTGTGAAAGTTCTCTATAAATCTTCTATACTACACTACCATCCACTACAAAAAAATAAAAATAAGTGTCAGCTTGCAATGTCAAAATAACAGCTTTTTTACTAAATGCTTGATATGGTGCTTAAAATCAAATAACTGGCTAATCTTCGAAACGGATGGACCGAATTAGACGGGATTTTCACAGGCAGATAGCTAGTGTCATAAGAAAACGTTTGGGTTTTGAAATATCAAAACCCAAACGTTTTCTTTTATTTTTGTTTTATGTGTTATTGCATTTAGCCAGTAATATTGATATTTAGACCAACATAGATATTAATATTGTCAATTCGAAAGTAACTCTGTATGTAACTATGGCGTTACCTTTTCACGCATAAACCACTGAGCGGACTTCGATAAAATTATAGACAAATGGCATCGTGCAGAAGAACAAAAAGCTACTTTTTGTCCCGATAACATGTTCCCGTGAGATAATTTCCGACATCCACTAGTAAATATGATATAAAGCTTTCGCATTCAAACAAACTCCAAATGGTTATAAAACATTTCAACTTTCTACAGCTCTTAAGTTTTTTTTTTTTCTCTTTCGAGCATCATAACATTTATTTTAAACTGCAGGCTTTTCTCTAAAATAGTTGTAGTAGGTAGTTGTAGATTCCGGGCACATTCCTCGGTCCCGACAACTTCTCGAGCATTTGTGGAACAGTTGGAATAGCGTGAGTGAAGTTTGTCAAAATCGTTTAGGACGGCGGTCGGTTTGTTCACTTAAGATCGCAGGACGTGGCATAGCAAGAGATGTTTTGTAGCTTCACACGTTGGGATGGGTATTTCTTTGACTTTTGTCTTTGATCTTGTGCGTGAGTTTGTACTGTTCCCCTTCTCTTGGGTCGAGTAATGCTATTCGATGGTTCATTTACAGATTACCTCGTTGGTCTAGTGGTCGCAAGAGCTACTGCTGAGCATGAGGTCCTGGGTTCGATTCCCAGGTCGGGCACAGTGTTATTGGGTTTTTCTATCTAAAAATTTTCAGTAGCAGCCCGGAGTATGGATTTGTGCCTGGTTGATGGCAATAGGCTCGCCTCCTATTACGTGGGACTTAAGCATAACTGGCGAAATGTGGGTGTACTATAGGTACATCTCTGCCTAACCCTTCTGGGATTACAGGCGTTATGTTGCATCCGCGTATGACGTGCATCCGGTTACAATAGATTCAGTATATGATTCTGATAGCCCTGCGTTTAAATATTTCGTCAGTAATTAAAACAAAATTGCTGATACACACATTTAGACCGCGTAGGTATCGTACTTTTCTAAGATACAGCTGATTTTTATTTTGTACACAGACGAAAAAGAATCATGGCGAGATCCTTACATTAATTTGTACGAAAAATTGTGTGTTCGAAATATTTTCCAACGTTGAGAACACATTATACATTAAAATTAAAATATTTTTATTCAGACAAAAAATCCATATAGTGTTAGTAGTAGTATAACTTAGCTTAATGTTAGTATTACATAAAATTAATAACATTAAACAACTAATGAACCATTGAACTCTTACATTACATTACTTATCATATTTTTAAAACCCCGCATAATTGAAAAATCTCGAAAAGAAAATATCAGGTTTTCGTTGTATCTCGTTTCCCATTTTGTAATTAGAAAAAAAAAGTGACAACTGACAACGGATCTATCAAACTGACAGACAAAAGAGTGATGACTGATGTGAATCGTTGTTTACAAGTGCGCTAAGAGTTGAAAAAGTATATTGATTAATCATTATTTGTGACATTTTCCATATAACGATGTATGCATTGCGTGATAGCCGATAGGGCCTGTAAATAAATAAATAAATACCCATAAAGGAGGGTCAGGGAGGGCTGGGGGGACGGGGGAGGGGAGAGACTGACAGCCGCCGTTTCGGTCTAAAATAATTAGCCACTCGTTTAACTATTTACTTGAAACATTATATTTTTATTGGGGGGTTAGAAAAATATTTTAACTTCCTGAATACACTTTTTAGGCACTTATGAGTATACGAATTACAATTCCAACCTCTCAAAAAGCTTTATTTTTTTTGTAAAAATCCTGCCATGATTCTTTCTATGCTACGGGGTCTAGAATCATTTGCTGAATTTATGGATTACCATGAAGTTTGCGCGTTTATTTCCCTGCCAACCTGTATACATACAAACGCCTTTTCCCATTCAGGTAGGCAGAAACCTAAAGAACGCCACCAGCTACGTTTACGTTCATACATTTGGTCATACACGCATGCCGCCGGTTGCGAGTACTACGCACCTGACCTTTTAAAATCAAAATCATCAATAAGGTAAGGATAAATGGTTCATGTCAAGATCAGAATCGCGAGTTAGCAAGATCTGTAACGGACTTGACTGTCCAGAATTCTACAGATGTACTTACTTGGGTAATCATTTATTTATTGCATTCCATATTGTAAAAAGATGGTACAAACAGCTTAAAGCTAGATACAAAAATGTGGACCCTGTAAGAGCAAAAGCTCTTAGCTGCTACCAAGTAGGTTGGTCCTTCTTCGGTAGTTTTTCGATCATAATCCGATTGACGACAAAGGAAGGAGCCTTTAAAGCAGAGTTCTTAATGCCCATCAACGTAAAAAATAACGTGTTTAAAGTGACTTAGATGTACATAGTGCTAGAATCACCGAATGATAGATTCCCATTTCCACACGGTTTCATTAAAAATCTCAACAAAAAAATCACAAATCTTTCCAAAGGACGCTTCCATTTCATTCGGAAACATTAATTAATCACACTTTGTGATACATGGCGGCTGTCCTTGGAAACCTGCGATTCATCAACATGTTACTTAACATCGACATTTGGTCGGTAACACACATTTAATATATATTGGGTGGTGTGTTTCAAAAGTATCCGATGAACAAGTAAACAAATGGATTTTTATCCATTTTTTATATGATTATCAGATATTAAAGAGTGTCCATGGAGTTTCATGGGCAACTAGCTTCACATTTCTGACTGACCGACTCCTTGACCATTCAAAAGTGCTTGTGGTTTGGTTTGGTTGGTTATGGTTTAATTGAAATAAATGCTTTGAGTTTGAGTTTGATACTTTTATGATGCCACTTAAAAATTGAGTGCTTTGATTCCCGAAATAATAATTTTAAATCAATTGATTAAATCTTAGGCAATGACTTTTCAATTACAAAATAAATAATGTTATTAAAATAATAATTGTTAGGAAAAGTGGTCAGATGTGTGCTTTCATGCAGCCATGCGCAAGCGCGTAGCGTCCTTGGTGCGCCTGTGCAGGGTATGGGTTAGCAGTTTAGCAACAACATCGTACTGGCGATGATTGCATGAAGGCTGGACTGGACTGCCCCTTCATCCGGAATTGTTCCAGAAAATATTAATTATTTAATTGTATTGATCATTGATTTTATTTTACCTGATTTGATTTAATTTTACTTGTTTTGATTTTATTTGATCTGTTTTATATGATTTCTATTAATAAATGTTTGGCAATGAGTGTTATTTACCTGAAATATATGAGCTTAAGCTGAAACCTTCATAAACACAGATGATTGTAAATAACATAAATAAATATTTTACCCAAAAGCCCTCAACAGTATACCAATGACTGAAACATAAAAGGCTTCATACAAATGTCAATATTTTAATACTCTGACTCCTAAACTGGGATAAATGTCCTGAGCCTTAGGAGTCAGTGATTCTGCGTAGTAACAAACTCTTAAAATTAAAGTTATTTGGAAAATTTTACAATTTGTGGTCGAAACAGAATTATAATAAACATTGTGGTAGGTAATAGTTATTTCCTGTCATTTGGGTGATAACGTAAGAATTTAACCAGAACAGTGTTTGTTTACACTAGCATCAAAAACTTTCGGAACAGACCATAGTCGGTAACATACATTTATATGTATGTTACCGACTATGGTCCGTCACTAGAACATAACATAGAAAGGTTGGGGTGCCGCTTGATCATTTTAGGTGTTTACGCAACAAACAATGAAACACGAAATTAAGTTTGTTGACACAGGAGCAAGGAAATGACAATGCCAGATCCTGCCCCAGCTATTTACAGGAAATGTCAGATAATGAAAATAATTGTAATGATTAAAGCACCTTTTCATAATATTCAGTAGAACTTGCCGATCACAAATCAATGATAAAACGAATTCAACCCCTGAATTTCCTATTGCGTTACTTATTGCTCCGACTCGGGCGCCTCCATCAACACAACTACGTGATTAAAAATCACTTGGACAACAAACAGTACTTTTTTGCTCTTACTAGTTGCAATAGCTTTTGTATAACATTTCTTTATTTTGTAAACTTTTTTTCAATTGTTATTAATTTACTCTGTATTTCAACCCAAGCACAAAAAAACTCACGACTTATCTCATGTTACTTCTCAATTATTCGTCGAACACACCTACATAATTTACTACACGTATTTGCTGTCACACAACACACAACTAACACACAGCCACACAACACTACACATATAAGACTTACCCATCACACGCACACTTCCAAATTATCATTCAAATGCATCTGCCTGCATACATTTGCACAACATCAAGTCGCCGTGACTAAAACTTCTATGCCCAATCCTACTTCAGCTTTTCTTAATTTCCATACCTATGGCGTTATTTGATATTATCCAAAATATAGAGGAAATCACTACATTAGAATGTCACGACTTCGAAAACTTAGACGAATGCAGGAAACATATAAATAATTATCCCGAGTCTGGTTTTAAACTACTTACTTTTAACATCAGAAGCTACCAACGTAACTTTGACGATTTCTCTGTTGCATTAAACAGACTTGGTGTAGACATAGACGCTATTGTACTTACTGAATGCTGGCTAAGTGAAGGCTCGATTCTAGAAAAACTACCAGGTTAAAATGTATTTCGAACAAACTCGCAAAACAACAACAATGGAGGTATAGTCATTTACACCAAAATTAACCATGACGTTACTTTAATCGAACCCACAATACAAGATACAGATAGCCTTCTCTTAATTCTGAACAATAAAGTAGCATTACTGGGGCTATATCGATCACCATCTTTTACCACTCTCACAAACTTTATTGCTGCATCAGACAACTTCCATAAAACGACCAATTTGCATCCAACTGTAATTATCACCGGAGACATAAACATTGACATATGTTGCACCACAAATAACAAACAACACGATTACATGTGCCTTATGGCTTCACAAGGTCTTTTACCTGTTATAACCAAATCCACTAGACAAAAATCTTGTCTTGATCATATATTTGTCAAAAGCAATACCAGACCCCAAGGCGTAGTATGCAAAAGCTCTATAACAGATCACGACATAGTAATGGCTCACATCCCTGTCAAACATAGTATCACTACACTTAATAAAAATCGCATGGGTACTTAAATTAAACGAGGACGATTTAGCCACAGACTTAGCTAAAATTGACTGGACTGACACCCTTAACCAACAATGTGTAGCCTCTGCCGCTGCCTCTTTCACCGGAATCCTTGCCGAGTTAATAGAAAAACACACACACAAAGTTAACATTCCGCGAAGCAAACGTAACATTCAGTCATGTCACCGCGACAAACTACATCTAAAATTAAGATCTGACCCTGAAAACGAGATAAAAAATCTAATCTACCACCGTTATAAAAACTTCTGCAACTATCTCTTACGGAAACTTAGAATAGAATACGACAGTCTACAAATCCAGGATAATAACAAAAACTCTCAAAAGCTATGGAAAGCTCTAAAATCAATGTACGACCCCAGCATTCAAAGGAATATTACATGCAATTTAGTGACTAGCTCTCCCGACCCTGTCGAGTCCCTCAATAAATGCAGCTCTTACTTCACATCCGTAGGCAAAAACCTGGCTGCTACCATACTGACAAGACTATCAGAAACTCAGACATCCCTTACTAGCAAGTACTTATCACCAAATACCTCACCTTTCTCCTTCTTTCTACATCCCACTGACGAAACAGAAATTACAAACTTCATTAATCAGTTAAAAGACAATAGTTCCCCAGGTCCCGACAAAATCAATGTAAAACTCATAAAGAAAATACAAAACTTAATTATAACACCTCTAACCCACCTGATTAATCTCAGCCTGGAAACAGGAGTATTTCCCGAACAGTGGAAAGTTGCAGCAGTAAGCCCGATACATAAATGTGGTCCTAAGGATAGACCTGAAAATTATAGACCAATAGCACTTCTTAGTATATTATCAAAAATCCTGGAAAAGGTGGTTTACACCCGCGTTGTAAATTTTCTAGAAAAATATCATCTAATTTCAGAGCGACAATTTGGTTTCAGAAAAGGGAAATCACCTGAAGACGCGGCTTCGCTGCTAACAAACTCCATACCTTCAACTATAGAAAAGGGTGAACGCTGCATGGCGGTCTTCTTAGACCTAGCTAAAGCGTTCGACACAATTTCAACAGAGCTACTCCTTAAAAAACTAGATGCAGCAGGGATAAGGGGAAAACCACTCATGTGGTTTCACAGCTACCTCACCAATCGCCAACAGTATGTGAAATCTGGTGAACACTCAAGTGGACAACTCCCTATCAATTTTGGAGTTCCGCAGGGCAGCTTACTAGGCCCAACACTCTTTATAATCTATATGAAAGATATACTGAACTTCCTCCAAACGCGGAAATACTTCCACGCACCTAGCTGGGAACAGGTCTACTGCCTTGCAGAACAAGGCTTAGAAACAGTAGCGCAAACACTCGACCATAACTTACTTACACTCAATTTAAAGAAAACCAAATTTATTAAATTTTCCAAAACACAGTTATCTAGCCCTCCTCCCAACCTGACTATAAAATTCCACACATGTAAAAACCACCGGAACACATCACGCGAAGTCTGCTCATGCGATTGTATTAACCGGACACAATCTATTCGTTATTTAGGTCTACTTATTGACGAAAATCTATCATTTAAAGCCCACATTCAATTTCTTTCTGGCCGGGTAAGGAAACTTATCCACATCATAAATAAACTAAGAGACCGCACTCCAAAAGACACAATGCGAATGGTTTTTCGCAATATGCTAGTCCGTTATACAATATGGAGTAACTATTTGGGGTGGAGCTGGTAAAACGATAATGATTGAGCTTGAAAGGGCCCAGAGAGCTGTTATTAAAGTTCTCTTAAGAAAACCATTTTTCTACCCTACTGACTCCCTATACAAAGAGTTTCAAGTTCTACGTGTCCGGCAACTATTTATTCTCAATGCATACCTACGCATACCCAAAACCCTAAAAATCCGACCTGACTATCACTCAGTGACTTCCAAACGTGTCTTTCACATCCCGCTTCAACGAACAACATCTCTCCTAACAAGACGCTGTCCCGCCTATCTACACACTTTTGTATATAACAAGGTCACCAGTAGTTTGCTTTGTGACCCAAAAGAACTCTCCCTCTCTACATGCAAAAATGTTGTCAAACAATGGCTATTAAGTCTTTCGTATGATGAATCGGAAAGCATTCTCACAACACTCAACTCACTCTCGGAATCCTACTACCACCAGACATTAACATATACACACCACACACGCACACACTAACACACCCACCCACTAACCCACACCTTACTTTAGCTCCTTAGCATTTTATTTTATTTTTTACATTTTATCTATTTATATTTACTCATGATTATTTAACATTTTATTTTTTTGTTTAACATTTTTAGTCCCTTGCTTTGTTCAGTGCAAATTAAGCTTTATTTTTGTTTATATTATAATTTATGATTTAAGTTTTCACTTTCATAATGATCTCAATATTAATTTAGTTTTATATAAAAGTTTGCAATTACCTACTCTTACCTATTCTCACAAAATTGTAGTGGTAAATAGCATCATGCATCACAACTCTGGTCCCCAAGATACAGGCGCCGCCTAGTTTGGGGTCCGCCGTAAAGATGAAAAGGAAGATAGCTAACAGTTACAGACCGAAATTAAGTTAAGTTAATTATAAGGTAATAATTGTAACTTTGATTCATTAAATAATAATGCTCATGATACACAACAAAAAAAAGTTTTAAATACCTGTAAAACAAAAACTCGTATTACGATTACAATAATTTGCATAATGCGTAACGTATATGTTATTTAAATCGCTTTACAACAAATACAAACTGCACCTAACCTTTAATCAATGTAATTTTTGTTTTCAGATTTTAACAGAAATCGCAAGTTCTACAGGCAGTAGAACAAATGTTTAGTTAACAGTAATAAATAAGCTTTAAGATGCTGCATGTTGCAGGCTTGTAAATGAGTTTTTGATTTGAGTGGGGCAAAGTTCTATAGAGTTTCTGGCATTGTCCTTTAACAATAAGCTTTCTTTGATGATGAGATAGCTTTACACTGACTTACGGTAAAGGATATTAAATTCAATTAAATTAAAAGCTTGGGATGTTCCTCTGCGGGGTAAACGCTTCCCTACTCTCGTTTCACTTATTTCTGTTTAATTAAAGCTGCTAAGGACCACCAAGACGATTCTGTAAAAATCTCACCGTGAAGACTTGCGTGGAGTGAGTTGTCAGTGTCATCCCGTCTTGGTCAATCCCTACCATCAGTGGCATTGACAGCTCACTCCATGCTGGCTTCACCTCAGTTTTCACGGTGATATTTCGTAACACACTATTAATCACAATACTTTAAAAGGATATTCCTAATCCATGCCTGCCTCGTTGGTCTAGTGGTCGCAATCGCTACTGCTGAGCATGCGGTCGGGCAACGTGTTATTGGGTTTTTCTATCTAGAACTTCTCAGTAGCAGCCCGGAGTCTGGATTTGTGCCCGGTTGATGGCAATAGGCTCGCCCCTATTACATGGGACTTAAACATAACTGGCGAAATGTGGGTGTACTATAGGTACACCTCTGCCTAACCCTTCTGGGATTACAGGCGTGATGTATTGTATGTTATACAGAGTGGCTGGGACCTGGATTCAGTACATAATTCTGAAAGCCTGCGTTTCAATATTTCATCAGTTATTAAAAACAAGAACGAGAGCAGTGGTGGCCCAGTGGTAACGGCCGCGACTTACGAGTTGTAGGTCGTAGGTTCGAACCCATAAAGGCTCTTTACTTTGTGTAAATTATTTCATCACCACAGCTCTCAAAACGGTGAAGGAAAACATCGTGAGGAAACCGGCATGTCTTAGAACCCAAAAAATTCGAAGACATGTGACATCTACCAACCCGCACTGGGCCCGCGTGGTGGATCACGGCCCTCTTCCTCTCACAGAGCTTGGAGTGAGCTGACTTCTCCTTAGTATTCCCGGAGAGATTTTGAATGTAAATGAAGCGGGAAAACGAATATGTAAGGATCATAGCAGGGCGGTGGCGTTCTGTTGTTTTTGCCTGTGCCAATGGGTAGAAGTCTTGAGTTTATGTATGTATGTTAGGACAACCCAAATAATTTCGCAGCTAAACCACCAAAAAGCTGTTCACCAGACGCGCCGCAGTCTTCGCGTTTTCGGATGCCCCGCTCTCCCAGGGTTCGGCAGCATAATACATATTAACATAAATACATTCAGCGATCTTATTATTGAAACTGAAAAATAAGCTCACTTATACTTAAAATAAAAGCTCTAGAATCCAGAACAGTATTATGTTATTCTTAAGAGTTGACAACACGGCACTTAGTTTCTCTTATGCTTTAAATAGTCAGTAGCCTTTCGCCAGTAGTCGTGATAATATTCTGCGATTAAAACTTCGCCTTCAGCCTACGGCGAATGTATACGGCCATATTTCCGTGAAATTTATCGCGACAACAAACATCTAAATGGACGCTGCAGTCGCTCTATATTTTACGGCAGTGAATAATTATTTTTAAAATAAAGTAAGAAAAAAGCAAAGAAAAGGCGACAGTGGACTGATTGTTTTCCTTAGCAGGTTTTATTCCTTCCCCAACAAGACACTGTTTGTATGACGGTACATTTAAAAATCTAGTTCACGAATGAATGAATGAATTTACATTACCTTACCTGGGCCCTTTACCACAAAACCTCGCAATTAGAGAAAATTGTATTTTTTTTTGTGTGTGCAAATTTGTATTCTAAATTTGTAAAGTTTTCTGAGCGGCAATTCACGTATTGTTAAGAACGTTCCTATTCAAATCTCAGTCTCAATCTGACAAAAATACAATCAATTTACATACATTATTAAAAGTTTTTGACATTGAATGTCAATATATACTTCCAAGGTGTGAGTTAAAATTGTTCTTGCAATAATACAATTTATTAGACTTATTAAAAGTCTCTAAATGTTTTTTGTATTTTAAATAAACAAAAACGGTATTTTGTATTTTAAATGCACCTACCCGCGTCGTACGCGCCGTACGCGAATAGTTTTTTTTTTCTGTTGAATGACGTCCGTGCCCAATGCAGCACACTTGTCGCACGCGCCACGCGTCAAATTTGAAGACGTCCGCGTCATTCGCGCGCTAGTGGAATCCGTACACACAGGATTTTATTCAAATGCTATGTCTGCGGTGCGCACGGCTCCTGCGCATATAGGTGTGCGTCCACTTTTAAATCTCCTTAATGTGTCAAGACACCAACTGAATTTTCTCTATGACTTGGATTGCACAGTCGTTTACCTCATAGACCTTACTTGCACCACAAATCACAGTATATTTTTAGCGCCAAACAGCATTATTTAAATCATCATTCTGTCTCTATCATTTTCAAACGGTGGACACAGAACGATGTTTTAAATCCGTTTCGAGTTAAACGTATCGTGTTGCTGATGCAAGCGGGCCCTAGAAACATAAGAAGATGTAATAAAAACAGTAAACGAGCCTAGACGTAGGTACGCTGACGTTGCTCACTCAAATGGTATGAAAGCATCTCAAATTTGCTAATCTATTTCAGGAGTTTGGAAGGGTAAGCGTAGCCCAATCGATACTGAAGGCCTCGAAGATATTATGGGCATTCATTTAGAAAGGATACATCAAACATCTCTTTTGAAGTTCTGTAAGTAAGGATACCCATGCCAGTGGCTGGCACGAAAGTTTACGAGTAGCTTGCATGCCGTTGTCAAAGTCAAAGTCAATTTTTTTATTTCAAGTAGGCCTTTAAACGGCATTTTGAACGTCAAAATTGACAAAAAGGTGGTTTCTCATGGAGAAGAATGGACAAGAAACTCCATCGTTACTCTTTTTTTTAATTATATAACTATTGGTCTAGTGGTCGCAATCGCTACTGCTGAGCATGAGGTCCTGGGTTCGATTCCCAGGTCGGGCAACGTGTTATTGGGTTTTTCTATCTGGAATTCCTCAATAGCAGCCCGGAGTCTGGATTTGTGCCCGGTTGATGGCAATAGGCTCGCCCCCTATTACATGGGACTTAAGCATAACTGGCGAAATGTGGGTGTACTATAGGTACACCTCTGCCCAACCCTTCGGGGAAACAAGGCGTGATGTTATGTTATGTCTACACAACTATATAACTATTAATTATGATTATACATGAAGACAATGTACCTAGGAATAAGTGACTATACTACAATAAGGAACTTACTAAGTATGAAAAAATAAGAAATTATATTTAATTATAACGATAAAAAAATGGTGCGTATATATTTAAACATATTGGGCAGGCAGAAACTCAGAACGCCTTCCCCTACGATCCTTACAATCTCCAATTGCCTCGTTTGCGTTCATACATCTGGTCATACACGCACGCTGGTTGTGATTACTACACACCTGACCTTTCTGAAGAACATCACCAATAAGGTCACTATAATGTCCCTAATGCGCGTTTCCACTCACGTCTGCCTTGAAAATACCTTTTGTTAGTTACCTTTCAGTAAAATGAAAAAAAAAGGTGTGGTTGTGTCGTGGACACGGACTCGGCCGTGTGTTTTACGTGAATACGTGAACGTAACGAGTAATATTTTCCTAAGTGGGTCGTGCCGTCACAGTCCTGACTCGACGTAACAAATTCTTTGATTATTTAGCTATCGAGTGGTGTAATTATATTTTGGATGTAGATGATAGATATGTAGCTGCAACACCAAACTGTGTCCCCCGATTTTGTTATCATCTGTTTTTATTAATGGCCTCCTACAGGAAATTCAAAGACGTATTAACGTCAAAAGAAAATTTCGAACTCCAGCGTAATTACATGCCGCCATGATTAATTCAGTAGTTGTGCTCCAGCATGTTTAATGGGTGCATTACCATGGCGAGCAGTAACCTACCATAAACTAGCACTATCCCTATTTCTACACGCAAACTGCATTAGCAAAAGAACCTTGACAAATAGAAATTTTCTAAAGTTACGAGTAATATTTGACACTAATCTTGAACGAAGTCCTTTACCGAATAGTTTAGACTCAAAAGTTTTAGGATCGTCTCGGGATTGAACTGTGAAAACTTCACATCTTAATTTAATGTTTTTAGGGCTAATTCATGGTACAATAGCCTGGCTAAAATTAACATTGAACTGGCACGATCTCTTGAATAAATATAGACGTGTTGCACGTACCTGAGTTCGAGTAATTATAACTTGGGACTGCATTAGACTTAAGGCATTGTTACGCTAGTGTAGACTGCAAAACACGTAGTACAAAACACGTACGGTTAGAGAGAACAAACTGGTTCAACCACAGATTACAAATTATTATGGTAAGAGAACATTTAAGTATTTGGAAAGTGTTTAACAAAATAGATTTTTAATAAATATTAAGAGAAAAAGTAAAAATCATTAAAGGATTACTTAAGACAAAAAAACATTATACAGGATAGCAAACAGATCTAAATACATTGTGTAAGATTAAACCATAACAGTATAAAATAAAAAGTAGTAGGTATGACGTAACGTGGTGCATTGTTATGTAAAAGAGAGCCTCTCGCCATCAAACGTAAAAGTTTGGCGAGTTTAGAATTAAAGTAACACACAATTCTGTATTTTAATAAATAAAAAACGCGAACACAGTAACATTTAAAAGTAATAAAATAACGAGGTAACTATCGTTGTGTTTCTCTCTATGTTTGTTTTATCATTTTGGACTTAGAATTCATAGATCTGCCTGTGAAATAATTGTACGAATACAGTGAGGAAGTATAAAGTGGTTATCACAACAGTACGCGTGGCATGACTACATAATGATGAATAGAAAATATAACAACACATAACATAACATCACGCCTGTAATCCCAGAAGGGTTAGGCAGAGGTGTACTTATAGTACACCTACATTTCGCCAGTGATGCTTAAGTCCCATGTAATAGGGGGCGAGCCTATTGCCATCAACCGGGCACAAATCCAGACTCCTGGCTGCTATTGAGAAATTCTAGATAGAAAAACCCAATAACATAATATATATATGTTAAGCCGGCCATACATGTTGGTCATAGTTGGCCCAGCGAAGGCGAGTACCAACTTAAAGACAGCCAATTTGTCGAGCCTCGCCATTGCTCGTCAACACTCGCCTAGCTGGCCGAGTGCAGACGAGCGCCAACGTGTATAGAGTTCGTTTGGCGTACCTCGCCACCACTCGGGATCGTTCGCTACGACTGGTCTCACTTCGGATCAGTGTCGGTTTGTCTGCACAAATCAAAGGCTCTCGCATTGTATCAATTTGCCTACGCTCGCGTTGGATGAGGCTTGGCCAATATGTACTGCCGGCTTTAGCCTAGTACTGTTCGTTTAATTAGAAGTAGGTTAACATCGACGTTGTGTTTGCGTTTACAGCAACACAATAATTATTTAAAAGAAAATACATTTGTTAGTATTCTAAAAGGGAATCTATTGCGAAAAAAAGTAATTCTTAATAAAAACATAGTTATTTATGCTACAAGTGCGGAAAGTAGGTGATTTCCGACGTACAAGTCGACGAACGTCGGAAATCATCTTACGCGCGTGTATCGTACAACGTAGTAAAATGCATTGTGCGAGGAAATATAAAAATATTGATCAAAATCTATAGTAATTGATAACGTATTAATGTAATGTATTTGTATGAATGATAATATGTTCTTAAGTAATTTGTAAAACTTTTCTCAAATAATAAAAAGTCGATTTAAAAATAATAATAATAAACTGAAAAGTAAAAAGCACTAGTGTGAAAAAGTGCCACTTTCCTCATAATTTTGCTGCTTGGAAAACGCTTGTTTTGAGCACATGCATCGTAAAAACTAGTATTATCTCTAGAAAGCTGTCTACCGTAATTTATAAAAGGTGGTTCGCCCCTTGTCACATTGGCACTGACTTTTATAACACGAATTCAGGAATTCAGGGCGTCCCGAAACTACTTTTGCAGTAAGTCCAATAAGTGAAACTGACTGCGGTGACTTCAAAGATCGCGATAACTTGAGTCAACTTTGTTCGAAAACAGACCTTTGGATTAATGTATTGGGTACGAGATTAGTCTGAAGGGAAGTTTGTTTATAAGCTTCAAAGAGTACTTGAGGGATGCGAAAAATATTAACGAGAATTATGTTAATAACTTATTTTGTATTTTATACGTATTCTTATCCAACTTTATTAAAAAGCTCAAAGAAGGGTTTATTTTTTTTTATATTTAAATCATGGTTAAGCTTAATGCAGTTCTATATATATGATTTAAAATAGCCTATAACGTTCCCACTGCTGGGACACAGACCTCCTCTCAGTGAGAGGGAGTGGGCCGTCATCCACCACGCGGGCCCAGTGCGGTTTGGTGGATGTTACATGTCTTAGAGTTTTTGGTTCTAGGATATGCCGGTTTCATCACGCTGTTTTTCTGGGCCGTTTTGAGAGCAGTGGTGATGAAATAATTTATCAAAGTAATGGCTGATTCGTTTGAAGTCGGAGCCGTTACTACTGGGCCAACACTGCCCAGCACTGCTGCTGAGGCTAAATATGAGTAAAATACGAATATTCTGTTATATTATGCAGGTCTATGACCTATCGAAGTTTTGCACCCATATTAAGTCAAAACCTCATGATTTCCTCGGCTTGACTCAACTCTTCACTCTCTCACTTAAATGGTTTGATATTCATAGTTGTAATATTACTCCTCACCTCAAACAGTTTCCTCAGTCGAGGTGAGTTTGAGTTGAGGAACCAACTGTCAAATGTAAGATACGTCGACATCTACCTTGAGGCTCCCTTGAGGTAGTCAACAAGGAAATTTTAACCAAAACACGCGTATTTTATTACATTTACATAACGTATTTTCAAGATTATTTTAAGTATTTATGTTTTCGTGACGTTTCACCTTGACTCACACTCATTCGAGGGAGCTCATCATTTTCTTAATCGGACGACTATGAATACCGATTTTAAGGGTCTTTCGAGACACGCTTTGAAGTCTCCTCGACAGAGTTGTGAATCGAGCTTTCAAGGCTGCGACTTTTTTTTTTTGTTTTTGTGTATGGCATCTCGTAGTTGACCTTCCTTGAGAGGTCGTGACTACTTAACCGGAAAATCCTGTGGCTGCCTTAAGCGGACTCAAAGCCTCCAGCCAGGGGCGTAAAACTACTTACATTACTAAGCGAACGCTCGCTAAGGGCACCCCCTGTGGGGTACGGACCTCGGCTTAGGGCGTCGCTGACGGGAGGACAGCAAGATGGGACAGGCTGGATCTGGATTATATTATTATAAGTCGGGGAATTTAAAGCTACAGGCTCAGCTACGGCGCGGGCTGGCACTTCGTCGAGCAAGGGTCGGGGAGGACAGTTACGTCGGGGTCTTCGCGAGGGACCTCGGCGGCGAGGTCGGAATGTCGGTCTGTGGGCGACTTAGAAGATGGGTGTTACTCTTTATACTCCGAGTATTCCGAAGATTAACACACAGTTTTGCATAAAAGCATGAATTTTCTACGTATCGATTGACATTAAGTTTCAACATTCATCAAATACGCAACACAAATTATTCCTACATAAATACTAATCATAATATCAATGTGCACCGCGTCCTACAGATTTATGACGGCCATAGATAAAGAAGCTTGTTTTATTTACGCCGCGTCTCTTATTTATGATGATCGCCGTCCATTCCGCGTTGGAAATGTGCGGATACGCCATTAAAATCGGTTTATTGTTTCATTTTCAGCGACACGATAAATTGCAAACTCATAAACTCTTAAATGTGGACGTGATAAAACAATCACAATGGAAATCTATGTCATTCTGTTAGGTTAGTTTGAAAAAAGTAGTAAGTAGTGTTTAAAGTTCGGGATTTGGGATATAATTGAATCTTCTGGAACAAATCTGAAACCCTATTTGTGATTCAAAGTATCATACATATCCTGCTCTCAAAACGTATCTTACATGTTCATTCTTCTTTCTTGTCCTGTTTCCTAAAATACAAACAGTCTTCTGGCCAGACGGTGCCCCTCTTACTCACACACTCATATCTACAATAAAATAAACAAGCGCTGTGGGATAAAGGTCTTAATATCCACTTATTTAAAAGAATGATATAATGTTGGCTTTTCTCCCTCGTCTCCAACGACACTGAGGAAATAGTTAGTTAACACCAAAATCTACAAGCAAGTCACACAATAACTCACAACTACAACTCACTGGTACTCACACTCACATACACACTATAACATTATTTAGAATTATTTCATTTTTTTCAATTTATTTTATTTTATCTTGATAGTTCACTACGGTTAGGACGATCTAGAACGGTGTGGGAAGTTTTGGGATAATTTTCAACGGTTTTAATACACGTTGGTCTTAGTATTCAAGTGATTGTTTTTCATTAGTACTCGAAACCTTAAACACTACAATTTACAATTTAAATCGACTGCCTCGTTGGTCTAGTGGTCGCAAGAGCATTAGGTCCTGGGTTTCGATTCCCAGGACGGGCAAAGTGTTATTGAGTTTTTCTTTCTAGAATTTCTCAGTAACAGCATGGCAATAGTCTCGCCCCCTATAACGTGGGACTGAAACATAACTGGCGAAATGTGGGTGTACCCTTTGCCTATCCTTTCTGGGATTACAGGCGTGATGTTATGTTATTTTATGTTAGTTCACTACCCTAGTTATTTAATTAAGGATTCTCTACATTTTAAAACAACCTGAAATTAAATTTAAGTTTACGCAAACATGTCTTGATTCGAGACGAATCAAAATTTAATATAACGCAACTCAGGCCCCCAAGATACAGGCGCTGCCTAGTTTGGGGACCACTGTTCAAATAACTATGTTAAATATTCTACTTACAGTAAGCGTATTACTTTTGAAATTTATTTTGAAACTGACCAATAAAATTATTCTTATTCTTTCGTTTATTCATTTTCTTACATATTTAATACATTTTTAAATATTTTTACAAAAAACATACTAAAACATTTAAAAATAGTGGCCCATCGGCTTCAAGGACAGGGTCCAAGCTGCCTGTGGTCAGGGCTCTAGAGAGAGGAACCTCCTTCCTTTGCGTGCCGTGTCCAGGAGAACTTCTTATACTTTTACGTGTACATACATGAGTATTTACAGATGGATTTATAATATGCTGCATATAGTAGAATGAATATGGCTGCCTATAACGATAATTTACTTAAATGTGTCTGAACTGTAATCATATTCTTTTGTGATATCCAAGACCATGAATATCGATAGATCGAAAAGCTTGAAAAAAACTTCCTAGCCAGCTGAATACTCCTTTTTATATACAAATAACAGATCGGCTGTTAGTGAATATAGAGTATTTATCTTTCTATAAGACAAAGAAAACTAAACATAAAACAAATCTAATTACAAAAAAAAAAATACTAAGTAAAAAAAAAATGGAGGTTTAAATATGCTTAGATGAAAACGCCAAGTGGGGTATAAGCGGATAGAAATGAAAGTTGAGACGCCTGTGTTGATAGTTTTCTTTATAAATTCATTAGTAAAGCGTCTGCGGGGGACCTGAGAACTCGGGAAGTTAGGCCAAAGCCTGTTTAAACAATGCTCCACGGGAAATGAATGCCAGCTGCTTCATAGTTAGGGTTGGCACTTGCTTGCCTGCCGTCTATTCTGTGAAAAATTCACCATGAGAACCTTATCTGTAGAGTAAGAGAGAGTAGAGTATCTGTGGAGTGAGTTGTCAGTGTCATCCCGACTTGGTCAATTCCGCGTCAGTGGCACTGACAGTTGACTCCACGCTCACTTCACCTAAGTTTTCACAGTGAGCTGGTTACAGAATAGCACTACAGAATCGACTTGCTGATGTAAGATGTCATTTCACCTAATGCTAGGGATTGCGAGCTCACTTCATTTAAGTATTCACAGTGATCGGCTGGTTGATTTAGCGCCAGATGATTTTAGAGAAAATAATCATGAATGGGATAACAAATCGAGAAACAAGGCCTGGGAAAATGGAAGAACCTGTTATTATTAATATTATTTTTTTGTATTTGCAAAGAAAAAACGAATGCGTTGCTTTTCTGTGTCATGGGAATGTGCCACGTAAATCGTGTTTTCAAAAACCATATATTCTACGAAAGCTTTGACTGCATTGACATTCGAAACGATATTGCTCGAGGAAATGCGGACGAATCTACAAATTCTGCCAATAAAGAACTGTCAATCAATTCGAATGTTGGCAAAAACATCTTCAAGAGTAAAAAAGATTTGATGCTGACAGTCTCGGCTCAATCAAAATAAAACCCTCAAATCCCCGGGATACCGTAAAACGGGGTGAATAGGGATGCAGGGGTGAATAGAAACGAAAATTTAAAATTGATTTTAACATTGAAATAATAATGTTTGTTGCCAAAAATGTCTCTTATGTATTGATTGTTTTATAATTAACGATTAAGTGCCCCTGTTGGCAACAAACTTTATTATTTCAATGTTAAAATCCTTTTTAAAGTTTCGTTTCGATTCACCCCTGCATCCCTATTCACCCCGTTTTACCCGGTACCACCCAATTTTCCCTAACTGGCAACTCCGGTATGTAACGCCCTGTTTAAAAGCGCCAACCATTGTGAAGAAATTTCGGCGTGATGGCGCGAATACTCTAAGGCAAATAAATGTAGGTAGGAATTTGCTTTGTGGACAGCCACTGAAAGATTATGTTGCATTTAGGCAACATAATCTTTTAAGCGAGCACCATCTTTGACCGCCATCTTCACATTATGTGTTTAGTGATATACTGTATACTCGTAGCGATCAAAAGGGAACCTGTCTGTCATATACAGGCATGTTGTTTTAACTGGGGTAATTTACGTATTTCTTTGCTTTAGCTTGTCTATGGCAAAAATAACACAAAATAGTAGTTATGAAACTATTGCGTAATGAGGGGTATTAAAACACGAGTGTGTGTTTAACCGAGCGGTAGGCAAGATTTTTAATAGTATCACACGAGTGTTTTAATACCTAGTAATGACAAGATTTTTTTGACATGCTTGATTTTAAAATTTAATTTTGAATGTTATGAAGGACGATTTGATTTGATTTTGATTTTCGTATTGACGAACACAGCTTTAAAACATTTGTAACTAACAATTATGGACAGATAATAAGTTTGAAAAAAATAAATAATATAAAATTAATTTATGTAATAGACAAAACGACAGATTTCTTTTATTCATCTGTCATTTTGTATATTCTATCGTTGACAAAACTCGTTCCTAAGGTGGAAATGCTACTCGTTCTGGTGACTAAACCAACAAACAGCCTCTAATACCTAAGTAAAACAAATACAACCTTCATAAAGATGTAACCGTCAACAAAATTTCTCTTAATGATATATGATAAATGATGACGAGACCAGAGCCGCGACTTACGAGTTGTAGGTCGTAGGCTAGAATCCAGACAGACACTTTATTTTGTGTAAATTATTTAATCACCACTGCTCTCAAAACGGCGAAGGAAAACATCGTGAGGAAACCGGCATGTCTTAGAACGAAAAATGCGAAGTCATGTGACATCTACCAACCCGCACTGGGCCCCCGTGGTGGATTACGGCCTAGTTCCTGTCACAGATAGGAGGCCTATGTCCCAGCAGTGGGAACATAATGGGCTGATTATGCAATAAGCAAATGATTTTATTTCTGTAAGTAATTAGGTTTGTACAATCACTTCACACGTCAATCATATTTTTAAAGCTAGATGTTATCGGCGTTTCCTATCTGACTACACTGAGGAGAAAGAACAAAACAAGTTCAGAGGTCACAGTCTCTTTTAAAGTCCAGACATAATCTTGGTCAGATTATATGAAGACCATGTAGATTGGTGTCTGAAATGGTCTTTTGAAGAAAGAACCAAACAGATCGAGTGGACCTGTCCAGTCAGTGCACTCATTTGTTAGTAATCACGCTCAACTCAGAACTTAAGGAGCTCAACGATTCGACGAATATAATCAAAGAAAGGACATTTGGGTAGGGTGCATAAATTACTCAAACTGCCAGACCACTGAATAAAACTAACTGAAACAAAAGACAAAACATAAAAAAATACAAAAAATCCACATTGACTTCATATTCACAATTATGAAAATAATATAATACTTTTGTGGCGGCATCTGCATATAGGTACACCGCCACATGCGAACAACGCATTACTGACGTCACGCAAAATCCTGCATCGCGCAAGCAGAGTTTACCACTCAACTAACATTTATAAAACGTCCCGACTTCAATCGTCGGGCAGTTGCTTGTGATGAGGTCGCACCACCGGACATGACGCCCGGGTAGGTCGCCCGCACTTTACACGCGACCTACTCAAATAAAAGAACTCCACACTCTTTACACGAGACCCGCCAAGCGCAAAGCGTCCTAGGTTAATATAGGCGCCACGGGCGCGGCTCACATACACATACTACTCCATTCGCAGAAAACCCAATGACAAACCACACGAGCGGCGTACACTCATCGCAAGTCGCTCGATACTCACTACAACGCCCCGCGCCCTGAAACGCTACCGGCTCCATTGTAGGTGAGCGCCAATAAAAAACGACGCCCTCGTTACTTGATCGGCTCTTGCTGGGCCTGCCCTAGAGAACTAGGGATCTCACCCGGCAGGGGCCTGGTCGCACGGGCGTCGTGAAGCACTTCGGGCGCTCAGTCTCACCCCAGTAAAACAATACAGAACGCTGAGGGGATGCATAACCCTCAGCGACTAGGTGTGAAATAAGCACTCCCACCCCCCTCCAAAGGGGGAGGGAATCTCAATGGCGGGTCCTCATAATAAGGCACCGGGAGACCACAGCCTCGGGCATAGGGCCAAAGAGCCCCCAACCCGATTCCTCGCGCCCACCAGACACAACACCCGTCTGGTCGGAGGATCCTTCCTTTTCCAAAGAGTATGAGTGAACTTTACACCCCGTTCCTCATATCTCTATACTTTACAAAGTAAAATTTCATGTCATTGTATATATACTCCCACACCCCTAATGACCGACTCCGGTGTTTAGCTACATCATAGTGTCGAACAATAAAGTATGTTGGACGATGATAATGTATTACTTGCCTGCTGAGACGGCGTGACACAGCGATATTGGAAGGGCATTAATGTAAGCATAAACCTGTTTCAAACGCGTATGTTTTGGTGTATTACGTGTTGTTTTGTGACGTAATAATCTCTAAATTCATCAATATGTACAATACGTAGAAAGATTTCAGACAAAATATGGCAAAAGCTCCGTGTTAAAATACCATTTTGAATGATATTGCTAATCCATTGCTTAATATGCTCGAAAAATGACAATGCCAGAAACTCTATAGAACTTTGCCCCACTCATATCAAAATGTCATTTACAAGTCTGCAATATGCAGCATTACTGTTAACAAAAAAATTGTCCTAATGCATGTAGAATTTGCGGTTTCTGTTAAAATCTTAAAACAATAATGACATTGATGATTGACGAAAAAAGCGATTTAAACAACATACAAGTTACGCATTATTAAAATTATTATAATCTTAGTATGAGATTCGGTTTTAAAGGTATTTGAAACTTTTTGGTTGTGTTTTGTTGGTCATGCGAAATAAGTAACGCAATAGGAAATTCAGGGGCTGAATTCTTTTTATCATTGATTTGTAATCGGCAAGTTCTACTGAAAAACAATGTATTATGAAAAGGTCCTTTAATAATTACAATTATTTTCATTAATTGACATTTCCTGTAAATAGCAGGGCAGGATCTAGGATTGTCATTTGTCTGCTCAATAACGTAAATAACGCAATTAATGTTGTTGAATTGTCAAAACTAAAGTTATTCCATACTGTTAGACCACGATAGACAAGACACTTCGATTATTTGGGCAACGATTGAGCCAACAGATATCATCGAGCGTCCTGTCTTAGCCATTTGTTAAGCGGACTTCAGGTAAAATCATTCGATATCTGTGAAAACTAGTCCTGGAATAAAATGGACTGGACCAATACAAATAGCAATTTTTTTTCTCATGAATTCTATTTATAAATATTGGAACCTTTTTGTACCCGTCCAAATCCACCACAACAAATTATATTATCCCACAAAATTACTACTAACTTTAAACATGACCAAATCAACCCTTCAAATGTAGCACAGTACGCCTGTAATCCCAGAAGAACCAAAGGTACTCGTATGTTATTCAAAACCCATAGTTCCTTATAATATTATTCAAAATGTACCCTTACGGTTTACCTTTCGCTACACTATCAGGGTATTGTAGGATGTATGTACTACACGAGTCGCTAAAAGCGTGTACATGATCTTTGAGTGCTTTTATAATTTTATAATTGCTATCAATATATCGATATTGTTTCCTGTTAGAATTATGCTAAAACATATGTTGCAATGTTCTGTAAACTTACCGCAAGTTATGAATAGCAATACTAAATTTGGTCTTATAAACCCGGTCACACCGTGCTTTTGTTTGTTTGGCATCTCGCAGGTCAACCTATGTGGTTGTCGTCTGCTTAAGCGGACTTGCCTGTGGATTCCCTAATAAATTAAGGCCTCCAGCCAGGACTTAAACTTATATACTAACTAAAACTAAGCGACAACGCTAAGGGTACCCCCTGTGGGGTACGAACCTCGGCTTAGGGCGTCGCTGGAAGAGGGCAGCAAATGACTAGCTGGATCAGGATTGGTATTATTTACGGACGAATTTAAAGCTAGAGGCTCAGCGGCGCGGGCTGGCTCGAGCAACGGTCGGGAGGGGCGTCGATTTGGGCGTCGCGGCGGGCCTCGGCGGCGAGGGCGGTAGGACGGCGATCGGGTTTTGGGCTTATGTAGCGTGCTAGTGGCCTTACTACTCTCCTGGAGGAGGGTAGTGGCGTCGTCGGGGTCGATTAAAGTATGCCTTGGTCGGCGAATACTGCTAATGCGAGAGGGAGTGTAGCGGGCGGCCGCTGTAATCAGGGGGTTAGAATGTTTGATGCCGCAGTCGAAGAAACGCTTTGATAAGCGTTTCATGAACTGTTTTATGGTTGGCATTTTGAGGTCGACGTGAAGATCTATATTACGGACATAGAAGGAAGCACCCGTGACCCTTCTGAGGAAACGGTTTTGGAGGCTCTGCATCTTATGGAGATGACGTGGGTGAGCGTGCGCAAATACAACGCAGGCATAGGTCATGATGGGACGGATGACTGCGGTATAGATGCGGAGCTTGCATTTGAGGGACAGTTTACTACGGGCTGTCAGTACGAATTGGAGCCTGCTAAGAGCGAAGGAGGCGCGCGCGCGAACCGCCTTAATATGAGCCTTAAAGTTAAGGTTCTCATCGAGGATTGGCTTGCTTCTCCCAAGGGATTGGCTTGCCGTACATAGTGATCGGGCTGGGAAGTGGGGGAGGGAGTCGACGACGTCTCGAGAAGAGAACCGCCTGACTCTTATCGGGGTTGACCTCGATTCTCCATTTCCGGAACCAAGCGCCTAAGACGTTTGCGGAGGTTTGGAGAGTACGAGCTGACCGGTATAGTAAACGGCAGTGTCGTCGGCGAAGAGAGCCAACTGAGCCTTTTTACTTTTTGGGATATCGCTAGTGAACAGCGTGAAGGCGAGAGGAGATAGTACGGAACCCTGAGGGACACCGGCGCGAATAGGATGAGGGGACGAGAGTGCTCCCTCGACGCGATAGCGAAAGGTCCGGTTCGACAAAAAGTCTCGTAAGATGAGCACGAGACGATCTGGCACTCCTAGTTGGTAGCGCTTGTATATCAAGCCGTTGTGCCAGACTTTGTCGAAGGCTTTCGCTATGTCGAAGAATAGCACACCCGTCGTCGCGTTGCGCTGCAGACCAGCGCATAAGTGCTCTACTATACGGTGGACCTGTTGGGTGCCCGAGTGTTGGCTACGGAAACCAAACTGCTCGTTTGGTATGAGGCTCTTTGCTTCGGCGTAGTCTTTGAGACGCTTATAAATAAGCCTCTCGTAGATTTTGCCGAGAACACTGAGTAAACTAATAGGGCGGTAGCTGGAGGGCTCAGACTTTGGCTTGCCTGGCTTTGGGATACCGATGACGGTGGCTTCTTTCCATGCTTGTGGGAAAATGTTGTTGCTCAAGGCGCCATTGAAGATGGCGGTCATAAGCATTTTTAGCGGGGCAGGGAGGAGTTTGTATACCTTATTGGTAATACCATCCAAACCTGGGGCCTTACGAGCGTGGAGCCCTTTAATGATGTCGTCACTTCGTCTGGAGTGACGGGAGGCAGAGTATCATCAGGGTCTTCGACGGGAGCGAGGGAGGCTCTTCGTTCGACTTCAGCGTCGACCTTGTTCAGGTGAGCTTGGTCTACTGGTTGGGAGCTGGGAGAACATTGGGACTCTAGGCTGTCGCCAAGACAGTCAGCCTTGTCGGGACTGTCGAAAGCGACACTATTGTCGGGGCGGATGAGAGGAGGCATAGAGACCTCTTCTGAGGAACGCAATTTCCTCTGTAATTGCCAGAAGGCTTGATGTGGAGTTCACTGAGCATCTTGTTCCAGCCCTCAGAGCGAACCTCCCCTATGCGTTTCTTTACAGCACGCTGTAAATGGCGCATGTGGGCTTTGTTCGCGTCACAAGGGAAGGAGTCGTAGGCACGGATGGCCGCGTTCTTCTCGGTTATCAGGTCACGTACGTCAGTAGGTAGTTTCCAGCGATGGTCTTCCATCACCGGAACTTCCCGTGAACAATCCGTCAATACGGATTGTACGTGCTCTGTAAAAGAGTCGATTGCGGCCGTCGTGTCGGCGACTGACACTAAGTGATCGGGGATGGTGTCTAAGTGAGGCGACGTGGTGGATTTCAGTCTTTCGCTTACTTTCCTCCAGTCGGTTATCGTCTGGGTCTGAGGTGGGCGGTTGGGGTCGATCGGGCCCGAGTAGGGTGCAAGATGCATGACTACAGGGCGGTGGTCAGAGTTAAGCTCGTGGAACATCTCTATCGATTGCAAACGGAGGTTCACATTCTTGAGCAGCGCTACATCGAGAACATCGGGAAGGTGATTAGGATTACCTTGGAAGTGAGTCGGGCTCATTGGAGCGATGACGTCAAAGTTAAGGGATTCGCCTAACTTGAAAACTAACCTACCTCTGATTTAAGTTGTGCTACTATTCCACGCCGGGTGCTTGGCATTAAGATCCCCCGCCAAGATGACGGAGTCACTCATACCGAAGAGGGCAGTGAAGTCCTTTTGGAGCAAGATGGGATCCTCCGGACCATTGTCGGGTGGGATATACGCGGAGATGATGGTGATCGGTCATGCCGAGCCGGCAGATAGAGGTCTCCAGATGGGAGAAGAGAGGAGGTGGGTCTATAGGGATACAATACAGAGATTCCCTAAAGTATATGAGTGTGCCACCCTTGTGGCATCGAGACCTGTCATTGCGAACTAGTTTGTAGTTGGTAATGTTCGAGTTACGGTGATGAGGCTTTAAGAAGGTTTCCTGTATGAGGAGGATGTCGAGCTGGTGGTCGCGGAGGAAAGCGGCGATCTCATCGCGTTGACCGGAAACGCCATTAGCGTTGAAAAATCCTAGTTTGAGGGATCGGGGTTTGGTGGAATTTAACCTTGTGTTATCCATTGGAAATTAGAATTTTAAGGTTTTCAGGACTAACGCGATCTCGGGATACGCGTTAAGGATTTCTAAGAGACGACGAGGGTTGCCGTTTGCAGCAACGATTTCGTCGGCCATTTTTTCCGCGGCGGAGGAATAGAGGGCCGCGTATGTGCTGATTATGATTTGGGCGCTGTCGCGGCCCGGGGCTCTTTGCGGTGCAACCGGTGGAGCCGTAGGGGCCGCGGTGGTTGCCGCAGGCGCTGGGATGGCGGTAGCCATCAGCGCTGGAACTTCAGCGGGTTGAGCGGGTTTGGAGGGCACTGAAGCTGCGGGAGCTTAAAGGTATGTAAGGTTTGCCCAGGGAGAGGGCCTTTGAGGGCTAAGCCGCTCCGGCATTTGCGCGGAGGGAAGCTTCCCCCAGGGGCTTTCCCTGTGCTGGCGGTCACTCGCGCGTTTCGCGAGTTTCGGAGAGGATGACTTTGGCGGTCACACCGTGCTCAGAAATGCTGATCTTTATCGTGCATGAGTAGGCATATGGAGGCTTGGGACAACTTTGCATGAATAAAGGTGCGGCCAATAGCGTACGTTTAATTTTAGGAATAAGCTCGACTTTGTAAAGCTTTTTTGTAGTCTTTTTTAACTGAAGACTTATCTTTGGCTGATAGTTATACTTACCTAATATTTTTATTCAGTTGTTTTGGGCAGGAATAAAATACGTAAACGTAAACGTAAACTTTTAACTTTTATTACGAATTACATTAGCGACTTCGCCCAGTATTCCACCACGTTTATATATATATTTTTTTTGCTTTTTGCAACAGTTTCCAGTAGCGGATGAGGCGATTACAATGTAAATTTACTCACCACTCATATATATAATCTTTATTTCGGACCAGTGTAATCACAATCCATATAGTATTAGTAACAATGACTTACAAAAACTATGTTAGTAAAACTTATAAATTAAACCAAACTAAAAAAGACGAGGCCCAACACAAGTTGGCACGTGCCTTTGTTTGTTTGTTTGTTTGGCATCTCGCAGGTCAACCTATGCGGTTGTCGTCTGCTTAAGCGGACTTGCTTTGGCACGTGCCTCTGCACCCAGTGCCTTTTATAGGGACTGTCCATTTTGTTACACAAAGTTTGTAGGATGCTGTTGGAGCTTCCGCGCAACCTACCCATAATTGACGCTGTTCTCTTCCTCATAATCCCATGAAAATCGTCAACGCGGGCTACCGCGAACATTTGCGAAGCGCTGCAGAAGCGCGGAAGCCCCATCAACATCCTAAATCCATTATTATATTGTACGCGCAGGACGTTGTAGGCTCTCTGCGTATATTTCACCCACAAGCTGCACGTGTAGAAAGTTTGGCAGTTTGCCTTGAAAAGAGCTACTTTAACATCCTTACTACAACGGACAAACCTGCGGGCTACCATATTACATCGAACCGCCAACGCCCTCCGCTCCCTCTCTATATCAGCATCATCAGATAAGTCCTCCGCGACTACATGCCCTAGGTACTTAAAATGAGTGACTCTCTGTAATGGCTTCCCGCTTAATGTCACTGGAGGAACATTACCTAATGAGCTAGACTTACATTTAAAAATCAAAAGCTCACTTTTCTTAGCATTGTATGTGAGTCCATGTGACGCAGCATAGGACTCACAAACAGCCAACAACTTCCTGAGCGCACTGATTGATGGACTCAGCAAGACCATGTCGTCTGCGTAGCTGATGATTATTCACTATAGTGCCATCAATTGAGCAACCGACTTTGGTCTCGCTGAGCTCACGAATCAATTGGTCCATGTAGACATTAAACAGGGCTGGGGACGTTAGCCCACCCTGTCTAACACCACACTCCAGAAAATACGTGACAGAGTGAAATCCCGCCTAGGTGGGCGGGATTTCACTCTGTCACGTATTTTCTGGACACCGTTAGCCTGAGAGCCATACCAAAACTTCAGTACGTTAATAAGCTCCTCGGGCACCTCTAGTTGCTTAAGCTTCGCCCATAGCTTGTCGTAACAAACCAAGTCAAAACCTTGAAGAGGTCGAGAAAAGCAGCATATACAGGCGTTTTTCTATCCGTGTAATACCTGACCGTCTGCTTAAGCGCCAGGATGGCGGTCTCAGTTGATAGTGCCTTCCTGAAGCCGAACTGAGCATCACTTAACTTTAAATACTCACCAAGCCGGCGCTCAAGCAGACCATCAAATACCTTTCCAATTATAGCGGCCAAAGAGATGGGCCTGTAGTTGGGTTTGTCCGCTATGTCACCGGTTTTATTTTTTATCACAGGCACCACCACGCTTTCCATAAGCTCTTTTGGTAGAAATGTTTGACGAATACAAAACGCATACAACATTGCTAGAACCCGGTAAATGTGAGGTCCCGCA
Source organism: Dasypolia templi (assembly GCA_963555695.1). NCBI lineage: Eukaryota > Metazoa > Arthropoda > Insecta > Lepidoptera > Noctuidae > Dasypolia > Dasypolia templi. The sequence continues at coordinate 5,718,735 of OY743137.1, read as the reverse complement.
TGTAACAGGTGATCAAATTGGTGATCAACCAAAATAAATAAATCAACAAAAAATATTACTTTGACAATTTAATCAATTAATAATAACTAATGAATTCATAATACAAGATTATTTGAACGAATGAATGAATAAGTCGATAAAGCATTTTAAACTAATGTTTTCATGAGTGCATGACTTCCTAACACATCAAGAGACTAACATTTATTTAAATTAATATTATATGTATACGACATATATAATATTATAGGTAAGTCTTCCAAAGAACTTAAATTAAAAGCTAAGTGAGTCTCTGGTTTATACACCGTTAAATTTAGGTCGTGCTGGAACCGAAGGCCATAAACTCGATCATCGAACTCGAAACGATTGTTTCTCATTATTTCACAATAAAAAAAACAATATTTTTGATTTTTCGTGATTTTTTTGTTGAAAATAATGGTCTATTAACGCCGGTACTGTTAACTGTTTAATTATTATTTGTAATAGAAACTGGGCCTATACGTCTCTTCTGTACCTCAAATTTCACCAGCATTCAAACAATTAAACCGGAAATGCAGCAATACGACTGTAGTCAAAATTGGTTTGGGGGAAATAATTTTCCAGAAGAACTCTGTCACAAATTGCTCTCCTGTTATTCAGTCACAAAAATGGTGCTTGTCACACTTTAGTTTTTTTGGAGACTACCCTCGTTTAGTTCAGAGACCTTTGTTATTCGTTCCTTTCAGGCTCAAAAATACATCTATATAAATGTATATCACTAGATACTATGTAGATGTATTTTGAGCATAATAGATATCCACTTAGGCAAGGTACCAGCGGTGACGTCACCGATTCTTTGTGTCAGGAGTAGTAGTAGTACACAGGTACAAGATAAGTACCATTGATGCCGCAGAATTAACAAGGTTTAACATCAATTTCAAGGGTCTTGTTCAGGGCAAGAATATTCTCAAGAATTAATCTTGCCGCAAGTCTAATATGGAATCTGTCCGATTGTACTCACATTTCACCAGTATTGTAAGTAATAGAAAACCAGAACTACACGCCATTTAAAATGCTTGAGTGTCGTAATGCTTGAGTAGGTAGTAGTATATTTACACATCCCAAATGATTCAGTGTGCAGATGAATACTGCTACGCTTCAATAATAATCAACAGCTGAAGGGCTGATTTTAAAAAGCTTTTAATGTCAGTACCTAAAGGATGCTGATGAGAATCGACTAGTTTGTCGGTACTCCGCATCGATGCATCCTTTATGCATCGATGCGGAGTACCGACAAACTAGTCGATTAACGTTTTCCGCTTCACTCTAACTATACTTTACTGAGTCCCGATTGCTAATTAATTGATAGATCCAGGTTTATTGGGAAATTCCATTTCCTAGGTGAGTTATTTTGCTTGAATAACGCGACGGAAACTGCCTGGAGGTGAATTTGCGACTAAGTTTGAGATTAAGTGAAATGTTAGTTGTTAGTCTCAATTTGCCGAATTAGTTATGGAGATTATAGAATTTCGACGTATCGTTGTAATGTAGGTGGCGATGATGTTTTCATGTCTTTTCGAAACCCTTGCATATTATAAATTGCAATGTCGTAGGCAAACAATAATTGAGTCGATGCTTTTAAATAAAATCCATATAGTACCTGTTACACTAAAAATCACGCGCGAAACAAGAAAATATTTCAGACATTTGATAAATGGTCAAGGTCAAGCCGTAGTCGCATTCCTGTATACCATGTGGGTACCAGGAAGACCGACAAAATTATAATGATACGTCATAGGACCTATAACCAGCGGACGATCAAGACGCTTACAACAATACCTCATTTGTCAAATTATGATAAGTAGTTTAGCAGTTATGAGGTAACAGATGGACATACATACCTTCCTACATGCATACATACTGGTCAAAATCATAACCCTGCTTTTTGCTTCGCCGTAGTGGGTTACTAAGAAAAGGTTTGCTCAATCAAGACATTAACACAAATGTTGATTAAAATCGATCTTGGACACAAACCTGTCAATACTCGTAATAGATTAATTTGATGGATATTCTTGATTGATTACATAAACTTATTTCCATCGAAGACCCGAGAGCCATTATTGATCCATAACATTAATAAACCAATACTGAAGTTACCCAATAACACATTAGAAACGTGTGAAAATAATATAGTTAGAAAAGGAAACTCGACTCGCAAGTAATAAGCTACTTTATATGTACTTCCTGAAAGGTTTTTCCTTTCGGATTATACAATAGAATGTTATTAAATCTTTACATTGTTATGAAGTGAGACGGGTCACTTGGTCACGTAGGATGAGGTTTTAGAGAGTTGAGTGCTTAAGGGGCCTCTTGCGGGTTGAGAAGTGTCTTCAAATGGGAAGTGTAATGACTTGCTAGTGTCGTGATAACTCCGTAGAAAATCCTTTGATTATTTTCTGCAATATTTTATAGTAAGGCTATACCGGATGACATTTTTACCGTTTTGAAAAAAATAGAGTATAATAAGTGAACGCAGTAGTTTTTTTTCAGAAATTGTTTCAACAATAAATACTGTATATTTAAAGTAAACTTTTCATACTAGAACAATAAAAACAGTAATTTATAGCAATTAAAAAATAAAGCATCGTTTCAGTCACCTGCTATTAGTCACGGCCGCGGCGCCGGCGTGATGTTGCATTGTTTAAGTTGCTAGTACTTCATTTAATGCTAGAAATTTCTTTTTTTGTTATAAAAAAATTAAAATAAAATAAAAACTACGCCATAAGCTTCTACTCCGTTCACCTAATATACCTTTTTTTTCAAGGCGGAAAAAAAAATCACTCATACACGATGTATGTTGACTTGAATGCACGTACAGTTGAGAGTACGTCATGCTCACTAAATGTCTCACTGATGGTGACGCGTGTGTTGGACCAAATGGGTGAGCTGTATGTTGCTGATCCACTCGTTATGTTCGTGAACGGGTGCCGTCGGTTGAGACTGGTCATCTCTAATTGCCACGGCTTATTTTAATTTTAATCCTATATTTGTAATTGTTTATTCACTGTTTTTTTTTTTCATTGTTCTTACATAACGAAGCAGAAGAATAAATGTACATCGAATTTTGTAAAATCTTGATTTAAAAGGGCCCTAGGGTTTTCTTGCCTGTTCTTCTCCATATAGATTTACGTTTAACTTTCTGACTAACTGATCGACTCTTTGATAATTCAAAAGTGACTGTAAATGATTTAATTTAAATAAATGCTTTGAGTACGACTAAAAAACCTTCTTTTGTGTTTTATAGATTTGTTTTAGATGAATTTCATTCTAGTGTGGTTTAATTAGAAAGTTTTGGGAGAACAACAGGAAGATATGGTTGGCTCCAGGCTATGTTTTTTTTCCATGTGCGTTATTTGGTCTACGGGAGGCATCTCAACACCTTTGAATATTAGCCTCCTCTTTCTGAAGACCTACCTACTTTTATTATTCAAACAATGTCTTTTACATTTAAAGCCGTAAATACTCGTAGAACCTCGGGACTGTCCTACGTTTCCGACCTAACATAAAAGCGAGTATAAAAGTTAGTCCGCAATAATTTCATAGATTAAACTCCATAGACCATTTACCAAGTTGGTTATTCATAAACTTTAATGGACACTGCTGCATTTTATACATTACCTCCAGCGCAGCAGTAAATTGTACGGAAAATGTATGAACATTTTTTAAATAGACTTCTTGTGTTGTTGGAGCTAGCATTTTCGACAAAAACGTTTTACGTGAAATAACCTCGTGAGTAATCTACATAGAACTATTACTGAAGCAGAATATGTAAAGGTTTTTCAATTAGAACTCGATTTGACTACTGTTTTAAACCTGCCAGTGCTACGCATGGTTTTTAAGACTTATTGAAATATCGAGATTTCTTTACTATACTTGTAACGTTCTCGTTCGTTTCGCTTAGCGTACTTTCCAAGTTTTTTTATTAATCGGATCCTAATGGTTTTAGCGTGATGATGTGAATGTTTGCAATCGATATGAGCGGGCTTTGAACACCCGCTCCAAATGAGCGTGAGAGCGTTAACGATGTCCCGTGAATGGTCATAGTTGACGTAATGAAATGCGCCATCTTGCGCTAACGCCGACCATGCGCGATGTCACCGTGACCGCTGTCAAAAATGACAGTTGTGCTTGTACTGTTTTGTAACATGACATTTTCGAAATAGTGCCTTGCATGGATTCTGTACATGGTTCAGTAGTCTATTCTGTAACCATCTCACCGTGAAAACTTAGGTGAAGTGAGCGTGGAGTGAGCTGTCAGTGCCACTGATGCTAGAGAATGAACAAGACGGGATGGCACTGATAGCTTAATCCACGCAAGTCTTCACGGTGAGATTTTTTTACAGTATCGTTGCTGTAATTGGATTACAGCAACGATTTTGAGTCATCACTCACCATGAGTATCCAACAGAAAAAATTCTGCCATGCTCAGATCTGATCAATACTCAGACAGTGTCAATGCGTAAAACTTTTTTCATAAAATATTTGATCGGTCTATCTTGTGTCAGGTTTGAAGTCATGTTATAAGTTTTGACATTGAGCGAGTACTGTGAGCGCGTTTAAGAGCTTTCCGAATTGTTAACAGCTCTCGGCTGTCATGATCGTGATAATTATCTAAATCGGAACGCAACTTTATTGATATGAGCGCTGTGAGCGATATGGTCTAATTCGGAATGTACCCTAAATAACCTTCCAAGAGTTGGGCTATCAAATGCAAATAGATTTTTTCCAGAGATTACACACAAACTTCCAAACAAACAAATTGTACCTCTTTATATTATTAAATAACTTAAATATTAATGTATTAGACATATAAAACTTTTGGAATAAGCTCTCTAAATTATGATGAAAACCTCATCAAAATTTCGTTGCATAGTTTGGAATAGAAGTACAAAGCGGTCTCGCAGATAAAAACTAAAAGCGACAATCCTAGTATCCTACTAATTTATTTATTTATTTTTATTATTTATGTACCTGCACATGGTAAAATCCAAAGGGATACGACATAATTTGAGTACAAAGGTACTGCTTATTTCCTAAGTGAAGTCTAGTACTAAAATAACACAAATACATAATTAATGCAATATATTAATAAAAAATATGCATATATTTAAATATATATTATATAAATACTCACAGTTAAGATGAAAGGTAATGCTCTTTAATCGACATTTGAATAGAGAAATAGTTTATAAATCACGAATGCTAGGCGGAAGGAAGTGAGTTCCACAATCTTACAGCATGGTGAGAGCAGGAATAAGAATAGTAACTAATATATATGTATTTATATTCTACTCCACTTTATATTATAAACCAGCTACTGCAATGCCTTTTTAATTTTTTTCAAACCTTCCAATCCTATCACTTAATTAATTAATCTGTCTTTGCTTCATTTTTAATTGTTTTTACCTATTGTGGTATAGTTATATTATTCTTGGCGCATCGTCTTCGCATATAATTGTATATTAATCATTGTGTATTATTGTGAATCATTTGAAAGATTAACGGTACTACTCATATACGAAACTAGAATCAGTTTTATTTGAATGTAATGTGCCTTTTTGAAATAAATGCTATGACTTCGACTTTGAATCAAATCAAATCTTGAACTTGATTCTAAACAATTACTGTAACAATGATAAAACCAAAGACAGCAAGACGACCAGTCATCACAAGGAGCACCCGTTCACGAGCATAACGCAAAGGTCAGCCATTACCCTCCCCCCCCCCCCCCGCCATATTTGAGGGAAGGAGGAAACCCGACCCCCGACGCTACCGCAAGCAGTGACATCTAAGGGAGCATGACGAACCTGCTGTTGGTTGCTCAGGCAAGAATAATATTATCAACTGTCGAGGTCGCCAGCTAACCATATATTGCAATACAGCTCATTAAAAACATTGTAATGAGTAGATCATGTCAATTATAAATGAAGACAACAAAATAATTGACTTATACCGTCAAATAAAAAATAAAAAAAATATATGAACTCATATACCCTGTCAGTTAGTAAGCTGATTCTGGAGAAAGAACACGAACATTGTCTTGAGTTAATCACAGCGACCAACAGTTCTTATCGTTTAAGTAGTCGTTAATGGAATAATATGCCTTTGAACAAAGGTTGGATTTTACTTGGGCCTTAAACGCATTAAAAGGTAAATCTAGTAAAGAAGAGGGCAACTTGTTATAAAAGGTTATACCAAGCCCAACAAATGAGTTATGGACCTTATGAAGCCGGTGAAAGGGAGCACGTAGTTTGTTCTTATTTCTGGTGTTAACATTGTGAATATCACTGTTTTAGTGTATAAGTGTATATGTTGACTTATATTAGAGCCAACAAACCAAAAATAATAAACAAGACGTTATACCCGTTTTTTTAGTTTTAGCCATTGTTTTTTTTATATATAAGAAGATGTGAAAGGTTGTTATGTTTAGAAATGGGATGTTGCGGATGCGGATGCAAAAACTGTAACGTTTTAGAAGAAACAAGATGATTAACAATAATAAACGCGTCGGATCAAGTGTCACAGAACTTCACTCCTATTGGTCAATCAGCACGTGCCAGTGCACTCGCAGACGGCCCCAACAATTTTGTTTCGGTTGCAACCTGCTTTACATCCGCATGAACATCCGCGATGATGATTGCGGGTGCGGGTGGGAATATTCGCAACAACCCTGATTTAGATGTTTGATACTCAATTACGCAAACGCAGGACGGATTACGATGAAGTTTGGCACACAAATAGTTTACAACCTTCACCCTAATTGCGTAACACATTTTCGTAAACGATTACGACTAATCTGTTTGATTTTGACAGTTCATCAACATTCATGCAGAAATTTATTTCGAACTTATGAAGCAATGGATTAGCAATCTGTTTCAAAACGATTCAGATTCCGATTGATTGTGTATAACGCAATTAGGGTACTGGATTAAGAGGCTGACAAGAGCTAAAGCGCGATCACTATCACACTGCATATAAAAGAACTCTTTTATTGCAGAAAGTTAAGCAATTTATTTATTTATTTATACTTCTCGCACACGAATGTACAGAGGCGGACTTAATGCCATAGTTATTTTACACCAGTCAACCTTTGGGTGATGCAGAGACAAACAGTGGTTGGTGCAATTTATAAAAAAACATTAAGGTATAAATATTTATAAATCTACAGATACGCATAAACCTATTATTACTATACTTATAATAAATACATATACATGCATACAATCACGCCTGTAATCCCAGAAGGGTTAGGCAGAGGTGTACTATAGTACACCCACATTTCGCAAGTTAATTCATATATTAACCTAATTATATATATATATATATATACACACCGGCACAATTAGCGGAACAGAAAAAAAAGTGAGACTATGAGATAATAACGCATATATTTGACTAAAATGTAATTAGACACAAAATAACAAATTGATTAACATCTTTTAATAACGACTTTGAAAAGTCTTCGTTATTTTTTATAGAAAAATAAAGAAATTTGAAATAAGTGAAATTTTTAGATGATTATGAACCATCACAAAAAAAAAGTAAGCATTAAATGATTTAACAATAAAATTAAAGCAAAATTAATAACGAGTGTTTCCCCCTCTTGCTCTGATTACGGTTTCCATTCGTCTGGGCATGCTACAGATTATGTTATCGATGATTTCTTGAGGCAACCGCTCCCACTCCTCAATCAATGCGTTTCCAAGTTCATTCAGATTGTTGGGGGGTGGCATTCTGGATTTAACCCTTCTTTTTAGCAAGTCCCAGACATGCTCTATCGGATTCATATCGGGGGAATTTGCTGGCCACTGCATCACCGGTATACCTACGTGGCTCAGATATGCCTGTACCGATTGTGCACTATGAGCACGAGCATTATCTTGCATTAGAATAAAGTCGTCACCAATAAATGAGGCAAATGGTACAACATGTTCTTCTAAAATGTCTCTGATGTATCGATCTGCTGTCAAGGTCCCTCCTGTGCTACTGTGTACTGTGTGAACTAACTCCGTGCGAGCTCCCAAACATATCCCTCCCCAAACCATAATCGAGCCGCCACCATAAGCCACTGTGTGTTCAAAATTAGACTGTATGTGGCGTTCTCCTTTGCGTCTCCATATTCGCTGTCTCCCATCGATCTGTTTTAAAAGAACTCTGCACTCATCAGTAAAGAGAACCTGCTGCCATTCGTTCAAATCCCAATGACGATGTTCTCGCGCATAGCTTAATCGGTTTACGCGGTGACGTCTCTCAAGTTTGCCTTCGGACCTTCGGCAGATATATACGACCCTAAACCAATGTCTTCAAATCTCCTGCGAACTGTACGCTCACTTACTCGTACTCCTCGAACGTCTTCCAGTTCATTTCGAGCTTGTACAGCTGTTAATCGCGTATTCCTACGAACTCCAAGTTATAAAAAACTGTCATCTCGCCTCGATGTACATCTTTTTCTACCTTGACCCCTCCTCCTCACAAGAGAATTAGACGATCTGTACCGCTGGATGCTGCGATGAATCGTTGATACTGGTCGACGAAGCCTTGAGGCAATCGATCTGTAGGTATGGCCATTTCTTCTCATTTCATCAGCCCTAATGATTTCCAGTGATGTTAAGTCAGGCATAATAAAGAGCTTTTAATAAACAAAATTGCCTATAGAATAACAAATTTATAAAAAAACCATTAAGTGCAATTTTTCAAAAAAATTACAATTACGTAGTTATTACTCGAACAAGTTGACAAAACGTATTGTTCGGGAAAATAAAACAAATGAATGAAAAAAGTGTATGTCATCTAATTTTCTATTTTCAAATTTGACAATAAATTAAAAAAAATATCATAACTGGCCAGTTCCTCAAGTAAAAGATTTTAAAATCCTGCTTCATATTCATTTCAAATTTCTTTATTTTTCTATAAAAAATAACGAAGACTTTTCAAAGTCGTTGTTAATCAATTTGTTATTTTGTGTCTAATTACATTTTAGTCAAATATATGCGTTATTATCTCATAGTCTCACTTTTTTTTGTGTTCCGCTAATTGTGCCGGTGTGTATATACAGCATGTAACGAAAACCCTGTCCGATCCTGAAGGGTATTATTTGGTATCGTAGTGCTTACACAAATACGTAATCATTTAATGGATACGAGATAATTATTTTTCGCCAATGAAAACAATTAATTTAAAAAATTAAAAATAATCATACCAAAGGCAACACTGATCGCTCGACAGGGTTCACCAGAGTTCACCTACAGTTTCGTGCTTTGTCGCATGCCGCCAAAGAAACGTAGGACTAAAGAAATCTACGTTTTGCCTACGCGTAGGTATCAGCTGATATTTTATTGTAGGCTTACGCACAATGACCCCGATTTCTGACCTTCTGTTTATCAAGAAACAATTATTATTGAGTTAATGTGATGTGCTTTTGGGTATAAATATACTAAAAACAAATAAGTCAAACAATGAGAAAACATTACCGTTAAGATGATACTGCTTGCCAGCTTCTTGCGAATGTGCTCGCAAACTTTATCTTTTAAGGATAATCGGTTGGTTGCCATCCTGATTTCTTGGGGGAGTGCATTCCACAGACATATATCTATTTACAAAAAAATCTATTGATTGAGCTAAAATCAAAAACACTATTACGTTATAAGGTTGTTTGTAGAATAATCTGACAAAAAAATCAGAATGATTGCATGTTTATAGAAATCGAAACACGAAAACACCTCTAAAAATTTCTTTTAACGCTTTAAAACCATATTTCGTTTTCTATCCTATAAGATTAGTTGTATTATGTTTTCAACACATTATCCAAATAGCATATATCCTGAAGAATATCAAATATTTCTCGGATTTTGTTTACTGCAGTGGATCCCATACCATTAGGCATTATGAAACTTGCGTTTAGGTCATGTAGTCCCCTTAACATAACGTGATCAGTCTTTATACTGTTCCCACTGCTGAGTCACAGGCCTCCTCTCGGTGAGAGGTAGTTACCAGTTATCCACCACGCGGGCCACTGTGAGTTGGTAGATGTAACATGTCTTCGAATTTTTGGTTCTAGGACATGCCGGTTTCCTTACGATGTTTTCCTTCATCGTTTTGACAAAGGATTAAGAAATATGTTATTTTTTTTGGGTCTACGCAGACGAAGACGCGGGCAGAAGCTAGTTTACCTACAATAAGTATAAATATAATTATGTAGATCAGTTAGTTTTGTATTTGTGAATCTTCCTAGAACACGCCTCTGAGATTTTGAGCCTCAAATTTAAAAAGGAAATAAAATAAGGTGTTCTTTTACCGGCTTCCAAGAAACTCGAAAGAGATTTCTTTTTGTTTTTCATAGACTTGTCGTCGAGCGAAGTCACTGTAGGCACATTTAAATAACATAACATGACGCCTGTTGTCTCTGAAGGGTTAAGCAGTGATGTACCTATAGTACACACATCACACACACACTGAAATAAACTGAGATAAAAACACTTTTTGTTTTCAAAATAAACGTTACTCTTTCTTTCTTTAATTTTCTTTACATCCACATTTTACCAGTATTTTCATCTACCTACATAGTACCTATGTAATATCAGCTGTGACAAGCAAGCATAAACCTCTATTTCTGTAAACAAAGACAATTCAATGAAATGGTTATTCTATAGATTGCTACTGAGAGTCTTGAATTCGAATTCCCAAATCGATGAATGAAAATGTGCCCATCTATGTATGTTGAATATTGTTTGTACTATGAAAAGTTAAAAATGTGTGTAGAAACGACGCTTCGTTAAATAATAAACCTGTTACCATGGATTCTGTACATGGTTCAGTAGTGCAATTCTGTAACCATCTAACCGGGAAAACTTAGGTGAAGTGAGCGTGGAGTGTGCTGTCAGTGCCACTGATGCTAGGGATTGACCAAAACGGGATGACGCTGACAGGTCAGTCCACGCAAGTCTTCACGGTGAGATTTTGACAGAATCGACATGCTGAACCCACCTTCGTTGTTATTTTAGTTTTTATTAAAAACAAAATTGCTATTTCATACACTTTGACCGCGTAGATACTGCAATTTTCCATGAAGCTGTTTTTTTTTATAACCGAAGAAAAATAGGGGCTAAGTCTCGAATCATTTGCTGAATAATAATACATCTACAATAATTGATGTCTCTGCTACCCTGTATACAGCCAACCGCACTCATATTGCGGATATTGCGGTTTGGATTCCACGATATCATTTTCAACTTATCCAATTTTAATTAACGCGACCGCAATCAGGCCGAGGATAGTACAAATTTTGTTGTTCTAACTGCCTATCATATTTGGAGCAGCAAATAGAACGTACGGACAGGTAGGCACGGGCCCAAAAATTATACAAATTTGCGCGTAAATAAATAAAATTTATAAAGTTAATTAATTAAATTAATTGTGCTTTCACGAGCCTTTGTACAAACAACGGTAAATTCTGAATTACACGATACGATTTGATTGCCAGTGGCATAAATTACAATTGCAATTGTTTTATAAACGATTTTATAACATGGCTAATTTGTAATGGACATAAATGTTATACTAACTTAATCTTTATTGCAAACAAATTTATGTATTGTATTTTAACTCTAATCTTTTTAATTCTGTGTGCCTTAATTGCAGGACATAGCAGACTTACCTCTAACTAACACAACATCTTATGAACCTATGATCGACAGTAAATGATTTGAATTAGTTAAAGCAACAATAGAAAATAAAATTGATTACATTGGTCCATAGACACCTTACAAACTAACATATGTAAAGTAAACAACAAAACTCGTGTTAATAAATATAGCTTAAAGCTGTAAGTAACTTAGTAGCAATTCAGTTCACACAAAATTATTACTTTCTTGTTAAAAATTTAAGGGAAGTCTTCTACGTTTACAATATTTGTAAATATGTGAGCACCATGTATCTATCACATTTTTAATTTAACTGCCATTGCTATAGTTAATTATTTTTACCTATTACTTGTGATTTTATTCCAGGTGCATCGCATCGTCTTCACTTATAATTAAATAATTAATGTGTAAGTACAAAATATTGTAAGAATAAGAATAATTTATTTGCAAAACATAGGTAAGGTAATATATTAACATATAAATTAAAAAAAAAGGTGGTGTACAAATGATTAATATGATTAAAACCAATTTAATCAGTATACTATTCAATGATATAATTACAAAATAACAAAATTATAAGCATTAATAATAGAACATTTAGATGAAAGAGTAACGGTGGAGTTTCTTGCCCATTCTTCTCCATAAGATGATAATTTATGAAGGAACAACTAAAATCAATTCAATTTTTTTGTGAATGTCGACGTTCAAAAGTGCAATTTATGTGCCTATTTGAAATAAATGATTCGTCTTGACTTTGACTTCGTTACCTTGTCCTTGTGCAGCCCTGTGGTACTCGCCCGCGGAAGCGATGGAACACCACGTCGTGCGCCCAAAAGTCAACTTCCACGACAACGAAAAGATAACAATTTGGTTCTCGCATCCAAACGCCTTGACGTTACGGTGCGATTCCAGTAACTGCATCCTCGGCGTGTAGCACATAGATAATACAATGTACAACGACTTCTGGCGCATGTACTCCACAATGTTCTTCGTCTTAGTGATGTAGTGTACTCGGGAGATGTACAACGGGGTGTTTGGCTTTGCGGCGCGCAAGCTCGCTCCGAAGGAGCTTTGCTGCAGCGGTTCTTGGTCGTTCGCGATCGGTGCTTCCTCCTTTGCACTTGTCAGGAAACCCTCATCATCAGCCTATGCAACAATAAAAGTGTACTGTATAAACAGTGTTCAGACAATGCATGTTTTTTGTAGCTTAAATTTTTATTGTATTCTAAGAAACTTATCGTGTAAAGACATCTCATCCATACACATTAAAATAGAGATAAATGCAAGAAAACTCGCAAACGTTACAAACAATCGGGTAGATATGAAAACGTTAAAACAGTTTCCTAGCTAAAGCAGACAACAAAAGGCAAAGAATAATAATAATAAACTCCAAAACCTTCCCATCATAATGAAATAAGTTGCAATTGCTATAGAGCATCTCACCGCTTCTTCGATTTCGTTGTCCTCAACAATGGTATGCTTGTTAAACTAATTGACTCGTATTTTCATTTGGTATAGCCGCGAGTGTCATAACGGGTGTAGAAAGACAGTTACAAAGCCGAGATTTACTTACACTCCCCGTCATACCGTGGAACCTTCTGGTTACGCAGATTTTGAAGGTTTAATATCCAACTTTAACAGACGTTTTTTTACGAAAACAAGTTTTGAATGTTATAACAGAAATTTAAATACGCAAAGACGCCTGTACCGATCCAAGAAGCCGCAAGCACAATGTTTTGCGTATGTTACGTCGCGCACTGCCGTAAACAGCGATTTTTCATACCCAAAAATAAATTAGTTTTCCAGAAATCATTTTTGTGTTATTGGGTATTTCTATCTAGAATTTCTCAGTAGCAGCCCGGAGTCTGGATTTGTGCCCAGTTGATGGCAATAGACTGGCATAACTTGCGAAATGTGGGTGTACTATTGGTACACCTATGCCTAAACCTTCTGGGATTACAAGCGTTATGTTATGTGTTATGTAGTTTGATGTACAGAACGAGTAATTGACGGCTATGCGATAGGTCTTTTACACTCTGTATAATGTAATCGCTCTCTTCGAATTAATGTAGTATTAATTAATTATTTTAATTGGTGTCGTAAAGGCCAGAGGACTTTGCTCTGGCAATAATTCTGATCACGAAACCATTTGCCGTAACTATTATTATCAATAAAGGGCATTAAGTATTATATTCCGGTCACGTTCTTCGATATTGTTTAACGAGGTTTTATTGCAAGAGGATGAGCTGATTGCATCATCCTTTGGTCTTCAGCCATGATTGTTGGCCTAGTACCTCACTACAATTAGGTCCTGTTAGCCAGTAAATTTATAAACTTCCGTATATTCCACGAAGTCCATGCAACACTAGATACCTTTTTTTTGTGGGTGGGAAATCATCAAATGACTTCTCACGCTCTGGGTGGAGCGGAAGGGCGTGTCAGACTTTTTCTGACTAAAACCCACCCGTGTTCCTTCAGTTGCCTGTGCCAGGGCCACGGTATCTCTTTCGAACATCGCGCGACCCTAAGGCATCGACCCTATCCGACCCCGTCACTATGTGCTGACATCTCTTTCTTTATCGCCTCCGCGAGGACAAGGCGGTGCTCCGCCCTAGCTGGGCAGACCTCCACCGTATGCTCCACCGTGTCCTCCGGGTGATATCAATGGTGACACATGGGCGTTTCCTCCCGAACACTACATACCAGTGGCAGCATCTACACCGGCACACGCGAACTAGGCTAAACACTGACGTCACGCAAAATCCTGCATCGCGCAAGCGGAGTTTACCCCGCAACTAGCATTTACAAAATCCCGACATCATTGCCCACCAGATACTACACCCGTCTGGTTATCCTCCGTTTTCTATAGAGTTGGAGTGAACTTTACACCCTGTTCCTCATACCTTTATTACCGAACGTCCTCGAGATATGAGGTCGTAGACACGATGTCGGTTCTGTTAGTCGCGAAGACTTCCCACTGACTTATTCACTAAACTGTCTTCTTTATTCATTCATGAGCCAGAGAAAGGTCAGCGACTGAACTGCCAACCGACTGTCTCCCAAACTGGCTTCGTGTCTGGAACATATGGGTTGCTCAGATCTATCTGGAAAAACATCACAGTAAAAACTTAGGTGAAGTGAGCTATCTGACCACCTGATGCTGGGGATTGACATTGCTCACTTCAAGAGACTCATCTAGTTTTAAAATATTGACCAACAAAATATTGACGTGTAAAAGTGACTATACAAACATTTCATTCCATTTTGTCCTTATTTTCACCGCAAGAAGTTAACAGAATAGACGGCGGTTGTTGGTTTACTATGTATGGATAATCAACACTCTCTTTTCCAACAGGTGGTGGCAGAGTTCGAGGATGTGGAACCAGACGCCCTGTACGATGTCCTCCACGACCCGGAGTACCGCTCAGTGTGGGACACACACATGCTGGCCGCCGAGGACGCTGGCCACATCAATGTCAACAATGATGTCGGGTATTATGCGAGTGAGTATAGCTTGGTAATTTATTTATAGATTATCTACTGGCTTATGTCAAGAGATGAGAGTAACTCGTAAAGTTACACAGTATTTAGGCAAATTATTTTATTTGTAATATCTGACAGAACTATCGTCAGTAATTATATATAAAGTATAACAGATAAGCAAGAAACTTAAAAAACAACATAATTTTTCAGAAATTTATTATATGTAGACACTGTTGAGTGGCCAAAAAAAAAACAAGTTGCCCCATATGCGACGCACTGTATCACAGAAATTGTTTGATATCTCCGATATGTCAGCTCACGTCACTTAGTTTGAAGAACACGGTCTTTCTACGCTCACATAGTTGTGAATTGGGTTTAGAGACATTTGTAACGAGATGAGCAACAAAATTCTAAAAGAAAAAAATCCAATCAAATTATTGAGGAAACCATAATAATAGTAACACACCGATTATGAGTGTTCGAAAAATTGTTCACACTCATAATCGGTGTGTTTATCTTCGGCGTGATTAAGCTTCTGGCACCGTTTGAAATAGAGTTTAATAATATTATTTTCAAACTGAAAAAAAAATACAATAGAGAAACTAGTCCTTCTAGAATAAGATCACAGAACTACTTTACTTTGCACTGAACTAGAATAATTGAAATAAAAAGGTAGCGCGTATTTTCTTCTCATAGGAGAAAATAGCTCATTTGTAGCAAGAACTATTAGGTTCACTTTCTTTTTAACGCCTTTAATCTTTAAAAAGTCACTTAGAAAAACTAACTCTTTTAAATCAACACTTGCTTCCTAACCTAGTATTTTACTGAACTTAAGAGAAAATAATGAAGATAAATGCTTTCTCCTAACGCCAGACGCTCTTGAAACAATTATTTATAAATTGGCACTTAATAGAGGCACCCCCGCTGAGCCGGATAAGCAAGTGCTTGATTGATTTAAAATAAACCTCCCTGGCGGCAAGTGTTGAGGCTAGAAAATTACTTACACGCGTAAGCGAGACTTTTATGACCAAGTAAATACAGTTTGACACAGCTTGGTAGATTCTTGATGTAGGTACTGAATGAAAAACACTATGTTATATACAGAGTTGTAGGGACGTCAACGCGGTACCTGTCACCATGGATTCACTACATGATTCTGGACCCCACTTTTTTATTATTGTTTTTTTATGGGTGGGAAATCATCAAATTTCCTCACTTTATCCGTCATCACTTTATCCGTTCTGGGCGGATCGGGAGGGCGTGTCAGACTTAAACTGTCTAAAACCCACCCATGTTCCTTCAGTTGCCTGTGCCAGGGGCCACGGTATTTCTTTCGAACAACCCGTGACCCTGACAGGCATCGACCCTAATGGACGGTGAGCTACCCATTGCTCGCCGTCGGCAAGCCCGCGCCTACGGAGGCCGGGAATCTGCAAGCGACTCCCAACGAACAGGGCGTCACCTTTTTTTTTTTTTTTTGTTCCCGGGGTGGAAAATCCTCATGGATGTCCTCCTCCCTGGGGCGGGCGGAGGGGTCTGTCAGACTCTTACTGACTAAAAACCACCCCGGTGTTCCATCTCACACCTACGCCGGGGTCGCGGGAACACATAATTCTTATGCATCCCCGGCTGGTGCCAGCCCGCTTGCACGGGCCCCGTCTCGGGCGGGGGGAGTGAGGTGTATTCCCCCCGCAACGTCTGTGAGCGGCGCGCGCAGAACACTACGCGCGCCGCCTTCTCGGGTCCTGATGTTGGGGGGCGACGGATGTCCCCGAATCCGTCGCCCCTGGACCCATTTAGGGGGGTTGGAAGAGGGCGTTGTCCGCCCTCCGCCTGCACCCGGTGCGCCTGCTGCGGATCGGGAGAGTGGACGAGATCTCTCTCTCCCTTTCCGCAGCCTCCTTCTGTGAGATCACTATTTCGCAGAAGGAAACCACCGCGTCCCAGGACTCGACGCCGCCGACCATCGCACTCACAACGGCCGGCAGCGACAGGTCACTGCCTACTTCTGAGATGAGGGCACGGCGCGGCTCCTCCCAAGCGGCACACTCTGCCAGCGTATGCCACGCCGTGTCCTCCCGGCAGTCGACGCAGTGATGACACCGAGCATCCGGCTCCCTGTTTATGCGACACAGGTACTTTCCGAAGCAACCATGCCCCGAGAGCACCTGCGTCACCCGAAACGACAGGGAGCCGTGCCTCCTCCCGAGCCAGAGGTCGAGCACTGGCCGGACCGCCTCGATGGTGACGAAGCCGGCGGTAGGGCGTGAAAGTCTGTCCCGCCATTCCGCCACCAGGACCTCGCGAAGCTGCGACCGACGCTGCTCCATATGGCGCTGCATCGGCCGCTCGCCCCGCGCCCTCGCTTCCTCGCGCCACCGATATAGTGACGCGAGCACCTTCGCATCTAGGTCCCATGGCGGGGATCCGGCCAGTGCACAAGCCGCCTCGTAGGAGATCGTGCGATACCCCCTTATGACTCTGACGGCCATTGCTCTCTGCGGCTTTCGCAGCACAGAGATGCTGGCGGCCGTCAGGTCAGCCGCCCAGATCGGGGCCCCATAAACGGCCATCGATCGCACGATCCCCACATAGAGCCGCCTACAAGCGGCGCTCGGGCCCCCCAGATTGGGAAGCAGCGTTGACAGAGCCACGCCCAACAACTTGGGCGCAAGCCGCCGGAAGTGTGGTCCGAAGTCCCACCGGCTGTCGAGCACTAATCCCAGATATTTCATGGTGGGCTCGACAGCGATCCGGACCCCCCCGACCACAATGTGTGATCCGGCCGGCGGCGCCCGCCGGGGGCCATGAAACACCATGGCCTCCGACTTGTTGAGGCCATGGTGGCGACTAGGGGCGTGAGGGCGCAAGGATTGCCTCTGTCTCACGCGCTCCACCTCCTCCTTTGCGAGAATTACTGCTTCGCAGAAGGAGATGACAGCTTCCCATTCAATCTTGCTCCGTACCATGGCCTGGACCAGGGCCAATCGCCTCCGCGAGGACACGGCGGTGCCCCGCCCAAGCCGGGCAGTCCTCCACCGTGTGCTCCGGGGAATCCACACAGTGGTGTAAACATTCTGGACTCCCTCTGCGTTGAAATATTTCGTCGGTTACTTTTTAAAAAAAGCTGATCAATTCATTTTGATGTAATTGCACATTTCTATGAAACGGTAGTTTTTTTATAACCGACGAAAGTCATCTACGCTAGGTGGTCTAGAATCATGTGCTTAATTGATGGATACTTATTTTAAAGTTCGTATTTAGTTGCTAGAGTAACAATTTACTTAACACTGAATTGTGGAATAATGCGAATACATTTTCGGGTAGCAACAGCTGGTATTTAATTTAGCGAAATGGATGTAGTGTAAGCAAATGTGGAAGTTCTTGTATCAGATTCAGCACCCAAATTGCGTATCACACTATTATTCACTATCTGAATAATTATGAAGGATATTGCTAACCCCTTGATATAAATATTTGATAAATTTGTCTCCTCTACAACGTAAATGAGGTAATTAATGTTGCTGTTTTTTAAATTACCCCGCAGGACTAACTATGAACATTAAATATGTATCTACGGACAACACAATTTGCTTGATGGTTTTGTTAAGGGATACCTTAAATTAATTTGGCAGTCGTGGAACCCCTTTGAAATCTAGTTTAAAAAAAAGTCGACATTACTAATAGTCAGTTTGGCCATTACCAGCTAAGTTTCCCCCAAATGACTGACTCTGTGACTACCTCGGTGGTCAAGTGCTGACAAGAGGTCCTGCGTTCAATTCCCAGGTCGGGCAAAGTGTTATTGGGTTTTTCTATCTAGAATTTTTCAGTAGCAGCCTGGAGTCTGAATTTGTGCCCAGTTGATGGCAATAGGCTCGCTCCCTATTTTAAGGGACTGATTTTCAATAGTCTTTTGAGTTTCTTTTTGTATAGTAATTATGACAAACTGTCTATATACACCTCTGCCTAACCCTTCGGGGATAACAGGCGTGCTGTTATGTTATATTGTTATGTTTCTCCACAATCCGGTTTCGTTTTTAATTCTTACGTGTTCTAGAGACATTGAAAAATAGTTGCTAAGAATTTTACTTTTAGGGTTACATTAAAAAATAAATCATTACCTAAGGTCAGAAATCCTACCCTTTATTAGCGTCATAAACAAAATCCCCCCTCCCCACTTATAGCTCATAAGAGCTCATATATCAGTCACTTAAGAGCTAAATTAAGCTGCTCCTGAAATTACGCTATAACCTAACTTTATTGGCTTAACTTTATTGGTCTTTTTATTATATCTTTAGACGATCGAAGAACTTTTATGGCAGGTAAAACTAGTTTTATTAATGACAGTAAGCAATAAACGCGGTTCAGTTTGTTTGATTAATTTTCAGAACATTACCTGCGAAGGAATAAAAGAAATGGGTAAATTAATTGACTTTTATTTTTCAGAGAAAGGTGAATAGATTAGTCTAGCCTTTCAGAGTATTAAAAAATACTAGTAACCAGTTATATATTGCAGTAGGTATCTATTCTGCTTAGTGGAGGCATCGGTACGATACGAAGAAGTTGAGGTTACTTGTATTGTGAACAAGTCACTTGGTACTTCTTAGTAGTAATTATTAAACCTACTTAGAAACACCATAGGTTATTTATTAATGACTGCTCAGAAGTCCGTGAGTCATGGGTTCGATTTCCATGTCGGGCAAAGTGTTGTTGGGTTTTACTATCTAGAATTTCTCCGTAGCAGCCCGGTGTCTGGATTTGTGCCCGGCTGATGGCAATAGGTTCGCACCCCTATTACATGGGACTTAAGCATAACTGGCGAAATTTGTGTGTTCTAAAGGTACACCTCTGCCTTACCTTTCTGGGAATACAAGCGTGATGTTACTTTATGTACAACAAAAGAAAAACATGCACAATGTTATATTAGTCAAACGCCCTCTGGTTTGCCTAAGCCTGCTTCCTTCTAAAAAACCGGCCAAGTTCGTGTCGGACCACGCAAAATAAAGGGTTCTGTAGTTGATATAAACTCATCCCAAGAACAAACTTAACATTGTAGTTGAAATACATGTTCTCCCATACATCGATATACGTCACGGTCAATTCTCTAACTGCAAATGTAAGTTCGTATGTATTAATTTCAACTAGATACCTTCGCGCGTTCCTGAAAAAAAAGTCTTGACAGACATACAGACAGAGGTACGAACAACGAAGGGTTCCGTTTTTCCCTAAAACAGCAACATTAATCACAGCAGAGCAATGACATAGAAATGAGCCGACAAAACAATTGAACCCCGCCAAAAGATTCACTGGTGAAGCTCGCCTAGAATCAACTTGGCTGTGACGTCGTTAAAATATCCCATAGACAAATATCACCCGTCTCTCCACCAGTCCAATGCTTACTTTAGGGTGCATACTAACTCGGTAGGCTCACAGTCCTTTCTATCCTAAGAGCAAGTCTTCCCTACCATTATTATTAAAACGCCCCCAGTCTATTTCTTGATATGTAATGGTGTTTGTAGCACCATGAAGCATGAGGCTTCAGGTGCTAGTGCGAATCGTGGGGTTCATTTCATTAATCAAGTCTGGTCGGGCACGCTGGGGTCGGTGCATTCATTTTCATTAAGGTAAACCCTAAAAAACATTTCACTTACATGGCGACATGCTCAAAGTTAATAATCCATAAATAACTACACAGTCACTCTAAAAAACAGAAAAATTCTACACAAAACTTATCTAAACATATTTCTATCCCAAACCATCTTTCATCGTCAAGTTTTACGCGCGGAACGACTCGTAAAAAACAGATTCCTATAGAACGGTCCGTTCTTAGAATCGCAATTTTACCGCTAAATCACAAGGGAGCGTGTTAAACTAAGCTTGTATTCTATTCGCCTTTGAAATGCGAACGTGATACGTGTAAGAACGCACTTGATATTCTTAGCATGGCGGTTATAGATAGCGTTAAAATATTTTGCTTTGCGAAGTGTGGAGGAAAAGACTTAAAAAATGTGTGGGTGAGATATGACAGAATCAATTTAACGTTCTAGATCTTTGCGAGAGAATATTCTTGACTCGTTAAAAACCCAATGTTTTTCTTCCTCGGACGAACGTGCTTTCTTCTCTGACTACAATTGAAAGAAAGATAGCGGGAGTTAAATTTTTTTTGCCAAAGAAGGGCTATGAATAGCCCGGACGATTAATGTTTTATTTTTATATCAAAAAAATATTTGAGCATTACGTGAATGTTTTATTTTTAAATTAAAAAAAAATATTGCAAACGGTACAAACAATATTACAAAACGTAGAAGCTTTTTGTAATATCGTTTTAAAATAACTGTTAGACAAAGACAGCACTATCATAGAAGTGACGTCACGACTATGTAGCTTCATACTAACGCCATACATTGTCCCCTAACAATCCCTCTGGAATAATCCCCTCCAAAAACATTTCAAGCATGTAGCTCCGTCATATTTCAATCTTTGTTACAGATTTTTTCGATTATCTAATCTTGCTATGCCTTCTTTGAAATGATAATATTGGTTCGAACATTTCTAATATTAGTCATCATACCTTTTCCCGTAGGCAGGAGTTTGAAACTGTACATGTACTGGGTACTGTTTTAATGATGTCTTGATTCCTGTATGTCCAATAATAAGACATTGATGCAATTACCAAACCGTCTACAACGCAAGATCCAATGTTTCTTACGTTGCGCGTTGGCCCAAATTATGCTGCGTAGCGCTACGGCGTAGCGTTCGTAGATCACGTAGCCGTCTCTGCAATGTATTCCTTTAATGTAAAGAATATCATGTCATGAAAAAGTTTATCATTATTATCTACCACAGCGCAGCGTGACATCACTAACACGCTTACTTCAGCGTGTTAGTGATGTCAGGGTAGAATATGAATACTAGGAATTTAATAAAACATATGGAACGTGCTTACACGAGACGTTCCTTACATCCAATATTGTTTTCAATACTCCTCCATTGTAATGTTTATGGCTAAGATGATGGCAACAGCATCTTTGCCATCTGCGCCAAATGTCAAGTTAAATGGTAGTAATCTCCAACTCGTATTAAATCTCTGTGTATTCGTATTTTTAATCCCCGAAGGAAAAAGAAGGTTGTTATAAGTATCTGTGTGTCTGTTTGCGGCATCGTAGCTCCCAAACGGCTGAAACGATTTTGTTTTGTTTGAAAGGTGGCTTGATCGACAGTGTGCTTAACTAAAAAAAAATGATGAAAATCCATTCAGCTGCTTTAGGGGTTTTTGTTCGTGTCGGGAGTTGTTTTTGTAACTTTGATTTAATTTTTAACATCATTGAAATAAATAATTTCAAAATTAATTGGAATTAACGAACTATTAATTGGCCTTTGTGGACACGAAGTAAATATACCAGGGTGTGGGTTAGACTGCCAATGAAAAATAATCAAACCAAAACTGTAATTCTGGCTACATGAAACATAAAAAAAAAGAAGATAGAACTACAAAATCATACATCGGTCGCCATCCACAGATTAAATCATGTCTCGGGAACTTCCTAAATTCCCTTGGATACATACTTCGCAAGTGAAACTACGTGATCTTTCTTAACTGTCAGAAGTTATCAAGCAGATTCCGCTCAATAAGTTGTGGAGCCACTAGCGCAATGTCTTTTGGGTAGTTATGTTTATTAATATTTTATACGTTGTAGCCATGTTTAGCTTTTTCACTTCCGAAAGCATTTCTTAAATAATATGCACTTAGGTGTTTAGAAACTTGTAAGTGGTCTTTAATTATTTTATTATGATTATAAGTTTTAAAATCAAAGTTAAAGTTTTTGCATGTTAAACATAGGTGGGTGTAAAAACTAGTGTTATAAACAAAATATGTATCGTTACACTATGTTTTGCAGTTGACGGCGTATGAATATAAAGAAGGTATATAAAATAACACATAATTATTTAACAGAATTGAATTTAATTAAAGTTAAATGACAAAATCTTTCCACGCTAAATTACAAAAAAAATTATAAGTACTAAAACAAAGTTAACAATTAGGAATATTGGTTTCGATATATCGTTTCAGATAAAACAGAACTTTAAACAGAGTGCATTTTTCAGACAGCATGAAAAAGTTTTTTTTTTCAAATACTGTCACCCACCATATTTGCTCTTGAAGAATCTTTTAATCGGTATACGAAACTGCATCGATTGGCATCATAAAAATATAACGAGAGACGGCGTTTTTCTAGCTGGCTGTGGCATTTTTCTAAAATCTGCGAGTGCAATTAGCAATACTCAAACATTAGGACAGTTTTCAAGAACGTTTTCCTGTTTACAATTATTAAAGTTACTGCACCGTCTCAAAATTTCGCCATGTATGTATTGAGCTCGTATGTAAAAAAAACGCTGATCCATGTTTTTTTTTTGTTTGCATGCATAACTAAAGATCTAATATCATACCTTGTGTATCTACGATGATATCCTATGGTTACCAATAAAATAAATACCTTATTAGGATACCTTACGCGTTACAATAACAACAATTTGTACCTGTACTAGGAAATACGGCAATTTTCGCTAGCAATTGGTACTGTTTACTGGGCTATTTGGTCGTTCCAAAGCTACTAGTTATTTGGTTTTATTGTGATATATTTTAAAGTTAATGTAAGACCTGAATTTTCTCGAAAAACTCAATCGCATAAGAGTCACTGAAAGCATGCTAGAACGAGTCAATTCCGACCCAGCATTCATGAAACGCATTGTTATTGGTGACGAGACGTGGTTTACGAGTTTGACATGCAAATTAGTCCACAAGCTTCGTAGGGGCGCCTTCCGACTGAACCGAAACCGAAAAAAAACACGCCAAAGTTGATCAAAAGTCAAAGTCGTGTTGACTATTGTCTTTGACTGTCCCGGTGTTGTGTACTCAGAATTCTTGCAGGAAGGTCAAACGGTAAATAAATATTATTTGAGCTTTTTGCGGCGTTTAAGAGAGCAAGTTCGACGACAAAGGCCAGATTTGTTGAAAGAAAATTCTTGGATTTTGCAAGACTAAGTATAATGCGCCATAGTACAAGGCCATCATTGTGAACGAATTTTTGACCAAAAACTCAACAAATACCAACGAGCAAGCATTTACAAGATATGTCTTCAGCCGTCTTCTTTCTTTTCCCTAAACTCAAATAACCACTTCGTGGCACCCGTTTTCATTCAGTAGAAGACATAAAGGAGAATTCGCGGCTAGAACTGAACTCAATTTCGAGAAAAGCGTTTAAAAATGTTTTGATGATTGGATTATTTGTTGGCGTAAGTGTATCGTTTCTGAAGGAGTATACTTTGAAGGCGATAAAATAAATTTGGATGAAAAAGTAAACATATTGTGTATTGTTGATATTTTCCCGGTACTTTCTTGACAGAGTAGTAAAACAAAATAACATCATTTAGAACAGTGAGTCGGGTAAACGAGTTAAAAAAAACTAAGTTCTTAAATACGCGCACGATACGTATTCAAGATATTAGAATTACGTGATAAAAGTACTCTAAGTAAATCAATGTCGTACTGTACAGAGAGATAGGATTTCGTTCATCCGAATTTAAGATTTTTGTGGGAAACGCAAACCTCAAACACTCTCCTTTATTTGTCTAGTAAATAAAACCTCCAGAACGCACTCGATTAATTCATGAGACAAGGAAACGAACTTATCGTTGAGCTGAGCCTTATTTCACTAAGCTTTTTGAATAGCTGAACGGCATACGAATTAAATTAAGATTTAGTTACTGAATGTACCGAATGTTTCGTTGTTTTATTGGTCGCCAGTGAGACTGCTAAGTGTGGAGTCCTTTTTTTTCAGGTTGGGAAATCATCAAATGACTTCTCCCGCTCTGGACGGAGCGGGAGGGCGGGTCAGACTTTTACTGACTAAAACCCAACCGTGTTCCTTCAGTTGCCTGTGTATCGGTATCTCTTTCAAACAACCCGCGACCCTGGCAGAAGTGTGCAGTCCTGCCGATCTATTCTGTGAAAAATCTCGCCGTGAAAAAATATGTGAAGCCGAAGTCCATCTGTTTAACTCTGGATATCCACTTTTGACAGTTTATTTCACCTAAGTTTTCACGCTGAGATATTTACAGAAAAGCACGACAGCATGCGTAACGAGACTACCATAAAAAAGTGTTTTGTCGATGGATGAATAGACAAAATTGTAGACATGACGCATCGTACTTTTGTCCATTCTTCTGTCGACATAACCCATTCCATAATCGTGATGCTACGCGTGCTGATGGACTGACAGTTCATTATAACCTCACTTCGGCTAAGTTTCGATAATTACATTTTTAAAGAAAAGATTGCCTGAGGGCCTAGACAAATTGACATTCTATGAGTAGTAGAATCTGTTCAAAATGGGTGAATTTCACCAATTAATCTGAACGTGATCAGTACATAAGCCACGTTTAAGAACCGTCAATGTCAGTATTTTCTGTGGAACATTAACACTGACAGCTCTTGAACGCGGTTTATGTGGCCGGACAGTTTACATGGGTAAGTTACAAGGTAATTGAAACATAATCTAGCAATTTAAAATGACTTATTGAACAGACTAGCGATAAATGATATGTCTGGCCACAGCTAGAGTATGTTCAATAAGTCAGTTTACATTGCTATAGACTATTTTTCAATAACCTTGTAACTTACCCATGTACACTGAGTTATTGAACAGACTCTAACTATGATGGTAGATTTAAATAATGTTTGGGACTGACATAAAGTTAAAATTATGGCTGCTGGAAAAACGATTTTATACTATTAATGAATTTATAAATGAAAATATTTAATAATCGTCACATTAATTTAAAATAGATTATTTAATATATTTTAAATTAATGTGACGATTATTAATATTGAATTTATGTATGGAAAAATGAATCAATAATAAACTAGCATTTAAAGCATGCCATTGGACATAAATATTATATTAAATGTATTGATTATCGATAATGTTTTGCATGTCAAATCTCTGACTATGTATTAGGCAACTTAATAGCTAACTTTAAGACCAACACTGTACCAATACCTATTGCAAATAAATGATTATGATTATGATTATAAGCTACCGATATGCTTAAGGGCGAATTTCATCAATGAAATTGAACCCGATCACCATATAAACTACGTTTCAGAACTGTTAGTGTTATTACTTTCCGTGGAATACTGACACTGCCAGCTCATAAACGCTGCTTAGATGTGCTGACCACGTACAGTTTCGTTGGTGAAAAATGCACTTAAAGGCAATCGTTGTAGAAACACGAAACGCTTTGATCGCGATTGACACTTGTCGAGGTCCACTGATTTGGAACCAAGAGTTGGGCAGTCTTATTGGGTTTACCTTTGATAACTTCTTGAGAATTCGGGATTTGTAGGTACTATGTAGGTATACGTACCATATACATCTGCCTCTACCTTTAAGAATACAAGCGTGATGTCCAGTTCTGCTAAATATTATATAAAGTATAATAAAACTAGACTAACCTGATATAACCTGACAAATAGGTCGACGTGTTATACTCCAGTATTTCTCGCTAAAGTCAGCTCCGTTCCTCTGTTTTAATAGATAAGAGACCTCTTTTTCGTAAAAAGATGTGGTTGGTTTTAAAAGATCTTTCTTTGTAAGAATTCTTTTTAAAAGAACATGTCTGAAAACCGAGGGTTGAGGTGAGGAGACAATTATGTCGTCTTAAGTTCTCGCTCACATGTGGATGTCCGCATTTTTAGGTGCTAAATTGCTTTTGGGTTTAAACTGGGAACATTCTTTTGAAGTTTAGTAAGTATAATCTTTTTGGAAGAAATTACATTTTATTTGAGACATTTTCCTTATATCGACCGGTGTTGGTTAAAATTCTACTCTCATATTTACGACACTATCGAAGCGTAGTTGAGCACCCACAGATTACTAGACGCGAATTTTAGGTAGGTATTCAAACTTTTCTTTAGATCTAAACATTCTCGATTGAGGGGGCGTGGGGCGGGGGGGTGATATTTTATGTGGATGCGATTGTTTGGGTATTCAGAATATTTTGTTTTTCGATATATTGATTTTTCAGAGACATTCTAAAACTAAAAAGACATTTTTGTAGTTCGTTTGGTATACTTACTTTCATGATGACCTTATCAATAAAAATCACGTTTACCTCAACAAATCCATAAATCATCTCGCGAATTACAATAGTTCTCAACAGCATCATAAAAGTCCACTTAATTAAGTCATAAGTCATTTATTCATTTGTTTAACATAGGTACAGTAAAATAGTATAAAAACATAATAATGATAAACCACAGGGCGTACGAATGTTTGTAAAAAAAAAGGTGAAGTGATCCAGCCAGCCAAGCAAATAAAAGCTGGCTGGATTCTTGTAACAACCATTCATTAATAAGTATCCATACAAACATGTGAAGAGGAATCAGACTGATGATTGGCACCCGAAATGAGCCAACAAAATTTTGACGCAAGCAAAGTGCGTATATGGGTACCTAATGCGATACGGCCAGTGCCTATGATACCCCAACAGACTTCCGCACCAACAAGGACGTCGATCAAAGGCGGAACGTGGGGTCAAGTAGACGCACGTCCGTAGGTATATGTATATTTTTTGTATAAATATAAGTATTAGGAACTGATGCTGAAACTTTTGGCAATACGAGGCAGTGAATGTTCAGTTCGTACTCACTGTCATCAATTGATTTTAATGACAGTAAGCATCGCTGAGTACAACCAGAAGTTTGTTCATTTATTCCTGTTACCTTGGACTTGATAATTTAGCTATGAACATGTAGCTTACGAACAAAGTCCTTCTTAAAACAATCGCCAACTATTCATTATCGCCACACAGTTCATTTTCTCAGTTAGCCCGCGGGAGTTCCTACCGTCTTATCGCCAATATAATAAATGATCGAACAGGCCTAAGTTCTTCTCGTCTCCAACTTATGGCATTTCATTTCCCTCGGAACTTTAGTAATCATGATTTATGTGCGTAGATATAAGATGTGATTAAATTATTTACGCGGTGTTTCGCGATGATGAATATTAATTTGCGTCGTTAACGTATATTGTGAAAGTTCAGTTTTCTTCTGTCTGGTTTACATAAGCATTATGAGGCTTAGTACCTAAGACCTCGTATCCATGGGTAGTTTACTTCAGTAACGATTAGAGACCTATATTTCTACAGATATGATAATATATATATATAAATATATAACGGGTGACTTTTTACCGTTTTGAAAAACAATTGGGCATAAAAGGTGAACGGAGTAGAAGTTTGGCATTAAAAAAAATAACAAACAAATTGATCTAGCAATAAATACTACACATTTGAAGTACTAGCAACTTAAACAACGTGACGTCACACCGTGACTTATCGCTGGTGACTGAGAGTACTGAAATGAGAGAGAAAGTGCGAGCGGCTCTTGCGCATAAATTTCGATATTTTTTAATCGGTAATTTTTTTTTTCTAGATTATTTTTTATTGTTCTAGTATGAAAAGTTTATTTCAAATATGTAGTATTTATTGTTGGACCAATTTCTGAAAAAAATAAAAACAGACTATGCCATACTTCTACTCCGTTCACCTATTATACCCTATTTTTCTCAAGACGGTAAAAATGTAATCCGGTATATTAAATGTATATCAGCTGCCTCGTTGATCTATTGGTCGCAAGAGCTTCTGCTGAGCATGAGGTCCTGGGTTCGATTCCCAGGTCGGGCAAAGTGTCATTGGGATTTTCCGTCAGGAATTTTTCAGTAGCAGACTGGGGTCTGGATTTGTGCTTACATGGGACTTAAACATACCTGTCGAAATATGGGTGGACTACAGGTGCACCTCTATCTATCCATTCAGGCATTACACGCGTCATGTTATGTTATTATATCAACAGATAAGTATGTGGAGTATGTAAGGATCGTAGCTTCTGCCTACTCCCACAGTAAGCAAGCGTGAGTTTATGTATAAATTTCGGTGTCTTATCTTTCAGTTCAGGGATTTTATCTAGCACCAACACGTTCTATTACTAAATTCATTTCAAATTCATGCTTCTTAGCCTGAGTTTTGGTGAAACTGAAAAGAATTAAAACATGGTTTACCAACTCTCTAACTTAATCTTGTTTACAATTCTTGTCTAGAAATAAGGACAACATAGTTCTGAAGCCAAGACAATTTTATGGTGCCATAAACCAGCTCATGAATCCAATAGAATGGCGGAACATAAAACCGTTAATATTTTTAAATTAAGTTTCCACCCGTTTTAAACTGATTTAATTACGGTTTGCTTTTTTTGTGATACGAAATCAGAATAAGTATCTGTTTTTATTTGGCTCAATAATCTTCAGTAAGAAATCTTCAGTTGATTAAAAAATTGCTAAATATAAAGGATGGGTGAAGAAAGGACACATTCCGCCATAATATAATAGCATAAGAAATTATTTAAAACATAGGTTTGAATTTAGTCGTGAAATATTTACGTCTTATTAAAACCACAACAAGACATGTGAAGAGATATGAGGAACAGTGTGTAAAGTTCACTCATACTCTTGGAAAAAGGGGTGTTGCGACCAGATGGATATTGTATCTGGTGGGCAACTGCCCAACGATTGATGTCGGGAAGTTGTATATATGCTAGCTGCGCGATAAACTCTGATTGCGCGATGCAGGATTTGTGTGACGTCAGTGTGATGCGTTGTTCGCATGTGGCGGTGTAGATGCCGCCACATCACTCCCCTCCGGAGACCGGAGGTCGATAGTGGACTAAGTCTTGTATCTTGAGATGCTTGCCAATGCCAGTTGGGTTCCAGTGGGGTGGAACCGGGTGTCGCATAGTTCGCGGTGAGTCGGAACTGTCTGCGAAGATGCCCCAGTGAGTCGGGGTGGCTGACTGCTGGTGTCGACCAGGAGAGGGATTAAGCACTCTGCTTGTGGACCGGCCGAATGTGCAGTGCTCTGTGTCACGCTGAAGTAGTTGCACGAAGGCTGCGCTGACGTTCATACTCGGGGTCACCAGTGAAGAGATATGAGGAACAGGGTGTAAAGTTCACTCATACTCTCAGAAAAGGGAGGATCCTCCAACCAGTTGGATGTCGTATCTGGTGGGCAACTGCCCAACGATTGATGTCGGGAAGTTGTATTTATGCTAGCTGCGCGGTAAACTCTGATTGCGCGATGCAGGATTTATGTGACGTCAGTGTGATGCGTTGTTCGCATGTGGCGATGTAGATGCCGCCACACATGCATCAATATATTAACTCACATCGTCATCAAACAAAACAATACTACCTAAACGTAAACATTAGCGCCATAATATTTTTACACAACTTATTAAAATGACCACCGTAGGTGTACGGAGTGAGTGACTTGTTATTTGACGTATTCGTTCCAGGACGTAATAGTATTGACCAATGCTGAGAAATTTTCAAAAATTGCGTTTTCTCGGTTTCCTTGAATTTTTGCCTTGGCTTTATGGAGTATCTCATTGTTGCAAATAAGTCACACTATCATGTCCTCAGGAAGAAATACGTCAAACTCCAAGTCATCCTGTATATTTATATCTGGATAACTAAGGGAAATATTTCATTCATCCTCTGAAAACTTATTGACCTAATGATTTACACTTTATTAAATGATTGAACCTCTAAAACCTCTAATCCGTAAGGCTAACTGAGAATGGGCTTCTAGTGATGCGTACAAAGCTGACACATCTGCACAGGTCCTCATGCCAAATCGAGCCATGGGCTCTTCTAAAATCTATGTCACCCAATTTTTTTACCAAACCTGTCAACTAGATCCTCCCATTACTAAGTTTAGGAAGAGATAAGTGGAAACAGCAATTAGGGCAATAGACCCAAGTAAAGCTCCTGGATTCGATCTCATAATAGGCATAATCAATCCTAAGAGCTGCCAAAGGAAGGCATTGAATTTCTCAATTTCCTGTACAACGTTATCCTACGAAGAGGTATGGTTCCACTTCAATGGAAAGCAGCTCAAGTTATAATGGCTTCAAACTTCTACAAACGTATGAAGTTATATTTAAGCGACAGACACTTTTTGTAAAACAAAGAGAAGAGTTAACTTCCTCGGATACTATCTAAGCTGAATTCCCTCAAGGAAGTGTAATGGGTCCAATGGTGTACTTAATTTTCGCAGCTGACCTCCCAACGACTGAAGGCGTGCGTGGTCACTGGAATATTTACTTAGAACACAGCAATTCCTTCAATGGACACTTCACCAGAAGTTGCAACACAAAAGCTTCAAAATAGTCTCGATTATTTATCCAAATAGCTCGAAGACTGGCGAATCAAAGCCAACGAAACCAAATCCATCCAGGTGACTTTCACTAATGGTCCCCCCCCCTATCGTTCTAAACGGTATATCTCTTCCGCAAGAGGATTACGCCAAGCAATATAATGTAATAGCCTAACTTGAAAGGAGCACATATTCACAAAGCGGTTGGCTATGCGCCAACAGTTGCGCACAATGAAGTGGCTCCTAAATAAAAAATCTCAACTCTTTCTCGAAAACATATTATTGATATATAAATGCCTAATAAAGCCTATATGGACATACGGCCTACAATTATGGGGATCAGCGGCACAATCAAATGTTGTAATAATACAAAGATTCCAGTCAAAAATATTGATAACGAACGCACCTTGGAATGTCTCAAATAAGAGGAGACTCCATCACGACCTCTGCATTAAAACTATCATAGACGAAATTTTAAGTGAATCAAGAACCATCCAAACATGCTAACAGTAAACCTGATGAACACCCAAACAGTCGTTAGAAGACTAAAAAGAAAGATTCCATAGGATCTTATCTAAGGGGCTGCAGGAATAAACGGAGCAGTCACTGGACAGCTTTCGTACAAACCCGTTAAAAAACCGTACATACTGCAAAAAAATGGGCTTCTGATGATGGGAGATTTAAATAATTATAAGGCTCATTTAGTTAAAGTTAGTTTTTAGCCTTTTCTTACAATAATAATAATGAAGCTAGAGGACTGCTATCAAATGGTTTAGGTTATGTTAGAACTGCGAACACCCGCCCACATCCAAGTTGGTCGCAGTTGCTTGGCTATTTAGTATTTTTAAGACAACATTATTTGAGGTTCACAAAAATATTCATCATATTAGAGTGTTCAATATTTTTTTGGAAAGCAAAATAAAAATAATTAACTGTTGCCAGCGATTTCCTCTGCAATCCACATGAAAGCCTACGTCCTCATCCAGGTCATCGTCCCGGTCTTCTGTCTTGTGAAAAAAAGAAAACCAATATGCCTATAAGATTTAAGATTACCTACTTTCTCCAATGTTATTTTCACTTTTCCGTACGATTTTTCAAATATTTTCTTTCATATAAACCTTGACCTGACAACTACAAATGCAACAAAAAAGTAATTAGCCAAATAGTTGCTTGCAGCCGCTTTGAAGTGATGTGCTGACTTGGCAATTGATTTTAATTTATAGTGTTATAGAAGATTTGAGGTTCTATAAAAAATACATGACGGTAACTAATTGGGTGAGCTAATACAGTAGATATAAACTGCTGGGTAATGCAAGAAGTCACGACACATTTCAGCAAAGATGAAGCACTTTGTAAACTTGTGCAGAACTGCTTCGCTTTGCAGTAAACTTTTAACGAGCTGTCATAAAACTTCACGACATATCCTTCCTATTGTGCTTTACTTTGTAGGTGTGGCTCGTTTTCTGCTATAATGTATGAGTTTCAGACTACTGGCTGCATTTTTATCTTACAATTATTCACCAGGTACTTAGTTAACATAGTGTAATTAATGTTAATCTTATTCTGAGCTTCCAGTTTTTGATATAATACCTTCTACCTTATCCATCTATTTGGTTCACCAGTGCCCTTAGCAATTCTTATTCGAATTGAAAACCTATACCAAATCCATGTTTTTATTTATTTCTAAACTACCTATGCCAGTTGTTATTTAACCTTCCTGTCACCTCTCTTTTATTTCACTCAGCCTTAACTTTTTAGTAGTCAACATGCCTCTGCAAAATAATATTAAAAACGTGTATACACGTAGGCTTTCATTACGGGTTTATGAGTTATTCGTATGCAATTCGGGAGGTCAACCAACCATTCCGGCGACCCATCTGTCGGCGCCGCTTTCGTGATGAAAATAACAAAGCGTGCAGTATACAATTTTGATGAACGTGAACCTAACACGAACGAATGAGTGAATGATATGAGAATGAAAGCGTGTTAAACTTCACATGTTGAAATGTTTATTAGTGTGTGAATTAAAGCGCGTGTATTTATAGCCTGACTGAGATGGGGTTTTCAGCTAATTCTTGAAGCTGTTAAAAATTTCAACCTTTTTGCCCTTCAGTCGGTCTATGGATATTATCTACTTAATTATTTATATGCCTTCTTTTTTTGTCGGGGGTTTGAACCCAGACAGGCGCTTTACTTTGTGTACATAATTTTATCACCATTGCTCTCAAAACGGTGAAGCAAAACATAGTGAGGCATCCAGATTTCCTGAAACCAAAAGTTAGAAGACATGTGACATCTACCAACCCGCACTGGGCCCGCTAGGTGGATTACGGCCCATTCCCACTCACCGAGAGGAGGCCTGTTTCCCAGCAGTGGGAACATTATAGGCTGATTATGCTATTCTTAGTTCACGGTTCTCCTGTTTTTCTTCTATTTTTATAATAGAAGGAAATAGATCTAAATTAATGGGAAGAATATCACTCTATCTTTTTCATAAAGGTAATGACTATAATACTTCGTCGTGTTCACTCGACACATAAATAAACTCACGCATTCACCCAATGGGGGTAGGCGGAAACTTCAGAACGCCACCTGCCACATTGCTTACATACTTCAACCTTTTTTTTAACAAACTCTTGACTTGACAACAGAAGAATATTTCGACCAACTTATCTGTGCAACGGCCGTTTTTCGAACTAACATTTTGAACGGGAAATACGATCGGTTTTTGTTTAACTTTTTGATTTACGTTTACAACCAGCGCCACTAATAATTGCACAGATTGCCAATTATTGACCGTTGGTTTTATTACAACTTCGTTCCTACTCGTAAACATGAGTGTCACTCAAAACATTTTGACATTTTACATATTTAACACAATTAACAACACATAATTGAACTACTGAATAATATGTAATTGTTTAATTTATTTTATAATTTAATACCGTAATTATGCATGATTTTCAAATATATTTAGTAGATTTTAATTTGTAATCCTAAGTTAGATTTGCACACCACCATATTTGCCCGCCTTTTGGCGTAACATAGCTCTCTGTTCATCAAACTCTTCTTCTTTCAAAATACTCTTGAAATTGTTTTATTTAAATAGATTACAAAGAAACATAAAATATTTCATTTGTTTTTAAAATGCTCGAAGAAGAATTTATTATCAATTATTCTGCCCAGCCTTTTCCAAATATGCTGATGTTGGCTTCCTGTATTATACATGGAGCGACTGCCTAGCTGACCTCCACAACCCAGTCACTGGGTAACATGACACTCCTTGGTAAGACTGGTTGTCAGACTTTGGGCTTCTGACGACCCGTAACGACTGTCAAAGATCCACGAACGACAGCCGGGACCAACGGCTTGCCATGCTTTCCGAGGCACGGAGGGGTCTCGAAATGTAATAGCCATCCAAGCACCAACCGCGGCATGTGTGTAACGATGTTGAAAGACATGCACGTTAAGGGCGTCCGTAATGAAAAACATACAAAATAAAAATAAAACAAAATTGGTATAGAAAATGTGTCTAACCTGTTTTGACAGGCTTCCACATTACTGACAGCCCGCTACGAAGGTCTGTATGTCGTATTCGCTATAACCTGTCATTTATCTGTGATTGCAATAGAACCCATTTTGTCCCCAGTGTCATGCCCGGCCCCCCTCAAGAACCGCGACTTCGTGCTGCAGCGATCGTGGCTGGACACGGGCTACGAGAAGATGATCCTCAACCACTCGGTCTTCCATAAGGACTACCCGCCGAGGAAGGGATATGTGAGGTACGTTACTTGGACCAGTAGATCCTGGATACAGTGGGGACATCTTCTTCTCAAGAGGTCATAATCGGCCTAATCTTTTTTCAAATAATTCGAGGTCAGCTTCCATTGTGACCGAATGCAATTATAGTTTACATGAAGCAATTACTATTTATTTATTCATTACAACTTTTCTCATAAGTACAAAATACGGTACAAAGGCGGACTTAATGCCTGTGGCTTTTTTTTTGGTAAGGCGGGTTGTGAGACTTTCAGGCTTTGACTGCTCGTATCTATAGCCAAAGCTCAAAGAATGACAGCCAGGACCCAAGGCTTATCGTACTTATCGGAGCACCTATGACTCTTACGAAAAGGTCTTGGTGAAAAGTACAAAATGCACGTAGCCAAAACAAACTTCCGTCTACGGAAACAATCTTCTACTTTCGGTATCTCTCCAATCATTGAAGGACACACTTTTTAGTAGGTCTAGATAGTAATAGAAGTTAGTTTAGATAGTAAAGTTTTTATTTATTACAAACGAGATAACACTAAAATATCCGTTTTACGTAAGTAACAAGAAAAAAATGGATTGAGCTCTTCATTGAGCATATAAAAATTCGACCGAATCGCTGTCCTAAATGTTTTCTTGAAATTGGATCAGAAGTTTTAAACTACGATAAAAAATAACCACGACCAACTTAAACACTAAATTCAATATCTTCAGCGTTTGACCCGCTTTTACCGTAGTCAAGAAATAAAACTATAAAAGTGGGAAACAATGGTAAGTTAGGAAAATAACAAAAAAAAGTGAAGTGAAAAATTTCAAATCCAAAAATGTAGGTAGAAAAATCGTTGAAACTGAATGTGAAAACTAGTCACTGTCAAAACGCGAATTCTCCTTTTTGTCACATTTTCTGCATTCCCGTTTCGTATGACCCCGAAACTTTTAAAATATTTTCAAGTAGGCGTAGAACTGACCTCACTTAAAAATGTCTTGAGCGACATGGGCGTCTTTGATCCGTGAAAAACAGGCAGTGACCCGATTAATCAGGGTCGAAATGTCCGACCTACTAAAAAACCATCACGCCCGTGTCCCCTGAATGGTACGGCAGTGGCATATAGTTCACCCACTCATTTCTAAACAAGTTACAGATAACGTCATTGTCACCAATTTGGGTATGACGTCACTTATATCCCAGTAGTTATCGTAACCCACGTTGGCTAATTCGATTGCGTGTCACCGACGTAGGTTAATAATATCATGCAATATATATCGATGTTCTTACTCATAAACATAACATAACATCACGCCTGTAATCCCAGAAGGGTTGGGCAGAGGTGTACCTATAGTACACCCACATTTCGCCAGTTATGTTTAAGTCCCATGTAATAGGGGGCGAGCCTATTGCCATCAACCGGGCACGAAACCAGACTCCCCGTGTCCAGTCATGTTCTTACTCGTTTATGATATAAAGCGTCTATTGTTCTTTGATTTGCAAACGCATATGTTTTGGGGAAATATATGCATTAATATAATGTAGGTTGCATTAGTATAACGTTTTAGTGAGTGCTACAATTTCGCAGCACAATGACTCTTGACTTGAGTTTCACTTTGAAATGTGAAAATGTGTAGATACGTATTTCAATATTGTCTGGCGTAGGCTAGGCGTTAAGGATTTTCTCGGCTCAACCAAATAGCTTTTAGCTAGAAAGCTCGGCTAGTTTATGACAGAATACAGTTTTTTTTTCCCTTTAAATTATGGCATATTAGATAAGTTTTTGTTTGACGGCAGGAAAAAATTTAGTTTGTTGAGTTTTAGTTGGTACTTTGTAAATATTGGCGTGTTAATTTTATGAGGTTTCGGAGTTTTCTCATGAAATTCTGGTTGCAAAGTAGTTTGAAGCTGAGATGTGAACAGAGTCACTTAATTTGTAATTAACAGACACACTCTTGGCATTTGTTTAGTTGTTAACATAAATCTTAATTGGTTTACAGAAAAACCTCCTGAATGATGATCGCTTCGATGAAATAATGAGTGTTTGCTGTTGAAACGGTTCGACGAAAACACGGAGAGTGTTCTCGTCGAACCGTTTCATTGATGGTTGGTTCGAAATACTGATGAGTTTTTTTACCTTACATCTCGCAAGTCACGTAACAAAGTTAGTACCTAATCTAATTAGCAATTTCACAAAAACGAGTCCCTTGGATAAACTCAAACTGTACCTAACAAAATCTAGAATGACAGTTAATTTAATTCCCTTAATTTATCCCCTCGGAACCTGATCAAACATCCCAGCTGACTCGACCTTTACCTTAATAATTCAGTTAACACAATTACCTTTAACGAACCTAAATTCGCATTGATACGTTGTGTAGGCGTAGGGTACGTAGTGACAGAAATAAAAAATAAAGTATAATACTTTTTTAGACATAATAATAAATAAAAAAACCTGTCAAGTGCATGTTGAAATCGCGTGGAGAGGGTTTTGTACGAGGATGTTACACAATGTAATCCGGTTCCTGAAGTTTACAGATAAACAAGATGCTGATGGTTTCAATGGAAAATGTATAATACTACTAACCACCGTGCTAAAGTAAATTTATAGGGTATAAGCTGTAAGGGAATGATTCAATTAAACCAGTACTTTCTTAAACAAATACAAAGTTTATTGTAAATACACATAAATGAAGGTACAAAACATCAATTGTGGCAAGCCACTAACCAAACCCTTCCCACACACTTAGTTGTTCACTCCGACAAAACTGGTTCTCCGTTCCCAGTTGTATCGGAGTTTACACCGACAATGAAACTAAACAATAACTCAGAGTCGCTTTGGTGAGTCCGTGAGATGAACTGCTTAATAACTTCTAGCTCATCGAATCAGTATCGACCGATATTACAGTTCTGCTCATAAAGGGAACATAACTTTTATGTACAGCAACCCGAGACACTATAATCTATAACAACTGGACTTACTACCTAGTTCTTACAAAAGGGCTAACTCTCTCATAGGTCAAATCATAATTATTCAGTTGAACTCAGTGTTCTCTCAGTATATTCCTTTCAAATGACGGGACTATGACCCTTGGCGTCGAATATAGGATAACATGTTCTCACCCATAAACGCGGCCTACGGGTATAAACAGTGACGCTTACCTTCTTGCTTTACTATCCAACGGTTAAGTAAGGCCTTCTTCACCAACAGATGGCCACACTTCAAGGAATAACCTTTAAATTACCCGCACCCGGATTAATTAAAATTCATCTGACCACGGGGATACACCAAGTCA
Organism: Dasypolia templi; assembly: GCA_963555695.1. Taxonomy (NCBI): domain Eukaryota; kingdom Metazoa; phylum Arthropoda; class Insecta; order Lepidoptera; family Noctuidae; genus Dasypolia; species Dasypolia templi. The sequence goes on along the minus strand of OY743137.1, from coordinate 5,680,255 downwards.
TCACGTCATTATCTCGCATTGGATCTATATCTTAAGGCTAGCAGACGCATTGGATCTATATATTAAGGCTAGCAGACAACACCCTCGTGTCAATACTCACAACTGAGACCTAGGTTATATCACAAGAACAAAGAAAATGTCAAAATATTGGTATACAAATGAAAATGTTCTTGTTTGATTGTACTCATAGTAAACCCATCGGGTTATTTGGACACAATCTGGTCATTCCTGGCTGGTCCCTCTCCCAAAACGTGTTCCTAGTTGTCACGCCTTGCAGGGAAAAACCTTCTCAACCATTTTGACAGGACCAACCTATCGATCCACGAAAGGTGTCGGTAGTAGTTGCTTTAATTATGTGTTTTTGCAACGTCACACCACCAAAAACATTTCATGTAAAGAAGGTTGCCAAGATTTACATAACGCTTCCATTGTTAAAAAGTTATGGAATCTAATGAATAGCCATGCCCCTAATCCTACAAGGCTTAACTTTACAAACCCTACATCGGATCAAAATGTAACTAACTATTATTTACATCGTATGTACTGCTATATGAATCGGTGTGGCAGAAGTATCATAATAATAATAAAAAACGTTTAAAAAAAAACTACCGACTTACAAAAAATAGTTTAAAAAGTTTTTACTTTTTCTAGTAACAGCTAACAACCCGGAGTCTAACTTTGTGCCCGGTCGTTGGCAACAGACTCGTCTCCTATTAGATGTAACCTACGCAATACAGGCTAAATTTGGGTGCACAGGCACAACCCTGCCCTGCCTTTGTCTTCGGGAAATACAGGCACACCTGTATTTCCTTCCTCTTCTGCTCTTCCCCAAAAGCCTCGTGACCAGACCCACGCCTCCCGCAGGGTGGATGGCCAAAAAATTAGTCACTGGATGGCGGCACACAGGCCGACATTCATATAAATTACGTTTTTAAATATTAGAATTTTAAAAAAATACATTTGGAAACAAAAAAGATAGTAGCCCACCGGTATCGGGAACAGGTTGGAAGCCACGGATCAGGGCTCCAGAGAGAGGAAACCTATTGACAATGCGAGCCGTGTCCAGAAGTACCGCTTTCTGAATCAAGCCCTTGATTCAGCTGCCCAACGTGAGCCTCCTCAGGTGTTGGTCGAGGCACTTGGCTATTAATCCATTGGCTGTTACGGTTATCGGCACAATGATTGCTGAGTCCACATCCCACATGTCGACAACCTCGCGAGCCAAGCGATACTTGATTTGTTTATCTTTCTCAGCCTTCACGAGGTTCCCGTCATGCGGGACCGTTATGTCAACAATCATTGTGCGCCGCTCTACTCGATACACCACCACTATATCAGTGGTGGTGTATCGAGTAGAGTAAGCAACAATAGTCCTGTCAGTGATGGTGGATTCATCCCAGTACAATGATATATTTCCATTTTCGAGAACTGCGTCGGGCACATATCTGTAGTACGAGACTTCTCACTCTTTTATTGTTATTATTATACCTAACCATCCACATTCACACTCAAAACTTTCCTCATTCCGTATCACATGACCAATACCATGACAACCACTTTCCACTCAACTTTCTAGTCCGGTTCCAAAAACATCCCTCTTAACATTCTCATCATCGCAGACATGCCTGTATTTAAAAGATCTAAATTGCCTATAACGAATCATTCTCGCAAACGTGGTGTAGGCGTAGAGTGGTGCTGTTTCATTAGTTTATTTGCACAATTTGCGCTCGCCACTCTAGTGATAAGATACGTTATCTCGCGCGTCAATCCGTGACTGTGTATCAAGAGGCTCCGACGATGCAAGGTTGCTTGCAATTTACGGCTTTTGTGCATCTGTATGATGAATAAAAGCTTGTTGATTGCTTATTAGGGTTTCGTACCTCAAAAGGAAAAACGGAACCCTTATAGGATCACTTCGTTGTCCGTCTGTCTGTCTGTCAGTTTGCCAATACCCTTTTTCTCATAAGTACGTGGAGGTATCAAGTTGAAATTAATATCAAATACGTAAGTCTACGGTCTCTTGAAGCTCTGAAGAAACAAGCTTCTAAGTCAACTCAGTAAAAAATACGGCGATATCTGCGACTTAATTATTTTGATACTTGCAAAAAAAAAAATACAATAGAACACCGCTTTTGTAATCCCAATATTCTTAACAAAACAGCAGCAACGGGCAAAAAAAAAAGTCTAATCAATAAAGAAAATACAGCGATTTATGCGACGTAGTTTTACACTCGCAAATAAATTAACACATACAGGGACTTCCCGTTGATCGAGAATCATGAAATTTGGCAAGAAGATTAGTCAGGTCTCACAGCACAAGTGCAGGAAAATCATTAAGGTCTTTCAACTACAATGTTTAGATTGGTCATGAGATAAATCCATCCCAACTACGCAACCCTACATTGTGCGTTGTCCAACACGCACTTGGCCGGTTATTTCTCTTTTTTAGAGCTTAGAATTAATTAATTGTGAGCGAACATTTTGTTGTAGGATTGCGAAAGTGCCTGAGAATTATAGGGACGGCTACTGTTCTCATTTCTGTCGCTAAGCAATTGAAAAACAAAACGCTTTAAAAAGTACGAAACTGAAAATATTTCAGACAGAAATCAAGACATAGGTACAAAAATGGTCAGCGTAAAGCCGTGACGCATTCCTGTATACCAGGAACACCTATAAAATTATAATGGCAAACTTTTTTGTTCATAACATCCCCTAGAGGGCACCAATTCAATTTAATATGACGTCATATAACCTTTAACCACCTGGCGGTCAAGACGGTTCCAATAATACCTCATTTGTCGAAATATGGTAAGAAGCTTAGAAGTTATGAGGGAATAGATGAACATACGTACAAACATACATATCGGTCAAAATCCAAACCATCCAATATATTTTTGACTGCCTCGCTGGTCTAGTGGTCGCAAGAGCTACTGCTGAGCATGAGGTTCTGGGTTCAATTCCCAGGTCGGGCAAAGTGTTATTGGGTTTTTTTATCTAGAATTTCTCAGTAGCAGCCCTAAGTCTGGATTTGTGCCCGGTTGATGGCAATAGGCTCGCGCCCCCTATTACATGGGACTTAAGCATAACTGAGTACCTACTAGTGTAACAGTTTACGGGCGGTAAACTGATACACCAGTACTCCCACATTTTGCCCCCCCCCCCTATTACATGCCCCCTATTACATTGGATTTAAGCATAACTGGCGAAATGTGGGTGTACTATAGGTACACCTCTGCTTAACCCTTCGGGGATTAGTATGTGATGTTATGTGTGTAAAGAGATTTTGATTCGGTTATGGCTGAGGGTCAGTAGCAGTTGATGTGATGGTACAGATCCGAGCCATTTTATGAAACTCCTCGTCTTACTGTTTAGTGTAGGTTTTGTTTCTCGAAAATGCCCGGTCATGTACGAGTACCTACACAGGTACTTCATGAACTTACTGCCTTTTGTCCCCGCCATTGCCCGGTGGAGGTCAGAAATCATCCCACGAGAACGTACTACCGGAATAAAAAGTATTATATGTGTTAATCCAGGTCATAAACTATTTGTGTGCCAAATTTCATCCAAATCCGTTAAGTATTTTTTGCGTGAAACAGTTACAAACTTCCAACCATCCATCCTCACAAACTTTCGCGTTTAATATTAGAAGGATTTACCAATTTTCACAGACACGTAAAGTACGTACATACCTACCCTACACCTTTGCCAATCTTTTCTAGAGTACGGGCACGTAGTAACTCATAATTTCCTTTGTCAAGAAGATAAGCCGCTTAAAGGCGCCGCAATTCCTATCAAAACTTCATGGAAATTGTTCTACAAAAGTCGCGCCTGTCTGCGGGAGGCTTAACTGTAGTGATTTCTTTTCCAGATTATAAAGGAAACGAAAATGGAAAAGTATCTATGTTAGGTACCTTTAAAGGTGAATGAACTGTTAACAATATTTCGTTTTCTTTTTTGGGAAAATTTAGAAAAAACGTTGAAGTTATAGTTGAAAATTATTTGATGTTGTAATAAAATATGATGGGGAAAGTTCAAAATGCGTAACTTCGACTTTCAAAAAAACATAACTACAAAGTGAACAATTTAAAAATTACTTAAATGTCGTTTCTGCTTTCGACTTTTAATTCATTTCTATGAAAGATAGTACTCCTTGCACGAAACGCTTCTCTTCTTCTGAGAGAAATGTTTCGTAACCACAACATTTTGTAACACCGTATCAAAGTCCATTCCTCCCTTTAGAAATTGTAAGATCTGTTGCCATGTCGTAAAGCCTAGCCTAGCGTTCTGTTTATTTAGGCCTTTGGACAATCTTGTATGCTAAGGCCCGTCGTTCACGACTATACTAACAAGAACCCAGTTCCAAACTCTAATACCCTAATAATAAGGTGTAAGTGCAGTGTAGCAGAAATGAAAAATAAAACAAATACATAAAAACAAAACAATTCACTAATTTAAATATAAACATATATCGGGATAGGCCCTCATCAGCGATATTACACTTGCACTTTGTAAGTAGGCGTAGGTTGTCGGACGAAGAAAATAGAGATACTAGTTACAGCACAATCACTTTATTTCACTCACAATTTCTTATAAAATAATCACCATGAAATAACCTGAAGGCAGAGGTCCGACATATTAAATATATTAAGTGAAAGTATGAGATATAGCAGTAACCAACTCTTTTATTCCGACAGCTTGTTAATTAATTAAATAGATCGCGATAATAGCTCTAGGCGCTACGGCAGGCGCACCGGGCCGAGGCTGCCACAAGAATGCTCCCCCTCTTCGCTGCGCACTAGCTTACATTAAGTTGCTTGAGTAGTGGGGAGAGTGGGGAGGCGAACGTCCCGCTTTGCACAGCGAAACTCGGCCCGCTGTACCTACCGCTAACGGTGACGCCGACACGGCCATACTGACGTGCGGACGTCCTCGTACGCGTAGACTCATCAAGCATTGTCTAACATAACGAGCAACGAGAAGACATAACGTTATTATTAATGTTCGTTCATCCTGACTAGCAATCTCGATGAGCAAAAAATGCAGGTCATCCCTACAGACTGTGCATCCAACTCTGGACCGCTCAATATTGAGCCTTCAGAACTTATACTAGTAATCTGGTCCGGTTCAGCCCTGCAGAGTTTACTACTAATTCTGGACCGCTCGTTATTGAGCCTTCAGAACTTTAGCAATCTGGTCCGGTTTACCCCTTCAGAGTTATAATCTTCTGGCCCGGTCCAGCGACCCTTCAGAATTATAACCGCCTGGTCCGGTCAAATGACCCTTCAGAATTATAACCTCCTGGTCCGGTCTTACGACCCTACAGAGTTATAATCTCCTGGTCCGGTTATAACAAACCCTTCAGGATTGTTACTGCTTGGTCCGGTCATGAATGACCCTTCAAGATCATTCCAGTTTATACAGTTTTTTTTTCCTCTCTTTTTTTTGCCCTTTTTTGGTCTTTTTTGGTCTCTTTTTGGTCTCTTTTTGTCTCTCTTTTGTCTCTCTTTTGTCTCTCTTTTGTCTTTCTTTTGTCTCCTTTTTAGTCTCTTTTTTGTCTCTTTTTTTTTTGTCTCTTTTTTTTGTCTCTTTTTAGTCTCTTTTATAGTCCGGACTAAAATGGTCCCTGTAGATTATATAATCAAATGTATTAAAGTACTTGTCTCAACAATCCACACATGCTATGTTCATAGGTAGTTTCACTACCACCAAAGTCATTTACTTTAGAGCCTATAACAGAAACAAACTATTTAAATCTTAAGAATAGACTTGACTTAGACACTCCACCGAATGCGTAGCACGCCTGTGCGATGCCGACCGAGTCTCATGTCATACAGCCAGCAAAATGTCACTGAGTGTCATGTCATTGAATGTGTCGTAGCAGACACATAATTCATGTTCACACACACATAACACTCTAAACTAACAAACGACATCTATGAAAACGAAATAACATTAATTTAAGTATTGAAGCGCCGTCACGGCCAGACTGACATTCACACTTCCTTGTGCGTCTCCATCCCCTTAAAGTCACCGCGGGCCCATTTTTCTGTAAAAAGAATAAAACCGGTAGATACATTACTTTGTACGCTCGTCCATCGGTGACATACATTACAACTTTTTGTAACCCACAAAATCAACCTTTAGGAGCTGAGCCGGACAACTTAAATAGGCCTTTTTTTTTTTTTTTTTTTTTGTTCCCGGGGTGGAAAATCCTCATGGATGTCCTCCGCCCTGGGGCGGGCGGAGGGGTCTGTCAGACTCTTACTGACTAAAAACCACCCCGGTGTTCCTTCTCACACCTACGCCGGGGTCGCGGGAACACATTATTCTTCCACAACCCCGGCTGGTGCCGGCCCGCTTACGCGGGCCCCGTCTCGGGCGGGGGGAGTGAGGTGTACTCCCCCCGCAACGTCTGTGGTCGGCGCGCGAGGAACACTACGCGCGCCGCCTTCTCGGGTCCTGAAGTTGGGGGGCGACGGATGTCCCCGAATCCGTCGCCCCTGGACCCATTTAGGGGGGCCGGAAGAGGGCGTTGTCCGCCCTCCTCCGACGCCCGGTGCGTCTGCTGCGGGCCGGGTCGAGAGTCGAGATCTCTCTCTCCCTTTCCGCAGCCTCCTTCTGCGTGATGACCGTTTCGCAAAAGGAGACCACTGCGTCCCAGGACTCTGCGCCGCCGACCATCGCGTTCACGACGGCCGGCAGCGACAGGTCGTTGCCTACTTCGGTGATGAGGGCACGGCGCGGCTCCTCCCAAGCGGCACACTCTGCCAGCGTGTGCCGCGCCGTGTCCTCCCGGCATTCGACGCAGTGGTGACACCGGGCGTCCGGCTCCCTGTTTATGCGACACAGGTACTTCCCGAAGCAACCATGCCCCGAGAGCACCTGCGTCGCCCGAAACGTCAGAGAGCCGTGCCTTCTCCCGAGCCAGCGGTCGAGCACTGGCCGGATCGCCTCGATGGTGCTGAGGCCGGCGGTAGGGCGTGACAGCCTCACCCGCCATTCCGCCACCAGGACCTCGCGGAGCTGCAACCGATGCTGCTCGATTTGTTGCTGCATCGGTCGCTCGCCCCGCTCCCGCGCTGCCTCGCGCCACCGGTACAGTGACGCGAGCACCTTCGCCTCCAGGTCCCAGGGCGGTGATCCGGCCAGTGCACAACCCGCCTCGAAGGAGATCGTGCGATACCCCCGAATGACTCTGACGGCCATCGCCCGCTGCGGCTTGCGCAGGACAGCTATGCTGCCGGCCGTCAGGTCCGACGCCCAGATCGGCGCTCCGTAGAGCGCCATGGATCGCACGATCCCCATATAGAGCCGCCTACAGGCGGCGCTCGGGCCCCCCAGATTGGGAAGCAGCGTTGCCAGCGCCCCGGCCGCGCCCAACAACTTGGGCGCCAGCCGCCGGAAGTGGGGTCCGAAGTCCCACCGGCTGTCGAGCACCAATCCCAGATATTTCATGGTGGGCTCGACAGCGATCCGGACCCCCCCGACCACAATATGTGATCCGGCCGGCGGCGCCCGCCGGGGGCCATGAAACACCATGGCCTCCGACAACTTAAATAGGCCTCCCTTGAGCTAGTTATCTCTCCAGATAACATGGACCAGGCAGCTAATCAGCGTCTCTCCGATCACTCACTAGTACCACACATATCTCCATTGATCTCATAGCCTCTCAGACTAGACGATCACTTTATAATATGACCCAGAACATCGGCCTGCATAAGCCAGTTCTTTAGACTACCCAATAACACACACCATAGGACGTCAACCCGCATGAGTCGGACCCTTACTTTATCTCACAGGTTAGTACCAATTTTACGTTTAATTACGTTTCTTCACTCTCAGAGGCCGAGAGGTTTTCAGAGCTGGCGGATAACGTACGTGAACTACAAATAGACAAAGCAACACTAAAACCACCTGATGACGCCCACTCCATTCGTCAATCGCGGACTGCCGCCACCTCGGCCTCCTTCAAGCTACCCGTCAAAGTGGTAGCTAAATGCACCAAGCCCTCACTTCCCCCGGGCATTGCACGAAAATGCTTACGACCATATTTGCATTCTCTATTAGACACACAACAAAGGGAAGTCTGTACTCCCTGCGAAGTCCAATCGAACCCAGAGGGGGGTCACATATAATGAAGTAGGAATCACCACTATAGAACGGTCTCATTTTTCCTACTGTGACGCAGCAACTCTCCCAATATTCTCCGATGCTATCTTACGAATTTCACCCAAATCTAACCGAAACCCAGACTCAGAATATGAAGCCACACTTAAAAACCGCGCCCGAGTCCCAAACACTGTGTTACCCTAGACCTTGCACCATCCGTCGCTAGCTGCACTTCGAGAAGCTCGCCGCGCCAGGTCCCACCAGATTCACTTTCGATTATAACAAGTAAGCACCTCAATGTCCTCATGACTCTCTCTACCCGAACACATGCCCTGCCAGAACCGTTAGCAAGAAGGTGCAACTCTACACCATGTTCACCATAAAATTGCTGTGTCTGCGCCAATACACTGCCCACCCCGATCCGAAATGATCCGCGAAGTCGCACCGAAAAGACAGAGCCTCCTTTAGTGCTTCATCTGCACCTGCTGCAACTAAGAAGTGCACTCGAGAAGGACTCATTTAGTGAAAGAGTCAACAATGACAAGAATACTCCCTACCATCGATTTCTCCACACAACTTCTCCGCGATGTCTAAATGTACAGTATAACATTGTGCAGAAACCCTAAGCATAGGATAGAGTGAGCCCCGAACAATCCCTTGAGGCCCAGCACACAAGTGTGAAGTTCAATCAGTGCGTTCCAGTCAAATCATTTTAGTCAGAACCCGTTCTGATGTTAGTATTTCGATCACTTTCTTGTAAATATCTTGTCTGTCCATTTGATAGGCCCTGTTAATTTGATTCAAGATTATTAACGTAAAACACGTGAAATATGGGGCAAACCGCCAAAAACTAATCTAAAGGACCTACAAATCGCTCAAAATAAAATTATTAAACTATTATTTCACTATGATTACCTTACACCTACAGTTAAAATTTACAGGGAAACGAAACTCATGAATATTAAACAACTTCCTGCATATTCCACCAGAATACTTAAAAATTCTAAGTAAGTTCATTCACACAAAAATACATCAGGTACACAATCGCAGCAATAGTAGGAAGGAAGACGAGAGAACAATTATTTTTGCGGGAGTGCAACAATGTAATAAGCTACCTGTAGAAGTAAAGAATGCAAACTAAACGTTTGTTTTTTTTTTTTTTTTTAATCACTTTCTAAGTGATCAAACACTTCTCCATTAAACAGACTTGCCCTACTACTGCATTGCTTTATTGTGGCACCGGGATCGCATTCCTTATCTACGGTGATTATTTCTGTTGCGGGTGGATCGAAAAGTTTTAAGTTTTGTGTTAGTTAATAATGTTATTTGCGTACGAAAAGAAATGGTATTACAACTTAGATGATTTAATATAAATTCAAACAATAGCTGCTTAGTTTGTGTGTCCAAGTTATATTTTAAGTTTAAAAACGTTCTCAAGTAAGTGAAATCTTTGTAATTTCTTATCGAGAAATAAATTTCTTTAACCATAAACACCATACCACCAATAAAGAATCAATTATCCTTTCGCACTGAACTAATGCGAGTTTGTCTTCACCATGTAGGTCAGTTTTGATGTTGTGGTATATGATAATGAAACTCTTTAGTAACGTTAACTTTCTTACCCCAAATAGAATGTTATTTTGTCAATATCCGTACGTACATGGATCTACTATCTAATAGATCCCTACCTATAATAACTGGTTCTGTAATTGAGTTAACAGGTATAACATGAAACAAAAAGGACACTGACGTGTTGAATTTCACCACGGCTCAGTGTTCTGCGATTCATATTTAACGTTTTCTTTGCCTATACCTGTAAGGTAAACCAAATCACAGCGCATGGTGCCCTGGAACTTTTGACAAAGCTAAAAGCTACAAATGAACTACCAGATTATCTATTAAAAAGAAAAGGAACGAGCTCACCGGATGATGTGGTTATCCATACACGTAGCAGGTGAGACGGTTCGTATCACGACTCTTCGGTGCTGGTGCTCGATTCGAATTCTTCACTTCGGTCAAAGGTTCGTACTGCCACTTGCTTCAATCACTTGATTTTTGGACTGTTGTGCTTTAACGATGATATGTGCTATTGAAGCGATTGTCATTATCAGGATCAAACCGTATCAGTCGCGCAGTTGCGGTGAAATTTGACGTTTGCGGTTAAGTGGTTGCCGGAAGTCGTGATAGCAAAAACTCCATATTTTGAATAGATTAGACGTTGGCCCACACTTCACTGTCGTCATTATTTTCTTCACGTTTTTGCCCTTCGAATCCCAATTCTGATATCGGGATAGGCCCTCATCAGCGATATTATACTTACACTTTGTAAGTAGGCGTGGATTGTCGGACGAAGAAAATAGAGATACTAGTTACAGCACAATCACTTTATTTCACTCACAATTTCTTATAAAATAATCACCATGAAATAACCTGAAGGCAGAGGTCGGACATATTAAATATATTAAATGAAAGTATGAGATATAGCAGTAACCAACTCTTTTATTCCGACAGCTTGTTAATTAATTAAATAGATCGCGATAATAGCTCTAGGCGCTACGGCAGGCGCACCGGGCCGAGGCTGCCACAAGAATGCTCCCACTCTTCGCTGCGCACTAGCTTACATTAAGTTGCTTGAGAAGTGGGGAGAGCGGGGAGGCGAACGTCCCGCTTTGCACAGCGAAACTCGGCCCGCTGTACCTACCGCTAACGGTGACGCCGACACATATAATGTGAAAATATACTTACATACTTCTAAAACAAATATCATTAAAATATATATAATTTAAAGTAATAAAAAAAATACAAATGCAATTATGAAACGAGATTGTGTTCTTGTCTCTCCCTAAAGACACTGCAACAGTTTGACAGTTCCTAATGTCAGGCGGAATTGAATTCCACAATCGAAACGCGTGCAGAGAGAAAGAGTAGGAGTGAAAGTCTGTTGAGTGGGGACGGGGATTAGAGGAGATTTCTAAGGTGCGTCCTGCAAGGCGCATCAAAAGGACGGGCGTAGGAGAAGCGTTCCCGCAGATAGGATGGTCATTTATGGTTGTGAAGTATGTTAAATGGCAGACACATTATCTGAGAGTTCCTACGAAGTAGAATATTGTTAATAATTATGTTAATTGATTTTGTAAGCTCAAAAGTAACCAGTAACAAATTTTTAATCACAATCCGAATGTTTTGTAATTGAATTTCTAATCAAAATTTCATTTCGAAATAAACACAACAATGAACTTTATGAATGTTGTTGATGCATTGCTAATGTAAGTGTGCTAAATACGCAAATACCGATTTTGAGTAGTGTCGTGGACGATGGGCTAGTAAAAAAAAGGTGACGGAAACTTATTGGCATCTTGGGAGGTTTTAGCTACAATTTGTTGGCAATTTATTTAAGTGTTACTGTTCTCTGTAATCTCGAAATTTTGAAGAAAAAATAAATGTAAAATGCTATTTTTTTACGAAAAAGGAACTATTTAAAGCCTCTTCAGAGATAAGGAAGGTAATGAAATCTCAGGAGGCTCACCAAGGAGTCGGCATATGCGCCACTAATGAAGTAACTAAATGCTTATTAGTTATTAGTACCAGCATCGTGATGAAAGTATAAAACAGATTAGATTTATTTTATTTCGTAAAGTGAACTAGAGAGTTTAGGATCACTTCGTAAGGTAAGTTTAGTAAAATAAGCATTATTAAAAGGTTGGTTTGAGATGGCGCGGGAAAAGAGTTCCTAGAATTAATTGGTCTAGCGGGGCGTCCAAACGCCTTGGTCTAGCAGTGGGACAGGATATAAAAAAAATCATTATTTCTTTCTTATTTACATTTTGGAATACAATTAAAGTGTGTACAGTCCGCGAGGCCTAAGCTGAGCTTTGCGTTTGTGTACATAGTGACGCGTCCTCTGCTTGGCAATCGGCCAATCGGACAATCGGCCTGAGGCGCTGTGCGTCCCTCGCGCGATCACATTGGTGCTATTTGTAATCACTCACACAAATGCAAAGCTCAGCTTAGACCTCGCGGACTTTACCTTATTTAACTTTTGAATATGACCAAGATTATTTAACTAAAACCGTAAAAAAAAACCTTTGTGCTGAGACAACCTTGGCTGCAGCATCAGATCAACTGTACCAAATAAGTATACTCACGAATGAGGCATAAAAAAAGAGGCAACTGAATATAAAAAGACAGTGAAGCTTGTATAGCTACTAAAAATTCATATTATTTAATTTCATATTATCTTCTTTCAGCAACGCCTTAGGTTACGTCACGTCATCAAGCTTACCTACCTACGTTGTTTAGAGACTGTGAAGTAGGACAGCTTAGGAAAGTCACCCATTTCCCGACTCATGGCCCAGTTCTCGGGAGCTTCACCTCAAGTGGTCTCGATTTCGTTAAGTTTAACTAACTTTATATACATTACTATTAAAAACTATTAGGAACTATTATTACAAATTAGAGGATTATATACAAGATAAGAATACTTGGAAACATGATGGTCCAGCTCCATAGGACAATCCAGTCTAGAAAAAATCACACTGTATTTTATTTTATTTTATTCAACTCTGTGTGAGTTCACTTATTCCTAGTTAATATTTTAGGAAAATCATATATTTTTACAATGTTTGTAAATATGTGAGCACTATGTACCTATCACGTGATTAATTTATTGCTGCCTTTGCTTTATTTTTTATTATTTTTATCAATTGTGGTATAGTATTTTATTCTTGGTGCATCGTCATCTCATGAAAAATTTAATTATTGTATGCAAAATATTGTAAAGCATTTTAAAAGAGTAACGGTGGAGTTTTTTGCCCCTTCTTCTCCATACGAAACTACCTTTTGGAAGTGGCGCCTAGAATCAGTTCTATTTTTAATGTAAATGTTGACGTTCAAAAGTGCCTTTTTATGGGCCTATTTGAAATAAATGCTTTGACTTTGATTAAAGAAATAGTATTATAATATTTCAATTATTGTGAATGTGAAGATATTGTGTTTTTTTTTAGTTAATTTTAATCATGGTCTGGCAGTTTGAGTAAGTTATGTAGCCTACCCAAATGTCCTTTCTTTGGTAATATTCGTCGAATCGTTGAGCTCCTTAAGTTCTGTGTTGAGCTGCATGATTACTGACAAATGCGCTCACTGACTGGACAGATCCACTCAATCTGTGTGCTTCTTTCCTCAAAAGACCATTTCAGACATTAATTTACATGGTCTTCACATGATCTAACCTAGATTATGTCTGGACTTTAAAAGCGACTGTCAATTGTTTCGGCCTTTGTTCTCAGAGAGTCAGATAGGAAACGACGATCTCATCTAGTTTTTAAAATATGATTGTCGTGTTGAAGTGTTTGTACAAACTTACTTTCAGAAATAAAGTCATTTATCATTTAACCTATTAGGAAGACCTACTTTCGTAGGAAGTATACTATTGAGGTAATTATAATAAGATCATGGTTATGTGCGCTCTCAGTAAAGAGGGTTGCAGGGACATTGCAGTGCAATCTTTTACCATGGATTCAGTCAAAAATCAAAATCATTAGTCATTTATTCAAATAAACCTGAGAATCACACATTTAAAACGTCAAAATGACGTAAGACAGTCCCCCAAAACGCACGCCCTTCACCACTTCCTAGTGCTTTAGCTGGGATGAAGAAGTGGCGCAACAAACTCTCCAGCAGCACAGCTGGGTGTTCAGTTAGAAAAAAAACTTGATTCTATATAATAGTAGGTATGCAAACATTACGAGACACAGAACATTAAATTATTTGCCATATGTCAGCTAGCCACGCCAATATACCAAAAAATACAATACAATGACAATATCTTAGATCAATGATAGGTCTCGCGGCGCTCGACGCCGCAGCGAGACCAATCATTTTCTATGGACAATAAACTCAAGCAAAAAAACTTAGTACATAAATCAAAGCCTCCAGGCATAAAGGATATAAGTATTTGTTTCTGAACCTTTTAGAAAATTTTCTTTAAAAATTCTAGGCTATGGGATGCATGGTCTTTGAGGCAAGTAGAGCTAAATGCCTGCAAAGTATACCTCCAGTTTTTTCTTAACGGTGTTCCCCTGGACTGGGTGAAGCAATTTAAATACTTAGGGCATTTGGTCACAGCTGACCTCAGGGATCATGCTGATTTGTATTTATTTCGTAACTTGTTGTAATTGTAATATGGGAGAACCTGAAATAAATGGATTTATAATTTAATTTTAATGGCTCTAGACTTCATGGTTTCAGTTGGCGCGTCAATGTCTCTGCCACCCAGTATTTTTAATGATCTTTTTTTCTTCAATTCCTTTTTTTTATGACTTTTATTGCAATTAAAATTACTCTTGCAGATATTCAACATTATTTTTGACATTTATTAACGGTTTTGTACGGAAACTGTCCATTGACTGCTCCGTTTATTCTGCAGCCTCTTAGATAAGGTCTTTAGGACCCTTTTTATTTAGTCTTCTAGCGACTGTTTGGGTGTTCATCAGGATTGCTGCTAGCATGTTTGGATGGTTCTTGATTCGCTCTTTGTACGCTTTTGTCCTTTCTGAGATTTCTTATATAGCAGATTTGATTCAGAGGCCGTGATGGAGTCTCTTATTTGTGACATACCACGGTGCGTTCGTTATCATACTTAATATTTTCGACTGAAATCTTAGTATTATTTCAATATTTGATTTTGCCGCTGATCCCCACAGTTGTGGGCCGTACGTTCATATGGGCTTTATAATGCATTTATACATCAACAATTTGTTATGGAGTGAGAGTTGAGATTTTTTATTTAGTAGCCAGTACATTGTGTGTGTTTTTTGGAAGCTTAGGTATTTAGAATTATTTCGGTTTCGTTCACGTGGTTATTTCACAGGAACCATGTCCGGGATAAAAAGTAACCTATTTCACTATCTACCAGGCCACTCAGAAACTATTGCGAAAATAAAAATTAAATGTTCTGTTAGTTTTTTTTTTCTATACAAAGTTTCATGCGTGTGAATCACTTTTACAGCCTGCTCGAAGGCAGCGCATCTTCCAGCGACGAAAATTTCATCCCTTTGTGCAGATTTTTTATTTTCGGGAATAAAAAGAAGTCACACGGTGCTAGGTCAGGGCTGTAAGGAGGGTGACCTCGAAGTTTGACCGTCGTGCTTTCCAGGAAGTCCCTCGTTTTGAGCGCGGTGTGTGAAGGCGCGTTGTTGTGTTTGGTTGCTTGTTACCCAGAGAAAACTTCTGCCAAGCATTCGGTGGTATACCATCCAGCGTTGATGCTTCATTGGTCTCGTAAAGGAATTGACACCAAGTAGCCAGTCAAATTAACAATTGAGAAAAACAGCATAAAAAAAGGACAAACATACAGACACTGGTGCCGATTCTCTTGTCACAAATGCCTCTAAACTAGACAAAAAATCACAAAAATTTGGTTTAAATCCTGTCAAACGACGATGTTCCATTATGAAATTGACTAAAGTGACACAACTTAACTGTATTTTAGTATGACAGCACTAAGACAATACTGAGTTATTAATTTAGTGAAAATGGCAATTTAGTTAATCTGAATTTGACGTTTTTTGCCTAAAAATTGTTTGTCTAACTTAATCTGACCATTTTTAATCGCGATTCAAAACGTGTGTAATAAAATTAGTCGTCGTGAACTAAAATTCACACCAACACCCAACGACTTCTGGTTCAAAAACAGTACTGTATCTTTTTTTCTTTTCTTTTGCTGATATCTCGAAAATGGTGTGTCCTATCGCAAAAATAATAGTATTTCGACCCCCTTTATAAAACATATTTACCCCTAAAACTCAACATGTAGGTATATAGGTAATACTTAAGATAACTTTTGAGTCCAACATAGCGATACAAAAAGTGCAGATACAATCCAGACCAATAACATTTGTCAATTTAAATAAATTTAAAAGCACTTTAATTTGTAAGTTAAGGAATCAGGACCTTACAATGAATAATGTTAATAGTTTGTATAAAGAATTCTTTTCGGTAGTTCAAACCGAGTTTAATAATATTTTTAAGAAGAAGTCTAAAAGTATCAGCCCTTTTTTTTTTTTTTTTTTTTTTTGGGTGGGAAATCATCAAATGACTTCTCCCGCTCTGGGTGGAGCGGGAGGGCGTGTCAGACTTTTACTGACTAAAACCCACCGTGTTCCTTCAGTTGCCTGTGCCAGGGCCACGGTTTTCTCTGTGGAATAACCCGCGACCCTGAGGCGTCGGCCCTATCGGACCCCGTCATTTTGTGCTGACATCTCTTTGAGGCGCGCGTGGAACACAACGCGCCGTCGACCCGGGCCTGGTCCTTACCGGACGGCGAGCTACCCATGGCTCGCCGTCCGCAAGCCCGCGCCTACGGTGGCCGGGAATCTGCTTGCGATTCCCGACGCCCAGGGCGTCTCCTGCGGCGACTAGGGGCGTGAGGGCGCAAGGCTCTCTCCCTCACGCGCTCCGCCTCCTCCTTTGCGAGCATTACTGCTTCGCAGAAGGAGGTGACGGCTTTCCATTCCCTCTCGCTCCGTACCATGGCCTGGACCAGGGCCGGACGCGAGAGATCGCCGCCGCCAATCGCCTCCGCGAGGACACTGCGGTGCTCCGCCCAAGCTGGGCATACCTCCACCGTATGCTCCACCGTGTCCTCCGGGCGATCCACACAATGGTGACACCCGGGCGTTTCCTCCCGCCTTATGCGAAACAGGAACCTCCCGAAACAACCGTGTCCGGTGAGGACCTGTGTCAGGCGGAAGGTGAGGACGCCGTGGCGCCTCTCCAACCACTCCTCAAAGAGGGGACTTACCGCCGCTATTGTGGCGTGCCCAGCACTGGGTTGCGACAATCGCACCCTCCATGTCGCCATGAGATCCCGCCGGAGCTCTGTCCGCTGTACCGTGATTTGTCGCGGCAGCGGAGTTACACCCCGGCGTTTTGCCTCCTCGCGCCACTCCCATACGTGCGCGAGGGCTTTTGCCTCCAGATCCCATGGCGGCAATCCGGCAAGGAGGCTCGCCGCCTCGCATGAGACCGTGCGGTATCCCCGGACCAGCCGGATGGCCATGACCCTTTGGGACGCGTTCAACCTGCGGGCCGGTCGGCGCCTCAAAGAACGCGCCCACACCGGTGCCCCGTAAAGAGCCATGGACCGCACGACTCCCGCGTAGAGCCTCCGGCAGGAGGCGTTTGGACCCCCTAGATTGGGCAGGAGCCGCCTCAAGGCAGCCCCAGCCCGCTCCAGTCTGGGAGCCAAACGTCGGAAATGCTCCACGAAGTTCCACCGGCTGTCGAGGACGAGTCCCAGGTACTTCATCGTCGACTCGACGCCGATGTGAACCCCTCCCGCCGTTATCTGGGAACCCGACAGTGGCGCGTTCCGAGGACCATGAAAACACATGGCCTCGGACTTGTGCAGGGCCACTTCGAGTCCCAACTGCCGGATCCTCTCGACGATTGTCGCAACCCCGAGTGTCGCTTGTTCGGCCGCCTCCTGGTGCGACCTCCCCTGTGCCAGGACCAGCGTGTCGTCAGCGTAGCACACCACGCTGACGCCATTCGGGAGGTCGGCGCGCAGCACCCAGTCGTAACCGATATCCCACAGAAGCGGTCCCAGGACCGATCCCTGTGGGACACCGCACGACATCTCTCGCCGGTTCCACTCTCCCCGGTGACCGGGGTAGATGACGGCCCTGTCCGTCAAATAGGCCTCGACCACGCGACAGAGGTAGGTCGGCATCCGGTGATACCGCAATGCCTCCCTGATGCAACTCCAGGGCAGGGTGTTGAAGGCATTGGCGATGTCTAGAGACACCGCCAAGACGACCCCACCCCGGGCAACAGCATCCCCCGTCGTGAGGGCTCGCACGCGCATGATGGCGTCCACCGTAGAGCGCCCCCTGCGGAAACCAAACTGGCTCTCCGCCAAATCCGGCCCCACCCGCACCAGCCGCCCGACAAGGCGGTTTGCAATAACTCTTTCAAAGAGCTTGCCCACCTCGTCGAGCAGAACGATGGGCCGGTAAGCGGACGGAGAGTCCACAGGGCGCCCCGGCTTCTTAATGAGGACCAGTTTCCCCGTCTTCCAGCGAAGTGGGAACTGGCCCTCCTCCATGCATGCGCTTAGGAGCCCCATAAGTCGAGGCCCGAGAGCCTCCATGGCCAGAACCCAGGCTCTTCCAGGTAAGCCGTCGGGTCCTGGGGCGGTATTTTTAGCACTAAGCCTATGTACCGCCACTCTCAGCTCCACCCCGGTCACCTC
This sequence comes from Dasypolia templi, assembly GCA_963555695.1. Classification (NCBI taxonomy): domain Eukaryota; kingdom Metazoa; phylum Arthropoda; class Insecta; order Lepidoptera; family Noctuidae; genus Dasypolia; species Dasypolia templi. The sequence continues at coordinate 5,661,894 of OY743137.1, read as the reverse complement.
CGAAGCATCGTCGTCGTCGTCGGCAGTGTGGTCCGCATCCGACACCGCAGTAGGCGGAGTCATGGGCGGGGGAGTATGCTCCCCCCGCGAAGGGAACAAAGTGCTCACCACCTCCTCCATGAGCTGGGGCCGGAGACTCTGCGTCAGTGGGGGAGCCCATGGGCGGAGTTTATCCCGCACCATTTTGTAGGGGCGTCCCCACGGGTCCCTGTTCAGAGTCTCCAGCGACTCCTCGCGGGCCAGAGCCCTGGCCCGCAGGATCTCCGCTTGGAGGGCGGTCTTCGCCGCTCTGTACCCCTCGTACAGCTCCGCCTGAATGGCTTCCGTATTCGGAGGGCGAATACGTAGCCTGCGGTGCCTGGTGTACAGGTGTCGCGCAGCCACGCACGCCTTGCGCAAAGCCATCAGCTCTGGCGACCACCAGCACACCTGGCGCCAAGCACGTCCGGGCTGGACCCGGGGCATTGCCACGTCACATATTTCGGACATGGCCTCCCGGAACCACTCCGCCTCGTCGTTGATGTCAGCAGGCCTATCCGGTGGTGACACCCAGGCCTGCACGATCGAGGCTTCCAGGAGGAGCTCCCGGTCCAGCTGCTTCAGCGCCCACCGCGGACCACTCGGGGCCTGTCGGACCGGCGCGCTCGAGGTCTGGGCGGAGACGTCGAACCGGATGTACCGGTGGTCGGAATAGGTCTCCACCCCCTCCATGACGCGCCAGTCAATGACGTGTGGCGACAGAGCGGGGCTGGCGAACGAAATGTCCACCACTGATTCACCCCGCATACGCACACACGTTGGAACAGAACCCCGGTTTAGGACGACCAGGCCTGTCTCCAGAGCCCAGTCCTCCACCATCCTGCCCCGCGTGTCCGTGAGCCGGGAACCCCAAGCCAAGTTCTTGGCATTGAAGTCCCCGAGGACGAGCACGGGGAGGGAACGAAACCCGACGACGACGACTCTCAACTCCGCTAGGGAGTTGTGGAACTCGGCGAGAGTTCGGTTCGGAGAGAAGTACACCCCTACCACGACTATCTCCCCGAACCGTGCTGCCACGCAACCCCGTCCCCTCTTGACGGCCTCGAGGGACAGGGTACCGGCGGCGGCCGACGAAATTAGGGCCACTGAGCCGCTCAGGTCCTCCACCCAGTCATCCCTGGGCGGGACAAAGTACGGCTCAGCGACCACGGCGATGTTAATAGACCACTGCGCCATGCTCTGGAGCAACAGATCCTGAGCAGAGGCGCAGTGGTTGATGTTCGCCTGGAGGAGGCGTAATGGGGCCATTAATGACACTCCATTTCAGCCCCCTCCCGAGCCCCCTGTGAAGGACCTGCCACGACAGTTGCGTCGGCGACGAAAAGTATCAGCCCTAAGTTTTTATTTAGTGACTGGGCAACTAAAGGACTTAGGAAAAGTAGGGAAAAACTTTTCGAGCTGTATGGCCTTAAGCCTTATATTAACACGGAAACTTTTAATAAGTATGTTGCTTCTTACTCAAAAATTTTTAAGAACACTTGTAAGGCTGCTAAAGCCTTATACATTAGCAACAAGGTAAAATCAGCAGACAATAAAATAAAGACGGTTTGGAAAATTATCAATAATGAAACGAACAGGATCAAAAAGCAAAATTCTGATTACACACTGGAGACGTCACGTGGTCTCATTTGCGATAACAAAAAAGTTGCTCAGGAATTTGTGAATTTCTTTACCAGTGTCCCACTAAAAACCACTGAAATCTTAAATTCTTCGCCCTCGCGTGCTTTTGATTTAATGAGGGCGAATATTTCTGCCTGCCCGATTGAATTTAACTTTAAGCATATTAACCCCTTAACAGTAATAAAACCTTTTAAGCAAATCAAGATCAAATTGACCGAAGATCTTTGGGGAATGTCTATTAAAGTCTGTACCTCCATAATTGAAACTATAGCACCTTACTTAGCCTTAATATTTAATTTGTGTGTGGATCAAGGAGTCTTCCCGGATCTAATGAAATACAGTAAGGTAATACCACTTTTCAAATCCGGGGACAGTAAAGACACTAATAATTATAGACCTGTGTCCGTGTTGCCGGTTTTCAGCAAGGTTTTTGAAAAGATAATGCTTAGTCAGATGCTCAATCATTTTAATACTAATAAAATCCTTCACGAGCAACAGTATGGTTTCACCAAAGGGCGTTGTACGACCGACGCTGGTGTTACCTTATTAAAACATATTTTTAACGCGTGGGAAGATGCTCAAGACGCCATAGGAATCTTTTGTGACCTCTCCAAGTCATTTGATTGCGTCGATCACGAAACCCTGCTTTTGAAACTTGAGCATTACGGACTTGGAAAACTTGCGCTTAGTTTAATAAAATCTTATTTAAATGATAGACAACAGCAAGTTCAAATAAATGGTGTCAATTCACTTGGTTTAAAGGTAAAAATGGGTGTTCCACAAGGCTCGATATTGGGTCCTTTCCTCTTTTTAGTATATATTAATGACCTACTCCATTTATTAATAAATCAACCACAAATGGTGTTATTTGCTGACGATACTTCCTTAATTTTTAAGGTAGATAGACGTGCTTCAAATTTTGACGACGTAAATAACGCCCTACTGCTGGTCCAAAATTGGTTCACGGCTAATAATTTAGTACTAAATGGAAATAAAACTAAGTGTATAAGATTTTCTTTACCAAACGTCAAGAGTAGTGATTGTGAGATAGTATTGAATCAAGAGAAGCTAGAATTCGTCGATAAAACGGTTTTCTTGGGGATCACGCTCGACTCAAGGCTACAATGGGGTCCTCATTTAACATCTCTAGCAGGACGGCTAAGTTCAGCAGCTTACGCTGTCAGAAAAATCCGTCAATTTACTGATGTAGATACCGCGAGGCTGGTCTATTTTAGTTACTTTCATAGTATCATGTCTTACGGTATTTTGCTTTGGGGACGGGCTGCAGACATCGAGTCTATTTTTATTCTGCAGAAAAGAGCCATCAGAGCCATATATAATCTCCGCAGGCGCGATTCTCTAAGGGAATTGTTTAAGGATATTAACATCATGACTGTACCTTGTCAATACATCTATGAAAACATCATGTACGTAAGAAAAAATTTACATCTTTACAGTAAAAGAGGTGAAAGACATAATTATAGTACTAGAAATCGGGACCTATTAGTTCAACCAGGTTTCAGACTGGCTAAAGTAGACTCATCTTTCATGGGGTACTGTCTAAAATGTTATAATAAAATACCTCCCCACATACTTCAACTGAATGAGACAAAATTCAAATCCTTTGTTAAACGCACACTATTCAGGCAGGCATATTATAGGTTGGAGGACTACATAACTGATAAAAATGCCTGGCTTAATGCCGGTCCTGCTCCACACCACAACTAATTAATTGACATTCGAATCACTGTTGAAGCTGCTGAAGATAGTAAGAATTTATTTGCATTATATAAACTCAATCTCCTTTTTATTATATAGATGCATTGCACAGATGTGAGTACTTTGTACTATAGAGCTACCATTTACCGGGTAATGTCATAGATTGACTTGAATGTGCCTTGGCGGCTGATAGTATGTCATGCTCACTCAAATGTCTCGCTGACGGTGGCGCGTGTGTCGGATCATTTAGCTCCCTTCAAAATGGTTGAGCTGAATGGTGCTGATCCATGCGTCATGTTCGTGAACGGGCGCCGTCAGTTGGGACTGGTCATCTCTTAGCTGCCAGGGCTTATTTTAATAAATTATTAGCTGGATTGTTTTTAATTATGTTTTGATGCACTCTGGACGCTTTTAACGTGTACGGTTTTTTGTACATCGTTCTCACTTATAGTGAACAACATTAATCGATGTAACTAAGATATATGTAAAAACATTATTATTTAAAAGAGTGTCCATGGAGTTTCTTGCCCGTTCTTCTCCATAGGTACCTACTACGCTTTGGAATGGGCAACTAGCTTCATATTTCTGACTGACCGACTCCTTGACAATTCAAAAGTGCCTGTAAATGGTTTAATTGAAATAAATGATTTGAGTTTGAGTTTGAGTTTGAGTTTGAGTTTGAATAATTTTTCATATTTTCGATACAGAACAAAAAATGTAAAATTCCTTAAAAAACACGTCGAGGCTGCCCTGCGCGCCTCCGGCTCTAAAATAATTCAAGGGGTAGGGCAAACAAGCATCACGTTGCGAAGCGAAAAGAAAAAAAAAAACAATCACGTGGAGCCGCGATTGTCAATTTCGATTGTAGTTGTGTCAAAATTATTTTAAATGTAGAGAATATTTTTTACAGAATAGCTTTAAGATTTTCATAATGAAAAGTAAGGAATTTTACTGATAGTTTAGTTCGGTGTATAATATTAATCGTTTGTTTTGGAAGTGTTCTAGACTTAGATCTTCTAGACACACTTTATTTTTCTTTTTGTCTCTAAAATTCATAATGTCATGCATACCTGTTATTTGTATGGTTACTGAAATGCTAATTTTAAGTGTTATTTAATTAGAATTGGAAGTGACTTTGCTGTTGGTGTGCTTATTCTAAATAAATAAATAAGAAACTTTAAATCGTAAGTGATCGAAAGGTAGCAGCAACACAGTCTCAATTTAAAAATATACTACTCTAAAGCAAACTCAAAATAGAAGGTGAAATAGAAGGTGCTTATCCCCATCGCAATATTGTTTGAACTGTAATGAAGCTGCTCACAGCCAGCGGTTTCATCACCGAAGCGTTGATTGTCAACGAATAACGGCACGTTGGTTGTTATTGTGGAAGATACACAACAGAGTATACCGCGACGGCAATGCGACAGAAACGAGACGATGTTGGCTGGTATTGTGGCAAAGCGGTGTGACATTGAATGCGTGACATCCCTAAGCGCAGTTACGTCACTGCATGCATTCTCGAATGGAATGGAATTCTATAGTCGCTCTGAAAGCCTGCACTTCGTTCGTTCGGTTTCTAGATAGCTTTTTGTTCCGAATTCTTTTTTCAAAGCTATGCATCTGTTCATGTTACATTTTCGCTGCTATCTTATTTCTTGATTCAAGGAGCTTCATTAGATCAAAGTGGTCGGTGAATAGAATGATCGAGCCCAAGATTTTTAACTTCAATAAAGCTACTACTAAGATAATGTTGAGAAATAAGGTTCAAAGTCAAAGCATTTAGTTCAAATAAATTATATGCCTAAAAGGCACTTTTGAACGTCAACATTTACATTAAATTTATTCTAGTGGCCCCTTCCAAAAGGTAATTTCGGATGAAAAAAGAAGTAGAAGAATGGGCAAGAAACTTCACCGTTAGGGTGGAGTTTCTTGCCAATTCTTCATTTTCTTTCTCTTAAAATGTTAAACAATATTTTGTAAACATAAATAACATAGTTATATGTGAAGACGACGCACCAAGAATAAAATCACTAAACCACAATATTAAAAATAATTAAAAATAAAGGAATTACAGATAAAATCATGTCATAGGTACGTGATGCTCACTTACTTACAAACATAATAAAAATTTAGTACCCATACGATTTTCCTAAAATTTTAACTAGTAATAAGTTGGTGCATTAACATTTCAAATACTGTTGGAGCTGCTGAAGATTGTCAGAATATATTTGCATTGTATAAACTCAATCTCCTTCGTATTATATAAATGCATAGCACAGGCGTGAGTACTATGTACCATGGAGCTACCATTTACCGAGTAATGTCTTTTATTGACTTGAATGTGCCCTGGCGGCTGAGAGTAGGTATGTCATGCTCACTCAAATGTCTCGCTGACGTGGTGGTACGTGTGTTGGATCATTTAGCTCCCTTCAAAATGGTAGAGCTGAATGTTGCTGATCCATGTGTCATGTTCGTGAACTGGCGCCGTCAGTTGGGACTGGTCATCTCTTAGCTGCCACGGCTTATTTAAATAATTTGATTTAAGGTAATTAAGGTTTTTTTTGCTGCACTCTGGACGCTTTTAACGTGCACGTTTTTTTTTACATCGTTCTCACATATAAGATCAACATTAATGATGAATGATGAATGACAAAGTTTTTGTAACAACATTTTTTAAAAGAGTGTCCATGGAGTTTCTTGCGCCATATTCTCCATAGGTACCTACTACGTTTTGGAATGGGCAAAAACAAAAGTGAATTTTCAATTCAAAACCATTTACAAGGGTTTAATTGAAAAAAATGCTTTGAATTCGAGTTTTAGTATGAGTGCAGAATGTAAATCATTATCATAAAATTAATAAACTATACAATTAAATAAGCAACCAGTTTGATTTTATCTAGACTCTAGATGGACCTATTGAGCTGGACTTTCATGTTTCCAAGCATTGTTTTCTTGGATATAAACCACTAATTTGTAATATGCTTGTTTACAAAGTGTGCTTCATAAATGAGTTTTAAATTTTTAATTTTATTGGTATTTCTTCTTCAAAATACATACAGTAAGAATCATAGGGTAATTTCTTAGTTATTTAAAGTAAAGTTAAAAAGAGGTTTGGTTTAATTCTGATATAGCTGGTTAACGAAACTAGTTTAAAAGAAAGGGAGAAAGGTTTTGTAACCACGACGTTAAGTACGCATACGCATTGATGAACGACGCGAGTTTTATTAGGATAAATATATTTCGTAGGTAATATACAAATCAGTTCAATGGATTTTCCGAGAGAAAACTTTACATCAACTATTTGAGGTGTTCAAAGAATGGCAACAGGTTGAAAAAGCGGCACCTGTTAGATACCTACCTGTTAGTTATCTCCTTATTTAATTAAATCCGCCGCCTCGCCGTGAATTCATTAAGAAACCTTTAGTGAGATAGTTGACACTTTCTAACTCCCTCCTTTAATTATGAAGTTTTACTGAATGGAATCATTGGGTGTGATATAAAATAATAATTTTGCGATATGACTTTAATAGAAGGAACATTATGTCATCAGAATGATGCAATATTCAGCTGCATAGGATTGGACTCGAAGCCAACCTTAAACTAGTGGAGAGAAAGCTACGCAGATTGTTTGAATGATGTAATATTTACAGTTTTATAATTAACTATGTTTCTGCGGAAGTTTACTTTCGCGACGTTAGTTATTGCGAAATTAATGGGTTAGGTTAGGTAAGAACTTTGACCAATCGCGCGAGAGCCGAGCGAGCTAAGTGAGCGGTGCCGCGGGAATGGCCGGCAAACTCTACTTCCAAGTTAGATTTCTTACCGACTAATACTTACATCCAGTAAAGAACTTTCGCACCAACGAACATCGTGATAGTAAACTTTCGCAGTAACGTAGGTACATCGCGGGAATTAATTTCACAACTATACTCCCCTCCCCCCACACACCTTCACACACCCCCCTGCACCCTTGCTGCATTGTGTGTCTCGCACTCCCCTGTTATGCCTGCCGAGGTCTTGTAAATAATAATCAAATACAAGCATCCGCAAAAAAAAAAAAATAATCGTGAGTCCTTATAATGTAAAGGTATGCCTATCAATGGAGAAACAGATTTTATCAGTATGTTATTCCCAACACCAAGGATTTCTCGGCTCTCAAAGTAAAAAAAATTCAGCATCGCAAATAACCACTTGATTAACCTACTAACCTCCTCATCATTCAACTCCACAGAGCCGTATCTTTGCTGACGGGTTTCGTGGTGCGAACTCGGTCTGGAGCGGGAAGCTGGCTCGGATACGTCTCGAGGTCAGACCCCAGAGGTGCCCTGCCGGCTTGGCTTGTTAACAGGTGCGTATAGGTTTAGTTAAATCAAACACATTACATCTGTAGTGTTATTCTGTAACCATCTCACCGTGAACTCTTAGGTGAAGTCAGCGTGGAGTGAGCTGTGTGTGAAGACGGGATGACACTAACAGCACTCCACGTAAGTTTTCACGGTGAGATTTTACAGAATCGACTTGCTGCTACAGAATTCCCCTAAAACGGAAGTACTGGCAGAGGTAGTGAGCCCACATTTCAGCTGTTAATATTAATGACAGTCAAAGTATTTATTAATACCTTGACTGTCTATTGACTATACATATCATTTACTTATTGCATTCCATATTGTAAAAACCGGCCAAGTGCGTGTCGGACCACGCGCAGTTTATTTATTTATCCCAATAACAAACTTAATATTGTGGTTGAAAAGCATGTTCTCCCATACATTCCAACTGCAAATGTAAGTTGGTCGACTATTACTCGTTTTCATATAAAACATACTTAGCTGTGATAATTTACCTTTTGAACTTCGTTATATATACTACGGCCGTGAATTTTTTCACATTTGGACACCTGATTCTAACAAAAATTAACACTTTGAAGCTTAATACTTCGCAAACGGATCCCTGAATTGAACAATGGTGTTCACTCACCTGCAATATTTTTAACGACCTGTACAACGATACCCAACACCATGGGACATAGCAGAAAATAAAAATATGACAATAGACAGACGGACAGACAGGTCTTAAAACGGTTTCGTTTTTCACCAGGAAGTCCGGAACCCTTAAAATCATAAAGGCGTTCTTCCTCTCTCCGACTTATTTAAATGTTGCTGTGCCCGGCAGGGTCCATAAAGTTTCTATTCCATTAATACTAACCACCTGTGTGTGTACATTATGGATTGCAATAAACATTAATTGAATTGTATTGAGAAAATCCTAGGATTTTAACTAAGTGGATATGCTAACCGTTATTGCAAAAGGCGAGCGCTCGCGCCCGTGCGGAATTGAACATTAAATTGAATAAATAATCTGCAGTCGGTTGTACCACCTGTTCTACCTTTTATTTCGTTTTATAAATATTTCATATTGAATATTCAATCATTAGCAAGCAATATGTTCGTAAATCGAGGTGTTTTTGCTTTAAATGTTTTATTTGGTACTGAATAATCGGATGTATGATAACTTCTGCCTGACAAATGGCAGTAAACCATGGGATATATGACCAAACGTAGGTGCAGCACACGTCTGCTGATGAATAGATGTGATGATAATGCGGCTCAGGAAATACATCAGCATATTCCTGTCTTAATCCCAACTTATTTGGGGACATCGCAGCATGTCTGCTTTTTGCATAATTATATCTACTATTAGCCCTCATCTCCGAAGCCACCTCTTTTTAGCCATATCATCTTTGACACCTGGGACTGAAAGGAAAACTTTGCAATCAGAAGCGGGACTAAGGGATGTTAGAATGTGTAATTTGATCATGTCTAAACCCTTAACCAAATTAGATATTAAACGTATATTACTTTATTGTTAAAATAATTAAGTTAAGATCCTAGTTATTACCGAATTTCCATTTATTTTGTAAAACTACGAGGCTGGCATGATCACTTCGCGAATAAAGTTTTACTTCCAAATAAAGACATAAAAAAACTTTGACACAACCCATCCATCTTTTATTTGGTCTTGCTCTATGTAAGAAAACATACCTGCCAAGTTAAAAAATACCTGCCTAGTATAAACATACCTGCCTAGTTAAATAAATAATAACAGCCTATTACTGTCCCACTACAGGGCAAAGTTTCCTCGAAATGTTTACTTAACTGATGTCAGTGATGTCCAAAATTAACTTAGAAAGTAGATCTACATATGAATTAAAAATGTCACATTGGAATTTGTCCGGATTTGAACACACTACCGTGCATACGAAGCAAACTTAAACACCATATCGAATATAAATAATAATTAACTAAATAATTTCCCAGGGTCACAGCGCAACTAGCGCCGCGGCTGGTACAACAGCTGCATGCCGCAGCTCGTCGCTACCCTGGCTGGAAGGCGCTTACTGACCTGCCCTACCATAAGCCCTGGAGACACCCTGAACAGGTCCCACCTCTTAGGATCTCACTCGCCGATGTAAGTATAAAATCGACTGGACCTTCTCTAAGTTCAATATCCATTAGGTACGAAAAACTCCGAAAACATTGTTCACTTCTGGACTTTGTCACATTAAACTCGTTCGTTGACGCGTCACATTTTTTCACGTCGCCATTTGTGACTTATAATGTGGCAAGGTTAAAAGTAGGTATGGTTAAGGTTTTCATAAGTCGACCGTACGTATTGAATTATCAGAGAAAAAACACACCGCATTATTCGCAAAATTTACACATGTGAACGAATGAAATTTTGTGCTTGATGTACTTAAACCTCAATTGAATAATACAGTTTTAAGTAGTGATTGAAATAATATAACCAATTTGCTGTCATTGAAGCAGTATTATAGTCTAAATGCAAAGTTCAATTTGGAGATGGCAGAAAGAGGCTTCTTGTGATGGTCTAAAGGTTACGCTGCTAAGTTACTTCTAAGAGAGAAACAAACTATTCAATTACTAATTAGCAACTTAAAGTGGTCTTGTCAAAAATCAATTAAGACTATGAAAATAATGTTTTTACACTACAATATTTTAAAAGCTTATCATAAATCAAAGCAAATAAAAACAGCCAAGAAATAGAAATACTTAAACTATTACCATTGTAATTAAAACTTCTAAAACAAAATGGGAACGAGAACAACTAAACCGTGACATTTTCGAGAAAAATAAAGAAAAACTTTTAACGAGTCGAGAAGAAATCTTCTAACTTATCTAATGTCATTTGTCTTTCATTAGGGAATAGGGGCAGAAGTATCTTACTCTCAAAGTTACCACAGAAACGATGTTACATAAACATGGGACACCTGAAAGGTTTTCGAATAATTCCCAAAGTTCCTTCTGGCTTCCAAATCCCTTAAAATCGATTGAGTATATTGTTTCCAACTTCAATAAATTCATTGATTGAAGTAAATTGTTTGGGATTTTCTTCTTTTCCTGAAATGTTTCGTTACAAAATGTCGATTGTACAAGTATTTTTCTTAAGAATTTTGTGGGGAAGTGGTTGAATATTTTGTGTTGGTTTACACCTGTCTGTACAAACTTTCTTCAAGCTCTAATGAGACACAACTGTACCTACTTGAATCTACCTAAAGGCATTGATTTGTACACCTTTTAATGTTATTTTAAAACATTGTAAAAACCAATTATCTTTAAAAGAGAAACCGTGGAGTTTCTCGCTGGGTCGTCTCCATAAGAAACGACCAACTGGAACCGTGCACCTAGCTTCTGACGTTTCAGAAGTGCCCATGTGGGTTTATGTGAAGTAAAATATTTTGAATTTGATTTGGACACGGAGAAAATCGGAGATATTTTCACGAGTTTGTATAACGCTTTGTGTTCTTTGGTAGACTAATAAGTACTGGTATTTTGACTATTCTACAAAAAATCACAAACGAACTGAGCTCGATAGAGTTTTTGCAGAATAACACTGCTGATAAGCAAAAACATAATTTTACACTCAGGCACCTACTTACTTTTAGCTGGTTAGTTATAATTCCGTGACTGCAGGTCATCATGTGGGGTGAATTTATTATTATGCAAATGATAAAATAAAATTACAAACACCTTTCAGAATATTCTTTTATTCTTTTCTTAAATTGGTGTTCGTAAAAGTTAATAGCACAACTAGGGTAAAAACTGAAAGTATGTTGTGTTCCTCGCTCGCCTCAAAGAGATATCAGCACTAAGTGACGGGGTTCATTAGCCACTATTAATTAATTCATTTCAGATGACCAGATGATTTCCCTAACTAAAAAGGGTGAAAGTATGTAGCCTACTGTGTTCGCCCGGTTATTAGGCGAGTATTACTTTATATTTTTTTCTGTTAACTAAGATGACTTGACTCATCACCCGATTCTGGCTTGATGTCGACTTCTGGGACACCCTGTATAAACATCAAACTACTCAGCGTATCGCAGTGCACTGCTGGGCATAGGTCTCTCCCAGGCTGCGCCACAACACCCTGTGCTCCGCCCGTCGCATTCAGTCTCTCCCAGCCACCCTCTAAAGGTTTATCCATCTACCTTGGGGGACATCCAAACTTCGCTTCCCGATACCCGGCTCCACTCCAGGACTCGTCTTCTACACCGGCCATCGGAGCTTCCACAAACATGGCTTGCCCACTGCCATTTCAACTTGCTTACTCTGCAAGCTATGTTAGTAACTCCAGTTCTTTCCCGGATAACTTAATTTATAATTTTATCCATTAAAGAAACTCTAAGAGTAGTCCGCTCCAATGCTCACTGAGTGATCTTGAACTTTTGGACCAGGCCAACTGTCAGTGACCACGTTTCGGCACCGTATGCCAGAACGGGCAGAACGCTCTGGCTGAAGACCTTAGTCTTCAAACATGATCTTGAATCATGAGAATGATAAGACTTTACGAAGTTTCCCAAACGCTGCCCAACCCAGCCGGATCCTTCTCTCGAAGAATTTTAAACATGATGAAACAAAAAGATTTTTTATGTGGTCATCGGCATCTTTATGTGGCAAATCAGTACCAAACTTGATTGGTATCGATATTTAAACACGATAAAACCTATTTTCTCAAAAGTATCAACAGTAACAGCCGCCGCTGACCATAAAAAAACTTACCTTAACTTACTTAACGTTTTATTTTTCTTTTATCGTGTTTAGATATTGGTACTCACAACGTACTGCAGAGTTTCGCGGACAAATTTAATTACACCTTTATTTATAATTATTAAGATGTACCTACCAATGGTTTAAAAATATAAGCTAACCTTATTTTCAACCTTGGGTCTGCATTAAACTGTACAAATGTAACATAATCCATTTATGGGTATTAATGTCGTTATAAAAAACACGTTTTATCACTGAAAAACAGATCAACAACGTTTTATCTCTGCAAGGCAGCGTTACAAAATGCTATAAATTGTGACCTACTGTTTCTTCTTTATTCTAGATAAAAGAAAGTAATATCTTTACAAAGTCAAGGTTGTTGATTATATCCTCTAGAACTAATAATGAGGGTAACATTGTTTGTTTTTTTTGTAAGAGGTCTCTGGAAGTACCTACAGCTCTGATTACAAAAACACTATCACGAGTATGTGTAATTATTATATGTTTCATGGTATAGTTGAAGTCAACTAGGAAGTCCTCGCAGATGAAACTCGCGGGCACGAACTAGTGGCTCATCTCTAGCCAAGTAAATTACAACCCTATTAATAACTGTGGTTTAAATAAGGCCTTATCCATCCGTTCCACTAAGCCGTAAAACAATCGTTAGGTTCAAATCCCTCAACAAGTTCTTGAATCATGCCCAGGAAATCTTTCTGATGTTGACTCACTAAATTAACACGAATCCTTTTTAATTTTCCAGTGCGTAGATCCCGATGCGCCACCGCCTCCAGAAGAACCAAAACCCGACACATCCAAAGGTAAATTGGAAGTGCCACTTCCCAAAGAAACCGAGAGCCACAGCGTCGAAGACCTTGGCGACATATCTTCGGAATTCAGCGTAGAAGTAGAAGAAGACCACGCTCAAGATCCAAAGAAGAAGGGAAAATTCTACAGACTGGTTAAGTCCATGAAGAATAGAAGGAAAAGTGTACAAGTAGCGAAGAGTGCTGATAACCTCGCTGAGAAGCCGTTGGAAGAACGGCATGAAAAGAAGAAGGGGTTCAAGTTTCATAGGAGATTTAGTCTCAGTCGGGGGAGGGAGGATTGAGCTTAGACGCGTTGTGAATAAGAGAGTTAAAGAGGTAACTTTTAATGTGTTGTGTAAACCACGTGATTAATAAGACTAGCTTCTGTTACGTACGACACATAAATATCAGCGATCCTGCAACGGTGGTGCGATTTATTGCGACAGCAAAAAGTGCAATAAGTCTTGATTTTTTCTCGATGGCACTCAGGCAAAGTGTTTGTTAGACGAACATTGAGATTATACCAATAGCAAATATTTACATCTCACCGGTTAAAAAGGGTAGCAAATGACTGGATATCTTCAGTGCCTGTGCTATCGTTAAACAATCAGCCTGCTTGCAACCTGCTTTATTATCGTCCCTTTACGCCCTAGTCTTTTCTAGAAAGGTGAGTACTACTCACGCGAAACGTTTAATACAAGCAAATGTGAATTTGAAAAGCAATTTTCCATATTCTAAAGTCCGTGAGAATGTTCGAGCCTGTTCAGTCCGTTCACTTAAGTTCATTCAGTTCTATGTTAACCACGTGATTCACAGATACCTCCAATGCTGATGAGGTCAGGATTGGTTCCCTTCAAATGCCAAAAAAAAACGCAGTTGTTGACGTTATAATATATCCTCTCCCAATGATCTACGTAGATATGTGTAGATTATGTTTATTTGGCCTTCTTATTGATTTATTTTTACTACATAGCATTAACCAGCCTATAATGTTACCACTGCTGGGACACAGACCGCCTATCTGTGACAGGAATGGGCCGTAATCCACCAAGCCACGCAGGCCCAGTTCGGGTTAGTAGATGTCATATGTCTTCGAATTTTCGGTTCTAGGACATGCGTTTCCTCACGATGTTTCCCTTCGCCGTTATGAGATTAGTGGTGAGGAAATAATTTTAGTCAAAGAAAAGCGCCGCGCTGGTCTCGAATTTTTTAAGTCGACATTAACTGTCTCCACTAGCCACTCCTTATCTCTACATGAAACCTACTTTAGTTGTAAGTTTTTCACGATAAAATCTTTTTATGCTAATATTAAGCTTCGTTCAGTTGCGTACAAACGTTCTCGTCTCGTCGTGAGTGCATTATACCTCCTTAGGACCTACTTGTAATGATTTCCAAATCAAACGATCTCTCACTTACTTATTCATTTTCTGAAAGTTTTGTGTCCTCAATGTACACAAAACTTTCAGAATTGTAATTGTAATTGTATTGTTTCAAGTGGTTTGGATGCACAAGAGTGTTCGTAACGGAACGCATAAAACCGGGGTTGCCAATTTCTTTTTAATATGACATATTATTTTCGATGTCATTGTCTGTAAAAATATAGCATAGAAACAATAAAATATAAAAAAGTAAGTAAAAATTTTAATTGCTTCTTTGAACCTATAGTAACATGTTTTTTTAATGAATCTTTAATATTGTTACACTTGTTGTCGATAACATTAATTCATTAATACTGGCCGCCATTGCGTTTATTTCGCCATTTTGTATTGAAATGAAAATATAGTAGTTTCGCCTACCTACTATATATATTCTTTTGAAATATAGTATTTAGGCCTCTAAATTATAGTAGGATACTGTATTATATAGAAGGTTTGGCAACCTCACATCAAACAGACATATCCAGAAGCGCACACAATGTGGAGCAGACTTGTAAGTACCTATAACTATGTTTAAATATTTTATGGCGGAATGTGTTAGAGCCGTCATTGTTCCAATAAGTGTTAGAGTTAGACGCCATTTCTTTTCGGCAACGGAATAAATGGTGGATTTAACACTATATAACATGACCTCAGTCTATCATCTTCTTAAAATATTAACTATTAATAATATGTATATGTAAGTGTTAGTCTTCTATAGTTCACTTTAGAAGACTAACATTGACTAACAATAAATAACTAACAGTAACTAACAATTTAATTAACATTTCCACTTTGTTAACCCAATGTTTTAAATAGAATGTGCGTTTGACTTAAATTGTTTTATTAAAGATCTGAAGTGTCTTTTCAGGTTTGTCGTAACGTCTTGGTAGTAAGTAAGCTAACGTTCCTCAAAAATAATACTTAGAAGGAGGTGTCTCCAGATCTCGTATAAATCCTTGGAATATTATACTTACTACTTTAAACCTGTCGGTCGACGAAATAATAAATCCCGCCAAAAAAAATATACTGAGCAACAAACTTCCATGGTATTTGACGCAAGATCCAAATGAATGCTCATTTATATTATGAAAGTAATACACGGTTCAACAGAAATGAATAATTTTGGTTTAAAGACACAACGAAAGGTAAGTCCGAAATTGGAAGATTGTTTGGTTGCGTCTTCCAAAATGAAACGCAAATGTGAACCGTATATTAGCTAGTAAATAGTTACATATTTCTCTGATAAAGCCGCGCTTATTCGCTAGTGTTCAAAGTCAAACTATGTTACTATGTTTAAAAACAAGAGAGAGAAGCAAAATAAATCATTGTGTATAAATGAGATGTTTTGTATAAATCGTAAGACGTTACTGTAGATGTTATATAAAACATTCATAATGTAAGATATAGTTTGTACTAACTTCTCATGTTAAATGTTACTCTAATCTTCATATCGCTAATGTACGTGAATTTCTTTGGCAAAAGTATTTTAGAAGTTAAAAATGTGCTCCGTCTCGACCGCCTCTATCTGCGGTCTATAGCGGTATCTAATAATTATATTATGAAAATATAAATTCATAATCATTCATAATCTCGATTAAACTCATCATACACATTTTCTATTGTGATTTTTGTAATCATAATTGAACTATGGTTTAGTTATTCCAATTCTAATGTGCACCGACTGGACTTAACTAAAATTAGTGCTTATTATTTGATTCGCACGAATTTCCTCGCACGAAATGGCGACAATCACTTTTAAATAATATTACTTTTTCTATAGGCGACTCGCACGAAGTTAATTTATTTGAGGACGAATCGTCAAATCCACAAAACGTAACAGGCAATTCGCACGATTTCAATGGTAAGCACAAAAGTTAAGAAAAAGTACGCTAGAGACTACATATATCCGTTGTAATTTAGTACTGTTTTCTTAACTTTATTGAATAAAATTAAAAAGAGCGAGTTGCCTGATTCCTCCACAAATAAATTAACTTAGTGCGAGTCCCC
The DNA here is from genome assembly GCA_963555695.1 of Dasypolia templi. Lineage (NCBI taxonomy): Eukaryota > Metazoa > Arthropoda > Insecta > Lepidoptera > Noctuidae > Dasypolia > Dasypolia templi. Next base: position 5,645,223 of record OY743137.1, on the reverse strand, counting down.
TACAGAAAATAATGTAGGTATTATTTACAAATGTCGATTCGCCCGAGTGGGCCAGTAAATTCGTGCGAATCGAAAGCCAATCTTATACTGGTTTCACCATCAACTTGGAGATTTTGGCATATGCTGAAGTTTATTTAATTCTTCTATGGAAATCTGAAAGAGAATGATACCTCTTATTTTTCTAATTTTGTCAGATTTTAAAGTAGTTTTTTTTAGGTCTGTGCACATTAGATTAGGGGCCTATGTCTAATGATTGTGAAAATGCCTTCTATCTAAAAAAAGTTGTGCTAAATCTTATAACTTTTTAACTTTTAGTTCTATAACACGCCTAAGTAAACAAAAAAACGTTTATGGATTATATTAATTTATAGTACCAAAATAACACCCGACATAATAACAACTATTAAATTTCCACTTTTTCCAACAAAAATGACTTGCTAGTTTAATCACGTTCGTAATCGAATGCAAATCGAGATAAAAACTCGATAACGCAGTGGACAAAAGATTTTTTAGGTTGAATCGAGAGAATTCCGGCTGAGTATGAAAAAGATTAGCAATAACACAAAAGGAGTTTTTTTTTAACATTTCGATAGGGTTTCAGTTTTTGTGCGGCCAAGTTCAAGGGGACTGCGGTATTAGTATCAAAGGAGAATTTGTCCTTGTTGTGTTATGTAAATAAACGAAAATGGGTTTTGCTGTGATTTCTGATAATGTTGCTACGTAAGGTTTCTATGAAGGGAAAATGATATCAGCAGAACTTTGGCACATTAAATACCTTTGTCCTATTTATGAAAACATGTAACTTTCTTTTTGATACATCAATAATATCAATACTTAATATCATCTAAGTAAATAACCTAACGTATGAAAAAAATATTATTCAATTTCCCTCCCCTTTACCATTATGGCCGGCTAAGGTCGTATACAGGGTCAAATTAAATTATCGAGCGAAACTTCGCAGACGTGATGGGAAACGATATCTCAACATGATGAAACAAAAATAAATTAAGTTGAGGTTTTTTTTGTCGACCGCAGTTAGTGGGTACTTGGGCATTGGCACCGTACCTGTCTGCAGAGTTTCGCTAACTAATTTAATTTTACCTGTTATCCTAATTGTACCTACATTTTTATATTCTTCCTTATTTCATAGCTATTCAATCTTTTAAACAATTCCGCTTGGCTGTTTTAATCAATGTATATTAAAATAAATGCTGTAACGTGGTAACGTGTACCTTTTAACATATAAGTATTCTTCGTATTATTCATACGTTTATGCGCGTGCCTTCAATCTTTTATCTTTGTAATTGTATTGTATTTTACTGCGTTTTCACTGTATCAATTTCAAAGGTGATTAAAAAGATGTTGGTAGAGATTCTTAAATTCTCAAATCGCAAAAGCTTTTTGGGATTTGAGAATTTGTATTTCAAATTAGTAATACTGGACATTGATCGAATAAAAACGCTCGATTGAATTTAACTGGCATAAAAACCGTTGTTTTAATCTAACAGTTAAATGTAATTTTGTGTTACAGTTTTTTTTACATAAATGGGTTTTCAGCAGTTCTTACGTACTTGATATTGAAAATGATATCTATAAACTGTCACCGTTTTTGCGAAATAGATTTCCCAAATCAATTTGGCAAAAACTCAACTTATTCTTAATTAAATTTCTTCAATATAATCAATAGATTAAGTGTGGTGTATAATTTCTGATGTTCTATAATGTATTTAAGTACTATAATGTATTTAAGTGCTCAATTTTGTGTAGTGGAATTGTTCTTTGGTAATGTCTTATTTTAATAGCGTTTTGTTATTTTGAAAACAGGGGAAAAAAGAAAAACAACTAATCTCGAAAAGGCAATAAGAATTTAATCCAAAAAAATCCTAACATTTTATTTCCTGCAATTTTCCGTTTGTTAGTAAATTTTTCAACTAATTGTTTGCATGCTTACATTAAGAATGCTAGATGTCCCAATTAAAAAAAACTTTTTACTGTTAGATAAACACAAAATAGTCTCAATTTTTAAATCGCTATTGGAATAAGACCTCATTTTCATCTAAATTGGGATTTAATTCAAAGTGATATTTCTTTACGAGTAGAAATTATGTGTGTCATAAAGGCCCAGGTTCACGATTGACTGCATCAGGTGAAATACAGCAATAGCTCCAAATTACACAATAAAACAATGATCACCGGGTGAAGTGAGAGGTCGTAACAGCATGTCTATTCTGTAAAAATCTCACCGTGAAGACTTTAAAGACTTGAAGATCATCCTTCACGCAATCCACACATTGTTTTATGCGAAATGTCACAAATAATGATTAATCAATCTACTTTTTCAACTTTTCAGTTTGATAGATACGTTGTCTGTTTAGTAGTTCCGTAGCCAAATGGGCAACGACAAAAACGAAAAACTGATATTTTTAATTATGCGAGGTTTTAAAACAATTACAAGTATATTCTCAACTTTGGAAAATATTTTGAACTCTCAAAATTTTTTGTTTTTGTCGTACAAATTAATTTAAGGATCTCGTCATGATTCTTTCTGTCATGCTCAAATCAGAGCAACACGAAAGGGAGATTTCATAATGATATCCAACCGGTCTTTCCTGTGCCAGGTTTGGGGTCATGTTAAATCGGAACGCAAATTAACGATGTAAGCGCTGTAAGCGATTATGGTCTAATTCGTAATGTACCCTTGGTCAATCCCTAGCATCAGTGGCAGTGACAGCTCACTCAACGCTTACTGTTCTTACGTTTTCACGGTGAGATGGTTACAGAACAGCACTTCAAATGCTCACTTCGAGCTCACTTAACTTAAGTTTTCATGATGACATTTAGACAGATTAGATCGATTGAAGACTGGTGACCACTAACCATAACGTGGACCACCTGTTTGCTGGCCACAGAATATGATATAAAAAATGTCCTGAACAAAATTCCCAGGCGGTTTGTTAAAATAAATTAATTTAGTGAACCGTGTACTCGGGCCTTTAGTTCAAAGTGTCACCTTGTGTATTCAAGTATTTTTAAATGATAGAAATAGTTACGAATTGGTGTCCCTATGACAATAAACAATGAATTCAGATACTTAAAACAAAATTCAGTTCTTGTTAAAACAGAACTTTCTGTTTTTTTATACATTTAACACAAAACTCTATCTTAATCTATATGCAAAAAAAAACATCTCTCTTAGCAAATTATTAACTAAAAATGTTGACAAAGTGTACGTCCTGTGTGTGATGCTTGGCTTATTTCAGTAATTTCTATACTTGACCGTCTCAATGTTTCGATACTGCTAATACTGCCCGGCTAATCTCCGAATTCACAGTCAAATATGGATTTTAATCGGGCTGTAGAATCTGGTATCTTCACAATTATTTATCTTGTAAATAATATTATGTAGGTGATGAATAATTTATTCGCACGTTAGCCGTAGGTGTGGTACTTGTCATTGTATTTAAGTAAATATGAGACAAAGGATTCTTTGTATTGTGGATGCATTAACGTAACCATAACTTAGATGAAGATGCACAAACACTGAATTTTGTAACAGCAACGGTGTCTGAAATCATTAGATAATTATGAATAAAACCCCAGAAGAAAAAAAAATTTTTTTAAGACGAATGAATCCTCACTGAAATAAAATGCAAATTCAAATTTTCTTCGATTTTTTGCAAATTGCTGTTCAGTTTTCCGTCGTATGTTGATCAAAATGCGATTCGCGTCTGTAGAATTGAAATTTTTACTGAATAATAATCATCATATGAATACTAAAATAGACAAACTTTGGAAATTTTAATTATCATTATTCTGAAAAAAAATTAGGAGCCAACAATTCACCTTGTCCTTGATTTTTAATAAATCTTTACTACGCAAACAAGCTAGGTATAGTAAAACAAAATACATTGCACAACAACTAATAATATTTCATTAAACTCGTGTAAAAAGCATCTAGCTTTAAAACAAGGAAAACATGCTTATTCCGGACGATAAAGTAGGTCGCCTGATTTATTTGTTATACGAACATTGTCGTGTTCAAACACTACACTTATCTCTGCGTGTGGCAGAAATGAGAACTAAAACCGAATGTACTGGATTTGACAGATTTTTTACATTGTTCCTTTACAAGCAGCGCCGCCATGACACGCAGATTTAATTTTGTCGTTGTTTAATAAATATTGATTTATTTGTAAAGGACATTATGTACTGCACCTCAACAAATTAATATTATATAGTTATGGACTTATGTATCACGCGTTGAGTGTTAGAATGTTTATAGTCATGTTACTGTTCTATTTGTTGAGCCAATTAGTTTTAATATAGAAAATATACATTATGGCGAAATAATGCTCGTTTTATTTGTAATGTTGCGTAATTTGTTCAAGAACCTTTTATGGGGAACCTTGAACCCTTTGTGGATTTTTTTGAGTTTAGATAGGCATGTGCCATTTCTCGTTGGATAGTAGGTACCATATGCCGTTCAGACATCGCGGGAGGTCATCAATATGGTGGACCGATCAAATAAAATCCGCAGTCGAAGGCCCTGTTAATGAATGAGCCAGACTTTGATCTAACTGAAATTGTACCCTAATTGCGTAGTACACAATCATTGCTTCATAAGTTCGTTAAAAAAATCTGCTGAACAATGTAAAAAACGCAATGTATGTTGTTGAACTGTCAAAATACAACAGATTAGTCGTAATCGTTTACGAAAACGTGTGTTACGCAATTTGGCTGCTGATGAAGAGAGATCGTGGGGCGTCTAACGAAGGACTACGCCTGCGATTGGACTCATTCATCGAAGAAAAATATGTACCAAATAGGAAGAACGCTGTGATATTCAGAAATATATGATGCCACTTTTGAGCCCATTAAGGCTAACAAAATTTCGGCCAGGTTTTTTTTAGCCTTAACAAAGAGAACCTATTAATAGTCAAAATATTTTTATAGTTTTCGGTTCCTAAAAAAAAATCATTTTCGGTTGAACTCTAACAGCAAGATAATCCCAAAGGTAGAAAAAAAGACTCCCAGGTTTGCTCCCTGTTCAGCATGTTTAAAGGTGACCATGCAGATAGTGCTTGGAGGGATTTTTGGTAAAGAGTGGAAGACGTTGCTGTATAGGCGACCTCGTATTGCTGGCTGTATCACTTTTGATAACAATTCACATAAACGAATAGACCTTATGGTCTTTTCAGGAAAAATATCACCGTGAAAACAAAGCTTATGTGAGCTGTCAAAGTGTCAATGCCTTTGACAGCTCACTTTGTAGTGAGCTGTCTCACGTCTCACGTCAAACTCACTTTACCTGAGTATTCACGGTGATATTTTTACAGAATAGCACCACTGGTCGTTTTATTTCGTGCAGGTGACGTTCAACCTTAGGGTAATAAAGCAGTAACGAGGTCGACTATGCAAGTGTACATTGTCTTGAAAAGTTTGATGATTATTTTATTCCTAGTCCTTTCGTGTAGAATCCTGTAGCTAATACATGAATAGGTACTAGAAAATTTGAAGTAAAACGAGAAATAAATAAATAATTCACAATCCATTTATAAATGCTTTCTAAACGTAATAAAAATGCGTTATACGTCTCCTTCTTAGGTAAGTCACTGATAATTTATCACAACTCTATCACAATCACACCACAACCACAAACACACCACAACGATAAAACGTGGACGGGCACTAATTTGTTTGGACATGTTTATCCATGGTTTAACCACACGGACCACATTTGGAAGTCAAAATGAACCTTGTAGCCGATACCGACCACATCATAACCACTTCGCAGCCACAACGCAACCACTTGGGAGACCGCTTACTAGTAGTAACCACAAACACACCACAACGATAACACGTGGACGGGCGCTTATTTGTATGAACATGAATAGTTTATTCACACGGACCAAATTTGGAAGTCAAAATCAAAATTAGCCGATACCGACCACATCATGGCCACTGCGCAGCCACAACGCAACCACTTGGGAGAGCGCTTACTAGTATCCGTCCATATTGCAAACACAACGTTGCGTCGGCGTCGACGCGACGACATTGTCACAGCAGTAGGGTATGCGTAGCGTGACCAACTTTTGTAAATAATTTTCGAAATAGAAAATTATTTATCTGTCATTTGTCTATTCCTCCGTCGACAAAACTACTTTCTATGATAGTCATGCTATGCGTGCTGGAGTCAATCTGTCTGTCTGCAAACCCTAGCAACAACGTAACCACTTTGCAGCTACTAGCGACAATGCAACCACATTATCATTTTGTAGTTAGACAGACAGATCATTTTTTTGCCCAAACCATAAGTAAACACACAAATGGATGGCTAGATGATACATAAAATTTTAGCACAGTCATGTTTTGCCTTAAACGGCGTACAAATACAGGGTGGGTAACTTGGAGGTATATAACTATTTTGCCGCCGTTTTGTTTTGGCGGCAAATATGACAGTTGTTTCATAAAAGTTATTTTGTGTAGATACGGCAAATTTGTTTTGGAGTGTTTTGCGACTGAACAATGTGTTTTAGTTATAAAAACATTCTACCCAATCCAATCGAGACATCGAAAAGAACGTTTCCGGATTAATTTAGAGAAACGGTGACCCTCACGATCCCCTGATTTAACAGCTCCTGACTTTTTTCTGTGGGGCTACCTAAAGGGACGTGTCTATGCTAACAGTCTATGAAACTTCAACAATTAAAACAAAATATCCGAGATACAGTCACTGATATAACGCAGGAAACGTGTGAAAATGTAATGAAAAACGTTATGAAAAGGGTTCACATCTGCAATACTGCTAGAAGTGGTCATTTGTCTCAGTTTTATTTTCCATACTTTATTGCTAGCCCTAAATACTATTTAAAAAAATAGTACATTATGGTACTAGTGTGTAACATTGATATTTTATTATTTTATTCACAAGAGTGAAAACTCTCCTCTCCGTACTCGGCTCTCTTAAGACCCTCGCCTACGGCTCGGGTCTCAATGGCGCCTCGGCGGTAATTATCAATACACACGTGTATCATACGACGTTTTTCAACACTCTTGTGAATAAAATATCAATAAAAACTCATATTTATTCAAAAAAGATCGTGTTCAATAGAACAAATAAATTAATGTTCCTATTGCTTGCTCATTTCATGCAACTTCTTATTTAAATAGATAATTTTAACTCGTACGTGTTTAATAAATAAAACTTTCAGTCAAATATAACTTTTGTTTTCTCTGTAATAGAAGAAAACTTTTAATTCCCCATTTTGTACGTGGCAGAATAGGCGCAAACCCTATGCGCGGAAAAAAAAAAAAAGCTACATCCCTTTAGTCTATGGCCGATCGCAATGCGCGCGTATAGGAAAACTGATTAATTTTTCCCGCCATAGCGAAACATTTTTCACAACTCGTTTTCACTATTGAATTTATAGTTATTTATTAATTAAAATGTCTACAAGTACTAGTTACGAAGAAAATGATTTGAGTGCAACGCCACTCCACCAATAAATAAATAAATAAAACTATAACTCACTAGTGAGTTAAAGCAATGAAAACACACAGTTTGATTATGGGTGTCATTCTGTGCCTAATTGCGGTGACCATAGAGCCACTTTATGAGCAAGTGTGTTGAAAAAAACATTTTTATACTTCATTCAATAAAATTTAAAAAATAAAGTGTCAGTACTTATACCTGTTATTTGCCCATCCTGTATAAACAGGTAGTTTAATTTTATCAGTAAGTTTGTCCATTATTCAAAGCGATTAAACGTATCAAATGACAACTTAATGAATAAAATAATAACAAATATAGAATACAGAATAGTGTCATCAGCTCGTTATCGAAATGTATAATAATAAAATTAGCCAGTCAAAAGTCAAAGTCATTATAAATAAAAATATACAGATTATTTCACACAAGTTAGATTAATTTACTTGAATACTAAACATAACATCAAAAATGGACAAAAATCTAATTAAAATAAAACGTAAACTAGGTATATCACAATTCTTTGTCTGTTAAGAACTCGGAAATATTACAATGGGCTTTTTTGAATTTGAAAGTTCATATTTTTTTCTTAAATATATATTTGTCGCCATGCTTAACACACTTTTATGCATCAGTGCTGTATTGGACTGTCTAACTTACTACTCTAATCCCGTTGACTTCGGGTATGAGCATCTGCTATTTACCACAAAGCAACGGCAAGGAACTGCAGCGACACTATTCACACGTAACCACTGCTTGTCCACATTTTGTCGCTGCGATGCGAAGCGATGTGGTGGGATTGTGGTACGTGTGATCGGGTCCTAAATAAGTTTTCCAAGAAAAACAAACGTTAAAATATTCACGTTTTGTATGTTGACATAGTTATTTTATTGCTTGTGTGTTGTGTACTTTACATAATATGGTTATACATACAGGTGGAGTTTGTAACAAAATAAAGATATCCGTGGCAGGTAAATTCCTGGGGAACCAAACTCACAGTTCCAAAATATGTTTCACGCCCGTATTTTATTGGACTCTTGCAATGATCATTTTTATTTAATTTGATTTTATTTTAATGGTAAAAATCAGCATGTATGATCCAGTAGCCATAATGACAGTGTCATCTGCAATCAGGGTCGCGGGAAATTCGAAAGAGATACCGTGGCCCAGGCTCAGGCAACTGAAGGAACAAGACTGGGTCTTAGCCGGTTAAAGTCTGAAACGCCCTCCCGCTCCACCAAGAGCGGGAGAAGTCACTCGATGATTTCCCACCAAAAAATAAGTGTCATTTGCAACGGTTGGTGTGGTGTTGTTTTCCAGCTTTGGGATATCACATGTGTACAGCAAATCCAAGATTGGGCCTAACACACTTCCTTGTGGTACACCATTTTTTTAAGTGTTTTAGCTCGGAATAGGCATAGCAACCGTAAGGCATCCCTGTTCAAAAACTCATACATAAACATAATCAGCCTATAACGTTCCCACTGCTGGGACACAGGCCTCCTCTCTATGAGAGGTAGTGAGCCGTAATCCACCACGCGGGCTCAGTGCGGATTGGTAGATGTCACATGTCTTCGAATTTTTGGTTCTAGGACATGCCGGTTTCCTCACGATGTTTTCCTTCACCGTTTTGAGAGCAGTGGTGATTAAATTATTTACAAAAGTAAAGCGCCTGCTTGGGTTCGAACTCACGACCTACAACTCGTAAGTCGGGACCGTTACCACTGGGCCACCACTGCTCTCAAAAACTCACCCAGTATATAATGATGCCTTTGCAATAAATTATTCACTTTGTTTGATTAGATAGTTCTAATGTATTTGATGGTTTATTCATTTTACTATCTAAACATTATTGACTAATTTGTGTTATTGGGTTATAAATAAACTAAGTTTAAGTAATCCCCTAATAAAAATAGGCTATCGCCACATTTCGTTCAAGGCAACAGTGACTATTCATCGACTTTATAAAAGGATGTTCTCATTTCGTTCCAAAGTTTATTTTTATTTTTTGGCTAACACGGTGGACTACTCTTGCCTTCTGCGCAATGGGTCGTAGAATCAATTCCTGCATGTTTAAGTTAATGTGAGGCAAACAAGCAGGCAGCTTTGCTCCTCCAGCAGACTGGATAACAAAGGTGATATTAGTATAATTATTGTCTGTAACTCTAACAACACTGGTTCCCTTTCTCTGTAGTAGTTCCCAGGCATTAGCATAAGCCTAATCAACCTATGACGTTCCCACTGCTGGGACACAGGCCTCCTCTCAGTGAGAGGGAGTGGGCCGTAATCCACCACGTGGGCCCAATGCGGGTTGGTACCTGTCACATGTATTCGAATTTTTGGTTCTATGACATGCCAGTTTCCTCACGATGTTTTCCATCACCGTATTGAGAGCAGTGGTGATGAAATTAAATACACAGAGTAAAGTGACTGACCACCACTGCTCGCAGGACCAGCTAATAAAAGAGATCTAAGGCTTCCAAATCATTAATTGACTATGTTAATATACTCATGACTTGACGGGGTCTAGAGGTCACAAGTTCTACTGCTGAGCCTGAGATCCTGGGTTCGATTCCCAGGTCGGGCAACGTGTGATTGGATTTTCGTATCAGTAATTTCTCAGTAGCAGCCCGGAGTGTGGATCTGTTCCCGGTTGATGGGAATCTTGTCCCTGACATGAGACTTAACATAACTGGCGAAATGTAGGTGTTAGTTACATCTGACTTACCTTTCGGGCAATGGGCCTGATGTTACATTAATATAGCGAGCATTTAAAACCGAAATAAAATGCAGGTGAGTAAATCCAAAAAAAATTTGAATGTTTTCGACGGATTATAAAAAATATAACAACGGCCTCAATATTCTTAGAGATTCGGTTTTTCAGCTAAAGCTGCCGTTGTCAGAATGCATCTATATAAGAAAGAAGCGCGATGACCCAACAACTTACAAAAAATTTAATTTTTGGTTTAAAAAAAAATCAACTCTATCAAAAATCGGAATGATTGCATTGCATGATTGAATGGTTTTTAAAAGTTTTATCGTAACAAATTAGTTGTATTATGTTTTCAACTCACTATCTAACTAGCATATATCCTGAAGAATATCGTAAATTTTTCAGATTTTGTTTACTGCAGTGGACTACTTTTAGGCATTATAAAACTTGCGTTTTGGTCCTATATGCCACTTAAGTGCAATCCAAACTAATATTGTAAATGCGAAACTAACTCTGTCGGTCTGTTTCCTTTTAACGGCGGAACGGATATGGATATAATTTGGCACACGTATAGACTATGTCCGGGATCATAGGATGGGTACAAACTACCCAGCTGGTAAGTTTCCGTGGTATAATTTACGACCTCGCTCACTAATAGGATCTTAAGTAAGCTCACTAATAGGATCTTATAAGTATTTTTTGAACCCTCAAAGGAGCAAAAATTGTGGCAGGACGGTTTGATTAGTGGGAATTGTTAGCACGTTCGATTTCAAAGAGTAGTTATTCCTGGGGCTGGAAAATTTAGATGCATCTTCGTAACACTCCTAGGGTATTCAAGATTGGGCTCGCTTGCATTATTAAAACCTCATTCTGTCTCGGTAATTTGTGAAAGAAGCGGCCTTATCTGTTTTTGTTTTAAGTACATTCATGGTTTGTAATCATTCATCATTTATCATTATTATTTCAGCCGAAAGACGTCCACTGCTGGACATAGGCCTCCCCAAGCACCACCACTTCGCACGGTTCTGTGCTTCCCGCATCGAGCGGATCCCTGCGGCCTTCAGAAGGTCATCGGTCCACCTTGTAGGCGGCCTTCCAACGCTACGTCTTCCGGTACGCGGTCGCCACTCCAGAACCTTCCGCCAATGGGGCCGAAAGATTCTGGAGTGGCGGCAGCCATCTGTTCTGCGAGCAATATGCCCTGCCCACTGCCACTTAAGTTTGACAATTCTTCGGGCTTTGTCGATTACTTTGGTTCTCCAGCAGATCTGTTCGTTTCTGATTCGATCTCGTAGGGAAACTCCAAGCATAGCCCTCTCATTTGCCCCTATGGTAACTTTTAGCCTTCATTGTGAGCGACTACTAGCAACGAACGCTGCCCAGCCGAGTCGAATTCGACGATTGGCCACTTTCTCGAAGTTGGATCTTCCTTACTGGACAGTTTGTCCTTTATTGAATTAGAAAGTTCATTTTTTTTTTTCTTAAATTTATATTTGTCGCCATCCTAAACACACTTTTATGCATCAGTGCTGTATTGGACTGTCTAGCTTACTACTCTAATCCCGTCGACTTCGGGTATGAGCATCTGATAGTTAGTAGTCCTAAGTAAACATACCTACTCGTCTTCTACTTCAAGTGTAGTGTCTGCGATTGTGAGAGTGGGTGTTACATGAGCATTTGACATTGTATTCATTTATTTGGGGTTTCTATTTCGCAAAGATATATTTTCGTCGATACTGACGACGAAAATATATAAACCCCATTATTTTAATCAATCGTAAAATTAAGAGCAACCCCTCTTAATTAATCTGCCATGTTTTTTCGCAAAGGATAGTCCGTGGAAAATCACAATTCGATCAATGATCAATTCAATTTCGATGTAATTAGCCCTCTGAAACCATTTGACCGATGACCTTCACATTGGATTGTCTCTGGTATTTTGCATTTAGCTACGATCACACGCGGCACAGATTAGATTCTCGCGCGGCACTCTTCGGGTGATCGCGTTGTTCCCGCAAAATTGTTCCATTTTCAAAAGTGACATTACAAATAAAAAGTTTGTGTTTTGTTTTTGACTTCGTAAAATGAAAATAAATCTGGATGATGGGGTGAGATTATTTTTTTAATTTAAATCATTTATGGATCAATGAGGTTTCCTCCTGGAACTCACGAATTCATTTTTTTTTTATGGCTTACAGCTCGTAACACATTTCAGTCACAATCCAAAAGATTTTAAAGGAAATTGTAAACCCATTGGTACATATATATTATTGAACTGTCAAAATGTTAAGCATTGCTTTTCAGAATAAAATATAAAATGACAGTCATATTAATCATGATAACATTTCCATCACAAAGGCGTCATATTTTTTATCATTACGAATTATAAATTAAAGTCGCTTTCTGTCCGTCTGAATGACTGTGTTGTTCTGCTGAACTAACAAAAGAGTTTTGATGCGGTTTTCACCAATCAAGAAACCTAACGAGCAGCCTAACGGACAACAATGATAGTAACTGTCCCTAAAATGTCATGCCTATTAAAACATACGTAGCAAATTATTTAAATTAGTTTCCACCATCATTTAGAGAATGTATCCCGGAAGATGTATAATACGTCAACTTTAAACTAGAAATTCATTGAATCTTAATGCTTTGTCAAGTCGTTAAGACCGTGCGCATCAGGGACGGGTAGCTAGTTATATAGGTAATATTCCGAAATAATTAAAAAAAATAAAAATCGGAGCATAAGCAAAAGCCTATTATGTTCCCACTGCTGGGACATGGGTATTCTAAATTACATGTTTCATAAAATAGTATATTTTTAATTTACAATATGATTCGTTTTGAATACCTACAAAATAAGAAATCAAATTCAAGCGTTCTTCCTCTCTCCCACTTACTTCATTTTATCCTTTTGCTGTGCCCTTACAGGGTCCATATTTATGTACCTTTAAGCCCTTTGTAACATCTTTTTACAATATGGAATGCAATAAATAAATGATTATGATTATGATTAGATGTTACTTAAATTTCGAATTTTTGGTATTTAGACGTACCGGTTTCCACACGATATTTTCCTTCACCGTTTTGAGAGCAGTGGCGATGAAATAATTTACATAAAGTAAAGCGCCTGTTTGAGTTCGAACCAACGGCAGCACAGAAAAATATAAAATCGGAGGATGACACTGAATTCTAGCTCGCGTGACGTGACAACTTTTTTCGACGGAAGAAAATACAAAATGACATATAGAATAGACAAAATGACAGATAGAATTGACAAAAATGACAGATCGAATAGACAGAATGTCAATGTGATTTCAATTATTCATTAAATTTTGTCTATTGCCTCGTTGGTCTAGTGGTCGCAATCGCTACTGCTGAGCACGAGGTCCTGGGTTCGATTCCCAGGTCGGGCAAAGTGTTATTGGGTTTTTTCTATCTGGAATTTCTCAGTAGCAGCCGGGAGCCTGTATTTTTGTCCGGTTGATGGCAATAGGCTCGCCCCCTATTACATGGGACTTAAACATAACTAGCGAAATGTGGGTGTACTATAGGTACACCTCTCCACCTCTCACCTCTCACCTCTTATGTTGTGTTTTGTCTATTCTTTCGTCGACAAAACTCGTGTCTTTGGAGGTCATGAACGCCACAAACCAGGTACTGGGTAACACGAAAACTTGGTCAGACAGCTTTTAAGACTACTTGGCTTCTGGCCACTCTTAACGACTGTCAAAGATCTACGTATGACAGCCGTGACGAACGGCTTAGCGTGCTTTGCGATGCACGGAGTGTTCTCGATTCGTAATGGATGGTCGTGATCCACGAACCGACCGCGTTAAGGGTATCTTAACCTTCGATTAAACCGTGGGGCTATTAATATTTAGCCACGAGAACCTCTTATATTATAACGAGCTTTTGCCCGCGGCTTCGCGTCGAGGTCGGAAATTGGGATGATGACTAATATTGAAAATGTTCATAAAAATAGTGTAATTTCAAAGAAGGCTTAGTAAAAATGAGATAATCGAAAAAATCTGTTAAATCGGTGTTAATTTGAAGAAGATACACGCTTTAAAACTTTTTGGAGGGGATTATCGCCGTCCTTGTCGCGCGGTACTGACAATGTACGGCGCTAGTATGAAGTTGCATTGTCATGACGTCATTGCTGTCCTTGTCTAAGAATTATCTTAAAACGTTTATAACTTGGCAATTTTTTAAGCTTTTACACTATTTGTAATACAGTTCGCGCGTTTATTTGGAAACAAACAGTCTTTTGAGACAAAAATAAAAAAATGTCATCATCCCAATTCTCCCACGGGATCGTGCTACCGGCATAACATGTATAATCAGCCGATTACGTTCCCACTCCTGGGACACAGGCCTCTCTGTGAGTGGGAGTGGGCCGTAATCGACCACGCGGGAAATAATTTACACAAAGCAAAGTAAAACAACAAGTATAAGATAATAAAATAAGTTCTTTTTACTTGTTTTTTACAAGAAGAGTGCTTAATCTAGACTTAAAGTACACAAAAGTATTAGCATTTGGGGCCGAACTAGGCATAACCTGTATTTCAGCCCTCAACGCCAAATCAACGTCGAGTTACAAATTAGGCATTATTATTACGATCACACAATGATTACATGAATGAAAGTACGTATCAAATTTAACTGTTATAAGAAAATCAAAAATAAATAGACTACGAACAGATAACATCATAGGTGTACGTAAGTGAGTGTGAGAGGGTGTGTGAGATTGCGGAGCACGACTTTTTGCGGTATACCATGTGTTAATCCAGGTTATAAACTCACAAAACGTGTTACATATATTTTAAAAAAATACACTTAGCACTCTAATAAAGTTTCTATCTATACCAATATAATTAAGAGGAAAGATTTGATATTTTGTTTGCATTGAATAAGCTCCGAAACTACTGGACCGATTTGAAAAATAGTTTTACCATTAGAAGCCGAAATTATGTCCAATGAACATAGGCTACTTTTTTTCGCAATCATCGTGGACGAAGTTGTGGGCGAAGTGCTAGTTATGTAATATAATTCAATCATGATTCGAAAGACACATAGCGCCATCTAGCGTCCTGAAGCAATTGTGACCTTCGAATGTTATTGTTCCGTTCCTCGGCAAAAATATGTTTTTTCCTGAAAGGTACCCTATGTCCTTTTCTGTGCCCCTTTTCTGACAACGTTTTGCAAATAGTCATAATGAGTGGTTTAGACTTAATAAGGTAACAAACAAAGAAAATTGCTTTCGCATTTACAATATTAGTTAGGAAGTTAGGATTGATATCAGCTCTAAATTAATTACCTGTTCATTCCCTTACAACAGCACTAACAAATTCCTTTCCGAGACGGTCGAATAAGCTCGGAAACAAAGTTAATTAATAAATGCAAATTAGAATTTTAATTCATTTACGAGCATTTAACATAACATAACATAACATCACGCCTTGTTTCCCCGAAGGGTTGGGCAGAGGTGTACCTATAGTACACCCACATTTCGCCAGTTATGTTCAAGTCCCATGTAATAGGGGGCGAGCCTATTGCCATCTACCGGGCACAAATCCTGACTTCGGGCTGCTACTGAGAAATTCCAGATAGAAAATCCCAATAACACGTTGCCCGACCTGGGGATCGAACCCAGGACCTCATGCTCAGCAGTAGCGATTGCGACCACTAGACCAACGAGGCAGTCAGTCAGCATTTACTATAATTAAATTAATGAAAATTATAAATTTAAAAAAATATAATTTCAATTAAAATAAATTTACTGTGTTACTCATCCCAACTGTTCTTTTAAGTCATAAATAATATTATTTACAAATACTTTGAAGGAAGCTGGAATGCTACTGCATAGTTCAAAAATCTAATTAATTTTTTGAGTAATCAGATTGTACAAGAACAGATTGGACGGTGACCCCCAAACTAGGCAATGTCCTGTATCTTGGTGGTCGGAGCTATGTAGAACCTTTTCTCCTTGTTGCTACGCGGCTACGGATTGCTACTGGCTACGACCGCCTTATGGTATATTAGGTCGTTCGTAATGTATCATGCGGTATGCTAGAATCCATTCTCTATGACGAAAACTCCAACATACAATAACAAATAACAAAAATATCTAAATTTTGTTACTACAAAACAGCGATTACGAAGTCACATGAAATTGATCGAGTAAAAATAAAAACCTCATTATTATTTTTATGCTTTAACTAAATTGACTTGCTTTTTATTTACTCTCATCATTGATACTTTTCCATTCTAAAGTAAGTCTGAGTCTCTAAAGTAAACATTACTCTTTCGCATAAAAACGTAACAAAGCGTTTTTTCGTACATATCCAAGCTGAACAAAAGATAAGATGTTTTTCTGACTCTATCCAATTTAGAGATACTTTAATCGATTTACCATACAAGTGTTTTTGTGAACAATTGATTGAGTAGTTCAATCAATGATAATTTACAATTACCTTTTATTCGTATACACATGCAAATTACCATTTAATAGGTTAATTATTTGGTTCGGTTTCAAAATGAAATGCATATATGGTAAGCTGCATGACACATACCTAGGAAAAGATGATTATTCTAACACTTTCCTTATTTGGTTTTATTTTTTTGTTAAAAGTATGAACAGTAGTGGTGGCCAAAAAGAAGGTCTGTAGAAATTAAAGAGGGATAAATGATGGCTAAATTATCTAAAGAACATTGTATTATGAGCCGATTTTCTTCATATTTTTTTATGACCGCATATAATCCAGCAACATTTCTGGATTATATGCTGGAAAACATAACATCACGCCTGTAGTACACCCACATTTTGCCAGTTATGCTCAAGTCCCATGTAATAGGGGGCGAGCCTATTGCCATGAACCGGGCACAATCCAGACTCCGGGCTGCTACTGAGAAATACTAGATAGAGAAACCCAATCACACTTTGCCCGACCTGGTAATCGAGCCCAGGTCCTCATGCTCAGCAGTAGCTCTTGCGGCCACTAGACCAACGAGGCAGTAATGTGTGAATAATTTAATAACTAGAATAAAGTGATTTATGTCACACGAGTCTTGGTAATTACGTACCAAGATTAAATTAATCTCAATCATCTAGGATACCTAATTGTGTATGGAAGTATTCATTAATTATTGCATTGCACTCATAAATACTTAATTACGCGTGCAGGTACTTTATATTGTCTTAAGAGCTGTCTTCTAAGGTTGACGATCGTAGTGGTACGTTGTTACCTATTTCAACATTTCCATCTTTACAAAATAACTATGTAGTTAACTTTGTTAATATACAAGTGAACATCGCGAATTAGAATAGAGAGATGAAGAATATGGATGTAAGTGTGCACTAAGTAACTTTTTTTTAAATGTAATATATCTGATCACATACCTATTAACATTAAAAATCAAGATAAAATAGATCAACCATTATATAGATTCTCTAAAGTACATACATCTTTTATGTAAAGAGTGTACTGTATTAAATGTTACAATAAAATAGCTTGTGATATATTGCAATTCAATGAAAGAAAATATAAAACTCATGTTAAAAGTACACTTTGTTGACAAGCATATTACAAATTAGAGGATAAAATCCTAGACCAGAATGCTTGGAAACATGCTGGCTAGCCAAAATAAAACTGGTTGCTTATTGAATTGTAGAGTTTTTCATTTCACATTGATTCATTTGATTCATTTTTTGGGACATTGATTCTGTAATTACTTTAACTCACACATTAACTTCAATTCAATGATTTATTCAGTATGAACAATTCAATGATTTATTCAGTATGAACATGGTACTAATCTATATCTACAGGTACATATAATAAATCCGTAGACGAGGCGTTTCTGTACATGAATAAAAAAAGGGGTGTTAAGGCACTGATACAATATTGTGTTCTGGTGGCGGACATGCAATCGAAAAATCGAAATGCATGCAAACAATCGCTTCTAATAACATGATTAGAATAACTTTGATAGTCAATTTCATAGCTACAAAACAAACATATTTTTTATATGCATGAAACGGTATTAAGATTGTTTAGTACAATTCGCCGAGTTGTGGTGGTTTAAGTATCTACTAGAATGCGTGAGCGCAACCACTCTCGAGCCCACTTCAAGTAGGCTTCGGCTCGGTCTTAAAGGATAACCAACCGATGCCATTTCTACCATTTTTGAAATTTTTGTATGTTTGTCGGTTTGTCTAATGGGATATGAAAGATTATGTTGGACAGGTATCACGTAAAAAGTACAAAACCAATATGGTTGTCTTTTGTACTCAAATATTGTGCATAACTCGGAGTAATCATCATCACAAGATACATATATGAATTCAAAGTGTTCAAGAAGAACGTTTTATTACGTACGTTATGTACATACACGTAACGACATCTATGGATGCCAAACCGTACTAATGAATATGTGGTAACCAAAATATATTAGGTTAATAACACGTCATAAAGGTAACTGTTTCTGCGTTATTTCAAACAATGATGATAATGATTATATTGCTATAATAACGCTTTCCATTGGTAGCTGATTGATTAAAATGACTTTTTTATTTATTTTCAAAAATCAAAGTAACACTTCGTCGCCTTGACATTATAAACCCTGAAGACGCAGTGATAAAATTTGAAAGGGCTGTGGTACAAAACCCCAGGTAGCACTTCCCACCAAGCAGGGAAGATTCTTCCTTTTCAATGGAGAAGCTGTACCTACACCTTCTTTTTGCGACACGTCACTGTTTTTTTGAATGGACACGAAGTCACTTCAAAGCGCAGCTAATTGCCAAAGTTTTTTTTTGTTTTCTTTGTATTTGTCATGAAAAGGTTTGTATGAAAGATTTTTTTGGAAAATTCACCGGAAAAATCGGAAATTTGGATGCTATTTTTGTATGAAATTCACCCCGGGCGACGCCGAGTACAAACCTAAACATGCGACGGGAATAAACTACAACCATCTTGTAAAGTGATGCATTGTTTGGACATAATTTGTATTAATGGTGTTGAGCAGGACTAACAGTGTCCTTCGAGTCTTCAAAATCAATAACTTATGATATTGTTTGAAACTGTCAGTATTCGTTCTTAGGTTAACAATTAACGATAATACGATAACACGAATAATGGTAAAAGTTTTTCTTTTCTTTCTTTCAAGTTTGACATTTTTGTCACATAATAAATTTACACACGTGTAGTGACGTAGTCGTTAACGTGCTCACATCGATCGCCATAATTATGTTTTCGTTACTGTAACAGTAGAGTGATACAACTGGCCCTTGGCTGTCGCGATCCAAGTTTTTGTTTGTAGTTTCTTTATACGTTCCAAAGTTCTTCACTGAATTCGTCTACTTGCTCCTAGTAACCAATGATCGATATCGAAGAGGCAAATATTTTTGAAGTTATGGATAGTTCCAAAGATTTTTTTTTCAATCCGTTTTGTGTAGAAAAAATATCTTAAGTGCTACATTAATTACCCCATGTTTAAACCCCTCAAACTAAAATGTTGACACAACTTGAACCAACGATTCCAATCATTGTAAAAATCGATGCCAACATCGAAACATGCTTTTGTAAACTAATGCCATTCACTTACAGATGCCACCGAACTTATCGGAGAGTCTCTTGCCGGAGACAGCTCCTCGGAAGCTGGAGAAGGCCAAGTCCCTGGAGTCTTGCTCGAGTGCCACCGCCCCGGACTGCAGCTGCGATGAAGTTAGCTACGGTATAGGTCATTATACTGTATATATACATACTGCCTTTCCTAACTAACTATGTTTTTGTGCCTGAATCTTATCCTAAAGGCCGGTTGCAGGGCAAGGCTTTGCTATCACCAAATATTGTAGCTTTTTTTTTGACTTAATGTTAATATTTGGTTTAACTTCACCTTTCTTTAAAGTCCTGCATGCGTAGAATGGCCATGTTTTTTTAATTAAAATAACCCACAGTATTTTTATCATGTCTGTGAAGGCCTGTAGCGCTTTGTGAGTGTATCGTGCACGCACATATACAGGTTTTACTGAGACAGTTCTTGTTGTGTTCGTTTTTTAATGTTTTGATTGGTAGTTTATTCATTTATTTAATTGTATATAAATATGTATTAGCTATGTTCACTTTTACTTAAAGATTCATTATAAAACCAACTGTCGGACAGCATCTGTCCCGGCATTAATGCAGAAATGAAACTTTTTGGCACTCCCGTGAGGCACATACAATTGCTGTTGATATTTTTACTTTTTTATTTTGTGTCCATGTAGACGTTATTCTTTCTTTCACTATAGAAACAGAAGACAAAATTCAAGAAAACAATCACTTTTTGTTAAGAAAGTGATTTGTTTCCTCTTTTTAAAGTAGAGATAAAAGTGGTCATGCTGTTAGTCCGACTTTGGGATATGTCCGATAATTCAAAATCTCAGATAGACTCGATGAGCGTAACTCAGCATACTTGAGCCCCGCCAAATCAGACGAAGAAAATTCTTCTGTATTTGATCTTATTTATATTTTGTTTAAATATTGTAGGGCAATCTACACAATTGAGTAAGAAAACGAACGCGTTTTCCACACTTTAAATACGGTGTTCCTGGCTTCCTCTCATCATCGCCATTATCTGAACTGACTGATAAAGCTTTTGTATACATGTAGTGTACACACTATATCGTAAGTTGAGGATAAACACCGTCGCCAATTACAGGTTAACCAGAGTTCTCAAAAATAAGTGATTGTTTTAAAAAAAAACAAATTATATTATCATCTCTTAATTTATAATTTATGATTTAAGTTTTCACTTTCATAATGATCTCAATATTAAATTAGTTTTATATAAAAGTTTGCAATTACCTACTCTTACCTATTCTCACAAAATTGTAGTGGTAAATAGCATCATGCATCACAACTCTGGTCCCCAAGATACAGGCGCCGCCTAGTTTGGGGTCCGCCGTAAAGATAAAAAGGAAGATCGCTAACAGTTACAGACCGAAATTAAGTTAAGTTAATTATAAGGTAATAATTGTAACTTTGTTTCAATAAATTTATTATTATTATTATCTCTCCAGGAGACGCAGTATTCTCCTGCTTCATTGTGGCTCCTCACGTGGTGAGCGTGTGGCGAGGAACGTGGGGGCTGATGGATTTGAAGCCACAGCTGTTTCCATTCGCACAGATATACCTGCTTGGCATCGTCATACACATCAGCTTTGCGATTGTCAGGTTAGTGTCTATGCTTAAGAATTGCGTTTCAAAAACATAACTAAAGTCGGAAAACTTTATGTCCTGAACGCCAAGTTCCTCTTCGTTGACCTCGATCTGCTGGTTTGTTTGCCTGAAAGTAAGATTTTGTTTTATAACATCTACCGTAAATATTCGTCACCGATATAAACTTTCCTCCTCACACAGTCCTCGCACAGTTAGGCTTATACATATTACCATTTATCTTAGACATATGCATATTATCATATAGTTACATATTACCAGCCATGTGTGTTGCCGTCGTACGTCGTACGTCGCCACGTAGTTACTCCGCCCCCCTATTTCTCACTGGAGAATGGGCGGCCGCGTTCGCCATGCATTTTAAAACCATACTGCGATCGCCAACTCGCCTACCAAGCATAGCGATTAGTGCAACCTGTGGGGGGGGGGGGGGTATGTCCAGCAGTGGACGGGCGACGGACTTTCGGCTGGAATGATGATGATGACAAGCCAGAAAAAAATTGAGTTTATTATGAAATGTTCAAAGAAAAGACATATTCAAAATATTTCATAAAAATATATCACGATAAAAAAGGTAACTCCAAAATAATATGTATAAGTAATTCTCAACAGTTGGAGCGTAATCTATTATATTTTATGTGATGATAATAAAGGGACTTCAATCAACTACAGAAATACTTATGTAAAAATTATTCTACTGAGCCGTGCATTTATTATATGTTTAATTAAAACTGCAAAATTTGCTGTTAATATCATGTTCTTGCATGTGGTTGCTTTATAGGGTATTCACCAAAATAATACAAATCTGGACACTGTAAGAGACAGTAGCATCGGGAGATGTGTTCAAAAATGTTTGGTTATTCGTAAGTAGGTTCCCACCTAAGACTACTTGTACTGATTTAAATATTCTACACAACTTGGATTATAGTTCAGGGTTACAAGAAAACTATGTAACTGAAGTGAATGCTCCGAACATATCGCCGTAACAGGATTATAATTTATAATACAAAGGTTGCATCTTTGAAAATCCGCAATGCTTACACTTATACATGCGTCTTGTTTACGTTGACATGGGTATTTTAAGAGAATATTAGAGGTTTGCCACATTCATTTATTTTTTGCATTTCTGAAATGTTTTTTGCATTTATGTTAAATGATTCATTAATCATCAGTGTCATTAAAAAAAAATTAAGATAGGCAGGCCACATATCGTAACAGGCTACTTAGACAGATGTCACCTAAGTAAATAGGCAGCAGCTTCCTTCATCATGTCATTATATCCGAACCGTCTCCAAGATGTGATGACTTTACTTATAAACATTTACCGAGATCAAAAGAAGATCAAGATGTTATGTTAATGATACGATGTTTATTACTATGTATTTTACTGGCTGATGATTTATAGAAGAAAATATCACGAGATAGTGGGTATCTAAGTTTATAGTTACTTAAGTACAGAAAAAAAACAAGAGTTAAAGGAATGATCTTGCTTAACATAAAAAGATCGTTATTAATCAAGAACTATGTATAAATGAAACCCTGAAAATGTCCAAATCATCGTCGACCTCGTCTTCGTTTGCACTCAATTACTTAAGTGCCTGTGAAAAACGAAGTAGCAATTTATTTCGTGTACCTACGCGTCGTTGCTATGTTTACGCAAGTCTAAGTGATTTAGTAGATAAATGACCAAATAAACTGCTACTTGTATGGTTTTTTCTGTCTATCATTTTCAAGTTTCTTTTCATCTTAATTAAAAAATCGTGGATTTTTTGACAGTCGTTACGGGTCGTCAGAAGCCCGAACGTCTGAAAACCAGTCTTTCCAAGGAGTATCCTATTACCCAGTAACTGGAAGGTCAGATAAGCAGTTGCTCCATGTTTAATACTGGTTGGAAATATCCTTCTTTCGAAAGCTGTAACCTCTTCGTCTCTACCAGAACTATATTCCACGGCCATTCATGGGATTACTTTCTTATTAGACTGCTTTTTTAAGTATTACTAGCTAATGCGTTGCAATGACTCTTTTTTTTTTAACCAACCCTGATAATTATAGAGCGAACAAAACAAAAAAAGAAACTCAAATCGCCGTAAGCCGTTTTTGAGTTTTAGCAAGATTAGCGAACAGCAATTGATTCTTTTCAGCAGAAGACGTGTGTTTTATGTGTTTTATAACATTCTCTACGAATTCCAATACCTTGATAAGTGGGATCTCAAGGGACCCAGGATTATTTTTATCTTACAGAGGCTTTTCATTTACCCCGTTTACTAAATAGTCAGGTTTAAAATTACGGTCGTTGACTTTTTCACAGAGGTCCCCGCTCAGACAGGTCGAAATGCCGTTTTTCATGTGAAGGGGGCAAATGTTCATTAAAAATAATATTTTACTGTCCAAACACATATACTCGTATAAAAATACAAATAAAATTAGTTCTCTTACTTACAGGGTATTGAACTACAAAGTCCCAAATATATAGGGTCAAACTAAATTATCTAGTGAAACTGCGAAGATGAAATGAGCAACGTTATTTATACACGATTAAATACAAATGTTTAGATATCGAAATCCATCACGTCTGTGAAGTTAACGCGATTTTTAATTATTATATTTGAAGTTACAACATGCAGTTGACGACCCCAAAAAAGGGCTTTTTTAATATTTAACATGCGAAGCTAATAAATAAGCTTCACAAGTAACGAACTAACAAAAAGTGTAAAACAATCTTAGAAGTCAATTTTAACCTACTTACTTCTAACTGTCGTATCGAAATGAAACTATGTGTATATGTAGTACGAATGTTTAAACTAGAATTTCGTTTCTTGGAGCTGATTTGAAGATGGAGTCAGGAGGTAGATGGTGGAACGCTTCAGTGGCTAATATTAAACGCCACGAGTATGGAGTCATATGACACGTTTTGATAAGTCCAGTATATTGCTCTTGGTGTCGAGGGTCTGATGATGGGGCCAGGAGGTGGATAGTGGAACTCTTCAGTGGCTACTATTAAACCCCTCGAGTTTGAGTTCATATGATTCGTTTTGACAAGTAAAAAAAAAACCGCGTTTAACCGCTCAAGTCATAACGAAATGAAGAAAATACTAGACTTAAAAGTAAAAAAATTAAAAACAATAGTTATAAAACTAATAGGTACACGCTTTAATCACTCACAATTTTTTTTTTTTTTTTTTTTGTATTTTTAACAAACGGCGCGTTTTTTATTTTTTTAAATCTAATTTTACCCTGTAGAGGTAAAAATCTGACAAATGCGTTATCAGTTATCAAGGCCATTTATACCCCATATCAGAGATTTTCAATGCAAAAGTCTCGGGACCTCATTTTAATTATCCGTAGTAGAGGTTTCCCACATAACCTGTACCCTAATTGCGTAATATACAATCAATCGGAATCTAAATCGTTTTTGAAACAGATGGCTAATCCATTGCTTCATAAGTTCGATAAAAATATCTGCTCAACAATTTGAATAACGCAATGAATGTTGTTGAACTGTTAAAATACAACAGATTAGTCGTAATCGCTTACGAAAATGTGTTACGCAATTAGGTTATGTTAGTGCTAGCTTTGGCCCTCGGTTTCGCCCGCGTTGACGTCGGAAATCATCCCAAAGGAACGTACTACCGAGATGAAAAGTATCCTATGTGTTAATCCTGGTCATAAAATTTCTTTGTACCAAAATTCATCCAATTCCATTCAACAATTTTTGCATGAAAGAGTATTACACCACCATCCATCCATATATTATATTATGTTATATATCATGGATTAGTAGGATAACACCTTATTAACAAACCCTTACATCTCCAGGACAAGACTGCTATCCCGATCAGCAGGAGCCTGGAGCAGCGCTGAAGGTGGTCCTGTATCCTGGGTGAGAGAGAGGATCCTGTCTCGAGTGTACACTTACATCTTCATCCTGAGCAATATTATGCACTGGCGGGGCGGCTGGGGGCTGCTCGATATGTCCGTGGATGCCTTACTGCCTGATGTTAATGATCCTCATAGGTAAACCTACTTACATTTTGTATGGGTTAATAACAGACTTACGTTATGGGCTCACCAAATGGAATGTCGTTACGGCGGCGTGTGCACATTTACAATGATGCGGTACCTACCAGCTTTATCCGAAATTAGGTATGAACAGTCTACCTGTTATCATAAGCATAATTCAAACTCAAAGCATTTATTTCAAATAAACCAATTACAGGCACTTTTGAATTGTCAAGGGGTCGATCAGTCAGAAATATGAAGCTAGTTGCCCATTCCAAAGCGAAAGTAGGTACCTATGGAGAAGAACGGGCAAGAAACTCCATGGACACTCTTTTAAATAATATGGATACAGAAAAATTTGTTACATCAGTCTTGTTGAAATTATGCATGTGAGAACGATGTAGAAAGACCCGTAATAAAAATAAAAAAAATTGTAAAAAATAAAAACTAAGCCGTGGCTGCCAAGAGATGACCAGTCCCCACTGACGGCGCCCGTTCACGAACATGACGTATGGATCAGCACCATTCAGCTCAACCATTTTGAAGGGAACTTAATGATCCAACACACACGACACCACCAGCGAGACATTTGAGTGAGCGTGACCTGGCGGCTGAGAGTATCTCAGCCGCCAGGGCACATTCAAGTCAATGACAGACGTGCCCAGTATAGGGTAGCTTTATAGTAGGTACTACATAGTGCTCACACGTGTGCTTTGCAATTATACAATACTAAAAGATTGAATTTATACAGTGCAAAGATAGTTTTTACAGCAGCTCCAACAATATTTCCGAATGCTAATCAATTGTTTAGGCGCCCTTGTGGAGCAGAACCAGCGTTGAGCCAAGCATTTTTGTCAGAGATGTAATCCTCCAACTTATAATATGCTTGGCTGCATAGTGTGTTGAACTTCGTTTCATTCAGTTGGAGTATGTGGGGAGGTATTTTATTATAACATTTTAAACAGAACCCCATGAAGGATGAATCTACTTTAGCCAGCCTGAAACCCGGTTGAACCAATTGGTCCCTATTTCTAGTCCCATAGTTGTGTCTTTCACCTCTTTTACTGAAAAGATTTAACTTTTTCCTTACGTACATGATGTTTTCATATATATATTGACAAGGTACGGTCATGATGTTAATATAAAGTTCCCGCTGCTGGGACACAGGCCTCCTTTCTGTGAGAGGGTTTTCCTTCACCGTTTTGAGAGCTGTGGTGGTGACATTATTTACACAAAGTAAAGCGTCTGTCAGGGTTCGAACCCGCGACCTACAACTCGTAAGTCGTGGCCGTCACCACTGAACCACCACTGCCCATCTACCCGTTATGTGCCGGTAATTTCATCGTCACCGGCACATGCTGTTTTTAGAGAAAACAATTATATTTATACGAATCCCATAAACTTTAGAAAGTCGGGTTAGCTACACCAGTTATGACTCAAGAACGGCTAGACCGATTAATATGATCTTTGATTTGTTGGATTTGTCGAATCCCTTATTGGCAGAATAACTGTTAAGAGGCTGACAACAGCTAAAGCGCGGTCGCTGTCAGACTGCATATAAAATAAAAAGAAGCGTAATGACACTTGGCGGGTGAGATATATATTGCAATAAATGATAAAATTATCTATTTAGAAAAACACTATTGATTTGACTAAATAAATAAAACACTATTACATTAACAGGTTGCTTGTAGAATAAACTGAAAACAAATCAGAATGATTGCATGTATATGGTTCTTGATCGCTAAAATAATTTTTTTGAAGGTATCTTCGCTTATATCCTGAAGAATATCATATGTTTTTCTGATTTTGTTAACTGCAGTGAATCATACACTTTTAGGCATTATAAGACTTGCGTTTAGGTCCTATAGTCAATATTAATGAAATAATAATAATAATCAAGATAGTTGTCTGAGGCGGTACGAAGTTCGCCAGGTCAGCTAAATGTTGAATAAAGTTTTAAGCATCTCGCTTACTCTACAGAAATACAATTTTATATAATTCGATACCTATACATTACACGCTAATCCAGCAGAATATGATTGTTTTTAATTTTAGTTAGCCTTCACTAAATAAATAATAAAATAGCTGTCATTGTACCGGTTATCGGCCAATGGCTTGATGGCTGAAAGCCTCGATCAACATCTCTCGAGGCTTTTGTTAGGCGGTTGGAACAAGGGCCTGATTCAGTACTCCTCGATACGGTTCGGATCGTGAGGAGGTTCTTTTCTCTGGAGCCCTAACCACCGGTAGCTTAAACCCTGCTCCCGATACAGGCGGACCACATTTTTTTTTTTTTTCGTTTTCTATATATATTTTTTTAAATACAAACGAAATAAATAAAAAGTTTATTTTACCGAAGAGAAACTCATATTTCAATTTAATCATACACTAAACATTATTGTACATGTGGACGTCAAAAACAGCTTGAACAGCTGGCTCCTGAAACTAAGTAAAGAGCTAGCTCGCTATCCTGCCAACCATTGCTATGGTTTCCGAGCAAGTACACCTCGCTTTCATTATCAAACGCGTAGATATGTCTTTATGTGATGTCAAACACGGTTTTCGACCGGGTTGCTCCGTAAATTAGAATTTACTGATACTTGTAGACCACTTAACCCGGACAAAGCGTGGACATCGTGGAAAGCATTTGACAGAGTTGACAACGATGTGCTGTTGACAAAGGTGGGGGCCATCGTTTTCTCGTCTGGTCTTCTTAACTTCTTTTTCCACTGCGCACATCCACATGCACGATCGCAAGCAGTTTGTTAGACATGGCTGCTTCGAGTCCAAGCCTTATAATACGCGCTCGGGCGTAAGTTAGGGATCCGTGTTGGGGCCGCCTCTGTTTCTGATCATTATCTTGATCAGCTCACGGTAGCCTGTAAGATCTTACGGGGACGTATCGATTGCCCAGAGCTCCATGGCCTTTTCTGCCGATTATTTGTACCCGATAAATACATCGGACATCGTCAGAGCCGCCGGCACAATCTGTTTGCGCAACTACTATCCAACTGTAGCCAGAGCCGAATTCCCAGTCTGTCGTACTCTAAAGTTGCTCAATGCCCTTCTGACACCACCCTCTGACCACACCACAATGTTTTGTGTTTGCGGATGAATGGAATAAAATTATGCGTACATGTCTGGTGTTCTGTGAGAGAAAGTATGCAAGGGAGTCCACTGTTCCATGTTAATTTTAAATGAAATTATATACTCTACAATCATTATTGTCGACGTAATCATTGTT
Source organism: Dasypolia templi (assembly GCA_963555695.1). Taxonomy (NCBI): domain Eukaryota; kingdom Metazoa; phylum Arthropoda; class Insecta; order Lepidoptera; family Noctuidae; genus Dasypolia; species Dasypolia templi. The sequence goes on along the minus strand of OY743137.1, from coordinate 5,616,562 downwards.
TCTATTTTAATTTAAGTAATTGGTGTTGTACCGTTTTAATTTACTATAAATAAATAAAAACTAAAAGAGATACTTGTACCTCAGGAACCAAGATTCCTGAAAAACATTGATTATTATTTCAACTTAAATGCAACCAAGTTAAAGTGATTTAGTAATTACAATTGTCTCGGTATTGAGAGAGGTATTCATGTGGTGATTGTTAAAATATTTTCTGTATATACAAATTCTGCAGCTAATTTGTTAGCTTTGCTTTCAGTGCAAAATTGATCAGCATGTGAATATCAACTTACCGACGTATCCTGTTATAGAGACGAGCGCTTAGAGCTAAATAATGGCGTCTAGCAAACGCGGATCGACATTAAAGACTGCATGTCCCACTGCTCAGAAAAGGCCTCCCCAAATCCTTCCATGAAACCAAATTTAAAGCTTGTTTAAAACGCACACTATGCAGCCAAGCATATTAATAGTTGGGAGATTACATCATTGATAAAATGCTTGGCTAATTCGTTGGTCCTGATCCGCAAGGGCGCATCAACTAATTGATTACCATCTGAAAATACTAAACTTTAAAAACTAAACTTAAAAAATACAAAACTATCTTTGCATTGTATAAACTCAATATTTTAGTACTGTATAATTGCTTAGGCCTTATGTGAGTACTTTGTACACACTATAAAGCTACCATTTACTGGGTACGTCTTTCATTAACTTGAATGTGCCCTGGCGGCTGAGAGTATGTCATGCTCACTCTAATGTTTCGTTGATGGTGGCGTGTGTGTTGGATAATTTAGCTCCCTTCTAAATGGTTGAGTTGAATGGTGCTGATCCATGCGTCATGATCTTGAACGGGCGCCGTCAGTAGGGACTGGTCACCTCTTAGCTGCCACGGCTTATTTTAATTAAATTTAATATTTGAATTATTTTCATACTTTATTACGGACGCTTTTAACGTGATGAATGATATTCCCCATACTTTGTAACCATAATTTGACTTAAATGATTGTCCGTGGATTTTCTAGCCCGTTCTTCTCCATAGGTACCTACTACGCTTTTGAATGGGCAACTAGCTTAATCTTTCTGACCGACCGACCTTGACAAAAGTACCTGTTATTGGTTTATTTGAAATAAATGCTTTGAGTTTGAGTTTCCCATAGCCACTTGTACCCAACGTTTGCGTTACGCGTCTAGGTTGTCTCGCAACCTCTTCATGACTATGTTTAAACTAAAATTGTATTATCTTTTGTTCTGTTATCAGGCCAGTGCTCATAGCTGTCATAACCCTGACCTCCTACATCGCGATCACGATCCTGCGGTCTTCCCGCAACCTACTCGCATCGCCATATTTCCTAGTCACCGATGGAAAGGAACCCACCTACATATTCTCTACTAGGTTTAATATTTCTGTAAGTATTTTATACCTTATTTTTTATTTATTTACTGGATCTCCAACAGTGGCTACATAACTACATGCAAGTATACATACATAGAACAGGGACAAATGCAAGTGTGCGCTTCCAATTATAGGAAACCACATCATTCACTTTTAATCTAGGTACGAGTACATTAAGTTTGACAAGGTAATTTTTCATACATCATTAAAACATAAGCAAACAAAGAAAATTTAAATACAATTGAATACAAAAGAATAAATATATGACAACAGACCCAAATAACAAAATATTACGACCTTGATACTATGACTTTTAAAACCTTTATTAAATTTGATCATTTTAAACAATATAGCTCTTCAGGTGTAACTATTTGTTAGAATCGGTTGCGGCTTTTTCGGTGCGAATTCCATGCGCTTTTAAAAACTACCGTTCACAAAAAAAAAACTGTTATTTTTACCAGTATTCAGGTGTCAAGAAATGCTCTGTTCAGCCATTATCGTGAGTCCGCTTTCTGAAAAGTGTGATTCCATGATTGCAAGTTCAGTTGCGAACGAGTGACGTGTTCGTCTTCCACCCATGACCCTATCCAACTGTTGAACATCTCCACTTGTATGCAAGTAAAACCTGCATGCTATTTGCAAACTCTCTAAAACATGTTTGTAATGCAAGCAACTTGTATGCAAATGTGACGTCATAATTGCATGCAAGACTTGCCTAATGAAATCAGATCGGTGACCGCCGCTAGACGCCGTAGTGTAATTTTGACACCTCACATCAAATACCTACTTATGAAATTGACAGATTTTCCTGACGTCCGCTATGAATGTGACGAAAACGGTCTTCTAGGAAATCGTAGCTCTATGAACCAAAGCTTTATTAAAAAAAAACAGACCACGACCAAACCAAAGTACTTAAAGTCACCCGTCGACTGCTACCTAGGAGCTGGATGTGCACCGGAGAGGTTACTGACGTAAGACGCTAGCTGCGAGGTTCATTTGTTTGCCAGGCGCACATTCGTGCGTAGCTTGGCCGTTGGGTCGAATTGAATGGTCCCGCCCATTTTTTCATAAAGAGCTTAACATAGCTTAGCTGTGAGCTGCTGTGGAGCAGCGTTGATTGATGATTGGTAACCTGGTTGTTAAATTTATCCATGTTTTTTATCAAACATTTTAGGATTTTCTCGCAAACTCAAAAGTCATGAAGAGATATGAGGAACAGGGTGTAAAGTTCACTCATACTCCCATCAACATCACTCCCCTCCAGAGACCGGAGATCGATAGTGGGCTAAGTCTTGTATCTTGCGATGCTTTTTGCCAGTGTCAGCTGAGGTTCCAGTGGGTCGGAACCGGGTGTCGCGTAGTTCGCGGTGAGTCGGAACTGTCTGCGAAGATGCCCCCAGTGAGTCGGGGTGGCGCTGCTTGTGCTTCAGTGGGTCGGATGTGGTACAGCGCCGGGTTGCGGCTGGCTGCTGCTGTTCGACCAGGAGAGTGATTAAGGGCTCTGCTTGTGGACCGGCTGAATGTGCCAGCAACCACGGCTTATTGTATTTATTCATTTACTTATATTTATTTATGACGTCATCATCATCGCTCCCGCAAGTCACACAGCCAGCCAGCAACAACGGCTTGAACGATTGTCCTGACCATGAGCATGCAGCGCAAGCGCATACCTGGTCATCACCTTCAGCCTCATCAGCAACCTTGGCACAGCACACTGCACATTCGGCCGGTCCACAAGCAGAGTGCTTAATCCCTCTCCTGGTCGACACCAGCAGTCAGCCACCCCGACTCACTGGGGCATCTTCGCAGACAGTTCCGACTCACCGCGAACTATGCGACACCCGGTTCCAACCCACTGGAACCCAACTGGCATTAGTCCACTATCGACCTCCGGTCTTCGGAGGGGAGTAATGTGGCGGCATCTACACCGCCACATGCGAACAAACGCATCAATCCTGCATCGCGCAAGCAGAGTTTACCGCGCAGATAGCATAAATACAACTTCCCGACAACAATTATCGGGCAGTTGCCCACCAGATACGACATCCATCTGGTCGGAGGATCCTCCCTTTTCTGAGAGTATGATTGAACTTTACACCCTGTTCCTTCCTTGTCTGAATATATTCGTGCAACTACTTCAGCGAGACGACATCATCATCACTCCCGCAAGCTTTAGAGCGGCGAGTCACACAGCCAGCCAGCAACCACGGCTTCAACGGGTATTCTGACCATCAGCATGCAGTGCGAGCACATACCTGGTCATCACCCTCAGCCTCATCAGCAACTTCGGCACAGCACACTGCACATTCGGCCGATCCACAAGCAGAGCCCTGAATCCCTCTCCTGGTCGAACAGCAACAGCCAGCCACAACCCGGCGCTGTACCACATCCGACCCACTGGAGCACAAGCAGCGCCACCCCGACTCACTGGGGGCATCATCGCAGACAGTTCCGACTCACCGCGGACTACGCGACACCCGGTTCCGACCCACTGGAACCTCAGCTGGCAGTGGCAAAAAGCATCGCAAGATACAAGACTTAGCCCACTATCGACCTCCGGTCTCCGGAGGGGAGTGATGTGGCGGCATCTACACCGTCACATGCGAACAAACGCATCACGCTGACGTCTGACAAATCCTGCATCGCGCAAGCAGAGTTTACCGCGCAGATAACAGGGAACAGGGTGTAAAGTTCATACTCTCGGAAAAGGGAGGATCCTCCGACCAGATGGATGTCGTATCTGGCGGGCAACTGCCCAACGTTTGATGTCGGGAAGTTGTATATATGCTATCTGTGAGCTGCTGTGGAGCAGCGTTGATTGATGATTGGTAACCTGGTTGTTAAATGTATCCATGTTTTTTATCAAACATTTTAGGATTTTCTCGCAAAATCAAAAGTCATGAAGAGATATGAGGAACAGGGTGTAAAGTTCACTCATACTCCCATCAACATCACTAAAAGTCTCAGAGGTAGATTGATTAATTAGAATCATTATTTCAATTGAATTGATGATTCTGAGTACCTAAGCCCTGCAAACGTAGCAAGATAAGAAAATTCCTGTACCTAAATACTTAAAAATCAAAATTTGCATGTCAATAAGTTATGATTAAATATGCTAAGCAACCATTCTACTACCATTTTGTGAACTTTTCTAACCATATTTATCTGCAAATAAATCTTTGACTTTGACTTTTAACAAAAAAGAAAGAAGAAAATCTGTACACACGTTTTTAAAGGTTTAGTTTGTGTCGGTTTTTTTAAACATGTTTTGTTTGGAAAACACAAAGCATACCTACCATGCATTGCCATGCGGAGTAATTGCAAAACACACATAAAATGGCCATCGATCGCAAAGCCTTTAATTTTAACATTAACAAAATTCGTCTGCTCGACAACGGAAATAACGCTATAAACATGGCTGAACTGTCAAAAGGAAAGGCATTGCGATCGAGTGCCATGTTATATTTGTTACGCAAATACCCCACTGACTGATGCTAATTTGAAACGAGTTATTATTGACAATGTCGTCCCAGTAAAACTCCACCAGTAATAGAGATCAACGGTCAATGCTGACCGTATAGTTATAACACTTAAGAGGGAATCAGTTAGGAAGTACGCAGTTGCTGCCCTACTGATCGTGATTCATTGAGCGACTGTCTTATTATCTTCACGGTCACTCTTACGAAGATCGCGAGGGCATATATAAACGGTTGGTATAGCCGACACTACTTACCCGTGCTACGTAACCTTAGCACTCATGTATACCTCGATGGGACTGGCAGATGTGTGAAGACAACCGCCCATTTGACCAGTTGCGTTTTTCATAAGTCTATGTAAAGAGGGGGGTGAGAATATTGGCACTTTAACTAGGCATAAATCCAAATAAGTAAACCGAATAACATAGCCGGGCACGAGAATCTAATCCAGGACAAACTGTCAATTCAATCAAACTCAACCGTCACGCTTGCGCTTACAGACAAACTAGCTATTGTCCGTGACTTCGTCTGCGATAAAGGATGAAAAGTGGCCTATGTCCTTACACAGCTCATGGTCTATCTGTGTGCCAAATTTCTTCCAAATCCGTTCAACCGTTTTGGCTTAAAGCGTAACAAACAAACTTACTTTCGAATGTATAATATTAGCTCGTCTCGTGAGTCTCGTGGTATCATGTAACTAATTGATATTTTGTGACTTAATAATGCTCAAAAAGTAAGTAAGTTATTATTACCAAGTCTGTCTGTAACTGACTAAGTAACCACTTAACTGAGTTTTCATGAAGCAAAGAAGAAACTAGCATTACTCACATTGTATGTTGGCGATGTCAGACTTCAGACTGGGTAGCATTTTTTTTGCTCAAGATTGTAGTTAATCCTGACCTGAGATAATTGCTATAGCAAGCATACCTTCACAAAAAAAAGAAAATATGGTTATTTGTGGTAAACATGACGCAGAGAAAGAACACAAACACGAAAAAGAACAAGATGGGGGAAAATATGCTCAGCTTAATGCTACGACCCTATGCGAGAGAGAGTACTATAAGATTAAAACCTACGTCGAAGACAAGAAAGTTTGGCAATAATTCCCTCTGCACATGTGGCTTCCCTGGTACCTCATAAACGGCATCACTATGTAAATTTCTAATAACTGCTCCCAACTAATGGTGTTTAATTTTTATTTTTTATTAATAGATATTGACTTATAAATAACTCTGACATGATAGTTTCATTATTTGACATTATTTATCTACAATTTTTAATTAGTTTTGTTTTTATTCTATTAGATTATTTCTATATTTTGTAAATGTGAGAACGTCGTAGGCCTTGTGGATTGTAAATTAATTTACCATTGTCTATTTGTTTAACATATGGTACTTTTTGACAGGCCTACACTGTCCTCCCATACCTATTAACACTGTAACTAAAAAATATTGTAAAAGACAAATATTTTTAAAAGAGTAACCATGGAGTTTCTTGCCGGCTCTTCTCCATAGGAAAAGACCAATTGGAACCGTGCACCTAGAATCTGACGTTTCATAAGTGCCCATGTAGGTTTATGTGAAATAAAATATTTTGATTTTGATTTTGGATTTAGAGCCACAGCGCTGGTTGTCAACAACAGCTGGCAAGCAACGATGGTAGTGTAAGAAAAACTTGCAAGTCTATGGAAATCAATTCAGCCCATGGAACCTCATGTTTTGCTGCAACGGTCCACAAAACGGTCTGAAAACACAGAAATCCGAAGTGGACAACAAAATAGTGTACTGGGAAGCCAAACATGCCAGCCATACCTTAGAAAAGGACGGTCACCATAATAAAGATGAAACAAAAATCAAACAAATTAAGTAATTACCAAACATGATCTATTACTTGAATGAAGTTTAAAAATGAAATTATAGTAATTACCTAGTAAGACACATTGCGTCATTATACTAATAAGGAAGAGTGCTTTAAAGGATGCAGAAGTTCAGTTTGTTAATTGACAAGCTTACAGAAATCTATAAGACTTAAAAAAAAAGTCTATTATTGCTTCAGAAAACACAATATATCACCTAGATGCGCTATTACCTATATGCTGGCTAAAGACCTCTTTTTTCAAACAAATGATCCTAGCATTGACATTAGATATAAGCGTAGATTCCATCGATCACTTATATAGAACTAGGTAGATATATCGTTTCCAGCAGCCTAATTGCGCGTAACACATTTTCGTAAACGATTACGACTAATCTGTTTCATATTGACAGTTTAACAACATTAATTGCGTTATTTACATTGTTGAGCAGATTTTTTTATCGAAGCAATGGATTAGCAATCTGTTTCAAAACGATTCAGATTCCGATTGATTGTGTATTACGCAATTAGGGTAAAGATCTTAGAATTGATCATTCCATGAAGTGTTCAACCCTTTTATGAAATGGTTACCACCATTTCATTAAATGGAACATCGACCGCCGGTCACATTATGATGTGGTCGGCCCGATCGTTAAATACTCAACGTTTGACGATATGAACAGTTAAACGCACGACTTCATGATGTGGCCAAACATTACTGATCAAATCGTAAAATAGTAAGATTATCCACCGGTAGAGGCGTTGATATCACTCAAAATAAGACATCTCGACTTAGTAAAACGGCGATGTAGGAGAACTTGGGATGCAAGAGCGAACCAAGCGAGATCAGGACTTGGGACAACCCGTTTTTTTTAACGATTCGAAGTAGAGCTCTGGAAGCAAAATTAGACCCTGCCATATAAACTTCCCCACCCTATATGGCCAAACGTCGACTGAAATATTATTAAACGTTGACGTTTAAACGATACGGTCAATTTATTAAATTTTCGAACGCTTCATGAAATAATCAATTCTAAGATCTGGCCACGACAGATTGTCGCTGACTAATACAAAGAAGGCTCACATGCTCTAAATACTCTGTAGTACTCGTAAATATCTAATTCAAGAACTTTTTCTCAGCTCGACGCGGCCAGTGAAGAAATGGTTGAGTGCGTAGTTTTTAGCTAAACATCACAGTCGTAGAGTTGTACAAAATGCCAGAATGGATAATTCCCGACTTCCTTTTTTGAACCTAGTAACTTTTTTTGTTGTGTTTGTTTGTTACGCTTTCTCGCTAAACTGCTGAACCGATTCGGACAATACTTTCTTCCCGATATTGCCACGGGATCGAGACTCATGCAGGTCAAACCGAGGGGCGCAGCTAGTGTATTTATTTATAGTTTGCAAATTATTATTATTATTAAAATAATTTATTTAAAAAGGCATTCTGTAATTTTCACTTTGCAACATGCGTGTAAAGTTGAATTTGTTTAAATGTATGTTGACTATTTACCAGCGAGTACCGGTCGTAATATTTTTCTTTGCTTTTTGTACTTAACTTTGAGAAAACAACTTATAAAGCATTATTAATATTAATGTATATTTAATTCAACTACCGGGCACCCGCCTCAAATAGGCTCGCCCCCCTCGCTAGGGTGTACTATAGGTACACCTCTGCCTATGTGTTATTTATGTATTTCAACTAGAATAACGAGCCACAATTAGCGACAGTTTTAAGATACTTTTTTGATGGGATTGTGTGCTTAATTAGTGATCGATGGTAGAATCATACGCACAAGCGTTGAGTCCTGAGCAAACACGGGTACGTCAGAGCGCGGGACGGGTGATAATGCAATTACTCGTAGTAATCTGTCGGCGCGTTGTGCCGGTGGGAGTCAGTCTGTCAGTCAAGCGCGCACAGGCACACGGCAGACATGCGCGGAAGCACTGCGGGGCTGGCCGACACGCTGGCGAGCGGTTCGCGTGCACACGCTGCCTTGCTGGAATGCGCCGACGCGCTCTTCGCGAGTCTAGTGGTCGCACCCGCCGTCGTCACCTACTGGAAGTCCACCTGGACGCTCATGGACCTGTACGTGCTGCCTGACGAGCCTGTAGGCAGCGCGGCCGCGTGTGCCGCCTTCGGACTGTGCTGTGACTTGTTGTTTTCGGTGTTCCAATCGCAACTGAGCAAGCAGCTGCGTCCGGAGCGGGGCAGGCTCACGTACTACGTGGTGTCGCGGGTGTGCACGGCGGTGGCAGGCGTGGCGTGCGTGGGCGCTTGGCGTGGCGTGTGGAACCTGTTGAACGAGTGCACGGGCGACAGTGCGCGCACGCTGCTGTCCACGACGGCGGCGGCGACGTTGTCGCTGGCGGCGTTGCGCGCGCTGCGCAACATCTGCGCCGCGCCGTTCGCCGTCGCCGTAGACACGCCGCAGGATTACTTCGACGTTCCCACTATGTTTCGTACGGTTGGTACCATTTAGAACTGCTCATTTTCACACTGTTTACGAAATGGGAATTTGGTTGCTATTCGGCCAGGTCAGGATAGTCTGGAATCCCAAATGTGATGTTTGGTTATTTCCGTTAAACGCTACGCCTATTCTCAATCAACGCCCCTGCTCCATATACCCATATTCGCATAAGCATAGCTCTGTCACAATACAGGAGCAATTCCCCTTTATAGTTGGTAAGTCTCTAGCTAAACATGATATAAGTCAACAGACTGATATTGTTAAACATAATGCAGTAGGTAATATGTGCAAGATTGCTTAAAATACTGTTTAAAGAACCTATTAGTCATCATGGTTTCACGTGATACATGTTTTCAACGTAAGGACCTGTTCAACCATGTCCTAGAACCTGAAGATTTCCTGCAAACCTAAAGTTCATCAAACCGTCGAGTGCTCGAGTCTTACAAATAAACAGTCACAGATTAGTCTAGTGCGTACTTGACACACAGGATCAGCTGATCATTCATTCAATTTCATTCATTCATTCGCGCGTGTTCGTTGATACGATTATGATAGATTACGAGAGGTACTTAAAATGTTATTGTATTGATATTTACATTAAGTTTGACTTCTGCAGTACTTTGTTACAAAAGAGATTAAATGTGATTTCAGCTTGAATTATCAAATTGAAAAGCATTCGCATACAGAGTACCTACAGGGATTTAACCTTTGTTCCTCTTTCTGAACATAACTTAAATTAGTGTTGGTAGTGTAAGGGTTAGCCGCAGATTTACTGGTTTGTTATGCTTTTTGTGAAGCTTAGCTACCTTACGACATCCTTTAATTTTGCATTTTAGGACAAAAGAAACAGATTCCTTTATCGACTGTAGAGTTTTATGAAAATTATTAAATTTGTTATACATATTTCATTGTCTAAACTTTTCACAATGAAAATTAAAAATGGTTTATCAATAATCTGTCTTAGTAAACAAATAATTCTACATTAAGACGCAACAATAGAAATAAGTGAAAGATACGCCATTAATTAGAACATAGATCAAGTTTGCATCAGTTAATTTGAGCTTGTCGAAAGAAGAATAGCAGTTCGGCAAGTCAATCCTGTTAAAATCACACCGTGAAGACTTGCGTGGAGTGAGCTGTCAGTGTCATCCCGTCTTGGTCAATCCCTAGCATAAGTGGCACTGACAGCTCACTCCACGCTCACTTTACCTAAGTTATCACGGTGAGATGGTTGAAGGATATTTTTTAACACACTTACACTATTTCATACGGGCTCAAAGTCAAAGTCAAAGTATTTATTTCAAATAGGCACATATAAGGCACTTATGAATGTCAACATTTATATTAAAATAGAATTGATTCTAGTCACCCCTTCCAAAAGGTAGTTTCGTATGAAGAAGAATGGGCAAACAACTCCACCATATACTCTTTTTAAATGTTTTACAATTTTTTGTTTACATTAATTAGTGTGCGTGAATACGATGCACCAACAATAAAATTACTTACCACAATAGGTTAATAAAAAGATAAATTAATTATGTGATAGACACATGCTCTCACATATACAAACAATGTAAAAATATACGATTTTCATAAAATATTAACAAGGAATAAGTGTGTGAGTTAAGTAATCAAAGAAGGTAAAACAATGTCATAAAAATAACAAATTATAAAATTAAATTGACTGTAAATTGATTGCTTGATTTTGTCTCGACAAGATTGTCCTATGGAGCTGGACCAGCATGTTTCCAAGCATTCTTATCTTGGATATAATCCTCTAATTTGTAATAAGTATGCTTGCTTCCAAAGTGTACTTCTTTAAGAGTTTTAAATGCCCTTTCATTTAATTGCAACATATCACAAGATATTTGGTTTTAACATTTAACTCAGTAACCCATAAAAGACGTATATACTTTAGCTAATCTGAAAAATTGTTGATCAATTTTATCTTTATTTCTAGTATTAACATTATTTCTATAACTTATTTTATTAAGTAGATGTAGATGTTTTCTTACAGACATAACATTTTCATGAATTAATTGGAAAGGCAAATCATAATATTAGTACTTATGATTAAATAGTTCCCTGAGATATTCGCGACGACTAGATTTTAAAACGGCTCTGACAGATCTCTTTTGCAAAATAACAACGGATTCAATGTCAGCAGCCCGACACCACAGTAAAATGCCATACGACATAATGCTGTAGAAGTAGCTAAAACAGACCAAACGCGCGGTTTTTATATCTGTTAACTGTCTTATCTTTCTAACAGCATATGCGGCCGAGCTTAGCCGCCCCGCAAGAGATGTTATATGTGGTCCCCATTGTAATTTCTCGTCCCGCGTGATTCCTAGAAAAACCGTCTGATTAACAAATTCCAGTTTTTCTCCATTCAATATGATGTCACTTTCGCTACTTCTAACATAAGGTAATTGAAATCTAAGTCATTTGTATTTTTTTCATACAGGACCAAATTATTTACTAACTACGACAACTTAATTCACGTCGTCCAGATTTTGTGACTGTTAGTTTATTTTAAATATCAGTGATGTGGCATCAACAAATAGCACCATCTTCGGTTAATTTTAAAGTAATTGGGGTAAATCATTAATGTAAATTTAGAAGAGGAATGGACCCAATATCGAACCTTGAGGAACGCCCATTGCCATTTCAGACCCTAATGAGTTTATGCCGTTTACATAATCAGCCTATTATGTTCCCACTGCTGGAACATAGGCCTCCTCTCTGTGAGAGGTAAAGGGCCGTAATCCACCACGCGGGCCCAGTGCGTCACATGTCTTTGAATTTTTGGTTCTAAGACATGTCGGATTCCTCATGATGTTATCCTTCATTGTTTTGAGAGCAGTGGTGATGAAATAATTTACACAAAGTAAAGCGCCTGTCTGGGTTCGACCCTACGACCTACAACTCGTAAGTAGCAGCCGTTGCCACTGGGCCCCCACTGCTCTCCCGTTACGGCGACTTAAACTTTAATCTTTCTATCTTTCAGGTATGATCTTAGTAGATCAAGGGCTGTATTCCTAATCCCATAGTGCTCTAGTTTCAGCAGAAGTGTCTCATGGTTTACGCAATCGAGCGCCTTAGATACGTCGCAAAATATTCCAATGGCATCTTGTGCTTCTCCCCAGGCGTTAAAAATGTTCTTTATTAGGGTAACACCAACGGCAGTGATACAACGCTCTTTGATGAAACCGTGCTTTTATTCATGAAAGATGGAGTTTTTGTTAAAGTGACTTAACATTTGATTAAACATCAACTTTTCAAACATCTTACTGAGAAGCGGAAGAATTGATGCGGGCCTATAATTCTTGGGTTCTCTACTATCACCGGATTTGAACAAAGGAACTAATTTACTCCATATTTATACAGTGACTTTACTGTGTTTCAAAAGATCCGGAAAGACTCCTTGATCTACACTGGTGTTAAATATATAAGCTAAATAGGCGCAATGTATTCGATGATAGATCTACAGACTTTTACAGACATTCCCCAGAGGTCTTCTTTTGATTTAACAGTGGTTATATGAATTTAATAGATTTTTATTTGGGCTAGCTATTGCTTATCTTACACGCTTCTTTGTAGAACATGGAAATAGCCGAATTATTGAAATAATACGGTTATTTTAAACTTCATTGTTCTTCTCACAGAACAGATAAAAGAGGTATTCTTATTCTTCCGCACCGGCTTGAAACACATGAGAATATCTTGGAACAGTGTTTCTTTTCGTTCTTTCAATATATAGGCAAAAAATAATATACAATTCCAAAGACTCATCACATATCCGTTTTCTACGCAAAATATGCTAAAGTGCGCTGGGGAACGACTTTTAAATTTGGTGTGAGAAATCACTGTTTGCGGCAGGCGCAAGAGCGAGCATTACCCATTCGTTAGACTAGTATGTATACAGAGAAAGGAACTTCGTTCCAATCTCATGTCACATGACACCTCCTGACTTTTTATGCAACTTTGGTTCGGTCTGGACGGTTCACCGAACGCCAACAATCGTTCGTTGGCGTGTGCCTACTATTCGCAGCGTGGCGGTAACATCAAAGAGATAGAAGCAATCGACCGTTCGTTTGATCGACAATAATGTATTTGAACATACCTTCGCTGGCCATCGAACGTGCGGTAGCCAACGCCAAATATCCTTCGTCGGCGTTCGTTGGGCCGGTGTGTAGGTGTAGGCAGCATTAGATTGTAAACTGTGTGTGGTGTTTACTCTCAAATTTCTCACACGTGATGAAACGAAACAAAAATCAAACGTTTCAGTCAAATTGAGTATATCCAGTGTAAAAAGTGATAAGGTTTTCACGCAGAGAGTTAATCGATCCAGTAAATATGAGAGTGTTCTTGTTTTGTATCCACAGTTCACTTCGAAGTTTGAAATCCCTAGAACAAACTGAAATTAAGTGTTGTAAAAATAGGCATATTTAAAACTGCTCATAAAGAACCGCTCATTTGCCTATTGCGTCTATTTACTGCCGCCTACACGGAGATTAAGTAGTAGCAAATCTGCTGTTTTCATTTCACGATCTGTAAGCGGTAATAAGCAGTCTACACTAAATCTTATTTAAACGTTTGTTGTAGGATAAGGCAGGGATATCCTACTAAGGGCGAATTGTCATTGGCAAATGAATAGAATAGTCATTTATATTGCAAATATGGTAATACAGAAGAGGTGTCATGATATACGTATTATACCATATTTTACAATTTTACCATTCGGCATGCAAGCATTCCCTGATTCTGAACTGAACGAGTTCAGCACATTTAAAACTCGTTCAAGAGCTGTCAGTGTCAAGATTGTTATGGAATATTGACACTGACAGCTCTTGAACAGGGTTTAAAGTGCTGATCGTGTTCAGTTTCATTGGTGAAATCTACCCTAAACCGCGTTCAAGAGCTATTAGTGCCATCATTGCTGTGGAATACTTACACTGACCGGAAGTAACGTAGCTTTTATATGCTGATCGCGTTTAGTTTCATTGGTGAAATCACCACTAAATATTTGGTTTTGGTTTTTGGTTAACTTTTTCATTGAAAATGTTCCGTCATTTTACAGCGTAACTTTGTATCTCTCTTCATATCTAATACTAAGTTCACGCAGCAATTTTATTTGTCGATGACTCGCTAGCCATTAAAAAATCTCACCTCCACAAGCAGATTCCGGTAGCCGATTCATCGCTGATTTTGAAATGGCCTGCGTGACTTCGGCGACTTAAGTTGCTGCGCCAACACCAGCCTTAATCAGTATTTGCAAACACCAAAGTGGCAGCTATTGTTCAGGGTGCGGCAGATGAACGTTAAGGCTCCTGCAAACAGGCGCGACACGCCAAACAAAGATATTGCGCGCCGCGCGACGAGCGGTGTCTTTTGTGTTTGAAGGTGCCTTAGCGCCACTAATGAAGGCATATATTCCACACCCTCTATAACATTTAAGAGTAAGTATGTCTGTCCGTCTGTTTCCTAGGTAGCTTTGACGGACAATCATACTCAAGGCTACAATGCGGAGCGGCCAACTCCACATCATGACGATTTCCTAGAAGAGACTATTGTGTTCAAATTGTAACAAGTCTACAACCACAATAATCATGACGTTACTGATTGCTGTATATGTTTCTATTATAACTGAATTGACGTTCAAATGACAAACGGGAATTTTATTTGCATAAATGCTATTACTTATGCATCACAGCCTTTTCTATGGCGTATAATGACGTGTGCTGGTACACTTGGAGAATAAATAAAAACAACACTTCGATTATTTGTTTCAGCAGTTCTGCAAGTTAGTTTTAAATTATACGCAATTTCAATGTGTTAGCCGCGTGAGCAAAAGTAGCAACAGTTCAACAATTCAATATCTAGCCTGATTTAGAATTTTTAAGTCGTAAAAAGCTTAGTACCGTTAGTTGCAGTTACGATGTGTTACGAAAGTGGAGCTGCGAATGTTATTCTAAGCTCCACTTTTGGCCTCATGTGTTCTTACATACACTGACATCTTCACCTGAGCCCGAGTTGGTTATAAAGGCTGGACGAATATGTTAAGCCGTTCAAGATCGTAATAACCATTTAAACTTAGATTCTCAGTCAATTCAGCTATGTAAGAGTGCCTATTATTTACAGAACAGCCGAGAGACGATGCTGTACATCCTGGACTGTATCTTCTCGGTGGCGGTGGTGGGGTCGCTGGTGGTGTTCGTGTGGCGAGGCTCCTGGGCACTGCTGGACATCTTCCTCTTCCCTGACGACCGGAGTAAATCGTTTTGGACATCACTAGTGAGTTATTAAACGGAATAATTTAAATTAGCGTCTGAGCCTAGGCTTCCAAAGTTCACATTTCACGCCTTCCTTTCGCAGATCCACGCGAAATGCAATGTTTCATTGTGAAATGTAGGCAGTACTAGTAGGTCTTAAATTCTAATATTACATTATTTGCTTTAAGATGAGACATATCAACATAAATCTCTTTGTTTATTACTGAACTAAGTCCACGGATTTAGTCTTTATTATGCTGTGTCACCGTTTTTCATAAAACTGGCATAATCAGTTTATAACGTTCCCACTGCTGGGACACAGGGCTCCTCTCGGTGAGAGGCAGTGGGCTGTAGCTGTATCCACGCGAGCCCAATGCGGATTGATAGTTGCCACATGTCTTCGATATTTTGGTTCTAGAATATAACTTTCTGATAAAATAGTCTGGATAAGTGCCCGGTTGATGGCAATAGGCTCGCCCCCTTTTACATGGGACTTAAATATAACTGACGAAATGTGACAAACAAGGCGTGATGCCTTATTGGTATTAGGATATAACTTTTTGGTTCTAGGGTATAACTAAGAATGAAAAAACCTTCATGTGGGATAAAACGAATAAAGAAATTCAAAAGGTTTTTCGCACATAATGTAATTATAAATAATATCTAATGCAGGTATAAACAACATCATGTGATAATAATATGTACTTGCGTAACCCTTTCATAATATAACCATTTTATTTATGTTTACGCTTGTAAATAGATAACTGAATTAAATATCTAAATTATGATTTTTTTTATGTTTATAAACATTGTTTAAAGATGTCAAGGCATTAGTCAGGTAAGATTAGTTATGTAAACTCATAAACTTATTTCAAGTTTATGATTATTTGTGTGAGGTGGACTTTGCTGTGTATTTTTGTCTGTGTTTCCCCAATAAATGCATTAAGAAATATCTAACTACAAGATGTATGTGTCTCTTGATAAAAAATAAGCTACTCCTTCCGTAACCACCTCTAGAGTCTCTTCTTCCACAACAAGTGAAAAGACATTGTGCGCTTTTAACATTGCTAACGTGACAATATTATCGTGGAAGTCCACAGCATCACGATAACACAGGCAAAATGTATGGAAATATATGAACATAAAATCATAACATCACGCCTTGTTTCCCCGAGGGCATGGGCACCTATACTAGACCCACATTTCGTCAGTTATGTTTAGGTCTCATGTAATAGGGGGCGAGCCTATTGCCATCAACCGGGCACAAATCCAGACTCCGGGCTTATAGTGAGAAATTCCAGATAGAAAAACCCAATAACACATTGCCCGACCTGGGAATCGAATCCAGGACCTCATGCTCAGCAGTAGCGATAGCGACCACTAGACGAGGCAATATTTGAAGAATACGCATAATTACACCACTCGATAGCTATACAATCAAAGAATTTGAAAAATTTGTTGTTACGTATTCAAGTCAAACACACGGCCGTGTCCACGACACAGTCACAACCCTTTTTTATATATTTCTATCTTCAAGAGATCGTGTCTTCCTACGTCAATAAAAATCTAAACATCAATGTGAAAATATAGGTTCGTTCGACACGGGATATGACATTAATTTACTCCTTCTTTTACAACTTATACACTTCACTTGCCGTACGTCTCCAGTGCATCGCCTTCCAGGTCACTTTAATAAAAGCTAATCCTTGACCTCCTTATATGTAGCGAACTTCACTTTCTCCTGTATCCACCGCGGTCTAGCCTTCATTCTTTTCTCTCATTGGTATTCCTTACATTTTCTCTGTTCGATTTTCTACAGTGGATGTCAAGTTTCTGGTTTTCCTTTATTCATGACCATTTTTTTGTTATGTATTTATGTCCAACTACTCCAATCTTTCTGTCTCATTATTATTAAAATATTTCCAATCAAATATCATTCAATATTTTTAAGAAACCCCAAAAAAACTGGTATATTTTCCGCATATAGGTTATAATGCGGCACTGAGTCAGTGACCACTTACATGTTCGCAATTGGGTCTTCCTCTCGTTCGTCTTGCGTCCCCCAGCCACGTTGGTAGAAGCGTTGTATTGGATTTTAACTCTGCACGAATTAGGACGGACGTTTTGTAAACAAATGTGTAACTGGGGACGTTCTAGAACCTTTCATTCTGGATGTTTAGATATAAAATATTATTCAGTGATGTCTAAGCAAAAAATAAAGTCTTAAAGCCAGTCTGTAGGACCTGATTTAAATTCGGTTTCAGTCTTTTTCGGAAATCTTGATATTGAATAATGTTAGCAATAGCAAGATGAAAAAAGAGGGAGTTATAATGATTTCTGTCTTTCAAAAATTATAAAACCAAATTAGTTCTTACTGTCCTAGAATAGTTTTGTTAAAGTTACGTAATTAGGCCCACAAGTAATTGAGTAAGCCAAGCCTGCTGATAGTTAAAGCAACAAGCGAATCAGAACAGCAGTAACTCATGCGCTCCCATTTCTAAATTGTTATGTGTATGTTCGCGATCCCCAAAATAAAAAGTTTCATACATACCTTGCTAGATAGTTACAAAAAAAAAAATTAACCTAACTTAACGAAATCTCAATGGTCTACACAAAAAGGATCTTCTATAATGAAGTGTAATCTGTTGATCAACAAAGCCACACACACGCGACCATACAGTCTCCGCACGTGCAGCATTTAATACGCAATTGAACCTCATAAGGTCCAAGACCTCCCAAGTTTACACAAACCTCGTCCATTACCAACTCGGTGACATTGAGCAAATTGAAGCACGTGGGTTGTTGGTAAATAGAACTGCAAAAGCATTTACCTCATTGCAAGTTCCTGAAACCGAACACTATTTGCACTTGCATTTAAATTGGATAAATGCTCTTTCCGGACTATTTTTAGGACCAAGACGTCATTGTACTTTTGTAGTTGAGACTTGTGACTTGAGTCCCATCGTAAACTAACAGGCCTCCTAATGGCCCGGTACAATGAACGGGCAGGCGTATTACCATAATCATCCTCTGGACAAATTGGCGATCGCAGTATATTTAAATTAGCGAACAGGATGGCTATATCTACTCGGTATTCGACTTCTTTTCCTTATGGGTGATGATGAGATGAACAAATCATCAGATAATATGGTATTTCCTTAGTGAGCCTGAGGATTGAGTCTCGTTTATGAAATTAGCTTTAAAGTGAGGATAATTTAATGACAGCGACGGTCTGCTCATCATGCAAATTTTTTCCTTGAGTGATGTTATCAAGTTCTTAGAGCAACTTGATAACAGCCATAAACCTTGCCGGCTTTATTATCACGCTATCTTCACAGTAGAGTTATTGAAGAAGCAACAGTTGCACAAGAACAGCGAAACCAACGAAGTTGAATATTATCACGATTTCTGAGTTGATCAGTTGTCGGAAAAGCTGCGTTGTCATATTGATCGTGATAGGTCAGATTTTTATGATAGTTGCCTATTGATACCAATAAACTTTCATCCGAGTTTGATAATACTCGAGGCCGAATATACTTTTGACTAGATTTTGGAACCAACTACGAGCTACCAAAACTAGATTGAGGACCAAAATTAGATCACGTGTTTATTTTCCGTTCGCAAGATAGTTTTGTTTGTTAATGAGTTCATTATGTGCATAATGTTGGTATTTAAATGGGTCAATAACAATATACTGGTCAATTGGTCATGTCTAGTACTTTTCCAGGCTGATAAGAATTGTATAGTGTGTAAACTGTCTAATATTGTGTACGTAAATTTAAGACTCGTACCTTCATTGTAATCACAATCGATTACCAGCCTAACGATTGAGTAGCTATACATTGTAGTCGTTCTAGTACATGCAGATTCATTCATATAAGCTAGAGACAATGTACTCATCGCTCTCATACATTCGGTATTTTTTATTTATATACAAGGTGGACACGACTATCAATATGACAATAAATTAAACTTCTTATTTCGAATGCCACGACCCTGTTTATCTGTTCCATGCAATTACCAGTCTGTATACGAAATTTCAATAAAAATTTCGTCGACGATTAGTCAACGATAAACCCCATAGTCTGCTTTTTTCATTTCGATGTTACGATTTATTTGATAGTTCCAAAATACTCTTTTGCATTAGTATTGCCAGTGTTTTAACCCCCGACGGAGAAAAAATGGGTGATATAAGTAAAACATGTGTATCTGTGGATCTGTGTATCTGCATGTCTGTCTGCAGCATCGTAGCTCCCAAACGGCTAACCGTCTTTTTTTTTTAAGGTGACATGATCGAGTGTTCTTAGCAAAAAGCCGTTCAACCTTTGCATTCAGGTTTTTGTTTGTGTCGGAGTTTTTTATTTTAATTTTAAAATGAAGTACTCATTTATTGTTGTATTGTTGTATTCTCATCGTATAGCATAATCAGTTTATTATGTTCCCACTGCTGGGACACAGGCCTCCTCTCTGTGAGAAGGAGTGAGCCGTAATCTGGCTAGAATGGTTGGTAGATGTCACATATGTTTTCGATTTTTTTCGAACCGACGATCTACAACTCGTAAGTCGCGGCCGTTACCACTGGGCCACCAATGCTCTTCTTCACATTGTATAGCTGTTGACAAACAATCATATTATTTTCGCAGGATAATAATCAGCTGACAGCTGAGTCTATATTGCCAGCTCACATCACCCTACTATAAGAAAAGGGAAAGCTAAACAACATTGTACCTACTGTTATCATCAATAGGAACCTATCTTGTCTAAAAATAAATTTACTTATTGGCACTACTACGTGTCTCTCATCATTGTTCTTCGGGTCTTTCCACTCTTTGCCAAACAGAATCTTTATTTAAAGCGTTGTTTACAATTAATAAACCGTGTTTACAAGTTATAAAGTTATGTTTACAGAGCTTCGTCTGCCAACCTGGATTAGTCCGCTGACGACATTAGTTTTATAACTTTTATGGCTATTGATAAGGAAGTGTAAATTGGCTTAAAAAGGCGCCGTCGTTTACGGAATGCCTACTGATTAGTTAGATTTAGACATGTTAACAACTATAAACTCAAACTCAAAGCATTTATTTCAATTAAACTATTTACAGGCACTTTTGAATTGTCAAGGAGTCGGTCAGTCAGAAATATGAAGCTAGTTGTTTCCCATTCCAAAGCGTAGTAGGTACCTATGGAGAAGAACGGGCAAGAAACTCCATGGACACTCTTTTAAATAATATTGTTGTTACAAATATATTACTTACATCATTAATATTGACCCTATAGGTGAGAACGATTTACAAAACCGTACGCGTTAAAAGCGTCCAGAGTGCAGCAAAAAATAATTAAAAACAATACAAAAAATAAATTATTTAAATAAGTCGTGGCAGCTAAGAGATGACCGGTCCCAACTGACAGCGCCGGTTCACGAACATGACGCATGGATCAGCACTATTTAGCTCAACCATTTTGAAGGGAGCTAAATGATCCAACACACGCACCACCGCCGTCAGCGAGACGTTTGAGTGAGAATGACATTAATATAATAACGTACTTATCCTTTCGGCGTTTGATGGATGGTATATCAACCTACAGTACCTACACATTTTTCTATTCAATATTTAATTCTTGAAGCTGCAGATCATTTTTATAACTAACTTCATTCGCGTGGATGTTGTAAGACAACTCAACATATACTTAAATAACAGCCACATTTTATTGACTGAAAACTTCCTTATACATATATCTACTTCGTTTGCAGTTTTGGACTCAGCAGCCAATATATACAGAAAAGACAGTACTGGTGAAGCAAGCGACAGTTGTTCGTGTGAGAAGTATATTCCCATTGATTGCAAAGATTCTCGTTTTTAGTGAATTAATGAACGCCTGAGTTCCTGCATATACTACACAACTTTCATACACCGGCTGATGCATTCTTACAGATTTTTCCTGACGAATAGCTACTACTAAAATATTATAACAATAGTTTGTAAACACACGGAATTTCTCATTAAAACTAACCATAGATGCCTATTTATTTATAATATAACCAAAGATAACAGAAGATAGGGCTCTTCTGTTATCTTTGGTTAAATAAAACTAAATAGCTTTATGTTTTTCTGTGTACATTCTACGAACTATCAATTATGATAGTCTAGCAAAAACTAAAAGAATCAGTCGTCGAACCTGTAAGCTATTTGCTTTGTTGAAAATAAATGTCATGATTGACTGCTTAGCTCCGCAAAGGTATAGCAAACGAAAGGTATAATCATTGATTGGGATAAATCTGTTTCCTGTAATGACAGCTGTAAGGTGATGATGAAATACAGAGTGTTTTTTAAGACCTTGATGTCAAATACTGTAGAAATTTACCGATTTACTTGACGGTGAAGGAACCGAAAAATGACCGAACCGCTTTCCTAGAAAACCGAAGCTTTAAACAACAATGTTTTCAATACGCTTAGCGCTAAATTGCGTTTAGCGCTAAACGTATTGATAACACTGTTCCGTTTCTATCAATGGGGTTAAAAACTGAATGCTCATCAAAGGTGGCAGCACAGTTCAAACATTGTTTCGTTTCTGTCAATGGGGTTAAAAAGTGAAAGCTCGCCATAGGCAGCACAGTTTAAAGTCTACAAGTCGGCATTGTTTTGTTTATGCTTACTTTTGTGTGGATCACAAATTAAACGAAAACTAAATAAATACGTGGGACACCCAGAAAGATTTGCAGAAATAAAAATTAATATTCTTTAAGTAAATATCTTTTTATTAAATCTTTTCAAAGTACTGTCCTCTAACGAAGTTGCACGTGTAAAAATCGTGAAGGCTTCCCGATCCACCTGCAGTATGTGCTGAATCTCTTGATACGTAATTCGCCTGTATCACGTTTTCTTCCGTTACAGCCGTCAAAGTGCAACCACTTCTTTCTTCATCCCCCAAAGTTATTCGACCGCGGGTGTATTCGTTATAGCAACTACACATGGTTGCCTTAAAAGGGCCTTCATCCATGAATGCAAAATTTGAAGTCTATCATACGGTTCGTCCATTTTCGTCATAGCGCTAAAATGTTCCCGGCGCAGATCTTTTTCTTTATGAGACACGATAATTTAAATTAGCTCGCAAACATGTGGAGCGAAATTTTGAAATAGGAACACACCTATTTTTACTTATTAATAATCATATTTTGAAAATAGACTTTATCGGGCCAGTCTCTCATCCATAAAAACTTTTTTCGCAATGCTTTCTTAGTGGCCAGGTATGTATGAGATTGGGAGTGTAGCACTATTTAAAGACAAATAAGGAGAAGGGTCGTCGTCTACCATTCGTAAAAAAGCAGCTTTCGTGGAAAAGACAATAAATTATGAACGTTTTATAATTTGGGTTAGGTTAAGTTTGGTTTTATAAACGTTTATAGGTGTAACATTCATTGCGTTGTCTTGAGTAGTTTTTTTATCGAACATATGAAGCAATGGATTAGCAATCTGATTCAAAACGATTCAGATTCCGATTCATTGTGTATTACGCAATTAGGGTACTGATAGAGCTGAAAACCAACTCTAGGATGAACTTCCTGACTGAACAACTTTAGAGATGTTAATTGTAGCACTGATGTTATATGAAAATATAAACACACACACACACTGACCTTTACTATAATTTACGTAATATTACGCCACAAGTGCCAGGTAGTAAAAACGGACTCAGTTCTCTTGGGAGCATCACCTCTAAAGGAATATCTGCCATTAAAGTATTTAGGTTTAAAAGGAATGGCAAATAGTCTCGACGAAATAACGGGTTTCCAATTTAGTTTCGGAGAGCTTTCTCCCACAATTTTCGTCTTTTAACGTCTTTGGCAAATACATGGGTCCCTGTTTTTTTGCAGTCAACAGCTGCGAAATGGGAAATATTTATTAATTATGCATAAAAGAAGTCGCTTGTTTACAAAAATGTATGAATAGTGACAGCTAGCAGTAAAATTCTTGGACTTTGGATACCAGCGACATCTGAAGTGAGCAAGTGGCAGGTTTTATGCCCATTCTTTGAAGATGACAGAAACAGAATGATGTCTTAATTACGATTTAGATATACTTTCTTCATAGGCCTTCACCAATACTGAACTTCATACTCTTTATTTAACCTATGCTGTATATTAAATCACCTCCATTTCTCTCTACAGATAGTTGGCTACGCGGTCGTGATAGTGACCTTCGCGCTGCAGGCCCCGGTCCGCTGGTCAGCCGCCAGGTTACACGGGGCGCCCAGGCTCCTGCTGGCTGATGTGTACCACTTTGTCTCCTTCGTGGCGACTGTCAACGTCTGGCGAGGGGTGTGGGGGCTGCTTGATATTTACTTCTTTCCTGGTAAATCTTGCATTGAACTATAGCTGATCTTTAACTATTTCTAAATCAATAAGTCCTTTTACAAATAGGGAGGGTTTGTCAGATTTCATCGTCTACCAGTATCAATAAAGTCAGTGTCCAAAACGAGCTTACGGATATTATGCATTCTTTTGCACAAAAATCCTCATACCATTAGTTTTGAAAAGACGTTCTGACTGCTCTTAGCACAAAAATAGGGATACTCACACACAAACATAAGTGAAGGTGACGCAGCCTAAGTGACATAAATTCATGACATGGTTTTTATGTTACCAATAGTATAACGAGCATTCATATTAATCCAATATTACTATTGCAGAAACACCAAAACTCAGCAACTGGTGTTCTCACTTCGTGAGCTTAACACTCCTCATTCTCCTGAACTGCTCCAACTCTGTCATCGTGAGAGGAGTCTACATTGATGCAGAGGAACCAGCAGGAGAATGTGTCGTCTTCCCGTGCCACTATCTCAGGCTCTTCTTTCACAAAGAAAGAACCAAGAAGAGACACAAAAGAGCGCTACAAGCTGCAGCAGCTGCTGGAAGAAAGCCAGAAGATGCTAGTCTTCCTCTACAAATACCAGAAGAGAAAGTACAGCCGAAAGAAGAAAGATTTGTTCCAGATTATGTTTGAAGTTGGAACTTTTGTTGTATGACTAGAACCCCCAGTGATGCAGTGTTAGTTTCTGAAGTGAATGAGGAGTAACGGTTAGCTAGGGATGCAAGTACAAAAGGATTTTTTTTAGTGACTCCCAATGATCGTAATGTACGGAATTTAAGAATAAGCAGCTATCTACTAATCAAATCTTAGCCCCACACTTGGATAATAATATCATAAATAAGCATCTCAAGCATAATGACGATTGTGAAACACGTATCAGAAAATGTACTCGTAGTAGCAACAATCGTAGCACCGAAGCCACGTAACCTTATAATCAATTTTGTCTGTCTTAAAAGAGTTAGCCCATATTAAAGTCGAAATGTTCTGTTTTCTCTCTGGTTATCTTGCAACTATTATGATGCATTTTAGTATCTTTCGTTTTTAAATTCAAATTATTTCTCAAAATCATTGCTACGCTAGGAAAAACTAGATTTCAAACTTTCTCAAACTCAGCGCTGTAAGTTCTAATAAAAACTGTTATTATTTAGTGTTGTACAAATTGTTGTTGTTTTTCTACTATTATGAAGAGTTGTCGGATTATAACGCCAATGAATTATATTAATGTTTTATATAAGCTGTACTGTGCCGCTTGCTGAAGTAGATGCGCTCACTACGTAGATGTACATAAGAAATCTAATCCTTATCTATCTATATATCTAATCCTTATACATATATTTTCTCAACTTTTTTCGAGATTGCTATTTTCGTTTAAAACAAATATAGTGTGCGCATGCTCTTCAATAAAACTACCTCTTTCTTCGCCTCCTTGTTTTATAAGATTCTCCTTTTATCATTTTATACAGTTTTGTTCACATTTTTTATCTATAAATACTTAATAATATAATAATTATTGTTTTGTACGTTGCTGACATTTTCATGTTGTGTAGTAATTGTGTGAGAATTTTCACTGCGTTTCACTTTCCCCCCCTTAGGCTTAATTTAAAATAAGTATTCGTTCTAAGTCAAACTATTAAAGTCTTTACTAGTTTGTAAAAGCAAAATATGTAAATATGGAACAATAATGTTGTAAGCACTAAGTTATTACATGTAAGTAACTGTTGAACGATACATAATAAACGTATTGCTATTAGTTGTTGTTTGCGCGTTGTTGTTTTATTAATAACTTTAGTTAATGAATTCAATCGATTACGAAGATTTATTACGTCGAATGACGGCGGTGGAGAAGAAAGCGCGGTGTGTGGCGCGAAATCTCACTTGTTGTGGAAAAGGAGGAAAGTAGATTTCCAAGTTACTTAAAAACATCGGTACTTGAAGTAACGGCAGAAATGAAAAGCTTCGGTTACTCAGGATACACAATTTTATAATGAATGCCAAAAAGTAGCACAGTTTTCATTAGATCTAAAAATAAATCAATGGTAGGAGCAGGATGTACTGAAAGCATCTACTTCTGAGCATACCTTATTTTTTTACAAAATGATCATCAGATGAGTCATAGCAGTATTCTATTGTTACAAAAAAAAACCAAGAAATCTAAGAATTAGAATCTTTAATACCTGTTTTGATCCAACTAAATCAATTGACACAGTATTTATTCAACATAATCTAAAAAAATAAATTTAAGCTACCATTAATCATTAAAAGAGAATGTTTTATTTTATTTTTATCGAGATATGGGCTGTAAAAATGTTAAGGTTAGTTTTCAGAACATCGATTATAACATTCTTACTTTACGCAAAGGGTGTTTCGCAGGGCAGTATCCTGTGTCCAACCTCAATATCACGAAAGGCAATGTGTTCCTCATGCTGATATTTCTAAAAATTGATAATTGAACTTAGTTAAACCATCACTTCTCTGTCACATAGTTATATTCTAAGGAAAGCAGTACAACTAAATTCTATCTACAACTACAACTAAATGCTATAATATTTACCCCAAGGTTATGCCGAACCGTGTTTTTTTATCAAATAAGTTTATTGCAACAGAATATGCCTGCCTATCCTAACTAATATTATAAATGCGAAAGTAAGTTTGTTTGTTTGTATGTTTGTTATTCTTTCACGCCAAACCCGGGGAACGGATTTGCATGAAATTTGGTCCACAGATAAACCATAACCTAGGTAAGAACATAGGCGTATTTTCATCTTGAATCGCAGACGAAGTCGCTGGCAACAACTAGTTTATCATATTATTTGAGTAAATAAAGATAAACAGCAATAAATTCCTCATTCGCGTCATTAATAACGTTGCTACGCTTTCATTGAAAAAAACCGCAATTTCCATTCAATTAAAAACACTTCATTAATAAACTAAATTTAATTGAATGTGAGTACCACCAGTGCATGCGAACTATCTTGAAATTATTCACAATTATAATAATTAATGAGACTCCGGTCGGCGAAAACATTAATACTTTCCCGACAGTCTATTATTAACCCTTGGAATAAAACCAGAGGTCCTTGCCCTTAATAAACTTTGTGCATACAACCCTGCCATTGCAGTAACCCTTATAATGCAGGCGATAAAATTGATAATACTGCGGAATGGAAGTAAGTCCGCAGATTCATTGAGACGACAATATGTTATCGCATAGATTACATGTTTTATGGCAGATTCGTTTGTCTGCTTTCGTTTTGCAGCTGGGTTTTCTTGAAGAACTCCAAAGCTAGGGGAAAAAGTGGGTCCTTGGTGATGTGAGTCAGACTAGCATTGTTGTGATAAAATAATGGACTGATATGGTTCTACGAGCATCGAGACAATATTTAAGAGAAGGACATATTTACACACCGCCTTGTCTGTCATTTTTTTTTGTAGAAACTACGACCATGCCCATATAGGTATAACGTGGGCTGTGTGGGGCATCCCGAAGCCAATTTGAAACCTCGAAAGAATTTTTAAGAATTCCTTTCATATTTGAAGGAAGAATACAAAAAGATTTTAGGCGTACAACAGAGAACCGTGCAAACCTTAACTGCGTAGCATACCAACACGTGCTTTCAAAATGAAATTTACATAGAACCACAAAGAAAACGTTACTCGATTTACAAAATATTCCAAATGATTTCAGACCCTAATTATTCCGTATATTTCCACGAACAAACACACATATCGACTATCTTACATACACAGTTTACCTACCACGTCGCGGTTTGTGTAGTAAATATTGTATTATTGATATTATTTACGATATTCTCTTTATCTGGAGACATATGCTCGCGCGCACAATAGCGGCAGACAATGTTTATGTCTGAACACGTATGAAACTCATTTTTTTTGTGAAAACGCGTGGGATAATGTCGCCTCTTTTTGCGAAGAGGTGATGCATGCAAAGGAGGTGGCAGAGAGGGAGAGCATACATACCTTTCACTCCACCCGCACCAGAAGAACAGCCAGGCGTCGAAGGGCGCTCAATGATCTCCGGCCACCATAAGGAGAGGCCTGCAGGCGGCGAAACTGGGGCTGTATCGTCGCTTGAACAGTCAGCCCCAAAGAATTGGCCAGAACTAGTGGCCATGCGCGCCTTTATGGGTGCGGTCGTGGGATCGTCCGCATTTGGTGACTGGTCCCGCTAGGCATGGCAGGCTGATAAAAGCCAGGGCAACATACGCCATACGCAAATGTACATGTATCTCCCGGCCCCCCAACTTGTGGTAGTGGAAGTAACAGTGGTGTTTTAGTCGCTAGGTCTTCGTCATAACCCACATGGCCCTCCGTGTGGGTTATTTCCAACGCCTACCTACAAATCCTTGAGGATTTCTCAGTGATAAAAAGGGGGAATTGGCCCAAACAGCCAGATAGAATATTTATTTTACAGAAGACCAACCCTGGAGAAACCAGCACGAGGGGGTGAGTGAGACGGCTTATTCAAAAACTGGAAAATCCGTGATCACAAAGTCACTGGATCGGAAGACGAGGCTAGGAGTAGATAAAGAAGACGTGATGACAGTAAACATAAACATATCATTGATAAGAAACTCGCATAAGATTGTTAAAGACATTACGAACAACGTTATCAAAAAAGCAAATCAGCTTAAAACCAAATACCTAAGTAGTAGCTACAGTTTGTAATTGATGAATCAACAACCCGAAGAAACAACATCACACTTTCAAAGTTTTACATTTATTTTACAAAAAATCCTTAAAATAAAAACATTACAATTAATAGCCATTATCAGCAAATACTAAAACCGTATAGTGAAGTCTGTGTAAGCTATCTTGGAGACGTACTCCCAGTTGGTGAGATCACACTTCTCTATCTTGCAGCCAGGAGACCCGGTGGTGCTGAGCCAGTTAATCCTAAAATCCGAAAAAAATTGTTTTATTTAAAGTTTTACTTTGGACTAGGTGTTCAGTGCAATGTTATCGAGCACTATTTTGCGATCGGGCAGAAAACCGGGTATTAATTTTCCACATACATTAGCAGCATTAGCAGTGTCAAGTAAAATGTCGAAAGAGTTTTATTTAGCAAAGCAGTAGAATACCTCTGGGTCGCGGTACCCTTCACAAGGTAAATGACTTTATTTCCATATGTAGGTTTTTACAAACACTTTTACATGTCAATCATATTTTGTAAACTTGATGAGTTCTGCGTTTTCTCACATACGCGTTACTCTGAGAAGAAAGGCCGAATCAAACTCAGTCTCTTTAAAATTCCAGACATAATCTTGGTCAGATCATGTGAAGACCATCAAGATCGTTGTCTAAAATGGTATTTTAAGGAAAGAACCACACCGATTGCGTAGACCTTTCCAGTCAGTGCACGCATTTGTCAGTAACCGTGCAGCTCAACTCATAACCTAAGGAGCATAACGATTTGACGATCAATTCCTAATAAAGGACATTTGGATAGGCCGCATAAACTACTCTAACTGACATATGGAAAATAATAAAAGTAAAATAGTTAGACAATTAAATCAATATTTGTGTTAATTTATTGGAGCAACTCAATCCCAAGCCTTCTTCTCCTCAATATAGTCTTTGATACTATCAAAGACTATACATATATAAACTCACGCCTTCTTCCCATGGGGGTAGGCAGAAACCACAGAACGCCACCTGCTCCGATCCGGGCACATCGCTCGCTGAACAGATGGCCGATGGGGCCGAATGGTTCTTGAGTGGCGACCGCGTACCGGAAGTCGTAGCGTTAGAAGGCCTTCCACAATCACTTCTCTGAATTCGGCATTTCTGATTCCGGAGTCGTGCAGTTTTCTGATTAATGTTTCATGAAGAACACAATCGAACGTCTTGAACAAATCGCAAAAAATACGCTGCGGCAGGTTATACAGAAAGCAGAGGAGTATAACCTGCCTCTCTGCTTAGCGTTTGTGGACTACAAGAAAGCCTTCGATTCGATCGAGACTTAGGCTGTACTGCAGTCTCTTCAAGGGTGCCAGATTGACTATCGGTACATCGAGGTGCTGAAGTGTCTGCACGCAAACGCCACTATGTCAGTGCGACTCCAGGACCAGACCTCGAAACCTATCCTTCTGCAGCGCGGGGTGAGACAGGGTGAAGTAATCTGTTCGAAACTGTTCACCACTGCACTGGAGGTTCTGAGCTGGAAAGGGGTTGGTATCAACATCAATGGCGAGTAAATCACTTACCTTCGGTTTGCTGACGAAATAGTAGTCATGGCTGAGACCATGGAGGACCTCAGTGCAATGCTCGATAACCTCAGCAGAGCTTCCGAAAGAGTGGGTCTTAAAATGAACAAAACGTCACGTCAAATGGTCATGCCACTCTCACGAAGACCGGAGACGCTACACTCGAAGTCGTGGACGAATATGTTGTTTTGTTCAGTTAGGTTGGTCCAACATCGAGAAAGAGGTCAATCGTCGAATCCGACTCAGCTGGGCAGCGTTCGGGAAGCTACGCAATATCTTCTCGTCCTACATACTGCAGTGTCTCAAGACGAAAATCTTTGACCAGCGCGTGTTGCCAGATGACCTATGGCACTGAAACGTGGTCGCTCACAATGGGGCTGTGGCGGCATCTACACCGTCACATGCGAACAAACGCATCACACTGACGTCTGATAAATCCTGCATCGCGCAAGCTGAGTTTACCGCGCAGATAGCATATATACAACTTCCCGACATCAAAACGTTGGGCAGTTGCCCACCAGATACGACATCCATCTGGTCGGAGGATCCTCCCTTTTCTAAAGAGTATGAGTGAACTTTACACCCTGTTCCTCATATCCCTAAAAGGGCTTATCAGAAAGGTAAAAGTCATACAAAGGGCAATGGAGAGAGCTATGCTTGGAGTTTCCCTACGTGATCGAATTAGAAACGAAGAGTTCCGCAGGGGAACCGAAGTAACCGACATAGCCGTTGCCAAACTTAAGTGGCAGTGGGCAGGGCACATTGCTCCCAGAACAGATGGCCGATGGGGCCGAAGGGTTCTGGAGTGGCGTCCGCGTACCGGAAGACGTAGCGTTGGAAGGCCTCCCACAAGATGGACCGAAGACCTTGTGAATCCGCTGGATGCGAGAAGCGTAGAACCGCTCAAAGTGGTGATGCTTGGGGAGGCCTATGTCCAGCAGTTCATATTTTATCGCCTTCAAAGTATGTCCCTCCAGAAACGATACACTTACGCCAACGAATAATCTGTACATAAAAACATTTTTTTAAGCGCTTTTTCCGGAAATGAGTTCAATTCTCGCCGCGAATTCTCCTTTATGTCTTCTACCGAATGAGAACGTGTGGTAATTTGAGTTTAAGAAAAAGAAAGAAGTCGGCTAGAGACATATCTGTTGAAAAAGATGCTTGCTCGATGGTATTTGTTGAGTTTTTGGTCAAAAATTCGTTCATAATGATGGCCTTAAGAGAAGGCTCGTTATCGTGGAGCAAAATCAAAAAAAAATCTTTCCTCAAATCTGGCCTTTTCCGTAGAATTTTACGTCTTAGAATATTATTTGAGCGTTATGCTCAAATAATATTCTTTATTTACCGTTTGGCCTTCCGGCACTCGACGAACTCCGAGTGCACAACAGCGCGATAGTCAAAGAAAACAGTCAACATTATTTTGACCTTTGAACGACATTAGAGTGTTTTTTTCGGTTTCGGTTCAGTTGAAAGGCGCCACTCCGAAGCTTGTTCCGCTTGACCGCTTGACCGCTTTTGAACGCTTTGTACCACTCATAAGTACGTGTTTTGATAAAGTCGATTCACCGTAAGCCTTCTGTAACATTTTCAGTGAGTCCGAACACAAAATTCCATTGGCGATGCATTTAGGACAAACTCTTTGTTTGATGTTTGTGTTCATTATGCAATTCGCAATACACACTAGTTAAGATCTATCTATAAACAGCACAGAAAAAACAGATGTAACTCACACTTCGCGCCAAACTGGAAAACATTTGTGCCAATCTAACACACCAAAAAATGGAAACAAACAAATCATCCATTCCCGATACTTTTAAGATAACCGAGAATGTCTTTGGAATGAATGTTTTCACATAAAAAAAAAAAAATTGTTGAATACGGTCATCATTAGGCGACAAAACTGGTACAAAATTTACAAAAAAAATTAAAAATAAATGTTTCCAAGCGATTAATTGGTAGTTTTTTGGTTTTATTTTCAAGTATTTTTTTGTTATGATTTTGAATAGTAATCAATTGTCCGCAATGATCTGATTGTTTTAATTAAATTCAGCAGTGTTTTACATTAATAATTTCTTTGTATGTACAATTATACAAATGTTATCTAGGTATGTGTCACCAGTGAGAGTTATTCTAGTGGGCTCCAAATTGGTTTGCAAGAGAGTATGACTGAAACAAACTTATAATTTTAATACTTAACCCAGAAGCCTAGATGTAGTAGTGTTTTTTTGTTTTTGGTTTTGTTTTTTGTGGTGTACCATAAATTATACAATATGTAACAAAAACCCCGTCCTATCCAAAAAAGGCGTATTCCTGGTTTAACATACGTACTAAAAAAAATTGTAAAAAACATGTAACATTAAAACCAAAAGTTATTGATTTTTTTATTTTTAGTTACCATGCGAAATGTAACACTAAATATGGTAAATTTTCATAATTTGACAACACTCCACCGGCCGGCGAAAACTTTATTTTTTTTCCTATTTTTATTTCAAAGGACACCGCCGTGCACTAGCCCCACTGTGGGTACTCATAACGAGTCCTAGATTCTTTGATGTAGCCGACTGGTTGCCTACTGGCTCTACTTGTTTGAGTTGTTTGTCGCCAGTCTCACGTGGAGATAGCTTGCGATCGGATGTCCGTACGTATCACGTGCCGCTATCATATCGCGAACAATGTCGTATACCAATCAGGAATATTTGAATATGTTAATTTTTATTTGTGTGTGAGTGTGATTCGGAAATCGAAGTAAGAGCTCGGATTGTGGAAGCTTTCGACTCACTCAAATCGTACACAAGTGCGCTGCGAAGAGTACGTGCAGATTTTATAAAAAGGTGTCGATAATAAGATGTGTACTAATGTTCGAGATATGGAACACAATCTCAGAGGTATGCAACAAGTAAATGTTTTAATAAACTGATACCTACAGTCGGTACATTGCCAAAAGCATATCACATTAACTTAATAATAATTGTTTCTTGATAAACAGAAGGTCAGAAATCGTGACTATGCGTCTATGCCTACAATAAAATATCAGCTGATACCTACGCGTTGGCAAAACGTAGGTTTCTTTAGTCCTAAGTTTGTTTGGCGGTATGCGACAAAGCACCGCCGCGCTCAGGCGGCTTCTTTGACACGAAACTGTAGATGAACCGTCATGAACCCTGTCGAGCGATCAGTGTTGCCTTTGGTATGATTATTTTGAATTTTTTAAATTAATTATTTTAATTGGGGAAAAATAATTATCTCGTATCCATTAAATGATTACGTATTTGTGTACGCAGTACGATACCAAATAATACCCTTCAGGATCGGACAGGGTTTTCGTTACATGCTGTATATAAATAGTAAATAAATATTCTCCTCGTTGGAAATTAATTTTTTAATTGGGGAAAAATAATTATCTCGTATCCATTAAATGATTACGTATTTGTGTACGCAGTACGATACCAAATAATACCCTTCAGGATCGGACAGGGTTTTTGTTACATGCTGTATATAAATAGTAAATAAATATTCTCCTCGTTGGTCTAGTGGCCGCAATCGCTACCGCTTAGCATGAGGTTCTGGGTTCGATTCCCAGGTTGGGCAAATTGTTATTGGGTTTTTGTATCTGGAATTTCTCAGTAGCAGCCCGGAGTGTGGATTTGTGCCCGGTTGATGGCTATTTCAACTCTCCACTCAACAGAGACGCTCACAATAACCTTGCGGTATTTAAATTTAAGCTGGTTTTAATTAATAAGCCACCATGTATAGCATTAACTGTGCTGAACGAACTACCAACCTGGTGATTACTGAAATTGAACATAAACTGGTAGCTTTGAGCCATTGTTCTGACATGCAAAGGATTTCAATTTTTCTACAATTCAGGAATAATTCTAGTTCTAAATCTTTGTCAAAAACCCTTGAATGTTTTGATGCACCAGGTGTATATTATTAATTTTTTTACGTTTTCATTTGATTTATTATTTGTCTTTAAATAATTACATTTTTGCAAGAGCTTGCCTCGATTTGGTACCTTCCGGTATAAGAACATTTACACATTTCTGCCATTACTATAAAATAAATGCCACAACTGAACTGACCAAGTGTTTAATTAAATATGATCGTGAACTTTTCAAGCGAAATATACCTACTTAGTGCCGATTTCACCAACGAAACTGAACGCGATCAGCACTTTTAAACTCAGTTCAACAATTGTCAGTGTCAATATTCCATAACAGTTTTGACACTGCCAACTCTTGAACGAGTTTTAGATGTGTTGAACGAATGAAATCGGCACTTAGACCTTCTATCTCTACCCATATATTAACGTTGGTGTGTATCATGTTCAGTATCAAAAGTCGTTGAATACTTCTGAATCCGAACTAGCCAAACCTTTGATGGTTTGAACTTAAAGCTAAACAATTAAAGTTGGTCAGGTTTCTAGATCAGTGACCTTATTTCTCCTAAAAGTTATTTTTTTTGGCAATGATCTACATGAATATCTGTAGGTAGGTTTGCTTTTGACATTGACTTGTTTGAATTGCATTGTTGATCGTCATCATTTGGATCCTTTCCAAACTTTTTAGTTGATATTGATATTAATAGGCAGTCAGTACTTTCACTAACAATTTCAATGATAGTAAACATTACGAGAGATCCAATTGGTCGCTCATCAGAAGTTAAGATTAAACTAGGATAAATATCATGGATTGAGCAGTTAGTTCAGCTATCGATCGGCATCCATGAGCCATACCCTTTTTGAAGAGCCAATGCAAGATAACATGCGGGACCTAAAAAAGTACCTTGAGGCACTCCGAACTTCTTTAGATGGTATTTTCGTTTGTAACCGTTGCAGAAGTCAATTTATGATTTTTTTTATGAGGTATATAGTCTTAAATACGAATCAATCCCATTTTATTCTAGTTTCTGGTTCTCAGTTTTGTAGACTAACTAAAGATGATGATCAAACAGCGTCGAAACTTATAGCCCTTTCAGTAAATACTAACATATGGTCCAGTTGTGCCTTCGTGCCTTGTAACTTGCCGACAATCGTGCCTTTCTTGGAGTTCTTCACCCAGCCTCCAACGCGCAGCTGTTCTGCTAAGTCTTTACAAAACTTTGTGAAATAGCAACCTGATGGACAAAAATATTAATAAGTTGGTTTGCACAACATTAAAAGTGACGAATAAACCTGTTTGTAAAAAAAAAACTTGCGTGTCCACTATTACCTACGACTAAAACGGACAGAGCAGCCAATTGTTATTATTCTGAGAACTGGATCTACATAGGCACTAGCACTACAGTCTAAGTACTTAAACATCTAACGTTTAATAGCTATGTATATTTAGGCCACAGAGTAATCAAACCGTTAATAATCTTTTCGAACTTAAACTCAAACTTGAAGCATTTCGGCAGTTTTGAATTGAAATGTCAAGGATTCTGTCAGTCAGAAGTATTAAGCTAGTGGCCCATTGCAAAGCGTAGTGGGTACCTAGGAAGAAGAACGGGCAAGAAACTCCATGGAACCTCTTTTAACTAATAATGTTACAAAAATATTAGTCACATCATTAATGTTGAACTTATAATTTAATATGAGAATGATGTTAAAAAAGACACAGACGTTAAAAGCGTCCAGAGTACAGCAAATATATTAAAAACACCGGTCAACGGCGAGTTGAACTCGTGTGGAGAGGGTTCCGTACGAGGATGTTACCCACCAAAAACATTTCATGTAAAGAAGATTGTCAAGACTTACGCTTTAATTGATAAAAAGTTATTCAATATAATGAGCAGCCAAGACCCTAATTTTTAATTAACATCTTGGTAAAAAAAATGCGTACATATTAGCCATTTCGCGGCCGTCGCACAGACACTCCTAAGGTTATTAGAGTTTTAGGCCTTGTAGAGGTAGGGGCTTGGCTGTACGTTAAACCTGATAACTTTTGAACAGCGAGAAGTCTTGACGACCTACTTTACATGAAATGTTTTTGGTAGGATTGAATTTCTTTTTGTGGGGTGTTCTATTTCTTTTTATTTAAGCGATGATATTGTTGTTTTTTTCGATTCAACAAAAAAAAAAAAATAATGTAGGTTAAAATTAGTTAAATAAATTTAAGAAAGAAAGAAAAGTGTGTGTTTTTTAAGTACTTACGTATTATATTTTTTTACTTTTTAGTCTAGCATTTTCTTCATTAAGTTGATAAGTCTGAAGTCAACGAGGTTATGACTTGAGCGGTTTACTAGAAGCCACTGAAGAGTTTCACTATCACGTTTTGACACCATCATCAGACCCTCGTTATCAAGCCCAATCTATTGGACTCCTCAAAACAAATAATATGAGCACAAACTCGTGGCCTTTACTAGTAGCCACCGACGGGTTCCACTATCCACTTCCTGGCGCTATCATCAGACCCTCCCCAATCGATTCAACTCGTCAAAACGAATCATGTGAACCTGAACTCGACAGGTTTACTTGCAGCCACTGAAGAGTTCAACTATCTACCTTCTGGCTCCATCATCAGACCCTCGACATCAAGTTCAGTATACTGGAGTCATTAAAACAAATCATATGACACCAAACTCGAGGCGTTTACTTGTAGACACTAACGAGTTCCACTATCAACTTCTTCGTTCCATCATCAGACCTCGACACCAAGTGCAATATATTGGACTCATCAAAACGAATCATATAAACCCAAACTCGGGCGGTTTACTTGTAGCCACTAATGAGTTCCAAGAGAGAGAGTGGAGTAGAGTATCAGTAGACACCTCCTAGCTCCATTATCAGACCCTCGACACAAAGTGCAATATATTGACTCATAAAATAAAATAAAAAACACCGAGCTCGAAGGGGTTTACTAGTAGCCACTAAAGAGTTCCACTAGCCACCTCTTGGCCCCATTATCAGACCATCGACACCAAGTGCAATACATTGGACTCATCAAAACAAATCAAATGACACCAAGCTCGAGGGTTTTACTAGCAGCCACTGAAGAGTTCCACTAGCCACCTCTTGGCCCCATTATCAGACCATCGACACCAAGTGCAATATATTGGACTCATCAAAACGAATCATATAAACCCAAACTCGGGCGGTTTACTTGTAGCCACTGATGAGTTCCAAGAGAGAGAGTGGAGTAGAGTATCAGTAGACACCTCCTAGCTCCATTATCAGACCCTCGACACAAAGTGCAATATATTGACTCATAAAATAAAATAAAAAACACCGAGCTCGAAGGGGTTTACTAGTAGCCACTAAAGAGTTCCACTAGCCACCTCTTGGCCCCATTATCAGACCATCGACACCAAGTGCAATACATTGGACTCATCAAAACAAATCAAATGACACCAAGCTCGAGGGTTTTACTAGCAGCCACTGAAGAGTTCCACTAGCCACCTCTTGGCCCCATTATCAGACCATCGACACCAAGTGCAATACATTGGACTCATCAAAACAAATCAAATGACACCAAGCTCGAGGGTTTTACTAGCAGCCACTGAAGAGTTCCACTAGCCACCTCTTGGCCCCATTATCAGACCATCGACACCAAGTGCAATATATTGGACTCATCAAAACGAATCATATAAACCCAAACTCGGGCGGTTTACTTGTAGCCACTGATGAGTTCCAAGAGAGAGAGTGGAGTAATTTAAAAAAATTTAAGCTGGGTAGTTTCGGAGACAAGGGGGGGGGACTGTCGATTTTCGTATTATTTCTTAAATAACTTCAAAACTGTTAATTTTAAAATTATACAAAAAATTGTTTGAGACCCTCACAACAAGTCGTACATGTCACACAGTACAGTTTTCAAAACTTTTGTTTTTAATTTTCTATTTTTCCCACAAAAGTGAAACTAAACGAATTTTGAATATGGAGGATTTTCAAAATTCGTTATTGCGATTTTATTATTACGATCGTATTTGGGTCAAAGTAAGTCATGTGTACCAAATTTCAACTTAATCAGTCTTGTAGATTCGGAGCAAATTCGCTGTGACAGACGAACAGACAGACACATGAGTGATCCTATAAGGGTTCCGTTTTTCATTAGGATGGACGGAATAAAAAAAACGAAATGATTTAAATAAGCCGTGGCGTGGCAGCTACGAGATGACCAGTCCGACTGACGGCGCCCGTTCACGAACTTGAGGCATGGATCATTCAGCTAAACCATTTTGAAGGGAGCTAAATGATCCAACACACACGCCACCAGAAGCGAGACAATTTTAATGGCCATCGCGGTAGAAATTTTTAATGAATGTTTTATTAATTAATGGAGCTGTGAAATACGTTCATAATTATAATTTTGATGGCTATCAAAAGATTAATATTTACATTTATTTTCAGAGTTTAATATCATTTCGTTCATCATTTACATCTAGATGCATGCTGTAGTTTAATGTGCAAGAGCGTACCCATGATTTAAAAGAGTAGGAGAAGTAGATTGTGGACATAAACGTAGGTAATATCGATACGAGGAAGAAGTGCAGGGCGCTATGTGAACAAACGTCTTTAGTGAAACATGCATGTCGCTGGCCGATTATATGTGTACATCACTCGTTGACATCGACCTACATGCAACTGCTCTAATTATAAACAGTTCACTGATTAGCTCTTTCTTTAGATCAGCTGTCAACTGAATAGGTATTAATCAAACGGTTTGTACGAAACTAAATTTGAAATGGTTTTCTATGGACTAAAGAACCCCATATTTCTGTAAATATTGATGTAAAATCTCGCATGGGGAATCGTACCAACTTTAAACGCGAAGAAATAAAAATATATTTAGATATCATTAGAAGTCGAATTTAAACCTCTTATTACCCCTGAATCATTAAGTAGGTTGTAGTAACTACTTACGGTTTCTATTTACAACATCAAAATAGTAACAAACCGCTAACCTTGAACTTGTCCGTAGACCTCAAATTCCACTGCAGCCAAAGCATTGGGATCATCAGCACCCATTACAGACAATTTCAAAAATTATATTTATTCACAATATTAATTTAAAAAAAAAAACACGATCACTGCACTGACAAAACGAGACTTCTTTTCACGATACAGTATCGTGCCCAAA
Source organism: Dasypolia templi (assembly GCA_963555695.1). Classification (NCBI taxonomy): domain Eukaryota; kingdom Metazoa; phylum Arthropoda; class Insecta; order Lepidoptera; family Noctuidae; genus Dasypolia; species Dasypolia templi. Next base: position 5,577,444 of record OY743137.1, on the reverse strand, counting down.
CTATCGAAATCCGCCCGCCCAAGTGCCAATAGTTTGCCAGCCCACCCAAGTGCCAGTAGTTTATCTACCCATATTTATTTATATGCAGTGAATCTGCACATAAATAAATACGCACGGTGCACGGTTTATTTATGGTGATTGTTAGATATACAACATGTAACAAAAACCCTGTCCGATCCAATAACGTCGTATTCCTGGTTAAACATACGTGCTAGAGAAAATAATATAAAAATTAAACTCATAAAAACCAAAAGTTTTTTTTTTATGAACCATGCGAAATTTAACAGTAAATATGGAAATTTTTCATAAGTTGACAACACTCCACTGGCCGGCGAAATCTTTTCATTTTTACCTATTATTATTTCAAAGGATTCCGCGCTGTAGGTACTCTTTTAATGTAGCCGACTGGTTGCCTACTGGCACGCTACTTGTTTGTCGCCAATATCACGTGGAGATAGCTTGCGATCGGATGTCCGTACGTATCACGTGCCGCTATTGTATCGCGAACAATGTCGTATACCAATCAGGAAAATTTGAATATGTTAATTTTTATTTGTGAGTGAGTGTGATTCGGAAATCGAAGTAAGAGCTCGGATTGTGGAAGCTTTCGACTCACTCAAATCGTACACAAGTGCGCTGCGAAGAGTACGTGCAAATTTAATAAAAAGGTGTCGAATGTGTACTAATGTTCGAGGTCAATCTCCGAGGTATGCAACAAGTTCATGTTTTAATAAACTGATACCTACAGTCGGTACATTGCCAAAAGCACATCACATTAACTCAATAATAATTGTTTCTTGATAAACAGAAGGTCAGAAATCGGGGTCACTATGCGTCTATGCCTACAATAAAATATCAGCTGATACCTACGCGTAGGCAAAACTTAGGTTTCTTTAGTCCGATGTTTGTTTGGCGGCATGCGACAAAGCACCGCCGCGCTCAGGCGGCTTCTTTGACACGAAACTGTAGGTGAACCCTGTCTGCTTTCCTTTTTGTGTATATTGGCGTGGCTAGCTAACATATGGCAAATACATATGGCTGGGGAGTTTGTTGCGCCACTTCTTCCCAGCTAAAGCACTAGGAAATGGTGAAGGGCGGGCGTTTTGCGGGACTGTCTTATGTAATTTTGACGTTAAAAGTGCTGATTCTCAGCCTAATTTGAATAAATGACTTTTGATGTTGATTTTGAATTATTTTACCATGATATTCCAATCAGAATATTAAATATACATTTGTATATGATTGGGATAAGCTCCTAAGGCTTTCAGATGTTTAAATATTTAGGTCATTACCTATGAAGTTGCCGTTTTACAATACTGGCCATTTGAAACATAATTTGTGTAAGCAATAAATTCTAAATTCAAATGAAGTTTAATAAAAAAATATGGTATTCTATTTTCCAATTCAGTCATTTGTTTATTGATTAGTGTTTTTGTTGTCACTACATTTGTATCTTATTCATGAATAAGGACACGATAAAAATACTAGTAATTATGGAATACAAGTTCCGTCGCGATAGAAACGGCTCGCAACATTAATTATTTGTACGGAGCGAACACTACAAAAGAACGCACGACTCCTTATTGGTTAATCGCTCGTCCCCGCTGCTCCTACACAACGCTCGACCTCATACGGCACAACAGACGGTCTCTAAGCTACAAGAGCTAGGGTTGCAAGTTTTGCGTCATCCATCGTACTCACCAGACCTTGCTCCGACAGACTTCTACTTTTTCCAAAATTTGGACAACTTCTTGGCGGGAAAAAAATATCAATACTCGAGTGGTAGTTTAGGGATATGATGAACAGGGTTTAAAGTTCACTCATACTCTTGGAAAAGGGAGGATCCTCCGACCAGATGGATGTCGTATCTGGTGGGCAACTGCCCGACGATTGTTCTCGGGAAGTTCTATAAATGATAGCTGCGCGGTAAACTCTGATTGCGCGATGCAGGATTTGTGTGATGCGTTGTTCGCATGTGGCGGTGTAGATGCCGCCACAGTAGTACATAATGCTTTTGAAAAATTTGTTGGCTCCCGTACACCTGCCTTTTTCAAGAAAAACGTTGAAAAATTACCACTGCGTTGGCAGAACAGCAGTTGATTTTTATACACATATGGCTCTATAAAAGCGAATGAAATGCTTTCGTTTAAGTTATGGGTTTTCAAATATACTGACATTTCAGTCATCATCACCATCGTTTCAACCGAAAGACGTCCACTGCTGGACATAAGCCTCTCCACTTCAACCGGTTCTGTGCTTCCTGCATCCAGTGGATTCCTGCGTCCTTCACAAGGTCATCAGTCCACCTTGTGGCAGGTTGTCTTTCGGTACACGATCGCCACTTCAGAACCTTCATTTCATTCAGTTATACTGATTTAATCGAGCATTGCACTGAGGTTCTTCATAGTCTCAGCCATGACTACTGTATCGTCGGCAAACCTAAGGTGTGTAATGTAGTCGCCATTGATGTTGATGCCAACTCCTTTCCAGTCCAGAACCTTGAAGACAGCCTCCAATGCAGCAGTTAACGGTTTCGGAGAGATAACGTCTCTCCGTCTCACATCTCGCTAAAAAAGTATAGGTTCGAAACCTGCTGCTGCTGCTCCTGTTCGTAAAAGGGTTTTATCAACCTTACGAGCACCTGCAACATCTAGCCATAATTTAGTGTACTGTCAATGAGTTTCTGATTTTACAGGAACAGATAAAGAAGTTGTTCATGTTCATGTAGTTTATAACCTTGGCCACCATCTTGAAATTGTAACATAGCATTGCTAGTAGCGCCGCGAGCTTATTGGAAAACCACTTAAACGCTAACATGGGATCCCCATGTTGCGGGATAGAACTGTCTAAGCAGCTCTTTCCAGGCTTCTAAAAGCCTGGAGCGGTGATTCAAAGCCCTGCTGTGAGAATCGGCGGTTTGGTGGACTTTAATATACTTTATGAGGCAGCATACATTGATTTTGTAGGATGTGTGGCGGCATCCACACCGCTACATGCGAACAACGCAACACACTGACGTTACACAAATCCTGTATCGCGCAATCAGAGTTTAACGCGCAGCTAGCATATATACAACTTCCCGACAACAATCATCGGGCAGTTGCCCACCAGATACGACATCCATCTGGTCGGAGGATCCTCCCTTTTCCGAAGAGTACGAGTGAACTTTACACCCTGTTCCTCATACTCCAAAGATGCCATTTTGGTATGGAAAAAGGAATAAGAGAAAGACTGAGGATGCCGCGCCTTACCTTTCTAGAAGCCTGAAGTCGCCTTCCAGCTGCAAGGCCCTTGCATGTCCTTGACTCAGCATTTCAAATCAGTGTAACTTGATATGTAGGTAGGTCTAGTTTGATATATAGACCCGAAAACCCGGATTTATCACGTAATCCAGACATTAGCCGTAAAAGCTCTGCTTTCGCGGTAACGGATTAGTCAAACATTGATGCTTTTTTTTATGGCGTCCGTTACTGTCAATCTTCTTCTAGCCTTGTATTGCTGTCTCGCTCTGACCTATGGTAGATGCTGCAGGAATCAATGGAAAGGAAGGGAATGATGAGAAACGTACCTACTACAGCCACATTCTAAAAAAGATATATAGTAAGATAGATAGAATACTCTTTATTATGTACAGCTTATAAATTACAGACATAGATGTAGAAATTTACAGTGATGTTGAGATATACTTCTATGTATGTAGATTTGGATATTAGCGCTGTATATGGCGGAGAGCAGTGGTGGCCCAGTGGTAACGGCTGTGACTTACGAGTTCTAGGACGTAGGTTCGAACCCAGACAGGCGCTTTACTTTGTGTAAATTATTTCATCACATCACCACTACTCTCAAATCGGTGAAAGAAAAACATCGTGAGGAAACCCACATGTCTAAGAACCAAAAATTCGAAGACATGTGTCATCTACCAACCCGCACTGGGCGCGCGTGGTGGATTACGGCCCACTCCCTCTCACAGAGAGGAGGCCTGTGTCCCAGCAGTGGGAACATAATAGGCTGATTATGTATGTATGTTATGTATATAGCGGTAACATTTGCCTTTAAGTGGGAGAAAAGGTATTGAGGTAATTACTTGCGAAAAGTTACAAGAGTATCTGACAGCGAAATTGTATGATTCGTATAAAATAAAAATGATTTTGTCATTTATTCGTAAACTGAGTTGACTGTTGTTATCTTATTTTTTATTTCATAAACGAAAGGCTAAAAGTAATTTATTGCTAACGTGCAAAACTTGTTTGTGACCTATGTATATTCGTCCGATGTAAAAGTACCTAACTCTTTCCCAAGAACGCAAATATTACCAATGAAAAATTTATGATGTTTGTTTTTGCTTTATTTAACAAAATAATTTTTACTTACACACCAAAAACATAAATTAAATATCTATGTAGGTAAATTATTTATTTTCTGACACCATATTTCTCCGTTTTTACTTTTTATAGTATGCCTCATCAATAGACCAAAAAAATCCGATCATTAAATCCCTTGTAACACAAACATAAATCGGTCACTCAAGAAGGAAGCTCCCCCCCTCAGGGCCAGGACCTGGAGTGGACGGTTCCGCAGGCAATTACAAATTATATGATTGCCCATTGATTGCACTAACAGTTTCCTAATAAACTGTGGCGGTGAAGCTCAGGGAATATGGGTGAAGGATTTAGTTTAGATGAGAGCGGGCCAACAGATTTTATTGTATCTACCTATTTGTAGTTTCTGGTACATTCGTTCTAGGCCAGTCTGGATGCTTTATGACCTTACATTTTATTACACGATATTTAGACCTTGATGCCTGAGTTTATTTCACCATTCTTTCTCAGGGCTTCTCATTTCGGAAATGTCGACTCATCTACTTAGGTGCCTTATTTTTTAAAGTTTGTAAAATTATTCCTATATCTTAGTAACCCAAAAAAAAAAACATTTTATTTTGTGTGATGACAAAAACGCGTGATTTAGCCACAATGGAAGTAGGTACAGATAGTCGTCAACATTTAATCAGATATTTTGTTCTAAAGCAGAAACTTTTAAGACGGTCTTTTTCTCTTGATGATATGGCGTAGTACCGTACAGTAGTAGCAGCTGATGACGTCTCTTCCTATTAATCGGTCAGAGACAACATCATACCATCACGTCTGTAATCCCAGAAGAGTTAGGCAGAAGTGTACCTATAGCACATTTCGCCAGTTATGCTTAAGTCCCATGTAATAGGGGACAAGCCTAATGCCATCAACCGGGCACACATCCAGACTCAGGGCTGCTAGTGAGGAATTCTAGATAGAAAAACCCAATGACAATTTGCCCGACCCGGGAATCGAACCCAGGGCCTCATTCTCAGCAGTAGCTCTTGCGACCACTATAGACCAACGAGGCAGTCATCGGTTCAGAGGTTTAACGTTAACGTCTTCTTCTTGGTCGATTCACTCTTGCCAGAGTGGTCGTGGTCAACTTAGTCAGCTTCAAATGTTACCACTCAAACTCAAAATAAATGCTTTGACATTTATTTTAAACTAGCTTCCGCTTGTATGTCGGCAATAAATGATAAATGATAAACGATTTATTTCCGTAAGTAGGTTTTTTAAAAACACTTTTACACGTCAAACATATTTTAAAAACTAGGTGAGATCGGCATTTCCTATCTACTCTACTACTCTGAGAAGAAACGCCGAAACAAACTCAGAGGTCACAGTCTCTTTTAAAGTCCAGACATAATCTTGGTCAGGTCATGTGAAGACCATGTGGATTGATTGAAATGGTCTTTTGAAGAAAGAACCACACTGAGTTGAGTGGACCTGTCCGTCAGTGCGCGCATTTGTCAATCATGGTGCAGCTCAACTCAGAACTAAGGAGCTCAACGATTCGACGAACAATACAAAAGAATAGACATTTGGGTAGGCCGCATAAAGTACTCAAACAGCCAGAACATGATTAAAAACAACTGGAGGAAAAAAAAAAGATACAATGACCCACATCGTCCTCAATCATCTCATGGGAAAGTGCTACCGGGACCAAAAGTAGTCTACGTCCTAAGGCCCCAGATAGCCATCTACATATCATCTTGCCAAATTGTATCTTTATCTAATTAGTGGTTTAGCCCTGAAAAGGTAACATGCAGACAGAGCTATTTTCTCATTTATAATATTAGTAAATTTACGTACAAACCAATTAAAGGCACATTTGAAGTGTGCAGGGGTCGGTCAGAGGAGGAGGAGTCGGTTCCAAAGCTAGGCCTGCGTGGTGGATTGAGGAGTTGGCCTCAATCCACCACGCAGGCCTAGTGCGTGTTGGTGAGTGTCATATGTCTATCGTCTCAAGATGTTTTCTCTTATCGTTTTGAGAGCAGTGGTGATGAAAATAAATTGCACAAACTGATTGACGTCTTGTGCCCTTGGGTTCGAACTCACGAGCCTTATAAGTTATTTTTTTAACCACTGCGCTTTATTATGTTCGGTCTCTAAGAGGCTGACATGAGCTAAAGCCTCTCACTGTCAGACTATATAGAAAAGAATGAGAAGCGCGATGACACTACGCTGCCGCGCTGGGAATTTATTGCAAAAATTTAATCAAATAACTAATTTTAAAAAAAATTGTTTGGACTGAACCACTATTACGGTATTACGTAATTTGTTTTTTTTCTGTCGTATCAAATTAGTTGTAATGTTTCAACACACTTTCTCCATCGGATTGGAGTAGGTATGTTGTTCAGACTTATGCTGGTCGGATTTGTATAACACCCTTAATTATGACTACCTAAATGTATCTGATCTGATACACGGTGTATTTTATCAGACATGCAATATTTTTTTTCTTACAACCAGTATCAATCGTGAAATCTGAATAGTATTCAACTCACTCGTTCTAAAACAAGTCTTTTCTTTAGCATGATTTAAACCGTCGAGCCTGTTTTTTTTAAATAATAAGAACATAATAGGAATCAAAATTCAGTTCCTTTTACAAAACTGACAACTTAGTCCGGTCTTAGGTTGTCAATTTTGAACTTTACTAAAGTCAATTAAGTTCGAAATACAAAAACTGGCTCGGGCTAAAGTTAGATCGTGTTTTGCAATAAGACGGATTAGGCTCTATCTACAACACTTTCTCCTACTGCTTAACTACTGTCGAGTCATCTTCATCTTTTCAAACTAATCCAAGTAAATAATACGAGCATGGCACAGTTTTTTATCGATACAGACAGTGACCACACCTTTTTTTTTTGTGTATAGCATCTCGCAGGTCAACCTGTAAGGTTGTCCTCAGCTTAAGCGGACTTGCCTGTGGTGCCCTAATCAATTAAGGCCTCCAGCCAGGACTTCTTCTACATCCATTTATATCATTTCATGTGATCTCATATTATTTTCCTTTTATTTAATGTTGTGACATTTTGTATCTAACATTGTCATCTGTCAGTTTTTATTTTTCTATGGTATAGAGCTAAGAGGTCGTCTATTTTATTGTAAAGGTATCGTAAAACTAGCCGGGTTCTCACTGTAAGCCATCTTTATAGTTCCTGGCCGATAACCAATTAAGAAGTATTTGGATTGAAAACTAAAAAAGTCACTTCTAGAACGATCGGCCAGAGATGATTTGATTCCGTCTTTTGACTCGGTCTTTTGGCTTCTTTCGTTTTGCAATTTTTCTTACTCATCAGTTTATGTTTTTCTAAAAAGCTATTTAAATATAAACCTTTCTAGAAGTTATTCTCAGTGAATTTATTACAAATATCTTGTGTGTGTAAATGTGTTGGACTCACTCGATCACCTCCGACCCTCCCACTTGCGTCTACGGGAGGAGTTCGAGACGGTTTGCATAGAACTAATAAACGTGGCGTGAGACACCGCCGCCGGAAGAAATACCAACCGACGCGAGCTCCCTCGCAACGGGCTGCGGGCTGATGGAGAGGGTGCTGCGAGCTCCCACTCGACGGACTGCGGGACGGAGGAGCGGCCGACGTGAGCTTATTTTATTCGTGAGCTGCTTCGCGACTGTGAGCACGGAGAGGCTGCTGCGAGCTTCAACTCAACAGACTGCGGGCATGAGGAGCGGCCGACGCCTCGAGCTGCTGCATGACCGTGAGCTCCCTCGTGTTAGACTGCGGACCAGAGGATCGTCCTACGCGAGCTTCGACTAACTCTTAATTTAATATCTTCTTCTACATACCTATGTATTTTATAATCTAAAAATTACATTAACTTGTAACCACGTTTGGCCAGTCGGCGAAACGTTACGTTACAGACTTAGACATAGATACTAACTAAAAACTAAGCGACTACACGCTAAGGGCACCCCCTGTGGGGTACGGACCTCGGCTTAGGGCGTGACAAAAAATACCGCCACCTAATGTTACTAACATATTACGTACACCTACATATGATAGTAGGAACAAAACATGGGTAAACCAATCAATCCAAGGATAACGTAGGTAGAACTGCAGGAGCAATAAATGTAATATCTTACGTATAATACCTGAAATAGTTCCTTCCTGTCCTGTCCTCTCATACAAAAAACTGGTATTTGCTTTTCGGTCTGCCAAACTTAATAGAAACAAAGTTCTCTATTATTTATTGCTTAGACTGGAATGACTCGGTGATACCTTGTGAGTCGCCTTTGACGCAAAATGAATGGAATCCAACTTTTTTAATATATTTCCCGTTAAAATGTGTTTCTGAACGTATTAAGTTCTTTGATCTGGATATTAGGGAATTATCGTAATCACAATCCTCATCAGTCTAACTCCTGACATTTAATATTTAATCTTGTATCGCAAATGCTACTTTGCTATAGTTTTCTTTGCAGGCGTTTCAAACAACCTGGATTTTGATGAATACATTCGATTTTTTTTTTTTACTATTACCCAAATAAATGTAAATACCAGTCACTTCGTTTTTTTTTTTCCGAGCAATACAGTGTTGAATGTATTCGTTCAGAAACTTTTAGATTTAAGTGTATCCGAACGGAGCAGCTGTCAGCGGCGTCTATCGGAATGGTGCTGCTGTCAGCAGTGTCAGCTGACAGATCGAAACTTACAACATTATATAAACCGCCTAAATCGACCTTATTGAAACGGGCTTAGGCTCATTATACTTCTCCAAATACCATAGATAAAATTGTAATTTAGTGCATTTTGTGATCATTCGCGAAGTTTGTTTGATATATCGGTAGTTTGTTCATGATAATTCAGTAAATTCTGTGTGAAGTCCGGAAACCGACGCACGAATTGCTGTATCGAATTACACTCGTGATTAAATTCCTGGAATATCTGGACTGTTTAACATTCTGTTCGTGTTTAGATCCAGTGTTAATACTTTTCGAACTCAAAAACAGATTTTTTGTATTAGAATCTTAAATACAATGTCTGTCTGTGACAGTGGGGATGCGAAATTGGATGCAGCGGTAATCAGCTGGCTGAAACACGATAAGGTATGTCCTGAAACATTTCATGAATGTATGTAAAATGTAGAGGATGCCAAGGTCGTTTTGCGGCCCTGGCTTGTGTCACCTCTGGCCTCAGATTGATATTGTGCAGGTCAAGGTAGATTAATGTCTTGTACGACAAATTACATTCAGAAATCAACTCCTAGATGATAAATATTATGATAGTTTAGAAGAAAATTATTGATAAATCTTTGCAAATGAGTTACTCAATATTATAAAATATTTTATCACTTATTTATAACATACGTCCTCTTTTTAAAGACAATGATTAAAAATAAATTTTGCATGAATCTTACCTACTGCACAAATAGGTATGGTATGTATATAAATGGTAGATATAAAAAAAAACTAACCTACATACACAGATTCGAGAAAATTTTACTTGGGTAATGTCTTGTATTATTGTGTTTCTATGACATAGAATCAGGCTTTCACTTGTTGCATCTTTTCCAACAATTAAGTCAGTTTCTGCATCATGCAGTCCACATCCCATCTAGAATTCTAATGGTTTATTTACTTTAACTATACCTTATAAAGCCCAACCTTCATCTATTATAAAGCAATACATATAATCAATGAAAATTATAGTAAGTAGAATACATGATGAAAATGTACCGACCCAGATTATTGTTCAAAATATACATAGTGTATTAATTTCTCATTCTATTCTAGAGAGAACAACAGTACCAAGGTATCCTATAACTTATCAATTATAACTGCTTAGGATGGATTTCACCAAAACTGAATGTGATTAGCACTTAAACTATGTGTGTCATTATTTTCTATAGAATACTGACACTGACAGCTCTTGAACGCATTTTAGATGTGCTGAACGCATTCAGTATCATTTGTGAAATTTGCACTTAGGTATACTGACCTAATTATTTGTTAACCATAATAATAGATACCAAAATGTTTTAGACACTCTCTAGAAACCAATTAGCAAAGTCATTTTATAATCAAAGTTATATTCAATTTCATGAATGGTTAATTATTCTTCGGAGGGCAAATATTTTTAAAATCACTGAGTCCAGACTCAGTTATTCTTAATAAGAAACTGTAGTTTTAGCATACAAGATAAATGCTTGTGCCTAAAGCCTTACTTAAGACAACTGTAGCACCGTGTAAGCCGCTTTTCACAGCTCTCAAAATATGATGTTTCTCATTAATCTTTTCATAATATTTCATGATTTTGTTTCCATTAGTCTGTTAATGGATTTATATATTAAATTTTGGTTTATCATTAACTGGTCATTTATCTTCTAGAGAGATAACATAAAGTTATGAACTCATAAATTATTAGAGTAGAATAGAATACTTACTTTACAAATTCTTAAGAGAAAGAGAAGAAAGAAAAATATTTTATTTGGGACACATACAGGAAATATAAACAGTAAAAAATATATGACTGTCTAGTCATATATTTTTTACTGTTTATATTTCCTGTATGTGTTACTTACGTACTTAAAAAAATATAAGCCTGCCTTAAACCATCCAAAATACTTACAAATTCAACTAATATTAACCCTGAAAACTTTATACAGAACCCAACAACCCGCAATGAGGTTCTCGACGACATCTCAAATGCGCGCTGGGACAAGCTACGCGGCTGTATGCTGCAGCGCCTCAAGTTTGGCACAGCGGGCTTGCGCGCACCCATGGGAGCCGGCTACAAGGCTATGAACGACGTCGTTGTACTGCAGACTGCACAGGTTTGTTACATTCTTTCATAGAAATATTTTAGCTGGGCAGCCCATTGCCTCAAATTGGGCCTGATTAAGAGGGAAGCAACAGACTAGCCCGCGAAATTAAAATTTTCTTACGTTTTTTTGCAATTTTCAGGACCATCTAAGTTAATATCCTATTGAATAGTCAATCCATACTAATATTATAAATATATCGAAAAAACTCTGTCTGCATGTGTTTACTTGCTGACATCCACGATGCCGCGATGGCGAAGTCTCGACATACATATATTGTTGTATTGACAATTTAATGATTATTATGATTATAGTTGAACATACAAGTTGACCCTGCAAATTTAAAAAAATACGTTAGAAAATTTGAAATTCGCGGGCGACCTGGCGCTTCCCTCTTAAAATGTCAATAAGCCGCAATTAGAATAGTACTACGTAGGTGCACCTTTGCTTATCCTATTTCCTAATTTACTATCACGCCTACACTCCCACATGAGTGTACGCGTGATAGTAAATTTCCAACCATCTTAAACTACGAATTCTATTAATGGAAAAGGTGGTGATATTTTGTTACTGTCCAAAATATTTTGTGTGTATTTTGATCTACCACAGGTGCCTACCATAGGTAAACTAAAGCTGATAAGCAACTCTTGTTCTACTCATGTTAGAAACTCTCTCAATTGAATCACACATATTTGTTTAAACTACTACATGGACCCGATAAAAAGTATCCAGAATCATGTCTTTGTTCAGAGAATGAGTAATACCTACTGCGCTCTAAAATACCCTACTGTTGAACCTAACGCCGCCATTTACAAATCAATAGTTGTTGCTCATACACGTAATGTAAATATACGATTGCAAATACACGTCTGTCTGGTTCTTTAGATAAAACAGGCAAGTCAGCTGTTCGTTCTTAACGAATCAATGACCAATCTGACCTTATGAAAAGTCAACAGATAATGAAACAGGCGCCATATTTAATCTATTCCTTTGTTCTGTTATTTTGTCTAGGCCCTATGTCCCACCAAGATAAGCGAGAAGTGAGTAGAGCTGTAGGAACTAAAAACTAATTGTTTGTTTGCCGGCGCGGGGCGGTGGTATATGTCAGCGATCCACTATAAGCCCACGTTCCCACGGACATAATAAAATTGCAGCGGGATTTTTTCGCACACTGGATTGGAGTCCTTGCGAAAGTCGGTAGCTCTTTTACTGACCTAAATTCTTTTGTACGTTTCTTGAGCGAGTAAATAGTCCATTGATAAGTAATAGCTAGTCGCTTCATCACCGATGCCTGTGGGATAGTTACCTAACAAAGAATGATTACCAGTCTGCATTCTGATTAACGTCTACCTGGGGAACACCACCTATAAGTGGTCTCCATTAGGACAGAAACCCTCGGCGCACCCAGACCTTCCACAGATGTTCTCAACAGACCAGGAGTTTTAATCAACTTCTGGAAGGAGGTAGGCTCGTTAGATTAACCACTGACGGCCACCATGGCCCACGCACAATGTTCCACTTGAAACACTAAGTGCGGAAACCAAATCATCTAACACAGAACATAGAAGTGGTCTCCATTGAAGTTTTTTTTCTTTTCAAAACCGTCATGAACGTAGGCTATGGTCGGACTTCAACCGACTAAAACATAACACTTTTTTCCTCGCAGTGAATGTTGTTGAAATGTCAAAATACAACAGATTTGTCGTAATCGTTTACGAAAATTTGTTACGCAATTAGGCTGCGGGAGTGTGGAAACCACGTTGCCCGTAATAAATTGCTAAATTTATACCACCTTCATCATTGGTGTAAAAAAATCTGCCAGAGTAAAGAACGCAATATTAATAAGTAGTTTACAGTACATTGCTACAGGAGGTGATTGCTTTGATAAGTTAGATGATAACATATCGGTGAATGTCGAACTTGAACCTACCACTTGACCTTCCATGGAGATAATGTCTAAATCATCGTGTTTCGAATATGTTTTTCCGAAAATTACTTACGGATGTAATGATAAATAAGTAATCATTACATCCTTAAGTAATTTTCGTATTTTTTATAATTTGGAATAAACTTAGCAATTGGTAACATAACATCACGCCTGTAATCCCAGAAGGGTTAGGCAGAGGTGTACCTATATTACATCCACATTTCGCCAGCCATGCTTAAGTACCATTTAATGGGGGGCGAGCCTAATGCCATCAGCCGGGCACAAATCCAGACTCCGGGATGCTACTGAGAAATTCTAGATAGAAAACCCCAATAACACGTTTCCCGACCTGGGAATCGAACCCAGGACCTCATGCTCAGCTTGCGACCACTAGACCAACGAGGCAGTCAAAACGCAGCAATGTAGCAATTATTGCTACGTTTATTGAATATTATTAGAAGCCATTGTTTTGTGCAAGAAAATGATCAAATTTATAGGTACTAATATTATATAATATTATGGGTTATCTGAGGAACTACCGGTCGGATTAGAATAAATATTTTTTCATTTGATAGCCCAATTCACGAGCAAGGCTACAGGCTATTTTACATCACGCCATGACCACTAGAAGCCGAGCAATAACAAAAAAGTGACAACGCGGGCAGGTGATGCGATACGACCGGGTGCGTCGGGGGAACAAGAAATTTCCCATGGAAATAAATCTCACTTGACATGAAGGCAAACTTACTGAAGGCAATTCAAGATGGGTGAAGATATTAAGTTGTCAGTAGGTTTCATACAGTGTTGCCACCTCAAAAATTTTCTTGTCACTAGATTCAGTGTAAAATGTCGCCATATTTAGGAAATTTGGATTGAAAAAAAAAACACTAGTTCTCGCTATTTTTTTAAAATTAAAATCAAAGTCTGAAATAAAAAAAAGGAATTTAGGAATAGTGAAAAAAAACAGACTATTAAAATTCAAGATTTTTAAACATTTTATCTTCCATTACATCATCATCATCCACAGACTCCGACGTTTGCGCTGCGCTGAAGACGTAGTTGGTTGTGATAGATATCTAATGAGTACTTTTCGTTTTGCCGATAGGCTCAATGACATCGCTTTGCAAAGTGAGCAAAACGCTTTCAGTTCGTCACCAGGTAGAGGTTTAAGCCAGTTTTTTAATTCATCATGAGCCTCCCACTCTTTTCTATACTTTTGGGTATAATTTTTTTCCTTGGGCGGCAGTTCCATTCATAATCGAATTTAATATTCTGAACTTCACTATTCTCACTCCCACGATGAAACGATACGATGGGCACACTCTTCAACTAACTTCTTTACTGTTCTTTCACTGAGAACGTGCAATTTCCTACCAAATTTAATCGAATTCAGTTAAAGAATGGTAAACAAAAATAATAACTCAGTGTTTGGGACTCCCCGACCATAGACTAAGTCCAGAAAGATACATATTTCCGTCTCAAACAAGTGTTCCCAAATTCCATATTGAAAAATGGAAAAACTAATTAGGCGCTAAACGATGTAAAATTCCAGATCTAGTGACAAAATCACCAAGGTGACAACACTGGTTTCATACAGCCAAGCCATCGTCAACATAAGCGATCACACGTCGGAACTACAATGCGTTCGTGATTTATTTCGCAGAACACGTCTTTGAGGAAATCCTGTCCCTAAGCACGTCTGATATACGTTCAAAGTTCACATAGGTGGACACATCTAGTCAGTTTTGTGAAAGAAAGACATCATAGCCTAGCCGTACCTAGATCAAAAATAGTTATTTTCATTCTGATGCTCATAGATAGCGTTTTAATCGTTTTAAACATACTTACGTGATTTACATAAATAACATACTTACGTGGTTTATGTCGGATTATAAGTACCTCACCGGAAATACAATTGGGTTAAATTCATGACGATACATTAAGATGTAAGATTAGCAATGTCAAAGGTAAACAACCTTTGACATAACCTTTTTCATCATTTTCATTATCAGAAAGTATTGATAAATCCAATACAGATCCATAAATATGCATTTCCTTTTCGATTGTCTGCTTTAAATTGAATTATTTGTCTGTCTGTTACATTGTAAAGCACCTACTTGATCCATGGTTTATTTTGCATCCATTACAGCGATTAGAGGAAAACTTTAAACAATAATATTATACAAAATGTTTTTGTTATTTAGGACGTCCTCGAAATTTTGTAGAAACGTACATACCGACTAGACAGGCTGCTCCAATAAACATTATTGCATAGGAATTTACCGCTGCGCCTGCGCTTCTTCCTGGCATGATAACCTCCACCTTCCACTTGAACCAATCAAATAAGATTTCTCGATATGAAACTTTTCGCTTCAGAAAGTTCGACCAGCAATGTTTGGTAAAGTCTAAAAGTTAATCTTCTTTGGCTTTCAGGGTCTATGCTCTTATTTGAAGAAGGTCTGCAATCCGAGTCAGATCCAGAACGGAGTTGTGATCGGTTTCGATGGCCGATATAACAGCAAAAGGTGAGAAATATATCTTGTCCATTGATAAAATTGCATAAAATTGACAAAACAATTCAACAAAAATCAATACTACTGCAAAGGGCTTTGTTCAGAATAAAAATTGGTAAAATACATTCAACAATAGATGAATCTTAAATTGATAATGTAGGTATTACAATGTTCAATGTTTCATATTTTGTAATTCAACCCAAAACAAAAGTAGGTAGACATGACTATCAAAATTCTCATGACTATCAAAACCTCGTTTGAATCGACTTTAGTCCATTCAATCTACCTTCAACATTTTACCGATTATCGGTTAATATAACTTTATTGTGCTATCAAGCAGCAACATTGATAATTAAACTGTATTGTAACAATCTTCTTCATAGTGACGTCACACAAATTTGGTCAGCGATCAATCAGCCGGGCGACTATTGCGTCATTCACACCACCGTCGTCGAGTCGCAAATTGTTTTGAAACAGTTGTTCTTATCTAGATGTCTCTACAGGTCATTTAGAAACAAATACATATTTGTGGGGAGGAATTGGTAAACGATTGTTGAAATTAAACCAAGCTGTTGCCGTCTAGGATAAGATATCGAGGCCTGAAGACAAGTTAAGAAATAAATAAATAAATAACTCATTTTAAACATTTAAATAGTAGAGAGCAGTGGTGGCCCAGTGGTAACGGCCGCGACTGACGAGTCGCAGGTCGTAGGTTCGAACCCAGACAGGCGCTTTACTTCGAATTTTGGTTCGAAGACATGCCTACTAGACCATGTATTATTGATACGGGCGGTCATCAGGGATCCAGTACATTGCACGTCAGTACTAACACCTTGAGCTGGCCTAGCCTAGTTCGGAGTATCTAAAGAATGCGAGGCGCAGCGTGGCGCGGTTGTCACTGCCGAAGAAATCAATGATGCTTGCCTAAAAATAAAGTTGAAAATAAATTACCTGGGACCCGTCTCTTTCCGCTTAGATGCGCTCACGAGGCAATGGGTGGCAAATGGGTTGGGCAGCGAAGTACCTACAGTAAACCAAAATATCGCCAGTTATGTTTAAGTCCCATGTAATAGAGGGCGAGCCTATTGCCACCAACCGGGCACAAATTCAAACTCCGGGTTGCTACTTAGAAAGGTCAGATAGAAAAACCCAATAACACTTTGCCCGACCTGTCAAAGTCAAAGTCAAATCATTTATTTGAAATAGGCACATAAATGACACTTTTGAATGTCAATATTCACAAAAAAAATTGAATTGATTCTAGTTGCCCATTCCCAAAGATAAATGATAAATGATAAATGATTTTATTTCTGTAAGTAGGTTTTTACAAACACTTTTACACGTCAATACTATTTTAAAAGTAGATGAGATCGGCGTTTCCTATCTGACTACTCTGAGAAGAAACGCCAAAACAAACTCAGAGGTCACAGTCTCTTTTAAAGTCCAGACATAATCTTGGTCAGGTCATGTGAAGACCATGTGGATTGATGTCTGAAATGGTCTTTTGAGGAAAGAACCAAACAGAATGAGTGGACCTGTCCAGTCAGTGCACGCATTTGTCAGTAATCATGCAGCTCAACACAACACATATGGAGCTCAACGATTCGACGAACATTACCAAAGAAAGGACATTTGGGTAGGCCGCATAAATTGCTCAAACTGCCAGACCATGATTAAAACTAATTTTAAAAATTAAAAATAGATTGAGATAAAAAAAAAACAACAAATCCACACTGCCTTCACATTCACAATAATTAAAATATTATAATACTTTACAAAGTAAATTTTCACGTCATGTCAAAGTGTAAAAATCCGAGAATAAACATGGTCAGATCATATGAGGACTCTGTAGACTGGTGTCTGAAATGGTCTTTTGAGGAAAGAACCACACTGATTTGAGTGGACCTGTCCAGTCAGTGCATGCATTTGTCAATCATGGTGCAGCTCAACTCAGAACTAAGGAGCTCAACGATTCCACGAACAATACAAAAGAAAGGACATTTGGGTAGGCCGCGTTAAGTACTCAAACAGCCAGACCGTGATTAAAACAACTGAAAGAACAAAAAAAACAATGACTCACATAGTCCTCACATTCTCAAAAATTAAAACAATGTTATACTTTAAACAGTAAATATAAAGATGTCATTGTTTATCTAAAAAAAATCAAAAATAAAAGTTTAACAGCAAATTAAACATAGACAATATCTGTGTAAACTTATTGGAGCAGCTCAATCCCAAGCCTTCTTGTCCTCAATATAGCCTTTGACAGTATAATAGGCGTTCTGGCATAATTTCCGCTTTATAAATGATTTGAATTTATTAAGGCTTAGTTCTTGAATGTGGCCAGGAAGTTTATTATAAAAACGAATACTTTGACATTTAAACGAGCTACCTATTTTCTTGAGTCTGGTAGTAGGAACAACAAATTTGTGTTTGTTCCTAGTATTTATGTTATGGATATCACTGTATTTTTTAAACAGATTAATATTTTTATGTGCATACAAAAGATTTTCATAAATATACTGAGAAGGCACAGTCATTATATTAATCTCTTTAAATTTGTCTCTGAGGGAGTGTCTGGGACTTAGTTTATAAATTGAACGAAATGCCCTTTTTTGTAAAACAAAAATTGTCTGAATATCGGCGGCATTTCCCCACAAAAGGATACCGTACGACATCACACTATGAAAATAACTAAAGTATACTAAACGGGCTGTCTCTAAATCAGTTAAATTACGAATTTTTCTAACGGCGTATGCTGCAGAGCTTAGTTTTTTTGACAATTTATCTATATGGGGGCCCCATTGAAGCTTGGCATCCAAAGTTATGCCTAAGAATACTGTGGTGTTTTCGGGTTTCAACTCTTCACCCTTAATAAGAACACTAGTTTCTACTTGTCTAACATGAGGTATCGTAAACTTAATGCATTTAGTTTTTCTCTCGTTTAGAAGTAAGTTATTAACATTAAACCAGTTAACTACTTTAGCAAGGGCGCTATTTACATTGTCAGTAACCAGCTGCTGACGTTTGAGTTTAAATAAAAGTGAAGTGTCGTCTGCAAACAACACTATATCATGATTATCCTTTATGAGGTAAGGCAAGTCATTAATATAAATAAGAAACAAAAATGGGCCAAGAATTGAACCCTGGGGGACCCCCATTCTTATTACAGATCCAGGTGATCTTTTTCCGTTAACATCAACTGTCTGAATCCTATCACTTAAGTAAGAAGTAAGAAGATCCAGAGAGGCATTCCGGATTCCGTAGTGGTGCAGTTTCCTGATCAATGTTTCATGAAGAACACAATCGAATGCCTTGGACAAATCGCAAAAGATCCCCAAAGCATCGCATTTGTCCTCCCATGCCTTGTAAACATGTCCTAAAAGTTCAACTCCGGCATCAGTAGTTGAACGACCCCTTGTAAAGCCGAACTGTTTGTTATGCAGTAATTTGTGTTTATTAAAAAATCTTTGCATTTGATCTAAAATAAGTTTTTCAAAAATTTTACTAAAGGTAGGCAGCACTGAAATAGGTCTATAATTAGTAGGGTCTGATGTGCTACCAGATTTAAACAATGGTATTATTTTACTGTTTTTCATAAGATCAGGAAACTCACCACGGTCAATACAATTATTAAAATTAACAGCTAAAGTAGGTGCTACAATATTTATAATGGACTTAGCAACATCCACAGAGTTACCCCATAGATCTGCGGTTTTTTTAACATTTAATGTGTGAAAGGTTTTAATTATATCTCTACAAGTGACATATTGGAAATTAAATTCAGAATCACAAACTGGAACGTTTTCTTTAAGTAAAGACTCTGCAGCAGTGGGCGATGAGTTTAGAGATTTAGTAGTCGAAACGGGAATCTCCGCAAAGAAATTTTCGAAGGTCGCGGCGACTTGAGAATCCGATTGAATTAAATTGCCATCAATTGCAAGGCTGTAGTCACTACTTCGGTTGCATGATCTTCCCGTTTCGCTATTAATGATATTCCATGTCATTTTAATTACATTACTGCTATTTTTAATCTTTGAACTCAAGTAACGTGACTTGGCTATGCAACAAACTTTTTTAAATAATTTCGAATAATTTCTAACATATAAATTAAATTCAGCAGTGTTTATACAAGTCCGTTCATCATACAACTCATAAAGACGTTTTCTACTTTTATGTATACCAACAGTGGCCCAATCACTGAAGGAAGCGTTACCATTAACCGAGAATGTCTTTGGAATGAAAGTTTTATCAAATTTTTTTCAAATTTTTTTTCAAAGTTTTATCAAAAAGAACGATAGTTTCGTATGGAGAAGAATGGGCAAGAAAATCCACTGTTACTCTTTTAAAATGTTTTACAATATGCTGTGACATGAATTTTTAATTACATATATGTGATTGGACCTGTGATTCGAACCTAGGACGTCATACTCAGAAGTAGCGCTTGCGACCACTAGAACAACGAGGCAGTCAGTAAAAGGAATTCTGTCAATAAGACCACGTTCGCACAGACTTAAAACATCACTGGATTTTCAATTCTCGGAGTTAAACCGAGGATTGAGAATCCAACATCGCGTCACGTCAACAGCCGGTCGAAAAAACACACTGTTGGATTTTCAACTCTCGGCGCTAACCAGTGCGTTGAAGATCCATTGCGCGAAAAAATCCCGCCCCGATGTTTTACGTCGGTGCGAACGTGAACTAATAAAACGAATGACTTAGTCAGTCAAGTTCCAAGTATTTGTATAATGTGACTGACATTTTGAATACCGACGAGCGCCATTATATGAAAGGAACAGTGTTTCTATTGTGTGGCTCGACAGAAATAATTATTTCTATCTATGATGCATGTTTGATGAAAGTATTATACAGAATGACCCGTTTACAGTACCTAACCAATCATTTCTATCAATTATAAAGCAAATCAAACTATGATTAAGCGCTGAACACAAATGGTGTTGTTCGGAAAGAAGTAGGAAAGAGCATTAAAAAAAAAATGTGGTGTCGGGGGACCCTCATTAGGAACGAAGTTCCTTTCACTTTTTCTTCAACTTATGATTATGAACTCCGAATGTAATTGATTTCACTATTGGCTAAAGCACCCTTGAAAACCATGAAAACTCTCTCTATAATAAAAAGTTGCATCTTGCATTTTAACTTATCAGTCGAAGATGGCGCATAACGGTTTTAGGAAAAGACTCTCCAGACTCCGGGCTGCTAGCTAGATAGAAAAACCTAATAACACTTTGCCCGACCTGGGAATCGACATCATGCTCAACAGTAGCTCTTGCGACCACTAGAGCAACGAGGCAGTTAATCCATCAATCAATCATAAATATAACGTAATTAAGGCTAAATAAACGTTCTGAAAACTGGCAGTTTTTCTGGTCAAAGAAGTGCTTAAAGACAAGAATAAATTAATAACACCGAAACTAGCAAAAATCGTAATATGTAGTTTCCTCGACACGAGTACTATTTTGATACATACTTACATAGTAACACAATGTCATTATTTGCCTTATGTGACGTCATTTACAACAGACCGGTGTAAATAAAGACATCATAATTCTAGTATTTTCCTTATGCGGCACTGATTTCAGCACCAAGATGCCATATTAACCTTCTTACTTAAGTATTGTTTGACTGAGTTGTTTGCTTGTTTGATGTGAAATTGTAGTCATAGGCTGGTGCAAATATTCATCATACTGAAAGTAAATGACGATGGTTACCTTAAACAAAATGAGTGTAGACAATGATGCACAATTTCGGCATAGACTACAATGTTACATTGATTTTTACACAATTACAAAACAAACTAGGATGGTAGTAACAAAAGGTATTTACAAGGCAGATGTGAGTGGAAATACCGAGTGGGACGCCCGGAACGCCCCAGTAGACCATGACCATGTAGTGACCTTATTGTTGATTTTCTTCAGAAAGGTCAGGTGCGTGAGTGCATGACCGTAAACGAAGCAAAAATAGTATGTTAGGATCTCAGCAGTTGGCGTTCTATAGTTTCTGCCTACCCCCATAGGAAGAAGGTGTGAGTTTATGTGTGTATGTACTATGTGTACACATACAAAAACATAACATTATGGAGGTCGCTATACCTATTGTCGTAAACCGTTGACACAAAACAGGCTAGTCAAAACAAAGCGTGTCGTGATTGTGTCATTATAAGTGTTCTTTTACAAGAAGATATTATTATGTATGCTTCAACAGCGTTCTAGGAAATCTTGAAATAGACTTCGGACTCAGGCCGAAGCAAAGACAACCTGGAGATTCAAAGATGACTCCGCCTTGCTCGAGGAGAATGACTACAATAGAAACGAGAATAGTCGACGGAGTATAGTGAAAATGAAAATATGCCCAAAACTTTTATTTTATTTGAATTTTATTATTAGTTTCCGACTTGATTATTTTTATTTAACATTGTATTAATGATTTGATGACATTGTATTTACTTTTATGGTGTGATTTGTTGTAATTGTACTAAGGGAGAACCTGAAGTAAATGGTTTCTATTTTTATTTACATATTTAATAAAAGAAAACTGTCAGTTTTCTCAAACAGGTTCACACACACAGGTGACAGGTTTCAGGTTTCTAGTTTTCAGTTTTTTATGTAATAGATTCTATCTGTCATTTTGTACTTAAAGCTTGACGCGTGCTGTCCCACAAACAATAGTGCACTTAGTATCGAGTCAAACTCAAATTCAAAGCATTTAATTCAAATAACCCAATTGGGATGATGACAATTTTTTTTATTTTTGTCTCAAAAGACTGTTTGTTTCCAAATAGCGCAAACTATATTACAAAAAGTGTAAAAGCTTAAAAAATTGCCAAGTTATAAACGTTTTCAGATTTTTGTTAGACAAGGACCACACTATCGTAGAAACGACGTCACGACTAGGGAACTTCATACTAGCGCCATACATTGTCAGTACCGCGCGACAAGGACGGCAATAATCCCCTCCAAAAACTTTTAAAGCGTGTATCTGCTTCAAATTTACACCGATTTAACAGATTTTTTCGATTATCTCATTTTTACTGAACATTCTTTGAAATGACATTATTTTTATGTACATTTTTAACAGTAGTCATCATCCCAATTACAGACACTTTTGAATTGTCAAGATCACTCTTGTGAATCAAATAAGGTTATATCATTTATGTTGAAATTATGCACGTAAGAAATGATACTTGTGCGTAAAAGCGTCCGTAATATAAAGTTAAAAACAATTCAAAAATAAAATTTAATTAAAATACGCCGTGGCAGCTAAGAGATGACAAGTCCCTACGGACGGCGCCCGTTCACGAACATGACGCATGGATTAGCACCATTCGACTCAACCATTTGGAAGGGAGATACAGTATCCATCACAGGCGCCATCATCAGCGAAACATTAGAGTGAGCATGACATACTCTCAGCCGTCAAGAGTGTCCTGTCGTCTACACGCTACAGGAGTTGATGGACGCAACTGAAAATGCCAAGCTCGACTGACTGTATACAGGCTTACTTGTTATTTGACGGATTCTTACCAGGACCTGAAGTGCAACAATTATACACCCCATAAAGCCCAGGCGAAAATAACTCTCAAATATTCATCAGAATTCGTCACTAAATTTCACTTAACTGTAAATTCTTAAATTTAATTGTCTTCATTGATATCACATTGTGTGCTGGAAGGAGTTTAACAGATTTCTAAAATCATCTACGTACAGTCCGCGAGGCCTAAGCTGAGCTTTGCATATGTGTGTGTGAGTGCACATAGCCACGCGTCCTTTGCTTGGCCATCGGCCAATCGGACAATCGACCTGTGGCGCTGTGCGATCGCACGATCACCTTGGTGCGATTGGTAATCCTAATCAGTATCACTCACTCAAATGCAAAGCTCAGCTTAGGCTTCGCGTACTCTACATGAACTTTGACACCAGTTATCTCAAAATTTTACAATGGCATGAGGTAGGAGCACAGAATACATAAAAGTAGGAGTGAACTTGTAGAAAATTGGTACAAATCGTCACGTAACAAAAAAAACGTTATGCCCCATGAGAGTTTTAATATATATATATAACAGAAAGAGACAGAAAGAGAGAGTTTTCATGGTTTTCAAGGGTGTTGAAGTCAATAGTGAGGTAAAAATGAAAATCCAAGATGGCGATTTCAAATTTTATCATCGTCGTTTTCATGGTTTTCGAGGGTGCTACAGCCAATAGTGTTTATCTTATTTCATTATCAAGGTCTTCTAGCCACTTCTCTCGTCTCTCGTGAGTTTTAATATTTTCTAGATTTGCTATTGTCTGTCCGACTTCTAAACAAATGGACCTGTAGTCACAATACAGTTATACATAGACTTAGAATATAATAAAATAATCGTGATGAAATTCCGTCACGTTTTGCAAGTTAATCGCTCACTTGGAAGTTAAGTATAATACCAACGTAGTAGTTGATTAAATGCAATATGATTAAATACGCAACAAATTGTATTGTATTAATTTTTGCAGCCATAGGACTATTGAAGTAACTAGCTAATAGAAACAAAAACGAATAGTAGGAAAGAAGCTTGGTCAGAAGTGAACGTGAACTCATTTTAAATACAACGGTAGATTACCTGATTGATAAGGCACGACTGTAGACATGTGGCGGCATCTACACCGCTACATGCGACTACGCATCACACTGACGTTACGCAAAATCCTGCATCGCGCAAGCAGAATTTACCGCGCAACTATAAATACAACGTTTCGACATAAAGAGTACCTCGTAAGCAAAAACATGTATGCTTTTGTTATTTTGTATTTTACCATCTTTTATACCATGTTTTTAAGCAAATAAATATTATTCTATAATATTCTAAGAGGTAAGCTAATTCTGGAGAAAGAACATCAGCATTGCCTTGAGTTAATCACAGTGACCAACTATACTTATCTTTTAAGTAGTTGTTGGTAGAATAATATGCCTTTAAACCAAGCCTGGATTTTACTTTAGCTTTAAATGCATTAAAAGGCAAATCTAGCAAAGAAGAGAGAAGCTTGATATAAAAGGTTACACGAAGCCCAATCAGGTGAGTTATGAACATTATGAAGCCGGTGAAAGGGAGCACGTAGTTTTTCCTTATTTCTTGAAGATGATCAAATTACTTGATCTTATTTGGCGTCCATCTTCATCGCCGCGCGGACAAAATAATTATTACAAATAAACGCCGTATCCTACCAATTAAATCCAGCCAGGAGACTGAATAACTGATTCTTGATAGGTGCAGTCTTGTCCAATTAAATGCGTCTTCAATTCAATTGTTCATAATTTATTTATACATATATGTACCTATGTAAAATGCGCTGTTCCGTAGACGCAAAAACTGACGAATTATCTTGCAATCAGAAACTCGTTTGTGTGTGTGATTTTTCTAAATGGCAATATTGGTTTTGCTTGGGCGATAGTGAGGACAGCGTTAGGCAAATTACCACAATTAAATAATAATTAGGATGCTAATAACAATGCTGATTGTTCACAATCTAGGGCACGATGTAATTGCTTTAACTGCTAAGTATTTTACATAGAGTACCAAAGTTGTTTTTAGCTACAAGGAATGATTGTAGGATTAGTACACTCACAGACACACAAATGCGCTCGCGCATTATAATCTGTTTTTTTTTTTTTTAATCAGCTTTTCAAAATAACATTTTTGAAATAAGAGAGATTTCATACTCCAATTTCGTGAAAACTGTTACATGTACTGCAATCTATTTTTTATATTTAAATTGATTATTATTTATTAACGTACGATGGCACATGGCACTCGGTTTTACTCACGAAGTGCCCGCCAGTTAACCCGCGTGTGTCACAATTATGCGGAAAAATATGTAAATTAATAACAACTTTCGTCAGTTGTAATAAGTCTTAAGTTTGTATGAACAACAAATAAGCTTTTCGTCAAATCTGCGTGAGCACTTCCACTTGTTTTTTTTGTATTCCGTGGTTTTACAAAAATATTGTTATCTCACGAAGCGTCGCACGCTTTACATGTGGTAACTAAAGTGTTCAAACACGCTGTGGATATGTGCGTGAAGACAAGTAGCGTCAGGACATAGTACACACACACGCAACCACTTGCGACTTCGCCATTGTCTCGGATGGTACCGAGAAGTCCTGCGCGCGCTTACACACACATTCACAGCGTGTTTGTCCACTTGATAACCACAAGTAAAGCGATCGTCGCATCGTTAAATAGAAATACTACACGGCGAAGTGTTACTCAATTACCCGTTGCCTCTCACTGCTAAGAAAAAGAAATATCGATAAAAAAAAAACTGTGCTAAACCGTCTTAGAAACATCCTCAAAATTTCGCGTCACTACACAACTAACATTCATCCTCTTCCCCAGGTTCGCAGAACTAACAGCGCAAGTATTCCTAACATCGTCGATACCAGTTCACATCTTCACAGAAGTATGCGCCACGCCGTTGGTCTCTTTCGGAACCATCCTTTACAACGCAGCCGCCGGAGTCATGGTCACGGCCTCACATAACCCGAAGGAGGACAACGGATACAAAGTGTACTGGAGAAATGGCTGCCAGATTATATCGCCACATGATGAGCATGTGCTGGAGGAAATTAAACAGTGTTTGGAGTGAGTATTTGAATGTGTTTTCTTGTTGTGAAATATTGTATTCATGACAGCTGACAGTGAGCTATTACTGAACATCTTAAAGATAAGGCTATCCCGATTTTTGAAAATAAATAAGATGATGAGTTCCAAATTATTGAAAGTTACAGTGGGTTTTGTTTTCTTCGTGGACTTACAGACCAATATCATTAATACCAACATGTGACATCTACCAACCCGCACTGAGCCCGCGTGGTGGATTACGGCTCACTTACTCTCAGCGAGAGGAGGCCTGTGTCCCAGCAGTGGGAACATTATAGGCTGATTATGCCTATGCTATTCTAACAGTTACAGGGCACTAGTTTGCTTCCTGGCTGGTTAAGAAAGAAAGCAAATTTTTTTTTTATTCATAAACTACTATTTTCAGCGTGGTGGATAACCTAGCCCACTCCCTGTCAGAGAGTCGACTTGGGTCTCAGCTGTGGGAATATTATTCGCTTATTATTATGTTATTATTTAGCGCGTCTAAAAGTCTTTTTGAAAAAAAAATCACATTGAAATATAGTTTACTTACAGACAGGCGCTTTACTTTTTGTAAATTATTTCATCTCCACTGCTTTCAAAACGGTGAAGCAAAACATCGTGAGGAAACCGGCATATCTTAGAACCAAAAATTCAAGGCATGTGACATCTACCAACCCGCACTGGGCCCGCGGGGCGCATAACGGGCTACTCCGTCTCACTGAGAGGAGGCCTGTGTCCCGGCAGTGGCAACATTATAGGCTGATTATGTGTTATGTGAAATATGGTTTTCTCCGTGCTCAAAAATGTTTGTAATTTTATCCACCAGCATTCCCAACGAACACTGGGACATCAAGAACATTCGCTCCAACCCACTTCTCTCTGACTGCCAAGACGAGGTCACCAACAAGTACATGGAGACCATCATCAGTCTGAGTCCCGAGGTGTTGGAGGAGAACAAGAAGGCAGCTATAGATGTGGTGTACAGTGCTATGCATGGAGTTGGATATGAATATATTCTGAAGGCTTTTGCTACTGCTAATTTAAAGGTGGGTTCTGTTTGAAAAATAACCTTATGATTTTTCCTTAGTATATGATAGTAATGTACACCGCAGCTTGCGAACTACGCATCACGCTGACCTCACGCAAAATCAGAGTTTACCGCGCAACTAGCACATCTCACATTTATTCAAAAAAAGAAATAACTCAAAATTTCTGTTTTGTGGGAAAATACATTAAAAGTTTGACATGGTTAGCTTTGTGGCTTCAATTTATCACAAAAAAATAAGTAAATAGTTTAGGTTAATTGCAAAAGTAGGGATGAGTAGCGAAATGAATACACTAGTAGATTTTTTTGTCAGGAGGACGCTTCAATAAATAATTTAAAATAAAGTTCGTTGCTATTTCACTTTTCAATAAAGTACGTAAATAAATATTAGATTCGGACGGAGTAAATAGTAGTGTAAATGTTGCAGTATAACATTTTCAATTAAAATTATATTGCATGTGGACGTTTTTTTTGCATTGTACACCTAATAAGCATAAACTGTCAGAGAAATATTCTTAATTGTGTTTACATTTTAATACATAAATAATTATAAAAGTATTGTTTCGTAAAAATGACGTGTTTCATAGTTTTATCCGTGTTTATCAAAAATGGTTTAATTGGAATGTAGAACAATAGAAAAACACAACTTATAATATTTCTATGTAGTATTATCAAATGTAATTATAAATTAAAACAAAACAAAATCTTCCTAAAATCTTCTAATGAAATTAGCAAA
The DNA here is from genome assembly GCA_963555695.1 of Dasypolia templi. NCBI lineage: Eukaryota > Metazoa > Arthropoda > Insecta > Lepidoptera > Noctuidae > Dasypolia > Dasypolia templi. The sequence goes on along the minus strand of OY743137.1, from coordinate 5,549,452 downwards.
ACCATCTTCCCGACATCAATCATCGGGCAGTTGCCCACCGGACACGACACCTGACTGGTCGGAGGATCCTCCCTTTTTTATAAACGATGAGTGACAACGAAGACATAGTTCGCCATTAACGACCACGAAGACATAGTTCGCCATTAACGACCACGAAGACATAGTTCGCCAAAGGGCCTTGTTGAATGAATGTATGTGGAATGAAGAGATCAAAATTGTAACTCCAGTTTTTGTGTCATAGTTATGATTATCATTTCGATAAGCCGCTTCGTGGATTAAAAATGTAAGCCAAACTGACCATGTTCCAGATAATGATATCATTACATAACTGGCGAAATGTGGGTGTACTATAGTTACACCTCTGTCCAACCCTTCGGGGAAACAAGGCGTGATGTTATGTAGGTATGTTAAAATATTTGTTTCCAAATAGCGCAAACAATTTTATAAAAAGTGTAAAAGCTTAAAAAATTGCAAAGTTATAAACGTGTTAAAATAAGTGTTAGACCAGCAGTGCTATTTTGGGACCATCTCACCGTGAAAACTTAGGTGAAGTGAGCGTGGAGTGAGCTGTCAGTGCAGTCTTCACGGTGAGATTTTTACAGAATCGGCATGCAGGACAGCACCACAGTAGAACTGACGCCACGACTTTGTAACTTCATACCAGCGCCATACATTGTCCGTAACGCGCGACAAAGACGGGAATAATCCTCTCCAGAAACTTTTAAAGCCTTTTGCTTCTTGATATTTATCTATGCCTTCTTTGAAATAGCATTATTTTTTTAACATTTTTTACATTAGCCATCCCTATTTTTATTTATCTCTTTAGTCAGATGACGTGAAATACAGATTTATTCAATAACAAACTTGACATGTATGTCTAAGTAAAAGCTTGTCATTTTGAATTTTACTCAACTACCCCGTAAAAGGGGGTTTGGGGATGTCAAATTTCGTATGGAAGCATTTTAACGCGCGGTTCGATTAACTCGAAACTCATTATTTATAATTAAGATCAAAAATAAAGTATAACGTATTTCAGGGTTTTTAAAAAATCTACCCCTAACGGTGTGAAAAGGGCTAGAGGTAGTCAATTTTATAAAGATTTTTTTACTCTGTGGCTTGATTAACTCGAAAATTTATATTAATAATCTTTAAGTCAATTAAATGAAACATGGCAAACGATTTTCCAAAATTCCACCCCTACGGCCTACGGGGGTGAAATGAGGGAATACATAATATGAAAAATAATTGCCCATTGGTATATAAATGTATTTGAAAAGTGGTGGAGGGGTTGTTAAATTTTAGAGGGGAAAATACGAAATCTACGGGACGAAGTCGCGGTGCTAGTTGTATTTATTTATCTACAACACTTATTTCATTCAATAAACAATTTCATTATCAGTATCCACCTGCCTTTATTTAAATTTATTTATAATCATTGGTATCTATCACCATCAAGGGCGGATCCAGGGGGGCCAAGGCCCCCTCCAGATGGGTCAAGTAAAACCAAGAACGCCAAACTGAAAATCATTAGAACTACTTTCAGTTATAGGTACCGTAACAACGTAACTCCTATAACAGTATGTATGGTCAAAAGAAAATCTGTCCAATCCGTCTGGGAGGGGAGGGGGCAGAAATAAATCCTGGATCCGCCCTTGATCACCATCGCCATCATCTCCCTTCAACTGTTCACTTCGATCTCAGCCTCTTGAGTATCATAGACATCTGACGCATATCTCAATTAAAAACTGTTCACTCACAGCCACCAATCAGCGTGAAAGAACAGCAGGACCCGAACCCTGACTTCCCCACGGTAACATTCCCCAATCCTGAAGAGTTAGAATGTCTGAAGTTAAGTACAGAGCTGGCAGAGAAGAATAAAGTCAAACTTGTCCTGGTCAACGATCCTGATGCTGACAGACTGGCCGTCGCCGAGTATGATGATAGGTAAGGGCCATATTCTGAGGTGATCTCGCTATAATTATGCATTTTGTTTGGCTTACCCGCCATACGCTACATAGAGCAAAATGACATTGTGATGATTTATATTCGCGGTATCTTTTATTATACAGGGTGGCATGTGAAACAAGTCCAAAGCAAGTTTTAGAAGCCTCTCTCCAAGGGCTTCCCGAAACACCCCCATGTGTGTTCAGAGATAATATGTAGTTTAGGAGCTAGACGGTTTTTAATATTTTTAGGGAAATTCTCACTTGGCTTCAGACTTTTTTACTTTGTGTCGCATTTATGGTACATATTGTTTTTTTATTATTAGTCCTTCAATTATGGTCTACGGTCGATAAAAAGTACTCTATATCTATCTAACGGACATAAGGTAAAAAACAATTTTGTTTCACACTTACAGTTAATTTCTCAATACTGAAGTATACAGGTTGTCACAAAAGTCGACATCAATCCGAAATCGGTCAAGTTATAATAGTTAACAGAAAAATATTTTAAAAAACTTCAAACTTTTTGAAATTTTCAACAAAAAAAAAAGTAGATATTTGTAGCAGCAGGAGTTAAAAGACCGTAGATTATCTCGATTATTCTTATAAATGCCCGTAATTTTTAAAATACATAACAAAGATTTTTTTTTTCACCCGGCTTGATGTCGACTTCTGGGACACCCTGTATTACTTGTTTCCGCTTGGAGTTATCCATTTTTATGCTCTTCCTAGCATCTAATTAAGCAAAAAATTGACACAGGTTAAGCTTTACGGAGTGTTTAATTATTCAAAATGGGTCACACTATCACGTCCCGGAATGAACGTCAAATTACAAGTCAACCTGTATACGTATTTGTGTCTACTGTTTTAGAGGTCACAATGCAATGCTCCACGTTACCGGATGTAACCATGCCAAAAACACGCACTCCCTTTGTCAATAACACTGAACTGACGTAACAGTCTTCGCGCAAACTCCAGCTGGATTGATTGATTGACATATTGTGAAGACTTCCTCTTGTCTCTGGCAACGTTTAGGTTATCCTCACACGAATTGACGCATAATACCAACGTTTGCAGTCATAACTGCAACCAAACACTAACATCTAACCAAACCATTTCAGTACAAATTCCTGGCACATCTTCACCGGTAACGAGATGGGAGCTCTTCTGGGCTGGTGGTTGTTAGACCATTACTGCAAGCGAGTGAATCACATGCCGGAGTCCGAGGTCTACATAATGGCCAGTATCGTGAGCTCCAAGATGTTGAGGGCTATCGTCAAGGGACGGGGCGAGTTTGTTGAGACTCTTACTGGGTTTAAGTGGATGGGTGAGTTCATGTTTAATGATCATAATCAGCCTAAAATTACAAACTCCTTCCTGCCCCTCTAATAATGCTTATGACCGCCATCTTCAATGGCGCCTTGAGCAACAACATCTTCCCACAAACGTGGAAAGAAGCCACCGTCATCGGTATCCCAAAGCCAGGCAAGCCAAAGTCTGAGCCCTTTAGTTACCGTCCCATTTGCTTACTCAATGTTCTCGGCAAAATCTACGAGAGGCTTCAAAGACTATGCCGAAGTAAAGAGCATAATACCCAACAAGTAGTTTGGTTTCCGAACCCAACACTTGGGTATCCACCAGGTCCACCGTATCGTAGAGCACTTGTGCGCTGGTCTGCAGCGAAACGCGACGACGGGTGTGCTATTCTTCGACATAGCGAAAGCTTTCGACAAAGTCTGGCACAACGGCTTGTTATACAAGCTTTACCAACTCGGAGTGCCAGATCATCCAGTGCTCATCTTACGAGACTTTTTGTCAAATCGCACCTTCCGCTAAGGGCTCCGTTATATCTCCCTTTGTCTTCACGCTGTTCACTAGCTAAATATCTAGACGTGGTCCTAGACCAAAACCTCACCTTCAAGGAGCACATTAAGGCGGTTCGTGCGCGCGCCTCCTTAGCTCTTGGTAGACTCCACTTTTTATTAACAGCCTGTTGCAAACTGTCACTTAAACGCAAAATGCGCATCTATACCGCCGTCATCCGATCCATAACGACCTATGCCTGCGTTGTATTTGCGCACGCTAAGCCACTTCATCTCTAAAAGATGCAGACCATCCAGAACCGTTTCCTCGGAAAGGTCACGACACCCGTGACCTTTCTGAGGAAACGGCCCTACTATGTCCGTAATGTAGATCTCCACATCGACATTAAAATGCCTACCATAAACCAGTTCATGAAACGCATATTTATACGTTTCTTCGACAAATCAAACTTCCAAATCCCCTGATTTCAGCTGCCGCCCGCTATACTCCCTCCCGCATTAGCAGTATTCGCCGCCATTACCCTCCTCCAGGAGAGTAGTAAGGCCACCAGCACTTTACACAAGCCTAAAACCCGATCGCCGTCCTACCGCCCTCGCCCCCTCGCCCGGCCGCACGCCCTCCACGACCCTTGCTCGAGCCAGCCCGCGCCGCTGAGCCTGTAGCTTTAAATTCGTCCCCAAATCACTCAAATCCTGATCCAGCTAGTCTTCCAGCGACGCCCTAAGCCGAGGTTCGTACCCCACAGGGGGTGCCCTAAGCGTGTAGTCGCTTAGTTTTTATGTTTTATAAGCCCTGGCTGGAGGCCTTAATTTATTAGGGCATCCACAGGCTACCCCAGTTAAGTGGACGACAACCTCCTAGGTTGACCTGCGAGATGCAATTACAAAAAAAAAATATTAAGACAATTTTTTTTTTCAATTTTAATTTAAGGTTAAAAATGCAATTTTATAAAAATGGCAGTATGCCCAATAAAATTATTCCAAATGAAATTCTGCCATCTTCATATTATGCCTAGTCAAACTTTGGCAAAAGTAATTATGCCAAATAAAATTATGCCATATAATGGCGGCTAATTATTTGAACAATAAAAGCTTGTTACATAAATAAAAAATATTGTAAAATGTTCGTTTCTAATTCCTAAATACATTCTATAAAAGTTTTTATATTTTAAACTCCGTGGTTAATAAATATTGAGAGTTTCATTCTTTGGTTTTTTTGCGGTAAATATGAACTTTAAAACAACTTATCTCAACAATGTTGCCAACTGAATGCTTTTCGCGCGATCTAGAACTTTTTCTAGTTGTGGACTGCAGTAATACGTCTAAGAAATACGTACTAGGAGATGGCTGGTGGTATAAATAAATTGACCTAAACGCAATACCTATTTATTTACTATGTCGTCGTTTGAAAGAGGTAACAAGTTTTTTGTTTTAGTTGTCCGAATGAATGATAAAATGGCAACTCAGACTTTGCGTTGTTAGCAACACTGACAGTGACAGTTGCTCTCGAGCCGCTGTTTTTGTTTTCCGTTTGGCTTCGCAGGGTTTGTGCATTCAGCCAGTGTCACGTTTAGTTTATTACCAAGGAAACAAAGCTAGGGAAACGAAAATATAATATTTACAATAAGTTATAATGGGATTTAGGGATAAAATCTATAGGATCAGTATTTATAACAGTGATACCATAATGAATAATGAACTAAAATTACAAATTAATATTATTTAAAGTAATGAAGGATACTATACATTTATATACAGGAAAGCTATTGGTACAAAGTCAAGAAAGTATTGTGGTAGGGAAAGGAGTACGAAGGGACAAGAGGTTACTGAGAAAGTATGAACGGTCATATAAGGGGCACGAGAAAAAATTGTGATCTAAGTCACCTACGTCTGTGCCACACCTGTTGTTATATATGTTTGGGTTACAGATGACTTGTTTTATTTCTTTATTAAATAGTTCATTATTTTATCATTTATTCAAGAAACGAAAATTCACACGATTGACGATAGTCAAAAAACTTTAAATACACAAAAGTTGTATCAAATTCAAAATTCCCGCCAAAAATACTAAAGTCTCAATATTTATTAACAACGGAGTTTTTTGACGAAAATCTTTTCTAATATAAGTCTAGGAACTTATTACGAACATTTTACGGTAGTTTTCATTAAAGTAACAAGCTTTTTGCTTCAAATAAAATGATGTATGGGCACCTGCCATTGTTCTTTGGCACCTGTGTAGACCATTACCTGGAGAAGGACATAGGATATTTTTATCGATATTCCCACTGGATCGAGTATGCGGGCGAAACCACGAGGCGCAGCTAATGTGACAGACAGATTTTTGTTGAACCCATGTATCAAGAGATTGGCAACACTGCTAAACAACCTATCAAATTATTCTAATTCCAGGCAACACCACACTTCTTTTGGCACAACAGAACAAAATGCCTTTATTCGCGTTTGAGGAAGCTATCGGCTACATGTGTGATCACCGCGTACCTGAGAAAGATGGAGTCTCCGCTGCAGTGCAGGTAACTAACATAATTAACGGTGAATTTCACCAATGAAAAGAGAAAAAAACAGACACAAAGAGCTGTCAGTGTCAAAATTGTTCTTGTATATCGACACTGACAGTTCTTGAACTGGGTTTTAATGTGCTGATTGCGTTCAGTTTCATAGGTGAAGTCGACACCAAGTTGCAATATGGAAAAGGTTCTTCGATCAATGTGCCCTGACCACTTACACATATTGTCCGTACCGCGCGACAAGGACGGGAATAACCCCCTCCAAAAACTTTTTAAAGAGTGTATCTTCTTCATACATGGAGTCAACATCACTTTGGAAACCAGCCGTAGGATATTTCAGCAGGACTCTGCTCCATTGGCGGTGAGGGATAATTGCAAAAGCCCCTGGATGACTACGAGAATAAATTCTATCATTTTGATGATTATGGGCTCGTTCAATCGAAAAAATTATTCATCTGAAAAAACGATGTTCTTCCAATTTTCAGCACCGGCGCGCTGTCTTAGTAAGCGATATCTTTCGAGACGTACATTTTTATCGTTTTTCTCGAGAAGTTGTGCCTTTCGTAGCTTGTATGCTGTCAGATTGAGGTCACTTTTGACAATACGTTGTACCGTTGACGCGACTTATGCCCAGCTCTCGAGACATTTTTCTTACCTTGGCCTGAGGATTGCGATCTAGTCTCTGTTTGATGATGTGCCGGAGCCTAGATGTCCTAACAGTCCTTTTTCTGCCTCTTACCGGACGGTCTCCGATATGGCCGAGCTCATTAAAGCGTTTAATAACTGAAGAAACTAGTTGTCGACTGACACCCAGAATGTTAGCTATCTCAAACTGCCTTTTTCCAGATTCATACAAAGAAATTATTGCTACACGTTTTGAAGACAGCGAAATAATTTTAAATTGTAAACGTTTCACTAAATGATTAATACTAAGTTGGCGCCAAAACAAGTAAAAATAGAATTTAAAAACATTAAAAAAAACAATCACGTTCTAATTTTGAAATCTTGCTTTTTTTTAATTTGTCAACATAATTTTGGGCCACCTTGTAATTACATCGATTTGAATTATTTTTTCTGGTTTTCATATTTTTACTATGCCTTCTTTGAAATGACATTATTTTTACAAAAAAATTTAATATTAGTCATCATCCCTATTTGAGATGATAGGAAAAATATTACCCAATAATAATGTACCGTATTTTCTATTACAGGTAGCCTCCCTAGCGTCGCACCTGTACGTCACGGGCTCCTCGGTCTTGAAGCAATTGCACTCGCTATACGCTCAGTACGGATACCACGTGACACATAACAACTATTACATCTGCCACGAACAGGCCATTATACAGAAGATATTTAGGCGCATCAGGAATTATTCTGGGCCGGGAGAGGTAACTATTGTTTTTTAAGGCAATCCCCGACCAATCGACCTTGAGTGTTCGGTCGTTCTCCGTCTAGCCTCTTTCTGTCCCGCTCCTTGAGCATGCGCCATATTTTTATTATTTAAATAAAAAGATAAATGGTACCGATATTTTTGAGTAAAATAAAATGTGGGTTATTAAGATTTTTAAATTATGTTTTCTTTATTTTAATCCTCAAATTATTACAACGTCACCGAAAAGAGATGCATCCAATCAATAATTTTAGTCACTTTATCAGCACACACTTAAAAACAATGATGAACATGCAGTGTGATGATAGGATATCGAACAATAATAATGTGCTTTTAAATGTAGTTTATTGCTCTTAATTAATGAGTTAATTGCCTCTGAATAAGGCACTACCGCAAGGTTTTATTCAAGGTAGCGCCGAATGCCCGCGTAATTCAAATTTTGTAACTGTTATTTGCAATTTGCAGATCAGTGTCAGCTTGTAAGTTAATCAAAATATGATTCGTGACCGTAACAAATATGTATTAATAGAACTATTATTATTATTGAAATCATCAATACAATCCTCTGCTAAGTTCATATAATCAATAGGATTATTTAAATTTAGATGGTTGTATTATTAATGATGATAATTCTGTAAATAGATACTTTGTTACGGTCGCAAATCATATCATACTATCATATTATATACCAACTTTGTTCAACCGAAATGCTGAGGTTACTGACAAGCTAACGCCTCCGACATGCTAAAGTCACTGACAAGCTAACTTCTCTGACATGTTAAAGTCACTGACAAGCTAACGTCACCGACATGCTAATGTCACTGACGAGCTAACGTTACCGACATGCTAAAGTCACTGACAAGCTAACGTCACTGACTTGTTAACGCCACCGACATGCTAATGTCACTGACGAGCTAACGTCACTGACATGCTAACGCCGCCACCAACAAGCTGAATTCACTGACAAGCTAATGTCACTGACATGCTAAAGCCACCGACATGCTGAAGTCACTGACAAGCTAATGTCACCGACATACTAATACGAGTATGACGTGTTCCGCCTGACTGGTGACGCGCAGCGGCCTGTGTACATTTTTACGTTTTACGCTTTTGCCGGCAGTTCTGCAGTTTAGTCGGCATGACTGCCTATTTTTTTTTCAACCAATGGATGTAGTAGAAATCAGTCTTTCTTTACAAGAAACACTAAGGCTTCAAAAAAGATTGTGTAAAGATGGACCTTTCCTAAAACCTTCTCTTCCTTGTGCCCTTTTTCTATTTTCTGCAGTCCCATCTCCTTCGTATTTAACGAGTATTCCGTTATTGAAGATTCCATTGTTTATCTACTCCACAGTATCCCAAGAAAGTGGGTTCGTGCGAGATCGTGTACATCAACGACTTGACCGCCGGCGTCAAGATACCTGAGAATGCCAACGGGGAAGCTCATCTGAGTAAGTATACATTTATTATTATACAGTTCGTCTCAAAATAATAATAAAGAGGAACAGATTGACTGACAAAATGAACAGAACAACTAATATTAAAGTCAAAGTCAAAGCATTTATTTCAAATAGGCACATAAAAGGCACTTTTGAACGTCAAAATTTTCATTAAATATAGAATTGATTTTAGGCGCCCCTTCCAAAAGGTAGTTTCGTATGTAGAAGAAGGGACAAGAAACTCCACCGTTACTCTTTTAAAATGTTTTACAATATTTTGTATACATTAATGTGAAGACGATGCACCAAGAATAAAAATACTATACCACAATAGGTAAAAAGAATTTAAAATAAAGCAAAGACAGTTAAATCAATCACGTGATAGGTACATGGTGCTCAATTGTAAATTTTAATGCGAAAGTAGAGATAGTCCCGATTCTGTTTCGTTTTGACACCTCTGACACACAATGACGCAGTGACTTGACTTCATTGGCACGGGTACATTATTTCATAATGTGTAAGCAGTGTGAGCTCACTCTTCTCGTCAAGACACGTTATCGCGTGACTAAGTACGGTGAGAGAAAATCAATCGATTTAAATCGTTGTTATCGATAGATTTTCATGATGGCCGCTATAATATGATGAAATTTTTCAAGGAAAACAGTAGTCTGATAAAGTTTTTGTTAGAAAGACACCTCTTGTTTCAATGCGATATACACATAACCTCAAGGCGCGCCTCAGAAGACGCTCAAAATCAGTATTCATAGTCGTCAGAGTGAGGAAATTATGAGTATGAGTCGAGGAAATGAGTAGCATACGTCACGAATACGTCAATTTTCAATAAACTCTTCAAAATACATGATGAAAATCGGATAAAATACCCGTGTTTTGGTTAAAACTGCTTGTTGACGTAGGACGTAGGTTATACGACGTACCTAGGTCGGTACGTCGTATAACCTACCTTATATTTGACAGTTGGTTCCTCGACTCAAACTCTCCTCGAATGAGGAAACTGTTTGAATTGAGGGGTAAAATTGCAACTATGAATATCAAACCACCTAAGTGAGGTTGAGTCAAGTCGAGGAAGTCATAAGGTTAGGTATGAGGAACAGGGTGTAAAGTTCACTCATCGTCTATAGCAAAGGATCCTCCGACCAGACGGGTGTCGTGTCTGGTGGGAAACTGTCCGACGAGTGATGTCGGTACGTTGTATATATGCTCGTTGCGCGGGAAACTCTGCATGCGCGATGCTGGGTTTTGACTTAAAATATGGGTGATCGTTTCATGTTCTTAGTTGTTTTGACAATTTTAAACATTGTATTCGTCTATGTGACTGTGTTCACTGTCTTCGTCACTATTCTTTGGCAGCCTTGTTACACTAACACCCAATCCTGAGTATAAGCGCTCACTGTGCCTAGAAAAATTACCTACGCGTTACATAAAGACATAAACTCACGCCGTCTTCCCATGGGGGCAGAAACCACAGAACACCAGCTGCTACGATCCTTACATACTCCTTTTGCCGATGAAAATTATTAATTTTGAATCTTGAGATAAACCGCATAATGACTAATAAAATAATGTATTCTCTTTCTAGACGTAATTGGCACTGGTTTAGATCAAGACTACACATCAGGAGAGATGATAATATTCCGTTGCGGAAACGGACTGTCCGTTACCATCCGGACGAGCGGTACGGAACCAAAGCTGAAGTACTACTCCGAACTAGTGTGCGAAGCGCCTACTAGGAGGTAAGCAGAGATGTAGCTATGTTTATAAATAATTTCAGGTAATATAGTTATGGCATAAATCAAACAGTCTACGTGAGACTCCGGATTTTTTATTTGTCTGGATGTGATGTCTTGAACTTTAAAGTTGTAGTTGGGTTTTGGATTAGAACTAACTTTTTTTTATACTAACAATATATAGGATGTTTCAGAAATCGAAGTCAAACCAGAATCGGGTGATAGGTCAGGTCAAGTCATAATAGTTCCAAAAAAAAACTATGATATGTATTTAAGAAAATACGGGAATTTATTTAAAATCAAACGAGAAATGCTGTGACGGTCCTTTAACTCCGTAGGCTACATTTTTTTAAAATATTATTTTTAGAAAATTTTCAAAAGTCCCCGTCCCCGACCCGATTCCGGCTGGGCTTCGACTTCTGGGACATCCTGTATATATTTTTGGAATTAATTATGCCATTTCATTTGATATCCAGAGAGAGCAGTGTGAGTGTGTGAGAGCAGTGGTGGCCCAGTGGTAACGGCCGCGACTAACAAGTTGTAGGTCGTGAGTTCGAACCCAGATAGGCGCTTTACTTTGTGTAAATTATTTCATCACTACTGCTCTAAAAAACGGTGAAGGGAGACATCGTTAGGAAACCGGCATGCACCCAAAAATTCGAAGACATATGACATTTACGCGGCGTGGTGGATTACTGCCTACTCCCAGAGATGAGGCCTGTGTCCCAGCAGTGGGAACATACGCGGGACACAGAATATTTTCCGAAAATTAAAACAAATAAGTTAAAACAAAATAAGTATTACCTAATTTAAATATATTATTATATTAAATACACTAATTGAAATACAAATGTTTTAACCGAATAATTAAATAAGCAATATTAATATATTATTTCAAACAAAAACCAAATAAATAGATTGACATTAGTAATATAATTATTATAATTTACTTCCTACTACAAATTATACCATTCATTATATTGAGAGAATAACAAATAAATTCAAATAATACTCATATTATATTAATTACTTAAATAGTATTAATATTTGGTGATTCATTTATGGGGAAAATTTACAAATAGAAGCGATGCGGGTGAGAATATGGATGAACCCGTCCAGATATTTTTTGCTAAGAGAGAGAACCTTAAGAGTAAAGTCACTTACCTAACGATGGCCTCGTTTCTTGATCCTTGAACCAAGATTTCTTGAAACCAGCTGCCAGCGGGGGTGCACGTTCACCGCGAAATATTTGCTGATTCGATTTGTTAATTTTGCGGGTTGAATCCAAAAATGGCATGTCGCGTGAACCATTAAATGACAAGTGACAACACTCCAGTTGACTCCAGTTTCACTCTCAGACCGAATGATATCGGCGCGAACAATATTGATTTTAAAGACAGAATGTTTTCATTATAATAGTAAAAAGCAAAATCATAATAGCGCTTCCTCTCTCCTACTTATTTAAAGGTTGCTGTGCCCGACAGGGTACATAATTGTTTTTGTTTCATTAATACTAACCACCTGTTATATGAACATTATGGATTGCAACAAAAAATTATTGAATTTAATTGAAGCAATGCATTAGAAATATCCTTCAAAATAATTCAGATTCTGATGGATAATGTGTTAATTGATAGGGTAATTTCTGGTGTTTTACCAGCGAAAAAATAACATTTTAAGGTTTTTATTTAAATAATCATTTAATTGGACAGTTGATAACTGTTTTAAATGTGTTATCCTGTTTTAAGTATAGTGCACAAGGACCTGTACCCTGATTGCGTAATACACAATCAATCGGAAACTGAATCGTTTTGAAACAAAATTGCTAATCCATTGCTTCATAAGTTCGATAAAAAAATCTGCTCAACAATGTTATTAACGCAATTAGTGTTGTTGAACTGTCAAAATACAACAGATTAGTCGTAATCGTTTACGAAAATGTTTTACGCAATTAGGCTGCTGGCCCATGCTCCATACATTTTTGAACATCTCCTTTCTTATCATAATTTTTCTTTCTTTACAGCGAACAAGAATCCATGAACGCGAAACTGCAAGTAATCGTGAAGGAGTTTGTAGAAGAACTGCTACAACCCAAAGAGAACGGTCTGCTAGGCTAAGTTGGAGAAATAACTAGAATCAACAGAACCTCAACTTTAACTGAACATGTTAAACAAGCCACAGACGAAATTTAAAAGGTTTTCATTTTCAAAATTTCGTAGTATACATTCAAAGAAATTAGTTATTAAACAAATTAACGTCAATTCGTCGTGTTATAACCAATTCATGCAATTGTCAAAGAATGTCAGTAGTGATAATCTATGGACAATTTAAATTGGTAGCTATTTTGTCATCACAATTAAGTAACTCAATATTTTTTTTGTGTAGCGTGGTGAGTAATATCGTAATTTTGGTTAGTAAATGAAGTGTATCCGAAGATACACTTAAAAGAAAAATAACTTCATAACCACTGTAGGGTGCTGGGATGAAGAAGCCGAGCTTCGGTCCTGACTCCCGATGCCGTTCCCTGCAAGTTGATCTTCGGAAAGAAACAGTTACATGTTTTAACTGTTTCTTTATTTGTAACCACATTAGTTAACACATGACTAGTTCATCTGCACCTATTATTACCGACTTGTATTAAGGGGAAAGCACCAGGTTGTCCGCGTAATTCAAATTTTCTTTCGTTTTTTGCAAGTGCAGGTCATAAAAAAACATTTGCAACAGAAAATTTGCACGCGAGCAACCTAGCCGGGAACCCATTGCTTTATGCAAGTACCCGTGTTCACAATAGGTGTAGGCAGAAATACAGGGAGGGACATCGAAGCGAAACCTAACAACATGAAATCAATACCGGATTTTGAATTCTGAACCCCCCTTTTTTTTTGGCAGCGGCAGTGGGGGAGGGCGTTTCAGACTTCTAATGACTAAAACCCACCCGTGTTCCTATAGTTGCCTGTGCCAGGGCCACGGTTTCTCTTTAGAACAACCCTGCTTGGATATCGTCGGTTATCATGAACGGCTGGACCGATTATTATTCCATTTGATTTGTTGGAAATATCTCCGCCCCAACTAGCAGAATAATTATTAAAACATTGGAAAAAATCAACATCACTATTTAACAGTCGGGTTAGTTACACTATTTACATATCAAGAACGGCTGGACCGATTTTATTATCTTTGATTTGTTGTATTGTTGGATCTACGCCCCGAATAACAGTATAATAGTTAAAACTGGAGAAAATTACACGAAAAAAAAAATATATATATAATATTTTGAGGCGGTAATAAAATCGCCGGGCAAACTAATAAAAAAAAATTGCATACATTTTGAACGCGTATTAAACTTTTCTATGAAACTTTTTTTTTATTTGCTACCGACAAAGAATTTATACGCTACGTTTAGAATCTTGTGCTGAATTCATTGGTTCAGTTTGTGCGATGTCCCTGCCTCCTTGCATGTATGTATCATCAGAGTTCATTGATTCTAAAATCAATCGCAAAACAATATTATAGGATTCCACAAAATTATCACTAAAGTTAGTTAGCTAGAGTGAAATAGGTAATCGATTCCTAGAATCGATCTGTGGCCCTACTGTGAGTTTATTTTAACCATTTCGACTTTACGCATCGACCGCGTTCGGCGCTTCGATTGGCCCTTCACCATTCGCAAGTTGCGCTCCGATTGCCGAGGGCCAGTCGGAGCGCCGAACTCACACTAGGGCCACTGTATATTTTAAAGTTACGATCGATTTTTTCGTAGGTGTAACTGAGAGAAAACAGCTGTCCGTTATATTTTGTATTTAATTTTTACTTTATGTTACCAAGTGGTACAGGTGTATTTAGCAACGTATATCTTAATATTATTTTTTAATTTCAATGTTCTTTGTAATCAAATCATTTCATTAAATAATGCAATTCGTAGATTTTTAAGCATAATAACGTAAAATTGTTTCATATATTTTTTACTAAAAACAACGGAATTATCGAACCTTATACATTTAGTAACCCAATTTAAACGATAAGAATAGGTATTTGCTACCAAAGAAATTATGTTAAAACCATTACGAACTGTGATTGTATTAAAAAAAAAACATTTCCAGTAATTTTATAACATACAAAAAGTATTTTATTTAATTCCACGATTCAATTTGTTTCATAACGATTATAGATATAGATTCTTAATACAAAATTGACAACCTAAGACTGTATTTTGTTTTCTTCTTGTTAGGTTCTTCTTTAAAAAACAGGCTCGATGTTTTAAGCCATGTCTAAAGAAAAACCTTGTTAAGTAATAAGTGCTTTGATTGTGAGGCTAACGAACACTGATAACCAGACATAGGCTAGCTAGGCTAGAACACTGGCTACTGCTTGGCTTGAGCGTACGGTCAAGGGAGCGAAAATGTTAACCAATTTTCAATAACATGGTTTTTGAACAGTTTCTCTCAAAACCGTGAATGAAAACATCGTGAGAAAACCGGCGACAACGAAAATATCTAACACATGTGACATCTACCAACCCGCACTGGACCCGCGTGGTGGTGACGGCCCACTCCCTCTCGAAAAAAGAAGGCCTGTGTCCCAGCAGTGGGAACATTATAGGCTGATTTTGATAGTTTTTTGTTATTTTTTTGGTTTAAATACGTGCACAACAAAGTGTCGAAACAATAAGGTGAACGCAAAAATGAACCTTATAATTTACATTTTTTTAAATTTGGTTGACTGTACGTTGCACATTTACTAGCCATAACCTGGGCCGTGGTTCTTAGCCTTAAAAAGTAGTTCCTGTTAATGAGATCTAACCTGCATTTAAAATAACATTTCATAATTTATTGTTTAATGTTACTGAGTCTTTATCACGACAATAAAAGTTTTACAAAAAAACGTTGTTCTTTTTTTATTATAAAAAATATATTACAATAACAATAGTTTTGTAAAAGTCAAACAATGATTTTAGAATTTATTAAAGTAAAACTAAATAACATGACAATAATACTAACAACGGACAAAATACTTAGGTACTTTGTTTTATTATCAAAATCTGCCGGTAATTCCAGGTCCGTATGAAGTATTGGTATAGTGTAAGTCTGATTTGCAAGAAGTTCTAGTATTTATAATTATGAATTCCTTGTTATTTTGAGATTCTAAACAAAGCCAATCCATAGTAGCCCTCCCGCACTGCCACAAGACAATTCAAAAAGAGGGCACCAATCATATCACTTCAATGCGGTTCTGGAATCACCGGCAGATTCCGACCTCTGATTACTTGTGACGCAGTTAAGATGTTAAAGTGTACCCTTTGGCAGAAATATGTAAGTCAAAGATACAGTCCGCCTCTACATTTCTGTGCTTGAAGTATTAAACAAATTAATAATAAAGATACAGCAAATACATGGTCAAATCAAATAGCTAGCGAACCTCCGCAGACATGATGTGATTAGTTCGTCTGTGTTCTAAAACAAACAAAAAAGATTTGACGAAACTTTTGGGGTCTTTGAGAGCCGGTAGTGCAGTTACTTGAAGAATGGATTGGAAAAAAACAGATGTTTGTCTTTTGTTTTATCGTGTTTAGATATCGTTATCCATTCCTTCTGTGATGTTTACACAAAGAGAACTGATATTTTGACGGCCGAAATATGTTTGATAGTACTTCTCCGGAAGGAAAAATTTAAGCAAAAATGATCCAACCCACAACCTCGACAATTTCGTGTTTTTGTGACCTATGCACTCCCAAATAAGGGATATTTACATACATAACATCACGCCTTGTTTCCCCGAAGGGTTGGGCAGAGGTTTACTTATAGTAACACCCACATTTCGCCAGTTATGTTTAAGTCCCATGTAATAGGGGGCGAGGCTATTGCCATCAACCGGGCACACACCCAGACTCCTGGCTGCTACTGAGAAATTCCTGATAGAAAAACCCAATAATAAGTTGCCCTACCTGGGAATCGAACCCAGGACCTCATAACGGAAGGATATTTTAGGGAGGGATATTTATCTAAAGGATATTTTTTTAAATGTATTTTAAATATCAAATGCCTGTTGCTGCCTAAATGCTAAGACATCTTTCAATATTATCTTCTATTCTGAATTTGTTTGTTTTTACGCGCTAATCTCTGGCAATATACATATAATTTTAAGTACTTACTAAATATTTTTTCAAATCCGAGTGGGATTAGTTTTTTTTGCATTTGATAGCCCACAGATAATATAATACTGCGCAGCAAAGGGTAACAACACCAGGTGACACCCATACTGCGCCACAATTCTCTTCTTCAGAACCTAATCACGTTCTTCTGCTTCTTCTGCCGCCTTTTGTGCCGCTAACCGTTCCGCCTCCAGGCGCTCCTGCTCTAGTCTTGCAGCTTCTAACTTGTTCAGCTCTATGAGGTTATCAAGTT
Organism: Dasypolia templi; assembly: GCA_963555695.1. Taxonomy (NCBI): domain Eukaryota; kingdom Metazoa; phylum Arthropoda; class Insecta; order Lepidoptera; family Noctuidae; genus Dasypolia; species Dasypolia templi. Next base: position 5,532,189 of record OY743137.1, on the reverse strand, counting down.
CTGGGCTCAGGAGCACTGACAGACCGGCAGCAAAAGGCACCTGAGTGAACGATCAGAATTTACTACAGTGCCCAGCAGTTTAATTTATACTTTGTACAGGTAAACACTAAGTACAAAATAGAATGACTTATTATCTGCCAAGCCTCTTCCTGACAATATTGAGGCCGGATTCGAGTCTTACTGGATGCATCTGAACATCAGTAGGTATTTTACATGGAGCGACTGCCTTGCCCCCTTGGTACCGACCCGTAATGACTGTCAATGATCCATGAATGACAGCCGGGACTAAAGGCTTAACGCGCTCTCCGAGGCATGGAGTGGTCTTGGTAGGTATGTGAAGATGGTGACCCATCGCGGCTAGCGTAGCTTACCCTAATCGATCGACGCGTGCGTCTGTTATTACTTAGCCACAAGCCTCACCACACTTAAAATAACTGAAAACCCGAAAAAGCCACCATTGAACTCATCATTATGAGCAACTTACAACCAACACTACGCAACCCTGAAATCACGAAATAGAAACAGCTTTTCTATACATTTTGTCGAGTTATCCTAACTATAACTATAAATGCGTAAGTAAGTTTTTTTGTTTGATACGCTTTCATGCCAAAACGGCTGAACGAATTTGGATGAAATTTGGCACACAGATAGACCACGACCTGGGACACAAACTTCTTTTCATCCTGGATCGCAGGCGATGTCGCGGGCGAAAGCTAGTGAGAACATAAATCCAGAACCACTTATTTCCCAAACTGTCATACTGCAGTGGGACATATCTAGGTAGAGTGATACAGTCCGTTCAGTTATTTCACCTCTGAGTTTGGGTCACTGTCAAAATCACAGTGATCTTTATTACCGTCGCAATAAGGTTGCCGTTAGTTTCTGCCATGAACAAGTCTGTCAAATTCACAATGATCTTTAAATTTGTTATAATAAGGTTGCTATTGATTTGCTGCTGTCAGAGGTGAAAACACCTGTTTATGGACTATAGAGTGCTACATGGATCTTTTGGCGCCTGAATGGCATTGACAGGGGGCGTTGTTGGTTAAAATTTGTGAAATTGTCACAGAAATATGGATGATGACTAATATTAAAAACGTTCGAATAAAATAATGTAATTGCAAAGGCATAGTAAAAATGAGAAAATCGTTTTTTTTTTTTTTAAATCGATGTAAATAATTATGAAGCTACACGCTTTAAAAGTTTCTTGAGGGGATTATTCCCGACCTAGTCCGACAATGTATGGCTGTAGATAGTTACACAGTCGTGACGTCAATTCTACGATAGTGCTGTCCTTTTCTAATACTTATTTTAAAACGTTTATAACTTGTTTTCTTAAAGTTTTTACTCTTTTTACAATATTGCTTGCATTATTTGGAAACAAACATTGTTTTGAGATGTAACAAAAAAAATGCCACTATCCCTATTGTATTGGCAAAACAACATGGCAGTGTTAGTTCCGATTTAGGCCACCCTCGCACCAAAACAATCTTTGTTTGCTTTGTAAAATGCTAAAATGCTAATGCTAAGAATGGAGAAATTCCACAAATGTTAGACACATATCTGGTCCTGTCAAATATATGGGCGATTATCCGATTTAGTTCTGTGGTTATAAAATATTTTATGTAGATATACCTCTGCAAACACCGGTTTCGAGTATTCCCACTTTTCGATATGGGCCTCGAGGATTAGGGTGCACGGCGCGGCTTTCGGAAGCATCTCCCCCAATAAGCTGCAAAGATAATTAAGAGTTTAAATATTAAGTTGCCGTTTGAACGTACTGGCCACTTTAAATTAAAATTAAACCTGTATGGTGTGGGACTTCAGAGTGAAACTTTTTTTCACACTGTATTAGCATACTAAATTTGAAAAATGTAGAACATTCGATTGTTTGACTTAATTGAATTTTTTTTCATTCAGCTTTTTAAATAAAAGATGCGATGCATTGAAAATCAAAGTAACATTTTAATACAATTTCCGACGTGGAACTAAGGCAGCAGACCCATCTCGCATGGTGAATGCTGTGTTTGGAGACGATACGGCTTATGGACGCACGTACGTTTTTGGTTTAATCGCCTTCGTAGTGGAAACATCGACTTGAAGAATGAACCCCAAGGAAGACCAGCCACTAAGGTAAATAATGGTGAAATGATGGTGGAAGCCGATCCTTGTCAAACTACCAAGGAATTAATGGCATAGAATGATGTTAGCATACACCCACAATATTTAGGTACCAATATGTGATTTAAACAAAAAGGTCAAGTGCGAGTTGAACTCGCGTGGATTCTATGGGCTTATGGTAAGAATAACTATAATAGTAAAAAGTAACTGGTAAGTGTTGTATCATGCAATAGTTAAATGACCGTTTCATTTAACTATTGCATGATACAACACTTACCAGTTACTTTTTACTATTATAGCAAGCCATACATTTTGACCAACATGTAAGGTTATGAGTTAGGGGCTTGGCCGCACATTATTTTCTTCAAAATAATTAGTTAGTTAGTTTAATAAATTTTAGTGGGTGATAAAAGTGTATTTTATGCACTTTTTTTTTGTTAGTCTAGTATTATTCATTAAGTGGATTGGTCTGAAGTCAACGAAGTTATGACTTGAGCGGTTTACTAGTAGCTACTGAAGGCTTGCATCACAGAAAACCAGCTCAAAAGGCATTGAAAATAATGGGGGTTTTACAAAATATTAAATGTTTTGTTTTAATTATTAGACGGTGTCACTAAATAATTAGTCAAATTAACATATCCGTACCTAATTATTTCATTATCCTAAATTGAGGTTTAGTTTCGAAATTCTTTTCGTCAAGAAAATGAACACTTAAGCTTTAATTAATATAATTCATTGTGACGTTACATAAAAAGCATAAAGTCTTAATCATTATATTAGTTTTCAATAAACTCTGCTGAATACCTATAATAAGTGGGTATCAACAATTATATTTGTGTTATTAGAATATTCTTTCCTTGTTATGTTATTATGAATTGAATAAGTGGGTATGCAACAAAAAAACTTATGAATGGTTACAAGAAAACTTATTTTATCTAGGTAGGAATGTGACGTCACAATTGTCATAAAAGTTTGTTAATTTTATAAATATATAAAACGAATAAATATTTTTATTATCACATTCAGCACGATTTTCTTTTTAGTCCCACCTTCCAACACCGAAGAGATAAATAAAAAAACACATTACTAGTTAAATAATAATACACTATATAATATTTAACTTCATATAAAAAATAAATAATAAGCATGAAACAAGCATAAATAAACATAAATACCTATCGGGATAGGCCCTCATCAGCGATATTACACTTCCACTTTGTAAGTAATGAGTAGTGTTGTTTACAATAGTGACGCCGACATACCCAACCAATTGTTTCATAAAATTCAAAATAAAATATAATTTATGGTTTCAAAGAATTAGGTCAAACGGCTACCAGCACATGTTAAAATTATGCGAATTTTAGCAATGCTATAAACTGGCCTGCGTGTCCAACAAAAGCGACGCAAATATATTTTTGTTTCGTGCAGTGCGATGCGAGTACGCGACGATACAGTACAGTGTGCCGTGCAAAACTGCGATCTTTGTAGTGTGTGGCATTAGAACACATGCAGTCGTACCGCGAGTTCACAGCAATATGACTCTAAACGTGCCTATGCACTTTTGACCGCTTACTGTAGGTTAAAATTGAGTTCTAAAATTTTCTTGCATTGTAAGTTTGTACGCACAATATTGAAAGATTTACCAGTTTTTTAGTAATGAATTAATATCTGTATTTTCGTCAAAAATTTTAGGCTCGGTAGTTTCGGAGATACGTGGGTCGGGTCGGGGGAAAGGTAAATTTTCGTATGATTTCTTAAATTACATAATTTAATTATTCATTTGATATGTCACACGGTACCTTTTTTCCAAACTTTTGTTTTAATTTTCTAGTTTTCCCCCCAAAAGTAAACCCCATATTCAAAATTTGTTTTATAAAAGTATACGACCGTGTTTGGGTCACAGAAATTCATATGTGTACCAAATTTTAACTTAATCGAGTCTTATAGATTCGGAGCAAATTGGCTGTGACAGACAGGCAGGCAGCCATAGACACGAATTATCCTATAAGGGTTCCATTTTTCATTAGGACGTACGGGCGTTCCGTACAAAAAAAAGTCAAATCATTTTGCAAGCTTCTTACGGACTAGCAAAATGATTTGACTGATCTGCAGAGAGAAGCGCGCTAAAGGATTTTGCGGGCGAATTTTTCAACGTCAAATGACGACATACTCATACCCAAGGGCCACGCGGCTGAAAATCCATTTGTAAATCAGTCTTTGGTTCAGTTACTCACTCATATAGCGGTATGACGGTGTTTCGGAGGAACTCTATCTCCAGATCAGGTATGAAGCACTTGTCCCTGTCAATGCTTTGCACTGGCATGTCGCCGCTCATCTTCTCCAGTTCACCTTGCTTAAAGAACTCCGTCAGCACTGCTGCCTGTATCGGAAATAACGGATAAACTAGCAGGAGTTCCCAACCTCTTACCAACTGGCTTTAAAAATCACTACGCCCGCAAGCGCCCTCCGAGATATTTTGTCGACTTATTCAGAAAAGCTGAAGCTCATTTTACAGCACTTAAGTTTGAATGAAACGTATGGGTTTTGGAATCTTACCTTAACCTGTAGGTACTAATACCAAGAAAATTAAGTTAAGTTTTTAGAAGTTAAAACTTTTACTTGACTGTCAGTCTCACATAAAATTTATTTTCTGTAAATTTTAGCTGTAAGTCATCCATAATTCATAAACAAATAATAAATAAAATAAAAATGTAATAAAAATTATACATGCATCCGGGATATCGACGCGCAAAACTGAAAACAATTCAGCTCATGATTCTAGAACAACCAGAAAAAACAAACAGGGGGTTCGAATCATATAGGTACTGTACTGGATCCATGGTAACAGAACAGACAGAAAAAGACGGAGAAAGGATTGACCACAGAAGCAGCATACATGCAGAAATTGGTATCTTGATATAAAAAAGTTTTGGACCCGTAAAATGTAACAACATCGTACGGCATACCAAAGACTTGTTAAAATAAATTTGCCTTGGAGCGAGCACAAAGAGTAAACACCTGCTTAAATGTTTAATTTTCAATTTACTATTGAATGTGGTCCTCACAAAAAAACCTAAAGCAATACAAAATGGTTTAAGTTCAGTCACTAAATCTTTATTTAATAACGGTTCCTCTAGGCTTCTTCATTGTGAAGGAATCGATAATCCCAATGTTTTGAGGTTAAATGTTTAATTTTCAATTTACTAACAAATGGGGTCGTCACAAAAAAACCTGAAGCATTACAAATTGGTTTCACAGCAGTCACTAAATCTTTATTCATTAACGGTTCTTCTAGGCTTCTTCGTTGTGAAGGAATCGATAATACCAATGTTTTGAGGTTAAATGTAAAATTTTCAATTTACAATTGAATGGGGTCGTCACAAAAAAAACTAAAGCAACATAAATTCGTTTCAGTGCCGTTACTAAATCTTTATTCATTAACGGTTTCTCTCAGGTCCTCAGCTATGGAGATCAGGTTGGCCGAACGTCCTGATATTCCGGGAGCTAAAGGTCATTTTACTTTTAACCGGTGGCATTACGAGTAAAAGTAAAGTAGTGGTTGTTTGTCACCAAATCGTCACTAAATCCTTATTCAGTAACAGTTTCTCTAAGGTCCTCCGTTATGGAGAATTAGGTTGGCCGAACGTTCTGATATCAGGATGTTCGGCCATACATAAATGGTTCTAACTTTCGAACTATACTGTCACAAATTATTTGGCTGGCATCTTTGTGAGTCACCAAATCGTCACAAAAAACTGGAGTAGCAGCCAGCTCCCTACCTCGATTGGCCGAACGTTCTGATGTGCATGAATATTTTGTATGGCAGTGCTGTCAGTAAACGAGTAAAGTGACGGTATGGACGCGACGAGGAAATACGAGAGTGAGTAATTGTCGCGTCTGGCATGTTAGCACTGCTGGGCTATTATGCTCCTGGGTCACCTAGGCCCCCCATACAGCCCTGACCTAGCACCGTGTGACTTCTTTTTATTCCCGAAAACAAAATATCTGCTCAAAGGGATACAATTTTCGTCGCCGGAAGATGCGCGGTCAGCGTTCGAGCAGGCTGTAAACGGGGTGTCTACGGCGAACTGGAAAAAGTTCTTCTATAACTGGTTCAGACGCATGAAACTTTGTATAGAAGCTAGTGGGGAGAGTACTTCCGCTCGCTTCCCGAGCGGGCTTCTGGAAGCCCCCCGAATAATTGCCGGCAAGTCCCGACGGGACACCGGAAGCCCATCAACCCCAGTCGATTTTAAACTTAAATTTACATTACTTTAAGGTTTACTATTGCTTCTGTAAAATTTGACCATAGGGCCGATAACATTTTTAAATCATAGACAAAAACACGAACTAAAAATATTACTCACAAAATTAAAGAAAAAATGTTGAAACCCGCCATTTTACGCGTCAGTGTCAAGTGGGTGACAAGTGAGTCGTGCGATAGTGATTGTGTATTTACTGTGTTTTTTGTGTGTTATTCTTCGGTAAGTGGATGTATATTCATTTATAAGTGTACAATACAACTTTTTAGATAATCGTTTGCATGAAACAATATAATAAAACATGTTTTTTGAGCCAATGTTTTTTACGTAAACAGAATTTGTTGTCATGAATTTTGTTGTACGAATTTGACGATTTTGCAATGAATTAGTACCTTTGTGATGTTAGTTATGACGCAAAACATACTGATAATACATAATTTCATGTATTCTAGCCGTATTACAACAATTTTATTCGATATTTCGAGAAATATTTGACATAGTTTCCAAGGTTGTCAATGACGTCATTGTTTACATTTTGAATTCTTATGATTTTTTATTGAATTTGTGTCTTTGTAAGGTAAAACTACTGATAATTCATCATTTACTTTGTTCATGTTCACTTTCAAACAAGATTCCAATTGAAAACATAAATTAATTGGCCAATAATGGATAAACCAATTAGAATCTTATTAGAAACCCAGTTCTATGTTTTCAATAGGATGTTTATAATACAAACGTGCTATTATGAGTGTTGTTGATATTATCTTGAGTGGCTCCATTCATCACGAACCCGAAACTGTTTACATAATGTCAATAGCGGCAATATTATCGCAGCTACATCGTTTTTTGTGAGCGAGGTCAGAGCGGGGTCAAATTACATCGCGATAAGCGCATGCGTAGGTACTTAAAGGGGGTTTCGCGAATTTCGCAATCAGCTCTGAGAGGTTAAAAGATTTAATAAAAAATATTTACAACATTTATTTTTATTTTCGCAAAACATTCTGAGTGTCTCACGTATGTCTGTCGAAGAACTAATAGCCGTTGAAGCTGACGAGTCCTTTTGTCACCATGATCTAGTGGAGACCGCTAACCTGCGAGCGTAGCATGAGATTGCTGGGACACAAGACTGCTTTCTGTGAGAGTGGGCCGTAATATACAGTGCGGGCTGGTAGATGTCACATGTCCTAGAATTTTTGGTTTTAAGACATGCCGGTTTCCGCACCGTTGAGAACAGTGGTGATAAAATAATTTACACAAAGTAAAGCGCGTTCGAACCTACAACCTACAACTCGTAAGTCGCGGCAGTTACAACTGGGCCATCACAGCTCACACGTTAAACACTTTTTATGTAGATTTATAACATCATTCTGTCTCTGTCGTCTTCAAACGATTGTACGAAACAGAATAGTATCAAATGCGTTTAGCGCTTAATGTATTTAGTAATTTGTGATGCAATTTGGCTTGGGGATAAAAAATAACAGCCGCACGGGACGATCAAAGGTACGCGGTTGTATTATGGATGGGTGACACATGGCAAGACCCCTCCGTGCCTCGGAAAGCACATTAAGCCGTTGGTCTCGGCTGTCATTCATGGATCTTTGACAGACGTTACGGGTCGCCAGAAGCACAAAAGTCTGACAACCAGTCTTTACCAAGGTGTATCGTGTTACCCAGTAAATGGGTTATGGAGGTCAGTCGCTTCATGTACAGTACTGGTATTGACCTGCATACACATGATAGCTGGGAAAATGCTAAACAGATTGATTTTGGTGCAAGGGGACCTTTTAAAGGCGGATAGGAATGGATGTGGAAGGCGGAGAATCTAGTGTTACGGGGCGCAGATTGGGTTAGACCTATGCCAGCAGGGACGGCTGACGATTGATTAATAAGTGTTGAACTAACAGCAGTCTTCTTCACGAATCCCCAGTCCTTGATCTGATCGCATAGGTCTGCAGCGTTCATCAGAAGACTTTGCAGCGCATTAAAGTGGAGTTGGTTCCCAATCTGGAAGTCCATCGCTATTGCCTGGGTTGTCTTCAAGTTCCTGCAAGAGGGTGTCTATTTTAAATAGGTACCTTAAAACCTACTTTTTTCTTTGAATAGGGTACCTACCTAACTGCACTCGAGAGCAAAACTATGAAATCACCTTCTTGCGATTTGCTACGATCTTTAGAACTAATGGAGGTTAATAAAACAGTCACAGGACTGGCTTAAATTATGTGGACCTGACGTGCGACATCTCGCAGGCTAAGCCCTTGTTGCAGTAGGGCAACAGTTTGTGCTGCTTCCGTAGAAGTGGTATGCATTTTCGTCCAAGGTCAAGGGTCCAATTTACTGGAGATGTGTACCAGTCAACGTGTGATAGCCGACTGATAATTGAAACTATAGCACCTTACTTAGCCTTAATATTTAATTTGTGTGTGGATCAAGGAGTCTTCCCGGATCTAATGAAATTCAGTAAGGTAATACCACTTTTCAAATCCGGGGACAGTAAAGACACTAATAATTATAGACCTGTGTCCGTGTTGCCGGTTTTCAGCAAGGTTTTTGAAAAGATAATACTTAATCGGATGCTCAATCATTTTAATACTAATAAAATCCTTCACGAGCAACAGTATGGTTTCACCAAAGGGCGTTGTACGACCGACGCTGGTGTTACCTTATTAAAACATATTTTTAACGCGTGGGAAGAGGCTCAAGACGCCATAGGAATCTTTTGTGACCTCTCCAAGGCATTTGATTGCGTCGATCACGAAACCCTGCTTTTGAAACTTGAGCAGTAATACGGACTTGGAAAACTTGCGCTCAGTTTAATAAAATCTTATTTAAATGATAGACAACAGCAAGTTCAAATAAATGGTGTCAATTCACTTGGTTTAAAGGTAAAAATGGGTGTTCCACAAGGCTCGATATTGGGTCCTTTCCTCTTTTTTGTATATATTAATGACCTACTCCATTTATTAATAAATCAACCACAAATGATGTTATTTGCTGACGATACTTCCTTGATTTTTAAGGTAGATAGACGTGCTTCAAATTTTGACGACGTAAATAACGCCCTACTGCTGGTCCAAAATTGGTTCACGGCTAATAATTTAGTACTAAATGGAAATAAAACTAAGTGTATAAGATTTTCTTTACCAAACGTCAAGAGTAGTGATTGTGAGATAGTATTGAATCAAGAGAAGCTTGAATTCGTCGATAAAACGGTTTTCTTGGGGATCACGCTCGACTCAAGGCTACAATGGGGTCCTCATTTAACATCTCTAGCAGGACGGCTAAGTTCAGCAGCTTACGCTGTCAGAAAAATCCGTCAATTTACTGATGTAGATACCGCGAGGCTGGTCTATTTTAGTTACTTTCATAGTATCATGTCTTACGGTATTTTACTTTGGGGACGGGCTGCAGACATCGAGTCTATTTTTATTCTGCAGAAAAGAGCCATCAGAGCCATATATAATCTCCGCAGGCGCGATTCTCTAAGGGAATTGTTTAAGGATATTAACATCATGACTGTACCTTGTCAATACATCTATGAAAACATCATGTACGTAAGAAAAAATTTACATCTTTACAGTAAAAGAGGTGAAAGACATAATTATAGTACTAGAAATCGGGACCTATTAGTTCAACCAGGTTTCAGACTGGCTAAAGTAGACTCATCTTTCATGGGGTACTGTCTAAAATGTTATAATAAAATACCTCCCCACATACTTCAACTGAATGAGACAAAATTCAAATCCTTTGTCAAACGCACACTATTCAGGCAGGCATATTATAGGTTGGAGGATTACATAACTGATAAAAATGCCTGGCTTAATGCCGGTCCTGCTCCACACCACAACTAATTAATTGACATTTGAAACACTGTTGAAGCTGCTGAAGATAGTAAGAATTTATTTGCATTATATAAACTCAATCTCCTTTTTATTATATAGATGCATTACACAGATGTGAGTACTTTGTACTATAGAGCTACCATTTACCGGGTAATGTCATAGATTGACTTGAATGTGCCTTGGCGGCTGATAGTATGTCATGCTCGCTGAAATGTCTCGTTGACGGTGGCGCGTGTGTCGGATCATTTAGCTCCCTTCAAAATGGTTGAGCTGAATGGTGCTGATCCATGCGTCATGTTCGTGAACGGGCGCCGTCAGTTGGGACTGGTCATCTCTTAGCTGCCACGGCTTATTTTAATAATTAATTAGCTGGATTGTTTTTAATTATGTTTTGATGCACTCTGGACGCTTTTAACGTGTACGGTTTTTTGTACATCGTTCTCACTTATAGTGTCAACATTAATCGATGTAACTAAGATATATGTAAAAACATTATTATTTAAAAGAGTGTCCATGGAGTTTCTTGCCCGTTCTTCTCCATAGGTACCTACTACGCTTTGGAATGGGCAACTAGCTTCATATTTCTGACTGACCGACTCCTTGACAATTCAAAAGTGCCTGTAAATGGTTTAATTGAAATAAATGATTTGAGTTTGAGTTTGATAAATAACTAACTATTGGAAGTCGAAACCGAAAAAACCACGCCAAAGTCGATCAAAAATCAAAGTCATGTTGACTGTTTTCTTTGACTATCGCGGTGTTATGCACTCGGAATTTTGTTGCAGTAGGGCAAAAATTTGTGCTGCTTCCGTAGGAGTGGTATCCATTTTCGGTCTAAGGGTCGAATTTACCGGAGATGTGTACCAGTCAACGTGTGATAGCCGACTGATAAATAACTAACTATTGGAAGTCGAAACCGAAAAAACCACGCCAAAGTCGATCATAAATCAAAGTCATACTGACTGTTTTCTTTGAGTATCGCAGTGTTGTACCCTCGGAATACCTACTTGCCGGAAGGTTAAACGGTAAATACAGAATATTTTTTGAGCGGTATGCGGCGTTTAAGAGAGCAAATTCGACGAAAAGAGGCCAGATTAGCGGAAAGAAAATTCCTGGATTTTGCGTCACGATAATGCGCCTTCGCACAAGGCCATCATTATAAACGAATGTTTTACCAAAAACTCAACAAATTCCATCGACCAAGCACAAGCCGGCTTCTTCTTTTGTCCTAAACTTAAATTACCACTTCGTGGCACCCGTTTTCATTCGGTAGAAGACATATAGGAGAATTCGCGGGCAAGGTCTGAACTCAATTCCGGAAAAAGCGTTTTTTTTTATGATTGGATTATTCGTTGGCGTAAAGTGTACTTATTGTTTCTAAAGGAGCATACTTTGAAGACGATAAAATAAATTTTAATGTTTATCTTAAATTTTGTGTATAATTGATCTTTTCCCGGAACTTTCTTGACAGAGCAGTAGGTATGTATCCTAGTGAAGTTGTGGTTGAATATTTAACCCCTTACCTGAAATAATTAGCCAGATCAGTAGACAGGATGTTATCCCGGAGCATCATGATGGCTCTGTCGAAGTTTCTTCGCGATAAGGACTCCAGAATGTCGCAGCCCTCCGTGTTTAGTATGCACATGGCCTGGGCGAGGTGGTGGCGCTCCATCACACTGCCCTCGCTGGAGTATAGGGCTGATAAGTTCGTATCTGAGTGTTGGACAAAATAATGGTTGATGGTTGTATTTCTACCACACATTTCTTATTCTTTGGCTACATAAGTTGATGGGAGCGCAGTCAAAACGCGAACGAATAGCACAGGCCGGAGAAAAACACCGTGTAGTCGGTTGAAGCCTTCATCTCCCCCAAGCGAAGCGTCTATGACGATTTTATTAAAACACACTGTTCTACCACACCGTTAATATTGTAAGGTATCTACCGCCTAACGATCGAACCCAATAACCTTAGACAGGTCGCTATTGATGATAGACAGTACAATTCTATCTGTCCCTTTAGCCCCCAAACAAATAGCTGTCAACACGTTACAGATACGCATACTTGGGCTTTATTGGGCCGTTAAAACCAGAGATTGATAGGCTTTAGAGTAAGGTGCAATCTGTGATAAGCGCGTTTTACTCTTCAATCTTAATTAGGATTCCGGGAAAGTGTTATAATAGTTGGGACGGTGATCCTTATTAGCCAATCATAGTAGACTGCTTGACTGTATTTTTAAATTGAATTTAGAACGAAACCAAGTTTATAAATAAATAAATGGCGAAGTTCTATGCGTTAAGTGTTTACTAGACAGAGACAGAATTATTAGCATCTGACGTCACAAGACAAGAATGTCACGCCATAGCACACGCCATAGTAACTTGAAGTAGATATATTTTTGATAGTAGGTAGTCAGTTAATCTATTGTTTCTGCCTTCCGGTGTTGCTTAGCTTCTGTCACAATTAAGATTTCTGAACTCAGTGTTATATAATAAGCACTAGACTACATTAAAGAAAAACTGTTTGGTTATTACTTACGTCCCTGGACCTGGAAGCTATTGGTCGTGCCCCGGTGGTCTATGTCGTGCACCAATGCTGCCACCAGGAACATTAACCCTTGCAAGTCACTGCAACAAAAATTTATCCGTCCCATCATACCATGTATAGTGCTAAAATATTCATCCCAAATAAGGAACCCTTCTCTATGCGTGGTCTGAAAAGCACTTGGGCGGTTTTTGAACAAAACTATGTTTCTTTATGGTGGCTTGGAACATTAGGCGAGTCCCTGTGCAGTAACTAATTCATGGCTGCATTTCGAATTGGGCTGTCGATTTCAGCGGGTAACCGTAACCGGTAACCCGTTCCGAATTAGCGTGAGCGCGAACTTGATTTCCCGTGAATCGTGGATATTATGCGACATCTTGGCCGATCATGGCGTTTATCATAACCGTAAGCGCTGTCAAAATGACAGTTGTGCTTGTGCTGTTTTGTAACGTGGCATTTTCGAAATTGTGCTTCTGGCTAAAGTCGCCATCTAACCAAAGAAGAAAAAGAGATTTGTGGTATAGACACAAAGAAATACTGTAATCCAACCATGAGGATTCGAGTGACGAGTATACACATAGAGAGTAGACATAACGAGTTACAAATTTCTGTCATGCTCAAATGAGAGCAATACGAGAGGGAGTGTCATTGCGTTGAACTTTTTTTATATAAAAATATCCAATCGGTCTTTCTTGTGCCAGTTGTGTGTTTGGGGGTCTTATTATAAGTTTTGACGTTGAGCGAGCACTGTGAGCGCGCTCACGAGCTTTTCGAATTGTTGACAGCTCTCAGCTGGCATAATCGTGTTATCTAAATCGGAATGCAAATTGTTGATGTGAGCGCTTTGAGCAGTTATGGTCCAATTCGGGATATACCCGTAGTAGGAAGCACGTCAGTAACTTTGGTCAGGTTTGCCAACAAAAAAAAAAAACAAATATAGTATTTTCGAAGCCTTTGCCTTTTAAAAATATAGAAGGTATGTAAAAAAAAACATATTTACTGCTTCTATAATTTAGCACTCTAAATTAGGCTATGGCAATTACTGCGCCATTTTGTATTGAAATGAAAATCTTAGAGTAGTTTCGCCTACATTTTATTTATTTTTGAAATATAGTATTTAGGCCTATATTTTAGTACGATACCATATTGTATAGTAGGGTTGGCAGCCCTAGTGATAATAGGTATACCTGATGCGGGCTTTATACAGGTGACCATTGCCGCACGACTTTCTTGAAAATCTACTGTCCAACTGGCAATACGGCTAGGCCGCAGGTGACTAAATCGCAATTTTCAAAGTAGAGTAGGTGTGACTTTTGTCGTGCAACGTCAGGTCGCATGCGATGGGTGACTAAAATCGACCGTTAAATAGTCAGTCGCAACTAGTCACTGCTATTTTAATCGACTTGTGTAAATGGGGTGGCGATTCAGCGTGTGAGGCTGCATTGCGAAAATCGGCCTATTGTAAATCCCCATACATAACCAGTACTTACGCTAGCCTCTTGCATTGTATTGAAACTCCGTACTACGATAAAGCCAGCTCAAGATCAAAATGTTACCGGTACAGTGGTGGTTTACACGTAGATACTTCGGTTCACTGACGTACTTACAGCAAAAAGGAAGGTAATAAAAGTTGATTATGTACTTGAAGTATCCATGTGAAATGAGTTTGTAGTTCACAATAGCGGCGTAAGCCCATTGGGTCACGTTGAAGGCATGTACCCAGTTGTGGTAGGGCACGTCACGATAACCCTTCTTCACGTACAGGATGAAGCGGGCCAGCTTTTGAGGCTTTATGTCGAACCTATAGAGAAGAAAAATTCCGTAGAATCAGCTTTGCTTTTGGGAGGGTTCGGTTTTCAATGTTGATTTTGCATAATATTTAAATTGTTGCCTCTGATCGGAAACCCTGGTGTCTACAACTAGAACTACTAACAGACACCAGACCGGCAACTCCCGTATTTATAAAAGCAAGTTGTCAGTCTTAACCTGTCAAAAATACAATGAATTTACAAACATTTTTGAGAAGTTTCTAACAATGATTGTCACTGAGATCGCGATTGCGTCATGAATTTGAATGTTTTTTAAGTGCGAGAATAATTGGCCTTCTGTATCGTAGAAATTGGTTCTAAATCGAAGTAGGTCTGGCGCAACTGGTAGCCGATTGAGTTACATAGTTGCACCACCATGATCTCTCATCCCAAAAGCTCTAATTGGATGCATATGGAGTATTCCACTATGAGGCAAACGCCTCCTATCCATCGAATATACAATTGCCCTCTGGGCATAGTCTTGTGTGGAAAGACTACGGGATACATACTTCTTATCAAATCCAATATCTGAGAACATCTTCAGAACATAGCATGGCAGTTCTCGAAGCGGCAGCGCTCGAGGGTTGAAATGGAGACTGGCTATGTGAGGGTGCTCGTGGAAAGCGGTGCAGGCCATCAAGCGAGCCACCTCATCATCCCCTACCTACATAATAATTTTGGTATAGGTAGTTATTTATTGGTGTTTAAACAGTGAGTTTTGAAAAGGGCGTACTTGTCTCTCTGAAGGGTGATGCAAAAGTGCTCTAAACTATTCGAAGTAGCCAACAAAAGAACTATCTTTATGGTAGCTGAAGTAGCTGTACTGACTGTGGTCAAGGGTGGATCCAGGATTTATTTCTGGGGGGGGACAGACGGATTGGATAGATTTTCATTTCCAAGCGAAGCGAGCTCAAAAAATTTAAGCATCCCGCCTCGTAGGCATAAGTTCGGTTTCCTTTCGACGGTTATGAGGCTATTAAGTGCCGATTTCACCAATGAAACTGAACGCGATCAGCACAATCATCTAAAATCTAAAAGAGCTGTCAGTGTCAATATTCCATAGAAATAATGACACTGACAGCTTTCAAACGTAGTTTATATGCTGATCGCGTTCAGTTTCATTGGTCAATTTCCCCCTAAGACGTCAAAGTCGAAAGTTTAAATAATTTTCAGCATGGCGTTCCATGTTTTAACTTTTACTTGAACCGTTCTGGGGGGGGGGGCACCCCCCTTCCCTTGGATCCGGCCTTGACGGTTGTTATAGCCGTCTCCATCAACAGTCTACACAACGCCACCTCAACTAGCTCTATTCAAGAACCCATGTTCTTGAGTGGAGACTGGAGCCGTGAATCGGCAAACGTAAGCATTAAAGATAGGTGAAACAACGATTTTCTTATGGTGGCTGGACTGGCTGGTAGCTGTTTAATGTCATCCAAGATCAAGATCAAGCTGAATGCCGTGCGGGGCGTGCGATTGCAGAGCAGGGTGGGGGTTTCAGGTTCAACAACACTATGGTGTTGTCGTGTTCCGATTAGAAAGCAATCGAAGAGTGAATAGACGGTTGTCGCGATAATTCATTTTTAAAGCCCAAACCAAACTTATCGCGACGTTCGAATGTGAATAAATTACGTAGGGTTCTGATTTAAATTTTATTGATGCCTACTGCTTGTTAGAACCCATTTGTGAATAGGAAACAAAACATCACCAACCTTCATATGATACATAATAAGTTCGTTGGTTATGGCATTCCTGATATGAGCCTCTTGAATCTTCTGATAGACCACGGAATGAATGATGCAGGCGCCGCAGTAAATGCTGAAGGCTAAGGCCATCTCTTCGTCCATGCCGTCAAAATATGGGTCCGCTATTTTGTTGATGAGTTGGCCAACTCCAATGATCCCCGTTTGCTCTCGAATTGGAAAGCATAGCAGATGTCTAGATGGAAAATGTTATGGAAAGGATTTAAAGAAGAAAATATCAACCATACACAAAATATTAGTTATAAACCCAAATTTATTTATCGCCTTCAAAGTTCGAGGGCGACACTGAAAGTTTTTAGAACTGGCCACTTGTAAATGATTTAATAAAATAAAAATAAACGAATTTTGAAAATGGAACTTTTGCCATTAATATTGTGTATGTCGGCGTGATTTATGTAAACGACAAGTGCAGCGGGCCGAGTTACGCTGTGCAAAGTGGCACATTCACCTCCCCACTCTCCCCACTACTCAGGCCACTTTATGTAAGCGAGTGCGCAGCGTTGGTAGGTATCATTCTTGTGGCAGGCTCGGCCCGGTGCGCCTGCTGTAGCGCCTAGAGCTATTATATCGATCCATTTAGTTAATTAACAAGCTGTTGGAATAAATAAGTTGGTTACTGCTATATTTCATACTTTCATTTAATATGTCGGACCTCTGCCTTCAGGTCATTTCATGGTGATTATTTAATAAAAAAATTTGAGTGAAATAAAGTGATTGTGCTTTCTAGTGTCTATATTTTCTTCGCCCGACAATCCACGCCTACTTAGAAAGTGCAAGTGTAATATCGCTGATGAGGGCCTATCCCGATATCAGAAATGGGATTCGAAGGGCAAAAACCTGAAGAAAATAATGACGGCAGTGAAGTGTGGGCCAACGTCTAATCTATTCAAAATATGGAGTTTTTGCTATCACGACTTCCGGCAACCACTTAACCGCAAACGTCAAATTTCACCGCAACTGCGCGACTGATACGGTTTGATCATGATAATGACAATCGCTTCGATGGCACATGTCATCGTTAAAGCACAACAGTCCAAAAATCAAGTGATTGAAGCAAGTGGCAGTACGAACCTTTGACCGAAGTGAAGAATTCGAATCGAGCACCAGCACCGGAGAGTCGTGATACGAACCGTCTCACCTGCTACGTGTATGGACAACCACATCATCCGGTGAGCTCGTTCCTTTTCTTTTTAATAGATAATGTGCTAGTTCGTTTGTAGCTTTTAGCTTTTTCAAAAAGTTGCACCCGGGCACTATGCGCTGTGATTTAGTTTACCTAACGTATAGGTTACCTTAGGTATAGGTAAAGAAAACGTTAAATATGAATCGCAGAATACTGAGCCGTGGTGAAGTTCAACACGTCAGTGTCCTTTTTTTGTTTCATGTTGTGCCTGTTAACTCAATTACAGAACCAGTTATTATAGGTAGAGATCTATTAGATAGTAGATCCATGTACGTACAGATATTGACAAAATTACATTATATTCGGGGAAATAAGTTAACGTTACTGAAGAGATTCATTATTCTTATATAACATTAATACTGACCTACATGGTGAAGGTAAACTCGCACTAGTTCAGATATTGCAAAAGGATTATGATTTCTTTATGGCAGGTATATTGTAAGTTACAAAGATTTCACTTACTTGAGAACATTTTTAAACTTTAAATATAACTTGGACACACAAACTAAGCTGCTAATCTAATTATCATCTAAGTAGTAATAACATTTCTTTTCGTAATCAAATAACATTATTAACTAACACAAAACTTAAAACTTTTCGATCCACCCACAAAAGAAATAATTACCGTAGATAAGGAATGCGATCCCGGTGACACAATAAAGCAATGCAGTAGTAAGGCAAGTCTGTTTAATGGAGTAGTGTTTGATCATTTAGAAAGTGGTAAAAAAAAAAAAAAATTGAAAGTACCAAACGTTTAGTTTGCACTCTTTACTTCTACAGGTAGCTTATTATATTGTTGCACTCCCGCAAAAATAATTGTTCTCTCTGCATTGACTGTCCGCACTCGCGGTAGTAAAATGTGATCCTTCCTACTATTGCTGCGATTGTGTACCTGATGTATTTTTGTGTGAATGAACTTACTTAGAATTTTTAAGTATTCTGGTACAATATGCAGGAAGTTGTTTAAAATTCATGAGTTTCGTTTCCCTGTAAATTTTAACTGTAGGTGTAAGGTAATCATAGTGAAATAATAGTTTAATAATTTTATTTTGAGCGATCTGTAGGTCCTTTAGATTAGTTTTTGGCGGGTTGCCCCATATTTCACGTGTTTTACGTTAAGAATCTTGAATCAAATTAAAAGGGCCTATCAAATGGACAGACAAGATATTTACAAGAAAGTGATCGAAATACTAACATCAGAACGGGTTCTGACTAAAATTATTTGACTGTAACGCACTGATGGAACTAAACACCGAGCTCTGAGGGTACGGGGCAATATTGATCCAAAGTAAGTTTTTTGTTTCTTATGTCTTGTCTGACTTTAGCCGACGAATAACTGATACAGAATCGCAGTGTTGTTTTTGCAAGTTGGAGACCCTGGCCGTCATTGAAGCTGTTGAAGGTTTCCGGCGACGGGCGTATACTGTGTTTACAGATCGTAGCTCCGTCAAGGCATCTAGTTCAGTGATCGGCCTCGTTCCAGGTGCTCACGTGAGGTGGGCCTTTTTGTGGGTCTATGACTTCGATAGAATCCATGGGCCGTGGAGTGGCATAGAGCATACAGGTTTTCTGTCCCCGAAATCGAATTACGGAGTTGGTGCATGGTCACGTCCCATGGTCTGACAGGAAAAGTTGTGTAGTTTGTTAAATTTCATCTGCGTTGGCTTTCATTGGTGGAGCCGCCGCGACTCTAGATCCATGATCTCATGGGTGGGCGAAACAGTCAGGCTGTGGCTCACACTTGCGACGTTCGTGGGTTAGTATAGTGCAGGAGAATTGAGCGTGGTAAGTGTGTATTTTGGCTTCCATTAGTTCCGGGGTCACTAACATGGACTTTGATAAGTCGTGTTCACACAGAGGTTGGATTCCTTGGTGCGGATGAAGCCCTTGCTTGCAGAATTGTCTGGTTCCCTGAGATGGCTAGGTGGGTGCGAAAGTAAGTCCTGCATTGTGTGCTGGGCCTCAAGGGATTGTTCGGGGCTCAATAGGTACGGGGACTCCAACCGATGCTTAGGGTTTCTGCACAATGGCATACTGTACATTTAGACATCGCGGGGAAGTTTAGTGGAGAAATCGATAACAAGGAGTTTTCTTGTCATTGTTAACTCTTCCACTAAATGCATCCTTTTCGAGTGCACTTCCTAGTTGGATGCAGCTGGTGCAGTTTAAGTTCTAAAGGATGCTGTCTGTCTTTTCGGTGCGACTTCGCGGATCATTTCTGATCGGAGCAGGTATTGTATAGGCGCAGACAGTGCAATGTTATGGTGCCCATGATGTAAAGTTGCACCTTGTTGCTACCGGTTCTGGCAGAGCAGGTAGAGTCATGAGATCATTGGGTGCTTACTCGTTATAATCGAAAGTGAATTGGGTGGGACCTGGCGCGGCAAGCTTCTCGAAGTGCCCCGATATGTATCTATTCATGTATTGTATTCATTTGTCATTTGTTTACAATTTGGCGGCAAAATGACTGTGTCACGTCAGCATGAATTTAACGCGAGAAAATTTTCGTACCATGATTTTTTATGACTTTCGATGTCATTTAAGTCAACAAGAAAGTTATGATAGACTTCGATTGGCCTTTCACGATGAAGCCCCATTTAGTGCCACTGTTTACAACTGGTTTAATTAGTTTAAACGTGGTCGCACTAATCTCACCGATGATCTGTGTGAGGGACGGGCTTCTACGGCGACGACTAAAGATAATATCATGCGGCGTATGATAGAGACTGACAAAAGAGTGACTTATCAGCTGATTCGGACAAACTTAGGCATCGATAGGAGTCAAGCGCACAAAATCCTCCATGAACATTTAGCGGTCAGGAAGTTTTGTGCTCGGTGCATACCTCATAATTTGTCAGAGGCCCAAAAACTCCGTCCCCGTCGTGTTGATTGGTGTCGTAAAATGTTTCAAAGATATAACGGAGGTGACACAAAGGCTGTGTTCGACATACTTACGGGTGACAAAAGCTGGATTTATTGTTATAATCCTGAAACTAAGAGACAGTCAACTGTCTGGGTGTTTCCTTCCGAGGAGTTGCCAACTAAAGTGAAGAGTGGGAAAAAAGATGGTGGCGTCGTTCTCGGAAGGACAGGTCATTACGCAACAATTGTTTGAGAGGATCGAAAAACAGTTAAGTACTGCGGAGTGGATCACTAACAATTGTTTGCCACTTGTCTTGGAAAAAGTTAGGGAGAAACGACCTCGCAGTACACACAACGACCTCGCAGTACACACCACGACAACGCCTCGTCGCACACCGCCAAGCAAACAATCGACTACTTGGCGGCGTCAGACGTGGAATTTTATTTATTTGCGAACCTTGCGATTTTTATTTTTTCGGAAAATAAAAGAAAAACTTCGAAGAAAACGTTTTATGGACGCCGAGGAAGCAGTGGCTGCGTTTCAAAATGCCGTCGCATAGACCCCTAAGGACGAGTGGGCAAAGTGCTTTTCTCAGTGGTTCCACCATATGCAGCGATGTATTGATGTAAATGGACACTATTTTGAAAATATAAAATAAAACTAATAACTTGCTAGTTTGTTCAGTTTTTGATTTTCTATGAATTTTCAGTGTCACCCTCGTTTTCAACGCAGTGGGGGTTCAAAATCATATACGGAATCCTTGGTAAAGGTTGTGCGTCGTGGTGGCAGGGACATTTATAGAAAGGGTATGACAGATATATTTGTCCTGGCTAGAGGCCTTAATTTATTAGGGCAACCACAGGCAAGTCCGGTTAAGCAGACGATAACCTCCTAGGCTTCTCGCCACTATAATTAACTAATATGAGTCTATACGTGAGGATTTGCAATTTGCTTCCTGGTGGCTATGGTCTCCTTTTTTGTCTGTTTTTATTAGCTGTAAATCCTCCATGTACTATATATAAATACATAAAAAAGATACATCTGTCACTTAAACAACAAATAGACCTTGTTGTTTTATGACGTGCAAGTCAGCAAATGACATTCAACCTGCACCATATTTGCGTAACACACAATTAATCACAATCCGAAACATTTTGAAGGAAATTACTATTCTATTGCTTCATATGTTCGAAAAATTTGTCTGATCAACAACGTAAATAACGCAATGAATGTTGTTGAACTGTCAAAATGAAAGCGAATTCTGCTGATAGTGTGTTACGCAACTACCCCGCTGGTTTTCTAAAAGTTACGAGGTCGATTAAACTACCTTGGCATTTAATTATTTCAAGGTGATTTACTTGCAATTGATATCAGGCAGGCAATCGATGCTGGAGTTGTACAAGGGATGTTCTGTTGCATTCCTTGTGTTTATGAGAGTCCCTGTCCTAATGACCTCGCCAGATATTCCCATATTCAGGGGGAAGCGACGTTCTTCTCCGTTGTAACCCTAAAATTTTTGGACGTTGGAGTTGCTATGGAGTACACCAGCGGCGAGCTTACAAATTTTAAAAATATAGAATAATAATAGATCCCGCGGTGCGTCATTATTTAAGCCTATAGGACAACAACGTACTTAAGGCAAAAAGGTATAAGTTATGGGTAAGGCTTCACATTTAGCCATTGATTAATGCATTTGTTTTACGTTTATTTGCGGTAAACATGACAGAGAACGAACACAAACACAAAAAATAACAAGTTGGGGGAAGATATGCTTCACCTCCACGTAAAACGGCCATCGCTCAGCTTAATGCTACGACCCTATGCGAGACAGAGCCCTAGAGCTGGTTTTCAGCGACAGCCGACGTTGACATGATGACGTCAACCGATGCAGCAGATGCTAAGATAAATAAATCATACATAAATTAGATAAATACACAATACCTCAGACAAATAAAAAAGCAAATGGTCTGAGATAAATACTTAGACAGTTCTAAGTGATTAGACAATATTTATAAATGGCAGCATTCCGGGCAACGACTCACGCGCCGCTGGCCTTTGATTATCCTAATATAATTTAGCAGTCAAATGAACGGAAATTCATAAAACATGAAAACGTCACAAGCCATCATACGCCATTGTAGTTTCAATTTTCATCAGTTTTGAAGTTTAGAAATTTTAGAAAACTGAAGTTTCTTCGCTTGTTACATCTAAGCTTGACTTGAGGTTCGCAACATAGGTATATTATATAGCGCCAGCTATGTTATAAGCCTAGGTCTCGATCTCGTTTGTCTGCCGTAACGATCTCGAGTCTTTCCACCTACCAACTGCAGTTGAACTACATAATGGTGATTCTTTAGAACCATTAGTAAGAGTGCGCGCAAGATAAGTCTGCGCGCGTGTTTTTTTTTTTGTGAATGGTTCTCGTAGTTGACCTTGAGAGGTCATGACTACTTAAACGGACTATCCTGTGGCTGCCTTAAGCGAACTCAAAGCCTCCAGCCAGGGGCGAAAAACTTACATTAACTAAGCGACTGCTCGCTAAAGGCACCCCCTGTGGGGTACGGACCTCGGCTTAGGGCGTCGCTGGTGGGAGGACAGCAAGATGGGACAGGCTGAATCTGATTTAGATGATTATTATTATCTGGGGAATTTAAAGCTACAGACTCAGCTAGGGCGCGGGCTGGCACTTCGTCGAGCAAGGGTCGGGAGGGACAGTTACGTCGGGTTCTTCGCGAGGGACCTCGGAAGCGAGGTCGGAATGTCGGTTTGTGTTTTTGCACTGTACTGGTGGCCCTACTGCTCTCCTGGATGAGAGTTATGTGGTCATCGAGGTCGGTGAGGACATACTTGGGACGGCGGACATGACTAATGGTGGAGGGAATATAACTAGCGGCCTTGACAACCAGAGGGTTGCGGTGATTCGCGGCGGAATCCAAGAAACGCTTTGAAATGCGTTTCATAAACTGACGGATAGTGGCAATCCTGAGGTCAACGTGGAGGATTTCGTCACGAACGTACCAAAGGTAGCCTGTAATCCTACGGAGGAATTTGTTCTGGAGGGCCTGCATTCTATTGAAATGGCTTGTGCAAAGACTGCACTGGCATAGGTCATGATCGGGTGAAGACACGCTGTGTAGATACGCAATTTGCACTTTAGTGACAATTTGCTACCTGCATTTAGGACGAAGTGGAGTCTACCTAGAGCGAAGGCGGCGCGCGAGCGAGCCGCATTAATGTGCTCTGAAAAAGAGAGGTGTTCGTCGAACACCACACCTAGATATTTGGCTCGCTCACTTTCTAAACCAAGCGCCAAGCTTGTTGACTTGGGTTTGGAGAATCGAGTCTGGATCGCGGCCGGTGTAGTAAATTGAATTGAAAAAAGTAAAGTGTATTGACAAAAAAAAAATAATGGCCGTGTCGTCTGCGAACAGAGCCAACTGCGCCTTACACTTGGACATATCGCTGGTGAATAGCGTGAATGCGAGAGGAGAAATCAGTGAGCCCTGAGGGACTCCTGCGCGAATGGGATGGGGGAAGAAAAGCGTACCTTCGCTGCGATAACGGAAGGTGCGGTTCGACAAAAAGTCCCGTAAGATGAGCACGAGACGATCTGGCACACCGAGTTGGTACAGCTTATATAATAAGCCGTTGTGCCAGACTTTGTCGACGCTTTCGCTATGTCGAAGAAAACAGCACCCGTCATCAAACCTCGTTGGAAACCGAAGTTGATGTGTTCGACGATACGGTGGACCTGTTGTACGCAAGAGTGTTGAGTTCGAAAACCAAACTGCTCGTCAGGGATGAGGCCTTTTGTCTCGGCATAGTCTCTGAGACGCTTATAGATAAGCCTCTCATAGATCTTGCCGAGGACATTGAGCAGACTGATGGGGCGGTAACTCGTGGGCTCCGACTTTGGCTTGCCGTGCTTGGGGATACCGATTACGGTGGCTTCTTTAAATGCCTGTGGGAAGATGTTGTTGCCCAGAGCACCATTGAAGATGGTGGTCAATAGCATTATCAGGTGGGCAGGGAAAAGTTGGAATACCTTATTGGTGATTCCATCAGAGCCGGGGGCTTTACGAGCCTTTAGACTCTTGATGAGGTCGTGAACTTCGTCTGGCGTGAGGGGGGCCAGCGGATACTCAGGGTCTTCGACGGGAGGGAGGGAGGCTCTATGTTCGACTTCAGCGTCAACCTCAGAAAGGTGAGCTTGGTCTACTGGTTGAGAGCTAGGCGAGCATTAGGCTTCAAGACTGTCGGCTAGAAGTTCAGCCTTGTCGACATCATCGAAAGCGATGGTCTTGTCAGGGCGGATCAGGGGGGCATGGAGACTATTTCTCCGAATCTGAGCTTAATCTGGAGTTGCCAGAAGGCTAGGTGAGTTGGCTCTAGTTCACTCAGCATCTTGTCCCAGCCGGCGATACGCAGCTCCTCTATGCGTGTCCTTACAGTACGCTGTAAGTAACGCATATGGGCTTTGTTCGCGTCGCAGGGGAAGTTGCTGTCGGCACGGACAGCCGCATTCTTCTCATTCAACAATTCACATACATCGTCCGGTAACTTCAGCGACGGTCCTCCGTTGCTGGAATTTCCCTTGAACAATCGTTCAGGACTGATTGTACGTGTTCTGTGAATGAGTCGATCGCGGCCGTCGTGTCAGCGATAGAGTCAAAATCCCGATCATTTTGACTCTATCGCTGACACGACGGCCGCGATTGGGTCCAAGTGGGGGGACGTGTTGGATTTCAGGCGATCGCTTACTTTCCTCCAATTCGTCACCACTTTGGTGGGAGGGTGTTGAGTGGAGTCGGGCAGACCTTGGCGGGGAACCAGTTTCATGACTACTGGACGGTGGTCAGAAGAGAGCTCCTGTACCACTTCTATAGAGTCCAACCGTAGGTTAATATTCTGTAGAAGTGCCACGTCGAGAACATCGGCGATGTGAAAGTGGATGGGAATCATCGGCGCGATGACATCAAAGTTCTTAGAGAAGTTGAACAAATGTCTCCCTCTGGAAGTAGTCCTGGTGCTATTCCAGGAGGGATGTTTGGCATTGAGATCACCCGCTACGATAACCGAGTCACTCAGGCCAAATAGGACCGAGAGATCTTCAGAAAGGAGTTGGAAATTCTCCGAAGTATTAATGGGGGGCCGATACTATGGTGCTCAGTTGATGACCTGTAATGCCTAGCTGACAGCAAGTTTCATACTCATGAAATCATTTGAAATCGCTTTAACTACCATCACCAACACATGCACGCGTATCATGACCGGGTGTGGTCGACGGAAGAACAGTCAAAATGACAGATAGAATAGAGAAACTGATAAGTAGATTTCTTTTGTCTATTCCTCCGTCGACTAAACTCGTTTTTATGGTAGGCATGTTAGTCGTGCTGATACAAACGTCGAGATGGCGGCATACGATTATTTCCGATTTCGGCCGCGCGCATACTTATTTTGCGCGCACTCTAATGTAGTAATTGGGAGATGATCAGGCAGATCGCCAACTTGTAGGTATCTACGTAGGTAGGCACCTATTGTGTTTAGAACCACGATGTACAATATCTCATCGGACTTTTTTTAAGGCCTGTTCAGACGTAAAATTATTATAATAAACGAATGAATAACTATGAATACCGAAAGACCCTTTAAAGGCGAGCAGGACTCATACAGCTCCATCTTATCCATATCGATCAGCATCACTACGCAGTGCTCAGCCTTGACCAGATGCTTCGCTTGATCCATTGCCATTTGCAGCAGGGTTTCTAACGATGCCACCTGCGGGGTACACGCGTGACACATTATTAGTAGTAATCGCTTACATTTTGACAGTTCAACAATATTCATTGCGTTATTTACGTTGTTGAGCATAAACATTTTTTGAACATACGAAGCAATGGACTAGCAATATCCTAACAAGCCGTGTGCCCGAAGCCCAATGGCCCAATTTTTTTAGTTTGATTCAATGGTGATGACGTTTGATTCATGATGATTCAATGAACCAAACGCAGATTTTACACTAATTCTGTTTAATTGTAGGTACGAAATCTTTACAAATTACAACGGAGAAAATGTCAGAAAGGAGCGTGCGGCTTGCGTAGGGCTCGAATTTGTACTAGCATGTGGCATGTTCCACTATCGCCTGCGACGCGCGGTGCGGCGCGCTCCTCTCTCACTCATACACACATTCAAAACAAAACCTACACGCAGGCATATTGCACCGCTTACATCCCCCACTCCATTGCTGCTAGCAGCACTCATCAGCCAAAGGTATCCGAGCGACACGTGGGGCGGACCGCGTCACCATTCCAGACTTCGTTTTAATTTTTACTACTCTGACGCGTTCATCTCTTCCAGGGCGGTGTGCCCTGGAAGAGATGAACGCGTCTTTAATTTTTTTTAAGCCCTTTGGCCACACATTTCTAGGGCCGTTTGGGTCGACTACAAATACCAGATCTCCCACTTCCAGCGGTCTTTGGTCTTTGTTCCACTTTTTCCGTGGTATAAGGTCAGGTCTCTTACTCACCTGTTCCAAAACATATCCGCTAATCGCTGGGATATTCGCCATTGCTTTCTTAGGAATAAACAGGAATCATCAAATTTGCCGAGCTGCGGAGAGTTGCAAGATGTCCAAAGTAGAAAATGGTTTGGTGTTAAGGTTTCCATACTACCAGGTTCCACTGAAACGTGGGTCAATGGTCTACTGTTCACTATACTTTCGACTTCACTCAACAGAGTGTTAAAGGCCTCTTCTCTTGGAGTTCCTTCTTTAAGAATTATTTTCAACGACGACTTCACACTATGGATGAGCCGTTCCCATGCCCCACCCCAGTGAGGGCTAGCAGGCGGTATGAACGACCATTTGGTGCCGTGATTCTCAGCTTCATTCTTCAGGACCTCCTCATCCAACTCCGTAACTGACCGCTTCAGTTCAGCGTGAGATCCTCGTAGGTTGGTCCCGTTGTCAGAACACATATCACGGGGCCATCCGCGTCTTGCGGCCGTAAATGGACGTTGATGATGAGCCACCCTTGCTTGAGGTAAGTCTCCAATTCTTGGTATTTCTGGTTTACATTTCCTTAATCTACACAGCATACATTTCGTTACTACATTTTTAACCGTTGGTCGCAATCTGATTACCCAGTATTTTTGTTTTATTTCGTTGACAACGGTCTCTTGATTTCCATGTGCGGCATTGACATGGTAGTGTCGTATAATCAACCGAGTTATGTAATTATGTCCATCTATATTGCAGGTGTCGACGTGCCTTCTGCCACGGTAATAATATCATACAGTATTCCAACTTCATACAAACGGACGAAGCCGCGAGCTATGCCTACGCGCCTCGCTCAAGGCACGCGCGCGGCATGCAGACAGTCTCGACTTATGTTATAAAGTACTCTTTGGTCTCGACTGTGCCGCAGTGACGAACGGACGGTGTGTTGTTTTTTTAACAATAACCGCGTGAATTTTTCACTAAAACTAAGTTCAAGTACATATTTAATAAGACGAGTAGGATATATTGTCCTGTTTGCATGAATTCGTCAATAACGCATCCGGAGATAACTTTTTTTAGATTACCTGTAAACTCTGAAAGGTAAGACTATAAAATAATTTTACTTGCTAGTAGGTAGGTACATAATGAGTGTTTTTTTAATGGATAAGTATTTCGTTTTATCTCCCGAAAAAAAGATGTCTGGATAATTAAATAAAGTGAATAGAGTAAAGGAAAGTGATTGTCACGAGTGAAATAGGTATTTACAGGCGGTTCATGAATCAGGATACGGTAGGTACGCTTGTGTTAAAACCTCGGGGTGTTTTGTTTTTTTAGTTTGTATAGTTCAAAGTAAAGACAAAGACAAAGTAAAGATTTTATTATTAATAATAGTTGTTTATTGTACTGTGTGTATGAATAATACTAGAAAAAAAAAAATTTGACCGTCTGCCTCACACTGGATAGTTGAAATTTTCTCAGATTAAGTATTTCTGCTGCTGCTATAACAACATATACCACAAAAAACCGTTTTTTTTTCTCTGAATTAATAACAACAACAGTAGCTAGAGTCATGAAATATTCACAGGATATTTATAATGTTTGGGTTGCGATTTTAAAACATTCGTAGCCAGCTTTTCGTACGTCTAAGTCGAGTAGCAAATATTTTTCGGTCGCAAATTAATAAGACCGATTTGTTATTCAAACATAAACATGTTTTTTTAATTAAATCTACCAATCAAAAACCATCACGCATTTTTATTGAACACTTCCTATTTTATTCACAATGTATTTTATTTGTTTATATACAAAAGTATATTTACAATCACAAAACTAAATGGAAACACAAAGTAGGCAAATGTAATTAAAATGCTGGAGGCGGGCAGCCCTATCGCATGTTTACGTACCGCGCGGCTTTAGGCATTTATTTTAAAGATACGGCCGAGTTACAATACTGTATGATATTATTACCGTGCTTCTGCCGTCATCAATCGATGAGCTTATGAAAATTCCTAAAGGAGCAACTGCGGTCGGCGTCGACTGCCTCAAAACGCCTTATTTTTTTCGTTTAGTTAGTGATTTCGCCACCAGCCCACCACCGATCGACGTCGAATGAAAATAGAGGACGCCGACTCTGGTTTGGTCTGAACGGACGACGACAGCAATCGACTGCAGTCTTGATACACGTTTGCGCTCTTTTTTTACTCGAGTAGATTGATTTTGTAAAAGTGTACAGACGTCAATTTAATTCCACGGCTGTAAGATTCTCTCTTTATTCCGACTTTGGTAAAATCAGCACCCTAATTGCGTAATACACAATCAATCGGAATCTGAATCGTTTTGAAACAGATTGCTAATCCATTGCTTCTTGAGTTCGATAAAAATTCTGCTCAACAATATATAGAACGCAATGAATGTTCTTGAACCGTCAAAATCAAACAGATTAGTCGTAATCGTTTACGAAAATGTGTTACGCAATTAGGGTGCAGGTTTACGGCGCATACAATAAGAAAATATATAAAATACAGCGTACTTGAGTAAATAGTCGTTTAGCGACGCGCAGTAGTTGTTGGCATTTTATTTTCAAAGTACACTCATACTCAAATGCGATCGTCTTCTTTAAAGTCGGCCAGACGAACCTAAAGACAGAAGATTTTTTGTAGTTTTGGTGATCGTGATGACCTGCAGCCTAATTGCGTAACATATTTTCGTAAATGATTACGAGAAATCTGTTGTATTTTGACAGTTCAACAACATTCATTGCGTTATTTACATTTTTGAGTAGATTTTTTATCGAACTTATGAAGCAATTTATAAGCAATCTGTTTCAAAACGATTCAGATTCCAATTGATTATGTATTACGCAATTAGGGTACTGTTTCGCTCATTCAGAAAGGAAATGTTATCATGGAGATGTTATGTTGTTTATTTTGTTGTTGTTATTGTTTATGATTGTTTGTTGTTGTTGTTGTTCTGTTGTTGTCTCTCCTTCTCCCTTTAATCCATCCAAAGGTTGTTTGTAAATGACGCGTATAGCAATAGGACCGCCCATTATGTAACCCAATGTAAAATATCTACATCTATGTCTGTAATTTCTAAGGCGTACATAATAAAGAGTATTCTATCTAAACTTATCTGGACGTACCTTTAAGTAGGCCAAAAAGTTATAATGATTTTTCGAAAACATAATGTAATGGATCCGCAACATTTTTAAGATTGTGATTTACAGTATGTTACGATTAGGGAGCATTATTTGACTTTGCGGTGACAAAAAACGTACGTATACTCTTTATTAAGGGCGACCGTCATTCTGCCCGTCTTATGACGTCACCGCTTCATAAGGTTCCTAATCCCAAGTTTATCGAAAGAAAAATCCAACACAAAAGGTTAAGGTATAAGGATTTGAATTTTTATGACATAGAACTACATAAATAGGTCGTTATTTTCGACTTGACCTAGTACCTATAGCAATGACATGACCTTTAGCTGTACAAGGTTCTTTTGGCGCGTGGCCGAATTCGGAACTAACGCCGCCATCTTGTTGTTGTTTTTCAATATATTTCCCAAAACAACGGCGCAAATGTCGGCCAAAAGCGCCCCCCTGTCAACGTCATTCGATCGCCAAAAGATTCTTGTTGCAGTTTAAAAGGAATTATACATTTTGAATTTGAGGAGGAATACGAAACACTACGTACATTGCACATTCGTGTATGACTACCGGAACCATCTCTTTCAACATCCTTGGCGCCACGACGCAGATGATCACAGCAAAGGGCTTGCTTTCAATTGGCATCATTAATACGTGCTTCTTTGTGTTGTCTTTAGGCACGTACTGTAACGTATATTTTCAAACGTCACTATTTCATTAATGTAGTGTAATAACTATGCAAAGGTCTTTTGGCGCGTTGCTTAAATCGTAACCAACGCCAACATCTGATTTATTTTTTTACAAAACTTTATACAAATGGTAACAACAGCGACCTCCTGTCAATGTCAGTTTAGACTAGTGCCAAAAAATTCTTGTATTATAAAACATTATTAGTTAGGCCAAATAAAATGGGAGAGGGCGCTGACTCCTGGCATACATGTACACCTAGTTCAGGAGTCCGAGGTTTCGAACAAGTTTCTGTAATTATGTCAATAAAGAATTATTTGGTTTGATTCTATTTTTGAGACGACGAAGCGAGGAAAGGTGGAGCAGAGAGCAAGAGTTGCCTAGAGATGCAGACCAAGAGCTACAGTCCTACCGTCGAGAGAATGCGTTCCTAACACCTTTTAGTGCGACCAAGAGTGTCAATGGAGTTTCTTGCCCGTCTTTCTTTTGGAATGGGCAACTGGCTTCATATTTCTGACCGACCCCTTGACAATTCAAAAGTGCCTGTTATTGGTTTATTTGAAAAAAATGCTTTGAGTTTGCGTTTGAATTCTAGGTAACTACATAAGATGAAATTTGCAAAATACGTATTCGTTTCTATGAAACTGACAGGTGTAAAGAACGCATTCTCTCAGCGGCCGATCAGGGAAGCATGGCACAAGTGGTAGGAAACCTATTAATTAACAAGGTAAAGGAGTACAAAAATACTTAGCAGTGGGTAGAATAACAATATGGTTTTCAATGATGACGATATAAAATTATGATTGTAAACGAATTTAGATTTTATCAAACCTTATTGGTATCTATGATGAAATTCCTATAACAGTAATAAAAGACAATTTACCAATTTTATATTTTTTTTTTTTTTTGGATATGGCATCTCGTAGTTGACCTTGAGAGGTCGTGACTACTTAACCGGACTATCCTGTGGCTGCCTTAAGCGGACTCAAAGCCTCCAGCCAGGGGCGTAAAACTACTTACATTACTAAGCGAACGCTCGCTAAGGGCACCCCCTGTGGGGTACGGACCTCGGCTTAGGGCGTCGCTGACGGGAGGACAGCAAGATGGGACAGGCTGGATCAAATTTTGTTGATTATAATTATTCGGGGAATTTAAAGCTACATGCTCAGCTACGGCGCGGGCTGGCACTTCATCGAGCAAGGGTCGGGGGGGGACAATTACGTCGGGATCTTCGCGAGGAACCTCGGCGGCGAGGTCGGAAAGTCGGTCTGTGTTTGTGCACTGTACTGGTGGCCCTACTGCTCTCCTGAATAAGAGTTATGTGGTCATCGGGATCGGTGAGGACATGCTTGGGACGGCGGACATGACTAATGGAGGAGGGAATATAGCTAGCGGCTTTCACAACCAGAGGGTTGCGGTGATTCGCGGCGGTCTTGAAGAAACGCTTTGAAATGCGTTTCATGAACTGACGGATAGTGGGAATCCTGAGGTCTACGTGGAGGATTTCGTTGCGAACGTACCAGGGGGAGCCTGTTATCCTACGCAGGAACTTGTTCTGGAGGGTCTGCATTCTATTGAAGCGAACGGGCTTGGCGTGTGCGAAGACTGCACTGGCATAGGTCATGATCGGGCGGATGCACGCTGTGTAGATACGCATTTTGCACTTTAGTGATAATTTGCTACGTGCATTGAGGGCAAAGTGAAGTCTACCTAGAGCGAAGGCGGCGCGCGAACGAGCCGCCTTAATGTGCTCTGAAAAAGAGAGGTGTTCGTCTAGTACGACACCCAGGTATTTGGCTCGCTTCTCCCAAGGGATCGGCTTGCCGAACATGGTGATCGGTCGAGTCCAATTTTATCTGAGCCGCTCTCGACTTTTATAATAAGTGTATTGGAGAAGGCATTTTCCCGGAACAAACTAAAATGGGGAAGGTCGGGCAAAGCTAATTGTAGATGGCGTGACCATAGCTAGGTCCCTACGGCCTACAATAAATTTGACATTTCGTTCACTCATGTCATTTTATGTTCATTCATGAGTTTGATTAAATTTCACTATTTCGTTATTTACGGTGATTTCAGTATTTCAAATCAAGTACTTGACATGGAAAGTGTCAGAATTTTAAACCTGGAATATTTCCTCGTAATCATTTTCTTCAAAATGTTTTCGACATAAAGTCGAACTCAAAAAAATCTCTACGAATAGCTTTAACAGGTTCGCTGCCACTTGCAAAATAGAGACAACTGGGAGGCCAAATGTATTATTTTCTTTTACAGACTTCAGAAGTGATTGGTTACGATAATTATTATACTTATTTATGTTTATTGATATTTAAATGTATTTTAATTGAGGAGAAAAATTGCACCGCACCGGTGCGTGCCAGGCACTGGGAATGAAATTTTCATTCACAGTGCCAAAGAACGCACCGGTGCGTTATCATTTTATGGGGATTTTTAGGGCTGAATTAGAATAATAGACTGTTATTTATTTAAATATGATTTAAATTCATAACTTCTTATATTTTTCTTATGAAATAAACTACAAAATCAACATTTTTATAAAGAAAGCAGTAACAAAAATAAACACAAACATTTTCTAATTGAACCCTACCTAGAAATGGCATAAAACTTTGGTATCATCGAAAAACAAAAATTTCTTATAAAATAATGTCACAAAACTTATGAATCAACAATGTTATACAACTAAGAAAGCTATGCATACATATAAAAGCATGAATTATAAAAATTACTAACAATGAAGTTCTGAGTGATAATTTTCAAAGCATTCCACACAAAGTCCAGGTTTGTCAGGACAGGTGTCACAATACCAAGGAGTGTCAGAACGCTTTTTATTCTTCTTGGTGCACTGGCGGCATGCCTTTCGCTTGAGACGCCCATTGGAAGTAGTTTCAGTTGTTTTTTTTATTTTATGGGTACTTTGGGTATTTGAAGCTCTATTTCCTGTTACATTTTCTGGCAGCAAGGCATTTATAACATTCAAGCGGTAATCATAGAGAGACATTTTACGTTGTCCTGAATATTTCTTGTACATCTTCATTGAATTCACGAAAAGTAATTGGAATGCGTGGATGGCTACTTTCAGATACCAACGTAAAGTTTTCCTTTCGCAAGGATAGTATTCTAGAAGCTGGTCTTGTCTATCTACTCTTGACTTATAATCATTATATTTTGAAATAGCTTCTGGCTTTTGAGTAACTTGGCCGCATTTGTTTTGGAATGGAACTATTTTGTCTTCATACTGGGTTGTAATATAGGTGACCATAATTGACGTACCGGAGGGCGTAATTCTATATCTAAGAGGTGCTCCTCCCCTTCACTCTCTGATGCTGACTCCTCGTCATCAGGTCGGTAGTCGACTTCAGAGTCATCAGAATACAATGTCCGTTCTATATCACTGTCTTCTAGAACATAAAACACTGGTTTTCGCTGCCTTTTTGAGCTAGATGGGCCTTCTCCGCTATCCATTTTTATCTTTATTTATTTCTTCATAAAATCACAACCGTCCAACATACGTGAAAACCGAAAAGACGTAAAGAAAATTTAAAATTTTAAGCACAGTGCCGCTCCAAACAAAACACCTATAGCCCGAGGCCGTCTGAGAACTGAGCCTATGAATTTACTAGACGCGAGACACGCACCGGTGCGTGGTCAGCCGCTCCCATGGATCTCCCACCCCGCACCGGTGCGTGGATGGCAGCAAACCTGTTAAACCACATTCTTCTAATTTTAGGGGCTTTCGGGATATTGTAGACTCCAATTTCGGAGTATCTAGGAACACAACAAAGCGTCAATTTTCGCTGAAATAAAACAAAACCACATCACACCTTGTATTATTAGCTTGTGTTGGGAACTAGCTACGACAGCGCCATTTTGACAGTTGCCTTCCCCATTGCTAAGATCGCCCCAATTCATTCCAAAAGGCACAAAAACGAATCCGATAAACTATAGGCACATTTCTCAGTTGCCAACTTTGGCAAAAAAAAATGAAAAAGTTTTAAAAGAACGCTTATATGTCTACATCTTAATTCAAATAAAGTTAATAATTTTAGACAATTAGAATGTTGGTACAGGAGATGCTATTTACATGTTACTAAATAATGTTGTTAAAATAAATTGTAAAATGAGGGTGGCTGGTATTTACTTGGATTTAAGCGCGGCTTTCGACCCGATTGACCACAAACTACTCATCATCAAAATGGAGCACTATGGCGTAAGAGGCCTTACAACTCTTCTCTTCTCTTCTTATCTCAAAAATACAAAATGTTTGTCGAACTTGATTCTACAAAGCCAAACGGATTTCAAAGCAACTACAGGTCATCTATGTTAAACATTACAACCAGCGTGCCTCAAGGATTAGTTTTAGGCCCTTTATTATACATATTATTCACTAATGACCTAATCAATTTCATACATAAACTTTTACCGGACATACAACTTTTAGTCTTTGCGGATATCCAAAACCTAACTGTGAAGGTGAATGCAGCTCTAGAGGCCTTTCATTCTTGGTAATGCGAATATGCTAATGATAAATAAAACTAAAACCAACATTACGTTATTCAAAACAACTGCCCGTAATAAAGACACTATGGACATTGAACTATACAAAATTAAAAAAGAGCTAGTCAGGGAAGTCAAGTTTTTAGGAATTTTTATTGATGAATTGTTACATTGGAAGATGGAATTAGCAGCATTGGAATCATCTATATCTGCTTGATATGCCTTAAGAACTCTTAAGGATGAAGTGAGCATTAATCATTTAAAAATTATCTACTATAAGCTGGTTGAGTCCAAATTGAGGTATAGCATACAGTTTTGGGAAATCGCTACCAGTACAACCGGCATTGGGCATTCATTCTCCAAAAACGAGCTCTCCGAACCATAGTCCGCATTTCTCAACGAGACACCTGTCGACGATATTTTAAAGAACTTGGTATTCTCACAGTACCTAGCCTTTACGTAGTAGTACTGTTGAACAGCTTTAAAAAATATGTGTATGACTACGAAACAGACGAGGACAGGCTGGTAAGGGAAAAAACGCGTGGAAAAGACTTTGGGAACAAAATCACCCCGGCTTTTGGAATAGTTAGGCATAGTCCACAGTATCAGTCACTTAAAATATTTAATAAGTTACCACTTTAGTTAGAAAGCATATTCTACACAGGCTCATGCAAAGCAAGGCTCAAGCAAGGCATTCCTATTGGAAAGATGTCTCTATTCATTATTAGATGATCTGTAATTCTATATGTTTTTTTAAACTGAAATGTAACTATTTGTTTATGGTGTTTTATTGAGTTCCGTGCTCATGACATATTTATTTTTTA
Organism: Dasypolia templi; assembly: GCA_963555695.1. Lineage (NCBI taxonomy): Eukaryota > Metazoa > Arthropoda > Insecta > Lepidoptera > Noctuidae > Dasypolia > Dasypolia templi. The sequence continues at coordinate 5,496,148 of OY743137.1, read as the reverse complement.
TTATTATTATTGTTTCTTGTTTAAATTTCTATTATTTTTAACATAATGACTTAGTGTTTTGTGTTTGCATGGTATTTTAATCTAAATAATATTTTCTATTTTTTATTGAATTGCATGTATTGTTTTTGTTGTTTCATGCTGTTTTATATTCGAAAGCAATGTGAATTGTTACTGAATAATTTAAAAAAAACTTAATTTTGCGAGAATTTTGGTAGTTTAGTCATCAATCAAAATCGTCATTCGAACCGGCTCTAGAATTCAGGGGTGAGTACAGTCGGAACATGATGATTCAGTAGTACCTAACATTTACACTACAAAAGGCGCTTAAAGTACAGCTGCGACGCGTGAAGGCGCTGTCAATGTCAAAATTGTTGCCACTGATGATAAATTTGATTGTTCATAATTCAGCCAAACTTACAGGTTCGATAAGGGCTTGGATATCCTGATCGATGTCTGTTAAGAGCTCCGAGCGATCCATTCCAGACTTCAGCGTCTCAGTAAGTTGAGGATTTAACTGTGAGAAAAAAACTTGGGTTAGCAAAGTTATCGGCAAAGAAGGTAAGGCGCCGGGACGCGTAAATACAAAGGCGGCTGCAACACAGCCATTTGAAAACTGTCTGCAATGTAATCGGCTCCGAAACACACAGCAACTGCAAAACAGCTTTTAAGTAGGTACCTACTTGCTGTTCCATGATCGCTTTCAGAATGGTAACGTCGCTACACTACAGAGTACTTTTTTATATACGGCGTCAAATGAATGCGGCGGCTATAAAAACTGATCGCAGGAGAAATTATTATTTATGATTTAAAATTATTTTGCCCTTGACCTAGCGACGAGTCGTGACGAGTCGAGACGTGCGTGCGTGAATCATCGTTGATTTTTTTTTTAAACTATTGAAGAGAAAAAGGTAAAAATACATTAATTAAAAAGTGCAGATATGCACTGAAGTAGAATTCTAATATTGCTCAACTTATTGCAACACAGACTATTGGGTGTCTGTGTGAAATCTGCCTTTTCATTGTCATAAAGAAACGAATGCGGCTGCACTAGAAACCTCTGTGTTGCAGCTGGGTTCGGACGCACTATTAAGCTGCGGCTACATTGCACACCGCTCGACGTCTCGGTTTACAACAGAGAGCGCGCGAAGTGTAGTTCGCGTTATCGTGACAATGTAGCCGTAGCAATAGTGCTCTAAGCCATTTGCAAGATAATGTAGTACAGACTATGGATGTCTATGTTGCTGCCGCATTTGTATTTACACCGCCGGGATTAAGTAGGCCTTCCCACAATGCTGCTTAGGCTTCACTGTTTTTCTGGTGGACTGAGCAAGCTACGGAAAGTTACGGAACTAATGATTCTGCTAAAGAGCCCTACTGCAAATAAATTAATATCTTACGTTTATTTTCATTTTTCGTAGCAAAGGAACCGTGCCAACTACTTCCACGAAAGCCTCCTTACGATCACAAATCACAATAACTTGAAACACCAGGTCTGCATCACATTCTTCGCATATCTATAATATTTTAACTTCACGTAAAGGTTAGTCCACACTGCAGTTTTAGTGCGCCGGTTTCGTCATCGTCATATGTTACGAGCACTAACTTGTACACGTAGGAAGTAACGTTTTATCGAGCTTATAAAAGCTCGTACGATAAGCGAGTACGCGCTTTGTAATGCTCGGCATTACGTACATATTGTTTCAAATAGGACTGGACCCAAAAGGTGGTTTTCATTCGAGAAGGTCCAGTTTAACTTCTGGAACTTCTCCGACAAAAAACGCCCTTTTGAATCTATTTTGAGATTTGGCAATTGAATGATTCGATTGTTAAGATTTTCTCTGGATTTGCTGCTTTGAGTGGGTCAACAATGGCTTCCTAATTAACTTAAATTGAATAGGCATCTAATGTTAGTTACGTACATACGTATTTATTCTCATTTGCAGTCCACTACATGTTTCGTCGGTTAAACTCATTATCAAATCTAATATCTTTCCTGGGTCACTATATTTAATGCTTGGTAGTTTCTGTTTCCTACTACGTGTCATCAAAGCCATTTTCTATTTTATAAATTATGGATCGAACTTTGCCTGTTGAGATTCAAATGAATAATTTTTAAATTGTTTTGAGATTATTGTTTGTTTGTAACTATAGTACAGTGCAGTAATAGTAAAGCAGATTGTCACGGAAATGGCGCTGTCAGAATTGGCATCTAATAGGATTATTTTTAGTAGACTACCTTATTTGCTGCTACAAGCAGCCAGCACGCGTAGCAAAACCACCATTAAATGGAAACGGGTTTTGTCGGGTGATTACTAAAAAAATCTGTAATTTTATCTATTCTTCCGTCGACAAAACCCGTTTTTAAGCTATTGCTACGCGCGGCTACGTGTGTAGATAATAATAAACCTGTTCCGTGCTGTGAAAATACAGCCCCTCAAACCAAAAGATAGCTTTGCAGCATAGAGCAACACAGGGTCGCCGGTCACAAGTCCAGGCGCAGCACCATTAAATTAGTATGTACTTGTGTAGCACTGTTTGGGAAAATATGGTAATAATCTATTCATCATTTTGAATTTACATTTACTGTATAAATGCAAACAAACAGAAAAAATTACAAATGACGAAACAACCAACAACTTCGTGTGAAAATCGAAACGCATTAGAATTTTATCTGTGCAAAGCATTCTAGAAAAAAAAACAGCTGATGACATGACGGGCTATGAGTGATGAATGATTATTTTGGTGGTGAAATTGTAACAAATTAATGAATTATTAACTTTTATTGTTTTCAAATAACTAAGAAATGGCAGAAATACAAACACTTATCGAAATGGGATTCTCCAAAGAGCGAGCGTAAGTTTTTACATAATGTTTAATTGACATTACAAAAGTACTGCACCGGATCGGTCCCTAACCTATAATGTATTAATGTCCCTTTTTCCTGGGTTTTAGGGAGAAAGCTTTGGCGGTGACGAGTTATAAGGGCGTGGAGCCAGCGATGGAGTGGTTGTTAGCACACGCTGACGACCCTGCGCTGGACGCGGCACCGACAATTGCGACTTCCACAAGCGCGGAAGCAGTGCCGGCCCCCGTGCCTGAATCTTCCACGTCTTCCCAAGACCCGACCGACGCTGATCCCGAAGTTGAAGTCAAGTCCTTCAAATGCGACGTGTGCGGAAAATTGCTAAAAAATCAGGACGAAATGGAGTACCATGCCGCCAAGACTGATCATAGTAGCTTCTCCGAGTCGACGGAAGAGAAGAAACCTTTGAGTGAGGAGGAGAAGAGGGCTCAACTGTTGTTGCTGGAAGAAAGAATGAAACAAAAACGAAAAGAGAGAGAGGAAAAGGAAAAGGTTTGTTGTTTTTGAAATGCTGCAACTAGTATTGTATCATATTAGGGCGAATTGAATAAGTTTATATGTAGTGGGACCAGCATTCTATTTTAACTTAGAATAATGGACCCTTGCAGTTATTTGGAGGAGGCATCAAGGATGCTAGTTTTGTGTTTGTTTATTTTCCAACAAAATAGCTAATCTTTTGGATAAGTTAAGTAATTCTAAGATCACACCTGTTATAATTATATTTAGATATGATGTTAGCTAAAATTATAATGTTCAAGGAATGCCCTACAACACAAAGTTTTGGTTTTATCTCACGGGAGAAGAAGGCCAAAGAAAAGATGGATGGTTTGTGTGAGGAATAATATGAAAGAGAAAGAGTGAATGAACACATGATGGTTGACAAAGGGAGAAGGGAAGAAGAAAATGTGTTGTGCCCACCCCTAGTAACATGGGACCAGCGGGAATATGATAATGATCCTCGCATGTGTTTCTGAAGAATAACATCATGCTTGTAATCCCAGAAGGGTTAGGCAGAGTTGTACTGATAGTACACCCACATTTTGCCAGTTATGCTTAAGTCCCATGTAATAGGAGACGAGCCGGGGCACAGAGTCAGACTCAGGACTGCTATTGAGAAATTCTAGATAGAAAAACCCAATAACCCGACCTGGGAATCAAACACAGGACCTCATGCTCAGCAGTAGCTCTTGCAACCACAAGAGCAATGCGGCTGTCTGAAGATAATATTCCTCTTTAAATGAAATTGCAGACAACAGCTCTGTTTTGGTGTCTGATGTTGACCATGTTTATTCCAATTTTAGTGGTTACGTTTTGAATATCATTGAAATGAAATGTGTTGTATATTTCTGTAAGTAGATCTTTTAAGACACTTTTACTTACATGCCAGTAATTTGTAGGTCAATATTTTAAACAGAATGGAGCTGGCATTTCCTAGCTGACTTATGGATAAGTCAGAGAGTGAGTGAGTGAGTGTTTATGGAGAAGAAATGCCAAAACATACTCTAGAGGTCATGGTCTCTTTTAAAGTCTAAAACATTATATTATTAGGATTTATGTGGGTCTAACTATACAGGGCCAAGTCTTGAAGGGCTTTTTTAAAGAATGAGCCATTGCAGCTTTGAGTTGACCTGTCCCAACAGACGGCATTTAATGTTAATTTCACATCAACTTGTCTCGGTCTTTTTTTTTACTGGTTTGAATTCTCTTAAAATAATCATATGCTTCAATTTCCAGGCTGAAGCATTAGAACGGGAACGTATCCGCATAAAATCTGGCAAGGAGATGCAGGAATCCCGTCAGAGACTGCAAGAACAGGAGATGCAGAAGTTAGTGGAGCAGCGACGACGGGAGAAGGTTGAGGATCAGAAGGCGAGGGAACGGGTGCGCGCGCAGATTGAATCTGATAAACAGGCTAGGAAGTAAGTTGAGGATTTCTGTGTTTTTGTTCATTCAGGATATGGTGGCAGGAATAGAAAAATGCTTTAGGGGTGAAGTTTGTGTAACTAGAAGCTTAAGAAGAAATTAATGCTTCTTTAACCTGAACCAGGCAGCAGAGTATAACAGATTACATCAGTCCACTGCAGGACATAGGTCTCTCCAATTGCAAGTGATTCAGCTTGATTCTCAGCAACTCTCATCCAGCTGCTACCAGCCAACCTGCGAAGATCGTCGCTTCACCTAGCCTGAGGGCTTTTTACCTTACATTTGCCGATTTGCGGCCCCACTCAAGAACACGTCTACCCCAACGGTCATTGATTCTAAAGCTTATATGGCTGGCCCATTACCACTTCAGCTTGCTTGTTCTGTGAGCTGTGTCAACAACTTACTTTTTAACCCAAGACACACATGTCACCCATTTTTTAATATTATTTAAAATAGCTCATAGAAAGCAAAATACGATGGTGCTTGGCGTGTGTCCAGTTAAATATATTCAAAAACGCTACATTTCTATAAGTGTATAGAAATGTTTACAATAGTTTCAGCATATTTATTTATCTAAGTACCCAATGCTTCAAGCAAACAAATGTACAGGCATATAAATGTAACTAAATCTGATTTGTTTGTTGCTATAAATACTAAATAATCAAATTTCTGTTAAAATCATTACAGAAGAGTATTGTTTTAACTTGAAGCATACAACTGGATACCATACAAATCAAAGATTTATTCTTTCTATTTCTAAACAAGTGATCTGGTTTTTACGAATTGACAAAACATCATGGAGATTTCTTTAATACATGCAAGAATTAATTTTAGAATGAAAGAAAGAAAATAAAATTTATTTGACCCACGTTAAAGCACACAATAGCACACAACACAAAACAAAACAGAAGAAAATAGTATTGTGTGCCTCACGGCTGCGCCAAATAGGCCCAGCAGCCTAATTGCGTAACACTTTTTCGTAAACGATTACGACTAATCTGTTTGATTTTGACAGTTCAAACACATCCATTGCGTTATTTACATTTTTGAGCAGATTTTTTTTATAGAACTAATGAAGCAATGGATTAGCAATCTTTTTCAAAACGATTCAGATTCCGATTGATTGTGTATTACGCAATTAGGGTACAGGTCAGCATAATACAGACATATAACCTTCTTGAATAAATTCTCTAATTGATGCGGCTAGAACTGCAAACTTTTAGAAATACAACACTGTCACACAAATCGATGGGAAAACTGAGTTTAATTTATAATAATGTATAGACAAAGATGTATAACCCATGACTTGTTCTTAACTCCAGACTAGCGGCTGGCGGCCAGCCCCCCTCGGCCCCCTTGCCCCCCGCGGCCCCGGCCCCCGCGGCCCCCGCGGCCCCCGCGGGCCCCAAGGTCACGTACGAGCAGGCGCGCATACAGATCCGGCTGCCCGACGGAAGGACTTTTGCGCATATCTTCGGTGCTAAGGAACAACTTGCTGCTGTCAGGTATGATCTACACAATAACAACACCATTCATTCCGGAAGACATCTGCTGCTAGAAAAAGACTTCGCCTATACATCGTCACAACCACCGGTCTTGTGCTTCTCGCATCCAGCAGATTTCGGTGATTTACCAGTTCTTTGGTCTACAGTCTGGCCACTTGACGGTCTTATTACAAAACAAGGTTTTTCTTTAGAAACGGTTTAAACCATCGAGCCTGTTTTTTTAAATAAGAACATAACAAATCCAAATACAGTTCCTTTTACAAAACTGACAACTTGTCGGTGTTAGGTTGTAAATTTTGGATTAAGAACTTTACCAAAGTCGGCGTAAAGTTGGAAATTAAAATCTGATACTGGCTAATGTTAGATTGTGGATAATAGAGAAAGAAAAAATATTGTGTCGGGCACAAAAATACGCAGTACATTGTGTGAAATGCAGTATGCCAAACTAAACTAATCACACTCTCAAAAAATAAAAACCAAGTCCTGTATGAGGCCAAAATGCTGCGACACTTAAAAATAAGTGTCACTGCGCTGGTATTCGGATAGGGCCCGCTGTGATGTCACGGACAACTATAGAAATATATAATCAATAAAATAAAAATAAGATTTATATGTAAAGTAACATTATACAGTTAAGGTTTAGTTATAGCCACTTAAGTTTGCCAACTAGGCTAAGGAAACAGGCCTCTTGAAACCCCTAGCTAGCTACCTTGGTAAGTATAAAGCCCAGTCAAACTTTATTTAAAAAAAAAACCTTGCATACATTTATTATGAATATGTTCACATAATTATAATGTAGTTATTCAGAGCATACATAAACAGTCTATAATGTTCTTACTGCTGGGACACAGGCCTCCTCTCAGTGAGAGGGAGTGGGCTGTAGCCCAGTGTGTGTTGGTAGATGTCACAAGTCTACAAATTTTTGGTTCTAGGACATGCCAGTTTCCTCACGAGGTTTTCCTTCACCGTTTTGTGACACTTCACACTTCACAGTTATGATGAATTCCTACTATTCGTAAGTCGGGGCCGTTCCCACGGAACCACCGTTGTTCGGAGCCTGCTCTGTTTATAAAACATCACTGACACTAAAGCCTTAGAGCCTAGTAGATTCAGACCCTACGATATGTCCTGGATTTGACAGGTTTTTGACAAATTCTGTTTACAAGCAGAGCCACCACTTTATTCAAAAACAGTCCAGTACTACAATACTCCTTATTTTACAGGCTATACCTTCAGTTGAACGCAGCGGAGTACGCACAAGAAGACAACTTCAAGCTCATGACCACATTCCCCAAGAAGATATTCACCACAGAAGACTACGACAAACCTTTGGATTTATTAGGTTTGTGCTTATTTCCTTAGTGAAGATCACATAAAAGATGGTTGCATTGTAGGGAAAAACTAGGGACTGAGAAGAAAAAATAATTTTACGTTCTCCACAAGTATCAAGGAACCAGGGTCGGCAGAATAAGCGCTAACGGTACCTTATAAATCGCACATCGAGATAAAAAAAAGTCGATTAGCCATTTAAAAACGCCCTACATCTGTTGTGGTAAACTTTGACTTTTGTGTCATTTTTGTGTAGTGTGATGGTTAGTTTCATGTGGTTGTGATAACAACAAAAGTGTTGATGAAGTAATAATGTAGAAGATACAGTAATATGTTATAAACATTATTTTAGCTATTGGTTTCGACAAGCCTCTACCCAAAAAAACCTTCCACAAAGGCTCTTCAAGTTTTGTTTCAACTGCGAGCTGATAACAAAATGATTTTCAAGGAAGTAATAAAACCAACCACTAACGAATAGGACATAAAGACAATCCCTCATCAGGTCTTCCTGGACGCACCGCAAGTTTTAATAATTTTTTTACGTAAATTCAAGCAGCTTTTCAAAACTAATACAAATTAAAATATATTTACTTTTATCAATTTTTTTAAAATGTATTTTGTTTTCAGGTTTAGTACCGTCAGCAGTCATCATAGTGTCACGGGGGCCGCAGTAAGACGCGAAATAACAATAATTTATAATTCATAATGATTATGAATGTACATGTATGTGGTGTCTGTTTAAGTAATATATGGGTTGGGGGAGGCACAAGAAGTTCAATTTATTATAATAATTCTCGAAGAAGACTTGTTGGAAATAAAGTCTGTGTTGTATATGCAATTGTTTTATTTTATAGCCCATAGAATTAATCTTGTGGCGTAGACGTTCATTTCAATAATATGCATGTCAAACCTTGTACAAAGACTTTTTCAGGAAACAAGACAATGACAAAACAAATGACATAGAGACATCTAAAATGTCGATCGTATTTTCATAAACTGGCTTAAACCACATAGAAACGGATGCCTATTTTTTTCGGCTATAATGCTATAGCTTCGGTGATGGCGCTCAGAGTTAAAATACACTGAAACGGGACATTATTCATATTACAAAGAACTGTATTTTATTTTATTTACAGGTTAGTCTAACAAGAAATAAAAGGTTTACCATGAGCTCTCTAGATGGCGTTGTACCATTCGAACGCCTCGCTGAATCGCGGTGTCAAGATTTTCCTACGGATAGTGACCTCTCGCGCTATAGTATCGTTGTTAATTGGAATCGTATCAACGTGTACAGTCGCATCCAGGTACGTGGCTCTACTGTACAATCGAGCTGGACAAGGTCAACGGCAGGATTACTTCGAAAAGTGAAAATCTGAATAAATAGTGAGTGAAACTATAATTATACAAAGTGAAGTGTCTTGTGCTACGCCGCGAAGAAGCGCCTGGATTATTATCAATCGCAATCACACGTGCAGCTACGACTTGATCAGTATCAACTCTCCCCGTCCTCCCGTCCAGGCCCACATTCGCCCGGCGCGGGCGCATATCAATTAAGCCGTGTTACTTCACTGTGCCAAGGGGATCTTTTGAAGTTTTGGAAGGAACGTAAAGAGGCGACATCTATGTGCAAATATGACTGATTTACCGAATCAACGTTCCCGCTCGTTTGAGCAGGCTGTATTCTCTTATGACGGCACTCAAGACTATGAACAAGTAGAGATTTTTTTGACTTCCGCTAGGAAGTACAAATCCATGAAGAACATAGTAGATATTGATGCCCTTAGGAGTTTGCCCCTCATACTGAAAGGCAATGCCGCTTCCTGGTGGAATGGAATAAAAGATAACACAACCACTTGGAATGAGTTTGAGACCCAATTAAGGAAAGCCTTTGCACCCAAAAAACCCCCTTACGTCATCTTCCAAGAGATAGCGGCATTGAGACAGAATCCAGATGAACTTACTGAGAGATTCGTAGCCAAAAAAAGGGCTCTTTTCAATCAGCTGAGTCCACCATTAACTGAAGAAGTACAGTTGGACATGATGTATGGATTTTTGCACCCAAAAATCCAGGAACAGATTCCACGAGAATGTATTGAAACATTCGAAGGTTTGTTGGAGGCGGCAAAAGCAATAGAACAGGAAAAGTTGAAAGACAAATCACAGACCACGAACTCTTCTGAGAATCGTGCCGGAAGAAAAAGGGTACGCTGCAATTTTTGTAGAAATGTTGGTCATGCGGCTGATGTCTGCAGGAAGAAGCAGAAAGTAGAAGCCGAAGCAGAAGCAGCAGCTGGTACATCGATACAGAAGTCCAAAAGACCTGCTTCTCCAGAGCCGACTACGTCATCGCTGTCGCCATCCTCACCTGACGAGGAGTCCAAGAATGGTAGCTTACAACTTGACTTAAGACCCCTGTTAATGATAGAAATAAGTATTGGTACAGCGAAAGAGATGGCGTTCGTAGATACCGGTGCCGGTACAAGCATTGCATCTCATAAGCTGTATAGCTACCTGAAGAATATCGGCTTTCATTTTCAAGAGGAAGATACTACGATTACTTTGGCAGATGGGATCCCAAAACCGCAAAACGTTTTGACTGGCCGCATTCCGGTTAAAGTTAAAGATCGCTGTGTATTGACAAAGTTTATGGTGTTGCCAGAAGCTCGAAACTGTAATACGTTGCTTGGTTGCGATTTCCTTGTCGACGCTAACATAGAGTTGAATTTGGCTCAGTTAGCCTGGAGCTTTAATGATGAACGTAACGTTTATTATGATCTGATTCAGGAAGGTTCCTAACCACTCCAATGATTGCCGTTTCAAACACTCTTCTTCCTTACTATTATTTTGTTAATTTTAAGACTGCTGATTTTGTTGTTTTTTTGTTCTTAAAAGTTTTAACAACATTAACTTGGTGTTTTATTTTATCTGGGCCGTTCGCTCACTACCCAATTTTGATTATTAATACCATAATGACTAATAGACTTGGCACGACTTTGTCTAGATTTCATTACTTTTTAGAGATAAACAAGCAGTTCCATCGAAACTTGGCAAGTTTTACAGAATGTTTTTGGTGAGATTTCACTTCTTTTTGTAGAAACGTGGGCAAAGCAGAAGGGGAGGCATTCGCCCAGCAGTGGGACGCTATAGGCTAGATTAAATTAGAAGATATTAATAAATTAGAGATATTGTCCCACTACGCTCGGTTTTTTGCAATGACAGTCGATGTTTTATGTACCAATAGTAGAAGGGGGCATTACCATATCTCTAATACAGCTGAGACCAGCTGAGGGTTCTTCATCAAATACTTCAGACCTTCGATTTTTGACATCAAATGAAGCGGCCCACCAAGTTCAATATTTTTTGTAAAGGCGGTATGTCGATCTCTAATAGTTTGGTTGGGCTCTTGTGTTTTCTAATCAGGGTCACTAGGTACTCCAGATCTTCGATTATCCTAGTTTTTTATAGTTTTCCCTTTATGTGGCCATTAAACCCTAACTCTGTACCAAATTTCAGCTGTCTGAGTTTATGGGAAGTACTAGTTCTATTCTGATGATCATGAGTGAGTGAGTGTCTTCGCACTTCGAACATTGCTTTCGCTTAACTTCGGACCTAAATGACCTACAGACTTGAAATTTTGGATTTTAAGTATGTGATTAAATACGATCGATCGACGATCAGATGACGGAAATTTCTGCGTTCTGGTCTTATCCAGAGGTTCTCAGTTCTCGGCCTCTCTTAGAGTAGTCAGATAGGAAACGCCGACCTCATCTAGTTTTTAAAATATGGCGTGTAAAAGTACAAATGTACTTACAGAAATAAAATCATTTATCATTTAGTAGGGTTGATAGATTTTGGTTACGTAATACACTTATTAACGCACGTAACATCACCACGCCTCTGTTTCCCTTAGGTTTAAGTAGGTAGGTTGTGGCATTTTGTAGGTACTGCAATAATAATAATATGGGGCGTGAAATAGTACGTAACTTTTTGCTTTTACCTATCAGTATACCTGTTGTAATTATTCTTATATCGTTACATTATTTTACAATAAATAATATTTTCATAGCTATGACATCGCTAGTCAGGTAACAAGTACTTCTTGCTACAAGAAGTACCTTCTAAATTCGAAATGCGTATTGTCGTTTATCTCATAATTAGGTATATGCCACTATCTTATAAAGGTTGCATGTCACAAACTATGCATGTCATACTTATTCTCTGCAGTACCTACCTACACCTATAATAAGCCGTCACATAAGATTATTACCCATTGATTCCGTGTTACAAGGCTTAAAGGCAATACCGAAATATTTATCAACATTTTCTGTAACGAATTTGGACAATTTCATAATTCAGTCATATTAAATGTTAGATATTGCATACCACCAAAGTTTTTATGTATGAGAGACTGTTATAGTCTATTATAGTCTATTTTTAAAATATGATTATCATTTGTAGGTAAAAATAAGTAGGTACATTTCCTTCCACATTGTTTGCGATCTAATTTAAATTATCGTGTCTCATTAAAAATGGATCTGCGCCTGTAACAAATTCGCGCTATGATTTTATTTGATGACGGTAGAATTCAAATGGTGTTCATGGATGAAGGAAGGGCCATCATTCAATCATCATCAAAATATTGTACTATGCCCCCCGGCCGCGGATGCTAAACGTTGGCCCGTTAATACGGGGCCCCTCATTTGAATGCCCCTGGCAATGATAGTTGAGCGCGAGTGTAAGCACCGCACCCATGTGAGTGGTTGCTATGAAATTTTTTGCAGGAGCGCCGCGACGCTTATAGTAAGCGTCGCTTTCTTCACGGCATCTCAGCGGTCTGTCACCGCCAGGTGAGACCCCTAGTTACCTAGAGGAGGCCCGGCGGAGACGACCTGCGATGGAGAGGACGACTTGACGCGCCTACAGAGTAGGTGGTTGGTGTCCGCCCGTCCAGATCACAGAGCTAGCTGTTCACTGTCCGGGCTAAGGGACCATAGTGTTAGTTAGTTTGTGGGCGATATTGTATTGTGTAACATCGCACAGTGCCTAACGTGAGTCGCAGCCCGCTCCGCGTACCCACGAACGCTGCTCAGCGAACCCACGGTGCTCGGCGAAGACCTCCGCAACATACTTAAGTGCCCCGTCGCTATTGAGCAGTGGTCTGTTGAGCTGGCGGCACAGCTTGTGGTATCTATTCTCTCTTCCCAGTCCACGGCGATGTGTGCTGTGACCTCGGCCTTCACAAAGCTCGGGCTTTAGTTTAGTTCGAAACCTTCTCTTAACATCCCAGCTCATGTTACGACTTGACTTTAGGTTTTAGTAGCAATGTACGCAAGGCCTAGGTATATTGGGCTCTGGGTCGCAATAGTGAATGAGAAACGACCTAGTAATCTAAGAGGAGCCCTATTTCACCATCAGTGTTATTAATTTCTTGGTTCACTGTACCTACTATCAAATATTTTGTCTGAAATATCAACATTACTTATGATAAGTATCTCTACGGTTTTGGGTCCATGCCTGCTCTCGCCCCCTTGCAATGTATTGAATCTGTTTTGGATCAAAACCCCATGAGGTAACAAACGTTGCAAACTTCTCTATTATCCAATTGCCTTGGCCAAATACCTAGTAAGTCCACCGGTTATTTTCTTTAGGCTAAGCACATTTGGTTCATTGTAATGGTGTATCCAGTCTATACAAACTGACACCGGCCAACTTTGGATTATGACAATGGGCGTGATACAGACTGTTATTAGGTAACGATTTCTACTACACATGTTTTAGCTGAGAAATATGGGCTAAGTAAAGAAATGATCCCACTAAACGCCAGATGACATCGCGGCTGACCGAGGCGAATATGGCGCGACGAGTTTGACTCCTACCGAAAGGATGGTCTCACGTTAGCAGAAAAAAGAATGGTATAGAGTAAGTAGAGGGAAACTTTCTGCGGTGGGACAATTAAGATTAGTTATAGTCATAGATATTAGATGAGATTAACCAAAGGGTGCCAATGGAACCCTGTTAATTAGCCTACTCCTTTTGCCTGTAAAATAACTTAAAATTATCATTTGTTTCACATTCCTATTTAACTTACATCATAAAAATTTTGTACTATTAGAATTGGAGAGCGGATCCGGGGCTATGCCCCCCGGCCGCGGATGCTAAACGTTGGCCCGTAAATACGGGGCCCCTCATTTGAATGCCCCTGGCAATGATAGTTGAGCGCGAGTGTAAAGTGCGCGCACCCATGTGAGTGGTCGCTATGAATTTTTTTGCAGGAGCGCCGCGACGCTTATAGTAAGCGTCGCTTTCTTCATTCCCATTTAACTTACCCTAAAAAAAGTATTTCAACTGATAAACCTATTCCTATCATGTTAATGTCAGAGACAACTTTGTTGTTTTACGATTCAAGAAAGGCAACCCAGGATATGTTTTGAGGGTTTTTAAAGCCACAATGACAGTCACTTTAACGACATCCTCAGGGTTGAATTCTTTTGTATCGTATGGGAATAAGTTGTCAGCGTCAAGCATGTCTGATAACGAATATTTATTCCATTCGATGCCTTTGCTGAAGTATTTGAATTCTGAGTTTAAAGCCATTCATGTTCGCAGAAATTAGGGGCCATCCATAAAATACGTCACACGTTAAGAGGGAGGGAGGGGGTCGACGAAGTGTGACAAGGGGGTGGGAAGGGTTCTAAAGTGACGTCACATTTAAAAATCTACAATAATCTAAGTGTTAAAATAGCTTTACGAAAACCTCAAAAACAAATATATCGGTGTTTTGTTAATTGTTTGATTTGATGTTAATTTTATTAACAAAATAATTTAAATGGAAATAAGACTGTTTTCGGAACCGCTGTTTTCATTCAATAATTTAACATAACATAACATCACGCCTTGTTTCCCCGAAGGGTTGGGCAGAGGTGTACCTGTACACCCACATTTCGCCAGTTATGTTTAAGTCCCATGTAATAGGGGGCGAGCCTATTGCCATCAACCGGGCACAAATCCAGACTCCGGGCTGCTACTGAGAAATTCCAGATAGAAAAACCCAATAACACTTTGCCCGACCTGGGAATCGAACCCAGGACCTCCTGCTCAGCGGTAGCGATTGCGACCACTAGACCAACGAGGCAATCTAATCTAATCTAATCAATAATTTCTTAATGTAAATTTGAGAAATATGTGACTTCACACAGAAGGAGAGGGGAGTCTCACAAATGTGACCACCTATGACAAGGACGGGGGGAGGGGCGAAAAATCATGAAATTTGTGTGACTTAATTTATGGATGACCCCTTATAGGGGTCGTTTTCTGAAATTAAAGGTAAATGACAGCAAATTTTAAAAATATTCAATTGACAAGAAAAAAATTGTCTCTCTCTTTAATGGCCAACTAACAATGGATTACACTTCATATTTTATATAATCTTTTACTCTAACAATTTAAGTAGAAAAAACAACAGAAACGTGTTTGAAGGTATGTGAGTTAATGACTTGAAATAATTAGCTTCGTAACTGTTGGATCATGCCTGCTCTAACTCACCCTCACGTTTTTTAATCTGTTCTGGATCAAGTCCAAGAGCTGTTGCAATATTTTCTATAACTCACTGCCACTTGTCTAGGCGAAATTCCGTGGACAGTCCACTGATTCTTTTGTTTAGGATAAACACATTGGCCTCCAGTTACGTCCATCCAGTACTTACAAATTGTTACGGCCGGTAGCAATTTGTAAGTACTGGATCTGGTCTGGAGGTCTTGGGAAAAAACAAGAATGTCAAAGTGATTGTCAGAATTATTGGGTTCTAAATCGGCTGCGATTTGGTGGACGTGTTGCAGACTAAAAATAAGAACCAATACTGTTCAACAATAAAAAAAATTAGGTACATTGTATATTTCAACTCATAGAGAAGGTGTAGTCTCGAAACCTTAATACGATCACATTGCTGTCCAGAGATGTCCTATTGTCAAGACTTTCTTGCACACATGCCTTTTGGTGATTGAAAGGACAGTTACATGAAGGCACTGGCTTATCTGGCAGGAATCGAACTCTAGCACAAAAGCCAAGCTCTGGAAACACCACATTAACTGGAAAGTATCGTAAAGCTATAAAGGTTTTGTTTCTTGTTCGGCGCGGCGCCGTCGACCCGGGTCTGGTCCTTACCGGACGGTGAGCTACCCATTAGAGAACGCCGCCGCTGATCGCCTCCGTGAGGACACGGCGGTGCTTGGCCCAAGCTGAGCAGACCTCCACCGTAGGTATGCTCCACCATGTCCTCCGGGCGATCTACACAATGGTGACACCCGGGCGTTTCCTCCCGCCTTATGCGAAACAGGAACCTCCCGAAACAACTGTGTCCGGTGAGAACCTGTGTCAGGCGGAAGCTTACTAGGCCTGCCTGACTTTGACATGCTGAAACAGAGGTATTTTGTTTTACTTGCGGTTATCGATAGTACCTATGCTGTTTGCAAGCCAGTCCAGAGTTACTGAACTTTTCAAAGCCCTCGTTCTCTTACCCGTGCCAAACCCCCTGATTTGTCACCGGCCTCAAAGGTGGGAGTTACAACGTAAATATAGTACACCTATAATTTATACCAGTAAGGTTTAAGTCCCATATATTGGGGGGCGAGCCTGTTGCCATCAACTGGGCACAAATCTAAACTCCGGGATGCTCCTGAGAAATTCCAGAATGAAAAACCCCAATAACACTTTATCCGACCCGAGAATCGAACTTAGGACCTCATATTCAGCAGTAGCGCTTTGCGAACACTATACCAACGAGGCAGTTAGACAAGCAACATTTTACTAAGGCATGGCCATATGTGCCAGACAAAAAGACAAAAACGGTTCGGTTCAAATACCGGTTGTACCAACATATTAATATTGTGCGTAGGTACAATAAAAAACATAAACTAGGATTGTTACATTTTTTCATTAATGGTTTCCACCAAACTGCGTACTATCTTGTCTACATATTAATAATTTATTTATTTTCACTTCAAGACACAAACATCAGTGTAGCCCTGGCTCTTGTACTAGGAGTAGGTACCTGTATTTGAGAACAGAAGAGAAAAAAAATTATTAGAGAAAAGGCAGAAGAGCCACCATCTACTTTGCTGTTTGATTTAAATAATTTAAGACCGAGCAAAACACAAATGGAACTCGAAACTATGCCTACTCACACGAACTCGAAACTATAATTTATTAAAACCATAATTATGCCAACGACCGGTTTAAATTTTTTAACACAAAATGTGGTAGACACAATAAGTAGGTACCTATCTAGTATAAAATTCTTGAACTTGATGTAAGTATCAAAGGTTAATAATCCTATAAGCGATAACACCAAAACAAGAATATCGCACTTTTCAAGGTTATCCGCGTTTGTATTTATGTCTTCTAAAACTTGAAATTATCTTTGTCTGGTTGCAGGTTTATTCCCTCTAATTGACGGGTCCAGTCAAGCCCATAAAACAAAAACCGTCCATTTACCCCGCGGCAAGATGCTGGGCGGGTATTCTGTAACCATCTCACGGTGAAAACTTCTGTGAAGTGAACGTGGAGTGAGCTGTCAGTGCCACTGATGCTAGGGATTGACCAAGACGGGATGACACTGACAGCTCACTCCACGCAAGTCTTCACGGTGATTTACAGAATCGACATACAGCAGCGCCAACTATATATTCTGCGTCAGAGAAAATAAAGCTGACTACGAGAGCTGGGTCCTGGGGAACTAGCAACGAGGGCTGGGACTGGGACAACGTCACAGCATTGGTACTTCAAGAAAAGCAAACGACTTGACAGCGTACCCATTCCAACAAGTACCTCAGCTGCCCTACAAAATACTAAAGGCTATCATGGTCACAAGCCGTTATTGTGAAACAACAGAACCATACTTTGCAGCTAGACGTAGAATACTTGTAGGTACGAGATATTCGCAACCGTCTTGCACGATTGGTAATCAAATACGACAGTACTGCTGTTGTTTTTCTAAGGGCGAAAATCGCCAAAATTTCATACCTACAAAGAATAAGTCGCCTGAGAATAAATGTTGAATTTTTGACAGTTTTTCCATGCTAGAACTGTCAGACGTCAATTTTTATTCCACGGATAAACTATATGACTTTGCTGAAATCAGCCCTTTGACCAATAAAATATAAGAAGAATGTATTAATTTTTAAAAATACATTAGCTAGAAAAGTTATGATTTATATATTATATATAAGGAAACCGTGACTGATTGGGTGATATTTCAACGCATAGCATAAACCACTGAACGGATTGGGTTGAAACTTATTCCTTGTGCTGATAAACTTAAAACTTGGCACGAATACATGGGTAAGTAAATTTTAAGATTTTCATTTTTCACGAGGACGGAGTAGCGGGCAGAAGTTATAAAAAGATAAGGTAGCTGTCGGTGTAGAAGTTAGTTTGCCCTACTAAACGCTCGTTCACACTGGCTCAACGCTACAGCGCGACACAAAGGCACCGCGTGTCGTGCGACGAGGGGTGCCTTTGTGTCGCGCTGTGGCGTCGCGCCTGTTTGCGGAAGCCTTAAGACGTGATCAAATTAATAACTCGTAAAGAATATGTGGCGGCATCTACACCGCCACATGCGAACAAACGCATCAATCCTGCCCACTGGAACCCAACTGGCATTGGCAAGCATCGCAAGAAACAAGACTTAGTCCACTATCGACCTCCGGTCTTCGGAGGGGAGTGATGTGGCGGCATCTACACCGCCACATGCGAACAAACGCATCAATCCTGCATCGCGCAAGCAGAGTTTACCGCGCAGATAGCATATATACAACTTCCCGACAACAATCATCGGGCAGTTGCCCACCAGATACGACATCCGTCTGGTCGGAGGATCCTCCCTTTTCTAAAGAGTATGAGTGAACTTTACACCCTGTTCCTCATATCCCTAAACTGGTGACCCCGACGTGATGAACATCATCTCTAAAAATATATCGTTTTAGCTATTAACAGTCCTAAACTTTTAGTGTTATCAGATGTAGGACCTGAACGAAAATGACATTGTAACATTGTAAATTTGGAGAGTTTAAAAACTACTAGGTAGTTTTTAAACTCTCCAAATTTTCGTGAAAACTTCCAAGAGCATCCTCTTATACCTGTCGCTATTACAGCAAAAAGGGGTGTTTCGATAGTAGAATATAATATCAATGATAGAAAGGAACCTCGCAACAATATTGGGGCATGTCGCATTGAACAGCACGTCGATTCTGTAAAAATCTCACCGTGAAGACTTGCGTGGAGTGACCTGTCAGTGTCATCCCGTCTTGGTCAATCCCTAGCATCAGGGACACTGACAGCTCAATCCACGTTCACTTCACCTAACTTTTCACGGTGATATGGTTACAGAATAGCATTTCTGGTCCCAGACTTGTCGCGACTACCAAATCAACTCTTTAGTGGCTTCAACCATTACTTCAACAATTTGTAGTTATCCATATTTAGGGTGACTGGTAATTAGTGACCGATAGTTAAACACATGATTGTACTCATCATAACAAACAACTTTCCCACCCTATAGATTGTCAGACAAACATTGGGCAGCCATGAACTATGACAATCTACTATACAATGCGAAAGTGCTAATATACAATGGATATTTCTCAGACCCAAGAGACATATAGACATATGCCAGTTCTAAGACTTACTCAAATTAATAAACACGACATACTTGAAGAAAATTAATTTTCAGATTAAGTAAGGAACATATTAGTTTAATAGTCATGACTATTGGAAATTTTACATACTGAATACAGCATCACCCATCAGGAACATGTGACATGGGTCCTGATAGAAAAGGTGTACTTGATGAGAGGATACTTGATAAAGGTTATAAGCATAAAGAAATCAAGTGTGGTTGATGCCAGTATCATACCGACAGTCATCAGTGGTTACACTAATGTTACCCTTTTCATTATGATTGCCAGAAAAAGCTGCTGATAAGATCAAACTCGACCACGGAGTTTGATCTTATCACGGTCCAAGAGTCGCTAATGGGATTTAGTCTAGCCAAAGTATTTCCATAAAACGTGACAATGCCGCCAGTCTCTTGGATACATTTTTACATTTACATGCAAATTTTCCTAAATTAACAGTCGAATTTATGACGCCATATTTTAAGTATTTAATTATAGGATATTATATTTATTAAGTTGATTATTAAACAAATGAAATATAATTTATCATTAAACCGTTAAAAAAATAACAACAAAAAACGTGTTTTTTTTTTTAATTTCAGTCTTAAATATTGTACTGTGGTAGCGAACACTTCGTGTGCGAGTCCAACTCGCACTTGACCGCTTTTTCTAATGCTGCTTTCTTTTTTTTGTCTAATGCTGCGTACACACCGACCCAACGAACGGTCGATGGCTTCTATATCTTTGAAGTTACCGCCTCGCTGCCGATAGCTATCACACGCCAACGAACGACTGTTGGCGTTTGCTAAACCGTTCAGACAGGGCCAACGAAGGTAAGCGAACCCCATTCTTTGGCGTTCGTTGGGCCGTTGTGGACACGTCAGAATATCAAAGAAGGGAAAGCAACCGCGATCGTGAGTATCTCGGCACCCTTAGAAGGTATATAAGGCCGGCAGAAGGCTTTCATCGATTACAGTGATCATCCAGTATTTTCATTTGCGTCAAATTATTTTTCTGGTATAATCTAAAATAAAATAAACACATCTCAAAATGTCATCTTGCTTGTCAACCGACCAAAAGTGTGTACATAGATAATAAAATAATTTGTAACAATAGGTATTAGAACTAATGTCATACCTTTTTAACATATTTTATTGTTTTTTTTTTTGTACTCATTTGTTTATCAGTTTTACCCTATCAGATACCATACAGCTTGCATATGTTACGGCTAAAATCTAGAATAACAATCCATCTGCTTTTGGTGACTGCCTATCTCACGTCCACAACAACTTACTGGGTGATACGATACCCCTCGGTAAGACATTTTTTTTTTTTCTTCAAATCTGAGACATATATTTTTGTCTACGAGTACCAAGGGGTAAGATGAAAAATACAAAACAAACTTATCAAATTTATGAACTGAAAACAGTAGCTTTATAAAATAAAGATTCATAGTTACTTTCAATGGACCGCTACCAGTTCGTAGATACTAATGGTGCCGATTTTCTTGTCACAAATGCCTCTAAACTAGACTAAACATCACTAAATTGGTTTAATTCTGTCAAATAACTAATTCCCATTCTGAAATTGACAAAAGTGACACAACTATATTTTAGTTTAACAGCACTAAAATTGCACTGAGTTATTAACTTAGTGAAAATGACAAATTTCCCATTCTTAATTTGACGTTTTTCACCTATTTGATTGTCTAATAAATCTGAATATAAATCTGACTAATTTTAATCGCGATTAAAAACGTGGAATAAAATTAGTTGTGGTGAACTAAAATGCACATCAACACCTCGACTTCAGGTGCAAAAACACTACTGTATTTTTTTATTATTTTCATTTGCTTATATAATTTGTGGGATTATGAGGAAGAGAACAGCGTCAATGATGGGTAGGTTGCGCGGAAGCTTCAACAGCACCCTACTAACTTTATAAGGCACTGGGTGCAGAGGCACGTGCCTACGTGTCACGTCGTTGAGCCACGTCTTTTTTAGTTGTTTTAGTATGTAAGAGTTTTACAAACATAGTTTTTGTAAGTCATTGTTACTAATGAAATGTGGATTGTGAGTACACTCGTCCGAAATAGTGAATGTATTAAATATGTTGTATTATTATATCTCTAAAACGGTGTGTCCTATCGCAAAAATAATGAAAATTTCGACCCTCTTTAAAACCTCTTAACCCCTCAAACTCATTTTTTTTTTAACCTTTATGATAATAATCTGTGTGGTGCCGGCCTAGAATTGCACTACCCCAACTCTTCCCGTGGGCGTCGTAAGAGGCGACCTGTGGAGGCGACTAAGGGACATACACCGGGGGGCGGGCAGCAGCGCCCCCCGCAGAGCAATTCCATCACCAAACTGCGATCCCCAACCCACATGCCCAGCGTAGGGATTATGGGCATTACCCCACAATGAATATTGAAGCCAAAAAATGGCTCCCAGTTCCCGGCCGCCTCGCTATTCCTGGCCATGGTAACGG
The DNA here is from genome assembly GCA_963555695.1 of Dasypolia templi. Lineage (NCBI taxonomy): Eukaryota > Metazoa > Arthropoda > Insecta > Lepidoptera > Noctuidae > Dasypolia > Dasypolia templi. Next base: position 5,474,369 of record OY743137.1, on the reverse strand, counting down.
CGGGGCAGGGGGTGCTAGGAATACCCGGGCATTAGAGAACATTAAATGGCATGTTCTGGGGTTATGTGAAGTCCGTAGAGAGGGGGAGGACACTGTAACCCTAGACTCGGGTCATCTTCTCTACTTTCGCGAGGGCGATAAAAATCCCAGGGTGGCGTAGGTTTTCTCGTTAATAAGGCTCTCACTAACAACGTTCAAGAAATCTCCAGTGTGTCGAATAAGGTAGCGTACCTGATCCTTCGACTGTCCAAGCGGTATAGCATGAAGGTAATTCAGGTCTACGCACCGACCTCGGCACACTCGGATGAAGTGGAGGATATGTATGAAGACATATCCAAAGCCTTACACAACACCACTAAGGCTCACTTCAACGTTGTTATGGGGGACTTTAATGGCAAGTAAGGAACCCGGATTGGCAACGAATCCCGAATAGGCCCGCATGGTTATGGAGTTAGGAATCACAGGGGGCAAACGCTTGTCAACTTCCTTGAGAAGGAGGGGCTGTTCTTAATGAACTCCTTCTTTAAGAAACGGCCCCAAAGGAAGTGGACGTGGCGAAGTCCCGACACTGTGACTAAAAATGAGATCGACTTCATTATGACGGATAGCAAGCGCATATTCAGAGATGTCTCAGTGATCAACAGGTTCAATACCGGATCTGATCACCGACTGCTCCGAGGCTCTCTGAATATCAACTTAAGGCTGGAAAGAAACCGTCTGTTGAAGTCCACGCTCCGAACCCAATCCAGATCATGGCGGGCACCGAGAAGTTCCAGCAGGCTCTCGGGAATAGATTCTTTGCCTTGGATCCCACTGATGACGCCGACGAGACCCTACACAATCTGGTCGAAACGTTGAGAGACGAGGGCATCAAGTTCTGCCAAAAGCAGCGCACTGACAGGAAATCCAAACTCTCGGATGAGACTCTCAGGCTGTTGGCAAAAAGACGGGAAACCACCCAAGCAACTTCGTCAGACAAGTCAGACCTGAACAAGCCAATTGCGAAGATGGTACGGCGCGACCTTTGGAGCTCCAACACACGCATCATTGAAGAGGCAATAGAGCAGAACCGAGGGTCCAAAGTATTCACTCAGTAGCTTGGCACGAGCCACCTGACGAAGCTTAAAACGCACGACGACGGGAGGACTGTATTGTTGAAGCCGGAGATATTCACCGAGATTTCTATGGCCGATTATACGCTGCACATGTCCCTCGTTCCCAACGAGTCGACCACGATTCCAGAGCCACCCTGACACGTCACTATACCGACGAACTGCCAGACATCAGTCAAGACGAGATCGTGTTAGCTCTGAGACAGCTTAAGAATGGAAAAGCCCCCGGTGAGGACGGCATAACGTCAGAGCTTTTGAAAGTCGGAGGAGCTCCTGTTATACAGGAACTACAGAACCTCTTCAAAGCTGTCCTTCACAGTGGGAGAACTCCAAAGGCGTGGAGCGGGAGTTTGGTGGTGCTCTTTTTTAAGAAGGGAGGATAAGCCCTCCTAAAAAACTACAGACCCATCTCACTCCTGAGCCACGTCTATAAGCTGTTCTCACGAGTGGTCACGAACCGTCTCGCCAGGAGACTCGATGAGTTCTAGCCACCGGAACAGGCCGGGTTTCGCGGAGGATATGGCACCATAGACCATATACACACAGTGAGGCAGATTATACAGAAGTCTGAAGAGTATAATCAGCCCCTGTGTCTGGCCTCTGTGGACTATGAGAAGGCCTGTGACTCTGTCGAAACCTGGCCTGTTCTGGAATCCTTACAGCGATGCCAAGTAGACTGTCGTTATATCGAGGTACTGAGATGTCTATACGACGCCGCCACCATGGGTTTGGACTACTGGTCCTGTACTTGGACAAAGTACAGGACCAGTAGTCCAAACCCATCCAAGTGCGCAGAGGAGTGAGACAGGGGGATGTTATATAACCGAAACTGTTCACGAGCGCGTTGGAAGATATGTTTAAGACGCTGGACTGGAAAGGTAAGGACATTAACATAAACGGCGATTACATCTCACACCTGCGATTCGCTGATGCAATAGTCTTAATGGCGGAGTCGTTGGAGGACCTGAACCAGATGCTGGACGGCCTAGCTTCAGCCTCGCGACGCATCGGTCTCGGCATGAATTTGGATAAAACCAAAGTCATGATCAATGGTCTCATTGATCCGGGACCGGTCGTCGTAAATGGCCACCCTCTCGAAATCGTTTCCGAGTACACTTACCTTGGGCAAATTCTACAGTTAGGTAAAAACAATTTTTAGAGGGAGGCCAAGAGGAGGATCCAGCTGGGCTGGGCAGCGTTTGGGAAACTACGTCGAGACTTCTCCTCATCCATACCGCCATGCTTGAAAACTAAAGTTTTCAATCAGTGCGTCCTACCGTCCGTCATGACCTACGGAGCTGAGACGTGGACACTCACGATAGGGCTGGTCCACCAGTTCAAAGTCGCTCAGCGAGCTATGGAAAGAGCAATGCTCGGAGTCTCAAACTCAAACTCAAAGCATTTATTTCAAATAAACCAATTACAGGCACTTTTGAATTGTCAAGGTCGGTCGGTCAGAAAATTGAAGCTAGTTGCCCATTCCAAAGCGTAGTAGGTACCTATGGAGAAGAACGGGCAAGAAACTCCACGGACACTCTTTTAAATCAAATTATGTTAACATTAGATTGGTAACATTATTCATGTTGAAATTATGCATGTGAGAACGATGCAGAACGTTAAAAGCGTCCGTTATATAAATATGAAAACAATTCAAAAATAAAATTTAATTAAAATACGCCGTGGCAGCTAAGAGATGACCAGTCTCAACTGATGGCGCCCGTTCACGAACATGACGCATGGATTAGCACCATTCAACTCAACCATTTTGAAGGGAGCTAAATGATCCAACACACACGCCACCATCAGCGAAACATTAAAGTGAGCATGACATACTCTTAGGCGCCAGGACACATTCAAGTCAATGAAAGACGTACCCAGTAAATGGTAGCTTTAAAGCATGTACATAGTACTCACATAATAAGGCTTATAGCAATTATACAGTACTAAAATATTGAGTTTAAACAGTGCAAAGATTCTTGTTTTTAATCTTCAGCAGCTCCAACAGTATTTTCAAATGCTAATCAATTAGTTGATGCGTCCTTGAGGAGCAGGATAAGCGATTAGCCAAGCATTTTTATCAGCAATGTAATCCCCTAACTTATAATATGCTCGGCTGCATAGTGTGCGTTTTATACAAGATTTAAATTTGGTTTCATTTAGTTGATGTATGTGGGGAGGTATTTTATTGTGACATTTTAAACAGTACCCCGTGTAAGATAAATCTAGTTTAGCCAGCCTGAAACCTGATTGAACTAATTGGTCCCTATTTCTAGTGATATAATTGTGTCTGTCACCTCTTTTACTAAAAAGATGTAGATTTTTCCTTACGTACATGATGTTTTCATAGATATATTGACAAGGTACCGTCATGATGTTAATATCTTTGAACAATTCCCTTAGAGAGTCGCGCCTGCGGAGGCCATATATGGCTCTGATGGCTCTTTTCTGCAGAATGAAAATGGACTCGATGTCTGCAGCCCGTCCCCATAGTAAAATAAGTAACTAAAATAGACTAGTCTCGCGGTATCTAAATCAGTAAATTGACGGATTTTTCTCACATCATATGCTTCTGAGCTTAGCCGTCCTGCAAGGGATGTTAAATGAGGACCCCATTGAAGCTGTGAATCGAGCGTGATCCCCAGGAAAACAGTTTTATCGACGAATTCTAGTTTCTCTTGATTCAATACTATCTCACAATTCGTACTTTTGACATTTGGTAAAGAAAATCTTATGCACTTAGTTTTTTTCCCATTTAATACTAAATTATTAGCAGTGAACCAATTTTGGATCTGCAGTAAGGCGTTATTCATGTCGTCAAGATTTGATACACGCCTATTAATTTTAAAAATTAACGAAGTATCGTCAGCAAATAACTGTTGGGTTTTAAACAAATGAGTTAAATCATTAATATAAACTAAAAAGAGGAAAGGACCCAATCGATCCTTGTGGTACACCCATTTTTACTTTTAGACCGAGTGAATTGACACCGTTTATTTGGACTTGCTGTTGTCTATCATTCAAATAAGATTTTACTAAACTGAGCGCAAGTTTTCCAAGTCCGTAATGTTCAAGTTATAAGAGCAAGGTTTCGTGGTCGACGCAATCAAATGCTTTGGAGAGGTCACAAAAGATTCCTATGGCGTCTTGAGCCTCTTCCCACGCCTTAAATATGTGTTTTAATAAGGTGACACCGGCGTCAGTCGTACAACGTCCCTTTGTGAAACCATACTGTTGACCGTGTAAGATATTATTGGTGTCGAAATGATTTAACATTTGATTCAGCATTACCTTTTCAAACACCTTGCTGAAAACCGGCAACACGGATACGGGTCTATAATTATTGGTATCTTCACTGTCCCCGGATTTGAAAAGTGGAATTACCTTACTGTATTTCATTAGATCCGGGAATACTCCTTGATCCACACACAAATTAAATATTAAAGCCAAGTACGGCGCCATAGTCTCAATAATGGAGGTACAAACTTTAACAGACATTCCCCATAAATCTTCTGTTAGTTCGATCTTGATTTGCTTGAAAGCTTTCACTACTATTATGGGGTTTATATGCTTGAATTTAAATTCAATCTGGCAAGATGAAATGTTTGCTTTTAATAAGTCAATGGAACGCAAGGGCGAAGAGTTTAAGGTTTCAGTCGTTTTAAGTGGGATACTGGTAAAGAAATTAACAAATTCTTGAGCAACTTCTTTGTTAATGCTTACGAGACCACTTGAAGTCTGAAATCATTATTGTGTCTTTTATTCCTGTTGGTTTCGTCATTGATAATTTTCCAAACCGTCTTAATTTTATTATCGGCTGTTTTGATAGAAGGATAGGATTCGCAACGAATACATCCGACAGAGAACCAAGGTTATCGATATATCTCAAAGAATTAGCAAGCTGAAGTGGCAGTGGGCCGGCCATATCTCGCGAAAAACCGACAACCGCTGGGGTAAACGAGTTCTTGAGTGGAGACCGCGACTCGGCAAACGTAGTGTAGGACGCCCTCCGGCCATGTGGGATGACGATCTGCGAAAGACTGCAGGCAGATGCTGGATGCGTCAAGCTGAAGACTAAGGGCGCTATGGCGCTCATTAGGGGAGGCCTATGTCCAGCAGTGGACTAATATAGGCTGATGATGATGATGATGATAATAATAATCATTCATATTTTCCATAGGTACAAAAAGTAAAAATTCCATATTAAACACGTCGATGCTGGCCACTCTGCGCGCCTCCGGCTCTAAAATAATTCAGGACAAACAAGTACCATGTTGCGAAACCTAAAGAAAAAATAAAAACACGTGGTGTCGCGATTGTCAAAATCTATTTTAGTTGTGTCAAAATTATTTTATTTATTTATATATATATTTTTTTTTTAATTTAGAGACTTTTTTCTGAATATCTTTAAGATACTCGTAACCACAAGTAAGGCATTTTAGTGATGGTTTCGTTCGGTGAAGGTACAAGAGAATCGGCACCAATACTAGATGAAATAATCAATAAAATTATCTTATTATTATAAAATAATAATATATTACATTTACATAACATAACATCACGCCTGTAATCCCAGAAGGGTTAGGCAGAGGTGTACCTATAGTACACCCACATTTCGCCAGTTATGTTTAAGTCCCATGTAGTAGAAAATGCCTGGAATTACATACATATTTATTTATTTATTTCAGACATACCTCTAGTCCATAGTGGTACACTCATACATACATACATTCAAATTATTAACAATTTTGCATTCTTAAACAGATAAAAACCTAAAATAAACGTGTGATCAATTAACTTTTTATACTCAAAGTGTCCAAAAATTATAAAAATTTCAGAGTTGTACAAAAAACGTTTCAATGTCAATAAGAAATTGTTAAATGTTATGAATATGAGGACATTAAAAATAAAAACAATATAAACATATCATAAAATGTATCATGTCCGCCTCTGTATATTTCTTTGCTTGAAGTATTTAATAAATTAATAATAGGCAATCAATATAATGTAGGGAACATTAGGTATAGAAAATAGTTTCCTCGAGACTGTGCGTTTTAACAGGTTCACGTCATGAATATAGAGATGAAAGCCGTTTAAGTATTTGGATATTTTATTATCCATAATTTTTTTACGAAACCTGTTTCGATGAATTTTATTAAAGATTTATGGGATGATACATGACAGACAGTTTTATCAATCGATTGCGTGCTGAGACGAGTTTGGGCGGGTGCCACAAATACCTAATAATTCAATTATTTAGATATATGTCGTGTTTAATAGGCATAACTAGTCAGTTAGTATGGTGTAGGTCGGATAAAACAGTCTTCTTAAAAAAAAAAAGTATTATTGGGTTTTTAGTTAATTAGAAAATTAAAGATTTTTCGATTGGTTGTGGTGGCCCATTAAGTAGCTGAAGCTAAAATGACCAAGTAACCGTATTCTTGTCTGAAAACGTTTATTAAAGTTTTATGGTGAAGTTTTTGTAAACCTGTGGTAGATAAGAAATAAAGGTAAGTCCTTGTGATTAATAATTACAGAGGTAGGTACGTAGTATAGTTTGTTTTGTAATGTGCAAGAGAAGAAAGGCGTGAGTTTGTGTTTGTGTTTATGTATGCCATTTTAATTGTTTTTTTTTTAATGTATATAGGACCTACCACATGTGCCTACATGAACAGGGTGGCAGGGACATTGCTCACAACCTGTTGCCATGGATTCAGTCCATGATTCTGATACCACCTGCGTTGAAACTTTTCGACGGTTATTTAAAAAAAAAATAGCTGGTCCATGCATTTTCAACGAGTATTGCACTTTTCTATGAAACATCAGATAGACATCAGATTTGATTTGATGAGATCGGAGAAAAAACGACAACAAAATTAAGCGAATGGGGCGTTTAACTTTTTCAGTAGATTAATAAAAATTAAATTAAAACAACGCGAAGCATTTTGATTATTTTTTACTTATAAGTAAAAAACTTACTTACTTTTTATAAGTACATTCTTATTATAATGTAGATTTTGTTAAGTTGTAAATACATAGGTTCCTAACAATAATATTACCTTATTTAAAACATTTTCACCGCCACAACTTTCAAACGGCGCAACCGATTTTCATCAAACAAAAAACGGTGTTACAAACGGTGTTATTTTGACCGCGTAGGTATTTAACTTTCCTATGAAAAACTTTTTTTTTTAACCGACAAAAAAATTCCTACGCTAGGGGTCTAGAATCACGTCCCTACCTCCCTGTGTATGAAGGCACTTGTTGTAGGTCCTAAAGCAATGTTTTTATCATGAATCATGATGGCTACGGGCAATAAACACATTTTCCGCCTTATTCACAAACGTGGTCTAAAGATGATTAGCGTCTGTTTAGCCATACAATTTTGATGTTTAAACGTTTCTTAACTGTAAGAAACGGTTATAAATAAGAGGGAATATGTGTCTACATCCGAATTCAAAATTTCCTACTTTTTATAAGAAATTAATAAAGAAATAAAAAAGACGCAAAAAAAGTACAAATACAAAAAAAATATGTGATACGAATATGTATTAATTTATAGCCATTTATTTAATATAATTTGTATTTTTTTTAAATGTAATTTGCTCTCAATTTTTAAATTGAAAAATAAGCAGGAAAATTATTTAACGTGATAAAAAAAAAGTTTGCATCATCGCAACAAAATTTAAGACGAGTAGTTATTTTTTAAGCTACTGACGACTGAAAAAGACATTGATTAGAAAAAATCTCTAATCCATTACTTTTTTCAGTATAATAATGAAAAGCTTGTGAGAACAGCTTTTTCCTGCAAGTATTAATGTCTCGAATCTAAAGTGAACTGAATTTTAAGAGTAGCCCATAGGTCCAAAAAGTTCATGCAATCTAATGCAGAACAGTATGCAGCGAAATGTGCTATCTACTATCTAGCTAGGTTTATGTGAAAAGGCATAGATAATCGCTGCTTAGGCAGAATGATTTGATTACTTGTCGGATAGGGCGCGCTATGGTCCACCGGAGAGATCCATAGCGCACAACCATTCAATACGGTTCCGTGCCGAATCGAACATGAAAAAATCATGACAAATCAAAAGCTCTGAAATTTTTTGACACGACACCTCAAACTCAAACTCAAAGCATTTATTTCAAATAAACCAATTACAGGCACTTGTGAATTGTCAAGGTCGGTCGGTCTAAAAATGAAGCTAGTTGCCCATTCCAAAGCGTAGTAGGTACCTATGGAGAAGAACGGGAAAGAAACTCCACGGACACTCTTTTAAATCAAATTATGTTAACAATAGATTGGTTACATCATTCATGTTGAAATTATGCATGGGAGAACGATGCAGAGCGTTAAAAGCGTACGATATATAAATCTGAAAACAATTTAAAAAATAAAATTTAATTAAAATACGCCGTGGCAGCTAAGAGATGACCAGTCTCAACTGATGGCGCCCGTTCACGAACATGACGCATGGATTAGCACCATTCAACTCAACCATTTTGAAGGGACCTAAATGATCCAACACACTCGCCACCATCAGCGAAACATTAAAGTGAGCAAGAATTGACACCGTTTATTTGGACTTGCTGTTGTCTATCATTCAAATAAGATTTTACTAAACTGAGCGCAAGTTTTCCAAGTCCGTAATGTTCAAGTTTTAAGAGCAAGGTTTCGTGGTCGACGCAATCAAATGCCTTGGAGAGGTCACAAAAGATTCCTATGGCGTCTTGAGCCTCTTCCCACGCCGTAAATATGTGTTTTAATAAGGTGACACCGGCGTCAGTCGTACAACGTCCCTTTTATGAAACCATACTGTTGACCGTGTAAGATATTATTGGTGTCGAAATGATTTAACATTTGATTCAGCATTACCTTTTCAAACACCTTGCTGAAAACCGGCAACACGCATACGGGTCTATAATTATTGGTATCTTTACTGTCCCGGGATTTAAAAAGTGGAATTACCTTACTGTATTTCATTAGATCCGGGAATACTCCTTGATCCACACACAAATTAAATATTAACGCCAAGTACGGCGCCATAGTCTCAATAACGGAGGTACAAACTTTAACAGACATTCCCCATAGATCTTCTGTTAGTTTGATCTTGATTTTCTTGAAAGCTTTCACTACTATTATGGGGTTTATATGCTTGAATTTAAATTCATGGAAGCTTTTAATAAGTCAATGGAACGCAAGGGAGCAGAGTTTAAGGTTTCAGTCGTTTTAAATGGGATACTGGTAAAGAAATTAACAAATTCTTGAGCAACTTCTTTGTTAGTGCTTACGAGACCACTTGAAGTCTGAAGTGTGAAATCGTTATTGTGTCTTTTATTCCTGTTGGTTTCGTCATTGATAATTTTCCAAACCGTCTTTATTTTATCATCGGCAGTTTTGATCTTGTTGCTAATGTACAAGGCTTTAGCTACCTTGCAGGTCTTTTAAAAGTTTTAGAGTAATTAGCAACGTATTTATTCAGAGTTTAACATTGAGTTTGACATTACTTTTTTTATGTCATTTTGTCTATTCTTCGGTCGACAAAACTCGTTTAAATGGTTGTCACGCTACGCTTGAATTGGAATTGACAGTTCTTGGGACATACGAAATTCTAACGATGTGGTGTTCGAAAATTGGAAGCTCACAAAAAATTTGTTCGGATTCTTGTATAATAAGTATGAAATATTAGGTAGCCTCTGTTGGAGATCCAATAAATAAGTTTTGTAGTCTCTCTTGAACTATTCAGTTGTTAGTTTCGCACGGAATAGAAAAAACAGGTGCCCGTCATTTAACCTCACAGTTATGCGGAAAAATATGAAAATTAATAACAACTTTCGTCAGTTGTAATTTTTGTTTTAATTTTGTTATTCTTAATTTTGTTTGAACAACAAATAAGCTTTTCGTCAAAGTTGAATTATTTTACATGTATGTTTTCCGCATAATTCTGACACGCGCGTGATAGCTGCGTGGGCACTTCCACTTGTTTTTTTCTGTTCCGTGGTTGGCGTACTGGAGCTAGAAAAATCTATCAATATCTGGTATTAACGTCTCCATAAAGCCAAAGTATGCGGCCCTATAACGTGTTGACAGCAATTTTTTTGACAGGGACAGATATAATTGTACTGTCTATCATCAGTAGCGATCTGTATTTGGTTATTGGGTTTGGCCGTAAGAAAACCCTGGGGGTATACTCTCAAAACACGAAATCCGTAGTTTCAGCCAAAGTAACGGGCATTCCATACTCCGTATCACCTACGGACATAAGACTAGGTACTTCGGAACCCGAACTAAGAATATATGACAATTCGATTTGACATTTGTCCTTACTCCCGATGTCTTTTTGCCCGTCCGAAAAAGTTAATTAATCGGGAGTATAATTCATCCCGATGTATCGAACTACTTTCAGATGAGCCCGTATCTTCGTTAACGGACTTAGATAGTATACAGGGTGGCAGGGACATCAACGCGCAAACTGAATTCAAAACATGAATTCAGCACATGATTCTAGACCCCCTAGTGTAGACATTTTTCGTCAGTTATAAAAAAATATGCTGTTTCATACATTTGACTGCCTAGGCATTGCACTTTATCATCAGTTTTTTTAATGAGTTGATGACTGACGAAACATGTCTAGAATCATGTGCAGAACTCACTGCCTAAGACAATAAATAAATGATTAAGATTTTCATTAATTTTTACCCCGAATCTCTTTTTATTTACAGTAGTAGTTTTTAGCTATTTATAGCAGTTTTTTTTGTTGTTTTTTTTTGTCTAATAGTTTAAACACGTAACATAATCCCGTGTTTTTTTTATCTGCTTTATTTTGTCCATAGGATGAACTTTTTGACACAACTCCTGTCTGTTTTCAACCCGAGAACAGCTCGGCCACTCGTCAACTTGTTGCAGATGTTCTTCAACTCTGTAGCATTGCTAGATCTGGATGCTGGTGATTTTCCACCTCAAGCGCATGTCACAGGTTCGTATTGATCAATAGTTCCTACTAATATTTAGCATGCTCAAGTTTTGTTTTTTTTTTATTGGTTGGCATACTCAAGTGGACCTGGGCTGGCCATGTCTGTAGGTTAGAAAACTGTCGATGGACCAGAAAAGTTTCCGTATGGATACCAAGAGACTAAAGCAGAAGTAGAGGTCGGCCAAAGAAAAGGTGGGAAGACATATTTTGGGAGAAACGAGGACCAGGATGAATGACTAAAGCAAGGGACAGGAATCAGTGGAAAGAAATAGGGGAGGCATGTATTCTGGCTTCTTATTCTTTTGCAACTCCTCACTACGTTAAACCAGCTCAAGGACAAAGTGCGGTTGATTGCGGCCACCTATGTAAAAGAACTGGAACATCTGACATAGCTTGCAGAGGTAGCTAACTGAATTGGCAGTGGACTGGCCATTTCTATCCAACGACCAAAGGGTCGGTAGAGAAGAAGAGTTCTCGAATCGGCAAGCGTAGCTTGAGATAGTTCCAGCTGGGTGGACCGATGATGTTTGAGGTAATTGGGACTAGGGACAAACTGGATGCAAAGTTGGAGATCCGGTTATTGTGGTTCAACATGGGGAAGGTCATACCCGGCACAATTGACTGCGATAGGTGTAGGTGATTGATTGTGTACTGAAGTCATCACAACGCGTCTCCCATACATCTCCTCGCCAAACTAGTTGATACATTAATGAACGGCTATCAAAAGCAAAGCGTAAACACGTTTTATGGGGAGCCCCCATTATAGTCACAAGTGACAACCCTAGCGTCAGCAGGTGATACAGAACGGCTCAATGGTCAATTAAGTATTACTCAAGCTATTCGCTGATAGGTAGCTACCTAAATTATTGAGAATAATTTGGTTTCAGATGGTCAAGTTTTCGACTTCATAATAATAGGCGCTGGGTCGGCAGGCTGTGTGCTCGCGAACAGACTCACAGAGATCTCCGATTGGAAAGTGCTTCTTATAGAGGCTGGGGGGAATCCACCACCATCAGCTAAGGTGAGCAACAATTGCCAAATACTAAAAAGTAGCCGATGATGAGACCTAATATTCTGTACCTAACCCGCGGAATATATAAAAAATATATACAAATAACATAGTAGGTACGTTACGATAGTGGTCTATTATTACATGGCGCGAAATTAGCCCCGAAGTGTACCGAGGATGGTAAACAAGACTTACTTAAGTCACGAGTATACTATTTTATAGCTCGTGTGATATAAACCCGCCAACATTTTAATTAAAGAAAAAAAAATGAACTGATGATGAATGAATGATGAAATGTGCTATTAAGCTGATGCATGCAACCTTTTTCGATTTAATAAGCAACAAATTCAATGTTACTTTTTTGGCCGTTTCTCTAATGCTTTCTGGGACAACGTCACCACTCTCATCTACACACACTTCCTGAGTGGTTCATATTAAAATCACAGTTTTATCACTTAAAAAATTAATTAAGTTATTCACGAGCAAAAAGCTGGTTTAAGATAAATACAAACTGATTACCATAACTAAAAATGGTGGGTAAGCGTTTCTGAAATTGCGTTGTCACTTTTCTACAGTATGAAACTCCCTCTTTTAACAAAGTGTCAAAGAAAAAGTTTATTTTCTTGTTTAATTTGCACCTTTGCAGTTAGCTGATTGATTTTCAAATGGAACATAACACAGAAAAAGCGTGACTTCAGTACGGGTTTAGATCGCAATGAGCTATAAATAAATTGATAACCTGGTTAGCAATAAACAAGTTTATTTGTGTACGTATCTAACTTCTTTTTACGTGATCGATGGTACCTACCTAATAGTAGTAAAACGAGTTCTACTGTAATCAATCGTTAGATAGGTATTTCGATATTACTCATGAGATGGTTTCCAACGAATAAAATTGAGAAACGTGTATTCAAATGCCTATTATATAAATGTAATATTGAAGGAATTTCCAGTTTTATCAACCTTGATTTTTTTAAATAATAGTATAGTTACTAATGAAGTAAATAAATCCTAGATATACCTAAATATTGTCATCCTTTACAGCATCCCGGATTTTTTGCATTCGTTGATTATTCCGATGCTGACTGGAACTACTACACCGTCAACGATGGCTATTCAAGTCAAGGACTTCAGATGAAGAGTGTCCATCTTACCAGAGGCAAGATGCTTGGTGGTTCCAGCGGGGCCAACTACATGTTCTATGTGAGAGGCAACAAGCGGGACTTCGACGACTGGGTGGAACAAGGCAACCAAGGCTGGGACTGGGACACAGTCATGTATTACTTTAAGAAAAGCGAACGACTCCACGACAACGATGTCATGGAAAGCAATTTAAGAGACTTTCACAATACTAGAGGACAATTAGGAGTTACCAGACCTCTGTGGGAGAAGAGAACGCACAAGTATCTACAAGCCTTCCAGGAAAACGGACACAATATGCTTTTAGATTGCAACGGGGAAGATCAGCTGGGATATGTCATGCCTGCATTTACAGTCGACAACAACCTCCGACAACACACGGCCATGGCTTTTCTCGAGCCTGTTAAAGATCGCAAAAACCTCTTTGTATTAAAAAGGACTTTAGCTAGAAAAATATTATTCGACCGTTATAAGAAGGCTACCGGTGTACAAATTAAACTACCGAATAAGAAAATTATAAATGTATTTGCTAGAAGAGAAGTTATTTTATCAGCTGGTGCCATAAATAGCCCGCAAATATTGATGCTGTCAGGTGTAGGGCCAAGAAATCATTTAGAGAAATTAGGTATCGATGTGTTACTGGATTCACCGGGCGTCGGCAGGAATATGGAGGACCATCCTGTAGTTATTGTACCTATTGCTACCGAGAAGGACCCTTCATCAGTTATCGAAAATGTTGACCTTTTAACGAATCTTGATAAGTTTCCTACGCCTTGTATTTTGGGGCATGTGACTGTCAACAAAACTCAAACGTACCCCGACTACCAAGCAACTTTATTTCCCCTCCCAGCAAATTCCCCTGTAACAACATTAATTTGTTCACACGTATTTCGGCTAGACGATGAAATATGCTTGGCACTCATGGAATCCAACAAAGGTAGACGGCTTTTATTCCCAATTGTGTCTATACTTCATCCAGAATCAAAAGGTAAAATAAGACTGAGGAGTAGCAACCCTGAAATAAGTCCTCTGATTTTTAATGGATATTATTCCAACAAAAACGATGTAGAAAACCATGCTCGTTATGTGGAAGACTACATTAGTGTGGTTAATACGCCATATTTTAGAAGTATAAAAGCAGAAGTTGTTGACTTGAAAATACCTCAGTGCAAGTCGCTGCGTTTCGGTAGCCATGAGTATTGGAAATGTTTTGTGTTAAATATTGCTACGACACAGTGGCATCCTTCAGGGACTTGTGCAATGGGCCCTGAAGGCAAAGGTGTGGTTGACGAAAGGTTACGGGTCAGAGGAGTAGCAGGTCTTCGAGTTGTAGACGCCAGCATTATGCCTTCGATTACAAGCGGGAATATAAATGCACCAACGATTATGATCGGTGAAAAAGCGGCCGATATGATTAAGTCTGATAATGGAATAAATATATATGAATGATCTGTTGTTGTTTTTTTTTTACACATACATAGAGCCTGTCTGCTATACTTTTTCTTGTTCGTTCTCGTTCATAGTTCTATTCGATTCTCGCAACGACCACCGGCTGGTTAAAGATGTTCAAATCCGGAAATTATGGAAACTGAACTAGTGTTTCAAACTTAATATCATTTATATTTCCGATATTACAAAATTTTGTTATACGAGTTGATGCTTGAAAATTAACACAAACATTTCCCGCCATTAATTCACTTATCTTTTCTGATAACTAACTAACAATGACTTATGGCTTTTGAACCAGTTAAGTAACAGCTTCCATTCATGTATATTTTCTTAATTTTTAAGTCATTCAAAAAGATAGTACTGAATAACATACAATTTTGCACATTTGCGCCTAAGGCATCGTCCTAATGGAACGCGAATGCGCGATCATCGCAGGGTCGCGCGAATTTTGCTCGTACTCGAATTTTGATCAAACATATTGAACTCGAATAGGTGTCCTAACTGACAATCGCACGAATCGCGTCGGATCAGCGGGGCACCGCGCCTTAATCCACGGTCGCTAGCTCGAGTCTTCAATTCGCGCGATGATCAATAGGACACCAGTTTTTGCCGCATCGCTTACTCGCGCGATGATCGCGCATTCGCGTTCTATTAGGACGATGCCTAAGAGAGCCGAAGAGAGCACATTAGATAGGGTTTAAAATAAAAGTGCAAGTACACATTTCAAAACTGGCAGCACCAAACTATAGAATATTGAAAACAATTTTTTTTACTCTGTGGTATGCTGTCGTGACGTCCAGTGTGACCAGATTCAGTATTTTAATACTTTTTCAGTATATTCTACCTATTTTTCCGAACGTCAGTATTTTTTTGGGTATATTGCGGGAAGTCAGTATTTTTGGGTATTATTTGGATAAGAAGTTATGGTAACACCGTAGCGATCTATCTCTTCTCTTATTAGTTTGTGGTAGGGCGTTTCCCCGTTTAGCGTACATTTTATTTAGAAGCAAAGATCAAAGAAGTCACAGATAGAACATGTCAAGTGTCTGCCGCCGCTGTTGGACTATTATACTAGGTACACAAAAAATATAAAAATGAAGATTTTTAAGTTATGTTGGACTTCTTTTTTTATTCCTATTGTTGTAGTAAAGAAATAAATAATCAGTAATTATAAAACAAATATTTAAAAAACAAAGTCTTAATTTTCAGTTAAAGGGATAGTTAAGTATAAGTATACATAAATACGTCTGTGTATGAATCACAAATAGTACAGTATCGACTCGTCTAAAACAGTTGGTTTGTTGAAGTGAAATGATTTTCTGATCTGCACCCAACAGACAACTTAATCTTTGAGGAGATTGTTCTTTCGATAATCGGGAAGTCCCCGTCCATAGTAAGTAATACATTTTTGTCGATACATAAATAGAACGCGTTCGTTCGTTTTATTGTTCCGTTTTTATTTGACTTCCATCGGGAAAGCATAAAGCATGTCTAGTTTTCAACAAAGTTATTTGGCAAAGTGGGAACAAATTAATGAATTTTCTTCGTGGCTTTCACGGTATAAAGATGACGAGTACGCCGCCTTTTGCAAAGGATAGTCCGGTTAAGTAGTCACGACCTCTCAAGGTCAACTACGAGATGCCATACACAAAAAAAAAAAAAAAAAAAAAAAAGCCTTTTGCAAAGCATGCAATGCGAAACTCCAGAGTAGATTGGCATCTATAAAACAACATGCAAAAACTGAAAAGCATAAAGCAAACTTGAAAAAATATAAAGGACAATCGAAGGTAAGCATAACTTTCTAGAATTCTAGATAAGTAGTTTATAATTAGCATTATGGTAGGTAAGTCAAAAAATTCGGAGATGTTTTAATTTAACCGGAAGAATTATACCAGGTTTGATTTTGCTAACAAATTAATTTATTTCCAGGTTGATATGTTTTTGAAAAAGGCTCCACTGAAAGACGAAGTCAAGAAAGCTGAGCTGCGGATATGCGGTTTTCTTTCAGAACACAACATCCCTTTTAGAGCTATGGACCATCTTAGTGAAGTTCTAGTGAAATGTTTTCCCGATTCCGATATTGCGAAAGAATTTTCCTGCAAGAGAACCAAAGCAGCGGCTATAACTTATAACGTATTAGGGCCTGAATTTGAAAAAGATATGATTGAAGACATTCTTCGTACTGCATCTCCTTCAGGTAAACCAGTATATTCAATTGTAATCGATGAAAGTACAGATGTTGCCACAGTTAAAGTATTAGCGATAGTGATCAAATACTTCTCTGAAACTAAATGTAATGTACAAACTAAATTCCTTGATTTAGTTGATTTAAGTGGTGAAACCGCAGATCACTTATTTAATGCTTTGTCATCAAAGTTATCCGAATTAGGTCTAGATATAAAAGACGTTATGGGATTCGCTGCTGATACTACGAATGTGATGTTTGGTCAACACTCTGGCATTGTTGCAAAAATTAAACAAGTGAACCCAAAGTGCTTTTTCATAAAATGTGTTTGTCACTCTGCAGCATTAAGTGTTAGCCATGCTTGCAAAATACTGCCTAGAAATTTAGAACAAATAGTAAAAGAAGTGTATGGGTATTTTTCTCAAAGCAGCAAGCGTCAAAGAGAATTTGCTGAGTTCCAAAATTTCACTGACTCAGAAAATCATAGACTATTACGTCATTATGATATAAGGTGGCTATCGCTTCATGCCTGTGTTAGTAGAATAATTGAGCAATGGAGGGCATTGCAATTGTTTTTTCAAGACCAACACTTGAGTGATCGCATTGCATCCTCAGAATTTTTATATCATTCTTTTAGCAGTGACACAAACAAATTGTATTTTTACTTTTTAGATTACCTTTTGCCAATTGTAAACAAATTTAACAAAATTTTTCAAGGTGACTATCCGTGCGTTGAAAGATTGTACGATGATGCATCTACTATGTACTTGTCGATTTTGAGTTGCTTCATGAAAACTAATTATATCAAAAGCACGGATAACGTATTTGCTTTAGACCCAAAGTCTAATGTGAATTATTTGTCATTTCAAGATATGTACTTGGGTATCCAAGTAGGCCAAGAATTAATCAAACACAGGGGTAATATAAACATGAAAGAACCAATTGCTGAGTTTTTCAGAAGGTGCCAATCATTTTTAATTGAGTTGAGCGCGCAATTGAAATCACGTTTGCCTTTTGAAAATCAAATTTTCAATGAATTGAAATTTCTTGACCCTCACACTGCTGTGCATAAAGAATTTCGTAGTTTAAGAAATGTGATAGAAACTTTTCCATACGAATTTAGTCTAGAACAAATGCAGTTAATTGACGAAGAATATAGAACCCTAAAACTTGATCGCGAAGTAAGTGAACTGTTACAATCTTCGAGTACTGGCTCACCTATTTCTTGCGAACAATTTTGGGTGGAAGTTGGAAAAATTTCTTCTAGTGGTGGCATGATAAAATATAAAAATGTATCCAGTGTTTGTAAATCTCTGTTATGTTTACCAGTATCTAATGCTGCATGCGAGCGCATATTTTCACAGATAAATTTAATAAAAACAGATCAAAGAAACAGATTCGTAAATCAAAATGTGTCAGCAATTTTAAAAACAAAGCAGGGTGTTAAAGATGAAGGAGGTTGTATCAACTTTAACCCTCCGCAAAGAATGTTAAAATACAACTCTAACATTTATTGTGATGATGATGATTGAATAAAACGTGTTAAGAAAATCGGTATTTTTATTGGTATATCTGCCCTTTGTAAATCGGTATATTTCAGTATTTTTTTGAGGTGCTTCGGTATTTTTCTAAAATTTAATCTGGTCACACTGGTGACGTCTGACGTCAATTGACGTGATGTGCTAGTTGTCAAAAGTTACAAACACTCTACAATTTTATACTTTTCATTTTAATATTCGTAAATAAACAGAGGCGTTGTTTCACAAATAATGAAGAGTTAAATAAATAGTCACGTTGTTAGATTTACTGTAGTGCCAAGAAATTACGTGAATACATTCATTTGAAAACACAAAACACCAAAATGACGAACCTGGATGTAAGTAACAATTTCTTTAGAAAGTTTTACATATTTATGTGTGAAGAGAGACTGCGAACTTTTAAAAATAACTTATTTTTGCTAACTAGAAGCTTGTGTGGCCGTTTAATTCCTTTTTTGTGGTAATACTTATCTATCAGCCTCATATCAGCTAACCAAATTGAGCTCTACATAAATGAGTTATTGTGAATTTTTCAAAACTAGTAAACATGATTATTACCTTTAAGAATTAATTCTCTATGTTATTGACACAAATGCCTAATTCCAGCCCAATTCACCAATAGGCTAGGCTATATTTAATGAGTACTGATAAAGCTATCATTACTTATAAGGAGATTGTTACAATTAAAACTTCTTTCTAAATTCAAGGTAAGCAACAGTAGTACAGACAGCAGCTCAGGATCTTCATCTGATTCAAGCAGTAGTGGAAGCACCTCCACTAGCTCAGGGTCTGCCTCCAGCAGCTCCGACTCTGAATCCTCAACCTCAGACACTCCAGCAACCACCACCACCAACAATACACCTGCACCAAAATCCCCACAAAAAACAGAAGAAGTAAAAAAGAAAGAAGAACCAAAACCAAGAAGACCTTCAAAAGTTAAAGTCTCCTCCTCAAGTGATGATGATGCACCCAAACCCGCAAGCCCAAAACCGGCACCTCCCCGGAGACGCATCTCAGCGAAACCTAAATCCGCTGCTGCAGTCCTCGCAAGAGGTAAAACTGTCCAAAGAATATCTTCTGGAGCAAAACCACCTAAGCCCATTCCAAAAACAATACCAAAAGCACCACCAAAGCCTGATACAGGAGCGTTAAAAAAGAAGAGCATATTCTCACCTGATAACAGTTCTGAATCTGAATCTGAAAGTAAATCTTCTACAACAAAATCGCCCAAAGAATCACCAAGACCTAAACGCAGTTCTAGAAAATCAAGCGCTGAAAAAGATACTTCGCCTGCAACAACACGTAACAATAGTGCTGATAACGATGATTCTAATTCTAATTCTAAATCTGATTCGAATGCTAAACGTAAAAGTGTGAACAGACCTAACGGGCCTCCCCCAAAAAAGTCTATTGAGGACAAGAGTGCGTCGTCCTGTACGTCCAGTCAGTCATCGGTTGAGTCCGTTTCTTCAGACAGTGACAGTGAACCAACTCCTAAGGAGCAGTTGAAGACAGGAAAGACTAAACCGCCATCAAGTGCTACTAAGGTTTGTATTCACTAATGTCTCTATCCATATCCTTGTTCCTGCAGGTTAAACTCAACACACACACACACAGCGGGTGCGGGTGGGGGGCGGGTCGGACGCTGGTCGGGACGACAGTACGGTGGCCATTGATTTCACACATAGGGCGGACAAGAGTTATTATTTCTACTAATTTTCAAAAGAAGAGCACAAACAAGGAAACGGATGTGGGTTCATGAAATTAATAAAAAGAGACTTGAATATGGCGAATATCATCGCCTGTGTAGAGAATAAACGTACGAGGAATGCTTTTTTACCACATGTCAAAGGCAAGTTTTGATGATTAACAGACCAGACATTGTGCAGGTTCCGGTAGTCTTCTTCTAGGACACAACTCAATGAACACCGTTCCTCCTTCCGCGCGGGAGAGGAGGAACACCGTTCCTCCTTCCGCGCGGGAGAGGAGTGACGAAGAAGCCTCTTCGCGTTTATTGTTGTGGGGCGCACCTATTGTGTGGTGTTGCACTTTATTTATAATAAAACGAATTAATATCAACTAAGCGTGTTAATAAAGTTAATTTCAAAATAACAATTGAATATGACAATAAATAAAGAAAACTGAACTTTATGTGTAAGTGTTAAAGTTACAAATCACATAAATTGGAAACTAAATTATGAATGAAGTTTAGAAGGCCTTACATTTACTTGATTACTCTAAAATGTATGTTATTGGATTGGGGTATGGTTGTCTTGTGACGGCAAGTAATGTAATGTATTGAGTATATAAAATGTAAGTATCTGAGACATTAAGCAGTCTTTACTATTTCTTGGTATTAAACAGGGTGGCAGAAATAGTGGCGCGCAAACTGAAATCATGAATCCAGTACATTTCAGTTGTAGTTCTCTATGAAACAGCAGATTTTTTGTTTGATAACCGAAGAAAAATGTCTGTGCTAGGGGTAGAATCATGTGATAAATTCATGGTTTCAGGGGGTTAATGTCCCTGCCACACAGTAGGTATAGTTTATTGTAGTTTTTATTATTCTACTATTTTAAAACATCTTTCTAAATAAGCATAATCTGACATAAATTTTCCTACTGCTGGGAAACAGGCTTCCTCTCTGAATATTGTAACTCTTGTACGTTGGCACCACAAGATAGTCGAATTGATTGGCAAATCATGCTTGTGAAAGCAAAAAAACAGAAATAACTGGAAAATACTGGAGGAGGCCTATACCCATTGAGGGGTCCCTTATTAATTAAATTTTTTTTTTTTATTAAGAAATATTAATGGCTTTTTTAATGTTAGTTGTCAATAAAAAAAAACTGTTTTTTTTTTTAATTATTGTTTATACAGAACATTTTACACCAATAATGAGCTCACATATAGAATAAAAAGGAAAGTAGTTTTTTTTTAATTAAAAAAATTAGTTATCTATTGTTTTTCTCAACATTACAGCAAGAAATACGCGATCAGGAATCAAAAAGCGGCGATTCCGGGGACTCAGCAGTAGCCACTATGCCAAGGAAGCTGACTAGGGCTCTCGCAGCACGGGTGTCGAGAATGGCGACCGTGTCACGACGGACCAATACTGATACTGACTCTGATGTCGATGACAAGAGCAATGACAAGACGTAAGTTTTTTTATTTAGCTTTTCCTCTTTGGCGACTGAGCCGATATTAACTATTCTGCCAGCATCATGTGACGGCAACGCAGAAAGGTGAGCCGTCAAACTATGCACTTCATGGTAGTTATTTTATGTTAGTCGCTGAAAGGAGAAGGTTTTTTTTTAATAAGACATATAAAAGGCACATTTACACGTCAAAGTTTACAAAAAAAAATGATTCTAGTTGCCCATTTTAAAATGTCGTTTCGTATGGAGAAAAAGGGTTTATTATTCCCACTCTTCTTCATAGTACGCTACATTTTGAAAATGGCACTACTCTCAACATCAACTCTTCATTAATGGGTTTTTATTGAAGAGATACCACAATTTCGCCAATACTTGAAAGGTAATATGATAGACCATCACTAGGGATCAGTGAATGTTTTTTTGGGCATTGATTTTTTCATTTCTTTATTTACAATAATACGGTTTGGGGATTTAATTTCTTCTGTTGTAGCTATTTGTTGCTAGGTTACTAATGTAATGATGTGTGAATCCACTTTAAACGATAACATCTCAGAACATTTCCAAAGTTCCGAAATAATTTTTTTTTTATAGGTAGAGACATAGATAAATGATAGGTCTCGCGGCGCTCGACTAGATACCGCGGCCTATACAAACAACAATAGCTCCGTGAATGCGGCAACTCAATTCTATTCTATTTTTATGATATGGCAAGCAAAGCCGATGTCGACTATTCTGCCAATGTCTAAAGTGAACTGGAAAATAAGTGTGTATTGTAAAAAAAAAAAAAACCTATTTTAAAGAGAACGATTAAAATGTTCGGTGATACAGTTGTACTAATGTAGACCTTGTGGGGTTAGAACTGGACTGAAACAAACAAAAAGATAAAAATTACATAAATAATTATAATTGTTAGAACATTTATTTATACATAAATACATCTACACACAAAATAATTAGGGAAATAAATCATAACTTTATATTATTGTGGCGGATGAAAATCATCAGTGCCACAAGCAGGTCAGGAGAGGGATAAGTTAAAAGGGAGGGGAAATTAATCGGTAGAGGGATCTTAAATTTTGGGAGACGTTTATACAAATCTAGAGAGGGGGTGTTGTTAGAGCATTAAAAAAATATGTGATCCAGGGTGCCCTCTTCCAGCCCGCACTCGCAGAGAGAGGAGTCACGAACATGGATTTTATTTAAAAAGACGGGAGTGCAACAAAAACCTAGGCGGATTCTACAGAGTACAGAAATTATAGTCTTCGATACTTTTTGTGAGCGAAAAACCACGGTTTTGGTTTGATGGTCGGTTGCACAGCATAATAAAAACTGCCTTTCTTTTTGCTGGACATATTCCACTGTTCCTGCCAGGAACACTGCAGGGTCTGTCTTGGAAGGGACAATAAGTCATAACCCTGGTAAGAGTTGTGCGTGAGATCTGACGATAAAGATGAACATGCATCTTTGGCCAGAGCATCAACACATTCGTTACCCTTAATGCCACAATGGCTAGGGATCCAGACTAACTGAACATCCTTCTGATTAGTAGCGCAGGACATTAAAGAGTTTTTAATTTTTAAAATAAGTGAACTGTGCAATTTACTTTTAAAGGGGTTTTGAACTAAAGCTTGCAAACAACTAAGGGAATCTGTAAAAATAACGGCTTTCTCAATATTATGGTGTGACTCTACAAAAAGACACGCTTCCAATATAGCCACACACTCACCAGTGAATACAGAAGACTCCTTAGGGCTTTTAAATTGAAGGATAATTTTGGAGCTTTGGTAATAGACTGCAGCGCCAGTGTGACTAAGATCGTTAAGTTTCGAAGGGTCCGTAAAAAATAATTGAAAACCATTCCATCGCTCGCCCACCACCGCATTGAAAGTCAAATTAGCTGACGGAGTTTTTTTTGATATACCAATATCGAAGATAATTTTTGGGATATAATTTAGAACTTCAAAAGGAAAATTATAAAGAGGTAATCTGGGATACTGGACGATCGGGCCACCTAAATTTAGAGTTTGTCGACAGGATTTTAGGATCAAGGGAATTTCTTTATTTTTCCAGTAATTTGAGTTTCTACATAAGGCATCTAACTCGTTCAGTCTTTCTATAAGAGGATGGGACGATCTACATATTAGTCTAGATACAAAACGGGAAGCCAAATATTGCCGTCTTAGGGCTAGAGGAGGTTCAGCACATTCGACCTGCAATGCGTTCACGGGAGAGGACTTCATACAACCTGAGATGATTCGGAGACACTTGGACTGTACCTTATCCAGCCCTGCCAAAGCACCTTTGTTGGAAGGAATCAAAAGATGTGTACCATAGTCCAACACACTACGAACTAAGGCATTGTAAACTAATTTCATGGTGTAGGGGTGAGCACCCCACCAAACACCCGCAAGAACTTTTAAAATTGAAATAACTCTTTCACACTTTTTAATAAGACAATTTATGTGATGTTTGCCTGTTAATTTTGGATCTAAAATAACGCCTAAAAATTTAACTTTATTAACTACAGGAATATTGTTGTCTAAAATGTTTATGGAAATATGAAGAATGAGTCTTTTGCGAGAGAAAATTACTGCCGAACTTTTTGGTGCAGAAAGCGACAGACCATGGCTTAAAAGCCACTGATTCAAAGAATCCAGAGAGAGGCATACAGATGACGCAGCGTCAACTATGGAGGAATCTGTCACATATAGAACAATGTCGTCGGCGTATTGTAATATCTGACAATTGTTGTTTAGGCAGGACCCAATATCAGCCGTATATAGATTGTAGAGTATGGGACTCAGGACATAGCCTTGTGGGAGTCCCTTCCATGTATGCCTTGTATCGAACTCCTCGCCCTGGACTCTCAGAACCAATGAACGGTACAACAGAAGTTCACATATGCATTGTATCATCTTAGCCGGAAGACTCAGCTGTTGCAGTTTTTGCCTGAGTACGGGAAGAAGTACATTGTCATACGCAGAAGAGATATCCAGAAAAGTGGCAACAACTGATTCGTTTTTAGAATAGGCTAGGCGGATGTCCGCTACTAAAATACTAACACTGTCTATTGTACTAAGTCCCTTCCTAAAACCAAATTGATGGCTCGGCAGTAAGTCCCTCGATTCGACTATCCACTCTAGACGGTTTTTAATAAGGTGCTCTAGTAATTTGGCTAGGACTGAAGATAAAGCAATTGGTCTAAAGCCATTCGGATCATCTGCGTGTTTGCCTGGTTTCAATATAGGAATAATAATTTGTGTTTTCCACTGATCTGGAACCCAACCATGACTATAACAATAATTTAAAATATTTAAAAAATATATTATAGCTTTTTCACCAGAGTGGGTAATGAAAGAATCTGGCACGCCATCAGTACCAGGTGCTGAGTCCCGGAAATGTTTAAGTACCACATTCAATTCCTCCAAAGTAAATGGCGCATCGAAAGGATCCTCTGTAACATTATACAGGGGTGTGTTTTGACATTCAGCTGAAAGTGGAACATAAGCTGGAGCTATTTTGTCAAAAAATTGTTCAGCTGTTTCCCTAGCGATTGGTGAAGAGATTGATGGGGAGCACCCACGTCTAAACCTATTTATGTTTTTCCAGACCACTGAAACTGGAGTAGACGGAGATAAAGAGGTGCAAAACTTGACCCAACCCATTCGTTTCTTTTTGTGTAGAAAACGTTTGGTTCTGGCATTAAGCTGGCATTACTGTAACAGATTTTCAGTGCTCTTATCTGAATTGTAACTCACTTCAGCCTCGTCCCTATCCCTAATCGCCGAAGTGCATTCTGGATCCCACCACGGGGGTGAGGGGATTTTATTACGGGCACTGTTTTTCAATGGAAAGCATGAATCTGCACTAGAGGTAATAGCCGTTACAAAACCCTCATATGAACTCTTGGCATGGCAATGACCGGAAGGATCTGATAAATATGAATTTAAATTTGGAAGAACATCAATTTTATCCTCCAATAATGATACAAATCTTGTCCAATCTGGTTTGGACAGGTTATATTTCAAAAGTGGAGGGGAAGTTTTTTCTAGATAAAATTTATTAACCAAAGATATGATTATAGGGTAGTGATCACTACCATGTGACAAGGTTGTGCATTCCCAGTGAGTCGATGCTGCTAACTCAATTGAACAAAACGTAATATCTACGCAACTCTTTTGCTGTCCTGGAAGAGATCGTCGAGTTGAGCAACCATTGTTTAAAACGCAGAGATCCATATCATCCAAGATGTCAACTAAGGCTACACCAAAGGCATCACAGCGTTCAGACCCCCATCTGAAATGGTGGCAGTTAAAGTCGCCCATGACCAGTATCGGACCATGGACACTAGCAAAAATATCTCTTAAAATGATAAAAAAATTATGGTGAGGATGTGCAATGTATATTGAAAACACTGTGATGCCCTCAACCCTCCCTGCAGTAATGCTCATATCACCCATAAGTGAAGGCAAAGTAAAGGGCAAAAGTGGGACCCGATTATTGACTATGAGGGCCGACCCCCCATAGCCATCTGGTCTGTCACATCTGAGAATATTGAAATGTGGCATACGGAAGCTGAGACTTGGGGTAAGCCAAGTCTCAGCTATGGAACAAGCCAATGGCTTGTATTTATTTAAAAGAAATATGAGGTCATGCTTTTTATGCCACACGCTCCTCACGTTCCACTGAAGAAATACTTGGCGAGACGCCATTTCTCATGTCTAAGAGAAGAGTAATAAGTTGGTCGGCAACGTTGGACGGTGTTTGGGTATTAGAAGTAGAAGAAGAAATAACAATAGGTAAGAGTTTTATAAGTAATTCAATAATAGAAGAAGTACTGTTATTAGAAGAGACATTATTATTGAGAGCGCAGCCATTAGGCTGTAAAGATTGGGGGAAACTAATAAATTGTTGATGAGCAGCTTTGTCATAAGATGGAGAAAGAGGGGCATGTGTCTTAGGCTTAAGGGTTACTGTCTTGTGATAAGACTGGGAAATTGGAGATTTAGTGATATTGGCATAGGAGCGGGAAGTTGTTGGAATCAATTTGCTAGCCTCAGCATAAGGCATGGATTTTTCAGCCATAACAGTCTTAATGGCTTTCTGTCTACCATGCTCGGGGCATGACCTGCTATTAGCGAAGTGATTACCCGAACATAGAATACAGAAGGCCTCGCCCTCAGAAATGTTGCAACCATCACCTGAGTGATCGTGGCCACATTTACTGCAGCGGGGTTTTGACCTACATACATTAGCCAAATTACCAAATCTACAACACTTGCGACATTGAATGGTGGGAAATATGTACTGCTCAACAGGTAGGGATGTGTAACAACAGAAGATTCTTTTAGGAAGAACTTGACCATCAAAGGTGATCACACAAGTTTCAGTTGGTTTCCATTCATTGTTCCCGTCTTTCTGGACTTTCCTATTAATTCGACGAACTTTAAGAATTTGCCCACAACCTGAGGGCACAGACAGATAAGTGATAGCCTCATCTTCTGATATATCAGAGGGAACACCTGTTACTACTCCCATCCTTGTGATGTTGAATGTAGGGATAGAGGCAGTATAACTGTACTTGGGTAACAGGGTGTTAACCAAGAAAGAGTTGGCATCCTGAGGGGAAGCAAACTCTACGGACACGCGGTTTCTACCAACCCTATTAACACCACCACGAACTATGTTCGCGATGTTGTTGTTAATTAAAAACTTTCCAAAATTAACTGGGTGTAAGGTGGTTCCGGAGTTGGGTTGGGTCTCTATTCGGGAGACGTGGACTATGAATGGAGCCTTATCTATTGCGGAATATTTGACACGACCAATTTGGGTTTTCTTTTGTTTGCTTGGAGGGGAAGGTGTCAAAATATCTTCGTTACCGGGACGTTTGCGAGAAGACTGATTTAGTAGCGATTGGGATTGTGAACATTGGGAAATATCCATCTCTGTAACACTACAGACAACGTCTGCAAATTGCGATAGCGGACTAGGGGAAAGAGAGAATGGAGGACCTGGTATGTCGGGCGGATCAGGATCGGGAGGTTTATTTATATCCATCTTGGATAAAAAACGAGTTTAAAATAAGACAAACACAATACAAACCTGTTTACAAACACAAGGACAACACACTTATAGGAAAACAAGTCACAAAAATATCAACACTAATTATTAAAACAACAACAAATCCTAAACACACGTGCTAACCAAGAACACCGTGGCGAGAATCGCGGCAACTCAATATTGTAGTGTGTAAGACATCGTCACTTGACATTTGTCAGTTGATATTGAGAACTAGTGTGCGTGAAGAATTGTGTTACCAGGTGCTCAATTGTTACCCGAGTTAATTAATGGAAAAGTATTTTATGCTGTAGTCTATTAGTTAAGATATAAAAATAGCAACGAAAATGCTTAAAAAATAACAATAAATTAAAAGCGAATGTATAAATATATTTGTGTATAGGTTAGGCGTAGGTTTCTTCTTTAGAAAAAAGGAAGGTATGTATATCAACGATTAGGCCTAATTTTTAATACTTTTTTATTATTATTTACATACTTTTTTTTTGCCATTTTTCTATCAGCTTCCTTGGGGAAAGTTGTTCATTTTCATGGGTAGAATCATCCCTTGAAATAGTATCAGCAAAAATTTTTACACCTTATGTGTATAGATTACAAAGACAAACATTGAATAATTTATAGAACTAGGTTAGATAAATGAAATAGGATATTTAATAAAATACAAAAACAATAAATACACTCGACTCTTGTATACGCGGCAACAATTAATGGCGTTTAGGGTTCATTGATGGTAAGCGATCCCAGTGTCCTTCTTATTTCTTGTAGTATTATTGTTACACAGTTTCACTACGCAAACTGGCATTATACTTCGGATTATGC
This sequence comes from Dasypolia templi, assembly GCA_963555695.1. Lineage (NCBI taxonomy): Eukaryota > Metazoa > Arthropoda > Insecta > Lepidoptera > Noctuidae > Dasypolia > Dasypolia templi. Next base: position 5,445,916 of record OY743137.1, on the reverse strand, counting down.
CCAAAATTTTAAAAAATCTGTCTGTGTGCAAGACAGACAGCTTGCAGTGTGACTGGCTCGGGTACGCCTACTTGGGCGTGGAATTTGTTGCCGCATTTGACAAATACGCCGGCGGTATCTAGTCTAGCGCAGCGAAACTAATAATATCTCTAACGGTAGAGAGTACCAGACCGTGGTCCGTAAGACGTCAAAATGACAATTTTGAATACGACTTAGAGGTGAGGTGAGGTGAGGGGAGGTCTTATATGACATCACCTCACCTCTAAGTCACCGATAATTTACTGACAGAATACTTAATAATCAGTGGTGTTTTCCAAGATATTGTTGCCATGTAATTTAACAAAAAGAAAAGGAAAAATCCGCGGTCGTGGCAGTGGTTTAACGGTGATTTTACAATAATTTGCGAGAACGAACGAAACGAGATAGATTCGATTTTCTTTTTACCATTCATGCAAATATAAAAGTTTGATAAAAGCTTGAGAATGAAGACAATTAATGATTCAAGCGCGAGCCAAGCGATCTCCATTATTTTCGGACCACGGATAGGTTACATTTTATAATGTGTCTCGAGGTCAAGGAATGGGTCAGCAACCATTAAGCATACAGCATAAGCATAATCATCCTTTTTACGTTCCCACTGCTGGGATACAGGCCTCCTCTCTATGAGAGGGAGTGAGCCGTAATCCACCACACGGGCTCTGTGCGGATTGGTAGATGTCACATGTTGAATTTTTGGTTGTTAGACTTGCCGGTTTCCTCACGATGTTTTCCTTCACCGTTTTGAGAGCAGTGGTCATGAAATAATTTACACAAAGTAAACCGCCTGCCTGGGTTCAAACTCACAACCCACAACTCGTAAGTCGGAGCCGTTACCACTGGGCCACCACCGCTCCCTACCTAGCAACCATTTCGCAATAATTATAAAAACTTTCGTATAAAAAAGAAGTTTCTTCGCATACTTCTGCATAACAGCTTGAAAATTAAGGGAATTTAGGTTTCAAGAAAGAACGAAGCAAGCCCAAAAGTTTTAAATGCTTCGATAGATAAGATTTTCCCTTGACCATTCATATAAATAGAGAAGTTTCTTTGTAAACTTCTTCATAAACGCTTGAGGTTAAACAATGTGGCTTAAACAGGGTGACCCAGAGAGAAATGAACTTTTGATTTCGCGCGCATTTCTAAACGACAAAATGGCGGGGTGCGGGAGAGGTAGCAGGCTTTGTTTTTAGACTAAAATTGAGAACTCTGGTGACTAAAATATTTTGTCACCATGAGTCGTTACACGGGAGAGCAGCGCGCGTTTTGTGTCCGCACATTTTATGAGAATGCTCGATCGGATGTGACTGCTCGACGGCTTTACCGTGCTGAAATTGAATTGCGGCCCATCAGTGACTGTCCAAGCACTAATTTAATTAGGCAATGGATTGAAAGATTCGAAAGGACAAGATCGACGCAAAAATGCTGGCAAAAATGTTTTCATCGGTCCGTGGTACTGTATACCAAAGAGTACCACGGACCGACGAAAGGATTCAGCGAGTTTGAGAATCTGTGCGCGCGAATCACGAATGCCAAAGGGAGCGCAAACGTTCATCGACTTTGGTAGAGTCTAGATTGATATTGCAGCAAATGTTACGGCTTGATTTGAAATTAAATCCTTATAAGATGCAGTTAGTACACGACCTAAAGGCAGGAAGACTTCGAATCGAGATTGACATTTACAAATGAAATGCGCGATAAGTTCAATAACGTCCTGTTCTCGGATTGAAGCCCATTTTTACCTGAACGGATTAGTAAATAAACAGAACTGTAGGTATTGGGCAGCAGAAAATCCGCGATTGAAACATCACAAGCCGCTACTACACTCACCAGAAGTTTGGGCCGCAATTGCGAAATTGGGAATTATCGGATCATTTTTTTTAGAACAATGGTAGTCAAGAGCGCTATACCGCCATGCAGAGATTTTTTTTTGATTCCATAGCTGCAAGGATCGCGAGGCTATAACAGAAACACTTGGTTCTAGCAAGATGGGGCTACATGACATACTTCAAATGAGAGCATCCAGGTGCTCCCACAAAAAGTTATTTCACGCAGGGGTGACATCTCCTTGGCACCAAGCAGCCCCGATCTCACTCCAGCAGACTTCTTTTTGTGGGGTCCAATAATCCAAAAACTCTGCGGCAACTGAAGCTGAACATTCGGCAAGAAATGGAATCTATTTCGAGGATAACAAACGAAAGTTTTCCAAAATGTTGATACCAGATTGCCAGTAACCGCCAAGGAAATCACTTGGACGATGTAATTTTTTAAAAGTAAATTTAATTTAATTTTCTGTAAATTGTACTAAATAAAGTTCTATACAATTATACAGTTTTTTCCTTGAATTTTCAAAAGCGCATTTCTCTCTGGGCCACCCTGTACAAGACCCGTCACATAGTCATCAACTACGCATTCTGTACTAAAAAATCAAACTAATAATTGCTGGGACACGTATTTAAATTTTGGTGTGATAAATCGTGCTGAAGAGTGCATGCAACGGAGCAGAGGTCGTGAAGGTATTTAAAGTTGCATTATACCATTCAAAACTTTTTGTTAAAAAAAAAAACTGTAAAAGTTTGAGTTTTGACCTACAATATCTCCGTAACCGAACGGTTCCCAGGCATGGCCCATACCCTCCAGCCGGAGGCTCTACGCGGGGTTTGTGCGGTCCATAGCCCTTTACGGGGCTCCGGTGCGGGCGCGCTCTTTGAGGCGCCGACCGGCCCGCCGGGTTAACGCGTCCTAAAGGGTCATAGCCATACGGCTGGTCCGGGTATACCGCACGGTCTCCTGCGAGGCGGCGAGCCTCCTTGCCGGATTGCCGCCATGGGATCTGGAGGCAAAAGCCCTCGCGCACGTATGGGAGTGTCGCGAGGAGGCAAAACGCCGGGGTGTAACTTCGCTGCCGTGAGAAATCACGGTTCAGCGGACAGAGCTTCGGCGAGATCTCATGGCAACATGGAGGGTGCGATAGTCGCAACCCAGTGCTGGGCACGCCACAATATCGGCGATAAGTCCCCTCTTTGAGCAGTCCTTGGAAACTTATGTGGGAGCGTGTTCAATGAAAGAGGCGCGAACAGGATTACAAAAGGTATAATTATAAAACGAAAACAAATGCGTTACAGCAAACAGTTTACAACGAAGTTATTAGTTACAGAGAAGTGATTTTACTACCAGAAGGGTCACGATGTGATTCTATGAAGAGGACGAAATATATTAGCGCGGTGCGGATCAAAGTAGCGTGAACGCGCTGTGGAGGCTTCTTGGCTACTGGCTTGATAGACGCTCTCGACTGCGCTGCAACCGATGACCGCGGGGCGGCGGCGGTGCGGGGCGAGGTAACGGCCGGACAGGTGCGGCGGCAAACTCGTACGCACACTAGTGCAGAACGCACACTGGCGCCCTCTGGCGCGCTCCGGCTAAACCCAAGGAGTAGGAAACTCTGTGGACACAAAAATACAATGTTGGTGTGGTCTTATTAATATGACGCCACAGGACCCCCTTACGAATAAAAGGGCCGCCCTAATTGTATCGTTCAGGGAACCTTAATGTCCGCCCTGAACGAGTAGCACGCACTGGGCGCTTATCTTGTGTCTCACGACTGTGTGTCTCACTCTCAACGCTATCACGGTATGCATAGGCTGGTTTTACCCTGTCAATCGATACCTTGACAGTTTTATTGTTGAGCACAATGTCGAACGTCTTGGGACTCCTTGTGTGGGCCACTGTAAGGTGGTTCTAGCGATCCACGAAACAGGTCTTGACGCAAGAACACAATACATGCGACGTGGTATGCAAGTCCTTGTGCTCAAACACCTTATGCTGTGAATGCTCCGATGCTGGACACTGGCGTAGGTCGGACATTCTTTGTCGTAGAGTGCTGACAAAATCTGGATAATCTACCTTCCTGGTTGTTGCGGTGAAAAACTCACCGGACCCGCGTAACTGCTCTCCATACACCAACTCTGCTGGTGAACATTGGAGATCATCTTTGCATGCTGTCCGTAACCCTAATAGTACCACAGGTAGAGAACTCACCCATTTGTGCCGTGCGACATCAAAGCGACTTTGAGCGTGCGATGGAAACGCTCAATCATACCATTGCAGGCTGGGTGGTACGCTGTTGTCCTTGCCAACTCGATTCCATACGTCTTTGCTAGGTTTTGGAATAAATGTGATTGGAATTGTCTACCTTGGTCCGTTATTACTTTCTTCGGGTAACCATACCGGGCAATCCAATCCGACACGAACGCTTTCGTCACCGTCTCCGCTGTCATGTCAGGAAGTGGAATCACCTCCGGCCATCTATACCTGTCAATGATAGTATGGCAGTATTTGAAATTAGCAGATACTGGTAGTGGTCCTATTAGGTCGACATTAAGCTCCGCGAAACGTACATCTCGACACCCGCTTAGTATACGTATGTATCTGCCAGATACACGAAACGGTTTTTATTGCATTTTTGGCATCTATTTATCTATATTTACCACATACATTTTTTATTTTATTTTTTCAATTAACCCAACATACTTTTTTCTCAAACGTATAATTGTTTATCTGCATAAGCTGACAAATAAACACAGCGTACAACCATTTGAGTTCCAGTTACATAGTTTGACGCGGGGAGAAAACACTCAGTTCTCCGGCGGGCAGCGAGTTGTGCGCGCGAGTGTTGCGTTGTTTTTTACCATGTCGAGTGAACGTTATAAATTTTTAACTACACTAAGGGAAGATGCAATTAAAAGGCCAAAAAATGCTGTGGGCCAAATAATAAGCGTAACGTCAGACCAGATAGACTCGCCATCAAGGCAAGGTAAGTAATATTAACTAAATATTTTATAATTATTATAGTATATAATTATTTTAAGTGCACCCATAAATTGAGATTTCTACCTATACTGTAAATATTTGAACACGTCTTAGAATGAAAATCTATCGTCATGACGACATTACTGCAATTTATTCATTCCCGATGCGTATTTATGTAACTACGCAGTTACACATTTTTACGTCGGAATTTAGTTTGATTGAAAAATGTAACTACTTACATATTTATTCTACGGAATGTGTTTAAAATAAAATCAGTTAACTAACACATACAATGTTTTACATTGGATTTTAACTTGATTATTAATTTCTATCTGTATACTAACATAGTTTTACTTTTATGAAATGATGTTGATTATCGTAGAAAATCGAGTGTTTTATTATGGTTTGGTTGTTTCAGATACTCCAGTACACTTCTCAAAATATTTCACTGATGATGACTTGCAACAAATGACGGAATTCATAGAAAATAGTGACGAAGAAACAATTACTGCAAAAAACCATCTTAAACCCTCAGAATGTTCCAGAACACATTCCCCAACCGTCACAAGTCATGCAGCTCCAGTGATTTTGCCGAGTAACTCTCATGACCCCATATTGGCAACAATAACGCCACAATCACCCATGGTGAGCTATGTCAGTTCAGGTATTCGAAATGATATTTCTGTTGAGTCGCCAAATTTCTAGTCAGTCATAGCTCAAGCAATTGCTCAGTTAGACTGTGATATAATATCTCCAGCTCCTACACCAAACGTTGTCATGCCAGTTAGCTCACCTATGCCAATACAAACTCCGATAACAGAAAACACTCTTTCTGACATTGAACCATCACCGATGCGCAGGCTATCCACAAGAAAAAAAGATAAAGGTAGATTACGAATGGTCCATCAAGACCAATGGTTGGATGTTATGCGTAAGAAAAATAAAAATGTAGGAAATGCGTACAAAAGTAGGGATGGTAAAACGAGGAAAAAGAAAGAGATGGGGCAACACTTTTGGGATCAAACAAGGCTTGGTATATTCTGCTTTGAAAAAGCTTTCATTGCAAGGCACTATTGTCCACGACAAAAGAGGCATCCATAGACATACTTAGAAAATTACTGAAGAGATGATTGCAAGTGTTTGTAATCATGTGAACAGCTATATACACCTGTGGAATCGCATTATGTGCGAAAACGTAAAAATAAAGTATACTTAGATGAATCTCTTATATTTGCTCGAATGTTTCTGCTGTATAAAGATTGGAATGATCCTCAAAATCAAAGTAAAGTTAAAACAGCAAGACAATACCGAGACATTGTCAATAAGAATATAAATTTAAGTTCAGTGTGATGTTTGTCAAGTGTATAAAAACTTACCACGTCCAGTGACTGAAGAGCAGCTTAACACATGCAATACCCACATGAGAAACAAGACTATAGCGCGAGAGCTAAAGAACAAAGATAAAGAAAGCACTATGAAATCAAAAGAAGTACTCACAGCGGTATATGATTTTCAAAAAGTGCATGGAATGCCCTGTGGAGAAACTAGTATTCTTTATTATAAGGGAATGCTAACGGTGTTCAATTTTACAATATACGAAATGGGAAGCTGAGTTGCCAAGTGCTATGTTTGGGATGAAAGCACTGCTTGCCGAGGAGGAAACGAGGTGAGTAGCTGTTTATATGATTGTATTAAAGAACGTCACCAAAAAGGCATAAAAACATTCAACTTTTGGTCCGACAATTGCGGGGGACAAAACCGCAATCGTATCGTTTTTGCAGCCTATTTACGAGCTGCAAAAGATAGCTGTGAAATATTTTGAGAAAGGCCATACACAAAATGAGGGTGATAGTTTACACGCCCTTATCGAGAGAACTTCCAAGAATAAAATCGTGTACACCCCCGAACAATGGTATGCCCTCATAAGGTAGGCCAAACAAGGTGGAAGCCCTTACCTAGTCCAGGAAATGACTACTTTAAATTTTATGAATTTCAAAGCACTGCTCCCTGGATGCAACTGGACTATAAATACAAACAGAGAACGAGTTTTCTGGTCTCAACTAAGACAGTTACAAATATGGCCGCTATTCTCTGACAGGATAGAGTATAAAACAGATTTTTGTGACCATTAGTGCAAATGCATTATTGTAAATAATGCACTAGAGATTCCCAAAACCAGATCAAGGAACCGCAAAGGATTAGACAACAGTCCACTTCCAGCCCCTCTGGCAAGACCATTGACCCCAGCTTACGAGGGGAAATTACCAATACCCGAGGCTAAACTTCAGGATTTGAAGTTAAGCCTCGCCGAAAGAATGTTATACCATCTGTTTGTCATGACTTTTACATGAGTTTGATAGAGGGCAGCAATGAGAACCAACATGACCATGAACATGAAGAAGACGAACAAGATGAATGAAGAAGTCATCTTGTGATCTCTGTACTGATTAGTTGATTACTGTTGTGGTCATAAGTCATTATTGATAAACCGTGCAATTTTATTACTCAATAAGTAAAATATAGAATAAAACCTTGTAAAAATTATTATAAGTAAGTAAACAATGACAGTTCAGTAATATGATATTAAATTTGATCTCAGTGCAAGAATGCTCCAAATAGCTTTATGAAACGACTGATTTATATAATTGATGAGTAATAATTTTATATACTTATTCTATTTAGAATTAACATTACGTTATTTTGAGACAAACCCCATACTTTTTACGAAATGAACAAAAACTGCCTTTAAGGCAATTTTTTTATAAAGTTTAAGAATATTGTTATTATTGGATAGTTTTTATAAAATAGTTTTAATTATACCTAATAAAACAAAAGAGAAAAGTCTGAATACCAGTAGGTAGGTAGATGCCATTTTTAATTAATGTTACATTAGAACTTCGGTGTTATAAACATACAACATAATTAATAATAATATTACTTCTGACGCTTGAAACGTTTGAAATTTATATTTTTGTTTCTTGAAAATAAACATTAGATAATACAAATATATCCACTGCTTTTATTTCAAAATACCAAAACACGTGATGATTTTTGGAATTCAGTTACACTTGTATGCACAATATATAATTACGGTGGTAAATTATGTAAGTATCAGTTACACAGGATATTTCAATTGACTTTACCAATTATAAGTACGTATCTGCTAGATAAAGCAATAAGATGCCTGAATATTCCAATGAAGAAATGTGTAGGTGCCAGTTAACAAATTTTAGAATAGAATAGAATACTCTTTATTATGTACACCTTAAAAATTACAGACATTGATGTAGAAATATTACATTGGGTGACACAATGGGCGGTCTTATCGCTAAAAGCGATCTTTTACAGACAACCTTTGGATGGATTACAGGGAGAAGGAGAGACAATACCGCAGGTAGTCAGTGGTGTACCATATACATATTCATTAAATACATACATACATTTATCTACACATATATATACAACAACATAATAAACACGAAACAAGACTCAGGAAACTATATGTAATAATGATTAAGGAGTGAGGAAGTGTTTCTTTACTAGAAATTTAAAAGTGGACAGTGATTGAGCACGCCTTATCGACATAGGCAAGGCATTCCATAACCGTACTGCTTGAACTGTAAAAGACTTGTCATAAAAACTGGTGAAATGCATCGGCATCTCTAAGTTCTCCGAAGACCTCAGATATCTGTTATGTGTGTCATGAAGGAACTTGAAACGTTTTTTAAGATAAGAGGGGGTTGTAGGGTTGAATAGAATACTGTAGAGCTGAAATAAGATATGAGAATTCCGAACTGTACGAAATTCAGAAATTTGATCATATTTGCGCAGGCCAAATATAAATCTTATGCAAAAGTTTTGAAGTCGCTCAAGTTTATCTAGTTGTGCCTCAGTGAGATCGAGATAACTGACATCAGCGTAGTCAAGGATGTGAAGTAAAAGGGATTATGCAAGCGCAGTTTAAGTGGCAGTTGGAAGAAAGTTCCGCAATGGTCTCAGGGACTTACCAGATGCAAAAATTTTGCGACTTACTTCCTGTAACTGGGGACCCCAAGAAAGATGTTTGTCGATCCTTTGGGGTTTGCCCCAAGGTTCTTAACCGTTTCGCTGACTGGAATAGCAGTTCCGTTAAATTGAACTTGGGGAAGCTGCGACCAGTTTTTCTTAGGGTCAACCTATTCTATAATGAATATTCACGTCAGAACCTGGTACTTTCGCTAACTCGAGTGTTAACGAATGGTTACCCTGCAGTAGCTGTAGTAGCTCTGTATCATCACGCTGCGCAAGGGCAAGCTCCATGAGATCCAGTGGCGCAGTGACTGCCTCAATCCGAGACAATGCATCGGCCTCGTGGTTGTCCTGCCCGGACACGTGCTGGATATCAGTCGTGAACTCTGAAATGAAATGCAGTTGATTAATTTGTCTTGGTGAACCTTGTTGCTCCTTCTTTTTAAATGCGCTAATCAGGGGCTTATGATCGGTGTAAACCGTGAAACATCGTGCTTCTACCATGTGGCGAAAATGTTTGATGGCTTCGTAAATTGCGAGAAGTTCACGATCATAAGCGCTGTACTTGCGTCGGGCTCATCTTCTTTGAATAAAAAGCTAAGGGTTGCCAAACGTCATCCACTCTCTGCTGTAATACGGCTACCAGGGAAACATTCGATGCATCTACTACGAGTGCCAGCTGCGCCTCGGCAACTGGGTGAACCAAAAGTACTGCATCTGAAAGGCTATACTTGCAACGCTCGAAAACCTCTAACAACTGGGAAGTACAATTAACTAGTTTTGATCCTTTCATGTCTGTGCCTGCCAATTAATCGCGGCATTTTTCAAGAAACGCTTATAAAAATTGAGAATTCCTAAAAATCGTCTCAGGCATTTAATGGTCTGAGGCGGTGGGTAATTCTGAATAGCCTCCACCTTTTCCTCTAACGGGCGCACTCCTCTTTCTGTAACCGAATAACCTAGAAAAGTTACCTGCGGTTGTCCAAAGTTGCACTTAGTAACGTTAACGACCACTCCATATTCCTCGAGGCGTGCAAATAGCTTCCGCAGATGTTCTTCATGCTCCTGCGTACTTCTAGACACTACGAGTATCAATAAATCGTCCATGTATGGAAAAAGTCTAAATCGCGTACCAATCCATCGATGAAACGTTGAAATGTCTGCGCTGCGTTCCTCAAACTCGAAATTCGAAAAGTCCGAACGGTGTCGTGATGGCTGTCTTCTCGATATCAGCTGGATTTACTGGAATTTGTTGGTATGCTTTCACCAAATCGACAACTGAGAAGATAGTACCCATGTAGATACTGAGAGAAATCCTCAATGTGCCGGACCGGGTACCTATCTGGCACGGTCCTGGCATTCAGAGCGCGGTAATCACCGCAGGGCCTCCAGATGTCGTCGTGTTTGGGCACCAGGTATAGGGCAGACGCCCAAGGTCCACTGGAAACACGAGCTTTCCCTTCCTTAACCATTGCTTGGAACTATGACTTCGCTATCGTTAATCGATCAGGCGCTAAACGGCGTGGCCTGCAGAAAACCGGTGGTCCGGGCGTAGTGTTAATGAAATGTACGGTTGAATGACGTACCTGTCTTGGTGCACCGGACGGCCGTGAGATGGTCGGAAATTCTCGCAGCAGCTCATGGTACCGAGAAATTCCAGTAATACCAGTAATACGCAACTGTAAATAATTATTTACTTATAGATCAATAAGTACTCAAGCTACTTCTACTGATATATAAAATTCTCGTGTCGGAATGTTTGTTACCAAACTCCTCCGAAACGGCTGGACCGATTTGTATGAAATTTTGTGTGCATATCGGGTAGATCTGAGAATCGGCCAATATCTAGTAATTTTTTTAAAGAAGCAAAACAACGTTTGCGGGGTCAGCTTAGTCTAATATATAAAATTCTCGTGTCGCAATGTTTGTTACCAAACTCCTCCGAAACGGCTGTACCGATTTGTATGAAATTTTGTGTGCATATCGGGTAGGTCTGAGAATCGGCAAAAAAATTGAAAAATAAAACGTTTGCGGGTAAGCTACGGTACTTTGCGGTACTTTATAACATTCCACTTTTTTTTAAATGTTCTGGTGTGAAAAGTTTACTTCTATTTATTGCCAGATCAATTTCTTTGTTTGTTACTGAAAAACTATGCCATAGGCTTCTACTCCGTTCACCTATTATAACCCTATTATTTTCAAGATGGTAAAAATTACATCCATATAGTTTACCGTCTTAATACGTATCAATTAAGTAAGCACATACCTATATTTTGTCTTTTAAATATTCGTTTATCCTATAATAGCAATATCTTATTAAAATGATATAGTAAAAATAAAAGTTCATTACTATTTATTTTTTCTTATTAGTTTAACTTAAAATAAAAATAAATATTTTCCAGAAGCAACAGTACGAGCAATAGTACAAGCAATAGCAACAGCAACAAAGACATGAAGAAGCCAATCAGAGGCCGCGCACCCCCCGCGCGGTCTCCCGTTGTACTCCCCTCCCCTCAGGAACCGGCGCGACAACGATGTCCTGTACGTGGCTGTGACTCTAGCGGACATCTTGGTAAGTACACACATAACATCACGCCTGTGATCCCAGAAGGGTTAGGCAGAGGTGTACCTATATAGTACACCCACATTTCGCCAGTTATGATTAAGTCCCATGTAATAGGGGGCGAGCCTATTGCCATCAATCGGGCACAAATCCAGACTCCGGGCTCCTACTGAGAAATTCTGGATAGAAAAACCCAATAACACTTTGCCCGACCTGGGAATCGAACCCAAGACCTCATGCTCAGCAGTAGCTCTTGCTACCACTAGACCAACGAGGCAGTAAGGTTGGTAAGTAACAACTTGAATATTGTTAGACATAAATTAGGTAATTATGACTTTTTACCGCGATTCCGTCTGCGTGAAAGTCGTAAACGAAAGCAGATCTTTGTGTTTTCTTAGTAAGTGGTGCACTGATGGACTTGGACGTTCGCCCTTATCAAAACACGTAATTCTAGCTTGCACACCACCTGATAGTGTCAAATGGCATATCATGCAAACATGACAACGACCATACAGCCCATAGACGCCTAATACCAGGCGACCGATGTCTGTCAACACATCAGACTTATAGATCTTATGTAGGTCGCCACACAACAATTTCGATTTAGTTTCGACCACTTCTGTGAGCTGTAAACACTTCCGCGTTAGTTGATAAAAAAATATTCTAGTCATACTTAACTCCCTTGCTGCGCTAAGGAGTCGACTCAACTCTGCAGTAGAATGCTCCGTTGCTCTCGAGATCCAAACTAGCGCCCGTGACATTAGACACTACCAGGTCATTCAGAAAGTATTGCGAAAATAAGTTTTTATGTATGAGAGACTGGCCAGCTAGAGTCTATTTTGAAAACATGATTATTTTGTAAGTGAATATTTAGTGCGTTCCAATTTCAAAATTTCCCTTCACATTGTTTGCGAGCTAATTCAAATTATCGTGTCTCGTAAAAAAAAATATCTGCGCCGAAATTTTTGCGCTATGGTTTTTACGATTTCAAGTGTCGCCTGAAACCGGACGTATCATACGATAGACTTAAAATGGCATTCATGGATGAAAGCCTTTCTAAGAAAACCGTGTGTCGTTGGTATAACGAATTCAAGCGCGGTCGACTAACTTTAGGGGATGAAGAAAGAATTGGTCACCCTTTGACGACTGTTACGAAAGAAAACGTGCTAGCAGTGAACAATTTAATCCAAGACAATAGGCGAGTTACGTATCAAGAGATTCAGCTCATACTGCAGGTTGGAGCGGGAAGCCTTCACGAAATTCTACACATGCATCTTTGCGTGAGGAGGATAGTTGCATGCTGGGCGCACAACCGCACCGATGCTCAGAAGGAACTCCTGGGTACTTTCAGCCCTGACCTACCACCGTGTGACTTCTTTTTATTCCCGAAAAAAAAAAAACCGCTCAATGGGATAAAATTTAAGTTGCCGGAAGATTTGCTGTCAGCGTTCGAGCAGGTTGTAAGCGGGGTGTCTACGGCGGACTGGCAAAAGTGTTTCGAAAACTGTTTCAGATGCATGAATAGAGGCTAACTTTGTATAGAGGCTAGTAGAGAGTACTTTGAAAATGTTCATATCACGTCGTCACCAGTGTGAGTTAGCTTCCTACGCCCCCTACAGGTGTTGGTGGTAATTAATACAAGGGTACACGAATCAACTATTGGACTTTTTATTTATTTAATATTACCATGACCTATTTAGTCCGAGGCGGGAGGCTAACTGCCTGAGCGCTCGAGCGAGCCCCGCGTCGCGCTATTACAAACTTGTGGCGACAGCCCTTACAAATATATACCTATAACATTTATTTACAACACAGTTGCTCATACAGTGGCTCTTATTACGCCGCTTTTATGTTCATAATGCAGTGTATTAAACACGCGTGCTTTTTACTTTACATTACCGCACTCGTGTTTTATATTTAATTTTTTTTTGTTCTTTCACCTCCGTAAAGAGTTTTTATGTCTAAATACAATGAATAATTTTATCATCTCCGTCATGTACCCAAGAAAATGAAAACAACGAAATTATTAATAATACCAATACCATAACACAAACTGTTAAAATGTCAACAAAAACTGTTCGGTATCATTTTGAGAATTGTATTTTCACTAGTTGTTACAATAATTAAAGAAAATAACAATACGAGTCTGTTTGTTTCCTCGCAAGTGTGTTGAAAAACGTCGTGGGACACGCGTGTGCATTGATCAATACCCACTCGGCTCCCTTATAATAATAACACCGCCGTAATGACCAAAAGAGCACACTTGTATCACAATGTACTATTTTATTTTCGCAAATCTTGTGTTGTGAGTGTCCAACGTACTTTATCACCGCGATAATAATCTACTATATAATCGCTCAAACTTGTTCTCAGGCGGCAAATCCAACAAGCACATGACCTGGGATGCGTGTCCACTATACCATAATGTGACGGCCGCCTGGTGCGTGGCTGCTGGTGAAGAAAGAGTCGCGGCCGCCGGCGCAAGACGCAGAGCCTTGCAGCAGCTGCACCAGCGACCCAGAGCCATGCCCACGCTGGAGCAGAGGGCTTACCAGCTCAAAGTGAAGGTATGTGTGGCGCAAGACGCAGAGCCTTGCAGCAGCTGCACCAGCGACCCAGAGCCATGCCCACGCTGGAGCAGAGGGCTTACCAGCTCAAAGTGAAGGTATGTGTGGCGCAAGACGCAGAGCCTTGCAGCAGCTGCACCAGCGACCCAGAGCCATGCCCACGCTGGAGCAGAGGGCTTACCAGCTCAAAGTGAAGGTATGTGTGGCGCAAGACGCAGAGCCTTGCAGCAGCTGCACCAGCGACCCAGAGCCATGCCCACGCTGGAGCAGAGGGCTTACCAGCTCAAAGTGAAGGTATGTGTGGCGCAAGACGCAGAGCCTTGCAGCAGCTGCACCAGCGACCCAGAGCCATGCCCACGCTGGAGCAGAGGGCTTACCAGCTCAAAGTGAAGGTATGTGTGGCGCAAGACGCAGAGCCTTGCAGCAGCTGCACCAGCGACCCAGAGCCATGCCCACGCTGGAGCAGAGGTTTTACCAGCTCAAAGTGAAGGTATGTGTGATACAATGATCGGGAATCAGAATACGAATTATTCCGTGCAGAATCGAGAAAAGAATCGTGAAATAGAAAGAAAATAGAGTTACCGAATCGAGACACGTTATAAGTAAGAGCGCCGCCCGATTTAGAAACTCGTCGGGCAAACCCGGACTGTTTGACGACACTTATTAATTAAAAACAACGACATAAATAATATTTTAATTTGTCATATTAAAAACGCGGCGGTTTGGATAAACGCGGAGAAATGATCACAACGATCCGACCTTTTACATTAACCAGAATATATTTTTCAAGGATACATTTTTGCATACGCTTACCAGCTGCCCATTTATCTATCTAACTTAGGGCAGATTGTTTTTCCGCGCTAGAACTGTCAGACGTCAATGTTATTCCACGGATAGAAGATGTCTGACATTGGTAAAATCAGCACTTCGGGCCACGGTTTCGCGGGAGAGACTGTCACTGTCAGACTGCATAGAAAAGAAAGAGAAGCGCGATGACAAAACCCTGTTATTCATCTTTCTTTCATTCATCAGGACATAGACACTTAGTGAAGACTTCACCAATGAAACTAAACGCGATCAGCACTTTTTAACCAAGTTCAAGAACTGTCAGTGTCAATATTCCAGGATATAAAATTTGAAATTAACTACATATTTAATAATAAATAATCCATCACTGAATGCAGTTTTGCATTGTTATTTTATGGTATATTTTAAATTATAATTTTCATTGAAGGGATAAACTGCTTTTATAGACAAATAAGAGGTGTGTTTGAAGATTTTTTTGATGCATTATGTAAGTTTTGAGTTCCATCACTTTATTAAAAAAGGCTTAAAAATATCATTTATTTTAAATCTCCGCCTTAACAAGGGAGACCGTGCCGTTCGTTCGTACTTGTGGGTATGATATTATTCTATTTCTCAAATATGAACCTTATCCTCCAGGACATGCGTTCAAAATGGAAAGGCAGCCAAGAGTTACGGGAGAAGCTAGCCGCGTCCGGTAACGAAGAGATCTCGGACGATCGAGAGCCTATACTCGAAGGGTTTGCACCAGATTATGACCTGAGGTTATTCCGAGAAGCGCAGGCGTTGGCGGCCATCAAGATTGAAGAGGAACTTGGGGATATACCTACTGATAAGGGCACGAGGTATGCTGTTCAAAATACTTTAACTTCGTTATAAAACTTTACCTACTGATAAGGGCACGAGGTATGCTGTTCAAAATACTTTAACTTCGTTATAAAACTTTACCTACTGATAAGGGCACGAGGTATGCTGTTCAAAATACTTTAACTTCGTTATAAAACTTTACCTACTGATAAGGGCACGAGGTATGCTGTTCAAAATACTTTAACTTCGTTATAAAACTTTACCTACTGATAAGGGCACGAGGTATGCTGTTCAAAATACTTTAACTTCGTTATAAAACTTTACCTACTGATAAGGGCACGAGGTATGCTGTTCAAAATACTTTAACTTCGTTATAAAACTTTACCTACTGATAAGGGCACGAGGTATGCTGTTCAAAATACTTTAACTTCGTTATAAAACTTTACCTACTGATAAGGGCACGAGGTATGCTGTTCAAAATACTTTAACTTCGTAATAAAACTTTACCTACTGATAAGGGCACGAGGTATGCTGTTCAAAATACTTTAACTTCGTAATAAAACTTTACCTACTGATAAGGGCACGAGGTATGCTGTTCAAAATACTTTAACTTCGTTATAAAACTTTACCTACTGATAAGGGCACGAGGTATGCTGTTCAAAATACTTTAACTTCGTTATAAAACTTTACCTACTGATAAGGGCACGAGGTATGCTGTTCAAAATACTTTAACTTCGTAATAAAACTTTACCTACTGATAAGGGCACGAGGTATGCTGTTCAAAATACTTTAACTTCGTTATAAAACTTTCATCTTTGATTTGCCGCAATAGTTACTGCTATATTTTGCATGATTGAAGCAAACAAGGAAGCATTTTTTTTAGGGTGCCAAAAATATATTTAAAATAAATGTTAACATTTGTAACAACAGGAGTTATAAGACCGTAACAGGCAGTCGATTTTCTCGTTTTTTTATATTATAAATACCCGTAATTTTTAAAATACAGGGCATTTTTTTTAAATATATTTGTCTGTTATCTATTATGACTGACCTATCACCCGATTCCGGCGTGACGTCGACTTAGAGAAAACCTTTCGCGAGCCCGCGCGTTCTTCTTCCAGTCTTCACGGAACCTGTCCAGCTCGTCCCGCCCTTCTCCTACGTTGTCTGCCGCGACCCCCCCTCACTGTCTCAGGGCACCAGTTCTGTTATTTGGTCTCACATATTTCCCAAATGCGGCAGACATGTCCTGCCCAGTCGCATTTAAGTTGGGCAGCCGTTTGAGCCACGTCAGCTATCATTGTTTTGGAGATCAGTAATGTGTTTCGAACACGATCCATTTATTTAACGCATAGTATACTGCTCTCCATTGCTCGTTGACAGACCTTGAGTTTGGTCATCTGGATGTTAGTCAAAGACCTAGTCTGGGCACCTTAAGTTAATTATATAAGATGATGATTTATTAAATACAATATTTGAATTTGTTTCAGATACGTAGTAATGGGGAAATTCATGATGGAGGTGTGGTACCAGTCTCCGTACCCGGGCGACGCGTCGCGTGTGCCGCGCCTGTTCGTGTGCGAGTTCTGCCTCAACCATCACAAGAGTGCGACGGGCGCGCAGAGGCACAAGGTCAAGTGCGTGTGGAGACATCCGCCGGGCGATGAGGTAATGATGTTGACCGGACTACTGGATAGTGCTTCCAGGCATTTATTTTAGTCATTTTTATTACTAGTACAGTAACAGAAAATGTTTTGTTGCAGTTTGAAATAAAATTAATTTAATCTCAATTGCCTCGTTGGTTTAGTGTTCGCATGAGCTACTGCTGAGCATGAGGTCCTGGGTTCGATTCCCAGGTCGGGCAAAGTGTTATTGGGTTTTTCTATCCAGAATTTCTCAGTAGCAGCCGGGAGTCTGGATTTGTGCCCGATTGATGGCAATAGGCTCGCCCCCTATTACATGAGACAAGCATAACTGGCGAAATGTTGGGGTCCTATAGGTACACCTCTGCCTAACCAATCTGGGGTTACAGGCGTGATGTTAAGTTATGTTATGTTATGTCATTAATTTCATTCAGGCAAAACCCATATTAAATTTAAAAAATAACTCACAGTACCTACTGCAACTGCATAGATCAGAATATAATAAAATATCGATACAATTAAAATAAACGAATGGGTTGGTACAAATTGTAATTATCACACAATTTAAATTATAATAAAATGTTAAAATATAAGGGTATAGCCGACAAACTGTCCACCATTTTCCTCT
This sequence comes from Dasypolia templi, assembly GCA_963555695.1. Lineage (NCBI taxonomy): Eukaryota > Metazoa > Arthropoda > Insecta > Lepidoptera > Noctuidae > Dasypolia > Dasypolia templi. Next base: position 5,428,051 of record OY743137.1, on the reverse strand, counting down.
CAACATTGTTCCAAATTTGAATTGGGTTGATGATTTTCTTTTCATATTTTTTTTTTATGTATTATAAAAAGTAAAAATTGTCAAGCTAAATCTTGTTTTAAAATAAGTGTTAGACAAGGACAGCACTGTCGTAGAAGTGACGTCACGATAATGTAACTTCATACTAGCGCCATAAAATGTTCATTCCTCTCGAAAAGGACAGGAAAAATCCCCTCCAAAAACTTTTAAAGCGTGTAGCTTCTTCGTATCTACATCGATTTAATAGATTAGATTATCCCATTTTTACCATGCCTTCTTTAAAGTTACATTATGTTTTCGAACATTTTTAATATTAATCATCACCCCTTCTGAATACTATTTCAATAGTTATAGACCTATTACAAAAAAAAGCAGGGTGGCTTGATTTAAGAGTCTGGATGTGTAGGTATAATAATAGCTAAGCTCTAGCATAGTCTTCGAGAGTAGTATTGCAAACTGCATTGATCACCACGCTTGCTCAATACGGGTTGACGATTTCAGATTCATATTAACTGTAAGTCCAGATTTCCTCACGATGTTTTTAGTTAACTGATGTCTGTGTAGAATATGAACTCAGAAAGAGATAAGATGACGAACCAAAGGTGTAGAAGATGAACTCAGAAAGTATATATAATTTGAAAATGGCACATACTACTGGGTACTTGCCCGGATTTGAACCCACAACCTCGTGTGTCACTCTAAAGCATAATTTAAACCTGCCAATTTTTTTTTACGGTTGGGAAATCAACTAATGACTTTTCCCGCTCTGGGTTGAGCAGGAGGGCGTCTCAGACTTTGACTGACTAAAACCAACCCGTGTTGTTTCAATTGTCAGGGCCACGGTATTTCTTTCGAACAACTCGTGACCCTGGCAGGCATCGGCCCTATCGGACCCCGTCACTCATTGCTTATATCTCTTGAAAGGACCCGGGCCTGGTCCTTACCGGACGGCGTGCTACCCATTGCTCGCCGTCCGCAAGCCCGTGGGGAGGGGAGGGGGGGGCATCTCTTGCGGCGACTAGGGGCGTGAGGGCGCTAGGTTTGCCTCTCCCTCACGCGCTCCGCCTCGTCACAACATTACCTAACATTTAAATTCTCTTCACAGGTTTACCGAAAAGACAACCTAAGCGTCTGGCAAGTGGACGGGCGCAAGCACAAGCAGTATTGTCAACAGCTGTGCTTACTAGCGAAGTTCTTCCTCGACCACAAGACGCTGTACTACGATGTTGAGCCGTTCTTATTCTACGTCATGACGAACGCCGACCATGAGGGCTGCCATATTGTTGGGTATTTTAGTAAGGTAAGTTAATATCATTATAAAAGAAGTAAAGCAAAGGATATTTGGCGCGTACTGGAATGAAAAGGGCGTGCCCCCCCGCCATATTTGAGGGAAGGAGGCAACCCGACCCCCGACGCTACCGCAAGCAGTTACATCAAAGGGAGCATGACGAACTTGCTACCGGTTGCTCAGGCAAGGAGATCAACTGTCGAGGTCGCTAGCTAACCATATAATGCAATACAACTCATTAAAAAAAAATTTACTAGTAACTTTTACTTTTGTCTATTATTGACACAACGTCAATAACTTTAATTTTTGTTTATTATTGACATAATGAGAATAATAAACAAAAGTAAAAGTAAGATAAATTGACTTATGCAGTCAAATAAAATACACAATTATATGAGTATGTAAGCATCGTAGCAGGTGGCATTCTGTAGTTTCTGCCTTCCCACATGGGAAGAAGGCGTGAGTTAATGTATGAATTGTATAAACTCATATTACCTGTCAGAAAGTAAGTTAATTCAGGAGAAAGAACATAAACATTGTCTTGAGTTAATCACAGCGACCAACTATTCTTTTCGTTAACGTAGTCGTTGATAGAACTTTTAGCCTTCGAACAAAGGTTGCATTTTACTTTAGCCTTAAATGCATGTTATGGCAAATCTTGCAAAGAAGAGTTAAGCTTGTTATAAAAGGTTACTAAGCTACTAAGCCCAACAAAGTGCAGGGTTCAGAACCCCACCACGTGTGATGCCACCGTGAGAATACCAATATCTTAAAAAAAATACTTAGAGAAACTAGCACCTCGTTGGTAAATTGCTCGAATTGGTCGTTTCTGAAGAATAACTATATTTTGATTATCAGCAGCTTTGACCCACAACAGAATGCCGTGAGACATAACGCTATGAAAATAACTAAAATAGACTAACCGAGCTGCGTCAACGTCAGTATATTGTCTTACTTTCCTGACGGCGTTGGCATCCGATCTGAGCCGCCTTCTAGGCTTGATTTATTTGATCCCCACTGAAGTTTGGCATCTACTGCTATGCCCAGAAAATTTCCGAACTTACAGTTTCAAGCACCTCTTTATCTTAGACGATCTCGGGTCCTAGATATGTAACATTCGGTGAGCAGAACTTTATACATTTCATTTTTCAGGCATTGAGAACTAGGTTATTTCTGGTAAACTAATCAAAATCTTGTCTATTCCTGTCTACTTTAAATATTAGAGCGGTGTCTTCTTCAAACAGTACAACGTCACAGATACCACCAGAGAGAAGAATGGACTCAGTATTGAGACTTGAGGTACACCTAAATGAACTGGTAGCCCGGAAGATTTCACACCATTAACATCTACATATTTTTGTCTATTATGTAAATAAGAAATTAGTACGTTGAGAGCTTCGTTTTGAACACCGTAATGACGTAGTTTACGCAAAAGCGTGTCATGGTGCACGCAATCAAAGGCTTTTGAGAAGTCACAGAAACCTCAAATAGCATTTTGAGAGTGGAGAACTCGTATAAACTACGAGTATATTAAAAAAATAACAAGAACAAACTTAACATTGTAGTTTTAAAATATTTCTTCTTTACATTCCAACTGCAAATATAAATTTGTACGCACAATATTCAGAGATTTACCATGTTATTTTAAGAAAGACCAAAGACTTCTCGGGCTATTCTTGTAATTTGTAAGTATAGAACTATTGTTTTTCATCTTTTTAGACTTATGGAGATAAGGGGGGAAAATAGTCAAGTTTCATTTATTTTGTATCTATTCAAACATCTGTATACGGCTTCGTCCGCGTGGATGTCGAAAATTATCCCACGGGAACGTACTACGGGGATAAATAGTATTTTATGTCCTAAGTACACCCACACATAACTGGCGAAATGTGGGTGTACTATAGGTACACCTCTGCCCAAACCTTCGGGGAAACAAGGCGTGATGTTATGTTATGTCCTAAGTTAGGTCAATGTCCACCCGTGTGTCAATGTCAGTTTCATCTAAATCCAACTTTTAACGGGGGGTTATCTGAATTTGCCTGTTTTAGAATCAACTTTATATGGTCAAATTAGTGTATTTTGGTTCTGAAAAAAAAGTATGTCATAGATACATCCTTGTTTGAAGTAAATTAACGGTTCAAAACACGATAAATTGTAATTTGCTCTATGATTTTTTTTTACGAAACAGGGTCGATTTCAAAACCAGTTTTCGTCTCATTTCCTAACTGCAGCATAAAATAATATGAAAATTGCTTGTATCATAAATAGCTAATGGTATTTATACTAGAAAAATTTATGTAGTTAAATATAGGTAAACAATCTTGAAAATGTCTTTTAAATCATTCACTCAGTTAAACTAATAAAATGGTATAAAAAACCAATGTAAATACAACAATAATGATTACTTAATCAATTGAACCAGCAGTACTTTATTTGTTTAATATGTGTTTGTGCAAGAAGTCACATCAAGATTGTTCTAGTGTATAATGGAATTTAACGGTTGGAATTTTGTTTTTTATTTTATTTTTTATTTTTTATAAACACAAACATAGTAAATCGGGTTGATTTATATCGGCTCGTGCTTAGAGTCCTGCGGGACTTCATCGACGGATAATCGCTCTCCATGACGTTGTCAAAAAAAAAACAAAGTCAACACATTAGAATATGAAATTGTGACAGCTCAGAATAAATATCTCTTAAAAGGCCTGGAAAACCCAGCCTTAAGGCTTACTTTCGCATTTATAATATTTATAAATAATGGATGTCGACAAATCATCAGATTTTACATACGCCACTATCAAGTTCAATGCGGAACCAGGGCACAGTAGTAGCAGTTAATATTTTTTCCTTACTATCCATATCGTAGATTTCAACTACAAGGCGTATATTATATTTAACATTTAAAGACACGCCGTTTTGAAGCCATGTATTAGCGTGACTTACCGACCTATGTTAATTCTCCACCACCACTTTCCTCAAGCCGTTCAATGCGCAGATTTTGATTCGAGGGTAGATTGACTTTTATTTAACACCAAATATAACATGAAGGAGCAGTGATGGCCAAGTAGTAAAGTCCGCGATTTACGAGTTGCAGATCGTTGGCTCGAACCCAGATTACTTTGGGTAAATTATTTCATCACCATTGCTATCAAAACGGTGAAGGAAACTGGCATGCCTCAGAACCAAAAATTCGAAGACATGTGACATCTACCAACCCGCACTGGGTCCGCGTGTTGGATTACAGTCCACTCCCTCTCACCGAGAGGAGGTCTGTGTCCCAGTAGTGGGAACATTATGGGCTGATAATCATATTTAAGACATTAAGTTGCATTTATTTTTTACTGCATACTCGTAAGACTGCGACCATTGTCTCAGTATCATTATCATCCATATTCTATTCCAAGAGAAATACCATTAAACAGTCAATCAACATATTAAACGAATGGATTCTCATTTGCGCTAAGACAGAGCATAAATAATTTATGACATTCCCTGCCAGAAACACATATAGAACTTACTTACCTCCAGTTAACCCCGCGCTTTGTTGCTCAAATCAACGATAAAGCCTCCGTTTCACGATAATCTGATTTGAAGCCGCAGTCGAAGATGACGTCTTTATCAGATATTGCGAAATCTTGCAGTTGAAATATTGTCTGGTTATACAAGAGTCTAAGGCATAGGTTCTCAACCTTATTTTGCCCACGGCCCATTTCGAGTTTTTTTTAGAGCCCCGCATTTTATATTTACTTACCATCTGCCACGAATATTGCACGATTATATTTGAACGTGTAATATTGTATAGTCGCAAGGTCCCATCTCAACACCCCCTAATTTTCTCAAGGTCTTCTACTGCCCCCCAGAAAGACTCAAACGCCCACGAGGGAGTGTAATAGCCTACGTCGAGAACCTATGGCCTAGGGTCTATTTCGCAAGTCAGTCGATCAATGAAAACTTAATGAACTAAGTATTAGGGTGGGTTGTTTCACGCGTATACGTCAAACATGGCTCTATCAACCGTCAAACCAAAAAAGTGTTGTTTCACCCATAACGTTCGTTAAAAAAGAACGATTACTGCAACCTACTCGTTTACGTCATTTTATTGTCAAGCATGTGCGCCAAACAGTAAAACATAATGGACTCTCTTTTGTTGTATTCGTCTTTATTCGACGAGAGTTCGTCTGATGATAATACAAATAGTGTTTATAGAAATAATAAGTATTAAAAGCTCGCATTACTAATAAAATTAACTGACTATCGGTGCAGTGAAACAACTTTTTGTGTTTAACGAACGTAGAACATCTTACGTAATCTTTAATTTTTGACGTACATAAGTTACGTTAACCAACCGTTTGAAACAACCGGCCCTTATTCATAAATAAAACATAAGAGTGACCTGAGTTATTCATAAATTTAGAGATTGAAATGTTGCTAAAAGTATTCGCTTTTCGATGCTTCCATGAGACCTTCAACACTAAAATAAAAAAAATTGGAGTTGAAAGTGATAAATGATTTTATTTCTGTAAGTAGGTTTGAACAAACAGTTTTACACATCAATCATATATTTTAATAAAATGAGGTCGGCGGTTCTTGTCTGACTACTCTGAGAAGAAAAGCCGAAAGTAACTCAGAGGTCACAGTCTCTTTTAAAGTCCAGACATAATCTTGGTCTGGTCATGTGAAGACTATGTAGATCGATGTCTGAAATGGTCTTTTGAGGAAAGAACTACACAGATTTAGTGAACTTGTACAGTCAAACAATAGTCAGATCAGACATTGAAATTTGCTATGACATTCTATATTAGATACAGTTAAAATGTACTAGCCTCTGCCCGCAACTTTGTCCACATGAAATTTTGTTTTAAATGTTTAAATGGCACGTCAATAACATGACGAGTGTCACAAAAATAAATCTTTCTCTCGACGTTGCTTTCTATCAGTGAAACGTAATGAGTGTTTAAACACTGTATTTTATAACTTTTAAAAGAATAACCTTTATAAATGTAATAATAGATACAATAATTTTACAGTATCAAAGTGGAACCTTTTATAAGTGTAACAGGAATGAGCAGTTTTAGGTATAATTGCCGCAACAACGCGCGACGGACAGACACTTGCGGCGTTGCCAAAATAGCCTCGATCCAGTCGGAATTGAGGCTATTTTGGCAACGCCGCGTTTACCTGTTACACTTATTAACACTGTTAACACTTATCGGTTACATATTTATTACTGTAACACTTTTGTAAGTGTTTTGGGTTAACACAGTGAAAAACACATTTATAAGTGTTACGTTTTTAATTCTGTTATCAATTCAAAATAACACTTAAAATTCTGTAACATTTTTGAACGTGTTTTTAAGTTCCTGATTTGTACTCCCAAACATAATTCTTTAGAGACTTAAAAACAAACAACTCTACTTCTTATAATATTAGTTTAGACAATGTCTTGCCTATCGTGACGTTTATTTTCATCGAAGTTCTTCAATATTACTTTTAGTTATTGTAGCAACATCATTTTTCATCCACTATAATATTAACGGTAACGAAATTATCTTAAAGAGAGCAATAATAGGGATGATGACAATTTTTTATTTGAAAGTTTTTATTAGGGATGATCTCAATTAAATGTTTGTTTCCAAATAATGCAAACAATATTGTAACACTGGACTTTAAAAGAGACTGTGACCTCTGAGTTTGCGTCGGCGTTTCTTTTCAGAGGAGTCGGATAGGAAACGCCGATCTCACCTAGTTTTTAAAATATGATTGACGTGTAAAAGTGTTTGTACAAACCTATTTACAGAAAATAAATCATTTATCATTTATAACAAGTGTAAAAGGTAAAAAATTGCCATAAAAACTTTTGAAAATAAGTTTTAGACAAGGACAGCACTATCGTAGAAGTGACGTCAAGACTATGTAACTTCATACTAGCGCCATATATTGTCCGTACCGCCCGACAAGGCCGGGAATAATCCTCTTCAGAAAGTTTTAAAGTGTGTAGCTTCTTCAAATTTACATCGATTTAACAGATTTTTTCGATCACCTCATTTTTACTATGCCTTCTCTGAAATTTCATTATATTTTCCAACATTTTTAATATTAGTCATCATTACTAATATAAACACTGCACACTGCAAAAAACTCGACGCAAACAACAATTTTCCGCATACAAATACAAAAGACGAAAGAAACCATGATTAAGTAGTAAATAGTAACATTGATTGCTTTATAGTACTACCACTGTAGTATACTATTCTCCCGTAGTATGCCCGCCATTCAGCGTCGGCGTCAGCTGTGGGGTCAGCGACCTGGGGGGGAAGGGGCCACGCCTCCGAAATGCAGCCCCCTTCGTATGAGAGCGGGTACTGCAATACGTGAAAATTATAAACTTGATTATTAATTTTTTGTGGGTAGTTGAGAATGTTTAGCGTTTGGTAAATGATTTTATTCATGGTGTTATGGTTTCGTTTTTCCTGTGGCAATTAATTGTGGGAGTATTATCCGAGCTTGTCTTGTAGTCATTGGTTTTAATACTTTCCAGAAAAAGTGCTTTAATTACTACGTCCGTTTTCATAATTTTATTTTATATTAGTAAAGTGTAACCCTTGATATACGAACCAATTCAATACAATTAGTAAAATTCTCCTGCATCTCTTTGACTTAAACAGGTTGCAAATATAACCGTAAGAATTGTAGACCGAAATATCTCCAACATCTTACGAGTTTATTAAACCTCAGTCGACGTTCTACTTACACTAAAAAAATTATCCATCTGAAAATTTCGTACTAAATACATCTCTATTTTCGATTCAGATCAAAAATTTAATTCGCCCGTTACAATGCCAGACAGACAGATACCTCTACATGGAGCTAGAGTCCGAGGGTTGAATGTAAGAATGGAGTGCTCTAACTGACTACACTGCTATAAACTGCTCTATGTTGCTTCACATGTGCGTTATGAAAGTTTTTTTTTGTCTTTTTTTTTTACTTTTTGTTGCTTTTTTTTCACATCTTTTCAGGCAAAAATAATTGTAATACCAGCCTGTTATTGCCCCACTCCAGGGCAAAGCCCTATAGAAAAGGTCATACAGAGAAGGCATGAGCATTAATCAACACGCTTGCCCGGTTTAAGACTTATATGGACTTTAAGGCTTTAAATCAATGGATGTTAGCCTTTAAAGCTCTTTTGATATAATGTGGTATGGATTCTAGTGTGATGAAATTAAATGTTTCTTCAGTATCTCGAAATGAATTTAATATTAAAGTTAATACAACTAAACACAGTTTTTAACCCCCGATGTAAAAAGAAGGTTGTTAAAAGTTTGACGTGTCTGTCTGTGTGTGTGTCTGTCTGTGGCATCATAACTTCCGAACAGATGAAGCGATTTCAATTTAGTATTTTTTTTGCATTAAAGGTGTCTTATGAGCAAGTGTTCTTAGACATGTTTGATGAAAATCGGTTGAGCCGTTTAAAAGTTGTGGGGGGTGTAAGTGTTTTAAATAAGATAATATCATTATTAGGAACCTATGTATTTACAACTTAACAAAATCTACATTATAATAAGTATGTACCTGTAAATAGTATAAAATAAAAAATGTTAAAAACTCTCGACACAAAAACCTAAGTTCCCGTTAAAAAGGTAAAAATAAAGTTATGTTAATAAGAATAAAGTTGTGGGGAGTGAAAATCGTAGATAATAAATAATTTGGACCGGTCCCCCGACGCGACGTATTTTTTTTACATTATTTTTTATTTTTTTAAGGGAACTTAAGTTTTTGTGTGGGGGGGTTTTTATATTTTTAATTTAACAGTAATTAAAATTAGGATTACTGCGAGACAAAGACAGCAAGAACACCTTCATACTATCGCCATACATTGTCCGTAGCGCGCGACAAGCACGGGTATTATTGCCCTCAAAAACTTTTAAACCGGAGTCTTGATATTTCCATCGATTTTACAGAGTTTTTGAATTATCTCATTTTACTATACCTTCTTTGAAATAACATTATTTGTTCGAAAATATGTAATATTAGTCATCATCCCAATTATAAATGAAACGAATGATGCCGGCAACGGCTTGTAACCAAATGAAGTGTCTTCTTTGATAACTGTATTCGATCTTAGAAGAACTGCGAGTTTGTGTGCGTGTGTGGATTACACACCACTACACCTACAATCAAAAGAACTTTTCTTTTCGCAGAAATGATAATTTTATGTAAATAACATCATAATTGCTAATAAAGAAAGACAGAAAAGAAAGATTTTTTTTCAATCTTCACAAACAAAACGCACATTACAAGCACTAACATAATAATTTAAATTACTAATTATTGCATTTTTAAGCGATTTTTCTTTTAATAAATTGGCTATCTTTAAAAAAGTTTTGATTTAAAAAAAAAACTCTTGGACCAAATTTTGAACCGTCATTCTGTCACAAGTTTACTTTATTTTAGTAATTAACTAATAAACTGCCGTTACAAATAATTAATGCGAAAGCTTTTATCCCATCACATTTAATCAAAACGTGAACGCCATTTTCAATTAACACCCATACAAAAGCATGAAAATCACTAATACGGTAAATGTGCCTGTATAAATATTTTCATTAACTTTGACTCTCCTCTGTGGCGTATTAAAAATTCAAAGCAACAAATGCAATACAAAATAAACCTTAGTCTAGTTTTAATACAGTTGACTTTTAAAATGCGAGGCATATTTCACCAAATACATAGCTATGTACAGCTGTCTGCGCCAGGCGTAGCGTCGTAGCACTCGACGTAAACTACGTGACGTAGCTCGTAGAGAGTCTACGGCGTAGTAGAGTCGAGAGTTCGGGCTCTATATAGAGATAAATGAATGTTTTATGTTGCTTTTACTGGCGCTATTTTTTTTTACTGTATGGTCGGGAGTATTATTGCGTTTCATTGTTTAGTCTGCTTAATTTTGATAAATGATCAGTTTATAGTAGCGTTTTCGCCGTTTTTTTAGTTTGTAAGTTTTATGATGGTCGTGATTTGATACGTGTGTGGCTTTACTTGAGAAATGTAACATCCAAATAACCATTCCTTTATTTAAGCGGTGTTATTTCATAGCACAGTAACACAATATTTTACCTAAAACTTAAAAAAAGTATGAACATTAGACAAGGCAAAAAAAAAAAATACGCGATATATTCTGTACTTTTGTACCTATTGATAAGATAGCCTCATTAATCGCACTATCCGCAAAAAAAAAACACACCACCCGACGGTCAAAAGGTGAAACTTCACAACACCCCCCTCCCCCTACGTCTGCGTCGTAGACACCCAGATCGATCGTAACACGGTACTGTAAAATTTCGCATCTTAAACGTATACATAGACTTAAGACCCAGACGTCTGTCCGGGGTTAACGCCCTTAGCATCCGTATACGCGGCGTATTCCCGGCTAGACGGGGTTGTGCGTTTTTAGTGGTTCGCTGGATTTTGAGGGGCTGGATTTGTCTGGGTTTGAGGTAGGACAGTAGAAGAATGTGGTGCTTGTAAGCCCGGGTAACAGTCTTGAACCCATATTCTAAGTCAAAACCTCATGATTTACTCGACTTGACTCAATCTCACTTAGGTGGTTTGATATTCATAGTTGCAATTTTACTCATTATATCGTGTATCGAGTTCCTCAGTGTATCAAGGTGAGTTTAAGTTGAGGAACCAACTTGAGGCTTTCTTGAGGTAGTCAACAAGGAAGTTTTTTAGAATGTCTTTAAAAGACTTCACCTCGACTTATACTCATTCCAGGGACCTCATAACTTCCTTAATCTGACGAATATGATTACCGATTTTGAGCGTCTTCTGAGGCACGCGTTGAGGTTTCCTCGACAGAGTTGTGAGTCGAGTAGCTTTCGAGGTTGCGACTTAGAATATGGGTGTTGGAGTCAGTTCTAAAACAAACTCTAACTCAAAGAGATTATTAAATTACAGGCACTTTTCAATTGGCAAGGAGTCGGTCAATCAGAAAGATGAAGCTATTTGCGTGTCCTGTGTCTTGCTTCTAATTTTGGTGTGGCTTTTCCACGTGTGTCTGTTTTTGCTGCTATTAATTTACGCCTTTCATAATGACGTCATCATAATTCAAGTAACGTTTCAAACACATAACCTGTAGGTACATTACCTATAACTATCAAGATAAACACGCTGTCTACGCAACGTCTGGCGTCCGTTCCCACGCACTACGCCCACGCTTCACTGTACTTGAATACGTTTCTACCCTATGAAACAACACGAGCGTGAATAGAACATCATTCATGCTCCTGCACTTAGTTTTCAATAGGTTTCCTATGAGTAAAGGGTGAATTTTCCTGCATTTGCGACGCTAGCCTAGCCACAACCAACACCACACGTAAGCTCGCCGTTGCCTCCTCGAAACCTAAGAAGACCAATGCGATTTTTGGAAAAGATACTTAATTTCTTGAAGTCATTCAGATGCAGTGTTCTAGGGTATAAGGAGCAAACAGTAATGGCGATTGATACAGATGTAAGATGAAGTCAAGCTGCGCGTACCCTGGAGAGGATGATGATGATGCAGTTCAACTCTTTATTAGTGGCTTTTGTTAACAGGATATTAATTCAGATTTGTTACAGTTGAAATAGCAATCATGTCATTTGTTTAAAATAGGTTTTTAATTGTATTATTTTAATTTTGCTTTTATTAGATTCTTTTATATTTTGTGAATGTGAGAACGTTGGCCTTGTGGACCATTGTCTATTTGTGAGACATATGGTGCTTGTTGATAGGCCTACACTGTCCTCCCATACCTATTAACACTATAATTTGAAAACATTTTATAAGTCAATACCGTCACCGTGGAGTTTCTTGCCGGGTCTTCTCCATAGGAAATAGCCAAATGGAACAGCAGGCTTAGCATGGCGTTTTCTGTTTCTACTCTACTGTAGAATAGAAATCGCTTTCTACGCTCCTCGAAATCTCTTTTTCGCGAGCACGAGGGCATACTTAGACTCAGGTTGCTTTATAGACAGTGATTTTCCATAGCAACGGGTTAGTTGCTAGTGATGTGTATAACTACCCATTTTTACCGTACAATTGCGTTTCGTTTCTGTGTAGACAGTAGAAAACTTTCTACTGTCTACACAGAAACGCCATTTTTGTCTACTCTTCCGTCGACAATACGCTTCTCTAGGGCGCTCGTGCTAAGCCTGCTGCGGTACACCTACCTTCTGACGTTTCATAAGTGCCCATGTAGGTTTATGTAAAATTACTTTGATTTTGCGTGTACTAAAGTAACTAGATATTTTGTAACCATATTTTTATTTAAAAGAGAGTCCATGTAGTTTCCTGCCTATTCTTCCCAATAGGTACCTCCTACGATTTGGAATGGGCAACTTGCTCAAAGATAGTGGCTTCTAAACAGCTGATTTTGGATCGTATAATTTCTTAAACTCTATTTCTCTAACATTCGTTAAACAATCCCTTCCAGTTTTTACCAACGTTTATAGGTAAAAAAACAGCAATAATGGTTACAAATACGTATGTAGTGGTAGGTTATGGTTACGTTACTTCCAAATATCGGCGGCTGATTTCGTACTTTGGTCCCCCAATGTTACCGCCCACGTTCAGTTATAGGGCTGCCTCGTGAAAATGAAACCTTTTATCTATTCTTTATAGCCTTCTTAATATTAATTTTAGTTTAAGTGTTGTGGCGATTCGTTTGTCTCCCTGAAAGCTTATATTATTTTTGACGTGACAACGTCTAATAAATCGATGAACGTCGGCTGCACGCACGAAAAAGTATGACTCATTGTAACGTTACGCTCATTGTAACGTTGCGATCGGAGCGAGAGCGCTGCACGAGCGAGCGAAAGGCACGATCGGCTAGAGCGTTCGCCTTGCGCCGCATCTATCTCTCTTACACTCGATTGGTCTATGCGTCCGAGGAGAAGAAAGACAGCGGCAGCACACAACTTACATCTTACACGTGAACTGTTTCGTCGACTGTTTATAAAGTGAAGTGAAAACTTAATGTAGTTTTCATTGTTTATTACAACAACAATTGCGGCAATAAAGGTAAATTATTCTTGCATGTTTTAAATCTGATTACTAGTATAATTTCTAGTATTTATTCTTATATTATTTTAAAAAAAAGTTGCATCGGTCGGCGAGTGCAGTAATAATAACTTACGTTACAATTAACTAAATAATTATGGTGATTCATATAATTGATGATAGATAAAAAGTTTTCTCTTCTTTATAATTAAATGGAATAAATAATTTTGCATGTTAATTAATGTAAGATTAAAATAATGATTATATTTTAACCTCACACATGTCATAACAATGTGTCCAAACAATAAGTTGATTTGGCCAACCGCCGTGCGAGGAAATCTACTATTATATGAAATAGGTTAAGGCGGGCTTTTCAAAAGTAGCAGTTTTAAAAATTTGATTAAAACTGTCAATTTCGTCATTTCGAATTAACTTTTACTAACATTAATGTTTTGTTATGACGCGGATGTTGTCACGTTAAAATATCGTCCGTAAACCGACTTTACAGGCAAACATTTTTTTTTGTTACGTTCGGCGTACGGCGTTTCATGATAATTACAGATGGATGCTTGAACGACAGTGCGTGGAGCAGGACCGGGTACTACACTGTCCTTCGAGATGGATAATGCGTAGAGGGCTTAAATCAGCCCAGACAACAAATCCTGCTGTCCAGCGAATATGTTTATTGCTGATAAGCAAAGGATCTTTTAATACACATTTACCTGAACATAATTGGGTATTTTACTTTTTTTTTGAAAATAATCATAATACCTAGTAGTAAAAATTAAAAAAATATCTTAAATGTGAAGTTTTTTTTTATTTTAGCCATACAGATACAGAAGTGCCGCGATCTGTCGTCACAACACAGGAACGCAATGAGCGTTTTGCGTTACAAGGATAGAAGATTAAATTAAAAGCTTGGAACTTCTCTTCATTTCCAACAATTTTTTCACAAATAGTCATTTTTGTAACATCTTTCAAATAAGTATTAATTCAGTATATTTTTTATAGCAGTTAAATCTCCTATTGCTCCCCACGCACAACCCTGGCTCGGAGTGACAATTTAGCGATGTAAACAGGCGGCTGCAGACGTCTAGACGTCGGTAGCCACCGCTGTACCCACCATTATATTGTGAGAATTCATTACGGCGCAGACACATACGGGACCGCCACACAGTGGGTCGAAACTATGATTTTAGTGACTTAGGGCTCAACTTTGCTTTTTTACTTTTTTCCTCATGTGGATGGATAGAGCTCATTAACCTCAACAATAATTGTTCTGATGTATTTTTTCCTAAACTTTATACTTTGGGTAGAAAAATGTGTTTTGTTATTTTTTTGTATGGAGCGGATCAAATAACCTTAAATTCCTGCTAAGTAGCGTGTGATCCCGCGTTGAAACTTTATTTTTCATATACCTTGTCTAGTCTATTATCATTTGATGCTATTAACGTGTGCATAAAGTTGCAACTCTGCCAAATAAATGGATCGAAAAAAATGAAAAAATATATAGAATAAAAAGCTACATTTTTTACTTTCGTAAGTTCTTTTAAGTTAAATTTGATATGGAATAGTAAGTAAAAGCACGTAATAATACACATAGTTACTTAACAACTAACAACAATACATTTAAAAGGTCCCTAATTAGCTTAAATTTACTAATATATGTAGTATTAGTAAATTTAAAGCTAATCACACTAATCATAATACATTTAAAAGGTCCCTAATTAGCTTAAATTTACTAATATATGTAGTATTAGTAAATTTAAAGCTAATCACACTAATCATAATACATTTAAAAGGTCCCTAATTAGCTTAAATTTACTAATATATGTAGTAGTAGTAAATTTAAGCTAATTAGGGATCTATGAATTTCAATTTCTTTGTTTTAATGACTTTAACATGTTTATGAAATGTTATTTTAAGTTAGATTTAATACTGAATAGTGAGTAAAGATAGGTACATAATAATACAAATTAGTAAAGGTAAACTAACATTACTACAACTAACACAAGCAAACTAAAAACTAACTATAAACAACATCAAACATTACTATTTCCTTTCAATTATGAGTTTGACATTTATAAACTAATAAAAAAAACAAGAAACTTACAAACTACCAAAAAATCTTATTCACTATCGCTATGACTATCTTGTAAATTATCTACATCAATAAAATCTATATCGGATTCTGTGGGAAAAATCAGCAGAAGCTCTTTGACTTTTGGAGAGAGAACCATTATATTTTGTTTCACCATTCGAGGTCTTAGACTTGTGATCTTTGGATCAGAAGACAAAAGAAGATTGTGTATAATATCCTCATTTGTCGCCGTTCTACTTACCTTTCTAGAATGACTCTCTCTATATTTCCGGAAATCTTTATTACGAGCTTCCGCTGCCTCTTCCGACAGTTTACCTATAGGTATGGCACCAAAGTGCTTAATTATATCACTCCCATGTACTAACAATTTATGTATACTGGAAGGCATATAATACCAGGGATATAAGTGAACGTACAATTGTGCAGTATCTCTACAAAATTCGGAAAACTTAGAAAGATCCACGCTCTCTCCAGATGCAACCGTCTGAAGAATCACATGAAACCTTTCTATTCAATCTTTATCTATTCCTGTTATGCGAGCTGTTGTTTCTGCATCCCTAAAAAATCTTCTGGCAGTATTGCCATCATTGGTTGTGCCTACTCCTTGCTTGACTACGTCAATAAGTAAACCGCATTCTTTCTTAAACGCTTGCTGTATAGCGCTCTTTCTGAGTGACATTTTTTCTTTGTCATCGCCCCTGCAACTCCATTTTTTGAAGTCCAAACGATAAGCTGCAAACAAAAAGAAATATCACTTAAATAAAAATCTCACAAGTAACTATATAACGTGAAAAAAATTATGAACTAATAAAATTATATTTACCGATATGAAGTAAGCACTCCATGCTTCTTATCCAGGCATGTAAAGATGACATTCCATACTGGAACACTTCTTCGTTGTTCTCTTTTTGAGCAAGTGACTCTAAATTGTTCATCTCTGACGGTTTTGCTTTGCAGATATCACAGACAGCTGAAGATGTGTCTGACAAATATGACGATATTTTGCCGTCTATCATCGTCAAGTGCAATTGATGCTTAACTTCAACTTGATTGAACTTGATTGGCTGAAGTGTTTCTATTTCTTCGGTTATGCTAGCTTTTATAGTTACCACTGTTGACTGCGTTTCTTTGGTAAATTTGAACATTATCGGACGGCAATAGAAAGTTGATGAGGGTCGATCGTTTTCCCAAACAATTGTTCCATCACATTGTTGAAGCCTTATAGGAACTAGACTGGCCATGAAGATAGTTGAGTCATCAAACTCTGCTTCAGTCTTTTGTTTATAATTACTTTGACCTGAGGCTCCATCAAAACCCCATTTGCTTATTAGCAGTAACTCAGTTAGCGAATCCAAATCTAAAGTAATCACTTCTAAAAGCCTAGATACCGTCAAGTTGAGTAAAGCTTGCAGTTTAATAGCAGCTCCTTCTTCAGTTATGATTATGTCTTCTTTCCCTGGATAACATTTTGCCTTCGCTTGTTTTATTTTATAATAAGAAGGGTATAAATCAGACCTATTTTCACTTGCTGCTTCTCTTAGGCTTATATACTGCCACTTACTTAATTTAAGTGAAACTAATAAAGACAGTGCCTTATCGGGTGAATATGTACTACTTTTCGGTTTACTTGTACTTAAACACTCTTTAACTTTTTCTAGATCTTCGGGGTGATTTAGTAAATGGTTCATAATTTTTCCTACATCCTCATTTCCGGTGTTTCTTAAACTAGCAATTGTAGTAGCTTTAATTCATCCGGGGATAACGAAAGCGATTGGTTAATTTGATCAACGCGTCGTCGTTTTTGCCTGGAGCCCAATTCCTCGAAAGGTTTTCGAGGTGTAAATGTAGATGTCGAAGCTTCTGTAGTAGATGGTGGTAGATTTTCGACATCTTCAGTATTACAAATCTCGAGCCTTTCCTGTTCAGTGTTCACAGCTTCAGGTATCATTCCTTCGGGCCAGTTTATTGCACGTTCCAACCAATCACCATTTTTTCTTACAAACTGTGCTAACGTGCGACTACTTCGTTCCCATCTTGCACTTATATTTGAACAAAAGCGCGTACAGAATTTTTGGAGCTCAACACTGTTCTCTTCGGTCACGTTTATTTTATGTTGTAGGAATTGAAAGAATTTTTGACTATCCGACAGTGACTTGACCTGCTCTCTTAAAATCATAAATAAATCTAAATTGTTAACTAAATTATCCATTATAACGAAAAAGGGACGATCAGAATCACGAGATGTTAGTAGTAGTACGAATAAACGAACACTAGTTAGTATATAATAAATTATGGTCATTTTATACTTCCAGAATCCAGTGACAAACAATGTTTACTAATTTTTCTACTACCCTCATTAACTAATTATCCTAATTAATATTACAGTAATGACTAAAAGTGAAAAACATTGTTATTTTATAAGGTAAAAGGTTAAGCTAATTACAGTAATTAAACACACAAATAGAAATTAATTGATTTCATATCCACATTTTTAAATAAAGGTCCCTAATTAGCTTAAATTTACTAATATATGTAGTATTAGTAAATTTAAGCTAATTAGGGACCTTTTAAATGTATTGTTGTTAGTTGCTAAGTAATTATGTGTATTATTACGTGCTTTTACTTACTATTCCATATCAAATTTAACTTAAAATAACTTACGAAAGTAAAAAATGAAGCTTTTTATTCTATGTATTTTTTCATTTTTTTCGATCCATTTATTTGGCAGAGTTGCAACTTTATGCATTTGTTTATAGCATCAAATGATAATAGACCAGACAAGGTATATGAAAAATAAAGTTTCAACGCGGGATCACACGCTACTTAGCAGGAATTTAAGTTTATTTGAGCCGCTTCATACAAAAAAATAACAAAACACATTTTTCTACCCAAAGTATAAAGTTTAGGAAATAATACATCAGAACAATTATTATTGAGGTTAATGAGCTCTACCCATCCGCATAAAAAAAAAAGTGAAAAAGCAAAGTTGAGCCCTAAGTCACAAAATCATAGTTTCGACCCACTGTGCGCCAGTCCGCCACTGACGTTTTTACATGAAATTTTATTAGGAATTTGAATGGTAATGGGAAATTTGTAAAGGGAAGCTGAAAATTCGGGATTAATTAGCTACGCATGGTTTGGTTGCCTGACTTTAATATATATGTTTTTTTTATATGGTTTTGTGTGTTGCTCCCTGCTTGGTTTTAAACTCACAAATAAAAAAAAATCTGGGGTGGTTTTTTGGTTATTAAAATATAATCATTTCGAAAATATTTTATTTCGAAAATATAATTATTTCGGCTGGGTTTTCATTGACGAAACAGGGTCATTCCGTCAATATTATATGGAAACGTTTACGGTATACCTTTAGACCGAAGTTTATTAATAAACGTGCCCTGCCTCGCACTTGGATGAGCGACGTGTTTCATTTTCTTCTGTTTTTTTTTGTGTAATTTTGTGTGCCTTAACCTGGGTCAATTTTTTTTTTCTTTTTTTCTTTCTTAAAAAATAAATAAATCGGAAAATTGTAGCTGAGTTCTAAGCTCGTTGAACAATATAAATCTGAATGAATAACTTTTTTATTACCTGTACTTATATCTTAAAATTTGTAATTTAAATATACAGTTTAAATAACCACGTATAAAGAGAAGCTTTGTTTTGTAAGACCAATATGGATGTTGACTAATATTAAAAATATTCGAAAAACTTATGTTATTTCAAAGAAGGCATATTAAAATGAGAAAATCGAAATAATCTGTTAAATACATGTTAATATTCCGAAGCTACACGCTTTAAAAGTTTTTGGAGGGGATTGTTCCTGTCCTGGTCGCGCGGTCCGGACCATTTATGGTGTTAGTATGAAGTTAGATAGTCGTGACGTCACTTATACGAAAGTGCTGTCTTTGTCTTACATTTATTTTAATACGTTTTCAAACGTTTGCTAATTACTTAAACTTTTTATAATATTGTTTGCACTAATAAAAAAAAAATAAAAAAAAAAACGTCATCCCTATCGTCTTTATGTTATACTATTTGTCATGAAATAAATGGCCTTGGCTGCTTTATGTAAAATAAAAATTTCCACGTCAAACTGCGGGCTAAGAAGAGCCATGCTCCTCCTTATATCCTACGCCATCTTATTTATTTAGTAAGAAGCTTATAATATTTACACAGAGGTCAGGCTTTATTTTTAATGTTTCGGGAAGCGACGCGTCCCCCCCTTCCCCCCCCCCCCTGACTACCCCTATAGTTCGTTGACCTGAAGCTGCAGACAGAGGATGTTTTGTCTAGATTTAAGGTGAAACTTTAAAATTTTAACTTAAAATGTGCATTAGTTATCCTACGTCTGGCTCTGATTTCGTTAGTATTTGAGTAGTTGAGAGAAAGTTATAACGGGTGTTAAAAACTGACACTTTACGAAGTCGAGAATCACTTGAACTCCCCATCATTGTATTTTTTCTGTGCTGGACCGTACCTGGGAACCTTCTGGTTACGGAGATATTGAAGGTCAAAAATCCAACTTTTACTGAGGTTTTTTTTTTTTTACGAAAACTATGTTTTAATGTTATAACACAACTTTAAATACCTCCACGACCCCTGTACAGTTGCATGCACCCATAAGAACAATGTTTTGCGTTCGTTAAACACCAAGTTATTACACCAAATATAAAATTAGTTTCCCGAGCAATTATTTTTGTGCAATGTTCCTTAGTTTAAGGTATCGAATGCATTGTTGACGGCATATCCGTCAACTGATGGCTCTTTTTACTGCCTGATGCAGCTGAATACCAGTATTTTACTAAAACAACGTAACTTGACACGTATAAAAGCAGCGTCTGGCATTTATGCTCAACTGGGCCTATTTGGCGCAGCCGTGATGCACACCATACTCTTTCTTCTGTTTTTTGTTTTGTGTGCATAACCTGGGTCAAATAAATATATTTTCTTTCTTTTCTCTTTTTCTTTATCAACAAAATGTATTCCTGAATGTCCTGAAACCATACTAAACAACGAATAATTTATCCAAAAACATTTTTTTGAGTGTCTGTTTGTAATGTCAAAATAACACCTTTTTACTTAATTAATATCAAAGTACAGGTATACGGAATCAAAAAAAAAAACAGTCTGTGTGTTCCGGCTAATCTCCAAAACAGCCTTACTGATTTTGATGATGTTTGAAGGCCACTTTTAATTGACATACTACGCTGGCGAAGCCGCGAGTGGAAGCTAGTAATATTATAAAAAAGCGAAATTAGGTACTCTGACTGTGTCTTTGTCCTTTTCACGCCTAAACTACTGAGCTGATCGTTATGTTTAACAGATGGGTTGCTTGGAACCTTCAAAACGACATAGGCTACATTCCGAGTTAGACCATAATAGCTGACAGCGCTTACGTCGACAATTTGCGTTCCGATTTAGATATCACGATTATGACAGCTGAGAGCTGTCAACAATTCGCTCACAGTAATATTATCAAAGAGTATGGTCGGCGTTATCGCAAGATGGCGCAGGTCATGACGTCATTTATGACGATTCACGGGACATCGTTATCGCGCTCACGCTAATTCGGTACGGACGCTAAAATCGAATACATCCCAATTAGGAATGCAGCTATAGGCTTCTTTTCATCCTAAATCACAGAAGAAATCGCGGGCAACAGCTAGTCTGTAATATCCTGTACTGTCAGCGTTCCAAAATCATAAAAATCAATAATAGTATTATGATTGATTATTCTTAATTGACGTCTCTGAATGCTCCATTAAGTATGTTGATTTTTATCCTTAAAGTGACGTTGTATTACTTTTAAATAATAAAATACGTTGCCTATTATGAATATAAGATGTTATCCACAAAAAAAAATCTACGTTTGAAATCTAGAATTGCTTTGTACTTGAGGCAGACTCTTCTAAGAAAGGAGTATTATGTAAAGTTAGTCGTATTTAAGAGCTGTTCACCAATAACTCGGACTCCTTTTCAGAATTCTCTATTGGCCAAAGTTTAATAGTAATAAATCATAATCTAATTTTAAGGCGTTTTTTACATTTTCGCAATTTGCAAGTCAGTATCAGGTTTCATGGTGATCTTTAGGGATGATGACAATTTCTTTATTTTATCTCAAAAAATATTTGTTTCCAAATAGTGCAAACATTTTTGCAAAAAAAATTCAAAATCTAAAAAAATAGCCTTTTTATGCTGTCGTTGTCTAACACTTATTTTAAAAGTTTTTTTTTTAATCAGTGTTAGACAAGGACAGCACTATCGTAGAAGTGACGTCACGACTATGTAACTTCATACTAGTGCCGTACATTGTCCGTACCTCGCGACAAGGACCTGAGCAATCCCCTCCAAAAACTTTTAAAGCGAGCAGCTTCGTCATATTTACATTTATATAAGAGATTTATATTTCGATTATCAATCTCATTTTTACTATGCCTTCATTGAAATTACATTATTTTTACGATAATTTTATACATTTATTCACCATCCCTACCTATTATTAATATATAGAATTATAATCATAAGAATCATCAATTCGTCCCTCTAAGTTTAGGCCTCTCTAAGTTTCCCAATTGAATGACTATTCCATGTAATCATGACTTCGGAGGCCAATTCTAACTTAAGGAGTTTAATGCTGATTCTAATGATTATAATTTTGTAAAGTCATATTTCTTACGGTCACGAATCATAATTTTAATTAACATACAACCTGACAATGACCTGCAAATAACATTAAAAAAAAAGTGTTTCGCAGGTTGCGTTAGCCTTAACTTGTATCTGCTGCTGAATACTAGCTCACAATAAACGGTTTTATGGCGCTTCTGCCCAAACGTAAGACATCGTAAAACGCTCAGTTTTTTGTCGCAGTTACGACACGTTCACACGGAGACATCAATGTCTAAGCCGGATCAGATTTTTGCAGGATACGGTTTTGTCACGATATAATTTATATGGATGAGTTCACACGTGCGTTCGGTTTGAAGATCCGACAAAGAACCGAAACGGGCAAAACTAAACATCCGATTTTGCGACTGCAATCAGATTCGGTCACACGGCAAAATGCCGAATACGATTCTGTGACAATCCAGTACTGGCAAGCTCATGACTCCTATGATGGTTGGTACTTTAAACGTGGTGCTGATTACGGTGCATCGGAAGTTCTTTTGTATGGCGGCTCTTGAAGACCATACATTAAGCCTTATCAATTGAATATTTTTAATCATAAACTTAAACTCAAAGCATTTATTTTAATGAAACCATTAACAGGTACTTTTGAATTGTCAAAGAGTTTGTCAGTTAGTCAGAAAGTTGAAGCTAATAAAAAACTAAAACATTCCAAAACGGGCAAGAACTCCTGGACACTCTTTTAATTTAAATTAAGATATTTAAAAATCCTGGGTACATTATTCTCGTTGCTTTTATATGTGAGAACAATGTAAAAATAAAATGAATATACAATTCAAAATAAAAGACTCGAAATAGGCCCTGAGGTGACTACTCTGACCGACGGCGACGGCGCCCGTTCACGAATATTAAAGGTGGATCAGCACCATCCAGCTCAACCAATATGTAGGGAACCGAATGAACAATAAACAGGCAACACCATCAGTGAGACATTTAAGTGAGCATGACTCTCCTCAACTGCCAGGCTCTTTCAAGTCAACATAAATCGTAAAAACATAATAAACGGATCCATGGTACTTACATTTAAACAAATTGAAAAAATGCTTCTTTATACGAGATAGCTTGCAATGTATTTCAGAGGTGAATAAAATTTTACTACCAAAAATATTGAAAATCATTAGACATCAAACAACTAGATTCAACTTTTCGACCAACTAATCGACTTTTTGACAGTTTAAAAGTTCCCGTAAATAGTTTAATTAAATCAGACAAATGCAAAAGTTATTCTTATATGAAGATGAGAGATGTTTTATTCTTCAAATACCTGTAGCATATAATACCATGTGCAAATTTTACTGCAAACAAAATTCCGTAGGCCAAAAAAATGTTTATACTATTTCTTATCCACGGAAACTTCTCGTATACATTCCGTTCATTCAGAAAACCAAATCATTGGCTTACCATTTCGTTTTAACATTAATTTCTTACCGTTTCAACAAACGCACTTGCACTTTAACACATAGATAACTATGCTGACGTCTGTCTGTGCGTCACGGCGTACGTCAACTAGACTTATTTTTAAACCGTATTTTAATGAAAAAAAAAAGTATTCTATTGTATAGACAGAACAATGACGTGCTTGTGCGTGGTTCAGAGCCTACAATATTATTTTAGTCGTAGTATTTGATAGTTTTTATAGAATCAAGTTTTAAAAAAGTAATCCTACAGACACTTGCACATATGTACGTGTCTGTAGGATTTAACATATATATTTTAAACTAACTTATAAGGTCGTTGACCCCATTTTTTTGTTATATTTGTTTGTTTTGTCATGATTAGTTACCCATCTACTAATTTCATTTGGAACTGTTTGTATATTTATAATTTACTGAAGTTAGTTTTTATTTGTGTGACAGGAAAAGAACTCGTTCCTGAACTACAACGTGTCCTGCATACTGACGCTACCTCCTTACCAGAGACAAGGATACGGCAGACTGCTCATAGACTTCAGTAAGTTTTTTTATAACTTTTTGTCGTCCCACTGCTGGGCAAAGTCTCCTCCATACTTTTCAACTCTCTTCATCCTTTGCCTTCTCCGGCCATTATTATTCATTGTTTATTTTTTATTTTACCATGAAGAAAGGTGAAGGTAAAGAACCTCTAACAGGTCAATTTTATTCCAGAGAAATTTAAAAAAAAATGACAACAGATTTATTTAAAAAAACTGTAATTAAGTTCTACCTCATCGCATTGTTATTGGTGAAATAATTTCATTACTATAAAGAATTCTGAAAGTTATAATTCAATTTCTCCAGAGCCACAAAACACAAGCCTCGTTTAGTTTGTGGTTCACCGAATATGTATCGAACAATCGAACATGGTACCTTTTGTTACTTTTTGATGAATAAACTTTGTTATTTTTATTATTAATTTGAAAATGAATGAATGAATGGAATGCACCGACCCCAGCGTGGTTTGACCAGACTCGATTAATTGAATTAACCCCAAGATTTGCCCCTGAAGCCTAATGCTTAAAGGTGCTATTGATATGCAATGGTCTTTACCATTGCATATCAAGGAATTGACCGGGGGGCGCTGTAAGGGTAGGGAAGACGTGCCCTTGGGATAGGAAGGATAAAGAGCCTACGGAGTATGCACTCTTGTTATTATTTATTTAATAACGCATTTAATAAAATCATCCTACAGCGCAACTGTAAAAAACATTATAATTTTGCGTAAAACAAAAATCACAGAGCTTCACATAGGAACGCTGAAACTTTTGAAAGTTGTACTAGACAAACAAAAAGCAGAAAAATAACATTATTAAGCAACCCCCTAAAACGAAAACCTCATTATTATTGCTGCCATACCTCGAAAATACCCCATTAAAGTGACAATGCATTAACTTGGTACCAACCCTAGCCCGACGGACATAATTCACAAGGGCTTAACCTTTAATAACGCAAAAAGTCATACAAATTGCCCTCAGCGACGCGCGCGGAATAGTTCAACGTGAATGTCAATGTCACAGTGGCATTGCCCGTCCTTACGGTGGCAACAGACGATTGGTTTATGTGTCTATTTGTCTATGAAGGAATGTCATATTTTATGAAGCCTTTGAAGCTTCTATAATCATACATATTTTTGTAATTTATAGATTAAGCTTCTATAATCATACATATTTTTGTAATTTATAGATTTGTAGTTCGCAACATACGAGGGTGGAAAAAATTATAATGGGTGTAAATTATTACAATACAATGTTTGATTAGTGGGGTTTAGTAAGTCCTCAAAACACCGACTATGTTTACAGCGAGCCCCTTTTATTGGTTATAGTGAGTTATAAACTTTCAAAATCCTATCCAACTTCGTTACAAACTGGCTCACAATAGAGGTGTACACCAAACTGTTCCACTAAATCCCATAGCGTGGTACACAGGCTTCGGGAACAAACAATTCCATGTCAACACTGCCGATGCGTAATTCTTACAAATCGCAAACCTATAACACCACCTGTGCGGTCAACGTGATAAACCCTCCCAACTGCGGGTTTGTTTTGTACCCCCCCCAGACCCGTGGGGTAGGGGGCGTCGCGGCGCCGCGGCCGTCGACCCGACCTCGATCGATGCACTGCAGTATGGATCCGTGTGCCGTCTAGACTCCACCACCCCCCCGCGGGTCTAGCCAGAGGACGCGGGTGACGGGGGCGAGGGCCCACCGTGAGACGTAAACAGGGTTGCCATGTGTAACATAACTAACCTAGGATAAGCTGTTTTAGTGCCGACGTTTTTTTGTTAATTTTCAATTGTTTTTCGTTTTTGATGAAGAGGGTCGGTTATATTGATTTTATTACATTCGCTAGACACGTACTTGTTTGATATTTGATTTTTAAATTCTGACTGTAACTCATTAATAGATACAGAATAATTACCGATAAATTTGTGTGTAACTGCCCTAAACATTGTGAGTAAGTTTAAATGTCTTGGTCACATAATTAAGGATGATTTAGATGACGTTGCTGATCTGGAACGGCAGCGGCGAAGTATCGCATGTCGAAGCAACATGTTGGCTAGACGCTTTTCTCACTGTTCCAACCCAGTTAAAATAACTTTGTTCAAGGCTTACTCTCAGTCGTGCTACACCAGCCAACTCTGGTACAGGTACACGAAGGGTGCTTATAACACTCTTCGTGTTCAATACAATAACGCCTTTAGAGCTATATTAAAGCTGCCCTGGCGGTGTAGTGCGACCGGCATGTTCGCTGAGAACAGAGTTTATGATTTTTATGCGCTCATGAGGAAAGTCAAGGCATCTTTGCTGACTCGGTTATGTGCTAGTACTAACCAAACCCAAACAGTGTCTGCAATATTTAACGGTGTGTACCTGCTAAGACTAGCCAAATCATGAAATCTTGATATTAATGTAATGTGATTTAATTTTATTTGTTTTCATTTTATTTTTGTACAATCTTTAATAATGTAATGTGTGTTGTGTAATTTTTAATAATGGATGTAATCTCATTTCATTTTAATTTATTGTGTTATAATTTTAATTTAATTGCATTGTATTATTGATATGGGTTTAATACCTGAAATGATCATATAATAATTAAAAAAAAAGGGAATTTTTACTTAGGAATTATCTAAAAGCTAATTAATTAATACAACAGCAAAAGGAACAACACAATCCAAAATAAATATATTCAGGTAACTGACAGGCCTCACTCTAATTCCGACCTGAAATGCCCAAACCCGTTTCATATTATATTAACCCCTTACAAAACAGACTATGAATTTACAAAACGCTTCCCGACACTAACAAATTATTCGATTAACTCTAATCCGACAACCCTGCCCGCCCGTCGTATTGTAGACGCGAGCTATTTTGATAGGTGCCTTAATTATTGTTTTAGGTGTAAAGCTCGTTGATTGCAGTAACGCGAATATTAATCGGTAAAATATTTTATTCATGAAGTTTGACCGACAACTTCAAGCGTGTGTGTCTCTGTTCGAATTTTGAAACTTCAAACTAGTGGTGGAATATTAATGTTTCGAAACTTTGATTGTGATCACAAATCATGTTAACTAATTTGTGTTTTATGAAACTAAAGGGGATGGATGTAATCTATACTAATATGAAGCTACTACATAAACAGCCAGTCGGATTTGAAAAATCTTTTTTGTAGTTGATAGCTCAATTCTTGAGGAAGGCTATAGGCTACTTAAAATCGCGCTACCACCCTTGGAGCCGAGCAAAATGAAATAAAGTCAGAAGCGAAAACGATATAATAGCGCCGGCAGGCGACGCAATGCGATGAATTTTCACGCAGACAAAGTCGCGGATAGAAGCTATTATAACTAGCTTCATAAAAAAAAAAAACTATGTAAGTGTTGAACAAGATTGTAGAAGATGATTTGTATGGCGTTCAGATTCGTGCGAGTAAAAACGTACTTGAGCAGTGGTGGCCCTGTGGTAACGGCCCCGACTTTTACGAGTTGTAGGTCGTGAGTTCGAACCCAGGCAGGCGCTTAACTTGGCGTATATAATGTCATCACCACTGCTCTCAAAGTGGTGAAATAAAAGATCTTGAGGAAACCGGCATGTCCTAGAACCAATAATTCAAAGACATGTGACATCTACCAATCAGCACTGAGCCCGCGTGGTGGATTACGGCTCACTCCCTCTCATAGAGAGGAGGCCTGTGTCCCAGCAGTGGGAACGTTATAGGCTGATCATACATCATTATAAGCAATAGCATTTTTAACGTATTTTTGAAAGTCCTGTATTATTAGAGGGTCAGCCGTCAACATTATTTGTTTTAATTTACTAGATAATGAAATCTAAGCTGGATTTCTAGGTTTCTAGGAGTATTTTCTGCGAAGTATTTTGAATTTTGTATTTTTTTAAGCTTGCCTTTTAAATATTTTCGCAAGAGAATTTATTGTAATAGCTCTTCTTGTAATAACAAAGCCTGTTGAAATATTATAAAAAAGCGTAGTTTATACTTTTCTCAGTCTCTCTCTCTCAGTCATAAATTGAATTTATAAAGTTATAAAGATAATTTCAATAGAACGCTTTTCTTTATCGTTATTGAACAATCTTATTGTTGGAGCTTAGACATACAATTTACCGTCGTCACTTCCCTGCCTGTCTGGATTTGAGGACCTTTTTATGAAATTCATTAACCAATAGCCTAATGTATTGGCTTTTGCAGTTACTGTGTCTTACACAGGCAGATAAATCTTATTGATCAGAACTTCAAAATGGCGACAACATTTTTAAATTTCCTTGAACTTTATTAATTTACCAAGTTTTTGTGATTGGAGGAAGTGAAATTCATTCTGTATTGTGAATGATTTTACAGAAAGAAACCTCACTTTGCAGATCCCATTTACAAATTCTCATATGATACCAAACTCGAGGGATTAACTTGTAGCCACTGACGAGTTCCACTATCAACATCGTATGACCCATAAGTAGAAGTAATTGTTAGTAGCCACTGAAGACTTCCACTAGCCACCTCCTGGCTCCATCATCAGACCCTCCCCAATCTATTGAACTCGTCAAAGCAAATCATATGAGCCCAAACTCGAGAGGTTTACTGAAGACTTCCACTATTCACCTTCTGACTCCATCATCAGATCAGTTTCAAGGTACCAAATTATATTTTTGCTATCCGAACAACTTATACATACAAAGTTTCATTTTGATACGTCAGTATCAAGTAGGTCAAAATTGAGTTCTAAAGTTTTATTGCATTGTAAGTTTGTACGATACACAATATTGAAACATTTACGACGTTTTTAAGACCACAGACATATTATTGGTTTTTCTGCAATCAGTTAGTAATGAATTAATTTCTGTATTTTTTTTTCAAAATGGTAGGCTTAGTAGTCTCAGATATAAGGGGGGAGGGGGCCATTTTCTTATATTTTCTTGAATAACTTCAAAACTGTTTTTTGTTATTGTTTCACAAATCGAGCAATACAATAAAACTTACACACTAGGAATAAATAAAAAAACGCATACAACATTGCATGCCCTGAAATAATGAATCTAGATACAATTAGTTTAAAATATCACAAATTAAATAATAAGTTTCCATTGGACTAATTATTATTAGTCGAATGGTTGCACAGGCACATCTCAATCTTACGTTTGGCAGATAATAAGGTCCCGAAGAAAATATCAATATGCTGCCTCATACCGTTGTAGCTGGAAAACATTCTATAAAATGGAGCGTGTTGTTCTGCAATGAGGCATCACAAATGTACGCCTATTGCATAAACGACTGCTCTGGCGTGGAACAGCAAGTTGAATTCTCTCCAGCAAACTTTCACAATCTACGTGGGCATTGATCAATTTATACAAGTATACGATATCCGCAGCTTTTCTTCTAGAGCATAAAGTAGTCATACCGTAGTATTCTAACTTTGATACATAGGATTTGAGGTTTATACATTGGTTATTAACATAAGATAGTTGGTACAAAAACCGTTTTTGAATTCGCTCTAATTTAGTAGAGTAGACATCATAAGTAGGATTCCATACTTGGCTTCTATACTCCAACACACTGCGAACTATGCAGTTAAATACTGGTATTGTGACTGTTGGATCCCTAAATTCCTTGAGTTGTCGCGCTACAAAACCTGACAGACGCGAGGCTTTCTGAGCTATATTATCAAATAATGTCTAAACTTTTTGTTGGCAATCCATAATTACGCCTAAGTCGCGAATACAAGAAACTTCTTCTAGGGGTACATTACCAATTGAGTAAATTGCATCAGTTGGATGTCTTTTTCTCGTACATTTTATGCTTACATTTATTAACATTCAAAAGCATGTGGTTTTCGATACACCATCCGGAAATTTAATCGATTTCAGTTTGCGATTTTACTGAGTCTTCAGCACAGTTTACTGTTTGGTACAATTTTAGGTCATCGGCGTACATATTAAACTTGCATTCTATCTTACTTGCCAAATCATTTATAAAGATCAAGAACAACAAAGGCCCCATGAGCGAGCCCTGATGCACTCTTGATGGTATAACGTTTGTCTGTGATTTAAAACCTTGAACAACTACCATTTGTATCCGATTTTCAAATAGGACTCACACCATCGCTGTAATGACCCTTGAATACCCTGAATACCCTGTCTGTTATCTTATTTAGAAGAATTTTGTGATCTGTTAGATCAAACGCTTTACTGAAATCCGTGTACACAGCGTGTACCTCTTTCCCATCGTCGAGTGCATCTGCTATGTCACTAGTAAAACTCAAAAGATTTGTAGTGGACCTCTTTGGAAGGAAACCATGCTGTGCAGGATGCAGCTGCTGTTTCACATACCAGTAATTTTTTTTCACCACTAGAGATTCAAAACTTTACCAAAGGATGAAAGAATGGAGGCGGGTCGGTAATTTGACACATCAGAAACATCGGCATTTTTGAGGATCGGGGTAATACGAGCGATTTTACAATTACTTGGGAAAATACCCAGACTCAGGGAACAGTTGTAGATCTTAGATAGCGGGTATAGTAAAGATTCAGCACATTTTTTAGAAAGATAGGTGGTATTCCGTCCTGACCAGCGCCCTTATTGACGTCTAAATCAGTGAGCGCTTTTAGAATTTCTGAATCAGACAAGACCATTTTACAGATAGAGGGAGTGTTACAGGCATCCGTGTTTAGTTTACTGGACTTGGGAGCTCTTTGTAACTTACAATACACTGAGTTAAATGTTGAGCGAACAGTTCACATATCTCTTGACCACTATTAACTTGTTTGCTATCTAATGTCATACGGTTCGGTAGCGAACTGCTATTTGACTTTAAACCATTTACATAGGACCAGAAATGTTTTGGCGTACACAGCAGCATTATTTTTAAAATTCCGGAGACACTCTCTGATCATAAACTCACATCTATTTCTAAGCAACTCATACGTAAATTTATCCATCAAATTCTTGTATTTTTTTAAACGATTATGATATTTAGCTTTTTCTTTTAAACATTTGATCAACGGACTGCTGTACCATACGGGATATCGATGGTTACGTATGCGCGTTAGTGGAGTGAATTCATCAATTATTTCTTGAATTGTTTTATAGAAGATGTCCACTTTATTCTCTACATCCGTGTCCATCGTGTGTCGCCACACCTCGTCCGAAACAATAGAAGCCAGTTTTTATTGACGGCATCGAAATCACATCGGTTATAGTTTAGCGAAGGAGTACGGTCCGTACGGAGACACTTACTGTTACAAGAGAGTTTAACTGTGATTACTGGCGGATGGTGCGAATCCAGCTTCGACAAAGGATTGGCAACCTCACTTACTTTAACGCGCTCAGGAATGTTAGAGAATATTAGATCTATTCATCCAGTTTATTTTAAAATTATACAAAAATATGTAAAATAATACGTTTGAGACCCTCACAACAAGCCCAGCCCTTTCATTTTATATGTCAAACGGTACATTTTTCCCCTCAAAAGTAACTACCATATTCAAAATTCGTTTATTTGCGTTACGACCGTGTTTGGGTCACAGAATTTCATATGTGTATCAAATTACAACTTAATCAGTCTTGTAGATTCGGAGCAAATCGGCTGTTACAGACGAACGGACAGACAGACACACAAGTGATCCTATAAGGTTTCTGTTTTTCATTAGGACTTCCGAAACCCTAAAAATATAAGTGTCTAACCTCGGTAATGTTACATAGTGTAGCCAAAGAAAGCGTAGGAATAGAGTCGCAATGTAGGTATTAATGTCAAGTCATAATAACCCGCTCACCTCTTGAACCTTTCCAACTTAAAATACTTGAAGATTTATTTGTTACCCACTGTTTCTCTCCTACCTTGAGGAACCTTCTTCATATATCCGGATAAAACTATCTGTAATTCCCAGATTGGTCTATTCTGTGTGCCAGTTTCATCAAAATTCTTTCAGCCGTTTGTGCGTGGTTTAGTCGCAAACATCTCGAGAAATTTCCCGTGTTTTTGGGACGCTTAGGCATCGTCCTAATAGAACGCGAATGCGCGATCATCGCGCGAGTAAGCGATGCGACGATCGCGTGTACGCGCGATGGCAAAAACTAGTGTACTATTGATCATCGCGCGAATTGTTGACGCGACCGTGGATTAGGGCGCGATGCCCCGGTGCACCGACGCGATTCGCGCGAATTTCAATTAGGACACATATTCGGATTCAATATGTTTGATCGCGCGTTCGTACGGACTAAGTTCGGATAGACTTACAAACATTTTGAGTTGCGCGACAGCGTCGTGCGATTGTCAGTTAGGACACCTATTCGAGTTCAATATGTTTGATCGCGCGTTCGTACGAGTAAAATTCGCGCGAACCTACGACGATGCCTTACATGTTTATTATTGGGGACAGCCAATAAATTAGTAACCATAAGCGCTCAACAATTGGAATACGATTTATTCGCCGAGTAATCCTATCAGTGCATAGGGATGTTGCATCCCGTTCGACTTATAAGTCGCAGGGGAGAAAAAAATTAAAAGGGGAGACCGTGGATAAGCATTACGAAATTAAAATGTGGTGTGTTAACAAAAATGTATATAAATAAAACAAAGTGGAGTTAGTTATATAATTTATAACTCAAGAACGATGGATCGATTTTTATGATCTTAGATTTTTTGGATTAAAACATGGTAAAATTTTATAATGAAGATAGTATTTTGAGGCGGAACGAAGTTCGCCGGTTCAGTTAGTTGCAAATAAAAATACCATTGTTGAAGATTTCATCGTTATGCCTTCGTCTTCGTCTGCGATAAAACACCCTTTTTCCAAAGAGGGAATGAAATCCAGACAAATCCCCACGAGCTACTATCGTATACTTCTTTGGCTACGTGCACGATAAACATCGTCAAGTCGAAAGCGAATTGGTTACTACTAATCAGGCGTGCGACCACATCATCGCTTAATATCGTAGTGAAGCGCGAGATTTATAACAATAATAAAATAAAATAAAATACGTGGGATCGGGGGAGCCCAGTCAGCAACGAAGTTCCTTACGCTTTCAACTTCGAATGTAATTGATTTCACTATCGGCTAAAGATACCACCTTCAAAAACCTAAAATCGACACCAATTTTTTTATTTTTATTTCCAGTCGCCATCTAGGATTTTCATTTTAGCCTCACTATCGGCTTAGGACGCTTAAAAACCATGAAAACTATCTCTCAATCAAGAAAGAGTCAGCTACTCTTTCTAATTATATAATAGAATTCGCATGGAGGGGCCATCTTGAATTTTCATTAGTTCAAACCATGATGGCGCAAAGCGCTTTTTCGTAACGTGTCGATTTCTATATAGTTTTTAAAATTTAATCCCACCGTGAGCTGCGTTAAAGAGTTTTGTTCCAAAAATACAAGCGATAAAAATTTCAGAATTTGATAACTGGATATATGCAGAAAAAAACATCTTACTTAAGCAGTCCCATTATTCCACCAGGTTACCTCCTAACCAAAGAAGAAGGCAAGGTTGGTTCTCCAGAAACTCCACTATCAGACCTCGGACTGATCTCCTACCGATCCTACTGGAAGGAGGCTTTACTAAAGCGGCTGTGCTCAGCCCCAGGACCTACCCTCTGCATCAGGGACCTTAGCAAGGACCTGGCTATCGCGTCTTCAGATATCGTGTCCACGTTGCAAGAACGAGGACTTATGAAATATTGGAAGGGCAAGCATATTGTGCTGAAGAAACAGGTGCGTTGTTGTTTTGTTTTTCGTTACTGACTTCCTAGATTTTATACTGCTTGATCAGCTTTTAAAAAGTATTTTTGGAAGCTGACTTAAACTCTTTCGGCTGGGTAGAACATGACTCCGTTTTCTCATATTTCTTGTATTATTTCCAATGATGTATTTGTTGTCTAACTCTGATCTGAAGCACCAATTATGTTATTAGTTGATCGCCTTTTTTGGTCTTTTTACTTACTTTCGATTGAAAGTTGTGGTTATCCTGTGTGGTGTAACGAGTCTTCGACATAACGCTCCAATCTTGACACATCAACTATTCCCTTTAGGAGGTACTAGAAGAGGTATCACGTCGCGCTGCGCGTGCACGCTGCGTCGACGCGGCGTGCCTGCGCTGGTGGGGCGCGGGCGCGGCGCCGCCGGCACGCTGACGCCGCGCCCCCGCCGCGCGCCGCCCCAACAGTAGCGCCGCGCGCGCACTGCTATAGGACACACACAGGTAAGTGTACGCTACACGCACGCGGCGTGCCTGCGCTGGTGGGGCGCGGGCGCGGCGCCGCCGGCACGCTGACGCCGCGCCCCCGCCGCGCGCCGCCCCAACAGTAGCGCCGCGCGCGCACTGCTATAGGACACACACAGGTAAGTGTACGCTACACGCACGCGGCGTGCCTGCGCTGGTGGGGCGCGGGCGCGGCGCCGCCGGCACGCTGACGCCGCGCCCCCGCCGCGCGCCGCCCCAACAGTAGCGCCGCGCGCGCACTGCTATAGGACACACACAGGTAAGTGTACGCTACACGCACGCGGCGTGCCTGCGCTGGTGGGGCGCGGGCGCGGCGCCGCCGGCACGCTGACGCCGCGCCCCCGCCGCGCGCCGCCCCAACAGTAGCGCCGCGCGCGCACTGCTATAGGACACACACAGGTAAGTGTACGCTACACGCACGCGGCGTGCCTGCGCTAGTGGGGCGCGGGCGCGGCGCCGCCGGCACGCTGACGCCGCGCCCCCGCCGCGCGCCGCCCCAACAGTAGCGCCGCGCGCGCACTGCTATAGGACACACACAGGTAAGTGTACGCTACACGCACGCGGCGTGCCTGCGCTGGTGGGGCGCGGGCGCGGCGCCGCCGGCACGCTGACGCCGCGCCCCCGCCGCGCGCCGCCCCAACAGTAGCGCCGCGCGCGCACTGCTATAGGACACACACAGGTAAGTGTACGCTACACGCACGCGGCGTGCCTGCGCTGGTGGGGCGCGGGCGCGGCGCCGCCGGCACGCTGACGCCGCGCCCCCGCCGCGCGCCGCCCCAACAGTAGCGCCGCGCGCGCACTGCTATAGGACACACACAGGTAAGTGTACGCTACACGCACGCGGCGTGCCTGCGCTGGTGGGGCGCGGGCGCGGCGCCGCCGGCACGCTGACGCCGCGCCCCCGCCGCGCGCCGCCCCAACAGTAGCGCCGCGCGCGCACTGCTATAGGACACACACAGGTAAGTGTACGCTACACGCACGCGGCGTGCCTGCGCTGGTGGGGCGCGGGCGCGGCGCCGCCGGCACGCTGACGCCGCGCCCCCGCCGCGCGCCGCCCCAACAGTAGCGCCGCGCGCGCACTGCTATAGGACACACACAGGTAAGTGTACGCTACACGCACGCGGCGTGCCTGCGCTGGTGGGGCGCGGGCGCGGCGCCGCCGGCACGCTGACGCCGCGCCCCCGCCGCGCGCCGCCCCAACAGTAGCGCCGCGCGCGCACTGCTATAGGACACACACAGGTAAGTGTACGCTACACGCACGCGGCGTGCCTGCGCTGGTGGGGCGCGGGCGCGGCGCCGCCGGCACGCTGACGCCGCGCCCCCGCCGCGCGCCGCCCCAACAGTAGCGCCGCGCGCGCACTGCTATAGGACACACACAGGTAAGTGTACGCTACACGCACGCGGCGTGCCTGCGCTGGTGGGGCGCGGGCGCGGCGCCGCCGGCACGCTGACAGAAGTATCAAATTGAGTTACAACTTTTTGATTGCTTTAAAAATATACTCCATTTTAATCATTTCATTAAATTTTAAACAACACATTAAAAAAAAAGAACTTGAATCCAGTTTAAATACGCTTGAAAACTTACATGCATTTCTAAAATCAAATATTTCTATATCTCATAGCTGCCATAGTAATCCTGTTCAAAAAGTTATCCTGTATACCAATTTACGTGTTTGTACACAGTATGCAGTGCGCGGGCGAAAATGTATAACTCGCGGCGTCGGCGTCGCTACAAAGCTTGTGTGCCGAGTACTACAAGTACCTACAACTCGTTCTACTGTTAAATGCAGGTAAAACTGCCAGCATAGTGAAGAATAATTAGTGTAATTTTAAACTTATGGTGACTGTGTTTTAGCTATCACGAAACTGTATTTATAGGAAAATCGAATGATTTGTGACAATTGAATGTATTTCAGAATCTGTGTATATTTTAATGATTTAAGGGCGGTATTTCGCCCGAATAAGTGACAATCGTA
Organism: Dasypolia templi; assembly: GCA_963555695.1. NCBI lineage: Eukaryota > Metazoa > Arthropoda > Insecta > Lepidoptera > Noctuidae > Dasypolia > Dasypolia templi. Next base: position 5,391,777 of record OY743137.1, on the reverse strand, counting down.
TTTTTTTTATTGCATGTTCTCAAGTGACAATATTAAAATGTAATTTTATTTGAATTTTCGAATTAAACTCATGAAGTTTTTATTTTTTTGTGCTACTGATCATTTTTCTTTATAAACAGCCTTTCAGATAGCGCAGTAGCGCAGTAGCGCTGAGTTTTTGAGCAAAAGCTCAGCGCTACTGCGCATTATTATTTCATGTTTCATTATGTACCTATTCTAAGAGGTTTATGTATTCTACGTATGTACTTATTTTCAACCTACAATATTGACATAGCGTGTAAATATTAAAAAAAAATGTTAAGCGTTAATTAATTAAAATGTATGTAAGTGCATGTTAGCTGGTTGGGTTGTGGAGGATTCAACTGGATCCGGTAAGCCTGGTAGCCGACGCGAACATTGTTGGGCCTTTTAGGTAGGCAGATAATGATGATGTAGGTACTATGTTGCGTAGCTGTATTTTACGCATGGTAAAATTCGTCCGGTTGTTCTTCGTAACCTCAAGGTGATGGCAACCCACAATAAATACCTCTTTAAAATAATGTTATTAACTATTTTAATAAATTTAAAATTATTCAAATTAAATTAATAATGCGAAATGCAAAATTATAATGAACATAACATTACGCCTGTAATCCCAGACGGGTAAGGCACAGGTGAACCTATAGTACACCCACATTTCGCCAGTTATGCCATGTAATAGGGGCGAGCCTATTGCCATCAACCGGGCACAAATCCAGACTCCGGGCTGCTACTGAGAAATTCTTGATAGAAAAACCCAATAACACTTTGCCCGACCTGGGAATCTAACCCAGGACCTCAAGCTCAGCAGTAGCTCTTGCGACCAATAGAACAAGGCAGTCAAAGTCGAGGCAATATAAAGAAATAGTAATCAAATAAGTCAATTTAGGTATTGAAACATTTTAGGAGGCCATTTTGACCGCCATTTTGCAATACTGACAAATTATTTGCATCTGACGTCGATAGATGGCGCTTTTAAAAACCTGCGTAATATTCTAAAATAGTATTAATAGTCTCTAATATGACTGAGAAGAAATTGTTTTTTTGTGACATAATTTTTGTTATAGAATATCAATTAATGTAATAATAGGTACTTAACACAGTAAGTTCTTGAAAAACTTGGAATGGATATAGTGTTTTTTTTTACTTTTAGATAATTATTAAGATATATTCTGTAAAATGATAAATGAAATTCAATATTTCTGTTATAACTAAAGAAAAACAAGATTAAAATAGTGTTATTATTAAATTAAGTCAATAAGGTAGTTTAAGGTTTCCTTTTATATTTAATATTTTAAGTAATTTGTAAATAAATAGGTAAATAAAATGTTACAAAATATTATTTTGTTGTAATAAGCAAATATACAGTGAAGGAATATTCAATGAGGGATTGAAGTGAAGAAAAAGTATTGGATAAGCAAAATGACGAATGGTAAACCTTTTATTTTTAATTAAATAAATCTACTGTGTAAGATCAGTGGTGGCCCAGTGGTAACGGCCGCGACTTACGATTTGTAGGTCGTAGGTACGAACCCAGGCAGGCGCTTTATATTGTGTAAATTATTTCATCGCCACTGCTCTCAAAACGGTGAAGGAAAACATTGTGAGGAAACCGGCGTCTTAGAAACAAAAAATTCGAAGACATGATACATCTACCAACCCGCACTGGGTCCGCATGGTGGATTACGGCCCACTCCCTGTCACAGAGAGGAGGCCTGTGTCCCAGCAGTGGGAACACTGTGTAATCTTACGATTATCTTAGATGGTTTTTGAATAAGAGAGGTGGGTCACATAATTAAGGTAGTCTGAATGCAGAAGACCGATTCCCGAAATGACAAACGTTCAAAATCTAGTCGCAATCTCATCTGAGCGACAATCAATGTCAAAAACTTTGAGGTAAGTATTTTTTACAGATTGAGGCTAAGATCAGACTGTGTATGTTCTTAAAACTACGGGAAGCTCACAAAACTCTCAGAGGCTCTCAGGCACTCTGAGCGTTTTTTTACTTTAACGCCAAATACTGGTGAAAATTACGTATTTTCATGACGTCCGTTTTAGTAGGACTATGAACACGCTCTAGGGCTGATTTCACCCAAGTCAGAGGTGTCATTCTCAATCTGTCAAAAATAATTCACCTACATTTTTGACAAGTTTATTTTTATTTTCACATCGATTGCCGCTGAGATGAGATAGGGAATAGATTTTGAACGTTTTTAAATACAGGAGTTGGCCATATGATATCTTTTATTGCTGAAATAAAATTGCCGTGTGAGAGTTTTTTTTTTGTATGGAGTCCTGTAAAAAAAATTAAAATTTATTCGCAAGATGACAACTATGTATAAAAGTTTGGTCGAATGCGGCCCTAGAGCTTATACACACGAGCGACACGTGTCAACGGCAGAGGCAACTGCAGCCGTCGTGTATTTGAGCACCGTATTCCGTAAAAATACACGAGCGGCAAATACTGGTGAAAATGTGTGTCGAGGAGTGTTGGTGGCTGTTGTCAACGTGGCTGGCGGCTACCGTCAACTCTTGTCGGCGGCTGCCGTCAACTCGTGTCGGCGTCTGCCGTCACCTCGAGTCGGCGGCTGCCGTCAACTCGTGTCGGCGTCTGCCGTCACCTCGAGTCGGCGGCTGCCGTCAACTCGTGTCGGCGTCTGCCGTCACCTCGAGTCGGCGGCTGCCGTCAACTCGTGTCGGCGTCTGCCGTCACCTCGAGTCGGCGGCTGCCGTCAACTCGTGTCGGCGGCTGCCGTCAAGTCTTGTCGGCGGCTGCTGTCAATGCATTTCGTCGGCTGCCGTCAATGCATTTCGGCGGCTGCCGTCAACTCGTGTCGGCCGTCACCAACATGCCACTCGTGTATTTTTACGGAGTACGGTGCTCAAATTCACGACGGCTGCAGTTGCCTCTGCCGATGCCGTTGACGCGAGTCGCTCGTGTGTATGAACACTCAATGATCTATGTTTGCACACACGCTTATAACTTCCAGAAATAATAAAATAAATTACTTGTAGCGCACGTTTTTTCCTTTTTGTTTGTAAATAAGTACCGTTAATTTTCTTCGAATGATGTCTCTCATTTAAAAATCTCTTCAATGTAATACGTACTTTCGTCTAGTTAGAAAATGTTCAACATAGGTCATAGTAATTTTTTGTATAATTTTTATAATGTTTTGTTATTAAGTACAAATGAATAAATATTATGCATTAATAAAATATGAATATTATAAAAGTTGTAAATATTTTATCGGTATAAATGAAATGCATTAAATGAGTTATTATCAAAATGTTTTTTTTTACTTTTTTTTACTAACCTGCGGTCAGAGGCATCTTTGCTTTTAAATAAATTCATTTATTTCCTTTACAAATCTTTAAAAAATAAGCAAACATATTTTAGGGTAGGTAATATTGTTAAGATTCCCCTAATTACTTGTGTCTTAAACGTGTGAGCGGTATGATGCATTATAATTTTATCCCATATTTAGGGGATAATCAAATTTCTCATGGAATTCCCTCCGTCCAAGTTGTGGCACCTAACGATACAACAGCCTCCTTTTACATATCTGTAAAATAATTCAAAATTTAACTCTTAATTTTAACGAGCTTTTTCCCGCTACTCTGTCTGCGATCTAGGATGAAATGTAGCCTATGTCCTTATCCAGTTCATGATCTATATGTGTGCCAAATTTCATCCTAATTCGTTGAGCCGTTTTAGCATGAAAACGTAACAAACAAACTAACTTACTTTCGCATTTATAATATCAGTTAGAAATAAAGAAAGAATAATGTTTGTTTGTTCGCGTATGTTTTTTTAAAAATTAGGATAAGATTAACAGTGTTAGTTCACTTAATTTTAAAAAAGCACTTTTCAATTTGCGTCATAGCTATGCCACTCAGGTCGTTTTGAAGTGGGATGGAACACTTATCTCATAGATTCTTAGAAAAGTAAATGGCGTTACTGAAATTGACTAACGGCCAAACCCAATAACCTAAGACAGATAGTTACTGATGATTACAAGTCTATCTGTCCCTGTCAAACAAATAGCTGTCAACACGTTATAGGGTCGCATACTTTGGCTTTAATGGGACGTTAAAACCAGAGATTGATAGGTTTTAGTATCTCCAGTACGCCAAAATTGGAGATAGATACGTTATTGGGTTCAGCCGTTAGAGATATTAAAGATAGGTTTTTTCTACCTAAAAGCTGTCCGGCTAAAATCTGAATACGCTTTCCTATTTTAGATGACGTAAAAGACATGTCGTCCTCTGTCTGTTGCAATGACACCGTTTGCCAAGTACGGTGATTAGAACTATTATTTTCTTTAGTTAGGGCTATATGTTACGGCGAGGAGCTGGTCCTGCTCCACACCACAACTAATTAATTAACATTTGAAATACCGTTGGAGCTGCTCAAGATTGTAAGAATATATTTGCATTGTATAAACTCCATCTCATTTATGTTATAAAATGCTTAGCACAGGATTACCCTGTAAATGGAAGCTCCATAGTGCATAGTACTCAGTACTATGGAGCTTCCATTTACAGGGTAATGTCATAGATTGACTTGAATGTGCCCTCGCGGCTGATAGTACGTCATGCTCACTCAAATGTCTCGCAACAACACACGCGCGACCGTCAGGTCACGCGTGTGTTGGAACATTTAGCTCCCTACAAAATTGTTGAGCTGAATGGTGCTGATCCATGAGTCATGTTCGTGAACGGGCGCCGTCAGCAGGGACTGGTCATCTCTCAAAGCCACGGCTTATTTTAATAATAATTTTTTTGGATTGATTTTATTTATTTTTTCTGCACTCTGGACGCTTTTAACGTGTACGGTTTTTGTACATCGTTCTCACCTATAGGATCAACATGAATGATGTACCTAACTAATATATCTGTAAGAACAATATTATTTAAAAGAGTGTCCAGTGAGTTTCTTGCCCGTTCTTCTCCATAGGTACCTACTACGCTTGGGAATGGGCAACTAGCTTCATATTTCTGACTGACCGAATCCTTGACAATTCAAAAGTGCCTTTACATGGTTTAATTTAAATAAATGCTTTGAGTTTGAGTTTGAGCAATGTGCTCGCCTTTGGGTTCGCTCGCTGCACAGCAGACGTCAAAGTCGGCGTTCGGTCAGTCCTAGTCGAGCGGCCTGTGGGTGTCAAACACGAGCCAAGCCTACAACGACAGCTTTCAGGATGCTGTTGCAGTTGCCGCGGAGTTGTAGTGCGCCTGGAATGTTAGCTGCAGCTCACACAGATGGCTTTCACGCCATCATGCGTAATAAAGCGGTTTCCTTACTACAACGCATGGGTAACTCTCGTACAGTATCCTGAAAATGTATGCTGGCAGACCGGACTGCCCCATCCAAAGGCACTGGGGAAATTAGCAATAGGTTTCTGTTAAATTAAATTAATTAATTCAACTACTAACAACACTAACATAGCATATAAGCACAATCTGTTCCAGTCCGCGAGGCCTAAGCTGAGCTTTTGCATTGTGTGAGTGTACATAGTGACGCGTCCATTGTTTGGCAATCGGACTATCGGCCTGAGGCGCTGTGCGATCGCGCGATAACATTGGTGCGATTGGTAATCACTAACCGCTTATATTCTTATAACTTATGGACTAATTAAGGTTTGAATTAAAGATACTTATGTCATTTTATTTTCATTATAAAAAATTTCAAGCATAGTGGTCATCTTCCCGGTCCCTAGTTCCCGACAAACACTTATAAAATCTTAAAACTTGTTTTGTCTCCCCGGCAAACGCATGTAAATCATTTTATCATTTCTCATTAGCCGTATAAACGTTGGGCATTATCGCTTTAATTGTCTGACGTCACTGGCCAACGAACTCAGTTGCCCCAAGGTTTTGCCGTTTTGAACCACTTTTTTATTTACATACAAGCCAATATACATAGATATATTTCTTTAAAACCTGACCTTGTTTTGAGAATGTGGTGGAGGCTATAAATCTAAGGTGATATATATATCACCTTAGATTCTAGAAACATATTGGTACAAGTTTCATAGTCATAACATCCTCTAAAAGAGTCACGTAGACACCTATTTGGATTTGTTTGTTTCACATGGATTCAGATATTTATCAAGCACAGGTAGCTGGCAGGTGGCGATGGCGGTAATCAGCTTCCTTTCCTCAGGTACCTTAGCTCCGAAAAAGAGCTTCAGGACTCATCCAAACTGGACAACCTTGAACGAGACACATAAAACAGATCCAGCTAGAGTTGGGGTCACCAGGCCCTTATTTTTGCACATTTGACCAACTTGAGTGCAGCTTTTGGAGGTATATTTTTGTTTGCAAAACATTGACGTAGGTACCTACTTAATAAATATAGGTGTGGCCGATAAAGCCAGGTAAACATTATTGTTCATTCATTTTATCATATCAGCTGTACCTAACCTCACGCAGCGGCAAAGATAATAGATAAGTATTAGCAAACAAAAATCCATTTTACGTAATAAGAATTTTCCTTATCATGAAAGAATATAATCTTACTAATTTTGGAGATCATAAAATACGGGATTGTGACTACTATCACGTTTGACGAAAGAGTTCATAGCAGGGACTCAAGCTGTAACTGCTTTAAGTGTTTTTAATACAGATTTATCAATGTAACAGTATCTAAGTGTTAATATGTGTAACAGAAATAAACCGTTTTAGGTACATAAGATTGCACGGTACCGCAACAACGCGCGGCGGACAGACAGACGCGGCGTTGCCTTATTTATTCCAATCGGGATTGAGGGTATTTTGGCAACGCCGCGTTTACCTGTTAGGTACACTATCAACACTGTTAACACTTTAAATCGGTTACAGATATATAACTTTTACACTTGTGTTACTCGTAGTATTTTTTTAAAGTGTTACGTATGTATTGGATTCTGTTATAAATTAAAAATGTAACACTTATAATTCTGTAGTATGTAAGATGGTGTGTTCAAGTCCCCGGTTCGTAGTTGGTCAACTAAACTAATCATGATGATAAAATGGCAACCATGTATTGATAAGTAAAGGATGATGCTAAATTATGCTTATTTCTGTTAATTAGTTTAAAAAAAACACCTTACTTGTTAAAAATCACATTATGTTTTTAAAATAGATGAGTTCGGTGTTCGGTTCGGAGTTGTAGCAGCTGGATGAGAGGTGCCGAGAGTCGAGCTATATGGCGTGCAATTGGAGAGGCCTATGTACAGCAGTGGACTGCTGTAGGCTGATGATGATGATGACGATGAACCTACTAAATTTCAACTTATTCAGTCTTGTGGATTCGGAGCAAATTGGCTGAGACAGACAGACACACGAATGATCCATAAGGGTTCTGTTTCCCATTAGCACGTCGCGCACCCAAAAAATTTTAGGTCCTCTTCTAAATCACTCTCAGAATCAGAAGCAAATATTATAAACGTGGAAGCGCTGCAACGATACGATTGACACTGTTCAAACGTAACGTCAGTGCGCGCCCCACTCAGCACATCAGTGTATTTCTACCTTTAAACTATGAGGATAGCATAGGTATTGAACATCTTTCGCCGCAGGAGACGCTCTGGGCGTCGGGAGTCGCCAGCAGTTTCCCGGCCACCGTAGACGCGGGCTTGCGGACGGCGAGCAATGGGTAGCTCGCCGTCCGGTAAGGACCAAAACCGGTTCGACGGCGCGTCGTGTTTCACGCGCGTCTCAAAGAGATGTCAGCACATAATGATGGGGTCCGATAGGGCCGATGCCTCGCGCTGCTGATGAGTCGCGGGATGTTCGAAAGACATACCGCGGCCCTGGCACAGGCAACTGAAGGAACACGGTTTGGTTTTCGTCAGTAAAAATCTGACACGCCCTCCCGCTCCACTCAGAGCGGGAGGGCGAAGAAGTCATTTGATGATTTCCCACCCAAAAATAATAATAAAAACGTTATTAACATCTCAACCTCTCTGCCTATAACTTCCGTGCTTGTAAGCGTAACGTTTGTAATTACGACAAAATATAAAATAAACTGCTCGCTTCATTAAATGTCTGTGTTGTGCTTATTGTAGCACGATTTCCAATTAACCGAATGTTTCGTATTGTTTGAAAAACACTGGAAAGTGCAACTCTGCATTAGTGCACACTTTCTAAAGATTGAATTTATTATTTTTATAGTCGTCTGGCTCTTGTATAGCGTTGTTTCTTAATTATAAATGCACTAGAGACTATCTTTTGAATCTAGATAATATTGTAATTGTGAATGGCACAAATACTCATAAAACATATTTAACCCTGAAATGGTAGTCATTTTGCAATTGTTTGATTCTTAATTTAAATAATCTTTAGTTTAAACTACCTACCTATAAATCAAATTAGTTAACTAATAACCGTCAGACATTAGTCAACACAAAACCTTCGCTAAGTAAAGACTAACATGTTGTGTTAAAGACAACTTTGGTGGCATAAGCTAAACACAATGGTTTGCCTTTGTAATTTTGTTAGTCTCTATCAATCAAAATTACCAAGGTACAATAAACATGGTTCATTTGCAGTCAGCAAAAGTATCTTCCCATCTTTGAGGTTCTCTTTAAAGAAAACTATAACCAAAATCAAAATTTCTTCTCGAGGGGTTTGTACAATTATGGGAACAAGTTATTCTGGCTAGCAACCACACAGACCACGTGGATTATCTACAGCCCATCGTCAAAAAGAAGCACAGTAATCTAACAGTCTGAACATTATGATTATGTTTTGCAAGTCACCTCGTGCTTTCCCCAGGAATGTGCCCTAAGAGGCGTTGCACGGACGGGGTTTCCTTTCGGTCTTTTGATAGGTAATGCCCCCTTCTATGCATATTTGAGTAAGGTAAAAATCATAAAATCTACGGTCTGACCCCCTTTTTCTTTTTTTGGGTGGGTAATCATCAAATGACTTCTCGCGCTCTGGGTGGAGCGGGAGGGCGTGTCAGACTTTTACTGACTAAAGCCCACCCGTGTTCCTTCAGTTGCCTGTGCCAGGGCCACGGTGTCTATGGTCTTACCCCCTAATTTGACAAAAAAACAGTTTAATAACTAAAATAGGTTTATAAAGCGAATGGCTTTATTATGAAAAAGACGGTAAACATTTATCTCAATAAGACCATTTACTTACAGAATACTTTCAAACTATCAAGGAGTAGGTCTTTAATATTTTAGGAAATGAATTTTTCCTAGTTAATATTTTAGGAAAGTCATATATTTTTACAGTGTTTGTAAATATGTGAGCACAATGTACCTATCGCGTCATTCATTTATCTGCCTTTGCTATATTTTAAGTTCTTATTACCACTTGTGGTATAGTATTTTTATTCTTGGTGCATCGTTTTCACATATAAAAATATAATTAATGTATACAAATATTGTAAAATATTTTAAAAGAGTAACGGTGGAGTTTCTTGCCACTTCTTCTCCATACGAAACTACTTTTTGGAAGTGGCGCCTAGAATCAGTTATATTTTTATTGTAATTTTTGACGTTCAAAAGTGCCATTTTATGGGCCTATTTGAAATAAATGCTTTGACTTTGACTTTTATTTTATGAAAATGTATTATGATTAAATTGGAGAACATGCAACCTGTGAAACTCAGTCTGTTTAAAAGGGTGAGTATGAGTAAGCTTCGAGAATGAACAGCTCGATTAAATATCAGTATTCCTATGAAACGACTTTCGTATAACCTCCAGGACCCTCGAGGGCGAGGGCGATACCAGTTCAGTTATTATTATGACTATTTAGTGCTAATAATTCACTTTTATTGTCCCGCTCCCTCTTCACAGAGTAAGGTGACGTCAGAGGTCGCAACTAACATAAGGAGTTGTCCTGCCAAATAATGCCGATACCTCTCGACAGACAAAAGGAATTGTGTTCATTATTCGACTGCAATGAAACAAATATTAAAGGTAGGATAGGATGACCATTACTTTTCTTAGACATAATCTATGGACATACCCTAAGGTCAAAGGGAGAAAAATAAGTCGCTTTGTCTAGCGTTTTGTGTAAATTATTTTTGAATCTGTAACAATTTTACAGCCTCTAGCTATTCTTTTGTGCCTCATACTCAAACAGAGAAGAAATGAGCAAGTAAAGTTATTTAAAATAGTTTGTAACTCAAACTTATCCACACAGTGCAAAGTTGGTGGTAAATAAGTTCAAGTTTTGATATGTTTTTTTTCCTGTACCTACCTACCACGGTCCAAATATACAACACCAACTTAGAAAGAAAATAATCAATTTAAAACCCGGCCAAGTACGGGACGGACCATGCACAATTAAGGGTTCCGTAGTTGGATGAACTTATCCCAAGAACAAACTTACTATTGTTCAGTACAACTATTTCCTTGATGTCCCTCGGCAAACTTCGTGTTTCGTCAGTCGTCGGATTTCTATCAGTTGCCCTTTGCACTAGGTGTAGACAGGACGCTGTCAATCGACTTAGAAGTATATAGAGTTGATACTCTTAACTTAATGTGATTTATTTATAAAGGAAAGTGAAGGAAAGCTGCTAAAGTCGCAGGCATGACAGATTGCCGAGAAACATTAAGAAAATTGTTGTACTGTAGTTGAAAAACATGTTCTCCCGTACATTCTAACTGCAAATGCAAGTTGGTGACATATTGCCTTTTCACTTTCGTTACCTATAAATAATAAGGCCGTAAATTTTTAAACGTATCCAAAATGCAAAACCAACCATTTAGCAGGTGGAGGGGACACCAGACTATAAGAAAAATTTGCACTCTATAGCTTAATACTTCGCAAACGGATTCCTGAATAAAAAAATGGTTTTCACCCGCAATATTTTTCAACGACGTAGGAGAGGAAAACTTTTGTCGGCGTGACTAATATGTATATCTATGCCAAATTACAGCTTTCTAGTGCTAAGAGTCTCTTAACTAAATTGCGGGCAGACGGACGGACATGGCGTAACTGTAAGGGTTCCTTATTGACTACGGAACCCTAAATAGGTACCTAGTTGTCAGTTATAAGAGCAGTGGTGGCCTAATGGAAACGGCTGCGACTCACCAGTTTTAGTTCGCAGGTTTGAAGTTTCGAATCAACGAACTCAAACAGGCACTTTGCCCTGTGGAGGTAAATTATTTTATCACCACTGGTCTCAAAACAGTGAAGGAAAACATCGTGAGACCAGTGGGTATGTCCTAGAATCAAAAATTCGAAGACAGCTCACAGTGGTAGGAGGCTTTTGTTCGTGCAGTAGGAACATTATGAGTTGATTTTGATTGCCAGGTTCTAAACTTCATAACAGAGACAGAAAACGAGTCGCTTTGAACCTTTACGACATTTACCAAGACAGGTAGGAAGGTAAGGATTATGGAAATCAAGTTTAAAGTCTTTATACAGGCCTTTATTCATTGAAAAACTATATTGAAAGCCCTAGCCAAAGGTCTTCGCACTCTGACTGGGGTTGAAAAAACGTTGAGGTCAACGGAGCGCCCTCCGAGGCATTGTCTTGTCAATGTGAACCTAGAGCCACCCCGCGCCCTTCATAAGGTGACATACAACTTGGGATCGGAAATACGCCTTAGTATGTAGATTGTGAATTTAGAAGCTGTAGATATTCTTATTAAGCGTTGGATAGTCGTTACTTGTAGTCTAACTTAATATAAATAACATGCCTCATAATAAAGTTAATCTTCTTTATTTTATGCGACTTCAAAAAAGAGCTACGTTTTCCAATACGTTGTTGCACACTTATGAATTACTCTTGACGCTTGGATACCTTTACCAACAATGTTTTTAGTTGCACATACTTTTAAAGCAGCGCAATCTTTAGGCCATAGAATAAGGGATTCGAACGGCGTACGCCAACGATCACCGTTGAGTTGTCAAGCCTTACAGAAAATGATAAAAGCAGAATGATTAACGCGTTTGGGAATGGATTGGTAAACGCTGTTCGTAGGTACAGCGATGCGGACGGGTGGACGTTATAGACCATGGATACATCATACAGATTACCGACTTCGTAAATTACCTACACCAATTACCGTCATTGCCCATGAATTTAACAAGGTATGAACTATTCTCTACTGGACATTCAAATCTTTAAACTGGTTCATTTCGTAGTAGGTATCTTGGGACAGTTATTTGATTTTTTGTTACTCTAGGTTAGTGTTTGTTTTTTAAACAAAAGCTTGGCGAAGGTTAAGACTACCGCTTGTCCCCTGACGTCAGCCTGTGTCACCTTCCATCACCCCAGACTCGCAAGGTCTCTGACACGTCCCACAAGGCAGCGCCATCTATTGGCAACATTCGAGTCGATTGCTTTATTTTTTTGGTTATCCACGATACTGTGGTTATATGGACCAAGGTGTTCGAAATTTTGAAGGTAGCTCTGTTACAGTCCCATTAGGTACCTGCAGGTGAAAAGCCGAAAAGAACGAACATTGACCATGTATGGGACGATTTTATTTACTTAGGTCAAAAGTCAAAAGTTTATTGCGAACTAAGTGTACAATGTTGGAGTTATTTTATGTTACCACTTAAGACTTAGCAGCCTTTTACAAGCATTGCCCTTATCATCCTAAATTGGCATGCATTAAACATTATTACTCAAGCTTTAAAAAGGATCTTAAATTGAGTGGCTATATACTACGACACGAGTATTTAATATGTGAAGTATTATAATATTATTTAATTATTGTGAATCAGGACTAAGTGGGTCATTGCTTCATTGTTTTTTTTTTCTCTGACTTAGTTTTAATCATGATCTGACAGTTTGAGTAATTTATCTGGCCTTCCCAAATGTTCTTTCGTTGGTATTGTTCGTCGAATCACTGAGCTCCTTCACTGAGTTCTTAGTTGAGCGGCACGATTACTGACAAATGCGTGCACTGACTGCGTTCTTTCCTCAAAAGACCATTTCAGACACCGATATACATGGTATTCACATGATCTGACCAAGATTATATCCAAGATTATATCCAAGATTATATATGTCTGGACTTTGAAAGAGACTGTGTCCTCCAAGTTTGTTTCGGCTTTTCTTCTAAGAGTAGTCAGATAGGAAACGCCGACAACATCTAGTTTAGAAAAAAGTGAGTTATTGACGTGTAAAAGTGTTTGTACCAACCTACTTACAGAAATAAAATCGTTTAACATTTATGATGGATTCAGTTCAGGACCCCACTGAGTTGAAATTTTCGTCGCTTAAAAAAAAAAACAATGTATTTAGTACATGGTTCAGAAGCGTGTACTGAATCCATACTAACATTTTGTTCGTCGGTATCCTTACCACCTAGAAAAAGAGTTTCCATTAGCTGTAAACAGCTAATGGAAACTCTTTTTCTTTCTTTTCAAATTTTGTAAGAAATTTCGGAAGTTGTTACCTTCTTAATAGGTACAAGAAACTCCACCCAATTCAAGCCAAATAATTTCCGGTAACTTCATAAACGTCTTCCTCTTTATTATCTAGGTACGACTGCCTCGTTCGTCTAGTGGTCGCAAGAGCTACTGCTGAGCATGAGGTCCTGGGCTCGATTCCCAAAAAAAAAAAAAAAGGTCGGGCAAAGTGTTATTGGGTTTTTCTATCTAGAATTTCTCAGTAGCAACCCGGAGTCTGGATTTGTGTCCGATTGATGGCAATACGTATAGGTACACCTCTGCCTAACCCTTCTGGGATTACAGGCGTGATGATAAGTTATGTTATGTTTTTTTTTTACATTTCTAAATTTTTAAGAAATTTCGGGAGCTGTTACCGTTTTAATAGGTACAAGGAACTCGAGCCAATTGAAGCCAAATAATTCCCGGTTAATATATTGGAGATATATATATACCGCTTCACCAACTGCGTTGGTCTAGCGGTCGCAATCGCTACTGCTGAGCATGAGGTCCTGGGTTCGATTCCCAGGTCGGGTAACGTGTTATTGGGTTTTTCTGTATGGAATTTCTCAGTAGCAGCCCGGAGTCTGGATTTGTGCCCGGTTAATGGCAATAGGCTCGCCCCCTATTACATGGGACTTAAAAACATAACTGGCGAAATGTGGGTGTGCTATACGTACACCTCTGCCCAACCCTTCGGGGAAACAAGGCGTGATGTTATGTTTATGTTTTATATTAACGTTTTCCTCTTCATTTTCTAGGTACTTAATTTAATAGCAAATAGCAAAACGCACGATAAGTGCACCCCACAACCAATTTCAAAAAGAACATTGATTTTAATTGAGACTCCAACTCGCACGAATTGTTCTGGTCTGGTAACCAACAGTTTTTTTTAAAGGTAGTCATAGTAAACTACCGGCACTATATGGCAGCATTGAATGCCAATTATTCATCGTGATTACTAGCCAATTAAAATATCTGTTTACTTTATTTATACGGTCTATTTATGATGGGGTGAAGTCAGTTCAGTTGCAATAAATAGCAATGGTGGAAGAAGTCTTAGAACTTGGTTTTATTTCATAGTTGCACTGCTTGGTTTATTTTTTTATGGAATCAGCATTTCGTTTTTCAAACCACCAAATTCGTCAGCATCTTTGAAAGTAGTGTGTAATTAACATAAGTGTATAATTGAAATTACAAAGGATTACGTACGTCCTTAGCTTCCTGAGCGCCTTGTGTCACAGCGAGTCAGTAATAGAAATCGAGGGATTTTTTTATGCCTTAGCCCTTCATCATTAACGCCAAATCTTTGACAAAAAAAAACAAAGACCAGCTATTGATATTTTTTTAATTTATACAAACATACATAATCAGCCTATTATGCGTATCATTTCGTTTAAATTAAATGTATCTTATTTCTTTCTCCAACCGTGAAGAGTAGAGAGAAATAACTGGAAATATATAGATTAGCAACAGAACTGTATCCCCAAGTAGCCAATCATTGTCACTATTTAAGTAACTTTACTGACTACACGCTGACATGTTTATAAAAAACACGATGATAATGATAATAATTATTGATAATTATGTGTATCGAATCATTGCTGGACGTACTCGTGTGCCTGTCTCTATACCTACTTACACAACTGTTATGTACGCCCACGGTACGTTGATGAGAACATTGATTAGGCTCAATCAGGCCTACATTTGATACAGGCCATTTTTGCTATATTCCCTTCCGCAACCATATGGTGGTCATGAACAACGGCTTCTGGATTAGATTCGTCAAGACTTGCTGGCTGAGCGTCTTTCTATCTGCTTCTTCCCTCATGTTGAAGCGAGTTAAATACGTGAGTAACTAAAGTCACACATTTATTCCGAAAGGTTCATTATAAATATGCACCTAGCACTGTTTGTTTCTGCATCACCCAAAGGTTAACTGGTAGAAAATGCCTATGGCGTTAAGTAAGCCCCTGTACATTCGTGTGCGTGAAGTATTAAATGTATCCAAACTTTATTATTTGCATGGATTCAACAATCAATCAATCATTTCTATCGTTTGTAATCATAATCAAGTATACGTCGATACTGGCAAAATATAGCGCACTACTTTATTTTTAAGACCTTTGAACGTGAGTGTCCCTCAGAAAGTTTTGCGAAAATAAAAATGGATGATTTTTATGTGAATATTTTTGTATTAAATCTTTTCAAAGTACTCTCCACTAGCCTACAAGCAATCATTCATACGTCTGAACCAGTATTCGAAACACTTTTTCCAGTCCGCGGTAGACAACCCGTTTACAGCCTGCGAACGCTGACAGCACATCTTCCGGCGACGAAAAGTGTATCCCTTTGATTTTTTATTTTCCGGAATAAAAAGTCACACGGTGCTAGGTCAGGGCTGTAAGGACCCCATGAGTTTGACTGGCGTCCTGTCCAGGAAGTCCCTCGTTTTGAGCGCGGTGTGTGAAAGCGCGTTGTCGTGGTGGAGCAGTAGCCCGCAGAGCCCTGTGTTTGGTCGCTTGTTGCTCACAACAGAGAAAACTTCTGCCAAGCACTTGGCAGTATACAACTCAGCGTAGATACTTCTTTGACACCAAGTAGTATAGTATATGCTACTTATACTTACAACATTGTTCATCATTCATTCATTCGTGTCCCGTATCATATCCTTTTATTTGCTAGCATTTTACGAATCGTTCTAAAACGATTTCTTTTATAATATCTTTAAAAAATCGTTCATTGTTTACATTTTCCATTGTTGTGACACAAGTCAATTGTCAAACTGTTATTAAATTTTCTCTTTTAGTCTATGAAGATTACTTTTTGGTTTATATAACTTGAATTATTTTTATCGTAATAGGTTTAGCTGAAATATTGTATTTTCTATATAATTACCGATTATTAACTGAATTTCGACATCTAAAATAATTAATAAGGACACGCTCATACTCGATCGTGGAGGTTTTAATACGTCTTGGCTGAACACACAGGCTGGTTTTATGACTGGCAGATGAGATGTCAGAATGAAGAAAAACAATTTTGAAACTTCAAAAGTCATCAAAAATATTTTCTGGAAAAGGAATATTTTCCTATAAAAGAAAAGTCTGAAGCACCTGATGGGGATTCCGCGTCTGGACCCGTTTCACTGACCATCTGCCTGAGGATACGGCGTCCGGGTTTTATCAACAAACACCTATCAATTCTACGTCTGCACTCTGCTGAGTAACCATCTGCCTGGAGATTTTACGTCGAGCTTTGTCGAAGGAGACTGGCACTCTAAAGTGTCCCTTCGACGCCTGAAGACCCTTTTTCTCCACCTCCTCCTCCGGACTTCAATTCAAGCCCCTATAATAACTTCAAGTGTCGCGTGAACCTTTTTAGTGTTTTTATAGTCCCACCTGTATTTTATATTCCATTTATTAAACTATATGTAACAAGTCTATTTGCATCCTTTCATGTAGTTAGGATCCACCACTACGTTACAGTAGCCAGTCAAATAGAAATAGCTCGCGATCAAAATCTTCTTCCTGCTTCTAGATCTCTTCATTTTGCTAGGCGTTGATTCGTTTTGAAACACCCAAACCGTCAGCAGCGCTTCGTTTCTGGATCGTATTGATAAACCCAAGACTCATCCCCTGTAGTGATGTCGTAAACACGCCGAGACGAGCCTGCTTCTTTGTTTATCATATCACGGCACCATTCCACCCGGGCCTGCTTCTGAGCATCGGTGAGGTTGTGCGGCACCCAGCGTGAAACTATCCTCCTCACGCGAAGATGCATGTGTAGAATTTCATTAAGGCTTCCCGATCCAACCTGCAGCATGTGCTGAATCTCTTGATACGTAACTCGCCTATTGTCTTGGATATTTTTTTTCACTTCTAGCACGTTTTCTTCTGTAACAGCCGTCAAAGAGCGACCACTTCTTTCTTCATCCCCCAAAGTTAGTCGACCGCGCTTGAAATCTTGGCCTTCATCCATGAATGCCATTTGAAGTCTATCGTACGAATAGTCCGGTTTCAGTCGACACTTGAATTCGTAAAAAATCACAGCGCGAATGTTCTTTTTGATAATTTAAATGAGCTAGCAAACGATGTGGAATTTTGAAAATAGAACGTATCTGTTTTTACTTTAAAATAATCATGTTTTCAAAATAGACTATAACTGGCCAGTCAGAAAGATGTTTCACAAATAAATTATTCTTATTATATTCAGTGAAACATAGTTATGTGCCTTTAATTTTAACTGGGATCTATGTCTGTCATCTGCTTAATAGAAATCTTAAATTCACTTGCTGACAGACAACAAGCAGCCTACACCGCTGGGTCTAGACATGAAATTTTGTACAAGAGCTCCTTAAACACAGACTGGCAGAGACATGGATATGAAAACTCTAACTATAAGTTCAGCACATGATTCAAGACCACCAAGAGTATAAATAATCATCTAAAAAACTGCTGTTTCATAGAAAAATGCACACGCAAATGAAAGGAAAAAAAGAAAAAGAAAATGTTGGCGTGATTTGGAAACTGGCGTTCCTCAATGTGGTATGCTTTCTCCTTTTCCGTATTCTATTTTTATTAATCTTAAAACTCCAGTGTGCATATCATCTGTATGCAGATGACTTGCAGTTGTACTGTCATGGGAAGGTTGATGAATTACCTGCCGCTATCGACTAATGAAATAGGTACTTGATGTCCTGAACTTGCGTACTCAAGTTGCCACAGTAAGCAAAAAAAAAATACCATCGAATGCGAAGACAATGCTTGTGCAGTCCTTAATTTTCCCTATCATTGCTTATTGTGATGTGTGCTACCATGACCTGAATGGAGATTTTGGACTGACTTCTCAATAACTGCAGCACTGAGTGGTCCACTAAACCTGTGTGGTTCTTTCCTCAAAATACCATTTCAGACACCAATTTACATGGTCTTCACATGATCCGACCAAGGTTATGTATGGACTTTAAAAGACACCGTGACCTCTGAGTTTGTTTGGCCTTTATTCTCAGAATAGTCAGATAGGAAGTCAGATATAGTTTTTTTTTAAATTTGGTTGACTTGTTAAACTGCACCCTAATTGCGTAATACATTTTCGTAAAAGATTACGACTAATCTGTTTGATTTTGACGGTTCAAGAACATTTATTGCGTTCTATATATTGTTGAGCAGATTTTTTATCGAACTTGAGAAGCAATGGATTAGCAATCTGTTTCAAAACGATTCAGATTCCGATTGATTGTGTATTACGCAATTAGGGTGCAGGTTTGCATAGACCTACTTACAAAAAAAAACTGCATTCGATTCGTTTTTATATCTGCGTAATTATAATCATGGATCTGCGTATCGATCGCTTCTAAAGTGGTTGCCCACACCTCAGTGCAGAGAGCAAAGAGCGCTGACCATCATGTTTTCATTTCTTGATGCCCCCACTTCTACTGGCTATCTAGCCCCCCTTTTTCAGTAAATTTGCGCCAACCATAATAGAAATCTTCGTTAATCACACAATCGTCTTCTTCAATGTTCCACTCACCACGCAGACTTCATTCACTCTTCTTTCTTCGTTCAGGCTATCTCTCTGTGATGGTGTGATGGCAACCAACTGACTATCCTATAAAGTTAAAGTTCGCGAGCACATACGCAAGAGGCTGGCAGAACCATCAAAACTGTAATGTTTTCAAATTTTTTGTCTTGTTTGTTTTTAGTATATTCATATATTTATTTGTAATTATATTTTAAACAATAAAGTATATATATATGTACAGTTTTAATAGGTTAAAGCGTATCTTTAAATATATAAAATATTCATTCTTAGATGTTCATTATAAATTGCACCAACAATTTGTCTCTGCATCACCCAAAGGTTGACTGGTAGAAAATGCCTATAGCATTAAGTCCGCCTCTGTTCATTCGTGTGCGTGAAGTATTAAATAAATAATAACAAATAAAATGTATGGTCCAAGTTATTAAAAAAAAAATACCGACAAAAAATTTCGTTAATGGGTTTAGAAACATGTTCTAAATTCATGTTTACAGTTTACGCGTCGATTTCTCTCCCAGCCACTCTGTATTTTAAGGAACTCTTGTGCAAAATTTCTCTGTATTTGAAGGGACGTCGACGCACAACCGGTCATGGACTCAGTACATGATTCTGAATTTTTCCCCTGTGTTGAATTTTTTTTTCGGTTATAAAACAGTTTACGCGTCGATTTCTCTCCCAGCCACTCTGTATTTTAAGGAACTCTTGTGCAAAATTTCTCTGTATTTGAAGGGACGTCGACGCACAACCGGTCATGGACTCAGTACATGATTCTGAATTTTTCCCCTGTGTTGAATTTTTTTTTCGGTTATAAAAAAAAACTGCTGTTTTATAGAAAAGTGCAACACCTACGCGGCCAAAATGTATGGCAGAGCAATTTATTTTTAAATAACCCTCAAAAATAAACAACGCAGTTGGGTTCGGAATCATGTACTGAGTCCAAGGTAACCGGTTGTGCGTCGATGTCCCTTCCACCCTGTATATGATCCACTGCAGTAATCAAAATCAGAAAAATATATAATAGTCTTCAGGATACATGCTAGTTAGGTAGCGTGTTGAAAACATATCAAATCCGAAGCCTGGATTTGTGGCCGGCTAATGGCAATAAGTTTGCTTCGTAAATTGACTTAAACACCACTGGCGAGTTGTGAACTACACAACTCTACCCAATCCTTTTAATACAGGAGCCATTAAAATATTATCAAAAAAGTGTGTTGTTGTCTATTTTAGCAAGTAATCTAAAGTTACCCAATTTAAGACATTTGACTCACGAACAGCGTAAAAATGTCCAGATCAGTTTTACAACTAGTGAATTATGATATCCCGCCGATAAGCTGTGATAACTTATCTATGCGATTTTCCGCCTTAACGTGACGTAGGACGAAAAGGAAAGAAAAACAATGAACTAGTTATTCTTGGCTGATTATTGAGTACTTACATGGTATAGAGGATCTAAAATTAAGGCCACGAGAAGAGGGTTTGGCAACATACAATTTGAACGTAGGTAGATGACTAGAAAAGGTGAGTTAGGTATTCTAAAAATATCTACTGGCAGAAGCTTCTGCAATGTGCTTCTACACATCGCTGTAGAAAATATAACTATTATTTTGGCAAGAGTCAGTTTGACTCTTACCAAAATCCTTTCAGGAACTTCCTTATTGGGAGCTTGAAATCTTTCCAATTAGACCTTGAGTTTTTCAGGATATCCACAGAAGTTGTCCAGTGGATATTCTGAAGATGAATACTCGTGGAAGGATACCTAGTGTTCCAAAAATGCCAGACTGGCTGTCTGAGCCAAGACTAATTACCCAGACTCCTGAAAAAGTCCAAGACCTGTAAGGGCGTTCCTTTAAAAGACTACTAAGTTCTGTCCAAGTTAACATTTGGATATAATAACACTGTAGTATGAGCAACACAGTGAGTGTTAACTTTCCCTTCAGTGTATCATGTTTCAGGTCCAGTCACTGTGCAGTGTGCGGCTACTGACTACCAAGAATGACTGTGAGTACGTTGTTGTGACAATAGAGTAAAGACCTTCACAAAAACATTACGACAAATATTAATCTTTGGAAGTCTGAATAATCTGATATAATAACTATCTGTAACTGTCATAAGGAGGTGCGTCAGCTGTTTCTGAATCACTTGTTTAAAGGAGTAGGTACTGCAAATCAGCTCTTCAGGGTATGTTACAAAACAGCTAACAAAAGGGGCCCTGAACAAATCCCAGTTTCCAGTAAGTCGAAAATCATTCAACAGCCAAACTTGGTGAATGTGAGAGCGTGGTGGCGGAGGCGGAGGGGCGCGGGGCGTCGCGTCGCGTCAGATTCGCGAGGAGGCTTCCGCGGGCGGGGTCAGCGACCTCGCCCCCCGCGCCGGCGCGCCCGCCAATGTCAGGGCCGGTGCAGCCGCGGTCAGCTGACGTCTGGCGACGCGCGGGGGACGCGGCGCCGGCACCAAGCTGCAGTCGCCTCCCGGCCGCTTGCCGAGACGCACGCTCTCCGGCTAACTCGTGCTATAAATAGGAGCAGGCGGCGGCAGCGCGCGCTACTCTGGCGCCGGGCTGTGCTCACGAGTCAGGTACCTGAAGTAGCGCGCGCGGCCGCCACCGCTGCATCAGCCAGCCTGCCCGCCCAGGAGCCCAGCCGCCGCACGCCCATTGTACTTCATCAGGTGCTCTGGTGATGATGGTTCCAGGCGCTTGTTGGAGTACACTTACCGTGTCGGCGGTAGTCATCGGGCGCATCGGAAGTGTCAACACGTGGTGCGCAGCACGTGGCCAGGCGAGGAGGTGAGTAGCCGTGCCGTGAGGAGACAAAGGCTGCGGTGAGTCACGCGTTAATCACGGCGCCGGTTGGCGACCGCTGCAGGCTGCACTCCCCGCCGCACCCTCGCCTCGCCCCTCCCTCGCACCACCCTCGCACCTAAAATCGCACGTACATTTGCATTGGTCATCGAACTCCCCACCGAAAGATATGAACAAAAGCAGCTCAAACTGGTTTTCGCATGTTTTTCGACAGCAGCCGCCAACCGTCGCCACGCCGTTTTCCTGTACGACTTATGGCCCGTGTTCGTTCTGTGTGTTAAGATGTCCAAATTTTCAGAGGATGTTGCAAAAGTGTGTTCAGGACTAAAAGGTGAAGTTTTGATGTAAAAATGTGTTTGAGTAGCTTCTACGAGGAGACTCCGGCCACTCTGACTGTGAGGAGCTGGGTCTGCTGCTAAGTAATGGACGGCTTACTCGTTTCGTTTTACAACAATTATACTACACTTAATGTATGCCCGTCGGATTTCGCGTGACGTCAGATGGACGCGTATAGTTTCCACAGGCGTCCTCTCCACCAAGGTGATTTCGAAACGTTTATTGCATTACTTTCGAGTGCGAGTTGGCCCCACAGAGCGATAGGTTTGCGAAAACCGCGTCGGTGCAAAATTCGACTGTATGTACCGTTTCATAGAGATCCGATTGCGTGCAGTTTCGCGTAAATACATCTTTGTCAAGATATAATAACGCAAACAGCCAATAAAAATACGAGTCTCGGGTGGATGACTCACAGGAATGCGTCTAATTGTTGAAGTGAACACAAAGAATTTATCGTGTTAGATTTCAAATTAAAGTGAAACGCAATCGAGTTGCTTTGGTACTGTCACTCGTTAACGTTTAGTTACTAGAATTCCTACGCAATCCTCGCACGATACTTCTAGAAAATTATCATTTTTATTTTTATTCATAAATGGTGAATTTTAGGGTCGTCTTTCAAGCTTCGTGCTTTATTGGTTGTCTTTATCTGCCCTTCGGACGTTTCACCTTCATTAAGACCCATTCTGAAATTGGCACATTACCCACATTTTCTCAAAGCTCAACTTAAATTGTCATTAAATTCGCACAACCTTCTCGAGTCTGCCTTCGTTTATTTAAGTAACATTTCTGCTAGGCTTCCAACCTTGACCAATGGCGACTTATGTAGACGTCTGTGGTGCCAGACATGTCTATGTAGTGAGTAGTGACAAACTTAACTAATGACTCAGGCTGATCTTTATGCCTTGTTATGAGTCAATGGTTATAGGAACGAATGTTGGTTGTGTGTCATTATTTTAGGTATTTGATGGGTCTTGTCCTGTTGCTTATTGTTACTTTTAATCGTTGGTCTTTTTAGGAATCTTGTTACTAGCCAACGACTTACTTTTTCTGGTCATTTAGCATTTTCAATGTCGGATGGAGATCTTTTGTCACTGTAATTATCTTTTTGCTCTGTTAGTTACCTATTGATTCAGATTTTTTCTTCATGCCGTGTTGCTAGTCAACGGTTTTCGGGTGTTATTTTTTCTTTGTCGATTTTTCCTTTTTAGCATTTTCAGCAGGAAGATGGAGAAATTGTGAAATTGTCCTATTTTTAAATTGTAAGTTTCCAATTGGATAATTTCGGTGAAAATGATTTTAGAATCAAGAAAACTAAGACTTTCTTATTGTTTTAATATGCTGAGTTGTATAATAAAATAGACAGTGAAATTAAAACATCTACAACAATCAAAAAGTAATGATTGAGACTTTTTAATAAAAACAATGATCATTTTGATCTTAGCCGAAATTCAATCATTTGTCGTCATTGGGTATGTACGTCACAAGATAATTATGTGTCTATTAGTTTTTTAATCAGCTCTCATGATCTCGACCACAAAACATCGTACTTATTGGGTTCATAATAAATGCAAGATTTTATTTTCATTCATAATAATTTCAGCAGCTTTTCACACCTTTATTATCAAAATCAAACACTTGAAACCTCTTTAAAAATATAAACTTTTCGCATCATAAATTCAATGAAGTCTATTCATCTGTTAATTTCAATTTGTCTATGAAATTATGTTCCTAAATTGAACTTGGAACAAAAAACCAATTCACGGATTCTATTGTTATTTTTTACCAGCCGGTCTCAGTAGTGAAATATTTTTAATACCACTATTTTGAAGTGTGGATATTCTATCTGTCATTATTAATGTATAGAGTTATGATTATGTGCCCGCAGATTTTTTCTTAACCACTTTTTAGAATGATTGTAAAACTAAAGTGCTAGCACTAAAAAAAGGTTGCTTCTGGTCGTTAAGCTACCTTATTAATAAATATAAATACAGGGCTGGATCATTAACAGTAAAAGAAAGAAAGATAAGGTATTTTATTGTGACTCGCACAAGAATATTTCAAACTAAACTAAACACTGTTAAAAATATAAAAAATTAAACAAAAGTAAAAACAGGAATTTCTGTACGAGGCTTGGCGGCGATGCTACGACATTAAAAAATAAGTGATAATAAATAAAATGTGATAATTTTGTGTAAAGTAACTGAATATAGCAATAAAATATTTATTTACATTAGCGTAATCCGCGTAGCATTAATTAATTGTCCATGCCTTTGGTGTGAAAAATGGGCAACAAGAAATATAAGTACCAAATTCCAAAACCAAACTGTTTTGCTCGGTTATTCAGTTGGTTTTCCTGATTGTTTTAAGTATTAACGTGTTGGTCTTTTAATCAGAACAAGATAAAAATTACTTGATAATCACTCGCTTATATATTGCAATCTTCAGCTATACCTAGGACATACAATTTTTATAGACAAAAGAAGAAATCTCTTTTGAAAGCTACTTACAGTTATACTTACTCTTGCTATTTTTTCTAAAATAATTGAGAAAAACAATTTTATTTAAAATGAAACCTGAACTACTAAACGATAAGCAATAGAACCAGCATTCATTTTGTCCAACTTTTAGTTAAATAGCTATTTCTAATAGTACTTGCTATTGCTAATTATTATTTCCGAGTCACTTCAAGAACCCTTACAAGTTAACAATTTACGCTCCAATACCAAAAAATCTGGGCTAACACTGAGAGACAAAATGTTGGGCAACATGTTGACCGACATCAACTGTCGGTCAAAATGTTGCAACAAATTTTTCTCAACTCAAAATCAAATGGTAGGCCGCAGTTTTATTGTTTTTTTTTTGCTTACACATTGACTAATTGATTCATTTCTAAGCTTATCGTTTGATTTGTAAACAATGTAGACTAACGATTACAACAATAATGTTAGATGGACGCACTGGGCTCTCGCGTTTTATTACAAGCCCACTCCCTCTCACAGAGAGGAGGCGTAAGTCCCACAGTTGAAACATCATAGGCAGATAAGTAGATAGGCAAAAAGGTTGTCTTTGCAATAATAATGTTAGATAGAAATCAACACCTTATAATAATCTGATTAGCAGCCAAAGTTGAATCTACTAGAACAGCTACATAAGCCAGCATATTACGGGCACTAGTTTTAACTGATAAATGATAAATTATTTTTATTTCTGTAAGTGGGTTTGTACAAACACTTTTACACGTAAAATTTTTTTTTAACTAGATGAGGTCGTCGTTTCCTATCTGACTACTCTGAGAAGAAAGGCAGAAACAAACTCAGAGGTCACAGTCTCTTTTAAAGTCCAGACATAATATTGGTCAGATCATGTTAAGACCATGTGGATTGATGTCTAAAATGGTCTTTTGAGGAAAGAACCACACAGATTTAGTGGAACTGCCCAGTCAGTGCACGCATTTGTCAGTAATCGTACAGCTCAACTCAAAACATAAGGAGCTCAACGATTCGACGAACAATACCAAAGAAAGGACATTGGGTAGGCCGCATAATTACTCAAACCGCCAGACCAAGATTACGATTAAAACAAACTGAGATAATAAAATAAAAAAACAAAAGTAAAAAAAAATACCCACATTGTCTTAACATTCACAATAATAACAATAAAATAATACCTAGATAGGGAAATATTCATGTCATTGTTTATTTTACAGATCATATGAGGACCATGTAGGTAGGTGTCTGAAATGGTCTTTTGAGGAAAGAACCATACAGATTTGAGTGGGCCTGTCCAGTCAGTGCACGCATTTGTCATTAATCGTGCAGCTCAACTCAAAACATAAGGAGCTCAACGATTCGACGAACAATACCAAATAAAGGACATTTGAAAAGGCCGCCTTAAGTACTCAAACTGCCAGATGTAAAAAATTAAAGAAATAACTGAGATAGACAAAATATATAAAAGCATTACCCACTAAGTCCTCACACGAAATTAAAATTATAATAATATTATAGAAATATTCATGTCATTGTGTATATAATAATCATGAAATTACAAAGTTTATATAAAATAAAACAAAAGTTAGGTACCAAACAAAAAAAAACATACTCAGTATGCAAAAATTGGAGCAAGTCAGTCCCAAGCCATTTTGTCCTCAATATAGTCTTTGACTGTATAAAAAGCTTTCTGGCACAACTTACGTTTAATAAATGATTTGAATTTATTGAGGCTTAGATCTTGAACGTGGCTTGGAAGTTTATTATAAAAGCGTATACATTGACATCTGAACGAGCCACCTATTTTCTTGAGCCTTGTTGTAGGTACAACAAATTTATGTTCTGTGTTCGTTCCCAGTATTTATATTACTTGTACTACATACTTATAACTACATTTCATCATAAGTACAGTCTTGGTTAGTGAGAGTAGTTTCAGATAAAGTTCAACAAGAAGTTGAATAAAAGTTTATATTGCCCAGTGTAGATGCGGTTTCGGTAACTAAGTTCAGAAAAATAATGCTATCAATGCTTTGCAGTTGTGTTAATTAATTTTAAATTGAGTTACAAAAAAGTATCAATTATTTTCAAGTACGTAGTGGTTTGTTGGTTGCTTTTCTGTACCGGTAAATGCAAATTTGGACGATGTTTAGGAAATCAAATTCAAAAGTCACTCTTGTAGTTTTAGCTCTAGATGCTTCCTTTGGGCTATTTCCAAAGGTATTTTGTCTCTGAAAAATTGATTTATTTTATAGGTACCAAACTCTGACTGCTGTTCAGTTTAGATCAATACAGTAATACAGTCAATACATAAATTATGCTTAGTATCTTTGGATCTCATCTCACAAAAAAGTTGTGAAAAAATCCGTCAGTCAAAGCAAGCAAAACGATCCCTAGCAAATAAAAAGATCCTAACTCTGAAATAGAACTCAATGTAGGTCACGATAATATTAAACCTAGAATATAAAAGACACAAAATACGCAGGTTACTTTAATATTATTTCAAACTTAATGCTAGCTCAATTATCTAATTTATTCGTCGAGAGTGTTTCAAAGAAAATACCTACTCTTAAGATTTATAGCTACCAAAATCATTGTACTAAGGTTCTGAATAATTTGTATTGTAGGTACTTGTCATATTATACGAAAGCACTTAATATTGTGATACATAAATTGAGATTATTTTAAGGGCACAGCTTCGCTAAATCAAGTCGGGCGACTGGGCAACTTTTTGTGTGTCCGTTTGATTTTATAGCGGGCGTATCGCAAAAGGCTGCAAATTAAACGCAAAGAAGTTCAATCGTTGTGTTAGTTAGGTAGAACCTATTTCCCCCCGCTTTGTGGCAGTTAAGTATCGTGTGGACAAAACCAAAATTTTTAAGAAAAACTTCGTGTTAAAATTTCTATAAAATGACACGCCTGATTGTTTCAACAAATAACTACTTTATCTAGATATCAATACTTTATATCGAAATTAGATTTGTCGAACCTTCCAAAACTCACGTAAGCCTTCTTCACCTTCATATAAGGGCTATGATTCATGAATGGACTTCTTTCATACATAACTACGTCACAAAACAGTACGTGCAAGAGTGTTCAAAAGCACCTCCCGCACATCGCCATCAGGTGACGTAGACGCCCTAAAACGCTTCATATCATTTTATTTTTACCAATGTTTGCCATAGTGATATTATTATCGCGTTTAGGTTGGTAACAGAAGACTGGTTCTGGTTCCATCAATGGCTTTCATTTTGACATTTCAACAACAACATTCATCGCTTTATTTACGTTGATGAGTAGTTTTTTTTCCGAACATATGAAGCAATGGATTAGCAATAACCTTCAAAATTATTCAGATTGTGGTTTATAGCGAGTTACGCAATTAGAGTGCGGTTAAATGGCCCATTTTTTCATGTAACAAACTCAAAACAGTGCTATTAAAAAGCTTAACTGTACATGGAACCATTTATGCTGACGCTTCTCCCTAACGAAGATTTACTAACTTCATAAGACTTTTGCTGAATCGAATCAGAAACCCTAAGAAAAAGCTTCTAACGTCATAGTTTCTTATACGTTTTCTATAATAATTTTACCCCTATTCTCCTTCACGAAGTGTTGACATTCTCAATCATGCGCCCCGTCTGCAATAAGCCTGATAGCTTTGTCATCTTACCAACTTTGTTAAAACACACAACGAATGGTCATAGCAGACTTAAAGACATCTCAAAAAGGCAAGTTATTTAAAAACACACGGCTGCTTCCGCACGGTGGTAACTTTACTTTGTCAAAGCCTTTATCTCTAAGCAGTTGTCTAACGGTAGCAGAAATAAATTAGGTAGGGACTTCTCCTAAATAAAACCGGGCGACTGACTAACCTTCGGCACATAGAGTTATCATGCGTCTGATTAGGGATGATGACAATTTTTGTTTGTTTCTAAATACTGCAAACGATATTTTAAAAAGTTTAAAATAAGTGTTAGACAAGGACAGCACTATCGTGAAGAGACGTCACTACTATGTAACTTC
Organism: Dasypolia templi; assembly: GCA_963555695.1. NCBI lineage: Eukaryota > Metazoa > Arthropoda > Insecta > Lepidoptera > Noctuidae > Dasypolia > Dasypolia templi. The sequence continues at coordinate 5,363,220 of OY743137.1, read as the reverse complement.
AAACTAGCGCCATAGGTACATTGTTGGTACTAAAAACTTTCATAGCGTGCAGCTTCTTCATATTTACATCGATTTAACAGATTTTTTCGATTATCTCATTTTTACTATGCCTTCTTTGAAATTACATAATTTTTTCGAACATTTTTAATTTTAGTCATGATCCCGATTGTTCCGGACACGTCTGGCTCCCCATTCGGAATTTGTCCGGACTATCTGACATAAGGAGTTTTTTGTTTTGAATATAGAAAAAGATAAATGAGGAGTAAAAGTAAAATGTCTCGACTTTTTCGCAAATGTCCGCTTTTTGGCAGGGCTTTCCAAATTTCGAAATGGTACCTAACCCAATCGGGAGATCTTCGTGGCAACACTTGTACCGGACATGTCAGGCCCCCGTCCGGATTTGACTTACTGCTTTTATTTGACTGGTGATTTTTATAGAATAATTATAGAAAACGATAAATGAGGTCTAAAAAGTAAAATGTCTCGACCTTTTCGCTTATGTCCGGCTATTTGCCATGACTTTTCAAATTTCGAAATGGTAAACCTATCGGCAGATCTTAGTGGCAGCACGTGCCTACTTCGTGCCGTCCTACCCCACTTCTTTCACCTCAATCATTTCTTACAACTGGTGATAACAGTTGAAATGACTTAAACCTACCTACCGTTTATCTGTCATTCCACTGATACGCTCTTGTGACGTCATTGTACACCAGAATTATCTTCTTTGGTTAGTGTTCTTTTTATCTTCACCACAACCCTCTTTTTAATTAGTCTTCTTCACTTTTCTGTTAATTAAGTAGGATTTAGGGTAGATTTTTGAGATGGGGCATTATGTACCTGCACTTAAACATTGCGGCTATAGAAAACCGTTCTATATGAATAAGAACAGTAGGATCCCAAGAAGGTTTTCGGTGGTCATACTTGATTTTGTGGTACAGACCATCAAAGTGAACAGTATCGTAAAAGTAAAAAAAATATCAGCTGTTTTATACATTTGGGTCGGCAAGGTATTGAAGTTCTTTATAAGAAATCTGATTATTACAATCTCCAAATCATTCGGTGGTGTTAAGACAAAATCGTGTCAACAATATTTTTAAGTTTATCTCTTGTATATCCCTTTTTAACCTCACTTTTTGCACAATATGCAAACAATGCAAAAACATGTTAATTAGCGAATTCGATATTTAAAATATCAAAACAAAGTCTTTGATAAAAATACAAGTCATTACATACTTGTCTATATATACTTTGAATGACACATAATATGACTAATAACAGTAATAACTACTTACGGTCAGAAAGGATTTTTTGCTATTAGCATCGGTATATGTAAGTAGCTTTATTTTATTAACTGACTCTTAAAAAAGAGGACGTTCTCTATTAGCGTGTTTTTTTTTTGTCTGTTGTCTCCGGCAAATGCCGGAGATGTCAAGCGGATCGATTTCAAAAAATCTTTATTTAATGGATATGCCATGTGACAGGGGTGGTCCCTTATAAATTATACTGACTTTGCTTGGGAAGTTTTTCAGTTAACTTCAATAGTACGTCTATTTTCTACTCGGTGTATTTGTATGTCGTTGTAAACGAATTTGTGTGGGGTAGATACCACGACTAAAAAGTGAAAAATAAAATTACAAAAAGATACAACCGACATTAAAAAAAAACAATTCAAAGTAAAAGGTTTAATTTGGGAAATTTTTGGTAAAAATGAAAATACAAAACCGATACAACCGACCTCTGAAATTAAAGTTATTGTTCACATTGTAGTGTTTTTTTTACATTGTAAAATTGAGGGGCATATACCTAGGTATATGCCCCTCAATTTTACTATAACCAAGAAGGTACTCTTTATCGAGATACTAGCAGTAAAAAAAAGCCTTATCCAGGTCATGGTCTACTCATTTGCCAAATTTCATCCAAATCCGTTCAGCTGATTTAGCGTGGAAGGAACAAACAAACAAACTCACTTTCGCATTTATAATATTAGTCAAGAGTTAGGAAGTTAGGATTCTAATAGATGTAATGAGTATATAAGATGTTCATGTTTCTAGACAAAAATATATCCTGGAAAATCTACCGTAAGCCAATTACTATTTGCGTAACATGGACCGCTCTTCATCCCATAGATCGATCCAATTAAAGGTCCGAAGTGATTATTCACCACATAAACGCTAATCTTTCATAGTCTTGTAAGCCAGATAAAGTCAATCATAAGCACGTCTTTATCTATTTTTTTAAATTATCTGCTCCCTTAATCTGGCTAACGTAATAATAAAAAAACTGATTTTTATGACACTCACGTGGAAAGTTTAATAGAACTCAAATCTTCATATACAGGGATCATTTTAACCAGTTCGGAAAACGGTAACCGTGAATTCAAGAACCCCTAGAGTAGGTATTTTTCGTCGGCTGTTCAGTACATTTTGACCGCATAGGTATTGCATTTTTCTACGAAACAGCAGATTCATCAGAATCTAGAATCATGTAATCCTTAAGTTCTGAGCTACACGATTAATGACAAATGCGATCACCGACTGGACAGGTTCACTCAAATCTGTATGATTCTTTCCGCAGAAGACCATTTCAGACACCTACCAACATGGTCCTCATATGATCTATAAAATAAACAATGAAATGAATATTTACTTACTAAGGTATTATTTTACTGTTATTATTGTGAATGTTAAGACTATCCACATAGTCATTGTTTTTATTGTGTTTTTTTATTATGATCTGGCGGTTTGAGTAATTATGCGTGCGGCCTTCCCTATGTCCTTTCTTTGGCATTGTTCGTCGAATTGCTGAGCTCCTTATGTTTCGGTCTGAGCTGCACGATTACTGACAAGTGCGTGCACTGACTGGACAGGTCCACTCAATTTGTGTGGTTCTTTCCTCAAAATACCATTTCAGACATCAATCCACATGGTCTTCACATGATCTGACCAAGATTATGTCTGGACTTCAAAAGAGACTGTGACCTCTGTCTGAGTTTGTTTCTGCCTTTCTTCTCAGAGTAGTCAGATAGGAAACGCCGACCTCATCTAGTTAAAAAAAAAAACGTGTAACAGTGTTTGTACAAACCTGCTTACAGAAATGAAATCATTTATCATGTGCTAAATTCATTGTTACAGTTTTGCGCACTGGTTATAAATGTAACCTGTATAATTGCTTCTCATTTTGCAAACATGCTGATCTTACATCATGTTTGCAAAATACAAGGACGCCTCAACAGAAAAAGGACAGAAAATATCTCCGTCTCATTATAACGATTAATTTTTTATTCGTTACATCGCTGCTGATAATTTCTTTATAAGTACGATAAAACAAGCGTCATAAGGTATAATCGCTGAACGGGAATACACGATTAAGCAATTTGAAATTTTGGCAAAAAGATTACAATATAATTTGCTTAAGTACGATTCTCAGTGCCATAATTTTTTCAATAGCAAAAGCATTTTGAGAAAATAAACACAATAAACACTTTTATATAAATTTAGTAGGTCTCTCCCTAGTTTAAAAATTCAAGCTGTTGTTAAGATCCGCCGATATTAATTAAAAATCATTTATAAATTATAAATATAATTATAATAAAATTTATAAATTAAGAATTGCCTACCAGTTATTGAACCCACTAGGATTTGAGGCACTACATTTTATTGCAAAACATACTTAATTCCTACTGCTGTAAAGTTGTGATTGCAATCATATGAGTAGGTATATCGTCCAACTAAGATCACCACGGGGAAGACCTGTGGAGCAACCATAAACTGGCTCATTCCAAATCGTATTGAGATATCATAGGGGCGATCATACTGCTATTAGGAGCGTTGTTATAATTGTTTAATCTCTTTTTGCATAAAATTCTCCCAATTGTTGCAATGGTTTTTATTTTCAAACAAGATAATATTGACATAACATAAAAGTGACTAAGTCTTAAAATTATTATAATAATTTGTAAGTACATGTATAAAAATAAAATGGAAAGTATTAGTTGATCCTGTAAAAGTTATAATTCATAAATCTTTCTCAACAGGCACTGCATAATACAATGCGCAATCTTTGAGATTTCTGAGTTGCAGATCACCGGTTTTCTTAGATAGGACATGTTAATTTACAAAACGAACGAACAAAAGATTTTTTCACAAAAAAATATTAAAAAATGCAATTAAGTATTTAAATATAAGCAGAACCTACAAAATTAGAGAACTATCGAAAAACTTATGAGTTACAATCTACATAGCCTTAGTATAGACGATTTTTAAAAAGGTGCAATTTTTTTGTATGATTTATCTTATCAATGCCTTTACCTAGGAGTGGGACAGTGTAGGCTAGTAAAAAAACTTATCAACGGAACAGAACTTTAATAATTAAAATCGAAAACACAACCCTTTTATGTTCATACTAGCCTATCCCGCGGTTTCACCCGCATGAATCTTGATCCCGTGGGAGTATCAGGATAAAAAGTACTCTATGTGTTAATCCAGGTTATAAACTATCTGTGTGCCAAATTTCATCCAAATCCGTTTAGTGGTGTTTGCGTGAAAGAGTAAGAAACATCCATCCATACTCACAAACTTTCGCGTTTATAATATTAGTAGGATAATCTCGTTGAATGAATTTTTCATCAAATAGTAATACGATTAAAGAACCAATCAAATTAATAAGGCATTTCAAATAAAATTAGTAGGACTAATAAGCGATTGAAACTATTTTGATCAACAAGTTAAACTCAAGTATTTTCCTTTACAAGACGATTAAAAATAAACTACAGGAAAATAAATAAACCCAAAAAGGGGGTTTGGAATATTGAATCGGGTGATTCGTCATTTCAGTCTCTAAGGAATAATTAGGTTTAAAATAAACAACGACTTAAATACTAGAACTTCTGAGAATTTGGCTGTTTACAGTAAAGTTGATTTACATTATTGCCTGAGTCAGAATGAGTGCATTAAAACTTATCATTCTCCAAGAAATTATCGTAACCTCCATAAATATTGTTATTAACAAGTATTGCAAACTTGTGTACATCTATTATTATGTTTTATTACAAAAAGTCGTGGAATTGCGGACACAAAGTACATTTCCTTACAGAAAACGATTGTTTTATTAGTTAACGTATTAATATATTCGTCTGTGAACCCTTATGTTTAAATCAATTTTCGGTAGTCTCTCTTTCAAATTCAGAATCGAATCGAATTCTATCCGAACTAGAAAAAATATGACTCTTTTGATTTATGAGGTCCGATTTACGAATAATCATAGGTCAGTTGTTAACGTCATCACAATTCTTCGTAGAACCTTGCACGGCTGGTTCCGGTGGTAGTTCACTCTATGAATTACAATTAAACTGCGATCAAAAATGCGCCTTCTAATAGTCATCCAATCACTGATATTTGTTACCAACTCGTCTGAGACTGAACTCATACAACTGTTTCTGTCTTTAATTTTAAAACAGTTTTCAGTAAAATTGGGGCTTAAGTTAGTAGTTAGTAGTTGTTTTTATACAACTCTCATTAGATTATGCTTAAAGTTGCAGATTGTGAGCACCTGGCTTTGAAATATTGAAAAGGATGTGTCATAATGTCAATATTGTGACAGCTGTCAGATTGTTTAATGGCGGAAAAAGGGAGAGCGGGGGGGAGTAGACAACGCGCTTACTTGCGTAATAAAGAATTCAAAACGTGAAAAACGTTTCTCATGTTAAGTATTTATTGAGTAACTACTAACAAGTAGCAAACATAAAAGCACGCCTTCTTCCCATGGGGGTAGGCAGAAACTACAGAACGCCACCTGCAACGATCTTTACAAGTTCCACTTTAAAATCATTCAGGTCTCACCACAAGTTGTGATTAAATCGAAATAGTAGGTATTGATGTAACGAACAACGCTGAGAAAACTGAGCACTTCACTAGTCACCTAAGCCAAGCTTTCTAGAAAATAGTCATTGCAATAAATATACGACTAATTGCAAATTTGCAATTAATAGTTTCACATACCATACTAGCAGTGAAACAGAACATCTGTTCAATTCCGTTCTCATTCATTAATTAGCATGATTTCTTTATCAGTGCCGAGTATATCTTTTTAATTGAGAAACCATATTATTTTTCAATCAATAATTATTAAGTAGGTACTAATTAACTTGTCTTATTATCCTTTTACCTTAAATCCAACCGTTGCGAAGTCATAATAGGTACGTTTTTTTGGGTGGCGAGTTCCTACAAAGTGCCGATTTCACCGATGTTACTGAACGAGTTCAGCACATGTTAAACACGTTCAAGAGCTGTCAGTGTCAATATTTAATAGAAAATAATGACACTGACAGATCTTAAACGTAGTTTATGTACCTACTGATCGCGTTCTATTTCATTGCTGAAATCAGACCTAAGGACAGGTCCTCCAAGGAGACCTATTGCTTGGAGATGAATTACTTTATTACTTAAATCTAGTCGATTTCGATCATGTGTTTTAATAGATATGTCTATTTTTTTGTAAGCATTTAGTTCAGTACAGGTAAAACTCCCATTATTTCGTCTATCAAAATCAATATAACGGCAACAATAGAGCCTTAATTCAATCATCCCATTGCCAAAATACCAATAAAAGACCTCCCCAAGAGTCTTTTCCATTAGAATCTCATTTTGGGACCCTTCACGCATTTTGTCATACAACTCTATGAGCACTTTATTATAGACATTATTCCTGTTTCTTTAAGACGAAGGGGAGCCGAAAATACTGCTCTATAACTATAAAACCGTCTGTCTGTCCCTGATTTAGAACACATAGGCACCTTTTGAATTTACTTTATATATTCACTACGAGGGGGCTCGCAAGGGTATTTGAAGAGTAGGCTTAGCTCGCTCAGACAATGAGGTTTGATTTGCATGTTTTTTTTTTTAAATTTATATTAGTATGTCATTTATTTACTCTTGACTTTAGTCTAGGTCAGAGGTGACAGAGACAAAGTCTACGATGGAGTGAGCTTACCCATAAGAAGCCTGTTCACTCTAACTTTGAAGAGATTCGGGCATTAATAAGTTGGGATTAGGTAATATTTTTTTGGGATTTCTGGTGATTTGATTATGAATGATTTTGGCAAGATGTATTACTTTTTTCTTCAATAATAAGTCCAAGAACTATCTGTATCCGCCCTAGAGTATATAACATAACCTCTCATCCATTGCCTCATTTATAATTATCGGTAGCACTAATTCTGGTCCCCACTTTTGGTATCTTATAGGTCTACATTACCACATTTCTACAATGCCTCGCTTTTTCCAATCCGACTACTGACAGACCATGATTCACGCTAAAGTATAATTATATTGCTTTAAGAAGCCTTTTACCATAAATAACATACATTTCTTCTACCGATGTCACACTATTTCTGCCACATTTCTGACGTGCCTACATTTGGAGTCTCACATTTGGCAATGAGTTCTTCCCGCACCTAGATTTAAAAGACCGTGATATTAAGAGCCCTTGCTAATATTCTCTAAACACATTATGATGTTAGGAAACAGTCAGTATTATCTCCACGCCTCTCTAAACTCATGGCAATTCGCATCACTGAAGGCCCACGATTGCCCACGATAACCATCATGATTCATCATCGGTTGCTAGGCGACCAACAATCCAGCAACTAGTTGCACAACCGGCATTGAAGAACAGCTGCCGAAATGCGGTCGTTACTGCCGAATTGTTGCGTAAACGATCATTGGTGTTATGTATGGTCGAAATTGAGCCTAACAGATTAAGGTCATGAAATTGTCAGGGAAATAGCAGCCATTTTAGCTAAAGCTATTTAAACGATACTTCTGGCCTACATGTTTCTGAATTAGAGAAGAATTTTCGATAAACCACAGATTGTCATCGGGGGTTTATCGAAAATTATTCGGGGGATCAGTCTAGGCAGCATAACCTAGGCATATTTTTATTATTAGCTTCTTGGTCGGACAAACATAAAGTGTAGGCGTCGGTCTCTTTAGTTTTTTTTTAAGGCTTTGGACGTCTGTTTCCGAGTCGGAAAAAACCTTCAACCTTCTCCATTCCTGTCTCTCTTTGGCCACTCTGCTCCATGCTGTTCCAACGTCCTGTCTGGTTTCAACATCCTACCTTTTTGGGTATATTACAATATACAGAAATGTACCTACATCTTAGACGTAAACTAGGCAAGTACAATGTCTTAGGAATTGGATGATAAGGACTATGGAAACCTTTTAATATCATCAAAAAATGGTACATAGTCTTATGGTCCAACAAATTCCTTGTTACTATGCGGGACTCGGACCCATGCCCTTGACCTGAAGGCGAGCGCTCGGTCACTGCGCCATTTGGGTCAGACAAACTATTGACTGCTAAAATCTGGGGCCTCAAAGTAGGTCGTTACTATGAGTTTATGAATCTATTTCTCGTAACTTTATCAAAATTATAATGTCAGTATGACTAAAGACGAAGGATTATATAACACATACCTTACGTACTAACATATTCCATATTTGATGTCACGATACCGCTACACGGTAAACAATATGAAACTGAATTAATGCACACTATGAAAGTAAATTGTCCAAAATCGTTTACTGAATCGATTTTTGTTATTTTTAATATAGGAAATTTTTTGTCACAAAATAAATTAAAACCACGTCAATTACACTCACTCTACCGCTGTACAGTGAAAACAAAACAAAATGGACGAAGTACATATTACGCTAGACCTTTATAATTATATGTATACGACTGCGCAGCATAGATTTGTAATGCGACCACGATTTTCTCTCACATACAGTAGAACTAATTAAATGCAATAAATAGGCTCGCCCCCTATTACATGGGACTTCAGCTTAACTAGCGAAATGTGGGTGTACTTTATGTACATCTCTGCCTAACCCTTCTGGGATTACAGGCGTGATGTTATGTTATGTTGTTATACATAATAGTAAAAATTCTGTGAATGTGTTATGATTATATGATATTCTAATTCGGGTGCTTGGTGGTGTGTGTTAGTTCCGGGACATGTTGTATTAAAAAGATGTTACCATTAATTTATAGGCTAGGTTTTCAATTCGCCTGAATATAACAGAATAGTCCTATTCAATATTGACCTTGGGAAACAAGACGGAAGTCCCGGGTTTAGCCGTTAAGCTTATACATACATGTAAATCATAGTGAATTATTAAAAGTAAAGCCTAGAAAAGAGACAGAACTTTTTTCAAATCGGATTTTATGATTTTAGATTCTTTGAACTTCTACTGATTTCTGCTGGGTACACTTTGCCTTAATATATCCAACATCGTGTTACTATGCATATTTTGTGCTTTGTTGAACAGCCAGCTCTGGAAAAGTCACTACTCCTAGAGATACTATATCGTCCTAACAAAAGAAAGAGCTAGAGATCACAAAAAATTGTATTAATCTATTTATTAATTGTTATTTTTTTTTTGCAGTTATTTTAAAATTAATTCCTCAACAAATTTACTTCATGGCGGCTGTACCGAAATAGGTCTATAATTTGTGGGGTCTGATGTACTATCAGATTTAAACAAAGGTATTATTTAAATATTTTTCATAAGGTCAGGAAAATCGGACATAAAACTTAATGTCTAATGATCTCTTGCTTACAAAGTAAAAAGAAAGAAAAGTAGGAACGTATTTACTTTAGGTTTAAACCTAGACCGATCTCGTAGACCAAAGGACTTATAAGAGTCGTTCTTCATGAAATAAGTCTCATAAATCAGCCAATCATGTTTATTCATCTACTAATTATTTATCATATTTTTCCAAACATGATTTGCAAAAAAATAACGTTCAATCATTATGATATTTGTTGTCTGCCCACGTAAGACCACTATTTGCATGCTTTCTAGAACAATAACTTGTTAAGACATCATATTTTGGCGCCATTTATCAAGTATACAGAGTAATCATTAATTTGTTTGTTTCTATTAATTACGACGTTAATAAGGCAAATTAATAAATATATGTGATAATCAGTAGTTAAGGTGTGTGTGATAGATAACAGGCATACAGTCAGAGTTACATTCGCGTATTATTTATACTTCTTCATTTGCAACCATCATCATCATCTTACCATAAGAACTGTTGAACTTCTAACCAACTAAAATTGTAATAATATAAACCGGCCGAAACGTACTCGACAATAAGCGGACGATATTATGTCCATGGACGTCATTAGGGACAGAATTTGAATATAATCGAAGCGGTTATCAGAGAGAATGAGAGCATTCACACGTCAAATGAATGTATTATTAGAACTTGAACGTATTACATTATGTACCTACATATTGGCAGAATACAATACATGATTGGAACTTCATTTACCTACCTGTATTTCTAACATTGCTTTTTAGATATTAGCTTCTCAATTTTGCCCAAAGGACAATGATGAACATAGGAAGACAAAAAAAAACAGATAATCAATTTCCCACCTTTAAATGTGGGACTACATAGTAGCCTTTCCCTACTCAGTTTCTAACTTACAATAATAAGGTGACTTAGCTCCTAGTGAAACCCACGCGAATGCACATGTATAATTCAGTGACGTTTTCTATGCTAATTCAATCGTGTGTAGCTCCTTGAATATACTCTATGATGGTATTATCATTAACTAATTTTATTGCTAATTCGTTCCCTAGGAACGGAATTAGCCGTTAAGTTGGGATTTATTGTGAGAAACCTGCCGCCTTGGTCTAGTGGTCGCAAGAGCTACTGCTGAGCATGAGGTCCTGGGTTCGATTCCCAGGTCGGACCTAGTGTTATTGGGTTTTTCTATATAGAATTTCTCAGTAGCAGCCCGGAGTCTTTATTTGTGCCCGGTTGATGGCAATAGGCTCGCCCCCTATTACATGGGACTTAAACATAACTGGCGAAATGTGGGTGTACTATAAGTATTCCTCTGCCTAACCCTTCTGGGATTACAGGCGTGATGTTATGTTAGTGTGAGAGAATGTTTTTGATTGGAAATCCTAGAAAAAACCCTTCATTGCATTGCATGGCGTCCATAAATCATATTATGTATCTACGTCTGACTATTCACAAGTCGACATGTCAATCAAGTGACGAAATTCAAGTTAATTTCGTAAAACGATCTCGTAATAAGCAAGTAGGAATGTAACCAGAAATTTTCTACTTCGAGAGGACGTTCGTGCTTATTTATTCAACTAGAATTATACACCATGAAAAATGCCTCACTTAGCTATATGTGAAACTGTAATTTTATTTTTGCTGTCAGTAACCTATCAAGTACTTTAGCTTTAGTTCTAACAACGATAATCAAAACCCGTCCTAGCCAGATCATCTCACTGACGCGTGACGCCTAGCAACAGGCTGAACTACGAGACGAAAAGCGCTCTGATTTCATTTAAAACCGTCTACAGAACTTGTTTGAGGGCGTCTCGAGGTTAGGTATTATAGAAAAATCCCCTCCGGCCCCCTCTGCCTCCCTCCCAACCGTCCACCCTCTGAGAGGCGCCCTCCGACCTTCCCCAACGTTCTTCTCGAGGTTAGGTCAATAACAGACTCCCTAGAGATTACTTTTTATCTCGTATGACTATAATTTTAGAAGTTTCTGTTTTATCGCTTTTTACTAGTACCGTAAATTAGAGCTTTATTGCCCTGTTTGTTGAGTTAGCAACAAATAAGGCAATTTAAAGTGTTTGATCAGTCTTATTTTGGACGTAACTGTGAATAAAAACGAGCAATGCACAGCAGGATTTTTTTTACAATTATGTTGTGTCCTACGCAACAAAAACTGATGCAGTAGTTAGTTCCGAGTTTATTGTTAGTACAATATTATTATTACGGCAATTAAAATGCTACACTAATCTCAAATTAGAAAAATGTACGCAAACTGGTTTGAAAATAATACATTTACATCACTTACTACACTCCCCCTCTTCCGTCGCATCGCGTTTCGTTTTCTTTCTTTAAAAATAAAATAATTGAAACTTATAATAAGTAAGAATGAACTTTAGTTCTTAACTTAAAATTGTATAGGCTCTACAGCCTATTGCTATCAACCGGGCACAAATCCAGACTCCGGGATGCTACTGTGTAATTCCTAATGGAAAAAAAAACAATTACAATTTGCCCTACCTGGGAATCGAACCCAGGACCACATGCTCAGCAGTAGCGCTTACGACCACCATATATTTCAGAAAACAAACATTGTTTTTTTTTTGCAATATTAGTTTTACTGACGTTATCACAGCAATAAATAATTGTTATTTTAGTTAAGTTTTTATTACAGTATTTATCGGTGCTTTAGGTCCAGTTCTTAGTTGTTTGTTTATCATTATAGATCAGGTTCAGTGACTCACTTGTTGAAACTAAACGCAACGCTTAGCCTAGCAACAGGAGCCCTACTGCTATTTATATTGCCGTCCGTTGCTAGGAATTTAGATCTCATCAATAAACGTAGTTTTTGCGAAATAGCTCTGCCTGGAGAGTTCAACGATTTGTATAGTAGGTTTTGTATTTTGAATAGATTCAGCTTGGTAGTTTCGTTGGGCAGAATGATTATATTTAAATACTGTTAATGATACCTATAACTTTTTTTGATTTATTTCTTTACTAAGTCAGAACACCAGTTTAAGTGTCTTCGAATTCAGTCAAAATAAATTATACTGTAATAAGTTATGTAGAATAGCTGATGCTGAAGATATAACATCTTTGAAACTCTGTCCCTTCCCTACATAAAACCGAAATGCGTGAAACTCATCAACCTCAAGATTTTCCAGGACAATATCACGGTGGTTCAAAAAGCTGTAAAATCAAAACTTAATTATCGTAAGGCACGAGATTGCAGGCGTGTTTTCAACCAACGCGGCTCTTAGCTCTACGTATTGTGATACTCGTACCTTCGGGTCGTCGCCGTCGGCCGTCGCGCGTCGGTCGCCCCGCACGGTCGTCGCGGCCACGACCTTGTGTGTCCCTGCTCAGGCGCAGATAACAGGCTGTTGGCTGTGTCGTGATAAGCCTTTGCATGTTATGTATTTTTAAAGTTATATAGACTCGGAGCTAAGAGAGGATTTTAGATTAAGTACTAGAAGAAAAACATACATTAGTACTCTTTTTTGGATTCAGGTTTAAGTTATCCTACGAGTAAAAATCTGAACAAAAACACATGTATTTCGACCTAATGACACGTTAATAGAAACTACATTACTAATTTAAATTACAGTGAACACTGTCTTGCCAATACAGTGGAACGGAACACAAAACTTTAACCTACTTGCTAATTTAGTAACACAAATTTTAGTTTTCCTAATCCAGTGACCTAATTCACAAACGTAACCCAGATTTCGCATACCACGATATCACATTGCAAATCAAACGACAGCTAGCAAATTAAAGTACAAAGACAGGGTTACTAGCTCTATTGCAAACAATTTAAATCTCATTCCAGACAGCAACAACACACACCATTTGTTGCAGCATTTTACGTCCATGAAATAAAAGTATTACAAGTATTTTTATTAGTATAAAAAGCTAGATAGTTAACACAATGATTAATAAAACTTTTTTGTTTTGTAATAAAATGTGTGTCTTAAAAGTCATGAGTAAGAACTAACATTAGTTAGTTATTTAATGACATTTCAAATGGTATTAACTGAAAAAATTACACTGTGTTTTTTGTGAGTTGTGACGTTTTATTGTATAGTATGAAAACCTCAATGTTTGTTTGTTGTTTACTATAATTTTCGTCATATAAAATGTATCTATATGTAAAATTTGTGTAATAACCTAAAAATACAAAGTGAAACATTTTCATGACTCCTATATATGAGTTAGACGCATGACGCTGTCCTTTTCATTCGTAATACATATTACATAAAATGTATTTTCATAAAAGTATATGTTTACATTTTATTATCATTCAAAATTCACCAGTGAACAATGACAAGTCTTTCCACATTTACAAGAGTCATCATACATTAACATTAAATTTTAACAGATGTGTCTTGATTAGCTTTTTTTCTGGTTAGTTCAGGTTTCTAGCCAGGAAAGCCGCAGAGAGCAATGGCCGTCCGAGTCATAAGAGGGTACCGCACGATCTCCTACGAGGCGAGCCGCCTTTCAGTAGTTTTCATACCATATTTTTAGTACTGCTGTTTTTCTGTAATTTTAGTTTTTCAGAAAAAATTAAAAAGTTCGATTGTAATACCTATTTGCTTGTGTCATTTTCTTGTCTATAATATATGATGTTGGACACATAATATGAAACATTTTTGTTGCACTAGATACAGACTGCTGTCGCCATGTCGTCACATGGAATTTTGTGCCTGCACTCTACAAATGTGCCGTAATGAGAACAAAGCTTTTAAATATTGATTTTCGCTAAATGCATCTACCTATTTAATATTTGATCTTGATTTTTGTCCTAAAAAAAATGTGTCTTTTTACCGTGACGTTGACGCTACGTCACTATTGTTTTGTTCGCTACGCCACGACCAATTTGGTTGACCATTTCGAAAGCTTGTGCAAATGGTTACGCAACATACGAACAGCACACGTCGAATAACTACCATAGAAACGAGTTCTCGACCAAATTACAGATCAATTAAATAAATTTGTCATTTTGTCTTCTATCTGTCATGTCGTGTTCCGTTGTCAAAATGCTATATGCGTGCTGTTCGAAACAGTCAGCTTAATATACCAACAAAATCAGGCGTTGGTCAGTTATCTGGTTTTTTGTTTGCCAATATGTTTGTTTCTGTTTACAAATATGTTTGTTTGTGTTTCACAAAAAGTAGGTTCCTAGGTTTTGTGCCTTTCTCTACTGTCTGTAATATTTACTTATGATTGTAAGCTTATGCAATCTTTTTTAAATTACTTTGTGAGGGAATGCTAGCTCTTACAGTAGGTCCAGCATCCGAAACCAGCTGTGATAATATCCTCAAAATTCGTCTTATACAAAAGATTCTTCATAGTGTATATGAAAATCTCTTAGTACAGTTTTTTTTAAATATTCTTGCATGTTACTTGTTATATAACTTCACCATAATAATAGGTACCAACATTAACACTGTGTTTAAATGCATGAGCCACAGTTTCACAGTCCAGAAAAGCAGTCACCAAAAACAGTTTAAAAAAAACTATGTACTCACGCTGGCAAGTTTTATAAGCAATTAATTTGATATATAGCTACATAATGCTAGATTGGTAACTGCGAAGTTGTACTTTTTCATTTAAGTTATGTACTTACTTATTTTCCAACTTGTATCTATCACCAACACTACTATTTCGATAGTGTACCTTAACTTTTATTTATAATATTATGTCAGAGACCATAATCCACAAACATAAAAGTTAAAGAGTAGTTATATAGTTATATTATATAGTTATATATTATTATAGGCAGTTCTTTAAAATAACCTTTCAAAAATCATTGACAAAATCATTGGCGAAGACATTGATTTCAATCAATTTACACCAAATTGAGTAGTATCTGAGATATATAATGAATAATTCATATCTAGATTTATACAGATAACAGAAAACAGCTGGTGTGTTTATATTTTTTTTACTATTTAGTTTTACAGTCAATGTTTCTTAGAATACTTTCAAAGTTTCAACAAGTTTATCAAATCAAAAAGTTTTTTAGTAAAAGGCAAAATAATCAGATACCTATATTTTAATATTTTTTACTTTTTTTGCTTTTATTTCCATGTTATTATGTTATGTGTCAGGTGTGTTGATTATTTCACAGGTGATGATATTATCCTGATCCAGATGATTTCAAAAGCCATGTGACATAGCACAGCACTTCAGGCAACGAGCTGGAAATGTAGAAGAGGTACAAAACCTTTTTGGTAAAATGAAAATTGGTAAATTCATTTGTCCTAAAACTCTACAGACTTATTCTAACTAACAGTAGAATTCCTAAGTCCGAAGATAAATACGTTTATTATTGCATATAAATGCTGTAAAGGTGGGTGTCTTTAACTTTATTTATATCTTTTGAAACTAAGTTTAATACAGTAGATACTTAATTTTATTTTTCTGAACTTTTTAAATTCTGTTGAATTTCGTTTCAAGACTAGATTAACTACCATTTTCAATATTTGAGTGCAAAGTATTTTTTTTATCTCTTTCCTAGAATTTGCAATTATTTTGATTTTGATTTTTTTCACATTCAGGAAAACAAGTAAGTTGTATAAATAATTAACAATTTTAGTTTAAAATACCTTGCTGTTTTATTGCGCCGTTATATTACGCCTTTGCATGCGATTAAAATGGTTGGTGTATATATAAATAGTAGTATTTATAAGGATCTATAAAATTTATAAATTTTAAATGTCACTTTATGTTTAAAAAAAAACATTATCTTTAACAAATTAATATTAATATATTCATAGGTCAGATCTGTATAGCCGCCTTAAATTAAAATAAATAGCACACACAAGGCTATTAATAATAATTGTTTATATCGATGTGCATCCGTATTTTTAATGCATTATTAATGTCTACATTAAGTTATCTAATTTTAAATTCTTCCTTGTTCATTATTCACTGCTCAGCCGCAGTTTAATAATAAAATTGACTAATATACTAGACAGCACAACCTGAAAGAGTTTATGAAACAAAAGGTGAATAAGTGTTTGTAGTAGGTATGAGGGTCAGTCACGGAAATTAATTTCTATGCAATTTACAAATTTATACATTTACGTTGTTATAAAGCAAATAGATCCAACTGTAAAAAAAAACTTAAAAACACCTTATTGGTGATGTTCTTCAGAAAGGTCAGGTGCCTAGTAGACACTTAATTTCCCTCACTTTTCAAATAGCTTCTGAAGTAAATACATTTTGTTATTTTGTGCCCGTTTTCTACAAGGATGTTAAGTCAGGGTGGCGATTAAGTCACCTGTATACATCAAGGGGGTGATTTTATCCGTCATTTTAAACAATTCTCTACAACCGTAGATCATTTCGATGCATGTTGAAAAGTTTTAATTTTTCCAATTCGGGTATGAGTTTCATAGCGAAAGTTGTCTAGAACGTGTAGAATCTTGCCCTTGGCGGATGCAGGTGACTTAATCGCCACCTTGTATAATATAACTACCTAAACTAAAAAAAAGATTTGAGTATAGATTTGTATAAATTCTCTCAAATTTAAATCGAGATTAATGCTTAAGCATTATTCTATCAGAGCCTTGGAAGTAACTAATTACCCACTTTTACATTTTCCAACAGAGGACAGCATACATGCTTCGTCTAATCGCGCAGAGCTGAGGAACGGTTCGGTGTAAGAGAATCAACAACGTCGAACTGCGATCAGTGCCGATGACCTCAGAAAAATTGATGAGAAGATGATCGAGACGCTAAAGAGTTCGCTACAATTCAGGTAACAAAACAAGTCTAAACACAATTAGGTATTCGCTAAAGCCAATGTTCACGCCACGTAAAAGTGTTACAACACACATGTCTGCCAACTTTTGTCCGCCACATGTTTTCGAAACATTTTCCTGCGTTTCCACAAATTAATAGTTTTCACAACAGGAGAACACTAGAATCTCATTTTTTACGGAAAATGGAATTCGTTTTCAGAAATCCGACTCAGGTAGGTCGAGGTCGTATTTTTGAAATTGGTTACCCAAGAATTGGTCCAGAATATTTTCAACGAATTGATAATTTTCCATTTGACATATAGTCATGTCATGGCAGCAAGTAATTCAGATCTCATCAAATTAATGATTTTTACAACGCTATAATAAATATTTATCATTTTGTTTGTTATTCGTCGGTTGTACCTAAGTTGTAGTAAGCGGGTTCAGTTCTGGGCCAAATGTAAATCTTTCTGTTACAATGTACTGCGGTGGATGTTACCTATTATAATATTATAAGTAAAATGAGTGAAAGCCAGTATTTTTTTTCATTTTTGCGAAAAAAATGATTGATTGATTTTGTATGTAAGTAGAAAGATTATGTATGGGTATAATAAAGGGTATAGAGACATGTTAAAATACATATTTATTTACGGGAGTATTCTGTGTTTAATAATAAGTAGTAAAAACTCATTAGACTTTTTGATTTGCGACAATAGGGCAAAGGTCTCTTCTCAAAAGAGAAATAACGGCATAGAGCAACTCTTAGGTATAACAAAGAAGACCAACTGTTTTTTGTTTTTTTCAGTTATGATTTGATTCATTAATAAGACATAATGGGGATGATGTTTTTTTTTTAAATCTCAATTTTTATTTTATTTCCAAATAGTGCAAATACTATTACAAAAAGTGTAGTAGCTTAAAAAACTTCCAGGTTAAAAACGTTTTAAAGTAAGTGTTAGACTAGGACAGCACTATCGTAGAAGTGACACCACGACTAACAACTTCATACTAGCGCCGTACATTGTCCGTACCGCGTGACAAGGACGGAAATAATCCCCTCCAAAAACTTTTAAAGCGTCTATCTTCTTCATATTTACATCGATTTAAAAGATTATTTCTATTATCTACAAATTTATACCATGCCTTGCTATTTTTCGAACATTTTTAATAGTAGTCATCATCCCAATTATAACAATACCTAATTAGGATTAGGTATTGTTAACTCCTAACTTCTTAACTAATAACATAAACATTCACGCTAAAACAGTTGTACGGATTTGGAAATTTGACACATGGGTAGAGCACGACCAGCACCCTAACTGCGTAACACACTTTCGTAAACGATTACGACTAATCTGTTTGATTTTGACGGTTCAAGAACATTCATTGCGTTCTATATATTGTTGAGCAGAATTTTTATAGAACTTAAGAAGCAATGGATTAGCAATCTGTTTCAAAACGATTCAGATTCCGATTGATTGTGTATTACGCAATTAGGGTGCTGGAGAATGAGAATAATTTGTTTGTAAAACATAGGTACACTTAAAGAAGAACATAGGTTACTTTTCATCGGATCGCAGACGAAGTCGATGGTTAATGTTTTTTTTTTGTGATGTACACTAAACTTTATTTAAATTGATTAATAAACAAAACATAACATCAGGCCTATTTCCCAGACGGGTTATTAAGAAAACAAATTCGCTTTGAAGGCCTTAACTAAAAAACAAAAAACATACCGTAAGAACATACAGTAAAATATCTACAAATATGTATATCTATAATTTATAAGATGTACATAATAAAGAGTATTCTATTTATATATCTATACCCATAAAGGTTTTTATTATGATATTATAATATTATAAACGCGAAAGTTTGTGAGTATGGATGGATGTTTGTCACTCTTTCACGCAAAAACTACTGAACGGATTTGGATGAAATTTGGCACGCAGATAGATTATAACCTGGATTAACACATACAGTACTTTTTATTCCGCTACACCCACGGGTAAAACCGCGAGGAGCAGCTAGTCAGCAATAAAACTATTTCAAAAAAACTCACTAAGTACATATTCCATTCACAATACAAATAAAAAACTTTACAGTTCAAACGCCATCGCCAGAGCGGTCTCGCTGAAAACCTATAAAATGAGGCCCAACATTTTTGTGTCGCCATTCTAACTGGTTAGTCTGTTTAAGCCTATTGTACTACAATTTTTCCTGTTTGCTGGCACAAAAAGTGGTAAAAGGAAGTAATGACCTAAATGTTGGTTTGTTGGTTAAAATAGGCTATTTACGAGTTTAAAAAAAAAATTACTTATGCTATTTACGAGTTTTTTTTTTAAATTTTACTTATGCTATTTACGCATTTTTTTTATTTTTTATTACAAGGTAAGTCCAATAAGTGAAACTAAGGAGTTAGTAGTACCTGTTATTAGTTGGCTCATGTTCAGCTCGTTAGGCTTGTGTATTTGAATTATGATGTCCATTTTAACAGTATTTTCCACTTAGAATTTTCATGTTAAAATTGTCTTTTCTAAAAAGAATCATAATAGAACTTTACAGGTTATTATAGGTATATAACTGGAGACAAACAGTAATGGCGTATAACTTTCGATTTCATGTTTTAAAAAAAAAGAAAAAAGAGAAATATTAGGAAAGGTTCTAATAAGCCCAATTCTTTTTTTATTTTTTGGGAATGGCATCTCGCAGTTCAACCTATGAGGTTTTCGTCTGCTTAAACGGACTTGCCTGTGGTTGCCGTAATAAATTAAGGCCTCCAGCCGGGACTTAAGCGCAAATGCTATCAATACAACGTTAGATATTTATTTTAGCAAGTAATTCTGTTTTCCATACAAAATGTTATATCGACTACTTAGAAAAAAAAACATATGATTTAATCAGTATGTCCTGCTAGATAATTGACCCATACACAATAATTATATATTTCTGAATAACACTATGTACGAGTATACAATGAAAAAGGCGGCCATCCAGGCGCTTGAAAACAATTGATAACCTCTACAATGTACCGAATGTACCAAGATGTCATCGTTCCCAATCAAATCCCAACTATTCACGACGAATCAAACGTTCGCACAGCCACACATATTAGGGCACATAAATGTTTATGTATCACATTTTTGCATGTCTGCGTATATTTATAGCAGTGGGCGGCGGTGTGCTCGACCTTGCGCCCGAGACGAACCTCACACCACGACGCGGGATTTCACCTCACTAGCAGCGCAGCAATCGAAAACAATCAACATCCAATGCTGGGTCCAGTCAACAGCTTGATACCGTCGCAGTTGCTACACAGCAATGTATGCCGAGTAGAGTGTGCTGGTCGGTACTGTGCGCGTTCGGTATCTGACGCGCGCCTCCAGTCTCGTTCGCCAATTTCGCGCACAAGTTCATCGACTTTTGACAAGGATGCATGAATCAAGTGTAATAAAACGATACGGCATCGCTCTTTGTTCCGTCCGGACGGTTGCCGCATTGTTTTAGGAACACTGACCTTATTAAAATTCTCTAACGTTGTGTAGAATTCATTGAGCTGCATAAATTGTTGTACTTTTTAAAATAATATTGTGATCAAAATCTATTTCTTTTGTATAAAATTACGTTGCATCAGAATTGTTTTGTCCTATTGATAAGTGTGAATAAATATACTTACCTATTGAAAATAAAATATTTTGCATTTGTAATTTGGTGTTTTATTTATTTTGACTACAGTTTTAATCGCAGCATAAATTTATTTTGATCTAGTGAAAAGATGCCAAGTCTACAAAATCTGTACGGAGATATTTCTAATTACCAACAAATTCCTTTACATAAACTATTGGAATTCTCGTAATACAGATGAAATACTTACTTATTTGCAGACAATGATTATCTATTAGTTGACGATTAACCATGCATTTTTGACGATTAAGCGTCGCACAATATGCACATTTAAAAGCAAATATGTTTAGCCTACAATATTATGGCCAAACCATTAGTTACAAAAGTGTCAAACACACATAATAATCACACTTTAGACCATGATGACATTTCAGGTCAATAGGTCACTGTATTTCTGTTATCCATCTTCATTGGAGTTACGTTCCTACCTACTTTGACAAATTGCCAAGTTATCAGAACTTCTTCTATTTAGAGAAGAATTTCTTATATTCTGTCAACGAAATAAATTTAATCTCCTTGATACCTGCAAACTTAGGTGAATGCGCTTAGTCAATGGCGTCAAACTTAAGCATCAGTAGTGCTATTCTGTAACTAACCTACCGTGAAAACTTAGGTAGAGTGAGCTGTCAGTGCCACTGATGCTAGGGATTGGCCAAGCCGGGATGACACTGACAGCTAACTCCACGCAAGTCTTCACGGAGATATCTTTACAGAATCGACATACAGATGACATGACAGATCACTCGAAATCGACAGTAGATAGTCTCTTCAATCAAAATATAATACCGCATCCAAAAAACGACGGCATCAATTAATACACTAGTCGCTCCCTGCAAGGAGTGTCACACCTACATGGGTAATCAATTGTGTGTCGACACACACAGACACACACGGACACAATGAATTCATTCGACGGCCACCGCCCGATCGGGTCACCATGGGGTTTAAAAAAAAAAAGAATAGCCTATAAAAGTCAGAGAGAGGACGACTTTTGCCGATTTTGATGGGAATGTGAATAAGAAAAAGGCATAGTGACTGGGCATTGATTGGTCTGTTATCGCCAGTCTGCTGAATAACTGAATACTTGTGACGGCAGAGGCTGGCTTTGATTTACGAAACTTAACGGTTTAATAAGCAATCACGGTGGGTAGCGTGATCACCGAAAAACTTGAGGGCTTGTAAAATGTTTGGACCATACGGTTATTATAAGCATCTTGCGTCTACACTTCAGTATACCTACCCTAGACTGCCTCGTTATTCTAGTGGTCGCAAGAGCTACTGCTGAACATGAGGTCCTGGGTTCGATTCCCAGGTCGGGAAAATAAAAATATTTATGGTTTTTTTTTCAATTAGGAATTTCTCAGTATCCTGCGCAGCATTACTACGAAAGAATCGAGTTTTGTCGACGAAAGAATAGACAAGGGGCAGATAGAATAGACAAAAAGACAGATTCCTTTAGATATTTGTCTATAATGGATTTGTGCCCGGTTGATAGCAATAGGCTTGCCGATTAATGGTACTAAAACATAACTAGCGAAATGAGAGTGTACCTTATAAATTTTTGGTGCGCTGATTGTAAACGAAAATCAAAAAGTTAAACAAAAACCGATCATATGTCTTATTCAAAATGTTAGTTCGAAAAATGGCCATTGCACAGATAAGTTGGTCGAAGTATACCTACATCTCTACCCAACCTTCCGGAGTATACAGCCGTGGTGTTAGGTTATCTTCAGGGATCTATCTGTCTAGGGGTGAGCTTCGCTGCGCATGATTTTCTACTAAAGGTGCTGAATGGGACTACAGGACCTAAACGCAATTTTTATAAAGCATAAAAGTATATCCACTGCAGTAAACAAAATCAGAAAAATATTAGATGATATTCTTTAGGAAAATTATGCTACATAAATAGAGTGTTGAAAACTTAATACAACATAGTTGATACCATCGCAAAAAAACCTATAATAAACATGCAATAATTCAGATTTTTGTCAGATTATTCTACCAGCAACATATTACCGTAATATTGTTTAATTTTTTAAGTCAACAGGTTTTTTGTAAATAGATAATAGCTTAATTTTTTACAATAAATAACCCGCGTTGTGTCATCGCTCTTCTCTTTCTTTTCTATGCAGTCTGACAGTGACAGTCTTTTAGCTCTTGTCAGCCTCTTAAATAGAAATTAATCACAATATTTAATGGATGAGGGCGAGTTTGTAAGAATTCTGTTTATTTAATAGATGCAATGATAGAGAAACGATTGATTGCACTTGTCAGACTTAGGAACACAAACATGAACTAAATAAATCTGGAACGTTTAGAATGCAAGATTGGTAATTTTGGAAGTAACTGTATTGATCAAAAATACATTTCAATGCACGACCATTTATAAAAGTTCCAAGTTTAGATGTGACTGTTCGGAGGAAATCAGACATCTATCTTAATCATTTTACTTGAAAAACACAGGTCAATTTATCACTATTTACAGTACCTTCATAATCTGTCATCTGAAATCTCAGTGACACAAATACAACGTTCGTTTGTTTGCGAAATCTATCTAGCACACGTGAATGAATTCTTAACGGCTTTAAACGGAAAGTAAGTTTTCTTCCTATAACAAATAACGAATCGTACCTAATTGAAATGGGTAATCCCATTTTAAACACACAATAATCAATATAAAATACATTCTATATTGGCACAAACGGGTAGCAAAAAAAAAGTGAATTCCTAACTCCAGTGGCCCTAGTGTGTGTGAGGTTATTTTAAACGTCTCGACTTTATGCATCGACCGCGTTCGGCGCTCCGATTGGCCCTTGGCAATCGGAGCGCAACTTTCGAATGGCGAAGGGCCAATCGGAATGCCGAAAGCGGTCGATGCGTAAAGTCAAAATAGTTAAAAGAAACTCGCACTAGGGCCTCTGAGCTGTATTAAAGAATGCATTGTAATTGCTTCTAATTGATTAATGGACGTTCTATCTGAAATACTGTGATGTATACGAAATACGAAGTTATGATAATGTTTAAGCTCTACTAATAAATTGTAACATTAAAAAAGAGTCCATGCAGTTTCTTGCCCGTTCTTCTCCATAGGTACCTACTACGCCATGGAATGTGCAACTAGCGTTATATTTCTGACTGACCGACTCATTGACAATTCAAAAGTGCCTGTAAATGGTTTTGCTAAAATAAATGCTTTGAGTTTGAGTTTGTTCCAACTAACAGTCACATACAGTACAATCGGAAAGACAGTAATCAGGCAGGCCGAAAATGGAATATATTTAAAAGAAAGCTGCTTTGTCAGCATAATTATACATAATTTACATTCATTCTAAATATTTGCAATCTACATTGAGGTACATTTAATTCGTATTTAAATTCATTTCTAGCAGAAGCGGTTATGTGGCTAAATTATGATTGCACGCGAAAATAGTGCGGATATTGTTTTACTAGTATACATAGTTCTTACCATAGCTACATACTATGGATGTCAGACCTTCACGGGTTCCATATTCTTGCAAATAAATATTTTGATTTGATTTGATCTGTACCGGAAAGGCACTCAAATACAGTTTGAAATATCTAGAAATCATTCTACGATTTTACATTTACATTATTTTCACTCTTGTCCCTTGTCTTGTCAGCCAAGATCTGCCACAGACCGTTGTTTCTCCTATTCTCTAAACAAATTAATGTTTGTCTCGTATTAATTTTGCCATCTACTTCTATCACCATGCCAGGTTACAGCCTCTACAGTGCGTATGTAAATGTGCATACATCTAGATTTGCAAACTATCAAGGTGACAGAAAAACATCATTCAGGTCTTCTCCGAAGAGTCAAACAAGGTGAGCTGATAACAGAGGCCTACCCACATTTTGATGACGATATTTTTCAGTCCAATACACAATCTAAATACTAAAAGCAGTGTTGCTAGAATTTTCTACCAGAACGTAGGACACTGGCCACCTATTTTTGGTTAGTGAGACGACATGATGGAAGAATGGAAATAAGAAATAGTGGAGGCTTCGGCAAAAGAAAAAGAAGTTTTTTGGAAAAAAAAAGTGAGGCTATATAAATATAGTTATAGATTTAGACTGTATTCTATAGATAGAAATTAAGAGTTTAAATTCTTACCCGGGCTTACGAAAAGCTTAGAAGGAAATTCTGCATTTCAGTGCTTGTAATATAAATGTATCGTTGGCAATGACATAATGATTATCCAGATACAAATTAGAAGTCACGAATATTTTTCACATAGATCCTGAAGAATTATTGAGCTATTAAATCTAGACGAATTACGCACAATTCGGTACTAATATTTTGGTAGGAGACAGACCAAACCAGAGTGTAGCAACGTATCATAAGATTATCTTTGGCACTTATAATGCCTTCTATCCATCTTCTGGCAATCACGATATACTTATCTATAGCCAGTAATTTCTTGGATATGATAACCCGGACGCTCAAAACTACGATCCCCTAGGATATATTCAATACGTAACAAAAGAGCTAAATCGCTGAATTTCACTGGAGATGCAGGAGCTACTTTCAAGGCGCATAAATACCGCACGATTGGACAAACACAAACCCGTCTTTGCCATTAAATGGCCTTCCGGCTATCCAAAACTAAAATAAAATGTGTTACATGTGACAAAAAAATTACCAACCAAGAACAAATTGCACAAAATCCTCACTCCTATTTATAGTTGTGTTGTCGACATAATTGGAAGCTAGTTTTTCCCTGTCAGCCTCACTTTACGTCACAACAATTTTCGGTGTTTCCGGTATCATTTAATGTTTCCGCTTTATTTTACAACTTTAGAAGTAACAGACCGTATCGACATTAACATGGAGTTAATTGTTCTTGTTCTTAATTCCTGCTCTAACAAATACGTTGTCAGAATACGAATGGCCTTTAAACCAGACCTAGAAAACATGCGTGTTTAAAATTTTGAGCCGAAGGTCATGCCATAAAGCATACAGTGTGCCTTCAAGCCTTCAATGTGAGCAGCTAAGAGCTGGCTTTGCAGTCACTAACCTGCTTATTAGGTTTAGGATACACTCAAAAGTGAACAACGGTTATATCTATGGCTATAATGTTCAGTTAATGAGAAACCTAAGCCTTTGAACCTCCAAAGGTTTAGGTTAAGGGCCTGAATGGAACTTATTAGCGTCTCTATTCACAGTTGATTAAGACTTACGAGTGATTATTGAAGAAAGTGTTGGTCCTCATTATGACAACAGTACCTACAGAAAAACCTTGATCTAGAAAGTCGAGTTATTAAAACAACATTATTTTGCAAATAACAGGCCCTTACTCGAGCACAAACACCATTCTAGTAGTAGGCCTTCTCAAGATCTCTTCAAACTCCTTACGTCTTACTACAAATATTATGATTTCCCAAAAAAACTAGTTTTCGGGGCAGAACCGTAAGTAAACAACGATGTTCATCTAAAATATTTTATTTAGTATGTTCCAAGGTTTATTTAACTTGTTTAAAAAGTAAATAATAAAATATTGTAGTGTCTACGAGTCTACTATGTCTAAATATTTGGTTAAATCTGATTGTGTGAGAAATTTGCTGTAAAGGAAAACGTCACAAGTATGACTGGACAAAAATCGCCTCAAACGAGAACTTCATGCGTGTCGTGAAGGCACATGTCCTAAGTAAAGGCTATTTATGTATGAGTTTTAGCAATGCAGTGAAAATGAAAATTACTAATATAAACGTAAGTGAAATAAACTTTCATTCAAGTATAATTTAGTGTTCTTCTGTTTCAAAAGGTTAATCTTATAACACTCCATGATGAACACTTAAAGGTGGTAAGTATGAATAAATAGAAATAATTATCGACTCAGTCGGGCACAGCAAAATTTAAAGCAAGAGAGTAAGAGAGAGAAAGAGCGATTTAATGATTGTCCATATTACTAAATATTTAAATTATTTCCTATCTACTTGTCTGCCATGTCCTGTCCATTGTAGAAACCATAAGATGCCTGTGCTATCCAACAGGTTATTCCTGTTTTCTTATTAAACCTTTCCTAGAACCTACCTTTAAAACGAATCCGGATCACAGTATTGCCAGCCGACCGTAAATAAAGGACTGGCTGATGTTACTAAAACAAAATCATTTCGTGGTTCCCAATGTGACCAATAACACGCCGCTTTATGACCTCAAATTATTGTGACCCATATAACTCAATTGACAGATTCACAATGGCCGACACGAGGTAGCTAGAGAAATTGGATGTCATTGACTTTTGCCAACTTATTTTGGACTTGTCAGTGGTCATCATCTTCATAATGATGATGACCACTACGGTCAAGTCAAGTCCGTATTTAAGAGGTAACGATTTCACATTGAGTAAGTAAGGGTGATTTTCGTTTACCACAGATTTGCGAAAGACTGTAGTACTAGGCAATGATTGTTAACGTGTAGTACAAAAGCATTGAGACATCCCGAGAAAGAACAAACATTGAGTTCATTAAGTTTGCTCTGATTCCCTGCACATTTAATCGGAAGAGTCCAAGTGAATTAACTTAGGAATGAACTATTTATAGGTAAGTACTTGCAAGTTTGTGAGAAAGAGGGAACCCCTGCCATGTGCACATGGTGACCACCAGGGTAGTATTAAGGCTTCCTCAAACCGGCGCGACGCCACCGGTGCCTTTGTGTCGCGCTGTGGCATCGCGCCAGTGTACGAGACTTAAGTGAGGTGAAAATCCCACACTTCCCGGGCTTATCCCCAAAGCCCGGGCAAAGGGTGTAATGATATACCTCCTTTCATTAACATGTCTAATTAAGCTAGTAATGGTCATCATAAGTAAGAGCGCTGATGTCTGAGATACAGATATCTTTATATCTAGTTCAGACACAGCTATGCCGCATAAATTTAAGAAACCTCGAATGTGTCGTGTAAATCTGTTCAAATGTAACATATTATGGTCTGTGTCAATAAATATTAAAATATTAAATATAAATTAAAGGTTTCCCCCCAACATCTAAAAAAAAAACAAGTTGTGGAAATTTTAAGTTGGTAGTCGATTTGCCAAATAATGATTTTATCTGACTTTACATTCTACTCGTAGAAATGTTTTCAACTTATTTTTATTCTTCCAACTAAGAAACCATACAAAGTGGCCAGGCCAGTTACGTATAATCAAGGCTAGACTTTTTACGTCTTTTTTCAAGTAGGTACTACTTACCGATCCCGACTGGCTGCATTAGGCACCGTCCCAATAGCCCGCGATTGCGCGATCATCGCAGATTCGCGCGAATTTTACTCGTACGAACGTGCGATCAAACATATTAGACTCGAATAGGTGTCCTAACTGACAATCGCACGACGCTGTCGCGCGATCAAAATATTTGTTAAACCTATTCGCGCGAACTTAGTTCGTACGTACGCGCGATCAAACATATTGAATGGGGAAGGTCGGGCAAAGCTAATTGTAGATGGCGTGACCATAGCTAGGTCCCTACGGCCTACAATAAATTTGACATTTCGTTCATTCATTTCATTTTATGTTCATTCATGAGTTTGATTTTATTTCACTATTTCGTTATTTTCAGTGATTTCAGTATTTAAATCAAGTACTTGACATGGAAAGTGTCAGAATTTTAAACTTTGAATATTTCCTCGTAATCACTTTCTTCAAAATGTTCCAGGACATAAATTCGAACTCAAAAAAAAATCTGTACGAATAGCTTTAAACCACAATCTTCTAATTTTAGGGGCTTACGAGAAATTCGGACTCCAGTTTCGGAGTCAATTTTCACTAAAATAAAATAAAACCACATCACGCCTTGTATTTTTAGCTTGTGTTGGGAACTAGCTACGACAGCGCCATTTTGACAGTTGCCTTCCCCATTCGAATAGGTGTCCTAATTGAAATTCGCGCGAATCGCGTCGGTGCAGCGGGGCACCGCGCCCGCGCCCCTCTCGCCTTGCCGGCCCGGCAAACTTAACGACGACGTAGCACTGAGTGCACTCCGTTGCTCGCGTCGTCAATTCGCGCGATGATCAATAGGACACCAGTTTTTACCATCGCGCGTACACGCGATGTTCGCATCACTTACTCGAGCGATGATCGCGCATTCGCGTTCTATTAGGACGATGCCTTAGGTTTTTGTTAGACGACTCGGCCTGTCTAAAGATTATAATCTTGAGTGACGTCGAAAAATTATTGATCTGACGATCTTTAGTTCGTAGTCGGTAGGGTACTATTACAGGGTTAATTTAATAGGTTGCAGATAGAGCTTTAGGTACTATGAGGCTACTAAAACTACTGTTGCGACTACCTCGATTTTGCAAAGCCTCAGAAATGTTCGCGGTAATCTTTACCAATGAATTTCATGTCATCATTCTCAAAAACTGACTGACTGCCTCGTTGCTCTAGTGGTCTCATTCGCTACTGCTGAGCATGAGGTCCTGGGTTCGATTCTCAGGTCGGGCAACGTGTTATTCGGTTTTTCTATCTGGAATTTATCAGTAACAGCCCGGAGTCTGGATTTGTGCCCGGTTGATGGCAATAGGCTCGCGTATTACATGGGACCTAAACATAACTGGCGAAATGTGGGTGTATTATAGGTACACCAGTGCGTTCTAAAAAAAACGACCTCTTTTCTGAGGAGAATTCTGAAGGCTGTGGCGGCTGATACTTCCTCCGCCATTAATAAGACAATATAGAGATCTTTTAATTGTCCGAAATAAAATTGTTATTAGGGGTCCGAAAAAACGGAACCCATATAGCACCACTACGTTGTCCGTCTGCCTGTCTGTTAGTCTGCCAAGGCCCTTTTTTCTCTGGAACGCGAGTAGGTATCAACTTGAAAATAATATTATCAAACAGCTTAAGTAAAGGAAAATGTCCGAAAATCGTTAAATTGTAGTTTTATCACATTAAAAATCTTTCATCCCAACTAGGGAATACGCTTCATTATGCGTAGAACGACACGCACTTAGTCGGATTTTTTTTATTTAAAAATTAAGCAAGCCTGACCTAGCTTAGCTATACTAAGGCCCTATGTAGCAGACAGTTAAGTAATTAGAAATTCAGAAGTAGTCTGACCTACTGTAGTCCATCTTGTTTAGGAGGTCCCAGACTCCTCAACAACTACATTCCTGTTGATACACTTAAATATTATCTACACCTACTTATTTACAACAATTATAGTCTATGAGCGAGTAGGTAAACAAGGAAAATGCCTACAGTACGATGGTTCGTCGACCCACACACGATGCATAACAGATACTGGGAAACCGAATGACTAAGCTCAAAACTTGCAGTTTAACATCTGGTTAGACCCGACTACACAAACTGAGGAGGGTTGTGTATCCCAAAGATCACAATGTGTATAGGTTTGTATTGTTACCTCGTTCTACTGACCAATTGAAGTGTCGTTGTCGGTCCTTAGGGTCATTGTGTCGGCAAGTGTCACAGGACATTCAAAATGGCGGCCAAATAAAGTGTGCGTGATGCAGAATCTGTCCTTGATGCCTAGACAATAACGTCACAGAAATTAATAATGGCGGATACTACACGTCATGTAGCTACAGACGAACAATAATGTCATTGGATAGGTTAGGAAAAATAACCGGTTTATTTATGAAATATATTGTTTTTGTTTTATAACCGAGAATCCTTGTGTAAAGGCCATAGAATCATATTTCTATTTTTAACAGCAATATTATTTAAGTAACCATATAAAACACCAATACATTTGTCCTTAACCACGATGTAAGTATTTAATTAACACCACAAACTAAACGCCTTAATACATCGCCAGCCATTATACGCCTACTGGTCCACATATCGTCGACCACAAAACATACAGGCATGCTTTTTTACGCAAACGCATACAAAAAAAGTTAAAATCCGCGACAGGAGCGGCCGGTCCGCGGTCTTCGCCACTTCACTTCTATATTTAGAGTCAGACTATATGTACGCAGCGTGCAGGTCAAACGATGCTGCAAGCGTGGAAGAAAAGGGCAGAAGGTCAAAACGATACTAACTTTTCCTGATAGCTGTAACCTACGAGTGTTTAGGTTAGGTCTTGTCAAGTGCACAAATGGTAAACGAAAGAAGCGTGAGGAAACCGGCATGTCCTAGAACCAAAAATTCAATGACATGTGACATCTACGAACGGAATGCAGCCCACCCTCTCACAGAGAGGAGGCCAAGTGCACAACCATGGACTACATCTTTACTGTACTGAGCATGAGGTAAATATTATCACTAAATAATATAAAACAAAGTCCTCTCGCCGCGTTTGTCTGCCTGTCTGAACGCGATAAACTCAAAAACTACGGATTTTTACACAGTTTTCACCAATGGCAGAAGGTTTAATTGTATAATTCATAAAGGTTTTGTGTAAATTGGCTGAATTAAGACGATGTATATGGAGATGGTAACACAGTTGTCCCATACCACAGAACACACAATTCAAAGTTTCTGCCATTTGGCTACACTGTGACATTAGCTGTTACCATCCTACTCGTCCGCCTGCACAAAGGGTAGACATTTATTTCTGTATCTGAATGTCAACCACACTGATCACACTACCAGATCTCGATATTTGGCGGGTGTTTTAATAAATAACAAATGATTTAATTTGATACCTTAAATTCCTCGCCTTCGATCGCTTCTGATTTAGTAAGGGTGAATGTTTCAGCCTGCCCGATTGAGTTTAACTTTAAGCATATTAACACTACAACATTAATAACAGCTTTAAGCAAATCAATATCACATTGACCATGTAAAGAAACCAATAAATAGAGACATGCATCCGTATTTGTATTATTATTTGAACACGAATAAAATCCATCACGATCAACAGTATGGCTTCACCAAAGTGCGTTGTACGACCGACGCCGGTGTAACCTTATTAAACACAATTTTAACGCGTGGGAAGGGGCCCAAGACACCATAGGAATCTTTTGTGACTTCCCCAAGGCATCCGATTGCGTCGAACACTTTCGTGATCACTTTCGTAATGTTACAGTTTCAAGAGTATGGTTTCACATACTCTTGAAACTTTTACATTACGGACTTGGAAAACTTGCGCTCAGTTCAGTCAAATCTTATTTAAATGATAGACAACAGCAAGTTGAAATAAATGGTGTCAATTAACTCGGTTTAAAAGTAAAAATGGGTGTTCCACAAGGATCGATAATGGGTCCTTTCCTTATTTAGTGTACATTAATTATCTACTCTATATATAAAAAAATCAACTACAAATGTTGCTATTTGTTGTTCCTTCATTTTAAAGGTAGACTGCTACACATTTTGACGACGTAAATAACGCCCTACTGCACGTCCAAAATTGGTTCAAAGCTAATAATTTTGCATTAAATGGAAAAAACTAAATGCATATTATATATTTTCTTTGCCAAATGTCAAGGGTAGTGATTGTGCGATAGTATTGTAAAAGAAAAACACTAGAATTTGTCGCTGAAACTACTTTCCTGGGGATCACGCTTGACTCAAGGCTACAATGGGGTCATCATTTTACATCATTAACAGGACGGCTTAGTTCAGCAGCTTCTGCTGTCAGAAAAATCCGTCAATTTACTGATGCAGACCACCGCCACCGATGTGTACCGCGAGGCTAGTCTATTGTAGTTATAATATCATACGGTATTTAACTTTGGGGATGGGCTGCAGACATCGAGTCTTCTGCAGAAAAGACCCATCCACGGTTTTCTAAGGGAACAGTTTCAGGATATTAACATCATGAATGACAGTACCTTGTCAATATATCTATGAAAATATCATGTATGTAGATATCAAAGGCATAATTATAGTCTTAGAAATCGGTACCTATTAGTACTACTAGATTTCAGACTGGCTAAAGTAGATTCATCTTTCAAGGGGTACTGTTTAAAATTTTACAATAAAATACCTCCCCACATACTTCAACCAATTGAGACGAAATTCGAATCTATTATAAAACGCACACTTTGCAGTCAGGTATATAACAAGATAGGGGATTGCATCGCTGATAAAAATACCTGTCTCAATGCTGGTCCTGCTCTACAACCATAACCAATGACCTTGCCACCCTGTATACAAGCAAGTTATAAGTTCAGGGTATCTTGATTAGAGACTCCCAACAACGATCACTTTCAAAGCGTTTCGTATTTGCACGAAATCTTTCAGCTGGATTAACATTTAAACTTTTCGGTACTTACCTAGTTTATGTCAATTTATTACAGTTTTGACTTTTCCGTCATTCAAAATGAAAAATGAAAATCAAAAGTCATTTATTCATATTAGGCTGAGAATCAGTACTTTTCGAACATCAAAATTACATAAGACAGTCCCCCAAAACGCCCGCCCTCCACCACTTCCTAGTGCTTTAGCTGGTAAGAAGAAGTGGCGCAACAAACTCCCCCGCAGCATAGCTGTCGGTTCGGTTAGAAGAACTGGATTATATAAAATAGTAAGTAATTAACAAAACATTAAATTAAATTAATTGCCATACCTCTGCTAGCCACGCCAATATACCAACAAAAAAGAACAGTAAACAAAAAAAAAAAAAAAAAACTTAATACATAAATAAAAGCCTCCAGGCCTAAAGGCCATGACAGCTTACTTATATATGCAATACTGGATGACAAACTAGGACCATCGAAGTAAAATAAATCAAAAGAACAATTACTGTAACAATAGTTAAACTGACTAAACGATCTCAAAGAAACTAGAATATTAAAACTTCTGACAATAAAAGTAAAATGACATGGAATATAATAAAAAAAACTCTAAATTAAGTCTACCAAATGACTCAGCTAATGCAATTCAAATTGACAATAAAACAATTATCAAACCTCAACTAATTGCTGAGAAGTTCAACGATTATTTCGTTGAAAAAATTTAGCCAATACCTGGAGCAGGTAAAAGATCGAGTGCGTATATTTTAAATAAAGAAAAGTCAATGTTCATGGCTCTATGTCAGCCGACACAAATATTTAACATTATAAAAGGTCTTAAAAACACAAATAGCGTAGGGTATGACGAAATTTCAACTAGGGTTATAAAACATGTTGCCGATTTAATTTCTAAACACTTAAGCCATATTCTTAACCTGTGTATCAGCCAGGGTGTGTTTCCTGACAGTCTTAAGATCTCCATAGTTAAACCTATTTTTAAAAAAGGGTAATAAGCAGCTAATGCAAAATTATAGACCTATTGCCCTTTTGCCAATTTTCTCGAAAATTTATGAGAAATATATTTGTAGTGAATTATACGCATACTTAGAAAAACGAATGATTCTCTGTAGCGAGCAAAAAAGTTTTTGGAAGAATATGACAATTAATATGGCTATTTATGACTTTTTAAATAAAATTATGACCAATATTGATAATAAGACACCTGTTTGTGCTGTGTATTGTAATATGACGCAAGCTTTTGACTGTGTAGACCATAACATTTTAAGAAACAAACTGGACTCCTATGGTATAAGAGGTATAACATACTTAACATAATTTACTGCTATAACATACTTAAATTTAAAGATTAAAGAAGAAGTTACATACCTGTCCAAAGAACGCACAGTATATTTTGGAGTACCTCAGGGCAGTGTATTGGGTCCCTTACTGTTCTTGATTTATATTAATGACCTTCCCAATGCCATAGACTTCCCCATAACACTCTTTGCTGACGATAGTACGATAACAATACCATGCAATACATCTGAATCTTATGAACTTGATGTCAATAACGCGGTCAATTCTTTAATTTCTTGGCTTAATAATAATAATTTAAGAATTAATCTTGGAAAAACTCAAATAATTCACTTTGGCCATAAAAAGCTCCGTTCAAAAATGGAGGTCCACTACGAAAATAATAAAATTCTCGAAGTAGATAGTGCAAAATTTCTAGGCTTGACTATTGACAGGCAGCTCAACTGGAAGGATCACATTGCAGTTCTATGTAGGAAAATTAGTAGTTCATCCTATGCCCTGTATAAACTTGCTCCAAAAGTTAACACAGATGCACTACTCACAGCTTATCATGGTCTTGTGGCATCTGTATTAAGATACGGTATTATATTTTGGGGTAACTCTGCAAACAGAGAAGCCGTTTTTAAAGCGCAAAAGCGATCCTTAGGAGCCATGTTTGGACTACAAGTAACGGACAGTTGTAAACCATATTTTAAAAATTACAGAATTCTGACATTCTCGGCTCTGTATAACTATGAAACTGCCTTATTTGTCAAGTTGAACCCACATTTGTTTCCTCACCTATCAGATACTGTTAAACGTAACAGACGGAATGATATGTTACGCGGACGGAGAGCCAAAACAGCGCTAATGTGGAAAAGCATATTCTGCATCGCAAGTTTATAACAAAATTCCAAGATCTATCAAAGAGTTAAATTTAAATGGATTTAAAAATAAACTTAAAGACTTGCTATGTATTAAATGTTATTATAATTTAAACGACTTTATGAATGATACTTTGACATCCTACTTGTAATCTTTTATACTCTGACATTTATTGATATTTTTGACATCCTTAATAAATTGTATGTGTTATTATTTCTAACCGACATATCTTAAACATGTTAATTGTAATTCTAATTCGTAATTAAGAGATCAGTATTATTAATGTGAAGACTAACCATAATAATATCTGTTTTGTAATATATGTACCAAATATTTGCATGCCACACTTGGCGGAATTTGACTAATCTTAAGACCATTATGTACCATATTCCGACAAATAAATGATTATGAATAACAAAACCATAGACAGCTAGACGACCAGTCACCACAAGCAGCACCCGTTCACGAGCATAACTCAAAGATCAGCCATTACCCCCCTCCCCATATTTGAGGGAACGAGGCAACCCGACCGCAGTGTCGGGACTACCGCAAGCAGTGACATCTAAGGGAGCATGACGAAATTGCTACCGGTTGCTCAGGCAAGATTATTATGATTAATTGTCGAGGTCACTAGCTAACCACATATCAGCAGTAATCGTTTTCATTTTGACAGTTCAACAACATTCATTGCGTTATTTACGTTTTGGAGCATACAAATGTTTCGAACATATGAAGCAATGTTTTATCAACATCCTTCAAAATGATTCAGATTGTGATTAATTGTGTGATACGCAATTAGGGTGTTGATGGCCGATGGAAACGAAAGTTTTTGCAGTGGCGACCACGTACCTTAAGACGTAGCGTTGGAAGTCTGTGTTTATCCGCTGGATGCGAGTGCACAGAACCGGTTGAAGTGGCGGTGCTTGGGAGAGGCCTATGGCTAGCAGCGGACGTCTTTCGACTGAAACGATGATTATGATGATGATTCAAGGTCAAAAATAATCAGCGGTCCTTATTTGGATCAAGTAGATTCTGTAACCATCTCACCTTGAAAACTTAGGTGAACTGCGCGTGGAGTGAGCTGTCAATGCCACTGATGCTAGGGATTGATCTACCATTTTTTTTTTAAAGTTTACATTCACAACATTACAGAATATAGTCCCAAGTTTGCAATACAAACTAAAAAGTAATAGGTCCACATACCTACTTACGTAAGATAGGTAAAATGCAATTAAAATAAAAATAAATAACACGAAAAAATAACAAAATTAACAACAAAACAGAATGCTATCAAGTGAAATAAAAATAAAACATTATTAATACACTTATTTATCTTTCAAACATCTTCTCACAAAATCTTGAACATTCACGACACAATATTCCATCTCCCGGCAAACAGCACGTCGATTCTGTAAAAATCTCACCTTGAAGACTTGCGTGCAGTGAGCTGTCAGTGTCATCCCGTTTTGGTCAATTCCTAGCATCGGTGGCACTAACCGCCCACTTCACCTAAGTTTTCACGGTGCGATGGCCACAGAATGCCGCTACAGGTAACAACCAAGTAGGGTTGAGACGGACAGCTGAGATTTTTTACAGAATTGACATGAAGTAGGTACCTATTAAAGTTTTGTATTTGAAACTCATGTTAAAAGTACACTTTGTAAACAAGTATATTACAAATAAGAGGATTATATGCTAGATAAGAATGCTTGTAAACATGCTGGTCCATAGGACAATCTAGAGGCTAAACAAAATCAAACTGGTTGCTTATTGAATCGTATAATTAGTTATTTTTACTTAACTCACACACTGACTTATTCCTAGTTAATATTTTAGGAAAATCATATACTTTTACAATGTTTGTAAACATGTGAGAACCATGTACCTAGCACGTGATTGATTTATTTTAAAATCTTTATACCTATTGTGGCATAGTATTTTTATTATTGGTGCATGCGTCTTCACATATAAAAATACAATTAATGTATACTAAATGTTTATAGCTAAACATTTTAAAAGAGTAGAAAAGGTGGAGTTTCTTGCCCAATCTTCGTCATACGAAAATACCGTTCGTTTCGTCATAAGCTATGTATGGGAGCTGTTTAGAAGTTACGTCGTTGGGATTATTTTTCGCTATTGCGATGATGACCTCATAGAGAAAGTTGTTCATTTTGATGGTCTGTACCTCACCCTTAAATTTTTTTACACGTTTCTGATACATGCGGCTGATTCTGTTATTGGGCTTTTGAGGGATTACATAATAATGGGTTACATTTCTGTAGGTAACGGCCCCAACTTACGAGTAGGTCGTGGGCTCGAACCCAGGCAGGCACTTTCCTTTGTGTCATTGATTTCATCACCACTGCTCTCAAACCGGTGAAGGACAACTTCGTGAGGAATCTGGCATGTCCTAGAGCCAAAAAATCAAAGACAACCCGCACTGGGCCCGCTTGGTAGATTACAGCCCACTCCCTCTCGAAGAGAGGAGGCATGTGTCCTAGCAGTGGGAACCTTAGAGGCAGGTTGTAAGTACCCACTGGTCACAGGTCTCTTCTCATACAGAGAAGTAGTGATCACCATGCTGTTTGTGACTGCGAATAAAAAGAATAGAATGCTCTTAATTACATACACCATAAAAATTATAACGGGTGTTAACAGACACTTAAAGACACCGAGAGCCACTGGTTCTCCCCGTCGTTGTTTTTTTTTACTGGACCGTTCCTGGGAACCTTCTGATTACGGAGATATTGAAGGACAAAATTCCAACTTACATTGACGTTTTTTTTTTTTTACGAAATCAAGTTTTTTATGTTATAAAACTACTTTAAAATAGTTTAATAACATTAAAAACTTGGATTGGAGTCTTGGCGGTATTTAAATACCGCCAAGACTCCTGTATTGTTGCATGCACCCATGGTTATTTAGACAATGGTTTTCGTGTGTTACAAAGCGCACTACCGCAAACAACAAATTTTCACACCAAAAATAAAAGTCGATTCCCAGCAATTATCTTTGTGCTATGTTACTTGGTTTGTTGTACTGAATGCGTAGTTGACGGCTATGTGATGGGTATTTTAACAGCCTGTAGATATGAAAGCAGAAGTTATACTTATGATGACACAATGGGCGGCCCTTATTGCAAAATGCGATCTTTAAAGACAACCTTTGACTATTCAGCTCACATTTTTATTCCACTCTTTTGTGGCCGGAAGGTATGAAGACCCTATCTATGTTAGTTGTAGTTCTTAACTATTCCCGACGACACCACAACCCTCCTCCAGAAGATAGTAAGTAGACCTAGAAGGTACAAAATTCGACCGTCGTCTTTCCGTGCTCGCCGCGATGCCACAGTCTATGTCCAATCCGACCTTTGCTCGATCTAGCACACGCCGCTGAGCTTGAAGATTTAAAAAATCGTCTCAAATTAATCCGATCCAGCCTGTCTCTGATCTGATGATGATCTGTCTGTCCTTTGCTGCCCTCCCCAAGCGACGGCCTACGCCGAGGTCCGTACCCCTCAGTGTGTAGTCGTTTAGTTTTAAAGTGTTTTAAGCCCTGGCTGGAGGCCCTAATTTATTGAGGCATCCACAGGCAAGCCCGATTAAGCAGCCGACAAGTTTTCATACGAATTCCTGTTTGAATGTCAAAAAAAAAACAAAGTCAAAAGAAGTTGGTTTGGGCAGAGTATATTGAGGCTACCGTTTGCAACCATGACGTTCAAAAACCTCAACCTTGGAGTTCATCTCCACGTCTTTACTTGTCGCAATGGAAAATCTCTTTGGATAGCACAAGCTAGCTAAAATTAGCGAAACATAATTTTCGCTACCGCTAACGCTTTCTAGAGACGCTAAATTGATAATGAGGGAAAGGGGAGGCTATTCTTAGCTAGAATCTGCACTAGTCGAGAATTAAGATTTTAAAACTACGTAGGAAACTAAAATAATCCATATCCAACACTCACACTTGAGCAACAGCAGTAACTAGTAAGTGAAAAAAAAGGTATGTAATAATGTTTCAATAAAGAATTTACTTCGTGAGCAAGCATGGAGTAAAACGTTAATAAAAAGTACAAAGAAAAAAAAAACGATTTCTCTGTTCTTCTACTGTTTTCAAAAAAGGAATTCGCAACCAAACTAGCAGCCAGTGCTTGAGATTCTTCGAAAAAAACGATTGTGCTAACACGTACCACGGACGCTCTTGGTTTTCAAGAAACCCATCAGTGCGTGGCGCATTACTGGGTAATATTCTGAGAAACCCTTTACAATAAACATGCCTTGATGTATACCGTACAGGTTTAATTAGGTTTGAAGCAATAAAGTAAGGGGCATAGGAATAAACGATCGTTTCTTCAGGCAAACGTGGTTATCGTTAACCTTCTTGATTTATTATTTGGGAGAAAAGTGACTGAAAGTGTTATAAATCTGCCATACTAGGCAGTTATGATGAGGGTTTCACCACTATTTACAGGTTTTTTTTTCCTGAAGGTACACATTAAATAACTAATGTAATAAAGAAATCTCTATGTTTTTTCAAGCTCTAAAATGGTGCGGAACAGAGGCGGGTTGCCAGTAAAAAATTGTTGACGATATTATTTGCAACATCTTAAAATTCTGGTATTACCTACCTCGTAAATAAGGAAAAACGAGTTCAGTAGGTACTATTTTCATGCAAAACAAAACAAATAACGAAATAAAGATTGACATTGGCCTACTATCTTATCAAAACTTGGTGCTAAACTTCTTAAAAGTGGCTATGTCAGTCTTAGTAAAAATTTTGAAAACTTATTTTAGATCAAATGCAAAGATTTTTAATAAACACAAATTACTGCATAACAAACAGTTCGGTTTTACAAGGGGTCGTTCGTCTTTTAGGACACGTTTATAATGCATGGGAGGACAAGTGTGATGCTTTGGGCATCTTTTGCGATTTGTCCAAGGCATTTGATTGTTTTCTTCATGAAACATTAATCAGGAAACTGCACCACTACGGAATCCGTAACGCCGCTCTGGATCTTCTTACTTCTTACTTAAGTGATAGGATTCAGACAGTTGATGTTAACGGAAAAATATCACCTGGTTCTGTAGTAAGAATAGGGGTCCCCCAGGGCTCAATTCTTGGCCCATTTTTGTTCCTTATTTATATTAATGACTTGCCTTACCTCATAAAGGATAATCATGATATAGTGTTGTTTGCAGGTGACACTTCACTTTTATTTTAACTGAAACGTCAGCAGCTGGTTACTGACAATGTAAATAGCGCCCTCGCTGAGTTTAAACTGGTTTAATGTTAATAACCTACTTCTTAACGAGAAAAAAAACTAAATGCATTAAGTTTACGATACCTCATGTTAGACAAGTAGAAACTAGTGTTCTTATAAAGGGTGATGAGTTGAAACCCGAAAACTCCACAGTGTTCTTAGGCATAACTTTGGATGCCAAGCTTCAATGGGAACCCCATATAGATAAATTGACAAAAAAAACTAATCTCTGCAGCATACGCCGTTAGGAAAATTCGTAATTTAACTGATTTAGAGACAGCGCGTTTAGCATACTTTAGTTATTTTCATAGTGTGATGTCGTACGGTTTTGTGGGGAACAGCCGCCGATATTCAAAAAAAATTTGTTTTACATAAAAGGGCAATTCGTTCAATTTATAAATTAAGTCCCAGACACTCCCTCAGAGACAAATTTAAAGAGATTAATATAATGACTGTGCCTCAGTATATTTATGAAAATCTTTTGTATGCACATAAAAATATTAATCTGTTTAAAAAATACAGTGATATCCATAACATAAATACTAGGAACAAACACAAATTTGATGTTCCCACTACCAGGCTCAAGAAAATAGGTAGCTCGTTTAAATTTCAATGTATACGTTTTTATAATAAACTTCCTAGCCACTTCTTTCCTCAAAAGACCATTTCAGACACCAGTCTACATGGTCCTCATATGATATGACCAAGATTATTTTCATATTTTTATTTACACTTTGACATTGACGGACTTTATGTATACAATGACATGTGAATTTACTTTGTAAAGTATTATATTATTTTAATTATTGTGAATGTGAAGACATTGTAGATTTGTCGTTTTTTTAATGCATTATTTTATTAGTTTTAATCATGGTCTGGCAGTTTCAGTAATTTATGCGGCCTACCCAAATGTCCTTTCTTTGGTAATGTTTGTCGAATCGTTGAGCTCCAAAAGTGATGTGTTGAGCTTCATGATTACTGACAAATGCGTGCACTGACTGGACAGGTCCACTCATTCTGTGTGGTTCTTTCCTCAAAAGACCATTTCAGACATCAATCCACATGGTCTTCACATGACCTGACCAAGATTATGTCTGGACTTTAAAAGAGACTGTGACCTTTGAGTTTGTTTCGGCCTTTCTTCTCAGAGTAGTCATAAAGGAAACGCCGATCTCATCTCGTTTTTAAAATATGATTGACGTCTAAAAGTGTTTTTACAAACCTATTTACAGAAAATAAATCAATTATCATTTATCAGCTTCAAAACTGCATAAAAACTTTTTCTCAGATATCATTATTTTGACATAACATCACGCCTTGTTTCCCCGAAGGGTTGGGCAGAGGTGTACCTGTACACCCACATTTCGCCAGTTATGTTTAAGTCTTTGTTATTGATATTACCATCAACCGGGCACAAATCCAGACTCCGGGCTGCTATTGAGAAATTCCATATAGAAAAACCCAATAACACTTTGCCCGACCTGGGAATCGAACCCAGGACCTCATGCTCAGCAGTAGCGATTGTGACCACTAGACCAACGAGGCAGAAGAATGTTCATGGCAGAATGTTCTAGGATTTAAAAACAAAAAATAAATGGGCTCGATTTAGGATTACTCCTGCTGCTATGAACACACTGCCATCACTAATCGGTCTGCCAAGCTTCATGTATTTCCCTGTTTTAAAAAGAAATTATAAATTCAGTAGATAGACTTTTTAGACTGAAAAGGTAACAAAAAAGTAAATGCATGGTTGTATAATGTTTATTATCTTTGCTTTAACGTTATCAATAGCTAATTACCAACTATGAAAGTCTATGAAAATTAAATAATGAACGCCTCGCTATGGCGCCTAACTGCATTGTCAAGTAAAAACCTTAGCTATGATTCTGTAGAGGTGCCTTCTTTTACCATAACGTTTTTATCTTGACAAACCGTGCGGTGTGTCCGATGAAAAGGAACGAACTTCCATAGAAACTTTCATTTCATTATCAAACGAAACTCCGCAGATGTGATTGATATAATAATAAAAACATGACAAAACAAAAACGATATTAATTTGATGTTTCCTTTTTTTGGGGTCATTGATCGAATTTGGTGCAGTACCTAACTGGATACATCACTTTTTTAAACCGTTTTTTTATACATTAATCATCACAAGCGTGATTGTTATCGATAACTACGCACGATCAAACATAAAAAAACTCAAACTTCAAGTAATAACACTGGTAGCGGTAGTTGACATAATAGTCATTTTTATTTTATTTTATCATCGTCTGAAGTTTCAAAAATCCATTCTAAGCTTCGTTTTAAAACGACCTTTTGTGAAAAATTTCGTGCCTGTCCTATTAAGGCCCTTTTAAAAAAGTAGTAGATTCAGTGCCGATTTCACCAATGAAACTGAACGAGATCATCACTTGTGAAACGCGTTCAATAGCTGTCAGTGTTAATATTCCACAGATAATAACAACACTGACACCAGCACTGACTTTGTTTTCTATTCAAACTGATACAATGTTAAATTCAGGGACTCAAAATGTAATCGTAATAGGTAAGTGTTTTAACACTTTTTTTTTACTAAAAGAAACACGTTTATATATTTAACAGATACAATACTGATATAGAATCAAAGCACAATCTTTTATGTGTTAATAAGTGTCAACATGTGAAACAGAAGTGTACACTTTTAGGCATAACGCAACAACTGCGGACAGACAGACGCCGACTGGATTGCGGATATCTAATGTTTGTTAAACATTAATACATATTAAATTTGGCAACGCTGCGTTTACCTGTTACACTTTTTGACACTGTTAACACTTTTATATCTGTTACAGATATATTACCGTTACACTATTGTGTAAGTGTTTTTTCATTGAAAAACACATTTATGAGTATTGCATATTTGATTTTGTGATCAATTCAAAATGTAACACTTAAAATTATGTACGCAACAGAGCGCGGTGCATTGTGATAATGGCCTAGCTAGATTTGTTTGCCTATTTCCAATAATAACAATGTAGTCCTCAAGTATCAGGACACGGACTAAGGATGATTACAAAACGTCTTCTACATTAAATGAACTGCAAAATGTTATTCAAATTTGGTTCCTACTAATAATCAGTTAAGTAGTAATTAATTTTAACTGTAAGTCCAGAAAATACTAGTAAAGGAATCTCAACTTAAATAACCGTTAATTAAATTTTAGCAGCTATGCCACTCGTGGTTATTTGACGTGATATTCTAGGCTTCCTCTTTGCTCTATGGCCTGGATCTAGGTTACACGCGCCGCTGTGACGTCAGGATACTGTGCTAACAAGACACGGTGGCCACACGCTGGCATAGTTTTTGAGGATATGTTTTATTATTAAAATAGTGGGGAAGGGTATTTTCGAGAAGTCCGAGATAAATATTTTATTCAGACATTTTTGATAGTTAGGTAAGTAACTAGTTTATAGAATAAGAGAACAGTATCTTGCTGTTTAATTTTTATTCTTCCCTAATTTCCAAAAACCAAGAAGCAATAAAGAGAACATAACGTTTAGAAACGAAAGATCCTGAACTATCAGAACCAATACAATTAAAATTCAGTCAAGGCTTTTGCCCCACAGGGCGGCCAGAAAAAAATAACACTAAGTGCCGATTTCACCAATGTTACTGAACGCGTTCAAGACCCGTCAGTGTCAATATTCCATAGAAAATAATGACACTGACAGCTCTTAAACGTAGTTTATGTGCTGATCGCGTTCAGTTTCAATGGTGAATTCCACCCTGATTCGTAAATTTTCTGTAACTCGTCAGATATAAATCAGGAGTATGATGTAAAGATCTTACAATCAACTATCCCCCTACTAGTCTTTATGTACAATTTATTACAGACAATTAAGGAAACAGTTAAATCGTCACGATTATTCAGAAACGTGACATATAGCCTCAACACT
The DNA here is from genome assembly GCA_963555695.1 of Dasypolia templi. Classification (NCBI taxonomy): domain Eukaryota; kingdom Metazoa; phylum Arthropoda; class Insecta; order Lepidoptera; family Noctuidae; genus Dasypolia; species Dasypolia templi. The sequence continues at coordinate 5,318,663 of OY743137.1, read as the reverse complement.
TTACTGCCATTGCTATGCACTTTGACAGCTTACTCACACACGCATCAAGATTTATGTATATTGTTTATTCATGTTTGTACCAGCCCGCTGGGCCAGCGTGGTGGATTACAGCCTTAGCCATCTCACAGAGAGGAGGCCCGTATGTTATGAAATCATGTTTATGGTATATCGTGACACTTGTTAAAAATTTGGCGATAACCTCTTTACATTAGGTGCTATTATAATTATAACCTAGGAAAACTAGGAAAACGTGATACTTTTATTGAGGATCCTTTCGAATGGATAATCCTAATTTTTGCCAGGATCCTTAATTCACCAAAACCTTATTAGTAATTACTGAAAATGATGAATGTCCTGTGGAACGTTATTTTATTTAAAGGAAGGTATTTTTTTTTCATTTTTCTAATCCGAATAAAAAACTCCATGAAATTATCCTGAAATTTCTCAATATAGGAAGGGACAGCCCACTTCATTTCCGCTTCTAAGAACACGCCGAAAACCCACAAGTGTTACATAAAACAACAAATAAACCGAACTAGATCATTAGTTGACTAATTCGTAATGTTTACATGAGCCACCAACGGATTCGCGCGGTGTGCTGCGCCCGAGCAATTTTTTGTACGAGAATGAACCTAACGGCCGGTGACGCCGAGTTTGCTTTTATATTTAGCCATTTAGGTCATTGAACTTGGTTTAGCTACATACACTTTTCTAGACATCATTCATTGTGATATCTGATTAAGATCAATATAACAACTTAAAATTACGGATAATAATAAAAAAAATCGAGAAAATCCACTGCCTGTTACGGTCTTTTAACTCCTGTTGTTAAAACTTTAAAAAAAAAATCTGTTCATTATAATGACCCTACCTATCACCCGACTCCGGCTTGTCGTCGACTTACGGGGCGCCGTGTATGTTCAATTTCAAAATCTTAAAGGCTCTGTTCACACGTTAGGGGAGGAATAATTTGTGCCGTATCAAGAAACGTGTATAAACTGTCTATGCCTAATGCCACCGATCTTGAACAAAATGAAGGCATAACACCAAACTTTTTATCTATCCCCATCTCCTGACTTAACTTCTTAAAGTAGAAGATGCTCCACAATTTTAGTGCAATGACTGACTTAACTTCTTCAGACAGGTTAAGCTAGCCCACCATGCATAATCACCTCCTGTACAGTATTTTTTATCATATAAAACTGTCGTCCTCGCAGTTTTCTCTAATTTTCTAGCCATATTATCTTTCAAACAGTCCTACCGTTTTGGTGTGCCAGGCGGCATCTAGTTTTGGACGAACTGAATCGAGAACACTAACATAACTTTAGAATTTGTAAAACGTTTTTTGTTTTTTTTTTCGGTTCCTATTAGATTTCGGACCTCATCCATATCCTAGGTAGGTCACATTTTTACGCTAAAAGCTCACAAAATAATTTAGGCCTTCCAAGAAACGGTGATAACGGTATACTTAGGTAAACGATTTCTAAAAACAGTGACTGTGGTTTCGATTGACCTTCAGGCTCATTATTTGACTTGACGATGACCGTATTCAAGGAAATTTTGGAGCCGAGCAACTAAACATGCATCATTCAGCTGAATGGAACATTTAGGATACAGAATACTTCTAAAATAATATAAGCTAAAGTTGTTGTTGTGATCGTAGAACAATGGGATACGTTTTTATAGAACGTATTTTACGAGTATATGTCTGTAATATTATGACTATAAGTCTGCCGCGGTGGTCTAGTAGTCGAAAGCCCTACTGCTGTAAATGAGGTCCTGGGTTCGAATCCCGGGTCGGCCAAACTGCTATTGGGTTTGGTTTGGTGCGTTCACAAACATAAAAACTCACATACACAAGACACCCAAACCCGGAACAACTATTTGTAGGTCATACAAGCACGTGTTTTGGCTGAAATGATGATGATGATGATGATGTCAATAGGCTCGCCCCCTGTTACGTGGAACTTAAACATAACGGGTGTGCTTTACCCGTCGGAAGAGCCCCCGAAGAGTTAGGCAGAGTTGGTGACACCACACCACCGCTGCCTAACTATTTAAGTATTTATGTTTAATAAAGCTTCGATACGGATTGTAGCGCTACCTTTTTTTTTTTTTTTTTCTTTTTTTTTTTTTTGCGCTACCTTGACAGCTTGATTGTGTCATGTGGTTATATTCCCATGGTATTATAAATACCTACTTACAAACCCAATCCCATATATTGAATAATGAAACACAAAAACCAAAATCAAAAGTAATTTATTCAACTTATTTGAAATTGACGTTCAAAAAGTGCTGAATATCAGCACTTCTTGAACGTCAAAATTACATAGGACTGCAGTCCCCCAAAACGCCCGCCCTTCACCAATTCAAACAAAATCCCCAGCAGCTGTCTGCAGCTGTCTGAGAGCAGTTGTGGCCCAGTGGTAACGGTCGCAACATACGAGTTGTAGGTCGTAGATTCGAACCCTGACAGGCGATTTCCTTTGTGTCAAAACGGTGAAGGAAAATATCGTGAGGAAACTGTCTTAGAACCAAAAATTCGAAGACATGTGACATCTACCAAAACGCGTGGTGGATTACGGCCCACTCACTCACCGAGAGGAGACCTGTGTCCCAGCAGTGGGACCATTATATGCTGATTATGCTACTGCTTGTGCTTATGCTACAGCTTTCTGAACAGACATCTGTGCTACTGGACTAACTGAACAGTTAGAAAAAAACTTGATACTTTACAATAATATGTTTGCAAAGTAATTTACATTACGAGACGTTAACAGAACATTAAATCAAATTATTTGCCGTAAGTCAGCTAGCCATGCCAATATACCTGCAATGAAGACTATACTCCAGCAAAAAAAATGAAAATGTAAACAAAAAAAAAAACAAAAAGCCTCCAGACATGAAGGGCGTGACAGCTTACAAATGCAATGTTAGATTATGTTCACATAGCTGTAACTCGAAGACCATAGAAGTAAAATAAATAAACAGGACAATTACTAATACCAATAACAAAACCATGGTCATCAAGACGACCAGTCATCACAAGCAGCACCCGTTCACGAGCATAACGCAAAGATCAGCTTTTACCCCTCTCGCCATATTTGAGGGAAGGAGGCAACCCGACCCTCGTCGCTACCGCAAGCTTACCACATTTTTCTTTTATTTCTTTCTCAATACAACTCATTACAAATTGACGCGAACAGAAAAATAAAACAAATAATGCAAGGGTAAGCTAATTATGGATAAAGAACATAAACATTCTCTTCTTATCGTTTAAGTAGTCGGTGATTGAATGACTTGGGGTTTTGAAAGAGGATATGTTATTGTTAATTGTAAAAAAATGTGTCCATAGAAAAGCAATTATTTTCACCTATCTTAGAATTTCAAGTGTTCGTCGTCAGACTAACACTTGAAATTCTATTCTAAGATCTGACACAAAAACCATAGGAAATGAGGTACAAGTATTAAACGTATCTTTCCTATTTTATATCTTAATTTTATAGTTCTGAGCAAGTTGGGGGGAAATTGGTTGGTTATCCGTGGGAAACCTACAATCTAAAGGGAAGTTACATATTTAATAGGTCTGGAATAGAAACGATCAGTGTATGTAAGCCAGATTGGCATCCATTGCTCGGCATGTATCAAAACATCAGTAAACTGAGGGAAAGAAAATTCAATGTATATTAAAATGTGGGAAGGATTCACACTAAATGTTAGAATAAACCATCGATAAACGTATAGTATTTCAGGGATAAATATAGACTCAGACGTGAATTATATACTCCAATAGCTAGATGTTCAGCGTGATGTGACAGGGCAGTTTGGCAGGACAGGCAGACCGCTTCACGTCGTACCGCTCACACTGTTCAGTGCTCCGTAGATTTAGACAGGCCTATTGTTTCAAGGTTTGAAACAACGCTATGCTGACGTATTTCTTCAAGATGTCTCGATGACCCAAGTGGCACTTGCAAACCTCTTAACGCACTAGAGACAAGATTATCTTATTGCTGAAACGCTTAATTTCAAGAATTTTGGGCGAGCTTATTTTCTATCCGATAATCAACTTAGCCTACATTAAATATATTCATTGAGTTTCTTGCCCATTCATCCATAGAGATCTCCGTTTTTAAGTTCCCGACATCCTAATGAAAACGGAACCTTTATAGGATCACTCGTGTGTCTGTCTGTCTGTCCGTCTGTCATAGCCACTTTGAGCCGAATGTACTGTTTGTAATTCAGCTGATTTAGTACACATATGAATATTTGTGACCAAAACACGGTCGTGGAAAGTAAATAAACGAATTTTGAATATGAGGGCCACTTTTGGGAGGAAATCTAGAAAATTAAAAACAAAAGTTTTGCAAACTGTACCGCGTGACATATCAAATGAAAGTCTTTGTTGTGAGGGTGTCGAACATGTTTTTTTTATAATTTTAATATTATCGTTTTTGAAGTTATTTAAGAAATTATACGAAATTTGACCCCCCCCCCCCACCTTATCTCCGAAACTACTGAGTGAAACATTTTGAAAAAAAAAAACAGTAATTAGTTAATTTCTTACAGATTACAGGAAAACCTATAAGATATCTGTGGAAAAATATACATTTATACACTAAAAACAGTGATTTTCACAATGTTAACACTAGAAATAAGCAAAAAACTACGTGCTCCCTTACACCGGCTTCATAAGGTTCATAATTCTTTTGGGCTTGGTATAACCTTTTATAACAAGCTACCCTCTTCTTTGCTAGATTTGCCTTTTAATGCGTTTAAGGCTCAAGTTAAATCCAACCTTTGTTCACAGGCATATTATTCCATTAACGACTACTTAAACGTTATGAACAGTTGGTCGCTGTGATTACCTCAAGACAATGTTTATGTTCTCCGGAATCAACTTGCCTACTGACAGCATATGAGTTATTTTTTATTATTTTACTGTATAAGTCAAATCTTTTGTGATCTTCACTTGCCTAGCACTTCGACCACGACTTCGTCCACGTGGGTTTCGAAAAAAAAAAAAGTTGCCAATGTTCATCAGATATAATTTCGGCTTCTAATGGTAAAACAATTTTTCAAATCTGTCCAGTAGTTTCGGAGCCTATTCAATACAAACAAACAATTAAATCTTTCCTCTTTATAATATTAGTATAGACATGATCTACATTACTTACAATATTTTTTTAATGAGCTGCATTGCAATAATGTGTTACGCAATATGAACACATATTTTATAATATACGTTGTACGAGTATATAAAATTAACAGGTTCACAAAACAATTGATTTAAAATAATCTCGGAAAAAATTTTTTTTGGCTAAACGGAATGGTTGACTTTAGCCGTCAGTATATTGTTTACTGAACCCAGATTATTATTCCGCTAATTTCAAGAACCAGGCTCAATGTAGGGTACACGTGTGCAGCTAAAATAACTTCCAAGTAGGTGTCTACAATGTTGAAAACTTGACGAGGTCGAACCTACAATAACCAATATTATACAGACAAAAGATTTTTGTATGTTTGTTTGTAACGCATTCACGCTAAAACGGTTTACCAGATTTAGATGAAAATTGGCACATGGCTAGTCCAAGACTTGGACTAAGAAATAGGATACTTTTTATCCCGATATTCACAAAGGATCGAGATTTATGCGGGTGAAACTGCGGGGCACTGCTAGTACATACATTAAAAATACTGTAAATTCGTCAGTATATCCACTTTGCCAATATTTATGTTGGTTATCATCAGTCGGTGCTGACTACCTCGTTGGTCTGGTGGTGGTAAGCGTTACTGCGGAGAATGGGGTCTTGAGTTCGATTCCCAGATCGGGCCATGGTTTTTCTATCTGGAATTTAAGCTCAGAGTTTGGATTTGTGCTCGGCTGATGGCAATAGGCTCGCCCCCTATTACATGGGACTTAAACTTAACATGGGTGCACTATAGAAAGGTACACCTCTGCCCATGCTTTCGAGGAAACAAGACGCGATGTAAAAAAAAAAGCTTTCGCTGTAAAAATCATCTGACTGTTAACCCGAGAGGCAGGCAAAAGTAAAGAAGGCCGTCGTTTAGTTTAAATGCAGATCACCAATGGCCACCTAACGGCCAAACCCAATAATTTAAGACAGATCGCTACTGATGACAGACAGTACATTTCTATCTGTCCCTGTCAAACAAATAGCTGTCAACACTTTATAGGTGCGATCCTATAAAGTGTTGACAGCTATTTGTTTGACAGGGACAGATAGAAATGTACTGTCTACTTTGGCTTTAGTTGGACGTTAAAACCAGAAATTGATAGGTTTTTCTATCTCCAGTACGCCAAAATTGGAGATAGATACATTATTGGGTTCGGCCATGAGACGATCGCTACTGATGATAGACAGTACTTTTCGATCTGCCCCTGTCAAACAAAGAGCTGGTAATACTTTTTAAGATAGCATACTTTGCGGTTACTGAAGTTTTTTTATCTCCAGTATGCCAAAATTGGAGATAGATACGTTATTGGATTCGGTTGTAAGTAGGTGCCTATCGTGTCTTTCCAAAAAATGCTCAAGCCATTCCTAACCTGAGAGTCTCGGTAACTTAAGAAACGGTTGAAAAGAATGATTAGGATATCGAAGGTATCCATAGTTGATAAGGGTATCATTGGGAAACATAACTTGTATAGTATCTTCCTGTACTAATTTTTACTTCTTATATAATCCTCTTCAAGAAAACTCACTGCATCTCAAAACACAATTTTCTCTTCAAAACTCTATAATTCGCAAGCAAACCCTCGTCCACTGGCTAGTATAGACCAATCATATTGTTTTCCACCACATAATGGTCGCTCGCATCATTGGCTAGAGTCGTTGCTCTTCACAAACAGTCATATGTACAGTCAGTCTCAAAAAGATCTATACACCGGCAAGAATTCATTTGATTGTCTACAATTTGTAATAAACAAAAAATGTCTTTATATATACCTAGATCCTTTTCTATTTTGTGAATGTGAGAACGTTGAAGGCCTTGTGAATTCATGGATACTTCGATTTGTTTAACTTTTTAAATTTTTTCAAGTACCTAAACAATTTGAAATAGGATTAGATATTTAAAAAACCTTTTTACAGTCCGTTCAGCCGATTTTTTATTCTATTCCGAAGGCACGATGAAATTTAAAGTAAAAACGTGCCTACAATAGCAACTGTGTACTGCAGCTGCCATTTTTCTTTCCACCAACGCAATGGAACTCAAAATCGTGGAACGCACTGCAAAAAAGGTTTATTTAAATGTCTATTCTTATTTAAAATGGATTATGGTACTTGTAGGCATGGGAGCATACGCTGTCCTCCCATACCCATTAACAGTGTGTTTTGAAAACCTTTTGAAAGTTAATCATTTTTGAAAGAGTCAGTTAACGTAGAGTTTCTTACCGGTGTTTCCACATAGAAAACGACCAATTGGAAGCCTTCTTATGTGCCCATGTAGGTTTAAATGTGAAAAAAGTTTTTAAAATACTTTTTTCCCATAATCACCATAATACTGTATCAATATGTAGCGACAATTAAGTTCCCAATGTATAAAGGCTCCCCCAAACAGGCGCGACGCGTTAGCGCGACACAAAGGCACCGCTCGTCGCGCGACACCCGGTGCCTTTGTGTAGAGCAGTCGCGTCGCGCCAGTGTTGAAGAGCCATAATAAGTTTTGTGGCTAATCATTAATACAATACTATGGAACAAAGATTGTGGACAAACAAATGAATTCTTGTCGAAGTCTACATCTTTTTGAGGCGGACTGTACATTCTTTGTTTGTTTATTTTAATTAATGTGCGTATGTGTTAGTCTTAGTAGTAAAGTTGACGTTTTGAAATTATTGCTTTGACTTTTGACTTTTTTTGTCAATCCCTAGCATCAGGTGGAGTGACATCTCACTCACAGCTCACATCACCTATGTTTTCACGGTGAGATATTCCAGAATAGACTGGAAAAAGGATATAGAATGGACAGTAGGTGCAAGTGAGACAACCATCTTATACTTTCCTAGCATTAAGAAAGAAAAAAAGATAGAAGTGTCATAGCGCTGGTATTCTGATAGGGCCCGCTGTGATGTAAGTGTCAGTTACAGAAATAGGTAATAAATAAAATAAAGTAAAATATTATTTAAATGTAAAGTAACTTAGTATACAAAATAAATAATTTATTTATTAAAGGACAAATGCCAGAAACTCTATAGAACTTTGCCCCACTCAAATCAAAAATTCATTTGCAAGCCTGCAATATGCAGTCTTAAGAGCAGGGCGACGCTCGAATTATCCATACAAACGTAATACCTAAACCATTTGCAATTTAAGCATATTTCTATCACATTATGCTTATATTCGGATTTAGACAGTATTTATCTAGGTTCCTACATCTTTTTTTTTTTTCAAAAATACTTACCGAAAATGAAGTTTAACCTAATTGTATTTCACACTTTTTTACAGCGTAAATTACATGTTTTCTTATCGTTTTTTTTTTGTACTATAAAAACCAATATATGTAATGTCGTTGTATTAGAAACAAAGCTCATATTATCAAGTTACGAATAGCCGAAAAAATACAGGAAAAAATATTAAGTTTTCATTCATCATTTTTGGTATTACGGAATACATCAAAATTTATCATAAATTTTCAATAGCTAGTAGTGCTATCGCGTCAAGCAAATATCAATGTGTGCGTAGTCGTCATACTGCTCACGGTAGTAGGTGTGTATCGCTCGGACAAGCACACATTACCGCAATTACCCGCCGGGGTGTTCCGTGTTTATTGTCAGTGTTAGACGATTACTTTATTGTCCTGTGCGTGCGTATTTATTTGCTTTCTAAATTGTATTGTAATATTTCTGACACAATTGACTTATGCTGTGAACTTGGAATTAGATTTGCGTTGTTATTTGGTATCGAGTAAACTAACCATTCTTACGAACTTTAGCTTTGCTTGCGGACTTATTCTAAGTCCGTAAGACTTGTTATTTACTATACTTTATTTACGATTTGGTTTGGTTGCCGACATGGACTCCGAACGTTGGGATGTATTTAATAGCTACCTACTACGTTCTTAATTACTAAGTGTTTTGCATAGACATCGGTTATCGTAAAACTCAAGTTTTATGGGAAAAATGTATTTTTGTTTTTATTGAATATGTATCTTTTCAAGGAGTCGAAGTATTGCGTTCATTGATACATCAACTGAAAGAATTTTCTTTGTGTAATTCAATTACGATTTCAACATTAATTTATGTGTGGGAAATACTTTGCAGTTTAAGAAAATAAATATTGCAAAAATAAGACATGTAAATTGTTTCAGTAATATACACATAATGCAGTACAATACGGACTTATCTAACGTTATTTCTTACTAGCTTCCGCCCGCGGCTTCGCCCATGTGGAGGGTTGATGAAAAATAGCCTATGTTCTTCCCCAGGCTTCAAACACAGTTCATCGGTTTAGCCGTGAAACGTCACAGCCCCCCCCCGCTGTGCGCACCACTCGCGGTATCCGCGGTGTTTACGAACTTAGTTCGCAATAATCTTTTGACTTTGACTTCAGTAACTTTTGAACCATCCGTCCAAATGAATAAGTGTAAAAAAATAAAGTTTACCTACATCAAACGCCAAAGGCTATAATGGTATTAATTTTGATGAGAAATAACTAAATAAACTGCCTAACTGGCGAAATGTGGGTGTACTATAGCTACACCTCTGCCCAACCGATGTTATGTTATAATAAGTTTAATAAGTTTTTATTTATTTTCTCTCACAATGGTTTTGTAGTAGTTAACAGTTTTGAGCTCTCTAGGTCACATTGTTATGTTTATGTTAACTAAATATTTTAAAATGTGTATTGTAAAAACAAAAAACAATTCATTTATGGGCTCACTATTTGGCTATAATAGCTTCCACATAAAAGGTAGATGTATGCTGTCGCGGACTTTTATTCAGAATAACACATAGACTATAGCTGTATTACTGTTTAGTTACGTCAAAATCCGTTCAGTAGTTTTTGCGTGAAAGAGTAACAAACATCCATCCTCACAAAATTTCATGTTTGAAGTAGTATAGTAGGTAGGATAGAAAGATTAGTAGGATGGTAGGATTTCATAGACGATACGTATTTATTTAATTTTTTTGTTGTGGTTATTTTAGGTTGATACAGTCTCAGTATCGTTACAAACCGTTGTGGTCAAAAACGAGACCGGGGGACACATAATTATTTATTAATCAATTATTTACTTTTAATAGCTTGTTAGTTCCCATAACGGTTTCAGCTGACTCAAAACAATTCGACAGTAACCACGTTCTAACATTTACTAAGAACTGCACGATTCATTTACGCCATTATGTCGGTAATAGCAACTTACGAAAGGTACGTAACGTAAAGATACTTTTCTTGTCATAATTTTTGTTTTAAATATCCCTACAATAAAAGTATTATTCATGATATCTTTGTAAATCACACAACGAAAAATTAAAAAACAAATTACTAAGATTTCTCCCAACCCGAATGACGACATGACAATAAAAAGTTAAATTTTACTGACTTATTGCTTGAGGGCATCGACTCAGCCCAAAAAAAAAAGACATTTTTTTCTTGGTCTGACTTTCACACTAGTAGGTACCTAAGTACTCGTATATTTTGCATAAATTAGTATTTACCTACCTATCTAACTACCTATGAAGCGTCGTTATTTCCTTTTGTTTAGACCATGTTCGCACGGACGAAAATTTCTCGCTCCGGGATTGTATCGCACACTGCATTTTCAACTCTTTGTGTTGAACCGAGCATTGAGAATCTAACAGAGTGCTACCCAGCGCGTCGACTAAACACTGTTGGATTTTCAACTCTCGGTGCTAAGCAGTGCGTTGAAGATCCAGTGCGAAAAACAATCCCGCCGCGATTTTTACGGCGTAGGTAAGTATCTCAAGGACACTGAGGACCTAGACAAAGTAACATTCGTAATATTCGATTAGCGATGACTATGACTATCGAAGCTATGACTATCGAAACGTCACGTGATCATAGGTCATATCATATTTCATTGATTATTTATTGTCACTAAGCATATAATCAAAGCGTAGCGTCATAGCGTGGTATCTTATTGAAGCGATAGCGGATAAAATAAATGGACAATCGTTTTTTATTACAACAGTATCAAAATAGTTATGCTTGTTGCTTGCATTAAAATAAGTCAATATCATAAGTACCTGTTGAACGTTTTTTGCAAGTTTGTTTACGCATATCATGACTTTGAGAGTAAGGGTATAGGCCCTATAGGGAGTGCGCTTTACTATGTTGCAACCGAAATCGGTAAGAACCAGGAAGACATTATTATTATTATATTTTTGCTGGAGGCAACCAGGTTTCATACATTACCCCTGATATGATGAATATTGATGCCTCAATAATCAGTTTGTCTATATTACCTATACTATAATGGCTGATTAGTATAAATTATATTCATATTCATTAAATTTGCTGTAGCACATACATAACCATTCTGTATCGATCTCAGTACTAAAACATTTCGTATTGTGTCGCATTTACTTTGCTTGCAAGGATTTTAATGTTATTTTTATTGTATAATAAAACTTATTGCCGCTAGAATACGGTTGATTATCATCTTATGCACGGTACTACAGATAAAAAGCCAAATCATATAAATTAGAGTGTTTAGTGTGGATCTTTGACACAGGAGTTTCAACGATAATGTATGGTCACCTTTATCAAGTTTCGATTAATTGTTTTTAAATAGATAAATCAACAACAACAACGATATTTATGAAGTAAGAACACATCAAAATAAATGTTTATACAAAATCCTTGTTATTTATTTTTATTATTCTTAGCACAGAATGCTATTATATATATGTACCTAGAATATTTGTCTTTTATTTTGCATAACACTTTATTATTTGTACCGTATTCATTATTGCTTAGAGAGCAGTGGTGGCCCAGTGGTAACGGCCGCGACTTACGAGTTATAAGTTGTGGGTTCGAACCCAGACAGGCGCTTTATGTATTTTATTTCATCACCACTACTTTCAAAACGGTAAAGGAAAACATCAGAGAGACATAAGAAGCCTTAGTTTTTTAAAGTGAGGACCATGGGAATAAATAACCTTATACCGGCTTTAAATGAATAAAGACAATAATAATAAATATCCCTATAATTTATATTTACGCATCGTCAGCCGGTTCCCCTCAAAGACCGCGCGCGATGTCGATGTATAGGTGCCATAAGTAATTTATTCAAAAACACCGACAGCTTATAGGTACATTTAGGAAAGGTATGTATGAAATATCTGCTAAATTTTCTCTACAAGGCCTAGATCTCGAAATATTCTTATATGTTGAAAAACCGGCATTGTAAACGAATTTCCAAAAACCGCATTACTAGTCTGTAGATTTACAAACGATTCTCCAAAGTAGTCAACAAAATTAAAGCAAATCATGAACATAACCAATTACTAATAGATAGAAATATCTTCAGAGTCGTTATGAATGAATGGAAGGTACAGTTAGTACAGTCCAGCTCATAATAGCTATCTCTCTACTCACACAGTCACACACACACACGGCTGCGCACCGCGTCCCTCGCTTCCTTCTTTTGTCAAACAGAGATAGCAATATTCCGAATCCAGCCTCGAATTCCTATTACGTGCGTTCGTGTTCGCCGCCCCCTTAAAGCTCATTTATTACTGTCTAAATTATCTGTGTTACTGTTAACTGAACATTTGTCCTAATGCCTGTAGAACTTGCGGTTTCTGTTAAAATCTTATAACAAAAATGACATTGAATATAGGTTAGATGCAGTTTATAATTGTTAAAAAGCTATTTAAACAACTTAAACGTTACGCATTGTCATAATTATTATAATCGTAATATGAGTTTGAGTTTTACAGGTATTTAAAACTTTATATGTTGTGTATCATGCGCAATAGTAACGCAATAGGAAATTCAGGGGTTGAATGCCTTTTATCATTGATTTGTAATCGGCAAGTTCTACTGAAAAACAAGTATTATGAAAAGGTCTTTTAATAATTATAATTATTTTAATTAATTGACATTTCCTGTAAATAGCGGGAGCTGGATCTGGCATTATCATTTACATAACATAACATCACGCCTTGTTTCCCCGAAGGGTTGGGCAGAAGTGTATCTATTAGTACACCCAAATTTCGCCAGTTATGTTTAAATTTATCGTAATCAATTACTTGTCTATGCCATTAGGTGTCAAAGCTTAGTAGTTCTTATATACTTGGAATGGCATGACTATATACGTATCAATAAATCACAAACAGTCAATAAACAGACAGAAAGTTGTGATAAATTATAACCGAGCTGCAATTAAATTAGTAGAAAACTTTTCTTTCTTTTTTTTTTGGGTGGGAAATCATCAAATGACTTCTCCCGCTCTGGGTGGAGCGGGAGGGCGTGTCAGACTTTTACTGACTAAAACCCACCCGTGTTCCTTCAGTTGCCTGTGCCAGGGCCACGGTTTTCTCTTTAGAATTACCCGCGACCCTGAGGCGTCGGCCCTATCGGACCCCGTCACTTTTTGCTGACATCTCTTTTAGGCGCGCGTGGAACACGACGCGCCGTCGACCCGGGCCTGGTCCTTACCGTACGGCGAGCTACCCGTTGCTAGCCGTCCGTAAGCCCGCGCCTACGGTGGCCGGGAATCTGCAGGCGACTCCCGACGCCCAGGGCGTCTCCTGCGGCGGCTAGTGGGGGCGTGAGAGCGCAAGGCTCTCTCCCGCACGCGCTCCGCCTCCTCCTTCGCGAGCATTACTGCTTCGCAGAAGGAGGTGACGGCTTTCCATACCCTCTCGCTCCGTACCATGGCCGGACGCGAGAGATCGCCGCCGCCAATCGCCTCCGCGAGGACACTGCGGTGCTCCGCCCAAGCTGGGCATACCTCCACCGTATGCTCCACCGTGTCCTCCGGGCGATCCACACAATGGTGACACCCGGGCGTTTCCTCCCGCCTAGTAGAGAACCTACATTGGGTATTTCGAATTCCTCATTCCTTATTGGTTGCAGGAATGTAAAATACGTAATACCTAATAAGTACTGTAGAATAAACATATTATGAATAACTCATAAGCGTTTTAATTCCATCATCATCTCAGTTCAAACGCTCCATCCATTGCAGGACGAAGTCTTAAACAAGCAATCCAAGCATCGACACAAACTTGTGTCAATCAGCACTAATTGACGAGTCCGAAAGGACCGATGCCTGCCAAGGTCGCGAGTTGTTCGAAAGAGATACCGTGGCACCGTGTGCCTCCGTCAGAACAGAACTCATTTGACGACTTCCCACCCTAAAAAAGGGGGTCGCATGCGTTGTTTTCATGGTGACAGCTTGCGAGTCGATATCCCTGCCTACTGGTACGTACCTAGTTACATATTTCTATTATGTAAGGTATGTTGTCCTGCAGGGCAAGACCCTTTCGAACAGAAGGGCACAGTTAAAATCGAAACCAATAATAATTTTGATTTAAGATCTGCAACAATAGCTCAGTATCTTGTAAACCCATCGAAAAACAGTATAAACATGAGCACAGACATTGTCCATTGTCCTGGACAACCACCAGTTTTGTATGACCTCTCAAAATGTAACTGGCCCTCAATAAACAAGCAGTGAGGAGGATCAAGATAATCTGGTGAATTAAGCTATGAAGACTCTTTAGAACGTAAGATTATTTTTTATCGATCGTGTTTTCTTATTTTAAAATCTCTGGATTCTTAGCTAGATAAATTTTGCAATACCTACAGCATAGATACGAAGAGAAGACAAATCACTTTCTTAACAAAAATTCGTTATTTTGTTGAATTTTGACATCGCTCCGTGGAAATCTTTCTGCAGTCTGTCTTTGTCTTCCATTTCTATAGTGGCCCTAATACGCATGCATAACCACAAAACCTCGGCCCAAAACCACTGACATCACTCATCAGAGTCATCAGTCATAGAAAAACAAAAAAATGTTCGATTTTTTTAAAGTTCGCGTCGTATAAAAGCATCAAAGTCTTGGACCGCATTCTATGACTCAGGCAGACTCAAGCGACTTGTCTGTGACTCATTTCCGAGTCGAATTCCTGCTGACGTCACGGGGTGCGTTTGCGCCGACGCATCGCTATTTTAAACTACATTCCTTATTTGAATTGCTCGCGTATAGCCAGTGATGCGCGAAAAGGATACTGTATTTGTAGGTACTTATTAAAAGAAGTTTTATTATTGGCTGTTTGTTTATGGTTTTCGATGATTTCTTTTAATTGGTGGTTTTAATTAGTATTGTAGTAGAATATTTTGTTTTGGAGTCATCACCATCAGCCTATATTAGTCTACTGTAGGATAGGGCTCTTCAAACGCGAATCACTTAGCTCGATTCTCGGCCTTTAGTGATGCCACTGAAATAATAAAATATCTAGTAGAAATGTTTTTTTTTTTGCTATGTATGTGTGCTTTGGATAACTCAAACTCAAAGTATTTATTTCAATTAAACCATTTACAGGCACTTTTGAATTGTCAAGGAGTCGGTCAGTCAGAAATATGAAGCCAGTTGCCCATTCCAAAGCGTAGTAGGTACCTACGGAGAAGAACGGGCAAGAAACTCCGTGGACACTCTTTAAAATAATTGTGTTACAAAAATATTAGTTAGGTATATATGTAATGTTGATATTGTATGTTAGAAAGATGTAAAAAAGACGTACACGTTAAAAGCGTCAAGAATGAAGCAAAAAAAAAAAACAATCCAATAACTTAATTTATAAAATGAGCAGGCAACATGACGCATGGGTCAGCACCATTCAGCTCAACCATTTTGAAGGGAGCTAAATGATCCAACATACGCGCCACTGTCAGCGAGACATTTGAGTGAGCATGACATACTATCAGCCGCCAGAGCACATTAAAGTCAATAAAGATATTTACAATGCAAAGATATTCATACAATCTTCATCAGCTCCAACAGTATTTATAAATGTGAATTAATACATTTTGGTTGTGGAGCAGGACCAGCAGCCTAATTGCGTAACACATTTTCGTAAACGATTACCACTAATCTTTTGACTAATCGTTTAATTTTGACAGTTCAACAATATTCATTGAGTTATCTACATTGTTGAGCAGAATTCTTTATCGAACTTATGAAGCAATGGATTAGCAATCTGTTTCAAAATATTCAGATTCCGATTGATTGTGTATAAGCAATTAGGGTACTGCATTGAGTCAGGCATTTGTATCAGCGATGTAATCCCCTAACTTTAATATGCCTGCCTGCATTGTGTGCGTGTTTTATAAATGATTTGAATTCCGTATCATTCAGTTGAAGTATGTGGTGAGGAATTTTATTGTACATTAGATATCATTGATATCACTACTGCTAGAGATTAACCACCTCATACGCTGTTTCAATTCAACAGTTACAAGGGAATATCATATCACAACATCACGACGGTTTTCCGTCAAGCGTTGGGCAGAGTTGTACCTAAAGTCATCCACATTTCGCCAATTATGTTTAAGTCACATGTTATGTAATAGGAAGCGAGCCTTTTGCCTCCAAACGGGCATAAATCCTGACTACGAGATGATACTGAGAAATTCCTGATGGAATAAAGTTTTGGCTGTGATGAAGGGAATGTCACACACCACAAAAGAATTGGCAAGGGGGTCCTTAATAAACGCGTTCGAGAGCTGTCAGAGTCAATATTCCATAACAACGATGACACTTACAGAAGGTTCAAATTTGATGATTGCGTTTAGTTTTATTGGTGTAATCCACTGACAAGGACAACAAATTAAAAGAAAGAACAATTGTTTATTCTGCACTATCAAAACGCATATAACAAAAATAGTATGACTCATTATACACGTACACAGTAGCCAAAAGCATAGTTTTTTGACGATTTTTCCATTGATCAATGTCACTTGTCAGGGCTAAGGACCAAAGACAATATACATTGCGTAAATGTTACTTTTGGTTAGCATTATTACGACACTGGCAACAAACAACAAAAACAAAACGCCAATTGCAGAGTCGAAAAATAGCTACTTTTGTAAAAAAAAACAAAGAACAATTAAACCAAGTCATTGATCAGCAAAATGCTGTGACTTCGGACGAACCTATCATCAACAGCGCTGTATTTCAGCAACTCGAATGATGTCCTCCCTGTGTGACATAACAAATCGGTTAATATAATATTCCACAAAACTATGTGTGAGTCTAGCAACAAGATACAACAACAAGACTTTCCTTCCCTTGTCTTCCCAGCCACGGACATGGCAAACTATGGCTGATTATAGAATCCCATTTCAAACAATGGTTTCTTTACAAAATAGAAAAAAAGACACACAGTGCAATTAATTTCAATTAAGAACATTATATTGGCTCATTAACTGTATCCGTTAATTAATTCTGTTTTCTTAATAATAAAATAAATAGAACAAATAGTAAACAATAATATTTTAGCTTTCTTTTGTCTGAGTGATGTGTACTATTTGCTGTTCTAAAGTGGCGTACAGACAGTCCGTATTCAAATGTTAACTAATTCAAACTTTGACGCATATTTTGTTCTTGATTTTGCTGATTGAAATTGATGTTATGGTCATTATTTTGCGCCTTTATTATGTCCTCAATCAAAATCATAATAAAAATATTTCATTTCTCTTAAACCTAAATGGGCACTTATGAAACGTCAGAAGCTAGGTGCACGGTTCAAATTGGTCGTTTCCTATGGAAAAGAGTCGGCAAGAAACTCCATGGTTACTCTTTTAAAAATAATTATCATTTACAATGCTTTCAAATTCCAGTGTTAATAGGTATGGGAGGAAAGAGTCAATCAAAAAGGATTTCCAAAAAGTATGTTTCCAACTTGGGTTTTACTCCAAAAGTGCAGAGATAAACAAAATAATCAGATAGCTCTACACTAACAAATCACTTCTCACCGTAAAATTCGAGCAAAGGAGTCCTGACACACGCAATCCTAAAACAACATTCTGCCAATCATCTTAACACCTTGAGTTCGTCTAATTGCAGTCCTCAAGCCCTCAAGGATCATTCCTAAGTGCAACAACAACAAGAAGTTCAACCGTCCACAATTACGCCGGAGGCCCGTTGACGCCTGCCTAGAACAGGCTAGGACAAGTGTAAATTGGCTGTAAAACGAAGACGTTTGCGTGCCCATCGCACTTTACAGCATTAATTAATAAGAAAAACGCGTCACGGCGCTGCAATCGGCGCGCGCGCAGTTTTTACAACCGCATACTCGCCCGGAAACGCACGCGCGATCACTGTTTTTTGTCGTAATTCATTATTTTTAATGCCAACGAGAGCAACGGCCTGTTTGTAAAATGATCTAGCTTGGAGCTATTGAAAGGGTGTTGTGTGCATTCCTGTGAGCAGTTGTAATGTCTATCGTTTTCGAGGTGAGTCTAGGATGCACAGGAGTTATTTATTGATTTGGAGGATCGAGCATTTGTATATTAAAGTGGATACAGAATTCCTTTGAAGTTGGCTCCACTAACTTTTTGGTCAAGCATTTTGATCAGATTTCCCACTTGAACTTACGGGATCAATAGTGACCTAATTTATTCATCTGTACTTTCAACAGTGGTATGAGCTCTTAAAAGAACTGAAGATAATCTGGACATCCTGTCTATTTAACCCCTTAACCCCGTCAGGCCTAATTTGATTGTGGTCGAGTACTGAGTTACTGAAAGGAACTGGGTCGTTCGTTCGGAAATTGTCGCGTCATTGCGTGTTCGCAAATACACGCTCATTTCCTCCTCGGTGTCATGACAGGCTTCTGGTACAAGTGTTGAAGAGACAGTCTTCCAAATTGTCTGACTGACTTTGTTGGACTAGTGCTTGGATGTGCTACTACCGAGAGGGTTCCATCCCCAGGTTGGGATACGTATTTTTTGTTTTCACCAATAATTCATTCTCAATAAATGTCTTGAACCAGAATTATTATTTGTGTCGGTTAGTGACAATTGACTTTAGGACTCAACTGGTGAAATTAAGGTGATTCTTATGTACACCAGTCTTCGCGATCAGGGATACAGATGGTATTTTAAGAGTTATAATACTTATAAAAAGAGATTTTGAAAACAATCGACAAAATTTAAGGGGGAAAAATCATCGAACTTCCCATATAAAGGTTCATACCCGATTGGACCATTTTGTACAGGAAGCACATTTTTTTGCGAATTCGAAATTAATGCCATATTATAAGTTGTTCTTATTGATGACGACAAAATTTAAGGGGTCTCTTCTACCCCTTAAATTTTTTCGATTGCTTTCAAAGTGAATCTGTATAAACTCACGCATCTTCATAAGGGGACAGGCAGAAACTACTGGACATGCTACGATCCTTACATACTCCTAAATAATTTTCTCAGCAAATTTAAGATTTCTTGAAGACCCTGCCGACAAAGGGCAAGAGTATGCTTAGATAGTTTGGTCATGTTGAGAGGACGAATGAAAGGAGACTAACAAAAGGTATTTACAAGGCAGATGTGAGTGGAAACGCCGGGAGTTGACGCCCTAGGAGGACATAATACAATGACCTTATTGGTGATGTTCTTCAGCCAGGTGCGTATTACTCGCAACCGGCACGCATGTATGACTAGTAGAAGTATGAACGTAAACGAGGCAAAAAGAGTTTGTAAGTATCGTAGCAGGTGGCGTTCTGTTGTTTCTGCCTACCCCCATGTGAAAAAGGCGTGAGTTTATGTATGTTTTAAGTACAGTGTGCAAGGACCTGGCCCAAGCTCCATACATTTTGATACATCTCCTTAGCGTCAGATGGAATGACAGCTTGGTACTTCAAACTCGCTTGACCTAAGTTTTCACGGTGAGATTTTCACAGAATAAACAGACTGAACTGTATAATAGGATGTTTACAAACTAAGGAGTCCGATGCTACATTATTCAAAACAAGACCTACTTTCTTTCGTGGAGAAGGATTCTGAATAATCTGAATTCCTGATTGCAACCGTGTTGAGTGGCTCAATAACAGCCACCCTTTTTTTTCAACGAGG
Organism: Dasypolia templi; assembly: GCA_963555695.1. Taxonomy (NCBI): domain Eukaryota; kingdom Metazoa; phylum Arthropoda; class Insecta; order Lepidoptera; family Noctuidae; genus Dasypolia; species Dasypolia templi. The sequence continues at coordinate 5,298,602 of OY743137.1, read as the reverse complement.
CCAATGAGAGTATTATGGATCCTGTGTTTAACCAGTTTGTTTCAGTTATCCTGCTGAAAATATATCTACGAGTGCAGGGTCAGATAGACTCTGCGAAACCATGTTATCACATTTCATTTGCTGTAGCTGTTAATTTATCAGATATATAAAAATCGCAACAGTTACATCCAACGTGCCTCTCTCAGATAGGTAGAGAAGAACCCTTATCTACAGTTTCCCCCAGGGATGTTCCTTAACAGGCCTTGCACTAAGGAAGTTTTGGAGTGGTCTTTTGAAGGTTTCCCCAGGAAATAATAAAAAGGTCTCAACCTCTTCACCTATCTGTCGGACTGGTGATCGCAGTAGATATGTTTTTTCAAACCGAAGTAGTACGTACTGCCCTTACTTTTTAACCGACTTTTAAAATAAAGGAGGAGGTTCTCGATGCGTTAGTATTTTGTTTTTATATTTGTTACCTCAGATCTCCGTCATTTATAAACCGATTGTTTTTTTTTCTTTTGTTTGAAAATATACTTATCGAGGTCCAATATAAAGGACAATGCCAGAAAGTCTATAGAACTTTGCCCCACTCAAATTAAAAAGTCATTTACAAGCCTGCATTATGCAGCACCTTAAAGCTTATTTGTCACTGTTAACTAAACATTTCCTAATGTCTGTAGAACTTGCGCTTTCTGTTAAAATCTTAAAACAATAATGACATTGATTATAGAAGATAATAGATAAAAAGTGATTTAAACAACATATACGTCACGCATTATCATAATTAATATAATCGTAATATCGCCATACCGCTGTTAAACCCGCGATGGTTTGTGTGGTATGTTTCCGTGTTATCAAATGTAAACTATTTCTTTGATCAAAAAAAAAAATTTAAAAAAAAACAAAGTAGTTTTTGTTGTGTATCGCGCGCAATAAGTATAGGAAAATACCAGGGGTTGAATTCCTTTTATCATTGATTTGTAATCGGCAAGTTCTTCTGAAAAACAATGTATTATGAAAAGGTCCTACAATCATTACAACTATTTTCACTAATTGACATTTCCTGTAAATAGCTGGGGCAGGATCTGGCATTGTCATTTGGTCAAGTGGTGAAACTCATGAGTGGTTTTGGAGTTTGCTTCATTAATACGTATTTTTTTCACATAGTGTATGTTGACGATGCTCTTATAACTTCCTGTCACTGTTATATATAAATGTACTCGTATATACGAATTTGTGTGGGGTAGGAACCACAACAAAAAAGTGAATAATTAAAAACTTTACTACAAAAAATAATATTAATTTCGGAAGTCGGTGGCAAAAAAACGAAAATAGAAAACCAAAGACACCGACTTCCGAAATTAAAGTTATTTTTCATAATGTAGGGTTCTTTTTTTATCTACATTTCGACTCTGTACATCCCTTTGAAAGTATGACCATATTCCTGTGATAACTTTGCTTAATTAAACAACAGAGTTGTTAAGTTACATTTTTACCTGTCGTTTGCCAGTTCATTGGTATCAGTGTCCTCAGCAGACTCTAGGGATCTCTAGGGACTCAGACTGTAGGGATCTACAGTCTTTTCAGTTTTTTGACCCGCAGGCCGGTTAATATTTGGCAGGTGACACGGTCGTCGCCCTGTCTCACACACACATTCTGCTGTGGTTAAACTTGGGACCAACGAATTGAATTAATTATAATTAACCACAATCATGGTCAAATTTTCATTATTTATGGAGCAAAAAAAAATAACTTGGTCCCGAAATATCATTGCAACTTACATATCTAAGACCTTAAAAGGATGGTTCCTTGATTTATTGATATTAAACATGCTGTATCCTCGAATCGGCAGACGTAGGGTAGGATGCCCTCTGTCTAGGCGGAGCGACGAACTACGCACCTTGATGTTAGTAGCGGAATGCAGAGTTGCCGAGGACCTAGTTAAATGATGTGTAATTTAACAGATGCTGATCATGGAACAGGTTTTAAAATGTCCGTGACTTTTAATTGCGTAATACACAATCAATCGGAATCTGAATCGTTTTGAAACACATTGCTAATCCATTACTTCATACGTTAGATAGAAAATCTGCTCAACAATGTAAATAACGCAATGAATGTTGTTGAACTGTCAAAATACAATAGATTAGTCGTAATCGTTTACTAAAATGTGTTACGCAATTAGGCTGCTAGTTGAACTTGCTTGGCCAGCGGATTTGTGATCGCAGAAAGTATGCTCTTGATTGTAGCACATTTTCTTAAGATTTATCATGGTAATGGGGTTGAGAACCAATTTGTTCATATTGTGCATTTTAAGCCTATTGTGACATGACTAATCTTCAAAATTAATTTCGTCATGACTAACGGTCTCCAGAAAACGTACATATAAATTTCCGATTGCAACAGGATTTAAATACATCATTATTAAAAGGGAGAGACAGACAAATTAAAAAGACGGAGCAATGGCGGCCCAGTGCTAACCGCGACTTACGAATTGTAGGTCGCAGGTTCGACCCCAGATAAGAGCTTTACTTTGTGGGAATTATTTTATCACCAATGCTCTAAAAACGGTGAAGGAAAACATCGTTAGGAAACCGGCATGTCCTAGAACCAAAATATTCGAAGACCTGTGACATCTCCCAACCCGCACTGAACTGAGGAGGCCTGTGTCCCAGCAGTGGGAACATTATAGGCCAATTATGCTTATGCTTATTAAAAAGAAGAGGATCGGCAATTCCACTAACTAAAATTATACAAGAAGTCCTTCAAACAATAAACAATGCCATTTAATATATCTACATCTGCAATCAATTGAAACTACGCACAAAACAAGGTTTTTATTGAAAAATTGTCTCTTGAATCGGATCAGTACTGCGTAGGTGCAACAATGCTATAGGTAGACAGTATATATCTTGCAAGGGTCACGGGCGCAGAGTCGTCGAACCAATGACATTGAGCCAGCAAGGTGCCCTAAACATTAATTTATCTCGGTCCGCATTAACTCACGAGCGAATCGAGAGAATTCTTTTTTAGAAATTGCTGTTCTCGAGAGTGCTGTTATCTATAGTAAAATAAAATGGAGAAATAGGAGGAATCCGGGGGTTAAGGAACACAGAAGTTCAATTCCCGTTATTAAAAACGTTCAAAATCTAGTCGCAGTCTTAACTCGGCGTCAAACATGTATGAAAATTAGAGGTATTTTTGTCAGTTTGAGACTTTGAAATTGGAATGCGAACGTTAATAAAAATAAAAGAATTGAACTGAAATCGTGCAGGTAAGGATCTTTTAAACTCTTAAAGATTTAAGCCAATCTAGTAGATCCTGTTAAATGGTTATAAGTATCTAACGCATCACGCTAGCTACACTGCACTCCCATTTTGCCAGTTATGTTTATTACCTATATTCTAAGTCAAAACCTCATATCTTCTTCGACTTGACTCAACCTCAGTTAGGTGGTTTGTTACATTTCATAGTTGCAATTTTACTCCTAATCTCAAACAGTTTCCTCAGTGAGATTGACTTGAGGAACCAAGTGTCAAATGTAAGGTACGTCAGCATCTACCTTGAGGCTTCCTTGAGGTAGTCAACATGGAAGTTTTGAATTTTGAAAACTTTATTGAATAATGACGTATCACCTCGACTAACACTCATCCGAGGGACCTTATTGTTTCCTTTAACGACCGATTTTGAGGGTCTAACGAGGCACGCCTTGAGGTCTCCTCGACAGAGTTGTGAGTCGAGTAGATTTCGCGGTTACGACTTAAAATATGGGTGTAAGTCTCATTGCCACCAACCGGGGTTAAATTTAGACTCCGGACTTCCCCTGAGCAATTCCTAGTAAAAGAACCTAATGCCTAACACTTTCCGCGTCCTGGGCATCAAACCCGACTTCACGCTTAGCAGTCGCATCGCATCGCCTGCTTGCGCTATTGCTTAAGTTTTCGCATTTCAGATTTTTGTTTCTTTTTGCTTTCTGCCTAGAATTGGGCTATCAAATGCAATAAGAATCTTTGTAATCCGACTATTAGTTTCAGAGATTAGCGCGTTAAAACAAACAATCAAACTGTTAAGCTTTATAATAAGTTTAAAGATCAATGCATAGCGCGAAAACCGCAGTCCACAAAGAGATAAGTTTAATTTTAAAAGTAAAAAAAAACAAGCCACCCACTTCGTGATTCGCTAGCGCTACTGTTGTGTGTTATATTACAAATTAAATTAATTGTGGACGAGAATGCATTTGTTACTTTTTATAATCATCTTGTCTAGGATATCTTCAGTGTTGCTAAGTTAAGAAATTCTCCTCGAATTTAGAAAACATTTAACGAACAACAGTTGAGCCGAGCGTTGATAATATAGCCGGAGTGCATTCCAGCGCGTCGAAAAAACACTGTTAGATTTTCAACTCTAAATCCCACGGCGATATTTTCCGTCCGAGCGAACGTGGTACATAAATACCAAAGGTTTTTCAAAGAAAGCCCAAAAAGGCTTTCTCCCCGCCCCAACCTCTCTCCGTGAGAAAATATTTTTCCGCCCCCTAATACATACTATACAAACAACTCCAAAGAGTTCTCTTCAAGTTAGTTTAGGTAGGTTACCGACGTTTAAATATAAAATCCAAAACAGGTTTCTCATCATGAAACACACCACCTGGCAACACCAGGATAGTTAGCTCGCCGCTCGACGTCGGATGGCGTACGCCACTAATTACGATCATGCCGAGCTTCATAATGCATCTGTGGTAATGTAGCGATACTTGCCCACCGTATCGTAAAACACGCGATCACCTTTTTTCATTGGTGCATCGGACCGAGTGACGGGTGGAGAAAAACTCGAAATGAGGTTAGTTAAGAACGGTATCGCGAAAAAAAAGCTTGGGTCACCGCCCGCTTGGCTGAGGGTGGACTAGATAATACTGCAATGAGGAAGTACTGGGGATATAAATGTTTTACCATTTTTGTACGGTAGCGCGATTGCTGAGTATGCTGAGGTCCCCAAGTTGGGCCGTGTTAGTATCTTTATGAGGCTTACAAGAGCTAAAGAGCGATCACTGTCAGACTGTATAGAAAAGAACGAGAAGCACGATAACGCATAGCTGGATTTACAAAAAATATATTGATTAGACTAAAAATTAAACACGTTAATATGTTGCCTTTAGAATAATCTAACAAAAAATCAGAATGATTGCATGTGATTTTTAGGGTTCCGTACGTAAACCCATATAGGATGACTCGTGTATCTGTCTGTATGTCCGTCCGTCACAGCCAATTTGCTCCGAATCTACAAGACTGATTAAGTTGAAATTTGGTACACATATGCCAAACACGGTCGTAGAACGTGCATAAACGAATTTTGATTATGGGGATTGTTGTTAGGGTCAGACATATTTTTTGTAAAATTTTAAAATAAACAGGTTGGATGTTGTTTAAGAAATCATACGAAAATGGACCGCTCCCCCTAATCTCCGAAAGTACTGAGCCAAAAATTAAAAAAAATTGAAACAGAAATCATTTCATTACTAACCTACAGATTACAGGGACGGGACACCTTTATTATGTCTGTGGTCTTAAAAACGTAGTAAATCTTTCAATATTGTTTTAGAACTCAATTTTAATCTACTTGTAATTGTCATATCGAAATTATACTTTGTATATATTCGTAGTTTGGATAACAAAACTATAATTTGGTATCTTGGAACTGATCTGATGATGGAGCCAGGAGTTGAATACCTAGTGGAACTGTTTAGTGGCTACTGGTAAACTTCTCGAGTTTGGGCTCATATTATTTACTTTGACGAATTCAATAGATTGGGGAGGGTCAGATGATGGAGCCAGGAGGTGGATAGTGGAAGTCTTCACTAACTAATAATTACTACTAATAATTATTTTGACATAAGGGTCATGCGATTTGTTTTGATGACTCCAATATATTGCACCTGGTGTCGAGGGTCTGATGACGGAGTCAGGAAGTGGATAGTTGAACTCTTCAGTGGCTACTAGTAAACCTGTCGAGTTCAGGTTCATATGATTCGTTTTGATGAATTGAATAGATTGGGGAGGTTCTGATCATGGAGCCAGGAGGTGGATAGAGGAACTCTTCAGTGGCTTCTAGTAAACCCCTCGAGTTTGTGCTCATATTATTTGTTTTGACGAGTCTAATAGATGGGGCTTGGTAGGGAGGTTCTGATGATAGTGCCCAAGGGTGATAGTGGAACTCTTCAGTGACTCCTAGTAAACCGCTCAAGTCATAACTTCGTTGACTTCAGACTTTTTTGCAATAGATCAGTCAGTGAAAGTACATTGAGATCTTCTATAGGTTTTTGTGATTATGGTCTTTGTTGTTTCTGTATCATCTGGTTTCCTGGTGAGAATTTCCTTATAGATTTTACAACCCTTGTAGCTGGCAGGATGACTTCCAGAGCATAGATCGCAAACTGCCGGTGTGTTCTGATCTATAGTACACTTTGTGGTATTGTGCGGCCCTGCACATATCACACTCCTGTATGGTCCCATACAGTTGTTTTTTGTGTGTATATATTGTTGACATCTGGTACTTTGGACTATTGTGGTTTTCCTTCTTTGATCATCAATTATAACCTGTTGGTTGTAAATATATTAAATTTCCTTAACATACTTGTTGTTATATTGCGGGAGTATGTTAACGAAGAAAATATTTGAAGACTGCTTGGTGCCTCATTTACGAGCAGTTACTATTTCTCCGTTCACTTGTTTTCCTGTTTCCTCTATGGCTTCCACAATTGCCTCTTTGGGTGTGCTAAAGTGTAGATGCTTTATCACAATTCTCATACATCTTTCATCTTTTTGGGTAAATGTGTAGCCTATTAATTCTTGGCTTCGGAAGTGTTCTATACGAGTTTTGTATTTTTCGACAGACAGAAGAAATTATTAATTTGTTTTTAGACACCACTTTATACGTATAGTCTCTCTTTTCCACAACTTCTTCAATAAAGCTCGTTAACTTATAAGGTCATCTATGCCATACAGTAAAATGGGTGAATGTTTCGAGCGTTTCTTTATTCTTTTGTCTTTATTTTTCTGTCATTTTGATCTTTACAATCAACACTTAAAAGAATAAAACTATTTGATGACTCGATTGTCTCTGATAATGCCTCTAGGATCACTCAAGATTTGCTGCTTAGCAAGGTTCTTTTGGTCATCTTGGATGACCCTTTCCCTCTGGGGATCGATACCTATTCTTGCTTTGTTCAGGAGCTCTTGGCCCCTGGTTCGAGATGGATTGATTGCTTTCTTGCAGGTGCAACATTCTTTGTACTTTGGATCTCCATTTTTCGGGTTCTGATTCTGTAGTAACGTGCGAGGGGATATTTTCTACAGATGAAGATCTGGGTCTTGATATAAACAACATCAGGTGGAATGCTTGTCGAACAACATTTTTGTTAGTGCTTCTAGGAGCTTTTACTGAGACAGGGGCCTGATGGTCGCCTACCCTGTGTAGTCTTCGGTACCAGATTTCACACTCGCAGGCCCGGGTACCTGCAACAGCCGGGCTGCATTTAGCTGGAGCGCAGGACAAAACACTCTCATTTTTCGACATTTTAATTTTTAGGTTGGAAAGTACTATAGACTCCCGTCGTGCATGACCCTTTGCAAAACATTTTCGGCTGCACGTTGAAATCGTAGTTTATCCCGACCTTGACCGTTTTTAAAACGTTAATTGTTTTAGTTTGACCAATGATGAAGAATGTCTTTTAGGAAGGATGACCCTTTTTTACGGTAATAGTCTTTGTTTCATTTTAGATTAAAAGATTTTTTTTTTAATTTTTTAAACAATGCAGGCTGGCCCGTGCACAAGAAAATCGCCCTAATAGGGGTCATGCAAAAAACGGGTCGTCATATAACACTTTTCTAAATGTGTGCTATAGCCATATTTTTGCAGGACAGTTAACTCCTCCAGGTTTGTGGTAGAATAGTACAGGTTATTTAACCGCCGCCTGTGGCTCGCCGTTATTGTTCGTTGCCACACGGGGAGCACGTGTAGGGTGGGCTTAAGAAAGGTGGTAAATCCTAAGGACGCGAACAACATCGCCCCCTGAAGAATATACTAGACTAAAAACAAAAAATAAAAAACGTGTTTAAAAAAAACATGCTCTTATCACGCACTAAAATTTATTTAACTAACAAATTATTTTACTTTTTTTTTTTTAACCTACTTATTTTTTCGTTGGCTTTATAAAAAGTAACTGCTGACTTGCAGGAAATCACTTTTTAACCGGACTATGCTAGGAGTTAGAGTTATGATTTTAACATATCTGTGTACTAAAAGTACAATACCAAAAAATATTTCATTTAAAGTAGGTCGTCAAGACTTCTCACTGTTCAAAAGTTATCAGGTTTAATTTACAGCCAAGCCCCTAACTCTACAAGGCCTAGCTCTAATAACCTTACATTTTGGTCAAAATGTATGGCTTAACCGTTCCATTTATCTATGGCATGAACATTAATTAAAGACCCGTGTATTTTTTTTTTACCATATGCCCATATTTGTATCTGTGAGACGGCCGCGAAACGGCCAAGCCGTACATTTTGACCAAGATGTAGGGTTTGTAGAATTAAGACTTGTAGAATTAGTGGCTTGGCAATTTATTAGATCCGATAACTGTTTATCAATGAAAGCGTTGTTTAAGTCTAGGCAACCTTCATTACATGAAATGTTTTGGAGGGTAACATCATCATACGGAACCCTCTCCACGCGAGTTCAAGTCGCACTTGACCGTTTTTTTCTATCGTATCAAATTATTTGTATTATGTTTTCAACACACAATTTAACCAGAATATCCTGAATAATATTACCAAAATAATATTTTTCTGATTTTGTGTTTTCTCTTTTGGATCATATACTTTTTATATAAAACTTTCGTTTAGGTCTTGTAGTCCCCACAAGTAAAGTTTTTCTATTAGGAATTTCTCAGTAGCAGCACCAGAAAGCCGGAGTCTAGATTATCTGGCGCTGCCCGGTGGATGGCAAAAGACTCACCATTTATAAACATATAGGATCAGGTTACTGACAAAATGTAGGCACCTAAGTCACGGTAATAATATATTACCGTGCCTAAGTGTAAGTCTACCAGTGATAGTATGTAGGCTCATAAGAACAAGATTTCTCAAAATGTCCCATTGCCAACATGCTCAAAAAGTTCTAGGTCAGTTCTAGTTTAAAAAAAAGTCTGCTCTTCATATCTTCATAGCATCGTTATCTCCTGAGAAGCTCACGAGGGCTCCTTTTATATTACGATCATAACAGTTAGGTACTGAGATATTTAATGACCGTGCAAAAATAAGAAACATCTATCATGGTGCTGATTTAAAACTCGCTTCCACTGGGATCACTAACCCAAAATGTTGAAAAAATAAAAAAGGCGAATTATGTTAAATTCTGAATATGAATCCACAAAGGAATTTGATGTTCAGATAATAACGTATGAACACCGCCAGCTTCAGTTGTTAACAATAAATTCACGTACCCTAACGCCATCTGTTGGAATTATTTGAAAGCAGCAGCAACGATTATTAATTTTCAATTTAAAGATGCAAATATTATTAACAATTTTACCGTTATTTTGTAAAGGATACATAATATTTAATTGAAAAGGGAAAAAGGTACCGTTGTGTTTTAATCTCGCCACAATAGAAAATAGCATTTCCAAACGTAAAACTAAACGTCAAACTTGACATTTTTAATGAATGACAGATTCAAACAGAAATTACATTAAAATATTTCGACAATCAAATAGATCGACCTGCAAAGACAAGGCGGACGAATCACGAAAATAATGAGAAACTGATGCGTATTTATTGCCTTGTATCTAATTAAGAACTAAAACAAAGATAGACAGATAATAAAGCAATAACAATGTGTAGCAAGAGCTTAATTTCAGCGTTTTTACTTTATTTAAGGTAAGCTTTTTCAATGTTTTCATACCAAAATGTAAAAGTTACAAATAAAATATTTATGTAACCTTGGACATTTTTCAGCTTTGACTATGCTTCGATGCTGATACATCGAAGTCATCACCTCGTTTTATTTGGAGATGCATTAAGCCCAAATTCACTAGAAAAAGACTGGGATTACCTTATGTTCTCTCAAGGATGGCCAAGTACCAGGTGTAAAGTTTGGACACATAATCAACCCAATCACCACTGCGTTTTTCCAAAGAAACCAGATTCGTGGACTGTTCACGGTATTTGGCCTTCTAAAAAAGGCACCAAAGGGCCTTTCAACTGCAACAACACCTGGCTTTTTGATCCAGAACAGGTTAGACCCATTGAAAGTGAATTAGAAGAAGCTTGGACCAACGTTGAGAAGGGTAATAGTCTTTTATACATATATTTATAATAAACACAATATAATATTTTGGCAGGTGGGCAAATAATGTTATTTTATATTGTTAGTTTCATAATAATAAAAACTCTAACATTTGTTGTAAAATATTGCTGAAGAAAGCAACCTACATTACAAATATTTGCATGCATTGCACACTTTACTTAACTAATATTATGGTTCATGTTCAGTCTTATCAGCTAAATGTGCTAGAATTTAACAAAATTATATTTTGTAAAAAACAACTTATGTTCAGCTTTTGTTGAGAAGGGTTTATTAGAAAATCTTAAATGCAATATACAATCTGACACAAAAATATAAAAATATTATGTACAAGGCTATCAAAGAAAAAAAAGGGAAAGCTCATTGGGCACAAAAAAATGGTTTGCATCGCTGTCAATGGGAAAAGTGCCCATCAAATGTGGCAACACTGATTCTTTGACCTGAAAATAGGCTAGACCTGTGGTAACTTTAAGAGTCGAACAACCGCTTGGTGATGTCCCGAAATTCTCAATGAGCATTTCTTTATTTACTTAAGGACAACAAACAGCAGTGTATTAATAGGTAAATATAGGTTAGAGTAGTGTAGGGTAAGTAGTGCGTTTGTTCCTTCTAATAACAAGAAGGAACAAACGCACTACTTACAACGTTATTCACAGATTAACAAACAGATCTACTTGTTGGTTTTATTCTGATTAAAATCATTTTCATTATTCTACGGAATAGAGTAAATAGTACATGCATATCGTGAACAAACTAAACAAAAAGTTAATTTTAAGGGGATTACAGGACGTAAACGCAAGTTTTATAATGCCTATAAGTACATGATCCACTGCAGTAACCAAATCAGAAAAATAGATGATATTCTTCAGGATTTATGCTAGTTAGATAGTGTTGAAGACATAATACAACCAATTTGATATGATAGAAAAAAAAACACGAAGACATTTTCCTTACAATTAAAAACCGTACTAACACAACTATCAAAAGATAACTGAACATAAGCGATAACACTATTTAATTTGATTATATATTAAATAAGTACAAAGAACAAAATTTATATGATATAGAAATATCAAATATAGATGTCCGAAGATCCACGTCTGAAGACTACTAACTCACAAAGAACATCGGCCAAATTTGTATAGACGCTGGACCTGACTTTTATTTTGAGTGTCCAGAAACCAATTATAGTGAGATTGGATTGTTTTTATGTAGTTATCACCATACTGTTCGAAAATATAATCTAAATGGCCAAGATATTTTAATAATGGAAAAAATATATTTGAGGTTAGAATCACTAAATAAGTCGATTTATTGCTAGGCAGACGACATACAGTTTCAGTATTTTAGCGATAAGCGAAGAGTGTAATTAGGGATCTCATTTCGTACTTGTTTATTTATTTCGATTTCGTTCAGATCAATCAAAACGCAACAAAAAAGGGCTTTTTATAGCTTTTTAATGCCCACCATGACTGATTTCAATTCTGACTGAACAGAGATTTAGTCGCAGATACAGTCTTTAGTCTGCATTGTCTTTGGGTAAACGAATGAAAAAAGGGTTATGATAAAACAATTTTTATTCATCATCCTCTCTTCGATCGCCGGGTGTCAAACAATTAATCATTATCGCGCGTCGATGACATTTAATGTATGTGCTCCGTTGTACGCAATTGAACAAAACATGGTTTCTATGAACTTTTATTTTTTATGACAAGAATCAAGAATTTAATTACATGAATAACTTTTAATAAAAACGTGAATAGTAATAATCTTTGAGTACTAGGTCATTTCATAAGCCAAACGAATCGTCAATAGGGTGCGTTTTGAACATGCTATTCAAAAAAATTCAACGAAATTACTTAAACAAGAAAAAATGAATATCTTTTTTTTCTGGCTTCATAATGAGATATTTCTTATGTTTTATGAGTATTTGAAAAATAACGTTTTTTTTTATATATATGGCATAACGGGACGCCACAGACTCATCGTCAGGTACGATTTGGCCATCCTCCTTTGACTCCTTTATAATATTAGTATAAGTAGATATACCTTTTTAAGTTTTAACCATTTAAATTCCAGTGTGTACACCGTTGTTTTCTTTGCGTACAGGTGTTAAACCGTTACCACATAAATTACTCAGTACCCACTAAATAAATAATATGTTACACTTGTGGACTGTAAAATTAGAATTTCGGGTTTATGTGTTCTCAAAATCATATCAAAGCACTCAAAAATTGCATCATTCCTACTGATGCAATTTTTTTTTAAATAATAAAAAACATATATGTTTCCAAATAGTGTAAACATCTGACCGACTGCCTCGTTGGTCTAGTGGTCGCAATCGCTACTGCTGAACATGAGGTCCTGGGTTCGATTCCTAGCTCGGGCAACGTGTTATTGGGTTTTTCTATCTGGAATTTCTCAGTAGCAGCCCGAAGTCTGGATTTGTGCCCAGTAGATGGCAATAGGCTCGCCCCTTATTACATGGGACTTAAACATAACTGGCGAAATGTGGGTGTACTATAGGTACACCTCTGCCCAACCCTTCGGGGAAACAAGGCGTGATGTTATGTTTTATGTTATGTAAACATTATTAAATATATATAATACAAAAAGTGTAAATACTTAAAAATTACCAAAATATAAAACATAGTGCTGTTCTTGTCTAAAACTTATATTGAAATAAGTTTTAGACAAGAACAGCACTATCGTAGAAGTGCCGTCACGACTATGTAACTTCATACTAGCGCCTTATAATGTCCTTGCTGCGCGACAAGGACGAGAATAATCCTCTCCAAAAACTTAAAGCGTGAAGCATTTTCATATGTACATCGATTAAACAGATTTTTTCGATTATCTCCTTTTTACTATTCACAGGTTGTTGAGCAGTCACATTTTTCGAACATATGAAGCAATGGATTAGCAATATCCTTCAAAATGATTCATATTGTGATTAACAGTGTTACGCAATATGTGTGCAGGGTTTCCCCTAACACAGTTCTTCATGAACCAACATTTATCAACAGGAAAATAGAAACACACACACACAAAGATTACACATAGTAGGAATTTTAACACGAAGTATATCTATAAATAATTGTCCTTTACTGCATATTTCCAGAAACTCAACTTTACAACTTATGGGCCCACGAATGGAACAAACACGGGACTTGTGCGGCAATGATTGAACCTTTCAATAGCCAACTAAAATACTTCAGCAAAGGCATTGATTTCCTGAACAAATACCACATGAACGATATGCTCAACGCTGCCAACATCAGCCCATCAGACACAAATGCACTAAGAGCTGAAGATATAAACAGTGCTGTGGTTTCAAAGATCACTATTCGACCTTTTATAGCGTGTCTATTTGAAGATGGGGTACAGTATTTAACAGAATTACGTATATGCTTCGATAAGCAACTGAAACTTATGGAATGCCTGGGAGAGCATGAAGTGAATGGTTTACTTACTAACTGTAATACGTCTAAAGGCATAATCTATCCCTCTCAGGGCCAGGAACCACCACCAAAGAGATACCTAGTGCAACTACATAAGTTTGTGAACTGGGTTCAATGGTTCACATTGTAGTTTTGTATCAGACATTTACATTGAAGTTTCAAAGAATTGTTTGATATTGCATAATTCTTCCATTTGAAACCTCGTACCTTCCAGTACAAAATTCAATATGTTGTTTCAGCTTTATAATTTAAATAGCTTTCTTTTAATTTTAATTTTGTTTTGTATTATGATAGAAATAGGGATGATGACATTTTTTTTCGAAATAGTGCAAAAATTATTACAAAAAGTAAAAGCTATAAACTTTAAAGCTAAAAAATTGCCAAGTTATAAACGTTTTAAAAAAGTGATAGACAAAGACAGCACTATCGTAGAAGTGACGTCACAACTATGTAACTTCAAACTAGCGCCGTAAATTGTACGTACCGCGCGACAAGGACGGGAATAATCCCCTCCAAAAACTTATGAAGCGTTTATCTTCTTAAAAAAAAAAAAAAAAAAACGATGTAAATAACATCGATTTAACATTTTTTTTGCGATTATCTCATTTTTGCTATGCCTTCTTTGAAATTACATTATTTGTACGATAATTTTTATATTAGTCATCATCCCTATTAGCGTGTGTTTTAAAGATTCTGAGTACTTAATTCAGTGCATTATGTAGTTATTTACAGTCATAAATGTTATTAAAAGTTTATTTTGTAAAAAAAAACTGAGCTGTCAGGATGAAGTCAAAGTCTTAAAACCTTGTCACTTATTTTTTCTTATCTTCTTTCTTTCCTAATTATAGTATAAGTAATGGTTCAGCGAGGATTCTAGCCAATTCGTCGTGCCGTCCAGCAAACAAAGCCTGGCTGAGCCTAATTTGTAGCCTATAAACTAGATTATTCAAAGTAGCATTAATGTTCATATTCGAATGAAGCGTTTGCACACTAGCTTCAACGAATATGACCATTATATCCATAAAGATAAGGTTTATATTGGTCACTGCGAACACTAGCTTCAACGAATATGACCATTAGATCCATAAAGATAAGGTTTATATTGGTCACTGCGAACTGCAAATCATATACTTCTGCTACACTCTCCGTCTAAAGCTTGTTGTTTCAAATCGCTACGGTCGGGTACTGTAAATAAAGTTTATTTGTTGCATTTCACGGGCGCATGTCATGCATTGCAAGTTAAACCTTTCTTCAATGACTTAAGAGTCACTGCTCTCGTGCTCTTGTGATTTGCATGAACTGTGTCCGTTGTACAATAAACGCGAAACGAATTAATGGTTTGATAATTACTGTAATCAGAGGGCCAAGACAAATGCCATTCGCTTCGAAGCGATTCTATTTCTACAATCGCTATCGCTCATTAAGATGCTACGCTATGATATGATACATTCGATAGCTTATGTCAACCCCATACATTTTTTGGCTATTCTACTAGCGTTAACGCTAATCGATTGTTACTTTGGCCCTTAGTTTCCTTTGAGATTGTAACAGACTGTCTTTTTAGTGCCTTATTTATAGCATGTCAGTCACTGTTATAATGTATTTTATCTTTAATTCTCCTAAATGGTAAACAAATATGGAGTGATTTTGTAAAAATTGAAAGCAAGTTTTCATGTAAAACTCGTACCACGAAAATAAGTCATGAAAAAATAGGCAAAAATTACTCACAGTGTATATAATATATACACTGTAATTTTTGCGGAATTAGAAAATATGTTTTTGAACTGCACATTGTGTTAAAGAGCATAATATTTTTTTAAAGAATTACAAACCTGCTTAACTTACAAAATATGTATATTTTTAGAAGATTTTATAACTTATTATAAGAAAACAATATTACACAACAGAAACTTAAAAAAAAAATTTAATGTAAAATTTACGTTTTGTCATTTTTACGTTTTCTGTGTCCAAAGCCAATAATAAAATTGTCCACAAATAAAATAAAAAATTCTTTACTTTTGTAATAATAAATGTACTTAATATTATTTTGATTAAATAAGAGATTAGTTCTACAGTTTTTTTTTTTTTTTATTCGACTCCCTAAGTATTTATCCTTTTTCGAAAACTGCTTTTGTAATTACCTAGTCTATCTAGGTAATTACAAAAGAAGTTTTCGAAAATCCAGGATCTTTATCATTTAATTAAATAAATAAAGTACTTATTCGGAAGTTCGGAACAATTTTTAAGTGTAAGATGAAAGATATAGATTATTATTTTCTCTGGCTCCTGAAATACAGGTACTCTACCTAGCTCTGGAGCCAGGGTCTCATATTTTTCTGTAACCTGTTTTTATGGCAATAAAGAATTTATTTATTTATTTATTATTATTTATACAGATCAAAGGAATAAGATTTTGCAAGCAAACTGTCCTCATTCTTTACCACGACAGGGCTTGTTTTAACCCAGATTCTGCGACGGGGAAAGCGCTTTTAAAAAAAAGAACAAAAAAAATGTACCTGAATTTTTTTGATTTATTCAATAAATTGACATATTTATTCAATAGCTACATTTTACATCATGTAATTTTTTGTGTTTTTGAAGATCTTGACTAGGTTTTTTTTTTCCAAGGGCTGCACAAAAAGCGGTAGGGTTTTTACTTACTACGGTTTACTAATACGCGGAATTTGGTAATATGTCACCTTGATATTTGATTACGTACCTATTATGTATAACACCTTGATATTTCATTACAGATATACCTAATAATTATGTTCTAAAAAATAAGCCTTAGGTACTATTTTATCCTAAACAGATAATTAATACCTATTCTTTTTTTACATATGATATGAAATCGATGGCCTTTTAAAAGTCCCGTCGTAATATTGGGGTTCGACATGTGGTTGTTTCCTATTTAGCACGCGTCCAGTAAAAATCTCAACGAAATCGTTGACAAACTGGAGCGAGTAGATGAGTATACCTTGTTGACTTGTTTCCGAACTAAGTTACCATTTTCCCACCCGATTTGAGTATTCTGCCAACGAGATAAAAACTCGTGAGTTCATCTCCAGAGTTTCGTTCGTTGGCGAAGTTCGTAACATTACTAGTTCGTAATACTTATTCGTACAAAATCTCCCAGGTAAAGTAATTGTTTATCATTTATTTTAGGTATCAATGAACATAGGCTGGCTAGTTTATAATAAGTGTTATGTTCTTCTAGTTTTAGTGCCTCAACTGTTATTTTATGAGAGTTCTGACGAGGAAGATGACGAGCCTATAAAAAACTTGCCTAAAAGAAGACAAACGATTGACACGATCAGTGATGATAGAAAAGTATCTATGCCTTCCACATCTATTTCTTCTACACCAGATTGACCAGGTGAGTCCACCGTTTCTGGTTTATTCAGCCAACCGTTTCTTTCGAAAGAAAGATAGTGGAATAACAAGCAATCTCAATCAAATCTACAGAACTCTCAGCCACAGGCCCACAGGCCACCTATAATAAAACTACTATTTCTACAAGCGGAACGGCAAAAAATAAGATTATCAAACTTTTTGTAGCAAAGGGTTTGCTCGAAACCCATAAAAAGGGCGAAAGGAGTCCTCTCTTATCGATCGGACCTACTAAGAACACAAGAATGATACCGAGATGATTTTCGATGAGACCTCGTGGTCTCTTCACCATGAGTGGTTGTTTAAAAAACTAAAAGTGACAATCTTTATTATTTTCTGTATAAAAAAACCTCTGCATTTAAAAATAATTTTGACAAAATATTGTCGAATTTGACAATCGCGAGACCACATGGTTTTTTTTTCTTTTGGCTTCGCAACGTGTTTGCCCTACCCCGTGAATTTTTGTTAGGGTTGGAGGCGCGCATTGGGGGCAGCCTCGACGTGTTTTTGGAAGTTTTTACTTTTCGTATGGAAAAAAATAATTCAAGAGTTTCAGGGGTCAAAATTTTCATTATTTTTGCATTAGGACACACCGTTTTCGAGACATATGCAAAAGAAAAGGAAAAAAGTTACAGTACTGTTTTCTTTGTTTGTTTGCGTCTGAAGTCGAGGTGTTGGTGTAAATTTTAGTTCACGACAACTAATTTTGTTCCACACTTTTTTAATACCGGTTAAAAATAGTCAGATTCATGTTCAGATTTAGTTAGACCATTAAAATTTTAGGTGAAAAACGCCAAATTCGAAATAGCAAAAATGCCATTCTCACTAAATTAAAAACTCATCTTAGTACTGTCAAACTAAAATATAGTTCATTTGTGTCACTTTAGTTAATTTCAGAATGGGAAATCGACGTTTGACAGGATTAAACCAAATTTTTGTGATTTTTAGTTTAGTATAAAGGCATTTGTGACAAGAGAATCGGCACCACTGCCAACTTTCAAGTTAATTAAATCAACAGAATATAATTTTTTTACACTGGGTCGATTTTTGAGACGGGTCAGGAAGTCTAAACAACATACAACTCCGAACGCTCTAAATGGGGAAGGCAACTGTCAAAATGGCGCCGTCGTAGTTAGTTTCCAACACAAGCCAAAACACAAGGCGTGATGTGATTTTATTTAATTTTAGCGAAAATTGAAGCGTTGTTGTGTTCTCTGATACTCCGAAATTGGAGTCTACAATTTCCCGAAAGCCCCTAAAATTAGAAGATTGTGGTTCATCACATCATGCCTGCCGAAGAAGAACGCGAAGCCTCTTTTGAACTTTTTTCATTTTCCAAATGATGCATACGCCGTATTTTCACCACACCGAAACTACATTTTATGGAATATTATTTGGTCACAAATATTTAGCCGGTTACTTGGTAGCATTTTCTATATTAAATTAAAATAGTGTCATAAAAAGTCAAAAGTTGTGTTACAAAATTTAGTAACAGAAACGAATTGCTGCTTGCATGCTGCATGCCTGTATGCGCGCTGTAAATGTCATTTATGCTACGGGAATACCGACATTCACTTTTTTTGTCTACCTATGCTTAGAATGGTGGCCGATAAAAATAACAGGAAAAATTAGATGTGAAATAGTGTGCACAAACTTTCTAGGCGTTTTGTGAAATGTAAATATGAAAAACAGGTGGAAATGTTCGGAAACATAATACTTCGAACAAATGTTATTTCGGCTAAGTGTAACTTAGGTAAAAAGTTTTTCGACCAAATGAAATGTCGGAGTAACGAAAAAAATCGAATTGAAAATAATATAAATCAACTGATACGTGTACGGTAGACGTGATTTTGATGAAGTCACAAAAAAACGAAACGATACCCGTTGAAAAGGGTGAAATGAAATTCGGTCAAGTCTTTTCGAACTTTTGATAGGTAACCGTGACTGTTACTTATTATATGTTTTTTTACATTACGTTATCTTATATTATTATGTAAGTGACCATTATGTCTTTTTGAGAATAAAGTTTTTAAACCTTTGTGCTTCCAAACTGCCCTGTCGTCACCACGTACAGGGCAAAGTACTTCGGTACCCTACGTGAGATTGCCAGTAACACCAAGGCGTTGCTGTCCTTCTTTGAGGAGCTGGGGTGGATCGAATTATCGATATTCCCACCCGTACGCAAAATACGCGCATTGACGTGGAGTTGCGGACACCAGTCCGTGCTACCTATTACATAGAAGATATTAATGCCACTGTAAAATTTTGAAACAACTGGTGGTAAAGTTCATGTAGGTAGAATTTTTATGAAAATGTTTAATAAACTTCTCCCTTTAACTTTTAACTGTTCGATGATGCTGAACTGTCTGAACTTTGCACAAAAAAACTGAAGAGTCTACTACAAGACCCGTATTTAAAAGACGAGCCCTTAAAAAACCGGTCAAGTGCGAGTTGAACTCGCGTCTAGAGGGTTCCGTATGAGGGATCCCTTTTTATTGTACAATGTTTTTTTCGTAATATTCTTTTGCATAACTATTTTGGTAAATTTTTTGGTTTAATTGTTTTTGGCATATAATTTATGTTGACTAAAATTATCTTGTAGGCTAACTTGTTTTGGTATAATTTTAATTTTATAATATTATAAGCGTGTAGTGGTATGTAACCCACACATGCACAACCTTGTTAACTCAAGTGCCTATGACGTCACACGTCTGCTAAGATCGTAATCGACGACCAACCGTCTATTACTAGCCACTGCCCGCGTTACTCGTGTCACATATAATTAACCTAATTTTAGTCATTGTATATCAACTGTGTTTAGTCGTAGTAACTGTATTATTAAATAATTTCGTGATACTGAAAAAACATTTAATTTCACCTCACTATAGAACCACCATCATGTCCAACAAAAGTTCCATATTGGTGACACCGACGTGATTTTTAAAATACGGTTCCGTACTGGTGGTACCCGCGAGTGCATATTGCGTTAAACACAGACAGACTTTCGTCATAAAGTTACCAGCTATCCTACGCACACGGCCGCCATGCCTGGCGCCGCATTTGCAAGCGTCTACGCACCACAGCAAGCTGGTCCGAGTTACGCCATCGACCAGCAACAGCCGCCAGAGACGTGGACCATCACCATCAACTCCCGCATCGCCGACTTCTGGTCAGCGCGTCCGCGACTATGGTTCCACCAGTTCGAGGCCATAATCGATTCACACAAAGCAGGTGACTTACATAAATATCTACTAGTCATAGCTAAATTAGATCGAGATGAATTGAGTCAAATTAGCGACGTTCTCGAGAACCCGCCCGCGAACGGTAAATGTCAAGCAGTAAAAGATAGGCTAATTTCGGCATACGAAGAGTCCTAGTCTAAACAACTTCATACGTTGCTTACGAATGTCGAGCTAGGGGATCAACGACCCACTCAACTCCTTCGTAAAATGCGGGAACTCGGAAGGAACAAAAATCCCCGAGGGCACTATTAATATATTGTGGTTAGACCGCCTGAAACGACCGAGCAGCAGTCACTGCCTGCGACGTTACATTGGACAATGTCGCAGTAATTGTCGATAAGCAAATGAAAACTACACGGCCATCCGAACTCTGTTCGCTAATCCCTAGACAACCAATTGATCAACAATTTGATATTTTACTTAAAGAAATTGCCGAGTTAAACACTAAAATGAGTGGTTTGGGAAACATATATCACAGTAGCAATAGGAGTCGTAGCAATTACCAGTCACGATCACGGTCGCGATCTTGCTCTCAATCAAACACAGGCGTCAAATAGCGCAACCGGGAGACAAAAATGTCAAGTGTTTCTATCACTGTATTTATGGAAATAAAGCAAAACCATGTGGCGACGAACAATGCTACGTTGGCGAGTGTAGGTGTCAAAGGAACATATCACTTGAGCGTCACCGACTGGAAAACTGGTACGCATTTCCTTATTGACACCGGCGCCGATATTTCAGTTATTGTCTGCAGAAACGTGTATCGTCAACCCGCTAATTTTACGTTATTTGCTGCCAATGGTACAACAATCAAAACATATGGGTCTCAGAAAATGACTTTGGACCTATGCCTACGTCGAGCTTTTACCTGGGATTTGTCCTGGCCGATGTACAGCGGTGCATCATTGGAGCGGGTTTCCCAGCCAAACATCAATTGCTCGTTGATCTTCATGCAGAAAAGTTAATAGACAAAGTCACTCCACTCACTAGGAAGACCGACGGAGAAGATACCTCAAATATTTCAACAATAACGGTTATCGATCCGGATAATAAATATCACCGCATTTTAACAGTTTCCAGAAATCACGTCGGGGTCCAAAATATAGAACTTTTGAGGGGAAATTAAATGTTTTTACGAAATTATTTAATAATGTAGTTACTACGACTAAACACAGTTGATATATAATGACTAAAATTAGATTAATTATATGTGACGCGAGCAACGCGAGCAGTGGCTAGTAACCGGCTGTTGGGCGTCATCCAGCCCATGGGCAAATGCTTTACACGTCGTTCAAAACAAAAACGGTGAATCACGCCCCTGTGAAGATTAGTGTGACTGTGACTATTAGCATAATAGTGTTAAGGTATAAAATTAATAGGAATAATGGAAACATGTAAGTTATTGACGTGTAAAAGTGTTTGTACAAACCTACTTACAGAAATTAAATCAATTATCATTATTTTCACGTGTTTATTTCGATATTTAATGCAAAAGTTTTACTGGCTGCAAGAGCGCTTGAAGCGAGCTCTGGACTTGGTGAACCCCGACTCGTTTTTTTTTTAAATTATTGCTTCCTTCCCCTCCCCCTCTATTAAGGCGATTTTTCTCACAAATTATTCTATATTTGTTAAACATTTATTATTGTTTACGTATTTATTTCGATATTTCATGCAAAAGTTTTACTGGCTGCAAGAGCGAGCGGGGCGAGCTGTGGACTTGGTGAACCGCGACTCATTTTTTTTTTAATTTTTGCTTGCTTCCCCTCCCCCTCTATTAAGGCGATTTTTCTCACAAATTATTCTATATTTGTTAAACATTTATTATTGTTTACGTATTTATTTCGATATTTCATGCAAAAGTTTTACTGGCTGCAAGAGCGAGCGAGGCGAGCTGTGGACTTGGTGAACCGCGACTCATTTTTTTTTTAATTTTTGCTTGCTTCCCCTCCCCCTCTATTAAGGCGATTTTTCTCACAAATTATTATATATTTTTTTAACATTTAATATTTAAATAAAACTAAACACCTCCGGCAAAAGGATAGGGGGAACCGTTGTAGAGTTAGGGGCTTGGCTCTTCATTACATCCGATAACTTTTTGACAATGAAAGAGCTAAGTAAGTTTTGGCAACCTTGGCAAAAGTCGAAGTAATTATTTGTAGCCACTAAAGAGTGCCACTATCCAACTCCTGGCTCCATCATCAGACCGTCTATCCCAAGTGCAATCTATTGGACTCATCAAAACGAATCACATTACTTCAAACTCGAGGGGTTTACTAGTGGCTACTGAAGAGTTCTAAATCAAAATCAAAATCAAAAGTCATTTATTCAAACTAGGCTGAGAGTCAGCACTTTTCGAACGTCAAAATTACATAAGACAGTCCCCCAAAACGCCCGCCCTTCACCACTTCCTAGTGCTTTAGCTGGGAAGAAGAAGTGGCGCAACAAACTCCCCAGCAGCACAGCTGTCTGTTTAGTTAGAAAACCATAGAATTATATAATTATAAGGTAATCAAAGAATAAAAACCGAATCACAAAAAAAAACATATTAAATTATCTGCCATATTTAAGCTAGCCACGCCAATATACCCAAAACAGAAATCAATAAAAAATAATATGAAAAAAACAACATAATTAATACACAAATAAAAGCCTCCAGGCATAAGGGGCGTGACATCTTACATATGCATTATTGGATTATTTTTAAGTAAACACAAATGATAAACTAGGACCATCGAAGTAAAATAAGTTAACAGAACAATTACTTTAACAATATCAAAACCATATACAGCAAGACGACCAGTCACCACAAGCAGCACCCGTTCACGAGCATAACGCAAAGATCAGCCATTGCCCCCCTCGCCATATTTGAGGGAAGGAGGCAACCCGATCCCCGACGCTACCGCAAGCAGTGACATCTACGGGAGCATGACGAACTCGCTGCCGGTTGCTCAGGCAAGAATAATTTAAGATCAATTGTCGAGGTCGCTAGCTAACCACTTATTGCAATACAACTCATTGAAAAACATTGTAATGAGCGGATCATGTCAATAATAAATGAAGTTAACTTAAACTAATTGACTTATACAGTCAAATAAAATTAAAATAAATATACGAACTCGTATACCCTGTCAGTATGTAACCTAATTCTGGAGAAAGAACATAAACATTGTCTTGAGTTAATTACAGCGACCAGCTATTCCTATCGTTTAAGTAGTCGTTAATTGAATAATATGCCTTTGAGCAAAGGTTGGATTTTACTTGAGCTTTAAACGCATTAAAAGGCAAATCTAGCAAAGAAGAGGGTAGCTTGTTATAAAAGGTTATGCCTAGCCCAACAAATGAGTTATGAACCTTATGAAGCCGGTGAAAGGGAGCACTATTCTATTATCCAACTCCTGGCTCCATTGTAACGTTGTATCGTTACGATAATTAATATAACAAATCACAACAATAAAATGTCAAGTCAAACCACAGACTTAATAGTATTAGGGACGTCCTAGGTTACTAAACAACATCAATTACCTGTTTGATGCGCGCGATTGGCATATCCGAACGTATGAAGAGGACCTATATCAACGCGCACGACACCGCCATCAGCCATCACTCGACGCTCGACTCTCGCCGCAGACGGACGTGTTTGTGCGCTCTCCCGCTCCAGTGTTGTGTTTCGTATTTCTACTCGTCGCTACCACGTGACGTCATCGTAGTCGCCCCGACTACTCCGATATAAAATCAATATCAAGAAATTGATTTTGATTTTAATCAATTAAAAAGTGCCTTTTTCAAGGCAAATCTCGTTTCTCTATCAGACGTTTTGTGAGTAGCTTCACTAGGCCCCTTCTGGGTAAAACCACAGTTTCGTGGTCCTCGGTTGAAACCTTACGGTGTCAACGAAGCCGAGTGGGGTGTTGACCCAATTCACACCCGCCGAACCCCTTCAGGGCGAGGCAGTTAGTTGGACGGGTCCCAGATAACCGGCCTTGGGGGATCTCCTAGTCGGCTCTGGTGACAGTTTTGCTTTCCAGCTACTCACCTAGTGTCTTTAGGGTGTGTCTACACCCTTCGCGCTAGACTGGTCAGGGCCCCGTTCGCACAATAAGACTGGCGACGGGTATACAAGCTTAGGGCTCACCATTAGGTACACACCTCCCTGTCTGCACCCGACAGGGAGGGAACTCATCCCCGGGCCAATCCACCCGGGGAGTTAGGTATAGGGTTAATAGGCTCTAAGTGGAAACTTAATTTCCACCATTCCCTCCCATAAATAGCCCCCCCTCCTCCGACCATGGGGGACGCCCTCCTCTTGGCGTTCCTCAAAGAGGTCCTTTTTAAGGACCCCGACTTCGTCGCCAAGTATGGCGCAAAATTCGCTGCACTGCAGCAGTCCGTCCCCGGTCCCTCTGACCCAGTAGGCACCGACAGCTCCGACATCGCTACCTTTAGCGATGCCCTCGAGCCCTCTCCGTCGCAACTTCTAAGTTGCTCGCCGCCGGCTGTCCACATGGACACCAGCGAGCCGTCCCCTCGCCCGACCTCGCCGTACGAGCTTGAGAGCGAATCACAAAGCTCCTCCCCCTCTTCCGACGAAGGCGTCTTTAAGACGGTCGGCTCCAAAAAAAGGAGCCTCAAACCGAGTCCTGACACAAGGACAAAGAAGCCGGCTATCGAAGCCACCTCCGCCCCCGTGGCTCCATCCGCCACCGCCCCCTCTCAGGCCGCCTCGGCCTCAACCTCTTCCCTCAGCCACAGTGCTGCCAAGCCCGCTGCCCAGCCTTCTGCGGCAAAGAAAATCGCCCCCCCTCCCCCTGTGTACATCCAGGACAAGGGGAAGTGGACAGACGTGTCCAAATGGTGCACCGACCTGCGTATAGGCTACACCAGCGCGAAATCTACCCAACAGGGTATTAAGGTAACCGTCCCGACGTCAAACGATTACAGAGAGCTCACAAAGACTCTCCGTCTTAGAGGTGTGTCCTTCCACACCTACGCCCTCCCCGAAGACCGTCAAGTCCGCGTCGTGATCCGTAGGATCCCGAAGGAAATACCCGCGGAAGATATAAAAGCCGACCTTCTGTCGCAAAACGTCCTCGTTGCGGAAGTCCACCGCATGCACCGCGCCCGAGGCAGGGTACCGTTCGACATGGTCCTCGTCGTCTGCCCTCCTACTGAGGGTCACCACCCTATCTTCAACGTCCGTTCAGTCTGCAACCTCACCGGCTTGCAGATCGAGAAGCCATTCAAGACCGGTGTCATAGGGCAGTGCCACCGCTGCCAACTTTATGGACATTCGCAGATGCACTGCCACGCGAAACCCAGGTGCGTCAAGTGCCTGGGCGATCACGGCACTGCTGACTGCAGTCGTCCTAAGGACCGCACCTTATGCACAGAGCCGCCTAGCTGTGTGCTATGCGGCGACTCAGGCCACCCGGCCAATTATCGTGGGTGCCCCAAGGCCCCTAAAACATCATCTCCCAAGCTGACGAAGCGTGCAGACGCCCGTCAGCAAAGGGAAAGCCCCCGCTACGCCCACGCGTGGCCCACCACACAACATCAGGAGCGACTCAGTCCTCAGAGGCCCTCGCCCTGGAACTACTTCCACCATCAGCAGGCTTTTCCAGCCTTAGCTCCTAGACCCGTTCCTGCGGCCATCCCTCCACTTATGGACCCCCGCATCCGCGTCAACGCGCCTCCAGGCATTCCTGTGCCTCTAAACAAAGCCGCTCCGGCCGCGTCAGCTCCGCCCGCAGCCACCCGGGTGGTCGGTCAGAACCCGATGGACGCCTTCAATGTCATATCTAGTACATTCACGGCCTTCCTTACCCCTCGTGCCAGGAAAATGGCAAGTGAAATTGTTGCCGCCAGAAATGCCGGCAACATTTATATGATTCAAAATATATACAATGCGTACCCGGACATTACGCAAGCCCTGATGTCCTTCAACAACCAACCCAACCCTAATCATGGATAAAGGAATCCTCGCGCGAACCAAACCCCGATCCCTAAAGTTAGGTTATTTCAATGCCAATGGCATCCTGCGACAACGCGCTGAAATCAGCGAGTTCCTCCGCGACCATCACATCGACATCCTCCTTGTTCAGGAAACGTTCCTTAAACCGAGTTACCGAAATCCGTCAATTGCAAACTATCGTACAGTTCGCAATGACAGGACGCGTTGCCATAAGGGCGGTACCCTTATCTATTACAAAAAGGAGCTATACTGCATTCCCATAGACCCTCCCACACTCTCACGATTAGAAGTGTCTTGCTGTCGGCTTGGCATGACAGGTCATCAACCGATCACCATAGTTTCGGCCTACCTCCCCCCCATTAATACTTCGGAGAACTTCCAACTCCTTACTGAAGATCTTTCTGTCCTTTTTAGCCTGAGTGACTCCGTTATCATAGCGGGTGATCTCAACGCAAAACATCCCTCCTGGAATAGCACCAGGACCTCCTCCAGAGGGAGACACTTGTTCAACCTCTCCTCCTCTCAGAATTTCGATGTCATCGCGCCGATGACTCCCACTCATTTTCCCCCCGATCCCAATCACACCGCCGATGTTCTCGACGTGGCGCTCCTACAGAACGTCAACCTACGGTTGGACTCTATAGAAGTGGTACAAGAGCTCGCTTCCGATCACCGTCCAGTAGTCATGAAACTGGTCCCCCGCATAGGTCTGCCCGATTCCACCCAACCCCTTCCCAACAAAGTGGTAACGGACTGGAGGAAAGTAAGCGATCGCTTAAAATCCACCACGTCCCCCCACTTGGACCCAATCCCCGATCATTTTGACTCTATCGCTGACACGACGGCCGCGATCGACTCATTCACAGCTCACGTACAATCAGTCCTGAACGATTGTTCAAGGGAAATTCCAGCGACGGAACTGTTGAATGAGAAGAACGCGGCTGTCCGTGCCTACAGCAACTTCCCCTGCGACGCGAACAAAGCCCATATGCGTTACTTACAGCGTACTGTAAGAACACGCATAGAGGAGCTGCGTACCGCCGGCTGGGACAAGATGTTGAGCGAACTAGAGCCCACCCACCTAGCCTTCTGGCAACTCCAGAGGAAGCTCAGATCCGGAGAAATAGTCTCCATGCCCCCCCTGATCCGTCCCGACAAGACCATCGCCTTCGATGATGTCAACAAGGCTGAGCTTCTAGCCGACACTCTAGAAGTCCAATGCTCGCCTAGCTCTTAACCAGTAGACCAAGCTCACCTCACTGAGGTCGACGCTGAAGTCGAACATAGAGCCTCCCTCCCTCCCGTCGAAGACCCAGAGTATCCACTGCCCCCAGTCACGCCCGACGAAGTGCACGACCTCATCAAAGGTCTGAAGGCTCGTAAAGCCCCCGGCTCAGATGGAATCACCAATAGGGTATTCCAACTTTTCCCTGCCCACCTGATAATGCTACTGACCACCATCTTCAATGGTGCTCTGAGCAACAACATCTTCCCACAGGCATTCAAAGAAGCCACCGTCATCGGTATCCCGAAGCTCGGCAAGCCAAAGTCAGAGCCTAGTAGTTACCGCCCCATCAGTCTGCTCAATGTCCTCGGCAAAATCTATGAGAGGCTTATTTATAAGCGCCTCAGAGACTACGCCGAGACAAAGGGCCTCATCCCCAACGAACAGTTTGGTTTTAGAACCCAACACTCGTGCGTACAACAGGTCCACCGTATAGTCGAACACATCAACTTCGGTTTCCAACGAGGTTTGATGACCGGTGCTGTTTTCTTCGACATAGCGAAAGCGTTCGACAAAGTCTGGCACAACGGCTTATTATATAAGCTGTACCAACTCGGTGTGCCAGATCGTCTCGTGCTCATCTTACGTGACTTTTTGTCGAATCGCACCTTCCGTTATCGCATCGAAGGAGCGCTATCCTCCCCCCACCCTATTCGCGCAGGAGTCCCTCAGGGCTCTGTGATCTCTCCCCTAGCATTCACGCTATTCACCAGCGATATGCCCAAGTGCAGCAAGGCACAGCTGGCTCTGTTCGCAGACGACACGGCCATTTACTACACCGGCCGCGATCCAGACTCGATATCTCGCATTCTCCAAACCCAAGTCAACAAGCTTGGCGCCTGGTTTAGGAAATGGAGAATCGAAGTAAATCCCGACAAAAGTCAAGCGGTCCTATTCTCGAAGCCGCGTCATACCCCCTGCCCCCCTCGACCGATCACCATGTTCGGCAAGCCGATCCCTTGGGAGAAGCGAGCCAAATACCTGGGTGTCGTACTAGACGAACACCTCTCTTTTTCAGAGCACATTAAGGCGGCTCGTTCGCGCGCCGCCTTCGCTCTAGGTAGACTTCACTTTGTCCTCAATGCACGTAGCAAATTGTCACTGAAGTGCAAAATGCGTATCTACACAGCGTGCATCCGCCCGATCATGACCTATGCCAGTGCAGTCTTCGCACACGCCAAGCCCGTTCGCTTCAACAGAATGCAGACCCTCCAGAACAAGTTCCTCCGTAGGATAACAGGCTTCCCCTGGTACGTTCGTAACGAAATCCTCCACGTAGACCTCAGGATTCCCACTATCCGTCAGTTCATGAAACGCATTTCAAAGCGTTTCTTCGAGACCGCCGTGAATCACCGCAACCCTCTGGTTGTGAAAGCCGCTAGTTATATTCCCTCCTCCATTAGTCAAGTCCGCCGTCCCAAGCATGTCCTCACCGATCCCGATGACCACATAACTCTCATTCAGGAGAGCAGTAGGGCCACCAGTACAGTGCACAAACACAGACCGACATTCCGACCTCGCCGCCGAGGTTCCTCGCGAAGATCCCGACGTAATTGTCCCCCCCGACCCTTGCTCGACGAAGTGCCAGCCCGCGCCGTAGCTGAGCCTGTAGCTTTAAATTCCCCGATTAATAATAATCAACAAAACTTGATCCAGCCTGTCCCATCTTGCTGTCCTCCCGTCAGCGACGCCCTAAGCCGAGGTCCGTACCCCACAGGGGGTGCCCTCAGCGAGCGTTCGCTTATTAATATAAGTAGTTTTACGCCCCTGGCTGGAGGCTTTGAGTCCGCTTAAGGCAGCCACAGGATAGTCCGGTTAAGTAGTCACGACCTCTCAAGGTCAACTACGAGATGCCATACACAAAAAAAAAAAAAAGCCATCAGCCATTCATCACTCGACGCTCGACTCTCGCCGCGGACGGACGCGTTTGTGCGCTCTCCCGCTCCAGTGTTGTGTTTCGTGAATATACTCGTCGCTACCACGTGACGTCATCGTAGTCGCCCCGACTACTCCGATATAAAATCACTATCAAGAAATTGATTTTGATTTTAATCAATTAAAAAGTGCCTTTTTCAAGGCAAATCTTATTTCTTCATCAGACTTTCGTGTGTAGCTTCACTAGGCCGCTTCTGGGTAAAACCACAGTTTCGTGGTCCTCGGTGGAAACCTTACGGTGCCAACGAAGCCGAGTGGGGTGGTGACCCAATCACACCCGCCGAACCCCTTCAGGGCGAGGCAATCCATTGGACGGGTCCGAGATAACCGGCCTTGGGGGATCTCCTAGTCGGCTCTGGTGACAGTTTTGCTTTCCAGCTACTCACCTAGTGTCTTTAGGGTGTGTCTACACCCTTCGCGCTAGACTGGTCAGGGCCCCGTTCGCACAATAAGACTGGCGACGGGTATACAAGCTTAGGGCTCACCAATAGGTACACACCTCCCTGTCTACACCCGACAGGGAGGGAACTCATCCCCGGGCCAATCCACCCGGGTAGTTAGGAATAGGGTTAGTAGGCTAAGTGGAAACTTAATTTCCACCATTCCCTCCCATAAATAGCCCCCCCTCCTCCGACCATGGGGGACGCCCTCCTCTTGGCGTTCCTCAAAGAGGTCCTTTTTAAGGACCCCGACTTCGTCGCCTAGTATGGCGCCAAATTCGCTGCTCTGCAGCAGTCCGTCCCCGGTCCCTCTGACCTAGTAGGCACCGACAGCTCTGACATCGCTACGTTTAGCGATGCCCTCGAGCCCTCTCCGTCGCAACTTCTAAGTTGCTCGCCGCCGGCTGTCCACATGGACACCAGCGAGCCGT
This sequence comes from Dasypolia templi, assembly GCA_963555695.1. Classification (NCBI taxonomy): domain Eukaryota; kingdom Metazoa; phylum Arthropoda; class Insecta; order Lepidoptera; family Noctuidae; genus Dasypolia; species Dasypolia templi. Next base: position 5,268,112 of record OY743137.1, on the reverse strand, counting down.
CCCCTCGCCCGACCTCGCCTTACTTAGACGAGAGTGAATCTCAAAGCTACTCCCCCTCTTCCGACGATGGTGTATTCAAAACGGTCGGCTCCAAAAAGAGGAGCCTCAAAGCGAGTCCTGACACAAGGACCAAGAAACCGGCTATCGTAGCCACCTCCGCTCCCGTGGCTCCATCCGCCACCGCCCCCTCTCAGGTCGCCTCGGCCTCAACCCCTTCCCTCAGCCACAGTGCTGCCAAGCCCGCTGCCCAGCCTTCTGCGGCAAAGAAAATCGCCCCCCCTCCCCCTGTGTACATCCAGGACAAGGGGAAGTGGACAGATGTGTCCAAACGGTGCACCGACCTGCGTATCGGCTACACCAGCGCGAAGTCTACCCAACAGGGTATTAAGGTAATTGTCCCGACGTCAAACGACTACAGAGAGCTCACGAAGACTCTCCGTCTTAGAGGTGTGTCCTTCCACACCTACGCCCTCCCCGAAGACCGTCAAATCCGAGTCGTGATCCGTAGGATCCCGAAGGAGATACCCGCGGAGGATATAAAAGCCGACCTTCTGTCGCAAAACGTCCCCGTTGCGGAAGTCCACCACATGCACCGCGCCCGAGGCAGGGTGCCGTTCGATATGGTCCTCGTTGTCTGCCCTCCTACTGAGGGTCACCACCCCATTTTCAACGTCCGTTCCATCTGCAACCTCGACGGCTTGCAGATCGAGAAGCCATTTAAGACCGGTGTCATAGGGCAGTGTCACCGCTGCCAGCTTTACGGACATTCGCAGATGCACTGCCACGCGAAACCCAGGTGCGTCAAGTGCCTGGGCGATCACGGCACTGCTGATTGCACTCGTCCTAAGGACCGCACCTTGTGCACAGAGCCGCCTAGCTGTGTGCTATGCGGCGACTCAGGCCACCCGGCCAATTATCGTGGGTGCCCCAAGGCTCCCAAAACATCATCTCCCAAGCTGACGAAGCGTGCAGACGCCCGTCAGCAAAGGGAAAGCCCCCGCTACGCCCACGCGTGGTCTACCACACAGCATCAGGAGCGACTAAGTCCTCAGAGGCCCTCGCCCTGGAACTACTTCCACCATCAGCAGGCTTTTCCAGCCTTAGCTCCCAGACCCGTTCCTGCGGCCATCCCTCCACTCATGGACCCCCGCATCAGCGTCAACGCGCCTGCAGGCATTCCTGTGCCTCTCAACAAAGCCGCTACGGCCGCGTCAGTTCCACCCGCAGCCACCCGGGTGGTCGGTCAGAACCCGATGGACGCGTTTAATGTCATCTCAAGTACATTCACGGCCTTCCTTACCCCTCGCGCAAGGAAAATGGCCAGTGAAATTGTTGCCGCCAGAAATGCCGGCAACATTTATATGATTCAAAATATTTACAATGCGTACCCGGACATTACGCAAGCCCTGATGTCCTTTAACAATCAACCCAATCCTAATAATGGATAAAGGAATCCTCGCGCGAACCAAACCCCGATCCCTAAAGTTAGGTTATTTCAATGCCAATGGCATCCTGCGACAACGCGCTGAAATCAGCGAGTTCCTCCGCGACCACCACATCGACATCCTCCTTGTTCAGGAAACGTTCCTTAAACCGAGTTACCGAAATCCGTCAATTGCAAACTACCGTACAGTTCGCAATGACAGGACGAGTTGCCATAAGGGCGGTACCCTTATCTATTACAAAAAGGAGCTATACTGCATTCCCATAGACCCTCCCACACTCTCACGATTAGAAGTGTCTTGCTGTCGGCTTGGCATGACAGGTCATCAACCGATCACCATAGTTTCGGCCTACCTCCCCCCCATTAATACTTCGGAGAACTTCCAACTCCTTACTGAAGATCTTTCTGTCCTTTTTAGCCTGAGTGACTCCGTTATCATAGCGGGTGATCTCAACGCAAAACATCCCTCCTGGAATAGCACCAGGACCTCCTCCAGAGGGAGACACTTGTTCAACCTCTCCTCCTCTCAGAATTTCGATGTCATCGCGCCGATGACTCCCACTCATTTTCCCCCCGATCCCAATCACACCGCCGATGTTCTCGACGTGGCGCTCCTACAGAACGTCAACCTACGGTTGGACTCTATAGAAGTGGTACAAGAGCTCGCTTCCGATCACCGTCCAGTAGTCATGAAACTGGTCCCCCGCATAGGTCTGCCCGATTCCACCCAACCCCTTCCCAACAAAGTGGTAACGGACTGGAGGAAAGTAAGCGATCGCTTAAAATCCACCACGTCCCCCCACTTGGACCCAATCCCCGATCATTTTGACTCTATCGCTGACACGACGGCCGCGATCGACTCATTCACAGCTCACGTACAATCAGTCCTGAACGATTGTTCAAGGGAAATTCCAGCGACGGAACTGTTGAATGAGAAGAACGCGGCTGTCCGTGCCTACAGCAACTTCCCCTGCGACGCGAACAAAGCCCATATGCGTTACTTACAGCGTACTGTAAGAACACGCATAGAGGAGCTGCGTACCGCCGGCTGGGACAAGATGTTGAGCGAACTAGAGCCCACCCACCTAGCCTTCTAGCAACTCCAGAGGAAGCTCAGATCCGGAGAAATAGTCTCCATGCCCCCCCTGATCCGTCCCGACAAGACCATCGCCTTCGATGATGTCGACAAGGCTGAGCTTCTAGCCGACAGTCTAGAAGTCCAATGCTCGCCTAGCTCTCAACCAGTAGACCAAGCTCACCTCTCTGAGGTCGACGCTGAAGTCGAACATAGAGCCTCCCTCCCTCCCGTCGAAGACCCAGAGTATCCACTGCCCCCAGTCACGCCCGACGAAGTGCACGACCTCATCAAAGGTCTTAAGGCTCGTAAGCCCCCGGCTCAGATGGAATCACCAATAGGGTATTCCAACTTTTCCCTGCCCACCTGATAATGCTACTAACCACCATCTTCAATGGTGCTCTGAGCAACAACATCTTCCCACAGGCATTCAAAGAAGCCACCGTCATCGGTATCCCGAAGCTCGGCAAGCCAAAGTCAGAGCCTAGTAGTTACCGCCCCATCAGTCTGCTCAATGTCCTCGGCAAAATCTATGAGAGGCTTATTTATAAGCGCCTCAGAGACTACGCCGAGACAAAGGGCCTCATCCCCAACGAACAGTTTGGTTTTAGAACCCAACACTCGTGCGTACAACAGGTCCACCGTATAGTCGAACACATCAACTTCGGTTTCCAACGAGGTTTGATGACCGGTGCTGTCTTCTTCGACATAGCGAAAGCGTTCGACAAAGTCTGGCACAACGGCTTATTATATAAGCTGTACCAACTCGGTGTGCCAGATCATCTCGTGCTCATCTTACGGGACTTTTTGTTGAATCGCACCTTCCGTTATCGCATCGAAGGAGCGCTATCCTCCCCCCACCCTATTCGCGCAGGAGTCCCTCAGGGCTCTGTGATCTCTCCCCTAGCATTCACGCTATTCACCAGCGATATGCCCAAGTGCAGCAAGGCACAGCTGGCTCTGTTCGCAGACGACACGGCCATTTACTACACCGGCCGCGATCCAGACTCGATATCTCGCATTCTCCAAACCCAAGTCAACAAGCTTGGCGCCTGGTTTAGGAAATAGAGAATTGAAGTAAATCCCGACAAAAGTCAAGCGGTTCTATTCTCGAAGCCGCGTCATACCCCCTGCCCCCCTCGACCGATCACCATGTTCGGCAAGCCGATCCCTTGGGAGAAGCGAGCCAAATATCTTGGTGTAGTTCTCGACGAACACCTCTCGTTTTCAGAGCACATTAAGGCGGCTCGTTCGCGCGCCACCTTCGCTCTAGGTAGACTCCACTTCGTCCTCAATGCACGTAGCAAATTGTCACTTAAGTGCAAATTGCGTATCTACACAGCGTGCATTCGCCCGATCATGACCTATGCCAGTGTAGTCTTCGCACACGCCAAGCCCGTTCGCTTCAATAGAATGCAGACCCTCCAGAACAAGTTCCTCCGTAGGATAACAGGCTCCCCCTGGTACGTTCGCAACGAAATCCTCCACGTAGACCTCAGGATTCCCACTATCCGTCAGTTCATGAAACGCATTTCAAAGCGTTTCTTCGAGACCGCCGCGAATCACCGCAACCCTCTGGATGTGAAAGCCGCTAGCTATATTCCCTCCTCCATTTGTCAAGTCCGCCGTCCCAAGCATGTCCACACCGATCCCGATGACCACATAACTCTCATTCAGGAGAGCAGTAGGGCCACCAGTACAGTGCACAAACACAGACCGACATTCCGACCTCGCCGCCGAGGTTCCTCGCGAAAATCCCGACGTAATTGTCCCCCCCGACCCTTGCTCGACGAAGTGCCAGCCCGCGCCGTAGCTGAGCCTGTAGCTTTAAATTCCCCGAATAATAATAATCAACAAAACTTGATCCAGCCTGTCCCATCTTGCTGTCCTCCCGTCAGCGACGCCCTAAGCCGAGGTCCGTACCCCACAGGGGGTGCCCTTAGCGAGCGTTCGCTTAATAATATAAGTAGTTTTACGCCCCTGGCTGGAGGCTTTGAGTCCGCTTAAGGCAGCCACAGGATAGTCCGGTTAAGTAGTCACGACCTCTCAAGGTCAACTACGAGATGCCATACCAAAAAAAAAAAAAAAAAAAGCCATCGGCCATTTCACTCGCGGTGACCTGACATTCGAAATCCTGCTCCGGACGTAGACGCACGTTCACTTGATCCTGCATCATCTGTGACCTTACATACGTGGTCTCCGCCATTTTAGAAGGCCTAAAGCAGGCAACAGTTTTATTGACTCGTATTAGTCAACTTTGTTAAAATCTGTGTTTTCGTAACCCCATATTGGGTAGTTGAACAGCTAATTGCGTTTTATTCCTATTTAGGTCATTCTAGGGCATGTGCCTACTTGCTGATTATTCATTATTGTTTTATTATTAGTATTATTATTACTCTAATAAGCAACCTTATTGCCTCATTTGCGCCTTGCATATCGTTAATCATGTGTTCTTTTTTCTACCCATCAAAATATGCAAGTCATGTCGTGCTTAAAATTGTAACTCCGTACTGATTGTGATAACCAGACACCACCATCATAGCGCACTAGTACATCTTCATTTGCTTATGCTCTGGTGTCACAATCAGCGGGGATGACCAATAGGGCTATTTCGTGACACGCTGGACGTTGATTCCAGGGTTCAAAGTTCCGGCACAACCCATGCAAGGTTCCGGCTAAATCCTTGCAGAATTTCATCCGGTGACATCAGCGTCATCGAGACGCTGAGACCCGGACCACCACCTTCCGGCTATCCGGATATCAACGGGCTCCGCGCCGGGTACTTATTTTACCCGCGCGGCCGCGTCGAGCTCGCTTCCACAGGTCTGGCGCGACCATCCGCCGACCATCACCTTCCTGGCGTCTGCAGCGTGGCACACCCGCTGCGGTCATCGTCACACCAGGCTGAGCCAGGAGAGTACTGTGCAGCTCCCAAGGAAATCAAGGAACTTTTTGACCATAAACCTACCTACCCCTTTATACAACTTTTATTTTTATAATACATTTTTATGCTGACAAGGTTTCGTGTTGTCATTTCTCTCCCCACGAAAACCCTTTACGTCACACCATCATCAGACCCTCGTCGCCTAACCCCAATGTATTGACTCGTCAAAGCGAATTATATGAGCCCAAACTCGAGTAGTTACTAGTAGCCACTGAAGAGTTCCACTATTCACCTTCTAGCTTCATTACATCAAACAAAATAAATAAATTATAGTTTTGTCATCCAAACTACAAATACATACCTACAAAGTCCTCGCCTGCATACCAAATTGTAGCTTTTTAGGACTTCGCGAAGTACCATAGAGGTGGTGAGCGAGTGAGTGAGTCAGTTAGTGTAAAAGCTAGACACCTAAAACTGAGTGTATGAAAGGCTTCGAGAAAAGGTAGGTAGAAGTTATTAAGGTAGGCTTATTGTTTTTGGCTTGTCTTGGCGGGGGTACTATTGTGTCCCCAGATTCCAAGAACAATCTTGACATTTTAGTTGAAGAACGTGTTCTCTCCTTCATTCCAACTGCATCTATAAGTTTGTACGCACAATTTTGAAAGATTTACCATGTTTTTAAGACCACTGACTTGGTATAGGTTTTCCTAAAGAAATACAAAATTTGTTTATGATTTACATTGTAAATAATAAACTACATAATTAGATTAAAATTTAGCATCATGTGTCGTCAAAATAACGTAAAAATAACTAGTTTTAATTGTAAATCTGCAAAAAGATCAGTTGATAATAAAAGAAAGATTTGTGAATGGTCCGATTTGGTCTGCCTGCAGGAGACTTGGCTGTTAAATGATAAATGATAAATGATTTTATTTCTGTAAGTAGGTTTTTACAAACACTTTTACACGTCAATACTATTTTAAAAGTAGATGAGATCGGCGTTTCCTATCTGACTACTCTGAGAAGAAACGCCAAAACAAACTCAACACAACAAGAGGTCACAGTCTCTTTTAAAGTCCAGACATAATCTTGGTCAGGTCATGTGAAGACCATGTGGATTGATGTCTGAAATGGTCTTTTGAGGAAAGAACCAAACAGAATGAGTGGACCTGTCCAGTCAGTGCACGCATTTGTCAGTAATCATGCAGCTCAACACAACACATATGGAGCTCAACGATTCGACGAACATTACCAAAGAAAGGATGTTGAAAACATATACATAATGGGCGATTTTAATGCACTTCCGCAAGAATTATTTTATAATGAGCTATTAAGTTTTTGTAACGATCAATCCTGGGTCTGTGCTGATACAAAGAAGTTAGGATACAATCTCAACGACTACACCTTTATTAGTGAGGCTCACGGCTGTAGGAGGTGGTTAGACCATTGTGTTGTCTCTTCATCAGCCTGGCAGACAGTTGTAACTGTAGGTATTGATGAGGATGTTTATGTGTCTGATCACTTACCTATATTTATTATATGTAACTTAGATGTAGTAAGGACTAAGGTGACGCCTGGGGCTGCGCCCCACAGTGCTGTTGTTTGGGGCGTCAGGAATAAAACCGAGATAGAGAACTATCATGAGATTTGTTCTGACAAGCTGCGGGAGATAGAGTTCCCACAGGAGTTTGTGGTGTGCAGTCATAGGTCATGTAACTTGGATGAACACAAAATTGTCCTCGATAAGATGTACAAGAATATTGTAGATGTCCTTTGTGAGGCAGCGCGGGAATCTAATGAAAAACACAAGAGACGTAAGCGGGGTAATCCGTTGTGTGGTTGGAATAAACATGTGCGAGGCGCTCACCAAGAGGCCAGGTTCAGATTCCAAGCCTGGGTTTTAGCTGATCGACCAACCTCTGGGACTGTTTACGACCAAATGTACGAGACGCGTAAAATTTCAAAAGCCGGCTAAAGTATTGTCAAAATAGGCAAGACCAAATTAAAATTGACGTATTAGCAGAACAACGGGCTACAAATAATTTCTGTGCATTTTGGAAGTCCACGGGTAAATTGGAAGCTAAGACTGGTCGCGCGGCGGACGTGGGAGGAGTTACTGAGCATAGGGACATTGCTAATTTATTTAGAGACTTTGCCCCTCTGTGTCAGGAACCGGCTATGTATCTCATGTCAGGGGGAAAGAGCCGCTACTACGCTTTACCACGAAGGAAGTAAGGTCTGTTATTAATAGTATGAGTAGGGGCAAATCACCTGGGCATGATGGGCTTAGCATATACCATTTAAAATATGCAGGCGTGCATATGCCGAGGGTCCTGTCCTTGTTCTTTACGATGTGTCTCAGCCATTCATATTTACCGGCAGACGTAATAAAGACCATTGCAGTACCCATTGTGAAGAATAGGACAGGAGATATCTATGACATGAGCAACTATCGCCCGACCTCTCTTGCAACTGTTATGGCCAAGGTGTTGGACAGTATGCTTGACTCTTATTTGGCAAAATATATTAAGTTGCACGATGCACAGTTTGGGTTTTGTCCTGGACTATCAACCGAAAGTGCTATCCTAAGTGTCAAGAATACTGTCAAATACTACACTGACCGGAAGACGCCGGTGTACGCCTGCTTCCTTGATCTCTCCAAGGCTTTCGATCTCGTTTCATACGACGTGCTTTGGAGTAAATTGAGGAGTAGGGGTATAACGGAGGAACTACTACTCAGTGTATTGAAGTTTTGGTATCGTAACCAGACAAACCGTGTTAAATGGTCTAATGCGCTCTCGGATTCATATGGGTTGGAGTGCGGGGTGAGGCAGGGTGGTTTGTCGTCTCCCCGGCTCTTCAATCTATATGTTAATGACCTCATTGACGAGCTCAGCAGCATGCGTGTCGGGTGCAGGCTAAATGGTGTTAGCTGCAACAACATCAGTTATGCAGATGACATGGTGCTGTTGGGCCCGTCGCCGAGGGCGATCGTAGAGTTACTCAAAGTATGTGAGACCTACGCCACTACGACCATTGGCTGCTGAATGTAACGTGGCAAGTCATTTATATAGAGCAAGAATAGTGGTGGGCCTAATACACTGCCCTGTGGTACACCGTATCTGATGACTCTGTATTCAGATAAATATTTATTTTCACGTTTATTCTGCACGCAAATTTTTGTTATTTCCGTGTATTGTTTCCGGTCACTTAGGTACGATTTTATCAGGTTAAGGATGTTACCTCTGATACCATAAGCATTGATCTTATTGAGCAAGGTTTCATAATGGACACAATCAAAGGCTTTGGTCATATCAGTAAAAATTGCATTTAATGGCATACGGGGAAACTTGCTCCGGTGGTTTTCATCCTACATTAAAAATAGAACAAAGAAAGTGGTTGTTAGTGGCCATCAGTCAGATACAGTGTCTATAACTTCTGGTGTTCCACAGGGCTCAATTCTGGGACCACTTCTATTTAATATATATATAAATGACATTGGGAAATGCTTCTTAAGTACCAAATTTCTTATGTATGCTGATGACTTGAAAGCCTTTAAAAACATTAGTACAATAGAAGATTGTTTAAAGTTTCAAGAAGACTTAGATAGACTCTCAGCATACTGTCTTGACAACAAACTACACTTGAGCGTCTCCAAATGTCATTATATAAATTTCACTAAAAACAAATTTATAACAAATTTTAAGTATAAGCTAAATAATGCCTTGCTGAGTAACAACTCTATTGTAAAAGATCTTGGTGTTCTACTGGACAACAAGTTATCGCTTAATCAACACGTAGAGAGAATTGTTAATAAATCATTCAAGATGTTTGGTTTTGTCATGAGTTCATCTCCTGAGTTCAAGCGGCCCTCCACCTATCTTTACTTATACAAGACGCTTGTACGCTCGCAGCTCGAATATGCGGTCCCAATCTGGAATCCGTTTTATAAGAAATATACAGATATGGTCGAGAAAGTCCAGCGTAAATTTCTTCGCGCCTTGTACTATAGGTGCTATAAACGGTGTTTGTCATATTCACAATTACTTAGCAAAAACAATATATTATCTTTAGAATCTAGGCGTAAGTTTCTAGAAGCCAACACACTACATGGTATTGTTCATAATCACTTCGATTGCATTGATCTCACGAGTAAGTTATGCTATGTGGTCCCCCGCACCGTAAATAAGCGTAGTGTCCGAGCAGGAACATTGTTCGCTGTAAATGCCTGTCGGACTAATTCAGGATTGCGTTGCCCTGTTCGTCGTATAGTGGAGTCTTATAATCGCAACTTCACTGATATTGATATTTTTGTATGTTCGAAATCGAAATTTAAGACCAATGTTTATAAAATCTTATCTAATGATAATAAGAAATAGTGTGAGTATTTTATTCTAAATTTATTTAGTGTTACCATTCGGATTATTTTTATTTAATTAATTGCATTCTACTGTCAACTCCTTTATTTAATTTTTTGTTTTTTTAATTTAAATTATGATTTGTGATAATTAGGAAACATCCCAAATTTTGAATTTTTATCGAACAAATTATGTATTTTCTTTTTCTTTTTTTAATAATTAATTAATTTTATGGTATTTTAATAATCAATATTATTTTTATTTTTTTGATAATTTCATATTTCTGAGTAATGCTTACCTAGTGACACTTCTTACCTTATTTTAATTTTGTTAACATGAGGATAATGTAGTGGGCTGCAATATTGTTAATACTACTTATGTTATTGTAATTTGTAAACATTTTATATTGTAGCTGTTTATTGTCCCATAATAAATAAATAAATAAATTTTATTGTCTACGTTTTTCATCACATTATTTAGTAACTCGTATATCGCTGTGTTAATACCTTTGTTTTTCCTAAAACAAATATTCATCACATAAAACATTGTATTTATTTAGAAACTTATTAATCGATTCATAAATTATCTTTTCTATGACTTTGGAGAAAACAGGAATTAAGGCTATTGGCCTGTAGTTGGCTAAGTCTTCGCTATTCTTCTTTTTTTTTTTAAGTGGCTTGCTGACAACTGTTTTTAAGGCATTTGGAAATACACCTGAGCACGGTGTACACATTTATGATATGACTTAGATGCACAACAATACAATCAGAAACATATTTTACAACTTTAGTAGCTATACCATCATACCCGACACTATTTTTATGTTTTCTACTATTTTTCTACTATTTTTATGTCAAAGCTGAATTTGTTGTTCGTACAAAATTAAGTCTTATTACAACCGACGAAGGCTGTTATTATTTTACATATTTTACGCATAATTGTGACACGCGTGTGATAGCTGCGTGGGCCTCCATTTGTTTTTTCTATTCCGGTACGGAACCCTAAAACCAACCATTTCGTAAATTTTTAATTGTTCGTAAACCATTTGTCTCCGGAACATATATGGGGAGGGGGGTAATGGCTGATCTTTGCGTTATGCTCGTGAACGGGTGCTGCTTGTGGTTACTGGTCGTCTTGCTGTCTATGGTTTTATTATTGTTACAGTAATTGTTATGTTAATTTATTTTACTTTGATGGTCCTAGTTTATCATTTATTTATTTTATTTGTTTGTGTAATAATTCCAGTATTGCATATGTAAGCTGCCATACCCTTTATGCCTGGAGGCTTTTATTTATGTATTAAGTTTTTTGTTTTTTTTTTTGGTATTGGCGTGGCTAGCTGACGTATGGCAATTAATTTAATTTAATGTTTTGGTAATAACTTACAATTGTATAAAATCCAGTTCTTCTATCCGAACAGACAGCTGGGGGAGTTTGTTGCGCCACTTCTTGCCAGCCCTTCACCACTTCCCAGCTAAAGCACTAGGAAGTGGTGAAGGGCTGGCGTGCCGGGGGACTGTCTTATGTAATGTCGACATTCGAAAAGTGCTGATACTCAGCCTAATTTGAATAAATGACTTTTGATTTTGATTTTGAACATAAAACTTCACGTGGAAGCTTCTTATTTTAATATCTTTCTTAAAATTAAATAAAACTCCCAACTCGATGAATCAATAATCATCCTGGAATGCCGTGACTTCCCAACGCGAACAAATTATTGGAACAGTGAGGCCGCTCCACAAAGCTTGTGGAGCTCCCAGCAAACTTTTGTGCTTCAAGGCTGAGACAGGTTGGCCTGGAAAGCAGAACCAAACTAGGACCAAATGGGGACATAAGTGCGGACTATGGCGTTCACATACACAAACTAAAGTTTCCAAAGAGGCTTCAGCATACTACATGGTCAGTGCCCCCATAAATCTTTCATTATACTAGAAATCTTTACGAAGGATTAATTTCTATGAAAAAAAGATCTCAACCACATTGACAATTTCTTTTCAAAACATGAAAGGTCCGAAAAGCCAGATCTGATCTAGCTCGTGTGAGCGAGATAACAAAGCTTTGTCCGAGCACTTGACGTTTTCATTCATTGACGCGATCTCGCATCCTGCTTAACGCTATAGCGTTAGAGCGGGTTCGCAACTGGGGCTTCGGAGAAATTTGGCAACGGCTCGCAACTAAAACAGCGCGGAAATGAAATGATATTCTTTGAGTACGTAAACCTTGCAACCTTGCACCGTAAGTGTGCGCGCGGCCGCGGCTAGCGACAAGTTGGCGCAGCGCGGTGTATAATGTTATTATTCTCATCAATGATTGCAACATGATTGAGTTGAATTGTTTACAAGTTTTACAAGTGTTTTTTTTTTAATAGGCTCCCGTTAGATTGAAAGCCGGGCTTTTCGGCTTTAGTGAAAGGAACGCCACTGATCTCATCCTAGATTGAAATGATAAACTCATTAATAAGGAAATGGAGGGCAAAAGGAGCTCTTAACGAAAATATTTTTTCTGAAAGGTAAGGGTATGTATCGGACGGAAACCAAAAAAAAAAACCTTAAATCAGACACAAAATTTAAAAGATTTCAAAAACCTATAACTTAAACCTAAACGCGCTACGTCAACAAAAACCGTTTGATTCCTTCAATGTAAATTGCCATATATTCATTCCAGTAGATATCCGAGGGGTCGCAGGGGAACTGTTGTCTATCTTCAACTGATAAGGAAGCATGCAGTGCGCGTGTTCGGTCTGCCCGCATCTCCCAGGAGTTGGACGTGAAGAATTCTAGGTTATCGCGACCGGCCACCACTTTGGACTGGATCTTCATGTATCTAAGGATTAAGGACAGAAGTTTTAGTTGACCGCGTGAAAAAGTAGGAAATCTCTTTAAGTATAGGCTTTGAGGTAACAAGGAGAAGGCAGGTAATGTTAGAATTTTCTTCATTCAAGCAGGATTGCCAGATTTTTATTTGAAGAGATTGCTGGTAGAGGAACTGGTCAAGGTCTATTTCAACTGTTTTTGGCAACAGTTGAAGCTTTGCCAACCACAATGGATGTGAATGAATTGGAATGTTTGTTTTTATTGGTTAACCATTTCATTACAGCAGTAATCGTCGATTGAGTTACGCCTCATAAAATAAATATTCTATTTCTCTAATGAATAAACACACCGTGAGTGGATATTACGAAAGGACTTATATTATAATAGGAAGAAATAAGACTTACATCGGCTGCTGCCCAGTTATTCTTAGAAACAAGTCTGTTATGTAGGCAGGTATTGTTTGAAGCAAAAATGTTAACATAGATAGCATACATTTATTTCGGGTAAATGTGAGAGTCATTCGCCAACCGTCTAGAAAACAGAAAATTTAATGGTTTTGATTCTTATACAAGCTATTTAAATAGGCAGAAAACTACACTACACTATTGCTACGCTATGTAGTAAACGCAAACGGGACGACGGCACCGCTACGCCAGCTACGCCGCCTGGCAAACGCGTACGGGATACTGCTACGATAGCTACGTCGCGTAGTGCACCGCTACGACACGTAGCAAACACGAACGGGATACTGCTACACCAGCTACGTCTCGTAGGCCATCGCTACGACACGTAACAAACACGAACGGGATACTGCTACGCCAGCTACGTCGCGTAGGGCACCGCTACGACACGTAGCAAACACGAATGGGATACCGCTAGGCTAGCTACACGTAGTAAACGAGGGCAGGACGCCCCTACGCTGTAGTAACAGATACCCTTCATTTTTTATTCATTGTGAATAGTTTTACTTTTATTATTTACGATCTTTGCATTCGCATATACAGTCTCCTGCTGGTCATAGGTTTTGCAATAGTCTATTACGTAGAATCAATCATCTTTACGTAGAAGTCGTGTTGGGCTCGAACTCTAAGTCTGTGCCGGTAAAGTGTACTTTGCTGGAGGTCTTGGGTGAGGAGCCAGACCAAGAGAGATACAGAAACCCGCAGGGCAGCATGTGGCGAGCTGTTGGGCAGTGGTGGATCTTGGACCACAGATCATGTCTCCCGGGAGTAGTCTCGTTCCTCATCCCTGGCTTGCTGGAAGGAACACTGACGAAGAACAGAGTTCTAACCTCTTTCTTGCAATCATTGGCCGGCTTGAGGAGATTCGCAAGAGCAAGGAATTATTCCAGTAACTGCTGGTAGGGGTCTTGACCATTTTTCGGGTTCTGGGATTGATTCTGATAGCCGTGGAATACCTCTGCACTCCTCAAGCACCACAGGATTTGTTGGGACTTTGTCGCTACGTCACGTATGCAAGACACCCCCTTTTTTTTTAGGTGGGAAATCATCAAATGACTTCTCCCGCTCTGGGTGGAGCGGGAGGGCATGTCAGACTTTTACTGACTAAAACCCACCCGTGTTCCTTCAGTTGCCTGTGCCAGGGCCACGGTTATCTTTTTCGAATTACCCGCGACCCTGAGGCGTCGGTCCTATCGGGCCCCGTCATTTTGTGCTGACATCTCGTTGAGGCGCGCGTGGAACACAACGCGCCGTCGGTCCGGGCCTGGTCCTTACCGGACGGCGAGCTACCCATTGCTCGCCGTCCGCAAGCCCGCGCCTACGGTGGCGGGAATCTGCAGGCGACTCCCGACGCCCAGGGCGTCTCCTGCGGCGGCTAGTGGGGGCGTGAGGACGCAAGGCTCTCTCCCTCACGCGCTCCGCCTCCTCCTTCGCGAGCATAACTGCACATAAGAAACCATCTGCCGTTTAAAACGTGTATTTATAAAACATACATCTGACGGGGCCTATAGCCCTTCCATAGTTCTTGGTAACCAGTCCACTTAAGCCACCCAAACCCATAGTCCAATACTTTTTTTTCCATGTCCAACAACAGTACTACACCAACCAGAGGAACAACCCCTGGTTGAGTGTACTTGCACAGTGCACACATGGATTATAGTCGATTAGTGCTGCATTTCATTAAAGTTGACTCAGGCTTCCAAAAGACCGGGACCCCATGATCCAGAGATATGTAAAAAATTAAAAATCAATCATAATTATATCACAAAGTAAACTTGAACTTACCAAACACGTTTCTAGAAACCGCTTTTTTCAAGTATTTAAATGTATTGCCAAATGTAACAGGATTGCAGGAACTTGTGCAGCTGTTGTAAACAGCGACATTGTCAGAACTAGAACATTGAAGTGTCTGTATCAGTAACAGTTTATTCATTAACTTGACATAATAATTATAATACACCCCTACAACATCATAGTTAGTTTACACATCCATTGTGGCTATTCGTTTTCGTATATTTTGTACCGATTCAAATGTATTTGCCCATTTTAGTATTTTTCTAGAATTCTAGAGATTGTGCATTCGTTCGTAAAGGTATATATGTATAAGTGCGCGTATGTATGTATAAACACGGGCTGATCCAATATGATAACCAGTGAACCACGAGACGGACTCGTGCATAAAGTGTTCCGTACCACCAAAACTGTTGTTAATATACCATAATAGGGATGATGACATTTTTTTTTATATTATCTCAAAAAAATATTTGTTTGCAAATAGTACAAACAATATTAAAAAACGTGTAAAAGCTTAAACAATTGCCAAGTTATAAACGTTTTAAATAACTGACAGTACTATCATAAAAGTGACGTCACTACTATTTAACTGCAGACTAGCGATGTACTAGCGCTATACATTGTCCGTAACGCGCGACAACGACGAAAATAATCCCCTCCAAAAACGATTAAAGCTCGTAGCTTCTTCATATGTCAATCGATTTATTCGAATACCTCATTTTACTATGCCTTCTCTGAAATTACATTATCTGAAGTTTGAACATTTCTAATATTAGTCATCATCCCTTTTGTGTAATTTGTCACGAGCCATGTGTCATAGAGATAGACTGGCATTGTTTTAGGGTTCCGTTTGCTTTGGGTACGAAACGGTAAAAGAGTAATCAAACTCAACTACCTTCTACACCTTGCAGCGGCCACAATGGTGAGATTAGCCACATAATCCACTGGAATCAGGTCTAGCACGTTATCACCATTGCTGAACATTACCCTAATACCACCCTTCAATATTGCAGCGAAAATGCCAGTGGCACCGGACCAGTTGTCCACCCATCCTGCTAGAGGCTCTCTTAACGATGCTGATACTGAAAACAAAACAACAAGAACAAACTTAACATTGTAAGTGATACATATTTCTTCCAAACATTCCAAATGCAAATATTAGTTTGTACGCACAATATTTAGAGATTTACCATGTTATTTTAAGAAAGACCAAAGACTTTTTGAAAGAGGTTTTCGACAAAGAGGTTTTCCTGTAATTTATAAGTACAGAACGAAATTAGTATTTTTTTTTCAACATTTTAGCGCAAGCTTCGGGGGAAGAATGAAATTTATTTTTAATTTGTTAACTTACTTATTTTAAAATTATTAAAAAACCCACACTCTAAGCCCTCCCATTTGCGATGTCACACGGTACAGTTTGCTAAACTGTTTTATTTTATTTTCTTATTTGCCTCAAAAAGTGACCCCCATAGTCAAAATTCATTTATTTGCGTAACGCGCCGACTACCAAATTCCAACTTAGACTCTGTCCTTTAGATTCGGAGCAAATTGGCTGTGACAGACGGACAAACATACAGACACACGAGTGATCCTATAAGAGTTCCGATTTTTCATTCGGATTCGTTTTTTTTCATCCTGCACAAACTGATAAAAAGTAGCCAAAAGTCTCGTATTTGAATAATTGCCAGAAAGCATAAAAAATTATTTGAAAAGCGAACATCATATCAATGAAGCAATTAAACGCGTTTTTTTAGATTTGAGCTCAGCTTTTGATACTGTTGATTACGATCTACTCATAGCTAAACTGAATCACTACGGAGTTAGAGGCAAAGCCTTACAAATTTTGTTTTACTATTGAGGTAGGAACCAGACCAGAAAAATATTTGTAGAAATCAGTGAGGTGCAAGATGGACATAGACAAAATTATAAATCACCTTTTATATATTATTGCCGGTGTTCCGCAAGGATCGATATTGAGGCCCATTTTGTTCATCAATGACGTAATAAGTAACATAAACAACATTCTTCCGGACATACAACTCGTGGTTTTTGCGGATGACACGAACGCCATTATTGGGGCAAATGACACAAAAAAACTCGCGGAAAAAGTAAATGCAGCTCTAAGTTACCTTTAATCATAGTTTAATGTAATCAAGCTTAACATTAATAATACCAAGACCAAAATTATGTTATTCAAAACAACTGTTCGTAATAAAGACACCATGGTAATAAGAATAAACGATAACAAAATAAGACTAAAAGCTAAGTTCTTGGGAGTACACATAAATCACTTATTAAATTGGAAAAATTGCATACAATTCTGGGGGAACAGCTATAATTATAACTGCCAAAGAGCTTTTGCCCTTCAAAAAAGAGCTATACGTACTATTGTCCGTATTTCACAAAGAGAGAGCTGTCGCAAAAATTTCTTGGATTTAAACATCCATAAAGAACCAGGTCTCTACGTCCTAGTACTCCTGACTAATCTTAAGAAGTACATACATGAACATGAGACAGAAGAGGAAAGACTGGTTAGGGAGAGCACATGTAGGAAGAATTTGAGAAATAAGTTATGATAAATGATAAATTATTTAATGATGATAAATGATTTTATTTTCTGTAAATAGGTTTGTACAAACACTTTTGCACGTCATTCATAATTTAAAAACTAGGTGAGATCGGCGTTTCCTATCCATACTACTCTGAGAAGTAACGCCGAAACAAACTCAAAGGTCACAGTCTCTTAAAGTTAAAGTCCAGACATAATCTTGGTCAGGTCATGTGAAGACCATGTGGATTGATGTCTGAAATGGTCTTTTGAGGAAAGAACCACACAGAATGAGTGGACCTGTCCAGTCAGTGCACGCATTTGTCAGTTGTCATGCAGCTCAACACAGAACTACAGGAGCTAAACGATTCGACGAACATAACCAAAAGAAGGACATTTGTGTAGGCCGCATAAATTACTCAAACTGCCAGAGCATGATTAAAACAGATAATTTAAAAAAAATGTATATAAAAAAACAACAAATCCACAATGTCTTCACATTCACAATAATTATAATAGTATAATCCTTTACAAAGTAAATGTCATTGCATACATAAAGTCCATCAATGTCAAAGCGTAAATAAAAATATGAAAATATCTTGGTCATATCATATGAGGACCATGTAGACTGGTGTCTGAAATGGTCTTTTGAGGAAAGAACCACACGGATTTGAGTGGACCTGTCCAGTCAGTGCACGCATTTGTCAATCATCGCGCAACTCAACTCAGAACTAAGGAGCTCAACGATTGGAAGAACAATACAAAAGAAAGGACATTTGGGGAAGCCGCGTAAAGTACTCAAACAGCCAGACCATCATTATAAGAAAAAAAAATGCAATGACCCACATAGTCCTCACATTCACAAAAATTCAAACAATATTATACTTTATACAGTAAATATATACATGTGTTTAGATAAAAAGGTCCGTATATAGAAAAAAACATTAAAAGAAAAAAGTAAAATAGCAAATTAAACATCAACTATGTCTGTGTAAACATATTGGAGAAGCTCAATCCCAAGCCTTCTTGTCCTCAATATAGTCCTTGACAGTATAATAGGCTTTCTGGCATAATTACCGCTTTATAAAAGATTTATATTTATTAAAGGCTTAGTTCTTGAATGTGGCTAGGAAGTTTATTATAAAAACGTATACATTTAAACGATCCACCTATTTTCTTGAGCCTGGTAGTGGAAACAACAAATTTGTGTTTGTTCCTAGTATTTATGTTATGGATATCACTGTATTTTTCAAACAGATTACTATTTTTATGTGCATTTAAAAGATTTTCATAAATATACTGAGAAGATACAGTCATTATATTAATCTCTTTAAATTTGTCTCTGAGGGAGTGTCTGGGACTTAATTTATAAATTGAACGAATTGCCCTTTTTTGTAAAACAAAAATTGTTTGAATTTCGGCGGCATATCCCCACAAAATGATGTCGTACGGTATTCCCGCACGACATCACACTATGAAAATAACGAAAGTAAACTAAACGCGCTGTCTCTAAATCAGTTAAATTACGAATTTTTCTAATGGCGTATGCTGCAGAGCTTAGTTTTTTTGACAATTTATCTATATATTTGAAGCTTGGCATCCAAAGTTATGCCTAAGAATACTGTGGAGTTCTCGGGTTTCGACTCTTCACCCTTTAAAAGAACACTAGTTTCTACTTGTCTAACATGAGGTATCGTAAACATTTAGTTTTTTTCTCGTTAAGAAGTAGGTTATTAACATTAAACCAGTTAACTACCCAACCGAGGGCGCTATTTACATTGTCAGTAACCAGCTGCTGACGTTTCAGTTTAAATAAAAGGGAAGTGTCGTCTGCAAACAACACTATATCATGATTATCCTTTATGAGGTAAGGCAAGTCATTAATATAACCAAGAAACAACAATGGGCCAAGAATTGAGCCCTGGGGGACCCCCATTGTTACTACATATCCAGGTGATCTTTTTCCGTTAACTATCTATAAATCTACTCTTTGAATCCTATCACTTAAGTAAGAAGTAAGAAGATCCAGAGAGGCGTTCCGTATTACGTAGTGGTGCAGTTTCCTGATTAATGTTTCATGAAGAACACAATTTTCATGAAGAACACAGTCCTCACTTCAATATTGTGAAGCACAGGTCACAATATCAAGCAGTGCAAATATTTAACAAGATACCACTACACTTAAGAAGCTTGATTTATATGTCTGCATTCAAAACAAAGCTGCAAGCATTCTTATTAGGTAAGTGTCTCTACTCCGTTGACGACATTGTAATATAATGACCATGCGTTTTTCTCCTGCCAATTTAAGTAGCTTTGTATTTAAAGTCGACTGAAATTATTGTTTTTATTTTTAAATGACAAATGTATTATTATTCCTTTCATTTATTTGTTTGAGTTGCCATTGACTATTTTATTTGGCATTTTTTTTTAATGATTATCGATTAATAATTTTATTGAGTTGACATTGAATATCATTATTGTTTATGATGATGTGAGATATGTTGTTAATTTTGAAAAGACTAATGTATTAAGTTTAAGTGTAATATTTTTATTATGTAGAATTATTTCAAACACAATATTAATTGTTAATAAATAAATTGAATTAAACATGTAACGTTTTCAAATAAGAAAAGTAGAAAGCTTACCGATTGAAGGTCTGATAATAACTGTGGGGATGTTTCCATAATTTTCCGCGACGTAAGTTTCTGCAAGCGCCTTTGCAAACGCGTAAGTGTTTGGTAGTCCTTCTGTTAAAAAGTAAAATATGTTGCTAAATTGACGTTTTAAAGTGTCATATCATCAATCTGAACTCTCTCGTTTAGAAGAGTCCATCTGATGCATGTCTCCAAATATGACTTCATATTTGGAAGTGATGCCGAGATTTATAAATGTAAGTAAGCACGTACGGTGTGCCGGTCCTCAAGGAAAGAAACAATAACATAGTAAACATTAAAACATTATAGGATATTATAATGTACGATACTTTATAATATGTAGTTAGTATAGTAGATAGTTAGGTACTACGACGTTCGTTCCAATAAATGAGAAGACGAAAAGCGAAATGTTGAAAACTTACTGAGTAACGCCTTTATTTGTTTCTCATCATAGTTTGACTTTTCTAGAAACTTCTGCACTTCACTGAGTTCAACCGGCGGTGGGTACACCTTCTCTTCTAGTATCTGCTTATCTGTGTTACAGTAAGCCGTGGAAACTTGGACGAACGCCTAAAAGAGGGAGCAATAGAGCGTTTACCAACTTACCTATTGCATTGAGGAAACCATTTGGTTATTGGTAAAGTAGGTATATGATTTTTTTTAAGTTTCCTAGTCTGTGAATGTAGAAATTCTTATTGCTTTTAAACCATAGACAAGTACTAAAAAAACAATAACAATAAGCGATTTGCGATCACTAGTGTTTCCAAGCGTACGTATGTAGGTACGTCTTGAGTCAGTTATGGCTGATCATTTGTGTTACCTAGTAAGAAGATTGACCATGTTGTTACCAATGCCTATGTTTCAGGCCCATTTATTTATGCTTTCTGATGATGATGAAGATGTTATTATAAATTAATTCACCTTGATATTGCTCATACGCTGACACATATGTAGCACATTTTTGGTTCCTGTAACATTTGTGTTCACAGCGACTTTCAATTCTTCATTAAACCGTGTGGTTGCTGCTACGTGAAATACTACGGAAACCTGAAAATATGATAATATGTTAATAGACAGGGACTCGACGCGCAACCTGTTGCCATTGGATTCAGTACATGATTCTGACACCCCCCCCCCATTTTTTGGTTTGAAAATGACTTCTCCCGCTCTGGGTGGAGCGGGAGGGCTTGTCAGACTATTACTGACTAAAACCCACCCATGTTCCTTCAGTTGCCTGTGCCAGGGCAATGGTTTCTCTTTCGAATTTCTCGCGACCCTGAGGCGTCGGCCCTATCGGACCCCGTCATTTGGTGCTGACATCTCTTTTAGGAGCGCGTGGAACACGACGCGCCGTCGACCCGGGCCTGGTCCTTACCAGACGGCGAGCTACCCTTTGCTCGCCGTCCGCAAGCCCGCGCCTGCGGTGGCCGGGACTCTGCTTGGGATTCCCGACGCCCAGGGCGTCTCCTGCGGCGACTAGGGGCGTGAGGGCGCAAGGCTCTCTCACTCACGCGCTCCGCCTCCTCCTTTTCGAACATTACTGCTTCGCAGAAGGAGGTGACGGCTTTCCATTCCCTCTCGCTCATGGCCTGGACCAGGGCAGGACGCGAGAGATCGCCGCCGCCGATTGCCTCCGCGAGCAAACGGCGGTGTTCCACCAAACCTGGGCAGACCTCATCCGTATGCTCCGGGCGATCCACAAAATGGTGACATCCGGGCTCTGAACCCCCCCTGCGTTGTAATTACTCACCGGTTTTTATAAAAAAAACTGTTTTACTGACGAAAAATTTCTAGTTTAGAGGGTCTAGAAAATTTTGTGCTAAATAAAAGGTTACAATTTGCACGTCGATCCCTCTACCACAATATTTATATAATACCAACATCAACAATTAACATGTGTATTTAACCATAAGGATCGAACAGGTTTAATAATTACGAAGTTTCCAAAATCTGCAAAATCCCCACTTTTAACTTTTATGCTTAATATACAGACTTTTGACAATTTTTGCCATGATTGTGTGATAATGGGCCGTGCAAAATGTAATAATTAATTATGTAAGTTCCTACCTTCTGTAAAAGTATTTCTTCGTCTTTTGTTGAAATGCCAAGGCCAGGGTGACTGATGTCACCAGCAATTGGTATTACTTTGTTAAAATCATCTGGCCGTTCTTCTTTTAGTCTTGAGAATAGCTGAAATAAAGACGACTTGCTTCATGCATATTTAATAATTACGAAGGCGTAGCAATTAGCGCCGCCTAGTTTTGTTACGAAGTTACTGGAATCACCAAAAAGGTCCGATAAGAATGATACCGGCTGGTGACACTCTTGCAGAGCGTCGCATCGATGGTTGCGTGGCTACCGTTTACTGATGACAGAAATGCTCCTTTAGGGGTATATATGTTTTACCTCCTTCTGCGAAGCGGTAATGCTCGCGAAGGAGGACGGAGGTGGAGCGCGCGAGGGTGAGAGCCTTGCGCTCCCAAACCCCTGGTCGTAGGACACGGCCTACCAGCCGTTAGGCTGGTATTACATAGTTAATAATTATATGAAAGTACGGATAAGTAACGAAAGTTTATAAACATACATCCTAACAAATCCTTATTAAAAAGTACTTAAACGAATTATTTTAATGAAATCCAAACTAAAAGTAACGTTCGTAACAATAAAGTGCATAGTTTTTAAAGGCATGTATTTTATCGAAACACATTTTGCTTCCTCAAAATATTATTGAACTCTA
The DNA here is from genome assembly GCA_963555695.1 of Dasypolia templi. Lineage (NCBI taxonomy): Eukaryota > Metazoa > Arthropoda > Insecta > Lepidoptera > Noctuidae > Dasypolia > Dasypolia templi. The sequence goes on along the minus strand of OY743137.1, from coordinate 5,245,344 downwards.
TTTATTATAATGAACTCTTTTCTGGGAGAGGATAACACTTATGATCTCCCTCTCCCTTTCTGCAGCTTCCTTCTGCGAGATAACTGTTTCGCAGAAGGATACCACCGTCCCAGGACATTGCACTGCTGACCATAGAACGAACGCACAGTTCTATCCTGACGTAACTCAGTTGGTTTGGATGCCCTAGCTTACTTACTGCGACCTATTCGGCTCACACGTGGTTGCTCACAAATCTAACCTAACCTAGCCCGTTTGTTCGGGCTAAACTACTTCCTGCGACCAACGGTGTTTAAAAATATTGCTGGTTTTTAAACGAATTGTGCATCATTACAAGCCGAATAAGTTTAAGAGGTTAATTCGTTTAAAAAGTGTGCATCATTAGAAGCACAGTAAGTTTTAAAAGTGCCACTTACATATTTCCCATTTTTAAATCGTATGGTATGACACTTTACGAATTTAAGGTTTTTTTATTTAGGTGTGACTCACCGGTTTGTTAATGACTTCTTCAATCCTTTGTTCAGCAGTTTTGCCTTTTTTGTCTCGAATCAAAACATAAATGTTATCAATGTCTTTGCAACTGTATAGAAGCTTCTCGAGAAACACCTGGAAGTTAATAAAAAGGGAAAATGAAAATTAACCCTGAACACAGTTATTGGTATATCTCACTCTGGTGTTAGGTAGACTATTCTCGAGTTTTTAATTCGAAACTAGTTATAATACAATTATAATAAAAGAAGATTGATTGATTAGACTCGTATGCCTCACTCCGCATTAATTAACAAAGGGTTATGAATAATAAAAACAGAGTTCATAGGAACTTACCTTTCCAAGGAATCCAGTAACGCCTGTCATAAATACGGACTTTCCCGCGTAAAAGTCAGCCACCGGTACGTAGGCAGAAGTTTGTTCTGCAGTTTCCGTTACTCTTCCGACATCAGTTGTCGGTTCTGCAGTTTCCATTACTCCTCGAACACCAGTTGTTTGTTCTGGAGTTTCCATTACTCTTCCGACATAAGTTGTTTCACTGGAACCTAAAACAATTAAAATTACAGACTTTTCAGTTATTTTATCTCTAACAACAGCAACCCAACAACAACCTTATGACAACATTTATAAAGATCACTGTTAAGTATTGTGATAGTGTTGCAAATACAGACGTTAAATAACTACAGTGAAATGCTTGTATTGAATTTAGATCATTATTCTACTACACGTCTGCTTATCTTTGTGATTGTGTTGGCACAATGAGACCGACCCAAAATGAGACTGAATCAGAAAGACAATGTCCTTCAGAAGGCTCGTTACAACGACGACGTGCCAAAGCTGACCGGTGGAAGCTTGTTCAGTTCCTTCGCCACCAAAGAACAGTATTTATATTTTATTTAAATACTCTAAAGAGGTATCTATATAATAAGTAAGTACACAATTTAATACTGAGGTACCTACTTGAGTGCAAGGAAGGTTGCATTATCACAATCTTCTGTTAATTATGCTTACAATAAATATTTTATTTAGTTAGGTTATTTTAATAGTTTGTTGGTTAATTTAGTTAAATATTGTGTTAATTTCCAAGCCTAATAATAACGTAACAACTGGCTAATCCCATTGTGTTTTTTTTAGATTCTGAAAACAAATAATACAATGGGCAATAAAGATAAGATGGATAAATTATCTTAATATCCATCTTTAATTATCCATCCTAAGATAGGATCGATATATTTGGCCCGGACAGGTATTATTTTTGGTTTTCATGATTTTGTTAGCTTAAGTGTTCTTTTTTTGTTTTCTTGGTTTTGTCAGTTGTTTGTTCTTTTTACGGTTCCGTACCTCAAAAAAAAACCTGGTCCGTCCATCCAACCGTCTAGCGTCTGTCTGTCAAGACCCTTCCTGAGGGACGCGTGGAGTAATCAAGTTCAAATTAATTTCAAATACGTAGGTTCGGCCCCTTAGTGCTTTATCAAAATCAAGCTACTTTGTCAACACAATAAAAAAAACTACTTACTACAATTAATACTATTTACGCGACAAATATTGACACTCGCAAATAAATCAAAGCCTACAGCCAAAGTTGCACATCATGCACAAGTGAAGGTAATATTCCGAAAATCGTTCATTTGTGTTTTATCACACCCTACTCATCTCCAAACACTAACATATATCCTTACTATAACTTATTTATCATCCTAACTAATATTATAAATGTGAATGTGCGTTTGTTTTTTTGTTTCGCTTTCACACCAAAACGGCTGATCGGATTTGGGTAAGGACATAGGCTACTTTTATTCCTGGATCGCTGAAGTCGCGGGCAACAGTTAGTAATATTACACTCGGTCCCAAAAATAACGGGTCAGTCACAAAAGTCCGAATATCTCCTGAACTACGTATGCTATCATAAAATGAATACTGTCCGATTGGGCATTGAATGATACAAAAAATGAATTTTTATTTATTTATTTATTCACAAAATTCACAGCCCTTAAGAGCAGGGCGACGTCTGAATTGTCCATAGAAACGTAATACCGAAACCATTTGCAATTTAAGAATATTTCCACCACATTATGCTTATATTCGGATGAAGACAGTATTTACCTAGGTTCCTACATCTTTTTTTTTGCAAAATACTTATCAAAAGTGAAGTTTAAGCTAATTGGATTTCGCACTTTTTACAGCGTAAATGACATGTTTTCTTAAAGTTTTTTCTGTACTATAAACAACAATATCTGTAATATTGTTGTATTATAAACATAGCTTATATTATCTTGTTGCAAAAAGTCGAAAAAAAAAGAAAAAAGATTAAGTTTTAATTCATTCATTTTGGTATTACGGAACACACCAAAATGTATCACAATTTTTCAATAGCTAGTAGTGCTATCGCGACAAGCAAATGTCAATGTTTGCGTGGTCGTACTGCTCAGGGTAGTAGATGTGTATCGCTTGGACAAGCAGGCTTGAAATATTTATTCACAGCCAATCCGCTGAACTGCAGCGGATTGGCTGTGAAACATCGCAGCCCCGCTCTGCGCGCGGTATCCTCCGTTCGGATAGTGGTAACTTTTGAACAATCCGTCCAAACTAAAAAGTATAAAAGACAAAGTTTATCTACATCAAACACCAAAAGCGATAAAGGTATTAATTTTGATGAGAATAAATTAAATACTCTAAAATGTGATTTGTAAAAACATAAAAGCAATTAATTTATGGCTCAGTATTTTGGCTATAATAGCTTCCACATAAAATGTAGATGAATGCAGTCGTGGACTTTTACTTAGAATTGTTTATGACAAACAATCCCACGATACATTATCATCGTGTATTACGTCTACATCAACACCTTTGGCAGAGGGCTGGATTTTTTCGGACTTACTTTATACCTATCATTATAATATGTACTAGCACTTCGCACGCGACTTCGTCCGCGTGGATTTCGAAAAAAGAAAGTAGCCTATGTTCATCAAACATAATTTCGGCTTTTACTGGTAAAACAATTTTACAATTTTTCAAAAAAAAAACCAGTAGTTTCGTAGCCTATTCAATACAAACAAAAAATCAAATCTTTCCTCTTTATAATATTAGTATAGTCAAATCACACAATCTTTATAAATTATAGTCTATGTGTTATTCTGATGTATAAGATATATTACTGTAAAATTTCTTGGTTTGAGTTTCACACTACTAGGTACCTAAGTATATTTAGTATAAATTAGTATTTACCTACCTATCTACCTACGTATGGAGCTTTGTTTGTTGCATTTCTTTAGACCATGTTCGCACTGACGTAAATATCTCGTGGCGGGATTTTATCACGTACTGCATTTTCAACTCTCGGTGTTGAACCGAGCATTGAGAATTACAACAGAGTGCTGCACACTGTTAGATTTTCAACTCTCGGCGCTAAGCAGTGCGTTGAAGAACCAGTGCGCGAAAAATTTTTCTCAAGGACACTGGACCTTTATTGGTACTGTGACGTTTGTCCGACTTTATTACGTTCCGTTTTTTTTTAAATAGATGAATCAACAATAACAATGGTAATAGCAATATTTATGAAGAACATAACAAACTAAATATTTATTCAAAATCCTTTATTTTTATTGTGCCTTAGCTCGGACGGTGTTATCGGTGTACTCGTATCACGTAAACAGGTATAAATTAGTGGAATATTTTTTTATTAGATACTTTAATTATTTCACTTGTATTCATTATTTATACATTTAGTAACAATTTTTAGTTTAGTAAAAGTAATAAGTACATAAATAAGACAGAAGAAGCCTTAGTTTTTTTAAAGAGTAGACCAAGGGAATAAATTATACATATCCCTATAATTTGTATTTACTCGACGTACAACGTCGGCCGGTTCCCCCTAAGGCATCGTCCTAATAGAACGCGAATGCGCGATCATCGCAGGTTCGCGCGAATTTACATATACAACTCACAACAACATATTGAACTCGAATAGGTGTCCTAACTGACAATCGTACGACGCTGTCGCGCGATCAAAATGTTTGTAAATCTATTCGTGCGAACTTAGCTCGTACGAACGCGTGATCAAACATACTGAATTCGAATAGGTGTCCTAATGAAATTCGCGCGAATCGCGTCGGCGCAGCGGGACACCAATTCGCGCGATAAAAAAGATAGTCAATTCGCGCGATGATCAATTAGGACACCAGTTTTTGCCATCGCGCGTACACGCGATGGTCGCATCGCTTACTCGCGCGATGATCGCGCCATCGCGTTCTATTAGGACGGTGCCTAAGACCACGCGCGATGACGATGTATAAGTACCATAAGTAGTACCTTATATAATTTATTCAAGAACACCAACAACATATACCTAGGTACTTTTCTTGATTTTCTCTACAAGGCCTAGATGTCGAAATATTCTTATAATTATTTTGAGATACCGGCATTATAAAGAAATTTCCAAAAAACGCATTACTAGTCTGTAGATTAACAAACGATTCCCCAAAGTCGTCAACAAAAACAACGCAAATCATGAACAACTTCAACTCAAAATTTCTATCTATTTACTAATAGATAGAAATATCTTCAGAGTCGTTACGAATGAATGGAAGGTACAGTTAGTACAGTACAGCTCATAATAGCTATCTATCTACACACACACGGCTGCGCACCACGCCCCTCACTCCCTTCTTTTGTCAAACCGACATAGCAATATTCCGAATCCGGCCTCGAATTTCTTTAACGTGCGATGTTCGTCGTCCCCTTAAAGCATTTAACTTATAATGAATATACTTATCTTACAGCCAATTATGGATTTACAATTTAATACCTACACTTATTAAATGCACAGAAACAAACAGAATGACAGGCTAGCACCCTCCAAACATACCTAGGTGTGCAGTGTGGGTGAGTGTATAGGAGTGTGTGGTATTGAGTTGTAATGGTGTACGGATAACTTATTCAGAACTATTTATAACTGTTAGTCAATTCGTCGCACACAGAAGTTACTATGAGTTTTCTGAACATACCTTTCTTGGTGTAAAATATGTCAAGATGAGAGAATTTCTTGTTAAAGTTTCTTAATAACCTATCAATCATAGAATTTTGAGCGTAGTTTGTACTACTATGCGGTACATCGAATAACTGGGTGTGCCTAGTCCGACGAGACGGAGCACTCAACCTTAGAACTAAATCATTAAAAGCGGTACTCTCAATGTTCCCACTACAGACATTATAATGAAATAGCATGTCCAGAATCATACGCCTGTTCTCCAGTGGTAGTTGATTATGATATTTGCATGCTTGCAGGTAATCCTTAGACTTGTAACCAGTGCGATAGTTGATATATTTAACGAATTTGGATTGTATAGATTCTATTTGCTCTATATAAACTAAGTAGTGAGGATTCCAGATATTGAATTGAATATTCCGGATATTCTATGATACTGCGTGTGTACGCAAAATAAAGTATTTTGATGCAATTAATAGCAGTAAGTAATTTACACGTACGCGGAATAAATCCGAGGTTTCTGTATGCCTTGCCGAGGATACAGGATACATGCTCGGAAAGCAGAAGTTTTGAGTCCAGGACGACACCAAGATTCACGGGTGGGATTTAGTTCACGGGTGGGTTTTAGTCAGTAAAAATCTGACACGCTTTCCCGCTCCACCCAGAGCGGGAGAAGTCATTTGATGATTTCCCACCCAAAAAAAAAAGGACGACACCAAGATCCCTAACATTACAACGCGCGATATTGCCACCACTGAGATTGTAAGTGTACGTAACGAAATTTTGCTTCCTAGTAAAGGTTACGGTCTGACATTTGCTTATATTTACATTAATTCTATTGATAATATAATAATTAGATAATCTATTTAAGTCATTTTGTAGCTTCTCACAATCGTGCTTATTTCGAATTGTCATAAAAATCTTGGTGTCATCGGCATACATCAGAAACCTTGCATCACGAACATGTGCTCCTATATCGTATAGGTAGGCAGAGTATAACAGAGGTGCTAAAATTAAGCCCTGTGGCACTCCAGATGGAATGGTTACACAGTTAGACCTTACTCCACCCAATTTAACAATTTGAGATCGATTCCTAAGGCTGACTCAAACCATGTGAGCAAATTGCCTCGAATTCCAAGCTCTTGCAGCGTACGCAAGAGGATGACGTGATCCACACGGTCAAAAGCTTTTTCAAAGTCCGTGTAGATCACGTCAACCTGTCCCCCACCATCCATATCACGGACAATATTTCAACAAACACTGCGTAATTTGTATTAGTAGAGCGACCTTTAATAAAACCGTGCTGTTGTTGGGGAATTAATTTAGATATAATGGGATAAACAGCATTATGGACTATTTTCACCATAATTTTTCCCAAGACATTCATAATAGATATGGGACGATAATTTTCTATTAGGTTTCTACAACCTATTTTATGAATAGGAACTATGTGCGCAATTTTCCATATAGTCGGACAATATCCCTCACAAAAACACCTGTTAAAGATATAAGCAATTGGTGAAGAGAGCGTTTCAGCACAGTTAACGAAGAAGAAAGGAGGTATATTGGAATTTCCTGGACCCTTTGACGTATCCAGATTCTGCAAGAGTTTCAGGATACACGCACTATCAGTGGTCAGAATAATTCATCATCACACTCTAGAAATTCTTATTTAATGGCTACATAATTCCCTTTTATATAAACATGTTTTTTTTTTTAATTTTGCACCTTAACGGCACCTTTTTTTAGCACTATAGGCTGTCTACTTGTCCGGTCAATACAAGGTAAGTTAAAATCGCCTGAAATGAGAAAATAATCATTAGGGTTCTGATCAATTAAATCAGATAATAATATTAGGTCAGGGCGGTCCCATTCGGTGCGTACACACGCTTGTAGCCGTGAAGCACAGGCAATCATTACTCCGCCACCTAGCGAGCCGCGATCATGTCTAAACAAATCATAAAATATCATTACATAATTCAGAGTCTGAGATGGCGTCATGTAGCCAGGTTTCGGTAACATTAAAATGCCACTATTTGATGACAATATATTCTCATAAAAGTAATTGTTTTAGTGCGCAAACCCCGCACGTTTTGATAGTATAATTGTAGATAATTAGTGCTGCGCTTGGCCATTGCTAATTAGTGTTTGTCGCGATGATGCATGGAATGAAATAGTGAAATCAAGGTCACAGGAGAGACCGACGCAACTGAGTGCGTTGTGACACTCATGTGTACCAATTAAACGTATGTATCCAGGTGAGTAAAGCGATAGTAGAAAACTTTGAGACCAGGCTACGTATGTTAAGTATGTTGTAATTATGAATGAGGTAATTTGTTGTGTGTATAGTTTTGTGAAGTGTTGATAGGTAATTAAGCCATAGAATTGTGTAATCATGAAGTTGGTGTTTAGGAATGGGTGATACTCGTAATAGAAATGCAAAGTGTTATCTAGCATAGCTAAACCAAAACTAGGTAGATAATTAATACAAAGTAACAAGATAACAATGAATAAACCTAAAAAAAACATTTTTTAGGTCTTCCTCTGACAGCACAAGTATATGCTGAGAACCGTCTTCCCTTCTTAAGTAGATTCGACAGTTTTTTGTCCATATGTATTTATAGTTGACTTAGTTAGCTTTGAGCTTGCATTGTTTCAATAAATTTTTGTTATATTTGGTGAGGTGTTTATTGACATATATCTTACATTTCGGGGATGTCGCTGTATGAAGACCTACGTCATGCAGATTGATACCTCGCAGCTTTCGTGCTGCAGCCACTATTGCGTCTTTAGCGCTACGTTGCTTAAGTCTTGCAACAATATTCCTCGTCAGGTTTGAGTTATTATGTTGCTGTGTTTGGACTCGGTGGTCGAATTCGACGTCATCACTTTTTAAAGGAACTCCAACATGTTCAGCAATCTTTAATACTACATCGACAGTTAGCTCCTCCTAATTTTCAGGTAGCCCAGAGATCTCAATATTTTGTAGGCCAACCCATTGATCTTGACGGACCTGCTAAATCTCTAGTCGACGTACGCGTGCCTCAAAGTCGTGAAGGTTGTTACGGAGAGCCTGGTTATCCTCTCGTAGTATCTTTAGTTCAGCATTATTGGATACAGTATGTTTCATGACATCATCATATTGAGAGCTAATAAACTTAACGGACTTTTCGTGTTCCGTCATTTGTGTTTGCATCTTGTGAAACTCAAGCATTTCAGTTAATTCAGCAGGAAAGCAAGGAGGCAAGTCCGAAGACGTACCTGCTTTCCTTACGGTCACGTTTTGTGCTTGATTACAGTCTGTTACTTCCTGTTCAGTAGTTTTAGCTGCAGTGTCCTGATTCTTTGATTGATCCTTGTTGCATTTGGGACATATCCAGGACTTACGGGTAGTCGCTACGGCGTCAGCTGTTAAATGATAAATGATAAATGATTTTATTTCTGTAAATAGGCACAAAGCAGATGATAGTGATTACCGCAGAGATTCTTTGAGCACGTTACCTTATCAGCCGCTGCTATAGAGGTTTTACATCCGATGCATTTATTAATCCTCTTATCCATGATGCAAACGGGTAAATGTGATATTGATGGAAGGTAAGTTGTAATAATGTCTTCGTCGAAAATGATACGCAACTGGTACAAGTGTCCACGATGTTAGCCGAGCTCCGCGTTGTTATAGTCGTTGCCAAGGCAAGGAAGAAAAATATGTGTCCATTTTTTTAACACGCGGGGGTGACACGCACTGCACCAGTTGCTGGATTTACTTGCGATCGACAAACACTGTACTTTATAATTTATGTACCTACTCAGGTATAATGTCTATAACAGCGATTATGGAGATGCACAAACTGCAAGCGAAATAGACAACGCGTCTGAATTCTGAGCAAGACGAACGAGGAATGAATAAATAAATGAATAAATTGAAACTTATGTGTACCATCATTTCTTATAGCCTCCCCGAGCTCTTCTTGCAGCTTCCAGGCGATTCGGCATGCTGAACACCAAATTTCGGAGCCGGTTCTGAGGAATGGCTTCCCACTAGTGCTTGTCTGAGTTACGACGTTTTACGCAACGCTCAAGCTCGTCCCATGCATGCTTTATGGGGTTTAAATCAGGGCTTCGCGCTGGCCACTGTATCAGTTCGATACCGACCTCTCCAAGGTATTCATTTACAATTCCGGTATGGGGACGCGCATTGTCATGCATTAATATGCCATTCCGGTCCATCCTCGCCATGAAAGGTCCCACAGGCTCAATCAGGATCTCCTCCACGTAACTCTCTGCATTCAGAGTGCCATTTTGAATTAGCACGAGCTCGGTGCGGGCGTCGTCAGAAATTCCAGCCCAAACAAGTACTGAGCCTCCGCCGTGTGCCACTTTTTCCTCCAAACAGTCTTGATGGAAGCGTTCCCCTGGTCTTCTGTACACCAACTGCCTACCATCATGCTAGTAAAGCATGAATTTCGATTCGTCCGTGAACATTACCCTAGACCAATCGTCCAGTGTCCAGTGTTGGTGCTCGCGCACGTATCTCTGTCTTGTAATTCGATGTTGCCGTTCCAGTTTGGGGCCATTTGCGGGCCTTGATGGTTTCAAGTTTGCCTCAGCAAGTCGTTTCCTCACTGTTTGTGTGCCTAAATTGCTACCACCATAGCGAATAAAGTGATTTTTTAGACCAACTGCAGTTTGAAAACGATTTCGTTGCATTGTAGCCACCAGGTATCTGTCATCCCTGGCCGTTGTGCATCTTGGCCTGCCATTTCCAGGTCTCCGAAGGTGCGATCCGGTCTCTCGGTACCGCTGGACTACCCGCTGAACAGTCGACAAAGATACACCAATGTTTCTTGCTGTTTCACGCCGGCTCCGCCCAAGTTCCAAGAAAGTCAGGATTCTGGTACATTTAACTAACGTGACTGCCATGCTCCACCTCACAGAATACTGATTATGCACGTGGAAGTCGTTCACAATTTTTTTTGTTTGTGACAGAGTAGAAATGGAAAGAAACCATAATGACATAAAGCAAAAATTTTGTTTAAAAAAAAAACCATTTTTCAAATTTTGTGTTTTTGTAAATAAGTTTCATTCATCAGCCAGTATAAAAGTATGTAATAAGAAGCGCAACTAAATATTCTTTGTTCTGTTTTTTATTTCATTGATCTAACTCTTACAGTTTTGTACATATTAATATTCGAACTTATGTGTTTGACCCGTTATTTTTGGAACCGAGTGTATAAATGCGAAAGTAAGTTTGTTTGTTACGCTTTCACGCCAAAACAGCTGATTTGGATGAATGGCACACAGATAGACCATGATACATTCTGTCAAAAAAGTATCGGGAAAAGATGATTTGTTTATGGTTCCGATTTTTTTGCTGTTGTTAGATTGGCACAACTGTTTTCCATATTGGCGCGAAGTTTGAGTTGCATCTTTTATTTAGATTAAATACAGTGCTGTTTAAAGTTAGACCATATCTAGTGTATATTGCGAATTTGATAAATTTTGCATCGCCAATGGAATTTCATGTTCGGAGTCACTGCAAATATTACAGAAGGCTTACGGTGAATCGACTTTATCAAAAACACGTACTTATGTGTGGTACAAAAAAAAATTACACATATGATGGAAGATTTCCCTCGCTCGGGTGGGCCATGAACGTCTTCAACTGAAGTTAACATCGCAAAATGAGGATTTTCAATCAAAACAAACAATGTGAGCACAAACTCGAAGGGTTTAATAGTAGCCACTTAGAACTTCTTCAACTATCCACCTCCTGGCTCCATCATCAGACCCTCGACCCCAAGTGCAATATATTGGAGTCATCAAAACAATTCATATTACACCAAACTCGTGGGGTTTACTTGTAGCCGCTGAAGAGTTCCACTTGCCACCTCCGGGCCCATCATCAGACCCTCAACACCAAGGGCACTATATTTGACTCATCAAAACAAATCGTATGACCCATAAGTAGAAGTAATTATTAGTAACCACTGGAGACATCCACCTCCTGGCTCCATCATCAGACCCTCCCCAATCTATTGAACTCGTCTAACCAAATCGTATGAGCCCACACTCGAGAGGTTTACTAGTAGCCACTGAAGAGATCCACTATTCACCTCCTGGCTCCATCATCAGATCAGTTCAAGGATAACAAATTATAGTTTTGTATCACAACAAGCCCTTTCATTTGATATGTCACACGGTACAGTTTGAAAAACTTTTATTTTTAATTTTCTAGTTTTCTCCCCAAAAGTGACCCCATAGGCAAAATTTGTTTATTTCCGTTATACGACCGTGTTTGGGTCACAGCAGAAGTTCATATGTGTACCAAATTTCAAGTCAAAGTCTGGTGGATTTTTTAAATCCGTCGGACAGACACACAGACACGAGTGATCAATATGAAAATGATAATTTAAGTCACAATGACTTACAATATTTAACGCAAAGAACATACAATTATTACCTGCTCAGAGAACACCGTCCTTAACGATACGTTACAAAATCTCAACTAATGGAGTAACTTAAGTGACGTGTTGTTAAAATGTACTCGATTATTTTATGGAAAGACAAAATACAGTGTGGAAAGAGACTTAAATTGGTTTTTATACAAATATCAATGTGATTTGCCTCGTTGGTCCAGTGGTCGCAAGAGCTACTGCTGAGCATGAGGTCCTGGGTTCGATTCCCAGGTCGGGCAAAGTGTTATATGGTTTTCCTATCTAGAATTTCTCAGTAGCAGCCCGGAGTCTGGAGGCTCGCCCCCTATTACATGGGACTTAAACATAACTGGCGAAATGTGGGTGTACTATAGGTACACCTCTGCCCAACCCTTCTGGGATTAGAGGCGTGATTTTATGTTATCAATTTGAAATGGTAGGTATGGTAGGTACTTAAAACAAGTTAATAACAAAATATAGTCTAGTATAAACTAGACCATTTACTTGTAACAAAACATAGAGACGGTTTAATCCTTTACCTTTTCACGAGCCGAACAATGAGCACGACGCTCCACGCATTGTTACAACTACAACAGGATTTGTGTAACATTTCAGATCCGACATTTCAACGAAGAGTAAACGCAAAATAGAAAGGAATGTATGTTACAGGTAAATTCTCACTCGCCGTGAGCACTCTTACTGCGAAAACCGTTTCAGGCGTTCGTAGGAACTTTAGAACCTGGGAACTCTTTGTGGACTTTTTTGAGATTTCAAGATTTTAAATACATATACCAACCGATAGAGCAAGAAATTCTGAGTCAAACGGTGTATATAACTCATTTTTTATAAAATATCCCTTACGTTTTATTTCATATTTCCTGTATACCTATAGAAATGCACTCACATAAAAATAATTAGAATTAAAATAATAACTTTGAATACCCTTGTTACCTAAACTTTGTTGAGTAGTGTATTTTAGTCTTTTGAGCGCACACAAGTAAATTGTTTTCAGTCATAAGACAAAATATATGTCTTTCGAAGTAGGTACTGAAAGATAATTCACAAAATTAGATAAAACGATCCGTTTTTGGCACAACAGGAAAAGTTTTTACCAGTCCGAAAACTGTAACCATCAATTTAGAACATGATTCTAGGTCTTTTTTCTAGGTTTTTTATAACCAACGGAATATTTCTACGCTAGGGATATAAATATTCCAACGGTTATATAAAAAAAAATGCTGTTTCATAGAAAAATGCCATACCTAAGCGGTCAAAATGTACTGACCAGCAATTTTTTTCTATATAATGCAGTTGTTTTTCTTCTCAAAATCATTTCTACAGAAATTAGAATACTTTATTAGTAAAATACAGGTAATAGTAAATCTTACCAAAGTATTGTCTCGTCTCGATTATCAAAAAAAGCCTCAGGGGTTATCTTTTCACGCACTGTTTTCGTATTAAACCTACTACTAAAAGTAAATGCAAAGACTAAAACAGAACCAACAATATATAATGGACGAATTTGAAAGTTGCGCCATAATTGTGTTTTATTTTTAGGGTACCGTAGACCTCTTGCTTGCGGCCGTGATTCGATGTTGTAGCGAAAATGCGAGGGATGAAGTCGCCTCTTTTTGTTAGGTTATGATGTACGAAAAAATAGCTACGAGGAAGGAAAAGGCGCGTACCTTTGACCTTACCCGCATCCAAAGAGCATCATAGAGCAATAAACAATGTCCGCGGACCAGTGAATTTTGAAGCCTGTAGGCGGTGGACTTGGACTTGGTGGACCCAAAATGGCGGAATTCAGTGTTCTTTGAGCGCTCTAATATGACAATGTGTGGTCTCAGGATGGGCCAAACATGCTGAAGGACCCATTAGGAGAAGCAGACCAAATTGCTCACTCGTGATGTGTTGAACAAATTCCATAACAAAAAATTATGAATGGATACCTTTTTATAAAGTTGAATTACTTACCTGTAGGTACCTAATTACATACCTACCTAATTTATGTTAAATATAGGTATAGTATAATATTCATAACTAAGCAAGCTCAAAAATAACACAAATAAAAAAGTTTATTTTATTTCTATTTTATGAGTTTGGTTCATTCCATCCCTTATAATTAGATTGGGGAGAATATCTGGCAACATTTGGGGAACCCAGACAAATGAAATCAGCTTAGGTTTAGGTAAATTTCGGAAGTCTTCGTTTTAAAACAAAATACTTACAGATTATAATACATTTATAACATTATTATGTAATGTTTGTCGTCCGATCGTAGAAATTGCCATAGAGTAATCTGCCTGGCCATTTCACAATACGCATCCATTTCATTATTTGACCATCTAACGTCCGCCATTTCGTTCAACGCTCAGCGATCGACAATTTGCCCAAAGATACTTGGGCGTTTCGACCCAGATACGCGTTAAAAACGCGCCGTCTCGGCTAATATTTCCTATTCGATCTATTACTAGTCGAATTATTCCTATTTTAGAGTCCTAAAAAGACTAAACTGCCAAGTAACTGCGACCAACTTAGATGTAGCGCTCGTTCGGCTCTCGCGCGGTTGGTTACTGTTCTAACCTAACATAGACCATTTGGTCGGGGTATGTACCATGGCTGCATGTCCAGGTCGATTAGCGGGGAATATCGAAAACATGTAGGTTGCTTTCGTCGATCCGCCCGACTTTCGTTAAGGTGCAGCTTCGTGTTATAACCGGCCAAATCATGAAATGACGTATCGTGAAATGGCCAGGCAGATCACGATATGGCCATTTCTACGACTGTACAACGACATACCTATTAATAATAAGCTGATCACCCAAGTCCATGCGTCATTCATGAATAATTTATTGTTAGTAGTTACTAAACGTTATTTTATTTTAATTAGGTGCATTGACTGTAATCATCAATCAATGCATTCACATTTCAACAGGTTATGCTTAAGTCCCATGTAATAGGGGACGAGCCTGCTGCCATCAACCGGGCACAAATGCAGACTCCGGGCTGCTACTGCAAGAAGTTTTAGATAGAACAACCCAATAACACTGCCCGACCTGGGAATCGAACCCAGGCCCTCATGCTCAGCAGTAGCTCTTGCGACCACTAGACCAACGAGGCAGTTCATGTGTTCAGTAATCTTTAATTTGGACACATTACCCATAATTTGTAATGGTGACTAAACTACGTTAGTATATTTAACTAGCTTTTGCCAGCGGCTTCGCCCGCGACGAGTTTCATTTCGATTCATAATTTTAGTTTTAGCGTTTAAATTTTAGGTCCTAGAATTAAAACTCAAACGAACTTACCAAGTGAAGTTCGATGATAAATACGTGAACGGCTTCATTCGAAGCGATTAATTGTTTACGTATTGTATTGTAGCAGCGTTTCAATGTACCAGCCTTGCACGGATCTCTAGAGGACAGTAAACTTTTTTTTTTGGCAATACTGTATAAATTTACCCATTCTTTGCCCCCACTACACTATTTCTCTAACGGTCCGCAGCCATTATATAATTTTGTTGAAAGTTAATAAATATTTCACATTTTTTATTTAACTAGGGTAGGGTAGTAACTTTTTAAGGGAGGATTTAAATCGAATGAAGCCTTTCACATAATTATCACTTGGTAAGTTCGTTTGATTTTTAATTATGTTTCACATCTTCATTCGAAGCATTTATTGTTTGCGTATTGTAGATGTTCAGAGACAAAAATGTGAAATTAAACAGAACAGCATGTCGATTCTGTAAAAATCTCGCCGTGAAGACTTGCGTGGAGTGAGCTGTCAGTGTCATCCCACTCTGCGCTCTACTCTACTCTGCTGTGACCGCTCACTTCACCTAAGTTATCACGGTGATATGGTTACAGAAGAGCACTACAGGTGAGTAATCACGAGTGCCTTTTATTATAACTATTATAGTTTTCATTGATTTAAGTTTATTTAACATTGATTGAGTGAACTCTTAATCTACTATTAGGCATTTGTTACATATTATGACCACCAGCAAGTACTGTAGTGGCAAAGAGATGAGGATCAGTCACAACCTGCCTATCATAATGTTTGCGAAGACGATGATTCACTCCATCCGGCAGTTTTTCTTAACAGGTCAATATTGCCTCCAAGTCTATTGTCTCTGGGCACGCCACAATAGCGGCGGTAAGTCCCCTCTCTGCGGAGTGGTTGGAGAGGCGCCACGGCGTCCTCACCTTCCGCCTGACACAGGTCCTCACCGGTCACGGTTGTTTCGGGAGGTTCCTGTTTCGCATAAGGCGGGGGGAAACCGCCCGGGTGTCACCATTGTGTGGATCGCCCGGAGGACACGGTGAAAGTATGCCCAGCTTGGGCCGAGCACCGCAGTGTCCTCGCGGAGGCGATTGGCGGCGGCGATCTCTCGCGTCCGGCCCTGGTCCAAGCCATGGTACGGAGCGAGAGGGAATGGAAAGCCGTCACCTCCTTCTGCGAAGCAGTAATGCTCGACAAGGAGGATGCGGAGCGCGTGAGGGAGAGAGCCTTGCGCCCTCATTTGCTACATTACTTAACAACAAACATAATGCAGATTTATATGAATTTAGAGTACCATATTTTGCCCATTCGCCAAAATTTTATACAAACATCATATTGTTTATAAGTGGAATCAGATAATGATGCTAACATAATTTCAATGGATTTATTAGGTAAATGCCTTTTTTTTAATGTTTACCTGAAAGCTTCATGGCAACCAATTTCAGGGTGCGGAGCGGATTGTGAGGCGTTCTCAAAGGAGAAGTTAACAAATTTACGTTTGGTTCAAAGTAGATAGGTTAGGAAAAAAATATTTTTTGGAAAACAGGGAACCAGGGTTGTGTTGGCCAATATGGTACAACTACTATGCCATTTGCTTTGTCATTAATTATTATTTGCATAGTTTTTGTGATAAGTGAAAACGGCGGAAATGCGTAAAATAGTTTATTTTTCCATGGGATGGTGGAAGCATCGCATAAGCGTTAGGGACGTTTTTCCAAGTTATGTACACTTAGCATTACACCTACTCGCGAAAAGGTTACTTCAGGGTATACAAAATAATGTGTTATTTGGTTAACGCGTCGTCATTGAGTTCCCATTCGGTGTCCTGAAATTTCATGCGCAATAATTGATTTGCTTCATGCTCTTAACTCTAACTCGTTAATATGTACGGTTCTAACAGTATCTTTCCAATAGCCAAAACATTCGTATGTGCTGCAATAAGCTCCCCAAACCGTACATGACATATCGGAAATGATTTCTAAATCATATTGACCACGAGTTAATGAAAATTAACTATGATCAATAATGATGAAACCACCACAACATATCACTATGTAAGTTGTTGGGGAGCCGAACTAACTGTTCGTAGCTAGGGTTGGTAAGTAAATAGGAATATTTAAATTGTTCAAAAATTTTTGTGTAAAGCCATGCATATTGAACTGCCAGGACAAGCTGAAACTAATAAACCTATGAACCGAGCAAATTCACGAAATTTACAGTTACGCTTTTTCAGGAAGCTGGAAATGTATTCTTTTATTTTTGACTTTTTTGTGCCAGGTAATTTTAACAACATATTTTTCGAGTCGAATTCGAAACCTAAAAACTTGCTTGTGGCGGTGGCGGCGCCCGATACGCAGTGCGAGCAGCTCGCCTCGTATTGTTCGGCTTGTTGTCCGTCTTGCGGTGCTGAGTGTTGTAGTTTAAATGACCCTTGTTTTGACCTTTTGGGATAACTTTGGGCTTGTTATAAAAGCATCTCCTGATTGCTGTACTGTATAAGCGGTGTTAACTTTGTCGGTAACATTTTCCCCAAATAAGAAACTACCTAACCTAACTACACATAATATACGAAAAGCGTCACTGATGGGTTTTAAAACTTTTTGTTTGGATGTTTTATTTGAAATAATCATGTCAGTAGCGGATGGTAAGGCTGACAATGCTATACCAAGCTGATTTTGCTTGCACACGAGGGCCGAATCTCTTTTTATTATATTATCCTGCAGAGCTACCTTTACTTTCGGGTTGAGAGCTGGCGCTAGCAGTAGGTCACAATTGTTGGGGACGAAATAACTTTTTAAAAAAATTTCCTTTACATCCTTAGCCAAGCCAAGCTAACTGTCTTGCCAACGATTGGCAATGTCCTTATGAACAGACGGGCCCATGGTTTTGTCTGTTTTTGGAGCATCGCTGAGTAACTGCAGAGTGTCTTCATCTAAGTCTTGGTCTTCCATCACTTCTGGCTGTGCTTCTGCTGAGGTGCCGGGTGTAGGCGACACAGGCGCGGAGCAAAGCGGTGGTGAAGCTGGTGGTGGCGAAGCAGGACACGGAGAACGTGCACGTGGCGAGGACCGCGGCGAATCTTGAAACAAGCAGGCTTCCTCATTTTGTGACTTACCACAGTCCACATTTACTTGATGGTTTGAAAAATCTGCGAAAATAGTTTCTTTTTAGAAAACGTTCCTTATTACATACAATACTTATCACTATTAATCGTGACAGAGGAAACCCAAGCTTGATAGCCTTGCATCACTTAGGTAAGTAAGTTTTATCTCAATGATTATGTGACAGTATCAGCCCTGGTATGGCAGTACGCATCACTTTATGTAATGACAGAGGAGACCCAAACTTGGTAACCTCGCATCACTGTTAGCAGCACTATAATCATTGTGAAACTTACTGTGTAACTCTTCTTCGGATGAAGAATTAATGCCGCGAATAGTCTTTGCCTGCAATTAATTTTGCAATTTTTGTAAACGAACAGATGCTGCTGGGGAGTTTCTTGCGCCACTTCTTCCCAGCTATAGCACTAGGAAGTGGTGAAGGGCGGGCGTTTTGGGGGACTGTCTTAATTTTGACGTTTTGACGAAATTTGACGTTCGAAAAGTGCTGATTCTCAGCCTAATTTGAATAAATTACTTTTGATTTTGTATGTTTCGCCGTATTTCTTCTTCAGTTTTGTCTATCTTCCTTTTCTTTCCCATTTGGAGGAGCTGAATCTATGTGTAGGAGCGGAGACATGCGAAGGCTTGAGCACGGAAACGCGGAAGGTATTGTAATAAAGAAAGATGGTGAATTTATCAAGTGAATTGATTTTTTTCAATTTAAAAATGTCTCGAACTTTCCAACAAATAAGTAGGTATAGTCTTCGGGGACACTTTTTTTTGTGTGGGAAATAATAAAATGACTTCTCCCGCTCTGGGTGGAGCGGGAGGGCATGTGAGACTTTTACTGACTAAAACCCACCCGCGTTTCTTCAGTTGCCTGTGCCAGGGCCACGGTATCTCTTTCGAACAACCCGCGACCTTGGCAGGCATCGGCTTTATCGGACCCAGTCATTTAGTGCTGACATCTCTTTAAGGCGCGCGTGGAACACGACACGCCGTCGACCCGGGTCTGGTCTTTACCGAACGGCGAACTACCCCATTGCTAGCCGTCCGCAAGCCCGCACCTACGGTGGCCGGGAATCTGCTGGCGATTCGTGAAACCCGAGGCGTCTCCTGCGGCGACTAGGGGTGTGAGGGCGCAAGGTTCTTTCTCTCACGCGCTTCGCCTCATCATTCGGAGTTACGTCCCGGGTTTTGCCTACTCGCGCCACTCCTACACGTGCGCGAGTGCTTTTGTCTCCAGATCCCATGGCGGCAAACCGGCAAGGAGGCTCCTCACAGGAGACCATGTGGTATCCCCGGATCAGCCGAATTGCCATGACCCTTTGGGCTGGCTGGTCGGCGCCTCGTCTTCAATGGCCCTAAGATTTCCTAAAACTTAATTAATCAAAAAATACAGCTCTCACTTAGAAATTATAACTATTATATTTGTGCGCCGTTGACGACAAAACATGGCGTTTATGTTTATTAAATATTGACATCTTTACTTTTTGTTCATCAGTGTTCTAGAAATAAAAATATTTGAATTTGAATTTGAACGTTGTCAGATTTTAACAGTCCTATTACGACGGGCAACATTGCATTATTACTCGTACTCCTGCACCGGCAAGAAAAAATAACTTTAATGGTAAAGAGCATTTAGCTGAAAATTCAAAGCTATTTAGATATTTACGAATCCTAGATTGCGCCAAATATATTGAATTCTGATATTGTCAGATATTTTTGACTGCACTACCGTAACATATCTATGAACCGTTCAAATGAAAACATTTAATTGATGTCTACGTTTGTGCAGAACTTTATGATCATTTTAACGCTTACAATATTTTGAAACATTGTCACTGCCAATATATTAGTGAACTCGATCGTACCTAATGGTTTTGCCAGTTTAAAAAAAATGTATACCTCTTAGATGAGCCAAATGCACATTAGGTACAACAGCAGCCGCAGCGAACAGCGCATTGCTCAGGAGCCGGCAGGATCCTTTTCCGACATTTTCAGCACCCTGCCTTGTGGACTGGACTTTGTTTTTGTAGTGAAAGTATCTATATCTATACAAGAAATAGAAGTTAAATTTATTTATTAAGAATGTAAGGTAAGATGTAAGTAGGTAAGCGAGCTCGACAATGTTTGCAACCTCTCGGACAGGTTACATTTTCTTTTATTTCTAAATCTTTTATCCGCCCATGGTTCAAGTTCATTGGCTCGCTATTTTAATTTCTGAATTAACATTGTTCTCACATGTATAATTTCAACATGACTGATGTAATTTGCAATTTGCTGAACAATTTAATGTAACAAAATTTTTGTTTATCTAAAAGCAAACTTACGATCCTTCGGTGAGGTTTCTTGCCCGTTCTTCTCCATAGGCACCTACAACGCTTTGGAATGGGCAACTAGCTACATCTTTCTGACAATTCAAAAGTGTCTGTAACAGGTTTGTTAATAATAAATGCTTTGAGTTTGATCGAATCGCATTGCCGATTCTGCGGCGCGCACTCTCTCTCTA
This sequence comes from Dasypolia templi, assembly GCA_963555695.1. Taxonomy (NCBI): domain Eukaryota; kingdom Metazoa; phylum Arthropoda; class Insecta; order Lepidoptera; family Noctuidae; genus Dasypolia; species Dasypolia templi. Next base: position 5,224,545 of record OY743137.1, on the reverse strand, counting down.
TCTCTCTCGCTGTAGGAAATGACAATCCTGAACGATAGAAAAGGATAGAGCACGAAAACCATTAGGATCTCGTTAGGATCTCGTCACCGGGAAAATGTGAATTCACTGTACCAATTTATGCTGTAGGTCCCCCTATTACATGGGACTTAAAAAATAACTGGCGAAATGTGGGTGTACTATAGGTAGGTACACCTCTGCCCAACCCTTCGGGGAAACAAGGCGTGATGTTATGTTTATAAAGTTTTATTTACTTTTGTTTTGTATTGGCGTGGTTAGCTGACGTATGGCAATTAATTTAATTTATTGTTTTGGTAATTACTTACAATTGTATAAAATCCAGTTCTTATAACCGAACAGGCAGCTGTGCTGCTGGGGAGTTTGTTGCGCACTTCTTCTTCTCAGCTAAAGCACCGGGAAGTGGTGAAGGGCGGGCGTTTTGGGGGAATGTATTGTGTAATTTTGACGTTCGAAAAGTGCTGATTCTCAGCCTAATTTGAATAAATGACTTTTGATTTTGATCACAAGACGAGCTATACATAAGTGCAGGTACTTGCCTAAACTTACCTTGCCCCTACATCGAAGTCGATACCTACTAATCACAAAAACAATGGCGTGTGCTGGTTCTTAAAACAAGGGACACGGGGGAAATATGGTTGTAGATACCTCGTTTTTACGCAATTACTTAGGTCCTACTATTTTCTAGCCACTTATTCAATATTTACAAAACTTAAATTGAATGTTTATTCATACTTCGTAGCATTTGTATTCCAAATCCAGTAGAGAGTTAGTCAGGGAAATTAATTGTTAAGCAAATTTACCCAAAATTGATACTTTTTACCTACACCTAATTATTATGTTTTACAACGTCAATTTGCCGTGTTTCGACCATTTCACACAACAGACAAAGAATGACAGTTGTTGTCATATAAATAAAGTAGGTACCACCTAGGTAGGTAAGTAGGTAGGTCGCACCAAAGAAGCGTTACGGATTCCGTAGTGGTGCAGTTTCCAGATCAATGTTTCATGAAGAACACAATCGAATGCCTTAGATAAATCGCAAAAGATGCAAAGCATCGCATTTGTCCTCCCATTCCTCCTCTCATACTCCCATCCCACACGTCCTGTTTTGGTAAAGGCTTATATGAGCAAAATGTTATTGTTTGTCCACTGTGATCAAATGGCAACTTATTTACTATTTGTTTGTGTAAGTAATCACAATTACAAAAAATATTATCTATACAAGTAGCAGAAGAAGCTGTCACTCGGGTTGGTTCAATAAAAACATTTGACAGATCAAATGACACAAAAAGACTTAATAATCTGACTGCACTAGAGTTATTTTCTAATAAATTAATATTAAAGTCAACGCAAATTATTATTGACTTACTACTAGCACTAAGTTTCTTTAACATATCTTCCATTACAGAATCAAACACAGGTAGATTCTGGTAACTTGGAGGTCTGTATACGCTTATTATGACATGCTGATCAAGCTCAACACAGGACAATTCAATGGCGTGCTCAACTCAACTCCGATGATGTCTTTTCGTTCTTTCGATTTAATTGATATTTTAACTAATATTAATGACCCGCCATGTAAATGGCTAACTACACAATAATTTGCATAATTAATTGACATTACTTGATGATCTTTTAACCAATGTTCTGTTAAAAAAATTAAATCAAACTTAGTACTTTCTAGAAACAATTCTATTTCCAATAATTTGGAAGTGCAAACTTGGATATTTTGATTAAATAATTTTAAAGTATGTTGCACTCCCTTTGGTTTTTTATTACTATGAGTTATATTGCCAGAAGATACTTTATTAATATTCTCTAATAATAATTGGTTATTTAAAGGGGTAACTTCTGTTGTCTTACTGACTAGTTTAGATAATTATCCGGAGTGACCTCTACAACTACAACTGAAGAGTCTACAATTAAACTCCTATAATAGCAAACCATTAGCTTTGGATATTCTGTATACCTAATGGTGTTGTACGAGCTACGCTGTACATTGACCTTTGTGGGAGTTCGTACGTCATACTCAATAATGCACATCGATATTGTTTAGGTGTGCATTTCTCTAACATAGTATTTAAGTGACATAATTGTGTAATTATATTCAGTAGCAATAAATCCATCAAGGGAATCGTTAGTCTACCCATTTACATAACATAACATAACATAACAAACCTAACAAGTACATAACATTTTCACTGTTGGGCATTACACCCCAACATTTGGTCCTTCGAGCAATTTAGTGTTGTGTGATTTATATCTTTTACGGTCGCGAATCGGTTGGACTGGTCTCTCACAAGCGAGTCGCCCCAGTATCCAATTGAGAAGGCGCATATCGTAGAAGAGAAAAGTTGCACAATACCAAGACCCAGGAGTGTGGAGCAACAGCCTACTTCTCAAAGCAAAGGTTCGTCAATTCGTCGGAAAGTTTGGCAACATGACGTCATCAGCTAACACTTACGAGAATCAGCGCGAACTTTACGAAAACATCAAGCAAGTCGGCATCAACATCAAGAAGGATGGCTGGGACAGGAAGAACGTGGACTACTTCAAACGGCGTATGCAAATGCTGGAAAACTTATGGAGTGAATTCCAGTTCAACCATGACCGTCTGTCTACAGAAGTAAGTGCGAGTCATCCTTACTTTACAAGCGATCTATATAACACAGCATTGAAGTGTTATAACGAGGTCAAGGAGTTAATTCTCCAACAACATCAGCAACTGTCGACGCATAAACGGTCCGCAGGGGGATCGGCGGTGCAACCAACACCGTTCGAAAGTGCCTCTGAACAAGATGAAACAGGTGCATCGAACAAGAAATTACAAGAGCAAACAGACAGCAAGGAGGAAGAACAAACCAGTAACACGATTGAGACCAACAAGAGGGATCAATCGCCTCCTCGGCAACAACAAAGCCCTAACAAGAGGGACACGGGTTCCAACAGTAAACTGGACGACCTATTACGCAAACAATCGGCGAACTTCAAGGCTTGTATGAGAGCTGTCGCCAACATTCAAGTGGAATTTATCACAGAAAAATGGGAATTCCAGGATGCGTTGCAATCGTTACAAGCGCGTTGGTCTGCTATTGACAGTCTCCATTGGGAAATCGAGTGCGAACTCAACGGGGACAAAAACGCAATATATGAAGAGCGCTTTACAAGATTCGAAAAACAATATATTGATCTGAAGAAAGCATTAAACACCAAGATATGGTCCGGAGCTTATAGAGAAAGAACAACACCAAAGTTGGAGATACCAGTATTTCACGGAAAGTTTAATCATTGGATACCCTTCAAAGACCTTTTCACGGAAGCCATCCATAACAATACATCTTTGTCAAATGCGCAGAAGATGCAATTTTTGAAAAGCAAGGTCCAAGGAGAAGCTGAAAGACTGATACAGCACTTACAAATAAGCTCGGACAGCTATCTAGTGTGTTGGGACATTCTCAACAATCGCTACAACAACAAAAAACTGATATTTACATCACATATCAACATGCTCTTCAATCTACCTACTATGCAACAACAGTCATTAGCACCAATCAAGAAAATACATGACGTCACAATCGAATGTTTGCACGCTATCAAGAACTTAGAAGTGGATGTCAGAACCTGGGATCCTCTATTAGTGCACATTTTGACACAAACTACCTAGAGGCGAAGTTTACTTCAATGGAATCGTCGCAGCGTAAACAAGACAACTATCAGAAGTCAAGTTCTGCAACAAACCAGAATCAAGAAGCATCCCATAACAAGAAATACAGCTATCATAACAACAAGAATCAGGCGGCTAGTAACAACAAGGTTACGAAATCGTTCCATACGTCAACGTTTACTTGTCCACTCTGCAACGACGAGCATGGCCTCTTTTTTTGTGCCAAGTTTTTAGAAATGTCGAATGATGTAAAACTTAACACAATTAACAAATTGCAAGTCTGCATTAATTGCCTGTACAGCCACAAAGGCAAAAAATGTACTTCAAACAACCGATGTCGCAAGTGCAAAGCTAAGCACAATACGTTATTGCACGAGGCTGCATCAAAAAACAATGAACAATACCAAACGGATTCATCATCTCATGTCTCTCAAAATGATGAAGAAGCTTCGGAGATCCTATTAGCGACCGCCATAGTTAAGGTTGAGGGAGCTGATGGAACTCAGTACAACATGCGAGCTCTAGTAGATCAAGGGTCTCAAATATCACTGATAACAGAACGAGCAGCTCAACTTCTTGGGATCAAACGCCAGAAGTGTAAAGGAGTTGTCTTTGGAGTTGGAGAGAAGGAGAGCAATTGCAAGGGCATGATAACAATTTCATGCAGCTCTGTCTGCAGCGACTTCAAGTTCAGAAAATCAGTATACATAATGAGAAACTTAATCAAGAATCTACCAAACAAAACCTTTACAAAACCGTCATGGCCTCAAATACAAAACATCAACTTGGCGGATCCGGAATTCAACACCAGCCGACCAGTAGATCTGCTATTTGGAGCAGACATTTACTCCCAGATCATGCTAGGAGGAATGATCAAAGGCGATGACGTCACACGGCCCATCGCACAGCAAACATACTTAGGCTGGCTACTATGCGGACACGTCAATTCTACAAAATTACAATGCAACGTGGTATTGAACAACCTGGAGGATATGAGACAGTTTTGGGATTCCGAAGATATCAAAGACCAAGGCGACTTCTCAGTGGAAGGTCAGAAATGTGTTGAGTACTACAACAACTCCACACAACGTTTGGAAAACGGACGATACGAAGTTCGACTTCCAATGATAAACGACTGGGAATGCAAGCTGGGCTCGTCCAAACAGATAGCGATTGCCCAATTCAAAACTTTAGAACGAAGATTTGGAAAACAACAACACTTAGCAAAAGCGTATTAAGAATTTATAGCAGAGTACATTGACTTAGGTCATATGCAACAATCAACATGTAACAAGACACTCGACTGCTACTTGCCACACCACGGCGTTGAACGCGCCGAGTCAACAACAACAAAGTACAGGGTTGTGTTTAATGCCTCCGCAAAAACAACTACCGGTTGGAGCTTAAACGATCTCATGTACAAGGGCCCAAACCTACAGCAAGATTTACAAGCAATATTAATACAGTGGAGGCAGTACAAGTATGCATACACAGCTGATATTGAAAAGATGTACAGGCAAATTTTTGTGGCCCACTGTGACCAAAGCCTACAACAGATTGTCTGGCGCGAATCACCGGAACAACCGTTACTTTCATATCAGCTCGCCACAGTTACTTATGGCACCAAAGCAGCGCCGTTTCTGGCCATAATGACACTACGAAGACTAGCGGAGGACGAGGGGCAAAATTTCCCGGAAGCTTCAAAGGTAGTGGAGGAGTCATTTTACGTCGATGATCTCGTTCACGGATCGCATACCATTGAACAAGGACAGAAGCTAATTTCGGACCTAAAACAATTACTCATGAGTGGAGGGTTCAATCTTAGAAAATGGTCGTCAAACGAACCGGCAGTCTTGGAAAATGCAACAACCCAACATAACAATGAAACCACTGTCTTCAACTTCAAAACGGATCAAACATCAAAAACATTGGGCCTATGCTGGAATTCGACAGAGGACAAATTTACATTCCAATGTTCGATTTCAAGCGTCAGCAAGAAACATACAAAACGCAGCTTATTAGCTGAAATATCAAAATTGTTTGACCCACTTGGCTGGCTGGCTCCCTTATCAACAAAATTAAAGTTACTGTTCCAAAAAATTTGGGAGGTCAAATTACAATGGGACGACGAAGTTCCCGACAACATACACAAAGAATGGTGCAAAATACAAGCGGACATAAGGGCGATAAACTTGTGTGAAGTACCAAGATGGCTCAGATGCGACGGAAGACAAGCTATAGAACTACATGGCTTCAGTGACGCCTCCCTGGATGCCTATGCGTGTGTTATTTACGCACGAGTTCGCCCATCAACAGATGTTATTCTTGTCGCTGCTAAATCTAAAATTGTACCACACAGAAAAACAGCAACATTGCCTAAACTAGAATTAAATGGAGCGCACCTATTATGCAAATTAATGCAAAAGGTTAAGAAATCCTTACATCAACATAACATTCGAGTCTATGGCTGGACTGATTCTATGGTGGTCCTGGGTTGGATACAAGGTGACCCATCACGATGGAAAACATATGTAGAGAATCGAGTTCAAAAAATCAACACTGTAATACCGCGCTCGTGTTGGGATTACGTCAAGTCAAATGAAAATCCCGCTGACGCCGCGAGCCGAGGCCAGTACGCTGGTCAATTGAAAGGAAACAAACTATGGTGGCAAGGTCCTACTTGGCTATCATCAGTTGAAATGAGGACTTTAGAGAAACAGGTCTATAAGTCAGATCAAGAGGTAAAAACAACGGCAATGAAACAAGTCAATGCCGTCCAAACCAAGACAGAAACCATCAACATTATCGAACAATTATTGCAAAAACATAGCTCTATTAACCATGTCATTCGAATAGTCGCATGGATACACAGAGCATTGAACTTAACATTTCGAACATTGGACTCGAAACATCGCAATTTACCGAGTTACCTTACGTTGCAAGAACTGAATAGTGCAACTAAGGCAATTGTGAAACAAACACAAAAAAAGGTATTTGAAACGGACATAAGTCATTTACATAAACTCGGCAGGGTGGCATCAAATAGTAAGTTATTGCCTCTCAACCCTTACATTGATCAAGAAGGCTTGCTAAGAGTCGGGGGAAGATTGAACAACGCCCCATTAACTGAAGAGATGAAGAATCCAATGATCATCCCTCACGACAGCCACCTAACGCATTTGCTCATCGATCAAGCTCACCAAATGACGTTTCACGGTGGACCGCGACTCACCTTGTCGCACCTTCGCCAAAAATACTGGATCATCGGTGGCGTGCGAGTCACTAAAATGCAACTCAGAAAATGCGTAACGTGCCGAAAAAACAGTCCAACAAAACAACAACAAATCATGGGCGAACTGCCGACCGCAAGAATAAACCCTGCCCCGCCATTCTACCATTCAGGAGTGGACTACACGGGATTCGTCGATGTTAAAATGAATAAAGGAAGAGGGGCTAAAACCACCAAGGGTTACATAGCCATCTTTGTTTGCATGGTAACAAAGGCAGCTGATGGACATAATGCATGCCAATGTTGAAGAACTCACGCTGGAAATACCTCCAATTAATCGGATCATCAACCTGACGGTACCGGTTTTGAAACACGAACCCGAGAATGAGACGGTAATGGATCAAAGCTCATTACTGCAAGAAATGGGAAAACAAATAGAACAGATGAAAGCCGCGACCACAGACGACATCATATCTGATCGGGCAACATACCACGATATCCACCAATATGTAGTCATATACGTATTGGCAACAGTAGCAGCGACGGCTAGCGCAATATATGCTTACCACCGACTTCGCAAACATTGCACGAGTCAAGAGAAAACTGAGGCACCACCTGTTCCCCATCCAGTGCCCAGAAGGAGGTCGACTGCAAGCATCATGGACACCGCAGCTGTAGTTGACGTCACAGACGACAGCAGCGTAGTGCACTTATCGAGTGCACGAACACTCAACAAAGCAACGTCGCATATTGCGCGTTGTGATTTAATTGTATAAGGCTCGGATTAGATTATTCTGGTTTACAATTCATTTACATTTTTATATTTAACATAACACTTTCATTTTTTATTGTTTCCAGTTAACTTTTGTGAGTGGGCAATATGTACGAGCTACGCTGTACATTGACCTTTGTGGGAGTTCGTACGTCATACTCAATAATGCACATCGATATTGTTTAGGTGTGCATTTCTCTAACATAGTATTTAAGTGACATAATTGTGTAATTATATTCAGTAGCAATAAATCCATCAAGGGAATCGTTAGTCTACTCATTTACATAACATAACATAACATAACAAACCTAACAAGTACATAACATTTTCACTGTTGGGCATTACACCCCAACAGGTGTAAAGGTACAACAAGTGGACCAATTAAAATTTTTTGGAATAATTGTAGACAAAAACCTGAACTGGAAAAGCCATGTGGAGCATATATGTCAGAAACTTGATAGGTTCGTGTTTGCTTTAAAAAGCTGAGACAAAATGTGTCTGTAGAAGCCGCTCTTGCAGCTTACCATGGTTACGTGTCATCTGTCTTAAGCTATGGACTAATCATGTGGGGTAACTCAACCGATACTGACAGAGTTTTCAAAAACGCTGCACCCGGGATATAAACAGGGCATGGTTTTTAGATAGCTGTAAACCGCTCTTTCAAAAGATGAAAATCCTTCCACTGCCCTGTATTTATATTAGAGTTATCTGCACTTTTACAAAGACACACATGCATTATTTTAAGCAACATACCGAGGTTGTACCACGTCAGAAAAGGGCTATGTTTCGCAACCTCATATATCATCCAGCTGGACATAAAGATATTTATAAGAGAAATGTGTTCATTATGTGTATATTAATTTATAATAAAATACCAAATTAATCTAAGTTATTGCAGGGTCATGTTTTAAAACAAAGTTGTCAGAGTGGTTACAAAAAAAAGTGTTTCTACAGCATTAAGGAATTTTTAGAACATAAAAATATTTGTTTGTAGTAATAATGAATGAAAGGTGATTGCCAACTTTTGGGCCCAGCTGTTACAGAAGAAAGAGAATGTGTTTTTTTTTAATGATAAATTTTAAAAAATGCAATTGCTAAATACAGAAAAATATTTTTGAAATGTATGTGGTTTTTGTTAACTTAATGCAATTTGTCGTGAAATGGCTAATGATTCAAGTCTTTAAACAAATGTCAATGTCAAAATAAAAATTTCATAATGTGTAATAAACATTGTCTCATTCGCTCTGTGTTTACGCGCAATTGATGTGTTGCGTTGTGATATTTGTGTTTTCGATGATTTATCCAACGACTTTGGCTGCTTCACGGAATCTGACGAATCTTGCTTTCACGAACTACCTCAGCGCGAAAACGGACTTTGTATCGGCTACTTTGGTCGACTACGGCTTGTTATTTCGGACTTCGATACCACATAACGTTATGGACAACTGCATTAATTGCGATATTGCAACTTTCTCGCTACAATATAACGGGAAGACGAGCTTTAATAGAATTTGTTTTCTTAATTATAAACTAATCTATTTCTTTAGTATACCTGGGAATCATAAACCTATCTACCCACTCAAAACTAGGTATCTGACATTGCATTTGAGATTATTAGGATTAATAAATAGATAGTAAGTATCTACCTGAATAATCATTATGTATAAATCTAACAATATTTTTATAGAATCCGCAACTGTATTTCAATTGCTACCAGATTGAGTCTAAGTTGACTAATTCAGATTGAATTTCAATTGAATTGAAAACACATTTGTTAACAAATCGTTGTCCTATTTCTAAGTAGGTACATTTAGGTACTAATGCAATACCCGCTGTAATTATATAATTCACTCTGTTAAGCCGGTTTATTTTATGCAATGGAAACCTATCTTAATATTAGTCATCTGAACATTCCCATACTGATAATTGCAAAAAACATTGGTAAATAACACAATCTCACTGAAACTGTCAATCAAACTGAAACTAAGGCAGCCTAAAACTGATATTTTAATCTAACAAATGAGACTAATTTGGAACTTGTAACGGTTCATCAAATTTTAGGCCCCACGATGTATGGGAGATAGTCGATGTCCTTTGTATGGAATAATAATGTGATAACAATGTAATTATAATGCAATAATAAAAATGTACCTACTAATAAAAATATGACATAAAAACATAAATAATTTGCACGCTTGCTTGCTGGCAGAATACAGTGACTGAAGGCTGTAAGTTCTTTCCTTGTAAATTATGTATTTTCTTGCAAATTAATGCCTCTGTATAAATGGCTCTGTAGGCTATGGAAAGGAATGACGATGACGATGATGTAGGTATGGCTATGGACGGGTATTATGGATATCGATCCTTATTTTTAAAAGTCCTAAGTTTTTGCGAACATACAAAATACTTTCTAAGATATAAAGAGAAGGCAGAGTTAGTATATTAATTTCCTTAAATTTGTCTTGAGACTCGCGAGGACCCATGTAATAGATCGCGCTGATTGCCTTCTTTTATAAAATGAAAATTGAATCTACGTCAACTGCTGATCCCCACAGCAGAATGCCATAAGACATAATACTGTGGAAATAAAAAGTATTCTAACATAACTGTGGCTATATCGGTCAACTGCCTTATTTTTCTTACTGCACATGCAGCTGAACTTAATTTACCTGAAAGAGCTCTAATGTGAGCGCCCCATTGCAATTTTGAATTTAAAGTAATTCCTAGAAAAACAGTTTCCGTAATAGCATCTAGTTTCTTGCCATTACGTTTTAAATTTCGACACACTTGGGGTAGGTACATTTGTTAATGAGAATTTTAGATATTTAGTTTTGTTCGCATTAATAGCTGCGAACCATTTCGAAAGAACAACCAGACTATCGTTCACATGTAAAACATAAGTAGATATATTTTCTATTTATTTTTAAAATAACAAAAGTAGAATTATCGAATAAAATTAAATCCGATAAGTGAGCCACAGCCATCATGTAAGTAAGGTCAGTAATATAAACTAGAAATAAGAAAGGGGCAAGAATTGAACCTTGAGGCATGCCCATCTTAACTCAGTACCCCGAGGACGTCGCCTCGTTAAAGTTTACTTTTTGCTGCCTGTTTGTTAGATAGGAAAGAACAAGATTAGCGGCTTGTCCACGAATTAATTAAGGGTGTAAATTACAGATCAGTGTATTGAGGTCAAAGCCGTCTAAAGCTTTTGAGACATCACAGGAAATGCCAATTGCATCCTGGGACTTCTCCCAGGATTCCAAAATGTGAATGATGAGTTTTACTCCCGCGTCAGTCGTCGTCTCGTCGACCCACCTTTCGTGAAACCAAACTGGCGCCTGTTTAAAATCACATTTAGAGTTAAAATGTGACAATATCTGGCCTAGCATGTTTTTTTCATAGATTTTACGTAATGCTGGTAGCACAGATATATGTATATAATTAGAGAAATCACTCTTACTACCCGATTTGAAAATTGATACTACTTTACCATGTTTCATTAAATCAGGAAACATACCTACCGCTGTCTAAACATTTTAAGTATACCTGATATGACAAGGGCAAATGTGTCAATGTTTTCTATACACATGCAATTAATATGTAATAATGAGTGAAATGGAACACTTTAATTTTTTGACGTTTTTTTACAGTGTTACCCACACGGTGTCACAAATATCTCTCTTAATTAATTCATATAGATTTTTTGCACTAATAAATTAAAGAAAAATACCAATTACTATAAATACTAATTTCGACATTTTAATTTTAACACATTTTTAAGATATTGACCTCATGTTTTTGTAATTTACTGAATCTGTTTTGATTTTTGGAATTTTGTACGGTACGGACTACGGAAAGTTTAGTTTTTAACATTGCAACTCTACCGTGCTCATTATTGTGAAATCGAGTTGTGTTTTTATTTATTTTGAACAGGAAATCCTTGAAAAGTATGGCGTAAATCTATTATTCCAAGTATTTTCGTTGATTTCGAAGTGTATTTTCTATCGTTGAGAGTCCTGTGTACTCAAAATGTCGAGATCAAGTTCCGTGGAAGATATTCCCGAACAATGTAAAGTGAGTACCTACGGTGTTTTTTTATTGTTTATTTATTCATTGTCCGTCGTTCGTTGTGACCTTTGCTCACATTTTCTGTAAGTCTGTTAGATATTTGTAAACAACGCTTTTACTGTATGGTATTACCGAAATACGTGTTTGGTATTGCGTCATATAAATTGCTTGGTATTGTGTTATTAATTTATTGTCGGGCAGGAGATTCTTAGTCAGCTATTTAGACGCACTAGACGCGTTCCACAGTCAATGATTTATCTTGTTCTTATCTGATAGAAATTGGTTTACAGAATCATCAAAACCATAGTTATGATAAATAATCTTGAACAGAAATTACTGTACATCCATGTAGGTATGTTATTATTTTCATCTTAGCCAATAATGTTACCATAGATAAAGGCTGGTAACAACAACATACCTACAGTATTCGATTTTTTATGTTTTCTACTAGATTTTCTTTGCCTTGATTGAACTCATCTAAGTTTGTAACTGCATTTAAAAGCCTTTAAAAATTTACTGTCAAATACATCAAACTTATCATGGATGGGAAATACAAAAGCCTGAATAAGGCTACCTGGTTTTAAAATAATTATGAACTAGCTGCTGACCATAACATTTGTCCATGTAGAAGTCAATCATACCATAAAACATATCCTGTAGTATTCGGCAACAGTGTATCTTTCTCTCCGTGAAATATGTTCTGTAATCAGATTAATACTTTTAGAATTACCTCTTATCAAACAAAAACAAGCAATTGGAGTTCTGTATAAATAAATAGGCAAGTTAAGTAAGTGCTGTGCACACCTTTTAGTGACAAGTTAGCTGTAGTATATAAGTTATAATGAGATATGCTCTCTGTTAATGTTTTTGTGAACTAGTTATGGAGTGCCATCATAGATAAATAATATTATTATTAGTTTATATTGGAATATAAATATTTTGACTGTTAAAAAGATAGAATGCAATCACAAATTCACACCAAAAAAACGCGACATTTTCCTCATGATAAGCATTTTGATTACATTAGCTACCTTTTGTTGTCAATAACAAAACCATATTGAATTTTCCAGTTATCTTTTTATTGTAGTTACTCATCAGATTAAAAATATAATTTTACGAGATCTTGTTTAATACAATTGTTTTTTCAGAGCGCTACATTCTAACAATTATTCTGAACCTTTTAGTCTAGTACTCCTTCTTTTATCTGAAAAAGTATTAAATTTTAACATAACTTAAAATTTTGTGTCTGTCTGCACATTGTGATGTGTGGTTGACTGTTTACTGACAAAAACTTATCTGATTCACATGAATTTTAAATTATGATGTAGTAAAGCCGAATGCTCCCCTAGTCTTGTAAAAGTAAAGAAGAACATACAGACACACAATACATTCATTTGGTATTTTTATCAGTGTGATATTATTACTAAACCACAATATTTAGTTTGATTACATAATGACTTAGGCCTTGTGCCAGGTGTACTAATTCAAGGCCATTTTCCTTAAGCATTGTTTGAAAATTCTACACTTATCAATATCTATTGCGACCTGAAAATATTTGTTATACATATATATATATATATATGTATAACAAATATTTCCTGATAACCTTATCTGATAAGCTTATCTGAATTGTTGATGTTCCAAATATTGTAGTTGTCTGCCCAATTTCTAGTATTAGTTTACCAGCTTTCATTTCCCCTGTCTACGGCACTGAGAAATTAATCAGGAAAATCCTAGCCTCCCCACTGATTAATTTTGATGTGCCGTGCTTCACCGAGGCTATGAATGCCTGGAGACTCGCTCGCCCAAATTCAGATCCACCCAATAATCCTATTTACTTGAGACCTCTGCTACTACTGCGGAGCGTGCGCGCCTGCTGGCTGTGGGTAAGTGGGAGTCGGGTCTTTGGCTTCATGCACTACTGTCGTCAAACATAGGCACTTTGTTCGATGAAACTACTTTCCGCCTTGGTTCTTGCCTGCGACTAGAAGCTCCTCATCGCTGTCACTGTGGCGAAGGTGTCAACAACCTCGGACACCACGGCCTGTCTTGCAGCCGAAGTGCGGGCGTTCCAGCTGTATTAAAACCTAATGGCTTGGTACGCGACGATGGTAAAAGACCGGACGGCATGTCTTTATTTCCATGGAAGGTGTATATACTCTTGGGCCATCCTATCTTCCTGGCTCAACACTCCGTGCTAGCTGCTGCGGCTGCGGAAAACCTCAAGCTGCGAAAGTATAACCTTATCGCTGTTTCGGGTTGAAACTCTCGGGCCGTGGTGTCCGATTGCTCATGGTTTGTTCAATGAAATCTCCAAACGCCTGGTTGACACTTACCTTGACCCAAGGACTATCTTTTATCTTGGCCAGAGGCTAAGCATTGCCATACAATGAGCTAATGCCGACAGTCTCTTGGGTACAGTCGCTTTCGACGCCATGTTTTAGTTTATTAATAGTTTTAGTTAGTTTAGGTTATTACATTTTAATAGTTTGTTAGTCATTTTGTTTATTATTCTGTTAATTTTAATTAACAAAGTTAAAGTTATAGATATATACTAGCATTGTAACATAACAATGGGCTTTATAAGAAGGCTAAAAGTCACCCAAAGGAAATTGTAGAGGGCTATGCTTGGAGTGTCCCTACGAAATCGAATCGGAAATTTAGAGATCCGCAACATCCCAAGGTAACCGACATAGCTCAAAGAATTACGAAACTTAAGTGGCAGTGGATAGGGTCACATTGCTCCCAGAACAGATGACCGATGGGGCCGAAAGGTTCTGGAGTGGCGACCGCACACCGGAAGACGAAGCTTTGGAAGGCCTCCCACAAGGTGGACCGATGACCTTGTGAAGGCCGCAGGAATCCGCTGGGTGCGGAAAGCACAGTACCGGTCGAAGTGGCGATGCTTGGGGGAGGCCTATGTCCAGCAGTGGACGTCTTCCGGCTGAAATTATGATGATGATCATACTACTGGCTAGGTATTAACAGCCGCACGGTTGGTTGGCTGATTTTCTTTACATATTAACACCCCTGTGGGCTCTGTGCCTCGGAAAGCAAGCTATGCCGTTGGCCCCGGCTGTCATTCATTGATCTTTGACTGTCGTTAGAAGCACAAAAGTCTGACAACCAGTCTTACCAAGGGGTATCGTTTTACCCAGAACTGCGTTGTGATGGTCATATATGCAGTTGCTCCATGTACAATACGTGGTACACTCCGAAAGTTTTACGAAAATAAAAATTAATGTTCTATAAGTAAATGTTTTTTTATTAAATCTTTTCAAAGTACTCTCCACTAGCCTCTGTACAAAGTTCCATGCGTCTGAACCAGTTTTCGAAACACTTTTTCCAGTCCGCCGTAGACTATAATCCCATTGAATGACTACAAACCCATTGAATGACTATAATCCCATTGAATGGCTATAATTCCATTGAATGGCTATAATCCCATTGAATGACTATAAACCCATTGAATGACTATAATCCCAATGAATGGCTATAATCCCATTGAATGACTATAATCCCATTGAATTGCTATAATCCCATTGAATGACTATAATCCCATTGAATGACGATAATCCCATTGAATGGCTATAAACGCATTTAATTACTATTTCTGGAAATATGCATTGAAGCCATTCCGTATCTTTGCAAATTAAGATTTTCCTTAATACATTATGCCTGAAGGTATTCTCCAAAAGGAGGGGGTACGTAGAATGGTATAACTAAAATGGCCCCATTTTAATAAAATTAATACCTAAATTACACAAAATATACAAAGGCGGACCTCACGCCTTCAGCATTTTATTCATAATCATTGTTATTTGTAATTTCCTAAGGACGGAGAAAAAATAATACAACAATGTAATTCATAAAAAAACTTAGGTACATTGTTAATGACGAATATTCATTGTAATTAAGTAAAATGCGTAGAATGATGTCATGTCGCGCCGGTGTTTGCCGGTGGGAATGGGCCTCGTGGGATTTGTCTCGACCTAGCTTGTTGATTTATTCAACGAGCCGGCCACATGACGAGTTTTAACTAGGTTTTTGTCATTATATATGTTACTAGCTGTTGCCCGTGTCTTCGTTTGCGATCCAGGATAAAAGTAGCCTATGTCCCAGGTCATGGTCTATCTGTGTGCTAAATTTCTTCCAAATCCTTTTAGCCGTTAAAGCGTAACAAACAAACAAACTTACTTTCGCATTTATGACAATAGCTTCTGCTCGATTCGCCCGCATGGATGTCAGAATTATCCCACGAGAGCGTGCTACCGGCTCATAAAGTATGCCTAAGCAGCCTATGTCCTTCCTCAGGATGCCATCTATCATCTTGTCAAGTTTTATCAAAATCCGTTCAGTGGTTTAGGCGTGAAAAGTTAACATACAGACAGACTTAGAATTCACAATTTTAGCACTTATTTTTTTTTTTTTGTAACAATAGGTCCCATAATTATAAAGCTACCACTCCGCTATGTTCCACAGCCACAAATCGAAATATTCCGGTCAGCAGCGAATATACTATAACGTTAGAAAAACTCGTTATTGACATCTGCCGATATATTATTCTTTAAAAACCTCACCGTAAAACGTAGTCCTAAATCCTAGCCTCAGGTCAGTTCGCTTCCACCATCAAGTTTTCACGGTGTATTTTCACAGAATAAACAGGCTGAAGTACACTTCGCAAATGCAAGTTCAAATGCATTATATTATCAACCTTTGCCGTTACAGGACCTGTTCACCCAAGATGGAGTGCTTCTCAAAGCGTGCCTGGGTAGACCAGTCACGGACCTCAACGCCATTGGCATGCTGTGCATTGTGCAGAATCAAGATAGCAGCAAATGCATCGAATGGAGACCTAACGACTTGATCACGATAGATTCTGACACCCAAGACCAAGAGTGGGCGGTCGTCAATACTATTGGTATTACCATGTCTTATGCTAAAGGTAGATTTATTTATTTATAGTGTTTTTTCGCCGCTTCGGCTGCGTGTTTGGTGGTGACGTCCCATTTTTTGTTTTTATTTCAAGTTTCTATAGGTTCTTTATACCTTAGTGTCGCGGCCATCCCGAACTACGTCCGGAAAGTAGGCTGATTGGCATACGGTTAGTGCCGCTGTGAACTTAACGAGGATGACGGGAGCTACCGTCTTGCTAGTTGACATCCCCCTGGACGTGCTTGCTCACTCACAGTCTGAGATCTCAAAGCTTCTCTGAAAACGAACCCTAACCTCACTTTCAATAAGTCTAACATCCTTTTACAACGCTCCGTCTTCCAAATCTTTGTTTTTCCGTCTTCATCTTTTGCAAGTCGGAACATGCTTTTCACTAGATAATATGCGTTTGTAATGCTTTACTTATATCCATTTGGATGGTGATGGTATTCAAAACTATGTAAACAGCACAATTCCAAGCTCTTTGGTACTACGAATTTGCTCACCCTAGTTTCTGGCTTCTATTCATAGTAACTAACAAAAGTACTGCCAATTTTCTGACTTTCTGGCTTCTTTTTCTTTCTAACAACTTGTAGTCTTGTAACTTAATTTTTAAATTTGCTTAGTATTAAATTAACGTAAAATTTCGACCAGGTCGCCGCCAGCGTACCCTCAGTGGCAGCATAACATCGGATTACGCAACAGCCCGCGCACGCATCATAAGGATACCAATAGACGAGCTTAAAACCTTTAGGGTAACTAGAAACAACCAGCAAATGCAGTTCTCAACCAAACCAGGAGTTTGGCTGGCGACCTTCTACTTCCAACATGGCAATGCAGAAATTTTCGTCGCTTATTTGAAGAACCATATAAAGACAGCGAAAACTCGACATGACAGAAATACTTACGTTGTGGTTGAACCGAATATTGAGTCGCAAGTACTGAATAAGTCTTTTGCGGAACTGGATATCTTTACTGAGAATACAACGGATGTTGTGTGGAATTTGGTGTCGAATTTCAAACAGAGGCCTTATGAGACTACTTTGGAAGCGTTTTCGAAGCTCACTGATATTGGTACGCAATTATTGTTCGTTTCTTTAAATCTTTTGCCCATTCTTCATCTGAAAACCTTTTCTGTATGCTGTACTGGTGAACGGGACAGCGGCTGACCTGTTTAAACGAGGTTTTCACCACATAAGGATATCAACACCTAACAGATTACAATGTGTTTATGACATCAAACATATAGCTTAAACAGCTCACACACGTGTTTACCGACACACATCAAACTAGAACAAAAAATCCATCCAATTAAAATAATTATGATGGTAAATCTCTGCACAATTAATTCTACTATTACTAAATCATATTATACAATTAAAATAACATAACATCACGCCTGTAATCCCAGAAGAGTAAGGCAGATGCCTACCTATAGCACACCCACATTTTGCCAGTTATGCTTAAGTCCCATGTAATAGGGGGCGAGCCTATTGCCATCAACCGGGCACAAATCCAGACTCTGGGCTGCTACCGAGAAATAATAGATTTAAAAAAAAAAAATACTTTGCCCAACCTAGGAATCAAATCCAGGTCCTCATGCTCAGCAGTAGCTCTTGCTACCACTAGACCAACGAGGCAGGCAGAAATAAAAATATTAAAAATGTTTATTTGTACACTTAGAAAAATATACATCAGTACACAAGAATTAAATAAAAATTCTACATTAGAGTCACGTTAAATGGCGAACTGATGCCTCCTAAACTAGGCCAAAACCCTGTGTTTTGAGCCAAAGTTTCTCCATGTATAATGGCATAAAACTGGTATTAAGTCTAATTATAGAAACAACAATATAAAGGACAATGCCAGAAACTCTATGGAACTTTGCCCCACTCAAATTAAAAAGTCATTTACAAGCCTGCGATATGCAGTATCTTAAAGCTTATATATTACTGTTAACTAAATATTTGTCCCAATGCCTGTAGAACTTGCGGTTTGTGATAAAATCTTAAAACAATTATGACATTGATTTTAGGTTAGGTGCAGTTTATAATTGTTATAAAGCGTTTTAAACAACATATACATTACGCAATATCATAATTAATATAATTGTAATATGAGTTTTTGTTTTACAGGTATTAAAAACTTTTTTTGTTGTGTATCATGCGCAATACGTAATGGTTGAATTCCTTTTATCATTGATTTGTAATCGGCAAGTTCTACTGAAAAACAATGTGTTATGAAAAGGTCCTAAAATCATTTCAAATATTTTCACTAATTGATATTTCCTGTAAATAGCTGGGGCAGGATCTGGCAGTGTCATTAAACAAACTAAGCCTTCATTTCAATACAGTATAAAATCATTTCCAAACAACTCAAATTGATCTTCATGTGCTGATCCTATAAAAAGCTGTGAAATGTCCCATCAAACTGTTTGTACCTATTAAGCTATTTGTCTTCATTTTTCCAGTATATTATGGCAACGAAGGAATGAACGGCAAACGCGACGTGTCAGAAGAAGTAGCGGATCTGCTGACAAAGAGTATGAGTGCCATGGAGGACGCAACCACTGTGACCAGGAATGATGAATATGAGGTCATCAGTGTCAAACCAACACTGCCGCCCCGGCCGTGTATACCAAGGTAAGAATGACTAGTTATTTGATAGAAATTCAATCATCTTGCAATTAACATAACATAAAATCATACCAGTAATCCCAGAAGGGTTAGGCAGAGGTGTACCTATAGTACACCCACATTTCGCCAGTGATGTTTAAGTCCCATGTAATAGGGGGCGAGCCTATTGCCATCAACCGGGCACAGATCCATACTCCGAGCTGCTACTGAGAAATTCTAAATAGAATAACCCAATAACACTTGGGAATGTAACATCCATTTACATAGAACCCTTGAACGCTCTTTAAACGTTACTTTGCATGGGCTTTCATGACTAACAGCAAAACCCAATAACGTATGACCAATTTTGGCGTACTGGAGATAGAAAAATCTTTCTATCTCTGATTTTAACATCCCAATAAATCCAAAGAATGCGACCATATAACATATTGACAGCTATTTGTTTTACTATCTGTCATCAATAACGATCAGTCTTTCACTGAAAATAGGTAATTCGTCCGTTAGACATGTTCCTGTAAGTCTTGCATTTGAAGTTTGACAGATGTACGACATTGACGGGAATTACGCTCAACCAAAGTATGCGCTGAGTAACATAAATAGGTATTGGCCTAAGTATTTTCTGTGATCTAGCATAACTCTTGAGGGGACTTTAGAGCAGTCTTTAGAAAAGGTTTGTGGATTTGAAACCTGATAAATAATATGTATAAAAATATATTCTCAATTAGCCAAAATCCAAATACAATTCTTTGAAACAGATGTTTACTAAAACAGTTTTTTTTTTAATTTTAATAAAATTTTGCAAAATGGTACTTACCAAAATAAGACTTTTCTGCAATGTTTGATCTTGCTTTGAAGATTGTGCTCTACATATTATACTGTGAAAATTTGTTTTCAAATTTCAGCTTTGTTAAATGAATGATAAATGATAAATTAATTTATTTTCTGCACATAGGTTTGTACAAACACTTTTACACGTCAATCATATTTTAAAAACTAGGTGAGATCGGCATTTCCTATCTGACTACTCTGAGAAGAAATGCCGAAACAAACACAGAGGTCACAGTCCTTTTTTAAAGTCCAGACATAATCTTGGTCAGGTCATGTGAAGACCATGTGGATTGATATCTGAAATGGTCTTCTGAGGAAAGAACCACACAGAATGAGTGGACCTGTCCAGTCAGTGCACGCATTTGTCAGTTGTCATGCAGCTCAACACAGAACTAAAGGAGCTAAACGATTCGACGAACATTACCAAAGAAAGGACATTTGGGTAGGCCGCATAAATTACTCAAACTGCCAGATTAAAACCCATGATTAAAACTAATAA
This sequence comes from Dasypolia templi, assembly GCA_963555695.1. Taxonomy (NCBI): domain Eukaryota; kingdom Metazoa; phylum Arthropoda; class Insecta; order Lepidoptera; family Noctuidae; genus Dasypolia; species Dasypolia templi. The sequence goes on along the minus strand of OY743137.1, from coordinate 5,203,896 downwards.
TAAAAAATAAATAAATGCATTAAAAAAAACAACAAATCCACAATGTCTTCACATTCACAATAGTTAAAATAGTATAATCCTTTACAAAGTAAATGTCATTGCATATATAAAGTGCATCAATGTCAAAGTGTAAATAAAATATGAAAATAATCTTGGTCATATCATATGAGGACTATGTAGACTGGTGTCTGAAATGGTCTTTTGAGGAAAGAACCTAAAGATTTGAGTGGACCTGTCCAGTCAGTGCACGCATTTGTCAATCATCGGGCAGCTCAACTCAGAACTAAGGAGCTCAACGATCCGACGAACAATACAAAAGAAAGGACATTTGGGGACATTTTTAAAAACAAATATCTATCGCACTTCAATGCAAAACATATTTCGGACTTGATTCTGACCATCGATCTGAGATTTGTTGCCAAATATAGATAAATGGGGATGATGACAGTTTTTTTTATTTTTATCTCAAATTTTTTGATATTTCCAAATAGTGGAAATAGTATTACAAAAAGTGTAAAAGTTTAAAAAAACTGCCAAGTTATAAACGTTTTAAAGTAAGGGTTAGACTAGGACAGCACTATCTAAGAAGTGACGTCACGACTACGTAACTTCATACTAGCGCCGTACATCCGTACCGCGCGACAAGGACAGGAATAATCCCCTCCAAAAACTTTTAAAGCGTGTATCTTCTTCATTTTTACATCGATTTAACAGATTTTTTCGATTATATCATTTTTACTATGCCTTCTTTGAAATTACATTATTTTTACGAACATTTTTAGTAGCATCATCATCATCCCAATTGTAAGCACCACAAAAATCAAAGGTCTTATTGAATTCAAGTTTTTTTATTAGATTACAAGCTGTTGCTCGCGACTTCGCCTGCAATCCAGGATAAAAAGTAATCTAAGTCCTTACCCAGATCATGGTCTATCAAATTTCATCCAAATACGTTCAGCCGTTTTAGCATGAAAGCGTAACAAACAAACTTACTTTCGCCTCTATAATATTAGTTAGGATGTTAAAACAAGAAATTATACACGGACGAAGGCGCGAGCAGAAGCTAGTGTTCAATAATAAGCTCCATTTGAGCCTGGAACAAGATTGCAATTTCAATTCTAACTAAGTGCTACAGAGTTGGCGTAGCGCAGTGTGCTGCGAATTATTTTCAACTTTATTTCGCGGTGGCAAGGTTGAAATTTGATTGCCAGTGAAAACTGCGCTATGCTTCGCCAGTTGCTCACTAGCCTTAATATAAGAAACCAAATAGCAATTGTGTCAGCAGTCTACGACCAAGATTTCAAACAATAACTCGCTTTTCTACTAACATAACAAAATTTAAGTTTATCGATAACATGTCATTACTGATAATGCAAACTGCACTTGAATTGATATAAAGACTCCTTAGTGCAATGCTCCTTATCGAATATTATGATTCATGCGTCTCGACGATACGGCGACGAGCTTATGGATTACGAGCCTATACATATACATACATAAACTCACGCCTTCTTCCCATTTGGGTAGGCAGGAACCACAGAACCCCACCTGCTACGATCCTTACAGACTCCTTTTACCTCGATTACACTTCTGGTCATACACGCGCGCCGGTTGCGAGTACTACTTATCTGACCTTTCTGAAGAATATCACCAATAAGGTTACTATATGTCCTCCTAGGGCGTCCCCTCCCGGCGTTTTCACTCACATCTGCCTTGTAAATACCTTTTGTTAGTCTCCTCATTCATCCTCTCAACACGACCCTATACTTATTTTAAATTCTAGTTTGAGCACAGAGTTATTATAATTTATCAAAATAATTTTGAACCTTTTATTTTCTTAGCACTCATCACATGTTACATGAATATGAACGAAGAAAAAAAAAATTGTGTTGAAAATTTAATTTTAAAATTACTATCAAACACTTAACTCATATTCTTTTCACGTCAATCTTTTTTTTTTTTTTAATTAGATCAGTTCAGCGTTTCCTATCTGGCTACATTAAAGATAAACAGTAAACAAACTCTTAAAATGTAATGTTCTGTTGTTGCAGAGGAACTCCCCTATCCACAGAGAAATGGGATGGATTGCAGGACACAGAGGGGAGGGTCACAGAGGTCGAAGGTGTCAAACAGCTTATATTTAGAGGGGTGAGTAGCGTGGCAACTTCTTCTTCCCAGCTAAAGCACTAGGAAGTGGTGAAGGGCGGGCGTTTTGGGAGACTGTCTTATGTAATTTTGACGTTCGAAAAGTACTGATTCTCTAGGCTGAGAATTGTAATAAATGACTTTTGATTTAGATTTTTTGAAAACTGTACTACCGCTGACGGGGAAACGACTAGCTATCGGCTATTTTCTCTCTCAAGAAACGTACTACAAATTGAAAAATAACCTTTATTTCGGATGTCGGTGACATAAAACGAAAATATAAAACTAAAAACCTAAATTCCAAAATCCGAAATCTATTATTTTTGCTTTGTGAACTTTGTTAGCTTAGTTGTTAACTTGAGTGTGCATTCTGTGGTCTCCTATATGTGAAGGAGTACACCTACTTAATACCTGATGTTGTTCTCTATTTATGTGTAATGTGAATATCTTTTGTTGGACATCGTAAATAAAATAATGTCTAGTCTCAATCCGTCAAAAATACAACCAATTTACATTTACAATAGATGGGATTGCGACTTGTATTTGAACGTTTCTATTCTGTTATGCAGTATTATAATGATGCTCTGTGCTGTTATGTACCAGAATAGGGATGATGACATTTTTTTTAAATCTTTAACTCAAAAAAAGTATTTGTTTCCAAATAAAGCAAACAATATTATAAAAAGTGTAAAAGCTTCAAAATTGCCAAGTCATAAAAGTTTTAAAATACCTGTAAGACAAAGTCAACAGTATCGTAGAAGTGACGTCACAACTATGTAACTTCATACTAGCGCCATACCTTGTCCGCTCGGTAGAGCGGCAAGGATTAGAATAATCCCCTCCTAAAAAAAAAGTTTGTAGCTTCTTGGTATTTTATTTTATTTTATTTATTAGGAAAAACAAACAGTGACACATTACATTTTGTAGGAAGAAATACAAAAAGATACGTTTAAATGTGTAACCAATAACGTTTTCCACAGAATACAAAATAAAATTGTTTACAAACTATGCCATTTTAGTTAAGACCTACGAACTACAATAATAAGATAACTCATCAGGGCTACAAATCTTAATTAAAATTACTGGTAACAAGTGTTGTGAACAGAATATTTTTGAATCTACTAGCAGAAAGAGCAAACATATCGATATGGACAAATTGCTTGTTGTAATTATTAGTAAGTCGAAGCAGAGGTGCCCGCATACCTGCGTTACTGCGACAAGAGGTAACTGCAAACAACGGCCGTGCGCGCACCCCGCGGCATACTGTCGTTCTAGGAACTATGTAACTTATTTTATTACGGATATCAATACAGTCATATACATTGCTACACAAATCAAACAAAAATACCGTCTCAAGGAGAGTACGTCTTGATTTTAAACCAAGTAATTTATACTTCTTTATTTTCATCGATTTTACGGGGGTTTTCGATTACCTTATTTTACTATGCCTCTTTGAAATTAAGTTATTTGTTCAAACATTTCCCATACAAGGCCACTCAGAAAGTATTGTGCAAAAAAAAATGTATGAGAGACTGACCAGCTACACTCAACTTTGAAAATATGATAATTTGTAAGTAAAAATAGGTACGTTCCAATTTCAAAATTTCCCTCAACATTGTTTGCGAGCTAATTTAAATTATCGTGTCTCATTAAAAAATGGATCTTCGCCGGGAACATTTCGCGCTATGATTTTTACGATTTCAAGATTCTCTTGAAATTGGACGAATCGTACTATAGACTTCAAATGGCATTCATGGATCAAGGTCCTTCTAAGGAAACCGTGTATCGCCGCTGGTATAACGAAATCAAGAGCGATCGACCAACTTTGGGAGATGAAGAAAGAAGTGGTCGCCCTTTGACGGCTGTTACGGAAGAAAACGTGCTACCAGTGAAAAAATTTATCCAAGACAATAGGCAAGTTACGTATCGAGAGATTCAGCACATACTGCAGGTTGGATCGGAAAGCCTTCACGAAATTCTTCGCGTGAGGAGGATAGTTTCACGCTGGGTGCCGCCCAACTACACCGATGCTCAGAAGCAGGCCGGGTGGAGTGGTGCCTTGATATGATAAACAAATTTGAAGCAGGCTCGTCTCAGCGTGTTTAAGACATCATTACAGGTGATGGATGAGTCTTAGATTTATCAATACGATCCAGAAAGGAAGCGCCAATCGCCGGTTTAGGTGTTCAAAACCAACCAATGCCTACCAAAGAGAAGAGGTCTGGAAGCGGGGGGAAGAATTTGATCGCGAGCTTTTTCAATGGGACTGGCTACTTGGTGTCAATTCCTTTACGGAACCAAAGAAGCATCAACGCTGAATGGAAATAATAAACTACCAAATGATTGGCAGAAGTTTTCTCTGTTGTGAGCCAAAAGCGACCAATCACAGGGTTCCGCGAGCTACTGCTCCACCAAGACAACGTGCCTTCGCACACCGCGCTCAAAACGAGGGACTTCCTGGACAGCGCGCCGGTGACTTCTTTTTACTCCCAAAAATAAATCTGCTCAAAGGGATAAAATTTTGGTCGCCGGAAGATGCGCTGTCAGCGTTTAAACAGGGTGTAAACAAGGTGTTTACGGCGGACTGGAAAAAGGGTTTCGAAAACTGGTTCAGACGCATGAAACTCTGTATAGAGGCTAGTCGAGAGTACTTTGAAAAGATTTAATAAAAAAATCTTTACCTATACAACATTTGTTTATTTTCGCAAAACTTTCTGAGTGGTCCCACGTATTAGTCATCATCTCTACTGGCCTTCTTAACAAACTTTCTCTTTTAATAATTTTCCAGGGTGTAGCCCATTCAATAAGGCAGTCGGTATGGAAATACCTGCTAGACTACTACCCGTGGCACATGACGCACTCCGAACTGAGAGTGTTAACCAAGAAGAGAACAGAAGAGTACTTCACTATGAAGCTGCAGTGGAGGTCTATGACTGAGGGGCAGGAAGCCAGGTGATATTGACTTTATGATTGCTGACTTTAGCATCAGGACCCCTGAAAACTATAAAAGCACACCCGTAACAAAACAAAATCGTACCAATTTTTTTTTTCTTGGCAGCTTTCTGTTGTCCTTCAAAACCTATGATAAGATATCCATGTCAGAGAATACCATTTATCATGTTGCCGTGTTTGATTTTAATAAAAAAATGCTTTAATTAATACCCTCAGAATTGTAAGTTGTGCTATTATGTTCGGGTCGATCTTTAAAACCGAATTAAGGATCATGAAGCCGAACCTCACAAAACTTTGACTCACCATCTTTATTGTTCAATCTTTCCACCAGGTTCTCAGAATATAGAGACAGAAAAAGTCTTGTAGAAAAAGACGTGAACCGAACGGACAGAACGCACCCATTCTTTGCCGGAGACAACAATCCTAACTTAGTAGTGTTACAAGACATCCTACTGACGTACGTGATGTACAACTTCGACCTGGGCTATGTGCAGGGCATGTCGGATATACTGGCGCCGCTGTTACTGTTGCTAGGCAACGAGGTCGACAGCTTCTGGTGCTTTGTGGGCTTTATGGATAAGATTGTAAGTAAACATACACCTATTTTTTGGTATATCATTTTTAGGACATTTTTTCCACATGAAAAAAAACCGCTAAATTGTAACATTCGTGCATAGTCTATAGTGTCTAGAAACACAGTCAAATACACGAATGTTACAATTTTGCGTTTTTTTGGAGCCTCATCCTATCGACAATCAATTTACGCAGTATTGTCTCGCCTCGTGTCAATCCATCGAGAGGTTGTCTGTAAAAGATCGCTTTAAGCGATAAGTCCGCCCTTTGTGTCATCCAGTGTAAAATTTCAACATTTATATTTGTAATTTTTATGGTGTGTAAGAGTATTCTATTCTATAGTAAAGCCACAAGACTCGACACTGTTTTACAACCGTATAACTCTAAATATTAATCTAGGACAGTTATGGCATTCCACTAGCATGTCGATTCTGTAAAAATCTCACTGTGAAGGTTTGCATGGAGTGAGCTGTCAGTGTCATCCTGTTATGGTCAATCCCTAGCATCAGCGACACTGACAGCTCACTCCACGCTCACTTCCCCTAAGATTTCACGGTGAGATGTTAACAGGATAGCACTAATCTATCTTCAAATGTGAAAAACTGATTGAGAAATTCCCATAAAAATAGAAGCTAAACATTTCAATAGAATAACTCCAATGCTTATATGCTATATTTTTTTATGTTTTAACCTCCATTTTATAATTTTCCCTTTTTATGTATGTCTCTGCCTATGAATTACTTACTTAGTAATTGGTTTTTAACCGTTTTAATTGAAGTTCATGAACTAATGAATATGTTTTCTTTCCGCAGGCCTCAAACTTCGACATGGACCAGGCTGGCATGAAGCACCAGCTGCTTCAACTACAGCAGCTTCTAACATTCGCGAGCCCGGAGCTAGCCAACCACCTCGCGCAGAAAGACTCCGGGAACATGTACTTCTGCTTCCGGTGGCTACTCGTCTGGTTTAAACGGGAGTTCTCGCATAGAGATATTATGAGGTGAGATTGTGATTTTTTTCTTGAACTTTGTATGTCAATAGATCATGGGGTGTTTCAAGTTGAAAAGTAAAAGAGCTGATTCTCTTCAGTATTGTATACAGGGTGTCCCGTAAGTTGACGACGAGTAAGGTGATAGGTCGGGTCATAATAGTTAAACATAAAAATATATATATACCTACCACCGCCTTGCCATCTCGCCTTGTTAGACTACCATATCAACACCGTCTACGGGGCCACCTCGCCTTGTTAGACTACCATATCAACACCGTCTACAGGGCCACCTCGCCTTGTTAGACTACCATATCAACACCGTCTACAAGGCCACCTCACCTTGTTAGTCTACCATATCAACATCGTCTACATGGCCACCTCGCCTTGTTAGACTACCATATCAACACCGTCTAAATGGCCACCTCGCCATGTTAGACTACCATATCAACACCGTCTAAATGGCCACCTCGCCTTGTTAGACTACCATATCAACACTGTCTTAATGGCCACCTCGGCTTGATAGACTACCATATCAACACCGTCTACATGGCCACGTCGCCTTGTTAGACTACCATATCAACACCGTTTATATGGCCACCTCGCCGCACACTGGTCCGGTTTTAAAAAACAGGGGACTTACGAACCAAAGTCATTATTTTGATTTCAAAAAATTTCATAATATAGAAAATCTGATTTGCAACCATATTTGTTATGTTAAATTTTTGGTTTTATTGAGTCTAACATGGTTAAAAAAATTAAAGCTGAAAAAAATGTATGGAGTAAGAATGAATTGTTTTTTTTTCTCGACTTCTACAAAAGTTTAAGGTTTCAAACCTATTGTATATTAACGTCTTTAATTATCTCTTCATTACAAAAAAAACAACGATTTCCTTGCAGCCCTCGACGTTAAGGCGCATTTGAACTTTTAATATTGTTTTAATATTTTAATGTTAAATAACTAAGGCTGTAAACGTAATTTTGACGTTATATTTGACTGAAATAATGTGGTTTTGCAGTACTTTTTATAACCTTAAACCTATCCCTACAAATGACGTGTTCGATTTGCCGTAGGTTTATTAAAGTCAAAATATGTTTATTGTATAACTACATGTTTAATGGATCTTTTTAAAATTAATTAAAGATTTTCTATATTATGAAATTTTTTGAAAACAAAATAATGACTTTGGTTCGTAAGTCCACTGTTTTTCCACTGTTTTTTAAAACCGGACCAGTGTGCGCCGCCGTTAAGATAGTTTTCACAAACAACTTATGCAGCCACCACACTTTTCGACACATTAAAGTTTATAAACAGGTACTAAGATCTTAACATCATTGTCATCGGACAAACATGGATCCAGCTCAGCAGGGATTTATACTTGGGGAAGTGGACGTAAGCGATCTCTCGAGTACTTGTATATGCGATTACAATTCAAATTCTTAAGGTGATACCTGTCACCGTCTAGTATTTCAATAACCTTAAAAGGTCCCTTATATTTAGGGTCGAATTTGGTTTGATTCCGTTCATGGTTCAATTAAAACATAATCTCCTACAGAAAATGAAGTCACTAGCCTAGTTTTTATCAAATCGTAATTTATCAAGGCAAGTGTTATTTTTCATTACATATGATTTACATTACAACCTCATGGTCGTCTACAGTTAACAAATTTAGGCGTCTAGCTACTCTGCCTATTAACAACTCCAGTGGACTTACTAAGTTACTCCACCAAACATCGTGAGGAAACCGGCATGTGTACCCTGAGGCCTGTGTCCTAGCAGTGGGAACATACTAGGCTGATTATGTATGTATTATGTATAGACAGCTGAACATTATCTAATGCATCTTGCCAGGACCTGTCGGACTAACCTCTACAACAGTGGACATGTTTTTGAGCGTACTTATTATGCACTCTACTTGGCCATTAGTGCGACAAGAGCCGTTTGCTATTCCGTTGACTATTACAAAAATCTTTATTAGCGAAACACGTGTCATGGTCCGCTATTATACGCACAGGCGTCGCGAAAACATATAAAAAGACATGGACGCTTTTAGAGCGACAATTGCGCTCTCAGTATGAATTCTCTAGTGAACGCATCTACAAGCACAAACACGTATTCTTTTAGATCATTTTTGCCACTTAGTGTGCTTGTGGCATCTATGTGGAACGTGTGCCAAGGAATGCTTAATTTTGGGATGGGGTGCAACTTCTATTTGTTGTTTACCACTACTTGATTTAGCTACTTTGCAAGTTATACAACTCTCAACAAATATTCTAACATATTTTGACATCTTTGGAAACCAATCGTGTTGGTATGCCTTTTCTAAAGTTTTAATCCCAAGTGGACAATTGATTCATGGATATGATTTGTGACTGACCATCGAAAAGCCCTAGGCACAATCGGTAACCAGATATTACAATTAGCATAGCCTTTGGGTTTAGCACCACAATTTTTGGATTGGCTGCCTAGTTCCTATCTAACCAGATTATTGCTATTTAATATTGGTGTGTATTTTACTGCAGCGGCTTTTTTTTATTTAATGCCTGTCTCTCAGATTTTCAGGTGTTTTGGTTGACTACCCCACATGGCTAGTCACTTATATACCTTAAACTCATGATTGGTTTGAGGTATTTTTGATCTGTATAAAATGGTCTCGAAAGTGGATCGATGGACTCTAGCAACCATAGATTGAACTCACACAGCTATAAATCCATTCAGAAAAGAATTACATCTGAAATAGTTATTTCGGGTCCGATTTTCCTTTAAATCATTTTTGTTTTCAATGATTTCCTTGTAGTCCTTGCTAATACAAAATGTTTTTATGTTTTCAGACTATGGGAAGTATTATGGACGTCGTTGCCATGTGCAAACTTCCACTTATTGATTTGTGTTGCCATACTAGACGCAGAAAAAGATATTCTCATCAGTAAAGATTATGGATTTACTGAAATATTGAAAGTGAGTACCTGCCTCAATCTAATGAAATTTATACTTCCTATTGTAGCTTTTTTAGAATTTTTATTTGGTGTTTTTTACTGAAATCAGTTAATTTCCGTGCAAAATAAAATGGCAATTTTTTCAATTCCTAATGGTGACGTCAAAATCGGCCTAGTGCTATCGGACAGCTCTTCAATCCGTCTGCTAAGAATGGTAATAATGACAATATTATATCAAAATAACATGTAATACTAGGCCTAGATAGCAGTGCTGGCTTAGTTGTAACGGCCGCGTCTTAAGAGTAGAAAGGTCGTGGGCTCGAACTCAAGCAGGCACTTTACATTGTGTGAATTATTTCATCACCCCTGCTCAAAACGGTGAAGGAAAACATCGTGAGGAAACCTCCATGTCCTAGAACCAAAAATTCGAAGACATCTGACTTCCACCAACCCGCACTGGGCCCGCGTGGGGGATTATGTCCCACTCCTTCTCACAGAGAGGAGGCCTGTGTCCCAGCAGTGGGAACACTATAGGCTGAACATAATTATGGACAGAAAAAGGCATCTTCTTTATGAACGTATCTCATGCCGCCCGCCATGTGGTAGAAGGTCCGACGGGCATAAATTAAAACATCGCCACGTTTGGAGGACATATTAAATCAAACTAATAGTTTCTTTCAAATAGGTTATTAAAAAAGAGTCAATTTTTTTAAGAAAATCAAATTGCTTCTCATAGTATTATCGTATGGAGAAGAATAATCAAGAAACTCCATAGTTTGATCATGGTACTAGACTTTCTAAAAATACACGTTTCTGTGCCTTTAATAATAATAATAAGACATTTGAATGATTGATTGAATACAATTGAATTGCATAAAACCATAACACAATTCTTATTTTTTTCAGCACGTAAACGACCTATCAATGTGTCTAGATGTGGACAAAATACTCAGTACCGCCGAGGGCATATACCACCAAGTGGTCTCCGCACCCCACCTCACAGACCAGATCCGCATCATCCTAGGTCTTCCGACCCTCAACATCATCACCTCTAACCACTCGGAAGCTGATGAGCCGACCACCTCGAAGGTCGAACCAAATGGTACGGTGACAGGGGATGAAAAAACCGGCATGTTCGGTCAGGAAATGGACGAAGTTATGTATCAAATAGGCTTAGATATGAATTTTTAGGCACGGCGCGGTGATTATCTGTTTTTTTTAATGTATATGTAGTGGATTGGGTCGCTTGTAGTTTATTAGTGGCGGTATTTTGAAGGCTTTAAAACTAGAACATTTGAGTTTAATCAATTATAAAAAAAAACGTTTGGAGCCTGCAAACGTTTTTTTTTTTTGAAAAAAAAAAACGTTTGGAGGCCCTCTTAAAAAAATCACGAAGTTAAAAAACATCTTTCTGTTTCTGATAATTGTTCTATAATGACGGAGTCAGAATGATACAAATATGTTTAGCGCAAAAACCATAAAGTGATTTATTATGCAGTCGGGGCTAAGATTAGAACATTATTTTTGAGTTTAATCAATTGTTAAGAGTACCTAACTATTATATTGACTGGCAAGCTGTAATTTCTACTAAAATTTTAATTAATGAGGGTTTTCTGTAGTTCACGACATCAGTTGGCGGCACTTTGACAAGAGGTGTTCCATTACGACAATGAATATTCATTGTAATGACGTTCATCATTCGTTCAGTCACGACGAAAGAAAATTATGCACTTTGACACTTGACAAGTGCTCGGACCTGACGTCTCAAGTGCTGCCACCTAGTGTACGTCATTTCAGAAAACCCTCATTGAAGTAATGTTAGATAACAAAATGTAAAGCATCTAGCTATTAAATTATGCTAATTCTTACTTCGTGACTACTGCGTAAGAATTTAAACAATTTTTAAATACTTATTTCCGACTTTGTACAAAGAAAAAAATATTCTGTTACTTTGAGCCTAAAACAGTTAATGCTGGGGTAGTTTATTCAAATGCTTTATTAGATTGACTGATGAAGCTACCAAAGCCAATCTGGATCGTCTTACGAAATATATATGCATGCTTTGTATTTGAATATTGTAGAGAAACATGAAGTGGCCCAATTCAAATTACCACTTATATATTGTCTAATATTTACATAGCTTGCTAACACATACTTACAAGCATTAAACGTAGTAGTAGAAACAATTACCTACAAACGGGGTGAACCGGGACAAAATTTTAAAAGGGATTTTAACATTTAAATGAAATAGTTTGTTGCCAACACGGGCACTTAATCGTTGATTATATTACAGTCAACCCATTAGAGTCCTTTTTGGCAACAAACTTTATTATTTAAATGTTAAAACCCTTTTAAAGTTTCGTCCCGATTTAGCCTTGCATTCCTACCCACCCCGTTTGACCCGGTACATGGTTTAGAAATAGTAATATATCAATATATAATAATTTTCATAAAGCATTTCAGATGTAAAAATACCAATATTTATCTAATTTATAGTAAAATATATTAATGGTAGTAGTGCCTGTTAGATTTATTAGAAGGCTTTCTTTTGTGACTAACTTTTTGAAACCTGTTTACAAAATATTATATCATATAGTTAAGTATACAGGGACTTGTAATTCAGCGTATTCCTTTCAGGAGCTGTTAGTAGGACCCCTTTCCAACAATTAAGCTCCCCATATATGGCCCATAGAGGCGTATATGCCCATATACGCCTAGTTTATTCCTTTCTGCTTTAGAAAATTTTTGAGATGACTCGTGTCTTAGTTCATGTATGTAGGTGATTTTTGAAAATCTGTTTTCGATTTTATTCTTCATAGTTAGAAAAATCAGTTGCTGTTCGCTAGAATCGCAAATGGCTCGAAGGATTGTGATGAAACTTTGGTAAGTTGTGTGCGTGACGGCGAAAGTTTTAAAAGGCATTGCACCACATCTTCATTTAACTTTTAACTGTTGAAAGTTACATCAAACGATTTTTTAAAGTATTAGATACCCAATGGAAAAGCAATGAGGCCATTCATTTTGAGAGTTTTGAGATAAGTGATATTTAGAGACGAATTCTGTGAGATTTTCAAAAATACATTTAAAATTGTAATTTTTTCTAATCCCATGACTTAGGCTTTATGGGGTGCTTAACTGTTGCAAATGGGTCACACTACCAAGTCCTAGAAGGAACACGTCAAATTACAAGTCATCCTGTATGTATATATAATCTATTTGATACTTCTTGTCAATTTCTAGTTCATTTTTAAGGACTACCTACACGATATGGCATTTACGTAAGATTAATTTTATATTTATTAGGTATTTGAGGTAGAAATTGAAATTGAAGCATAACCGCTTCGTCTTTTAACTTGATATTTAAGAAAATAGAATTCATTAAATATTCAAATTTGTACAAAAATTACATCCACTAGAATGAATTTTTCATATGATTGACTATTAAGATTAACTATTATAACATAAACTCTGGTTTTCATGTGATAACTGCACTTGAATGGTGAGCACTGGGTTTTGGAAATGTATAGTTTATTAATATTGTGGTGTTTTTTCTTCTAAAGTTAAAAAAATATGCTCAAGCAGCAATGTTGCATATTTTAGGGTTGCATTTCATTGACATGCTTCAAAGTTGCAAAATTGTTGTGATCATTACATTATATTTTCATAGTAAATTACTCCCCATGTAAAATATTGCACTTGCTAATACGTATTTATTTAGAAGTCAAATCAAAGCATTTGCATGTGGCAACACCATCAATTAAGTTCTAGTGCCAACCTTAAAAAAATTAACAAAAATGTTAAATTATCTATTTTTCTATTTCAGGATACACTCGAATATAAAGGATTACAAATATGTATAGTTACGAAAACTGTTTGGGCGTTGCTTGCCTAGTGAACGAATGTACATATTACATTGTTGGTTATCCAACTGGAGAGAGTGATACTTTTTTATATTTTTATAAATACACGCCTTAAATCTATGTAAGTTTTGACTCTTATTCGAAGTCCACAATTTAATATGCTTACATACAAACTTTGACAGCTTCTATTAGGTTTTTTGTGTAAAGGTAGAAAACCTAAAAAGGATTTACATTTTGTCTCTGTATTTAACACACAGCAGGCAATGTGTCCAAATGTAATTGGAAGTGTATAGTCGACTTTGTAATCACCTATGGCTTTTTACATCAGTTCCTTGTAAATTGAATTTGCATTAAGGTTGCAATTATAAATTATGAACTTGTCGTTTTATGACATATTAGCCTAACCGCGCCTAACGTAATCCGCGTGAAACTTCTTGTTCCCCGAACCGCCCTGTCGCATCGCATCACCTGCCCGCGCTGTCACTTTGTTTTCGCATAGGGTTCTTTCTGTTTTTTTTTTTGCTCGCCGCCTAAGGGTCTACCTTCCTAAAGAATTGGGCTATCAAACGCAAAACAAATTGTTCAAATCCGACCGGTCGTTCCAGAAATTACCTTCTACATTCAAACAAAAAAAAAACATTTTAAAATATGTATACACAATTGACATTGAACCTGAGAGTGGGTAGTAACGAGGTCTTCTTTTTCTTTTTGATTGTGGCAGCGGCCTTAGCCATTGTTGCCAGTGTCGAGTGTTGAAAGTAACGAGGTCTACTATGGCCGCATTCCGAGTTGGACAATATTCGCTGACAGCGCTCACATCGATAATTTGCGTTCCGATTTAGAAATCATGATTATGACAGCTGAGAGCTGTCATTTCGCTCACAGTGTTATTATTCTACGGCATGGTCGGCGTTATCGCAAGATTGCGCAGGTCATGACGTCATCCATGACGATTCATGGGACATCGTTATCGCGCTCACGCTAATTCGGCACGGACGTAAGCCCGCTCAAATCGATTACATCCCAATTCGGAATGCAGCCTATATTGTCGAAGGAAAAAGTAGTATACTGTCTCCAAAAGTCGTGGATTGTAAAAACCTATTGATTTATTTAATATGGGCATTAAAATGAAAAGCCTTTTATCTATTTCCCAAGCTTTGCCAGTAGTTTGATACAATTCTAATCCTGGCTCCTATTCACGTACTAGCGCCCACCAAAAAGACTGTATATAGATTGGATAGACGTGCCATCGTTCCTGGTATTAACAAATAATGTTCCTACATCATAATGTAAATAGGTTATTGTATATATGATAAAAAAAACTACTACAAAATAGGAGTACCAGAATAGAGTTTGCAAAGGAAAAATATCTTCAATTTAATATGAAATCCTCAGATCGCAAAGCAATAGAAAAGTCAATTAAATATAACTTCATAATGAGCTATAGGTATTCATTTTGTGGTAATAATGCCTTACACTTGGTGCTGTAACAAAACTTTCGAATAGGAGTCAAAATTCATAATCATTACTATTATGTGACTTAACAATCTTTCATTCATCCTATTATATATCTCATAATTATTATAACATTTGTTTTGTTTCAA
Source organism: Dasypolia templi (assembly GCA_963555695.1). Lineage (NCBI taxonomy): Eukaryota > Metazoa > Arthropoda > Insecta > Lepidoptera > Noctuidae > Dasypolia > Dasypolia templi. The sequence continues at coordinate 5,188,837 of OY743137.1, read as the reverse complement.
ACACGAATTGTATTGAGTAAGTTAAGTGCCTAAGTTCATAATTTTATTTCAAATTATTATTGGTTGTTTCGAATATAATGAATTCCTTATGATTTACGGTAAAATTATATTCAAATTAATTTTATTAAAGTTTCTGTACCTGCACAGTCAAGATTTTTTATTTGATACTCAAATGGTAGAAAGGTTTAAATTAAAAATATATCTTGTATTTTTCCAAAACTATATTTCATTCAATGTGGGCTTATGGCTAAATTATAACAGCCGCACATTGATATTGAAGGTAAGCTATGCTTGCTACGGTAGTTTTGTGGATGGGTGACCATCCATTACATATCAAGAGTCCTCCATGACTCAGGAAGCATGTTAAGCTGTTGGTCCTGACTGTTATTTGTAGATCTTTGATGGTTGTTATGGACCGTCAAGGCCAAAAGTCTGACAACCAGTCTCACCAAAGGGTATTGTGTTACCCAGGGTTATGGATGTCAGAAAAGCAGTCTTTCCATGTAAAATACTGATATTCAGCTGCATCTGGAAGCCAACGTAGTTGAGAAAACCCACGGCAGATTGCCATTGCAATAATAAATAAGTAAATTAATCATTAATAAATACTTAGCCTAAAAATTGAGATCAAATTAAGATTGTTGTAATTTGTTTTACAAATTCAATACATTCATTGGTGAATGAGACTTCAAATGCACATTCAAACCGTATCTAGTTTGATATGACTTGTCACACAGATGACAATGGAAATTCTTAACTCCAGTGTGGGTCAAAGAATGTCTCTGTAATTCGGATTTGGAGAAGAACCGTTTCCCACAACTTTCACAGCCATATTTCTTTTCTTTTAGATGATTTTTCCTTATGTGAGAACTTCTGGAACTGGAAGATATGAAGGTAGCGTTGCAGACTTCACATTTATGGTTTCTCGTTCGCTTATGATTCCACAGGACATGAGAATGGAGGCCACCCGGTACTTTGAACTTCTTTGGACAGAACTTACAGCTGTATGGACGATCATTGCTGTGTGTTAACATATGGATTCTTATATAACCAGGAGGATATGACTTCCCACATTGATCACACTGACGCAATACCCTTTCAGCCTTGTTTTTCTCCTTAGTTTCTACATTTGGTTGACAGGAATGGGTGCTCACCTCATCTTCATTGTAGAACCCTTCCCAGCAGTTTTCACATAAATATGGTTTCAAATGCAACTTTCTATGTAAGACGAGCGAACGAAAATCTTCAAATTTCTCGTTGCAATAATCACAATCCCTTCCAATTTCAGATTTAGTGGGATGATTGTTTGTGCAGTGTTCATTTAGCAGTTTGACAGAATGGAACTCTGCTTTGCATTCAACACAAAACAGCAACCGAATCTCATCATCAATATTTTGTTCTATCTTCTTTATTTTTCTGTTTTTCATCTTCATAAGGCAGTCTGGTTTTTGTTCATCAGATTCATATAGACAATCATAGTTGTCGCTTGTTGAATCAAGGAGGGTGAGGTTGTCCATCAAGGTTTTAGAGCTGGAATCTATGAGGACTTTAAAGGAGTAAGTAATGGTGAGTTGATGGACACAGTTGATGCATATGTTTTCTGGAAACATTGGGTCTGGGGCAACCTAGAACAAATTTAAATTCAGTAACTTAATATGAGATTTGGTATGTCACACTTTTAACAGACTTTGAAAACATAGTATGTAGTTAAATGTAATCACTCATTTAGTACAGTAACATTTACAAATAGCAATAGCCTTTATTTCAATTAAACTATTTACAGACTGTTCTCAAGGAGCTGGTTGGTTAGTGGAGCCATGATGCTAAAATATAAATATAATAGAAGATTAAGATTCCATTGGGTTAGGCAACGCTTAACCTACTGTACTTACCCGTACCCATTCGCTCTAAGTTTGCGCGTGTTATTATTACTTATTCGGCACATTAATATTCTTCAGTTTTCTCGATATTTGTTAGTTTAGCTGTTGGTCAGCGGCGAACGTAGGACGTAGGGCGAACGTAGGACGTAGGGCGAACGGGTTGTAATAAGAACTAGTATTTCTACGAACTATCGAGAACTCCTAACTCCATAGCCTGACAATCTCGTGAATTAAAATAGGTACATCAACAAGGCTCGCGCTCGCGCTTCCAGCACAGGCTACAGGAAAACTTTTCGAGCTCAAAACGATGAAGCAGTCAAATTAAAAGCAGCTGATTAGATACAAAAATACCTTGTAATTGTAAAAATTCTGAAGAATATCTGATAGATGAACCTCTTCGCCAGCGATTCTTACGCGGGAATGTATATGGCGCATTTCTTTCTCACTGCCTAAGCATGTTCGACAACGGTTTTTATAATCCATTATAAATGTTTTAGTATGTTCTGATTGTTTGCTCGCGAAATTCAGTGTTTCTGTTTTCATTAAATAATATTTCGCAAATAAATGTCACTTTTGATGGAATATAAATTTTGACCACAGACAGAGTTTTATTAACTCTTTTCTGGACGATTAGATACACAGACTACATAAAGATTCTACGACTAGATAGGTTTTGACATTATTATCCATTCTTCTCCATTCCGTTTTGCATTTTTTGTCATTGGGACAAAAAATTTTATTTTCTGATTCATGGCGCTTCTTAGGAGCTTTTAAAACAACATTAAATTTCCAGTCAGTTCAAAAGCAGCCTGCTTCTGAAATGCTAATAATCGTACCGTGAGAGTAGTCCAAGTGAACGACTGTTGAACGAAGTTGAATGGTAATGCTTGTCTGTGACCTGCTATAATGTCATTGCCTTTTTTTTGCAACTTTAAAAACTAAAATCCTCTTTATTTAACAATTAACATAATATTTAGTTATTTTTAGTGTGTTACTTAAGCGTGTTTTTTTACGGTTGATTTCACCAATCAATTTGATCTTAAACGTGTTCAGGAGCTGTCAGTGTCAAAATTGCTATGGAATATTGCCAGCTCATGAACTGGGTTTAAAAGGGCTGACCGCGTTCAGTTCCATTGGTGAAATCGGCACTTAAACTTGGCTCCAGTTATTATGTTACGGCTACATTGTCACGATAACGCGAACTTCGCGGGCTCACTGTTGTACAGTGAGACGTCGAGCGGTCGCGACAATGTATCCGAAGCCTAAGGGTGGATTTCACCAATAAAACTGAACGCGATCAGCACATAAAATACGATCTGTCAGTTCTCATTAGCTAAACGCGTTCAGTTTTATTGGTGAAATCAGCACTTAAATCAGCGCTCTCTCTCACACCGAAGTGTGAAGTGAAGTGTAGTTCGCGAACTACACTTCACGCCTCATCTGTTGTAATCGCGTGTGGTCGTAGCATTAGAATTCAAATACCTCGACAGCGCTATGTTAGCAATTTGCATGCATCATTGGCCTCGCAAAAGTGAAGCGTCTGTTGGCGGCTTTACGCACCAGCTTGTTCACAATCACAATTCATGTTCACTGTTCAACTGTCAAAATTGACAGATACCTTGCTTGATGATTAATTGATTGACTGCTGAGTGAGTAGAAATAAGCTATAAATGGAAAATGTTTTTCCAACCACCCGACGAAGAACCAAATAATACAACCAGTAAAACTTTGAACAGTAACGCTCGGAGCCGACGACAAAAAAAATTAAGACGCAAGAACAAACTGAAAGCCATTAAAAAATATCAGAATCAGATCACGAAGACACAGAAGGCGTACACTCCAGTTCCAGCTGTTCCAATCACAATGTCATCCTGGGCTGAGAACTTTACAAAAGCTAGTACTTGGCAACTGAAGAATGAAGTAGCTTTCTGGAAGTCTAAAGCTAAGGCGTTGGAGCATGAAAACAAGTTTTTACATAGGACCATACGTCAAAACAGCATCGAAGCCGAAATGAGAAAGGAAACTCTTATTGAAAGCCGTCCAACCATTATCCAGTTCAAACGCGATATACCAGAATCTGAATACGAACCTTGCGAATGTGAAAAAGCTGCGCCTGGAAGAGGACCCTTGGACCCAGAGTTTGAGGTGAGTGAAGAGTATATCCAGTTCCTGAGGGACAATCAGGTGTACAGAGACTTTGCTAGGCAAGAGAGAGAGAGGATAAAAGCTCAGAATGACGATGAAAAAAGACAGATAGAGGAAATGGAGGCTGGTCCTGCAGAAAATGCAGAAGATAATCAGGAAACATTGAAAAAATTGTATGGGGATGGTTGGGAAAGAGTATCAGCATTGGAAATGTCTTTAAAGACCCAGTTTATTAGTATCTGTGATCAGGACAAACCAATGTACTGGCCGAATATACCCTTCAATTTTAACTTTGGTTAAACTCCGAGTGTGTTCACCATTTTTATTTAGTATAATTTGATATTGATTGTAAATATGTTGAAATAAAGTCTATTTTATTTTATTGTGATAAGGTTATGTTCTAAATCTCTTTTGGTTTTCAGTATTTACTGTTTTGTAGGTGTGAATGTTCTACTGATTGTCTAATAGCCGATATTAGGTTTAAACAATTTACCACATCAACTTGTAGTGTTATTAAGAATTTACTGTGTTAAGCAATTAAATTATAAGTAATCTGAGGTAGGTAGGTTACAATGCTTCACAACTTGAAATCCTTACTTTGTGTGTCTTGTTTTTACATCTTTATTTTGTTTTGTTGATTTTGAGACTAGAGTCCCATTTAACCATCAATGACAAAAGAAAGCAAGAAATAGCATGTTTTTTATAGCAAGTGTGAGTAGTGTAACTACATATTATTTATGTTGACACAGTACATTGTGTGTAACATAATGTTGCCATGCGTTGTGTAACTAGTTTGCACTCAAAGACAACACTACTTTGTATATAAGGTCTTATATACAAAGTATTACGTAAAGGATTTTTGATGTAGTTTTCACCTTAATATGCAGAATTTATTCTGGCAGGTTTATGTGTAAACTTATATCTAAAATAGAATTCTCAATGTTTTGTCAAGTCATGTGAAGCAGAGCCGAGTTGCTAGTTGCTTATAGTATCATTGGTGTTAAGTAATTTAATCTAAGGCATTCACTTAAGAAGTATTCCTCAGCACACTTGCATGACTACCATAGAAACGAGTTTTGTTAATGGATGAATAGACAAAATGACAGATGAATAATAGAAATCTGTTATTTTGTCTATTCTATCTGACATTTTGTCTTCTTACGACAACAAAATGCTGTCATGGTACAGGTGCTGGGCATCATAGTATCTACTAGGTTTTGTCTGCAATAGCAAAAGTTGATACAAATGTTGTCATAGGCCCGATAGCACCACAATTTTTAAAATCTGTTTAGTGATAACATATTCAAAAATTGAATCTGTTTAGTGGTAACATATTCAAAAATTAAATCTGTTTAGTGGTAACATATTCAAAAATTAAATCTGTTTAGTGGTAACATTTTCAAAAAGTAAATCTGTTTAGCGCTAACATGTTTAAAAATGAATACTGTTTAGTGGTAACAAATTTAAAAATTAAATCTGTTTAGTGGTAACATATTTAAAAATTAAATCTGTTTAGTGCTAACGTATTTAAAAATTAAATCTGTTTAGCGCTAATATATTTAAGACATTATTCTGTCACTGTCATCACCAAATGATTGGCAAAAACAGAACAATGTTTCGAATTTGTTCAGCGCTAAACTTATGTCATTTGAGGTGAATATTCAGCTTTACAGGTGTACATACAGATCTCCTCGCGGTGAGAGGGAACCGGCCACAACCCACACACGGTCCCAGTGCTGGTTGTCACATGTCACATGTCTTCGAATTTTTGGCTCTAGGTCATGCCGGTTTCCTCACAATGTTTTCCTTCACCGTTTTTAGAGCAGTGGCGATAAAGTTAAATAAAGTAATTAGCCTGCCTGGGTTCAAGCCCACAACCAGCAACTCGTTAGTCGAGGCCATTACCACTGGGCCACCACTGCTCTCATCTCATTGTGTGGCAAGCGAGGCTTAAATATTTTAATACTGTGTATTGTAGTGTGTTCTAATACTCAATGCACGTTTTCTCGCAATTCATTATTATTATTGTTATTGAACTCAATGTTGTTTGAACTTATTTTAACACTGTAGTCTATCTGTATTCAGCAAAATAAATAAATTTTCACACCTATTGACTTATTTTGATTATTATAAGTTGTAACAGTCAATTTGCCTGGCATAATGCATAATCCGCCTATTATGATCCCACTGCTGGGACACAGGCCTCCTCTCTGTGAGAGGGAGTGGGCCGTAATCCACCACGCAGGTCCAGTGCGTTTTGGTAGATGTCACATGTCTTCGAATTTTTTGGTTCTAAGACATGCCGGTTTCCTCACGATGTTTTCCTTCACCGTTTTGAGAGCATTGGTGATGAAATTACAAAGTAAAGCGCCTGTCTGGGTTCGGACCTACGGCCTCGTTAAGGCTGCGTTCACACGGCATTGTCCTGCACGTTTTTTTGCAGCAAGTATACGTCTTAACGTATAAATAGTGACCATACAACGTGTACCGCATATACGTTTAAACGCTTAATCATAATTATAGTACTCTTTGCGCATACTCAACGGACTTGTCAAGCAAATCGAATGAACTTTGACGTACTCGGTTCGCAGTGGCATATGGTATAGCTTTTTCTCCTTCACACGAAACGATGTCGTACGTTTTTTATCGAATAGTAAGAAGTGTTTCTGTTCTGTTTAGTACCCACAGAGTACTTTTATACCACAGAGTACTTTTATTATATATTAGTACCTGAGCGTCTTTTGGAGGAGTGGCACGTATTTTATGTTTGATTTGGTTTGATATTCAAAATGGTTGAGGAATCTTCTATAGATAACGAAGTATTAATTTCTTTAGTGGAACAAAATCCCGTTTTATGGGATAAAACTTTGGAACTTTATAAAAATCGCGTCGCAACTCAAGTGGCTTGGAAGGGAATCATGGTAATAATTGATCCTAATTTTGAGACAAAGGAAGAAAAAACAAGACAAGCCTTAGGTGTGTAAGTATATTTTATTATTAATAATAAAAATTGCGTTACAACATATTTTAACTTATGCTGCTTAGTTCTAATTATATTCGTTTTGCCATGGGACTGATCCTTGGTTTGATAAAAAGTTGTGACTAAAAATGGACCTTACGCTGTTTGCTTGAACATTTCGAACTGACGTACTTTGAATATTTTCAAATAATGGAGGATTTGCCACATCTTCAAAATTGTGTCCATCATTTTCACGAACGTATCTAATTGGGATGATGACTACTATTAAAAATGTTTGTTAAAATAATGTCATTTCAAAGAAGGTTTAGTAAAAATGAGATAGGTAATCGAAAAAATCTGTTAAATCGATGTAAAAATGAAGAAGATACACGCTTTAAAAGTTTTTGGAGGGGATTATTCCTGTCCTTGTCGCGCGGTACGGACGATGAACGGCGCTAGTACGAAGTTACGTAGTCGTGACGTCACATCTACGATAGTGCTGTCCTAATCTAACACTTACTTTAAAACGTTTAAACTTGGCAGTTTTTTAAACTTTACACTTTTTGTATTTAATACTATTTGCATTAAGTATTTGGAAACAAACGTTTTTCTGAGATAAAAATAAAAAGATTGTCATCATCCCCATTGTGTAATACAATGCATGCTTTTATGATTTCTGTCAATAAACTTGGTGAAACATCAATAGCTGTATGTAGAATTCTCCATTTTCCCCCTAAGATACCAAAAGCACACTCCACGTATCTCCTTGCTCTGCTCAGGCGGTAATTAAAGATTTTTTTCCTCTAAAAGGGCGTAGTAAATTATTATGTAGAACAAATCCCTCATCACCAATAAATACGTAAGCTGTACTTTCTCCACCTTCTAATAGTGGCATTGGTTTGGGAATATTCAGCGAACCATCATTAACTTTTTTCCATAAGACGGAATTTTTCAAAATGGATGAGTCACAATCATTTCCGTATGATCTTAGGTCTACATATTTAAATCTGTATTCCGAATCAACCACCGCAAGTAGCACAATTGAAAAATAATCTTTATAATTGAAGTACATGGATCCACTATGAGGAGGCTTTAAGATTTTTATGTTTCCCGTCAATTGCACCCAAACAATGAGGGAAGTTAGTCTTTCTTTCGAAACCTTCCACTATTTTCATCTATTCACTTTCTGTAGAAGGCGTTTGAAGATATTCTCACATGCCACAGAAAAACACATCGCAGATGATACCACATATAGTCGATACTCCAACTTTGTATGAATAGTGTAAATCTTTCATGGAACACCCCGATGCTAAATATCTGAAAAAAGAAATGTGTAGGTATGTACCTTATTACTTATCATGTTTGTCTTTTACAGCTAAAATCTAAAATGATTATTCAACGGTGGACTCATGTAAGAGATAATTATAATCGATCATATAAAAAAGATAAAAGATCAGAAAAGCTCAGAAAGTGGCGCCAAAACAGCAAAGCCTTATGTATATAGTAAACAGTTATCTTTTCCGCAGAAAGTAATACAACCTAAAGAGACAATAAATAATGTTACTACCGAAAATAACAACACGGGATCCGATAATAACACAGAATCCGAAAACCAGACAAATAATTCTGAGGGAGGAAATGAAACATTGAAAACAAACTCAACAGAGACACATGACACAATGGCGGCAAAGAGCCCAATACCTAATCGTGTACCTAAAAGATCTCTAAAGAATATATGATGGAATTGAAAGAATAAAGAATAATGATGGATTCTTATTCAAATAACGAACCTAAAACAATGAATCGGCATCTTTAATTTTTTAATGGGATATTACCATCACTATATAATTATGACGATGATCAAGTCCTCGAATTCCAAATGGGTGTGCTAAAATTAATGAAAAAAATTAAAAACAGTCGCCAAATTCGTGAATCGTCGTCTTTCAATCTCCCATCAGTTCACAGAGGATATTTTACACAACAATACCAAAATAGTAATATACAAGAAGCTACAAATTCTATCAGTACAAACATGACTACAACGACTTCTCTTCAAAGTCCAGCCTCTGTAGAATTAACTACAGCAGCTTCTCTTCAAAGTCCGTCCTCTGTCGAATCCTGCTATTCTAACTACACGGATATGGATTACAATGTATTTTAATACGAAACACGAATATAGTAAAAATGGTCAAATTTTAATTGGTTTTGAATTATAATTATTAACATTATTAAAACTTAAATAATCACAACCTGTGTATTTTTATTTGTGTACTCACCATAAACAGACGGCTAATTTCCGTATATTCGTCGTTAGTCGAAAATTTACTATATGAACACCCGGTTGACTATACGGGTAACTACGATTACAAAAAAATGTGCAGGACAATGCCGTGTCAACCTAGCCTATAAGTCGCGGCCGCTACCACTAGGCCACCACTGCTCCTAATTTGCCTTTTTCCAATAATGTTGGCTTTCAGTCTCACTGGATGAAGCTGAATACCAGTATTTTACATCGAGCAACTGCCGATGACTGTCTGACCTTTACAATCCAGATACTTGATAATACAATATCCCATCGTAAGACTGGTTGTCGGACTTCTGGGGTTCTGAGTATCGGTAACGACTGTCAAAGATCTACGAGTCACAGCTGGGACCAACGGCTTAACGTGCTTTCCGAGTCACGGAGGGGTTTAGATATATAACGGCGGCAACAACCTAGCTTAACCTTCGTTCGACCCATGCTGCTATTATCATTTATCATATGTAGTCATGAAATCTGAAACTTTAATGTCTGTGGCATCCTGGTCAACAACCAGTGGCGTATTTTAAGATTCAGCGCCCTGGGCCTTCACGGTTTGCCGCCCCATAAATTAACGGAAAAAAGCAAAAACTTTTCATTTTAAATTAAATCCAGTAGTGGGTTGATGTGAGCTGAGAATGATGTTAGGAAATGCAAACACAATTTTTTTTGATGGACAGATTGGTTGACGAAATTCTCCAATGACACTGTCATATTAACGGATTGGGTCAAGCCAGCTTCTACAGCGTGACAGGGAAATTTGACCTATTCCTTGAAAAGGGTTATACTAGAGCCCATCAGCAGATAAATTAAGTCTTGTAAACTAGGGGTCAAAACTGGATGGTTATCGAGCTGTGACGGTTCTTCGATTTCCATCTGAAGATCTTTTATTTCGCGGATTATGTATGTTTTGGGCAAGTTTTTTTTTTATGATTACAAAAAAATTAAGCTTGCTTGCTTGCTTTCCAATGGTTATAAGGATATTTAATAAACTGCCAAAATCTTATAGCGAATTGCCAATCAATCGTTTTTAAAAAACGTTATTCAAATGGCTTATAGAAAAATCATTTTATTCTGTGAATGAGTATTTGAACTTTAAAGATTCACGCTGATATATACTCGTAGTATATTATATGATAACTGGACAAATAGGTACTCGACATTAAATTTATTTTTTATTTTTTTCCATGAATGAACGAATTTCATTAGATTCATTTAGTAAGTAATGTAACATTAATTTTGCATGCTAGTTTTAGCGAATTGTTTAGAAATTGTTAAAAAAATCTGATCATCTTTAATGTACTACAATTGTTCCGAATAAATTTAATTTCATTTAAAAAGAATCAAATTAAATGGTTAGTGTGGAGTATTTTTTTTCATAATTAATTGTTTCTGGTAACAAGTCAGAAATTTTAAAGAAAATCGGAAAACCGTCACAGCTCGGTAATTATTTTATCCAGTTTGACCCTTAATTAACTGGACATACTTAGTGTGTTTATAACTGCTTTCAAGGAATAGGTCGAATTGCCCTGTCACATTGTATATTAAGGAATAGCTGAACTGTTTAAACGTACGTTCTGCACTGCAATTGTCACCGCAGTGCACATAAATACGCGTTATGCTATTTCAGTATATGGAAATGCTTCCTTCAAATCCTTTTGTTTATTTTCACGAGATGTCAAGAATTGTTTTAAAAGAACACATTATTCTAGTAGATCACCCGCCAGATCAATCGGGGATACTTTTTGATTTTAGGCTTTTATTCTAACTTCTGCTTCAGACAATCTATCAAATTTACTTAAACGTGCAAATTAGCGGTGGCGTGGTCATACGAAGTTTTGCGCTAGTTTAGCTCGCCCAACAATTAGTCGCTTAATGGGAAGAAGGTATTAACCCTGAAATGGTCACGTCCTTGTAACAACACTTCTCCCTCATCGTCTGGTTTTTCTCTTAATAATTTATTCTCTTGTGACTGTTCCTGTTTTCTTCTGGGTATTTCTTATACCGGAATCTTCAAATGTATCAAAAGATTCCCGTTGATTTTCTACAAAAGTATGAGTGACTTGTAAAGCCTGGAAACTACAAACTACCTCTACATCTATGTCGACACCTTGTAGAATTTTGGAAACGACCTACTTAGATTAAATTGTTTTAATACACTGGGATAATTGCGTAACACACTAACAGTAGGAATGACTTTAATTTTGAAAGTTTAACAACATTCATTGCGCTATTTACGTTGTTGAGCAGATACATTTTTTGAACATAAGAAGCAATGGATTAGCTATATCCTTCAAAATAATTCAGATTCTGATTAATACTGTGTTACGCAATTAGGGTTCAGGTTTCCAAAATTCCGATAATATGGCCGTTTCTAGTGAATTTAGTTGAACCAATAGCCCTTTTTCTTGTTTGGGAAATCATCAAATGAATACTCCCGCTCTTGGTGGAGCGGGAGGGGGCGTGTCAGACTTTACTGAATAAAACCCGTGTCCCTTCAGTTGCCATGGTATCTCTTTCGAACAACCCGCGACCCTGGCAGGCATTGGCACTATCGGACACTGCGGCGACTAGGGCGCAAGGTTCTCTCTCTCACGCACTCCGCCTCCTCCTTCGCAAGCATTACTGTTTCGCAGAAGGAGGTGACGGCTTCCCATTCGCTCTCGCTCCGAACCATGGACTGGACCAGGGCCGGACGTGAGAGATCGACGCCGCCGATCGCAACCGCGAGGACACGGCGGTACTCCGCCCAAGCTAGGCAGACCACCACCCTACGCTTCACCATGTCCTTCGGGCGATCCACACAAAGGTAACACCCGGGCGTTTCCTCCCGCCTTATACGAAACAGGAACCTCCCGAAACAACCATGTCCTGTGAGGACCTGTGTCAGGCGGAAGGTGAGGACGCAGTGGCGCCTCTCCAACCGCTCCTCAAAGAGGGGACTTATCGCTGCTATTGTGGGGTGCCCAGCACTGTGTTGCGAAAATCGCACCCTCGATGTCGCCATTTGATCCCGCCGGAGCTCTGTCCGCTGTGCCGCGCATTCTCGCGGCAACGGAGTTACGCCCCGGCGTTTTCCTCCTCGGGCCACTCCCATACATACGCGAGGGCTTTTGCCTCCAGATCCTATGGCGACAATCCGGCAAGGAGGCTCGCCGCCTCGCAGGAGACCGTGCGGTATCCTCGGACCAGCCGGATGGCCATGACCCTTTAGGCGCGTTCAACCGGCGGGCTGGTCGGCACCTAAAAGAACGCGTCCACACCGGTGTCCCGTAAAGGGCCATGGACCGGACGAGCTAATAGCCTTGCAACTTCATTTTTAAACAAAGCTTTTTGTTGGTGGGAGTTCTTTTTAGAGCCCCTATTAATTGGCTCCAATCTTTATCAAGGCTAGATAGTATAAGCATCGTCTCTTGCTGACCAAAGCTCTCGCTTATGTATATGAACGAAAACGATACGAGCAACGTCGAAACATCCTGACTAGTCAGGAGTCGCAACGGAGTCCGACGGACACGCCGCCGCCCCGCCGCCGATCAGTAAGCGATAGCCCCGCGTCTTGATATCAAACTTACAACCAAAAGAGTTTGAGTTTTTGTTAATTAGGTAGGCTTTTTTTAGTTACCTCAGGCATATAAAGGCAAAAAGGAAGACGCACAAAACTGAGCACGAGGTGCGGATTGCTCCGCCCCTCGCAGCCTGCCGCCCCGGGCCATGGCCCTTTTGGCCCTAGGGTAAATACGCCCCTGTCAACAACTGCTACCAACTTGCTGTCGACTGGCAAATCATTGTTGTCTTGAATTGAGACAATCTCATATTCGTTTTTGCCACAGGCTGGCAGGACCCGACGCGCAATTCAGTAGGTACATGATTCTGAAAGTTTTGGTCGGTTATTTAAAAAACACTAATGCTGTTCCATCCATAAATTTTTTCGCGGAGACGATTGGCGGCGGCGATCTCTCGCGTACGGGCCTGGTTCAGGCCATGGTACGGAGCGAGAGTGAATGGGAAGCCGCCACCTCCTTCTGAGAAGCAGTAATGCTCGAGGAGGGGGCGGAGCGCGTGAGGGAGAGGCAATAATTGTGCCCTCACGCCTTAGTCGCAGCAGGAATCGCCAGCATTTCCCGGCCACCGCAGGCACGGGCTTGCGGACGGCGAGCAATGGGTAGCTCACCGTCCGGTGAGGACCAGGCTCGGGTCGAAGGCGCGTCGTCTTCCACACGCGCTCAAAGAGATGTCAGCACTAACGGCCGACGCCTGCCAGGGTCGCGGGTTGTTCGAAGGAGATACCGTCTGCCGTGCCCCTGGCACAGGCAACTGAAGGAACACGGGTGGGTTTTAGTCAGTAAAAGTCTGACACGCCCTCCCGCTCCGCCCAGAGCGGAAGAAGTCATCTCCCGATGGGTGTTGATGATGATGAGGTGAGAAAGCGACTAGATTTCGAACGTTTTTAATTACAGGAAATGGCCTTTTTTATCTCAATCTCAGTACTATTTTCGGATGGGTACAGAATAACCTAGGTACCTAACAAGAATTTTAATGTTATTTCTAAACTTTGTACGTCTAATAAAATAAAATAAAAAAAAACACATTTTTATCTCACAGACTAAGAAGTTTCAACCAAACACGATAGATGGCATTACTGTCAACAGTGTATTTGTATATAACAACGTTCAATTGTTGTGGCGATTTTGTAATTAGTTATAGTTATTTGATTGCCTCATTGCTCATTTTATTATAGTAGAAAATCGAATATGGACAGTATATTAAGAATGTGTTTGAACTTGGCAATTGGTTTCCTATTTATTGTCTCTAACATTATAAAAAAAGGCGCGTCTCACGGTTGTACCAAACCTCAGTCGAGCTCAGCATGCGCGCGACAGTTGATGCCTATCGCTCATACGTTTTTGTGCACTAGAACTAGTCCTACTAGTCCTGGGATTGTAGGCATACCGAGAAACCTAAGGGAACAGGATGCCCTGCTTGACTGATGAGTCTAGACTGTATTATTGCAGTGAAAGTTTACTTCTGGTGAGTACACATAACATCACGAATGTACTTACTTATTCTTCGAAGGGCTAGAGCTAGAGGTGAAGGAACTTACATAATAGTACCTACTACCTTACATTATAGTAGGTACACCCACATTTCGCCAAGGTAATTTATTATTGTTTAGGTAATTTCTTTGAACTACGGGCTGCTACCAAGAAATGCCAGATGTACTCCTTAGATACATCCCATTTTCATAAATTCCGATGTCTGTCTGTTTGTCTGTAAGTGCGTTTATAGGACGTGAACTGCTAAATTACCTGTCTTAGCTTACTTATATTTAACACTCACGAGCAAGCACTGCGAGGAAAGTTGTCTTGGTTTGATGCTTTACTTTATTTCCTAATAAATCATTATAGTAAAATATACAATCAGTCGTTAATGCAATGGAATATGTGGCCACTAAAGGGGTCAGAATCAATGCATTTCGGCAGAACTAAGGGTAAGTTTGCCGTATTTCGTCTTTGTACCCTAAGTTCCTCCCACCCCTACGGGACAGAGCTGACTATATTGGGAGCATAAACACCTTACATTTACGCAAATTTCAAATGCGTTTCTCTCGTGAAATAAGAATAACAACTTTGGGAAACGACCTATTTCATAATAGTGTCTGTACGAAATTGTCACTGTCAGTCCGACTCCAGGACCAGACCTCGAAACCTATCCTTCTGCAGCGAGGTATGCGACAAGGAGACGTAATCTCTCCGAAACTCTTCACCACTGCACTGGAAGTTTCAAGTTTCTGGACTGGAAGGTTTGGTACCGAAAGAGTGGGTCTTAAAATGAAAATGGACAAGATAAAAGTCATGTCTAATGCCCATGTAACACCCACTCTCATGAGGATCGGAGACGTTACACTCCAAGTTGTGGGCGAGTATGTTTACCTAGGACAAAATGTCCAGTTGATGTAGGTAGGTTCTTCGAGATAGAGGTCAATCGTCGAATCCGACTAAGCTGGGCAGCGTTCGGGAAACTACGAAATATCTTCTCGCCCCATAGACCGCAATGACTCAAGATGAAAGTCTTAGACCAGTGCGTGTTGCCAGTAATGACCTATGGCACTGAAACGTGGTCGCTCACGATAGGCCTTATTAGATGTCACAAAGGCAGGGGGCAGGGCACATTGTTCGCAAAACAGAGACTCGCCACTGCGACCGCGTACTGGAAGACGTAGCGTTGGAAGTTCTCCCACAAAGTGGACTGATGACCTTGTGAAGGCCACAGAAATCCGTTGGATGCGGAAAGCATAGAAACGGTCGCAGTGACGGTGCTTGGGGCAGCCCCATGTCCAGCAGCAATACTATGTTCGTAACAACATCAAATCTTTATTAATACTTTAAGAGAAAATCGCTTTGTAATCTTGGGTAAGTATGTAAGTATTTATGTCATGATTGTACATGTAGTAGGTAGTATCCTTTGAAAGGGAGTGAATTCTCGGGCAAGATCTGGTAGGTACCTATGTAATAAAGTTTATAGAATCCTTGTCATGATAATTAACCATCGAACAGGTATTCAAATGAATCATTTAGTGGTATATGATCAATGTATGAGAACTTATGGTCAATTAGCAACGAACTACTGGTCCTACAAGTCACTCGGACCATAGTTGGAGAGGTTACCCTAACAGTACTGTACCTGTCAGTGCGCCAATTGCAAAACACATATTCGTTTGTATGAAAATGATGGGTGTCAAGGGCGCATTGCAACCTGCCAACTTTTTTTTAAACCTGGAAGAAAGAACATTTTTATATGCTTAGGAAGTGACAATAATTGAATCAAAATGTTGAACGTTCCGTCTCTGAACTACCAATTTATTGTGTTTTCTCAGTATTTAATCAGCTTAGCACGAGCCAGACTTAAATATCGAACGCTTAGGTATGTACTCGTATGTACTTTGTTGTATTGTGAAATAAGCATGTCAAATTCCTACGAAAAATCGACGAACGTCGTCTTCTTCTTGTTTTCGTATCGATGATACTCTTTTCTCGTTGTTTTATTTTGTTTGAGTGATACGAGGCGAACAGAGCCACTACGACACCATTAAAATTTCGACTACTTGCGGAAGTGAGCACCCTTACTAACAAGGAAGAAGAAGGAGAGAAAGAAAAATAGATTTATTTGTTGACACAGAAAGACATGCATACAAAGTAACTCGATTTAAAACTCAAAAACAAAGCAGATTTATTCTTACGAACACAGAACATTAATACTCGGCAGCTGCATGTGCTGTGCTATAGGGGGACCCACAGCAGAGCGCTGATTTTCAGTGGTTACCGAAGGATTTCGTAAACATCCGAGGCAAATTTCTACTTAGGCCTGCACTTTCTGCCAGGGTCGAAAGAGATACCGTGGCCCTGGTACAGGCAACTGAAGGAACACGGGTGGGTTCTAGTCACTAGAAGTCTGACGCGCCCTCCTGCACCACCCAGAGCGGGAGAAGTCATTAGATTATTTCCGTGATTAAGTAAGTGAGAACTATGCAGAACGTTAAAAGCGTCCGTAGTTCAAAGTTAAAAAGATTAAAAACAATTAAAATAAAATAAAATAAAAAGCCGTGGCAGCTAAGAGGTGACCAGTCCCTACTGACGGCGCCCGTTCACGAACATGACGCATGGATTAGCACCATTCAACTCAACTTTTTTAACAGGAGCTAAATCATCCAACACACTCGCCACCAACATTAGAGTGAGCATGACATATTCTCAGCCGCCAGGGTTGATTTTATAATCAACATTTTTGTCGATACGTTTTCAACTACAATTCTGCTTCTTCGTTGTCGTATTGATCTGAGCCTGCCTTGAGCATCGTCTCGGCAAATTACACTTAAATGATGTTATTAAATAAATAATTGTTGGAAAAAGTACTCAATCTTCTCCAGAAGAACAAGTTGAACTTTCTTCAACTTGAACTTCTGGAATTGGCCTTCTTTCTTCTTGAACCGATTTGACCAATCATGGCCAAATCAGTTCAAAATTTATTCGCAATCTCATCTCAGCGACAATCAATGTCAAAAATGGGTGTATATTCGAGGTATTTTTGACAGATCAAGACTAAGATTTGAATGCGAACGTTCTTAAAAATACGGGAATAAATAAATAATAAAAAAAAAAACGCTTGCTTTCGACCGCGATGTAAAAAACAAAATATTTTGTTTTCACGTTGGCATCGAGGTAAACACCAATCAGCTCGCGATGAATCACAGTGATGTATCCTTCGGCATGTGCGTGCGTGTCTATTAGCATGCATTTGTTTTACATATCGGTGACATCGCGAGGTATCGCAGTGAGTTATCTTCGGCATGTAATTACCCTAAAGTCAGTGATTGCTTAATCCTTTGATCTGAACAGGGATTGTTTACACTTTCATTGTTGTCCGTCCGTCCGTCTGTCTGTCAACACTCTTTTTCTCAAGAACACGTGGAGGTATCAATTTGGAATGAATTTCAAATACGTAGGTAATTGGTAATAACTAGAAGCACTAAAAAAATCAAGCTTATTAGTTAACTAACAAACAAACTTTAAAAAGTACAGCCTAATGCGATATATTTATGATACTAGCAAATAAATCAAAACTCCCGCACATTCCGTTGACCTAAAACCATGAAATTTGGCAAGAAGCAAGTTCTCTTAGTAGGTTACCATTGGGGCCTGGATGAATGAGACTCTTTGACATGGTTCGGGAAAACGGTATGCTTCACCTCAAGTTGGCGTCCGTAACAATTTAAAATTTATATTTCCGAATACTTGCTTATAGCTTCTGTCAGCGGATTCGCCCGCGTGTATGTCGGAAACATGTGAGAGTTTCCACGGGAAGGTGGTCCCGGCAAAGTAGGCCGCCTATGTCCTTGCCCAGGATACCATCTCCTTGGCAAGTTTTATAGGAATCCGTTCAGTGGTTTAGGCGTGAGAAGGTAACATACAGACAGATTTACTTTCGAACTTTAGAATTTAACAATAATATTAAGTATTGATTTCGAAGCAAATGTGGTCGTTGGTCTAGTGTTTGTAAGCGTTACTGCTGAGACTGGTCCTGGGCTTGATTCCCTAGTCGATTAAAAGGATATTGGGGTTTCCCATTAGGACATACGCACGTTTCGTTAATCGTATCCTATCCTACTTCCTACTTTATAATATAATATAATATAATATAATATAATATAATATAATATAATATAATATAATATAATATAATATAATATAATATAATATAATATAATATAATATAATATAATATAATATAATATAATATAATATAATATAATATAATATAATATAATATAATATAATATAATATAATATAATATAATATATAATAAATATAATTCATTTATATCAGACTAATCATTTGTCCATAATTGTTAGTAACAAAGCTATTGTAGTCAATATTTTAATCAAAATCAAATCAAAACATCCTTCATAAAATTCAAAACAAAATAGTAAAATCACTCATGTCAAAAATCATGTCCTAATGTTATTGGATCATCTAGTCACATGAAGCTGGATGAATCTCCCCAGCACTGCAGACTGTGGCCTCTCAGATATCATCAATAGGATTCCGTTAGCGTTCCCCCGAATCCGGCGCATCAGATAAGCTGTTTTCCTACGCATAATGGTATAAAAGTCATTGACTCTTGCGTCAGCAAACATGCCTGATTCGCTGCAGAATCGAAAGAGAATCCTAAAGGCATTTTTTGCAAAGGCAATTATTCTATTTTATGCGAAATATATAATGTAATAATATTTAAAAAAGTTTCTGAGTATGGCTGGATAGATGGATAGATATTTTCTCTTTCACGCAAAAAGTACTGAACGGATTTGAATGAAATTTGGTACACGGATAGTTTATAACCTGGATTAACACAAAGAGAGAGCATCCATAGCATCTGCATGGAGTACTTTATATCCCCACACTCACACGGGATCAAGATTTCTGCGGGTGAAACCGCGGAAAGCAGCTAGACATATTATATTGCCATCAAACCGGATACAATTTGAATTCAGACTTCAGGCGTTACTAGGAAAAACGACAAAATAAATGAAAACCCCCAATGAAAGTTTGACCGACTTGGGAATCGAACCCAGGACTTAAGTCCAAAGTCAAATCATTTATTTCAATTAGGCACAAAAAAGGCACTTTTGAACAAAATTTACAAAAAAATTGAAGTGATTCTAGTTGCCTCTTCTATAAGGTAGTTTCGTACAGAGAAGAATGGGCAAGAAACTCCATCGTTACTCTTTCCAAATGTTTTACAATATTTTGCTACGAGTATACCACTGTCAAGCAAGTATAAATTATTGGGAAAAGATAATAATGCACAAAATATTAGTTTTTCATCCCAATTTATTTTATCGCCTTCAAACTATGCTTCTTCATAAACGATACACTTACGCCAATGAATAATCCAATTATCGAAACATTCAGTTCAGTCGAAACAAACAGTATAGTTCTCGACGCGAATACTCATTTATGTCTCCTACCGAATGAAAACGAGTGCAACGAAATGGTAATTAAAGTTTAGGAAAAAGAAAAAAGTCGGCTGGAGAGAAATCTGGTGAACAAGGTGCTTGATGATGACCTTGTGCCAAGGCGCATTATCGTGATGCAAAATCCAAGAGTTTTCTTTCCACAAATCTGGCCTTTTCCGTCGAATTTGCTCAGTTAAACGGCGCATAACGCTCAAATAATATTCTTTATTTACCTTCTGACCTTCCGGCAAGAATTCCGAGTGCACAACACCGCGATAGTCAAAGAAAACAGTCAAAATGACTTTTGATCGACTTTGGCGTTGGTTTTTCGGTTTCGGTTCAGTTGGAAGGCGCCACTCCGAAGCTTGTTTACTAGTTGTAAACACGTGGGTTTGGGCTCGTCACCAGTAACAATGCGTTTCATGAATTTTGGGTCGGAATTGACTCATCTACCATGTCCACAGCGACTCTTATGCGATTGAGTTTTTGGAGAAAATTCAGTCTTTTGCTACTAGCCGAGCGGCAACATGTTTCATACCCAAGTGATTATTTAAAATGTTACGGATCGACTCGTGAGACACAGAAAGTTCAGCGGCTATCTCTCTCAAACTTGAATGAGGATTTTCGGTCACTATTTCCTTCACTTTTGCCATTTAAACTTCAGTTGAAAACGTTGATGGCCTAACAGAGCGAGGCAAATCTCCAATCATATCTTGACCGATTTTGAACGTTTTGTATCACTCATAAGTACATGTGTTTGATAAGGTCGACTGACCGTAAGCCTTCTGTAACATTTTCAGTCATTCCGAACACGAAATTCCATTGGCGATGCAAAATTTAAGATAAACTCTTTGTTCGATGTTTTTGTCCATTATCAAATTCGCAATACACACTAGATATGATCTAAGTGCACAGCACTGTATTTTATCTAAATAACAGACGAAACTCAAACTCTGCGCCAAAATGAAAAACAGTTGTGCCAATCTAACAAACAAACAAAATGGAACCATTAACACATTATCCATTCCCGATTCTTTTTTGACGGACTGTACTATCGACGACATTTTCGCATGACCCCCATTAGGGCGATTTTGGTGTGCACGGGCCAGTGGCTACCCCCACCTGCATTGTTTTCGTCCACCAATAGCGCTTAAAAAAAGGGTCCTTCCTAAGAGACATTCTTCAACATTGGTCAAACTAAAACAATTAACGTTTAAAAAATCGGTCACCCTTCATGTGGCTGTCCTCGATAGTAAATTAATTATTAAATTACATGTGAATAAGATGCACCTAGCTATACAATTACGATCATCAGTCGACGAAACTAGACAGACGTGGTAGTGAAAATACACAAGTTAAAGTAACATTTTAATGCGGATTCTTGCGTACAAAAGACATCAACGCGTCTTGAGCTGTCTATACATTTTTGGAACGAAGTTATTTATCGAAGTGTTTTTTCATTATGTTACTCTCAAATGTTGTTATATCCTTGTACCTCTTATTTAATACATAATATAGGTATGACTGCCTCGTTGGTCTAGTGGTCGCAAAAGCTACTGCTAAGCATGAGGTTCGGGGTTCGATTCCCAGGTCGGGCAAAATGTTATTGGATTTAGAATTTCTCAGTAGCTGCCCGGAGTCTGGATTTGTGCCCGGTAGATGGCAATAGGCTCGCCCCCTATTACATGGGACTTAAACATAACTGGCGAAATGTGGGTGTACTATAGCTACACCTCTGCCCAACCCTTTTGGGATTACAGGCGTGATGTTATGTTATGTATGTTAATATAGGTCCAATTACCAGTTCTAGGTCGTGGGTACGAACCCAGGCAGGTGCTTTTCTTTGTGTAAATAATTTCATCACTACTGCTCTCAAAACGGTAAAGCATCGAAGGCATGTGACGCCCGCCAACCCGCACTGTGCCCGTGTGGTGGATTACGGCCCACTCCCTCTCACAGAGAGGAGGCCTGTGTCCCAGCAGTGGGAACGTTATATACTGATTATGAGTGTATTAAGTATACATCTGCCTGACCCTTCAGTAGAAACGGGCGTGACGTTATTATGTGTGTATATGCTGGATGCTAGACTAAGGATGTTTTCGGTTTGTTTTTTTTTTGTTGAGATATGGCGAATTCGAAATTAAGCACATTTAGAATAAAATTCGCCATTTTGAGGCATATATTTCATAGGGAGGCACAGCTCTGCCTAACCAAAAATTCAAAGACAAGTGACAGATGTCACATGTCTTCGAATTTTTGGTTCTAAGACATGGCGGTCTCCTCACGATGTTTTCCTTCACAACAGGTGTTTACACAAAGTAAAGCGCCTGTCTGGGTTCAAACCTAAGACCAACAACTCGTAAGTCGCGACCATTAACACTGGTCCACAACTGCTCTCTTAATATCTCTCCAAACACTCACTTTTGATGAATTACGAAAAGCAAAAAAAAAAAAAACCTTCAAACCCAAAATATCCTGGGCCAGCATCCAGCATCTATCAACATTTAAAGTATCAATCGTCAGTACCAAAGAACGTAGAAATTGGCGCTCAAAACGGTTGAACGCAACCTGTTTCAGAGGGAGCCCCCCCTCCCTCCCCCCACCGGCCCCTCACCCCGCAAGGCGTCCCCCGCCAGTGCCATCAGAGCCTCCGTAGAGCTCAGTTGCGCGCGCGCATATTTGTGGGACAAATCCAAAAAAAAAAACACGTTTTTCTGTGATAAATTTTTTGATCAGTGATTCCCGGATTGCAGTGCAGTGTCTAAAATTAATTTCTGTATCGTTTTTTAAAGTATATTCTGTGTGAAAACAGTGGAAAACACGAGTTATGTATTAGTGATTTCGTGTGACAGAAGGATTTTGGAGGTAAAGCTTTAGTAAGCTCTATGTAGAGCTTTAAGGATACCATTCTTGATAGTGACCAAAGTAATGAAATATCTCCCAAGTCGTCTCTATTATCGTAGAGGAGCCGACTCTACGTATTTTAAAATGGCTAGTGGGTCTATGTAGAGAATGCTAATGACATTTCATACAGTTATTCCTATCCCAAAGCTACGATATAACAACAAACTTTATCTAAAACGGTTCTCTACATCGAAATGTAGAGTACAAACTTAACGTTAGTATTTTCTCTATAATAGCTCATGACATTAAGATTTTTATCACAAATCTAAGATAGAGGACTCTAAAACTCTCTATCAATTTTAAAATCACTTAAGAAAAAAAAAATATCGTTAATCGCTGCTTAAACGTTTTCCTTGAAAGTGTGATTTAAGTAAGCGTAGGTTTAAGTCGCGTCGTTATAAAGTTGCTTATAAGTTATAACTAGTATTTTGCCCGCGGCGTGGTTTGCGTTTCACTATTCATCTCATTTGTTAGAGCCGCCTGATATATGTTGATGCTAGAGATATTATAATTCATTATAATTTGCACTTGGTGCTTTAGTTAACACTTTCTTGTTGTGCTAATGAAGCTTAAGTACTATTTCAGTTCAAACTATTTAAAACAATTATCAATTACGGTAGTATTTTTTATCAGGAGGGTTTAAAAAGATGTATCAATAAAAATGCTAGTGATTTGATAAGGTTTTCTGGCGAACAAGGCTTAAATATACATATGTTCAAAAAGTTTGAAGTATCTTTTTTATTGGCAAATCTCAACTAATATTTTACATGCGAAAGTGAGCTTGTTTGTTTGTGTCTTACGCCTAAACAGCTGAACGTATGAAATTTTGTATACAGATAGATCATGACCTAGGTAAAAATACATAGACTTTTTACCCTAAATAGCAGACGAAATCGCGGACTACAGCTAGGACCATATAAAGAGCTTAGAGCTTTATTTAGAAAGAGTTCATTATGGAAATAAGTAAATGTTCTCTTTCAAACTCTGCTGGACATTAAGTTACCACCTCTGTAGATTTCCCATCGTACGTGTGTAATTTTATTTCCTTGGGTTGTATTAAACTATGGAGTTTCTTGCTCATTCTTCTCCATACAAAGTTACTTAGGGGTAACTAGAATCAATCCTATTTTTAAAAAATTAAAGGTTGACTTAAAATGTTCTCCGAATGTGGCGATATTTATAAGTTAAAATATCGCCACATTCGGAGCACATTTTAAGTCAACCTTTAATAAAAAATAAGATTGATTCTAGCTACCCCTCGGACCTTCTACCACATAACGGCTTCAGATATTTTCATAAAGAAGCCTTTTACTGTCCATAATCATAACCAGCCTATAATGTTCCCACTGCTGGGACACAGGCCTCCTCTCTATGAGAGGGAGTGGGCCGCAGTCCACCACGCGAACCCAGCGCGGGTTGGTATATGTCACATGTCATCGAAAATTTTGTTTCTAGGACATGCTGGTTTCCTCACGATGTTTTCCTTCACCGTTTTGAGAGTAGCAGATGATAAAGGACTTGTTTGGATTTGAACCCACGACCTACAACTTGCAATTGCTCTCATTTTCTAATCATTGCTTGACATTTATGTCTTTCCTGTAAATTTACACATTGTTTTCCTTCAGCATCATTCTGAAACTCTGAAATCGAATACGTCAAAACTATCTTCAATTAATGACCAATAGACCTTGAGTTTTTAACTAAGAATGTTAATGTAAAAATCATGAACATTTCGTGTAAAAGTAAATTGAAGTGAATTACTATCAAGTTAAAACGCGAGTAGCACCTGTTATTATTTATTGCGTTTTACTATTTTAAACTTGACATGACTTTTGTTCTTACATGGATTTCTTACAAAGTAAAGTTAAATATTACGACATATTTTTGGCCTGAAATGTTCTCTAAACTAATTCATAGTAGGTACAATCTTTTCAAATTGGCCTAATCAGACTTAAAATAATTATGAAAATGAAGCAAAGGATTCGAAGTAGCTACTTCGTCATAATCATCACAGTTCTTAAAATCCCATTGAATACTATAGGCCTCCATTAACCACACTTTTGAATCCGGGTTCTGTGCCTCGATTTAATTTAAAAAGCAGCAAAGGAATGTATGTAAAGCAAGGATTGGGAAATAAAACTTGAATAATATATAACTATCAAAAAGAGTTATAAATGATAAATGATTTTATTTCTGTAAATAGGTTTGTACAAACACTTTTACACGTCAATCATATTTTAAAAACTAGGTGAGATCGGCGTTTTCTATCTGACTACTCTGAGAAGAAACGCCGAAACAAACTCAGAGGTCACAGTCTCTTTTAAAGTCCTGACATAATCTTGGTCAGGTCATGTGAAGACCATGTGGAAAGAACCACACAGAATGAGTGGACCTGTCCAGTCAGTGCACGCATTTGTCAGTTGTCATGCAGCTCAACACAGAAATAAAACTGTAACTACGATTATGCCAAAAAGGGTTTTTATTATAATTTTTTTTATTTAATTCTTACTCAAGTAGTGTCTAACAGGTAGGTTTTCTTAATTGCAGTTTTAATGGGATAACCTTGTACGGAGTTGCCGATTTTATAAATGTATCTATGCTTTATAAAATACCGCAAAGGACCCTTAGTACCGTCTTACCTTAATAAATCGATTAATTATTGAGTTGTTAATCTTGGATTTCAAGTCTGAGGACGATGCTAAATCCAACATATCTATAATTCCTAATCAATGTAGTTTTAAAACGTCTAAATATAATTAAAAGTAGGTATTAATATGTGCGGACAGGTAGATAAATAAAATAAAGGTGTACTTAGTAATATAATATCTCAGATATGAGCTTCTTTCTTGACTGCCTCGTTGGTCTAGTGGTCGCAATCGCTACTGCTGAGCATGAGGTGCTGGGTTCGATTCCTAGGTCGGGCAACGTGTTATTGGGTTTTTCTACCTGGAATTTCTCAGTAGCAGCCCGAAGTCTGGATTTGTTGATAGCAATAGGCTCGCCCCCTATTACATGGGACTTAAACATAACTGGCGAAATGTGGGTGTACTATAGGTACACCTCTGCCCAACCTTTCGGGGAAACAAGGCGTGATGTTATGTGTATGTGTGTGTAATGGCTTAGGCTTAAAAATGTTAAACCACCTACCAATCTTTTAGCAGTGAATTATTATGTAACGTTTATGAAAGCAGTCGTTTGTTTTAATGGCTAATTTACCTTTGTATTACACATTTCACATTCATCTGTCAAGCAGTTTTCATATCACATGATATGCTAAAATAACAAAAGAAAATGAAATTACAAAAAAGGGATGACATAGCATAGCATTTATTATGACCCTCATTCTGCAAAACACCAAGGGCGTGGCAACATGGTGATACATGTCGTATGATAAGAATCATATTGAATACAAAGACGCACTCTTTTATGTAGACTGTGGACCAATGGTCATTGTTAGTCTTTTGTGCTCTGACGGGGATAAATTCAATGAGGTTTGTACTGTTTTGGTATGAGATTGAGAAGGTTATGATTTTCTTTGGAGTTACTAACACTAGACAACAAGTTATCTTTGTATTCTATTCTATTTAAAGAAAATGTAGTGTAGTCAGGATTTGTGTTGTAAAAATGTCCCCGTATAAAATTATACAAGTTATAATGAAAACTTTTTTTTTGAGAAATGTGTAAAAGTCAGAAAACTTATATTTGATTCACAATATAATATGTAATTTCGATTGTTTTTCATTTTCGCGAGAAAAAACTAAATAACACACAATAAGCAAAGGCTTTGACTTGTTATGTAAGTAAAAATACATTAAAGTTGCCGTGATCAAGTTCAATTTCATAGTGAAAAATATTGTTATGATACGAGTATCTTGTTGCATAATTTATTCAAATTAATTTGGATTTAAAGTCCGTGGGTTGCTCTTCTTTGTGTTACTGTGTATCAGATCAGAATAACTTCATGCAATGTAATTTTACATGGTTTATTTCTATTATTAATTGAACAATATTCTTGCACATGAAACATATAGAGGTAAGCTGTAGCTCAGCAAAAAAGAGGTACCCAACTAGCTGCACCAGTAATTATGCAAAAACAAGAATTACCATGTAAAAATAATAAGAACCACATGCAGGTCAAAAATTTTCACATCTGAGGTGTCTTAAAAATCCTTTTTCACGCGTTTCGAAAAAGCGCATAGTTGAAATTGACGCGTCCTGGCTTTGCCCGCGGCCCGACCCTCGATATAACTCATTCGTGCATAGTTTGTGCTGACGCTCGAAATTCGGAATTTTTGATGTCCGCCGCCGCGCGCCCGACGCATGCGCAACATTTTTGACGCTAATTCGTTTAGAAATCACTCGTTTTTCTGCTGAAATTTGGGGGTTGATAATTTTTGTGATAATGTTTTGGGTAAAATTACAACTTAGTATAGTAGTATTTTATTTTAACTGTAAGTAGTTACCATTAATTGTTTGAAGACGACTACTTCATTACCTGTACATGTATGATCCTAGTTCAAACATCTGCTAACAAAACATAACTTAGTACAAGAAGAATTTATTCGCACTTGAAACATTAAAGCACTTAGGCCATTCTTCAATGTGCTCAAGATAAATGGCGCTGACTGAGTCTCATCTACATTTCGAGCCAGTCTTGCATTAAAGCCTAGTTTTTACGAGCAATCCGCGGCTTGCTAAGCCAGAGATGGGATCAGGATTGCGATACCAATGTAATGTGCCTCTAATACTAGTGTATATGTAGCTGTCATCCTATACGCGTCATGTGCAGGTTAGAGAAAATTGTATCTTGAAATAGAATTGTTGTCAAATTATGTAAGTAAAGTTTGGTGTTGTTTTTTGTTGTATATTTAAGGTTTTGTGTCAAAGTAACGTAGAAATTGGCACGTTTTCATGTTATGTTTAAAATGATTCTACATAGATACAGAAAAATAATAATCCTTCTTTTATTGTACTTATTAAACGGTTTAATTTGCTGTTTCTTACAATTTTATATTACTTATATTAAATCACTATATCGATAATAAAACCAATTATGAAGAATACTCCTGAGATCTTCGGACAAATTGCATTTCTCCTTACAATCCGAAACAAATGTATAATTACTAAAAAAAAACGCGGCACTCTGAAATGAATAGTGAAAGTAGCGATATTAATAAATTTAATTTTATTTTGCCACGCAAAAGATATAATCTGTTCGTAATATTTAAATGCATAACAGTTACTCTACAATACCTAACCTACAAGATTGAAAACGTTTTTACCAGAAGACTGTTTGATTGAGGAACTTCTTCCTCAATCAAATAGTCTTCTGGTATTTTTTTAAATTTTAAATAGAAGCTTCTCAATACACAATTTTCAGAGGCGATATACTATAGCTTTACTGTTTCCAAATCTGACCACCCTGACAGCCCTGAAAGTAAATGCGTTAACAGTTTTATTATGAACATAAGTTTTATTAAACTTAAGTTAAGAATTTTTATGCTCACCAATTTATTAAGTCTGTTTTTCCCTCCATAACTAGTTTGTGTCTTGGACAAAAGAACGTATTGTTATCATCCCGACCGAGTTAAGGCAAATGGCTATTGTCCCTGTAGAGGCCTATCTTATTACTGTTAATGCGGCACCTTGAATTTAAATTAACCATGTAGTACTGGGTTCAGGTTATAAAGAAACCTATCTCCTGTTAGTCTGTGTTTTTTTTTATTTATCTGCCTCTGTGGGTGCTGTAAAAGTAATGGTGGCTTTATGTAATATGGATTGGCAACAGGATGAACTACACTAATCTGGGTACATCAGGGTTGCATAAGTTAGATGAGAGATTAATAATAGGTACTAGTAGAAACAGAGCTTCCTGGGACTAACTTAGTTCCAAAAGGCATGATTTAAAATGCTTATAACCATACCAAAGGTTTCGGGGGAGGCCTTTGATCAGCATACTGTTCCGCAGTATAGAGTCAAATAAAAAAAAACTGCAATACAAATAATTACATTTGACGTTCTCACTTTGTCTCAGGATCACCCAAAGACATGGCCATGTCCAAAAAGGTATTGTATTTGGATACATACAATAGACCAGAGCGGCAATAGGTATTATGACTAATATTAGAAATGTTCGAATAAATAAGGTTATTTTCAAAGAAGGCGTAAAAAAGAAGTTATCGAAAAAAACTGTAAATCGATGTAAATATTAAGAAGCTACACGCTTTAAAATTCTTTGGAGCGGATTATTCCCGTCCTTGTCGCGCGGTGCGGACACTGTATGGCGCTAATATGAAGTTACATAGTCGTGACGTCACTTCTACGATAGTGCTGTCTTTGTCTAACACTTATTTGAAAACGTTTATAACTTGGCAATGTTTTAAGCTTTTACACTTTTTATAATGTTGTTTGCACTATTTGGAAACAATTTTTTTTTTGAGTAAAAAAATAAAAAAAATGACATCATCCCTATTCCCGTATTTTTAAGAACGTTCGCATTCAGATCTCAGCCTGAATCTATAAAAAATCCTTTTTTTTTAAGATTTTGTCACTGATTGTCGCTGAGATGAGATGGTGACTTGAATTTGAACGTTTTTGAGTACGAGAATTGGCCTTCTGCTGTTAGTTACGAAATTGATACACAAAATAAAACATTTATAAAAACACAGTATACCGTGCACCGTTCATCTTAAGCTCGCCAAAATTCGTTAATTTTTAAACGTTGTAGCGTCTAATTTCATATCATATTTTTCATAATAGCAACGTCAACGTGTACCATCCCATAAAATACCGTCACGGTATTAAGTGCAGTTAAACAAACAGTTTGCTTTGAAAAATATTATAACTTGGAACAAGTGTTGTCTTAGTTGAAAGCCTCCCTACGTTTACCTTAAGTCAGGTACTTCGGAACAGGTAAAAATACTTGACTTTGCTCCCTAAGGATCGGATGGTAGATTTGATTTTGATGTTCTGCATTTGTTTTTTTTTTAAATAAATGAATTCTGTTTTAAGAATTTCATTGTAGTTTTATTGAAGTGTTTTATTATAAAAATAAAACGTTGTTGAAGATTTTTGGATGTTAATTTTTTTTTTGAACATAAAAATTGGTTACAATACTTTATTAGGTACTTGCTGTTGCCCGTGTCTTCGTCTGAGATTCAGGATCAAAAGTAGCTTATGTCCATCCCCAGGTCATGGTCTATCTGTGTGCCAAATTTCATCCAAATCCCTTCAGGCATTTTTGCGCTAAAGCATTACATTCAAACAAACTTCCTTTCGCATTTATAACATTAACAAGGATTTCAACTTTTTACTTATATATATACATGTATATAGTTATGTTTTAATGATCGAAAAGTACGTAATTAAAATATTCGCTTTAAAAAGTTGCACTTTTATGATCCATTACTTGTTATCTTTAATTAAACCAGTGTAGTCAATATCTTGCATTAGTAGCATTTCAATATCGTCTGTCTTCAATTTAATAACTTCCAGAAACGACTTTTAAAATTATCATTGCCAAATAATCATTTATTTTTAGTAACGACAAGACAAATGCATACCAAAAAACCTATCAGTCATTTTTATACACAAAAAGCTTAAATCTGTTTATATCGTATAATTTTATGGCAGATATAAAGTGGAAATGAAGTTTTGTCATAAAGCAAATTATAATCCTTAGGCTAGGAGCGCACGAGTGATTTTTTCACCGTGTGTCTGCAGGATAAAAAATTTGATTCGTGTTATTAATACTAAAGTTTTCAAGGAATTATTTGTTGTTCAAGTGCTTTTATAAAGTAAACTTGTAAGTAATAAAGCATATGTCGCTTTGAATACAGATTGTAAAATTCAAGCTCATGTTTAATTTTTACTTAATTTATTATGCAACTGTCTATTAATTCATTAAACACCACAACCCACATTTCGCCAGTTATGTTTGCAGTCCCATGTAGAGAACGAGCCTATCATCCCGATACAAATCTAGACTCATTGGCGCCTCATTGGCGGAACACAATTATTTATTTACATTTAAATGATGGCAAGTAAATAACTAAAAAACTAAGCCCCAAAAAACCGTAGTAATGGTGTGACGGTGGGGTCGGTAAGTCTCTATACACTCATTCTTGAATATAGTACATATAACTAATTATTCTTTATAGGTAGCACTTTAAAACGTTTCTAAATAAATCTTTTAAATTTATTTTTTAACAACATAACATAACATCACGCCTTGTTTCCCCGAAGGGTTGGGCAGAGGTGTACCTATAGTACACCCACATTTCGCCAGTTATGTTTATGTCCCATGTAATAGGGGGCGAGCCTATACCGACTACGTTTTGGAATGGGCAACTAGCTTCATATTTCTGACTGACCGACTCCTTGACAATTCAAAAGTGCCTGTAAATGGTTTAATTGAAGGAAATGCTTTGAGATTTGAGTTTTGAATCATAATCTGAATCATTTTGACGGATATTCCTAATCCATTGCTTCATATGTTCGAAAAATGCCCAACAACTTAAATAAGGCAATGAATTTTGTTAAACTGTCAAAAAGAAAGCTATTCCTGCTGATAATGTGTTACGAAATTAACCCGCGAGACTCTTTCCTCTTTTTAATAGTTTCCCAACAAGCCTACAACTACTTTAATGGAGATTTTAAAACCAAGCCTCGTTGGTTGCCTCGTTGGTCTAGTGGTCGCAATCGCTACTGCTGAGCAAGAGGGTTCGATTCCCAGGTCGGGCAACGTGTTATTGGGTTTTTCTATCTGGAATTTCTCAGTAGCAGCCCGGAGTCTGGATTTGTGCCCGGTTGATGGCAATAGGCTCGCCCCCTATTACATGGGACTTAAAAACATAACTGGCGAAATGTGGGTGTACTATAGGTCCACCTCTGCCCAACCCTTCGGGGAAACAAGGCGTGATGTTATGTTATGTGTTTAAAACCAAGACACGACATATTATAACCTCATATTCAGCAAATAAAAGCAATGTCGGTAATGATAATTAAAATTCTCAACCAAACCAACCTATACAATATTTCTATACTTTAAAACAACGGTCGTACATTGAAGATACGACATTAAACCGGGTTCCTCTTTCAGCGTTTCGTCTGATCGTAAAATTGGTGATTCGTGACGCAGTAAGCTTGCATATAAGTTTAAAGGCCGATTTTTTGTCTTGATGAAGACTTTTGAATCGTATTGTATTTTTTGTAGGTTTCATTGTTCTACTAAGATTTTCTTATGATGCACTGTCACTACTGTCACTTTACTGTAGCTTCGAATGTGTTTATTCACTGACAATCATTCTATGAGTACTTTTTAAAAGCCTTGACGATAAAAGTCAGAATGCAAAAAATCGTAATAGGCATGCCAGTGTGTTCCTATCCTAAATTACCAAAACATCTTGATCTCGACGGATTAGATAACAGGTTTTTATGTTGTTTTGGTGACAAAAGAATTTCTTAAACTTTAGGAATTATGGACTGTATCCATATTTAAATTTTTAATCTTTTAATTCTCGTTATTCTTTTGCATACTTTTTGATATTCTACCAATTAGTCAAAATTATAATCAATGCTTTTATTACAATATACTTATTGAAGTGTAATAAAACTGTTCTCAAAGTTTTGCGTTAATTAAATGAATACTGATTTAAGGTTCCTACAATAGGCGCGACACGCGACGCGAATCGCGCGTGACACACACCGCTCGTCGCGCAATAAGCGGTGCCTTTGTTTCGCGTGCGATTTCGGTCGCGTGTCGCGCCAGTCTGCACTAACCTTTAATGATAAAAGCTACCGAAGTTAAAATGTTATTCGAATCCCCTAGACACCAAAAAGTTAATTTTAATTACCTACAAAAAAGGTTAAATAAATTAAACTATGCTCGGGCCTTTTTAATTCAAAATTATTACTTTAAATTAATAAAATAAATACAGGCAAATGTTCTGTCGTTCATTAGTAAAAAATAACCAAAGTCTCTAAATCAAAACCAGTCTTTAAACTAGGACAGAGTTAAAAGTTAGTTACACTAGTTCTAATAAAATCAGGTTTCATCAATCAACTCACAGCTTATCTGAATATAAGCTTATCTTAAATCCTGCCAAAACCATTAAAAAAACCAACCAGCATAATAAAACGAAACTACATTGTAAAACCTGGAAGACTGTTATTACATTGGTTGATTGGGTGGTAGGTTTTTTGTGGTATCATTTACAACATAAATGTTGTACCAAGGGAAGTTAGATATAAAATATATAAATATTCATACTCAATGACTACGAATACTGTCTTATAAACTAGTCTAGTAAAAACTAAATAATGTCACTTATCGAAAAGGAAACCTGTCTAAACCGCATATGTTATAATTATAGAGAGTATGCATCATTCATGAATTTCCCTTTGGCGGACTAACGCTGGGAGTTATTATCGATGGTAATAGACGTGGTGAAATGTTGCCATTTGTAAAAATAGTGATCGATTGCGTTTTGCCAGCGTATAGACACATTTTCTTTATTACTTTTTTTCTACATAGGTGGGCAGGCGAATGGTATAGTCTATTGTATCTGGAATGATTTCTTTCTTAATTTTTAAGTTCATTTCATAAGCTTTAACAATTTTAATGAGTGTCACGTTAGTTTGAGACACCATATCTGGTTGTAAAATTAATTATATGTCACATAGACTGGTTGTCAGCCCATCTTCAGTTTATGAGTGTTAAATTACACTAGACTGCCGCTACATCTGTTCCTTATAGAGAAGTTATAACTAGAAGATTCGTGTGTGCAAATCTAAATTATGTAAATTGTTCGACTAATTCTATCGTTTCTTCTCCAGGTGCGAGTGACAATGTGTGTGCGGTGAGCGATAAGAACGCGCGATGTTGCGCGTGATCACTTGCCTGCTGGTCGCGACCGCGGCTGCGGAGCATGTGCGAGAGTTCACCGTAAGAGAGAACGCACGCGCCTCCACCCTCGTCGGTCACCTCGGAGACGAACTTCCCGACGCAGCCCCGCCATACACCATCGTCCCGGTCCCCGGCAGCGCCGTCAACGACGACCTCAGGATAGACCCCCACACAGGAGAAATCAGGACCCGAGGGCCTCTAGACAGAGAAAACAGAGACCATTACGCTCTAGTCGCCATCCCCGCCAGCGGAGATAACATCCGCGTAGTCGTCAGGGTACTAGACGAAAACGATAATGCTCCCACATTCCCAACCCCCGTCATGAACGTGGAGTTCTCCGAGAACACTCCCAGAGACGTGAAGAGAAAACTAAACCCGGCCAAAGACCAGGATTTAGGACCATTCAACACGCAAAGATACAATATTGTATCTGGGAATACTGATAATGCGTTCAGATTGTCTTCCCATAGGGAAAGAGATGGGGTCCTGTATTTGGACCTTCAAATTAATGGCTTCCTCGACAGGGAGACGACTGACCATTATCAATTAGTTATAGAAGCGTTAGATGGTGGTACTCCACCGCTGAGAGGAACTATGACTGTAAATATTACTATTTTAGACGTTAATGATAATCCTCCTGTGTTTGCCGAAAGTGTTTACTCCGCTACTATTCCGGAGAATGCGACCGTAGGCACCCCCGTACTAAAAGTTTCCGCAACCGACTTAGACTCTGGTGAAAACGGTTTGATCGAATATTCGATAAACAGAAGACAAAGTGATAAAGAGAATATGTTCAAA
Organism: Dasypolia templi; assembly: GCA_963555695.1. Taxonomy (NCBI): domain Eukaryota; kingdom Metazoa; phylum Arthropoda; class Insecta; order Lepidoptera; family Noctuidae; genus Dasypolia; species Dasypolia templi. Next base: position 5,154,435 of record OY743137.1, on the reverse strand, counting down.
ATCGACCCAGAAACTGGTGATATTACTGTAAATAAAGCATTAGATTTTGAAACAAAGGAGTTACATGAACTTGTGGTAGTTGCTAGAGATAAAGGTGCACAACCTTTGGAAACTACAGCCTTTGTGTCGATAAGGGTTACTGATGTTAATGATAACCAGCCTACAATAGATGTTATATTCCTAAGTGATGATGCTACACCAAAAATATCCGAGTCAGCACAGCTAGATGAATTTGTGGCTAGAATATCAGTGCATGATCCAGACTCCAAAACCGAGTACGCAAACGTAAACGTTACCTTAAGCGGTGGAGATGGGCATTTTGATTTGCGGACTCACGACAACATAATTTACTTGGTAGTCGTTGCGTTACCTCTGGATCGCGAATCCCGTTCGTCTTACACGTTGAATGTGGTAGCGACTGACAAGGGGTCTCCTCCATTACACGCTTCTAGGATCATCAGTCTAAAAGTGACTGATGTGAATGATAATGCGCCAGTTTTCCTTGAATCGGAGTATAAAGCCAGTGTGCCGGAAGCGGCGGCTCCAGGCACACCGGTTGTACAAGTGTCAGCTGCTGACGCTGATGAGGGAGAGAATTCCGAAATACGTTACTCCTTACTGCCGACTCCTCAATCCGATTGGTTTGCGATTGACGAGCGATCAGGGTTGGTGACTACTCGGGTTCGGGTGGATTGTGAGACGAACCCGATGCCGCGGCTGACAGTGGTGGCTCAGGACCGCGGCAATCCTCCAATGTCCTCAACGGCTACGTTAACAGTGACAGTGTTAGATGTGAATGATAATGAACCGATTTTTGACCAGTCCTTCTACAACGTCACCGTGTCGGAGAATGAAGCTGTCGGCAGCTGTATTTTAAAGGTGAGTCTTCTATTCATTACTTAATTTTATTAACTTAGGGAGTTATTTGGATAATCAATCCACAGCCTGTATTCGAACTTATGTTGCTATATTATCTCTCTATCATCTACTAGGTCATCATGAAAAGGTATAATTTCATATTGAACCCGTTGAATACTTTATAGCTACACTTAGTGCACACCATGCACTGTAATATCATAAAGCAAATGTATGTCATGTGACGTTGAAAGGCGTTCGCCGTCGCTAAAGGCATAGGCATGTTTAGTTTATATAGCCTTTTCCTCATTAGAAATATGCAAAGTTGTAGGCAATTACTCCCCATTTATTACAGCCGCGTTACATAAAACATTTACATATTAAAGACTTGCGTTAATAGTGGTGCATCGTCAATAGGTTTGAGAACAGCTTCATCTGACTTGTTTTTATTTGCAAATTTCCACACCTTGTGTTACAGCTTATACTAAGTAAGATTATCTTCGGCTTAGCATTTTCTTTTGATGTCCACTTTGCAGTAAAATTCTTTTACTTTAAACATTATTCGAAGTTTTCGATCTGACGGACCAGGCATGATGTCAGGCCAGGCAGAATCTGAAAACCTGGCTTCAAAGTGGTTCTATGAGAAGATTTTGGTAGTTTTCAAATTAGTTATGTGTACAAATGATAATTTATGTATATCCTCCAATTTATCGATTCCGATCTTTTAAGCCCTTTCGTCACATTATTTTTAAATATTATCATCTCCTAACATTACTATTCGGATTTGCATTATTTCCCTATGACTATGAAGTCAGATATGTAAATAAAATATTTTCAATTCAAACTACATTTTAGTCGTAAATAACAGACTGTTATGTTGTCATTTTTTACGGTAACATATTCATAAAATTGTTATTTTTATTATCTTTTTTGTAAGTCCGTTTTTCGGTATTGTTATGTGAAACAAGTGACCTTTTAGCTTATCAATTAAAATATCTATATTGTAGTCATTAGACTATGATTTATACCGTCAACAAGTTCTATAAAAATACATTAGTATAGGTATCAATGACAATGTATATAAAAACAATCAGTACTTAATTGGTAACTCTTGAGAAATCGCGTCCTACGTTAAGGAAAGTGTAGATACAGTTGCAAATAGTCACATATAATACTTTATAAGGGAAACTTGAGATGAACACCAACGTAATTCATAGTAGTAAATGCAGACATGCAATCGTTATTAAGAACAACTAACAAACACATTACAATAATACAAAATATAGCTGATGATACCACCGATGATGGTATATTAGGGGCCAGTTTCTCTAACGAAAGTGATCGCAAAAATAATGTGACAAATTGAACCGCTTAAACTACTACGATTGGCTGTTGACAAGCTCGAACTCCATCATCAGACGTCTCATGATGGAGGTCGAGTTTTTATCAAAACTGTCACAAACAAACTTAAACAAAATTGATAGGAAAACCTTATTAAATGGCATTTAACCTGTAAATTTGAACCAGCGAACCTAATTCCTGATAAATAACAGGTCAAGTAAGCAATCGCAACCAACCCAAAACAGGACACTCCCATACACAAATCCGTACATTGAAGGTCCAATTTGCGTTCACTACAAATTTGCCAGAAGTAAACTACGGTACTGGCATTATTCGCCAACAAAATGCCAAAGGTAGCGATACGGCAGATGATGATTCCATACGAACTCCCACTACCCACCCATATATGCTAAAATGGGACATATAGTCATTTATTACAGGCTCACAAATATGCCTTTGTGAGGTGAAATTGCCGAGTAATGTGTCGATAAGTTGATAGTTGACTGTACTCGTTTTGAAAGTTTGAGTGGAGGGTAGGATGCAATTCGATATCTGTTTCTGATGGTGATTGTAAAAGGTTACGGAAAATGGTTACCACGCTTGTTATTTAACTGGTTACTTTTCCGTTATAAAATTGGTGATATTATAGTCATTTCCTATTTGGCGCAGCCGTGAGGCGCACAATACTATTTTCTTCTGTTTTGTTTTGTGTGAGTATTGTGTGTCTTAACCTGGGTCAAATAAGTTGTATTTTCTATCTGTCTTTCTTCCTGATGTTCTAGGAAAAAGCGGCTTTATTTTAGTGACATATACACAGACTAAAGGTTATTCTTTGCAAGTCCCAAGAGATATGTCTTCGTATTAGTCGCCCTCCGTTTCACCAGAAACTAGCCAGATTTATTTGAACGAGTTCGTCATAAAAACCAGTTTCTCTAAGCCAAGTAAACCCATATTAAATGCCAAGAAAAATGCGAGAGACAAGAAGTTATGCTTGTCCCGTTAAATAAAAAATATTACGTAACGCATGTTCATTCAAGTTTGTGAGTTTAAAAACAGATTCTTTCATACAACGCACATTTTTCAAAGTTAATGTCTCGCCGACAGTTTTATATTACGTTTTGTGTGTTAACATACAGTTTAGCGTCTTAACTGGCCATAAAATTGTAGAATTGCATTATTATTTTCTGTATTTCCGTTGGTATTATGTTACTTTTTAACTACTACCAAATGTTGTGTCCCGGAATCAATGAGGAATCTTGTATATGCTTAACTGCTGTACAAGGGTCTGAATCAATAACGTATTGCCGTAAAACAAGACTGGATTTCACCATATTTAATGAAAAATATCAAAATGACGTTATCTTAACAAAATACCGAGGATACTGTCCTCGTTTAAAAATAAGTACCTGTCGAAAAAAAGCTGAACAATAAACTGGACTGCGCAAACTCCGTACCAATTAGTTACAACGGACAGATCAATTCCGCTTATCTCTGTTGGCCACACCCGCACTTGACGAATTTGTCGAGAAAAAAAAAAACTCTATTTTCATTAACTCTTATCTTGAAAACTCAGGCCTGGCTCGTAACTTACACGAGTTAATTTCTTTTAATATATTCCACGTATATTTATAAGTGGTTGTACATAAATCTATCGTATGGAGTGATGCCAGTTTGGGCGTGCGGCGAGCGGCATCGCAAATTGCGATCTAAATTGAAAATTAAACAGTTCAGAGCATGCCGGGGGAGCCCGCGGCTCCCACCAATGAGCGATTCGCAAACTACGCATTCGCACGTGGGCCTATTCCGGAACAGCGTTTCTATTTTCGAATTTACCGCTACATGAAAAGAGGTTTAATATCGAGAAATTGTGATAAACAATAAAATATGAGAACGTAGGATTTCGAATAGTAAAATAAGCAATAACAAAGCAATAAGAGGTATAACGGCTTACGTGCCTGGGTTGAGAAATCTGTATAAAGTTGTATACCAATGCGGAGTATTTAAATCAACCCATATTTGAGTTACCTACTTAGTTCATGAAGACTGATGACATTTTCCATCTCTGCACTGAAAGCAACACAGTAGAGCTTACCGTCAAAATAAGATAAGGAATATGTTGAATTTGAGATCCATATTGTGCAGACAATAGTTGGATAAGTAAAGTGTAAAGATAAATAAAAGCAAACCGAGGCAAAATTAATAGGAAAAGCTTCCATTAATCAATATTCAGCCCAAATAGCATAAAATTAAACAAAATTGAAATCGGCATTGCGCCATAGACTAAAACAATTCAATTCCATATCAGATGTTAGTATATGAATTCTAAATACCGAATGCACAATTGAATTGTTGCGTTTTTCGTCACCTGCCTCTCGGCGTCACGAACTCACGACTAACTCGATTGTTATTTGGTTATTCACTTAAACGTCTATGTGTTTTGCTTTTAATAGAGGTTAAGTGCCGCTAAAAGGCAGACTAATGAACTTTGACTCTAGTTGGCTTTACTCGATTAAAAAGAAACTACTTTCTCTATATGAATTCGCAGATTGAAATTGATCGTTTTCTGTTAGTTTTGGGGCCAATTTTTGTGTTCAAGTTGATTGCGATTATTTTAATATGGAGCGTTTTTAACATAACATAACATCACGCCTTGTTTCCCCGAAGGGTTGGGCAGAGGTGTACCTATTGTACACTCACATTTCGCCAGTTATGTTTAAGTCCCATGTAATAGGGGGCGAGCCTATTGCCAATTACCGGGCACAAATCCAGACTTCGGGCTGCTACTGAGAAATTCCATATAGAAAATCCCAATAACACGTTGCCCGACCTGGGGATTGAACCCAGGACCTCATGCTCAGCAGTAGCGATTGCGACCTCTAGACCAACGAGGCAGCGTTTTTAATACTTAATTATAACTTAAGTACCTACTCATGATGATATTGAAATAGGTAGGTGAGTACCATATATTCCAGATGACATCCATTATGTGAGCAACGGAATAATGATTTTTGTTACGATGTCCTTCACTTTTATATAACCTCAAAACTTAAATGCACCTATTATTGTGTGCTTGTTGTAAATACATGTTACTCATATACTTAATCGCTCTTATTATATTATTATGTGGCTATAAATGTACCCAGACATTAGGAAATATTCTTTTTTGATCCCGAAATTGTCTAAACAATAGGTCAAGCTATGGGTCTAATTAAATTAATTATAAAGAGCACTGTTGCTTATTTAATAATGATGCCGTATAAATATATTATTTGATCTTTTTGGGAGTTAAATAAAATAAAATAAAGTTTTTTATTCCAAGGATACAATACCGTTGAAAGAAGAAATATTTCTGGCTTTCCTCCAGCTATATTTACTGCAATAAAAATCCCAATTAAGAATTCTACATTTCTTATTTTTTTATTAAAAAATCACAGCTGAACATCATACATCTTAAACCAAAGAGAAGAGAATATTGAAACCTATCGAAAGTGTGTCTTCCAATTCAGTTTTATGTCTCACAATCTCTGATTACAATAAGTAGTTTGACTCATTTGACACCTGAAGAGTAGTACAAGCGTTTGAATCAACGTACCATCTATAATGTTTTATATGATTTTATGTGAAATTGATTACAACGCAGGGTTTACCTTATACGTCTGTTATTACATTACTCCCTACATATTTCAGTAGCGGGACTGAGCGAGCCTCCAATAACCTGATAAGATGGGGCGGCCATATTGGATTCCGCTACGCGTAGCCATGGTTACCGCTTGATTGCGTGCGTAGGTGCATCAGGAGCGTATCGACATTTTTGCTCGGTCCCCTTACTAATGTACTGTTTTAATAAGATTATTAGTATGTAATGTTTGTGTATGTTTTTATGTTTTAATCCTTTACTATCTGTCGATGGTCTATCCGTATTAAATGAGTTTTTATTTTTAATCTCTGCCTGTATTGCTTGTTTTTTTTTTTGTTTTATGTTGGACGTAGAGTTATTACATTATTAAAATTCAATTTGATATCATTTGTATTTATAAACCGCATTAAAAAAAAAAAAAATTAAGTAGTAGTTAGTCTTATTCGCAATGCAGGAAGGGTACCATAAACAAGAGTTAACGCACTGAAGTTCACCATAAAATTAAAATTATACAATTTTCTAATCAAAGTGCGATTATATTTATCTGTATTCAGTGTATAATAAAACTAAGTGCCTCTCAATAAATCGGGCGGGGAAAAACTTAAATAGTTGCTAAACACTCGAGGACAAGTTCTCTTATGGTTCACAGTCACGCGATACCTACCGCTAATTATGTAAAAGAATTTAATTTATTACTTCAAACTTATAAACGAAAGGTTTATAAAGGAGTTTAGATGTTAATGGCATTGGCAGAATAATACCTTTGAAAAAAAGTTAAGTTGCATATTCATGCGATTTTTGACAGTTGCGATTTTAAATTGGTGCGCATTTTGACAACTGTTTACTTTCGGTGGGATATTTTTTTTGTAGACATGTAATAAAACAAGACTATTGCTCAGTTTTATTCTTCGAGCTAATAAAATATCAATTAATAAATGTTAATTATGTTAAGTAAAAAAAAATGTGTTCGTTAAAACCGAGATTCCTGATTTGCTGTAAGGTATAAATGCTTTGAAAAAGTCCTAGAATTGTTAAGTCAACATTGATTGAAATGAACAGCAAGTAATAATAGTAATCACGTTATTAATTATTTAATTTTCTCTTTTCTCTCTCGATATCAGCATCTGTAATGTTGTGATGAGATGCGTCTAAACACGCGATCGCATGGAAACATAACGTAATGCATTGCATAACGCATTACCTACGTTATATACGTTTTTTATTATAAGTGTTTAGCTAAAATTTTTGCTAATTGTGAGACGTTTATTGCGTTTTTAAAGCGAATGAAAAGTATTTTTTTGATAGTCACGCAATGATTTATGTAATTATTAAACAGAATCTTTTAAACGAATTAGCGTGCGAAATTGTCTTATGTTTTCGTTCTAAATATGTTTTAATTGATGTAATGCATAATGTCACTTGCTCATGTTATTCGTATTGAATAATGTCATGATATTGGGTGCCGTAGCTTCACATTTCTAACTGATCGACTCCTTGACAATTCAAAAGTGCCTGTCAATGGTTTAATTGAAATACATGCTTTGGGTTTGAATTTGAGTTCTTGAAAAAGGTTATTCAGGTTAATAATGGTTATTTAAACTAGATTTTATTGGGATCACCCAGTAGGTAAAAAAAATTAGGTACCATTACTTAGATTATTTTCTAATAACTTCCTTAACTAATCATACAATCCTGAATACTTAAAAAAATAACTCACCTTTTCAATCGGATCTTTTGTTTTTAATCGTTTGCAAATTTTATGACGTCAAAATAAAACACCGTCGCCAGTTCGCGGATAAGGTTATTTTAAATTCACAAACATGTAAAACCAACTACCTATTTGAGTGTTAATAGCAGTAAGAATTCGATAGTTAAAATGGATTTTTAATTTAAGGCAATCTTTAAATTCAAGGGATTGGCTTTGGTGCCAGCGAGAGCGGAGAGATTCCACTTCAGAGCGGAGTGGCATTCAACGCTTTAAAAAAAACTAGCTGTTGCTAGCAACTTTGTCTGCGATTCAGGATGAAAAGCCTGTATCCTTACTCAGGTCATGTTCTATCTGTGTGCCAAATTTCATCCAAATCTGTTCAGCCGTTTTGGCGTGAAAGCGGAACAAACGAACAAACTTACTTTCGCATTTATAATAAGTTAGGATAATAACTACAGGATTATACTTATTAACTTTGTAAACTTATATCAATACGGACCTGCATACGCGAGATGCAGTCTTACAACTATTATCTTAAGTTAAATGATCGTAAAATCATTATCTTGTATCGCCGATTGCATTACAACCCAGGCTTTACGTCATAAAGTCATACATTAAACCGTTCTCGATGTCTCCCGTCGATCTGAATGAAAATACCATTTAATTGCTCATTAAATTATGTGGAAAAATGTAATTGAGAACGAAATATGCGATCGAGATGCTTTTAAGGCACCACTTAGGATTCTGATCCATTCCGATCCTTTAATGGACGATTCGTAAGAGCCAGTAGTTTCCAAAAGAAACCGCAAAAAAGTATGTGATTCTACACTAATGCTGTGAACTAGGTTGGCGACAATTTACTCCCAATGTAGGTTTGTGAAATTAACTGATCAGTGGACATTCAGCCAGTAACTTTATGGACTTCTCAATGAATAACGGGCATTCATGTAATGGAAATGAGTACCTATATTGTATATTCCGCTCCTTTCGTCTGCTATAAAACCAGCATGCAACTACTTAAAAACCCTTAACATGATTATAATAACCTCGTATGGGTTATCAATACCATGGGGTCTCAACTAGAACATTTTATAATTAGTATTCAAAAATAATTATAGATGGCAGCATAGGTAACCATTATGAAATTAACAATCATTAGAAAGCGATAAACGGCAGAATTTTGGCTAAAGTAAGATTAGTAAAAATCAAGACTTCCTTGTTAAATGCTGATTTATCTATTCACACTCGTTTTTAAACAAAAAAAACACAAATGAAGCTTTTAACTTCAATTCGAACCCATAAAATGATAAAAGTAGCCATCTGTTAATCATTTTGTTTAGAGCTCTTTGCAATAGATGGCGTTTTACTCAATTTGTCCTGTCTTCAAATAAACTATTATAGTCACAAATTTAAATGAAACAACTTATTTTAAATCTATTTCTTTACATAAAAATATAAAAGAAATCTATTTACATGTTTTTTCTGAAACCGGAAGTATAAAACTTTAATTAAAATGGATGGCACGAAACGTTTTAAAAGTAGGTCGACTATTAGACGGCGTTGTAAAACTACAGTCTCTGGCAAATAGTGAATCGCTGATGCTGCCATCTGTTGAACATTTTGATGACGAAAAATTGCCAGCTCAATTGCCAGACTTAGGGAGGTGTCATTTCTTTGTATGGGATTGGGTATCTGTACGTAGTATTATAATATCTGTGTCAATACTTAGTATCTAGTACTATCTACTTAGTGTTTACTGTTTTAACCAATTGATGTTTTATGAGAAGCTCATAAAGTCTAAAGTTTAAGTATGCTTTTATGTCTAATGTACATTAAAGTTCTGTTATTCAGATACTAGATTCCTTATTAGCCATATTAAGTGAAGCAACAAAATAAAGTTCACGAAGCGTTTTATGATAGTCGGCCATCTTTGCTGTATCGAGACTCTTTAAACCGAATAAAAATACTATTCAATTCCTAATTACTTCTCTGTTACGTTATTAATACTATGGAAATAGTTTAAACTCGTTTGCTTGAAGGAAGAAATATTTAACGTATGTAACCGAACAATTTAATAATAAAAGTTATAACGTTATTATGATTAAACGTTATAACTTATAACTATGTATGACGAAATAACTCGGATACCTCTCAGCATACTCAGGACTCATTATTTAAAATAAAATATAAATTATCGACTCCACACAATTCTTTTCAACTTGTCAATTCCGCACGATGTAATTATGTCTGACCTTTTGTTAAATGCAGGTTTTCATTATCACTACTAGTTATTAATAGTGTAATAATCATCAGGGGACAAGATATTGGTTGTCGTATGAGTGGGCCTTGTACTTATATACCGAGAACTGTTTAAATTGGTTATACCAAGATGGAAATTCAATTGGATTCTCGGTAAATTGAGAAATTCAAGAAAAACATTGGCGCCAAATCTTACATACAGATTAAAACATTCCGAGGCAAAGATTTTCTCTCTCTGCCTATTATGTCAGTCACGTCAATGTTCATTTTCTATCGCGTTCATCACTGATTTCAAGATTGTCAACCTCGACACGAAACATATTTTGTAGTAATTAAACGCAATTCCATCTCAATGAATATTCAACGCTTTATTGATGATAATAAAAGGATTTTCTACTTTTTTTATAAAACATCCAAGCCCTGAATGTCGTTGATCGATCGCGCGTGGATCGACTCATTAATTTACTTAGTATTTTATATTTTCTGATACCGCTTTCAGTTTTTATATGAAAGGAGTATCAATAACGAGAATATTATTCTAGATTATAAAGATAGTGAATGAAAATTAATTAAGATATTTCTTGCTATTATATCAGAAATGAACGATTTTATTGAACATTGCAGACTGTTTTGAGTCTTTAAATAACGTTGTATTATGTAAAACATGCGATTACTTACATTAAAGTTGGCTGAATGTTGTCGCTTGCCAGTGCATACTTGATATAAAAAAAACAACTTCTCGATTTAAAATTCAAAATCTTGCTATTCCAGCGATCACGACCTATCGTTGTTTATTTACGGTGAATTTTAAATTAAACCTTAACGTATTTATTTTAGAGCAGATTTTCGTGTAATTTATTTATTTTTATGTATTTTTATTAGTGTAGTGTTTAAGTATAAAATAATGGGGGTGTTCTATGCGATGGGAAAGTAACCTGTCACAGCTTCGATTGTTACGATCATTTAAAGTCAACTTACTTTGATTTAGTTAACAGAAATAGTCATACTTACACCGAACCTACCAATATATCTGGATATTTAATAGTATCGAATGATATATCAATAAATAGGAATATATGAACTTAAAGGGTTGTTTTGATGATTTAAATTTTTACAATTCTGTTAATACATATTTGTTACACTGACCTGAAAATTGCAAAAAAAAAGTTTGTTAATTTGAATTTCGCGGGAAATCAGGCCCTTCCCTCTTATCCCACCTCCAAAAATTGGTCAGATTCAATAGGTATTTAAGTACATAGGTATTCCTATTTATAAAAAGGTCTTAGGTTTACTATCAACAACAGTGGGTACCGACCGGTTATGTACTCAAAACTGCGCTTCCTGAACATGACGTCTTAAAATCCTAATTTGCTTATTGCAGGTAAATGTTCTAACGGTAGGTACCCCAACCTTACGAACTTCTTTTGGTTTAAGAATTTAACCGAACGTGCCTCGCAAAACATGGCCTTAACTTCCCTATAAATAAAACGTAGAATAAAATAACGCTCACTTTTCAAATAAATAATCAGATTATCCGACACAGCGAGTTAGAGCTGACCATCGATATCGCACATCCCTAAACCGATTTAATGCATTATCGATATTTTTATCGATATGTCTCAAAGTTAAGCATGACCAAGTTCCATACATGTTATTTCTACGCATGTCCTGTGTGTTTAAACATCGTCCAATATAGCAAAAAGATTGTCTTACGAGGTATGCATTCCCACAGTACTGTGGAGGTTTTTTGCTAACATTCGCCTAGGGCTGTGAGAATTGGTATTTAATTTACTTAATTAAGTAACGTCATTATAGTGCAATACTGTGTCTATCCCCTTATTGTGAGATAGTTTTTCTTCATGTGAAAATAAAAATGACTAGGTCTACAGAGTTCCTCTCCAGAGTTAAATTTTGCGACTAGGCGACGACTAGCATACGGTGCATTTGATTACCAAACTACTCATTTAAAGGCAACCTTACAAAGAATCAATTGATCGAACTAACGGCTCATTGGATAATGAAGTGGGCTTCAAAGCTCTTAGAAAGACTACTAACAATTGAGTTTTTCCAAGAGGCTATAAATTGATAGGTACCTACTACTTGATTGAATCTAATTCCACCAAGAAGTCGGTTTTTGCATGTTCAATGCCCATAGATCGTGTTTTATTACCGATAATGTGTTTGATAAAGGTAGGCCTGCAATTTGGGGCAAACCTTACCTTAAGGTGGCAGTACATGCATCCGTGAATGCTACATTTAAAATAAATAGCCACCATTATAATTTATATATCATCCTCACTATTATAACTTAATACTATAAATACGAGTTTAAGTTTGTTTGTTCTTTTGCTTACGCTTACACAAAAATGTTTGTATGAAAATTGGCACACAGCTAGACCATGACCTGGGTAAACACATATAGTGCTTTTTATCCTGCATCGTAGACGAAGTCGCGGGCAACTGCTAGTTTAGAAATATTTATAGAAGTCTATCATTATTGCTAACATTATATGCGTAAATATAAAATAGGTTTGGTTAAATCTAGATGTCTCCTACATTATTATCATCACAATAATAAAAAGATACATTTACGTAATAACATTAAATTACGACATTAGATGTGACACATTATTCAGGATTTGGACTGATTGATTGAAACATTTCCAGTGGCTACGATTTTTTTTTGCATAACTAACTTGACCTTGCATGCTGTATTAGCATAAAATAATATTTCTATCAAAATATACAATAAATACGATAACAAATAACAGATTTGCATGTATTACGAATCTTCTAGCGTTCCAAAATTGATCCGGTCATGTTCCACAATGCGGTCATATGTTAGCTAGTACCATAACCAGATATTGCCCGGTAGCTTCAAATGAACAATAAAATGATGGTGCATCCCTATAAATCCCGAGCCCCAACACATCATTTACTCGACTTCGCACGTGGCAGGCCGTGTCCAATGTTGTCAGCGTCTGCGCTGGGCGGGAAAGTCGGCGGCCATTTTGAAAAAAGTCGTTCGGCTAGTGTCTAGTCGGCCGGTCGCATGTGGAGCGTAACTTTTTATATTTTTTAATTGCGTTTCGTTTCTGATAGATTTATGTTTTGTTGCATATATTTATTTTTATTGAGAAAAAAAAATTATTTATTTTATTTATTGGCTGGGTATGACTATTAGGTATTGAAGCGTTTTCCTGTTCACTTGAGAATTAATTTGGTTTAGAAATAGTGAAACAGCTGTTTATGGGATTGATCAGATCTATTTCTGAGAAGAAGTCGTAAAAAACCGGAGCGAAACATTATAGAACGCTTCCAAAGTAGAAGATCTTTAATTTAGTTTTATTTCATAGCTAAAGAAAAAGAAAAAACACGAGCGTTAAAATAATTTTACCTAAAGGAACTGACTCCATTTACATAGCCACTATAAAAATCATCCGGTTTTATAAAACTAGTATCACCGTTAAATTCTAAAGCGCATTCTATTTCTATCAATTAAAAACAAACAAAACGGCTGGCCATACTGTCCGTCTGTCTTCAGTCGCGTTTAGTGATGTGGTCGAATGAAGTATCGATTTATTAAAAAAATATTACGCGACATCGATCGACGGGGAGCCCGATTACTCGATTACGCACTGCTCGAGGGCTGTAAGGTAGCTCCGCTTGTGGCGAGATGAGCGAGTATTTTTTTTTTTTAACACTGAGACTTTGTTGTATTTTGTAGATAAAGGCTAGCAGAGTAGAATGTAAACAAAAGCCGAGTTACAAGCATTTCGGCTGTTTGCATTACCTATTTTACAGCAATAAATATCAATTTTGCTTTCAATCCATACCCTAATGATATAAAACAATATTGTATGTTAAAGTCAAATAGATCACGAAATAGATAAAGCACATAAAACAGAAAACATTATTACTTGAAATGATTAATTATTCTATTCGAGCGTATTCATAAACTAGGTTGAGTCACTCGATACAAAACGGCCCATTGTTGGTAAAATAATATATTAATTCATTGAATACTAATCAAGATATACATTGTACAAATATGTACACAGTTCACTCCCACCCGCTTCGCTTCTCACAGTAGCTGACCATTTATTTCGAATTCATGTATATGTAAACGATCCTAAAAAGTTCCTTTTCGAGTTCGATTCGTAATAATCGACCTTTCTTCAAACAATCGTTACGTTATAACAGCCAACATTCGAACGCAGAAGAATTTAAACGAATTCCAAAATTCAATTTAATTCGCGGACTTTTTGTTCGATTATGAATCGTTGGGAAAATATCGTTGTGATTTTAATGATAGCGTGAATAAAACTTTACTTTCGGAACGCTGGAAAATTATTTTCGTAAATAGTTTTTCAGAGGTTGATTAGTTAATAAATGAAAGAAAGAGGCAAAACAGTTTAAATCGAATCAGACGAAACCGCGGTACGCCGAACTTTATTTATTTTTCACCACACTACCTATTATTTGCAATTTTTACCCATCGATTTCCGAGGGTAAAAGCCTTTTTTGTTATCTAGAGTGTAAAAGTGTTTTAAAATTCGAAGGCTTCCGATTCAACATTTACTCGAAGATAAAACCAAAGAGTTAAGAACATAAACGTTTTTAAGACAAAAGTTAGGAACGTTCAAAACCGAAAATACCTGGTTATTCAGAACCGATAATATACGCTTTTTAATTTATTTTAATTAACAGAATACGTATTTTAATCATTTTCTTTCTTTTTTGCAAGTTCCTAGTAGTGTGGTGAAAATTGTTGTGTTTCACTTATGGGTAAAAGTTTTTAGCGTTTCGTAATTTGAAACCTTCGCGACGCTCAGGGTTCCTCTTTTAAACCAATCGCTTCGCTCTTGGTTTAATTCTAGAATCCTTCGCTAGCTCAGGTTTCAATCCAAGCACTCACGGCAAAAAACACTTTTACCCATATATAAAACAAATAACAATTAATCAATCATCGCAATTCACTTTCCTGCCTACCCTTTCGAGCACCATCATGAATATAATACAATATAAAAAAAAAAATAGGCGAATGGCCGTGCAGTACATTAATGTATCTCGTTTGCGTATAATTATAGCATAAGAGTTGAATATGGCATGCTAATTGCTTTTAAATTTCGTTGCGACTCCATCGAAACATAAAATGAGTGTTTACGGCAAATGCTTTTAAAAATATACCGGTAAACTTGGATGAATTCGGTTAAGGCGCACTTTCTGGTAAAAAACATTGTTGTAATGGATACTCGGAATGTTATCGTCATCATTTTGGCTTCTATAGTGATCAGTCAGAGACAGATGTTGCCAAAATGTTTACGAAAGACAGATGAAGTCTTTGAAGAATTTACTTCGTAGCTTTGTCTATACCCATTTTAAAACAAATCAATTTCTTTATTTTATTGTAAATGCTAAGTGCAAATCAGCGATTAAATTACAATCGTCACTGCAATTTGAGTTTGACCGTACTATGTTCCAATCGATTTGTTCCACTTTTTGTCGGTCACCAAAATAAATCGGGTGATCGCGAATCGTCAATTCGTCACCAAAGTCAATGGTTATTATCTAAACAAGATAAGAGCTTAATTATGAATTGTTCCGAACCAGAGAAACGGTTAAATAAATAAATAAATAAATTCTTTATTTCACCAAAAGCATATAAGGCTTATAACTAGGTCACAATAATTTTAATACTCTGACTCCTAAACTAGGAGTATGTGCCTGTGTCTTAGGAGTCAGTGATTCTCCGTAACAAACAAAGCCATAATATACTAAATCAGGACTTTTCACTCTAAGCAATAAATGGTGTAAAAGAAAACAGGATAAACTTACGTTAAGAAAACACAAAATGAAAAACGTGTAACTGTGTGGTGAGGTGAATAAATGTAGGGTTTGAGTGTGATGTGAGCGTGCGTGAATGTGGTGAGTAGGTGTAGGGTATATGTAGTGAGAAGGAATGGGGCGTAACCAGTTCAAATAATGGTTAAAATAATGTTGTAAAATTTTGTGGCACTGTTTTTTCCGGATGCTCTTTAATGTTGCCGAAGACAGCTCTAAAGGCTGCCGATTAAAATTTTTGTTTCTAAGTTGGGGCTTTGGACCTGCTCTATTCCTAACACATCCAAGTCGGACTAAGACTTAGTCCGACTTGAATGTGTTAAGAATAGCTTAACCTCGGCAACTTAATGGGGCTAGATTTAAACCCAACCTATTACCAGTCGATACCTTATCGGTTAAACCATTGTCAGTCATTGTATACCGATTTTGAATCGATTTGAAATATCGATAAGAAGACTTTGTGCCGCCAAACGAAAACGTTCATCGCTGGTTTTTAATTGAGGTGGAATCATTCGATTTACATATCGAGAATTGATATGTTAAGTAGCAAATAGGTTTCGATTTTATAAAAAGCTTAAGTTGTTTTTCGAATAATCGGAAAGTTGTTGAGGGCACTTGCATATGTATATTTCAGAATGTATTCATTATGTACTCTCATGAAAATAGCTATGAAATGAACAGAGCTTTTATGTCAGGAATTTTAGTGGTTGTAAAAAAATCCTGATCGGCTCCCGGTGTAAAATGTTTATATGGCAATTAAAGTAAGTTTGCGGATTTATCTTAATCTCTCTTGCAATATTCGGTACGTTGGAATGCTTCTTGTTTGTTTCTATCGCCTCAGTAGGCGTTAAAACCATAAGGTAAAGCAATGTTCACATAGCCCACACCAAAAGATAGTTAGATACTGCCCATTCTTTTGTAACATCTCTTCACCTTAGCTTGCTGCAAAACGTAATTCAAACCGGTTTTCTCATTCCCATGTACTTAAAATAATAAACCTACATACAGAACCCGACCTATCTCGATAATTTTACATACACGATCGACCCGAATACCAATCGCCAGGACAATTTATTTAAACAATGCCATGTAAAACGTTTTATAGTTAAATAATAAGTACATTACGCTGGCGCCCCTCTGCGTATACTCTTGTCCTTTGTGCTGAACCAGGGTCCAGATGATTATCGGTATTGGTACAGTTACAGTTTAAGTTCCAGGCGCCAATAAACGGCTGTTGATATCGGTCGACGACGTATTAAAGCGTCATTCTTCTTTTGAATGATGTTTAATTGCCAATGTGTTCAGGATTTTTGATGGAGTTAGACGCCGATGAAATGCTTGTAGTAATATGTTGAATTGTGCTAAAATCATTTATTTAAACGTTTACATTAAATGAATTGCATATAAAGTGACTCTTTTAGAGCTCCTCTTCAAAGCTCATGTAGCTCTAACCTGTAGAATTTAGTGTATGAAAAGTTGAGCTCCTAGAGTTCTCTAGTTGTTGAGCTAAATCTAGCGAGTGCATTAACTGGACATAACTATAATAATGGTATGTTCGGAAAGTTATTTTCCAATAACTTTGTAACGCTTATTACATGTAACAATTCTCAATAATATTCCTTTCTGTATGCGTCTATAACTTGTGGCATGTTTAGTACCATTTTATAGTATAGGCCCTACTATTAACGTTCTTCAGCTTTAAAAGTCAACAAGTATCGCAATTCTCAACACAACTGCTGTCTTCATTCAAAGCCAAGTGATACTTAGTATAACTTTGTAACTCCAAAGAATGGAATGCTCACAAATTACAGGTTACTAGCACAGTTTGCTCACTAGTTCCAATAACAATTAGTATAAGACCTACTTACAGGATAACCAGCTGACACGGTATTGTACTTAATACTCATCAGATTGTTTTTATCTTCGCAAATACTTAATTTATTCATTGGCATCCTTTCATACGAAATCATATTGCCATTTAAGCGCAAAGGACAAAGATTAAAATGTATATGGGAGATATTTTTGCTTCATGCCTACGCGAGGATGCCTCGTAATTAATTCGTGGCACGATGACGATTGGGTATCGAAGTCGTAAAATTAATTCTGTGTTGATGTGAACTCAGTCAGGATCGTCAATTTATATGGTCGTTTTTTTTAAAGGATTCTTATCTTTACCTACCGGTAAGTAGGTTACAATTGCATAGATAGTGATGTTTAAGGCTCGCCTCTTTTAAGAAACGTCGCGCGTCGTTGCAAATTTTTTACTACTACTTGGTGGTTTATAACCTGCTTCGGACGGTTCCGAAAACACAATGTGACACAGCTAAGGTGCAGCGTCTTTGGAATAGACATTATTTACTTTCCGTAAAGATTTTGACAAAAGGATATTGCAGTTCTGTTTGTATTTATTTAGGAATCCTTAGCTTTGACAGCTTGAACATTTTTGAGTTTCGGTTATTAAAATTCAGATTGAATGCCTGCGAATATGACATTTATTTCATCATCTACGTCTCAAAAGCGACGTGTTCAGCAGCCAATTACATTTTGAAATCTCGAGCGTACATAAAAACATGTACTTATCAACTCCTTATTAATTCAAATAACTAAACAGAAGGTTAATTCAGAAACTGAGGAGATTTCGTTGAAACTCATTTCTTGGACGTCTTCTTTTAATAAAAGTCTTGGTGATGCGCGGGAGTCAGGGGGGTAGGAACGGGGAATGCGGGGTCTCGTCGGACGGAAATTATAGGGCTGTCTGCGTTCGCCGGCTCGTAATGATGGATGGAGAACGACTACGACCGGTGTTGTTAATGAGAATGCGATGTGCGAGGCAGCCCTGCGATGCCCGGCTATTTTAATTTCAGAACTATTCTACCTAATTATTATTGTCGTGTCTTTTTTGTTTTGTTCTTCAAAGGAATTTTATTTTATGTTCGGACTAGAGATGCAGGTACATATTTTTTTATACTAACTTGTGTTCTTAAATAACTTTGCCTCAGTATTCACTCTTTTCTGCTACGTTCAAGCAGCGTTTGCAAATGATTCCCACCCGATTACTTAAACTTTATTCCGAGGTTTATTTAACATAAACATGGAGCCACGCACTCGCAATTTAAACACTTTTAATCAAAATTCAGCCTATAAAATACAAAAAGTCCGTACCGTAGACATTATCAGTCTGTGAGTGCGAGTTGCACATTGCTACATTATCGTAACGCGATAGCTCAGCAACATAACTAACCAGACCCGGGTTCTATTCCCGGTGATAAAACTTAGCGAAACAATATCGACTCGATACTGAATATCGACTAAGTTACGAGCAAGTCTGCAGTCGATAAATTTCGGAATGGGCTAAGTTTTGTTTAAAAATTACTTGGAAGTTTTATGTGGTGAGGTTAGAAGCGTTCATGCTTTAGTTGCAAGGATTTTTATAGTTTATAATATGTTTGAAATCTTTAGAGCGTTGCAAGGCTCCATGAATAACTTAAAAAAATTAGAGGAGCTAAAATAAAACAGCTTTTCTCTGGAAACTTCGATGTCTATTCACCAAGTTAAGCACTTATTTTACAAATGATAATTGATTGCGACATAATTATCCTTTTTTTATGTGGCAATAAAACTGGGATTAAGCTAAGATTCGCACATCTGATTTATCTTACGTTATATTTTTCCACTATATATATTTTCTTTTTGTTACTTCTAAATACCAAAACCATAAACAGTTTCACAGTAAACATTCAACTAAACTTGACCCGAACTTCGAGAGGAACTTAAAGTCGCATCAAAATATATAATATAGTAATAATATATTCCACATAGGTAGACGTAAACTTGTGATATACGACTTTTAATACTTAAGCTACTAGGGCACTTATTACCCTACAGAATTTATCATAAAGTCGCTGTTACTCTGATGAGTTTAGTACTAAAGTTGATCCTTTTGAAGTTGCTCTTCAGAAGTAATCTTGAATAAAAGGCAATGAATCATCGATGTAAAACATTTGTTTGCTTAAAAAAATTCAGAAATCAATCATCATATTCAATTCTTCAATATTGAATATGATGATTGCTTTCTGAAATTTTATTCAACTAGCCAGATAGTACGTTGATTAACAAAGTTGGTAAGGGTTAAAACAGTCGATGGCTTTTAAACTATTTGTAAGTGGTATCTGGTAAAAACCTTTACGCAGATCCAGGGAATAAAAGGACCACCTATTGCGAAATTGATTCCTCTTCCATATTTTCATAAAACCCCAACATTTAATCTGTAATGGAACAATTTTCCATGAACTCGTATAAAGAATATTAAGGAATTATCGAATAAAAAGATGAACCACCGCCATAAAAGTTCTATTCGTGAAATGAATAGGCACATAAATATGCTGTAAACCTCGGCTATACGGCTATATCCTGATTCAATATAATTTAGAATTTTCCCGTGTACTACAGATCTATCTCGCATGTATTTACGATGTCATGTACCAGTTTATACCTTGATGTCATTTAAGTGATGTGTTCTAGGAAATACAATTTTATGGAGATAAATCGTGGTGATGCAATTTCTTGCATTAAATCTGTGTGGATCATAAAAATGTTGATCGTTTTGTTTGTTATTATAATTTTATTGGGGTGCTTGTGAAGTTGGAAATTCTTTGATGGTACTTTTATTAGATTTCTTTAAACCATACCATTACCATAACGTATACTACCTAGTGGCCCTAAAACGATATATATATAGATCTCACCATCTCAAATCAATTAAATCTAGATTCATAATCAGTACACGTGAGACACTACTTAGCTTAAATTCCATCTTCGGTGACTCCACGCTTCACCGCCACTACCATTACGATTACGAAACGTTTCGAGTTCTTTGAACCCGTTAAACCTGGCAACAGGCAATTAAATCATAAATTTTGCATCGATCCGACGCAACCAACAATCACAAAAGATATCGATACAAAACGAATCGATTGTAAAAAAAGTCGAGTACAACATCAGTGTTGCATGCATTTGATTTTGTCTTAGGAAATTAGCGGGTATTATTTTGAACTTACAACACGGTAGGCGTTCTTACAAATAAAAATGGAATTACTGATTTATTTGAATCGGAAAGCGATTAAACGGTAGGAGTAAATTAATTGGAATATTTTTTAGTTTATGAATTTATTTGTAAATATTTTTAGCGTTTACTGTTGAATGAGTTGAACTTATAAACATTATAGAACGACTTTTTGCAGAAAAAACACTTGCCTTGTATTTTATGTAATGACTTTTCTTTACTGTTTGTCTTAATTAAAATTTATTAGGGCTGGATGTAAAGTTAAAAGTAGTATTTCTAAATAAATACATGGATCTCGTATATTGCTTAAAACACAACTTAAATCGAAAAAACCTGCTAATTAACGCTACCTAACCCTAATGACACCATCAAAAACCTCTAAATAATCATTTAACGAAAGGTTCTTGTCGATGTAACGATCCGAATGTTTCAAATTGTGCAAACATTTTTTTCGTTGCTGATAATGATCTATGCTGAGTCGCTATACTTTAACATTTCATCGTCGAATATTTCACAGGATTGGTGCCCTACCTTCTTTGATTATAGGATTGAAAATATGCAAATGAACGAGTCGATGATTTTAAAATAAAAGAATTAAGATAGGGACATTGCCCTCATAAGTGACCCAAATAAGATAATTTCGAACGACATTGGACGCCGCGGCTGTCAATAAGAATTAAAGATAATGTTGCTAGCTTTAAAAAGTATTTTTCAAGTTTGCAGTTGACCGGAAAAAAGGCTTTATTCTTTTTACTCGGCGTTAGGTTATAAACGATGGAGGTTTTAGGTTTAATTTTTAGTCATGTTTAAAGACTGGTTTAGCTGTAAGTTATATTAATATCTTTGGATGACTTGTCTTATGGTCGTATTTTCTGTATATGTTTTAACCTGTAAGGTTGCAATAATCAGCTGTTGGTTGAGGTCATGGCTACCTATCTGAGTTCGCAGTATTATCTAATAGCGCCGATCTGATGTCGTTTTATTTTATTCAAAACGATGCTTTCGATTTCAAAGGTAGCTCGGAAAACAAATGTTTTATATGTTTTACACAGTCTAGATTGAAGTCATTGCACTATCTGATTGATCAACAGCAAACATCGAATAATTTAAAGACGATGTACAAATTAACATGCCAGAAAATCCGTTTCTCTTTACAAATTAACCAAAAATTAACACTTCGATTCTAGGAATTTAAATACCAAAGATTTGTTTAACGTAAAAGTCTATTTGCAAACTACATGTATGGATAGAAACAATACGAAAACAAGAAGTTTGCTTAACAAGAACGGGTTTTTATCCAAAAAAGCCTCGAGTTTATCTTTTAAACATTGCTAATAGATATCGAGCTAAGACATTCATAAATAAACATCACGTAGGCTGTAAATGGGTAAACAGAGTTGGAAAAAAGAATGACATCCCGACAGATCCCAGGCTGATTGCAGACTAGTTTTTACATACGGTTTTACTCGCGTTAGGTTCCTGGTTTTATTCTTATGGTAGCTATGATATAGAACCGTTTTTTTTTTGCTCAACGCATGCTTGTTGTTGATTTATAGAACTGTGAAAAGGATTAATTTTAATAATATTTTTTTAGAGAAGTTTATAAATCAAGGTGTCGAAATTTAAATATGGTTCTGAAAAAATCAATATCTGGCAATTAAAATAGTAAAATGATCGAACTTGTAGACGTTGGTTTTTGTAGATTTCCAACAAATCTGTGTTCACCCAACTGTCCCATCAAAATCTGCTAAGAACTTTTATGAGAATGTATAATGCACGCGAAAATCAGGTAGGTTAGTAATTGGTAACTACTTTTTATTAGTGTTTAAAACTGAAGCCTATTAATTCTAAATGTTTTTATCAAGTTAGGTACAGACAATATTTTATAACCACGGACACGATTCAGGTTTTTAGATGTCCCAAATGCAGAAAAGTCATTACTATGCAAAACTTTTTAGTGTCAGCCATGTTTAGTCGATAACTTCAAGACTATTTCGACTTTAATTTGCAAACTGGAAGGTTGAATTTTATTTGTGGGGCTTATCAATTAACTGAGGTTGTTAAGTTGTGCGATTTTATAAGTATACTTTCGCAGAATTATTTATAAATATTATCAAATGCCGTTATAAGTTATGGATTTTGATGTCATATAAATATAAAGTATTTGGCGTTAATCTAGATTATATTCTGAATTAATTAAACCTACCTTCTCATTATAGGTTTGCTTAATACGAAATAATGTATTTTTTTATAATTTTTCCATGATTTTTTCAAAATTTTCAAACCTGAAAAATTTGTCATAATAGTCCATTTCACTAGTTAGTCATGATTAGAATATTTATCACTTTCGGATTCAGCTTTGTAACTAAGCAAAATTACTGTTCAAAGAAACATAATTAAGTACCCTATCTAAATATTTTATTTTGAAACATATTTCAATCCATAGATTCTCCAAAAGTCATAACTATAACACCAGCAAAGAAGAAAAGAAAAACTGAAAAACTCTGGCCAGAAACACATGCAACGCTAAATAGTGGTGTGCAGGCCCAAGGCTTCATAATGTGCACACCATAGCTATAACTATAACGGTATCTCAGCTACCCAGCACTAACCCACTTCATAGGTATCACAGGTACGTACGGGTATAAGCCAACGTCTCGTTTGCCTATAGATTTCTGTTATGGATATGATTTATTTTTGTATTTGTTTGAAATATTTTTAGATGCAACGTGTTATTGGGTTTTTCGATCTGGAATTTCTCAGTAGCAGCCCGAAGTCTGGATTTGTGCCCGGTAGATGGCAACAGGCTCGCCCCCTATTACATGGGACTTAAACACAACTGGCGAAATGTTGGTGTACGATTGGTACAACTCTGCCCAACCCTTCGGGTAAACAAGGCGTGATGTTATGTTATTCTTATGTTTTGTTTTAATAATTTAAAACTAACTACCCCTTTCCTCATGAACGCGTAGAGGTATTAAATTGAAATTGATATCAAATACTCAGGTGTTATATACCTATAGGTTTGTACGGAACCCTTGGTGCGCGAGTCCGAGTCGCACTTGGCCGTTTTTTAAATTAGGATTAGTGAAAATGAGAAGTGATACTCCTATGAAAATGCGGTCAATGATGGCAATTAATTTAAGTGTTTGTGCGGATTATGACTGTGTTTTATTACTTCCGAAGTATATTGAGGCGATAGTGGCGTGTATGGGTTAAAATATTTCCATAACACAGCATTTCTTTTTTTAATTATAATACGTTGATTTTTCTAGGTTGCCCATCATCAGGAATGCAAGTTTACGGGTGTGTACGCTTATTTAGAAAATCACCAAGTTATTTTTACTTAATTATTATTATATAAGTATAAGTAAAATAATATTTAATAAATACTATTAAATATTATTTTTACATGATTTTCAATTTATCCATTAGTGGAATAAAAAATATAAAACAGACGATTTAAAACAAATATGTCATTTTCTTAGATTTCACGAGGTCCTAAGTTTATCTTGTTGCAACCACCTGAACATAGTTAACTCAACTTCTATTCAAATAGAATCCCTCTACTACGCTGAAAAAGTCCATCTATGAATAAAAATAACTAGAAATAAACCAATTTAAATGCGAACTGTACACTAAACATGTTTCGCTTCAGTTTAGCGTCCAATACTAAATAAACAACATTACATTGCCTTACAATGTTGAGAAAACCGTTTTTTAAAACCTTATTATAAGGGACTATTTTTTGTGGCAACATTTTTGTGTAAATTACCAAGATAGGACTGGTATAAAAGTGATATGAGGTCTGTACACATTGGTCTATGTTGGCTCATTGGGTTTCCAATTTGAGCATGTAGCGTAGAAAAAAAATGCTCAAAAATCAACAAAAATAATAATTAAGCAATGTGAGTGAAACTTGAGTTTCGGCCAGGGACTCCGAAAAAACGTTTTTTTTTTTAAATTAGAAGCTCTTGCATTTCATTCTTATTACGCCTTTATTGTCCCTTAATCAAAAGACTAATTTGCATGTTCCTCAAATTACAATTCTAACCCCTTATAAATAAGTGTTTTCTAAAAAAAATCATAACACCCAACATTAGCTTCACATTTGGATTTTAGTGCCCTCTCACGAGCGATCCACATTCCATGTTACACCGGTCGAATATATTTTTTAGAAAGCTTATTACGATGGTACCACACCCACCATTTGATATCCAACCTTAAGTTTCCACGTATAGGCTTCA
This sequence comes from Dasypolia templi, assembly GCA_963555695.1. Taxonomy (NCBI): domain Eukaryota; kingdom Metazoa; phylum Arthropoda; class Insecta; order Lepidoptera; family Noctuidae; genus Dasypolia; species Dasypolia templi. Next base: position 5,129,482 of record OY743137.1, on the reverse strand, counting down.
TTTTCTTCTGGGTTTTGTTATAAAGGTTTGTAATTAAGGGCCATGTCGAGCAGTCGACATGATATTGTTTTTATGGTACGATAGTGGATCCCATAGATTAAAGTATTTGATGCGCTTCTACACAATGTTGGGTTTCGTTTATTAAAAGATGGGGAAGTTAGATCGTTTTAGAAGGTTTTTGAGGTAGTTTCCTTTTTGTTTACTTTGGCTTTCGGTGTGTCGATGAGGAAAATCAATTCAAAAATCAATTTTCATTACTAATATGCCTCATATGCCTCACCTATTTCATTACTAGTATGAGATTCTTCTGCTTGTCTTTTTTAGTGATATTTTTAAATTGAAAACTTATGGGTTTGTGTCACCGACATGCAAATGTGACTCGCTGCGCCTGTCTGGCGACGCGCGCTCCGATTGGCCCTTCACCAAACTGAAGTTGCGCTCCGATTGCCAAGGGCCAATCGGAGCACCGAACGCGGTCGATGCGTATAGTCGTTGGTTAAAATAAACTCGCACTAGGGCCTCTGTATATATTTTGATCGGCTTTCCCCATGACTGCCATTTTTTTTTCTCATCTGTGTTGGTGTACCTACTCACGTTTGTTTCTCATGGGGTAGGTAAAAACTACAGAACAGCATCTTCTTGCATTCTTACTTACTCCTTTTGCTGCTTACTCGTTGTGCCTCCTCTTACTTTCTTTTGCTTCGTCCACGTTCAAACATCTCTTTCACCTTGTCAGGAACAGCTTATCATTTCTTGCAGCCAAATAAATATTATCGCCATTGTTGATTTCTAACGAAAGTAAATCTACCTGTCATCTGGCATAGACAACTAAGGTATATAGGTAATTGGGTTGCACGGCTCGAAGAGCTAGTGATCCGTAATTTATGCAACTTTGACCTTTAATACGCCGTGTTATGGGATAGTTTCGTATAATTACGGCATGAATCGTTTCTAATGCAGATACAATAGTTTTGATACTTATCTGTTGGTTCAGGTGCAATTCTGTTTGAAAATGAAAATAATTTGAATTTTGATACTTCATCTGGTATTTAGTTTAGAATTCCATACTACTAGCCACATAATAATTCATTATGCAAAGCTATTTGTAGTATTATTGGTTGTTTAAATGCCCTCTTTTTTACCCCACAACGCCAAAGGCAAAAAACGTGTTGATTCTAACAGGTTATATGTATGGTCATTTTTCCCTTCATAACTCCTGAAGTAAGCGTCGTATTTCGACAATATCCTATCCTATCCCTGAAAAGAATGCTCAATCTATGATAACCTGAACCACCACAAAATAATCCTTCAACACAATAATGCTGTACCATTGTTTTTTTTTGGTTATCAATGTGCTGTCCCTATTGTTTTAAATCTCATAAAGATTACTAGATTAGCGAAACTAAATAGGACCCATCGAAATCACTTTCCTAACAACTTCGCTCACAATTTTACCTTACATGGAAACTTTTGACTTATCTGATATTTATATTTGCTACGAATTTGAATAGCGCAGCTTCAAGTAGCCGTATCATGGCTAGAATTAATTATTACGATCGATAGCGAGCCTCCGGTGGGTAGATCACTATCTCTGCTGACCCCTGAGTTGAGTTCAATTATTGTGAATTGCTTGCTTGGTCAATGGATCTCAAAGTTGTTGTGATTTATTGGGTCTTGTTGTTTTGATTTGTGAGTGAGTGAGTGTGTTTCTGTTATTTTCAAACCACCACCCTCCCACCACCACCCTCTCCACCACTTCTTCAAATATCGAGAATATTGAGTAGTGGGGCTAATTTGGGTTACTCAGTTGCTGTGACTTATCCAATAATTTAACCGGGATCTGTCTTGATATATACACAAGTGTACTTTTTATGGATTCCTTTATCAACTTTCTCAACTGTCTTTGTGAATTTTACCTCTTTTACTTACGCATCGAACCGTTGTTAAGTTACTCCTCTTACATTCTTATATTTCTCATTCATCATCACCATCATCATTATCATTGTCTAGAATAGTCCGATGTTGGACATCGGCCTCTTTCTCTTTCTCATTACCAAAATCAACTACCCAGTATCACAAAACTTTAACATCCACTTTTTCGTAATATAGGCCACTGATAGTAAGATCAACGTGTCTGTTATCTCTAATCTCGATTATTCAGCCTTTAGCGAACACGACGCAGCCTCTCGAACGGTATCGAAACATCTTTTGGTACAGTGAAAGTTTATTTAGACTTTAATGGCTCTATTTTAGGGGTTCCTTGCAGGTTGAAAGGTGAGATCATTTTTCTTGCCATAGTGAAATGATCTCGGAAAATGATCAAAATCTTCTTCTTTTCTTATTTTTCTGCACAAATCTCTATCTTCTTTATTGAGTTTTGTAATAACTACTTCAATGTTTAGATATTTGTTTGGCTGAAAAGTTTCTTTCATTGGCAATAATAACTTTGATAACTGTGTCTGCCAAAGCTTTCGCCTTTTCGAGATCATATGCATCGTTACTATTCCTATATATTCATAGTTGAATGATAGTATATCCTATGTGTAACCACTCTGAAGTCGTCAATACGCGTAATATTTATGTTATTATAATGACATGTCATAAACCTATTGACTAGAACCACAATGCGAGTGTCATTTGGCCGATTATAGAGCCTTGTTAAGTACTACAAAGTTAAATTCTTGACATTTCCCACGCGTACAGTATAAAGCATTTATAACTTAACTGTTAACCTAACTACTACTGATAACAATGCGGTAACTGTATTTGAATTTATAATAACTTTATCTTAGCTGTGTAGAATTAGGGCAATTTAAATTTAGATTATCTGGTTCAGCAGAAATCTTAATGAAATCAAACTTGGAAACAATTAGTGGTATTTCAAGTTTGTTTTCATACTATTTTGCATTTATAATAGTTATGGGAAATTATATATTTTTCCATAGTTGGCAACACCAATCATTGAGTTGCATTAGTGTGTTCCATAGGAGTACTTTAGGTTCTAAAATCGTCTTTCTAATTAACGGTTGTACTCCGTAGGACTCGAGAGTATATCTGTACAAAATGTAAAGTTTGCTGAATGGTCAATGAGTTTATTAATATACAGCAACTATTATTATTGTATCATTACTGCGAAAGTTAAGTTTCTCTTAACGGTCGTCTGAGAGTAGTAGCTTCTCATTGAGTTGGAAATCTTGATAAAGGAACCGGACACTGTGATTGTTAATAAGCGGTCTATAAGTTTTCTAAGGCAATGTAATAAAAATACTGGATTTGCGCATCGTATTGTTGTGGTTATGCAGTATATAAATTTATTTATCTTTTGTATTTCTACCTAGAGTTTCACTCTCCCACCAGAAAAATAAGCTTGCAGATACGAATGAACAATCGATATTTTTTGCCACTAATCCACTATCACTGAAAATTCAGCTCTACCACTTGGAGTCACAGTTCAAAGTTTAAAGCACCTTATCAACATTTTTAATGTAATAAATTCTACTGTAAGCAGTACAAATTCAACAATTGTTTGCAAACATACCGATTATAATTTTCGATTAGTTCAATAGAAGTACTCGATTGGCAAATTTCGCATAACTTTACACGGTAAGTAACACAACCTTAAAAGGTTGTGTTACTTGGTGTAGCTATTATTATGAAAATATTGATTATTTAAAACTACTAGTATTTTATTATATTTTTCATCATACAATTGCTTTCCATAATTCTTAGGCCTCTAACTATTCACTGCTTTATTTAGGCCCTTTAATACTTCCCGAAACATTAGACTTAGTTCATCTGCATTGCTTAAGACATTATCATTATGAAATAGTCTGCCTCCTGCATATAATTTTGCAATTAACCTCATATACTCTACTTACCTTAACCTGCCAGATTGATGCAAATATTCAATTACTAAAACTGACATCTTGTCAATTACTTATCCAGCTATCTGACAGATAACAAATAGGGTACAAGAGCCTATGTAGAGATACAAATAGCGTCCAACTCCAGTATAGTTACAACAATTACTTGCGCTTGCGCAACGCTTAACTATAAATTTAATTTGTCAATAACGTAAGTGGGCTGTGCGTATAATTTGACGGGCGAAGGTCGATTGACTGTCTTGTGCCCTTAATGTGAGCGTGAAGCTGTGTGTCTGTGTGTCTTGATAAATTTAATTTAATTTAATTGGTTGGCGTGGCGTTGTCTGTTTTTGCTACTTCGGCTTAAGCAAGGTCGTTATCATGTTTATCTGTAAAAGTCGTCGCCAGGTTGTCATGTTCATCATGGTTAGGCGCATAGCGTTCAGATACATATGTGCGTTATATGTATGTATTTATAAATTCTTAAAAATATGGTTTTATTACTAAATGCTACTGTTAATTATTATCCTGTATTATACTCAACCAACTCTTATGAAATAGTAAAGAGTGCAAACAGCTTTTACGAAGCCAAACGTTTATTTTCTGTTCACTGCATTTTTAAGGCTTCCTTTTCAATTCTGCGCCTTCCTTTTCTCTAACTCTATTTAAACTCTCGATATAGCACATTCCTAACTAACAAAAACAAATAAACAAATCCTTCAAAGATACTTAGTGCAGCATTATCTCTATTATTATGATTTATGTAGCACTTCTCAAAACTGCCAGGCGAGTGTTGTGCCAAGTCGTTACATGTTCAAATATTAATTGTTCAAACGCCAGCAACAGCTTTGTTGTAATGTTTAGCGTTTGTTTTAGATTTGTTGGTTTTTTAATTTAATAATTTTAGCGTTAGGTTTTATTTGTTAAAGGAATTAAGGAAAAAAAATTAAGAAGTTTTAGTTTTGTTTACGCAAACACGTTCATTCTTCTGTAAGAGAACTGTTATGGATTCACCTAAAGTTATAGGATAAGATTTTGATAAATCCTCATAGGTGCATAATTTAACAATTAATCAAGCTATTCTGCTTCTTTATATAGATCAGGTGTTGCGGCTTCCTTAAGTTTTTATTTCATCATTGCTCCGTTTTTCCATTTTAAACCTGATCTATTGAACTTCCTCCACTACTTCAATTCTTACTTCGTTAGACAAACGTGTACAATTTCTTTTACTAGTATATAATTCTACTTTCAATTAACTATCTTATCAATTACCAGATAAAAAGAGATCGAATTAAAAAGATTTATAATCGGTTTTAAAACCTCTCTAAGATATACGTGCTCAATTAAAATGGACTTAGAGGGAATAATTGAAAAATGCTGAGAACCTGTTGGTATATAAATATGGTCATATATGTTGGTATATAAATCTTATAGTTACGTCTAGATATTGCACATGACTTCTTGTAAATACGAACTTCATTTTATTTATGAACCTACGCTTGCACTTTTAGATTTTTCCCTTTTCCATTTAAGGTTGTCTAGTGAAACTTACTTTTAGCGAAACTGCTAATTTGCCACCTCTCAGTTAAATTGTTTTGTTTACAAAAAAGTTTCTCCGGAAAAAAACACAATTATTTATCTGTATTTATTTATACGTTGTCTGTCAGTCACGGATTAAATTTATTGTTAAGTATGTTTGCTTACATTTCTACGTTTCGGTGATATTTACAACTTGATCCCGACGTAATAGTAATAGTCCATTTATTTCGTAATTGGGAATATTCTATCTCGTAAGTGGCTTGTGGCGACACTGGATCAGTCGTGCAGGTGTTAAATTAGGACGCGTAGGCACTCTTGCGCCATCCATTTGCGAATCCAGTCAAAGCAGTTGTTTACGATCGCCAGAATAAATTTGTAGGGGCTGTTAACTGGACGGTGGTATTTACCATATCTGCGTACTGGTTAGGTGGAAGTGGCAAGTGAACCTAACGTTATTAGGAAATGTCTGGACATAAATGATGACACTACATTTCTACAGGTGTTAAAATAAATTACGGCTGTCACTTTCGCGTAGGTATATGTCAAAGTATCGATTTAACTCCTATGTCACTAGCATTATACTGAGAAGCCTTGTTTTTTTGTTTTTAATGTTTCGTTTGTTACAATGAAAAATCAAAAAGTTAAAAAAAAAGTTTAAAATGTTTTCTTGATTTTGTTAATTTTAAAGTTGTTTTGTATTGTCTGTGTTTCCTTTTGCGTATCCCAAATCAAATATTTTTCTTTCTATCTCAACTCTAGATTTCAATAATCGATAAAACGATGAATTGATATTTAAGATTGTATGAACACAAACAAATATTTCAGCATCACGGTTGGCATAATCTTATGTTAGCCTTAACATTCCTATTGTAAAACACTTAACACCATTTCAATCTTTAAATGTTACATTGTAGCTAATCTACATAGAATAATGTTTATCTGTATGCTTGTAGCAGATAATGTTGATGATCGATGTATTTGGAAAGTAACCATTCCTTTTCAATTTTATTTAAACCAGTTGTGTGTATAAAATTGAAAGCATCTGGCTTCCAGTTGTTCAAAATAAAATTGCTTGAGCTTAAACATAGTGTTACCTAAAGTTATAAGAGAAGTATCGTGTGAAACGTTTTCAATCTTTGCAAAACTGTTATCGCTAATGGAATCAGTTGCGTCGACGCCGCGACGCATTGTTAGGGTCAGACTTGTTTATATAACCGACATGCTTATAGCAACATTCTGTACTGGCCTGTAACAGTCCCACTGAAGGGCAAAGGCCTCTTCTAACATTGAAGAATCTTTTCTTGTATTAATCACCACGTTAATACCACCACCACCACCACTTCACCATGTCTTAGATTATTTTAGTAAGAAGCTATTATTATATAATATAATTGTTTTGTATATTCATAATGTTAGTTGTTTGCTAGGTTTAACACTGAAATTTCTTGCACAAAAACCCTTTACCTCCAGGTCAATGGGAATATTATTACATCTTATTTCCTTTATAAGCTGTGTAAAAGACTCCATAATAGTTTCGTACACCTACTCGTCAGATGACGATATTAGGTCCTAATATTATGGGAGGTGAACCTATCATTACGTCATTTTCTTGTTCAATATCAGCCCATCAGGCTTAAACTGCAAATAATCATAACTAAACAGTACTTTGACACCTAATAATTTGCTCATCCTTGTTCAAAAGCTTTACAAATTCGAACTTTTGGAAATCAAGCTAAACCAGTCAAAGGCCTAAAGGCATACACAAATTAACGGCCAATCTAGGAATTCCGCCAAAATGCTTTGTACACATTATGCCTGTATTATGAACATATATCTATACAAGGTGTTCCGCCTTGTTTCGCTCGTGCCTACGCTCACTATGCTAATACAGAACACGAATGAAAACAAAATGGATGCGGTATTGTTTTAAGAAGTTGAGAGTTATGCTAATAAGAATGATCGTCGCATGAGTGGATTTGAATAATTTGTTTGTATGAGATTATTGAATGGCTAATGAAAAAAATAACTTTATCAAATGAATATTGAAATGTATATCGTCTCAAGATTGTAGTCAAATTCTACAGATTTAACAGTGAGCAGAAATGGCAGCAATATTATTGTTTTCTTTTAGTCTTATCACTATATCTGAAAATGTATGTTCTACTGTTTCATTTGCTACCAGTTCATCAACCACTACTAAAATTCATTATCTCTCGTCAAAATCACTATAAAGCCGATAAGTCTCTAAAATTTTATCATCTACATTCTTCGCTTTTCACTTCACAATACCAAGAACATAAAAGCACGCATCCAAACACACGCACATCCTTTTAATACAAATCCCAGCAACAAGCGATGACGGGCCGAGATACTGTGAAATCATAAATACACCTTTTGCAGTCCACCGCTTTGTCTCTCCTGCCTTTTTGCAGTTGGCTAAGCGTATGTTCCAGCGGAATGGTAACATTCAGTTAGACTTGCCGTATTAAATCCCGACATAATATTTGAAAAGGCTTTTAAATTAGGTGCTATTTTGTTTTTATTTGTTGTTTAGTGAGTTTTACGGTTATTTAAGATAGATTCATAGGAATTAGTATCTTTCATGATGACTTTATTTCCAACATTACCGTCATCATTATCTTCCTTACTTTGTCCCCAGTTACTTGAAGTCTCTGTGATGTTTCTTCTTTCATTCATCTCTATTATTAGCCCTTAACTATGTTTTCACCTTCTTTTTAGCCAGTCCATGCATTGTTCCTTGAGTTTTCCTCAATTATTATATCCACAGTCATACTCAAATCTCTTCTTACAATATTTCCCTCATTATTAATTTCAATCATATCTACCTTATTACGTCACGAACTATTCACAGTAGTTAGGAGATCCTTGTTCAGAAGTTAATTCTGACATTTACGGGGTTATGTGTTTGCTTCTAATAGTTCTAGTATGCTAACTTAATGCTGATTACCTTTCAGTTGCTGCGAGTTATTAATTGCTTTATTGTCTGTGAAGCAGTTAATCTTGTATATGCGTTCTTGTTGTCAACGAGGAGCCCTAATAAAATGTTTATAGTCTTTATAAATTATGTGGGGAGATAGGCAGCTGTCATATTCTCTGACTATCATAATTAAGACTTTGGAGTCATGCGTAGTCGCTTATAATCCTATAAGCTTTGCATGGATCTGTAAATTCTAGTACATTATATAATATTTTGTATACGTAAGCATCGTTACATAGGCAGTGGTATTTTGAAAAGCTACTAAAGCGTGCGCGTCGTTATTACGCAATTAGTTTTTTTGTGAAGAGCTTTTCTGTGGACCTCAAAGAAATCCTACATTATGAGTTTCAGAAAAAAAATTGTGTTTGATTCTGTCAATATCCTCAGTAGGATTTCACTTCTCAAACTGTTTAAAAGTTCTACAATTTCATTCAAATAGTTCTCACAAAACTCATTGTTGGAGCTTCACATTTGTTTGCACCGCGCATGCTCGAAGCTTTGCGTCATTGATCAGCTGTTTGGTACCCACACAACGCATTTCTGCTTGAAATGCTAATGTTTAAATGGCGTTATGTTCATTGAATTAAAGTTGTATGGCTGTTTAATTGCCTTTACGGCTGTTGAAGGAGTTAGCTGGTTATTTGGCTACTGACTTAAGTTATGCATAAGTCAACCGTTAGAAAAGGTCATTTAAATACCTTTACCGCCCATCGTTTTGTTAATATATACTTTTGATAGGTTTTTCCCATAATTAACTGCCTCGTTGGTCTAGTGATCGCAATCGCTACTGCTGAGCATGAGGTCCTGGGTTCGATTCCCAGATCGGGCAACGTGTTATTGGGTTTTTCTATCTGGAATTTCTCAGTAGCAGTCCGAAGTCTGGATTTGTGCCCGGTAGATGGCAATAGGCTCGCCCCCTATTACATGGGACTTAAACATAACTGGCGAAATGTGGGTGTACTATAGGTACACCTCTGCCCAACCCTTCGGGGAAACAAGGCGTGATGTTATGTTATGTTATGTTAATTGCCGTGGATTAAAAACAAAACTGCGTTTAAGGAAACAGCTGCAAGTTAGGAATTTCTTAATTATATGCTCATCATAGGCAGAATACCTCACTGAAAACTCCAGATGTAATGAAGAAACAACATACAACTAAACCGGTCAAAAGTGAACCTTATACAGCTAGAAATACAGCCCCAAATAAGACAGAAATATAGCCAATGGGGCAGCAAACATCTTACGCACAGTTACGATTAACCATTATTGTTGCAAGTTTAAAGCATAACCAACAAAAGTGTAGATACCGCTGCGGGCGCATATAAGCGACAAAAGCAATAACATATTCAGTTTGAAGATAGCGATACGACATAAATTATAACGGGTTCTTAGCTCTTTGACTACAAAAACTGTATATTACAACCAGTTTTCTGTTTCTTTTTTGTTTTGAAAAAAGTGTTACGTAGACATAAGTGACAACAATATCGTGATATCCTGCAACGGTATACCTTATTTTGACTTTATGTTGCTATATCCTTTACTAATTTTGCCATCCTTTTCAGACTGCAAATACGTGCGTAAAATAATCACGAACCAAAAGAATTACAAACATATTTGAAATTAGAACTGTCTCGTTAAGGCTTGGTCTCACTGCGTCTTTTTTGTCGCGCTGACGGCCCTCAATCACGCGCGCCCACGAACCGACGTTGTTAATTAAAATATATTACTGCACCGCAGTCGCGATCGATGACGTTGAGAAGATGCCGTGATTAGAACCAGCCTTAACTTAGTGACTTGTATATAGAGCAGAGGCAGCCTCAGTAATGTATGGTCGTATGTGTACTGATGGGAACTTTCGAGAATTATTTGAAAATCGTGCGTCGTTCTTAATTGAGTGCTATAAATTTGGTTGTTAATTCGTTTTGGATGTTCGGTAAGGAACAGTGATTGCTGATGATCTTGATTATGTTTATGGTCAATGATAATGCTGTTTGGTTCTTCAGTTGCATTAAAGCTCTTTGATTTGAAGACCACAGAGTAGTTTGTTGGTTCTCCTTGACAGAACTTGCCTGCTAAGCACTTACAAGTCTTTTGAATTGTAATTACTTACGGTTTAAATTAAGTCTGAAATTTACTGTACATCCTGTAACTGTTTAGGCATTTTGGATTGTTATTACGTAAGAACTGCTTATCTTGATCTAAAGTAGCTCCAAATTCTCCGATATATGATAATCCCATATATCATCAATCTTCATTATTTTTTCTTCATTTATTCGTATATCCTAAACAATAAGTTCCTTTACATAGTACAAAGCTATCTTAACACTGCGTATCTTATACTTATCTTCGCATTTCATGTCATTGACAACTCCATTCTGTTACCATTTAACAGTTCTGTCTGCCTTAACAAACCAATCCAATAGATAACTTATCTGCAAACTTAGTTGCCTTTGGCAACTCCAAATTATTTGGTACAATAATTATTGACATCATAATTTTAGATAATCTTAGTTATGGTCTGTTGGTAGGATATTAAACTTTAGGGTGAAGGACGAGGGTGCATGTTTGAATGGTGGTAAAGTGATAATAAATTGGCAGATTGTTAAAGTTTAGGTGCAAGTATGTCTATTGGGGTGACCATCTGTCCATAATTTTCTCAAAATGGCAGTTTTCTATGACCGTTATCAGACATTTTCTTAAAGAACAAAAATCTTAGCGAGGTCAACATTGTACCTACTAGAAGATATATAATATAATATTATTTATTCTTTTTCTTCAGATTAGTATAATCAGCCTTAATATTCCCACTGCTGGGACACAGGCCTGCTCTTTCTGTGAGAGGTAGTGGGTCACACTCCACCACGCGGGCCCAGTGCGGGTTGGTGGATGTCATATGTCTTCAATTTTTTTGGTTCTAGGACATGTTGCTTTCCTCACGACCTTTTCCTTCACTATTTTGGAAGCAGTGGTGATGAAATAATTTACAAAAGTTAAGTGCCCACTTGGGTTCAAACTCACGTCCTACAACTCGGAAGTCGCTGCCGTAACCACTGGGTCACCACTGCACCATCAGATTATGTTTAATGATATTCACAAACTTTACCGTGATTTGCACAGGTAACTGTGCTCGTCACGTTACTCTTTATTTATACGCTTGGAGGTCTAGAATCATGTGGTGAATCCACGGTAACAGTTTGTTCATCGATATCCCTGCCTACATCTGTGTCGATGCCTCCATCAGTGTGACAACTTTTCGTGATGAAATATTCTTTACCAAAAACCAAGCTACATTTCCACAAAATTCCATCAAAATCTATTCGGTGGTATATGCTTCACACATTTTTCTATCACAGAGCAAAGCTCGTTGCTACTTCATTCATCTAAAGATATATGAGTATATCTTATAGATAAGACAATCTCACTAATTAGCCTTCCTACTTCAGTTCTTGTTCTGAACACTGCCTCTATTGTATACCGGAAGAGACAAGTTAACACTTTAAATATTGACATCCGGTCTCTTATTTACATTAAAGCTTAGTGGGTATATAGCGTGTTACTTTATTAATTTTGTCTATAGATAATTGTTTTACGTTATTCTTTTAAGATCACTTTTGGAGATATTTTGTTCATTTTCTGTCGCTTTAGGTCCCCTTAGATAATTTCATTTTACTCTGTATTAAGAACAGCAGTGTTATTATCAACCTCCTGCTTTTATTTATCGACTATTCAGAGTATTCTTTCTTGATTACCATCATTATCTTTATTACAATCTTCCCATCCTTTCTTTTGTCTGCATGTTTTCTAATAGCCATTAACATTTTATTGCTTAATTTATCATTATCAGCTATCATCTACGAGTATTCTTCTTTTATTACCAACTGCTTTAAGACCCATCCTTTCTTAGGTCACCTTCTATTCTTGTAGCCATTCTCACTTTACATTTTCATTACTATCAGAGCAGTGGTGAGGAACATTTTTAAAGTAGGTCATACAAAAAAAATTGAAATGTATACTAAACCATGGAGACCCTACGGTGCCGGTAGCGGTGGGCGTATGGCTAAGAGCTGAGCGGATTAAGATAAGCCAAAGTAAACAACAGACTTAGATTCGGAGAATGTTTCACGCCAATTACAGCGGTTCTCTGAACCTGATCTACATCGTACATAATGTAATGATACCACCTTCTGGGTAGACTGGACCCTGTTCGAACCATATTTGGGTAAAAGCTGGGATGACGGCATCCATAGAGAGTTATATTCATGGAGTTGTTTGAAAGAAGTCGTCGAAATAGATATTTGGGAATCTGAGGGCTAGAATAGCTATCGCTTCTCTATGATACTACGCTAAGACCTATGTCACGTGAATTTTCGGTAGCTTGTGTAAACCCCATAATTTCTTTGGCGTTTTTACTAGCGTCATCGCTAATCGAATGTTACTTTGTCAAGGCGTCGGATCCCTTAGAAAAGTTATAGGGTGAAAGTATATTATAACTTGGTTTAATCGTAAATTCCTCACAAGCCAGACCTGTATTTAAAAATAATGTCTGATTTAATTTGTTTAAACCTAACGGAATCAAAAATGTATTATATATCATAGATATGTGATGTAAGCACGTGAAGACTAGAATATCTTAGTTATTATTTCAAACGTTATTTGTAAGTACGGATTCCATTTTAGAAACAAATGAACTCGACATACCCATAGGTCCACATTAGAATTCCCTGTGGCTGCTGTTACACATAAATTGCATTGGCAAGAAACATACAGACAGTAATCGTAAATAAATAGTAGCAACTTTTTATCTCACACATAATAAAAATAAACCAAGTCCTTGAAACATTCGATGCCTGTTTGTGACACCCAAGCACTACAATATCACCAACTTTGGCGTGTTGGAGATAGAAAAATCTATCAATCTCTGGGGTTATAAAATTGTTGTATACAATATATTGTAAAACATTTTATGAGAGTAACGGTGGAGTTTCTTCTCCATTCTTAAACTACCTTTTGGAAGGGGCGATTCAAACCAATTCTATTTTAATTTTAAGTGTAAATGTTGACGTTCAATTGTTCCGTTTTGTGCCTATTTGAAATAAATGCTTTGACTTTGACTTTGACCCTATAACGTGTTGACAGCTATTTGTTTGACAGGGACAGATAGAATTATACTGTCTATCATCAATAGCGATCTGTTTTTCACTGATGGTGAATGTAGACTTTCAGGGTCCCTGAGTTTGATTCCCGGGGAGGCAGGTGTTTTCGAGTTTTCCATTAGCAAACTCTCCGCCGATAACTCTGCCGATAAATGTTTATTAATTCCTAATGAGAATTCGGTGAGAACCAATACATCAAATAAGTACATAAACAATACACACCTACATTTATATAGTAATACATAATAATTGCACACATCCCCCTCCCGACCCTTGCTCGAGCCAGCCCGCGCCGCTGAGCCTGTAGCTATAAATTCGTCCCAAAATCTAATAAATCCTGATCCAGCTAGTCTCTTGCTGCCCTCTTCCAGCGACGCCCTAAGCCGAGGTCCGTACCCCACAGGGGGTGCCCTTAGCGTTGTCGCTTAGTTTTAGTTAGTATTTAAGTTTAAGTCCTGGCTGGAGGCCTTAATTTATTAGGGCACCACAGGCAAGTCCGCTTAAGCAGACGACAACCTTATAGGTTGACCTGCGAGAGGCCATACATAAAAAAAAAAAAAAAAAAAAAATTGCACACATCCACAACTGCTTACTTTACACATGTTTTAACACTTTACTGAGACCCCTGGGGCGGTGTATGTCGTGAGGTGGAACGGGTCTCGAAAAGCTGGCTAGGTATAGATAATGCTGTAATGTGAGTCGGCAGACTGACAAACAATCGAGGTCGATTTATTGGAAGGGTATCCTTAGAATACATTAATAGTATCTACATTGTTTTGAGAGAATAGGAATGTTATTGGAAATACCTTTTAGTTTGTTGAAGCAGTAAAGGAAAGTTAAAGTTGGCAGTTGAAACAAGCGAATCAGGAATCTCCTGTTTGTTCAAAATAGTATTCATTATCATAATTAGCCTTTTAGGGTTCCGCACCCAAAGGCGTGTCTGTCTGTCAGCGGGCTGTATCTCGTGAACCGTAATAGGTTGACAGTTGAAAATTTTACTTAGGGTGTACATTTCTTTTGCCGCTATAACATCAAATAATCAAAATAAATAAAATTAAAATATTAAAGGGAGTCTCCATAAAAGAAACAAGATTTGTTCGGCGTTCTTTGTGACATGGAACCCTTCGTGTACAATTCCGACTCGACTTGGTTGGATTTTTTAATTGTTGTGTTAAATTTTCCTTCATATGGTGTTATTACTTAGCAGATGAAACGACTGAACTCTTAAAGAATTCCAGTTATTGGCATAGTATATTTGTCCTACATTCTTATCCCGTATCAGATATTACGTTCTCATTCACTCTCTTTATCTCTATGATTATCATCTTTCATACAATCCTTAAATCTTTTCCTGGGTCTACCTCTCTTGTCAAAGTATTCTGGTGGAAGACCCTTCAACATTCTTATAAGTCACTCTCTACGTCACATGCGTTTCGTCATAGTCATTGGCGCAGTTGTGATGCTTAAATTAACTGACCAACATGTTCACATAAACGCCGCTCTTCGTACCAAATACCTGTGGCTATTTCTGGTTTTCTTTAGACCGTCTGCAATCTGACCTCTAGCCCAGATAAACCAAGTATTCACCGTCTGAACGTATCGTTAGTAGACAATTCAAAGATGTCTATGCTTACATATTATACAGGCTATCCCGTGAGTCGGCGTCGGGTGGTATGTCGGGTCAAAACAGTTTTCAGAAAAAAAAAATGCTACAGGAGTTAAAAGACCGCCACAGGCAGTAGATTTTCTGTTTTTTTTTTAATAATGCCTGTAAATTTTTAAATACATAGCATAGTTTTTTTTTAATTTATTTTTCTTTTAAACTACGAGTATTATGACTTGACCTATCACCCGATTTCGGCTTGACGTCGACTTACGGAACACCCTATAAGTGACGACAAATTAGAAGATGCGCCTTAAGATTAATATACAAACATATATCCTTCACAATTTTTGTATAGAGCCGTCTCACGAAATAGAACGAAACGTTTTTTGTTATTCTTTTCATGATGGAGATTTAATGTCTACGTTTCTGAAATAAAAAAAAGAAGTAATACTAACAGTTAAGTGTAAAATAATAGGCGCATTTTTGATAATTTCTTTTATACATCGGTTTGGTATGCGATCATTAATCATAAGTCTTTATATCTAGGGCTGGCAAGAAATTATTTTCTTATATTACTATTATTTTTTGCCTTGGAGCCTTCAATTCTCTTTAAAGGAAAATGTTATGTAACTGTTTAGATTTTCTTAAATTGCATTTAATCGATCAAAGATTTGTGAATTTGTTGGATACAAGGTTTGATTCAGTGGGTGATCACAATGAAAGACGAATGATTTATATAAAACGGCCAAGACATTTTTTTTTAAATAAAAAGACACGAATAATAATATAAAATAATGATGATGACTGATGATTATAATGTTAATGTTACGGACAAAACAATAATGAATGCAAGTAAGTGCGTATAAGTAATGGCTGCCAGGAAAAGGCATTGTCAAGTGAATTGAGAAATAGAGATGTCCCGACATCCTAAATAAAATAGTGATGAACTTGTAGCGTTCCAACAGAAACATTTTGAGATTAGCGAGATAAAACAAGTGTGTAGGATCGTGGGTGTTCTGTAGTTTCTGCCTACCTACATGGGAAGAAGGCGTAAGTTTATTTATGTATGCATGTAATCATAACGGTTTTTCTGTAATTACCTCTAAAATACTTCATGATTTAAAAATCTTCTCATGAAAAAATTCTGCCTATTTTAGCACAAAAATGCCAACCAACCATAAACATAAAAACATTTCAAAGCTTAATAAAAATTCCGGCTTCCATCATAAAATTAACGCTGAGGCAACCTTAGAGATACAATGGTCGGCAAATTATCGTATATACCTCCGTGTGAGATGAAAGGCCATCGACTACAGACAGCCACAGGTACTTCTTAATAGTTTGACTTCGCCAGCGCATTTGTTTCATGGCAATAAAGAAGTTTTCATAGTTCAAGTGTTACGAAGACGTGCGGTTGATTGTACAAGGCCTCATGAGTCCGACTGTACTTCAAATAGTTAATGGAAACTTTGATGGTTTGCTTCAGAATTGTATGGAAGGATTATATGTAGGCTTTTTTTTAAGAAATCTGTGTAAGGTCTGGGAGCTGTTTAAGATTTTAAAGGAATACAATGTTAGGCGTGTAAGATAATAAATGTTTTTTTCTGAATGATGCAGGTATTAAAAAACTACTTACTGTGTTTCGTATTTAATCGATGTTTTCCATTTAATTTTAACTAACGTTATGTTTTCTTTTGTTTTCAGGTATGTTCCCACCATTTAGAGAAGTAGTTTATAATAGTTATTATATATTGGTAAGTCTTTCACATTTAAGTCAATCCTGATAAACGAGTTCAGCGTAACAGTGCGGCCGTCGAGAGAATGCGTTCTTGACACCCGCCAGTTTTACACAAACGAATATGTATTTTGCGAATTCGATCTCTATTAGTAACTAGTATCTTCTTCGTTCCTTTACTGTTCTATTGTTTTAGTAACAAATTCGTGTGTAAACGCACGGTAATAACTGTTCACAGCGAAACTTTCATCTTCAAGCTACAATTTCTCTCAGAACTTTCCAATTCCAAATCATGTAAGTAGTCTGACTTCAAAGCGAATCTAACAACAATACAAAAGACTTTATGTGTCGGTATGTGTGCCACAATAGCCCACAATGGCCCAACATCTTCCATCTACCTGCAGATGTCGGTAATAATGGTAATTATTATGGGTACAATTTGGGTAACTGAATTTTACAGGTAGGGAGGTTGTTAGAGGCTGTAAAGCTCAAAGTTTCGTTATTTAGTGGAATTGGCATTATTTTAGTATTGCAGTGACGTTTTCCTTAATTTCACACAAAAGGTTGCAAAACGATATTGTTAAAAAATACTCGAAATTTGAGAGTTTAGTAGAGTCCATAATACTACTTAAGATTTTCTTTCCCGAATTCAGAAAATTAAGGATCATAAACCTTTTCTTAATATTAGTTGACTTTACCACTTGTCAATAAAATAAAGTGGCATTTCTATACAAATGTGTCCCCTCCCGACCCTTGCTCGAGCCAGCCCGCGCCGCTGAGCCTGTAGCTTTAAATTCGTCCCTAATTAATATCAATCCTGATCCAGCTAGTCCCTTGCTGCCCTCTTCCAGCGACGCCCTAAGCCGAGGTCCGTACCCCACAGGGGGTGCCCTTAGCGTTGTCGCTTAGTTTTAGTTAGTATTTAAGTTTAAGTCCTGGCTGGAGGCCTTAATTTATTAGGGCAACCACAGGCAAGTTCGTTTAAGCAGACGACAACCTCATAGGTTGACCTGCGAGATGCCATTCAAAAAAAAAAAAAAATATACAAATGTGTTGTATTGCAGTCATGCAACGTCCATTTTTCGAGCTAACATTTTGAATTGGACACACGAGCGGTTTTTGTTTAACTTTTTGATTTTCGTTTCGACAACCAGCGCCACCAATAATAGCACAGATAACTTGGTCGTACATTACCTACATAGTCAGTTATAGAAGAGGGACAGTTTGACAACTCAAAACAAAGTTTGAACACCTCTGACTCAGCAGGTACTCTTAAGTCATTGGCGCCAGACAGCCAGGGTTTTTTTATATTTTTTTCTCAAAATATCCCATCATTGACTGGGTGTATCTTTTGTGTAACATTGTTACATTTGTGCATAGATTGTGTCCGAAGATCTCTCCAAGTGTAATGATACCTTTACTATTATTACTAAGGAATTCTTCAAACTATATTGAATAGGCTTGGAAGTAATAAAAATAAATCAGCTGTAGTTAAGCCAGAAATTTTACTAGATTATTGTGATTTTCTGAAAAACTATTACCATTTCTAGTTTTGTCAAAATCTTTTATGTAAAGAACATAACAGGGTAAATTCTCGTATTTTTTAAGAACCTTTGCATTTTAAACTCGTTCTCAATCTGTCAAAAATACCTATAATTTTCATACATTTAAAAATGTTTGTGAACTTGGCAGATCATTTCCCAGCAGAGTATAAAAAGATGTGAGTTCTATCCGCAAGCGGCTGAGTTCTAGAGTCCCTTTATACATTAAAAAAAATTGTTACTTAGTAGTGTCAAGATTTTGACATTTGTGTGTCGCCGAGAGGTGAGACTGTGACTAGATTTAGAACGTTTTTAATTACGGGAATTGGCCTACAGATTTAATGGCAGCAGTGGATGTACTATACATAGGACATCTCTTCCTACTACTAGGACTTGTCTTCTTCTTCCCTTCGTTGATTACAGGCGTGATGTTTGTTATATCTTTACCCATGTTAGAGTTGATCAGAGTTTCAGACATCGGAGGTCAATCTATACTAAAACCTGACTATTGAAGTTTATGAATCCACGTATACCACAATAATGGAAGACGTGCCACGTGAATGATAGTTTGAGACCTCAAGCATTGCAATTTGGTGAATAAACCTTAATAAAATTTACCACACACAAAGGGCAATCAAAATACAAACAAATAGATCGAAGCTGCAAATGTACGAACATTTTATCTGATTAAATAAGCTTCAACAGCCTAATCACACTTAGGAGATTCGTATTTTTTTTAAGATTTTGTGTCGAATCGAGAAGTTTTAATGCACCTAAACCAAACACTTAAGTATTTGGTTTAGGTACCTTAAAACTTCTACAAATGTATTGAAAAATGATCGGATCAGTCTAAAACCTGACAAATCCGTCCAAAATAAAATCACGATTCGTCAAGTCGGATAAGTTTAAGAGGTGGTTTTTCTTCGCTAAGTAACTTCACATTTATATTCCCAACTGTAAACCAATATGGCGTGAAAAGTAACTATAAAACCAGAAACCGTTCGATCAGATTCTGCCTTGATCATGAACCTATGATATGTCAGTGTTAACGATCAGGTCAAAATCCATATATAACCATGCTATAATCGGTAGGGAACCTAAACAGTTATCAATTAAAATGCATGCTAAAACTAGCAACTAACTTTTTGACCCTGCCTTCCGCATACTCCATATTCATGTAAAGCCGTGATATGATATGCGCGGATCGCATGCGCAGGAGTCGTTTAGTGATGCTCCTCGTGTTACAGCGCGTAAGTCGCGGAAAGTGGTTATGATGTGTCATAGTTGAGTTAGTACGGTGGAGGAAACTAACTGTTTGTTTAGTTTAGAAGTGGTAGGTTTTGCTAAATCAGAAAGCTTGGGACGATGCTTGGACTCAAATTGAAAGGGGTCGAGTTGTACTCGATTGATTGTCAAAGGTCTTTTAATTATTTGTACCGAATAGTTAATATTATTTAAGAGTAGTGGTGGTCAATTGGTGACAGCCCCGATTAATGTGTTGTTATTCGTGGGTACGAACGCAGTTAGGCGTTTTACTTTGTGTAAATAATTTCATCATCACTGCTCTCAAAACGGTGAAGGAAAACATAATCGAAGACAGGTGACATCTACCAACCCATTCTATAACCCATATAGGTATACTCGAAGAGATGAGGCCTGTGTCCTAACAGGTGGAAACTGTTTTAGTCTGATTATGCTAGTAGATATTTTCGACACCATTATTCATGTGATGCTAATCGGTTTTCATGAAAGCCGAGTGTTTCATGATTTGAAAGCAGCATTAAGCTATAAATTCTAAGCAAAATACAAAGTATGCTATTTTCATATGTGGTGGTATAAAAAAATGGTAAGTTAGTCACCTAAAGGCATCTTTGAAGGTTATAATTTTAGCGTTCTCAAATAAAAAAAAGCCATTCTATACCTGTGACGCATCCTGACCTATGCCTTTCGATGCAGCCGAGTCTATTTTAAAACCTAGCAATGAAGATCAAGGGTTTAAAAAAATATTAATTATAATCAAGAAATCTTTCGTATACATTGTAAATTCCCATTTATTAATGATCTTGAGGCCCATCATTATGTATTGTAAAAAAATAAACATGGCGGTGTGTTGATATAACAAAATTGCACGCATTAACTTTATATCGAAATATTTTTTTAATGTTTTTAGAACTTTATTATACCTGGTATTGATATTAGAATTATTTTGTTATTAACTTAGATTCTTGTTGGATTGTTGTTAGTTGAATATGTTATCTGTTTTAGTTCTTAGGCGTTACCTATACTAAAGCATGTTTTCAGTTTCATTTAATTTCTGCTTCATCAAAAAATCTAAATTAATTTAATCTTAATGCGACCTAGTCGACTGATTTAAGCCCTAAAATTATGATTTTGCTTACAGAATTGTTAACACTGTTTTCAATATATAAACCATTATTTAACTGAAACTCATCTCGTTAAAATCCATCTTGTTTTTAACTATAATACCCAAGAAAAAATCGGAAACTTAAAAAGTTGAAACTCGCGTGGACAACCCTGTTTTATTTTCAAATAAATAAATAGTCAAGCATATGAATATGCATATGAATTAATGTATGGGTTCTGCATAGTACGTTATTTCAAGCTGTTAAGAAAAAATATATTCTTTCGTGCTAGGAGTGATGTTAATGATAGAAAAGTGAAAAATAAGGTGTGTTTTAAAACTTTCATCTAATGGTATTATAAGATCTAGGCTGCAATCAGTATTTTCATATGGATGTAGCATTCAATAAACATTAATCCCGTAACAAATGATGAAGATAATACACATTTTAGTAATCTTTTAAGTATAACTGAGGTTCTCTTCAAAATAAAGCTTCCCTACATTGTTTCACCACTAAATCTATGCTCATATCTCATGATACAGTTGCGTAGTGGTTACGGAATACTAAAAAAATCGTCGGCCGCTCTATAAAAGTAATTAACTCGGACTGAAGATAATTGATGAAGCTCAAAGATTACTACCTTAGTATACCATCAGACACTTCAAACTAAAACAGACTTTATCATCTCCACGTAAATATGGTTTTCCAATACCAGCGGTGCCGTGGACCGTAATAAAAGTACGGAGATGGGCGTAGGGCCAGAGGAATAGAGGAATATAGTTTTTTTTTAGGTTATGGCGTAGATTCCCCCTCGGTATTATTATAAAATCTTCAAGTTCGACCATTTTTGTTTTGGATGTGTGACGGATGGTGTTTTGACTATAGTGCAGGTAGATGTATGAGGTTGTGTGTGTGCTTGACTGTGTGTGTTTCTGTGGCCAGTAATTTTGGTCAGGGTTTTGTGCTTGGGGCTTAACGTAATGATCAGTTCTATGTGTATAGGTATGGGTCTATTTCCAAGTTTTTACTTTTTTTTAGGTTATCAGAGCATCGAAAACATGACTATACTTTGCTTTTGCTCCACTTTTGCGCAAACGTAACAGTTATGTAAAAGAATAATGACAGAATGATATTTTGAAAGTCTAAAGACGTTTTGATTGGTAGCGATTTATTATGTATTAAATATAATACAAAATGCTTTTTTATACGCATGCATTTTATAGGCTGATCGCAAGTAGGTCAAAGTGACTGGCAGAACTTGTTGTTTAATCTGTTGCAACCAATTCTGTCAGTGTTATCCTAAATCTATTACGAGAAACGGCAATTTACTTCTAATGTCCAATAAATAGAGTATTCCTATATAATTTCAAGGTTGAAGAACCGTTTTGCTGTTTACAATGGAGAAATCAATCGAAAAAAGACTGCATCATCGTTGTACAATTTCGCGCGCATTGTAAAATGATGGCTGCGTTTTTTTTTCGTCATGGGATATGGTTATTCAGACTTTTGTATCTGTGCGTTGTTTTTTTAATGGACCCAAAGCGATAGATTGTGCTGCCTTCGGTCTTACGTTTAGGAATGCATAGCTATAAAGGTATATTTCGATGGTCAATCAAATCATGATGAAGGTCTGTAAAAAGAGGTGTAACGAAAGAAACAAAAATTTTTGTACCTATATTTTTATAATAAAAGATAATCGAGAACTCACTTCATTGCTTAACTAATTAGGTATCTTAATTATTGAAAAAAAACTTAAAAAAAAAAACATCAAAATGTATTATTTACACTCCATAAAATATAAAAATATGAAGTAAACTTTATAATATCTACAAACATGAAAAAAAAAAACTGTCGGCTTTTGAGCCACATACGTGTTAATATGCTGTCCCTAGGACAAAGGGGTTGTTTTTTATACCCCAGGGTTGCAATACAACCCATCCTTTATGCATTTATGATGTCCGGTTGTAAAACAGAAATCTCCCATTAGCAAAGATGCTTCGGAATTTTTCGGGTAACATCGGTAGCAAGGTGCTATGTCAGTTTGTGAAGGTGAGATTTTAGAGAGCTGTGTAGTATATATAATTCAAAAATGGTATTTTAATGCTAGAAATTTCTAAGGTCCTACTGGAGGATAAGGACCTAGAGGATCATGAAGTGGGTTGTCAGAAACTGATAATGATCATGATGTTGTCGAGAAAAGTAATGAAAGAAATGATCATATCGGATTTAATAAAAATCCTTACATTTTGTGATGGTTTTGTTTAAAATGAAAAGGAATTTATAGAAAATAATGATCTCAAAGAGATACCATGAATGCTCGAATGTGAATCTGAATATAAATATAAAATATCTTCTAAAATTTGTAAATTATTTATGTACACTCAGATATACAGGAACTCAACAGCCAGCTACAAAGTCTCTAAACAGATATCAAAACTCGTTTCGTAAACCTTCTTGCATTAAGCGCCATGATCTTCCGGCCTTGCAACCTCGATCGCCCAACCGTTCTGTACACCGGCCATAAAATCGGTCAACCTGGTAAGTTTCTTCAATCAACCAATTAATTGAACCCTTGTATTGTCTGTCAAACGATTCCTACATGACATATAAGGGAATCTAAGTAATTTTCTGTCTTTTGCCATCTTTATTGACGTGTCACACGGACTCTGATGATAGATTGACGCTTTTAACAGCTCAATCAGCTGCCGTTGAAATAAATGCCGCAGTATTTGTTCAGTAATAGTCGCGGTTCCTTAAGAAGGAGTATTTACTTGTATTAGAAACTTTTTTCTTGACTGGAAGGCAGTGGATTAGTGAAAGCTGCATTTGTGTGGTAGGAATTAGATGGTTGGCTTGCAGCTGCACATAATTGAGTTATTGGTATAAAAATTACATGTGACGAAAACTTTTAAGCTGCATGAATACCGATTAGTTCATGTTACTAACTGAAATAGTAAAAGTAAGTAAGGCCTAGGTTTATGATAGATCTTGAAATGTTTATTTTTATTTTTGTAACAGTTTTTATTTCATCATCTTAACAAATCGTCTATTCTAACTTATAATTCTGAGAAGATTGTAGCCATCTTAATCCTCAGCAAACTGATAATTAGTAACCATTATGTGGTTTTACCACAAATGGTGTTGAGGTTTTAATTGATACTGGTTGGTAGTTTTAACCAACTCTTCAATCAGTCCTAAAATTCCAGTACCTCTTCAAACAGCATCTTTACATTCCTTCCGCCAGTGGTAGCCACAAAATACGAAACTACCACAGACTACAACAAACAAATGTGTCAGTACTGTGGCTGCTGACATTCACTGAACTGCAATGCGTTTTTGCTGTGTAAATAGTCGGTTTAGTTTCTAGGCAACCATTAACTCACTGGGAAGTATGCGATACGATGAAGATGTGTTTTGTTTCGGATGAGGCGGTTCTGTGATTGGCTTTTGTTTTTGATTCTTGATTTGATTTCGTTTCCAGGATATTAGATTATGTTTTTAAAACTAAATATGTTTTGTCAGAATCTTGTGTGTACCTGTATCTAGTAGGTATTTGCCAATAAGGCTATCTTTTGAAACCCAAAATACCCTCGCATCGATCACCAAAACATGAAAATAATCTACAAATACGACTCCATCTTTCCATTCAGTCTAAACTTAATTACACATTGCGTCTCAGAGTTATTATTGTCAATGGAATTCATGTGTCAAAAATCAAAATTGATTTATTTCGTCTATATACACTTACCACACTGCAAAATAGACCATATTTTACTTAATTTATTAATTCGTTAAGTTTAAATACCACATCCACTCTTCCAACATCTCGTAGTGATGAACTACCCAGTTTCTGTGAGCGGCCGTTTGCGGAACCGAGTGATGTTATTAAGTTTTCTCCACAATTATACTTTGCATTCTTCGAGTTGTTAAGTTAGAAAGCTCCCCTTTGATATGGCGATAGTTTTTTGTACCTTCGTCTCGTTACTGCAGTTTTCTTAGCACTTACTCCATGTGATCGGTCAGGGAGTGTTGCTGTTTACTCGATTAACGCTTACTCACTTCCTTTCTTAGTTTTTTTGTTGTTTAATTTCGGCTTGAACTTGTTTAGGAAGGTGAGCAGAGATAATCTTGTAAGATGGAAATGATGGGATTGATGAGAGATTGCGTAGAGAAGTTGTAAATATTCCTGATGATGCTAAAGTTAAGGATAAGACTACTATTGAAAAGAGAAAAATCATACGTGATGTTGGTGCAAATAAAGTGAACCCGGTACTCTCGCTAAAAAAACAAACAGCAAGCACTATCAATATCTATCTCCACAAATCAAAACACAATCCTAAAGGATCTACCACATAAAATTCAATTACTTCATTTGTAGCTACTAAAACCAGCACAATATAGCCCTGGGGTCCTTAATAGACACTTTTACAACTTGCCTTAAACAAGTGTCAGCCCTTGATAGATTTCTCCAGCCAACTGCCCATATTAGCAGTCAGTACGTAAGTCAATAGAATCAAATAAATCATTGCTTCAAGTTCAAATCTATCTATCACACATCAGTTTTTGCTTATAAAATGCGAAAGGACGTATAATGAGGCAATAACTGGTATTTACCGGTTTTTTCCGATTTCTACGCTCGCGGTGATTGGTGCGTTTTGTTTAGATAGTGATAGAATTGTTTGGTTGATGGCTTTTGTTGTTGTAAGAAGAGAATTGGTATGATTATGTTTAGGTATTTTTTTTGTTGGATAGGCATTTTGTTTACGAGAAAGTCCTAGGCATTTTTAACTCACGTATAAAAAATAACGTACAGTTATATGAAGTTTTAAAAGATGAGCGTCCATTGTTAAGGTGTTAAAGCCAATCATTCACTCTTATATTTTATAATCAACTAAGACTGTAGGCTGTCCACTACTGGGTACATTTTCTTACCATGTAACCATGAGTTTGGCACATGAATCTAGATCATGAACAGGCATGATTCATGAAAAATCTACGCTAGAGACCGTAGATTTTTGTCGGTAAAAGTCTGCTCTTACAAAAGTGCGACACCTACGCGGTCAAAATTTATGGAACAGCATTAAAAAAAAATATAAGTAACGAAAAATTTTGAGGCACGGCCAAAGATCTTGTAGGTACCAACTGAATCCATGCTTACAGTATGCTCTTCTATGTCCCTGCTACTGTATTGTGCATACGATAGAAGAAGAAACAGATGAAACACCAAATGTGATGACGCAATTCGAACATGGCTTTCCAATAGCAAGAGCGAATATTTACGTACCGATCGGTGGCCCAAGTGCACAGCCCATTCAATTATCCGATAAAGAACCGTAACTGGTTATAACCATTACAATAGCAGTTCCTTTGACAGGTGATTCTAGATAAATTATGAGTTTAATGTGAACCTATTTCCTTGCACTCCGGTTTTACTGCACATGAAAGTGTAACCCTGGCTTTCACTTATTAGTGAGGTTGTAAATTTATATGAACCTGTATAACTTTGTGATTATGACGATATTTTCTTGGCCTACCTTCTTATTGTAATGAGGGCCTAGATTTACGGCCGAACCCAATAACCTAAGACAGCTAGCTACTGGTGATAGACAGTACAATTCTTTCCGTCCCTGTCAAACAAATAGCTGTTAACACGTCATATGATTGCAACTGCCTCGTTGGTCTAGTGGTCGCAATCGCTACTGCTGAGCATGAGGTCCTGGGTTCGATTCCCAGGTCGGGCAACGTGTTATTGGGTTTTTCTATCTGGAATTTCTCAGTAGCAGCCCGAAGTCTGGATTTGTGCCCGGTAGATGGCAATAGGCTCGCCCCCTATTACATGGGACTTAAACATAACTGGCGAAATGTGGGTGTGCTATAGGTACACCTCTGCCCAACCCTTCGGGGTAACAAGGCGTGATGTTATGTTTATGTGTTATGTTATGATTGCATACTTTGGATTTATTGGGAAGTTAGAACCAGATATTGATAGGTTTTTCTATCTCTAGTACGCCAAAATTGTAGATAGATACTTTATTGGGTTCGGCCGTTAATGACAACGATGATGACAGTGATAACGATGCAGGTGATGGAAAATGTCTATAATTTATTGGATTGACAAAAGCTACCGAAAAACTAATGTCAATCCTGTTGGAAGTCGTTGTAGATAAAGTGAACGCTTTGAAAGCGATTGTCACTCTTGTGTAGGCACTCTATAGGAGCTAATTTCAGCAGTGGACAAATAAAGCATCCTTTATTTGTCCTAGACTCTAGGATCCCCAAGTTATTACAACATCAATACGCATCAAAGCGTAGTAGGATTAAACTCGTAAGATGTTTGGCCTACACCCAGAGCTAGGATATGTAAGAACTAGGCCTAGAAACCTTGTTCTAAGTACAGCTTTAGTCATTATCAACACTTGTACTCTCTTATCGTTCAAATGGGTATCGATAATTTTTTTTAAAACAATTTTCCACAACACATCGTAATCAGAAAGGCCTCTTCTCGGTGAGAGGGCATGGGCCGTAATCTACCACGCGGGCCCAGTGAGTTTGGGTAGCTGTCACATGTCTTCGATTTTTTTGGTTCTAGGACATGCTGATTTCCTCACGATGTTTTCTTTTACCATTTTAAGAGCAGTAGTGAAGAAATAATTTACACAAAGTAAAGCACTGGTCTAGGTTGGCTACCCACGACCGTAAGTCCACTCGTAAGTCGCGGTCGTTACCACTGGGCCACCAAAATCAATCAATTTTATGTAAAAAAAAAAAAAACACAAAACTCGTCTTCCGCGTTTTGATGCTAAAAAACCATTTACCAGACATAACCGGTCTAAAGTAATGAAATGAGTTTGTAAATTATGTGCCATTCATGGTATGAATTGACCTAGAGAACGCCTAGCGGATTGAGTGTAGAGTCATTATTAAAAAGTTGCTTTTACCCGCAGCTCTGCCCGCGTGGGATTCGGGATAAAAAGCCTATGTGCCTCAAGAATGTAGGCCGCGCACATCCGTTGTGATTGACATGAAAAATTACTGAGTTTTCAAGAAAAATTGTTAAACGTTTTGTGATGAAACTGTGTGCTAAAAATGTCTTACTGCGATCATTAATATGCCTGCAAATCTGATTGAAGTTCTTTGGTATATTAGCTGACGGATCATATTCTTTACATAATTTCTTGGTAGGTTTTTATTTACTATTAGCTTTTTAAGTGTAACGTAACGTAGTCAAAATGTTTGGAACAACTAATCTAATTTTTAATAACCGACGGAATACTTCGACGGGTTCTGAATCATGTAATAAATCTATGCTAACGAGTTGCGCGTCGATGAATGGATGCCCACCCTTAAAGAGAAATTACGGACGTCTTGTCTATAAAATTCATTAAACTGCTTGTAAATTCACACTTTCTTTTCAATTTCAATTAACATTTGGCATTTTTTCGACGTTTTAATAATTATTTTCATATAAAACATTTAAAATGATTAAAATATACTTTCCACGAGTTTACTTTTCCGGTAAATAATTAATAGTTTGACACTCTTTTCTTCGTAAATATCAATAGAAAGTTTAATAATTACATATAAATGTTATTTAAATGAAATTAACACTAATTAACGTAACGCTAATTCTACATTTCCGTTTTCACTTATTTTGTTTTAGGCAAAAGTAATGGCAATAGGAAAACGAAATGGCATTTATGAACTACTTTTATTTCGTTAAAAACTTTTTAATTTAACCGTGTCAATTTATTATATTTTTTTTTAAAATGTGGATTCGCGGGTTTTTAGTTTCCCATAGTGAAGGCGTATCATACAACTTTGAATGGGTGATTAATGTTTTCACACAAAAGCAGTGTGGGCAAACGATTATACAGTACGCCCAGTGTCTCATGACTCTTGACGGCGGCGCTAGTAGTGACCGCAAATGTCAATGTTATGTCAAATTCAGTACATTTATTATTTACTCCCGTCTGTCAAAATAGTCTGGTTTGTAAGTGCATAGTTATAGTTGGTAACTTGTCAAAAATTTCTTTTTCCGATGATGAATTGTGTTGTGTTGAACAAAATTTGTGTTACAAACAGAACCTTTGTAGAACAAAGGTTTGCGATTTTGTGTGGGCATTTACATACATTTCGGGAGTTCATTTAGGGGAATTAGGTAAATTGTTCACATTTGTGGTCCGTTTCAACGCAGTGAATAACAAAATACGTTCTCTTTCATTTTACTAATGTAAAGAAGTATTATTAATTCTTTCACAAAACTTATTAAACTTGCCCATGACTTCCCGAAAACTTATTCATAGACCTACAAAAAACAAAAGAGCACCTGCAGTATGCTTTCCAAAATAAAAAGCAGTCTCGATATCAAAAACATTGGGAGCCCATCCACTAACCAACCACGTCCACCGCTCAAAGTTCTCAGACCCATCCGACAAACACAAAGATACCCCTGATAGCCTATTAGTATCCTATCACACTCATACATGCCTATCAGAATCTATCACACAGTAGCGTTATTGAGAATGTAATAAACTCGGCTATCCACAAAGATGGTGCGATAACGCCTAGTAAATAAGACTTAGAACCTAGAAAGCTAACTTTCTCTCCTATCCAGCGATCTTAATAGAGTTTTTACGATATATTTACTATGCAGAACATTAATGGTTGATTATTATTTGTAAACTTAGCTAAATCGCTAGAGAATCGGTGAGAAAACGAGTGTGTTAATGATTGTATTTAAAAAAAAAAACAGGGTATTCTTTGCACAAATTGGTACAAATAATATCCAATAAATTGTTTATCTTTTATTTATATTTAACAAAAAATAAATCAAATTTTTAACAAAAAAATAAATCAAACTAAAAACATACAATGGGCGGCCTTATCGATTTCTGCGATCTCTTCCAGGCAACCTTAGAATGGACAGTGATTTGTCTGGAAATAAAATGGGGCTGTCAGTGGTGCAAACAATAACTATACTTTACACTAATAGATACACAAAAATATACATATTAACATATCCTAACGAATAGATACATAAACACATACATACGAAATATATGTATAAACAACGACACGTAATGATCCTTCACGAGTCTTTTAAACGCAAATAGCGTCTGCGCGCGTTTTATTTCGACAGGCAGTGCATTCCACAAACGAACGGCCTGGAACTTAATGACGTACTATTTACATTTTCCCTGATAAAGTAATTTCATATTACTGTCAAAGAATGACACAGTTGTGATTTGAATATACGGACAACAGACAATTCAAGTTGGTAGTCACTTTGATAAATTTATCCATAAATTTTGCCCATATGGTATGGTGAAAATAGGATACTTTTAATACGCATAACCCGGCAGGTTAGTAAGTACGTATTGCTAGACATATTAAGTAGGTTTCTTTAAAACTAATAACATCCTCATTCAAGCCTTCCTCTCCAGTTGACTTCATCTGGGTCTCTTTAATAAACGTTACGTTCTTGAATATAAGAACAGCGGGGTAATTGCGTAACGCACTTACAATTGAAATGATTTTCATTTTGACAATTCGACCACATTCATTGCGTTATTTACACTGTTGAGCAGACAAATTTTTCAAACATATGAGGCAATGGATTAGGAATTCCCTTCAAAATCTATCGGATTGTGAAAGAAAGTATGTTTCGTAATTTTGGGCTATCACTATGTTCGATCAGCTGTTTGGTATGGGAACGATTTTATAGTTTTCAATGTACTCATATATCGTCTTTAATACCGTATGCACATAATGTTTGCCTTCGGGCGTTTACGATCCCAAGCATTTACATTGCCAACATTTTTGTTTTTCATTTAGAGAATACTAATAAAGGAGCATTGTTAGCATTTTTGTGAGCCGCTCTAAATACGATTATTTATGAAATACTTTAAGCACATAAATGTACAGATGTGGACTTGATTATAAGGGTTCACAGAGTTTATTTTTCAAGGATAAGAATTCAGCTTTAAAACTACATATTTTGCTAGACTATTAACACCTTGGAGTAGGTTTGGAGTAGCCATCTTTTGTAGTCATGTACTTTACACATATCATTTTACCAAACTGTTCCTGAAAATAGTCCTTTTACCATGCCACCTACAGTTCTGTTGCCCAAAACTGTTGTTTCAAGAGAAACTACTGGCTCATAAGAAAAAAAAGAAACAATAAATCAGGTGTAAAAAGACACTTAACGAAGCCGGGAGTCACTTGTACTCCCCGTCATTTCTATCATTTTTTTGGATTTGATTGGAACGTTCTGGTTACGGAGATATTGAAGGTCAAAATTCCAACTTTTACTGACTTTTTTTACGAAGCCAATTTTTTAATATTATAAACAAGACTGTAAATATCCCTACGATCTCTGTACCATTGCATGCACCCGTAAGCACAATGTTTTGCGTTTTTACACCAATAAGTTGTAAAATTCGTTTGCCGGCAATTATTTGAGTGCTACGTTACTCGTGTGTATTTAGTTTGAAATCATGTATTTATCTGCCTTTGTCTCAACTATTTTGGAGTCGGGTTCCTGTAGAACCCACTGAATACCAGTATTTTAGATGGAGCGACTGCATATCTGACTCAGGCAAAACGATGGGTACCCTCTGGTAAGACTGGTTGTGTCCGACAACCTTTAGAGCTTCTGGCTACCCGTAACGACTGTCGAAGATCTACAATTGCTAGGCCAACGGCTGAACAAGGCGTCCGACACACAAAGGGATCTCGATATGTTATGGATGGTCACCCAAACCACGAGCCAAACGCGGAAAGCGTGCGCAATAATCGAAGTTCGATTCTCCCGTGCAGCTGTTATTATTAGCCCCTCATGAGATTTATATCATGACAAAACAATCTTCAATCGAAAATAAATCCTATGAATTTGTAATCGCCAATCTGACATTAATAAGGTCTTTAACAATTTGTGTAAATTACACATAAGGCCACCTCAATATACCTTACTAATACTATAAACGCGAAAGTTTGTGAGCATGGATGGATGTTTGTTACTCTTTCACTCAAAAACTAAAGAACGGATTTGTACGAAATTTGGCACACAGATATTTTATAACCTGGATTATCACATAGAGTACTTTTTATCCCGATACTCCCACGGAATCAAGATTTATGCGGGTGAAACCGCGAAGAGCAGCTAGTAATTTATAATCCAAGACCGAGAATTTCACTTACGCCAAGTTAAAACCAAGAATATCTAAACAACGTTCGATATAAGCAAGTCACAGTGTTTGCCCGACATTAATGTTATTTAAGATGCCCAATTTACATGCAAACAGATGCCTATCTCGCTTTTCAATTACTTTATGAAGGACGCGCTAAATGCCTGCGCTAAATAGTTTTTAAAGCTGTTCCAGTCTGTTCTTGCCTTGCATTTGTGTTGTTTTTCATGTCAGATTGTGAATGTTATTAGGTACGTTATTTGTAAAATTGAAGTTGTGTTAAATTGTGGATAGGTATAATCAGGTTTTGCTCGAGAACTGCTGGTCAGATTAATATTAATGATTTTGATAAACTACTACGGCTGTTTTTCGTTTTTTGAAAATTCTGTATTTTCAATAACGTAATTAATGAAAAGAGCGGTTACAAATCTTCGGCTGTTCAAGTGTGTAGCGTGTTTCGAGCTTAAGAAATTGCATTCTATATCAATTTCAAGTGTCCAAAGTATAAATGGCGTTGCTACGATAGTTTTATTATCTTATTATTCTGTCTCTGTAAACGGAATTATTTCCAAACTTTAATTCAGTATTGCAATATATAATTTTAAGTTTAAATTATATTCGTAATATATATTATTTGAGATAGTTATCGTAACCCGCAGTACTCGTAAAGGAATTGGGTCACTGTGGCGTTCGCCCAGTGTTCGTACGAAAGCTGGCCATGTTACGCTGTTGCTATATTTTATCCTAGACATGCAGTTAATATGACCTTCAGCCTTTTTTTGAATAAATAAGGAATCAAAATATAGGGAAAGATAGATTGAGATGTTCGATACCGTCGAACACAGCCATAATAATTTTCAAGGATGACCTATAAAATGTTTTTTTTTTCTGAGGTTATTATAGTCATGATCTGGCAGTGTGAGCAATTTATGCGGCCTACCCATACGTACTTTCCTTGGTATTGTTCGTCGAATCGTTCAGCTTCTTAAGTTCTGTGATGAGCTGCACTGACAAATGCGTGCACTGACTGGACAGGTCCACTCAATCTGTGTGGTTCTTTCCTCAAATACCATTTCAGTTACCGATCTACATGGTCTTCACATGATCTGACCAAGATTATGTCTGGACTTTAAAAGAGACTGTGATCTTTGAGTAGTCAGTCAGATAGGAAACGACGAACTCATCTAGTTAAAAAAATATGATTGACGTGTAAAAGTGTTTACAGTACAAACCTACTTACAGTGTATTTACCTACTTTATGTGGGCCAAATTACATTGGGATTGCAAAGTAATTTATTTATTGCATTTTCGTCAATATATCCTTACATACATTTGGCTTTACTATAAGGCTAGTTTATAAGGGAAAATAAAAAAATAATTGATTAAAATTTAATACAATTAAGACTTTTCCAATATCGTGAAGAGTTTGTAACATGTGTTTGATTTTCTTGTACTTTCACAACATTATTCACAAATTGTTCAGCCCATCTATCTATCTGAAATACCAGAGTCCCTGCTATACAATCTCGCCGTCATAACATTAGGCCGGGGCACATGATCTGAATACCGCGGAAGCCGACGTCACGTATCTTGACAATGTAGCCTGGCCGTATTTACTGTTCCATTCAAAAGGTTTTTAATTATTTAGTTCAGAAACTTTGAGATTAATTGAGCAGATAGTATTATGAGTTCGTTAGGTAGTTGATGGGTGCTGGGGACTTTGATACCTAGATAAATTAGGAGAGTAATGTGTCTAGGTACTTGAGAGGAATGGATTAGCTCATGTCTTGTCGGTATTGTTAAAAGAAATGATGAAATTAGGTTCTTCGGTAGAGTATCAAATGCAGTAACAAGGACAGCAGAAAAGGTTTCTGTTACTGCATTCGTGTTATACTTGTTTTAAATGATCGTATATGCGTTGTTCGCCCATCTAATAATACATATTGGGATAATAGGATGAGGATGAGGTTTAAACCATCGGTTGTCAAGGTCATTGACATTGCCAGAAAATTCCGCAAGATCTACATTAAATTCAACTGTATCATCGTTTTTTTTTGTCGTTCTACTTTTTATTGTTTTATTTTTTTTTAAATACGCGCATGCTTTTCCAATTCATTTAGACATTGGCAGAATGGTCAACATCGGCTTTGCTTGCCTTAATAAAAATACAATAGAATTGATTTATTCAAAAGAAATTTATTTTTGGCATATAACTGTCACATTTGTAATTTTATTATTTTAAGAAAAATTTAACATTTTACAAATTGTAAGAATTTTCTTATCCATCACTATTTTATGTTTTTAAACGGGTTTTAAAGCAATAAACTACCAATAAGATTCCTTACGTATCTAAAACACACAAAGTGAGAAGAATGCGCCAGTTCGACGTATGTGCATAGCTCAGCTATTTAGCGGTAACCCCTGCGCGCTGGGATGCGCCTGCGCATGCCGAGATACTGATCGAAACTGTACAGTTAAGACTTTGTCGCCGTGTCATTAGCTCCTAGTTCAGGGATGGCAAACATTTGTAGCAAAAAAGTTTTACAAAATATGGTAGGACGTGATACCGATGTTTTAGAAAATTCACGGGTTTATTTAAAGACGTTGCTTAAATTTAAGAGACGTTAAAACGTCAAAAAAATATGGTTAATCATTACCTAAATGTATGTAACGTTTTTAAATAAACACCTAAATGTTGGACGAATAATAAACAGATATAATTCGTATCTGAATAGGACTCACATTAAGAGCATAACACACATGGAAACTGATTAAGACATACAAAATGCATTACAAATTGAAACTGTGTTATATTTAAAGCCCACTTAAAATGGGAACCTTACACGTTTTCGTACTTCAATCAACGCCGTGCTCATAATTTCAGACACGTGCCATATGTTCGCCATCCCTGTCCTTTTTTATGTATAGTGTATTCTAGGCTTTATGTATATTATTATAAGATGTAATCACGATTATTTACTGGTTAGAATTTAACTTGTATGGCGCCTGAATCATGATACATGTTCAGGAAATGAATCGTCTCGTCTGCTTTAGCAGTTTTCTTTGACTAGCGTTTTTTTTAATTGCTTAGTTTCTCAGACGTTGTTTTATTCTCAAGACAGGCTTCTTTCGACCGCTTTATGATGATGCAGTTGACGATTAAAATGCGCTATTCTTGAGGAAACTTTTTCATTGAATGGAGATATTCTTCCAAGCGAAAGCAACGTTTTGGAGAAAATTTTAATACTTATAACTAAAGTTAATTTTGACGCTATGAAAGTATGAAAGCGGCTTCTT
The DNA here is from genome assembly GCA_963555695.1 of Dasypolia templi. Classification (NCBI taxonomy): domain Eukaryota; kingdom Metazoa; phylum Arthropoda; class Insecta; order Lepidoptera; family Noctuidae; genus Dasypolia; species Dasypolia templi. The sequence continues at coordinate 5,094,198 of OY743137.1, read as the reverse complement.
AAATAGTTTTTTTTTAATTCTGGATGCCAGGAACACCAGGATTGCATAACTAGTCGAGTGTATAGCACGAAAGCGACTTCAAAAACAAATACATATATAAAAAAAAAAAAAACGGTATTCGTAACAATATTAGGCACGTATATATGCATCCGATTATATAGTCAGACAAAAAACACAAAAAAAATCGAGTCCTGAGCCAGACATTTCAACTTATGTGAATTAACATCCAAATATCCGATCTTTACTTATAACGTAACATCACGCCTGTTTCCTTCTAAAAATTCAAATTTCGCCAGTAACGTTTATGTCTCACGTAAACCATCAACCGAGCTAAAATTCAGACCACTACTGAGGTATACTCAAACAGACATATTTTTAATTAAATGAACCATAGACAACATTTTAAAACTCGAAATAAAGATAAAATTGATCAACCATTTTTCAGATTAACTAAAGTATTTTTTTTGAGGTAGATACTGTGCTAAATAAATATAGGATTTTTGTTGTAAAAAAAAACCTTTTCATATATTGCAATTAATTGAAAGAAAATTTAAAACTCATACAAAAAGTACACTTTTTCAACAAGCATATTACAAATTAGAGGATACACGATAATAATGCTTTGGAATCATACTGGTCCAGCTACATAGGACAATCTAGTCTAGACGAAATCAAATTGGTTGCTAATTTAATTGTATAATTTGTTATTTTTATGACATTGATTTACATTCTTTGATTACTTAACACACACGCTGACTTATCCCTTGTTAATATATTAGGAAAAAACGTATACTTTTACAATCATGTATCTATCACATAATTAAATTTATCTGTCTCTGCTTCATTTTTAATTATTTGTACTTTTTATTTTTAGTCCATCGTATTCACATACAATAATATAATTAATGTATACAACATATTGTAAGACATTTAAAAGAGTAACGGTGGAGTTCGTTTGGAAAAGAATGAGAAAGAAGCTCATTCTTCTCCATACGAAACTACGTGTTGGAAGGGGCGACAAGTATTTTAAAGTAAATGTTGAGTTCAAAAGTGCCTTTAATGTGCCTATTTGATATAAATGCTTTGACTTTGAAAGTCCTGACGGAAAAACTACATGTAGAAGAATGCATGCATGTGTAAGAATTTTATCCTTTTCGCAAATATGTATCATGGATACGTCTTCCGGAAATAGGGCTGATGGAACCTTACTTTATTTATTTATAGTTCATGGAGGGCTAATAAAAAATGGCATCAAAGTCACCAAAAAGCCAATTATTTGTAATTGGCTTTCTGGTGACTATGGTCTCCTTTTTTCAGAAAAAAGGAGTGGAGGAGTGTATGAGTATAGACTCATAATAGTAATTTATGGTGTGAGCACAAAAACTAAAAACACATCGCCTAAATTTAATGAAGAAACAATCTAAATACTAGGTTTACAATCATATTGCGTAGGAATAATTGCGACTTGAACTTTGACATTCAACAGTGGAGAGAATTTTATTTTCCATAGGGTTTGACGGGTAGACATACTTACCTTTCTGCCTACACCACTCACAAGACACGCTAAACATGATCAAATGATTCCCAACATAATTGCTATATTAAATAGGAGCAGGATACAGTTACCTAGCTCCGGGCACCGCGCATAAGTGCGCAACTGAACGGACATGCAGCTATTGTGCCCGGCCGATCCAAGATACGGGCGAGTTCCAAGTTTTACAGTTACCACGTTATGCGCCGCGTGTGTGGCTGTCTTCCAGCTGATAAATGGCGGGGATGTGGGCTGCTTCGAGCTGGTGTGGGGATTAAATAGTTAGTATCTTAACGTAACCTTCTTTGACCTAAGATCTAAGGCATGAGGAAGTACAAATTTTTAGAAATTTAGATAATAATAGCCATTTTTGGAGATAGAATGGTGTTGAAATTGATAAAGGAGTTACAGTAGATTTGGCAAGAGACCAAATATGAGTTCTAATTCAATTCAGTCACGATTTTAGGTGCTAGTTCTCATATTGTTGGAAAGACTAAAAGCCTGTTTTTAACTATAGATAAGTTTGAGTCACATTCATCACATATGATGACGCCGGCTGTCGCTGAAAACCAGCGTTGGGTTTATGTCTTAACAATTTGCGATATGGAATTATACTATGGGGTAATTGTGTAGAACTTAATAGTGTTTCGAGCTCAGAAGAAATGCTCACTCAATATGTGGAGCGCACCCACTTGAAAAACTTGACAAATCTGTATTTTGGTCTATGATCTTAGATATATATATATTATTGTAATATGCCTCATAAAATTTAATTAATTGATGGCACGCATTCATTTGTTTCTTCAATTCTTCTCTTGGGTTCGGCAAGTTTAATTTGAATGCAATTAAGTTAATTATTATTACCACGCCTTTTATTTTTCCTTTTTTCTTAGCTTATAGCATGTGACGCATATTTTCCCCCAACCTGTTCTTTTTAGTGTTTTTGTTCGTTCTCTGCATCATGTTTACCGAAAACAAACGTTTTTTCTTTATGTAATAAACGTTTTAAAACAATTTATGTATTTAAACCTCTACCTAGGTAATATCAGCGCTAGGCTTGACAGCAGTATAATTATGAATCTATCTCGTCCTATGACGTCACCATTTAGCATACAGGTGTATGCCCCACCACCCACGGAACATACTCCTAACAAGAGAACGTTTACCAAGCAAACAATTTTATACACCAACAAATTCAAGAGCTTTCCCTCGATCCGAATACTCACAATGCGAGCAAATAAAGTAGATCCAGTCCGGAAAGACTAATTCTTTACTTGCTAGTGGTACAAACGCCTTTTGTGGACTGCAGAGTGTACCTAACAGACAGGGGTGGCGGACATTGTTAGTGAGAACTTTGTCTCTTCTAAAGTTTATGTAGTGTCACCCTAGGTCCTAGGGTAAGTGCTGTGGTCTCTTGGGCAATGTGGTAATGCCTCTTTTATTTTCCCGACTTACAAAAGCAAGTGGAAAGCTTATCAAATTCGTTTGATGTCTCAAATAAAAGACAAAAAACATACATACATAACCTCACCTTCCTTGCCTTTTTCCCATGGGAGTAGGCAGAAACCACAGAACGCCACCTGCTACGATCCTTACATACATACTCCTTTTGCCTCGTTTAAGACAAAAAAGATAACTTTATATTGTGCAACTGTACCCTTCGACTCTTTAAAGCTTTTAAGCAGTTCACCGTATTACTCCGAGCAACTTTTTTGCTCATTGAAAAACTCGCATTATAGAAATGTATTAAACAGACTTTCGAACTTATAAAAAGTGAATTCTAAGACAACAATTTCTAGCTGTCAGAAACTTTGGACCAAGAATAGATCCCACAGTAATACCTCAGATTGGTCATCCCTACAGATCCTGACGTTATATTTAATATTTAACACACCTTTCTACCATTTTATGTTATGATATTGTTGGTTAGGTATTATTTATCGCTTGAGACGACAGTGCCTGGTTAGTTGTAAGGGTAGCGGTATATTATGGCAAACGCAAGGAAGGAATTGTGATGATTCTGTATAAAGTATCAATTTATACCGTAGAACAATTTGGGGATGATAAAATGGATGGAAACGGGGATAATGACAGATATTTGTTGAAGATCAAGATTTGCAGCACCACCCTTAATTAAATTTAATTGAGATAAGCGCTGGAAAATGATGAAGAATCTTTTTTTCAAAGAAATTGTGGGTATTTAATGTGTAAGTTAGTTAAGTTAATAGTCCCCACTATATATACCCCACCGGCTGCTGCAGGTGTGGAAAATCTCAAACGGCGAAAATATTTCAATCTTATTGGGAGTTACATGTTTGAGCTGGTTGAGTTTGAAACACTATGGCCATGAGGTCGAGTGCCCACTTGGTTTTGCGAGACATTGCTAAGCGGTTGATCGACTCGTCACGTGAAAAGAGGGCTGGCCTATTTTTTTTGCCAATGCCTTTTTGGCACTTTTCCTGTTGGCAGCGATGTGGACGATATTTGATGCCCTATGATTATTTACCTTATTTTAATATTCATGTTCATTTTATTTATTATTTTAAGGCTGTTAGCTTGTATATTATGTAAACATTATTAACCTAGTAAAGTTCATTGTAAGACTTCATTCAGGGAAATACTATCTGTGTTTCTGCTTTGAAAGTTATAACAGCTACTGAAATTACAGGAAAATTATGCATTGTCTGTGTTTAAAATTTTATTGGTCTCCTGTAAACATTGCATTGCTATACTTTTCTTCTTTATTTGAAATAATGTCTGACTGATTCATTTCAAAGAAATCTCATATAGGTAACTAACAATCAGATTGAAAGTTACATCGTAATTCTCATTAAATTTATCAGTAGACTTTCTATTTGGATTAAAGATAAGTGTTTGTATATGTCTTCGAATCTGTATTATTAATAGGTATCTGATGCTCGTGAGTTACGTGAATACTCTACGCGAGTTCACAATCTTACTCCGAATTGAGACACCAATAACAAACACGACGGCAGTGGCTTTTTCTTAGAGATACGAATGGTGTCATTTCTTTGTATGGGATTGGGTTGGTTTGGTGGATTACCTGTACGTAGTATTATATTATCTGTGCTTTCATCAACATTTCAGTACATCTACCATTTGAAATAGGAACTTGTCTTGCACAAGTTCCTTTTTCAAACGAGCAAGTAACCACACTTACACATTTATAAAACCACGAAATAGAAAAAACAACTGGAAGTCCCCAGGCAAGCTATCACGCGCGTTTCACAATTATGCGGAAAATATGTAAAATTATAACAACCATCATTCGTTGTTATAAAACTTAATTTAGTATGAACAACAAATTCAACTTTGACGAAAAGCTTATTTGTTGTCCATACAAAATTTAAACTAATTACTACTGTCGAAAGTTGTTATTAATTAACATATTTTTCGCATGATTGTGACACACGCGGACGGGCACTTCCACTTGTTTTTTCTATTCCGTGATTAAAACTACCGTCATCCAAGAATAACTTAAAACCTCATTTCAACCTATAACCTCCGTACAGCAAATCAACCATAGCTTAGAGCAACGACAGACTTGTCCGCAGTAGTGTGTCATCAGCCTAACAGTACGTACAAAGACTTATCCGTTAGACTATTTATTGTGACATGTTTACGATAAAGAATATTCATCTCTGCGTAATATGCAGATTTGTTTAGCCGGAAAGCTGTTACATGATTCATGGATAGATTTCAGACGTTTGAAGATGGGGAATGAATGAGGATTCTAGAATCTGTCGAGATCGATTTCGATTCTTTAGCTGGCAAAGCCGGTCTTTAAAGAGTATTGATCCAAACTGCTTCAGATTGTATACTGTTAGTGAATTTAACAAACTTAACTACGAATAAATAAGTAGAGCTGCCGTCATTTGCTAGATGCGAGGAGCAAAGGACGGGTGTATGTATGTGACTAAGCTTGGAAGAGGCCTTTGTCTTTCTACTCAAAGAATGATGATGAAGTGAAGTCGTTTTTACGGGATATTGGGTTGCACTGTAAATTCGATATTCCTAAAACTTGGGACACTTTAAAGTTCAGATTTTGCATCAGGAGAGGTTAAACTCACGATCTTATTGCTTCAGCGAATGCCGTCGGGTATTGACGATTCCAATCCACTAAATCTCAATTTGAAAACTGTTTTTTACCCGACTGCGCCAGAAGGAGGGTTATGTTTTTGTGTATGTAATATATCGACCGCCACACGACAGTTTTGCTTTTATACATAGTTATTCCGTAGAAAAAAGCATTTAACATTTCTCAGTAGCAGCCCGGAGTTGGATTTGTGCCCGGTTGATGGCTATAGGCTCGCCCCCTATTACATGGGATTTAAAAACATAACTGGCGAAATGTGGGTGTACTACAGGTACACCTCTGCCCAACCCTCCGGGGAAACAAGGCGTGATGTTATGTTAGTTATTCCGTGTTTTGTTATTCAAATAGCTACGAGTTTTGAATGCACAATCAAATTGAAACTGACAAGTACCTATTACCATTATTGAATTCAAAAGGACACCTGATGGCGTTGTTTAAATAAACAGCAATTACTATTTGAGAACTACAGAACATTAAATATTATGGCTACTATCGGCGTGAATGAAATTAACGATGCTATGTTACTCAAGTGAATCATACTGTAGGACACGTCAGAAAGATCGCGATTAAGCTTTGTCGCGCTTTTTAGATAATAATTACATATTACTGAAGGTTTTGTATGTTCTTTCTTTCACATAACATAATCAGGCTCTCATGTTCCCACTGCTGGGGCATAGGCCTTCTGTTTGTGAGACGAAGTGGGTCGTAATCCACCACGCGAGCCAGAGAGGTTTGGTTTCATTCGCTCATTACACATATCAAACAAGTCTTCAGAAAATCAATACGTGCTTTTACGTCACTTCTTATTCTTACTAACTTCTATAGCTGCGTCAGTTATGATGACACTACTTATAATAAGTTCTGTAGCTGCGTCAGTTCTGGGCCTTCACCAATTTACCTTTACTATGTCATCCTATCTACCTAACTCTGCTTTTCTATATTTATGCTCTACAACACCGTAGCTATTATTTATGCACTTTGTCCTTAGTGAACATTGTTAAGAATAGGCCTTTTGCTACTATAAAGCATAGTGTACACCGTTATCTATAACTTACATATTACTCAACTGAGCACTGGTATTCTGAACGTAGCGTAGCCCAGCTTATCACGTCATCTGCGCATACGCACTGTACATCATAGTAGATGGTAAACTTCCACTGCTTACCAAGGAATTTCTAAATTACCGTTATATTAAAGTCACAGTCATTTAAATTAGACGTTACTGACTTTCTTGTAAATTCTTCTCCATACGAAACTAAACTACCTTTTGGAAGAGGCATCTAAAATCGATTCTATTTTCTTGGAAATGTTGACGTTCTTAAGTCCCTTTTAATGGACTACTTGAAATAAATGAGTTTTCTTCGTCTTTGTTACTGACGATGCCAAACTAGTAGCTAAATTCTGTACCATTCTAGATTTCCATCGATGCGCTAAGAAAGAGAATAAAATTAGACTAAATTGCCTAAAATGTCACCAATGAAACTTAACGAGTTCAGCACGTAGCATCAGCACAAGAACTATCAGTGTCAAAGTTGTTATGGAATATTGCCATTGACAGCTCTTGAACTGGGTTTATAAGTGCTGATCGTATTAAGTTTCATTGGTGAAATCGGCACTAAGGATATTTGATGAAGACCAGTTTAGTAAAACTTCCCAAAAATTCTCAGCGTTTCCTTTAATCGTTGGTTAATATTGTTCTTATCACCTCTAGTAGAAGACAGAGCGGTTTTAAGTAAATAACTATGTGGGTATGCCACAAATACTTTTACCATCAATACCTTATGTACCTTGAGCTGGCCTAGCGTAGTTCGGAATTACAATATGAGGCCAGCTTATATTGGTTTTGTTACCATTGGTATTCGGCCTACCGTAGAATACCCACAGGACCGAGGTGGGGTGGCCAGCTCCTTGCCTGGAATCACGCACACAAAGAAAAATTATTACCAACTCGTCCGTAACAGTAACACAATACTTCTAAAGCAGTATTTCGTTAGCAGAAACATTTTCGGTTGGTATAATTTTATCGGGCGCGTTGTTTTGCGATTCACAGTTCAATGGATTCGGCTAGTAGGGTTTCTTGTGGCTACGCTTTAGGTCTTTTTTCTTTTCTTTTTTATTGGCGGGATCTTAGTATTTGGTTGCGAATGCCGAAAACAAGGGACCACCTAATAAGGTTACCATATGCTGTGTATGTAGGTATGTTATAATATAAAGGTAGTTTTTATCAAGAACCTTGTAGATAACTTTTTTTTTAAATTACAAACAGATTCTAAGATCTGAATGTGATTTCAACATATCTTCTTCATTGAAAATCAAGAAATAACACGTTCACCAAAATAAAAGACGTTTTTTAAAAATAATAAGGCAAGATCATCTAAATCCCTCTTAGTTCGACCCCTAAACACTTCTTCCGCATCCGTTGCTTTTGTATTCAGACATCGTTTAAAAACGGTCCATACAAGGCTTTGTTGGAGCGCACCTGACTATTTTGAAGGACATCAACTCCAATGGCGATTAACCTTCGAAGTGTGGAAGGACTCAGATCTTTTTATATGTACCTAACTATAATAATCTACAATACCTCTCATGCTTATTACGGGATTGTTGATCTAACACATATGACATAATTATCATTATGGTGGAGGTGCACCTATTATGTTACACCCACATTTGGCCAGTTATGTTTAAGTCCCATGTAACAGGAGACACAACGACGTAACACTTTGCCCGACCCGTTTATCGAACCCAGGACTTCATGCTAGGCAATCTTTGCGCCCATAGTCATAGTCACCATAGTGTTCATAGTCGCCGCAGGAGACGCCCTGGGCGTCGGGAATCGCCAGCAGATTCCCGGCCACCGCAGGCGCGGGCTTGCAGACGGCGAGCAATGGGTAGCTCGCTGTCCGGTAAGGACCAGGCCCGGGTCGACGGCGCGTTGTGTTCCTCGCGCGTTTCTAGGAGATGTCAGCACAAACTGACGGGGTCTGTTAGGGCCGATCCCTGCCAGGGTCGTGGATTGTTCGAAAGAGGAACCGTGGCACTGGCACAGGCAACTGTAGGAACACGGGTGGGTTTTAGTCAGCGAAAGTCTGACACGCCCTCCTGCTCCGCCCCGAGCGGGACAAGTCATTTGATGATTACCCACCCAAAAGAAAAAAGAACCTCATGCTTAGCAGTGGCGCTTGCTACCTCTGGACCAGCGAGGCAGATTGCTCAACTAGTTGCCTCAATTTCACATAATGTTACTCTAGAATCATTTGTTAAATTGGTCAGCGGTTGATCTTAATCTGCCAAAGCTTTAACATAGAAAGGAGTTGTATTATAAACATAGTTCTTATGCAAATTCAGTTACTCCTTGAAGAGAGAGCAAGCGATGTCTTTCATCTAAACATAAGCTGAATTGACCACCGAGTTGACCCAGATTTAACAGCTAGAAATATCTATGTTAAATATATCTTATGAACAACTCAAGTTTACTTGCAGCTTAGAGGATCCTTTAGAGGTATTAAAATCCTAAGGAATTTAATCAGGTGGAAAAGAATTCTGCGTCGACCCTAAATTGATGATATCATCTCTTTATGTCCCTCTGTCATGATTAATTATAATATTTGTATTAACAAAGAGCCAAAAATAATGTTAAACCTGTGTTGGGTTCTCAGGTCCTAACAGATTATGTGTTCTGTGTATAATATAATTATTTGAGGAACCATCTTAATGGCCGCTGTTCTAATGTATTTGTAGACATTGGGACTTATACCAAGTCTTAAAAGAAAGGTCAGTTTTTCATTCATAATTCAAATTATTAAAGGTCGGTGTAGCAAGTCTTTCTATCCATCTCTATCAGCCTACATCATCTTATTAACATCCTTTGAAAATAAAAACAAAAAACGGGACACTTCATTTCAGTGGCTCGCCGCTAATAACTTACCATTTTCTAACTGACAGTCCAATCTTCGCTTCCAAAGACCAATCCGAACTGGTCCTATTCCGCTAGACTGCAACTGTTGGCAGCCTGAATACCAGAAACGGGCTAACTTTCCGTTGAACATAAATAAGTTCCAACTTGGATACCGGAGACATTCAATAACAAATTCTTAAGCACGATTGTCAAGCAGTTCTAAATAATTCAGTTAGATGTGGGCGTTTGTAATTTCACCTTGTAGCTTGTAAGTAATATGTTTTTTGTTTTTAGAAGTGTATTGGTTAATGCTGCTGTGCTTCAGGTTAGGAGATGGATTTGACAGTCAAAACTTTGAAAAAGTTTCACAAAAAAACGGATCTGAAAAATAAGTCTTCAACATAATCAGAAGGCTAATTTCTCGTACTTAAAACGTAAATAAAATTCAAGTCACATCACTTTCTTTTTGACAAGTTTAAAAAAAAATCTAAATATGTATGTTTACTGATTATATTTTTGACAGATAGAGACTGCGATTAGGATGCGGACATTCATAAAAATACGGAAATTGATTGATTAATATTGATAATACGTTATGGGGATGATTTTACCCGTCATTTTAAACCACTTTTACTACAAAACTCTTCGACCACTTATAGACAAAATTAAGGATAGAATAGACAAAATTAGAGATTTATTTCCTTCGTCTGTATTTTTTTCTATTCTGGTCACGCCACCTGTGCGTTCTGATGTTTCATTAGTATGAGTTCATGTGAAATAAAATGTTTTGAATTGGATTGAATTTAAACGCAATACAAAACTCTACTACTGAATAAAACTGTTAAATGGATATTACAGTAATAGCATGCATAAGTGCATTTTCTGAATTCAATCAAACGCATAAGGTTATGCTAGCTAACTAGTGTTACCACTAAGTCGCGCTGTCAGAAAACGACTCCTATTGTGACAGTTATAGGTCAACAGACAGACAAAGACAAAAAAAACCGCTGTCCTTTTCTCACTTACAACAACTGTGAGATTTGTTTTTTTCCCTTTCTATCAATACCATTGCAAATGTATTTAATCGTTGACAATCGCCTGATTGACCGAGCGGCCATTTCATGTGGTGTATGAAATCGTGAGAGTGCATACATTTGTAAATCATCAATAAGCAGACACTAAGCAATTTAGATATGCTCTCGCTGCGTAGGCGTAGTTCCTGCTCTGCAACATCTTATAGTTGATTTTTATTAGACTTTCCTATAATGTAAACAAGGTAATATTGTGTAATAGACCGACCAATAGACCCGTACGCGTAGCTGATTAACTATTGTCGACGGAGGAATGGACAAAATGACGGATAAAATAGACAAAATGACAGATTTATTTGATTCAACTGTTGTTGTTTCTGTGATGGTCATGCTTACCCGTGCTGAGGGGCAATTCTCTGTCAAAAAACAATCAATTTACATACGTTCTTGACATTGATTGTCGCTGAGAATGCGATTTGAATTGGCCTTCTGGGGTCGTGCATATTTTGATATCAGTTAATGTTTGTGTGCCTAACATTAGAACTTCGACCGAGTTTTATGTTTGAGTAATCTAAGCCTTTAATTTACTACTAGATTATACGATTAGCATCAAAGATTTACTGTAAATAGGAAACTTCCGACATTTTACAATTGAGCACATCCTCAAATTTGTGTTTTCTTTCAGAAAATGAAGACTTCCTTATTCCTGCTTTTTCAAAAAAAAAAAAAACATATTGTTCCATAAAAACAAAAAGAAACCGGGTTATGTTACCTAACAATTTGAACGGCATTCGTCTGAAAAGGGGGTAAGTAGGACTGTAAGTGGTGATAGTCGATCAGTTTAGGGTTTTGCTGTATTGACGGCTGTCAGAATAGTTACCGTATTATATGCCTGAGTTATTGTGTCAGTATAACAGTATCACACAGACTTACTTACTTACTGATAAATGCGTGCAATGACTGGACAGGTCCACTTAATATATGTGGTTATTACTTCAAAAGACCATTTCAGACACTAATCTACATGGTCTTCACATGTTCTGACCAAGATTATGTCTGGACATTAAAAGAGACTGTGACCTCTGAGTTTGTTTCGGCCTTTCTTCTCAGAGCAGTCAGATAAGAAACGATCGCCGACCTTATCTAGTTTTTAAAAACTTACTTACAGAAATAAAGTCATTTTACATTTATCAAACAGTTTGTGTCACACATTCATCAGTTACTGACGAATGTTTTTCTAAAGGTGGATGAATTTGTAAGAACAATATTATTTAAAAGCGTGTCCATGGAGCTTCATGCCCTTTCTTCTCCATAGGTACATACTACGCTTTGGAATGGGCAACTAACTTCATATTTATGACTGACCGATTCCTTGACAATTCAATAGTGCCTGTAGGTAAATGGTTTAATTGCAATAAATGACAACATCCAACTGTAGAAAATTGTACTAGAATGGAAACTAATTATAGTTTGTTCCCACTGCTGGGACACAGGCCTCCTCTCGGTGAGAGGGAGTGGGCCTTAATCCACAACGCGGGCCCAGTGCGGGTTGGCACATGTCTCATGTCTTCTAATTTTTGGTTCTAGAACATACCGGTTTACTCACGATGTTGTCCTTCACCATTTTGAGAGCAGTGGTGACGAAATAATTTACAACTCTTTCTCTCTGCTTTCTCTAAATGAATTGAAAACATCTTTAAATGCATTCCCATAACTTCGCTATCTCCACAGCTTATACGTCTCATTTTTATTCCCTCATCTTATCTTAACTTAAAACGCGCATTAAGTCTATTACTGTCTGAATATCAAGCTTTATATTATCGCTAAGACTCGCATCAATCCTTACTATTAAATACTGTAAAATCTATATACGGTTCGTTTGTCTGTCCTACTATCATAATGCGTATTCCGCTGTTTTACATAGTTTCTCTTGTTAACAGGAAAGTAATGTCTATTGCCACCGTTTTTGTTAACCCCATTATATACCAGAGGGTCTAGACAAAGTAACAGTCGTAACATTCGATTAGCGATGTCAACATGTATGGGGTTGACATACGCTATCGAAATATCACGTGATCATAGATCATAGCGTAATACCAGAAGGAAGTTCAAAAGAGTTTTTAATTTTCATTGTGAAGCGATAACGATTGTAGAAATAGAATAGCGATCAAACCTGACTTGTTTTTACAATGAAAAATAAAAACTCTTTTGAACTTAATTATGGGTTTTTCAGAATGTGAACCATTATGATCTTTAAAAGGTTGTCATGTCGCTATGGCCCAGTTGCTAAAGGAGCTCTTATACCTACCCGAGGTTGGAAACTAGGACATTACCTACCAATATGTCGTTGTTCATTATCTTAAACATCACTAACATCGTGCGTTTGGACTTATTAGTAGGCTGAATCACCAATCCTCCTTGAACAAGCATGCATCCCATCTGCTGGAGTCTCCCGATTGTCCATTCACCTGCACTCTTGACGATCCAAACAACCCCTTTGACGCCGCAATAAATGAGGCCACCTACTGAACCCAAACAGTATAATCAACATGGATGTGACGTCGAGACGAAAAGAAGAAGAAGCATGGTGATTTATGTGTGCTTTTCCTGTGTGAGAAGAGGCATTTGACCTACAGTGAGACAATTGATTGAGTGTTACTATTGAAGATTTGGCGGGAACAGTACTCCTAGCACAACCCTTTTTATTTCATCTATCTTTTCTATACTTATTTCTTATTGCACGTTAATCGTTCCTAAACATATTGGGCGGTTGACATTGAAAAGATTTTCAACAGACCATTTTTCTTTGATTTTCATTACAGCCACTTCTGCTAAAATCCTAGTTCCCCCAAGCAAAACCTGGTTTCAAGTTAGCTCTCAACATAACGGACATCTTTGACTAATGTACCCACAGGGGAATCGAGCACAGTAAGTGCGTTTTACGTCGCAAGCCGATTGATGACGCTTTCTATAGCTTCGAGATATCTCGCCTTTATTTATTACAGCCGCTGCCTACTAACTACTGAGTTTAAAACGCTTATAATCATCGCAGGTTTTAGTTTTGTTTGATTGATTTGAATGATTTGGCGTTGTTATATGTTTAGCGCACTTATCATTAAGGTTCAGATTAATTTGAAAGATTTGGCGTTGCTATATGTTTAGCGCAGGTATCAAAAGGCCGATTCTCATACTTAAAAAAAGGTTCAAATTCAAGTCGCATTCTCATCTCAGCGACAATCAATTTCATAAATGTACTTTTGACAGACTGAGAGAGATTTGAAGGCGAACGTTCTAAAGAATACCGGAATTGATCAGTACTCTTACATAGGTAAATTGAAAGAAAAGGAATTATATAGTGACGCCGACGGTAAATTGGAATGATGACTTATACTAAAAATGTTCATATAAATAATGTAATTTCAAAGAAGGCTTAGTAACAATGAGATAATCGAAATCAGTTAAATCGGTGTAAATTTGAAGCAGACACACGCTTTAAAAGTTTTTGGAGGGGATTATTACCGTCCTTGTCGCGCGATACTGACAATGTACGGCGCTAATACGAAGTTACATAGTCGTGACGTCACTTCTACGATAGTGTTGTCCTTATCTAACAAGTATCTTAACACGTTTATATCTTGGCAATTTAAGCTTTTACACTTTTCGTAATATAGTTTGCGTTATTTGGAAACAAAAAGTCTCTTGAGACAAAAAAAATAAAATTGTCATCATCCCAATTGTCGCACCAAATTGAGAAACAAACAGTGCGCTTATCAATTCAATGCCTGCAGAACGATAAAAAGTATCCTATGTGTAAATTTCGTGAACATTCGTTCTGCCGTTTTTGTGTGATTGATAAACAAACATCCAAACGTACAAAATTTCACATTTAAAATATAATTATATAGCATATTATAGTAGGATAACTTATTTAATATGAGGCCTATTGTCATTAGAACACACACAAAAGCTTTATCAAATCCCTAACTCCACTAGCTAATAATATAAATGCGAAAGTAAATTTGTTAGTTTGTTATGCTTTCACGCCAAAACAGCTGACCGGATTTGGATGAAATTTGGCACACAGATGGACCATGACCTGGGTAAGCACATAGGCTATTTATATCCTGGATTACAGACGAAGTCGCGGATAACGGCTAGTATTTAAATGAATACATGTCATTAAGTATAAAATACATGTCTTCGCGTCGTGGGAATCTGGGTAGAACAGGTAGCAACATATTTCTTTTAGAAATGATTGCAATCTGTATCAATAATATTCTATTCGTGGCCCTGTGTTGGAATGATGCCATTGAAATACATGATGATAGGCTCACTTCCAATCATTGATGGATTGTGGGTAAATTAAATTATCTAATGAATCGTAATGTACTTACTTAGTCCACTGATAAAGTCAAAGTCAAATCATTTAGGTCAAATAGGCACATAAATGACACTTTTGATCGTCAAAATTTACAAACAAAAAAATAACGATTCTGGTTGCCCCATCCAAAAGTAGTTTCGTATGGAGAAGAATGAGCAAGAAACTCCACAGTTACTCTTTTAAAATATTTTACAATATTTTGTACTTGTAAATTAATTATTTCTTTGTATATGAAGACAATGCACCTAGAATAAAATTACTATACCACACACAATAAGTAAAACGAATTAAACATAAAGCAATGGCTTGTAAATTAATTATGTGATAGATACATGGTGCTCACAAATTTACAAATACTAAAAAAAAAAAGATTTATTTTGTGTGTGAGTTAAAGTAATTACAGAATGTAAAATAAACGTCTTAAATATCAAAAATTATACAATTTAATAAGCAACCAGTTTGATTTTGTCTAGTCTTTGTCCTATGGAGCAAGACCAGCATGTTTCCAAGCATTCTTATCTATGATATAAACCTCTAATTATACGATGTAGTTTAGACAGTCATCATCACCTGCCTATGTTACATGGAGCGTGTTAAGAAAGACTGTATTCTATCAAAATGCCAGAAATATTTCCTAATGATGTCCATAAATGTACAACGCAGGTGTCAACACTCAACAGAAAGAAACGCAGTGTATGTCGAAAATAATTTACAGTCAACTCAAAACTCGGTCACGCTAACTGTGTAGAACATAACTTTTGTCTCTAACAACCTTTCTAAATTGTCTTTCTCATTATCTATTCAGCATCCTAAATCTTAGTCACTTAACCATTCGTTACCAACAAACTTTACTATCCATTCTATTCACATAACTCGCACAAAGTAACCCTATCTAGTTACGAGTGCACCAATTTCCCTGTAACCTACTGACACGCGTCGGGTTTCAAGTAGGCGACGAATCGTTTGCCTGCCGACCGCGGAGTAGGGTTACTGCTGGTGGTACAAATGGATACGTCTGAATGTCGGGTTGGGTAAGAAGGTCGTTTTTTGAGTCTCCATGATCCAATAACTTATATTGTGGGAAAGGTATGAAATAAGTTTTTGTTTCGTCGCCTGCCCTAATATCTACAGCTTTTGTGGTTACCCGGCATTGGAAATAAAACATGTAATTACTGCAGATTTGTCCAGGCTTCTCTGACCTCTCTAGAAATAGAAAGAGAACCAAACTATGGGGCAGCATTGGGTTACTGCCGTGTTGCCGACCTTCACTGTCCAGGCTTCGTCGATCTGTCTTTTAATCAGTTGTAACTAGCATTGCAAATAAAAACAACAGCATACAGCTACTGCCGAGTTGCCAACCTTCAGTGTCCAGGCTTTTCTGATCTCTCTTTAAATCAACTCCTAATAAAATGTACAGATTTCCTTTAAATACCAAATAATCTCGTATGATTTAACTCTTATGATAAGAGAGTTGAGGCCTTTCCATGGCCCTGTGGACAACACGGCTTTTCAAATTCACGAAAATAAAGCAAATGCAACAAAAAAATCACAACAATTCGACATTACTCAAAAACTTTACAATTCTATCTACCTAACTCCAAGCTAGCCTGACTGATTGCTCATAATTTGTTCTGCGCTATCTATTAGCTTGTATTGCGCAAAATCGCGCTTTGCTGCCGTGGGCGCAGTGAAATATTGCGCGCTTCGCGTAACATGGACGCGCGGCCATTTTTCTTTTCGCTACCGAATCGAGGTGCGAAGTTTTTTGGGGTCATTTGTTTGGTTTTGAGTTATCGGTGGTACGTTAGCTTTCGTGTGTACTTTAAATAAGCTTGGCTTTGATATATTTTCGCTCTTAGTTGACCAAAATTGGCCTTTCCTAGAAACTTCCTACGTTATCTAATTTAGGTTTCTTGGTCCTTTAAGACCAGCAGCTATGTGTACAAGTAAACAGCAGTTTAAGGCTTCTTGGTTTGATTAGCCTAACCTAACCTACCTTTTTATCGGTCAAACCAAGGTGTAACAATAGTAGTTTACATGCCGTTAACACAATTCGAAAAGGATTACCTATGAATGGCTGTATCTAAAGACCAACAGAATATGTAAAGAGTGGTAGCATTATGATGCACACACATTTTTTTGTGTCAGTTTCCGGTTAAGATAAGCCTGGACTTTATCTAAATCGTTTAACAACTTTGGTTTAAAAAGATAATTTTAGTTGAATGTACATTTTTGATGAAGTCATTGTTAGTCTTTGTAGATAGCAAGGTGTTGCTTTTATAAAGCTGTCAAGACTAGCCACGTGTTTAATATTGAAGAGCGATTAAAGAGAAATGCGGAAGACCTCCTTGGATTGATTTGTGTATCTTAAGAGTCAAGTGTTGTAATCTAAATGTTGGCTTTCATCGAAGCCCAACGACTTCGTTGCTTAATATCTCTGTCTGCTCTTATAGGTACATACTTTTCAGAAACACCATATTTAATTAGACTAACTTAGTTTCTAGACAAACTGCCTCGTTGGTCTAGTGGTCGCAATCGCTGCTGCTGAGCATGAGGTCCTGGGTTCGATTCCCAGGTCGGGCAAAGTGGTATTGAGTTTTTCTATCTGGAATTTCTCAGTAGCAGCCCGGAGTCTGGATTTGTGCCCGGTTGATGGCAATAGGCTCGCCCCCTATTACATGGGACGTAAACATAACTGGCGAAATGTGGGTGTACAGGTACACCTCTGCCTAACACTTCGGAAACAAGGCGTGATGTTATGTTATGAGTATGTTAGCTTAGTTTCGAGTACAAGTCTAGTACTTCCCAATCTTTGTTGACATCATGCTACAAATACCTGAGTGCTTTGGGGCCTCCATTAACCTTAATACAAAGCCAAGATTCTGCCAATGCTAGCAAACAGGTCCTAGACATTTCAAGAACTCCAATAATGCTGCATAGATTAAGATAATAATTTTCTAAAAGATTCTTAGAAACAATAAAAGATAAGCTATTTAAAAAAAAAAAACTATCTCTGAGCACGTGAATACCGCGGAATCACCCAGAGCAATGACATATCGGCCGTACGCTGGATCGGCGCACACATGACGGTTCTAACCATCGCTCACTACTGTCATAATAACGGGAAATACTGCGCAGGATCAGATGTAGTAGACACTTTGTTTTTATTTTTATTAATAGGAGAAAAATTATCTCGGTTAGTTGTAACTTTAAGTCCTTCGAATTTCAAAACCTTTTAGTGTTTTGATACGAATTTGAAATCTAATTAAAGTGTAGCATTTAAAACCGAAATAAAGTGACGGTACAACTATACATTTCTCACGAGAAATAAAAGATTTTAGAAGAAAAGTGAATACGATCTAGAAGTGATAGCAAATTAAAAGGTGGTCATCCAAAACGAATAGCTATTGACTATAGTCCTGTTCTCGAAACTATGTCAACTATCTTGTTTGCTGACATAACCTAAATTCTAAAGGGATCACGTATGTCAAGGCCGGTATCCAATCAAAAATTGGACCATATTTCCGGCCAAAACACTCTTATAGTCAAGTGTCTTCCACTGGAGAGCGCTCGTTCGCTCCGTAACCTGCCTTTGCAGGTTTTTTTACCTTTTTACCCACCCTCCAAACAAAAAACTACCCTAACACGATAAAGATAGGGCCTAAATTGTAACGGGATACGGATTGCAACCACGCTCACTCTTATTTAAATAAGGTAGTCGGTGTGTGAAAGAGATAGGTAGTACTAAGGATGTGCAGGAAAGGGATGGTAGATGGCGATGTTGCCGCGCTTTTATTAGTGATGGGATTTGTCGATGGGTTTTTTGGATTTTGTAATTTATTTGATAATCAAAAAGTATAGAAGTGGAACAATGCACCGAGAGGTATTCTAGAGAGTTCAGTATTATCAAAGCCTACAGAAAACAAAATAATTCAAGTATTCATCAAATGATTGCATATTTTAAATTAATTAAGACTTTAAACTTAACTAGACTTTAGACTTAAAACATAACTGGCGAAATGTGGGTGTACTATAGGAACACCTCTGCCCAACCCTTCGGGGAATCAAGGCGTGATGTTATGTTATGTAAGACTTTAGCCTATATTTATTCCATGGTGGTCCTAACATGATACTCTAAATAAAGTTATAAATAAAATTGTTTTGTACATTTAGTGACCACCATTCACGTCTTAAGATGAATTTTGATATTTAATATAAATAATTATAACATTTGCGTTACGAACATTTAGGGTGTATGAAACATTAATATATAAAAATCACTAGTTCAGTAAACACATAATGAATATTTAATTGATATAAATTAGGAATATCTTGTATCTATGAAAGTGTTTAACATAATTTATCATAATGAATTTGGTATTATATTAAAGCAATGACGCATAGTTAAAGATGTAAATTAATTCCAAAGTTTAAACGTTTTATTTGCAACTAAATAGTAATTAATTTAGGCAAAAAGTTTCGTTTGAATAAAAAACTGGATTAGATGTTTTTGAGATATGATGTGTTGAAATATATGCATTTCAAATGTGTTATGAATACCTTACTATTTTAGCAATGTATATTAATGGTGTGACGATCTTCAGAAGACTGATTTATATAATTCCACACAAAACAGATGTTAGTCAAAACCAAATATTCAATTTATTAATTCTGAATGAGTTTAAATACTGTATTTGGAAATTATAAAATATCCATAAAATATAATATATTTAATATATTTATAAAATACAGACTAGCTGTCTGAATTTCACGGTTCCATGGATAAAAGTGAAACATTGTGATTTGAATTACTAGTCGTTCCAGTTTATTATCAAGTTAAAATTTGCTGTTCCATTAACCTGGTAAAATAGACTTAGATACCTAGTTGCCGTATTTTTTTAATATTGGATTATATTTCCTTTTCAGTCAATCTATATTTGTGTGTGACCAAATAGTTGAGTTTTGAAAGAAGAGCATGAAATAAACTTGAAAAAAATCTCGAGTCTTCCATATCGATACACTAGTGTCTCAACCCTAACAGCCAGATGGCGTCGACAGGCACAGCGAGCCGACAACTCGAATTCGGCCCGTTCGGAATTCCTCGCGTCGCCTCCGCCCCGTGATGCATGCACGCCGCGAGTTTCGGGGATTCGGCCGAGCTCGCCGGGGTTCGTTCTAGCGAGACCAGGCAGTTTTCGGGCAGGGTTCGGGATTTTTAGGAAGAATTGTTTTTTTTTTGTTAAATTTTAGCGGATGGCTATTGACTGAGGAGTCTATTCATGGTTTTGGCAAACACAGCTTAGAAGTTTTTCTAGTAACATAAACGCACAGAATGGGTCTAAACTAAAAGAAGGTAGCAAGTTACCTAAGTATCTGTTAGGTATTTAAAAAAAAACTTTATTTTGGCTTTCTTATACAGAACTAAATTCTGAGGGTGCACAAATAATTTTCTAGAAGTTGACTAGCATGACGGGGATGCACACCCCTGCTAAAGCGACAGGGTCAGAAAAGTTTGGTATTTTTTTCCTAAAATAACAAATGACAAAAGTAAATGTTCAAATTGTATTTTGCTTATTATTCACATCATTTTGCAAGCAGACATGTGTACATTAAATGAAGGATGGAATTTCGCACGAGCGCTATTGTGAATCATGTCTCGTTGACGTTGTGCCACGAATACAAAACTTGGGGTTTAACATCAAAATATAGACGGTTGTGAACTTGTGACTGCTTAAATGCTCATCATTGTTATAATTTTAAAGATGAAGGCTTTTCTTGATCTCCTCTCTTATATATACCTAAATAAATTGCACTCTTGTTATAAATTACCTACATTATTATTATTACTCATGTAATAAAGGCCTTTATTAAAACTCGAAGAACGGTGAATTTGGTTTACGATAGACCTAATTCACCGTTCTTACAGCGTCGAATTTTGATCACTAAACTTCAAGTAAAAAGACACTATGTTTTGACACTAGGACCATAGCTATCATTTTTATCATTAATAAATTTCTGTTCACGATTTAGCTTAAATCAAATATTACAACCTAGAATGGAATCCAAATTTTTTTCATTGAATCTTAAGATTTAAATTCCAGTTTAAATTACACGTGTTAATTGTTTTCGTGCTTGTGTGCAGCGAAATGTCGGGGGCGCGGGATTGTGTTACTAATTCACACTATTAGGTGAACTAAGATTCAGCTCGATTGTGGGATAAGCGGAGATTTAGGAACACGTAGCAGGTGAGGGGTTAAGAAATTATTTTGATATCGAAGTTACTGATTGTTTTTTGTAGTGCACTTTGTTCTTCAAGAAACCTAAGATAATAAAGTACCTTAATTACAGTATTCATTGAATGTGCAATTTTATTTTTGAAGGCAATAAGAAGGTAGATGAATAAAATGGCAGAAGGTATTCCTGAAATGATATGAATAAGACTTCTACTGACCTGGTTTTTTAAACCAGGTAAATAACTATCAAATCACATAAACCTCGTGTCCCATTTCGAAATAACAAATACAAACACAACAGTAGCCACTGTTTGCCCAACCATTAGCACTGCAGGCTCTTAAACGTGGATATGCCGCAATAAAAACTGTTTTAACGCATCCAGCCCACTCCTGCGCATTGTCTTATAGAGTATGTCTTAAAAGGAAAGGTTTTACTCTAATTAGAAGTGATCTAATTTGTATGGCTTTAATTTTTTTTTTGTGTTGTTGGTTAAGGAAATCTAGGAGTAGGTAAATCAAGGTAGTTGGCCCAAGTGATGGAGTGTGGAGAATGTAAGGGTTAAAAATCTGACATTGAGAGCACTTTATGTCGTAGCAGCAAGGGCGGTATTCGTTGTGCAAGTGTCACTGTCAGTGTGAAAGCTATCAGGTCCCAAGTGAACCTAAGTGACCAATGAAACTGATCGCGATCAGCACTTTTAAACCCAGTTCAAGAGCTGTCAGTGTCAAAATTCCATAACAGTTTTCACACTGACAGCTCTTGTACGCGTTTCAGATGTGCTGAATGCGTTCAGTTTCATTGTTGAAATCGGCACTTTTTCCTTTTTGTGGACGCCAAAATGTTTTATATCTATGCTTATATTATAAAGAGTTAAAATTTGTTTGTTTGTATGTAGGGAGAAATCTCTGGAACTACCGGTCGGATTTAAAATATTTTTTTCGCATTTGATAGCTCAATTCTTGAGGAATGCTACAGGCTATGTAACATCACGCTATAACCCTTAAGAGCAAAGCAGCAAGAAAAAAAAGTCAGAAAGAACGCTATGTGAAAACGAAGTGACAGTGCGGGCAGGTGATGCGACGCGATGCGATGGGATGGGTCGTTGAATCAAGAAATATACTAGAGAATTTAATTTTGATAGATACTCAAAGGTTACCTTACCAGTACCAGAATATATTATCACATTGGCTACGGCGTTGATGTGCAACTAAGTTTAGTTTCCGATCTTATCTGGGCTTCATAGTGCGTAAAACTACTGTATGTTGTCAACATATTTAAATGAATCATCCTTGCAAACTGCTGCCTTTACTTACTCAGAGAAATCTTCACAGTTAAAGTATTCTTTTTACCTCTCCACATATAACTTTACACCACATAAAGCACAAGCACATCTGTCGTTAAAAAGGTAAAATTTTAAGAAACATTTGGTACTTTCCTCCTACATACTATCCGGGCGCGGACGGAACACGTCCGGCTGAATTACGATTCACAGGAGACGCCTTATGTGCGTCGTGCTTCAAAAATATTTTTATTAAGAACAAAAGAGTTTTTGGTAAGCCTAATTCATAAGAGGTGGATAACAGCGGTTTTGGTAACACTCGTACATTGAATTTTAAAACTGTCATTTTGTCGATGTTTGTTCGTGGGCAGCTTGACTGACATAAAAATCTGTTAGAGAATTTTTCAACGATTATTGCAACTAGAATATGTTGTCATTATGGTAACTTGTAGCACAAATTTGGCCGCCATTTGCTGCTGAACGTTACCGTTTATAAAGTGTTATTGAGTTTTTCTATCTAGAATCTCCCAGTAGCAGTCCGGAGTCTGAATTTGTGCCCGGTTGATGGCAATAGGCTCGCCCCCTATTTCATAGGACTTAAGCATAACTGGCGAAATGTGGGTGTATTATAGGTACACTTCTGCCAAACCCTTCTGGGATTACAGGCGTGATGTTATGATGTTAACTTATAATATTTTTTAAACAACGCCAATCTTTCTCACAGTACATAAAAGCCTTTGCGTTTCTTATGAAAATCTCCAACCCGCTACCATAACCGCTCAGGTTTTAAATTGCACCACTCTACGGAACGGAACAGTTCCTAGTACAAGTTGTAAGTGGTATCTTGGGTATCTTGAGGATATATCTTCCACGTTCATCTAACTTCGTGGGCTCACTACTTCGTCTAGCTTATGAGAGAATTCCGACACGGTGATGACATCTTGTCGACTTTATAGATAGAGGGTAATGTTTTAAGAAAGATGTGGAGCATGCATAATGTTAAGTTTGTAAAGTTTCAACACAATAATAATAACAACTGTAAAATAGCTACATTAACTTGTAAGGCTGCAATGATTACCAAAAAAATTAAGATGTTTTTTTTTGCGCAATGAATGGAACAAAAAATATTTTTTACAATTTGGCCTACCGTTAGCAAATTATATAGTTAATTTTATCTATGTACTGTTCTATATTTGACAGAAGGACTGTAATTATTGAACCGTGTCAGAGAAAGATTCGCTTTGTAGTAACCTTTTTAGCAAAGCTTACCTTGTGTAGGAAATAACGAAATAAAATAGTTGCAAGCTTCAACTGTCATGTTTATGGCAATCTTAATGCATCATTTTCAAAATATGGTCCTTTGGTCCGAACTTCTCTAGAAAAGATAATAACAATGTTCCCACATGTTCATAGAAAATAAAATTGCGTGAGGTTTCAAATGCTAATAAAATGTGTTTTTTTTTTGCAGGTAAGTTCGTGATATCATCTCATAGAGGTACAATTTACGACATAAGTTCTCGATAGTCCACACAAAGGATGAGACAAGCGGGTGGATCAAAAAAACTCCTTTATTGAATATTCTATGCGCGTACGCATGCATGAATCATTCGTTAGTTTTTACAGGAAAAGGTTTAATTTGTGTATCACGTTTTAATCATATATTTTTGAGTAGGTTTGTTTTTAGGTATAATACTTTTCTATAAATCTAAATAATGTCATTAAAAATCATGATACAACACGTGTTGTGAAAGGGTCAAATGTAAGATTCTAGAAAGTCGAAATAGTTGTGTGTACGTGTATACAGCGAAGGAATCGTGGCTATTGTGAGGAATTCAAAATCCTGTTATACATTATCATTTTTTTTAAATAACAATAAATGTCGTAAAACTTTTCACAATATACACTATCTTTTAACGTCGACTCCACGCAGTGCTAAAAAGAAATGATCGTGCGCTAATTTGCACCCCGAGCACTTAATTTATCCAGACCGCAAAAGCGTGACATTTCTTACTTTATTTAAATACATTTCAAATGTAATGACACCCTGTGTGGTCCTTGCAGAGCCTAGATTACCCTGTCAATAAAAGTAAGAAAGAAATAAATGCTCTCGTAAAACTGACAGTGGTAAGGAATTTCTTCTAATTTTCAGTTTCTTCGACACCATTAAATAGAAATAATCATGCGTCTAAATATCGACTTATTTCTTCCATATTTTATCATTGTTCTTTTTTTTAATGTTACTATTATTTTTAAGCTCGAACGAAACCTACGAATTAATGATCTACAAAAACTAGCTTCTATATTATAAAATTATAAATAATTTGAATAAATAAATGGGCAATCGTTTCGAAACCATAAATCCTTTTATCGATATCTAAAATCTATTAAATGACATCACTTAGAGAAAACGCTTCTAGTTTTAGGCGATCTTCATACCGGAATATTACTTAAATGTTTTATCCGGTACAATAATATTACGTCTTTACGAGCTACATTGGCCTGCCACCTTTAACATTGCAAGTTTACGTTTAAAATAATAATATATGCTCGCAACAAGTTCTTAAATAAAATATCTGAGTAATATATTTAACTCTCAAACTTAGCAATTGCTTTTAGAAGTGATTTTCTATGCAAAGGTTAAATATTTTAAGGTTATGAAATCTATGATCAGCCCGTAACTTGTCAGACAGAAGTTAGGTTTTTTTAGGTTACTATAGCCCATCATGTAACCGGCCTTACAGTTTCATATCAAACGAATTATAATAAATGTATAGAAATGACCATAAAGCCTTCGCTTAATAAGAGCTTTGGTAATTTCGCGGCATATTTGCAAAGTATATACATTAAAAAGTATATAAACGACGTCGATAAAGACCAGGTTTAATCTCTCTAAATGAGCACCGCGATTGCAACTTGTGTTTTTTATTGATTTTAATCGGAATGAAATATTGTTGTTTGGCCACATACTGATGGCTTTTATGCTGAATGTTAGGCTGATTCACACTAACATTTTATGGGAATTTAGTTTTAAAAGACTCTTTGTATTTATGTCATACAGCACAGGACGCGCAGCATCACCACTATTGAAAAGGGTTTTGTCGATGAGGGAATAGACAAAATGTCAGATTCATGAATTACAGTCTGTCATATTGTCCATTCTTTCGTCGACAAAACCCGTTTCTATAGTGATCATGCTAGAAGTGTTGTACAAAAATATCAGCCAATCTATTCTGTGTGTGTATTATTTTACCGTGAAAATGTAGGTGTATCGGCAGTCTTATTTTATAGGATTCCTTCGGTGAGCCTTTAATACGAATGTGATATACCTACTGAGCAGTGGTGGCCCTGTGACCTACAACTCGTAAGCCGCGACTTACGAGTTGTAGGTCGTAAGTTCGAACCCAGACAGGCGCTTTACTTTGTGTAAATTATTTCATCACCACTGCTCTCAAAACTATGAAGGAAAACATTGTGAGGAAACCTAAAACTCGACGACATTTGTGACATCTACCAGCCCGTGTGGATTACGGCACAATCCCTCTCACAGAGAGCAGCAGCCTTATTGCGTAACACATTTTCGTAAACGATTACGACAAATCTGTTTGATTTTGACAATTCAACAACATTCATCGCGTTATTTACATTGTTGAGCAGAATTTTTTATCGAACTTATGAAGCCATGGATTAGCAATCTGTTTCAAAACGATTCAGATTCCGATTGATTGTGTATTACACAATTAGGGTACCGGTCTGTGTCCTAGCAGTGGGAACATACTAGGCTGATTATGTTAAACCTACTGATTTGATCGATTATGTAAATAGTTTGGCAGCTAACCACCATTTGACTATGTTTAAGACATGTTCAAATCTATAAGCATCTAATAAAATTTATGTTTCCTTATACCATACTTTAAATCAGAGCAAGTCTTATAACATATCCGTTTGGCGATTGAAATATAAACCAAGATAAGATTTTCAACAGCTAAGCATGAGGTCCTTGGTTCGATTTCCAGGTCGTGCAAAGTGTTAGTGGGTTTTTTCATCAGGAATTTCTCATTAGCAACCTGGAGACTGGATTTGTGCCCGGTTTATGGCAATAGGCCCCCTATTACATGGGACTTCAACATATCTGGCGAATAGTGGGTGTAATATAGAAACATTTCTGCCTAATAATTTCAACCCTAACTCAGGAAGACTAAAGCCCAAATAGTTTTCAAGCAACCGTGAACAAAAATATTCGGTTCTTTTGTCTTAAATATGTATTCTATGTTACGATTCTCATAGCTTTATTTACAGAAGCACATCGTCCCATAGACGCTACCACTTGAGCAAACACCATTTTATTAGCCGTGATATTAATATAACACCACCACACACCAAGACTTGTCACTCATAGCTCTCGTAAACAGAAAGAGGTCAGATTATAATGGCCACGTATTTTTGTCTTCTAATACGCCGAAAGACGAAACAAAAACTGTTTCTCGTTCCTTTTGGGGACTTTTACGTGTTCGGAATAATAAAAGAGGAGATATCTTTAGGTTACGTTACGATTCTGTTGTATAATGACAGTTCATACTCCTTAGATAACTTCGGGCCGGAACTAAAAATGAATGACAGCACGATTTGGCAGTTGTCCTTACTCCCGGTGTGTTTTTGTTTGTCCGAAAAAGCTAATTAATCGGTAGTAGAGTACATTACGAAGTATCGAACTACTTTCGGACACGGTCGTGTCTTCGTTGACGGACTGCCTCCCTGGTGTGTGTGAAGCGAGAGGTATAGCTTCCAAGTTCCATTTGACAGTTATGAAAATAAGCGCTTATGTTATTTTCTAGGAAAAATCTACCACAGGTCACGGTATTGCCTATGATCTTATTTTTGCTATAAGAATGTACATCTCTTCTTTAATGTCATAAAAAAACGATCACAAAATATTAAGGTACCGATTTTACGATAAATCGCAAAATTGCAAGCATTGGTAAGTAGCATAATATCCTGGTTCTTCTGTCCGCGCATTTAGTCCTTCACACTTAACGTAAGCTAACTATAAACAAGCTATACGAAACTCTGTCTGTTTGTTTGTTTATCCACGTTGAAGTGTTAATGTCAGTCTTAACACGTATTGAAATTATGAATTATTGAATAGACGCAGGTACTAAGCAGTATTATAGGAGGAATGTTATATAAATGTACCGATTTCGTAATGTTTTGGGATTTTTTTTTTTTTTTTGGAGCGGTTTTGGTAAAGAAAGTAATATATCTTTTCATATGCTCGGTTGTCACCGAATATATTTACGTATTTTTGAGATGAAAAGGACCGTGTTGCAGCAAGTTTTTTTTTGTAAAAGGTATCACATTCTTCGACAATGTGTAAAAGAAAAACTATATAATACTTGGGAAAATGCTTTGAGAAGCTTCAGGTACCTTAAAGTTATTGCATTTGTTTTAAACTTTTAATATTCGATTGGTTCTTGTTCACATTCTTGAAACTCATAAAAAAGGATACCTCGAACCGCACCAAACAGTAATTATCAAAAAGCTTATTCTAGCGAATAACGAAAAAACTTGTAGTTTTTATATGACCTTAAACTCTCAAACGGATTGACACACAAAATTCCACAAACATAGAATATGCAAAACGTATTCAGAAACGCAACATTTATGTGTTTATACATAACAGCTAACAGCAACGTAGGTGTCATTCGTTTGACCTTTACCTCTAAAATCTAGATCGATCAATCATAAGTTTAGATATCACGTTTCATAATAGTCTCTATGATTGCATAATAAAGCTTATGATCAGAAAATCATTAGTTTTTATAGTTATCAGAAGTAATGTTTTTAAAACATGATAGGTTTTTTTGCATATTTGATTGGCTTTTAGCATTTAGAATATAACTCTTGATTTTAATAATTAATTTAATGTCAGTTTTAAATTATCTTTTGACTTGAATGGAAGAAAATATTGGGTGCTGTATTTTCTTGGAATCTGTATCACACAAGTCGTTCCATAGCGTCAATAGCATACAATTGCATAATTTAAAATGCCATGTATCTTCGTGGTATCTCTAAGTATACCTTTCCAGTGTTCTTACTACACTTTCTACCATTACAAAGGTTAGATCTAATGCAAAATCCTGAAGAAACAGTAACTTCAAATACAGCGGCTGTTACAAGTAGAAAGTCCCTCACCCATACCGTATTTGAAGGACGTTCGCATTAAAATCTCATTCTCACACGTAAATTTACATAATTTTTTTTGACATTGATTGTCGCTGAGGTGAGATTGACAGAAGACTTGAATTCGAACGGGAATCTAAAAAGGAATTGACCTGATGATAAGCCAATAGCGGGGTAATTGGGAAACACACTAACGAGCAACGGCTTTAATTTTGACAGTTCAACAACATGCATTACGTTATTTACGCTGTTGAGCAGACACATTGTTCGAATGTATGAAGCAATGGATTAATAATATCCTTCAAAATGATTCAGATTGTGATTGACAGTTAGTTTGTTACGCAATTCTTTTTTTTTTAAATTAAAATTTAAAATGTATTTGGTAAGGAGCTAAATTAATAAAATAAATAACAATAGTCCTTCAGACCGAATATCGGCCAAGCCGGCCAATCTCAACGGACACTAACCTTCGGCACGGGAGATATTTTAGTTTACAAGTGTGTGCGTAGACGCAGGTGTACTCTCTGTTATAGTCCGGTGGGACAACAATCGACAAAACTGGGGAAAGATCATGCGCAAAACCAACTGCTTAACGTTTTCTCTGAGGCACGGGGTATCACATCGCCAACTTCCAAACTCCTGGCTGCTACAGAGAAATACCTAATGCAAAAAATTTGCCCCACCCTCAGGTCGACAGGACCCACACTCAGCAGCGGCGCTTCGGGGCAGTTACGCAATGATGGTGCAGGGTAACACGGTTGCCATGGTTATATCTCAGAATCCGCATATCCGTTTTCGACTGTTATCATTGCATGCTTAGAAATTTCATACAGAAATACATGGTGTTGTGCAATTAACAATACATAACTGGCGAAATGTGGGTGTACTATAGGTACACCTCTGCCCAACCCTTCGGGGATACAAGGCGTGATGTTATGTTTTTTTATGTTTATGTGCAATTCTCGAATGTCTATCAGATATCGACAGTTTCAGTCACGCCTCTAATATTTGCTGTTGCCGGATCTCTAGTGACGCGTGTCATTTATGAACACCTTATCGATGATTATGAAATACTTTAGTGGCATACTTAGTTATTATGAATCGTTATGTCCGGTTTTATTGGGATGTCAAATGGAAAAGTAAATAATGTTCAATAGTGGTTTAAATTTATTTAAATTTATCGTTTTATCGCTTCAAAAATATTTGGTCTTCATATCCTCAAATTGAAGCTAAATTAAGGTCAAAACCAGTTCCGCAAATTGATTAATGAGTGCAATAAAAAGTAAAAATACATGTTAAACTATGACACAATACGTTAATTTCATAAATAACTTTATTGCCTTAAATTAAATGCGAACTATTGCCTTAAAATAATGCGTTTTTTCAGCTACAACAGTCGTACATATGACAAAAGTTTAGCAAGTTTCAAAAACCATTTATGCAAATTTTGCAGTAATAAAATTATATTAAGGAGATCACAAATCAAAGTGAAGAATTACGACTTGAATCGAAACTGACTTGTCTGTTATGCATTAATTAAATTATGTTATGTGATGATTGAATTGAAACTTTTATGATCAATCTAGTTTCTGTTAGGCACAACGTTGCGACATAAAACTGTTGACTGTCCTTTGTGACATTTTATAAATCGGTCATTAAGGATTGTGACTGACGCGATTTCATTTAATAGTTTAATTTATTATTAATTAAAGTATGGTTGAACAACGAAGTGAAGATTGAACTCAAAATATAAAATATTCTATGCAAAACAAAGTGGTTCAGTCCTTGTAAGTTTTAAATTAATCTATAAATCCTGTGTTTTCGTGCGTAGTATTAGACTTCACAGTAATTTAGCAGGTAAACGTTATTTTAAAATAAACATAGGAGTAATTAAAAATCAGCTTATGAAAAATAATGTGGGATATATATTTATCTCGAATAAGGACTTGTTTACCTTTAATTTTGTTACCTAATCAAAGCACATTTCCGTGCAAATGACTTCTCAAATGAGTCCTTCAAACCCAAAAGCACAATATTTAAAACTAAACAAGCAACGAAACAGACCCGCTTGCAACGAGAACCATCCTTAATATTGTTGATTCACATATTTATGTTAATGTTTAGCAATAATTGAATCGAAAAATATCGTCGCCATACTTTCTATAATCATGAAAAGGCACCGCATCACAACGCGTCGTATTAACACAACAGTTACGTACCACGACCGTAAAAATAAAAGTATTATTGCCCCTATCAAAATGTCGGGAGGATCCATTTGACTATTTAAGTTCACGTATAATTGCACCGGCTTTTAGCATCGGCTTGATATAATCCTGGGAGGCATCCTTTTATACAGTCTCGCTTCGTATATAGTAATTGCTAATCTGAGAGTTTTTTTTTCGCCAAGACCGGTAACTCGACACTGTAGGATGCCGCTTAAAAGGGAAACTTAGTAATGCCTTTACGCCAGTCGAGTTGTGTTTATGTCAAAGTGAGAAGTGTATATTTTTTATCGAAATCATTGGGGCAACACTAGTAGGTTTTAATTGCCGTTAGTGCATGACATGTGATGAAGAGTGTTGCTTTTTTATTGTTGTAGAGAATTGTAATCGAGTTCTAGAAATTTTTAGTGAGGTGTAAAATGTTGTATTATGCTGCTAGAAGTTGAACCGTCCGTAAATGAGAGCGTTAATAAATGGATGAATGCATTTAGGTAAACTGCATCGGTTTAGATAAAATCTGAATGTTATCTCCTCTCAACGGTTTTTCTAGTGTAATGTAAATGGGGATTAAAATTACGATTGTTCTCATGAAAAAAATCGGCATTCATAAAAATTATCGGCGATTTAAAGCTAGTTTTTTTGGTTATCACATATTTTTTCATTTTAATATTACAATTTTTACACTTTGCTACTACACACTATCAATATGTCTCCTCATAAATACTAACTTATCGATGTTAGATAATTCTATAAATTACAACCAACTCAGGCGGTTAGGATTAGCATACACTAATATGATTTGGTTACGATGCGGCTATACGAGGATATAACATAGACTTCATTCGCCTTTAGTGCGATTAAACTTCTTATACTGCTGCACCCACAAACACGGTTTATGTCGATAATAGTTATCGATATGCTAAGTAAGTGTTGCACAACACTGGTGTTTAGTTATACGTTGCAAAATATTATGTGGAAAATCGTTGTAATAGGAGCATCGATTCGTGCGATAAGTAGTCGCAAATGGTAATTGTGATTTTTATGGTATCAACCTTTATTGAGGGCAGTGGTGCCCCAGGGGTATCGGCCCCAACTTACGTGTTGTACGTCGAACCCAGGTACTTAGTGTATTTAATTTCATTACCACTGCTCTTAAAACATCATGAGTAAACCGGCATTAGTCTTAGAACCAAAAATTCGATTGTGGCATCCATCATACCGCACTGGGCCCGCGTGGTGTATTTTGCCTCATTTTGGTAGAGATTTTTTTGGCATTCTTCTCATACAATCCTGCAGCCTTACTTTATATTTACAATTCCTAAGCAAATTTCTAAACAAGATCCAACTCCACACAACTAAGATTTTAATTTACATATGTAAACACCAGGATGATATCAATTGCAGGATACGAATACAGATGTGCGGTAAATCTGAAATGTATTTTTTGATCTGCTAGTACATTAGACTTTTTTCACATGTAGTATGTTTTGTATTGGCTGCTGTATCTGATAGAGTCAGCTTAGAGGAAGATTTTTATTACTGTGTGAGAGTGATGAAATAGGAACCTGTTCCTGGATGTATCTGAATCATCGCCCATCCACCTTTGAAAAGAGCGTCCGTGTAGTTTCTTGCTCGTACTTCTCCATAGGTAACGACTACGCTTAGTAATGAATGTACAAAAAATAAATAAATAGGCAACTAACTTCGTCTTTCTGAACGAGCAACCTTGACAATTCAAAAGTCCTTGTGGTGTGGATCTCCACCGCCGCATGCGAACTACGTCAGTGAGTTCACGCAAATTCCTGCATCGCGCAAGCAGAGTTTACCGCGCAACTAGCATATAAACCACGTCTTGACATCAATCTTCTGGCAGTTGCTTACCAGACGCAACACCTTTTCTATAGAGGATGTGGGAATTTTACATCCTGTTCCTCAAACCTCTACATCATTTGTTTATTTGAAATAAGTACGTTACGGTACGTAATGTGGGCGTCCTATAGGTACACCTCTGCCTAACCCTTCTGAGATTACAGGCGTGATGTTATGTGTGTGTGTGTACGTTGAGTTAAAGTTTAAGTTAGTGTGGTCATCTAGGGTTTTATTTGATCATTTGGGTTAGTCAATCTTCAGTTTTAGGCTTCCTTAGCAGATGTTAATGCTACAGTAAAAGGAGGTAAGTATTCACGTAGGTCTAAAGGTCCAACGATGGTCAAATTCGTTTAGAAGATCAGACACTACGTTTCTACCTTTAAATTTGTTGACTTCAAGTTACACGGTATGAAGGCTATGCAGCACTGCATATGTAAACCGGCACACCTTTTATGTCTGCAGGCTTTTATTTAGATATTAAGTTCTGTTTACGTTTTTTCTGCTTGAGTTTCGTATTCTATGTTTTTGTTCGTATAATGGCGTGTGCTAGCTGACATATATGACAGTTAATTTAATTAGTATAAAATCCAGTTCTTTTAACTGTGCTGCTGGTGAGTTTGTCGTGCCATTTCTTCTTCCCAGCTAAAGCACCAGAAAGTGGTGAAAGGCGGGCTTTTTGGGGGACTGTCTTATGTAATATTGACGTTCAATAATTGCTGATTCTCAGCTCAGTTTAAATAAATGAACTTTGATTTTAATTCAACAACCCAGTTACTGGATAACATGATTGATAATACTCCTTGGTAAGGCTGGAATAGATTACCGAAATGCAGCCAATATCAACCACGATGTACTCAACTTTGAACCATATACACACCATATCACACGTCCATTAAGCATACAATCATGTGCCGCTCATACCTCGAAACATTCCGCGGCTCAATTCGAATTAAGGCAACATTGTACACCACAGGTCTGAAACAATTTAGGTAATCATTTGCGGTGCATCTGCAATTGTACCGGGTTATACCGCTGCGGTGTATCCCTCTGTGGTTACATTGGTGCAAGGGGAAAGATGGAAGCGGGGTTGAAAATACTTTATATTTTATTAAATAAGTTTTCAATTTAGAATACATCTTTGGCATTATCACTACGGTTAGAACTTTATCTACCGGGCCGCGTCGGTCTGTAACTACCTACGTACTCTGAAACCTTCTTGTACTAATAAGAACCTGTACTTGAGTTTTCAATAGTTTTTTACTACGGTGAGAAATTGTATGAAGTTGCAGAGCATATTCAAGTCAACGTGAATCTACTCACTAAACTCATGTTTTTTCATATCATAGCGATTTTACAGAAAGTCGTAACTCTTTGCAATTTTTTTTTTCGGGTCCGGTCGTAAAAAGGATGAACGCACCCCAATACATCAGCTTATATACTAATAATAAAGCTAGTGGTGTTTGTTTTTTTGTTTGAACGCGCACATTTTTAATTTGATTTGGAGATGTCAGGGATGATGACATTTTTTAAAAATTTTAACACAATAAAATGTTTGTTTCCACATAGTGCAAAAAATATTATAAAAAGTGTGAAAGATAAAAAAATTAAACGATTTAAAATAAGTGTTGTGTAGAAGTGACGTCACGACTATATAACTTCATACTAGCGCCATACATTGTCCGTACCGCGATACAAGGATGGTAATAATCCCCTCCGAAAACTTTAAAAGCGTGTAGCTTTTTCATATTTACATCGATATCAGAGATTTTTTGCCTTCTTTGAAATTACATTATTCGTTCGAACGTTTTTAATATGACTAATATATAATAATCATCCCTATTCTTAATTTTAACATTACGCTGGAAACGAACAAAAAGCAAAAAGTCTGAAAAAACGCTAAGAGACAATGAAGTAGGTATAGCGCGGGCGGCCAAGGCCACGCCGTCGATTTGACGGGATGAGTCGGGGGATCAAGTTTTTTTTTTTTTGACGAAGTCGCGAGCAGAAGCTACTCAGGTATATGAAGCAACGCAGAAACGAATAATTGTTTGCTACATCTCAGAGACGAAACAAGTGCGTTGATTTTCTCCTTTACCTTGTACCCATACGCTCTAAACTTAGACCAACCACAAAATAAAACCATATCTATGCAAAATGATTTACGATTCAAATACAAATTTCTCTATTAAATAATATTATGGAGGATATTACGTGTTCGCACTTACTTGTTTATCTGTTTTATGCATTTGTGGGTAGAGAGAAATCAAAAGCCAAAGGCAATCTGTACCTTCGCACTTTTATTGCTTCCTCTAATATTATCGTAAACATTTAAACTTCGTTGATTTGAAAGCTGTCTTGGTTTGTTGTTCCAGCTAGCTGTTGCTCGTGTTTTCGTTTGCATAACATACAAACATAACATCACGCCTGTAATCCCAGAAGGGTTAGGCAGAGGTGTACCTATAGTGCACCCACATTTCGCCAGTTATGTTTAAGTCCCATGTAATAGGGGGCGAGCCTATTGCCATCAACCGGGCACAAATCCAGACTCCGGGCTGCTACTGAGAAATTCTAGATAAAGTCCAATATCGCTGCCCGACCTGGGAATAGCACCCAGAACCTCATGCTCAGCTGTAGCTCTTGCGACCACTAGACCAACGAGGCAGTCAAAAGATCCTTGTAGAGTTGTATCTACTTCTTATTTCTGACTTATGCCTAATCATCGCGTAGTCGGTATTCTTTAGAAACGATAACAGCCTTTCCCTCCACCTTTTCGAAGCAACAACTAATCATTCCACAAAGTTACGACTCGAGCATTAACTAATACGATTCGTTTCCAGACCTTACGAATCAGGCATTAGATTGGCATTCACGTTGTTATTTCTCTTTTAGCTTTGCCCATGTAATAAGTGGTTCGTTTGATTTAAGTACTTGCGCCTACGCTGAAAAGGAGATTGATTCTTAAAAGATTTCTCTATTCGACGATAAATGATCACATTGAATGCTTTAGAATCGAAATGTATCAATGGACATAAAGTCCATATATTGTTGTCAAATTCCAAGTAAATTTTTATGATCGGCTTTTGTTTTTTGCTCGACCAATCACACCAGATCATCAGACTTGAGGTTTGACAGCCAGTTTAAAAGACTTGAATAGGTTTTCAGAATACGGAAAGAGAGAAAGATACTCTTCTCCGTGTCTCTCACACTAGAACAGTTAAGTTTAAAAGGTTCTGAAATCGAAATCTCAAAAGGTCTGCAATTAGAATTAATGTGTTTAGCGGAATCTTTGGTAACTTAATTATATGCTTTAAAGAAGCTAAACTTTAATCTTTTCTCGAGAATACGGTTACAATGTATTTTGGTCTGTAATTAAATCTTCTGAAACGTCTAACACTTTTGTTTTTAACTAATGATAAATATTTTGCTGTCTTTATTTTAACCATTGGAGCTTGTAATTATTTTCGAAATTGGTAGGGTAGGTGATCGAAGGTAACGGATAGATTTTTTAAAGTTGCAGGTGAACCTGGCATTAATTGTAATTTCATAAAAGAAAACAATAAGTAAAGAAACCTGAATGTTACGTATCATCACGACAGTTTTCCTAAATGGACTAGGCGGAGTTGAACCTAAGAATAAGTACACCCACGTTTAATTCCCATGTATCTGGGGCGAACCTATTGCCATCAACCGAACACAGAGCCGGAGGAAATGGTGGTAGTAATGTCATGGTCTGAAATCATCGAAATGATCATCAAGTGAAATTATCAATGTTATTTTATTTTGAATTTTACATAAAGTATAAAGAGCCTGTGACTGCCTCGTTGCATGAGGTCCTGGGAAGAATTTCTCAGTAGCAGCCCGGAGTCTGGATTTGTGCCCTGTTGATGGCAATAGGCTCGCCCCCTATTACATGGGACTTAAACATAACTGGCGAAATGTGGGTGTACTATAGGTACAGCTCTGTCTAACCCTTCTAGGATTACAGGCGTGATGTAATGTTATGTAATATGAAGAGACTTTGGCTTTACGGAAAACCACAGGCTGTTATTATTAATAATTTAAGCGTAACATTGACAAATTGTTGACTAGCACTCTTCATTTTCCCACCGTCTCTAACTCTGCCTACCCCTCAAGACATACAAGCGCGTGCCTTCACAAAACAACACTATCCGCATCCAGCCCGCGGTTTGTTTATTACATTATGCGTACCAACGAGCCTGGTAACCATGGCAACGGCTAACGGTCTGCGCAGACGCACAGAATGTATAGAAACAGATTTAAGACGAAAATACCAGTGTATCCTGAGCTATTGATCTCGATAAACGGTTTTACTGTTGGTTGAATGCGCCATCCATCAAATATCGACTCTAAGGAAACGTGATAGAGGTTATAGAGCCTTGAAAATTGAGTTTTTCTGTAACTAAAATTTAGTTGGTAATAAATAGTGTCTGACTGAATTTAGTTGGCTCGTTAGAATAATACAAGTGTTCTTGTATTAAATGTGGAACTGAATTATTATGAAGTTATTAGGTAATAGCTCCATTGATACGGTTTTGCAGGAATTTGTTCGGTGATAAGTACTGTTCTGCCTTGCAAGGGATAAGTATTTAGAAATTCGCCCGTCTAGCTAAGTTATAGGCAAAGTTGTGATAAAGCCTGACAGTTTGTGCCACTTTTCATTGCTTTGGTAACACTTGAAGCAAGAAATAATGGTTATAATTGAAGCAGGTGTAAGATATCTTACTGCTCAAGCACGTTAAGAACTGTGCTTATTTAACACTAACTTTATATCCTGAATCGCGACTTTGTTGCGATCCAGGATATAAAGTAGCCTAAGTCCTTACCAAGGTCATGGTCTATCTGTGTGCCAAATTTCATCAAAATCTGTTCAGCCGTTTTGGCGTGAAAGCGTAACAAACAAACCAACGTACTTTTGCATTTATAATATTAGTTAGGAATTTAGGATAGTAGTCCTTATATTTACAAGGAAAGAAATGTCGATGATCGGGGTTTTTTCACACGTCTAAGATACTGCAAAGAAAAATTTGTGTTTTTATTTGAATGTGAAGTTCGTAGTCACAGTGACCCATCAAAGAACTCGTCACTCGGTCAAAAGTTCAAGACGAAAAAATCTGCAATTTTCTTCGGTTCACGTTAAACTTTGGTTTACCCACAACCACATCTGCCCACCCCTTACAACAATGTCCATACATTTAGCGGTTATATGCGCAGTCGCAGGAACACGCACCAATTAGCACAGTCGTCGCTTGCCGATACCGACTCATAAATCGAATGGACCGTTACGGTGGGGCCTTGAAACCAGCGGGATTGAATCGTGACTGGGCAAACAAACAAATGACTGTTGATATGAAAGTATGTGATAACATACATTAAGTATCAGGGGACGAACACACGTACCACATCCACACCACATTCCATCGACAAAGTGTGGGCAAGCAGTGGTTACGTGTGAATGGTGTCGCTGCAGATTCTTCCAGTTACGTTGTGGTAACTACAAAATTTTGCGTTGTTACTGCGATGATTTCGGTATCGCCCACACGGTTGATTTTGGTGGGCAAATGTGGTCCGTCTGAATAAACTATTAATTTTCATACAAATTAGCGCCCATCCACATGTCGTTGTGGAAGTGAATTTGCAGCCTGAACGATTAGGATAAGTAACCAGGGAATTCTTATAAGTTATGAAGAAAGAACATACTATATATAAATATGTAGTGTAAAGCTTGGGTTTCATAATGATATAGTAATAATGAAGGCCAGCCATGATTGACATAGTAATTCCAAAACATCGGAATCAACCGTCATTTTTTGGCCATTAAATGACTGTAGTTTTTTTAAAACCCAAGCTTAATAAAAATTAAAAGCTTGTGGCGGCATCTACACCGCCACATGCGAACAACGTATACACTGACGTCCAAGCAAAATCCTACATCGCGCAAGTAGAGTTTAGAGTGCTACTAGCATTTATACAACGTCCCGACAACAATTGTCGGCTAGTTGCCCACCAGACACAACACTTGGTCGGAGGATCTTCCCTTTTCCAAAGTGTGCGAACTTTACACCCTGTTTCTCATATTTCTTTAAGCTTAAAATGACAGGCAAAAGAATGATAAGACCCGTTTGTTTACAAAGGACGAATGATTCACTTTTATGGGAAGAAATATCTTCATGATGACTTCCATAATATAAATAAGGTTTCTAATTGTCCCGTTATAACGGTTCAGGAATTGGTCATTTAATATGCGTGTTATTCGTAAAGTTGTATAAACAATCTCGCAACTCGGGAAGTCTTCTTGCGCCTCTAGGTGTAATAAATTCTGATGGAATTCTATTAATTACTTGAAGGAAATGTAAATTTAACGTTTCCAAGTTTATATAGTATCACTAGTTACTAATCCAATCTTCGCAATTGCTGAATGGCATTATTGGCAGTTAAATTGTGATTAAAGGTGCGGCCAGTTTTTAAACCCATGAAGCAATCAAATGCGTATAGTTACTTAAACTGCGTTTAGTTATTTATAGGCTACCTACCATATATGTTTCTATCATAGTTGTTTCTATCTTCAAATCCAACGGACCTGGCGTTTGTGGCTGTAACGACCTCAAGGTCGATTGCCTGCTATGTTTGGAAAGAAAGTTAGTTAGGGCATATCGTTGAAACTAAACAGACTGATCGTTTCTTGTCAGACCGATCATAAATACATGTCCTTTGAGTATTCATTCATCTTTTTATCAATAAAACTGATTGTTCACTATTTTTCGCCGCTACCTTTGTGGCCTTGACTCGTAGAAACCCCGCTGTTTCAGCAGTCTTCGTTGAAGGTACCCAAAAGAAAGCGCGCCTTCGCGTCCAGATATAAGAATTCCATGTTTAAAATGTAAATTATCATAGTTTTGTGCAACATTTATAACAATATTATATGAGTTTAATTTAGAATTTTTGTGTCAAACCTCGTAATGGAAATTTGATGGTAATTTTACTTTTGTCTGTACGGCGACACGGTTAATAAATGGTCGTTGTTCCATTATGGGTAGGATTTTAAGTAAATTATTGCTTGTTTAGTTCCATAAAAGTTCAGAGATATATTTTGAGAATGAAATAAAACAGATGTTTATGCCTATTTTTTGACGACAACAACAACACGCCTGTAATCCCAGAAGGGTTAGACAGAGGTGTACTTACCTAATACACCCACATTTCGCCAGTTATGCTTAACTCTCATGTAATAGGGGGCGAGCCTATTGTCATCAACCGGGCACAAATCCAGACTCCGGGCTGCTACTGAGAAATTTTAGATAGAAAAACCCAATAACACTTTGTCCGACCTGGGTATCGAACCCAGGACCTCGTGCTCAGCTGTAGCTCTTGCGACCACTAGACGAACGAGGCAGTCTCACGAGGTGTGACGAATCTGAAAATATTCAAATTAAAAGGATTTTGAAAATTGTATTTTATTTAGCGAAATTATCATTATTTTTATGTGACTGAAAAACCAAAAGTTAATCGTCGGCATAATGCTGTTTAATGTTATAAAAAATAGTTTTATGACACATTTGAAAACATTTTCAACAAATCATGCGGCTCTAACTTCCGTTATCAACGCTGCATTAAACATGTAACCATATACAAACTCCATTGAACACAGCCAACTAAAATTTATGTTTTAATCTCAAAAAATACTGTTGAATAATTTAAAGGTATTTCACAGTTTGTCGTATTAAGATTATAAAATAAAAATTACTTGGACACAAGGTTGCCTCCGACCGCGTCTTGTCATTTTAATGCAATCTTACGACCGATATATTGTCTCTTTCGTCCGTTTTAAAACATATATTTGTCCTTTTCTAACGTATGAATTATGCTGAAGTAGGACCCTGATTATTATATTTATTTATTTGGTTCGATATTGTAAAATAAATTTCGCGCTTTTGGAGTCCTGTGAGTTTTATTTTTGGCGCTTTGTGCTCCAAATTTGGTTGGTGAACGGACGATATTAAGTTATTGTACATCTACTGATTATAGGACCACGGTAGATCACAATCTGCAGAAGATAAACAGGTGCATATATTACACATTGATTATAAAAATACCAATTATATACCTACAAAAAAGAAAGAGAAACAGCTTGTTCTCAGTCGACACGGAAGCAAGCTGAAAACATTAAAATAACATCCCACCAATCAAAACACACACCAATAAAAATAAATTGTAAATTAAACTTTAATCGATAAGCTGATTTACCGATTTCATTATGAATCCTTTAATAAAATTGTAAATTATCCTGGCAGGGGTTGCCATAAACAATTGTTCGCAACATTGTAAGGAACTGGTTGCAGCAAAGAAACAGACCTGTATATTGGAACATGTTGCTTCTTTGGAGAACAATAACCAATTATGTCAAGATTAACTTTAGTTTAGTTAACCCGCGTCTAAGAAAGGACCATCGAAGCGTTACTATCTGTTGCTTATTGCTTGTGTTTGCGTTTTGAGTAGCGTATTTTAGTTAGGTAAGTTTTGTGGGCTTTGAAAAAATAAAAAAAGGAATATCTTGCACAGTTCACATACGTACTTTTTCATCATCAAATCAAATAATCACTCCTTGGTAAGGCATACATTACATCTTTAGGTAATCTATTCTTTAGGTCAGTCAGGAGAATCAGCACTACTCAAACGTCAAAATTACAAAAGACAGTCCCCCAAAACGCCCGCACCCTTCACCCCTTCCTAGTGCTTTAGCCGAGAAGAACAGAAGAGCTGTCTGTTCAGTTAGAAGAACTTGATTCTATACAATAGTAAGTAATTAACATTACGAAAAATAAACCATTAAATTAAATAATTTGCCATATCACACGCCAATATACAAAGGAATGTCTATGTCCTGATGACAAAAACAAAAACATAGAAAACGATACTCAAGCAGAAATAAATAATAAACACGTAAACAGAACTTAAAACCTAAATCAAAGCCTCCAGGTATAAAGGGCGTGTCCGCTTACATATGCAATGCTGCATTATGTTCACATAGATATAACTTAAATAAACAAATGATAAACTAGGAGTAAAATAAATAAACAGTTAATTACTAATAACATTAACAAAACCATGGTTAGCACGACGACCTATCACCACAAGCAGCCCCCGCACGCAAACATAACGCAAAGATTGCCACTACCCCCTTCGCCGTAGTGACTCACAAGTTTGAATAAGCTCGATACGAATCTAAGCAGCAATTCTCCAAAGACATTCAGCGATTTTGAATAATACGTCTACGTAAAATTTGAATAAAATATTGTGTAAAGAAACCGAACAACACATCAGAAGTCCGAATATATAACTAAACATTTCACCACCCAACTTCCAACTATAAACGTCATTCCGAGATTCCTATTCACCCGGAAGAAGGTTTAGCGTTCAGCAAAGTTAATGTAAGCAGCCGTTCAAAGGTTTTTTGTTTGTTTGTTTGGCATCTCGCAGGTCAACCTATGCGGTTGTCGTCTGCTTAAGCGGACTTGCCTGTGGATTCCCTAATAAATTAAGGCCTCCAGCCAGGACTTAAACTTATATACTAACTAAAACTAAGCGACAACGCTAAGGGCACCCCCTGTGGGGTACGAACCTCGGCTTAGGGCGTCGCTGGAAGAGGGCAGCAAATGACTAGCTGGATCAGGATTGGTATTAATTAGGGACGAATTTAAAGCTACAGGCTCAGCGGCGCGGGCTGGCTCGAGCAAGGGTCGGGAGGGGCGTCGATTTGGGCGTCGCGGCGGGCCTCGGCGGCGAGGGCGGTAGGACGGCGATCGGGTTTTGGGCTTATGTAGCGTGCTAGTGGCCTCGCTACTCTCCTGGAGGAGGGTAGTGGCGTCATCGGGGTCGATTAAAGTATGCCTTGGTCGGCGAATACTGCTAATGCGAGAGGGAGTGTAGCGGGCGGCCGCTGTAATCAGGGGGTTAGAATGTTTGATGCCGCAGTCGAAGAAACGCTTTGATAAGCGTTTCATGAACTGTTTTATGGTTGGCATTTTGAGGTCGACGTGAAGATCGATATTACGGACATAGAAGGGGGCACCCGTGACCCTTCTGAGGAAACGGTTTTGGAGGGTCTGCATCTTATGGAGATGACGTGGGTGAGCGTGCGCAAATACAACGCAGGCATAGGTCATGATGGGACGGATGACTGCGGTATAGATGCGGAGCTTGCATTTGAGGGACAGTTTACTACGGGCTGTCAGTACGAATTGCAGCCTGCTAAGAGCGAAGGAGGCG
Source organism: Dasypolia templi (assembly GCA_963555695.1). NCBI lineage: Eukaryota > Metazoa > Arthropoda > Insecta > Lepidoptera > Noctuidae > Dasypolia > Dasypolia templi. Next base: position 5,051,175 of record OY743137.1, on the reverse strand, counting down.
CGCGCGCGAACCGCCTTAATATGAGCCTTAAAGGTAAGGTTCTCATCGAGGATCACGCCTAGGTATTTGGCTTGCTTCTCCCAAGGGATTGGCTTGCCGTACATAGTGATCGGGCTGGGAAGTGGGGGAGGGAGTCGACGACGTCTCGAGAAGAGAACCGCCTGACTCTTATCGGGGTTGACCTCGATTCTCCATTTCCGGAACCAAGCGCCTAAGACGTTTGCGGAGGTTTGGAGAGTACGAGCTATAGCGTTGGGACAGTGACCGGTATAGTAAACGGCAGTGTCGTCGGCGAAGAGAGCCAACTGAGCCTTTTTACTTTTTGGGATATCGCTAGTGAACAGCGTGAAGGCGAGAGGAGATAGTACGGAACCCTGAGGGACACCGGCGCGAATAGGATGAGGGGACGAGAGTGCTCCCTCGACGCGATAGCGAAAGGTCCGGTTCGACAAAAAGTCTCGTAAGATGAGCACGAGACGATCTGGCACTCCTAGTTGGTAGAGCTTGTATATCAAGCCGTTGTGCCAGACTTTGTCGAAGGCTTTCGCTATGTCGAAGAATAGCACACCCGTCGTCGCGTTACGCTGCAGACCAGCGCATAAGTGCTCTACGATACGGTGGACCTGTTGGGTGCCCGAGTGTTGGCTACGGAATCCAAACTGCTCGTTGGGTATGAGGCTCTTTGCTTCGGCGTAGTCTTTGAGACGCTTATAAATAAGCCTCTCGTAGATTTTGCCGAGGACATTGAGTAAGCTAATAGGGCGGTAGCTGGAGGGCTCAGACTTTGGCTTGCCTGGCTTTGGGATACCGATGACGGTGGCTTCTTTCCATGATTGTGGGAAGATGTTGTTGCTCAAGGCGCCATTGAAGATGGCGGTCATAAGCATTATTAGCGGGGCAGGAAGGAGTTTGTATACCTTATTGGTAATACCATCCGAACCGGGGGCCTTACGAGCGTGGAGCCCTTTAATGATGTCGTGCACTTCGTCTGGAGTGACGGGAGGCAGAGGATCATCAGGGTCTTCGACGGGAGGGAGGGAGGCTCTTCGTTCGACTTCAGCGTCGACCTTGTTCAGGTGAGCTTGGTCTACTGGTTGGGAGCTGGGAGAACATTGGGACTCTAGGCTGTCGGCAAGACATTCAGCCTTATCGGGACTGTCGAAAGCGACACTATTGTCGGGGCGGATGAGAGGAGGCATAGAGACCTCTTCTGAGGAACGCAATTTCCTCTGTAATTGCCAGAAGGCTTGATGAGTGGGCTCGAGTTCGCTGAGCATCTTGTTCCAGCCCTCAGAGCGAACCTCCCCTATGCGTTTCTTTACAGCACGCTGTAAATGGCGCATGTGGGCTTTGTTCGCGTCACAAGGGAAGGAGTCGTAGGCACGGATGGCCGCGTTCTTCTCGGTTATCAGGTCACGTACGTCAGCAGGTAGTTTCCAGCGATGGTCTTCCATCACCGGAACTTCCCGTGAACAATCCGTCAATACGGATTGTACGTGCTCTGTAAACGAGTCGATTGCGGCCGTCGTGTCAGCGACTGACACTAAGTGATCGGGGATGGTGTCTAAGTGAGGCGACGTGGTGGATTTCAGTCTTTCGCTTACTTTCCTCCAGTCGGTTATCGTCTGGGTCTGAGGGGGGCGGTTGGGGTCGATCGGGCCCGAGTAGGGTGCAAGATGCATGACTACAGGGCGGTGGTCAGAATTTAGCTCGTGGAACGTCTCAATCGATTGCAAACGGAGGTTCACATTCTTGAGCAGCGCTACATCGAGAACATCGGGAAGGTGATTAGGATTACCTGGGAAGTGAGTCGGGCTCATTGGAGCGATGACGTCAAAGTTAAGGGATTCGCCTAACTTGAAAACTAACCTACCTCTGGTTGAGGTTGTGCTACTATTCCACGCCGGGTGCTTGGCATTAAGATCCCCCGCCAAGATGACGGAGTCACTCATACCGAAGAGGGCAGTGAAGTCCTTTTGGAGCGAGATGGGATCCTCCGGACCATTGTCGGGTGGGATATAAGCGGAGATGATGGTGATCGGTTGGTGGCCGGTCATGCCGAGCCGACAGATAGAGGTCTCCAGATGGGAGAAGAGAGGAGGTGGGTCTATAGGGATACAATACAAAGATTTCCTAAAGTATATGAGTGTGCCACCCTTGTGACATCGAGACCTGTCATTGCGAACTAGTTTAAAGTTGGCAATATTCGGGTTTCGGTGATGTGGTTTTAAAAAGGTTTCCTGTATGAGGAAGATGTCAAGCTGATGGTCGCGGAGGAAAGTGGCGATCTCATCGCGTTGACCTGAAACGCCATTTGCGTTGAAAAAGCCTAATTTAAGGGATCGGGGTTTGTTACTATTTACTCTCGTATTATCCATTGAGAATTAATATTTGAGTGAGTGTAGAACTTGCGCGATCTCGGGATACGCGCTGAGAATTTCCATGAGGCGGATTGCGTTGCCGTTTGCAGCAACGATTTCTTCCGCCATTTTATCCGCGGCGGTGGTGAAGAGAGCCGCGTATGTACTTAATATGATTTGGGCGCTGTTTCGGCCCTGGATTCCCTGAGGTGCCGCTGGAGCGGCCGTAGGGGCCGCGGGGGCTACCAAAGGCGCTGTGATGGCGGTAGCCATCAGCGCTGGAAGTTGCGCGGATTGCGCGGGTTTTGATGGCACCGAAGCTGCTGGAGCCTTCAGGTGGTTAAGGTTAGCCCAGGGAGACGGCCTCTGCGGACTGAGCCGCTCCGGCATCAGCGCGGAAGGAGGCTTTCCCCAGGGGCTTTCCCTGTGCTGGCGGTCGCTCGCGCGTTTCGCGAGTTTGGGAGAGGAGGACTTCGGGGCCTTAGGACAGCCCCGGTAATTTGCCGGGTGTCCCGATTGGCCGCAGAGTACACAGCTGGGAGGCTCTAAACATAGTTCCCTATCTTTAGGGCGGGTACAGTCGGCGGTGCCATGCTCACCTAGACACTTGACGCATCTAGGGGTGGCATAGCAGTTGGACTGCGAGTGACCATATAATTGGCAGCGATGACACTGTCCAATTAGTTGAGCTCTGTAAGGCTTCTCTATTGAGATGCCTGAGAGCGAACACACCGACTTAACTTTAAAAATCGGGTGGTGCCCTTCAGTGGGGTCACAGATGACTAGGACCATGTCATAGACAAGGCCCTGCCTCGCTTTGTGCAAGCGATGGACGGCGGACACTGGGATTCCTTGAGCGATGAGGTCGCTCTTAATCTCCTCGGTGGAGATTTCTTGAGGGACGCGCCTTATTACGACGCGAGTAGGGGTTTCCTCCGGAAGGGAGTAAGTGTGAAAGGAGTAGTTCCTTTCACGTAGGGCGCGGGAGAGATCCCTAAAGTCCGTAGACGTGGGGACGGTAACTTTGATCCCCTGGAGGGTGGATCGGGCGTTGGTGTAGTTGATCTTGCGATCAACACACATCTTGGAAATTTCAGTCCATTTGGACTTTTCCTGGACGTATATCGGGGGAGGGGGCTTCTGCTTCCTCGCGGTAGGAGCGGGTGGGCAAGCCATAGGGCTGGCGGGGCGACTGGCCTGCGGACTAGGGGCGGAAGTGGAGCTGGACGGTATGTCGTCCTGTTTTTTCTGGGCCTTGGTGACCGGGCCAGCGGGGGCGGAGGATTTAGCCGCCTTCCTCTTGCCTCCTTTGACCACGACTTGGAAGTCGTCATCGCTGGAGGAGGAGGTGCGGGCTTCTTCCTCGGAGAGTGGGACTGACGTGTCCATGCTCTCCGGGCGAGTCGTGTTTATTGCTGCGGCGCGCAGCTGCGTTGTCTCTGAGACAATGGCGGCCGGAACCATGGCGGCCGTGACAATGGCGGCCGGAACAAAGGCGGGCGAGACAATAGGGGCCGGATTAGCGGCCGGAGTATTATCTGCCGGTACAATAGAGGGTGAGACAATGGGGGCAGAGATATTAGCCGGAACATTGTTGTGCGGAACAAAGGGCGGAATGCCTTGTTCGTATGCAGGTGGCGATAGCGGGCTCTCAAGCGCGTCGCTGAAGTTAGCGAGTGCGCCTTGAGACGGAGCGGGACTAGAAACTTGGCTTATTTTGGCGCCATATTTCGCCAAAAACTCGGGGTCCTTTAATAGGACCTCTTTGAGGAACGCCAAGAGGACGGCGTCCTCCATGATCGGAGCGGGAACTATATTAGGGAAGGAATGGTGGAAAGAGAAAATTCCCTACGTAGCCTAAACCCTATACCTAACTCCCCGGGTGGATTGGCCCGGGGATGAGTTCCCTCCCTGTCGGGTGTAGACAGGGAGGTGTGTACCTATTGGTGAGCCCTAAGTTTGTAACCCGTCGCCAGTCTTATTGTGCGAACGGGGCCCTGACCAGTCTAGCGCGAAGGGTGTAGACACACCCTAAAGACACTAGGTGAGTAGCTGGAAAGCAAAACTGTCACCAGAGCCGACTAGGAGATCCCCCAAGGCCGGTTATCTGGGACCCGTCCAACTAACTGCCTCGCCCTGAAGGGGTTCAGCGGGTGTGAATTGGGTCAACACCCCACTCGGCTTCGTTGACACCGTAAGGTTTCAACCGAGGACCACGAAACTGTGGTTTTACCCAGAAGGGGCCTAGTGAAGCTACTCACAAAACGTCTGTTAGAGAAACGAGATTTGCCTTGAAAAAGGCACTTTTTAATTGATTAAAAATAAAATCAATTGCTTGATTTTATTTTAATCGGAGTAGTCGGGGCGACTATGATGACGTCACGTGGTTGCGACTAGTAGGAACAGGAAACACAACACTGGAGCGGGAGAGCGCACAAACACGTCCGTCCGCGGCGAGAGTCGAGCGTCGAGTGAGCCGTTCAAAGGCTCGCAGTAAACCATAATAAAGGGCACAAGTTAAACATGCAGATGATTTGATGGCAGCCCGCGTCATTTGACATTAAGTATTGCATATTTTAGCTCAGCCATTGTCCAGACAGTTAGGTTGGAAGTGAGATGTTTAGAGTCAACGTTATGAGCAAGATAGGAGCTGATTCAGATTTAAGATCGGAGTGGATGTCGGATATTAAGTCATTTATTTGATTTAATGGGGCTTATAGAAACGACGGTTTTACATGAATCGAAGGCATGTGCATTTTAAACTTCTCGTTACCGATCGTGGACATTATAAGATTTGAATTGTGTTTTGCGTACATCTAGTTTCGACAAAAAGTTAATTTTCTTCTGAGAATCTCAGCTCTTTTGCCATTTATCTCCGACAACTGTAATACGCATAATAACATGAAGAAGTCGTTACTGTATAAATAGTTTTGTAGCTCTCATCTAAATTCAAAAATGTAGACCATGAAGACGACCATTAGTAATTAAATGTTGCATATTTTAACACCATCTTTGCATGTACCGTTAGGACATAAGTGAGATATTTCTTCTTAGGGTTGGTCCTTGGAGCCAATTTTGGGTTTGGTCCTTTTGTAATATGAAAAGTTGGCTCCAAAACTTCGTCCATCACTTTGCATACGGTTTTTTTAAATGAAATCTTATTTCATCTATCAATTTTCTATAAAGCCCTGATTTAAAACGGTACATCCGTTTTAAATCAGGGCTTTATTGAAAATTAAAATGATGAAAAGGATGAACTTTTTTCTTTTCATTTTCGGATTATAAACTTTTGACATAAAAATGATTAATATAGACCCAATAAAAAAGTCGTTTATACTACCACAAAGCAATATCCCTTTAAGGGTCCAATATACCTTTGGCAAACACAATTGACCGGAACATTTTAGTGTACTTTAAAAATGCTTTAAATAAATGACCTCAAAAACGAAGGGTCTCGTAAATCAATCAAAAAACTAATTAAAATCAACTGTAAAAACCGTAGGACGAATTGCACTTGAGCGTATAACAATACTTTGGTTATTTTATGCGCAAACGTGTAATAACCGTCGAAGTGATTACAATTCTTGAATGTACACGTCTGTTGGTTTTGATGAGCTATTGATCATTTTTGGCGCGACTGACTATTGACTTGTCTGTCTCGATGTTATGACAGTGAAACCTATGCTGTGTTTACTGGTCCTTAAGTCTATTTGCTTCAGCAATAACTAGTCTTATGTCAGATGGTTTTGTGAATGCTTTTCGATAATAATTTGAACTTTAAGAACAACTCAATTACACTTTGCCCGTCCTGTGAATCAAACCCAAGACCTCATGCTCAGCAGTAGCTCTTGCGACCACTAGACCAACGAGGCAGTCAGTTTACAATTTATGACTAGTTTTAAACAGCATGAGAAAACATTGAGAAAATCAACGCAGTAATCAATCAACGTGTGTACCGGCCTGTAGCTAGAAATCAGACGCGGTGTTCATAACGGTGGCTAGTTACAATTGCCAGTGGACTTAGCTCCTTCATCATGAAAAGCTTGTCATATATAAATACTATATTGGTAGGTACTGAGTAGCTATCCATTATATGGAACGGCAAAAGATTTTACACCATCTTCGTGATAAATTGTCGATTAAGGATTAAGGCGTATTATGTAAACTTATCTTTGTAGACTTCCCTCTTAAAGTGAGGAGGCCTGTGTCCCAGCAGTGGCATATTTTAGGTTGATTTTGCAATGTGGTTTAAGGTTTTTGATGACTCAAAGAAGAACATAATAAAAAGATAGTTTCCAAGTAAGTGTTCGTATTTGAGGTAAGTTACTAAGGAGTACCTTGGTTATGTTTTCATAGCTTTCAGGATGTGTAGTATGATTTTTGAAATACCAAGGTAGCTTTCCGTTAACTTCGTCATTATCCATCCCCCAAGCTGTCAGTCGCCTATGAGGACCAAATTTTCATTACCTTTAAATCTTTCTCCTATTCTGGGCACTTAATTTGATGACAGAAGATACATGTCTTCATATCGTTAACCCCATTTGTCCATAAGGAGTAGGCAGACTACCAAGTGGAACGAATCAAAGCTGCGAAGAAGATGTGCACGCGCTTTGAAACCGTCTGCAAAAGCAATTATATTTTATGTTCCGAACACCTAAGAGTTATGAGAATAACTATAATAATATTGTTCACCGGAATCCACAATTTGCACCACAACTACTCTATTCCTATTGTTGAATACAGCAACCAACAATCTTGAGCAACGTTACGTTCTGTTTCATTTTAAATAACAATAGTACACGGAAGAGCTTACCTATTCAGGGAAATAATGTTTTCCAACTTATTCCATATTCCAGCATATTTCATCAATGTTTTTGCATATGTATCCCGATCATAAACGGTTGCTCCACGCATTACAATCCCTTGTGTCAACAATAAAAGGACCTCCCGTAAAAGCGGGTTGATTTTATGATCATACTAATTGGCTATACCAAATAAACGTAGAAATATGAAATGCATAAAACTCGGTTTCGATTCCGTGCGCTGTTGTAGTGTGTAATGGATTTAGCGACATTTAAGCTGTAAAATGTTTGCTGGATTCTCATTAGTTGTGTTGCGCGGCCGCAGCGAATTATATTACGTGTATGGACTGTAGAGCGTCTATTTTTAAATTTTTACGCTTGTGTTTATAGTTTTGTGGACTCTGTCTCTTGTGTGGAAAGGTATTTTAATAGATAGTGAATTGAGAACTGAGGAAAAAAATAAGATGTGTGAAATGTGGCGCGTCCTTTTAAAGAATGCTAGGATATTTTTAAGTCTTTGGCAGGATTTTGATTGCAGGTGAAAGCTTCGGAAAACAGAATAATTGATAAGATCTCATTTCAGATGTTGTGTTTCTCAATCCAGATTTTGTTGATGCCGACATGCAAGCTTTTCATAAGTCTGCAATTACAGTATAGCCTTGTAAGTGATTGTATACTTTAAAAGGTTTACTAACACTTATGCTTTTCCTAAGGCCTTCTAATCCCTTTTCCACTAACCTCGAACTCTTGCTAAAGCTAGCCAATCTTTTGCGTATGACTCAAGCTCGTCCCGCCAGCTTTGCCTTGGTCTGCCACTGTGTCGCATATCGTTGAATGTGGATGGACCATCTCGGTAACGACCTAGTAGGACCCATTGAAGACATCCACCATAAAATACAAGTACACATCAAAAACACTTCCAACTACCCACAAACCGAAAACGTTATTTGTTTAACAGAACCTAACAATAGTTTTGCGCATAACTCATAGTTAAAATGGTGGTTAACTTTACGAGGTAACGGAGCAAAATACCCAATGAGTTAAGCGTCATTGTTAGTTCACAAAGGTGGGAGATAAAAGTCTAAGTTGCTGGTTAGTTAGTCTTTGTGGATTTAATCTTAAACAGTATTAAAATTGTGAATGCATTCTGAAGTTGTGGATGAGTATGCTTAGCTAGGACAAACTGTCCAGCTTGGTACTCGTAGGTCCAACTTCAAGAAAGAGGTCAATCGTCGAATCCAACTTGGCTGGTGTTTTCTTCGTCTCACTTACCCCAGTGTCTCAAGACGAAAGTCTCTGACCAGTGCGTGTTACCAGTCGCTCATGGCTAACATCATACCTACTTATTTTTGACACCGACCTGCTCGCCTGAAGTAGGTACAAACTCACAACCTCACTTTACCAACACAAAATCGCCTTCATATTTTAATTCACTCCGTTACTTCGTAGGCGTAATGCTTGTCCAGCGTTGATTCTGTTTTGTTTATCGATACTTACTTATTCGGTAATCGAGTTATTTATCGAAAAAACCTGAAGAATTTCGATGTGGGTACGTCACTTTACTACAATGATGCAACTGCATTATTTGAAGAGATGTTTTTAGAATGTTTATGTGAAAAATTCGATTGTGGGATATAGTTTGATGGGTTGTGACTTGTATACAATGGTAAATGAAGTTTATACCAATGCTACAGACGGAATACGTTAAAATGTTGGAAGCACGTACCTTATGAAAGCTGTATTAAGACACATAAAGTATGACTGATAGACTTTTATCGTCGAGGTGAAGTTTTTTTTTAATGAAGTCGTTATGGTTTCAAATTCATAAAAATATAGTTCTCCCTTAAATTTACTTAAATTATATACTGAAGGGTAGATATAGACGTTTCAAATTTTATTTAAAAATAGTAGTCCATATTCTCCATTTGTTATAACAACCCTTTCGTTATTTCGATATAAACGTATTATGTATGCTCTGTGATTTCACAATAAATACTAAGCGATGTAATCTATTTACCATTACATAAAATGCCATACATAAAAAAATACTGTAAAGTGCAGGCATTTCAACAAAATTACACAATAACTTTCGTTATTTAGCTATTATTTTTGTAATGCTACAATAAATGGAGTATACCTTGATCAACATATAACCCAGTTGTAACAAAATCCGTCCAGCAGTTTACAAGATAACCCCAACCAAACACACAGTCCCGACAGATGCACTCAAGAACTTTGTTTAATACACAGTAATATAAGTTGCTTGTCGTCATGCGCGCGAGCAAGCTATAAATCAAACAAGAGCAATGGTTTGCAGAGTACCTCTGGGCAAATGCTCGCAACTTATTAATATTTACGCACAATTGCAGTCACCTCACTGGCTTACACCAGTGATGTACCTTAGGAACACGAATGGTCCTAGGTTCCGGATGAAGCTAAATTAGAAATTTTAGACAGGAAAAGGCAATATTGAAATTCATTTTTGCTTTTATTGTTGCGATATATCTGTACCACCCGCATCGCATCGCTTTCCCGCGCTATAACTTCGTTTCCGCTTAGCGTTCTTCTATTGTTTTTTCTTTATGTGCGGCTCTTAAAGGCCCCAGCTTGATATTAAATTGCCTATAGCCTTTCTCAAGAATTGGGCTATCAAACACAAAAAGATTGTTTTTAATCAGACTGGTCGTTTCAAAGATTAGCGCGTTCAAACAAACTTTATTATTGAGGTTTATTATTAGTGTATATTATTATAAATTTTAGGCTATTGCAATTATTACCGCCAACACTTACATTGCTACAAGACACAACATCAGTGTTCTGTCAAAGGATGAAAATAAATACATTAGCGTTTCACTCAGACAGTGTTCATACATAATCGAAGAAGTTTATATTGCAGGCATGTTTTTTTTATTCAACTTGAATTTTTAACTACAAAATACGACCCCAAAATAATTCTGTACAATTTCTAACAACAGAATGAAATGTACTAGTAACTCCATGCCAAAGTAAAGGTAAACCCACATTTCTTATACTGATCTCTCAGATATATTTTATTGCAATACGTGACTCAGCTTCAAGGCATCTCATCTTCATACATACCTGGACATCTAAGGAAAAAGTCGTGACATCACATAGAACGCGCCTAAATTCACTGCGCATACGCACTTATTGACAAATTCAGTAAGCAACGCTAACAGGCTGTATAATGCGTGAAAACATAAGTGCGGGCACAACACCCTGTATAAGGCCTCGTATAACTAGCTAGGCTTGTTAGTTGGGCCCGGCGTGTAACTCAAAACGAGCATAGTTACTTGTAGGGTTGGGAGAAAGGAATACGTTTGAATAGAATATAGAGAAATAATAGTGGCTTTAACAAATAATTTCAAAGTAAAAGATCAATATGAAATTGAGGAAAAGTCGGTAACTTGTTGTTTTGTTAAGTTATTCAGGTGTATGAAGGTTTGAGTTACAGTTAAATTGCTAATAAAAGTCCACGTTAAAGTTTTTTCCAATTAAACCAGGAATTTTTCGCCAAATTTTGTCACTATTTTTTTCTTTCTTAGTAAATCTCATATACATAAATCCTAGTTCGTTAGAAAGGTAGATTACCATCGGAACACTAAGAAGAAGAATAAGGAAAATTCCTTATTCACTTCACTCAACTAAAACTTTTTAGTTCTAGGTCCTTTTAATCCATTTATTTACTTTTCAATCACATTTTTGGTACTACGGGTCAAACTCATCCTGGCAGCCCTAGTCCTGGAGGTAGTGATAGATTTATTCTTAAAGAACAAGGCAGAGATCAACGCGGTGCACATTGTAGGTTATTGTTGATGGTAGGCTCATTATGAGCTGGAATTACCCTTTCTTAATTAGTTAAATTACCTGTGGTGTGATTACTGTTCTATGTATGAATAACTAGTTCCTATGTCTCACTGATCGTTATTAGTAATTTTACGTGGGTATCTTGGTCAAACGAGGTCAAATTTACAAAAAAAGGTAACTCCTTCAGACTTCCGTCTATCCAGATGGACTCTGAAGTCTTCATAAAACAATTGACATCTGGATTTCGGAAAAAACAAATAGTGTTCTATAATCATCATACTCAAATAAAATCTTGTTCATGTTACGTAATCCTCCTTCATAAACTAAAGCAATAATTTTGTGTTTGCCTCGAATAGCAATAATTTCTTCCATATAGACTTTTACATAAACTACCACCAAGCCCATATCTTACAGCAATTTTTCACAATCAAGATATGCTTTAATTAAAGCTTTTATTTTAATTTGATTGCTAAAGATATTCATGCATAGTGCATGACTGTTCTAAAGTACGATTATTTTCTCTACATTTTCTTCTTAAATATCTAACTAACCTCAGTTTTAGAAAGACCATTTAAGATGTGTTTGTAGTCAAATCATGTCAACTTTTTGTATTCCAATCCATAACAGCCAACCAACATTAAAGACAGTTAGTTCATTTTCCAGGATATACTTAGAATACACACGAACATTATCACGATTTTAACCTAAATCATTCCCCTCTTAGACCCGAGACACATGATCTAACTGCCCCAGGCAAAAACCCTAGTCCTTTAATTAGTCCTGATATATTTTTTCCTAGACACGTAGCAGTATTGATTTAAACAAACGACCTAGGTTTTTCGTTACAACGTGCACCATTAGTTATGGGCGATGAAATAAAAGTTGTGCTGACATTATTACTGACTGGACTATATATGGACGGTATTATTTTAGAAATATTATACGACGAATAAAGTGCATTGGATTGGATGAGGTGGTCTTTAGCGTTATGTAGATCTTGTTTCTGAATGTGAGTATTTGTGAGCATGCGCATTGTGAATAGATTGTGGTGAAGGTCTTGAGAGATAAAAATATACGGAATGGAAATTTTCCACTCAGTTTCTCTATCCTTGAAAGTGGTGACTTTATCGCGGGGTGGTGTTCAAAATTTCGGTACATTTGCTTCCTCGAGAGGATCATCAGCGCTTTGCTTACGTACCAAAGCGCTGATGATCGTCTAAAGGAAATCAATCAACGGCATCAATTTACTAACCCAAGAATCAAGGCAGGGCTATGTAAACAAAATCTGGCAAGGTCATTCCGTCTTTTCACCTTCCCATGAAAAGTTATTGATTTTTTACGAAAAGTTATAATTTATTAAATGTCCAACAATTAATGTTAAAGTAATGATATTATTTACAAAATAGAATTATTGAGCACTCTTTTAAACCTTGCATATTTCTTCACACTTTGATCACGGAAATATCTTGTAAATTTTCAATTATAGCGCCAGGTATACACCGTACGTAGGTCCCGACATTAGAACAAATGCGTCGTTAAAGCGGGATATAGCGTGTACCCTCGCCTTGTTACTTTGCACATACTGCTAGACTTATTCCTGAGCTCCGTTGTTATATACGGACTTTTAGAACAGCGAGCAAATTTGATTTGTGGTGTAGCAATTTGTACTTTATATTTAACTAGCTGACCCGGCGAATATATATATATATTGTGAATTTTTCCCATGCTTTAATAGTTATTCTGCTATTCGGGGCGGAGACAAATCAAAGTTTTTTTTAAACGGACAAACCGTTCTTGAGTTAAAAATTGTACAACTAACCTGACTTTGTTTTATATATAAATGTGATTTCTATCTATTTGAATAAATTTGTAAATTAAGTGAAAGTAGTAAGTCAGCATTTCTCGCAGATAGTGATAATTGCTGAATGAATTCATTAATCTCTAATTATAGTAACAGATTAGAAATAACTGTAATAACAAAATTGTTTATTTATTATCATAGCATATGTATAATTAGCCTATAACGTTCCCACTGCTGGGCCACAGGCCTTCTCACTGTGAGAGGTTGTGGGTTGGTATCCACCACACGCGTCCAGTGCTGGTTGGTAGATGTCCCATGTTCTCGAATTTTTACCGGTTTCCTCACGATGTTTTCCTTCACCGTTATGAAAGCAGTGATGGCCCAGTGGTAACGGCCGGCCGCGAATTACGAGTTGTATATCGCGGGTTCGAACCCAGACAGACGCTTTACTATTTGTAAATCAATATCATATTGTATAAAAACAGTAATAATTCAATTGCAGTACCTACGTAAAGTATGATGATTATGTCATAATTCTTAGCGAAACTGTATCATCATCATCTTCATCATCATCAGCCTATTGCCGTACACTGCTGTGAAACTGTATAATAATAAATAATTTTATTATCGGGGTCAAAAATACTAAATTTTGAGCAACACCAAATCTAAAACCAAGTCATCCTTCCTGCCCGTGTGTCCGCTAACACACACCCCTTGCAGATAATCCAGAGATCCAGAAACATTCAGATCCCATCGGATACCGCGATATAGTTACAATAGTTGTCGTTTAAAGGACAAAATCTTGTTATTTGGACGCCTACGGCCACATTTTACATCGGCCATGGTTTCTTAGAGAGGCCCTTTACAGACCTGTTAATGCATAGATATTGCATATTAATAGTTTCGAAGTTCATGGTGGAACGTGTTTCCTTGTCCAATAGAACTAAGCTACATCATGAATAAATATTTCGTTGAACTGAACATGGATGCTGTTTTATGAATATTGCGTTGACCATCAACGCAATTCTCTGTTTGCAGTTTTGAAAATTTGACTTTGTACTTACTGAATTATCTTCTGCATATTCAGCCTAAAATGTTCCCACTTCTGGGGCACAAGCCTCCTCTCTGTGAGAAGAAGTGGTCTGTAATCCACCACGCGGGTTCGGTGTGGGTTGGTCCATGTCACATGTCTTAGAATTTTTGGTTCCACAACATGGCGGTTTCCTCACGATGTTTTCCTTTACCTTTTCTAAAGCATTGGTAATATTATAAGGACCGCACTTAACAGCTGTAATATTATAAGGACCGCACTTAGCAGCTCACCTGGCACTACCTTTATTATTTAAAACTTTATCATCATTATCTTCATTGGCCACCTTATGCTGAGTGTAAAAAGCTTCCTCCGTAGTACAGTTATTGAAAATATAGCTTTTCATGTAAAAACGTCAAAATAAATATTTTTATTTTGTGGAATCCTTACAACAAAACGGACATCTTCAATACTCTTGTCTTATAAAAAAAAATTACATAGTTTAAACAATCGAGCCTGTTTTTGAAATTAGAACTTAACAGAAATCGAGAAACAGTTATTTTTATTAACCTGACAACACAGTCCGGTCTTTGGTTGTCAATTTTGTAATAACACTGTTATAGCCCAAAACACAACTCAAAAAATACACAAGCACTTGGCAACTCCGTACCTTCTAAACTCTTCAGCAGTATTCCACCGCGTATGTTCTATCAACAGTGCGCTCTATATCACATTTTATCTCGCGCGTCGAACTTGCACACGCATATAACTCAACCCTCCGGCCGGTGTTAAGTGTTGCAATTAAATATTGCCCAGCTTTGTTTCTGATGTTGATTTTATCACGATTCTTTTGAGGGTAGTCGAGCTGGGCTTAATGTGGATGTTTGGACAAAGGATCGCGGTGTTATTGTTGCAGGTACTTGTATGTAAATGGTGGTGTTGAAGATTTGAATGAGATAGGAATAGGTGGAAGAGTGAAACAGATAGATGGTATAGATAAATCTAAGTATTGTGGTATTGACAAATATATTTCAAGAGATTTGGGATTGGTCAATTATTCAGGTTATTAAACCTGAACTTGCCTAGAATTTGATAATGGAGAGTCATTACTGTCTGAACTGTCCAAATAGAAAATTCTGTATAGAGAGTTTAATCCGTGTGATGAGCTTGGTTCTCCAGGCACCTGTTTTAAATGTTACGCAATACCTTTAGATACGCCATCCCATCATCAAAGAATGACAAAATCTACTTCACCACAAACATAGTAAACTCCATAATTCTGTTCTATACCTTCACACATAAAATTCCACGATGACGTATTCCCATTAAGTGGCACAACGCGTCGAATCAGGAATGCTACTGGTATCAAAAACACTCGACACAATACGAGACGGGTTGAAATCATTACCAGTCAACAAGGCATAAACATATATTAGCATAATATAACGAGAATGATGGTGTGGCGATGAGAGAAGCGGGAATAGAAATGATTTAAGTTATTGAAAATTTATTGGAGGCAAAATTAAAAAAGGTTTTGACGGAAGTAACGATCAAGTGAAGACTGATTTAGATGAATGGAACATTAAAATATTTAAGTTATAGATTAAATTTTGGTAATGAGCGAGAGAAGATGATATAACGGAGCAGAAGGTAGATAAATGTAAGTACTATTGCCTAAAGTCGAAAAGAAGAAAAGGTAATTAAACACTCTGACGAGGGTTTTGAGAGGGATGTCAGGCAAAAAAGGAATGAATAAAGTTATAGAAGGATTAGAAGTAAGTGGATTCGATGCTAAAGCACTAGGAAGTGGTGAAGGGCGGGCGTTTTGGGGGACTGTCTTATGTAATTTTGACGTTTGAAAACTGCTGATTCTCAGCATAATTTGAATAAATGACTTTTGATTGTGATTTTGATTTTGATGACATGGCAACAAAACTGGTAACTTAGGTACCCAATTAAAAAAAATGCATCAGATAAACCAATGAAAGTTTACGTAAATAACTAATCGCAACAGTCTATAACTCACGCACACCTATATTGAAACTCCATTCAAAGGGACTCATTTCAATAGGCGCCGAGACCACCTAACATAACTTGACCTCTTTCCCCTCTCCCTTACCTTACAATACCAACCAAAACGGGGTCTAAATAGGATAAACCAAGGACCTTGTTCCACTGGCCATTGATCAGTTGACACTTCTTAGGTCGCGTCAAGTGACCTCTCACATTGTGACCCCACCCTTATAAGTGCGTTCGTGCTTTCACTTAGAAATGTTATGTCAAATTAACATATTTTAGAAACATGTTTTTTGTATCTTTTATCTATGTTTCGTCAAATAAAGAGTCTATTTTAAGTCTTGTTGGATTTGATGAAAATGTGGGAAGTTTGGGAGTGATGTTTAAGTTATTGCATGATCAGCCTATTATGTTCCCACTGCTGGAACACAGGCCTGCTCTCTGTGAGAGGGAGTGGGCCGTAATCCACCACGCGGGCCCAGTGTGGGTTGGTAGATGTCACATGTCCTCGAATTTTTGGTTCTAAGACATGCCGGTTTCCTCACGATGTTTTCCTTCACCGTTTTGAGAGCAGTGGTGATGAAATAATTTACACAAAGTATAGCGCCTGGCTGGGTTCGAACCTACGACCTACAACTCGTAAGTCGCGGTCGTTACCACTGGGCCACCACTGCTCTCGAGTTGTTGCAATGACACCAAATTAAGAGATCAAAATTTTATTTTAAATCAAATTCTTTATGTGGCTTATTCATACGATGAAATTGGAAGAAAATGTCTTCAGCGTCTTCATTAAAACGAACTACATATTTCTGAGAGACCATTTGTTGGCTCTGGTAAAACACCAGGATCAGAAGTTATACAGAATAAATATTATACGTATGTTATAATGTTAAAACACGGACTTTTTTTTAGCCATACATAGTTCATCGTCAACCGTATTTTCAGTCCCAAGGTAAAATGTGAGATGGGTGTCATAGACAAGCCTATGTGGCAAAAAAATGATTTCATAAAGTTATTAAAAACTCTAAATTAGGTTTCCTTTAAATCTAGTCGGGATTTACTTTCTTCTCTTAGTCAGTAGCCAAGTCGTTGACCTTACAAAAAAGGAGATTTTATTTTTTTCCAAATTAATGCGCACGATTGCATTTAGATGGGGTTATAAATTATATAATTAAGAATTGCGGAATTTCGCTAATGGCTTTATGAATGTTGAATTAAATATCTGATGAACTGTAAATTGTTATTTTTATAATTGATAAAATAATCAGAGTTATATGTATTAGTAAATGTTAAGATGTTCCTACTTACATTAATATCCTAGATTTGTGTTTTAAGTTAATAAAATCGTGATAAAGATCGAGTTTAACAAAGCCACATTTTACAATACTTCAATAGCTTGGCATTCAATGAAATTCTCGTTTCACAGAACACATAAATCGCACATTACTCGAATAAATTGCATCTTATTTTAATGTCACTGAAAAATGAAAACAAGAACAATAACGAAAATTCAAAAACAATTTTTTAATCAGCACAAAACGATTGGACTTTCGCGCGAATTGTAATAATCGAAAAAAGCGCGTTCCGAACGCGTCTGGCATTCTACAAGACTCTATTAAAGCCTTCATCGAAACTGACAATGAAAATACGACCTTATTGTATTGCGATAAGGTGCAAATATAGGGGTTACAAAATCTTGAGAGACCACATTACTTTTTTACGTCGCATCTCAAAGAAACTGAGCCTCATTTACGTGTTACGACACGAACCCGATACGATTTCGTTTGTGTTTTATAGAGGATTTCGTATTTTAAAGTACTTACGTATTGTTGCTTAATATAGTTATTTGTACGGTTTATGGCTAATCGTTGTGGCAACATTTTGTTTTTTTATTTTTATTATGATGTCGTAGTCCGATTTTGTTGAATACGATTGTGTTAATATTGATTTAATGATTGTTTACAGAGACCCCTTTTAATAATTTCGTGTTTTAGTTGCAAATAATTGTGAATCTCATGAATAAATCTCTAAATGACTTTTTTCAATTGTACTGCAATATCGATAAGTGAAGATTTTCTTCAGGTTTTGACGTTTCTGTCTAACAATGACTGTAAGAAAAGGTTAATTTATAAATTTATTATTTTATGTCGTTAGTCATAAAACTTCCCATCTCTTGTATTAGCAAAAACTGTCGATGGGCTTCTACATTCCGCCTGTTGCTTAGATCCTGTATAATTTATATTGCGGTAAGTCCCTCACTCGAATTCCTGATCTACCTCTTCAGCAATAAAGGGTACAATTGATTGAATGTATTAACTTTTGGTAGTGTCGTGTGCTGGTCATATTACATGACAGAGAATTAATTGTCATAGTATTGTATTTTGTATGGATACGAGTACTTAACGACGTCATTATTTCTAAAGCATGCACTATTGTGAATTGGATACAGCTTTTGCAAGTTAATTAGTATTTTTATTTTTGTTTGTGTGGCGAATAGCTGGTCCGAGAACCTAATTATGTCGCGTCCGTTGTAAAACCTGAATTAATTCTATCAAACGTTCTTAGAATATGGTTTTATTGCACTTCGTGTGGTCCGTGGCGAGTAATAGTCCACTAAAACTAATCTAAGTAATCTCTTATTTCATTTCCGGGTCCTTTCAGGTTGACGTCGTAAAAGGCAAAAAAGTTATGTTTCGGATATTCGCAGCATTGATCTATGGGGTTATTAAGTTATTGCTTACTAATCATTGGGTCAGGGATTGTTTTGGTGAAACGGTAGCTAAATCTATCGATGAAATATAAAGGGATGAGAATGTTGCCACAGAAAACCGTGGGGTTCCTAATAGCTAATAACGTGATCATAAGTGAATGTGATTTTAGCAATAAGACAGTATAGTCTATAAATGATGCTGATGTTAAAATTATCGTTATTAAGGAGTAAGAAGTAGACAAACTAAAGTCACATTTCGATGAAGAGAATAAATTGTTTTCTGATCGTTAATAAAGTGTTATTTCACCCGAGAACATGTTGAGGAAAAATAAACTAACAATGAATCTGGTATTAATCAAAAAGAAGTAAAGATGGCAGCTAACTAATTGATACAATGTTTAATTCGATCGATGAAATTATGAATTCCCACAGAGTAGAAACTAAATTTTAACACAGTAATTATAACAGCGAGTCTTAAGAACAACTGGTAGCAAAAGTCGGCGGCATATCAAAGTTAATCAATACAATTACTATTATTTAAAAGGTTTTTAATAGTTGAGTTATGATGAAAACAGTTTATTGATCAATCAACGAGAGTGTCTTCCACGATAGAGCTGAAGCTAATTAGAAGATCTTATGTGGTGTAGTGATGTGCTTCAGGTTGTTGAATTTGTTTGATGAATATAGTCACTTATTTTGTAATATGCTTCAGTTTTAAATGTGTTTTAGTACTGTCAGTCATACGTGTACTAAAAGTATTAAAACAGAAATATATATTTAGTTTTGTAAATAATATTATAGTATTCGTAAACAATGTTTTTTGCTATATTTTCCTAAATTAGAGAATTTCAAGGAAAAAAAAAACTATGCACAGTTTAAAAAGACAGTAACAATTAACGTGAATTAGTCAAAAAGTTTGTTTTATTCAGTTGCCAAATCGTTATACGGTTTCCTTAAAACTGGTTGCTATCTTTTTGACTACGGCTATCGGCACAACACTAAAATGTCAAGATTTATGTTATGTTTCATATTAAAATTTGTGATCGATAATAAGTGGCTACTGATTAGCTAATCGTAATAATTTTATGTGGATCATAAATATTGCGCTCAATTGCTTAAACAAACTTGTATAAACCTCATACAGTATCGGGGTAGGCAGAACGGGTTTCTCTTGATTTTTGCTTCAATTTACCATGTTTGGCATTTATAGATAGAGATCTCTCAGTCTTTCCTTCAGTTTTTTTTAACCTGTTTCAATACCTTTGGTATATTCATCATCATTATCTGCTACTTTTGGCTCTATAATGCAAATGGAATGTTTATTGTTCACGAAAGATTTTGCTATCCAGTGACATAATTTCGAGTAAATTATTGAGTTTCAGGCTAGGTCTAACATTTATTAGTAAACAAAATGATATAACCACAAAACAGTGAGCTTCTGGTTTTACCCACGGCGAATGCCGACTGACCTTTGCAACTTAGGGAACTAGATTTAAGCAGTACGATATTATCATGATACTCTTTACATAACAACGACATTTGCATAACCCCATGAGAATTTTGTGATATTTTGTCAAATTATAATAATTTTTACACTTCAAATTATTTAACCGGAATTTAGCTTAGTTATTCCGTTTATAATTGACATATCGTGTATGCAGAATATATTCCCAGCTTTTGGCTACTGCAGACGTCGTTACAAAAGATAAGAATACAAATTTATTACAATTATAACTAGACAAAACTTTCGAATAAAATCTAGTTTATTGTTTTATTATTCAAATTGAGAACATCGACGACATTTTTGCTAATTTATCTATGTCCTGGATTTTTGATGCTACTTTAGTCAGAAACGTGGACGATGAGTGTTATTGTATTCAAGATGGTGTGTTAAGATACTAATTCTTATGAGGTATGTGGCAAATCAACTCATTTGTTTGTGCGGACAGATATGTTTATGGACGCAAAACAAAAAAAGTTGATATCTACAAACTCCATATTAACTTAAATATCGGTAATTAAAATAGGGAGAGTCCCCATTTTATGATCAAGTCATTTAAACTCACCGACAGTCTCATGATATGCAGAAAAAGCTGAAAATACCGAGTATTAAATTTGACTACAAAATGGATTTTTATAACCTTTTACTGTCCGGTGAAGATTCAACGTAGGTATGGTTTTAATAAAGATATGATTTTAATATAATAAATAACATATGCGAGGATTTTTTATTCGGTTTGCTCTTTCTGCGTTGAAATTTATTTGGCGACAGGATAGGACCTTGCGGCATCCCATTTAAATGTTTCAACGCAGCTCCTTTCACGACAATAAAACAAACATAATCCTTAGATATGCTTGAATTTGAGCATCCTTACTGAATACTAATCCTTTTCGACTCATTTTCACATACAACATTCTTCATTTAGCTCACCTATTCCATTGTCGAACGCTTCTTTAAATTTTAGTTTAAATATAACACGTGTAAGGTAAGTTTAATCCAGATAATTCTGAAACAAAACAAGAACAGCTGCCTACCAAGCGACTAGTTGATAAATGTGCTGTTCGTTTTATTTTTTCTTGCGTTAAAAGGATCACTTATCGTAATGTCTTGGTCACGAGTTTGTAAAAATTAAGATGTGACTGTATAGGTGGAGGAGACATATTTGTTGAATCACTTTGTTTAGGTTTTCATTTAGGTTTAAAAGGAAGGAGATTAAATAATGATTTATTGCGGTATAAACAGAAGTTAAATGCCAAACTAAAATGTTCAATATTTAGTAGTAACTTCTACTACTCTACTACGTCCATTTCGAAAGTGGATTTCGGGTATAACGACAATGAAGGGACCACTCTATTTTTGTCGTTATATCCGGAAGTCGTTGCAGGCAAAGGTAAAGAGATACAGACACGTACACATGTGTAGTTTATATTCATTTATTATTGAAAATATTTCTAGTCTAGCAGCCATACTTATTCAAAAGTTTACTAAACCCAGTTGCTACTCAGAATATCACTTTGTAACTGAACCATAAAAGCTCCGAAAAGTATACGCTTCCCTACCTACTTAGTTGATATCTATAAACAAAAGGTAAAGGTCTCCACACTTGCTGACCATCTGTGTGCAATGGATGTAAACAAAAGATAAGAAATGTTTGTGAAAGAAAAAAATCTCTGTGTCTGCATGGGATTTCTAGGAATTTGTTACAAATGATTCATTAAAAACAGTCGCTACACCCGAACTCGGCGTTACATCCAAAGTCGCTATAGCCACATGAATTTTGTACTAAAGTATGCTTTAAATTCAAGGGACTAAGATTTAACGTCGCTATAGGTAAATGGTCGCTACAACCAAGGTCGTAATAAATGATATCCACTGTAGTTATTGAGTTATTACATTCCCTTTAATAATTCATTTTTTTTCAGGTAAGAGTTGGCTGTCTACATACTCTTAAGGTTAGGTTACATTAGAAATACTTCTCATGCTTTTTATTTGTGGTATACATTACGATTTTATCTCGAGTCTGTGAGTTTCAAGCTAAATTAGATAAGGTATGTCAAATTGCAGAATGTTTACCTAATTAGAATTTCAAAGTAGCATACCTTAAATGTTACTTCAAAAATCGTTATTTAGAAATTCTTTCACACACTTCCTATTGTCATCAAAATATTTGAACAGCAGGAAACACTTTCTTAAGCCGAGATAGCTGATGAGTCAGTCAGCTATTCGTTTTTTTTTTTAGATTGGGATTAACATTATCAATATAATGCATTACATCGCACCTATTCTCTTCATGTTAATAAGACCGTACCTTCTTTGTAAGTCAGTGCCGTGGGTTTTCATCCTTTTCTAATATAACATGACAGACAGAGATAGATGTATGTTGCTGGACCAGCTAGGGCAGGCGTGTTGAAATACTTACACGAAGCATGGATTAAAACTTGAATGTTTGATGTACTGATTGCATAAAAAGCTTAAAAGAATGTTGGGTTGATATCGAAATGGTTCCGAGTGTTTTAACTGAGTGCATAAATAAGGTACGTAATGTAACCTTTGTTAAGAAATAAATTCCTTTTTAGTTAATATATTGAGTTTAATTCTGTTGCTTCCACACATTCACGATTCGGCGTATTGGTTTAGTTGAAAGATTCGCGTGTAAAGATTCAGTACTCAATCATTCTTTCAGTAGAATTATTTCAATATAAAACGGAAATCACTCTATCATTTCCCTTTGTATCACAATATTTATCATTTCATTAGGGTGCATCCAGAGATAAAGTGGATTTATCTTTAAAATAAATTTAATTTTTCATATTTATTTATTTTCCTTCCACAAGGTAAAAAGATGTTAACAAAAGCCTTGGAGCTAAGAGCCATTGTAGACCCTGTCAGGGCACAGCAAAATTACAGATTCATACAAATTAGCCATTATTGGTAATTATAGATCTACATGCTAGAAAGATAAAAATAAAAATAAATAAATCATACATTAAAACTGAGTTAAACATTAATTTAAAAAATGTCAATAACAATAACATAAATAATTATATAGTTGGTAATTCTATTATTTTTCATTATTTTTACAACTACAAACACTTATTCAATAAAGAGATCATATTTAAAGATAACAAAATATTAATACAGAGATAAAGATTACGTGTAAATGAAACCTACTTTGTTTTGATCTTTCTCTGTACACCCTACAACCGGCTCATTGGACGCTAATGCCCAAAGTAAAACTGTCACAATGGGTACTATTTAACACTACGTATCGCTGGGATCAGATAACGCCATGTTGATAACACTGATGATCGATGACGTCAAACTGTTCTTTAAACGTGTTATACTTTAATTTGTTAAGTTGGCGTGGGAAGTTTGGAGACAGGAAATGATTTTTGTTGTAAGAGTTCTCATTGGGTGTTTCATGTCCATTTCATAAACATCATCGTTTTTGTTACCGATAAGTTTTTGACAAGAGGATATCTCTTTATAGAATAATGAGTGACCTAAAAATAGTCCTACTCTATTCGTCTTGGGAGTAATTAAATACAAAAGCTTTGAGTCAGTATGACTAGGTCACGGAACAGAAATTGGATCAAGAGCCAAAATAATTGAAAAACATAGATAATCTTAAGAAGTACTCCTTATTGGCTATTTAAGTCATAACTTCTTTTTGCCCGTCATTATAATACATACATATATACCAAGCTCTTTACTAAACAATATCTAATGGATCCTCTAAGGCCTTCGTACACGTGTAGTTAAAATTTGGAATCACAAACAGCTGATATTTTCAATACAATTCAATCAAAAGCTTCAAAAAGCTCGCACCAAATTCATGAGAGCATCATACGTACTTTCACTCAGACAAAAAACAACCACGAAATGAGAATCGACCCCAAACACATGCCTTTTCATACATTTCGAACTAAAATATAAAAAAGGAATGCACAAAGAGGTCCCTATTCTGTTAGCGCGCGTTTCCTCTCAGTTTTTATCAAGTTCACACTACGTAGAACAAAAGTGAGCAAAACAAAGCAACGCCGCCAGCGACACCTGACGAAGTGAGAACGAAACTTGATACCCCGGGACAACAGCTCTCTTTTGAAAATCCAACTTTACTCTCTTCAAAATAAAGCACAGAACTCTCTGATGAAATCAATATGAGGAATAAAAGGCAGAAACATTTGAATCTGGACTCTACACTAAATGAAATAGAGCAGGTTTCACGGTGCCATCCAAAATAGTATTAAGATTCCGACCGCCACGTGATACGGTCTACCTTTCGCCAAGTAGTTTTGTATTGGAATAATTTTATAGTTATTACATATTAGAATGCTATCGCGTGTTCATTTGAAACTGAACCGAACTGCACTTTAATAAAATGTGTTTTTAAATGTGGAGTAGTAAAGAAAGAATCGTCAATCGAAGTACAAATACATGATTCAAAATGAATTGTCAATCAAAAAGTTGGATGTTTTGAAATTTGACCAGTGCTACCAAATTAAAACTTTGTATATTAAAATAATAACGGGTGTGTCCGTCGTTTGAATAATGTTGGAGTTTGTAGTATATGTAGTGGTTCGTTCTGGATTTTTAATATGCCTATAGTTATTTGCTGGGCGTTTTGTTTGTATTATCACAGAGTGAATCTTAATCAGAAATTAAGATTTTTGATTTATTTGTTCTTGTTATTAATGTTTTTAATAAAATTAAATTAATTAGACATTCCTCGTACAGGAATTCTTACGCTATACAGAAAATTAAACTTAAACCCAAAAAAAAATATCTTACTACACTATCTTAGCACTAACTAAGAATACCAAAACGACAGTAAAGCTATCGTATAAAACTGAAACGTATCATCTACATAATTAATTGATGCACAGACTTGATAATAAACCTAGCACACCAGATAGACGGCACATTAAAGATAATTTCAACCAATTTACTGATAAACCAACTTGAAAACCGCCCCTAGGACTTGTTATGATAACTCACTATTTATAATACTTGCGGCTTTCAATAAAAGAAACATGCAAATATATCCTTTCCTTTTCATATTTATACCATTTTTGTCCTGTTCAAAAAAACATAAGGACAAAGTGTAGTCATGGAACGGGTTCGTAGGGAGTATGCGCAATAAAGATTTTCATTGCTTGATCTTAATTACTGCTGTTTCGAGGACTACTAAAGATATTTGTAAATAATCTATTCCATTCCTACAGCCTATTATTGTTCCACTGCAGGGCAAAGGCCTCTTCTTACACAGAGAAGGCACGAACTTTGATCACTAAGATTCTTCTTTTTTTAAAATGATTCAACCATTTTTTAAACGGTGAGACGGTATCATTCATGGTAGAATGTTTTTATGGCGTTCTAAATTCATCCATACGAATTTTTGTTCAGATAAAACACTTATGTCCTACATGAAGATAGTTATAAAGTCGAGGAAAAAATCCACAGGTTGTACGTACTCACGAGATGTTTTTCGATTCACAAAAAAAAATATACAATAAAAGTTATATATACCGAAGACTTGATGGCAATTAAGTTCCTTTTTATAACATCAATGTGATCAAAGAATTAAGGAATCATCGAATTCAAATTTTTGATTATTTCTCACTTTTTTTTTAAAATAAACATTCACTAGAAATTTTTCACATCGACTAAAACGGAATTTTACCCAGCACATAAATAATGAATAGTTTTAAAAATCCATCCACATAACGAAACCGGTTATTTTTATACGCCAATCTGAAACTCAGAATCTTTTTGACCATACTGACGATTTTCAATCGGTATAATAGGTCTATGTGTCTCCATAAATTGTTATTAATATTGTTTTAAATAGTTGAGAACTTGCTAAAATGGACTCTATAACTTCGTCATAAAGTTTTGATAATAAATACGACAGGTCGATGAAATACCGTTTTAATATAAATAGTATTTGGCAGGTTTCGGTTTCGTACTACAAACCGCATATTTATTCATAGATCATTATTTATAACTTTAAAACAGTGAATACGTTACAACATGGGCACTTTTGTTTTTAGTCCTACATATTTCGTAGAACATGGAGGAACATAACAATTCTTGGATGTCCATTGTTGCGAACAGCTGCTTCTTTTATTTTCTCTCGTTTGAATACGAATTATTTGATTATTTTAATAAGTGTTTTCAATTTGTTCCCTTATTAGTATCCAATCCCATGCTTACCCGTTTCGGTAAAATCGAAACTCAATAAGATGTCTTCTTATATATAAAAATCAATTGCTCTCGCTAAATCTCAAAATCGGTTTAGCCGATTTGAGTTTGTTTTTTTGCTCTAAAACAAGGGTGGGTGGTTAAAAAAAAAACCATAGCAACGCACGCCAACGCGGGCATTAACTTGTTATTTATAATTTTCTTATGATAGAAATTGACATACATATTTACCAACAGTCAAAGAATGCTTTATGATCTACAAAGAAACACTGTACTAAGAAACTGGAGCAAAATACAAAATTAACTGAAATAACCATTGTAAAGAAACTTGTAATTAATAATAATAATAATTTACTGAACAATGCGCGCGGTGACGGCTATAAATTGTGCGAACATGAACACAATATGCTTTCCCATGAAGTTATGGGAAAGAAAAACACGTTCTGCATTACTGGCTTGTCATATGTTGTAATTAATATAGTAGATTCTGTTTTAGGTCAAGCTGAAGCTAGGGTACTGAAGAATGATAATTATATAGCTTCTTTAATTAATTATGTTGATGACATAGTTCCTACGCTTCGTAAAGATTGTGTTGAAGAACAGTCGCATTTAGATAATGTTAACGTTAATAAAGAGAAAACTACTTAAATTGATATTCAAAATGGGTAGTATTTCTTTCGGTTAAAATATGAAATCCATCTTTCCAGATTGTTTAAAGATTCAACAACTTACTGCAATGTTAATCAATCGCACGCATACGAACCAAACAATTCACCAACACCGATACCACCAACCAAGATCTTATTAAACTTAAATTTATTCAATTAACCCCCAAAGAGCAAAATAAACGTTCACAGAATATATCAAGCTTGAAACAACGGTAGCTGGACTGAACTTGCTACCGATAGCCCTAGGTCACACGATAGGATCACATCGGGACATTCTCCTCTCGTTAATTGTGCGCGCACGGTTTAATTGACACCGTTGTAGCCGTTGGTTTTGATGCTCGATTGTTTGTTTTGTTTTGGTGGTTGAGGGGCAGTGAGATTTCGTGGCGCAAAAGAAAGGTGGCTGTCGTAAAGTGCAAGAGTTTTTGCAGAAAGGTTTTTCTGAAATGATCTTAGCAGAATTTGACTATGACATGGTACTAATGTCGGTCTGAAAAAAAGGTTTTGATTTAATTTGCGAATATCAAATTATGTCGCATAAATAGCCGTATTTTTTAATTCGTTTAATTAGAACCGCAAGACCGTAGGACCGAAGGACCGTACTTATTTCATATTAATTTCAACTGATACCTCCACGCGTTCCTATAAGGGATTTTTTCTTTTTCTTTTGAGGTACGGAACACTAAAAAATAATTAAGGAACCGTGATAGTTCTGTAGTCTTTACGAGTATTTTTCTTAGGTGGTATCAGACAATGATATAAAACTTACCCTAATAGTATTACACGTAGCAAATAAAATACACTGTACATATGGGTATATGCATAAATGGACATAAAACAAGCTATAACACTAGCTTATATTAAAAGTAACCAATGTAATATCTGAATCACCAAAAAATAACGGTAATAGTAGATAAAAGTAATCATCTACGTTCAAACGTATTTATTTTTTATTAACGGCACTGGTACTTACTTGCGTATCCAATCAAACTTTTATTTTTAGATTTTAATTTCATGCTCTTTTTTGCAAAGGAGATATTACAGAATTTGAAGTATATGGGTTGGTACTACATATAAGAGTTACGCACTCTACCTTGTCTATGCCAGTGTTAAGGAATATAATATAATATCTATGGTTTGGAATTTGGAGAAAAACTTTGGAGGAAGAAAAGGGTAATTAAAAAGTCTCCTCAACTGCAGTTACGTTTGGCAGTGTAAAGCTTATTTTGTTCAAAACATCTAAACAGGGGATATAATAGTTGGATATTTAGCACTATATTTTTTGTCCGCCCGATCATGACTGCCAGTGCAGTCTTTGCACACGCCAAGCCCCATCGCTTCAATAGAATGCAGACCCTCCAGAACAAGTTCCTCCGTAGGATTACAGGCTCCCCCTGGTACGTTCGCAACGAGATCCTTCACGTTGACCTCAAGATTCCCACTATCCGCCAGTTCATGAAACGCATTTCAAAGCGTTTCTTCGAGACCGCCGCGAATCACCGCAACCCTCTGGTTGTCAAGGCCGCTAGCTATATTCCCTCCTCCATTAGTCATGTCCTCCGTCCCAAGCATGTCCTCACCGATCCCGATGACCACATAACTCTCATTCAGGAGAGCAGTAGAGCCACCAGTACAGTGCACAAACACAGACCGACATTCCGACCTCGCCGCCGAGGTTCCTCGCGAAGATCCCGACGTAACTGTCCCCCCCGACCCTTGCTCGACGAAGTGCTGTAGCTGTGCGCCGTAGCTGAGCCTGTAGCTTTAAATTCCCCAGATAATAATAATATAATCCAGATCCAGCCTGTCCCATCTTGCTGTCCTGCACAGGGGGTGCCCTTAGCGAGCGTTCGCTTAGTAATGTAAGTAGTTTTACGCCCCTGGCTTTGAGTCCGCTTTGAGTCGCGCGAAGGCAGCCATAGGATAGTCCGGTTAAGTAGTCACGACCTCTCAAGGTCAACTACGAGGATGCCATACAAAAAAAAAAAACTATTTTTTGTTTAAAGTTTAAAAACAAGTACCTTTTGGCTTGTTTGCAAGAAACTATTGTTTCTAACCTAATTTCCCTTCTGTTCATTTATTTTTGGTGTTAGACTCAGTAGTAAATTCTGAACCATGATTTTCACTTTCTTTCTAAATGATAACTGGATATGCTGTGTTTTTATTCACAAATCTGCGTAGAACCCTAACAAAACGTTTCGAATTATCAATTCATTCGAGTTTCGGTTACCGGCAATAAATAGGGCTCCCGACAGACGAAAAGCCCGGTACATGACATAAATACTAACTCCCAACATCCATGAATGTCGTAACCCTCACAGCTCTACAATCGAATACCAATCCTATCTTTTGGGGAGCAGAGTTGAAATTCCAGTTTGGTGAATTCGGGTGGTACGTAAAGGGTATCAAGTAACCGACTTCAAAGACAATGGTATATCGCTTTTGGAGACAAGCGAAGGTGACAGCTTCGGTTTCGGGTTTTAATTTGCGAAATTTTGTGTACAATGGCCAAAGAATCGTGAACGGGTGACGTTGACTGATGAAGGGCTTGAAAATACTAGATTTCCCAGAAATTCTTGTGATAAATATGGTGTGTTTAAGTTATCTGAATACTGAAGTGATCCATGGTTTATTTAGTATTACTAATCCTAAGATATAGCAAAGTATTTCTGAATTTTAATTATACGTTCATGGTATAGTTTTCATTTCCTCAAGAAAAAATTATAGATGTTAGGGCACCCATAACAAATTCGGTGTTGTCAATGCACTAAAACCACAAATGGATTTGTTACTCGGAACAGCCAATTTCCTTTTCAAGTAAAATATAATTCGACTCCCATATTTTGCACCATAGACATTCCGATGTATTGTCGTAAACCCGAATCGCTTGTTCGTCGTTTTGAAATAAAAACTAACTTATCACGATAATAAAAATGTTCAGAAGCCGAAATTATTTTGTTTTATCAGCAAGCTATGATTATTTAAAAAATATTTTAACCTTTGTTTTATTATAATTTGAAACTTAATATCCCATTAGAAATGTATTACTTTTGGCAGCTATATTGAAGAAGGCGTTTTAAAAGTTTAACACTCGTACTTAAGTCGTTCTGAATTAATGAAGGCAATAAAATAATACGTATCAGAACGAACGTTAACAGAAAATTATCGTATTATCAGATCGTGGATGACAAAATTTCGTTGATATTATGTTATTCAGTACAAAGCCGTATTTGAATTAGTAAGATATATCAAAGGAATTGGAAAAGAACGCAAATAAGTGGTTGGAATCCTCCTGTTTCTGTCCTTTCCTACAATTACTATGGATATATCATCCACATAAATTGATGATTATAAAAGTATTTTCTTTTCGAAACCTTTCATTCCTCATTGTTTTGATACTGCTTTTGTAATAAGAGCAACGGAGTACTAAAATAATTGGGTGTTTATTCATACTTTAACGTACCCCAAAAAGAACCAACACCACGTCTCCTATCACCACCTCAACCTGGTGATAACCAACACACATTACCAAACAAAGAGTGATTCTTTGTTACACGCTACAATAAGGAATTAAATTCATAAAAATGCTTTATCACACTCCATTACGGAACAATAACTGGAATCCTGCGCAAAAACTAAAAAAAAAAACAGCCAAGTCCCCTCTTACATAACGCATATGTGGTACGGTCAGCACAATAAGTAGCCAACATTTATTCAGAATGCCGGGCGAGGCAGGAATTATCTGGCCGAGTATCAAAAAAGGCCGACCCAACTTAAGGAATAAAAAAAGCATAAAACCCGACAAGAAATTATGATACTACCAAATACGCGGGTAAAAACTCGATTCTATATACTGCTGTAAGTTCTACAGTGGATTCCGATCCAATTATCTGGTTTTCGGACGGCGGATTGCATTCGTTGCGAAATAATTTTGTCTACCCACTGTTTTGCTGTCTGTACTTAAGTATTATTTCTCTGTTGTTTTCGACACTGGGCTAGTTTTTTGTTGGAGTGCTCTAATCTAATAAGTGTTGTTATATTTTCAGTTAAATGCTCCGGGAACAATTAGTTTTGGTAAGAAAAGTTCGACGTAAAAGTAAACGTATCGTAACGTATTAAGACTTACGATTTTTTTTGCTTACTTAATCACTAGAAAGATTCTAATATGATTGGCATTCTAACTAATGTCATAAATGCGAAAGTGAGTTTATTTGTTCGTTACGCTTTTACGCTAAAACAGCTAAAAGGATTTGGATGAAATTTGGCACACACAGATAAACATGCCCTGACACAGGACAAAGGTTACTTTTATTCTGGATCGCAAACGAAATCGCGAGCAATTGCTAGATATAAATAAAGCATTTTATGTAACAGAGAACGCTCGTCTGTTCTTGGCAAACGTGCAAGCTGATCTTTTAGCATCATATAACGCTGATGATCTGAAACCTCTGGAAAGTCTAGGCAGAACATAATGAGTTAAACACAAAAGTGTTATTTTATATTAATTCATTATGTTCACAAATTATGACTAAATCGTCATAACTTTGTAATCATAATATAAAAGGAATTACTAATGCAATCAGTCGCTTCTAATTTGCAAAATCTTAAGAATGGAAAATGAAAATCGAAAAGTAGCACCGGGTTTAACCTCAATTAAGTACGTGAAAAGATATAGGAAATTGGAATCTTAGACGACGCTGAATAAACAAGAATAAAAAGCTGTTAGAATTGGCGACACAATTATTACAATAACAGCAGCGCGTCGCGGTTTCACCAGCATAGGTCTCGATACAGTGGGGATATCGGTATAAAAAGTAAAGTCCTTTGTCCTTATCCAGATCATGGTCTACCGATAAATGTAATAAGCGTATCTAAGATTTTAATTAGAAAGAATACAAAACAAACGAAAACGAGGCAATAGGAGAATGTAAGGATCGTAGCAAGTGGCGTTCTGTGGTTTCTGCTTACCCCCATGGGAAGAAGGCGTGAGTTTATATATGTATTATAAAATAGTTGGCTTCCTAACTTTAATGTATAAATGCGAACATGATTTTGTTTGTTACGCTTTCATGCTAAAACGGCTGAACGGATTTGGATGAAATATGGCACACAGATAGACCATGACCTGGGTGAGGAAACAACCTTTTAATCAATCTATATTCATCCTGGATCGCAAAGAAATCATAGCGTGAAAGCGTATTAAACAAGCATACAAAAAAACAAATGATTTCTCTATAAAATATGAGTTTAGATTAGTGTTTCGCCCTTCGAAGCACTAATCATCAATGTTTACCTTCACTTAATTAAGTTTAATATGAATGTATTCATGATACACATCAACCTTTCATATAACATTTTCTATATTATGCTGAAAACAGCATCACCGTTGCGATGTTTTGAAGAACAACGCCGGTCACGAAGACAGACACGTAAAACTAATTCAATTCACTATGATGTAGGTATAGTAGTATATTTTATATTTTGAGTAACTGACGAAGAACTTATCTCATATTCAGTCAAAAGAAATACCTGCTCTGAGGTTTTCTAGACATCGAAAGAGCACGATGCTATAAGTGCCGTCTTAATTTCTAGTTAAGTTTCAGCCTGTCCTTTAAAACCGTTAGCCGTATCTTAAGCTAGATTGTTAGTACGAAAAATCACGTTTCCCATTAGACGGAAGGGCAAAAAGTTTATAGAAGCTCACATATCAGCAATTAGCAACAAAAAAGCGATTTGTCGTGTTAACTAAACACAAAACACCTCATTATACTAATTAGCAAGAAAAAACTAAAGAAGAGACGTCGATCAGTGTGGACAATTCCGGGTAGCCCCGGTAGTCTTAGATATAGGGTTGGCGACGATTATATCCTGAACATTGTTAAATTTTAACATTGGTTACAAAAAACCTTAGATGCAAGTAGAGTGTTTTGTTGAAATCATGATACAAGAAGGTATATACATTAATAAAAAGGATGGCCCTAACATAACCCAGAAAAAGTGAAAGCTATCCAAACATACTACGCAAACATGGCGAGCAATGGGTAGCTCGCCGTCCGGTATAGACCAGGCCGAGTCGACGGCGCGTCGTGTTCCACGCGCGCCTCAAAGAGATGTCAGCACATAATGACGGGGTCCGATAGGGCCGACGCCTCAGGGTCGCAGGGAATTCGAAAAAGAAACCGTGGCCCTGGCACAGACAACTGAAGGAACACGGGTGGGTTTTAGTCAGTAAAAGTCTGACACGCTCTGAGTCTCAGTCATTTGATGATTTTCCACCCAAAAAAAAACATGATTTTGCAATATATTTAATGAGTACATACCTCTACAATTCTTGAGGGGCTCGTGGCTAATTAATAACAGGTGCACACGTCGATCGATTAAGTTAAACTACCCTGTGCACGGTCGGGTAGTGGATGGGTGACCATCCTTACATACCGAGAACCCCCCCCGTGCCTTGGAAAGCACGTTAAGCTGGTCCCGGCTGTTATTCGTGGATTCGTTACGGGTCGTCAGGAGCCCGAAAGTCAGACAACCATTACCAGGGGGTTTCGTGTTACCCAGTAACTGTGGGGCTAAAATAGTCAGTCGCTTCATGTAAAATACTGGTATTTGCTGCATCTGGTTAGACAGGAAGCCGACCAAAGTCAAAGTCTAAAAAAAGTATGCACGTAAAAGGCACATTTAAACGTCAAAATTTACAACAACAAAAAAACACATTTGATTCTATTTGTCTCTACCAAAAGGAAGTCTTGCATGGAGAAGAATGGGCAAGAAACTCCACCGTTACTCTTTTAAAATGTTTAACAAAATTGTACCTAGGAGTATACATTAACCTTTAAATTGTATAACACCAACTTAGTTAGGAAAAGTTAGTTAGCCATATGATGATACCTCTCCAATTCTTCTGCCACGACGGCATGACCCCGCCCTTGTGCCAAGTTACGTGGGTCTGGCGCAGCACGTTTTTGGTCTTCCATTATTTCCCGTCAATCATCAAGCTATTCCTCACTCCCTTCTCCTTCATATAGTTCATCACACAATCAATCAATCTTTTCTTTGGCCTTCCATAGAACCATATCTAATCATCACCATCTTTTTGCCCTTGTCGCACGTTGCGTGGGGTTGGCGCGGTACGTTTTTTCTTCTATTCTCACATATCAACAGTCACGCTATCATTCGCTCCCTTCTTTTTCATATCACTCCTCACATAATCCATTCTTCTTTGGCCTTCGATGTTACAACAGCTCATATTGTGGTAAAAATACTACCTAGTAAGCAAGTTTTTCACTTCTGAAAAACCCGCAGCACGAACATTATGGTCGAGATTAACGTAATTTAGCACGTGCACATCCTGTCACTGTCGCACAACTGTCAAACTACAAGTGTAAGATAGAGACGGAAATATATTTAAGCTTTCATTAATCTCGGCCGATATCTCGTCAGGACTTAGCTGCCAATCCTCGTGAAATTTTTATTAGGTCCCGAAATCATTTCACATCACAGCAAAATGCCAATACTCCAAAATAACCTGAAAATTTTATTTCTCTAATTCCATAAGTCCTGACACTAAACTCTGCTCACCTGCCAGCCCTGCAGTTTCAGGCACCATCAAGATATCCCCGTGGCTTGCTAATGAAAAGAACTTGGCTCCCTTTATTAAGTCTAATGTATTCAACTGATCGGCTAGAGGATTGCGAGCCAAATGTCAGTGTGTGTTTACTTTGTTACACGGCCATTTTGTTGATGACTTCTAAGTTCTAATGTACGTTTATAACATGTTGGTGATTGAATTCTATGTGTAAAGAGGATTTGTGTTTTTAAAATGTATATTTTGGTTTGATGAATGAAAGGAGACTAACAATAGGTATTTACAAGGCAGATGTGAGTGGAAACGCCGGGATGCTTATTGGTGATGTGCTTCAGAAAGGTCAGGTGCGTAATACTCGCAACCGGCGCTCGTGTATGAACGTAAACGACGCAAAAGGAGTATGTAAGGATCGTAGGTGGCGTTCTATAGTTTCTGCCTACCCCCATGGGAAGAAGGCGTGAGTTTATGTATGTATGTAATTTGTTTTCGTAATGTTTTTTGTTTGAATTTTTAGGTTGTATCGTGTTCATTCAAGCGTCGTTATTCCTTATGGAAATTGTGTAGGAGTCATGAGGATTTTTTTATGAGGCCGTGGCTCCACCTGAAATACTGGTATTCGACTAGACTGGCAGCCGACCTCAACATAGTTGCAAAGGGCTAGGCAGATGTTGACATAATAATAAATAAAAGTTTTTATTCTGTTTTTGTTCTTTTTAACGTTTCACTTTGTAAAGCTGCTGCTTTCGTTTTCAAAATTTATAATTTTTATTTTTATTAATTTATATTTATTTGTAATTAAACGATATTTATTTTAGAAGTATGTATGTATGTAAGTTTAATTATTTTGTTTTTATGTATTTTGATTTCTCTTCTACTGTATCACGTTGTCTTCATCTATTATATACTCTCCTATTGCAGGTATGCAGGAAGAGATTTCTTTAGAAATAAGCATCACCTTTGTACGTATTACTCTGTTCCTTTTTTTCTTGTTGTTTTTTAGCTATCAAGTTAAAGCATCACTTCTTTAGACACACGCTAACCTGGTGATCCTTCAGACACGAACACACAATCACTCCTCACTCATGTAAGCTAATTTCAAATTTCACTAAACTTACACACATTCTGCTGAAGGCTTCACATCTTGTACACTGCGCCACTCTTGACATCGTCTTCTGATGCAACCTAAGTAACATATGTATTTCATATATGTGAGAATTCACATCACAAGTTGAATCTTTCTTTGGATTCCAGAGTTCATACAAAGACTGCTTATAAAACTAATGGTTATATAATTGTAATACGCTATTATTGTAAACGCGTGGTGTTGTTTGTAAGTGTTCGATTGTTCAAAAAAATTTGTTGGTGTCTACAAAGAATTCAAACTTCTTCTACAAGGGGCTCTCAATTTGTTTTCTACATATTTCATCACGCACCGTCTTCCATAACTTACCCGTTAAAAATACTAGTACGCAAACGAAAACGAATGAGTAAAATGTGCTATAAGTATATGAACAACATTCCACTGCCGTCAATCTTACTTTTATGGTGTTTTGCAGTCCAGTGGCGAACCCCATAGGCTTAGAATGGTTAGCACCATAATAAATCCCGATTTTATGGCGCCTGCAATGACTCCTGAATTCAACCTTTTATATCAAAGATTGTGCTGTAATCTCCCATAAAAGTGCATGGTGAAATAAGCCAATGGTAAGGAGTTTAGTTTAAAAAAAAAAACTCGTGCTACAATTTTTTCGGGATTTGAGATCGTTCGATGAGTCTCCTTGTGTCCTGATATTGACACTGCGATACCCAATTAGTATCACAGGCGCTTGGGAATAGAAAAATCCTCTATGACCGTTTATCATTTATCAATTTCGGGAGTAGTTTGTTTAGATATATTTAGTCCCAGAAATTTTGAACTTGAAGACCAACTCACCACACAGTAGGTAGATTATACATACAAAAAACACTAAGACTTAATTCCTTAATAGACACACACGATAAATCTACGAATGCCCCATTACCCCAGAAGTCCACACTTAATTTAAAACTACGCCTTCTTCATAGGATTCCGTTTTACAAAAACTAAAATCCAAAACCCCTAATAGGTACACAGCAATGTCGTTTTATCACGTTAACAAATTGCGATCGTCGCCGTCTCTTGCGCAGCGGTGCCATTGGTCGGGAAAAACTCTCGCATGCGGTAGTCGACCCATTAGTCCGCCATTTCAACCTGTATCTATTGGGTTGAATTAACCAACAAATTACTGTATGTTACTTTTCGGAGTCATTTTAATGTTTAGTTGTTATTTCCTGGTACTTATGTATGATTTCGTTTGGTTAGTGGGATTGTGATATAGCCGGTTAAAAGCATAATTTGCGGAAATCGTGACGGAAATATCTTAAAAATTTAGCATTTTTGTAATTCTTGTTCGCTGCTGTGACCTCTGTGTAAACAATCTGTTTATCACGATATAACAAACTAATGTAATGACTGGAAATAACAGGGCGTCCTCATAATATAAAAAGTAATGAAAAAACTCGCCGTCAATTGAGGATTAAGGTGTTTCTTTAACAAAAATCTGATATTTTTTCATTTTTTACAATAGTTGTAAAATTTCGAAAGAGACCACCTGTAACCATTAACAGCACATGATTCAAGACCCCTAGCTTAGATATTTTTCGTCTGTTATCACAAAACAAAACTGCTGTTTCATAGAAAAGTGCAATATCTAATACGCGGTCAAAATGTACTGTAGTGCTATTCTGTAACAATCTCACCGTGAAACTTAGGTGAAGTCAACCCTGCATAGTAGCATCACGGCAACATTGTATGCTTCAAAGACTGCCCAGTCTTTACTTTGTTATGGGCTATATCTGCCAGTAGGCTTTTATTACTTAAAGATAAAGTAGTTGGTTGATAGCTTTTTAAGTTTTCATATAATTTTGCTTATTATTTACTTGTGAGGAAGCTAGGTACTTCATAATACAATGACATGAAAATTTACGTTGTAAAGTGTTTTAATATTTTATTTATTGTGAAGGGGAAGATTTTTATTATTATGAATGTGACGATAAAGTGGTTTTTTTTTTGTTACTTTTAATAAGTATGTAATTTATGCGGGTACTTCTTTGGTAATGTTCGTCGAATCGTCCTCAAACGACCATTTCAGACACCAGTCTACAAGGTCTTCACATAATCTGATCAAGAGCTATAACTTTAAAAGAGACCGTGACCTCTGAGTTTGTTTCGGCATTTCTTCTCAGAGTAGTCAGATAGGATACGCCGATCTCATCTAGTTTTTGAAATATAATTGACGTTTAAAGTGTTTGTACCAACCTACTTACAGAAATAAAATCTTTTGTCATTTACCTTCATTGCGTCGCACTTTACAAGGAAACGTAGTAGGTCTAGTTCTTTTTTCGAAAATCTATTAAATGGATATCTTAAGAACTGGAAAATAACGTTTTGACCCATATTCAAACGTGATAAAGAATTAATTGTATTTTATATGGTTACACTAATCAACACACCTGCCAGTCTTGATTCATCATTCAGTGTATATACCGGCCTCCCACTTGTAATATGTTCAATACCAAAAGGCTTTTGTCAATTAAAATAAAACCAGTTACACAAGAAGCCAGAAAGTAAGAACTTTATAAAATACGTTATTTTAATTAAAAACGAAACGAACTCTACAGCCAATCTGTATCAATTCCGTATTATCTGTGTTCAAAGATTACGAGTACCGCAAACATTTTTATTAATATACCAAGAATTTGGGTTGTATGTTTGTAGTTTTCTTTGGTAAAACCTTGGTCTTACTGGCGACGCAACATCAAATCATAAAGAGCTAAATCTGGATTCTGGATGTGTGAGTGCGAATAAATGTAACGCGTAAATGTGCCGATGCAAAATGTGAATAGAATTTTTTTTTTGTGCGTAAAACTGTACCTATACGTATACAGGTGAGTTGGTACTAAATAATGCTTCGTTCCTGGTACATTCTACGATTCGGGATGCAAAAAAATAAAGTATCATTTGACCAGGTTAAAAACTCACAAAATGTATAACTTAAAAATTTACTCTTATCTGACTGATTCGAAAGACACGTAGCGCCACATAGCGTCCTAAAGCAATTGCGACCATCGAAAGTTACCCTACCCTAGGGAACAGTATTTTTTTCTGGATGACAGATACCCTCTGTCCTTTTCAGTCCTGATCACATTTTTGCTAAATTTCATGATCATTAGTTCAGTGGTTTAGGCGTGAAAAGATAACAATCAAACGAACTAACAAACTTATATACAATATCTTATTTGATTATATCTACATTATAATTAATTGAAAGCTATATAATGGACAAAGCTTTATTTTTAAGACCTTTTTTAAAAGCCCACAATCGGGCAAATTAATGTTACCGATGAGGCGATATTATTACTTGAACTTTTATTGCCAACAATAAATTTATTTTAAGGACATTTTTTATGATTGTGAAAAAAGGGAAAAGTAATTAACTGTTTCGCTAAAAGGCCGCCGAAACAGTTATTTGTAATTAGGGACTACAAATTAAGTCTGGATTTTATTGTCTATTAAGGCATGAACATTAATGCACCGTGTGATTTCCAGTCAACATCGGCTTATTTTAATGTATATAAAAGTGACTAAGAGCTGAATAATGCAGCAGCATCTGTCCTTCAATTTGTTTTTGTTGTATATGCAAAACCTGTCATAATTTCGTCTTGATTCACCCCTGTGTCAATACTCACCCGCTTCTAATCTGTATTCGAAATTTAGTTATTGCGATTTGTCTCAAGACTCTGAGCAGATAAGAGTTCTGAGCGGCTACGAGTAGTAGTGACTAAACCATCCGTTATAAACCTGGTGCTTTTGGCTGTTTACAATCAGAACCATTGATTTTTGGTAGATTACGAGACCTATGTTCAATAGGCGTCTCTCTGCTGATATTCATTTGGTATATTAACGGGGTAGTAAATCAGTCATCATCAGGTTTTATAGTCCATCATGGATAATTATTTGAAGCCTGCAGCAGACTGGACATTATGTCTGTATATCGTTGGCAGTTTCATTTATTTACATCTATAATATATCTTTTATAAGATAACACATCACGCCTGTAATCCCAGAAGGGTTAGGCAGAGGTGTACCTATGTTACACCCACATTTCGTCAGTTATGTTTAAGTCCCATGTCGTAGGGGGCGAGCCTATTACCATTAACCGGGCTAATCCAAAAATCCAGACTCCGGGCCGCGACTGAGACATTCTATACAGAAAAACTCAATAAAATTTGGCCCGACCTGGGAATCGAACCCAGGACCGCATGCTCAGCAGTAGCTCTTGCGACCACTAGACCAACGAGGCAGTCAGCAAATCTTTTTTCTACACTAATATAATAAATCTGCAATTCTCGCTACAACTCTAAGGAAAACGAGAAACAAAAGTCACAAAGAACTTTTAGCGACAACGAAGTACCAAATGTTTCAATAAAGACTCCCGCAAATAGGCGCGACGCGACAGCGCGACTCAAAGGCACTGCACGTCGCACGTCCCGTTGTGCCTCTGTGTCTAACAGCCTTCATCCGATTTCGGAGAAATCGCGGGGCATAGCTAGTAAGCTCATAAGCTGTGTTTCTTACTGCTCTCGGTCATATTCTGGTGCTTTTGATAGCCAGGCCTCACAGGTTTCTGTCAAATTCAGCCACAATCACAGTTGTGCTTACTAATGTGTGCAAATTAATTTCTTGTAACTGTCTCTCGTTGACTTTTACGACGTTTGCAAGATCCCTAAGTAGCAGTAACTTTAATGGTATTTTTATTTCCTATAATATATACTAAAAAGCATTGGTATGTTTGGTCCTTTGGTGAAGAATCAAGTTACAAAAAGTCCCATAGTAAAAAAAAAACAAGAGAAACATTGTCCCATCAGCACACGTTACATGACCGGGTTTGGAAAATGAGAGATAGAATAGACAAAATCACAGATTTCTTTTATTCATCTGATTTTTTGTCTATTCTTCCATCGACAAAACTTGTTTCTATGGTGGTGAAGCTACTCGTGCTGGGGATCGAAATCGGGACTTCAAACTATCACATAATCTGACAAAAAAAATCTTAAATGTTCATTGCGGCGGGCCCAGACAAAGATAGCGAGATGAGCTGAACTCCTTCAACAAGAACTGGTCCTCAGCAGGTTTAAACATACAGAAGTGGAATCATCGCAGGCTTTTCATTACACATATATGTTCTGTTTCACTCCTGCGCATAGGGCTCCTACACTCTCTCCATATTTTGCAGCCCCACGCTTCATAACAATATTAGTTACCAAGAGAATTGACCCCATGACCCTCACTACAGAAAACTCACCCATTTCGCTATACTTTATTATATTCCTCTTCATTCCCTAGAAACCGACCTATTATTACCACAAACACAATATAATTCTCCGATATCTGAGCAACTGCGACCAAGACCTTTATTTCAAACGAATACGTCTAATTAGTATTGTTTTAGTTCATAACAAATTAAAGAAACTTAATGAACAATGAACATTAACAGCTGTGGCAAATAATAACCTGCGCCCGCGCTTCGTACCTTTGGTACTTGTTCTATAAAACTTGCACAAGGATTGGAGCCGTGAGAAACGCGGGTTGTAACGCAAGAATTGCAGTGCCGTAACGCAAATGTCCTTTTCTCTCGATATCAGCAAAAATGTTAATATACCTTGATAAAATATTAGCCGGTCAATAGAAATTAAGGTTGATCGCCGCTTTATCACGTCATCGAAACTATTATACGTTGTAAAGCCATAATGCAAAAAGTTTTTATTTTTTTGCTATAAGTACTTAGCTGAACATCTTTCATGATCAATAAGTACGTACTTACATACATTTTATCTCATACCAATCTTAAATGGTCTCTTAAAAGTCTGTTTTAAAATCTAAAGTAGAGCGGAAGTCAATAATGAGCAATAAAAGCCAAATAACGATGAGCAATTAAAAGTAAAGAGCACATTCATTCTTCGTGTAAATCTCGCCGTTAACATATTTACTATCGCTGTCTATCAGCCGACAATTAAGCTGAGATTAATCCTCTGAATGATCGGAGACTTTTTAATGTCCTTAA
Source organism: Dasypolia templi (assembly GCA_963555695.1). NCBI lineage: Eukaryota > Metazoa > Arthropoda > Insecta > Lepidoptera > Noctuidae > Dasypolia > Dasypolia templi. Next base: position 5,009,528 of record OY743137.1, on the reverse strand, counting down.
TAGAGTATTTTCAACATTAGTAGGATTAGACGTAGATAAAAGCGGATTAAAATCGATACTTGATAGCTATCTACTGACAATTACTATAAAATGATGGCGAAGCAAGTGGCGCTGTCTTGTTTTGTTACAAAGTACTTTACTGGAATCATCAAAATTTGAAAAGGCCGTATATGAGTGACACTGTGTGGTGTCAGTCACTCTAGAAGAGTGTCGCATCGATGGTTGCGTGGCGGTCCACGACGAACTGCCATATCCTGTGCCGTTAAATGTTAAAATCAAAAAGCTCCGGTAACTTTCTCATTCGGGTCAAATACATATCGATAAAAGAACAGCACTACCGTGCTATCTCGATGTTTTACTAAATAATCGATTATCGCCGCTCTAATGGCTGCAACCTAATAAATAATAAACAATTTCATACAATTGAAAAAACGAAAAACGGAAAATGTCAACAAAGCCTACTGAGACCGGCATCGAATTAAAATAACTATGCACCTTGCCGACCGCTATTTCAAAGCCACAAGGTTTACTTTCATTTGATTCGGTAGCAAATAAAGTTGGCAGTCGTAAACCCTACTGCATCAACCGAAGCTGTGTTGCAGTTAAAAAAATATTTTTCCTTAAAAGTAATTTGTTTGTTGGTTTGTGAAAGTATTTCGAGAATTCGACACAATTCATGTTAAGATTTTACTTTATTGTTTTTCGTTTGAAATGTATACTTTAAAACTACGCTGGCTTACTGCGAGTTGTGATACAATCTAGCTTATGAAACAAAATAACTTCGTCGTAGAAGTTTTAAGAAGAAATCTGGAATAATGGGTTATTTGTAGAAATATTCATAACACTTACATTGTAATATTATCGCCCAGAAATTCTATATATTTTCTTTTGAAAAAGTAAAGCACAGGGGAGACCGCAGCTTGAGTGCAGCATATCTGTGCAAGCCTTTATAAATTCTTCTCTGGTTTCATTCAATTGTTTTCGTAAATAAAGTCGGCATTACTTGCAGATCTCGTCGTGCCCATTAGTATTTTAAGTCCTGATACGGATATCTTCTTGTTGTGACGCTTAGAAACTGTGGGTAGCTTTAGTTTATTGCTTTTTTGTTGTAGTTTTTATGGGTAGAGAAGAAGTCGTCTGTTGCTAAGAAAGTGCGGCGGAAAAAATAAAACTAAGCAAAACCAACTGAAGGTTTTTTTACTTCAAAAAGGCTTATTTTTGATAAAAATAAGCCTTTTTTGAAGCTAAATATTGCACACAACGTTGAAGAAGAAAAATATTTAAAACATCCATTTTGGATTTTGAAAATCCATTTAAGGTTGTCTTGGTGCTTCTTAGAAAGAAAAATAGATTTATTTTGTCACTGCACACAAAAAGATAAGATAACTCGATTACAAACAAAAACAAAGCAGATTTATAGTTACGAACACAGGACAGAAATAGTCGGCAGCTGCACGGCCGTGACTGTGACAAGGAGGCTTCCACTCAGCATGATGCTGTGCTATAGGGGACCCACAGCACAGCGCTGATTTTCAGTGGTCACCCAGAAAGGACGTACGGAAACCAAGTCAAGTTTAGGGCTTCAACAGTTTAGACGAAAATTAGTACGTAAGTAAGTAGGATCTCAAAACTTATACACTTAGCTGCCTCTAAACTTCAGAAACCATCCAGAGACCACCCTTAGCTAGGTGATTTCAGAGAATAAGCCACACCCTAACCTACCTATCCCACCCAAACTTTCACGTAACACGCACCATCACAACGCACCATAAAATATCAAATCTTCCACATTCGATCCTTAACCAATTACTCCCGAATCCGAACCCAGGTGAATATTCTTTGATACAGTTATAATCCCCACTCTCACCCCTAAATGGGATCTAAATAGGATTTAAATAGGCTGAGGTCTTGTAGATGTCGCATTAGAGCCGAACGATACATGTTCTTGGCCTACCATGGTGTGCATTCCCTAGAATTTCCAATTACAGCCTTATTGGGCCATTGGCTATTGTAAGGAGCTAGTAGGCTGGGTGTGGATGGTGCGATTTTTTTGACGCGATGCAGGCAGGCGGCATTTTTCAAGGACGAAACGTTGAAAAAAAAATACACAGAAACAAGTGCATACTGCGTGCGTGCTTGTAGTTGTCAATGCTCTCAATTTTCTCACATCTAATGTGTTTAAGTTTGCGGAGCTAGAAGTATAAATGATTCCTAATGTTGCGAGGTTGCATGTATGAAATACAACATTAGCTAGGTACACTTCATTTAATTCAGTCTTGATGCATCATCGAAGCCCAGAGAAAACCAGATTTCCATATGACCTACTTCATGTCTCAAACATCTGAGCATCTACTTTCTCTCAAATAGAATTTCACATGCATCTACACATTAACGCAGTCACATAAATAGCAGAATATGAAACGTTTAATTCCGTAGCGAATCTGCGATTAGTCGCAGCAATGTACGCAGCCTAACTTTCAGATCGCCATTCAATGAAAGGGATAAAGTATTAGTTGAGAACTGATTAAATCTTGTTTTTAGTATTAGAATCTAGGAATTAAGGCTGGCATATGTCATTAGGAGAGTTGTAAGTCGATTTAAACGAAACATTTATTACTTGAAGGCAATAAAAAGAATCTAAGAAGCACACTTTAATTATAATGTCTAATTCCTTTTAGTTAACCTTTTCAAAGTATTTTATTGGTGTACTTAAGTTAGTAGTTATTTCGTGTTCATTTGATTAGTTTTATGTTAGCAAAAGTATCTACTTTAAAATAACATAAAATCTCTTTGTTTTCCTAAGAGGAGTTAGAGTTACTACCCGTTCGCGCTAAGTTTGGAGCTGACCATCAGCAAAACTAACAATAATCGAGATAACTGAAGAAAATAAGGTGCCGAATAAGTAATAATCACACGCTCTGAGTTTCTTACAGCACAGAGGGCGACTCAGCGGTGTCGTAAGGAGTTGGAGGGAGGGGGCGCGCATTCCATGGACCGGCAAACTTAGCGCGATCGGGATATCTCTTTAGACCAACTCTTGTGTCTGTAATTTTTTTCACCAGAATATTTTAAAATCAATGCTACTTGGTGACAGGCATGTTTGTATCCACTACGAACACAATAAGAAAGCTTTCCCACTACTAAACTTATAATTCCTTCTTCATTTTATTCCGTCTTTCTTTTCCAATAATATCAGCTATATTATCCGCCAGTATATATCCCCATAAACACCCAAACGCTATCACTTAAAACCTTACAATACCTGGGCCATATTTCCTACAATCCTTAACCCAGGGCGTGACTCTGTTCCTTCTGGAGGCCCATATTAGGCGTTAGGCAGGGCCCATTTAGCAGCTAGCGACAATTAAGGCCTTTCCTAGTGAGATCACGAGCGTTATTAGCATGTTGGTGGTTTTTGTTTTACGGTTTTAGAGTTATGGTGTGCTGTGGTTATATTGTTGGGGTTTTTAAATTTATTTTTTTATGAGATTTGTCTTAGGAATATATTCAGTTTTCTATATTTTACTAATTTTGTTTCGAGTTTGAGTATGTGGTAGCTATAATGTAAAGTTACCTCATCCATTCCTAAGTAATAATAACGTAACAAACATAACATCACGCCTGCATTCTTCAAGGAGTTGGGCAGAGGTGTGTTTACACTATATTTCGCCAGTTATGCTGCTACTAATTATAATTTTGAGAAAATTGGTTTGGTGGATAAAGTATACCAATGTGTTGACGTTTACAGGTTAAAATACTATCGAATATTTCACTATGCATTTTTTTTCATGGATTTTTGTTTACTCCTTTATTTCCAAGCTTTATTTTATTTGTAACTGCCTGCAGTGTCTGGTGACTGGTAAGAAACGATATCGGTTCTGTGAAAGCTTTTGTTTTCCTCCACAAAGATTTTATCGGAGTTAGAATGAATTCAAATAGTAAATCTAAAACTTATGTTTATGTTAAAAGGTGTATAATATAGTGCTTTGTATGCACCTTTGTTCCTTAGCTATTGGCGAAGGAAGTAAACGCTGTCATCCTCTTGGAATTAGTATTTTATGGGAATTGTATCACTATTAGTACTATACAGAGTTATTTTAAGAGTTGGGAAAATGTGTTTAAATTTTAATGTCGGTATTGTTATACGAAATATATTTTGGAAGTCTCATCGTTTCTATTGTAAATATGCCAATTTGATGTTGTTTCAAATATTAATAAAAATATGTCTGTAACTCTCAATCGATTTTATTAATAACCGACATTACATTTAATTGATCTCATCAATATATTGTCAATATTTTGTAATATAATAATGTATACAGTGTCTTACGTCATAGATGAAACTGAGAGCAGTTATGTAGTATGAGGCGACGGGTCATAACTTTTGATGTTTCGCATTTTATGTCAAGTTACTGCACTGCCATCATCAATCCTTTCCCCGAACGATTAGATTATTGAAGTACCATAAAATTATCATGACTGTTGATTAGGAGGTCCTCATTCTACTGTAATAAAGTATTACAACTTACACTTCTTTCTTGTTCTTAGTTACCCTAAAAGTCATCTTCAATATAATGGCTGGTCGTTTCCTTCAACATCACCAATGACTTTGCCTCGTAAAACCAGTCTCCAATTAACATGAATAATTTTTTATTGCATATAATTCAATTGCTTCTTGCATTGAAGATAAAAATAGCTTAAGTGGAGCGAGCAATTTCATACTCACATGTACGTTATTATTGCAAAAAATCATGCATTTTTTATGATTACTGTTTTATAGTTTATGTTGTAATTGTGTTCTGAAGTGATTGTTTATAGTTTTTTGAGTGACATAAGTTTTATGTTTGAAACTTTTCACAGAAATGCCTTTTAATGACAAAAGACCAAAAGTTTTACAAAGTTTATCACTTCTTGGTGTTTCTAAAAAAGAATTTGCAGTCGGAATGTAGGTATTTTTTTCACAGCTTTTTTTTAGATCGGTATTAAATCCATAATAATCATTTACAAGGTGTAAAGAGACCCATCACATAGCCGTCAACTACGCTTTCTGTACATCAAACTAACTTGTAACACTGCACAAAAATAGTTGCGCTGAAACAACTTTTATTTTTGGTGTGAAAAGCTGATTGCGTAAGTGTAATTTAACACACGCAAAACATTGTGCTTATGGGGGTGAATCTAACCGTACAGGGGTCGTGGGTGTACTTAAAGTTGAGTTATACAATAAAAACTGGTTTTCGTAAAAGAAATCTCAGTAAGAGTTGGAATGTGTTGACCGTCAATATCTCTGTAACCTGTGGTGCTATTCTGTAACCATCTTACCGTGAAAACTTAGGTGAAGTGAGCGAGCGTGGAGTGAGCTGTCAGTGCCACTGATGCTAGGAATTGACCAAGTCGGGATGACACTGACAACTCACTCCACGCAAGTCGACGCAACTTGCAGAAGGTTCCCAGATATGGTCCAACACAAAAGTACAAAGCTTTGTTTAGTGTCTACACCAGTTATAAAAAACAATTATCTATAAACGTACATTGAATTTGATTTTTTACCAGCATCGAATCAATCAATAAATCATTCATACATACCCTATAATCCACATACTTTGATAATCGTCAACAATTGGAAAATGTAACAATTACAAACAAGTTCAAACTTACGTATATCCTGGCAATAACACTTAAAATCGACTTCCGAGTACACAGTGCCCAAAACATAAGTAAATCAACTCTGTAAAAGCTTAGTGAATCAACATAAAAAAAATCCTACACCCATATAATAATTGGCAGTTGCTGCGTCGGAATGATGATTTGAAAAGGATGGAACATACGAAATGCTGATGATAAAGATGATTAGAAAGAGACAAAAGATGCAGTAGTTAACGCGGGGTAACGTGAGAGACTGGGTTCGTTCGCAAGCTGGGCATTAGCGTCAATAAAAATCATTTCGTTTTTTTATTTCGACGTAAGAAATGTGTTATTTACAACTGTGGTTGTACTGCTGACCCTTTGATCGATGAAAGTCATTCTGTGAAGTTTTTTTGTACATTTCGTGTATTGTGTAATGCTTGGTTTCTTTAACTTACGGATATTACTTGTATAGAGATTGCTCGGATTATATCACCAGTCTCCATAAAGTATTTTCTTGTACTGAAAAATTTCATGTGTTTGTATGATCGACTTTAGTATTGTAGTCAATGTAATGCAGAAACAAATCCCATTTTTCATTTGATATGCCACGTTAAATGAAGATCACTTCGTAAAATGTAGAAATAGTTCAGCTGTCCGAGCTAAACAATTCAAAACAATAATCAAGCGTGCATATCCAACAAGTTGCACGAACAAATTCAGAGCAATAGCATGTTTCTTCCATACTTAGAACCAGTAATTTGATGTTATAAATCTTGCACGAACAAGCATTATGTAACATGAACAACTTTTTTACTATCAAACAAAACCAAAAATCTATATATACAAGAAACACTAATTTCACATACCTGACAAATTATGAAGGAAAAAAGTCTAAAAATCCTCATAGTTTTAAAATGCATGCGTCATTATTTGATGACTCCTACCACACTTCAGCAATCAAAATTGAACTATAGCCCCGAGAAATAAAGGTTTCAATTAGATTGTATTTTGGGAACCGTCCGCTATTGGTTGTGAGGATGACTTTTTTTCTGCTCTGGCCTTTTTATAAGCACGGGATGATGGTTAATGGGAGGCTTGGTAATTTTGGCTGCAGGAGTGTGGGGGAGGGAGGGGTAATTATGGTGGCAGCCTGTGTCATTGTCTGTCTGTATATCTCTGTTCTAACTCGTAACGAAATTAAAAAAATATGGAATTTTTTGATCCTCAGTTTCTGTGTTGATTGAAAAAGAGGTTTCTGGTGAATTTTCGGTTTTATGGTTCTGTCTCAAGATTTTATATTATAGCAATCATGTTTGTGTTATTTGTGATGCGTAATGACTGTTTCTTGAGGTTTTTTAACCTTACTAAAATTATCTTCATGTGTCTGATGAAGTGACGAACAGTCTCCATTTTTTCGCTCTATTTCTGCCTTTCGGCTCTTAGGACCAAGAAAAACTTCTGAGTAACCTTGTTGTGTAAAGAACTTATCTAGCTTGTGTTGAATTGATCTATTGTGTACAGCATGCTATTCCTAGCATGCTGTACACAATAGATCAATTCCACATCAATTAATTATATTTAGGTAACATAGTTCGGTTTACGTTTTTATTATTTATTCAGTAGTTTCAATGTTCTTGTTGATATATAGGCGTGTGCGAGCTGACATATTGAAATTAATTTAATCTAATGTTTTGTAATGTTAATTACTTACTACAGTAATTAACATTACATAATTAGAAGTAGTGAAGGGCGTCTTATTTAAATTTGACGTTCAAAAAGTGCAAATTCTCAGCCTAGTTTGAATATATAACTTTTAGTTTGATGGATTATTAAATTTATATATCGACGGAAGATGTCAAACAGCTGATCAATATGAAAAAAACATAAATCATTTACTTAGAGCTACTACTACTACTCTGGGGCCATTATGACTGAACCTCACTCAAGACTCAAGCATTATTTATAACTAATTTTAAGCTATTTGATGAGTTGAAACTAGTTTTGAGTACTGCTTGAGTATTGAGTGAATTTCTGTAGGTAACACGGACGTAAGTGTTCTTAATTCAGTTGTAGGAGATGCTAGTTTGAGATGTATAACTGTATAGGTAGATATTAATAGGTAAACAAGAAGTCAATGTTTTCATAGACGAAACAAAAACAGCATTAAACTAAGCCATACTTAGAATCATATTTATAACCTATGGCTTAGTCCCAAATCGCCCGTTACCGCAATATTTTTCATCGAACCAAACAAATCCTACACATTTACTATTAATACATCACCATGATGAGTAAGACCGATTATATAAATGCTGCCTATAGAATTATCGTCAAAATACTCTTACGCCCAAAGCTTTTATTCATCTTTTTCAAAGTTGGTAATGAGTTATAGACGAAGTGTATGACTGATGACTTCAAAGTTTCAAAAAGTGGTGATAGATAGATCGAATTAAGCTCTTCTTTTATTTTTTTGTGATGGTAATCACCTAATCACTGGTCCTGTGGTTATTAATTGGTCTCGATCTTTGGCCTAGTGGTAAAAAGATTTTCGCCGCTAATGTGTCTGCGGTTGCTGTAAAGAGCACTAGATCAGGCTGAAATTGATTGCAGTGTTTGAAGAATTTTTGTTTGTGAGTCTATAAAGTAACAGTTATTATGTGGCTTTCATAAAGCAACATCGTCGTTTTTGCTATCCAAAATATAACATTTATCATCCCATTACTCTTTGAAATGTCTACTTAAGGATTTTTTAAATTTAAAGTTGTTTATGTATACATTAAAACCCATTGCGTAGTACATACAATTCACAAAACACAAATTGTAGCCATAAAAAATCCAACAAAATAATTGTGACGAAACGTCATTATTTGAGAACCGAATGATACATCGCTAGGTATGTTAATAGGCGGCCGAAACCCAGCCATGTAATTTTGTTTCATATCATTACTGTGGCCATCGAGGGATCCGAACAGATAATGGCAGTTGAGAAAAAAACAACAATAATTACTTTAAAAAAACTACCTGCCATCTTTGTCTAGCGGTCAGTTCTTTTTTGGAAGTTTTTCTTTTATTAGAGGCGATGACGGTAGTCGTTGCATTGTTATTTGTCATTTCGTTATGGGCTTATGAGATCTGTCGCCGGTATAGCGGTGTTTGTTTAGATTTGTGTTTTAGGTCATTCTTTATGATCGTTTGATCTTTGACCACGTTATCTTTATCAACGACTTCTGGCATGTCAAAGTATTCAGTTAGAGGTCTATTAGTAGTGATCTTCAATTCCGAAGAGACATAGTCGCAATTCTTAAGTTACTTTAGAACCAAAAGAGTTTGTAATAGCAATCGAATACATTTAATTGATGTCCTAGAAGTTTTCTAATTGTTCTTAACATTATTAAGTTAACAGAAACTAAAACAGCTTCCAGCCTGTATCTCACGCATCTAATCACATAATATATCGACTGACGGATCGACCTTTTTATCCAACCTTTACAAAAAATGAACCACGGACGCTGCTCCGAAACTTAATTCGACAATAATAAACCACTAATTTCTTTGTAATGATACGTTTGAAGCCAATTTTGAGGTCCGAAAATCAGAGGACGATGGGACAGGGTAAGTTAAGGTCAGATTTGAAAAAAAAAAACGTAATGTAACGTAATATTATAAACGAATGTGATCATAAGCAAGGCTACACAAAAACTCAATAAGATCGTCTCTGAATAGCATGATATGGTACGTTGAAATACATGCATAGTGCTGGATGTACGACAGATAAATGAAAAAGTCTGAAATAAAAATTACTTTAAACAATATTGCAAAAAGTGAACAAGTAACACCTTATGATTGACACTAAGCATTAATTGATTTATCAGATAAAATAAAAACGAGATCAGATTAGATTGACAATAAAGTCGAAAAAAAACACAACGTGTAGGTTGTATTTGACATTGCTATAAAATTAGTTACAGGTAAAAAATAAAAGCTTGACAGTGTATGTAACTCCATCAAGTCACGCTTCATAACACATAAAGGTAAAACAGTGGTTTAGTGGTTCAAAACGTATAGTGCAAGGGTCACCTGAGCCTTTAGTCTATTTAGACGATGTTCTTGGAACGCCTAAGGGAAGTATTTTTACACACATTTTTAATGTTGAACAGAACTAAGATAAAGCCAAGTCCAGTCGAAGTATATAATTATCCTCCATGGTATGTGACATGCTACACCCAGAGAGAAATTAACTAAGGAACAAGAGCTAGATATACTCGTATGTCTAACATACCTACAAGTCTATAATTTAAGTTTTATTTACTTTAATCCAAGCATCGCGTGATATGGTTGCCGTATTTAATAGCGTCATTTCGAGAAATGACTGGTTAATTTGGTCATCTGTTGCGAATGTAATTTTGAGTACGACATTTAATTCGAAGTATGATTGTTGGTGAAGTAGGGACTTGCTACTTCCTATAACCTTTGTGGGTGATTAAGAAATAAATGTCGAGTAGACGATGAGCAGCGGTTGACTTGATATCACAATAAAAATAATCATCAGTGATATGCCAGACAGCTGTCAAGGAAGCTTTAGAAAATCAACTCATGTGAATAATCTGTCTGGCACAGCACTAGACACTACTAGACAGTCGACATAAGGGTGGTGATTATAACAAAATGATAATTGAAGCTGTAGATATACGTTGAGATAGAACATAAGAAGAATAAACACATAACACTTTTTTATTTTTCTTAACGTATTTGTCAACAGCAAGAGCAAAGATTATCTTTAAAGTAATTTACATGCAAATTGAATCTGAGTTCTGATGTGTTTTTTGCTGGATTAATTAATTTAATTGCTCTGTGATTGTTTGAAAATAAAAATAGTCGAGGACTTAAACTCGGTCAATAATAATTGTATTAAAATAACTCTGTTCAATTTTCTGGAGTTTCAAGTACAACCCGGGAATGAGGCTTGCATCCGCTTGCATCAGGAGGTATGAAAGACTATCTGTATTCATCGTGTACTTGGAGGTTTTTATCTAAGCCTGTTGTGTGTCTACGTGGGTTCGAATAAATCGTCAGCTTTACGGGGTGATACGCAATGCGTATGTGTACGTACATTGTGATACATTTGTGCTCTTTTGGTCATTACCCCGAGGCGGTTTTTGCCGATAAGGGAGCCGAGTGGGTAATGATCAATGCACACGCGTGTCACACGACGTTTTTCAACACACTCGCGAGGAAAAAAACAGACTCGTATTGTTATTTTCTTTAATTATTGAAACAATTAGTGATAGTAAAATTCTCAAAATGATACCGAACAGTTTTTTTTTGGATTTTTTACAGTTTGTATTATGGTATTGGTATTATTAATAATTTCGTTGTTTTCATTTTCTTGTGTATAAGTCGCAGATGATAAAAATATTCATTGTAATTAGACATAAAAACTCTTTACAGAGATGAAAAAAAAGAAAAAGTTAAATATGAAACACGAGTGCGGTAATTAAAGTAAAAATCACGCGTGTTCAATAGTAAAAATCATGCATTATGAACCTAAAAGCTGTGTAATAAGAGCCATTTTATGAGCAACTGTGTTGAAAAGATAATTATGTTCATAAGTCTGACTCCAAAGCACAAAAGGACTTTCCTTTTTGATTCTTACAATAATATTATGATTCAGCTCGTTTTCAAACTGCTGTATTTCATTACAATCATCTGAGAATTTGCATGTTTATGTAATTTTTAAAACACGTTTTTAGCATGCATGTAGACATTCTTACTTACAAATATCTATAATTCCTAATCTTTTTCTAAAATTCAGCTGAAATGTATGCCATCATGGAAACATGTTCCCAGATCATTAAATTACAAAGTGTTCTTCCCGACTCCGCGGCAGAGAGGTTCGAAGATCACAAACTTTGCGAGTCAATTACTCGGTCGTATTAATACGGTTTTAATATTCAAGTTTAATAACATTAAGGCTCTTTACGACGGTACATTTAGAGGCTGAGCACGGATGGAGGTAGATGTACGAACCGGTTTTTTAATTTTTATTTTTTTGTCATTTCAGGTACGTTGGTGGTAGTGGTGAGGTTTGCGAATGTGGACACTGTAGTCCGTTGGAGTAAATGCGAGAATTGATTGGTATGTATTGTATTTGTTTATATTTCAAGGAGTATATTATAAAGTATCGTAATATTCTTTGGACGAGACAAGAGGCGCTACTGGCCTCTTGTCTCGTCAGTAATAAACTATTTTATTATATTTTTATTGTGTAAGACAGAGGTCTCTCTAATTCAATTTTCTTACAGTCATCACACGGCTATAAAACTGATGTTGTTTTGTTTTTTCTGGGCATGGTCATACATAGTTCGCTGATGTTATGAAATTGAATGTTGGTTTCTCCCTCGTTGAAGAGTCATATTAAATACTAATTGAATGATTTATCAGTAATTTTTTTTTGCATAATTTTCATAGCTCGAATGAACACATTTTTTTTCTCTTTCTAACCAATAACTACGTATACATAAAACCTCCAAATGTTAACCGTGTGACTTGACTAATTAACGAGAAAATCAAAAATCAACCAATTAGTCACACACATTGATTTAAAGACTAAACCCGTATATTTCATGGTGTACAAAATATCTAATTACCTAAACCTTTTATATAGATAGTATTACAAACAGAAATTATCGATTCAGTCACGGCGTTTACCTAAATATTTCGGCTCTAACAAATATCTTTCATGGGAAACCAAATAACTAAAATGCCCGCCGTCGAATAACGGTAAAGTTTTCGATTGATTTCTTTATGGCCAAATTGTTTTTGATATTTTTTATTATTGGTTAAGGGGAAGAGGTCGGTGTTATTGTGAGCATACGGTTCCATGATTGCCATCCAAATTGTATATCAACTTTTCGGTCAGTAATCTACTTCATGGAGTATATAAAGCTTGAATTACCGGATTAAACCGAAAGAAACAAATTAGTAATGATCGAAAGATTAATCGTGGGCATATTGCAAAAAAAACAGATGATTCTAAAGTTCCAGGTTCCTACGTATAATTGTTTTATAAAAATATTGACGAAATATTTTGCGAAAACCATAGAATTACACACCCTTACGAACACCCTTTAACGGTGTTTTTTTTCTTAATGAAATTAGTTAGGGTACGATGTGAAAATGAATGGAATTATCATTAAATGTAACTTTGCATGCTTGTTTGCAGGCAGAATACAATAACTTTTAAACTTTAAGTTCTTCCTTTTTTAAACAATATTTTTTCTGGCAAATAAATATTTTGAATTTGAAATAATTCAATTATGCAACCCCACATTTACCCGAACACTAGATCCCAAAACACAAACCATCTTCTCCTTAACAGAAGCGGCATGCTCAAACACGTAACACACATTATAAATTCGTTACCCCTGTAAACTAACTCAGTAATAGATCCGTGGCATACATCGTCAATATAATTGCTACAAATTGCTTTTAATGATCGATACTGTGTTGATGAACTTGATACTTGTTGAGGAGTGGTTGGAGTTGTGTAATAGGCTGTCATTGTAAGGGTTGATTGTTGATTGGGCTTTTAGCATTCCTGTGGAGGCGCCGTTGATTAGTAGGATTTTGCTTGGTAGGTCTCTAATTTGGGTTTTGTGTTTTGGCAGTTAGAAGCGTGGTGTAAAGTAATATTAAGTGCTGTTTTGGGCAAAATGATAAATATGGTAAGTGTTATTAGATTTAAAAAAACAAATATTGAAAAGACGGCCTTGAAAATCATACGATAACTGGGGAGAACTATTTTATTACATAGATTAGTTTGGTACTGATACATTTAATATGTCTCTTAAAAGGTATTATTACTAACTTATTTTAAGATAATTGGTGGGTACAGAACACTCATTGTAACTACGACAAATATCTAAACAGCAGATTCAGATCACATTAAAACCTAACTACCAAACCAGAAGTCATTATTCACGAAACTATTTGTTGAAATTCCTAGGAATTAGCTTAAAGAGCCGATACAGTTTCCATGTAAACACATTATAAGACAAAAGTCGCCTGTCGTACTATGCATGCGATAAATTTCAAAATTTGCATACGACTGTGCCGTTTGTATACCTCCACAGTGTTTGCGTAATCGAGATTGTTGACGTTTAAGAGATCTGTTCGTTTTTGTTTTTACCTTGTTTGGATTTTAGGCTTATATGGGTAACCTGAATTAGGAGCAATGTAAGTAACCATATACAACAGTGCACTAACCTATTTAGTCCAATCCCAAAATCCAGACTCCAGGCTGGGACTGGAAATATCCAGATAGAAAAATCCAATAACTACTATTGTGCGTTATGTGTTGTGTTTATATACTTGCTATTCATATAATGCACTCATTCAATTAAGCTTGGCATAAATATTAATTCTAAAATTGTAGTTAAATTTATGTCCGTTTTTTTGTCTAGAAATTCTGTGCTATTTATTCTAATATAAGTAAAATATGCAAATTAATAAAACAGGAAGACATTTTTTTTATTAAAAATGTAGTTAAAAGTCTTCCCACGCAATTTGTTACTATTATGTAGATTTATATTAAATAATGTTTAAAAAATTATACCTCCTGCTGACTTTTAAATAAGATTTTTGCAAGTTTTTGGCGCGATTGTGTATTGTCTTTATTCTGCGTTTGGAATAGCGTTTACCGTAACAGTATTAGTAAATAAAATACAATGAAGTTGACAAGCATCTCATAACTTTATTTTATTTTGTTACAACGGCGTCTACGTAGACCTTAACGTTCCATGATTTTCCAATTTTGAATGATTGTTTTACGTTTTGCTGGCTTATGAATTACTTTCTAAAAATACATTGATTCATTTAAAATAAAATATAATTGTGTAAAAAATATTTTTCTGTTAAGACTACCGTTTTATCCTTTAGTTTTAAAGCAAGTGAAGCCTCGTGTCCACCTAGTATACCATTAAACAGCCCATTCACAATAAATCAGGCACATTAAATCAGATATTCCTAATAGATAACATTCTAGCTCTAATATTTTGTAGTCTAACGATTGTCTTAAGAAATTTTTATATCCTTTTACGACCAAGATTCTGTGATCATATTATACTTGAATATAATTTTAATAGATTATAATTACATTTTAATTGACGGTTTCTGTTTCAACACGTTTAGTTTAAAAGCTATGGTTTAAAAATTATTTTCGCTGTTTTATTCTTTAATAATGAGATTAGCATTGATTGATTTAGATTTCTCGGTAATCTTTACATATACATATACGTGTAAAACATATCCGGGTTTTTACACCATTTATAACTTAAGAACCGTTAGACCAATTTTTATGATCTTGGATTTGTTGGATTTGTCTCCGCCCCGAATAGCAGAATAATTATTAAAACATGGGAAAAAATCACGTAAAAAAATATTAAGATCGAATAATGGTGATGAGGATACGAAGTTCGTCAGCCAGTTTTATATAAAGGACAAACAGTTCACCATTTTATACCTATTTTTTATACTTAAGTGTTAGGATTAGAATTACGTAAAGGACGACAAAAAAAAGTGTCTGTATCCAACGAAATTAAATAGTTTTTTTATTATTGTTAAACAAATTCTCATGCTTATGTAAAACATGATAGAAGCAATTTTTATATTAGATTTTGTCTACAAAACCACAAGATCAGACTTAAGTTTTGGAACGAAGAATTTATGCATCCGATGTAAGATTATCTAAGCTATGAAAAACGTTTTGACTTTATCATAAAATCTAATATCGTTTACGACTAAATGAAATCGAAGACTAAATTATTATGTTATGAAGATAGTAAGATAAATCTGAAACTAATATTGTAAATGCGAAAGTAAGTTTGTTTGTGACGCTTTCACGCTAAAATGGCTGAACGGCTTTGGATGAAATTTGGCATATAGGTAGACCAAGACCTGGAGAAGGACACAGGCTTCATCCTGGACCGCAGACGAAGTCGCAGGCAACAGCTAGTGTAGAATAAATAGCTTTCAAACTCAAACTCAAACTCAAAGCATTTATTTCAAATAAACCCATTACAGGCACTTTTGAATTGTCAAGGGGGCTTTTTCGTCCAAATCGTGTTATCATGGACAGCAATCTCTACTTGGACACAAGATTAGATAACATCACACTTGTTTTAGTTTTTCCCCGTAGGATTGCGCTAATTTGTCCCTAAGCCAGTCATGTTTTAGCCCCATGTCATAGTGGGCGAGCCAATTTCCGTCAGCCGGGCTCCGGGTTGCTACTAAGAAATACCTGATAGAAAAACCAAATAATACTTTGTCCAACCTGGGAATCGAATTCAGGACCTCAGGCTTAACAGTAGAGTTTGGGATCACGAGACCAACGAGGCAGACGGCATTTCAAGTACCATCCTATACACGCACCTACTTTGTTGATGAAACAACTATTACATCGACTTAAAAAAAAAAAAAAAAATTAAAATACTACTTAATGCCCTCTTGTAGTGAGGTGAGGTAGGAGGTGAAAATTTTATATATTTTATAAACATAATAACGAAATTATAAAATGTGTTTTCAATATGCCCTAAAAAACAATAACATTATGGAATCTTTGAAGGTACACGTTTTAAATAGCGATTTATTGTCATCGTAATGATTTATTTTATCGAGCAAATTATTTTAATTTACATTTCTGTCTTCGCACAGCGAGCGCTTGATCGAATATTTATTGTTTCTATATTTCTTTTGCGCAACATATATATTTGGCTAGATTTACAGAGGTTTAAATTCCTTTATTCATTTACCGACAGACAAAGCACAGCCGCAGAGCAGTGGTGGCGTAATGGTAACGGCCGCGACTTACGAGTTGTAGGTCGTAGGTTCGAACCCAGACAGGCGCTTTACTTTGTTTAAATTATTTCATCACCACTGCTGTCGAAACGGTGAAGGAAAACATCGTGAGGAAACCGGCATGTCTTAGAAACAAAAATTTGAAGACATGTGACATCTACCAACCCACACTGGGCCCGCGTGGTGGATTACGGCCCACTACCTCTCATAGAGAGGAGGCCTGTGTCCCAGCAGTGGGAACATAAAAGGATGATTATGCATTATGCAACTGCGTCTAGAAGCATGAAATTTCGCACAAGAGTTTCTCGTAATTATAACGAAAGTGAGCGTGAACCAAGGATTTTATTTTAATGTATCTCTATGACGGGATGAGAGTTTGTAATTTTTGCCGTTATGGTAAATTCCATCAGATACAAGCCTTGAGCCATAATAAATTAATAAGCCAGGAAATGTCGTAAGACCTCATTTTCAAATCCTCCTATTATGGGCGAAACGTATCTTAACTATCATTAATTTGGCCGACTTCGCCTGTCGCCCTGAGTGGCAGGGTAATGAGTTCGGTTACCAGACGTTAGTCCTAAGTGGTTGATTGTGGTGAAATTAAACTACGGATTATGTTTAAGTGGGAATTAATAGTCTAGGTTAGGTGTTGCATATTTTCTGTTCAGGTGTGCAAAAGATGAAATCGAAAAAAAAAAACACCAGGCCTTGTATTAGTTAAGCACTGGGACAAGAGCGGTGAAGGAAAACATCGTGAGGAAAAGGGCATGCCTTAGAACCAAAAATGTGAATACATGTGTTAGCATCTATTCGTCTTATCCAGCCACAAATCCATTTTTAAACATCGTCTTCTATTTTTCTCCTGCATTGCTGGAACGCAGGCCTTCTCTTTGTGAGACCCGTTTCTCATGAGAGAATCTGAACGATAGCTTCATCTTTCTCACAGACTGACTGCTTGAAAATTCAAAAGCTAGTAACGGATGTTTATTCTAGGAGTCTTCAGTCCAACAGACGAGTAGATGCTAACAACCTGAATTATATTAATAACATATCGCATAATGCATAATCAGGCTATAATGTTCCCACTGCTGGGACACAGGCCTCCTCTCTGTGAGAGGGAGTGAGCCGTAATATACCACGCGCCCAGTGCAGGTTGGTAGATGCCACATGTCTTCGTATTTTTGGTTCTAAGACATGCCGGTTTCCTCACGATGTTTTCGTTCACCGTTTTGAGAGCAGTGGTGATGAAATAGGTTAAACAAAGTAAAGTGCCTGTCTGGGTTCAAACCTACGACCTACAACTCGTAAGTCACGGCTGTTACCACTGTGCCACCACTGCTCTGTTCCATGCAATAGGGGGCGAGCCTATTGCCATCAACCGGGCACAAAATCCAGACTCCGGGCTGCTACTGAGAAATTATATATAGAAAAGCCCAATAACAATTTGCCCGCCCTGGGAATCGAACCCAGAACCTCATGCTCAGCAGTAGCTCTTGCGACCACTAGACCAGCGAGGCAGTCGAGGCAGTTAGCTTAATATCAATGACTGATGACAATATGGCGCCGCTAAGCGACCACACACCATCACATCCCGGATTGACACAAATGCGCATAAAAGCTTCCACCAAGAAGCTACTTATGCACAATGTACATAGGCTTGTGGCATCGTCATTCTGGCAACGAATCTCTATAAATAAGACAATTTGAATGGCGCTGACAAGCCTGGGTTTATTACTAGTGGAGTCACGATCCTTGATATGATGCAAACGATTATTGTGGTACAATGACGTATGTTTATTTGATATTTTTAGGGAGTTACTAAGCTTCTTGTAATTTTTATATTTTTTTTGACTTTGCGCAGCAGAGGGCAGTTTATACTTACAAAAAAGTGGGTGTAATAGTGATTAGAAACAGCTCGAGGAGTTACTACTGATTCGGTAAAGTCCGAAGTCATTCTGTAAAGGCCGAAGATTCTGGAAAGTCGGAAGTCCGAAGGCGAAAATTAAATAATAGGTAATTTACTCGTTTTGAAGTAACAACCGAAGTATTAACTTTTATCTACTTTGTAGTCTTCAGGTAAGTATTCGACCATCACCCATTCAAAAAAAAAAACAACTGGTTTCCAGTGAACAAAAAACAAAAAAAAAACGACTTACGAAATTAAAGTTAATCATCCCTTTGTAGTGTTTTTAGGATGCCGGTTTTTATCTTCAAGTTTTTTTTTTTGAGTTGTCGTACCTAATTCATACAAATTCATATACCACTACTTGCTATGTAAATAACAGTGAAAGTTATTATCACATCATCAATATACACGGACTAGGTGGAAAAATACCGTATTATTGAAGCTAACTGAGAAACTACCAAAGCCAAATTAATCAAATTTTCCGAATACCCGATCAATTAAAATAACAATGTTCAAAATCGATTCACAATTGTTGGAGATATCGCGTAACGAAAAACAAATAAAGGCACGAATTGAGAACTTTTTTGAAATTGGTGAAAAATGAGTTATGTAATAAGTACTTGTAAAAGATAAGAAAATAGACTTTCCACCAGTGTAGTTTTAAGTTCTCTGGAACTATCACATCATGAAAACAAAACGCTACTGAAAGAGAAACACAAATGGACCTTCATGTCATTCCGCGCTTGTAATATAGGACTCAAATGTAGCAGAAATTCGTGATAATCGTGAACTTTTAACTCAACACGTTCGTGCTGCAACCTCGAGCGATCCGTTGTTAGTTGACATTGATACTGCTTGGGACCTGAGCTAAAACTGACCTTGTAGCCAGGAAAGAAGTACTTATACACACTGACCTACTGACTATCATAAGAAGATCGAAATACACACGAATACCGCTTCTGTGCGGACCATTAGTCGGTAACCCAACTCACAGGGTAACTTTCCTTTGCACAGATTTCCCTGCTAACAAACATTTTAAAAGAGTAACGGTGGAGTTTCTTGCCGCTTCTACTCCATACGAAACTATCTTTTGGAAGGGGCGCCTAGAATCTATTTAAATGAAAATGTTGATGTTCAAAAGTGCCTTTTAGTGCCTATTTGAAATAAATTCTTTGACTTTGAAACAAATATTGAATACATGCCCTGGCCGTTATGTAGCTTAGGTACTAATAAACAATTCTTCTTCGCCATCTTCAATCGATTCTTCATTTTACCTCGCATGTGTGTTCCTTATCTAGTTTCAGGGACAAGTCTGCTGTCTTATAGAAAAGTGCTACGCAGTCAAAATGTATGGAAAATCGATTATTTTTAGGTAACATTTCAACGCAGGGGGTTTAGAATCATGTAGTGGTTGCTCCTGCCACCCTGTATGAGAAAAACTCGTGCGTGGATGTGACGCATATTTTCTCCTAACTTGTTGTTTTTGGCGCTTGTACTCGATCACTGCGTCATGTTTACCACATTTTTTTTTTCTTTCGTTTCTTCTGGGCAGTTGTAAAAATGTCAGCTGCATGGAAGCGGGGTCGATTGCCCGTGTTATCGATTGTCCTCCCTTTTCGCTACTCTCTTTTTCCAACCTAATTAGTATTTGAATGTTCTTTCCTACTAATTACTTTGTGAAATAACCTCTTTCTTGTGTCAAACAATCCCTTTCACAAAGCCTAGGTAACGATACTACCATCAACAATGACATCAATCTTAAAAATAGCATTATTAATTAAAGAGAATATAAAAAATATTAGAACACGAAGAAAGTACATTGCTTTAAAATACCCTCAACATAACAGGGTGTGAACACAAAAACTGTCTCCGGGCCAGTGACACGAGCGCGTGCGCTTGCAACTCCTGCGCATATAATTGAACCGCGCGCATTGTTTGCGAGCGTCGGCGTCGCCAGCGCATGTGATTTGTAGTAGCAACGTTTTTTTGTTTGAAACAAATGAGTTTTGCAGTTGTCTGTGGGTTGCGGTTGTTTTTAATAGAATTTTGAATTTAGCGTGGTTAGATTCTAAGATTTATGAAATATGATTAACTAAAATTATGTTGGGTGGACTTCATAAAAAGAAATACACAAAAGACAGATATGATGATGATGTAATGAAAACTAAGAGTACCTAATCAAAACCTACGAAGTTAAATTTTATTGTTGATAATTAATGGTCATTTTAGCACCATGAAACATGAGGCTTCAAGGGCTAGTTCAAATCTTGGGGTTCATTCGATTGTCTGGTCAAACCACGCTGGGGTCGGTGCATTTCATTCATTCATTCATTCACCCTTGAATATCCCAGATTATTACTTTCTCTGTTTCCCCTTTAGTTTGAACGCGCACAAAAAAAAACCGTTCTACACTTCTTACCAAAATCAGTAACCCGGTAAGGTTACAAAACGTATTTCATAACGGTTTGATATAATATACGACAACGTTCCCGTCATCGGTCCACAATATTAAATGACCATTTTAGCAGTAACCGTTTAATAAATAACCAAATAACCGTGAGAGGAAGCGAGAGGAAAGGAGGTTCTGTAGCTTTTGTTAAGGTTTTATTTATCACAGGTATTATCTAGATGGATTTTAGAGTTGAAGTACAGATTTGAGACAGTTACTTTCATTTGTATTTTGTTAATACCAAATAGCAGGCATAATTTTCACTGTCGATTTTTCCATCAAATATTTTCTCAGTAGCGGTTGGAGCTTGGATTGTGTTAGGTTGATAACAATAGGCTCGCCATCTTTTACCTGGGACTTAAACATAACTGGCAAAATGTTGGTGCACCGCTGCCCAATTCCTCGGGGATATAGGCACGATTTAATTTTATTTTGTGTTAACCCCATTTTTTATACTATCAATGCCCTTGCTTATATTTTCTACATTCACCTTTACTTTTTCTTTAATCACAATGGTCCCTAAAAACAAATCCCCGAACCCCGCTCTGGGTGTTCTTCAGTTCATAATTTTTGACCGATGCATCATTGAACAAATTAAACTTGGTGCCAAAAATAATTTATCAGTCGCCCCGGACGATTATTCACGCTTATGACAAATGGTGGCGAGCTGGCCAGTATATTTCACGGATTTGTGATTTGCAATACATACGTTCGGCAATGGATATTGTTCGGCATTTTTTATTTATAACTTTATTCTTTTGTCTGGTCAGATTTGTAATTTTTGTGACTCATTTTTTTATATGCATTTTTATTTTGAGTATAGCTTTAAGCGGTATTAAACGAAATAAAGATTTCAAGCAAGAAAAGATTCGATGACTTACCTTCGCACCTAGTGGGTATGGCTAAAAGACGTAGAAACATACATATAAAAAAATAACAAGCAATAAAACTAGGCGCGAATATACAAGAGCACTAAAAATCCATCAATCAGAATGAAGACTCTTAAACGAAAGATCGTGACTTCAAATCCGACCCTATTACACCATTACGATAAACTCTAGCGAAGTTGCGCCCTATATCAAAGATGCAACGCTATAGAACATTAAAAAAAAATACAAAAAAAAACTGGACCAACAGCATCGGTAAAAATATTTCAAATGCGCGCTTTATTTATATACTATTCTGCACATTAACATACGACGATCTTCTAATCACAAATCTGATAAGTCCAACATTAACATAATTACAAGAAACCGAAATATACGAAAACTTCACAGTAGATATTAATTAATTGAACGCTCACATCAACTTAATAGATAAACGTTGCAATATGAACATTTATTTAGAACCAGTGTGAATCCATTGCAGGTTAATTGTGGATTAGGTTTATTAAAATGCGTGCAAAATCTTCAATGGATGAGCGACGCATCGATAGCATCTTCGCCAGGATAAGATGAGAACACTAATTATGTTTCTATGGTGCACGGACGCGAGGAGGGGCGGCATTCCGTCAGAGCGTTGACCTCTCCCACAGACCACCACACCCATAGAGCGAACGAAAAACATAAATTGAAATATATTTAATGATTTCTATTAATTATCGCAGGTTTAATAAATTATTCGACGTTTTTGAATTATGTGTATTTTTCGATATGGAGTCCGGTATTAATTGGAGTTGAAATGGCGCTTCTATTTTTGTAATCATTAAGGAATCGTTTAATTAATGCTGCTAATTCTGACGGCTGATTAACTGATTCAGAAGTGATGTAGTGAATGTTTAATTAATGCACAGTTATGTTACTGAGTTTTTAAACATTAGGAACCAAGTTATCTTGCAGTCGTAAAATTGAAACATTTATCAACATCCGATTACAGATTAATTAGTTTTACAGTTATAAGCACAAGAAACACTGACAAAAGCATTTCCTCGTTTGATATCAGAAGTACATACAATTAAAGTTTATGTACTGAAAGATTAATGGTCTGTTTAACTACAGAAGGCATTTCTAATTTACCTGTTTGTTCTGAATCGTTAATTTTGAAAGAGACCCTTAATATTCCGTAGGTCGCTTCTAGAACATAATACCAATTTTTTACAAATCAAATAAATCTATCTAAATACACATTCAGTCCAATTCATTAAATATGTTCTAGCATCGACTTTTTTTTATCACAGATATAACTTTTATATGAACTTGCTTTTTCACCTTAATTTTCCCATATTTTTTATATCAGCCGCCATTTTACGTCGTTCCTTATTCTATGGTGGCTAGCAGATGATATACAGTATCACAGTGTGCGGCGCAAATGTGCTATCTCAAGCTATTCTGTTTAAAGACAATCGTACGTTTTGTGAGGAGCCTTTTTGAGCACCGAACTGACATTGATGTAATTTGAGACTGAGTGACATAGATCTTTTAGAGGTCTTTGAGGGGGGGAAAGAGGCCGATAGGTCAACTGGTTTTTTTGTAGGTTAAAGGGTATTATTTTATGTCTGTCTGATTAGATCTAAATCTTATTTTTTTAAATTGAGTGTTTTTGCGGAAGATGGCGTTAGCGTATGTATGTTCATAAACTCACGCCTCACTCCCATGGAGGTAGACAGAAACTACACAACACCACCTGTAACGATCATAACATACTCCGTTTACGTTCATACACTGGCCATTTTGTGTAAGACAAATATGTATATAACCTGTATCCAGCATTCATTCCTTTTTTGATGAAAACAATATATTTTTGTCTTCCACAAAATGGCCAGTTGGTGATTCCAGGCAGAAATGATTATGATAAAACATAATAACCATTATGTTATATTTTAAGAACACGTTTATCTGTTAAGGTATCTTAAATAGATAAATTTAAAGGTAGGAAGAGTCAAGAATTAATTTCCCTGCTATCAACAAGCTAAGCATGAAATTGATGTTCCTATACTTACTTTGTACTAGGTTTAAACAATGAATTTTGATGCAATTCTTCTTTACATAACTGAGATTTTAACTGTTATTGTAAAATGCTGGAATTGAATACCTCACAAAGAGACACTAATTTTCGCAATAAGAGTCCACAAATTGGCACAAAAAAATTTGAATATAGAAGTCAAGTGATACATACGAAACTGTCTCCATCTTTTTACTTATTGAATAATATTATATCAAAACTATCAATGTCGAGTATTTTAATCTAAACTCTAGATTTTTACCACACTAAAAACTTATTTACACTGATGGAAATAAGTTTTTATATCAACAGGAATTATATGAAATTTTAAGATTGTTTTATGTGAAAAAATAGTCAGCTGTTATTTGAAGTTTAAAAGTTTTGGCCTCTTAGAAAATGTTTTAATTCGTCATGGTGTGAATGTGTATAATATCATCAATATAATTATATAAAAAAAAACAATTTGCTGTGCGGTACTGGTAAAGAAAGTGCTGTACTTCCGAAAAAAAAACAAGTTAAAACATAAAAAAGCCAGTGCTAAATTGCGTATTACTTCCAGCTTATAGTAACCAACCATCATCCCAATTACAAAGTGTTTTGGATATATAAGTGGATAGAAAGGATAGACGCCAAAGTTAAGTGGGTAATGCGATAACCCTTGGTAAGATTTTCTGTCAGACTTGCGCTTCTGACAACCTTTACCACTGACAATAATCTAAAAATGACAGCGAAAGCAACGATTAAACGTGTTTTCCGAGGCTATGCAGGTATGGTCACCCATCCACGGACCGACCTTGGCACGAGTAGTTTTACCTCTGATCCATGCAGCTGTCTTCATTTAGCCACGAGACATATTCGAGTCAGAAGGGACATGTTCACACATTTCCCTTCTGACATGAAAAAGTTGAATCATATAAAATCCTTAAATGATCGAGCAGCATCCATGTCTTCCGGCACGTTTCCTGAAACATAAAAAAACAACAGTAAATAACTTTACCAACTTACAAGACAGCGCACAATTAAAAACCTCCATTAAACTCATTCATTTATACTTTCAAGTCTAACAACAAAAACGATCACCACATTCAAGCTTACTTAAACTTTAAAACTTCAAACAATTCATGTTCTCACTGAATGCAAGACCAAGTCAATTACAGAACGGTTCTTCTAATTAAGCTTGTAACTTTTACACACTTTAATATTCGTGGGATTTATTAGTAGTTTTTTAATGTACCTGTCTGTTTGCTCCATTGTTATATTGGGAGATGATTCGTTTTGCTTGGCAGTGGTATTTACAATTATAGTTACGCAGGTAATGCCCTAGAGGTTATAGAAATTGTTCTAATTCTTGCTGTTTCTAAATTAGTCTTACTACATTTTTTTTTCTAAATGTTATATAACTTTGAATAAGAACCATTGGACTTAAAAACTCCATGATAAAGGTTACAGAATTATAAGTCTTACATTTTGAACTGATAACAGAATCAAATATGTAACACTATAAATGTGTTAACCCAAAACACTTTTAAACGTGTAACAGAAGTATATCTGTAACCGATATAAAAGTGTTTCAGTGTTAATAAGTGCAACAGGGCAACGCCACATCTGTCTGTCCGCCGCGCGTTGTTGCGGTACCGTACAATTATACCTAAAACTGCATATTTCTGTAACACATATTTGCAATTCTTATCACATATCTATGTTATCGTTTGTCCCTTTAACTGTTTTAACTTCTTTTTCATTATGTTAACCCTGCAACAGCTAACGTTTGATTGCAGCTTGTTTTTATTATATATGTACTATAGTAATCTGTGGAAAATGTTGTGGGTAGTATATTTGTTAAGTTTAGTTTTAATACAATCACTGTTTATGCTTAATATACTACTGTTTGTTTTCCCAAAATAATAAAAAAAAAAAAAAAAAAAAAATCACTTTGAAACTGTAACATTATTTATCTGTAACATATGTAAACGTGTTTCTTTTAAAACAGTTTAAAAACAAACTTATTACGGTTACAGGTTTTGATTCCCTATTTGGAAAATCATCTGTATCGAAGGTACTAAACTGCTAATTACTATTTCAACAAGAACTGGAACCATATCTATTTTAAGCAGACCATAAAAATCAGAAGCTATGGTCTAACTGTCCGTTAATTGAGTCGTCACTATCAGTACCTAACTGTTACGAGTCATTACATTAACTATTAACGATCAGTTAAATATGGAAACGGGGTAATGGACATCTAATATCGGTGCAAACCCACGCCCAGCATCCTAACCTGCAGCCTAATTGCTTAACACATTTTCTTAAACGATTACGACTAATCTGTTTGATTTTGACAGTTCAACAACATTCATTGCGTTATTTACATTGTTTTGAACTTATGAAGCAATGGATTAGCAATCTGTTTCAAAACGATTCAGATTCCTATTGATTGTGTATTACGCAATTAGGGTACTGTTTACCTCAATTCAGGTAAGCTCTGTTTCCTAGATTGAAAGGCGAAAAGGGAATTTAAGATTTCGATGCGTATACCGTATTGAATCCGTTATGCGCGAAGGCAGATACGGCTGTAATGAACGTCCATGCTAATACATAAGTCCTAATATGTTAATAAATTAGTTTCAGTACCTACTGATATGTGATATTTACAGATTAATAAGAAACAACAATGGGTTCTAAACGTAGAGTTTATATGACCACGGTTATTTTGCCCGCAATCTAGAAAAGATAAAAATACCTACCTACCTTTTCCATTAAGGCTCCTACAAACAGGCGCGACACGCGACGCAACACAAAGCACCGCGCGACGAGTGGTGCCTTTATGTCGAGCGCGATTTGCGTCGCGTGTTTCGCCGGTCTGCATGACCCTTACTTGGACTACCAGGACCTAAACGCAAGTTTTCTAATGCCTAAAAGTATATGCCGCTGCAGTAAACAAAATCAGAAAATTAAATAATATTCTTATGGATATATAAAAATCACGAAGATACCTCTAATTTTAAAATTATTTAAATATAATAACAATTTCTGTTGACGATTAAAAACCACACTAATAAACACGCAATTATTAATATCTTTTGTCAGATTATTATCAAAAGATTTTTTGTTAAATAAATAATCGCTTAATTTTTTGCAATAAATTACCTAGAACAGAAAAAAGTGAAAAAAAATGTGTCATCGCGCTTCTCTTTCTTGTCTATGCAGTCCGACAGTGAACGCGCTTTAGCTCTTGTCAGCCTCTTAAGGCGTGTCCCCTATAATGGCCTTATTTGGGAATGTGTAGAATATTACGAATGAAATGTGATGAACCTTCATTCCCCCTCCCGACCCTTGCTCGAGCCAGCCCGCGCCGCTGAGCCTGTAGCTTTAAATTCGTCCGTAAATAATACCAATCCTGATCCAGCTAGTCATTTGCTGCCCTCTTCCAGCGACGCCCTAAGCCGAGGTTCGTACCCCACAGGGGGTGCCCTTAGCGTTGTCGCTTAGTTTTAGTTAGTATATAAGTTTAAGTCCTGGCAGGAGGCCTTAATTTATTAGGGAATCCACAGGCAAGTCCGCTTAAGCAGACGACAACCGCATAGGTTGACCTGCGAGATGCCAAACAAAGAAAAACTGAACCTTCATTCCATACATACATATATTCCTTGGCACTAATAGACCATTAACGTGATCATCAAAACCTAACCCAATATTTGGAAGGTTACGAACTTTGAACCTAGTTGAGGTTGCAAAGATCACATCATTAGAAGTCAACTCAACGTCAAATAAGCAAAACGCGAACAATCAGAATTAAAAAAAAGGCCGCACATTCAAAGTATTTCATCAAAGTCAATATAAAAAAAGGATTAAAAACAAAGTAACATGGACAGTCGACATTCGGATTATGTTTAATATTTTTTGTCATTCCTCTGAGTGACACTTTACAAAAACCAACCATTAGATGACCTCAAATTTATAATAATTTTATTACTTATGATAATATTTCAACAGATTTCTTGTGACAAAAAATATTATACAAGCTTATGCAAGTTGTCTTATGCATAAACTTGTTTTTTTGGCATTATTATGTGGTTTTTGTCTATTGCAAAATATTTTCATTGACACCTTAATTCGTCATTAAATCATTTCGTTCGACTTTTTAATTCAACATTTAACGCTAATTATTATGTTCCACCCACTAATATAATGATAGTATGTTAACATCAAAAACTTATTTTTTTGCTTGTATCACTAAATTAAAGGTCGAATTAAAAAAAAAACGTTTTTTAAATGTTCTATACACATTATGCACAACTTTCTTACTGCCAACAGCTGCAACATTCGCAACTATTCGGTCGCCTGCGCACACTTCAAATTGAATAGTTTTAAAAGGAAATAATAACGTCGTCCACGTAGTTTGATGTACCGGTGATTTGTATGCTTATTTGTCATATGTAAATAACACAAAATGGCGGTGAACGCTGAACAATGCCCTTCATTCACATTGGAACGAATGTGATTGTATGCAAAAATATTAGGTTCGATGTTCGGATCATGGGATTGGTAATTATTTTTGTTTAAGTTATAAAGTACGACTGGGTACGAGGTTAAATTGAAACTATAACCTGTAATTATTTAAATAAGGTACGAACATAAATTAGTTACGTTTGCACAAAACCCTTATGTAGGTATTAGTTTTGTTGTATAAAAATTTCAAACTCATTATTTGGTTGCTATTGTCAACAATAAAATTCTCACATTTTTATTGTCATTATCAATCTCAAAACCTCATGTTATCTTATAACATACTGACTGCACACCGCCACTTTCGTCCAAAATATTACCCAATTTGTTAACTTCGCACATAGTTGCCAAGAATGCCAAATACAGGCAAACTTAATCACATCATCCTCAAAATTTATTTCTCGAGCCAAAAACACAAATATAATTTCATTTGGAATCGCACATTCATAATAAAGGACACCTCATAATTTTGTTTCTCGTTTTTAAAAAAGCGTGTTTAAAAAAAAAACGCGTTTTAAAAATATCACTTGTTTCCATCGCTGGTCGTTTGTAATTAAAAGTATTAAAGGCAACTTATGGTGTGCTGATTTAAGATTGCTATAATACAAGTGTTCGTGAAATATAGCGTGGCTGTTCGGAAATAAATATGCTGGTGCAAGGGACACTGATTGGGGGCAGGAAATCGTGATACGAAGGACTTGAAGTAACTGTAAGCTTGGATTAAGTTGTATGTTGGCTTTAAGTTGTATAGACGCTTTAATTAAGCTAGAGGCCGGAAAGAAGAAATAAATAAGTAAGGAAATAAAAAAGTTGAGTAACTTATTTAGTGTTATGTGTTGCACTATTGAGAAGGCTGTGGTCAATAATGCTCTTCTTAGATTCTCACAGTTATATTTAAAATCAAAAAACCTATGTATGCTACTGACGAAAAATTTGTGTGGACGGACTTAATGTATTAAATGGAGACAAGCGTAGAATTTATCTATTTATTACAATTAATGTTAAACTTTACAAAGAGTTTCAGTTGCATTAATTTAGGCACTCATAACACAAGATACACGAAAATAAAACTTGCCTGGATTTTTTTCTATTTATAAATAATAGAAACCGTATTGAATATTACTTAACACACTGGACAATAACCTTCACTACATCTTATACTTTTTAAAGTAGTTGACATATTCGCTATCGCTTAAGATTCACACGCGATCGGCAAGCGAATGATCGCTCTTTGAAAAAGTGATAAACGTCCATTCCAAGCGTTATCTGATTTTACTAATTTCAAATAATTACAGACGTAAATGCCGCATTACTGTGTAACAAGCTCCCGATCCGCCTAATTAAAAAACTTAATGGAACTGATAAGTCTATTTTAGTGTCATCGCATTATGTGTATGAGAAAATAATTAAGAGAATAATTTAGACAAGATTCTTGGTTACGGTGAATTAATGACAGCCATTTATTTCAGTATGAAAGGCAGAAATATATTTATTTTATTACAATTGAGCCATTATTTTTTTAAGGCAGAGGGAAAATGATATGCAATGCAATTACTGTATCAAGTGGACATTCGAGTGTTTTATTGTTCAATTAATTTAAATTAGTGCTCATTTATAATTTATTAGGCGTTGTTTACACTTAAAATAATATTCAATTCACAAACCCAAGTTCTTAAAAATTACGGTTAATATACATTTATACCAAGACGGTAACAAAATTAAATATTTCATTTACACTTGACCGGCTTTCAAAAAAGAAAAGTAGTCTGCATGAATTTTAAAAGCGTCATGTTGGGAGTGTTGAATAAAAAGCGTTCAAAATAGCGCTGTGGTGCGTTCAAAACGGAGTGTCATCGATCAAAATCATCTGCGTGTGTTTGACCTTGTGTAAGTATTAATACTAAATAGTTTTTGTTACAAAAGAAGTGTTACAAAAACTCTATACAATAACAACACAATGAGAAAATTCCGTTTGAATATTAAGGCGACGCACGATCGTTAAAATGTGACTTTTTGAAAGAATTCGTCAACTTTACGTTCATTCTCTCTTTTTGTTGAAAATTGAATTGAATCGTTTTTTTTTTCATGTCTAGTCATTTACATAATATACCAAGGTATCTTGTGTAAATGAATAATTGGAATATAGTTTGCAACATCTTACTTTTTTTACGGCAGGTATCCTTTAAATAATGAATCTTCGGTTGAGCAACTTTTTTTCAGAATCAGAATCAGAATCTTTTTTTGTAAAACATAGGTATTTACATAAAGGTGTTAGGTTAACATATTTGGGCGCTATGTTTTGTCGTGAAGGCGTACAAATATAAGGCACAATGTAATTAAAAACTAAAATACTTAAAAACTTAATAAAACAAGACAAAATAAATTAAAAAATATTAAAAAATTATCATTTATAAAATCTGGAACAGTATAGTAACATTTTTCTATTAATAGCGAGGAGAGAGCTTTCTTAAACTTTGATAGTGGCATATTTTTATACTATCGGGTATTTTATTATAAAATTTCGAAGACATTCCAAAAAAACTCTTTTTCATCAAAGTGGTTCTGCATTTTATGTCGCACAATTGATTTATGTATTGAGAACGCATTGGAGTCTTTTTTACATCGGAAGTTTTTAGATCTTTGGGACATACATTTTGTACACTTTCCTTTATTCTGCGGCCGCAATGTCACGATATGATGAATTACACGTTGCGCGCTCTCTCTCGCACACTGCTCGACATCTCGAAGAGAAAAGCGCTACGTGTAGTTCGCTTTATCGCCATAATGTAGCCGTAGCATTAAAATGCATTTTTTTTCGAAAACTATATTTTATTTGGTGTAGTTAAATGCTTGTTAGTTCAAAATTGTTTGCGTACGTTATAAGCAATATTCTTCAAAAATGTTTCGCTGATTCTGATGACATTCTCCTTAACGAACAGCTGCGCCTTATCCAAAGACTTACAAATCCACGATCGACCTGATAAAAACACCATTAAATTAATATAACACGTTTTTTACTGACCCATAATGGTTTTTGGAAACAACACAAAGGTAGAACTAACCATGATGAGTTTTAGATGACATTATTTTGTGTTAAGAAGATGCTATGCGATTTAAATAGGAGTAGAAATATTGACTGCCTCGTTGGTCTAGTGGTCGCAAGAGCTACTACTGAGCATGATGTCTTTATTTTATTTTTTTGGGTGGGAAATCATCAAATGACTTCTCCCGCTCTGGGTGGAGTGGGAGGGCGTGTCTGACTTTTACTGACTAAAACCCACCCGTGTTCCTTCAGTTGCCTGTGCCAGGGCCACGGTTTTCTCTGTAGAATAACCCGCGACCCTGAGGCGTTGGCCCTATCGGACCCCGTCACTTTGTGCTGACATCTCTTTGAAGCGCGAGTGGAACACAACGCGCCGTCGACCCGGGCCTGGTCCTTACCGGACGGCGAGCTACCCATTGCTCGCCGTCCGCAAGCCACCGCCTACGGTGGCCGGGAATCTGTAGGCGACTCCCGACGCCCAGGGCGTCTCCTGCGGCGGCTAGTGGGGGCATGAGGGCGCAAGGCTCTCTCCCTCACCTGCTCCGCCTCCTCCTTCGCGAGCATTACTGCTTCGCAGAAGGAGGTGACGGCTTTCCATTCCCTCTCGCTCCGTACCGTGGCCTGGACCAGGGCCGGACGCGAGAGATCGCCGCCGCCAATCGCCTCCCTGAGGACACTGCGGTGCTCCTCCCAAGCTGGGCATACCTCCACCGTATGGTCCACCGTGTCCTCCGGGCGATCCACACAATGGTGACACCCGGGCGTTTCCTCCCGCCTTATGCGAAACAGGAACCTCCCGAAACAACCGTGACCGGTGAGGACCTGTGTCAGGCGGAAGGTGAGGACGCCGTGGCACCTCTCCAACCACTCCTCAAAGAGGGGACTTACCACCGCTATTGTGGCGTGCCCAGCACTGGGTTGCGACAATCGCACCCTCCATGTCGCCATGAAGGGTCAATGCAATTTCTCAGGAGCAGCCCGGAGTCTGGATTAGTGCCTGGTTAATGGCAATAGGCTTGCCCCCTATTACATGGGACTTAAACATAACCGGAGAAATATGGGTGTACTATCAATACACCTCTGCCTAGCCCTTCTGGGATTACAGGCGTGATGTTATGTTATGTTAGAAATATTGACCTCTAAATTCTTCAAAATGATTCAAATTGAGATTTATATGTTACGCAATTATAGTGCAGTATTGAACGAGTCCATGGCATCACTTAAATGACAGCTGCTAAATAACAATGAAGAGTTTTAAAAACAGAGAAATACAATTTTTTACTGGAAATAAAAAGAGTGATCTACCAATTTTTATTCGTAGGCATTTCGTTTACCTAAAACTCCGGCTCCGGATATTTTATGCAAATATCTGTTTTTGCCGACCATAAACTGCATTGCCGAGAAAACTACCTTTTTAAAATTTATTGCTACACTAAAAACTTGCGCAAATTGATTATAATTTATTGTCTCTTTAAAAATTAATGTTGGCTGTATAAACATAGGCAAATTAAGCTGGTTTCAGACTTGTTTTACGACCCAGGATTTACTCTGAGCATTAAATTATAAAGAACTAGCTGTGATTTTAGATTTTGCCTGGTTCCCAAGATTTTTTATTTTCCGTGATAAAATAAACCCCAGACAAAACCAAAACCCACTCGACGCTCGACTCTCGCCGCGGACGCACGTGTTTGTGCGCTCTCCCGCTCCAGTGTTGTGTTTCGTGTTTTCTACTCGTCGCTACCACGTGACGTCATCGTAGTCGCCCCGACTACTCCGATTTAAAATCAAATCAAGAAATTGATTTGATTTTAATAACTCAAAAAAACTGCCTTTTTCAAGGCATCCCTGTTTCATTAATAGACGTTTGTGAGTAGCTTCACTAGGCCCCTTCTGGGTAAAACCACAGTTTCGTGGTCCTCGGTTGAAACCTTACGGTGTCAACGAAGCCGAGTGGGGTGTTGACCCAATTCACACCCGCTGAACCCCTTCAGGGCGAGGCAGTTAGTTGGACGGGTCCCAGATAACCGGCCTTGGGGGATCTCCTAGTCGGCTCTGGTGACAGTTTTGCTTTTCAGCTACTCACCTAGTGTCTTTAGGGTGTGTCTACACCCTTCGCGCTAGACTGGTCAGGGCCCCGTTCGCACAATAAGACTGGCGACGGGTTACAAGCTTAGGGCTCACCAATAGGTACTCACCTCTCTGTCTACACCCGACAGAGAGGGTCACACATCCCCGGGCCCATCCACCCGGGGAGATAGGTATAGGGTTTAGGCCACGTAGGAAAAAAATTTCCACCATTCCCTCCCTAAAATAGCTCCTCCTCCGACCATGGAGGACGCCTTTATTTTGGCGTTCTTCAGAGAGGTCCTTTTTAAGGACCCCGAGTTCTTGGCGAAATATGGCGCCAAAATACGCCAACGGTCCACCCCCATTCCGTCCCACGGTTCACTTGTGGAATTCAGTGACGCACTGGAGAGCCCGCTATCGCCACCTGCAAGTGAACAAGGCATTCCGCCCTTTGTTCCGCACCACAATGTTCCGGCAACTATCTCGGCCCCCATTGTGTCACCCGCCTTTGTTCCGGTAGATAATACCCCGGCCGCTAATCCGGCCCCTATTGTCTCGCCCGTCATTATCCCGGCAGTAAATACCGCGGCCCCTATTGTCTCGCCCGCTTTTGTACCTGCCGCCATTGTTACGCCGTCTATTGTTCCGGCTGCCATTGTTTCAGAGACAACACAGCTGCACACCGCAGTATCAAACTCGACTCAACCGGAGAGCATGGACACGTCAGTCCCACTCTCAGAGGACGAAGCCCGCACCTCCTCCTCCAGCGACGACGACTTCCAAGTCGTTGTTAAAGGAGGCAAGAGGAAGGCGGCTAAATCCTCCGCCCCCGCCGGTCCGGCCTCAAAGAAACAGGTCACCACTACATCGTCCAGCTCGACTTCCGCCCCTAGTCCGCGGGCCAGTCGCCCCGCCAGCCCTATGGCTTGCCCACCCGCTCCTACCGCGAGGAAGCAGAAGCCCCCTCCCCCGATATATGTCCAGGAAAAGTCCAAATGGACTGAAATTTCCAAGATGTGTGTTGATCGCAAGATCAACTACACCAACGCCCGATCCACCCTCCAGGGGATCAAAGTTACCGTCCCCACGTCTACGGACTTTAGGGATCTCTCCCGCGCCCTACGTGAAAGGAACTACTCCTTTCACACTTACTCCCTTCCGGAGGAAACCCCTACTCGCGTCGTTATAAGGCGCGTTCCACAAGAAATCTCCACCGAGGAGATTAAGAGCGACCTCATCGCTCAAGGAATCCCAGTTTCCGCCGTCCATCGCTTACATAAAGCGAGACAGGGCCTAGTCTACGACATGGTCCTGGTCATCTGTGACCCCACAGACGGTCACCACCCGATTTTTAAAGTTAAGTCGGTGTGTTCGCTCTCAGGCATCTCAATAGAGAAGCCTTACAGAGCTCAATTAATTGGACAGTGTCATCGCTGCCAATTATATGGTCACTCGCAGTCCAACTGCTATGCCACCCCTAGATGCGTCAAGTGTCTAGGAGAGCATGGCACCGCCGACTGTACCCGCCCAAAAGATAGGGAACTATGTTTAGAGCCTCCCAGCTGTGTACTCTGCGGCCAATCGGGACACCCGGCAAATTACCGGGACCGTCCTAAGGCCCCGAAGTCCTCCTCTTCCAAACTCGCGAAACGCGCGAGCGACCGCCAGCACAGGGAAAGCCCCTGGGGAAAGCCTCCTTCCGCGCTGATGCCGGAGCGGCTCAGTCCGCAGAGGCCGTCTCCCTGGGCTAACCTTAATCACCTGAAGGCTCCCGCAGCTTCGGTGCCCTCTATTCCCGCGCAACCAGCGCAACCCGCTCAACTTCCAGCGCTGATGGCTTCCGCCATCCCAGCGCCTTTGGTAGCCCCCGCGGCCCCTACGGCCTCTCCAGCGAAACCTCAGGGAACCCAGGGCCGAAACAGCGCCCAAATTATACTTAGTACATACGCGGCTCTCTTCACCACCGCCGCGGACAAAATGGCGGAAGAAATCGTTGCTGCAAACGGCAACGCACTCCGCCTTATGGAAATCCTCAGTGCGTATCCCGAGATCGCGCAAGTTCTACACTCACTCAAATATTAATTCTCAATGGATAATACGAGAGTAAACAGTAACAAACCCCGATCCCTTAAATTAGGCTTTTTCAACGCAAATGGCGTTTCAGGTCAACGCGATGAGATCGCCACTTTCCTCCGCGACCATCAGCTTGACATCCTCCTCATACAGGAAACCTTTTTAAAACCACATCACCGAAACCCGAATATTGCCAACTTTAAACTAGTTCGCAATGACAGGTCTCGATGTCACAAGGGTGGCACACTCATATACTTTAGGAAATCTTTGTATTGTATCCCTATAGACCCACCTCCTCTCTTCTCCCATCTGGAGACCTCTATCTGTCGGCTCGGCATGACCGGCCACCAACCGATCACCATCATCTCCGCTTATATCCCACCCGACAATGGTCCGGAGGATCCCATCTCGCTCCAAAAGGACTTCACTGCCCTCTTCGGTATGAGTGACTCCGTCATCTTGGCGGGGGATCTTAATGCCAAGCACCCGGCGTGGAATAGTAGCACAACCTCAACCAGAGGTAGGTTAGTTTTCAAGTTAGGCGAATCCCTTAACTTTGACGTCATCGCTCCAATGAGCCCGACTCACTTCCCAGGTAATCCTAATCACCTTCCCGATGTTCTCGATGTAGCGCTGCTCAAGAATGTGAACCTCCGTTTGCAATCGATTGAGACGTTCCACGAGCTAAATTCTGACCACCGCCCTGTAGTCATGCATCTTGCACCCTACTCGGGCCCGATCGACCCCAACCGCCCCCCTCAGACCCAGACGATAACCGACTGGAGGAAAGTAAGCGAAAGACTGAAATCCACCACGTCGCCTCACTTAGACACCATCCCCGATCACTTAGTGTCAGTCGCTGACACGACGGCCGCAATCGACTCGTTTACAGAGCACGTACAATCCGTATTGACGGATTGTTCACGGGAAGTTCCGGTGATGGAAGACCATCGCTGGAAACTACCTACTGACGTACGTGACCTGATAACCGAGAAGAACGCGGCCATCCGTGCCTACGACTCCTTCCCTTGTGACGCGAACAAAGCCCACATGCGCCATTTACAGCGTGCTGTAAAGAAACGCATAGGGGAGGTTCGCTCTGAGGGCTGGAACAAGATGCTCAGCGAACTCGAGCCCACTCATCAAGCCTTCTGGCAATTACAGAGGAAATTGCGTTCCTCAGAAGAGGTCTCTATGCCTCCTCTCATCCGCCCCGACAATAGTGTCGCTTTCGACAGTCCCGATAAGGCTGAATGTCTTGCCGACAGCCTAGAGTCCCAATGTTCTCCCAGCTCCCAACCAGTAGACCAAGCTCACCTGAACAAGGTCGACGCTGAAGTCGAACGAAGAGCCTCCCTCCCTCCCGTCGAAGACCCTGATGATCCTCTGCCTCCCGTCACTCCAGACGAAGTGCACGGCATCATTAAAGGGCTCCACGCTCGTAAGGC
This sequence comes from Dasypolia templi, assembly GCA_963555695.1. NCBI lineage: Eukaryota > Metazoa > Arthropoda > Insecta > Lepidoptera > Noctuidae > Dasypolia > Dasypolia templi. The sequence continues at coordinate 4,972,614 of OY743137.1, read as the reverse complement.
CCCCGGTTCGGATGGTATTACCAATAAGGTATACAAACTCCTTCCTGCCCCGCTAATAATGCTTATGACCGCCATCTTCAATGGCGCCTTGAGCAACAACATCTTCCCACAAGCATGGAAAGAAGCCACCGTCATCGGTATCCCAAAGCCAGGCAAGCCAAAGTCTGAGCCCTCCAGCTACCGCCCTATTAGCTTACTCAATGTCCTCGGCAAAATCTACGAGAGGCTTATTTATAAGCGTCTCAAAGACTACGCCGAAGCAAAGAGCCTCATACCCAACGAGCAGTTTGGATTCCGTAGCCAACACTCGGGCACCCAACAGGTCCACCGTATCGTAGAGCACTTATGCGCTGGTCTGCAGCGTAACGCGACGACGGGTGTGCTATTCTTCGACATAGCGAAAGCCTTCGACAAAGTCTGGCACAACGGCTTGATATACAAGCTCTACCAACTAGGAGTGCCAGATCGTCTCGTGCTCATCTTACCAGACTTTTTGTCGAACCGGACCTTTCGCTATCGCGTCGAGGGAGCACTCTCGTCCCCTCATCCTATTCGCGCCGGTGTCCCTCAGGGTTCCGTACTATCTCCTCTCGCCTTCACGCTGTTCACTAGCGATATCCCAAAAAGTAAAAAGGCTCAGTTGGCTCTCTTCGCCGACGACACTGCCGTTTACTATACCGGTCACTGTCCCAACGCTATAGCTCGTACTCTCCAAACCTCCGCAAACGTCTTAGGCGCTTGGTTCCGGAAATGGAGAATCGAGGTCAACCCCGATAAGAGTCAGGCGGTTCTCTTCTCGAGACGTCGTCGACTCCCTCCCCCACTTCCCAGCCCGATCACTATGTACGGCAAGCCAATCCCTTGGGAGAAGCAAGCCAAATACCTAGGCGTGATCCTCGATGAGAACCTTACCTTTAAGGCTCATATTAAGGCGGTTCGCGCGCGCGCCTCCTTCGCTCTTAGCAGGCTCCAATTCGTACTGACAGCCCGTAGCAAACTGTCCCTCAAATGCAAGCTCCGCATCTATACCGCAGTCATCCGTCCCATCATGACCTATGCCTGCGTTGTATTTGCGCACGCTCACCCACGTCATCTCCATAAGATGCAGACCCTCCAAAACCGTTTCCTCAGAAGGGTCACGGGTGCCCCCTTCTATGTCCGTAATATAGATCTTCACGTCGACCTCAAAATGCCAACCATAAAACAGTTCATGAAACGCTTATCAAAGCGTTTCTTCGACTGCGGCATTAAACATTCTAACCCCCTGATTACAGCGGCCGCCCGCTACACTCCCTCTCGCATTAGCAGTATTCGCCGACCAAGGCATACTTTAATCGACCCCGACGACGCCACTACCCTCCTCCAGGAGAGTAGTAAGGCCACTAGCACGCTACAGAAGCCCAAAACCCGATCGCCGTCCTACCGCCCTCGCCGCCGAGGCCCGCCGCGACGCCCAAATCGACGCCCCTCCCGACCCTTGCTCGAGCCAGCCCGCGCCGCTGAGCCTGTAGCTTTAAATTCGTCCCTAATTAATACCAATCCTGATCCAGCTAGTCATTTGCTGCCCTCTTCCAGCGACGCCCTAAGCCGAGGTTCGTACCCCACAGGGGGTGCCCTTAGCGTTGTCGCTTAGTTTTAGTTAGTATATAAGTTTAAGTCCTGGCTGGAGGCCTTAATTTATTAGGGAATCCACAGGCAAGTCCGCTTAAGCAGACGACAACCGCATAGGTTGACCTGCGAGATGCCAAACATACAAACATACAAACAAAAAACCAAAACTCTCTAAAAACTGCTGAACAGATTTTCTTCTTTTTTATCTAAGAACACTCTCGATCAAGTCGCCTTTCAAACAAACTAAAATCGGTTCAGCCGTTTGGGGCTACGATGGCGCAGACTGACACACAGATCAAACTTATAACACCACTCTGCTTCGTTAGGGGTTAAAAATCCGGTTAATCTTTTCTGGCTCCATATGTTTACATTTGAATGTCAAGACTTATGTATGTGTTTATCTGGGAAATCAGTTTTATAACCTTTTTTAGTACTTAAGAGGTAAGCAAAAGGAGTTTGTAAGAATCATTGTTGACGTTCTGTAGTTTCTGCCTGCTATGTATGATATGCATTTCCAGTACAAACTGACCGCTCGTTGTATGGAAATCCTGTAAACTGCGAGACCAGCTTATACTGGAAATGTATAGCTTGATATGATGTAGCCTAAGTACAAACATCAAAATCGGTTTTGTTTGAAACACATAACACACAAAATGACAGTGTCCCGTTCACCGTATTTCTTACTAGTAGACCTTACTTCAGCTATAAACTGCGTAGGTACAATCAATTTGCAAGTTTGATTAGCACTCTTTGATTTTAATGACCTGAATAAGAAAACATTAATAAATCATTCCGCCTCCGGCTTTCTTAGTGTATTTATTTGAAAGTTTCGCAATTTACTCGTATAAATTGATCGATCACTTGTTGATTTAAATCGCTTAGGAACTTTGACTTATATCTATAGGTAGGTACCTAAAGACTAATAGAAAGGTATTCCTATTGATATTTACTAGGAAGGAGGTACTTACCTACCGAATGAAATTGAGAAGGTTTATTTTTGGATGCTACTTGATCCTTCATGACACACATAACAGATATCTGAGGTCATCGGAAAACTTAAGACTAGAGATGCCGATGCATTCCACCAGTTTTTATGACAAGTCTTTTACAGTTCAAGCAGTACGGTTATAGAATGCCTTGCCTATGTCGATAAGGCGTGCTCGATCACTGTCCACTTTTAAATTTCTAGTAAAAAAACATTTCCTCACTCCTTAATCATTATTACATATAGTTTCCTGAGTCTTGTTTCGTGTTTATTATTGTATATATATGTGTAGATAAATGTATTTATGTATTTAATGCATATGTATATGGTACACCACTGACTACCTGCTGTATTGTCTCTCCTTCTCCCTGTAATCCATCCAAAGGTTGTCTGTAAAAGATCGCTTTTAGTGATAAGACCGCCCATTGTGTCACCCAATGTAAAATTTCTACATCAATGTCTGTAATTTTTAAGGTGTACATAATAAAGAGTATTCTATTCTATTCTATTCTGACATCTTGCTCTAACTGCAATATTTGGGTATTGGGGAATTTCAATGTCGTGTGATTAGATTGGTGGTCACATTTTCAGACTTTTGGTTTTAGTCGATTTTAGTTTAGTGTTTAAGGCGCTGCTCGAACGTGAGACACCGTAAACCGCTCAGTCTTTTATTGCACAGTTAGGCGTATTGGTACATATATTACAAGCCAGAAAGTAATTAAGTATATTGACAAATGTTCAAGAAAAAAGATTTATTAAAAATTATTTAATAAAATTCAAATAGTATCATGATAAAATAATCAAACAAAAACAGAGCCCAAAAATAATTTTACGTCTATTAATTCTCAAAATTTCGAGGTATTCAATATTTTCAGGTATTGTCAGAATAAAGAGAATTCAGTCAACTAGAGAAATAATTTAATGTTATTCCACTGAGCCGTGCATTTACTTTTTAATTCTATTAAAACTGCAAAATTACTTTTATTTTGATGGTCATTCCACTCAACTAACACCAAACGCATCGCTGTTTTGAACCTTATTTGTTGCCGCTATGAGCAATTGTCAATTACATAAAAATTTGCTTCTTACCGTGCCTTAATAAACAACTTATTCTTACTACTACTTTAGATTTATATTACTTACCGAGTGTAGGTATTTTTACGCATTTTCAAGGTTGATCTTTATTAAATCTTTTTCAAATATCATTATTTTATGACATAAGCGTCATGAAGGTCTCAAAACTAATGATCTGCGAACAAAATCATAACTTAACCATCTTTATTATTAATCCAGAAGCTATCATACAAATTCCAAGGCAAACACTAAAAACGTATGGTTAAATACGAGTTTCTAACCCCAACCTATAATTCTAACGCACAATATCCGATGAAGATACTCATTTTTTGTTCCTCCGTCCATGTCAAGGATACAGGGTGTAATTTTCTTAATTCATATAATCTTGTTGGAAGGGAGCTGAGCTCGGGAAGTCGGGATATTGTGTGTTGCAGGATTCTGTTCCAATTTCTTCATGTAATTAAAATTGTAAAAGTTTCTCATTGGCTTTGTTGTGGTAATGGATTTTAGGGATTGATTTAATTGTGTGCAATCTTTATTGTTCTTTATTTATTTGTATTTATAAAGAGTTAATAGAATGCTTGTATTTCGACCTATGCCCCACCAAAATTGTTTACACGGTGTGTCTGTGGGAAGGAGTCGTACAAAATTAAAAGATAATTAGTGCGGGTACTTAATTTATGTTAGTTGCTTAAATGTACTAATTATACCTTCATTGTTTATAAACTGTAAAGATTTATTATTGGTTTTAATGCGGTAAAAGATACAACATAAACTCATGCTAATTTCTAAGTCTAGATTCGAATGATGCTAGTACAGAAGTGTAAAAATTAATTCTATTTATTGTTACAATTCTAAACAATTGCTAAACGTGGATGCGGCATCTGTAGTGCTATTCTGTGACCATCTCACCCTGAAAACTTAGGTGAAGTGAGCGTGGAGTGAGCTGTCAGTGCCAGTGATGCTACGGAATTACCAAGACGGGATGACACTGACAGTTCACTCCACGCAATTACTCACGGTGAGATGTTTGCAGAATCGACATGCAGGAGGTTTTGAAGTAAGTGATCGTTCAGCGACACGAAGCGTCGATTTGTTGATTAAGCAAAACGCTGTGTTGCAATTTTATGTGGAAACATCAAATTTTCAAATCGCTATTCAGCTGATTTTGTGTAAGCAGGGCACGGAACACGCGTTAAATGTTAGTCCATCCTTTGTTTATTTTGCTGAACAGTGTTATTTTAGTTCTAGTTTTTGCCCGCGGCTTCGGCCGGGTGGATGTTAGAAAACATCCCACAGGAACGTAGTACCGGAATCAAAAGTAGTCTATGTGTTAATCCAGGTTATATACTATCTGTGTGCCATATTATATGGAAATCCGTTCCGCAGTTTTCGCAAAAATACGGAATCCATCCTGACAAACGGACAAAAAAACGCACAATACAAAAATAATAAAAAAACATAAATTACACACATACAAAGTAGCCAAAGGGCTCGTATTTAAAAAAAAATAAAAAAAAAATTGTCCATTGCTTGATGTCACTCAGCACCAAAGTTAAAAATAATGTAATAATACCTATGTATAAAAGATAATGAAAAGTTGATTGATGCCCGCGATGTTTATTTTTACATAAATATAAAAAAAAATTAACATGCAATCCGCCAGGAGTTTTCTACAGAATCTAATCCTAATGGCGAACAATAAAGCAGCATTCCATTCATAAGTAGTTTAGACTTTTACATCATTCACGATTTTCTACAGCCATTTTCAGAAACAGATCTAGCTGAGGGTAATCTCTGAGAATTTCCCACGTCAACGTAGGTAATAACATTGATGTATTCAAAGAATGCCTTTTAAAGGCGATAAAGAAACACGGGTCAACTGATATTGTCTTCGGGAACCATTTAAACTTGCGGTACTTTGCTATTTTCTGACATGTAGGTGATGTGAGCAAGGGATCTGGACATGTATCGATAAATGTGTGCAGTATCGATACTTCATAAAGTTCTAATTGACAGCTGTCAAAGAACACAGTGATGGGTCAATGAATTACATTTTATTGGCAGATTTAACGACGATCGATATAGTTATACTTTTTATTGGAACCTCGACAAATGCTAGTTGATAAAACACATGAAAAAAAAAAACATAAACATTATACTTAAAAAAAATTATAATGATGTCACCTATGCATTAGGGCTACAATGTTTAAATCTGCTAAAGTCGAAAATTTGAAATTCATATTACTCAACTTCATTAAAATTAACATAGAACCTTGTAAAAGTGAGCCAACGACTTATATTTCACATTTCGCGCTTGTAACTGGGACTTTTGTAATCGAACCCGCCAACTCACTGAAAATGTGATTAAATTATTACTTGCTTTTAATTTCTTTAGCCCAAAATTAATTCCTAAGCATCGATACTTTTATTCCAACACTTGAATTAATATCGATACATTTGTTCTTATACTACGTAGTTTAAGTATGGTTAGCAAAAGAGTTCATTAATAGACGGTCATAGTAGAGCGTCGAGTAATGGACAGGGCTCTGTCGTGCGTACATTGCCTAGGAAATTAATTAGATACGGTGCGCGGAAGGGCGGAGTACGGTTGGAAAAGGTTTTTAATGTTGCAGGATGGAGAAACTGGTAAGGTCGGAAGGAGTAGAAATATGTTAATTTTTTACTCGTTGGAAATTAACTTTATCTAGCTGAATGATGCAAAATATCAAACATTTCTTTTAATTTCTATTTGTCCTCGTAGGATTTTTTTTAGTGGCTTTGGTGTTTGGCTAGAAAAACACCAAAGCCACTAAAAAAATTACACAAAATTTAATATTTAAAATTAAAATACATAAAATTTAATAGATTTTAAATATATGTTTACTTTATAACTTACATAGTATGAATTACACAGGTGTACTGTTTAAATAAATGTATGTAATGTTTGTATGTGTACAATGTAGGTATTATTATAATAGTAATTCAATAATTTCGTCTAATAAAATTGTTAATTATTGTTTATTGGAAGTTTTTGCTGACCGTACCCGGTAGAAGCGACTCAGATAAGTGTGAAGTTATTATTAAGTAACTTGGAGAGGAATGACTTGGATTGAAAGGACCTAGATCTGCTAGAGTTCCTAGTTATTCTAGATGTCTGTGTTTTTTTTTTGTTTTCATAAGGTTAGGAACCTAATCATTGGTTTTGAAGGGCAATCAGTCCAGTGACGCGCTCCCTTAATGTATATCCCCTATAAATTTCTTTTTAGCCTTTTGAATGTTGAATTACTTTTCTAGCCCGCACTAAAGCCACATTCGCACGGACGTACAAATATCGAGGCAGGAATTTATCGCACACTAGATTTCCGACGCTCTGCTTAGCGCCAAGAGTTGAAAATCCAACAGTGTGTTTTTTCTACGCGCTGGGATGCACTCTGTTAGATTCTCAACGCTCGAGTCAACACCGAGAGTTGAAAATGCGGTGCGCGATAAAATAAATGAAAGAAAGAAACAAAGAAAAATAGATTTATTTGTCACTGAAACTCGTTCATACAAAATTACTCGATTACATAACTGAAAAAAAAAACTAATGTAAAACACCCTTAAGTACGTGAAATATGACAACGGCGCATTTTCTTAGCCTTAAATATGAATGATTGGTTTGAATAAAAATGAATTATTCGTATTTATCAATGAACACAATACTTGTATAATAACGTTCTGTGTTTTGTCAATTGTCGCGTCGTCTCCGTAAACGTGGTCTTAATCAATATCTCGGAAGTCACCCCCTTTCAAACCATGTAGGTAACATCATTCACACATTCCAACCATTGTTTCTTTGGTCTTCCCTTCTCATAAAGTCATCGACATTCAAACACGAAAATTGGCTCACGACATTTACCTCATTCCTCTGTTTCACAAGGCTTGGATTATTATTTTAATGAAAATACCTACATAAATACAAATAAGTATTTCGCACTTAGCACCAGTGTAATGATCTAGGTGATGAAAATACAGTTTCACGTTAATTTTAATAGCAACAGTTATTAGTTTGATGTTGCCCGTTTTATTTGGATTTTATAGCAAATCTTATTAATATTAACTGGGTTTCTCATTTCTAAGTACCGGTTCTCTCACCAGTATTCCGCGAAGGGTTAAGTAGAGAGGTACGAATAGTATACCAACATGACGCCATTTTAAGTTTAAGTCCCATGTAATAGGGGGCGAGCCTATTGCAATCAACCGGGAACAAGTCCAGTTCAGCGGGGTATTTGCGTAATATACTATCAGTAATAATTAACTATGAGTTTGACAGTTCAACAACATTCATTGCGTCACTTACGCTGTTGAGCATACAAATGTTTCGAACATATGAAGCAATGGATTAGAAATATCCTTCAAAATGATTCAGATTAATAGTATGTTACAGTCCGCGAGGCTTGAGCTGAGCTTTGCATTTGTGTGAGTGCACAAACATAGTGTAAGTGTGACGTAAACCGGTTTATACAATCGGCCTGAGGCGCTGTGCGTCCCTCGCGAGACCACATTGGTGCGATTGGTAATCCCTCACACTAACGCAACGCTCAATTTAGGCCTCGCGGGCTGTACGCAATTAGAGTGCAGGTTGCTATTGAAACGTTTCAGATAGAAAAAATACCTTTGCCCGACATAAAACTGCCCGACCCAGAAATCACCCAGGAGCTAATACCCAGTGGTAGCGACCGCTAGAATTTTCTTTTACGTATTGCGCAAATGTTTATTAACTAGCAACACTGATCTGGTGAGCTGTTTGATATACCTACCTAAGATTAAAAACAAAAAGCTTAGCGTAGAAAGGCTATGACCCTTTGTACACGGCACGGTTTCTTTACGGTTTGACGTATTAAGGCCCTTCCATGACCAAACGGCCTTAAGCGTTCAGTCCTTCTCCGTCCCCCCCCCCTTTATCATACAATTCATATATTTTTTAGAATAATTTTAATTAAAAAAGAAAAGCGATCTTTTTAAATAAAATAGAACGATTAGATTTTTAAATTATCAATTCATTAGTGTTATGCTCAAATTATTAGCATCACGTCACCTTGCATTGTCATATGCATCAAAATTTTGGTCACTTTTCAACAATGAGATTTTAAAGGCATTTATAACACATACAAGCAAATAAAAACGTGCAATGTGATGCTAGGCTATCGATTACTAATGTGCTTCTAGACGTAGTTTATAACTCTTAATTAATGAATAAATAGCCTCTAAATAACGCACTATCGCAAGTTTTTTCTCGAGGTAGCGTCTTAACCACGCTGTAAGAAAACCGTGTGACCTTAAACATGACACGGTTCTATTGTATACGGCGCAGTGCCATGCCGAAGTGCCACCATGTCGCTCGTCAACGAGCTTCCATAATGATCCATACAACACTGACGACCGTGCCTACACGCGGCGTGAACCGTCGTTTTTCGAAGAAGAAAAACGTGTGTACAAAGGGCTTAATCCAAGAAGTTTTTTTTTAAACACTTTGCTATGATTTATATCATTAAGGGTGAAATGTCTTTTCACCCAATGTACTTACGTGTAAAAGGCACCAGACGTTTTTGGGACAAAAAGGTCTTTTAATTTTGATAAAGGGTGAAAATACACCATTATAATGTATCGACATGTAATAGGCCCGTAGGTCTTATTACTTATTATAAAACAAAGGTCTTTTAAAAATTATCGCAAAAGGAGCCAAAGTACCGACGTTGAGGCGTCGCTTAAGAAAATTGCGGTCGCTTCGATTCGACACGAAAACTTCATCAACACGTGCGTGCGCGCGGCTTTCAAGATGGCGGCTCCGGAACGGCGGCGGCGCAGACTATCTTTCCTTATAAATTATGCCATAAAATAAAGTAACTTATAAGAAATATTTTGAAACAAAATGCATAAAATTATAGTTAACAACCTGATGTTTTCAATATGCCTAATTCTGAAAATTTAGTTTCAAGAAGTTTTCAAGTCTGTTATTGAATCTTTTATCATTTTAGTTAATTAAATTGTAAGGCAAAATATTACCAACCATACTAAGGTTTAAAATATTTTTTATTTTATCACTACTTATTGATTATACGAGTAATCAACATAAAATAGATAATACGTAGGTAACATATGAGATACCATTTCTCTAAACGGATAAAGGTATAAAGTCCTTACCCAGGTTATAGTCTATCTGTGTGCCAAATTTCATCCAAATCCATTCACGCGTTTTAGCCTGAAAGCGTAACAAACCAAGTCACTAGCGAATTTATAATATTATAAAATAAGTTGGGATTACATTCCATGGCTTGCACATATAAGGCTACACAAACTTCCAAACAATTATATAGAGGTAACACTAATATTTAATTTACCTTCCACTGCTAACTCACTAAAGGCACTATTATGTAGTCAAAAATGCGGCCAATCGCGATTCAAAGTCGCACACGAACGGTTCTGTAGTACAGTCCGCGAGGCCTAAGCTGAGCTTTTTATATGTGTGTGTGAGTGCACATAGCCACGCGTCCTTTGCTTGGCAATCGGCCAATCGGACAATCGACCTGAGGCGCTGTGCGATCGGTAATCACTCACAAAAATGCAAAGCTCAGCTTAGGCTTCTCGGACTGTACTACAGAACCCTTCGTGTAACAGGCAATGGGTCGATATTCCTGCCAAATTTTAATATGACCTAAATTTTCTACCACAATCAGAAACTTATTAAATAAATAAACAATGTTATAGACATAATAGTAAATGTTCAGTTTGTGTATCATGGTTATTCTAATTGGGGTGCTTGTTCGTGTGCGTTAATTCCGGGACATGTTGTATTTTGTTGGTCCAAACTGCGCCACTTCCTTGGCATCGTTGATGGCAGCGCAGAGGTCACAATGACTGCATTTTTTGGGGCACACAGGGCATGATAAGAGGTGGGGCATAGTTTGCGCCACAGCTTCACATCCACAACTTTCTGCCATACTCTGCCATACTGTCGAGATAGCACCACGTTACGAGGTTTTATTTACTTCTTCAGCGGTTGTATTAACACCCTGCGTAAAGATGCTCGCTTGGTGGTAGGTATTGATCGGGTGGAACGAGACTTTTGTTACTACTGATTCCGGTTGATAATAATGTAATGGTTGTCTGCAATAGTCGACCATAAGTTGGCTGGCAGTAAATTAACTCTAGTTGCGTTCGAACAGTCAAGAGAATTAAGAACGAGCTCAAAAATTATTTGAATTAGGTTTTTGTATGGAAAAACCAGTGAAAAATAGGTTCGTTGATGTAAACGAAAACGCTTGGAATAAACGTAATAATTAATTTAACATTGTTTTCTTCCACACTCCCCGAAGTTGTTTTAGTATCGTCCTATATCACCAAGATAAGTTCAATAGATGTAGTACCTGTATTTAATTGATTTTATTTACAACTTTCACGCGTCGCCTGTTTGAGAACACTAAAACCGAATAATAATTTTAGTACAGCAAATTCTGAGTATGTATATTATGTGTATTTGTTGGTGTTAAAGTATGTATATTTTTAATAAAATAATGTCTTTTTGTTTGCAGGTAAGCACATCTTATCATTTTGAAAACCGGCCAAGTACGAGTCGAACTCGCACACGAAGGGTTCCGTACCACCATCATTTTTAACACTACATATTTTTTTTTTTACGAGTTTCTTGTATGGACCCACCCCGCTTTAATCTTTTATTATTTTTACTATTTAGAGTTTTTCACAAGCGTTGCTTGAAGTTAAGTTATTAGTAGCTGCTCCTTAACCATAATTTATTTGACGTTTAAACGTCTCTTAACTTTAAGCAAAGTTTATAAATAAAGAGGTTAGCTGCTGTTAGCTGTTAGCGGCAATAGCAATGCACACTCTGTGAAAATTTTAACTGTCTGACTATGACGGTTCATGAGGTACAACCCGCTGACAGATAGACTGACGGACGGACAGCGCAGGCTTAGTAGTAGGGTTCTGTTAGCACTCTTTGGGTACGGAACCCTAAAAACTATGGAAGTGTCAAATTAGTGCGGATAAGGTAAGTGAAATGGTTTTACTGTATGTACCTACTGTGTGATGTCATCTTCTTAGAAGAAATAGAAGTAGAAAGGAACAACGTTTTTTTGCGGTAAACATGACGCAGAGAACGAACACAAACACAAAAAATAACAAGTTGCGGGAAAATATGCGTCACATTCACGCAAAACGGCCATCGCTCAGCATAATGTTACGACCCAATACGAGGCAGAGCCCCATCGCTGGTTTTCAGCCGCTTACTTATTTTAGCTCAAAAGCATAAAAAGAAGCGTTTTTGAATAAAATATAACGTCCTTCGTTGTAACTTTGATTTCAATGGTAAAATTGTGAACTTATTTTGAAGGTAGGTTTAGTTTAGACCAAAAGAGTGAACGCCCATTCTGTAGATGTACCAAGTTAGTTTTGTGTACGCAGAAACAGAGAATTCTCTTTTTAATCTGTCCATACTAAAATTACAAGAATATAAACAAACAAAGAGTATTCTTTCGTTAGTCTGTCCATACTAAAATGACAAGAATACTAGTATAAACAGAGACAGAGTATTCTTTCGTTGGTCTGTCCATTCTAAAATTACAAGAATATAAACAGAGACAGAGTATTCTTTCGTTAATTAAATTTTGACCGCTAGTTAACTGGACCTAATTTGTTGCTTTGTTGCTCCTCTAGTAGAACCCCTTTCAAGGAATAAGTCGAATTTCTCAGGCCCAAAAGCAGTAGGTGCCTTACTGTACATAATTTATCATTAAGTGGTTACTGTGTTTCCAATGACTTTCTGGCCTCTCACAAGTTCGCACCTCCTTTTAACAGCCGATATGATTAGAATCTAGGAATAAGGCGGTAGAATGGCAGATAAAGAAGACGTTTCAAACATTTAGTGCAAATAAAAGGGACAGATCAAACCAACCGATTAGACAACTGAGCTGACTTGAAAAGTCGTAAAGTCTACGTTAACCTCTTTCTGGGTAACTATTACTATAATTCGTACATACGGTACTTTTAGATAAGTTTCAAATGTCGGATCAAAATTATTATTTTACAAAGATTATTATCTTAATAAAGATAGAAATATGTTATCAATCAATACCTAAATGTCCATTATGAATCTTAGATAAATTATCAACAACAAACTCAACGTCATACAAAACAAAGTTCAAATTCTATTGCAACCAATTTAGGACCTTTTTTGTTACAGTCACACAAAAATCAACGTTGACCTCAGAACGCTCACGTTGTCACTTTAACGGCCGCTTTCTATATTCAATCCCAATCCCTAATTTACCAATCGAGATTGGAATTTGAATCCATTTCCTACTTTTAGTATTTCAATAACCGATCGAAAAATCGATAAACTGATCTTTTTTTAAAATCCATCTTTGGGAGGACGGATCGGATTTTTAGATTGATATTTGTATGAAAGTGACAGCTATGCTTATTCTGTATCCGATCTCTGATTTTGACAAATCGATTTTTGAACGCTATTGATCTTTAATTGCGATCCCCAAATTTTGACCGATTGTACTGTGAAAAGGTAGAGTAGTTAATTATATTCTTTGGTGAAAAGGTTTATAATGGAAATGTTTTCAAGTGATAGTGATAGTGATAGTGATCTTGAAGTATTAGCTCAGCTATCGGACTGGGATAGTAGCGATAGCGAACAAGAGAGAGCCGTGTCCTCAAAAACTTTTCAGCGAATAAACTTCATGGCAAGTTTAACCGACGCAGAGTTTACATTCAGATTCAGAATGGACAAAGTATCAGTTGAATCTGTTTTGATTGAAATAATGCCCTTTATCAAAGTGAAATCAAGACGGTAAGAAATTTGTTTATGTCCACTCTAATTGCTTTTGAACATAAAAATAACCATAAAAGAACGGATACTTACAACACAACTTTTGTATATTTTTCAGGAATAATGGGATACCACCACTGCATCAACTTTTATTGGCACTTCGATTTTATGCATTGGGGACAATGCTTAATTCAGTGGCAGACTTTGCTGGAGTATCCATAGCATCAGCATGTAGAATAGTAGCAGACATATCTGCTGCTATCGCTAGATTGTATAGCAAATACATTTTTCTGCATTCTAGAACAACTGAAGAATTTTATAACATAGCTCAATTTCCTAGAGTATGTGGTGCTATTGACTGTACACATGTACACATTCAGTCTCCATGTAGGTATTTACAAGGCTTTGATTTGTTATCAATCAAACAGCTATATTTTTCATTATAAAATGGTTTCTATTTCAGGTTCAACAATAGGTGAGGAATATAGAAATAGGAAAGGATACTTCTCAATCAATGTCCAAGCTGTTTGTGATGCAGACCTTAAATTGATGAATGTTGTTGCTCGGTGGCCTGGTTCTGCTCATGATGCTACTATTTTTAATAATTCAGTATTAAGAGGTATATATTGGGTTTATTGTTCTTTCTAATAACTTTTAAAATAAATGATGTAAGTATCTAACTGTCATTACAGCCCAGTGTGAAGATGGCATTCTTGGAAATCGCTGGTTACTCAGGGACAGTGCCTATCCAAACCGGCCATACTTGCTCACACCTTTGTTAAACCCATCAACAAGCCAGGAAATAAGATACAATGAGGCACAGATAAAGACTAGAAACACAATTGAAAGGTAAATATAAAACTTTGACTAGACTTAAGATTACTCAGAAATTCAGTACCTATTCATTAGATTATTACTTCTTTTTATTAACAAACTTCATTAAAAATTATTTGTATTTGTTTGTGTAGGACATTTGGAGTCTGGAAACGTCGCTTCCCAGTTATATCATTGACCATGCGCTTGTCATTATATAACATACAAACAGTTGTAATTGCTACAGCTGTTCTTCACAACATCTGCAGAAATTATAATATTGAAGAAGTACCTCCGGAAGTGGAAATTCCAGATGAAAGTGATATTCCTGTGACATCAGAAAATTCAGACGGTTTCCAAAATGATATTATACATAGACAAGGATTAATTTTAAATTATTTTTAATAGTTACACATAAGTATTAATGTCTTGAGATAATTTGTAAATTGCTTTTATTAGATTTACATTATTACCACTTTAGTCTTAAGCGTCTTTTAGTTTTAAAATTAGTTAACAATGAGTTGCAGGAAATAAAATGGAAATTTTTCAAAAGAATTGTGTAATTAATTGCATACATAAAATATATTTACAGTACAGGCACATTTACATTAAAAATTAAATACTTAAAACGAAATTATGACTAAATTATATAATTTTAAAAATCCTCTCCCTTCAGCTTCTTATCTCTAATTTTAATTTTACATTTTCCAACTTATTCTCTAACAACTTTTTCTTAACAATATAATATTCAGCCAATGCAGTATTTCTAGCTTCACGACCATAATCTGGCTTCAGTAGCTTCCGTTTTATACCACCTGTAAGACAAAAATGCATTAAATATAGGAAATCAAAATGTTATACATTTAATAAAAAACAATTTATAACATTACTAGCTTCAGCCTTTTAAGTGTTATTGAGCAACAAATATCCTAAATTTCAGATTTATAATATTATTATAGTAGGATATTACCACTGGATCTAAAGTTTCTTTTTTCTTTTGGTAACATAGGAGTACCAATATTGCCCAGCATTACCAACTCATCCACAATGCCATTGGCTGGCACTTCATTGCCCATGGACACTGGATTTTCAGTGGACATCTGTGTATAATCCATGGATGTGGAAGGATTATTCATGGGCATTGGACTGTCAATCAATAGCATTGGGGAATTGTGGTTATAAACTGGCACAATATAAGCTGTCTCAACCCTCCCATCACCATCACCATCACCAATAATTTCAGGCACAGCATCACCACCAAACCTCACTGTGAGACCTTCTCCAGTGCTGCCCAATAAAGCTGCCACTCTATCCAGGATGTCATCAGGAGGAAAGTACCCTGGTGGCCCGCCTCCAGTCTGGAACATATTATGACATAATTCAACATGTTCTGGACTACACTTACTACTTAACTATAAGTAAAACATATACATAATGTAATGCCTGTATTCCCCAATGGATTGAGCAGCGGTAGTACACCCACATTTCACCAGTAATGTTTTTATGTGCCAATGGCCATCTACTGGGCACAAATCTAGACTGGGTTGCAACAGAAATTCCTAATAGAACAACTCAGTAACCCCGCACAACCCAGGTAACCCCGCACAACATCAATCTCAATATTTCATGCTCAGCAGTCACTCTTATAACCACTGGAGTCTAGTGACTAGACCAATGAGCAGGCAGGGTTAGTCCAAGTTTCGTATTTGTATATTTTAAACTCAATTTACCTTGATCCGTTCCATCCGTATTAAAGTAATGCGCTTTCGTGAGTTCTTTTTCAAGTTTTCCCACTTAAGCCGCAGTTGTTGTGGTGTACGGCGACAGGTGCCTATAGAAGCGTTGAAGATATCAGCAATCCGTACCCATTCTTCCGCCTTAATCTTATTATTGGTGGCATTGGTCTTTTTATTAGTAATTATATTGCTCCCCTCAATTAAGGAGAGCAGCCCTTTCGTCTCTTCCTTGGAAAGAGGTTTGGTTTTATTCTGCAAACAAATAAAATAAAGCTTAGTAAGTTTGAAGTACGAAATGGCGCGAAATGCCGCGTCCCCACGCATTTATTTTTTACGGCTAAATTCAAACATATTTGAGTATACGTGAATGTTTATTGCACAATTATTAAAGCAAAACCCCATTACGACGAAAACTCCAACATAAAAGGTAGAAACTGGACGAATGAAGACATACTCTAGTAACAAACTAACTAAAAATGTGTGAATGAAAAAGAAATGGGTGAATTTGTTTTACCTAGTAATTACATGTTGGTTCTTTGTGGGGTATGGCTTCTGGGTTTAAGAGCTACGTTATAACTATTTACTTACAGTTTCTGGCTCCATGTTTCACTTTACTTTCGAAGAAACAAACAAACTTGTTGAGAAAAGAATTGAGAATTTTGTCAATGTCAAACTGACGCTCCGTTTTGATTGACTGACGTCCCGTTCCGTTCCTAATCAACAAAACATTTAAGTTTTACTAATCTCGACGAAAAGTTAAAATACTTGACCACTGCAACTTCGCTAACAATTGTGTATGTCTGTGTATGCAATTTCTTATCACTATACTTAAAATAGATTAGCTTTGATAAAACAACCACCTTTTTAGTCGTTAATACCGCTGATGTACTTTTACTGCAATTGCGTGAAACAAAACGTTAGAGAGGGCGCAAATTTATGACCTATCCCTTTTTTTTTATGGATTTTTAGACGAGATCGACTTATTGAAATACAGATTCAGCATCAATCGAGAGATCAGATAAAATCTGGATTGCTACCAATCTTAAATTTACGATCGTTTATAGAAAGCGGCCGTAAGTAGCAACGAATGTAAATTGTCTAAGATTCTGAATTCAAGTATAGCTCTGTCTTGACTCTTCAAGTTTTTTACACATTCATCTCGAAGATATCCGATCCCATAAATAAAAATAGATCTCTCAAAGACATACATGAACATATGAACATATCATCCTAAATACACTTTATAGCTTCACAAAGACAAAAGCCGTCCAATCATCTACGTATCCACAAGTATCCCGTCGAAATCACCATACTAGGAAGCATGGTCAGTCAAGAGCTGTCGTTGAGCTAAGATAATCCCCAAAGGGACATAACTCATAAATATCTGCCCACAGGATACAACCACCTTTTAATACTAAGCTGGTATAACCGATGAAGGCATTCGTCGAAAGATTGTTGGATGAAGAAGGGCCTATGTATATTGTGTGGGTTGACTCTTTTTAAAATGTGTATAAAAAATCTTTGATGGTTCAAAATCTAATTTTATTTTAACTTAATTATAACTGTCTGTTGCTAGGTTAAAATAACAGTAACGAGTTACTATAAACATATGCTATCAACTTTAGAACATTATGAGATGCATGGAGCAAACTTTTTTACAAAAAGATTATAGTCTAATAGTACAAATTAAAAATCATTCATAGGTAAGAAAATTTGCTACTTACAAGCTTCCACACGTATACGTCTAGTTTCTATTACTTTACGTGAAACGTAGACGAAAAGATACATTAAAAAAAAACGGAAGTTAGTCGTTTGCACCAAGAAAGTACGTATGTATGAATTACCACTATTAAACATTTTACATCAAGCACACGATTTTGTAACGTTTGTTATGACTAAATGACATATCCATTGCATTTGAAATAGAACTATGAAAACAGAATTTAATTTTTATAAACACTTACAGGAATTTTCAGTCCAAAGTGCCGTAAGATCCCTTTCTCCCTTTTGCTTCTGAAGTCCTCCAAATAAATATGTATATCGGAGCCATAAGGAAAGCCCGCGACGGTGACGATAATAGTGCGATTTCAGTTTATATTGTTAGTTTGCGGTCGCTTCCCTGACCTTTGGCTCGTGAATCCGACAGTCTAATAACCAGGAGTAATATCTTAAAGGCTGCTTGCAAGCTCTCAGTTAGTATTGACAGGTTTAGTTGAGTAAGGCTTGAAGATATGGTAACGGTATTTTGTTTTAACGTGTGATGAATCAATTCTGAACTTAAATGGACTGGCTCACTGGAATATTTGTAAAGTTTAAAGTTGAACAAGATAATATTAATGCATTCGACAGGTGACTGTTTCAGTACATTTATCGTAAGTTGCATGGTGTTGAGAACATGAAACATCCACTCGGGACTACAGGACCTATACGCAAGTTTTATAAAGCCTAAAAGTAAATGAACCACCAGCAGTAAAGAAAATCAGAAAAAATATGATATTCTTCAGGATATATGCTAGTTAGATAGTGGTCGCAATCGCTACTGCTGAGCATGAGGTCTTGGGTTCGATTCCTAGGTCGGGCAACGTGTTATTGGGTTTTTCTATCTGGAATTTCTCAGTAGCAGCCCGAACTCTGGATTTGTGCCCGGTAGATGGCAATAGGCTCGCCCCCTATTACATGGGACTTAAACATAACTGGCGAAATGTGGGTGTACTATAGGTACACCTCTGCCTTACCCTTCGGGGAAACAAGGCGTGATGTTATGTTATAGTGTCTTGAAAACATAATACAACTAGAAAAAAAAACACTGAGATACCTCAAAAAAATCTTTTAACGATTAAAAACCATACTAATAACCATGCATTAGTTTTTTGTTTATTTAGAGTATTCTACAAGCAACCTATTAACGTAATAGTGTTTAATTTTTTTAGTCCTCAAACACCTAATTAAATAATTAATGTATCAGTACAAAATTTTGTCTAACATTTTCAAAGAGTAAAGGTGGAGTTTCTTGCCCCTTCTTCTCCATACGAAACTACCTTTTGGAACTAGAATAAATTAAATTTTTTTGTTTGTTGACGTTCAAAAGTGCAATTTATGTGCCTGTTTGAAATAAATGATATGACTTTGACTTTTCAATCAACAGATTTTTTTTGAATCGTTAATTGGTTAATTTTTTGCAAAATATTGTGCCATCACCATCAGCAGCATTGTGTCATCGCGCTTCTCTTTATTGTCTATGCAGTTTGACAGTAACCGCGCTTTAGCTCTTGTCAGCCTCATAAGATAATCTGTATACATAATCTGCCTATTATGTTCCCACTGCTTGGACACAGGCCTCCCGTTTGTGAGACCCGTAATCCACCACGCGGGCCAGGTGCGGGTTGGTAGATGTCACTGTGGTCTTCTAATATTTGGTTCTAAGACATGCCGATTTCCTCACGATGTTTTCCTTCACCGTTTTGTAAATTATATAGTAAAGTGCCTGTGTGAGCTCGAACCTACGACCGTTACCACTGGGCTACCACTGCTCCCTCGCTGTTAATCTGTACGAATATTACATATTTAAAATTGACGTAGGTGTCAGATCAGACACAGCTATTCAAACACAAACCAATAATATAAATTGTCAACCTCACATTATAATGTGTAATGAAAAACGGTCGGACCCTATCAGTCGTCGGCTCACTTGTCACCCCACAGCGTAGAGGAATATGCAAATGTGCAGCTTATCAAGCCCCCTGCCTAGACCGACTTTATGACGGACACGTTCGCTGTCAACTTTACGACGCATACGCAGAACAAATAGCTAGCCGTGATTCATCTGCGAAGTTTATGTTATTGCTAGGCTGTGGGCTGGTGTGGTGGATGGTGAGTGTATGACAATAAGTGGTGGTTTATTTTAATTTTGTTGACTTTATGACGTATTCCTTCACGAAGAGAGCGATTTTGGTATCGATTTCTACGAGGTAAAAATCTTAGGGTGACTAAGTTGGTTGTGGATATCAGGTACGAAGTCGCTTCGTGTAAAATACTGTTATTCAGGTACATCTGGATAAATTGGAAGCCGCCCGAATATGGTTGGAAAAAGGACAGCGCGATGACGGTGAAAACAGGTTAAACTTCTTACTTTTTTTAGGTATTGGTGTTTGTCATGTTCTCGTAAATTCCTCTAGTCACTCTTGTATTATAACTTTAACAAAGGAGGTAGGGTGAACATGCGACCTCTTTAACGTCAGCCACCCGCCTTATTATCATCGCTTTAGACCTTTGTTTTGTTTTGTTCAGAACTTTCCCTTTGTTTGAAATGCTGTCATACGTCATACTCTCACATGAACTTGTCTTTTTTTCTCTCTTGAAATTTCTTTAATATCCCTTTTGTTATCAAATACGCACAATGTACTTCAATAATCCACAATCTCAAACTCACGTGCAGCCTTACCTCGCTAGCTTTTCACGCAGCACGCTGAGCGCAAAACCATTACACATATTTCTGTTACCCAACTGCGCTTGACCAAACAAACCGTTAGCCATTACAGTGTTAGTAACAGGCATTCTTCCTGCTAAGGTTTGATTCTAAATTTCTCCGCAAAAGCCACAAATCAGGAGTTGATGTCAAAATTTTACCGCGTTTTGAATTTGTTGGACACAGTGTACTTGTAACAGCTCAACAATCTAAGTTCACAAGAAAATTAGAATTTGTTCCTTTCCGCACATTTACTTTGTGCTTTATTTCCAGTAGATATTTTTCCTTATGACCAAGAAACAACTTTTAACAAAAAATAATTAATGTACGAATGTAGTAAATCTTCTAGCAATAAATAATTAATTAATTAGCATAATCAGCATATGATGTTCCCAGGACGCTAGGACACAGGCCTCCTTTCTGTGAGAGGGATTGGGCCGTAATCCACTACACGGGCCTAGTGCATGTTGGTGGATATCACATGTCTTTTTGATTCTCGGACATGACGTTTTCCTTCACCGTTTTGTGAGCAGTGATGATGAAATAATTTACACAAAGTAAAGCGCCTGTGAGGGTTCGAACCTACGACCTACAACTCGTAAGTCGCAGCCGTTTCCACTGGGGCACCACTGCTCTCTGTAATTAATTAATTATATTTTAGAGCCAGCTAGCAATGTCATCACATCCCGATTGGCAAAAAAACCGTCTCAAAGCATGAGATTTCCTTAAACAATTCATACCGATACCAGCCTAGAATGTCCTTCTATTATAACATCTTCATGGCCAACAACGCCACTATTATACCGACCACATTATAAATAAAACAACAGCGTCACACTTCCTGAGCATGTCACAAATAACTAATGTTCCATGTCCCTCGTATGTTTGAAATTAAATGTCCCTTGTATTGGTGACAGCTATGCAAAAAATATTGCGTTGTCTTGCAGCCTGGGGATATACAGTTAGAGACATTGTTATCAATCATTTATTATATTATACTCATAGCGATGATCAGTATGATATCTAAACATATTCGATCTTATTACAAACAAGCTTTATTCTTTAGACATGGTTTTTGAAATAATAATCTAACAGAAATCGAAATACAGTACACGTATTTGTCAGTAATCGTGCAGCTCAACTCTCGACGGTTTTAGTTCATAAGTAGGCTCCTGATTTAAACCTTTCCGATATTTATGTTTTCTCAGTCACCTAAAACGAAAGAGGTGGAAATATAAAGACCTCTCATTGAAATAGGTCTAAATATTTCAACCAGAGTCAATCAAGTAACTTTTAAGATTCACGAAGCCACATAAAAGACATACGGGGTGTCCCAGTAGTCGTCGTCAAGCCAGAATTGGGTGATAACATAACATCACGCCTTGTTTCCCCGAAGAGTTGGGCAGAGGTGTACCTATAGTACACCCACATTTCGCCAGTTATGTTTATGTCCCATGTAATAGGGGGCGAGCCTATTGCCATCTACCGGACACAAATCCAGACTTCGGGCTGCTACTGAGAAATTCCAGATAGAAAAACCCAATAACACGTTGCCCGACCTAGGAATCGAACCCAGGACCTCATGCTCAGCAGTAGCGATTGCGACCACTAGACCAACGAGTCATAATAATTATAAGAAAAAAAAGTTATTTTTAATATTTATCTGTTACGAGTAACTATTATGACTTTACCCGATTCCGGCTTGACTTCGAATTCTGGGTGACCCTGTATGCTTACATTGTAAGAACAAAATACGACAATACGCAAACGCAAGACAGTAAATAAGTGCCTACTTCGGTGAGACGAGGAAACTACCAAACAGTTTTAAATACATAACTTTACTACTTACTCGTGTTAACCAATAAACTACAAAGTCTTCAGTGTCACTTTAGCGACAAGGTTTTATTTCTCATAAAAAACGGAATCACCATCTGTATCATTATAGTTATCTAAGAAACTTGTAATTTTTCGTCTATATGACCAATAAATGTAATACATTTAACCAAAAGGTATTTATTTCAAAACCCATACAGCAACAACTGTATATTTACGATTATTTTTACGATCGCCGCTCTATGGATGAAAAAGTACGGTTTTACGGCGCCTGCGCCGTTCGGTCGTTATTTGGCAATTGCCATAGATGGCTCAGTTTTAGTAACTTTTTATGCGAAGCCACCACAGCTTCCACTTTTCAATTTCATATTGCTAGTATTTTCATTGATGAACAGATTCTTAAATTTTCCATTAGGTATTTGACAGTTTTTGTTGCCAAAACCTTTGAAATATAATACAGAATCTAGTTGATATTTTAGGAAAATCATATACTTTTACATTGTTTGTAAATATGTCAGCTCCATGTACTTACCTATCACGTGATTGATTTATCTGTCTTTGCTTTATTTTAAATGATTTTTACCTATTGTGGTATAGTATTTTTATTCTTGGTGCATCATCTTCACATATAAAAATATAATTGATGTATACAAATATTGTTAAACATTTTAAAAGAGTATCTAACGGTGGAGTTTCTTGCCCCTTCTTCTCCATACGAAACTACCTTTTGGAAGGGGCGCCTAGAATCAATTCTAATGTAAATGTTGACGTTGAAAAGTGCCTATTAAAAATTAATGCTTTTACTTTGACTTTGGACAGTCAGTAAACTGTAACCTTGTATTCAGAAAATGGTTCTAAACCCCTCCTGCGCCTAGCATGAACACCATAGAAACAAGTTTTGTCGACGAAAGAAAGGATAAATTTGTCTATTCTTCCGTCGACAAAAGTTGGCAACGCAGCACGCATAGCACAATGCGTTCTGCGTTGAATCTTTGCGTCGTTTTTTTTTGCAATTTTTATTTAGTTACATTATCATTTGTATAATCATATCACAGAAACATAAAAACATAAAATGTTAGTGACAAAAGTTGTAAGCAGTTGTCGATTCTGCTCAGCAGTGACAGCTCATGCGGCAGCAACCACGTCTCCTGCAAGGCTAGTAGATCAGCTGGCTGACATATTGCCCTGACACCTTCTATCGATCTCTTGATTAGTTGACTGTCACTGTTGTCTATTAAGCTTGTTATCAGATATAGCCACACACTCCTTATATACCCTCCTTTCTTGAAAGTTTATGAACCGTCTAAACAAGATCCCTGACGGCCACGTTTATCGTCTAAGAATAAGTCTATTTTGTATTTGAGAACAAAGATTTCTTATGCATTGTAGTCCTTTTCCTTTATCATTTTTATTTTTACTAATGAAACTGTCTCGCCTGTCTTAAACATAGTCGGTAATGTCTTTTTCCAAAACTTCAAATAATTTATTTTTATCCGACAATATTTTTTAACGCTAGAATCATGCTGAATTCATGGTTATAGTTTGGGGGCAATGTACCTACCACCTTGTAAAGATAAAGATATAGGTACTTATAATAATATTTTTATGTCATACATACAAACACATTTTAAAACCCTGGAACTAAAAAGACTAGCCAGCAAACTTGCACGAGCATAAATTTTATGTCAGTGCAAGTTCCAGTATAGTCGGCTTAGCCGGTAAAGCACTATATCGTTGTTTTTGTTAATCACTTACCAACTTATAAACCTTAAGTCCTTTGGCCCTAAAATGTATGAATAAATATAATTTGTATGTTAAGTGATAAACTTTTGTTACGAACTCGCACTTGTGCTTATCTATCACTCTTAACTTGGTACTTATAAGTTCTTGTTAAGGCAGTCTTTCAATTCTAAAGGTCTTAATGTCCGTTCTTACAAACAATAGGCAACACCTGAATAAAAGCGCTGTTGCTGCTGGATTTTTAACGTTCAGCTCAGAGCCGAGCGTTGAAAATCGGCTAGTGTTAGCGAAGAAGGTCTTAGTGTTCAGGAACATTGTCTAAAATAATAAAGGAAAGGATAACTTTTATTGCGAATTTTTATTTTATTTTTATTAGTAAAATCCTCTGAGGTGGGAACTGCAGGGCACATGCCTCCTGTTTAAAATTGTTCAAGACAAATTCTTGTCGAAGCAGTCCGACTCATTCTGCCATCTCAGTTTCGGCCTACCGCGCTGTCGCTTGCCATTAAGAGGGACCCATGTGCAGATGGGCAGATGTGTCCAGCCCAATTTAATTTTAGCATGGCTGCTTCCCAATAAAATAGTTATTGATAATATAAATTAATTGATTACTTACCGCAGTCGGTTGTCTTCAATATGGCAATATGCCTTGTCACTGATAATTAAAATACTTGAAAGATGTACCACTTATTTTCTATAATAATAAAAGAAAAAAGTTCATAATTTTTCAATTTATTTTTGTCATTCGGTACATTGAAACTAATACTAAAATAACTATTTTTTTCAGCTGTTCAGCCATAAATAAGTAGCAAATATCCGAACACAATTTACCAATTACAAATTAAAGATAGCACACATAGATCAATTTGCGAGTTCATGACTTAAACATAAAAATGTTTGCGCAAGGAGACTCCTGCGCAGGCAGCGCGTTTTTTTATAGAACTCTATTAAAATAGTTGTGGATATTTAGCGCAAAAGCTCACGAGGAGTGACGAGACACCTGCATGATATATCGGGCCAACAAGTTAATTACATTTAAAGCGTGGGACACACTGAGCGACAGGATAGACAACTGTCTTGTTCGGTGTTTTTTATTTGTCTTTGTTCGTGAGGTCGTCGACATGTGGAATGTGGAGTCAGCGATCATTGTGGTCATAACAGCCAAGAGCCTCGACCAGCACCTGAGGATGCTCTCGTTGGGCAGCTGGATCAAGGGCTTGAGTCAGAAAGCGGTAGTTCTGGGCACGGCTCGCATTGTCAGGAGGTTCCTCTCTCTATATAGCTGACAGCCTGAACAGTATGTGTATATTGGTATGTTTAGGTGGTGAGGTGATGTATGTATGTTGTGTATGTGTGTTTGGTGTAGTGTGTGTATATATATATGTGGGATGTGATTGAGTGTACATGAGTGCGGGGTGAGGGAGGTGCAGCCTTCGGGAGGAAGGAGAACTATGTAATAGAATCAACAGATTATGCTTGAGTGCTTGTTTTAAATACTAGCGCTTAAATTAAACGTTTAATTTAGCCTACACGTTAAAAACGGAAGGTTTCAGTTCATGCGACACGAATTGTAATTGACTTGTTCTGTTTCAGAGCGGCAATCCCCGTATTTTTAAGAACGTTGACATTCTAATCTAAGTCTCAATCTGTCAAAAACACAATCAATTTACATGTATATTTGACAGTTTTTTGACTTTGATGGTCGCTGAAATGAGATTGCGACTTGAATTTGAAGGTTTTTTAAGTACGAGATTTGGACTTCTGGTATAATGGTTAAGAACAAAATATTCAAAGCTTAAGTTTATTTGTTGTATGTTGTTTTAGAACATTTATAGCAAATCGTACAGTTTTAATCAAGTAAATAAAAGTGGTAAAAACTTATTTCTTGTTGAACCCCTTCCTGGCTGGTTACCAACTCAACCACTCACCTCTACTGTTGCCGTTTCATTAGTTAAAGAGCAATTTCCCCAGGAACTCTTCAAGTAACAACAGAAAATGTGAAATTTTCACACCGCGCTTGCTAACGCGTGTCGCTCGTGTGTATGTACACTCAAGGTATCGAAAAGCTTACATTAATCCAATTGAAAGTCGTAGAGTACAAATCGCTTTGAAAGCGACTGTCATTTGTTTAGGTCCTTACGTACAAAGTAAGACTTACGTAAAAAGTTGGCGTACATGTTGGCCCAACTATTAGTCCATACATGCCCACAGAAAGACCGTACGAGCTTAGTATATTTATAGCTAGTTTTAACACCAAGTGTGGACACCATACATCACTTTCAAACAGTTTAACCAGTTTTAAATAGCTTATTAAGGTCTCTGCGGTCTTTGCGTAAGAGCTTTACTAGCTAAGCAGTTGGTTTTTGTAAAGTTAGTCAATTTTTTTGTATATGTATAGGGCTACTGATTTGGTCTTTAATCAGAAAGGCCGTTAATGGCTGCGTGAGGTTTGTGGTAGCATCTAAACCGCCACATGTAAACTACGCATCACACTGTCGTTACGCAAAATCCTGCATCGCGCAAGCAGAGTTTACGTGGAACTAGCATATATACAACGTCGGACAGTTGTCCACCAGACACGACGACCGTATGGTGGGAGGATCCTCCCTGTTCTATGGAAGATGAGTGAGCTTTACACGCTTTCTCATACCTCTCAAGGTTTTTTCTGAATGTCAGTAGCAGCATTGCTTTTAACTTAATAACACAGTAATTTATTAAGTTAAAAGCAATGCTGCTACAAGTTTCAAACGTGTACCTGAAATTATAGATACCTTCGTCTCTTAGATTTTGACTTTGTCTATCGTGTGTTTGTTTTGTCTTTTACGTAGTTGCAGCATTTACAGGTGCAAATTTGTAGTAGAAACCAGTTTTAATAATGATTAATATTTAGTTATTAGGTTCTAGCAAGTACATCAAAACATTTGTTTCTAGTCTATAAATAGGGGAAATGAGGCTTTACAATTTCCAAATTATCGATCCATTTCTCCACTCACACAGGCTTACAGTCTACCAATCTTTTATTATCACTTAACTCTATGTTGATAAGGCTCATCATCATCATCATTTTAGCGGAATGACTTTCACCGCTGGACATAGGTCTTCCCCAAGCACCTCCACTTCGACCGGTTCTGTGCTTCCCGCATCCAGCAGATTCCCGCAGCCTTCACAAGGTCATCGGTCCACCTTGTAGGAGACCTTCCAACGCTACGTCTTCTGGTACGCGGTCACCACTCCAAAAACCTTTCGGCCCCATCGGCCGTCTTTTCTGCGATCAATGTGCCCTGCCCTCAGGTTGCCCAAATTTGGCAATTCACAGGGCTATGTGATTTACCTTGGCTCACAATGGGCTTTATTAGAAGGCTTAAAGTCATCCTAAAGGCTATGAAGAGGGCTATACTTGGAGTTTCACTACGTGATCGAATCAGAAATGAAGAGATCCGCAAGCGAACCAAAGTAACCGACATAGCCCGAAGAATTGTTAAGACTCAGAATAATAATTTCTTGCTATACACCCCATTAAACCAACCAGGCACAGGAAACACGACCAATAAAAAAGTTTATAGACCAACTGTATCCTAGCTTCTGTAGTCAACGGGAAAAATAAACTATTTAAATATATCTTATTGCTTTATGAAGGAAACTCAGTGATTTCACTCTAATAAGAGATTATTTGTCGATTTGCACGTATTTACTCGCTCGCATCGAGCGAATCGACATGTCTCTCATCTTCTTCACAAGAAAAAAGTACACAATAAAAATAGGTAAATGAAGTTTCTATTGCACTCTTTACGTGCCAATTGCCTAAGACGTGTTTCTGAAGTTGTCGATTCACCCACAAATAAGTTAACTTTTTGCGAGTCACCTACAGAAAAAATAATGTAACCTAAAAGTGTCGATTCGTTTCGGGCGAGTAAATTCGTGCGAATCGACTAATAAGCCTAATGAATTTTTATTATAGTTTTTATGGTTTCGATGCCAATCTTTCTTGAAAACTAGCTCTTATTGCGATTCCTGGATGTAATTTCTTATTTCTTGAATGTGTTTAAGTGGAGGTATGTCTATGAGGGTGTATAAAGTTAGGGTAAGGATATCCTGAAGATTATCATATATTGTTCTGATTTTGTTTACTGCAGTGAATCAAATACTTATTCATTGGTGTATCTGAGGGTCTTTGTTTGATGGCAGGTTTGATAACTTGGCTGGGCAACTTATCGGGACGTTGTATATATGCTAGTTGCGTGGTAAACTCTGTTTGAGCGATCCAGGATTTTGCGTGACGTCAGTGTGATGTGAAGTTTGCATCTGGCGCTGTAGTTACCGCCACAGAACCAGCAATAGAGGTTTATTTTATCTAAGTATGCTATTAATCTTGGTAAGCCGTATATTGAAAATTTAAACATAAATTGCTGATGACGTCACTTGTTTATGTTAGGAATAAGCTAATGTCCGTTTAGTCTTGGACACCAAGGTCTTAGTATGATTATGCGAACCGCTCAAACCAAGATAAGTAAAACTAATGTTATCTACATCCGTTTACTGATACCACCAAATACATTAGAATAGTAGTTTACTTTATACTGGGTTCCTCAAAGCACAAACTTCAAACTCAACCTCAAAGCATTTATTTCAGTTAAACCAATTACTGGCACTTTTGAGTTGTCAAGAGGTCGGTCAGTCAGAGAGATGAAGCTAGTTGCCCATTCCGAAGCGTAGTTGGTTCCCATGAAGAAGTATGGGAAAGAAACTCCAGTGACACTCTTTGAAGTCAAAATATTGTTACTAAGTATTGGTTTAATTCTCCAAGAAGTCTATTTTCTTACTTAAAGAGAGCCAGTCATAAGCTATTATGCTGCAAAGTCTGAAATCGACCCAGCCCTCGATGGCTTTGGCAGTTTTTTAAAGGTATTTTTTTCTGTAATGTATCTTAGTAGAGCGAATTCCACAAATGAAACTGAACGCGTTCAGGACATCTGAAATGCGTTCAAGAGCTGTCAGTGTCAAAATTGTTATGGACACTGACAGCTCTTGAACTGTGTTTACAAGTGCTGATCGCGTTCGGTTTCATTGGTGAAATCGGCACTTAATGTGTCTGAGTTCTTCAAATGATGAAAGTACTGTCATCATTTCCTAGTATTTTACTGGGGTACACAATATTAGTTGGCAACAAATATTTGTATGAACTCTTTCATGAGTTTTTTTTCACGGGTCTTTTTCACGTTTTTTTTTTATTAATGGTTAGTATTTCCTGTGCGTTTTCATGAAGAGCTCTTCTTGCACGAGAGCTTTTGTATAACTCCTCCTACTAAGGTCCTGTACCAACTTGTATTAACCAATCATCGTCCACGTGATCTCATATTAAACTGCAAATTGCTAATAAAAATGCGACTATAAACTTTATCGCGCTATTAAAATCAGGTGGTTAGGCAGGAAAGCTGGATAGGCGAGAACAGGTATATTATGGAGTACGTGTGTATCAATGATTGTATCGGTGTTTCCGCTAGGGGGCGGGGATAACTGTGCAGTAGCTTATCAAGAACCTACCTTTCTTCGGGGTGGGTAGGGAACAGAGTTGATCGTGTTACAAACATACATACATAAACTCACGCCTTCTTCCCATGGGGGTACGCAGAAACCACAGAACGCCACCTGCTACGATCCTTACATACTCCTTTTGCCTCGTTTACGTTCAAACATCTGGTCATACTCGAGCGCCGGTTGCGAGTACTACGCACCTAACCTTTCTGAAGAGCATCACCAATAAGGTCACTATGATATGTCCTCCCTGCGTTTCCATTCACATCAACCTTGTACCTTTCGTTAGTCTCCTTTCAACCTGACCAAACCATTTAAGCATACTCTTTTAAATTTTTGTCACTAAAACTTCTTTTAAAGCGCACTGTTGCCATATCACATCATTTCTCAGCCTATCATTCATAGTCAGACCACACATGCTCCGCAAGGAACGCATTTCCACAGCATTTATTCTGCTTTCATGCTTCTTTTGCCACACCCAACAGTCACTTCCATACATAAGCTATTTGATCGTGTTATGGGGTCTTAAACTGTCAATTAATAGTATCTACATAATGTTTTTTTTTTCGTTTCGCACCGGTATTTTACCAGTGTTGATGATTCTTAGGAATATTTGAATGGTAAAATAAAACGTACGATTTAAAAGTTCAACAAAACAGAGCAAAAACAAAAAAGAATCGGCGGCTCCATAAATTATTAAATATTAAAATAATTTATGCAAAATAATTCATTTAAAATATGATTCATACAATTCAAAGTCAGATTTAATATATGTGGCCGACTCGAAAGTTGTATCTCTTACAAAAAAAAAAGAATATATCGACATATTTTTTTCATGAATAACGAACGAAGGCGTTGATGTGACAAGTAGGTACATGACACTAATTAAGGACGTAATGCTCAATACGAAAAAGGTTTTGTTCATAAAGGCCATCCATATTAATCACTCTCAAAAACTCTTAACTGAATGATATAAGACCCAAATCTGAATACCACAACTGAAATAAACTTGCGTCAACTAACCAAGAGTGTACGGACCTTATTTGAATGGGATAAAGTTGAAATTTGAATTGCGAAAGTATGAGAGATGTCACATGGATACAACGTTGACAATGACCACCGATTGAGCGATCTGATCAGCGAGAAATCGATAAGAGATCGGATTCGAGAGGAAATCGATTCAATCGATTCGTCTCGTTATTTCAGACGTTGATTATAGAATATTGGTTTAAGGATAATACTTTGTTATCTGATGGTAATGTTTTATCTTTTGATGATAACGGTGTCAATATACACGCACTGACGAAAACCTGTCCCTTATTCATTACAATGTAACCCAGAGCTTACACATTCACCGGGTCAAATCAAGTTAGTGTCTTGGACCGCAGTTTGTGTTAAGTCATTACACATTTGCTAAGAAATACAGATTTTTATCTACTTTAGACTCAGATGTTCAAAATCTGTTCATAGAAACATTAAGTATATCACCATACTATTAAATTATTGTATATTCTTGAACAAATAAATTACATTTATGCTTAAAATATCTGTTATTTTTGTGTGTAAACTTCAGAGAAGTGATGGGTATATCTAAAGTATCTAATAATACAACTTAAACAAAATAACATCGAAGTCTGACGTAACCAAACGATACGTCTATCCTTAATTAAGGTTGAACCTGATCAATAAACGTCTTTTTACAGACTCTAGACAAAGCTACAACATGTTCTTAAAACCAATAACGTTACTACTGAAACTGTCATCTGTCGTAAACAATTCGCAATGTTTCTACAATTATGTCGTAACATTCTTTACTAGATATTTTAAGAAAATAACGCAAGGCCCGCTACGTTTACGAACACAGTAACAAAACTTACATGTCAATGCACATTTCCTTCAAGAAAGGCAATATTAACGCCGACACTTAAAAACAAAACTAAAATCCAACAACCATACAACAACAAAACAAGGAAAAATTTACCTTACGACTTTGTAACAAGAGCGAGGGTATGGCAAGTGGTGTGAAAGTGTAGCTGGTTGCCACAAACCGCTGAAACTCGATGCCATGTAACCAAACTCACACATATTTAATATTTATAAGTAATCTGGCTTTTGTTGTTTTTCGAAGTAGCAGGAATTCGTTTTAGTTGAAAGATAGACGGAAAATTTATGTTGAAAGATAAATCTGGTAGGTAGGATTTTGAGGTTTCATTACTCTAAAGTGTCAACTACATACATATTTTCTTAGTATTAGCATTCAGCGTGGCAATGCTGCCAGTCTTCTGGGCACGTTTCCAGATGACAGCGATGCGGACGAGTA
The DNA here is from genome assembly GCA_963555695.1 of Dasypolia templi. Lineage (NCBI taxonomy): Eukaryota > Metazoa > Arthropoda > Insecta > Lepidoptera > Noctuidae > Dasypolia > Dasypolia templi. The sequence continues at coordinate 4,940,667 of OY743137.1, read as the reverse complement.
CTTCGACGCCTGAGTGTTTTATATCAATTTGTATAGGTGGTTAGTTATTTAGTAATTTAATTTAGTTATATATATGTTGTTATGTTTTAATTAATTTGAATAACTCCAATTGTGTTTCTTTATTTGAAAAAAAACATATGTTGTTAGAAAAATGGCAAATTTTGTGTATTCTGCTTCTAGGGAAACCATATTCTTTTTCGATGATTCTTTTTGCAGATAATATGGCTCTATCTACATTTTCCCGCTAGTTGAGTACCTAATCATTAACATATAACAGGGTAAAAGTCTTCTCTCTTTCTAAGTTTACTGCCTTTTCTAGACTGCTTTCCGTATTGGGTGGGTGCTTGCTATGGGTTTTCCAACATTCCTTGCCAACAACTATGTATCTAACATAGTTAAAATACGCCTTCTTCCATGGGGGTAGGCAGAAACTAATGAACGCCAACTGCTATGATCCCTAATAACCCTTGCTTCATTTACGTTCTGTCTAACTTCCCTTATCACCATTTCACCCACTTATTCTCAACAATATCATTCCACTCCTCACCGTTAATGTATCACAAATTCTTACACCAGAAAAAAAAGCATTTTCGTAATTCGTCGCAATTCCCAAAAACACTTCGGCAACATTCGGCCCGTTACGTCATCACCGCCATGTTTTACCGCGCAAAAACCGTATCGTGCGCCTGCACATGTTCCAGGCATGTCTCGTCGCCTAATTGGGTAGTTCTGCCGCCGCGCCTGCTCATTGGACAAGGGGCGGCGCGTAATTATTTTAATAACCCCACCCCCTTTTAATTAAAGCGAATTGCACATGAAGTAACGTGTTGGAGCTTGGTTATGATTTTTTTTTATTATCTTTATGAGGAGTTAGGTTTTTTATGTAACTGTGTAATAAGGGGTAGCCAGGACTGCGGAATATAGTTTTGATATAAGTAATCAGTGACGTGTTGGCTGCGCCAGGGGCCACGGTCTCTTTCGTACAACCCGCGACCCTGGCAGAGAGATAAAGGCCTAATGTCATTGATAACATTAATCAGAAAACTTTGTTTAGATATATCTATTCTTCTCACAGATATAAATATTACTTTGCATTTAACTCCCTTAGGAAATGAACAAAGATAATAAAGATAACAATAATTATATTTACAATAGACTTAATAGATTTGTTAAGTTTTTAAGAACAGCAATTAAAAGTACGTCTGTCATAGCGGATGTTAAGAGTCCAGAAGGTACAGCTTCAACGATGTGTCGTTAAATTTTATGTTTCCCAAGAAAGTGTTTACCGTAATAAAAATTGTGCTAAATAGAATAGAATAGGTCTTTATTTCCTTAGAATGTACGCACATAAAAAGAGGTTGATACATTAATAATAGAATCCATGTAAGTACTTACTCAAATAATTAACGTTTAAAAAAACGGTCACCCTTCATTCATTGGTCAAACAGAAAAAGAGCGGGATAACCTACGAATTCAACGTGCAGCCGATTTTTTTTTGCAAAGGGTCATGCCTGGCTGACCTCGATATTACTTACATTTTGCCATAAAATAACGTAGAGGCTAATAAACATTTTACAAAAAAAGATCGCTTAAGAAAACATTCACAGAAACATTTATCTACAAGAAATTCTGTAATTTATTTTAAAAAAAAACATTACGTTTTTTTTTAATGATAACCGTTGTTGTGGAGGAATGAACGGGATTTTCATCGTTCTTACACAACGTTGATTCGATGTCACGTTATTGTCTTGAAACCATGAAGCTTAAAGTAGACAGAGATATTGATTGGAAAAGGATTGTTTTGCAACAACAATCCAAATCGGTTTTAGTACCTCATCCATATTAATCCATGTTCGGCACACGGGTTGACCATAACCTGGGTCTAACAAAGGATACTTTTTATACCGGTAGTAAGTACGTTCTCGTGGGATAATTGCCGTTCATCATCATCATCATCATCAGCCAATTGCCGTCCACTGCTGAACGTAAGCCTCCCCCAATCCGTATCCGCATCCATCCGCTGCCAGCCACCTTTTTCAAATCATCGACCCATCGTGCCGCAGGGCGTCCCACACTACGTTTTCCCAAAACGCGGTCTCCACTCTAGCGCATGTCTGCTCCATTGACCGTCTGTCCGTCTACAGACATGGCCGACCTACTTCTACTTCAGCATGCTGATTCTACGTGCAATGTCGGTGACTTTAGTTCTCTAGCGAATGACTTCGTTGCGAATTCTATCCACCAGAGAAACCCCGAGCATTGCTCTCTCCATTGCACGGACCACAACCGCACCAACCAACCTACCTGCAACCTTGAATTTGTGGATCAGGCCTATGGTGAGTATCCACGTTTCGGCTCCGTATGTCATAACGGGAAGGACGCACTGGTTATATGTATAAGTATAGATCCTGGTCTTAAGAATCTTAAGAATTTCCGGGTCCCCGAGGAAAAGCTAGTACCATAAAATATATGTAATAACAAAAATGACGATTTTTTAAAATAATTATTCACTTTATTTCATTCATCAAAGGAGGTTAACTCATACCAGAATTATGGCACTCAGCGGTGTTTTGATGTGTACAGTTTCAGGTACAAAATTAAAATAAAAATATAATAAAAAATTACGTATTTTTTAAGGTTAAAGAAATTTATTTATCAATAAGAAATTACACAGATTTCACTTATTTGAGATCATTTTTAAACTTAAAATATAACTTTGACACAAAAACTAAGCAGCCATTGCATTTTTTCTCAGTTTACAAAGTTTCATGTGCACCCAGCTTTAAGAGTACCAGGCTTGCGTGCGCGCATCGCAATTGATCGAGCCAAGGTATTTCATATGAGAAGGGTGTGGTCGGAAGACAATCGTTGCGATTACCATTAAGTTGTGGTAACCTTAACCTGTTGGGTTACCCCGGACATGGGGTCTCAACGCGAACAAATTCTAATTAGTCTTGAAAATCATAGATGGCAGCATAGGTAACCATTATGAAATTAACAATCAATAAAAAGCCTTAAACGACACATTTTGGCTGAAGTAAGATTGGTAAAAATTAAAACTTTCTTGTTTAATGCTGATTTATCTATTTACATTCATAATGCACATGTTTTCAAGAAAAACATGAAGAACTTCAATTCGAACCCATAAAATGATTATATATTAATAATTTCGTTTAGATTCCTTTGCAATAAATGGCGCTTAACTCAATTTAAACACATCAGAGTGGCCTTTATCGTTATTAATTTTAATCAAACAACTTAATTTTTGTATCTTGTACTTTACAAAGACATGTAAAAGAAATCTAATTACATGTTTTTCTGAACCCGGAACTATTAAACTTTGTATAAAAAGGGTAACACGAAACGTTTAAAACTACAGGCTCTGGCAATAAGTGGTCGCTGATGCTGCCATCTGTTGAAAAATTGGACGAAGTAAAACTGCTAGCTCAATAGCCAGACTTAGGGATGTGTCATTTCTTTGTATGGGATTGGGTATCTGTGCGTAGTATTATAATATCTGTGCCCCGGATAACCTGAGGGATTTCGGATTGTGCTACCTGTTACATAATTTGATGGTTGGCGGAAGCTTCAATTTTTCACTTTTATTTTAGCAATAGTTTTCTTTAAGATACCTTTCTCTTCGTCTCTTTATTATGTTCTAGTTCTTGATTTAATTGTATTTTTAACCTTCATTCTTGCTATTCTCTGCACCCTAATTGCGTAACACTTTATCGACCACATCTGAATCATTTTGAAGGATATTGCTAATCCAATGCTTCATGTGTTCGAAAATTTGCCTGCTCAACAACGTTGAATGTGGCTGAACTGTCAAAATGAAAGTGATATAAATGTATTGTGTTCGTAGTCTCCCCCTTTTCCCTTCAGTCTTTCCCTCAATCAAGTGCTCGTTAATACAAAGTCCTAAGATGTTCCACTTACCCAACAGTAAACTTATCCTAGTACTACTTCGTTATGCCAACCGAATAACCAGGTTATAGTCATTGGTTGCAAAACGACAGTTAGTATCTAAGGATTTATAAGGAACTATAAATCAAATTGTGGTTTGAATGAATATTTATTAGACTTGCCTTGGATGTCTTCATTGCACAAACTGCTTTATGGCATTTATTTTCATGAAGATTCTCAATTCTTTATTGGGTAACATAATGTATATAGTTGGTAGGAAAATAATTATGTTACTAACTAAACTATGGACCGTGTCGGACACAGGATAGATTATGTAGAAGAGAGGATTAACACTGGGTGTTTAATGTGTTACATTCTATTATTTATTATTTAGTAAGTTATTTAGTTTTATAAATACAGAATTGAATTTAAGAATTATTATTATTATTTTATAATAAAATACATTTATTTATTTACGTAACATTGTAAAAGCCACTTATTTATAATTGTTTGTTATACTTATTGTATTTTTATAATTACTATTTATTATACCTGACCTATTTATTATTTTATAATATTTATTCGAATAATTTATATATTTTATAATATGAAAAAAATTGTGTGTGTCGTGTGTTGTGCTATAATAGTCACCGAAATAGTATTTAGCTACTATCAAAAATAGACATTTAATATAAAGAACCATCAATCGTTCATTTTAAAGACGTGACAAATCACGTCTTTAAAATGAATGATTGATGGTTCTTTTGAAAAAACTATTTTTAAAAAAATGGAGAAGTAACCCACTTCTGAAATTATTCTTCTAGCTTGTCACGCAAAACGATCATTTTAGGTACTGAACAGCGCGAACTTACTATGGCGTTCCTGTGTGACGTGAGATGCTAATAATACTGTCTCTGTCTAGCATTGACTTTAAAACGCATAGAACTTTGCCTTTTTAGAGATATAAAACGAAATACTTTGACCTCAAAAAATCCATGTTTCGAAAAATGTTATGAAAAAATACTATCAAATAGTTTATTTATCAAGCAGTTTAGCCACATTCATTGCATTATTTGTATTGTTGAGCAGACGAATGTTTCAAACCTATGAAGCAATGGTTTTGGATATTACTTCAAAACCCTTGAATGATGATTGAAGTGTGTTACGCAATTAGGATGCGGATGATCCTCCTCTTCTGGGTTTCCTATGAGCTCAACTTTCGCTTTTAATATATTGTCAAGGAGTATCTCATAAAGCATATCTTCAACAATTAAGGAAATCCCATCGCATAACTTGTCTGAACATGAAATACATGATTGTGAAAATAATGAGGCATTAGTATTCAATAGACCCATCTCATGGTATTTTAAGTCGTTGGCAAGAATATTATACACTCACATGGGTCTTCCCGACGGTTCAAGGTCGTTTTATTGATATTAGGCATTGTTCTTTTATGGCTAAATACTTATAAAGTTATAGGTTAGTTATTTTTCCTGGCAAATATTATTATTACAATGGAACCAGCTTGTGGTGTACTGGGCTTAAACTTGCCTAAGAAAAAGATGATGGCTTCATCCCCGTTTTCAATTCCAATAAAAGCGCAATGTTCGATTTTCAGCGCTTGGCTCAGCAACGAGTGTTGACAAATCCAAGTACAATCATATTTTGGAGTCCCCAAAGCAAGCAAAAGTCTCTTTTGGCCTTATAAGACTTCCTGAAACAGTTATGTAATGATTCTAGTGACAAGAAACCAATATGGCGGCAGGCCATACATTCTGTCAAACTTATGACAGCTGGTTGGATGATTATCCTGTCATCTAACAACTATATCAGCAGTAACTAGACGCATTTAGTGCGTAAAATTTAGGTCTTTTCGAAGTAGGATATTGACAAAATGGACCAATATAAACAAAACCACATAATATAGATCTCGCTAAACAAGTCGATCGTTTATTTCACAGCGATATTCAAATTCTATGGCAACTTTGTCGCTGTTTGTTAGCTTAGGATAGGCCACTTATCTAGCTCGGCTGTAGGTGTTACCTGTTCTATGAGCAGCTATGAGTGTCAAGGGCTACAGGTAGGGAACCAGGTGTAACTTCATTCGTTTGTAGATACCTTCGTTTTGTACTAATGGTTATGTAATTAATATTGTTTTCCGTGTAATGTTCTCATTAAGGTAATACTCAACTGAATTAATCTGTTTTCTATCGAATGTCAGAAAAAAGTCTTTATGTTGGTGAATACATTTTAAAAGATATTAATGACAAATCATGATGCCCTGGATCGTAAATGTCCTCCACAAGTGTTAGTCTTTAATTTTGTTGATTTACTATGCGATTGTCAAAGTGGTTAATCATACTAGATTTAAAAAAAACTCCCAAAATAAATATAAAATATAAATATACATCAAAACACGTCTAGCATATCCCCAAAAATATAAAACAATTGTTTCCAGGCGTTGTAATCTCGCATAACCACGTATAACTAATCTAAAAACCAGAAAAAATCGAACAAAAGAATCCAAAACGCATCAGCAGGCTGTAATGGAGATCACGTAGCCTCGGATCTCTGATTACCCTTCTCACTTTAATTTACGACCGTTATTCGAGTGCGAGCGAGATAGAATTAATAATGGTAACCGCAACCCGGACTATCATTAGGTGGTATTCCATTTATGGACACTGTGTCTCTTGGGCGTCCGGAGTGAGAGAGTTTTCTTGCGGGTTTCAACACAGTGTTGGTTGGTTGGAGGTGCTGTTGAAAGCTTCTAGAGGTTGTTATAATGGCGGAAACCGTGGTACGTCGGTACAGTAATCGTATAGCCGACAATCGTAAGAAATAAATGAATTTTTCCTTTTTTTTTCTCTGAAGCCTCAAATTGGTTTTTATATGTTTTTCTTAAGATTTTTCAAGACAATCGGCCGTGGTTGGTGTGATTATGTATAATTTAATCGGTGGTTATAGATGCGTGATGTCATTATAGTTGGCTTTAAAAACGCAATTGTTTCCTTGGGTAGGTGAAAAAAATGTGTGGCGGTAATTTTACGCGTTATTAAATAAAAAATAAATATCGATAATTGTCGATCGTTAAACGTAGTACAACTGAATACACAAGTACTGAAATATCCTAGTAATATTATAAACGCGAAAGTTTGTGAGGATAGATAGATGTTTGTTACTTTTTCACGCAAAAACTGCGGATCGGATTTTGTTGAAACTTTACAACAATTGATATTTTACATCAGAAAAACTATTCACCATAATATAACGATTAGTATCAAGTAAATCGGAAAAAATCCTGCCCTCTGAGAGCTATCTTGGCATGCGCTGCCTAAACCGTTAAACAGACACGAAGATAAAGTATCGTGGGATTGGTTTTCTTAAGCAGTTCTAAATGAAATTCTACGACAGTATATATCTATATTTTATGTTGAAACTAAAATAGCCAACGTAGTGAGCCATAAATACATTTAAATAAGTTATTTTTTTTAGAGTATTTCAATTTCCAAATGAATACCTTTGTCGCTTTCGGTATTTAATGTAAATAAACTTTGACGTTTACACTAAGAAGTTTGGACGTATGGTTCAAAAGTTACCACAGTAAGAACGGCACCGCGGGCGGCGCGAAGAGCGGGGCTGTGACCTTTCACGGGTAATCCGCTGAACTGTGTCTGAAGCCTGAGGAATGACATAGGCTACTTTTCATCAAACAGCACGAGGGCGAAGCCGCGGGTGGAAGCTAGTGTTAAATAAAAATAAATCTTCGCTTTATTTGCTTCGTAGAATAAGGTTTTCCTACCGCATAGAGTAACCTATGGCATTCCAAAGTCATAGGTCATAAGTACTAAAACGAACTAAAAACCATTGAAATAGCCTTAGAATTCGGGAGAACAAAAGTTTTGTATCTATTCAGAAAAATATATTTACCTTATTTTATATATTTATAACATCTTATGGCATTGTTAGTTTCTTATTAAATTAAGAGCCGCTAGTCAATGTCTTTGGGGAGATAAAGCACTAAAGGTGAGGTTTGCTTACGCAGTCAACTTGTTTTTATGATCATTGTAGATAGAAAGATAGAAAAAACATGTTATTCCTTTCTGGAGGCATCCGTACATGGTTTTCTTTTCAGTGTGTTTTTACGCAATATTCAACTTTCTAGCAGAAATTAGTGTTTAACGTCTTCTCTCTCTCTCTCCCCGTCGTATGATTTAATATATCTGTTATTTATAGGTAATGATGTTAATGAAAACACAGAGTTGTAAGGAAAACATTACTTAGTTGTTATTTATACTCCAAATAGATAAAAAACTTAATATTACTTAGTAAAAATAAAAAAGTTCTTAATAAAGTTCTCGAGGGGTGTAAGCCTCCTCCAGTAATTTCCAGTGTTGTCTGTATTTTTGCTTTCACAGGCAATAATTCGCCAACAAACTCAGTTATCTCGTGGTGCCGACGACGTTCTGCTGGTTTGCCGCTTTTTTGCTTAAAATACAAGTTTGGCTAAGGGCCAAGGAACGAAGCATCCTAAACATCAAACTTAGAGGCAAAGAACGAAACACGCAATCATAAAGAAGTCACAAGTACGAGATGCCCTTTAACATACTCAAGCACTGAAGTGGAAATCGGCGGGCCATCTGGCGCGATCAGAAGAACACCGGAGTCCCCTTAAAGGCTCCCGCAAACAGGCGCGATGCAACAGCGCGACACAAAGGCACTGCTCGTCGCACGACAAGCGGTGCCTTTTTGTCTCGCTGTGTCGTCGCGCCAGTGTGCACGAGACTTAAAACAACCAATTAGAAAGGCCCACACGAAAAGCGAAAATAGACTACACTTCTTATTACAAGCCACCCGGTAAGACACATAACATAATCAGCCTATTATGTTCCCACTGCTGGGACACAGGCCTCCTCTCCGTGAGAGGGAGTGGGCCGTAATGTATTGGTTCTAAGACATGCCGGTTTCCTCACGATGTTTTCCTTCACCGTTTTGAGAGCAGTGGTGATGAAATAATTACCGGCCACCCCGGTATCGTAAATGTCAATATCGATCATCAGAAAAGGTAGTACTGTAATGTAGTTTCAGTAAAAAAAAAAAACAAAGTGGATTACCAAGCGTTAAGCATTTATCAAGATGACTGACATTCAATTAAAATAATGCTATGTACGCGAAAGATACTTACTTAAGATTAAAAATGTCTATATTTAATTTCCGATACGAATTATTAATTGGAATAATCTTTGGTACAGCATCGGTAGCACAATACGCTTATTTAGGTTGTCATTTTGCGAGCTTTAACTTATAGCAAGCATCATTCATGCAAAGTTGGCCTATGCCGCCAATATTCTACAAACATTATTCTACCCTCCCGAAACTGCCAGCCATTGGATTTTCAACCTTATGTCTTTGACGTTTAGGTTTATGTGATTTGGTGTATCCATTTTCAGGGTTGTAGCAAAGCAATATTTTATCCTTATTGTAGGCTGTCATAATAATCTCCTCTACGTTGTTATCGTGTTGCAAAAGAGTTAAGTGAGCGCGTGTTTAACATACGCAATCGTACTAATATTGTGAATAAACGTTTATTTACTTTATGTCCCTTGGGAGGTAGATTTTATATGGCGTCGTGTGGACTCAAGTAACTGACCTACTACGATTAATCTGACCGACTCATCGATTATTCAAAGGTTACTTATTAAAGCATTTCAAATGCAATTAAGTTTTTCATTCATTATCGTGGGCCTTGGGTGCACATTTTTTCTATCAAAACCAAAATCAAAAGTCATTTATTCAAATTAGGCTGAGAATCAGCACTTTTCGAACGTCAAAATTACAAAAGACAGTCTCCCAAAACGCCCGTCCTTCGCCACTTCCTAGTGCTTTAGCTGGGAAGAAGAAGTGACGCAACAAACTCCCCAGCAGCACAGCTGTCTGTTCATTTAGAAAAAAAAACTAGAATGTATACAATTAGGAACATTATCTTGTACAACATAACACTTAATAAATAAAAGCCTCCAGGCATAAAGAATAATTACTATAATACAAATTCATATGAATGTGAATTTAATTTAATGTGTACTTAAGAATTAATCCAATACTGGATTAATTGTTAAGTACACACCAATCATAAACTAGGACCATCGAAGTAAAATAATATACAGATTACTATAACAATACAAAACCATAATATCATCGTCATCTTCATTATTTCACCCGAAAGACGTCCGCTACTGGTTTCCCATATTTTTATTATGGTATTTAGAATGCATTTTGACATAACTCGGAAAGCGTGTTATGCCGCTGTTCTCGGCTGTCATTCGTGGATCTTTGACAGTCGTAGCGGGTAGTTGTAGGTCGGTTTTAAACCCAACAAGCACTTCACGTTGTGTTAATTATTTCATCAAAACTGCTTTCGAAACGGTGAAACAAAACATCGCGAGGAAACCGGTATGTCCTAGAACCGAAAATTCGAAGACATGTGACATCTGCCAACCCGCACTGAGGCCTGCGTCCCAGCAGTGGGAACATTACAGACTGACTATGCTGTCAAAATCAAACTGATATCTCTGACGTGTGTTGGTGGTAGGTACACAGTTAATGCAAGTGCACACGAAAAATTCCCGATTGCTTCTCACTAACGAAACTCATTATCTAAGAAATACTCGTAATTAATTATACCAAGTACCGTTTAAATCCGTCGTCAAGGAAATGGCGTGCCACATACGAACACAAATTACCACGAGTTAGCCGCCCTGTCATGGCTGTCATTAATACATCATGGACGATCTGAATCGTGCCTCATTGTGATCCAAAGTTTATTGTTTCCCACACTAGTTAAACACGCGAGCTTGCTTGTAATTTCTTTCAATAATCATATCAACGGATATGGTTTTTGTAATGCAAAGTTGGGTGCGGGAAAAAAAACCGTCCTAACACAAATATTTTCTTATTGAAAACTATGTCCTTGTTTAATTTTAACAGAATAAAAATTGCACCCTTATTACATTGACCTAATATAATATATTTATATTAGGTCAATGTAATAAGGGTTATAATATATTAATATTTATTATTCATACTTATTTAACATAATTCAGTGGCAATATGGACCTTAATGAGATGATAAATTAAACATGTTTCAAACGATACTGCTTTGCACCTTCACTTCCTTAGGTCTCAACTCTCGAGCATAGAAAACAAATGATCTAGTTTAGTTTCAGTCACATTCTTCATTTATTTCAAACTAGCGACTTTTGTAATACTACAAGGAGTGCAATTCTTTAAATGAATACACGTGTGGTCAAGTTTAAGGTAGTGGTACTGTAGTGAGACAAGAGGGACAGTGTGTTAAGTTCACTCATGGAACACACTATGGGAAAAGGTGGATCCTCCTATCAGCTGGGTGATGTGTCTGGTATGCAACTGTCCAACCATTGATGTCGGAACGTTGTTTACATGTGCTAGTTGCGCGGTAAACTCTGCTTGCGCGATGCAGGATTTTGACGTCAGTGTGAGGCGTGGTTCGTATGTGGCGGTGTAGATGCCGCCACAAGCCCATCATTTTTCGGACAAAAAATTCAACTAATGCGTACAAAATTTCAATACCTTCTCGACACAAATGAATGGGACGGCTGATTATATGATCACAAATGTCTGATACTGTATCAGAAGGGAGATACAGAACTGAAACAAACTTGTTACCCAAGGCTCTCTCTCTATTTCCAAAACACAATAGATATTATACAAAAGATATCTCTATTAATATTATTTCCGCCAACAGACGAGCATTGTAATACCATTGTTTATGGCAAAAATGTGGTCGTGATCGCGAACACCGTGGGATCTGTCTCCCAACGAAATATGGCGGAAAGCTTTAGATGAAAATTTAATATTTTGTCTTACAATGTGGTTTAAACAGGTACACGATAGTATGTTATTGATAATGTATGTCTAGCTGGTGCAGAGACAATGAACTGTGAAGCTGTGGATAAGGCTGCAAGATTTTACGAAATATTTACAGAAACATCTGTGGATGAGTATGATGTCTTCAAACCGACGACATTAGACTCGTAGATGACGAGGCTAATGTCAGTTTGAAGAGCAGTCTATTGAATGGTTTAATTTGAATATTGGTTCCATTAGGTTGGAAGAGTAATTATGTAGTTAATATTGCCTTATGCAAGAAAGCAAACACCAAAAAATATTATCCAAATAGTGCACAATGAGCATTAAAGGTTGGTGGGATAGATAAAATTTAACAGCAGGCAGGTAATAAGAACATTGATAATTTAGAGATTTTATTTATTAATTATCCAATCAGCTATGTAATCATAGACTAAGGCGCCATCTACACGAGCGAGATCGCAGCGCTGCCACGCCATCAAACTCAATAGAAACTGTATGAATCAATCTCCACACAGCAATATCATCGCGACGACAATTTGATGGCACCGCATGTCTATCGCCTTCATATGTCGGCCAAGAAACTATTAGAAAAATAAGTATGGAACTTGAAACGCCACATCCGCTTGATTGTAGCTTTCCCAACTCCACGCCACCCAAGTATTTCATAGATCTAACGCTAACCTCACAGTTATATTATGATTTCACTATTCACTAGCTGAACCGACCGTAGCTCGTAGGGCACCGTCCTGAACTTGTACTCAACGTATGTTGTACAACATAACTTGATAGTAAAATGTTGGAGGACTCTCTCCTTCAAAATGATGGAGGTTTCTCTTTAATATACACTGTGTTTTAGAGTTGGTTCACTTGAAAGTGTTGTTAAGTATGAGTTATTTGGGTCGGAACTTTGGAATTATGCAATAGGTACTGGCCTTACCTAACTCCTTTTGCTGCGAAAGACTATTTAAATTAATATGTTGTCAAATCTCTGGTTTTTAATGATTTGATTGGAAGTTTTTTTTTCTAACAACAAAATCGTACAATTGACCAGTTTGTACTGATCAGCCTTTCCGAAGCCAGGCTTAATAGAGCGAAGTACTTTCGTAACACACCAACAGTACGAGCACTGACTTTCATTTCGACAGTTCATCATTCATTGCGTTATTTACATTGCTGGACAGACAATTTTTTCGAACATATGCAGCAATGGATTGGCAATATCCTTCAAAATTGTTCATATTGTTTCGCAATTAAAGTGTTGGTAAAAAAAAAACTAGACGGAGACGAAGCTTTAAAAACACAAATAATAGTTATGTGCAAACTTAAAAAAAAAAACAATTTATTTTATTATTTGCCATCCTATCTTGCAGTTTCAAAAAAAGTGTTCAAAATGTTCGATGCGCAGGCGCCGGCTTAATCTTAGGCAGCAAATAATATAACAAAGGGACACCTGATTAATTATGAGCCAATTAAATTATCATAATTCGTAACTTACCTACCCTCGATTACAAGAATTTCAGTTTCTGCTTTGATCAGTCAACGTCTGGATCTTATCTTATGGGTATTGTTGAGTTGCAAGCTTTAGCGTAGACCTTAACAATTGACAAAATTAGATAAATCATTAAAGGTGGGAATTTATCTAATTTTGTGAACCACAAACAGCGTGAAACTAGTGGAGCAATTTCTATGAAAACTTTACGGAAATTGTTTTACCAGAATCGCGTCGCACCGTCGCATCGCGCCTGTCTGTAGGAGACTTAATGGAGTCAAATCAACACATACTTACCTATTCTGTACAAAAATCTAGTATTTACGTACTTTCAGCAACCGAAGTAGATTAACACCTTTACATGTGATCTAAATAAACCCAAAATTTATACACTTCTTTTCACCGTTTCATAAAATATATCTAAGTGTTTAAAATCTATAAAACAACAAAAAAAAAAACAGTACTGCAGTTTGTTTTTGACCATACCTACGTACTAACAAATAGATGAGTATTAGATCTTATAAAGCAAGTATCTATAGTAATATACCTACATATTGTCCATCAGTGGTCACGACTCTGCCTGATTCCCACGATTCCCAAAGGCACCGTGATATCCCACAACGTATGCAATATTTTGTTGCACAGGAAATTCTTATAAGAATGAAATACTGACTGTTTCCAGCCATTTCCCTCCAACCTTCCTATGAATTGATCAGAAGTGGGGTTTCTAAAAATATTTTTTTATGTGTGAGTCTTCATAACCTGTCTTCAGAAGTTTAAGCACATGATAAGACCTGTAATCCCCAAAAGAATAGGCAGAGCCGTACTCCCACACTTCGCCAGTTATGTTAAGGTCCCATGTAATAGGAGGCGAACCTATTCCTATCAACCGGGCATAAATCCAGACTCCGGGCTGCTACTCAGAAACTCCTGATGCAAAAACCCAATTACATTTTGACCAACCTGGGAATCGGACCCAGGACCTCATACTCAAGACCACTAGATCAATGATGTAGTCTTTATTCAGCATATTATTCGAAAAATCTTTTATAACTGCACTTTAAGACTCTCTAAGGAAGTTCTGAGTTATCTCAATTAGACCTAGTAAATAGATGATTGTTTTATTTTATTGTTTTCGTTTATTATGTTCTTGGCTACGAATGACAGTGTCTACCTGGTAGTTGGCGTCGTTAAAAGCGAGGTAGCTATGATTTGTTATTTACTGTGGGTCCTTTTATGGGTTGAAATTACCAATAAAATGGCTGGATGACCAGTTAATCCTAACTAATATTATAAATGCGAAAGTTAGTTTGTTTTTTACCTTTTCACGCCTATCGCGTTTTAATTCACCCTAATTATTTTAAATTTTGTAAATGTGAGAACATTGTAGGCCTTCTAGACTGTAGATTTGTAGACCATTTTCTATTTTATTAAGTACTTGTTGACAGGCCAACACTGTCCTTCCCATACCTATTATCACAGTCATTTTAAAACATTGTAAACGCCAATTATTTTAAATGAGTAACCGTGGAGTTTCTTGCTGGCTCGTCTCAATAGGAAACGACCAATTGGAACCGTACACCTTGCTTCTGACGTTTCAAGTGCCCATGTACGTACGTAAACAACGTACGTGAAATAAAATATTTTGGTTGTTTTTTTTTTTATCATAGCTGATATCCCTGGCAAATGGCAATTGCTTTTACGCGAAATCACAAATGTAAAAACAAAATCTTTTTGCGCAAACATTTCAAAGGTATAATAACAAAACGTAGGTACAAACAGAGAGAACAATTTGAAACCACAGCAAAAATAAAATAAGAAAGCTTTCAAGTTCAAAACTACGGTATTACTCGTATAATTATTGTAATGACGAGAGATTTCGTGTAATAAAATGTTGAGTTTCGACGATTCAATATAACTTTTTGTTTTATTCCGTACTTATAATTTTGGACGTGGTGTTTTTTCCCAGGTATGATAAAACTTTGTTAGTCAGATATCAAGTAATCTCCGAGAGGTACATAATAATATGTAGTAACAACACTTCGCAAATAGGCATTTTCAAATTAATAACGCGCAATACGTCTACGTATTGGTACATTTATAAGCCAGAAAAAAAGTAAAAATAAAGGGAATTTCATCAAATAAAGAAATACCTGAAAATGATTTCACAGAACCGTGCATTAATGTTTTAATTGAATTAATAATTGCAAAATTTAGTGTTCGTTCAATTCAACTAACGTCAAACGCATCGGTGTTGCACCTTATTTTGTTGCCATAACAAATAAATAGATAAATAATTATTACGAAGTCTGTTTATAAACAAGCTCAAAAGAAGACGCTAAAAACACAAGCTGGGTACTATTTAAAACAACAATTTTCCAAGACTTCTAATACCTTAAATGTGGCAAAAGGAGTATGTAAAGATCGTAGCAGGTGGCGTTCTGTGGTTTCTGCCCACCCCCTTGGGAAGAAGGCGTGAGTTTATGTATGTAAGAACATACATAAGCTCGCACCTTCCGCATGCATATGTTCTAATACCGATTTTGTAATGCCTTGGTAACATCGACCACTATTAGTTATCGATGTGTGGTAAGAATATCGCCAGTCAGCAATGCGGAAGCAACGACGACATGTGACATCTACCAATCCGCACTGGGTGCACGTAGTGGATTATAGCCCACCCCTTCTCACAGAGAGGAGGCTTGTGCTCCAGCAGTTTAAACGTCATAGGCTGATTATGATAATGCTAATGCTGAGGTGGCAGCAAGACTTACTGTTCAGTTTCGTTACTCGTTTTCCCTAATGCAAACATTTCTGACACGGTTCACTTCTGTCTATCCCTTTATAAACTAACAACCATGATGTTACTGATTATTTCCCCATATGGTGTCTATTGTTTCATAATTCACTGGGCATTAATAAAATGAACAATGCTAGACAATTCGCGGCTTGCTGGCTAGTTTACTTAATAAGCCATATCAAATTGTGTGCAGTCGTACAGTAGTATCAGGGTTGCGAAACATTTTTGTGATGTATCGTGGTGTAAATAGTTGTTAGACTCTGCGATTGTTTCGATATTTCTTCTAAAAGTAGTCAGTTAAGAAATACCGAATAAATCTAGTTTTAAAACTTAAATTAATTTTGACGTGTTTTTTTAAACCAATATTTAGAATATAAATATCATTTAACATCATTAGATTTTGGCATGTTTCGATTGTTGTTACAGTTTGAGTAGGAATTCATTTAGTCATTGTTTACTTTTCTTTCTTAGATTACCAAATCAATTTCAAGATTTTTGATTTAATCAGTGGAAGAAGACTAGCATCTTTAAGATGTTAAAAATTAGGAGTAATTGGTTTCTTTTTTATTTCAAGCTGGATTCTTAGAGCACGTTTTTATTGTTGATCGTTGTCATTTTGCAACATTGCTAACTAGTGTTTTCAGAATTTTTGCTGGTGATAGTATTAGGTAATTGCATGCTTATCTGTAAACCTGGGTTTTTTTTAAACAAAGCCAGTAACTAAATAACTCCTCTTTTTACTTATGAAATACGAATCTATTTGGAAAAACATCTAGACAGCAAGTTAGCAACCCTACAGTGACGTAACGAAGTCACGGTGCGCATGCGTCACGTGCCACGCCATATTATATTAACATATCGTGATATTTCATCATAATAAGCTAGGACTTACCTACCTTCACGCTCGATCTTGTTGCTGTGAATGAGGCTTCTTAAGTAAGGGTGAAATGGTGCCTGTCATGTGCCTTTTATAAAACACAGATAAGACACAGTGCAGTCAAATGAACAGTTGTTTTATTTTGCAACTTTGTCGCTTATGTCGAAAACGTATTCTGGTGTAAATTGGCGGGGTAAGGTTGCTTCTTGTAAGTTGGGCTGGTGGAAAATATCAAATATCAAATTGATTTAGTATTATTTGACAAACCTTCACCGGATGTTTTTTTTCTAGTGTTTTGACAGGGAAATAGAAGCTGCGAAGATCTAACACCCCAGAAACTCGACTGTCTGTTACAATAAAATTAATTAATAATTATTCTTTATAATAATAGCATAAATGTAATACAAAATTGTGTCTGTTCTATTTGCAAGCTAGGCGCCTGCAGGCATCACATTAGTCTTCAAGTCATTAAAAGTTTACTCAGTAATCAAAAATTAACATTTCTCTCCACCATCAATCCTTCCTTACGCAAACAATAAACAATATCCAACAAGCTAAAAACACCCGACTTCTAGTCGCACCTCGTCCGCCATTTCGTTTCGCGAACGCAGAACAAAATGGCTGCCGCCCATTTCGGTTACAGGAAACGCGTATCTGTCAACACGGCTGCATCGCAAGTGGGCATTGTATGATAATCGTGAGCGCCGACAAAGTTTTAGTGCGCGGCTAGGAAGTAAGCGGGGTGGTGTCGAGCTTTTTAGGGTTATGTGGTGGGTTTTGTTATAGAATGCGGAACATGGAATGAAGAAATTTAATTTGAAAATTTTGACAAATTCTAGAGGATTTTTTAATAAAATATAGTATCTGAATATTTTATTTTTATTTTATGTGAACATTTGAGGATTGAGAGTAAAGTTATAATATAAAATGGGTAAGATCTGTTCAGACTTGAACACGGTCAACTCAATAACATGAATTCATAAAAGAAATACGCAGCGGGGGGATATTGGATGCATCAATAATTGCATCCAGCCAATTGTATCTCGAACTTTCTCCATTCATATAACTATTTCTGCGTGCGATATTACATTGTTTCGTATCATATCATATATCAGTCCTACATCGATATAAAGGAACCAATAACAACAAGAACGCAAAATTAATTACCCTATAAATCAATCCGAATTACCCAAATGTTTAGAAGATATATATTAACCAACTTGACAGCAAGCTGAGAAAACATTAATTCACTTAACAATGACATAAATAAACCCGGGACTCAGTTAGGTAACGCAAAATATAAGGCCTTTCTAAGAAATAGTTACATAATTTTAAAGGCCCAAAGACCTGCGATGCGAATTTATGTAATCTTAGGTACATTCATGTTTCCTCAATGACGCTATTACTGGGCTTGTGTATTGTAATTTAAGGGATAAGGTGTTATGTTAAGAGGCTGACAAGAGCTAAATCACCGTCAGACTGCATAGAAAAGAAAGAGAAGCGCGAAGACACTACGCGAGTATTGCAAAAAATTAAGCAATTTTCTATTTACAAAAAATCTATTGATTGGACAAAAAGTAACAAAACACTATTACGTTAATATGTTGCTTGTAGCAAAATCTGATAAAAAATCAGAATAGTTGTACGTACGGTTTTTAATCGTTACAATATTTTTTAGAGGTATCTGCATGTTTTATTTCTATCCTATCAAAATAATTGTATTATGTTTTCAATACACTATTTAACTAGCATATATCCTGAAGAATATCATATATATTTTCTGATTTTGTTTACTGCAGTGGATCATATACTTTTAGGCATTATAAAACTTGCGTGTAGGTTCTGTAGGCCCCTTAATAGTTAACTACAGTAAAATATGTTGGTTTTATGTCGATGCGTGGTATCCAATGATAACTTAACAAGAAATGACTATACTAAGATTCTTCCCGCTACTACAAAATCTTACCGAGATCACCATGTCTTTACCAATCACATGATTACCTATCATCAAATCCTATCGTAATGAATTGTATGATACCATTGATGAATTCAAGAAGCTAATATGCTTTATGCTTATATTTAGTGTATATAAATGGCCTCGATGGTCTAGTGGTCGCAATCGCTACTGCTGAGCATGAGGTCCTGGGTTCGATTCCTAGGTCGGGCAACGGGTTATTGGGTTTTTCTATCTGGAATTTCTCAGTAGCAGCCCGAGTCTGGATTTGTGCCCGGTAGATGGCAATAGGCTCGTCCCCTATTACATGGGACTTAAACATAACTGGCGAAATGTGGGTGTACTATAGGTACACCTCTGCCCAACCCTTCGGGGAAACAAGGCGTGATGTTATGTTATGTATGTATGTATATAAATGGAACAGTACCGACAACCTACAGTATTGTCTCTCCATCCCCTTTTATATCCATCCAAAGGTTGTCTTTAAAAGATCGCTTTTAACGGACATGCCACAAAACATTGATTTCTTCCCTATCGCCTTTCTCAGTGCCCCATCCTAATTCTCGTCTCGAGTCGCGATATTCCCTTATTCGCAACGAAATATGGATATTATTGTTTTAAGAGCCAAGTTCGTGAGTTCAGTGATTATTGGCTGTTTGCAATATAACAAGGTGTTAGCTAGTTACAAGGGACGCAGGATCTGTTTTGATGTTGATTTTACGAATAACTGTTGTATAGAGAAAGATTTACGACCGCGAATTGAGTGGTGTATAGTCAATTTAATATTGAGATTGGGTTGTGTTATAATTCATTGGTCAATGCAAACGTTCTTTTACTTCCTGTGTAATGTTAGGAATTTGTTGAGACAAATTGTTTACATGGATGACATGCTGGCAGCTGGAAAATAAAACTTTAAAAGAAAACTAACATTCAGTTAAACTGCATCAAAATGAAGTCCTCACAAATGAATATGAATGATTATAAATTACTATTTTTCAGAAGCTACGTCAAGCTAAATTTCTTGAAACTCGCTGACAGGAGTGACAAATTATTATTGACGAATTACTGTTTATTTGGCTCGACCAATTTAGAATTCAGTGCCTACTTGTGAAAGTCATTTTCACGAATTACTGTCTTCTTCTCACAACACGAAAACGAATGACATTATTTTATCCTCCGAAATATATTATTATTGTCTGTGCAAAATATTTGTTTAAAAGAGAACCAAGTTCGCAGATTTTTCGAATTATTTAAAATGTAATGTTGTCGCCTCTTTTACAATCGGCATTATTCGGTATCCAAGTAACTTCGCACAAAAGGTGTTAAACGCGTGAAATTAAAATACTTTAAAAAGCCTCGATTCTCTATTTAAACTTGGCTACTTACATTTGAATTACACAATAGCCGCCATCTTGGGTAAATTGTTAACTAAAGTAGATAATAATTGTCATTTAATTATATCCGTTTGTATTGGAAGAATGCTGATACTATGTTAATTTTATCTAGGAATAATAGGCCGACTATTATGTTATTGACTGCCAGTCCAAAACAGGCAAATAATTATACATATTTTGAGTAATAAAGCTTTTGGAAATGTTATGATAAAACTTGCTTGGGACACAATACTGAAATGGTGGTTTAGTTTAGTTATCATTGGTTTATTGTTGTTTTCTGATATTATAATTGGTAATAATTTATTTGGCCTTTCTCTTGAAGTTGCCTCTAAAAGTCACGAGCAGAAATACACGCGTCACTATTTGAACGTGATTTTCTCGTGAAATAAAATAGTCCATATTTGAAAAATACCTATTTCACAACAATATGGTTACTTTGGTTACCATGTTAGAAACACCATACTATATCAATCCTTTCTTGCATAAGTGTAAGGAATTTGTGCTCGTAGCTGTACCCTGAATGTGTGTATGTTAAGATTTGTTATAAAATAGTTAAGACGGCACATTACAAAAGACAACCGACTTCCAAAAAAAGCATGACAAATTGAAAAATAAATTTAATTTCGGAAGTCAGTGTCTTTGGTTTTGTATTTTCGTTTTTTGACAACGACTTCCAAAATTAAAATTATTTTTATTTTTAACTGTGGTAACTACCCACACAATAAATAGTACAGTTATATTCTACTTTACAGTAGCCAATGAAATTCATCACAGAGCGGAAGCGTGTCAAACGCAAATAACAGTAAAGTAATTTACCTTTCAAAGTTTTCCCGTGACACCTAATCTATTGTATACCTAAGTTAATTGCTTACATATGTAACGAGCCCTCAACATACTAATGTTGACATCCGGCGTCGAGTGGTACCGCGCGCATGCGTGCCCGCGATTTGATTTGCAGATGCGTTTGTGTCTTAGGTTTTGGTGCAAGTTTTGAACTTGTGTGGCGTTTGACTTTACCTTAGACATAAGTTGTTGTGTGACGTGCGTTTTATTAAAGTCTTTCTGAATAGCCGACGAAAATTAATGCTCGGGTCGGTGATGACGCTGAATCGGTTATATTCGGCTCCAGTCGTAAGTTTCCACTTTATCGTATCATAAGTACTCACCCTCTTTTTTACTGTGGTAACACATCAATACTACGCTTTCCTTATGTCTACTGTGGAGACAAATAGTGATTTGTATAGGAAAATCTTTTATGACCAATGCCGAAATTCATAATGAAAACTTCAATTATAAAAAAACAAATGCTATCTACTCGTTATTAAATTCAGCTTTTTGTGTTCATAGGTTACTATCGACTCGTTACTAAATTTTTTTTTTTGTGTTTATAGGTTTTAACGTAATTTTGCTAACAGGTTTCACATGCTAGTGTCTACATTTTCTTTCCATTTCTTCTTTCGCATGTCTGCTGGAAGTTATTCTCAAGAAATAATGCCTAGGGAATGCAATTCTCGCGAGATTGGGGCTCAAGCGAGATCCCGCCAGTTTATGAATAACAATACCGCGAGATCTCGCCAATTTCGAGATCTCGCGAGATTGGCAGTTTTGTGTGTGCTTTTTTTTGTTGCAAATAATCACAATACTTGAATAAATCATTTAATAAAAGATAAACATTTATTTTCACGAATTTTATCGATAAACTTTTATGCATCAAACATTGTTTGACGTGTCTGTCTATATTTTTTAAAATAAAATACTGAGTAGTAAACTTTGACGTACGTATCTATCAAATAACAAATGAAAGAAACAACCAGTCTTCTCCTCTAATATCAAACAAAAATCTGTTAGTAATACAACAGTTCTTTAATCTGCGCTTCGAATAAGATGTTTTTATGCTCGAGTGCAATCTCGTTACACTCGCGAGATCTCGCCCTTTTTTTGTCGAAGATCTCGCGAGTACGAGATTGCATTCCATAATAATGCCTGTGTTACTCTTTGCTTGCCAAAATAAATACAGAATTTAGTTATTCCTGCTATTCTTAAAGCTAATTGACTAAATAACTCACTCTTCTTCAAATAGTGTTTCATTTCGAGCCTCAAGAAGCAAATTTCCTTTCCCTTACACGCCACGCTAACCAAAGTTAAAACAATGTCTCAGAACAAAGGCACTAAATTTCGCAGTCCGTTCCACGCCCTCGGGAAGATTAATTAAATGTATTTACTATACAAATATGAATTGCAGATGTGACAGTCTTGTTCGTTGTATCCGGTGTTTTTGCAACTCCGCCCTTTTTAGGGGATGGCGGAATTAAGGGAAATTTTATTCAAGAGTAGGTTGACAGTTTGAATTTTGGAACATGGCTGTTCTGGTTTTGAATTTTGTGTCGAGAACTGGTCCTATACACATCTAAGTACGTAGGTACACATAGACAATAATCTTAATAATTGTTCATGTTAGTTTTGCACTTGCCTATTTTATTGGTATTCTTGAATTTTATCTGTATTCCCGTTTGAGCACAATTTTTGGCACCTATGTATTGAACATGCAAAATGGGAATACCTTTGGTGCTCAATGCATTAAGGTGGTCAAACGGGAATAAGTACTGCTGTGGCTGTGCTTCTTATAGTAGAGAATACACGAGCAATAATCACCATGCTTGGTTTAGTTAATAATTCGATTTTTGTTTATTGAATACTCACCATATTTTTTTTGTTTACAGGTAAGAGCACGCACTTCATATTCACACATATTGGAATAATAACTCAATGTAAGTTTTCAATATGGTTTTTCTTAATACTCTATGTTTACCTACATCCGCCAACAAAGAACAAGTAACCAAAATCTAAAACGCCCATTTCAATACATTACGAGGATTTAAAAAGAACTTGGCGGATGCACTGCCAAGCCCACGCCGCGCATACTAAGCGATAACCTCACTTGTTCGCAAATTCTTCGCAGTTCGTCGACATTACACAACACTATTAATACAGCAGACCGATTGACGAACTAATGCTGGACGAATCACCTGTACATTGCATACAAATTTGGAACAGTATAGCATCTGCTTGTGACTTCACCTGCATTTATTTTATAGCTTCCTGAATGGGGGCTAACTTCTTCTTCCTAGCGTATGCTGTCCAGCCAATCTATTCTGTATTAATCTCACCATCTGATGCTAGGGACATCCCTGCGTCATCACGCGACGACCATAGACGCTCATACATACGCTCCTTATTTTAACAGTGAGAACGTGCACGTCTATGTAGCTCAAATTGGTTTGTTGTGGTAGTGTTCTAGATTTAGGTCTCCTAAACACACTTTATTTTTATTTAACATAACATAACATCACGCCTTGTCTCCCCGAAGGGTGTGTTATGTTTGTCTTTTTTATTTATATTTCTGTCTCTAATATTCATAATTTCAATGTCAGGCATTCGTGTTATTTGCATAGTTACTGAAATGCTAATTTTAAGCGTTATTTAATTAGAATTGCAAGTGAGTGTTCTGTTGGTTTGCTTATTCTAAATAAAATTAAAATTGATACCAGTTTTGTCAGCAGATGAATAGACAAAATGACAGATGAATAAAAGTAATCTCCCATTTTGTCTGTTCTTTTGTTGACAGAATTAGTTCATGCTTCGCGTGTAGATGGAATGTAAGTTCACTTCAAACACTTCATATAACTTTTCACTACATATTTTTAGAGAACAGTCCGGTAGTTTTTAGATTAAAGTGCTGGCAAAATAGATTGATGACGTAACCTCTCGATCTGATGCTGCTGCTCTCAAACGAACTTGAACTCCGAGTGACGTGTCAAAACTCTGTGTCCCCTTAGACCTTAAAAAAGGGATAAAACAAGCCGTGCTTATCAAACAAACGAGTGAAGCTTTGCGTTATTAGAAATAATCTTAATGTTTTGAATGCCGATTTCACCAATGAAGCTGACCGCGATTAGCACTTTTAAACCCTGTTCAAGAGCTGTCAGTGTCAATATTTCATGACACTGACAGCTCTTGAATGCGTTTTTTAAGTGCTCAGTTAACGCGTTCAGTTTCTTTGGTGAAATCGGCACTGAGTCACAAACATTTACCGTTGTTCTATTCAACGCATTGGTCTATTTTTGCGTCTCATTTCACTCGAATAGAATATAAATGTAGCGATACTAATGGTTTCAATCCAAATTGAAACGAAGCTCTGTCAGAGACAGAATCTTACAAAAACTGCATACAATAATTAGTTACCGTCAAATTGTAAATTTCGGCTGGAATTGCTTTAGTTGCACTGTGTATTTAAATAAAACAGTTTTCGAAATTACGAAATCTTACGTAACGGGAAATGTGGATTGTATTCGGGGATTATCTGGATTTGTGCTCGGTTGATGGCAATAGGCTCTCCTCCTATTACATGGCACATAAACTTAACTGGCGAAGTTTCAGTTACTTTCAGTAGCTCCATCAGTTGCAAATTGTTGGGTGCAAAGAGTTTCAGGTCGCATCCAGGTAACCTAACCACCTCTCCTCAGCTGATAGCCAAGACCTGAATCCTTTCGCAGCGTGCTTAAAGGATTCAATGCTAAGCAGAACCAAAGCTGGCTCAAACTCTAGCCCTGAAATACGCCTCACTCGGTACTTATCGGCTCGCTATTCCTCTGGATATTTCGACATCCTGGATAGCGAAGGACCGTCCTTCATTGCCCTATACATGACATCAGGAAGGTGCGCAGAGTTGCATCTACTGGAATAATTGTGGGTGTACTTTTTAAGCACTCCTCTGCCTTTCCCTTCGGGTATCACCGGCGTGATGTTATGTTATGGCTGTGTTTTTGTTGGAATTGTGAATTTGTTACTTTTCGAGTGGTTGTTCTGCGACAGTTGTCTCCCACAGACAAATATCACCCATCTCTCCACTAGTCCAAGGCTTACTCTAGGATGCATATCCGGTCGGCTCATTAATCCTTTCTTATCCCACGGGCACGTCTTCCCTACCATTACAGCGCCCCCCAGTCTACTGATTGATATTTAAAAGAGACTGTGACCTCTGAGTTTGTTTCGGCCTTTCTTCTCAGAGTAGTCAGATAGGGAACGCCGATCTCATCTAGGTTTTAAAATTTGATTGACGTGTAAAAGTGTTTGTACAAACCTACTTACAGAAATAAAAACATTTAATATTTATGATTGATTATGACAGTTGAGCCATGATTAGAAGAATAACAACTTTTAATAGTTTCAATGTCCCAATGGTCACAAGCGTTACTGCTGAGTATGAGGTTCGTTGCTGGGTTCGATTCCCTGGTCGAGCGAAGTGTCAATTAGTTTTTTCATCTGGAATTTCTCAGTAGCAGTCCGGTGTCTGAATTAGGTACACTTCTGGCTATATAACCCATCGGCGAATACATTCATGATATTATGTAACTCTTATAGCACAAGCCACAAAATATTTTTAAACGAGACTAGCTGTTGCCCGGGACTTCATTTCGGGCCGACCCAGGCTATGGTCTATCTGTTTACCAAATTTCATCCAAATCCGTTCAGCCGTTTTGGCGTAAAAGCGTAACAAGCAGTAAAACTTACTTTCGCATTTATAATATTAATTAGTATTAAGATTAAGCCCTCGATCGGTTGATTCCGGACGAAGTTCAAACCGACAATGATGTCAAAGTCTACAGCCAGGCCTTTGTAGCTCCTACAAATAATCGACACAGCACTGCGTAAAACAGTGACGTCACTTAACTGGCGGCTTGCCTATAAACGACAGATTGATAGATCGTAAGACTATACATAAAAGAAAAGTAGTTGGTGCACCCACAACTGTTGAATGCCCGACGCCTAAATGTGTGCCTGATGCATGATTTTTAACTTTCTGCGCTAAGCCGAGCATTTAAAATCCAACACCTCGTTTTTATTTATACATTCATTTTTGGTGCCACCTAGTGTTAGTCAAAATGGGTATGAGTCTTCATTGGGAGACTTTATAGTCACTTCCTATGGCACCTACGGCCTATCGTAATATGCTGGATGCAGTAGGTTTATGACAGTTTGAAAATAAATGAAGGCTATACAGGGCTGATACCATGGATTCAGTGCGCGAGTCTGAAAACCCCTTAGTTGACATTTTTGGTCCGTTCTAAAAATATCTGTTCCATGCATCTTTACCGCGTAGGTATTCCTTTTTTCTTTGGCACCAGAGCTGATTTTATTTTTGATAACCTATGAAACATTTCTACGCTAGAAAAAAAAGGGGGTATAGAACAGGTGAACACATGAAGTCTCAATCTCACTGTAACCGTAAAGTGTTTTGACCACTGTTTTAAAAGAAACGCATTTATTAATGTAACAGATTTTTACAATAATGTTACAGTAGTAATGTGTAACATTTTTTAAACGCTTTTATTAGCTTGACCTGTATGTATTTATGTAACGAAATCTTTTAACTTCATTTACACCTACTTCTAAGAGTCTCATTAACTTGAAAATTTGCACAGGGGTCAAGGGCCGATGACAATATAATAATCTTATGAATTTATATATATATAAAAAATGTCGTCTTGAGAATAAAAATTCAGTAAATAAATTATAAGTAGTTTAAAAAAAAAACAAAAAAACACGCTTTAATAGCAAACGAACAAAAAAGTAGAAAATAATAACAATTAAAGTTTATGTAAAAAACGTTTTTAAACTATAATTTTTATGTGCTAATAAGTGTTAATTTATGTCACAGAAATAAGTAGTTTTTGGTGTTTTTGGTCTGGATTTGTGCCTGGTTGATGGCAATAGGGACTTAAGCATAACTGGCGAAATGTAAGTGTATTATAAGCACATCGCTGCCTTACCCTTCCAAGAATACAAGCGCGATGTTGATGTTACCGATAAAAAAAAGAGTAATTGTTAAGAAAATCACGAAAGTTTTCAATAAACGTCAACCTAACGATTTCTGTGGCGTGAACTTTCCAGTGTCGATTTATTAAACTCACGACTGAAGAAAGCAAGCCAATATTTTAATATAACTGTTGATAGTCAACCTTATGGTGGATTTCACCTGGTTTAAAGATGAAAGCGAGCTGTTTTGTTATTTGTTATGGTGCACATATAATTCAACCTTACCAAAACTTATTTGAAGTGACTGATTCTGTACCTTATCGACAAAAAAAAAACTGAACACAATCTGCCTGGCCTAATCCCAATTATAGCTGAACTCTAGTATTTTACATGTAGATCCTGCGAAAAAAAAAAAAAGGATATTTTATTTCCTTTTTTTCTTTCTTTCTGACCTGCTTAACCCTGTTGGTAAATCGATATCCTTTTGCTAAGACTGGTTGTCAGACTTTCGGGTTTCTGTCTACCCGTAACGACTGTCAAAGATCCACGACTGACAGCCGAGAGCAACAGCTTCACATGCTTTTCAAGGCACGGAGTGGTCTCGGTATATAAAGATGATCACCCATCTGCGGACCAACCGCCAAGAGTAGCTTTACCTAATCGATCGACCCCGAGCGTCTCTTTTCTTAGCCATGACCCCTTTACCTAATCAATTCAAGCATATTTACGATCTTAAAATAATTTAACGATTGTTAATATTGTCCCATTTTGAGCCTTAATCAGCATATATGTATATTGTTACATTAAATTAAGTATTTGACTAACTCAAGGGGAAACAACGAGAACTTCTCAAAGAGAAGAAACCAGCATTTATCTCCACGCTTGCCTTCTCCATTTTGTGATTATTGTCCTCCGTCTAAGTTTTATTTACTACGCTTTCTGTTGCTGGATTCCATTATCTTTTGAGATCTTTGTTTTACTTTATTTTATTTTAACTATTTCTAAATCATAGACGTAGAATATATGATTTTTGGCTTGTCCAATAAACCAGTAAAAACAAAAACTGTTTATTTGCACTTTGTTGTGTTATCATTTATTTGTTGTGGTACCTACCTCACATCACCACCACCACCACTTAAACCTGTATACCACTACTGAACGTATAAATAACACAGTACAACCCACAAGCACATATTGTAACAGTGGAAGGAAATTATTAGAACATCATCAATTTACACCAAGTGGAAAAATACGTATTATTGAAGCCAACTGAAAAACTACCAAAGCATAGTTTATACAAAAAAATTGGGACCACCCCCGAAGCCTACCCTATCCATTAAAATAGGAATTTTCGAAATTGATCCACAATGGGGAAGGCAACTGTCAAAATGGCGCTGTCGTAGCTAGTTCCCAACACAAGCTAATAATACAAGGCGTGAAGTGGTTTTATTTTATTTTAGCGAAAATTGACGCGTTATTGTGTTCAAAGATACTCTGAAATTGGAGTGCACCATTTCCCGAAGAACCTAAAATTAGAAGATTGTGGTTTAAAGCTATACATAGAGATTTTTTTGAGTTCGAGTTTGAGTTGGAAAGATTTTGAAAGAAAGTGATTACGAGGAAGTATTCAAGGTTTAAAATTCTGACACTTTCCATGTCAAGTACTTGATTTATAATATTGAAATCACCGAAAATAACGAAATAGTGAAATAAAATCAAACTCATGAATGAACACAAAATGGAATGAATGAACGAAATGTCAAATTTATTGAAGACCTTAGGGAACTAGCTATGGTCACGCCATCTACAATTAGCTTTGCCCGACCTTCCCCATTGCCGGAGATTTAATATTAAAAAAAAACGACGAATAGAAAGCCTCTTCCTTTTGGAAATCTGTTAAAAGTACATTAATTTCATAGGTACTACATAAGGCTCTTACACATGACCAAAGAATCCCATTTAACACCACAAACTAAACCGATTCTCGTACTTTTAAATTAACACTTTTCCTTTTTCTCAGCACTTTGAATGCGCAGACACAATGCTATTGTGTCCAATAAAACGGAGATTATGCAATAACACGCAGCTCGTGAATATTTATGTCTGTCTGTGTGTTCCCGAGGGCGCGAGCGCAAGGAATTGTATGGAGTAGGCTTGTTTCTTTAAAGATAATTAGGAGTCGGATTCGGTGTGGAAAATGTATCAGTTTCTGCGATGATTGTTATACTTTGCAGGATTTCTGGGCTAATAAATTAAATATTTGTGCATTTCTTAGAAGCTTAATGAGGTTGCCCAACCCGCATTGAGCCCACGTGGTGTATTATGACAGTCACAGACCAGCGGTCCGCCGCCTCCTTCGCAAGCATTACTACCATGGCCTGGACCAGGGCCGGACGCCAGAGATCGCCGCCGCCTATCGCTTCGAGGAGGACACGGCGGTGCTCCGCCCAAGCCGGGCATAAATTCACCGTAAGCTCAACCATGTCCTCCGAACAAGATACCACTTGGAAAGACTGGTTGTCATACTTTTCGGCTTCTGACGAAATGTAACCACTGCCACAGATATACGAATACCATCCGGGACCAACGGCTTAACGAGCTATCTGACTCACGGAGGGGACTCGGTATCTAAAGATGGTCACTCATCCGCGGACCAACCGCTGCAAGGGTAGCTTTACCAGATCCTAGTATCCACAAGAAAAAAGAGCCATAACCTACAAATGCCATAGCAATCCTCAATGAGCAAACCCACACGTCATTATAATGCATAGGATCGATAAGTTTATGTAAATGGTTAGAAACGGTTGCGCCATCTGTCAT
This sequence comes from Dasypolia templi, assembly GCA_963555695.1. Taxonomy (NCBI): domain Eukaryota; kingdom Metazoa; phylum Arthropoda; class Insecta; order Lepidoptera; family Noctuidae; genus Dasypolia; species Dasypolia templi. The sequence goes on along the minus strand of OY743137.1, from coordinate 4,910,703 downwards.
GTCAGATATTATGAACTACTGGCGTAACACGGATACATTTGACTTACATTATAGACAGATATTATGTAAGATGGCATTTATATCTGTTGAGATAAGAGTGAAGATAACAGATCTAGTGGTTAAGTATGTTACTTAGTAAGAATATTGCAAAGGTCTACCTGCGTATACGCAATAAGCACTTGACTTAATGCACTGCATTCCATCTGAAACAGATATGTTCACCACAATAAAAATGATTCAATATATACGTGTTATATAGTAACGAAGAATTTTTGTTCGTATGGTCTGGATTCGCGCAGATACGACTGGACGGATTTGGATTAATTTGGCACACAGATAATTTATAACCTGGATTAACAGATAGTGTACTACGTCCTACCACCCTCGCCGAGGCCCGCCGCGACGCCCAAACTCACGCCCTCCCCGACCCTTGCTCGAGCCAGCCACCGCCGCTGAGCCTGTAGGTTTAAATTCGTCCCAAAAACTCTCAAATCCTGCCAGCTAGTCCCTTGCTGCCCTCTTCCAGCGACGCCCTAAGACGAGGTCCGTACCCCACAGCACCCCCTGTGTTAGCGTGTGGTCGTTTAGTTTTTAAGTCCTGCTGGAGGCATTAATTTATTAGGGCAACCACAGGCGAGTCCGCTTAAGCAGACGACAACCTCATAGGTTGACCTGCGACATGCCATACACAACAAAAAAAACCTAGTGTTCTTTTGATTCCGGACGTAAAAATACCGCGGCGGGATTTTGTTGTGCACTGGATTTTCAACTCTCGGTGTTAAACCGAGGATTGAGAATCCAACAGCTCGCATCGGGTCGCGTCAACAGCAACAGCGCGTCGAAAAAACACTGTTGGATTTTCAACCCTCGGCGCTAATTTTTTGCGCGGGATATTATACTTGTGGATTCAACAGAAGCTAGTACCTACAGCTCAGATTATAACTAGTCATATGCTTCTTTACATTATATTGTATGAACCCTCCCCCTTCTTCTGTTCCCTTCCCTCTTTAAGAGAGTAAAGACACGTTCTCCTAAAATCATCTCTTTTCTAACATTATTGGAATCAGTTTCCCTAATCGGATCAAAATACCAGTGATTTAAATGAAGCATCTGCTTATCTAATCTCCAAGGCCTCATTACTGTGTTCTTCTCCTGTGGCTACAGATTCAAATCCATATATAAATTGCACCATCCCAATCTCACATGAAAGTGAATCAATTTCCCACAAGCGGTGAAAGCGGAGGTCACACTACAGGAACCGCTGCCTAGCAACGCGTAGGCTCGGGTAATTTACGCTAAGATCTGTAAATCATCGCTAGAAAGTGATTGTACCCCATAATACGGTCTGACCTCTGTTCTATGCCAACTAGGATTAGTGGTGTAATCATGTAATTTGAATGGTAATGCTGTGTTAATAGGGAAGGAAATACATAGAATTTGTAGGACGTTTATTTCTCGGATTGAGCGTGAAAGTCGTGAATGAGAAAGGATTGCCTAGTATGAAAGTTATGAGAAAATTTATATTTTTACGAAATTAATATTACCACGGTCAGCATAAAATCCACGTTTTTATATGCACGTGTTTCTGTAAAAATAAAATAGTTTTTCCATATTTTTTGACACAAAACTTACAAACAAAATTGTGCGCAATAATTGCAAAAGCTTTCAAACACCTACATAGCTTTAAATTATTATTCATTGCTAAGTTCGTTGGCAACATTTTAGCAAATAGACTTGCGGGGCAATTGCGTTACACCCTAAGAGTAGGAATGGCTTTCATTTTGACAGTTTAACATCATTCATTGCATTATTTACGTCGTTGAACAGACAATTTTTTCGAACATATGAAGCAATGGATTAGCAATATCCATAAAAATGATTCAGATTTTGATTAATAGTGTTTTACGCAACTGCTGCTCACAAACTCGCATACAGATTTAGTTTGTCACTACACCCTTTAAAAAGAACAGTTGGATAAACCGACTCACTGCAAATACGCAAACAGAGACTCTCTAAGCAATAACTTAATAATTTCTCCATCACTTCAATTAGTGGCAAAACAAGAAAACCTAACCTAATCAACGCTTTACAGTATCATAGTAAAGTAAGGGCGAAGAAGCCATTAAATGTACGACACAGAATAATATGCGGCACACCGACACGTAAAGTACAGAAGGTTTGTTGTATGCAATGAGCGAGATCGCACGCAGACACAGACACGCTTCACATACAGGGAGTGCAAGCGCACTTAAGAATGGCATTCGGCTGGGGTACCCTAAAGGCTTGATACATGGTACGAAAATTAACACACGAAAGAAGCCCGACTCGCATGAACTTTTCACTCGATGACAGTAGGTAATACTGGCATGTAGCTACTAAAGGAGAAGCTAGAGCGAGAAAAGACGAGTGGCGAGAGACAGACATATGTGTGATGCAGTCACACGGTTGACAGACAGACTGTATGGCAGACTGGATGCGGAAGCCAGGACAGGGTGTTGTGGCGCGGCGTGGGAGAGGCCTCACTAGCAGTGGACTGCAGTAGGTTGATTTGATAATGTGAGTCACACGGTGCAAGTAACTGCATTGCAGAACTGACTAAGTCAGCTGTCACGCTAGCTGGCACTGCGTCACCAAGCTTTGAGATGCCGCCGTATACATCTTTGTGTGCGTGTACGTTTTTCGCTAGGTATGAGGGGCCGACCTTCTGTAGGTACTATTCTGTGTTACGACGCAAAAGATTGAACCGTTAGTTTTTCTCGCGAACACGCCGAAGAAAACTCATTCACAGAATACCTGAACGATTATGTCTTGATTCAGACTTTTTAGGATTACTTCTCGTTAAAATAGTTACGAACAGTTTTTATTAAACGTTCAATATGTAGTATTTGATCGGCAATCTTGTTCTTACATAAATCTATGTTGGATAGTTAGATACTTACTGGTGGGTCTGTTTGTACGTTTGTGTTGATGATGTATTTTTGAGTTAAATTATTAATCATCGTTGATTATAGTTAGTCACATTTCAATTTAGTTTCTAGGTGTAAATAGTTAGTTTTGTAATAATTGTTTATAGACAATTTGTGTAACACTTTTTTAGTTAATTTAAATGAAGTACGAAACTAGAATAGAAAGAATATAAAGAAGAATTGTGAGTTATCCATCTCACGATAAAATAAAATGTGAAGCATTATTGATTGATTAGATAAGTCCTACTTTCGGTAAGGTTTTTATTGTGTGTAATTGAATCGTTTGAAAATAAAACGTAACGGAAGTACCTAGGTTTTTATTTAAATATCAAGATTTGATAAAGAGTTATAGAGAACTTTATACAAATACCAAGCGAGAAATCTTCGCGCACCGCTTACACATTGGCACCTGCCTTACTCAGCAGAAAATTCCTAGGCAATTTAGATTTATATCCAGACGGTTCACATAACACGGTCACACGCAATCAGAGGGTAAACAGAACACTATTATTAAGAGCGGCTTCATAATTGTGTTCTTAGAACTAGTATCTAAGTGATTTCATTAAATAATACTGGGAAAAATTAATTGATTTCAGGGCAGTAAAGTGTGAACTTGTTCGTAATTGCGGCTTTTAAGGTACTACTAATAAATGATGAGAAATTGTATTTTCATGGAAACGAGGCAGGGAGCAGTGGTGGTCCAGTGGTAACGACCCCGACTAACGAGTTGTAGGTCTTACTTTGTGGTAATAATTTCATCACCACTGCTCCCTGCATCACACTGCAACAATATTGGTAATCACAAAAGAAGTTTTTTGACGAATAAATCAATAGGAAATATGTAATGATTTTCAGAAGACCTTTAAATAGTGCATTATAAATGTCCATGTTTGATTACAAAAGGCTGCAGTATAAACTAGTATTAATTTAAGAAAATGATTAGTGTCAAAACTAAATAGGCTTTCCTGTAATCACTATCAATTTATAAGGTAACAAACTTGAATAATTCAAAAAAACCTTTGCTCCAAATAATTTATCCAAAATTGGATATTTGTTAATTAATACATAACTCAGTTTTAGTAAAAAACTTGACTGGAAGCGGTAATTGTCAAGAAATTGTACTTTAACGAAGCTATATTTTGCTAGGTATTTCAAGTATGAAGCTGAACCATAATTATGACCATAAATATTATAGTTGGACACTTCATTCAGCAGTAGATTATGATCTTTTGAACTGTAAGAAGTACTTACTTACTATAATTATTTTGATACTATATTTGATACGTGGTTTTGATTTCAATAGAACTAGACCAATGAACCGTCACTCAACTCTCTAAGTAGAACAAAACATTACACAAAGAACGCTTTCAACATCCTAGTTTTTCAATAAGTATCACTTAGCCAGCTATAGTAACGACGAATTATCTTATTATCTATGCAACATCCATCGTACGGAATCACTTGACCACTTTCTTGATGCAAATGTTGAGAGAAGAAAGGCTTAGGCAGACCATGGATTTCGAAAATAGGACGAAGACAAAGTGACATTTTATCAGTGATAACAATGATAGAAAAATAAGCGATTTATTAGATTGACGAAAGTTACGAAAAGCTTATGTCGGTCCTGTTAAAAGTCGTTTTAGAAATTCGAAACGTTTTGAAAGCTCTTGCTACTTGTCTAGGCCCTCTGCCCTCTGCTCTGCGTAGAATGACTGGGTTCTGTAGAATAGACAAAATTACAGATTTATTTTATTCATCTGTCATTGACAACACTCTTTTCTACGGTTTGTCGTCGCAGAATAGACAAAACGGCAGATAGAATAGACAAAATGAAAGATTTCTTTTGTTCATCTGTCATTGACAAAACTCTTTTCTACGGTTTGTCGACGGCAGAATAGACAAAATGGCAGATAGAATAGACAAAATGAAAGATTTTTTTTGTCATCTGTCATTTTGTCTAATCTTCCGTCGACTAAACTCGTTTCTTTGGTGGCCAGGTAACGCGTGCTAGACAGCCTATTTTTCATAGAGTTAGTTTGTAAAAGCAAAAAGCAATGACTGACAGAGACATATGAATTAAATAAGTTCTGTAGTTTGATTCACTTAAAACTCCCCAAAAATTATCTTAGAAACCAGAAGATAAGTAAGTAATTTTAAATTGACTAAAGCTAGCTTCCAAATTGCTTAAAACTTGTAACAGTAAAATGTGCTACTTGTACCATCTTAAAGTCAAAGTCAAATCATTTATTTCAAATAGGCTTGTTGAACGTCAAAATTTACAAAAAAATAAATTGAATTGGTTCTAGTTGCCCCTTCCAGAAGGTAGTTTCGACATAACATAACATCACGCCTTGTTTACCCGAAGGGTTGGGCAGAGGTGTACCTATAGTACACCCACATTTCGCCAGTTATGTTTAAGTCCCATGTAATAGGGGGCGAGCCTATTGCCATCTACCGGGCACAAATCCAGATACTGAGAAATTCCAGATAGAAAAACCCAATAACACGTTGCCCGACCTAGGAATCGAACCCAGGACCTCATGCTCAGCAGTAGCGATTGCGACCACTAGACCAACGAGGCAGTCTCGAGTAGTTTCGAATGGAGAAGAATGGGCAAGAAACTCCACCGTTACTCTTTCAAAATGTTTTACAATATTTTGTACTTGTTTTGTAATTATACGAAGACGATGAACCTAGAATAAAATTACTATACCACATAGTAATTTTGTTCCAGATTTCTTAGACATTCCCATTCAAATTCATCTATCGTACTTATCAATGAGACAGTATAAACTAATCAACCTTACAAAATCGATGCAAAGCAACAAAACCAATAAATTTTGCCACTACGTCTTCCACAGCGTAGCATTAACACGCTTTTAAACTCTCTTAGCATAAATAAATCAGTCACTCGAGCTGATAAATTGTGAAATCATTGCACCTATTATCGCTTTGGCGGAGACAGAAGTGGAGCAATGGAAATGCGATAAATTCTCCATGTAAACAGATGCTCGGAAGATGATTGGCCGTCAGCGATGATGTGATAGGTATATTAGTTAGTCTGTTGAGTGCGCGGAATGAAAGCGGATCAGGTAGTGTCAGTGTATTTAATTTCATGGCTAGGTTGTAGCTACTAACAGATTGAGCTTACCTGCATTATCATAAGTGGCAACCCTGAACTTGTGATTGTGTGGGTGTTCTATAGAATTAGTAGTGTAGCCAATGACTTGTTAGACATAGAAAATTAGAAATCCAGTCATTCACTTTAGCAAAAATACAGTCGTTACAAACTATGCACAATTAGCCTATAATCTTCCCACTGCTGGGACACAGGCCTCCTATTTGTGAGAGGCAGTGGGCTGTAATCTACCACGCGGGCCCTGCGCGGTTTGGTGGAATTTTTGGTTCTAGGACATGCCGGTTTCCTCACGATGTTTTCCTGCATCTTTTTGAGCGCAGTGGTGTAAAACTTATGTACATAAAGTGCCTGCCTGGGTTCGTACACACGACCTACAACTCGTAAGTCGGGGCCGGTACCACTGGGCCACCACTGTCCTAATTCTTAAATATAATTATATTATATTATCTGTCATCTAGGATGCACAGATTATAGTATCGATGATGGTCGGCTGTCTGCTGCCACCAATGACAAGCAAGTAACTGTTATTAATACTAACGAGCCAGCAAATGATCCCGTTTAGTAAATATACAGTTTCTAGGAAAACCAGTTGTAAAGCGATTATAAAGACCTGTCTATGGAGAGTTTTTTTCGAACTTTTATATGCCCTTATTGGTGTAGAGCTTTAAACCACATAAATAAGTAAGAAAACGTTGTTCTTTTTTTGTGACGGAACATTTTTATACTGTTTCGACTTTTTTGGTTGCTTCTCAGTTTTTTGACGAACCGACGTCAATCTACAGTAGAAAGTATTTTAGATTAGTATAATATCCATTTAATATAGAAAACCACATAAATGTAACGTGACGTCATGAAACCTTTTTAATTAATAAAATGCAGTCTAAAACACTTCGGCATTAATTTTTAATGTTTGAAATTAAACGTAGTTATGTGCAATAAAGGTAATCATAATAAAATTAGATCAAGTTTCACATAAAACAATTTTTTATGAATTAGTATTATTAAAATGTTTTTTTTAATGAATAGTTATGCTAGATCATATTTTACCCACACAGGTCAAGCACGAAGTCTTTTAATAATAATAAATCATTTTAGTGTTAATAAATGAAATGATAAATCATAATATATATGTTAATGAAGTGATAAATTATTTTCATGCTAGGTACATGTTGGTGGGAGACATTTGAGCACGATTTCAGAAAAGCACTAAGTACATACTAATATTTGCTACGGTACATTAGTAGGTTTTACGTTTTAATCGCGATGAAACAAAATTAAAATTATATAAAACTATATGACAGTGTGAATGTATCTAATTTTAACAGTACTATGAAGCAATTTTATTTTTCACAGATTAAGTGACCTACGTATTAATGTGGCCACACGACATAAAAACAAAGCCGGAACCCTATGTGGACCAATCGGGCACGCACGTTGCTATATATTTTTTAAAGTATTAATTGTGTCAATCAGGCATATTCTTTGACATTCTTGTCACTGACTCCTTTGGCTTGTGATATACTCGATGCGAAAGGCGATAATATGTTGTATTGTGGTCCTCTTGAGAGAATCCTATTTTCCAACAAAGTTTATTTGGACTCAATAATATTTAGCCGAATACAATTATATTAAACAGAACTCGTATATGAACTCCTTAAATCAAAACTAAACCTGTGTCATGGAAATCAGTGCCCTTCCGTGGTCAACTAGGTGTGATATCGTACAAATTACAGACATGACAATTAAAGTTTAAAATCCAACAGCGTGCTTTCATTCACCTTTCATTCATATGTCGCTTAGTGTAAATGAAAACGGTCATGAGTTGATTGAGTCGTCAAAACGAACTATTTCATGTATTATATATTTCATATTTCAACTATACATCGTATTCTACAATTAAATTCTATGTCCCTTATAACACAAAACATCGCTCATCTCACTCTTAACTAAAACTGCATTACCTAACAGCTACACAATTTATACCACCTGACGCGCCCTACATTCCGCTCAGATTTATGTCTGCGCCCGCGCCGCTTAGATCTCTCGCTTTGCTACTAGCGCTCAATGCAGGGAAATGCTTAATTTTATGTGTACTAATACCGTGTTTAACCTACTTTGGAAATTGATTTAGACGTTATTTTTGCTTTTACAATAAGTTTTATGGTTGTTGCGGCTGGGGTGACCTTTTTTGTTGATGTTTTATTCTTAACATAATTTTAGTAACCATTTATTGTAGTGAGGTGTTAAATATTTACAAAGCAGTTTATAAGTTAAGAGATATATACCTCAATCGCAAAAAGAATAGGTACTGAACTACAGGCAAACGAAATGGAAGACTGAATGACCCATTTAAATTATTAAATATTTTTAATGCGAATATTTACTTGTTATAAACGATGCTGTCACATTAGTCACACCTTTTTCAAGACTATTAATTTTTGTTACCTTTGCCAGACTATTTTTTTTTTTTTTTTAAACGATCCTCTTATCTTTACACCTCTAATAATTAGGAGAAGTCTAAATTATCACTTAGCAAAACAAAATCAAGATGGCCGCTTGCGTGACTGATATATTTTTAACGCCAACCACATTTCGATACGGTTACCTGACATTTATTAAATTATATTTTTATAAATTAGTAATAGATGCTTTAATTGAAATGGACTCCTATAAATACTCATATATTTTTAAACGATCCTCTTATCTCTTACACCTCTAATCATTAGGACAAGTCTATATTATCACTTAGCAAAACAAAATCAAGATGGCCGCTTGAGTGACTAATATATATTTTTAACGCCAACCTGGTGCCATATACGGTTACCTGACATTTAGAAAATTTAATTTATAAATCCGTTAACATTACCCAATAGATATATTAATTGAAATGGACTCCTATAAATATTTATACATTTTATCACGATTTCTATTGCAACGCTCTGAATGACTGATTTTATTTTCCAACACCTTATTTGGTATACCTGAATATTGATTATCATTGATAGGTCTTACTAGTACTTACTTTAAAAGCCTAGTACTTCGATAAGTTAACGTACTTCTATTAGCATTATCAAGCTTCCTTATAAGTATGGGTGTTAAGACTTGTACAAATTTTGTTGTCGGTTCAGGTACAGGTTTGATGTATGGAACTGGATAGGGTAGATCCTATAGTATGTTTCATTATTCTTTTAAGGTTTTCAGTTGTTTTTCTCTCGTTCTCTTTCTCATACTCCGGAATTTCCACTTTCATTTCTTCTTCTCCTTCGCCGTTCGTATCGGTGATTCTATAAATAAACCTCCTTGTTTAATAATATGAATTCATAGTATGTTACAATGTTTCTTTCCTCTAATAGTCAGCAACATGTAAAATAATAATTAATAAACTGAACAATTGCAATATGAATGCAATCTTGACACGTTATTTTTTTATTCCCTCAAATTTTTACATTTAAATTCTCTATTTTTATTTTGTTAACGCCAACGTTATAATGAATGGTTAATGTTGTTTTTTTTTTCTTTCTCACAAAGTTTTTCATCATTCATCATTTATTTTGTGTATTTTAATATCTGTCTTGTTTACTGCTTGATATGTTCATGATGTTGTCTTTTGTAAGGAGCACACATAAAAGAACCGCTTTTTATTATTATTTTGATTCATATTGTATATATCCTTTATCCCGAGATCCCAAATATATGAATAAATAAATTTGGCCACTTCGACAGCGTTAGCGTTGGCTTCGTCAGAAACACTTGTCTACCCCAAAAACAAAGTCTCAATAAGAGCATGTCCCAAAACCACATTACTGCACAACTTAAGCGTTAATTCAATTCATTAGCTTCGAAACTAGATCGACCGTTTAGCGTCCAATTTAAGTTATGTTCACGAATGTATGAGAACTTGTAAGATTGCCGGGGAACGAGTGAATGATTTGGCAGCTAGCAATTAATCGGCCTTAAAGGGAATTCAAGGACGAACTAGTGAATGGTTCGAATGATTGAAATAGAATGAGTGTTGGATTAAATGAATGGGCTTGTACCTGTCACTAATTGGTAATCAGACGGAGGCTTAGATTGCTAGGCTATGCGTTGCTTTACCGATTTGCTTTACCGATTTGCTTTGCATTTTAGTTTCTTTTTGCATGTTTTAAGGTTCGACTGCCTCGTTGCTCTAGTGGTCGCAAGACCTATTGCTCAACATGCGGTCCTGGGTCAAAGTGTTATTGGGTTTTTAGTAGCAGCTTGGACTTTGGATTTGTGCCCGGTTGATGGCAACAGGCTCGCCCCCTATTACTTGGGACTGAAGCATAACTGGCGTAATGTGGGTGTACTATAGGTACACCTCCGCCTAACCCTTCTGGCATTACAGGTGTGACGTTATTTTATCATGTGTGTGTTAAGGTTAAATGGTCCTTGGAGCCGGATTTTGCTAAGTAGTCGGAGGTGCCCGAACAGGTTCGTGGCTAAATAATAGATCGATATCGATCGAAGGTTAAGCCACACTTGCTACGGTAGGTTCGTGGATGGGTGACCATTACATATCGGAACCCCGTCATGCCTCGGAAAGCACGTTAAATCGTTGATCCCAGCTGACATTAATAGAGCTTTGACAGTCGTTACGGGCAGTCAGGTGCCCAAAAGTCTGACAATCAGTCTTACCAAGGGGTATCGTGTTACCCAGTAACTGGGTTATGGAGGTCAGATTGGCAGTCGCTCCCTGTAAAATAGTGGCTGCATCCGCTCACACTGGAAGTCACCCGTAACCTGGTTGGGAAATGGGTAGGCAGATTTATGACGCAGGTATTTATGATATGTGCAGCCTTTATATTATATTAGTCCATTCTAAAGCATGTTCTGCCTTTATTATATACAACACTATGCTAAGTAAGACATTTCTCACTACGTTCTTTATTACAGATCATTTAATTCACAAACAATGTTCAAGCGACACTTTACAATGCGAACGCACTGCGTCGATTATAGATCCATGTTTGGTCCATTTCTGTTGCTAAGGTCTCTCTTATGTTTGGTAGATTTGCGGATGCCATAAATACGAGTATAACCTTTAAACGTGTAGAGGCGCACATTGTTTCTTTTACAATTTTTTTTTTTGAACACATGCGCAAGTGTTCATTTGTGTGAATGTCGTTAGATATGATAAATCGGAATCAACGTAAAATTCCCAATATTTCCTACAAACACAATTATAAATGATTAAACAATTAGAAAACCAAAAACATATAATTATCTACAATTAAACTAACTAAGATCAGTATCAAAGTACGAGCAGGTGTTGTGGATGTGTCGATAACTCGTTATCGAGTAATTGATGTATCGATATCGATAAGTTTCGATTCGGGTTTTATTAGCCGTGTTCGAGATTACCGTACATTAAACTGAATCCGATTCAGGTATTTACGTAGATAGGTGTAATAAGAAACTGATAATGTTTGCTTGTATGCTGGCTGGTAGAGGGTGAAGCTGGGATTGGTAAAAAATATATGTTTTTCAATTCTATAGGGCTGGGTTTAAAGATGTTTCGATCGATCGACGCAGAAATTGCAATAAAGTATTGTTTACATTTTTCTGACGCAGAAGGAAACCATTATCAAAAACTTACTGAAATTATCTTTACTAAGATAAATGTCCTCACTCTTTATGACAGAGAAAATGTGTAATTGAGTTTAAGGCTCTTAAAAATTCAATACTGGTTAATAGCTAGTAGTTACAAGGTACTTGCGAATTTCATTTAGGTACTTTCAATGTATTACATCGAATGTCGTAATGGAAGAAAGCAGTCAACGTTGAAATATTTTAATGATTCCAAACTTTATCTCTAACGTCGTGCCGTATCAAGATAATAAAAGGAAACTTAGGAGACCTACTTGTCTTTAATACAGTAACTCGGTAAGTATCTACGCAACCTAGTTTTTAAAGTAATTGCTAGTACCTATATACACAACCACAATCACACCATCTCACGGTGTGTGAGTGATAGATAACACAAGCCCAACGTAATCCATTGTTTTTAATTTTTATTTTGTGTTCAGAATCTCATCAATCATTTCATCTTTTATCATAGTTGTTTATGATAATATTATAACCTCAAACTGTATCCTTTTTTTGTATTCGCACTCTTCATCCAGAAGACGAAAGCGTTTATTGAACATGTCACATATCGTATTCTAACTTTTTGATGAAAAAACTATATTATTATTTCCTTTATTTAATAAGGTATATACTTAAGAATTATATTTTTAAATATTAGAACTCAAAAATTATAAAACACATTTAAAAACATAAAAAGTTGTAGCCCACCGGTATCGGGAACAGGGTCCAAGCTACTGGTGGTTAGGGCTCCAGAAGAGAGAGGAACCCCCTCCAGAAGTACCGCTTTCGTAATCAAGCTCTTGATCCAGCTGCTCAACGAGAGCCTCTCCAGGTCAAGCCTCTTATTATTTATTTATTATTATTAAACAAACATACACCCGTAAATTTAAACTTTTACACGAGCGAAACCGAAGTCTACAGTTATGCGAAGCTTTATCAAAACTATTACCATACAAAGTCACCGGTCGTGACGTCAGATACGAACGTGCGCAGGAGTCGAAAATAAAAAAACAAGAAAGTTCTAAGATTCTGCCAAATGTATGCAAGATTATATCTGGCTGGGGAACTAGAAAATGGGTATTTTTCAAGTCGTGATTGCGTATTTTGCACGTTATTGTGGTGACACTATGTTTACGGTTGGAAGAATGACGTGGTTTTCGGTTAGAAATAGGAGGTATTTTTTGCAAAACTCGCAGATTTCAGCCATATTACTTAAATGTAGCGTATAATTTGCGAATAGTAGACTGTCTACATAGTATTCTAAAACTAAACAATTTTCTATTTGAAAGTTCACGACAAAATAGGTACAACACTTTTCAAGAAAAAAAAAACATTTTTCTAAACCTAACCCTAACCTCAAAAAACCATTACGCAATTCTCTTTCTCAACCACGATCCCAATCTAAAGCTAATATAAAAAATGGAACATAGGTATTACTTTATTTGAAATTCCAAGAAAGATCACGTCGGAGAGAGGAACCGCAATTTACCTGCCCTCCCCCTCCTCTAGAAGTTAATACTTTATGACTAAGCGCAGCGAACCACTGATGTTTAATTAAAAACGGGATTCAAAAGGATGCAAGCTTTATTTGTAAAAGTTAATTTTATAAAACAGTGGTGGTTTTTTTACGTAGTGAGCAGTGCGATTCGTTGTCTAAAAATATTTTAATTATTCTCTGGTCTATGTTCGATTATGTCGCTTTTATTATGGGCTTGTAACAATTATTCAAAGATATTTGTTTTTATAGTCGCTCCGTGTTTTAATACATAAACTACCTGACTTGCCGTCTTTACAAGCGGTAATTATTTTTTAAATAAAAGATTCGAACACATAACATTCGAAATATGAAAACGTTTCCTTTTTTAAAAATGCGCAAATTGTCACCTCTCATCAAAATCTATTTAAATAATAATTGAATACCGAAAAGCCTTGTTATTCTTTTTTCAAAAATGCCTCAAGGTGATGGGCTAACAGGCATCCTTCCCTTTCCGAACTTGACGGGTCGTATTAAAACGTAAAAGCCAACAAGACAGCCCGGTTACCTCTTGACATGCAATTTTCGGATATACATTTATCAAGTAAGCTCAACACTAATATATCGATAATTTTTGGTCGATAGTTTTACAACACCGTTACTAAATTATAATAATAACTCAACGTGTATAACAGTGCGTACGAAAGTTCTTTACGCACGAAAAAAAAATTGGTAGAGTAGCCTCATAATATTTTACGACTTAAGAATAAATAAGCGTTATCGATTCTGACATAAGACGTTAATAATAAAATACGGGAATGCTTAATTTAGTGACATAAACAGTGATGTGGCAGTCTCACATTTTGATTTTCTGGTATCGATAAAATAATGAATGGTATCAGTACCAACCTTGTTCCAATCCGAGGTGAGATTAAAACAATTATCTTTGCGATACCAGATTTGATCCCGACCTTTTTTGAGGCAGCTAATTTAATCAATTTGCGAACGATACCGGCTGTCCATAAAAGGAAGATTGGATTATGCTTTGTTCACAAAATTCCAATCTGTCTTGTTGATTGTCATGGTTATAATTTTGGTGTGCATTCAATTTCAATGCAATGTCAAACTGGCAGATGCTACCTTGTTTCCATGTAGTTAAAATTAATGTTATTTTGATTATTTACTTATACATGTGTTTAATCGTGCCGTTGATCTCTAACTGACACATAAAACAGATATACTTGCTTATTTAATACTAAAAACATGTTTGGCTTACCGGCTGTAGTTAGTTTAGTGTCAAAAAATTGCATGTCAGCATTTTGGCTTTATATAAGTGAAGTAAATTTTTGCTGGTATTTCTTCAACTTTACCTAAATCAACAAAATTAGACAGCGCATTGGAATTTCATGCCAATTAAGTTCCTCATGCAAAAATGTTTTAAGTTATTTTATGTTGAATATATATGAAATACATGGAACAATCATCCGCGCCAAACTACAAACCAAACCGGGATTAATAACTAAAATGTCAAAATAAGTATACACTAACCGAAATCTGAGCCCAACTTCAAACATTAAACACGAAAAATCCCTAAAAAACAAAAAAGAAACCAACCAAAGGAATGACTCGGCGAGGTTACGCTTTGTAATACATTAATAATAGTTTTATACTTACACAAAATTACCCATAATCATAAGGGATAGAAAATTGTTTCCAAATTATGTTGGAGATGAAAAAAATTGATGGAGTTTTGCATTACCGCGCGTTGATGAGACCAAAAAATAGCGAATGTGAATTTGGTCGCAGTTTGTTGATACATTATGTTTCTTTGATTAGTGTTGTGGTGTCGGTCGATGAACCTTTATTATTAAGTGTCCATTCGAATGGTGGGAAGTGTGACGTCACTACTTGATAGTGAGCCGTAATTATACAGTGCTTATGTACCGTGTAGCGGCGGTTTCTTTGATTATAATAGCTGCAAATGTGGAAAGACGTGCCTTTTATGTGTGTGTTTTTTTAGAACATTAGTTTTGAGTATTTTGGCTTCTTTAATCAACGTATGGACAATTATTTTACGTTTGTATTTACATTTGCAAATCACGAAAAAAATTACTTAGAAACATCATTTACACAAAGTTCAGCTTATTTTTGAACGACACTGTCAGTTCTTGGACCAGCAACGGTGTTTAAAAACCATCGTAAGTATTATCGACGACAGTCACGCATGACCCTTTGCAAAACATTTTCGGCTGCACGTTGAAATCGTAGGTTATCCCGCCCTTTTTTTGTTTGACCAATGAGTGAAGGGTGACCTTTTTTATAAACGCTAATTGTTTTAGTTTGACAATGATGAATAATGTCTCTTAGGAAGACGACCCTTTTGTCGTGATGTACATCACGACAAAAAAACAGCAGCTTCCCTTATCACCTTATCCCTAAAAGCACGACTATCACTCCCACAAAAATAAATCTATAGAACCTCTTCATAAAACATAATCATGATGACGAATTTAATTGTTCGGGGTTTGGTGAAAGTCGGTAACAATAGGAGCATTCCATCTGAGAGGCGGGAACTTTTCAATTATCTTCCATCATTGTGTTAAAAGTCGACCGTAGTAGCTGTTATTTTGTTTATGGGGTATGATTGTATTTTTTGTTGTGGTATCTGTTGTTGAGTGACGTAATGTTGAGGCTTTTTATAAGACATTGCACATCTGTTGTTATTCAACTTGGTAATCTAAACTAGGTTAAGGCATGTTACTTTTAGGTGGATACTTAAAAAATAATCAGCATATGGTTTTCCCATTGCTGGGACACAGGCCTCCTCTCATTGGGAGGGAGTGGGCCGTAATCCACCACGCGGGCCTAGTTCGGGTTGGCAGATGTCACATGTCTTCGAAATTTTGGTTTTAGGACATGCCGGTTTCCTCACGATTTTTTCCATAACCGTTTTGAGGGAAGTAGTGAATAAATAATTTAAAGAAAGTGAAGTGCCTGTTTGGGTTCGATCCTACGACCTACAACTCATAAGTCGCGGCCGTTATCCAGTGGTAAAAGTTAAAAAGTGCAGTGGCCCAGTGGCCACCACTGCACTTTTTAACGGAAGAAGACTTTTGCATTTTCTTAGTCTGAAGTTTAGACTTTAGCAAAGGAAAACTATTTCCTATTTAGCAAAGGAAAACTGCAATGGGCTAGATTTCGGAATCCAGGAATTTAGGAATCGGTAATTGGTTGTCATATAGCACGAGACTGAAAGGGTTTCTCAAATGTGAAAATCGGTTAATTAAATAAGTTACGAAAACCTCTTTTTTATCCTGAAACCTTAGAATCCCCGTGTTTACCAAAGTTAGGCAAGACAAAGGGTTCAGATTCCTTATAAGTTCTCTCTTTAATGTTTCCAAGAATATTAGAAAGTGAAAGAGAAAAAATTGTATTGAAAATAGATTTTCAGTTGGTTATCATGGTGCGAAAGTCATAAACATTGAACCGTAGAAAAGGTTACCAGTTGTACTAGTGTAGATAGCAGATGAACTAGCAATGAGTTATGTAATTTTATCACCGTGTCTGTAGCAAACTCGCTTTCTAAGAATAATTCCTTTATCCGTATTAATCATGACTTATTTATGAAAATTCAATTTAATAATATACATTTTAAAAGCTTCTAAAACACAATAACTCTAACTTTACAAACCCAAATTAAACTCTGACAAAAAAAAAAACTTTAGTGCCATAGACAAGAGAATTACAATATTGTGCATGAAATTTTTAAAACATTTAAATCGTATTCTATTCTGAATTCAAAATTATCATGTTCCACATTCAAAAAGTCGTTTATATGCTGATCTGTGGTTGAAAACAAAATGCATCGACAACTTATTATCCCGCACAAGTTGAAAATGGAACGAGAGGTAATCTATGTTGTTCTAAAGTGATCGTAATTAATGGTCTAAGAACCTAGGATCATTGAATATCTATTTCAGAAGACAAATATGTAGTGTATTTATAGGGCAATGAGAGTACTATGAAAGACGATGATGTAGCAACCAATGAGATGGACTTGTATAGTTATAGACATTTACCGGTTAATTTTGATAGAGTTTCATGTGAAGTTTCTTGAAGGTGACACTGGGCAGAAATGTGAAAATGACCCTAGAAACAGTATTTCCTCGTAAAGTTGAATCCATCAGTATGCAAACCTGGCTGAGTTTCCTACAATGCACATGACCTTTAAGGAAAGCGGCCAGCAATAGGCAAGAGAGACGATAGGGTACAATAGATATGTAAAGGTTAGTGTATCGATATCGATCTTCTAGCGAAATGATGAAGGCACCGCCATATTCAGGTCATTACTACGTACCTTATTGTGTTGAAACTAGAGATGGGACATCTTATCTATACCAAAAAGAAAGTGGATTTTTTTATGGTTGGTAAGAAATGAAATGACAATTTTAAAATACGTTTAAAACAGCAACTGAGCCTGAAATCAAGAAATTCGTCCATCTTTATTCCCGAATCGTTAAAAAAACAATAAAACTACCGAGCAAATTGAACAGGCATTATTTATTACATTAAGGCTCAAGCCATGCTATCTTCATCATAAATATAACACGAACTTAACGACATACATATATCATGTACTTACAAAGCAGAAAAATGTAACGAGACAGCCTACACATTCACAATAAAATCTAACAAGCGTACCTCGAAAATTGCACATAAGTAACATCGTTTACAGCTACATTACAACAAAACAATATCCCGAACTATCCTGTCGACATTTATCGATATTTCACATCACTGAGCCGGCCACCCCGCCGCGTCAATATAACCCAGCCAATTGTGTATGAGTCGGCTACAATTCACGGCTTTTCAATAACCTCTTCGCTCACCACAGATTGGTATCGGTAAATACCAAGCATAACACTAGCTCGCGTGAAATAAAACTGTATTTTCATAATACTAAGGTCGTATAAAAACGCACATGCAAAATTGTTAAAAGAAATAGTTTGTATATGAGCGCAGTGAAATTCTCTATGTGCGAAGGTAAAAAATTGGTGAGAGAACCTAATGACTTGGAAGGAGCTGTTTCGAAGCAAAAAATTCAGTATCGATTTATCAATTCAAGTTTTGGCGGACTGGTATCGGTATCTATATAGACCGTCACTATTTTGATAGAAACGTAACGCCTCTTGCTATTGAAATTTTTATTTTTTATTTCTCGGTACCTTTTTATATTGTGAAGTAGAAATAATGAGCGCATGACTTGTGAATTCTAATAAATTGCAAGTTTTTGTTATATCTTTTGCGTCAAAGCTTCAGCTGTGCATATACTTCTGTACCAATCACATCATTTCTAGCTTCTAATAAAAAAGTCTCACCTACACTTGAGCTGAGATCTATAAACGTTACTTAGCACTACTTTGGCTAAGCGTTATTCATGTCACTGTCGCATAACTGTCAAACTAAGGAACAAGATAGAGACGAGAACTAGTCTTAGCCGAGAAACGGTCTAAGTTACGTTTGTAGATCTCGGCCTTCATCGGATCAAACGTTTTTGAACTAAAACATCTGTTTATTGTTGTCAGTAAGTCACCACCGACACACGACACAAACTATAACCCTTCACTTCCAATCTGACAAGCTTTACCGTTAAACTTACTGTTTAAACAATATAAAAGTAAAACAACTCTTGAAACAACGTTTCTAACTTCCATTTTGGTCTTAGGTTGAGATTTATAAACGTTACTTAGCACGGTCTTTGCGTTATGTCTGACACTGTACAAATGTCAAACTACATCTGCTAAATGGAAACGGGAGCATGTCTGAGTAAAAACACAATCTATGAAACGTTTATAGATCTCGTCCTCAGTTACATAAAATTTTTGGGTTAAGAAAAGATAAGATTTATTTGCTCAAACTCAAGAATAAAAACGAGCTTGCAGGATAACACAAAGAAAAAGTCAGTTTTGGACATGTTTACAAAAATGAATCGTTTTGATTGTTATTAATTAACTTCAAGCCAATATAATTATTTAAAGTGAATTCAGCAAACAATAAAAAATTCAAAATGTCAACAATAAATTAAAAAATAAATGCTTAAAAGTCAGAAATTCATTGATATTGTAGCATAATTAATGCAGAGTTATGTCATGAAGTCAAGTTAGAATTATTTAGAAGTAACAAATCATTTACTTATTATGTACTAAAATAAATGTTAGCAAAATTCATTATGTCAAAATTTATCTGTAAAAATCGGAGACACTATAATAACATTTTTGACAGTTATAGCTATAACAACTTAGTTTTTAATTTTTGCATAAACAAGTTAACAAATTCTTTTTAGCTCCATTGGCAATTTAATACAAACGACTGGTGCCATATGAACAATACCCTCACACATTAAGGCAGTATTAAATTGGCTTAGATGTGTGTTATAGTTCTTATGTAAGTAGCATCCCAGATTTTCAATTCAGTGAGCTGACCATCTTTTATATACATGACTCCCAAGTTGTACCACAGAACAAATAGGCAAATCCCTATTACAAGGGACTTAAAACCGTGACCGTGTAACTACCAGTAGACAAACCTTTAACTGAGATTTATTTCATCGTGTGTCAATGTTTTATTCCTAATCGTTTCTACTGATAAAAAAAAAGATTGGCGACTCTCCAATGTTAAGTATCACATTCGTAAACTTGAAGACCCATACAGTAATTAATAAGCTTTTGATGTACATTTGGCTGACGTCAGCCATTTATTATTTGGAACGACTCTCGCAGATCCTTAATCTTAAGGCACGATGCCAATTTTTCCTGTATATTTTGTTTCTACAAGTCAGTAAAATTCCAGACTGTGTTTTGCTTAATTTAGAAACCGAATTCTCAGCAGCTGCTTGATATGATTTAGCCATAAAACTTGACTAATAAAGCGATTATTAAATATGAAATATCATCACACAAATTCACATCGGAAACAAAAGAATCAATTTTACTTTTTCAAACATTCGGAACACGTTTTCTTTCAAAACAGCATTCCATTAGTCTATACCTCGTGTTAGTGATGTGCGCATTATCGATAACACTCGCTTTCGGCCTCCACCAGTGCAGTGCCCCGACCTCGGCTAACGGTACCAGCCGTCAATCTTACATCAACCATTTTACGACTGCTGTTGCACATCCCTATTATAAAAACATAACCTGTAATTCTTATGTCATAAAGTTCAAATTATTAACAATATTTATTGAGCGGTTGTTCTTATTGGTTCGAATGTTTCTAGGTGTCAGATTGACGTATCGAGTGTACCTATACTTTGTTTTGTTCCTCGTTTTTTTTACGACACAGATAACGAAGGGTTAGCATTAAATCTCACAAGGATATTGGAACGGGTTATATCATTTCATTACCCTTTAGATATACCGCCTCGTTTGAAAACGGTGGTATTTAATTTTAAACTTCCTCTCGAGCGCGCTAATTAAGTTTGATAGGTTATATTGTAATTAACTTTGTAGAAATGATGACCAACATTATCGGTAATCGGTCAACTTTGATTGGGATATGAAAACGGAATTTTCTTAATGAAAACTTGAACTGGTTCGACTTGTTGCAAGGATCGATGTTACTAAGTACTTGTCGAAGCAACTTTAAAAAAACTTTAAATGATTAAGGACGTTAACGTTATCATTGTGGATGTGAAGCATCCAGCACACCGATTAAATCTTGAATTCTAAAGGATTTCAACAAACGGTTATTTACCTTATTATTCAACATAACATACATCACGCCTGTTATCCCAGAAGGGTTAGGCAGAGGTGTCCCTATAGTACACCCACATTTCGTATCATGATACATCATGCTCAGCAGTAGCTCTTGCGACCACTAGACCAACGAGGCAGGATTTTTATGCTTATTATTCACTTGTAAGTTTGTATGTATGCTTTTGAAATATTATTTTTGAATTCTTAAGAAATGCTGTAGGCTACTGAATCATGGCAACTTGAATGGGGTGTTAAAGATGGTACTAGTAGCACATTTTAATGTTAAAAGTCAATGCTTCCTTGCAATCTGGTATCTAAGTAAGTTGGAAGCTGGCTTTATTCAAATCAAGAAAAGGTTATAATTATTCGGTATTATGACATTAGAAATATTTATCTATCAATACTAAAATTTTTAGACGTAAATTATTTTTTTCTAAGTTTTTATGTAGGGACGGCATTGGAACTACCGGCAGGATTTGTAAAAATATATTTGAGTTTTATACGCCAATTCTTGAGGAATGTTATAAGCTATTTAATATCACGCCGTGATCCTAAGGAGCCAAGCAAAAAGAAAAAAAAGTCAAAAAGAATTCAAAGCGAAAACGATGAAGAAGTTTCACGCGAACGTTAAAGCGGATAGTCGTTTTTAAAGAAAAATCTTTTGCTCGCAGAGCAGTGTTGTGCCAGTGGTACCGCCCCGACGTAGGCTCCAACCCAGACAGACGCTTTACTTTGTGTAAATTATTTCATCACCACTGCTCTCCAAACGGTGAAGGAAAACATCGTGAGGAAACCGGCATGTCTTAAAACAAAAAATTCGAAGACATGTGACATCTACCAACCTGAACTGGGCCAGCGTGGTGGATTACGGGCCACTCCCTCTCAAAGAATGGAGGCCTGTGTCCCAGCAGTGGGAACATAAAAGGCTGATTATACAAAGGAAAATCTTTCGCTTACGAATGACCTCGCAACCAGATTGATAAAAGTTTTAAATGTAATGCGTTTCTGCGTAAATGAAGCCCTTCTACTGAGTATGCAATGCCATTTTTTAGGTTTTATTTTAATATAACTTAATGTTATTGGTAAGAATAATCACTAAAATAAAAACCCCTCACATAACATCACCGGGGATAACGCTAGATCAAAGTCAGCGAAAAGTATTAAAAGCAATCATAATCGTTGCTCAAACAAAAACTGTGCTTTGGAAAAAGCATGATGGCCTTTCCCATTTCATACCTACTTTCTAGGAAATAATTGCAAAGTAGATGGGAGCCGTTGGTGGCGATAATAAAGCACAAATGACTGCGCGTGCGATTACACGCGACAGGACGCGACAACTTCGCCTGTCGCCCGCACATTTTGTTAAGGATGGCTTGACATGTGCGATTCTACGATTATGTGTGGGCAAGGTTGCGAGTGTTTTCTATTCTCTTTTACGCTAGCTTAAAATATTATTCCTATGTTTACATAAGAGGGGATTACTGAGACGACGAGTATTAGAGATTTATGAAAGAATAAGACATTCGGGGGCAACAACAAATCAATATTAATTGTGGTATCTGTGTCTTACACCGGCACATGGTAAGCTACGCATCACACTGACGTCACACGAGATCCTGCATCGCGCAAGCTGAGTTTACCGCGCAACTAGCCTATATACAACGTCTCGACATCAATCATGGGGCAGTTGCCCACCAGAGACAACACCCGTCTGGTCGGGAAGATCCTCCCTATTCCATAGAGTATGAGTGAACTTTACACCCGTTCCTCATACCTCTATAAGGGTAAGGCAGGTAATAAAAACGGTGCTAGTGTCAGCTCCCAAAAAGTTAAGATTTCAAGTGATTTAAAATTTTCTTGTCAACTTCTTTAGTTAGAAAAATGACGTCGGGAAAAATAACTAACTCCCAGGCACTCTTTTCTTACAACTTTAATTAAAAAACCAACATTAAAAGATGCACCAGTATAACCAGCCTTAGCACTAGGCCTGCGGGTTCCGTGTGGGCCGCCCGCTGTACCGTTAAGGATATTCTCTTAATCTTTAATCGTACAACTGTTGCCGGCCTTAGACAATGTCGGATGAGTAATGTTCCTAGTATTTGCTAATGTCACATCTTGTTATGGAGCCAGTCTGTGTGAGTGAGGGTCTAATTGTTCTGATTTAGATGTTTTGTTTGTGTGTGTTTTCCGTGTTTTGTTTTTGGTTTAAGGAAAAGTTTAGGCTGTCGAATGAGCTTTTGAGATGACACTTCAGAAAAAAATTATTGTTGCTAAAAATCTTACTTACCCAACCTGAAATTAATTAGTTACATAGACCTGGAAAAGGGTCTGGCAATAATGAAGGAAGGGGTTTGCAAACTCGAGGGATAGAGTTAGAATGTCCTATTTTCCCCAAGTTGCCCAACTCCCGTAACTAGAAAGAAAAGAAAGATAATATGTTTATTTGCGGTGAACATGATGCAGAAAAGGATACAAATACAAAACAAGAACAAGCTGGAGGGAAATATGCGTTATATCCAAGCGAAACGGTCATCGCTCAGCATACTGCTACGAGCAAATGCGAGAAAGCGCCCCAGCGTTGGTTTTCAGCAACCACTGTTCTGACTTTATCACAATAATGCTTCTTCGAATAGGCCTTGCTGTTGTCATACTTCCAAGGTAGAATTTTAATAAGGCATTCTACTGAATACTTGAATACTGGCCTCTTAAGGGCCTTGACAAGGGATTAGGCAATCGTTTTCAAAGCGTTTCTTATTTCTACAATGACGTTCAACAGGATTGACATAATCTTTTCGGTAGCATACGTCATCTAATATTTTTTTGAATTTTGTCACTCTGCCTAGGACTTTTCATGTAGTCTAGGCCTTCTGTTCCTTTGTTTATGCTTGGTTATTAGCCATGTTTGGGAACATCATTATCGGCAACATTATGACCGCCTGTCTTTGGAAACTGCTGACAGGCGTTGAAATTAAGTAGGCTAGACTTACCTACTTAGCAAAATGCTTTGATTTTATGTTCAGCCTTTAAATTCTTGTTAACGGTGCTAGCGTTGAAATTATAAAACGGAGGTGTCCTGAACTTTCAACTTATGAAATATCATTCTGTGATATTTAGATCTAAGAGTATTTGCTTGAGGAAGGAACATATTGTAGTAAGGCTTAAATCGTATAGGATTCTAAGAAAAAGTTTTTTAGTTATGTCAGAATTTACTTCTGATTGTCTATAAATTTTATATTTAATGATCATCATCATAATTTCGGCCGAAAGACGTCCACTTCTGAACATAGGCCTCCCCCAAGCACCGCCACTTCGACCGGTTCTGTGCCTCCCGTATCCTTCGGATTCCTGCGGCCTTCACAAGGTGATCGGTCCACCTTGTGGGAGGCCTTCCAACGCTTCGTCTTCCGGTATGCGGTCGATAATCAAACCTTTCAGCCTTGTCGGCCGCCGTCTGTTCTGCGAGCAATGTGCTCTGCCTCTGCCACTTAAGTTTGGTAATTCTTCGGCCTATGTCGGTTCACTTGGTTGTCCTGCGTTTCTGATTCGATTACGTAGGGAAACTCCAAGCATAGCCCTCACCATTGCCATTTGGGTGACTTATTTATTACTGCAGTGATTATAAACCTGCGGATACCGTTAATATTTTTGGTCTTACAAGTTTCATGCTGCAGTGTCCTCCTAGTTGATTCTCATTATGTAACAAACTGCAGTCACCAATCCTATTTCTAAGCACGATGATTATCGAAATACCCATTTTGATTAATCGTGGCGCTGATATTACAAAACGGACGTTTCATAAAATGATAACTAACCATGGTTGTCGTACTGTCGTTATGTTAATGCAATCCAATCAATATTAATTTTAAGCCCTGTTTACTATTTAACATGCACTGGCTTCATTTGTAAAACCTACGCAGGGTAATTTTATTAATCACTTATAAGCTAATCGAAGTGTAAACGGACTACCAAACAAGATAACTTGTTTATTGGCTATGAACGGTAAAGCCTTACGATTTAACTTATTTAGTGTGTCATGCTGAGTTACTGTCAGGTAGTTGGTTAACACCGGTTGTAGTTAGATAAACCATGTTTTTTGATCGTCATAATCAGCCTTCCTTATTCAAAATTGTTGAAATTACGGTCAATATCACCATCCTTGACAATAGTCTTCGTGATTGCAAAGTTCGTTTTTTAAACCCACATACTAATATGAAATTTCAAGTCTTTGGGTTTTTGCTTTTTAGGTTATGAGTTCGACCTAAGCATTACACCTGTCAAAATAGTATCTGGGTTTAAAAAACGAACTTTTGACATAACAGTTTTTGCTTAGCATAAGCATAGCATAATCAGCCTATCATGTTCCCACTGCTGGGACACAGGCCTCCTCTCTGTGAGAGGGAGTGGGCCGTAATCTACCACGCGGGCCCAGTGCGGGTTGGTAGATGTCACATGTCTTCGAATTTTTGGTTCTAAGACATGCCGGTTTCCTCACGATGTTTTCCTTCACCGTTTTGAGAGCAGTGGTGATGAAATAATTTACACAAAGTAAAGCGCCTGTCTGGGTTCGAATCTACGACCAACAACTCGTAAGTCGCAGCCGTTACCACTGGGCTACCGCTGCTCTACTGTTCACTGTTTTTGCTTATCACATACAAATAGACCATGTTGGTCTGTAATGCTGGAAACCGTGTTCTCCTCCTCACTTAGCCATCCTCTGACTGAAATTCCTTCTCTACATAAAACAGCCATTTAGCCATTCAAACAACACAATCTCTTCCGTCAACAGCTGTCAACAATTTATTATTAGGAAGGAATACCACCCAAGTGATGGGCGGACCGTAGAATACCGTAAAATTTACGCGCTAGTGATGCACCTGCAAATCGATACTAGATAATTATCGATGTATCGAATGGTGCAGCCCTTTCCTTGTTTGATCTCCGGACATAGCAGGCCGCAGAATTTATTGCTGATTTTAATTGGCAACACTGTGTAAACGGATAGTTTGTGAGGGGATTTATTGAGTGTTGCCAGACTTACGGTTACGGTACGTCAATATTTCCTTTTGGTGTTGCTATGACTGTTAAATGTTTTTGTCGTCTTACGTTACTTCTCGTTTTCCGCGGATATTATCAGCGTCTGGTTTGTTCCCAACTTGGTAGTGGATAGGGTTACTGCTTAGTTCATTATCTAAGACATTGGCAGTGTCAACTTAACAAACACCCATTATTTTCTAATGACTGTGGAAGCCAAGACGTTACCAAAACTTCTTGATACTTGTTTCAAACTTTGCTTTTTTAAGATTTGATAGGTAGGTACATCGAAGTTATTGGAGTATATTATAAAGAAGCTTTACTTCATCATAGCTCAAAAAAATCTAAGAATAACTTTGAAAATACATTATGACATTGCTTATTCCCACTGACACATCCACTGCGATCTAGGTATAATATTATTAAGCCGTAACTTTAGTTTATAAGACAATGTGTGTTCTGGAGAACAATGGCTCGTGTGAGCACCATTTACAAGTACTTAGGGAAATAAAACCATTTGTATAGTATTGAGGCTTTGGTGATTGAGCGAAGACTGTCCTTATTTTGGATTTGTTGTTCGGAAAGTGTGATGATGATTGTGTTCCTTGTGTAAGATCTCAGTTTCTAGGTTAACACAATGGTCTTGCTTTCCTAATAGATGAATTAAAGAGGCTTGAAGAATACAGGGTGGCAAAGACATCGACCCGCAAAACTTAACTATGGATTCAGAACATGGTTTTGAACCCCCAGCGTTGAACCTTATCGTAGGTTTGATAACCTACGGTTACAGTTTTCGGGTCTTTGTCTTTGCCACCCTGTATATCAAAATAAAGCTTAGCGAGCTTTGTTCTTAAATCGCTGAGTATATTCTATTGCTGTGCCTTTCGCAGTAAGTCAAGTTTAAGCTTGTGAGTTTGAGCTATGATTTCAATCCTCTACATACATACATACATATACATTAACTTACGCCACCTGCTACGACCCTTACATACTCATTTTACCTCGTTTACGTCCATACATCTGGTCATACACGCGCGCCGGTGTCGAGTACAACGTACCTGACCTTTCTGAAGAACATCACCAATAAGGTCACTATATGTCCTCATAGGGCGTCCCCTGCCAGCGTTTTCACTCACCTCTGCATTGAAAAAACAATCCTCTCGTGATAAGATATTATTGTATAGCCTGATCATTCAAAAAAATCCAACTGAAAACCTTCATCAAAACAAACAAGATCTCAGCATCGATGTAAAGGCGCCCTTAGACAACACAGTCCCTGACAAGCTAACAATGCTGTTAGTACATTTCCCGATGACGCAAGCGCAGCGTTGTAAATAATATTAACACATCGCGGTTGGGCCGTGTTCGTCGGCATTTGCAGAAAGCACGACGACGATATTTCGGTATTGGACCTGTGGTGTCAGTGCTGGCGATTGATTAGAGTATTTTTTGACATGAATCATATATTTGTATATTCTTATGTTAAATCTTTAACATTATTCACAAGGAAACTTTCATATGGTAAGGAAAGCATTTTAATAACTTTAACATTTGAAAAGAAAAAGCTGCGAGCTTCATTGGTTGAATCAAGAATACGCCGTTTAAATATTGAATACACTTTTTTGCTTTTAAGCTTACTAAGTTTTATTGGTTCTTAAAATTCCCAGTGTTTGAAAGACGCAAACACAAAGGGAATATTTTTGTTTAATTGGTTATAATAGTTAGTTTTACTAACGACAAAGTATTAACATCTCTCTTTACTTTTAAAAGACGCAATAACAATTTAATTTCAACAAATCGCCGCAACTAAGGCGCTACAAAGTACACAGCGTTGTTTTCCTTTGATTACAGACGAAAGGGGGCTGCCCTTTCGTTCGCTCGCTCATACATAGGGCAAATATGAGTTAAAATAACAATTTTGTAATATATTGTCGCTTGTACGATAAACATTTTGCAATATGGCGTTGAATTTTGAATAGAGTGGAAGTGGGAGGGAATGGGTATTGTGTCTTTACATCCATGTTACAATATTTACAATTTTTTGGTATTTATCGTAAAAGAAGCAATAATATACAATCGTGCGTGCGCTACATAATTTATTGATGTAGTTTTTGGCTATTTACTAGACATACATTTTTAACATAACTGACATTTTTTTTTGACATTACTGTAAAAATGTTACTTTTGTTATTAGTCTGTTTGTTTTATTATTTTTTTCTAAATATTTGACATTCTTTTTATTCGGCATCGATAGAATTTTTGTTTAATTTTGGGTTTGAATATTATTTGCATGCCCATGCGACTGTAGAATATGGAGGACTTTAATTTAAGAAAACATCTGTGTACCAATTACCCATGTTTACAAATATAAATCATTTGATTTGAACTGGAACGGCAATTTCAGCAAGAAGAACAGCATGACACCCACTTGATTGCCAGAGATTTAATACTAACTACTTTGTGAAAACTAAGTTACATGTCATACTCATCATCATAATTTCAACCGAAAGACGTCCACTGCTGGACATAGGCCTCCCCCAAGCATCGCCACTTCGAACGGTTCTGCGCTTCCCGCATCCTGCGGATTCCTGCGGCATTCACAAGGTCATCGGTCCACCTTGTGGAAAGCCTTCCAACGCTACCTCTTCCAGTACGCGGTCGCCACTCCAGAACATTTAGGCCTTATCGGCCATCTGCTCTGCGAGCAATGTGCCCTGCCCACTGCCACTTAAGTTTGGCAATTCTTCGGGCTATGTCGGTTACTGTGGTCCTCCTGCGGATCTCTTCATTTCTGATTCGATCACGAAAAGAAACTCTAAGCATAGCCCTCTCCATTGCCCTTTGGATGACTTTAAGCTTTCTGATAAGGCCCATTTTGGACGACCACGTTTCAGCGCCATAGGTCATCACTGACAACACGCACTGGTCAAAGACTTTCGTCTTGAGACACTGCGGTGTGTGGGACGAGAAGATATTGCGTAGCATCCTGAACGCTGCCCAGCCGAGTCGGATTCGACTATTGACCTCTTTCTCGAAGTTGGACCTACCTAACTGGACAATTTGTCCTAGGTACTGCAATCTCTTTTTTATATAACTAAAGATTTTTATTTTAACTTGTTTTAATACAACATAGGTACTTTGTCTATATACAGTAAAGTGTTGAATCCGTATCATACTCTCTATTTTAGCATTGTTATTTTCGCAAAGAAAAAAACACCAGAATAGCAACTTTAATGGATATCCACAAAATACCACCAACAAACAAATTTATTCCAGCATTTCACTGGAAAAATTATATCGATAATAAAATCGAGTAATTCGATCTATCGATATTGATGGGCCGCGTCGCGACCCTCACGACACTAAAGGCGCGTTAGAAATACTACGCTCATTTACTTGGCCCCGACATTGGAATTTCGCGCTAGGGATGTGCAATGTTTTGTGGAATTGTGGAATTCGTCGACGACTACAGTTGCGTCGCATTTCAAAGATTTTAGTGGCTTTCACTAAAATATTACTTGGTTATCTACTTAAACATTACGTCTTCGGACACTGACTTACAATTTAGTTTGTAAAAGTACCTGCTTCTTCACTTGATCTATCTATAATACAGAAACGCTTAAACATACATGAACTTACCACAACCAGGAAAATTTGCCTTAAAACCCCGCAAAATAAAAAGAAGTAATCACCCATTTAATAAGAAACCTCTTTAACATAACTCACAAATTATTATTCGATTCAACCTAATCGACTAAACGTAATCGAGTCTAATTCCTTTTCCAGCACGTCTAGATTTGTTTTAAAACAGTTTTATGAACGTCAGCACTAGTAGTTCCAAGGATATAATTTAATCTACCCAAAGTCATAAATATTAAAAAGCATTCACTTAAACAGCTGCTTAGGAAACGGCATGTTTTAATGGAAATACAAGACATAATTGTGTTTAAATTATGTCATTCCTCGGGAGTTAAAGATCCAATGAATCTTGAATGGGACAAAGAAGGTTGGTAATAATAATACAGACTTGTTATTGGCCCACGGCAAGGCCAAGACCTCTTCTCATACTGGAAAGTTAGGAGCATTGATTTGAGACTTTTAATGACTAGCACCCTAATTCACAATCTGAATAATTTGGAAGGATATTGCTAATCCATTGTTTTTAATGTTCGAAAAATTTGTATGCTCAACAACGCAAATAACGCAATGAATGTTGTTGAACTGTCAAAATTAAAACGATTACCACTGATAGTGTGTTACACTACTACCCTGCAGGGTTCCTCACCATATTTTCCTTCAACGATGTCAGCATTCTAGTTGCTGAGACCCAGTTTGGTGACACTGACTGGTTTGGATTGGTGACTACGAAAGCATTTTTTATTTATATTATATACACGCTTTTAAACAAAAGACACGAATAATTTTCAATGAGGGCAAAAACGCCTTTGTACTTAACCTCTTTTTAAATAGCGATTTAGTGTCATCTTTAGGTTTCTTTATCGGGTCAACTATTATAATTCACATTTCTGTCTTCACACAGCGCCTTACCGCATGTTCAATTTATATTTGGCTAGATTTACAGAGGTTTAAGAACGTTAAAAAGTACTGAAACTTCGCCATAACGGTTAGCTAACGTTTCCTTCCAACTTCGTCAGCTACCTTAAGAATGGAATGCCATTGGTCTTCAAGTCTGTTTGTTTGTTGAATGCAATGCTTAGGTCCCGTACCTACTAGTTGTAAGGCTTGTTCAACTAACACTTGTCAACTAACGTTTAATATGTTGTGATGTCAAAGTCGATCGCTTTACTAATATTAACTTTACATATTGACGTAAACCTACTTATAAAATATCATCCAAACATTTTTTTTGTGTTTATGATATTATTTTTAAATGACATAAGCAATCAATATTGTTAAAACTAGCTAATCCATGTCCTGTAATAAATGTATGTACTTATACCATTATTTGACCGCCACATCATCGAATCAAGACCATTTATTGTACCATATTCTGTCAAATAAATGATTATGATTATGAGTCTATTTCATCTTAATATGCGCCAGGGGCACACGGCAAAATATGATGATACCATTGGCTAATCTTATGACCATTTACTGTACCATGTTCTGCCAAATAAATGATTATGAGGCTATTATATTCATCTCATTAAGCGCCATAGTGCGAGAAGCGCCAGGTTGCCCGTGTAATTCAAAATTTCTTACGTTTTTGTTTGCAATTGGCAGGTCAGTGTCATTTTGTATGTTGAATAAAATATGATTCGAGACCGTAACAAGTATGTATTTACAGAATTATCAATAATTATGAATATACATATATAAAATTAGAAGATTTTATATGCAAATTGCAAAAAACTTAATATATGCCTCAGCGTATTTTAATGTTACAGCTTAGAACCTTATTGTACCTTTGAATAATATTCATGCATTAAACCTAGATTCTATTTAAACAATTCTGACAGATTTACCAAGAACTTTAGTTGAAGCAAAATAAGGTAAAATTTCGCTTGTACTTTTCAAAAGCTAAATTCCATATAACCAAAGCGTAAATTCACATTTTCTTGCCTAATAAGGACCAAAAACATGTAACACTTATTTATAGTAATAAAACTAAATAACCAAAGAATATAACCTGCTATTGTTTCCTACGTAACATAAAGTAAATAAATAGTGAGGACTTAATAGTGAGGTCAAAAATGTAATAGAAACTTATATGAAAATGTTGGTTCGGCTGTTGGGGTTATAAATCGTTATTGTTTACCCCGTTGGCGTATTGGCGTGAAATCTGACTGTTCATTGGAGGTCTTGGCTTTAAATACGGCTGTGCATTTACTATAGACCGTGCGCGATACGGTCGTTTTGGCCGCAAAAGTTTTGAGTCAGTGTTACTTTCCTACGACATTTTGATTGACGCGTCAAATAATAATGGCAGAATCTTTATACTTGCTGTCAAACATCGGTTTTGATTGTAAGTGAAGATGGCATTTACATAAAACAATGAAGTGGTGGATCATAATTTAAACCACTATTCCTTATATTTTTTAAGCCCTACTATTAAATTGTTGGCCTGAACTAATTGTCTGAATATCGCACTGCCTAGACCATGGTCATTGATTATTTACGTGGCCGCAGTTATTTTGGTCGTAAATTTTTAGCTACCCACAGTGGAAGGACGCCTTAAACCAAACAAACTTCAGTTAAAAACAGTGACCGTGTGAAACCGTTCCAAGTTTTATTGAGTTTTGTTCAATAATATACCAAATACGATGGAATCTATTTTATCGGACATTTTAAAATTTCATTTAAATAGACACGCAACAGCTTATTAGTTTATTAGGTTCATTTTATATCTGAAATACTAGTTATAGTAACAATGGGAGGAACATGTACTCAGTAACGTTAGTAAAAGCACTCTTAAAATTCCTTAAGGGGCAAGCAGAGTGGGTTCAAGGTGGTTGTGTACCTACTTTGCAACTTCTGGTATACTTAGCATGTTTAAAAATAAAAGATTTCAAAGATTCTAGATATTTTACCACTAAATGCGTTTTATATTTCTACAAAAAGAGCCGAGAAAACCGTTGAAACCCCGCCAAAAGGTTCACCGGTGATGCTCGATCTGAACCAACCTGGCGTTGCCGCCAGGTTTAAAGATTCCCTCCCATAGACAAATATCACCCATCTCTCCACTAGTCCTATACTTTCTCTAGGATGCATATCCGGTCGGCTGATAAAGCCCTTCCTATCTTACGGGCACGTCTTCCCAGCGCCCCCCAGTCTACTGCATGACATCCAATGGTCATTGTAGCACCATGAAACATGAGGCTTCAAGGGCACATCTTGGGGTTCATTCGATTAATCGAATGGAAGGAAACCACGCTGGGGTCGGTGCATTTCATTAATTCATTTATTCATAAATTAGTTTCTATTTGTACTAACAATCGTCAACTTTATTAATTATTAAAATTTTCTCATGCCACAAAGAATATAAGACAATTTAAAATAACTTTGTGTATACTTTTGGCCAATTTATTTGAAGCACGTTTTATATAAATGAGATAAGAATGGCACGATGCGGGCCACATCAAACGTTTAAGGGATTTTACGACGGATGCATACTTAATTTGGCTTCCAGTGTATATATTATATTCACAAAAGTGTACTACGTAGTTATCTTTTAAAATTCTTGTTCACTGTTCAGCAAAAGGATCTGTTAAATATAATAATAATAATTAATAATTTTGTTTGTTTATTGACTACGCAGAAAATCAAAAATAAGCGTTGGGGGATGATAAGCTATGGTAATGACTACGCTACTACTACGCTACTACTACGCTACTATTACGCTACTACTACGCTACTATTACGCTACTACTACGCTACTGATACGCTACTACTACGCTACTACTACGCTAATACTACGCTACTGATACGATTTAGGTCTTTGAAAATTAGGTTTAAAACTATGTAAGTTTGTATTTAAAATTCCAATCGAAGTGGTACTGTATAGCTTCTTATAATTTACATTTAAATAACTAACTTTAAACTTTTTCGAGTGCCAATTACCAAGAGCTACACTGCGTAGCGACTTTAAACACACAAACCTTATTTTCCAAAAATAGTGAAAACGTTTAACTCCAACTCACAGGTCAACATTTTGACATTCAGGCAACACGATCCCTTGCCGTGACGTCACATATTCACGACTTTACATTCGGTATGCACACATGCTCTTGCGATGAGAACATTGTTTATCATAACCATCGTTGTCATAAAGATATTTTGATGATAAGTTGGGATTTTTCAAGCTTTTTTGTGTGACTAAAAGTTATCTTATCCTTTGAGTCTACCTATTGTTCCTACATACCTTGAGACCACTAAATTTTACAATTAAACGTATACTGGAGCTGCGAACAGTCGCAATGTAAACACGACAACTACTGAATTATATTAGCAATTACATGACAGTTAATGTAATGATTGTTAGCCCCATTAAAGATTCCCCTCAGGAATAGAAAAATGGCAACACTATTCAAGTAACAACTTGGTCAAAGCTTACGAGCAAAGCATCATGTGAAATTAATATTTGCACGAAGCAAAGGGCGATGGCAAACATTAAAAAGTAATAAACGCCATTGATTCGTATAGCCTGAGGTTGTGATGAAACAGATGCACAATGCAAGTGGAAGTTTGCAAAGGGCCAGAGGAGGCCAAGACTGACCGACCTATCACGATCATATTGAACGTATTGCAAATTACATCCAATAATTGTGTACTTAGAGATTAGGCAGTTATCTAATGAAAGCCTTATCTTCTGCTAACCATGTCTTGGCGACAATGCCAAGATGTAAAAATATTTTTTCACGTTGATTGTCGGGTTCTTTGTAAAAAATGAGATGTGTAGTTTTTTAGGTCCCAATTTTTTTTTGTGTGTCGTAATTACTAGCAATTTGAACTAAATTATTTGGTAATGGATATATCTGTCCAGCCAATAAAAACCTTATCAACATAACTAATGAATAACTTATTCTTGTTTCAGGTATGCAAATGCGAGAGAAAAATTAAACCATTTTACACAAGGTGTCGTAAGTAAAGTTTACAAGAAAACTTCGATAATATAGTCAACAGTAATTTATCTATTCATTTAGTGATGTTTATTTATTATAAAAATTAAGTGTTGAATGCTAATACAGGCTTTTAAATATGCATAATGAGCTGTTAAGATGTGTAAATAATAGGATTAAGTATATTGGGCAGTTTTAATCCTCGGTATCTATTGGCATCGATCTTAAGACGAGCAGGATATATAATTTATTGCTAGTTTTATTAATCATAACTTTCAATTGATGGACATGCTCGAACTGAACTCTGGGAAAGATTCAGTCAGGATTAAGCTACAGGAAGTATTTTTTTTTTGTGAAATTGAGAGTATTTTATAAACGCATTTTAGATTTTGGATTTCGTATCTTTTGATGTCAATTTTCATTGAAATTTTGAAATAAGTAAAGAAATATTTGGTTCAGCAACGAGCACATACCTAAACTGTACTTGTATATAAATTATGTACATTATTTTCTTACAATCTGCCCGATAAAGAACTTTTTCTCATTCATTCGCTCCACATCGATCCTAATTCTTCACCACACAAACACTTAACAACAAGACGATACTCCACAAACCACCTTATCTGTCTATTTCATATTTGACAACCGAGATAAATGTGACACTCTAAGACACAAGCGCCAAAGCGGCTTATCTACATGAAACACGTCGAACCAAAAAAAGTGAATGATTTATAAATATAATGTCTTAATTAGCTAAAATAAGATTAATTAGATACCAGATCGCGGATGTTTGTGAAACTTTTAAAGTGTTAGCCGATAAAAGGAAGTTATTAATTTGAACTGTCAATACTGTGCCGTTGAACTTGGCCCGACGTGTCGGGGCCTGAGATAGTGGAGTATGCTGCTTGCATAACTACCTTCTTGTAAAAGGCCTCTGTATTATCTAAACCTAATATATTTTTTTATGATATAATCATTCAGCATGGTCCCACTGTAGGACAAATGCCTCCTTTTTCTTTTTCCACTCAACTCGATCCTGAGCCAATATGGACCAATCCCTTATAAATATAGGCGTCTAGTTCGTCCTGCCATCTACTGCTGGGTTTTCCTTGAAGCTGCTGGACGTTTTCAGGAACTCATGCTGTGGTGGTCTTAGCCAACAATGCATACGGCATGCTTCAAACGTGTCCGGCCAAGTCCCATTTTGGGCGACGTCTGCAATTTGCGTCTTAGAGTGTAGTATCGTGTTCCGTATCTTAACTTAGTGCAGATATTATATAAACACGATCAGCACTTTTAAAACCAGTTCAAGAGCTGTCAGTGTCAATATTCCATAACAGTTATGAAACTGACAGATCTCAAACACGTTTTATATGTGCAGAACGAGTTCAGATTCATTGTTGAAATCGGCTCTAAATTGTAGAAGTCGCCACATATTCTATGCTTCATTTGAACGATATCAAAGATTGATAATACAAGCTGTGTGCTATTGGGATTCTCATCGGCATAAAAAAGGAGAGAGGTGTCATGGAACACCCAGTTAGAACGAAGTTTCTTTCGCTGCTTACGTATTAAATAACAATGAAATAAATTTACATCGTTTGAGTTGAGTAACTAAATGAAAAAAGTAATAACACACTCTTATGTATGTGTAATCCTCGAGACACAGAGAGAGAGAAAGTCGCGGTGGTATTACGCTTTTTCCATATGTGATGATTTCTACGAGTGATCTACGAACGAACTTTCAGCAAACCCGTTTAGTAACTGAATTTAAAATAAAATCTTCTTACGTGCTTACTTTTATTTAAGAAACTTTTGTCCATATTTCTAGAGCTAGTGGTACGCCGCCTAGTGTCGTCTTGTTAGTGAGTGAATCAAGATAATAAAACATGACACAATGACAAGAGAAATGGTCTGTTTCTTTCCCAACAAAATAAAACGTTGCTTTACGAAATTCCAGAAAAAAAAATGCCATTTATCAGAAGCCACAATGCTACAACAATAATTTCACTTTTCTGTAGAATCTCGCATAAAAATGTGTTGAATGCCATTTGTATCAATTTACCTTTTAAAAACCAGTCGACAAAAGTAAATAAACATACCATTCCCACTTAATCAGCCATTTAAGTAAATTTATTCTGCCATTATTAGCAATATTGTCTCTCATAGAACATGCCAGTTCACAAGGACATATGAGCACCTAACTTAGACATCTGTCCCACCGCCCCGACGAAGAAACGACTAGTTATCTATTTAGTTAGAATATTTTCTCGCTAGAAATGTACTAATTGTAGTACGTTTCGAGCGAGAGAGTAGTCGATAAAACTTAACTTTACACTTCGTGCCAACAAGGGCGCTTAGTGTCGATTTCACTTATTTTACTGAACGCGTTCTGTTCAGCTGTCAGTGTCAAAATTCTATAGAAAATTATGACACTGACAGCTCTTAAACGACTACGTTTCACCAGCACATAAACTAATAAGTGCTGATCGCGTTCAGTTTCAATGGGCCAATCTACCCTTAATCGTTAATAATACAGTCAACACATTTCAGGCCATTTTGGCAATAAACTATATTATGTCAATGTTAAAATTCCTTTTAAAGGTTCGTCCCGGTTCACCCCTGTATCCTTATTCACACCGTTTTACCCGGTACACATGTTTATAGTTGATCGCTGACTGTCCGCACCGCCAGCGAGTACTCGTTTATCGCAGCGGCAGGAGCTATCAACGAGAGTACTCACGCAGCGACGCTCGCTTGGCGAGCAGAACACTCGCTTGATACATTCCAACCTCGTCGGCATTGCGCATTCGGTACTCGCCAACTCGTTTTCTAGTTGCTATTTCTACTCGCTTCTCGTTTATCGCCGGCGGTCGGACAGGTGCCTGAGGTAGGCTCGCATCTAGCATCCCACACCACTACTTGATGTTGAGAGCAAACTTCAAGAGTACGTACAGGAAAAAGACGGAGACAGGACTCAACAGGTAGCGTTGTGTAAAGATGTTTATGATTTACGATATTCCGATTGTCAATGAGCAAGGGAATTACAGTAGTCTGTGGTTTTTGTGGTAGGTTTTCATTATTTCTTGGTAGAAAGGTAGAAAATTGTTTTGTTTTAGGAGTTGAGTTGAATAGGTAGGCTATCTTTAAAGACTGCTCCATGAGGTGGGGCACCATTATTCTTAGCAAAGCAAAACGAGACAATATTCTTTTTATGAAGAGGATGATGTACATTAACTTATTTCGCCAGTTATGGGGAAGCCTAATGCCATCAACCGGGTACAATGCCAGAACCAGGCTGCTACTGAGAAATTGTTGATAGAAAAACCTGATAACTGTCCTATAAAAGAGGAATAAGTGCATTAAGTTTAATCATTTCAAAAGAAAAGTTTGATACATATGCTCACCGTGTTACTCCAATTTAGATGTAAAATACAGTCAGTAAAAATTAATTCTCTACAACTAGCTATAAGTATTAACTATCTCTTTAACGAACATCCTCAAAACTTCTAAATTTAAACATCGATATATTACTACAGGTTCTTGTTTCCAATACTTAAATATCAAAGTCGTTAACGTCTCGTTCCCGTAACATGTAATTCCTAACACAGAAATGCTAATAGATCGGCATTTAAAACTCCGCCTACAAATATAAGTGCAGCAAATACATTTTTGCATTCCACTTATTGAACTGCCTTTGAGCTTGAGAGAATCTCTGGAATACCTTTTAAATACCTTAGCGAGATGTTAATTATTATTGGTTATTTTAAAAGTGTAGTTCTGTATGTAATGAAAAGGGTAATATTAGGGATCCTCAGAATCGAATCCAGAAAAACAGGATCGAGCAAAATAGAGCTTTTAGTAAAAGTGACTAATTTTAATAAAACTTCAATATTAAGAATCTAAATTATGAAAAAAAACCTGTTAACTTAAAAGAATCGCATCGAGCGTAAATAAAAAAATATGATTAACTTTCTTTTGAGAAAGTAAAGGAAAATAATAAATTGATATTTCCTATTCGAGTTCGTTATAAGGTTTGAAAGGTTCAATTGAAAAGATTTTATGTATAAAATATTACGAGTATGCAGTCTGTTATATTATATTTTTAAGTGAAGTTTAGTCTGAAGTCCGGAATAGTCTTTTAAGAGTCCATTTTACAATGTCAATGCAGCTAGCGTTAAGTTGATGTGTTTGTTGTAAGCTGTAGCGAACTGGCAAAAATAAATAATTCACTTCTTATCAACATTGATATGACAAGTAAAATAAAGCAGTAAACAATGATATAGCCAATATAATCTAACATTAAGCTTCTTTCGTCATTGATTCATCCCTTGGTCTTGTGATTTCAAACATAAAAGTTTTTTTTTACACAAAAAACTGAAGAGTGAACACATAGATATTCTTGTGAAGTTTGTAAAATCATCTCAGCGCTGATTTGCTGGATTAGTTTTCATCTCTACCTATAGTTATTTCTCCTGACAAAATTTAATATGTTTATATGGATGTATCTATGTATTTGTAGTTTATTATTTTCGAGTTATCTATCCCTTTTGTTGCACCTGCCGTTTTTCTCTGGTTCATCACCCTAAGGTTGACTGGTAGAAAATGCCTCAGGCATTAAGTCCGCCTTTGTACATTTTATTTTTAAGTTGTGCATTTTTTTTTTAATAAATAAATATCATGATCTAATAAAGCAAGTTTATATCTTCATATAATGTTATACAAGCCACTGACCAATGCCCACACCTAAAGTTTTATAGCATATCTTTGCAATTATTCAAAGTTTATCAAAGCCGTGATATAAGTTTGAAATCTCCAACTCGTCTTGAGTAAGCGTAGTGATCAATGCCTTCTCTGTATTAGAAAAACCCTTTTCCCTACAGTTGAATTGGCTGGTATAATTTTTGGCGAAATTACAATGTACGTAGGGAGAATACAGGTGTGATATGTTACAATATTTTATTACTAGCCTTTGCCTGCGGCTTCACACGCGTGGAGGGAAACGTACTACCGCGATAAAAAGTATCTATGTGTTAATACAGGTCAAAAAGTATCTGTGTGCCACATCCAAATCCGTTCAGTAGTTATTGCGTGAAAGAGTAACAAACATCCATCCATCCTCACAATATTTCACTTTTATAATATTAGTAGGATAGTAGGATTCTTATCGAAGCCCATAATAACCCAAGATTTAAATAACAAATATGTAATAAAATCGCTTCCACTTACAACATGAACCACAGTCGACAGCAGCGGAGTAAGAGCGGCCATAAAAACATGCATTTACAACGTAAATACAGAAAAGAGGATGCCTGCGCACGCGCACTACTCCCTATTCTCATTCGAAGCCCGCTGAAATATTACATTTTAAATGTACCTACAGCCTGCGAGTTTTAAAAAGTTGCCGGTAATAATAGCTATTTGGTTGCCATGCTAATGTCAGGTTGAAAACATGGACGGTAAAGATCTTTTGTAGGTGATCAACTTGGCAACTGCGATCACCAACCCTTCAATGTGGTAATAAAGTAGGCACTGCAAAGAACAGCATTCTAATTGCGTAACACATATCAATCAAACCTGAATAATTTTGAAGGATATTGCTAATCCATTGCATTATATGTTCGAAAAATTTGTCTGCTCAATAACGTTAATAACGCAATGAATGTTGTTGAACTGTCGAAATTGAAGCCATTGCTGTTGTTAGTGTAATCAGCCTATACCGTTCCCTCAGCTGGGACACAGGCCTCCTTTCTATGAGAGGGAGTGAGACGTAATCCACCACGCGGGCTCAGTGCGGATTGGTAGATGTCACATGTTTTCGAATTTTTGGTTCTAGGACATGCTGGTTTCCTCACGATGTTTTCCTCCACCGTTTTGAGAGTGGTGATGAAATTATTTACACAAAGTGATGCGCCTGCCTGGGTTCGAACTCACGTCCTACAACTCTTAAGTCGGTGCCGTTGCCACTGAGCCACCACTGCTCTACTATTGTTGATAAATAATCATGCGCAGGCTCAAGTCTGAAAATCAGTCTTATTAAGGAGTATTGTGTTATCCAGTATCTGGGCTCTGACGGTCAGATTGGAGTTGCTTTGTAAATTCTGGTATTCAGCTTGATACGGTTAGATAGGAAACCAACTCTAACATCGTTGAGAAAGGGTTTGGAAGATGATGGGAATGTTTAGGTGAAGGTCGCGGTAATCCACAGAATGAGGGATGTATAAGATTGATCGTTATGGCGATGCTTGGGGGAGGCATCTGTCCAGCAGTGAACGTCTTTTAGCTAACATTATACGCATTTTTTTTTTTCTTTCTTTCCTTCTAACATGACGATGACAATATGAGTTTATAAGGAAAAGCATAGTATCGAAGCCTTTAGTTGTCGTTTTGGAAACCACTTTAAAAGTAGGCAGGTTTAAATGAAGTAATTAAACGAGTTATAAACTCCTGGTTCAAACATTCATACACTACCTCACGACCCGATGAAAATCAGCACCTCAATTCTCGAAGCCGCGTTCACTAACTCCAGATTTCTAGCTCCACGCCTCCTACAATATTATTATAATAACAAAGTAAAAGCCTCCCTACACGAAACCCAACAAATCTCGAGTCTATGTTATCTCTATTCATTCCTAACAATAGGAACAGTCTCAGACATAGCCGTTTCTCAGCATAACATTAGCTATTTATGATTGCTTATCTAGACTAACGGTCCAGCTAGTCTGCGGTTCAGCCTAGAAACGTAACTTGGGCCTTGATTTAGACATACAATTTTATGGGATTAAAAATAACAGTTTCTGATTGGGATTTGCAACTGGAATTACGTTTTTTGGAGTAGCCTGAATGTAAATGGTTCATAAAATCACAACATGGTTCTTTAGCAGGTTGATGGTAAGTTCTGGTTCGCTTTTCAATATTAAGTTCTTATAAAAACTCAATCAAATTAACATTATGAAATACTGTTCTTAACTTAAAGTAAGCACAACGCCTTATTTAAAACCTTCTTGTAGTGCGTCTCGGCGAGCACTGACCGGCCGGTGCGAGCACTTGATCTGCTAGATTTTGTATGTATTTTAAAAATAATAACGAAATTATAAAATGTGTTCGCAACAAGCTCTACAAAACAATAAGTCTTATCTTCTGATAAAAGTTTTACATAATTTCATGATGGAATTACGTCAAGGTACACGTTTTAAATAGCGATTTAGTGTCATCTTTATGTATTTTTTTTGCCATTTAATTCACGTAACTGAATTTAAAAAAAAATAACAAAATTTACATCTGGCTAGATTAACAGAGGCTTCAGAAAGTTAAAAAGTACCCCTATAAAGTAAGTTAATTAGTAAACCTCGCCTTAAATGAGAGCTAAAGAAAACCAAAAGTATTCTTTCTTTCTGCTTTTTTTATCTTTTCTCCCCATTTTTGTCAATCATATCCAGGGGATTCTAAAACGCCACATTAAGCGATTCCTCTAAAAGCGATTAATAAAGCGTAACAAACTGTCAAACAGATGAATTGCGTGCTATAAATGAATGGTACGCAGAAAATATTATGAATTGTCAGTTTGTGACCATTTTCTAATAAGATTAATAATATTATCCTAATACGATTCTGCCAAAGTGGCCTATTTAGGCCCCCATGTATTGCTCAAGGCAATACATTTATCTAACAAACACTAACTGTTGTGCTCCGCTCCTCCAAATATGTCGTCCAGAAAAGTGAACCAGCAAACCTTCAACTCTGCTAATCCCCTTTAAATCCACTTTCATAAAGCAACACATACACGACAATTCGTAAGTGGTTGGCACCCGAGCCTGTGGACACAAAGAGAGGTAACACGCGCAGAATTCCGCTATAGTCCAGTTTAAATAACTTGGAGCAATTACTTGGCATAAACGTCTTGCCGGCGTTGTATCGAAAACGAAACGAGGGGACGATGTGTATGTTGTGTGGGGTGTCAGGTTCCGTAGTTTGTATTTATTGGAAATATGTATAATTTTACTTTTTTAAAGTTGTACGCAATGATAATACTATAAGCACCTTTTCAATTATCAAAGTCTCACTCGCAAAACCCATACTGACAGCTTATCTCAAAACGCCATTTTACACCGCCACACCTCATCAAACGTGACTGCAGATCCCTAAAACAAAAAAGAAACCTCAAAAATCTCGATAAGACCCGCGTGGGGCGGTGACAACAGCAAGTAAACAAAAATAATACAAAAAAGCCTCAACTTGGACCTCAGAGGTGTCGTTGGGACCTTGTCGCCTTATCTCGAAGTGGACCCAGATCGATCAACGTTCCTTTGAGGATTTTTTTAAATTCAACAATGAGGTGTGTAAAGTATGATTGAGAAAGTCAGTGTTATTAAAATGTGTTTATTATTATCGTATCGGTACAAAGAATAATAATAATGTAGATGCGACGTGTCCCGTTTGAGGTCTTTGGCAGTCAGCCAGTGAATTCGACGAAATAGGTCTGCTAAGTTAATAAAGCCGTCTGTTTCCGGGATGAGTTAAATGAAATCGAAATTAGAATACAGTGGATGAATAAATCTATAAGCAACTTTAAGTCTTAGATATTTGTAGAGGGACCGAGAAAGTCAAAATGCCTGCGTCCAGTATACTTTTTGTCGAATCATAAATACCACATTTATATTTCCCGTCAAAATGACAATAACTTTTCCTATAAAAACACAATGAAAACGCAACTGTTCCCATATCGTTACACTGCGCATAGTTTTCATAATAAAGCGCTAAATTTTAATTAAAAATCACTTGCGCCCTCGAAGCGCGCGCAAAAAACGGCGAGGATCAAGGTCCGAGGATGCCCGAACGTCGACGATGCTACCCGAACACTCGTCCGCCATTACGCGTAATTACTCAATCGCCAAAACGTGGAATGCTTTCGGCCAACTCTGAATGCGATGGGTTTTGTGTTTATCGCCTTATACGGCCAAGAGATTATACTTGAATCATTGATAATGCGAAAATTGGGATTTCACCGTGATGTCGTTAACGGCTGGGAAGGATGGTGTGAGGATATTTGGCTGAACATTTATACCTTTTTATGCTCATCTGACTAATAAAGGTGACCAAAGGAATCGTCAAAATCAATATAAACGAAATATTTTCAATTTAGCCCACAATGTACACTGTTTCGAGAGTAAAAACATTTAATAATGTAGTAAATGTCATCGTTAACCGAGAATACGAAACAAAAACGAACAGCAAAGGGTTCTTTGTGAAAATAATGCTGACTATTAAACCAACAATTACTATAAAACTTGCTCCAGCTAATATTGCAAATAACTTAACTTTAAAAGATCTTTAACCATTGATAAGTAAGCAGCATAATAAGAACTTAAATACTGTGCACATTGCAGATCTTATTACTATTATAGCAATGACTTTGCATGGAATGTAGGCTTCCAAATGCCAAATAAAATTAACCAACCAACAGCAGAACTCTGACTTTGTGTCAAAATTACATACAATTTGCAGTAACAACGTATTATTAGGGAGCACTGTTGAGTCGTTGACAAGTGTTTCGCCGGTAACTCCAGATAGCATCAAATGTATGGAAATTTATGCAGTTCTTAATTACTAAGCCGCTGTGAGACTTAAATTTTATTGTAGATATGAAATCATCGGAGCAAGGCTGAGTGGCTGTTCTGCTTAGTCATGATCTTGGTTTAATAACTGTGAGGCACTAGACATAGGTTAGATGAAAAGCAATTAGGGTAAGATAGGTTTTGATGATTCAGACGTAAATTATGTTGTAGATTTAATTGAAATGTTTATTTAAGAACAAAACTGTTAAGCAGAACATCGCCGAAGAG
This sequence comes from Dasypolia templi, assembly GCA_963555695.1. Classification (NCBI taxonomy): domain Eukaryota; kingdom Metazoa; phylum Arthropoda; class Insecta; order Lepidoptera; family Noctuidae; genus Dasypolia; species Dasypolia templi. The sequence goes on along the minus strand of OY743137.1, from coordinate 4,866,311 downwards.
TTGATTGCTCGTTTTTAAAAGTGAATCTCAAAGTATACTAACAATAAAAAAAAAATGACTGCGATTTTAAGAGAAAAGAAGACAAAACAGATTCCTGCAGAGTACAAACCAAAAGCTACAGAGACAGCGAATAAAAATTATCCGCTTATTCATATAAATAAGCATTTTATCAATGGTACCATACAACACAGGGTTGACTGTGACAAATCGCGCAAATCGAAGTGCCTTCGTAACTGGTTATTAGAATTTATCAGAACCAATGTTACTGACGTAAACCATAGTTAAACGTCGTGTTAAAAAATGAGGCAGGAAAATTGTGCCATCGAACACTTATTGAATTATGATTCAGGCTTGTGAATGTTATTAATTTTTGTTGTAACTTTAAGATCTTTTTCCGTTAAGAAGATGACTCTAGGAAGTGTCTCTTCGGGTGTATCATTTTCGATTATGGGTAGTTTTTAGTCATCAGGGTTGTTAGAATCAAGTTGTGCAGGTATGGTAACTTATACCAAGATACAGTATATTGTAGTAATAAAACATCTTTTATCTTGGTCACACAACTATGAATGAAAGAGACGCTTAAGTGCATATTATTGCGTACGTAATTGTTACAAATTTAATTATAATTAGTGTTAACCATTCAAATGATTTTAGGTTTGTGGTTCAATTAAAGTCGTGAAATGAATGATCATTTAGATAAATTAGGTACTGGGCTAATTAGGTTAGGTAATTAGGTACTGGCTACTGAATTAGGGAATGACTGATCATCTTTCATAAAATTTGGAACAATTCCAAAACCAATCTTCTACTAAACTTGTTGGTTAAAATGAATCCCACACTAACTCGTTCATAGATTTACAACGACACTCAAAAACACAACCACCTTTAGTACACACAAAAGGAAGTTCTAAACAACTAACATTAATACCAGGAACACACTATAATTTACTCCGTAAGTACTGCAGTATAATTGAAACGGCTTTCTGGCCATAATTCTGTTGGTCCAGTCTAGCTGTCATCGAGCGAGCGTCGCATAATCCCTTGAAACCAGTAGTGAAGGGAAATAGTAATACATCGTCTGTTTTAATTGCAGATTATTTGATTAGAGAGAAATGTTTTTGTTGGTTAGATGATAATGGTGATGTTTAATTAAGTGAATGTTAATTGTGATGAGGTTGGTGCTTGGTGTTGGTATAATTGAATAGTGAATTCTTTAATGTTTTTTTGGTCCTGTGCCAACATTGCAATATGCAACATTTCATATACTTTTGCCTGAGTTAACCGTGATCGATACTTTTGAATTTATTAACATTAAAAATTATTGAATGACAAAAAAAAAGTTAGTTATTGACACCTGTAATATAAATTTACGTGCCAATTAAGAAAGTAATGAAGGTATTATACATGTATCAGATGCAATAAGGAATAAGTACTATTACTATTCTAGACTATGCATCTGATATAAAGGACGTTAAAAACGGGTACACTGAGTAGGATAGAGCAGGAAGTAAGCCCAACGATAAGTCCCCCATACGATTTTTTTTTTCAAAATGCGTACCTACAACTACTTACGATTGCTTTGATTTCGTTTTTATTTGTCTCTCAGATCAAATCAGCGTAGAAATTTATTATATTTGATGCACACAATAAAATTATAGTTGGCGGTCTGTTCGCATATACGCGTTATATTTTTATTGTGAATGAAATCCACTGCAATTAAAAATAATACATTTTCATAATACCATAAAGTTTTAAGTCGCTTGAGGAAAACAAAGAGTGGATGGTAGAGGGGTGGGCAATGATTGTTGCCAAGATAGCGATATTTATGTAGATTTGTAAGTGTCGATTTAATCTGGGACAGGTGTTAATGGGTCTTTTCATTTTAATTGATAATGGATTTACTATTGCAAAACTGGGTAAGCTTTTATTTAAACAGCAGCTTAATTCGTTTTAATGTTCAAATATCAAAGTCCAACTCTAATCAACTTTACGGTTAGTTAGAATTGCTAAATATATGATTCTATGATACCGACAATGAATATTTTAATGAAGACGAAAATGATTAACTTTAAGCTATCCCACTACAGACTTAAACGTCTTATGATACCGAATTTAACTCTAAAATACAACAAAACGACAAATCATAAAAAAAAAAACTGCCAATTGATTCTCTCAATCGATTCATCCGCTCACAATAAACTCGTGTCTCACCACTACGCTACCCGTTCTTACAGAGAATGCGCGGGCGTGACGAAGCCTCTATCTGCCAATAATCTAAACTGAATAACTAGTACCTCCACTCGGATGCGCTCGCTATTGATCTCTGTCTTCATATAACTGGAACGTCCTCCCACAGTGGATTGTATTTCGTTTTTATTTTCACACTTATGTTTTATGGGATGTACAGGGGTGTTGGTAGATGGTTCAGCTGTTTTTGTTAAGTTGTGTGTTCTTTTTTCTTATTATCTGACTATTAATCGAGATAATTTTGTCTCATAACGTCAGTCCTTGTTAACTTGTACATTAAAAGGACTTACTTCTGATTTATATGTATATAAAAAGCTCCGTTAAGCCAAACGTTTAATATAACAAAATTAATAGTACAATCGTGATTACATTTTCAGAGTATGATACCATACTTTTCAATTAACCAGAGATTCCCATCGGTCAGTCGAAAATAACATAGAATTATATTCATTCAAATATTTCTGAGCAATTGAATTATCTGACCTCATATAAACTCTAGTTCACGACCGCATGAGGAAACGTTCCCAAAATACCCTAATTATCTCAATATGACGCCAAATTACAGTACTAAATCATTTAAACTATCTTAAATGGCAGTTGTTATGAATTGAATATCAAAATTGTAAGAAGCAGTAGTGGGAGATTTGAGAAATACAGTTTGATAGATATTTTTGAGATCTGGTTCTGTGTTATTCTTTGTAGCTGTAGATTTATTAGATTTACTTGTTTTATGTGGTTTTATTGATTTTAATTTAATTAGTTTTGTTAAGCATATTATTAATGCTGTAATTTATTCAAATGAAACAATAAACCCAATGCTTTAAAACAGAATTCCGAGAACGATTGACATTTCAACATTAAGTGTAATCTCAGTTCCATCAAACTACTGACTGGCCACTGTAAGTGCAGGGAAAAAACGCTTTACATCAAAATGGAATTACATGCCACTGTTAAAATTACTAAAAACCACTCATCGCCTGTCATTATTTCGTGTACTTGTTCAAACATATCCTGTAGTAATTGTTTAAGTAATTGCCCGTTTTAATGTGTTTTATTTCTGATTACATCAATAGGGGCTCTTAATTTTCATGTTAATGTACCGTGGGAAATGCATTATTTTGATCTGGATATATATATATATTTTACCTGATAATACAGTTGAAACGACTATTTGATTAAGTCAACATTCTAACGGTAAGATGTTTGAAAAGAAACTAGCAGAATGTTCTTATTTAGTATCAAGCATAGTTCAATGTAGGTAGGTACTACAGGAAATTAGTATGAGTGCTTTTGGAAATAAAGCCCTACAGACTGTCTATAAATATTGTATTGTTTTATTAGACTGATAATCTAGTAGAACGGAGTAATTATAAATGTCATGCAAGCTACTGTGTAATTTTACAGAACGAACTATTTCATCAAAGTAAATTTTCTTCAGAATCACTAAACTATGAATGTGCCGGAAACTACTACATACTAAATAGATATAAGAACCAAACAACTATGTATTTTATTTAATACTCTATAGTCGCTGCATCTACTTAATGTCATCCGAACTATTAAAAAGATATTAACCTGGCTGTATCCATAGTTTGAATCCAGTCACTGCAACAATCTTGACTTTCTAAAGAAACCTTAGAGTTAGTTAATTCAAAGTAGAATTTTAAATACCCTAGGTAAAGTAAAAACATCTCTATTCAAAACTAGTTTCATGCAGTGTTACTAACGTTGAGAATTTATCAAAGTACTGATTGCAAATATAAGGAGAAAATGACCTAGAGGGAACGGAATATTTTCTCACAGGCGAAAGGTTGTGCTTATAACATCTTGGTTTGAAAGTTTACTAAATTAATGTTGATAAATTCCATAATCTTAAAAATATGTGCGATATTGCTATCGTAGCATGATTTACGTCCATAAATGAATAAAAATATGATTAACATTATTTTCACTCGACGCTCGACTCTCGCCGCGGACGGACGTGTTTGTGCGCTCTCCCGCTCCAGTGTTGTGTTTCGTGTTTTCTACTCGTCGCTACCACGTGACGTCATCGTAGTCGCCCCGACTACTCCGATTTAAAATCAAATCAAGAAATTGATTTGATTTTAATAACTCAAAAAACTGCCTTTTTCAAGGCAAATCTCGTTTCTCTAACAGACGTTTTGTGAGTAGCTTCACTAGGCCCCTTCTGGGTAAAACCACAGTTTCGTGGTCCTCGGTTGAAACCTTACGGTGTCAACGAAGCCGAGTGGGGTGTTGACCCAATTCACACCCGCCGAACCCCTTCAGGGCGAGGCAGTTAGTTGGACGGGTCCCAGATAACCGGCCTTGGGGGATCTCCTAGTCGGCTCTGGTGACAGTTTTGCTTTCCAGCTACTCACCTAGTGTCTTTAGGGTGTGTCTACACCCTTCGCGCTAGACTGGTCAGGGCCCCGTTCGCACAATAAGACTGGCGACGGGTTACAAGCTTAGGGCTCACCAATAGGTACACACCTCCCTGTCTACACCCGACAGGGAGGGAACTCATCCCCGGGCCAATCCACCCGGGGAGTTAGGTATAGGGTTTAGGCTACGTAGGGAATTTTCTCTTTCCACCATTCCTTCCCTAATATAGTTCCCGCTCCGATCATGGAGGACGCCGTCCTCTTGGCGTTCCTCAAAGAGGTCCTATTAAAGGACCCCGAGTTTTTGGCGAAATATGGCGCCAAAATAAGCCAAGTTTCTAGTCCCGCTCCGTCTCAAGGCGCACTCGCTAACTTCAGCGACGCGCTTGAGAGCCCGCTATCGCCACCTGCATACGAACAAGGCATTCCGCCCTTTGTTCCGCACAACAATGTTCCGGCTAATATCTCTGCCCCCATTGTCTCACCCTCTATTGTACCGGCAGATAATACTCCGGCCGCTAATCCGGCCCCTATTGTCTCGCCCGCCTTTGTTCCGGCCGCCATTGTCACGGCCGCCATTGTTCCGGCCGCCATTGTCTCAGAGACAACGCAGCTGCGCGCCGCAGCAATAAACACGACTCGCCCGGAGAGCATGGACACGTCAGTCCCACTCTCCGAGGAAGAAGCCCGCACCTCCTCCTCCAGCGATGACGACTTCCAAGTCGTGGTCAAAGGAGGCAAGAGGAAGGCGGCTAAATCCTCCGCCCCCGCTGGCCCGGTCACCAAGGCCCAGAAAAAACAGGACGACATACCGTCCAGCTCCACTTCCGCCCCTAGTCCGCGGGCCAGTCGCCCCGCCAGCCCTATGGCTTGCCCTCCCGCTCCTACCGCGAGGAAGCAGAAGCCCCCTCCCCCGATATACGTCCAGGAAAAGTCCAAATGGACTGAAATTTCCAAGATGTGTGTTGATCGCAAGATCAACTACACCAACGCCCGATCCACCCTCCAGGGGATCAAAGTTACCGTCCCCACGTCTACGGACTTTAGGGATCTCTCCCGCGCCCTACGTGAAAGGAACTACTCCTTTCACACTTACTCCCTTCCGGAGGAAACCCCTACTCGCGTCGTAATAAGGCGCGTCCCTCAAGAAATCTCCACCGAGGAGATTAAGAGCGACCTCATCGCTCAAGGAATCCCAGTGTCCGCCGTCCATCGCTTGCACAAAGCGAGGCAGGGCCTTGTCTATGACATGGTCCTGGTCATCTGTGACCCCACTGAAGGGCACCACCCGATTTTTAAAGTTAAGTCGGTGTGTTCGCTCTCAGGCATCTCAATAGAGAAGCCTTACAGAGCTCAACTAATTGGACAGTGTCATCGCTGCCAATTATATGGTCACTCGCAGTCCAACTGCTATGCCACCCCTAGATGCGTCAAGTGTCTAGGTGAGCATGGCACCGCCGACTGTACCCGCCCTAAAGATAGGGAACTATGTTTAGAGCCTCCCAGCTGTGTACTCTGCGGCCAATCGGGACACCCGGCAAATTACCGGGGCTGTCCTAAGGCCCCGAAGTCCTCCTCTCCCAAACTCGCGAAACGCGCGAGCGACCGCCAGCACAGGGAAAGCCCCTGGGGAAAGCCTCCTTCCGCGCTGATGCCGGAGCGGCTCAGTCCGCAGAGGCCGTCTCCCTGGGCTAACCTTAACCACCTGAAGGCTCCAGCAGCTTCGGTGCCATCAAAACCCGCGCAACCAGCGCAATCCGCGCAACTTCCAGCGCTGATGGCTACCGCCATCCCAGCGCCTTTGGTAGCCCCCGCGGCCCCTACGGCCGCTCCAGCGGCACCTCAGGGAATCCAGGGCCGAAACAGCGCCCAAATCATATTAAGTACATACGCGGCTCTCTTCACCACCGCCGCGGATAAAATGGCGGAAGAAATCGTTGCTGCAAACGGCAACGCAATCCGCCTCATGGAAATTCTCAGCGCGTATCCCGAGATCGCGCAAGTTCTACACTCACTCAAATATTAATTCTCAATGGATAATACGAGAGTAAATAGTAACAAACCCCGATCCCTTAAATTAGGCTTTTTCAACGCAAATGGCGTTTCAGGTCAACGCGATGAGATCGCCACTTTCCTCCGCGACCATCAGCTTGACATCCTCCTCATACAGGAAACCTTTTTAAAACCACATCACCGAAACCCGAATATTGCCAACTTTAAACTAGTTCGCAATGACAGGTCTCGATGTCACAAGGGTGGCACACTCATATACTTTAGGAAATCTTTGTATTGTATCCCTATAGACCCACCTCCTCTCTTCTCCCATCTGGAGACCTCTATCTGTCGGCTCGGCATGACTGGTCATCAACCGATCACCATCATCTCTGCTTATATTCCACCAGACAATGGTCCGGAGGATCCCATCTCTCTCCAAAAGGACTTCACCGCCCTCTTCGGTATGAGTGACTCCGTCATATTGGCGGGGGATCTTAATGCCAAACACCCGGCGTGGAATAGTAGCACGACTTCTACCAGAGGTCGGATCATTTCCAAGTTAGGCGAATCCCTTAACTTTGACGTCATCGCTCCAATGAGCCCGACTCACTTCCCAGGTAATCCTAATCACCTTCCCGATGTTCTCGATGTAGCGCTGCTCAAGAATGTGAACCTCCGTTTGCAATCGATTGAGACGTTCCACGAGCTAAATTCTGACCACCGCCCTGTAGTCATGCATCTTGCACCCTACTCGGGCCCGATCGACCCCAACCGCCCCCCTCAGACCCAGACGATAACCGACTGGAGGAAAGTAAGCGAAAGACTGAAATCCACCACGTCGCCTCACTTAGACACCATCCCCGATCACTTAGTGTCAGTCGCCGACACGACGGCCGCAATCGACTCGTTTACAGAGCACGTACAATCCGTATTGACGGATTGTTCACGGGAAGTTCCGGTGATGGAAGACCATCGCTGGAAACTACCTGCTGACGTACGTGACCTGATAACCGAGAAGAACGCGGCCATCCGTGCCTACGACTCCTTCCCTTGTGACGCGAACAAAGCCCACATGCGCCATTTACAGCGTGCTGTAAAGAAACGCATAGGGGAGGTTCGCTCTGAGGGCTGGAACAAGATGCTCAGCGAACTCGAGCCCACTCATCAAGCCTTCTGGCAATTACAGAGGAAATTGCGTTCCTCAGAAGAGGTCTCTATGCCTCCTCTCATCCGCCCCGACAATAGTGTCGCTTTCGACAGTCCCGATAAGGCTGAATGTCTTGCCGACAGCCTAGAGTCCCAATGTTCTCCCAGCTCCCAACCAGTAGACCAAGCTCACCTGAACAAGGTCGACGCTGAAGTCGAACGAAGAGCCTCCCTCCCTCCCGTCGAAGACCCTGATGATCCTCTGCCTCCCGTCACTCCAGACGAAGTGCACGACATCATTAAAGGGCTCCACGCTCGTAAGGCCCCCGGTTCGGATGGTATTACCAATAAGGTATACAAACTCCTTCCTGCCCCGCTAATAATGCTTATGACCGCCATCTTCAATGGCGCCTTGAGCAACAACATCTTCCCACAAGCATGGAAAGAAGCCACCGTCATCGGTATCCCAAAGCCAGGCAAGCCAAAGTCTGAGCCCTCCAGCTACCGCCCTATTAGCTTACTCAATGTCCTCGGCAAAATCTACGAGAGGCTTATTTATAACCGTCTCAAAGACTACGCCGAAGCAAAGAGCCTCATTCCCAACGAGCAGTTTGGTTTCCGCCCACAACACTCGAGTATCCACCAGGTCCACCGTATCGTAGAGCACTTGTGCGCCGGTATGCAGCGTAACGCGACGACGGGTGTGCTATTCTTCGACATAGCGAAAGCCTTCGACAAAGTCTGGCACAACGGCTTGTTATACAAGCTTTACCAACTAGGAGTGCCAGATCGTCTCGTACTCATCTTACGAGACTTTTTGTCGAATCGCACCTTCCGCTATCGCATCGAGGGTGCACTCTCGTCCCCTCACCCTATTCGCGCCGGTGTCCCTCAGGGTTCCGTCATATCTCCTCTAGTTTTCACGCTGTTCACCAGCGATATCCCACAGAGTAAAAAGGCTCAGTTGGCTCTCTTCGCCGACGACACTGCCGTTTACTATACCGGTCATTGTCCCAATGCTATAGCTCGTACTCTCCAAACCTCCGCAAACGTCTTAGGCGCTTGGTTCCGGAAATGGAGAATCGAGGTCAACCCCGATAAGAGTCAGGCGGTTCTCTTCTCGAGACGTCGTCGAGTCCCACCCCCCCTTCCCAGCCCGATCACTATGTACGGCAAGCCAATCCCTTGGGAGAAGCAAGCCAAATACCTAGGCGTGATCCTTGATAAAAACTTAACGTTCAAAGAGCACATTAAGGCTGTTCGCGCGCGCGCCGCTTTCGCTCTTGGTAGACTCCACTTTATTCTGACAGCCCGTTGCAAACTGTCACTTAAATGCAAGCTGCGCATCTACACCGCAGTCATCCGTCCCATCATGACCTATGCCTGCGTTGTATTCGCGCACGCTCACCCACGTCATCTCCATAAGATGCAGACCCTACAGAACCGTTTCCTCAGAAAGGTCACGGGTGCCCCCTTCTATGTCCGTAATATAAATCTCCACATCGATCTTAAAATGCCTACCATAAACCAGTTCATGAAACGCTTATCGAAGCGTTTCTTTGACTGTGGCATAAAACACCCCAACCCCTTGATCTCAGCGGCCGCCCGCTACACTCCTTCCCGTATTAGTAGTATTCGCCGACCAAGGCATACCTTAATCGCCCCCGACGACGCCACTACCCTCCTGCAGGAGAGTAGTAAGGCAACCAGCACGCTTCATAAGCCCAAAACCCGATCGCCGTCCTACCGTCCTCGCCGCCGAGGCCCGCCGCGACGCCCAAATCTACGCCCCTCCCGACCCTTGCTCGAGCCAGCCCGCGCCGCTGAGCCTGTAGCTTTAAATTCGTCCCTAAATAATATCATTCCTGATCCAGCTAGTCATTTGCTGCCCTCTTCCAGCGACGCCCTAAGCCGAGGTTCGTACCCCACAGGGGGTGCCCTTAGCGTGTAGTCGCTTAGTTTTTAGTTAGTATTTAAGTTTAAGTCCTGGCTGGAGGCCTTAATTTATTAGGGAATCCACAGGCAAGTCCGTCTAAGCAGACGACAACCTCATAGGTTGACCTGCGAGATGCCATTTATAAAAAAAAAAAAAAAAAAATTAACATTATTTTCTCACAGTAGATTAATTTGAAAACACCTAATACTTCTAATACCTTATCCAATCTCCATATGTCAAGAAAGTGATTAAATATTAGAGTATCACGCTTTTGAACGCCCACTGACTATTATCATTACCCCACATTCAGTGAAACAACAAAATAAAATGAAATGACTCGTTACTACTAGTTTTAATTAGCACAAAAATAAATAAAACGCCTATATTGATAAGCCTGACAGAAAACGAGGCGGGAACTTAACTGTCAACGTCCACACCTTGGAATCATTCATCTTTTTCTTTTGATGCATATTTTTTATGTTTTACTGTTTTATTTATGTTACTTCAAAGCAAGAGTGAAATGGCATCGTATGGGTACGTTAGTTCCTTCATAAACCTCATCTATCGCTTTACATCAGGCGTCATCGAGGACAAGACCATGCAGAAAAATAAATCTAGCTGCATGTTTTTAGTTGAACATTTACATATTATCTGTTACGGCTGAGTTCAGGATTTTTTGACATTAGGTATAGTCTACCGCGTAATTGCTACTAAATTAGAACTTCGCTAAGGTTGAAACTATCTAACTGTCTAAAATAGCCACATGAAACAAGAGTTTATTAGCAATAATTTGCCCTTAAGTATAATAGGAATAGGCGCATTTAACGGTGTTGGAACTTACAACTTTCGCACTTCAGGCTCCTATCTACACTATCATTTACAACCATTTTCTATCATGAATCATTAAAAATACTCTATTAACACCCAAATCATTTACTAGTATATTTTGAACCGGGCTATTTCCCTACTGCCTCAATCAGGAGCCCAGCGTAAACTGGTTTCATCATACCATTTTATATAGCAAACTATATTTCACACCTACAGGACGGATGAAAACCGTATCTAGAACACCCATTGAATATTAAACTTTATACGTCCTAGATAAAGTTTAAAATAGATTGCAGATTGACAACATGTGATTTCATGAGGCGATAGTATTGTATGAGGAAATTGAGTTTTATGGGGTTGGAGATAGGGTTGAGTGTTTTGAGTTCGGAATGCAGGTTGGTCCTATCTTTATGTCAATTTCTGAAAGAGACCTAATATTAATTGTTGGTCATTATTTCGTAGTGTAGAAAGCGGTGAGTCGGTAGGAAGTTGGTCGTTCTCGAATTACGTATAGGTTCGCTTTAGGGATATTTGTGACTTGTATGCTGTAGCTTACTTATTATAGACATTTGTAACACTCTGTGAGAAAGTGTTGGAGAAATCGTAAATAATGGAAACTATTTTCTGAACAATATTATAAATGGCGGGTGGAAGAACTGGAAGTATGACATTAAATATGTAAATAGAAGCGATCTGAGTTGAACGAAGCTAGTAATTAAGGATATAAAAGACGATTGAAATGATTTTGATAATAACAACAGTAAAAAAATTGTTTGATAGAAAAAACTCCTGTATATACTAATATAAATGCATAACAATGACCCACTTACATGTCAATATTATTAAGACATCAATAGACATAAAACAAAACCATAACAAAACTAAAATTACTGTGTCAGAAAGCACTAAAGAAAATAATAGTACAGGTTTTTTTTTATCATGCAATACAATTAAACAAATTGTGTCAGTAGCACTCGCCAGTGTTAAATTTCTGACTTATTACGGCTTAAGAACAGTAAATCTTAAAGGCCTTTCGTATTCGTGGTTTTAATTAAGACAACGGTACGCATAAGAGAGAAATTTCTAATAACCTCATTGTCCTGATTATATTTCTAATTCTGCGGGTGGCTTAAGTGTCGTGTCAGATGACATTTATTGTCTTCCCAGCTGTTTTAATGTTCTTCTGGATGACTTCCAGTCTAGCTTCGGTTTCGTTTATTGACTTATCTTCCAACAATTGAGCATATTTTACATTTATTACCACTTCAACATGGTTATGATTATTACTGCTTTCATAATGTTCGTGGTCTTTATTACACTATAAAATCACTACTTCTGTCTTTCATATATATGGAATTTCATTATTATCTGTCTCATTAACGTCTTAAGGTTAGAGAAATAGTTTGATTAAAAACACCGTTGTCCATGGCCATCTTACCCAAAGTACCCACTAACGTACTGTTTGTACTGTTAAGACATAATTGTCAATGGTTAATAGCCTCCATATGTTAGACTTTCTCTCCTACACTGTCCTGTAACCTTGCTTCGGATCTTAAGATAGAAGCACGTTGTGTTCTGAGTGTAAACGGGGCTAGTGCTATACTTGTTTGGTAAGGTAGCGCAGTTTATGCCGTTTAGAACGAATCACTAATGAAATCAGGATTTAAAAGATTATCTGGAAACGATACACAGTTTGTAAAACAAAAAAAAAACTTATTTTTTAAATTCACGCAGCGAAAGTTTCGAATCAACCTTTAACAGATATATAAATATAGATTATTTTACATATACCAATGCACAGTATGTAAATACAGAAGCCTTTTAAGGAGGTATCCTTATACTTGGTTGTAAACTAGCACATCCAAACCAGTGTCCTTGCAACATTAATTCTGGATGAAACATGTAAATAGTAGAAACCTTTCCCGATGTCCTACCATAAAATGCCATTGCCAGCCAGACATTGAGTAGCGTCTGAAGGCGACTCTATTCATAAATCGGTCCACAATCTTCTTTTATATGTAAAACAGATGTTTCAGAATCTACAAGAACTTGGGGACGTATTTCTACGCAATTTTTATGCGCCGTCAAACAAAGTTTACGCGTGAAGCTGAGATGAAGGACCCAGCTTTAGCAAAAAGTCGCACTTGAATGTTTACGCTTAATCATTAAAAGGTTTAGTAAAATGCGGTTCTAATATGAAATTATGAGATGTAATCAAGGTTTTATGAACGTTATTTATTGGAAGGGTACAAGTTTGACATAAAATTGTTTCTTACTTATATTTACTACTAGACGCAGAAGCGGTTAGATAAATACGTTTTTCTTTGAAAACCATATCGGCATGCAAGTGTGCATATACTTACATGCTAATTTTATCAACGTACTTGCTATGTTGCATGAAACAGCTCAGCTTAATATGGTTTAAGCCCATTAAACAACAATTTGATTACGTTTATTGTCACATTTACGATTATTAGTTTTAACATTAACCATGATTATAAATTTTAGAGGATCATTATTAGCTTTTATTGATATAATATTAAGCAAATAAAACTTTTGATGCATAATTATGCACCTGTAATATTTGATAATATGTTGTTACCTTTTAAGAAAAGAAAATACGTACACACGTAATTATTATTATTTCTTCTTTGAGCATCATTTGTTTTTATTATACCAGTCCTAATTTCATGGTAGATATTATTCAAATTGATAACTTATTGTTAAGTTTTAAGCAACATCTAAAACAAAACTTCATAACATAGCATAATTTGCCTATAACTTTCCCACTGCTGAGACACAGGCCTCCTATCTATGAGAGGGAGTAAGCAGTAATCCACCACTCGGGCTCAGTGCGGATTGGTTGATTTCACAGGTCTTCGAATTTTTGTTTCTAGGACATTCCGGTTTCCTCACGGTGTTTTCCTTCAACGTTTTGAGAGCAGTGGTGATATAATTATTTTAGACAAAGTAAAACGCCTGCCTGGGTTCGTTCTCACGACCTACAACTTATAAGTCGGAGCCGTTACACTGGGCCACCACTGCTCTCAAATTCTGATTTGACTGATATTTGCGAAAAAAGTTAGTTTTATATGTTTTTTAAGTCTCCATTGTGCTTTACCAAAAATACATTGACGACTTAAGAAACTCTTGACAACAGCCAATACCTTACATTGCCATCAAAAATTACATCCAAGAAAACCAACCACAAGTAAAAGCTGGTTCAATATATATTTCACATCAGACTAGCTTCACAAACCGCACCGCCAGTCCATATCTGTATGTAAATCCGGCGACATTTTTGCTTCTGTGCGTTTGCATCTAATATTTTACTGTTGCGCATCTTATTTATGCAACCTATCTTGAATAAGACGTATCTGTCTATCCAGTACGGGTTTCGGTCACTAATGATGTGGGTCTCAACCCTTTTTTGCTCTGTCTAACTAAATAATGTGGACGTGCGCTGGATTCTTGATTCTGCAACTATGTGTACGGGCAAATTTGATGCGGGGTAAGGTTCGTTGATGGAACTGATGTTGTATTTAATTTGGTCATTAGTGGTCACTGTACCTGTTCCCACTGCATGTGAAAACATTGTAATAGTCAAATATTTTTAAGAGTCACCGTGGAGTTTCTTGCCGGGTCTTCTCCATAAGAAATAACTAATTGGAACCGCACCTTACTTCTGATGTCTCATGTGCACCACTTCTATATCTACTCTACAGAGTCAGTCTACACAAAAACAAAAGAGTCACTTACGAAACAAAAAGTAATTCTTTTCTTGAATTTTGACAACGTGCCGTAGAAATCTTTCTACAATCTGTATTTTTTTCTTCCGTTTCTATAGGCCATACTGCGCAAGCAAATAGATTAACATCGCACTTTTACACTTTTTATTTGTCTTTATCATAATTTTTTATTTGTTTCATATTTTAGTCTGTGCTAAATAAATGTATATTCTTTCTTTCTTTCTTTTCTTTTTTCTCTCTGCATTTATATATATTCTCTATGCATTTTTATATATCATCTGCTAAATCATACAGAATTTCTTGTAGATTGCTACGAGTAGTTTCCTTAATTTCATAGGAAGAATAGAGTACAATACTAAAACATGATGCTATATTACAAAATCGAAATAACATTACTACTTGCTGCCTCTCCCCAACATAAATACATATCAAACCGACAGATGCAATTCCAGTATTAATTGCAACTTTATTACGACAAACCCAACTTGAGCCACAAAATTCTACAAGGATTTAATCCTTGCATGCCCCGCCTATACTACGCCCATACATACATAAATACAATTTAAGTGGGTCACAGTACGAGCACCACAGTATACACCAATTAAACTGTTTCAAGCAAATAACTTCAATTAAAATGGCGTATTATAAATCAAAATTGGATTTCAATTAAGCATCCCAATGGTTCGGTGGCATTAATCATTGCCGCTAATAGAATGGCTTGGGTACGGTACTGAGCCACCTACGGCTGCTGCAGCCAGAATTTATGTTGCTGGATGTGGCTTATTTATATGTTGTTAATGGTTGTTTATCGTGTGTGAAACTGTTACTTTATCTTTCTGGTGGTTGAGAAAGGCGTAGGTAAAGAAATAAAAAAAAGATATCAATAAAAATAAAAAGTTCATACGTTTGCGAGCCGCGTCGTGACTTTTTTGACATGAAGCTTTTAAAAGACAAGTTTTTCTTCGTTCTGACGCTCTGTCAGTGGTATGCTGCTGGATTCAAAAAATAAGACGTTGATACCGAGATATAATACTAGCCTTATAACAAGTTAGCAAACCAAAGCTACATCTAATTAATGCATTGAAATTTATCTGTTTGTTTTTTCTTATTGTTATTCTTTTAGACATATATATAGTCAATGTGAACTTAAAGTGCGAAGTACAAGTAAATATTTGCTTAAAATTGACGCCAAACTTAACAATGTAATTTACATGAGTTGTTGAAACAAGCCTTTTTTAAATTTACATTTACATGCATCAGTATCATTTAATATCCAATAATTCACTTTACACAATTCCATTTCAACCACGCTTTAGCCAGTCCAGCTTCTACGCTTACCGCTTCCATTTCCTATAACTCCGTTCCATTTTCATAGCAAACCAATTTAATAAAACATAACTGTATTATATTTGAACCGGATTTGAATCAATTAACACTTTAGTTAATGAAAATTCACTTTATGTTCTTGAAATAACAGCATATTAGCTGTTATTACATCTTGTCTTGCTTTTATGTTAAACTTGGAAGGACTTTGAACAACATAATATCAACTAAACGTAGTTATTATTATCCTTAGGTCTTTAATAATAGCCAGGAGTTGACAGTTATGTAATGTTTCATTTAATCGTGAGTTTTCCTAAAGGTCGGTTTAAACCAAACAGACATAGAACCAGCTCAAGAGCAAGACTATTGGTTTCCTAGTATTCTTGACGTTTTACCCTGGATAGACCAACGAAATAATGACCTTGTCCACAAAAAAATTGGTATAGTAGGGATAGAAGATTTGCCATGATGGAAGTCTTGTTTATAGTCTTCTCATCATCATCAGCCTATAGCAGTTCACTGCTGCACATAGGCCTCTCCAACTGCACACCATTTAGTTCGAATCTCGGCAGCTCTCACCCAGCTGCTACCAGCCACCCTACAAAGATCGTCGCTCCACCTAGTCTGAGGACGTCCTTCCTTAAGATTGCCGATTCGCGGTCTCCACTCAAGAACACGTCTACCCCAACGGTCATCGGTTCTACGGCTAACATAGCCGGCCCATTGCCACTTCAGCTTGCGTGTGTCTTCGTTGCGTTGCAACTTGCGTTATAGTCTTCTATTTCACTAATAAAAAATGGGTTATTAATAATTCTTTCATAGGTACCTATTTCTGACCATGTATGTCTTGCAAATGCGTTCACTGGGTTTTATTTATTATTATCATAATTTATCAGCCTAAAAACATCTACAGCTGAATACAAGCTTCCCAATGACCGCTAGACAGCACTCAATTCGGTAAAGGAAAACATCATGAGGAAATTACAAGTACAAGAACAAAACTTCGAAGACACGTGACATCCACCAACCGGCACTGGGTCCGTGTGGTTCCTATCGCAGACAAGAGGTTTGTATCCCAGCAGTTCGTTATAGGCTGATTATACTGTTATGCAGAATGATCAATAGGTAAATGCAGTCTCAAAAAGTAAACATAGAAAATAATTTAGTTCTTTGTTACACATTGGGGGTTATTTATAGCTACACATTGATACAATATGATGGAACCCATATTGTAGACAATCAAATGAATTCTATATTATATTTTGAGGTAAACTATACAATGAAAAATGCAAAGAAAAATATTTTAATCGCCAAGCTTGGTAGGCTTGGTACATTCGCCACAATGTAACTGCGCCACGGAAAAAAATATGTGTAAATTTGTGACAGCAATATTTTCATGAAGTGAATTCGTCATGGTGGTCGTAAGTACCATACCATTAACCTATTAATAAGGTTTATTTACCGTCTACTTCCTCCATGTAGATTCTATCCGACATCATATTACACGCTCTATTTTTGTATTCAATGTATCGCCGGCCTTATAAGGCTGTATCTACATCTAACACCACTGTCCTAGTTTCGCGAACTAACCTTCGCTCGATGTTATTAATTTTCTGTACATCGTCCATTCTTTCGACTAGCGCGGGGAAAGGGTCGGTATTTTCCCGGGATTTATAAATGCTAAATGCAAGGGAACATCGTGTGTTCCCGATTTTGCAATTGTGTTCTTATTACAAGGACTTGTGGAAAAAAAAAGTTTTTTTTAATTTAACTTCCGATATATTACATTAGTCAACAATCCTATTGGCAATTAATGTATTTATCGTATGCGACGCACCTAAAACTACTAGAGTGCATTTGCATTGCATTCCCCAGTAGATAAAAATAAATAAATTAAAAATAATTGTATGTATTGTAAAGGACCAAGCATCCGTTGACTTCCTAAGTGGTAACCTACTGACCTCTTAAAATGCAGTAGTAAGTACTAGTAGACTTGGCACATAAACCATAACAATTGTGATCTCTAACCTGCCACATTACGACAGCGTTCTTCGGCTGACTTCAAGCGATACACGCACCTAGCATTGATACTTGATCCCACTTGACTGAAATGTGTGGCAATTGTAGACTAAACGCATTGAGATGGTGCATTATTAATTATTTAGAATATTGTTGAGGATGGTATCCATTGCTCGATGTGAAGAGTTGGCTGTTTGATGTGGCCGATTTAAATCTCAGTAAGTTAGCTTTTCTATTCATAGCTAAACGTAATTAGCTTAACTTTCATTCTGCCAAAGCTGCAAATAGACCTCTTGATTAATCAGACAAATGAACACCACCAGACCTTTGTATGCTTTGCTTACCGCATACTACGGTCTGATGGAGTCAATTTTAAGATACGGCGTTATTTTTTGGGGCAACTCGACTGACCAGGAACTTATAATCAAAACTCTAAAGCGTTGTATCTTACTTTCAAAAATACAAAATCATGACAGTACCTAAACTTTATATATTGGAAAATGCGATGTTCTTAAGATCCAACCCTCTCGTCTTTTCTCGCATTGGAGATTTCCACGTAATAGACAAATTTGCCTACAGCAATATAGGATGGCACAAATACGAAAAACTGTCTTTTGCATGGCTCCATTTTTTAAAAATAAACTGCCAGAAATCTGGAAGCAGTTAAGTGATGTCGCGTTTAAAAAGAATGTTACTAATTTTCTACCAGATAAAGCGTATTGAGAGAGAGATTTTCTTTAAGTTTTAATGTTCTCATATTGTCATGACTTTTTTTTAATAATTTGACTCAGCATGAGATTATAAATTATTGTATTAACACTTACTTGTATGCCATTATTTAAGGTAAACGTGATGATTTGTTTTTATCTGTACTTTGAACATATTTTGCATGCTGACAAAGAATCATGGTCAGTCTTGACCTGATAATTTTCTAACGCGTCTAGTGATGTAATATATCTAAAAAAATTGCTTTTTATTTGCTTATTTCGTATCACTTATTTGAATTTTCAAATAAATCCAAGAAAAAAAGCAATGTTACTATGTTTATCATTCCTTAGACTTTCGGAAACGGAGCGTGTTTTACACACGTTCCGTTTCACATAATACGAAAAACTTGTTCGTTCGTCATGTGGTTATTGAATGTTTTTTAAGAACCAATGGGTATTTATTTTTACTTTACTTATTATTTTATGACCAGCTATGATTTTCTTATGTTTTATATGTGTGGGTTTGGAAAGATAAATAAGTGTACAGCTGACAGGTTACTCTTAATACCATAGACTACAATTTATAATTAAAACGAACTCTGTCACAGGCTGTCATTTGTTTGACACCTCGCCTTTTATGTACGAGGCTGTGAGTTCAAATCCGGGCAAGTAACAATCTCAATAAAAGTCAGAAATCGCCACCCCGTCTTGACCAAGCTAGGTGATTAATGCTCGTGCCTTGAGTCCTTTGCCCAGCAGTGGGATAGTACTAGGCTGGTATCATAGATTGCTCTAACTTGCACAAAATGTAGTGTAGAAAACAAGGACGGCCTAACATCACATGTGATGTCTCAGAATCGGCGGGATATTACGAGAATATAACTGCTGTTTGCGGCCTCATGCCGATTTGATAATGATATTAATTACATTGAAGGGGGATTCATTTCAGTGTTATTGAAACTCTGAAATGAATCCCCCTTCAATGTAACTAACTATGAAACAATTTCAAACAGCTGTCAAACCTTATCTGACAGCTGTATAACCTCAAAAACCTATTTACTTAATAGTATTTTTCCCTGGCCTTTAAAATGAAAAGATGTTATGTTATTGTGTTATTATAAATAATAATTGTTAATAGACAACACTAGTTGTAGGTAGACGCGACCTGTTAAACGAATCATGTGACAGGTCAATCAATGTATGGAAAGTGGGCATGATTCTTTGTGTTGTATGTATTGTACTCATGTTTGAGCAATTAAAAGATTATGATTATCATGATTCTGATAACGTTTCGATTACTATCGCAATAAATCGTCGTATCAAAACGATCCCGGAACCAGATACCAGCACGTCCCATCCCTAACCCGTCCATACGCTCCCAACCCGGTTAGCGCACCGCCTCTGGGTAAAACACTAAGGTCTGTGGGCCGCACCATTCAGTGGGACGAATCGCTTTGAAGGGGTATTAATAATATAACGGAATTAGACTGACTGTATTGAATTAAATCGATGGGGAATATTTATTATCGCCTCATTTTAAGTAACAAGTGTGGTGTATTGAGGGTTTGGAGAAGGTAGCCTGGAGGTATCGTGAATGGGACATGCAATTGGACCATTGGTGGATTAAGGTTTGACTTATTTTTCTGGGATTTTATGAGGTTCTAAGATCTTAATAAATTACCTTAAAAAATCAATTATATAGATTCGTCTTCAATTACAGATTAAGACACCTTTTTAGTTTAAATTACCTTAAAGAAAAAACAATTATATGGATTCGTCAAAAAATTACAGTTTAAGACACCTTTTTTTCAGTTTAGGACTCTTGCTGGTATTAATTTGTCGTTTGCTGAAACAACTGCTTCTAAATAGTATTTCCGTTTTTTTTTCTAAACAAATATAAACATGCGATAATTTCTCTAAAATACCGTTATTCATAATAAATTCAAGTTAAAATTTAGTTTGACAGTAAAATAGGTTTATTAGACGAATGGCTCTCCATTGTTTTGGCTTATTTTTTCTGCCTCGTTGGTCTAGTGCTCGCAAGAGCTACTGCTGAGCATGAGGTCCTGGGTTCAATTCCCATGTCGGGGAAAGTGTTATTGGGTTTTTATATCTAGAATTTATCAGTAGCAGCCCGGAGTCTGGATTTGTGCCCGGTTGATGGCAATAGGACATAAGCATAGCTAACTGGCGAAAGGTAGGTGTACGAGTACTATAGGTACACGTCTGCCCAACCCTTCTGGGATTACAGGCGTGATGCTATGTTGTTTATGAGCTTTATTATAAATAAGATGGTAAGAGGTACCTTAAGAGTTAAACTTCGTATTTATACTTCATAGAGTAAGCTCTATGAAGTATAAAATAAATCAATGTAACTTGTCTTCAATCTCAAACATTTGCAAGAAAAACCATCCGATACTAATCATAACGGAACATTTGAAAAATTCTACCGTCAACGGATATTCTAACGACGCGGGATTACGCACTATCGGGGCGAGAGATAAATCCCGGACTTTCTCAGTTGTACTCATAATTTGTAGATAAGAAGTGCGTGCTGGCCTAGTGCGGTGCTTTTCACGGGACTGTCGCCTGCGGGGTTAATATTAAGGCCAGTAAAGGGTAATAAATGACAGTCAGATCTTAAGATAGTACGGTGATTCAACAGTAGATGGCACTGTTAATAATTAAACGCATACTGTCACGCTAGTGCTTGCTGTGAATAATCTAGATTTTTACATTTTCTTGTCGGAATCTGAGAGTGTGGTTTCTTATAATTATGATTTATTGAATGTGTGGAGGATTTTATGCTAATTGGTGTGTATGGCTGTTGAATTTTGACAGTTTAAAGCTTTAGTAAGATGAAGTGAAGATAGTTTCAAAATACGTTCTTTTAGAAGTTTTTAATGATGTTTAAATAATTTCATAGAGTAGAATTTTTGAAATTGGAACTAGGGTGGCATGCGGTAGTAGTTGACTGCTAGATATCGTCACGTTGAGAAAAGCGTTATGCCCTCCATGTGACATTCTCTCTCTCTGTGTTTCTTTTTATTATATGTGTACGTGTGTGTGTGAGTGCGGGTATCGTATGGTGTTTCATTTCTGTCGGTCGTCTCACGATCGCAAAGGATTTTTATAGAAAAACTAAAGTCAAATGGTTATGAATAAGAATTTCAATTGTGGTGTTTAATATTTTCCAAAAGTAAAACAAAGGTAAAAAGTATAATATGTTCTAATGTAACATTATAAACAAACATATTTTATACAGCAATTAAATTGAACATCAAAACGTGTCTCAAAGAAGCTATATAGAAAGTCTAGAAATTTCTATTATCGACCATTACGAAACCTCGTACAGTTGTCGTCAGTGTGAATAAAGTCAGGCTTTTAATCTTGTCTCTAATTTATTACTAGTTTAATAGTACCCATCTACATTTCCTTGTGTTTCTAGTTATTGTGTAACACTAATTAAATATTGTAGTAATCGCCTTCCTGTTTGTCGGTCCTTTGGTTTAAGTAAATAGTCTTGTTGTCGTGAAAGTTTATGTTGAAGTGTTTTGCATGCACAAACTTATTGCGAGGAAAAATATATGCTCGAATGTTTTATGTTTTTGTTTGAAAATAAGGATTCTTATTACTTGTTTTGATTACGGAAGTTTAAAAATACGTTGAAACTTGTTATTAAATTAAAATATAAAACAAGTATTAGACAAAACAATGGTGATCAATATAATTAAGTTAATAAAAAGATCTACGCATAAAATAATTTTAGTCAGTTTCTTTCTCACTTCGTCATGTTCCTTGTTTTCCTAATCGGTGTAAAAAAAAAACTGCAACAGACTGTACCCAGTGAAAAATGTTATAACATCTTCGACAATTTCCCCACAAAACAGCATTCAACCAACTGCTGGAATTTCATAGTTAAACAGCTACATTATTAAGATATCGCTAATAGGAAAAGCAGTTAGCCATATTATTGGATCATTCATTTGAAATCGTTTTGTACCGTTCTCTCCTGAAATGTGTGATCAATCATTGAAGATCTAATGTGGTGATAGCTAGGTTTCCGCGTCATATATCTTATGTGTTGATAATGAGAAATGATTTCAGTCTTGTTAATAAAAGATGTAACCAGGAATTTAATCAGTATGCTTAGTAGAAGGAAATATTCTTGCGTTAAGTTGGTATTCATTATTTTGTTCGATCTTATTTGAATGGGAGGTTACTGATGGCAATCAGCTGTTATGTGAATATTTATATAGTAATGCTTGTTATTTTTGAGCACATTACAATGTTTATTAATCGTGTATTAGATCATCACTAATTGTTTTCGGTACCGATAGCAGACAATAATACGTTTCAATAACGAAATAATTGCAATATTTTATCCTTTGGAAAACTTTTGTGGTTCAATACGAAATTGGTGTATAGTCTAGACCTTCTGTTTTAAAATTAATTACTTTTAAATATATCTATCTTCGTATGGCCTATTAAAAGGACAACACAATGAAAGTCAACACAAAACTAACCAAGCTTTGACACCATTATCATTTAGCAATAAAATAGCTCCAACAGTCACGTATCACATATTTCAATGTACATGAAATAAAACAAATAGCCAGTTTTGAACAACAATAGCCCAACGGTTAAGGCGTTAAGTTATCGCAAGGTCACATCCTACCCCGTTGAACTATTCTAGTGGCTGCAGCTATGTGTTTTCAGCTTAATTGACGGGTTGTACCTATTTGTTACGTGTCTCTGGCTTCCGGCAGTGGATAGGCCTTGCTTTTCGTGAGTCTCAACTAGAGAATTTTTGTTGAAGAGTCAAAATTAAAATCATATCAAAATAGTTTATTTCACTTATACCTATATGGGCATTTATGAAACGTCAGAAGCTAGGTGCACGGTTCCAACTGGTCGTTTCCAATAGAGAAGAGCCGGCAAAATTCTCCACTGTTACTCTTAACAAAAAAAACTGCTACAATCTTTTCAAATTAGGTACAGTGTTAATAGGTATGGGAGGACAGTGTAGGCCTGTCAACAAGTACAAGGTTCTTAATAAATATACAATAGTCTACAATCTACAGTATACCAGGCCTACAACGTTCTCACATTAACAAAATATAAAATATATTAATAAAATTAAAAACGTATTTAAACCATAAGTAAGCCAAATCTTTCCGTGCTTAGCATGACGACATTGCGCCAAAGAGTTTGCTAGAAGAGATTGGCTGGAGAAGGCAACACAAAATTAGAAAACAGAAATACATTTTGACAAAAGCCTAATTTTCTTGTTGTCTTTACACAAGGAACAGTAGAAATCTATATAAAATAAAGAAAGAAAATTTGACACAGAAACACACGCATACAAAATATAGTTAACTCCAATAATAAAGTAAAATAAAAACAATATTGATCTATAATCTCGTGACTGTGACAAGAATGCTTCCACTCAGCATGATGCCGCTGATTCCTTGAAAGTACCCAATAGCACTTATTGGGTACTTTCAAGGAATCAGCGGAACAATACAAGTTTATTAAACAAAAAAAGTTAACGGTGGCTTTCTTTTCAAAAGATTCCCTTTCCCACTAATCAAGTCAATACCTTCCTCTACTCCGCATAATTGAGAATGAAGATGAAATAATTATAAGTATTTATTTATTGATCACATACAATTTTTTCTCTAACTATACGCCTCTTAGCTGTCAGTTAATTTACAATGAATGGCCTTTGTTTTACGTTATCTTACATCTGAACAAACACTATTGGGTATTGTGACGATTAGCTGTGTTGCAAATGTTAATATTGATAATGTTGATATGTTGATTTTTATTACGTAAGTTTTTTTGTCCGCTACTGTACGTGGGTGGTTGAAATAAAGCCGTGATTGTTTTCGTTGCGAGACTCTTGACATTAGTGGATCGAAAATTTGACATGTGGTAATATAATTATTATTGACAATCATCAGGTTGCACTACTTCTCTGACTCTTCGTCATCTGTCTATCCTTTTCCCATTTAAGTTGGGTCTGACCCCCACAACCCAGTTACAAGGTAATACGATACCCCTTGGTAAGAAGCTGTCAGAAGCCGAAATTCTGACAACCAGTGTCAGAATTTCGGCTTCTGACCACCCGTAACGACTGTCAAAGATCCACGAATGACAGCCGGAACCAACGACTTAACGTGCTTTCCTAGGCACGGAGGGTTCTTGGTATGTAAAGATGGTCACCCATCCTCGGACCAACCGGCAAGCGTGGCTTTACCTGATTGATCGACCCGTGCAGCTGTTATAACTTCTCACTCCAAAAGTCACAAGCCCCATTTCTCTGTCTCCTACTATCTAAAATTTTGCATGACAAAAAAAATATAGCCATGACCTCACTTGAAAAACGTAGACACAGTAATGATCTAATGTTTCTGTTCAAATTTCTTCACAGTAAAATAGATCGCCCCCAGTTGTCAAGTAAGTTTAATCTCAACCTACCCTATAAATATCCGCGTCATCCTATCAAACTGTCATGTCCTCCTTTTCGCAAAACTGTTGCAGGATCTAATTCTCCATTCCCAAGGCTTAGCAAACTTTGAACAGTTGTGATGAAAGGAGACACACACACATATACACAATAAGGATATTTGTGCACTTCACTTCAAAAATTCAAGCGCCACATTCAAAGTCCACGAAAATAGATAACCATTTTAAGTAACGCACGATTCCTTTAACGATTGCCTACTATCCGTGTAAAAATTGTGTAAAAATTATGTGTATATCGCCTAATATTGTGCATTTGGCTTGTATACAGTGGCTTGTGTTAATTAGGTTGAACAATGTAACGATTGAAGATAGACTAATTAATAAATAAATAATCTGTCATAGTCGTGACTTTGTCGAGTGGTGATTCTGCCACAATAGACATTCTTCTATGTGATCAAGAAATAATTTTGTTTGTGTTTTTTGTTGTTTTGCAACAGAATAATCTCAAAGGAGTTCCATCTGAGCTGATACAGGCAGGCATAGGCTGCAGTTTGTTACGTCATCTTTTATGTCATTGAAGAATAGAGACACTGTAGCTCTATTTTTAACGAATGCACGGACACTATACGATGGGCGTTTAGTGTCCGTGCGGGCGTAGGCATAATAACAATAAAATCCTCCTTGCTCAGCCTCGTTCAGGGTCCATTAATTAACCAATAAGAGTCTGTCTTCAAATAAGTGCAACGATAACTAGAAACAAAACAAATGTATGGCAAAAAAAGTTCTTTTTCACCATCAATTCGTTTTTCAACTACCACAAACACATGCTCAACACAGCTATCTATAAACCTTTTATAATAGTAATTGAAGCGAGATGAGCATGTAAATGAGCAGCGATACAATAATAGCGGTATGGCGATGCTGCAATGCGACTGCGCCTGCGCATGGCGGCCGCACGCTATCCCTCATACGGTGGTGTAATGTTTCATTGTGGGGGCTAGGAGTGAATAGGAGGGTGGTGGAGGTGGCATTATATAATTTCTACTTTAATGGTGTAACCAATATTTTCATTTTTAAGATTTTCCTAACAGAGTTGGCCCGTTCTTCTCCATAGTAACCAGCAGTAGGTTAGGGTCTGGAATGGGCAGCTTCACCTTTCTGATTGACCGACTCCATGGCAATTCAAAAGTCCCTGTAAATATCCCGGTTTATTTGAAAACAAACGCTATGAGTTTAAGTAATACTTTGAGTTTGATTGATGAGGGGATGAACTAGTAAACGTCTTTGTCTTAAGAGACACCTATCAAGACCTTATTTAAGATGGCAAGAACCTCCTACCATTTACCACGGACTCAGTATAAGTTTCAGAAAACCCCTTCATTGAAATTTTTCTTCGGATGTTAATTTTTTGTCGGTTACTTCGTCGACGAAGAATTTATAAGCTGGGAGGTCTAGAATCATCTGCAAAATTCTTATTTACAGTTTTAGCGTCCATGTCTCTGCCAGTCTTTATAGGGCCAAATTGTGATATTCAATTACTTTTGATTTGACAGGAGTTTTTTTTTTATTGAATTTAAGTTTTGTGTTATTAAATTAAACATTACAGAGGAACTTAGGTTAGGAAATTGTATAAAAATCAATATTATTACCGTCATGTTGCATATTTGATGGTGGGTTTGATTTCAACATGCAAAAATTGTTTGTAGTTGTCAAAATATTAAGGCGCTGTAAGAAGCAAATATTACAATAGCGCATCGTGGCATCAGTTCAACAGATAGGGTTCAAAATCGTTTGACCAAAATAAAAGTTATTTTGCAGTTTTAATCAAACTAAAAAATTAATACACGGCTCAGAAGAACATTTACAACCAAGTAGGTTTATACCTACCTACCTCAATTTCAACTACAAGTTTAATGAGATACACTTTCTTCAGCCTAATAAATCAGCATAAAAGCTTTTCCCATATATTAATTAACTCCCTACCAACCAAATGCTTAAAATGGTGAATTATACCAATTTGAATAATACATTAAAACATACCACATCTGTTGGCTACTTCTCGACAACTGATTCTAATTAAGCAGCAAGCCAGAGATTTATAAGATATTGAGGCATTAGGGAGATTTATACCTGGTACTGAATAATGAGATAACACTAATGGTAGCCCGTGTAGCTCATATGCTATGAAACACTTGGATTATACATGTGGGTAGCTGTGTGAAAATAAAACGTTTTTTACTATGTAAATAGAATGTATGTTTTCTGAGGCGAAATTCAAAGCAACCTACAAGTTCATACCTACAAGTTATAGATTTTATTTCACATGAACCTGCATGAGCACTTGTGAAACTTCAAAAGCTTGGTGCACATTTCCACTTGGTTGAGAATATCCTATTGAGAACAGCCAGCAAGTAACTCCACGGTTACTCTTTTAAAAATAATTGACTTTTACAATGTTTTCAAATAGGAATAAATAGGGAGGGCAGTAAAGGCCTGTCAACAAGTACTAGGTGCTTCACGATCATTTCGGGATAATGGTCCACAAATCTACAGTCACAAAATATAAAAGAAAAATGAAATTTTAATATTAAACACCTATTGAAACCAAATGACATGATTGCCATTTCAACTGTAACCAATCTGAATTAATATCCTGTTCACAAAAGCCACTAGCCACTATAAAGAGTTGAAATTAGAATTGTAAATGTCGAATGAAAGTGCTAAGAACTTTGGCAACAACAAGGGATTCCAACTGACATTTATATGTAGAGAAGATACCTATCATAAAATTATTCTAATATTCTAAATTGCGTACATAATGAAAGTTATGCAAGCAACCATAGCCAAATACGCATAGTAAATCTATCTGGAAATAATAAGGCAGGATTTACAACGTTAAAAAATCGCATCAATTTATGTATTAAGGTAAGTCAACCTTCATAAAAATTATCTCATAATTAACCTAACGACAGCGAAATTAAAAATAAATTAAGCCAATCCGAAACTTCATACAATTTTTTTTTTTATAAAAATTCCAAAAACCCTCTAGAAGAGGGTAAAACGTTTACGGATATTAGCTTCAATAATCATCACTCAAATTAATTAACAAATAACTTCAACTAACATGTATTGCGATTTTTATTCAAATTAACTTTTTTGTTTATACTTTTATACAATAATAATTATTTTACATCCACCTATTTACGCTAGGTACTAAGTTAAATATAACTATGCGAATAAAATCTTTAAAATAAAATTAAGAAAAAAAAGTAGTTCATCTAAACAACAGTTAAATCGGCGATTAACAAATAACGTGTATCGCATTAACATCGCGTTTATCAAGAGAGATTATGTTATATTATGCGTTGCGCAGGCGACTGGTTTTGTAGCGGAATCGTGAGCGAGATTCTTTTGAGAATTCTTAAGGTTATGGTAATATAGGGTTTTGGTTTTTAGGAAATGTGGAGTTTTAATAACATTAATTAATAGCTGAAATAACAGAATAAACTTTCACTGACAAAAGATGCAAAAATAAATTTGAGTAAACTTTTTTGGGTGAAACGTTGGGCTATTTGTAATGTAAGGAAAGAGCGGTGAACAAAATGTATGAATAATTGTAATAATCTCTCATCATAATAATTGTGTTTCCCATAAACATCATTACACATTTATAATACCCCATCCTTATCCAGTTCATCGCAGCCCTACTTCTCCACTAGCGCCACGCGGCCGAACCCGACAACTCGCTGCGCAGACGCAACCCACACAACTAACGCTCATTTTCATAACAGGTCGCGCCGGTAGTTTTTCTTGTCACCATGTTTGTTGCTTTCGAATTATGTTTTTTTTTGTAGGTTTTAAAATTTTGCTCAGAGGGTGAGCAGTAGTGTGGTTTGTTTGTAGGTTCTGACTGCAAAGTAAAAGGATTTGAGTAATAAGTGTTTCAGAATGTCTCTTAAAATCATTCTTAATCGCTTTGAGATGGAAACAATTCAACAATGATGTATTGTGATGTTAGACTTCTTCAGCTATGAATACTTCTTCTAACGTTTTACGAGCTTGTAGCTAGTATGTTTAAAGGACACGTCATCGTACATTCATAATGGGTATCAGTCCTTTCTGACTTCAGCAATTGAAACTTGCTTTTCTGGACCACATGAATTGTTATATTGTTCATCGTCGTAAGCTGGTATTATTATTGCATAGTTTTCAAAGCAAAATAACTGTAAGGCATTTAAACCCTTTACTTTAATTACTATAGCCATGATTCTGAACGTAGAATATGTATCTCTCGTCGTTTACTACTAAAGTGACCTTCGATTTATCACGATGAGCCGTGGCCAAACTAAATAGACGAATGTTTTAAGTTCATAGCAATGTACAGTTGTATGACTTAAGCTATTATAGTAAAAGTGTGGCACAAGGCTTGAGAGGCAGCGGGAATGATGCAAAATGGGCCAGCGCGTACACAAAGTACAAGATGTAACAGAATAAACGCAAGTCCTGGTCCAAATGCAGCAGTTTATAATCTGCTGCAGTTGGACCTATCATTCGGAATACTAGCAATCTCGATGAAAGCTCTTATCCTTTAGATTTGTTTTACTCTGGTGGCATATGGTTTTCTATCATATTTCATCAGTTTTTTTTTGTTATTGCTATGCGAAGAATAAGCTCTCCAGTTCTATAAGATTCTGTAACAAGTTCCTCCCTTCATAATTACAACACAAGTTAATAACAGGCATGCCAATCTAGTTTTCATCGCTATAAGCTTATAACTTAAACCAAATCACAGCGATCTGAGAAACGGACCCGTCTGTCAATTAGCGGCGTGTGTCTCATCACCGTGTTTTGAGCAACATTAAGATAATTTGCTGCACCGTTGTAAGTGTTAATAGAGCGCGGTTCGTACTCGCTGCTTTTACGGCCTCTCGTTGCGTTATGCGTGGGGCTATGAAATTAGAGGTTGTACACCGTTGTAATAACGTGCAATTTGTGATGTTGTTTTATTAGTTTAAAACCGATTTGTAAATTGGAAAATCAATTTAAGTGTTTTTACGTACTCTGAAGTTTGATTATTTATCTACTTTTAAAACCAAACCTATCAAACCTGTAACTGACCGAATAATTATGAATTAGAGAATTATTTTTCTGTAAGTAATCGGTCATATGTTAATACTATACGTCATAAATCCAATAATATGAACCCAGTTTAACAGTAAAGAAATATTACTCTCACATAAAAATTTACTTTTGCAATAAAATAATATTATTTTTATTGCGGTCTCATTGCATAACCATTCACACGATTAACCTAATTTAAGCGTTAACATTAAGTTATTGCTTGTAAAAGTCTGAGTAATAGTAAAAATAATACTTAAAAATGTAGACGCAATTTAGAATGTTTAAGTCTTATGGTTTAATAATAAAATGTGAATCTACGTTTGTGATTTATATGCATTGTAAATCATAAACGTAGATTCTTATTTAAGTTGGTAGTTGACGATAAATCATGAAATTGTCACACAAAATGAATATTAAATAATATGGCAAGGTGGAGGTATTATCCCTTTATTAAGTTTAAAATAAACTGTGGTTTTAAAACTGGACTAAAACTCTTGAAAGTGTAGTTTTTGCACGCAGATTTAAATTAATGCAAGGTATTTAAATAAATATCATTCGCGCGCCCACACACATATCATAAGTTTAAATGTCAAACAGTATAAAAACTCTTGTTTTCAAGGTCGTGAAAATAAAAAGGTGATTCAAAAAGGGCAAAATGTAAAAATACATTACGTTAAAAAAGGTTTTCATCTTGAGTTTCATAACTTTGAAAACAGAATCTCTTTTCATGTACAAAAAAGCAAACAAATATTTCTTCATTCTTGTTTTGCGTTGTTTGAGACACCTTGCCTTAAGCTACAGACAACACATAAATATTACTAAATTATAACACACATATTAGTCATCACTAAATAATCTATTTGAGGATAAAAATCGTATAAAAACCAAGCCTTATTTTCAACAAATAAACGTCATAATATATTTTTATTTTTACGCCCAAGCGCCCATTTTTTGTCACTCGTTGACGCTTCCAAAGCGAATGAAATTCGATATTCTTCCCAAAAGTAAGGCTTCGTATTCACTCAACGATTTTTACATGTCTTCGCGACTTCGGAAATGTAAATAAATAATTCTTGTACCAAAAAAATAAACAAAATGACACTTACGTCGACAAGTTTTATACATAAAGCGAGTACAGATGAGAATAAACGCACTTTTGTTAATGAATACTGCTTGTTTTTATTTGACTTTTAATTAATTGATGTTTTCTTTTTGTATATTTTTCCGCTTGGTAACAAGCATGAATCAGCTGTTTATCTTGACTCATAAAATTCGATTGCAGGATATGGATACTGTTGTAACGTAGGCTTGTTAGTTTGCGCATTGTGTTTCATTTTTTCTGGCAAAATGATTACCAAAGATGGTTTCATTCGGTTTCAGGTTTCATTTAAATAATGTTCAATTGCTGTCATCAGTTCATTGTCTTATATTAAAACTGCAATTATAATCAAATTACTATTTCTATATACAGGTACATTTTTCTACTTTCACGAAAGTCACAATTCTGGACTGCTTTCGATCACACTTCCATCTTAGGACTACACACTTTGAAGTACACTCATACTTAATTAGACTTACAATCTAATTCATTCTCACACAACTTCAAACACAACATTAAAAACATAGAAGACAAAAAACAAAAAGTGACAATGGTTGCTCATCGATGATCACCACGCAACCGCAACGTACGCATGGCACTATTGACACCGCTGAACATCTGATATGGGGTATCAAGTGTCAATGTCGCTGCTCTTCCGCAAATACATTCACGGTTCACACACGGGCTGTTGACACGGCCTGACACTTCACATGTACCAACTGTAAAATTAACTTTTATTATGGTTGTTAAAGATTTTACAGCACAGGTATAAATAGTGTAAAAACAGTTTAGAGATATATGGTTTCAGCTGGCTATAAAATACTAATTTGAATGACCAGTGATGTAAATGATGTTTGATTAAAAAATATAGGATACTGGCACAAAGCCCACAGCTTGATAGATCCAAGCTTTAAAGTAGATTAAACCGCACTATCTAGTTTTAATTGCCAGTGCTTAGTTTGTTTCAATTTTGTTAAAATCATGCACTGCTGTTATAACAAAGGATATAAATTATGAACCTGCATGTATTACTTCTAATACATATGATACTCCACTCACAATCCTTTCCACACCGGTTGCCCCGCGAACTCCCGCGCATCCCATTGACAGGCCGCGACACCTCACATGTGCATACGCACCATAAAATTCACATGTTTATCCTTCAACATACTCCCACGCGATCGTTTAATATCACGATATTTTAATACTTTTGTGAACATATATAAGTCCTGTGATGACTGAGGTGGTCTGTGACTTTTAATATTGGGTAAAATAAATATTTTTGTGAGAATGTTAATACCAGAACCAGTGCTACAGATTTTTTCACAAACTGTCTAAATATTTACTATACAGACATTAGTATTCTCTAATTAGAATACCCAGCGGTAATTACTGCCACAGTAAAGAATCTTTTAAACGCTTCAGACAATACTCTTCCCAGCCATATATCGTTAATTTGTCGCCTTCAAGCATTTAGCACTTTTATTTTAATTCTAGCAACACAGTAAATAAACTTCCATTTCAGGAACAAAAATACCTCGGAGCTAGTGAAAAGAAACGAAGAATCCAATCTATTTAAAAAACAATAAGATTCCAAAGACTAAAGAATCAGATTGCAGAGAATAATATAATTCCTTTTAATTCTTTTAAATAAAGCTTCTATATAAATTGGCTGGACAATGAATTGTTTATGAAACAGAAGGTAAAGGTCAACACGAGACCGCACCTTCAATTAAAGAAATAAGCGATGTGAACTGATGTCGAAAACCGTTTATTTTAGCGTTTCTGGTATCGATACGCTATTTTTGTTGAATGAAGAACAAACACATATGGTAACATAGTAGTAACTGTAAATCGATTTATCAGGCAGGATCTGAATAATCGTCTTGAAATGGATGTGTTTCTATTTTTCAACAAAATACCGTTGCGCGGGAGTGGAGGAGTGTTGAGAATGTAAATCTATCTTACTGCTAAATGTGCCACATAAAACAGTATCTGTTTATAAAAGTAAACATATCTACATGCCGCATTCAATGTAATTTAAACACGCGCTGCAGCTGAAATAATCGCTTTACTAAATAGTTATTGAAAATCTTCGCCACTAAATTCAACTGCCCATTTATTTCTACCAAAGAAAGTACAGGCCGTTAAAAATACAGATTTTAAGGTTCGCTCTTAATATCATCAATTAAAACCAATTAGAAAAGAAAGTGATAGTCGCCCAAGTATGCAGGTCACAATTTCTGATTCATTTTTTAATTATCCGCAGTTTTATTTTCCTGTATTTTGGACTTTATACCTTTCGATTAAAGTTGGGAATTCATTGGTATAAAGCTGTCGCTGTTGAACTAATGGCACTACAAATCCTCGGCAGTCCAGGCCAGGTATTGTCCTCTGAAAAGTTTATTTGCTCCTTACACCACTGTCGTCCGATCGCCTTTTTGCTTTTATCTCAGACAATTTTTAAATGGTTTATGTTTGATACCATTATTGTGTGCCAATCAGGTTGAATTACAATGTCCTTTACCAACGGCCGAACTGAGTAAGAATTTCTTTATTATTTTTGTTACAAATCATTTTATTTTATGCCTTTTTTAGTTTTAAAGTAAACAAGGCAGATGTTCGCTTTATTTAGATGAGCCAGTCGAATGCGTAAGTTGAATTTAAATAACTCGTGTTTGAATTTACGAATGCTTGGAGACATGGAAAATTGTGGTGCTTACTTTATTTTTTCTCCATTTTTACTGGAATTTATGTGTCTTTAGTTTTGACAAGTTTAGATACTTAAAGGGTTCTAGGAAGAGGCTACTTGTATTTAGATTTGTAGGGCGGTCAATCTCGTGCATCCTAATGTTAAGTAATTTTATATAAGGCAATTCTGTAAGTCGTTTGGGTTCAATTATTTAGTTTCTGACTTCATTTTCTTCATTTGTACTCGTATCTACAGTGAGCAAACATCAGATCAATATCATCCGTAACTCGATATTTTTGTTTTAAAACAGCATGCATTTTCGCAAAATCCTTCAACGTGCGTGATCTCACTGACAGAGATCCCTGCGATCAATAATCTGAACATTAGCGGCACATAAAACGCACTAATTGAGATATACCCAACAATTTGAACTCAACGTTTTTAAAGTGTTAAGTAGTGACTGGAGTGTGCAATAAATCTCATTGTTGGCACTCTTATCTACCTCACTGAGGTAGCCGATATGTGCGATGTCAGTAAAGAAAATTTAAATATAAAACGTAGTGTTGCAAGACGATGATGGGTTTTTATCTTCAGACGGTCATATTTTGAAGTATGTGAAACGGTTGCACTTTGCGGAGTAGACAGAGTGAGCAGATGATGTATATAAAATGTATAATACTATTACTACCATAGCATATTTATTGTTTCTCCTTAAACCAAATAAATTGGGATACCTACGGGGAGGAGAATGATGATATTTTTCGAGTCATGTCGGATAATGGTTCAGTAGGTTAAAGATTTGTGCTTACCAGAAAAGAAATATTCATATCGTTGAGAACGGGTTTCAATTTTATGATGATATTTCCTGATTCTGAAATCAAAATGTCAAAAATCAAGCAAACCAGTCAGACGATGACTGAATTCCAAAAATGTCACTTTTATATCACATATAACCAGTTATCAAAGTCAGAACAGATTTAAATAAAGATACTAAAGATTACAAAATCACGTTAGTTGAGAAAGGGATCATCGTGTGTGGGCACTAACGTACAGTAAATTTGAGATGGTTTCAACTGTTTGTAAGTTCTTGCAGAGAAGGGTTTTGCTAGAGAGAAAGCGTTTACGAGAAACGGAATTGTTATTATAAAATAACTCTTACTTACCAATCTTAATTCGTCACTAACAGGACATCGTTTTGAAAGTATCTTACAAAGGGTAACGTAATATTGGTTAAATCACGAGAGTTAAGGAAATACATCAATGCACATTATTACATCACTAACCGAAGCGAAGACTACAAATGCGAAACTAGTAAGCTTTTATTGTAAATTTAACAACTTCGTCAGAAAACTATTAAACAAATTCCTATAAATCCTTGTTTGACTCACTGAATTAACTACTGTATTAACAGTACAGTTATATGCTGTACGGACTAAGAAGAAAGCCAATTTATTATTGACAACATTTACGTGATCAGATATACGGAAAATAAAGTAAATCCCAGAAAAATATCTTGTGGATCTGGACAGGTTTGAGCCAGGATCCCTCACTAGGGTGGAGAAACGAGGTTCGCATGCAGCGTCCAGCGCATCAATCAGCAACTGAATCGTATTCTCAATAATAATAAAGTAAGCTCATCTGTTTCGGTGATCTGAACAAATGTTTCTCAGAACGTTGCGTGTCCCCTTAATGATCTGAATAAAAGTAAATGTTTTGAACAAAAGCTTTCTAAGGTTTAATTAGGTTGTATCGATGAAAGTCAGGATTATTCCTTTTGAAATGATCGTGTATGATACTGCTAAAGCCATTTTACGATGCGAGTTTTAAATAATGATTTACAGACTTTGGTGTGAGTCTTAACAAGACAAGGAAGTGATATGGATGTAACAGTAAATCATTTATCAATTTTCTTTTATAACACTGAATCAGTCAAAATTATTAATAGGTGTGTAGAGAACGTGTAAACATGATTAATGTGTGATAAAAAAAATAAGATATCGACGATCAATTGTAAGAAATCTTTTTTTCATATAAGATTAACTGTCCACATGATACAGTGTGTAGCCAAGAAATATTCTTCACATTAGTATAGGTGATCCATTTCGTTTGCATTTAGATCTGATAATACCTGTTATATAACATTAAAAATATTATCTAAACGTCTCAATACTAAAGCAATTTTATCAATGATTGACCAACAATGTTAATAAGACAAGATACAATAATGAAGCCATTAGCGGAATCGCTAAAACTAACACCGTTTCGCGATCTCATAAATCATAAAGCAGTTTGGACCTTACCATTAACTTGTCAGAGTTGAAACTTCTATAGCATGTGTGCGAACAATTTATCTTAGCGTTCGACGTGGATGCAATTAATCAAGAGCCAATGTCACGTACGTAATATAGCCGAGGTAAAAGAGAAAAAGATGATTTCAGGCTAATTATCTTTGATGTTGTTATATTTTTATTTTGCCACTTAGCACCTACCGAGGCAATTTGTCGCTTGTTACGTTACGCTATTGAATTTTTGGGGTCCTGTGTTGTGTGACTACCGTCTGTAGAAGCCAGTTGATTTATTTCTCATACGTCCAGTACTCATTTATCATCGTTCGGCTGTATTTAGACTGTTTATTTTTATAATGAGCTCTCGAAAAGGTCAATTTTGCGTTTACAGTTCCTTTTTTTCTTGCGCCGAGAGGGTGTTAATTTCTTTCTTAAATACGTTTAAGATCAGTTGTCGTGTTCGCAACCTGATCTCATTATTCGGGACATGTAAGAAAAGGAAGGTGTGAAAGCGTGGCGTATAAGCAAATAAATATATTCATTATTTATCGATGCCTACTTTTAAATAAAGCCTTTCGGTTTAATTTATGTGTGGCTTCCTTGAATTGAATGCTGAAGAATATTCTTTATCAAGTCACAAAAATATTTCAAGCGTTTCCTACCTGGGAATTATAACTTAGAATTCCCATTCCGTAAGAAACTGAACATTAGAATATACCGGTGTATATTCTGATACAAGTTCCGTAACTTCCTATAGTTGTGAGACCTCACAGAACCTTGATCAATTCATCGAATTAAATACCTTTAATTAATTACGATTGCTATCTCAGCTTGGTCTGTGGATGGCAATTAGTCGTAGTAGGGATCCTTTGTTACGAGTTACATGACGACTGTAAGGTTCCTGTTTTAGCAACCTTCTAGGATTACAAGCAGTGAATAGAATTCCTGATGAAGCATCCTTGTTTTCATTAACATCTGGCTGTGATAGTGATCAGTGTTTGGATTTTGTATAATACTGCTGTATAGTTAGCGATTGCTGCAGTGTCTGTTTTCTAAACTCCTGATTGTTTATCAGGATCAAACACGTCTTTGTGGGTTTATAGAGGCATACCTCTATAAACCCACAATGACGTGTGTTGATCAGGAACCGGGTGTAAAGTTCACTCATCCTCCATAGATAAGGGAGGATCCTCCGACCAGACGGATGTTGTGTCTGGTGGGCAACTGCCCGACCATTGACGTCGGGACGTTGTGCTTAAACTAGTTGCGCGGTAAACTCTGCTTGCGCGATGCAGGATTTTGCGTGACGTTAATGTGATGCGTAGTTCCCATGTGGCGGTGTAGACGCCTCCACAGGTTTAACTTCTATAGAACTAAAATGTTTGGAATTTACTTGACATATTCATGAAAAGGATTTTTACAAAAGGAGTGCCAAACATTTTTTTTCAGTGTTGCTAGGAAAATTGACAATTCCTCATTTCTTTCATCGTAGACAATCCTACCGAGCTATCTTTTTTCAAACTCTAAAGAGATAAAAGAAAACTAACTTCATAAGACCTGTCAACCATCTCGTGCAAACTTTTAATTGTCATATTTCGACTACGTGAACATTCCTCTAAAACTTTTAGCTTGTAGGCGACGCGCTGTTAATCTGCCACCACTTATGAATTATTGCTACAGTAAGCGTAAACTATTTCTGCTATGAGTTTGGAAGGGGGATTAGTCGAAACAGAATGATAACGGAAGGATAACATATTTTTCTGTCTTCCTTGATAGGTACTGATTGTTTCAGTGATTGCTGTACAATAGCATCAGTACTGGTTTAATTTCTAGCTATAATACTTCTTGTTCGTTCGTTATCCTTTAGATTAGAAAAATGGTTTTATGTAACTTCATTGTGGTTAATTGTTGGCGTATTTATAAAACAGATATTTTTTATACCTACCCATAGATTTAAATCGTAGATTCGCTTTACTGAATCAAGAGATGTTCGTATTTTTGTTTCGTTTGGACACCTCTAACACACAATGACGCAGTGACTTGACTTGATCGTCATGGAAACGCCGATATGATTGTGTAAGATTACTCTTCAGAGTATGGGATCTTTTCTTGCGGCTAAGTACTGTGTGGGCAAATATATCGATTAAAATCTTTGTACCTACTTAAATAACATAACACATAACATAACATCACGCCTTGTTTCCCCGAAGGGTTGGGCAGAGGTGTACCTATGGTACACCCACATTTCGCCAGTTATGTTTAAGTCCCATGTAATAGGGGGCGAGCCTATTGCCATCTACCGGGCACAAATCCAGACTTCAGGCTGCTACTGAGAAATTCCAGATAGAAAAACCCAATAACACGTTGCCCGACCTAGGAATCGAACCCAGGACCTCATGCTCAGCTGCCTGCCAACATGAAACTTACTTCCATTTTCTTTTTTCCCCAGATGTCAGCCATCGACCCTGACTGCGGTGTCAACGCCATCGTCAACTACACCCTCGGAGAGAGCTTCGCCAGGCCACAGTTTTCTGTCAAGCCTGACTCTGGTGAGCTGTGTGTGTCAGCTCCTTTGGACTACGAAGCACATAGTGACTTTGAGTTCCCTGTTATCGCTACTGATAGAGGTTTGTATTTTTATCCAAGTATTTCTTTTTGTCATTTTATTGTATTAAAAATTTATTTAACTTCGGACAAACGAGTCTTGAACCCTCGGTTTATCATTTTAGGGTGCGTTCCAGATAAATTATCTGATGAATAACGGGTAGTCCGATACAGTGAAGCAGTCACAATTTTTTATATATTTTTGTTAAAATGAATGCATGTTTTTATGTTATTTGCCGAACGGTTTTACGATCTTGAAACTTTTGAATGTACATTCTGCTAAACCAATAGCTAAGCGAACATTATAATGCAGAAAATGGGCTTTGTTCAGATATAAATATTATTTTGTTCGATTAAAACATGGAGGTTAGCCTCGCCCATTAATTAACTCGTACATTCCGAAATGTAATGTAAATTATTTATGCTTTGATTAAGTGAACTAATAAGTGGAATTATGCTGTGAACCAAACCCTTTTCGCAGACTATTCTGAAGCAACCACCATATTACTTGATATTGGAAATAAAACAATCTAGGGAGTTCATCATTTCAGCTGAAAGCCGTCCACTGTTTGACTTAGGCCTCCCCCAAGCACCGCCACTTTAACCGGTTCAGCGGATTCCTGCGGCCTTCCCAAGATCATCGCTCAACCTTGTGGGGGCGTCTTCCGTTACGCGATCGCAACTCCACCACCTTTCGGCCCGATCGGTCGTCTGTTTTACGAGCAATGTGCCCTGCCTACAGGGACTTATGTTTGGCAATTCTTCGGGCTATGTCGATTACCTTGGTTCCCCTGCGGATCTCTTCATTTCTGATTCGGTTACGTAGGGAAACTCCAAGCATAGCCCTCTCCATTGCCTTTTGGGTGACTTTAAGCCTTCTAATAAGGCCCATTGTGAGTGACCACGTTTCAGAGCCATAAGTCATCGCTAGCAACACGCACTGATCAAAGACTTTCGTCTTGAGACACTGTGGTATGTGGAACCAGATGATATTGCGTAGATCAAAAGAGATGCTCAAGATAAATTAATAATGCAAAAACATTAGCTTTACTTACATTTCAAAATATGCAAAGAACAATCAGAAAATTTTCATAAGCTACTTGGTAGCTATTATCTAGATTCTTAGTTATAAATAGAACACCCTAAAAAATACCTTAGAACCATGTTTCCACGCTGTTATTAAACATGAAACGTCGCTACTTATTTCAGAATCCAGCCATGGCTTCCAAACCTTTTTGTGCAATAATGTACTGTGTTCATTTGCCCAAAGTGGGTTAGCAACATTCCCTAAGCAGACCTTTATTCAATAATTAGCCCGATGCAATATTCTCTAAAGCACAGGTAAATTGTCTTGCTTTCAATTATAATGCGCTCGTATTTGTATAATTTATTGGCATTACACTGTGATTCTAGCCCATTCACTTCAGTGTTTTTTTCCATATTAATTTATTATAAGTTATAGTCATTAAAAAGTAGTTTCAATAAGAAGTCGTTTAATGCTTTTTAAATTGCTGTCATTAAAGGACATCTCAAAATAGAAAATGCAAAGTTTAGATATGATTTTAAGTACCTAGTAATATTTTAATGGCATTTTATACTCAATCTTTAATATTATGAGTTTAATACTTCCGGGATACGCGGTTAACATAAATTAAAGATCTTATGGACCAACATAGTAAAGCAATAATAAACGCCACATGTCAAAGTAGTTAGAAGTGTTACAAGGATCTTTTGACGCTTGAATGACATTAATAGGGT
This sequence comes from Dasypolia templi, assembly GCA_963555695.1. Lineage (NCBI taxonomy): Eukaryota > Metazoa > Arthropoda > Insecta > Lepidoptera > Noctuidae > Dasypolia > Dasypolia templi. The sequence goes on along the minus strand of OY743137.1, from coordinate 4,825,947 downwards.
GGCGCTATCGGTAAACATTTGTGTGAAATTCCATCTATAAAAACAAAATGTCGGCGTTAGTTCCGAGTTTGGCCACGTGCCAGAATATCTGGTACATCTAAACACGAAACACACTACTCCAAATTATATAAAAGCTATTCAAAATTGCCAATCATTATACCACAAACAGTATACAGATCAAAATAATTCGAATGTCAAATTGTTTTTGCAACTCATCCTACAACAAAGATCATTCCATTAAATTAGACCCTTTATTGCTAACTTAAACAAGAAATACAATAAGCTCTATCAATAACAGAACACCTACCGTTTTGTCTTCAATTTATGTTTCAATTTTAGTGTTAATGTTTACAAAATTACTATTTCTTGCTGCAATATTATAGTGGATATATCACGCATCTGTCACGCTAGATTATAATATACCGTGGCTTTATATCAAATTCCAATCATTTACCACGATGTCATTCAGAATGTTCTGCCATTCGTAGATACATTATATGAAATACATAAATACATTATTACATTCATTCCTTACGTAGAGGAAGCCGAAAAGTATCGTGTTACCCAACAACTGGGTTATGAAGGTCAGCCAAGGCATGGTTTTTTAAATTTTCTATTACAACAGAATTATCTGTACCTACTTAGATGAAAGAAAAAGTATTTCATACATGAAGAAAATAAAATTAGTGCCTTAAAAGATGATTAAATAATTATGTGGAACCCGCCCCGACCCTTGCTTGAGCCAGCCCGCGCCGCTGAAACTGTAGCTTTAAATTCGTCCCTAAATATTAATAATTTTATCCAGCTTGTCCCTTGCTGCCCTCTTCCAGTGACGCCCTAAGCCGAGATCCGTACCCCACAGGGGGTGCCCATAGCGTGTAGTCGCCTAGTTTTCAAGTATTTTAAGCCCTGGCTGGAGGCCTTAATTTGTTAGGGCAACCACAGGCAAGTCCGGTTGAGCAGACGACTACCTCCTTTGTTGACCTGCCAGAAGCCATACATAAAAAAAATGTGCAATGGCACAAGACATAGAATATTATTCACACTGAGACTGCCACAAAATTAAAACCTTTGCACAGTAATTCGAAGTTAAATAGAAAATAAACTTTGATAACTGCGAATCCATGAAATGAAAAGATTTCGTTTTGTATTTCGACAGGTTGATTTCTTAAAACAAACTGTCCCCAACAATCGCACGACTGTAAAGGCTGATTTATTTCCAATAATTATATTGTCACAATACTTGTACATTACATCATCAAGGTTAACCGAAGTCGGAGTAATACCTATACGAAAATCTTTAAAATATCCACGATCTGCAGCGATTTCGAAGGACCATCACATTGGTGGGCCCGAAATAAATTCCGCCAATGTCCGTCCGCGGTCCGAAAGTCCAGTTCGAAGATTTATGGGGAGAGAACAGTGCAACTATCACTTGTTGTTTTTATTTCGTTACCTTGAGCGGCTACTTTGTCTTTGAAACGGAATTTTCAAGAACTTTTTCCAGTTTTTATTGCTGTGACGACTGTGTTTGGGCTTCGAATTAAGAAAATTTTAATTTGTTGTTATTGAAAAGGAGTTTTTAATCAAAAGATAAATGAATGATTAATTGTTAAAAAATATGTTACTTGGGCTATAATGTACCTACGTAGTACATATCTTTTGAAAATGATTTTGTATGACGACATTTTATAAAATAATAAAGAGGCAATGTCTGCCATTCCTAAAAAAATAACAGTACTAATAATTTTACAATTTCCACGAAATTACGACACTTTTATTAATGAATAGGTTGTACAGTATTAAAAATTAGTGATTTAGGTATCAATAAACATTGACAAATAAATAAAAACCGGCCAAGTAGTGTCGGACCACACACGAATGAAGGGTTCCGTAGTTGGGATGAATTTATCCCAAGAACAAACTTAACATTGCAGATGAAAAACATGTTCCCCACAGTCAATTCTCCAACTGCAAATGTAAGTTTTTAATAGCAAAAACATATTTTTTATGTGATATAACTACAACCTTTACTTGTGCTGTGAAAACTTGCTTCTTGCCAAATTTCATGATTGTACTAGGTCATCGGGAAGTACCTGCCCTATAGGTTTCGTTTTATTTGCGAGTTTCAAAACATGTTGCATAAATCGCAGTATTTTTTATTGCGTTAACTTAGAAGCTTGATTTGTTCCAAAGAAAAAGGGTCTTGGCAGACTGACCGACAGACAGACAGTCGACAGACGGACAACCAAGTGATCCTCTAAGGATTCTGTTTTTTCCTTTGAGGTACGGAACCCTAAAAATAAAATCAGCATCCATTACATTTAAACATCCAATAAATAATGTACATTCAAAAGTTACAACAAAAAAAAAACATTTACAACCACGAGCCCGCTAAACGCGTTGACAAACGCATATATCAACCACCTGCCAATTAGACATAGAATTACAAACAATACGAACAATCAATACCAATTATTTATTCGCAGGAGGCCTGTCGACGACCGCTATGGTGAAGATTCAACTCCTCGATATAAACGACAATGTACCAGCATTCACAGTTAAGGATTACAACGTGTCTTTGAAGGAAGGACGGATCTCCTCCGAGCCGATTATAGCTGTATCCGCAACGGACTCAGATTCAGGCAGATTCGGCACTATAACTTACAGAATTGTGAACGGAAATGAGAATGATGTCTTCAGAATAGATAGGAGTACTGGTGAGATTTTGGTTACGAAGCCAGCTTTGGTACAAGCGAATTTGAAATTTGATTTAGAAGTATCGGCGACTGATGGTGGAGGATTGACTGCTCCTCAAAATGCTGTAGTGCATGTGTCAGTGATGCCTGCTGGTATTGGATCAGCGTTGTTTGATAAGCCGAGATACAATTTTCGAGTGAAAGAAGACATCAGGATTGGAACAAGTGTTGGGAATCTGAAAGCGACTGTTGGTGATAGAGGTAAGTGAAAAATGCATTTTTGTATACTTTAAGAAAATATTATAATATATTCCTCAAACAGCAGTCTTTTTAGCAAACAACTGAACGTCGTTAATGATAAAACGTGATCGTTTTTAAATGTCTACTGCCACATCATTACTAATCCATGAAATAAAATAAAACACAGAATTCTATTTGATGAGTAAATGACCCATCGTGATCGCCCTCTTATCCCCACTTAAATACATATAGCCCGTTAATACTCATATTCCTTTCTCTAAACTCATCAAACTTAAGTAAAAAGAAACTATCTGGAATCCACGTTTCCGGGAAATCACCGCATAAAGTACAAACGACTCAATGATACAACTACCGTTGACCGGCATCACCTTATAGCTTCATTTCGCTTTAACAAATTTATTGAAATCGTGCCCAAGTGGAAACTACTCAAATGAAAAGCTTTTAGCGTCTTCGTAAAGTCTTTCTAAAGGTAACTGGGCTAGGTGTATAGGTCTTCAATATTAAAGTGCAGCACACTTTACATAATTACAGTTCTATGTACAAAGAATTCTATTTTGTAGTAAGCAAGTCGGTGTTTTATGGAAATAGTGGTGAAAGTCTCGGTGTAATGGGAAAGTTGGAAACTATTTAGTTTATTTGTCCTGTTAACGTTTAAGATCTCGTAGATCCTAAATGCACCGTAACTTTACCAAGAGTTTAGTAAGTAACTTACCAAATTTTTAATTTTTAAAATTTTAGTGACAAAAATTTAAAAGAGTAGGCTTAGATGGCGACTAACACAAGGCAGATGTGAGTGCAAACGCCTAGAGGGGACGCCCTAGGAGGACAAGTAGTGACCTTATCGGTGATGTTCTTCAGAAAGGTCAGGTGCGTAGTATTCGCAACCAGCGTGTGCGAATGACCAGATGTTTAAACGTAAACGAGGCAAATGGAGTATGTAAGGACAACAACAACACCTTATATTTCATAAATAAATAATTATTTGAGAAATTCACAAAAGGTGATCCAAAGATTATATTTTAAAAGATTCAATAATAGAAATTTTGCTTTGAAAAAAATATTTAACAGGTTTGGGCCCAATTTCGCTCCCAGCGGAACCCTTCCCTCTTGGACCATCCCCACAGACGCTAAGATGCCTATACAACAGTACGTAATCGCCCATTGTCTTAGCCAGGATCACGAGCTGATGCGAGCCCGTGGTGCATCCACTTGGCAACTTTTATGAGCCTTTTTGAATTGCTGATGCGTTCCTTTACCCATTTTGAAAGGACAAATAATTTACACGGTGAATGCGACTGAATACATATATTTTTAATGATAGGTTCTTTGATGCGTTTCGTGTATGCACGTATAAAATGATAGGGTTTTGTTTGTAACGTTGCTGCATATTATATTTTGCTTTATATTAGCTGTTCAATGTTATTTAAAAACAGTGTTTTGTTAATACTCTACCGATGTCATTGATTGATATTCTATATAATGCATACTGTATACGAAATAAACTAGCACTTTGATGATTCGTCAAATAAGCATCTCCAGACACTCCATCTTTCTGTTAAGAAAGATGGAGTGTTAACGATTTGTCTGTCTGAAAGATTTGGTGTTAACCAAAATCATTAAGTAAACATTTACAATCAGCAATCACTTTTTAATAAACCATACATCAACATCGTACTCACTAAGGCCGTCTATCACACCGTAACGTAACGCGACATGTATGACGATAGTAATTTAATGCTGCGGAAAACCATTCGAATGGCTGCGAACATTCCTGTTTCAATTTATAGCGTTAAAGCTGTAATTATTTAAAGGTGCATTGGGTAATTTTCCCATATCTTCTGAGGTGGAAATGCAATAATTTTGTATCAATGCGCATACGTTTTGCTAAGCTTGAAATGGCACCTATCGCAATCTTTGTTTATAGTTGTACTGTTCAGTTTGACCCATTTTGCTTCTCGAATGATAGGCCTATGTGTTAGTGAGTGAGGGATATGTGATAAGTTTATTTTTTATTTGAAAAATAAAAATAGTCGAATTAGCATATTTAACTGCAACTACCAGTTCAGTTTTCACAATAAATTTCACCACAAAACCCGTTAGACAGAGCAATCAGGATGTTAATATTTTATATAACCGTAATAACCCGAACGTGATTGATTGCTGTTTTATCACAGATAGTACTAGTCAAGCCATAAATTATTTCCTTTCAACAATTCTCACGACGCGAGCAGCTGATAAAGCCACCATCTTTAATTCTCATTACATCGCGGAAATATGATATCTTGAGAAAAAAATGCACTAAATCTCATCTACTAAAAGTCAAATTAAATCGAGACAGATTGTCATCTGTCAAAATTGTCATTCAGTTTTTTAAACATATCAAAGAATTTCATTTAATTAATTAGTGCCTTTGTCGGTCACCGAAACCGAGATTATTTTTTAAAAGGTGCTTTTTACAACTTCTAATGATACAATAAAATCTAAATAAAATATTTAAAGTAAGCGCAAATCGGGGTTATCACCTACATCAAACGGTTTTATGGCTATATTTATGTACTACGACAGTGGTTTAAATACTTATAGATAGGGTTATATGTATACAAGAGGTCACCAAACCATAAATAAATCAAGATAATTTTTGTGTCAGTGATGGTTTGTCACGTAGATTTTTGTGTTTTTACGCCAACGTGAAATCGTATGTCAATAGAAATAACGCCTACATTATTTCTATTAATTTATGAATTGGGGTTGGCGCTTACAGCACTACACACAATATACCTATATCTTGTATGTAGTGCAGTTATAAATATCCCAGCCTTTGGTGTTATACACGGATAGAGATCCGAAATATGTAACTAGGGGACTTAGTCAATAGCATCCAATGGGCAGCATCACCCTCTTGTCTGTATATTACTAAAATCATATTACTAAAATCATAGACTGAAAATTGCAACTTTTCTTTTCGCCATTATATATGACTGCTCTATGTCCTGAAGTGATGACGATGAAAGACACGATACACTTTACAGTACTTCTGGCTTTGTCACAGGCAAGAGAAGTTGCCTAAATTTTCAAAAAGATTGCCTTCTGACATTAGATGATGTTTTGGCAGTATAGTACCTGCTTGTTCAATCTGAAAATTACCCTCTGCAACAGGTCTCCGGAAAGATTACAAATCACTGCAATACATGCGTATAGTTTGAAAACAACGGTTAAATTTATTTGTATATCATTGTTATATTACGTTATATGCTGTTATATGAGAATATAGACAATAAAGCATGTTCGGTATCTCACTCGCGACGGTGCGTTTGGATAATATTTATACAGGTAGGTCCCGGGATGATGTTACACCGGAGTGGAAAGGTGATAGTAGTGTATTAAGTTATGATATTATAGGAGTAACAATTCAAGTTAAATAGAAATACTTAAATAATCATGGTGTTTTCAAAATCTGTAGAAATGTGTATTATTGTATATTCTCTTCACACAAAATAAATAAGTCTAGTGGGTTACTTGTTAATGCTTTTTACAGATCCAGTTTATGCCAGAGCTAAAAGTCTTTCGAACTATACCAAGGCAGAGCTTAGTGTCTTGAATTTAATCTAATTACTTAAACTATGTTTTTCAAAACCCCTAAGCATTATTCAATATCGTATTCCTTGTTGAAAGTAGTGGCCATGATACTTAAATTTTTTGCCTTTTATTGCAAAAACTTATTTCAGCAGATGTTTTAGGGCGCTGTCTTAAATGGTGCGCAATATCTTCAGCATTCAAGTTACACTCCCGTGTAACCGTCCCGGACAATTCTGGCCCACGTATTCTGCTGTAAGTTCTAGCTCTGTAAATCACTGAATTGCTAACTCTACCGTTATAGTACGCTGTGCACTTGTCTATGGGAATTCTACGCCATGACTTCACCATTGTTAAGACATAGATAGCGGCCGTTTAAGATTCATGGACATTGAAATACTGTATATGTATGGATATTGAATTGTTGTGGTGACCGTTTTATTTGCGCATTTATTTGCTATTCGATGACATTGCTTGGTTACTTAGTCAATGGGTATCTTTGTCGAGTTAGCTATCATGTTTATACTGTTTTTTTACCACGTCTCTTGTAGCACATGGTTTTACCGGACCTAGTTTGAAATATTCTTTATTCATTAGGTAAGGAATGTAACATAGATAGACTAAAGACAAAAAAAAAACTGGCATTATTACCGCGTGGTGATAATGTCAGTTTTAGTCTCAAGAGTTTAAGGTACAGATCGATTACTGCAGTATGTTTATACTCTTCTAGACATAATCGCTTGACCAGCTCTTGGCAACTTTTTTAATGATCCTGACTCAAATAAACTATATTTATAAGCAGTTGAATTAGGGATCGAAATGATTATGTTATGATGATAAACAAGATTAAGATGATTAGGTACTAAACAAAAGTCTGCTAACAATGATATTAATAAGAAAGTAAATAGATTATAGATTACATTATAACCCTAGGGCTTCTTAAAGTTAGACTGTATATTAGTATAGTAGAAATGAGTAATATACGAGAAAAACGTAAAATGAAATAAAATAATATGCCTAAGTCGAAGTAGGTTATGTGTGTTATCCACAAATAGTAGGTACCGATACAGATAACATTGATACAGTTGCACTTGTTAGAAAACATTAATCAAGAAGAGCTTGTAAATTAGATAAATGTACTGCTTGATATTCCACAACATTCCATTTATTTAAATGGTGACTTATTACAATCAAGAACTTAGATTTATATCGTGTGAACTATAATTTTATTTTCCATGGGAGGTACCATGTGCAGTAGTAATATTAATAAATTTTAAACTAATTAGCTAAATCACAATACTGGTATCAACAACGTATTGCAAATCAATCTTTAGATTGAGTTGATTTTATCTTAAAAATCACATTGTATTTTAAGCTCGGACTCAAGTAATAAGCGACTTTCTGAATGACCGACTCCTTCACAATTCAAAAGAACCTGTAAATGGTTTAATTGAAATAAATGCTTTGCGTTTGAGTTTCAGCGTTTTGTTGAACATTTATGATAAGAAATAGACCCTATGATGTTCTAGAAAAAGGAATGAGAAACCCGATTCTCATATCTTTTTTGTGAGTAGCATAACATCGCGCAAGTTTTCCCCGTAGGCTTAGGCAGAGGAGTCTGTATTGTTCACCAATGTTTCGCAAAGCACCGGCTAGTAAAATTAAGCACCGGCTTGGGATGTAACACATCCTTGAAATGTGAGAGCAGCATTTCATTGACAAATTTATCTTACTCAAAAACTTAAAGTGGGGAAGATGTCTTAAACAACTCTTCGCTTAGATTTAACGTAATACCTAATGGTTGTATACTAGACACCTTTTCGCTTTGATGGAAAAAACGCATAAATTATCTTACTCGCTAAAGCCTATGACACAGTCCACACCCGAACCCGCTTTGAGTTTAATTAGAAAGAGCTCCATAACGCCTGTGTTCAATATAGACGCACGCCCCTTCAGATTTATTGCAGCAGGGCCGGAGATAAACGACCATTAATTAAAAAAAAAAATTATATCTTGAGGTTTACGGACGAAGCGAGCAAGTTATTGAATGGGCACTTGCCAAATATTGTGATCTCGTGATAGCCCTGGTTGTAACAAAAATGCGAATGGAAATTGAGTTTTTTTGTGTTAGGTAAACAGTGCAGTTTTTTTCAATTAGTTGTTTGTGGAAGTAGGTGTGTCTTGAGTTCCTTTTCTTGAAGATGGGTCTTTGGTGACAGATAGTTATGTTTTTTTTTAAATGTCGCATAATATAATAGGTAGTATTGATAACAACTGTAAGTGCACCTCTGTCTAACTATTCGGCGTTATGTTACGTTATATGTTATTAAAAAGAAATGGTTTCTATGAAATGGTTTCTTAAACTAATTCACTTCATTTATAATCTATGCTAGTCGACATCGTGTCTGTTATAATAATAAGTTGTAGTTTAACTATGTCGCTTATTAAATTTACATCATCAGCATCTAAAATTATCAACTCTAGCTGACGTGCCAAAACATCATCTACAAATCTAATTAAAATTAAAATTTCGATTATCGACACTGTTATTAGGTTACGATTATCGACTAATCAAATATCGATTTGACTCGCACCACCGTTAGACCACCACACATATGCGTACGTATTATATTAATTTATCACCTATGACAGTTAATTCCGTGAATAGTTACCATGCGCTTCTGCTATTAATTATTTGGTCGTAATTCAACATCACTTGAGACCAGCACATCAATATTTGGCTTGTAGATATTCCTTAACGAGAAACTAGTGATGACTGTATTCAAATATTAAATCAACAAAAAGTAAATCTACAAAAACCAGAACAAAAGCAGAAATCGAAATAACCTTTAAACTACGCAACCAATAGAAATATAATATAGTAAATAAAAACAGAATTCTCACAAAAAAAAGAAAGCCAACGGAGGGACATGTTCGCGCAATAATATGAATAGCATTACGCAAATTAGAGCCGATAGCTGGACACGGAGCCTTTTGTGTAGACACCCAGACAGAGACTGTCTCAGTTCTTAGACATAAGCTATAGTGATTTAAAATAGCTTCAGAACATAAACAGAGCCGTAAAAATAGTACGTGAAGTGAGGTTGACTGCAGTAGGTTATACCAAAAAAGTTATAGGTGATAATGAAGGTGAGATAACAATGAAAGCAAAATCAAGGGCTGAAAAGGCAATCTTGGAGGTTTGAGTAAATTTTTAAAGTGTAGGATGGTTAATCCGATATGATTTCGAGGACTATAACCGTCCTCCAAAGATACTAACCACCCAGACTGAGAATGTCTCAGTTCTTAGACATAAGCTATAGTGATTTAAAATAGCTTCAGAACATAAAGAGAGCCGTAAAAATAGTGTATGTAGAAGTGAAGTGAGGTTGACTGCAGTAGGTTATACCAAAAAAGTTATAGGTGATAATGAAGGTGAGATAACAATGAAAGCTAAATCAAGGGCTGAAAAGGCAATCTTGGAGGTTTGAGTAAATTTTTAAAGTGTAGGATGGTTAATCCGATATGATTTCGAGGACTATAACCGTCCTCCAAAGATACTAACCACCCAGACTGAGAATGTCTCAGTTCTTAGACATAAGCTATAGTGATTTAAAATAGCTTCAGAACATAAAGAGAGCCGTAAAAATAGTGTATGTAGAAGTGAAGTGAGGTTGACTGCAGTAGGTTATACCAAAAAAGTTATAGGTGATAATGAAGGTGAGATAACAATGAACGCAAAATCAAAGGCTGAAAAGTCAATCTTGGAGGTTTGAGTAAATTTTAATAATGAAGAATGTTTAATCCGTTATGATTTAGAAGACTTTACGCGTCCTCCAAAGATATTAACAACAAAAAATACTGGCAAACATAAAATACCTGACAATAATTTCCCACAGGTAGTAGACCCGCTTGAATTTGCCTCATATATTTTTTTGGGATTTCACACAATAATACTCAGACAAGTTTAAACCTAAACTTTATGAACATTAAAAGGATTAAAGTAAACCCATGCCATTTTATGATAGGTTTAAAAAATAACTTCAAAATTTCACGCTCCCGCGCAATCGAACAGTGACTGAAAATTTGAAATTCGAATCGGGAGAAATCCAAGGATACGTTCGGATCTGAGTGCGCCGGCTTCGGGTAGGGTGGCCAGTATTACGGGACTATGCGAGTAAGTCTTTTTTGTCATGACTGATTTATTCTTAAAGGTGAAAAGGTTGCATGACAATAAATTCCTGCCTTACCCTTCGGAGAATATAGAAAAGTAGTGATTTAGATAGTTCTTATTTTATGTTTATTTAGTTACAATTGAAAATAGGGGAGATGAATTAGTTTTATTCATTATTAACCGTCCCAAATGATATTTACGTCTCATGCGATGTTACAAAAGTAAGTCACATACCTTTATTTGACCTCGGTTTATGATGGAAATCCCAGACATGATTTATATCGAAGTTTATTAATGAAGTCCCAATTCAAATCAAAGTTGTTGAAGTGAATTCCAATTTAACAAGAGCAGATTTTGAAGGCTTTTTACCTTTGATCACAGAGTACTATTTCGACCTTTTTAAAAAGGATTTGACGGTAGCCCTACAGGCAGTACACCCAAATAAATCCAGTGAGGTCGGCGAACCCTCACTGCGGCGACAGTTTTTGCCGCGTAAACTTTTAGACCTTCTTTTTTAAAAGTCCTGTAGGTAACTCAATTATTTTCGACTTTTTACACCCGCGTTATTCGGACTTGTATTTGATTCACCTTATTTTACCGTGTAGGTGTTTAATAGGTGTAATTTCGTTCCCGACAATGTTGTACGTCAAATAACGTGTGAGTAACAGATGTTTATATTTAGATGAGGAAAAAGATTTAGGTTTTTATTTTTAATTCTGAAGTTTAAAAATATCCATACATATTTTCTTATTTTTATTGTTTCATCAGCGACTTTTAATGCGATTAGTTGCAGTAACTTTACTTCGGATAAATTTATTGAGTTAAATTGCAATATAATAATTATACACAAATAAAATTTACTATTAAACTAAGGTTGAAACGCTTTTCCTCTGTCATCATCCTTTTAAGTTTTGCAAGCTTTCTACAATTCCTATTAGAAATACTAATTACCTTCAATCGTGCGGTGTAAATAGTCGAAATCGGTTCCATTCAGTGTACGTCGCATTCGCTGGAGTTAGTAATTCATAACCTACTTTCATTCATTTGCGCTGCTTGACATGCTACAGTTCTTGATGCAATATTTTAAGGAAATTATGAACACGTGGACCGTTTATCAATAATATACTATCTCGGAGGAGGCAAATTAAGAGTACATGAGGCAGATATGATTTTGAATTGTCGAAACTATTAACTTAAATGAATAAAAAGAGATATATAATACACAAAACAAAAACACATAGGTGAAGTTGATCTTATCCAAGACAATAGATTAAATCCAAAAACAAAAACACCATCTTTAACAATCAAACGATCTACCAATTACAGTGAAACTCCCAACGAGTATCACATCAAAATCGTGGACGCATTATTCAAAACAAAAGATAATCACATTAGATAAATTAATTCAGTTGAATTAAAATCTAACAATCCGCATAGGTGGAGAGTTACAAAGCTTTAATTGAACAGGGTTCGGGCCTCGTGAGTAAGATAATCAGTTTAGCCGTTAATGATTTCAATTTAGAAGGGCCAAGATGCAAATTTATTTTGTAATGTGGAGTGGGACGGTATGCCACGACAGTAACAGGGTTGTGACAGGACGCAAGGGATTCGTTTTTTTGGAAAAGAATGTAAATCCATAAGCAAAAGAAGATATTCGGAATCTAAACTACATGGTAAAAGTATCAGGAATGTAGATAATAATGCTGAAATTATCATTATTAATTTTGATGCTACTGAAACTGGGTAAGTATAACTTAAATTCTGTTTAGCGTTACTGATAATGAAAATTCACCCACGAAAGTCATCAGCACACGAAACAAAACAGCTCCTCCTTTCGTTTTTAAACCTGCTAAATGTTATTTCCTGCCAACCCCTCCGGTTAATATAATAACTGTGTGAGGTGTGGGCATAACTAAAGTTCAAAGTGTTATGATTTGAACTCGCGACCTCAATCGTCAATCAACGCCTTTAGCTGTCAGGGTATAACCGCACCTAAATTTGCAAATTTATATAGTATAAATTTAATTCCATTGTGTCCAAATGTAAATGTTTTAGACTTGAGATCATGTGACCGAAAAAGAAGGTATGAAAATCACGAGCAGCCCTGCCCAAGATTCTCTGATCCCTAATGAATTGACTAAACACTTGGCCCAAACTTAAGCGGACATAACTTTATTGCGATGCTTGTATTTTTGTCGTGCCTGTCCTGTTCCTAAGTAATACTGCAAAGCATTCAAGCTTGTCGTCTTTGATATTTTTACGGTGTAACTATTCAAGTGAAAACCTTTGAAGCTTTAAGGTAAATTATTTTAGGACATTTATAAAGATTATTTAATTGAGGCAAACACATGCAAAAGCTTGTCAGTCAGTCCGTATTTACACACTGGCACTTGTAAATCCTTCGAAAGGTATGCTTATGATAATTTTAAAAGATTCATGAATTTTGCTTTTAGTCACGGAGAGGCTAAATCGAATAAAGTTCCGAATTAAATTAAGGGTATTTTTTCGGATTTCGATGTAATTCTGCATGTTAAGACTGGGTTACCAAGAAAGAGAGTTTATTATTTCGTTTGAGATGAAGCAGTATATTCGATTTTACGCATTGAAGTAAGCTTAGAGCTGTTGGTCGATGCTACACTAGCATCGACCAACAGCCCTTAGCTTACTTGAGACAGATTTTTACTTGAATCTGAACTAGGTCTTAAATAAAAATCTCGATATCTTAATACCTTTATACTTCTGATTTGCAACAACAAACCCACTACTAAATAGACAAACAAATCGGCACTGTCACCGTAAAAATCTCCGAAAAATAACGACAATTCTCAACAAAAACAACAGTTACGCCAAATCCTGTGAATCCAGCCGAAAATAAGTTTACGTTTGCGCATCGCCGACTGTATAAAGAGGAGAGACAAAGGGGCAACGCGGGGACAGGCAGGACAGAGGGGTGAGGGCCGGGACCAGTTAAACAAAGACTCCGGAGCATGTCCACGAATAAGACTGTATATCAATCTCATGTCAGCAGACCTGCCCAAAACGACTGGCGAAAAAAAAGCGCGCAGCCCGCGCAAAAAATACAAACGCAGGAAAAAAAATATTCGACAATGAACCCCTTTAAGTTGTTGTGAGAACTGCCAATTAAAAATTGATAGATACAAAACCGTTTACGATGGTTGGTTTATTTTAGAAAATTTTGGGTGTTTCTAGACCTAGTACCTAATATAGTAGTAGTAAACGTGCGACTGGAAAATGTAACTTTACAGCAGATTTATTAGTTACCAAAAATAAATTAAAGGATTTTTCACAAGTTTTAAGACTAGAGCGCTATTGCGATAGTTTGTTACAGTATTGTGTCATAGACAAGATGACAGACGGGCTACGTTATTGCCATGTGTGTAAAGGTATCTTGTGCTCACGCATAATTACTTATTTACTATGTGTGTTTTCTGACGTTTGTAATAAACTCTTCCTTTTGCACTGCCTTAGTAGTTGTACAGAAAGTATAAAACATTTTGCCTAGACTTCAACGTAGTTTATATAAAGTTTCGGTTACAATTCTGCCCTCAAAACAGAATCTATTCCTCAAAACAAAACACACTCTTGTTAAGCAATATCAACATTTATTTCACATCATTACGAATTACCTTCAGCCTACGCCAAAACAACTCAAGAATACTTTTGTATGTAAATCCTGTATCAAACATAACAACGGACAATTAGCAATAAAAACGTTTGGAACACAAACCAAAAAGTTTTGTGAGGGACATTACAATAGTCGGCGAAGAACATGCCAGACATCCCGGTATTAATTTAGTTTATATAATTAGTATAGACGTGATTAAAATAGATCTGAACTAGATATCGGGACTGGTAGATGTTATTGTTGGTACTTTAGAGAAGGTAGAAGAAATTTAAGAAGACTTTTTCAGGAAGATTTTAATAAAGAATGACTTCGCAATATTGAATGATTTGTAGCGAACGAGCTACGAGCTGCGTTCGAGCTTGTTATGATACAAGAGGGAATATATTATTGACAGAAATATAAACAATATTAGTACTCATTAAATAATATTCGCATTGTTTTTTTAATGTTTTGTGCTTTCAACTGATTGATTGTTTAATCATATATTTGTCTGCCTTTCTTTTTACTAAAATCTATTATGTTAATGATCATATAATATCCACATTTGTTTCACAAAGCCAAAAAACTCAACAGCAACAACGTTTGAAGCTCCAAAACGATTTACACGAACAATAAATGCAGTATGAAGTGTAACCCATAAATAGTTATGACGGTCATCGAGCGTTGCCTATGAGCATCACGACATCAGCTGCTTATCCGGTTACGAGTCGCGAAACGATAAGCAGTATCTAGTTCTGTATTATAATATTGACTGGTTATGTTCTATCGCCCACGAGAATACTAACCCTGTTGCTGAATGGGGTTTTTGACGAAAATTGTTGTGCTCTGAGGGTTCCGTTGATTTCGCCTGGCTGGGAGTGTGGCTGGAATGTTTTAAATACGTAGAAATACCGGATTGAGTTTGATTTTTTCAGCTTTTATCGTTTTTAATTTCAATATTCCATATTTATCGTGTTTCTCTTTTATCTTTCTCATGTATATATATATATTTTGTATTAATCTGTGAGGTTCTATTGTTTTTGGCTTCATGGCAATAACCTAGAAGTAAACCTTTGTCTTGCTAGATTACCAGGCTGTCTAGTTAAATCGAAATAATGTTGTTACGTTACTCCGCATACCTATGCGCAAAGAGACGCAATGAATAGATGTAAACCAGATATGCTTTTAAATAACTAATATTTTGCATTTGCATATAAATTGCTTGGGCTTCATAAGTACAGTATAGTCACGAAATAAGGAAGCCATTTTGACGATCGACAAAAAGCATCAGTCTATAATTACAGGTAAAATAAAAACATGTTGATAGAATGTTATTAAGAGAAAGATTAATTTGATGGAAGTGAATTTTTTTGTGGGGTTAAGTTAGTTTTAATTATGTAGTAGAGCTTGAACATGCAATTTTTTGTAATTAGTTGTTTTGTTTAACAAATTGTAATAACAATTTGATTAAACTTGTTGTTAAGAATGCAAAGGATACTGTTATTGATGATAACATTGAAAGTAGGTAGATTTATGGCCACATGACCGAAGTTAAAAGAATTTCTCAACTTTACATACACAATTTGCCACATAATATTTCCTAATATTGTATCTAAAATGAACATAAACAGTTTCCCAGTATAAAAGACAATACGATTTGGAAAGTAAAATGATACAAATGCATAAATTTTTACGACCTCTATAAACAGAGGTACGTTCAATTTCGCTGGGTTACCCACAATCTGGGAATATTAAGATGTTTGAGGTCGAATTTAAGGTACCATGTATGTGCATCTATGTTTTATTTTATTTAAGAATATTATGGTCTTATGACTCACTGGTGTCTGCAACTTTATATCTAATACAAAACGTCTCTCTTTTTGTTTGTCCGTTAGTGCACTTATACGAGTAACTAGGAACCACTAATCTGATTTACTTAATTTGACTTTAAACAAGATGTCACTTCTTTAAAAAAAATATGTTTATGTGAATGCAGCCGTAAGAAAAACTAGTTATTTCATGTGGCTTAATTCTAAGATATAGAAAAGATATAAATCCACCCATTTCTTCAATTAGGTCAACAACCACTGCGGTACAGCATAGTCTCCGGAGATCCTGACCATCGGTTCACCATCGAACCTCTCACTGGAGCCATCAGAACTGCTGGCCAGCTAGACCGGGAGACCAGCGCTTCGTATCTGTTGAATGTTAGAGCTGCTACCGGAAATCCTTTGAGTTTTGATCAGACACAGGTAAGACTTATCAATAAAATCATGAATAAAACAAATATACTTACATATAAACATGTAAAATTTTATCTCTTACCATTTTGTGATATGTGAGAAAGAAAGAAAAAACGTCACTTCATCATCATCCATCCTTTTCTCAACTATCTTGGGGTAGTTTCCAATCTAACCACATGCAGCTGAATACCGGTATTTTACACGAGCCCTATCAGATATATATGGCATTTGGTACATTGGTTTATAGATTATGTAAGTTTATATTTAAATAACATTTGACAGCATACTGCCAAACTATCATCTGATCTACCAAGAAGCTTTCTTTCAAAAAGTATGAATTACTGCCTCGTTGGTCTAGTGGCAAGAGCTACTGCTGAGCATGAGGTTCTGGATTCGATTCCCAAAACGGGCCAAGTGTTTTTGGGTTTTTCTATCTAGAATTTCTCAGTAGCAGCCAGGAGTCTGGATTTGTGGCCGGTTGATGGCAATAGGCTCGCCCCCTATTACATGGGACTTAAACATAACTGGCGAAAAGTGGGTGTATTATAGGTAGTACACTGCCTAAACCCTTCTGGGATTACAGTCGTGATGTTATGTTTGATGTTATGTATAATTTAATAAAGAGTGCTAAAATTACACTTACTTCTACCACCAGGTCCAAATAACCCTTGAAGATATAAACGACAATGCTCCAGAATTTGGTACATCATCAGTCAGGGTATCAGTGGCAGAGTCAGCAGCCATAGGCTCTGTGGTCTACGCAGCAAGAGCTACTGATGAAGATGATGCTAAGAATGGGCAGATCAGCTACCATCTAGTTACAGCTACAGGACCCTCGAATACCTTCGCTGTGAACCCTCAACATGGACTGGTTACTCTTTTGAGGTAAGTAAAAGAAGATGTGAATTATGCAGATTTTGAAATCAAAGACGTCAAGATTGACGCACAGACTAAGCCATTGCCTGATTAGGTACTATTAAAGGAAAATATATTTGCATGACCTGAAGATAGTTGTTCCATCTTTAGTAAATTGCTACAGAAGAAATTCTGAGTGTACGTCTTAACTTAAATTTCAAGCTTTCTTGCAATATAAATCATAACCACTTTGGCTTCTTCCACAGATCCCTAGATTACGAGAATCTCGTCCGCCATACCCTCATCATCTCTGCAAGAGACAATGGTATCCCATCCCTCAGTGCCAATTTGACCTTAGTGGTAGATGTCCAGGATGTGAACGACAATCCACCGGTGTTTGAACATGAATCATACAGCGCCAATGTGCTGGAATCTGAAGCTGTCAATACTAAGGTAATATTTAGTAAAAGTCTTTTCATTGATCAACCAAATATAGGCAGTAGTACAAAAAAAAAACGAATTTATGAAACTTGATTCGGTACTATATCGCTGTTCGGTGTTCTAAGTCATAAACGAATCAAGAAACAAGTCGATGACTTTATTATCACTTTCATAAACAATATCTAATAAATATGATATCAAGAACATAATGTAGCGATGTTAAAAAAGGGTTGATTTAGGTATTTTATAAATCACTATATCAGAAGATTGTTTGCAACATATTAATGAATGAGCTAAATCCAAAAGCATGAGGAAAATACACCAGATTATGTTATTTTAAAAAGAAATGCATGTAATAAATAAAAACAACATAATTTTCTACTTAAACTAAAGTCATTACTAATTCAAATTTTATAAAATAAAGTGGTAGGTAGGACAAAATGTATGAGTGTCAGTTCGATGAAAATACGTTTCAATACGTACATAAATACGGAGTAATCTCTATGTAAAATTTATTGGGTATCGTTTAACTGAACGATAATAATCAAAAGGTATCGAATCGGGTTCACGAGACCACCACTATAAATAAACTAAATCGTTTTTAAAGTAAATTTGAAGGGGTTTATTTAAAATTAAAATCCAGTAGTTGGTATTTCTCTTTAAATTGTTATCTTCGTTTTGTTTTGTTTGTTAATCAAAAATCAATAATAAATCATGTTAATGAATAATCCATTCAAAACCAGATTTATTTCTATACTACCTACTCTCTAGTTACATTTAGTTTGAGAGTCAAATTCATGCTTGAACATCGGTCTAAATTCGGCCTAAAAACGGTTTCTGAAAACAAACAAATTAACTGCTGTGATAACAAGCGCCAGCCAAACCAGACGCTATACGAGATTTTACTACAGATAAAATTCAATAGGCTTTCAGAAACCGTTTCTATTATTAGATAACTATCTCAAGAAGGATGTATTTACTAGTATAAAGTGAATTGATTTGACTTTATGAAATGTATGTAGTTAGTTTGACGTTTTATCTGCAATGAATAATACGTTATAATAAAAGTTAATATTTTTGTATAATTGTATTATCATGTTGCCAATTATTTTCTGATACTCTTTCGTGTGTTAAGTCTATATTCAAACCTTATATAAACAAATCTGATACAATAAATACTTGTGCATCGCAATTGCGTGACACTCTTGCCCATGATAATCTTAGTATTTCCTCTAAACAGATCCTAGAAATTCAAGCAATAGACAAGGACACGGGAAACAACGCACGTATAACATACAAAATAGCCGCAGACGCCAATTCAACGGAAGAGTACTTCAAAGTTCAACCAAGCACAGGCTGGGTCTACCTCGCAAAACAACTCGACAGAGAAACAACAGCAAAACACAAAATAGTCATAGTAGCGGTCGACAACGGTATACCACCGATGTCTGCAACCGCTACCTTAGTCGTCAATGTAATAGACGCAAATGATAATGACCCAGTGTTCAGTAATGCAGCTTACGATTTCCAAGTTGAAGAGAACCAGAAAGCTGGTGCGTTTGTAGGGAAGATTGCGGCGACTGATGCCGATTTGGGGGATAATTCTGTAGTAAGATACAGCTTATTTCCTTCAAATACAAGTTTCATTGTGAATCCTGTTACTGGTGAGTTTTTATTGCTTTTATAATTTTAATTATGGTGCGTTTTTTTTTTTTTTTTGTTTGATTTTTATACTTTAACGCAGCTCAAAGCAGGTTCCAAATAATTAATAACCAAGAACGACGTCAATAAAAAAAACGTTTAGCTTTAAAAATGTGACTCCCTTATAAGACACACAAACTTGAATTTTATAATGACAAGTCCCAGAAAGACTAGGTAGCTCATTTCCTACAACCTTCTCATTTATATTTCCTACAAAACCTTTCTGCACTTTGAACCAAACAGATTTATTCTACCACTTTTTTGCATATAATGCCCCAGCTATAATTGAAATTGAGAATAAAAATCAAAAACGCATTTTTGGTTATTAACTACTACTACTAACAATACTTCGTCTACCATTCAACGCTCATTGTGTCTGACGTCTAGCTGTTATTTGTCATTTTAATATTTTTAATCCACCAAAAGCTACCGTCGAATGTTGACCCGGCAACAATGACTTCTGACTTCCAAGGTTGAAAGATTTCTCAACGTTAGACTACGCTTATTTGTCATGGGATGAGCTGACTTATAAGGCTTGAATGCACTTGTTGAAAAGAATAATAGTTGAGAATTGTCTTCCATGTGGAGAAAACATTTTGGTGATGTTGAACTTTGAATTGGTCACGTGTCGTATTTGAAGTAGTAACTTATTATTGAAATTGCTACTCTTAATGATGAGTGCATGAACTTCAGCCTAGAACTTGAATTTTTAAAATAATAAAACTGTATTACGACAGCAAGCACTGGTGCTACATGGATCATTACATGGTGTAAAGAACTAACTAAGAACAATGATATTTTACCGTAGTACCAAATACTCGTTCGTATTTGATCAGGCAAGCAACTCCCAGTCAGCCACTTGTCCTTTGTTTAGTTTGCCGGCACTTTTGAAAGCTAAAACCCAAAGTATGTACGTCCCTTGAAACTCATTGATTGGGCAAACACGTTGGGTAAATACAGCCATTTTAATACCTGCACAATTTGAACTTATGGGGAGCAGATCCGATGGCTTTATTTGTTTTCGACCTTCCCATGGACCGCTTTCTATGCTTCTATGTAATTATGAAATTATTTCGAGTATCTGCCTGATGGGTTTTTGGAATAATATTTATTATGAAGGAGTTTAGAACGAGAGATGTGGAATAATATTGTAACTGATCGTTGGTATCCCACTCACGTTGTCAGGGTCAAACCTTGAAATGTGGATTATCTCAGGTTTAATGAGCCAACAGCCGTTTACTACACAGGCACGATCGTGATCTTTGCTCTGGACACTTTTGCATTAGACTTCGAGTTGCGCAGACGCACTATTTCTACCACTTAGATCTCCACTCACCCTAAAAGGAAGAACAAGTTATAAGAGTAGCAAAAAATATTCCATGTTTAGCCTTGTTTACATCGATTAAATTTATTAAGATATGCAAATAAGAATCCTCAGTCGATCTTATCCAAAACGATGTTTATCGTCGAAATCGTGCGAGTATTAAGCATGGCATAAAAAGGGTTGCTGGCAGTTCGTTATTCTCAATAACTGACTGATGAATGGTGGAGCTTTTCGTCTCAATTCGGCTTATCGGCGATCACACCCGAACACTCCCGAGCTAGTTAGCAAGGAGCGAGGGACGGCTAAATTCGTAAATCATTTGCGACGGCTGTATGTGGCCCTATTGGAAGATTACAGTCTTCAACAGGTGCACCCACAATGTTCCCAATGGCAAAAACTCTGCCTTTTAAGAGCATTGATATCCGTCGGTTCGTTTGTGATCTTTGGGCATTGGCATTGATAGAACTGGTTGGTAGTTTGAACAGTAATTGAGCTGAACTGATTATGTAAACAATTTAGAGATTTAAAACACAATTCAACAAACACAGTATAACGAACACAAATCATAAAAATTACTTGATCTAGTCAAGTATCTACTTAAAGTCTCTAGTATTAAGACAAAGCATAATTTTATTGCTTCGAGTAAAAGGTGCGTATAGATTTGCATGAGCAGTATTGTTGCCATTTCATACGTCACATACGAAAGCCGGTTACCATTAGTAATGCTTTGCTCGGTGTATCAGCTGACTCATAAAGTAATACTAATAATTCTTCTGTGACATCCGACAGAAGTTCACGGCGACTGAAGTCTTATAAGGATACAGAAACGTTTAAACATAATTAATTGTGGGTGGACTTGGATTGATTTCATCAGTGTTTTTGGATGTTTGGATTTAAATAAATGATAAATGGTTTTATTTCTGTAAGTAGGTTTTTTAAAAACACTTTTACACGTCAAACATATTTTAAAAACTAGATGAGATCGGCGTTTCCTATCTGACTACTCTGAGAAGAAAGGCCGAAACAAACTCAGAGGTCACAGTCTCTTTTAAAGTCCAGACATAATCTTGGTCAGGTCATGTGAAGACCATGTAGATAGTCTGAATTGGTCTTTTGAGGAAAGAACCACACAGAATGAGTGGACCTGTCCAGTCAGTGCACGCATTTGTCAGTAATCATGCAGCGTAACACAACACATATGGAGCTCAACGATTCGACGAACATTACCAAAGAAAGGACATTTGGGTAGGCCGCATAAATTACTCAAACTACCAAACCAAGATAAAAACTAATTAAAAAAAAAAAAAATAGACTGAGATATAAAAAACAACAAATCCACACTGCCTTCACATTCACAATAATTAAAATATTATAATACTTTACAAAGTAAATTTTCATGTCATTGTATAGTATGTCAAAGTGTAAAAATCCGAGAATAAACTTGGTCAGATCATATGAGGACCCTGTAGATTTGTGTCTGAAATGGTCTTTTGAGGAAAGAACCACACTGATTTGAGTGGACATGTCCAGTCAGTGCACGCATTTGTCAATCATGGTACAGCTCAACGATTCAACGAACAATACAAAAGAATGGACATTTGGGTAGGCCGCATAAAGTACTCAAACAGCCAGAACATGATTAAAAACAAATGAAAGAAAAAAAAAAAAAAAGATACAATGACCCACATCGTCCTCACATTCACAAAATTAAAATAATATTATACTTTATACAGTAAATATATACATATCATTTTGTATGTAAAACAGGAACAAAATATTTAAAAATATTGCAAAATAATATTAAACATCAAGAGCAGCTCAATCCCAAGCCTTCCTGTCCTCAATATAGTCTTTGACAGTATAATAGGCTTTCTGGCATAATTTCCGCTTAATAAAAGATTTGAATTTATTAAGGCTTAGTCCTTGAATGTGGCTAGGAAGTTTATTATAAAAACGTATACATTGACATTTAAATGAGCTACCTATTTTCTTGAGCCTGGTAGTGGGAACAACAAATTTGTGTTTGTTCCTAGTATTTATATTATGGATATCACTGTTTTTTAAACAGATTAATATTTTTATGTGCATACAAAAGATTTTCATAAATATACTGAGAAGGCACAGTCATTATATTAATCTCTTTAAATTTGTCTCTTTAAAAAATGTAAAACAAAAGCCTATTAGGGTTATTTTGGTATTATTTCGCTGTGGTGGGCTTAAATTGTGGGTTAAACAGAGTGCAAGTGTAACTGGGAAAAAAATAACTGTAAATGTCTCTCCATACTAATCTAGTAAGTAAATTGGTATTGAGTGCATTTGCAAAACAACATTCGCCACCTCCGGACACCGCCAAACAGGAATTGGAGGAAGTCTCTCGTATTTCCCTAGAATCTTCGATAATCAATCAATGCGCTGACAGCAAATTTTATTATTAAGGTCACGACACTCGCCGGCCACGATCCCACATCGGGAGGCAATACACACTGAATTTATGCGCGTCAATTGCGAGTTATAAACGTCGTCGCTCGCGCTTGCGCCATGACCCGCCATTAACTATTATTAAAATATTGTTATGTAGGAGCCTTGCTATTCTCTCCCATGTTTTATTACAAGCTCCACCAGTACTAGATACTGTCGTCGGCTATTTAAAGCTCATATGTTACAAATGTACGTGTAGGACGCACTGGGCTCTACAACTCGTTTTGTTGACGTACATCTTTTATTTTCACATGTTCTCAAATGAATTATAGGTGTAAAATGTTGCTGGAATCTTACTGTGGACAGAGTGCTATAAATTGCAGCAATAACAAACAGGGCTGGAACAAAAAAGGTAATTGTGATCGAAAATGACGCGATTGTAAATGATTTGGCCTTTTGTCTCAACAAAGTCACACGGAATGTTTGGGAAACGTAAAGATGTGAGTTTATCTGTGAAAAAGAATCGTCCTGAATTTACTGCTACGTCAAAAAACAACATACATACCTACCACTGCATCAGTATTTTCACAAAACTAGCACAAACCCTGCAGATTATTTTGTAGCCAGTTAAAGTACGATTGTCCAATAAAAACGTCTAACGTCGTACATTACATCTGGGAATACAAATCAAGAGCTTGATTTGATAAATTAAACTCAACGATTTGAAGCTACCAGTATTTATGACTTTGCCATCATGATCTCTGCCCTCCTGGACTGAGGAGGACTTGAAGATACCTTACACCGCAACAATAATCTTCGTACAAAAACAGAAATCAGCAATCTTGAAGAAAATATTATCGTTTACCGCAAACACCGAAGTCAAGAGTGTCCAATATTTGCGGTTGAAATATTTTTTTTCTACAGTGTGCTTCCCATGGCTCATTACAGTGGTTTCTGCCACATCTTATTATCTTCCTATAATTCCAACTTTTACATGAATGGAAACTGTAAAAGTATCAACTTTAAGTTCATTATTGTTTGCATCTGATTCACACCAAGATGTTCATTTCGCTACACTGTTTCTGTCATTACAAATTTTAGGCTCTCAATATGGAGTTTCGGATAATCATAGTATTCTGTCCCGAGGCGATCTCTTTTATGTACGCCTAATTTGAGGTTGCAGACTTAAAAGTAATCAATTCGAAATTGACAAATTCTTGCCATGTGATATAGGGGTAGGGGGAATTTGGTAAAAACGTGTTTCATTTTAGGTTCAGAAATTGATAGTACATATTTTTAATTTAATGAAATCGAATAGTATTTTCTCCTGATAAGTTTTCGATAGATAACCCTAAATCAAGGATAAATACCGTTTCACGTATAATTTAACGACTTCGTCTCTATTTATTTTACGAGTCCATTTATTACTTACTATTGGATTGAGTAATTTATTGTAGCTTTTTATATTTTGTACGCACAGCTCCAGCTGTTTTTTTATTTCAATTCATTACGTGATTAAACAATTCGTGATTTTTATGTATATTTGTATTGTTACAGGAATAATCACAACCAAAGAAATTCTAGATAGAGAATTTAAGTCTTCATTCGCTTTATTTGCTGAAGCTAAAGACCAAGGCACGCTGCCAAGATCAAGTAGAGTTCCTATTTCAATTAAAATTACTGATGTGAATGACAACCCGCCGGAGATCATTGACCCAAGGGAAGACGTTGTCAGTGTCAGGGAAGAACAGCAGCCTGGAGCTGAAGTGGCAAGAGTGAAGGCTATAGATAGAGATAATGGAGTGAATTCTACTATAAGATATTCTATCCTGAGTGAAAGAGACATGGATGGAGTTGGCGTGTTTGTTATTGATGCTAATACTGGAGTGATCAAAACTAGCACAGGTAATTTCAAATGAAACATTTATTTATTCTAAGTCCTAGTAGAGTAGGTACTTATAATTAGAAAATGTAATTTATATTGTTTTTCAGTATTGGATCATGAGGAGAGATCAATTTACCGACTAACTGTGGCAGCAACTGATGGAGGCACACCACCAAAGCAAACAGTGAGGCAGCTCAAAGTTGAAGTTTTAGATTTGAATGACAATAGACCGACTTTTACCAGCTCAAGTTTGTCTTTCAAAGTAAGTAATCAGAAAATAATGATTAGTTATAAAGCAATGAACAAAATACACTGTTAAATATTTTATGAGATGATTTGGTAGTAGTTGTGTTAATATTTTATAATAATAATTATTAATCTTTTCAGGTCAAGGAAGACGCCAAAATTGGTCACGTTGTTGGAACTGTAGCTTGTTGTGACAGTGACATCACTGAAAACTTGGTCAATGATGACGATGAGAAACAGATATCATACCTACTCATGCCTCTCACTACAGACCACTCCCCTGGTACCTTTGAAATTGACCGACGAACAGGCTCGTTGGTCGTAGCCAGACAATTGGATAGAGAAATTCAAGATGAATACCGACTAGAAGTGAGAGCTCTAGATACATCAGCGACGAATAATCCTCAAAGCAGTGCTGTGACAGTTAGAATAGAAATCGTAGACGTCAATGACAATTTCCCACAATGGCCTCAAGATCCAATAAATATCGAAATATCAGAACTTACTCCAATTGGTATGATTGTGTACAACTTCACTGCTAAAGATGCTGATGCGGGTCCAAATGGAGAATTGAATTTTCGGGTTGTGTCATCACTGCCTGTCACTAAAAACGTTTTTAACTTAGATCCACTCACTGGTTCTCTAACACTTACTTCGGCTCTGGATTACGAAAAGTTAAAGGAATATTGGCTAGTCATTGAAGCAACAGACTTGGCCACAAATGTAACAGAAAGAATGGCAACATCAGCTACTGTACATATTTCTGTAACTGATGCCAATGATAATACACCTGCATTCGTGTCTGCCAACAAAGCTACCGTCTCACTGAATACACTATCCGGTACTTTCTACCAAGCGTTGGCAATTGATGCAGACTCTGGTGTAAACGGGAAAATATCTTACTACATATCAGGTGGAAATGAACAAGGGTACTTCTCCATGGAATATGACGTTGGAAAACTGACGTTATCAAACAAATATTCTCAAGACATATCCAGGGTTAGGCCGGGATATTATAAGTTGAATCTAACTGCTTCAGATCATGGCATACCTTTTCCCAGACAGAGCCACATGACTTTACAGTTGACATTGCAAGAGTCAACGAATATACCACCAAGATTTACAGATACTTTCTACAGAGCTAATATAACTGAAGATATCCGACCGGGCAGTTTTGTAACAAGACTATCTGCTAAATCTTCAAGAGGAAGTGCAAGTAAGTAATTTATTTCTGTCACGTTTGAGTTATTTAGTTTCCTTTTGTCCAAACTTTTAAGTTAATAATGTTTATAATATTACAACATAACATTAATATTCCTTTTCTTTCTCAGGTAATCTAACTTACATGATCCCATCTGGAGTAGCAGATGACAAATTTGCAATAGACGAAAGGCTCGGCACCATCACTGTTAAAACCAGAATTGATAGAGAAGAGAGAGACCAGTTCATTTTCCCCGTCTACGTTACAGACTCAAGCACTTTTCAATCTACAACCAACTTTGATGTGGCTACGGTTACAATTAGCGTTATGGATGTCAATGACAACCCACCTAGTTTCAAAACAGGGTCTTGCTATACATTGGTCGTTCCAGAAAATAACGATCCGGAAGTTATACATACTGTTGCTGCAACTGACAAAGACATTGGAGCTAATGGAGTTATAACTTACAGCATAACATCAGGCAATAATGGAAATAAGTTCTCAATAGATTCCACTACTGGTAGACTAACAGCAAGGACCCTAGATCGTGAAACACAATCGAAGTATCACTTGACGGTTACTGCTTTTGATCACGGCTCCCCTGTGGCGTTGCAAGGTTCCTGTAATATAACAGTTATAGTTGAAGACCAAAATGATAATGATCCCGTTTTCGATACTGGTCATTATTCTGCTGCGATACCAGAAGATGCTATGATTGATACATCAGTAATCAAAGTTAGAGCTACAGATGCAGATTTGGGTTTCAACAAACGTATTGTGTACTCTTTGGCTAATGAAAGTCAAGGACTATTCAGAATTGATAACAAAACTGGGATCATTTTCACAACTGGGTATGTACATGCTTAAGCACAAGTTTTAAAACAAAGTTGTTCTACGTTTCGCGTTTTTTGATAGTTAACTAATTCGTTCTCTTTTATTACAGAACTTTTGATAGAGAGAAAACGAGCGTATATCATTTCGAAGCAGTGGCAACTGATGAGGGACGATACATCACTCGGTCTCAAAGGGTCTCAGTAGAAGTCACAATCAATGATGTCAACGACAACAAGCCTATCTTCACAAAGTACCCTTTCAAAGAACAGGTGGCCACACTGACACCACCAGGTCAAAGTTTACTTCGAGTCGCAGCAATGGACAATGACATAGGAATAAACGCCGAAATACTTTATGAACTTCTAGATACTTCAAATCACAAGTTTCGCATCAACCCTACTACCGGTGTACTCACAGCTACACAAAGTTTAGCAAGTGAAAACGGAAAATTGATCCACCTGAAAGTGATCGCCAAAGATAAAGGCAACCCACCTCAGAGCTCGATAGGACTTATAGAAATACGTGTCGGCGATTTCTCAGATCAAACACCTACATTAAATTTCCAAAATGCTACATACAATGTAACTATTGAAGAAAACATGGCATATGGAAAGGACTTGCTCCAAGTAACCGCAGTGAGGAGCGACGGGCGGCGTCAGAGAATAATTTATGAAATCGGCAACGGCAATGATCAGTACGCCTTTGAAATAGACTCTAACTCAGGCGTTATAAGGGTGAATAACTCAGTGAATCTGGATTATGAGTCGTATCCAGGCCCGCGAAGGCAGCTTGTTGTAGTCGCGCGCACAGAAGGCTCACCCGTCCTATACGGCTACTGCGACGTTATAATAAATCTGATCGATCAGAACGACCACGCTCCCAGGTTTACGCAACAACAGTACATCGCGAATGTCCTTGAAGGGAACACTAAGGGCGAATTTGTTGTGCAACTCGCGGCAAAGGATGGGGATCGCGGTGTGAATGCAAGAATACTATACCATATTGTCGACGGAAATCATGATAATGCATTCATTATAGAACCGGCATTCTCAGGGTCTGTGAAAACAAATATAGTCCTCGATCGTGAGATAAGGGAGACGTACAAACTGACAGTAATAGCCACTGATGAGGGCGACCCGCAGATGACTGGGACGGCGACGCTGAGGATCAACGTTGTGGACGTGAACGACAATCAGCCAACATTCCCACCACCAAACGTCATCTCAGTATCGGAAGGTACGTTTTTACTCGTTTACTTCGTATTCGCATTCGGGTTTTAAATTGCCGTTGGTCGGCCTATCGACTTTTCGAAATAAATTGGTAGAACAAAAAGCATACCACAGAGAGGGAGGCATTTTACATAATTTGTATTCTCGACTGTTACCAACATTGCGAGTTTTCGATTCCAACGCCGAGATTAAATAAAAGGGACTCCTTTAGGATCAATATTTATTGGATGGTATTACATTTTTTCCGAGTGCATGTTTTAGCGGTTCACCAACGGTCCGCGGCGTTCGCGTCGCTTTTTATACGTTTTTTATATCATTGTAAGTCGACAGAGGTTTTGTTTTAGAGAAATTTTATTTTGGCGGATCGTGAAAACGGCAGTCAAACGAGACTTGTCAGTTTATTTTGTTTTTGTTTTAGGAACGGAAGTGGGAACAGTGCTCACATCTGTTACTGCGAATGACGTTGATACATATCCGGCACTGAAGTACTCCATAATACAAGGAGACAACAGTTTTTCTATAGACAGATATAGTGGAAAGATTGTGTTGAATCGTCCCCTTGACTTCGAAGCGAAGAAGACGTATGAAGTAAATATTACGGCTTCGGATAGTGAACATGTTGCCAAGACGACGCTGACGATAAAAGTTATTGATGTAAACGACAATTCGCCTGTTTTTGATGATATTTCGTACAACAGAATATTACCTGGTGAGTGGCATTTCAGTAACACAAAAAGAAAACACTATCATTAACAATATAATTGTGACAAAATACTACCCATTAAAATTTTAAATGATAATAAAAATCCACATTTTTATACGACTACTATCTCTTCTCAATTTCAGAAGGCACAGACACTCTAGAAATCGGCTCAGTCAGCGCCAAGGACCGCGATGATGGCGACAACGGCAAGATCACCTACTCAATCCTTCGCCCAACAAAAGGATACTACATAGATGCAGTTTCTGGAGGCATATTCGTGAACTACAGTGCTTTACCACCCAATCAAAGAGATACGCAGCTGGCTGTTGTAGCTACTGATCATGGAAAACCTAACAGAAGTGCTGTTGCATCTGTTAGGATCAGTACAGGAGCGTCTTCGGAGATCAAGCCTTTCATTGGACAAGATACTTACAGGTAAATATTAAAACGAAACAGTAATTATCGTAAACTATCTGTCTGTAACTGAAAAATAACCTTGATAAAACCGAAAGATCACTACATATATGTAAAGTGACAAATTTTACATTGGCGAGTCTTTCTTGTATCAAACCATGTTAATAATTTGCTTTAATTTTCAATTCTAGAATCACCGTAAATGAAAACAGCGAAAAAGGATCAACTCTGCTCCAGATTGGCGGTATCAACGACGTTCTCAAAAAATATAACCTAGATATTCATATCACATCTGGTAACGATGGCAACACCTTTGATGTCACTCTCGAAGGAGCTCTGATTCTTCTCAACACACTTGATAGAGAAACACAAGATTCTTACGCCCTTGGATTAGCTGCTGTTGAACAAGGAAACATGCTAACTCATAACCAGAATAAAACTTCCATCACAGTATTTGTCACTGTATCAGATGCCAATGATAACCCACCGATGTTTGCTATAAATGAGTTTGAGTTAACTGTTAGTGAGGATGTCAAAATTGGTTACACACTGACAAAATTAGCTGCAACTGATGGTGATCTCTATGGAACTCCTAACGCTGCTATCGTTTACAATATCACCTCAGGAGATGATGAAAAACTTTTCTTCGTACACCCAACGACGGGCTTACTGACCGTTAGTAAAAGTCTTGACTATGATATTGGCAACACTGAATACAAACTTGTGATAGTCGCATGCGACCAAGGAGTTCCGGCACTATGCAATGCTGTATACATTAGTGTTGGCATACTCGATGAGAACGATAACGCACCGACTTTCCCCGTGAATGAGTACTTTGAAACAATTGGTGAGAACGAAAGAGTTGGAACCTCAATCTTCACAGCTAGAGCCACAGATTTAGATAAAGGAAGATACGGCCAACTAAATTACTCAATAGTAGCTTCACCTAACAACTACAACAGAAACGATGATTCCTGGAAAATGTTCCTCATTGATTCTTCGTCTGGGTTGGTCAACTCCAATGCTGTTTTCGATTATGAGGTAAAAAATAAATATGAGTTTTCGATCAAAGCTTCTGATTTGGGAGGGAAAAGCACTACAGTGAAAGTCAGGATCGATATTGAAAGCAGAGACGAGTTCTACCCTCAGTTTACACAGAAGACTTACAAGTTCCGTGTGCCAAAGTCTGGGTCCCTTCCAGCTGGCTATGTGATTGGACAAGCTACAGCGACCGATAGAGATAAGGGTATCGATGGAAGAATAGTTTATCAGCTGTCCACATCTCATTCGCATTTCAAAATAAACAGGACTACTGGTGTAATTATTCTAAAGAAGAAAGTTGATTCGGTGCAAAACCTTTTTGGATTAGACAAATCAATAAGCCTAGTAGTCACTGCTAGTTCTGGAAGACAAGGCTCTTTGACAAACAAAACTGCTGTGGAAATTGGAATGAATGATTTAGCGTTAGCATCGGATGCAACTCAAGTAAATGATGCTGCTGCGGTCGCAAGTGGAGGCTTATCTGATTGGGCATTAGGATTACTGATTGTTTTCATTTTCATCATTATAATTTTTGCCGCAGCATTCCTATTCTTGCACATGAAGAATAAGAGACACAAAAAAGTCAATAAGCCAGGACTTAATTCTGAAGGAGTCGGGGCTACTAACAGTTATGTCGATCCTAGCGCTTTTGATACCATCCCAATAAGAAATACTGGTACTGTCAACCCAGCTAATCAGTTTGCCCCTCCCAAGTATGACGAAATACCACCATACGGCCCCCATACAGCAAGTTCAAATTCTGGTGCAGCAACTACTTCGGAACTGTCAGGGTCCGATCAGTCAGGATCGAGTGGCCGAGGCTCTGCAGAGGATGGCGAAGACGGCGAGGACGAGGAGATAAGAATGATAAACGAGGGTCCTTTACAGAGAGAATCTGGCATACACAGACAAGCTAGCGGAGTCGACGATGACAATCTTTCTGATGTATCTGTACATAACACTCAGGAATATTTAGCAAGACTAGGTATAGTTGATACTGGAACTGGTGGCGGTGCATCGACGTCATCTAGAAGATGTTCAGAAAACGTAGGAAATAAGGATACCATGTTACATCACGCACCAATTGATTCGATGCATATGTTCGATGAAGATGGTGCTCATGAAAATGATATTACCAATTTAATATACGCTAAGCTTAATGAAGTAACTGGTAGTGAAAGAGCGAGTAGTGCGGACGAAGCAAGCGCAGCGGTTGATAGAGCAATGGCTCTTGGAGCCTTCTCTAGCGCTCCAGGAGACAGCAACGCTGTGCCTACCGCAGGGCCATCAATGACTGGTAGTCTTAGTTCCATAGTACACTCAGAAGAAGAATTAACCGGTAGCTACAATTGGGATTACTTACTTGATTGGGGACCTCAGTATCAGCCCTTAGCACATGTTTTTTCTGAAATAGCTAGACTAAAAGACGACGCAGTATCACTGCAAAGTGGTAACAGTGGCGCTTCAAGTGCAAAGAGTAAAGGAACTTCCATATCAGGAGGAAAGAATGTTCCACCACCATTACTGACGACAGTGGCTCCTAGAAGTTGTCCAGCACCGTCGTTATCGTGTAGACAGCCACAGTTGTTATTACCGAGGTCTCCAATAAGTCATGACGTTCCTGGCGGGTTCTCTGCAGCAGCCGCCATGTCACCTTCATTCTCACCTTCCCTATCACCATTGGCGACGAGATCACCGTCAATGTCACCACTAGTAGGTCCCGGGTTGCCACCAGCACCCGCTAATAGAAAACCTCCACACTCGACTATGAGAATATGAAAATATTAGTTCCGTAGCATATATTCATTACTGTACATATGGACGACTGTTTTGCCTATAGTGTAGGTTAGTATTATTTATTCGGCCGATCTGATCGGCTTAACTCATTTTGCGCATATTGATATTTAAAGGAACTTCACAGATATGCTCAAAGTGATTACTAAGCGCTTATTACCGATTTTTGCGGTAAATGTATATAAATAAAAAATCGGGTGTATTTTTTAAGTGTAAATACTTACTTCATACTCATTGTAAAAAATATATAAAGACTGCCATTTTTTTATTTTTAACAAAAAATACAGCTTTACTTTAAGCTATAAGTATTATTTTTAGGAAACGCAATTTGTAATGATGTGTCAAATTGATTAATTCACGTGATTGTAATCGATTTGGTAATTCAATATTACTGTAAGCTTTATTACACGGAGATGTATGTACTATTTCATATTGTAAAATTCTATTGCAAATAATAATGTAATATTAGTTTTCAGTGAATTGAACGTTGATGTTTCGTTTCTCTGTGATTTTGATGATGCCTAAAGAATTAGTTCAGTCTTTTTGATACTTATTGTTATTTACCATCAACCGCAAGTTAGGTTCGGTTATCCAAATTATTCAGTTATTTTACATAATTAAATGGTCACACAGCTAGTGGAGTGGCTGTACACACATAGTCTAATTTTTTATTAATAATGATTAATACCTACGGTGAAAGACCGTACTTAATATTTTAAGCTCATTTTTCTATCCCTACCAGTATGTTGTTATGTTTTAAAAATCTTAATGCAGTTATAAAATTATAATTTTCTGCATCATACGGTCACGTAGTATCAAAAATTCTGGACTGATAACTAGTATATTGAATGTAAATAGTTATTTAGCTTACATGTTAATAAATTAGTCGTAGACTCCACCGACTGTATGAATATTGTTTAGGTGGAAATAAAATGGAATTTAAAACATTTTTGTTTTTTTTACTTACTCAATCGCTAACTCTTATTAACTCTTTAAATAATCACGGAATGCTGATTCCAAATACCTCCAATAAGGACAATGGCCTAGTTTGTATGGGAGTTGGTCAAAGAAAGGCCACGATTGGAACTTATCCCAAACGAAATAGTATTTAGGGGTCATCAAGTATGCAGAAGGGCATCAAAATATATCCGTTTGATTTTGAGTAATGTTGTTAGAATATTTTTGTGCTGCCATAAATCGTTTCCTTTATAATTCCTATATTGTTAAAGTCTTCTGCACAGTATGAAGATGACATCAAACTCACCGATACTCAACTAGGCCCTTTTTGAGTAATCGGACGCTCCGCTCCATCAGAGCGCGCGTTATGGTTGTCAACCAAACTTTTTTTTACTGAAAAGTTTACCAATTACACGATTTGTTAGCAGTAAATAATACGCATGCAGGTATAACACAGCCGCCATTTTGAACTTTCTAGTTAATGGACTGATTGCATTCAAATCGATATCTGAGTATCCGAACGTATTCCAAATGCAAATCTGGTATCAGAATTAAATTGAAAATCGTACGCCATTTATTTATTTCATCATTGGTAGATGTCTATACCGTGGCCTCTCCGCATTTGCCCATTGTCTTCTGGTACAGTAATACAATGATTCCTCAGGTGTACGTTAGAATACTGCAGATGGTCTAAACTAAAAAGGATAGGGCAGATGGTCTAAACTAAAAATCATAGTAATACGAGAGACCAGAAGCCACGACCGTGTCTTACTTGTAACCAGTCATGTAAAAACTACTACATGAAATGTCAGAATTAACGTAAAGAGGAAACTGAAATAAAATAAAGCTGATAGAAAAGATTTGTTAGCAGTAAATGCACTAGTATGCATATGCAGGTAACACAGCTGCCATTTTGAACTTTCTAGTTACTGGACTGATTGCATTCAAATCGATATCTGAGTATCCGAATGTATTCCAAATACAAATCTGTTGTCAGAATTAAATTGAAAATCGTCCGACATTTATTTATTTCAACATTGGCAGATGTCTATACCGTGGCCTCTCCGCATTTGCCCATTGTCTTCTGGTACAGTAATACAATAAATAAAGCTGAAACAAAAGATTTGTTTATTAAACTTTATTGTTTATTTCACAGTGAAATAATACATTACTTAATAAGAGATCAGCAATTCTGCAACAATACTTGATAGGTTTCGGCTGCTTCCCAACTTGTAACAAAAACGTTAATAACTCTCCCAACAAAATGACCAACAAGGTTCGCGTAATTTGGATGGAGATTGTAGCATTTCATCCAGCGAACCCCCGAAGTAGTCCAAACAAAGCGTAGACGGAGCGGCGGTTTGAGACTCGGATCATACTTTTATTTAAACAAATCTTTGAAACAAAGGGAGATATAACAGACATAAGTATATTTTAATTCACTGTCTATCGTACCCACCACTACTTTTGGTAATATTGCTTGCAGAGTTACTAAATCCTTTATTAATTACATTACAGCTTAAATATGTCAAAATAATAAATTAAATATTATTATCACAGTTGGATCTACAACTACGAATAATATCATAACGATTACCAACTATGGTAACCTAGGCACGTAGAATAGTTTAGCAGCTTGCGTTGCAGAAATCAATGGAGATAATAAAAGATTGGGTAAGTATAATA
Organism: Dasypolia templi; assembly: GCA_963555695.1. NCBI lineage: Eukaryota > Metazoa > Arthropoda > Insecta > Lepidoptera > Noctuidae > Dasypolia > Dasypolia templi. The sequence continues at coordinate 4,790,643 of OY743137.1, read as the reverse complement.
ATGATGATCTCGCCTTTATCCCTGAAGGATTGGACAAAACCATTGAAACAGATATACTTAAAGGGATAAACGGTGTGTAATTAAAGTTATGATGAAAATTTTGGTTGCAGGGTAAAAATTCCCGTCTCATTATAAGCTGTTGTAACTTATAACGCATATTATCGTGGATTTCAAGGTGCACGTCACGGCTTCACGATAACACGAGGAAGTAAAATGTATGGAAATATATGGGGACGCTCTTAAATTTCCATCCATTTATGGACGTGGACGTGGACGCGGATGTCCACGATCATATCGTTACGTTGGAAATTATAACGGCGTACATTGTGGTCGAGGCAGGGGGTTTCAACGAGTTGTAAATTAACCACTTATCATCTATTTTAGAAACTCCCGAGACATGGTTTGATAATTGAATTAATCAAAATTATTCAATTTTTTTATGAATTCATATATTCTTTTAGGAAAATTAAAGATCTAGTGTACATATAAGGCCGGTTTATGCCTTCTTTTGTAAAAAAAATCTTATTGTTACAAGTATTTAGGTAGTGATTTTATTGGTAATTGAATATATTCATTAAAAAAAACAGTTTTTAGATATACCTAAATAAGCAGGAATATAAGCGTAGAAAAAACAATAATTATTGAGCATCTCTACTCAACCCATAAGGGGGAAAGCGAATTTAATATAACGGTAATATATTATATGCTAGATTATATAGTTATATAAAATGCCTACGAACACTGAGGCCCTGATTTAGTTACATAATATTGGTGTATACAGTTGTTCAAAGTAGAAATGGGTTTTGATATCTTCTTCCTATATTAATAATGTTAGTAACAGTTTTACAATCTTTCACAATGTATACATAAAAAATGTGATCAAAAACAGGCTTGAGTTTTTTTTCTTAATATATTTACTGATATTTTGACATACAGCCGATCATAAGGCAACATTCTCAAGCGTTTAAATTAAGTTATTTAAAAAAAGACAAAGTATGCAAGTAAGTATTCTTAATATACTAATTTTTTTACTACAACACACAATTATCTGGTATTTTATTATCATTTGTTTATATTTATACTGGCAACTGATTTGCTCCAAAACTCCTGAAGGAATTCTGATGCAGTTTCTCTCATAATGCCTTTCGAAAAAAAGGTAAGGCCGTCTCTGGTCAACCCTGTCTATCTAAACATGCTTATGCCTACATACAAATGGCCTGAGGGTCTAATGCATAGATTCTCAACCTTATTTTGCCCATCATCCACTTTGAGTTTTTTTACTTTGCCTCGATTATATTTAAACGTGTAAAATTATATAGCTGTATGATCCAATCTCATTACTCCCAAATGCCAAAAACACCTACAAAAGGCGTTATCGTCCACGTTGAGAACCTATGGACTCTAATGCAACGATACTCAACCCTTTTTGGTTTAATTGTAATGATATACTCGTTTTCTTAGTGCTGTAGTACAAGATGTTTTATACACGGTGCAAGTGACAACCACGCACCGTATTAAAAACCAGCTATTACACTGTGTTTAGACACACGTGCTAAATTTAATGGTAACAATTTGCGTATCGACGTCCCTTACAGCCTGTTAAATGAAAGCAATACTTTTGGAAGTTCTGTACAATGTACCTAATTGACTGTCTTCAAAAAAGAAGAAGGTTCAATTCGGCATTCGCAATCGTATTGATAGAAAAATGATATCTTCCACAAATATTGCCTCCATATAACAAAACAACTCTTCGAGCCACAAAGCATAGCCAAAGAGGCTGCAAAATTCGTTTTACATTATCCACTGCTGGACATAGGCCATTCCTAACGCCCCTAAAGTTGAGTACAGCTTGTTCAAAGGATTACGTTAAGTAATGGTCAAAATAATCACTATATTCGCTTTATGGGTTTCTCCGTGTGGTTATGTAAATGCATGTCTATGATGACCTCGTCCGAGCCGATGGACTTTTTACTGGGAGTCACAATACCGATGTCCACGTCTGTGTTCGGGGTCAAACTGTTGATGGGGTCCTGGAATTAGAAAAAGAACTGGTTTTAACTGTAATCCTTAAAAGGTTGAGCAAAGGGGAGGTTTGTGCCCTGGTTGATGGCATTAGGCTCGCCCCCTATAACATAGTGAGTTAAAATAACTAAGTTTAGGTATACTACAGGTACATCTCTGTATATTGTTATTATTAGGTACAAAAAGGTGACATATAAGGTCTTGATCTCTATAATCTGTGTTTAATTTCCATTCGTCGTCTTACACAAGTAAACTTGGTTTATTGGAAAGCGCCTAAGCTTATTGTGAAAAAAAAGCAAATACGCTACAAAAAGAAACGGTTGACAAAATAGGATTGGCTCGAAGTTAAGCTAGACTTGACGTGATCAAAAAGTAGGTCTTTCAATTTTATTTAATGTTCCTATTTCAAAAAATTTAAAACCTTTCGTCCTAATTGTGTTGAAAGAAGATCACGCTTGGATGCGATGTATAAATTTCTGAACTGATAACATCCTTTTATTGTAACCATTGAAATTGTTACACTAACCCTTTATTTTAGTAACGCATTATTTAATTATTTTAACTGTGTGAACAATTATTGTTGGTTAGCCTAAATAAAAACTAAAATTATAATCATTTTAATACACATAGAGCATGGTTTGTTTCTGATTGGTCAGTTTTTGGAAAGAAAATATATATGAAAGGATACTTGAAGACTCACCGCATTGAGAGCGTCACACGCCATGAGTTCGTTCTTGGACATGTGCTCGACCACAGCCGCCGCGTAACAGTCACCCAACATGTTGTTAGTGGTCCTGATGCGATCACTGGAATAAGACACATTGGTAAAGACAGACATTAACAAGATAATAGGAATGTAATTCAAATAAGGGTCAATTTATGAATAATAAAAATTGCAAGAATTTTATTTTTAAGAAACTGCAATAAAACAGTGACAAATTCAAAATTTGAAAAGCGTCGATATTGATCAGAGCGAATGTGATGTAAAAGTAAAATAGGTATATAATAAGTTCTGGAGAACTGTTTGCGACTCAGTTCGTTGTTAAAGTCATAGACTACGACGTCACACCAAGCGCGCTAAAATGGAGGGCGTTTAAGTTGCCCGTGTCGCTCGGGTATTTTTTTTTTCGTTTTTTGGCGTTGAATATACTTTCACTACATATTTTAGGGTGATGTTAAAACAGTACATGCTTATTCTCTATTGTGTGTATTTTACAATACGCGAAAGGCAAAATGCACAATTATTTTTTAAATTATAAAATAAAATGATTGAAAGAAATGAAAAGAAATATTTATTTCTATAGGTAGATCTTTTATGACACTTTTATACACCATAATTTTGTAGTTCTATATTTTAAAACTAGATGGCGCCAGCACTTCTTAGCCGACAGATCCCTGAGAAGAAATGCCGAAACAAACTCTGAGCTTGGACTCGGGATTGTTGGCTCATTCCCCACTTTGAAATTAAATTGAATACAATTGAATCTAATTCTCTAAATCAGCCAAGGAGCACTTTAATGGGAAATAGAAAGGATTTTGTGATTATGGTTTATGAAATTATTTTAGCCAATGATGAGTTTGGCTAAAATAATTTCATAAACCATAATCAGACATCTTGGCTCATGGTTAAGTAATAACAATCGCGCGGTTCGACTGACGTGGCTAAGCTATGTTCGCTTGCCAAGGTCAGTCCGTCCAACTATCTTTACATACCGAGTCCCTCCATGCCTAGGACAGCACGTTAAGGAGCAAGTGTCAGGTTGCCCGCGAAATTCAAATGTTCTTACGTTTTTTGCAAAGTCAGTGTCAGGTTGTAGGTATGTTGGACAAAATATGATTTGCGACCCTACCACGTATGTCTTTACAGAATTATAATAATAATAATCATCTTTATTTCTCCAGATACCGTTAAATAAATAATACATAATCAGCCTATTACGTTCCCACGGCTGGGACACTGGCCTCCTCTCTGTGAGAGGGAGTGGGCCGTAATCCACCACACGGGCCCAGTGCGGGTTGGGAGATGTCTGATGTCTTCGAATTTTTGGTTCTAAGACATGCCGGTTTCCCCACCATGTTTTTCATCACCGTTTTTTGAGAGCAGTGGTGATGAAATAATAACCATAACCATACAATAATAACCTACGACCTACAACTCGAAAGTCGCAGCCGTTACCGCTGGGCCACCACTAGTCTCTTAGTACAGATCCTGCCCCAGCTATTTACAGGAAATGTAAATTAATGAAAATAGTTGTAATGATTATAGGACCTTTTCGTAGTACATTGTTTTTCAGTAGAACTTGCCGATTACAAATCAATGATAAAAGGAATTCAACCCCTGAATTTCCTATTGCGTTACTTATTGCGCATGATACACAACAAAAAAAGTTTTGAATACCTGTAAAACAAAAACTCATATTACGACTATATTAATTATGATAATGCGTAATGTATATGTTGTTTAAATCGCTTTTTAACCATTATAAACTGCACCTAACCTATAATCAATGTCATTATTGTTTTAAGATTTTAACAGAAACCGCAAGTTCTACAGCCATTAGGACAAATGTTTAGTCAACAGTAATAAATAAGCTTTAAGATGCTGTATATTGCAGGCTTGTAAATTACTTTTCGATTTGAGTGGGGCAAAGTTCTATAGAGTTTCTGGCATTGTCCTTTGTTTTATTTGGGACAACATAGGAACCATTGGTGATAGTAAAACTAATACACTAGGATTAGTCACACATTTTAGTACATCAGCTACACTTAGTGAGTCATGATATTTTTTCTTTCTTATTAAAACCATCAATACAAACCTCTCAAAGTTCACAATAATAATCCCACTGAATAACAACATAACATAAAATCACGCCTTGTTTCCCCGAAGGGTTGGGCACCTATAGTACACCCACATTTCACCAGTTATGTTTAAGTCCCATGTAATAGGGGGCGAGCCTATTGCCGTCTACCGGGCACAAATCCAGATTTCGGGCTGCTACTGAGAAATTCCAGATAGAAAAACCCAATACCACGTTGCCCGACTTGAGAATCGAACCCAGGACCTCATGCTCAGCATTAGCGATTGCGACCACTAGACCAACGAGGCAGTCACTGAATAACTATTTCAAAAATATACATTTTATGGGATTGGACACACAAGACGCAATGAAATTAAAGTAATATACTCACACAAGCCAATCAACAGCAAACAACAGCGACACATCATGCACCGGCGCGTCCACTGCAGCCAACACTACGAGCAGAAGTACCATCGCCGCTGACGGTACTGAGGCTGATGATACTGATGCAGCCGTTGAGGTTAGGCTGGAATTAAACAAAATATCGTTGAGCAACAAACCAATACCAAGAGGGATAATTAATAATATTAAAAATATTCGTTAAAATAATGTAATTTCAAAAGCATAGTAAAAATAAGATAATCGAAAAAATCTGTTAAATCGATGTAAATATGAAGAAGTTCTTAAATGTTTTTGTAGGGGATTATTCCCGTTTCCGTGCGGACAATATACGGCGCTAGTTTGAAGTTACATAGTTTTAACGTCACTTCTTCGACAGTGTTGTCCTTGTTTTACATTTATTTTATTACTGGCCCCTCATACATTCAGTATATGAAGTTTGGATTTTAATATGTCGAGACCTTACTCATCTTATCACTTAGCGTAGATGACACAGTTTTAAACTAACGATTATAAATAAATAATGATTTTTATTTCGGATCTAAGAATCCATAGAGTGTTAGCAACATAATATTAAAACAAATTATTATCTAGTGTTAGTGCCAATCACCCTCCGCACAAACTGCTTTACAATTGGAAGGCTGAAACTCTCCGCTACAGTTCTCAGGGTGCGGTTGCGATCGTCTCTCACTCTCCTCAGTACTGAAGCTGTTTTCTTGCGCATGATCGCATGGACTCCGTCGGTACAAGCTTGCGCAAAAATTTCCGAAGGAAGCCTCCTATACTGGACACGCAGGACATCCAGCGATCTTTTGGTGTTTTGGTGTTTTTATTGAATTATTAAAGAAACAACATAAAAGATAAAAGCCCTTCTCCTTGACGCCTTATCCATATGCATCGACCAATTGGAACCGTACACCTAGCTTCTGGCGTTTCATAAGTGCCATATGTGAATTAGAATATTTTGAGTCGTTATTTAGATATTGTCGTCGGGTACATTGAATTATTGATACGAGTAGTTAGTCAATCCTGATGGCAGGCAATGCATATAAAGGCGATGTATTGTTTACAACTTGGACACAAGAGAGACGTGACAAAAGAGTTCGGATACGGACAGAAGGATGATAATGGCATCGAAAATATGCAAGTACTTACAATATAGTAGCAAGCTGAGCGAATCCAAGATGAATATTATTCATCTGACACACGAACACACTGGCGACCGACAGGAACAGAGCTGTGCCGTCCATGTTGATGTTACACCCGATGGGTAGCACGAAGCGAGTGATGCGAGGGTCGATCTGTAACGGACCTTCCATCGCTCTGAATGTCACTGGGAGAGCTGCTGCACTGGAAAAACAGAAAATGTAATCATGTTTTTTTTTGTGGCATGCAACATCTTACTCTTGCTGCTGAGATAATGCGGATTCCCGATAGATGGACATTAGATTAGGTCACAAAATAAGTCCTCACGAGTCAAGTGTAACTTTGTCCTAAAAGTGGTTACAATTCAACGCTATGGTATAATAGAGAAGGCTATATAGGCTATTTAACATGACGCTAGGAGCCTTAGGAGCTGGGCAAAAAGAAAAAAAGTCTAAAAGAACGCTAAGCGAAAACGAGGTAATAGCGTGGTCAGGCGTGCGATGTGATGGGGTGGGTCGGGAGAACAAGAACTTTCACGCGGACGAAAAAAAAAACTTTGTTCATCGTGTTCTCCTGGAATAAGTGTCTAATGCTAAGCAAACGCTTGATACAAATGAAAATACGAGTGGTCTTTATCATTGCCTGTTCGTAACACATAAGAAACAGACATGAACTCGTTAGACCAACGAACATCCAAGTAAGATGACAAAAGATCGAACGGCGTGTCTTTATTTCCATGGAAGGTGTTTTTTTTTCTTCGTTTCCTGGCCTTTGGTGTGGGACGCAATGGTAGGTACTCCTACGTATCACACTGGTTCGGCGTGAGCTGAGCTGACGCTGCTGCTGTGGCTGCAGAAAACCTCAAGCGGCGAATCATTTTCTAGCCGTTTGGGGTTGAAACCCTCGAGCCGTGTGGTCCGAGTGCCCATGGGTTGTTCAACGAAATCTTCACGCGGCTGACACTTCCCATGACCCGAGGGCAGGCCTCGGGTCTAGCTAAGCATTGCCATACAACGTGGTAATGCCGCCAGTCTCTTGGGTACATTAACAGTCGACAGCGATGCGGAGGAATTTATCGAAGCCAAATAGTTTGTTTATTTTTTAGTTAGGTTAGGTTAGGTTAGGTTTTTATAGCTTGTTACTTAATTAAATATATGAGTTCTAAAAAAAATTGTGAGTTATTGTTATTTGGTAAAACCCCACACGATCATTTACTCCAAGCTATTGATAAAGCAATAGAAGACTTAAAATAGACATGCACGGTAAACCAAACACACATTGCGTGCTTCAAATTTATTAACAGTACTGTAGAATTCTTTGAAACTATCAGTTACAGCGACTTGCGTAACCTTCTTTGAGGATTCATATTATTTTATAACTTAGTGTTATGACTCTAAGCCTTGATCGTCAAGTTATTACAAAGCACGCAGGCAAAGAAATAAATATCAAGGACGCTGCCTGCTTTCTAGCGCAATCAACTGAATTGAAGGCATGCTAGTCAATCATGTTATGTAATTGTTACTGAACTATATTTGATGTGTAGATTGTTTTGATTGAGTCTCTTTTATGTCCTATCAAAGACAATGGAGTTCATTCATGGAATAAATTGAAAAGTTGTGTCTAAAAGTTAGTTTTGTCAATGAATGGTAATTTTACTGGTATTTTTGTGGTGTACACAATAACGTAACATCAAGCCTGTTATCCTATATTATAGGGTCCGGCAAAGGTGTGCCTGTGTGGTGTTTGTTAGTTTATCAGAACATATTTCACAAGTGCTCATATTATTGACTTGCTTTAAATGGATTGCGTGGTGGATTACGACCCACTTCCTCTTACATATAAATAAAAGTGTAAAGTTCGATGTAATAAATTAGCTGATAACTAGCGCCTGACGCTGGTTTTCAACTGGACCTGAGAGACGGCCTGTGTTGCAGTCCCAGAGTGATCATTTTATAAAGGGTGGAAAAATCAATGGGTCTGATCGACTAGTGAAATAAAATAGCGAGTGTTTATTTTTTGATTTTTTTGCTGATTAGATTCCCGGTTTAGGTAAGTATGTCGAAAAATCTGTGAATACAGTTTTGTTTCTTTTACAAAATAAAAGAATGTTTCCTTTAGGTAAAATAATCTATATTAAGGATTTAAAGTGGTTTCTCTTCAGGGCCCCTTGATTTTTTCCACCCTATATGTATCCATTATGTTTTAGGTGCATACGATTATCGTTTTCCTAAAGTCAGTTTTCATGCTTGATATCAATCTTCTTATGAATGAAGCTATTATCAAGGGTTTCTCAGCTAGTAGCTTCTGATTTGATCAGATTGCCATCTTTTTAAATTTATTGTATGAGACAACATCTCGTATTCTGAAAATCTGGATGTGATTCATTGCCAATACCTGACTGTAAAGTAGGGTTATCTACATATATAGTTGCTTTCACAATTACCGCCCTTTCAGGTACATCTGAAAGATCGGCAATTTTGATCTGCTTGGAGTAAACTGGTTTACTATTGAAACGACTGACTTTTTATGTTCATTTTCAATACTGAATTCAAAATCATTCCAAAATATTGCGATCGTTATAAATAAAAACAGAAAACATCTTCTAAACTTACGTAGAAGCAGTAGCAGAGGCCGTGAGCATAGCGTGTGATAATCCCCAGTAGAACTTGTAGGGATTCCGTCGTAGAAACAGGAAGTATATGAGTTGCATCACGATCAGCTGGTAGAAGAACACTCCGACGGCTACCGTCGCTATGAACCAGGCTAGTTGGGACATAACTGACGCTGGAAACAGGTGACATATTGAATTAGAAATATTAAATAGCGGACTTATTTAAAATTTATTTACTACCTACCAACTAAACACATATAAAGCATTAACCCAATGTCTTTATCATAATATAGATATCGCATGTAAGATTATGGGAAAGCTTGGCACCTTGCATAGAAAATTATAACAAAAAAAAAACGTTATAGCTTACAAAATTTTGTTTTTTTTTCTTTTTAAATTGAAGAAATGTAAAAGAAACTTTTCAACATTAGTGTTTATTAGCCAACCAACATAATTATTATGATTCCGTTAGCACCAGTCATCATCATATTCCTGATTCTTGTCTAACTTTACGTGGGGTTGGCGCAGCACGTTTTCTTCTTCAATCCTCCCCTGTCAACCGTCACTCTATCATTCACTCTCTTCTCTTTCAAATCCTTCCTCAAACAATCCATCCATCTTTTCTTTCTCCCTCCCCATCACATGCCCATACCAAGCCCAACGATTTCAATACAACTATTCTATCACTGGCGCCACTTCTGATATCAACGTTAGCAACAGTAGTTAAGAGAAACATTCTCTAAAAGGTCAGTGTACTATTTGAACGAATCTAATAGGTATATCAGAACTGGAAACACAACAGTATCACCGTTAGAGAATTATTCTACGTATACGTCCTGAATGATATATGTCTTTGATGCAAGAAATCCTATCCGTTCAAAATTATTTCAAAAAACAGCATTATACGTAAAACGATAATGGTTTATATTTGCTGACTTATCAACTTTCCCAATGACAATGAGATAATAAAACAGTCTTGTGTCTGTGAATAACATCTACCGCATAAAAAATAGAGATAAGTAAAATGTACATAATTATTTTGATGTGTGTACACATAATTAGAAACAAATACACACACTCACAAACAGGGTGGAAAGGACATAACCGTATATGTGCGTATGTATATAGGTTTTAGAGGGTATATGTTTATTTTAAAATAATTAATGTATATGTATGTTCAGGTTACTATAGTCTAAATTAAGTTTCCTGTCTACTGTTTTAGATTCTGCTGCTCTACGTCTCATCAAACTTCTAGGACTGCTGGACGAAATTTATGACAAAATAAGCAAAACCTTTGTGCTCTTCTTTATGTATTTTCCTATTTTAGTTGTTTTGTGTGTACATAAATTAATCAATAGTACAACTAACCCACATCTTTAACACCGAGTATCTTCCCAGCGATCACACTGCTGACACCCACGGGGGTGAACCACATTACCCCCGTCACCATCTTCATGATCACCTCGAAGATCGCCTGGAAGAAGTCTATCACCACCTGACCCTTAGCTCCCAGGGTGCCCAGTAGACTGCCGAAAACTAGGCAAAAGAATACTAAGCCTAAAGTATTGGTGCCTGACCTGAAATCAGTTAATTTATTTTCTGAATAAACATATTTTTTTCTGTCTACCGTAATACAGGTAGACCAGAAAAGGTTTGCGCTTCGGTAATTTTCATTTTTCCGAATTAGTACAAACGTCGCATCACAGAGTAACGTATAACAGTTTTGTTAACATGGTAATGGCTTAATGTGGGTTAAACAGCTTTTTATTAGACCTCATAATCGCGTTTGGATTTTCGAAGACAGACGATGTTTCTCGAAGCGCATATTTTTTTGTGGAAAGCTGTAGCTACTATTATTTAAAAAGTAACACCTTTTCCTTACGAATTGTATGAAACTTAATGCTGGAAACAAATGATTCTGTTGAGAATTACTTACACTTTACTTACAACGTAATTTGTAATTGGATTTTCTATTCCTGACTAAACTTTTAAAATATAAATGATGTAAACATCTGTTCAGATTATAAAATCTAAATGCTATGTGTTTAGAATGTATTTTATGATATTAAAATTAATTAAGCTGTTCGCTAAATGATTAGTATGGTTATTGCAAACAAAACTTTTAATATAATTAAAGTCAAAGTAAAATCATTTAATTCAAAATGGGCACTTATGAACGTAAAAATTTGCAAACAAAAAAAAATTATACTACCCTTTACAAAAGGTAGTTTCGTATGGAGAAGTATGGGCAAGAAACTCCACCGTTACTCTTTTAAGAAGTTTTACAATATTTTGTACCTATACATCAAATAATGTTTAATTACACTAGTAGGCTAGTAGAAAAAAACATGTTGAAGACGATGCGACAAGAGTAAAATTACTATATCACAATAGGTAAAAATAATTAAATGTAAAGCACTGACAGGTTATTTATGTGATAGGCTATATTATACTTTTGAAAATACTTTTCAATAAGCAGTTCTAATTGAATTTAAAGGAAGTTTACTATAATAGCAGTTTAAAAGGCACGTGACACTGAATAACACAACAAAAGTAATATCAATGAACAAATATTAGAAGACTCACCTATAAGCCACAACTCGAACCATAGCAGGCACAGTGTCATTGTCGGTGATATTCTTCCCAAAACTAATAGGAGGTTGCGTGTACACTGTGTGCGCTTGCTGAAAAGCGGCCTGTACAATGTTGTCCGGAAAAATATTTCTGTAACCAATCATATTAATTGGTTTACTTTGCCAAAATAGGCCAATAGCTTAAACATTCGGTTTGTTACGGGTATCTGGGGATTCATTAATATGCTTTTATGAAGTAACCTTGCGTGTTTCCACAAACAAACACACATCTTTTCTTCCCCAGTTGTCTAATAAGCAGTAGCATCATCTTGTTGTACGAAAACCTGCGATCACTAAACTATTGGCCAGAAGTGGTGACGAGGCCTTTTACCCGTTTATGTAGCTTAGTGATCAATTTGAAGTTCAACGTTCACCAATGAGACTTTTAGAAGTGTTTTTAACGAAAAGGTGATCTGATGATTGTAAGACTACCAAAAACTTCTCACGCAAAAGGATAACGTTAAGGGCCCGTGGACACGTAGCACAACCACGACATCACGTGAACGGGCGCAAATTTGTATGTAAATGAATAGTTTATTGACACAGAGCACATTTGGCCATCAATATCAATCGTGTGGGCGATACCAACCACATCAAGGCCACGTCGCAGCAACAACGCTAACAAATCGCAAACACGAGTCGATCTGTCTCTCTGCAAACACTAGCCAAAACGTACACATTACAAGTAGTAACATCACATCAGTATCATCATCACAAGTAGTAGCGACAACGCAACCAAATCGCAATATTGTGGTCGTGGTACGTGTGCTTGGGCCCCCATGAGCTTAGTGAAACTTAAAAGGGTGAATGAGGTCTAATACATACCTGCCAATATCCAATATGCTGTCCAAAATACTATGTTCCCTCTTCTCCTCTACATACGACCCGAAATGTTTGATCTCCGGTACTCCCGGATGAATCAACATCGCTAGTACCAGTCCCAAGAACGCGTTAAACATTGATGTTAGGATAAAGTAGAGAAGCGTTCTCACTGCTATCTTTCCACTCATCTTTGCGTTTAAACTTGCTGAACCAGCGATCAGGCTGGCGATAATTAAAGGCAGAATCATTAGTTTGAGGAGCCTCATGAAGAGTTCTCCAGGGTAGGATATTATCATTAAAGCGTCTGGGCCTAAGTGGTATGGTCGTAGACCGAGACCTGGAAAAGAAAACAGTTTGAGAAATAAGGCCAAGTTATTTCTGTCGTTGGATTATTTGAAAACATCGGCTCTTTGCGAAAACCCGACTTTACTCAGGTCCGCGCTGATTGGCTGATATGAACTAACGGCTACACTGCTTAGCTTTCGATTCATGTTCTGACCAACCAGTTGATTGAATTGTCTCTCGGATTATCCAATCAGTGTTACGTCTAAAACAAACTGGTATTATTGTAATGATCTGAAGCTGGATCTTTAATAATATAATAAAATTTAAATTAGGTACGAGTAACACTACGGGTCTACGGATATAAAAGCCTTTAAAAAGTTTTGATAACTGGAATATGGCTTCAATATCAGCACTCAGGGAAATTAGTACCTTATAGTGTGTGGTACTTTTGGTATTTAGTCATTGTTATGAGGAGTAGAAACCACGGAGTGAATGAACGTTATATATTTCATCTATTTATTGGCAAAAAAGAGGCTCCCACGGGACGAAACCATGTGGTTTCTTTCACGTGAGGGCCTTTTCTTTGTCTTCGTATGTAAGTTTTCAGTCATATATTATCCAGTATATGTTTTCATAAACATAAAACAATGTATTCTTCTCTACTAAAGAACCGAATGGGTTCGATACTCATATTATTATAAAGAACAATGTAATAATTAAATTAGTAGTGCTAAGTTTGCACCACGGGCAATTGAGTAAATTATCCAAGATCCATTCCATGATTCACAATCACAGTATTACTTCTTTATCAAGGGTAACATCAACTTTTATTTAAAAAAATAATGAAATAAAAAGTTTTAACTTACCAAGACCAATTCCAGTAATGACTCCAATCAAAGTAACCACGAGCATCACATTGTCGACCAAAATCTTCCGGACTCCAGTCCGTTCAACTGGAGCTGACCGGTCTTCAGTCGTCTTCGGCCCCCGATCTCCAGGGCCCATCTTCGCGAACAAATATTCTGAAAACCGTTCACCTTTCTCCATTACAGGTGAAATAGGACTTTTCAGCCCAGATCCTTTGGACCTGGTTTGTCTAGTAATACTGTTGTAACTTTTCCCACTCCTTTTTATGAATTATTTGTTGTTTTAATTTATCAAACGTCAGTGCTAATTTGTTTACTGCATGGTTCTCGAGCGTGATTACTACATGAATGAATTAGGATTCGAATTTTACACACGTAAAAGATAACGATTTGATTCTTTGTTTAGGATGATTTATACATTCTTTTGTGTTGTTTTTACGAAGAAATTGCACCGCATGAGAGTATCTTTTGATGCGCGATCCCCTAAGTCGGGTGGTACACTAACCCACAGTATTTCCCTTGGCTGTTACTACCCAATACCTACTTGAGGTTTAACATTGTTTTAATTTTTCGGTTAAACTGCCATTGCTTGTCTTTTTATCCAAGCTCAACCCCATGAAAATGTTTATAACCAGCAATGAACACCAAAGGTGAAAAAGTGTCGTGTCGCCAGAATTGACGCAAGAAGCCATGTTGGCGGATGCGCGCGCAGCCATCGATTGCACTTCCATTCACTTAGTTATATTAAGTTTCTATAAATAGATTATTAAATAGTGGGCATTCTCGTTTTACTATGGTATTGTTGGCGTTTGTTATGTAATTATCTTTAAGGGGTTAAAAGACAAGTGGAGCATGCGCAGTGCGAAGTTTTATGTCCATATGAGCGACCCTATTTCGCTTCAGCGATTTTCTTTTGTTTAAGAGTAAATGCATTTTCGAAATGCACATTATACTAGTATGTAGAACGGCCTTAATAGTACCGAAATGTCACTCTTATCACAATTTATTATATTTTAATAATCTACTAATACTTAATCATACATAATTACAATTTGATAACACTGTTTTATTTTTTATACCTGAGAATATTTTTTTGAGTTATTTTTAAAATAGGTATGTTGGCTTACCAGATAAATGTAAGAACACAATGAACTGATAAATTACTTATCAATTCATAATAGACATGTGATTCTTTATTTCGACTACCTAGTAGATAATAGTTTCCATTTTTTTTTATTGATAGTTTACATCGCCATATGATACGAAATAAATATACAAAGCCATTTCAAACTCAAACTCAAAGCATTTATTTCAATTAAACCAATTACAGGCACTTTTGAATTGTCAAGGTCGGTCGGTCAGAAAAATGAAGCTAGTTGCCCATTCCAAAGCGTAGTAGGTACCTATGGAGAAAAACGGGCAAGAAACTCCACGGACACTCTTTTAAATCAAATTATGTTAACAATAGATTGGTTACATCAACATTGAAAGTACGACAACGGACTGAATCGCACAAACTTCTGTAAAACACATTGACATTTACTGTTGTCAGTGACAGGTTATGACCAATGGGGTTGATTTTCAAATATTTGAATTTCCATCAGATTTATTGCAATAAAAAAAATTATGCGGGCTTAATTCTGAAGTAATACAGTTTATTTACTGCCTCGTTGGTCAAGTGGTCACAAGAGCTACTGCTAAGCTTGAGGTCCTGGGTTTGAGGTCGGGCAAAGTTTTATTGGGGTATTTCTATCTAGAATTTCTCAGTCGCAGTCTAGAGTCTGGATTTGTGCCCGGATGAGGGCAATAGGTGAACCTATTGCCATCATCCGGGCACAAATCCAGACTCTACATTACAGGTGTGATGTACACCACACCTGTAATGTACAGTTTATAAAATAAAAAAAACTGCATAGAAGAGACTGCTGGTCAGAGTTTCGGGCTTCTGACTGTCAAAGCCCGTAACGACTGTCAACGTTTTCCGAGGTACGGTTGAGTCTCAATATGGAATGTATGGTCACCCATCGACTGACTGACCTTGGCAAGGGAAGCTTAACCTACGACTCAACTTAAAAAAAAAACTAAAATAAAGTAAGTATATCGTTGGACTCCTTTTAAAAGGTACGTACTAATAAATAAATTAAGTTTGCCATAGTAAAAGGGACTTTTTCTCTAGAACATAACATTGCCCAGTTCGTAGAACTCCATAAATACGTAATCTATTATGCGATAGAACATGGTTATTCAGGCTTAAATTCAGTAAACGACAGATAATATTGGATGATTCGGTACATAATTAATTTTAAATAAAAACTATAACCGGTTCAGGAACTCAAAACAAGAACGCAGGACCTGCACAACCTTTACACATTTCTTTTGTTTTTCATGTTCTACGAGTATTCATAGAAATGGTACATAGCCTAGGTTACCACGTGTTTATCTAATAAGTGAACGCGGACAAAGAATAGATCTATCGTTCTTTAAAATAAAATAAAAAAATATTCATCACCAATCCCACCCCGGTTTTTAAATCTCAGACACAAAACCAACACCAAAAGCAATCAATTATTCGAAATTAAACTTTTAAAAGTCGAGGACTGCAAATCCATTCAGTTTTCAGATGATAAAACTAAACTGAAAAGTCACAAATCATATGTGTTTTAGTCAAAAGTACCTAACTCATAACACTAAAGAATTGATAATCACTTCTGAAAGTTTTGCTAGCCATTTAGGCAGTTATTTTCTGAATATTAAGATATTTTTCGCATTCATCTTTTTCCTAGAAATTACAACAGTGTGAATAAAATATGGTTTTCTGAATCAGCTCAAAGAAATTAAGTTTTCCAGTTTTGATTTAGAAACATCACTAGAATTCTTACACAATACAAATGTATCAAAGCTAAAACAGTTACTTATGAAAACAGAACATGACTTTAAGTAAATAGGTTACAAGTATTCGAACCTGTGACTTTGTCTCTACTAAACCACCAACGTCCCATGAAGCCATTGGCAGCTTGAACTTGAAATAACATTGAACAAGTTGAGTCTTAATTTTATAACGATAAATTGAACGGGACATGCAATGAATATCGACTTAGAAAATGTAGAGAAAATATTAAATGCTACCGATTCTGCAATCACAGACAAAGGGTTCGGACCAAAATCGAGTTACCCTGCATTTTTTGTGTTCTAACAAAGCACGAAATCTCCACGCCGGCAGCGTCTGGGCAGTACTCATAAAATTCGTGGCGTTTAAATTGTGTTGAGCTCAAAACTCCCATCACGACATATTCTTAATGTGTATGACCCGTTTGGTTTGTATTGAAAGTGTTGACAGTGCCGATGCCACCTCAAGCGTCTCTGTGCTCTGTGATATACCTTAAAAGGTCCAAAACTTTTAACCTCCTTCTTCTGAGAGGAAGCGTGAGGGAGAGGCAATCCTTGCACCCTCGCGCCCCTAGTCGCCGCAGGAGACGACCTTCGAGAATCGCAAGAAACTTATTCTTAGTTAATATTTTAGGAAATTCATATACTTTAACATTGTTTGTAAATATGTGAGCACCATGTAAATATCACGTGATGGATTTATCTGTCTTTGCTTTATTTTAAATTCTTTTTACCAATTGTGGTATATAAAAATTTAATTAATGTATAATTTTTTTTTTAAACATTTTAAAAGAGTAACGGTGGAGTTTCTTGCCCCTTCTTCTCCATACGAAACTACCTATTGGAAGGGGCGCTTAGAATCAATTCTATTTTAATGTAAATGCTGACGTTCAAAAGGGGCTTTTATGTATCTATTTTAAATAAATTCTTTGACTTTAACTTCACCAGCAGATTCCCGGCCTGAAGGAACACGGGTGGGTTTTCGTCAGTAAAAGTCTTTCACGGAGGGGGAGGGCTCCCTGTCCGCCCAGAGTGGCAGAAGTCATTTCATTCGTTCAGTCATTTGACTACCCAGGCTTGAAAAACTTTTGAAATTTTTATAATACAAAACTTAATGACATACCTGTGATCCCCGAAGGGTAACATACTTAAACGACTTTTTATGACGGGTAAAAGTGATTCTGATGTTATATTTACAAATTAAACATATAATAAAAATGGGGGTTTGAAGCCAAATATCAACAATCATTTCAGTTTGTCATTCGAAAATTATAGGCCGTGGAGTAAAGGGCAAAAGTGTTGGTGAATATTCAATAACTAAAACATACCTCAAAAAAATTGAACGAATTTCCTCGATTCAAATATAAAAGGGTCCAGTCAGACGGAAAACCGTTTTCACACTTGAACGCTAACAACACGCGAGCGAAAATTGAATGAAAAGAAAATGTTTTATGGAGCATTCGAGAGTCAAATATTTCAAATTGATTTAGTTAAAAAAAATGATTTTCTTTCACAATATAATTATTATATTTTAGGTTTCGCAATTTATAACTTAAGACTTAGAGTTAACACGACGAATGCTAAGTAGACACAACCGACGCGGACGCTCCGATTCATCGTCAGTCATGGCAAACGCGTTGTCTGCATAACGCGCCAGTCCTCTCAAATTCCGCCTTTGTCTCACACAAACACAATTTCAAACTCGATATCTCAACGTCAAAATCTCGTACAGAGTACCGAAAAAGTGTATTCGTTCGAGTCAAGTCGATTTCATTTAGTTACGAAAAAATCCACCTAATACGATTTCAATCGTGCGCTAGTGTAACATTCAAGAGTGACATATGACAAGATCTCGATCTCAATTTCGATTTCAAATTGAGATCGATGTAAGCCTGCAGGTCTTTTATACCGCCATGATTGCTAATGGCTCTTTGTCTTTGTTTACTAGAACTTTCTCGTTCCTGGTGGTCCAAGTGTAATTAGTATTGGAGACTGATGTCCAATTGTTCTAGTTTCCATAACATCTCCTATGTCTTCCTTGAAAGGTTTCATTATATTTTTTATGCGTTCACGGTTCAGGTCTTGTTGACTCGAGTTTTTGATTAACAACATATACTTTATAAATATCAAACAAAAAGGTGAGAATGTATGTTTAATATAACAATGTTTCATGTTTTACATAACAAATAATATCGATGGTATAAAGTATGTTTGCAATTCTTCACAATACAAAGCATTTGTTTTGAAAACCCGGCCAAGTGCGAGTTAAACTCGCGTGGAGAGGGTTCCGTACGAGGATGTAACACAACAGAATAGCCAAGCCCCTAATTCGACCAGGCTTAACTCTACAAACCTTACATCAAAATGTACGGCGTAGCCGTTTCGCGGCCGTAGCACAGACGCTCCTAATGTGCTTATGGTAAGAAATTAAGTCACTGGTCTTTAATGTTGTATCATGCAATAGTTAAATGGAACTGTCAAGCCATACAATTTGGCTAAGTTGAAAGTTTATTAGAGTTAGGCCTTGTAGAGTTGGCAAGGGCTTGGCTGTACTTTAAACTTGATAACTTTTAAACAGTAAGAAGTCTTGGCAACCTACTTTACATGAAATGTTTTTGGTAGGATTTCATTTCTGTAGGGTGCTCTATTTCATTTTTATTTTAGCGGTGATATTGTACTGATCTTACACAGATATTTTAAAATCATAAATATTACGCCTAGCATAGTCGGGTAAAAAAGGTATTTCTTTCACGTCAGCAGATATTTTCTACAAAGCCAACGATAAATATAAAGGTTAGGGTTCCGGACGTCCTAATGAAAAACGGAACCCATGAAGGATGACTCGTGTGTCTGTCAGTCTATCCGTCTGCCACAGCCAATTTGCTCCGAACCTACACTGATTTAGTTAAAATTTAGTACACATATGAATTTCGGTGACCCAAACATGGACGTAAAACGTAAATAAACGGATTTTGAATATGGGGGTCACTTTTGGAGGGAAGACAAGAAAAGTAAAAACAAAAGTTTTGCAAACTGTACCATGTGACATTTGAAATGAAAGGGGGTTTGTTGTGAGGGTCTCAAACGTATTGAAGTTATTTAAGAAACTATCCGAAAATTTACCGTTAACCCGTTATCTCCGAAACTAACGAGCCTAATATTGAAAAAAAAAATACAGAAATTAGTTCATCACTTAGATTAAAGGAAAACCTATAAGATGTCTGTGGTCTGAAATAAAACGTGGTAAATCTTTCAATAGTGTGCGTACAAATTTACAATGCAATTCAGTTTTAGAACTCAATATTAACCTACTTGTTGTCGTATCGAAATGAACCTTTGTGTGTCTACGTTGTTTGGTTACAAATTACAGTTTGGTTATCCGAACTGTACATACATACAAAATTTAATTTCGATACGACAATTAAAAGTAGTATAAAATTGAGTTCTAAAATTGTATTGCATTTGTACGCGCAATATGTAAAGATTTACCATGGTTTTTTTAATACCAGACATCCTTTGAGATTTCCTGTAATCTATAAGTTATTCTGTAGGTATTATAATATAGTAAATCTATATTCTGTATTTCTTTCAAAATTTTAGGCTCGGACATTTCGGAGGGGAGTTGGGACGGTCAATTTCCATATACCTAATTTCTTAAATAACTTCAAAATTTGTTTATTTTAAAATTATACAAAAAAATTGTTTCAGAGCCTCAGAACCATTCATCTAATATTTCACACGGTACAGTTCCCCCAAAAGTGACCCCCCTCATTCAAATGTGTTTGGGTCACAGAAATTCTAATGTGTACTAAATTTAAACTTAATCAGTCTTGTAGATTCGGAGCAATTGGCTGAGATGACGGACAGACAGACAGACACAAGAGTGATCCTATAAGGGTTTCGTTCGTCATTAGGACGACCCGAATCCTAAAAAACATTTACTTTTGAAATGTCAGATTCGGTCAGTCAAGCTACGAATCACATGCGGCCGTAATGTCCAAATATATACCGTTTTTTAAAACCTGGTGAAAATGACAGACTATCATGACGACCGCTTAAAAATACAACAAAACTCCCGCGTGGTGGAAACGGCCCACTGCCTCTCACCGAGAGAAGGCCTGTGTCCCAGCAGGTGGGAACAATATCAGCTGATTATGCTAGGTTCAGATTCCATCTCAACAGATGACACACACTCAAACACTTTTTCCAGTCCGCCGTAGACACCTCGTTTACAGCCTGCTCGAACGCTGACAGTGCATCTGGCGACGAAAATTGTATCCCTTTGAGCAGAGTTTTTATTTTATGGAATAAAAGGAAGTCACACGGTGATCTAGATCAGGGCT
Organism: Dasypolia templi; assembly: GCA_963555695.1. Lineage (NCBI taxonomy): Eukaryota > Metazoa > Arthropoda > Insecta > Lepidoptera > Noctuidae > Dasypolia > Dasypolia templi. The sequence continues at coordinate 4,769,832 of OY743137.1, read as the reverse complement.
GTAAGGAGTGTGACCCAGGAGTTTGACCGGCGTGCTGTCCAGGAAGTCCCACGATTTAAGCGAGGTGCGAAGGCGCGTTGTTGTGGTGGACCAGTAGCCCGCGGAGACCTGTTTTTGGTCGCTTGTTGCTCACAACAGACAAAACTTCTGCCAAGCATTTGGTAGTATACCATTCAGCGTTGATGGTTCTTTGGTTCCGTAAAGGAATTGACACCAAGTAGCCAGACAATTTGAAAAAGCTCGCGATCAAAACCTTCCCCCCGCTTCTAGATCGCTTCACTTTTGAATGCGTTGATTCGATTTGAAACCCAAACCGTCGACTGGCGCTTCATTTCTGGATCATATTGATAAATCCAAGACTCATCACCTGTAATGATGTCATAAACAAGCCGAGCCGAGCCTGCTTCAAACTTATTATCATATCACGTCATCATTCCACCCGGGCCTGCTTCTGAGCATCGGTGAGGTTGTGCGGCACCCAGCGTGAATCTATCCTCCTCACGCGACGATGCACGTGTAGAATTTCGTGAAGGCTTCCCGATCCAACCTGCAGTATATGCTGAATCTCTTGATACGTAACTCGCCTATTGTCTTGGAATAAATTTTTCATTGCTAGCATGTTTTCTTCCGTAACAGCCGTCAAAGAGCGACCACTTCTTTCTTCATCCCCCAAAGTTAGTCGACCGCGCTTGAATTCGTTATACCAACGATACTCGGTTGTCTTAGAAGGGCGTTCATCCATGAATGCAATTTGTCCGGTTTCAGGCGACACTTGAAATCTTAAAAAGTCATAGCGTCAAAAGGTTCCCGGCGCAGATCCATTTTTTAATGAGACACGATAATTTAAATAATGTGCAAAAATTTAGCTCGAAAACAATGTGGAGGCAAATTTTGAAAAAGGAACGTACCTGTTTTTACTTAGAATTATATTTTCAAAATAGTCTATTACGAGTATAGGCCAGTCTCTCATACTTAAAAATAAACGCAATACTCTCTGCGTAGCCTGGTAAAATACCTGTATTCAGCTGCATCCAGTTGTATTGGAAGCCAACCCACACATAATTAAAAAAGTCAGAAATTAAAAAAAAAACTACGCAATAGTAAACCACCTAACATCGAAGTAAAATAGGTCCGATATAGTGACTCCATTTCGGAATTATTTCCTTGATAAGAGCTACCCTGAGACTGCAACCACATTTGTTAGCGCGGCTTTAATCGAAATCCTTTAGGAATTATGGCTTCCTTACTGACTTTAGTTCTAGTTCTATCGGTAGCACGTACCCCAGCGTTATAATCGGTCGACGGCATTAGCTTTGTGGGACATACGTTTTCACACTTACGACAAAATGCATTTCTGAGAGAATTTTCAAAGAAGTCGTTATGACATAGTAAGAAAAACGATGCCATTCTGGGTACTACTGTGAACTTATACTAAATTCATGGATAACAAGTCTACAGGGTCAAACTAAATTATCTAGCGAAACTCTGCAGCCGTGACGGGTATAAAAAAGATTTGAAGTTTTTCTTTTTTAGGGTTAACGACCGCTGGTGGATAGTTACTTGAAGTATGAGTTGAGAAAATCTGTTTTATTTATGGGTTATCGTATTTAGATATCGATAACCACTGTAATGGGTGTGCTATATTTACGGCTACTCGGGATAGCAGTACGTATAGACTCAAACCATGCTATAAAAGATGTAGTTGTGTGACCCCCTTTTCTATTTTGACCACCTGGTACTCGTAACACTGCAAAGGTTTCGTCGTTTATTTGTTTGACAAAGACGTAAGTAAATAATTTATACAGATTCATTAATCACGCCAAAACTATTTATATAAAAATCCACCATCCATCACAGGACCCAAACCTGTTCGTAACCAACTATATAATTTTAATCAAAATTTAAAAGTTTTTATCCATTTATTGTTTAACACAGAAACATGTATATGATGAACAAAGTAGTGGATTCGCAGCCCATGATACTGAGCCAATAAATCGCAATCCAACATAAGTGATGTCATGTTCATAGCCTATCGCAACCGAATACCTCTATAAATCATTTACTTTGAGAGTTTTATAACTTGTCCGAGATGCCAAGAGTACTTAGAGTTGTACATGATAATAAATCTGGTCTGAAATGGATTTATATTCATTTATTGGTACATAGTACGTTAACAAACGCTCTTTATTTTTTTTGTAACTTTGTCATTAGTGTTACCGACCCGCTTTCATTGCGGCACAGTGTATTTAAGAACATCAATGATCTTGATGATGTGCCTAAAAACATCGGTAGAAGAGATCAGCAAGAAAGAAATCTAAAATCATACTATTAGCTTCTTCCCAAACTCGAGTTAAATCAATTCTGACACAAAACAGAGGTAATCACAAATCGTCTAACGATGCATTAACATCTGCTAATAAACATAAGATGGTAGTACAGATTTTCCTGCTCCATAGCATAGCAAATTGGCAACAGATAAAAACTCCGGGTGACTTCGTTCACTCTGTCAGAGCCAGGGCCAAAACTGGGTATACTAACTATATATTTTTGATAACCGGAATAGAAATTTTGCTGAAATACACAATAAGGTAGACACTAATTGGGGGTACTTACACAATGAATGAGATATTCTTCGAGTTTGATCATTACATAATAGTCGTTTGGTAAATATATAAAACAGTTAATATCTTAAATCTCTTTGCATGTACCTCAAGCGGTTGCAATTCAGATGGATACCACAGAAGATGGAACAATGTAGTTTGAAGAATGTTCTTTACAAGAAGCTAAAAGAGGATTTTAAAAAGTCAACCCTAAGTAGGTTGAATGTAGTTGAAATGTTTGGGCGCTAAGATGCGACTAAGAACTAGTATATTATTTCGTAGTAGCTTTCCGGTCACTTTATGCAGTGCAAATTCCTATGCATGTGTTACGAGTATGACACTGATCATCAGCACCTAACTGTTACCTATGCGAATGCTCTTAGGTCAATGCATCCCGTGCTGCAACATTGCATGATGAGCATTTCTTTTTATATTAACAAAAAGAGCGAAAATAATGAATAAAAATGCGTTTACACTATCAAAATCTGCTTGCAAATGGTAATGCCTTTCATTTTAACAATTCATCAACATTATCGACTAGTGGAATTTATCGTTTAATATTTTTCCTTCAAAATAATTAGAAATGTGTTAAAAGGCATGTAACGCAATCAGAGTCCCGATGACGTTTATTTTTGTGAAAAAGTTTAAAAAGTTTCCAATGTGTCTCCCATGCTGTTGGGATATATGACTGGGAGTGTTTTTCTTTCCGCAACGGGATCTACTTTTCAGAAAATCCTCATCCATCCAGATCATAGCGCTTCAGCTAACTTATAATTGATCAACATGCGAATTAGCATGTTGATCGCTAAATTATTTTAATGCGATTCTAAAGTCGATATTACACAAGACACTCGGTCAGTGTCCACCTTTAAATGAAAAATTGGTCGCAGCTTTATACCCAGCTATTATTAGGAGCACGTGCCAACATACATGTGCCAATAATAGACAAAACGCTCTATAGTGCGGGTTGAAACACTCATTACAAGATCAATGATCTTAATATTTGAATTTCACTCCGATGTGAATGATTTCAAGTGAATGATGAGCATGATCTGACAGATGACAGTTCGTAGACCTACTGAAGAACTTCAATGAAGAAAGTGGTGAAGAGTTGATAAACAAAAAAAATCGACATTGACAAGAATTAAAGGAATAATCGAATTGGCATAATAAATGATTACTAATTTCTATCAAAACAACGGCTTATTTTAATTTCCGAATTGTTTTTTGATTTTGATTTGTATGTTTTTCATTACGGACGCCTTTAACGTGCACGTCTTTCTGCATCGTTCTCACATATATAATTTCAACATGACCGATGTAACAATATTATTTAAAAGAGTGTCCATGGAGTTTCTTGCCCTTACTTCTCCATAGGTCTACGCTTTGGAATGGGCAACTAGCTTCATCTTTCTCACTGACCGACCCCTCGACAATTCTAAAGTGCCTTTAACTGATTTATTTGAAATAAATGCTTTGAGTTTTGAACAAATTGGTAACGGGAGCTTGATCGATGGGCGACGATGCCAATGACGGTACTAGAAACCAGAGTACAAGTTCTGTGATTGCTGCCAATAAGTGATCTTTCAGGTACCAGCCCTTGATGATGTGAACTTAAAAAAAGCGAATGTCGTTTTTGTCACTAGATGCTCATCTGTCTTTAAATGAATGCTAATTCAGAATGACTCTCACCAACATGAAACTTACTGCTCTCACGAAAATCCTGATTATTTCTCCGTAGCAGTAATTCCCTTTTCAATGTCGCAATATTCTCTTCCGTCACATTTCTCAAACATGTGTTTAAAGGAACGTCCTACCTTGGCAGTCTCGGCATCTTTATGCAACACTGACAAGCACCAAACTAACAATGCTACGTATGTCAATATTTGAAGAGCATGGAAACAAAAGGGAGTTTTATTATTAGTTTAATCACGTGTATGTAAATAAAATTTTGTATTTGAGATTATGATTTTGTTTTCAAGTAACTTTGTATCTACTATTATTATAAGCATTTACAAGCAAGTCAACGTCAAAGTCAAATCATTTATTTCATATAGGCACATAAATGGCACTTTTGATCATCAACATTTAAAACTACAAAAAATTTAATTGATTCTAGTTGCCTCTTCCAAAAGGTAGTTTCGTTTGGAGATGAATGGGCAAAAAACTCTACTCTTTTAAAATGTTTTATAATATTTTGTACTTGTACGTTAATTATTAAATTATATGTGAAGACCTGCACCTACAAGAAAATTACCATAACACAATAGGTAAAAATAATTAAATATAAAGCAATGGCTGGTAAATTAATTATGACATTTGGTAGATACATGGTGCTCACACATTTACAAAAATTTTAAAAGTAGATTATTTCCTTAAAATGATTACTCAATTCTGTAATCAGAATCAGGCAGGCAAGCAGGGATTATTAAGATTTGATTTAGTTGAAAAGGTCTCTCTAAGGAGTTATATACTTCATACTTTCGTAGGTACTTCAAGTCAAGTTTTCAATTAATAGGATCAATATTAAATTAAAATAATCTGTTTGATTATTTTAAATCACAGTAGTAGAACTCTAGGTCTGACACATATTGACACGTTGTAAAATAATTCAGCATCCTCGTCATATTTACGACTTATCATAGAACTCCATCGTCTGACGCCGCAATGAACGTACTTTAAATAACGTACCCACTTAAATAAATTACCAGCCCTAAACAGTATAATATTGATGTAAGGTCGAACAGGAAACAACGAAAAAGTCCATTCTTGCAAATGCACCCTGAGCAATGAAGTAAGGTACTAACGTTGCTCGTTTCGGCTCGAGAGTGCGTGAACGTGCGAACAACGAACGACGCCTGTAAACCGCATATTAATCTTGATATGGACGTACGGATATGGTGATAGTTGATGGTATTTGTAGCTATCACAAAAATTGTCTCAATTCCAAAAGATATTTCTGCTTAACAAATCTCGTGGAAATGATATTTCATCTTGTCTTAATATATTGTGTCTACACCTACTCAACATGTTCTATTTTATGGGGACGTCAAGTCGTTATTTTTACTTTGATTAATTCATGATTATTAAGAACTACTATTTATGTCGTCTGATGCATTAATCAGCTATTATAAGAATACTAATACTTTTGTGACGTAAAGTTTGTCTTATGAAGATAGACCACCTCAGTTAGCTACCTCTGTCAGCTGGTAGCCGAAGGGGAACATAGGACCTTAGTGAAAAGAGTTTATAAATTTTTGTATAATCTATGTAACTATGTTCTATCATAACGTATGAGTGTGTAGATAGAACCACCACAAACATTCTGTAAAAAACTAGCCAAGTCTCGATGGAGCTGCTTGTTTATCTCTAAAAAGTTATGAAATCTAGACAAAGTTGTGCCAAGTATAAGGTTCCTTACTGCGATTTCTTTATTATTATAGTAAATATTGTGTGACTTGGCCGTTGAACATTCTTTATACGTTAGTGGGTACAAGTCAATTTTGTTTACACGTAATGTTATATCTGTTGTAACTACCTATGTTTGTTAAGCGAGATAATAGCCCATACTGGTATTGGTAATTGGACGCTAGTGTCTCATTTTAGGCTGTTGTTGATTCATTGACAATGCTGACTTCTGCTCTCTTCTTTTTGGAGCGTCAAATCAACCACCGATCTAACATAAAATAGACGTACAGACGGACTTCTATCAATGATTAGAAGTCCGTCTGTACTGGAAATATTTTTTTTACACTGTTTGTTTTAGGCTCGCCTATACATAAGTATTATTGAAATACGCAGCTTTATCAAGCCTACAATTTACTGGTTATTGAATCAACGTTTTCCAAGTGGCAATTTTCCATCGTCAATGGGTAGCGGTTCTGGCGACAGATTGATGCAATGGTATCATGGAGCACCTGGTTTTGTACCCTTGTGTACCCTTCAATGGCCAACTCACACAACATTAACTATAATAATAAAGAAATCGCAGTAAGGATACTTACACTTGGCACGACTTTGTCTAGATTTCATTACTTTTTAGAGATAAACAAGCAGCTCCATCGAGACTTGGCTAGTTTTTTACAGAATGTTTTGGTGGGATTTCACTTCTTTTTGTAGAAATGTAGGCAAAGCCGAAGGGGAGGCATTCGCCCAGCAGTGGGACGCTATAGGCTAGATTAAATTAGAAGATGTGTCTCACTACGCTGGGTTTTTGCAATGACAGTCGATTTTTATATGTACCAATAGTAGAAGGTAGCATTACCATATCTCTAATACAGCTGAGATCAGCTGAGGGTTCTTCATAAGATACTTCAGACCTTCGATTTTTGACGTCAAATGAAGCGGCCCACCAAGTTGAATATTTTTTGTAAAGGCGGTATGTCGATCTCTAATAGTTTGGTTGGGCTCTTGTGTTTTCTAATCAGGGTCACCAGGTTCCCCAGATCTTCGATTATCCTAGTTTTTATAGTTTTCCCTTTATGTGGCTATTAAACCCTAACTCTGTACCAAATTTCAGCTGTCTGAGTTTATGGAAAGTACTAGTTCTATTCTGATGATCTTAAGTGAGTGAGTGTCATAAATGTGAAACTTTGCTTTCGCTTAACTACGGACCTAAATGACCTACAGACTTAAAATTTTGGATTTTAAGTATGTGGTTATAGCTTTCTGCGTTAAAATTTCTGCGTTCTGGTCTTATCCAGAGGTTCTCAAATAGGGGCCTGCAAAATGCGGCGAAATGGTTCCAGTAAAGGATGGTACGGCAGTGTTTGTTTCGTGCTCGACTTAGCGGGGGCACTACCGTGCCCCCCGATTAATGATACCCAATGTATGATCTGTTTTTTGACTATATATCTCATAAGAGTAGGTTACGTTCAGCAGTGAAAGTTTAAAGGCTAATAATCTCATACTGGTCATGCAAACTGCGTCAGCCTGAATGACGCTTCACATTTTTATGAAACTATCAAATTGTACATACTCAGTGATAGTGCATGACTCACGGAGTAAGTAGGAGTTTACTTTTGAGTTTGGAGTCAAGGACTACTGGCATTGATTCCGAAGAAGACAGCGAAACGTCAAAGGTAAAAAAAAAACTAATCAACCAACAAGAAATCTAAAACTGGTGTCGCGCACCTTTCGAAACTGTAAATATTATCTATAGGGAGTGAGGAGGACTGATTCTGAGGGTGGATTTCGCCAATGTAACTGAACGCGATCAGCACATAAACTACGTTTAAGAGCTGTCAGTGTCATTATTTTCTATGGAATATAGATACTGGCAGATCTTGAACGAGTTTTAGATGTCCTGAACGCGTTTAGTAACATTGTTGAAATCGGCACCGAGTTGAATTGGTTGGTTGAAATGTATCGCTTTTTTATTTTAAACAGGAGTCAAGGGCTTAAGCTGAAAACCAGCGCTTAGCAACCAGCTGGGGGACCTTAGCATAATGCTGATGCTTAATCCTTTTGCTTCCGGTATTTTAGTTTTCTTCATCTAAGTTTGTTGATGGCAATATAAATGGACTCGGCCCAGAATTCGGCGACGTGTTGTGGTATGTTGTTACACCAAAATCACATCTTATAATCTATTTATCTATTTAACACCTGAGGAGCTGTTGTGCACAGCAATTCTTTCTATGATTCAAAAAGTACTAAAGTCTTTATGAAAATTGTATGACACTCATATAACTTACATTTGTTTATCTGATAGTTGTTGTAATGCTGAAAAGCAAACCTTTAGCTACCTCTGTCTATTTTCCACATCCATTTATCTCATTTCATGTGATCTCTTGTTATTTTCCTTTTATTGAATGTTGTGACATTTTGTGTCTAACATTGTCATCTGTCAGTTTTTATTTTTCTATGGTATAGAGCTAAGAGATCGTCTATTTTATTGTAAAGGTATCGTAAAACTAGTGTTAAGCCAGGTTCTCACTGTAATCCATCGTTATTGTTCCTGGCCAATAACCAATTGCAACCATTAGTTTTTACCCGGTTCCTTCCTTTTCCTCCTATCGTTTTACTCTGACCATTCTTTGCTGCTTAAATATAAATAATTTTATTTCTGAGTTCTGATTGATTTATAGTTTCGGTGAATTAAAAGAAATATAAGCTAAACTCAGTGAATTTAATTTTATCTTGTGTGCGTGAAGGTGTTCGAGCTCTCCCGATCACCTACGACCCTCCCACTTGTGTCTGCCAGTTCGAGACGCCTTTGAGAAATCTAATAGTAATCAATTAACGTGGCGTGTGACTCCGCCGCTAGTAAACTGGGACGAGAGGTCTTGACGTCAAATAACGTGGCGTGTGACGCCGCCGCTAGTCCACAGGGACGAGAGGTCCTGACGTCTCCATTATTAACATTTATCTTATTTATTTCTAAGATTGAACACCACACGGTTTGCCTCACTGTCTAACAACAACCGACGTGGGCTCCCTCACAACGGGCTGCGGGCTGGTGGAGCGGCTGCTGCGAGCTTCCACTCGACAGACTGCGGGCCGGAGAAGCGACCGCCGCGTGCTGCTTCAACCTCGAGCTGCTTCGCGACCGTGAGCTCCCTCGTGTCAGACTGCGGGCCAGAGGAGCGGCCTACCCGAGCTTCTACTAATTATTAATATCTTTTTCTGCATACTTTTAATTTTATATTTTAAAATTATTTAATTTTTACTTGTGACCACGTTTAGCCAGTCGGCTAAAAGTTTCGTTACACTGTTTGGCGTCATCACTAGCGTCCATCAGGTCCTGTTACGTGCAACTGACAGGACACGATATTAAGAGTCCCATCGTTTGTGGAATAGCCCTAAATTTACAGTCTAAGGCTGAGTCGTTTATGAATCTCCACCTGAACAGGTTTTCCTTGCTTCGGCCAATCTGGGTCCGGAGTCAGTTTATTGTTGTGTGCTTACTACTCCTCTGGAGATAATAACCATTATTATATTCTAATCTATTCTGACGCTCATCACCATTCTTCTATTCTAATGCTATTAATAATTCAATAAATAGTAATAACCACTGGTGATGGACTGGTGATGTTCTTCAAACAGACACACTGTGTCTGAATGAAGAACATTAGAGTGAGTGAGTAAATATCGAAGTCTGTCCGCCTTATGTTAAATAGTGAACGAATATTGATACCTGATTTAATAAGAACCTCTTTAACCCACATACAGTTAAATAAGATTAAACTTACGCGTACCTATCTAATGTTCAAACAACACTTCGTTTAAGATCTTTCTACAGTCTTATAATTAATTATGTGATGTTCAGTTTAGTTAAACTGTTCAAATATCTTGCTGTTAAAGTTGGTGAAAATTATTATGGGACTCGGTCCTGTTTCGGAATTGAAAACGTTCCAGAATCACAGTCACAGTAAAGGTCATAGCTACTATGTATCTAAACTGAGTTCCTTGAAACTCATGCGTACAGAAACCCATATCAATTTTAGTTTTGCTTAGATTATTATAAAACATTATTGCACATACCAAAATAAATATTAAAATCGAGCACAAATAAACATAAATTACAGTAAAATCACAAAAGACTCACCCTTTATTTGCTTAATTTTGACTGAGTATATCTTTCAACTGCCCAAAACTATTATTTATCACTACTTATTTCCCGCCAAATAAACAAAATGCAAAAACAATTGACACCACCTATTCTTTGACCACTTTCGAATTCGGAATGTCACTCGAACGCGCCGAGGAATTTAAAATCGCAAAGGCGTATTTCTTACAGCCTAGTTTGGCACTTAACGCGAATAAAATGGCGGAATTTTCATGGCTACCTTGATTTTATGGTGTTCCTTCAAGTAATACTTGGCCATATAAATGTTGTTAAGTCCAACACAAAGCTGTTGTGTCTTCCGACTTTTGTTGGCAACTACAACGTTGCATCTGCACCAAGGTTATTTTAATCGTCTGCCATGACTTATTGAACTTTTATTGTAGGGACCATTTATTGGTTCATTTGAACAAAGATGCCGCTGGATACTGACACAATGATTCATGATAAAATTATAAGCTATGCTCCTCTTTTTATTAGTTTGTTAAAGTGCGTTTGTCCTGAAAAGTTTGTGTAAATAAAATATTGTACTAGAGTCAATTTTTTAGTCTGTTAACTATATTAAATATATACCATATTGATTTTAATTCACATTTTTTCTTACTTATCCGTCTTATTTTAATGTCTCTAAACATTTATTTTTCAGTTTTTGGTGTGTGCCATCTACACAGAGTAAGATGAACCTTCTGTATCAAGATATCGTAAGGAACAAATTGTACAACCCGACGATGTGATTTTTAAAGCCACGTACAGATGTCGCTTGAAACTGAATCAACTTTTTTCTTTGTAATAGGTTCGTTTACCCAAACAGGTAGGTACAACTGATATTTATCGCTTGTATTTAGGTATACGTACGTGTGTATATGTGTGTGTTCGAAGAACAAAAGGTGTTATTTTAAATGGTTAATGGAGAACTTTTCCTGACATTCCAAAAAATAAAGTTGAATAAAGATTGTGAAGATTCAGAACAAACAGTCATAATTATGTAAAGACAATAATAACGTGGATAAATTAAAAATTCACACATTAGGTCTCAATCTTTAGAAATTGTTTTTCGAATAAATCTCATTGCAACTATAATTCGATAAAACCTTCCCCATTTCCCAAATATAGAACATGGAAATGGAAAAGTAACAAAATAATCCTTGCTTACATGAATACGCCATTAAATCTATGACCACAGAAAACTTTAAGGCATGAACATTTAAATCCGAGGAATCCCTTTTGCATTAGATCCTTTAATCATTATGACATTTCCTGTAAGTAGCAGGGGCAGGATCTGGCATTGTCACACAGGTACGTTATATTAGATATCCTGCTATTCATTGCGGGACAAATCCAACAAATTTAACATAAAAAAACAGTCAGTAGTGGCGTGTGATGGGTCGTTGAGCTCCGTTAAAATTGGGTTGAGCTACACGATGACTGATGCATGCATGGCGTCTCTTGGAACAGGTCAACTCAAACTTGCAATGTCTCTTTCTTCAAAAGACCCTTCCAGATATGGCCCTGCATTTTAGACTCGCATAAAGTCCTATATAATATAATGTTTGGACTGTATAAGAGACCATGACCTCAAGTTTGTTTAGGCATTTCTAGTTTTAAACATTGGCGTTTAAAAAGTGTCCTAAAAGATCTACATACAGAAATAAACATTTCATTTCACAGCCCCGTGTGTCACTTCTGTAGTCGCTTTTCAGGATTTTGCAATATTCAGTTTCATGGGTGCTAAAGAACATTTTTGCTCACACGGCGAAATTCTGAAATACTGAAGCTTTTTGATGTCTAACAAATAATTCGGTTTGATCAAATAATACTTGATTTCCGACTTTCCTTTAGGAACACGCGAATTGAGTTCAAATCACTCGAGTTTAAATTCTGGATTTTATATCAGCTTGTTTTTGTTGGCGTTTTGCGGTTGAGAGTCGCTCCGTGTAAAATACTGGTATCCGGTCAGACGGCTTATTACTCCTAGTCGATTCGCGCGAATTTACTCACCCAAAACGGGCAAATCGACATTTTAAATATTTTTTCTGAAGGCGACTCGCACGAAGTTACATTATTTGTGAGCGAATCAACACTTCCAGAATATAAGGCAATTGGCAGATTGTGAATTTTACGCATTATTTGCAAAAAAATAAATCATAAGAGTCGATTCATACGTTTCGGTGACGGTCGACTAATAAGCCGGTTACACTGGAAGCCGACCCCTTGGGGAGAGGGTGGGCAGATTGACTGGTATTCGTGGACCCACTTGTTACCTTTTGGCAAAAATCTTAAATTCTCCGAGAAATTTTAGTGTTTTTTCAGTGTAGTGCTGTGAGAAGTCTCAACTTTAAATAGTCGACTGATGGTAAATATTTTATAAATAGTAAGTTGCTACGCACATCACTAAAATCATGGAACAACACTAATTATCTAAGAACACTGACATTCTGCTATTGCTACTTCCGCTGGCTTAGCGAACGGAGCTATTCCCTGACCTCAGGATTCTTTGTACAACAACCTAGGGGTTCTACGTCCCGGCTGAGGGCAGGGCTATCAGTTATCGCTTGCTACTTGTATCGGCACACTGCTCCAAACGGCGTGCTGAATGCGTAGCTTATTTGTGCGCTACTGGAATCCTACGGCGTCGACTATCAACGCACACTAACTGCGGCCCCTTCGCAGGCCTTACCGGCCGCGTGCTGAGCATCTGCTGCCACTGGTGGCAGCCTCTCCACCGCCCAAGTGATAAATGATTTTTTTTCTGTAAGTATGTTTCTACAAACACTTTTACACGTCAAACATTTTTTTAAGCTACGTTTCCTACTACTCTGCGAAGAAAGGCCGAAAAATATAGACATCTGAGATGACATTGACATCTGAACGAACCACCTATTTTCTTGAGCCTTGTTGTCAAAACAACAAATTTATTTTTATTCCAAGTATTTATGTTAGGGATATCACAGTTTTTTTATATGTTTTTATGGGCATATAAAAAAATTACAAAAATATGCTGAGAAGGCACAGTCATTACATTAATTTTCTTAAATTTAGCTCCTATAGAGTGTCTCGGACTTAATTTATAAATTGATCTAACAGGTCTTTTCTGCAAAATAAAGATAGTCTGAATGTCGGCGCCATTTCCCCACAACAGAATACCGTAAGACATTAAAAGCTTTACATAACCGTCTGGTTAAAGAGATAGTGAAGGTCAGATTTAAAACTTTAACTGACGTATTTTTACGACAACACGTTTTTAATGATATAACACAACGTTAAATACTCTCACAACTACTGTACTGTTTCATGCACCCTAAAGCGCATTGTGCATTACCGCAAACAGCAAATTTTCACACCGAAGGTAAAATTCGTTTCCCAGCCATTATTTTTGTGCAATGTTACTTCTTTTGATGTACAGAATGCGTAGTTGACGTCTATGTGATGGATATTTAATACCCTGTATAAAAACCTTATTATTGCTTCCAAAATTACATGCATTTTTTCTACTCGATTATTTTCTATCACTGGTAGAAGTCTCCTCTTTCGCGTAGGACAGCAACAGTTTATAGCGCTTTAATATTGGCATAAAAAATACGAATCTTCCAATCAAATAATAATCTGATTATAATGTTATTGAAGAATAAAACACTTACCAGTTACAGTCCAAAGAAAAACACAGTTTTATTCATTAAAACACTGGTCCGCTACATTACTTTTTATTTTACTTTGACGTAGTTATGCACTTCACACAGTCAGTGGCACTGTATTAAAACTCACTTTATGTGACCTAGAATTCTTTTTAATGCGTTGGATTGAATTTATTTTTTATTTATTTATCTGTCTGTAATAAATAAAATTACTCTCTGAGGTACTTAAAATGTTATGTTGCATAGATATAGTTTTTATTACCTGATTACGGCGCAATAATAAAGAGTAATGAGTATTATTTATAAGATAAAAACAATAGCAAAACAACAAATCGTATGTAGAGAAGGAGGTCGTATGCGGGATAATTAGCTAACACCAATGTTGACACTGGGGGACCGTTTTTAGGTCCATTCTGCAACAACTAACATAATGAATAAATAAATTATTAACTTTAACAAATCGCACAGAATAACTATAAAAAAGAGAAAAACGACAATGTCTTCGAAGGTAAAGTTAGTAATGAAAATAAAGACGCAATTTAAAACCGTGAAATGTTTATTTACATCATAATAATTATGAATAAAAACTTGTTTGTAACCCACGGATAACCAGTTCTGATTTTAATTCTAAATTAAGTAAGGAACTGGTTTCAAACAATATTGTGCCCAGAACCTCTCGGCAAAACAAATTATTTATCATATGAAATAATGATGATCCGAACAATTCGTACCCTACATCCTCAGATCCTGAAGAAGACACCACAACTGCCTTGTTGGTCTTGTGATCGCAAGAGGCAAAGTCTTATTCGTTTTTAGGGTTCCGTACCTCGAAAGGAAAAAACGGAACCCTTATAGGATCACTTTGTTGTCCGTCCGTCCGTCTGTCTGTCTGTCAAGACCCCTTTTCTCAGGAACGCGTGGAATTTATATCAAATGCTCAGGTCTACTGTCCCTTGGAGCTGTGAAAAAATCAAACTTCTAAGCCAACGCAATCAAAAGATACAGCCGTTTATGCCGCAAATTTACGACCCTCGCAAGGGAATCACAACAAGGGTACTTCCCGTGAACTCAGAATCTTGAAATTTGGTACGAAATAACTTCTTATAGCACAAATAAAGGAAAAATTGCGAAAACCGTAATTTTTTAGTTACATCATATTTTTTTTTTCATAATTTTAATCTTACTACCCCTTTCTTCATGAACGCGTACGAACTTGTACTTATATGCCTTCAGGTTTGTACGGAACCCACGGTGCGCGGGTCCAACTCGCACTTGGCCGTTTTTTTCTATCTAGAATTTCTCAGTAGCAGCCCGGAGTCTGGATTTGTGCCCGGTTAATGGCAATAGGCTCGCCCCCTATTACATGGGCCGTAAGTATAACTGGCGAAATGTGGGTGTACTATAGGTACACCTCTGCCTAACCCTTCTGGGATTACAGGCGTGATGTTATGCTATGTAAATTATTTATTACTTGTTTTACAGCAGCTTCTGCCCGCGACTTCGTTCGCGTGGAAGTCGTCCTAAGACACCACAATATGACATACAGAACCACCACGTTTCCTGCCTGCGCTGTTTCTTCGTTTTTGTTTTATTCAGCTCCTTAAGGTCGTAGCGTGATGTTATATAGCCTAATCTTCCTCACAAAATAGGCTATCAAACGCAAAAAGAATTTTTCAAATCCGACTGGTAGGTCCAGCATGTCAATTCTTTAAAAATCTCACAATGAAAACTTGCGTGGAGTGAGCTGTCAGTTTCATCCCGTCTTGGTCCTTTCCTAGCATCAGTGGCACTGACAGCTCACTCCATGCTCACTTCACGTAAGTTTTCACAGTGAGATTGTTACAGAATAGCACTACAGATATTTTCGAGATAGTTTTCGCCGCGAACGCCAAATAAGTATTTTTATAAGGCCATTTTTCGATACCTGTAATTTTTAAAATTTTCGTAAGAATGTTACTCGCCAACACTGAAGCACTGAAACAATGTTTGAAGTCGGTCAATTTATTTTATTTTATTTATCCATTGTAATCAAACATAAAAAAGAAAGCTTTTCTCTTTAAAATATTAGTTTTAGGTTTCAGATCTACCATCCATTCTATGAAAGAAATAATAACTCATTCAACATATTCCATGAAAAAGACGTAGTTATCCTAGTTTTAGAATCGACCTGTATCAAATTATGTCCCCCTGACAGTGTAATACCAATCACTGCTGCAACATAGTAGGTATTGAAATATGCATCCTAATAATGATTATGGTTCAGCAATACTGTGGCCTACTCATTTTCATTAGTCGATTGGCCTCGAATGGGAGATTTCTGTAAAGCCCGTTTCCCGGAAATTCTGGGAAATGTTTTCATTAGTCGATAATGAACTATTGCGGTACACGGAGAACCTGCACCGCATGTTTGGCAGTTGCTTTGAAGGTTCATTTTCATTGCTCATTTTCATTCTGTGTCTCATCGCGTTATCCACTTATGGCTTTCATTAGTCATTACCCCGCCTTTTTTTTTGGGTGTGAAATCATCAAATGACTTCTCCCTGGGTGGAGCGGGAGGGCGTGTCAGACGTTTACTGACTAAACTTTACTGACGTTTACGGTGGGTACCCGTGTTCCTTCAGTTGCCTATGCCAGAGCCACGGAATCTCTTTCGAATTTCCCGCGAACCTGAGGCATTGAAGGTACGAACGTAGAACGGAGGAATGATACAGACAAAAGAATATATCCGGGACAAAGCCAAACCATTTCATTCTGCTGGGGAGTTTGTGGCGCCATCATAGAAATATCTTATATCTATAAGCGCCACTTCTTCTTCCCAGATAAAGCACTAGGAAGTGTTGAAGAGCAGGCGTTTCGGGGGACTGCCATATGTAATTTTGACGTTATAAAAGTGCTGATTCTCAGCCTAATTTATATTAAAACTTTTGATTTCGATTTGATTGAACTTACCCTACCAATCTTACAGTTCGAATTTCCACACACATCATTCATGAGTGAATCTAAATTTCTTGCCAACCGCTTATCTAAGTGATGACGTCACGGGTTGGTACGAATTTGTGCCAAAACGGAATCTGATGACAAATAGTCGCCGGATTCACATGCACTTGATATGCAAACGTCATTTGACGGTAGGCTGCGAGCTTGATAGTTTGAATTTCGAAGGTGATTTGGTTCAGAATTTCTGGACAGGATCGGGTAAAATTCTTTTCGTGTGTTATTGAAGGAACGACCAAATATTGAAGATATTACTATGTCCAAATAAACATTATTCTATCTTTCTCGTATTGGTGGGTTTTGTGCGGTTGAAAATGTAGGATGGATAACATTATGTATATCACCAAATATATCTACTCAGAATACGTTGATATAAGTAAATAGACGAATAACGAGACAATCATTAATTTAGATAAAGAATAAAAGGAAACAGTTTTCAGTTCTTGGCTGAAAAGCCATCGAACAAGGATAAAATATATAAAATGTACGAACGTTTATTTTTAGGAATAACGGGAATAATACCGAGCAGGCAAATGTATGATGTTGTCATAAAAAACCTTCAAAAGGAATTGCTGAGCAGGGAAAATACACTTAAGGAAATATCTTGTAAGTATGAGTCTCGCAGGCACCCTGTGAGTTGGTTGACCTGGTGAAGTACAATGAAAAGAGAGTCACTGACAAACAATGTCACTTTTAGTTGTGCGTAAACTCCGACACCTCTCATGTCACAGCATGTTGTCCCTGCCGCTTCACCCAGTTTAACTCATACTCTAGAAACCACCAATCCCACTTAAAGTAATATTTTGGTATATTCTGATAGGAAACGAACTGGTTTTCGATCATTGTTAAATAACCGCTCTAAACATACCATAGTTAACTGTTGTTACCATAACCTGCATTTTAATGAGCTTGTTCATAAAATAAAACATACTCAAATGAATGAGCAGACTACTGTAGTTCTTTTAATTGGAAACAGTCTGAGCATAAATCTACACATCATAACAGGGACATAGTTAATGGTATTGAAACCCTACTTAAATTAAAATTAGGCAAATTAATATTATGTGCATTGGCCATATTCAGATAATAGGTAATAGGTAATAGGTAATACGGGCTGGTGTCCGCAACTCCACGTCAATGCGCGTATTTTGCGTACGGTGGGAAAATCGATCATTCGATCCACCTCAGCTCCTCGAGGAAGGCCAGCAACGCCTTGATGTTACTGACAGCCTCGCGTAGGGTACCTGGGTTACCGAAGTGCTTTGCCCTGTATGTGGCGACCACCGGGCAGTTTAGAAGCAAATGAGCTGCTGTCTCGTCCTCCTCCATGCAGGCCCTGCACAACGGACTGTCTGTGACTCCTATGACAAAGAGGTGTTTGTTAAATGACCCGTGGCCAGTCAAGGCTGCCGTAGCTATGCGCAGCTGTTGCTTAGTTAGTCGGAGAACTTGTTTCGTGAGGCGGCTATCAATTGCAGGGAGTGCTTCCCTAGCCTGCCTGCACTCACCTTGTTCCAACCATTGTTTGTGATGTTGTTCCCTGGTGCGTTTCCTTACCAGAGTGCGTAGATATCCGAAGGGGAGTGGCACGATGGGTTCTGGTCCCACTGCTGTCTCACTCGACCCCCTTCTGGCAAGTTCGTCGGCTGCATCGTTGCCCAGCGAACCGCTGTGTCCTTTGATCCATTGAATGGTTATTTTATTGAGTCTACCCACCTGGTTAAGGCGCTGGTGACACTCGTATATTAGCCCAGATTCAACTGTGTAGCTGTTTAGCGATTGCAGAACAGCCATGCTGTCTGAGAGTATACGGATCGAGTGGTCCTTAACCTCCCTGGCCATGATGGCCGAAGCAGCCAGAGAGATACCCATGCATTCGGCCTGGAACACTGTGTTATGGACCCCCAATGGTGTGGCTATACGTATGTTGAGGTCCTCCGAGAAGACTCCAGCACCCGTGCCCTTACCTGTTTTGGAACCGTCTGTAAAGATGCGCAGCTCTGCAGGGCACAAACCCTCGCATCTGCGATCCTCGTGAAGCTGGATCTTGTATTTTTTATCAAAGATAAATTGTTTGGGTACCCGATCATTGATGGCTCTCGTAATGGGGAACTCGTTGTTGAGTCCCTCAAGTAGCGCGGTGTGTGGTGTGTCTCTCTTACCCCAGAGATTTAGTGTCTTAAGACGCACCGCCGCCAGTGTGGCTTCCTGCTGTATGAACAGGTGGAGCGGTGGCAGTTCCAGCATGGCTTCAACTGCTGCAGTCGGAGTGGTCCTCATGCAGCCCGTAGCCGCCAAGCAGGCTAGTCGTTGTATGCGTTGTAGTTTGTTTGAGGCTGTAGCCAGCTTGGTTCGGGGCCACCAGACCGCGGCTCCATAGGTGATCATGGGGCGGATCACTGTGGTGTACAGCCATAGTATAATTTTAGGGGATAGTCCCCACTTTTTGCCTATCATTTTCTTGCACTGCCAGAAGGTTATGCAGGCCCTGTTTAGTTTGTTGTCCAAATGACTACTCCAGTTTAACTTACTGTCTAGAATGACCCCCAGGTACTTGACCTCGTTGGCCAACTGAAGTTCTGTATTGAACAGTTTTGGTAGGCGGAAAGGGCCTAATGCTCGTTTTTGGGTAAACATGACAAGTTCAGTTTTGGTAGGGTTCACTGATAGGTCATATTCCCTGCACCAATTTTCTACGATACGTAGTGCTTGCTGAGTTAGGTTGCAGATCGTACCCGTCACCTTCCCCGAAACAAGGATTGCGATATCGTCTGCATATCCTATAGTATAATAGCGGCTGGCGTTGAGTTTGTTGATGAGGTCATTGACCACCAGATTCCATAGAAGGGGGGATAGCACCCCTCCCTGGGGGCACCCTCTGGCTATCATGGCCAGTTGCTGCTCACCCTCAAGGCGAACCACACGTTTGCTAAGCATGTTTGTAATCCAGTCCGTTAGTACCTGTTCTACTCCATGTCTGGAGAGAGCGCTGCTGATGCTGGAGAAGCTGGTTTTATCGAAAGCTCCTTCGATGTCTATGAAGGTGCCCAGGCAGGTGCCTTTTTGATTAATCGCTTCCTCTATCTGGCTGACTACCAGGTGAAGAGCGGATTCGGTCGACTTACCCGAGCTGTATGCATGTTGGTTACCGTGTAGCGGTAAGGTTTTCAGAGCGCCGTCCCTCAGCTCCCTATCACACAGTCTTTCCAGAGTCTTTAATAGAAAGGAGGTCAGGCTGATCGGTCGGTAGGATTTGGCGTTTGTGTAGTCACCCTTACCTGGCTTAGGGATGAATATAACTTTCACTTCCCTCCATCCCTTGGGAACGTATCTAAAAGCCAGGCACGCCCGCATTAAAGGCACCAGTCTTATTGCGACACCGGTGCCACCCCACTGTAGTAAGGCGGGGAACACACCGTCAGGACCAGCTGCCTTAAAAGGATGGAAGCTCTGGATGGCCCATTGGAGTTTCTCCAACGTGATCACCCTGCTGGCGTAAAGTCTATCATTGTCTGATGGTGTTTGAATTACCTCTTGCCAGTCGATACCCTGCGCGAAGATACATCCAGGGAAGTGAGTTTCAATAAGGATGCGTCTCGCTTCTTCTGGCGAGGAAGAGAGTGTGTTGTCGGGTTTCCGGAGGGTAGCGGGCCCAGGTGTGTTCTGTTGCGCCAGTACTTTCCTTACCCTGTTTGCTTGCTGACAGGATTCAATGCTACCACAGAATTTGCGCCATCCCGTAGTACTTCTGAATCTGATGCATTTTTTGTAGCTGGATTTGGCTGCGTAATATTTATCCCAGTCCTTGTAATGAAACACACGCTGGTTGGTTAAACACTGATTTATTTACACACACCCTCACTTACAATTATCACATGTTGACATACCGTCAGACTACTTAATATACTACATCTCTTCCCTTCTAAGAAACAATGCCAAAAAAATAATATTAAAGAACTAACGATTACATTAATGTTGTTTGCTGAACATACAATCTATTTCGTATTAATAACCATAACATTAATGATTACAAACGCTATGTTCACTTACACAATATTTTGACAGTTAGTTTTTTTTTTTTTTGAAATAGCTGTAGTTAATTATCAATTACATTTACACTTATTTTCTATATGATTGTTACCTAGCCATTTGTAACCCTTCCTATTCACGACCTAAGAAAAGATCGGTCAGCATTCGTACGGTTCTTTCCTTAGACCTTTCAATAGAAACCACTGATGGCGAAGGAGTAGACGAATGATCACGAGTACCAGCTGGACTTTCATGTACATCACTCTCGTCGAACAGAGACGACTGATTGTTGCCAGCTGTAGTTGTTTGCGCTTGGGTTGAGACTTCAGCCTGTGCCCTTTGTCTACGTCTACGGACACCTGTCGCAATCACCACACTTGACGTCTTGCTACTGCCTACACCGTCTGTTGGTGGTCTCGCTGACTTCCCAACTCTTTCCGATGAGCCTGCCGTACGCATGACCAACTGACTTCGTGTTCTCCGATATCGGCCACCGCGTTCATCTTCTACCATATACGAGCGCGGTTGCGATGCACGTGCTACTATTGTTACCGGTTTCCTGTCGCCTTTACTGATTAAAGTGGCCTTATCACCTGATGATAGGCTTTTAAGTGTGTTCGCCGTTTTGTCGTAATTTATTTTAATTTGTTGTCTGTTTGTCATTATTAATTTGTAGTTCTGGTCGTTATCTACCTTCTCTGTTAGCAACTTTGTACTAACTGGTAACCTAGTTTTAAGACGTCTTCCCATTAAAATCTGTGCGGGTGAGTCTACATCATGGCGTGGTGTAGCTCTAAAATTTAACAGTGCCAAGTAAAAATCCTGTCCCGAATCCACACACTTCTTTAGCAAATTTTTTACGGTCTGTACAGTTCTTTCGCTTTTACCGTTTGACTGTGGATAATGCGGTGATGACGTCTCATGCCGTATTTCCCATTCGCACATAAACTTTTTAAACTCCTGTGAGCTATAAGCCGGTCCATTATCACTCACCAGCTCCGCTGGTATACCGTGCCGCGAGAACTGCTCTTTCATAAAAGTAATAACCTGTCTAGAGGTAATACTCGACAACTGCCCGACCTCAACATAGTTAGAAAAGTAATCGACCAAGACAATGTAATTTTTTTTTTTATATTCGAACGTGTCCGAAGCTAGTTTGTGCCAGGGCAGTGCCGGGACACTGTGCTGCAGCAGCGGCTGGCGCCGCGGGCGGGGCGCATGCAGCGCGCATGCCGCGCACGACCGCACCGCACGCTCCACGTCCTCGCACATTCCTGGCCAAAACATTACTTCGCGCGCGCGCCGCTTGCATCTTTCTATCCCTAAATGTCCTTCATGGACTCGTGACAGCATGTTTTCTCGTAAAGCACGCGGAATAAACACACACTCCTCCTTGAAAACTATACCGTCAACGCAATGTAGCTGTTCGCGATATGGCCAGAAAACATTAACTCTCTCAATCACATCACGCCTATTTTTAGGCCAGCCTATAGTAATATACCTAATTAACCATCTGCCGTCACTATCTAACTCTGTTTCTTTTTTTATAGATTTCTGAATTGGTTGGCTGAATGGCACATTCTCCAACATAAAACAAGTTTGTACTTCAACTTCTGCAGACACTCGGTCATGCATAATTTCCTTTAGAGGAGCCCGCGATAGCGTGTCCGCTATATACATATATTTGCCCGGCGTGTAGACCACCTTAAAGTCGTATCCTTGCACTCTCATCATCATTCGTTGTAACCGGGCTGGAACCGAAACTAATGGCTTACTAAATAAGGCTTCCAGTGGCTTATGGTCAGTATGCACGGTGATATCAGACCTGCCATAAATGTACTGCCTGAACCGCTCGACCCCAAACACAATAGCCAGCAT
The DNA here is from genome assembly GCA_963555695.1 of Dasypolia templi. Taxonomy (NCBI): domain Eukaryota; kingdom Metazoa; phylum Arthropoda; class Insecta; order Lepidoptera; family Noctuidae; genus Dasypolia; species Dasypolia templi. The sequence continues at coordinate 4,747,135 of OY743137.1, read as the reverse complement.
TTCTTTTTCTATATGTGCATACCTGGTCTGGGTGTCGGTGAGCGTGAGCGAGGCGAACTCCACCGGACGGCCACTCTGCAGCAGCACGGCGCCCAATGCGACGCTGGACGCGTCCACCGACAGCACTACCGGCTCGCTGTCGCTGTACAGCGCCAGCACCGGTGGGCTGCTAAGCTTTGCTTTTAGCCTGTCCACAGCCTCTGAATGTTGGGATTCCCAAAACCACTCCGTTTCCTTTTTTAACAGCGACCTAAGTACGTTCACACTCTCAGAGTAATTTTGTATAAATTTTGCCAAATAATTGACCATGCCTAAAAATCTCTCCAGAGCCTTTCTATCGGTCGGATAAGGCATCTCTATGATAGCTTTGACTTTTGAGTCGTCTGCGCGCATTCCGTTCGCATCAAACTTGTGACCCAAGTATGTAATTTCAGATACACCAAATTTACATTTTTCTCGATTAAATTTTACACCGATATCCTTAGCACGTCTCAAGAGGCACTCTAATCTCCGGTCGTGCTCATCCATAGTGCGCCCCCATATTATAACGTCATCAATAAAAGATTCTACGCCTTCTAAATCTTCTAAATGCTGCCGAAGCTTCGCATGAAATACCTCTGGCGCACAGTTTATACCGTAAGGTAAACGTAGAAATTGGTACCGACCAAACGGTGTGCTGAACGTGCAAAGGTCGGCACTTGCGTCATCTATCTGAACCATCCAGAAACCGCAGCGAGCGTCCAGCACACTGAACACAGTAGCACCGCGCAAGCGCGATGCCAGCTCGGGCACTGTCGGTAACGAGTAATGCGCACGCCGCACCGCGCGATTTAGAGGTCGTGGATCTAAACAAACACGAATGCTGCCATCTTTTTTCGCGACCAAAACAATTGCATTAACCCAAGAGGTAGGATGTGTAACCTTTCTAACTACGCCCAACTCTTCCATTCTATGTATCTCATCCAACAATTTATCCTTAAGTCCCAAAGGAATTTTCCTAGTTGGGCAAACAACGGGCTGTACATTTTTATCCACTACAATACTATATTTACCGGGTAATTTTCCCAGTCCTTGAAACAAATCACAGTAGTGATCAATATTTATTGTGTTAATTTGACTTATTATTCCCAATGCAATACAACCGTCCAAACCTAGTACATTCTGACAGTTTAAATCCGTAACAACAAATGACAACACGTAACGTGTTTTATTATAAACAAACGGTATATTACCAATGCCTATAATTGGTAATTGATTACCTGTAAAGGAATGTACGCGTTTTGTGAATGGCATAAGATCTGTTATCAATAATCCTAAGTTTAAATAGGTAATTTTAGAGATAACATTAATCATTGATCCTGTATCTATTTTTAATGAAATGTTTTTACCTTTGCATTTAACAACTTCTATCCATTCCGTTGATGACTTACATTGGTGTGTGTCCTCTTCGAGTGTATTAATATAAAACATTTCCTTACCGCTATCATTATCATCACTGTTACTATTTACGGTTTCTACACTGAGATTTAATACTTTGCGTATTGCTTTCTTTTGCTCACACACGCGCGAGAAGTGACCTTTCTTTTCACAAACATAACACATGGCGTTCCGTGCCGGACAGCGCTCACCGCCTAGACACCGCCCGCTGCCGCACAGCTCGCAGGCGCTGCGCTGCTTGTGCGCCGGCCGCGGCCCAGCGGCGCCGCCGCCGCCGCCGCGCCGTCCTCTTACACGCCGTCCGCCTTTTGCGCTGCTACCGGCTTGAACTGCATTCACTTGCACACCCGCTGATGTGCTGTCGATGAACTTACTTTCCTCTTTGGACATCTCTGCCGCCTGGCAGATTTGTATCGCCTTTGCTAATGATAAATCATCTGTGCGGAGAAGTCTGTCTCTCACAGTATTGTTGACAATACCACACACGATCTTATCTCGCAACAAGCTCTCGTGTAATCCACTGAACTCGCACTGCTGACTCAATACCCTCAATGCTGTTACGTATTGGTCGATGTTTTCGCCGTCCTCTTGATTGCGTGTGAAAAACTTAAACCGCCTCACTGTGATATTTGGTTTTGTGCCGAAATACTTGTCAAACTTTTTCAATACACAATTTATGTCGTTTTCACATTCACCTTCATCAAACGTGAACGTTGTATAAGCCTCATAACCAGCTGATCCAATGAGGTTAACCAACAAACTAGCCTGGACTTCTTTAGGCTCTCTGCTCACTCCAGATGCTTTAAGAAAAACTTCGAACAGCTTCCGCCATTTGTGCCACGCGTCCGATCGCGCAGCTGGACCACCGTCGAGCGATAATTCCGCTGGAGGACGTGCGTGCTCCATTTTTTTTTTCCGTTTTATTTACAAATACGATGCGGCACACAAATATTTTATAGGTTCAAGACCGTTTTAACTCGCAAAATTGTTAAAAAGGCACACCGCTGCCACCATGTAATGAAACACACGCTGGTTGGTTAAACACTGATTTATTTACACACACCCTCACTTACAATTATCACATGTTGACATACCGTCAGACTACTTAATATACTACAGTCCTCATCCGCACATGTGTTCATGGCTCTATTAAGTGCTTTCCTTACCTTGCCGCGCTTGCGCTCCAGATCAGCGCCCCACCAGGGTTGTTTGCCCGGTGTATTACGTGGGGTGGTCTCTGGGCAGGCAATTTGGTAGCTGTCTATCATTGATTTAGTAAGATGACTTACTTGTGCCTCAATTTGTGTCGTATCCGCAAAAGTCGTCGGACCGCTTGATAACGACAGCTTGCATTCAAGGCTGCGTGTGTAGGTGGCACGGTCCGTGCTACGCGGATAGCGCCGTGGTGGTTTTGGGGTGACACAGACCTGGATGTCGAAGCGGATCCATCTGTGATCGGAGCAGGAGGCCTCCTTAGAGACCTGCCAGCCCGTGGCAATTTCCGCCGCGCCCTCTGTTGCCAGAGTGAGATCTATGATTGTGCGGCTTCGCCTGGTTACGAATGTTGGTTCGGAGCCAGTGTTTAGTAGGGATAGGTTAGTCGAGAATAAGTAGTCAACTAAGGCCTTACCCCTCTCGTTTTGCGTGTTCATACCCCAAAGTTGGTGGTGAGCATTGGCGTCGGCCCCGACGACGGCCTCAAACCCGCTTCTCTCGCAATGGCTCACGAGGCGGGCGAGGTCGTGTGGAGGCGGCGCCTCCGCCTCGGGCATGTATGCCGAGGCGAAAACGATCACCATCTCCTCGGCTTCGCCACGCTGTATTTGCAGCTTTACTGCAGAGACATCTCTGCAACAGAAGTCATTTAAAAACTGTGTTTTAAGGTTACCTGTGACATAGATGCACGATCTAGGATGAACGTGATCTGTGGTGACCAGGAGCTTACCGCCAAGATTGGAGAGTCCTTGTATGCGGCCCGCCCTGACCCACGGCTCCTGGATCAGGGCAATGGCTGTGTGTTGAACCTCCAGCCACTTGCGAAGCTGAGCCGTCGCGGTCTGACTGTGGTGGAGGTTGGCCTGGAGGACTCTACAGGTCGACGAAAGGGACGCCATCGTTGGCCGAACCCTCTTCGTCCCCCTCCAGTCTCAGCCCGGCAAACAGGTCGCCCTCGTCGAAGCCGTCCCCCCCTCGGTCCGAGGGCGGGGACAGGATGATGTCATCCATCTCCTCACCCGATGAAGGAACGGCGACCACGGTGGCGGCAACAGGAGCGGCCAACTCTGCTATTGCAGGTTCGGCCGCTGATGCTTCCGGGTTGTTTGATGGGGGAGTGGACTCCCCTGCTGGTGCTGGCGTCTCGCCGATTGTTCCCGTGGCGGGGTCCCAACCCTGGGGGACGTCGGTGAACCTCCCGTTCCGACCCTGAAACTTCACGTACACCGTCCCTAATCCAATTGAGAGACGGCGTCCAGCCTCCATCAGGGTCGGAATTTGGTCTTCAGGGACACCGACCACCACGAACCATGCCGCAGCCTGTTTGTCGGCATGCAAGAGCACCCACCTCTTGATGTCGACCCAGGGGTTCTGGTAGCTGAGAGCGCGCCCAATATTGGTCGGCTCTCCGAAGACCCCCTGCTCGTCTGGGATCACGACACCACATCGTGCTCGCTTTAGAATCTCCGACTGACTCTTGACAACTAGCGAGATGCTAGTTGGGAGAGAAAGGTCGGAGACAGTTTTCCTTAGCCAGGCTAAGGTGTGGTCGTTACCGCACCACAGTTTCAATACACCCCCGGCGAACAGCGGCTGGGCGTTGAATGTTGGCCCTGGAGTGTCTTGCTTGGGGGAGCAGGCCTCGAGAATGATCTGCTTCTGGATAGCAGCGAGTACCTGGTCCGATACGTCCTTGCTGAGGATCCCCGTGCGGTCGCAAGTGATCGCGACGTCGAGGTTAGCGCTGGCAGCTTGGGCGTAGCTTCTTTGGGCGACCCGTTTGGATTGGTCAAGGCGCGGCCGCTTATGCTCTCCTCGAGGTGTCAAAGTCTCGTTGAGGGCTCGCTTGGCCGCGGCCTGATCCATCCGACCGGGTCGCTGTGTTTTAGTGGCACCTTCAGCTTTTTCCGGGACACTGGCTGGCGGTTGACTGGGCGCTGGTCGGCTAGTGCCGGCCTCTGCCTGCGACCGCTTACCGGCGGAGAAGTTTAGCTGGCCGCTAGTCGATTTGACTGACCCAGCGGCAGTAGCCTGTTTGTTCCGGGAGCCTTTTCCCTGGTTCCAGCGTGCTTGCCGACGCTCCTTCCTCGTGGTTTGAGCCCTTTGCTTGCCTTGTACTGAGGCAGCCGGTGGACCAGAAGGGTCAGTGCAAGGGCAACGGGCTTGTTGAGTGGATTTACCCTTGCCCTTGCGTTTTTGTACCTGCCATGCGCGTGAAAACGCGTCCTCGGTGCACTTGGCCGTCGCCGTTTGACCGGTGACGGCCTTCTGGTGAGGGGAGGCTAGAAGAGCCACAGGAGGAGGAGGTGGTTTGGTAGGATGCCCGGTGCCAGTATTACCTAGCGCCGGGGTCTGTGTGGAGAGGGTCGGACCGGCAGTGGTATGAGTCGTTGCCGTCTTCGCCGCTGTGTTAGAAGGGTCGGTACTGGTCCCAATCAGCGCCGACGTCCTTTGTTTCAACTGGGACTTGTGTTTTTTGGTCTTAGCTGCGGTTTTCGCCACAGCCGGACCGGCGCCCGCGCTGGTACCAGCAGCGTTAGCCGCATGGCCACCAGGGGCGAGGGAAGTGCAAGCACCTCCCTTGGGAGTCTCATTGGCTTTCGCCTCCACTCCGGTGTGTTCATGTTTATTTAATTGGCCTTTTCTGTCCATATTAAAGTGAATTTAAAATTTCGTCTCTCTGGCTCCCACCCTCCATGGAGCCCGCAACTGGGAACGTCTTACTGTAAAATAGCTCGATCGTTAGGACTACCAGAGAGATATAGGGGCGCAAGGCTGGCTTACAGTGCGACATCGGGCGCTCGATCGGGTTGGCGTAGGGGGTCCTAAGGGCCACCCCCTTCGAACTGATCAACCCTCACTTACACCGTCAGCATGACCTTTACCTACCGCTTCGGCCGTCCGAGGACGACCTCAGCGGACCTCACGCACCTCGCCTGTGGCCCTCTGACGGGACACTATGACCATTTCCCTACCCCTGGCTAATGGGTAGGGCCACCGTTTCGCTTGAAATCCGGACCAAAGGGGGCGTGTTGCCTTACGGGCACATTACAACCAGAGCCGCTCGGCTCAACCCCCCAGGACTCCTTCATCCCCGCTCACGGCGCTCAACGGCGCAGGTCCTAGCGCAGGTAACTGCTTACTCCTACTCGCCATCAGCTGTCTTTAGTGACGGACGAGCCTGCCACCACCCAGTTACAGGGGGTCGCAGTAAGGAGTGGGAATTGTGGAGATGGAGGTGGAGGGAGTAGGGATGTAGGTAGGATGGGGTGGGGGAAGGTTGAGATTTGGGGCAGGAGGGGCATATGAAGGGAAAGATAGGGGTAAAGGGACTTTTGGGAAAGGTTGTGCTGTGATGGCGCCTGGAGGTTTTCGTTACGTCTATTTCTTAAGGAATTAGACCGAGAACGGGGTGGCAACCTCGGGAAGGGACATCCTCCAGACTTGCCTTGAGGATCTACACGACTGTAGCGCTCTCCCTCAAGACCCCGCCACCTTGCCGCCTCTGAAGGAGGCGGCAGGGTAGGCCTGCATTCATACTACCAAGCAAAGCAAAGCAAAGCATGTCGTTGTGCAACCGTGAAAGCATAAAAAGCAGGCTCCTCCCCAGATTAGATAATTTAAATGATGAAGAAAATGATTACATTTATAGTTTAAACAACTTATTGCATATTTTGACATGTCGTCATAGTGACCGCTTAAAACTTTTTAAAGATAATAAATTAGTTTTTGTTTGTGGTGATCTTAATGTTGATCTGCTAGTTAATTCACCCGAAAAATGTAAGTTAACATCATAGTTTAAATCATTCAATTTAAAATGTATATTTAATGAAGCGACTAGAGTACCAGCAACGTCGGCTTCATGCATAGACAATGTATTTTATATATTCACCTATGCTGATGATACGGCACTGGTTATATATGACGATAACTGGGATAATACTAAACTAAAGGGCAGAGCTATCACTTCAACGAGTGATGACATGGCTTTCGGCGAATTTGTTGACTCTCAATATTGACAAAAACAAGATTGTCCGCTTCTCTCTACCTCACACCAGCGCCCCTCACATAGAGTCTAGTATAATCAGAGCCCATAGCTGCCTGAATTTTATGGATCACAGTAACAACGCATGCACTTGTCTCACCCTGTCACTAGTTACAAGCACCAAATACCTTGGAGTGGTAATTGACGAGCATCTTAGCTGGCGCCCCCACACTGATGCACTAAGCTCGCGAATCAGAAAATTAATTTATATTTACAAAGAACTGAGACACTCAGCTGATCGTGAAACCCTGTTTCTTGTTTATCAGAGCCTGTGTGTCTCTGTTCTTACCTACTGTATTTCTTCTTGGGGAGGAACCTGCAAGACTCACCTGATTCAGGTTGAACGAGCGCAGAGGGCCATTCTTAAAGTTATGCAGTTCAAGCGCAGAGATTACCCAACTGCCCTGCTCTATTCGGAATCAGAAGTCCTCAACGTTCGCCAACTCTTCATTCCACGTGCGGTTTTACGCCGTCATTCTTTGCTACCTCTTGACGATAAACTTTAAAAAAAACGTAAAGGTTACCCAGTTTGTAGTATTTCTCGGTGTCGTACTTCTTTTGCAAGCAGATACTTCAACGTACTCAGTGCCCGAATTTATAATAAGATCCATCGTCTTCTTGACATATACACTTTGCCTAGCAACAAATTGAAAAGCAAGCTTACTAGTTGGCTGCTGAAGCTGTCATACGATAATACTGAAAGTGTCCTTTTAGTTTTTGTTCCACACACACACACACACACACACATACTCACATTTCGTACATAATCACACACTCACTCTCGTACACAATCGCACAACTCTCCACAACGCTGTACTCGCCGCATGATTGTATATGGTGTAATGCTATAGTACGCCCAGACATTGTCACTCGGGGTGGAGACCTGGTGTCCTGAAACACAGGTTATTGGCCTAGCTTAGGCACCAGTCTCCCACAATATTGTAATGTGTATCAATAGCCTAATACTAATCAATGTCTAATTGTAAACTTAAAAATTTTGTGGTGAGAAAATAAATAAATTTTATTATTATTTATTATTAAAAAAAATTACTAACTGTAAAATGAAAGACTCCACCTTAATTGGTGGCGTCAGGTCAGACTGTCATACTGATCAAAAATACATACTGGTCAACTTGTATCATTTGACTTAGATATAAAGTTAAACTTAAATAAAACCATTTGAATAAGACCTCTTACTAAAAATAAGTTGAAAATGTTTAATAATAATGTTAATAGCAATCTTTCAACAGTTAGTTTTGATTCACAAGACCACAATTTAAAGTATGGTACACTATTTTCTACATTATGCCAAGAAATCAATAAAGCATGTCCTGTAAAAAAGTTACTATCAATATTAAACTAAAATTTAGTGAATGGGCCACTGCTGGCATTAGAAAAAGCAGACATATATTATATAGTTTGTATCACGAGAAATCATTGACGTCTGATCAAACTCTTCATGATTATGTAAGAAATTATTCAAAAGAGGCTGCGCTCAAGCTAAATCCAAATTAATAAGTAACAAAATTGGTATTTCTCATAATAAAATAAAAGCTGTGTGGCAGGTAATTAACAAAGAAACTGGAAACAAAAAATAGCAAGATCAGAATGACTTGTCGCTAAAAATTGATAATGAAATCATTTCAGATAGGTTAAAAGTTGCTGAGACACTAGAAAATTTCTTCACCAACATCCCAATTGAGGTTACGAAATCTCTTCCCTCATCATCTGTATTTGCCTAATCTTTAGTCAAAGAAAACTTCAGTAAGGACATTCCTAGTTTTGAATTCGAGCCTATTTCTTTTGTCACAATTTAAAAAGCATTCAAAAGTCTTAACATAAAAAAACACTGAAGTCTTACAAAAGAGGGTAATCCGCGCGATCTATGAAATAGGTCCTCGCGAGTATCTTAGAAACAAATTCAAAGAAGTTGATGTACTGACTCTCTGCCTTCTCCTTATATCTCACGCAAAAACTTAGGACTTTTTAAAATAAGAAGCGAATTCCATAATATAAATACACGTAGTAAAAAATAAATAATTATACCAAAATTTAGATTAACTAAAACAAGCAAGCCATTTCTGATAAACAGTATCCGCTTTTATAACAAGTTGCCAAAGTTGGTTACAGAACTTAGCGATGGAAAGTTTAAAACCCACATCAAACGTGTCCTTATCAAAAAAGCATATTTTAAGATTAAAGGCTACGTCGAAGGCAAGGAAGTTTGGCAATAATTCCTTCTGCACATGTGGCTTCCCTGGTACCTCATAAACGGCATCACTATGTAAATTTCTAATAACTGCTCCCAAATAACGGTGTTTATTTTCATTTTATTATTATTAGATATTAACTCTTTACTTATCTCTGACATAATATTATCATTATTTGACATTATAAACCTACAATTTTAATTTCAACTCTCTATTATTGGCTTTTGGTTTAAATTCGTTTTTTATTTTACTTTATTAGATTATTTTATATTTTGTTAATGTGAGAACGTAGTAGGCCTTGTAGATTGTAAATTTATCGACCATAGTCTATTTGTTAAACATATGGTACTTGTTGACAGGCCTACACTGTCCTCCCATACCTGCAATTTGAAAATATAAATAAAAGACAAGTCTTTTTAAAAGAGTAACCGTGGAGTTTCTTGCCGGCTCTTCTCCATAGGAAACAACCAATTGGAACCGTAGACCTAGATTCTGACGTTTCATAAGTGCCCATGTAGGTTTATGTGAAATAAAATATTTTGATTTTACGAATATATTTTTTTGTTTGGGTGGGAAATCATACAAAGACTTCTCCCACTCTGTGTGGAGCGGCAGGGCGTGTCAGACTTTTACTGACTAAACCCACCCGTGTTCCTGCGGTAGGGCCACGGTATCTTTTTCGAACAAATGGCCCTATCGGACCCCGTCACTGAGTGCTGACACCTCTGAGGTGCGCGTGAAACACAACACGCCGTCGACCCGGGCCTGGTCCTTACCAGACGGTGGTATAATACATTTACCGGTCACGGTACAAAAAGTCCATAATGCTCTACCAGTAGGCACATAGCTTTTGATCTCGTCTGTCTTTTGCAAAGGGGTAGGCAGAAGTGTTATCTATGTAAGGTAGCATTTCGTCGTTCATGTTTAACTCCTATGTACGCACAAATAGAAAAAACATAATCACAATTTTATAATCAACCTATTATGTTCCCACTGCTGGGACACAGGGCTCCTCTCTGTGAGAGGGAGTGGGCCGTAATCCACCACGCGGGCTCAGTGCGGTTTTGTAGATGTTACATGTATTCGAGTTTTTGGTTCTAAGACAGTCCTCACGATGTTTTCCTTCACCGTTTTGAGAGCAGTGGTGATGAAATAATTTATACAAAGTAAAGCGCCTGTCTGGGTTCGAAACTACGACCTACTACTCGTAAGTCGCGGCCGTTACCACTGGGCCACCACTGCTATCATTGGACCACCACTGCTCTCCATATAATAATGCCTATAAACTTAACGTTAAGGGGTCACATATTTTGTATCTGATCTAAGTAAATATACCTTTGATGATCATCTTTCGCATAGCCTGTTCCCAACTTTTGGGTTGCCTTCCAACCAAACTGAATGCAATTCTAAATACTCAATATATTTATTTCTTTACCATAATGTGTACTTAGTTAGTAACTATATAATTGAGATCATTATGGACCCTGTTGCTTGACTGCCTCGTTGGTCTAGTGGTCGCAAGCGCTACTGCTGAGCATGAGGTCCTGGGTTCGATTACCAGGTCGAGCAAAGTGTTTTTGGGTTTTTCTAACTAGAATTTCTCAGTAGCAGCCCGGAGTCTGGATTTGTGCCCTGTTGATGGCAATAGGCTCGCCCCCTATTACATGGGACTTAAGCATAACTGGCGAAATGTGTACTAAAGGTACACCTCTACCTAACTTTTTCTGAGATTACAGGCGTGATGAAATGGTGACGTTGTGTCTTTGGGCCCTGTAGGGCACAGCAAGAGGGTAGGTCGAGAGAAGAAACCCTGTTTTAGGATATTATTCAGTTATTTTTGTGGGAAAAAGTTTTAACTTTCGTATAATTGAAGTCATGTGATCGCTAATAAGATACACTATCATTTTCATCGACCCGTGGAGCTGTTATTTAGCTACCTTTGCTAACCCAAACTGAATATAAATTTAATAGGTAAATATCTGTTGTAAACGCCGAAAAATTCCACTACTGCCTTCATTGTTCTTCAAAAAGATTTGAAATGTCGACAATTGTCACCGCCATTATTTTTACAGTAACAAGTTTTTATTTATCGTTTTCGTAATAACAACTAGAGCGGGGCGCCTGCCGCTAAATATCCGCAGCTTATCCGCCTTCGACGGAATCTGTCCGCGGTTATTGCGGACTTACGAGGTTATTATTAGTACTGTTCTTTCATGTCTCTCCGATATGTTTTATTTAGACTATAGTACTTGGAAGATTGTTTAAAACATGGACAACTTTCCCAGTACTAAGGGTTGGTTAAAGTATATGCTTCATTTAGTCACTGCAATAAAAAAAAAGTAAATACGTCACGCGATATATAAAAGTACTCTGTCATCACGCGTAAGGCACACTGTGGGAAATTATTCCCGCTTGCTTTGAAAATTAATTCTGTCAAAAAAGTATCGGTAATGGATGATTTGTTTATGGTTCCAAATTCATTTTTGTTTGTTTTTGTTTTGTTGTTAGATTGGCACAACTGTTTTAAAATTTGGCGCGGAGATGCATCTGTTATTTAGATTAAATACAGTGCTGTTTTTAATTAGATCATATCTAGTGTGTTTTGCGAATTTCATAATGGACAAAAACATCGAACAGAGTTTGCCTTATTAGGTTATGGATAAAATGTTCCCCATGGAATACAAGCAAAGATACATTTATTTATAAAAAGATATAAAGAAATTTAAATAACTTTTTATGTCACATAGCAGAAGTGGAGATATTATTATAATAAAACGATTTTTTCTGTTTGATTAGCTTTAAAACACCTTTTAATGTTGCCATATAATAGTCACAAAGATCAGAGCACGGAAAAATAAAAACTAAAGGCACAAAAAATAAACGCTTAGCGGGAATTAAATATATTCGTAAATTATTCGTTTTTTGAATAGCTAAATGGTCAACATTCGCAGGCGTTATAAATAGTAAAGAAACATCGTCAGCGAACAAGATACACGATGAATTTATCTTTTCTGCAAGTCATTTACGTATATTATAAATAAAGTACAACCTAAAACACTTCCTTGGGGTATTGAAGTATTAATGATAGCAATGTCTGATCCAATGCTGGACATTTCCTGGTGGACGCTATCAAAGTATTCTATTTCTACAAATTGTAATCCGTCTTGTAAGTATGAATTAAACCAATTAAAAAGCTTGCCATCTAATACCCGATCCGTAAATTTTTGTAATAAAATTGTATGTGAGACCTTGTCATACGTCTTCGTCATGTCTAGGAATGGTCCAATATATTTCGTATTTTCGTTCGTTAATGCAACTGTACATTTTCAGTACGTAGTTGTATACCGCTAAAGTAGTTGAGCATTTCTTCCTAAAATCGAATTGGTTTTTTTTATCTAAAATGTCACATTTTTTTAAGAATTTATTGATACAATTGGCCATGGCTTTTTCGAAGATTTTTGAGATAGTTGGTAACAGTGCAATACGCCCATAATTACTAGGATTTTCTGAATCCCCTCTTTTTTCGCAATTGGGCGTACTTTCGCAATTTTTAGTTTTTCTGGGAATCGTCCCTCGTCGAAAGAAATATTTATTAGTTTAGTGAGAGGCGATGTTAGCTCCTTTAGTAAATAAATTTTACTAATAGTGGTGGGATATCGTCCACACTCGTTTATTTTGCATACTGCGTATAATATTAAAAACCTCTCGCTCGGTTACCGGTTTGATGTAGGTACATGGAGTTTACTGACGGCGCACTGTGGGCTGGATTCCGGCTTTCATAGACTTATAATCTTAATGGTTCAAGTGACGACTTTTATGCTTGAATATGATTTGAAAGACCAACTACATGCCTTAATATATCATGATTATGGAATAATATAGGAAACAGCACTAATAGTTTTTTTTTTTGAAAAATTTGTATGGAGTTGGTAAGAAAAATCATCATATCTCCGCTCTCGCACAATTGACCGGTATTTTTTTTCAGGGGATTAATCCATATATTATTTGGAATTTTTTGACATACGCCATGACACGGCCAAAGGTGCGAGTTTTTTTTTTAATTTACAAAGCTTATTTTGATTTACAAAATTAATTTTGTATTAATAATATAAACTTTACGTCTATAGGCATTGCCTAAATGATTTATCAGACCACAAATTTTAATTACCGCGTCAAGAAATGGTAATTAACTTAAAAATATTACTTATAAATAAAACAATAATGATTAACTTTTCTAATAACTCCGTAACTATTACTACAATTACTGATAATCACGACGAAAGAGGTAAGAAATAAAATAATTGTTAAGTATGTTTGTGTGACTTATACCCTTCTTACTACCGAGTTCAAAATGGAAAGAAGGAGTGTTATCCACCTCAACAAGGTTCATCCGCCAGAATTACTTTGCAAGCTTTACTTGATATCACAGCAAATAGAATAGTAAAATCCCTACATGATGACTTAAAAGGGAAAGAAATAGTTTTAATATCCAAATGGGGTTTTGACGGAGCATCCAGCCAGAGCAGGTATAAGCAAAAATTGGATTCTGCCCAAGATGACTCCAGTATTTTCATGACTTCACTAGCACCATTGAAAATCACATGTGAGGGGAAGACCGTTTGGGAAAATCCGAAACCTTGTTCAGCAGCATTTTGTCGTCCGGTGCAGTTTACATTTGCAAAAGAAAGAGAGGCAGTCGTGAAGGAAGAAGAAAGACAAATGAAAGAAGAAATATCCGCTCTACGACCAACAAAGTGCAACAGAAGTACGATCAATCATAATCTTCTTATGACCATGATCGATGCCAAGATATGCACTTACCTTTCAGAAGCTAGATCGAACGCAGCTTGTTACATTTGTTCAGCTAAACCGTCTGAGCTTTAGCTGAACAAATGTAACAAGCTGTGGAGCAATTTGGGAGCTATGAGAAGAAAGACGACATCAGCAGACATGATGAAGTTCGGAATCTCGTCATTGCATGCTCGTATAAATATGTTGGAATGCCTCTTACACATTTCGTACCGGCTAGATATCAATAAATGGGCAATAAAAGAAAAAGCTGACAAAGATGCAAGGGACGCAAGGAAGAAAATTATTCAAAATTGCTTTAAAACCGAACTCGGCCTACTTATTGATATTGTGAAGCAAGGCATTGAGGTTGGTACTACCAACGACGGAAATACCGCAAGAAGATTCTTTAAAGATCCAGAGAAAACTGCTGCCATCACAGGTTTAGATGCAGAGCTGATCCGTAGATTTGCTGTCATCTTACAGGCAATAACTTCTGGAGAGCAAGTAAATGTTGAGAAATTCAAAGAATATGCTCACAAAACTGCTGAAAGATGCGTGGCATTATATAATTGGTTCTACATGTCGGCAACAGTACATACAGTGTTTCTTCATGGAGCTGATATTATTGCTTGTAACTTAATCGTACCAATCGGGTGTCTTTCTGAAGAGGCATCGGAAGCCCGGAACAAGCACTTCCGTAGATTCAGGTAACACAATTCCCGTAAGAAGAGCAGAGTGATTTCCAATGTGGATATTTTAAATTTCCTTCTTCTTTCGTCGGATCCACTTATATCATCAACAAGACCCACTTTGGACTTTAAGCAAAAGAAAACTTTCATTGAGGATACAAAAACTTTATTAAAACTTCACGAAACAGAGTTCGATTTTGTAGATGTTTCCCAGCTAAACTCAGACTCTGAATCGGACTCTGATTCTGAGTTGGAGTCGGACTCCGATAACAATGATGCAGAATAGATACCCTTCTATAATATTATGGAACTCCTTTCTTTTTTCTGTTGGTTTCGGTGAATTATTACCTATATGTATGTACTATTTTTATTTAAAATTCTTACGTGTACAATAAAATATAACTAATTTATTAAATACTTTTTTCTCTATGCAAACATATTAATGACATACTTAAAAATTATTTTATTTCTAACGTTTTTCGTCGTGATTATCATTCATTGTAGTAATAGTTACGGAGTTATTAGAAAAGTAAGTCATTATTGTTTTATTTATAAGTAATATTTTTAAGTTAATTACCATTTCTTGACGCGGTAATTGAAATTTGTGGTCTGATAAATCATTTAGGCAATGCCTATAGACGTAAAGTTTAAATTATTACTACAAAAAAAATTTTGAAAATCAAAATAAGCTTTGTAAATTTAAAAAAAAACTCGCACCTTTGGCCGTGTCATAGCGTATGTCAAAAAATTCCAAATAATATATGGATTATCCCCTGAAAAAAAATACCGGCCAATTGTGCGAGAGCGGAGATATGATGATTTTTCTTACCAACTCCATACAAATTTTTCAAAAAAAAAAAACTATTAGTGATGTTTCCTATATTATTCCATAATCATGATATATTTAGGCATGTAGATGGTCTTTCAAATCATATTCAAGCATAAAAGTCGTCACTTGAAACATTAAGATTATAAGTCTATGAAAGCCGGAATCCAGCCCACAGTGCGGCGTATACACCGAATGTAACGATGGCCCACACGACTCTGTCGCCCCCGTACGTTTGTTATCTACACAAACCGATACAAAATAATCATTAAAAGCGGTGAAAACTTGTTGCGGTGATTTTTATATTGTATTATTTAATTTTAAGGTAATGTTCTTTAGATTCCGCTTAGTTTTGTCTGTTTAGTAATGTTATTGATTATTGACCACATCGATTTTGTTATATTTTTTAAACATTCATCTCTTTGGTGTAATTAAGTATTTTCGATGTTTTAATGCATGTTTTTTTCACATATTCGAGAATTTTTTGTAGTTTTTTATAAATATATAGTGCCAACTATTGAGCTGATTCGAGATAATTCTAGTCAATCTTTTATTTTTGCATATTTTTAGTCCCTTAGTAAGATAATTGTTCGATTTATTTTGCAATATTTTTATCCGTATTTATGTCAAAGTTATGACAAAAAAGTAATTCCAGTTTATTTTACTTAATGCGGATTGGAAAATTGTCAAATTAATATTGTTAAAGATACTTTAAGCAACCTAAGCTGTCCTTTTAAGACTTTGCGTTTCCTCGTTACTAAGGCTATATATTAAGCTATTGTGATCAGAGATACCATTATTATTAACAGTTGTTTGAAATTCTGTGCTACTACTATTTGTAAATATAAGATCTGTACAAGTCGATTTTGATTTTATGGTTCTTGTGGAAGTTTTGTTGATTTGGTGTAGGTTTAGTTCTGTCATGGTATTGTTAAGTCTCTGACATTCCTTTTTTATATAATCTAAGTTAAAATCTCCAGTAACTATAAGGCGTTTGTTTTAGTACTCGTACTTTAGTGTAATGAGCTTCAGAAGTTGATTTAAAATGTTCTATATTTCTATAGGGCCTGTATACAAGAATAATAATAATAAGTCTTGATTTCTATCGCATAATATCGGATAGCTCATTGCAGTTCAATCCCGTTCCTGTCAGAATGGCTGCTCCACCACCTCTGTGGTTTTGTCGACAGACGACCGAACTGAACTCGTATCCACTGACTGTAATTAAATGTTTTTGGTGATTTCTAATCCACGCCTCGGTAAGACAGACTAAATTACAAGATTCATTTTCTAGTAGGCTCTCAATAACATGGGTTTTGTTTTTGAGACTTTGCACGTTTTGTATGAATATTTTAAAGTCGAAAAGTATGGTCTTCGGGTTGTTTATGACTTACATCACCATGGCTGATTCTGCTCTGAGGAGTAGCAGATGCGGTTTTAACGAATGTGGTTCGAGGTGCAGTGCATTTTCTTTGTTTCTTATACTACGAGTATCATGATTTTTAATTCGTTTCTTTGCTTTTTCACGATCTTTCGTGAATCTTTTAAGTGACGTTGAGCTAAGCTCGGGTGATTATTGTTTAGATGTAGTGAAGGATAATTTAATAATATTTTGCAGAAACTCTCAAAAAGACTGTGTGTGACCATGATTCGAACTTGGGACATTGAATTAGCGGTCACGCCGAACACCCATAGCCAATTGGCCTCATTATCTGTAAGTCAAAATTAGGTGCTGTTTCGTGTTGATGAGTTTATAATATGGATTTTTAGGGCACGGTGGGTATTCGGGTTATTTAACTAGCACAACAACCGTCCCGAAGTTTCTTGATTCACTATTAACTAACTAACTAACATTTTGTGTATTATTGATCTTTTCCCGATACTTTCTTGACAGAGTAGTATTTATGTCCTTAGAGGTGGACGACAGTTTAAAAGATAACAGTTTAATTAGAACATCCCATACATTTAACAGGATCCTATACATTATTGTTCAATCAATTTCCTTTCTCTGAATTGGACCAATTGCACCGTTAGGCTCAAAGAAATGTCATCCACAATAGCAGCTTTTGTTATTACCCAACTGCACGGTCAAAAGGCTACATTTCTTTGTTCGCTGTTAACTGCCTTTTTCAGATATTTCAGTGCACGTTTGTCCTCACAATATTTTTTACCCTTAAATATAACTTTGGTATGTGCCAGATTTAGATTTTAGAAGTTTTGACCCTCCGAAGGACATATTTGCCACAAATTATTGATTATTTTCTATATTTTCAGTTTCTTATCACGCAAACCTCTAGCCTGCAAAAAAAAACACAGGTGCTGTATCGTGCACTGTGTCAAAAATGGTTTAAAGAACAAAGTCCCCATGCAAGCCCTTACAAATAAATAAAATGACAAAGAAAAAAAAACACAGTGTAGTGTATTCCTCGGTCACAAAAGGGAACTTGTTCTAAAAATACAATGGGACCGCTACAATGAAGGCCACTAGCGTTTCATTGTTCCATATGAGGCCTTGGCACATGAGCAGAAACGCGACAGAGAGCAAGCCTCCTACTTTTAAATGGCATGATCTAGTCATGGCATCATCATACGCAGTCTTTTTCGTCCTATCTACATCGCATAAGCCCTTTTATTTCACTCTTGCCACTATACCTTATTCTCACGACACGATTAACGGGCTTGGTCTTCTTTCCGTCAGGGCACTTACTCCACCTGCCATCTCACCACCTCTAGCCAATGTTTTAGTAATACGTATACCAATTGGTCACTTTTCGAATGTCCGTATTTCGAAATAGATAATCCTTTCACATTTAATTTACTTCTGAAAGCAAACATACTGCATTGACAGTGAAGATCACTGTAATTGTGACAATGATGTAAAATCAGAGGTACTTAAAAGGGCTGTGCATACCACTGACCCGGTTCGCCTACTCTCAACGCGTTCGTAAACATGACATGATCAATTTTTTTTTTGTTTTTTGGAATGGCATCTAGCATGTCAACCTGTTAGGTTGTCGTCTGCTTAAGCGGACTTGCCTGTGTTGCCCTAATAAATTAAGGCCTCCAGCCAGGACTTAAACTTAAATACTAACTAAAACTAAGCGACTGCGCTAAGGGCACCCCCTGTGGGGTACAGACCTCGGCTTAGGGCGTCGCTGGAAGAGGGCAGCAAGGGACTAGCTGGATCAGGATTTATTTGATTTTGGGACGAATTTAAAGCTACAGGCTCAGCGGCGCGGGCTGGTTCGAGCAAGGGTCGGGAGGGGCGTGGATTTGGGCGTCGCGGCGGCCCTCGGCGGCGAGGACGGTATGACGGCGATCGGGTTTTGGGCTTACGTAGCGTGCTGGTAGCCTTACTACTCTCCTGGAGGAGGGTAGTGGCGTCGTCGGGGGCGATTAAAGTATGCCTTGGTCGGCGAATACGGCTAATGCGGGAGGGAGTATAGCGGGCGGCCGCTGAAATCAGGGGATTTAGGTGTTTTATGCCACAGTCAAAGAATCGCTTGGATAAGCGTTTCATAAACTGGTTTATGGTTGGCATTTAAAGGTCGACGTGGAGATCTATATTGCGGACGTAGTAGGGGGCACCCGTGACCTTTCTGAGGAGTCGGTTCTGGAGGGTCTGCATCTTGTGGAGATGACGTGGATGAGCGTGCGCAAATACAACGCAGGCATAAGTCATGATGGGACGGATGACTGCGGTATAGATGCGCAGCTTGCATTTAAGTGACAGTCTGCAACGGGCTGTCAGAATCTAGTGGAGTCTCACAAGAGCGAAAGCGGCGCGCGCGAGAACCGCCTTAATATGCTGATTAAACGTTAGGTTTTGATCAAGGATCACGCCTAGATATTTGGCTTGCTTCTCCCAAGGGATTGGCTTGCCGTACATAGTGATCGGGCTGGGAAGAGGGAGTGGGACTCGACGACGTCTCGAGAAGAGAACCGCCTGACTTTTATCGGGGTTGACCTCGATTCTCCATTTCCGGAACCAAGCGCCTAAGACGTTTGCGGACGTTTAAAGAGTACGAGCTATAGCATTGGGACAGTGACCGGTATAGTTAATGGCAGTGTCGTCGAGAGCCAACTGATCCTTTTTACTCTTTGGGATATCGCTGGTGAACAGCGTGAAGGCTAGAGGAGATATGACGGAACCCTGAGGGACTCCGGCGCGAATAGGGTGAGGTGACGAGAGTGCACCCTCGATGCGATAGCGGAAGGTGCGATTCAACAAAAAGTCTCGTAAGATGAGCACGAGACGATCTGGCACTCCTAGTTGGTAAAGCTTGTATAACAAGCCGTTGTGCCAGACTTTGTCGAAGGCTTTCGCTATGTCGAAGAATAGCACACCCGTCGTCGCGTTACGCTGCAGACCAGAGCTCAGGTGCTCTACGATACGGTGGACCTGGTGGATACTAGAGTTTTGGGGTCGGAAACCAAACTGCTCGTTGGGAATGAGGCTCTTTGCTTCGGCGTAGTCTTTGAGACGCTTATAAATAAGCCACTCGTAGATTTTGCCGAGAACATTGAGTAAGCTAATGGGACGGTAGCTGAAGGGCTCAGACTTTGGCTTGCCTGGCTTTGGGATACCGATGACGGTTGCTTCTTTCCACGCTTGTGGGAAGATGTTGTTGCTCAAGGCGCCATTGAAGATGGCGGTCATAAGCATTATTAGAGGGGCCGGTAGGAGTTTGTATACCTTGTTGGTAATATCGTACGAACCGGGGGCTTTACGAGCGTGGAGCCCTTTAATGATGTCGTGTACTTCGCCTGGATTGACGGGAGGCAGAGGATCATTGGGGTCTTCGACGGGTGGTAGGGAGGCTCTCCGTTTGACTTCAGCGTCGACCTTGTTCAGGTGAGCTTGGTCTACTGGTTGAGAGCTGGGAGAACATTGGGACTCTAGGCTGTCAGCAAGGCATTCGGTCTTGTCGGTGCTGTCGAAAGCGACACTCTTGTTGGGGCGGATGAGGGGAGCCATAGAGGCCTCCTCGGAGGAACGCAATTTCCTCTGAAGGTGCCAGAAGGCTTGGTGAGTGGGCTCGAGTTCGCTGAGCATCTTGTTCCAACCCTCTGAGCGAACCTCCCCTATGCGTTTCTTTACAGCACACAGGAAGGAGTCGTAGGCACTAATAGCCGCATTCTTCTCGGTTATCAAGTCACGTACGTCAGTAGGTAGTTTCCAGCGATGGTCTTCCATCACCGGAACTTCCCGTGAACAATCCGTAAAAAACGGATTGAACGTGCTCAGTAAACGAGTCGATTGCGGCCATCGTGTCAGCGACTGACACTATGTGGTCGGGGATGGTGTTCAATTGAGGCGACGCGGTGGATTTCAGTCTTTCACTTACTTTCCTCCAGTCGGTTATCATCTGGGTGTGAGGGGGGCGGTTGAGATCAATCGGGCCCGAGTAAGGGGCAAGATGCATGACTACTGGGCGGTGGTCAGAGTTAAGCTCGTGGAACGTCTCTATAGATTGCAAACGGAGGTTCACATTCTTGAGCAGCGCTACATCGAGTATATCAGGAAGATGGTAAGGATTTCCGGGGAAATGAGTCGGGCTCATATGACGGATCCATGTCTTTCGGTCTGCTTTTCACACTTATATCGTTTTGGCGTGCAGTCTTGTCGCTGTGCGATTGCATTAACCTTGGTCTCTGGCTGCTATATACTCAAGTGACGGTAGGATAGCTCATAAGAATGGCAGAAAAATATATAAACACTTGTTTATTTTGGCTGTGACAAGTTTGAACCACCTTCTCTGATCATTATCATAAATTCTTGCCCATATCTCGACTTATTTGGGGCCTCCGCAACATGCAAATGAAGAACTGAAGTGGAAGCTTCAGTATTTCTCTATTAGTCTTCATTTCGGAAGTCTAGTCTTTCTAGCCATATCATCTGTTACACAGTCAGTCCATCGTTGCTTTGGTCTTCCCCTACCCTTATAGCCATCCAAATTCATACTCCAAAACTTGCCTCACGACGGTTTTACGTCCGAGGGGACGCTGGTTTATTTTCTGAATAAACAGTCAAAATATTAATTACTTATTTCGCAATTAGGTTATCGTCCAACTCTCTCAAGATTGATATAATGACGATAACAGACGCCCTTATTTCAAATTTCACGCTTCGGTAAGAGCCCTCTTATCTTTAACGGGCCCATTTGCGATATTAGAGATTACTTGTTCCGATGTAGCGAGATGAAATTGAGATAGCCTCTTTAGTGACTAAAGCATTTCTAAATGTTTATTTTTCGAACAGTGTTTTTTTTATAACGATCAGCCTATACTTTTACGACTGCTGGGAAACAGGCCTCCTCTCTGTTAGAGGGAGTGGGCCATAATCCAGCACGCGGGCCGAGTGCGGGTTGGCAGATGTCACATGTCTTCGAATTTTAGGTTCTAGGACATGACATGCAATTGCATTTACTTGAGACTTATTCATAATTTATATGAAATGTTCATAAATAATAACTTATACCTAATTAATGTACAAAATTAAGGATATAATAACCTAACTTAACTAAAACTATACACATCAAAAAAGTCTAAGCAAAACATACCAATTTTACAATGTGTTTTCGCATTAAATCCTTAGTATTTCTTATTTATATTATTTTTAATGCTATTTTGAAATTAAACAACAATTGTTTATTTTTTTGTTTTAATAATCTTAACTAAACTTAAACTAAAATTAAATGGTTGTACAAAAATTGCATAAATTAATACAAAGTGTGGCCAGCAAGTTCTCAATAACAGAGGAGCTGTTATTGAGAACTTGCTGGCACCGATTATTCATAGAATCGATGAGACTGTTAATGTTATCCCGCGGCAATTGCTCCCAATGAAATTTTAGAGCCATGCATGCTCGATGGGGTTGAGGTCTGGCGATTGTGCAGGCCAAGGCAGTACCAGGATGTTTTCCCTTGCCAAGTACTCTCGTGTGTATAACGTGAAATCGGAGCCAAGCGTTTCTGCGAATGGTAACCTTAGAACATCCTCAACGTAATTTACAGCGTTCATGTTACCATTTACAAAAACGAGCTCAGTTCGTCTGTTCTTCATAATACCCGCCCATACCATAACTGTTGAGCCAACGTATGGATGCACTTCCTGAACGCACCTCAGTCTTCCAGTATTTCCAGGACGACGGTACACTGTTACCCTTCTAGTATCAGGCTTGAACCCAAATCAAGACTCGTCGCAAAATAAAATTTTATCCCATTGTTCTCGGGTCCATGTAATGTGTTCCCTATACCATTCATTTCGACGAGCGCGATTCCCGTGACGTATCGGTGAGCACCTAATTGGCCGTCGTGCTCGTAGGCCATACTCATGCAGTCGATTTCGCATAGTTTGGCAGCTAACAACAACACCACTTGAATTTTAACCTATCTCTCGGGCGGTTAACAGTGGCTGGCGTCTTACAGTCATTTGTATGTATCAGTCAGTTGACAGTCAGTTGTATATATCTTGCCGTGTGGTTGGACACCTTCCTCGACCTGGGTGTTGCTCAGCAGGATCTCCCGTGTTAGTGTAACGCTGATGAAGATGCCAAATAACGCTTCTGTTGACACCAAAATACCGAGATACCTGAGATTGACTTCATCCCGCTTGCAACATCCCTACAGCTCTTTGCATTTCACCTGTGTTCAAATGACGTCGCTCCATGACGTAAAAAAGTCTCAAAATCCAAATTCGTTCCAAACTTTTTTCAAATTATTGTTTAATTCATAAAATTGATACAGAATACTAAATTTTAATAAGCAAAGAATACGCTATAAAATTCGCAAAAATGCATTCGCTTTTGAATTTGTAAAAAAAAATGATACTCGATTTTTTTTTACAACCAGCCAGTATGTCCTCTAGATCAAAAAAGTTTACATAGGTATTACCTACTTCGTAAGAAATTATATAATAATTGATTAATAATTTGAAATAGTATGTGTTGCTTAGACTTTTTTGATGTGTGTATTAACAAAACTAAAATATGTCGTGGAAAAATTCATCCGCATAGGTGTCGACTGGTAATGTACCCAAGAGACTGGCGAAATTGCCAAGTTGTTCTTCAAAGTAGCGAACAGAGCTTGTCTTTTTACTAACTACGTGTTTCTGTTAAAAAAAAAAAACTTTCACTCTTATCTTCATAATAGCGTAGGTATCAAGCCACAAGATTATACATGTTTTTTTTAATGAACCATAAACCAATTCGCATGAATAAAACACCTGAATATGAAGAATATCAAGTTCTTAGCGCTTAAAACACTGACATCTACATATGTAGTAAAACACTGTCTATATACAAACCCAGTCGTACATTGTTCCATAACTCAAAGCATCCATCGAATCGCTAACCACGACGCTATCCAGATTCTCCACCAAATGAGTAATCTAAGGCTATGTTTTGCAAATCAAGCAGCATAGCTGTGTTCCTAATGTGGAACGGTGTGCTAAATTACAGGCACATTCGGCTCTTGAATTTTGCCTGTTGCGTTGGTAATACCTGTTTTGCAGTGATTCTAGCATGATCACGTGTACTATACACGTAAAGTAAATTCGATCTATTTTAAAATTCAAAGCATTTTACCCATAAGTGCTGTGCACACCTTTAAGTGACAAATTCACTCTAGTCTTTAGATTCAATTGTTATAGATAGTACCCCAAAAAATGTATTAGTGAATAAGTCGTTGGAGTGCCATAAATAAATAAATAATACCTATTTCCTTAGTTTTAAGACTTTATATATCTGGCTGAAACATATTTTGCTTGGTTAATAAATTATGATTTTGCAAAAATGTTAATAGATTTGGTATTTTCGATAAAAAAATCGTTCAAATTTAAACAAATTCGTATTAAATAGACGGCTGAAACCGTGACATAGGGGTGAATTCACACGTCAAAGAATTAACCCAGTATATTATCCGTGAATTATCCCATTCGTGCAGTTCAGTTATGATCACAAGCACACCATCCACACATTTTTTTTTTCTTTTTGATTTGCCAACGCATACATTTGTGTCAATCCCAATTTCATTTTGACAGTTCAAAAAATATCATTGCGTTACTGAGCAGACGACATTTTTGAAGTATATGAAGACATGGTATAGCAATTTCCATAAAAATCTTTCGTATTGCGTTTGGATTGAAAGTGTTTTTTTTTAACGATTATTGTGCAGTGCAGGTTGGAAATGGTTCTGTCAAAACCCTCCGTTTTGACAATGGAATGAAATACTTTTAATTTAGTTGTGCACACATTGGTATATTTTATGCCCAAGAAATAATAACAAGATAATAAAACCGTCTGAGTTTCTTCAACTACGTATTTTAAAAAGAAGACTTATTGTACTCATTAGAGGCTCAAAAAACAGATGAGAAGATTTTTTTTCTTTTAGCTCCTTTAACGAGGGCTGGAGTGATAATGAGGGTCCAAGTGCTTTGTATGGGCAATTTCGTTAAGTTTCTAATAATCCATATTAATTGTGTTGTTACATTTTGTTGGTTGTTTTAAAGGTAATTCTGCGGTATTGTAGGTTAATAGGTCTTAAGAGTAAGTCTAGTATAAAATTGTAATGTTATTTTTGATATTTATTTTTTGGCAGAAGCTTGTATTTAAATATACGCTATGGGAATGTTTCCTAAGTACCTCCTTCTGTTGAAATCTTACTTAACCTACTTACTCTTAACTTTCCTATAACTTCAATTTTGTAAATGGGAAACTGAGTTTGTTAGCTTGTTACGCTTTCACCCTAAAACTCCTGAACGAGTTAGAAATAAATTTGGCACACAGATAGACCATCACCTTGGTAAGGACATAAGCGCTACTTTTCGTCCTGGATCGCAGACGAAGTCGCAGGCAACAGCTAGTTACTAATATTATGAATTTGAAAGTTTGTATATTTGGATGTTTGTTACTCAAACACGCAAAAACGGGTGAACGGATTCGGAAGAAATTTAGCAGATAGTTTAAAACCTGGACTAAATACGAGTATTGTTATCAATTACTCATACATTTTTCAATTCTTTCTGGATCCCATTCCGAAGTCCACGCAGACGAAGTCGCTTGTAAAAGTTTTTTTCTTTTAAATTAGTTATTGTATTCAGTTAAAGTTTTGTTAACAGCAAACTAGCAGACGGCGATTCAATAGTCGACATTCGAAAGTTTTACGGTAAGTGGGTAATTTTCAAATAACGTTAAAGTTTTGTCGAACAGATAGGAACATGGATTGTCAGACATTCAACGACTAATAAAATGCCAGTAAGCTGCGAAACCGAAAAAATATACATTTACTTACGAAGTCTACATACATGTTAAAATTCAATTAAACATGTTCTAAACATCGCTAAAGCTTAACTAATTACGAGTGGGATCTAAATTCAAAACGCTGAAGTTTTAACCGTGTTAATAGAACTAGTACCGAACTGATAAATTGGTTAGGGAAGCAAATCTACTACTGAATAGAAAAGTTGGGTAGAGATTCCGGTTTCGTCTAAACATACATTACTTGATTTCAGGATGGTTAGGGTTGGCTAAAAACCATTTTATTGTGACAAAAATCATAACAGCCTATTAGCAGTAGGGCGAAGGCCTTTTCTCATATACAGAAGGTATGAGAATTGATAATACGCTCGCTCAAGAGGGGATGGCGGTTACATTACTAAAAAATTTAAACGAGTTGACCGAAATGAAATAAATACTAAAATAAATAATACTTCAAGATACAGGACCTGACTAAGTTTTCAATTCCTTAAAACTCTTAAAAAGAGGGACAATTTTCATCAACAGTCATGTGAATTTTAAAAACATCCCCTATTTGACCCCCATGGAGGATTACTTAATAAAGTAGATAAAACAATTGTTTTGTTATTTCTTAACAAAAGCAATATCAATTTAAACCCAAGAAATGCTAAGTTTCCCATGCAAACTTTTATCCCTATATCACCCACTTTAAGGAATATTTTTGAAGTGAAAAGTAGCCTACGTCAACAAGATGCCATTTATATCCTTACCAGTTTTTTTTTTCAAAATCCGTAAATTAGTATAGGCTTTAAATGGTAACAAACACACTGGACATACCTTTCAAAGAAAAGTTCAGGTTTCATCACGATGTTTTCCTTAACCGATGTCTGTAATGTTCAAGATAAACACAGAAAGTAAATATGAATCGAAAAAATCACGTTTATATAAGAGACAGTGCTAGGCCATCACGAAATGAAATAGGAAAAAAGCCGAAGATCATTATTATGTAACAATGGAATTTCACGCCTGTTTTACCATTAGGCAGGGGTGACCAAATACAATAGTAAACCTATACTTCGATAGTTATGTTTCTTCTTTTTATGTGTCTCGGGATCATTTGGTACAAAGCTGTCATAAAGAGAACTTTGTGTGTGAAGCAAATTCGTATGACCAATCTGTAGAATCTCTAAAGCCAATATTTTTTAAGAGTAAACGTGTAGTTTCTTGCCGGCTCTTCTCATAGGAATCGACCAATTCGAACCGTGCCACCTCGCTTCTGACGTTTCGTAAGTGCCCAAGGTATTTGTTATATCCATGTAATACTATAAATTCAAAAGGAACTCTGTCTATAAGTTACCTTTTCACGCCTAAACCACTGGCGGATTTCTATGGAAATTTGGCCAGCAAAATGAGAAAGAACATAGCCAATGTCCTTTCTCATTTTGCTGGCCAAATTTTGTCCCAGTAGCACGTTCCCGTGGAATAATTATTTCATAAGTTTCTTTTTAATGAAGATACAATTCTCGTCAGTTTATATTTATTTTATTTTTTCAAATGTGAAGAGTCTTTAATCAATTGGCCAACTCATGTAGGACACATTTTCCTAAATGTGTTGGGGTAGGCTTCCTGTGGCTGGCCATCGACGAGGCGAGGACGCGAACCCGGGAGAGGATGTTGGAGACTCTGGACGGGGATCCGTGGGGGCGACCGTATAAAGCGGT
The DNA here is from genome assembly GCA_963555695.1 of Dasypolia templi. Taxonomy (NCBI): domain Eukaryota; kingdom Metazoa; phylum Arthropoda; class Insecta; order Lepidoptera; family Noctuidae; genus Dasypolia; species Dasypolia templi. Next base: position 4,719,964 of record OY743137.1, on the reverse strand, counting down.
TCGAGGGCAACTTCGAGCCGTGGCGCCCCCACTTACGGAGAGTCTCCAACCCGAGCTGCTGGAGGAGGTGGTAGCTGCCCTCTTCCCGGTGAGAGCGGAGCATGTTCCGCCGCCGATGGCTTTGCCCGCAGCCGCAGAGTCTGGAGAGGAGGAGGAGGAGAACGCCATCAGCGTCCCAGAGGTGACACAGGCAGAGATGAGGGCGGCCGTGATGCGGCTCCGGGCCATGAACGTGGCTCCGGGGCCCGACGGAATTCACGGCCTGGCTTTGGCCCTCGCTCTGAAGGAGTTGGGGCCCCAACTGAGAGGACTCTTCACAGCGTGCCTTGAGCGGGGCTAGTTTCCCAGTCTGTGGAAGATTTGACGTCTGGTCCTGCTCAGGAAGGCGGAGCGACCTGCCGACTCGCCGTCTGCATACCGGCCCATAGTGCTGCTCGACGAGGTGGGCAAGCTGTTCGAGCGCATACTCGCAGCCCGCCTTGTCGGCCACTTGTGCAGAGAGGGGCCGGACCTGGACGAGAGCTAGTTCGGCTTTCGGCATGGGCCCTCTACCATCCACGCTGTCGATCGAGGGTGAGAGTCCTGGCATAGGAAACAGTGTCCCGGGGCGGGGTGGTGCTGGCGGTGTCCTTGGACATCTCCAACGCCTTCAACACCCTGCCCTGGAGTTGTATTCGGGAGGCACTGTGTTATCATCGGGTGCCTCTCTACCTCCGCCGTATCGTTGCGGCTTATCTGGCGGGGAGGTGTGTCACCTCTTGGGACGTGATGGCGGAAACCAGCGCCAGGTGTCGTGCGGTATTCCACAGGGTCGTGGGACCGTCCCTGTGGAACATCGGGTACAACTGGGTGCTGAGGGGAGAATTCCCAACGGCAACCGACCCGCTAGTCACGGCCCGGGGGAATTCGTATAGGGAGGCAGCGTTGCTGGCGACGGCTGCGGTATCACAGGTGGTGAGCCGCATACGGCGCCTAGGCCTGGCGCCATATTGAGCAGCGTCGGTCGCAGCTTCGCGAGGTCCTGGTGGCGGAATGGCGGGACAGGCTCTCACGCCCTACCGCCGGCCTCGTCACCATCGAGGCGGTCCGGCCAGTGCTCCACCTCTGGCTCGGCAGGAGGCACGGCTCCCTGTCGTTTTGGGCGACGCAGGTGCTCTCGGGGCATGGTTGCTTCGGGAAGTACCTGTGTCGCATAAACAGGGAGCCGGACGCCTGGTGTCACCAATGCGTCGACTGCCTGGAGGACACGGCGTGGCACACGCTGGCAGAGTGTGAAGCTTGGGAGGAGCCGCGCCGTGCCCTCATCTCAGAAGTAGGCAGTGACCTGTCGCTGCCGACCGTAGTGAGTTCGATGGTCGGCAGCGTCGAGTCCTGGGACGCGGTGGTTTCCTTCTGCGAGACTGTCATCTCGCAGAAGGAGGCTGCGGAAAGGGAGAGAGAGAGATCTAGACTCTCGACCCGGCCCGCAGCAGACGCACTGGGCGTTGGAGGAGGGCGGACAACGCCCTCTTCCGGCCCATCGCCCCCCTACATCAGGACCCGAGAAGGCGGCGCGCGTAGTGTTCCTCGCGCGCCGACCACAGAAGTTGCGGGGGGAGTACACCTCACTCCCCCCGCCCGAGACAGGGCCCGCGCAAGCGGGCCGGCACTAGCCGCGGTTGCGGAAGAATTATGTGTTCCCGCGACCCCGGCGTAGGTGAGTGAGTGATGGAACACCGGGTTGGTTTTTAGTCGGTAAGAGTCCGACAGACCCCCCCGCCCGTCCCAATAAAGCCAAAGAATGCGACCCTATAAAGTGTTGACTGCTTTTTGTTTGACGGGGACAGAAAGAACTGTACTATCTATCATCAGTAGCGAGCTGTCTAAAGGCTGAGCCAAAAACGTTTCTATCTCCAATTTTGGCGTACTGGAGATAGAATACCTACCAATCTCTGGTTTTAACGTCCCAATAAAGCCAAAGGATGCGACCCTATAAAGTGTTGACAGCCTTTTGTTTGACAGGTACCGAAAGAATTACACTGTCATCAGTAGCGATCTGTCTTTAGGTTATTGAGCTTGGCCGTTACTGGGTTACAAGATACCTACTCCTTCGTAAGACTGGTTTCTAGTATTTTGGGCTTCTTGCTACCTGATATAACTGTTAGAGATCTACGAATGACAGCTCAGGCCAATGGCTTATAGTGCTTTCCCAGGCACGGATACGATAAGAAACTTTTTTGTTACTAGCTTTAGCCCCACCACTTCGTCCGCGTGAAATTTCTTGTTCCTCCGACTCACCCAATCGAACCGCATTGCCTACCCGCGCTATGATTTCGTTTTGGCTAATTGTTATTTCTTGCCATTTGTTTCTTCCTGTTCGGTTTCCTAGGGGGTCCTAGCGTGATGTTAAATAGCCAATAGCCTTCCTCAAAACTTAGGCTACTAAATGATTAATAAGAAATAAAAAGATTTTTTTAATTCTGCCTGGTAGTTCCAGATTTTGGGGCATTCAAACAAATAAACAAACAATCTCTTTAGCTTTATAGTATACTAGCTGCTCCTCGTGGTTTCACCCGCATAAATCTTGATCCCGTGGGAGTACTGGGATAAAAACTACTATATGTGTTAATCCCGGTTATAAACTATCTGTGTGCCAATTTTTTTACGTGAAAGAGTAACAAACATCCATCCATACTCACAAACTGTCGCGTGTATAATATTAGTAGGAAGTAGGATTATTAGTATAGATTATTGTGTCTGGTCCAAATAATCAGTTGTTATCTGCGGCTCGACATGCGACTCCAACAAAGGAAACGGAAGTTTGAACAAACGCGTAATTCATTTATTAATTTATTATTCTGTTGTATTTCATTTTATGAGTGGGACTTCGGTTCTTTCCTAGGATTCCACATTGAAGTAGATACTGTAGAGTTACTTTTAAATAGATCCAAATAAATTATCTAAATGGTAGTGAACACCGCATCAAAATCTGTTTTGCAGTTTAGGAGAACAACGCGGTCACATAGACGGACACGAGAAGTGACGTTAATTTATAATATTTATAGAGTGCCTTAAATACATTATACCTATTCCTTTTTTTTAACTTTTGTAGTCAAAAAGGAACCCTTATAGTTTCGCCATGTTCGTCCGCCCGTCTGTCCGCAGCTTAGCTCAGAGACTCTTAGTACTAAAAAGCTGTAATTTGGCATGGATATACATATTAGCTCCGCCGACAAAGTGTGTGTGTTTTTTAGAAGGTACCTTCCCTACATGAAAACTCAGGATTTTTTTCTGACTGAGACTATAACCAAAAATATTGCGGGTGTGTGAAAACTATTTTTTGCTTTAAAGTGCAATTTTTTATTGGAGTCAGGTAAATCAGGGTCGCGGGATGTTCGAAAGAGATACCGTGGCCTTAGCACAGGCAGCTGAAGGAACACGGGTGGGTTTTAGTCAGTAAAAGTCTGACACGCCCTTCCACTATATAAATAATATTTTTGTATGTGGGATTATTTATTTCCTCAAAGCCTCCTAATGAATGTATGGATTTTAAGACATTAAGAGTCCACTGATTCGATATCACAGCGGGTGACCACCCAAAAAAAAGGTCCTGCCACCAGCTAAATTGTTGTTTTTGGATATGTGAAAAGGGTCACTGCGGTAGTATATACGAGTATAACGAAGTTAAAAGGAAAACTATCACAGTCCTGGCTGGAGGCCTTAATTTATTAGAGCAACCACAGGCAAGTCCGCTTAAGCAGACGACAACCTCATAGGTTGACCTGCAAGATGCCATTCCCAAAATAAAAAAAAACTATCACAGTTAAGTTGGCCTAACAAGTAAAGAAGAAATTGTCGACCAACTTATATTTGCAGTTGCAATGTTTTTAAAGTAAACGTTTTTCAACTACAATATTAAGTTTGTTCTTGGAACAAATTCATCGAAGTACGAAAGCCTTCAAAGTGCGTGATCTGACAAGCCTTTGGCCGGTTTTCGACTGAAGCGTTGTCGCATTGATGTAAACATAATTCATAAATTAAAATGTGTAAAAAATATAATTTCAAGTTTACATGTATGACATTAATTATTACATTTACTAATACTAGGTTACAGCCTCTTTGGTTTTTAGAAAGCACGATAATTAAATATCTAACCTAAACAAAAATCAATAAGGTATTTCATCGGGTTTATCCTTAAATATTTACAGTAAATATCACTTTGAACAAAGGTTTTTTTTTTTTTTTTGGAGAGCCTTTAAATTTGTAAGAAATTGTAAGTGCTTTCTCCACCTGAATTAAATTAACCTTTATGTAACACCTTGTATATTTCTCACCTCAGTCTTATAAAAAACCATTATTATTTATATATGTCGTCATCAGAATCATCCAATGGTATATCATCATCCTCTTCATTCTGTCCCGAAGAACTTTCACTTTGTTGAATTAATCGTTGACTGCTTTTCTGCTCCTGCAGCATTTTGTGCGTGGTTCTCTGGAAGAATCCTCTCTGTAAAGAAAATACGTTTTGTACTCTACACATGGAACTATTAAAAAAGGACTGTAGTAAAAGAGGTTATCTAAAGAGATTATCTAATTGGAAAAAAATGTTATTCTGCAAAAACAAAACGCACATTACAAAAAACAATACATAAAATATACTCATTTTTTTTTATTGATTAGTGCGTTTTGTTTGTGCAGAATACACAATTTTTTCTTTCTTCATTCATTCTTTAATAATTTCTCGGTGATATTATCGTGGACATCCACGTCTAGGTCACAGTATCACGATAACACAGATAAGTAAAATAAATGGATATACATGGTAACAGAGCATCAAATTTTTCGTCGGTTTTAACAATATTCGTAATTGATGGATTCAAAACTTACCTTGTACAATATGGTCACTATCACTGCCAGTAGCAACAGGCCAAGTAGCACACAAATCAGTATCAATGTCCAGGTAATACTCTCTGGTTCCAGGATCAGCGTAGTTGTCACTTGAAACTCGCTGAAAATATTTAAAAAAGAAACTATTTGAATAACTTCGCGCGTATGTTCTCGGAAGTTAGGCAGAGGTGAGAAGGTATCTACTATACCTTAGAAATATCGGGATTGAAATTATGTTATGTCCTAATTCAAGTCATGCAGGGCTAACATGCCAGACGCGACAATTACTCACTCTCGTATTTTCTCGTCGCGTCTATACCGTCACTTTACTCGTTTTCTGACAGCACTGCCATACAAAATACTTGACTTGTTCTGTCAAACTTGATGTTTTCTCGTTAAACCCTAACATGACCACCTAATTTATCTCGTATTTTGATAATTCAACGTGAGAACATCGTGATTTTCTCTAATTTAGTCGTCCTCGATTTTGACGACGAGAAGAGTAGACAAAATACTGATACAAAAAAAAAAAATTGAATATCCAACATAACATGGCAAATTCATAATTATACTTATTTTCATTCTAGTTCTATTAGACAACATGAAAAAACTTAATTGAAATACTGAATTGACATAATTGATTTGATTGAATTGAATGAAAATACTTAGTTTTAAACAGCCTACTATATACACATTGGAATGAAGTTCCTTTCGGCGGCCGCGAGAGAAAATTTGGCTCAGGGAAGCACTATTACGTAGATGGGCATCAAGTGAAGTAATAATCAGTCTAGTTTGTCAATTATGGTGATTATCGAAATCTAGGGAGTTATGGCTGTACCTGCCTACGCAACATAATTACGAAAATCGCCAGTTGAGTCCGCAAAGTTGGTGAGTAAAAGCAATATAATGTGTTTTATGGTGATTGTTACAATATCAACCTTTGCTTTGTCGAATAGTGACCTTCGGCCGATTTATCAATTGTGGTGGATTGTCTAGTGAGTCTAATAAGTGCCACTAATTGTATATTTTAATTTTAGCATGCCAAAGAAAAACAGTAAAAAAGTCGGTTTCATGGAACTAAACAATAATTAAAAGAGGTGGACGTTAAATCAATACAGAACATACTTTATTCCATGCGTAAAATCGACCGATGTTGCAGTGATAAAAATGATTTGTTTTTAATAACTTGGCTACATTGGTTTCTCGTCGCGAGATACAGAAGTGTCAAAGTGCCTTTTTCGAGTTTACTCGAGCTTGGCGGTCATGTTAGGTGTAAGGATGACGTCAAAATCGTAGACAAATTTCGAGAAAACGAGATATCGAGCGTTCTCGCGCTTGTCATGTTAGCCCTGCTGGTCTACTTATGTGACAAATTTCATCCAAATCCGTTGAGCCGTTTTAGCGTGAAATCGTAACAAACAAACACACAAAAATCTAAAATGTTTTCTCTTTATAATCTTAGTTTAGATAACATTTTCTCCTCTACTGACAGTTATTTCTCCTCCACCGAACATTATTACTCCTGACATTAGTCTGTTTATATGTACATAGGTACCTATGCTTTTACTATTGCATTTTATAAACAATTATGTGTTATTTCTAAGGATAATACTTTTATTGCACCGGCCATGATTCCTCTCTGCATCACCCTAAGGTTGGCTGTTAGAAAATGTTATATTTTTTTTTACTTTTGTGTTACGCTTTAATCCCAACTTATATTATAGATCCTAAAGTAAGTTTGTTTGTTTGTTACGCTTTCACGCTAAAACGGCAGAACGGATTTGAATGAAATTTGGCACATAGATAGACCATGATCTGGGTAAAATCAAAAATAAAATATTTTATTTCACATAAACCTACATGTGCACTTATGAAACGTCAGATTCCAGGTGCACGGTTCCAATTGGTCGTTTCCTATGGAGAAGAGCCGGCAAGAAACTCCATGGTACTACATACTCTTTTAAAAATATTTGTCTTTTACAATGTTTTTTAATTACAGTGTTAATAGGTATGGGAGGACAGTGTAGGCCTGTCAACAAGTACCATATGTTAAACAAATAGACAATGGTCTATAAATTTACATACCACAAGGCCTACGACGTTCTCACATTTACAAAATATAAAATTATCTAATCAAGTAAAATCATAAACTAATTAAAAATTGTAGGAGTTATGTAAAAGTCAATATATAATAAAAAATAAAAATTAAACACCATTATTTGGGAGCAGTTATTAGAAATTTACATAGTGATGCTGTTTATGAGGTACCAGGGAAGCCACATGTGCAGAGGGAATTATTGCCAAACTTTCTTGTCTTCGACGTAGTCTTTAATCTTATAGGACATAAGGTACTTTTCATCCCGGTTTGCAGACACATTCGCGGGCATGAGCTAGTAAATAAATACATAATAACACTTTGCTTCACCTAGGAAGAGAACTCATGCATAGCTGGCGCACTAGCGTCCACAAAACCTTCAAGGCAGTCAGCAACCCAATTGCGTTACACACTCTCTACAAAACCACAAGAATTTTGAAGGAAATTTGTAATCCATTGCTTCATTTGTTTGAAAAATTCGTTTGCTCGACAAGTAAATAACGCAATGTATGATGTTGAATTGTCAAAATAAAAGGTATTGCAATATTGTAATTGTGTTACGCAATTATTAAATTATTATGTTAAACCATCGTGCATGTTTTTGAATAAGAACCTTATAGAAATCAAAAAACAGTTTCTTATACAAAGCTGACTTGCTTTTCCTGTTCACTTTAGACATTGGCAGAATAGCCGAAATCGGATTTGCTTGCCATTATAAATAAAGAATATAATATACAAAGCTGACAACTTAGTCCGGTCCTAGGTTATTTGGAACTTTACAATGGCCGGCATAAAGTTCGAAATACAAAAACTGACTCGAAGGTTTTGGATCGGGCTAAAGTTAAATCGTGTTTTGTATTATGACGGATACTGATGTTATTTTAAACAATAATGTAGTAAGCTTAATTACTCACGTAATACGATGTTTGCTATGAACAAGTAGGAATGTGGTGGCGTTGTATGTGTTGTTCTCTTTGAGATAATTTCCTGAAAAAAATAAATGTAGTTTTATTTTAGTTCTAAACTATGACAAGTTCATAATTGGAATATTCATAATATCCGGACAATTTCCAGTTAAGTATCTTAATTGCCAGAAAACATAGCAATACAGTTTTTTATCTGTGAGCTTGTGTCTATCCGGATACTACGATTGTGAAGGGTCCTGAGTACTAATTGAAAAATACTACATTTACCTTCTTTACTGAGGTCCATTTGTAGTGATACATAAACTGTGTAAGAAACTTTGGCGGGCACTGACCAAACGCATTCAAAGACACTCATGTTACTTTGTTCACATCCACTTAGATTGCTTGTAAAGTTGGCCTGAAAAATGGAAAATATAGATCTTTTACTAAGGAAAAATCATTTGGGAAAGATAGTACGTATTATCCATATTATTATAAACTATATGTTCGTACTCGGCGTCACCCGGGGTTAATATCATACAAAAATAGCATCGAAATTTACGACTTTCCCCGATTCTTTCATATAAACCTTGTCTTGAAAATTACAAACACAACAAAAAAATTATTAGCGAAATAGGTGCAGACGCTTTGAAGTGATGCGAAGTGATTTTTTGCCAATTGACGCGAGTATATTATTTATTTATATTTATTAATATTATTTCGTTGTTTTTTTTTAGGTTGAGTCAATCAACTGGGTCTACACATACTTTTTATTCAGGGTGGCGGGGGCCAACATGAATAAAAAGTATCTGTAGACCATGAACCAAGCAAACCTCGTGATAGTAAGTTGACACTGTTGCCTGTTACACCAGCCCCAGAAGCAAAACTGCAATGTCTCCTGTCAGCATGTAATTGCATTTAAGTGGGCACGCCCTTTATGCCTGAACGCTTTCATTTAGGTATTTAGTTCTGTTTACGTTTTCATCATTTATTTCTGCTTGAGTATAGTTTCAATGTTTTTGTCAAAGTCAAATTCAAAGCATTTATTTCTAATAGGCACATAAAAATGCACTATTGAACGTCAGATTTTACATTAAAAATAGTATTGACTCTAGGCGCCCCTTCCAAAAGATAGTTTCGTATGGAGAAGAAGGGGCAAGAAACTCCACCGGATCTCTTTTAAAATGTTTAACAATATTTCGTATACATTAATTATATTTCCATATGTGAAGACGAAGCACCAAGAATGAAAATACTGTACCACAATTGGTAAAAATATAAAATAAAGCAAAGAGATATAAAATCACGTGATAGGTACATGGTGCTCACACATTTACAAATAGTAAAAGTAAGTATATGATTTCCCTAAAATATTAATAAGGAATAAGTCAGTGTGTGAGTTGAGTAAAAATAACAAATTACCTATACAATTAAATTATCAAACAGAATGATTTTGTCTAGACTGGATTGTTATATGGAGCTGGACCATGTATTATATAAATATAATGGCAAATAATTTAATATCACGTTTTGTGTTTCGTAATGTTAATTACTATTACCTACTTACTATTGTATGGAATCAAGTTCTTCTAACTGAACAGACAGCTGTGCTGCTGGGGAGTTTGTTGCGCCACTTCTTCTTCCCAGCTAAAGCACTAGGAGGTCGTGAAGGGCGGGCTATTTGTTCAGAAAGTGCTGATTCTTAGCCTAGTTTGAATTAATGACTTTTGATTTTGAATTACATCGATCGGTTCCCATACCGGAACGCAACAGCGCTGCTTCGCTGAAGAAATAGACTTGGTGGAAGTTTTTTTTTTAAATTATCCTTCCTTGTCACACAGCTGAGTCCAAGTCCCCCAAATTCTCCCAGGAATCCTTTTGCAGAGCCACCTGGATTCAACCCTTGCGGTACGCGTCTAGGTCACCACCAATTCCTGGGCCAGCTTTGGCGGCGCCGTCTTTCTCAGGCACTCACCGTGTGAAGACTGATGCCCAGCGGTCACTATAACTGCGGTTGACGTGACCCGCTCAATCCCATTTCAGCTTGGTTACTCCCATTAAATTACTCCTTCACAAAGAGCATATTCTTTATAGTACTATTCTTTACAGATACTTGCCTTTTCTGGTCTTCTTATGAAAACAACTGTAGCCGACGAGTCGGAGGGTCCAAGATTGGTGATCTGAAACAACGATATAATATCTTCTATCAAGTGTCAAAATGAACATTTTAACACAATTCATCATTGAAAACTTACTGAAAAATCACTTAGCCCGATCCGGGTCACCAACAACCGTACTATGCAATACTTCTTGAGACAAATGTACGAGAGACGACGAAGAAAATACTTACTTCGAAATAGTGTTTGAACGTAACGTTTGCACCAGCTGCTAAGTTGTCTCTTGAAACAATTAACGTTGCATTTAACATTGCTTTCCTAAAACAAACACACTCTTCAATATAAGTACCAATCTAGCAGATCAATCTCATTTTTCATTAATGTTATTGTAATAGGTATCGATACCAGTATTTTGAATTGCCGTAAGGGGCGGCTGAACGAATTGTATATTTCGTTTTGTTTTGTTTTATTATAATCACCAATTTCATATCAATTGTTAAACTTTGGAAATATGCTCAACCTAAGAATTTTCACATTATATATTCTTAGGTTGAACGAATTTTCAACAGTCTCGAATCGCATTTTGGTTAATATATATGACGTAAAACAGGGCAGCAATATGCAAAAAAATAACAATTTTGAATTTGGAGGGCTACGGCTGAGGATTTACCTTAAGGAACTTTTTGGTGAATTCAGAATGTATTCTATATAGATATACTTATAAACGAGTATATCCTTACCCAATTATACTAAAATTCGATTCATGGTTAATATTAATATCCAACTCCTTAACATCATCATTGGTAATATTTCTATACAATGCATCGCTCAATTCCGCTCTAATTTTCAGATCTTTATCTTCGGTATCATTGATATTATGGTTCATATCGTAATCTAGTTCTAACTCCCATACAAAATCTTCGTTTCTTAGTAAAGGAGATGGAACATCGCAGCTCATTTCCAGTTCCTGAAGAGAGCAGGCACTTGGGATTCTTTTAGGTGGCATCGGTAAAGAGATGTTCACTTTAGCGGCATACGCTGGTTCTTCTGTATTCAGGATTGTGATCCTGGCTCCTAGAGTTGTGTTTGACCCGGGAATATAAGGGCTGAAAACAATGAGCATCTTGAATGATTAAGGGTTTTTCAATGGAAGAGAAGCTGTTTGCATGGGAAGAGATCTATGGATAGAAACAAAAAAAAATGTGATAAGCTGATTACTATAAAGTATAAGTTCAATTATGGGTAAATTTTTCAATGGTCAAATAACTTTTTTCTGAAGAATAATTAAGACAATTTGACATAAATTTTCCATACAATAATTGTCAAACCACAATATTTTTGATGAATTTAGTTTTTGAATGATTTACATCCGAACAACAGAATCAAAAAAAAAACTTACTTGTCCAAAGCCTCCAAGGTCATGACCAGCCAAGGAGTACAGATCAGATCTTCACCACAATCTCTCACCAGCTGAATAAGGAATGAAGTCTTCAAAGTCGAGGTTTCGGATAACCTCGCAGCGTTCATCAGAAATGTTGTGGAATTCTCTGTAAATAAAGGAAAAAAACATGGTTCCATTGAATTGATGTAAAAGTGGCATAGTGGAAGGACTAGCAGAAGTCATGTTACTCTTTGGTTTATTGAGACCTTGTGTTTCTTAATTCTTACCTTTCATTAGTTCGTCCGGTTCTAATTGAAATATCAAAGATATTGGTTTCGACAAGTCGGCAGTTGGCTGAAAAAACCGTTGCATTAAAGTTTGATATTTGAATTGTTTAAGAAAAGAGTATTTGACTACTATCAAAAATGTACATTAATTAATACTTATTCAGATGTAAGGTATAATAAAGACGATTTAAAACGAAAACTAAAAACCTTTGGTGTTAAAATGGATAAGTTACCCACTTTTGAAATTATTCCTGTATCCTTGTTACGCGCGCGGCGCAAAGTTAATAATGCTGTCTTTGTCTAGCATTGACTTTAAAACACATAGAACTTCGTTATTTTTTTAGATGCTTTAACAGCTTTCCGTTCCAGCTTTAGGCTTAACCCTAAGTGGAACTATCGAAAGGGAATACGCGCATAGAATAGCACCGCGTTTGTGCCTGGACCATTTGGGGGGTGGGTTTAGAGACTTGCTGAATCGCTAGAAATAATGTGAAACTATTTGGGGGTTTTAGAGGGTCTTCTGAACCCGCCAAACAACAAAAAATACAACTTTTTTTTTGTTGCCAAAAACAAAAAAAAACAAAAAAAAATTTTTGGTCAGAAGCGTGAATATTTATTGATAAAGCAATGGGTTAGGTATGTTTAGAAGGTAGAGAAGGTAGAGAGCTGAGCGAGCGAAGAGAGCAGTGCCGCTGCTGCGTGCGGCGAGCGCTACTTCTAAGTTAGATTTCATACCGACTAATTCCAATTATATTCAAGTAATGCAATAATAAAGATTAGTCAGTAATGGTGGAATGGACGGTTAGGTAAATATTTCGGCTGTTCATAATTATTTACGTTCCTAACCTATAACACTACTTTAAATTTTTTATTTGAATAAAAAGGCGTCTCCACCAAAAAAATGTTGTAGAGAAAAAGGTTCAAAAAACCCTCTAGAACTCCCAAATACACCCAAATACAAACGTGCTGATTCGCCAGTAAAACTAAATGTGACATCATTTAGTTTTACTGGCGAATCAGCACGTTTCTTAATTTGATACCCATTTGGCTCCACAGGAGATCTTTCGGCACCAGCTTTTTTAAGCTGTCAGTTTTTTTAACGTTTTGAAATACTTCATGATGAAATACAGTATTTAGTATACTTACATTCACTTCAATAGATTGTTCATCACATATTTCTTTTCCAGGCTTCACATTTACAGTATACTTAGAATCCCCAGATAACATTGCTCTATTGTATTCAGGATCTACGTCGATTTTGGCAATCATATCTAAAAATAACCGTAATTTTTCTTAACTATTTTTCTCATGAAATCTGAGTTGGTAGTTTTTTCACACTGGCCATTTGATTTGAATATGTAATTTTCAATAAGGGTTTTAAAGTTTCAGTCATGAAAGTTATCACATTAACACAAGGTGCCAAATAAAGTCAAGATAGTGGTCAAACTCCTATAGACATACTTACTTATTTCCACATGCGGCCAAGACTTGATCGACGGAGCTGACACACAGAACTTTGCAGCAAACGTAGTAGTATTCTGAGGCAGGTTTATGGCGTTAGGTACATTAATACCAGCGTGCACCTTCATAGTTGGAATACACCGGTATAGAAACGACATTAAACTCTTGTGGGCCCCTATGGCAAGGTCTGAAATGAAGTCTTTTTTTATTCTAATCTATGGATACAATTATGTAAAGGTTACACTTTCTCCAGAATCGACATTATTTTATTTCTGTCCATGAATCTCTTTATGATGTTTGTGTTACTAAAATAATTGGAGAGGCGTCGTAGGACCCTCAGTTGGAACAAAGTTCCTTTCGCTATATATTAGGTTGGGTCGTGGGTTCTTCGAAAGAGATACCGTGGCCCTGGCACAGGCAACTGAAGGAACACGGGTGGGTATAAGTCATTATAAGTCTGACACGCAATCCCATCGCAATCGTCACGGTCAAAATGTTCCACTTTTTTCGGTCTAGCCCTCATTCAAGTGTGTAACATGCGTTAAGGAACTTCGTTCCAATAAAAGTAATAACCGTTAATAATTCAGGTATAAAGTCCTTACATAGTAATTTGCGTTTTATCGAACTGGCCACTCTGATCTCAAATATCTGACGTATGGTTAGGAATTCCAAAATCAAAATTTTATTTTAAATATATGCATGTGTATTTGTGTTAGACTTTAAAGATTTATTGATGATCGCTCTCATAATTGTTTCAGCAAAGGAGACATTGAACTACGTATAAAATAGCTACGTATAAGTGCATAAATAACAATGTTACTTACATATTTTCCATAAAAAACATAATTTCATTTAAGAAAAAATCGTATTGCTTTTTCCATCTACCAGGACAATTTCATAAGGACCTAATATTACAACCAGATTTGACTTACCACTACAATTGTTTTGATCCACATCAACTCCTTTAGCTATTGACCAACCAAAGCCTAGCGCGCCTTGAGGTTGGAGACGTTGTACGTTATTAGTATTTAAACCCTTGGCAAATCCTTTGTAGATGTATACTGCCCCTTTTCCATCATCTTCCCATGGTGCTCCTATAGCAAGATCTGCCAAATAAAAATGGGTACTGTAAGAATACTGACCTCCTTTAATAACTTTGGTGAGGCCTATGTCCAGAAAGTAATTGAAGTCTTTTGGCTAAAGGTGCTGATGATTTCCAAGTTGAAATGCCATGCAAAGTAAACTGAGAGGTCCTAGTATCAACAAAAAAAAGCACCGTCTTCAAAAAAAAAAAAAACACCGTAGCTTAACCAGCATCCTAATTGCGTAACACATTTTCGTAAACAATTACGACTAATCTGTTGTATTTTGACAGTTCAACAACATTCATTGCGTTATTTACATTGTTAAGCAGAATGTTATCGAACTTATGAAGCAATGTATTAGCAATCTGTTTCAAAACGTTTCAGATTCCGAATTATTGTGTATTACGCAATTAGGGTACAGATCCCCGTGCGCTGTTATTACTAGCCATAAGCCTAGCATCAAATAAATCCTAATCCTAACTAATATTGTTTGTTACGCTTTCACGCTAGAACGGATTTGTATGAAATTTGGCTCACAGATAGACCATGACCTACTAGGCTAGGACTATTTTTCATCGTATATCGCAGACGAAGTCGCGGACAACAGTTCAGCTCACAAGCGTTAACGGTGTGGACGTGTTTCGATTGCTCTGGGGTCTTGGAGCTCCAAATTTTGTGATTGGTCATTTTAAGTAATTTTAATTCCTTGTCCTACTTACGTGTCCCTTACCCGTGGTGAACGCCCACTGGGCGTTTTAGAAAGAGACACAATTAGAATTGCCAGTGCCATCAACATTTTGAACTCGAAAAGTGATTGTGATTCGCTGGATTTGAACCGACGACGAGGCGACGTGGTCGGAGCGGCGGATCGTGTGTCTGACCAACGCGCCACCAAACAAGCACCAGTAGTCTCAAAATTGCGATAAGCTACGTGCGGCTGACGTCACCGCTACGTTGCTACGGCTGCCACGAGCTACGTACCATCGCCTACGAGCATCTATCGACTACGACTTCGGTTGCTACTTGCCGCCGTGCGTCCCACATAAATTATTACGTATAATATTTGGATTGTTTGTTGTTTTGGTCGAGTATTTATCTCTTATTTTTACTCTCTAATGAACAATATGGCTGGTGTACTGCGCACCCCTCCGAAATCACCAAAATCTCAGAATAACAACATGACTCAGACCCAGACTCAATCTGAGCCAGACATCAATTCTGCAATAGCAAGTAGTGAGTATGTTAACACCAGTAGATATAAACGCTCCCGTCACAACAAAGCATTGAACAGCTCGCCGCAAGATGGCGCTGTTTTGAGTTCACAGGAACCTATAGATCAGCTTGAAGATTCGAAAGATGAACATTCCACCACTATCGCGAAACTGTTGGCGGATCAGACTGCAGTAATATCCAAATTAGCAACTGATATTGGGGAAATTAAGACTCAAAACACCAAGATACAAATGTCAAATGCGGAAATTTGCAAAACTAATGAAGAGATTGTGAAATCAATGTCGTTTATTAATTTACAATTTGATGAATTGAAAAGAGAAGTCGAAGATCTAAGAAAAGAGCGCCTGGAACAAAAGTTGTATATAGAGAATCTGGAGAAAAAAATACTGGATCTGCAATATAAGTCGAGGTCATCCGGAATTGAAATCCGAAACATACCGCAATCAAACACAGAATCTGGTGACAGTCTTATCAAAACAGTCTGCAGTATAGGCGTAGCTGTTGGTGTGCAGATAGCGGAGTCTGAACTACGGGATATTTATCGTTTACCCGGGAAATCCCCCACTACTCCCGCCTCTTCACGACCAATAATTGCGGAGTTTTCTTCTGTCCTGAAAAAGCAAACACTTATATCTGCTGTCCGTTTATACAACAAAGACAAAGGAAAGGGAGACAAAATTAATACTGCACTGATCGGTATCCCAGGAACGTCCCAACCAGTCTACGTCGCGGAGCAGCTGCCGGCTAATATTAAGAAACTTTTTTACATATCACGCGAGTTTGCTAAAAACAACCACTACAAATTCTGCTGGATTTCCAACGGCAATATATTCTTGCGCAAGAAAGAGGGTGACAAGCAAATTCTTATTCACTCGGAGAAATGTCTGCAAGATATCATAAACTCAAGCATGTGACTCGTGATTTTTTTAAGGGATTATGTCAAATCTGATTTTAAATATTATTTTGATTCCCTGCGCTATTTACACACACACTTTAAACAGTGAACTGTACACACAACTCGATTCAATGCAGAACACAATTCACTACGACAAATACAGTCCTCCACCACTCACACATCAGCATACTCACTATTATACTTTTATGGCACTCAATAATCACCTGTCCCAAAACACATTACATAAATATACAACTCAAAAATACCCCAGTACTACTCGTTTATCTGCGACGCACACATACCCATCAATGCCTTTCTTGTGTATATTCTTAATTACAAATGGCTAACATCATTGAATTAAATGAAGAACTGGAGTCGATACAATTGGCTAAATCATTTATCTGTTCTCCGGAGCAATGCAGTTTATACCTCCCTAACCATAACAAGGCAATACAAATACTACATTTAAATATAAGAAGTGTAAATAAACACTTTGATGAGCTAACAGTACTCTTATCCACACTAAAAATCAAATGTCACATTATAGTTTTAACAGAGTGCTGGCTAAGTAAAGTAAGTAAAATTCCTATTTTAAATGGTTATACATCACACTACACTAAAAACACTAGCAATCAAAATGATGGTATAATCATATACACTGATGACGCTCTAAACTGCAACATAACTGAGCCTGTATTTATGGATGCCAGCTGTCTGATCTGTTATTTAGATAAGAAACTGGCACTTGTTACCATCTACCGTTCACCATCTTATAGAACCAGGCAACAGTTTGATAATTTTTTGGATAGTCTAAACAGTGTTTTTGACAAATTATCGGAGTACAGCAGTATTGCCCTCGTAGGAGATGTTAACATAGACATTAAAACGGATACTCTTGACACGCGTTGTAATGACTATCTTGTGGCTAATGCGATACACGGACTTGTTCCAACTCACACTTTATCTACCAGACTTAACAATTGCCTTGACCACATTCTGCTTAAGTCTACACTACCTGCCACATCATTAGTCATTGAAACATATATTACAGATCATACACCAGTTATGCTTTCTTTGGAACACGTACGCCCAAAAAATAAACCAAACGATGTAGTCACTAAAATAGACTACCTGGCGATCAAAAGTGAGCTGGAGAATATGAATTTTACCGAAATACTTCAATCACAAGATGCAAATGAAAGCACTAATAAGTTCATATCACTCTTAATGTCTGTAATAGATAAGCACACACAGTTAATTAAAGTCCCTAGAAGAAAAAGAAGCATAAAACCCTGGATTACTCCAGGGCTCCTACGATGTATTGCACATAGAAATGGACTACACAAAAACTTGTCTAAGACCCCTAATAATCTAATCCTGAAACTAACCTATACGCGGTATCGTAATTATTGTAATCGCCTTCTACGAAGGCTAAAAAGCGAGTATGAAAAAAATCAAATTAAGATTGCAGGTAGTAATCCTAAAGCCCTATGGAATGTTATCAGAGACATAACACATACTAGAAAAGTTAAAACTTCGCCTTCTGAATTGCTAAATATTCAAAACAATCCCAATTTAGCTATTAATCATGTATGCTCATTTTTTACACATATTGGTCGGAACTTAGCAAACAAAATAATATCTACGAATTTAAATACGCAGTCACATCCATCTCAGAATAAATCAGCTTGCCCTGTTAATTCATTTGTTCTCATGGAGACAGACGACACTGAAGTTGAATCAGTAATACTGCAGTTGCGTAGTAACTGCGCAACGGGGTGGGATAAAATATCTTCCAATCTGCTAAAACAGTGTAGGAACACTCTGATAGCCCCCATTACACACATATTTAACCAGTCTATAAACACAGGTATTTTCCCTCAAGCTTTTAAAAAAGCTTTGATTCACCCAGTACATAAAGGAGGGGAGAGAGACTGTGTCAATAACTGTAGGCCCATATCAGTGTTGTCCGCACTGTCCAAAATATTTGAAAAAATCCTGAATTCCAGACTGAACGGTTTTTTGGACAGATGCAACATTATTGCAGATAATCAGTATGGTTTCCGAAGTGGGATATCCACTGAGGATGCCGTACTGGATCTGACACAATTCATTGCAAGACAACTGGATAATAAAAATAAATGTCTTGGCATCTTCTTAGACATGGCGAAAGCCTTTGACACGGTCTCTATCCCCATCTTACTGTCTAAACTTGAGGCCGTGGGTATCAGGGGAAAACCTTTTCATATGTTTAAGGACTATTTAACTGATAGGACTCAACAAGTGCGAATTGGTTCCTATCTCAGTAATGAGCAAGTCGTCAATTTTGGGGTGCCACAGGGCAGTGTTTTAGGCCCAACACTATTTAAAATCTATATAAATGACCTCTGTAAAATGTCCACACCAAATGCAAAAATTTATACGTACGCAGATGATACTGCTATCGTGATACATGGTTCTAGTTGGGCTCTCGTAAAGCAAACTGCTGAAGACTGCCTTAGGAGAATAATGGGTTGGCTCAACTCCAACCTACTGACACTTAATGTAGATAAAACTAATTATGTTGCCTTCAAAGTAAGGAAAAATAACAAGCAACCTGATGACTTTAATATATTCGCACACACTTGTCTAGAAAATACACAAAACTGTAATTGTAAAAATATAACACCTGTCAGTGTTGTCAGATATTTAGGAGTACAAATCGATGAGCACCTAAGATGGGATCAACAAGTTAAAAAAGTTACAACAAGGTTGAGAAACATGATATTTTTGTTTAAAACTCTCAGAGAATCTGCATCACAACAGCTTCTTATAAAAATTTACGTCTCATTGTGTCGATCTGTCATAAACTACTGTATCCCAGTGTGGGGCGGTGCCTCTAAGACGATGTTTCTAGCCCTCGAGCGAGCCCAAAGAGCTGTTCTGAAGGTTATCAATAGGAAGCCTTTTAGATACCCAACAAGGCAATTGTACTCAGAATGTCAGGTCCTTACTATACGACAGCTTTTTATACTCACATCCACTCTGAGAAGGCATCGAACAGTAATCCCGCCTGTTAATACTGATAGACGCAGACATCCACCACCTTGCCCAAGTGTCCCACACAGCACACAATTTGGAAGGCGACAACATTATGTCTTAAGTTTTATATTATATAACAGACTGAACGAAAAAACTAATATAGTAAAGCTTAGCAGTCATGAAGCCAAAAATAAATTAAAAATGTACCTACTTCAATTGGATTACGAAGATACTGAAAATCTAATAACCCTTCATGAATAATCCTACCTACCACACAAACACATACATTTCCTCACTTACTTCACCACTACAACATTCACACACATTCCTCTATTTCACCATTACACACATACCCACATCCACACCTCACATCTCCAAACTCACCAGCAATGCCTTGCACTCTTCAATGGTACTTACTTAGATGAACAATATATAGTAGTGACACACAAATCTTATAATATTTATATGAGAATGTCAATAGCTGAACACTATCCCCTGAGATACAGGTTCCCGCCTAGTTCAGGGGCTAGGGTCAATTCGTTGTGCTCCTTATTGTGATCACCACAAAAATTGTTTAAATACTAGTCATGTACCTATTGTATACTTATAACTTTTATGGTGAGAAATAAACTATTATTATTATTATTATTATTATTATTACAGCTAGTGTTAAAATAACTCTCTGATTTTCGGAATTCAGTAGGCTGTTTTAAAATCAGCTTACCAATTATAATTATTTATGGGTGACGTACCTTTAAAGCCATCTCCATCAATGTCACCGAGATCCGCTATAGAGATTCCAAACCACGCTCCGTTAGTACCAGACCCTGATACATGGCCCTGTTCTTCTAAAATAAAGGTAGAACCCTGAAATTTAAAAGCAGTATTTTCATTATTTCTATAAGTATCTATACGTTTTAGTCTTCTTGTAAGTTCTTGACTAAACTAGATGGTGCCAGCATACACAATATTACTGACGATCTCTGACACGACATCGCCATCGGATAAATGCCTCCTCCAATAATTTCGGTAAGGTCCAGAAGGTATTGGAAGTTTTTTGACTAAAGGATAATGATGCTGATCAGGGAAATAAACTGCCGAAGTAAACTGAGAAACCATATAATCTTCAAAAATTAAACAACTGTCTTCCAAAACAAACACTACAAAGTGAAAATAACTTTACTTTCGAAAGTCGGTGCCTTTGGATCAGTATTTTAGTTTTTTGCCACTGCATAAGCATAATAGCATAATCAACCTATTATGTTCCCACTGCTGGAACACAGGCCTCCTCTCTGAGAGAGGGAGTCGGCCGTAATCCACCACGCGGGCCCAGTGCGGGTGGGTAGATCTCACATGTCTTCGAATTGTTGGTGCAAAGACATGTCACTTTCCTCACGATGTTTTCTTCCACCGTTTTGCCACTGACTTTAGAAATTTATTTTTCACTTTGTACAGTCGAGTTCTATATATTTGAGAATGTTCATGAATAAAAAAATATAGGCCATGTTAAGTTTCATAAAACTCTAACCAGCTTTGCCTTACAATAAATTGTACACAATTTGTGACATAATAAACAATGTGACTACATTATATCAATATTATTGCTGCAGATAAAGACTCCAAAATGGTGCCAAATCCCTTGTTCATCTTAGATAAATGATTGGTCTCGCTGCTCTCCAGAGACCGATCATTCATCTAAGTTGTTCATATTATTTAGAACAAAGTTAGATTGATATTTTTCTATGAAAAATATGTTTGTTTGTTTGGCATCTCGCAGGTCAACCTATGAGGTTGTCGTCTGCTTAAGCGGACTTGCCTGTGGATTCCCTAATAAATTAAGGCCTCCAGCCAGGACTTAAACTTATTTACTAACTAAAACTAAGCGACAACGCTAAGGGCACCCCCTGTGGGGTCCGAACCTCGGCTTAGGGCGTCGCTGGAAGAGGGCAGCAAATGACTAGCTGGATCAGGATTGATATTATTTAGGAACGAATTTAAAGCTACAGGCTCAGCGTCGCGGGCTGGCTCGAGCAAGGGTCGGGAGGGGCGTGGATTAGGGCGTCGCGGCGGGCCTCGGCGGCGAGGACGGTAGGACGTCGATCGGGTTTTGGGCTTATGTAGCGTGCTGGTGGCCTTACTACTCTCCTGGAGGAGGGTAGTGGCGTCGTCGGGGGCGATTAAAGTAAGCCTTGGTCGGCGAATACTACTAATGCGAGAGGGAGTGTAGCGGGCGGCCGATGTAATCAGGGGGTTAGAATGTTTGATGCCGCAGTCGAAGAAACGCTTAGATAAGCGTTTCATGAACTGTTTTATGGTTGGCATTTTAAGGTCGACGTGAAGATCTATGTTTCGGACATAGTAAGGGGCACCCGTAACTCTTCTGAGGAAACGGTTTTGGAGGGTCTGCATCTTATGGAGATGACGTGGGTGAGCGTGCGCAAATACAACGCAGGCATAGGTCATGATGGGACGGATGACTGCGCACAGTGTACCGCGTAGAACATGCTAGGTGGACAATATGATTTTATGATATTTAAAGATGCTTTTATATATAAGTAGTCATGATGAGGCATTATTAATAGTTTTTGGTATGATTTTGTAATAAAAAACAAAAAAAAAATGTAAAAACAGAAAAAAATATTTAAAAATAATAAACAAACAACAAAAATGCATTAAATAAATAAATACCTACTGTACAAACTAACTTAACCTAAACCTAATCCTCAGAATCATCATAAAAATCTTCTGGTGAATCGTCATCATTTTGTGGTAATGTGCGACAATATGATGACGTTTCCGGTCTTGATGCTACTATGGTCGGGCTTACGATTAACTTTAACACTTCTGCACATATTTTTTCCGGCTTTTTTCGGGGAATCTCACGAAGGCCATTGATCAAAGGGTCAGATGTTATTATTAACATGGACAGCAATTCTCTATTCGTGGCAACACGTGAGCACTTGCGGGTGTTGTACTCCCTAAATCTGCGGCAATCTTTGTTACGTGCTTCTTGAGCCTCTTCGGAAAGTTGCCCAATTGGAAGCAATGCCGCTTTGATGACCTCAGTACTGTGTACTAATATTCTATCTCGAATCTATATAGTATGCTAAGGCTTCGTCACTACTTAACTGCCTAGGATTAATGGAACTGGTGTTTTCTTTTGACTTAATAATATTATCTGGCCTTTCACTAATGTCTCTAATCACATGGGCAACTTTTCTTTGCCCTGCTGAACGCATAGCAATTTCGGCAGCAGTCACTAATTCACTGGCACTTCGAGATTCTACGAGATCCACGACTCGACGTTTCTTCGTCTTAAACGACGATTCCTCGAAATCTTTGCGAGGTCTTCTGCAGATGTCACAACCTCACTCGATGTTGAAGGTTGTGGGGCTAAAGAACTCACAGTAAACTGTATGTTTCCTTCATCCAGCCAAGTCTTATTTCTAATTAAAAAACGCTCCTTCGATTTTCCCGAAGCCAACCATTTGGCTTCAATCTTAGTAGAAAAGTTGGATATTTTCAACTTTATTTATCTCTCAGTAATGAGATATTTTCAAAATATTTATTTTTCAGTAATGTCACCAAAGTGAAATTTTGAAGAAAGATAGTCATAAATACGCGATCTTTTATCATTCTTCGTGTGTTTCAACCACTCTTCAAAAAATGCTACCCTTGAAATAGAGTAAACGTGTTCTGAAAAAAAAAAAAAAAAAAATATGTTGTACTGAAGTGTGCTGAACAATATGTGTATTTTTACAAACTACACAGTTATACCTACAATATATCTCAAAACTAGCCCGAATAGAGGCGAATCAATGTATTTCCTGAACGTTCAAAGTTTTGTTTATGAAAAAAATTACGCAAAAAATTATGCATTAAGTTATAAAAATGCTAAAAATTCATTTTAATAGATTCTGATAAAAATAATATATTAAATAATAGTATACATACCCTCAGTATCAATATCCATCACAAAAAACTTTCACAATATCACTATAAACCACTATGAGATGTGCACAAAAGTGTCGCTAAATTGCAACTGATTGACCGGAACGCTTGATTAAACTCACTACCTGACTTCTGAACTCTATGACTCGTCAGTTAAGCATTTGAAAAACAACTTTTTCTCGGAATTTGGAGTTTGGGGGTGTTGTTTGTGTTATGCAATTAAGATTTCCTGGAAATGAAAACTTGAATTTTCTCCACCTAGCATGTTCTAGGCGAAATACTGTGATGCGGTGTAAATGCGGAGCTTGCATTTAAGGGACAGTTTACTACGGGCTGTCAGTACGAAGTGGAGCCTGCTAAGAGCGAAGGAGGCGCGCGCGCGAACCGCCTTAATATGAGCCTTAAAGGTAAGGTTTTCGTCGAGGATGGTATAAAAATATCTTGACATGTTGACATTTATATCGAATTGTTAAATTCTTTGAACAATCTCTTATAGTTTATGGTAATCTTTTTCTTTGAAATATATTAAATTTGAAGTTGTCACTTATGATGTACTTTATCCGAATACCTACAGAATTGAATCATCTTCGTGGATGAATATATTATATTTTCATGTAGTTCCATACATGAAAAAATATTTTATACAGGACGGAAGTTCCGTCCACAATGCGAGAAGGGTCCAGGCTGGAGTGGTTATCTCAACAAGAACGAAGAAGATTTACATTTAATTAAACTCCTGCCAAGAAGCCCTGAATCCCATAGAAAAAGGTTTAATGGCTCAAAATTGGGACTCGACGCGAATTAGATCAGTCACCAATTTAAGGGCCCACGTAATTGAGATTAGGGAAGGCTTTAGAAGTAGCGCCGCCTTTTCAAACAGGATGCATCAATGCGTGAAAAACGTTCACGGTGTGAACGTTTTTCACGCATTGATGCATCCTCCAAAAAACGGTCACGTGCAAGGTGTTATTAATACCAATGGTGGATATACCAGATTCTAAAACTGGCAGCCCCATCGCGTAAACCTTGCTTGGAAGTTCCTTACCTTATTTTTCAAATGTTCAGTTTTCCGAAGAATATTAAAATAAAAATTAAATACCAATGTGCTTTTGTTAAAACTTCATTTATTAAATATTACAGCTCTCTCAACGGTACTCCTATTACGAAAGGCAACATTGCATTATTATTATTACTCGCACTTCTGCTCTGGCAAGCAAAATTAAATTTAATGATAAAGACCATTTTGAACATTTGAACAGTTTATATTCATTCATTAATTCATAATGAATGAATATAAACCAAATATTAACCAACACGCACTGAGCCCGCGTGGTGGATTACGGCTCACTACCTCTCATAGAGAGGAGGCCTGTGTCCCAGCAGTGGGAACGTTATAGGCTGATTATGCTTATGCATTAATTCATTCTATAACAACATTATTATGATGTCTCAATCTGTATAGAAATATTTGATCATTTTAACGCTTATTTTGCGCCAATATATTAGTGAACTCGACTGTACCTAGTGTTATTTAGAAGTGGTTTTTTTGCGTTTCTTTTTTCTCTTTTTATTTTTTGGTACCGGTACCTACTCCACACCAATACATAGACTGCTACATGCGATGTTAACAACAGTGTCTGTTAGTAACATCATCAAGAGGCACAATTAAAGTCGATAAAATACGTATTATCGAAGCTAAATCAGAAACTACACAAGCAAAACTATTAATTTTTTTAAGGAACCACCGCGATAGCTTCCTCTACTAAATGAGAAAAGATTTTTTTTTCGGTCCACAATTTAACAAAATATTGTTGAACATATTGAAAAAAAAAACATACAATCCTCCTATTTTGAAGGACATACAATAGATGGACTTTGAATTAATGCAGAACTCCATAGAGTCACAAATCACCGTGCCCGCCAGCTTCAAGAGACGGCTGACTCATCTCTATCGGGTGCCAAAAGTGCGTTAAGCGCCAACTACTGTCACAGACTGCTTTCAAAGCCGTCACTTTCTTTACGTCATCTGACTCGTAGTGCGGGTAAACACACGCTCGCTTTGTATGAAAAGAGTTCATAACAATGTCTCCTCTAGCGGCGGCTGAAATTAGCTTTTTTTTTGCTTTAAAGCTTACCTCATCCTTAGTCAAGTAAACAAACACAGCTCCTTGATCGTACGGTAGACCACCATCATTCTTCACATAGGTTGGTGCTCCCACTAGAAGGTCATCCAACCCATCACCATTGATGTCTGTGCAGCAAAGACTTGCTCCGAAGTACGAGCCACTTTGAGGACCTTTGATCTTTGCTTTCACGGTTAGAGCTTTCAGTTCTTGGGTTGGCGGCTCAAATACTAGGACCTAGGATTAATAATAGTATATTATTAAATATATTAATAAAATCAATCATACATATATGTTATGTTATTTACTACATACCCAAATTTTGTTTTATATTATACTAGCTGACCCCGCAAACGTTTTTTTGCAAAAAAAAATTTTTTTTTTTTTTTTTGAAAAATAGATGTTGGCCGATTCTCAGACCTACCCGATATGCACACAAAATTTCATCAAAATCGGTCAAGCCGTTTCGGAGGAGTATGGCAACGAAAACTGTGACACGAGAATTTTATATATTAGATATTTTATTAGAATAAAAAACTTATGAAGTTTTAATAGACACATAATATGTTATCTATAACGTATTATTTATCTATTAAAATGTACGTTCGTAGCTGAACAGTACATAACATCGTAACATCACGCCTGTAATCCCAGAAAGGTTAGGTAGAGGTGAACCTATAGTACATCCAGTTACAGTTTATATATGTATTTTTATCGCTGTATTCTCATTGGTCAATAATAAAATGATCAAATGAAGAATTAACAAGAAGAAACGTTGCTACAATTTTCTTTGACAGTTCTTACTTCCTTCTATTCCTGTTGTGTTTTCGGGTAACAAAACATTCCATTAGTTTTGGTGTTCTTTACTCAGTGTACCGTAAATTATTTGAATTTCGCTTACCTGTCCGCTTGCAATATTCGACCGAGGAGCACCTGCCACGTACAAGACGTTGCCATCTTTTTGGAAAACACCAGATTCAACACTGTATCCTATAACCAAAGAGAACAGTGATTGAATTGCTTTTTTATGTTTTGTTCGCACTGAAAGTGGATGGTTTGAAGAAAAAAAAAAAAGGAATTGCAACGCATTAGCTAGTAATATATAAAGCTTCTATATAATATTCTTCTATATTATAATAAAATGTAAAGCTTGTATATTAGGGCTGAAATGATGATGATTCTGTATGTCTATATAAATGAACAACGTATTTACCGAAATAATCGTCAGGACCACAATCCTTTGTGAGATAAGGGTTGGCGGTTGGCAACTTGTTCATGTACGTGCCTGTGTCATTTGGGTAAAATGACATGCTTATAATTCCACCTGTAAATAAAATATACAATTTTAAAATAAAAAATTATGTTGCCGTTTTTTTGGGGCTCTTCTACAAAAATGTAATTGTTGGTAGTTGGTAGTTTCCATTAAATTCTTTGAAATTTTTACTTTAACTCTTCATGATGATGTTGCCATCATACCTATATCACCTTTTCTCATAAATGTTTTCGTTTAGATGAAACAGATGTTTCTTGGTTTTTTACATGGAAAAATAAATTTAAAGGTCATAAGTTCCGGATAATTATATTTTACAGTTTAGATATTTGATATCAATTAATTGCGAGCTAAATACAGATATTGAGAAATATTAAAAAAACACCTTAAAATCACGGCTGTTTACGGCTACAATGAGTTCAAGAATATAACTTCACCTGTCCACTGTAGAAGACCAGGTGCTCCAAGAATGACAGTGTTCATCTTGGTGACAGCTACTGATATGCCTGCTTCACCATACGCGTAGAAATTGAGATGGGTTCCGTATTCGCCATACTCTCTTCTGCTACCATCTGTTACGTATGCTTGACGATCTGGTTTAGGAAAAAAAATACTGTTATTGTTCATGTTCTTTAGAAAGGTCAGGTGCGTAGGTCTCGTATCCGGGGCGGTGGCGTGCGAGTACGACCAGAGGGGCTATTCCCCGTATTTTTAAGAACGTTCGTAATAAAGTCTGTCTCAATCTGTCAAAAATACCTCTAATTTTCATACATTTTTGACAAGAGTTTGACAACTTTTTAACATTTGGTCGTCGGCGAGTTGAGACTGCAACTATATTCTGAACTTGAATGGGAATTGATCTTCAGATGTATTAATGTTAACAAAGCAAAAGGAGTACGTGAGGACCGTAGTAGGAGGCGAAGCCTTCTTTCATGGGAATAAGGCGTTTAAGTTTAAACCATTTTAGAAACGTGGGCCTGGGGCAAACTAAAGAAATCAAATTCAAATTCGTTTATTTGCCAGAATGTAGGTTAACATGAATTTGTATGATCTTAAAACTATGATGGTCCCTTTATATATTTTTTTTGTTTTATTCTAAAAATTAAACGAAACAGAACAAAATGACAGCAACAACAAATACGTGCTCATGCATTAGGTTTATTAATGTCAGATTGAGAATTTAATAAGTAATTGTAAATTGTAATTAATGATGTCAAAACTTTCATAATGTCAAAGTGTCGAGATAGTAGCATTTTGGAAATGGAAAATCACATACTGGAATTAATGAGGCAATAAAATCCTATGAATGGTCAAAAATTAATTTACTGTTCATCAAAGTATTCTTCGTTAGCGTGAATGCACGTTTTCATACAAATATACCAGTTTAAAGCCTCAGTCAAATTGTGTGGGATCCACCACGAACCGCTTTTTTTTAACAGCTTTTTCATACCCAAATTATTGTGTAGGATTAATTGTATTTGACTCATGCCTAAGATGCCCGAATCTCATCGTAGGTACATGTCTGTTTCTACCATACAGCGCAAAGCATCGATGTGTTTGTTGTTCACGGTGGTGGACGTTTTGTTGCCAATCTAAACTCCGCTTAATGATTGTAATGATCAATATAAACTATACTTACTATATTCTTTTAAAGGGTATATAACCCTGTTTCCTTTGTTTGATTGAAGAAAACTGACGCCATTCATAAGCAGATGTTTATTTCCATAAGGCGAAGTCCATCTTGGGGCATTTATCTGGAAAAATATGATCAATTAAGAGAAACGGTTACTCATACAATATTTTCTGCTACATTTCGTAATCATGCTTTTAAAAGATTCGAGGTTTGTTCCGACTCAAAATCAAAAGTCATTTATTCAAACGAGGCTGAGAATCAGCACTTTTTGAACTTCAGGATAACATATGATCGTCCCTCAAAAAGGCCCACCACTCACCACTTGCTTCTGTCTTCCTTCGCTTTAGCTGGGAAGACAGGCAACTGATATTGGGTTCTAGCGATTATCTCGACTTTTCATTGAATAAAGTATAATACAACTATTTTCTTAATTGATCGACTTGGAAGTCGATTGAGAGCGTCCGGTCGGCATCAAGTGCTAAGGGCAACTGACAGAAATCCGACGACTGACGAAACACGAAGTTTGCCGAGGGACATTAACGGCCGAACCCAATAACGTATCTATTTCCAATTTTGACGTACCGTAGATAGAAAAACCTACCAATCTCTTGTAATAAAGTCAAAATATGTGAACCTATAACGTGTTGACAGCTATTTGTTTGACAGTGACAGATCGAATTGCACTGTCTATTATCAGTAACGATCTGTCTTAGGTTATTGAGTTTAGCCGTAAGAAAATAATTGTACTGTGTTTGTATTATTAACTCGTTTTTTGTTGCTCTGCTTTTCGCAAAGGAATCGTTTTCTCTCACAAACCCGTTATAAATCTCTTGCTTATAATATTTGCAAATGAAGAGGTAAATTAACATACCATCAACCTTCCATTGGGTAGAAGCGCCATGGTTGCCCCAAACCACATGTCGTCTCTCAGGAAACCTGGCAGCACCCTACTAAACATATTCTCGTTACCTGAAATTAATACGTAGTAAATCTTACAAGTCACAGTAGGTACAACAACTCTATGGGAAAAATATAACAATATGAATAAAATCTCAACATGATTAAAATAAATGGAACGCAGTTTTTTTTAATATATCAATGTCCGCGGTACAAGATGTTCATGGGCAACCATGACTAGGTATGAACATGAACATTGTCCAGGCATTTTTTTGTTTAGACCTTTAGTTAACATGAAAAAAATATGATTAATAAATTAATAAGCTGCTGTATCATTGTATAATTTTGCCAAACTTTATACAGGGAATTATTATACCCTATATAAAAATTCCCTCGTATCGGACAAACTCACAAAAAGTTCCGAATGGTTATCAAACTTCCGACCTTATCGCTCTACGAAGAGCACTTATTTTTTTCATATTTTACAGGATTGGTTATTTTGTTATTTTTTTAGGTACTGCCTACACTCCCTTTAATTATAATATGTCCTTTATTTAACCTAGCAAACTGTATTTTTTTCTTACCAGGAACTTTCGAATCTTACTTAATATTTTAATTTTAAATCTTGCGTCAATGCTGCATAAAGGCTCTTACACACTGGCGCGACACAAATGAAAATCAATTAGAACAAACAATTTTTTTTACCTTCATTCTGTAATTACTT
Organism: Dasypolia templi; assembly: GCA_963555695.1. Lineage (NCBI taxonomy): Eukaryota > Metazoa > Arthropoda > Insecta > Lepidoptera > Noctuidae > Dasypolia > Dasypolia templi. Next base: position 4,690,020 of record OY743137.1, on the reverse strand, counting down.
TAATCCACACATTATTACCAGTTAAAAATCATCTAATTTTACAATATTTGTAAAAATGTGAGCACCATGTATCTATCAAATAATTAATTTACCTGCCATTGCTTTATATTTAATTACATACATAACATCACGCCTTGTTTCCCCGAAGGGTTGGGCAGAGGTGTACCTATAGTACACCCACATTTCGCCAGTTATGTTTAAGTCCCATGTAATAGGGGGCGAGCCTATTGCCATCTACCGGGCACAAATCCAGACTTCGGGCTGCTACTGAGAAATTCCAGATAGAAAAACCCAATAACACGTTGCCCGACCTGGGGATCGAACCCAGGACCTCATGCTCAGCAGTAGCGATTGCGACCACTAGACCAACGATTTAATTCTTTTTACCTATTGTGGTTTAATAATTTTATTCTAGGTTCATAGTCTTTACATATAATTCAAAAAATCATGTATACGTGCAAAATATTGTAAAACATTTTAAAAGTGTAACAGTGGAGTTTCTTGCCCATTCTTCTCCATACGAAACTACCTTATATAAGGGGCAACTAGAATCAATTCTATTGTTTTTGTAAGTGTTGACGTTCAAAAGTGTCATTTATGTGCCTATTTGAAATAAATGATTTGACTTTGACTTTGACAAAGGCACCGCATGTCACGCGACGAGCGCCGCCTTGGTGTCGCGCTGTCGATGTCGTGTCGCGCCATTTTGTGGGGGCCTTTAAGGCTAGTTACAATAAAGTTTAGTTAATTGCAAGTAATCTCTTTTTTATTTATTACAAAGAGCCAAAGTTTGTGAGTTTGTATTATTGGGGGGTAATCTTCGGAACTACTGATCCTATTCCGAAAATTCTATCACTAATGGGAAGCTACAATATTGCCGAGTGTTTTATTTAAAATTTTGCGCGGACAAAGTCGTGGGCTGAAACTAGTCATAAAAAAGAGATTTTTATTAGCTTCAATTGTACAATAGTTATTTGTTTTACATGTGGGTAAAAGTGTTTTTTGCCGTGAGTGCTTGGATTGAAACCTGAGCTAGCGAAGGGATCTAGAATTAAACTACGAGCGAAGCGAGTGGTTTAAAAGAAGAACCCTGAGCGTCGCGAATGGTTCAAATCACGAAACACTAAAAAAAATTACCCATAAGTGAAACACAACAATTTTCACCACACTACGAGGAATCTGTTTATTAAAATAAATTAAAAAGCGATATTTTCGGTTCTGAATAACCAGGTATTTTCGGTTCACAGGTTTTGAACGTTCCTAACTTTTGTCTTAAAAACGTTTTTGTTCCTAACTGTTTGGTTTTATTTAAAACTTCGAGTAAATGTTGAATCGGAAGCCTTCGAATTTTAAAACAATTTTACACTCTAGATAACAAAAAAGGCTTTCACCCTCGGAAATCGATGGGTAAAAATTGCAAATACTTTTATTTGCAATTTTTGTAGTGTGGTGAAAAAACACTTAACTAAACACTATGCAGCGTTACAACTAAGGAAAATAGTGTTTTCGATGATCTCTGGCACCCAAAGTGAGATTTAACATGTGTTTACGGCGCCAGCGTCCTCGCCTATAATTTGAACATTTATCAGTAGTTGTAGCACAGTATATCGTTAATTTATTTAAATCCTTATTTTACAACATTTTAAATACATTTATAAAACAACATTTAAAAACAAAAACTTTTAAAAATATAAAAAAAATATAGCACAGTATATTATTATTAAGATTACTTAGCTAGATTTAGATATTACTTAGCTACTTATAGTAAATGTATTTATTCTAATAATAAATCTGTATAAACATTACGTTACATAAAGTCTGCCTAACTGCATAACAGTTTGTCGGCAGTTGTTCTCGTCTAACAGTAGATTAAAAATTTATATATTTTTTAATGTGCTTTGTAAATAACTTAATTACGCTAAGTAAATAAACTATATCTAATAAATATACATTCGAATAAAAATCAATAAAAACTAACATTTTACAAATAGGGATTTTCGCCAACCTTTGTTTGTTACAAACATATCATGGACACATTCAGAGTTAATGTTTTTGTAGAACTTTTTAAAGTTGGTCCTTTGATTTTACACGCTAGATCAGTTTTGTGGGCAAGATGGTACTACGTACCTTCTTGCAAGCTTACCAAAGCAGTTTTGATACTTTTGGTACAGCAAGTGTCTTCTTCTTATACAAACGAGTTGAGGGCATATGCTTATGTTCTACTTTGTGGTTTCGTTGATAAAATTGTTCAGTCAATATATTTAGTTTACTTTTAAAATGGATCGGCAGTACTTTACAAATTTTAACAATTCTTCATAGTTTTTTTATGTATAAGTGAAGCGGCCTTTTAAAGTACCTATCCATCTATATTGAGAGATAGATAAATATGGCTAATATGGATATTAAGCGCTAAATGACTTTATAAATAAGTACCTTCATGTCATCAGACTCCTGGCCTGTGTCCTCCACAAACAGGGGCGACAAGACACAAAAGCACCGCGGGTCGCTCGACGAGCGTTCATTATGTGTCGCGCCTGAATGGGGTTTGGCGCAACATGTCTTTTATTCGCCTCGCCTCGCCTCGTTGGTCTGGTGGTCGCAATCGCTACTATTTCGGTTCGATTCCCAGGTCGGGCAACGTGTATTGGGTTTATCTATCTGGATTTGTGCACGGTTGATGGCAATAGGCTCGCCCCCTATTACATGGGACTGAAAAACATAACTGGCGAAATGTGCGTGTACTATAGGTACACCTCTTCCCAACCCTTCGGGGAAACAAGACGTGATGTTATGTGTTATGTGTGTCTTTTACTTCCATACTTCTCTATTAGACTTCATCTCACCTAAATAATATTCTGTTGTTAATAAACTCCATACATACACACACACACATAAACTCACGCCTCCTTCCCATGGGGGAAGGCAGAAACCACAAAACACCACGTGCTACAATCCTTACATACTCCTTTTGCCTCGTTTACGTTCATACATCTGGTCATACACGAGCGCCCGCTGCGAGTACTACGCACCTGACCTTTCTGAAGAACATCACCAATAAGGGCACTATTATGTCCTCCAACACTACCCACAATCCACCCACATCTCACACACCAACATAATCCATAACCATACATAATCCACGTATCTATCTATCTCCATACGTAATCGTCTCTAATCTAAAAGCTTATTAAATACGGAGGAACAATACAATTATTAAGCCTATTGTTACTCACACCTAACAGTTGGCTGCTCTTAAATACATAACGATATTATTATTTAATGCTTATCACTGTTATAAATAGAAGCAATATGTATTTGTATTTCTTGTTTAAAAGCTGGACCTAGTCATAACCGCCATTCCTAATATGTTATATTGTATTGTTTATTTATGATTTTAATAATAAATTGCTTCTATTTATAATTGAAATGATTCACACTACGAGACTTTGACACCAGGTTTACTTTGTTGTAACCTAATACTTATTCTAAGGCTAAAAATACGCGTCAAATGAATATCCTCTTCTTTGAGTAAGGTAGGTAAAAAAAACACTGCTACAAAAAAAAAATAACAATATTACTTTTTAAGAAGTCTTGTGCAGTTGGTGGCAGTTACTTTAATTAAATCTCAGATTTGATGCCTCCTACTGCATCAGACTGCTGCAGCTTGAAAAGTGATCCTGTTTTGAACTTCCTATTAGATGAATCGTCTCCTCAACCCCTTTTTTTGATACCTCATGTATATAGGTTTTCTATATATATAGTATATACTTATTTATTTATTGAAACTTTTCGAACACAAAAAGGTACAAAGGTGGAATTAATGCCTTAGGCATTCTCTTCCATTCAACCAAGGGTGGTGAAGAGATTATGTGGAAGGTGCTTTGGTTAAAAATAACAATGAAAAAAGTCTTAAATAATATAAATTGTGATGAATTATAAATAAACTAGAAATTGTATACATAACTAGGTTACAAACTTATAATACACATACATACATATTAACTATAATATATACTCATTGACATCTCAAATCCGCCATTCTGATTTTAATAAAGAAAATCTCGCATAAAGTCAGCGCACGATCTACGATAGCGAATCAAGGGACTCCTCATGTGTTAATCACCGTGACACCGAGTGTCCATGGAGTTTCTTGCCCGTTCTTCTCCATAGGTACCCACTGCGCTTTGGAATGAGAAACTAGCTTCATATTTCTGACTGACCGACTCCTTGACAATTCAAAAGTGCCTGTAAATGGTTTAATTGAAATAAATGATTTGAGTTTGAGTTTTGTGCTACTCTCACACACACTGCACTAGGTCCATAAAAATCGCAAATTTTTTTCGCGGCTTGCGTTGCATTTTTACCTTTTTTGTAGTAAAATTTTAAAATGTATAGAATTTCTTCATTAGATTCACGCATCTTGACAGTACGAAAAACAAATAAAAATCACACATTTTCCTAATTTGAATTTGGAATTACGTTCTTTAAAATTTAAACTTTCAATGATACCAAAACCAGCCAGATACAAATAGTAAAGCAATAGTACATACTATAATGCGAAAAGACTTTTCCCCCAACCGAGTTATGATCATATTTTCTCTCGTGGTGTTGAGTGTGTTGGTGTTAGTACTTTCGAACAAGTAATCTCGAACAAATTTGCAAATTTCTAGAATGTCAGGGGAGGGTGAGTATTTTATGTTCTTGGAAATGAGGTTTACAGCTGTCGGTGTCTTCTGTATTTACAAATATTCTTATCAGTCTTTTTTGCAGTGTGAAGAGTGTCGGTGCGTCTGTGCTGTTTCCCCACAATATCACGCCGTAACTGAGCCATGCATAAGCATAGGCGTAACAGGCAACTAGTGCAGTTTCAAGATTAGTAGTCTTTTTGACTTTACGAAAGGCACAATATGCAAATTTGGATAGTTTACATCGAGTTTTTTAAATTGAGATTTCCAATTAATGTTAGTGTCTATTGAGTGAGAGGCCAAGTAGAGTAAATTCTTGAACGACTTCTATTGTAGTGCCGTTGTAGGTAAAGTTTTTTGAAAAGTTTTTTGACGAGGGTGGAAGGCCATTATTTTTGTTTTAGAGAAATTGATTTCGAGGTTATGGTTATTCATCCAAGTTGTTGTGTTATTTAGTATAGTAGTTAGGTCCTCGCTTAAGCTAAAATGGTTACGGCATGAAGTCAGAAGCGAAATATCGTCAGCAAACAAGACGCATGGCCATTCTATGGTTTTTGGAAGGCCGTTTATGTAAATGAAGGCATCGAATTCCCTTGGGGAATCCATTCACTGTTAAGGTGATAAAAGTTAACATACAGACACATTTACTTTCCTGTTAATAATAATAACTTTGAATTTATTTCGGTACGATACCTGTTTTACTGGATCTTTTCAAAGGTGTGCAGACTACATTCTTCAAGTCCAAGTTGAGCAGTGAACAATTGAACACTATTCCTGGTTTGATGCCAGTTGAGTACTCTTCAGGTTCCATTGCTTTTGGTGCTCCAACTAACAGACTGTTGATGGAGAAAGAAGACGTTAGAAGGTGTAATATCATGAAACCTCGCTAGAAAGAATGTGAGACAATTTTGGGGTTCTAGAGGGTCTTCTGAACACTCCACATTATTTTTTCCGGAGTCGTGTATAAAAAAAGAAGAAAGTCGACTATTTTTTTATAAAAGTGTTTTTAATGGCATTACAACACAAAAAAAGTTACACATTAAAACTATAAAAACAGAAAACAAATATAGTGATGTCAAAAGGGCCTCAGCTCAGCATAATGTCAGATGACAACACATGGTGACATCTGACGCTGGTTTTCAGCTGCAACCCACGAGTGCCATACGCCAGAATACTAAAATTCAGAGAAGTGTGTGTCCGTTTTAATGACATACATGTGTGTGTTTGTGTGTTGAATTTGTGTTAAGATAAATGAAATACTAAAATAAATGCCCAGTTTCTGCGTATTTTCTACATACATTAAAATAATATATATCGGAGGGTCGCCGCCGCGCCGGTGTAAACATAAGATCCGTACTTAAAATTAATTTAAAAATATTAAATATCGGAACAAAGTGGAAAAAGCGCCTCATTTCGTGAAAGGACACAACAATATGCATGTGACATTCAGTGATTATTGTGACAATTTGTGAAGATTCAATAAAATAAAATAAGTAAAAAAGTTGAAATTATCTTCTATATTGCATGTAATAACTCATAAACTATATCTTTACTCTTGCCTTGAGAGCTATATTGGTGAATCGGCGAATTCAACAAAGACACAACTGTGAATTATTGATTTTTAAGTTTTTTTAGAAATATTCGTTTTTTTTTCAACCGTGATTGTATCGTCGAAAGAACAAAGAAATGACTTTTGGAATATTACTCGACACATCAACCAATCAAGACCAAGGTGCAGTCAACAATTTCGACACCATTACAAACGGACGCTTAGCCTAGCGCTCACACCACTGCTGCATCGTAGAGCCAATATGTCGGTCGCAAGTTCGATCCCCACTAAGCAATAGTCAATTTTTCCTTGCCATTTTACAATTCTTATCCCTAACAATTCAATGTTTATCTATAATGAACTATTCCGAGGATATCACGCTACGAAGAACACGAACTCAGTCACTAGGGGAGATTACATGCCAAGAATCAAGTACAAATAACTTGTCGATAGATGGCAGCGCAAGTAGTCTACCCCACATACCCGACGATGTAAGTTACGAAACCGAAGCTTTTAAATGTCAAATAGAAAAAAATGTAGCTATTAGTAAACCGTGAAGAAAGAAGAAAAAACGCTCTGTCCGTTGAGAACAGTAATTTAAAATCAACACTTTTTGAAGTCACTAATAAATGTGAGCTCTTGAAAAAGACAGCTAAGATGTTATCAACCAACGTAGGCTCACCAAATTCAAAGTCACCAACTCCGTTAAAGCAATGAACTCAACAAAATGCTGCTAACGATTTAGGTTGTCTGAGAAAGTCTAGATCTGATTCGGGAAGTCAGGCTGCAATATTAACACAAATTTAAAAACTACTCAAGCACCTTTAACAGAACCGAACAGTAATAATAAACACAATGTATGGTTAACTGCTGACAATGCATTTCAGAATAACTGCAATCTGTTTCATTATTTAAAATCAAATGGAATTACGAAACAGCTTCTTGATGGCCGGGGTACCAAATTAAAAAATTGAACTATGGAAGATTGCTGCATAATACTCCTTGGGCAAGAAGTCTTCAAAAAAACCAATGACTGTTATTCCATTTGAGAAGAATAGTTCAAGATACAAGAAATACCAACATAATTATGTGTTTGCCTACATATACGTACTCCCTCTCACAGAGAGGAGGCCTGTGTCCCAGCAGTGGGAACATAATAGGCTGATTATGCTTATGCTTATGCTACATATAAGTATCTTTTTGACGCTACTTTACTCAACTGTCGAGTAGAGACATTCAATAATCTCTTATACTTGGACATTCTGACGCATGGACATGTATACCTTTTAGACAGCAACCTCAATCTGAAATATGACGACAGCATGTTTAATATATTCACAAGGACTATCAATAATCTTGGATTACGTAGAATATTTAACCATTTATGGGAATTATTTACTGAAATTACTCATTATTACGCTGACACACAACATAATGGTATCGACGAAAGCGAAGGAACAACAACGGATGATAATTTGTTTCGTGACTAAACATCTACATATCCTGGACCAAAACGGATATATTACGGAGCATTTCATGATAGAAAGCTATGAAAAACACCTTAAACTAATAAATTACTGCTTAGCGGCTTCTTTCAGTAGAAAAGAAAGCAAGAGATGTGGTGCATGCATACTGGTGAAGTCAGGCCATCAATAAATGATAAATGATTTTATTTCTGTAAGTAGGTTTGTACAATCACTTTTACACGTCAATTATTTTTTTGAAATCTGACTACTCTGAGAAGTAAGGCCGAAACAAACTCAGAGGTCAAAGTCTCTTTTAAAGTCCAGACATAATCTTGGTCAGATCATGCGAAAACCGTGTGGATTGATGTCTGAATTGGTTTTTTTGAGGAAAGAACCACGCAGATTGAGTGGACCTGTCCAGTCAGTGCACGCATTTGTCAGTAATCGTGCAGCTCGACTCAAAACATCACGGAACAAACGGAGCTCAACGATTCGACGAACAATACCAAAGAAAGGACATTGGGTAGGCCGCATAATTACTCAAACCGCCAGACCAAGATTACGATTAAAACTAACTGAGTTATTAAAATAAAAATAAAACAAAAGTAAAAAACAATGACCTACATAGTCTTAACATTCACAATATTATCAATAAAATAATACAAATGAGTAATACAATGGAGAGAGTTGCCTAAAATAGCACAAATGTCATCAACGGGTATCTTTGAATGCTGTGCCATTGAACTTGTTGCTCATAGAATTGTTTGTTTGTATTTACAGAGTCCCTAATGCTAAAAAAATCAAAGAATGTATGAATAAAATTGGAATTGATATTACAGACTATAGTGAAAAATAAAAATAAAAATATTGTTCTAGTAGGTAACTTTAATAAAGATGTTCTTAAGGGAAATCGGCAATCAACAGAATTTGACCATATGTTATTGAGCTTTAACTTAAAACTAGTTCTTCATCAACCGACTCGTCTTAATAGCAAAACTAGCATAGAAAATTTTGCGCATAATTTTAAAAAGTCGAGAAAAGCCACAGCATTGGAGTTAGCATTGTCTGATCATACTGCGCAGTTATTGAAATGTCCAAGTAGTAAAGTATGTACTTTTAAACGGTGGACAAAGAAAAGCAAGACTACAATAACGACAACATCAATAAGTTTTGAATCTGCAAAACCTAACTTTTTCTGATGCCTATGCAGCCCGGGACCCAAATGTAGCACATGAGGAGTTTTAAGATATTTTCATTTTGTTATACGATCAGTGCTTCCCCATTAATCTTTTTTCAGTTAACGTCTATAATAAACAAAAATGGGTATCGAGTGGTATTAAAAATACAGTGAGAAGAAACGTAAATTATTGTGGCAGTATCGAATAAAATTAACTCAACAGAATAAAACACGAATAACACGATTCAAGAATTAATCTACTCTACTCTATTTAAAATAATACTAAATTTAACATTGAAAACACAAAATAATTATAAAATAAAGACTTTTATAAATAAATCAAAAACCACCTGGCGAATTATAAACGAATCAAAATTAAATATGCCAAAGAATAATATCCCCAAAATTTGAATTAATAATGAAATTATCTCCGATCCAAACCAGATTTCTAATTCATTTAACTAAATAAATTCAGGGCATAGAGTAACAAAAAATTTTTTGGACAGAAAGGATTTCATGTCTATCGCTCGAAGTATTCCGAATGACATATCGAAAATCATTCTAGCGCTAAACTATACAAATAGTGTGGGTTGTGACGGGATAAGGACAAAAATACTAAAAACAGTAGCTGATGTAAAATGTCACCCGCTCACTTACATTATGTATTTTTCCAGACGCGTTAAAAAAATCGGTAAAAAAACCATTGTTTAAAAAAACAAGACAGGGAACTAATGGAATGTTACAGTCCAATTGCATTAATACCGATGTTCTCGAAAGTAATTGAATACTATATTTATAATCAACTTAGTTTATATTTAGAAGTGAACAATATCCTTTGTAATGAACAAAAAGGATTTAGAAAGAGGAAAACAATAAGTATGGCAGTTTATGACTTTTTGCACTCGATTATGTCAAATACGGATAAAAGTACTCCAATCTGTGCTATATTTTGTGCATACATTTGATTATGTAAAACATGATAATTATCTTATTTAAAAAAATTGATGCGTACGGTGTTAGAGGGAATGTTCATGAACTTATAAAATCCAATTTGCAAGAGAGAAAACAAATAACTGAAGTAAGTAGACTGAACACAAAAACAAACATGAGTTGTGTTCTTTTTTGGTGAGGTTCAGGTTGGTTACCTATGGAATTCCGCAAGGAAGTGTTTAAGGACCTCCACTTTTTACTCTTTATATTACTGACTTTCCAAAATCAACTGACCATCCTGTGACTCTACTCGCGGACGACAGTACTATATCTATAATACCCTGTTAAAATAAAGACCTAAATAAATATGACATTAATAATACATTGACCAATACTATACAATGGTTAGACTTCTATACGACGATAAGACAATTATTATGAATTCTAGCCAGCGTTTATTGACATATTCCAATCTTGACATAACATATAATAATATATCAATTGACACGGATATTACAACGAAGTTTCTGGGACTAATTATTGACCGACATTTAAATTGGAAGGATAACTTATATTCTCTGAGTAAGAGAATTAGTAGTGGTGCCTATGCATTATACTTGCTGTCACGTAGAGGGAGGTATTGTTAACAGCTTACTACGGTCTGGCCGAATCCGTTCTCAGATATGTTGTTATCTTTTGGGATAACTCGACTAATAGGGATGTAGCATTTAAAGAACAGAAGAGATGCCATAGAGCAATGTTTCATTTGAAAACCACGGACAGCTGTAAACCCTATTTTAAAATGTATAAAATTTTAACATTGCCATCAATATATATTCTTGAAACCGTTATGTTTGTCAGGAATAATCCTAAACTATTCCCGCGCAGAGCAGATTGATTTCCCAGGAACAGGCGTGACCAAACCCAACTATGTGTACCTCCCTGTAGGACTGCACTTATGCGTAAAACACCAATTGTTTACAATATGTTGCCTAAAAGTTGGAAGGAGCTTAACTCTGTACACTTGAAAAGTAAACTGAAGACATATTTAGTAAATAAAGCATAATATAGCATTATCGAGTTCCTAGAGGAAAGATTTGTATTGACATAGAAGTTTATTAGAGTTGATTGTAAATTATTTGTGTTTGTTAATTTACAATGGAATAGTTTAATTATTTTTTGGATCTTTTTTTTAGTTTTTGTTGACATGATTATGGTTATTTGAATTTTATCACAATATTGCCATTAGTATTTAATTACTTAATTTATTGTTATTTTTTATTATTTGAACGAGAATGTTTTAAATTGGAATTGTGTCTTGATATTTGCACGTCACATCATGTGGCAAACATGTCTGTACCCATTAATGATGTTACCATCTTGCTTTTGTTTGTTTGTTTGGCATCTCGCAGGTCAACGTATGCGGTTGTCGTCTGCTTAAGCGGACTTGCCTGTGGTTGCCCTAATAAATTAAGGCCTCCAGCCAGGACTTAAACTTAAATACTAACTAACAACGCTAAGGGCACCCCCTGTGGGGTACGAACCTCGGCTTAGGGCGTCGCTGGAAGAGGGCAGCAAATGACTAGCTAGATCAGGATTGCTATTATTTCGGGACGAATTTAAAGCTACAGGCTCAGCGACGCGGGCTGGCTCGAGCAAGGGTCGGGAGGGGCGCGGGCCTCAGCGGCGAGGACGGTAGGACGGCGATCGGGTTTTGGGCTTATGTAGCGTGCTGGTTGCCTTACTACTCTCCTGGAGGAGGGTAGTGGTGTCGTCGGGGTCGATTAAAGTATGCCTTGGTCGGCGAATACTACTAATGCGAGAGGGAGTGTAGCGGGCGGCCGCTGTAATCAGGGGGTTTGAATGTTTGATGCCACAGTCGAAGAAACGCTTTGATAGGCGTTTCATGAACTGTTTTATGGTTGGCATTTTGAGGTCGACGTGAAGATCTATGTTTCGGACGTAGTAAGGGGCACCCGTAACCCTTCTGAGGAAACGGTTTTGGAGGGTCTGCATCTTATGGAGATGACGTGGGTGAGCGTGCGCAAATACAAAGCAGGCATAGGTCATGATGGGACGGATGACTGCGGTATAAATGCGGAGTTTGCATTTAAGGCACAGTTTACTACGGGCTGTCAGCACGAATTGGAGCCTGCTAAGAGCGAAGGAGGCGCGCGCGCGAACCGCCTTAATATGAGCCTTAAAAGTAAGGTTTTCATCGAGGATCACGCCTAGGTATTTGGCTTGCTTCCAGGGGATCGGCTTACCGTACATAGTGATCGGGCTGGGAAGTGGGGGAGGGAGTCGACGACGTCTCGAGAAGAGAACCGCCTGACTCTTATCGGGGTTGACCTCGATTCTCCAGCGCCTAAGACGTTTGCAGAGGTTTGGAGAGTACGAGCTATAGCGTTGGGACAGTGACCGGTATAGTAAACGGCAGTGTCGTCGGCGAAGAGAGCCAACTGAGCCTTTTTACTTTTTGGGATATCGCTAGTGAACAGCGTGAAGGCGAGAGGAGATAGTACGGAACCCTGAGGGACACCGGCGCGAATAGGATGAGGGGACGAGAGTGCTCCCTCGATGCGATTGCGAAAGGTGCGATTCGACAAAAAGTCTCGTAAGATGAGCACGAGACGATCTGGCACTCCTAGTTGGTAGAGCTTGTATATCAAGCCGTTGTGCCAGACTTTGTCGAAGACTTTCGCTATGTCGAAGAATAGCACACCCGTCGTCGCATTACGCTGCAGACCAGCGCATAAGTGCTCTAGGATACGGTGGACCTGTTGGGTGCCCGAGTGTTGGCTACGGAAACCAAACTGCTCGTTGGGTATGAGGCTCTTTGCTTCGGCGTAGTCTTTGAGACGCCTATAAATAAGCCTCTCGTAGATTTTGCCGAGAACATTGAGTAAGCTAATAGGGCGGTAGCTAGAGGGCTCAGACTTCAGCTTGCCTGGCTTTGGGATACCGATGACCGTGGCTTCTTTCCATGCTTGTGGGAAGATATTGTTGTTCAAGGCGCCATTGAAGATGGCGGTCATAAGCATTATTAGCGGGGCAGGAAGGAGTTTGTATACCTTATTGGTAATAGCATCCGAACCGGGGGTTTACCATCTTGCATGCACGTATTTTCTTTTATGTAATACATGTTTAAGCAAATAAAAATTATCTATTATCTATCTATCTATAAATAAATAAAAAGTAAAAAGTACCCCACGACGTTTTAGGCAAAATAGTTTGCGGTTTTCATTTCCACTGGCAATAAATACAATTTACCCAAAATAAAAATTTAAATAATCAAAGAAATAAAAATTGTTTATTAGGAACGTACACATATTTACGTCGAAAGACAACACATTTTTTTTATATCCTACTAATATTATAAAAATATGTCAGTATGGATGGATGTTTGTTACTCTTTCACGCAAAAACTACTGAACGGATTCGGATGAAATTTGGCATAAAGATAGTTTATAACCTGGATTACAGACATAGAGTACTTTTCATCCCGATAAAAACCGCGGGAGCAGCCAGTATAAAATAATGGGTTAGGTAAGATTAGAACTGTGACCAAACGCACGCAAGCCGAGGGAACGAAGCGCCCCAGCGAGCTCTACTTCCAAGCTAGATTTCTTACCGACTACTTCCAATTTTTTAACCGCCCGCCCGCACTGCCCGTTCCGTCAATTTACTGCTGATACTCAAGTTGTGTAATAAATTAATTGCCAGTAAACATTTGGTAAATAGTTCGGCATTTCATAGATAATAATAGGGGGTTTAAATATGAGATAGGCATTTTAACGTACTGGCTACATTTTAAATTAGAAACCTGCATGGTATGTGATTCCAGAGTGACCTTTTTACACAGGATAACTATTAGATTCTTTATTTTAAAAATGCACAACATTCTATTGTTTGACTTTCAATTGTTTTTCCATTCAACTGTTAAAGTATAAATGGCTACATGGCTAATGGGAATTTATTGAATACGAGTTTTGATGTGGAACTAATCCTAACGCAGCAGAATCAGCTCGCAATATCAATGCTGTGTTTGGAGAAGATACGACTAATGGACGCACCGTGCCCCATGATTTGACAGATCTGCAGAAAGAAGCGCGTGTTGAAGCTTGCCTTATCTTGTTGAACCTTTACAGAAATGAAGGGATTTTGGGGTCAATTTTGACTTGTGATGAAAGTGGATTATTTCCGAAAATCCCAAGTGAACAACGCAATGGTTGACTCCAGGTCAATGCCGCAAAGCGAGCTTAACTACAGGTTGACTTGAAATTCCACGTAATTCCGATAAATGAAATGGTAATAAACATTAAAACACAATAAAACGGCTAATAGGCTCCATCAATTATGCGCGACACGTGACTAGAATCGCGCGCGACACAATGGCAGCGCTTGTCGCACGACGTGCTTGTTTAAAGGAGCCTTAATGCCTTCATCATACAACTGCGAGGCCAAAGCCTCCTCATAACTAACAAAAACACAATAATTAAAATTGAATTATATACCTACTGCGTAACATAAGTAACATCTAGAAGGAGAGAGGTATTTGGGATTTTTGAGAACCTCCTTTGTTACGGACTTGAATTAACCCTATAAAGAGGATAATGTAATTAAGTCGGTTAATCTAGGTCTCCAGTCTGGAGTCAAAAGAAGAATAATTTACAAAATTTATTTATTTATTTATTAAAATCTCCCTTACAACCATCATTACAGGTGATACCTAATGCGATAGCGAGGTCTTAAAATTATCCTACAATATAAATTAAAAAACTATGAAAAACTTAAAAATACTAGTACTTAATTAATTTACTAATTTACACTATAACATAAAACAAACAATAGTATTTTTGCGAATTCACTCAAATGGCTTGTAAATACATCGATTTTCCCGTGAAGATCGTTAATCACCCGAATTGCACGGGTCAATGGTGCTTTGGCGAGAAGGTTGGTCCTGGCAGCCGGTACAGCCAGCAGCGGCGGGCGGCGCCGCCTCCACACATATCGGTCCGGTACACATATACACAGGCGCTGCAGTACTCCCGGGTTGTGCTCAATTCCACGAAGTAACCTAACCAGATACGCCACAAGCGTGAACTCTCGTCGCACCCTCAGTTGGTTGTATCCGACCATACCAAGCACAAACAAAAGAAAATAACTTACCCTTCAGGACTTAAAACAGTAGAAAAACCAAAATACTCCGCATTATATTCTGGTTGGAAGCGTATTCTCGTATTTTCATGAAACACATAGCTTGGTCTTGAAGTATGTGCAATTATGAGTAAAGACGTACAAAATATTGATGCTTTGGCCATTTTTGGTAATTATCTGCAAGAAAGAATATTTTTTAGGTTTTTTGAAACGAACGGAACTGTCACGTTACGAATCACATAATTTATTATATAAAAAAAAACATGGTTTGGCTCAGCTAGGGGGTAAAGTCTCAACAATTTTTATATAGTGCCGATTTCACCAATGAAATATCACATCAAAAGACGCGTTCAAGAGCTGTCAGTGTCAAAATTGTTATGGAATATTGACACTGACATCTCTTGAACCGGGTTTAAGAGATTGATGGAAACGACATTTTTTGTGCATCTCTATGCTACAATATGTATATACTACTCTGTCAAGAAAGTACCGGGGAAAGATCAATAATACACAAAATGTTAGTTATTCGTCCAAATTAGTTCAATGGCCTTCTAAGTATGCTCCTTATGATACGATACACTTAAATCAACGAATAATCCAATCATCAAAACGTTTTTAAACGCCTTTTCCGGAATTGAGTTCAGTTCTCGCCGCGAATTCTCCTTTATGTCTTCTACCGAATGAAAATATATGCCACGAAGAGGTAATTTGAGTTAAGGAAAAAAGATGAAGTCGGCTGGAGACATATCCGGTGAATAAGGTGCTTGCTTGATGGTATTTGTTGAGTATGGTCAAAAATTCGTTCACAATGATGGCTTTGTGCAAAGGCAAATTATCGTGAGGCAAAATCGCGTTATCGTGAATTTGCTCTCTTAAACGCCGCATAACGCTTAATAATACTCTTTATTTACCATTTGACCTTCCAGCAAGAATTCGGAGTGCACAACACCGCCATAGTCAAAGAAAACAGTCAATATGACTTTGACTTTTGATCGACTTAAGCGTCGTTTTTCGGTTTTGGTTCTGTTGGAAGGCGCCACTTCAAAGCTTGTTGACTAGTTTGCACATCAAACTCGTAAACCCACGTCGCGTTACCAGTAACAATGCGTTTCATGAATGTCGGAATTGACACGTTCTAGCATGTCCTCAGTGACTCTTATGCGATTGCGATTGAATTTTTGGAGAAAATTCTGGTATTTTGGGACTGGGACGAGCGACAACATGTTTCATACCCAAGTTATTATTTAAAGTTCAGCAGCTATCTCTCTCATACTTGAATGAGGATTTCAGTCACTATTTCCTTAATTTTTGCAATGTGAACTTCTGTTGAAGGCGTTGATGGCTCTCTGGTAAGCCATCAACGCCTTCAACAGAAGCGAGGCAAATCTTCCATCACATCTAGACCGTTTTCGAACGCTTTGTTCCACTCATAAGTGCGTGATTTGATAAAGTCGATTCACCGTAGTAAGCCCTCTGTACATTTTCAGTGACTCCGAATACGAAATTCCAATGGCGATGCAAAATTTAAGACAATCTCGTTTCGATGTTTTTGTCTAACTAAAAACATCACTGTATTGTACCTAAATAAGAGATGTAACTCAAACTCCGCGCCAAGATGGTAAAGAGTTGTGCAAATCTTAAAAAAAATGAATTTGGAACCATAAACAAATCATCCATTCCCGATACCTTTTTGACAGAATGTGTATGGTGGCGATTTACCTGGCCACCTGCGCTCCTCAAGGGGGTGATTCTACACATAATTCTGAACAACTTTGGCTATGAAACTTATAACCGAATTGTAAAAATAAAAAACATTTCATGCGTAAAGTCTGTCTACTGTTGTATAAGTTTTTTTTCTTGAATCGGATAAGAATAGTTTCGTAGTATTTAAAATGGCTGACAATCACCCCCTTGACGGCTGTGCATGTAGCAATATTTTGAAGAAAACAAAGAAAGCTGTATTGTTTATTTGTTTTGTAAATATTTATTACGGACGCCATTAACATGCACGTGTGGCGGGCATCTACACCGCCACATGCGAACAACACATCACACAAATCCTGCATCGCGCAATCAAAGTTTACCGCGCAGCTAGCATATATACAACTTCCCGACAACTATCATCGGGCAGTTGCCCACCAGATGCGACATCCATCTGGTCGGAGTATCCTCCCTTTTCCGAGAGTATGAGTGAACTTTACACCCTGTTCCTCATATCTCTTCACACGTCTTTCTACATCGTTCTCACAAGTATAATTTCAACATGACTAAAGTAACTAATTTTATGTAATATATTTTTTTTGTATTTAAAAGAGTGTCCATGTAGTTTCTTGCTCGTTCTCCTTCATAGGTACCTACTTCGCTTTGGAATAGGCAACTAGCTTCATCTTTCTGACTGACTGACCCCTTGACAATTCAAAGGAAATTGGTTAAATTGAAATAAACGCTTTGAGTTTGCGTTTGAAAAGCACAATTTAAACCTTATAGAAATAAATATTTGTTTCCTGCTGTAAAAAAAATGATACAGCTACTTACTGCGTTATAAAATTTGTTAAATAACCAGCAACTTACCCCGCGTCGTAAGTTTTTTTTTTAAATAAGTTAGTTTAATGAAGGCAAAATAACCTGTATGGAATTTAATTTATACGATAGTGAAAAAACTGCATCAAAAGAGAACTACGCGGTCACACAAATAGACACGAAAGCGATTTTAATGAATCATATTATGTATAGATAAACATATCTAGAAAGGTCAATGTACGAAATATGAACATAATGATAACTCACTGTTATTGCGCGAAAAACTAAAACTTTACTGGTCCTCCAACTTTATTTATTTTCGGTAGCACTCAAAGTATACTCAAACAGCACTCACTGTACTATTTTATTTGACTGCAAAATAACACTTCGTTCATTCTAAAGAAATATGAAATTAATAAACTTAAATGCTGAAAGATTTTCTCTAAAATATACAACACGTTTTAAAAAACACAAACATTGGGTCAAATTACTGCTCTAGATTTATTTCCCTAGAAGCAAAAATTCATAATGATAATTTAACAAAACTACAGTGTAATAAGCTCGACATCCTATCAATGAATGAGTTGTAATTGTAAACACAAACTTGTATTTACTTAACTCACTGACCTCTCATTACCAGAGCGCATTAATAACTTGACTAAATACAATGGTGGAGTTTAAACCTTGTCTCATTAAAACTAGACTTGATTTTACTTTGTGTTGAATATAAAAGTTTGTTTTGTTGCAATAGTCGATTAACAAACAGTGGGTTTTGAGAAAAAAAAACTCAACGCAGCTGATGAATGCACCCAATGTAATTGAGGTATAAAGGAACTGCAATGATATCATTTAGGCCTAAATCTAGAAAAATATGCTCTTAGATTTAGGCTGACTGCCAGGGCGTATTGCCACATCCATAACATATAATCAGCCTATAATGTTTCCACTGCTGGGACACAGGCCTCCTCTCTGTGAGAGGGAGTAGGCTGTAATCAACCACTGGGGCCCAGTGCGAGTTGGTAGATGTCACATGTCTTCGAATTTTTGTTGCTAGGAAATGCCGGTTCGCTCCCGATGTTTTCCTTCACAGTTTTGAGAGCAGTGGTGATGATATAATTTACACAAAGCAAAGCCCCGAACGTACGACCTACAGCAGTTACCAGTAGTCCGCCACTACTCCAAGCGTATTGCCAAGCGTCAAAGTAATTTAATTACGATATGACACGTCTATAGCTTATCGTAGATCCCGCCTTATTTAGAGTGGGTTGCACCTAGAGCTACGTTATAGTTTTCGTCAATGTTAATTTGAACAGTAACATTTACACTGACCACCGAATCTAACTGCCTGCTGTTGCACCGTCATGTTAAATGTAA
This sequence comes from Dasypolia templi, assembly GCA_963555695.1. NCBI lineage: Eukaryota > Metazoa > Arthropoda > Insecta > Lepidoptera > Noctuidae > Dasypolia > Dasypolia templi. The sequence continues at coordinate 4,671,159 of OY743137.1, read as the reverse complement.
TTGTTAAAGTTAAAAGGGTGACAAGTGACAAGACGTCTGCTTTCCTCAAAATGCACGTGGGTAATTTTTTCGGCAATGGTAACATTTCAAATTTGTTGTTATCTACGGTTGTCAGATACTCAGATGTCACTTGTCATCAAGCCTTCAAACTCCAAAGCCAACCGAATTCACAGAGTATCAGTTTAAATTGTTTTTTCAGCGAGTTAAAACTACGCGTGGTATTTAAATTAAACATTATTCTGCTGTAAATATTTATAGTTAAACAAAATTTAGGCACAATATTGAGAATTTATGAATACCCAATGGCAATTTACTCCACAACTTCAATACAAACTGAGTACTTAAAGCGCTCGTTTCCCACAATAAGTCGCGGAATAACATCGATCAATATAATTGATCGAATCGGAGTAAAGACACAGGTACCTAATTCGTTTCCGTACTTTTTATTAAATAACACAAATTTTTTAGAGGTAACATCTGCAAAGCCGATGACCATACAGTGACACTAACTATAGCCTTAACTGCCCAGAGTTGAGCGGTTAATGTTATCGTTATTTGTGACGTTTAACCATTGCTAAAATGGTGCAACCGTATTACGCTTAACCGGAGATTTGACGGCTGACATGGTATTGGTTACCGTTAAAGTTACTTGGTGCAACTCACTCTTAGAGTGTGTGATGTTTTTTTGTTTCCATATTTATTAGATCATCTTGCTATGAATAAAGCTGTGTTACCACGGGCTAGCGGCATGCGGCACCCTCTGACACAATCTGGACTATTTTGAAGGATATTGCTAATCCATTGTTTCATATGTTCGAAAAATTTGTCTACTCTATTTGTTTACTCTTTTTTTAAATTATAAAGAAAGAAAGAAAATAAATTTATATGACCTAGGTTGTAGGCACACAATATTCACACGAACAAAACAGAAGAAAAATATGTTATTGTGTGCGGCTGCGCAATTATCTGAACTTTTAACGTTGGTCAGCGGAAAATTCCAACTGTGATCTTTTTATTACGCGGTGCTATTTCATTAAATTTTCAAATGATGCTCCTTTTAATACTATTTTACCTCTTGAATCTAATTTGCCTTCTTATATCTGCCAATATTTTTTTACCACTTTCAATCAAAATCCAAGATGGCGGCCGCGAGAACTTTCTAATTTGTCATCATGGGTATCGTTTTATGGCGTTCGAGGGTGTTTTCCGATGGTGAGATCAAAATTAAAATCCAAGATGGCACAGGCTGCGAAAATTTTCATATTTTTCATCATGGGTGTCGTGTCGTTTTCATGGTTTTCTAGAGTGCTAAAGCCTACAGTGAGGTCAAAATAAAAATCCAAGATGACGGCTGTCAAAGTTTCCAAATTTTTCATCATACCTGTCGTTTTCATGGTTTTCACCTTCGGTGCACCTATTATGAATGCTAGATCATAAACCACTCAAGTAAAGTTAATTTTTATAAGGAACTACCGCGTGGGCTGCTCTGTCTTCCACATGCACACGAATCATAAATCGTGGACCAGGACACGCAGAACGTATTGCGAAAAAATAAATGTGTATGAGAGACTGCTCAGTTAATAGTGTATTTTGAAAACATGATTATTTGTAAGCAATAATAGGTACGTTCCAATTTCAAAATTTCCCTCCACATTGTTTGCGAGCTAATTTAAAATAAAGTGTCTCATTAAAATATTTATCGCCGCCGGGGACATTTTCTCGCTATGAGTTATTTGATAGGTTCATTTATTTTTTGTTTCGCAAAACTTTGTGAGTGTCCAACGTATGTATGAAAAATCTTATTTTGGAAGTCGGCACTTTTTTAAATATTTGACCGTCAGCTGAGTATCTCGTAAGTCATGAGTCCTGTAATAGAAAGAAATTGCCTCGTTAAACAAGTAGTCGACATACAACTGCTCAGCTTAGACTTTGTCTCGGTTCAATTTCATTCGGACGTTTTTTTTTTAATTTTGCAGTAGCAAGATTTCAGTAGCAGCCCTGAGTCTGGATTTTTTGCGCTGACCTCAAATATATTGGTATAGGCAAGAGAATGTTAAGTGGCACTAGGAAATAAAAGAATAGGTACAAACAATGCTTCAAAAAACCTCGCACAATCATTAATGGCCAATGAAGTTACTCTGTTTTATGGAAGGATATCAGTTTCCGCTGATAAACAGATGTATCTCAGTATGAATGGAGCGTATGTACCATTACAATAGGGATGATGACAAATATCGGAAATGTTAGAACAAATAATGTTATTTTAGACAAGGCAAGCTTAGCGAGATATTCGAAAAAAACTGTAAAATCTAAGGAAAGAAGCTACATGCTTTAAAAATTTTTGGAAAGGATTATTCACGTCCTTGTAGCGCGGTACGGACAATATATGGCGCTAGTATGAATTTACTTAGTCGTGACGTCACTTCGACTATAGTGCTGTCTTTATGTAATAGTTATTGTAAAACGTTCATAACTTGGCAATGTTTTAAGCTTTTACACTTTTTTATAATATTGTTTGCAGAATTAAGAAACAAATCCATATTTGAGTAAAAAACATAAAATGTCATCATCCCTACAATGTTTCTTTCAGTGTAGATAGAGCGACAGCTGAAAGAATTCGATACCTTTTATAACTGAAAACGAATTAAAGGTCTAGTGGTCGCTACTGCTGAGCTATGGGGTCGTGGGTTCGGTTCCCAGGTCTAGCAAAGTATTAATAGGTTTTCCACTAGGCATTTCTCAGTAGCAGCCCGGAGTTTGAAGTTGTGCCTAGTTGATGGTAATATTCTCACCTTCTTTTACATTGAACTTAAAATAACAGGCAAAATGTAGGTGTAAGTATGTAGGTGGTTCAGTCAGTGCCTGTAATCTCCGAAGTCTGACCCCCCTCCCCTCTTCTTCTTTGTAAGAGTGGTCAGGAAGTGCAGAACACTGGCCGTACGACTCTGTCTGTTGATTATGTTATAAACATTAATGAAGCACACTCAAGTTGATAACAGGAATGGAATCATGAACTTCAAGACAGAGAGGGAAATTCACAGAATTGTGATTATTTTTAACAATTAGTTAATCCACCTCAAATTAAATTTACTAATATTACTCCTAATGATGGAATAGCAGATAAAAGATTTGTAATAACAGTAGCTAGCTCACTTACTTATAAACCACGTACATAAAAAAAGGAACTCCAAAAACCTTTTTCATTTAAACCAATTACTGTTTCCTTTGTACAAAGGATTATGTAATTAATAATTTTCGGATTTTCGGATTTGTAATAATGAGAATTAGAATAAAACTTGGCATAAATAATCCCTAATTTATTTTCAACAGATACTAGTCAATCGCGTAATTGCTGTCCTTAGTTTTGACAACAATTCCCAAAAAGGTAATGATGATGAAATATTATATCTTAATATAAACTATAATCTATAAACTATAAACCAGAAATTAGAAACTATAAACTATAAACTGTTATAATTTTAAAGTATGTTGCAATCTCTTTGTTTTTTTATTACAATGAGTTAGTTATATTGCCAGAAGATACTATTCTCTAAATATTTATTATATATAATAATTGGTTATTTAAAGGGGTAACTTCTGTTGTCTTACTGACTAGTTTAAATAATTATCCGGAGTGTCCTCCACAACTACAACTGAAGAGTCTACAATGGCGGTAAGGATGTTGGTATTATGGTTGGATCCTCCTTCGTACAACATAATTAATCATTATTAATCGCTATGTTGCTTGTGTAACTAGGCAATACGTACTTGTCAGTAATACTACAATTTGTCATTAATATTATAAGCTGTCAACATAGCTATCAGAGATGTCTAATTATACCAAGACAGAGATAAAGTTCTCTGAGTTTACTTAAAACCACTAGCAAACTTGTTAGTGTCAAAATACAATAATTTATCACTATGACAACATGTCAGCTTGTGAATAGTACTATTCAACGTGTAAATGTAATAATTTTCGTCACCTGATAAAGAATCAGAATAAGGAAAAGCACACATCAGCTTTCCTATATTTTACTTAATTAAGGTGTTCACACCATCCACTATGTAAGGAAATAGTACTGGTATTACCAGAACGGTCTGTTAATACCAGTACTAATTCCTAATAGCAAAACCGTAGAAGAATAATTTTCTAGGTTTGTATTTGCAATTCTTTTAATAATTTGTTTAAAACTTATGTCATGTTATCGATGGTTAGTAAAACTATGGCTAACCATAAACCATAAATTATAAACTAGAAACGATAAACTATAAACCAGAAAGTAGAAACTAAGAAACTAGAAACTATAAACGAAACTACAAACTATCAACTATCAACTATCAACTATCAACTATCAACTATCAACTATCAACTATCAACTATCAACTATCAAATCAAATCAAATCAAATCAAATCAAATCAAAATATTTTATTTCACATAGACCTACATGGGCACTTATGAAACGTCAGATTCTAGGTGCACGGTTCCAATTGGTCGTTTCCCATGGAGAAGAGCCGGCAAGAAACTCCATGGGGTTACTCTTTTAAAAATATGTCTTTTACAATGTTTTCCAATTACAGTGATTAACAGGTATGGGAGGACAGTGTAGGCCTGTCAACAGGTACCATATGTTAAACAAATAGACAATTGTCTATAATTTATAATCCACAGGGCCTACGACGTGTATGTGATAATCTAATAAAGTAAAATAAAAAAAAAAATTAAAAAATTTAGGTATATAATGTCAAATAATGAAAGAATTATGTCAGAGATATGTAAAAGTCCATATCTAATAATAAAAAATAAAATTTAAACACCATTATTTGGGAGCAGTTATTAGAAATTTACATAGTGATGCCATTCATGAGGTACCAGGGATCAACTATCAACTATAAACTATCAACTATCAACTATCAACTATCAACTATCAACTATCAACTATAAACTATAAACTATAAACTATAAACTATAAACTATAAACTATAAACTATAAACTATAAACTATAAACTATAAACTATAAACTATAAACTATAAACTATAAACTATAAACTATAAACTATAAACTATAAACTATAAACTATAAACTATAAACTATAAACTATAAACTATAAACTATAAACTATAAACTATAAACTATAAACTATAAACTATAAACTATAAACTATAAACTATAAACTATAAACTATAAACTATAAACTATAAACTATAAACTATAAACTATAAACTATAAACTATAAACTATAAACTATAAACTATAAACTATAAACTATAAACTATAAACTATAAACTATAAACTATAAACTATAAACTATAAACTATAAACTATAAACTATAAACTATAAACTATAAACTATAAACTATAAACTATAAACTATAAACTATAAACTATAAACTATAAACTATAAACTATAAACTATAAACTATAAACTATAAACTATAAACTATAAACTATAAACTATAAACTATAAACTATAAACTATAAACTATAAACTATAAACTATAAACTATAAACTATAAACTATAAACTATAAACTATAAACTATAAACTATAAACTATAAACTATAAACTATAAACTATAAACTATAAACTATAAACTATAAACTATAAACTATAAACTATAAACTATAAACTATAAACTATAAACTATAAACTATAAACTATAAACTACAAACTATAAACTACAAACTATTAAATATTAATTGTGAACTAATAACTATAAAGCTGTAATAATTTTAAAGTTTGCACACCCTTTTTTTTTTAATTGCAAGAAGAGGACTTGTTATTTTTGTGGCATACAGCCGCATTTGCTATGTTGGGTTTGGTGAGGAATTATAAGCCACTGTTGCTTCTTGCTTCTTTATTGGAGTGTTTCTTCTAGAGAGCTTGCCGCCTACTGTGTCGAACGAGTTTTTTTTGTTAAATTTATTGGTCCTTCAAAAACGAGCTGTCCGAGCAATTTATCAGCTAGGGAGCAAGAGTTTCTCTTAGAGATTTTTTTAAAGATATTGGTATTCTCACGGTGGCATCTCAATTCATCTTCGCCAACATCTTATATATTAGGCAAAATATACACTTATACACTAAAAACAGTGATTTTCACAATGTTAACACTAGAAATAAGAACAAAATACGCTCCCTTTCACCGGCTTCATGAGGTCCATAACTCATTTGTTGGGCTACCTTTTATAACAAGTTACCCTCTTCTTTACTGGATTTACCTTTTAATGCGTTTAAGGCTCAAGTTAAAACCAACCTTTGTTCAAAGGCATATTATTCCATTAACGGCTACTTAAACGATAAGAACTGTTGGTCGCTGTGATTAACTCAAGACGACAATGTTCATGTTCTTTCTCAAGATTTTCGACAGAATTTGTCATGAATATTAAAAGATGTCAACATAGCTATCAGATGTCTATTATACCAAGACAGAGATAAAGTTCTCTGAGATTACTTAAAACCACTAGCAAACTTGTTAGTGTCGAAATACAATAATTTATCACTATGACAACATGTCAGCTTGTGCTATTCAACTTATAAATGTAGTAGTATTCAACTTATAAATGTAATAATTTTAGTCACTTGATAAAGAATCAGACTAAGGTTTTCTTATTTATTCTGATTCTTTATCAGCTTTCCTATATTTAACTTAATTAAGTTGTTCACACCATTCACTATGTCCTTTTTGGTATAACCAGTACTATTTCCTAACAGCAAAACCGTAGAAACTATAAACCAGAAACTAGAAACTATAAACTAGAAACTATAAACGAAACTACAAACTATAAACTACAATTTATAAACTATGAACTTTAAAATATAAACTATAAACTGTAAACTATAAACTATAAACTATAAACTATAAACTATAAACTATAAACTACAAACTATAAACTACAAACTATTAACTATTAATTGTGAACTAATAACTATAAAGCTGTAATAATTTTAAAGTATGCACACCCTTTTTTTTTTAATTGCAAGAAGAGGACTTGTTATTTTTGTGGCATACAGCCGCATTTGCTATGTTGGGTTTGGTGAGGAATTATAAGCCACTGTTGCTTCTTGCTTCTTTATTGGAGTGTTTCTTCTAGAGAGCTTGCCGCCTACTGTGTCGAACGAGTTTTTTTTGTTAAATTTATTGGTCCTTCAAAAACGAGCTGTCCGAGCAATTTATCAGCTAGGGAGCAAGAGTTTCTCTTAGAGATTTTTTTAAAGATATTGGTATTCTCACGGTGGCATCTCAATTCATCTTCGCCAACATCTTATATATTAGGCAAAATATACACTTATACACTAAAAACAGTGATTTTCACAATGTTAACACTAGAAATAAGAACAAAATACGCTCCCTTTCACCGGCTTCATGAGGTCCATAACTCATTTGTTGGGCTACCTTTTATAACAAGTTACCCTCTTCTTTACTGGATTTACCTTTTAATGCGTTTAAGGCTCAAGTTAAAACCAACCTTTGTTCAAAGGTTCTTTGTTCATTATTCTGTTGGTCGCTGTGATTAACTCAAGACGACAATGTTCATGTTCTTTCTCAAGATTTTCGACAGAATTTGTCATGAATATTAAAAGATGTCAACATAGCTATCAGATGTCTATTATACCAAGACAGAGATAAAGTTCTCTGAGATTACTTAAAACCACTAGCAAACTGGTAGTGTCGAAATACAATAATTTATCACTATGACAACATGTCAGCTTGTGCTATTCAACTTATAAATGTAGTACTATTCAACTTATAAATGTAATAATTTTAGTCACTTGATAAAGAATCAGAATAAGGTTTTCTTATTTATTCTGATTCTTTATCAGCTTTCCTATATTTAACTTAATTAAGTTGTTCACACCATTCACTATGTCCTTTTTGGTATAACCAGCACTATTTCCTAACAGCAAAACCGTAGAAACTATAAACCAGAAACTAGAAACTATAAACTAGAAACTATAAACGAAACTACAAACTATAAACTACAATTTATAAACTATGAACTTTAAAATATAAACTATAAACTGTAAACTATAAACTATAAACTATAAACTATAAACTATAAACTATAAACTATAAACTATAAACTATAAACTATAAACTATAAACTATAAACTATAAACTATAAACTATAAACTATAAACTATAAACTATAAACTATAAACTATAAACTATAAACTATAAACTATAAACTATAAACTATAAACTATAAACTATAAACTAGAAACTATAAACTACAATTTATAACCTATGAACTTTAAAATATAAACTATAAACTATAAACTATAAACTATAAACTATAAACTATAAACTATAAACTATAAACTATAAACTATAAACTATAAACTATAAACTATAAACTATAAACTATAAACTATAAACTATAAACTATAAACTATAAACTATAAACTATAAACTATAAACTATAAACTATAAACTATAAACTATAAACTATAAACTATAAACTATAAACTATAAACTATAAACTATAAACTATAAACTATAAACTATAAACTATAAACTATAAACTATAAACTATAAACTATAAACTATAAACTATAAACTATAAACTATAAACTATAAACTATAAACTATAAACTATAAACTATAAACTATAAACTATAAACTATAAACTATAAACTATAAACTATAAACTATAAACTATAAACTATAAACTATAAACTATAAACTATAAACTATAAACTATAAACTATAAACTATAAACTATAAACTATAAACTATAAACTATAAACTATAAACTATAAACTACAAACTATAAACTACAAACTATTAACTATTAATTGTGAACTAATAACTATAAAGCTGTAATAATTTTAAAGTATGCACACCCTTTTTTTTTTAATTGCAAGAAGAGGACTTGTTATTTTTGTGGCATACAGCCGCATTTGCTATGTTGGGTTTGGTGAGGAATTATAAGCCACTGTTGCTTCTTGCTTCTTTATTGGAGTGTTTCTTCTAGAGAGCTTGCCGCCTACTGTGTCGAACGAGTTTTTTTTGTTAAATTTATTGGTCCTTCAAAAACGAGCTGTCCGAGCAATTTATCAGCTAGGGAGCAAGTTTCTCTTAGAGATTTTTTTAAAGATATTGGTATTCTCACGGTGGCATCTCAATTCATCTTCGCCAACATCTTATATATTAGGCAAAATATACACTTACACACTAAAAACAGTGATTTTCACAATGTTAACACTAGAAATAAGAACAAAATACGCTCCCTTTCACCGGCTTCATGAGGTCCATAACTCATTTGTTGGGCTACCTTTTATAACAAGTTACCCTCTTCTTTACTGGATTTACCTTTTAATGCGTTTAAGGCTCAAGTTAAAACCAACCTTTGTTCAAAGGTTCTTTGTTCATTATTCCATTAACGGCTACTTAAACGATAAGAACTGTTGGTCGCTGTGATTAACTCAAGACGACAATGTTCATGTTCTTTCTCAAGATTTTCGACAGAATTTGTCATGAATATTAAAAGATGTCAACATAGCTATCAGATGTCTATTATACCAAGACAGAGATAAAGTTCTCTGAGATTACTTAAAACCACTAGCAAATATAAACTATAAACTATAAACTATAAACTATAAACTATAAACTATAAACTATAAACTATAAACTATAAACTATAAACTATAAACTATAAACTATAAACTATAAACTATAAACTATAAACTATAAACTATAAACTATAAACTATAAACTATAAACTATAAACTATAAACTATAAACTATAAACTATAAACTATAAACTATAAACTATAAACTATAAACTATAAACTATAAACTATAAACTATAAACTATAAACTATAAACTATAAACTATAAACTATAAACTATAAACTATAAACTATAAACTATAAACTATAAACTATAAACTATAAACTATAAACTATAAACTATAAACTATAAACTATAAACTATAAACTATAAACTATAAACTATAAACTATAAACTATAAACTATAAACTATAAACTATAAACTATAAACTATAAACTATAAACTATAAACTATAAACTATAAACTATAAACTATAAACTATAAACTATAAACTATAAACTATAAACTATAAACTATAAACTATAAACTATAAACTATAAACTATAAACTATAAACTATAAACTATAAACTATAAACTATAAACTATAAACTATAAACTATAAACTATAAACTATAAACTATAAACTATAAACTATAAACTATAAACTATAAACTATAAACTATAAACTATAAACTATAAACTATAAACTATAAACTATAAACTATAAACTATAAACTATAAACTATAAACTATAAACTATAAACTATAAACTATAAACTATAAACTACAAACTATAAACTACAAACTATTAACTATTAATTGTGAACTAATAACTATAAAGCTGTAATAATTTCAAAGTATGCACACCCTTTTTTTTTAATTGCAAGAAGAGGACTTGTTATTTTTGTGGCATACAGCCGCATTTGCTATGTTGGGTTTGGTGAGGAATTATAAGCCACTGTTGCTTCTTGCTTCTTTATTGGAGTGTTTCTTCTAGAGAGCTTGCCGCCTACTGTGTCGAACGAGTTTTTTTTGTTAAATTTATTGGTCCTTCAAAAACGAGCTGTCCGAGCAATTTATCAGCTAGGGAGCAAGAGTTTCTCTTAGAGATTTTTTTAAAGATATTGGTATTCTCACGGTGGCATCTCAATTCATCTTCGCCAACATCTTATATATTAGGCAAAATATACACTTATACACTAAAAACAGTGATTTTCACAATGTTAACACTAGAAATAAGAACAAAATACGCTCCCTTTCACCGGCTTCATGAGGTCCATAACTCATTTGTTGGGCAACCTTTTATAACAAGTTACCCTCTTCTTTACTGGATTTACCTTTTAATGCGTTTAAGGCTCAAGTTAAAACCAACCTTTGTTCAAAGGCATATTATTCCATTAACGGCTACTTAAACGATAAGAACTGTTGGTCGCTGTGATTAACTCAAGACGACAATGTTCATGTTCTTTCTCAAGATTTTCGACAGAATTTGTCATGAATATTAAAAGATGTCAACATAGCTATCAGATGTCTATTATACCAAGACAGAGATAAAGTTCTCTGAGATTACTTAAAACCACTAGCAAACTTGTTAGTGTCGAAATACAATAATTTATCACTATGACAACATGTCAGCTTGTGCTATTCAACTTATAAATGTAGTAGTATTCAACTTATAAATGTAATAATTTTAGTCACTTGATAAAGAATCAGACTAAGGTTTTCTTATTTATTCTGATTCTTTATCAGCTTTCCTATATTTAACTAAATTAAGTTGTTCACACCATTCACTATGTCCTTTTTGGTATAACCAGTACTATTTCCTAACAGCAAAACCGTAGAAACTATAAACCAGAAACTAGAAACTATAAACTTTAAAATATAAACTATAAACTGTAAACTATAAACTATAAACTATAAACTATAAACTATAAACTATAAACTATAAACTATAAACTATAAACTATAAACTATAAACTATAAACTATAAACTATAAACTATAAACTATAAACTATAAACTATAAACTATAAACTATAAACTATAAACTATAAACTATAAACTATAAACTATAAACTATTAACTAACTATACTTTATCTCTGTCTTGGTATAATAGACATCTAATAGCAGTTTATAGTTTATAGTTTATAGTTTATAGTTTATAGTTTATAGTATATAGTTTATAGTTTATAGTTTATAGTTTATAGTTTATAGTTTATAGTTTATAGTTTATAGTTTATAGTTTATAGTTTATAGTTTATAGTTTATAGTTTATAGTTTATAGTTTATAGTTTATAGTTTATAGTTTATAGTTTATAGTTTATAGTTTATAGTTTATAGTTTATAGTTTATAGTTTATAGTTTATAGTTTATAGTTTATAGTTTATAGTTTATAGTTTATAGTTTATAGTTTATAGTTTATAGTTTATAGTTTATAGTTTATAGTTTATAGTTTATAGTTTATAGTTTACAGTTTATAGTTTATAGTTTATCGTTTATAGTTTATAGTTTATATTTTATAGTTTATAGTTTATAGTTTATAGTTTATAGAATATGGTTTATAGTTTATAGTTTATAGTTTATAGTTTATAGTTTATAGTTTATAGTTTATAGTTTATTGAGTGTTTCTTCTAGAGAGCTTGCCGCCTACTGTGTTGAACGAGTTTTTTTTTGTTGAATTTATTCGTCCTTCAAAAACGAGCTGTCCGAGCAATTTATTAGCTAGGTAGCAAGAGTTTCTCTTAGAGATTTTTTTAAAGATATTGGTATTCTCACGGTGGCGTCTCAATTCATCTTCGCCAACATCTTATATTTTAGGCCAATATACGCACTTATACTATAAAAACAGTGATTTTCACATAACACTAGAAATAAGAACAAAATACGCTCCCTTTTACCGGCATCATAAGGTCCTTAACACATTTGTTGGGCTACCTTTTATAACAAGTTGCCCTCTTCTTTACTGGATTTACCTTTTATTGCGTTTAAGGCTCAAGTTAAAACCAACCTATGTTCAAAGGCATATTATTCCATTAACGACTACTTAAACGATAAAACTGTTGGTCGCTGTGATTCACTCAAGACGACAATGTTCATGTTCTTTCTCAAGAATCAGCTTACCGTAGGTAAGAAAATACAAATATATGAACTTATATGAGTTCATATATTTGTATTTTTTTTATTTGACGGTATAAGTAAATTATTTTGTTATCTTCATTTATTATTATTTAATAAATGAAGATATGACTACTACATTTATTATTGATATGATCTACATCATATCAATAATAAATGTAGTAGTCATATTCAATGTTTTTTAATGAGCTGTATTGCAATATGGTTGGCTAGCGACCTCGACAATTGGTAATATTATTCTTGCTTGAGCAACCGGCAGCAAGTTCGTCATGCTCCCTTAGATTTCACTGCTTGCGGTATCGTCGGGGGTCGGGTTTCCTCCTTCCCTCAAATATGGTGAGGGGGTAATGGCTGACCTTTGCGTTATGCTCGTGAACGGGTGCTGCTTGTGGTGACAGGTCGTCTTGCTGTCTTTGGTTTTATTATTGTTACAGTAATTGTTCTGTTAATTTATTTTACTTTGATGGTCCTAGTTTATCATTTATTCATTTTATTTGTTTGTATAATAATTCCAGTATTGCAAATGTAAGCTGCCATGCCTTTTAGGCCGGGAGGCTTTTATTTATGTATTAAGGTGTTATTTACATTCAATTTTTTTTCTCTTTTTTTGGCATTGGCGTGGCTAGCTGTCGTACGGCAATTAATTTAATGATTAGGTCAATTACTTACAATTGTTTAGAATCCAGTTCTTTTAACCGAACAGACAGCTGTGCTGCTGGGTAGTTTGTTGCGCCACTTCTTCTTCCCAGCTAAAGAACTAGGAAGTGGTGAAGGGTGGGCGTTTTGGGGGACTGTCATATGTAATTTTGACGTTCTAAAAGTGCTGATTCTCAGCCAATTGGAATACATGATTTTGATTTTGATTTTGAATGGCATCTCGCAGGTCAACCTGTAAGGTTGTCGTCTGCTTAAGCGGACTTGTGTGTCGAACGAGTTTGTTTGTTTGTTTGGCATCTCGCAGGTCAACCTATGAGGTTGTCGTCTGCTAAAGCGGACTTACTAAAAACTAAGCGACTACTGTAACGAAACGACTCGCCAAACGTGGTTACAAGTTAATGTAATTTAAGTATATATAATACAAATAGATGTAGAAAAAGATATTAAGGATTAGGAATCGATTAGTAGTAGCTCGCGTAGGACGATCCGCTGGCCCGCAGTCTGACACGAAGAAGCTCATGGTCGCGAAGCACCTCGAGGTTGAAGCAGCTCGCGTCGGCCGCTCCTCCGACCCGCAGTCTATCGAGTGGAAGTTTGCAGCAGCCGCTCCACCAGCCAGCAGCCCGTTGTGAGGGAGCTCGCGTCGGTTGTTGTTTGTCTCACTGTACTGGAGGTGGCGTCTCACGCCAAGTTATTTATTCTCCCGAATTCGTTTCGAACTCCTGTCGTAGACGCAAGTCGGAGTGTCGGAGGTGATCGACTGAGTCCAACACCTTCAGGTGGCGGCGTCTTATGCCACGTTTTCAGTTCTCTCCAATACGTCTCGAAGACGCAAGTGGGAGGGTCGGAGATGATTGAGTGAGTCAAACACTCACGCACACAAGATGTTTATAATAAATAAATTCACTGAGTTTCAAACTGTTTATATTTAAGAAGCTTTAGAAATACATTGACTAGTGAGTATCGAGCAAAGGAAAAGAAAAGAAAGAACCTGGTAAAAAACTAACGGTTGCCTTTTATAGACCCTGGCCGATCGTTCTAGAAGTGACTTTTTTAGTTTTAAATCAAAATACTTCTTAATTGGTTATCGGCCAGGAACAATAAAGATGGCTTATAGTAAGAACCAGGCTTAAAACTAGTTTTACGATACCTTTACAATAAAATAGACGATCTCTTAGCTCTATACCATACAAAAAGAAAAACTGACAGATGACAATGTTAGATACAAAAGGAAAATAATAAGAGATTACATGAAATGAGATAAATGGATGGAAAGGTTTTCTTTTCAGCAGTACAACAATTAGCACATAAATAAATGTAAGTAAAATGAGTGTAATACAATTTTCATAAAGACTTTAGTATCTACTGAATAATAGAAAGAATTGCTGTGCACAACAGCTCCTCAGGTGTTAAATAGATAAATATATTAAAAGATGTGCTGTTGGTGTAACAAAATACCACACTACACGCTAAGGGCACCCCTGTGGGGTACCAACCTCGGCTTAGGGCGTCGCTGGAAGATGGCAGCAAATGACTAGCTGGATCAGGATTGATGTTATTTTGGGACGAATTTAAAGCTACAGGCTCAGCGACGCGGGCTGGCTCGAGCAAAGGTCGGGAGGCGTGGATTTGGGCGTCGCGGCGGGCCTCGGCGGCGAGGTCGGTAGGACGGCGATCGGGTTTTGGGCTTAATTAGGGTGCTGGTGGCCTTAATACTCTCCTGGAGGAGGGTAGTGCCGTCATCGGGGGCGATTAAGATATGCCTTGGTCGCCGAATACTACTAATGCGGGAGGGAGTATAGCGGGAGGCCGCTGAAATCAGGGGGTTTGAATGTTTGATGCCACAGTCAAAGAAACGCTTATACAAGCGTTACATGAACTGGTTTATGGTTGGCATTTTAAGGTCGACGTGAAGATCTACTATCTAAGACTCTAGGCTGTCAGCAAGACATTTAGCCTTATCGGGACTGTCGAAAGCGACACTCTTGTCTGGACGGATGAGAGGAGGCATAGAGACCTCTTTCTGAGGAACGTAATTTCCTCTGTAATTGCCAGAAGGCTTGATGAGTGGGCTCGAGTTCACTGAGCATCTTGTTCCAGCCCTCGGAGCGAACCTCCCCTATGCGTTTCTTAACAGCACGCTGTAAATTGCGCATGTGGGCTTTGTTTGCGTCACAAGGGAAGGAGTCGTAGGCACGAATGGCCGCGTTCTTTTCGGTATTCAGGTGACGTACGTCAGTAGGTAGTTTCCAGCGATGGTCTTCCATCACCGGAACTTCCCGTGAACAATCCGTCAATACGGATTGAACGTGCTCTGTAAACGAGTCGATTGCGGCCGTCGTGTCGGCGACTGACACTATGTGATCGGGGATGGTGTCCAAGTGAGGCGACGTGGTGGATTTCAGTCTTTCGCTTATTTTCCTCCAGTCGGTTATCATCTGGGTCTGAGGGGGGCGGTTGGGGTCGATTGGGGTCGACCTGAATAGGGTGCGAGATGCATGACTACTGGGCGGTGGTCAGAGTTAAGCTCGTGGAACGTCTCTATCGATTGCAAACGGAGGTTCACATTCTTGAGCAGCGCTACATCGAGAACATCGGGAAGGTGATTTGGATTTCCTGGGAAATGAGTCGGGCTCATTGGAGCGATAACATCAAAGTTAAGGGATTCGCCTAACTTGAGAACTAACCTACCTCTGGTTGAAGATGTGCTACTATTCCATGCCGGGTGCTTGTCATTAGGATCCCCCGCCAAGATGACGGAGTCACTCATACCGAAGAGAGCAGTGAAGTCCTTTTGGAGAGACATGAGATCCTCCGGACCATTGTCTGGTGGAATATAAGCAGAGATTATGGTGATCGGTTGATGACCAGTCATGCCGAGCCGACAGATAGAGGTCTCTAGATAGGAGAAGAGAGGAGGTGGGTCTATAGGGATGTAATACAAAGATTTTCTAAAGTATATTAGTGTGCCACCCTTGTGGCATCGAGACCTGTCATTGCGAACTAGTTTATAGTTGGCAATATTCGGGTTTCGGTGATGAGGTTTTTAAAAAGGTTTCCTGTATGAGGAGGATGTCAAGCTGATGGTCGCGGAGGAAAGCGGCGATCTCATCGCGTTGACCTGATACGTCATTAGCGTTGAAAAAGCCTAATTTAAGGGATCGAGGTTTGTTACTGTTTACTCTCGTATTATCAATTGAGAATTAATATTTGAGTGAGTGTAGAACTTGCGCGATCTCGGGATACGCGCTGAGGATTTCCATAAGGCGAAGTGCGTTGCCGTTTGCAGCAACGATTTCTTCCGCCATTTTATCCGCGGCGGTGGTTAATAAAATTTGGGCGCTGTTTCGGCCCTGGGTTCCCTGAGGTGCCGCTGGAGAGACCGTAGGGGCCGCGGGGGCTACTAAAGGCGCTGGGATGGCGGAAGCCATCAGCGCTGGAACGTCGAACGAGCAATTTGTTCCTGTTTATATACAATTTTTGCCTCGTGAACTAGCCGACTAATCACTACAGATCCCATTTTACATCAGCCAATCAAAGCGAGGTAGGATTTTGGTACTATTTGGCTTAAGTACAACGAAACTTTACCTTAACGAGGACCGCGTTACAATATAACGTGTTTTACGATTGTTTTTTAAATAACATTATATAAAACATAAAACCTAATTCGGAAACTAACTACCTACTGCTTAAACCGATATTTATTTGTACAACATATTTCTTACTAAACTAAGTCTATTATCTCTACACGTATGCTCTGTTCACTTAAACTGTTCAGCATATCACTGTACCGCACAAATATTATAAGCTGTTATCATATGTCTATTATACCAAGACAGCGATAAAGTTCTCTGAGTTTACTTAAAACCACTAACAAACTATACAATATACAATAATTTATCACTATAACCACACCATCCATCCATCCATCCATTTATCACTACGAGTATTAACTTATAAATATAATTATTTTCGTCACCTGATAAAGAATCAGAATAAGGAAAAGCACACAACATCGGCTTTCCTATATTTTACTTAATTAAGGTGTTCACACCATCCACTATGTCCTTTCTGGTAAAACCAGTAAATTAAACTATTTTTTAATAGCAAAACCATAGTATAATAATTTTCTAGGTTTGTATTTGCAATTCTTGTAATCATTTGCTTAAAACTATGGTTAGTAAAACTATGGCTAACATCAAACCATAAACTAGAAACTAGAAACGATAAACTATAAACTACAAACTACAAACTATAAACTACAAACTACAAACTACAAACTACAAACTGGAAACTACAAACTACAAACTGGAAACTACAAACTATAAGCTATAAACTATAAGCTAATAACTATTAACAACTAAAATAATAACTAAAAACTAGAAACTATAAACTATAAACTGTAAAGTATAAACTGTAATAATTTTAAAATAGGTTGCACTCCCTTTGTTTTTTTATTACTATGAGTTACATTGCCAGAAGATACTTTATTATTATTCTCTAAAAATAATTGGTTATTTAAAGGGAGTGTCCTCCACAACTACAACTGAAGAGTCTACAATGGCGGTATGGGTTCCAGCAGGAAAAGTATTACCTATCTGGCTGGTAAGGATGTTGGTATTACGGTTGGATCTCCTTCGTACAACATGATGAATTATAATTAATCGCTATGTTGCTTGTATAACTAGGCAACACAGACTTGTCACTAATACTACAATTTGTTATTTTTCTATAACCTCATTAATATTATAAGCTATCAATATAGCTATCAGATGTCTATTATACCAAGACAGAGATAAGGTTCTCTATTTGGTTTTAAGTAAACACTTAAAACCACTAACAAACTTGTTAGTGTCAAAATACAATAATTTATCACTATGACAACATGTCAGCTTGTGAATAGTAGTATTCAACATATAAATATAGTTATTTTCGTTACATGATAAAGAATCAAGAGTAAGGAAAAGCACACATCCTCTTCCTATATTTAACTAACTTATCTTATATATGATGGCTAACTTATCAGATATAATTTTATTCGCTGATGATACTTCTCTTATTTTTAAAATAGATAGAAAAGATACGGATGTCTTACATGTGAATGATAGTCTGGCTATTCTTTCGAAATGGTTTGCAGCTAATAATCTTTTACTCAATGCGAACAAAACTAAATGTCTTAAGTTCTCATTACCAAATGTACCCCAAGTGGGTTTAAATTTAAAACTTGATGGCAAGAAAGTAGATGCTATTACGGAAACTGTATTTCTAGGAATTACTTTAGATTCTAAATTGCAATGGGGCGCTCACATTAGAGCTCTTTCAGGTAAATTAAGTTCAGCTGCGTATGCAGTAAGAAAAATAAGGCAGTTGACCGATATAGCCACAGCTAGGTTGGTATACTTTGCTTATTTCCACAGTATTATGTCTTATGGCGTTCTGCTGTGGGGATCAGCAGCTGACGTAGATTCAATTTTCATTTTACAAAAGAGGGCAATCCGCGCGATCTATGAAATGGGTCCTCGCGAGTCTCTTAGAAACAAATTCAAAGAAATTGATATACTCACTCTGCCTTCCCTTTATATCTTAGAAAGTATTTTGTATGTTCGCAAAAACTTAGAACTTTTTAAAATAAGAAGCGATTTCCATAATATAAATACACGTAGTAAAAATGAAATTGTTATACCCAAATTTAGATTAACTAAAACAAGCAAATCATTTCTGATAAACAGTATCCGCTTTTATAATAAGTTGCCTAAGTCGGTTACAGAACTTAGCGATGGAAAGTTCAAAGCCCACATTAAACGTGTCCTTATCAAAAAAACGTACTATAAGATTAAAGACTACGTCGAAGACAAGAAAGTTTGGCAATAATTCCTTCTGCACATGTGGCTTCCCTGGTACCTCATGAACGGCATCACTATGTAAATTTCTAATAACTGCTCCCAAATAATGGTGTTTAATTTTTATTTTTTATTATTAGATATGGACTTTTACATATCTCTGACATAATTCTTTCATTATTTGACATTATATACCTAATTTTTTTTATTATTTTTTTATTTTACTTTATTAGATTATTTTATATTTTGTAAATGTGAGAACGTCGTAGGCCCTGTGGATTATAAATTATAGACAATTGTCTATTTGTTTAACATATTACTGTTGACAGGCCTACACTGTCCTCCCATACCTGTTAATCACTAATTGGAAAACATTGTAAAAGACATATTTTTAAAAGAGTAACCATGGAGTTTCTTGCCGGCTCTTCTCCATGGGAAACGACCAATTGGAACCGTGCACCTAGAATCTGACGTTTCATAAGTGCCCATGTAGGTCTATGTGAAATAAAATATTTTGATTTTGATTTTGATTTTGATTTTAACTTAAGGTGTTCACACCATCCACTACGTCCTTTCTGGTAATACCGGTAGTATTTCCTAACATCAAAACCATAGTAGAATAGTTTTTTAGGTTTGTATTTGCAATTCTTTTAATCATTTGTTTAAAACTTATAATATCATAACTATGGTTTGTAAAACTATGTCTAAGCATAAACCATAAGTTATAAAATATAAACTCGAAACTATAAATTATAAACAAGAAACTATAAACAAGAAACTAGAAACCATAAACTAGACTCCAGCAACTACAAAACTATGATTGTGCTGTAGGATGGGACGAAATATCATCTATACTGCTTAAAAGGACCCGTCATGTATTGGTCCCACTAATAACTTACCTCTGCAACCGTTGCTTCCAAACAGGTGAATTTCCGGATGCTCTCAAAAAGGCAATAATTCACCCTATTCACAAGGGCGGGGCCAAAAGCAGTGTCAATAATTACAGGCCAATATCAGTCCTGTCTGCCCTTTCTAAAATTTTTGAAAAGATTTTAAACAAACGTCTGAAGAGCTTTCTGGACAAACGTAAAATAATTGCAGACAATCAGTACGGATTTCGGCAAGGAGTGTCGACAGAAGATGCCGTATTGGATCTGACGCAACAGGTTGCTAGAAGGTTAGATGGCAAATCAAAATGTCTGGCTATCTTACTTGATCTTGCCAAAGCATTTGACACCGTTTCTGTTCCTAAGCTTATTGCTAAACTGGAACTCGTCGGTGTGCGAGGCATACCACTTGAGATATTCAAAAATTACCTCAAAAATCGTACACAAGTGGTCAAAATTGACTCACACTACAGTGACGAGGAACCAGTAACCTATGGCATCCCTCAGGGAAGCATACTTGGACCTACACTTTTCCAAATCTATGTAAACGACCTGTGCAGGATGTGCCTTACCAACTGTAACATCTATGCGTATGCTGATGATACCGCGATACTCGTTTACGGACCTACATGGGATATGGTCAAAGCTACCGCAGAAGATGCCTTGAGCAAAATAATGAAATGGCTTAGTTTAAACCTCCTGACACTCAACTTAAACAAAACTACATACGTACCTTTCGCAATCCGACGTAACACTGCACCTTCTCATACTTTCTCTGTAATTGCTCACTCATGCCCCAATTTAAATGAACCCTGTGTCTGTCCAGCACTCACCAGAGCTGACAGTGCAAGGTACCTTGGAGTGCAGATTGATAGCGGCCTAAGATGGGACAAACAAATTGAGGCCGTTATTACGAGAACAATGCGCCTTATCCACATCTTTAAGTCCCTTAGAGATTCGGCTAATCTTGACACACTGAAGATGGTTTATTATGCTCTGGGTCAGTCAGTTCTTGGTTACTGCATATCTGCGTGGGGTGGTGCAACCAAAACTAGTGTTTTGAGAGTGGAAAGAGCACAAAGAGCCATTCTCAAAGTCATGACTAAAAAACCTTACAGGTACCCGACCACAGAATTGTACTCTGACTGTAAAGTTCTGACTGTACGACAACTCTATGTGCTCAGATCACTTCTTAGAATACATGTCGATCTGCCTCCGCCAAATCCAAATAAGCGAGTAAATCTCCTTCCAAGAACCCAGCACAATACGACCTTCGCAACACATCAATTCTACACACTAAGTACACACATATACCAAAAAATTAACTCACAAATAAATATAATAAATTTAAACATACACAAACTTAAACCCACACTAACAGAGTGGCTATTGCAAAAGGACTATGCCTACACAGAGTCTTTACTCACATACATCACGTAATAACACAAGTATTCACTGTCTAACACACATTTACAATAAAAGGACACACACACCTATATTCCCCAACCATAAACTCGTACCCACACTACACTTCACCTATCAGACACACACACGCACACACACACCCCCACACACACACACACTGTACGCACCCCTTATCACATGCACACCTACATACTTCACACCCACACTCCACACAACAAATCTATGTAAGTTTAAGAAAATCTTGATTACCTCAGTACCATTCACCTATTGTTTTAAATTATGTTTAAGGAACTGCTCGGCCGAACACTGCCTCTTAAAATACAGGTGATCCTAGTTTAAGAGGCAGGGTTATTTAAAGTATTGTACAGTTTATGCAACATTTGTATTGTATTATCTATATCTGTAACTTTTGTTGGTGAATATACAATTTATTATTATTATTATGAACTATAAACTAGAATTTAAAAAAAACTGGAAACTTGGAACGCGTAACTCGAAACTATAAACCATAAACTAGTAACTAGAAAGTGGACTGTGTTTACATTTAAATTTTGCTATTGTTTTTTTTTGTGTTTTTAATAATGAGTATAGTTGATTTTGTGAGACCGCATAGCCCTGTTCCAGTCACAATAGCAAGCAGCAGTTTTTTCTTTCTTTCAACTTAGACAAACTCTTTTTACTACAAAAGTCAGAAATCCCAAAACGCCTTTCCTGTACAAAAGTTTTTCTGCAACTACAACGATAACCGTACCCTTACTGCCCCGTCGCAAAAATCGACCCTGTATGTATAGCAGGATCATCAAATATTATTGCATTTTTGTAATGTTGATATCACTTAGGAGAATGACACATAATACCGTGCTGAGAATACTGCCTTGAGGCACGATTCTAGTTACCGAGGAATAGTGTAACCACGTTTGGCCAGTCGGCTGAACGTTACGTTACAGTAGGAGCGGCCGACCCGAGCTTCTACTAATTCTTAATACCTTTTTCTACAAATTTTTGTATTTTATATTTTAAAAAAACTTATTTTATATTTCAAAATTATATTAACTTGTAACCACGTTTGGCCAGTCGGCTAAACGTTTCGTTACAATAGAAAATTAATAAATTGCAAAAAGCTAATCTTGAACTGGACTTGGGCAAAGCGTAGGAGGAGACATAAATACTGCTGCGGCTGGTTCATAAATTCAAAGAACGAGCTATGCTTGAAGTGTCTCCGAGGTGTCGATTCCAGAATGACGTGATCCGGTAGAGAGCCATTGTGATTTACAAATCTCACAGAATAAGCAAGCTGAAGTAAAGTATATGTCGTCATCAGGCTAGGTGGAGCGACGATCTTCGCAGGGTAGTTAGTTATGTAGCAGATGGATAAGAGTTGCCGAAAATTAAGCTTAATTGCACGCCGCAATTGGAAAGGCCTATGTCAACCAGTGAACTGATGGTGATGAATACTGACTGGCAATTTTTAACGAACCCATGATATATTTCACGTCTGTTAGGAAATGTCGACCAAAACTACACAATATAAACTACACGAAACCAAACCCGAATACGAGTACTACGGGTAAATGTTCCAAAAACAAATATTTTGAATCCTGTAAACTAGAGGACTGTACCAACAGGCAATAAATTCAATATTGTAAACCGATAATAATTGAATTTGATAGATATTGTTCCTAGTTAATTTCATGCCTGTCTCTAATGAATCAATATTGATGATTCAATATTAAATTATATGTGTGAAATGTGTGCTGGCTGTATGAGTATGATTTATGTACTGTAAAGTTTTTGCCCGGTTGGCTATAACAACCGACCTGCACGAACATTTAATAAGTTAATGGCAAGAATAATGAGATAAACACTGTTTTATATTTACATAAAACGTTCCATTCTCATTGTTGGGTCACAGACCAGAGGTTTTGGGTTGAGGTTTTGATCACTCCCTCTGCGAGTGGCAGTAATCCACTACACGGACCCAGTGCGGTTTGGTGGATTTCATATGTCTTCTTATTATTGGTTCTAGGATATATGCCGGTTTCCTCATGTTTCCTCAAATTCCACAAAGTAAATTGACGACTACGACATGTGTGTGTGTGTGTGGTCTTGGGTTCGAACCCAGACAGGCGCATTACTTTGTGTAAATTATTTCATCACCACTGCTCTCAAAACGGTGAAGGAAAACATCGTGAGGAAACCGGCTTGTCTTAGAACCAAAAAACTCGAAGACATGTGACATCTACCAACCCGCACTGGGCCCGCGTGGTGCATTACGGCCCACTCCCTCTCACAGAGTGGAGGCCTGTGTTCCAGCAGTGGGAACAAAATAGGCTGATTATGCTATATGCTATGAGTTCGAATCTTACCTGCGCCTGTTATTTGCAAATAATATCTACTTATTTATAGTTTTTGATAATTATGTTATTTAATAATACCTAAAATGTTTTTTTTTTTTTGTTTTAATAAAATAACTTGAAGTGGTTCGATAATCATTCGATACTTGTCTAGTTCATCTCGTTTACTTAGATAATAAAAGTTTGTAGGTAGACTACAGAATACTGAGTAAATTATTTCGATTTCTGTGAGATGTCATTCGTTAAGACTTTTCACCTAATTGCACGTTGTTGGTTAGTGACGAATGTTTAAATCTGATAGCGGTATTGTGGTTATAATTATCAAAATGCAGTGAAATATAAATATTGAAGCTTTGACAATATTATTGCGCTGCGTAAAAGCAGACGTAAATGATGTGATAACTCAAATGGAATAAGTGTGAGTGTTTTCATGATTCTCCACGCCACGGTGTTCTTGGTTAGCACGTGTGTTTAGGATTTGTTGTTGTTTTTATAGTTATTGTTTTCATTTAAGTGTGTTGTCCTTGTGTTTGTATACAAAATCGTATTGTGATTATCTTATTTTAAATTCGTTTTATTCAAGATTGAAAGAAATAAACCCCCCGATCCTGATCCATCTGACATAGCAGGTCCTCCATTCCCTCTTTCCCCAAATTCACTATCGCAATTTACGGATGTTTTCTGTAGTGTTATAGAGATGGATATATCGCAATGTTCCCAATCCGAATTAAATCAGTCTTCCCACAAACAGCCAGCACAGACATTTTGACAACTTCCCCTCCAAGCAAACAAAAGAAAAGCCAAATTGGTCTTTTCAAATATTCGGCAATGGATAAGGCTCCTTTCATCGTCCACGTCTCCCGTATAGAGACCCAACCCAACTCAGGATCCACCGTACACCCCGTGCATTTTGGAAAGTTTTTAATTAACAACAATATTGCAAACATAGTTCGTGGTGGTGCAAATAGGGTTGGTAGAAACCGCGTGTCCGTAGATTTTGCTTCCCCTCAGGATGCCAACTCATTCTTGGTTAACACCCTGTTACCCAAGTACATTTATACTGCCTCTATCCCTACATTCAACATCACAAGGATGGGAGTAGTAACAGGTGCTCCCTCTGATTTCTCAGAAGATGAGAATCTCTTATCTGTCTGTGCCGTCAGGTTGTGGGCAAATTTTTAAAGTTCGTCGAATTAATAGGAAAGTCCAGAAAGACGGGGATAATGAGAGGAAACCAACTGCAACTTATGTTCATTTGATGGACAAGTCTTACCCAAAATAATTTACTGTTGTTACACATCCCTTCTTGTTGAGAAGTACATATTTCCCACCATTTAATGTCGCAAGTGTTGTAGATTTGTACATTTGTGGCTAATGTATGTAGGTCAAAACCACCCTGCAGTAAATGTGGCCACGATCACTCAGGTGATGGTTGCAACATTTCTGAGGGCGAGGCCTTCTGTATTCTATGTTCGGGTAATCACTTCGCAAATAGCAGGTCATGCCCCAAGCATGGTAGACAGAAAGCCATTAAGACTGTTATGCCTGAGAAATCCATGCCTTATGGCTGAGGCTAGCAAATTAATTCCAACAACTTTCGCGGTTATGCCAATATAATTAAAACTCCGATTTCTCAGTCTTATCACAAGACAGTAAACCTTAAGCCAAAGACTCATGCCTCTCTTCCTCCATCTTATGAAACCAGTGAAACATGCAGAAGATGGCTTTAGACCCTGGCCAAATATCTGGCCTCCCGTTTTGTGTCTAGACTAATATGTAGATCCTCCCATCCTCTCATAGGAAGACTGAACGAGTTAGATGCCTTACGTAGAAACTCAAATTACTGGAAAAATAAAGAAATTCCCTGGATCCTAAATTCCATTCGACAAATTCTAAATTTAGGTTGCCCGATCGTCCAGTACCCCAGATAACCACTTTATGATTTTCCTTTTGAAGTTTTAAGTTCTATCCCAAAAAAATATTTGATGTTGGTATGTCCAAAAAAACTCCGTCTCTTAATTTGGCTATCAATGCGGTAGTGGGCGAGCGATGGAATGGTTTTCAATTACTTTTTTACGGACGCTTTGAAACATTCCGATTTTAGTCACACTGGCGCTGCAGTCTATACCAAAACTCCAAAATTATTCTACTATTTAAAAGGCCTAAGGAGTCTTCCGTATTCACTGGTGAGTGTGTGGCTATATTGGAAGCTTGTCTTTTTATATAGTCACACCATAATATTGAGAAAACCGTTATTTTTACAGATTTCCTTAGTTGTTTGCAAGCTTTATAAATGATTTGTTTTCTGTAAATAGTTTTGTAAAACACTTTTGCACGTCAAAAATCCCTTTAAAAGTAATATCACAGTTCACTTATTTAAAAAAATTAAAACTCTTTAACATTCTGCGCTATTAATCAGAAGGATATTCAGTTAGTTTGGATACCCAGCCATTGTAGCATTAAATGTAACGAATGTGTTGATGCTTTGGCTAAAGATACTTGTTCATCTTTAGCGTCAGATCTCACGCACAATTCTTCTCAGGGTTAAGATTTATTGTACCATCAAAAAGACAGAACTTGCAGTGTTCGTGGCAGGAACAGTGGAATATGTCCAGCAAAAAGAAAGGCAGTTTTTAATGCTGTTCAACCGACCATCAATCCAAAACCGTGGTTTTTCAGTCACAAAAAAGTATCGTAAGTATCGTATTTCTGTTCTCTGTAGAATCCGCCTAGGTTTTTGTTGCCCTCCCGTCTTTTTATACAAAATCCATGTTCGTGACTCATCTCTCTGCGAGTGCGGGTTGGAAAAGAGCACCATGGATCACAATTTTTTTCGAATGCTCTAACAATATCCCACCTCTAGAATTGTATAGGCGTCTCCCAAAATGTAAGATCCCTCTACCAATTAAGTTCTCCTCCCTTTTAACATATCCCTCTCCTGAACTGCTTGTGGCGCTGATAATTTTCATCCGCCACAATATTATAAAATTATTTATTATCCTAAATATTATGTGTGTGGATGAAGTGTTTAAGTATCAATAAATGTTCTAACAACTATAATTATTTATGTAATTTTTATATCTTTGTTTGTTTCAGTCCAGTACTAACACTACAAGATCTACATTAAGTGCAACTGTATCATCAAAGATTTTTATAGTTTATTTCTAATGTTTTTTTATAACACACTTGCTTTTTCAGTTGACTTTAGACATTGGCAAAATAGTCGACATCGGCTTTGCTTGTCATAATAAAAAATAGAGTAGAATAGAGTGTTTTCATTTAAATATATCACATTTTATTAAATACAAATTATTATTTGTTTAAATTAGTGAATGATGGGTAAAGTGTTATAAACATAATGATAATTATAAAAAAACTAAATAAATTACTAAAGTTTATAGAATTATGCTTAGAGATGTCTAATAGTATTACATTCTTTGTTCTAGAGAAATACTGTGAGTCTGTGGGTTAAGAGATGTGAGGTAGAGGGAATCCTTGCTAGTCGAGCGCTTGTTTATGAAGTGGAAAGCTTATTTAAACAAGACTTCACATGGTGAATGATTATTAAACAAATGGTTTCATACCAACCGGACATTCTGTTGAATTATTCAACACGTCAACTGAAACCACAAACTGTTCGCCGTGTACTCCACGCTACAAAGGTTGTATCACCGAAGTCCAGCAAACAATAACGTAATAAACATTAACGTTTAAGTTCGTTAGTATCCGTGATTATTTAAGTATAAAAAATTGAGGTTCAGTCACAATCATCTTTTCTTAAAGAAAATGAATACTTATGCTGTCCTCAATACGTAATCTGTGTTCACTATAGCCAAATAAAATGTGAAATACTTAATGATCACAAGCTGCCCTGATAACCACTTATTAAAATCACTTTTTTTGGAAATTAATGATCGAAGCTTAATGTTTATGGTGAAATAAAACTAATTATCAAATTTTTGAACATTTCACATGTCAAAATAAAACAAATTGCTTCTAAGTTCCTTGATAAAGTATTGCACATCCTATTTGGCTGAAGAAGCTATTATAAACAATCGTATCGGTTTTTTAGGAACACTTTGGTTCAGTAGAAGGTGGAAGAAATACTCGTTGTCGATGAATGAATGTGAATAATTTATTATGAAAATTATGCGAATTTTATACTATTTTACAAACTACAATTTACCAAAAAAACGTGTACATTACATTTAATAAAACGATTGCAAAAGCATAACAAATAGGATTGCATTATTTCGTCAAATCACATCACAGCACACTGTTGTAATGAATCTGCGAGGTGGCACCTGCGACGTGGCGGGCTTGCCGAATGGATAAATATAGGTGCCTCGTAGTTCGCAATTCCTCATAGTCCGGTTAAGTAGTCACGACCTCTCAAGGTCAACTACGAGATGCCATAAACATACACAAAAATCGCTATTCCTTCCTTTGCAGAGCGGCCGCCATCAAAATCAAAATCAAAATCAAAAATCAAAATCAAAAGTCATTTATTCAAATTAGGCTGAGAATCAGCACTTTTCGAACGTCAAAATTACATAAGACAGTCCCCCAAAAAGCCCGCCCTTCACCACTTCCTAGTGCTTTAGCTGGGAAGAAGAAGTGGCGCAACAAACTCCCCAGCAGCACAGCTGTCTGTTCGGTTAGAAGAACTTGATTCTAAACAATTGCAAGTAATTACCGAAACGCCAATGACAAAAAAAAAGAAAAAAAATTGCATGTAAATAACACAAATACATAAATAAAGCCTTCGGGCCTAAAGGGCATGGCAGCTTACATATGCAATACTGGAATTATTATACAAACAAATAAAATAAATAAATGTTATACTAGGACCATCAAAGTAAAATAAATCAACAGAACAATTACTGTAACAATGATAAAACCAAAGACAGCAAGACGACCAGTCACCACAAGCAGCACCCGTTCACGAGCATAACGCAAAGGTCAGCCATTACCCCCCTCGCCATATTTGAGGGAAGGAGGAAACCCGACCCCCGACACTACCGCAAGCAGTGACATCTAAGGGAGCATGACGAACCTGCTGTTGGTTGCTCAGGCAAGAATAATATAATCAATTGTCGAGGTCGCTAGCTAACCATATATTGCAATACAGCTCATTAAAAACATTGTAATGAGTAGATCATGTCAATAATAAATGAAGACAACAAAATAATTGACTTATACCGTCAAATAAAAAATTAAAAAAAATATATGAACTCATATACCCTGTCAGTTAGTAAGCTGATTCTGGAGAAAGAACACGAACATTGTCTTGAATTAATCACAGCGACCAACAGTTCTTATCGTTTAAGTAGTCGTTAATGGAATAATATGCCTTTGAACAAAGGTTGGATTTTACTTGGGCCTTAAACGCATTAAAAGGTAAATCTAGTAAAGAAGAGGGCAACTTGTTATAAAAGGTTATACCAAGCCCAACAAATGAGTTATGGACCTTATGAAGCCGGTGAAAGGGAGCACGTAGTTTGTTCTTATTTCTGGTGTTAACATTGTGAAAATCACTGTTTTTAGTGTATAAGTGTATATTTTTCCTAATATATAAGATGTTGTCGAAGATGAATTGAGATGCCACCGTGAGAATACCAATATCTTTAAAAAAATCTCTAAGAGAAACTCTGGCTCCTAGCTGATAAATTGCTCGGACAGCTCGTTTTTGAAGGACGAATATATTTTGAATATCAGCGGCTTTGCCCCACAGCAGAATACCGTAGGACATAACGCTGTGGAAATAACTAAAATAGACTAAGCGAGCTGTATCAACGTCAGTGTATTGTCTTACTTTCCTGACGGCGTAGGCGGCTGAACTGAGCCTCCCCGCTAAGCTTGATATATGTGGGCCCCACTGAAGTTTGGCATCTACCGTTGCCCAGAAAAACCGCCGAGTCTACAGTTTCAAGCAGCTCTTTATCTAAGACGATGTTGGTTCCTAGATTTCTAACATTCGGTAAGGCGAACTTCACACATTTCGTTTTCTTGGCATTGAGAACTAGATTATTTGACGTAAACCAATCCGTAACCATTGAGAGTGCACGGTTTACGTCGTCAAAATCTTGTCTATTCTTGTCTACTTTAAAAATAAGAGAGGTATCATCTGCAAACAGTACAATGTCACATATATCATTTAAATAGAATGGTAAGTCATTGATATACACTAGAAACAACAATGGACCCAGTATTGAGCCTTGAGGTACACCTAACTGAACTGGTAGCTCGGAAGATTTCACACCATCGACATCTACACATTGGAACCTATTATGTAAATAAGAATTTATTACGTTGAGAGCTTCGTTTTGGACACCGTAATGACGTAGTTTACGCAAAAGCGTGTCATGGCGCACGAAATCAAAGGCTTTAGAGAGATCACAGAAAACTCCAATAGCATTTTGCGATTTCTCCCATGCATTAAATATGTGTTTCAGCAGAGCAACACCCACATCTGTAGTCGAACGTCCTTTTGTAAAGCCATATTGTTCATTATGAAGTAGGCTATTTAAGTTAAAATGTCTTAGCAACTGATTAAGTATTAACTTTTCAAATATTTTGCTAAATGCTGGTAAGATAGAAATAGGCCTAAAATTGCTAATGATATTTTTATTACCAGATTTAAATAATGGTATGACTTTACTACTCTTCATGAGGTCAGGAAAAGTTCCTAGATCAACACATTTATTAAAAGTAATAGCTAGATAGGGGGCTACAATGTCTATTATATTACTTAAAAGTTTAATGGAGATGCCCCAGTAATCACCAGTGTTTTTAGACTTAAGAGTGTTAAAGACGTTAATTACATCACTAGGCGTTACATGTTCGAAGCTAAATAAGCGAGTACATTTTTGCACACTACTATTCAAAAGGTTCTCAGCTTTAGACGGGGACGAATTTAATGAGCAAGTCGTAGTTATAGGTATGTTGGCAAAAAACTCATTAAATGCCTCAGCTACGTCAGCTGCCTTACTAACTAATTTGTTATCGACCATAATCTCAAGTTGATTTTCTTGTTTAACCGACTTACCCGTTTCATTGTTAATAATTTTCCAAGTGGTTTTTACTTTATTATTGGAACTTTTAATTGAATCACTTAAGAATTTTGATTTAGCAATAGCACAAATCTTTTTAAATCATTTTGAATATTTTTTTACATACTCTAGGAAAGGAGCATCAAACCTGTATTTTTTCAAACCATACAATTCGTATAGTCTCGCTCTACTTTTATAAATACCTGGAGTAGCCCATTGGTTGAAGCCAACGGAAGTGCCATTAATGTTAATGGTTTTGGTCTTGAAAATAGACTGGTATTCTTTTTGCACAACATCAAAAAGGGCTCCGTAAATTTCGTTAGGATTCTCGTGTTCTACTAACGATGGTGTAATTCTATGAGCTATATTTTTAAACTTTTTACAACGACTAGCTGTATAAGGCCTGCATTCAAGTTTATACGGTTTTTTATTTAATATCATGTGGAAGCTAGCTAATAAACCACAGTGGTCGGACGTTAAGTCACTTAACACTAATTTATTTTTGGCATCACAATTACTAAATATATTATCAAGACAAGTTGACGAAGATGCCGTGATCCTAGTTGGTTCAAAAAACAAGTTTATCAAATGATAAGACCTTAACAGATTGAGAAGTCTAATACTTAATGGAGTAACATCTAAAATATTAATATTAAAATCTCCACATAAAATTATACTCTTATTACTTGATTTTAACCTATTCAGAGAATCCTCCATTACCGATTCAAAACTAATTTATAAAATCACCAGAAGGGGGTCGATAAACGCAGATTACAACGAATTGCTCTAGTTCAACACAAGACAACTCAATAGTGCGCTCGATAGAAAGATTAACTAAATCTAAACGTTGTTTACATTTCAACTTGTTTGAAACAAGAACTAAAGAACCACCGCGAATAGCACTTTTTCTCACAAACGCACTTTGTACGGTAAAATTATCATCATCGATAAACACTACTTCATATTCCTTCAACCAGTGTTCAGTCAAACATAACACGTGAACATCATAGTTCTCCATAAATAAACTTAACTCTAACTCTTTGCCGGACAGACCCTGCATATTTTGATGTACAACATTCAACATATGCGGCTCACCCGTTGTCGCACCTAATAGTTTAAACTACAAGGCGTATCAAAAGTAGTATTAGTACCACTACTAACTGAAATCGACGCTACACTACATGTACCCTTGTCACTTTGTATATTGTATGCTAAAAGATTAGCAATTTGTCTCCTACATCTAGGTGGCAAATACATTGTATAATTTGTCAGTTTGTAATCAGTAATAAATTGATTACAATCAAAATATAAAATAGTGTCACTATAACGGCAAGTCCTATTATAAATGAACATATTTAAATTATAAATGTGCCTATTTTGCTCATCAGACAAATATTGAGAATAAGGCAAGGCACAGAAAATAAATTTACAATTATTAGTTTCATTGAGATGTAACATCAAATGGACACATTCAATTATGTCCTTTTTTCTTACATTTAAGCTATCCCCATGTAATAATATAACAGTTGAACTAGGGTTTATTTTTGTCAGTCTAATATTGCTAATTAATTGGCTAATACTGGCACCGGGTAAACAATTATTAATAACATAATGTTCCGAACACTGATTAAATATACTACCAAAACCTTGACCAAATTTGTCAGAAAATATGTATGTAGTGTTAATCAAATTATTCATACAATTCTTGTCATTATTAATACCGCTATCTACTGGCTGAGTCACTGTGGGTGTGGGTGTAATAAGTTGAGGCTGGGGTGCCTGGGAGCAGGCACAGCTAAAAGAGAGGTTATTTGTCAGAGACTCATACCTCTCTGCATTTGACTTGACCAGGTCTGCCAACTCATTGGCCTCCTGCATGCGTTTACTCAGGTCTTGTTGAGAAGCCTCATATTTACTAAAGATATCCTTTAGAGCATATTCCCTAACAAACAACTCATCCTGATGTTGCTGAGTATCCGTGTCATACATAATACTACATAAGTCTAATTCACTATTACACTTCTTTAATTCTTGCATTAAATTAAGATTTTAAAGCCTAAGTTTTGTGTTTATTTTGTTAACTTTATGACATTTCAAAGATTTCTGATATTTTCTAATCAGCCTATTAATTTTAATATATTTTTTAATCTTATTATGACTAGTAAACAATTTGGTTTTAGTGATAATCTCATCAGTTAAATCAATTGTAACAATTGGCTCAACACATGTGGGTCCGGACTCGTTACCAACCAAATCATCATAGAGACTGCAGGTGATCGCAGACTCTTCACTGGCTTTGAGAGATTCGAAATGGGTTATTGTGTTGCATCGAGTGAAGATCTGTGTTGTGAGCTGTGAATTGCAGACGTGCGTCGTGTGACGAAGACTGGAATGTCCTGGAGATCATGTCGGTGGCGTGTGGCCTCTGCAGCTCCCATTTCTTTAACGGATGTCAAAATGTGGTGGTGTCAGTTCTTTTCAGAACTGTTGGCTTCTGTGTTTCTTTATCTGATGATCAAAACGTGGTAAAGTGCTGTGATGAGTGGTGTCTACAGTTTGTTATCTATATGTAAAACATTATAACAAATATATCGGATCGTCAGGATTTACTCCGTTAGATTCAGACATTATGTGGGCAGAAGATGGGTTTCGTGCAATGAAAACACACTGGGTGCGATACACTGCTTTTATTAAAATAACAATTAACACAAAAACTGAGCTCAACGAATCGAGTACAGTTCCGCGACGTCTTAACTCGTAAGCGATCAGACACTGAATGTCCTCCTCGCCGTAGACTTAAAACATCACGACTCTGTAGAAGTGCGCTGTAGGTGTGGATCGAACCCGTGATGTCGAAAGTGGCGCGCTTGCGATTCGTTTCTTCTCCGTACTATTGACCGGATGCGACAAATAATTTTTTAATTTTTGTTATCACTTGTAACGCTTTTTTTTATTTTAAACCCTTTATTGTAATAACAAAAATAATTATGAAAGCTGTTTTGTTTTTTAATTTTTATGTTATTATTGAAAACCAAAATAAAAAATTGGCAATAAAACTGCGCTGCATCTTATGAGATCTGAACCTAAGCCGAAAGCTTTTCAGTCCAACGCTTGGCGCCTACTATGTCTAACAAAAGCGACGGAAATATATTTTTGTTTCGTGTAGTGCGGTGCGAGTGTGCGACTTTACGTCAGCACCATCCTCACACCTCATCCTACACATCGTTTAATCACATACAGTCGTACCGCGAGTTCACAGCAATACGACTCTTAACGTGCCTATGCACTTTTGAACGTTTTATGTATATTCTGCCTTATTAAGAAACTTAAAAAGTTACTGAAAAGGTAACCTGGGATATATCAGATAAATGATTCAGCTTTATGTGTTCAAATAAAACACCACAGTTGATATTTGTTTGTCTCAAATTCAGGATTGCCCTGGGCTTCGGGAGTCATTTTAATCAATCTTTCACACAACTAACTATTTACACTAGGTACTAAATAAATGACTAACTAACTATACAAAAAAAATACAAAACCAAAAGAACAAGTT
Source organism: Dasypolia templi (assembly GCA_963555695.1). NCBI lineage: Eukaryota > Metazoa > Arthropoda > Insecta > Lepidoptera > Noctuidae > Dasypolia > Dasypolia templi. The sequence continues at coordinate 4,636,700 of OY743137.1, read as the reverse complement.
GTTTTAAATACTGCATAGTCTGATTAATAAGTCAATTTACATGGGTAAGTTGTAAAAGAATCATCGATGACTACGAATAGGTTATGAGAAACAATCCAATTCTTCACCAGTACTGACTTGCCAGAATGCAATTTTAATTTCTTCTAAAATTAACTATGTAAACTGACTTATTGTATACAGACTCTAAGGATTTTCGTCTGTATTTCCGTACTTTAAGAAACTATATTTTACTATTAATGGCAATCTCACATGTTCATGTCTTCACAAAAAAATATCATGACAACAGCTTTTCAAGGGCTTACGCGTGATCCATTTCACACAGACTATAAAATTTTGGCTCGAGATGCATCTCCAGTAAATAAAGATCGTAACAGTTGGTATTCTGCAGTTTCTGCCTACCCCCATGGGAAGAAGGCTTTAAGTATATTACGTGTATGAGTACTTTGCAGCTTAACTTTGCCAATGTGCGCTTTCACCGAGCATGTCTACTTAACCATCACCTCATAACGATAGTACAGGGAAATAAAATGTATGGAAATAGTTTATATGAAGACGCTTTTAAGTTTCTGTTCACGATAACGTTTTATCGTGCATGTGTTTCCATACATTTTATGAACATGGACGGGGATATCCACAATAACATAGTGGCGTTAGAAATTGTAAAAGCGCACATCGAAGCGTGCCTTTTGTTGGGACACATAATTGATGAAGCTGTGTATGCATTTACCTAACACCACTATGTCCTTTCTTTGGTATTGGTCGTCGAATCGCTGAGCTGCTTAAGTTCTGAGTTGAGCTGCACGGTTTCTAACTCCGTCCACAAAATACCATTTCAAACACCGATCTACAAGATCTGATCAAGATTATTGCTGTACTTTAAAAGTGACGTGTAAAAGTGTTTGTACAAACCTACTTACACGAAATAAAAATGCTGCCGGTTACTTAAGTAATAACCAAATAAACACCGTTAATTGTGCACCACTTTATTCACTCAGCTACTAGTTCGTCGATACCAGTGGGGACATACATTGAATACTAATTGGGGATACGACCGCACCGCAATAGTGCGGAACTCAAACTTTACCCGCTCTCTCATAATATTTGCCGAACGTGATCAATTTCCTATTCGAACATACTAGTTTTTTGTGTATTGAACCTAGATGATAGTATTATAGAACTTACTACGTATTGGGGTTAGAAATCCAAATCAAGTATCTAACGGCCGAACCCAATAACGAATCTATCTCAAATCTTTGCTTACTGGAGATAGAAAAACCTATAAATCTCTGGTTTTAATGTTCCAATAAATCCAAAGTCGGCGACCATACAACGTGTTGACAGCTATATTTTTTACAGGGACTGATAGAATTCTACTGTCTTTCATATGTCTGTCAATCATATATTAAAAACTACTTGTCAAATTATTGATAATGAAACAGATAAGAAAAACAGAGTCAAATTGAATTTAATTTAGAGACTTCATGTGGCCCGGCCCCATCACCTCAAGTGTAGAAATAGCTCATGGTTTATAAGTTTTTATTTTGCTTTATTCCACTACTGAAGCTCCAAATTCCTCACCCGCGCTTTCTGCTGCTTTACTTAAAAATAATGTAAAAGCATGCCCTTTGGAGTTGAGGTTTCAGCATACCAACCCCCAAGCTGAGCTTTTAAAGAGCTTAAAATTAAAACAGAAGATCTCTGGAGAATGTCTGTAAAATCCTTCATCATCATCGAAACCTTATTGTTCTAGGTTCAATTTGAACCTATTGTTCAAATCCGGTGATAGTAAAGATCCCAAAAATTATAGGCATGTGTCAATTCTGCCAGTTCTCAGTAAGGTGTTCAAGATTCCATCTTTCATGAACATCAGTACGGTTTCACCAAAGGGCGTTGTTCCTCCGACGCCGGTGTCAAACCAAAAAGAACATTTTTAACGCCTGGGAAGAAGTACAAAATGCCATTGGAATCTTTTGCGACCTCTCTATGGCGTTTGATTGCGTAAATCATGAGACACTTCTGCTGAAACTAGAGCACTACGGGATTAGGAATACAGCTCTTGATATGCTAACATCATACTTAAAAGATAGATAGGTTAAAGTACAAATAAACGGCATAAACTCATTAGGGTCTGAAATGAAAATGGGCGTTCCTCAAGGTTCGATATTGGGACCATTCCTCTATTTAGTTTATATTAATGATTTACCCCTTTACCCCAGTTACTTAAAAGTCAACCGAAGATGGTGTTATTTGCAGATAACACTTCATTGATCTTTAAAATTATGTACCGACGGTCACAAAATCTTGACGTCGTAAATTAATCTATTCTTCAGGTTCAAGGTTGGTTTACGATAAATAATTGGGTAATAAATGAGAAAAAACCCAATGCATTCGATTTAAAATACCTAATGTTTAAGTTGCGAATGTTACATAAAATTTAATGGAGAAAAACTAGAATTTATTAAACAGGCGGTTTTCCTAGGACCACATCCACAGCATTAGTCATATGACGTTTTACAGTGGGGTTTGGCTGCTGACATTGAATCCATTTTTATTTAAGAAGATATATGTAATGACGGTACCTGTACTGGGAACAACAAACTTTTGTTTGTTCCTAGTATTTATGTTATGGTTATCACAGTATTTTTAAATGGTTATCACAGTATCATAAATATACTGAGAGGGCAGAGTCATTATATTAATCTCTTTAAATTTGTCTGAGGGAGTGTCTGGGACTTAATTTATAAATTGAACGAATTGCCCTTCTTTGTAAAACAACAATTGTTTGAATATCGGTGGCATTTCCCCACAAAAGAATACCGTACGACATCACACTATGAAAATAACTAAAGTATACTAAACGCGCTGTCTCTAAATCAGTTAAATTAAGAATTTTTCTAACGGCGAATGCTTCAGAGCTTAGTTTTTTTCATTGTGACTAATTGTCCATAATTTATGATTATTTATCTAAGCATTGACTGTAGAAATTATTCCATATTGTTTTTAGTTCGCATGCCTCTTGGCATAACATCGCACCTATGAACTATAATTTAAGACTTTAATTCACTACCTACGTAACAAAAATAAAAATATGATTTTGACTATGATCACAAACAAAGTTATTACTAATTCAAAAAATTTGGAAATCATCTACTTTTCCAATATTAGTAAATATGTGAGCACCACGTTCTATCTATCACTTAATTAATTCACCAGCCATTGCTTTACATTTGATTAATTTTACCTTTTGTGGTATATACATTTTATTCTAGGTGATGTTGAAGACATCACCTAGAATAAAATGTACATACTACTCTGTCAAGAAAGTACAGGGAAAAGATGAATAATGTTAGTTATTCATCCAAATTTATTTTATCGCCTTCAAACTATGCTTCTTCAGAAACGATACTCTTACTACGCCAATAAATAATCCAATAATCAAAACCTTTTTAAAACGCTTTTTCCGGAATTCTCCTTTATGTCTTCTACCGAATGAAAACGGGTGCCACGAAGTGGTAATTTGAGATTAGGAAAAAGAAAGAAGTCGGCTGGAGACATATCTGGTGAATAAGGTGCTTGTTCGATAGTATTTGTTGATTTTTTGGTCAAAAATTCATTCACAATGCTGGCCTTGTGCGAAGGCACATTATCGTGATGCAAAATGCATGATTTTTCTTTCAACAAATCTGGCCTTTTTCGTTGAATTTGCTTTCTACAACGATAGTCAAAGAAAATAGTCAACGTGACTTTGACTTTTGGTCGACTATGGCGTGTTTTTTTTTGGTTTCGGTTCAGTTGGAAGGCGCCACTCCGAGGCTTGTTGATTAGTTTGCATTTCAAACTCTTAAACCTACGTCTCGTCACCAGTAACAATGCGTTTCATGATGTCGGGTCAGAATTGACTCGTTCTAGCATGTCCTAAGCGACTCTTATGCGATTTAGATTTTGAAGAAAGTTCAGGTCTTTTAAGACTATCCGAGCGAACATGCTTCATACCCAAGTGATTTTTTTTTAAATGGGATGGATCGACTCGTGAGACCCAGCAAGTTCAGCGGCTATCTCTCTCAGACTTGAATTAGCGATGTTAACTTCAGTTGAAGATGGCCTACCAGAGCGAGGCAAACCTTCCATCACATCTCGACCGCTTTGTACCACTGTATCATAAGTACGTGTTTTTTATAAAGTTGATTCACCGTAAGCCTTCTGTAACATTTTCAGTGACTCCGAACACAAAATTTCATTGATGATGCAAAATTTAAGACAATATCTTTGTTCGATGTTTTAGTCCATTATGAAATTCGCAACATTAAATATGATCGAACTAAAACAGCACTGTGTTTAATCTAAATAACAGATGCACCTTAAATTCCGCGCCAAAATGGAAAACAGTTGAGCCAATCTAACAACAAAAAGAAAAACATAAAATTGAATTTGGAACCAGAATCAAATCATCCACTTCCAATACTTTTTGACAGAATGTACAGTTAAGTAATTAATGTTTAAGTTGTTAATTAATATTTTAAAACATTTTAAAACAGTAACGGTGGAGTTTCTTGCTCATTCTTCTCCATACGAAACTACCCTTAGGAAGGGGCAACTAGAATCAAATCATTTTTTTTGTAAATGTTGTCGTTATAAAGAGCCGTAAAGGTGCCTATTGGAAATAAATAATTTGACTTTGACATCGGTAGCAATTGGTTTTGTTATTGGGTTTGGCCGTAAATGTACTGTCACATCTGCAGGCTTAGCATGGCGTTTTCTGTTTCTACTCTACTGTAGAATATAAATCGGTTTCTACGCTCCTCGAAATCTCTTTTTCGCGAGCACGAGGACACACTTAGACTCAGGTTGCTTTATAGACAGTGATTGTCCATAGCAACGGGTTAGTTGCTAGTGATGTGTATAACTACCCATTTTTACCGTACAATTGCGTTTCGTTTCTGTGTAGACAGTAGAAAACTTTCTACTGTCTACACAGAAACGCCATTTTTGTCTACTCTTCCGTCGACAATACGCTTCTCTAGGGCGCTCGTGCTAAGCCTGCTGAAGTTAGTTGTTTTTGGATATTATCTATGGTGGAGCTTCAGATTCGGCAGCAAAACAATTATTATTTAGGAACTGGGGGAAAGTCTAGTGATATTTTATCGTCTTTTACTTTTGTCCAATCAAAATCTAATTTGTTGTTTTAAATTTTATTTTATTATAATGGTTATTCTAAAAACCTAAAAAGTCCGCTGCATCCTAAAAGAATTACTTAAATCAAGCCTAAAAAATTGTCAATATTTTGCTTGGATCGATTGGCAGGCACAGTACCTATATTGCTAAGAATATATTAGTACCTACTATCTGTGCCCGCAACTTCGTTCGCGTGGATGAATATTGTGTAACATTACTGATTAGTTTTCTACAGTAAAAGTAATTAAGTAACTGTAAATATTTATCTATTTTCTTACTTAATCATTGAGTAAAACACTCTTATTTTGACATTACAAACTGCCACTTCAATTTTATTTATTTGCATAGATGTATAAATTTAAATATTAATATTTATCCCCTAGGAATAATCCTCTAATCAGCCCAATGATTGAGGAATGGTAATACTCTTTACGTGCAACGACCCTGTAAGCTTATTTGTTTTAAACCCACTAGTTTGATCACAAAGCGGCCCTTTAGCACGTGTGCTCACTCAATAAGGGTGAATTAAGTTCAGAGGAACGGTTGTAGAGTGGTAGTATTCTGAAGTGATTTCAAAGTTATAATAATAAACAAGTATACGTCCAATTTTCGTAGCGGGACGTACTGTACTTGCATGGAGTGAGCTCCACGCTCACTTAACTTATTTAAGGGTCCACAATCATGAAGTCCAGTTATTGCGTCATTGTTTTTGTCAGAGTTGTCAAAACGAAAAGGAATCGCGTCTTTAGATGCGGAAAAAATAAATATTTGGGAATAAGGCGTGCGTTTAAGTGTGTAGATTAACGTCCCGCCTTAGGTACTTTGTAATCGTAAGAGCAAGCAAGAAACTTTAACTGAACCGGTTTTTAAACAATCTTAAAAACTTGCTACACCGAACAGTGTAACTTTAGAGGTGCAGATATTGCGTCGACGTTTTAAGGAAACAAAAGTTCTCTTCTAGATGAACATGGTTAATTGCTGGATTTAGCCACAGACATGCTCTATAATGAAAGCTTATATTTATGAAGCAACAAAGACTGCGGCTATACTTGTTCATAGATACAAACAGCAACGCTGGTGGACTTATTTTTTCAGTTTCAAACTCAAACTCGACCATTTTTTTTCAATTAAACCCTCTACAGGCACTTTTCAATTTACAAGTCAGTGAGTCAAAAAACTAAAGCTTTAGTTTCCCATTCCAAAACAAAGATCGGGCAAGCAACTCCAAAGACTTTCTTGCCCGATCTCTTTTTATGATATTTTGGCCAACCAGATTCTTCATATCAAGAATAACCTGTACCCTAATTGCGTAATACACATTCAATCGTAATCTGAATCGTTTTGAAACAGATTGCTAATACATTGCTTCATAAGTATGAAAAAAAATATGCTCAACAATGTAAATAACGCAATGAATGTTGTTGAACTGTCAAAATCAAACAGATTAGTCGTAATCGTTTACGAAAATGTGTTACGCAATTAGGGTGCAGGTCTGAAAAACACAAGCCGAATTCTGAAACGTGCACGTTGCAAAACCGTCAACAGAAAATAATTACTCATCACATCCATTTATTTATTAAAACCAGAATAAGGATGACATTTTCAAATGAATGCGTTGGACACTGCTTCAGTTAGTCTACAATGTTCATGACATTTCATTTGCTATGAAAATCTGTTAGGACGAACGAGTTAGGCCGAGAGCAGACATGAATATAAATTCAGAAACTAATGTCAGAGCTGCTCGAAATAAATTTTGTACAATACCCACGTTTGGGGATGGGTGTTGTTTTATGAAGAATTTAAAAGCTGATTTTCAAAACTTTCTGCCTGTATGTTTGTAAAATCTCACAGTGAAAACTTAAGTGAAGTTAGCGTGGAGTGAGCTGTCAGTGTCTGTCATTCCACTGATGATAGTGATTGACGAAGTATTACTTATCTATATTTTGTATGCTAATTCTATTGATCATTATTAAATACAGATACAAAGCTAGTATTTTCCCCGTAATTTGTACGCTTAATGCTTATAGTAAAATTGTGAGATAACTGATAACAAAGTTCATGTACAAAGCTGATTTTTTGAAAATCGTTAATAAACTCCTTCATATAACTTTTAACTGTTAGATGTTTTAGAAAATTTGGTTACATTGAAAGGTTTGCTATAGAATTGTGTACCTGATGAAATAGCAATGAAGGCCATACAATTTGAGAGTTTTAGATAAAAGTGATATTTAGTGCCGAATTCTGGGAAAAGGAGAATGGCGAGCTTACATGTAATTTGGGACCCAGTGATAGGGGTTGCGTATATAATGGAAACTTATGAATAGTTAAAGAACGACATAAGACTAACAAAAAAACAAATGGTAAGTAGGTTAGAGAATTGATATGAAAGGAATCTAAGAGTAGTTTGGGCATGGACTTATTGTTTATTATTAAGTAGCAGAGTGGCTTATTTTTACAGATTTACTTAAACTCACACATATCCAGTGGGGGAAGGTACCGCATGCTACGATTCTTACATACCTACTCCTTTTGCTTCGTCCACGCTTATACATCAATCATAATCGCGCATTGCAATACAACTTACCTGACTTTTTAAGGACATCAGGGTGTCTTTGGTGAGACTTAAAGGCGACCCCAATATAGTTGGTTAAAGATTAGGCAGAAAGAAATCCGAATTCGGTTTGAATGGAGTGAAAAGTTGTAATTGTTTCCTCTTGCTTTTCCTAAAAGTTGAAAATGGGTTTTTGCTATGAAATTTTTGAACGTTTAATTGAAATTTGGACAGGACAACGTCTGTCCGGTCAACTATCAGCATCAGCCAATTGCCGTCCACTGCTGAACGCAAGCCTCCCCCAACGAGCGCCAACCATCCGGTTCTGAGCAGTCCGCATCCATCCGCTGCCAGCCACCGTCTTCAAATCACTAATAATAGCTCCGTGAATGCGGCAACTCATTATTGTAGTGTGTGTAAGACATCGTAACTTAACATTTGTCAGTTGACATTACAACTAGTGTGCGTGAAGAATTGTGTTACAAGCTGCTCCACTGTTACCCGAGTTAATGGGAAAAATATGTTATGCTGTGGTCTACTGGTTAAGTTATAAATATAGCTCAGAAAATACTTAAAAATTAAGGATACATTAAAAGCGAATGTATACATTTTTATTTACAATTATATATATTTGTGTATAACTAGCTTCATATTTCTGACTGACCGACCCCTTGACAATTCAAAAGTGCCTGTAATGGGTTTATTTGAAATAAATGCTTTGAGTTTGAGTTTGAGTTTGAGTATAGGTTAGGCGTAGGTTTCTTCTTTAGAAAAAAGGATTTATATATCAATATAATGCCTCATGTTTAACACTTTTTACATTTTATATTTACATAATAAGACGTTTTTTTTTTTAATTTTTCGGCCCATGTTCAGTTCAGTTTCATGGGTAGAATGACCCCGTGAAATAGTGTCCGCCAACATCTTTACACCATAAGTGTATTGATTACAAAGATAAACATTAAAAAAGATTAAGTATACAATAACTAGGTTAGATAAATGAAATAGGATATACAGGGTGGAATTTTGTAATGCCACCTGAAGGGAAGGTACACGTAACTCACTAAAGATAGAAAATAAATTTTCTATCTGCAGTGAGTTCAAAGAAAAAATCCCTTTATTTTTTAATAAAAACGAAACTGCAATCAAAGATCGAAAATTCGCTTGCCACGCCCGGGAATCAAACCATATATGGAGAGTCCCGTAAATAAACGATTGGTCTCGCTGCGCTTGACTAGATACCGTACTATTTAAAACAATGGCTCCGTGCATGCGGCGGAATTACTAAAATCTGTAAAAATTACACCCTGTACTTTTATTGCATCGATCGTTAGGATCAATTATAAGGATGAAATCTCTCCAACAAACTTGATAAATTAAAAGAAAGGAAAACCATGAAATCTCGATTTATAAATTCTGTTCTCGATTTATAAATTCTGTTTACTTATGTTAGTAATTAATAATCATCATTGACGTCATTTATCCACTAAAATGACGAATTACTATTTAGATAAGATGTTTGCATTAAGATGAAGATGAGTGTAGAAGTTGTGAATACATTGTTGTATTAGGTCCCACCTGTAAAAGCAAATGTAAGTGGTAGTAGTCAATAAATAAATAAACAAGATAGTTGTATATAATTCAATATGAAAGTTACTGATGAAGTGTATTTGATGTAATGTTGTTTACACTTTTTGTTTGTATTATTCATTGAGAATCTAATGTGTACAAGTATATTTGTTTCAGTAAATTGGGTGTTGTGAAACAAGCGGTACACCTGCCATAAAAATTATTTTTGCTCGGCACTTAAAATAATTCTGATTTCGCTTGTAGTGTATTCATGTCATGTTTCACGGGAATTTTAATATTACTTTTATCAAAATGTTCTATCAGGAACAGATACTCAGCGCGCGCTAGAAGAGGTAATACTTTGCTATGTTTAAATAATCTTAGGTAATTGCCTTGGTAATTATTTTTATACAGTTTGGAACTATAAGTGAATGATTGAAATGATTTGATGATTGATTGATGATTTGGTAAAGACTAAAATAATATAACACGTTACTTCACTCAATATGGTTCCTGTTATTATGATTTGAATGAAGTGACGTTATACATTTTTTATTAGTATTTGCATGCCATTGTCGAAGGCAAACGTGATGGTCTTTTTTAATTTTTACTTTTAACTTCACTTCTCTTGCATGCCCACAATTAGTGATGTTTCTATTGTACTCACGTTTGAGCAAATTAATGATTTTATTTTATATATACAGTTTTCACAGTCAAAAAACCTATTTCTAAATACTGTGTGTACACAGCTTTATTCCAACTGGTTGGTAGGTAGGTACTCGAAACAAGTAGGATTATTAACGCACCAATTGAAACCAAATTAGCGTTTCAATGGCGCTGAATTTAGGCAAATTTATATATATTTACGAAATTTATATATATTTACGAAATTAATTGGAAAAAGAGAATTTATCAGTGAAATCTGTGGGGATAAAATTTCCCACAGATTTCATTTTAAACATTGTTATTTACAAGGCTGTTGTCACTGTATTGAAAAGTAATAAATTATCATTATACCGAGCAACGTAGACCTCTAGGTCGTATTAGCTACGACAATAATACATATTTTCTTCGACAATTAACCAAGGGATTTCGTTATAAAAATGTTCAGCAACTTTCAAACTAAGAAAGTCCAAATACCTCAAGTTGGAATAATTCATCATGAAGCTGAAAATCAAGGTTACTTCCAATATATACCTTTTTGTACTCATACGTTTATAATGTAAGAGAAGAGCGGAACCTTCAACTACAAGCATTTTATATGCCTAAATGAAGACTCCTCGACATACAATGTGCGCCAAATAAGATATATAAAAAAATAAAACTACTAAACTTAGTATTGTTAACTATATAACGAGTTCGAGATTTGAAATAAACCTTAAATAGTGGCTAACTGAAACATGCACACATACGCGGGGTAATTGCGTAACACATTATCATTTTTGCATTAACATTAATTTAATTGCGTTTTTTACGTTGTTGAGCAGACAAATTTTATGTTTTGCACGCAATGGATTGGCAATAGCCTTAAAAAATATTCTGATTATGATTGATAGTGCGTTACGCAATTAGGGTGACGGTTCTAGATTTATCACTACAATATTATAAAATAACGTTCCCCCGACCGCGTATTTTGTCTGAACACGATAAATTCAAAATGTACCCCCAACGTATTTTCATACGGATTCCACCAATGGACGGAGTGATTCATAGCAAAGGTTAAAGTGTCATTGATTCATTAAAGGGTGAAATATTACGAGAATTGTTGTAGATATCGGAAAAAAAACATGCCAACTTTATTACAGGCGTGTGCCATGTAATGATGGATGAAACGAGATCGGAAACCGACAAAGTGACAAAATAGATATTTCAACCTGAAAAAACTGCTAAAGGAATTGTTAATTGTTAATTGAAACGGTAACACCAATGGCATTAATTAACATACAGATTGAATAGTTAGTAAACAAAAACATTTCAAATAGTAACATATAATAGAGGACAACCTACCATACTTACTCACGCTAAACATCGGACATACACGCATAATTCTGCTCCATTCATCAGCAAACAGATCACGTTCAGGATTTGTGGTCAGGAGGTCGTTAAACACCCTTAAGGTACGACATACTGGGGACTCAGCTCTGGCGACAGTTTTAGATAGCGGTGGTGCTAACAAATTGCGGCGACGGCTTGGGCGATGCCCACTGATGTGATGAATGATCTAAAGCCGGCAATACATGTTGGCCAAGTCTCAGCCAACGCGAGCGTAGGCAAAGTGATAAAAGGCGAGTGCTACTATCTACATTTTGGCCAAGCTTTTTTTTTTGTTCCTGGTTAGAAAATCTTCCGGATGTCCCCCGCCCTGGGGATCATGGCAACGTGTGCGCCTTCCACGATCCCCGGCTAGTGCTGGCTCGCATGTGCGGGATTCCCCATGTCTGCGGGAGAAGTGAGGTGTCAAACTCCCCCCGCGCCATCCAATAGGAGCGCACGTGGCACACTGCACGCCACCGCCTTGGGTCCTGTTACATGGGGGGCGGTGGACGACCACCGTCCCTCTGGACGTGTCTATGGGGGCTTGAAGAGGTGTTGTCCGCCCGGCACGTCTGCCGCGGATCGGGAGAGTAGTCTTGACCTCTCTTAACCTTTCCGCAGCCTCTTTCTGTGAAATGACGGTTTCACAGAAAGATCACCGCATCCCACGACTCGGCGCTTCCGACCATCGAACGAGCGACTGCCGGCAGCGACAAGTCTGATCTGAGGGCGCGGCGCGGCTCCTCCCATGTGGCACACTCTGCCAGCGTATGCCACGCCGTTTCCTCCAGACAGTTGATGCAGTGATAACACTGAGCGTCCGGCTTCCTATTTATGCGACACAGGTACTTTCCGAAGCAATCATGCCCCGAAGGCCTCGCCCGAAACGACAGGGAGCCGTGCCTCCTCCCGAGTCATTCGTCGACCACTGGTCGGATCGCCGCGAGGGTAGCGAGGCCGGCGGAAGGGCGCAGGAGCCTGTCCCGCCACTTCGCCACTAGGAACTCGCGGACCTGCAACCGACGCAGCTCGATCTCTCGCTGCATCGGTCCGCCACCCCGAGCCCGCTCCCTCACGCGCCACCGGTATAGTGACGCGAGGGCTCTCGCCTCTAGGTTCCATGGCGGAGATCCGGCCAGTGCACAAGCCGCATCGTAGGAGATCCTGCGATACCCCCTGATAGCCCTGACAGCCATCGCCCTATGCGGTTCACATAGCATCGCGATGCGTCCGGGTGTCAGGTCAGAGACCCACACCGGGGCCCCGTACATGGCCATGGATCGCACAACCACAGTTACAACCTACCACAAGCGGTGCTCGGGCCCCCTAGATTGGGAGGCACCGTTGCGAGCGCGCCCGTCGCGTCCATAAACTTGGGTGCCAGCTGCCGAAAGTGGAGGCCGAAGTCCCACCGGCTGTCGAGCAATAATCCCTGGTATTTCATGGGAGACTCGACCGCAATTCGGGTCCCCCCGGCCACGATGTGTGGCGGCGCCCGCCAGGGACCGTGAAAGACCACGGCCTCCGACTTGTTGAGGGCAACCTCCAGGCCCAGGCGCCGTATGCGGCCCACCAATTTTGAGACCGCAGCCATCGCCAGCAACTCTGCCTCCCTGTGCGTGCTCCCTGAGGCCGTGACCAGCGTATCATCCGCGTAACACGTCAGTTCCACTCCCGGTTGGAGCTCACCCCTCAGCACCTAGTCGTCACCGATGTTTCACAGGAGAGGGCCGACGACCGAGCCCTGTGGAACACCGCACGACATTTCGCGCTGGCCTTTGCTGTCGCGTCCCTTGTAGGTGACAAACCTCTCCGCCAATTAAGCCCCAACGATGTGGCGGAGGTACGGGGGCACCCTATTGTAGCACAGTGCCTCCCGTATACAGCTCCAGGGCAGGCTGTTGAATGCGTTGGAGATGTCCAAGGACACCACCAGCATCACCCCGCCCTGGGACACCGCTTTTTCCGCCAGGACTCTAACTCGCGTCGGAGCGCCCATGTTGAAAACTAAACTGACTGTCGTCCAAATCCGGCCCGGCTCTGTACAAGTGGCCGACGAGGCGGGCTGCAATTATACGCTTGAACAGCTTACCCACCTCGTCCAGCAGTACTATGGGCCGGTATGCGGATGGCGAGTCTGCTGGGCGGCCCGCCTTCTTGAGCAGGACCAGACTACCAATTTCCACAGGCTACGGATCTGGCCCTGCTCAAGGCAAGCTGAGTAGAGTCCTCTTAGCTTGGGCTCTAGCTCTTCCAGAGCGAGGACAAGCGTTCGGTCAGGAAATCCGTTACGCCCCGGGGCAACGGTTTTGGTCCGGAGCCGCGTTCCGGCTGTCCTCATCTCCGGCTGTGTCACCTCAGGGACTTTACCGACCTCCTGATCATCCTCTGACTCTGCGGCTGTGGGCAAAGCCATCGGCGGTGGCACATGCTCTTCTCGAGCTGGGAAGGGAGTGGTGACTACTTCGTCCCCACTGCAGCTGAGGCTGCAGACTCTCTGTGAGTGGGGGCGCCCAGGCACGAAGTTTACCTCGTACCGCACGATAAGGGCGCCCCCATTGATCCCCGTCTAGGGTCGCCAACATCACATCCCTTTTTTTTTTTTTTTTTGAGGGGTCTGTCAGACTCTTACTGTCTAAAAACCACCCCGGTGTTCCAACGTCTGTGAGCGGCGCACGCGGAACACTTCGCGCGCCGTTTTCTCGGGTCCTGATGTTGGGGGGCGACGGATTCGGGGACATCCGACCCCCTGGACCCATTTAGGGGGGCCGGAAGAGGGCGTTGTCCGCCCTCCTCCGACGCCCGGTGCGTCTACTGCGGGCCGGGTAGAGAGTCGAGATCTCTCTCTCCCTTTCCGCAGCCTCCTTCTGCGAGATGACCGTTTCGCAAAAGGAGACCACCGCGTCCCAGGACTCTGCGTCGCCGACCATCGCGTTCACGACGACCGGCAGCGACAGGTCGTTGCCTACTTCGGTGATGAGGGCACGGCGCGGCTCCTCCCAAGTGGCACACTCTGCCAGCGTGTGCCACGCCGTGTCCTCCCGGCAGTCGACGCAGTGGTGACACCGGGCGTCCGGCTCCCTGTTTATGCGACACAGGTACTTCCCGAAGCAACCATGCCCCGAGAGCACCTGCGTTGCCCGAAACGTCAGGGAGCCGTCCCTTGTCCCGAGCCAGCGGTCGAGCACTGGCCGGATCGCCTCGATGGTGCTGAGGCCGGCGGTAGGGCGTGACAGCCTCACCCGCCATTTCGCCACCAGGACCTCGCGGAGCTGGAACCGACGCTGCTCGACATGTTGCTGCATCGGTCGCTCGCCCCGCTCCCGCGCTGCCTCGCGCCACCGGTACAGTGACGCGAGCACCTTCGCCTCCAGGTCCCAGGGCGGTGATCCGGCCAGTGCACAACCCGCCTCGAAGGAGATCGTGCGATACCCCCGAATGACTCTGACGGCCATCGCCCGCTGCGGCTTGCACAGGACAGCTACGCTGCCGGCCGTCAGGTCAGACGCCCAGATCGGCGCTCCGTAGAGCGCCATGGATCGCACGATCCCCATATAGAGCCGCCTACAGGCGGCGCTCAGGCCCCCCAGATTGGGAAGCAGCGTTGCCAGCGCCCCGGCCACGCCCAACAACTTGGGCGCCAGCCGCCGGAAGTGGGGTCCGAAGTCCCACCGGCTGTCGAGCACCAATCCCAGATATTTCATGGTGGGCTCGACAGCGATCCGGACCCCCCCGACCACAATGTGTGATCCGGCCGGCGGCGCCCGCCGGTGGCCATGAAACACCATGGCCTCCGACTTGTTGAGGGCCACCTCCAGACCGAGGCGCCGTATGCGGCTCACCGTGAGTGAGACCGCCGCCGTCGCGAACAACGCTGCCTCCCTGTGCGAACTCCCCCGGGCCGTGACCAGCGTGTCGTCCGCGTAACACGTCAGGTCCGCGCCTGGCGGGAGCTCGCCCCTCAGCACCCAGTCGTACCCGATGTTCCACAGGAGCGGTCCCACGACCGATCCCTGTGGAACACCGCACGACACTTGGTGCTGGTTTCCGCCATCACGTCCCATGTAGGTGACACACCTCCCCGCCAGATAAGCCCCAACGATGCGGCGGAGGTAGAGAGGCACCCGATGATAACGCAGTACCTCCCGTATGCAGCTCCAGGGCAGGGTGTTGAAGGTCTCCACCTCTACGGCAACTTGCCAATCGCACATGGCCCGCAACACTGGAGCTTGCTATCGAGACGTCCACTGTGGACCCGCCCCACGTGTACACCGAGCCCCGATTCAGGATGGTCAGGCCGGTCTCGACCGCCCACTCCTCCAACACCTCGCCCCTAGGATCGGGGATCCCCACGGCTGCAGACTTGGCGTGATCCCAGATCCCAGAGCAACAGTACCGGAAGAGTGTGGAACAGGGTCACGACGGCACCTAACTCGACAAGCCCCTCGAAGTCAGCGCGACTACGCCCTAGTAGAGCCCTAGGAGAGAAATACGCCCCAGTTGTGACAATTCCGTCCGCGCGGGCGGCCACCCAGCCGTGTCCTCGGGATGGACTGACAAGAGTCCCGCCAATGATGGCAACCAAACCGTCTAGGTCCCCTGCCTAGTTATCGCGAGGAGGGGGGGGGGACAAAATACGGCCTAGCGACCCCATCCACGTGGATCAACCACTCCACCATGCTCTGGACCAATAGATCCTGAGCTCTGGCAGAGTGATTGAAATTAGCCTGGAGGAAACGGAATTGTGCCATTATAGGTATTTCATCTCCTCGGCTACTCCTTCCCTGGGCCGGGAGTCGGCTGCTGGGTTATTAGGCTGTGGGAGGGGCGCAGGTCCTCCGACAGCCCTAGTACTCTTCTTCTTGAGTTTGGGTGCCTTGCAAGCATTCCCGCCAAGTCTGTACTTCGTAGGCTTTCCCGCAGCTGCGCAAAGACTGCAGTTTGGTGCCGCGGAGCGCGGTGCAGGAGTTTGTCCCTAGCTGACACCCAACCCACCAGTAGCCGTCAGACATCTACGACCTTATTTGCAGCTGCTACCGGGTACCGCATCCAAACCGTGCTCAGCCCAAATTTCATCCACCAACACGTTCTCACCTCCGCTGGGTTCCTCACTGAGTAGTCCAGCCTATCAACGCGCAATTCTGCCGTTATAGTGGGCCTGGAGACCCGGGCGACCTCTGGCTTGAGGACTTCCCGAAGCTTGGTGGCCAGAAGGTCCACCCACTCCTGCCTTGCAACACCCGACACCTCAAGAACCCTGGCACTCGTGGCTGCTGTTCTAAAAACGAAGCCAGCCGGGGCGCCAAAATCGATAAAGTCCAGCTTATGCCGCATCTCCGCTAGAACCGACTTATAGGTCACTCTCCGGTTTAAAGCTTCGAGCTGCAGCGTAATAACTACGGCCTCGCAGCGTAGGAGGTTGACCTTGGATGGCCTTGTTCCTTGTGCCTGCTGTGCCGCCTTCTTTTTGAGCCACTCTTTACACCGAATGTGCCTCCTGAGTGGGAGGTGAGGTCGCCGGGAGAGCGCTCTCATAAAGAGGAGCTGCAGATGCACCCGCTGCCTTCTTTTGGCGCTTGCCCCTCTTACCCACCGTCACTTGGATGGGAGGAGCAGAAGCTGGGAGCACGCTTGCTTGGGAAGGGGGCGCGGACGCACCCTCCGTGGGCTTCCTGGGTCCCTCCGCAGGCTTTTGGCCCCCTCGCCAGGCTGGCAAACGCCTCTTTCGGACGGTCGTTGTCCTGAATTTTGCCACTAGCAACCTTCACTGGCGGCTGAGAGCCTCTGCCGTTGAGCTTTCCCCTTTAGCTGCCTGCCTAGACTGCCGCTCACGGGCCTGATGAGCCATTTCGGCAACCTCGTCGGCCGCGACCGCTCTGCTCTGAGCACGCTTCGCGGCGTAGGCCTCCGCCTTTGTGCTATCGAGTGAAACGAAGACTTCTCCCGCCTCCTCTGTTGATATCCCGGATGACTCCCCGGGGTCTCTCTTTCCACCGATTTCCGGCGTTCCAGGTCGCTTGAAGCGACCCAGAGAGTCACGAGACGACTTCGGAGCGGGCGTTCCCAGAGCTGTGACCCGACAACTTTATAACCTGGATTAACACATAGGGAATACTTTAAATTTCGGTAGTACATTCTCGTGGGATATTTTCCGAGATCCACGCAGCGAAACCGCGGGAAAAGCTAGTTTTTAATAAACAAGCCTTATTTTTCTCCTAAACCCTTTACTCGTCACAACGTTGCAAAAAAATGCGAGGTGCTAAAACCCAATAAAATCAAACCAATTTCTTTCACATCAGTTACTCTCCAAAATAACAGACGCTTTTCAAATATTTGTCCTGTTTGAAGACAAAAAAAAGACTTCAGTTTGTGGTTTTTTATGGAATTTACACGAGATGGGACTCACTGCGACCGACAGCGAGACACTTAATGGTACAAATTGCCATTGAAAGAAAACCCTTTTATATACTTTCGTTGAATGTTTTTCAGCGTTACAGTTAATACCGTTTTGCGTGTGGGAAAAAATAAAGAATATATTTGGGAATACTTTTGAAGTTCTCATAGAGTAGGATGCCAATTTCTTTCAGAAATATGACCTAGTTAAGTTAAATTTTTTTAAGACTCGTGGCAGTTTGCCTCTAGGTGATGTGAATTTTGCGTATTTTCTTACTGATACAGAAAAAAACAGGATATCGGCATCATTTTCTGTGGAATATTGACACTGACAGTGAGTGAAATTCACGTACAGTTTCATTTTCTAGTCTGACGATTAAAAGTCTCAGTAAGGAGTCCTATTAAGGGTGGATTTCACCAATTAAACTGAACGCGATCAACACATACACTACGTTTAAGAGCTGTCAGTGTCTTTATTTTCTATGGAATATTGATACCAACAGTTCTTGAACGCGTTATAAATGTGCTGAACGCGTTTAGTATTGGTAAAATTCGCACTTATTGCCTAATTTGGCACTTTTTTCTTAAATTATAAATAAACCTAATAGTTTTTGCAACTAATACAGGTACTTATAGCTTTTTTGGGTCCCAACGAACAGTTTGACACGTATCCCATGACTGTTGTAGGGTGGGGACGGGGTTCATACAAAATCCCCCATGGTCCTTTATCACCTTATGTAAATAGCACAGCAACATTTAATATAATTGCAAAATGCTCATTTTAAATGTTATTGATCACTAGCTTTTGCCCGCGGCTTCGTTCGCGTGGAGGTCGGAAATTATAACACAGAAAAGTAATACCGGGGTATAAAGTATCTTATCTGATAATTGGAGTGTTATCATGTTATAAACGTACAAAATGTATTACTTTTTTTTTTTTAACTCGCAATTTGACCGTAGAAAGTTATTTTCCTAGGGAACATTACTTTTTTCTGGATAAAAAGTACCATGTGTCCTTGTATGTACCCGTGACCACGTATATGCAAAATAATCATGGCAGGATTTGTAAAAAATAAGATTTTTCGAGAAATTGGAATTCTAATTCTTAAAATCATAGGTGCCTAAAAATTGTATTCAGGCACTTACAATATTTTTATGACCCCGCAATAAAAACATAATGTTAAAAGTAAATAGTTTAACTAGGGCTGTTAGTCTAAGACCTTCTTTTATGGATCTTTATTTATTTATTTTAAGGCCCTATCGTCTTTCACGCAAATGTCACAAATAATGATTAACCAATACACTTTTTCTACTCTTAGCACTACTGAAAACAGCGATTCACATCAATCATCTCTCTTTTATCCGTCAGTTTAATAGATCCCTTGTCAGTTGTCAATTGTTTTTTTATAAAAACAAATTGTTGCAAACGAAAAACTGATTTTTTATTTCGAAATATTTTAATTATGCGGGGTTTTAAAAATGTGATAAGTATATATTCCTGGTAATGGTAATTCTCAACATTGGAAAATATTACGAAGTCTCAATATTTTTATCATACAAATTTAATGTATGAATCTCAACATGATTATTTAATGATGATTGGTTCAGTGGTTTAGGCGTGAAAAGGTAACAAACAAACAAACTTACCTTCGCATTTATAATATTAGTTACAAGTTAGAATAGTTAGGATTACTGAAAATTATTTTAGTTTATCACAGTGCATAAAACAGTATCTTACACTAACTAATAATAACCTTTAAACTACTGTGAATTTAGCCTAACATAGACATGTAATACACTACAGAAATAGGGTATATGGGAAGTCCTTATTCCGACTATTCTATAGAAACGCGGTCATTGTTGAAAAGATAACTAAGGTCCCAAATGTGAGGAAGTTTATAATTGGAAATGTTAATGGGATCGAGTGAAATAGTGTTTTAATATTTATACAGTGGTGATGTTTGACCAGTCTTGTGAGAAAGTGTTATTTAATGTTTGATTTAATTAATTTAGACTTTCTTTTGTTCATTTGTCATTTTGTCTATTCTTCGGTCGACAAAAATTGTTTCTATTGTGGTCATGCGAGTGCTTCCACACGTGCAGGTAAATAATCAAGATGGTTGTCTCATAGTATATTTAGTGATAAAAGTAGTTTTTAGTAGTTTGTCTGTGTGATCGAGTTGTTCTTCTATGTCTGCAACAAATTAAGATGAGGTTTTCACCATAATTTAGGGAACTTATTTTAGAAGGTTTCTGTGTTTAATAATCATACGAAACTTATTTATAATAAAGAAATCTGGATGTCAAGTCGTAAAAACCGAGCGAAGCAGCGGCGGGTCGCTAGCTAGTGATAAATCGAAAGATATAAACTAAGCTTAAACCTGTCGGAATTATAAATTACTGAGTCGTTCCCTTAATCCAGTGTGAAGATATTATCAGTGTCACCTGACGATAAGGCATCATTGGAAATTGTCTAACCGAAGTAAGTCAATTTAGCCTCGTAGACGCGCAGTGTAAGATATTGCTTGGGTATCAAGAAATACATTATTTTCTTCGATACGTTATATGACTGTTTTCGAAAACTTTTGAGTGGAATTACTTTAAAATGGAGCTGAAATCTGTTAAATCTGTTTCTAAATTAAATGTCAACGCGCTAATCAATCGCTTGCTAGACATGTAACTGTTCCTAAATAACCCTAGCTGATAATATTTCCTTTTCATGCCCCTTTCCTAATTATGTTAATATGTGTGTTAAGATTGGCTTTCCCTTGAGGAAAAGGAACCGCGCCCCTCCGTTCTTCTCGTTCGTTTACTAGACATGGGCGACCCTCCATTATACGAAATGAATTCCCATAATCTGAACTGCATTTCCACCAAGCCGTTCTTTTAAGCAGACAATGCTTTTCACGATTAAATTTATTGACAATTACCGGTCCATATAACGTTTAAATGATCATATTCGATCAATCCTAATGAAATGTACGGAGCCCTTTTTGATGTTGTGCAAAAAGAATACCAGTCTATTTTCAAGACCAAAACCATTAACATTAATGGCACTTCCGTTGGCTTCAACCAATGGGCTACTCCGGGAATTTATAAAAGTAGAGCGAGACTATACGAGTTATACGGTTTGAAAAAATACAGGTTTGATACTCCTTTCCTAGAGTATGTTAAAAATATTCAAAATTATTTAAAAAGATTTGTGTTATTGCTAAATCAAAATTCTTCAGCGATTCAATTAAAAATTCCAATAATAAAGTAAAAACCACTTGGAAAATTATTAACAATGAAACGCGTAAGTCGGTTAAACAAGAAAATCAACTTGAGATTATGGTCGAAAACAAATTAGTTAGTAAGGCAGCTGACGTAGCTGAGGCATTTAATGAGTTTTTTGCCAACATACCTATAACTACGACTTGTTCCTTAAATTCGTCCCCGTCTAAAGCTGAGAACCTTTTGAATAGTAGTGTGCCAAAATGTACTCGCTTATTTAGCTTCGAACATGTAACGCCTAGTGATGTAATTAACGTCTTAAACACTCTTAAGTCTAAAAACAATGGTGATTACTGGGGCATTTCCATTAAACTTTTAAGTAATATAATAGACATCGTAGCCCCCTATCTAGCTATTACTTTTAATAAATGTGTTGATCTAGGAACTTTTCCTGAGCTCATGAAGAGTAGTAAAGTCATACCATTATTTAAATCTGGTAATAAAAATATCATTAGCAATTTTAGGCCTATTTCTATCTTACCAGCATTTAGCAAAATATTTGAAAAGTTAATACTTAATCAGTTGCTATGACATTTTAACTTAAATAGCCTACTTCATAATGAACAGTATGGCTTTACAAAAGGACGTTCGACTACAGATGCGGGTGTTGCTCTGCTGAAACACATATTTAATGCATGTGAGAAATCGCAAAATGCTATTGGAGTTTTCTGTGATATCTCTAAAGCCTTTGATTGCGTGCGCCACGACACGCTTTTACGTAAACTACGTCATTACGGTGTCCAAAACGAAGCTCTCAATGTAATAAATTCTTATTTACATAATAGGTTCAAATGTGTTGATGTCGATGGTGTGAAATCTTCCGAGCTACCAGTTCAGTTAGGTGTACCTCAAGGCTCAATACTAGGTCCATTCTTGTTCTTAGCATATATCAATGGCTTACCATTCTATTTAAATGATATCTGTGACGTTGTACTGTTTGCATATGATACCTCTCTTATTTTCAAAGTAGACAAGAATAGACAAGATTTTGACGACGTAAACAGTGCACTCTCAATGGTTACGGATTGGCATACGTCAAATAACTTAGTTCTCAATGCCAAGAAAACGAAATGTGTGAAGTTCGTCTTACCTAATGTTAGAAACCTAGGACCCAACACCGTCTTAGATAAAGAGCTGCTTGAAACTGTAGACTCGGCGGTTTTTCTGGGCATAACAGTAGATGCCAAACTTTAGTGGGGCTCACACATATCAAGCCTAGCAGGGAGGCTCAATTCAGCCTCCTACGCCGTCAGGAATGTAAGACAATACACTGACGTTGATACAGCTCGGTTAGTCTATTTTAGTTATTTCTACAGCGTGATGTCCTACGGTATTCTGCTGTGGGGCAAGCCGCTGATATTCAAAATATATTCGTCCTTCAAAAATGAGCTGTCTGAGCAATTTATCAGCTAGGAGCCAGAGTTTCTCTTAGAGTTTTTTTTAAAGATATTGGTATTCTCACGGTGGCATCTCAATTCATCTTCGCCAACATCTTATATATTAGGCACTATATACACTTATACACTAAAACAGTGATTTTCACAATGTTAACACTAGAAATAAGAACAAACTACGTGCTCCCTTTCACCGGCTTCATAAGGTCCATAGCTCATTTTTGGGCTTGGTATAACCTTTTATAACAAGTTGCCCTCTTCTTTACTAGATTTACCTTTTAATGCGTTTAAGGCTCAAGTAAAATCCAACCTTTGTTCAAAAGCATATTATTCCATTAACGACTACTTAAACGATAAGAAGTGTTGGTCGCTGTGATTAACTCAAGACAATGTTCGTGTTCTTTCTCCAGAATCAGCTTACTAATCAGCCTACTGACAGGGTATATGAGTTCATATATTTGTTTTTTTATATTTTATTTGACGGTATAAGTCAATTATTTTGTTATCTTCATTTATTATTGACATGATCTACTCATTACAATGTTTTTTAATGAGCTGTATTGCAATATGTGGTTAGCTAGCGACCTCGAAAATTGATAATATTATTCTTGCCTGAGCAACCGGCAGCAAGGTCGTCATGCTCCCTTAGATGTCACTGCTTGCGGTAGCGTCGGGGGTCGGGTTTCCTCCTTCCCTCAAATATGGCGAGGGGGGTAATGGCTGACCTTTGCGTTATGCTCGTGAACGGGTGCTGCTTGTGGTGACTGGTCGCCTTGCTGTCTATGGTTTTATTTTATTACGAGTATTGTTACAGTAATTGTTATGTTAATTTATTTTACTTTGATGGTCCTAGTTTATCATTTATTTATTTTATTTGCTTGTATAATAAATCCAGAATTGCTTAAGTAAGCTGCCATGCCCTTTAGGCCTGGAGGCTTTTATTTGTTTTAAGTTTTATTTACAATAATTTTTTGTATTTTTTTTTTGTATTGGCGTGGCTAGCTGACGTGTGGTAATTAATTTAATATTTTGGTAATTGCTTACAATTGTTTAGAATCCAGTTCTTCTAACAGAACAGACAGCTGTGCTGCTGGGGAGATTGTTGCGTCACTTCTTCTTCCCAGCTAAAGCACTATGAAGTGGTGACGGGCGGGCGTTTTGGGGGACTGTCTTATGTAATTTTGACGTTCGAAAAGTGCTGATTCTCAGCCTAATTTGAATAAATGACTTTTGATTTTGATTTTTTATTAGATTGTTTTTATATTTCAATGGAGTTACGTGCCCATTCTTCTCCATACGAAACTACCTTGTGGACGGGGCTATTATAATCAATACTATTTATTGGTAATTTTTTATAATTAATTTCCAGTGCTTAAGTTTGGAATAAACTACATATTTATCTTTGACAGATATCAGTTGGTTGAATTGTCCATAGCGCTCATCTTTAACGATCGAACCAAATACCGTATCTATCTGAAATTTTGGCGCACTGGAGATAGTAAAACCTATCAAACTTTGGATGTAACGTCCCAATTAAGCCAAAGTATGTGACCCTATAACGTGTTGACAGTTGTTTGTTAGACAGGGAGAGAAAGAATTGTACTGTCTATCATCAGTAGCGATCTGTCTGAGGTTAGGTTAGGTTTTGCCGTAAATGACATAGTCATACAAATAGCGTTTGTAAGTTTAATGATCGCACGTTTCAACTTCACTTCGATGTAAGGAGCTTTGCAAAAGCAGACGGGATTCTATTTCTTTGTTTTTCTACGACATTTTACAAAATACAGAATTATCTAGTTATCTATTAGAACTACTAACGAGTTTTCAAGACTCGCCTTAAAAAAATGCTACCTAATATCTTACCTCAAAGTTAAGAATCCTAATCGTTACGTCCGGGCACATATTAGTTTTTAAAATAAGATAAAAACTTGTCATTTACTATCTGAGATTGCCGAAGAGGTAATTATACAATATACTTCTTTTCACAAATATATTGTATAGAAAATAAATCATAGCACTTGCAAAATCTCCTCCGCCCTTTAGAGAAAACAGGCGTTGTGTTAAGTGATAAGTACGTTACTTCCGTAATCAGCCAATATCTCTCCCACTGCAGCGATTTTGGCCTCCACTCCTTGATATCCGGGAGTGAGCCAGCCCACAGGCGTTTTTTTAACCCCACGCTTTTTTCTTTGGCGCACTGTAGTTTCAACTCTCGGTGTTGAGCGAAACATTGAGAATCAAACAGAATACATTTCAGCTCGTCAAAATAACAAACAGTTGGAATTTCAACTCTCGGTGTTAAGAGGATTACGTAAGGATCGTAGCAGGTGGCGTTCTGTGGTTTCTGCCTACTCCAATGGGAAGAAGGCGTGAGTTTATGTGTGTATTTGATAGTGTAACTATGGGGAATACCGTCCGTACTGGGAAAACAACCATTAAAATTTCACCGTGTGTAACGCGAAAAATTTACCTATTAAAATTAAATCTTAATAAATACATAATGTTATAATATCTGTCATCTGTCTAACCGGATGAAGCTGAATACCTGAATATTTTACATGGAGCGACTGCATATCCCCTCCATAACTCCATACCGTGATTAGGTAATACGAAACCCCTTGGTAAGACTGGTTGTCAGACTTTCGGGCTTCTGACGACCCGCAACGACTGTCAAAGATCCACGAATGATAGCCAGAACCGACTGCTTAACGTGCTTTCCAAGGCATGAAGGGTTCTTCACCGTCCCCCACATACCAACCGCAGCAAGCTTAGCTTAAACTAATCGATCAACCCGTGCGGTTGTTATTTCTTGCCCACATAATCCTAAAATATGTAAACATAATATTTACTATGTTCTTACAATCTGAATTCCAATGTTAACAGTTTGTTTTCGGATCCTGTAAGGGTACCTAGAGTTCGTATTTTTTCTTCCTAAGTAAACAGTGGTCTACTTTTGTTCGGACCTGAAGAGCTTTGTATAAAATTTCAACCAGAAACCACTCGTATTAAAAAAGAAAAACCTCTTTATTCCAGATTAAAGGATTAGTTTAGAAAACCAATCTGCATTAAGGTTCTCGTGCAAACTTATGAATTACAGTTATGTCGAACCTTAACTCGAAGGCGTAAGATCGTATCTTGAATAGATATTTATAATTTATGTTAAACTCATCTCATTTCAAGCATTAGCTTACGAGCTGTTTCATAAATTGAGAGGAATATTCTTTTAACGGCTAAGCCTGTTTTTTCAGTCAAAGAGGTGTTGTGTGGGATGCTTTACGTTAAATCCAATAACTTGACGTAGTTTGTTCATAATTTATTCATAATTTATCCTTTTTTTCAGTAACTTATTAAAGTTATTGTACGTACGAGTACTAGTTGACGTTGCAGGCGTGTGTGACCATGAATGAACGTAAACGAAGCGAAAAAGGAGTATGTGAGGCCGTATCTTAGCAGGTGGCGTTCTGGAATTTTTATCTACCAGAATGGGAAGAAGGCGGGAGTGTATTTTGTGTGTAGCTGATGTTTTGGAGCGACGGAGGAATTGTTATCTTCAAATTATCTTAAACACCTTAAACTATATAAAAGGTGTCTGTGTCTGGGTGTCTCAGAATGTTTTTCGTTTTTAGATGTATAAAAAACAACAATATCAATTAAAACTCGTTTTATTTATTGTTAAATTAAAGAGCAGTTCTGGAAGTTTATTTATGAAAAACAACCATTTACAAATGTGGCACCATTCACTTGTTCACCTGGAGCTAAAATTTTCAATCGCTCGCTGAAGCATCTCTCTTAGAATAGAGTTGATTTCTTCAGTAATTCTTTAAATATTCAGGTTGGGTGGCAATGGACTGTAAACTTTACTTTTTAGGAAGCACCATAGGAAAATATATGCAGCCTTAACGGCTCAGATCAGGGCTCCTCGGTGGCCAGTTGATGTCTCCTCGGCGACTTATCACTCTTCCAGGGAATAAATCTTGAAGAGCAGCTAATGAGTAATTTGTAAGATGAGAAATGGCTCCAATGCTGCTTTCGCAATTTTTCCTTTCTCTGTGCTATAAGAGGTTGCTTCGTACCAAATTTCAAGATTCTGAGTTCACGGGAAGTACCCTGTAGGTTTTGATTCCCTTGCGAGTGTCGAAAATTTGCGGAAATTTATAAACGGCTGTATCTTTTGATTGCGTTGGCTTAGAAGTTTGATTTTTTCATAGCTCCAAGGGACAGTAGACCTGAGTATTTGATATAATTCCAGCTTGATACCTCCACGCGTTCCTGATAAATCTCGTGAATGTTGAATCTCTCAAAGGTCTTGACCGACAGACAGACGGACAACAAAGTAATCCTATAAGGTTCCGTTTTTTCCTTTCGAGGTACGGAACCCTAAAAATGTGTCGCATGTCGAGTAAGAGTCTTACTTCATTTTCATTACAGTTAGGTCTGGTTATGGCCTCGCCGGTTGTTGGTTTTATCTAGGCAAGAGAAACGCTCTTTTGCAAAAAAGCGATTTTACTATTGTAATGACCACACAACCAATGAGGCTTGGTGCTATAGAGATATGAGGAAAAGGGCGTAAAGTTCACTCATCCTCCATAGGAAAGGGAGGATCCTCCGACCAGATGGGTGTCGTGTCTGTTGGGCAACTGCCAGACGATTGATGTCGGGACGTTGTAGTATATGCAGTAGGAAGTGTTGAAGGGCGGACGTTTTGGGGGACTGTCTTATGCAATTTGGACGATCAAAAAGTGCTGATACTCGGCCAATTTTGAACATATTACTTGATTTTATGCTAGTCGTGCGGTAAACTGCTTGCGCGATTCAATATGTTGCGTGACGTCAGTTTGATTCGTAGTTCGCATGTGGCGATATAGATGCCGCCACTCTGAATAATGCATGTAGCGTGCTGCGTGACTGATTTGTCACCTTATTCGAGCTACCCTACTTTCTAAGGTTATCTCCTAGCTTAGCTGCCATAGGCATAAATGAATTGTCAGATGGTTAACCAGACTACAGTAGACATAATTATTAGTATTACCATGCAGTATCTCAACTGGAAATAAAAGGGTCTACTCTTCAGGTAGCAGGTTATTCATGAGTTGGTCGGGGCTGTCACACCTAGACAAGTGTGTACATTTTATAAATGGAGTACTTTTTGGAATACTTTTTGATTAAAAGAGCCTAGTTAAGTTACAGCATGTCGATTCTGTTAAAATTTCACCGTGAAGACTTGCGTGGTATAAGCTGTCAGTGTCATCCCGTCTTGGTCAATCCCTAGCATCAGTGACACCGACAGCTCACTCCACGCTCACTATACCCAAGTTTTCAAGGTGAGATGGTTACAGAATACACTCAATTCAATCACACTCCGAATGATTTTGAAGAAATTTGCAAATCCAATGCTTCTGAAGTTTGAATTATTTATCTACTCAACAACGTTAATAACGCAATGAATGTTGTTGAACTGTCAAAACGAAATGCATTGCCATTGTTTGTGAGTTACGCAATAACCATGTTGACTATACACAGTCACATAATCATTATATAATTTTCCCACTGCTGGGACATAGGTGTCCTCTCCTTAAGACAGATTGGGCCGTAATCCACCACTAGGGCCCAGTGCGGGTTGGTAGATGTCATATGTCTGGCATTTTGGTTGTAGACCATGCCGATTTCCTCACGATGTTTTCCTTCACCGTTTTGAGAGCAGTAGTGATGAAATAATTTATACAAAGTAAAGCGCTTGTCTGGGTTTGAACATTCGACCTACAACTCGTAAGTCACGGCCGTTACTACTACTGATCCTCAGTACAGTTGCGTATCCATAATTTATTATTTTTTATTTAATATCTATTGTATAACGTTATACAATTAGTACTTGAACTCGATCGTCTGTTCGCACTTATCTGGTTAGGGTCAATGAAATAAGATAAAGAATACTTCCAGTGTTGGTCGCCGGTCATATATTACGCCGCGATTACGAGCTTTAAGAAAAAAAAACTCCTGTTAACAATCTATTTTTCTTAGAAACAGATAAGTTGCCCAACACCGATGTTGAATTATGGATGACTATCAGTGACTAAAACTAAGACTAAAATTTGATTAGACGAACATTTTAATCTTGACAGTTATTCAATTGAAAAACCGACTGTTAACGACAAAGGTATTTTTTTTAAATTTAACTCGTTCCCTTACTAAAAACAATCGATAAACATGTTATAAAAAGCAGCGTTAGCATTATGATATGGAAGTCCTGTTGCCGTCTGAATCCGATATTAAAATAGATCGTATAACAAGCATTACGGATGTGATATTATTAAAAAATCCACGAAAACATAATCGATTATTTCGTGAACGAAATTGATAAGTTTTGGCAGCACTGCTGCTTTATCCACAATCGTAAATGTCATTTAACTATTCAGTACATTTTATTAATGCAAAAATGTTGCAATCTTGTTCGGATAAATGAATAACTTGAAAACGCAATATAAAATTTGATGTTTTTTTTATAAACGTAAGTTATTGTGCCTTTCAGGCCAAAAATGAGCATCCCCCTTTGAGTGCAGTGATTGAAATAAGTTGTCAATAAAGTCAATCTCTAGCACCAGTATTAAGCAATCAGAGGGACAATTCTCGTATTTTTATGAACGTTAACATTCTATGCTGTCTCAATCTTTAAAAAAATCCTCTAATTTTTAAAGTTTTCAAGTTTTTGACATTTAATTATTGCCGAGGTGAGACTGCGACTAGATTTTGAACTTTTTAAAATACGGGAATTGGCCTTCAGAAGTCAATATCATATTCGACGCGTATGGTATGGCTGCGCCTTTACAATTTCAAGCTTCAACTGTTTTAAACAATATAATAACAAACTATAAGAAAACACTGCAAAACAATGTGATACACGATAAAGCAATGTTCACTAAATTAATGTGTCTCGTGGTGATTTTAAGTGGTTGTGTTGGTGATTATGTGACCGAAGACGAATACGTTGACGCCGTATTGGATATGCTGCTGAACGGCGTAAGCAGAGAGTTTGATCAGTCCGGTGAAGATGATAATGGTAATGTTTAATGTATTTAAAAAATAAAGTTTATTTTGTGTTGATAAAGTTCCTTGTGATGTAAATTACATTGAAGGTCAGCAAATGATATCGAGTTTATGCCATATAAACGTAACCAGATTTTTTTCTATCGGGAAGAAGTGTTCATAATTTTGCATTTCCGTTTGGTAATTCTGGACGCTGTTAACTAAAATGGTTTCTTTATAATATATGAAGTACTTACGTACGTACTAACTTCACAAATAATGAAATAAAATTGATTCTAGGCTAATCTGAACCGATCGACCGACTGTTATTGTTTAGTCTTGGCTGAATTAGTAAATTCGCACGAATTAATTCGCCCGAAACGGGCGAACCGTCCCATTTTTTTTTTGCTGTAGGCGACCCCTACAAAGTTAATTTCTTAGTAGGAGAAAAGACAACTCGAATTTTAAAATATCGGACGAAAATATTTTATTAACTTTGTTGCATGAAACTTATTTTTGTTCTCTACTACAAGTTTGATCCCTTATCGGAATAAGTATTTTCATAATTATCTCCTTTTTAGCAGGTGATGAAATAATTTATACAAAGTAAAGCGCTTGTCTGGGTTTGAACATTCGACCTACAACTCGTAAGTCACGGCCGTTACTACTACTGATCCTCAGTACAGTTGCGTATCCATAATTTATTATTTTTTATTTAATATCTATTGTATAACGTTATACAATTAGTACTTGAACTCGATCGTCTGTTCGCACTTATCTGGTTAGGGTCAATGAAATAAGATAAAGAATACTTCCAGTGTTGGTCGCCGGTCATATATTACGCCGCGATTACGAGCTTTAAGAAAAAAAAACTCCTGTTAACAATCTATTTTTCTTAGAAACAGATAAGTTGCCCAACACCGATGTTGAATTATGGATGACTATCAGTGACTAAAACTAAGACTAAAATTTGATTAGACGAACATTTTAATCTTGACAGTTATTCAATTGAAAAACCGACTGTTAACGACAAAGGTATTTTTTTTAAATTTAACTCGTTCCCTTACTAAAAACAATCGATAAACATGTTATAAAAAGCAGCGTTAGCATTATGATATGGAAGTCCTGTTGCCGTCTGAATCCGATATTAAAATAGATCGTATAACAAGCATTACGGATGTGATATTATTAAAAAATCCACGAAAACATAATCGATTATTTCGTGAACGAAATTGATAAGTTTTGGCAGCACTGCTGCTTTATCCACAATCGTAAATGTCATTTAACTATTCAGTACATTTTATTAATGCAAAAATGTTGCAATCTTGTTCGGATAAATGAATAACTTGAAAACGCAATATAAAATTTGATGTTTTTTTTATAAACGTAAGTTATTGTGCCTTTCAGGCCAAAAATGAGCATCCCCCTTTGAGTGCAGTGATTGAAATAAGTTGTCAATAAAGTCAATCTCTAGCACCAGTATTAAGCAATCAGAGGGACAATTCTCGTATTTTTATGAACGTTAACATTCTATGCTGTCTCAATCTTTAAAAAAATCCTCTAATTTTTAAAGTTTTCAAGTTTTTGACATTTAATTATTGCCGAGGTGAGACTGCGACTAGATTTTGAACTTTTTAAAATACGGGAATTGGCCTTCAGAAGTCAATATCATATTCGACGCGTATGGTATGGCTGCGCCTTTACAATTTCAAGCTTCAACTGTTTTAAACAATATAATAACAAACTATAAGAAAACACTGCAAAACAATGTGATACACGATAAAGCAATGTTCACTAAATTAATGTGTCTCGTGGTGATTTTAAGTGGTTGTGTTGGTGATTATGTGACCGAAGACGAATACGTTGACGCCGTATTGGATATGCTGCTGAACGGCGTAAGCAGAGAGTTTGATCAGTCCGGTGAAGATGATAATGGTAATGTTTAATGTATTTAAAAAATAAAGTTTATTTTGTGTTGATAAAGTTCCTTGTGATGTAAATTACATTGAAGGTCAGCAAATGATATCGAGTTTATGCCATATAAACGTAACCAGATTTTTTTCTATCGGGAAGAAGTGTTCATAATTTTGCATTTCCGTTTGGTAATTCTGGACGCTGTTAACTAAAATGGTTTCTTTATAATATATGAAGTACTTACGTACGTACTAACTTCACAAATAATGAAATAAAATTGATTCTAGGCTAATCTGAACCGATCGACCGACTGTTATTGTTTAGTCTTGGCTGAATTAGTAAATTCGCACGAATTAATTCGCCCGAAACGGGCGAACCGTCCCATTTTTTTTTTGCTGTAGGCGACCCCTACAAAGTTAATTTCTTAGTAGGAGAAAAGACAACTCGAATTTTAAAATATCGGACGAAAATATTTTATTAACTTTGTTGCATGAAACTTATTTTTGTTCTCTACTACAAGTTTGATCCCTTATCGGAATAAGTATTTTCATAATTATCTCCTTTTTAGCAGGTGATGAGCCAGTTTTAACGGGTGGTGTCTGGAAATGTGGCAGCTGTGACAGTATTGATGAGACCAAACTCATTTACTCCGAAGTTAATAACGTAGATACTGATATGATGACTGATGAGTCCGTGGATATACAGGTATTGTTTCGTTTTCACAATTTTCGTGGTTGTCTCTATAATAGATCCCTATGTAGGAATGTTGGTTGTTACATAAACGACTAGCAGAATCACACACACCCACTCACACAGATCACACCACACACACACACCCACACAGATGACATTACACACAGACACAGTTTATTGTTACTACCAAAAAGATCTTATTTCTGAAAAGGTGACTGCCGTGTTCCACGATACCTTGGTCCTACAATGAAAACGAACTTTGTGCATAAAACTGTTCATTCAGGATGAATTTGAAAATACCTATTCACCATCTTTAACAAATAGCTGTTCTTCAAAGTTTTGTTTTTCAAATAAATAATATCAGTCTATTATTTTCCCACTGCAGTGCAAATGCCTCTTCTCCTACAGAGAAGGCATGAGCATTGGTCACTCTGGTCAATCAAGACTGGTTGGTGATTTCAGACAAATTATGGCCAGGTTTCTTCAAGATGTTTTTCCTTAACCGATATTAATAATGTCCAAGATAAACATAGAAAGAATTTATAGTTTTTTTTTAAATTATTTTTCAGATAGGCATATCCCTCCCGGACATGAAGTGCGTGACAGTGAACTCGAGCGTGGCGGGCGTGGTGCGCCGCGTCGCAGGCGCATGTACCGGCGACACAGTCACGCTCAGCGTAGCGCCTGCGCAGCATTTCACTGTACAAGTTTATAATTAGACTTAGTTATTGTTTAGGATTAATACGAAGTTTTAATAATGGTGTGTGTATTTTTTTTCTTTCTTTGTAATGAACTTGGTTGGGATTTAAAAGACTTTATACTGGAGTTTCTTTGGGAGTCACCGTTGTTGTAATTGTTTATAACGTTTCCTTCAAAACACATTGGTTGAAGAAGCAATCTAAATAAATTACCATATTTATTAAACGTACCTTGAATTCACCATTCGTTCCCAGTCATATTTCACTGTGTGTGGTTTCAGCGAGTTGAATCTGTCACTTGTCAAGTATCATTCATAGCGTCCACGTACGTTGGCAGCAAACTTTTTAGACAGTTCTCTATTGCGTTTCCTAACTTTTTTTACCCATAATATAATAAGTGCCACATTTTTCTTGTCATAATCATCATTAATTTGTCCGACTGATAACTTGCCCGAACTTAATATCACTTAATATAACATGGCATAAAATTTAAATCCCTTAATACAGTATGCCCTAAATCTGTTTGTCATAAATATTACAATCAATAAAATACAAAAGACAGACCGTATTTAATGAAAGTTATAAGTCCTAAATTCAAGTAATATTCTCATGTTGTGAGAATATTATTTGTTAATATAAAAGCCTGCAAGCGAGCATGCACGTGCAGCAGGCATGGTTTGATCCCGGCTGAGTAAGGCCGGTGAAATCGGCCAAAAAGACAAAGCTGCGATGGTGAGTGTTGTAACCACCTGCTCCTCAACTCGTAGGCCGCTTCGCCACTTTGCACCTACGTGATTTTAAAGGTACACTCTAAGGGTATGGCAGGGCAGACAAGACTGCGTGGAGTCGGATTTACAGCGATTCGTTTCTGTCACTAAAACCAAATTTTTGCAAACGTTTTAGGACTAACAATTTTATTATGAATTAACATTCGGTATAAAACACATTTTATAATACAAAGCTTAGGACATATAACTTTATTTCATGCAAAATTAGAAGATTAAATTATTAAAATAATAAAACACTTTGTTCATGTGTTATTATGTGTGTCACTGTCACTATTATTTCTACACTTTACACTACACTAACTCAAAAGGTTCTGTTCGTTTTAGTATCCGCACTATATTTGCTTGGTCTAACAGCTGAATTGCCTCGATGTTCACATGTCGGTGGAGCCGGTGTTCATGGGCCTCAGCAAATTTTTGAATTATGTTGGTGACGGGTTCCATTTTGAGGTCACGATGGAGGTCGTCATTTCTGATATACCAGGGCGCATTTACAATACTCCTGAGTACCTTATTCTGGAATGTTTGTATAATTTTAATGTTGGTCTGCTTAGTGCAGCCCCACAGTTGGATGCCATATGTCCATATTGGCATAAGAATATGCTTATATACTAAAATGTTGTTATATATCGATAGGCAGGAACCCCGTCCAATCAACCAATACATGTTTTTAAAACTAGTGTCTAGTTCCTGTCCTTTCTTTTTGACGTGCCCGTTCCAGCGCAATTTTGCGTCAAGCGTTATTCCAAGGCATTTGGCTGTATTTGCGTATGGCACTTGTTGGCCATTTATGAAGATTGGTTGGTAATCACAATTCCTGTTGGTGAAATCAATGTGTGGTGACTTCGATTCATTCAATCTGATTCTCCATTTTTGTTCCTCTCTGAATCTGAACTTCATTTACAGCGATTTGTACCAATGGCAGTGTCATCCGCGAAGGTTGCGATGGTATTATTTTATAGCTCTGGCATATCATACGTGTACAACAGGTATAGGACTGGACCCAGCACACTACCTTGAGGCACGCCAGCTTTAATAATTCTTAGATCGGAAAAGGCATCCTCGTGCCTTACTAGAAACATTCTATCTGTAATGTATGATTGCAAGATATCGGCAAAATCATTGGGTAATATTAGTCGTAACTTGTATATCAAACCCTTATGCCTAACCCAAAGTAAATCGAAATAATTCCATGTAAGTCGGACATACACAATTACAATTTATTGAATGAGTACCCAATTAAGTGTTAAATTTCTATCAACATGACACAAATTCAACATTATATCACTAACCTTACTCAAAAACACTATTAAAAAAACATACAACCTGATTGGGGCTATTTAAGATCTACTACGTAAGTGCATTGTTGTTTTCTATTCAACTCGATCGTGCCTAAAGTGATAGTAATATTACTTGCTTTGGATTTCATAGTAAAATATGATGATTAAGTCGTAATTCCTAAAGCTAATACAGAATGTATTGAGCCAAAACTACTCAAGAAGTTTAGCAATCCGTTGTAAGAAAGTCTCACAATAATGCTCACCTACCCCACGTGTTTCATACACTGAATTAGAAGTAAATGAGAACCTAACAAAACTAAAGACTATTTAGCCCCTCAGAGGGAGTTTTATAAATAATAAGTGCGTTTAGTTTTAAATAATAAGGGAGTTTTATAAATAATAAGTGCGTTTAACCTCCCACTATCATTGCATACTACTGTATTTTTTTGAAGTAGTTCGAACACTTCAATCCAGAAGTGTATTTGAATTCAAATTGTTTATTTCTCTCATGTCGTATAAAGTTATTCTATTAAAACGATTCAGCACCTCTTATCAACTCTAAGCTGCAATTCAAACATTAAAATAGCAATAATAATTAACAATTACATTAACTTTTATAACTATTATGAAATGCAAAATGTTTAAACATACATTATAGCTTTATCAACCTTAGAAAGGGTTCTCGTAACAACCACTTCACAATTTAAAAGTTACAATATTATTTAAATTTGGTTTTATAGGAAATCATTTAGAGGACACGCATTCGTATTTGCCCTCTTCCAGATCTTTGAAGTCTACACTTCAATCCGTGCGGCTTGTTGGGAATCGAGCCCTTTTTTTTGTTCCGGGGTGGAAAATCCTCATGGATGTCCTCCGCCCTGGGGCGAGCGGAGGGATCTGTCAGACTCTTCCTGACTAAAAACCATCACAAACAAATGATTCTTCCGCAACCCCGACTGATCGGCATCAGTCGGGGTTGCGGAAGAATCATTTGTTTGTGCGGGCAGGCGCCCGCCTCTGCGAGCCTCCTCGGGTTGGGGGGGGGGGGGGGAGTGAGGTGTTTGACTCTGTTTCTAGCTGCTCGTCAGCACTACTTGCACTATTCGACACCTGATTGTCAATATTAGGCAGCGGATATCTATCGCGAACCGTGATGGCATTGAGCGCACGGTAGTCAACACATAATCTACTATCTCCGTATTTCTTTTTAACTAGCACTATTGGGACGCGTAGCTTGACTGAGATTCTTTAATAGTACCGGCACTAACCAAGTCAAATATTTTAGATTTGACAATTTCTTGTTCCGTATGAGAAAGTCTATAGGGACGACGAAATACAGGGTGATCGGTTGTTAGCTTAATAGGCATTTTTAAGAGATCGGTACATCCTAACTCTTTACTGCTAGCTGCGAAACAGTCGCCGAATTGTGTTAATAGTTCTATTATTTATTTGTGCTCTACTGTTCCTATGGGTCCTATGTTAATTTTATCTAAATCCGTCCCCTCTATGGCACTATTACTATATGAAGCTATATTGGCACAGAGTATATTTTTGGCAGGTAAATGGCAATTTTCGTCAGGCAATAGGCAATTAATGGCAGTGGCTCTGACCTGAATGCAGCTTTCAGCACGTAGCAGAATGGTCCCTTCCTTCCAGTTAACATCCTTTCCTCCAGTGTCATCCATAGCGGAAGCATTGGCTACCATCTTCAGGTAGCCAGTGCTTCCGCTAAGCACAGTTGCAGGGATCGAGTATGAGACGTCTTGGAACTCATAGTGGCGTACTGGAGTCACCACGTTATTTCCTTCTGGGTTTCCGGTTATGATTACCTTGATAATCGATATTTCCGCAGGCAAACATTCATCTGAAATGGTCTTGATTGCGAAACGACTGGATTCTTCTGACACGTCCACTTCACACAGAAAACCTGAGGCTTTTTGTAACACAGCTGTTCCATTTTGCACAACTAGAGAGACTCCGTCGCTATTTATCACTGGCTGCCCAATAAGGAGGTTTATGTCGTTCATGTCAATATCAGTCAAGTGAGCTTTGCAGCGTACGTCCAACCCGTCGATTTCAAGGCGGAAGTTCACTTCACCATGGCTAGTAACCAGCGCACCGGAGAATCCTTTGAACGCGATGGTTGTTGGTGTGACCTCTAACTCCAGCAGTTTTGCAAATTGATTAGTCAGTACATTCACCTGGCTGCCGGTGTCAATGGAAGACTTCACGAAAGCACCATTTACTTTTGCAGTTTTTTTTAATAAATATCACTATAGTTTAGCAGCATTTTAATATCTCTGACAGTACTAGCTTCACTGGTTTTTTAATTGGAAGGACATCTCGTGGCGATATGACCTTGTATACCGCATTTGAAGCAGTTGCGCTGGTCTGGTTGGGGACAGTCACATACTAAGTGTCCCGTTTTCTTACAGTGAGGACACGGAACAATGTCTGGGTTGACAGGTCCTGACTTAGCTGCACGTTGCTCATATGAATGCGGGCGGTAGTCATCGAGAGCGCAGAGAAATCCTTTGTAGAGTTCATCAGGACGTTCGCACTGAAAGGCTCTTGCATTCGACTGCAGTCCGACAGGTAAACCGCGTATTATACAGGAGTTGGTTGCACTATCCGAAAGCTTGCATCTAAAGCACATTGCAGCCTTTTCTTGATAGTACTTAGTCATGCTTTCAGAGTTCAACTTTCTTCGATTGAGCATCTCTTCTAAAATACCTGCATAATCCCGGTGCTTCGGGAAGGCGCGTAGCAGCATTTGCTTCCACTGTTCCCATGAAAAATCGTATTCTTCGAGACGGTTATACCATTTTCTTGCCTGACCCCGCAGTTTGTCTTGCAAATAGAAAGATTTTGTTTTTTCATCCCATCCGTAAATCTCGCCCAGTTGTTCTATTTTCTTCAAACAAGCTGTTATCGTACATTCCTCGCTATCAGGGTCAAACTCCGGAATCAAAGCTGACGCGCGCTGCTGTTTCAATGGAACTAGAGTAGGAATTTCGTTTTGCAGCTCTTGAAATGCCTTTTCTACTTCACGAGTAAGAAGAGTCTTCAAAATTTTCCTTGCAGGCGGTGAGTTGTCTGCAGCGTTGCATGAAGGCATTTCATCACGGTCAGAATCAGCACTGCCATCTTCTTCAAAATAGATTCGTCTTTTCATTTTGCGTGAATCACACTTCCGAATTATAACATTTTTTGTGCCTGCTGCGGATCGGGAGAGTGGAGGAGATCTTTCTCTCCCTTTCCGCAGCCTCCTTCTGCGAGATCACTGTTTCGCAGAAGGAAATCACCGCATCCCAGGACTCGACGCGGCCGACCATCGCACTCACTACGGCCGGCAGCGACAACTCACTGCCTACTTCTGAGATGAGGGCACGGCACGGCTCCTCCCAAGCGGCACACTCTGCCAGCGTATGCTACGCCGTGTCCTCCCGGCAGTCGACGCAGTGGTGACACCGGGCGTCCGGCTCCCTGTTTATGCGACACAGATACCTTCCGAAGCACCCATGATCCGAAAGCATCTGCGTCACCCGTCGTTTGACAGGGAGCCGTGCCTCCTCCCGAGCCAGAGGTCGAACACTGGCCGGACCGCCTCGATGGTGACAAGGCCGGCGGAAGGGCACAGAAGCCTGTTCCGCCATTCCGCCACCAGGACCTCGTGAAGCTGCGACCGACGCTGCTCCATATGGCACTGCGTCGGCCGCCCTCCCCGCGCCCTCGCTTCTAGGTCCCGGGAATCGAACCCAACACAACATCTTGCGCGCGGTCTGCACAAGCAGGTGGCGTGATCAACGCGTCATCGGCAAGCTGAGGCGCGGCGCGGCGATGACAAGGCTCGGACCGACCACCACTCGTTTCCCTAGACTCCACCACGACGGACGATACTCTTACTCTAAATTAACGATTACCTGTTTGTCCGAGACAGTTTTATTATTGTTATGAGACGCCATACCATTGCCTAATTACAGTCGACTATCTTTTATTGCTCCCGGCGCTAACATTGGTCCTTCGAGCCGGATCAATGTTAGCGCGGGGAGCAGTAAAATATAGTGAACTGTATTTGAATGTGTGTAAATGTGTCTATCTGTCACAGCCAATTAGCTCCGAATCTATAAGACTGAAGAAGTTGACATTTAGTCCACATAATAATAGGAATTTCTATAACCTAAATACGGTCGTATAATATAATTATACGATTTTGAAAATTGGGGTCAATTTTGGGGGAGAACTAGGAAATTTACAACAAAACTTATGCAAACTGTACCATCTGACATATCAAACGAAAGAGCTTGTTGTGAGGGTCTCAAACATGTTTTTTTAGTGTCATATTTTAGAAATTATAAGAAAATGGACCGTTCCCCCCTTATCTAAATAAAGCCTATTATAATAATAGGATAATATAGCCTCATGTTGGAGCGTATACAAAACAAATTCACTAGATTTTTGTACATGAAGCTTTACGGTGTGTATCCCTTCGATCCGTAAATGTACCCAACCTTATTCGTTATTGGTATGGTTGGATACAACAAAATCGAGACAAGGAGGGACTCAGCTATAACCACATATGTATTCCAACTATTACGCGGTAAGACTTATAATCCCGGTGTTTTGAAGGAGATTTGTCTGAATGCACCTGACAATATTACGCATTGCGACGAACGAACCAACTTACTCAGCAAAGCGCCACTGACGCGCGCCTTGCACACACTCAATGACACTGCTGACAGGATCGATTTATTTTCCTGCTTTCTGAATGAATTCACAAAAATAATATTGTATGTTTTATGTTATTTAAGATAGCATAATAAGGACCACGCTACCGCATTAGGACTTTTCCTGTAATGGTGTGTGCAGTGATTGTGGAAATATAAATAAAAAAATCTCCTATTTTTTTCTACTTCTAATTTATTGTCGTATCGAAACGAAACTTTGTATGTATAACGTAGTTCGGATAACAAAACTATAATTTGATATTTTGGAACTGATCTGTTCAGGAGATAAATAATGGAACTCTACAGCGGCTACTAATAATTACTTTGATTATGGGTCATACGTTTTGTTTTGACGAGTCCAATATAGTGCACTTGGTCCGGTGGTCCAGTCACTATTCACCTCCTGGCTCGTGGGTTGAACTCTGCAGTGTCTGCTAGTAAACCTCTCGAGTTTGTGCTCATATCATTTTTTTACTAGTCCCTTTAGATTGGGTTTCGTAACGAAGGTCTGATGATGGTGCCAAGATGTGATAGTCGAACTCTTCAGTGGCTCCTAGTAAACCGTTGAAGTCATCACTTCGTTGACTTCAGACTTATCAACTTAATGAAAAATATACTAGACTAAAAAGTAAAAAATAAAACAACGCTTTTACCACGCACTAAAGTATATTTAACTTCCATTATTTTTTAGAACCTACCATTTTTTCGTTGCCTATGAAGAAAGTAACTACTGACGTGCAAGAAATACTCTTACTACTCGACTATGCTAGGAGTAATGGTTATGATTTAAACATGTCTGTGTAATATCATTTCAATATCACCGCTAGAATAAATAAAAATAGAGCACCTGAAGAAAAGAAATGAAATCATACTTCTCACTGTTCAAAAGTTATCGTAAAGCCAAGCCCCTAACTCTACAAGGCTTTACTCTAATAACATTACTTAGTCAAAATAAATGGCGTGACCGTTGTTCCATTAAATTAACTATTGCATGATACAACAGTAAAGACAAGTGACTTAGTTTCTTACCATAAGCCCACAGGAGTGTCTGTGCCACGGCCGTGAAAAGGCCAAGCCGAACAATTTGACCAAGATGTAAGGTTTGTAGAGTTAAGCCTTGTAGAATTAGGGGCTTGGATATTTATTCGATCTGATAACTTTTTAACAATGTTATGTAAGTCTTGGCGACCTTCTTAACATGAATTTTTTTGTTGGGTGACATGACCCTGGAACACTCTCCACGCGAGATTAACTCGCATTTGACCGCATTGCAGAAACCATTCATGAGACAATAGGCACCAATTCATTGAATAGACTTTGATTCAACGAGGCAGTGATGTTAATATTTGTAGTATTAATTTTTTCAATCTTACTATGACCCTCATGTGGCTGCTGTTGTAGTGTTTATTTTTGTCTTTGAGCTCGTTCATACTCATTGCTGCACTTGCTAACCCGTCCATTACAACTTGCAGCTCGTCCCGGGCTGCTAAGGCGTCAGTGAGTTGAATATATGTAACTGAGTCAATTCTGTTTTCAACTTGCTATTCCATTTAAGGAGACCAAGGGACTCTATTTCACGTTCATCTTTTTTCTTAATCATTTGGTCACAGTACCCCATAGGTCTGATTTCCCCAATGAAATTGAACGCGATCAGTACATAAACTCCGTTTAAAACCTGTCAGTCTCATTATTTTCAAAGTCAAAGTCAAAGCATTTATTTTAAATAGGCACTAAACGGCACTTTTGAACGTCAACATTTCCATTTAATAAGAATTGATTCTAAGCGCCCCTTCCAAAAGGTAGTTTCGTATGAAGAAAAAGTGGCAAGAAACTCCACCGTTACTCTTTTAAAATGTTTAACACTATTTTGTGTACATTAATTATATTTTTATATGTGAAAACGATACACCCAGAATAAAAATACTATACCACAGATAGGTAAATATAATTTAAAATAAGCAAAGACAGATAAATCAATCACGTCAGGTACATGGTGTGACATATATACAAACATTGCGAAAGTATATTATTTTCCTAAAATATTAACTAGGAGTAAGTCAGTGTGTGAGTAAAGTTAAAATAACAAATTATACAATACGATAAGCAACAAAGTCCAGCCTCTAGATTGTCCTATGGAGCAGGACCAGTATAATTCCAAGTATTCTTATCTAGGATATAATACTCTAATTTGTAATAAGCTTGTTTACAAAGTGTACTTTTAACGTGAGAACTTTTTTCATTTAATTGCAATTTTCTATATTGACACTGACAGCTCTTGAACGCGTTTTAGATGTGGTGAACGCGTTCAGTAACGTTGGTGAAATCGACACTGAGATCCCATTAACCCACCAACCAATAATATACTAGTTTCCATCGACATCGACGTAGCAGTAATTTGACTTTGGTCGTGATTTTCACCCGACCTTGGTCTTTTACCTAATGAAGATATTGCTTTTTCCCAATGACATAAATTTTTGTTCTTAGTAGTATTTTTTATAATGCAATGAACATGACGATACATTCGCTGGAAAACATAGTGGGGTAAATAGCATGGCCTAGAACCAAAAAAAAACGAAAAAATGTGACATGTACCAATCCGCAGAAGGCTCATATACTGAGCGGAGGCTTGTGTCCCAGCACTGGGAACATTATTGGCAGATTTTTTGCTTTGGTATTTAATATTATGAAAATATGCAGGCTATTGAAACAGAGAGGCTGTTGTACATGAGAACTAACTTAAACATTACAAAATCGTTCTACATTATTATCGTGTGCTGTATGTAGGACAACTAAATTATTGAGCCCTAATAATTCAATGTATTCAATTTTCATCTTTACTTAAATGTAAACTTCATTACAGTTACAAACTTAAACATTGCCTGCAATGTTGTTGCAAAAGTATACATGTTGACTGGTATGATATCCGCTGCTAACAGCTCTACTCGTTTTTGTGACTGACGCAGCATCACGAACACCAGTTTCTTCTCTTTCAAATCGAAATTTTCCCACCCACAACAGTACAATGACCTTTCAAAAACTTCCGAAGAGTCTATCAACCTCTGACAAAGAAAACAATACAAAAAGAACACTAGAAAACAAAAAACCAAAATTGGCATGAACTGGAGCCATTCCTGAAGCGGTAAGGAGAAGAATAAGGATATGCAGACAGCATCTGACATAAAGTTTACTCCTAAGGGTACGCTGTACAGAGATTTCAGTTTATGGACCACGCCCAAGGTTAAGGAATGTCTGTCGACCAGTAATAATAGAGTTTCCATAGCCAGTTCCTTGTTCTCCTCTCTGTTGTAGTTAGCATCGAGAGCCGTCATCTCGTAGGCCATCATTTGGTACATTGCGGCGGTGTGTGCTATGAGGAACAGCACTAGGGCCTGATAGTTGATTACCACGATATTAATAGTCAACTCTTGCGCAGCGAGGATTGCGAGGCAGATCTCCCGGTTCGGAGACACAGTCAGTGGCTCCAGACCTAAAAATAAATTGCAATGGTTAATTGTTTTCTCAAGAAAGGTAGTTCTAAAAAAACATTGGGAGATCTTGCCAAAATAACCTAAAAAGATTATTTCAACATATTACAATAAATTTAAATAACTTACCAACGCAAGGAGTCATAGAATAACTATTCAGAACATCAACTCGGTGCGGCATGTATATGAAAAAGCTATCAAAATAATTGACTCCGTAGAAAATAAAGACGATGCGTTTGATGATCTTCATAAACTGCTCATGTTTTTGCTGGAGGGAGATTGAGCGACGAGCCATTCGATCGCACTGTTCTATCTCTTTCAAGACTGTTCTTAACAGAGGTCTGTAAATTTAAAAAGAGTAATGTTATCATGTTTTGTTTGTTTATTTATCTACATTAAATTGTTACACTGTTCACATGTCAACCATAAAAGACAAGTAAATTATCCTAAGCGATAGACAAAGCACGCAATAAAAAAAAAACCCAACAAAAACGAAAATTTATTGTGGTAACAGAAATTATAATTTTGTTAAAACAACAAGTATAGCCCACCTACCTAAAGCAACAAAGACAGATATTTTGGTCTATAATAGTTTCGATTAAGTGACACCAAACCTTTGATTGATAAACCACCAGCTGTTGCTAGCAGTGATTATCAAGACGGTGATGTTGACGTAACTCTTGATAAAGTCACCATAACTCTGAGCTTGCTTCCACTGATACCAGACGCTACCGACGGCATACACGTAAAATAGGAGAGACAGGTGGAGAATCCAAAACCAAGCTGTGAAAGATTTGAATAACTTTGAAATATTTCCCTAAATAAATTTGGTTAAAATGCACCAACTGAATGACCCTTGCAACATCGCAAAATAAATATTGAGTTGCATGAAATTACTTATTACTTTTATTATACAATTAGACATACGCACCAGATATTTTTCCATCTTTCCTAGAAGAAAATCCAACAATATTCGGAACTAAATTAACAATCCAAAGTAAACTATCAATGCTATTTTCTTTAAAAATACGTTTTGCTTCCAATACATTTTCTTTCAGGGTGCTGAATAAGTTCATTGTCAAAGAAACTTGGAATTTAAACTCCAAATAAGCTAGACCGCTAATGAAAGAAACTTTATAGAGAAACCACACATTGAAAAGAAAAAGTGATAATAATAGGCTTTTTATAATAACGTATTATTAACGGTTCTTCTTGGCAGAAGTTGAAATGTTTTTTTTTTCTGACTAGCTGCGTCCCTTACTCCGTCTACGAGTAAGTCATCATACGTAAGTGTTTCATTGTAAACTGCCAGTAATTAGTTCCTAATTAAATGTGATACACTGCTATTTACTCAAATAATACCACTGTGTCATTATCGAGGACGCTTTTTACTTATACAACTTTAAAATAAGTCTAAGCAGATTCTGTTTTTTTTTTTTCTAATTCAAATAGTAATTGCGTTTTTTTTCAAACATTATAAAGCAATGGATTAGCAATTTTCTTGAAAACATCGGATTGTGATTTAAAGTTTGCTACGCAATTAGTGCTGAAAACGCAGCAATATTGCTTACCATCAAAAATAGGCATAACGCCTATTTTTGGTTCTATATTAAGGCGAGATTGCAGTACTTTTTAACCTTCTTAAAGCTCTATAAATCTAAACAAATGCTGCGGCAATCTTTTTTTTTTCGTAAATGGAACATGCGGTCAAGCGCTGGCTGAAGACATAAATGTGAATTATAATAATTAGCTCGATAAAAAAGCAAAGATGACACAAAATCGCTATTTAAATCCTCGTGTACCTTGAAAAGATTTTATCATGAAACCATGTAAAAATATATCCAAAG
The DNA here is from genome assembly GCA_963555695.1 of Dasypolia templi. Taxonomy (NCBI): domain Eukaryota; kingdom Metazoa; phylum Arthropoda; class Insecta; order Lepidoptera; family Noctuidae; genus Dasypolia; species Dasypolia templi. Next base: position 4,591,865 of record OY743137.1, on the reverse strand, counting down.
ATAAGGTTTAATGTTTTTTGGGCATGTTAAATTTCGTTTTTATTTTTAAAATGTATACAAAATCTAGCAGATCAAGGGCTTGCGCCGGCCAGCCAATGCCTGTTGAGACGCACTGCAAGACGGACCGCACTACAAGAGGGCCTTAAGACTAAATACACAAGACACTTCTTAAGAAGCTGCTGTACTTAGGTATTGCTAAGATTAGGTAATTACCTTATCAAATGTTTCGAAACTGTTAATAATTTGCATACTCATCGTTAGATGAAATAATACTCCTTTGTCAAGAAAGTACCGGGAAAAGATCAATAATGCACAAAATGTTAGTTATTCATGCAAATTTATTTTATTGTCTTCAAAGTTTGCTCCTTCCCTCCTCCTTGAATAATCCAACCATGGAAATCAAAAAATGGAAAACAGTTGAAAAAAAAAGGTAAATAATTTGGAACCATAAACGAATCGTCCATTCGCGATACCATTTTTACAGAACGTATAGTCGCTGAATGAATAAACAGCCAATCTTATCCTGCAGACTTTATTAGTTACTATGTGTTAAAATAAACAAATCGTCCATTCCTGATACATTTCTGACAGAATGCATATTCGCTGAATGAATAAACAGACATTCATATACTACCGACTTTATTTCGTAACTATGCGTTAAAAACAGCTATTGTTACAAGCCAAAGCAAACTCTAATTAAATGTTCATCCTCATTCATTAAATCTGAGCACCTTACATTTTAATAGGTATGTTTAATTATAGAAATTCGTGACAACGTAAGTTACTTTTATCAACGCACGCTATGTAATTAACATTTCATATACCTTGAAAGAGAGCAATGCATTGATGGCCCAGTGGTAACGGCCACGACTTACGAGTTGTAGGTCGAAGGATCGAACCCAGACAGGCGCGCTTTACTTTGTGTAAATTGTTTCATCACCACTGCTCTCAAAACGGTGAAGAAAAACATCTTGAGGAAACCGGCATGTCTTAGAACCAGAAATTCGAAGACATGTGACATCTACCAAACCGCGCTGGGCCCGCGTGGTGGATTACGGCCCACTACCTCTCACAGAGAGGAGGCCTGTGTCCCGGCAGTGGGAACATAATAGGCTGATTATGTTATACAAGAAACTGTTAGGCATAGGAAGATTCCCAGCCCGATCACTATGTACGGAATGCCGATCCCCTGAGAGAAGCAAGCCAAATACCTAGGCGTGATCCTCGATGAAAACCTTACCTTTAAGGCTCATATTAAGGCGGTTCGCGCGCGCGCCTCCTTCGCTCTTAGCATGCTCCACTTTGTACTGACCGTAGTAAACTGTCACTTAAATGCAAGCTGCGCATCTACACCGCAGTCATCCGTCCCATCATGACCTATGCCTGCGTTGTATTTGCGCACGCTCACCCACGTCATCTCCATAAGATGCAGACTGTCCAGAATCGTTTTCTCAGAAAGGTCACGAGTGCCCCCTTCTTTGTCCGTAATATAAATCTCCACATCGACCTTAAAATGCCTACCATAAACCAGTTCATGAAACGCTTATCGAAGCGCTTCTTTGACTGTGGCATTAAACACTCCAACCCCTTGATCTCAGCCGCCGCCCGCTACACTCCCTCCCGCATTAGCAGTATTCGCCGACCAAGACATACTTTAATCGCCCCCGACGACGCCACTACCCTCCTCCAGGAGAGTAGTAAGGCCACCAGCACACTACATAAGCCCAAAACCCGATCGCCGTCCTACCGCCTCGCCGCGACTTCGCCAAACCCACGCCCCTCCCGACCCTTGCTCAAGCCAGCCCGCGCCGCTGAGCCTGTAGCTTTAAATTCGTCCCTAAATCACTCAAATCCTGATCCAGCTAGTTCCTTGCTGCCCTCTTCCAGCGACGCCCTAAGCCGAGGTTCGTACCCCACAGGGGGTGCCCTTAGCGTTGTCGCTTAGTTTTAGTTAGTATTTAAGTTTAAGTCCTGGCTGGAGGCCTTAATTTATTAGGGCAACCAGAGGCAAGTCCGTCTAAGCAGACGACAACCTCATAGGTTGACCTGCGAGATGCCATTCCCAAAAAAAAAAAAACATAGGTAGTTTAATAAATGTCAAGGCAGAAGACATGTATTCTAGAAGCTTTTATTAAAACTGGCTGTTGTCTTTCTTCTGTTCTTTTCCGTGATTTAACAACCTTCAGATTCTTAATTACCTATGCATCTAATATTGTGTTTAATTTTAAGATCAACAAAGCAACAATTTCACCTTTACCAATTTTATAACTTTTAATAATCCTTTTTTTTTCATTCTATTTTATGTACCTTTTTATCGAAGTAACATTTTTTTTCTATATCACTGCTTTCTACGAAGTAAGTTAGCCTTTTTTCTCTTATTTATTGGTGTATGTATGTTGTGGGTAACCACCGGTAAGGTTAAGTTGCAGCGGTATTCAAAATAATCATAATATTTTTGTTCTACACTACTTAATTTGTAAAAGTCATATTCGGTAATGTAACGATCACATAAGAACAGACTATTTTTAAGATCCTACACCTTAACTATAAAAACTTGTGAATTGAGTGCATAGTGCCGCAAAAGTATGGATATAAATCGAAATGACGCGTCCGGCATACACAACGACAGGCTTTTGAGCTTGTATCCACCCTAGGAGCACTTGTATTCGCGTTTCCTCACTTACACACACACAAACTTTTCCACTGCTGCCGCTGTCGTAAGTAACAAAGAAACAAAGGAAAATATGAAAAGGCTGTGGTAAATCAGCGGAGCGAAGTTAAGACACGTCCACAGGCAACACGAAGAATAAACACAAAGAAATTACGTCTAAATCGAACAGCGTGCAAAGCTGACATACAAAAAATATTGTTCCACAGACGATCTTCAATTTTGCACGATGCTTCCTCAGACCTTTGGCAAGTTATTGCAATGACGCTAAAGGCAAATGACAAATTAATTCAATTCAATTTTTTTTATTTCGCATTAACCTATAGGGGTACAGAAACGTAAGAAGGTAGGAGCACGGTTCAAAATGGTCATTCTCTTTGGAGAAGAGCCGGCAAGAAACTCCACGGTTACTTTTTTTAAACCATTACACCTTGCAGGCTTCGCAGTTGGGTTGGTTGATTGATTCTAGAGCTATTTCGTTTTCCATTCTATGAAAACTAAATAATGAGAAAAAAATATCAAAACCAGAGAAATCTCTCTCAGTAAAGTTCACCAACCATCACAAGAAGCAATTGAGAAGTCATCTATTGATTGTTCTAGTCAGTATATAGATCATGACGTCATTGATTTAATAGAACATGTAGAACATGATGACAATGACCTTGCTGCTCTACAAAAGTTTCTGTTGCACATCTAGAAACCTGCCCGTTTTGATGATCAGAACGTCATTCTTTTTACCACTTTTAAGAGATCGTTTAAATCGGTTCTGATAAACATAATATATTATATTGTAAGCAGAGTGAACAAGTTGGAGTTTAAAAAAAAAGATAATGGCAACAAAATAAATCTTATAATCCTTTAAACAAACAATTAACAAAAATAAATCCTAATTTAAATACAAGTAACCAAATACGCCTAGCTAAAACCCGTCCTAACACTCCAAGCGCCCCAAAATGAAATGACCGAGGAAATCCGCTTGCTGCTGCAGCTGTCCATCCGCCCCACTCTTGCACCTCGTGACTTCATTCAGCCGCCACGCCTACAAACGCAGGATTCTCCGCTAACACGGCCTCTCCTGACAGCGGCGCGTCCTCGCTCGCTTGATTTAGTGGTGGATTAGCCTGACTGGACCCTGGTGCTCCTGAAGTACCATCTTCACGACCATTTTCATTAGTGCCTGAAACAGTTATATTGTTTTGCATTAGTTCAACATTCATTTTCAGTCGTATAACTGAAGGAAACAGAGGCCTCAGCTTGCTTCAGTACAGTAATACTCCACAATGCTCTTGGAAAGAAGAGCCGTACGGTAATTATGAGCAAATTATCAGAAACAGAGCCCTCGGGATGTTACTAACACACAAAGTCCAAGTACTGATTACTGTGAACAATAATACAGAGCCCTCGGGATGTCTAATTACGAAATGTCACCAAATCCTCAATCAAATGAGAATCTCAACTTGTCATCATTAAGGCAGAGCCCTCAGGATGCCAAAACCTTTTTGAAACTCACATGACAGAGGCCTCAGCATGTCCTTCAATTACCACAAGTATTTCAAGCATGAAACAGAGGTCGACATGTCCCAAACAAGAAATAAATAGGTAAACTACTTACTATCAAAAAATGCACCGCATACATCAGGCGTCCATTCTCCACGCCACAAAGTTATGTACTCTGCGGCCGCTTGCGTGGTTTTACCATACGAATCCGCTATAAGTTTCAGTTCATAACGTCCATGCGGCAATACTTTCATAATTTGATATGGGCCACGCATACATGCGTCTAACTTGCCCTTTGACTGGCTGCCCTTATGCATAAAAACGACGTCGTGAACAGTGAAACTGCGCGGCGGCTTTCGTTTTTCATTGACTCGGGCGTCTTGTGGAACTCTGTTCTCGTCCAGAAGTTCGGAGGCGCGTTGTCTGGCCAGCTCACGTAGGGCCTCCCGATTGGGACTCGTCCCTTCCAGGGCCACATCGCGCACAATGGAGCGTAGGACGGGTGTCATAGCTTGGCTGCCGGATAATAAATTCATAGGTGAATATTGAGTAGATTTATGCTTTGTTATGTTCAGAGTTAGCTGTAATTTGCCTAATACATCTGACCACTTTCCATTTCTAAAGTTAACTTCAACTCTTATCATATTAAGAACGGTTCTGCAATATCGCTCAGCCTGACCATTACTTTGATGCATTTCAGGAGTTATTAAATATAATTCGCCCCCCAATTCACGTACCCAAGTTGCAAACGCTGAACTCTCGTACATTCGCCCACGGTCAGCGACAATCAATTTGGGCATACCAAACACTGATATTGCAGATTCAAATACGCGTTTAAGTTCATTTGCATCTTGCTTACGTATCGGGTACAGTAGGCAGAATTTTGTAAAAGCGTCAACAATAATTACAAAAAATTTAAATCCGTTAGAAACAGGGAGTGGTCCCAGAGAATCACTATGTATGCATTCAAACGGCATATTGGGCTTCCTCCATGATTCTATAGGCTGTAATGGTTGTCTTGGAACCTTTTTATGGGATAAGCAGACAATACAATGCTGTACATATTTTTTTACAAATTTAGCAAGGCCAGGAAACCAAAAATGATTCAAAATTAGATCCATTGTTTTATCTGTGCCAATGTGATGATGTTCATCATGAAAAATTCTTAAAAGGCTGAGCCGATGTACCTTCGGTATATAACATAAATAACGTGGTTCTTCACCAGTTTTTACATATTTGTAGTAAACGACATCGTTTCGCTTGATATAACGATTACAATCGAGTTCACCCTCATCTAAATTTTGCAACAGAGTACGCGTTTCTTCGTCCGCAAACTGTGCCAAATGAGCCCAGTTATGTGGTTTCTGTATTTCGCACACATTCACTGGATTACGACTCAGATAGTCAGCATGAGATAAATTGATACCTTTACGGTACTCTAAATTAAAGTCATAATCCTGTAAATTCATCCACCACCTAGCAACTCTAGGCAACAGATCTCGCTTTCTTTGTGTACGTTTTAAAGCATTACAATCCGTTACCACTTTGAACTTTATACCAATAAGGTAGTGCCGGAAATGTTGTAGTGCTTTAACCACAGCCAACGTTTCCAACTCGTAAGAATGGTAACGTGGCTCTGCCCCCTGAGTTACTTTACTGAAATACGCGACAGGTCTTTTGCGTTTTTTAACATCGGTCTGCAATAGCACCGCACCATATCCCACTGCAGAGGCGTCTGTGTGAACCTCTGTCGGAAAAGACGGATCAAACATTGCTAGAGCAGGCTCATTTGTTAAGCACTTTATTATGTCTTGACGAACGCACTCACGTTCATCATTCCATTCAAATGTGACGCCTTTGCGAAGGAAATGTGCAATGCAAGCAGTTCTGAGTGAATAATTAGGTACATATCGTCTAAAATATCCAGCCAGCCCTAGGAATTGCCTCACTTGTTTCACATTACCTGGGATTGGGGCATTGGTAAGTGCCTCAACCTTATGACAGCTCGTTCTTACCTGACCGTTACTAATTAGTCTACCTAGATATTATATCTCCTCAGCCAGAAAAATACACTTTTTCAGGTTTATAGAGAACCCCGCTTGAGTTATTGTTTGTAGGACCTCTCTTAAATGTTGTAAACCCTCATCTACTGTCAACGAGGGCAATAATACGTCGTCAACGTACACTAGAACCTTGCCCGATTCAATAAACGAACGCAGAGTATGGCTTATAATACGTTGATAGACAACTGGCGCGTTGGCCAAACCATATGGCATCTTTAAGAACTCATAGTGCCCTTCCGGAGTAACGAACCCAGTTAACGGTATAGAGTCGCTATCCATCTTAATTTGAAGAAAGCCTGTAGCCATGTTAATACAGGTGAAGTATTTACTTTTACCTAGGCGGTCTACATGATCATCAATCAGAGGCAATGGATAACGATCCTTAACAGTTATCGTATTTAGTGCGCGGTAGTCTACACACATTCTATCACTGCCATCCTTTTTCTTTACAAGCAATATTGGACTGGAATAATCAGATTCTGACTCCCTTATAATATTTTTGTCAAGTAGTTCCCGGATAATATCACGCACTCGCAATTTTTCATCATGAGATAGTTTATACGGTCTGTAAACTACAGGTACACTGCTATTAACCTTGATATGCATAGAACCGGTATTCACAGTAGTCGTGGCTGTACCAGTAATAAGGAATTCTGAGAAGTCCGCGATAATTGAAAACAAATGCTCCTTTTCAATACCTACCAACGGTGTTTGAATCAGAGGCTTCATGCTCAATTTTATGGGTAATACCTGGTCCATTCGCATAAGACGCTGCTGGCCTTTCGACCTTACCGATAATGACTGGAGTACTCAAATATTTATCGGCGATTATATAAAATTCGATTTCTAATGTTAATTCAATAAACTCGACGGTCAACACGGTGTAATGACTCGATTGTATTTTGTTTTCTCCTAACCCACAAAACATACGAAATGACGGTATTTGTTTGCATTGAAAATGCTTGGTAAGGCTATCTGAAATAAGAGAAACTACCGAGCCACTATCTATTAATATGTGCACAGGTATACCTTGAATCACGGCTGTGGCTATATCGTTTTTCTTATAGTCACTCTCTGTATTACGACAAAAATTAATGTTTGACTTCCCTCGTGACTCTGAACGTTGCTTTGTAAAACACTCTTCCATGCTATGACCCATTTTTTTTGCAAAAGGAACATACTGTAGATTTGTTGAAAACATTATTAGAAGTTGAAATGTTATTATTGGTACTAGGGGTAGATTGCGAAGACTTTGTACGAGCTTGTTCATCCGCTTTTATACGTTTGGTACAAGAATATTGTTTGTGTCCGAAGCTACCACAAGAAAAGCATTTTGACCGATTGTCACTATGATCACGTTTGCGATGGTCACCGTTGTGAGGCCTAGCGTCGGTATTACTTGTACGTTGAAAAGGTTTACGATTAGAAGCCGATGTAGCCGGTTTAACATAAATCGAGAGAAAGCTGACAAAATCTTCTGGTTTCAGATTGGCATTGGTCGCGACGGCACGTATTTGTGGATCGGCTATACCACGTATAACTATAGCACTCATAGGTTCGTTACTTAATCCACCTACTATTCGAAGACGTAATAGGGATCGTCGTGCATAATCTGCATACGTCGTGTAATGGTCGGAATTGGTACTCATGACTTGAAATAAAATGTTTGCTACGTCTACCTTACGCGGACACAACGGTTTAAACTCTCGTTTAAAGTTTGACCAACTCCGATCATTCGTGACCCACTCATTTAGCCACTGCTTCGCGTCTTCTTTTAAACAATTTCCTATTCTAGCCAAGCATTCTCGATCATCCCAATAATTTAAACTACGCACATGGTCGACTTCGTTACACCAAACATCAATATCATGAATAGCAGGGTCGAAATTAGAGATATAAAAATGGTTCGATCTTACCGTGCTCAGCTTGCCATTTGCACTTACAATCCGGTCGGTCATGTTACCCATCATGTCGTTACAACCAGGCGGGCTTTCAGGTACAGGAACCGACAGGTCGGTAGTCGAGACGCTAATCAGTGACGGCGCAGGCGCCGCTATGGCGGGCGTCAGCAGACGCGCGCCCGCGCTTGACGACAACGTGGCGCCACCGCCGTCGCACGATTCCCCGCGCTCGATACCGTTACTACTTTGATTGCTACCTACATTTCGCTCTAATGAATTAATACAGTTCAACATAACTCGAAGAGTTTGTTGCAAATCTAAATCTGGTGTACGGTCTCGGCATTCTGCTAGTACAATATTCGAACTGCAGAACGTAACCGTGGAGATCACTACTAGAATTATCTAAAATGCTATAACTCGTCAGAATGCCAAATCTCAGTGTAGATAGCTATGAGAGCTATCCCACTTCTGATGTAAGCAGAGTGAACAAGTTGGAGTTTAAAAAAAAAGATAATGACAACAAAATAAATCTTATAATCCTTTAAACAAATAATTAACAAAAATAAATCCTAATTTAAATACAAGTAACCAAATACGCCTAGCTAAAACCCGTCCTAACACTCCAAGCGCCCCAAAATGAAATGACCGAGGAAATGCGCTCGCTGCTGCAGCTGTCCATCCGCCCCACTCTTGCACCTCGTGACTTCATTCAGCCGCCACGCCTACAAACGCAGGATTCTCCGCTAACAATATTTTATTTATTTATAAAAGCACACCAACAGCTTATGTATAAAAATATCAAATAACACTAGACAATGATTTTGTGCTTATGCAGTTGCCAATAACAGGGCAACCAAAATTCTCAAATACAATGATTTCTTAGGTAATACAAAAAGACACAAGTTATAATATAACAAAGGTTAAAAGAAATACCTAAATACTAATACAATCAAAATATTTTTTAAATTGTGCGAGTTGCGTGCTGTGGTACCTCAAAACTTGGGTTTTAAGGTTATTTACTGAGTCGTGATGTTTATCAACATCTGTAGTGGATTCTATATATGAATTCATCTCTCGGCTGAGCCTAAAATATTGAGAAAGATGAATGAAGCACGGATAAGATAGCATAACATATCGGATAAGATAACAAACCATGAAAAAAAATGATTACCACCAGTGGTCACCAGCGGTCACCAGCTATTATTGAAGATGAGAATGAGCACCGAAATGTTGAAGCTGTTGTTATTGTCGACAAAACCCGATACAAAGTACATCTGTTCTATCACTGTGCTCGAAATGTACACAAAGAAGACAAGGACCGTGAAGATTATCCAAAATACTAGTAATAGTAAAAGTTCATTTAATTGCCACAAAATTTTTGCTGAGATAGTTTTTAAAGTTCACAATATTTTGCCGTTTCCGGCATACACATACATACATCAAGTTGTTGGTTAGAATATTATAACAATTAATTAAACAAATTAGAATAACACTCCAATTGCAAATTAGTCAACTGTCAGTAATAGAGGGTAGGTACAACATCATTATGCTGAATTAATTCATGATTATTTTGATACACAAATATACAGATTTTTTAAAATTTGTAGAGCTCGGAGTGGTTATATTTCTTTTAATTTTAAATAATGCGACACAGCTGTCTATCTGAGCTCAAAACACATATGTATGTATATACCCATATATCTATGACTGCAATTATTCAAGAACAGACGAAACAAAACGATATATTAAGGTATTAAGAATGATCATACATTATGATGAGGCTTTCAGCCAATTTCTCGGCACAGTTATTCAATTAATAAAAATTCAAGTCGCCACGTCTCACCGCACTACGAGTGTGGGACGTCATCTGTATGTAAGTTTTCCAATCTGCTTATGAAAGTACTGTGAAAGTGATCCAAAGTCTATTTTAGTGAAGAGGGTTTTTCCCAAACTTTACAAGTTAACGTAATTTTCCTAGAACTCTCTTAAATTTAGATTTATTTAACTTTACACCTTTTAAGTTCAATCTTTTACACAATTTTATTTACTTATTTTATCAGTATTTTTGTGTCTCTGATGTTTGGTATTGCTTAATTGCAATAATTGTCATATATCGTCATCATTTTATTGCCTTTAAAAAAAGAGAATTCCGAAGAAATCGCATCTTCGTCTAATCCAGATTCTTCAAAGGATAGTCCAGCACCAAAACATAAAGTTAAAATGGCTGACACAATTTCCCTTTCTGTCCACACTAAATTCATCAAACCCTATAATGGGGACCGTGAGACGTAGCCCGCGTTTTGAACTAACTGCGAAAATGCGATTGCCCTAGCAACTACAGAATAGCAAAACGTCTTATGTAAATATTTATTTATTTATTTAAACTTTTCGAACCCAAAGAGGTACAAAGGCGGACTTAATGCCATAGGCATTCTCTACCAGTCAACCAAGGGTGGTGAAGAGATAAGATGGCAGGTGCTTAAGTTGAAGGGGACGATAATGGAAGAAAAATAACTTTAAAAAAATAATATAACTTGTGAAGTGTGATGTAAAATAGATATTGTGTAACTTATAATACACATACATACATATTAAAAAAGTATATACTTACAATACATATATACATATATATATATATATATATATATATAAAATTTTATGGTGAAAGGTGTTGAGCCGACTCTACGCTATTTGTTACGAAAATAACTCTGCAATTTCCGCTTAAATGCATACCGACTGGTGGCCGTCCTGATATCAAGAGGAAGCGCATTCCAAAGAAGAATGGACTGAATATGAAAGGAAGAATGAACAAAGTCAGAAGTATGAGAAGGACAAAGCAGGAGAAGATTGTTGGAAGAACGCAGTTCCTTAGCGTGAGATGAACATAGATATTGGAAGTGAGACATAAGATAAGAAGGAGGAGTGGCAGAGTTGAGAAGAGAGAAAAGTGTAGTCAAAGCGCGCAAACTTCTTCTTTGGCGAATGGACATCCATTTGAGCTCAGACCTATAGCTCGACACATGGTCATATTTTCTGATGTTGAATATGAACCGGATACAATTGTTGAGCAATCTGTCGAGCTTATCCAAAAAAACCGCATTCAAGTCAAAGTAGCACACGTCACCATAGTCGATGATAGGGAAAATCAAGGTCTGCACGAGCATGGTTTTCGTCTTACCGGGTAAAAAGTTTCTCAGACGATACAGGGAACGCAGAGTACCGTTGACCCTTTGGCTAACACTAGAGACCTGGCGTTGCCAGCTCAGTGTCGAGTCAAGATGCAAACCGAGATCTTTCACAGTAGGGGTAATGGGGATGGCGATACCATTGAAAATAAGAGGAGGAAGAGAACTGAGCACCACCCTACCCATCATGCGTGAGCTTCCAATTAGAATGGCCTGACACTTTGAGGGGTTTACTAACACCCCAAAACGATCAGACCACTCTCTGATAGCATCTAAGTCTCGATTTACATCTACTATAGCGTCCGACAAACTTTCCACCCGCTCAGATGTATACAATTGAAGGTCATCAGCATAGAGATGATACGAACACCGAAGACAGTGAGCTATAAAATTAATGAAGATGGAAAATAGCAAAGGAGAAATAATACCGCCTTGTGGAACACCAGCATTCAGGTCGCGCCAACTCGACGAGGTCTCATCAACGCGAACCGACTGCTGACGTCCCCGAAGATAAGAAGAGAACCATTCCAAAGCCTCGGACGAAACCATAAGATGAGAGAGTATAGAAAGGAGGATATCGTGGCTGACGGCATTAAAGGCATTGGAGAAATCAATTAACACCAGAACGGTAACCTTGGTATCCTCCATAGCTTCTCTAATGTCACCAGTCACTTTAAGGAGAGCGGAGGCTGTACTGTGCCCTGGTCTGAATCCAGACTGAAAAGAGCTAACAAGTTTATTCCGGTGAATAAACCCCGTAAACTGCTTGTGTACAGCAGGCCTCAAGCACTTTAGAAAGGAATGGGAGAATGGAAATGGGTCGAAAATGACTGGGAAGGCAGGGATTTGAAATTTTTGGGAGAGGGCGGACATAGGCCATACGCCACAGGGAAGGGAATTGTCCGGAATCAAGAGAAAAGTTGATAATATGGGTAATCGGAGAGAGAAGGCTATCCAGGATCCAAACACAGGATGAACTTTTTAATTTCGTCCATAGTGACCGGAGAGAAGTGAAATGGTTCTATGATGGGACTAGCTAGGCCAGAAATGAAATCGACCGTCTTGGACAACATTTGGGAATCCAAATGACAAGTGGTTGTAAAATGACGGTTGATATCATCAAGGCCAATTGTATTAGGAAAATCCACATGACGTGGTCTGCCGATACCAAGAGTACCAAGAAACTTCCAGATATCAGCAGGTGAAGAAGAAGATATGTTCTCGAGAATATGGCGGCGTTTAGCGTTGCGTATCATCTGATTACACCGATTTCTAGCAGCTTTAAAAAAACTCCGATTTTCTTCACTGCGATCCTTTTTAAATTTTCGAACGGAACGATCCCTGCGCCTCATCGCCATACGAACCCCTGTCGTCATCTAAGGAGCAGGAGGACGCCGAAGTTTAATATTCTTAACAGGAGCGTGTTTGTCGTAGAGAGCAAGGACCGTCCGATCGAAAATGCGCAGCTTTTCATCAACAGCAGTCGCCGCTTCCAGGTGTTCCCAATTGAGGTTTCACGCATCCTGACAAAGCTTCTCAACGTCCATGCGCGCAAAACACCGCATGTGCAGAACTTTTGGGACAGGTTTAGGCGGTTTTAGGACATACGAGAGGAAAATTAGGTCATGATGAGAAAATCCAGGAGCGGGACATTGACCATAAGAAGAAACAAGGGAGGGTGCGGAGGTAAGCATCAAGTCGAGCCAAGTGTCTTCGCCTGAGATGTTGAAATGGGTAGGTTGCAGTGAAAGTATGTGGAGACTAACAGACTCAATGATGTGAAGGAGTTTACGGGATCGAGGGGTGTGATGAGCAAGGTCGGTGTTGAAATCGCCCATGATGACACAGTGTGCATACTCTGACCCTACGGATTCAAGCGCCAATTCAAGTTTGGAAAAATAGTCGACGGCGGGTGGACAGTAGACAACACCAAGCAGGGTCTTGACGCCTTTGACGTAGACCTCTAAAAAGAGGTACTCAGCGGAAGCATGGTGTTGTGAGGGTGATGAGGCAATGATTTTGAAAGGGAAATCGCTTCGAAGATAGATAGCTACACCACCCCCTCCCTTTCCAATTCTATCATTGCGGATAAGAGTGAAACCTGGGAGAGGGTAGGTGGTGGAGAGAAGATGAGGTTTGAGCCAACTCTCGGAAACCAGAACAGCATGGACATTGGCGTCGGTAAAGGTGTCCAACAGATCACTATAGTGACTAGGAACGCTTTGCGCATTTATGTGGCAGACATTAAAAAAAATGGCCTTTCCGTTGGGTGAAGCTCCGACGCACAAAGTCACTAAGGGTGTCAGTCAGTGAGCTGAAACTTGCATTAGCGGATGAGCTAGATGAATCAATGGCAGAGTAAAAAGAGTCATCATCAGTTACCATAAAGTACAAATAAAATAATATAAATATAAATAAATAATTAATAATAATTAATCACGCTAATCTTGTTCTTTCCTATCTATCAAACAGGCAACAGAAAGTGAACGTTAACGGGGCGACGTCCTCGGGGTCCTTAGTTAAGATGGGAGTGCCTCAAGGTTCAATTCTCGGCCCTTTCTTATTTCTAGTTTATATTAATGACCTTCCTTACATGATGGCTAACTTATCAGATATAATTTTATTCGCTGATGATACTTCTCTTATTTTTAAAATAGATAGAAAAGATACGGATGTCTTACATGTGAATGATAGTCTGGCTATTCTTTCGAAATGGTTTGCAGCTAATAATCTTTTACTCAATGCGAACAAAACTAAATGTCTTAAGTTCTCATTACCAAATGTACCCCAAGTGGGTTTAAATTTAAAACTTGATGGCAGGAAAGTAGATGCTATTACGGAAACTGTATTTCTAGGAATTACTTTAGATTCTAAATTGCAATGGGGCGCTCACATTAGAGCTCTTTCAGGTAAATTAAGTTCAGCTGCGTATGCAGTAAGAAAAATAAGGCAGTTGACCGATATAGCCACAGCTAGGTTGGTATACTTTGCTTATTTCCACAGTATTATGTCTTATGGCGTTCTGCTGTGGGGATCAGCAGCTGACGTAGATTCAATTTTCATTTTACAAAAGAGGGCAATCCGCGCGATCTATGAAATGGGTCCTCGCGAGTCTCTTAGAAACAAATTCAAAGAAATTGATATACTCACTCTGCCTTCCCTTTATATCTTAGAAAGTATTTTGTATGTTCGCAAAAACTTAGAACTTTTTAAAATAAGAAGCGATTTCCATAATATAAATACACGTAGTAAAAATGAAATTGTTATACCCAAATTTAGATTAACTAAAACAAGCAAATCATTTCTGATAAACAGTATCCGCTTTTATAATAAGTTGCCTAAGTCGGTTACAGAACTTAGCGATGGAAAGTTCAAAGCCCACATTAAACGTGTCCTTATCAAAAAAGCGTACTATAAGATTAAAGACTACGTCGAAGACAAGAAAGTTTGGCAATAATTCCTTCTGCACATGTGGCTTCCCTGGTACCTCATGAACGGCATCACTATGTAAATTTCTAATAACTGCTCCCAAATAATGGTGTTTAATTTTTATTTTTTATTATTAGATATGGACTTTTACATATCTCTGACATAATTCTTTCATTATTTGACATTATATACCAATTTTTTTTTTTTTTTTTTTTTATTAGATTATTTTATATTTTGTAAATGTGAGAACGTCGTAGGCCCTGTGGATTATAAATTATAGACAATTGTCTATTTGTTTAACATATAACTGTTGACAGGCCTACACTGTCCTCCCATACCTGTTAATCACTAATTGGAAAACATTGTAAAAGACATATTTTTAAAAGAGTAACCATGGAGTTTCTTGCCGGCTCTTCTCCATGGGAAACGACCAATTGGAACCGTGCACCTAGAATCTGACGTTTCATAAGTGCCCATGTAGGTCTATGTGAAATAAAATATTTTGATTTGATTTGATTTGAATTGCTAAAAATGCAAATAAACTAAGATAGCGTTTGCTTAAGGTGCTACACCACAATCTGTGCACCACCCACCAGCAGCACCGGTAAAGTTGTACATGGATCCTTTGGAGCGTGGTTAAAATCGGAACTAAAGCATCTTAATTTACAAATCGTCAAAGCTATTTAAGCGCCAAAAGATCCCTGTAGTACTGTACATTAGTTATTATACACCAGAAATAAACATGAAATAACAGACAGAACTTCATCACAGACATTAAAACAAAATAATATGAACAAACAAAGAACAAATGATACATGACAAAGTAAAATGAGCAAAAACGGAACGCAATTTACAAAACGATTTTCACGTTGAACAGGGGAAATGGAACGTCAAAATTTTGGCAACAAGAAATAGACACATAAAGGTTACATTACAGGTGACACTGACTTTCATTTTAGTTACTATACTCTATGACACTGACCTGACAGTGACAAGATAAGACGAAACACGGAAACAATAAAGTTATTTTCTAACACAAACAATTTACCAACAGAATGTGATTTATGTTGTTTTGAGGTAAAAATAAGAAAAAGTAAGCAGGTAGACGTGTACGATAACCATAATAATTACGTGGACTGACATTCCGAGCACAAAAATTGATAAGTTGGTGAACCACATTAACAACATTGGTTGCAGACACTCAGATTATACGCACTCCACTATCAGGCTTGCCTCCAGTTCCAGCAGATGATCCCCCGGTCTTCTTAGGGTACTTAACCAACAAGGGATTGAGTTCCTCTAAAGAACAAATCTTATGCCGTGTTCCATCGGGGGATCTGATGACTATAACCCCGTCCTGAGTCCAGCATGCCGGCATCCCGAAGTGCAGCCGTGCCCTGCTGAATACTGTTTGCCTTGATCTGGTTAAGAACTCCTTGACTGTGACTGTAGAGCCCTTCAATGCAGACTTTGCCTTCCAAACAGTGGATTTCAGCAAAACCTTACCAAAATAGGTCTGCTCGTGGTTGATCCTTTACTGGATGTCCCAAGTCTGTGACACACTTTGATGGAAGATGCAGTGATGTTAGGCAGTGCCAGTTTGTTCATCAGAACGTCCATCACAAGAGCCTTGCAATCCTCTTTGTCCGCTTCAGCAAACCCAGTAAAAATGAGAGCTTTCCGACGAGATCTTGTCTCCAATCCATCAACCACTTTAGAACACTCCATGATTTGCCTCCTGAGAAGCCCCAGCACGCCGAACATAAGCTCACGAAAGGACCGGAACTCTTCAGCAATCCTTGCTACGGTGTCCTTTGCGGGTCCAGCACATTGGATCTGTGCCTCAAGCTCTCCCATCTTCTTAAGGAAACACTCCTCGAGGTTCTTCTGAGCCGATTGGATATCATCCAGTTGAGATGACATTATGATAAAGTGTGTGTATAGTAATATAGTATAAAGTACTAGTGAGAAGCTGGCAGGTGGTGTAGTTTTAAGTGCTTTCGTTACATAGGATGATTCATCAATGTAAGTACTGGTAGTTTAGCAGTTTATGTAACAAATACTGAATTTGAAAGCAAGTTAAATCACTTAATAATAATTTTAATTAAAAGAGATTAACGAACTACGTGTTCACTTTTTTTATCTCGTAGTTTGAAGGCAAAGCTCAATGCCTTAGTTTAAAAATTGTTGGTCAGAGATCAAACAATTCCTTAGAATCAATTTTGGAGAGAAAAGGCACTCCACTGACTTAACAGTTGATTTACAATAAAGCAAACAGTTGCCTTCCGAAGACGTGAATGAATGACGACATGAAGACATGAATTTTCTATCCGCATTGAATCATATATAATACGTCTGCAAGCTGACATCCATTATATCTGCGAAAATGATTAAGAACTTGTTCCAAATGAAGGAGATTTGGTTCTGAGCCACCACTGCTGTTCCACATTTCTTCTTGCCTAATTTTATGGTTCTAGGTCAACGGGTTAGGTTTTGAATTACGTGCGACATATTTTGACGATTACCAAAATATGTCGCACTTAAGGCAGTTTTTTTTTTGTTGTTGATCTAAACGCTTAATAATGTTAGAGCTCTATGGGACTGTAGACCTTTTTTTTTTTTTGAGGGCGCAAGGCTCTCTCCCTCACGCGCTCCGCCTCCTCCTTTGCGAGCATTACTGCTTCGCAGAAGGAGGTCACAGCTTTCCATTCCCTCTCGCTCCGTACCATGGCCTGGACCAGGGCCGGACGCGAGAGATCGCCGCCGCCAATCGCCTCCGCGAGGACACTGCGGTGCTCTGCCCAAGCTGGGCATACCTCCACCGTATGCTCCACCGTGTCCTCCGGGCGATCCACACAATGTTGACACCCGGGCGTTTACTCCTGCCTTATGCGAAACAGGAACCTCCCGAAACAACCGTGTCCGGTGAGGACCTGTGTCATGTGGAAGGTGAGGACGCCGTGGCGCCTCTCCAACCACTCCTCAAAGAGGGGACTTACCGCCGCTATTGTGGCGTGCCCAGCACTGGGATGCGACAATCGCACCCTCCATGTCGCCATGAGATCCCGCCGGAGCTCTGTCCGCTGTACCGTGATTTCTCGCGGCAGCGGAGTTACACCCCGGAGTTTTACGGAGTATGGGAGTGGCGCGAGGGCTTTTGCTTCCATCTCATGGCGGCAATCCGCCATCATCGCTCGCCGCCTCGCACGAGACCGTGCGGTATCCCCGGACCAGCCGGATGGCCATGACCCTTTGGGACACGTTCAACCGGCGGGCCGGTCGGCGCCTCAAAGAACGCGCCCACACCGGTACCCGTAAAGGGCCATGGAGCGCACGACTCCCGCGTAGAGCCTCCGGGAGGAGGCGTTTGGACCCCCTAGATTGGACAGGATCCGCCTCAAGGCAGCGCCAGCCCGCTCCAGTCTGGGAGCCAAACGTCGGAAATGCTTCACGAAGTTCCACCGGCTATCGAGGACGAGTCCCAGGTACTTCATCGTCGACTCGACGCCGATGTGAACCCCTCCCGCCGTTATCTGGGAACCCGACAGTGGCGCGTTCCGAGGACCATGAAAACACATGGCCTCGGACTTGTGCAGGGCCACTTCGAGATGGGACTGTAGACCGTTATAGATATGAATTTCAACTTGATAACCCCACGCGTTCCTGAAAGAAAAGGTCTTGACAGACAAACAAACAGACGGAGAATACATACAGTTATGTGCAAATCTTTCAGCTAATGTCTAACATATAACATAATCATCCAGTAATATTTCCACTGCTGGGACACAGGACTGACTGCTGGGACAGGAACGTCTACCACAGGGGCCCAGTGTGGGTAGGTGTCAGCTAAAGCAAGGATAAAGTGGCAAAAGTACGGGCGTTTTGGGGACTGTCAGGTGATTTTGACGGTCAAGTAGTTCTGATTCTCAGTCTAAGTTGACCAATTGACTTTTGATTTTGATTTCAACTAATAATAAAACAGAGTAGCATAGCGCAGGTTTTTTATAGTCAAGGAAGTTTATGTTGTTGCTAGGCAGTGCCATACCGCGCGCGCTCTATCCGCCGTCCGCGCACCTCGCCGCAAGCTCGGGTGAAGTGACGTGGACGGCCAGCTTATCAATTCTGTAAAAATCTCACCGTGAAGACTTGCGTGGGGTGAGCTGTCCGTGTCATCCCATCTCGGTCAATCCTTATCATCACTGGCACTCACAGCTCACTCCACGCTCACTTCACCTAAGTTTTGACGTTGAGATGGTTACAGAATAGCGCTACAGGAGAGTGAGCCCCGATCGCCGACGACGGAAACGGACGTAATACACCGATCCTCCGCGACTCTTGGTCGCGACGTTACCTTTATTGTAAATTGTGTTTTTTTTTTATGTTCAGTGTGTTCTGTTCGATAGTACATTTGTTGAAAAGACCAATAAATGATCGTAAATTTAAAGAAGTGACATTAAAATAGTTCTTAAATGACGAAAAAATATACGCATAACCCTATACTGCTGTGTTCGTGTTATATGAATTTGTGTACCACAAATTAGTTTTTTTTTAACCAATAAATTATACTAAAAATGTGTTTTAATTGAATGATTTTCCGAAAAACGGTGCGGTGAAACGCATGGATTTTTATGAAAAATCAAAGCATTGTAGTCATTGACAAGTCAATGCAGCCGTACAAACCCCGACTTTTTTATTAACGCTTACCAATAACTATTCCTATCATTTCTTTTTCGTTTAGTTTTTTTATTGTTAATTTTTTCAAATTCTAGGGTTCCTCAATTCTAGACGTCTTATTTGAGGAGCCACCTTAAATGTCCTGTAACTTTAAGGGTTTTTCTACAAATTCCAGGATCGAGCCCGCAAATTTGGCTTCCTTAATCAGGCTTTATCGTGCCCACTGCAGGGACAAAGACCTCTCGGTGAGAGGGAGTGGGCCGTTATCCACCACGCGGACCCAGTGCGGGTTGGTAGATGGCACATATCTTCGATTTTTTGGTTCTAGGACATGCTGGTTTCTTCACGATGTTTTCCTTCAACGCTCTGAGAGCAGTGGTGATGAAATAAATTTACTTAAAGCACTTGTCTGGGTTTGAACCTACGACCTACAACTCGTAGGTCGCGACCGTTACCACTTGGCCACCACTGCTCCCGATTTCGGCTAATTTTCTACTAAGTAATATAATAAAATGTCAATTGTGTCGATTGACGTCTCAAATTACTTTGGTGCGCAGAATTGTTAACTGTATGGCCCCAATTATCTATACTAATTTTATAAAGAGGAAAGATTTGATTGTTTGTTTGAATTGAATAGGCTCCGAAACTACTGGACCGATTTGAAAAATTGTTTCACCATTGAAAGCCGAAATTATGGCTGATGAACATAGGCTATTTTTTTTTTATCGAAATCCACGAGTAGGCAGTTCTAGTTTATAATAAATTACCAAGTTTTGGGAAAGACTTGACACAACAGTGCTGTTTTAGAGGAGACTACGTAATTTTTATGAATAATTAGCAAAATAAATGGCTATTCTATTCTATTTATTCTTGATTCACATGGACAAATTATGCTGGTGTGATACAGGAACTTCAATAAGAGCCAGGGCTGGCGGCACAGATGTTTGTGATTTTGAAGTGTAAATGAAGAAAAATATATGAAACTGTTTGTTTTATAAATACACACAGCCTATTGCAGTCCTCTACTGGATGTAGGCCTCTCCTTAGTTTCACCACAATACTCGGTTCTCTGCTTTCTGTATCCAGGCCGTCCAGGCTACCTTTTTAAGGCCGTCAGTCCACCTATCTGGGGGCACATACTTTTGAGAGAAGATAGAGTTGATCTTGAGATTATCCTTTAGTCACTCTCGGTGAGAAAACTCCAGTAAAATTACATATAGTCATTCTGAGGAAATATAGAAAATGCAGGACTTCTTTCAAATCTCCTAAAGCGGATTAAATAAAAGTGAAAATGGTAAACATCGAACGCAGCTTACCCAAGTTAGCGAAGAAATGGCTAAGGCAGTAACTACATTAGCAAAGGCGATTTTTCCGCTTATTATTTTTATCTAAAGGGTAGGATAAGACCAAAGAAATATCGGATAAATTGTTTGAAATATGCTTATGGCTAGATAATTTTAATAGAAGAGTAGTGGCTGGAAATAAATATGATAATTCTGACTAGAAACTACTTAGATAGCGGCAAATACAGATGTAAGGAAGAAGAAAACAAGGAAAGGGCAAACAGGTAGAAGATATATGAATCATACCTAAAGTTTGAAACAAACAAAAAAATACAAAACATGGAGTATGGACGTCTTAAACATTGAAACACCACTGACCATTTGGAAGCAAACTTCCTATCAAAGGAAGTACTATTATATTACAATAGTACCGCATAAAAGTTAAAGCGGCTGACATCCCTAATTCGCTACTTCTTTTCTTACTAATCCTCAGCCTTATATTATAATTACGTACTTTCGCCACAAGTTAAGCCGAGTTCATTTAAGTCGTGTAAAACGTGCACAACTTGTTTTAACTGGAACTAAATGTGTAGGTTTTTGTGCTAGTACAAAATTCATAATGTTATCTGAAAAAAGAATGTTTATTTAGAGATAGAGCATACAAGCGAATTACGAAGGTTGTAGCCGGAGGATTGAAAAAAATACAAAATTTATTTAACTTAATTTATTTTATAAGAATTACAATATTAATTAATAGCTAAAATAGTCGACGGTTGACCGATGCTGTGTCAAGAGTGACCGTTTTACACCGGCTTCGATGTCCGGTGTCGGGCTGCATCACGTTGTGCTGCGTCGGCGCCTCGTGTCCGCGGCTGATGCAATTCACGCTAACTGGGTAAACGCCTGTCAGCGGTTTGGGTACTATGCGAATACGTAACACCTCCCCCCGAAGATTAGCAACTATTTCGAAATCTTATGTGGTATAGATGAAGAAATATTGCTGTGGTCGATTCTTATTTCGCTGGGACTGGTTCTATTTGCCTCCTGAATTTCAGCATAATCTCTTGAAGATGTAACATAATCCGTTCGCATTGATTGATTTTTATGAAGTTGCTTCGCTCGGTGTCGTCGGTACATCAATGCGATGATGAGTGCACTTGCACCAGATAGTAGTAAAACCTTCAAAAGGAATTACTGAGCAGGGAAAATACATTTAAGGAAATATCTTGTAAGTATGAGGCCAGTCAACAAATGTTAAGTGAGCGCTTGCAGGAAGCCTGTGAGTTGGTTGACCTGGTGAAGTACAATGCAGAGAGGTATGAGTCACTGACAAACAATCTCACCTGTAGTTGTGCGCCCACTCCGCCACCTCTCATGTCACAGCACGTTGTCCCTGCCGCTTCACCCAGTTTAACTCATACCCTAGAAACCACCAATCCCACTCAAAGTAATATTTTGGTTTATTCTGATAGGTTAGGATCGGGTTTTGGATCATTGTTAAATAACCGCTCTAAACATACCATAGTTAACTGTTGTTATCATAAACTGCATTTTAATGAGCTTGTTCATAAAATAAAACATACTCAAATGAATGAGCAGACTACTGTAGTTCTTTTAATAGGAAACAGTCTGAGCATATCTAAAACGGACATAGTTAATGGTATCGAAACCCTACTTAAATTAAAATTAGGCAAATTAATATTATGTGCATTGCCATATTCGGGTAATTTAAATGATCAAGAAAATGACTACATTTATAGTTTAAACAACTTAATGCATATTTTGACATGTCGTCATAGTGACCGCTTATTGTATTTTGATACTAACAATTTTGTTAGAGATTTTGTTTTAATTCGGGAACATATGTATCTCCCTAAGAAAAGTCGACATATATTAGCTACTTTGTTAGCATTCAATATACACGCAGTTATTGATAATTTAACTGAGAATAGGTTAAGTGACGAAACGGTATTATTTAGTACTACTAATAATACTGTAATTAATTCTTTAAACTTTTAGAGTCGACAAAAGAGAACCAAAATAATATTATTTTACTATATCACCAAAATATAAATCGCTTCTCTGGCAAAATCTTAGACGTGGAAATGTTATTAGATAAATATCATATGGATATCTTATGTTTTTGTGAAACTTGGTTAAAACCGGATATGATGTTGTTTAATGTAAATAATTTTTCAGTTGCCAGTGCATACAACAGGTCCTCAATAGGGGGTGGTACCTTGATATTGTGTAATAGTCGTTTTAGATATAGGGAAAGGAAGGATATCACTGCCTGCTCTGTTGATCGCTTATGTGAGGTAGCATGTGCGGAGGTTGAAGGCCATACTTTCTTATGTGTTTATAGACCACCACCCTCAAACTTGTCATCATTTTTGATCATTATGGAAGGAATACTAAGTAAACTTTTTAAAGATAATAAATTAGTTTTTGTTTGTGGTGATCTAAATGTTGATCTGCTAGTTAATTCACCCGAAAAATGTAAGTTAATCTCATTGTTTAAATCATTCAATTTAAAATGTATATTTAATGAAGCAACTAGAATAACAGCAACCTCGGCTTCATGCATAGACAATGTATTTACCAACTGTAAAATAAAAGACTCCACCTTAATTAGTGGCATCAGGTCAGACCATACTGGTCAACTTATATCATTTGACTTAGATAAAAAGTTAAACTCAAATAAAACCATTGAAATAAGACCTCTTACTAAGAATAAGTTGGAAATGTTTAATAATAATCTTAATAGCAATCTTTCAACAGCCAGTTTTAATTCGCAAGACCCCAATTTAAACTATGGTACCCTATTTTCTACAGTATGCCAAGAATTCAATAAAGCATGTCCTGTAAAAAAAGTTACTATCAATACTAAACCAAAATTTAGTGAATGGGCCACTGCTGGCATTAGAAAAAGCAGAGATATTTTATATAGGTTGTATCACGAGAAATCATTGACGTCTGATCTAACTCTTCATGATTATGTAAGAAATTATTCTAAAATATTCAAAAGAGTCTGCGCTCAAGCTAAGTCTAAATTAATAAGTAACAAAATTGGTATTTCCCATAATAAAATAAAAGCTGTGTGGCAGGTAATTAACAAAGAAACTGGAAACAATAAACAGCGAGATCAGAATGACTTGTCGTTAAAAATTGATAATGAAACCATTTCAGATAAGTTGAAAGTTGCTGAGTCGCTAGAAAATTTCTTCACCAACATCCCAATTGAGGTTACGAAATCTCTTCCCTCATCATCTGTGTTAGCTGAATCTTTACTCAAAGAAAACTTCAGTAAGGACATTCCTAGTTTTAAATTCGAGCCTATTTCTATTATCACAATTAAAAAAGCGTTCAAAAGTCTTAACATAAAAAACACTGTAGACTTATGGGGGATTTCCGTTAAGGTTCTTGGAGATATTATTGACACAATTGCCCCTGTCCTAACAGGCATATTTAATCAATGTTTAGACAGCGGTACGTTTCCTGATTTAATGAAACATAGTAAAGTAGTACCAATTTTCAAATCGGGTAGTAAGAGTGATCCCTCTAATTATAGACCTATATCAGTGCTACCAGCATTGAGTAAAATCTATGAAAAAATCATGCTAGACCAGATGTTGTCACATTTTAATTCAAATGGTATTTTACATAGTCGCCAGTTCGGTTTCACGAAAGGTAGGTCGACGACTGATGCGGGAGTGTTACTCATCAGTCACATTTTGGAATCCTGGGAGAAGTCCCAGGATGCAATTGGCATTTTCTGTGACCTCTCCAAAGCGTTTGACTGCGTTGACCACAATACACTGATCTGTAAATTACACCACTACGGAATTCGTGGACAAGCCGCTTATCTTGTTCTTTCCTATCTATCAAACAGGCAACAGAAAGTGAACGTTAACGGGGCGACGTCCTCGGGGTCCTTAGTTAAGATGGGAGTGCCTCAAGGTTCAATTCTCGGCCCTTTCTTATTTCTAGTTTATATTAATGACCTTCCTTACATGATGGCTAACTTATCAGATATAATTTTATTCGCTGATGATACTTCTCTTATTTTTAAAATAGATAGAAAAGATACGGATGTCTTACATGTGAATGATAGTCTGGCTATTCTTTCGAAATGGTTTGCAGCTAATAATCTTTTACTCAATGCGAACAAAACTAAATGTCTTAAGTTCTCATTACCAAATGTACCCCAAGTGGGTTTAAATTTAAAACTTGATGGCAAGAAAGTAGATGCTATTACGGAAACTGTATTTCTAGGAATTACTTTAGATTCTAAATTGCAATGGGGCGCTCACATTAGAGCTCTTTCAGGTAAATTAAGTTCAGCTGCGTATGCAGTAAGAAAAATAAGGCAGTTGACCGATATAGCCACAGCTAGGTTGGTATACTTTGCTTATTTCCACAGTATTATGTCTTATGGCGTTCTGCTGTGGGGATCAGCAGCTGACGTAGATTCAATTTTCATTTTACAAAAGAGGGCAATCCGCGCGATCTATGAAATGGGTCCTCGCGAGTCTCTTAGAAACAAATTCAAAGAAATTGATATACTCACTCTGCCTTCCCTTTATATCTTAGAAAGTATTTTGTATGTTCGCAAAAACTTAGAACTTTTTAAAATAAGAAGCGATTTCCATAATATATATACACGTAGTAAAAATGAAATTGTTATACCCAAATTTAGATTAACTAAAACAAGCAAATCATTTCTGATAAACAGTATCCGCTTTTATAATAAGTTGCCTAAGTCGGTTACAGAACTTAGCGATGGAAAGTTCAAAGCCCACATTAAACGTGTCCTTATCAAAAAAGCGTACTATAAGATTAAAGACTACGTCGAAGACAAGAAAGTTTGGCAATAATTCCTTCTGCACATGTGGCTTCCCTGGTACCTCATGAACGGCATCACTATGTAAATTTCTAATAACTGCTCCCAAATAATGGTGTTTAATTTTTATTTTTTATTATAAGATATGGACTTTTACATATCTCTGACATAATTCTTTCATTATTTGACATTATATACCTAATTTTTTTTTTTTTTTATTTTTTTTTTTTTATTAGATTATTTTATATTTTGTAAATGTGAGAACGTCGTAGGCCCTGTGGATTATAAATTATAGACAATTGTCTATTTGTTTAACATATAACTGTTGACAGGCCTACACTGTCCTCCCATACCTGTTAATCATAATTGGAAAACATTGTAAAAGACATATTTTTAAAAGAGTAACCATGGAGTTTCTTGCCGGCTCTTCTCCATGGGAAACGACCAATTGGAACCGTGCACCTAGAATCTGACGTTTCATAAGTGCCCATGTAGGTCTATGTGAAATAAAATATTTTGATTTTGATTTTGATTTTGTAGTATTAGGTAGATTGGAATTGTGGTGTGGTAGAGAGCTGTATCAACTGCTTCATTAAGTTTAACTGGAGTCTGTAGCATGATCTTAGTGATTGAGGAGTGCAGGTTTTTTAGGTCGGCAGAGTTTAGTATGATTGGTGCTTCGCTTGACGTTTCTAAATCTTCAATATTTGTAGGTAATTGCATAATCTCCAGAGCGAATCCCTTGATGTGGTTGTTAGAGTTCGCTATGGTGAATTTGGGCGTTTTGATGTGACAATTGTACGGGATGATGGCCAAATAGCTTCCTTCAAGGGTTTTATATGTTTCTTGTCTGCATGATATCTTCACTTTGGTTGGATATGGAAAACTGATGGTGTAATGTTTCTCGTCGATTTGCTCCACAGCTTCTTTTTTTAGAACGACTGAAGACAGTTTACAAGATGGGAGAAGTTCTTGCTTGGAGATCAGATGCTGGATGCAATCTGGGTCATCTTGGGTCTTGTACTTTGATTTTGCTTCACAGAGGTACAGTGAATTTATCTTCGGGCATTCAGCCTCCATGTACATAGAATCGTGTCCAGAAATCGCAATTAAAGGTGAGGTAGGTAAGAGGATTTTATTATTCTTGTTAGGAACAATGGACAGTTTGTAAAGGCTATTGATTGGAGGGAAGGCAATCGGCACTTTAAATACTATAACTATCTTGTTTTCTATGTAAAAGTATCGAATATAAACTCCTTAATTTGTCTAACATATTCCTAATCTCATCTATACTAACCACCATATGCGGTGTGCTTAATGCACGTATAAACGCTAGAGTGTACTCTAATTTATGGAGTTCTGCCAACAAATTATCTATGTTATCACTTAGTATAATTAAATATTGAGCCATATGGGCGTACTGGATGAAATCGAAGTTTACAGTACTGTTAATTATCCGATTTAAAGCATTGCCTATTATCTCTTGATTTTTAGTTATGTTAGTTAATAAGTTGGCATTCTGTGAAACCCAAGTTTTAGATAGGCTAACATGCTGATTAAATTGAGACTGTATCTTATATTCATTTTCCTGAAGGATTTTTATGGCATTATTGTATTTAACTGCATCAGTTTGATCAAGATTACCGGATATACTCTTGATAACGGAACCGAGACCATCGACAAGTCCTCTTCTATGACGATTATGTTCAAATGACTCTAGCTGCGTGGATATTTTAGTTAATTTAGATGTAAGGTAACTCATGTGCGGTTCAAATAATAGAGTTGTATTATTATTTAGTTTATGTCTAAAGTCAGTCAGTTTCGAACTAACATTATTTACCTGGGATTGTATACTATCGAGATTAACATAATTAAGGAAAGAATGATAGTGGGAAACAATACGCGTCGTTCCTAAATTAAACGGAAGTATTCCAGGGCCGTTCCCTAGAGGATCAATCGTTACTTCTTGTCCTTGCGTCATTTGGAGTAGCAGCAACAGTAGCATCCTGTAACAATACGGAATCTTTAGGACTCCTCTTTAGACGAGATTTGCAACAGGACCCCGTTTCTTTCTAGTATATATGTGTATGGGAAGATCGGCCAGGACAATGTCTTTAGTAAAACGTGGAGCTAGCTTTTGTCTGCTAGCTAGAGGATTTCTGACAAATTTGTGTTGGTCAGGGCTATATTCCTTTTCGGGTTCGCGATCTTTGTTCCTATTTTCAGTTAGTTCAGTCCTATGGTGAAGGGAGGTTTCATTTATTATCTCGTAGACCTGGGTTAGTCGTTTTTTATGGTCTTGTAAATAATTTTGCAATAGGTGCTCAGATAAATTTAAATCTAAAGAATCGCGAGGATCAAAATGTCCTGTGATTAAGTCTATGGGCCTACATTTAGTAAAGCTGTGAATGGAGCTATTATAACCTAAGACTGCATAAGGCATGAGATTAATGACAGGTTCATTACTCTTTTCTAACTTCAGGATTCTTAGGTGTTCGAGAATGGTAGAGTGAAAGCGTTCTACTATACCATTATCGTTAGGGGTGTGTGCAAGTATCTTATGATGCTGTATCTCGTGAAGACGGACAAATTCTGAGAATAATGCATTGGTGAATTCCGGGCCTTGGTCTGTAACTATAGTATAAGGAACGCCATGATGGGTGCAAAACATTAAAAGAGCTTGAACGACACTTAATGCGGTGCCATCTCTGAGATGATATGCTTGCGTATATTTCGAGAAAGCGTCAACTAAAGTGAGATATTTCTCGTTTTGTGCAGTGAAAAGATCGAGATGCACAATTTCAAAGGGCTTAGTTCGAGGGGGAACTATGGCGAATCTCTGCTTAACAGGGTTTCGATCGTATTTTGCTTGTCCACAAATACTACATTCGTTAATATATTTTGCTACACATTCTTTCATCTTGGGCCAATAATAACGATGATGGTCGGCAGCGCCGAGTCCTGAGACGCGGTGGTTTCCTTCTGCGAAACAGTCATCTCGCAGAAGGAGGCTGCGGAAAGGGAGAGAGAGATCTCGCCCACTCTCCCGATCCGCAGCAGGCGCACCGGGCGCAGGCGGAGGGCGGACAACGCCTTCTTCCAGCCCCCCTAAATGGGTTCAGGGGCGACGGATTCGGGGACATCCGTCGCCCCCCAACATCAGGACCCGAGTAGGCGGCGCGCATAGTGTTCCGTGCGCGCCGCTCACAGACGTTGCGGGGGAAGTACACCTCACTCCCCCCGCCCGAGACGGGGCCCGCGCAAGTGGGCCGGCACCAGCCGGGGATGCGGACGAATTATGTGTTCCCGCGACCCCGGCGTAGGTGTGAGATGGAACACCGGGGTGGTTTTTAGTCAGTAAGAGTCTGACAGACCCCTCCGCCCGCCCCAGGGCGGAGGACATCCATGAGGATTTTCCACCTCGGGAACAAAAAAAAAAAAAAAAAAATAAGTCTAGGTTAGGCTCTAATTTTAAAAATTCGGATTTGTTCATTTGTAGTTTGAAATTGGATTCTCTTAGTCTCTGGAATACCTTTTCCAAATTGACCATGGGTTCCTGAAGGGATACCGAGAAAACGATGATATCGTCAAGGTACACGAGACACACAACATTTTGAAGGTCCCGTAAGACATTGTCCATCACCCGTTGGAATGTTGAAGGCGAATTCTTTAAACCCATTGGCATGCGAAGAAATTCAAAATGTCCGTGCTCAACTGTAAACGCGGTTTTTGGATGTCATCCGGATTCATCTCAAACTGATGGAAGCCACTTGCGAGGTCCAGGGTGGTAAAATAGTGGCAATTACCTAGCTTATCAAGGACGTCTGAAATGTTGGGTATGGGATAGCGGTCATTTATAGTTTTCTCGTTTAATATTCTGAAGTCTATTACCAAGCGCCATTTGGTTTTTCCGCTAGCATCGGTTTTTTTGGGAACTACCCAGATGGGGGAGCTCCAAGCAGACTGTGAAGGACGTATAATATTTTGTTCTAGCATTTTAGAGATTTGATCCTGAACTTCCTGCTTATGTATGAACGGGTATCGGTAACTCTTTGTGTAGACTGGCATATCATCTGTTGTTCTAATAGAATGCTTTACCTGATTCGTGAAAGATAATACCTCGCCATCAATATAGAATACATCGGCGTACTGAGCGCAAAGTGCTTCTAAATTAGCTTTTTCTTCGGGGTTCAAATGGTCGGTACGTAGACGAGACAAAACTTCATTTACGCGATCGGACTGTTGTTTGGTGCGCATGCACTGAACGTTGAATAATTCTACACTAACAGGGTGATCCATACAAAACACGACGTCATGACGTGATTTGTTTGTCACCTCTACTATACCTCTATTATTTCTTACTGTTGTAACGCAATCACTTTGAAACACACTGTTCAGGGACTAAAACGTCACCGTCCTCAGAGTTTATCGGAACTTTAACTAATTTAGATGAATTATCAGGTACTATGTCTTCGAATAAGTTACTATTGCGAGAATCGTACATTATTAAAGGATTACTGGAATTACGAGTGACCAATAACCTATTTTTCAAGTCAATGTTAGATTCTAGTTTTTCTAATAAGTCATAGCCAATCAGACCATCAAAAAATGTATGGAAGTCATAAACGAAAAGAGTTACATCACCTGGCTCATTAAATTCTTGAAAACATGGTAAAGTAATAGAGTAATCGCTTCTAGTGGTAGCGTGAATGTTCGTTACCTCAAAGGGATCATAATTACACGGTATATGGGATAATAACTTTTGAACAACTGCGGGACTGACGAAGGACATATTTGCGCCTGTATCAATTAATAATTTTAGTGGAGGGTTTGAAATTTGAATATATGGTAGTTGCCTTTGCGTTTGCAGATTTATCTCTATTTTGACTTGTCTGACTTGGGGACCTTCTGAAAATCCTTATTTTCAACAGACTATGTCGGATCCCTAACTTCCTCTACTATAACGTAAGAATCCATACACTGTGGTTGCCCATGCGCGTAATCACTCGGGTACGCGTAATCGGAATACTCGAAACATTCCTGGGGGTAGTAATCATCATTAACAAAATAATCGCTGTAACAGTCAAACTGCAACTGGTTAGAAAAATCATTATAATTAAATTCCCGTGTTCTA
Source organism: Dasypolia templi (assembly GCA_963555695.1). Classification (NCBI taxonomy): domain Eukaryota; kingdom Metazoa; phylum Arthropoda; class Insecta; order Lepidoptera; family Noctuidae; genus Dasypolia; species Dasypolia templi. The sequence goes on along the minus strand of OY743137.1, from coordinate 4,561,188 downwards.
AAATAATTTGCGGGTGGTGGATTCCCGGATTTAGACCAGTCATAGGTCACACGTGGGGCGAATGGTTTAGCCACGTAGTGACTTACGCCACTCATGGGTTGTGCGGTGTTACTAGTATTTGGCTTCGGACCAGGCATTTTAAAAACTTGACCCTGGGGTCCATGATTAGGCGGCGGCGCACTAAACATTTGCTGCGTACGTGTGGGACCGCGATATTGAGGGGATTGATTTCTCCAAATCGGAACGTATTGCTGTCCCTGAGGCATGAACGATCGCGAAGGTCCTGGCATGTTCAAAGGCCTTGGGGGTGGCAAATTAAAAGGCCGCGGTGTGGGCGGTACCGCGTGAAATGGTGGCATAAAGCCGTAAGGAAATCTAGGACTGACCTGATGCTGAGGCTGCGACTTCCTGTCAGGAGCATGATCGTTGCGCTGCTGCAAATACAATGTATTCATCTCATCGTGAACAAACTCTAATGCCTTCTCAATTGTATCAGGCCGCATGCACCGAATGCGAGAACCCAACGGGTCACGTAGACCACGTAAGTACGACTGTAACGTGAGTTCCTTGTACAAGGTGCGTTTGGATTCGATGGTACTCGCTATCGTTTCATGTAGGCTGATATAGGTCATAATAGTACTGAAGAGATTTTGACATTGTTCAAAAAATTCTTGCGGGGTTGACGAACCCTGCATTAAAAGCGCCAAGTCATTATACAAGGACGTCTCGTTGCGTTGATCAGCGAAATTATTAATTAAGGCACTCCTAATTCCCGCCCAAGTTTCCGGGATACCATTTGAATTAATTGTACGCGTTGCGGGTCCCACTACCTTATTTAAAATACCGTTCAATAATGCCAAATTAGTTAATTGATACTCCGGTCCATCTCCTACAAACTGTTGTACCAATTGATCACATAGTTTTATGAATCGAGTTAGTACGTTCGAGTTTCCGTCGAACTCCGGAACCAATCGTAGGGCCTTGTGAACTTGATCTACTGAGTCAGCCATACTCGATATAAATGAACTACTACTATCCTCCTGTTCTGTCTCTAAGTTTCTATTTATGTCTAAAATATTAATTTTACGATTACTACTTACGACCGCTTTCTATAAACGATCGTGAATTTAAGATTGGTAGCAATCCAGATTTTATCTGATCTCTCGATTGATGCTGAATCTGTATTTCAATAAGTCGATCTCGTCTAAAAATCCATAAAAAAAAGGGATAGGTCATAAATTTGCGCCCTCTCTAACGTTTTGTTTCACGCAATTGCAGTAAAAGTACATCAGCGGTATTAACGACTAAAAAGGTGGTTGTTTTATCAAAGCTAATCTATTTTAATTATAGTGATAAGAAATTGCATACACAGACATACACAATTGTTTGCGAAGTTGCAGTGGTCAAGTATTTTAACTTTTCGTCGAGATTAGTAAAACTTAAATGTTTTGTTGATGAGGAACGGAACGGGACGTCAGTCAATCAAAACGGAGCGTCAGTTTGACATTGAAAAAATTCTCAATTCTTTTCTCAACAAGTTTGTTTGTTTCTTCGAAAGTAAAGTGAAAAATGGAGCCAGAAACTGTAAGTAAATAGTTATAACGTAGCTGTTAAACCCAGAAGCCATACCCCACAAAGAACCAACATGTAATTACTAGGTAAAACAAATTCACCCATTTCAACTAACATTTTTAGTTAGTTTGTTACTAGAGTATGTCTTCATTCGTCCAGTTTCTACCTTTTATGTTGGAGTTTTCTTCGTAATGGGGCTTTCGCTTTAATAATTGTGCAATAAACATTCACGTATACTCAAATATGTTTGAATTTAGCCGTAAAAAATAAATGCGTGGGGACGCGGCATTTCGCGCCATTTCGTACTTCAAACTTACTAAGCTTTATTTTATTTGTTTGCAGAATAAAACCAAACCTCTTTCCAAGGAAGAGACGAAAGGGCTGCTCTCCTTAATTGAGGGGAGCAATATAATTACTAATAAAAAGACCAATGCCACCAATAATAAGATTAAGGCGGAAGAATGGGTACGGATTGCTGATATCTTCAACGCTTCTATAGGCACCTGTCGCCGTACACCACAACAACTGCGTCTTAAGTGGGAAAACTTGAAAAAGAACTCACGAAAGCGCATTACTTTAATACGGATGGAACGGATCAAGGTAAATTAAGTTTAAAATTGATAAAATACACAAATACGAAACTTGGACTAACCCTGCCTGCTCATTGGTCTAGTCACTAGACTCCAGTGGTTATAAGAGTTACTGCTGAGCATGAAATATTGAGATTGATCCCTGGGTTGTGCGGGGTTACTGAGTTGTTCTATTAGGAATTTCTGTTGCAACCCAGTCTAGATTTGTGCACAGTAGATGGCCATTGGCACATAAAAACATTACTGGTGAAATGTGGGTGTACTACCGCTGCTCAATCCATTGGGGAATACAGGCATTACATTATGTATATGTTTTACTTATAGTTAAGTAGTAAATGTAGTCCAGAACATTTTGAATTATGTCATAATATGTTCCAGACTGGAGGCGGGCCACCAGGGTACTTTCCTCCTGATGACATCCTGGATAGAGTGGCAGCTTTATTGGGCAGCACTGGAGAAGGTCTCACAGTGAGGTTTGGTGGTGATGCTGTGCCTGAAATTATTGGTGATGGTGATGGTGATGGGAGGGTTGAGACAGCTTATATTGTGCCAGTTTATAATCACAATTCCCCAATGCTATTGATTGACAGTCCGATGCCCATGAATAATCCTTCCACATCCATGGATTATACACAGATGTCCACTGAAAATCCAGTGTCCATGGGCAATGAAGTGCCAGCCAATGGCATTGTGGATGAGTTGGTAATGCTGGGCAATATTGGTACTCCTATGTTACCAAAAGAAAAAAGAAACTTTAGATCCAGTGGTAATATCCTACTATAATAATATTATAAATCTGAAAGTTAGGATGTTTGTTGCTCAATAACACTTAAAAGGCTGAAGCTGGTAATGTTATAAATTGTTTTTTATTAAATGTATAACATTTTGATTTCCTATATTTAATGCATTTTTGTCTTACAGGTGGTATAAAACGGAAGCTACTGAAGCCAGATTATGGTCGTGAATCTAGAAATACTGCATTGGCTGAATATTATATTGTTAAGAAAAAGTTGTTAGAGAATAAGTTGGAAAAAAAAAAGTTGGAAAATGTAAAATTAAAATTAGAGATAAGGAAGCTGAAGGGAGAGGATTTTTAAAATTATATCATTTAGTCATAATTTCGTTTAAGTATTTAGTTTTTAATGTAAATGTGCCTGTACTGTAAATATATTTTATGTATGCAATTAATTACACAATTCTTTTGAAAAATTTACATTTTATTTCCTGCAACTCATTGCTAACTAATTTTAAAACTAAAAGACGCTTAAGACTAAAGTAGTAATAATGTAAATCTAATAAAAGCAATTAACAAATTATCTCAAGACATTAATACTTATGTGAATCAAATAACTATTCAAAATAATTTAAAATTAATCCTTGTCTATGTCTAATATCATTTTGGAAACCGTCTGAATTTTCTGATGTCACAGGAATATCATTTTCATCTGGAATTTCCACTTCCGGAGGTACTTCTTCAATATTATAATTTCTGCAGATGTTGTGAAGAACAGTTGTAGCAATTACAACTGTTTGTATGTTATATAATGACAAGCGCATGGTCAATGATATAACTGGGAAGCGACGTTTCCAGACTCCAAATGTCCTACACAAACAAATACAAATAATTTTTAATGAAGTTTGTTAATAAAAAGAAGTAAATAATCTAATGAATAGGTACTGAATTTCTTAGTAATCTAAAGTCTAGTCAAAGTTTTTATATTTACCTTTCAATTGTGTTTCTAGTCTTTATCTGTGCCTCATTGTATCTTATTTCCTGGCTTGTTGATGGGTTTAACAAAGGTGTGAGCAAGTATGGCCGGTTTGGATAGGCACTGTCCCCGAGTAACCAGTGATTTCCAAGAATGCCATCTTCACACTGGGCTGTAATGACAGTTAGATACTTTCATCATTTATTTTAAAAGTTATTAGAAAGAACAATAAACCCAATCTATACCTCTTAATACTGAATTATTAAAAATAGTAGCATCATGAGCAGAACCAGGCCACCGAGCAACAACATTCATCAATTTAAGGTCTGCATCACAAACAGCTTGGACATTGATTGAGAAGTATCCTTTCCTATTTCTATATTCCTCACCTATTGTTGAACCTGAAATAGAAACCTTTTTATAATGAAAACTATAGCTGTTTGATTGATAACAAATCAAAGCCTTGTAAATAACTACATGGAGACTGAATGTGTACATGTGTACAGTCAATAGCACCACATACTCTAGGAAATTGTGCTATGTTATAAAATTTGTCAGTTGTTCTGGAATGCAGAAAAATGTATTTGCTATACAATCTAGCGATAGCAGCAGATATGTATGCCACTATTCTACATGCTGATGCTATGGATACTCCAGCAAAGTCTGCCACTGAATTAAGCATTGTCCCCAATGCATAAAATCAAGTGCCAATAAAAGTTGATGCAGTGGTGGTATCCCATTATTCCTGAAAATTATACAATAGTTGTGTTGTAAGTATCCGTTCTTTTAAGGTTATTTTTATGTTTAAAAGCAATTAGAGTGGACATAAACAAATTTCTTACCGTCTTGATTTCACTTTGATAAAGGGCATTATTTCAATCAAAACAGATTCAACTGATACTTTGTCCATTCTGAATCTGAATGTAAACTCTGCGTCGGTTAAACTTGCCATGAAGTTTATTCGCCGAAAAGTTTTTGAGGACATCGCGGAGGCTCTCTCTTGTTCGCTATCGCTACTATCCCAGTCCGATAGCTGAGCTAATACTTCAAGATCACTATCACTATCACTATCACTTGAAAACATTTCCATTATAAACCTTTTCACCAAAGAATATAATTAACTACTCTACCTTTTCACAGTACAATCGGTCAAAATTTGGGGATCGCAAATAAAGATCAATAGCGTTCAAAAATCGATTTGTCAAAATCAGAGATCGGATAAAGAATAAGCATAGCTGTCACTTTCATACAAATATCAATCTAAAAATCCGATCCGTCCTCCCAAAGATGGATTTAAAAAAAAGATCAGTTTATCGATTTTTCGATCGGTTATTGAAATACTAAAAGTAGGAAATGGATTCAAATTCCAATCTCGATTGGTAAATTAGGGATTGGGATTGAATAAAGAAAGCGGCCGTTAACCTAGGAGACCGAGATTGCCGTGGATGGAAAATCTTGGAGAGATAAAGGATAACAATTAGGAAAAAAAAAAAGGAAGCGACTCTAGAGCAATTCTAAAGTACTTACTTGCAATGATTTTGTACCTCTTCTGTATCGATGTCTGGATACTCCTCTGGACTGCAGCTCTTGTAGGTTCAGGATACTCGTACGATGCCCGATGGCCACCCGGGTGACTCGCGATTCTAATAATTTACTCTCGCGAACCGACCCGCGAGTATCCTACCGACTGCGCCAATTACGAAGGCTGTAGCCGGAGGATTGAAAAAAATACAAAATTTATTTAACTTAATTTATTTTATAAGAATTACAATATTAATTAATAGCTAAAATAGTCGACGCTTGACCGATGCTGTGTCAAGAGTGACCGTTTTACACCGGCTTCGATGTCCGGTGTCGGGCTGCATCACGTTTTGCTGCGTCGGCGCCTCGTGTCCGCGGCTGATGCAATTCACGCTAACTGGGTAAACGCCTGTCAGCGGTTTGGGTACTATGCGAATACGTAACAAGCGTCAACATAATCGTGATGTTATGTGAATGTAGCAAACTTTGTATTGTCCTTTTATTATAAAAATCTTATCTATAGTAAGTACAGCTCATTTTATTTTCATGATTCATCGTATATTAACTTCCAATAAAGGTTCTTATCTTCACTTTTTTCTTTCCATATTTCTTTTAGAGTAAACTCTTTCTCCTTCAGTCGTTATTTCCCTGCTGAGCATCGTGATTAACCCGACTAAAATTCACACTAAACTTTTGGGCAATTTTTAATGTGTTGGATTTCTTGGTGTTTTATTGCAGTGTTTCTTGAACCCACGACTTTTACAACCACGATTTGACGGTGACATGACTAATGATAGGTGTAACCTTAACACGATAGTTAATTCATGGATTCAATATAACCACCCATTTATTCATTACTACCTTATATAATTCTTTCTCCAGCAAACACAGGTATTTCAACAAACACATTTGAATGTGGCATAGGTAACCTTAGAGTCACTCGAAACTTATACTCTCGGCTTATTGCCTTCGAGTGTCTTACTGTGTCCAAACCCTGTCCAACTGGTATTATATTAAACATATTTGATACACTGTGGTCTGGTATGCTTGGGGTCTCTACTTTTGCCAACACTTCTGTCGTCTCTACTGACTTTTTAAATTTTAAAGTAGTCTTAGTTGTACAAATCAATTCAGTTTGAATAGTAAAAATAACATCACTATAATTATTCACAATAAATGATATTTTTCTCTCACAACAAGCAGTCAAATATTCTTTATCAAGTTCAGCTTTTAATTCAATTAAAGACTTCTTCGTAGAAAACAGTTTGCTTAGTGTTTTTTCTAGAGAAGCAATTACTGGTTTATCTGTTGATGAAGAATCGACTCTCGGATGTATCGTTAGTTTTGTTATAAAATATTCAGACACATTAAAGAAATCAGGCTTTTTAAATTTTAGTATTAAAAAGTATCTTATTCCTGCAAGAGTTCTTCTATTGTGAATTGTTCTTGCTGACGGTGGTGTGTTTTCTGGTATTATCATTTGGAAGGGAGATTCGTATGATCCGGCTTTCAGTAATAAATCTTCATCTGCATTTTCGTTTACCAAGAAAATCTTCACTACTTTGCGCGTTCGATAGTTACTAAGATCACTCGCCTTTATGGGTATGGTACAGCAGTCAGCAATACATTGATGATCGTATATATACCCGGAACAGGTCTTCTCAACGAGCGCCAAACTTACGTTCGTGTACACTGTGTCTTTGATAAGATGGAACCTCACTATACCTCTAAGTGGTTCTCCAGTTATATGCTTCACTGCATCAGGAATTTGTATTAATATTTCACTGGACGCTATCATTATTGATCTGTCACTGAATACGTCGTTCTTATGGTATGAATTGTATCGTACTAAATTATCAGATAAATGGCAGCTTGTATTAATAATGTGTTGTATTTTGGTACTGATAAGAGATAAGCAAATTAGTACCGGCCGTGAAAATATAACGTTTATGTTATTCGGGTGGCTGGATCGATTAATGAAAGGCACGTGTCATCGGTACAGAAGTCTAAAAGTTGTGTTGGTAAATAATGTTGTTTTAAACAGATAATAATAACAGTGATTTTGTAACTAAAAGAAAAAAGAAGAAATATGACGCGTTTGCAAAATTGATAGGGATGGAATCGAACTACTGCACTGCCATGGGTCATACACACAAGTGTACGCACGGCTAGCTGCGGGAATTGTAGTCAAATGAACTTTTTTGCTACTTTGATTTTTTTTTTGATAGCGTTGTAAATGAATACGTGGGCATACAAAATAAAATCCTAATGCTGTTTAGAATTTTACGAAAGTACCTATCTTCTTCAGTGACTGCTAGGCACTGGAAGCTCTCTACAAGTAGAAAGATGTGGGCTATGGTTTATACGCTGGTTTTGACAGTTATGATGAGACCTTACCTCCGGACTTGATGGAGTGTACCTCTTTAACTGCTACTGGAACTCCTCGCCATGACACCTAGCTCTTCTAGTCTATTAGTTCCAGTAGCAGTCGTCAAAGTACACCTTCAGGTCACTCCATGAATTCCGAAACATAAAATGAATTTATAATCCCTTCTTCTAGCAAAAATGAGAAACAAAATCTTATCTCAGTTGCCCGTAGTCCGTTGTCCTTACAGAATGCGTGAAGTATCAAGTTTGGTATGTCAAATATTTTGTATTCGTACAGCGATCTTTTTCAACATGAGCTGCTGCTTACAAGTGACACAGTGTCCCTCACAACGGCGGCCGAGCGCAGACTAACATTTAATTTCATTTTTTGTGAAATAAATCAAGACAAGTGATCAGTAAAATAACCCTTGATTCAATCCATTAAGATTCATGCGTTAAAGTTCAATATGTGAAAAAATAGAATGGGTTTTTATTTTTTTCTCAGTCTATATTGGTAACGTTTTGATAGTTCGTTTTACCATATATACCAACGAAAATTCTGTTTTACGATAATAAGACCCAGAATTTTCGAATAAAAAGTTGCGATAAATGCGTGCACTGACTGGACAGGTCCACTCATTCTGTGTGGTTCTTTCCTCAAAAGACCATTTCAGACATCAATCTACTTGGTCTTCACATGACCTGACCAAGATTATGTCTGGACTTTAAAAGAGACTGTGACCTCTGAGTTTGTTCGACCTTTCTTCTCAGAGTAGTAAGATAGGAAACGCCGATCTCATCTACTTTTAAAATATGATTGACGTGTAAAAGAGTTTGTAAAAACTTACTTACAGAAATAAAATCATTTATCATTTGTACGTGTCGCTGGACTGGTTACTTATACACAAAAGTGTTAGTTATTGATAATGAATATCATCAACCTACTTCCCAACACCTGCAACATAAGTATCCATACTTTTTTCCTATATGACGAACAAAGAATATGACTACTATGATGCATAACCATGATATGTATCATAACATGTTAATATGTTTTTGATTAGATAACCAAATAATATTGTAATCAAATGGCCACCTCAGCTAACTGTGATTAATTTATCTGTCTTTGCTTTATTTTTAATTCATTTTACCAATTATTGTGGTATAGTATCTTTATTCTTGGTGCATCGTGCTCGATACCGTGTCGGTCGAGCTCGACACGATATCGTCAATTTTGTGTGAAGAGGCATCGAATGATCTTTTTTTACACAAAATAACCAGAATTTTCGCATAAAAAGTTACGAATTTTTGAATATGAAGGAGTAATCTATCCGATGTAATTATTAGTTACATTTAGTTTGGTTTTATTCAGCCGCAAAATGTACCGAAAAACAGCATATTTTTGTCAGATTTGCAAACGCGCCCTTAGGGTATATTCTAATCCCTGCGGACTCTCCGTCCGCTTACCGGCCCATCGTGCTGCTCTACGAGGTGGGCAAGCTCTTTGAAAGAGTAATTGCAAACCGCCTCGTCGGGCGGCTGGTGCGGGTGGGGCCGGATTTGGCGGAGAGCCAGTTTGGTTTTCGCAGGGGGCGCTCTACGGTGGACGCCATCATGCGCGTGCGAGCCCTCACGACAGGGGATGCTGTGTCCCGGGGTGGGGTCGTCTTGGCGGTGTCTCTAGACATCGCCAATGCCTTCAGTACCCTGCCCTGGAATTGCATGAGGGAGGCATTGTGGTATCACTGGATGCCGACCTACCGACGCCACGGCGTGCTCACCTTCCGCCTGACACAGGTCCTCACCGGACACGGTTGTTTCTGGAGGTTACTGTTTCGCATAAGGCGGAAGGAAACGCCCGGGTGTCACCATTGTGTGGATCGCCCGGAGGACACGGTGGAGCATACGGTGGAGGTCTGACCAGCTGGGCGGAGCACCGCAGTGTCCTCGCGGAGGCGATCGGCGGCGGCGATCTCTCGCGTCCAGCCCTGGTCCAGGCCATGGTACGGAGCGAGAGGGAATGAAAAGCCGTCACCTCCTTCTGCGAAGCAGTAATGCTCGCGAAGGAGGAGGCGGAGCGCGTGATGAAGAGAGCCTTGCGCCCTCATGCCTCTAGTCGCCGCAGGAGACGCCCTGGGCGTCGGGAGTCGCCTGCAGATTCCCGGCCACCGTAGGCGCGGGCTTGCGGACGGCGAGCAATGGGTAGCTCGCCGTCCGGTAGGGACCAGGCCCGGGTCGACGGCGCGTCGTGTTCCACGCGCGCCTCAAAGAGATGTCAGCACAAAATGACGGGGTCCGGCCTCAGGGTCGCGGGCAATTCGATAGAGATAACCGTGGCCCTGGCACAGGCAACTGAAGGAACATGGGTGGGTTTTAGTCAGTAAAAGTCTGACACGCAAGCGGGAGAAGTCATTTGATGATATTCCACCCAATAAAAAAAGGGTACATTCTAATGTAATCAACATTTTTTTTCTACAAGTCCTAGTTACGATACGACGACGTTGCAGTATGTTACTTATTATTACCATCCAATACCCAGGAAAACGTATGGATTATCTGTGATTTGATTTAAAGGAAATTACATCTGACTATTTCATAAATATTTTTTTACGTTACTTTACAAAGATAAAAGGGACGACTGTATGATCTAGATCTTAAAGCCAGAAAAGAACATGACTTTTTTGTAGAGACCTGCTGGCCAATACTTAAAAAAATGAAAGAAGCGGATGAAATCTGCGCTTCACTTCGCGTATAAATCATCGGTATTAAAACCAAGTTATAGGTATCAAATCAAATCATTTAGTAGATTGTAAACATGGGTATTTAGTACAAATATGTTTTTTTTTTATAGGCGTTCTCCATGTTATACCGTCACAAAATGGGCATACAACTCAGATTATTATTGAATTTACACAAAAAGATATTATAATTAAAAATAACAATTATGAAATCCAGTCAATCAATAAGAGTTAAAATTTTACAATAATACAAAAATGACAAATTTCAGCAAGGTTCCAGAACCTGTGGTCAATATATTTCAAAATAACTATTTTATAATTATCCAATATTTTATTCGCAATAAATACTGCCGGTTATAATTAACAGTTCAATTTATTTTCTGATTTTTCTGCATTTAAAACGGCCTCCCAGTAAGACGGTGGTTCTTTCATGGGCTCACTGGATGCACCTGCTTCTTCACCACTATCCTCATTTAAATTCCTTTTTAGTCTTTCACCAACAAACACCGGTATAAAAGAATTTACATGCAGTGGAGGTAACATACTTGAGTGTCTCACCGTACATAACTCCGGTCCCACTGGTATTACATTGAACATATTTGATACACTGTTATCCGGTAGTTTTGTACTGTAGTTTCCACTTTTTCAATCTTGTTTTGCAAATCAATTCTTTTTGAACATTAAAAATAACATCAGTACTATTAGTCACTACAAATGCTATGTTAATTTCAGTAGAGGTAGTGAATTATCCTCTGTCAAGTAAAGCTTCTAATTTAATTTCACGCTTCTTCGAATCAAACAGTTTTACCAGACTTTTTTGTAGCGTAGCAGTTATTGGTACATCTATTATTGTAGAATTGATCCGGCTATAGATTGTAATTTTTGTTTTGAAATAAGTATTCCAGGTAAAGCTTAGAGGCTTTTTAAATTAAATAATATTCTATTCCTGCAATGGGTCTATCGCAGTGGTTTATTTTATTGATGGAGGTATATTTTCAGATATTATCATTTCGTACGGCTGTTCGTGTGATCCGGCATTAAATATTATATTTTCGTCTGTTGGTTTGTTTATCAAGTCAATCTTCTTAACTGTGTTTGTGTTGAAGTCTTCGTATTGAATATGATTACCCATCCATATTCTTTCGGTACTGTAATCGGTTTTATCACGTTCAAGATCGTTCCGAAATCATTTCTTCTCAACAGGTGACTACACTATTCCTTTAATAGGTGTTATGTACTTTTTTTCGTTAGGTATTTGTATTAATATATCACAAGCAACTGCTATTATTGTGTTTCTTTTTACGTCGTGCATACAATAAGACTCGTTTCACACTACATTATCTATTGTTTTATCTCCGATGCTATATTTAGTGTTGATAAAAGATGAATAGTGATGATAAAATGAGTTAGGGACCTGATAATATATTATTTATTTGAGGCAATGCCCAAGTGGTGTAGGACACTTGCGGTAGGCGGTAGGTCTTGAAGCCCGGACAATAGCATGGCACCGTAAAACAACATAGGTAACATTGATGAATGCCACAAAGGGTGGATCAGAGGAATACAGTTACACCTAAAGAAGAAAAGTAGTTTCCATGTTTTAATAGTAATAAGTGTTATCGTATCAAGTAATATCTAATAGTTGAATTTATTAGGTAAATATGTAGAAGTTTGTGAAAAGCCACGCTGGCCAATTTATTTGCTGCTGCCATTTGACCTATTTGTTATACTTACTTTTTAATGTTAAGGGACTGACTTTGAAAGATCCATTAGATTATTTTGTTAATAAAGTACTCATAGATTTACTTACATAACATATTTCGGCAATATGCAAACGCATATAGATTTTCAGTTTAAACGTATGTATGTGTTGTATTAATAGTTCAGTTAATTTTTCTGTTGCAATATTTATATTAGAAAAGTAGTAGGGGTAGACAACTGTCATTTAAAATGTTAAAAAGATCATATAACTTTATTTTTGGTATCTTTTCTATACTTTACGCTGGACTGGTAGCTATACACAAAAGTGTAACTATTGATTAACATATATTATCAACCTTCTTCCCAACACCAGCATGTCGATTCTGTAAAAATCTCACTGTGAAGACTGGCGTGGAGTGAGCTGTCAGTGTCATCCTGTCTTGGTCAATCCCTAGCATCAGTGGCACTGACAGCTCACTTCACATAAGTTTTCACTGTGAGATGGTTACAGAATAGCACTACTGCATCATAAGTATCCATACTTATTTCCTATATGACGCATAATCATGATGTGTATCCACGTTAATATGTTTTTGATTAGATAACCAAATAATATTTTTGTCTCATCAGTTTATTATTGAAATCAAATGACCACCTAAGCTCACTTATTTGTGAAATAGTATTTATTATAAAAGAAATTGCAACTGACTACCCATAAGAAATTAACACGTGAATTTTACAAGAAAATAGCTACTACAGCCTGTAAGTGACAAGTGGTTTCTTCAGAGCTGCAGTTGAAAACTTCCGAAGGAAATAGATATTATTATTTTCTTGGTGTCGAATGCATTTGAGTCCAGTCAGGACGAAAAGTGCTAGGCGCAATTGACAATAAGTCAAGGATGTTTTTGTAGCTTTGAATATGTGGTACTCAAAAAGGCTACGACCTGGGGACAAGTATTCTATGAGAAAAACGATCATGAAAAAGTCAAAAAGGCATTGGATTGATATAAACTACTGAAAAGCTTATATCAATCCTGTTGAAGTCGTTAGAACGCGTTCTATTTAGCGATCGTCGTTCTCATCTATGACTTTTTGTTCGGTGAACCTGAACAAGTCGAAAGAGAGCGCCTTCCGGTATTTCGCACGAAAAGTGACATTTCAGCGCGACGATCGCGTTTTCGCATGACGATCGCTTTCGAGTTGGAAGCGGGGTCTAAATTAACTTTTTGTGTACATTATCGAACCTGTAATAATTTATATTTTGCGATCCTAAAAATGACATAGAATACTTTGACTTAATCATTGCGCCTCTTTTTATGAGCATCAAATAATTTTCAGCGAGGTCCTAAAATACTAAATAGCCAAGTAACTGCGACCAACTAAGATATGACGCTCGCCGGTGGCATTTTTGTTTTGTTCCGCTGCGGAAAATCCTCATGGATGTCCTCCGCCCTGGTGCGGGGGGAGGGGTCTGGCAGACTCTTACTGACTAAGAACTACCCCACTGAACTTGGGAACTTGTGCGCTTTCTACGATCCCCAGCTAGTGCCGGCCCGCTACTGCGGGCCTTCTTAAGTCCGCCGGGGGAGTGAGGTGTAAGACTCCCCCCGATCACAGTGCTTACCTAACCTAACCCATTTGGTCGGGGATGTCCTAGCTTAGTTACTGCAACCAATTCATCATAATCATCGCACCATTGGTCACAATTCCAACGTGATCTACCCCGTTTGGTAGGGGTACAGAAACCGTGGCCCTGGCACAGGCAACTGAAGGAACACGGATGGGTTTTATGCAGTAAAAGTCTGACACGCCCTCCCGCTCCAACCAGAGCGGGAGAAGTCATTTGATGATTTGCAAAACAAAAAAGGGCTACCCTAACTTGGTTATGCTACTTACTGTGAGAAAAGCCCAGAAAACTAAAAAGAAGCTCAATTATTAGAAAAACCAACAGTTTTTTGAGGATCTGGTAAATAATTCACCTTTTTGCTTACCATATGACCTTCGTAGAAACGGAAGTAAAGAAAGACAATTTTTTTTTCTACGACACCATGTCAAATGAAGAAAAGAAATGTCACTATGTAAAGACAGAGATTTGTCCATGTCTCACGCGTAGAATGACTACCATAGAAAAGTGACAGATTTCTTTAGAACACTCTACAATCTCTAATTTTGTCTATTCTTCCGTCAACAAAACCCGTTTTAATGGTAGTCACCATACGTCTACTCTTTGTACAATAAAGATAAAAGCTGTCATGTTGAGCGTGTTCGTACAATATTATTGTACATTGAAGTAAAGTAATAATTGTTAAGCAAGTTGATTACCAACTTAAACCGCCCTTTTGAAATCAAAAATGTCATTCTTGACAGTTGTCTACGGATAACGCAATTCAGGTAAACTTATAATTGTTGAGTAAATGTTATCAACTTAAACTGTCCGTATTTTTAAATCACAACTGTCAGGCTATGACACGGAAAATTCAATTCAAGCACACTAATAATTGTTAAGCAAATCTTTACTGAACTTCATAATAGAATGTTTACACAAGGACTAAATTAAATGACTAACTAACTATACAATAAAATTTATAAACGAAACACTCGACGTAGAAGTACTCGTCCGCATCGCTGTCATCCAGAAACTTGCCCAGAGGACAAGACTTTGCTTAAAAAGGAGACGCGCACTCGGACACCTTACCCGAGCGGTACGACCCCAAATGGCTCTAAACTGTAGTTACCCATAAGGCTTGAGGGTCTCAGCAGCCTCAGCAGCAACGCCAGCAGAGCGCGCCGTGCTAGGAACAAGAAATGGCGCAAGGATATAGACACAGGATTCGCATGAGACAGTGACGCTGTACAAAGCGCTGGAAAGAGCTGTCCAGCGCTTTGCATAGCGTCATTATTGTCCAACATAAATAAACAAAGACTACTCATACGATTTTTTCTTATACATGACATATACACAGTGAAGGTAACTTTAGAATCTAAAATATTCAAAATTACATGTAGTACTTGACAGAGCTTGACTGAATCACGATTACAGCGGCGCAGTTGCGCTGACGGTCAGGGGCGCTGCGCTGCTGTATGACATTTTGGCGCAGCCCTGGTTACCGTTGCCGTGAGACAGCGTCGCGTCCGAAAGTCAGTTGGTGGTGTTTTGATGGTGTTTTTGGTGCATAGTCACTGTTTTCGCCTTATTTATCTAGTGCTAGCAAGTAGTATTAACAACTAATACTGTCCGTATTTTCAAATCACAACTGTCATTCTTGACAGTTGTATAAAATGGTTTTAACACGGAAAATTCAGTTGATCTCAATGCATAACAAATTATTTCTCTGGCTGTACGTAGTTACCTAAGGACGCGACTAAAACCGCGACTAAAACCGCGTTAACAACTAAAAACAAAAAATACATTATATAACTGCCGGATATATGTAGTAAATAATGATTTATATTCATATCTTTATTTGAAATCTTTAATGTACTTTTAAGATGTTACATACAAGATTGTAATTAATAGCATACTAAAAACATTATATTCTAAGAACTATACAGCAAGTCGATTCTGTTAAAATCTCACCGTGAAGACTGGCGTGGAGTGAGCTGTCAGTGTCATCCCGTGTTGGTCAATCCCTAGCATCAGTGGTACTGACAGCTCACACCACGTTGACTTCACAAAAGTTTTCGCGGGGAGATGGTTACAGTTTTGATTTTTGAGAAAACTGTCTCAGGAGACGATCCATAACTTTTTGAGAAATTTAGATCGGCATTTGCAGACTTTGAAGAAAAAAAAAATCTGTAAGAAAATAGGCAATTTTCGCGAAAACTTATGTTGATGCCATTCGTTCCTATTCCTAAGGATTAAAGAAACTCTCTTTTCCCACACATATCGTAGGAGGTTATAATCCCAACTTAGTTCTTTTATGATAAATGGACTGGCCAACACAATTAATAATAATAATAATAAAGTGTGGTGGTCGAGGCTTTTTAAACGCTAAGACCCTACATAATCGCGAGATATGCAGTCTCAGGGAATATTTCCTAGAAGCCGACGTGGGGATGCATCGTGATGTGGTGGCGGTGGACAAGGGCCTCACCCCGCTCTCCTTGGCTAAAGAGAACTGGCGCAAACCTGTAGTGCTTGACACTTATGATCGCATGGAAGTATGGCAGAATAAGGAGCTTCACGGACGCTTTTTCCGGGCCCTACATGGACCCGATGTAGATTCTAGCTTCAGTGACCTGGCTGCGTTTCGGTGACCTCTTTGGAGAAACCGAAGGTTTTGTCTGTGCAATTATGGACGAAGTTGTGATGACGAACAATTACCGGAGATTTATTGTGAAAGACGGCACGGTTGACATCTGTCGGGCATGTCACCGTCCGGGGGAATCAATAAGACACATTATCTTCGGGTGTTCTCGTCTAGCTAACGAAGAGTACTTGCATAGACACAACCTTGTAGCCAGGATTATCCATCAGCAACTTGCTCTGAAATACAGCCTTGTGGAATCGGAAGTGCCGTACTACAGGTACGTGCCCGACCCAGTTCTCGAAAATGGAAATATCACATTGTACTGGGATCGTTCCATCATCACTGACAGGACTATTGTTGCCAATAAGCCTGATATAGTGGTGGTGGATCGAGTAGAGCGGCGCACAATGATTGTTGACATAACGGTCCCGCATGACGGTAACCTCGTGAAAGCCGAGAAAGATAAAGAAATAAAGTATCTTGATTTGGCTCGCGAGGTTGTCGACATGTGGGATGTGGACTCAGCAATCATTGTGCCGATAGTCGTGACAGCCATTGGCTTAATAGCCAAGAGCCTCGACAAACACCTGAGGAGGCTCTCGTTGGGCAGCTGGATCAAGGGCTTGATTCAGAATCGCACTGTTAGGAGGTTCCTCTCTCTGGAGCCCTGACCGCCGGTAGCTTGGACCCTGTTCCCGATACCGGTGGGATACTATTTTTAATATTTTTAAATGTATTTTTTTTTTCAGAGTTTTGAAAGTATATTTAAAAATGTAATTTTTATGGTTTTAAATGTAATAAAGGAAATAATAATAATCCATTTATTTTCAGGCGACACAGGCCCATAGAAAAATACCTTAACCTAAACATATATTTATCGTATACAAAACTTGTGTTAATGAAAAAGACTTAAGACTATGTTAGTAGCACTTCACTTAGCACAAGCTAGACTTTGTGCTGTCTTGTGGTAGTTGTCCGCGGAAGCGACGGAACATCACATCCTGCGGCCAAAAGCCTTCTTCCATGACAAGGGGCAGGTAACAATTCGGTACGCGCACCACGAGCGCCTTAAAATTGATGTTGCGGCGCGACTCCAGCAACTGCACCCTCGGTACTAACGAAGATAAGGTACCTTAGCTTCTGGCGCACGTACTCCATGATGTCCTCCGCCTTAGTAGTGTAGTGCAGGCGGGAGATGTACACCGGAGTGTTCGGCTTTGCGGTACGTAGGCCTACTTCGGGACCCGTAGGTGCTTTGCCGTAGCAGTTCTTGTTAGTTTGCGATCGGTGCTTCTTCTTTTGCACCGTCACAAAACCCTCATCATTATCAGCCTCTTTTCGGTGCCTTTTTTGGCATAGGCTTTGTGTTTGGAGCGCCAAGGGCACTCGCGGTGACGCTAGCGTAATCCTTTTGAAGGGGTTTCGCCGGGGCTGCAGACACTGGCAGCGGGACGGGACGAGGGGCTCGGGCGGCGCTGCTCATATTTATAATAATACCAGGGATTTGCGGGAAGCGCAGAACCGTTCGAAGTGGCGATGCTTGGGGGAGGCCTATGTCCAGCACTGGACGTCTTTCGCCTGAAATGATGACGATGAATAATACCAGCCTATTATTCTCCCACTGCAGGGCAAAGGCCTGTTTTCATACAGAGATGGCATGAGCATTGATCACCACGCTTGCTTAAGGCGGGTTGGTAATATCAGTAATATCCAAGATAAACTCAGAAAGTTCGTATGAATTGAAAAAGTCACATTGGTACTTTATTTTCATAATAATGTTTTTCAAAATCTGTGAATGCCTACCCTTGTTGCCCCGTCTCAAAAATCCATTCTGTATAACAGTTACAATGTAAGGTTTTCATGGCTTGAGTGTTCATGGCTTAATATTTACATCTGCACGGGTCGATCCTCAAGGATAAGCTACACTTGGACGGCCGGTCCTCGGATGGGTGACCATCCATTGCTGGGCAGAGTGAATATAATGATAAACGATGATGATGAAGGATAACCTGTGAGGTTATTGTGTAACACACTTACCATGACAAACACACAAAAAAAAATGTTGGTGGGAAATCAGCAAATGACTTCTCCCGCTCTAGGTGGAGCGGGAGGTCGTGTCAGACATTTACGGACTAAAACCCACCCGTGTTCCTGCAGTTGCCTGTGCCATGGCCACGGTATCTCTTTCGAACAACCCACGACTCTGGCTGGCAGTACTACAGACTAGTGCTGACATATATAATATATGAACACGACGCGCCGTCGACCCGGGCCTGATCCTTACCGGACCGCAAGCTACATATTGCTCGCCGTCCGCAAGTCCGCGTTTACGGTGGCCGGAAATCTGCTGGCGATTCCCGACGCTCAGGGCGTCTCCTGCGGCAACTAGGGGAGTGAGGGCGCAAGGTTCTCTCCTTCACGCGCTCCACCTCCTCCTTCGCATGCATCACTGCTTCGCAGAAGGTGACGGCTTCCCATTCCCTCTCGCTCCGTACCATGACCTGGATCAGGGCAGCACGCGAGGACACGGCGGTGCTCCACCCAAGCCGGACAGACCTCCGCCGTATGCTCCAGCGTGTTCTTCGAGCGATCCACACAATGGTGACACTCGGGCGATTTCGCCTTATGTAATACAGGAACCTCCCGAAACAACCGTGTCCGGTGAGGAACCGTGTCAGGCGGAATGTGAGGATGCCGTGGCGCTCTCCAACCACTCCTCAATGAGGGGACTTATCGCCGCTATATTGGCCTGCCTAGTTGTTTTATAGCTATGTTTTCAATTTTAAATCGTTAAATTCTTTAAATGTGCATTGTTTATTTATAACGGAAACGGCTTTGTTTATGAAATGTAACCCACTACTATTTATAAAAAAATCTGAGGTCAGGAAAAATCCAATACGGACTCAATACAACAATCTATTATTGTGAAGTCAAATTATAAACTGCACTAAGTTTTTTATTATTGCCCCACTCATATAGAGTACCTAACAATAAAAAAAATATGACTACATTAAAATTTAAAGGGCGCTCAGCGAAATTTAAATTACGAAAACTAAACACGATTTAAGATTTTCTTAATAATGATTCACTAACTGATTGACTAATTGACAGATAGTTATTGCGATTTTGGTTCATATACGTTTTATTTCCGTTTGACAATATATAGCCTTATTTTTTTATTGCTGTTTTTTTATCGCTGAGATTTTTTATATTTTTATTTTTGTTGTTCCTATAATCTGCAACTACTTTTTTATTTTTGATTTGGAATTGTAAACCTTTGCATGCCCATGTGACGGTAAAAAATGGAGAACTTTATTATAAAACACCTATGTACTATACCCAAGTTTGCAAAGAAATAATTAAAAAATTAAAAAAAAAAACAATTCGGAAATTCAAATAAGCTGTGCCAGCCAAAAGATGACCAGTCCTCACCATTACGCACCATTCAGCTCAACCATTTTGAAGGGAACTAAATGATCCAACACACACGCCACCGCCAGCGAGACATTTGAGTGAGCGTGACATACTCTCAGCCGCCAATGCACATTCAGGTCAATGAAAGACGTACCCAGTAAATGGTAGCTTTATAGTAGTTAAATAGTGCTCACACAAAAAAATAAGACCCTCACAGTAAGCCCTTTCATTTGATACATATGTCACACAAAAAAAATGCTAAATTAAAAATCTCCCTTTCGATTCAGAGCAAAATGGCTGTGCCAGGCAGACACGAGTGATCCTATCCTAAAAGGGTTCCGTTTTTTTTCGTTCAGACTTAAGGAACCCTAAAAACGATCATGAATTTAAAATTACTGCCTTGATGAATGGTAATTATGCAAAAACCCTGATTTTACAACACTGTTTCGAAATTTAAGTACCTATAAATCAAAATATAAATAAGTTTTGTTAGCTGCTCAAGCTTCAGACCTCTTATTGTTGCATCGAACGTTTTAATATCCAGTAGTGTTTAAATCTGGTCCTAGTCATCACAAAATTTTAAAAAAAAAACGGTGTTGCTTCTGAAAATTATTGCATAAATCTTCTAAAGTGTAGATTGTGCTTAAAATAATCAAAATGCTTGTGTTGACATCAAAAGAAGCGGACAAACCGTCCGTAGCTGACTTCTACGCGGGAAAATCTGTTTTTATTACTGGTGGGACTGGCTTTCTTGGGAAGGTAATACATACTAATATATTAGTTACAAACACACATTACATACATACCATCACGCCTTGTTCCTGGAAGGGTTGGGCAGAGGAATACCAATAATACACCCACATTTCGTGGTGGTACTTCACATTGTTTGCGAGCTTTATTTAAATTATCGTGTCTCATAAAAAAATGGATCTGCGCCGGGAACATTTTCGAGCTATGATTTTTACGATTTCAAGTGTCGCTTGAAACCGGACGAATCGTACTCAATCAATCGACTTCAAATTACAGTCATGGGTCGAAGGCCCTTCCAAGGCAACCGTGTATCTTTGGTAGAACGAATTCAACCGCGGTCGACTAAATTTGGGGGCTGTTATGGAAGAAAACGTGCAGTGAAAAATTTAATCGAAGACAATAAGCGAGTTACGTGTCAATATATTCAGCACATACTGCAGATTGGATCCGGAGGCCTTCACGAAATTCTACACCTGCATCTTCGCGTGAAGACGATAGTTTCACGTTGGGTGCCACAGAACCTCTCCGATGCTCAGAAGCAGGGGCGGGTGGAAAGGTGCCGTGATATGATAAAAAAAATTGAAGCAGGCTCATCTCGGCGTGTTTACGACACCATTACAGGTTATGAGACTTCGATTTATCAATACGATCCTGTGAAACGAAGCGCCAGTCCACGGTTTGGGTGTTTCAAAACGAATCAACGCTTGCCAAAGTGATATATTGTATTGTACGTGACCAAGTAGCCTGACAATTTTTTTTTAATTTGACTGGCTACTTGTTGTCTACGCCAACAGCCCAGCGTCGATTCAAGATGGAATTCGTGAGGCTATCGAGGACATAGGGCAGCCAACTTGCGATTTGGTTATGGAAAATTTCATGAAAAGGATATGGTCCTGTAAGCGTGGTCGTGGTGGTCATTTGCCTGATGTTATTTTCCACTATTAACGGCATACCTTCCTCTTTATAATGAAATAAACATCCGATCATTTATATAAAAAAAAAATGGCTTTTTTCTTTGAATATCAAAATACACCTCTTATTGGAAAACCTTTTACATTGAAAAGATTAAATTAAAAAATATTTACCTTTGTTACATTTATTTTTATTATCTGAGTGTCACACGTAACACTTTAATTGTTAAAAAGCTATCGGATCTAATGAATAGCCAAGCTTTTAATTCTGCAAGTCTTAACTCTACAAACCTTATATCTATAAAACTTAACCGGCTATATATTTGTGACCAAATAATATTCCGTAAAATGTTGTTTGGGTGTGGTGAAAACATGGCAAAATAAATCATTTGGCAAATGAAAAAAGTTCAAAAGAGGCTTCGGCCACCAGCAAAAAGTTATTTTGTAAATCGGCGACATAATGACACATGATTGTTCGATGATTTAAAAATATTTGATATAATAGTTTTCGGTATAATGACATTTGAACAAAAACATCGGCAAAGTGATCGGTTCCCATTTTTAGCCTTTTACATTTAAAATAATAATAAAAAACACCTGCGGCGGGCGGGAAAGGAAAGAGAGACTATAACAGTGCCTACAAATGTTATTAGAGCAATGTTGTATAAAAACGTGTATTGGTGCCCAACATTTTAGGAGCTAATTATAATGGGTATTTGTTATATATATATATTTATATATTTATTTATTTATTCAAGTAACAATAGACTCATACAAATTATTATTTAAACACAATTTCAATTACAATTTCATACAGACACACATAACATTAAATGCAACTCATTCATTCACAAAATATTAGTATTATTGGTCAGTAAAATTAAATTAAATTAATCAATAATTATAATTTCCTAACCGGCATTGGAACAGCAACATGCCTGCCACAGCAATGCCGGACATAAGGGCAGTCCAGCCTGTCGGCGATCATTGCCAGGATAGCATTGGGGCTGGCCCGCACCCGCCGCACCAGGGACGCACTCCGCTTGCGCATAGAAGCTTGGAAACAATCAGTGCGTGCCATTGCGAACATCCCTGATGCGCTACAGAAACGGGGCAGCCCCAACACCGCCCGGAACGCGTTATTGTACTGTATGCGGAGGGCACTGTATGCCTTTTCAGTATAGTTAACCCACAGGCTGCACGTGTACAGGGATGTGCAGTACGCTCTAAAAAGCGTGACCTTAACGCCAGTAGTACAACGTGAAAACCTGCGGGCGATCATGTTGCCTCGCACTGACAGCGCCCTCCGCTCCCGGTCGATGTCAGCATGGTCTTTAAGGTCCTCGGTGAGCAGATGTCCTAAATACTTAAATTGGTTCACTCGGTCTATTGGAAAACCATCGAGACTAATATTTGGAGTGTTCAAAGGGCTCGACACACCGATGGCCTGAAACACCATGTATTGGCTCTTCTTCCCATTATATTTTAACCCATGCCCACTCGCGTATTCCGTACACGTACTGAGTAGTCTCCTCAGCCCACAGATCGACGCGCTCAGTAACACCATATCGTCCGCATAACTCATATTGTTGACACAAACTCCGTCTATATAGCATCCGACATGTTGACTGCTGAGGGAGACGATCAGTTCGTTCATATAAACGTTGAACAATGTAGGCGAGGTCAGACCGCCCTGCCTTACGCCACATTCGTTAGTGTAAATGTCCGACATTGCACCCGCCCACCGAACACTGTTGACCTGGTGCCCGTACCAGTATCGGAGTATGCTGATGAGTTCCCACGGTACGTCCGTGCTCTCCAGCTTCCCCCAGAGGATGTCGTACGAGACGAGGTCAAAGGCCTTAGATAAATCGAGGAAGCAAACGTATACTGGGGTCCTTCTCTTCGTGTAATATTTAACGGTGTGCTTTAAACACAGTATTGCACTCTCTGTGGACAGTTTAGGTCGAAATCCAAACTGGTTATCATGAAGTGTTACGTATCTATTTAACTGTGTGTTAAGCACACCGTCAAATACCTTCGCCACTACAGTTGCAAGCGAAATAGGCCTGTAGTTATTTTTATCAGCAATATCACCAGTTTTATTTTTTATCACCGGTACTACAACTGTCCTCATGAAGTCCGCAGGCAGGTAGGAGTGACACACACACAGCGAGAAGAACATTGCAAGAACTCTCGCCAAGTGCGGTCCGGCGTGCTGCAGGTGCTCAATGCTGAGCGCGTCGTGCCCAGGGGACTTTCCCCTCTCAATCTGGCTTATAGCTTTCGCAATATCTTTCGCGAGGAAACTTATTCCTAAAATTCTACTGTTCGGGTCAGCCTTTAGCACCCTACTCGCCGGACCGAGCGGCGACCGGACCGCAAACTGTTCTCTGAAAACGTTCGCAATGCTCTTAGGATCACTTAAGCCATCGATGCTCCCAGGAAGGCCAGGCCGCGAGTTAAATTTTCTCGTTTTTCGCCAAAAGCCACGGAAGTCACCTTTCGAGTGTTGTTCAGCGAGGGCGTCCATCCGAATCTGGTCCTGATTGTTCTGGCACCACTTTAACCTGGACTTAAACACTTTTCTACTCTCTCGCATCTCCTCATACACACAACCGGACTTAGGTCTACCACACAGTACCCACTCGTTAAGCCTCAGCCTGGCCACCCTGTGAGCCTCGCCCAAATGCCTGTTCCATCCCGCCAAGCGTGCACCATGCCCACACTTTCGCGCGCCTCCGCCATTAACCATTGCCGCGCCCTGAAGGGCAGACACAATGTCGGAGTATAGTCTATCTAGGACACGCTCATGGTCATGGTTACTACATAAATAATCCGCACATTGTGTACATTCTGAGGGAAAATCAATTAATTTTAATCTCCTATGACACTCCACATTATACATTAAGACCTGTTTCTCATCTCTTTCCCCCCATTTAATATTCATACTTTCATCACAAACTGTACGTGGAACTATCTTGGGCGTTACTACATATAGATTGCATTCCACAATGAGAGGATAGTGGTCCGACCACAGAGTGTCATACCCAACAAAAACATTCGTAACAGATTGCTTAGCCGCGTGAGTTACAACACAATGATGGAGCCACCTGGGCGTCCCGTGCACGTCACTAATGTAGGTATAAGTACCAGAATTTATCCCTAACATTTCTACATCTATACACGACCAACTCTCCTCACTACACACATTAATAAGTTCATTGTAAAATAACTCACCCGGCTGCGCATTAAAATCACCCAACACAAAAACAGACTCGATGTTACTCTCATCAACAATTGCACTAATCAAACTGTACGTGGAACTATCTTGGGCGTTACTACATATAGATTGCATTCCACAATGAGAGGATAGTGGTCCGACCACAGAGTGTCATACCCAACAAAAACATTCGTAACAGATTGCTTAGCCGCGTGAGTTACAACACAATGATCGAGCCAGCTGGGCGTCCCGTGCACGTCACTAATGTAGGTATAAGTACCAGAATTTATCCCTAACATTTCTACATCTATACACGACCAATTCTCCTCACTACACACATTAATAAGTTAATTGTAAAATAACTCACCCGGCTGCGCATTAAAATCACCCAACACAAAAACAGACTCGATGTTACTCTCATCCACAATTGCACTAATCTCACTTAGACAGTCAATAAAATCCGGCAAATTGTTGTTATGCCTTCAAAGTTTTAATATGATTGTGCTTGAACAATATTATGAATAGTTTAAAAAAAAATATGCGTAAGCTTTTATGCTTTATTAATGTAAATCGTAAATATAAATAGGATAAACATTTGTATGCTTTGTTTTATTATGTCTTATAGTTTTATGCTAATGGATAGGGAACCGATGGGATGCCTATTTTTGGCCCTAAATGCACAATAACTTACGTTTACGTATTTTTTTTTTAATATATGTTTATTTAACAAGATAATCATTTATACGAACAGTATTGCAAGATTTTTATTAATAAAAAGTACTGAAAAGATAAATGAAATTCACGGTGGTGGATAAAGCAGCAGTGTTGCCAATATTTCGTTCACGAAATTATCGATTATGTTTTCATGGTTTTTTTATTAATAATATCACGTCCGCAATGCTTGTTATACGATCGATTATAATAAATACGGTGTTATGTTTTTACTTTTGATATTAAATGAACAAACAAATTAATCCTAATAGTTAATGTATAGGATTATAATCGTAGCGAAAACGCTACCACACATTTAATCAGTACTTAATTCTAAATCTATTCAGCACAATAAGAGGCGAACCTATTGCTTTCAAGTGGGCACATAATTCTAAATCTATTCAGCACAATATGAGGCGAACCTTTTGCTTTCAAGTGGGCACATAATTCTAAATCTATTCAGCACAATAAGAGGCGAACCTATTGCTTTCAAGTGGGCACATAATTCTAAATCTATTCAGCACAATAAGAGGCGAACCTATTGCTTTCAAGTGGGCACAAATCCGGAGTCCGGGCTCCGACTGAGAATTTTCCAAGCTCAGACGTTGTAGCGCTTGCATATTCATTTATTTATTGAACACATTGATCACAAACTTACAAGTAACATACAGAAAACTTTGACAGATTTAACAGCGGGTCCAAACTAAGCGCAATCTGTATGTTGATGACCAAAACACGACACAAAGTAAATATTTTAATGAGTATTTGAATTGATAGTAAAAAAGTATAAATGCCTATTTTTAAGGTTCCGCAGCCAAATGGAAAAAACGGGACCCTTCCGGATTCGTCATGTCTTTCTGTCTGTCTGTCCGTCCGTATGTCACAGCCACTTTTTTCCGAATCTATGAGAACTATACTGTTGAAACTTGGTAAGTAGATGTAGTAGTAACCGCATTAAGACTTTCACAAAAAAAAAAGAAGATTTTGGCGGTTCCCCATCCTTAGAACTGACAATTTTTTATTTTTGCATCAAATCCATACGTGTGGGATATCTATGGATGGGTCTTCCAAAATGAGGACATGAGGTTTCTAATGTGTTTTTTTCAAAACAAATAGTTTGCGCGAGGGACACGTCTTCCAAAGTGGTAAAATGTGTCCCCCCCCCCTGTAACTTCTAATATAAGAGAATGATAAAAACTTCCACCGAAAATTGTCATAAATCATAAACCGCAATTTGGGCGAGTCCGACTCGCACTTGGCCGCTTTTTTTTCTAAACGACCTTCTGTTTGGAAGGGAGGTTTGCGACGACCGTGTTGTTGCTATTCAACTTTTGCCAACAGTCAAGTTACCCAAGTGAATCGGGGTCGGCTTGTACAATACTCCATTCAGTTGGACTGGCCAGCTGGATGAAGTGTTTTACTGACCTCCACAAACCCAGTTACTGGGTAACACGACACCCCTTGGAAAGACTGCTTGTCAGACATTTGGGCTTCTGACCCCCCGTAAGGACTATCAAAGATCTATGAATGACAGCCGGGACCAACGGGATGACGTGCTTTCCGAGGCACGAGCACTTTTGGCAACAATTCTTAGTAAATTGAAACGTCAATACTAAACGGAATCTAAGAAGTCGGATTTGACAGCTATAAGGAGGAGGCAGGGTTTCCACCATTCCAGACACCTCTTTACAACCAATTGTTTTTGTAACCTACATTTACTACATAATGTAACAAAGGAATTATATAGTATCAATAAAGTTATTATCATCATTTCGTATGTTTTTTTTTTTTTGCTTATTTTGCTACATTTTTTAATATTTTGAAACAACATTATACAAAAAAACCGGCCAAGTGCGAGTCGGTCTCGCGCACCAAGGGTTCCGTACAAACCTGTAGGTATATAAGTAAAAGTAAATACGCCTTCATGAGGAAAGGGTTTAAATTATTAAAAATATTTTTATTATATTTTGTAACTAAAACTTTACGGTTTTCGCAAATTTTATTCGCCTTTATCTTCGCCTTTATCTCTGCTATGTGTGTGTGACGTTGCTTCGTACCAAATTTCGAGATTCTGAGTTCACGGGAAGTACCCTGTAGGTTTTGATTCCCTTGCGAGTGTCGAAAATTTTTCAGAAATTTGCGGCATAAACGGCTGTATCTTTTGATTGCGTTGGCTTAGAACTATGATTTTTACACAGGCCCAAGGGAAAGTAGACTTGAGTTTTTGATATCAATTCCAGCCTGACAAGTCCACGCCTTCCTGAGAAAAGGGTCTTGACAGACAGACAGAAGGACGGACGGACGGACCACATAGTGTTCCTATAATAGTTCTGTTTTTTCCTTTCGAGGTACGGAACCGTAAAACATTAAAAAATAAATCATACTTAGAGTTTGTACTTGACAATTTATCTTCATTGATTAAAGCTTTCATTACACGTACGAATTTGTAATATTTAACAGTTACTACTTACACCCCAACTAAGACAAAATTTGGTTTAGTTTCAAAGCCAAACGAAGGTTTATGTATATTTAAGATAACTGTACTATTGAAAAAAACTTCCTTTAGTATTAATATAAACCTAATAATTATGATTACCAAATAATTATTTTTTCCAGGTGTTTATAGAAAAACTTCTGTACAGCTGTCCTCAAATCGACAAAATCTACATGCTTATACGAGAAAAGAAAGGTCTTTCTTTTAGTGAGAGGTTGAATCAATGTCTTGATGACCCGGTGAGGAAAAAGTTCTTTGTTTATTTTTTATTATATTTTTTTTGTCATGATCAGCCTATAACGTTACTGTTGGGACACAGGCCTCCTCTCTATGAGAGGAAGTGGGCCGCGATCCACCACCAAGGCCCAATGCTTGTTTAAAGACATGCTATTATTAGGATTATAATTTATTTTTTGTTGCTTTTAAAATAGAATCCATTAATCGCTTTCTTCAATAGCATGACTACCAATACCATGTGCTTATAAATTCCTAAGAGAATCAAAACAAAAATACAATGTTCTACCTATACAACGATCTTTTGACGCGTGGCCATAATCAGAAGGAACTCCACCATCTGGTTTTTTCAATGCAATTTCTGAGAAATTTTCACAAAACTTACGGCAGCGACTTACGAGTTGTATGTTGGTCGTAGGTTCGAACACAGACGGGAATGGAAAGCCGTCACCTCCTTCTGCGAAGCTGGAATACTCGGGAAGGAGGAGGCGGAGTGCGTGAGGGATAGAGCCTTGCTCCCTCACGCACCTAGTCGCCGCAGGAGACGCCCTGGGCGTCGGGAGTCGCCTGCAGATGCCCGGCCACCGTAGGCGCTGGCTTGCTGACGGCGAGCAATGGGTAGCTCGCCGTCTGGTAAGGACCAGGCCCAGGTCGACAGCGCGTCGTGTTCCATGCGCGCCTCAAAGAATGTCATCACCGATAGGGCCGATGCCTCAGGGTCTCGGGAAATTCGAAAGAGATACGGTGGCCCTGGCACATGCAACTGAAGGAACACGGGTGGGGTAAAACCCACCCGTGTGACTAAAGTCAGTAAAAGTCTAACACGCCCTCCCGCTCCACCCAGAGTGGGAGAAGTCATTTGATGATTTCTAACCCAAAAAAATAAAAAAATATTCGGACACAGACAGGCACTTTACTTTGTGTAAATTATTTCATCACCACTGCTCCCAAAAACGGTGAAGGAAAACATTGTGGGGAAACCGGCATGTCCTAACACCAAAATTTGAAAACATTTGACGTCTGCCAATCCGCACTGGCCCCGCGTGGTGTATTTAGGCTTACTCTCACGGAGAGGAGGTCTGCGTCCCTGCAGTGGGGATATTATAGGCTGATTATGCTTATGCTTGTCAACAGCCCCCCTATCGATGTCATTCAGGCACCTATAGATTATTATTTCAAATACGAGGCAAATGTTTTTAGCTGTTCAACAGACTCAAAGATCAAAAGCCAGCGGACTTAGAGAAGATAGTCCTAATACCGGGCGACATTTCAGTTCCTGACTTGGGCATTTCTAAAGAAAATGAAAACATATTGTTGGAAAACGTAAGAAATAATTTTTTTCTTAAAAGTAGTATTACAGTCCTGTAAAATCTCATCATGGCAAACATTAAAAAAAAAAAACCTCGGTAGTTTTGGCACTCCAAAGCGTCACCCATCTTATGCCATGGACATTATCATGACAGCCGTGTTTCACTCGTCCGGTATGGACATTGCACTCCAGATCTTTATAATTAGCTCGTGGAACTCCCTCTTGAAACAAATCTTAGCGTACGTTGTAAGTTCACACTGGACGTTATCCCCGCCTGCTGCCTTTTTGGTTTTAGGGCGAGGGAGGTGTGTGTGTTAAATAAGGAAAAACATAGTACACATTTATCTGCTATATATATGTGTATGTAAAAATGAAGTGCTGTTCGTTGGTAAGCGCGTAGTCCGTAGTATAGGTTTTCATATAAAGAAGTTTCCTGAACATTTTTATGAGAGGACAACGTATGTCGGATCAGCTAGCTTAAAATCATTTATTTTAGTACATCTTCAATTATTATTTTGCCATTATAGACATTTATGACCTTAATTTGATATTTTTGTTTTCTAGAATAATCTTAGAGTATTTTTCAAAGTTCTGTTCCTATTAAGGTTGCAGTGGAGACAACAAAAAGATCAATTCTTTAAAATAATATGCTATTTAAAACTACGACATGCAAATTAATAATGACTGTCGAGTAGTTTAAAAAGAAAAACAAACAAAACTATTTTTAACTATGAGATTGTAAGAATAAAATAATTGGAAGATCGAAGTTATTTTTAATTATAAGATTGCTTTTCTTTTCACTTTGTTTTGATAGTCCTTGGCTTATTTTGAGCGAAGTTTATCCAGTTACGTTTTCTGATCCATTTGTGTATTTCGAAAATGTAACTCTCTACACGATTCAATATTGTTCATAATATTATGTTAAGTCACGTTACTTGACTGATTATAAAATTTCCTATTAACTAAAAGCTTAATTTGTCCTTTAATTCAAATCACAACTGAAATTATGGTACAGTCGCTTTAGGCGAAAGCCCGCAAAGTTCAAATTTTCTTTAAATTTTTGCAATTTGCAGATTAGTAACAGGTTGCTACCTCGTTGGTCTAGTTGTCGCAAGAGCTATTGCTGAGCATGAGGTCTTGGGTTCAATTCCTAGGTCGGGCAAAGTGCTATTGGGTTTTCCTGTCTAGAATTTCTCAGTAGCAGCCCGGAGTCTGGATTTGTGCCCGGTTGATGGCAGTAGGCTCGCCCCCTATTACATGGGACTTCTCGCCCCCTATTATAGATGCATAACTGGCGAAATGCGGGTGTACTATAGGATTACAGGCGTGATGTTATGTTATGTTAACAGGTTGCATTTTGATCAAAATATTTTGAAGATTGAATTGAGTATTGAGTGTTGATGAAGAGAGAATAGATTCAAAAAATATTTCTTGTACAGAATTATAATCATGAAGATCTACGACAACTATCTAAGTTCAGATTGGCGTACTTGATGACTTTTGCATGATAACATGACATATGAAGCCAATTCTCAATAGGAGAATTGTATGGAATAATCCATCAGAACATTAAAAAAAATACACATATAATAATATCAAAAAAAAAAAGAATACAAATTATTATATGCGGCTGTGAATTGTATTTTGATCAATACATGTAAAACCCATGAGTGACTTAGAAATTGATAAAATCCTAAGTTAAATTAAATTCAGTCATACGCGGCTTTAACATATCACTTTGCAAACCGACAATCTGTTCAGCAATAAAATTATACTGACTAATAAAATTAGACTGTACATGAATGTTAAAGGTATCAGTGATCATCCACTTTGCTGCTACTGTGAAGTTAAACGAGCCCCTCCCTACTGCGTGGAAGATCAACATGGAGGGTACTCGGATGTTACTGACGCTGAGTAGGAGGATGAAACGGATTGAGGTAGGCATTCAATCCATTCTCATGTTTTTTTTACCTCTGACAGCAGTAACCAAATATCAACCTTATTATGATAAGAAAAAAGATCAATTGACAGGCTTGGCAATCGCAGCTACCCGACAGCAACCTTACTTCAACGACGATAAAGAATCATTTTGGCAGTGATGCAAAATCAGAAAGAACGAAGTAATAGCGCGGGTGAGCGATGGGAACAAAGTATGCGACGTGGTTGGGTCGTGGGACATAATTTCACACGGGCGAAGTCCTGGGCAGAAGCTAGTTAAGGCTCTATGACCCAACAGAAACCACGCTTACTATTAAATATTTTGTATTAAATCTTTTGAAAATCAATCAAACAATCAATCAACTTTATTTTTTTCTCACCACAATCAGTACTCGTATTTTTTTACATTGGTCAGATTCGAGAAAGATACATAATTCTGGTAAGCATATATATTGTGGGAGACTGGTGCCTTAGCTAGGCTCGTAGCCTGTGTTTCAGGACACCAGGATCCCACCCCTCTACATTTTCATTTTATAAATTATGTACTAAGCGCGCTGACAAAATGTATTATATGGCATAAAGTTTTATTTTGATTATTATCTAGGTTAAGTATGCGAGACGAATGTTAGTAGATGTGTAGTACTGGTGAAAGTGTGGGTGTGTGAGTGTGTGAGTGTGTGAGTGTGTGGGTGTGTGTGTGTATGATTGAGAGTTTTTAGGATGTTTTCAGTATCATTATAGTTTAATTTTTGGAGCTAGTCTGTTAGCCTCTTTTTGCATTTACATTGTGTGAGATTATATCTGTGTAACTCCTTATGAGTTTTATTGTATAAGTAGCCACCCTAGATAGCAAAAGAAACGCCTTGCAAAAATAGTTTTGTGACGTAGACGATGGCTTTTGAATCTATGGGAAACATAAAAAGCGGTGTTATAAAATTCTGAAACAGATATAACATCTTATTCAAGGATCTGGCAGAATTGCAATTATGGCTTTTTATAACACGATAAGATTAACTTTACTGTACAGAAAAACATTCTGAAGTTACCTCTTTTCGTAATGTTTAATCAAACTCAAAGCAACAAAACAAACGTTTTTTTCTTATTTCTTATGTAAATGAAACGGTGGTAAGATTGTTAAGCACAATTTGCTGAGTGTGTCTTGGTAAGAGGATGACCTAAATTACTATGTTTGAATACCCATCATTATGCGCGAGCGCAACCCCTCGCGAGCCTACTTGAGTAGGCTTTGGCTCGAGCGCGCCTCATAGGGCCTTAAATGCGAAAGAAACTCTTTCGATATTTCCGCGTTAAAAGCTGAATAGGTTTTGATAAACTTGCGACACAAGCAAAACTTGACCTGCCTTAGAATTAGGACACATGATACTTAAATCCTTGTTGTATTTTCCGGTGGGATAATTTGTGACCTCTTTCACCTTTCCCCAAATGGAAACTAGTAACGAAGTCAAAAGCCCTCATTACTGATGTACGTGGTTGTCGTTTTAAATAGGGCATCTGGATACTTAGTTAGAGAAAGTTTAAGAAAGATCTACATATGCCTTGTCCAACGAAGTATTATGATGTTTTAGTATGTAAGGCAGCCGATTAACTACTGAATAAATTGTCCAGGTCTTCATTCACATATCCACGGCATACACGAACACAGACAGGGAAGTGGTGGAAGAGATCCTGTACCCTCCACCAGCTGACATCAACCAAGTATACCAGGTTATTAAAGATGGCATCACTGAGAAGGATACTAAGAGATTACTGAGTCAGTGCTTTCATAAAACATTATTCTATTAAAACTTTAAAAAAAGGTTATTAACAGGTATTCACCAAAATATTTGGTCCGCATCTTATGAATAAAATCGAATTTAGAATTTAAAAATAAAACTTCAAAACTAAAGCCTTCGTGCTTGGCCCAGCAGAGCTTAATTTTTTTTCTGCTTACTATAATTCTAATTTCAATACTTTTTAAGTGGCTTTTGGATACAGGATATTAATTCAGATTTGTTACAGTTGTTTTGTCAATCATGATATTTGGAATAGGTTTTTATTTATCTTTTTTTTTCTTAGTTTTTTTTTACGTGAGAACGTTGTTGGCTTTGTAGACTGTAGATTTGTGGACCATTTTCTATTTTGTTAAGTACCTGGTACTTGCTCACAGGCCTAAAACTGTCCTCCCATATAACAAAGTAATTTTAAAAGCCAATTGTTTACAAAAAACTGGATTTTATTGCCGGCTCTTCTCCATAGAAAGCGACCAACTGGAACCGTACACGTACCTTCTGACGTTTATAAGTGCCCATGTAGGTTTATGTGAAATAAAATAATTTGATTTTCCTTGAAAATGCCTGAAACTGTGTTATTGATTGCGTTACAGATGGGCGTCCAAATACTTATTCATTTACTAAATCATTGTCTGAGCACCTTGTGGCTGAGAACCAAGCATACGTACCCACAATCATCGTCAGGCCTTCAATTGGTAAGTATCCTTTATTGTTACTTGTCGGCAGAAAATTATCAGAAGTCGACCAAAAAATAAAAAATTAATACTCCAATAATTATTTTGATAATTATGAATTGCCTGCAGTTTTTAAGCGATTTTTGAACACAGGTGGTGAAGAAAAACTGCACGAGGTGAAATTATCCTTATAACTTACAGAAAACGTTTTTTTTTGTTTTGCGTGTCAAACATACAAATTATAACATTGACTACGAATGAAACACTTTTCAATTTATCTTCAAACGAATCAAGTTTTCAGTTAAAAGGTTTCATGTTGGCCTCGGTTTTCATTAAAAAGGGACACAGCATTAACGAAAAAATGTGGATATACAAAGTCTAAAACTACACACCCCTTCCCAAAATCCAAGGTATAAAAACATGCAAACTATATCCTATCGAGTACTTTATTTACAACCAACATAAACTTTTTTATTACTTCGATGGAAATTTTTATTTTTTCATATCCTCGTCGCAGTTTATTAACTCGTAAAATATAAAATGATTTATCGTGATCGTTTGACATGTCGACAAATGATTTATTATTTTCTTAGAATTTTATTATTGTATGAATAGTGTTATGTAAACACTATCAGCTGATTTATTGAGTCATATGCCTAGTAGTAAGCTAAGGAGATTTATATATATACAGTCTCACTAGCTGACCCCACAAACGTTGTTTTGCTCTTTTTTTTTTGTAAAATAGATTATAAGCTTTTCAATAAATCGTATTTATTTCTGTAAGAAGATTTACACAAATAGTTTTACACGTAAATAATATTTAATAAACCAGATGTAGGCAGTATTTCCTATTCGACTACTCTGACAAGAAACACCGAAACTAACTAGGAAGTCACAGTCTCTTTTAAAGTCAACCCATAATCTTCGTTGAGGATCCTGAACATTAGCATAACATGATTCTCTACAGTCACAGGCCATTTGGTTCTGTCCTGCTGGGACACAGGTCTCCTCTCTGTGAGATCCCTCTCACATCGGGCCGTCATCAAACACGCGGGCTCAGTGCGGGTTGGTAGATGTCACATGTCTTCGAATTTTTTGTTCTAAGACATGCCGGTTTCCTCATGATGTTTTCTTTCACCGTTTTGAGAGCAGTGGTGATGAAATAATTTACACTGGGCCACCACTGCTCTCCTTATTATGCTAATGGTATTCCTATTAATCAATTATATATTTCCAGTGGCTTCAGTAAAGGACGATCCAATAAGAGGATGGCTGAATAACTGGTTTGGAGCTACTGGTCTAACTGTGTTCACCGCCAGAGGCTTCAACCGGGTCATCTATGGACACGGCAGTAATATCCTTGACCTGATCCCCGTGGATTACGTGGCCAACTTGGTGATTGTCGCTGGTGCGAAGAATAGAGAAGAGAAGTATGTTTTTTTTTAAATGTAGATCATTAATGCACGGGGAGTCCAGAGGGTCTGCCTCGTTGGTCTAGTGGTCGCAATCGCTACCGTTGAGCATGAGGTCCTGGGTTCGATTCCCACGTCGGGCAAAGTGTTATTGGGTTTTTCTATCTGGAATTTCTCAGTAGCAGCCCAGAGTCTGGATGTAGGAGGAGTCAATAGGCTCGCCCCCTATTACATGGGACTTAAACATAACTGGCGAAATGTGGGTGTACAGGTACACCTCTGCCCAACCCTTCGGGGAAACAAGGCGTGATGGTATGTTATGTTATGAGTCCAGAGGGTTTATTAAACAAGACCTGCATACGCAGGGCTAAAACTTGATAGGTGTGCCATGAGAACGACAACCCCGAAACTATTTTTGAAAAGTGTCCGATAGGAGTCTAGCCCTGCGTTCAAGAGACCACTTTCAGTTTTCGAAAATCGATCAAAAATAAAGTGATCTTCAGAGCCGTTGATTTTGGTACGAACGTGTGCGGCCTAACCCATAATGAATGAAATAGGCAAATCTGATGAAGAAATTGTGGGCCTTCCCTGAATCTGACGACTTTGGAAACTCATATTTGGATAATTTTTTAAGGGATATTAACAGTTATTCTGTGCAATAATGTAACCTATCCTGATAGTGAACATATAAAAATCTGACGGATTAATCGAGCCTTTTGGCAAGTGTAACGAAACATTGATTTAGGAAAGTACCCAAAGGTGGGCATAATTTTGCATTTATCTCTAAATCACCGAATCGAATAGCTTTGATTTCTATTTGAATTTGAAGCTGACCCTTTTGTGAAGATTTGTCGATATATATTTTTTTAAATAACCTACTTAAATTGAAAACAAATAAATATTTGAAAGTAATGACTAAAAGTTCTTGTTAGTATTGTCCCAATTTATAAAAAAGTAGAAGTCTGTCGGTGCAGAGTCCGGTGAGTACTTCTTGAGATTAAACTTGACTAGACCAACCCTAGCTCTTCTATTGGAGACCATCTGTTGTGCCGTATGAGGTAGAGTGTTGTCGTATAAGAGCAGCGGGGATGAGCGATTAACCAATAACGATTTGTGCGCTCGTTTGTAGTGTTCACTTCGTACACGTAATTAATGTTTCGAGCCGTTTGAGCGGCATTGCTACCACGACGGAACATCGTATTCCATAATTACTCTTGTTTTTATCGTTTCTGTATTGATGAAAATGATAAATGTAGTGGAAAACACTCATCAATAAACAAATGATTGAATTTGAAAATAGAATTCCATATTTTTTTCAGAATTTAGAATTGATTGCCAGCCGTATGAAATTACATTTCAAATGGCCATTATTGCAAAATAGCAATTTCATAGGTAAAGACTTAAATAAATACACGTACTAAAAGTGAAATTGTGATACCCAAATTTAGATTAACGGAGCTATAACTAGGAAGTCATTTATTATAAACAGTATCCGCCTATACAACAAGTTGCTGAAGTCGGTTACAGAACTTAGCGACGGAAAGTTCAAAACCCACACGAAACGTGTAATTATCAAAGAAGCATAATATAAGATTTAAGACTACGTTGAAGTACGTTGAAGACAAAGAAGTTTGGCAATAATTCCTTCTGACAATTGTGGCTTCCCTGGTACCTCGTAAACGGCATCACTATGTAAATTTCTATTAACTGCTCCCAAATTACGGTGTTTCATTATTATTTTTGATAATAAATATATATTTTTAAACTTCTTTGACATAATCTTCTCAATAATTTGACATTCTGTACATACAATTCTAATTTCAACCCTTTCTTATTGGCTTTTGTGAACAGGATATTAATTCAGATTTGTCACAGTTGAAATGGCAATCATGTTATTTGGTTTAAATAGTTTTTTTTTTGTAATTTTTTTATATTTTCTGAATTTGAAAATGTGGCCTTATAAACTGTAGATTTATAGACCTTTATCAATTAGTTACGCATATGGTACTTTTAACAAGCCTACACTATCCTCCCTTATTTTAACACTGTAATTTGAAAACATAGTAAAATAATTTATTTGTAAATATTAACTGTGAAGTTTCTTGCCGGCTCTTCTCCATAGTGACCGACCAATTTGAGCCGTACACCTGGCTTCTGATGTTTCAAAAGTGCCCATGTTGGTTTATGTGAAAAAAAATATTTTGATTTTGTTATAACATTAAAAAACCATCACCTTTGTATTTTTATGTTCCATTTTTCTTGTTTGTTTAATTAGCGTACATAGATGTTTAAATAAACATATTAAAACTGTAAAGGATGACGTTGCCGGAACAAACAGAACACCAGACAAGGAATTTATTTTGACGTTAAGGTACAATATTGTATTATAAGGATGCGTTACACTAGCCTTTTCCCGAAGGGACGAAGGTAGTAATTTGGGTCCTCTAACCCAAAAAGTGACAATGAGTCGTAATAGCAGCGGAGTCCCTTGTGATAATTCCAAGTAAGACGTAACCCAAGGATGCACCACTGATTGACCTTGAGAGGTCGTGACTACTTAACCGGACTATCCTGTGGCTGCCTTAAGCGGACTCAAAGCCTCCAGCCAGGGGCGTAACACTACTTACATTACTAAGCGAACGCTCGCTAAGGGCACCCCCTGTGGGGTACGGACCTCGGCTTAGGGCGTCGCTGACGGGAGGACAGCAAGATGGGACAGGCTGGATCTGGATTATATTATTATTATCAGGGGAATTTAAAGCTACAGGCTCAGAGGGGGGGACAGTTACGTCGGGATCTTCGCGAGGAACCTCGGCGGCGAGGTCGGAATGTCGGTCTGTGTTTGTGCACTGTACTGGTGGCCCTACTGCTCTCCTAAATGAGAGTTATGTGGTCATCGGGATCGGTGAGGACATGCTTGGGACGGCGGACATGACTAATAGAATAGAATAGAATAGAATTTCTTTATTTCGGACACAACATATCCATATAGTGTTAGTATACATACAAAAATAACTTATTGTCTAGTGTTAGTAACAATCAACCTCCGCACAAACTGTCGTATAATCGGAGAACCGAGACTCTCGGCTACAATTTTCAGAATGCTGTTTTGACTTCCCCTCACTCTCCTCAGTAGCGACGCAGTTCTTTTGCGTATAATTGCAAAGAAGCCGTCGGTTCGGGCTTGCGCAAACATTTCCGACGCGCTACAGTAACGAGGCAGCCTCAACAACATCCTGAAAGCATTATTATATTGGACTCGCAGGGCATCAAGCGATCTCTTAGTATAATGGACCCATAGACTGCCCGTGTACAAACTTTGGCAATAAGCCTTGAATAGTGTTACTTTTACTTGGTCTCTGTACACCGCGCAAATCTACGGGACAACATATTGCTCCGGACCGCTAGAGCCCTGCGCTCCCTCTCAGCATCAAGATAATGCCCTAGGTACTTAAAAGATGACACCCTTTTAACTGGTGACCCGTTTATAAGCAACTCGGGTCCTTCCCCCCGTCGCTTGCCGCTGACCTCAAAGACCATGTACTCACACTTACTTACATTATATTTTAACCCATGTGCGGCAGCGTAGGTCTCACACGTTTTAAGCATCTCTCTGATTGCTCCTGCCGACGGACCCAGCAGCACCATGTCATCTGCATAGCTGATGTTGT
This sequence comes from Dasypolia templi, assembly GCA_963555695.1. Lineage (NCBI taxonomy): Eukaryota > Metazoa > Arthropoda > Insecta > Lepidoptera > Noctuidae > Dasypolia > Dasypolia templi. Next base: position 4,522,209 of record OY743137.1, on the reverse strand, counting down.
TAACTCTAACCCCATCAACACTGCTGGCCTTGACAACAAGAGGGTTGCGATGATTCGCGGCGGTCTCGAAGAAACGCTTTGAAATGCGTCATGAACTGGCGGATAGTGGGAATCTTTAGGTCAACGTGAAGGATCTCGTTGCGAAAGTACCAGGGGGATCCTGTAATCCTACGGAGGAACTTGTTCTGGAGGGTCTGCATTCTATTGAAGCGATAGGGCTTTGCGTGTGCAAAGACTGCACTGGCATATGTCATGATCGGGCGGATGCACGCTGTGTAGATACGCATTTTGCACTTTAGTGACAATTTGCTACGTGCATTTAGGACAAAGTGAAGTCTACCTAAAGCGAAGGCGGCGCGCGAACGAGCCGCCTTAATGTGCTCTGAAAAAGAGAGGTGCTCATCGAGCACTACACCCAGATATTTGGCTCGCTTCTCCCAAGGGATCGGCTTGCCGAACATGGTGATCGGTCGAGGGGGGCAGGGATTGCGACGCGGCTTTGAGAAAAGAACCGCTTGACTTTTGTCGGGATTGACTTCGATTCGCCATTTTCTAAACCAAGCGCCAAGCTTGTTTGTTCACTTGGGTTTGGAGAATGCGAGCTATCGAATTTTCATCACGGCCGGTGTAGTAGACGGCCGTGTCGTCTGCGAACAGGGCCAACTGCGCCTTACTGCACTTGGGCATATCACTGGTGAATAGCGTGAAAGCTAGAGGAGAGATCACAGAGCCCTGAGGGACTCCTGCGCGAATAGGGTGGGGGAGGATAGCGCTCCTTCGATGCGATAACGGAAGGTGCGGTTCGACAAAAAGTCCCGTAAGATGAGCACGAGACGATCCGGCACACCGAGTTGGTACAGCTTATATAATAAGCCGTTGTGCCAGACTTTGTCGAACGCTTTCGCTATATCGAAGAAGACAGCACCGGTCATCAAACCTCGTTGGAAACCGAAGTTGATGTGTTCGACTATACGGTGGACCTGTTGGATGAGGCCCTTTGTCTCGGCGTAGTCTCTGAGACGCTTATAAATAAGCCTCTCATAGATTTTGCCGAGGACATTGATCAGACTGATGGGGCGGTAACTAGTAGGCTCCGACTTTGGCTTGCCGAGCTTCGGGATACCGATGACGGTGGCTTCTTTGAATGCCTGTGGGAAGATGTTATTGCTCAGAGCACCATTGAAGATGGTGGTCAGTAGCATTATCAGGTGGGCAGGGAAAAGCTGGAATACCCTATTGGTGATTCCATCTGAGCCTGGGGCTTTACGAGCCTTAAGACCTTTGATGAGGTCGTGCACTTCGTCTGGCGTGACGGGGGGCAGTGGATACTCTAGTTCTTCGACGGGAGGGAGGGAGGCTCTATGTTCGATTTCAGCGTCGACCTCAGAGAGGTGAGCTTGGTCTACTGGTTGAGAGCTAGGCGAGCATTGGGCTTCTAGACTGTCGGCTAGAAGCTCAGCCTTGTCGACATCATCGAAGGCGATGGTCTTGTCGGGACGGATCAGGGGGGGCATGGAGACTATTTCTCCGGAGCTAAGCTTCCTCTGGAGTTGCCAGAAGGCTAGGTGGGTGGGCTCTAGTTCGCTCAGCATCTTGTCCCAGCCGGCGGTACGCAGCTCCTCTATGCGTGTTCTTACAGTACGCTGTAAGTAACGCATATGGGCTTTGTTCGCATCGCAGGGGAAGTTGCTGTAGGCACGGACAGCCGCGTTCTTCTCATTCAGCAGTTCGCGTACATCGTCCGGCAACTTCCAGCGACGGTCCTCCGTCGCTTGAAATTCCCTTGAACAATCGTTCAGGACTGATTGTACGTGAGCTGTAAATGAGTCGATCGCGGCCGTCGTGTCAGCGATAGAGTCAAAACGATCGGGGATTGGGTCCAAGTGGGGGGACGTGGTGGATTTTAAGCGATCGCTTACTATCCTCCAGTCCCTTACCACTTTGGTGGGAGGGGGTTGGGTGGAGTCGGGCAGACCTAAGCGGGGGACCAGTTTCATGACTACTGGACGGTGATCAGAAGCGAGCTCTTGTACCACTTCTATAGAGTCCAACCGTAGGTTGACGTTCTGTAGGAGCGCCACGTCGAGCACGTCGGCGGTGTGATTGGGATCGGGGGGAAAGTGAGTGATAGTCATCGGCGCGATGACATCGAAATTCTGAGAGGAGGAGAGGTTGAACAAGTGTCTCCCTCGTGAGGAGATCCTGGTGCTATTCCAGGAGGGATGTTTTGCATTGAGATCACCCGCTATGATAACGGAGTCACTCAGGCTAAATAGGACAAAAAGATCTTCAGTGAGGAGTTGGAAATTCTCCGAAGTATTAATGGGGGGGAGGTAGGCCGATACTATGGTGATCGGTTGATGACCGGACATGCCAAGCCGACAGCAAGACACTTCCAATCGTGAAAGTGTGGGAGGATCGATGGGAATGCAGTAAAGCTCTTTTTTATAGTAGATAAGGGTACCGCCCTTGTGGCAACGCGTCCTTTCATTGCGAACTGTACGATAGTTTGCAATTGACGAATTTCGGTAACTCGGTTTAAGGAACGTTTCCTGAACAAGGAGGATGTCGATGTGGACAAATTATTCAATATTCAATATTCTAGCGGCGGTCATTAAGACACGGAGAGTCATAACACCGCGATTTAGAAACGTGACGTATTTACACAACGCCATCTAGTGTAGAGTTCGGCCATAACCAATATCTCCCTAACCAGAAGGTTCCCAGGTATGGTCCAGTACAAAAACAATTATTGCAATGACGGGGAGAAAAAGTACTCTCGGCTACGTTAGGTGTCTGGTACACCACACCTGCTTTATTTAATCATATTCAAATGCATACAAATTATATTTTGAAACATTAGAATATAAAAATTATAAAAACATTGAAAAATAAAAAAAATGGTAGCCCACCGGTGCCTGTTATTGTCTTGTTTGAAATTAATGCTTAAAGTTGAGCGTTACAGTGACGCGACTTGCTTGAGGCCGTGAGCGGGGTCTAATTGAAGTAAACGGTTTTACACTGACTTATTGTTTCCAGGTCAAGTAAATTGAAGGTCTACAATTGCTGCAGCAGTTCCTGCAACCCCATCTCATTTAGGAGAGTTATAGAGCTTTTCAACGAGATTGCTGTCAATCAACCGTCTTGTAAGTTTACCCTGTTGGCTTTTTCACTTAAATAAGTCACCTTCTTGATATCTGTTGGTTTTAAATTAGCAGGCTAATGAACAAATAGTTTGCCCGCTAGTGTGAGTCCAATGTTACAGTCTATGATATAAAAGCGGTGTGACCGATGGAATTTCCCTCTGGCAACTTCTCAGGAGTACAGTCTCGGAACATCAGGCGAATCACTGCTTAGTTACAAGTTCACGTGTCAGCTGGTGAGGGTCTAGGGAGCCGCCACAAAATTATAATATGATGTATATGGGAATGACTTTCCAAAAAAGGACGATAAAAATTACGACCGTACTGACTGCCTCGTTGGTCTAGTCTAGTCTCCTGGGTTCTATTCCCAGGTCGAGCAAAGTGTCATTGGGTTTTTTCTCAGTAGCAGACCGGCGTCTGGATTTGTGCCCGGTTGATGGTAATAGGTTCGCCCCTATTATAAGGGTCTTAAGCATACAAACAAGAAAAAAACAAAAAAAAAACGACGGGTTGCACTCCGGGAGTGCCGGCAGAAGTGAAAACTTGAATATTAACTTTGTGAATTTTTGATATTTTGGAATGGTTATGGAATAATTTTGCACGAATTGCTTTAATTATCAGTATAAAAGTACTATCATTTATGTGATAGAATACAATATGCATTTATTATGCTATCATACACAAACATGACAATTTATATAACATTTAAGTTTATCTCTCAGAAAATCAACAATCATGAATTTTCGATCAGGTCACGTGTCCTGACGCGAGTTAAACATTTTTTACCCATTACAAAAAAAAAATGTACAACGCCACTAAAGAAGTTTTCACTACAAAAAATAATTAGCACGAGGGTTCCAAAAACAATTGACAAGCGTTTTAAAACAACTGCTAAGCAAGCCGATAAGTCCGATAAAGTACCTTCTGTGAAAGTGTTATAGGTTATCTGTACCAGGATGGCAAATAAAACAAAGTATCGGCATATAAGCTCGGTAATTATTCCAAGAAAATCTACGATAACACATTTTTACATAAATATTATCCTTGGTCAATGGCAAAGACATTTAATTATTGTATCTATCTTAAATCTTGTTGGTCCATGGCTTGTCAGCCAAGAACTGACACCCTATTATCTATCTAAATTAATGATTGTCTCGTTGTTCGGCCATGTTCTTTTCAACGTATTCATAAGGTTGCACTAAAGCACCAAATAGGCTATAATCTCTACAGTACCTACGTGTAGCCTCAACAAAAGCAAATTTGCCTTCAGAGTAAAATTCACTGATAAAACTATTCAACTTTCTTGCAGATACTATGCCGTTGCCTGGATGGTACATATTCACTAAACACAAATGGCTGATGATACTACTGACAATACTGTTCCAAATGATACCAGCATATATAGCAGATACTTATAGACTACTTACTAGGAAGAATCCAAGGTAAGAATTTAGTTGGTCGTTTAATCTTTATTTTATTTAAATACGCATAATGACGTAATCTGGAACTGTCATTTTGAAAGGCAAGGGCCTCTTCTTAAACAGAGAGTAAAATACTTGTACCTAGACATGAATTGTATATCCAGGTTTCGTCACAATGTTTCTTTTCACCGATATCAGTGATGTCTATGATAAATATAAGTTACTACATATAAAAAATCCGGAGTCACGCGTAATCTGTTCAATTTATGCCTTAATTACATGACGTCTGACTTTAGAGTTTTCATTTGTCCGTCTGTGATGTCTTTTTATACCTTTTATGTGGTAGTTTTCGACGTAGTTGGGTTTAGTTTATAAACTTACTTATTTTCTGTAATATATTCCCATGGGATAATTTCAGATAAGCTATTCTTTTATTAAGTATAGCATTAATTTATTTATGCGTTGTGCATTCAACAAATTAATTGTTTTCACACCACCACAAAAACGTGATGTCCTACCACAGCCATGTCACCGAAGAATGCAGCCTGTGGAGAGCAAAGTGTTTTAATTAAAGGCTAGCACAAGTCAGGTCAGTCAGAAACTTGGTTAATATCTTTAAACAGCTCGTCAAAAGCGCCATATATTAAAAAAACATTCTCTGTTCGATTCTGCTCAAACGGAATCGATATCATTTCGGTTATAATCAAAGGAAAAAATAAAACTGTTCCGGATCAGAATACCTGTTAATTTGGCTAGATAGTTTTCTGATCTGCACACCCACACTTTTTGATATAACTTCCCGCCAGCTGCAAGTTTAGCTTTTAGCTTTCACTCGCTGAGACAGAAGTTTCTCAATTTTTATCTTGGCTGGAATTAACCATGTAACAAACACAGCGATATTAACGCTCGCGAATAGATTCCGCTTCGTGCAAGCGTTTCCGATAAACCTGGTTAAAATCTTTAATTGAGCGTTTTTTTGCGAACTATTCCAAAGCCAACGGTTTGTACATTTTCTATGCACACTACAGTTGGGCCGCATCGCACGGTCTTGTATGAAAATGCGTTGCACTGATGCTCGTTGCGGCCGTATGGGCGCTTGGCTTAACAGGTATTTTTAATCATCACTACTCCTCTCACTGACTGCCTCGTTGGTCTAGTGGTCGCAATCGCTACTGCTGAGCATGAGGTCCTGGGTTTCCCAGGTCGGGCAACGTCTTATTCGGTTTTTCTATCTGGAATTTCTCAGTAGCAGCCCGAAGTCTGGATTTGTGCCCGGTAGATGGCAATAGGCTCGCCCCCTATTACATGGGACTTAAACATAACTGGCGAAATGTGGGTGTACTATATGTACACCTCTGCCCAACCCTACGGGGAAACAAGGCGTGATGTGATTACTCACAACTTTTACAAAGAGACCAACAGTAAAATTAATAAAAACTGTTGTTCCCTACATTCGGTAGGTCGAGATAAAAGAACACAAAAATACTAGTGAAACAAAATAAATAAATTAAAATTATATGCAATTACCTAACATTAGCTTACAAATACACTGGCCTTCAAAACCTAATACCACACTATTGCAATAACTTATAAACTACTCATATTAACATTGAATGGAAAGATGAGTAGTTTATAAGTTATTTCAATAAAAAGCATTACAATTCTTTTATATTTATATTAAAACTTTCGTATAAAACCGAGTCTGATCCACAAAAATATCTAAATGAACATCCGTAAGACACTTACGAAAAAGAGTACACTTTTTTGCTTTAATTGAAAATAGGCTTCATATGTAAAGCTGTTCAAGAATGGAGTTAGAATCACCCTTTTGAATATTGCGGTTGGTTAAATCTACAGCTTGTATAATAATAAAAAAACAGCTTTAACTACCTTTAATTGTTCTGTCTAATGTATGTCTTGATTGCGCAGTGGTTAAGGCCCTGCCTATCATGCATGAGGTTGTGAGTTCTGATCCAGGCATGTAGGTACCTATGTGACTTTTTCAATGCATTTGTTATTTCTTAGTTTATCTTGGATACGAGTATCACTGACATCGGTGAATACAATCTTCACGAGGAAATAGTCTGAAGTCGTATAGTCGTAAGTGAGCGTGGAGTGAGCTGTCAGTGCCACTGCTGCTAGGGATTGACCAAGACGGGATGACATTGACAGCTCACTCCACGCAGATCTTCACGGTGAGACTTTTACTGAATCGACTTGCTGTGCGCATGCCTTTTTTATATGAGAAGAGGCCTTTGCCCATTGGTGGAACAAGCTGGTTCTATTATTACTTTCTAGTTTTCGTAGATAAGTTTCTTATATTGTCTAGTGATCATAAGCGTTTCTGTTTATTCCCGCGTCGGGCAAACAGTGATTGGGTTATTTCGTCTGTAATTTTTCAGTAGCATTCCGGAGTCAAGAGTTGTGTCCTAATAAGTAGGCTCGTCCTGGGTTACGTTTAGAATAAATTCACCTAAATTGAAGGAGTCTGACACTGTGGGGGGTCTGTCAAGGGGATTTAGCTGGAGCTGCGTCGAAATATTTGAAATGATTTTCTAAAATATCGGTAAATCACTGAGTAATCCTTGAAGCGCAATTATGTTAACACTGACAGTAACAAATATACTCGAATTCACATCATTCCGTAATTTCCAAGTTTACATGAAAATAATTACAAAAGTAAATATTTTGGTGTTTTACTGGCAAGCCGATCCCTTGGGAGAAGCGAGCCAAATATCTACGTGTGGTGCTCGACGAACACCTCTCTTTTTCAGAGCACATTAAGGCGGCTCGCTCGCACGCTGCCTTCGCTCTAGGTAGACTTCACTTCGTCCTCAATGCACGTAACAAATTGTCACTCAAGTACAAATTGCGTCTTTACACAGCGTGCATTCGCCCGATCATGACCTATGCCAGTGCAGTCTTTGCACACGCCAAGCCCCACCTCTTCAATATAATGCAGACTCTCCAGAATAAATTCCTCCTTAGGACAACTAGCTCCCCCTGGTACGTTTGCAACGAAATCCTCCACGTCGATCTCAAAATTCCCACTATCCGTCAATTTATGAAACGCAAACGCCGCAAATCACCGCAAACCTCTGGTTGTCGAGGCCATTAGCCAAGTCCGCCATCCAAGGCATGTCCTCACCGACCCCGATTACCACATAACTCTCATCCACAAGATCAGTACAGTGCACTACAAAAACCGACAATCAAACCTCGCCATCGAGGTCCCTCGCGAAGACCCCGACGAAGTGCCAGCCCGTGCCGTTGCTGAGCCTGTAGCTTTTAAATTCCCCCGACAATAATATTATACAATAATCATCAAAATTTGATCTAGCCTGTCCCATCTTGCTGCCCTCCCTCCAGCGACGCCCTAAGCCGAGGTCGCTTAGTAATGTGTGTTTGTCGGCCCTGGCTGGAGGCTTTGAGTTCTTTTAAGGCAGTCACAGGATAGTCCGTTTAATTAGTCACGACCTCTCAAGTTCAACTACGAGATGCCATTCACAAAAAAAAAAGTTTTACTGGCAGCAAGAGTAAGCAAAAAGAGTTCGTGTCCTGGCGTACCCCAACTCGCACATATTAGGTTCGGGTTTCCGTCGTGGTATTTTTTGCTTGTCAATCATTCAATTGTTTTATTATATAATATTTAAAAAAAAAACTCACCTCCGGGGGAAAAAAGTGGGGGGCGACTCAACCCGTCCTCCCCCTCCCCCCAGACACCGCAGCCCCTAATTCAGGCGACTTGATTCTAAACCTTACCCTCGTCCCCTACTACAGGAGACTTAAACGTAACAGGCGGATTGTTGGTGTTAAGTTAACTTAAGGTACACACCTCTGCCTAAACCCTTCGTGAAATACGAGCGAGATGTTATGTTATGTTATTTTATAATTATTCTCATCCTTCAGACATGTCAAGATTCAGTCTCTGGTCGCCCAAACGCAGTCAGCAGTATACTTCTTCACATCTCACTCTTGGGTGATGAAGGCAGACAGAGTAAGAGAGCTGTTTGCCTCTCTTTCTCCCGCTGACAAACACATGTATCCCTGTGATCCTACCAGGATAGAATGGACTGACTATGTCAGAGATTACTGTATAGGTGTCCACCAGTTTTTGGAGAAGAGAAAATGATTCCAGAGGTTTTCTGAAATTAAAGGTTGTGAAAAAAGTCATTAGATAGATACATTTTACGATTAGCCTGCGGCAGAAAAGACTTTAATATTTTACAAGGACCATCCTCATCCCCTTTTCAGGGATGAGGCTCCATGGATTGCATTTTGCAAACACCAGAATTCAAAATCAATAACGACAGCAACGAGATTAAAGGACAGCCACTAAAGTTATCAAAGATCCCATAAAATCAGATGAACCAAACAGCTGATTCCACCCACATCATTGGCTTTAATTCAGTAAACCTGGAAGAACACACCATCCAGAATAAAGTATTAATGGAAAGCCCTATTCAGAACGACTAAACTCAGCCAGTTGTCCTATACCATTTTAAATCATTGCTCTGTGCGCAACCATACTTATAATTTTGGTAATAAGACAAGGAGAAGCAGCATAATCATAAAGATGTGACCAGAGATACCAGGCTGCGAGATGAAGTCCCAGCAACATTTTGTCTCAACATGAGCAAATATTTGCTGATCTGTGGATGGAGGTGTTAAGTACTGATCCCTTATGTATACGGCCGACGCTGCAATTCCTTCAATTTACGCCGAGTTCATAAAAACTGTATCGATGACGTCCGTCCAGCCACGAACCGCCGACGCAGCGAAATTTGACATTAACAATTAGTTATTTTGATACGTCTTTTTGTCATCTAGCATCGAATAGGTTTCATCAGTTTTTATTGTAATAATTTCCCTTAAAATAAATTGGTTTTAAAATAAAATTATTTTTTTCGATCCTCCGTCTGCAGTTTACTTAATTAGCTAAATTTTATACGTGTAAGTTTGTTTTATTTAATTAATTTTTCGCCCCACAGTCCGTGTCCATGTTCAATACGGAACTTCTTAGTAAGATGTTCTGGCATTATTTTAGTAGTGGACGTGGAGGAGCGATCCGATATATATGTGTCGCTCTCTGTTGACATTGATATATCAGGCAATTGTTGTACTTGGCTGTGCTTGTTATGGCGATATTCTTTGGCTCAACCACACACGATTTTGTACCAAAAAAATATCAACGCGACAATCGGAAGCACAATGTTATTATACTAATACAAGCTGTTGCCCGCGACATCATCTGCGACTCAGGATGAAAAGGAGTCTATGTAGTACACAGATAGACCATGGCCTGGGTAAGGAATCCGGTCATGGTCTTTCTTTGTCCAAAATTTCTTCCAAATCCCGCGATTTTGTCCTAACAAACAAACAAAGTTAGGATTAATTAACCATAGGAAAATTACTCACTCACAATGATACCTATCACTTTTTAAATAATATAATAATGAAATATCATAAAACCTGTATTTAGTTTTTGCGCATACATACTTATTGTTGTTTTGCTTCTTTTTTTTTTGTTGAAAAAAAGATGTTAGCCGATTCTCAGACCTAACCGATATGCAAACAAAATTTCATACAAATCGGTCCAGCCGAGAATTTTATATTTTGGTAGATAAAACCGAACAATATGTAAGATATTTAAAATATAGAATCGAGCGTACTAGTAGAGACGGTCTACCCACCGCCAGCCAAAGTGGAAGATGTCTTCAAATTCATTGAAGAGTATGGTCACGACACGGTACAAACAAAAAAGTGTATGAGTACGTATTTATGTCCACTATTATTATTGCTTAACTTCACTTAAGTTCATAATATAAATGTATTAGGCTCAGGATTGCGGTGTCCTTGGACATCTCCAACACGTTCAACACCCTGCCCTTTTTTTTTTTTGGGTGGGAAATCTTCAAATGACTTCTCCCGCTCTGGGTGGAGTTTTCTCTTTAGAATTACCCGCGACCCTGAGGCGTCGGCCCTATCGGACCCCATCACTTTGTGCTGACATCTCTTTGAGGCGCGCGTGGAACACGACGCGCCGTCGACTCGGGCCTGGTCCTTACCGGATGGCAAGCTACCCGTTGCTCGCCGTCCGCAAGCTCGCGCCTACGGTGACCGGGAATCTGCAGGCGACTCCCGACGCCCAGGGCGTCTCCTGCGGCGGCTAGTGGGGGCGTGAGGGCGCAAGGCTCTCTCCCTTACGCTCCCGTCTTATACGGAACCTCCCGAAACAACCGTGTCCGGTGAGGACATGTGTCAGGCGGAAGGTGAGGACGCCGTGACGCCTCTCCAAACATTCTTCAAAGAGGGGATTTACCGCCGCTATTGTGGCGTGCCCCCTACCAGCCACCCTGCGAAGATCGTCGCTCTACCTAGCTAGCCTGAGGACGTCCTACTATACGTTTGCCGATTTGCGGTCACCACTCAAGAACACGTCTACCCCAACGGTCATCGGTTCTACGGCTAATATGACCGGCCAATTGCCACTTCAGCTTCCTCATTCTGTGAGCTATGTCGACAACTTTGTTTCTTTCTTCTGCCGGATCACTTCATTCCGGATTCTATCCCTCAGAGAGACTTCAAACATAACACGTTCCATAGCACGCTGAGCGACCTTGAATGTATGGACCAGCAGTACCGTGAGTGTCCATGTTTCGGCTCCGTAGGTCATAACAGGCAGGACGCACTGTTCGAAGACTTTAGTCTTTAGGCTCTGTGGAATACGAAAAGACTCGAAGAAGCTTCCCGAACGCTGCCCAGGCCTGCTGAATTCTTCTGTTAGCCTCCTTCTCAAAGTTGTTCTTACCAAACTGCAGAGTTTGCCCGAGGTATACATATTCTCGAACAACTTCGAGAGCACCGCCATTGACAGCAATCGGTCCCGGAGTAGCGTGGTCGTTGAACATAACTTGCATTTTGTTCAAGTTCATCCGGAGACCAATGCAAGCAGAAGAATCAACTAGGTCGTCCAGCATGTGCTGCAGGTCATGCAGCGATTCAGCCAGTATGATGATGTCATTTGCAAATCTCTAGTGTGAGATGTACTCGCCGTTGATGTTAATGCCTCGTTTTTCCCACTCTAGCGTCTTAAACACGTTCTCCATTGCGTTAGAACAGTTTCGGGGAAATTACGTCCCCTTGTCTTACCCCTCGACGCAGGAGGATATGTTCAGTTCACTGGTCCTGGAGTTTGGATGGTCATATTCTAGTTTTCATACAGTCATCTCAGCACTTGGATGTATCGCCAGTAAACTTGGCATCGCTGCAGAGACTCCAAAACAAACCAAGTCTCGATAGAGTCAAACGCCTTCTCATAGTCCACAAATGCAAGACACAGGGGCTGATTATACTCTTCGGACTTCTGTATAATCTGCCGCACCGTGTGGATGTGGTCTGTGGTGCTATATCCTCCTCGAAACCCGGGCTGCTCCGGTGGCTGAAACTCGTCGAGCCTTCGCGCTAGACGATTCGTAACGACTCTTGAAAACAACTTGTATAGTGGCTTAGGAGCGAAATGGGTCTGTAATTCTTTAAAAGGGTCTTATCACCCTTTTTAAAGAAAAGCACGACAACGCTCCTTCCACACGCTTCTGGAGTTCTCCCAGAGAAAAGGAAAGAGTAAAAGAGAACCCGAAGCTCTTTCAGTACAGGACTTCCTCCCGCTTGCAGGAGCTCGATCGTAATCCCGTCCTCACTAGGGGCTTTCCATTTTTAAACTGTTTAAGAGCCGCCTCGATTTCGTCTTGGCTGACTTCTGGCTGGTCTTCCGTAAAATGGCGGGTTAAGGTGGCTATGGAATCGACATTTTCAGGATCAGGTCGAGATGCATGCGATGCGTACAATTGGCCGTAGAAGTTTTCGACTTCCGAAAGGATCTCCGGCTTCCAAACGACGATTCGGTCAACTTCGTCAGGTGGCTCCTCCCAAGTGATTGGACGAACACGTCATGTTGAGTGCCCGTTGTTCTGACGAAGTGATATGTGGGTTTTCACGTCGTTATAAGCTCCAGAGTCTCTTCCGAAAGTTTGGATTTCCTGCCCGTACGCCGCATTTTGCAAAATCACGTACCTGCCTCCCTTTGCAGCATTTGTGTGTGGTAAAGAATGAATTCATCACGAACACCCCTCTTTCTCAAGGAAGTTGACAAGCATTTGCCTTCTATGATTTCTGCTGCCGATTCGTTGCAATTCTGTACTCCCACTTTATCGTTAAAATCCCCCATAAAAACGTTGTAGTGGGCCTTAGTGGTGGAATGCTAGGCATTGGAAATGTCCTCATACATTTCTTCTACTTCGTCAACCTTCGTCGGTGTGTAAACCTGAACAACCTTGAGGCTATACCTCTCGGTTAGCTTTACTACGAGGTACGCAACCCTGTTCGAAACACTGGATACTTCCACAAAGTTGTCACAAAGGGATTTGTTCACCAGGAACCCGACTCCGCCTTTGGATATCTGGTCTCCCTCTAGAAAATACAAAGGGTGACCCGATTCAAAGGTTATTGTGTCTTGCCCCCCTCTTCGGACTTCACTCAATCCAAGAATGTGCCACCTTATTTTCCCGAGCTCTTCTTCTAACTGCACTCGATGCTCGTCGAGCCGTAACGTGCGTCCATTGTACGTCGCTAAGGTCAGTTGGGTTTGGCGGCCATTTGTAACGTTCTGGGATTCTTCGCACCCCCTACCTTGCCGTTATCGTGATCGCCGCCAAAATAAGGAATAACAAGGCGGCGGGGAATTGGAGGCCGGGTTGATGTCGACTTGCCATGATTGAAGGGTTTGCCCATAATCGCCACGCTGGGCATGCGCGATGGCGATCGCAGATCACAGCTTCTCGCACTAGTGACGCGTCACTAGTCTGCGCCGCTTAACTGCGAAGTTTTATTAAGAAAGAGTTATACCGCCGTCAGATCCTCGTTTGTTATTTAGCAGGGTGCACCACGAGCAGGAGAGGTTTACTTGGGGCACTTAGATGGTGACTGTGACCCTTACACCTATGTTTACTTTTGTGCCGATCACAAATTCAACGAAAACTGGTTTCTACCACTGGTAAAAAACAATCGTCTTCTTCAATGTCCCACTCACCACACAGACTTCATTCACTCTTCCTTCTTCATTCAGTCTATCACTCTTTGGAATGCACTCCCCCAAGAAATCAGGATGGTAACCAACCTATTAGCCTTTAAAGTTAAAGTTCGTGAGCACATTCGCAAGAAGCTGGCAGTATCATCATAACGGTATAGTTTTCTTGTTTGTCTTATTTGTTTTTAGTATATTCATATATTTATGTATAATAATTTGTGCTTATATTTATATATAATAAGGTATTTATATGTATTATATTTATAGTTTAGGTATCTTTATATTTAAATATTTATTCCCAAATGTTTTTTTTTTAATAATTTGCACCTACTAATGCTTGACTCTGCATCACACATAGATTGACTGGTAGAAAAATGCCTACGGCATTAAGTCCCCCTCTGTACATCTATGTGCGTAATGTATTAAATAAATAAAAGACTATTAATTATGAATGTTTTAAATTAATATAATTAATATAATCTTGTTTTATAAAAAATAAATAAATATGTCGCAACGACGAATAGACTTCATGGAATTTCGCGGCACCGACCCGACTCACTTAATGCTCTGTAGTTAATGTAAACATGTGCAAGTTGATAAAAAACTTGGACATGTTTCAACAAGGTTAAAAAAAACCACTTAAATTCCAAACAAAGCATTTTTTTTCAAATTTTAAAAACTATAAAAAGATATTATTTGAAAATAACACCAAGCTTAATCCTCAGGCGCAGGTGAGATTCGAACTCCAGGCTTTGCCATAATCGCTCCTCCCCAAGCACGGTAACGACTAAGCTAGCATGCCAGATGTTAAGTTAGTTGAAATTATGAACTACTACAATTACAGACAAAGTGAGTTTGTGTGCGTGTCTATAGTATAGAAACAACTTATAGAAGAAGGTCGTAAGTGAAACTGAAGCGTCAATCTATTGCTTTGTGAGATTGCTTATGGACTTATGAGCGCTACTGTAAATTGTCATGATAGTCTAGCGGTAAAGGCCTCACTTCCCAAGGACAAGGTTGTGGGTTCAATTATTGGCAAGTACCAGTGTGACTTTTTTCCAATTCACATGTACTTTCTTTGTTTAGTGACACTGGTTAATGAAAAACATTGCGAGGAAACCTAGACTTACAGTTAATATAAGTCTGAAATCGCCAACCTGTCTTGAGCAAGCGTGCAATACTCGTGCCTTATCTGTACGAGGAGTCCTGCAGTAAGTGTTATTATTATTATTTAAAATGAACTTTTACTCATTTTTAACTACGAGTGTACAATAATCTATAGGTATCACATAGACCGGTCCTGTGTTTCTCGCATACAGCAAATTCCCGCGAGGGGCCTACCTACGGCAGTGAACTTCTTGGGCTGAATGATGATGATGACTATTATTTGATAGAACCTTTTACTTTGCCTAAGAGCTATATTTTAAACAGTCCACTAGTTTAATTAAGAACCAAGAACACACCAAACAGTAATATATGAATATCGTGGTGATCAATGCTCGTGCCTTCTCTGTTTGATAAGAGGCCTTTGCTTAGCAGTGGGACAAGCATAGGCTGGTATTATTATTTAATTAAACATTGTCTTTGAACAACGATATCGTTTTTGATTGTCGTTGTCGTAAAAATAAGCGTGTACCTTATGGTACACGCTTATTTACGACAACGACAATCGACGACGAGATAAGACGTGTTGAAGACGTTACTGAAAATGTTAAAAGTCTCCAATCGTGGAGTAATTCAATGTATTATAACAGATTGAATTTCATGCGAATCCAACAAATGTTGTGCAGCGTCAGTTCTCGATTAGAAATAGGGTAAAAATCTGTTGTTCAAAATCGAGTAGTCAAGGTAAATCGAAATAAGAAGATGCAAAGTCCGTGAGCGCCGGGTTCGGTCGGGAGAGCAGTAACAACAGATATCCAAAAAAAAAGTCAAAGGTCGTCGTAACACGACATGAAAACATTCAAGATGCGAGCCACAAAAACCTATACCTACACCAATTCATTGGCTACACACAAATGACATAAACTGTCATGTCATTACATGTCTTGACTTTGTCAAGACGATCGTCATAAAACCCGTAATACACGTAAATAGCTATAATATAAACAAACATACATAAACTCACTGTTTCTTACATGGGGGTCGGCAGAAACTACAAAACGCGCTGCTACGAGCATTACTTACGTGTATAATTATTAGTTATAGCCGTGCGAGTGTTTATTTTATCAGAACGTATAAAGAAAATGTCACAAAAATATGTCAAAATATGTTTTAAATAATTGCAACATTACTAACTCACGGATGGAAATCAAAATAAAACAAACAATATCATACTCTTTAAAATTGATATTTTCCCGTCGAGTTATGCGGAGAAATGAAATCCATGATGTAGATTCAAATATTATACATTTTTTTGTAATATTATTAAGTCTTTGTCCGTGCTGGGCCATATAAAATCCACGTCCATTATGCTTACAGTGTTTTGAAACAAACCGAAAACTTTATTAATAATTTAATTACAAAATTAATTGAAAAATCCGCACAAGCGACAGCATAAAAGATCAACTAGCTTTATTAAACAACTAGCTTCTACCCCCGACTTCATCCGCGTAAAAATTCTTGCTCCCCCGACCCACGCCATCATATCGCCCGCCCGCGCTATTTCTTCGTTTTCGTTTATCGTTCTTTCAGACTTTTTTTTGCTTGTCTCCTAAGAGTACTAAAGTAATGTTATATAGCATTCCACAAGAATAGGGCTGTATGCTTTTTTTTTTAATCCGACCGATAGCTCAGACGACAGACATACAAACTTACTTACAAACAAACAAATTTATATTTATATTTATAATAAGTTCGCTCCTATTGATCACAATTAATTTTATTTGGTGGAGGCGGAAGCTTTATGTAACTTAATTGAAAATGTCGAGACTAAATCAACTTTGTGTTTTTCCCTTGAGCGTAGAATTTGAGGGTTTTGTTTCCATCTGTCACGGTTTTAATTAGAACTTCCTTAAACAACATGTATACAGACAGCAGGTATTGGAAAGTTGTGGTCAAATTAAAGGGTGTGATACAGACCGACACACTGAACCACATTCTCATTGGGACCAACATCGTAATCGAAAAATAAATCTGCAGACGGATGCGTGTTTTTTACCCGGTTTAAAAAAAATAAAAAAATTAATCGTCTTGAAAAATTCTTCACAGAATTTTATCTGTTTTTTGGGTATCTTGGTTAATTCCGTAATTAAGAATGCGCACTAAAATCCAGAAATAAATCTTGCTCAGAAACTAAAATTATAATTCTAATTTAATTAAATTAATTTAATTTATTTGATTAGACAACGACCATCCATATATATAGTAATTAAGGTACAATAAAATAATTTTAAGTTAGTTTAGCGTTACAATTAAAGAGAAACAAATTTTATTAAAAAGAAAAACAATATTTACATGATACATTCACCGAATGAAATGAATCACTCCTGCCTGACCAACACCTGCGTGAAGTGATTCCTTATCGGTGAGTTAAATTTGTTCACTTAAATCTTCAGAAAGCTATTAGCGACGCAGTTGCTGCCAAGCCAATAGCATTCTGAAGCTATTATTGTATTGGACCCTCAGGGTGTCCATTGTTTTCCACGTGTAGCTGGCCCACACGCTGCTTCTGGCGAAGGTCTGGCAGTAAACCTTAAACAACGTAATTTTAACCTCCTAACTACAACACGCAAACCTGCGCACCAGCATATTGCTTCTCACAGCAAGAGCTCTGCGCTCGCGTTCGATGTCTTCATGATCTTTAAGGTCCTCCGTTACGTAATGCCCTGGGTATTTAGTTTGTTTCGCCATTTGTAAGGGCTCGCCATTGAGGTTGATAGTTGGCTTGTATGACTGCTTCTTACCGGGAGCCTTAAAGATCATGAAAAGGCTTTTCTTACGATTATAAACTAGACCGTGGCTAGCAGCGTACCTTTTACAACATTCCAAAAGCTCCCTTATGGAGCCAGCCGTTGGAACCAGCACAAACAAACACCATATCATCCGCGTAGCCGAGGTTATTGACGCAAACGTTGTCAATGCAAGATCCAATCCGCTTGCTGCTGAGTCCACCGATTAGCTCATTGAAGTAAAGGTCTATCCCCCACCCTGCAGAGGGCGATGGCCGTCAGGGCAGGGAAGTCGGAGAAACACGCGTACACAGGCGTGCTTCTGTCAGTATCATATTGGACAATCTGTTTAAGACTCAATATTGCGCTTTCAGTGGATAGTCCAGGCCTGAACCCGAACTGTGCGTCGTTTAATTTCAACCATTTGTTCAGAGTTTGATCGAACAGATTGTCCAATACTTTTGCTAGCACAGTGGCAAGTGCTATGGCCTCAAATTGCTGCCCTGGCTTACCCCGGACCTGGTGTAGTATGGTTCGAATTCGTATCGCTGAATGCGAAACGCTGTTGTACCGTTATAAGAGTCTGACAGACTCTTACTGACTAAAAACCACCCGGTGTTCCATCTCACACCTACGTCGGGGTCGCGGGCACATATGATTCTTCCGCAGCCCCGACTGGTGCTGGCCCGCTTGGCGGGCCCCGTCTCGGGCGGGGAGAGTGAGGTGTACTCCCTTCGCAACGTCTGTGAGCGGCGCGCGCGGAACACTACGCGCGCCGCCTTCTCGGGTCCTGATGTTGGGGGCGACGGATTTCCCCGAATCCGTCGCCCCTGGACCCATTTAGGGGGGCCGGAAGAGGGCGTTGTCCGCCCTCCTCCGACGCCCGGAGGGTCTGCTGCGGGCCGGGTCGAGAGTCGAAATCTCTCTCTCCCTTTCCGCAGCCTCCTTCTCAGAGATGACCGTTTCGCAAAAGGAGACCACTGCGTCCCAGGACTCTGCGCCGCCAACCATCGCGTTCACGACGGCCGGCAGCGACAGGTCGTTGCCTACTTTGGTGATGAGGGCATGGCGCGGCTCCTCCCAAGCGGCACACTCTGCCAGCGTGTTGAGGCCGGCGGTAGGGCGTGACAGCCTCACCCACCATTCCGCCACCAGGACCTCGCGGAGCTGCAACCGACGCTGCTCGATATGTTGCTGCATCGGTCACTCGCTCCGCTCCCGCGCTGCCTCGCGCCACCGGTACAATGACGCGAGCACCTTCGCCTCCAGGTCCCAGGGCGGGGATCTGGCCAGCGCACAACCCGCCTCGAAGGAGATCGTGTGATACCCCCGAATGACTCTGACGGCCATCGCCCGCTGCGGTTTGCGCAGGACAGCTATACTGCCGGCCGTCAGGTCAGACGCCCAGATTGGCGGTACGTTGAGCGCCATGGATCGTACGATCCCCATTTAGAGCCGTTTACAGGCGGCGCTCGGGCCCCCCAGATTGGGAAGCATCGTTGCCTGCGCCCCGGCCGCGCCCAACAACTTGGGTGCCAGCCGCCGGAAGTGGGGTCCGAAGTCCCACCGGCTATCGAGCACCAATCCCAGATATTTCATGGTGGGCTCGACAGCGATCCGGACCGGCCATGAAACACCATGGCCTACGACTTGTTGAGGGCCACCTCCAGGCCGAGGCGCCATATGCGGCTCACCGTCAGTGAGGCCGCCGCCGTCGTGAACAACGCTGCCTCCCTGTGCGAATTCCCCCGGGCCGTGACCAGCGTGTCGTCCGCGTAAAACGTCAGGTCTGCGCCCGGTGGGAGCTCCGCCCTCAGCGCCCAGTCGTACCCGATGTTCCACAGGAGCGGTCCCACGACCGATCCCTGTGGAACACCGCACGACACCTGGCGCTGGTTTCCGCGATCACGTCCCATGTAGGTGACACACCTCCCGGCTAAGTAAGCCCCCACGATGCGGTGGAGGTAGAGAGGCACGTGGTGGTACCGCAGTGCCTCCCGTATGCAGCTCCAGGGCAGGGTGTTGAAGGCGTTGGAGATGTCCAAGGACACCGCCACCACTACCCCGCCCCGGGACACTGTTTCCTCCGCCAGGACTCTCACCCTTGACACAGCGTGGATGGTAGAGCGCCCATGCCGAAAGCCGAACTGGCTCTCGTCCAGGTCCGGCCCCTCTCTACACAAGTGGCCGACGAGGCGGGCTGCGAGTATGCGCTCGAACAGCTTGCCCACCTCGTCGAGCAGCACTATGGGCCGGTATGCAGACGGCGAGTCGGCAGGGCGCCCCGCCTTCCTGAGCAGGACCAGACGTCCAATCTTCCACAGACTGGGAAACTGGCCCCGCTCAAGGCACCTCGTGTAGAGTCCTCTCAGTTGGGGCTACGTTCTTGGCCCGGAGCCGCCCGGATTACGGCCGCCCTCATCTCTGCCTGTGTCACCTCTGGGACGCTGATGGCGTTCTCCTCCTCCTCCTCTGCAGACCCTGCGGCCGCGGGCAAAGCCATCGGCGGCGTAACATGCTCCGCTCTCACTCGGGTTGGAGACTCTCCGTAAGTGAAGTAACATAGAATACAACAGTTGATAATTGGCCTTATAAAAATTCTACTGTGGTCTTATATTTGGTGCGCTTTCACTGACGGCGGCCGTACCAGCGGGAGCCGGCGGGGAAGGTGCGGCGGGTGCGGGTGCGGGTCGCACGGTCACTGTGAGTGGCGGGTGATGCGCGTCGACGGGCACGAGTGGCTCGTCGGCCGCTTCTACTGACACCTCTCCCCTAAAACCTGTACTCAGGACAAAATCCAGCTGACGACCTAAACTATTTGGTACAGTGTTACTTTGAGTGAACTCGGAATAGGATACAAAACATTCATATTAATTACTATCTCCAATCACAATTATTTAGCTATATCTATCACATAGTTTATCTATTATTCTGAATAGAATCATGTAATCATTTTCCGAACTACCTGGTGGAATTATATGTTGTGTAAACACAAATACAAAAATCTGTTGTTTAAATAAACCGTTGCACAAACCATTTCGAAAACGCAGGTATCTATCGACGCATCCACGATAGGTACTTGTCGCAACTCATAACGGTGTGTGGCCACTAGAAACGAGCCTCCCTGTTTTCGACCATCCGCTTGATCAAAGCGAAGTATTTGATATCCCGGTGGGATATTTTCTGGATCATCTATGGATTCATTGTACCCAGATTCGGTGATTGCGTATAAGTCTGCATTTAATATTTCTATATTTCTTCTGAACTCATCTAACTTCGTTCGAAGACCTTGCACGTTTTGGTAAAATTATCGATGGTTTTAGTTTGGTGTATTTTTGATTGACTTGCGAAACCAAATCCACTCATTGAGTTCCGCATTCATGGGCCAGATTTCTGCTTGATTCAATATATCGAAAGAAGCATATTGAACATCAAATTTAAAGACAGACTAAAAAAACACTACCATTCGCGAAGAGACAAGAGTGATGGATGCCCTACAACATTTGCAGAAACTGAAGTGATTTGAAGGCGGGACACGTAGCACGCTAGATATAAAATGGAGTTAAAGGGCCACCATGCGGGCAGGCCTAAAACGAAAACGAAAACAAGGCCGGCCCCGAGAAAGATGGCCGACGAAATCGAGAAAGTAGGCCCCGAGAAAGATGGCCGACGAAATCGAGAATTACTTTCTCGATTTCGTCGGCCATCTTTCTCGGGTCAGAATTGACCTGCAGCACAGGACAACAAAAAGTGAAAGAAAATAAATTTATTTGACCCAGTTAAGGCACACAATCCAAAGCAAAAAAAATACAAGAAAATAGTAATGTGTGCCTCACGTCTGCACCAAATAGGCCCAGTTCAGCATAAATGCCATACAACTAAGTGCCTGACGCTGGTTTTCAACTAGACCCAATGTTAAGTGGCAGAAAAGGGACGAGGACTTTACCGTTCTTTATTAATTTCCTGTATCTTGTTGATCATTTAATTTATTTAAGTTATAGTTTATTTTTTTATTAAGGAATAAAGAGGCTTTATTATTATTAATGTTTTTAATGCCGTATTCGTACTCAAAGGTTTTTTGAAAGTGCAGTATCTGCCACATACCATATGAAATTTAGTAGTGAATGACGTCAATGAAACGTTATTTATGAAAGTAAATTGGAATGTTTTCTTAGAGAGCGAGTTATAACACCTTAAAGAGAAAACCCAATTGCCATAATTTTCATGACAGGCGTCACTGAGGTCTATAAGTGGCGGTAACCTGTCTTCCGAAACCGTAACTATAGTAACCAGACATTATGAATAGTGATGTCACTAAACATATCTAAGCAAGTCCCCCCGCCTCTAAGTACAAGTGAGCCGTAACATATGCAGGCAAATCTTATTATTCACGTCCTCTATACCTTAGTGAGCGGCTTAACTATATGTTCTAATTGATTTCATTTTAATAAACACAAGAGTTACTATTTTTCTTGGAGATGGGATAAATTATTTTGTTGAGAATATTATTTGGCCACAAACGCGGACGTTTTTTCTTAACGCTGGTCCCAATGAGGCTTTGTTGGTTTAGTGGTCGCAAGCGCTACTGCTGAGCATGAGATCCTGGGTTGAATTCCGTAAAGTATTATTGGGTTTAGTAATCTGTTAGCTCTCAGTGGCGGCCCGGAGTCCTTGCAATAGGCTTGTCATCTTTAAGTCCCATGTACTATGGGGGGTATTAAATGGGACTTAAAGATGACTACAAGCGGGTGTACTAAAGGTACACCTCCGCCCAACCTTTTAGAGAATGAATATAAGTGTAATGTTATGTTATGTGTGTGTTATACAATTATCACTCTTATTTTAATTTATTTATGTGGTAAAAACAAGATTTCTATCAATCATTATAGATTATTGCCCAACCCCGTGGAACCCCGACGGGGTTGGGCAATAATCTATAATGATTCTTATAAAATATTATCTTCATTGTAATCTGCCTTATCCACATAATTTCAGGTTTAGGAAATCCCAGTAGAACGCATAACTAATGTAGGCAGGGAACCCTGAATTAAATTCAAACCATTAGAGAGGCTACACTCTCGTGCCTACATAATATTAACAATATGAATTTATCATTCTGAAGGTGACCTATGTAAACAAGGTCTTATAACTGTGAGTAGTACCTAGTGAGTAGTTCACGAGACCTGGAGGTAATCGCGTAACACACTAACGGTAGCAATGGCTTTCATTTCATTGCGTTATTTACGTTTTTGAGCAGACAAATTTTCGAACAGAAGCAAAGGATTTGGATATGGGTGTTTCTCTGTGTCGGTGTCGTATAACTGGATGCGCCTGTACGCCGTCTCTTGGCTCCTATAGTTACCAGTAGATACGTCGCTTAGTTAACTTACGCAGTGCGATTGTTGTCGCTCATTGTTTTTTGTCATTCAGATTTGTCTACGATAGGCGGCGGTCGAACGGGTCGTGGAATTGTCCACGCGTCCAGTGTAATCTCTACTTTGCCTAAGATCTGGGAACTTGTTTGTGAAGTTTGGCCTGGGGTGTAGGCCCCATCCTTGTTTGTAGCGGGCACATATGCGCGCTCGCTGTCTTTTACTCGTACCGCTCGAGTAGGCAGAGCTTGTTGGATGGTGAAATGAGCGACGGCGCGCCGGACCCTACGTCCGTCATTTCTGACCCTCCCGCGCTTGCCGGAGTTGCTGGCCCACATTCACATAGGCACTTGGGACAAGAAGCGTCCTAGAGGCTTCGATATTTCTAATCGCTTTGCTTCCGTGCTTATTCTTTTTCTTGATCTTTTGGCAGCCAAATGCAATTGCTCGTTTTTTGAAACGAATTCAATGAGTGTGCACTGGTTTTTGCCACACTTACAGATGAACCACCACTCAATTCCTTCTTTATTTTACTGCTGATACATGGGCGGATGATTTTCACGCCGATCTTTAGTCCTGCCGTATATATACTTACTGAAGAATCCCTTTTTTTGTGCCGATATCATATTTTGGCTCTGCTTTACGCGCAGCCTTGATGATAAAGAATTTCATACATACTCTGCACTGAATGTTCTTAGTGTTCATTTGATTTATACTCCACGAGGGTCTGTCCTTCTGAAAGGTACTTTCGCATTCCCAATACTGCACTATGTTTTCATGAAAAACGATAAATCTACTTTCACTAATTTCACTTTGTCCCTAACTGTTTCGTTGTCTGGTCCCGAATTAAGTGGGTCCGTGTCGTTCTTAAATATTTTTATTTATACTAATTTTCACAGTATTTCTTTCTAACGTTTTGCGGGGTTTACGAGACCCCTTTGGAGTCTTCACAGTCTACAATTGACTATAAATAGTTCACTTTATAACCCGCGTCCGTGTGAAATATTCCGTTCTACCCATTTGTAAATGACGGGTGGCTTAACAGTCGTGCGCGTGAGTGAGCTCTAGTGCGCTAGCTCCGTAGGCACGTCCTCGCGTCGTCCCGTCGTCCCTAAAAAGGAGTCCACCAAATCTACGCCACCCATGTGAGCATTATACTCTTTGATCAATTTGGGACGTGAACTGGGTATCCGCCTTTGATCTTTTTATCTGTCAATATCTTCTAAAGTCAAAGTCAAAGCATTTATTTTAAATAGGCCCATAAAAAGGCACTTTTGAACGTCAAAAATTACATTAAAAATATAACTGATTCTAGGCGCCCCTTCCAAAAGGTAGTTTCATATGGAGAAGAAGGGGCAAGAAACTCCACCGTTACTCTTTTAAATAATGTTTTACAATATTTTGTATACGTTAATTATATTTTTATATGTGAAGACGATGCACCAAGATTAAAAATACTATACCACAATTGGTAAGAATAATTAAAAATAAAGCAAAGGCAGATAAATTAATCACGCAATAGGTACATTGTGCTCACATATTTACAAACATTGTAAAAATATATGATTTTCCTAAAATATTAACTAGGAATAAGTCAGTGCGTGACTAAGTAAAAAAATAAAAATAAAAAATTAAATTAGCAACTAGTGTGATTTTGTCTAGACGGGATTGTCCTATGGAGCTGGACCATCATTTGTCCAAACATTCTTATCTTGTATATAATCCTCTAATTTGTAATAAGCTTGTCTGCAAAGTGTACTTTTTATACGAATTTTAAATTTTCTTTCATTTAATTGCAATATATCACAAGGTATTTTGTTTTAACATTTAACACAGTAACCCGTAAATGATGTATGTACTTTAGCTAATCTGAAAAATGGTTTATCTATTTTATCTTTATTTCTAGTATTTAAATTATGTCTATCACTTATTATATTAAAAAGATGTAGATTTTTTCTTACATACATAATATTTTCATAAATGAATTGGCAAGGTACTGTCATAATATTAATCCCTTTAAATAGTTCACTGAGAGATTCCCGACGAGGAAGATTGCATATGGCTCTGACAGCTCTCTTTTGCAAAATATAAATGGATTCAATGTCAGCAGCCCGACCCCACAGTAAAATGCCATACGACATAATGCTGTGGAAGTTGCTAAAATAGACCAAACGCGCGGTTTCTACATCTGATAACTGTCTTATCTTTCTAACAGCGTAAGCGGCCGAGCTTAGCCGCCCCGCAAGAGATGTTATATGTGGTCCCCATTGTAATTTCTCGTCCAGCGTGATTCCTAGGAAAACCGTCTGATTAATAAATTCCAGTTTTTCTCCATTCAATATGATGTCACATTCGCTACTTCTAACATTAGGCAATTTAAATCTAATGCATTTGGTTTTTTTTTTCATTTAGTACCAAATTATTTACCGTAAACCGATCTTGGACTTGAAGAATCGAGTTATTCACGTCGTCCAGTTTTTGTGACCGTCGGTCTATTTTAAAGATTAATGATGTGTCATCTGCAAATAACACCATCTTCGGTTGATTTTTAAGTACTTGGGGTAAATCATTAATGTAAACTAAGAAGAGGAATGGACCCAATATCGAACCTTGAGGAACGCCCATTTCCATTTCATACCCTAATGAGTTTATGCCGTTTACTTGAACTTTAACCTTTCTATCTTTCAGGCATGATCTAAGTGGATGAAGATCTGTATTCCTAACCCCATTGTGCTCCAGTTTCAGAAGAAGGGCCTCATGGTTTACGCAATCAAATGCTTTAGAGAAGTCGCAAAAGATTTCAATGGCATCTTTTGCTTCTTCCCAGGCGTTAAAAATGTACATTATTAGAGAAACACCAGCGTCAGTGGTACAACGCCCTTTGATGAAACCGTACTGTTGTTGTGTCTACAGGTTGTGAACAGTCAATGTCGTCACAACCTGACATATGTCCGGATATATGTTGGCGTTAGCACAACTTGCTTATTGTCCTTCCAGCTGACGGTGGTAATATGTTCGCCCTCAAAATTTGTGACGTATTCCTCGTATGAACCGCGGGGTACTGAGGTATTCATAACGTCCTGTTTTGTGGCAAGCTTTCATGATTTGTCAAAGTGGTTTCTATGTATAGTTCCTAAGGTATTAATTCCTTCCTTAGCCAATATGCACATTAAAGGCTAGGATGTGAAAAAGTAGTCGAATTACACGGTTGTTTTGTTGCCTTGGAACGACCCTCAGTAGCTTTAGTACAATTTGTCCCACCACTCCAACATCGGGTTCATTTGGTAATCTATCATCAGTCTCTTTTCCAGCATAAATTTGAAATCTGTATGAATCTCCCATCAGGTTGCAGAGCAGAAATTGTTTGAACCCCCATTTGTGGGGTTTGTTGCGTAGGTACTGTATGAGAAAGTAAACTATTTTGGTGGAGTACATTTGTTCATCTATCGATAATCTCTGTTCTATTGTTATGCTTGAAAATTTAAGGTTAAGGTGGTCTATTACTGATCTCAGTTTGTGCAATTTGTCGAGTCGGGGGTAACTCACAGGTAAGTGATTTTCATTTTTATTTAAATGAAGAATCTTTCGTTTTTTTTAATTTGTTGACCGGAATTACGTCATTGATAGGCAAATTGCAGTTCCTCGCTTCCTCCAAATTTGAAATTATTCTCATCGAATACGAGGGATTGCTTCTTTAATACTAAATTCCTTGTGTTCATTCTAAAAGCCGGAAGTCGTGAACGTGTATCTGGTAATGGTTGGAGGCTCAGGGTAACTCATACCCATCTGAATCCATGCCGTTATCAGAATGCTCTCCATTTTACAAGTGACGAAGCAGATCCTCTTCCCATCAAAAAGCACCACACAGCATGTACACTGTACCCCCACTGAACTCAAAACATTATCAAACCAGTCAAAACTAAGCAGATGAAAAGCCAGTAATAAGTTATCAAAAGGGACGTTATTGCCTGATGTATAAAGTTAATACAAGTAGAAAATGTTACTTTTGAAACCATTAAAAAAATGAAAACAAAAATAAAACGTTTGCGACAAGTTTTTAGACTTACCTTCTTCCATCTTGTATTTTTTTTTTATAAAGTATCTGTGTTTTCGCGGCTGATTCAAAAGGAAATAAAATTTACAGCACGGCCACACTTGCGACAGTGGATAATAAATCCATGATGTCAGAACTATCATGTGTCAAGTCTTTTTTTTTTTTTTGGTACAAAAATAAGCAATAGTATGATTGACCATTCAGCCGGGCTCTACAATTACAAAAAACATAGTAACCGGTTGAGAACGCATTGTATCGTTTTCGAAACTCTTTGCATTTAAGGGCTAGATTAGCAGGATGTACCCTTTACTTATTTGCGAGTATCAAAATAATATGTAGCATATATCAACGTATTGTTTATTGTATTGACATAGAAGCTTGTATTTTTTAGAGCGCCAAGGTATTGTAGATATACGTATTTGATATAAATTTCAACTTGAAACCTCCAGAAAAAGGTTCTCGACAGACTGACAGACCATCAGCCAGACTGACAGACAGACGGACAATACAACATTGTAAAACAAACAATGTATTTAAAATATTACGCTTATGTGAAAAGCAACATCGCGTAATGGGCAAACATAAATAAGTAATTCCTTATGAAGCACTCATGTAGAAACATTTGCATATTGATGAAAAATAACATTTCACACGCGGATGTCAGCATAATAATTTTAATTATTCGTGCTTGCTCTAACAGTTGTAGAAGACGTTTAAAAAGATTAATGTTAAAAGCACTATTTTGCAATATCCAGACTGATGTATATTGATTCAGTACTTCAGACCAGCCTTTGAATCTACGATAGAATACTCTTCATCATGTACATCATATGAATTACATATATAAATGTTGATTATTTCACATAGGGTAAAGAAGGTTGTAGGCTATTTATCATCACGCTACTATCCTATAACAAACGAACAAAAGAAAGAAAGTCTAAAAGTTAGGTTAGGTTAAAAAAGTCTAAGTCTTAGGTTTCTCCTAAGCGAAAACAAAATAAAAGCGCGGGCGATGCAATGCGACGCGTTTGATCGGGGGCGTTTATCGATTTATTAGATGTTGTCTTTGACGTGACAACGCCTATTAAATCAATAAACAAAATGTGGCTGTTATTTTAGTATTTTGTGTATCTTGCGACTTCTTCGCGAAAGTCGGATTTTTTCAATAGAGTTTAAATTCTCTTTGGGTTTAAGATGAGAAGTTTCGGTTAAAATTGTTTTTTTTTTAAATTCTTTTCAGTAAATTATTCAAATATGCACGAAAGTTATTACTAAAATTATTAATTTTACGGTTTTCTGTGCTCTGGTGTACATGCGAGAACTTTTTTTTTAGACACCCTTCACGTTCGTCATTCGATATTAATTTTAATGGAATCAGTCATCTAACTACATTTAATCTTCACTTTCTAAATAACTACGAGACCCGCCCCAGCTTTGCATGGTTTTAACAGCATGATGAATAATTGAGATTTATTTATTACTTGTGAGTTTATAATAATGTATCACACTTATACTTTTCGGAATTAATACTCCAAAGGTCTGTTGCGTTGTTTAGAAGAAGAACGCGGTCACACAAACAGATAGAAAAAGTGACTTTATTTTTAAAAAAAAAACATAGTTTGAAACATGCTTTGAGACGCATCCAGATTAAACTTAAAATCATTCAGCAACCTGCTGACGTCGACGTGGTCAAAAATAACGGTGGGCAGTTCACGCATTGCCTTTGCTACAAAGGACGGCACGTCGTCGGGGTCAGTCTTGTTAGACACTTAAAACATGTCTAGGAGAATTCTCTGTCCTTTTTCGTCCCTCCTGCGGGATGTCATTCGGTCGGCTAAGTCGACCGACGTGTACAGTATCGTATTTGCACTGTGCATCTCGTCTTCAGTGTAGCTCGAGGTGCAAATCTGCATGATGCTAACTTCGTTCATGACGTCTAGTTGGTGTTGCAGGAGCGGCAGGAGCTCCTTGACTATGAGCTTTTCAGAACCCATGACGGCGACGGCTAACGCCGCGGCAAGTGTGAATTAATTAATTCGTAGCAAAGAGTGATACGCAAACTTATCCTAACTTCCTAATTGGCAAAACTTCACAGACGCGATGGGTATCGATAGCTATATATTAGTCCTTCAGACCGTATTATGACTACCGACCATGGCAGCCAATCTCAAAGAAGACTAGCCTACGGCGCAGGAGATATTACAGTGCACAATCATGCACCCAGACACAGGTACACTCTCTCGTCCTCCACTCCCTATACCTAATCTATACCTATCTTTGTACAAGTTGACCCGTAAGTCGACCTCAAGCCGTAGGCGGGTGATAGATTGGGTAACAAGAGTCAACAATACCCATCCAAGCACGATAGAACAAACAAAACGATTTGCATCCGTTACGTTGTAGAAGAATGCCAATGAAATGCCATTGTGACATGTTATCACCAATCAAAAGCTGTTATGGCACAATGGCATGCAAGCTATGTCATAATATGTTTCCAATTTTTTTTTTGTGCAAATTACTGTCATTTGTATTGTTGGCCTTACAGTCATAAAATGGGAATCACGTTCATGGGAACAGTTTAACCACGTTCTTAGTACGATATAAGATTTCAAAGAAAGGTAAACCTTTCCTGAAAGCCAGTTTTACTACCTATGGATAAACTTCATGTTTATGTCAATAATTGTTAGTACATTGTTAGTTGTATTTATTTTGGCAAATTGCCAACCAATGACAACACTCTACATGAGCTCAGATGACCAAACAAACAAACACGAAATACCACCGAAATATAAAAAAAATACTTATATCCACCAAAAAAATACTCAATGAGCTTTTGATGTGTCGATTTAGTTGTTATTACTTTGACATCCTGCTTAATGTTCCCATAAATCATGTAAAGCTATTAAGAGCAATGTGTTGACATCTAGAAATATCAGATTGAATTATATTGAAATATGCTACACTGAAAAAATAATAATAGAAAAAGTAATGTAACGGGCAAAAAATTTGTATCTTTATATTGGATTCAGAGTAGAGACAGCTGGTGAAATTAAATCAACTGTAACAGCTTGTGAAAAGTGATTTGATTTTTTTAATACGTAAGTCAACGTGTTTATTAACATACTAGCACTTCGCCTGCGACTTCGTCCGCGTAGTTTTTGTGTTATCTCCCACAAAATGTAACAGTCCCTCCACTCCTTTTAACCGGTAGTTCTGGGAAAAATGGTTCCAATATTTTACTTACTTTGGCTTGATCCAGTCATGCAATGACCCCCTTTTGCTGGTCCATTTAGAAAAAAAAAACTATCTGTGTCAAACGATACAATAAAAATAAACGATAAAATATATACGGCTATTCGGTTACCTTGAATAAGGATCAAGGTAACCGAACAGCCGTATATATTTTATCACTCTCTTTAATTCGTTAGTTATTTCGATTTCTGTATGAGTACATAATAACGAAGGTCTAATAAGCGTCCATCTCATTTATTTATCAGTCTTTTTTGTTTCCCCTCTATTCACCCCTTTAATGGTCGAATTCCCAAAAAATCCCTTCCTCGAACATTATAGAAGGAAACCTTAATTTCTGATATTATGTTAGTCATTCAGCACTTTGCCCGCGACCTTATTCGCCTGAATTTTGTACTTTTCCCTACAAATTTCACCACCCTGTTTACCCCCTTTAAATGGTGGTAGTAATGATTTATTTATTTATGTCAAATCAAGTGTTGGTTTGCTAGGAGCATGTCACCTACCACGCAGCGTAGGTCTAAGTACTGAGCGAAGTACCTAGCTGTGTGCAGATTCGCTTGAGAGTGAAGCACGAGCTACACTCCCAAGCGACACGTCTGCGGACTGCGGAGAAAACAAACGAAAGCAAAGAGTACCACGAGTCAAAATAGGCGCGCGCTCGAAGCCCTTATCGGGGCTTGCAAATACCATTTCACCCAACTGCCCCAGACAGAGGGTAATGTTTTTCTCTACTCGTTTGTGGTCACAATATATCTTTTACCTTTATATTTTTATGCCCGTGCAAGCATCATAACTATCCTGGTTTCTCCCTCATTCGCAAGTTAAGCTTCTCTTAGTGGTTCGTTGAATTTTATGTTGCTACCGAATGAATTATAACTGACCCTACTTTGTGTATTTTTTGTGAATTTTCATAAAAGTAAAAAGGACACAGCTTCCACGAGTAGGGAATGGTAAAACTATTTTTCATGCAAAAAGGAAAAAAAATAACGAATTCTGCTTTTAACCGCGCTCTTCGTTTGGATATATCCCGTATTATTTACTATTAAGCATCAGACTTATAGTACACCATTTGGTGAAAACATCATTGTATAGAAATTAAATGACATTTAGTGCATTTAAAATCCTGTTTGTATTAAAAAGTCTGCAAACTTTTCCTTGACTTAACTTACAGACTACACATACACAACATTTCCAAGCAAAATTACAGGTTCCTTTTTCAAAGGTAGCCAGTGAAAAGGTTAACCAAGATCAAAGCATCCCAAAAAGCTAAGTGATAAGAACAATCGTCTCTCATTTGCATGGTAATCACTGGGTCTCGTCAGTAGCTATGCTTAACGAACAATTGACACATAAAATTATCATATCTAAAACGCCCCTAGCGGTGGCGAAATCTGTTTCGAAATTCTCCCAATAGTTACTTTACTAAGTAATTCTGAATAAAAAGCAGAAACGAGGGTTCTTCCATTACATATATCTTCAACTGTCAAGCTGTCAAAATTGCCAAGTCTGCTACAGCCGTAGACAGATCAACCAATAGACCAAGGTACTCTGTAATCGCGATCGCGACAAAGATAGTCAATGTGTTCGTTTATTGTTGTCCCTGAAACTGCGTTCCCTGTTTTATGGAATAGAGAAAATGATTTTCCGGGTAATTAATAAAACAGACACGAGATTTTTTATTTTGTTTTTATAAATAACATAAATATACCAAACACACTCAATTATAAAATGAAATACACACTTTGTTGATTGCTAAACAATCTTAATTTTGTAAACATATTTCTAGCTTTTTCTTTCGGCTCATAGCTGTTTTGTATTCTTATAAATTCGGCTTTGAAGGTATTTCATGGTAATTGCTCTATTAATCAAGTGTAGTGAAAGATTTCTCATTGACATTTTGTCAAATGAAAGGCACACATTAATGTTTTTTCCTGCTGCATCTACTTGTGTCTTTATTGAATGCAATGCTTCTTTGCTAAATACAGGATTACCATCTACTGATCGATACCAACAAACCAATGTTTGTGAATCTGGAAGGCAAGTATTCAATTGTTAATTGGCGTAAGCATAAGCACGTGGACCGATGAAATGCAAACATAATGCAAACTTTCTCAATGAAGAGGAGAATATTGTTTCGTTTTTCCAACTATATCCAAATTATCAGGGATTAGCATGTGAGCATATTCGTATGGTATCAAGGATTTAGTTTTTAATTCCGAAATAATAACTGATTATTCAGCAATTCGTTTCATTAGACGCCTGTTTGTTTGCCGTTCAGCACGTATTTTTTTCTAAGATTGCAACAAACTCGGGTTTTTTTCTTTAAATCCGCTCTAAGTTTTTTGTTCTTGTCATATCTTCCTCTTAAGGTGCTTTTTATTTTTGCATACTCGAAAATTGGCACTTGAAGTTTTGGATGGTACTGGATCGGCACTTTCCTCAGGTATTGAAATCTAAAACATTCCATAAAATTATTGATAAGGTGTGAATTCATATTAAAAAAATACCTTGGTGGACTTTTGTGGCAGTTGTAATAGTGATACTGATAATGACTTTGATAAAGTTGTATTATCATTTTCAACAACTTGTATGGGCAATTTAAAACACAAAACTATAAACAAGTTAAATAAATTACAACATTATTTTAATACAATAAATTCTTACCGCATTTGGTACTGTGTCAGGATACAGAACTGACATCTTTTTCTTTTTTATTATTAATTTTTCCGGCAAAAGATTGCTACATATTGTAAAAAAAATCCATTAAAAAATAATATAGAACGGCGAAATATAAGAGTGATCTAAAAAAATATGTGTTCGCATGTACCTGAGTTAAATTACCTTTTGCTCATTTCAGCAACAAAAAAACTTATTAAAGAAATGATTAGACAGCGAGATTTTCAATGTTGCAGTCTCATACATTTGAATAATAACTTTCCTGTACATTTCGAAGAATACAGTGATATAAATTTACCAAAACAATTTTAATCGAAAGCTCTTGGTTATCAGATAAGTACCTCATTGAAAAGGTCGGGTAGAAATATATTCACTAGCTTCTGCTCGCGAATTCGTTTGC
This sequence comes from Dasypolia templi, assembly GCA_963555695.1. Taxonomy (NCBI): domain Eukaryota; kingdom Metazoa; phylum Arthropoda; class Insecta; order Lepidoptera; family Noctuidae; genus Dasypolia; species Dasypolia templi. The sequence continues at coordinate 4,488,916 of OY743137.1, read as the reverse complement.
GTAGAATTCGCAAGATGCAGAAAAATGCTATAATAACAGCCACATTCTAATAAAACTCCTTCCCGATCACCCGCGCTCTCACTTCGTTTTCGCTTAGCGTTCTTTATGTCTTTTTTCTTCTGCTCGTTTTCTAAGGGTCGTAGCGCGATGTTTATTAGCCTACAACCTTCTTCACCCTATGTGAAATAATCTACATTAATACCCTCCTAGATTCAAACCGCGCCGGTGTGAAGTACTGAATCAAAATAAATCAGCCTGGATAGCAATACTGCTTTAAACATTAATCTTTATAAACGTCTTATACAATTGTTGGAGCAAGCACGAACGATTCAAGTTATTAAGCTGACGTCTGCATGTGAAATGTTATTTTTCAACAAAACGTAAATGATTCTACATGAATGCTTCAAAAGAAATTACTTACTCAAGTTTTCTCGTAACGCTATGTAGCTTTTCAACTAAGCTTTGCAGTTTTTTATACGATCATTCGTTGTCCGTCTGTCTGTTAGTCTGTCAAGACCGTTTTTTATTAAGTATCAAGTTGAAATATATTTCTAATACGTAGGTCTACCCCTTGAAGCTCTAAAAATCAAGCTACAAGTGAAGTAAATGAAAGTAAGTAAACTAAGTCAACACAATAAAAAAAAATGCAGTAAATTATATTACAAATTTTTATACTCGCAAATATTTTTTTTTGACAAGATGCAAGGTGTCAAAGCACAAGTAAAAGAAAAAGTCCAAAAATCATTCATTTGTGATTTTATCACATAACAAAATATATTCAACTTACTAAGTAAATACTCATAGAATACTCAAAACTGTGTATATGAGGCATATTCTCGCTTTTACTCAAATTATTTTAAGATCCGTGCAATAGAGGTGAGCTTATTATCATTAAACAGATACAAAATCTAGGCTAGGATAAATTCCCACTTAAAAATATATAAAATGTACGACTTAGCCGTTTCGTCGCACAGACACTTTTATAGGCTTATGGTAAGAAATTAAGTCACTGGTATATGATTTTGTATCATGCAATAGTTAAATAGTACGGTCAAGCCATACATTTTGAACAACATGTAAGGTTATTAGAGTTGGGCCTTGTAGAATTAGGGGCTTGGCTGTACTTTACCTGATAATTTTTAAACAGTGGGATGTCTTGTCGACGATGGAAGCTTGTTTTTTATCACTTACTTTTATTTTTCAAAAAATTAACCATAGAAAGGGTCACAGGTATACGTGGGAAAGGCAAGACAGTAGAAACATGATCGACTTTGTGATTGTGGATGAAAGATTAAAGAGTAAAGTCACAGATGCTAGAGCATATCGGGGTGTTAACGTAGGGACTGATCATTATCTGGTTGTGTGTCGGGTGGATGGCCTGTTCAGGCATCGGCGTTACCGAGTTTAAGTTCCTGTGATTGCTCTAGACAGAATAAAAGTAGAAACACTGCAAGAATTGGAAGTAAAAGAGGAATATAATAGATATAATAGATAAAATATTTGATGATACGAATGATTACAGTCTAGAAGAAGTATGGGATATAGCAAAAGATAGTATGTTGCAAGTAGCTACAAAAGTATGTGGTCTGGCACAGAGGAGTGTGGTAGTAAATCGAATGATTCATGGGTAGATGTTGAAGTTAAAGAGGTGGAGGGAGAGAAAAAAGAGGCCTCGCTTAATGTGTTAGCCTGTCAGACCCAAAATAGGATAAATCAGGCAACAAATGTGACCGATGATTTAGAAAGAGTGAAGAATAAATACTCCGAGATGAAAACGAAAGTGAAAGAGATGATAAAATGAAAAAGGATAAAATGGAAGAAAAGTACAACAGGAAGTTCTCTGATAACTTCAGGGCCAATGTTAAGCTGTTCCGGAAACAGGTAAGATTGGCTCGCGGAGTGACAGGAACATCGAGAATGAATGTTAACAGAGCAGAAGATGGATGTTTACTGAGCGAAGAACGTAAGGTCTTGGAATGCTGGAAGGGATACGTTGAATGTTTTTTTTCTTGTCAGGGTGGTTTGCAAGGGGTGGGTAACTGGGCAGACGCCAGTTTTCAAGATCCAAGCTCAGAAGTAGATGAAAAGAATGAAACAGAAATAGATGAGCATGTAATGAGCGCTGAAAGGGATGAAAGTCGGGAAAGGATACGACAGAGTGTCTGCTGAAATGCTGAAGGGCGTTGACAGGGTGGTGGCAGGCCTGTTGTGCCGAATCTTTAATATGTGTTGGAGATATGGCCGTGTACCGGATGATTGGTGTAAGGCTGTAATCGTACCACGGGAAAAGGCTCTCAGCAGGAGTGCAATAACTACCGCGGCACCAATGAAGCGGTAGTTATTGCACTCCTGCTGATTTTGAGTGTTGTCGGCAAACTGTATGCGAAAGTTTTGATAAAAAGAGTGATAAGAATGACAGATGAGAAAATATGGGATGTGCAGGCAGGATTTAGAGAGGGAATGGGCTGTATGGACCAAATCTTCTCCTTAAGATGCGGAGCCGAAAAACATCTGGCAAAGCACAAGAAAGTCTACTGTGCTTTCTTTGACTTGGAGAAGGCCTATGACGGTGTGTGGAGGGAAGAACTGTGGTCGACACTAGCCTTGTACGGTGTGGACTGGCGCTTGGTACGGGCACTGAAATCTTTATACACGGATTCGAGTGCGTGTGTTGGGATAAATGGGGCATACACGAACGGGTTCTGCATCTCAAGGGGTTGTGTATCGTCATCGTGGCTATTCAACCTGTACATGGATAGTTGTCTGACAGATTTGAAAGAGGGTGAATATGGATTGACGATGAATGAGTTGCCTGTCAAATGCCTGCTTTATGCAGATAATCAAGTTCTACTTGCATCGTCAGCAGAACAGTTGCAAGACATTGTGACTATGATGGATGAAGCTTATAAGATATAAGAAATCAACATAAATGTAAATAAGACGAAAGTCATGGTGTTTGAAAGAGAAGAAGATTCATCGGTGTGTGATTTGAAAATAAATGATAAGAGTGTGGAACAAGTAAGTGAGTTCGTATGTTTGGGGAGTCTGTTTACAAGAGATGGAAAAATTGATGGAGATATGGAAAGGAGAGTGAATCCGGGAAATAAAGTGAATAGTGCTACACATGCAGTTGTGGCCAACGAGTTGATGTCCAAAAAGGCACGACTGGCTGTTTACAATGGTGTGCCTACGCTTATGTATGGAAGTGACTGTTGGGTGTGGTAAAAAAAGCATGAAAGCAGAATAAATGCTGTGGAAATGCGTTCCTTGCGGAGCATGTGTGGTGTGACTATGAATGATAGGCTGAGCAATGATATGATGAGGCAGCGGTGCGGTTTAAAAGAAGATGCAGTGACAAAAATTTAAAATAGTATGCTTAGATGGTTTGGTCATGTTGAGAGGATAAATGAAAGGAGACTAACAAAAAGTATTTACAAGGCAGATGTGAGTGGAAACGCCGGGAGGGGATGTCCTAGGAGGACATATAGTGACCTTATTGGTGATATTCTTCAGAAAGGTCAGGTGCGTAGTAGAAGTATGAACGGTAACGAGGCAAAAGGAGTATGTAAGGATCATAGCAGGTGGCGTTCTGTGGTTTCTACCTACACCCATGGGAAGAAGGTATGAGTGTTTGTATGTACGTATGTATTTTAATTTTACTTTTTTGTCTAGTATATTCTTTATTAAATTGATAAGTCTGAAGTCAACGAAGTTATTACTTGAGCGGTTTACAGGGAGCCACTGAAGATTTCCACTATCACGTCTTGGCAACATCATCAGACCCTTGTTACCAAACCCAATCCATTGGACTCGTCAAAACAAATAACATGAGCACAGGCTCGAGGGATTTACTAGTAGCCACTGAAGAGTTCCACCTCCTGTGTCTGTTATCAGACTCTCCCCGATCTTTACAACTCGTCAAAACTAGTATTTCGAACCTGAACTCGACAGGTTTTTAACTAACTGCCTCCTGGCTCCATCATCAGGCTCCAGACACCAAGAGCAATATATTGGACTCATCAAAACTAATCGTATGACCCATAAGTCGAAGTAATTATTAGTAGCCACTGAAGAATTCCACTATCCTACTCCTTACTCCATCATCATAATTATTAGCCCAAACTTGAGAGTACTCGACTAGTAAACCTAGTAGCCACTAAAGAGTTCCACTATTCACCTCTTGGCTCGATCATCAGATCAGTTCCAAGATACCAAATTCTAGTTTTGCTATCCGAACTACTTAAACGTATAACTTATCATTTCAATACGACAATTTTATTACAAGTAGGTTAAAAATTGAGTTCTAATTTCATTGCATTGAAGTTTGAATAATACTGAAATCTTATAGATTTTCCTGTAATCTGTAAGTAACGAACTCATGTCTGTATTTTTTTTTAATTTTAGGTTCGGTAGTTTCAGAGATAAGGGGGTAGAGTCAATTTTCGTAAACATTCTTAACTGACTTCAAAACTGTTGATTTTAAAATTATACACGCTTTTCAGGCCTTCACAACAAGCCCTTTCATTTGATAGGTCACTCGGTACAGCTTGCAAAACTTTTGTTTTTAATTTTCTAGTTTTCCCTCAAACGTGACCCCATATTCACAGAACACATAGTAAGTCATAGGCATAGTCGTTCATAGTCACAGAAGTTCATATGTGTATTAAAGTTCAACTTTATCAGTCTTGTAGATTCAAAGCAAATTGGCTGTGACAGACGGACAGACAGGCAGACACACGAGTGATCCTATTAGGATTCCGTTTTTGATTAGGACGTCCGGAACCCCAAAGAATATTGGATACCCTAAACATAACATAACATAACATCACGCCTGTAATCCCAGAAGGGTTAGGCAGTGGTGTAGCTATGTACACCCACTTTTCGCCAGTTATGTTTAAGTCCCATGTAATAGGGGACGAACCTATTGCCATCAACCGGGCACAAATCCAGACTCCGGGCTGCTACTGAGAAATTCTAGATAGAAAAACTCATAAACATTTTGCCCGACCTGGGAATTGAACCCATGACCTCATGCTCAGCAGTAGATCTTGCGACCACTCGACCAACGAGGCAGTACCCTAAACATTAAACAAATTACACCTTGCTCGATCCGGATTCAAATTCAGGACCCCAAGGTAAGCTGCAAGGTAAGCTGCTTGGGATAGATCGAGATGACTTTTACAATCATTGGTTTAAGTAGTAGGTATTAACATCATTAAATTATCTGATTACAATAATCTAGAAACCTAGATACAATAAATGTTCAGTAATCCAATTTTAACGATACTGGTTATGCACACACATGATGGAAGGGACAAGAACTCACAACCCGATACCATGGATTCAGTACATGATTCTGGACCTTTCCAACGGTTATAAAAAAGAACTGCTGTGTCATAGAAAAATGCAATACCTACGCGGTCAAAATGTATGGCAGAGCATATTTTTTTAAAATAACTGACAAAAATTTCAACGCAGGGGCTTCAAAATCATTAACTGAGTCCATGGTATCAGGTTGTGCGTCGATGTCCCTTCTACCCTGTATTTAACAAACACGTCATTCTGTTTACTAGTTGTGCCTGTTTTTGTGCTAAACCTGACTAAATTAATATTAAATTCTGTACGCGACTTCGTTCGCGTGGAAGTTGTAAAATACACATTGATCTAAAATAACACTTTTTTTTAATATAAAACTCCTTTGGCCACCACGCCGCATCGCATCGCCCGGCCGCGCTATTATTACTTTTTAGAGGCTGTGTACCTCAAAAGGAAAAAAAACGGAACCCATAAAGGATCACTTCCTTGTCCAGCAGCAGCTTGGTTCTGGCTTCTGGCTCTCAAGAACCTTTTTCTCAAGAACGCGTGGAGGTATCAAATTGAAATTAATATCAATTACAAAAAATAATTTTGTAGCTCTGTGTGTGTACGTGTGCGATTGTGCGTGTGTCTGTGTGTGAATAAGTTTTTTCGTGTAGTTTTTTAATACGTAGGGGATCTTAAAGATTCAGTTATTGTTTTTTAGAGGACATATTTCTAATTTACGGTTTAGTTTATTATAGATGTAGGTGGATTGTGTAACAAATTGACGTCTGAGTCAAAAATTCAAAATCAAATCATTTATTTCAAATAGGCACATAAATTGCACTTTTAAACGTAAACATTTACAACAAAAAAATTGATTTGATACTACTTGCCCCTTTCAAAATGTAGTTTCGTATGGAGAAGAATTGGCAAGAAACTTTGTACTTATACAGGAATTATTTAACTATACAACAATAGGTAAATAAAATTAAAAATAAAGCAATGGCAGGTAAATTAATTATGAGATAGATACATGGTGTGCACATATTTAAAAATGTTGTAGAAGTAGATGATTTCCTTTTTTTTTTGAACAAGTAATAGGTAATGTGCGAGTTAAAGTAATTACAGAATCAGTGTAAAAAAATAATAATCAAATGAATGAATTTGAAACGAAAAATTATAAAATTCAATAAGCAAGCAGTTTGATTTTGTCTAGCCTCTAGATTGTCCTATTGAGCAGGAACAGCATGTTTCCAAGCACTCTTATCTAGGATATTATCCTCTAATTTGTAATATGCTTGTTTACAAAGTGTACTTGTAACATGAAATTTAAATTTCATTTTATACAAGGCAAAAACAACAACAGTCTAGCAAAAACGGTTCGAATCCCTGGGCAGGGGGCCACTATATCTCTGCGCCTTTGGCTCTGAGATACTGAGTAGAAAGGAAGACATTTATGAAGGGTTGAGGACGCGTATGGAATACTAAGTTTTCTAATTGTGAGCAAGTTGCAAACTTTATACTTCATAATTTTATCGGGGTCCGTAATAGGAAACGTCAAAAGTTAAAAGTACATCACCTTTATAAGAGATCGCTAAGCTCTTTCCAGTTCGATGAATTTAATTTTGGGAGCTCCACCAAATCGGAATGCAGTAAGTTATAACAGATCTCGCCAGAGCTATAATAATAGATCTTGTTTATAACTTGCGCGGAAATAACATGCCGTAAAGTTTTGAACACCCGAATGAGCTTCCTGATTCTTTTCATAAGTATCTTGATGTGATGGTGCCATGACAGTCTTTGATCAACAATTATGCCCAAATATTTTGTGAAGCTGACTTGTTTTGTGACATAGGCAAGTTTACGGACCCTTGCGCTCTAAAAAATCGATCGCGTTTACAAAGTTAATTTGCAGTTGATGAATTGACCGTGACTTGTATCGACGTTTAATAAATATTTTTTTCAACTACTAAGTTAAGTTTGTTCTTGGAAAAAAATCATCGCAACTACGAAACTAACAACTACTTCACTGCATACAGTACGTTGTCCGACACGAATGTGGCCGGTTTATTTTTGCATGGTTTCTGAGGGACGTATCGTGATTGGTACTTTCAGAGAACAGCTCGTTGAAACATAAAAACATACAAACTCTTTATCTATATTATTTTTTTTTTTGACTGATACACAATATGTCTAATTGTCGATGCCCAAGCCATTAATGGCAAATAATACGGTGAATTGGACTTACAAATCACCCATCTCATCTTATGTAATTTTAACAAACAAAAACACTGTTTCATCCTACAATTTTTCGTTAGCAAATTATTTTTTGTTTCTTAGTTGGATGTTAAAAAAAAAAACAATTTGTTGCCTACATTCTCAATTCTCGAAACCATCATTTGTGCCTGTGGGATCACTACATCACTAGATATTGGGAAACCGATGCGCGCGGCCGAGCTTAGTTGACATTAAAAACTACAATGGCATAGGTACAATACGAATTTGGTTGGGTTAAAATTACATAAGACGGCTGAAATGTCGATAAAATTAATCGTATTACTTACCCCTAATAGGTTGGACATCGTTGACCAGACACATCATACAAGACGAACAATCTTTGTAACAACTTTTAAACCCATTTACGTTAAAGGGTTTCCCATCGTCGCCGTTCAGTGAAATCAACGTGATTGCAATAAACGTAATTTTACAGGAGAAGATAAAAACTGTCTGAAATCTGATGTGCCTCAAGAGTTATTATCATTAATGGAAAGCTTCAGAAGCATCTTAGAGCTGTGCACGTTTGTTATAAATATGCATTACGAGGTTTCTCTACAAAATATAAAAACCCCTCTCGCCGCGTCTGTCTGTCAGTCTGATCGCTCTTATATCTGGAATTACCTGTCGGATTTGAAAATAATTTTAATACTTGATAGTCCCATTCTCGAGAAAGGTTATACGCTATTTCTCATAACGCTACGACAATTAGGAGCCGAGCAAAAACAAAAACAACTCAGAGAGAACGCTTAGCGAAAATTAACGCAGCGACGCATTTGGTCGGTTGCTGAAATTTCACATGGACGGACAAAGTCGCGGGCCGAAATCAAATAGTTTCTTTAAACAAAAAAGTGGAACTACACTATTTTTTTTACAGAAACTATTTGATTTCTTACGAGGTTTTCTCCGTACGGCGGCGGCGTCGCAAGGGCTTGCTTCTTCTCAATTAAACTGACTTAAATTGATTATTCCCAGACCTGAGCGACAAGTACAGTCTTGCGACGCATGACCTGTCACCTGTACACGCGAGGACCTACAATGGCTGCGACATCAACGGTATTCGTGCTGCTAAATTTTGGGACCGGAGTAGGTAACCCGACCGACTGAAAACTATACACAAACGGAAAATGATATGTGCACTACTACAAAGCGCGGTAGTACAAAACTTAGAACTGCCTCTGTTAGGGGTTATTCTGTGGCGCGACAATCGTCAGTCGGTCACATTACCGAAGCGCATACATTTTCTGGTTACATGTATTTTCAGTAGTGTCCATTAAGACGTTAACAAGAGGTGAATTGAGGTCACTGTCGGACTGCATAGAAAAGAAAGAAAATTGCGATGACACAACGCTTGTAATTTATTGCAAAATATGAAGCAATTATATATTTTTCAAAAATTTGTAAGTAATCAAAAACACCAAACAACCGAGTTCTGTATTTAAATATGACACGTTTTTGTTATCAGTTTTACCAACGTACTTTGATATTTTTGTTGGAAGATCATTTCAAGTGGTTATCACCAGTCGGTTCCTAAAATGTTCTGCGCGAAGTTCAGACTCACCAAGATATTTCGGTCGTTCTGTACCTACCTGAAATACATTTAAATATTTACGCCAGCAACAAAAGCTTTACAAAAATCTGCTCGCAAAGGAAGTTACATCCACTCAGTAATTCATTGAAAACAAGTGCGAGTTGAACTCGCATGGAAAGGGTTCCGTACTATGATGTTCCCCACCAAAAAAAATTAATGTGAAGTGGGTTGCTAGAACTTACCATAACGCTTTAACTGTTACGAGTTTTGGTAAGAAATTAATTCACTGGTCTTTAATGTGGTGTCATGCAATGGTTACAGTAAACGGCCAAGCCATACCTACATTTTGACCAAGATATAAGTCAAAGTCAAAGCATTTATTTTTCAAATATTAGTAGTAAAGTAAGACCTTGTACGGTTAGATGCTTGGTTATACATTAGATCTGATAAATTTTTAACAGTGAGAGCGTTATGTAAGTCTAGCCCGCCTAACACACATGAAATGTGTTTGGTTGATTCCATTTCTTTTTGTACGGTGCTGTATTTCTTAGTTATGAATGCTTGGAAACATGCTGGTCCTGCTCCATAGGAAAATCTAGAGGCATCAAACTGGTTGCTTATTGAATTGTATAATATTAAATTTATAAGACATTGGTTCTGTAATTACTTTAACTCACACACAAAATTATTACTTGTAAAAAACGTTAGGAAAATCATCTACTTATACAATATTTGTAAATATGTGAGCACCATGTATCTATCACATAATTAATTAACCTGCCGTTGAAGACGAAGTTAAAAAGGATTAAATTTAAAATTTAATCCTTTTTAACTAAGTCTTCACATACAATTAAATAATTAATGTATTAGTTCAAAATATTGTAAAAGAGTTTACGGTGGAGTATCTTGCCCATTCATCTCCATACGTAACTACCTTTTGGAAGCAACCAGAATCAATTCTATTGTTTTTTCTCGTAAATGTTTACGTTCAAAGGTGCCATTTATTACCTATTTGAATAAATAAATAAATTAATTGACTTTGACTTGACTTTGACTTTCTTATTATTTTAGCTTTTTGTTTTAATCATTGTATTTAAGAGAACAAGTCAATTTAATTATTTTATAATTATTTTAAAACCGTGTTTATTTTTAAACGTATTCACTATTCGTATTAACCATCTTGTTTACCTATTCTACATAAAGCAATATAAAAGTTACATTAAACATAAGCCATGTTCTTGATGAAGCGTTACGATTTTAATTTAATGACATGTTTTATTTTCACCGTTAATTAAAAAAATAAAATGTTAAGGATGGGAATACTTTTTACAAAAAATATTAAAATATCGTGAAGTATTTTGCAAGGAAAATAAATGTTCTAGTCGAACTGCTTTGAAATTCGTCACCTTTCGGAGAATCATCGGGTGGTCTTAGTTTATCGAAAAGTATTTAGCACTGTGGGATAATTCTTGGACCATTTATGTACAAATTGGTTATTTGGAAAAATGCCTACGTTTATTTGTTGCAACAGCTGGACCACCCCTTTGCTTCCTGTAGGTGTCAAAAGCCGCCTGAATGGGTATATCAGGTGAGTGGCAGCATTGTAACTAATATCGTGTGAGTTTTAGGTATTTAAGGTAAGACCAAGAGCAATATTATAAAAATATTGAAAATAACATAACATCATCATAACATCACGCCTATAATCCCAGAAGGGTTAGGCAGAGGTGTACCTATAGTACACCCACATTTCACAAGGTATGCTTAAGTCCCATGTATTAGGGGGCGAGCCTATTGCCATCAACCAGGCACAAATCCAGACTCCGGGCTGAGAAATTCTAGATAGAAAAACCCAATAACACTTTACCCGACCTGGGAATCGAAACCAGGAACCCTCTTTGAGGAGTGGTTGGAGAGGCGCCACGGCGTCCTCACCTTCCGCCTGACACAGGTCCTCACCGGACACGGTTGTTTCGGGAGGTTCCTGTTTCGCATATACACAAACAACACACGCACACACAACTTTTCTTACATAAAATTATGATTTGGTTCTGTGGTGTCATACAAATACTACAAATTATCACCTGCTATGTTCGTTGTACACCAGTTTGGTTGAATCATTGTCCATGTTTGCAAAATAAGTGCACTAGTGCCGAGTTCTGTACAACTTACGTATTAGTCAACAAAACGGAAAATAGTCAAACTTTCTTTTTCCTTCTCAAATTGTCCTACGAGATTTTTGATGGCAGCTTTCGCTATGGTTAATGATTTATTTAATAATTTGGATCAATTTAATGCTTCTGTCTCTTTATGTTGTCACCCAGAAAATTGCTGCAAATACATACCAACGGCTACCAACTACCTAAAAATTTTACAACAAAATATACGTAGTATCAATTGCAATTTCAATGAGCTTCAGTGCTTTTGTCTAGATTAAGCTTCAAATGCGACGTTATAGTGTTATCCGAGTGCTGGCTTCGTCAGGTATCAGATCTTCCAACTGTAAACGGATTTAACTCTTATAAAACGAACCTTACCTTTAATCAAAATGATGGAGTGGTAGTCATGGTTAGTAACGAACATAAATACACTATAGAAGAACCACTTCTTTCTGAATGCAATTGTTTGCTAATTAAATTTGGGACTAACATAGTTATTGTGGCAATCTACAGGTCACCGTCTTTTAAGAGTTTGGATACCTTTCTACAATCACTCCACAACATTCTTGAACAGTTGCAATCATTTCAAAATATTATATATGTGGGTGACATTAATGTAAATATACTGAATGTTGATTCTAATGCTTCGTCATACCTAGATATTACTTCATTTCACGGTTTACTTCCGGCACATAACCTACCTACTAGAGGAAATAGTTGCCTGGATCATGTTTTAGTTAAGAGCAAGTTACATTCTTATACATTTAATCTTCAAACTTCAGTAACTGATCATGATGCCATCCTATTTTGTCTCAAGCACAGAGGTTCAAAAAAACCCTTAAATAGTAGAGAAGTCAGGCACTTTAACTGGACCGAGATCATCTCCGACTGCACAAAATTGGATTTTAGTCAAGTATATGCTGAAAGCGACTTAAATCTGGCAACCAGTAGGTTTATCGAATTATTGTCTAATCTAACTTTAAAACATATGTCGATCATAAGGATGCCTCGAAATAAAACTACCCTAAAACCCTGGATAACGCCTGGACTTCTAAGATGCATTAGAAATAGGGACAATATGCATATTAAAACAAAACAAGAACCAAGTAATGAAATCTTAAGTTTAACATATAAACGATATCGAAATTATTGCAATAATCTTCTTAAAAAAATAAAACGTCAGTATGAACAAAACCAACTAAATGTGGCTAAAGGTAACTCTAAATTATTATGGGACTCTATTAAAACTAAAACAAATTATAACAAAAATCGTGAATCGGCTGAAGAACTACTATATACAGATCAAAGCCCTCAATCATCTAATGATAATGTTAATACCTTTTTTTCTACTATTGGAAAAGTGTTAGCTCAACGCATACCCTCAAATGTGCCATATTTCAATAACACCGCTGAATTTAGAGATGCCGCCCCTAGCAATTCATTCGTACTACTCAAAGTGGATATTGTAGAAGTTAAAACTGCAATACTAAATTTAAAGAGTGAATGCTCACCTGGTTGGGATAACATCTCATCTAGGCTATTGCAAAGTGTTGTGGATGTGGTGGCTCCCGTTATCACTGATCTCATAAATCGTTGCTTTGAGACAGGTGTCTTTCCCAAAGCACTAAAGAAATCAATTGTTATCCCCATATATAAGGCTGGGGATACAGGCTGTGTCAACAACTATAGGCCCATCGCTATCCTTTCTTCACTATCAAAAGTGTTTGAGCGTACTATTAATTGTAGAATAATAAAATACTTAGAGTCAAATAAAATTCTTGCTGAAACACAAAATGGATTTAGAGCACGTTAATCCACGGATGAGGCTGTTCACACTTTTTCTGATTTTCTTGTAAGAAGCATAGACGAAAACAAGAAATGCCTAACCGTCTTCCTCGATCTTGCCAAGGCTTTTGACACAGTGTCTATCCCCACCCTAATTCGTAAATTATCTAATATGGGAATACGGGGTAATGAACTAATATTAATAGCTGACTATTTATCCGATCGTTCGCAGCGTGTAAGGATCGGGGACCATCTGAGTGATGAACTTTCTGTCGAGCACGGGGTTCCTCAGGGTAGTGTTCTTGGCCCCACTTTGTTTCTGTGTTACATAAATGAGCTATGTCATCTTAATCTTGAAAACTGCAAAATAATATCTTACGCAGATGACACAACTCTTACTTTCAAGGGAAATTCTTGGGAGGAAGTATATTCCTTAGCTCAATCTGGTCTGAATACGGTCTGTCACTGGCTCGCTGCAAACTCGCTCACTCTTAACGCAGATAAAACAAAATACATTCCTTTTGCAATCAGGGGTGTAGAAAACTTCTTACAAGATAAGCCTTCCATATTTGCTCATCAGTGTTCATTTCCTCCTTTGAATCAATGTAGCTGCTCAACTGTACAGCCAACGCAGAGTATTCGTTATTTGGGTGTAACCATTGATAAAAGGTTGTCCTTTGATGAACACATTCACAACTTATGTAAAAGAGTGCGGAAACTGACTTATATCTTTAAACAGCTTAGACAGGTAGCAAAGGGTGAAACGCTTAAAATGGTATATTTTGCACTTGTTCAATCTATACTGACGTACTGTGTAACAACTTGGGTACGGTGCCGGTAAAACTAAAATGTTGGAAATAGAAAGAGCCCAAAGGTTGATTCTGAAAGTTGGCCTTTCAAAACCACGGCTCTATCCCACTAACGCACTGTATCAGGAAGCTGAGGTGTTGACTGTTAGGCAAATTTACATCCTTTTTACTATTCTACGGCAACACTCTGATCCATCCTCTTTCGATCTTTCTAAATTAACAACGAGGAGGCAGTATGCAATATGTAGCACCATCAAATCTAAAACAGGTTTTGCCCAAAAATTTTATACTTATCGAGGACCTGAACTCTACAATAAGATAAATAAAGAGTTATGTATTTTTAGTCACAACAAGTATAAATGTAAACTTATATTGACTAACTGGCTACTAAAATTGAACTACATAAAAACAGAAGAGCTACTAGTCATAAAAACGTAACAGGAACCATTTGTCTAGTTGATAAATAACGTGACATGAACCCACTGACATACCCTATCACCCTTTCAACACTTCACTACACACACACATACACACAAACACACACACACACACACATAAAATACATCACACCCTCACCCACATCCCACATGCAACGTGAACTCCACGACACTTCATACATATTTAAGTTAGATTATTTTTATTTTTTTCATTGTTTTTCCTTCCTTCCAACAAATAGTTTGCCCTTATAACATTAAAAATTTAATTTTCGCTAAGCACTTTATATAATAATGTTTTTGATGATATTTTTTCTGTAGGGGGGAGTCCCTGGTGTCCTGAAATACAAGTCTCGGCTTAGTTTAGGCACCAGTCTCCCACAAATGAACATTGTACTGCATCTTATTTATTATTTGTTCAATTTTTAAGTTTTTTTAATAAGTGTTATTTGTGGAAGAAAAATAAACATTTTTATTATTATGCCTTTTATTTATTTTTATCCTTATTTTGCTATATTTTTAAATATTTTTATAAAACAACTTAAAAAAAAACATTTAAAAATATAAAAAATAGTGGTCCGCCGGTAGCGGGAGCAGGGTCCAAGCTACTGGTGGTTAGGGCTCCAGAGACAGGAACCTCCTCACAATGCGGGCCGTATCAAGGAGTACTGCCTTCTGAATCAGGCCCTTGATCCAACCGCCTAACGAAAGCCTCGAGAGATGTTGGTCGAGGCTTTTTGCCATCAGGCCATTGGCCGATACGACAATCGGCACAATGACAGCCGAGCTCACATTCCACATGTCAACAACCTCGTGTGCTAAGTCGAGATATTTAATTTGTTTCTCTTTCTCAGCTTTCACGAGGTTCCCGTCATGTGGAATGGTAACATCGATAATCATTGTGCGGCGCGCTAATCGATCTATCACTACTATGTCAGGCTTATTAGCGATAATAGTCCTGTCAGTAATGATAGACCGATCCCAATACAACGTGACAAGGTCATTTTCGAGAACTGGGTCGGGCACATACTTGTAATACGGTACCTCAGAATCCACAAGTTTATATTTCAAAGCAAGTTGCTGGTGAATAATCCTGGCTACTTGGTTATGCCTGTGCAAGTACTCGCCGTTAGCCAGACGAGAACAACCAGAGATAATATGTCTGATGGACTCACCTGGACGGTGGCATGCCCGACACACGTCAACCGTCCCGTCCTTCATAATATGTCTCCGGTAGTTATTCGTCAAGATAACTTCGTCCATAATTGCGCAGACGAAACCTTCAGTTTCCCCGAAAAGGTCACCAAAACGTAGCCAGGATACGGACGCTAGGAAATCTACATCAGGCTCATGAAGAGCCCGATAGAAGCGCCCGTGAAGCTCCTTGCTTTGCCATACCGCCTTGCGGTCATCGGAAGTAAGTACTACAGGTTTGTGCCAGTTCTCTTTAGCCATGGAGAGCGGGGTGAGCCCCTTGTCCACTGCGACCACATCACGGTGCATACCCATTTCGGTTTTTAAAAAATATTCCCTGAGACTGCACACCTCGCGATTGTGGAGGGTCTTCGCATTTAAAAAGCCTCGACCCCCGCACTTTCGCGGGATGTACAATCTCATCACCGATGATCGTGGGTGATGCATCCGATTTGCGGTCAGAAGTGTACGGACCCGCCTATCCAGGGCGTCGAGTTCGGTTTGGGTCCATTTGAGTACGCCGAAAGAGTACAGCAAAATCGGCATGACCCAACCGTTGAAGGCGCGCACCTTGTTTCCGCCCGAAAGAAGACTAATTAATACCTTCTTCAGGCGGCCAAAGAAGCGCTCCTTCAACGATTGCTTCATGTTAATAACGTTGATGCCTAACGCTTCCGACATACCCAAATACTTGTAGCTTTCGGATGAAGAGAGGGATCTGAGGTGTATGGAATCCGAAAGTTGAATACCTTCGGATTCCATAATCTCACCTCGCTTAACATGCATGATTGCACATTTGTCCACACCAAATTCCATCCTGATGGCGCTACTGAATGTTTCAGTTACCTTCAGTAGCTCCATCAGTTGCAATTTGTTGGGGGCAAAGATTTTCAAGTCATCCATGAACAGAAGGTGAGATATGACCTCACCACCTCTCTTCAACCGATAGCCTAGACCTGAATCCTCCAGCAGTGTGCTTAGAGGATTCAGAGCCAAGCAGAACCAAAGTGGACTCAAACTGTCGCCCTGAAATATTCCCCGTTTAATCCAGACAGGCTCGTCATTCCCCTGGATCTGTTGACACCCCGGATAGCGAAGGACTGTCCTCCATTGCCCCATACAGGAACTAAGGAAGGTGCGTAGAGTTGCATCTATCTTGTACAACTCCAGCACCCTCACAAGCCATGTATGTGGCACCGAGTCGTAGGCCTTCGTATAATCTATCCAGCATGTCGACAGATCCTTGCGGGAGCGACGAACCTGTTGGCTAATGGCCATGTCGATGAGGAGTAGCTCCTTAGTACCCCGGGACCCGTTCCTACATCCATTTTGAGAGGCAGACATAATAGAGTTACTGTCAATGTGTGTATTAATTTTTACTCTCAAAATGGATGTAAGAAGTTTATAGATCGTCGACAAACACGTGATCGGTCTATAATTCTTGGGTTCCGTGGGACTACCTGACTTATGGAGCAGGTGGGTAACGCCTGTTAATAGAAACTGCGGTAGCGACCCAGACTCTAAGGCTGACTGGAACTGAGATGCCAGGCTAGTGTGCGAACTAATTAGCCATTTCAACCAAAAGTTGTGCAATCCATCCGGCCCTGGCGATTTCCAGTTCGGTAAGGGACGGACTGCTCTGGCAACGTCTGATGGCGTAATTAGGACTTTTTCCATTTCTGGTATAGTTTCACACACTCGCTCGACATCCTGCATCCAGTCAGCCTCAATGTGACAGACGGGTACTGTCCAGATGCTGCGCCAGAATGCACTTGTGGCGGCATCATCTGGGCGGCACACGTCTGTCAAATTTTGTTCAGGTCGCTCCCAAGCTCTATATACCCACCTTTCATCGCTCTGGAACATGCGATTCTGCGTGTATCGATCAACCCGCCGCTTATACCGCCGAATACGGCTCGCCCATGCACAAACTTTCTGTTTCAGGAAGTCGATGCGCTCTGTGACACGGGACATGTATTCTCGAGGGCTTACTTCAGTCCCCGAAAATGCCCGCCTCACAAAGCGCATCACTCGTGGTCTTGTATTGCCCTCCCTGAAACAGTATAGTTTGCCTATGAGTACCCTGGCCTCATCGATACGACGCTCGATCCTGTATTGCCAGGCTGGTACGGATGGTTTTGGTCGAGCAGCTCCGTCACAGTTTGGAAACTTGACGTTAGCTAAACGACATGCCGCAACAGCCGCGCAATACAGGATCGAGTGTGTATCAACGAGATCCTCGCTGCTCTCGAACACATTCTTAAGTTGCGAGTCCAGGGCACACACCAGCGCCCTATTTTTTTTGTGCATAGGTAGGCGTGGTAATCGTGGTCTAAGTTCGGTCGGAGTGGATCTATATTCGCGAAACGCATCCTCCAGTGCGCTCCTCAATCGGTCGTTGTATTGGCTACTTACTGTGGTAACCCTATCATCTTCCTCTTCAACACCATGATTGGACCGCGGTAGATCAATCGTTGACGCTTGTACCGCGGTTTGTGCCGGAGTCGAGACGATAAGGTTGCTCAGTATCTCTGAGCGCAGCCTATCAAGTGCGGCAGCGTCCAACCTATGATTGCGTTGGATGACCCGCACCTGATCCGACAGTCGTTGGGCCGAGACGCTGACGGTTGGTTCTAGTTCCTGAAAAAGAGACAGCATCCTATCACGGTACGCAGTGAGGTGAGTTCCCCCCTCTGTAGACCCATAATATGCGCGCATGACGTTCTCGTTCATAGACTGAGTCCATCTCATGCGCTGCACACAACCACCGGCAGCGGGGACCCGGCTCGGGGCCGGATGGCCCCTAAGTCCCAAGCTCCTCGGTGGCCGGCCTCTCCCCTGCCGACGAACAGGTGTTGGTGACGTCGGCGGGGAAAAATACTCGTCGCTCGAGCTCGACGCAACTACCGCGGCCGGTGTCGTCACAGCACTCACGGTGGGGCTGGATACCGGCGGCGGCGAGGCGGAGCTGGGCGAAGAGTCCGGAGGTGGTGGGCGTGCTTGACGTGCGGCTGATCTCGTCAACATTTGTTCATTTTCATACTTATTAATTATTTAAATGTTCCGAGGTGACATGACAGATGTCACCTCCGATTCGGCAGTTTATGGCGTGAAATTCTGTTTTATTCTGGTTCATTATATTTTTTATATTGTTTTTTGGACTTCAGGCTTGTAGGGGTACTATGAAAATATAAAAGCTGTGTCTAAAATGAATATAAGTAATTGAAAATAATTTTAACAAATTTCGAGACGTGTTGACGTTGGTGTTGCCAGCTATTTTATTATTATTATTATTATTTATTATAAGGCGGGAGGAAACGCCCGGGTGTCACCATTGTGTGGATCGCCCGGAGGACACGGTGGAGCATACGGTAGAGGTATGCCCAGCTTGGGTGGAGCACCGCAGTGTCCTCGCGGAGGCGATTGGCGGCGGCGTTCTCTCGCGTCCGGCCCTGGTCCAGGCCATGGTACGGAGCGAGAGGGAATAGAAAGCCGTCACCTCCTTCTGCGAAGCAGTAATGCTCGCAAAGGAGGAGGCGGAGCGCGTGAGGGAGAGAGCCTTGCGCCTTCACGCCCCTAGTCGCCGCAGGAGACGCCCTGGGCGTCGGGAATCGCAAGCAGATTCCCGGCCACCGTAGGCGCGGGCTTGCGGACGGCGAGCCATGGGTAGCTCGCCGTCCGGTAAGGACCAGGCCCGGGTCGACGGCGCGTTGTGTTCCACGCGCGCCTCAAAGAGATGTCAGCACAAAATGACGGGGTCCGATAGGGCCGACGCCTCAGGGTCGCGGGTTATTCCACAGAGAAAACCGTGGCCCTGGCACAGGCAACTGAAGGAACACGGGTGGGTTTTAGTCAGTAAAAGTCTGACACGCCCTCCCGCTCCACACAGAGCGGGAGAAGTCATTTGATGATTTCCCACCCAAAAAAAAAAAAAAAAAAAAAAAAAAAAGGACCACATGCTCAGCAGTAGCCATTGCGACCACTAGACCAACGAGGTAGCAAAGAAAGGACTCAATTCCAACTGTTTTCTTTTTAATGAAAAGAAAAAATTTAAGTCATTAAGTCATTTATTTCTTTGCAAACATGGGTTAATTTGTACATAGGTGTTATTATAAAATTAGTTCTCCATGTTCTGCCGTCACATGGGCATGCAAATCATAAGCAATAAATATAATTTTAATATAATATTAAATAACATTAGAAAATATCATTAAATCCCATTTTCAAATGTCAAATCATTTGAATCACAATAATAGGAAATGTCTTACATATTACATGAAATGTCACTGGCTGTTAAATATGTAAATGGATAAGTAATAAGAGATAATATGTGCAAGCATGTCAATTTAAGTATTATTAATTAAAGTTTTTTATTTTTCCCAAAATGTCAATATTGAACAATTACATTATTTTAATTATTATTTCCAAAGAGCATGTCATGAACTGAATGAAGATGAGTACCAGGAAATCAATCATAAAGTCATTAAAAATTACAACTTCTATCTATACCTAGGTCCCAAGGTTTTTTTCCGAAAGGAACTCTGAGATATTATAATATGATTTACTTATGAGAAACTTTTTTAAATGTCTTTTAAACAAACTAACATTTAAAATTTTGATCGATTCTGGGATGTGATCGTATATAATTGGTGCCATGCAGAAAACACTTTTATGCATCAGAGCTGTCTTGGACTGTCTTGCACATAACATATTGACGTGTCGTCGACTCCGGGTGTTTGAGTCCGATAGCTTGGGAAACAGTTTTGGAATTGAGTCCTTAAACCAGGATTTTTTTTTCAAGAAAATTCGGCTGAAAGCATTTTTCTCGCTCTTCGTTTCTTTTTCGCAATTCTTTTTATTTTTCACTTTATAGTCTAGTACCTATACTCTTCATTTAGGTAATAAGTCTAAACTCAACTAAGTTATGACTTGAGCTTGAACTAAAAAAGTGCTCCACGCTTTTCATTTTAATGATTGGATTTATGAGTATGTCTTTTGAATTGTTTGAAAAAAAAATTAAGCGTCAGAAAAGCATTTATTTTATTTTTTTAAGCAACGAATTTAATTTTTTTACTTTTTAGTCTATCACCGATAATCTTCGTTTATTTAATAAGTCTAAACTCAACGAAGTTATGTCACTGAAGAGTTCCACTATCACCTCTTTCATCATATAACCCTCGTTACCAAGCCCAACCTGTTGGACCCGTCAAAACGAATCATACGAGCACATACTCGAGCGGTTCACTACTAGCCGATGAATACATCTCCTGGTTCCATCATCAGACCGTCAACATCAAGTGCAATCTATTGGACTCAGCAAAACAAATGGTACAACTCAAAAGTCGAAGTAATTATTAGTAGCTACTCAAGAGTTCCACTATTCACCTCCTGGCTCTATCAACAGACCTTTGTTACTATGCACAACCTATTGGACTCATCAAAACGAATCATAAGACTCCAAACTCGAGGGTTTTACTATTAGCCACTGAAGAGTTGAACTATCCACCTCCTGGCTCCATCATCAGACACCCGGTACCAAGTGCAGTATGATGGACTCATCAATACGAATCATATGTCACCAATCTCGTGGGGTTTACTGGTAGCCACTAAAGAGTTCCACTATCCACCTCCTGGCACCATCGTCAGTTCAAATCCAAGATACAAAATTATTTTTTTGTGTTCGACACAAAGTTTTATTTCGATACGACAATATAATTAGCAGGTAGTAATCTATCTTTCGTAATAAATGGAAGTAGGTTTACCTTGGAGGCTAAAGGTACATTATTTTTTTTTGTGTCCAAAACCTAGCCTGCTTTTAAAATTTTAGCTTTTTAGGACTTCGGGAAATACCCTTTTTTTTTTTTTTTTTTTTTTTGGGTGGGAAATCATCAAATGACTTCTCCCGCTCTGGGTGGAGCGGGAGGGCGTGTCAGACTTTTACTGACTAAAACCCACCGTGTTCCTTCAGTTGCCTGTGCCAGGGCCACGGTTTTCTCTGTGGAATAACCCGCGACCCTGAGGCGTCGGCCCTATCGGACCCCGTCATTTTGTGCTGACATCTCTTTGAGGCGCGCGTGGAACACAACGCGCCGTCGACCCGGGCCTGGTCCTTACCGGACGGCGAGCTACCCATGGCTCGCCGTCCGCAAGCCCGCGCCTACGGTGGCCGGGAATCTGCTTGCGATTCCCGACGCCCAGGGCGTCTCCTGCGGCGGCTAGGGGCGTGAGGGCGCAAGGCTCTCTCCCTCACGCGCTCCGCCTCCTCCTTTGCTAGCATTACTGCTTCGCAGAAGGAGGTGACGGCTTTCCATTCCCTCTCGCTCCGTACCATGGCCTGGACCAGGGCCGGACGCGAGAGATCGCCGCCGCCAATCGCCTCCGCGAGGACACTGCGGTGCTCCGCCCAAGCTGGGCATACCTCCACCGTATGCTCCACCGTGTCCTCCGGGCGATCCACACAATGGTGACACCCGGGCGTTTCCTCCCGCCTTATACGAAACAGGAACCTCCCGAAACAACCGTGTCCGGTGAGGACCTGTGTCAGGCGGAAGGTGAGGACGCCGTGGCGCCTCTCCAACCACTCCTCAAAGAGGGGACTTACCGCCGCTATTGTGGCGTGCCCAGCACTGGGTTGCGACAATCGCACCCTCCATGTCGCCATGAGATCCCGCCGGAGCTCTGTCCGCTGTACCGTGATTTGTCGCGGCAGCGGAGTTACACCCCGGCGTTTTGCCTCCTCGCGCCACTCCCATACGTGCGCGAGGGCTTTTGCCTCCAGATCCCATGGCGGCAATCCGGCAAGGAGGCTCGCCGCCTCGCATGAGACTGTGCGGTATCCCCGGACCAGCCGGATGGCCATGACCCTTTGGGACGCGTTCAACCTGCGGGCCGGTCGGCGCCTCAAAGAACGCGCCCACATTCGGGAAATACCCTAGTGGTTTGATTTTGTATGCACCTTGCACCTCCCTTTGAGGAATTTGGAGGGTAAAAGTTACGAGATTTCTTATTTTGGTTTGTTGTTTATGTGCAAATCCTAGCTTTCATACCAATTTTTGGCTTTCTAGGACTTCGAGAAATGCGTCAGTCAGTGACGAAATCGACTTAGTTTAGGTATTAATAAAATCCAAAGTAAAAAAGCTTCATACATAAAACTAAGGGTGTTTTACAAATCTACTTATTACGTTTAACCTTGAGAATTTGATTATCGAAGCCACGTGATTTCGTAACTAACTAAAGATAACTTCAAAACTGATATTTTGAAATTATTTTGAAATTATACAATATAATATGTTTGAGATCCTCACAACAAGCCCTTTCATTTGATATATCACACGGTACAGTTTGCACAACTTTTCAACTTTTGTTTTTAACTCTCTAAATTCTCCCCAAAAGTATATTCAGATTCATTTATGTACGTTACACGACTGTTTGTAGGTCACATAAACTCATATGTATTTAAAATTTCGATTTAATCAATCCAGTAGATTCGAAGCAATTTGGCTGTGACAGACGGACAAGCGATATATCCTATAAGGGTTCCGTTTTCATTAAGACGTGCGAAACCCTAAAAACGTTTAAATAACTAAAAACAAAAGTATGTGAATTGTTAATAAGTTCAGAAGGTAAATAACTTAGTGTTTTTATGAGAAAGATTTCCTTTAATATTTACGATTCACATTGGTTTCTGTAGCCAAACGGTTATTTTACAAATCTATTATCGTACGTGTTAGTAGAAATCTTGTTTTATGGCTACAAATAGAGAACAAACAGTTTTGTTTACTGAAAAACCTTCATACCAGATACTCTTATTTGAAATTAAAACCCGTAAACTAGTTACATAAGATCGCGCCTGTATCTTACGTTCACAATTTAGTTTCTAAAAACGCTACAACTTCAACAATGTTTATGACTTTTTCAACAGTTGTAATAATTCTAGCAGTCGAATTAATACGCACCAAACATATTTGAATAATTATGGCTTATCTAAGTGTTAAAGACATTATTAATAAGAAATGTTGACTATATTTAACAAAAAAAAATCCTGAAAGTAGACGTTTACTTTCAGAGTTTTTTTCAAGACAGTAAGCACAACACAACACAAAGCAAACTGAACGAAATTTGAACACGCTGAGTCGCGTCTCAGAGTTTGTTTGAAAATCAACACGTGTGTGTGTCACATGATTGACACATGTTCAAAGTGACGACTAAATTAGGAAGGACCTGCTACGCTATACTGTACTGAGAAATTTCACATTCAACATGCCAGAGATAACAAAAAAAACACATCAGATTAGCAATACTAGGAGTACTTTTTTGACTTTACTTAGTGGTGAAACGTACTAGTTTATCCCTAATAGTTTTATCCCTGGTACTATTCCTGATATCAGGAATACCTGTACCTGTATTTATATGTACGGTGGTTCCGGTGCTATTCCTGTTCCAGGTGGTTACTATTGTTTTTTCCTGGTACTGGTGGTATTTTTGGAAAATGACGCAATTGGTGAAATTAGACCTTGGTACTCGTATGATAAAGTTGATATTTGCTTAAGTGGAAATAGCATCGATTGGAATCAAGGATTCGAATATGCAGTAGATACCTATTCCTTGAAGAGGCAGCCTTATGTACATAGTACCTAGCTACAACCGCATTTCGTCAATATTTTTCAGTCTCATTTAAATTTATCAAGTTAAAAGTTCAGTAACAATTCACATTGCGATTGAATATAATCCAGCATGAAACCGAAGTATTAGATGTACTAATATACATATAAGAAAACATTCATGACTAAAAAAAAAAGTCGTAAAAATAATGTAGTTTCAAAGAAGGCATAGTAAAACTGTGATAATCGAAAAAATCTGTTAAAACGACGTAAATATGAAAAAGATACACGCTTTAAAAGTTATTGGAGGGGATTATTGCCGTCCTCGTAGCGCGGTACGGACGATGTACGGCGCTAGTATGATGTTACATAGTCGTGACATCACTTATACAATAGTGCTGCCCTTATCTATCCCTTTTTTTGAACGTTTATATCTTGGATTTTTTTTAAGAGTTTACAATTTTTATAATAATGTTTGCACTATTTGGAAACAAACATTTATTTGAGATACCTATTAAAATGAGAAAATACAGGGTCCAAAAACACCAATCACATAGCCGTCAACAACGCATTATATACATCAAACTAAGTAATATTTCACAAAAATAAAAGTTGGAAAAACGATTTTATTTTTGGTATGATAATTTGTTTGCGGTAGTGCGCAATGTAACACACGCAAAACATTGTGCTTATTGGTGCATGCAACGGTATAGGGATCGTGGGGGTATTTAAAGATGCATTAACATCTTGATTTCGTAAAAAACGTCAGTAAAAGTTGAAATTTTGACCTTCAATATCTCCGTGACCAGAAGGTCCCCAGGTATGTCCATGGAGTTTCTTGCCCATTCTTCTCCATAGGTACCTACTGCGCTTTGGAATGGGCATCTAGCTTCATATTTCTGACTGACCGACTCCTTGACAATTCAAAAGTGCATGTAAATGGTTTAAATGAAATAAATGATTTGAGTTTTAGTTTGGTGCAGTACAAAAAAGTGATTACAATGACGGGGTGTACAAATGACTCTCGGTTCCGTTTATTGACATTTTACACCCGTTATACCTAATTTGGAGAGCAGTAGTGGCCCAGTGGTAACGGCCGTGACTTACGAGTTGTAGGTCGTAGGTTCTAGCCCAGACAGGCGTTTTACTTTGTGTACATTTTTACATCACCACTGCTCTCAAAACGGTGAAGGAAAACATCATGAGGAAACCGGCATGTCTTAGAACCAAAAATTCGAAGACATGTGACATCTACCAACCGCACTGGGCCCACGTTGTGGGTTAAGGCCCACTCCCTCTCACAGAGAGGAGGCCTGTGTCTGGGACACAGGCCTCCTCTCTAGTGGGATCATAAAGGCTGATTATGTATACGAGTCCCTAATTTTATAAAAACCATTAAGTTAATTTAATACAAAAATAACACTACATAATTGTAAGCATTTTGCCATTATGCCACATAATAATAATTTATCTAGACTTTGGTCTGCTTCTAAGAAATTCCTGAAAAATATTCATACAAAAAGATTACGAATTTATCTTGGGCATTACTAAAATCGGTCAAAATATAACAAAACATCGTGGGGATTGGTCCCCACGATGTTTTGTTATGTTTCCCCCTTCTTGAGCAAGCGTGATGATCAATGCTCATGCCTTCTCTGTATGAGAAGATGCCTTTGCCCTGCAGTGGGACAATAATAGGCTGGTTTTATTATTATTATTAAAAAAGATTTTCATGGCCACAAATTTATGATCACACCATAACATTTATCTATACAATTATCGACCTTTGAAGTTCTAAAAGTGCCGCTTCTGAACTATATTTGAATGCCCGCATGTCGATTCTGTAAAAATTTCGCTGTGAAGACATGCGTGGAGTGAGCTGTCAGCGTCATCTCGTCTTGGTCAATCCCTAGCATCAGTGGCACTGACAGCTCACTCCACGATCACTTCACCTAAGTTTACACGGTGAGATGGTTGCAGAATAGCACTACTGTTTTTTTTAAATTTAGATTTAAACCTTACCCTATAGACAAATCTTCTAACGTAACATCGCATAAGTTCCATTCACAATCCATTATACTCGTATTCAAAAACGTTTAAAATCTAGTAGCAAAAGTCATATCAGCGCCAATCAACATGAAAAACGTATCATAATTAATGTAGGTAAATTATAGGTATTTTGTTTCAGATTCAGACCTAGATTAGAATGCGAACTTTCTTAGAAATACGGAAATTATCAATCCAATGTGTAATAGGGAATCATAGAAAAATTGCAGACATAAATTCACCCAACTTTTGCGTAATTTCAGCACACACAGGTATTCACACGTCACCTCTAAAGTAAAGTCACTTTAAATCAAATTACACTGTGATAGAAATGGCGTAAGTTATCCCTATAATCCTCCATTGAGATCATCCGTTTTATTTATATATAAGATACTTTATCCCGACTGTACGTGGGAGGAACTACCGCGTATCGTTCACCTCAGTCGATTTGTAGACCTCGTAGAGGACGATCGCTACGCCTACAGGCTACGGGCTACGCGAAAACTTTCGGTCTTGGTAGAATTTTCAAAGATTTTAAATTGATGAGTATTATGATGTGTATGTGAGTTTATTTTATGTCATATACTATAAACTTAAATATTTTTAATAAGGTTATGTGTTTATTTTAAATAGTTTCTTTAACATTTTGTTTTTGAGTGATTGTGTTTTACCGAATACCTGATTGTAAACTTCAAAAATGTTCAATTTAAAAACTAATTACTTTTGAACAGTTTTTTGAATAAAATGTGAATTTAAAGTGTTTATAAAATGACTGAAACGGTGTGATCTGCTTTTACTGTGGGAAGAATGGTAAGTAATTTATATTATTTGTGATTCGTCGCGAATCTATGACTTCGAAAATGTCGAATTTTACACGAAATTGTGTAGAATTTTTATAATTCTGAGAACCATCGTATTTTTTAATTCTACATACACGTTTTAAGATGCTGATACTCACTGTTTATTTACCTTTTTATCGTTAAGATTATTATTACTTCGAGCTCACGTTTTTTAAATTTTTGTGAAGTTGATTCAGTCACCATAAAATTAAAGCACTTAAGTAAACCCCTACGTTCTCCTTAATCTTGAACTGTGAGAGTACTCGAAAACTGGGTCATCATTAAAATTACAGATCTAATCTTAAGTAAAAGCATGAATATTTTACCAAATTTTATTTCAGCAAGTTTCTTACTGAGCAGAAACGTCTTTGAGAAAACTTTCTGACTGAAGTGTTTTTAAAAATATTAATACTGATTTCTTTAACAATTCATCGTTAAGCTACACTAATCCTCCCTCTTTTTTTGGTGCAGCCGTGAGGCGCACACTATTGTTGTTGTTATTTTCACTTTTTTTGTTATTTGTATTTTGTGTTTCATGAATAGGGATGATGACTGATATTAGAAATGTTCATAAAAAGAATGTAATTTCACAGTAAGCATAGTAAACGTGAGATAATCGAAAAAATCTGTTAAATCGGTGTAAATATGAAGAAGATGCACGCTTTCAAAGTTTTTGGAGGGGATTATTAACGTCCTTGTCGCACGGTGCGGACAATGTACGGCGCTAGTATGAAGTTACATAGTCGTGACGTCACTTCTAAGATAGTGCCTTGTCCTTGTCTAACACCTATCTTAAAACGTTTATACCTTGGATTTTTTTAAGCTTCTTCTTTTTTTGTAATTTTATTTGCACTATTTGGAAACAAACCATTTATTGAGATAAAAATTAAAAATTGTTATCATCCCTATTGTGTCCAAATAAACGTTATTTATTGGCGACTTAACATTTATTTCTTCAACAATTCTCTATTAGTCGTCATCTTGGTAATCAATCCCTTTCTAATCATCTTTCTCGTCCATCCATCGAATTTTTGGTCTTCCACTTCTCTATGGCCATTCACATTCGTATACAAAACTTTCCATAAGATTTTTTTTTTGCACTCCTCCGCATTACATGGCTGTACCATGACAATTGATTATCACAAAACTTTTCTGATTTCTTCAACAAGTAAATAGTCATATGACCTACCTAAGAATATCGTTGATATCATGTCTGTAACGAGTATCAGCTACTTGTTGAACTATGCCTGGCCTGGTTACTCACTACCTGAGAACAAAACGAACTGTCTTCTTATGGACAGCGTTTTATTATGCTCTTTAAAAAGAATCTAAGGTAAGGTAGGTACAAAGCCTAAGTTACCTTTTTCAATAAAAACACATTCAAAAATAATTTTCATACCACCTTCCTGATAATGTTAAATTAAAAGTCTTTCATACCTAACCTAAAGTAAATCATTAGGTGTAATGTTGGCCCTAGGGTCTAGCCGGGACATAATACAACATTGTTCTAAATTTCATTATAACCAGCTGGCTTGTAATTTAAGTTGAAACACAAAACTCGAATGGAAAGTTTCATCAACAAAAAAAAAAATACTCATTCGAAAATCTAATTTACTTTATAACTCACAGAAGTTGTGAAACAACCGTAAATTCTCATCGGGGATAAAAGTGAGTTTGTCTTTGGCGAGTTTGAATCCCTTGCTGCACTCTGGATTCTAGTCTTTAGAATCCTTCGTTACCCTTGGGATTCCATTCTCGTGACGTGCCACACGCTTCCAATGATTAAAAGGTCATTATTTCATAAGCTATACTAGTCACACTTTGTTAAAGCAGAAGTTATAAGAATGGTCGTAAACCAATAACGACCAGTAAAATATAGAAATAAATAAAAATGAGTTGATTGGCATTACAGTCCCAAAAATATGACATGTTAAAACTATAAAAAAAACAGAAAACATAGAGAGTAATGCCAAAAGGGCCTCAGCTCAGCATAATATCAGATGACAACACAAGGTTTACCATCTGACGCTGGTTTTCAGCTGCAACCCACCAGTGCCATACGCCGGAATACACAGAGCAGTGTGTGTTCGTATTAAAAACATACATGATTAATAATGAGTGTTATAGCAATCGATCTGTAATCAACAATTTAACCAGTCTATCTTAAGCACACGATATCCATTACTTAAAGTTTAACCTTTCAAATTTCAGTAAAGCTCTAAATAATTCTCAATAGAAATGCCAAGAAGAATTCTTAATTATAGCTGAGAAATGTCAGAGATTAACAGTGCATCTTAATGATGGAGGTTGTGGCTGTGTGTAAGTAATATACATCACGCTTGCATGGATATAAAGGGATAAGCATATAATGAGGTAGGTATATTGCTAGGGAAATATTAAACCATTCAACCAAATTTATTCAATTTATTTGACGGGTGGTGAATTTGATGAGTTGATAACGGATGGCTGGACATTCAATGTTTTTTTTTAATGAGGCCTTTAGCTGATTTATCCAGTTTGAAAGGAATAAGTGTTATACCTTCAAATGTTCACACACATAAACCCATTCAAGTGTAATAATATGTAGATACTCACATAAAGTTACTGAGAATTTGGAATTATAGTAAAACCTATGTGTTCATTGAAATGTTATGTACAATGTTATAATTTCAATAGGTATAATTTCTACATAAATCGCTTTCGGAACGATTTTTATTCAGCTTAACACTTGTCTAACAAACTCAATAACTAATAGACGAATTTTGTGGTCGAATATTTGGCTAAATTTCGTATTACCATTGAATTGAAATTATGCAAAACTGTGTAGTTTTGATGTCAAAACAATATCGTTGTGTAAAAAAAAAACTGATCATTTGCCGATAAACAACGTACATGTACATCTTTTGATTTAAAATGCATTTATGTTAAACGATTAAATGTATGTGTATGTGAACCTGTCCGGGTTTTGTTAGCATTTGTATGAAAATAAAATGAAATTCATGGCATTTCTTTATAAATTGGAAGTTGTACACATTATACTAAAATAATAGCCACATTTGTATAAAACTCCCTCGGTGTCGCTTTTTTGACTTCGTTTCCGCTTAGCGACTTTTTTGGAGCCGAGCAAACGAGCTCGGCTCAGGGTCGTAGTATGTTAAATAGCCTCTTCAAAAATTGGGCTATCAAGTGCATTTTTTTTTATCTGACTGGTAGATCTAGAGATTAGCGTGTTCAAAAATTCTTCAGCTTTATTAGGTCCTGAGCATGAGGTCCTGAATTCGATTCCCAGGTGGGGCAAAGTGTTATTGGGTTTTTCTATCCAGAATTTCTCAGTAGCAGCCCGGAGTCTGGATTTATTCCCGGTTGATGGCAATAGGCTCGCCCCCTATTACATTGGAATTAAGCATAACTGGCGAAATGTGGGGGTCTACTATAGGTATTCCTCTGCCTAACCCTTCTGGGATTACAGGCTTGATTTTATGCCAAAAGCACCACGCGGATTGAGGGTTAGCGGATTTCACACGCCTTCGAATTTTTTGACATGCCGCTATTTTTTTCAAGATGTTTTCCTTCCCTGTTTTGACAGCAGTGGTAATGGAATAATTTACACAAAGTGAAGTGTACTTGTGTTCGAATTCATGACTCACAAGTCGCGTGTGTCGCTCGTAAGTCGCGGCCGTGACCACTAGACCACCACATAAAATACAAACATTCCAAAATGTTTTATTTATACTCTCTTTAGTTGTGTGAGAAAATAAGTTTTTGTCTTATGCAGTTAAAATGCCAGTTTCTTTATCTTGAAATAGCCATGTAGGCCACTAACGTCTGTCCAGTTTACTCGCGTAATCGTCAGGGGATTGAGATATTTTGAAATTGTACATATGACATTAACCGTACGGAAGATGTTCTATTTACGGTACAGTCAACAAAAGACGTAAGTAAGCATTTATCCATCCTAATCCATACTTAATATTAAAATTTTATCTTATCTTAATTTAATTTATGCCTCGAGGCTTTTCTTAAGGTATTAGGTTCTGTTTGGTCTCACCTCCACACCATCTCCTACACACATATCACACCTACCTACCCATAAAAATACCTACTGAGTTTCTGTTGCATTTTTTTTATTTTTATTTCATTTTTGTTTTATCTGTA
Source organism: Dasypolia templi (assembly GCA_963555695.1). Lineage (NCBI taxonomy): Eukaryota > Metazoa > Arthropoda > Insecta > Lepidoptera > Noctuidae > Dasypolia > Dasypolia templi. Next base: position 4,457,789 of record OY743137.1, on the reverse strand, counting down.
AAAGTTTATTTATCTTGAACAGGTCCAATAATTTATTAACCACTATATAACCTGGGAAGGGCGGATAATCCTATCACAAGTAAACTATTTGCTTAAAAGGATTCTCGCCAGTGTAACTAGAATAAGATATTTAAGTTGATGCAATAAACATTTAATTTTTTTTGTTTACGTATTTATTATTTGTTTCTGCTTGAGTAAAGTTTTCAATGTTTTTGTTGGTTGGACATACGGCAAATAATTTGATTAAATGTTTTGAGTTTGGAGGTTCTTGCCACTTCTTCTCCATACGAAACTACTTTTTGTAGGTGGCGCCTAGAATCAGTTATATTTTTAATGTAAATTTTGACGTTCAAAAGTGCCTTTTTATGGGCCTATTTGAAATAAATGCTTTGACTTTGAGTTGCGTAATGTTAATTACTGACTATTGTTTAAAATCAAGTTTTTATAACTAAACAGACAGCTGTGCTGCTGGGGTGTTTGTTGCGCCACTCCTTCTTCTCAGCTAAAGCACTAGGACATCGTGAAGGGCGGGAGTTTTGGCGTTCAATAAGTGCTGATTCTTAGCCTAGTTTGAATCAATGACTTTTTATTTTGATACTAATTCTTTTGTATTTATTGTAACTGGTTATACGTGAAGCTGAGAAGAGTTTCGTATCGAAAGTTGTTTAAAATGACGGGTTGGTTAACCCCCTTGATGGATGCAGGTGACTAATAAACCTAATAAACTAAGATAGATCGCTACTGATGATAGACAGTACATTTCTATCTGTCCTGTCAAACAAATAGCTGTCAACACGTTAATAGGTCGCATACTTTGGCTTTACTTGGGACGGCAAAACCCAGAGATTGATAGTTTTTCCTATCTCCAGTATGCCAAAATTGGAGAGAGATACGTTATTGGGTTTGGCCGTAAATCGCTACCCTGTATAGACAGAGCTTAATAGTATTGCAAAAGACAAGTCACTATTCAATTTCTCTATCTCCTTCGCGTATGCAAACATTTTGTCTGACCCCAGTACACATACCATGAAAGGGTTTTGTCGACACAAGAATAGACAAAATGGCAGATTTCTTTTATTCATGTGTCTATTCGTCTATGGTGGCCATGCTACGCGTGCAGCTAACGGCTGTCGTGGTCCGATTTCTTTGAAAAGTATTACCCGATTACATTACATAGTAAAAGTTTACATGTGACTGTCAAAAACTATTGCTATCTCATAAGATATACGCTGACAGCTAACCTATACAATACTCTATCTAGAGTACGCGCAAAATAAGTCTGCGCGCTGTCAAAATCGGTGAGAATAATTTGCCGCCATCTCTACGTTTATATCAAGTGTCAAAAAAATGTGTTGTGTTCCATCATTGCCAAAGTAAACAATCGCCGTCATTATACCGAAATAATTACAAGTAGTAGTGGCAGCGATAATTTCCTAAAGGTCAAACACGAGCGCAGACTTATCTTGCGCGCACTTTACGATTGGTTCGTGTACCTAAAGTACCTGCAAAACGTGGTAATAATTGATACTGATGTGCGACACACGCTTCATCAAGTACTTTGATATCAGTAATCATCAAAGCATTGTGTCTATGTATTACTATTAATAATAATGACGTTATCACGATATTTTTGTGAATGGTAATCCCTAGACGATTTAAGTATGGACGCGTGTATTCATTAGTTTCGCCTTTTGTCAGATGTATGATGTGTGGCGAACCTACGTGCCAAACCATTGTGATCACTGATGTGAGTTTCATTCGCGTTTTCGCGTTTATTTATTTAATTATTTGGTGCAACGGTAGTGTAGAGAGTCACTTGTCCTCCCCGACATTGTTATATGTATTTTTTTGTACTGCACAATGTTTGGGAACCTTCTGCTTACGGAGATACTGGAGGTCAAAAGTCCAACTTTAAAACTGTGTTTTTGTTTTGTTATAAAACAACTTTAAATACCCCTACAACCCCTTCATCGTGGCTTGCACCTATCAGCACAATGTTTTGCGTGTATTAGCACTTTGAGCAGAGCGACGAGCTCAACGAATATTTGAAAACTGGGGGTATTCAAATATTCGTTGAGCGACTCACTCTTTTACAATGTATGTGTGGCTCTGTGTAAAAGCATGTGTGTGACGATAAAACTGACGTGGAGTGGCGCTAGCAATTTAAAAATTTAAACTACTACGGCGCCTTGACGTAGCTTGAAGGAATTGGCATCAGCGACAGCCGTTTGTCTATACACGTAGTGAAAAATAATGTACCTATTTTTTGGTGGCGTTATCAAACGTTGTGTCAACAAGCGTTTTTCAAATGTAACGTATTGTAACGTTACTCGAATCGAAGTGTTAAATTGCGGACTTCAGCGAACTTTTTTTTACACTTTAAAACTCGTTTACCAGATTTTTGTGCAATATTACTTAGTTTGATGTACAGAAAGCGTTGTTGAAGGCTGTGTGATGGGTCTATTTACACACGGTACCTATGCAATCATTTCTGATCATCATCCGCCGAGCCTTTTCATATTTACTCAATACGTTATATTCAAACTCAAATTTATTTACTGCTTCCCTTTTTATCTAAAAATGATGTAACACTAAGTTAAGTACAAAAATGGAAACCATGCAACAGAATAAAAAAATACGAAAACAATCAAAATTAATTAAAAATAAAAATCTGGGTACCTATTTCAATTAGTTTAACATTATACGTGTACATAAACAGTTATTAAAATGATTTAAATGTTTTAGATAATTACAAATAATTACAGCATTGATTAATAATTATACCGAGAACAATAATACAAAAACAAAGTATTGCTTTGTTCGCAAGTTAAAGCGCAAGCAAAATAAACTCTTCCTTTAAAACATTTATGTGTATTGCTATTTTCTTTACAAAAACTTTGCCGACATTTCTATTTCCTCAATGTGAACTTAGTTGGTAGGTTCATATATTATGTATCTAGAACTTTTACCAATATTTCCCGGAGAAATTACTAAGCCTTTATTAATTATTCAGTTTAATAGGAAAGGCGATAAACCAATTATTGCATCGAAGCCATAAAATTGCTTTACGTGTAGTCAATTGAGTCTAGCTTATAGCCCGTTGTTGGGGCTTTAGACGATTATCTAGATCGATGACCCGGAGAAATGGTTATTGCGTCAAGGTTTAACTTCTTGTAGGTATCAAGAGCCAAACGAAGTAAATGTTTACAGGCTATCTCCAATTCACTAAAGGACCGTACTCACCGCATATGTTCGGTTCACGATTTTTTTGCGAACATTCGTAGCAGCTTTTGTTACGGTACGTAAATCTAAACACGAAAAATAAATTTGAATAGTTCGTGAATTAATGTTGCGGTTCTTATATTTCGCCCATATATATAATACAATGCCCAGCATGTCGATTCTGTAATAATCTCACCGTGAAGTGAAGTGAGCTGTCAATGTCATCCCGTCTAGGTCAATCCCTAACATCAGTAGTACTGACAGTTCATTTCACCTTAGTTTTCACTGAGATGAGATGGTTACAAAGTAGCACTACTGTAGTGCCATTCTGTAACCATCTCACCGTGAAAATTAGGGTGAAGTGAGCATGGAGTGAGCTGTCACTGCCACTGATGCTAGCGATTAACCAAGACAGGATGACACTGACAGCTCACTCCACGCAAGACTTCACGTTGAGATTTTGATAGAATCGGCATGCTGTACACTTAGTTCATCTTGAGAGGAGAACATTTATTTTTTAAGGATATACAGGGATTTGGAGATCAATAAATATAACATTAAATGCAAATTTTTCAATCATCGGTTAATTTTTATCAGAAGAATTAGGTACTATGGTTATTCAGTTTTTATTTCTAAAATTAATATTATTTGACTATTGAAAAATAGCCATCCTACTGTTAAGAAGATCTTAATCTTTTAGTTTTTTAATCCACATTATAACATACTTATTAATTGCGTTTCTTGTTTGAGGATTGCAGCCAAGTGCATAATTGCCTGAACAGCAGATTGCTTGGATCTACAATACTAAATTTAAATATATATCGGATGACTTTTATTACAATGTGAACGGGGTTAAAAAACTACCAAGTAGAATCTTTTCTTTTATTTTCTGAGAAGCTTTTGTTGAGCGATTTTCTTTTGTGAGTTCGGTTTGGAACATCGCGCTTCATCAATCAACAGAGGTCAGCCATCATGCTAATATTCCACTTTCCTTTGTACCTGCGCTCCATTTCCTTAATATCCTGACTAGCTTGGAACGTTGTACCAGGACACAGATATTCTATTCTAGACGGCACGGTTGGCGCAGTGGTTGAGCGATCGGCTGCTGCGCTGCGTGTCGCGGGTTCGATTCCCGCACGCAACAAATATTTGTATGACCTACAAATAGTTGTTCCGGGTCTGGATGTCTTGTGTATGTGAGTTTTCATGTTTGTGAACGCACCCACGGCACAGGAGTAATTCCTAGTGTGGGGCAAAGTTTAAAAAAAAAAAAAACTACGTACAGATGCCCAATCCCATACAACGAAATGACACCTCCCTAAGTCTGGCTATTGAGCTGGCAATTTTAATTCGTTCAAAATTTCAGCAGATGGCAGCATCCGCGACTTACTTATTGCCAGAGGCTGTAGTTTTAAAACGCTATCTATCGAAGTCGACCTACTTCTAAAACGTTTCGTGAAATCCTTTTTAGATAAAGTTTTATAGTTCCAGGTTCAGTAAAACATGCTAATAGAGTTCTTTTATATTTATATGTAAAGATATAGATTTAAAAAAGTTGTTTGATATAATTAGTAACGATAAAGGGGTACTTTGATGAAAGGACAAATTGTGTAAAACTTCATCTATTGCAAAGAGCTCTTCTAAACAAAATGATTAACAAATGGCTACTTGTATCATTAAAGGGGTTTGATATGAAGATAAAGGCCTCATTTATGTTTTTTGTTGAAAATACGTGCACAATGAGTGTAAATAATTAAATCAGCATTAAACAAGGAAGTTCTGATTTTTACTAATCTTATTTCACCCAAAATTCTGCCGTTTATCTCTTTCTACTGATTGATAATTTCATAATGGTTACCTATGCTGACATCTTTCATTTCTTTTCAAGACTAATTATAATTAGTTCGAGTTGAGACCCCGTGATCAGGATAAATAAACAGTATCTTAATAACCAAATCCAATCTATGCCGTAACAGCCAGACAGATAATAAATGTTTTTTTTTTATATATATATTTTTTTAAAGATCTTACATGTCAAACTTCAAACTAATAACTAATTTTACTATTAACATCATTTATTCGAAACACTCCAGCGCGCCGCCATTGACCACGTATTACCTACCTACATATTAGCTTGGTTATTTTATAACCTGAAATTGTAATAACTTTTTTTGCGGATTTAAATGAAATATATACTAAAATAAACAATACTTCAAGATATAGGTTCTGACTCTATTTCTAATTACTTACATCTTTTAGAATTACAATTATCATGTAAATTTTAAATTCATCCCTTATTTTACTCCCTTGATTTTGCAAAAACGATCAAACAAGGAATTTCATATTTCCTACATTTAAATTATCATGTCTCTAATTTAAGAAATGCAACGTTTCTCCTACAAACTTTCATCCCTATATCACCCCCATTTTGGATTACTTTTGAGACAGAAAGTAGTCCATGACTTTTTTAAGGTGAATAGGCAACATACAGACAGAATTACTTTCGAGTTTACAATATTAGTATGGATGAAATATTTTACTCATTTAGTGAGGACTAACGAGAAAGATTTCATCCATTCGAAGCCATCAGGAATGTAGCTCATATACGAATGATGGTAATTAACTTTGAGATTCTTAAAGCAACACATTTTTTTGTAAATTTTGGAGCATGTTATTTATAATATTTTCACAATTAGGTTTTTTATGATTTCCTAAGAAATTTTTAATAGCATCTTTTAACGATGCTGCCGAAAAGTCAGTTTTTATCGAACTGTTTTCTCAAAATTTTGACGTGAAGTTTTTTTTTACTATTTTTCTCGTTATCAGCATACCAAAATCTAGGAGAAACTCTTCTTGAACTTGAAAAAGGTAGTTCGTAATAGGTCTGTGTAACAACGTTATGCTCAAAATGCAAGCTAATATTCCAAGACGCATTTCACCAATTTGATAGTAATCGATTGCCGGCTCGCTAACTAGTCGGCACGTCGTTCATTAGGCAGGTTCTGCCTTCGGCGAATACTGTAAGAGCATGGTAGAACAGTTATGTTAATTATACTAGTCAGTAACGTTTCTCACATCTGCATTTGAATAATTGTGAATGAAGTATTAAGTCCACGTTCGCACAGCCTTGAAAATCCATTATTATCTTTTATCGACGAGCTGGGATGCACTCTGTTAGATTCTCAACGCTTGGATCAACACCGAGAGTTGAAAATCCCGCCGCATTATTTCTACGTTCATGCGAACGTGGTCTTACAACAAGAAATCATTTTTGAAAACAGAAACAAGAAACACATTTGGATTTTTTTCCAACCAAATGCAATTCTTTAAAAGAAAACAATCGTGAAACCTTTGATGCTTTATCTGCATAGATATAACAAGCCGTTGGCAAAGTGTGTAATTAATTATAGTACGTAATATCTACTTCAATCATGTGTGTCAAAGTGTGGAAGCCTTTCTTCTGGCCTCACTAGGCCTGTATCATCCTGATCATGATCATGGCCCACTTCCTGCACGCGTACCGTGACCGCCAAAGAAACAAATTTTGACGGATTTATGTTGTTCGTCTGTCGTTTTGTCTATTCGTCCGTCAACAAAAGTTGGTGTTGCTACGCGAGCTGCCAAGCGATCTTGTAACCAGCAGTGGAGCAAGTCTTCATAAATTTCATCAACATTGCACGTTTACAGCCGGTAAACGTGCAATGTTGATGAAATTCAAAACTTTTGTAAGACTGCTTCGTTGATCTAGTGATAGTCCTAGATTCGATTGCCAGGTCGGACAAAGTAATATTGATTTTTCCCTCAGGAATTTCTCAGTAACAGCCCATAGTCTGAATTTGTGCCCGGTTGATGGCAATTGGCTCACCACCTATGGGACTTAAGCATAACAGGCGAAATTTGGGTGTACTGTAGGTGAACCTCTGCCTAACTCTTCAATAAATACAGGTGTGACGTCATGTGATGTTAAAACTAGGCCATATGACGCAACAGTCTATTACTTTACCAAATAGAATATGTCCGAAACAGGCACTCTAACACAACACTAGACCTGTTAATTACATTTTCTCTTCTAGATTCGAGCTCCTAATAAACGGGAACAAAACACGTTACTTGAATTGACACGCTTACATACTATCTGTCACCCGCAGTCCGCCATTGTAAAATATAATTTATTACTCATTAATACACAAATATGCACATAAATTAAAATAAAGTTCAACCTATAAGGTTTGAGATGCTGTGAATTAAAAATGTTATATTTTTTGCTTGTGAGTTTTTTCGCACGTACTCTACACTCTTCCCGAATGGGAGCTAGACCTAAAAAAGTGTAACATTTTGACACTTTTGTTACGTATCAAACTGTAGTGACGGTCGCAATGTTACACTTTTTTGTCATGGCGAGACTTCTGTTACGTATGTACCAAAACTGTCAATAGCGAACTTAGTTCAAACCGGGTGTTTCTATGACCTGACAAAATATTGAGTTTTTAAAATTATAATTATTTAAGTAAAATATTGCACACAAACCTTCGGCATAAATGATGGTGAAAATTGTATAAAAGCCGTTTGAAAATAAAAGCGTTTTTCCATTGTCAACAAAACGTTTTTAACATGTTTTTAATCATTGATGTCCGGACAATAGATACCGTCGTCGTATCGTTAAAGTCTCATGGAATAATTGGCGTCCATTTACATTATTGAGGTAATGAAACGGGGCTGTGTCGGAACTCAGTTAGAGCCGTCTATTGGCTTATTGAGTTAAATGTGATGCTGCTCAATCAGACCGGAAATAAGTTATAGTTGGTTGGTAAGCGCGAATTTCACCAAAATTATATACCTACAATAAATCTTAACCTTTTTTTTTTTGTTTTTTTTTTTGGGTGTGATATCATCAAATGACTTCTCCCGCTCTGGGTGGAACGGGAGGGCGTGTGAGACTTTTACTGACTAAAACCCACCCGTGTTCCTTCAGTTGCCTGTGCCAGGGCCACGGTTTTCTCTTTAGAATTACCCGCGACCCTGAGGCGTCGGCCCTATCGGACCCCGTCACTTTGTGCTGACATCTCTTTGCTACTCGTTGCTCGCCATCCGTAAGCCCGCGCCTACGGTGGCCGGGAATCTGCAGGCGACTCCCGACGCCCAAGGCGTCTCCTGCGGCAATAAATCTTATCCTGATAATACATTTTGAAAATTTGTCAGTTTTTCCATACGAGAACTGTCAGACGAAAATTTTGTTCCATGGGTTTATGATAGCTGAAGGCCAATTCTAGTACTTAAAAAACATTCAAATTTACGTCGAAATCTTATCTCAGCGACAATGCAAGTTAAAAACTTGTCAAAAATGTATGTATATTGATTGTATTTTTGACAGATTGAGATAAGATAAGATAGGATAAGGTAATTTATTTGTCAAACATGCGTTTACATAAACTGACTAATCAGACATGCAAGGTATTGAAGTAATAGACGTTGTGTGCGTCCATGTATTACCAATAACGGCGTACAAATTTTGTAGGTATACAAGATTACATTTAGTTGCATTTTACTTAATCATTTTAAATTTCATTACAAATTACAAAATAAATAAATAATAATTGATGTCAAGTTATTATAGGTATATTATAGTAAACATAGATTAAATTGTGTCCAGGATGCATAATAATGAATATTATTATGCAGTCAAATAAAATAATTCAAAATTACACATGATTAATGTCTGATTTCACCAATAAAGTTGAACGCGATCAGTACATAAACTACATTTAAGAGCTGTCAGTGTCATTATTTTCTATGGAATATTGACACTGACAGCTCTTGAACGCGTTTTAGTTGTCCTGAACGCGTTTAGTAACATTGGTGAAATAAATCGGCACTAAATTGTTTTTCTTATCTATGTATATTGGAAGTCGGAATAGAAAAGTCCTTTTCATTTAAAAATCTATAACTTACCAATTTATCACTTTACTAACTAAATAAATTCTCAGCTTATTTTTCAAAAGTGACAAGGGTAGTTCTCTCCAACTTTTTGGTAATATATTAAATATGATAGGAGCCATACAGGAGACACTTTTGCTAATGAGGGTTATTCTCGCAGTATGAGAGCGTTTCCTGCTATTGTGAGACATATTAGAATGCCAACGTTCTCAAAAGTACGGGAATCGCCCCTTTGAATTTGTTAAAATCAGTGATAAGGTGGTAAATGTCGTGATGGCCCGAGCTAAGGCCTCGCCTCTCATCAATTTATTAGTTTAAGTCATGCACGAGGTTGTGCGTACAAATCCGGGCAAGTTCTTCCATTCATAGGGACATAACCTAATACCTAGGGACTTTTGACAATACCTACGGACTGCCTCGTTGGTCTAGTGGTCGCAATCGCTACTGCTGAGCATGAGGTCCTGAGTTCGTTCCCCAGGTCGGGCAACTTGTTATTGGGTTTTTCTATCTGGAATTTCTCAGTAGCAGCCCGGAGTCTGGATTTGTGCCCGGTTGATGGCAATAGGCTCGCCCCCTATTACATGGGACTTAAAAACATAACTGGCGAAATGTGGGTGTACTTATAGGTACACCTCTGCCCAACCCTTCGGGGATACAAGGCGTGATGTTATGTTATGTTATAACCTACATTCTGAGTTTTTGGACAGACATCGGCGAGGTAAAACATCGTGAGGAAACCTGGACTTTATCCTAACTAACACAATAAATGCCAGAACGATTGAACGGATTTGGATGAAATTTGGCACATAGATAGACCATGATCTGGGTAAGGACTTAGATTACTTTTTAACCTGGATTGCAGGCGAAGTCGCGGGCAACAGCTAGTTGTTAATAAAAATTTCTAAATAAAAGGTATCTCTTCTGTATGAGAAGAGGCTTTTGCCCTGTAGTGGGAAAATATACAGCTATATTTAAAAAAAACGGCCAATTGCGTTTCGAACCACGCACAATGAAGGGTTAGCGTAGTTGGGATGAATTTATCCCAAAACAAACTTAACTTTGTATTTGAAAAAAAACCCTTCCTTATATCGATATATACGTCACGGTCAATTCTCTTATTGCAAATGTAAGTTTGTAACCGCACAAAGATGTTTTATGTGACAAAACTACAAATCAACGATTTTCGGACTTTCTATTTTACTTATGCTGTGACTTGAAAAATTTCATGATTCTCGGTCAACTGGATACGAATAATTTATAATTTTATAATTATAATAATTTTTGATTTATTTGCGAGTATCAAAATATGTCGCATAAATCGCGTTTTTTTTTTGCGTTGACTTATGAACTTTGGGGACCGTAGACGAATTTGATATTAATTTCAACTGGATACCTCCACGCGTTACTGAGGTAAAGGTGAGGAAATAAGGTCATAAATATTATGATATACACATAGATAGACGGACAACGAAGTGATTCTATTCTTTTTCCCTAAAAATCTGTAGACTTTTGACAAAATTCAAAATGAGATTTATTGTCTATTTATAGAGGGATAGTTTGACAAAAGATATATTAAGAAAAAACCGTAAAAAATACAATGCATTAAGACAACTCACATTCACCTTATAAAATTACTTAACTGTTCGATAATTCACTAGCACTTGCTAAATTTTCACGGTAATTTAACGTGCTTTAAGACTTCCTCAACAGAATTCCTGCAAACGTTGATCAAATTTCAAACAACAATTTGCCATCCTTGTATGTGTCTCACGTACAAATTGTAAATTCAAACCTTAACAAGCTTGAACAAGGTAATTTTAAACCTGATTGTAAACCTCAAACAATACAGGAGTTATGGCAATAAAGTAGGTCAGATTTGATGTTGGATTTATAGTACGTAATATTAAGTCGACCGTCCACTGCTGCAGTATTTTTATCACACAATGAGAGGCACGCTTTTCTTGTGATTAACAAATGTACACGCTGTGATGTGTGTATAGGCGCAGGAGATCCAAGACAATGGTAAAGTGGGTAGTATGTGTGTATGCGCTACTCGTCATCACACACACATTTACATCGTTCCATCACTTGGTTACAACAAGTAAAGCCCGCGTCGCTTGGTGTGAGTGAAAATACTATACCTACGCAAGATGTGTACGAAGAGACTTGCCACGTTAACTGACCGGGTTATTTGTTTGTTAGCCACAAACTCTTGGGTAGCGTAGCCGTTCGACGCAGCGGACGATCTCGCCTACATTTTCATACAAATCTAATCTAAGTAGGTACTACATTTATGCATTTATATCTGCAATCGCATGTTGAACATAATAAGGAGCTTAGCCGAGGGCCACTTCAGAGCGGCACCTATATGTTCGTCCAAGTTTAGTTGATTTTTGAAGATAGTTTAATTTAATTCAGAAGACATGTTGCCGATTCTCTTGAACATCGAATTAAAGTAACCAAACTATAACTAAAATTCTTTACTTTTGGCTATGAGAATCTTATAGCTATTCGGCACAAAAAAGTGTCTAAATTTTAAATAATTTTGACACAACTAAAATCGAATTTAAAAAGCGCGACAGCACGTTGTTTCTTTTGGCTACGCAGCGTGGTACTTTTTTGGCTTACCCCGTGAATTATTTTAGATCCGGAGGCGCGCAGAGGGGGCAGCGACGTGTTTTATACGGATTTTTTAAAACTTTTTGTACGGAAAATATGAAAAATGATTACCTACATGTTGAGTTGTCTATTCACTAAATATTGCTCTATTCACTAGACTATTATTTAATGAAGACCGGACCTGTTTAAAAGTAAAAGTTTTCACGAAAATAAACGTGAATAGTATGTCCAAACTGGGCAAGTGGAAGTTGTTGGCACAGCACAGCACATCATAGCTTACCATTTTTGCTGTGAAAATTTCAGCTACCTGATTATTACGGTAAAACAATGACTTACTGACAGATAAACGTGAGCTTAAATAAAGGGGTTTCGTTGCTACTGAACCCTAAACAGATAATCATCTTTTACACTCTACCCTCACAAAAACAATATTGACTTACCAAAACTAAAATCTAACATTGTGTAAGCTAACGGCCTCGAGACAGTTTTCCAACTAAAGGCAAATAAATCAAGTAAGAAGTACAGCAAGTTAGTCAAACAATTGTTCACGAACCGACGGACCGACCTTTAGTTAAAAGCTTTTAGTGCATATAAAAACTTTATGGTGTAGCCCTAAAGCTCAACACACATACTCAGAGGTTTTTAACTAATTAAAAACATAAACGTAACGGATTTAAATATTTACGGATACAAACAAAATGTTAAAAGCTTACTTAAAATAACAACAAATCTGTAATCAATCTTGTGTAACAATAACATAACAATAAAAAAATTCTCCTACAAACAGGTATTTCAACAGACGAATTTACATGAGTTAGTGGTAACTTCAAAGTGACTATTTACTTATTCTCTCTGTTTATTAAGTTTGAGTCCTAACCGTGTATATGTACAGCGCCACTTGTATTATATAAGACATATTTGATACACTGTTATCAGGTACATTCGGAGTTTCCACCGTGCTAAAAAGAATGACTTGTTTTTTAGATACTGATTTAATATGTTTTGGTATTGTGTATTTGCTTTAGCATAATTATTAATTCTGTTTTAACCGATAAAATATTATCTCTATCATTATTCACAACTCAAACAATGATATGTTTCTTTTCACCACAAGAAAACAAATATTCTTTATCAAGTATCGTTTCTATGTTAATTTCATGCTATTTCTATGAATCGATTGTTATTTTTGTATTGAATTATCTATTCCAGCTGAGCATTTTAGGTCTATTAAATTTCAGTATCATTCGATATTTTATTTCTCCAATATTTGTTTTTACTGATGATGGTACATTTTCTGGTTTTATGATTTCGAATGGGTGTTCGTGTGATCAGCACTCAATGATATATTTCCGTTCAGCAATTACATCTTCTCTACCACGATCGTTTCGAGTGTCTGGACTACCATTTTACTCGTGGCGTTCCACTGACAACGTCCTTTCTCAACGAGTGATAGACTGAAGTTCTTTTACACTGTGTCTTTATCCAGATCAAACTACAATAATCCTGGTATAGGTTCTCTAGATGACTAGAGAACATATACCAGGATTATTTAGGATTTATTCCTAGAAAAAGAAAGCATATGAATGCTTTATTTTCTAGGAATGTATTTTAATATTTCACTGGACAATCCTATTATTGATTTGTTTATACGTCATTCTGACTCGTTTTGTACTACATTGTAAGACAAAATGTAAGCGAATTTTAATAGTGTTGAATTAAAAATAGTCAAAAGTGCAATGCGACTGATAAAAAAAGCTTAACAAACTATTGTTACAAATAATTATATTAGTTACATCATGTGTCATCTTATATTTGAGAACGATGTACAAAAACCGTACCCAGCAAAGGCGTCCAGAGTGCAGCAAAAAAATAATAAAAACAATCCAAAACATAAGCGAGACGTTTGAGTGAGCATGACACACTATCAGCCGCCAGGGCACATTCAAGTCAATATAAGACATTACCCGGTAAATGGTAGCTCCACAGTACAAAGTACCCACACCTGTGCTATGTATTTATACAATAAATATTTATTTGTTTCTTTCTTTCTAAGATTGAGTTTATGAAATGCAGGGGATCTTGCCGTTTTGAAAATTTTAGCTACCTTTTATACCAATGAAATTTTTGTTACTTACAATTTTAGATCTGTAGGTTAAGTTAAAATTAATTTTAATATTACATTATAATAATAAATTGTCATGTCTATTTTATAATGTTCTTAGAGTTTAGTGAAATTTGCAACGTAACACGCACATTTCTTTTTTTCTATCGTAACAGCTAGGTTAGGTTACTTTAGAACAGTGACAGTGCCAGAAACGGTACTCTTTGTTTCTCCTAAAATTGTTTGTCAATTGTGTGCATTTTATAAAATCACTATCCATATCACGTTTGCCATAACTTCAGCAAAAATAATGTCATAATGTTCAAAAATTCGAAATTATGTATTATACAGGATGGCCAAAAAGTCGTGGATCAAACGCAACTAGGGAGGACCTACCGTAGATATTTTTTTTGCAGCTGATGATCCCATCTAACCCATAGTTGCGTTTGATCCACGACTTTTTGGCCACCCTGTATAATTATCTTTAATGATAAATGATTTTATTTCTGTAAGTAGGTTTTACAAACACTTTTACACGTCAATCATATTTTAAAAGTAGATTAGATCAGTGTTTCCTATCTGACTACTCTGAGAAGAAAGTCCGAAACAAACTTAGAGTTCACTGTCTCTTTTAAAGTCCAGACATAATCTTGGTCAGGTCATGTGAAGACCATGTAGATTGATGTCTGAAATGGTCTTTTGAGGAAAGAACCACACAGAATGAGTGGACCTGTCCAGTCAGTGCACGCATTTTTCAGTTTACTTCTAAAACTAATAAAAAATTCTACTTTATTCCGTACAACTGACAAAAAGATGCAAATCTTTTGTCATATTAACTAAGCACCAACCTAAACAGAAATGGTTAATTGAAAATGACGAAACGAAATATTTGGCTTATTTTATTTTGCGTAAAATATGTTTTATCAACTGAAATATTTGACTACAGTTAAATTGGTAAAAACACTACATAGTTGGTAAGCAAGTTATTGTTTAAACGTTCACTTGTCAAACATTAGGTTTGCGTTGCAATTATTTGTGAAGAGTTTATTTGCTAAGTAATAATTTGGCAAATGAAACTATGCGGAAAATTGTTTGGGAAGTGATAATTTGTCATTTTTTTTAATGAAACTTGGGTAACCCACAATGCAAATATATTCTTACAATCTTCAGAAGCTCTGGCAGTATTTCAAATGTTAATTCATTAGTTGTGGTGTGGAGCAGGATCATCATTGAGCCAGGCATTTTTATCAGCGATGTAAACCCTGTCCCCTAACTAATAATATGCCTGCCTAGTGTGCGTTTTATAAAAGATTTGAATTTCGTCTCATTCAGTTGAAGTATGTGGGGAGGTATTTAATTGTAAAATTGTAAACAGTACCCCATGAAAGATGAGTCTACTTTAGCCGGTCTGAAACCTAGTTGAACTAATAGGTCCCGATTTATAGTACTATAATTATGTCTTTCACCTCTTTTACTGCAAAGGTTTTTTTTTATGTTATGTACATGATGTTTTCGTATCGTCCCCAAAGTAAAATACCGTAAGACATGATACTATGAAAGTAACTAAAATAGACCAGCCTCGCGGTACCTACATCAGTTATTGACGGATTTAATTTAGCCTTATTTAGCCGTTCTGCAAGAGATGCTCGACTCAAGACTACAATGGGGTCCCCATTGTAGTCTTGAGTCGAGCGTCATCCCCAGGAAAACAGTTTTTTCGACGAATTCGAGTTTCTCTTGATTCAATACTATCTCAAATTCACTAACCTTGACATTTGGCACAGAAAATCTTATGCACTTAGTTTTCTTTTCATTTAATACTAAATTATTAGCAGTGAACCAATTTTGGTCCAGCAGTAGGGCGTTATTTACGTCGTCTAAATTTGAAGCACGTCTATCTACCTTAAAAATTAAGGAATTAAGTAATGTAAGTACGTGAGGTATGCACTCGACGTCTATTTGCTACGCGCCTCTGTAAATCCAACGCTGGCTCGCGTTCACCACTTTATCGTTTGGTTGAGACATTTAACAATGAGTTTAATTCAATCGACATTCTTTTCATAGTAAAAATAAATTAAGGAAGCAAATTCAAGAAACCATAAAGAATCATCAAAATATTATATAGAGACGTAATGTTAAATTTTACGCACGCAAATTCATTTTTTTTTATCTAAAATTCAGATATGAGTTCTAGGATAGTGTCGATTATATAGGTATTGTTTCTGCGTTACTAGCTAGTTTTTAAATACTTTAAATTGTAATCTGTGGAGAACGTAGTGGGTAGCATCATAGGGATGATGACTGATATTAGAAATGTTCATAAAGTAATGTAATTTCAAAGTAGGCATAGTAAAAATGAGATAATCGTAAAAATCTGTTAAATCGGTGTAAATATGAAGAAGATACACGCTTTTAAAGTTTTTGGAGGGGATTATTCCCGTCCTTGTCGCACGGTACGGACAATGTATGCGGTAGTATGCCGTTACATAGTCGTGACATCACTTCTACGATAGTGCTATCCTTGTGTATCACTTATCTTGAAACGTTTATAACTTGGCAATTTTTTAAGCTTTTTCACTTTTTGTAATTTTGTTTGCAATATTTGGAAACAAACAATTTACATACATACATAACATCACGCCTTGTTTCCCCGAAGGGTTGGGCAGAGGTGTACCTATAGTACACCCACATTTCGCCAGTTATGTTTAAGTCCCATGTAATAGAGGGCGAGCCTATTGCCATCTACCAGGCACAAATCCAGACTTCGGGCTGCTACTGAGAAATTCCAGATAGAAAATCCCAATAACACGTTGCCCGACCTGGGGATCGAACCCAGGACCTCATTATTGAGATATAAATAAAATATTGTCATCATCCCTATTGTTTTAAAATGTAGTATTTAAGGTATAATGACTATTTCTTACTGTTTGTTTTCCTTAAATAAATAAATAAATATAGTAAGGCGCTATAGTCTCAATTATGGAGGTACAGAATTTAATGGACATTCCCTAAAGATTTTCGGTCAATTATATCTTGATTTGCTGAAAAGCTTTTATTACGGTTAAGGGGTTAATATGTATAAAGAAAAATTCAATCGGGCAGGCTGAAACATTCGCCCTTATTTAATCAAAAGCGAGTGAGGGCGAATAATTTAAGGTTTCAGTGACTTTTAGTGGGGCAGTGGTAAATACATTAACAAATTAATACTACGTACGTAACGAGACCACATGTCGTCTCCAGTGTGTAATCAGAATTGTGCTTTTTGTTCCTGTTCGTTTCTTTATTGCTATTTTGCCAAACCGTCTTTATTTTATTATTAGCTGATTTTACCTTTTTGCTAATGCATAAGGCCTTACAAGAGTTCTTAATATTTTTTTTAACCTAATAATCAACATACTTAGCCAAAGTTTTTAAGGCTTTAGGCCATACAGCTCGAAAAGTCTTTCCCTACTTTTCCTTAGTCTTCTTTAGTTGCCCACTCACTAAATAAAAACTTAGGGCTGATACTTTTCGGGCACGCCACAATAGCGGCGGTAAGTCCCCTCTTTGAGGAGTGGTTGGAGAGGCGCCACGGCGTCCTCACCTTCCGCCTGACACAGGTCCTCACCGGACACGGTTGTTTCGGGAGGTTCCTGTTTCGCATAAGGCGGGAGGCAACGCCCGGGTGTCACCATTGTGTGGATCGCCCGGAGGACACGGTGGAGCATACGGTGGAGGTATGCCCAGCTTGGGCAGAGCACCGCAGTGTCCTCGCGGAGGCGATTGGCGGCGGCGATCTCTCGCGTCCGGCCCTGGTCCAGGCCATGGTACGGAGCGAGAGGGAATGGCAAGCCGTCACCTCCTTCTGCGAAGCAGTAATGCTCGCGAAGGAGGAGGCGGAGCGGGTGAGGGAGAGAGCCTTGCGCCCTCACGCCCCCACTAGCCGCCGCAGGAGACGCCCTGGGCGTCGGGAGTCGCCTGCAGATTCCCGGCCACCGTAGGCGCGGGCTTGCGGACGGCGAGCAATGGGTAGCTCGCCGTCCGGTAAGGACCAGGCCCGGGTCGACGGCGCGTTGTGTTCCACGCGCGCCTCAAAGAGATGTCAGCACAAAGTGACGGGGTCCGATAGGGCCGACGCCTCAGGGTCGCGGGTTATTCTACAGAGAAAACCGTGGCCCTGGCACAGGCAACTGAAGGAACACGGGTGGGTTTTAGTCAGTAAAAGTCTGACACGCCCTCCCGCTCCACCCAGAGCGGGAGAAGTCATTTGATGATTTCCCACCCAAAAAAAAAAAAAAAAGGGCTGATACTTTTCCTTCGCGCACGTATGGGAGTGGCACGAGGGGCAAAACGCCGGGGTGTAACTCCGCTGCCACGAGAAATCACGGTACAGCGGACAGAGCTTCGGCGGGATGTCAAGGCGACATGGAGGGTGCGATTGGCGCAACACAGTGCTGGGCACGCCACATTAGCGGCGGTTGGTCCCCTCTTTGAGGAGTGGTTGGAGAGGCGCCACGGTGTCCTCATCTTCCGCCTGACACAGGTCCTCACCGGACACGATTGTTTCGGGAGGTTCCTGTTTCGCATAAGGCGGGAGGAAACGCCCGGGTGTCACCATTGTATGGATCGCCCGGAGGACATGGTGGAGCATACGGTGGAGGTCTGCCCATCTTGGGCGGAGCACCGCAGTGTCCTCGCGGAGGCGATCGGCAGCAATCTCTCGTATCCGGCCCTGGTCCAGGACATGGTACAGAGCGAGAGGGAATGGAAAGCTGTCACTTCCTTCTGTGAAGCAGTAATGGTCGAGAAGGAGGAGGCGAAGCATGTGAGGGATGGAACCTTGCGCCCTGACGACCCCAGTCGCCGCTCTGGGCGTCGAGAATCGCAAGCAGATTCCCGACCACCGTAGACGCCGGCTTGCGGACGGCGAGCAATGGGTAGCTCGCCTTCATGTCAGCACAAAATGATGAGGTCCGATAGGGCCGACGCCTCAGGGTCGCGGGAAAATCGAAAGAGAAACCGTGGCCCTGGGACAGGCAACTGAAGGAACACGGGTGGGTTTTAGTCAGTACAAGTCTGACACGCCATCCCACTCCACCCAGAGCGGGAGAAGACATTTGATGATTTCCCACCCAAAAAAGAAAACGGCCGATACTTTCAGTGTTTTTCTTAAAAGAATGATTGAACTCGGTTTGAACTACCGAAAAAACTTCTTTATGCAAAATGTTTACATTATTCATTGGAAAGTCCTGATTACTTACAAATTAAAGTGTTATTAAATTTATTTAAATTAACAGATGTTATTGGTCTAGATTGCATCTGCACTTATTGTATCGCTATGTTGGTCAAAGTCAAAGTCAAAGCATTTATTTCAATAGGCCCATAAAAAGGCACTTTTGAACGTCAAAATTTATTCTAGGCGCCACTCCCAAAAGTAGTTTCGTATGGAGAAGAAGTGGCAAGAAACTCCACCGTTACTCTATTAAAATGTTTTACAATATTTTGTATACATTAATTATATTTACGAAAAATATATGTGAAGGCGATAGGTGCATCGCCACCACAGATAATAGCTGATTTAATAACTGATTAACTATACTATTAGTGGTAAATTTTGTTGTCCACAAACTAGTTCACTTAACATTAGTACTATTACTAATTCTGGTGCTAGATATAAGTGACTTCGACATACTACTTGTTTCTTTGTTAATATTATAGTATCCCTAGCTTATCAACAAAAATGTTAGTGTCAATAAATATAAACTTTCATTATGGTGACTAACTAAGAAATGCATGTAATAATTTAACATGTGTTGTTGTTTTGCCTATTTGACAAGTGCTCAAAGTATGGGAAAGTACACAAAATAATTTTCTAACAATTTAACTTTTATAGTTTGGTGACACTATCCGTGATGTACTCTTTTTTCACATTAGAACTATGACGAATATACTATTTTACATTATAACTTACATACATACATACATAACATCACACCTGTAATCCCAGAAGGGTTAAGCAGAGGTGTACCTATAGTACACCCTCATTTCGCCAGTTATGTTTAAGTCCCATGTAATAGGGGGCGAGCCTATTGCCATCAACCGGGCACAAATCCAGCCTGCGGGCTGCTACTGAGAAATTATAGATAGAAAAACCCAATATCACTATGCCCGACCTGGGAATCGAACCCAGGACCTTATGTTTAGTAGCTCTTGCGACCACTAGACCAACGAGGAAGTCTTATACCAGGCTCTAAACTGAAATGTTACTTACTGTATAATTAAGTTAATTACTGTAATAATGGCATTATTAGGATCATATTCATTCCTAGTTATTGAAGACATTATTTGTGTGTAGGAAGTCTGCGGCATTAAAAGTTTTGAGAAGAATGACTCAGGTTGTTGCGAAGTAATTTTCCGTACCTTTTTCCAAAACTATCAGAAAGCATAATGGAGCAGTAACAAACTTTATGAGTACAAGGGAGAGAATTACCCTCCGTCAGAACTATTTGCAATCGACTTGAAATGGAAGTCCTGACTGGGACGGGTTCTCCGTTGCCTCAGGTTGGTGCTTGCCAAGTTTGGATTTCCTTTGCAATGAACATTGAGGGCTGCTGAGAGTCAGCAGGTCCACCTTGACTGCTTTAGAATTGCGCATGTCCACTAACTCATTTGCAGCAAGGATGTGCACCTGAATTTGTTTTTCAGACCTTACATACTAGTATACAGTGAATGAATTGACTCTTCTAGTACCTGAATTTTAGACTGTAAGCGTATCAATCTCATAAATGTTTTACTGTCTTCTAATTTAATTAAATAGTTATTTGATTTACTTTTAAGAAAACCTCGTCCTTTTCTATGTTTAATATTATTGGAACTGTGTTTTTGTTGTTTTCAAAATGTATTGCATTTATTTATGCTTTTATTTAGTTTTTTTTACTTATCCGAAACTAAAAATCAGGGACATCATTGCACGCTGGCCGGGATCAGTGCATGATTGTACAATTTTAACAACTCCCATTTGTGTGCTGTTTTTTAAGAGATGCCTAGAGAAATTACTGATTGTTAGCAGACAGCGGCTGCTATTATAAAAGCTACTTACTGACCACTTTATTGCAACATCAAACACACGCACAAGAAGCCTACAACAAAAGTGAAATTGCCACTTTCAATATTGTGTAGAGATGCTTTGGAGTATTAATGGAAGCGGCAGTTCCCATGCTTTGAGATAGGCATAACCTTGAGGAAAACCACAACGCTTCAATAAGTAAATGTTGCTACAGCAGTGCTGCACAGCATGTATGTTGAGTTAGATGATGTGGAACCTCTGCACGATTTTCAGAATGATGTATCAATGAATAATTATTTCAATAATTACAACAACAGTAGGTACTGCCACTGTCAAATTATTGATAACTTATAAAACAAGCTCATTTATCCTACGCGATTTATTGCAATCGACGTCTTCTCAATTCGTCGGCAGCATTCATATCAGTCTTGTATAAGTTGGGATACTTCAACGTCGAAGCCGCTGTCTTGTGCCGCAAATGCAGATGCTAGTAGCACGGATGATTGAGATGATGATTCTTGATCTTAGACAACCCATCACTTCGCTAAAAGACCTATTACAGCGGTCAGCGTTTGCAGCTCCAAGATGTTCTATGAAGGTAGACATTTGTGGGGCGAAGATTCCGTTCACGGATGCAACAAGGGGGGTGAATGTTGCATGTCGTATTTCACAAGCGTTTGTATATTTCCTTATTTTTTCTCCCTCGGCGAGTATTAGTACAGTTGCGTCGGGGCCTGAAATATAAGAAATAGCGTCAGTGTCTACGACCCGGATATGCCTCCCTCTTAGCATCCTAAACACCCCGGTAAGAATGGTCTCCACGTACTCCGCAGTCTTCTTCGGAGATAATGGGTTCTTCGTTCGTTCGGCAATGTCGCACGGCTATGTCGCATAAAAGGGCAGTTACAGTGCGGTATCACACGGGCCGCGTTTTAACATTCCACACTAGTCGATTTCCGAAAATTAGAAGAAAAAAAAAACACTCCTTATTTTATTATTGATTCGTGTCGAGAATAATTAACATATTAACCTCATTGTATTTGAAGAGGATGCAAAACGACACCTTGTATACTACTAGCAACAATGTCTAAAGACGACTTTATATAATGAAACATTAACTTATGCTAAAGTTGTTTTGGGCAACATCATTAATTAATGAAATCATTCGCGTTAATGATCCATTACATAATGGGTCATTATTGTTTGTCTTAGTGTAATCGGCTGTAAAACTCATGATATTGATAATAACAAACTTTGGGAAATTAACTGGCGATTTTAGTAAATATGTTGCGAAGGTTTGATATTTCCATACAGCCATAACTTTCTAGATTTCGGTCATCACCATAATTGGCAAAGAGATACGTGATGCTCATCTACCTAAAAGTGCACACAGTTTCTCTCCGCCATAGTTTCTCTCGCGGGCGCCGAAAGGAACGTTTCATTGTTAATAGTAGTTTAAAACTAAGTAAATTCATTATTATTGAGTTGAATGATGAATTTTCCATGGTGTATTTTTTTTTGTTGTATCATAATTTTGTGTACTCTTCTCGTCGTCAAAATCGGGGACTACTATATTAGAGAAAACCGGTGATTTTCACATGTTGAACTATCAAAATTCTAGATAACTTAGGTGTCATGTTAGGGTTTGTCGAGAAAACATCATGTTTGGCAGAACGAGTCCAGCATTTTGTATAGCAGCACTGTCGGAAAACGAGAAAGTGACAGATATAGACGTGATGAGAAAACGCGAGAGAAAGTAATTGTCGCATGAGTCATGTTAACCCTGCTGGTCGAAGCTCGTTTAAATTGTTAAATCTTCGATACGCAGCTGAAAGTGTCTCGTGATGTCTACAAAAACTTCAAAAGTTACTTACGACATTTTTATCTCCGTATACCGAAAACCAAAATTATTCAGTTAATTTATAGTCAGTTACTTTCAATATTATAAGGTATTACCAGTAATATCCGGCTTTTTGGTTGTAAACAACGTGATTTTGTGAAACACGATATTACAGGAACGTGGAACCGGCTAATCGAATGCATGCAAACATTGTGATACATACAAATTAGTTCCGTATGTATACATACGGAACTAATTTTTCTTTAATAATCTGGTCAATGTAGTCGGAAAGTTCCTTAGTGGCGAATGCTTACTGGAAGGTGCATTTGGCTTAGGCCTCCAACAAGGTAGACCGATGACTTGGTAAAGGTCGCGGGAATCCACTGGATGCGAGTGGCACAGGACCGGTCGTTGTGGCTATGCTTGAGGAAGACCTATGACCTGAAATGCTGATGTGCGTTTGTTTTTGTTGTTTTTTGTTTAATAATTAATATTATAAGTTTTCATGACCTAGTGACTGACGAACAGCGCACAGCCTAAACTCGTGAAAACGTTATTAAAATAAAATAAAAAGCTTTAATAAATTAGGGAATAAAGTAGGGAGGGCTTTGTGAACTTTCACATTCTCTAAGAGTTGTTAGGAAACAAATAAGAAATATTCTATATTTGATACTTGTTAAAATACTCATAAAGCAATAAATCATTTAAGACTATCTTTCGTATTCATCAAAACGTCTTCGTCGGCAGAAAATACTATAAATTTTCAATTATTTTAATTGGGTAAAAACTAAAGTGTATCTTAATACGTTTGTCACTTTCAACTTAGATCACTTACGCCACTCCTATACTTATCTTCCATTAAAAACAACTGCATAGTACTATAATTGATCGAAGATAGTATCATACAAAAGATTATCAGCATGATACAACCACCTATTATACTGATAATGTTGAGTATAAAACCAATCACACTATGTGACCGACGCGGAAAAGCGCGAGTCAATCATGGCACTAAGCACTGATATATTAATACAAATTCCAAAAGTAAGAAACCATAAAACTGGTGAGCCCTTAACTGGAATAATAAAGTATCACTTGGATGAAGAAACTGTGTACAAAGAGGTTAATCTTTCACTTGTACAGAAAAAAACCGGAACGTGGTATGAATATGTGCACAACTATCGGGTCGACCAGGGTCACCAAGGTCGCGAACGAACAAAGGTAGGTAATCGTCACAAGCTTCAAGACCACAAGACTTATGTGTTAATGCACGTTAAAATGCTGAACAAGAACCCAGTTGACAACCCAACATCAAGTACCAGATCACTCGAACAAGAACATATGACACCATCAGGAGATACAGACGTCGAAGATGTAAAGAGATATCACATAGAAATCAAATTCAAAAAGCCTACTGGCATATTCTGTTTGAACAAAAAGTTTAAAGCAATCATAAAGATCTATCCCACAATCGTTTCGCCGTTTCCAGATGACCCATTCATGACAGCGCTGGACAAAACTCTGACGCAACTCTTTTCTTTTAAGAAACATGAGATAAATGTGAAAGCAGAATTAGAAAAAGGATGTTTTACTCCATCAAGAGAGATTAAAGTATCATTTGTTGTGGCTAACAATACTGATGTTATTATTGCTCTTAAGATTAATGAAGAACATATTGGGGATGAAACCGGAGACGAGGAAAAAGAGTCAACTTGGGAAAAGAAGTGAAAATAATTTTGGTCTATATCTAGGTCTTATCTGCTGAAGGACTGATATTGACTGAAGCAGACAAACGTAAAATGAAGGCAGCTAATCAGTAATCGCTTCGAGGGCTTCCCCTGGCTTAACAATTTGAGGGAATCTAAACGCTCAAAGGCGTAATTGCAATAAAACTTCTTTTGTGTCTCGTTCAGCGTCTTTCAACTGATTATATACCGATGGCCAAAAGAAGCGATTGGAGTACACTGAATTCGGTACGCAGAAAACAGGGCACTGTTACCATACACAAGTGCATTGGGTGAAATATCTATTCAATAATAATAGGGATATATGAGTTAGTAGCCGATGGAAAAGCCGCAAGAGACTGATCTTCAGAACCCAAAACTAAATGGTTAAGCATTGTTGTAATTTTCGAAGTAAGCATTAAAAGAGATGTGTTTATTTATGGTGAAAATAAATAAAATTTCGTTCCAATTGCGTTTATAATTTGCATACGTTCAAAAAATACATTGCTTAATCTGTAGATTTATTATATTGTTCGTTTTAAATACCAATGCATTTAATATTGCATTGACAAGACGATAGTTACAACCGTTTATATTTAACTAAAGTTTACCTTAAAGTGTTAAAGTCCATGAACTAAGGGGTGAGCCTATTACCATCAACCGGCCAGTATTCAGTCTCCGGGTTGCGTCTGAAATTCTTGATGGAAAAACCAAAAAACACTTTGCCCCTCCTTGAAATCAAACCCAGGGCCTCACGCACAGCAGCAACACCAGTTCAAAATTACGTCGCTTAATTTTTGACAGGTGTATTATATAACGCTTAGATAATATCAAAATAAAAAAGTCATCGGCTTTTGCTCTTGAAAAACAATAATTTCTTATCAGTTTTATCCATGACTTTGCTATCATATTTTGCTGATAATTTTACATTTAAAGATTAGACATTTATAATTATAACGTCACCGAGAGGGAAGTACCTACCTTTATGATTAAAGATAAAATACCAATAGATAAAGACAAAGACATACCTACTAAAAAATACATTATCAAGTAAATGTACTTTATTGAAAATATTTTTTTAGGACGGGTTTGAATAAACATGAAAAAGTTAAGATTAAGAATTTCTCAAGTGTAAATCCAAGAACCTGCAAACCGAATTACTTTAAACTCGAGAATTACTCTAGAGATCACAGTAAAAAGTAAGCTGAGCTCCTTAAGTTCTGTGTTGAGCTGCATGATTACTGACAACAGCGTGCACTGTCTGGACAAGTCGTGTAAACGAGGCCTAAGACTTACTCACTTAGACCCTTTGTAGACACGCGTTTTTCAGTCTTCAGTATTATGTAGTATGATGATGATGGTTCACATAGGGGAGCTTGTTGACGGACACATTTTTTCTACATTAAAGAAACAGTGTCGTGTCGAATCCGCCCAAAAGGAAGTATCACAGCGCAAAGATCTTTTGAGAAATTACAAAGCGCGTTGCCAAAATTTTTACTTCTCTCTGCCATCTTGTTTTATCAATACATTTCACATTACAATTTCACAAATGACAATGCCAGATCCTGCCCCAGCTATTAACCGAAAATGTCAATTAATGAAAATAATTGTAATGATTAGGACCTATTCATAATACATTGTTTTTCAGTAGAACTTGCCGATTACAAATCACTGATAAAAGGAATTCAACCCCTGAATTTCCTGATTTTTTTTATTGCGCTTGATACACAATAAAAAAAGGTTTAAATACCTGTATAACAAAAACTCTATTACGATTGTAATAATTATGATAATGCGTAACGTATAATTATGTTGTTTAAATCGCTTTTTAATCATAAACTGCACCTAACCTATAATCAATGTCATTATTGTTTTAAGATTTGAACAGAAACCGCAAGTTCTGCAGGCATTAGGACAAATGTTTACATAACAGTAATAAATAAGCTTAAAGATGCTGCATATTGTAGGCTTGTAAATAACTTTTTGATTTGAGTGGGCCAAAGTTCTATAGAGTTTCTGGCATTGTCCTTTTACGACAAATGTTTAGTAACAGCGCCCCCATGACAACGTCGATCGATTGCCAATAAATCCTGGTAGCACTGTAAAAGTGAGTATTCAGAATTTTGTTAGCATCGTTTCATTAGAAGCGTCTACAAATTTAATATTTAAAATTTCCGTTTCACAAAACTCCTACAAAACGGCTTGACCGATTCTTATGAAATTTTGTGTAGATAGAATAGGACCTTAACTATTAAAAAAAAAACAAGAAAAAAAATGTTTATGGGGTCAGCTAGTAATTTTCAAATATTAGAGAAGTTGGCAGACAGTGTACTCTTTTTGCGTCTGTGGTGGTAGGTTCAAAAAGCAACATTAAAAATAAACTGTTATTTTGACTTACCTGTGGCATCTCGCAAATCTACAGATTAGCACCTTGCATCTCACGGTTTGCGTGGATCGCTATGGATCGGACATCGTCGGCTGAGCTCGGTCAATCGAACCAAACGTATGTAAAATAACCTCCTCCTTTTTTTTGACGTCTAAGAAAGGGAGTCCGTCACTGCGACGGACTGAAACGCGCGTCGAAAGACGGATCGCTCGAGGCCGTGACACGGGCCTTAGCTTTCAGACGACATCGGATAATGTCAGCTGAAATAGTGAAGGTACGCTAACTGTCTGATGTACATCAGAACGTTCGGCCAATCGAGGTAGGGAGCTGGCTGCTACTCCAGTTTTTGTGACGATTAGGTGACTCACAAAGATGCCAGCCAAATAATTTGTGACAGTACAGTTCGAAAGTTAGAAGCATTTATGTATGGCCGAACGTCCTGATATCAGAACGTTCGGCCAACTTGAATCTCCATAACTGAGGACCTTAGAGAAACTGTTACTGAATAAGGATTTAGTGACGATTTGGTGACAAACAACCACTACTTTACTTTTAATCGTAATGCCACCGGTTAAAAGTAAAATGACCTTTAGCTCCCGGAATATCAGGTCGTTCGGCCAACTTGAATCTCCATAACTGAGGACCTGAGGGAAACCATTAATGAATAAAGATTTAGTGACGGCACTGAAACGAATTGATGTTGCTTTAGTTTTTTTTGTGACGACCCCATTCAATTGTAAATTGAAAATTTAACATTAAACCTCAAAACATTGTGACTATCGATTCCTTCACAACGAAGAAGCCTAGAGGAACCTTTAATGAATAAAGATTTAGTGACTGCCCTGAAACCATTTTGTAATGCTTCAGGTTTTTTTGTGACGACTCCATTTAATAGTAAATTGAAAATTAAACATTTTTAACCTCAAAACATTGGGTTTATCGATTCCTTCACAACGGAGAAGCTTAGAGGAACCGTTAATAAATAAAGTTTTAGTGACTGAACTGAAACCAATTTGTATTGCTTTAGGTTTTTTTGTGAGGACCCCATTCAATAGTTAATTGAAAATTAAACATTTAACCTCAAAACATTGGGATTGAAATAGGGTGACCATGTATTTTAACGAAACAAGTATTTATCGTGTACCTAGGTACCTACTCAATACGTCGAAATTGTTGATATAAGGTGACCATGTACTCGTAGATATTCCAACATTCAGTCTCACATATCAGTAGACTCAAGAATCCGTCAAATAGATCGATATGACGGATGATAGTTTTATTTTGACCTTAATAGACTCGGCCAAAATAAAACAAAAACGCAAGTGGACACTGATATGCAGGCATCAGCTCAACGCTGCTTTTGCTTATGCACAAAATGTTTGACGTCTTTTGTTTTATTGAGATCCACTCGAAAAATATTTATTTCGTTGGAATATCTACATGATCACCTTATTTCAACTATTTCGACGTATTGAGTACCTAAAAACACGATAAATACCTGTTTCTTTAAAATACATGGTCACCCTATTTCAATCGTCATCCGCCATTGTGCCATTTTATATATTCATCTTAAATCAGTAAAAATACTTACACCATTGCACTGAAAACCTGCAGAGCAGTTACTTATTCTCGACGACTGCAAAACATAAGGGGTTTTTACGAATTTTTTAGGCTTTTTAGTTGTGGAGGAATCGATAATCCCTATGTTTTGAGGTTAAATGTTTAATTTTCAATTTACTATTGAATGGGGTCCTCACAAAAAAACCTAAATCAGTACAAATTGGTTTAAGTTCAGTCACTAAATCTTTATTTAATAACGGTTCCTCTAGGCTTCTTCATTCCTAATGTTTTGAGGTTAAAAGTAAAATTTTCAATTTACTAATAAATGGGGTCGGCACAAAAAAAACCTGAAGCATTACAAATCGGTTTACCGCAAATAACCTTTTTCTTTTTTTTTTTCTAACCATGCATCATAATGTTGGCGTTGTAAATAAGGTACATGAGCTTACCTCCGGAGTTACTATTTAATATAACTGAAGCTATAACTATTATAAAAACACGATTATGATAATGACATGGCAACTTGTTCACAAATGCTCAATCATGCCAACTTTAATAAACACCCCATACGGAGTGGTGTTCATCGGCCCGCCTTGTGGGAGGCCTTCCAACGCTACATCTCGACCCATGACCTTTTGACCTCAGGAATCCACTGGATGCGGGAAGCACAGAACCGGTCGAAGTGGCGGTGCTTAGGGGAGACCTATGTCCAGCAGTGGACTTCTTTCGGCTGAAACACGTATTCTGATTTTCAACTGGTTTTATTCCTATGTATATACGGCCTATAAGAATGGCCGACTTTTAATTTTATGCAACTTCTTTCTTATTTAAAAAAAAACATATTTCTACATCCTTGACAAATCATGGCCTTCTATATTTAGTTACATATACATATACGTTATTAAAGTTCTATTAACAGGTGGTTTACGCATGTATTTATCTTTTATCAAAGTGAAACAATGCAATGTAGATAATAATTTAGCATTTTTCTATAATTTTGTCCAAAACAAATCATGCCGTTTGACCAGAGATGTGTAGTGATGTTTTTACCAATATAAAAATAATAATGGGAGTGTCCAGTGATAAAAATATAAAGCTCAAAACCGTTAAATCGAAAATGTTAACTTCTTGGGTTTAAACGAATTGTTTAATATTAATTATTAATATGTTGTAGGTGTTATAATTAAACTACCGAGACAAAAGGATCTTTGAAGAATGAAGAAACGAGGTGTAAAATTCCTAAACTGCAAAGGGACAATCCTCCGACCAGGTTTGGTGGGTCAACCTAGGAGGTTGTTGGCTGCTATCCTGTGGATGCCTTACCAAAATTAAGGTCTCCAACTAAAGCATACAACCTACAAAGTACAAGCGCACAAAGCGACTACACACTAGCCCACCCCCTGTGGGGTACGGACCAAGGCTTAGGGCGTCACAGTGGGAAAGCAGGAAGGGACGGGCTGGATCGGATCATAGTGACATACTTTTCACATTCGCAACTTTGACTAAATGTGTAGTTCGTATGTGGCTCTATAGATGTGACAACATATCTTGATATTTCATGGGATGTCGGAAAATTACATCATTTCATATAACACCCACGAAAACGTGCAAACAGAATTAAAATAATCTCATGTCCTAATCCAAGTCATTGTTTGCTCGTGTGCTTCCAAATACATGGCGGGATTAATTTACAGACAAGTCACAAAAATACAGTTATTTAGCCGTTAAATGCTCTCGCTCTCACTGAAGAGAATTTATGCCTACCTAGAGTAGGGGATACCGTGACTAGGTCGACGGGTTTTTTAAAGCGAGGTCATCCCTTCGGACTGTGATTGAGTTGACTTTTGTGATTAACCCTAATATGAATAGCTTTATGAATTATTTTAAATTTCCTACCGTAATTTTTGAAACGCTGTTTATCTAATAGTGTTCCTAATCAATGATTGTGATAGAATAAACAACTAAGTCCGAAATTCGAGTAATTTGGAATACGAGATAATTTGGGATACTATTTCATAATATTATAAAATCAACGATACGCTGCAGCTGGTGAGGAAGCCGATTAAAGACAGCTCTCGGTGACGTTTGTTTATAAAACTTCATCAGTTATTCTGATAAAATGTTCTATTATCAAGTACCTTGGGCGTTATCTTATCTTTTACGGTTTAATAAAATCTACCATTTATCGAATAATCTAGTACAGAACGAATCATACTACAATAACGACGTAAAAATAAATCAATAATGGGAGTGTTCAGTGAAATATTAATATATATTCCTAGAGAAAGAAAGCATATAACTGGAGAATCTATTAGTGGAATAGTGAAATATCATCTGGACAAAGATACAGAGTATAAGAACATCGCTCTGTCGCTCGTCGAAGAAGGTGAATGTCAATGGCGTGAATTTCGAAACCATAATGAACGATTATCGAATAAAGAGACTGTTTTTCGAGGCTATGAAAGGAACGTGATAGGGAAAATTTACTTCCTGAACAAACTTACGGATGAAAATATAACGCTGAGTGCCGGAACATATGAACACCCGTTCAAAATCATAATACCAGAAAATACACCACCATCAGTGAAGACAAGTATTGGAGAAATAAGATATAAGTTGGTACTAAAATTTAAAAAGCCCGAAGTTTTTAGTTGGAATAAAACATACAAAAGAACAATCATAATATATCCTAGGATTGATTCGTCACTTTCAGATGAACCAATAATTGCTACGCGAAACAAAACTCTTTTAAAACTGTTTTCTTCGAAGAAACATGAAATTCACTTGAAAGCTGAACTGGACAAAGGATACTTGAATCCTTGTGGTACAAGAAACATATCATTTGTTGTGAATAATAAAAGTGATGTTATTTTTTCAGTTATAACTGAATTGATTAGCGAGACCAAATACGCAGCGAATTATAAAACAATATGTAGGGAAAAGGTGATTCATTCGAGTACGGTTACGAGCCCAAAAATACCTGATAATAGTATATCAAATATGTTAAATATAATACCAGTGGCGCCGGACAAATATACGGTAAGACATTCTGAAGTAATACAGAGAGAATTTAAGTTAAGAATTACTATGAAGTTACCATTGCCACATGTAAATTCGTCTGTTGAAATACCTGTGTTTGTTGGAGAAAATCCTGTTACATTTGATGTAGTGAATGGTGGAGAAGTAGGTGAGTCGAGTGAGCCCATGGAAGCCCCACCCTCTTATTGGGAGGCAATGCAAGAAGAAAAAAAAAAAGATGACTAAGTTGTGATGTGTGTAAACTTACCAATCTCGAGGTTTCGCTGAATGTAAGAAGCACAGGACCGGCCGATGCTTCGAGGGCAATAATGTCCAGCAGTGACGGCCTTTCAGCTGAATATGATGATGATGAAACTATCCAATTGCTAAATTATGACAGGTAATAAATACGATAGATCAGACTGTCAGCAGGAGACTCACAAACTCACAAGGTTCCTGTTAAATTGCTGTTTATTTATTTAATATTGTTTTTTTATTATTAATAGATCTAAAACACTTTTAATTTTATAAAACTATTGGAATTTTATTTTATTTTATTTAAACAGAAATATGTTATTTTAAACTTGATCGTTCAACAACATTCATTACGTTTCATTCAATTATTCAGATTTTGATTAAACATGTTGGAATAATGTACATTTATGTAGTGACAACACTGTTTCTCTATGGTGTGCTGTCTTGTCTATGGCATTGCATTGTATGTAACAAAGATCAAGTGAAAATGTGATTCAAGTACAGAATGTTTTCTATAACAAATAAACAAGTAGAGTGGCTAAATAAAGCTTTTATTCAATAAATATAACATATTAGCAGTCCGTGGCTCAAAGAAAGTGAAAGTACATAAATAATTTGATACGAAAATTTTCTACAAGAAACAAGGTGAAAATGGTGGCGAAAAACGGTGACAAGAATATTCAAATCTTTGACGGCGTAGTTTACAGCGACTGGAAAATACGAATACTGAAATTTCTACACTTGAAACGGTGTAAAGATTTTGTAATGCGAGCGAAAACTAAAGCTGATGATGACAAATGACGACCTAGATATTCATGCGACTAATTATATATATAATTATAAACAGTTGGAAAACATTGGTGATTTAGATTCAGCTTATGAGATTATAAAAATAATTGTACTTTAAAAAGTCGACGGCCTTGCAAATTGCGTTTGTTCCCACTAGTTCGACTCATTAGTTCGATGGTCAAACTAGTGAGATTTTTTTTCTCATTTGTTCGACCGTCGAACTACTGCGATTTTTTTTTAATTTGTTCGATTATCGTCAAAATAAATAATTTTAGATGAGACACAAACGATTTTTTTTTAAATAAACGCCTGTTTCGTAAAAAAAGGTTCACATTCTTGATCAAAGACATAATATGGGTGTTTTCTGAGTAAAAAAAAATATATATGTAGTCCGTCAGTCAGATAATAAAAAATATCAGACACGTATTGTTTGCTGTAACATGTTAATTTAAAATTACTTAGTTAAAACGCAACGCAAAGTTGGGGAGTGGGAGCTCGCGGCTACGCACTTCTACGTATTATGTAATTATTTATTATAGGTAAGTATTATTCACTTCTACGTGTTTAAGAACTATGAATAATTATAATATGTATTCAATGAAACATTACTACTGCAGGGCATGGCCATACAACCATTTTGCGAAACAACTACCCACAACATAAAAAAACATGTACCCTCAAAATAAGACAAAAAATACTATTTATTACCCCACTCCCTGTGGTGGGGCGTTCAGTTAAATGTTTATAATGTTTAATGTATGATGTAGATACCCAGGTGCTATGGGTAGGTATAGATGCATAAAAGGAAATGTACAGTGGATGAATTCCGGGGGATATAACGATGGTTTTACTATTAATTTACTTTGATAAGATGCCAGCTCAATAAATAAAAAAAAAACATTTAATGTTTTTATTAACATTCAGAAAATAAACGACGACAGAGTGTCTGCTGAAATGCTTAAGGGCGGTGACGGGGTGGTGGCAAGCCTGCTTTGCCTAATCATTAATATGTGTTGGAGAAATGGCCGTGTACCGGATGATTGGTATAAGGCTGTAATCGTACCACTATATATGGGAAAAGGCTCTCAGTAGGAGTGTAAAAACTACTGCAGCATTAGTCTTTTGAGTGTTGTCGGTAAACTGTATGCGAAGGTTTTGATAAACAGAGTGATAAGAGTGACAGATGAGAAAATATGGGATGCGCAGGCAGGATTTAGAGAGGGAATGGGCTGTATGGACCAAATCTTCTCCTTAAAATGCATAGCCGAAAAACATGTGGCAAAGCACAAGAAAGTCTACTGTGCTTTCGTGGACTTGGAGAAGGCCTATGACAGTGTGTGGAGGGAAGAACTGTGGTCGACACTATCTATCTGTAAAGTGTGGACTGGCGCTTGGTACGGGCACTGAAATCGTTATACAAGGATTTAGTGCTTGTGTTAGTATAAATGGGGCATACACGAACTGGTTCTCCATCTCGAGGGGTATTAGACAGGGTTGTGTAGCGTCACCGTGGCTGTTCAACCTGTACATGGGGAATTATCTGAAGGACTTGAAAGAGGGTGAATGTGGATTGACGATGAATGAGTTGCCTGTCAAATGCGTTCTCTATGCAGATGATCAAGTGCTACTTGCATCTTCAGCAAAACAGTTGCAAGACATGGTGACTGTGATGAATGAAGCATATAAGATGAAAGGAATCAATATAAATGTAAATAATACGAAAGTCATGGTGTTTGAAAGAGAAGAGGATATATCGATGTGTGATGTGAAAATAAATGATAAGAGTTTGGAGCAAGTTAGTGAGTTCGTATATTTGGGAAGTCTGTTTACAAGGGATGGAAAGATTGATGGAGATGTGGAAAGGAGAGTGGATGCTGGAAATAAAGTGAATGCAATAAAACACATGCAATTGTGACAAACCAGTTGATGTCCAAGAAGGCACGACTTGCGGTTCAAAATAGTGTACTGGTGCCTACGCTTATGTATGGAAGTGAATGTTGGGTGTGGTAAAAGAATCATGAAAGCAGAATAAATGCTGTGGAAATACGTTCCTTGCGGAGCATGTGTGGTGTGACTTTGAATGCTAGGCTGAGGAATGATGTGATAAGGCAACGGTGTGGTTTAAAAGAAGAAAAGAGTATGCTTAGATGGTTTGATCGTGTTGATCGGATGAATGAAAGGAGACTAACAAATGGTATTTTGCAAGGCAGATGTGAGTGGAAATGCCGGGAGGGGACGCCCTAGGAAGACATATAGTGACCTTATTGGTGATGTTCTTCAGAAAGGTCAGGTGCGTAGTACTCGCAACCGGCGCTCGTGTATGACCAGATGTATGAACGTAAACGAGGCAAAAGGAGTATGTCAGGATCGTAGCAGGTCGCGTTCTGTGGTTTCTGCCTACCCCTATGGGAAGAAGGCGTGAGTTTATGTATGTATTTATGTATATTTCCCAGTTTATGGAGCACTAACAGAGGTATTATTAACAAATGTTTTTATCTAAAGGAAAAGAAGGCAAATTTATTAAGTTAATCAAGAATCACTGACAAAAATTCAGTTGTATCTAAGGGGAGATTGTCAAAAATGTATTATAAATATGGTAAGGTTATAGCAATAAAACATGAAACAAGACAACTAACTAGATAAGTGTGCTACATGTATTGAAAACATTACTTTTCATATGCATAACTTTGCTTTTCACAATAACCGAAGAAGAGTAGAGGATATATTACAGATTGTTCACACAGATTTGAATGGCCCACAAAAAACAACATCACCAGGAAAACTTGGTGAAAAATATTATATTTGAGTTTTAAAGATGACAATAGCAAACTGGTCAAAGTTTATTGTATCCGAACAAAAGATGAAGTGTATGATTGTTTAGTACGGTATGTCAATGAAGTACATAATCTCACTGATAAGATGACAAAAGAATTGCGATGTGACAATGGTAAGGAATATATGAATGCAAGAGTTTTTCAGTTTGCAATAGAGATGAGAATAATAATAAAACCTTGTCGTAATACGTACAGGTGCGCTCATAAGTCCATAGGCAATCTCACAAAGCAATAGATAGACGCTTCGGTTTCACGTACGACCTCCTTCTATAAGTTGTTTCTATACTATAGACACGCACACACACTCACTTTATCTGTAATTGATAGTAGTTCATAATTTCAACTAACTTAACATATGGCATGCTAGCTTAGTCGTTACTGTGATTGGGTAGGAGCGATTATGGCAAAGCCCTGAGTTCGAATCTCACCTGCGCCCACGGATTAAGCTTGATGTTATTTTTAAATAATATCTATTTATAGTTTTTGAAATGAACACTTTTTGTTTGTTTTTTATAAAATTACTTGAAACGGTTCGATTATCATTCGATAATTGTCTCGTTCATTTTGTTTACTTAGATAACAAAAGTTTGTAGGTACTCGTAGACTACAGAAAACTAGTTCGATTTCTTTGAGGTAGATGCAATTCGTTACAACTATTCACCTAATTGAACGTTGGTGGTTACTGACGAATGTTTAAATCTGTTAAATAGCGGTATTATGGTAATAATTTCCAAAATGCATTGAAATATAAATATTGGAGCGTTGGCAATGTAATTGCGCTACGTAAAAGTGGACGTAAATGATGTGATAACACAAATGGACTAAGTGTGAGTGTTATCATTTAAATACTTCATATTTTACTTAAACAAAATGTTTGTTTAAATTTGTGACTGATGAGTAAAGTGTTATAAACATAATGTTATTTCTAATGATTTTTCTAAATTATTATAGTTTATAGAATTCTGCCTAGAGTCGTCTAATAGTATTACATTCTTTGTTCTAGAGAAATACTGTGAGTCTGTGGGATATATGAGATGTGAGGTAGAGGGAATCCTTGCTAGTCGGTGCGCTTGTTTATGAAGTGGAAAGCTTATTTAAGCAAGACTTCACATGGTGAATGAATATGAAACAAATGGTTTCATACCGACCGGACATTTTACTGAATTATTCAACACGTTTAAGTTTCGGAATAGTTTATCCTATATACTGCGCTATATCCGTGATTGAAAATTAAATTAAATAATCGCGGAATTTTAGTTTCAATCCCCTTTCTTAGAGAAAATGAATACTTAAGCTATCCTCAATATGTAATCTATACTCGTATTCACTAAAGCCAAATAAAATGTGAAATACTTAATGTAAACAAACTTCCCTACATAATCACTTATTAAAATCACTTATTTTGAAAATTAAAGATGAAGGTTAATGTTTATGGAGAAAATAAATCTTTTTCATTTACATTTCACATTACAAAATAAAACAAATTAATCCTAAGTTCCTTGATTCCTAAGTGTTGCACATCCAATTTGGCTGAAGACGTTATTATAAATTATCGGAGCAGTTTGTTATCCATTTGTTAAATATTATAACAAATAGATATATCTTTATTTATGTTTTCACTTATAATGCTTTTTTTATATTCTAAACCCTTTATTGCAATTACAAAAATTATAAAAAAGCATTTTTTTAAATTGTTATTATTGCAAAAGAAAAAAAAATTGCCAATAAATCTGCGCTGCATCTTTTGAGATCAGAATCTAAGCCGACTGTTTCTCAGTCCAATGCATGGCGCCTACTGCTACCAGTTCATGTTAGATTAGCTCGAATTTTAGCAATGCCATAAACAGGCCAGGTAACGATAGCGGCGGTAAGTCCCTCTTTGAGGAGTGCTTGGAGAGGCGCCACGGCGTCCTCACCTTCCGCCTGACACAGGTACTCACCAGTTTATTATTTGTTGCAATATAAATGTGAGAAGGCGTGTTGGAGTAATCTACCCCGCCCGGTCAGCCCTACGGCTTGCCCTCCCGCTCCTACCGCGAGGAAACAAAAGCCACCTCCCCCGATCTACATACAAGATAAGTCCAAATGGACCGAAATCTCCAAAATGTGTGGTGATCGAAAGATCAACTACACAAATGCCCGATCCACCCTTCAGGGGATCAAAGTTTCCGTCCCCACGTCTTCGGACTTTAGGGATCTCTCCCGCGCCCTGCGTGAAAGGAACTACTCCTTTCATACTTACTCCCTTCCGGAGGAAACCCTACTCGCGTCGTAATAAGGCGCGTTCCTCAAGAAATCTCCACCGAGGAGATTAAGAGCGACCTCATCGCTCAAGGAATCCCAGTGACCGCCGTCCATCGCTTGTATAAAGCGAGGCAGGGCCTTGTCTACGACATGGTCCTAGTCATATGTGACCCCACTGAAGGGCACCACCCGATATTTAAAGTGAAATCGGTATGTTCACTCTCGGGCATTTCCATTGAGAAGCTCTACCGAGCCAACTTGATTGGCCAGTGCCATCGCTGCCAACTGTACGGTCAGTCGCAGTCCAACTGCTATGCGACCCCTAGATGGGTCAAGTGTCTAGGTGAGCATGGCACCGTCGACTGTACCCGCCCTAAAGATAGGGAACTATGCTCAGAGCCTCCCAGCTGCGTACTCTGCGGCCAATCGGGACACCCGGCAAATTATCGGGGCTGTCCGAAAGCCCCGAAGTCCTCCTCTCCCAAACTTGCGAAACGCGCGAGCGACCGCCAGCACAGGGAAAGCCCCTGGGGTAAGCCTCAGCAACGACTTAGCTCGCAGAAACCGTCTCCCTTTTTTTTTTTTTTTTGTTCCCTGGGTGGAAAATCCTCATGGATGTCATGGGTCTATCAGTCAGACTCTTACTGACTAAAAACCACCCCGGTGTTCCATCTCACACCTACGCCGGGGTCGCGGGAACACATTATTCTTCCACAAGCAGAGGCCGTCTCTCTGGGCTAACCTTAACCACCTAAAGGCTCCCGCAGCTTCGGTGCCATCAAAACCCGCGCAACCAGCGCAATCTGCGCAACTTCCAGCGCTGATGGCTTTTGCCATCCCAGCGCCTTTGGTAGCCCCCGCGGCCCCTACGGCCTCTCCAGCGGCACCTCAGGGAACCCAGGGCCGAAACAGCGCCCAAATCATATTAAGTACATACGCGGCTCTCTTCACCACCGCCGCGGATAAAATGGCGGAAGAAATCGTTGCTGCAAACGGCAACGCAATTCGCCTCATGGAAATTCTCAGCGCGTATCCCGAGATCACGCAAGTTCTACACTCACTCAAATATTAATTCTCAATGGATAATACGAGAGTAAATAGTAACAAACCCCGATCCCTTAAATTAGGCTTTTTCAACGCAAATGGCGTTTCAGGTCAACGCGATGAAATCGCCGCTTTCCTCCGCGACTATCAGCTTGACATCCTCCTCATACAGGAAACCTTTTTAAAACCTCATCACCGAAACCCGAATATTGCCAACTTTAAACTAGTTCGCAATGACAGGTCTCGATGTCACAAGGGTGGCACACTCATATACTTTAGGAAATCTTTGTATTGTATCCCTATAGACCCACCTCCTCTCCTCTCCCATCTGGAGACCTCTATCTGTCGGCTCGGCATGACCGGCCACCAACCGATCACCATCATCTCCGCGTATATCCCACCCGACAATGGTCCGGAGGATCCCATCTCGCTCCAAAAGGACTTCACTGCCTTCTTCGGTATGAGTGACTCCGTCATCTTGGCGAAGGATCTTAATGCCAAGCACCCGGCGTGGAATAGTAGCACAACCTCAACCAGAGGTAGGTTAGTTTTCAAGTTAGGCGAATCCCTGAACTTTGACGTCATCGCTCCAATGAGCCCGACTCACTTCGCAGGTAATCCCAATCACCTTCCCGATGTTCTCGATGTAGCGCTGCTCAAGAATGTGAACCTCCGTTTGCAATCGATAGAGACGTTCCACGAGCTTAACTCTGACCACCGCCCTGTAGTCATGCATCCTGCACCCTACTCGGGCCAGATCGACCCCAACCGCCCCCCTCAGACCCAGAGGATAACCGACTGGAGGAAAGTAAGCGAAAGACTGAAATCCACCACGTCGCCTCACTTAGACACCATCACCGATCACTTAGTGTCAGTCGCCGACACGACGGCCGCAATCGACTCGTTTACAAAGCACGTTGTAACGTAACGTTTAGCCGACTGGCCAAACGTGGTTACAAGTTAATGTAATTTTTAGATTATAAAATACATAGGTATGTAGAAGAAGATATTAAATTAAGAGTTAGTCGAAGCTCGCGTAGGACGATCCTCCGGTCCGCAGTCTAACACGAGGGAGCTCACGGTCATGCAGCAGCTCGAGGCTTCGGCCGCTCCTCTGGCCCGCAGTCTGTTGAGTTGAAGCTCGCAGCAGCCTCTCCGTGCTCACAGTCGCGAAGCAGCTCACGGTTGAATCGGCTAGCGTCGGCTGCTCCTCCGTCCCGCAGTCCGTCGAGTGGGAGCTCGCAGCAGCCTCAGCAGCCTCTCCATCAGCCCGCTGCCCGTTGCGAGGGAGCTCGCATCGGTTGGTGTTTCTTCCGGCGGCGGTGTCTCACGCCACGTTTATTAGTTCTATGCAAACCGTTTCGAACTCCTTTCGTAGACGCAAGTGGGAGGGTCGGAGGTGATCGAGTGAGTCCAACACATTTACGCACACAAGATATTTGTAATAAATTCACTGAGAATAACTTCTAGAAAGGTTTATATTTAAATAGCTTTTAGAAAAACATAAAATTGATGAGTAAGAAAAATTGCAAAACGAAAGAAGCCAAAAGACCGAGTCAAAAGACGGAATCAAAAGAACCTGAATCAAAAGAACCTGGTGAAGAGTATCAGATGGTTTATATAGGCCCTGGCCGATCGTTCTAGAAGTGACTTTTTTAGTTTTCAATCCAAATACTTCTTAATTGGTTATCGGCCAGGAACAATAAAGATTGCTTACAATGAGAACCTGGCTTAACACTAGTTTTACGATACCTTTACAATAAAATAGACGACCTCTTAGCTCTATACCATAGAAAAAGAAAAACTGACAGATGACAATGTTAGATACAAAATGTCACAACATTCAATAAAAGGAAAATAATATGAGATCACATGAAATGATATAAATGGATGTGGAAAATAGACAGAGCTAGCTAAAGGTTTGCTTTTCAGCAGTAGGTACAACAATTATCAGATAAACAAATGTAAGTTAAATGAGTGTCATACAATTTTCATAAAAACTTAAGTACCTACTGAATCATAGAAAGAATTGCTGTGCACAACAGCTCCTCAGGTGTTAAATGCATAAATAGATAATAAGATGTGTTTTTGGTGTAACAAAATACCACAACGTACAATCCGTATTGACGGATTGTTCACGGGAAGTTCCGGTGATCGAAGACCATCGCTGGAAACTACCTACTGACGTACGTGACCTGATAACCGAAAAGAACGCGGCCATCCGTGCCTACTACTCCTTCCCTTGTGACGCGAACAAAGCCCATATGCGCCATTTACAGCGTGCTGTAAAGAAACTCATAGGGGAGGTTCGCTCTGAGGGCTGGAACAAGATGCTCAGTGAACTCGAGCCCACTCATCAAGCTATCTGGCAATTACAGAGGAAATTGCGTTCCTCAGAAGAGGTCTCTATGCCTCCTCTCATCCGCCCCGACAATAGTGTCGCTTTCGACAGTCCCGATAAGGCTGAATGTCTTGCTGACAGCCTAGAGTCCCAATGTTCTCCCAGCTCCCAACCAGTAGACCAAGCTCACCTGAACAAGGTCGACACTGAAGTCGAACGGAGAGCCTCCCTCCCTCCCGTCGAAGACCCTGATGATCCTCTGCCTCCCGTCACTCCAGACGAAGTGCACGACATCATTAAAGGGCTACACGCTCGTAAGGCCCCCGGTTCGGATGGTATTACCAATAAGGTATACAAACTCCTTCCTGCCCCGCTCATAATGCTTATGACCGCCATCTTCAATGGCGCCTTGAGCAACAACATCTTCCCACAAGCATGGAAAGAAGCCACCGTCATCGGTATCCCAAAGCCAGGCAAGCCAAAGTCTGAGCCCTCCAGCTACCGCCCTATTAGCTTACTCAATGTTCTCGGCAAAATCTACGAGCGACTTATTTATAAGCGTCTCAAAGACTACGCCGAAGCAAAGAGCCTCATTCCCAACGAGCAGTTCGGTTTCCGTCCCCAACACTCGAGTATCCACCAGGTCCACCGTATAGTAGAGCACTTATGCGCTGGTCTGCAGCGTAACGCGACGACGGGCGTGCTATTCTTCGACATAGCGAAAGCCTTCAACAAAGTCTGGCACAACGGCTTGATATACAAGCTGTACCAACTAGGAGTGCCAAATCGTCTCGTGCTCATCTTACGAGACTTTTTGTCGAATCGCACCTTCCGCTATCGCATCGAGGGTGCACTCTCGTCCCCTCACCCTATTCGCGCCGGTGTCCCTCAGGGTTCCGTTATATCTCCTCTAGTCTTCACGCTGTTTACAAGCGATATCCCACAGAGTAAAAAGGCTCAGTTGGCTCTCTTCGCCGACGACACTGCCGTTTACTATACCGGTCATTGTCCCAACGCTATAGCTCGTACTCTCCAAACCTCCGCAAACGTCTTAGGTGTTTGGTTCCGGAAATGGAGAATCGAGGTCAACCCCGATAAGAGTCAGGCGGTTCTCTTCTCGAGACGTCGTCGAGTCCCACCCCCCCTTCCCAGCCCGATCACTATGTACGGCAAGCCAATCCCTTGGGAGAAACAAGCCAAATACCTAGGCGTGATTCTTGATCAAAACTTAACGTTTAAACAGCACATTAAGGCTGTTCGCGAGCGCGCTGCTTGCGCTCTTGGTAGACTCCACTTTATTCTGACAGCCCGTTGCAAACTGTCACTTAAATGCAAGCTGCGCATCTACACCGCAGTCATCCGTCCCATCATGACCTATGCCTGCGTTGTATTCGCGCACGCTCACCCACTTCATCTCCATAAGATGCAGACCCTCCAAAACCGTTTCCTTAGAAAGGTCTCGGGTGCCCCGGGTATGTCCGAAATATAGATCTCCACGTAGACCTAAAAATGCCTACCATAAACCAGTTCATGAAACGCTTATCGAAGCGTTTCTTTGACTGTGGCATAAAACACCCCAACCCCTTGATCTCAGCGGCCGCCCGCTACACTCCCTCCCGTATTAGTAGTATTCGCCGACCAAGGCATACCTTAATCGCCCCCGACGACGCCACTACCCTCCTCCAGGAGAGTAGTAAGGCCACCAGCACGCTTCATAAGCCCAAAACCCGATCGCCGTCCTACCGTCCTCGCCGCCGAGGCCCGCCGCGACGCCCAAATCTACGCCCCTCCCGACCCTTGCTCGAGCCAGCCCGCGCCGCTGAGCCTGTAGCTTTAAATTCGTCCCCAAATAATATCATTCCTGATCCAGCTAGTCATTTGCTGCCCTCTTCCAGCGACGCCCTAAGCCGAGGTTCGTATCCCACAGGGGGTGCCCTTAGCGTGTAGTCGCTTAGTTTTTAGTTAGTATTTAAGTTTAAGTCCTGGCTGGAGGCCTTAATTTATTAGGGCAACCACAGGCAAGTACGTCTAAGCAGACGACAACCTCATAGGTTGACCTGCGAGATGCCATTAAAAAAAAAGAAAAAATGGAGTAATCTACATTAACATAGTGACAACACTGTTTCTCTTTGGTGTGCTATCTTGTCTATGGCGTTGCAGTGTGTGTAACAAAGATTAAGTAAAATGTGATGCAAGTACAGAATGTTTTCTATAACAAATAAAAAAGTAGAGTGGCTAAATAAAGGTTTTATTCCATAATTATAACAGAACATTT
Source organism: Dasypolia templi (assembly GCA_963555695.1). Taxonomy (NCBI): domain Eukaryota; kingdom Metazoa; phylum Arthropoda; class Insecta; order Lepidoptera; family Noctuidae; genus Dasypolia; species Dasypolia templi. The sequence continues at coordinate 4,414,558 of OY743137.1, read as the reverse complement.
GTTGCACAATTAGGATGCTGATCAAGAATAAGACTCTACAACGTAGATTTACTAATACTTGTCACTATTAATCATCTTCCTGCCCATGTCCCTTGTTTCTTGGCGTCGTCGCAAGAAGTTTTTTTCTCCCCTGTCAACTGTCACGCTATTATTCAATACCTCTCATTCATATAATCCATCTTTTCTTTGGCCCAACTCTCCCTTGTCTCTATTAAAATGTATTTTTTAATTAAAGGTTTTCATAATTCAAAAGGAAAAGGCGGAACCCTTAATTCGTTACTTACTTCGTTGTCCGTCTGTCTGTCTGTCAGTCTGACAAGACCCTTTCGCTCAGTAACGCGTGGAGGTATCAATTTGAAATTAATATTGAATACTAGTCTACGGTTCCTTGGAGCTCTAAAATAATCAAGCTTTTAAGTCGTAATGCAGTAATAAAATTTAAATAAAATAGTTTTGATACTCGCAAATAAATCAAAACCTTCAGGGTACTTCCCCTGGGTACTTTCCATAAAATTTGGCAAGAAGCAAGGTCTCACAGCACAAACACAAGTAAAAGTCAGAAAATCGTTAATTTGTCGTTTTATCACATAAAAATACTTTATTTTGCTATTGCAATATTATATTTTCAGTTAGAGAAGTGACCGTGACGTATATCGATATAAGACATCTTTAAGTCTTGTACACACTGGCGCGACGCCACAGTGCGAAACAAAGGCACCGCGTATCGCGCGACGAGCGGTGCCTTTGTGTTGCGGTGTGGCGTCGGGCCTGTTTGCTGGAGCCTTTAACCTCTAAAATAATTATAGTATAAAATAATCATAAAATACATACAGCCAATCCATGCTCTCGATAAAGTGCAGACATCAAACTTACAAACGGTACAAAGATCTTTTTGCCGCTTGGCCAAAATCAGAACTAACGCCGCCATCTTGGTTTCTTCGATACAATTTCACAAATGTTTTACAACAATGACCCACTATCAATATTATTCAGGCGCCAAAATATCCTTGAATACTACCTGATACTTCCAATCATAAATAAAATATTTAACAAATTCATCTGCTTATTAATTTATTAAAATGCACTGAAATGAGTTTTGAATTCTATCATACTGAAAATGTTTAGTATGAAAAAATCATACTATGTAATCGACGGGGAAAAGCGCGAGACAATCATAGCACTAAGCACTGATACAAATTCCAAAAGTAAGAAAGCATAAAACTGCAGAGCCTTTAACAGGAATATTAAAGTATCACCTGGATGAAGAATCTGTTTACAAAGAGGTTTATATTTCACTTGTAAAGAAAAAATCTGGAACGTGGTATCAATATGTGCACAACTATTGTGTCAACCAGGGTCACCCAGGTCGCGAACGAACAATGGTGGGTAATTGGCACAAGCTTGAAGACCACAAGATATGTGTTAATGCACATTAAAATGCTGAGCAAGAACCCAGTTGACCATCCAACAACAAGTACCAGCAGTCTAATTGCGTTACACATTTTTGCAAACGACTACATCTCAGTCAATCAGTTGTATTTTGATATTCCAACAACATTCATTGCGTTATTTACATTGTTGAGCAGAATTTTTATCGAACTTAAGAAGCAATGGATTAGCAATCTGTTTCAAAACGATTCAGATTCCGATTAATTGTGTATTACGCAATTAGGGTTCAGATCACTCGAACCAGAACATATGACACCATCAGGAGAGACAGACGAAGATGTAAAGATATGTCACATAGAAATCAAATTCAAAAACCCTACTGTTACATATTCTGTTTGAACAAAAAGTTTAAAGCAAGAATGGGATAGAATTTCATAACTATTTCAACGAGACGCTGGTGACGAAGCCGTTAAAAGTCCGCTGTTTGTTTATGAAAACGTCATTAGTTAGAAACTCTGATAAAAAGTTCTATTATCAAGTACCTTGGGCATTAACTTATCTTTTACGATATAATAAAATGGTCGAATAATCTAGTACGAAACGGATCATAACACAAAAACGACGTAAAAATAAATCAATAATGGGAGTGTTCAGTGAAATATTAATTAATTTTCCTACAGACAGAAAGCATATAACTGGAACATTTATTAGTGGAATAGTGAAGTTTCATCTAGACAAAGACACAGAGTATACGAGTAAGAACATCGCTCTGTCGCTCGTCGAGGAAGGTGAATGTCAATGGCTTGAATTTCTAAACCACAACGAGCGATTATCGAATAAAGACTATATGAGGAATGTGAAAGAAAAAAAATACTTCCTGAACAAGCTTACGGATGAAAATATAACGCTGCGTGCCGGAACATATAAACACCCGCAACATACAAACAAAATCATAATATCAGAAAAGACACCACCATCAGTGAAGACAAGTATCCGAGAAAAAAAAGATATAATTTGGTACTAAAATTTAAAAAACCCAAAGTTTTCAGTTGGAATAAAACATACAAAAGAACAATCACAATATCTCCTAGGACTGTTTCATCACTTTCAGACGAACCAATAATTGCTACGCGAAACAAAACTTTGTTCTATTTCCTTCGAAGAAACATGAAATTGACTTGAAAGCTGAACTGGACAAAGGATACTTGAATCCTTGCTGTAAAAGAAACATACCGTTTGTTGTGAATAATAATAATGATGTATTTTTTTCAGTTATAACTGAATTGATTAGCGAGACCAAATACACAACTAACTATAAAACAATATGTAGGGAAAAAGTGATTCATTCGAGTACGGTAGCGAGCCCAAAATTACCTGTTATATGTATATCAAATATGTTTATTATAATACCAGTGGCACCAGACATATGTACGGTAAGACATTCTGAAGTAATAGATAGAGAATATCAGTTGTACCATTGCCACATGTAAATTCGTCTGTTGAAATACCTTATTTCACTACATTGGTGGAGAAATAAGTGAGTCCAGTGAGCGCATGGAAGCCAGTGAGCCAGTGAACCCTCGTATTGGGAGGCAATGCAAGAAGATAAAAAAATACGACCAAGTTGTGATTTGTGTGAACTTAGCTATCTCGAGGTCTGGTCTTACAGCAGAATATTGAGATGATGAAATTATACAATTGCTAAAATTATGACAGGTAATAAAAACGATAGATTATACTATTAGTAGGAGACTCACCAACTTGCAAGGTTCCTGTTAATTTACTGTTTATTTATTTATTATTGTACTTTGTTTTCATTATTATTAGATCTAAAACACTTTTAATATTACAAAAGTATTGAAATTTTATTTCATTTAATTTAAAAGGAAATTCGTTACTTTAAGCTTACGCATTACTTTAACTGTATGTAGGTTATGACGATTAAATTTTTACACACTAACAGTAGCTTACATTTTGATCGTTCAACAACATTCATAATGTTTAATTAAATAATTCCGATTTTGATCGAACATTAGTTGCACAATTACGGTGCTTATCAAGAATAAGCTCAATTAAGACTCTTCAACGAAGATTTACTAATACTTGTCTCTATTAGTCATCTTCCTGCCCTTGTTCCATGTTACTTGGCGTCGTCGCAAGAAGTTTTTTTTCTCGCCTGTCAACTGTCACGCTTTTATTCATTCCCTTCTCTTTCATATCATTCCTCACACAATCCATCTTTTCTTTGGGCTTCCTCTCCCTTGTCTCCATTAAAATGTATTTTTAAATTTAAGGTGTCCGAAACTTAAAAGAAAAAAATTGAACCCTTAGAGGATTATTTCGTTGTCCGTCTGTCTGTCTGTCAAAACCCTTTTGCTCAGGAACGCGTGGAGGTATCAATTTTAAATTAATATCAAATCCGTAAGACAACTCGCAAATTTATCAAAACCTACAGGGTACTTCCCGTTGACCTAGAATCATGAAATTTGGCGAAACGCAACTCATCGGAACTAGCTAGATGCTAAAATATTTTGCACCAGAAATGTCACCGTCAAAGATTTTACTTCAAAGAATATAACTACTCTCTACCGAGAGTTTAGAGTTTTTATTGTCTGCTTTACTTTAATGTGAAATTATGAAAATAGGTTGTTTTTAAATTTAAAATTCATCTGAATGTGTCAGACATTAATATTCATGATTTTATTGGTCAAGCGATTTATTTGATTAGGACAAATGAAACTTAAGTTTGAAAATATTAATTTCCGATGTACTTTTGAAGCTTTCTACAGAAAACAGCGGTAGTTTGTAAGCTATTTTTGAATAATAACGAGCACATCTGCTACTACGCCTTTCGCTAAGGTTGTACCTACGACTAATATCTAATTGATCGTGTGCACATAAACTTATCTTTTATCAACACCGAATACAACACATTGTCACTGATAATACAACCCACCATGTGTCTGATAATTTAGTACGAAACGAATCATTTTATGAGAACGACGTAAAAATAAACATTATGGGAGTAACAAGTGATATATTCATACAAACTCCTGAAAAAAGAAAACACATAACTGGGGAACCTATAAAAGGACTAGTAAAGTTTCATCTGGACAAAGACACAGTTTATAAGAAGATAAGTCTGTCACTCGTTGAGAAAGGATACTGTCACTGGCACGAATGTGAACGTAGTTACCGAGCTCGCCACGGTAAACAAACTCGTCAACGAAGGAAGGAAGGCAATCGGTTCCTATTTGAAGGCCACGAAACGAAAGTCGCAAAGAAAATTCACTTGCTTTGTAAACATACAGATGAAAATATAATATTGAGCGCTGGATCATATGAGCACGCTTTCGAAATGACAATTCCAGAAAATATACCGCCATCAATGAAGACAGATACTGGGGAAATAAAATATTATTTAGTCTTAAAATTTAAAAAGCCCGGAATTTTTAGTTGGCATAAGAAGTTCAAGACAAAAATAACAATTTATCCAAGCATTGATTCTTCGGTTACGGATTTTTATTTAGTTTTGCTCTGCACAAAACTCTTAATAAATTGTTTTCTTCTCAAAAGCATGAGATCAATTTAAAAGCAGAACTTGACAAAGCATACCTAAATCCTTCAGGTGAGAGAAAAATTGCATTTTCAGCGACTAACAACAGTAATGTAAGTTTCTCAGTAAAAACTGAATTAATTAGCAAAACCAAGTATAAAGATGACTTTGTTATAAAAAAGCGTATGTTTGATGATACAAAAACTGTAAGAGAAGTGGTTTATTCTTGCGCACTGGGGACGCCAAGTATGGCCGCGAACAGTGTTATAAGTATGTTTATATATATACCAGTGGCGCCAGAATTGTGCACGGTAAGACACTCGAAGATAATAACTAGGGAGTACAAGTTAAGAGTGACGTTGCAGGTGCCACTACCACACATAAAATCGTCTGTTGAAGTTCCTGTATTTATAGGAGAAAGACTTAAAGGTAAAGGTTGATACAGAAGCCGTTGAGTTAAAAGCGCCCATTGAGGAGCCATCGTCCTATTGGGAGACCATGTATGAATAAAAACCGAATGTCCAAAAAAACATGAAGTTATCTGTTTGAATTTAGATTATATTTTACATTAATCTCACTTATTAATGATCGTATCGTCAAGTCTTTTTATGTTTTATTTCACTGTTTTCTTTGGTTGCGTAGTTAATTTATTATTTTGTGTTTTTTGTAATATTTTTGGACAGAAAACAGAATAGTATCTTTTATTTGTTTGGAAAAATTTAAGCTTCAGATAATTTAGTTGTAAGCATTAACTACAAATCTATCATGACAACTTACAAACGAGGAATTATTTTGAAGAGTTATTGATCATATTACATACACATAACTCACCAGTCCTATGTAAGCTTAGGTAAATCATTTAATAATAATTACTAAGTTAATCATTTCTAAATATTGGCACCTATTGTTTTATTGTATTTTACCTGGCACAACGTTAGGCACTTACCTTATAAATAAGCTTTTCCACTTTCAAAGGGGAGAAATTGCTTATTGTCGAACAAATTCCCTGTTATCCTAAAAGACTTTTGAAAGCTATTATCGCAAAATTTACTGATAAAATGGGAAAGCAAAAATATACAATTTTCTCATACGGACGGCATAAAACGTGCGTTTTTTTTGTACATCTTTTTCCAAACAGTATAAGTTTTTAACCAGTTCTCAAACAAAAAACAATGAATTCAGTACATGATGACCTTCTTGAATTCAGAACAAAAAAATGTCTATGGTACTAGACCATAGACATTTTTTGTCAATTATAAACAAAAACAGCTGTTTCATAGAAAAATGCAATACCCACGCGGTCAAAATGTACTGAACAGCTACTTTTTTATGTTGATGCTAGGGGGTCTATAATTGCAATGGTAACAGTTTGCACACTGGATAAAAACTTATCCTGTATATAAATAAAAATTAAAAACTGTTCTTAGGTAAACACATCGTTTGAAAACGGCCAGAACGATTTGGCTATTTTTAATACACTTTTATTAGCTTCACTTGTAACTAACAAACCATGAAAAAGAAATCTTAGAAGTCAATGTTAACCTACTTCTATCGTATCGAAATTAAACTTTGTACGTATATTTAGTTCGGATGACAAATAATTTGATATCTTGGAGCTGATCTGATGATGGAGCCAGAAGGTGGACAGTGGAACTCTTAACTCAGTGACTACTAGTAAATCTCTCGAGTTTGGGCTCATATGATTCGCTTTGACGAGTCCAATACATTGGGTTTAGACAACGAGGGTCTGATGATGGAGCCAGGAGGTAGCTAGTGGAACTCTTCAAGTGCTACAAGAATCGCACAAGTCATAACATTGTTAAATGTTAGACTTATTAACTAAAAGAAGAAAAAAAGAGACTAAAAGTAAAAAAAAATGTTTAAAAAAACTGTAAAACACGCTTAAAGCACGCACAAAAATGATTAAATAATTAAATTTGGGGAGTTATTCTTTTATATCCAATGATTAAATCAAAAGCGTGGAGCGCTTTTTAGCTGTGTGCACGTTTTAGGTACAACATTAAAAAATTATTTCCGTAAGTAGCACCTTTACACGTCATTCACATTTTAAAAACTAGATGTGATCGGCGTTTTCTATCTGACCACTCTGAGAAGAAAGGCCGAAACAAACTCAGAAGATTTTCCGTTCGAGTACTAACAGAGAATTCTTGTCTGTTTTGCTTACCCCGCATTCCAAGCCGATTAGCAGTATTGGTCTTGGTTGAGTTAAGCTTAAAGGTGCTGATCCATACATCATGTTCGTAAACGGGCGCCGTCAGTTGGGACTGGTCATTGCTTAGCTGACACGGCTTATTTTAATATTTAGATTTTTGTGTTGTGTTTCTTTTTGCTGTACGCTGGACGCTTTTAACGTGTTTGTCTTTTTTGCATCGTTCTCACTTATAATTATAAGTTCAACATGAACAACGTAACTAATTCGTAATACTATTAAAAGAGTGTCCATAGAGTTTATTGCTCGTTCTTCTTTATGGGTACTGCTATGCTTTGGAATGGCGTCATATTTCTGACTGACCGACTCCTTGACAGTGCAAAATCATCTGTAAATGGTTTAATTGAAATAAATGCTTTGAGTTTGAGTCAATTCTAGTATCGAAGAAGTTTAACGCTTCTTGAGAGTAATTTTGAACGCAAATACCTTAGCAGCCTGAAAAAACATTTACTAGCCGCCATAATTCTCCTGCTTATTTCACAAGATATATCGTTTTTGTTTGTCTTTAGGGAGCCAAGATACACGAATTCGCTGACACCGGCAAAGGTGTCATCGTCAATGGTAATATCGTACACTTGTGCAGGTCTTTGGGCACTCTTAAATATTTAGTCTTAGTCGTGTTCACCCGATGACCAACCTCCGATGATTTCGCCAGGGCCCGACAAGCACACTCCACTGCAGGCAGGCTCCTGCCGATCACAACGAGGTCATCCGCATAACCCAATACCAGCCTCGATGGATTTATAAAACATGGTGCCCGCTTTCTCTATCTTTGAAACTCGGATACACTTGTCAAGAGGAATATTGAAAACTAAACAGGAGAGCGCAACCCCCTGTCTAAGACCGTCATGAGTACTGAACAACAATTCAACCTGACAGATCCATTATTACTCCCCCCACGAGGCTGCTTCAGCGTCATCTCGGTCAGGGATATTAACTTGGGTGGAATACCAATCTCCACTATAGCCCGGTACAAGTAATGGAGGTGATAAAGTCAATACCAACTTTATTCCAGTGTTAATTAAATTGATTTCAGGATGAGAAGTACTATTGAGCTAATAATAATAATAACAACCTACCATTGTCCCATGGCTAGGCAAAAGCCTCTTCTCATACAGAGAAGACACGATCCTAGATCACCAGTCACCACGGCGACTTTAGACTTAATATTTTTCGTTCACCGATATCATCAACATCATCATCATCATCGACATTTATATCTACTATAAAAATTATGAAATTAATACATTTACTTGTAGTTACTAGCCACATTCAAGAAACTTAAACCCGAAAACCTTAATAAATTCAAATCTTATAAAAAGCGGAAACGAAAACAGAAAGCCTACTTTGCTGAGGAAGACTAAACTGAGGACTAAAAGATTTAGGATTGAGCGAGCTGCTCCAACAAAGGACCATGAGGGATTTTGTATGAACCCCGTCCCCACCCTAAATACGTGTCAATTTGTTCATTGGGACCCAAAAAAGCATTAAGTACCTGTATTAGTTGCAAAAACTATTAGGTTTATTAATAAATACTTTAAAAAATGTATTTATTTTCAAACAAAAATCATTTTTTCACAAACATAAAAGCATATTTCACGTAAACTAATGACGATTCTATTTAAAAATACTTGTTAATTAATACACCTATTAACTCATTTGTATTATAACCCAGTACTCTGATTTATACTGCGTGCCATTCAAAACAGAGCTAGTCCAAATAGTCAAGCTTGACGTGCTCTTGACTGTACTACTAATTACATTTAGTTGTCTATAAAAATATTATCAAGCATTTGTGCTGGATCATTAAAGTCAATATGACGCCTTAACCCCATAAACCATACAATGAATATTATGTGCGCACAACTTCCCACAGTGCGATTGCCGGTAAGGGAAGTGCAGTACCAATAAGCAATAGCATGTCTGCCAGCAAAATCCCGTTCTATTAAAAATACGTGAAAAATATAACTCTAATAAAAATAAGTGAACGTCGCGCATGGCGCGACTGAACAGAAAAAAAAACGAGCGGTATCTTTAAAAACCTATACCTTATATGAAAACATTATTAAGATCGCCATATTCTAATCCTTTTTATTGCACGATAAGTAAATGTAATAGTAAAAAAAAAAAAATATAAAAACAATATTTTGTAAAACTTTTTTTTTAACGTGTTGAATTCAAAAATTCTCATGAATGTCCTCCACCCTGGGGTAGGTAGAGGGGTCTCTCAAACTCTTACTCACTAAAACCACACGATTTTCTTCTGTTACCTTTAGCCGGGGTGTTGAAGTGCTTGCTCGATTCCTCTTATTATACAACTTAAACCCCACGTATTTGAAGGACGTCGCCATAGTAAAAATTGATCTAGCATATTAGACGCTTCAAATGAAACTTATTTCAAATCTGTTGGATGGTGGGGACGTTTCTGCCCATCATCCTTTACATTGAGAATGTTAATGATTATTGTTTTGCAATTTTTTTTTCTCTACCTTTACCTTTTTACACAAAGTATAAAAACAAATATATAAAAATAAAAATAAAATGTGTTGACATTTTAAAATGTGTGTGTGTTTATAAATATGTGTGTGTATATAAATAAGTAAATAATTTAGAAAAATGTGAATGTGAAGACTACGAGTATGTGGGTCATTGTTTTTTCTTTCATTTAGTTTTAATGAGTCTGGCAGTATTAGTACTTTATACAGCCTACCCAAATATCAATTCTTTTTTTTGTTCGTCGAATCGTTGAGCTCCTTAGTTCTGAGTTGAGATGCACGACGATTGACAAATGCGTGCACTGACTGGACAGGACCACTAAAATCTGTGTGGTTCCAGAAGAAGACCATTTCAGACACCAGTTAAATAGCGCATGCCTCGAATGATTAGTTCCGCACGTTAGATTGTAGTCCCGGCTGTATTTTGTAGATCTTTGATAGTCGTTACAGGTAGTCAAAAGCCCTTTTAGTCTGACAACCAAACATACCAAGGGGTAACCTGTTACCCATTAACTGGGTTGTGGACTTTAAAAAGCAGTCGCTACATGTAAAATGCTGGTATTCATATGCGTCCAGTTATACTGGAAGCCGACCCTTACATGGTTAAGAAAATAACTGCTTCAATGATGAGCAGGGTTCCTGGAAGCGTGCAAAGTCAAAAGTCCTTTTACTGTTAAACCACAATCAAAGGCTACCTCAAACCGACCCCAGGCAGCGCACTATACCCCACGGCTAGCATAGCACCTCCACAAGTCCGAAGAGAAGTTTTTTGCGCAGTGGAGAAACACAAACAGAAGTCTGACACTAGACCGTGACATGACCTCTTTTTGGCGCTCAACTATCAAATCAACGGCTAAAAAGCAGGCACAGTTTCCTGAAATCGTTAGCTTCCCTACCAGGTAACCCGGTCGTCGCCCGTTGTAAGCTTTGGCAGGATAACTTTCCTCCACCTACTCATTATCTAGCTCCAAACGAGCATCTCCCTGCAGGGTGCACCTTCCGTGGTCGACTTGGAAGTCCGTGAACCGTCTTCGAACCCAAGTGGGAAAGTGTAAGAACCTCTTAAAGTGGGGCTACTCCTACGGAACGGCAGCAGGTTGTGGATGTGTAGCTAAGTCACAAACTATGCTCCACCTTCTATCCTGCCCTCTGTGCCCAGAAACATGAAGCCAAAGTGATCCGTGCGCTGCCACCGACAACGCCGTGGAAGTGGCAAAGTTTTGGGTCAGCAGTATCGAAACAAGTGTCGTGCCATTGACACGAAGAAGGAGAGACTGTTTTACTGGGCAGGCGTATACCTGCACGGAAATAGGAAAATCTCTATAAGTAAATTAAATGTTAAATGATTTTATTTCTGTTACTAGGTTTGTACAAACACTTTTACACGTCGATCATATTTTCAAAACTAGATGAAATCAGCGTTGCCTATCTGACTACTCTGAGAAGAAAGGCCGAAACAAACTCAGAAGTCGCAGTCTCTTTTAAAGTCCAGACATAATCTTGGTCAGATCATGTGAAGACCATGTAGATTGGTGTCTGAAATAGTCTTTTGAGGAAACAACCACACAGAATGAGTGGAGCTGTCCAGTCAGTGCACATATTTGTCTGTAATCATGCAGCTCAACACAAATAAAGGAGCTCAACGTTTCGACGAACATTACCAAAGAATGAACATTTGGGTAGTCCGCATAAATTACTCAAACTGCCAGGCCACGATTAACATTCATAAACGTGCCTTAAATTTTAATCACTTGCTAAGCAAATGATTAGCAAAATTCATATTCATAAACGCTATTTAGCGCTTATTTTAATTGTTATTAATTTATTTCGGACAGACTCCATATATGCGTTAGTAACAATTTTCTTGAGATCTATTTTAGTAGGTACCTAATATAAAAAAAGAAAGAAAACAATTATATTTACAATTTCCCTGTAACTATTCCCACCCAGTGTGCCTGTATGGGACAGTCATGTCGGGATGCAATCACTTGCAAAATGCTGTTGGTGCTACCGCGCAGTCTCAGGAATAACGACGCCACTTTCTTACGCACTATAGCGTGGAAACCATCAGCTTGCGTATTTGCGAACATTTTCGATGCACTACAATGCCGTGGCAACCCCAACAGCATTCTGAAAGCATTATTATACCGGATACGCAGGACGTTGTAGACTCGTTGCGTATACCGAACCCACAGGCTGCTCGAGTAAAAAGATTGGCCATATAAAGTCCTATTTTCACTTCTTTTGACATCGAGCGAACCTACCGGCCAGCATATTGCTCCTTACCGCCAACGCCCTGTGTCCCCTCTCGATACCTGTGTCATCTTTTAAGTCCTCCGTGACCAGATGACCCAGATATTTAAATTTATGCATCACTTTGAACGCAGTCCCATCGACCATGACCATGATCATCGGAGGCACTGTACTAGATCTCTGGTTTCCAGCCCTAAAAATCAGTACCTCACTTTTCTGTGAGTTGTACCTGAGACCATCCTCGGACGCGTAGCGTTCATAAATTTGAACCAATGTCCTCAGGGCGTTGACCGAGAGAGCCAGCAGAACCATATCATCAGCATAGCTTATGTTGTTGACACATGTTCCGTCAATGTAGCATCCGACATGAGTCCTGCTGAGCTCCTCGATCAACTGGTTTACATATAGGCTAAAGAGGCCGGTAGATGTGAGGCCACCTGCCTTACACCGCATTCCAACTTTTATTCGTCAGATAGGATCCACCCATCTCACCTGGTTAGTTTGGTTTTTATACCAGAATTTAAGAATACTGGTATATTCCGTTGGCATACCTGTTCGCTCTAGCTTTCGCCAAATTATGATGCTAAGAGGTCGCTAAGCAATTGATTAGTAGCTGTCAAATTAAACACCATCGGTAGCTTGAAATGAGGATAAGAGGCAATATGGCGGTTTTTGAGTCAGCCGATGGATTCAATATGATTATTATATGCCTCGAGGTTACTTTATTCCTAATATCGAGCTGTGCCTTAGTAAACATGGAATTCGATAATCTTTTAAAGCATTTCAGAACGACGCAGAAAAATTTAATAATTTTGAAACGCCAGCGGTTTCGCTACTAATCATCGAATCTAATAACTAGCGTTTTTAAATAAAGAAAAATTAAACATATATTAACAGCTAACTTATTGCTTAGCTAAGCAGTGGCTAATCAATGATTAGCGAGATTTTTATGAATAAGGCTGTTATTCTAACTAAAAAAACACATAAAAAAACAGCCAATCCACATTGTCTTCACATTCACTATAATTAATTAGTAACTTGTCTTGTTTACTAACAAAGTAAGTACTTACTTTTTATCTATGGCTGTACCTTTTACTAACAACCCTACAAACGTCTTCTATGCAGCAATGCGGATGATGACATTTTTTTTCTTCTTTGTAATTACATATTTTTTTAAATATTTCTCATCATCCCTATTCTATGGACTGTGTCTGACTTAAAGATATTATAATATTAAATTAAAAAATAATACTTTGTAACCTTGAACTTTTGTTTTGGTTGATGCCGTCTTTTCATAAGCCAAACGCAATCTGTTTTTTTTCGATCGGTGTACATTCGATGGGCCAAAACAAATTAAAATAAAACGGGGACATAAGAACTAATGCCAATTTCAACAATGAAACTAAACGAAGACGAACAAGATCTGTTAAAGTCAATATTCCACGTTGATAGATTTCAGGTTAATTGGTGAAATACGCCCTAAGTGAAAATTAATCAATTAACAAATTGAAAGTTTAACAAACTCAAAGTTTGTATTTCAATTAAACCGCTTACTACTTTTAAATTTTCAAAGAGTCGATTAGTTAGTCAGAGAGTTGAAGCTGGTTGCCCATTCCAAAACTTAAATCTCTATTATGGAGAAAAACGGACAGGAAACTCCAAGGACACTCTTTTGAATCAATATATTACAAAATTCTGAGTACTTAACAACATGGCACATTAAAACTGAAAATTCTAAATTTCTGATTATTTAATTCAGAAACCCAAGCCAACAAACTTAAACATGTGAGGTGAAATAGACATAATCACAAGGGTAAGTCTAAATTACATTTAAATTCTTGGTACACGAGGCCCCAGGCAGCACATAAATTGGACTCCACTTGCTGTGAACTGTATAGGGTTGACACACAAATCAACCCTGTTTGGAAATGTAATTATGGGGGTAGCGTCAGGTTGCTTGCGAAATTCAAGATTTCTCAAGTTTTTGCAATTTGCAGTTCAGGGTAGTATGTTGAACAAACGTGATTCGCGATACAATACCGTAACAAGTATGTGTTTACCAAAATTATAACCATTTAAATGGGTTTATTGGCGGAAATTGGGTGTATTGTTGACCACTGAACCTTATCTTACACCATTATCATATTATAACAAATAATTATAATATTTTTAGTGCCGCTTGTTGAATTATGATTGATATACAAATGCATAACAGCGCCGTAATAGGGATGTTTTTTTTTAACAAAAAAATTTTTATTTGCAATTATTGCGAACATTTTAATTTAGAAAAAATAACGGTTAAAAAATGTCCATGTTTTAAAATAATTGATAGACAAAGACAGCTCTATCATACATTGTCCTAATCGTGCGACAATGACGGGAATAATCCCCTCCAAAAACTTTTGAAGTGTGTAGCTTCTTCATATTTCAATCGCTTTTATAGATTTTTTCGATTAGCTCTTGTTAGTATTCCTTCTTTAATAAATAAAATTATTTGTTCGAACATTTTTTAATATTAGTCATCAATCATCATCGCTATTCACAAAATATGAAAGGAACAGCAACAATGTATCTAAACAGCTGACTGAATGTCAAGGTTACGAGTGCAAACTTCCGAACGGTCGAAAAAGAAACAGCACGATGACAGAGCGAGTTATCGACAGCCATTATTTGTGGGGTCATTCAACTACTGCCAATGGCAAATTTCAAACTTACGTGGTGTAGATAAGGTCGTTTTCTGTTTAATTCTAAAGAATAGTGGGTTAAGTAATCATTCGATATCATTGCCAAAACTGCATTATTAAACTTGAATGAATATTTTTTTTTTCTAGTTCATGTTGATATTTTGATAAGATTGATGACATGGCTAGGAAGAGAGAAAAAGTGATTCGTCAGTGTTCAACGAGACATCTACGGAGATTGAAATAATCATAACCTCTTGACTAACTACAGACAGTTAATGAGATAGATTACATTGAAATTGCTTCCTCTATGAGTGTGATTGTTCGATCTTTTCGGAACATATTAAGAGATCCCACGAATAACCAGAGTTTAGACAACACAGGGAATATACATAAGCAAAGCTAAAAGTTCAAAGAAAAAAAAAAGAACTCAGTGAAATCAATAAAAATAATTGATTTCAACATTTCTTTCATTACTAAAAGCAAACAGGACAATCTTCAATTTGAATTGAAATTGTTGAAATCTTAACTTAGCCTACGTTTTTAAGTGCACTACACAATGACAAATTTGGAATTTTTCAAAAAGTAGTCCACCTTCTACCTTCGTCAATATTAATGTCACTCGAATCGTAATTCTTTCAATTTGCTATCTTATTTTTCAAAACAGTGCTCGCTGGTACAAGCGCCCTCAAGCGCAGTCATAAATACCTCACTTTATTAAATTTGTTAAATGGGATTTTTTCTGAAAGGTAAATAATAAAAATACTTCACAAATGTATAATAATGCTTTATTTACACAATATAATACGTAATATACAATAAACTGTGTACAGTTTATTGTTTATTACGTTTTACTGTACTGTATGTACTGTTTATATATAAATTATGATTCCGATTTATTGTAAATATATATATATATACGGAAATACGAAATAATAATATGAAATACGAATACGATATTAACGCTATTTATGAAGGGGTTATAATTTCATATGTATTATAAATTATATATATTCTACATTAAAAAGCAAGAACACTAAACTAAAGTCTTGATAGATTTTAGACTTTCAATACTTTTACATAAACTGAGTATCTAACACGTATCTAAGTTCCTAATGTCTAGATTTTCAACATCATCCAGTGAAGCTATGCAGCTAAGCAGCAGTTTTCAACACGTGTTGATGTTTCTGAGGAATACTTCCAGTTACGACAGACCAAATATCAAAGAAATGCATCCTTTAGCTTAAACTAAAGTCGCAAAAGGACGCAAAAAAACTTTTATATTTAAAAAATAGACAGTTCAATCATTAATTTAAGATACGTGAGAGTATTTGACTATTGTTGTAAGTCTAAAAGAAGTCAACCATGAGATAAATGTTTGGTAGAAATACTGTGTGAGCACGTAAAAACACGTCATAATAAGTCAAATAAAATTCAAAAATAAAACTAATTAGTAATAACACACCTTGATGTTGGAAATCAGTGTAAAAAAAACACTAAAAAACAATGCAATTCTGAGAGTTCACCGTTACACAAACAATAGTGCTAATGAGTTACTGAAAAGGAGAGCGCAACGTAATGATGTGTTCACTTCGGAGGTCGAAACAAAGTGATAATTAGTTTTTTTTTTTTTGGGAATGGCATCTCGCAGGTCAACCTATGAGGTTGTCGTCTGCTTCAGCAGACTTGCCTGTGGTTGCCCTAATAAATTAAGGCCTCCAGCCAGGACTTAAAAAACTTAAAAACTAAGCGACTACACGCTACGGGCACCCCCTGTGGGGTACGAACCTCGGCTTAGGGCGTAGCTGGAACACGCTGGTCACGGCCCGGGGGAGTTCGCACAGGGAGGCAGCGTTGCTCGCGACGGCGGCGGTCTCACTCACGGTGAGCCGCATACGGCGCCTCGACCTGGAGGTGGCCCTCAACAAGTAATTCATGGCCCCCGGCGGGCGCCGCCGGCTGGATCACACATTGTGGTCGGGGGGTCCGGATCGCTGTCGAGCCCACCATGAAATATCTGGGATTGGTGCTCGACAGCCGGTGGGACTTCGGACCCCACTTCCGGCGGCTGGCGCCCAAGTTGTTGGGCGCGGCCGGGGCGCTGGCAACGCTGCTTCCCAATTTGGGGGGCCCGAGCGCCGCTTGTAGGCGGCTCTACGTGGGGATCGTGCGATCGATGGCCCTTTACGGGGCCCCGATCTGGGCGGCTGACCTGACGGCCGCAAGCATCTCTGTGCTGCGAAAGCCGCAGAGAGCAATGGCCGTCAGAGTCATAAGGGGGTATCGCACGATCTCCTACGAGGCGGCTTGTGCACTGGCCGGATCCCCGCCATGGGACCTAGACGCGAAGGTACTCGCGTCACTTTATCGGTGGCGCGAGGAAGTGAGGGCGCGGGGCGAGCGGCCGATGCAGCGCCATATGGAGCAGCGTCGGTCGCAGCTTCGCGAGGTCCTGGTGGCGGAATGGCGGGACAGGCTTTCACGCCCTACCGCCGGCCTCGTCACCATCGAGGCGGTCCGGCCAGTGCTCGACCTCTGGCTCGGGAGGAGGCACGGCTCCCTGTCGTTTCGGGCGACGCAGGTGCTCTCGGGGCATGGCTGCTTCGGGAAGTACCTGTGTCGCATAAACAGGGAGCCGGACGCTCGGTGTTACCACTGCGTCGACTGCCGGGAGGACACGGCGTGGCATACGCTGGCAGAGTGTGCCGCTTGGGAGGAGCCGCGCCGTGCCCTCATCTCAGAAGTAGGCAGTGGCTTGTCGCTGCCGACCGTAGTGAGTTCGATGGTCGGCAGCGCCGAGTCCTGGGACGCGGTGCTTTCCTTCTGCGAAACAGTCATCTCGCAGAAGGAGGCTGCGGAAAGGGAGAGAGAGATCTCGACTCTCGACCCGGCCCGCAGCAGACGCACCGGGCGTCGGAGGAGGGCGGACAACGCCCTCTTCCGGCCCCCCTAAATGGGTCCAGGGGCGACGGATTCGGGGACATCCGTCGCCCCCCAACATCAGGACCCGAGAAGGCGGCGCGCGTAGTGTTCCTCGCGCGCCGACCACAGACGTTGCGGGGGGAGTACACCTCACTCCCCCCGCCCGAGACGGGGCCCGCGCAAGCGGGCCGGCACCAGCCGGGGTTGTGGAAGAATAATGTGTTCCCGCGACCCCGGCGTAGGTGTGAGATGGAACACCGGGTTGGTTTTTAGTCGGTAAGAGTCCGACAGACCCCTCCGCCCTCCCCGGGGCGGGGGACATCCATGAGGATTTTCCAACCCGAAACCAAAAAAAAAAAAAAAAAAGGGCGTCGCTGGAAGAGACTAGCAGGATTTGAGTGACTTTGAGAGAGTAGTTGGTAGTTTGTTATGGAGATGACGTGGGTGAGCGTGCGCAAATACAACGCAGGCATAGGTCATGATGGGACGGATTACTGCGGTATAGATGAGCAGCTTGCATTTAAGTGACAGTTTATTACGGGCTGATACTATGAAATGGAGTCTACCAAGAGCGAAGGAGGCGCTCACGCGAACCACCTTAATGTGCTGCTTAAAGGTGAGGTTTTGGTCTAGGATCACGCCTAGGTACTTTGCTTGCTTCTCCCAAGGGATCGGCTTGCCGTACATAGCGATCGGGCTGGGAAGCGGGAGGGGGACGTCTCGAGAATATAACCGCCTGACTCTTATCGGGGTTGACTTCGATTGTCCATTTCCGCGCACCTAAGACGGTTGCGAAAGTTTGGAGAGTACGAGCTACAGCTTTGGGACAATGACCGGTATAGTAAACGGCAGTGTCGTCGGTGAAGAGAGCCAACTGAGCCTTTTTACTCTTTGGGATATCGCTGGTGATCAGCGTGAACACTAGAGGAGATATAACGGAACCCTGAGGGACACCAGCGCGAATAGGGTGAGGGGACGAGAGTGCACCTTCGATGCGATAGCGGAAGGTGCAATTTGATAAAAAGTCTCGTAAGATGAGCACGAGACGATGTGGCACGCCGAGTTGGTAAATTTTGTATAACACACGTCGCGTTACCTACACCTGTTGGATGACGTGTTGGCTTCGGAAACCAAACTGCTCGTTGGGTATGAGCCTCTTTGCTTTGGCATAGTCTTTGAGAAGCTTATAAATAA
Source organism: Dasypolia templi (assembly GCA_963555695.1). NCBI lineage: Eukaryota > Metazoa > Arthropoda > Insecta > Lepidoptera > Noctuidae > Dasypolia > Dasypolia templi. Next base: position 4,395,838 of record OY743137.1, on the reverse strand, counting down.
GCCTCTCGTAGATTTTGCCGAGAACATTGAGTAAGCTAATAGGGCGGTAGCTGGAGGGCTCAGACCTTGGCTTGCCTGGCTTTGGGATACCGATGACGGTTGCTTCTTTCCACGCTTGTGCGGTCATATGCATTAATAGCGGGGCAGGAAGGAGTTTGTAAACCTTATTGGTAACACCGTCCGAACCGAGTGCTTTACGAGCGTAGAGCCCTTTAATGATATCGTGCACTTCGTCTGGAGTGACGGGAGGCAGAGGATCATCAGGGTCTTCGACGGGTGGGAGTGATAATTATTAAAGAAATAGAAATAGAGGCATAAATATCATAATGTAAGTTTAATAATGTACAGGACGTTTTACAAGGAAAAATATAAATCAAGAAGTGACACCGTTGTTACTATACTTTTTAAGAATGTCCAATGGTTATTCCATTATTTGGAGGTTCCATAGCTTCACCTTCAAAGAGATTTGACATATATACAAACTCTATCATCTTCTCTTGAAGCTAGGGAACAATAGTGTTTTAAACATGCACGCCAATATGACGACAAAGCATAGCCAGTCTTGGCTTATACAGTGCCTTCGTAAACATGTCAGCAATTTGGTTTTCTGTACCAATTTTTGCAATCATCATAGTCCCATCAGCAATGGCTCCTCGTATAAAGAAATGTCGTAGCTTGATGTGCTTGGTTCTGTTGTGGAACTCATATGGCGGAGTCAGTGCAAGCTTGATGGCAGACTCGTTATCAACATGGACTACAGTAGTCATCGTTGATTGCTCTATGTTTTCAATTAATCGTTTTAGCCATATTATTTCTCTTGCAGCTTCACTAGCAGCTACAATTTCGGCTTCTGTGCTAGAGATCGCGACTGATGTCTGTAGTTTACTTCTCCATGATATTGGACCTCCGTAAACACAGACAAGTCCTGAAGTCGACCTTCCAGTGTCAGGATCACCACCATGATCTGCATCGCTGTAACAGACCAGTTCTTTCTCCGTGCCTTTTCTGTACGTAATGCAGTAATCACAAGTACCATTCAAATACCGAAATATTCTTTTTACTTTTGTGATATCTCTATTTGTAGGAGCTTCTAAGTGTCTGGATGCAACAATAAGAGCATAAGCTATATCACGTCTTGTTTCCACCATCAGATATGCAAGGGCTCCAACCGCTTCTCTATAAGGAAACGAATTGTCTCCTCCAGCATCTTCTCTCAATTCAGAGTCTTTAACTATTGGTGTCGCTGCAGCCTTACTATTCTGCATACAAAATTGTTCAATTACCTTCTTGGTGTAGGTACCTTGATGTATTTTGATACAATCTTCCTTTTTTTTAATTTCAAGTCCTAGGAACTAATAGGATTTTTTGTTATTTTGGACCTTTATTTTAAATCGCTTCTTTAAATTCTCCAGAAAAACATCGATTAGTGCCTGGGAAGTGCCAGCAATCATGCCATCGTCAACATATAGGGCTAGATTCATGTTGTTCACACTACTGGTCGAGTTCTTTGGTGGTCTCCTGTCGGAAATCCATTTAAGACATTTCTTGACAATATGACCGGGTCACCTGTCCGCAATATTTGCACTTTAAATCCTTTTTCTTAAAGTTGTTCTTACTCTTCTCAGATTTTACTACAAGAGCGTTCACACACTCTTTAATGGGGATGGCAATTTAAAGCTAATCTCAGATGGCGCTGCGTGTGGTTGTTCCCAATGGCGTCAGTATGACATTTCTTGAATCGTGTAAACAAACCAAAAAAACATACATTGTGGGCGATTAGTGTAGTTTATTTGATAACATGGACGCGAAAATGTATTCTACTTGGAGCTTGCTTGAACTTAAAGCCGAGTAAAAGAGAAGAGGGGCGTCTGTTAAAGGAAGAAAAGCTGATTAAGTGGAAAGGTAGGTCTCTTGAAAAAAAACTTTTTAGGAGCTGTTTGCCTAGACCTAGGTCAACGTAGACCTTTGAAATCAATACGCTTACAATGTTTGAACGAATAATTTTATAATTAAATAACTTGTTAGTCGTTAGTATGTATATTTATTATATTTTTTAAATTTTATATTGTTCGTGAATACTGTCATGTATTGTATGTATACAAGTTAAAATTATTGAATCAAACTAATTCAGGATTATATTTACAACAGCTGAACTAATGCATAACTTTACTTAAGTAATAGTTCTTTTTACTTTTGGTGTTAAAGAGAGATGAATAATTGGTTATATATTTCCAGGTAAGAGCTGTATGACAAAAATTTTAACTTTAGTACACCACAACTCTCTCCAAATCCAACAGAACCCTCTATCATACTTCCACCATTAGAGATGTACCATGACATAAATATTAACTCTATTTTACCTCCGCTTGAAAGACAATGTATTAGATTATTTTGAAAGGTCAATATTTCTTATCGGTTTTATTTTATGTGATGGTAGGTAGTTCCTATTTTACTAATATGAAATATTTCTGTCATTTTGAAGATTCAACAAAAAACAGATGCATCAGAAAAATTATATGAAGACAGATATTGATAAGATCCGCATTTATCAATTATCACTTTTATATAAAAGGATTTGTCAAGAAGACAATGAAAAAACTCAGCTATCAAGTTGACATCAAGATAGATGACCAGGGTCGCATGGCATGGCATGTAAGCAGAAACAGACTTATTAGGCCTGAATCTGTACCTTATATACAGAGTTAAAATGGGGAATTTCTATTAAAAAACCTGCCTGTTTGATTTTCAAGTACAAGGACAAATGTACTGCAGTGGCAGAAAATTCTGTAATTTATTTATATTGAAAAAGATGAGTTGTATAGAAAAAATATTATTAAAGTTAGATTATTTTACAATAACGATATAAAGGCTGAAATTATGAATAAATATATGTATAAAGATTATTATAATATAATAAAAACACCAAAAATGTTTTTATGAGTTTTATTTGTGATACACTCTCGGAAATTGCATAACATTAAACATAAAAATATTAGTAAAGCTGTTCAGTAGAAACTCCGCTTACCCCACTCACACCTGTATTTGAAATGATCTGCCATAGGCAGTCATATTGACAAAGCAAATTTGAATTTCTCATAATTTTCTAATCCAGTGTAAAACTTGGCAGACTCAACATGACTTAATAAAAGGTCTGCTGAAAAAAGAGACAGCATTGTGGCAGTTTGAGTAGAAACTGATATTGATTTGTTATTTTGATTGTTAAAATTGTCACCACAATCAACAGGTGTAACAAGAGAAGACATTTCTAACTCTCTTTCGTATTTCATTATATTGTGGATTCTGAGAAATAGAAGGATGTGGGTTTGATTGCTTGAAAGATGTTCGAAAAGATTCTTTTGAATGTTTCTCTTAGCATGTCTTTGGTCTCTCGCACGAGCACTGGCTGATATCCTTTTCTGGTTCCATGAAAAGAGACTTGGTACTGCTTCTTGCTTTAAAAATTTGTGCACACAGGGCAAACCTTAAAACAAGATGAACAATGATAAATATTTAAAGATATTATGTAATGTTAACAATTTAGGTATATACTCGTAGATACTAGCTTAAATAGAAGAACTATCGTTTATAACACCCACCTGTACTCACACTTAATAATTGGTAATCATTTTCATGAAAATGATCTCGACATAACCTCGTCGTCCTAGTAGGCTCAGTTTTTAATCCTTACGGCAGCTATCCACTTTCTTCTTTTAATACGATTTATTGGAAATTTGTGTTGGCCTACGTTTTAACACCCAATTACACAACACTTTGTAATTTCTATGTTATTTGTGAACATCTTCTCTAAGATGCTATTCAATTCGACAGATAATTTGGAACAATCGTATACAGCGCCACTTTGACAGTTGCCTTGTCCCCATTATTAGCGCTCTTTCATAGGCACATAGCTGGATTGTCAGATTCTCAATGTTTCTATCCTGTTTTGCCATCAAAAGCCAACTTGACTTAAATGCAAAAAACTGTTCCGGAAGTGTATCTAGTATCTTGCAAATTACTAGTATTACTGGTAAAACATTTCCTTCTAATTCAGTATTCAGGTCGTAGAACAAAGATTTTACTGCAGATATATGTGTGGTCATATCATGCACAGGATCTTTTTGGTAGCTGAAGAACTTCATGCATAAGTCGTAGCTCTTATCTTCTGTAGCTCCGTCGTTTAGCCTGGCAAGTTCATCCCACATATCCTTTGCTGTGCTAAATCTCATCACCTTGTGCAACATATCCTCAGTCATATTTGCCGAAAGTACTAATTGTGCAGTGTTATCTAATGTTTCAAATTTTTCCGACTCTTTCTTATATTTGTCCATTATTTCGGGTGTTGTCAATGCTCCAGGATGATTAGGCTTTTTAATTGTACCCTTTATAACATCCGTTGTACCTCGATAACTTTTAAGTAATCGAGTAATCATGAATTTCCACGCTTGCCAATTCTGTCCATCCAATTTGTGTAATTCGATCTTTGCCCCAGCTACAGACTGCATGATGACGATCGTAAATTTTACTATTTGTAGGTTCAGTTCGACTTAATGTAAAATCAAGTTCCTTACTTTTATTTTGCTATCTACCCATTTAGATTTTAGCCGCGGGCAACTCAGCGCTCTGCTACCATATTAAAGAAATATAAATAGAGGCATAAATATCATAATGTAAGTTTAATTATGTACAGGACGTTTTACAAGGAAAAATATAAATCAAGAAGTGACACCATTTTTACTATTCTTTTTAAGAATGTCCAATGGTTATTCCATTATTCTATGGAGGTTCCATAGCTTCACCTTTAAAGAGTTTTGACATATATACAAACTCTTACAATAATTAGGTAAAATGGGTGACATATTTATACTTTTGGGTAGCTTAACATAGCATAATAAGCCTATATCGTTCCCACTGCTCGGACACAGGTATCCTCTCAATGAGAGGGAGTGAGCCGTAATCCACCACGCGGGCTCAGTGCGTATTGGTAGATGTCACATGTCTTCGAATTTTTGGTTCTAGGACATGCCGGGTTCCCCCACGGTGTTCCTATACCGTTTTGAGAGCAGTGGTGATGAAATTATTTACACAAAGTAAAGCGTCTGCCTGGGTTCGTACTCAGGACCTAAAACGCGTAAGTCGGAGCCGTTACCACTGGGCCATCACTGCTTTACTGCTGCTGGATAGCTGGTTTATCAGTTAATCATTGTAGGTAATTAAATTGGAGGTAATTGATGACAATTTTTTTGCATTTATGACCTAAAGCGGTTCCATCGAGCAGTGTCTCTGTCAGTGTCAGTGTCCACATGTCAATCATCTTCTTTGATCAGTTCTGAATACGAAGGACACTTAACATCGATACCTACGGCTGCGACTCCAAGATGATCTCTTCTCTCTCCAATAACCACTGGTACCTCCACTGCAGCATTGATGTGAGGAAACGGAACTTTGGCCGTCACTCTCACTTTGTATTCTCCAATGAAGATCTTCGTATGTTGAATCGAGACTCGGTAACGTTGGGACAATACAGATTTGATTCGACGCACTCTGCAATTTCAAACTAGGCGAATAGCTCTTTGTTGTTTTCACGAACGCTGTGTTTTTTTTTACAGAGTATTATCTGCTACGTTAGTAAAATATTTAACAAGCTCTGTTTTAATAGTTAATGGGTCATCTGAGTCATTTTTTACCGTAAGCCTCAGTGTGATGTACTCTCCTGGAGGTGGGGGGGATTTTGGGGGAGGGGTGCTCCCTCCTCCCTGGTACCTCTTTCATGAAAAGGTAACGCAACGTTGTTGAGAAAAACTGATTGTTGTAACCTAACCTCAAAACATTTTAATGTCGCTTCTGCAACGTGTCCGGCGCTGCGGGAAGTGCAACCCCTTCGCCCATACGTAACAAAGGATAGGCACCCATGCTCACCTCCGCAGCTTCGGCTTTATGATCTTTAGGGGAAGGAGCCAAAAGACTACGTGGATTCGGGGTGCTCCGATTCGGTTTTGGAACAGTGTCGACCTATTTTAACCATGAAGTGGGGGTACAATAACTTCTTACAACTCGGGGAGAAACGGAATGAACGTAAACAAATGACACTGACACATGACACCAATAGCGTTTTTTCTTTATTTTTACGTTCCGTTTCATAGATTTTGCACGACATTTTACACCACAGACAATACACTAGTACAAATTTGGATGTCAATCGCCGTTTTTAACGTTTCGTTACGCTGTTTATCTAATTTGAGGTTAGAAACATTTTATATAAATGACTCGAAAAATATGCATTACCTTGTAAAACGAATGGTAGCGTTTTAATCAGGGAACCCACCCCTACCATCTTTAACCCTTTTTACCCCCAAACTCTTGCCAAACGATACTAGATAGAACCCGATGTTTTCCTTCACGAACGTGTCGATAACTTTGAACTGTATTGCACAGGTGGGATTTTTGATTGATGTCGGTCGTACTCACATTCATAATTTCAATATGACTGATGTTACTAATTTTGTGGAACAATATTGTTTAAAAGAGTGTCCATGGAGTTTGAGTTCATGTTTGTACATTTCACAAAACAATTGAACAAATTTTAATCCCCTTTTCTTTTTTACTTGGTGAATTCCTTGAAACCAACTGCCCTTATGTCACTGCTTAGACTCTCGATGATTGTCACAATAAATTGAGTGTCAAGCACTAACTTTCAAATGTACAAAAAAACCGTTTCAATAGTGCGAACTCAATAACCCATTGCATGATTAATTAATTTTATTATTACTTTATGTTTAATTAATCTGTATTAATAATAATATAATAATAATAATAAAATCGTTTATTTATATACAAGGGACACATTTACAATCGATACCATAACAACTAAAAAGAACACAGTTGCTAATATGCCTGAACTAGGTTGAACCTGTGTTTCAGGCTAGAAAGTACAAACTAAAAACTAAATGAAAACTTAGGTAGATAACAGTATAATAGCATGTTGGTGGATCTATTTGCAGACAACAAGTAGATCTTCTGTGTGTGCATAATCAATGGTTAGTAAATATTTATGTATAATTTGTTTACAGCTATAATTATTTAATTTATAGATACTTAGTTTTCTATTTAATTTATTGTACAGAAATGGGCCTAAGAATGTAAAAAATCTTTCTACAAAGACATGTTTCGAGGTTGCATTAGATAAGCATACTATGTCATTCCGTCTCTTGTTAGTATTTGTAGCATTGTAGGTAAGCATAGTGTTCTGTTTTAATACTAAGTGCATAATGAAAAGCTGGCGAACCGTTAGTACCTTGCAGGATTTTTATAACAGATCTGTAGGAAAGAAAAAGGGATGGAAGTTTGCCACATTTAATATAGCTCTCTGAGCTCTTTCAAGAGGAAGCAAATTAGTTTTTGGTGCGCCACCCCAAGAAGTGATACAGTATTGTATTATAGATTGACATAGGGCCAAATAAACTTGTGTTATTAATTTTGGATCTGAGATTGTTCGCAATTTTTTAAAAACATATATTAGTTTGCGCACTCTATTAGCTAGGTTTTCAATATGTTTTTTAAAAGAGAGTGTATCGTCCATTATTACCCCCAGGTATTTTATGTTGCTCGTTTTGACGATAAAGGGACATTTACACATGTTGACTGTACGGTTTCCACATTGATGGGCATATAAATGAGGGTTGGTAATGAGTTGAGGCTTGCGCATGGAGAAGTGAATATATTTAGTCTTGTCGGCATTTAATTTTAGTAAATTGCTTTGGAGCCAATTAGTCACAGTATTAAAACCTAGTTGAGCGATTTCGAACAGTTCGCTACTGGTTTTAGCGGTAAAAATTAACGCCGTGTCGTCGGCATATGATATAATTTTGCCATCTTTAATATGTAGATTACACATGTCGTTAATATAAATAAGGAATAGCGTGGGGCCCAAAATACTCCCCTGAGGAACACCAAAACCAGTATTTAGTAGCTCATCGCTCGTAATATTATCTATTCTAACACATTGGTACCGGCCGTATAAATAATCAGTAAAAAGTTTCAGCGGCGTTCCCCTTATTCCTATTGTCTCTAATTTATTCAGAAGGATAGAAACAGACACCGTGTCGAAGGCCTTGGCTAAATCGAGGAAGACACCCAGGTTCTGGTTTCCTTTGCCGAGTTCTTCTGAAATATAATCAGTCATGCTATGTACCGCATCGGCTGTCGATAGTTTGGCTCTAAAACCAAATTGCGCATGGGATAAGATGTTTTTTTTCTAGGTAATTAACTAGTCTACTGTTTATAATTTTCTCTAGTATTTTTGAAATAGAGGGGAGTAAGGATATTGGCCTATAATTATTAACTACGCCGTATTGTACAAAGACTAATAAAGAAATACTTACAAATTAAATAAAACGTAGAAAAATGTATGAACCTCAGAGACAGAGTTGCATAAAGTCAAGTAGCATTATGTAAAATGGTACGTCGTAGAAAAAGGGTAGTTGAGATTCAAAACATGGTTACATGTTTACCCTTAACACAAACTCAGAGCATTTATTTCAATTGAACCTTTTACAGGCACTTTTGAATTGTCAAGGAGTCGGTCAGTCCATTCCAAAGCGTAGTAGGTATCTATGGAGAAGAAAGGGCAAGAAACTCCATGGCCATTCTTTTAAATAATATTGTTATGAAAATATTAGCTCATTAATGTTGATCTCATATATTATGTGAGAAGGATGTAAAAACGACGTACACGTTAAAATCGCCCAGAGTGCAGTAAAAACTTAATAAAAACAATCCTAAAAAATAATTATTAAAATAAGCCGTGGCAGCCAAGAGATGACCTGGCGGCAACCGTTCACGAACATGACACATAAATCAGCACCATTCAGGTCAACCATTTTTAAGGGAGCTAAATGATCCAACATATGCGCCTCCGTCAGCGAGACATTGAGTGAGCAAGACATACTATCAGCCGCCAGGGCACATTCAATTCAATAAAAGACATATTAATTTACAATTAAATTAGATAAATTTAAGATTTATTTAATTTCTATACATAGTCAGGTGAAAAATGGGCATACTTCTTTAGTCTGCTCCTTGTAGTCTAATATGAAGTTATTTTATACTATTATTTATTGATTTGTCTAAGTGTCTTGATTTGGTTCTGCCGAAGTTTTTGATACTAATCAACTCAATGTCGTTTTTCACCCATGTATTAAAATAACAGATCAGCAATATCTTTAGCATACATACAAAACAAGCATCATTTTTGTAATATAGAATTAGTCCGTCTCTGCTGGCCTGAAACAGAGATTGATTTCAAGATTATTGCTAATTTATATCAAAATGGGAGTGGCGTGTCAAAATTTTGTACTAAAAAACACGAATCGTGTCTACAGAGCCAGTGCAAGGATTAGTGAAAGATGTCATGGACGAACCAACGGAGTTCACTAGTGTTATTCTGTCGTTAAGAGGCAAAGGATTATGCTGGTGGCTGGGTCCCGTCCTTGCTGGTATTGGAACTAAATATACTGGTTCCCAAGACTTTGTTAATCAGTGCATGGATTTGCGTCAAGATGGACGAAATGAAACAGCGGCAATTGAAGCAGGAACTTACTAAATAGTTCTGTTTTATATTTCCAGAAGAGATTCCATCTTCTTATAAAGACTCGAGATGCTTTATTGCGTACTTCGTCTCACAAAAATTCGTAAAACCAAACTTTATGAGCTTTTATAAGAGGTTTGACATAGAAACTAAGGTGGCATAAAAGCATGTTTCGTACAGCCAACGATATACGAAACGAAAAAAGCTTTTTTCTCGTCAAAGAAAACCGTAATTGTGAATGTAGAAATTGAAACGATTTTTTGTATGCGGAGTATTTATAGAACTCAAATTGAATATAAAAATCAATCAGAAGTCCCTGTTACTGACAGAAGAGCAGAATTAATTGAGTATATCACTTAAAAATCCAACTGCAATCATCAAAAACAAAAATCTAAGATAATTAACGGAGTACAAATGAACTTAATTGGTAATGCAAGATTGAGAGCCGATAATCATTTTTCCGATAAGATTACTACAACACCAGAATTGTTCTCAATACATACCAATATTTTAGCCAAAGAAAATAGGGTGAAAGTTTCTCTCAAGTTTCCTTTCCCGCAACTTTGTCGAGAGATTCCAGTAGTTACTGCAGAGAGAAGTGATGTCCCTGAGGAAGTCAAGTTTAACGAACAACCGCCCTAGTTTTGGCGAGCCAAGGATGAGAAAAAGGAAGAGAGGAATAGACAAAACGGAAAACATACTACATAGGGTGGCAGGTATAATGACGCGAAACCTGTTACCATGACTTTAGCATGTTGATTCTGTAATAACCTCACCGTGAAGACTTGCGTGGAGTGAGCTGTCAGTGTCATCCCGTCTTGGTCAATCCCTAGCATCAGTGTTACGAGCCAAGTGATAACAAAGGCATTATTCATGCTGCCCGGGCATTAATAATAATACCCTTATTAATCACTTGGCCCACAACATTAATAAAACATAAATCAAACAAACTTAAATCTTAATGATCTCTATTGGCACTGGAACTAAAATTTTCTTCATCGCTGTTTGAGAAGCTTGATTTGTCATTTTCAGAAACAGATTCTCCTACGTGAATAATAAATTCTTGCTCGTCGTCATAGTTTTTCCAGTATTTGGATTCAGTCTCCTCCACATGTCTGCAAGTGTTGGTCCACATCGTGCAATCGATCATGTCTAGACGTTCATGAAGTAATTTCATGATGGATGTGTAGTTTTGGTCTACATTTTTGTTTGCGACATAATTTTTTAACACTTCCCAAATTTTCTCAATCGGGTTTAAGTCGGGATGATATGGAGGAAGTCTTAATATATCGCAATTATATTTTTTTGCTTCACCATCAACGGCGTAATTTGTAGAATTATCTTTATTCTTTAGAATGAGATCATAGAGTTCGATTTTCTTCATGTCTTCCTCGAAGTCGATTTGTTTATTCACCAGCCAATATTTCATGGCTGCTTTGTTGCTGTTGGAGGTGGGAACTTTTTCTGTAAATGTGTTATGGTAGGAGGCGTTATCCATAATAATTACGGACTTTTCTGGTATGTTAGGCAGTAGTTGTGTTATGAACCACTTCTTGTAATTGTCATGGTTCATATTGTCGTAGTAGTCGCCTGTCTTCGAACTGGCCTTGTAAATTAAACAAGCATTAGGGACAAAACCATTTCTTCCACCAGCGTGGACTATTATGACGCGTAACCCTTTAGAATTTTTTTTCTTTGCTACATTTCCTTGTTGAGTACCCCATGACTTATTTTGTACATGTGTGATACGAATGTAGCTTTCGTCAGTATAAACAATATTCCTCCCTTCTTCTCTATATTTCTTCAATTGTTTTAAATATTTATAGCCGAGGAACTGCACATCATGTTTTTCAACAAGTGCCTGACGATTGTCTTTAGTAGTTTTCCACTCATAACCTAAATCAAGAAGTATACGCCGTAATGTCTCCAAACATCCGTCAAAATTTATCTTTTCAGTAAGCACCCTTTTCAGAGCTTTTAGTGTTGGATATTGTTTATACTATCTATGAAAGTTACTGACAGTACGCCTTATTACTCCCTTGTCAAATTCATCAATGTTACGCTTTAAACTTTTGCGAGGATTTTTGTTTTTATGCGGTGAACTCATTTGTGTGCCAGTTGCATCACATTTTGCTTTTTCTTTGAGAATTCTTATTACAGTCCTTTCACTAACCCCCACAGCTCTTGAAGTTCTCCATCTAGCGTCTGTCAAGCGCTCCACTCCATTTTCAGCCTCGTACTTCATATGTTGGTATACTGTAGCTATCACTTCTCGTGCCTAAAATATATAGAAAAGATTTTACATTAATTAATTAATAGACATAAAGGTCAATCAAAACATTAGGTACATAAACTTATTTCACAAACATACAAAATTACCTGACTCCGCATCATTTTTTTTCTTGAATTTTCCATGACTAACTTGTTTGGCAATCAGTTCTTTTGTATTACTGAGCAACGTAGTATTAATAACTCGACTGTCTCAGACCGCTGCCGGCCTGCTACTGAAGACGAATACTTACAACTACATACAAACTCCTTCGTAAGGATGTCACTACACACATTGAAACAGTAATTTGGAGGGGCGCGCCATGTTATCGTAGTTTATCTCTACCTTTAATATTTCCCTGATAAGTAGGACAGGTAGGTCTCGCTATCTCTGGTTTCAGCAAGTTGAATCTGTCACTTGACAATTGTCATTCAAAAAAGTCTTCAAATCTCAACAGCAAGCACATTGCTTCAATGCAATTTGTTTTGTGGGAATATTACAGGTTGATCACTCTGAATTCTCTAGACAAGCAGCCCTCTCCATTATTAATCTACAAAAGCAACCATTCTGTAATCCTAGTGGCTATGAATAGTTTATTTTTATCTGATGAACTAATCACCAGTCAGCCTCCTGAAGGCTACCATAGACCTAATAGTAGATGCAACTTCCTCTGCGATCCAGGATGAAAAGTAGCCTATGTTGTTACCCAGATCATGGTCTGTTTGTGTGCTAAAGAACAATGGGCAAAATGTCCCTACCCTTGTAGCACTCTCATCTATGTATCAAATGAAAGTACTTGAAAAGTGTATCAATTCATTGTATGACAGCAAACCTATAAAAATGGTGAAAAAAGTTATTGATAGTTAGAAATCAAAATACAAACGGTACAGCGGCTTCGTGTCAATGAATACCGTAGCAGATATTCCATTTCCTGTTCTCACCGAAGAAGAAGTTATTTTTTGGGACGTAACATTTGCGCTTGGCACGCTCCTATATTAGCGAACATATGCGAGGAGGTGTATGTATTATGGAAGTGTGCATGACACCAAGTCCAAGGATGACTCAGTATGACATCCAAACGGAAGATTGTATGCTCCTGAGAGGTCATATCTCATTGAGGCACATCTCAAATAAAACTTAATATAGTTATTAACTGATCGATTCCACCTTGGAGGGCAGAACTGCCATAAAAGAATATTAATGCTCATGCTTAAATAGTATTTATTTAGTTCACCAACAGCAGTACATACAATCAAATTAGAACAATAACATAATAAAAGGACTGGTGTGTATGCCTATTAAGAGTATGAGGACTGTTGATGCTTGCGCACAGAATCAGAATCAGAATCAGAATGCTTTATTTGTAAACATAGGTCAAATTACAACAGAGTGTGAGATGTTACAGATAGGTAGATCTTCTATGTTTTGCACAAATGCGTACAAATATATTGAATTATGGATAAATAACATTGTCAAATTTTTACTATTTACCATACATTTAACTTATAAAATATCATTAAGTGGTAGAATTACGTAAACTTTCACATCAGTAAGAAAGTCAATATTAAAAGGCATAAAAATTTAAAAATACAATCAATTAAAATAAATGTCAAATAGATTAATTTAAGCGTCATATTAATGTTAATGTCAAACAAGATTCAAGATCCTCAAAATAGGTGAGGTGTTGTACAATTTTCAGAGGCAGTAATTATAGAATCGTCGTCTAGATAGTCCTTTAGTGAGTAATAGCATTTATTTATCAAAATTCTTAATAGTTCTTTTTTGCTATCCGGTACATCGGTGTCTGCCGACATTTAGACAATTTCGATGTCCCTGGGACGATATTATTGTAAAAAGCCAAAATACATTATAATATATTTCATTTACATTCGTTTATTTATTTAGCCCCAAACATAGTTTTAAAGCAACTAGTAAGTAAAATTATTTTACACAAAATACCATATTCTCGCATTTTCATACATACATTCAGTCGTTCGTTCACATTTGTTATCTTTATAACAATATACATGTTTCCATCCGAAACTTAACATGCTACAAGGGTAGGGACGGGGTTCATACAAAAACGCCCATTGTTCTTTAATCCAACTCCATTCAGCGCTTTTGGCGTGAAAGCATAACAAAAAAACGAACTTATTTTCGCATTTATAGTATTTGTTAGGGTTATAGTAGGATAACATAACATCAGCCTGTGTTCATCGAATAAGAAGGTAAAATGATAGGAACACTCACATTTTGCCAGGCAAAATAAGAGCTTATTGCCACTGACTGGGCAAAAATGCATTAAATGTTGTTGTCGTGTGTTCGCCTAGAATGTTCTTAATGCTGGAACACAAGCCTTCTCCCTTTGAGAGGAAGCTGCCGTAACCCATATCCGTATAGCCTAAAGCTCGCTGATAGATGTCCTAAATGTTGTTTATTTTATTATTTTAAATACATCTTTAACGTATCTCGGGACCCTGGATTCTGCAACCTTTGGAAAGCGTAAGAGGGCTGAGCCAACTCGCAAAGGCGAATATAATAAAATGAATCATTCAAGGTGTAAAGATGTGAACAAATAAAGCCCTAAGTAGGTTAAGCGCGGTTCATTCTTATACCTGTAAAATCTTAGGCAACAACCCGAAAAGGATAGGCATATATGTTAAATGAAACAATACTACTGAAAATAAAACGTTATAATAAAGGAGCACATATTTTTTATCACAATGTTAAAAAAACAGATATAGTTTGAGTCACATGACGTAAAAGAAATGTACCAAGATCGATAGAAAGTTCATTGCTTATTTTGGCAAGACTAAAACACAACATACTAACCGTGTCAACAGTTCACATAATACACACATTAATTTATAGTTCACATATGAGCATTTTATGACTAATCTCAATTTATAATCATCATAATTTTAGTTGTCTTCCATATTTTGAACACATTATAACCTACAATTAAATATCTGAAATGAATAAATTAAATACTTGAAATTCCCAAAACTGTTTAAAAAAATATACAAATAGGATAAACAAGTCCATTGGCAATAGAATTCCAATTGAACTATTTTACAATTTTCTTAAAGTTTTGAATATTAATGCGATATTTTTGTTAGAAACATTCAAGACTTTTCTCCCTTCTCATCGCCAGCAGCTTCTTTGTCAGTTGCAACCTCTTCTTCATCATCGTTCTTTGTTTCCCCCATCGCTTCCCAATACGTTGGCGGAAGATCACAAATCTCATCTCGTTGCACGTTATCTCCTATCTGCACAGGTATCTCCAACACAACATTTCTATGAGGCATCGGTAGTTCAGCTGTTATTCTTACTGTATAATCTCTCGACACTATCTTTGAGTTTTCTAAAGAAACTCTATTCGTCGGAACGATAATATCTATTGGCATGTTTTGGGTAGCTCCACTTTTGATAGAACCTGTTTTAGTATCACAAGTCGGTATGTCTTCATAAGCTTTCACGTCATTGTGTCCTGTAGCCTTGAACGTATATACTTCTATTAGTTTGATTTCAACACTTTTTATGTTTACATGACTATCATTCTGAATTTCTGATTGGATTTCTATTTTACCTCCATTACTAATTACAGAGTTAAGAATGTTTGCTTTCATAATAACGGTGCTAGTTTTGCTTGAGAATAACTGTAGTAAATTGCTTCTTTCTCCAAACATGACGGGTTCTATTGTTAGTTTTGGCGTTATGGTAGACGCTACAGTAATTTCCTTTCGGAAATGTTTGGCGAACGCAAACCAGCCCGGTCTATCGAATTTTATGCGCACATAATATTTTATATTACAGTTAACGCGGTATCTTGGAATATGTTTGTAGTACTCAAATGTCGGAGGTAAGTTTTGAGGCAATCTGAAATTGAATTTTAAATCGTAAGATCCTGGAAAGACTCTATGTTTTCCTTCTTCAACAAACTCATCAGTATCAACATAGACTTCACTACTGCTATAGGTATGTCTTCTGTTATTTTTATTGGTTCTCTCTGTTAGTCTCAAATGACCCATTCCTTTTAAGGAGACCGTTATCTTTTCAATTTCCATTTGTTCATCAAGCGCATATTTGATCATTCCAGAAACGACTTCTCCGCAGTAGAAAGCACCGTCTGATGGTTTGTTCAAATTGATTTGACAAAATATTCCCATTTTAAAGTAAACGTTTCCAACGGGAATTCACCAGATTTATCACAGTTCACTGAGACTTATTTTAATTTATTTACTATGTTGTCCATTAGGTTGACGTTCGCTTATGGTTTGCAATAAAGCACCAATTGCCATGAATTTTATAGTTTATCGGAAATACGATATGATAATGTTATCAATATAAAACGATAACAGCCGATTATAATGTGATAAATATGTATCACAAGTGAATACACAAACACTGAGGGGAACACCCAACACAAGACATGATAAATAACAAAGTTTTCACTGATTGTTTGTAGCTTATGTCAAGTTTTCAAACTATTCAACACTATAACCACTTATAAGCCAAATTATACGCTGTGCCTTATTATCTTGGCTTGAAAACTAATAATTTTATAAACACGACAAAAACCGCGTGAACTCTGTTATCTTACTGACAGAACTATGATGAGCACAGAACACTATCCTTGATGATGAGTCTTAAAAGGTTTGTTCGGAAACACACCTCAGTGTTGAACCAAGGACCTACACGAGAAAATACTCCTTTCTTTAACAGCTTAGAAAATTAAATTAAAAGCCAAAAGAAAATCATGCTATCAGAAAATCAAAAACCTAGATAGGTTACAGATTTGAAAATCATTTATAACAAATTGTACATCAGACCAAAGCTGCCATACCAATCAAAGTATCTGAACTATATCACTAAACAGTATGACGATTACTATATCACTATCGATCGCTACGTGTGAAAGAGACACACTTATTTCTCTCTCTTCGTCCGCTTAAGACACTCATTAACTACTAATGTCTCTGACGACACGTCAGCTGCACAGCGAGACATTGAACAGGCCAAAACGTTACACTATTTTGTAAGATACTATGTTGTTTGTTGTTTTTTTTTCGTTTCAATCACGAAATAGAAAAAACAAGTGGAAGTGCCCACGCAGCTTTCACGCACTTGTCACAATTATGCGGAAAATTATAACCACCTTCGTCTATATCTAATAATACCTAATTTTGTATGAATCACAAATTCAAATTTAACGAAAAGCCTATTTAATTTGTTGTTCTCACAAAATGAAGACTTATTACAACTAACAAAAGTTTTTATTCATTTACATATTTTTTCGCATAATGGGGAAGGTCGGGCAAAGCTAATTGTAGATGGCGTGACCATAGCTAGGTCCCTACGGCCTACAATAAATTTGACATTTCGTTCACTCATGTCATTTTATGTTCATTCATGAGTTTGATTAAATTTCACTATTTCGTTATTTACAGTGATTTCAGTATTTCAAATCAAGTACTTGACATGGAAAGTGTCAGAATTTTAAACCTTGAATATTTCCTCGAAATCATTTTCTTCAAAATGTTTTCGACATAAACTCGAACTCAAAAAAATCTCTACGAATAGCTTTAAACCACAATCTTCTAATTTTAGGGGCTTTCGGGATATTGTAGACTCCAATTTCGGAGTATCTAGGAACACAACAAAGCGTAAATTTTCGCTAAAATAAAACAAAACCACATCACGCCTTGTATTATTAGCTTGTGTTGGGAACTAGCTACGACAGTTGCCTTCCCCATTGTGACACACGTGGGTTAACTGACGGGCACTTCCACTTGTTTTTTCTATTCCGTGGTTTCAATAATGTTGCTTTTCTTTTCAATTGACTTTTTATCTTTTTTATAACGGATGTAAATAGGTCTGTAATTAAAAAGTTTACAAAGAAAAAGGAGGTCCTTGCCCAGCACCGGGTCACAATATTATTGACTATTAGAGAGTTGTATTGATAATCTTTCGTACTTTACCTCGTCGCTTGTTGTTTCTGCCTCGTTGGTCCAGTGGCCGCAAGAGCTACTGCTGAGCATGAAGTCCTGGGTTCCTTGAGTCCTGGGTCAGGAAAAGTGTTATTGGGGTTTTCTATCTAGAATTTCTCAGTAGCAACCCGGAGTTTGGATTTGTGCCCGGTTGATGACCAATAGGCTCGCACCCTATTACATGTGACTTAAGCATAACTGGCGAAACGTCAACGCTCTTAAACCCAATAACGTATCTATCTCAAGAAAAATCTCTGGTTTTAACGTCCCAAAAATGCCAAAAATGCGACCCTTTAACGTGTTGACAGCTTTTTGTTTTAAACGAATATAATTGTACTGTCTATCATCAGTAGTGATCTATCTTGGGTTTTTGGGTCCTGCGAAGTAATTGCGTACAGTCCGATTCAAACTTTTATGGCGGCTCGGAACATGAGTCGAGTGGCTGCGCAGTAAATTATTTGCATCTTTTAGGGTGTAAGAGGCATGGACGCGCAACTCTTACCCTTAGATTTAGATTCTAATAATAAAAAAAAACTTGTAGGTACTTTGGCGAAAAAACCAGGAAGTAGTGCTAATAAATAAACTAAAGTAGATCAGTGGATCAGGGTTGTTTTTTTTTTGACCGGGTATAAAAAACATCTGCTGTTTCATACAAACAACAATCGTCTGAGATCGGAGCCTTTTTGGCCCCGCACAGGTCTTTTTTTGTTTTGGTTATTTAAAAAAAGTTTTGTTTTTTTTTATGTTCTTTTAAATGCAACTTTTTTACTTTTTGTATTTCCTGTGCGTATCCCAAATAAAAAATTCTTCTATGTTTTTTAAAAGTATTGTAGAGGTTATAACCTACCACCATTTTAGCATGCAACCTCCGCGAGTCTATTATTGAGAGTAAAATAAAATGTAGAAGTAGCTGTTTGGGTAAAAACGTAAAACGATTCCGTAATACATTTTTAATAGGTCGGAGAAAAAGTTATTAAATAGTTTACATTTGATTATAACACATATTTGCCATTTTGTATGATAACTTGTTTCCTTTTTGTATGTAGTGACATAATCAAAATCAAAATCAAAAGTCATTTATTCAAACTAGGCTGAGAGTCAGCACTTTTCGAACGTCAAAATTACATAAGACAGTCCCCCAAAACGCCCGCCCTTCACCACTTCCTAGTGCTTTAGCTGGGAAGAAGAAGTGGCGCAACAAACTCCCCAGCAGCACAGCTGTCTGTTTAGTTAGAAAACCATTGAATTATATAATTATAAGGTAATCAAACAATAAAAACCGAAACACAAAAAAAATAACATATTAAATTATCTGCCATATTTAAGCTAGCCACGCCAATATACCCAAAACAGAAACCAATAAAAAAATCAATGAAAAAAACAACATAACTTAATACACAAATAAAAGCCTCCAGGCATAAGGGGCGTGACATCTTACATATGCATTATTGGATTATTTTTTAAGTAAACACAAATGACAAACCAGGACCATCGAAGTAAAATAAGTTAACAGAACCCGTTGCTGTAGAAAATTTTGGGACTTCTGATCAATAAAACTACGTTAAAAAGTAGTTTTGACAGTACTTGATGATAACACCAACCTAACACTGCTTATAGAATTCTGAAGAGACCAAAACACGTGGAAATCTGAGGGTTCAAGTTCAGGGCTATATGGTGGATCAAAACAAGCTCTCTCAATTTTTTCTGATTGGCTAAAGATGTGTGGTCTCGCGTTATCATGATCAAAGACCCCACATCCTGTCTGTTGATCAATCCGGCTGTTTTTTCTCAATTTCTTGCTTAAGTCTCATCAGCTGTTGGCGGTAGAGATCTAAATGGATGGTTTTGCCCGACGGTTACAATTCATAATTTTACTTAACTTAACTTAACTTCCAATCACACACAGCATCAACTTATTAAGAGTTAATCTTGGTTTGGCTATAGCATGTGAAGCTTGACTGCCTTTCACCATGATCTTTTTCACTCATACCTGTAGCACCTTGATCCACATTTCATAATTATAAAACATATTCTTTTTCATTGGGTTTTCAATGGAGAATCGCAAATGAGTACACGATTCATTAGGTTTCTTTCAGTGAGCACGTGTGACAACCAAATATCGAGCTGTTTTGTGTTCCTATATTTTTCCAAATGGGACAAAACTGTTTTGAACCGTGAAAACTTGAGCAGTCAGTGCCACTGATGCTAGGGATTGGCCAAGACATTGACAGCTTACACAACGCAAATCTTCACGGTGAGGTTTTTACACAATCGACATGTTTATTACAATTGCAGTTACATTCGCATTTTTCAATAATTAATATTAGAAATAATTCGTGCGTGAATCATTCCTATAGCCGGATATAATTCGTGTGTGAATCATTCCTATAGCCGGATATAATTCGTGTGTGAATCATTCCTATAGCCGGATATAATTCGTGTGTGAATCATTCCTATAGCCGGATATAATTCGTGTGTGAATCATTCCTATAGCCGGATATAATTCGTGCGTGAATCATTCCTATAGCCGGATATAATTCGTGCGTGAATCATTCCTATAGCCGGATATAATTCGTGTGTGAATCATTCCTATAGCCGGATATAATTCGTGTGTGAATCATTCCTATAGCCGGATATAATTCGTGTGTGAATCATTCCTATAGCCGGATATAATTCGTGTGTGAATCATTCCTATAGCCGGATATAATTCGTGTGTGAATCATTCCTATAGCCGGATATAATTCGTGTGTGAATCATTCCTATAGCCGGATATAATTCGTGCGTGAATCATTCCTATAGCCGGATATAATGCGATAGTTTTGATAAGTGTATTCATTTTAATACCAATGAGTATTTCTCTGCTTTTTACGCGCTATAAAAACTGTGTGACATCGACAGTGACAGCATACTTACTGAAAATATTGAATTACGTATTTTGGTATGAATAAGTGAAAAATAAATGAAGAAGTGAATGATAGATTGACGGCTAACAGGGGAGAATGAATGAAAAAAAACGTGTCAATCCGACCCCGAATAAATTGGACAAGGGCAGGAAAAAGAAAAAGTATGAAAAATTGTGAATTATTAACCTATTGTTCAAATTCAAAACTTTTATTTCGGACGATAATAATCCATATTTTGTTAGTAGGTTACAGTATTTTAAAATATGTTAGTACACATAATATACATAAAATCAAAATTAAATTAAAATCAAAACATAATTAAATTAAAATTAAACAAAATTAAATTAAGTATATTTAAATTAAATTAAAATCATCAGTACGAAAATAAATCAAATAAAATTAATAAAATCTCCTCCCAATCGCCACGCCCCGTGTACGCACATGCGTGTGCATCCAGTGCCCAACGATTGGGCTATCAAATTTGTTCCTTAATGTCTTCAGGATGACGTTGGTAGTCCCCCTCACCCTACTCATTACTGATGCAGTTCTCTTGCGCATAATGGCAAAGAAATCATCCGTTTGCATCCACGCAAACATTTCTGATGCAATTTAAAAAAAAACTGGTTAAATTAAAATATACTAACGAAAATAGTTATGTCAAAAACTTTTATTACTACAAAATTTCCAATATAAATATTTTCATAATGAAAAATTTGGAGGCTTATTTTCAAATATCTTGTAGCACATAATGCATGCCGCATTGTGTCCTACGTCATGTGAGGCGTGTGACACGACATACAATTAAACTACAGTCCGACCACCGAGAGAATGCGTTCCTGACATCTGTCCGTGCGATAATTCTAGAAGCTAATAGAGATCAAATTTTCTAAACACGTTCGCGTTTGTATGAAACTGACAGGCATCAAGGACGCATTCTCTCATCGATCGCGTTATAAACGAGGAACCAGCGAGGTAATTGCATACACAATCAGTAGTTCATTTTGACACTTCAACAACATTCATCGCGAATTTTAAGTTGTTGAGCAGACTAATTTTTCGAACATAATATGAAGCAATGGATTAGCAATATCTTTCGGCGGATCCAGGATCGTCGTTTGGGATGGGCTTTACCCCGCTGAGGGTAGGTTTTAGCAAAATCAACACAAAAAAATCACACAACATTTTATTTTTCTTATCGCACAAACACCTCGGATAACTCAATGACTTCTTTAGTGAGTCGAATGTTTGGCTGTTCTGGGTACCAGATCCCAGGATCTCCAATGGTTCTACAATACGACACGCCTCTTGGAAAATTTCTTCATATTTAGATTCTCTAAGTATATCTTTCCAGTGTTCTTACTACACTGTCTACTATTTCATAACAAAGGTTAAGATCTAATGAAACAGCCTGAAGTTGCCTTGAAAGCGAAACACTAACTTCAAATACTTAAAGCGGCTTTCGCCGTCAAAGGAAAGACTAAATCAAAACTTCAAGGCATTGAAAACTTAATACTTATTAAGTTAAGGATAATTGGTGATTATTGTACTTTAGAGGGTGTATTACTTGCTAAAAAGTTTAATTAGAATACCATCAAGTTCACTTTAAGATGTTTCGTGGAAGAACTCGGATTCTTGATGCCTTTGGCTTGGGTCCCTTAGCTCCCCCCTCTGGACCCGCCATTGTAGGGTGCTGTAGGTAATTGCAATTAGATTTTGATGTTGTTCGCTTTGTCCCGTCTATCGTGAGCACCTTATATATTATTTAAATTTCATTGATTTATACGATTTTGCTGCCCGGCTGTGCCCGAGTCATGCCAACCCGAATAAGTGTCAACAAGGGGTGCTAGACAGTTATTCGGGTTACTTTATCACAATAAACACTCAGCGTGAAAAAAATATTTTCTTCAATCTCACGACTTCGCGATTTTTATCAAAATGTGTGCGGCCCCAATTTTTTCACGTTGCCTATATTTCTTAAAATAGAACTTAATAGGTTTATTGATTTTTTTCTGATGATCCTTTTGTAATCTTTTCAGGTAAGGTTTTAGAAAGCAATTTGCGTGAAGTACTGGATTATCTACTTACGCTTATGTACATGGTAAGCAGTGGTTTAAGCAATGTTAATGTTGTTGCATGGTAGACTATTATTTTAGCAAAACGTGATAATTTTTCTTTACTCAGACTTTTCTTGTTGAGATTTATTGTTAGTTCTGTACATCTTTGAATTATTTATTTACCAGAATAAAGGTACCTGTGACCATGACTTGGTTATGGTCACAGATGATTGTACTATATTCGCCTTTCAGTCGTCCAAATATTTAAGTTGCATGCACATTATCATTGAATACAAAAATTGTTTGCAAATAGTGGAAATAATATTTTAAAAAGTGTAACAGCCTAAAAATTGCTAAGTTTTAGTATAACTGCTTGACAAGTTAATATTATTAATTATTTATTTTCAGACAACATGATCCACTTTTGTATGTAGAAAATAAAATAAAATAAATAGTAATATACAACCTGTTTTTTTGTTAATATTCCATAACTCTAGGGTTATATTCTGTAGGTAAAAATAATACTAAAACTCTCAGAATAGGTGGTCCTAAAATGCATAGTTTCGGAGATATCATCAATCATTGTATGTGTAGGTACGAGTATCTTAGTTTCATTGATAAATTCGAGTAATTCATTTTTATTCAAATCAATCGATCATATTTAAAACTAAGAAAATGCGACGTTGTCATATTTCACATAAGGGTGTTTTACATTAATAATCACGACGATGTCGAATTATTTTGTTCGAAAAATTAAAAAAAAGGATGATTGAAACACAATTCAAATGACAGTTGATTCTTTGATATGGTCTCAATAATACCCTACAGTAATGGGATATCAAAAAAAAAGCAGGTTGTATATTATGTTAGTTCAGAGATAGAAATATATACAAATAAACGAATACAATTTTTGAAGAGCCGACAACCATACCTGTCCGCAATCACAAGCAACATGCCATCGCTATTTACACGCACTCTGTGCAGCAGTGACGCCGATTTCTTGCGTAAAATTGCCGCGAACCCATCTGTGCGTGCCTCCATGAACATGGTGGACGCGCCGCAAAACGGATGGAGCCTCAGCGGCATCCTGGATGTGTTATTGTATTGGACCCATAGAGAATTGACAGCCCTTTGCGCATATGCTGTCCACAGGCTGCTGGAGTACAAAGACGGCACTATCATAGAAATGACGTCACGTTTATGTACCTTCATTCTAGCGCCATACATTGCCCATACTGCGCAACGACGATTTTATGTCTTCTTTGAAATAAAATTATTTGTTGGAACATTTCTAATATTAGTCATCATTCTTAGTACATGTAACTATCTTAAAAGCGCTCATTTTCTATTAAGGATTCAGAACCACTATGTCGTTGATTTCACTTTGCTGAATCTTAAATCCCTCTATTTATAGTCCCTACTTTTTATTCAGCATCTTAAACAATGAATATATCTTTCATACATGTACTGAACAGAAAAAGGCCTTCAATAATCTTTTGTAAGATACTACAATGTATCCAGCACAGATTACTCTCGTATCCGAAGTTGTATTTACACATTTTTAGTTCACACCGTGGCTTAGCTTTTGATAGTTCTTTAATCAGTTTTATTACTGAAATAGATTTCTGCTGATGCTATGACGTAACTTATGTAATCCAAAACTCAGAAATAAAGGGGGCCGCAATAGAAGACTAAACACATTATTTAATTAAACACAAACACATTTATTTATTTTCCACAATATTTGTAAAATCTTTCGCTTTATATCAGGCGTAATTGAGGTCAAGAGCAGGCCCATTCGGCAGTTATATTAAAATAATAAATAAACACACAGTACTTAC
The DNA here is from genome assembly GCA_963555695.1 of Dasypolia templi. Taxonomy (NCBI): domain Eukaryota; kingdom Metazoa; phylum Arthropoda; class Insecta; order Lepidoptera; family Noctuidae; genus Dasypolia; species Dasypolia templi. The sequence goes on along the minus strand of OY743137.1, from coordinate 4,371,198 downwards.
TCGCCAAGATTTTTATATTAGTTATTTAAATAAAACCAGGCGTCATAATCAAGAAGGCGTCATAAACAAGAAGGCCGGCTGTCAGTTGTCTCCCAAAGAGAATGACAGTGAATGTCATAAAGAACGAATAATCGATTGAGTGACATACGAGTATTAGTGCATTAAATAAGTAGTGCTACCAGAAGCTAACTTACTTGGGTTAAAAGGCTTGTCATTCAGTCAAATTGGTTTACAATTAAATATCCCTGACTTTACTTCGGACAATATCTCATATTAATCTGTAACATGAAAAAACCTACTACACCTTCAGTATATTTTGGTAAAATAGAAAACTGTTATGAATGTGTCGGGAGCTCGAGATTATCAGTTCGGAGTCGACAAAAAAAAATACATAAAATTTTATACATTTTAATCAAGCCCAAACTTTTTGATAGCGTACTTATAACGAACTCAATAGCCCAGGAATAAATTTTCTGTTTTAAAGTTATTGTTAGATTTTTTCATAACTAAAAGTTATTGATACTGCTACACAGATAAACCACCGTTACAAATAAAAAGCCAAAAAATCTGAAATCTAAGAACTGCCGTTTAAACAAAAAGCACTACAAACCCAATATTATGTTTGAAAGAGGACTGTTGTTTTTATTTTACCATTTCTGAGTTGGACACATAGAAACCCCGTGTCCTATTATAAGTGATCATCGCGTTCATTTGGTCGCGACGATCACTTTTGACGGCGCCTTCCGGTTTGGAGACAAAAAAAGTGACAAATGAACGCGACGATCGTGTATTCGCGCGACGATTGCTTTTGATAAGCACGCACGCCTCGTCGCGCCTACAGAGGGCGCTTTCGGGTTTTTTGAACACATCGATTACGTATTCGCGCGACGATCGCTTTCTTTTACTCCGTGTCCTAATAAGGAGTCTCTTGGTATTATGTCAATGAGTCCTTCTTCGCCCCATATTTAGAAATGTACGAGTAGGAACATTTTCATTCATTCCATTTGCCCGCTACTTTGTCCACGTGAAATTTCTTGTTCCCCCAACCCACCCCGTATCATCACATCACCTGCAATGCAATCTCGATTACCTTCTACAGTCATCAGGGGCTCATTAATTTTAGTAAGTAACCAGCTTAAATTTTAAGACCGTACGGATATTGTGAGCCTATCCGTTGAGCGGGCTGTTAAAATAGCTTGTATAGAATTGGAGCAGTTTATTGTATTAAGTGTGTACAGGCTCCCTTCAGGATTGTATGACTGCTTTGAAAAAGTAATGGATGAAGTGTTACACATGATTTGTAACTCAAACAAATCCATTATCATTTGCGGTGATTTTAATGTTAATTTATTGGAAAACTCAGGTTCTTATAGTAAAATCATAAGTTTGTTTCAGTCCTACAATCTTGTAAATCTATTTTTGGATCCAACAAGATTTACCCCTACTAGTGCCACATGCCTAGATAATATTAATACAGATATTGTACCAAGCCACAAAGAAATGATTAATTTACTAGATTCTGATCATTGCGAACAAAGTATTACTATTCAAAACCAAAACAACAAAATCACTAAAAAGGATATCACTGTTAACCCCAAAACTACAAGCCGCTTAGAGGCTTTTAAATTTAAACTAATTAAAAAACTACCAGTTTTGTATTCTCCTGTTCATGCTGATCCTAATCATCTATAAGATGAGTTCTTTAATATTTACTGTAAATTATTTATTTCTATCTTTATTCCCAAGACTATCTCGGTTAATAGTGACGCATCTTTCAGTGATTGGGCTACCATTGGTATTCATAAAAGTAGCCGTGTGGCTTTATGAGCTGTACAATGAAAGGTCACTGACTGAGTTAACACTGCTAAATTTAATTTATATGTTAGAAATTATTCGACCCATGTAAAAAGTTTGTATTATAGCCAAGTCGCGTTATTTGGGTTCGAAGATTAAAGTAACGTAATTAAAACGACTCGGAAAATTATTAATAGTGAAACGGGAAGGTCTAGTAACCGAAGTACTGACTGCAGCCTGTCTAATAATGACAACACTAACAAGTCGCCGCGGCCTTTGAAAACTTCTTTTCAGATATTCCCGTTTCAACTACTAAATCCCTTAACTCATCACCTTATATCTTTGCTAAAAGAAAATGTATTTTTTTGCGATTCGGGATTTAATTTTGAACATATTACATGTAGGGATATAATTAAAGCTTTTCACACTTTCAATGTAAAAAAGACTGCAGATCTGTGGGGTAATTCTGTAGAAGTTGCTAAGTCTATTATAGACATTATAGCACCTACTCCAGTTCTATCTTTAATAATTGTATCGACTGTGCGGAGTTTCCTGACCTTATGAAAAATAGTAAAATAATACCTTTTTTAAATCAGACCCCACAAATTATAGACCTATTTCAGTACTACCTACATTTAGTAACATTTTTGTGAAATAAATTTTAGACCAACCGCAAAGATTTTTTACAGACATAAATTATTTCATAGCAAACAGTTCAGTTTTACAAGGGGTCGTTCAACTACAGATGTTGAACTTTAAGGACATATTTATAATGCTTGGGAAGATAAATGCGATGCCTTTGGCATCTTTTGTGATTTGTCCAAGGCATTCGATTGCGTTCTTCACGAAACGTTAATCAGGAAACTCCGCCACTACGGGATCCGAAACACCGCTCTGGATCTTCTTACTTCATACTTGAGTAAAAGGATTCATAGAGTTGACGTTAATGGAGAAAGATCTCCCAGATCTATCTTAACAATGGGAGTTCCACAGGGCTCAATTCTTGGTACTTTCTTGTTTCTTATTTATATTAATGACTTGCATTACCTCATAAAGGATAATCATGATATAGTGTTGTTTCCGGATGATACTTCACTTTTCTTTAAACTTAAACGTCAGCAGCTGGTTACTGACGATGTAAATAACGCGATCTCAAAAATAGTTCACTGGTTCAATGTTAATAATTTACTTCTTAATGAAAAGAAGACTAAATGCATTAAGTTTACGCTACCTCATGTTAGGCAGGTGAAACGAAGTGTGTTGATAAACTCAAACTCAAAGCATTTATTTCAAATAAACCAATTACAGGCACTTTTGAATTGTCAAGGGGTCGGTCAGTCAGAAATATGAAACTAGTTGCCCATTCCAAAGCGAAAGTAGGTACCTATGGAGAAGAACGGGCAATAAACTCCATGATAAAGGGCGAAGAATTGAAACCTGAAGACGGCACAGTATTCTTGGGCTTAACTTTGGATGCTAGGCTTCAGTGGGGCCCACATATTGATAAATTGTCAAAAAAGCTAAGCTCCGCAGCTTACGCTGTTAGAAAAAATCATAATTTTACTGACATAGAGACAGCCCGTTTAGTGTACTTTAGCTATTTTCATAGTGTAATGTCTTGTGGTATTCTGATGTGGGGAAATGCCGCCGACATTCAGACTATATTTGTTTTGCAGAAAAGAGCTGTATCAATTTATAAATTAAGTCCAAGACACTCTCTCAGAGAGAAATTTAAGGAAATTAATGTAATGACTGTGCCTTATGAAAATCTTTTATATGTCCACAAAAACATAAAATTGATTAAATACAATATACATAATATAAATACTAGGAACAAACACAAATTTGTTGTAGCTAAAACAAGGCTCAAGAAAATAGGTGGCTCGTTCAGATGTCAATGTATACGCTTTTATAATAAACTTCCAAGCCACGTTCAAGATCTAAGCTTTAATAAATTCAAATCATTTACTAAACGTAAGTTGTGCCAGAAAGCTTTTATACAGTCAAAGACTATATTGAGGACAAAAAGGCTTGGGACTAACCTGCTCCAATATTTACATACTGAGTATGGTTTTTTGTTTGGTTCCTAACTTTTGTTTTATTTTATATACACTTTGACATTTCACGATTATTAAATACACAATGACATGAATATTTACTTTGTATAATATTATTATTATTTTAATTTCGTGTGTGGACTTAGTGGGTAATATTTTTAAATATTTTGTCTATCTCAGTTATTTATTTTAGTTTTAATAGTCTGGCGGTTTGAGTAATTATGCGGCCTACCCAATGTCCTTTCTTTTGTATTGTTCATCGAATCGTTGAGCTCCTTATGTTTTGAGTTGAGCTGCACGATTACTGACAAATGCGTGCACTGACTGGACAGGTCCACTCAATCTGTGTGGTCCTTTCCTCAAAAGACCATTTCAGACATCAATCCACATGGTCTTCACATGATCTGACCAAGATTAAATCTGGACTTTAAAAGAGACCTCTGAGTTTGTTTCGGCCTTTCTTCTCAGAGTAGTCAGATAGGAAACGCCGACCGCATCTAGTTTAAAAAAAATGTTGGACGTGTAAAAGTGTTTGTACAAACCCACTTACAGAAATAAAATCATTTATCATTTACATACAAACAAATAAATTTTACCTCTTTATATTTTATATTAGTAAAGACGAACCCTAACCGATTATCATGCGGCTGTAGTCGGAAAACACACACTATGTTACATTTAATCCATACACATAGTATAAAACACGAAAGTAAACCGAAAAGTCCATTCCATTCCAGAAAATCACTTAAATACTCACGAATTCCCCAAAGTAAAGTAAGTTCAGTTTCATGAAAGCAATAAAAGACATTTTGCTTCCCAATATGTTCCCAAAACCCGGTTTTTATTGAATATACAGGATGGCGAAGGCTTTTATAATGCTCTGAGTTCGTTACTTTTGTACTGCCTCGTTCGTCTAGTGGGCTGCAAGCGCCACTGTTGAGCTAGTCGCTGTTACTGGGTTTGATTTCCAGATCGGGCAAAGTGATTTTGTGTAAAAGTGCAAGTGGGTTTCTCCATCCAGAATTTCTCTGTAGCAGCCTGGTGTCTAGATTTTCCCCCAGCCGATGGCAATAGGCTGGCCGCCTGTTTCATATGACTTAAACATTACTAGCGAAATGTGGGAGTCTAATGTACACCTGTCCCCTTTGGGCAAAACAGAAGTAAAGTCATGTGTTATATTACTTTTTTAACCATGGAAATCAATTCTTAAATATCCGATACCTACTAGCTTTAACTGTAACGTAGCAACTTCTGTTTTTCAAAAATATTCAATGTACGCTTTTAAAATCGTTACTATTTAATTACATTTAAAATACACTCGTGGAAGTGTAAAATACTCATCACCCCCTCACACACCCTAACAAAACCACACAAAACACACATGCCACAAACACCCCTCGCATACCTCAATAATCACCACACACACCAATCATCCTACACTCACCACAAAAATACATCTTTATCTTTTTCTTGGTTTAATTATCAATTTTCTAAATCTTTAATTAATTACCTACCTATTTTACCTATTAAGTACTTTATGCATGGAACATCATTCCTTTCTGTATCTGGAGAAGGGCATTGTTTTCTGCAATACAGTTGATACTTTGCAGCTGCCATATTTTTAATTATTGTACTTCTCCATCTCTGTAACAATTATTATATATTTATATTCATTTAAATACGAGTATAACTTGTTCCAAACATCGAGATTCGAAGACATACGAAGGTTTTAAATATCGGAAAACGAGTTATGGAAATCAAATGGAGTTGGGTAGGACACCTGGCAAGGCACAGTGATGACAAGTAGATTAAGTCAGTGACTGAGTAGCGTCCAAGGACTGGAAGACGAAGTGTCGGTCGTCCGGCGGCGAGATAGGCGGACGATATTGTTGACACCGCGGGTAGTAGCTGGATGAGGCTGGCACAGGAGCGTGAAGATTGGCCCAAGGAAAGAAAGGCCTATGCTCAGAAATGGGTGAAGTTGGGCTGTGGATGATGATAAATAATTAAAATAGACAACCTGTTTTTTTTTTGGTATCCCATAACTCTAGGGTTATATTCTGTAGGTAAAAATAATACTGAAATTCCTAGAATAGGTGGTCCAAAAATGCATAGTTTCGGAGATATCATCAATCTTAATGTGTGTGTAGGTATCTAAGTTTCATTGACTAATACGAGTAATTCTTTTTTTTCAAACCAATCATTCATATTCAAAGCTAAGAAAATGCGACGTTGTCATATTTCACGTAAGGGTGTTTTACATTAATAATCGTGACTTTGTCGAATTATTTTGAATGAAAAGTGAAAAAAGTATGATTGAACTAGAGTTATGGGATATAAAAAAACAGGTTGTATAGATGAGCTGTTGCCCACACTTAAGGTCTGCTTTCTACGCGCCTATAGAAACTCCAGTATAAATCCTGGATGAGACTCGCACAGACCAGAAAAACATAGTACAAAAGGAAGTACCCACCGATACACAGCAGTGGACGGAACAAGGCTGCCAATGATGATGATCATGTTAATAGAAGTTTTAGTTTTAGTTTTCGGCAGTGTCGTCGGCGAAGAGAGCCAACTGAGCCTTTTTACTTTTTGGGATATCGCTAGTGAACAGCGTGAAGGCGAGAGGAGATAGTACGGAACCCTGAGGGACACCGGCGCGAATAGGATGAGGGGACGAGAGTGCTCCCTCGATGCGATAGCGGAAGGTGCGATTCGACAAAAAGTCTCGTAGGATGAGCACGAGACGATCTGGCACTTCTAGTTAGTAAAGCTTGTATAACAAGCCGTTGTGCCAGACTTTATCGAAGGCTTTCGCTATGTCGAAGAATAGCACACCCGTCGTCGCGTTACGCTGCAGACCAGCGCACAAGTGCTCAACGATACGGTGGACCTGGTGGATACTCGAGTGTTGGGGACGGAAACCAAACTGCTCGTTGGGAATGAGGCTCTTTGCTTCAGCATAGTCTTTGAGACGCTTATTAATAAGCCTCTCGTAGATTTTGCCTAGAACATTGAGTAAGCTGATGGGGCGGTAGCTGGAGGGCTCAGACTTTGGCTTGCCTGGCTTTGGGATACCGATGACGGTTGCTTCTTTGCACGCTTGTGAGAAGATGTTTATTTATTTATTTATTTATATATACTTTATTGTACACCACAAAATTACATAACAAAAAAAAAATATCATACTAAAAACATACAATGGGCGGCCTTATCGCTTTCTGCGATCTCTTCCAGGCAACCTTAGAATGGACAGTGATTTGTCTGGACATAAAATGGGGCTGTCAGTGGTGCAAGAAATAAATATTATATAAACGTATATATATATATATATAAACGTCCGAACCGGGGGCTTCACGCGCCTGTAGCCCTTTAATGATGTCGTGTACTTCATCTGGAGTGACGGGAGGCAGAGGATCATCAGGGTCTTCGACGGGTGGTAGGGAGGCTCTCCGTTCGACTTAAGCGTCGACCTTGTTTAGGTGAGCTTGGTCAACTGGTTGAGAGCTGGTAAAACATTGGGACTCTAGGCTGTCAGCAAGGCATTCGGCCTTGTCGGTGCTGTCGAAAGCGACGCTCTTGTCGGGGCGGATGAGGGGAGGCATAGATACCTCCTCGGAGGAACGCAATTTCCACTGAAGGTGCCAGAAGGCTTGGTGAGTGGGCTCGAGTTCACTGAGCATCTTGTTCCAACCCTCTGAGCGAACCTCCCTTATGCGTTTCTTTACAGCACGCTGTAAATGGCGCATGTGGGCTTTGTTCGCGTCACAAGGGAAGGAGTCGTAGGCATGAATAGCCGCATTCTTCTCGGTTATCAAGTCACGTACGTCAGTAGGTAGTTTCCAGCGATGGTCTTCCATCACCGGAACTTCCCGTGAACAATCCGTCAAAACGGATTGAACGTGCTCAGTAAACGAATGGATTGCGGCCGTCGTGTCGGGGACTGACACTATGTGATCGGGGAGCTTTCCGAAGGCTTCAGCAACTAGATTAAATATTATTCATGACAGGAAAGAAAATCAGTTTCGGTCGCCGTCGCCGGATACAGTGAAAATGTCGCATTTTCTCATTCTCGCAGGTCCCATACATATAAAAATACCATTGAGAGAAAATGCGACACTGCTTATGAAGGGAATATTATTAACACCCAAAATTGACACACATTTTTTTTTTAATAGCTTGAGGGCCTTGTAGGGATCAAGTAATAATACTTGAAATTTTACACATAAAAACATTTTTTACGAAACTTTTCCAATATTACGGAGAAAAGTCACAAAATGAAAAATAATAATTAAGAAAAGGTCGCCATCTTTAATTTGGTGTATTAGGATGTAATATGTTGGCTCGCAGGTTTGCACGCCGTAGCAAGGCAGTAAAAATAATGCTTTTCAAAGCTTATTGCCAAGTGTTTTACACATGCAGCCTGTGGATAAACTATATTCAGTGGGCTATCGCATATGTTTGCACAAGCACACGTCGATGGCTTACACGCCATCGTAAGACATAAATCTGCTTCTTTGCACTGCAGAGTGCGGGAGAGCTCCAACTCCATCCTGAAGACAATAGCGGGGAGGTACGATTCTCCTTTGTTAGGTCATGTTGTTCGAAGATATATCTTGAAAAACAGCCTAGTCTATAAATAGATTATAAGTTTACTAACATAGGTATAATAAGTTTATTGATCCAAAAATATATACATAGACACAGGTTGTATAGTAGTATATGCTAAGACTTAATCAACTAACAATGGACACAAAGGGAGAAATAAATGATTGTCTATATTACTTTATTACTATGGTATAAGTTATCCTTTTGTTTATTATCCCATAAGGATATTGCTTATCCGAAATAAAGATTATTTTATTTGATTTTATTTTATTTGATTTTTTTTTTTTTTTCATTTTATTTTACTTTTTCTTTTTTTTTTTGATTTTGAATCGTCATCTATCCTACCCTTTTCTCAACTATGTCGGGGTCAGCTTGCAGTCTAACATAAAAGTTGAATACCCGTATTTACATCCTTTCTGATCTCCACAACTCAGTTACCAGGTAACACGATATCTCTGGGTAAAACCGGTTGTCAGACTTACGGGCTTAAGCTATTTGTCTGTTAAATATCTACAAATGATAGCCGAGACTGGCTGGCTCTCGGTACGTAATGGATGCTCACTCAGCTACGGATCGACCTCGACCATGAGCACTGTTTTATAATAATAATAATATGCATTAAGGTTACTGACACAACAGTGCGAAAAAATATCTCCGAAATTTTACTTAGCTAGTATTCTTTTGTGTATTATAGTGGTCCATGATATAACATCTTCTAAAAGCATAATAAAAAGCTTTATAACTCACTTGTTATCCGTCAAATGAAGTAAGACCAAGAATGAAATAAAAGACTAAGTTACATCCCGCATATGCGGCCTTCGTCCTTTTTGGCTTTTTATTTGGGAAAACAACTTATGAAAATGGACCTGACTCTTTCACACCTTGGCTTTACCAAATGATGTTTGTATAGAAGTAGGAAGTGCTTTTTTGTGCTACCTCAAGCAAACACAGCTTGGTCAATTTAGTACATGTTCAAAACACAGAACGCGTACCTACTGAGAAATGATAAATAATAAATGATTTTATTTCTGTCAGAAGGTTTATACAAACACACTTTTAACGTCAATCATATTCTTCAAACTAGAGGAGGTCGACGTTTCCTATCTGACTACTTTGAGAAGAAAGGCCGAAACAAACTCAGAGGTCACAGTCTTTTTTAAAGTCAAGACATAATCTTAGTCAGATCATGTAAAGACCATGTAGATCGGTGTCTGAAATGATCTTTTGAAGAAAAAAGTACACATATTGAGTAGACGTGTCCATCCAATGCACGCATTTTTCAATAACCGTGCAGCTCAACTCAGAAATAAAGGAGCTCAACGATTCGACGACCAATTTCAAAGATAGGACATTTGGGCAGGCCGCATAAACTACTGAAACTGACATACCATGATTAAAACTGAAACAATGAATGATGGTCATCACATTCACAATAATAATAAAAAAATATCATATACAGTAAATATTCATGTAATTGTAAATGTTAATCAAAATCAATCAAAATCAAATCAAAATTCATTTATTCAAATTAGGCTCAGAATCAGCACTTTTCGAACGTCAAAATTACATAAGACAGTCCCCCAAAACGCCCGCCCTTCACCACTTCCTAGTGCATTAGCTGGGAAGAAGAAGTGGCGCAACAAACTCCTCAGCAGCACAGCTGTTTGTTCGGTTAGAAGAACTGGATTTTATACAATTGTAAGTAATTAACAAAACATTACATTAAATTAATTGCCATACGTCAGCTAGCCATGCCAATTCCAATAAAAGAAAAAAAAAACTTAATACATAAATAAAAGCCTCCAGGCCTAAAGGGCATTGCAGCTTACATATGCAATACTGGATAATGTAAAAATAAATAAATGATAAACTAGGACCATCAAAGTAAAATAAATTAACAGAACAATTACTGTAACAATAATAAAACCATAGACAGCAAGACGACCAGTCACCACAAGCAACACCCGTTCACGAGCATAACGCAAAGATCAGCCATTGACCCCCTCGCCATATTTGAGGGAAGGAGGAAAACCGATCCCCGACGCTACCGCAAGCAGTGACATCTAAGAGAGCATGACGAACTTGCTGGCGGTTGCTCAGGCAAGAATAAATATTATCAATTGTCGAGGTCGCTAGCTAACCACATATTGCAATACAGCTCATTAAAAAACATTGTAATTATCATGTCAATAATAAAGAATGAAGATAACAAAATAATTGACATAATTGACCGTCAAAATAAAAATAAACAAATATATGAACTCATATATCCTGTCAGTAGGTAAGCTGATTCTGGAGAAAGAACACGAACATTGTCTTGAGTTAATCACAGCGACCAACTGTTCTTATAGTTTAAGTAGTCGTTAATGGAATAATATGCCTTTGAACAAAGGTTGGATTTAACTTAAGCCTTAAACGCATTAAAAGGTAAATCTAGTAAAGAAGAGAGCAACTTGTTATAAAAGGTTATACCAAGCCCAACAAATGAGTTATGAACCTGATGAAGCCGGTGAAAGGGAGCACGCAGTTTGTTCTTTTTTTTGGTGTTAACTTTGTAAAAATCACTGTTTTTAGTGTAAATGTGTATATTTTGCCTACTAAATAAGATGTTGGCGAAGATGAATTCTAAGAGAAACTCTGGCTCCTAGCTGGTAAATTGCTCGGACAGCTCGTTTTTGAAGGACGAATATATTTTGAATATCAGCGGCTTTGCCCCACAGCAGAATACCGTAGGACATAACGCTGTGGAAGTAACTAAAATAGACTAACCGAGCTGTATCAATGTCAGTGTATTGTCTTACTTTCCTGACGGCGTAGGCGGCTGAACTGAGCCTCCCCGCTAGGCTTGATATATGAGGGCCCCACTGAAGTTTGGCATCTACTGTTATGCCTAGAAAATCCGCCGAGTCTACAGTTTCAAGCAGCTCTTTATCTAAGACGATGTTGGGTCCTAGTTTTCTAAAATTCGGTAAGGCGAACTTCACACATTTCGTTTTCTTGGCATTGAGAACTAGGTTATTTGACGTAAACCAATCCGTAACCATTGAGAGTGCACTGTGTACGTCGTCAAAATCTTGTCTATTCCTGTCTACTTTAAAAATAAGAGGGGTATCATCTGCCAACAGTACAACGTCACAGATATCATTTAAATAGAATGGTAAGTCATTGATATACACTAAGAACAAGAATGGACCCAGTATTGAGCCTTGAGGAACACCTAACTGAACTGGTAGCTCGGAAGATTTCACACCATCGACATCTACACATTGGAACGTTGAGAGCTTCGTTTTGGACACCGTAATGACGCAATGATAAAGATACTTATAGAAAAGGAAAGAAGTAAATAAATTAGCAAAAAATAAAATTTAAAGATATCTTCATTCACTGTGTAAATTTATTGGAACTAAAAAAAAACTTCCATAGGTAAATATTGTTTTATTTAATATTTTCAAAGTACTCTCCACTAGTCTCTATACTACTTAGTATCATGCGTTTCAAACAGTTTTCCAAACACTTTTACCAGTTCGCAGTAGACACCGCGTTTACAGACTGCTCGAACGCTGACAGCGCATCTTCCGGCAATGAAAACTGTATCCCTTTGAGCAGATGATTTATTCTCGGGAATAAAAAGAAGTCACACGGTACTAGGTCAGAGCTGTAAGGATGGTGACCCAGGAGTTTGACCGGCGTGCTGTCCAGGAAGTCTCTAGTTTTGAGCGCGGTGTGCAAAGGCGCGTTATCGTGGTGGAAAAGTAGCCCGCGGAGCCCTGTGTTGGTCGCTTGTTGCTCACAATATAGAAAACTTCTCCCAAGCATTTGGTAGTATACCATTCAGCGTTGATGCTTCTTTGGTTCCGTAAAGGAATTGACACCAAATAGCCAGTCAAATTGAAAAAGCTTGCGATCAAAATCTTCTCCCCGCTTCTAGATCGCTTCACTTTGGTAGGCGTTGATTAGTTGTGAAACACCCAAACTGTCGACTGGCGCTTCATTTCTGGATCGTATTGATAAATCCAAGATTCATCACCTGTAATGTCGTAAAACACCGAGACGAGCCTGCTTCAAATTTGTTTATCATGTCACGGCACCATTCCACCCGGGCCTGCTTCCGAGCATTTCGGTAAGGTTGTGTGGCACCGAACGTGAAACCATCCTCCTCACGCTAAGATGTACGAGTGGAATTTCGTGAAGGCTTCCTGATCCAACCTGCAGTATGTGCTGAATCTCTTGATACGTAACTCGCCTATTGTGTTAGATGACATATTTGAAATCCATTATTTAATGAGACACGATAATTAAAATTAGATCGCAAATAATGTGGAGGGAAATTTTGAAAGTGGAACGTACCTATTTTTACTTACAAATAGTCATATTTTCAAGTTACATTTTTTTTTTTTTCGCAATACCTGAGATAAATGATTGGTCACGCTGCGTTCGACCGCAGCGTGACCAATCATTTATCTAAACGCAATACTTTCTGAGTGGCCTGGTAGTATTTGACATTATAATAGTCTTTCTGGCATAGTTTCCGCTTTATAAAAGATTTTAATTTATTAAGGATTAGTTCTTGAATGTGGCTGGGAAGTTTATTATGAAAACGTATACATTGGCACCTATTTTCTTGAGCCTGGTGGTAGGAACAACAAATTTGTGTGTATTGAACGTATCTTACGCCCCGAAACTGTGAGCCAACGCTATGGTTTCATAAAGTAAATTGGCCGCCTCAAAGCGTCTGCTATTTGCCGGCAAATAATGTCACTGAAACTTTATCTATGGAAGTAAGTTGGTTTGTTTTTAGTTAAGTCAAACCCTGCTGACACCCTGCTGCGATAATTTTCATGACAGCCTATACTGATGACATTGAATAGCTGCCACCCCTCTAAAAAATATATAAAGACCATTCACAGTTATTTTTCCTCTGAGTTGGCATCACTGTCAAAATTGCAGTGATCTTCATTAGCGTTGCAAAAAGGTTTCTTTTGCGTTGCTGCCGTTGACAATTCTGTCAAAGTAACAATGATATATATCATCGTTTCAATAACGTTGCTGTAGGGTTGCTGTCAGGTGTCAATAACTGTGAATGGTCTTTAGAACAGCGATGGTCGCTGAATAATGTCCACAGTGGAGTTTGTTTGTTCGTCCATGAGATACACAACTGTAACGGTCACGAATCATATTTGATTTTCATACAACCTGAGACTAACCTAAGAAATTTTGATTTTCAAGGGCTACCTCGGCGCTTCCTCCTCACGGCCAAACGCAATAACCTAAGACAGATCGCTACTGATGATAGACAGTACAATTCTTAACTGTAGGTAGGAAGCGCATTCCATATTAAGTCTCGAGCACAATGGCGCGACGCCACAGAGCGACACAAAAGCACCGCGTGTCGCTCGACGAGCGGTCGCTGTGGCGTCGCGCCTGTTTGCGGGAGCCTTTAGCCAACCACTAAACTTTAGGTAAATATGTGCCTAAATATCTGATCTCTAGATGAATTACGGAGTCGACGACCGCTGGTAGTATATGTTTATTGTTACTTGAAATTGTGTATAGATTTTAAGGATATCCTCTGTATCAACGTTTTTAATTCTGTTTACTTATTGCGGTTTAGTAATTTAATTCTTGGTGCATCGTCATCACATGTAAATATGTTATGTATACAAAATATTGTGAAACATTTTAAAAGAGTCCATTCTTCTCCATACGAAACTTTTGCAAGGGGCGACTAGAATCTATTCTACGAGTATTTAAATGTAAATGTTGACGTTTTAAAGTGCCTGTGTGAATAAATAATAGTCGTAACGTTTTATTGTTAAGTCTCTTTGCAACGTGTTTTTCGAGACAATTCTGCCGGGTTGTTTCGTCGTAAAAATAATTAGCTATTTTTGCGGAAATAGATCTACGAAACATGAAATGTTGAGCGAAAATATGACGTTCCCAAGACAATATGTTTTCTTCTGCACAAATAAAACGAAAATTACAAATAAAATACATAAATTACACACGCACAAAGTAGCTAAAGGCCTCGTATTCAAGAAATAAAAGTTTTCCGATTTTGTCCATTGCTTGATGTCAGGACCAAACACAAAATACAAATAGCTTTTTGGTTATTCGATACTAACAGAACAGAAACAGACCAAACAAAACGCCGATTACAGAGTGGAAAACTGGCTGCTTTTGTAATAAACAAACAACAATAATAAGAACAATTAAGATGTGCGTCGCATTAGTGCAAGAACAGGTCGTTGCTCAGCAATAGTAATATAATGTTTCTTGTTTTCATAGGATTTTTGTATTATTTTCTTTTCTCATTATTTTCCCCATATCATGCTTTAATGAGAAGTAATTAGTGATTACAAGAAATCGTCCCCTACAGACGTGGGTATTGTTTTAACTCGTAAGACAGGATCCATTACGTTCTCTTGAAAATATCTTTGTTTTTCTTTCATAACATTTTTTTTTCCTGAGAATGCTTTGGTCGAGATTTATAAACGTTATTTAGACACGTTCCCGTCTCTGTCTTGCAGTTTTAGTTTGACAGTCCGACAGTGACAGGATTAATGCTTAGCCAAAGTACGTCATAAGTAACGTTTCTAGATCAGCCTAGACATAAAACAAGTTTTTTCTTAACACTCAGGTCAACAAGCCATTATTGAATTTCGTTCTTAGTTCCGACTGAACTAAAGTTCTTAATACAAAACTGAGAACTTAGGGGGGGACCTACCTGATTGGCGGCGGCGATCTCTCGCGTCCGGCCCTGGTCCAGGCCATGGTACGGAGCGAGAGAGAATGGAAAGCCGTCACCTCCTTCTGCGAAGCAGTAATGCTCGCGAAGGAGGAGGCGGAGCGGGTGAGGGAGAGAGCCTTGCGCCCTCACGCCCCCACTAGCCGCCGCAGGAGACGCCCTGGGCGTCGGGAGTCGCCTGCAGATTCCCGGCCACCGTAGGCGCGGGCTTGCGGACGGCGAGCAATGGGTAGCTCGCCGCCGGTAAGGACCAGGCCCGGGTCGACGACGCGTTGTGTTCCACGCGCGCCTCAAAGAGATGTCAGCACAAAGTGACGGGTCCGGTAGGGCCGACGCCTCAGGGTCGCGGGTTATTCTACAGAGAAAACCGTGGCCCTGGCACAGGCAACTGAAGGAACACGGGTGGGTTTTAGTCAGTAAAAGTCTGACACGCCCTCCCGCTCCACCCAGAGCGGGAGAAGTCATTTGATGATTTCCCACCCAAAAAAAAAAAAAAAAAAAGGGGGGACCTACCTGGGCTCAGTTTACAGTATTGAACCTGTTATTGAACTGTTTTTTGATTTTGCCAAAAATTGCAAAGTGAATTTCGGAACACGCAAACAATAAAGGGGTCCATAGTTGGAATGAATTTAACCCAAGAACAGAACTCAAACTCAAAGCATTTATTTCAATCAAACCATTTACAGGCACTTTTGAATTGTCAAGGAGTCGGTCAGTCAGAAATATGAAGTTGCCCATTCCAAAGCGTAGTAACTCCATGGACACTCCTTTAAATAATATTGTTGTTACAAATGTATTAGTTACATCATTAATGTTGACACTATACGTGACAACGATGTACAAAAATCGTACACGTTAAAAGCGTCCAGAGTGCAGCAAAACATAATTTTAATTAATAGCAATCCAAAAAATAAATGTTTTTCTTTCATAACATATTTTTTTTTCTCGAGAATGCTTTGGTCGAGATTTATAAACGTTATTTAGACACGTTCCCGTCTCTGTCTTGCAGTTTTAGTTTGACAGTCCGACAGTGACAGGATTAATGCTTAGCCAAAGTACGTCATAAGTAACGTTTCTAGATCAGCCTAGACATAAAACAAGTTTTTTCTTAACACTCAGGTCAACAAGCCATTATTGAATTTCGTTCTTAGTTCCGACTGAACTAAAGTTCTTAATACAAAACTGAGAACTTAGGGGGGGACCTACCTGGGCTCAGTTTACAGTATTGAATCTGTTCTTGAACTGGTTTTTGATTTTGCCAAAAATTGCAAAGTGAATTTCGGAACACGCAAACAATAAAGGGGTCCATAGTTGGAATGAATTTAACCCAGGAACAGAACTCAAACTCAAAGCATTTATTTCAATCAAACCATTTACAGGCACTTTTGAATTGTCAAGGAGTCGGTCAGTCAGAAATATGAAGTTGCCCATTCCAAAGCCTAGTAACTCCATGGACACTCCTTTAAATAATATTGTTGTTACAAATGTATTAGTAACATCATTAATGTTGACACTATATGTGAGAACGATGTACAAAAATCGTACACGTTAAAAGCGTCCAGAGTGCAGCAAAACATAATTTTAATTAATAGCAATCCAAAAAATAAATGATTAAAATAAGCCGTGGCAGCTGACGGCGCCCGTTCACGAACATGATGCATGGACCAGCACCATTCAGCTCAACCGTTTTGAAGGGAGCTAAATGATCCAACACACGCGCCACCGTCAGCGAGCCATTTATGCTCGACAAAGACTTAACATTGTAGTTGAAAAACATATTCTCTCATGCTTTCCAATTGCAATGTTAGTTTCTACGCACAATTTTGAGAGATTTACCATGTTGTCTTATGACCATAGACTTTTATAGATTTTCCTGTAATTTATAAATTTAGAACTTATTACTTTCTATGATAATGACACACAGTATTTGCAAAACTTAAAGAAAAAACTATTTGTCTCCCAAAAGTGACTTCCATAATTATTCAAAATTCATTTATTTACGTTACAAGTCCGTGTTTAGGTTACAGAAAATCATTTTCTTATCATAATTTGGAGCAAAATGGCTGTGCCAGACGGACTTACAGAGAAATCTTATAAGGGTTTCGTTTTCTTAAAACTGAGTCAATGGTTTAAATCCTGTCAAATGTTCACTCAAGGATAAAATAAAAGTAACTTGTCCGATTTTGAATCCATATAAGTACATACAAAAAACTAAAGTGAAGAACACACATTACGACTAAAACTTAAACGACTAAAACTTAAACGTCTGAATTTTTACTCTAATTAACCGGAGGTGCTCAACATTTCTCGCTTCTTTACATTCAGACTTGCTTAACAAACTCACTCGTGATCCACTGTGGAACAAACTCTAACTTTCGGAAATAAGGTCGTAAATCAATTGGGAGGTGTATCGTCTACTAAAATAGGCCAGGGCTCAAGAACACTTGGGCAGTGTAAGAGGCTGCTAACATCGAGTCAGGGTGAAGAGGGTACTCTATACAAGCGAGTCATGGGTTTTTTGTTAAGTAAGCAAGTTGCTGAGAACTATTGAAGCGCCCTTGATAGGCGTCAGTTTAAAAGATGGCATACTTTTTTCTGTTTAAATTACAACAGAAAGTTGCGAATAAAACATAGCAAAATAGGTTTACGATGCAAAGAAAGGCCTTCAAGTTATTCGTAAATTCCATAGAAATAACTTCTTTTTTTTGTGGTGTCAGAACAATGAATGCCAAATAAAAATGGTCCATGAAGAAAAGAAAAATAGTTATTTTTGGAAGTAAACCTTAAAGTAAAGTAACCGTAAAGTAAAACTCTTTGAATCCTCGGCCGAGCCTACCATCGAAGTTTGATGTCTTGTAACTTAATAGTGTTATAGCCGGCATATTCATGAAGCGTTTTAAGGTCGCTCCGCATACAACAAATTCATCTAGGCAAGGCATTCGGACCTCGTGTGAAGGCGCCTAGAATCAGTTCTATTTTTAATGTAAAATTTGACGTTCAAAAGTGCCTTTTTATGGGCCTATTTGAAATAAATGCTTTGACTTTGACTTTGGCGACACTCACGTAAGATTCAACGTGAAGTATGCAAAAGATGAGTTAAAAGGCATGAAACGATGCAGGTCACCAGGGCACGATGGTTTGAGTGTTGAGCGTTTAAGGTCTGCTTGCATACATTTACCTAGGTTACTCGCCATGCTATTTAATGTTTGTGTAGGGTCGCTCTTTCCTGCCTGACGATCTCGTAGGAACTGTTTTACGAGTAGTTCCCATAGTTTAAAATAATGGTGATACATCCGACAAATACAATTATGGACCTATTTCACTGGGTATATGGGTATAGTCATTTGCCAAGTGCTGGACAGCCTGCTTGAGAGACAGTTGAAGATGCATATAAAAATCAATGACCCGGAGTTTGGTTTTAGAACCGGTTTGTCGGCGAAAAGTGCAATCCTGTGTCTGGTTAAACGGACAGGAAGACACCTATGCATGGTTGTTTCCTGGACCTGTCGCTTTTGACCTGGTGGATTGTGACATTCTGTGGCAAAAAAAATCGGATGAAACAGACCTTCCACCTGAGGTTGTAAATATATTTAAATTTTGGGATGTCAGACAAACTGTGTTAGATGGTCAGATGCTCAATCAGTACAGTATGGGCTGGATTGCTGAGTGAGGCAGGGGGGGTGGACTTCACCCACTCTATTTAACCTGTACATAGACCGGCTGGTTGGTGAGATGAGTAGCAACAACATTAGTTATGCTGATGACATGTTGCTGTTCACCCCATCAATCTGTGGATTATGGAAGTTGCTGGCCATGGTAACAGGTGTGACAGGTAAGCGGAGGCTCATGGCTTGAGGTATAATGCTATTAAAAGTGACGTGGTGGTTTTTTAAGTACATATTATTACACCCACGAATATACCACTGGTGATGTTACAGGGAATACCATTGAAAGTCTTCACTCAATTTAAAGACCTCGGTCATGTGGTCACGGGTTCTCTCACAGATTACCAGGATGTACTCGTAGATAAGGAGTGCAGGGCGTGCACAGACGAGGTAAAACTGTCGCTCTTCATAGCCTACTGCCAGTCGTTTTACTCGTGCAGCTTGTGAGGTAGAGATACGCAGAAGGCTTACAACACTCTGCGCGTGCAATATAATAATCCGCTGAGGATATTGTTGGGGCTGCCTTGGTTTTGCAGTGCATCGGTAATGTTTGCGGAAGTGCGAACAGATGACTGTCATGCCATCATAAGCAAACGGTGTGCATAGATGTTGCGGCGATTCAGGGGTAGCCCTAACAGTATTTTAGCTTCACACTAACACTAAATTGGATCCCTGGGTCTGTTTATTTTTTTTGAATTTGAATTTATTATTTTCTTACAATTATGATCCTTCTAACTTTTGTCCACGGCTTCGCGTAGAGGTCGAAAATTACCCCACGAGAACGTACTAACTGGGTTGAAGGTATCATAAGTGTTAATTCAGGTTATATACAATCTGTTTGCCAAATTTCATCCAAATCCGTTCAGGCGTTTTTGCCTGGTCGAGTAACAAACATTCTAACACACAAACTTTCACATTTATAATATTAAGTAGGATTCTTGACCTACGTTTTGAACTAGACATGTACTCGAAAACATTCACAAATCGCTTTTCTCATCCAAATTTTACGAAAAGAACTTTAAACGTTAAATACTACTATTAATTAAAAAAAATTATATTAATATATACATAATATTTCACAAGTAACACAATATTTTTATTCGGAATTCCGTGCCACTGAATAAAAATACTTATATCAATAAACTGTGAGTAGAAAGTCTGGTAATCAGTTTCAACAAAAGGTATCGTATTACCTAATAACTTGGTTGTAGAGGTAAGATAGGGAGTCGCTCAATAAAAAAATCTAGTTTTCAGCTCCATGCGGATAGGCTAAAATACGGCCCCAATATAGTTCGTAAAATGCAGGTGGTTGGAATAAATGGTTAGTAAAAATAATTACAGAGAAGTGAAAAAGGTTTCGCATGTCTGATTGTAGCGTTCCAATTTCCAATGTTTTGTTAAAAGATCTACTAGTGTTAATTTTTGCATTTTCATATCAGGATAAAAGCCGTTGAAAAGTTTTTAAAATACAAAAAACTTTTATTGTTTTCTGTTTTTTGGCTCTCATTAGCTCAAACCTTTCAGTTAAATTAAATGAACTCTACATTTTGAAAAAGTAATTGGTGTTATTTTTGATACAATATACACACACACACACACACACAGATATTTGCAAAAAGCTTTTCGTATTTTTAGTTAAATTTCTAATGAAGCACGTTAGCACGTTATAGATTTACTTGCTGTAGTATTATATCATTTCAAAATAAATTTATGGAACGATAAACTTTTATTTTTTATTTTATTAAAACTTTATGCACAAATAAAATACCGTAAAAAGGCGGACTTAATGTCTGAGGCATTTTCTACCAGTCGACCTTAGAGTGATGGAGAGACAACACATGGCAGGTGCAACAAGGGATAAATAAGTCGGAAAATAGTAATACTAATACATAGATACATGCGTACAAATAAACAGAAAAAACTTTGTCAGGAGAAATAACTATAGGTAGACAAAAAATCCGAACCCAGTAAACCAGATATGTTCAACTGCCTTTTTAAGATGGATAACCGACTCAAACTCCAAGCATTTATTTCAATTAAACAATTTACAGGCTCTTTTGAATTGTCTCGGCGTCGGTAGGTCAGAAATATGAAGCTTGTTGCCCATTCCAAAGCGTAGTAGGTACCTATGGAGAGGAACGGGCAAGAAACTCCATGTATATGTGAGAACGATGTAAAAAAGACTAACAATCCGAAAATAAAATTTTAAAAAAGCAGTGGCAGCTAAGAGATGACCAGTCTCAACTGACGGCGCCCGTTCATGAACATGACGTATGGATCAGCACCATTTAGCTCAACCATTTTTAAGGCACTACTACGAGTATCAGCTGCCAGGGCATTAACAAAACAATCAAAGATATTATCCGGTAAATGGTAGCTCACCGTACATAGTTCTCACAGCTGTGCTACGCATTTATATGATACAAAGAAGATTGAGTCTATACAATAAAAAGATAGTCTTACAATCTTCAGCAGCTGGACTGGCTGCCCTCCTGATGTACACAGGGAGCGCATTCCAAAGAAAGATTGCCTGGACAATGAAAGAAGAGTGAATAAAACCAGAGCGGTGAGAAGGACATCGTAGAAGATAATTGTTGGTGGAACGAAGACCATACACAAATATTATAACCATCATAACATTTTCAGCCCATAATTATTTAGGCCGCTAGGACTCAGAAACTTCTCTGAGAGTGAAAATATTTATTTTACAAATTTCGCGGGTATTAACATGCAAAAATACGTATTTTGTCTCTAACATTATGATTAAAAGGTTAAGAACCTTGGGGTTTGGATCGAAAAACATCTTTCTTGGAGTCCCCAGTTACAGGAAGTAAGTCGCAAAATTTTTGCATCTGGTAAGTCCCTCAGACGATTGCGGAACTTTCTTCCAACTGCCACTAAAACTGCGCTTGCACAATCCCTTTTACTTCCCATCCTTGACTACGCTGATGTCAGTTATCTCGATCTCACTGAGGCACAACTAGATAAACTTGAGCGACTTCAAAACTTTTGCATAAGATTTATATTTGGCCTGCGCAAATATGATCACATTTCTGAATTTCGTATAAAGCTCAAGTGGCTTCCCATACGTCTTCGCCGGAATTCTCATATCTTATTTCAGCTCTACAGTATTCTGTTCAACCCTACAACCCCCTCTTATCTTAAAAAAACGTTTCAAGTTCCTTCATGACACACATAACAGATATCTGAGGAAATCGGAAAACTTAAGACTAGAGATGCCGATGCATTCCACCAGTTTTTATGACAAGTCTTTTACAGTTCAAGCAGTACGGTTATGAAATGCCTTGCCTATGTCGATAAGGCGTGCTCAATCACTGTCCACTTTTAAATTTCTAGTAAAAAAACATTTCCTCACTCCTTAATCATTATTACATATAGTTTCCTGAGTCTTGTTTCGTGTTTATTATTGTATATATATGTGTAGATAAATGTATGTATGTATTTAATGAATATGTATATGGTACACCACTGACTACCTGCGGTATTGTCTCTCCTTCTCCCTGTAATCCATCCAAAGGTTGTCTGTAAAAGATCGCTTTTAGCGATAAGACCGCCCATTGTGTCACCCAACGTAAAATTTCTACATCAAGGTCTGTCATTTTTAAGGTGTACATAATAAAGAGTATTCTATTCTATTAAACATAAATTGAGGCAGCTACGTTAACAACAGTAGCACCTTGAACTAACCTTTGTTTTACAAACAAACGATTCTTATTCGGATCTGATGGTAGCTCAAGAATGATGAGACCAGATTTAAAAAAAATCTTTTTCACTTCGTTTTAATTTAATGCTAATGTTCCTACTTACTTCAAATACTATCTAAAAGAAAAGGTAATATTATCCAAAGCTAAGAGTGCACACAGGGTAACAAACGACAAAAATAACTCACATTCCTACTGCTAATAAAAACAATATATTCTTCACCAAACATCTATTTCTAACAGTAATATTTTAAGCTGTCGTGAAGATAAAACAAAATATTCACACAAGGGTCTGAGCCACAATATAAATTCTGAGCTTAGTGAAAAGTACACAACACGGTACCGACAGACGAGTGATGACGCCATTGTGACGCCAATAGGGCTGGCAAATTTAGAATTATTTGAACATAACTGGTCTGAAAATACGCACTTTTACTCTTCGTCAATGTATGTACTGCGTACTGCTCCGTTTTGTACTCGACCATACCTGCACACGTAGCACCACCATACCACGATACAAAAGTTTTGTCTACGTAAGAATAGACAAAAAGAAATCATCAGACAAGTAAAAGAAATCTGTCTTTTGTCTATTCTATGTGTAATTTAGTCTATTCTTACGTCGATTAAAGTTTAGGTTACGAAGGTTAATTCAAACAAAGTGTTTAATTTTTATTTTTATCATAAGATATTAACTTTTTACATAACTCTGACATAATATTATCATTATTTGACATTATATACCTACAATTACAATTTCAACTCTCCATTATTGACTTTTGGTTTAAATTAGTTTTTTATTTTACTTTATTAGATTATTTTATATTTTGTAAATTTGAGAACGTGGTAGGCCTTGTAGATTGTAAATTTATAGACCATTGCCTATTTGTTAAACATATGGTACTTGTTGACAGGCCTACACTGTCCTCCCATACCTTTTAACACTGTAACTTGGAAAACATTATTAAAGATAAATATAAAAATAAAAAAAATATAATTGATTTTATTTCTGTAAGTAGGTTTGTACAAACACTTTTACACGTCAATCATATTTTAAAAACTAGATGAGAGCGGCGTTTCCTATCTGACTACTCTGAGAAAAAAGGCCCAAAAAAACTCAGAGGTCACAGTCTCTTTTAAAGTCCAGACATAATCTTGGTCAGGTCATGTGAAGACTATGTGGATTGATGTCTGAAAGAACCACACAGAATGTGTGGAACTGTCCAGTCAGTTTAAAAGAGTAACCATGGAGTTTCTTGCCAGCTCTTCTCCATAGGAAACTACCAATTGGAACCGTGCACCTAGATTTTGTCGTTTCATAAGTGCCCATGTGAAATAAAAATAAAAATATTTTGAAATTGATTTTGATTTTGAAAGTTCCTTTTTTGTGTTTTTCTACGAAAACAAGTTTTAAATTTTATAACTTAACTTTAAGCTGTAGCCCGTCAAATTCAAATTTTCTTTGTTTTTTTTTTTTTTGCAAATCGAAGCTCTGTTTAACTTAAATATTCTTGGTTGGAACAAATTTACCATCTAAGGACTGCTTGGTAGACATGAAAGCTCTTAAATACGTAAGTATAAGGCATGAGTAAATAAAAATAATATGAGCCGTATCTAAATAAAAATGCACAATTTTTTTTCCAGTGAGCAGTGGTAGCCTAGTGGAAATAACTACGAATCAAGAGTTGTAGGTCGTATTTTCTAAATTATTTAATCACCACTGCTCTCAAATCGTTGAAGAAAAATATCGTGAGGAAATCCACATGTCCTAGGTTCACAAGAATAGGTATCGAAATGGTGTCGAAAGCCTTTCGGGCATTCAATTGAGATGTAACGTGATCCACAAGTGCCCGACAGCATCCTCAGTGCTTCGTCCTGACCTAAAACCAAACTGGGCATCCGACAATATCTTATTACGTTCTAAGAAGCTAATTAGTCTATTGTTTCACAATTGATCGTATATTCGGCTGGATGAAGGGTTGGTCAGAGATACTAGGTACCCGACTCAAATCAAATCAAATCATAAGTAATTTATTCAAACTAGGCTGAGAAGCAGCACTTTTTGAACGTCAAAATAACATGAGACAGTCCCCCGGCATGCCCGCCCTTCACCATTTCCTATTGTTTTAGCTGGGAAGAAGAAGTGGCGCAACAAAATCCCCAGGAGCACAGCTGTCTGTTCAGTAAGAAGAACTTGATTCTATAGTACACTAACATTTCGCTAGTAATGTTTAAGTCTCATGCGATAGTGGGCGAGCCTATTGCCTTCAACCGGGCACAAATCCAGACTCTGGGCTACTACTGAGAAATTCCAGATGCAAGAACCCAATAAAACAATGCCCAACCTGGGAATCGAATCCAGGACCTCATATCAATCAAAAGCGCTTGCAACACTAGACCGGAGAGGCAGTATAGTAACCAATATTGTAAAATACATTAATCGTAATAATATCATTGGTAGGTAAGAAGACCCCACAACAATGAATTATGTACTACGTAGACAACGACCGTACGTAGACTACAAAACTTCAAACTTTTGAAAAGGGTCAGAGACAGCATTTTTTCTCTGAATTATTATCAACTAGCTTCTGCCCGCGACATCGCCTGCGTGAAATTTCTTGCCCACCCACGCCGTCGCACCTGCCCGCGCTACTTCGTTTTCGTTCTGCTCAGCTTCTATAGGTCATAGCGTGATGCCAAATAGCCTATAGCAATCCTAAGAACTAGGCTTTCAAATGCAAAAAGAAGTATTCTAATCCGATCCGCAGTTCCAGAGAATACCCGCTACATGCAAACAAACAAACAAATTATACCTCTTTATAATATCAGTACTTATAGGCTTGAGCTTCGGGGGACCGTAGACCTACGTATTTGATATTAATTTCAGCTTGATACCTCCACGCGTTCCTGAGAAAAATAGTATTGACAGCCTAACAGACGGACAACGAAGTGATTCTTTAAGAGGTCCGTTCTTTCCTTTTCCCCATAAATATTGCAAAATATTATTATAATGTAGAAGAATGGGCTAGGAACTACGGAGTTTCTAGCCCATTCTTCTACATACGAAGCTCTTGGAAGGGCAACTAGAATCAATTCCATTTTTCTTGTACATTTTGACATTCAAAAGTGCCTTTTATATGCGTGATGGGAATAGTTGATTTGACTTCGGTTTCTTGGGTTGCGGTCAGAGTTAAAATAATTATAAAAGGACTGTACTCTGCCATCCCTAGTCATGAGACAGCTAAAACCGATCACAGCTGACAATACAGAGTTTTTAGTGCAATGTAATGGGGGCAGATGTTTTCGGAAGACAAAAGTTCCATCAATATTGGTTTACGGCACAACATAGACAAAAGACATGTCTCTTAAAAGTGTCTTTTAAGAGACATGTCAATCTTTTTATTAAGAAAATCTTTGTACTCTTGTTATAAGCACAAAATACGTCAATTATCGGTATAGTAATTAGAGACGTTGTCTAATAATTACATGTTTTAATATATAATGTGAAAGGGAGTCACGCTGTTATTTTGTTGTATACTTTTTCTAAACTAAAAATAAAACCTTGGTTATTCTTTTGATTGAAAAACCCGATTTAAGGCTCGTCAAGTCTGGAGCGACACGCGACGCGAATCACAAGCGTAACTGTGTTGCGAGCGATTCCCATAGCGTTTCGCGCCTCTTTTATGGAGCCTTAAGAATTTGCCAGAGAGGCAGATTATTATCTGAAGAAGGGACATTTTTAGATGTATGTATGCAGTGTCTTTATGGAACCTTTCTACAAAAAATATGGTGATATGGTTGAAAATGTTCATTACAATTTTTTACGTGGCAGGCACTATAGATGCCATGAATCCTACTTACCTTACCCTCAGTTACTCAGCAAGTACAAGCTCCTGCCCCAAAGCTTTCGAAGAAAATACCTTGAAGCCATTATTTTATATAACATTGACAGAAATAAATTCAATTGCATAAATCTAAATAACATGATTTGTTACGCTGTCCTTTCACATGCGGCAGGTTCACGCAGGTACTCTTTTTGCACTGAACTCGTTTTTCGTGATATCTATCTATGTTTTTGCGTATTATAATATCTCAAAGTCACTTTTCGTTTCGTGTAATCGCTAATTTTTTCTTAACTACCCAATTTTTACCCTAATTTAGAGACTTTATTCCGGAAGGCTTAGATGTATTTATTATTCATTCGTAAACTTTCAAAATTATAATGAAGAAATCTCGGTGTTTTATCAACTCGTAAAACCGTGCGAAGTTAGAAAAGTAAGGAAATTAGGGTTGCCAGTCCTAACTTCCTAACTTAAATTATAAAATGCGAAAGTAAGTTTGTTTGTTTGTTGGTTACGATCTCACGCCAAAACGGTTGAACGAATTTGGATAAATTCTGGCACACAGATGGACCATTACTTGGGTAAAAACATAGGCTACTTATCATTGGGCACGCCACAATAGCGGCGGTAAGTCCCCTCTTTGAGGAGTGGTTAGAGAGGCGCCACGGCGTCCTCACCTTCCACCTGACACAGGTCCTCACTGGTTTCAGAGTTGTTTCACAGTTGTTTTGCGAGGTTCCTGTTTCGCATTAGGAGTGTGTTCCACGCGCCTCAAACAGATGTCAGCACCAAGATGACGGGGTCCAATAGGGCCGACGCCTCAGGGTTGCGGGAAATTTGAAAGAGATAACCTTGGCCCTGGCACAGGCAACTGAAGAAACAAGGGTGGGTTTTAGTCAGTAAAAGTCTGACACGCCCTCCCGCTCCACCCAGAGCGGGAGAAGTCATTTGATGATTCCCCCCCCCCTGAAAAATAAGGCTACTTATCATCCTGGATCTCAGACGAAACCGCCGCCAACTGCTAGTGAAACGAAGTGGCTCTTCGTGTGACCGCTTCGACCTTCTAAACGACACAATGGATTTTTAATGGAATTTTCTCCATCATTTAAAGCATTTGTTCGGGATGAAAGAAAAAGATGAAAAAAACACGTTTGTTTGCGGTAAATACACACACAAACACCAAAAAGAACAAGTTGGGGGAAAATATGCGTCACATCCACGCAAAACGGCCTTCGCTCAGCTTAATGCTATAACCCTATGCGAGACAGAGCCCCAGCGCTGGTTTTCAGCGACATTCGGCGTTGAATGACGTCGACCGGAGCAGCTAAGATTAATATAAAATACATACACATAATGCCGAAACACTAAGATTAAAATAAAACACATACACATAATACAAAAACTAGATAGGTGTTCAACAAAATAAAGTTTGTTCAACAGAAGGTTTATGTTAATAAAACATAAATATTAAACATAGAAATAGTACAGTAGTGCTATTCTGTAACCATCTCACGGTGAAAACTTAGGTGAAGTGAGCGTGGACTGAGCTGTCAGTGCCAGTGATGCAAGGGATTGACCAAGACGGGATGATACTGACAGCTCACTCCACGCAAGTCTTCACGGTGAGATTTTTACAGAATCGACATGCAGTTAACTCGCTGTTTTGACATGTCGCCATTACATACCCATGCGAATCGCTAGTTTTGGGCTATTTTACCAATCAAACCAAACGTGATCAGTACATAAACTACGTTTAAGATCTGTAAAGTTTAAAAGATTTTGAGTATTCCGATAATATTTTTTTTCTGATAGAAGAATTTCACATTGATACAATAATGCTTGTCGTATTTCATAACATCAAAAAACCGCTGTTATTAAAAGGTAGATACAGATGGTAGAATATTGGAATTCTGGCACATCTGTTGCGATATTATGTACATAAAGACTCAGCGCAAAAAATAACATGTAATTCATTAATTTTGGGTTTCGCTAAGGTACGTTTACGCTAAGCTAAGTTACTATTAGTCATAGAAAACCCAAGCTTAAGGGGACTACAGGACCTACACGCAAGTTTTATAATGCCTAAAAGTATATGAACCAGTGCAGTAAAAAAATGAGTTTTTCAGAGTATATGCAAGTTAGGTAGTGTGTTGTCAACAGAATACAACTAATTTGATACGATAGAAATAAAAACAAACAAATACCTATCTCAAAAAAAAAACATAATAATAAACTTAAAATAGAGAAAGGAGTCAAAAAGGGCGATCCGCTATCTCCTAAACTGTTCACCAGTACTCTCGAAGAAATCTTCAGGAAGTTGGCAGCTGAATGGAGGGAAAGAGGCATTGTCCTTGGGGAAGCGAGACTGACAAATCTACGTTTCGCCGACGACATTATTCTCTTTTCATCCTCAGCCACTGAACTTGAACGGATGCTCCAAGAACTTAATAATGCAAGCCTTGAGGTTGGACTGAAAATGAATATGTCAAAGACCAAAGTAATGTGCAACGAAGCACCTGGAAGAATAAAGGTTGACGGGGAGACAATACAACATGTCCAGGAATACCTTTACCTAGGCCAAGTAGACTCTTTTCAGGCGAGACAAGATAAAGAAATCACAAGACGAACGGAAAACGCCTGGAAGAGCTATTGGTCTATGAAGGAACTATTTAAGGGTGAGTTGCCTATGACACTAAAACGCAAGCTTATGGACATGTGTATTCTTCCGATCTTAACCTATGGTGCACAGACTTGGTCTTTGACTAACATCCAGAAGTCCAAACTCAAGGTCTGCCAACGAGCAATGGAGCGAGCTGACGGGACGAGCTGGACAGGTTCCGTAAGAACTGGAAAGAGGACGCGCGGGCTCGCGAAATATGGAAGGAGTGGAGGGAGGCCTTTGCCCAGGAGTGGGACAGTATAGGTTAGTAAAAAAAAAAAAAAAAACATGCATTCATTCTGATTTTTTGCCAGATAATTCTACAAGCAACATAGTTGTGTTTAAAGAAAATTTATTCTCATACGAGTAAAAGACTACAGTCACTTACATAAGAAATACATGATTAGGATGCTTATTATTAGGATTTTCGTCGTTCGTATTTATTTTATTTTATTTGTATATTCAGGTACCTACTTCTGTAATGCATTCATTAGTACTTGGCGGCTATTGGAGTATTCGCGATAATTTTCGACTACCATGTCGAGCAAGTTGTACTTTGAATGCATAATAGGAGCTTACATTTTTATGGTCGATGCTAGCTTATTGTAAATATCTGTGCCTGCACAGGTAAACATTGTTTTGCCGAGCTTCGTTCTTGTCTTGGGTAGAACTAAAAAACTCGTTCGGTGTGAACTTCGCTGTGTTTGTTGTTTCAACCGTACAAAGGTTTCGTTAGAATGCAGAGATTTATTTAATATTTTCCGGACAATCATGCAAGTATAATAAATATGTAGTTGAAACATGTTCATTCGTTTGGTTTGTTAATATATTTTGTAAGTGGGTGTTAAAAATTGATAATGAAATAGTATTTTTAGAATTCTATGTTGCATAATTTGAAGATCGGCTAGACTCGTTTTGGTGGCATTGCCCCAGATTTCGATAAGGTATAGCAGGTGTGGTTTCACAAGGGAGTTATACGCCGCGCGGACCCGACGCGGCATGCACCGGACGAAGCTTCGAAGTGATCCAACAAGTGATGACAATTTTGTTTTGATGTGTTCAATCTGTGCCTTCCATGTCAGGGCGCTATCCATTCGTAAGCCAAGATACTTTTCGCAGTTTTTTTCTTTTGCAGGGTTACATTATTTATTTGTAATGGTTGATGGGGTGGGATATCTTTGTGTTTAGCTTTAAAAATGACGTAGCAGGTTTTCAAGATATTAATTGTTAAGAGATTATATTGGAACCAGGAGAATATTTACGTAATAGTGTTTTATTTTTTCAGTCCAATCAATAGTTTTTTTTTGTGAATAGATATTTACTTCCATTTTCTGCAATAATTTACACGCAGTTGTGTCATCGCGCTTCTCTTTCTATTCTATACAGTCTGACAGTGACCGCGCTTTAGCTCTTGTAAGCCTCTTAAGTATGAAATTATAGGCGGGATCGTCCACTGAACGACACACGGCCTCGCTACGCACGCGTAGCGTGCAAACATATGAACCGCGCTGCTAACAAGGCAAACCTCTCCATGCACGTGCTACGTACTCAGTCGACTTTACTCTTTGATGCACATGGAGCTACCATTTACCGGGTAATGTCTTATATTAACTTGAATGTACCTCAGCGGCTGACGGTAGCGCGTGTGTTGGATCATTTAACTCCCTTCAAAATGGTTGAGCTGAATGGTGGTGATCCATGCGTCATGTTCGTAAACGGGCACCGTCAGTTGGGACTGGTCATCTCTTAGCTGCCACGGCTTATTTCAATAATTTATTTTGGGTTGTTTTTATTAGTTTTTAGTCCAATCATTAGATTTTTGGTACATAGATAATTGCTTCATATTTTACAATAAATTACCAGCGTTGTGACATTGCGCTTCTCTTTCTTTTCTATGCAGTCTGACAGTTACCGCGCCTTAGTCAGCCTCTTAATTGACCACATCAATCCACCCTAACTATAAACTCCCCTAACAATGTGATTGCCATCTAAGATTACATTTCATCATCCTGCAGTGAAAACCTGTTCGTAAATAAAAATACATGATTATTTCTTTTTATTTATACAATGTTATAAAAAGACCCATCACATAGCCGTCAACTATCAAATACAAACACATTGTTGACTTTGCGTACACCCTTTTTCACGTTACTCTCACTAAATTAAACTCTATTCGCTATCTCGACGTTATAAATAAAATAAATAAATGAAATCTTTTATTTCGGACCCATAATGTCCATTTGTTTAGTATACAAACGACTTAGAAACTAGTGTTAGTACTGACAACTACCAGAGAATCAACAAACTATATTCATTATATTGCGCCACGGTGGCATGTAGGCGTATCCAATGCCCCAGTGTGGGGCTGTCCCACGTATCTTCTATAGCATTCAGAACTATGGAGGCGCCTTTGCGAACATGCCGGAAGCACTGCAGTAGCGCGGCAACCCCATCAACACCCTAAATGCATTATTGTATTGAACGCGCAGAGCGCTGTATGCCCTCTGCGTGTAGTTGACTCACAGACTGCACGTATAGAATGACTGGCAGTACGTTGTGAACAGCGTAGCCTTTACTTTAGTCGTGAATTGACCCAGTGGCCCAGATACTTGAAAGAAGTGACTTGCTCTAAGGAACTTCCGCAAAGTTTCAACTGATTTACAATTGGGTAAGTTTTAGTGCCCGCCTTAAAGGTTTAGTACCTGACTTTTCTTGACATTGTATCTGAGCCCATGAGCCTCCGCGTACCTCTCACACGTCGTAAGCAAGTGTATCATTGGATTAATCGAGGGGCTCAGCAACACCACATCATCAGCATAACTAACATTGTTGACGCATACTTCGTCTACGTAACAACCCTGGTAGGCGTTGCTGAGCTCGACGATCAACCGGTTTATGTACAGATTGAAGAGCCGAGGGAAGGTCAGGCCACCCTGCCTCACCCCGCACTCCAGCCTATACACATCCAATAACGAGCCTGCCCACCTTACACAATTGATCTGATTGTTATACCAAAACCGTAGGATTTATATAACTTCTCTAGCCACTGAAGTATCATTCGAGAGTTTCTGCCACAGCAAGTCGTACGACACCATATCAAACTCTTTGGAAAGGTCTAGGAAACACGCATGAACAGGCGTTCTCCAAGACGTATAATACTGGACAGTATGATTGAGAGAAAGTATGGCACTTTCCGTGGAGAGACCAGGTCTGGTACCCAAACTGCGCATCATGCAATTCGATGCGGGTAGCCATATGCCTATCAAGCAAACTATCCAGCACCTTGGCAATGACATAAGCAAGAGATATGGGCCTATAGTTCGTGAGATCTGATTTGTCCCCAGTCTTATCCTTCACAACAACAGTTTTCATTAAGTCGCTGGGCAGATAAATGAGCATGGCTCAGACAGAGCGAAAAGAACATCGCCAGTACTATTCGATGCTGAGGTAGTCATGCCCTGGTGACTTGCCCCTAACCAAACTTTTTATAACAGCAACAACATCGTTTGCTGAGAATCTGACCTTTAAGTCCATCAGACAATCCTTAGTATCGACTACCTGCGATGCGGAGCCACGAGGAGATTCGGTTTTAAACTGTTTCACAAACAAGTTGCCGTCTACGCTCATGTGGCCCTGCCACGCTCACGGGGACGCCCGCCCTGGGATTCAACGTATTCGTATTTTTCCAAAACCTTGAAAAATCTTTAGCTTTATGATTGTCAGCTATGATGTCCATTTTAATTTTATTTTGATTGTTCTGACACCATCTTAACTTAGATTTGAAGACCTTTCTCGTGTTGTACATATGTTCATACACAGAACCAGAAGTTGGTTTACGAGACATACTCCAGATTTGAAATGCAAGTCGGGCGTCCCCGTGAGCCTGCTTAACATGCCTACTCCTACCGACAACTCGTTTGTTCCTTCTACCCCCTCCCGCATCCTCATTACTGGGACATTGGGCAGCCTCTGTTAATATACACACAATGCTTTTATACAAATTGTCTCATATGACTTTGTGATTGGTATCTACACAAGAACCGTTAGCGCATTCGTTTAATTCTAATGGAAAATTAACCTCCCTTAACATTATATGACATATTTCTTTGTACTGACTTATTTGACTAGCATCCCGTTCACGACGACGCGACGTTGCGATATGGTCGCAAGGTTTTTGATTGGGTGTCACAATTGTAGGTCTTATCATATTTAAATTACACTGTATTTGTATAGGCATGTGATCTAACCAATACGTATCATACAACACAGTTGCACTAACGAGCAGACGCTTCGCAGCCTCGGTTACTACACAGTGGTCGAGCCAGCGGTGGCAACCGTGCGCGTTACTCACGAAAGTGTACGTACCTTGCGGCAGTAAGTCCAGGTCCGCACAGCTGCAGCACTGCTACTCACAGAAGCTTAACAGTTCACTACCGAGCTGCTCTGGCTGAGAACTGCTGCTGATCTGGGTGAGCGTTAAAATCGCCGAGCATGATCACTGATTCTACATTATTACTTTCAATTATAGCACTAATTTCACTAAGACAATCTGTATACTTGATTCCAAACTATGCTTAGACTTGCATATTAACAAAATTGTAAGTAAAGCTTACAATTGTGTTTCATCTTATCATGTGAAGAGATATGTGGAACAGGGTGTAAAGTTCACTCACACTATTAGAAAAGGGAGGATCCTCCGACCAGATGGATGTCGTATCTGATGGGCAACTGCCCGATAATTGTTGTCGGGTAGTTGTATATAAGGTGTATCTATTCATACACGAAATATTTTAAGGGGACCTCTATAGGTCGTTTAGAAGCTATAGAAACGAAAAAGAATTTTTTATGTAAATTTTTATTTTTATTTTACGTAATTATCATAATTTAAAACTGCTTGAGATGTTTTGCATAAAACCGGCCTGCTCTATGAATCAAAGACGCGGCGGCGGGGAGAGGCGCGGGCGCGGTGCCTTGCCGCGGGGCGTGTGCCGTCTCTCTGTTTAACATATCACCGGTGAACTGTAATGAACATTCGACAAAACACCTCTGCCTATCTCTACGGGGAATGCAGGCGTGATGATGTTCACAATAAACCAACTTAGGTAGACTTCGTAACTCGACCTCGTCTTATTTTGATAACAGAGTTATCGCTTACAATAAAAATAAATGTGAATTTAAAATACAAAACGACCTAAATCTAAGTAGGTACAATATTGAATTCCCTCCTCGCAGTTTTACAAAAACAGTACCTTCTGTAAACCAGGTACTTACATCTAAATAAGCAGCTAATGACCTCTGTGGGGTTACGACTTTTACGAGCGAGCATCGAAACGTTTCAATCATTTTCTTATTTTTTTTACGAAAAGGATCCTAGATTCGATTAAAACATTCATATTCTACAGTGTTACACATCTTTTAGATAATAACAATAGAAAAATAAACAGTTGACGCAACGCGAATTCGCGTAAGGTAATGACTTCTGTTAGGTTACGAACTGTGCGTCGAGTCGTATCTGTCAGCTGATTGATAGGTTGTGTACCTATCTATTTGTACAGATGTGAACTGTAAGAAGTACATAGCGCGAACAATTTAAAATGTACATACCTCATAACGACGTAGTTTTTATTTACACTATTTACACCAAAGTTGCTGTCTGTCTGTTGTCTGTCGTTGCACTTTTAACAATGTCTCTCTAGGTATCACTGCGTAAACAAGCGTTCACGATTCACGTTTTGTTGTTCCGCACTATAAATGGTCTGGCCGTCATTACCATAAATCAGGTCTATCCCTACCCCACACATGGAAATCCAACAGCGTAAGATCAGGCCTGCCTCCGTCTGCAGCTGGGGGCATGTAGACCCCGTAGTCCCGTTGCCGCTGTCGAGCTTCTAGGATCTCTAGGAACGGGGCATGTGCTGTGAGAAAAATAAGACCACCCTCATTGTAGCAGTCCACCATGTATGGTACTCCTAGTTGGAATATTTCGGCATTGTTGCGTTTGTTGCGCGAAGCGTTCCACGTTAGTTAAGCCACGTGCAGTGCAACATGCAGTTCGCGCGAGACTGAACACGGCGGCGGACGGCGCGGCAGGCGCGGGGCGAGGCAACTGAAGCCGGCGCCGGCGACGCGACGGCGCCGGCGGCGCGACGGCGCCGCGAGTCGGGTCTCTTTTGATCATTCATAAAAGCCACGCGACATCTAAGGGCGCCGCCATGACCTCGCCCGCTTCAATGAAAGTAGTTTCTACGTAGTATTTTCGTAGAATCTAGCGTAATGGATGTTACAAAATACGAAAGAGCCAGTATTTTTATGTGTGTTTAAGTAACATTTTTTTTATTTTTTTTTTATTAGATGCTTAGTTAAAAAACTCTTTTTCATTTCTATAGCCCAAGTTCGACCTATAGATGCACCTCTTCAAATATTTCGTGTATGAATAGATACACCTTATATATGCTAGTTGCGCGGTAAACTTTGATTGCGCGATGCAGGATTTTTGTGACGTCAGCGTTGTTCGCATGTGACGGTGTAGATGCCGCCACACATGCGATCTACTATTGACTTCAAGAGAACTGCGTCATATCTACGCTTGTATAAAGCCATTGTTCGCTTATAATTAGATTATGCAGCGTCTTTATGGAACCTTTCTACAAAAAATATGCTGAAATGGATAAAATTTTCATTACAAAATTTTACGTGGCAGGCACTATAGATGCCATAAATCCTACTTACCTTACTCTCAGTTACTCAGCAAGTACAAGCTCCTTCCCCAAAAGCTTTCGAAGAAAATACCTTGAAGCCATTATTTTATATAACATTGACAGTAATAAATTCAATTGCATAAATCTAAATAATATGATTTGTCACGCTTAACCTTTCATATGCCGCAGGTTCACGCAGGTATTCTTTTTGCACTGTACTCTTGCCGATGCTAATTCTGGCCAGCGCTCACCTGTCCGCCATAAGGTTGACTCATGAAATATTAGTTTTAAAAATATTGACATCTTTTATTGTCCAATGAGTAGATTTAAAAGCCTCCTTCGCTCCTTTTTATTAGGTAAAACCCATGTGTGTTCCCTTTCTGAAATTCTCCTAGAGATAATCACTTTTTTTTTTCTCTCTAAACTTTTTTGTCTACCTATGGACAGCGTTGTGGGTTATATTATTGTTAAAATTGTTTTTGTTAAATTAGTTGTAAGTTCTTATAATGTAACTGTTTGCTATTTTTTTCAATATAAAATAGAACATAAAATAAAACTACGCATTCTGTTCATCAAAATAAGTAACATAACACAAAAACAATTGCTGACAAATCAATTTGATTTTTGACGTGAAAAATTCATTTTTACTGTATTGCGCAACATAACACACGCAAGACATTGTGCTTGTGCTTTAAAGTTTTGTTATATCATTTAAAAGTTGTGATCGTAAAATAACGTCAGAAAAAGTGGGAATTTTGACCTTCAATATCTCTGTAACCCGAAGGTTCCTAGGTATGGTCCAATACAAAAAATATTACAGTGACGGGGAGTACTAATGACTCTTGACTTTGTTAAGTGTCTTCTTACACCGTAATATTGGGTAGAAAACCTCGTCAATCAATCAACTCAGCCCATCGCAGTCCACTGCAGAACATAGGCCTCTTCCAGGCTGCGCCAGTCCTCTGCCTTCCTCATCTAGTCTGCCCCAGCCACATTGTTGAGGCCGTCGGTCTGTCTAGCTGGAGGGCATCCCACACTTCGCTTGCCGATCTCCACTCCAGGACTCCACTGCTCCATCGGCCATCGGTCCTTCGACACACATGGCCCACTGCCATTTTAGTTTGCTTACTCTGCAAGCCATGTCGGTACCTATTTAGAAACAATAAGCACAGCTTTAAGATTCTTCTTATGAATTTTGCAAGAAAAATCGAATCTACTAGTGATATAGCACTCTTACAAGATGATCTGGCTAATCGAATGGTGTAAAAACAAAAAATGGAATTGTTTTTTTTATGTAACCACCTGTCATTTTCAAGAAAGGCTCATCCTATACAGTCAACGTACCTAATATACAACAAAAAATACAGCGAGTCGATACAATTAGAGATCTGTGAGTACTATTTGATAAGAAAATAACTTTTGCCCTCACGTCGAGAATATTTTTAAAAAGCCTCCAAAATGTTGGGGTTCGTGCACAGAAATACAAAGGGTTTCAAAATGGTTGGCACTAAAATAATGCTGTACAATAGTCTTGTGCGAAGCGTCTTGGAGTATTGCAGTGTCGTATGGAGACCACACTACGCCACGCATAAGTTACTCATAGAAAGAGTCCAAAAACGGTTCCTATGGCACCTTGCTTTTTCTACAGGGGAAAGCAAATAGCTACCCTCCTACAATGCACGGTTGAAATACTTCAGGATGCACTCTTTATCAACTCGTAAGGAAATGCGCAATTTTTGTTTTGCAATTATATTTAAAATTAAATTATTAGCTTAAATGAATGTATTTTAATTAATGTGCTGTGTTGTGTGATTTACCATATTAATTAATTAGTTGCTTTGTCGTAATGATTATCAATTTATTCAGTTTTTAATTCTAATTTGTATCTGTTAATTGATTTAGATAAATATTATTAATTCCGTACAAATTTTATTCTGTTTATGAACTTGTTTTTAAATATTGTGTAACCATATAACCCATTAAGTTTTTATTTTTGTTGTAAAACTGTAATGATATACACAGTGAATGTGGTGTTAGCCTATATGTAATTGTTACACTTATAATTGTAGGTATAACAAGTTAACTTATTGTAAATGCATTGTGTAAATAATTGTTGGCTAACCTAAAATAAATAAATTCTCTTGAAAAATTCTTCCATGTTTCAATCAATTCCAATAACCCCCTGCAAAATAACGTTTATTGCAAGTACGAGGTCCTCACTCTCAAGTTTATTTTCAAGTTCACACAAAAATAGTTAAGTCCCTTGTTAGGGACTTAGAGAAGAACTTTGATGTGTCAGTAAGAGTAGTTCTGATTTCTTCGTCCACTTCTTCAGTACAATTTTGGGGGCTAACAAGGGAGCGGATCAAAGGTTCGGTCGAGTGGACTCTATTCCTTTGGTACGATAGAAGAGAAAATGTTCTGGAATCGTACATTATTTTTGGTTGGCTGGTCTTTGTAGTCGCGTGATTTTCAGTTGATTTTCGTGATATCTGTCTATGTGTATGCGTATTATAATATCACACGTCAAGTCACTTTTCGTGTCTGTGTGATCGCTAAGTTTTTCTTAACTACCTAATGGAATTTTACGATACTTTAGAGACTTTATTCCGGAAGGCTTAGATGTATTTATTATTCATTCATAAACTTTCAAAATTACAATAAAGAAATCTCGGTGTTTTATCAACTCGTAGAACCGTGTGAATTTAGGACAGTTAGGAAATTAGGGTTGCCAGTCCTAAATTCCTAACTTTAATTATAAAATGCGAAAGTAAGTTTGTTTGTTTGTAACGATCTCACGCCAAAACGGTTGAACGAATTTGGATGAATTCTGGCACACAGATGGACCATTACTTGATTAAGAATATAGGCTACTTATCATCCAGGATCGAAGACGAAATCGCCGGTGTGACGGTACCTAAATTACCCTAGGCTGATAAATTTTTCGTTTTTCCTAATTATGTTAATATTAGCGTTAAGGTCGGTTTCCCCCTAAGGGGAAAAGGCCGCACTCCAACCCCGTGCGGCCCTGTAGAGCTCGTCACCAGACTTGGTCACTCTCCCACCGATAATAGAAGTGAATTCCCAAATTTATAGAAGCCAAATGCCTTGATATTATTAATGAGGCAGGGAAACCGTGTATCAATATTAGACGATACTTGGGAATTCATAGTTATGAAATATATTGGAAGTGATTTTAGAAAGCTAAATAATAGAGGGATGCAGAGTAAATTATTATATAAACTTGTGAGTAACCCAAACGCTAGCGCGTAATAGGTATTTGATCAGTCGTAACTCACACAATACCTCGCATCTACACTCGGAGTACTCAGAGATACACTTCCATAAAGTGACGCAAGCGGCTTTACAGCGGCATAGCGTCGACATCATGCTCTTTTGGAGTCATGGCCCCTAGCAGTTCTCTCGAACTGATAAACGTGACGAAGCGGCTTTTCCTGCGGCAACCGTGCGACTGTCCTTGTCTAGCAACGGAGCGGCTAGTTCTAGCGGCATTGCGTCTGCATCATGCTCTTAAGGAGACATGGTCCCTATCAGTCCTTAGACTGGATATGAGATAGTTGTGGTCACCCAAACCCCCGGAAGTTCACTCTTTGCACAACAAGCATATTTGCAAGACACGTGCTCATGTCAGTCTGACCGAGTTATTAGTATAAGATAAAGAATATAATAATTCTTTGAATTACTAGATAATTTGAGTTGAGAAATCAAAACTCGAGGATTATTACTAAATAAAGTTTAGAGTTCTAGTATCGGCCAAAGGCAACGAATACAACATTCAAGAATTACTAGTTATGAGAGTAGAGAATCAAACTCAAGCATTATTAATAGATTTGTGAATCAACTCTCTTGAAAGTCTATAGACAGCCCCAAAGAGCCCACCCGTCACCACTTCCTAGTGTTTATGCTGGGGAGAAGAAGTGGCGCAACAAACTCCCCAGCAACACGTGTCTGTCTGATTAGTTATAATGACTATCAACTCCTTCAGCCTGGGATAACTATAATAACTAAAGGCTCTCCCAGTCTCACCTACAAATACTAACACATACTACGTTAAAACTAGATTATAGAATAATAATAAACTAAATCTGTGATTCAACACAACTATATTTTACTTATTTAATATTAACTCGTCC
This sequence comes from Dasypolia templi, assembly GCA_963555695.1. NCBI lineage: Eukaryota > Metazoa > Arthropoda > Insecta > Lepidoptera > Noctuidae > Dasypolia > Dasypolia templi. The sequence continues at coordinate 4,331,257 of OY743137.1, read as the reverse complement.
TCCTACAACAGCCCACAAGGACAAGGCCTCTGGCACTCAGTAATTCTCCTAGTTTTCTTAGCCTAGCCTTACACCGACCGTTTCCTACCGCTGTCTTCCTTCTCGCAAGTAGCGCTAATAATACCTGTAATAGAATCTTCATAATGTGAAGAGGTAAGGGAATCGTTACGCTTGCGCTTTAATCAATCAATAATAGCTACGTTAATGTATATGTGTATGATGTACCCATTTCAGTGAGACGGGGAACCGTTTTACAACGTTTGTCTCATTGTACGTGTTCTACTAAACCTAACGCATATAACCTCTGAGGACAATATACGATTTTAGTAGAACATGTTTCCTAAGCACAATATAAATGTCTTACTCAATCCTAGAGACAGTGAACTACGAAGCCCAACTGCCATTGAGTGAGACAAGTATTGAGTATAGAATTCTAAACGCGTGCTAATGTTAATATCATCTTTACGGCAGCCTAGCCCCATTTCTAAAATAACAGAAAATATTGCACAAGCGTACCGTAGACTCAGTCTGTAGCAAAACTCAATGCGATCGTACTCGGTGTCTGCCGAGGTGGTAATTTCGTCACCTCACATCTCCTTAATCTTCCCATTTCGAGGATACAATGCGGCTGTCAGCGGCAAAGCGTCCAAATTGACGTGTTTCGATAAATAGTGTCGATTTAGAAATTGGCGTACCATATGCCGGGTGTAGGTTTTATCGAGACACGGTCCCTAGCGTTCTTAGAACGACTACCAATCCAGTTTGGGGAAGTGTGTGAAGCCTAACCCCTCTCCCTGGAGATGCGCCTACAACGAGCCTTTCGTAAAGAGTTGTGTGGCCAAACCTTTTTGGAGGCAGTAATTATCACTAACGTTTGATTGTTTTATAATGCCGATTTAGATCGACTTTATAGCATATGTTGTTTTAAATGAACTGAGAGTATTTACGGTTCTGCCTTCCGTATGTGGCTGCGCATGTTACAGGTCAAAGTCGTCAAAAGTCGAGCGTCAGTGCTCAGTGTCAAATAAAGTGGAAGGCCTTCTCCGTTTCCCTATAATCAACCGCAAATGACAAATATCTGCCAGGGTATGGATTAGGAGATGGACACGTAATACAATAGAAAATATAGTTAATTAATAGCGCAATGTCGCTATGCTGAAATAAATGATTATTAATAGCTCTGCAGCGATATTATCTAAATGATACCTACAAATCATAAAACAAATCAGCCTACGAGAACAATACAATGAAAAAGGCACATTATTAGTAAAGAGTTTAACACTTACCAATGATATCTTTGTAGGGGATTAGATTACTACTCACGAAATGCCGCACGTAGTACCAACTTCACCTCGAACACAGCTCCTCCCAGCTCACAACACTCACCAAACTCCTAACTTAACTAGCTTTCCTTCTTGAGACTATAACGACCGAACCCTCTCATGTCCTAAGACCAACTGCCCTTCCTCAACACCCCCGCCAACTATCCAAAATCTGGGCTCGGTACTTTCCCACACTATTTTTTTGTAAACTTCGACTTTAAACACATTTTTCTATTTCTTAATTGCTTTTACGATTCACAGCTGGTTGCAATAACGCGCCCTCGCTTTAACTTTCTAAGAATTTGTAAAGAACTATGGGTTTCGATTGTCTAAACATTTCTTTCAAGCGACGACGGCTGCCATAAGTGGTCATTTGCGTGTGCCATTAAATAGAAATGGAATGGACTTCTAAGAAGTTCTAAACTGTTTTACAAGTGCAAAGAATTAGGATATCTTGTTATTTATTAGGGTAACGCGTCAAGCTGTCAGACCATAAAATTAAGATTTTATGTGTTTCTAAAGTGGGCCGAACCACGTGCATGGTTTTAGAATAAATAATTATAATATTTTGTTATTAAATAGGAATAAGTGACAGACAGTCACATTCCCCCCTCTGAAAATCAGACGCGTGACGCAGTACAGCGGATGAGCTTTCATAATAGGTGAAGCAATGCCTTTCCATGAAAGTGTTTTAGAATATATACCCATAGGTATGCTAAGTTCATTTAACCAAGCAGTTAAGCTCAATCAAGTTGGAACACGAACCCGATAAGATGCAATGTCTGCTATAATTTTGTACTGCTTCGCAGAAACATCTTCTTAACTGATTTGTCTTAAAAGTACTCCTGTCACCTTAATGAGGTTACACTACCGCGCTTCAAGTATGTTCCGAGAACCTGTGCATGCTTATAATGTAGTTTTACATACCAGGGTCTCTTTAAAGAGTACTTGTGCTATCGAGCCACGCTACCTGCGGTGCTCCCTCGTTCTAAACTCAGCCTATCGCGGTTGCCGCTGGACAGAGGCCTTTCCTTGTGCACCTTAAAGCTGAGACAGCTTAGTCAGCTGTCGGCAGTCATATCCGAAAACAGCTGAAATAGTCCGCACATAAACATATTAGAGTGTATTCCAATAACATGCCCCCCTCTGATTCTAAGAGGTTAGAGCAGGTTTCAATAAGAATCGGAAAGTTATACTTATTAGAAAATATAGGTATCCTTGATTGTGCAAACAATTATTGGTTTAGTGTAACAAAAGGTGTTCTTTTATTATTTTTTTATTTATAAATTATAAAGTAGAGCAGCTGAAATAGTCCGTGCATGAACATATAAGAGTTTATTCCCATAAGACGCCCGCTCCGATTCTAAGAGGTTGAAACAGTTTTGAAATCCGATAAGAGTTGGAAAGTTAAACTGATTAGTAAATATAGATACCTATCCTAGACGACTGTGCACACAATAAACAACCCTAGTGTGACAAAAGATTGTCAATTTCTCCCTCTAATTATGAAATATTGACAAAAAGATTCTCTAGCATATGGAAAGTAATAACTATAGTACCATTGCCTTTAAACGTTATGATTATAAGTGAGATAACAAAATCATACTGCGTATGTTCTAACGGGTCACTGAAGTATCTAATAAATAGTGAAACTTAGCTTCGTAACAGGAGCCACGCTACAGCCACTGCTGTTGAAGTCAGCCGATGTCAGCAGATTTTGTAGAAACTTGAAACCAAGTGCGACGCACAAACCAGAGGTTTAGACATAGCGTAGTCGCAGCCAAGTGGAGGCTTAAATATCCTGGAATTTGAAATAAGGCCAAACGAGTATCTATTCAATTATATGACATCCGCTGTATACTGCAAAGTTAGAAAGATTTATGTTAACTTCCTATGATGATGGTTAATGTACCTTCTTGGTAAATTAATTGTCATTTACAAAATGCTAGAAGCTTCACGCTTCGTAGGTCTTAGGTAATAATAAAATTAGGTTTAATCATAGTAAAGAGCGAGTTCTATGCCTAAACTCACTCACACACATATATAACTAACGCGTAAACATATTTCATGTTCAAATACTGTCAGATACTAAACTCACGTTTGCAGGGAATCGAACCCATTACTTTAGTAGCACAAGAGCCCAAGCAACAATCATACCATCGCCTACTTAATAAAAATACGTTCGTGCATGTGGGAATCGAACCCACTCTGCTTAGCATCGGAGCTACAGCCATACTTTCTACAATTATGCTAAACTATTTATGCGGGGATTGAACCCACAAGCCGTGACTCAGGAATTCAAGTAATCATCACACAATTCATCTAGTGGGAATTGAACCCTCAAATCAATGGCAATGAAATCTAAACACATCATCTAACAAATCGTGCGGGGTTTGAACCCACTACGAGTAGTTGAAGCATTCAACCACCATTATCAAACCTTAACTTAATTAAATATAAATTATTGTAGCCGTTGTAACTGTTGCCGTCTCTAGCAATTAATAGAAACATAAAATTACGTTGTGTTATTGTTCACGTTGTGTTTTTGTTGTAGTAACCCTTAAGTAGTTCTTTCTCGTTGCACTGAATTGAATCAGTACATTTAATGACGAGAATCCTGGTCACGGCACCACATGTGACGGTACCTAAATTACCCTAGGCTGATAAATTTTTCGTTTTTCCTAATTATGTTAATATTAGCGTTAAGGTCGGTTTCCCCCTAAGGGGAAAAGGCCGCACTCCAACCCCGTGCGGCCCTGTAGAGCTCGTCACCAGACTTGGTCACTCTCCCACCGATAATAGAAGTGAATTCCCAAATTTATAGAAGCCAAATGCCTTGATATTATTAATGAGGCAGGGAAACCGTGTATCAATATTAGACGATACTTGGGAATTCATAGTTATGAAATATATTGGAAGTGATTTTAGAAAGCTAAATAATAGAGGGATGCAGAGTAAATTATTATATAAACTTGTGAGTAACCCAAACGCTAGCGCGTAATAGGTATTTGATCAGTCGTAACTCACACAATACCTCGCATCTACACTCGGAGTACTCAGAGATACACTTCCATAAAGTGACGCAAGCGGCTTTACAGCGGCATAGCGTCGACATCATGCTCTTTTGGAGTCATGGCCCCTAGCAGTTCTCTCGAACTGATAAACGTGACGAAGCGGCTTTTCCTGCGGCAACCGTGCGACTGTCCTTGTCTAGCAACGGAGCGGCTAGTTCTAGCGGCATTGCGTCTGCATCATGCTCTTAAGGAGACATGGTCCCTATCAGTCCTTAGACTGGATATGAGATAGTTGTGGTCACCCAAACCCCCGGAAGTTCACTCTTTGCACAACAAGCATATTTGCAAGACACGTGCTCATGTCAGTCTGACCGAGTTATTAGTATAAGATAAAGAATATAATAATTCTTTGAATTACTAGATAATTTGAGTTGAGAAATCAAAACTCGAGGATTATTACTAAATAAAGTTTAGAGTTCTAGTATCGGCCAAAGGCAACGAATACAACATTCAAGAATTACTAGTTATGAGAGTAGAGAATCAAACTCAAGCATTATTAATAGATTTGTGAATCAACTCTCTTGAAAGTCTATAGACAGCCCCAAAGAGCCCACCCGTCACCACTTCCTAGTGTTTATGCTGGGGAGAAGAAGTGGCGCAACAAACTCCCCAGCAACACGTGTCTGTCTGATTAGTTATAATGACTATCAACTCCTTCAGCCTGGGATAACTATAATAACTAAAGGCTCTCCCAGTCTCACCTACAAATACTAACACATACTACGTTAAAACTAGATTATAGAATAATAATAAACTAAATCTGTGATTCAACACAACTATATTTTACTTATTTAATATTAACTCGTCCTCCTACAACAGCCCACAAGGACAAGGCCTCTGGCACTCAGTAATTCTCCTAGTTTTCTTAGCCTAGCCTTACACCGACCGTTTCCTACCGCTGTCTTCCTTCTCGCAAGTAGCGCTAATAATACCTGTAATAGAATCTTCATAATGTGAAGAGGTAAGGGAATCGTTACGCTTGCGCTTTAATCAATCAATAATAGCTACGTTAATGTATATGTGTATGATGTACCCATTTCAGTGAGACGGGGAACCGTTTTACAACGTTTGTCTCATTGTACGTGTTCTACTAAACCTAACGCATATAACCTCTGAGGACAATATACGATTTTAGTAGAACATGTTTCCTAAGCACAATATAAATGTCTTACTCAATCCTAGAGACAGTGAACTACGAAGCCCAACTGCCATTGAGTGAGACAAGTATTGAGTATAGAATTCTAAACGCGTGCTAATGTTAATATCATCTTTACGGCAGCCTAGCCCCATTTCTAAAATAACAGAAAATATTGCACAAGCGTACCGTAGACTCAGTCTGTAGCAAAACTCAATGCGATCGTACTCGGTGTCTGCCGAGGTGGTAATTTCGTCACCTCACATCTCCTTAATCTTCCCATTTCGAGGATACAATGCGGCTGTCAGCGGCAAAGCGTCCAAATTGACGTGTTTCGATAAATAGTGTCGATTTAGAAATTGGCGTACCATATGCCGGGTGTAGGTTTTATCGAGACACGGTCCCTAGCGTTCTTAGAACGACTACCAATCCAGTTTGGGGAAGTGTGTGAAGCCTAACCCCTCTCCCTGGAGATGCGCCTACAACGAGCCTTTCGTAAAGAGTTGTGTGGCCAAACCTTTTTGGAGGCAGTAATTATCACTAACGTTTGATTGTTTTATAATGCCGATTTAGATCGACTTTATAGCATATGTTGTTTTAAATGAACTGAGAGTATTTACGGTTCTGCCTTCCGTATGTGGCTGCGCATGTTACAGGTCAAAGTCGTCAAAAGTCGAGCGTCAGTGCTCAGTGTCAAATAAAGTGGAAGGCCTTCTCCGTTTCCCTATAATCAACCGCAAATGACAAATATCTGCCAGGGTATGGATTAGGAGATGGACACGTAATACAATAGAAAATATAGTTAATTAATAGCGCAATGTCGCTATGCTGAAATAAATGATTATTAATAGCTCTGCAGCGATATTATCTAAATGATACCTACAAATCATAAAACAAATCAGCCTACGAGAACAATACAATGAAAAAGGCACATTATTAGTAAAGAGTTTAACACTTACCAATGATATCTTTGTAGGGGATTAGATTACTACTCACGAAATGCCGCACGTAGTACCAACTTCACCTCGAACACAGCTCCTCCCAGCTCACAACACTCACCAAACTCCTAACTTAACTAGCTTTCCTTCTTGAGACTATAACGACCGAACCCTCTCATGTCCTAAGACCAACTGCCCTTCCTCAACACCCCCGCCAACTATCCAAAATCTGGGCTCGGTACTTTCCCACACTATTTTTTTGTAAACTTCGACTTTAAACACATTTTTCTATTTCTTAATTGCTTTTACGATTCACAGCTGGTTGCAATAACGCGCCCTCGCTTTAACTTTCTAAGAATTTGTAAAGAACTATGGGTTTCGATTGTCTAAACATTTCTTTCAAGCGACGACGGCTGCCATAAGTGGTCATTTGCGTGTGCCATTAAATAGAAATGGAATGGACTTCTAAGAAGTTCTAAACTGTTTTACAAGTGCAAAGAATTAGGATATCTTGTTATTTATTAGGGTAACGCGTCAAGCTGTCAGACCATAAAATTAAGATTTTATGTGTTTCTAAAGTGGGCCGAACCACGTGCATGGTTTTAGAATAAATAATTATAATATTTTGTTATTAAATAGGAATAAGTGACAGACAGTCACACCGGCAACTGCAAGTGATTTATAAAACAAAGTGGTTCTTCGTGTGACCGCTTCGGTCTTCTAAACGACACAAGGGGTTTTAATGTAATTTTCTCCATTATTTAAAGCATTTTTTCGGGAAGAAAGAGAAAGAAGAAAGTAAAAACGTTTGTTTGCGGTAAACATGACGCAGTGATAGAACACAAACACCAAAAATAACTAGTTGCGGAAAAATATGCGTCAAACCCACGCAAAACGGCCACCGCTCAGCTTAATGCTACGACACTGTGCGAGTCAGAGCCCCAGCGCTGGTTTTCAGCGACAGCCGGCGTTGAATGACGTCGAACGGAGCAGCAAACGCTAAGATTAAAATAAAATACGTAGACATAATAACCAGATAAGTGTTCAACAAATTAAAGTTGGTTTAACAGAAGGTTTATGTGAATAAAACATATTTATTTAACATAGATATAGTACAAATATCTCGCTGTTTTGACATGTCGCCATTAAATACCCATGCGAATCGCTAGTTTTGGGCTACCAGCTATACTATCTGTTTCCCGCGACTTTGTATACAATCCAGCATAAAAAGTGCCCTATGTCCTTCTCCAAGTCATGGTCTATCCTTTCGCCAAAGAACAAAGGCGAGGAAATTGTTAATGGAATTAGAAGGCGTCTACTTAAGGCACCGTGATAGATACTGACGAAATAATTGACTAAGTTTTATGAAATCAAGATTATGGCCTATCGAGGCCGAGCAAAAAACACGTCATTAATGAAAATTCAAATGACTATTTTATTGATGATATAAAATACTCATGGCTATTTTTCTTTTTCTGGCTTGACTGGACGTTTAATGTTGCCATGTAATAAAAATCTTGGTCAAGTAACATAAAAAGCTTTGCTTTTCATAGTGCAATAATTTACTTAGGAAATATATTTCTGCATCAGAATAAAAATGTGAAAATAAAAATAATTGTTTGTGCTAAGAATATTAGCGGTCATTATTTTGAATTCATAAATGAAATCGTAGTACAATTCAAGTATTGCAACATCGTTACCAAAAAAAAAACGTGACTCTTATATTATATAGTGTATTATCTATGACATTTCATCAGTCAACCTACCTGCCTACTGAAAACATATCACAACTTGTCGTTTGTTTCTTGCTAGTTTATCTCGTATTTTGTGTTCCATTCCATCGATTATTATTGATTTTCTACTTTATCAACTGCTTCTGCTTACGGACTCTGAGATTTACTGTTCTGTGTGACTAGTGCTTGCCTAAGGATTCTGATTATTTGCTTTTACGGCGACATTTTTTCTGTCACTCTGGATTACGATTCTGCCTGATACCTGGACCTTGGATTTTGTTGTGTGTGCATCAATTTGTTAAAACGATGGGAAGCCTTGTAAGGCCTACACGCATCATGAGTGTCAACTGCAACATATGTTGAATACATTGCGCCTATACCCAGCATTGGCACTTGACACGAGAGCCACTGCTTCAATCTGCAGCTGGGTATACCCACAAACTGTAAGTATTTCTAGCGACTAGTCAAGCTACAAGATATTGATTACCTTCATTGCTTATCACTATACTTATATAATAATCATAGAACAAAATAATTTACCCTAGTTGAAAACATTGTGTTTGATTTCTGTTAGTTGCAAGCTATGTTAATAAAAATCATGATTTTAAAATAATTGAATAATTATGTAGCCATCTAAAGCTTTGTACTAAATAGGTTAGAGGAATATTATTTTTATACGAACAACATATTGCGCTTCTACCATAAATACCATGAATTACAATTGGCAAGTTTCATTGAATAAATCATAATACTTTATTAAGGGAATATACTTTTTGTTTCTAGATTTTGGAAGATGACTATGTCTGCGAGGCATGCAGAGATCTTGCAATGGCTGCAGTTAACTTGCAAAGGGAAGTTTCTGGCAGTGATGACTTTGACTTTGAGAATATTCAGGATATGGATGAGAGAGTGTTTGAAAACTCGATAGGATTTTCAAAAGAAAAATTCAATATTAAAATTGAAAAAAACCACGTGTCGCTGAACTGAATAGAGGTACTTTGGTCTTGGCAGCAGTTCTGCTGAAGATGAGAACAGGGGACTCAGATGAGAGAATTGGCACATTAGTGCAATCTGGGGATGTCGTATTACTCGAGATGAATTGATTCTACACAATTTAACCATTCCCAGTGGGATGTTTGGAAATAATAATGCCGTTATCATTTGTGACTCTTATTTATATCAACAAAAGTTCCAGTTATATGTTTAAAAAAAATACATATTCTTTGCAAGTATAGAAAACCATTCTTGATTGTTGCCAGTGATGGATACATTATTGATTGTTTTGGCCCATACATAGCAGCTACATCAGACTCTGTAATCATGAATAATTTATTCAGTAAGAATTCTGCTCTATGGTTGTATTTCAGAAATAATGAAGCTTTCATTTTAGATAGAGGTTTTAGAGATAGCATTGCTTTGTTGGAAGGATGTGGCCACAAAGCATTTATGCCAGAATCTTTGTTAGAAGGCGAACACCAGTTAACTACAGCTCAAGCAAATAGAAACCGCTGCATTACTATTTGCAGATGGGTGGTGGAAGTTATCAACGGCTACTTCAAAAGAGATTTTAAATTACGTTGGCAAAATTATTTCCATAGATCACTTCCTTAGATCCAAATTGCAGCAGCTTTAATAGACAAGGTTGGTGCTCGCCTGCAAGACAATGTCAATGCAAATGAAATATTAAGCATTATTAGAGAAAAGATGAATTTAGAAAACAATCTGGCTAGTATGGTTGAGTCTGTTAATATGAATAGGAGAACCTCCAATTTCCAAAGTATGACTGCAGCCAGAAATAATATTTACTTTCCTGTCTTAGAATACAGTGATCTAATTTTATTTGCCTTGGCTACGTACAAAATAAGGCAGGCTCGTTCATATTACGGCGAACATGTACGCTTCCACGGCGGGTGCAGGATTGAAGTATACAGTCAGCGACTTAATTTGGCTGAGTACAACCTTAGAGGAAGACGAACTGTTGGATGTTGCGCACATACAATGACTGTAGTATGGTATCTAGGATGGGCCAGACATCAACCAAATATTTTAGCACTCGCAGGTTTTCTTAATGATTGTGGTTAGGGATGATGAGGAATAAATATTAAAAAAATATTTTGTTTCATTTAAATCTAACCTACCTATGACCTACCCCTACCATAAAATTAATGAAATATATGTATAACTGTCGCAAAGGTACTTGTCTAAGATTGTTAAATAAATATTCTTTTGAACACTTATTTACGTAGTTAGGCCCCTTTTTATTTATATGATTTTCTGCGTTCAGAAATGTTCATGCATACTGCACTATCAAGGGGTGATAGTGCTGTTATGTGGGGCTCCAACCCACTAAAACTCCACGGTGTCCTCCTCTCCGCTTTAGGCGGGAACACGGGCATGCGTTAGCACTCATCCGCGAACCCGCCGCGGCTGTCCGTCACTGGACCCTCCTCTGGGGAATACCACCCATCACCGGCACATCAGAACACATGGCACGCCGTGACCACCCCAGGGACCAACACAGCACCTAGGCGCCAGACAACCCCGCATCTGGGCACCCAAGGGGTCCAACCCCTTACGACGAGCCAGATAAATGGCCTCGTCGCCTGCCATTTTTCGGCCGCAAAGGATAGGGAGAGCGGCCAACAACATCCCAACACTCCTCTTTCGCTGCGGCAAAAGACCTGACGAGCGGCCGCTCCTCGGGGTCCTCTTAGCTTCACCGTGGGGCACCTCAAGCCACGGTTACTAAGGCGGGCGAGCCGATTCGTCAATGCGGGAACCCACCGGGGGGATTTACGAAAGTACCTACGTCGCATTTGGGCCGCAGACCTACGCACGTCGCGGTCAGCTAGGCTTATACTTCTTAATACGTTGTCCGTAGTTTATTTTACTCTACAAATACATTTCTATCAATGATTTTATAAGTGTTAGGTAATTATAAATTCATTTTTCGGTTAGGGTCTGTTGTTGACAAAACATAACCTCTTGGACTTCGAACTTGAATACCTTTAATTCCTGACCTCCTATATAAGTATAACAGAAGACAAAACTGTTCAGGAATACAAACTCTGTATTTTTATATATTTTTTCATCGGTAGACGCTAAAAAAAATGTCAACAAAAATTTGTTCGGGAGCTTGCCAATGTTCTTTCATCTTAATCCGTTATGCCGTTTTAGCGTGAAAGCGTAATAAATAAACATACAAAAAAATAAACTTTTGCCTTTTTTATAAATATACGTTTTGACAAATACACCCTTAAATACATGAAACACTAAATGGTACTTATATATAGTCTAAGCATATGAAAGAAAAATGTACGTACGTACTTGTTATTAAAATAAATCTTTTTAATTTTATTTATAATTACATTACAATTACATCTGTCACAATGTCTTAGGGCGAATTCACCAATAAAACCAAACACGATCAGTACATAAACTACGTTTAAGAGCTGTAATGTTTAGTAGATTTTGTGTATTCCGATAATAAATAAAAATTCCGATAGATAGAAGAATTATACATAGATACATAAATGCTTGTCGTTAAAATACGACATCAAAAAACCGCTGTTATTAAAATGTAGACACAGATGGTAGAATATTGAAATTCAGGCACATCTGTTGCGATATTATGAACACAAAGACTCAGCGCATAAAATAACATGAAATTCGTTAATTTTGGGTTTCGCTGCGTGTGATGACTGATGAAACGCAGCGTGTATTAAGGCGCTGCTACACAATGTCCCCGGCTAAGGTACGTTTACGCTAAGATAAGTTACGATTAGTCATAGAAAACCCAAGCTTAAGGGGACTACAGGAACTAAACTCAAGTTTTATAATGCATAAAAGTATGACCCAGTGCAGAAAAAATATATATGATATTTTTCAGAGTAAATGCTAGTTAGATAGTGTGTTCACAACATAATACAACTAATTTCATACGATAGAAAAAAACAATATCATACCTAACTCCAAAAAAAAAACCAATTAAAACCATAAAAAATATACATGCATTCATTCTGATTTTTTGTCAGATAATTCTGCAAGCAACATACTTACGTAATAGTGTTTTAGTTTTTCAGTCCAATCAAAAGATTTTTTTGTGAATAGATAATTATTTTTATTTTTTGCAATAATTTACACGCAGTTGTGACCGCGCTTTAGCTCTGGTAAACCTCTTAAGTATGAAAATGTAGGCGGGTTCGTCCACTGAACGACACACGGCCTCGCTACGCACGCGTGGCGTTCAAACATATGAACCGCGCTGCTAACAAGGCAAACCTCTCCATGCACGTGCTACGTACTCATTGGACGGTAGACTTTACTCTTTGATGCACATGGAGCTACCAGTTACCGGGTAATGTCTTATATTGACTTGAATGTGCCTCAGCGACTGACGGTGGCGCGTGTGTTGGATCATTTAGCTCCCTTCAAAATGGTTGAGCTGAATGGTGCTGATCCATGCGTCATGTTAGTGAACGGGCGCCGTTAGTTGGGACTAGTCATCTCTTAGCTGCCACGGCTAATTTGAATAATTAAATTTTTGGATTGTTTTTAATTATGTTTTGCTGAACTCTGGACGCTTTTAACGTGTACGGTTTTCGTACATCGTTCTCACCTATAGTGACAACATTAAATATGTAACAAATATATTTGTAACATCAATATTATTTAAAAGAGTGTCCATGTAGTTTATTGCCATTTCTTCTCCATAGTTACCTACTACGCTTTCGAATGGGCAACTTCTTACCTCCAATCCTGCGAAGCGACGGGCAGAATCTCGTATGATATATTTTTACCTTATATCTCAGCTAAGGAAAGATAGGTTACAGTTAATACCGCCGACATGCTACTACCCCTTTTTTACGTTTTTGTTAGACTCTTTTGTCATACTCTAGAGTAAAACGATCGTGATCGAACTGTTTTCAATAAAAAGATGGCGGTGGCGTGCTGATAGCGGTCTCCAAAGAACTAAAACCAACTAGTCTCACTCTGTCACCCCCATTATTTCTAGCAGAACATAAAATAATAAAAATTCCCTCTTATAATTATAAATACCTACTTGTATGTGCTGGACTGTGCCTGTCGTGGACTTTGTCAATTCTCTGTCGAATTTGGTGGACGATCCCTGCATAGAAAACATTATTTTTACAGGTGATTTTAACCTACCTACGCTGAACTGGAATAGTACTAATTCGTATATGACCTGTGCCTCTGATGGGAAATATTCAAATACAGGTCGACATCTGTTAAACTTTTGCTCACATTTAGACTTGAATCAATTTAACACACTTACTAACTCTAATGGGTGGTTTTTAGATCTTTTCTTCTGCAATACACATGCTGTTGCTCATAACCCTAGCATCTCACTCTTGCCAATAGATACTCACCATCCCTGCTTTTACGTACAAATACCTTTTACAAAACCAACGCAAATACCTAAACATAAAAATCTTAAACTAAATTATTACAAATCGAATTATTCTGATATCAATACTGAGATTGAAACTGTAGATTGGAACAATTTACTTGACGATTTGCCCCCCGATCAGGCAGTTGCAATATTTTATGAAAGGATCTATAAATTCATTAAATTGCATACCCCCACTCACAAGCCTAAAAGTCTGAAATACCCATGTTGGTTCACTAAATCTCTTTTGCACATATTCAAAAATAAAACTCGCGCATGGGTTAAGTGGAAAAAATACGCAAACACTAACTACGAATTATTTTCTATTTATAGAACAAAATTCAACAAGGAGGCGGACGAATGTCAAAAAAAATATATGAACGGTGTGGAGGATAGTGTGGTCAAAAATGTTAAGGCGTTTTGGTCATATGTTTCTAGTCGTAACTCCACTAATAGTATTCCAGCAACAGTTCACTATCTCCAACAGTCCTGAGATGACCCTGTTGCTGCTTGTAATTTATTCTCAAATTTTTATCATTATACGAACCATCTTCATATGATACTTCATGGGTAATCCTGTCCAAATCCACGCGCCAATCCTGGTAGTGATATAAATATTTGTAATCTGCACTTTTCATAGCAAAAAATACGACAGGAACTACAATCACTGGATCCTTCGAAAGGACCTGGGCCAGATGGTATCCCTTCAATATTTTTAAAAAGCACAAGTGACACACTGTGTTCCCCTCTTTTCATAATATTTAATAAATGCCTTTCCTGTGTGGTTTTCCTCGATGTATGGAAACAAGCGAATATTGTTCCAGTTCATAAATGTGGTTCTAAGAGTGATGTATCTACATATCGCCCAATCTCTTTGTTGTCAGGGCTATCAAAACTTTTTGAAAGAATAATGCACAATGAGATTTACCCTACTCTTCATAGCATCTTAAGTAATGTTTACTTTTATTCCCTTTATTTTTATATTGTTCTTACTAACAACTAGTAGATCTGTTTTTTAATCTGTGGATAACGTTGTGAGTAGTGTGTTTGATACTCCTATTAACATCTAATCTATATATACCTATTAGCACACTGCTGTTTGTTTCCCCTATTAAAAAAAAGTGTTATTTCTTCACTTCTCGCATAAATGTATTATTTTCTTTTTTTTATTTTCTTTATGATTTAAATAAATAATAATTATTAAGAATAATAAAGGCTCCTTCCTATAATCAGGCGCATCAGTCGGATAACTACTCTGTTGCTAATTAAGATAAAATTTATTTCCATTATTCTTTTACGATAGTTGAATTTATTACTTTATTAAATTTTTTAACTATTTAAACAATAAGCAATCCATACCTTTTAGGAGATTCAATAATTTGATTCATAACAATATGTTTTAATTTATTAAGGGGTATTTTTTGGATGGATTTCGTAAGAACGGAATTTAAAAGACATTATTTTATTCGAATCCATCCAATTAAAACAAGAACTTCAGAACTGGTAGCTCGATAAATGCTAAATGATTTTATTTCTGTATGTACGTTTATACAAACACTTTTGCACGTCATTCATATTTTTTTAAACTAGATGAGGTCGGCGTTTATTATCTGATAAACTCTTCTGACTTTCTCTTCTCTTTCTCGTTCTTTTAAAGTCCAGGCATAAGCATTGTCAGATCATTTGAATACCATGTAGATTGATGTCTGAAATGATCTTTGTGGAATACACACATTGACTGGAGAGTCCAGTCAAATCAGTGTACGCATTTGTCAGTAATCGTGTAGCTCAACTCAAAACTTCAGGAGCTCAACGATTCTACGAACAATACCAAACGAAGGACATTTGGGTAGACCGCATAATAAGCAAAGGTAAGTATTCAACCTGTAAAATTAATGACATTTATACCCAGGTATAGCCACGGTTGAATAAAACTTTGCTTATAAATCAGGTGCCAAGGGAATCGAAATAGCAACAATTGGAAAACTAAAACCAATTTTTCATAGATTTTTGCTGGTGTTGATTTGTGCAAAAAAAAATGATATTCTACCAACTATATTATACCAACCTATCCAAGAGTTTAAGTAGGTCTCTCCAACACGAGGCGAGGTGGAGATGACAATACAAAAAAAACTTGGTTTAAGGAATATCGTTTCCAGTCTGTTGACACAAAATAATTCAAATATATCCAATAGTTTATTCACTAGAGTATGCTTAGATGGTTTGGCCATGTTGAGAGGATGAATGAAAGGAGCATAGCAAATGTTATTTAGAAGGCAAAAATAAGTGGAAACGCCGGGAGGGGACGTCCTAGGAGGACATATGGTGACCTTTTGGTGATGTTCTTCAGAAAGGTCAAGTGCGTAGTACTCGCAACAGGTGTGCGTGTATGACCAGATGTATGAAGTTAACCTATGCAAAAGCAGTATGTAAGGACCCCTATGGGAAGAAGGCGTGAGTTAATGTTACGGTTGTTTATTCACTTTAGGTAGTCGGCTGATCGGCAATACCCATGGTCGGCCAATCACTACCATTTAGTTTGTTTGAATCACTTCTATAATATACACCAGTTCATAGAACGTGAAAGCGTTTTTTTTACTGTGGCATAAAGCACCACAATCTCCTGATTTCGGCAGCCACCCGCTACACTCACGCATAAGTAGTATTCGCCGTCCAAGGCATAGTTTAACCATCCCCGACGATGCCTCTACCCTCCTCCAGTAAGTAAAGCCACCATCACAGTACACAAGCACAAAACCCGATCCCCAAAGCCGTCCAAACTTACCGCGCACCGCGACGCCCCAATAAACGTTTGCCCCGACCAAAGCTCGATCCAAGCCGCGCCGCTGAGCTTTAAATTCGTGCCATAATAATAATAATTCCGATCCAGCCTGTCCCTTACTGCCCTTTTCCAGAGATGTCCCTAAGCCAAGGTTTGTCCCCCACAGGGGGGGCCTTTTTTAAGCCTTGGATGGAGGCCTTAATTTTTTAAGGTAACATCGGTTAAGCAGCCGACAACCTCCTCGGTTGACCAGCGAGACGCCATTTACACAAAAGAAAACACTTCTTTAATTTTGTCTGTCTGTCAGTCTGCTATGACCCTTTTTCTCCACGTAGAGGTAAAAAGTTGAAATATTTCAAATACGTAGGTCTACGATTACTTGGAACTCAACACCGAAACAAACTCAGATTTCAAAGTCTCTTGTAAAGTATTATGTAAGTACACCGTAGAAAATCCTATTTCGAGTTGGAGCAAGTTTTCAATTTCATCCTGCAACTATAAGTCTGAAATCGCCAACCATTGCAGTCTTGAGCAAGAGTGGTGACCAATGCTCGTGCCTTCTCTGCATGAGAAGAGGCCTTAGACCTGCAGCGACACAATAATAGACTTTTATTATTCTTAACAAACTTTATCACACAGGCTTTTCAACTCCGAATTTGAGGAAATGTAAGTGAATTTTTGGTACAATCGAAAATAAAATTTTACCTCTTCAAATCCAAAATTATAGGCACGTTCACAAAACCTCATAAAAGCTGCTGAAATTGCACAAAATATGCTTTATATCCATTAATATAATTGTTTTGATATTAAAATTAATTATTACCGGGATTTGAGCGGGTGCCGGATTTCCCGGGATCCCTGACCATCACTAACGTTTAAAGTTAATAATTGAAATTTAAATTAGAACGCGGGCCTTCAAAAGGTAGATTTCCTGTTTTATCCCGTGTTATTGTTTTTTTGCGTAATGGAAAAAGTTGTTAGGGATATGGTAAATGTTTGTTATTCTTTTGTAACTTTTTGTGAAGTGTCAAACGCAGATTTTTTACTAATGTAAGTGCCTCATATTACCAACTTCTTCGTTCCACAATCTAATATTATGTTTATTAAAGATACGGTTAAATAAGTACAAGTAATTTATTTTCTATACATATACAGTAGTAGTGCTTAAAAGAAGGATAAGTTTACATTTGTGAGATACTGGTGCTTGAAAAAGGGATTGCAAGCAAAGCTTATGGCACAAGTCACCGAGGCTTACATTGGGTGCTTCTGTGAGACTGAAAAGAACTAACAATAAAAGAAATAAAAACACAAATAACACTTAAAAAGGCCTGATAAAGGCCTGAACATTTTAAAATAATCACAGCAAGTTTTGGGCTAAAAGGACCCTTCGTTTAAATAAGAAGGATGATTCGATGAAGTTTTGTATGGCGACTAAATAAACGTGAGTCAACCAAAAGTCACAAAAACGATTCATCAGCAAAAAAAAAATATAGTTTTTTCGACGCCCTGTTGACGCGACGCGATGCACTCTTTTGGATTTTCAATTCTCGGTTTAACTTCGAGAGTTTACAATACAGTGCGCGATTTTAGGTTCGTACGAACGTCGAGTTAGTCAACGCCTCGTTTTGAAAATGTTAAATGCTGAGAGATACAGCCGCGTAACAACAAGAACGAAAACCAACGTTACATTGGAAATTATTTATTAAGTTTTCCAAATATTCGTAGGCTAACACCACGCACAGTCATAACTTAGGTTTAAAAGCCCTGCTATAAATCAAAGTCACAGTGCGCTAGGCCTCGACTGCGGACTCACCGACCAACGAAACTGTGTTATGGTAGATAAAGCAGCTCTTATACGCTTAAAGTCTGAGAAAAAAAAGCCTTTACGGCACAGGTGACGTTTCGCCGTTTCATCTTTTTGCTTAAGACTTTTTTTGCTGATGAATCGTTTTTGCGACTTTTGGTCGACACACATTAATTTTCTCGTCATACAAAACTTCATCGAATATCCTTCATATTTTAGCACAGGGTCCTTTTAGCCCAAAACTTGCTGTGATTATTTTAAGATGTCAAGGCATTTGTCAGGCCCTTTTTTTTAAATATTATTTCTTATATTGTTAGTTAATTTCAGTCTCACAAAGAACCCAATGCAAGCCTCGGTGACTTGTGCCACAGGCGTTGCTTGCAATCCCTTTTTCAAGCACAAGTCTCTCATAAATGTAAAATTATCCTTAATCTAGTTTTAAGCACTACTACTGTATATTTTTTAAATAGAAAATAAATATACTGAGACTTATTTAACCGTAGTTTTTATAAAAAATAACATTATCTGTGAACGAAGAGGTTGGTAAAGTGAGGCACTTACATTAGTAAAAAATCTGCGTTAGTCACTTCACAAAAAGTTACAAATAATAACAAATATTTACCATATCCTTTTTTTTTCTGCTCGAGGGATCTGTCCGACTCTTACTGTCTAAAAACCAACCCGGTGTTCCATCTCACACCTACGTCGGGGTCGCGGGAACGTATGATTCTTCCGCCACCCCGACTGGTGCTGGCCTGCCTCGGCGGACCCCCTCGTGTTGGGAGGGGGAGTGAGGTGTTAGACTCCCCCCGCAACGTCTAAGAGGGGCGCGCGTGGAACACTACGCGCCGCCACCTCTGGTCCTGATGTATGGGGGGCGGTGGACGTCTCCGAGTCCGCCGTCCCTGGACCCATTTAGAGGGGCTGGAAGAGGGCCATGTCCGCCCACCGCCTACGACCAACCCCTTGCCCCTTGCGACGGATCTGATGAATGGCCCCGTCGCCTACCATTTTTCGGCCGCAGAGGATAGGGAGAGCGGCCAACGACATACCGACACTCCTTTTCCCCTGCGGCCCCACCGCAACCGCCATCGTACGGTGGTGACCCCGTTAAGGCCGCGGAAGGTAGGGAGAGCGACGCACCGCAATACCGGCACTCCTCTTCCGCCGCGGCCTTGGTCGCTACGTCGTCGGCTTATCTACAAAAACCCTGACGGGCGGCCCCTCCTTGGGTTCCTCTTAGCTTCACCGTGGGGTTCCAAACCACGGCTACTGAGCCCCCCCGCCTCGTCAATGCGGGAACCCATTGGTGGGACCATATCCTAACCTAACAACTTTATCCTTACCGCAAAAAAACAAAAACGGGAGAAAAAAAAAAACTACCTTTTGAAGGCCCGCGCTCAAATTTAAGTTTCAATTATTAACTTTAAACATTATTGCTGGTCAGGGATCCCGGGAAATCCGGCACCCGCTCTAATCCCTGTAATGATGAATTTTAATATCAACAAAATTATGTTACAGGATATAAAGCATATTTTGTGCAATTTAGCACCATATAAGAGGTTTTTGTGAACGTATAATTTTGGATTTAAGGAGGTAAATTTTAATTTTATATTATACCAAATATTCACTTACATTTCCTCAAATTCGGAGTTGAAAAGCCTGTGTGATAAAGTTTGAAATTGAAAATTTGCGCCAACTCGTAATAGTAGGTTCTACGGTGTACATTACTAGGGACTTTACAAGAGACTTTGAAATCTGAATCTTTACAAGAGATTTTTGTTTCGGTGTTGATTTCCAAGTTATCGTAGACTACGTATTTGATATATTTCAACTTGATACCTCTACGCGTTCTTGAGAAAAAGGGCCTTAAGAGACTGACAGACTGATAGACAGTTTCCTTTTTTTCCTTTTGAGATACGGACCCCTAAAAATTAAAAAGTGTACCAGTCGTATTTTTAACCAATACACAAAATAAATGTATTTTATCATTTACCCAATGTGGAAAAGACATTAAATGAAAGCACTGGCAATAAACATAAGCTCCCATAATATTATTAAACTCTTTTCACAGGAGTAAATTTACAATAATAATAAAAAATAAAAATAAAAATAAAAAAAACGAATAAATTACAGACAAAAATACATATGTAGTTTAAAATAAAAATTTGTAAAAGGTGGGTTACAACTGGTTGGCATAAGAGTAAAGACAGGTATTACATAATTATTCTGTAACCACAAGGTCTGTACATAAAATGGGTGAGCCGTGCCTCTTCAACTAGGTCGACCTGTATCTTAAGAGACAGTGATCAGCGATAAGGTATCTAAAATAAACAGGAACTTCTGAAATGTGTCAGTTGCTGTGGATGTGTATATAAATATTGTCTAACTTTTGTATGTATTTTGCTTGTATGTAGTATGTATTTTTCCTAAACATATAATAACGGTAAAAATCGAGGAGAGGGGAGTGCAACTCAAGAATGTAGGAGAGTGTATGTGAATGTATGTAACTGCACACCCATGTGTATGGAGTGTAATATGAGTGTGCAGCGAGAAATAGTTGTTATTATTATTACCAAATATATGTAAGTAGGGACTCGGTTTGTAAATTGTCTTATTGAAGTAGCCATTCTGTCTTTAGACTTTACTTGATATCTATTGAGGTCGCGGATATTGAGGCCTTTGTGAGTTTTTTTTTGTAAATAAATGCGCTAAGTGTGTGGTATTGGTGTCTGGCGAAATATGCTTTATGCTGAGTGCCTGGGGGAATGTTGGTATGTTTGTTTGGATCAGAAGGAGGGACGCAAGCTTGTCTTTTAAGTACCGATCGGAGCACAAAGAGCTGATAGACAGTGAGCACCTTACATTCCGAGTACGGTTGTGTTGTAGGATAGCGGTACGGCTTACGTAGCATTACTTTTAATATAGCTCTCTGTGCCCTTTCAACTTTTATCAAACTGGTTTTAGTTGCGCCACCCCATACCGTAAGACAATACCGAGTGACGGGTTGACGCAGATCATAGAAGACCATTTTCAGAGTGTCAGGGTTAGCCGACTCTCGAATCGACTTAAAAATGTGTATCAGTCTCATAGTCCTGGAGGTCCAGGCATTAAGCTGTTTATCCCACCGTACGAGTAACCCCGCATCAAGTACTTACATTCTCGGAATTTGTACACCAATATATTTTAAATTCTCGGTTCTTGTAAGTATTCGACATTGACACGGAGGTTATAGCCGTGAGCAGGCTAATATCGTGAATGTAAAGTCTGGAGCGGTATTCTGGCGAATAGAGAAAGGCATATAGGACGTCTTGTCAAAGTTAAGCGTTAGTAGATTTAGGTTAAGCCATGTTGTTACTTTGGTAAGTGCTGATGCTGCGCTATTTTTAACGCTATCCCACCTTGCCCCATCAACAATAATAACGGTGTCATCAGCATATGCAAAGATTTTAGTATCAGGTAGGGTCATTCTGCACAAGTCATTTACGTAAATGAGAAATAAAATGGGACCCAAGATGCTTCCCTGTGGCACTCCGTGAGAGATCAGTTCCTCATCACTAAGGAGGTTACCTATTTTAGTGATTTGGGTTCGATTGGTGAGATAATCCTTAAATATTTGAAGAGCGATGCCTCTTATACCAAGCTGTTCCAATTTAGCGAAAAGTAAGGGAACAGAGACTGTGTTGAATGCCTTCGAAAGGTCAAGGAATATACCAAGACATTTAGTTTTATTGTCCAGGTTCCCAGCAACCAACTGCGTCAAGTCTAGAACTGCATCTTCGGGTGAGATTTCAGCACGAAAACCGTATTGGTTATTGGCTATGATCTGGACAGGTTAGACTATTTTGGGACGATTTAAAAGCTACAGGCTCAGCTGCGCGGCTTGGCTCGAGTAAAGGTCGGGGTGGACGTAAATTGGGGTATTGCGGCGGGGCGGCGAGTTCGGAAGGTAGGCGATCGGGTTTTGTGCTTGTGTACTGTGCTGGTGGCTTTACTACTGTAGGAGGGTAGAGGCATCGTCGGGGATGGTTAAAGAACGCCATGGACGACGAATACTACTTATGCGGGAGTGTAGCGGGCGGCTGCCGAAATGCCACAGTTAAAAAACGCTTTCGCGTTTCATGAATTGGTGTATTTTATAGAAGATACTTTTTCAAACAAACTAAATAGTAGTGAATGGCCGACTGTAGGTTTTACCGATCAGCCGACTACCTATAGTGAATAAACAACACATAACATAAACTCGCGCCTTCTTCCCATGGGCGTAGGCAGAAACCACAGAACGCCACCTGTTACGATCCTTACATACTCCTTTTGCATAGTTTACATAAAACTTTTGAGCACATTACTCGATCTCTACGCACGCTAATAGCGCACCGCGCACTCGTCTGCTTGCCAGCTGGATAGGTAGGTAAGCACTGCAAGCGTATGCATTATGTGTCTGAAGAGATCATAGCCGCTACATGTCTGAGTACATTGGTTCAAAGTCCGAACATTACGTACAGATCACACGTAATAAGTAGGCTTTGGATACTTTTGTTCTAAGATATTAAGTTAAGTAAAGGGGTTTTTTTTTATAGAACAACTTTTCGCCTGTCTGCGATAGGGTGGTACCTACGGAGTGCGCCCGCGCCGTTGCCGCACATTCGCCCCGGAGACCGACTCACTTAAGGTTCGTTCACACTGCCGCGCGCGCCAATTTGCGGGAGCCTTTATTATCTCTGATGCGTACCTAACTGTCGTGATATCATATTCAAAGTCGGCGTGTGTGAAAGATTTGAATCATAATATTTACACTAATTGAAAACAGTATAGATAAAGGTAATTAATTACAGGATTGAACTATTTCCACACACTATTTCTTCGTCCCCTTTTTAGTGAACTTTTAAAATGTCCACCGCCTTGCTCAATACACTTTATTGCACGGTTTCATATGTAATGTTTTAGTTTCGATTCCCTATACAACCTGCAGTATGTGCTGAATCTCTTGATACGTAACTCCCTTGTCTTGGATTAAATTTTTCACTGCTAACACGTTTTCTTCCGGAACAGCCGTCAAAGGGAGACCACTTCCCCCATCCCCTAAATTTAGTCGACCGCGCTTGAATTCGTTATACCAACTGTGTATAGTTGGTATAACGAATTCAAGCGCGGTCAACACTCAAAGCAATTATTTCAATTAAACCTTTTACAGGCACTTTTGAATTGTCAGGGATTCGGTCAGTCAGAAATATGAAGCTAGTTGCCCATTCAAAGCGAAGTAAGTACCTATGGAGAAGAACGGGCAAGAAACTCCATGGACACTCTTTTAAATAATATTGATGTTACAAATATATTCGTTACATCATTAATGTTGAAACTATAGGTGAGAACGATGTACAAAAACCGTACACGTTAAAAGCGTCCAGAGTGCAGCAAAAAATAATTAAAAACAATCCAAAAAAATAATGATTAAAATTAGCCGTGGTAACTAAGAGATGACCAGTCCCAACTAACGGCGCCCGTTCACGAACATGACGCATGGATCAGCACCATTCAGTTCACCCATTTTTAAGGGAGCTAAATGATCCAACACACGCGCCACCGTCAGCGAGACGTTTGACACGGTTGTATTAGAAGGGTCTTCATCCATGAATGCCATTTGAAGTCTATCGTAGGATTCGTCCGGTTTAGGCGACACTTGAAATCGTAAAAAAATCATCTCGCAAAATGTTCTCGGCGCAGATCCATTTTTAATGAGACACGTTTTGAATTGGAACGAACCTATTTTACGTACAAATAATCATAACTGGCCAGTCTCTTATACATAAAACTTTGTTATCGCAATTCTTTCTGAGTGGCCTGGTACGGTCTACAAATTTGGTTATGCGTTTACAAAAGCTTTATTCTTTTACTTTTTAACACAATTTTCTTGAATGTAAACAATATTTATGTGAGTATAAAGAAAGCTATGACCGAACTACAAATTTAGGTTTAAGCTTCCTTAAATTATCAATTTTATTTAACGCGCTTTACATATAGGATAGCTATGGGCGAATTGCAAATTTGGTTGTGCATTTGAGTAGGCTGTATTCCTTTGTGATAAGGCTTAAATTTCTTTAAATCAATTTTTTTTTGCCTTGTTATGACGCGGTGGTTCCAATTTAAGGTAAATAAAATATTTTTTCGTGAAAACTTAACACATAACTAAGACGGAAGTCGATTCAGACGCTGATTCTGAGTAAACTACTTCCAGTTCTTGCGCTTATTCTGTTACACGTTGTATAAGAGCAGTTGGTGTAATAAATTGAAAAACAAAATACTTAGAATATTGAACACACATAAACATGCTGCATTTTCCACCTTTGTGCTTCTGACTGGCCTAAATATTTATTTATTTATTAGTACGTTAACTGAAATTGAGCAGTGGTAGCCCAGTGGTAACGGCCGCGACTTACGAGTTGTAGGTCGTGTGTTCGAACCCAGACGCACTTTACTTTGTGTAAATTATTTCATCACCACTGCTCTCAAAACGGTGAAGGAAAACATCGTGAGGAAACCGGCTTGTCTTAGAACCAAAAATTCGAAGACATGTGACTTCTACCAACCCGCAAATGGCCCGCGTGGTGGTTTATACCCCACTGCATCTCTCAGAGAGGAAGCCTGTGTCCCAGCAGTGGGAACAAAATAGGCTGTAATGCTAACTGAAATTTATGCTAATAATAAAGCTGTAGAGTTTGTTTGTCGAACAACGTTACAAGTCGAAGTCGATTTTTTTAAGTAGTAGCGTGCCATAATGTCCTGGCTCGTTTGACACCTCAACTCTTGAGGTAGGCTAAAGGATACAAGGATGCGACGGGGTGAGTCGGGGGAACAAGAAATTTCACGCCGACGAAGTCGCGAGCAACAGCCAGTAATACCATAAAACACAAACCAAATTGTAGTAAATCTTGTTGCCTACAACTTCCCTTTGAGTCTGAATAATAATCCTACCAAGGACTGACATCAACCTTCTCGAATAACGGTGACCAGGTTCAAGTGTAATGTCATTTCAAAAAACTTGGTAGCACTCGACCAAGATTGGGTTTTGATAATAAAATGATCCCTACTTTGTTGTCGTGTGATCCGTGATCTTGTAAGATCTTCGCATATCTAAACCGCTAAAAAGATGTTTTCTCGACCGAAAACGGGTCGCAAAAACTACTGAACCCGTACATATCAGTACCACTTGAATTTTATCCAACCCTTTGCTACTTCTGCAGGGTTAAAAATCTAAATCAAAATCAAGTCATTTATTCAAATTAGGCTGAAAATCAGCACTTTTCGAAAGTGGAAATTACATAAGACAGTCCCGTAAAACGCCCGCCCTTCACCACTTCCTAGTGCTTTAGCTGGGAAGAAGAAGCGGCGCAACAAACTCAGCAGCACAGCTGTCTGATCAGTAAGAAAAAAAACTTGAATCTATACAATAATAGGTATGCAAAGAAATTAAAATTTCGAGACACATAACATCATATTAAATTATCTTATACAACGTAACTTACTTAATAAATAAAAGCCTCCAGGCATAAAGGGCGTGACAGCTTACATAATTATGCAACACTCATTAATTGAATGTGAATATTATTGAATAACACCAACACACCAACGATAAACTATGACGATCGAAGTAAAATAAATTAACAGAATAATTACTATAACAATACAAAACCATGGACAGCAAGACGACCAGTCACCACAAGCAGCACCCGTTCAGCATAACGCAAAGATCAGCCAGTACCCCCCTCGCCATATTTGAGGGAAGGAGGCAACCCGACCCCCGACGCTACCGCAAGCAATGACGAACTTGCTGCCGGTAGCTCCGGCAAGAATAATTTATGACCAATTGTCGAGGTCGCTAGCTAACCACATATTGCTAAACAACTCATTAAAAACATCATGTCAAAATAAAGGAAGATAACTAAAAATTGTTTACTGACATAGTCAAATAAAAAACAAATATATGAACTCATATACCCTGTCAGGGCAAGCTGATTCTGGAGAAAGAACATTAACATTGTCTTGAGTTAATCACAGCGACCAACTATTGACGAGGGTTGGATTTTACTTGAGCTTTAAACGCATTAAAAAGCAAATCTAGCAAAAAAGAGGGTAGCTTGTTATAAAAGGTTACACCAAGCCCAACAAGTGAGTTATGAACCTTATGAATCTGGTGAAAGGGAGCACGTAGTTTGTTCTTATTTCTAGTGTTAACATTGTGAAAATCACTGTTTTTAGTGTATTGTGTATATTTTGCCTAATATATAAGATGTTGGCGACGATGAATTGTGATGAATGGGATGGGATGGCGTGAGAACACACTCTGGCTCCTAGCTGATAAATTTCTCGTACAGCCCGTTTTTGAAGGACGATTATATTTTGAATATCAGCGGCTTTGCCCAACAGCAGAATACCGTAGGACATAATGCTGTGGAAATAACTAAAATAGACCAACCGAGCTGTATCAACGTCAGTGTATTGTCTTACTTTCCTGACGGCGTAGCCGGCTGAACTGAGCCTCCCCGCTAGGCTTGATATATGTGGGGATATATGTGGAAAAAATGCAGAGTCTACAGTTTCAAGAAGCTCTTTATCTAAGACGATGTTGGGTCCTAGATTTTTAACATTCGGTAAGACGAACTTTAATCATTTGGTTTTCTTGGCATTGAGAACTAGGTTATTTGATGTAAACCAATCCTTAACCATTGAGAGTGCACTGTTTACGTTAGTAAATATACTCGTGCTGTAAAGAGAAGGAATGAACAACCCGTGTTGTTGGATAAAAAATACTGTATAAGAGGCTACCAGATGTACCGTTGCGTTCTTTTGATTACCTTATGACGTTGCGTCGTCGTTTTGAAACTTATTTGGAAGTATCAATAACAGGGTGTAAAGTTCACCCATCCTCCTTAAAAAAGGAAGATCCTCCACCAAAAGGGTGTTGTGTTGGATGGGCAACTGCCCCACTAGTCAATCAACGACCGGAACAGTCGTTGTATACACGCTGAAATTTTAGTGGTTGTTTTCCCGCAGCGTGGTCGCACGATCTATGAATAAAAAACTGGCAAATGCATTATTGGGAAAAACCAAGCAAATTTTGCTTTACAAATCTCTGCTCTGAACATTTACGAATCTCTGCTTTTTATCACTTGCACTCGGCGGAGCGTGCGTTTCAAGTATTCTCAAGCTATAGAGTTGATGAATAGTTTTTTTTTTCTTCATGATTCTGTAGTACTACTGAGGGCAAATCGCGATAATTTTGCGTGACGTCAGTGTGATGCGTAGTTCGCATGGGGCGATGTAGATACCGCCACACTTATGTCTTCTTCTTCTTCTTTCGTATTAATACGAACGAGAATATCTCAGTCGCCATAAAATTATCAGCCAGCCTTCAAGGAGGTAGCGTGACTGAACACACAGGGTGTGCGCGACTTATGCGTATCGCCTCTGCGCTGCCACCGAAGACGCCGTGGGAGTGGTGAAGTTTTTGGCCAACAAAAAACACTGTCGTGCCTTCGATACGAATAAAGCTGGACGCGCATCTAGACGCGCTGCGGTCATCGCATTTTATAAATCTTTCGATGAAATAGTAGGTATGCAATGAAACGACGAAAATCCGCGCCAAACGACCCGCATTTCACTAAAATCATGTGGCGTGTGGCGAGTGCGGGGCTACAACAGAAATACTCTTTAAATAATGGTTACGATTCGGCGCGCACGGCGCGCACAATGCGGATAGATGCGGGATCGTCCAAAAATGCAATGACTACGGCGCGTACGGCAGGGTCAAGTTGCGCGTCCACCTTTAGAAGAATGCAACGTAGAAGCAGCTGTGTTGTGTTGTTGAAGTTCAGTTATAAGTAGGTGACAGTTATTTGACCGGACCCACCACCAGCACACAGCTGTACAAGGATCAGAAATCCGTACCCAAAGGGTGCCGGGTAATGTCTTATATTGACTTGAATGTGCCCTGGCGGCTGATAGTATGTCATGCTCACTCAAATGTTTCGCTGACGGTGGCGCGTGTGTTGGATCATTTAGCTCCCTTCAAAATGGTTGAGCTGCTTGGTGTTGATCCATGCGTCATGTTCGTGAACGGGTGCCGTCATTTGAGACTGGTCATCTCTAACTGCCACTGCTTATTTTAATTTTAATCCTATATTTTGAATTGTTTTTTCACATTTTTGTCACATATAGAAGCAACAATAATTGTGTAGTATCCTTCGAGTGACTTGCCCGTTCTTCTCCATAGTGATCTATGTTTTGAAATGGGCAACGTGCTTCAACTTTCTGACTAACTGACGGACTGTTTGACAACTCAAAAGTGCCCAGTTCAAGAGTGGTTTAATTTAATTTATTTATTTTTATTTTATAATTTCATTCACAAGGCAACTACAACATGTGACAATCACAGTATATCACTAGCTCATGTTATAGGTTTCGAAATGATTATTACCCAAAGCGTTATCGCACAACATGACCAGCAACAATAATAACAATGATGTCAACAACAGCAAAAACCTTAGTTCCAAAATAATACAGGTACAAGTTCTGTACGTCTGCCCACTTCTGCCGCTGCCACGTCTACTTAGGCAGGGAATGTGTAGGAGACCAAACAGAGACCAACACGACAGGTAAAGAACATAATTGAGATAAATTTACATTAACGAAAAAAACATTTAAAGCGTTACAATATTGAAAAGAAAGAGTACGTATATTTCTTCTGAAAACAGCAGCACGAGAATCGAAGATGTTAATACTGGTATTGACTTTGGAAATTTCGTAAAGTCGACACATTCTAACGACACGGTTGAAATAGGAGATATTATTTGTACAGATCAGAAGTGCAAAAGTTTTTGGTATTCGCGTGTTATACCTAGTATTGATGTTTATGAGGGACAGCAGAGCTTAAGAGTCCAGCTTAGAATGTAGGATCTTATGCAGGTTTATTTAGTCCTGCTGTTTGCGACGAGCATGCAAAGTTTCCAAATCGAACTTAACAAGGCGTTCGGAATAGCTATGTAGCGTTCTAGAGAAGCCGTACCGGTAAGACACCCTCTTAACGTATTTTCTTTGCACACTCTCAATTCTGAAATAAATGCTCTGAGTTTGAGTCTCTTTTCTCCTAATTTTCTTATTTTCCTGTAGCATTATTCTGAGCGATGTCCGTTATGCGTGGATGTGACGCATATTTTCCCCCCAAATTGTTTTTTGTTGTATTCCCTCTCTGCTTCAAGTTTATCGCAAATAAACGAATATTCATTCCGTTTTTCTTTTTCTGTGAATTTTGATGACACCTTATCGTGTGACGCTCAAATCGGAGTTCCCACAATAGCAGTCACTCCAAATCTTTGTTACTGAAACAAATGAACAAAGCCTCGTGATTTAAGCCCCCTATCGCTATCAGCGACCACACAATGTGATAGTGCGGTTTAATCCTGGTCGCAGTATTCTAACCTTGCTGATTACTTGATACCACAAAGCTTCTTATTGCACTATCGCTGTGGAACCGTTGCCATATGTGTGGCTTAATTTTAAACGGCTATGTGTGATAATCTGTACGAGTATTAATATTCTAAATACGTAATGGTCAGAGCTCTAACTGTATAAGTTTTGATATTATAAGATACTTCTCAAAGTATTTAAAAGTGGCCTTTAATTCTAATAGGTTTTCAGGATGCGAAATGTCCTAACCAGTGTAATTAAACTTAACTGACAGTTCGAGCCGCAAGCATTGCTTAGGGCCTGTTTTTAGCCATAAAAACTATATACAGACGAGCTATATTTATGGATTCGAAACAAAGTGTGTTTATAAGTCTGTGTGTTGCATTATTTTGCCTTTACCAATGAACCGATTCAGATATTTTTATCAAAGAATTAACTTGGTATTTTGACATTTAAAACATTCTAGAACAATTCTAGAATGTTTTAAATGTCAATGTCTTTAGGTGAACACAGTTTAGATGCAGAATAACTCACTATTCCTGGATTTTTTTCTTTGCAATTGCATATTTTAATCCCTGATACTCTTCTGTCAAAAAATGTCGGGAATGGATGATTTGTTTATGGTACAATTTTTTTGTTTTGTTATATTGGCACAACTGCTTTCCATTATGGCTTGGAGTTTGAGTTGCATCTGTTTTTTTAAATTCAAAACAGTGCTGTTTTTAGTTAGATAATAAATAGTGTGTATTGCGAATTTCATAATGCACAAAATCATCGAAGAAAGAGTTTGTCTTAAATTTTGCATCGCCAATTTAATTTCGTGTTCGGAATCACAGAAAATAGTACAGGAGGCTTACGGTGAATCGACTTTATCAAAAACACGTACTTATGAGTGGGACAAAGCGTTCAAAAGCGGTCGAGATTTGATAGAATATTTGCCTTGCTGCTGTATCAACGGTCATCAACGTCTTCAACTGAAGTTAACATCGCAAAAGTGAAGGAAATAGTGACAAAAATATCATTCAAGTTTGAGAGAGATAGTCGCTGAACTTTCTGTCTCACGAGTCTATCCGTAACATTTTAAATAATCACTTGGGTGTGAAACATGTTGCCGCTCGGCTAATCCTAAAGGACCTGCATTTTATCCTAAATCTCAATCGCATAAGAGTCGCTGAGGACATGCTCAAACGAGTAAATTCCCAACCCGTCCCAACATTCATGAAACGCATTGTTAATGGTAACGAGACATGGGTTTACGATTTTGACATCCAAACTAGTCAACAAGCTTCGGAGTAGCGCCTTCCAACTGAACCGAAACCGACATAACGGAGAATTGGCGGCGAGAACTGAACTCAATTCCGGAAAAAAGTTTTGATGATTGGATTATTCGTTTAAGTGTATCGTTTCTGAAGGAGCATTTTGAAGGCGATAAAATAATTTTGGATGAATAACTTACATTTTGTGTATTATTGATCTTTTCTCGGTACTTTCTTGACAGAGTAATATGGTTCACAACACATCGATCACACGCCAACTACTCATTACATTGACGTTACGCAAAAATCATGCATCGCGCAAGCAGAGTTTTTTCGTGCGATTAGTATAAGCAACGTCCCGACATCAATCGTAGGGCAGTGGCCCACCAGACACAACACCCTTCGGAGGATCCTCCCTTTTCTGGAGAGGATGAGTGAACTTTCCACCCTGTTCCTCATACCTCTAGAAAACAATCACTTTTTGTTTTAAGAAGCTTCTGCACTGCATTACATCTGTCCTAATACCAGGTGAATACCCAGCTATTCTTTTAGGCGTATGAGGCTTACTGTATATCCAGTTGTGTGGTATACGGCGCTCTACGGGCATTAGCGAAGAGGTTGCTATAAACGTACAGGGACGCGCTTGGGCCAACAAAAAAATACATTTAAGTGTTCATTTTATTGGTGAATAAATGTACCATACCACTTTCTTGGAACGCAAACATAAGCAAAATAAAAATAAGCCAGCCGAGTGTGTGGCCACGCAAAATAAAGGCTTCCGTATTTGGGATGAATTTATCCCAAAAACAAACTCAACTGTATTTGAAAAACTGGCTCTCACATAAATCGTTATACGTCACGGTCCACTCTCCAACCAAATTTTTATTAACAATTTTCGTACTTTTTCTTTCGTTGTGCGGTTTGCTTCTTGCCGAATTTCATGATTCTTAGATAGATGATTCTGACTGTAGACCTACGTATTTAATATAAATTTCAAATTTATACCACTACGCGTTTCTGAGTAAAAGGATCTTGACAAACTAGCAGACAGACAGTCGGACAACGAAGTTATCCTATAAGGGTTACGTTTTTTCCTTTCGGGGTGAAGGGGTTCGTCGTGAACACGGCCGTGTGTTATACGTGAATACGTTAACGTAACGAGTAATATTTACTGAGGTGGGTAGTGGTCTTGCCGTCAGTCCTGACTCGACGTAACAAATTCTTTGATTCTTAAGCTATGGAGTGGTGTTTATATATTTTGGATGTAGATGACAGATATGTAGCTGCAACACCAAACTGTATCCCCCTATTTTGTTTTCATCAGTTTTTTTTACTATGACAGCAAATTTACAGACGTATTTATGTCAAACATAATTACTTACTGCCTCGTTGGTCCAGTGGTCGCAAGAGCTACTGCTGAGCATGAGGTCCTGGGTTCCATTCCCAGGTCGGGAAAAGTGTTATTGGGTTTTTCTATCTAGAATTTCTCAGTAGCAGCCCGGGGTCTGGATGTGTGGTCGGTTGATGGCTATAGAATCACCCCCTATCACATGGGACTTAAGCAAAACTGGCGAAACTTGGGTATACTATAGGTAGACACCTCTGCCTAACCTTTTTGGGATTACCGGCGTGATGTTATGTTTATAATAACACATTACCCGACATGGGAATCGAAACGAAGACTTCTCGCTGAGCAGTAGCGTTTGCGACTACAATACCAACGAGGCAGTTGGACCGCGTTTGCATGGACGTAATTAAATTGCGGTGAGAGTTTTTCGCTCACTGAATTTTCAACTCTCGGCGCTATAGGCAGTACGTTAAAAATGCATTGCCCGAATTTTTACGTATGTGCAAACGTGGTCTAACATAAAAACTTTCCGATAAACCCGTCCCTGTATGCGTATGGCGGAGTATCGCTGAAACTGTAGGGAGGTATTATTGTACATTTGTTACCTTGTACATTTTAGCGAAAAGCTCGCCCTTAAGTACCAGTTAACTGCCTGTTAAATGGAAAGGAACTGCTTTTACATGTACGGATGTACTTGTGTTTACTTAGCAATTTTGTTTTCAGGATTTATTTACAAAAGAAATACGTATAAACAAGTCATGTAACATTAAATCTAAGTAAACTGAAGGCCTGTTTCACAGACTCGGTAAAGACCACCAGAGAAATGATAAAATATAACATTGCTTAAGAATAAAAGTTATTTATTTGAAGAAAATTTAAGTGAACCAGTTGTTAGTAAAGTTATGGGTTTATTGTACAGTGCATTTATGTTGCCTGTTTAAGGCATGCAAATTAATTACGCCAGATAAGTTTACTATTGGAAACCCAATAATATAATTATAGTTATTCAAGTTTTTTAATTATTAAACTTAAATACTGGGCTATCTAATTGACATAGGAAACCCTT
The DNA here is from genome assembly GCA_963555695.1 of Dasypolia templi. Lineage (NCBI taxonomy): Eukaryota > Metazoa > Arthropoda > Insecta > Lepidoptera > Noctuidae > Dasypolia > Dasypolia templi. The sequence continues at coordinate 4,297,926 of OY743137.1, read as the reverse complement.
TTTAAATTTATTTATTGATAAAATTGTGAAAGATTATTGTTTTTTAGGGATCCGTAGCCAAATGGCAATAAACGGAACCCCTTATGGATTCGACATGTCTGTCTGTCTGCCCGTCCGTATGTCACAGCCACTTTTTCCGAAACTAGAAGAACAATACTGTTGAAACTTGGTAAATAGATGTATTCTGTGAACCGCATTAAGATTTTTATACAGAAATAAAAATATAAATTAATTTTAGGGGTTCCCCATACTTAGAACTGAAACTCTATTTTTTATTTCATCAGTCCCATACGTGTATGGGGATAGGTCTTCAAAAATGATATTGAGGTTTAACTGAATAGTTTGCGCGACAGACACACCCAGTGCTAAAATGTGTCCCCCCACTCCCGTAACTTCTAAAATAAGAGAATGATAAAACTAAAAAAAAAATTAGTGTGTGAAAATTGGTTTCAACGAGATCTAGTAGTTTTTTTTAATACGTCATAAATCGTAACCCGCAATAATAAAAAAATACACTATTATTAAAACATCGATCAAAGTAACAACGAACTTAAAGCACTTTTATATTATGTTACTTGCTGCTACGGAGCCCTTCAAGGCGCGTCCGACTCGCACTTGGCCTCTTTTTTTCTTATAGTGCCTCCGCCTACCGGTGATTGTCAGTCTTTCATCTTTCAGTACCATGTAATGGACGGATTAACTATAATATACACAAATAACAGAAGTGAAGTGATTGTTAGTGCCAAAATAACAGTTTTTTTCTTAATGCATAATATGTGATAAGAATACATTTAATAACAATTTTTTTTTTTAATTTTTGGCCAATTATTTTAAGAAAATAGATAAGGTATAGTGACACATTACTGTTTTGCGACATCCACGCAAACGCAGTCGTGGGCACAGCTAGTTCACCATGTTTTAATATTTTACGCTGCATTTTGTTACATCTCGTGTTTCTTCTTTGTATTTTATAAATTAGCATAACCTACTTAATTATGTATGTATGTTACCATAAAAACTGCACGGGTCGATTGAAAATTAAGCTTCGCTTGCCGCGGTTGTTCTCGGAAGGGTTACCATTCATTATATAACGAGATCGAGACGTCCCCGTAGCATCGGCTCTAGTTTAAAACCAGCGCCAAGTACTTAGTTGTCTGGCATTTATGGTGAACGGGGTCTATTTGGCGCAGCCGTAAGGCAAAAACAGAAGAAGATAGTATTGTGTAATACTATCTTTCCTTAACCCGGGTCAAATAAATATATTTTTCTTCCAACTATGATTTAATTTCATCACAATCACACTAAAAACTCAGTACAAAGCGAGTCTTTAATGCTCTAGAGCAATAAAAATGTATGAAATTTCATTATTGCACAGTTTTTTTGTATCGCACCAAAAGGTGCCAATCACAATGGATTAGCTCTATTCAGCCAGCCGATTTCAATACTTACTTGTTCCAAATTTTAATAAATTTGCCCAACAAAACTCTTAACCTTACGTTTAATAATTGCTCAAGTACTCGTATAACTTTTAATTTCAATAATTAAACTTCTATTTTATCTGTTTGATATGAGTTTCTTTTATCTACTATTCCTATAGGTAATAGTTGAAAGAAAAGCAGATTATGCACCTCGCCTTAAGTAATTTATATTGCCCTCGTGCCTGTTAGATTCAAATCAGGCACTCAATGCAATAATAAATTACTTGGTGCTCGATGCAATAATCTACTATTCCTTCTTTCTTTACTTTAGATCTCTCCGTGCCTCGCAAAGCACGTTAAGCCGTTGGTGTCGGCTTTTATTCATAATTTTTTTACAGTCGTTACGTGTAGCCAGAAACTCAATAATCAAATATGTACATATATTTTAGTTATGTAAATTGCATTGTCCACGGTTCGGGTTTTGTAATCTGTAATGTATAGTGTATTTAGTAGTTTACACTTAAATTAATTAATAAATGATAACAAAGTTTTTTGTTGAAATAATTAATTACGCGCGTTTCATGTTTGTTTTCAGAGCCATTATGTTGATCAGTTATTACTGCTGAAAAATAGTACATTGTGATACAAGTGTGCTCTTTTGGTAATAACCCCCGAGGCGGTTTTATTCGATAAGGGAGCCGAGTGGGTAACGATCAATGCACACGCGTGTCACGTTTTTCAACACACTTGCGAGGAAAAAACAGACTCGTATTGTTATTATCTTTAATTGTTGTAGTGAAAGTACAATTCTCAAAATGATACCGAACAGTTTTTGTTGTCGTTTTTACAGTTTGTGTTATGGTATTGGTATTATTAATAATTTCGTTGTTTTCATACCGGTGTAAACATAGCCACTTTATGAGCTATTGTGTTGAAAAGTGGGTTAAAATGCTCTCTTTTTGTTGTTTTAGTACACGAGATCGACTGATTTTGATCAATTCTTTTTTGAGAAATGAAACAACGAGAATTAAGTCAAGGTAGGCAAGTTTGTGGTTTGACAAGTCGAGTTCTTTGTCTTGCACCTGGCACAAATGATTTTTTTTCAAATAATATAAGCATTCGTGGAAAATCACGAATATTCGCTTCAGGCTTTCCTTCGAGACTAACGTTTGATTATATTTTTACAAAACACAAGTTTTTGATCATAATAAATTATCATCGATTTCATAATATGGTCTACTTGAACATGGCTGTTTTTTCAACTTCGATTCAAAACATAGCAGACAAATACAAAAAAAAACAAGAGGTCACAATGTATTTTTCCGATTATTTAGCAAAACGTTCAAGAAATTTAAAAATCACACTTTATTCTTCAGCTATCCTAGAAATAAATTCAAAATGTTATTTTGCGAAAATAAGAAAGTAAATCAAAGTCGAATGAACAATATTTAAAGAGCACTAAAGTGATGAAATTATTAGCAGGTACTGAGACTTACACGAATGGTTTTGCGCCACGAAAACGTTATTTTGTTAGTCACACAGACCTTACGTTTCAATTATTTCAAGCTGTCTCATGCTGGGGCCACACCAACGGGAAACGCCGTTGAAGGTCGCGATGATGGACGTTAACCGTAGGTGTAGTCAGCACTTATCGCGATAGTTTGACAAGGGCTATCACCTTGCCATTTATCATTAGGTGATTACTCCGATGGCGGTGTTTTTTGGCACATCAAAGAACTTTAACTCGAGAATTATTGCGTTGAAGCGGCTACACTACGTTTGTCATTGTGCACAGTGAGCGCGACGGGATCTAAGAAACTCTGAAAACTAGTTACATTAGCGCCAATTTTTTCGTCAAACAAATGAACATGGACGTTGACCCTTCAAGTGTGGCCACTCAATTTTTCACGTTAATTATCGGAATAATTAGCGAGTTATTTAAGGCGATGACCTTGACCATTGCTGTGGCCCCAGCCTAACAATTGGAGATAAGAAATTGACAAAAATGTTTTTCTTTCGTGCAAGGCCTCGTGGCAAATGTTACTGCCAAAATATTCCACAATAATTTGGATTTGACATTGACAGCGCTTGAACGCGATTAAGAAGCGCTGATCGCGTTTAGTTTCGTTGGTGAGCATGGCATTCGATTAGTGACATAGGCAGAAGTATACGCAACTTTTTATCTTATCTATGCTGGAGGAACTGCGCAGAGAAGCTATTTAAATTAATTTTATACTCACCCTCTCTTGCATACATTCACCTTCTTTACCCAGAAGACAGTAAACCTTTCATTATTTTAAAGTTATTAAGTTCATATCCATACAAATATACTAATGGACAACACATAAACATAACATGACCTAACCATATAGTTTACCCACATTTCGCCGGTTAAGTTTAAGTCCTATGTAATAGGAGGCGAGCGTATTGCCATCAACCGGGCACAAATCCAGACTCCGGGCTGCTACTGAGAACTTCCAGACAGACAAACCCAATAACACGTTAGTCGACCTGGGAATCGAACCCAGGACCTCATGATCAGCAGTCGCTCTTGCGACCACTAGACCAACGAGGCAGTCAAATATACAAATATGTACTTACTAATATTAAATTGTTTATAAATTCGAAAGTAACTGTTTCCTTTTGTTCGTAAGCTCATACCATAGCCAGTCCGAGGCCTTGAGGTGTTGGATGCTGTAACACAGGCTATAAACCTCGTTCAGCAGAAGACGCTTATAATTAAACACAATTGTAACTGTTTTACTTATAAGCATAAATCGCTAATAGACTAATTGTGTTCCATGTTTGTTATTTTTTGTCTAGTATATATTATTATTACTTCAGGGAACATTAAACCAGTAACAGTATATTAGAAGCAAGCCTCGGCTAACATATATGGTGTATGTCGAAAGTCAATGCATTTATTCAAATAGCCACTTATCAAAGAACTTATGAAAGTGAACATTTACATTAAAATAGAATTGATTGAGGCGCTTCTTCCAAAAGTTAGTTTCGAATGGAAAAAAAAACTCCACTGTCACTCTTAATATGTTTTACAATATTCTGTAAACATTCATTATATTTTTATATGTGAAGACGATGCGCCCAGAATAAAAATATCGTAATAGGTACAAAGAATTTCAAATGAAGCAAAGACAAATAAATCAATCACGTGATAGGTACATGGTGCTCACATATTTACAAACATTGTAAAAGTATATGATTTTCAAAAAATATTAACAAGGAATAAGTCAGTGTGTGAGAACATTACTTGACAGTAAAAATAACAAATTATACAATTAAATTAGAAACCAGCAAGTTACAGGAAAACAAAGTAGATACAGCAACGGTCTGTGAGTTTAAAATAACTTACATACGGTTATCTGAAGTCTAGAATATATCGTTTGAATTACTAACGATAGAACGTGTCTTGATTCCAGCCTAGACTGGTTATTAAAATGTAAGCCTTTGGATAACTATCACGTGGATTGGTTAACAGTTTTAGGGTAGGACAGGTACAGTCATATGCTTGGAGATATACCAGGCCACTCATAAAGTATTGTGAATAAAAGTTTTTATGTATGAGAGACTGCCCAGTTACAGTCTATTTTGAAAATATGATTATTTTAGTAAGTAAAATTTGGTACGTTGCAATTTCAAAATTTCACTACATTTTGTTTGCGAGCCAATTAAAATTATCGTGTATCATTAAAAAAGGAGCTGCGCCGGGAACATTTTCGCGGTATGATTTTTTTCACGGTTTCAAGTGTACCTGAAACCGGACAAATCGTACAATAGACTTCAATTGGCATTCATGGCTGAAGGACCTTCTAAGGCAACCGTGTATAGTTGGTATAACGAATTCAAGACTGGTCGACTAACTTTGGGGGATGAAGAAAGAAGTGGTCGGCCGGTTGACAGCTGTTTCGGAAGAAAACGTGCTAGCAGTGAAAAAATAAATCCAAGACAATAGGCGAGTTACGTATCAAGAGATTCAGCACACTGCAGGTTGGGTCGGGAAGCCGTCACGAAAATCTAAACTTCCATCTTCGCGTGAGGAGGATAGTTTAACGCTGGGTGCCCCACAACCTCACCGATGCTCAGAAGCAGGCCCGGGTGGAATGGTGCCGTGATATGATAAACAAATTTGAAGCAGGCTCGTCTCGGCGTGTTTATGACAGCAGTTAGTCTTGGATTTATCAATACGATCCAGAAACGGTTTGGGTGTTTCAAAACAAATCAACGCCTACCAAAGTAAAGCGATCATTCTTTCGTTGCTTCTGCGGGGTGAAATTTTTGATCACTAGCTTTTTCAATTTGACTGGCTACTTTATGTAAATTCCTTTACGGAACCAAACAAGCATAAATGCTGAATGATATGCATACTTGGCAGAAGTTTTCTCACAAATGCTTGGCAGAAGTTTTCTCTGTTGTGAGCAACAAGCGACCAAACACAGGGCTCCACGGGCTACTGTTCCACCACTTCCTTGACTTCCTGGACAGCCGGTCAAACTCTAACTAACCAAGTAGCGTGTGACTTCTTTTTATTCCCGAAAATAAAAAATTCGCTCAAAGGGATACAATTTTTGTCGCCGGAAGATGCGATGTCAACTGCAGTTTTTGCGAAATTGAGACTCCTAATTTTTTGTTATATAATTGTTTTTTTACTAACTTACTTTTGGAAACTGGAGTTTCCAAAATAAAAATTGAGCTTTGCTTCGGGCAACCACAGTTGCCAAGATTGATTTTCTATTAAACGACTCAAAATTATATTTTTAGAGCATAAGGGTTACAACAGGTTATTTTAAACAGTAATCGAATAGATTATCTACCATCTGGGCACAAGATTGCAACATGACAGAAATAAATTTTATAGAAAATTTATATGTGAAGTTGTGAGTCGGCACTTTTGTTTTTTTTATTGCTTTTCTGTTATTGTACGCAACGCGTTTGCGGCCAAATAATGTCGAAAGTATTCTATTTTTTAATGTATATTACTATTGTTATGGTACCAAATTAATCTAAAAACCCTGTTATATGATATTTCAATATATGCCTTTCGTTCTGGTCCTGCTCCAAAAGGACGCATCAACTAATTGATTAGCATTTGAGAATACTGATGGAACCGCTGAAGATAAAAAAAAACTATCTTTGCATTGTATAAACTCAATCCTTTAGTATTGTATAATTGCTGAAACCATATGTAAGTACTATTAACATGGTATAAAGCTACCATTTACTAGGTACGTCTTTCATTGACTTGAATGTGTCCTGGCGGCTGAGAGCATGTCATGCTCACTCTAATGTTTCGCTGATGGTGACGCGTGTGTTGGATCATTTAGCTCCCTTCAAAATGGTTGAGTTGAATGGTCCATGCGTCATGTTCGTGAACGGGTGCCGTCAGGGACTGGTCATCTCTTAGCTGCCGCGGCGTATTTCAATTAAATTTTAGTTTTGAGTTGTTATCAACTTTATATTTTGGACGTTTCTAACGTTCTGCATCGTTCTCACATGCATAATTTCAACACGAATGGTTTAACCAATCTAATGTAAACATAATTTGATTTAAAAGAGTGTCCGTGGAGTTTCTTGCCCGTTCTTCTCCACAGGTACCCACTACGCTTTGAATTGGGCAGCTAGCTTCATTTTTCTGTCCTACCTTGACAATTCAAAAGTGCCTGTAATTGGTTTATTTGAAATAAATGATTTGAGTTTGTGTTTGACGACCGAGCGCGATGCATGTTTTTATGTAGTTTGTGGTAAAGTAAGTCGTTGTATGTATTTAGAAAATGGATTCTGATACAGAAAATAAGCTCAACTCCTTGTTGAGGCGACGTAATCAGGTGGCTTCACTGGTAGAACGACGAGGTAGATGTTAATCCTTGTCATTCTGGAGGCTAACTCGTTAGAACAAGTTCACAGTTGAAAAAAGAAAAAAAAAACATTCGATTAAAATTCCCTAATTTTAGAATTAGCGAATGTGACATTATATTGAATGGAGAAAAACTGGAATTTATTAATCAGACGGTTTTCCTAGGAATCACGCTGGACGTGAAATTACAATGGGGACCACATGTAACATCCTTGCGAGGCGGTTAAGCTCAGCCGCTCATGCTGTTAGAAAGATAAGACAGTGGACAGATGTAGAAACCGCGCGTTTGGTTTATTTTAGCTACTTCCACAGCATTCTGTCATATGGCATTTTACTGTGGGCTCGGGCTGCTGACATTGAATCCATTTTTATTTTGCAAAAGAGAGCTGTCAGAGCTATGATCAATCTATCTCGTTACGAATCTCTCAGGGAACTATTTAAAAGGGTTATTAATGACAGTACCATGCCATTCATTTATGAAAATATTATATATTTAAGAAAAAAATACATTATTTAAATAAAATAAGTGATATACATAATTGTAATACAAGAAATAAATATAAAGTAGATCAACCATTTTTCAGATAAGATAAATTACATACATCATTTATGGGGTACTGTGTTAAATGTTGTAATAAAATACCTTGTGATATAATGCAATAAAATTTAATTTAATTTAAAAATCATATTAAAAGTACACTTTATACACAAGCATATTACGAGTTAGAGGATTATATACAATATAGGAATGCTTGGAAACATGATGGTCCAGCTACATAGGACAATCTAGTGTAGAAAAAATCATGCTAGTTGCAATTTTTTTTTTTTTTTTCACTTAACTCACACACTGACTTATTCCTAGTTAATATTTTAGGAACATCATGTACTTTTACAATGTTTGTTAATATGTGAGTACCATGACATACCTATCACATGATTAATTTATCTGTCTCTGTTTTATTTTTAATTCATACCTATTGTGGCATAGTATTTTATTCTGGGTGATGTCTTCACTAAAAATGTTATTAATGTATACAAAATATTGTTAAACATTTTAAAATAGTAATGGTGAAGTTTCTTGTTCCTTCTTCTCCAAGAAACTACCTTTTGGAAGGAGCGCCAAGAATCAATTCTATTTTACTGTAAATTTTGACGTTCAAAAGTGCCTATTAAGTGCCTATTTAAAATAAATGTTTTGACTTTGACTTTCATATGGAGGTAGACAGAAGATTTAGATAGGACATAATAAGAATGACAACCAAAAACCCACAATCATTTCCAAATAAAAGATCCTCATCGTACCAAATAACACACAAGAAAGGCACCACAAATTGCTTCTTCCATTCTTACAGAAATTACTTATTTCTAACAAAAGATTTCTAGCAATACATTGATCATACCTTTCTTTATAAAACATAAAAAAAAACGACATATTTATTAAAAATACAAATCGGAACGCTCAACGAAACCACGCGAACAATCGAAAAGTAAATTGCCTATTTCTTGCGTAGAATGAATTTAAGTTGAAAATACTTTTCCTGAAAAAGGCTTAATTACATGTTTTTGCGATAACAATTTTCCTTATTTTTTAGTTTTTTGCATTTAGGAAAAAAAGATTTTATTGTAATCCATTTTAATTACAACAATTAAAATTAATTTTAATAATTGATTTTAAGATCAAATCGAAAATCAGTTTTTACAAATAAATTAATATTTGTGTGATCTTCAGACCACGTCCTAACGAAAGCGATTTCATCATCAAGTCGCGGGGATAGAGAGTGTATTCGTATACACTCTCTATCCCCGCGACTTGACACAATTTGTGTGTTCGTCGTCTTCAAAAAACAATCTTTAATGCGCCGGAGAGAATAGTTTTCACATGTTATTTAAAACTTTTATGTAACTAGTTATAAATAATTATAAAACGGTTTACATTCACTGCGACTGATTGTCTTTTCTCATTGTTCTAACAATTAGAAAAGACGATCCGTCGATAATACGAATAGCTGTGAGTAGTAGACGACCCGCTTAGGCGGCTACGTGCGTAGCAACAGCTAGCGGTATGTAGCATGCCTACGCACGTGGCGTTTTGATGCACGGGTACGCACGTAGCGCTTTGCCGCACGGCTACGCACGTAGCGCTTTGCCGCACGGATACGCATTGATTGCTACGACTATTTTCGGATACGGAATAAATCGCTCGGACGAAATGGGGATGATGGCAATTTTTTATTTTTTAATCTCAAAAAAAAAAAAATCCAAATAGTGCAAATAGTATTACAAAAAGCGTAAAAGCTTAAAAAACTGCCAAGTTATAAAGGTTTTAAAGTAAGTGTTAGACCAGGACAGCACTATTGTAGAAGTGACATCACGACTATGTAACTTCATACTAGCACCGTACATTGTCCGTACCGCGCGACAAGGACAGAAATAATCCTCTTTTAAAGCGTGTATCTTGTTCATATTTACATCGATTTAACATATTTTTTGGTGTATCTCATTTTTACTAAGCCTTCTTTGAAATTACATTATATTTACGAACATTTTTTAAAGTAGTCATCATCCCAATTACCATATTGACATAATGTCATCCTTTATGTCTGTTTACACACTAGTTACTTAAATTTCGTCTTTGTGAACTGTATAATTGTTGAAGCATTATGAGATATTAATTTATTAATTCATTTCATCGCTGACAGTAAATGATCTCTCATGCAATATGTTCATTAACAATAGTAGATTATTGCATCGAGCACAAAGTAATTTATTATTGCACCGAGTGCCTGATTCTAATCTAACAGGCACGAGGGCAATATAAATTACTTAAGGCGAGGTGCATAATCTGCTTTTCTTTCAACCATTACCTATAGGAATAGTAGATAAAAGAAACTCATATCAAACAGTTAAAATAGAAGTTTAATTATTGTCATTAAAAGTTATACTTGAGCAATTATTAAACGTAAGGTTAAGAGTTTTGTTGGGCAAATTTATATTTTAATTTGGAACAAGTAGGATAGAAACGAATAACACGTACGTAAAAAAAAGTGTTGATATCGGCTGGCTGAATAGAGTTAATCCATTGAGATTGGCACCTTTTGGTGCGATAAAAAAAAACTGTGCAGTAATGAAATTTCATACATTTTTATTGCTCTAGAGCATTAAAGACTCGCTTTGTACTGAGTTTTTAGTGTGATTGTGATGAAAAAAAGCATAGTTGGAAGAAAAGTAATTTATGTTTAACAGTTATTTATCGGATGTACGTTTGTTTATTGCGTACTAGCTCTTTTATTGACTGTATTCCATTCTTAAACTGTAAAATCAAAACACTTTAAGGCTTAAAGTTACTGATTATAGTTTTAGATCTATTTACAGATTTATAGCGGCAAAGCCTTCCGTGCAAGTTGTGGGCTCTTCCGACAATTTCCCGCGAGACGCGACTGTCAGTAATAATCGCCTGGCTATTGTTCTGAAGCGAGAGATACTCGTATAATCGAGGACACTAGATGTGGGTTCAGTTCTCTGATAAACAAAGAACGCAATTACACAACCAAAGCGATAAGAAAAATAAACCATTTGGATGTCAGATCAGGAAGATTGTCAATCGAGTTCACAACCAACTTAAGTTGTCCTTAAATTCTAATTACGACTGTCTTTTTTTTTAAAGTTGTATGAAATGGTTGTACGAGTAGCACGACAAATAATAATAATAAAATCGTTAATTTATATAAATGAACGAATGAAATAATGAATGTTTGAATGTGGTTTGAATGTGAATGAATGTTTTTATATAAAAAGGGACACATTTACAATAAATACCATAACAATTAAAAAGAGCACAGTTGCTAATTTGCCTGAACTAGGTTGAACCTGTGTTGTAGGCTAGAAAGTGCACAAATACTTAATATAATAAATTAAGAGTGAGTATAAAGTAAAAACTAAATTAAAACTTAGGTAAATAACAGTGAAATAGCATGTTGGTGGATCTATTTGCAGACAACAAGTAGATCTTCTGTGTGTGCATAATCAATGGTTAGTAAATATTTAAGTATTATTTGTTTACAGCTATACTTATTTAATTTATAGATACTTAGTTTTCTATTTAATTTGTTGTAAAGAAATGGGCCTATGAATGTAAAAAAATCTTTCTATCAAGACATGTTTCGAGGTTGCATTAGATAAGCATACTATGTCATTCCTTCTCTTGTTAGTATTGGTAGCATTGAAGGTAAGCATAGTGTGCTGTTTTATTCTAAGTGCATAATGAAAAGCTGGCGAACCGTCAGTACCTTGCAGGATTTATATAACAGATCTGTGGAAAGAAAAAGGGATGGAAGTTCGCTACCTTTAAAGTAGCTCTGTGAGCACTTTCAAGAGGAAGCTAATTAGTTTTTGGTGCGCCACCCCAAGAAGTGATACAGTATTGACTTATAGATTGACATAGGGCCAAATAAACTTGTGTTATTAATTTTGGATCTGCGATTGTTCGCAATTGTTTTCTTATATTAGTTTGCACACTATTTGCTAGGCTTTCAATATGTTTTTTAAAAGAGAGTGTATCGTCCATTACCCCCAGGTATTTTCTGTTGCTCGTTTTGAGGGTAAAGGGACAATTTCACACATGTTGACTGTACGGTATCCATATTGATGGGCATATAAATGAGGGTTAGTAATGAGTTGAGGCATGCGCATGGAGAAGTGAATATATTTAGTCTTGTCGTCATTTAATGTTTGTAAATTGCTTTGGAGCCAATTAGTCACAGTATTAAAAATGGACGTAGGGTGTCAATTATTGTACTTAATCTCAAACTCAAACCATTTATCTCAATTAAACCATTTACAGGAACTTTTGAATTGTCGAGGAGTCGGTCAGTCAGAAATATGAAGCCAATTGCCTATTCCAAAGCGTAGTAGGTACCTATGAAGAAGAAAGGGCAAGAAACTCCATGGACACTCTTGTAAATAATATTGTTCTTACAAATATATTACATCATAAATGTTGATCCTATATGTGAGGACGATGTACAGAAACCGTACACGTTAAAAGCGTCCAGAGTGCAGCAAAAAATAAATAAAAACAATCCAAAAAATTAATTATTGAAATAGGGGAGAGCAGGTAGGATTCGTACACTGGGAGCATTCGTACAGTGGTGATATCTACACTATCCAATACATTGACGGGTTCGCGTTTGTGTGCACGACTCCCGCTCATACGCATACGGTAAGCGCGGGGCGGGGAGACAGTGCGGCCGCCGGCTTCGATCCAGCAAGTCGATACGCGTTTTCGCCCTCCGTAAGTATTTTTTGTATTCACCTTTGAACACGCTTAGCAGTTATAAGTTTTTGTCTAGTTATAAAAGTGATTCAATATAGTTTAGGAAATGATAACTTGGTTTAATATATCAATGGTATTTTGAGGGTAACTATAACGGTTATTTTTATTTTCAATTACTTTGTTGTTTTCTTTTGTTGGGGTACCTTCGTGCAGTTATGAATGGGGTAGATTCGTACTGTACGAATGCTCCCCATTCCCTACTGCGTCGCAGTAGAAAAATTGTTCATCAAAAGTATTATTGTTACAGAGCCATGCCGCGAATATATGTTAATAAGGGGACAAGAACGGGAGAAGTAGATGAACATGCAATGAAGCCTGCCATAAAAGAAGTTTTGGATAAAACTTTATCTATTAGAAAAAAGTCCCGGATATTGACATAGAACAAAATATTCCTGCAGAAGTAGATCTACAAGATCTACCATCGAGAATACCGCATGCTTCAACTTCTATACCGCCAAAGCCATTAGAACCTACGCGAGAAGTTGATTGTCCATCAACTTCTACAGCGAGCCAAGATTTTTATGTGCCAGAAAACCAACCTGCAGAAACAGAGCTTCAACAAGATCTTCCATGGAGGTGAACACCTGTATCCCCCTCCTTACTTTCACCTGCAACTACTACTGTAGCTTCATCAGTAGTAGGATGAATAACTCCAGAAATAATCCGGCCCAACCCCAGAGTGGACAGAAATGCGTTAAAAAAGTCGAAAAAAGGAAAAGTGCCAGGAAAATCGAGAATATATACAGATACCCCAGAAAAAAATAGACTAGAAGAAATATAAAATGCAAAAAAGTTGAAGAAACAAGAGCAAGAGAGGAAACAAAGGGCTAAGGAGATGAAGCGAGCGTTAAATTTACTGTCAGATCCAAAGAGGGTAAATAAAGCTTTAAAGACAGATAGTGAGGATGAAACTGATTGTGAGAACGAGGCCAATATGAGTTCAAGAGAAAGTTCTTGTTCTCCCATCGAAGAAACGCCTGAGGGATCGGATACTGAGAATGAAACTTCCGTTATATCGGAGAACATTGAAGAAGAAAGCTTTGTGCTAGTAAAGTTCGAGAAAAAAAAGACCGTTTTATATTATGTTGGGCAGGTGCTTCAGAAATATAGTCCCATTGAATACAAAGTTTCATTTTTGAGGAAGAAGCCTAATACCTGGAAATTTGTCTTTCCCACTAACAAAGATGAGGGGACAGTTTACTTATCAGATGTAGTATATATATTGTCGCCATCAAAATCTGCCTTTACGTCAAGAACAGCCCAAATATTTAGCTTCGAAACAGACCGGTCTATGTTTAATGTAGGATAGTAACCGCATTAAGTACATAGCATTAACAACTGTTAATCTAATGGTAAATTTTATTATGTTGATTTACTTACTACATAGTTACTTTATTCAGTTTTTTATATATTTATATGATTAAGTAAGTACTTAAATAAGCACTTTGAAAACAATGACGGTAATAATTACTAAATGAAGGCTGATTTTATGGTAACTTTGATCTCAATATATTATTATTTACATTTAATAAATGGCATTTTCTTTGACTGTACGAAGGTTCCCCACTATGTACTAATGTGCCCCACACCATGTACGAAGCTACCCCATGTGTGGGGTGGTTTCGTACGTTTTCCATTTTTCAGAAAAGTTACCGTAACTTCGCCATGCTGGTTTGTATCTTAACTACACTTCACTATTATTAAAGTCAAATAGGTGGGGTATGTAGCAGCATTGAAGTTATTTTAAAATATCTAATAGTTGTTATTTTATAGGCCTTAGAGTAAAAAGTGTACGAATCCTACCTGCTCTCCCCTAAGCCTTGGCAGTGTGACGGTACCTAAATTACCCAAGGCTGATAAAATTTTCGTTTTTCCTAACTATGTTAATATTATTGTTAGAGTCGGTTTCCCCCTAAGGGGAAAAGGCCGCACTCCAACCCCGTGCGGCCCTGTAGAGCTCGTCACCAGACTTGGTCACTCTCCCACCGATAATAGAAATGAATTCCCAAATTTATAGAAGCCAAATGCCTTGATATTATTATTAAGGCAGGGAAATAAATAAACGTTTTTTCTTTCTTTTCTTTCTTTCTTTCTTTAAATAATTATACAAAATGTTAGATGATACTGAGGAATTCATAGTTTCTTAACTATGAATTCCTCAGTATCATCTAACATTTTTATATTTCGGATGTGATTTTAGAAAGCTAAATAATGGAGGGATGCAGAGTAAATTATTATATAAACTTGTGAGTAACCCAAACGCTAGCGCGTAACAATTATCTGATCAGTCGTAACTCACACGATACCTCGCATCTACACTCGAAGTACTCAGAGATACACTTCCATAAAGTGACGCAAGCGGCTTTACAGCGGCATAGCGTCGACATTATGCTCTTTTGGAGTCATGGCCCCTAGCAGTTCTCTCGAACTGATAAACGTGACGAAGCGGCTTTTCCTGCGGCAACCGTGCGACTGTCCTTGTCTAACAACGGAGCGAATAGTTCTAGGGGCATTACGTCTGCATCATGCTCGTAAGGAGACATGGTCCCTATCAGTCATTAGACTGAATAAGAGATAGATGTGGTCACCCAAACCCCTGGAAGTTCACTCTTTGCACAACAAGCATGTTTGCAAGACACGTGCTCATGTCACTCTGACCGAGTTATTAGTCTAAGATATAGAATATAATATTCTTTGAATTACTAGATAATTAGAGTTGAGAAATCGAAACTCAAGGATCATTATTAAATAGAGTTTAGAGCAACGAATACAATATTCAAGAATTACTAGTTATGAGAGTAGAGAATCAAACTCAACAATAATTAATAGAGTTGTGAATCAACTCTCTTGAAAGTCTATAGACAGCCCCAAATAGCCCACCCTTCACCACTTCACCGATTTGTTCTCTTTGGTGTTTGTGTTCGATCACTGCGTCATGTTTACCGTAAATAAACGTTCTTTTCTTTCTTTCTTTCTTTCATAATGATTTTAATGATTATAACTCTATATCTATTGTTGGAGCTGCTGAAGATTGTAAAAACTATCTTTGCACTGTATAAATTCCATCTTTTAGTATTGTATAATTGCAAAGCACACGTGTGAGCACTATGTAGTACCTACTATAAAGCTACCCTATACTGGGCACGTCTGTCATTGACTTGAATGTGCCCTGGCGGCTGAGAGTATGTCACGCTCACTCAAATGTCTCGCTGGTGGTGGCGTGTGTGTTGGATCATTAAGTTCCCTTCAAAATGGTTGAGCTAAATGGTGCTGATCCATACGTCATGTTCGTGAACGGGCGCCGTCAGTGGGGACTGGTCATCTCTTGGCTGCCACGGCTTTTTTTTTCTTTTCCGTTTTTTATGTTTTTTATTACGGGTCTTTCTGCATCGTTCTCACATGTTTAATTTCAACAAGACTGATGTAACAAAGTTTCTGTAACCATATTATTTAAAAGAGTGTCCATGGAGTTTCTTGGCCGTTCTTCTCCATAGGTACCTACTTCGCTTTGGAATGGGCAACTAGCTTCATATTTTTGACTGACCGACCCCTTGACAATTCAAAAGTGCCTGTAATGGGTTTATTTGAAATAAATGCTTTGAGTTCGAGTTGAGTTTGAGTTTGAGTATAAATACATACTTTTTACGAACGCGAAACAGATTTTGTTCAACGTTCAACCTGACACTAACCGGCGAATTCCAAAAAACTTAAGAATTTCGCGGGCAACCTGGTGCTTCCCCGTAAGTAGATTTTCTTGTTTTCACTTACAAGAGCCTATTTACACTACCTTGTGAACATGACTATGTAACTAACTAGTATGACCCAAGTCCTAGCGTTTATCTTGGCCAGAAGATAAGCATTGCCATAAAACGTGGTAATGCTGCCAGTCTCTTGGGTACGTTACCAGTCGACAGCTATGCGAATGAATTTTTGACGCTATTTTTAAATTGTGAATAGTTTTAGTTAGGTTAGAATATAATTTTGTTATTGTGTAATAATATTTACATAATTTAAAAAACAATTGAGATATAATCACATTGTATATTATTAGAATCTATGTAACTTAGTTACTTATATTATCTAATAATTTTGCTACACGTAGCTATCAGGAATTAAACCCATTCCTGAAAACAAACAATTCAGTTAAATTGTTTCAAAAAACCACAACAAGATTAAAACAGTATTCGCTTATGTTTTAAAAGTATTGTTTCGACGTCTGCTAAAAACACGCTGAATAAAATGCTGAAACCCTTTGTCAGCGACCACAATAAGTGCAGAGACTGAAAATTCCCGATAAATTGTAGATGCAATACCGACCAGTAAAGTGGAATCGGTTCGAATTTCTGCACGGAAAAGCTATATATGATATACGTATATTTAAATTATTTATCAAACTTTCTTTTTTTGTAACATAGTAAAACATCACACCTGTAATCCCCGAAGGGTTAGGCAGAGGTGTACGTATAGCTAGCCGTCCGGGACTCATTGGGGCACGCGTGGAAAGCGACAAATATTCTTGACTTTTGAAGCTGGTGTCAAAAAAATAAAATACAAAACCAAAGATGACTTCTAAATTTAAAGTTTTGATACGTAATTAAGCCTTTTTTTTGTTAAGTGTTTTTTTTATCATACGTTATATGTATATAGAAAACTGTGTGTAGAAAACTGATAAATGATCGGATCGATCCGCGGCGAATGCAATGCGACATCTATATTTTATTCATTCGCATGGCGTCGCTTTCAGCATGATATCGATATAACTGTTATGTTCTGTTGTTGTACTCTTCATAATTATGATTTTCAAAAACTAAAGACATGTTGCCCGACCCCAAATAAATTGAGGTTCAAGAGAGTGATGATAATGTGTGTAATGATCAGTTGCCAGGTTTTGAATCCGCATCCGCGTCCTAGAACGACGCTCCTTTACGTTGAGGCCGAGATCTTTAAACGTCGCTCAGCACGAGCTTTGAGTTAGAAAGAAGAAGAAAGAAAGATAATATGTTTATTTAGCACAGTCTAAAAGGCAAACAATATAATATAAAGCAGATTAAAAAAATAAAAATAAAACACAAATGAAAAGTGTTAAGTGCGATGTAATAAATTAGCAGAGAAGTGTGCTCCACTGCTGCGCCAAAAAGGCTCAGTTCAGCAAAAATGCCAGATAACTACTGCTTGATGCGGGTTCAACTAGATCTGAAATGGGAGGTGACGGATGTAAATCAGTTTTATACTGCAACAAGACGTGTGTACGCAGACTTAAATAAAATAACGTTGTGTCAGATTTAAAATAGTAATGAATACGTACATAAATAGTGTGATACTGAAAAAAAAACAAAAATCACTAATAAATAAAGGAGACGGACGTATGATAGACCTTCGTTAATATTATGTACATAAAGAAATCCTTCGAAACGAGTCAGAAAAAACACCAGAGGGGCTACTCCGTATTTTTAAGAACGTTGGCATTCTAATTTCAGTCTCAATCAGCCAAAAAAAAAAATTTTGACACGTTTTTGACATGTATCTGAGATTGCGAATTGAATTTGAACGTTTTTTTTTGTTGTTGAGAATTCGCCTTCTGTTTTAAACGATGCCAGACTTCTACGTGCCAACACATTGTCATAATTAATTAATCCGTGCACTACATAGTACAATACGCTGCGATCACCCGACATGGTCTCATCTCTAACTTGCACTTGTAGTTTGATAGTTGTGCTCGGTGTGGGTCGTTTTTTTGCATGCCAGTGTATTCCAAACTAGTAGAATAAAGTATAGAAGATAACCCCCTACATAGTAACAGACAAATTTCACCTCTTTATAATTTTAGTCCAGGTAAATATGACATATTACATAGGTTTCGCTGCAGTCACCTGCATTTCGTCTAAACTAGACTCTTCATCCCACAAAACCCTCGAATTCTGCTACCACCACAAAGTAAAATAGCGTGAAGATAAATGACGATCAAAATACAATCGATATCTCTATTGAGCTGTAAAATCGGTATACCACGCCTTTTTAGGTAAATAGCTCCTTCGTCAAAATAATCAATTTGGACTTAATCCCCTTAAGATACGATTCAATCTTCTTTCGTAACGTATTTTCTGTGGCTTTATACTTTGAATTCGGGTTGATTGTGAAGGGAACTTAGATATTTGTTTCTGTCGGCATTTTCTGCAAAGGGACGGGAGGAATGTGTTGATTTTTATCCGGAGGTATATCTTTCAGAGTAGGTATGTAACTTATTGCATTCATATATATTGAAAAGACATTTATATGTCGGATCAGGGGTGGCCGAGATGCGAAACATTCTTGGGTCTTCTTCACGATCCGACACATTTTATTGTGGGCACTGTAGAGGGTACTCGAACGAAAAGATAATTCGAATTAAAAATAACTTTATGACACTGGCTAACGAAATAAACACGTGCAACGGAAACAGACACGTGCGTTGGTACTGAGCGTTTACCAAGCCTGTCCAAACTCGACCGTATTCTGTTGACTGTTGCAACCCTCGGTCTCTCCGCCAGTCCACACTGCATCCCCTCCACCGACGATCTTTTCCAAGCGGTAGGGCTCGCTTGCGTTTCCGATCACATGATCATTCGTTTATGAATCAAATTGATAGATGACTCTGTCCGCTGTACTGTGGCGCCATCCATCCACGACATTTATTACACTGGCTCCTGGTGGATGTCGGAAATTATCCCTCTGGAACGTGTTACAGGGACAAAAACTACAAGCCTATGTCCTTCCTCAGGATGACATCTATCTCCTCGCAAAATTTTATCGAAATCTGTTCAGTGCTGGTCCTGATCCACACTAATCAATTTACATACTGTTGGAGCTGCTAAAGATTGTAAGAATATATTTACATTGTATAAACTCAATCTCCTTTGTATTATATAGAGTAGCACAGGTGTGAGGTACTTTGTACTATGGATATACCATTTACCGGGTAATGTCTTATTTTCATGTCATGCTCACTCAAATGTCTCGCTGACGGTGGCGCGTGTGTTGGATCATTCAGCTCCCTTCAAAATGGTTGAGCTGAATGGTGCTGATCCATGCGTCACGTTCGTGAACTGGCGCCTTCAGTTGGGACTGGTTATCTCTTAACTGCCACGGCTTATTTTAATAATTTAATTTTTGGAATGTTTTATTATTTTTTTGCTGCACTCTGAGCGCTTTTAACGTGTACGGTTTTTGTACATCGTTCTCACATAAATGATCAACATTCATAATGAATCTTACACAAGGTGTTTTTTTTATATCCCATAACTCTAGAGTATGATTACGGCCATATCAAAGAATCAACTGGCATAAGAATTATGTTTCAATCACTCTTTTTTCAATTGTTCATACACAATAATTCCACAAAGTCAGGATTATTAATGTAAAACAAACACCCTTACGCGAAATATGACAACGTCGCATTTTCTTAGCTTCAAATATGAATGATTGGCTTGAATAAAAATGAATTACTAGTATTTATCAATGAAACTTAGAAACCTACACACATATTGTGATTGATGATATCTCCGAAACTATTCATTTTTGGAGCACCTTTTCTAGGAGTTTTAGTATCATTTTTACCTACAGAATATAGCCCTAGAGTTATGGGATATAAAAAAACAGGTTGTAAATTTGTAAGAACAATCTTATTTAAAAGAGTGTCTATAAACTTTCTTGCCCTTTCTTCTCCATAGGTACCTACTACGCTTTGGAATGGGCAACTAGGGTCATATTTCTGACTGACCGACTCCTTGACAGTTCAAAAGTGCCTGTTAATGGTTTAATTGAAATATTTGCTTTGAGTTTGTGTTTGAGTGGTTTAGGCGTGAAAATTTATCATAGAGACAGAGTTACTTTCGAATTTATAATAATAAGCATCGATTTTCTAACATTTTCGTTAGAGTTAATTTAAGGTTAAGAGTTAGAATACTTTAGATTTTATTTGTGATACGAGTATCACGAAGGTTGAAACCTTGGAACCTGATGTCACACTCTGTTGACCCCCTCGCTCCCCCTGAACGTGTGGCATAATTTATGGAAAGACCATTACGTAAAATTTTAAAGCTTCGAAGAGTATTTCAAAAATAGGGTTCTCTAGAAAGAAGCAAAAAAAAAAGAAAAAAAATTGTATAATTCTGCACTAACAAAACGCACATTGCTAAAAAATTCCATAAATTACTACACTCAGGACCAAAGACAATACACCGGAGATGTTTTTCGTCAGTGTAGCAACACACACAGACCAATGTGTGTGTTGCGACACTGAAAAAAAACCTCTCTTTAAAACCATAAAGTTTATGCCAAACTGAAACGAACTCCACGCGGGCTGTGCGACGAAATTCGCTCAGGCCGATAGTGTAAACTTATATGGAGGTGTTCAAAATGGCGTTAAAAGTCGCGTAGGTGTGATATAAGCGACGAGCGCAGTCGCGTCCTGCGTCCTTCACGAGTTTCGTCTTAGTGTAGCAATATCTTAACTGCGTCCGCTGTGAATCAGCATGTCGATTCTGTAAAAATCTCACCGTGAAAACTTGCGTGGAGTGAGCTGTCAGTGTCAATCCCTAGCATCAGTGGCACTGACAGCTCACTCGACGTTCACTTCACCTAAGTTCTCACGGTGAGATGGTTTCAGAATAGCATTACTGCTACTTCACTTGAGTGAGGTTCGAAATGAACTTTACAGAATCATACTTAAATAAGACCGCCTCGTTGGTCTAGTGGTCGCAATCGCAACTGCTGAGCATGAGGTCCTGGGTTCGATTCCCAGGTCGGGCAACGTGTTGTTGGGTTTTTCTATCTGGAATTTCTCAGTAGCAGCCTGGAGTCTGGATTTGTGCCCGGTTGATGGCAATAGGCTCGCCCCCTATTACATGGGACCTTAACATAACTAGGGTTGGGCTAGTTTGGGGGAAACAAGGCGTGACGTTATGTTATGATGATACTTAAATAAAACACAAAATGACTGATCAGAATTGCTTAAAAAAAATCCTATTCATATTAAAACTTAAAAAAATCGCTTACATTTAAACCACTCAAATAGTGAACAAATAAAACCGTTTAACCGTTTTCCACCATTTCTAGCCGCTTTTTCTACCTTTTACTGCTCGGCATAGGTTTGTGCTGGATCATCGTGCCATTAGGTAACTCTCATTATCAGCCGGTTTAATGTTAAGACCCCGCTCCACAGAATCCCACAGCTAAGCTTCGCACGTGTAATGTCTGTTCAAAAAATATATCACAAAATTGTTAACAAACACAGTTCAGGATGAATTCTTACGCAATAACTCTCACTCAAGGGAATTAATACCTTCTCGCGTCTGTTTGAAGGAGCCTAAATACGCTCATCATTATAATAAATTGAGAAGGTTTCGACTTTCTATTTCAGCAATTTTTATATTACAATTTCTGTTTGAATAAAACGATCAATTACAGCAATTGAAACAATATCGACGACAATAATCGAGGTTCTATACTTAACCTCAATCCAATTCATAACTAACATTCTAAATGCAAAAGTAAGTTTGTTTGTAACGCTTTCACCCCAAAACGGCGGACCATATTTCGATGAAATTTGGCACACAGATAGAACAGCGCGGTAATTCACTATCAGTAGCTTCATTTTGAAAGTTTAACAAAATTAATTGCGTTATTTACGTTGTTGATCATGCATATATTTCGAAAATAAAGCAATGCAATATCCTTCAAAGTGATTTAGATAGGGTGAATGACCTGGGTAAGAACATAGGTTGGTTTTAATCCAAGATCGCAGACGAAGTCGCAGGCAACAGTAAGTTGTCCAATAAAAACATCTTTTCCTCATTGGTACGTTTACTGATTCATTTGTTTTCATTTTCATAAAATACTTTTGGTACAGACCATTGTATAGAAAAATGAGGAACAGGGTGTAAAGTTCACTCATCCTCCATAGACAAGGGCGGATCTTCCAACCAGACGGGTGTCGCAACTATCCAACAGTTGATGTTGGGTCGTTGTATATACGCTGCAGCGCGACATCACTATGATGCGTAGTTCACATGTAGCGATGTAGATGCCGCCACAATAGACACAGACCAATGTAGGTGTGATTTTCCAGCACCTGCAAAAGTTATACAGGAATTAATGTTCATCTGCTCCTTTCAATTTATTTTTCTTTCACTCGGTAGACGAGTAACATATCCCGAGTGCTGAAATCCAACATCGTTGCAATGCTTCACTAATTAATTAATTCTCCCTTTTGATTCATTTTGTGTTCAGTAGTTTCTCTTCGAGTGAAGTGAAGCGTCTAATATTGGCTTAAGCGGCAACCTCTCCGAGCACATCCTTCGTATAGAATGTAGTGGATGGTCGACTTTAAACATGTTCCGGCCGCATTTAAATGGCTGCCATTACAATTATGGGAGCTGCATTGACTGGAGTTTCATTATCTGCTTATGTAAGTACATTATACTGTGATTATTAGAGCTTGCTGAGAGCAAGGCGGTCAACCGAGATGTTGATCAGCGTCAAGCGGTTGGACCGCTCGAAGGTGGAGTAGGTGCTGTTGGTCCATAAACAAATGGACGTCTTCCCAATATCTCCGTTTAAAAATCGATTCATATATTCTGTTTCTTCACAGTTCCAAATAGTTTCCCATTGTTGAATTTCAACAATAAATTTCTCTGTGTCGAAGTGCATGGCTGCGCAACTCACGAACGCAAAGGAGGCCTAACCATGTAACGTCTTAGATACCTACTTCACCAAAACATCTGAAATTAAACTAAGAGTACATCGAAGCGAAATCACTCGTAAATGGATCCGAGAGATATTACAGTAATTAATATTGGAATCGTGCCTCCGGACAGCTGTAGAACGTTTGGTCGCTTTTTAAATCCTCGGCCATTCATTTCAACTGACCTTAATTTTTCAAACCAAAACAGCATGAGACAAATGAGACTAACGAACTTTATCAAAGAGATTCAAGAACACCTACTTTTAAAATACAAATTATAATCAAAATCAACAGTCATTTATTCAAAATAAGCTGAAAATCTGCACTTTTGGAACGTCAAATTTATATAAGACAGTCCCCCAAAACGACCGCCCTTCACCACTTCCTAGTGCTTTAATAATAATATAACATGTTCCTCCAAGGGTTATGTGCTGAGGTGTACC
This sequence comes from Dasypolia templi, assembly GCA_963555695.1. Taxonomy (NCBI): domain Eukaryota; kingdom Metazoa; phylum Arthropoda; class Insecta; order Lepidoptera; family Noctuidae; genus Dasypolia; species Dasypolia templi. The sequence continues at coordinate 4,274,141 of OY743137.1, read as the reverse complement.
TTTTGTAAAGTCATATTCCGTCAGTTATGTTGAATTCCCATGTAGACGGGGGCAAGCATATTGCCATGGAGTAGCGGTGTCCCAGTGGTAACGACTGCGATGTACGAGTCTTGGTTCAAACGCATACAGTTTTTTTTTTTTTTTTTTCATCACCACTACTCTCAAAACGGTAAAGGAAAACATCTTTTGGAAACCGGAATGTCCTACCAAAAAAACTAATTATAATCGCTCTGGGCCCGCGTCGTAGATTGCGACCCAATCCCTCTCACCGAGAAATCAAAATCAAAAGTCATTTATTCAAATTAGGCTGAGAATCAGCACTTTTCGAACGTAAAATTACACAAGACAGTCAAGCCAAAACGCCCACCCTTCACCACTTCCTAGTGCTTTAGCTGGGAAGACGCAACAAACTCCCCAGCAGCACAGCTGTCTGTTCGGTTAGAAGAACGAGAATACACAGGTCTTCTCGTTCTCATCTCGCCCAGCAGTGGGTACATTATAGGCTGATTATCCTATTGCCATCAACCAGGAATAATTCCAGACTCCAAGTTATTACTGACAAATTCCTAATGGAGACGGTGTTTGAAAGTAGGAGCTCGTGCTCAGCAGTCGCGCTTGTAATCACTAGACGAGACGGGAGATGCAGCTTTTATTTAAAACTGGCTTTTGCTCGCGGCTTTGCTGACAAAATGTCCCCCATTTTTTGTTTTTTTAGATGGTTTGCTCTTGACTCTAGTCTAGGTCAGAGGTGACAGAGACAAAGTCTACGATGGAGTGAGCTTACCCAGAGGAAGCCTGTTCACTCTAACTTTGAAGAGACCCTGCCCAGAACCTATCTGTTTGCCAAATTTCTTTGAAAAAGGAACGGACAGATTTTTTTTCGCGTTTATGTAATACTAGCCCGCGATTGCTTATATATAAAGCTTGGCCTGCGATCCAGGATGAAACGCAGCATATGTTACTACTAACTTACTTCATAGTCTTTCTGTGTGCCAAATTTCATCCAAATCCGTTCAGCCGTTTTGGCGTGAAAGCGTTACAAACAAACCAACTTACTATCGCATTTATAATAATTAGTTAGGATTACTTTCATGGGTGTGGTATGGATTTAATTTTTAATTCAATATCTGGGCTCCATGAAACCATATTAAAACAATAACATTTAGTTATTCAATTCGTTTGCACGCCTCAAGCTTAGTGAAAACACATTAAAATAGTTAATGAATGTTTGAATTGTTTAGAACTGAGTTCAACAGGTGAAATTCAACCCGTGCTTCTCTATAGCCTACATTATACTTTAATTTGAGCTATTGTTTCATTGTTTAATAATGTAGATAGTATAATAGGATAGCTTTGTTATATTATGGAAGCTGCTTTGTTATATTTACTTCTATACACATTATTTTAAGTCGCTGTTTGTGTCTGTCTGTGGGACCGTTTTGTTCTACCGTGGACGAAACAGATTTTATTACGGTTTTTACCAGATTTTGGGAAATCATTCTGTACGTGTGTAAATATTGAAAGGTAACTTACATATCTCTTTCAGGGCCCGCTGCGTAGTCGTATTCCTGCTATCTGGGATCCACTGGGGGGGTGGTGTTTGCGTATTGCTGCTTCAACATGTCCCACTTTAGTCCAGCAGCTGTATAGAGTAATGAGATGGATTCTTTCTCTTTCTCCCACAAGTAGACCGGTGAAAGTAGAAAGAGGGAAGGGAGGAGGGAGGAATGTGAGCTTGGCTGTCATAATGCCGATTGTCGTATCGGCCAATTGCCTGATGGCCGAAAGCCTCGATCAATAGCTCTCGAGGCTATCGTTAGGCGGTTGGATCAAGGGCCTGATTCAGAAGGCAGTACTCTTCGATAAGGCTCGCATCGTGAGGACGTTCCTGTCTCTGGAGCCCTAGCCCCGGTAGCTTGGACCCTGCTCCCGATGCCGGCAGACCACAAGTTTTACTATATTTTATTAATAAAAACGTATTAAAATTAGGATTAAAATAAATAAACGAAATACAACTTACATAAAATATAGCGTCTGGATGTTTGTCTTGTCGTAAAACCGTGCAAAGAAGGGGCGAATCGCTACTTTGGAATAAAAAATAAACACAGCAAAAAGTGGCAAAACTCTAAGCCAGCGTTTGTGTTCGAGACTAACTTTACCAAACCTTCTGAGTAACTATAGGCAATATATTATGAGAGAGCTCGTACTCCTTCACAATTCAGCTATAACTAAGTTTATTCTGTTTTATTTTTTGTGAGTATACAGGGTGGCAGGGTGACAGGGTGGCATAGTATATCTTGTGAACATAGCCATCAGAATCGTATTGGGCACAGCAACTGGGATGACAAATTTAGTGGTTTATTTTATATAAATTTATGAAACTAAAATATTTTTATTGGCACACGTGAGTAGGTACATTTCCTATGAAGAAAAAATGTTTTTGAATGATGATACATTTTCTGTTCGACGCCACGAAGATTTTCTGTTTGGGAAATTCATTTGTCGAAAGTCATTATTAAAAAGAAAAAAACACTGTTTCATGCATTTTTACCGCGTTGATCACGTTTCTATGAAACAGCTGTTTATTTTTTTATAATCATCGAAACGTTTGTACGCAATTCTACATAATCTGTATTGTGTGCCTGAACCTGGGTTAAACACATTTTTTTCTTTCTTTCTTTCCTTAAATAATTTTACTCAGGCGTGATCGAAGTCTAAAACCATCATTATTAAAATTACCAGTTAACAAACTACAGACTGACACAAACATAAACCGTCTTATTACAATATAAGTTCTAACTTCAAACTTTTCAAGCATTGTAAAGTTCTTGATACAAAAACCGGCCAAGTGCGCAATGAAGGGTTCCGTAGTTGGAATTAATTTATACCAAAAACATACATAACACTTATAATTATTTATAACTTATTACTTTATTAATCGTTTTAGTTAGTTTTACTTTATTATATTTTAACACTGTATTTGAAAAACCCGTTCTCCCATAAATCGTTATACGTCACGGTCAATGCTCCAACCAAATTTTTATTAACAATTATCGTACTTTTTCTTTCTTTGTACTGTTTTCTTCTTGCCAAATTTCATGATTCTATGTCAACGGAAGTACCTTAAAGGTTTTGATTTATTTGTAATTAACAAAACATTATTATTTAAGCTTGATTTTTTGGGGCTCCAAGGGACTGGAGGCCTACGTATTTAATATGTGTAATAACATTTTATTTAATGTTATTTAACTTCTGATTAACAATTTTCAGATTTTTTCCTTTACTTGTTTTGTGTGACCTCACTTCTTGTCAAATTTTATTAAAATCGTTTTATGTAAGTTTTAATTTATTTGTCGATATCAAAGTCGCATAAATGGTTGTATTTTGCTAGTGCATTGAGCTTGATTTTTTTGAAGCTCTCAAGGTACGGACAGACGTGCTCATTACTAGCACGAAAGCATGCTTTTATTGAGCAAGTGCTCATTAGTAGCACGTGTGTAATGTAATGAGCATGCTTATTTAGAGCGTGCTCAAAAATCAATCGACGTTTGATTTTCGAGCATGCTACCTGAGGCGCGGATAGAAGGGGGCGTGCTCCGAGTGCGTCTGAACAGGTTTGCTTATTAGCATGCTATTATCGATTCGATCTCGATCCGCGGCAGGCGACTGTTGCGTCGCCTGCCGCGGATCGTTTGCGTCAAATTAAAATATAAACGAAAATTGAACCCTCAATATGTCGCGTTGGGTAGAAGAAAAAACTTTACTTTTTGTGTCACATTATCGAAGTTACGAATGTCTGTGGAACACACATTCTCCTTTATATCAAAATAATATTGCACGAAATAATGCTTATGAGGCTTTATTAAAGGAGATGAATGATTCAAGTTTAACAATGAAAATAATTAAAACTAAAATTAAAAATCTATTTTATTGAGTTCTGTATGCTAGTCACTATATCTTTGTACATCCATTTTGTCCAAGAGCCTGGTGCCAAATAGCAGCACGTCTGTCCGGTACGTTTGCTTTGAGCATGCTTATTTATGAGTATGCTTCAAGCAAGCATGCTTATTGCTGGCAAATGTGAACAGTTGCATGAGCATGCTAACTTTAAGCAAGCTTAAAAGCACGCTTTTTATGAGCACGTCTGTCCGTACCTTAAGGGACCGTAGACCTACAAATTTGATACAAATTCCAACAAGATACCTCATGCATTCCTGAGATAAAAGGTGCTGACAGACAGATAGACGGGCAACAAAGCGATCCTATAAGCGTTCTGTTTTTCACTTTTTGGAAACGGGTCCCTAAAAATGACTTTGAAACCAAGTCTTGTCTCATCTATCTTAACAATCTTTAACCAGTTATGCACCGCGGTATTTTTATATTATCTAACGATTGTCAGGAACAGAATGTAATTTAAATTTCGTGTAAGGGATTTTTTTTTTGTGATTTATGGTGCAAGTGTGCCTTAGTTGTTGATTTCGTATTATGAACTTAACTTTAGTCCGAATTAAGTTCAAAATTCAAAAAAGGGCCCAAAAGTTTGAACTCGGACGAAACAATTCAATACAGAAAAGAAAACAGCTCCAACACTATCAATTCCGTTAAGATAAAACCAACAAGAACGTTTGGTATCTTCACCCAGACTTAATTACGAATACTTACGAGCCTCCTAGCAGGAACCGATTAAATGGACTCCAGATACCCTGAATAAGCCATTATCGAGATCCCCATCCCAATCAACATCGGAATCGGAGTATTATTATGAATAGTCAGTCCGCCAGGGCAGATCTCTAAGCTATTCGTATGAAGTTCGCAGTTTGCCGTCGTGTAGAAGTTACACTGCTACAAAAATGGTTGATGCAGGGGGCGCTGTAGGTAACAATTTGTGTAATTGCTTTGAAGAATGGAGGGGCTCGTGTCAAACTCAAAGCATTTATTACAAATAAACAAATTACAGGCACTTTTGAATTGTCAACAGGCAGCAAACTACATGGATACTCTTATAGGTTAATAAAAACATTGTTACATAAAATTGGTTACATCAGTCATGTTGAAATTATACATGTGAGAACGATGAAGAAAGACGTGCACGTTAAAAGCGTCCATAACAAAAAAGCAAAAGAAAACTATCTAGAAATTAAAATAAGCCGTGACAGCTAAGACATGATTAGTCCCTACTGACGGCGCCCGTTCACGAACATGACGTATGGATAAGCACCATTCAGCTCAATCAGTTTGAAGGGAATTTAATGATCCAACACACATGTCACCACCAGCGAGACATTTGAGTGAGCATGAAATACTCGCCAGAGCACATTCTAGGGTAATTCAGGTTCTATAGTACCAGCAGTACGGGCGATTAAAGGATTAAGGGGATTTACCATCTATTACATACCTCCAGGCCCCGGAAAGCACGATAAGCGAAAAAGAGAGAGAAAGTCTAGGCAGATTAGTAGATGTTGTTTTGTTGAAAAGACAAGATATAGGTACCCTCTTTCACATATTTTCACTCGACAAAAAAAAGTTACTATAATTTTTTTTGTTAATAAAATTTTAACATAAATTTGGTAACAAATCGGTAAAACATTTCAACAACCACATTGGCTAACAAAAACAAAATATTACCCGCTTTCAAATGGCCGATTCCTATAATTTACGGACCGTTATTGTTTAAAATTAACTCTTATTGTATGTTTACCAATAATGAAGCGAAGAACTCATAGCTTCGCATAGTAGACCCTCCCATACGGAAGTAGGTATCTATATCTAAGTAGGTATATCACAGGCAAAATAAGCTAACAAATGTCTTTAAATGCTTAGATTGGCAAAAAAGAATGCTACCATGCATTGGTAAGCAAAACGATTAGTTTTTGTTCATGGGAACCGAGTATAAAGCAGTCGGATAAAAATCCCCAAATCCACAAAAACACGGGAGTTAAAATTATTATTTCTACGTGAAATACCTTCGGCCGTATTATATACAAGTTTGTGTAACATTGTTCTACCCAAATCGGAATAAATATGTAAATATCACCCGACCCTACCCAATGAAAGCTATGTTTGATATAAAAATATTTTAACAATCGGATTTTCTAGACAATACTCCTCCTACATATCTGTGCCTGCGGTTTCGCTCATGCAACGATTTATTCAATTGTAATTATGACGTATTTAAGTTGATGAAAACGGTAGGTCATCGTATACTCGTTCCGCACATCCACCACCTCACACACATAAACCATACACGTACCCGAACGTGCTACAACAATTTGGTAACATCCTAGAACCTAAACTTTATCTTTTTTTGTTGTTTAATGATGTCGCAACCTTTTAGCTAGTAACCCATGGTAAACCCATCACAAGTGCACCCTTATTACTTACCGAAGCTGCTTCAATGACATTGATGGACTTTGTGTATCCAATGAAATGTAAAGTACTATGTAAAGTATTAAACTATTTTAATTATTGTGAAGGTGACATTGTGGATTTGTAGTTTTTATGCTTTTTTTATTATTTTTAATCATGGTCTGGCAGTTTGAGTAATTTATGCGGCCTACTCAAATTTCCTTTCTTTGGTAATGTTCGTCGAATCGTTTAGCTCCTTTAGTTCTGTGTTGAGCTGCATGACAACTGACAAATGCGTGCACTGACTGGACAGGTCCACTAATTCTGTGTGGTTCTTTCCTCAAAAGACCATTTCAGACACCAATCTACATGGTCTTCACATGACCTGACCAAGATAATGTCTGGACTTTAAAAGAGATTGTGACCTCTGAGTTTGTTTCGAGCTTTCTTCTTATAGTAGTCAGATAGGAAACGCTGATCTCATCTAGTTTTTAAAATATGATTGACGTGTACTCGTAAAAGTGTTTGTACAAACCTACTTACAGAAATAAATAATTAATCATTTATCAATTTTGTGCTGTAGAACAATTGTATAATAAACAATACCAACATTTTATTATATTTATTAATATTTATTAAAAGGGACAACCTAGGACAGTGTAGAACTGTCAACAAGTACCATTTGCTTGACAAATAGACAATGGGCTTCAAATCTACAGACTACAAGGCCTACAACGTTGTCACATTCACAAAATACAAAATAATCGAATACAATTAAAATAACAAAATACAATATTTTGTAACCTACCTGTAAGTAATATTTTAAGCTACAGATGTCTTCTCAACTTTTGTAAACGTGTGAACCTGCTTACTGCTGACCAATAAACTAATTCTATTTCTATTCCTATCTTTGTAACTTTGCGCGCGTGTCGTACCACCCGTCCTTTCCAAAACTAGATTTGGCAATTACGTGTATATCGGTCCCAATGGTACTCGACTCCGTTTGAAACAGTCCGGGGTCCCATCCACGTTTGCCTTACAAAAATAAGCCATAAAGTCGTTTGATGGCCTGGTCGAGGAAAAGTGACCTAATACTGCCTTTGGATTGAGTGTTGCATCTGGGTATGGCCGTAATTATGTACCTTTCTTGGGGTGTAGTGTGTGTAAATTGGTTGGTCTATATTGATTTTTTATATCGGTAAAAAATATATATTTTAGCATAAGATAACGCTATCGCTACTGCTGAGCATGAGGTCCTGGGTTCGATTCCCAGGTCGGGCAACGTGTTATTGGGTTTTTCTATCTGGAATTTATCTAGTAGTAGTCCGGATTCTGGATTTGTGCCCGATTGATGGCAACAGGCTCTCCCACTATTACATGGGACTTAAAAACATAACTGGCGAAATTTGGGTGTACTATAGGTGTACCTATGCCTCTGCCCAACCCTTCGGGGAAACAAGGCGTGATGTTATGTTATGTTTTATAATCGAATTCTTTAGGAATGGTAGGAATGCTACAGGCTATGTAACGTCACGCTGTGACGCTTAGGAGCCGAACATAAAATAGCGGTCAGAAAACACGCTAAACGAAAACACAGTGATAGCGCAGGCAGGTAATGGGATGCGACGATGTGGGTCGTGGGAACAAGTTCATGTGGAAAAGTCGCGGGCAGAAGGTAGTCGGTAAATAGTTATGGTTGCATTGCGGTTATCTCTTGGGAAAAAAGGCGGATAGCTTTCTATACTTCTGGTACTACGAGTATATATGAGCGCAGTGATCAATAAACGACGTATTAAGTAACAAATATTGATTCGTACATTAATGGATTACTATATGACCGCTGGGAAAAAGCACAATTGGGTGCCTGAAGATGGAAGCCGGCCCAGAAAGCAGTTTCGAGATGACCTGCGTCCGTACGGTGAGGAACGAGGTGGCGTGGGAAAGGATTTGAGGAAGCCCTTAGCCCAGCAGTGGGACAGTCATCATCATCATCATTTCAGCCACTGCTGGACATAGGCCTCCCCCAAGCACCGCCACTTCGATCGGTTCTGTGCATACCGCATTCAGCGGATTCCTGCGGCCTTCACAAGGTCATCGATCAACTTTGTAGGAGGCCTTCCAACGCTACGTGTTCCGGTACGCGGTCGGCTCTACAGAATCTTTCAGCCCCATGGGCATTTGTAATGCGGGCAATATTCTCAGCCCTGCCACATAAGTTTGGCAATTCTTCGGCCTATGTCGGTTACCTTGGGACAGCTTTAGGTGACTCAAATACATTAATTTATAGATTAATTGATGCCTCCCATTTGACATCATAACCAGCGCTGCCATCTCTCTGAGCTGGTTCTACAATCTTTCTTATGATCTTCTAAATATGAAATAGTTTTATCTCGTTATACATGCCCATCAACTTTGCATGGGAAAGCTGTACAGGCTTAAACCTCTACAGTACCAAGTTCTCGTCAGAAATCTATTCCCATAGAGCGTAAGGTTATATATCGTTATTTCGAATTTCTAATTTACCTCAAGTTTACAGTTACAAATTATTGATAAGAACATTACCAGTACCTACCCATGTAAACAACGCTTCAATCACTTCATCAAATCACACGACAAATACCTACATTTTCCTTATTTATCATTCAAAGCTCCTACAAACAGGCATTGCTCGTCGTGCGACACGCTGTGCCTTGGAGTCGCGTGGGATTTGCGTCACGTGTCGCGCCTATTTACAGGAGCCTAAATTTTCCTAAACGCACATAACTCAGTGTTCTAAGTAGCTAGAAGAGCAGCGATGCATCCAACAATTCGTTGTACCTACATCATTTACCTAATTAATACTGCATACTTTGTAAGTGACTCATGTACTATGTACCTTAATAAAAATTATTCGCATTACTTAATACTACACAATTTCATGCCTACTACACACTAAAATCAAGAATAACACATTTTTTCCGCACCGAAAAGCGTCGAATGGAACCAGTGGTTCGGAAACATGTGCGAACAGTCGTAAGACGCACGAGGCTCATTGGATCCACAAAACTGTCCTTCGTCTAAGATTAGGTCAGTCATGCGAGAATTCATTCATGTTTACTGTTACGATGTCTGAGCTGGAAGAGGTATTCAGTGCCCCCAGAACGGATATCTAGCAAATAGTTTCGTGGCGTGTTGAACATTTTGTGTATTTAATTTCATGAGAGAATTTGAAACTGAACAAGTACTTTGACAGAATATTAAGTCTCGAGATCTTAACATGGGGTGCTCCATAATACCAATATCATGAGCTTTGTGGGCCATTGAGCTCTGCGAGCCATTTGAGCTCCGTGGACCATTTCAGCTCCGTTTTATATTTCCATAAACTCAGCACTTTATAGCATTCATGGCGTTAACCGAAGCGTAATGTTTAATTTTTCGTCTTCGATTTTAACGGAGATTAAAGTAAGGCTTAAGAGCTCAGAGCAGTGGTGGCCCAGTGATACCGACCCCGACTTACAAGTTGCAGGTCGTGAGTTCCAACCCATTTTACTTTGTGTATATAATTTCACCACCACTGCTCTCAAAACGGTACAGGAAAATATCGTGAGGAAACTGGCATGTACTAGAACCAAAAATTAGAAGACGTGACGTCCGCCAACCCGCACTGGGCTCGCTGGTGGATTACAGCCCACTTCCTCTCACAGAGAGAAGGCCCGTGCCCCAGCAGTGGGAACATAATAGGCTGATTATGATCAAGAGCTGTGTGAACTGAAGTTCGTTTATTAATATTTTAATATTTCAGGCCCGTGATTATTATGCCAGACTTTGTTTTTTTATTAAGTGCAGTGCCTTATAAATAGCATTGATATTTACTTAATAACTGCAACCATTTAACAGATCCAAACAGGCTTTGGTATAAGGGACCCGTTCTCCCCTTACAAGCATATTTCAGATAAAAAGGGAACCTCACACATTAATAATCATAAAGTTGCTTAATTGCAAGAGGTCCTACAATTTCCAGTTCGGCCAATGTGTGTAGGGTTATTCCATTAGGAATTTGTCAGTGTCTAAAACTCAAAAAAAGATTACAAAGTGAAAAATATTTTAATAATATATTTTGGCTTTATGACCCCCATTGGGACGTTGTCCATCTTTGTCAATTGGAGTTTTCGACCAAAGCGTTTTTTTAAAGAAATCCTTTTTTGAGTACTGAAAAAAGAAATAATGATAAAAATCATAAAAAAGACACTACAAAGTGAAAAATATGTTTATAATATATTTTCTGTTTTTAGTTTCAGGTGTTTTTTTTGTATATTTTTAAATTTTTTGTCGTAGTTCCCACCCCACACAAAATCCTTACCACTAGTTGCTATGTAAATAACAGTTACAGGAAGTTATTATAACATCATCAATTAACACTAAGTGAAAAAAATATTATGGAAGCTAACTGAACCAGGAAAGTTTAAAAAGTTTATACTGGGCCACCCCTGAGGCAAACTATGCGTTACAAAAGTAGTGTTCGAAAGCGATCCATAATTGTCAAAGTCACAACATTTATTTCAATTATGCACTAAAAGGCACTTTTGAACATCAACATTTACATTAAAATATAATTGATTCTAGGCGCCCCTTCCAAAAGGTAGTTTCGTATGAAGAAGACGGGGCAAGAAACTTGAAGAGATATGAGGAACAGGTTCAATCATACTCTTGTAAAAGGGAGGATCCTCCGACCAGATGGATGTCGTATCTGGTGGGCAACTGCCCGATGATTCGAGCTCGAGCTCGCCCCCCGGCCGCAGATGCCATACGGTGGCCCGTAAATACGGGCCCCTCATAAGGGTTGCGACTTGGCAGGTGGTATACTAGGCGCACGCGAGATACGTCCGCCTATGTGTGTGGATTCTTGTTTGTTTCTGTAGGAGCGCCGCGACGCTTATAGCTAAAGCGTCGCTTTCTTCACGACATCTCGGCGGTCTGTCACCGCCAGGTGAGACCCCTAGTTACCTAGGGGAGGCCCGGCGATGACGACCAGCGACAGAGATGTCGATGCCCGATGATTGTTATCGGGAAGTTGTATATATGCTAGCTGCGCGGTAAACTATGATTGCGCGATGCAGGATTAGTGTGATGCGTTGTTCGCATGTGGCGGTGTAGATGCCGCCACAAACTCCACCGTTACTCTTTTATAATGTGTAACAATATTTTGTATACATTCATTAAATTGTTATATGTGAAGACGATGCACCAAGAATGAAAATACTAGTTTAGGTTTTTTTTCTTTCTTTCTTTAAAAACAGGCGAAGTTGTGAAGTCGGATAAAAAGAATAATGTCCGGACTTTTTTGCAAATGTCCGGCTTTTATCAGGACTTTTGAATTTTTGAAATGGCAACCCTAACCGTATTACATGCCTACAAACCATACAAATACCCAATTTGCGACTGCCATACCTGGAGTTACTTTGTACGTTTCGAACACAATTGCAAAATAATGTACCACGAAGCTACCCGTTTCACATAATCCCTTAATCACCATTTCAGACCCGCGGGAAATTATGATGTAGGGTATTTTTTAGTATGGGACACAGTACGTACAAACATGGAAGATAATATATGTAAACAAATACAAATAATACAAAATAGTGTGTGGTAAATGAAAAAAATACATTACATTTGAACGTGTTTGAAGCCTCCTTTTAAGCAAACAATGCCTGTATTAGAAGGCTCCGCTCTTTCACATCATTGTAGTACACTAACTAGCTTCCTAGCTTCTAAACAGCTACACTTCTATTGCGTAAGACAATTGCAACCACGAAACGAAGGATTTTGAAAGAAATTGCTTTATGTATTTGCATTTGTCTGCTCAAAAACCTAATAAACGCAATAAATATTGTTTAATTGTCAAATTGAAATGCTTACCTGATGCAGCGGGATACCAGTATTTATCGTAGTGCGGCTGCTGTTCTGACCACTACAGCCCAGGGGGACTCTGGGTAACACGATAAAACGAAAAAAAAATATATTTATTGTGACTCGCATAGGAGTACGCAGTACGTGGTGTGATATGCAGTTTCACAAACTAAACTCTCGCTGACGGCGGCGCGTGTGTTGGATCATTTAGCTCCCTTCAAAATGGTTGAGCTGAATGGTGCTGATCCATGTTTGTGAACGGGCGCCGTCAGTTGGGACTGGTCATCTCTTAGCTGCCACGGCCTATTTTAATAATTTATTTTATGGATTGTTTTTAATTATGTTTCACTGCACTCTGGACGCTTTTAACGTGTACGGTTTTTGTACATCGTTCTCACTTAAAGTGTCAACATCAATGGTGTAACTAATACATTTGTAACAACGATATTATTTAAAGAGTGTCCATGGAGTTTCTTACCCGTTCTTCTCCATAGGTACCTACTACGCTATGGAATGGGCAAGCTTCATATTTCTGACTGACGGACTCCTTGATAATTCAAAAATGCCTGTAAATGGTTTAATTGAAATAAATGCTTTGAGTTTGAGGTTTAACTAAACACACTCTTAAAAACATAAAAAAAAGTAAAATGAAAATAAAAACAAAGTCCTGTACGAGGCAAAAAGGGCCCCACCTCAGCATAATGTCGCAGCATTACGCTGAGATAGGGGCCTTAGAAATAAGTGACAAAGCTCTGGTATTTTGATAGGGCCAGCTGTGACGTCACGAACAGATACATAAATAGAAAATCAATAAAATATAGAATACCCCTTGGTAAGACGGGTTGTCAGAATTTTGGGCTTCTGAAGACCCGTTAAGACTGTCAAAGGTCAACAAATGCCAGTCGGAACCAACTGCTTAAATATCGTGTCTCTGAGGCACTGAGGGTTTTCGGTATGTAAGGGATAGAAGAAACGAAAACTTAAGAAACGTCTCTTGTCTACACGAAACCACAAAAATATTGTTGAAGTATTAATTCAGCCCCCGAAGTTTAAAGCATTATGATAACAGTTTTTTTTTAAGTTATATTTACCGTCCCAATTCTCATTTCTTTACAGCCTAGAATGTTCCACTTGCTGGGTCACAGGCCTCCTTTCTCTATAGGGGAGAGGGCCGTAATCCCCATGCGTGCCTAGTGCGGGTTGGTGGTCATGTAAGACCTAGAGATGGAGTGATGTTCAAATGTTTTTTTCTGATTTATTTTTTACCCAAGTGTTAGAAAACTTGCGTTACTAAAACCTTTGAATAAATCAAACAACTCAAACGATTATTAAATTAATATTCATAAGGATGCGTGAAAATAACTGATTCCGTCACTCCCTCTTCGGATCAGTCCTATTTGATTTTCGGCTTTTCCGAAGAGATCCAATGGAACCTTTGCTTTCCTATTATAGAACTGACCAAGAACAAATAACATAATCAGCCTATAAAGTTTCCACTGCTGGGACACACGCCTCCACTCTGTGACAGTGAGTGGGCCGTAGTCCACCACGAATGATGTGAATAGTCTTAAAACCATATGTAACTGTACAAGGACCTATTAGCGCATGGCCAAAATTGGAACTAACATCGCCATCTTCGTTTTTTCGATACATAAATCACACAACAATTTTGCAAGTGTTTACCATTTGTGCTCTCCACCAACGTCGTTCGTGCGTCAAACGATTCGGAAAGCACTGTAAGTAAATTTATATGATTTGCGAAACGAATTTTTGAATTATTTTGAAATCGTGCATATTCACGTTATCGTAACACTTCGCGTTCGTGTTAGTTCGGATACTCAAAGATCTTTTAACTTGCACCAATCGTCCATTGGGATCATGTTTTTGGGACTCAGTTAGCCACGTCCGAGACGCAGTCCTTTTTGTTTCAAACAAGCTATGTCCATTACATTTAAATGTCGTGATGTGATAAAATATCAGCCTATTGATACAACACTGCAGGGCAAAGGCCTCTTCTCATATAGAGAAGGTACGAGTAGTGATCACTACACTTGCTGAAGGCTGGTTGGGGATTTTTCTCGTTGGTCTAGTGGTCGCAATCGCTACTGCTAAGCATGGTTCAATTCCCAGGTCGGGCAACGTGTTATTGGGTTTTTCTATCTGGAATTTCTCAGTAGCAGCCCGAATTCTGGATTTGTGCCCGGTAGATGGCAATAGGCCCGCCCCCTATTACATGGGACTTAAACATAACTGGCGAAATGTGGGTGTACTATAGGTACACCTCTGCCCAACCCTTCGGGGAAACAAGGCGTGATGTTATGATGTTATGTTACCTTCAAGGATTTCAGTGATGTCCAAGATAAGCTTTAGTAAGTTACATATGAATAGAAAAGTTACATTGGCACTTAAGATGAGAATGAATATCTAATTTATTGGTCCATTTTTACCAAATAAATCTCAAATTAATAATATTGTATGCTTACTGTAACAAGAATATTTGTCATAGTTATTTGAACAGTAGTCCCCAAACGAGGCAGCGCTTGTGTCTCGGGGGCCTGAGTTGCGTTATCCTAAATTAAATTAGAGACAATGGTGCCGATTCTCTTGTAAACCGAACTAAACTAACTAAACTGTCACTAAAATTCCTTACTTTTGACAATAAGAATCTTATTCTGCAAAACAAAAACTGTACATTTAAAAATAATTTTGACAATACTAAAATAGAATTTAACAATCGCTTTTCCAGGTATTTTTTTTTTTTCTTTTGCCTTCGCAACGTGTTTGCCCTACCGTGAAGTTTTGTTACAGCCGGTGCAGCGGTGGCGCGTATGGGTGGCAGCCTCGACGTGTTTTGTGAAAGTTTTTACTTGTATAAGGAAAATATAAAAAAATATTACCTACATGTAGAGTTTCAGGGATTTGGTGTTTTCTAAAGGTGGTCGAAATTTTTATTATTTTTGCGATAGGACACACCGTTTTCGAGATATAAGCAAAAGAAAAGAAAAAAAAACCAGTACCGTTTTTGTACGTCGAAAGTCAAGGTGATGTTGGTGTGAATTTTAGTTCACGACAACTAATTTTATTCGACAACTTTTTGATCGCGATTTAAAATAGTCAGATTCATGTTTAGATTTAGGTATGCAGTCAAAATTTTAGATAAAAAACGTCAAATTCAGAATAGCAAAATTGCCTTGTTACTAAATTAATAACTCAGTGCCATGTTAGTGCTTTTAAACTGAAATATAGTTAAGCTGTGTCACTTAAGTCAATTTCAGAACGGAAAATCGTAGTTTGACAGAATTAAACCAAATTTTAGTGATTTTTAGTCTAGTATAAAGGCATTTGTTTGCGTTAACTTAAATTCAATTTCAGGATGTTCTAAAATGGCAAGAAAACTTCGAACGAACTATCATTAATACTTAAAGGTATAGTTATCTTACCCGGATTTGAACCCACAAAATCGTGCATAATAGGCGAGGCCTTATTAACTGGGCCATCACGACACTTTATTTGTAATGTAGACTTTTAGATTAGTTTATTTTAACTACTATGTAGGCGAAAATCATTGATTAAAATACAGTTTCTATATCCCAATGAATTGTTTTTGTCCGCGGTTTCTCTGGCATGGAAGTCAGAAATTACCCCACGTAACTCAAATTCAAAGCAATAACTTAAATTAACCATTTATAGGCATTTTTAAACTGTCATGGAGTCAACCAGTCAGAAATAAGAAGCTAGTTGCCTATTCCAAAGCGTAGTAGGTACCTATGGAGAAGAACGAACAAGAAACTTATTTGTTGCATCATTAATCGTAAAGTTACGATAACATGTTAGAACGATGTTAAAAAAGAAGTACACTTTAAAAGCCTCCAGAGTACAGCATAGAGCAACGAAAAAAAAGAAAAAATACAAAAAATTAAACAATTTAAATTAGCCGTGGCAGCTAAGAGATGACCAGTCCCAATCGACGGCGCCCGTTCACGAACATGACGCATGGATCGGCCCAACTGTTTAGAAGGACTCTAAATGATGAGACATCCCATGTGTTAATCCAGGTTATAAACTGCCTTTATACCAAATTTCATACAAATCCGTTCACCCGTATTTACGTGATTGTGTAACAAACATCAAACAACCAAACATACGAACTTTCACATTTATAAAATTATTTGCTGTTTCACGACTTTGTCTGCGATCCAGGAAAAAAAACGCCTGTACGGTCTGCGTACCAAATTTCATGCAAATCTGTTCAACCGTTCTAGCGTGACAAGCGTAACAAACAAACTTGCTTTCGAATTTGTAACATTTGTTAGAAATGGGTTTTTTGAGGCAAATGAACTTTATTATGTCATTGCGTTAAATTGATACAATATTCTGTGATCTCACGCCTGATCACTAAGTTGGTTACAGTAGAGGCTTATTCTCAACCAGTCGCCAGGGAACAGTTAAGGTGACCCTTTTTGTTACCAACAATTGTTTTATTTGTGGATCTTGGAATTCTCTCAAGTCCTAACTCGGGAGTATCTTACCTTGAGAAAGAATAACAAGTGTTGTTTCTCTATGCTGTAGTAATGCGTGTACTTGCATAAATGTATACTAACTAATATTTTATAGGTATGCAAAAAGAGATTTCTGAAATAAGCATCACCTGTGTACGTATTTTTGCGGTCCCTTTCTTCTTGTCTGTATATTTGTGTGAGCATAAATGGTTATTATAGTGCTTTACCAAACTATGCGAGTAATTTAAATAAAACCAGCTTAGTACAGTCAGAATTTAATTTAAGTTACAATTGTTGAAAGTACAGAAAATATAATTCAGGACCGCCTTTCCGGATATACATTACTTTGGGCACGTCACAGTAGCGGCGATAAGTCCCCCCTTTGAGGAGTGATTGGAGAGGTGCCACGGCGTCCTCACCTTCCGCCTGACACAGGTCCTCACCGGACAAGGTTGTTTCGGATGGTTCCTGTTCCGCATCAGGCGGGAGGAAACGCCCGGGTGTCACGTGTCAGCATACGGTGGAGGTCTGCCCAGCTTGGGCGGAGCACCACCGTGTCCTCGAGGAGGCGATCGGCGGTGGCGATCTCTCGCGTCCGGACCTGGTCCAAGCCATGGTACGGAGCGAGAGCGAATGGGAAGCCGTCACCTTCTTCTGCGAAGTAGCAATATTGGCGAAGGAGGAGGCGGAGCCTTGCGCCCTCACGCCCCTAGTTACCGCAGGAGACACCGGCAATCGCCCGCAGATTCCCAGCCACCGTAGGTGCGGGCTTGCGGATGGCGCGCAATGGGTAGCTCGCCGTCCACCAAGCCCGGGTAGACGGTGCGTCTTGTTCCACACGTGCCTTAAAGAGACGTCAGCTCATAGTGACGGGGTCCGATAGGGCCGATGCCTGCCAGGGTTGTTCGAAAGAGATACCGTGGCCCTGGCGCAGGCATCTGAAGGAACACGTGTGGGTTTAAGTCAGTAAAAGTCTGACACGCCCTCCTGCTCCACCCAGAACATTTCAGAGATAAGTCATTTTATGATTTCCCACAATAATAATCCAGCAGTACTAGTGGTGGTAAAGGGAGCTTTAATTAAGGTAGTGACTCTATCTTCTGAACTAGGCGAGGCCTTTATCTCAATAGATGGCACTCATCTGACAACTTTTTGCCAACAATATTCACTTCTAGGATTCTGCCCGGCTGCTACGGCATGGCCTGTGTATGCCGTATGAATGTTATAAGGTTGGCCCCAGTATTAGCAAGCAGAGTGGCTGATCATCGCCGAAAACAATAACCTGTAAATTGCTCTGAATTGGGCAAGTTTAGTATGTCGCAATAATTATGGACATTTGTGCCTTCATTACTTGCTTTGTGCGTTTTCAGTTTCTATAATTGAGAAAAAATCTGTCTGCTTTTACATCAACGGGACGAAGTGCTTGATGAGACACTATACCAATGCAAATGAGGTGTCGCGTACGACGTAGGTTCGATCTATCTCGGTTTTAGTGTCACGAAGATTAATCATCATGACATTGACATGTTTGCAATTTCGATATACCTAAATGCCGAAAATAAAAACCACCTACAACAAAAAACACTAGTGTAGGTATTTATTAGGAAATATTGGTTTTTTTTTAGGTTAAGAATGCACTTCAGTGATAGACTCTTATACTTATGTCGGGGGTTCATTTATAAACATTTCCACGTTTTGTTCTGCAAGTTTTCGTTTTGTATAGGTCCGATTATCTTTTCAGCAAAGCCATGATTATGTCTCTTTGTGGTGGTCGTTTGTTTTCAAATTGTGCGTCACCAAAACCTTGCACTAGCATCGAGTAAGTATTCCATAGAGATGAGGGCTTTGTTTTCTTAGAAAGGTTGTTAAAGTAAGCTAGAAAAAAGTTTTACGAAAGGTCGACTTTGCTCAAAGAAGGTCGTCTAAATAATGACCAAATTACAAGAATTTTGAGTACTACATAAGGATAAATACACTTTTACACGTCCAACATTTATTTATTTATTAGATGAGGTTGGCGTTTTCTATCTGACCACTCTGTGAAGAAAAGCCGAAACATACTCAGAGGACACAGTCTCTTTTAAAGTCCAGACACAATCTTGGTTAGATCATGTGAAGACCATGTGAATTGATGTCTTAAATGGTATTTTGAGGAAAGAACCACACAGATTGAGTGGACCTATCCAGTCAGTGCACGCATTTGTCAGAAATCTTGCATCGCAACTCACAACATAAGGAGCTCAACGATACGACGAACAATACCAAATAAAAGACATTGGGTAGGCCGCATAATTACTCAAACCGCCAGACCACGATTAAGATTAAAACTAACTGAGATATAATAAAAAACACAAAAGTAAGAAAAAAATATTCATGTCATTGTGTAATAATCATGAAATGTCAAAGTGTATATAAAATAAAACAAAAGTTAGCAAACAAAAAAAAACACATTCAGAATGCGAAAATTGGAGCAGGTCAGTCCCAAGCCTTTTTGTCCTCAATATAATCTTTAACGGTATAAAAAGCTTTCTGGCACCACTTACGTTTAATAAATGATTTGAATTTATTCAGGCCGGTTTTCGGATTTATTTATTAACTTGAACGTGACTTGGAAGTTTATTATAAAAGCGTATACATTGACATCTGAACGAGCCACATATGTGGCAAGCGGGTTTCTTATAAGTTAAGGAATGAAACCAAGGGTCACTTTACACATTTATTACATGAGACACAGAAAACAGGGAAGTAGGTTGTAAGGTCTCTAAAGTACTGGTTCACTGGTCACTGTAGTTAGCAAGGAAAGAACGTTACTGCCCTGGGCTTTTTGCGCCCCAGCACGTGGTCCGGCGCGTGGTCACAGGGCAGGCAGCAGAGTGGAGGAGCGACCCCAGAGGTCACCAGGCGTGGGTAGCACCACGCAGGGATGCACGACCGCGTGTAGGCACGTGGTCCGCTCAGGCAGGGGCCTCAACACGTGGCGGGCGTGGGGTTCAGGCGGCGGTAGTGGCCGCGTGGGTAGTCCGCGTGACGGGCGTCTCTCCAGCGGTAGGGCGGAGGCAGCGCTGACGCCAGTCAGCGGTAAGCAGGATGTGTAGCCTAAGACTGGAACCCTGGAATCAGCACAAGGCGGGTGCTCCCGTAAGCGTTGTGCCAGAACTGCAAGCCTCCGTCGATGTGTGCGTCTTTGATGTTTTTATGGGACTTTAATTTTTTTTCAAAAATACACTGAGAAGGCACAGTCATTACATTAATTTCCTTCAGTTTATCTCTGAGAGAATGTCTCGGACTTAATGTATAAATTGATCTAACAGCTATTTTTCATTTTTTTTGATGTTTTTATTTGGAAGTCAATTGTTTTTTTTTTTTTGTTAACAACTTTTAATTTTTCACTTTTAAGTTATGGTATCTTCCCCACACAAATTCGTATAACCCGACTTGCTATTTAAATAACACTGAGAAGATGTTATTAATACATCATAAATATGCACTAAGTGGAAAAATGAATTAACTGAAAAACTACCCCAGCAAAGTTACTAAAATTTATATGGGACAACCCCTGAAGCTTACCCTATCTATTAAAACAGAATTTTTAAAATCTATTCACAATTGCCGGCGAATTCTAGTTATATTTTGTTTATTATAAACTAGCAACTTTTACGACTTGACGAAACATCGATATTACTTTATTGAAATATTAATTTATTATGTAAGTTTAATAGTAATGTCATATACTTACAACAAAATAAAATAAAACTAATCGATCAAAATTTTCGAAAACCTGTTGCGTAGTTCACATCCCTACTTCACCCACCGCTGAGCATAGGCCTCTCTTTTCTTGTGCCAATCTCCACGCTCCCGTGCCAGCCTTTACCTGTCATCACTACGCCTTGCCAGATGTCCTGCCCAACTCCACTTGAGCTCCATAATACGTTTTCCGATATCGAAGACCTTCTTACGTTATCGGATCTCGACGTTAGGAACTCGGTCAATAAGCCTTAAGCCAAGCATGAAACGCACTACGGCTCTCTGTGCAACTATACGCCTATACACAGTCTGTCCACGACTTTAATTTATAATGATTATGTAATTATAGTAAGGGTTATAAAGAAAACTCTTATTTCAAATTAATTTAACACATATAAATGTTTTTACATTCACATATACATTTTTCACATGATCATAAAATCGTAGCGCCCTGAGGCTTTTCTTGCATAAGTCTCGATCCCGAGGAAATATCGAGATTAAAGTGTCGCGTACGACGTAGGTTCGATCTATCTCGGTTTTAGTGTCACGAAGAGTAATCATCATGACATTGTTGAGGGTTACAGTGACGTTTGCAATTTCGATATACCAAAATGCCGAAAATAAAAACCACCTACCGCAAAAAACATTATTGTAGGTATTTATTAGGAAATATTGTTTTTGGGTAGACTCTTAGGTATTTGCACCGACAAATATTTTTGTCGGGAGTTCATTTATAAACTTTTCCACGTTTTGTCCTGCAAGAGTTTTGGTTTTGTTTATGTCCGATTACCTTTTCAGCAAAGCCGTGATTATGTCTGGTTGTGATGGTCGTTTGTTTTCAAATTGTGCTTCACCAAAACCATGCACTTCAGCATCTAGTAAGTATTCCAGAGAGATGAGGGCTTTGTTTTCTTAGAAAGGTTGATAAAATAAGCTAGAAATAAGTTTTACGTTAAAAACTTTAACTTCTATCGATTTTCCATTTCGCAAACTTTGCTTTTTCGTTTGACTTCGGTGGCAATTAGTTTTTTATTACAAATTTCGCTTCCTTTTGAACGTCCGACGGTGTTAAACACATTAAATGGTAGGATTCGTCGCTTGAAGAGTTCATTTTAAAATTGTATTTTAAAATAACGAAATTTTATGCAAAACAATATGGATTATTGCAAAAAAAAAAACAGTGATGTGATGAAAAGTCAATGATGATTGTACTGTCTGTACCTGTTTTTGAAACAAAACTCGACAGACTCGAATTTTCAAAGGAAATTGCTGGTGTGAAATTCCATTCATTTTTGCTGACGCCTGTTTAAGCGCGGAAAGGTCGACTTTTCTCAAAGAAGGTCATCAAAATAATGACCAAATTACAAGAATTTTGAGTAGAAACATAATGAAATAAAACTTTGGTTTTGGAAGTATTTTTTTTACTTTTTGACTTTTTATTTTTGGTAACACTTCCCTACACAAATTCGTGTAACCCGACTTGCTATTTAAATAACACCGATAAGAAGTTATTAATACCTCATAAATATACACTAAGTGGAAAAATTAAGTTAACTGAAATACGTAAACGTAAATTTCTAATAACTGCTCCCAAATAATGGTGTTTAAGTTTTATTTTGTATTATTAGATATTGGCTTTTTACATAACTGACAGAATATTTTCATTATTTGACATTATATACCTACAACTTTTAATTCGATTTTGATTTTACTTTATTAGATTATTTTATATTTTGTGAATGTGAGAACGTTGTAGGCTGTAGGCCTTGTAGATTGTAAATGTATAGACCATAGTCTATTTGTTTAACATATGGTACTTGTTTACAGGCCTACACTGTCCTCCCATACCTGTTAACACTGTAATTTGAAAACATTGTAAAACACAAATATTTTTAAAAGAGTAACCATGGAGTTTCTTGCCGGCTCTTCTCCGTAGGAAACGACCAAATGGAACCGTGCACCTAGATATAAAAACAGAATTTTCGAAATCTATCCACAATTGCCGGAGATATATCGCGTAACAATCAAACAAAAAAAACCATACAGACGGATTGAGAACTTTATTTATCCTTTTGGAAGTCGGTACCAAATAAACGCTTTTACGAGTATAATCTGGAGACTGTTGTTGAATTGCAACAGAAAGAAGACGTTATCCCACCACTAAGTCCTTCTACACCGAATTCTAGTTATATTTTGTTTATTATAAACTAGCAACTTTTACGACTTGACAAAACATCGATATTTCCTTATTCGAATTTAATTTTATTATGTAAGTTTAATAGTATTATACAAAAAAAAAGAACTAAATGATCAAAATTGACGAAAATCTGTTGCGTAGTTTATAAAAACACCGCGGTCACTCAAGCAGACACGAAAAGCGACTCTCATCATCATCATCATCATCCACATCCCTACTTCACCCGCCGGTGAGCATTGGCCTCTCTTTTCTTGTGCCAATCTCCACGCCCCCGTGCCAGCCTCATCCAGGTACTACCCGCGATGGCACCAATATCGTCCGTCCATCTCGCCGCTGGACACCGTCCTTGGACGCCACTCGGTCACATCCTTACTTACCTGTCATCACTACGCCTTGCCAGGTGTCGTACCCAACTCCACTTGAGCTCCATAATACGTTTTCCGATATCGAAGACCCTTGCACGTTATCGGATCTCAACGTAAGGAACTCGGTCAATAAGCCTTAAGCCAAGCATGAAACGCTCCATGGCTTTCTGTGCAACTATATGCCTGTACACAGTCTGTCCACGAATTTAATTTATAATTATTATTTAATTATAGTAAGGGTTATAAAGAAAACTCTTATTTCAAACTAATTTAACAAATATAAATGTTTGACTATAATTACCGACATACATAGGCATTTTCTGTTTTTTTTTTTTTTAAATATACTGAAAATATGAAATTTTGTATTAGGGGTGATTGATATTTTTTTTCTTTTTATTTAAAAAAATACCTACTTGTTTGCAAATATTGCAAACATTATTTTTTAAAGTTTAATAATGCCGGGAATTATCCCCTCCAAAAACTTTTAAAGCGTGTAGTTAGTTCGTATTTTAATCGATTTTCCGGATTATTATTCGATTAGCTAATTTTACTAGTCTTCTTTGAAATTACACTATTTGTTCGAATATTTCTTATATTAGTCATCATTCCTATTGACAACATTTAAAATGTTCAAGATGTTTGCAAGGAATTTAAATAGAAACGAAAAAACCAAAATTAATATGTTTCAATTGTAACCCTAAATCCATAAAAAGCGTTTGAAGTAAAAGGAAACCAATTAAATAAAGTCTGGTTCGTTAAAATGCAAAACGTCATGACACATTCTAATTTATCCGGTAATTTACTTGTAGAGAGGATTTACACTTTTAAAGTGTCTTAAATTGTTTCTATGTTTATGTTCTCTGAAACTCTGTGATTGCTACTAGCTTTAAAAAATCTAGAATCATGTATTCAATTCAGTTCAGGTAACAACAGTTTGCGCGTCGATAAACTTATCACCTTGCATGTTTTTCCGCTGCCACAAACTAAATACCTACCAGTACAACTATTTTGTAATGTCCCTCGGCTAACTTCGTGTTTCGTCAGTCAGTTGCCCTTTGCAATTGGTGCAGACCGAACGCTTTCAATCGACATGGAAGTATATAGAGTTGTTAATACTCTTCTAACTTAATGTAATTTATTTAAAAAATGGGAGGTGAGCTGCTATTACATTGCAAATGCAATGATTGCCGAGTGACAATAAGTAAATACTGTAAATAAAATTGCCAAAAAAAACACGGTTTAATGGAGAATTTGGATTTTGTTAGCACCGTAAAACCTTTAGCAAGAATCACGAACATTCCTACATAATCATATCATACATAATCGAATCTCCAAATACATACTTATGTATGTACGAGTACCTTTTACCTTGGTGCCTCACATATGTGCATATTTATTTTCCGTTTCATTACAATTACGCGTATATGTGCGCATTACCTTATTAAAGGCTTGGGGATGACTCCCACGTACCGGAACCTATGTCATTGCCGCCGAAATTGTCGCAAATCCCTACAGGGTTGGCTAAGGAAATTCAACCGGCACGTATGTAGTTGCATCGTATTGCTATCTTGTTGTGGATAAAACTGAATTGGCAGTATGAAAGCATAACCATCTTGTTTTGTTTTTTTTGCCCTGTTAGTTTTGTTCGTTTTGTTAGTTTTCGATTATAAAATCGAAGCGAACTGAGGGATAAAAGTATGCTATCTCCGAATCCAAGTCATGGTGTACGCATGTGCCAAATTTCATCCAAATCCGTTAAGCCGTTTCAGCGTGAAAGCGTTACAAACAAACATGCAAAAAATCCAAACCTTTTCTCTTTACAATATTACTAGCACTCGCCCGCGACTTCGTACGCTTGGATTTCGAAAAAAAAAAAGTTGCCTATGTTCATCAGACATAATTTCGGGTTCTAATGGTAAAACAATTTTTTCAAATCGGTCCAGTAGTTACGGAGCCTATTCAATACAAACAAACAATCAAAGCTTTCCTCTTTATAAAATCATTATTATATTATTACTAGCTGTTGCATGCAACTTTGTCTGCGATCCAGAATTCAAAATAGCCTGTGTCCTTACCTAGGTCTTAACCTAGGTCATGGTCTATCTGTTCCTTTTACCAGTGCCTCAGTGATCACTGCGGGTTGCTCCTGGGAAAGTGGGTTGGCAGGTGTAGCAGTAGATATTTGTGTGGGTGTGATGACTGCTGGGTCTTGTCTTACAGGTGGACCCTGTACAACAAAAACAGAATATCGTTGACGGATACAAGAAATGTATAATTATGTATCTGTTAAGTATAATTATTTAATTTAAAAGTCACGAGTAAGACTCCATGCAAAATAATTATAAATACATTAATGCTGTTTATTCTTGTTTTTATTACCATCAGAACAAATTTACGACATATGTTCAATTATAAATTTAATTTTTAACGATGGAAAAGCTGGCACTCTTGCCTCAGTTTGCAGCTCTCTAAAACCCTGTCACATAATTGACAGTATCCTCAATTCAACTTGCGAGAGGGTTGGTGCTACCGATGGGCCTCCACCTGTAGCACATGCTGAACGTCTGGTAGATCCAGCAGCTTTTTCGGCCAAATGTTGTTTATCATTGTATGCACTTTAATAATGGCAAGACCTTAAAATCATATTAATACGAGTTATTAAACTTACCCTTTGCCACTGCCCCATGGACTTTGTGCAACTCCCCATTGAATTAAGAGAGTTGCACAGGCTTTCCCACAGCCGTTTTGATCGGATTCTCCCGTGGGCACCCCTCAATAGTCCGCAAGCCAACTCATTATGCTCACTCATAAAATCAAGGAAGGCCTCAATTTTTGCATGAATTGCTGCTGGAGCGGTTGGGGCCATTTTACTAAACTAGCGAAAACATCCCGCGTCGTTTAAATAATATTATGACACCTAATGTAAATAAATATTTTGAAAAAACCTGACATTTCATTTGAAAGTTGCCGTCAGAAAGAAAAAGGGCAAAGGTATTAACAGGATAAGGCCACGATACGGATTAAAATGGCATAAATGGTTCAATTCTTTAACTAAAGACAAAATAAAAACTATATTGTTGGAAATGTGGTCTTTTTCTAAGAATACCAATATTATTTTTTGTTTAATAAGCTAGACAACTTCAAAGTAAGTAAACCGGTAATCGACCGGTGAAATAGCGCAGCTCTATCGTCATGCGTCATTCGTTCACAAATATAGTCTATGATTCCGTTAGAAACTCATGAATCCAAAATCAATCGGGAGTAGGGTTTAGTGCTAAGTTTCGAACTGCCTTCGGAAGGACCCGTATCGTCGTTGACGGAGTAAGAGAGTAGAGCCCATTCTTCCAACGCTACGTCTTCCGGTACGCGGTCGCCACTCCAGAACCTTTCGGCCCCATCGTCCATCTGTTCTGCTAGCAATGTGCCCTGTCCACTGCCACTTAAGTTTGGCAATTCTTCGGGCTATGTCGGTTACCTTGTTTCTCTTACGGATCTCTTCATTTATGATACAATCACGTAGGGAAACTTCAAGCGTAGCCCTCTACATTGTCCTTTGGGTGACGTTTAGCCTAGTAAAGTTTAGCCTTTTAAACATTTGCCAAGCCAGGATCTATTGTACAAAAAAAAAATCCCCGATTACATTCACAGTAACACCCTTGTAATGTCTGCTTGATCATGTAACTGGAACGAGTCACGGTCGCAAAGTAATTGAACGATTATTTTAGATTGCTTTCCCGTAAGACGTTGTGATTGAAGGTAACGAAGTTTTAGGAGTGGCAATTAGGAAGCCATTGTTTTTGGGCTTTAGGGTAAAAAGGGTCTTTTTGGAAAGGTTCTGTAATTTTCAATCTTGCAAAATTTATGAAAAACTATTGATGTGGCGTTTTCGTATACTTTATTGAGAAGCAAAAGAAGGTTAATGAACTTACGGAAGAACCTGGCTCACATTTTCTATTAATTAAACAAAACATTATAACGCTTGATCGACAATACGCTGACATCCAATTTTTGTTAACAAACAGCTGAATTTCTTAATTTGCTAAGTTGAAAACGAGGATAATGCCAAGCATAATTGACTCTGAAAACCATAATTCATTATTTGCGAACGTAAAAAAATCCTTTAGATTTGCCAAAATTGCACAAATCAGACAATTCACTTTAGCCAACCCTAGAAAGTAATGGTCTTATCAGAAAAATAATCCCCTCATCGCAGAAAATCAACTCAACGCTGGCAATCAGTTGCTAATAGCCTTTTACATAATGAAGGCATTTATTAAAACTCGTTTTGTATTGATAGGTATTTTTGAAACTTCATTTGGGCTTCAAAACGACAGGGGAGGAATCATCGATATAATTAGAGTTTTGGATCTAAATAGATATCAGACGCGTTTTTTTATTTTATTTCATTCGGCATATTTATATCCCTAAAAGTGAAACACAAAATGAATCAACTGCGAAAAATGTATTAATTAGTGAACCGATCCAAGGATGTTGGATTTCGGCACTTGGCATCTTCCTGCACATTCTAGCCTGAAGCACAAGTTCAATCTAGTTCAGGCAAATATGCAACTGTGCTCTATTTTAATGGCTAAGTTTTTTATTGTAAAAGTGCCCCTTTTAAAAGAAAAAAACGATTATTATTATGTTACTATCGTAAATTAAGAAAAAGAGCGAAAAGCTAATGAAATGAGCTGATTCACGTTCATACGTAAAATTCGGTGTCCTGTGAACGTGGAATAAAACAAAAAATAACGTTCACTCCAGTGAATTCGGTCGTTGGTCTAGTGGTCGCAATCGCTACTGCTGAGCATGAGGTCCTGGGTTCGATTCCTAGGTCGGGCAACGTGTTATTGGGTTTTTCTATCTGGAATTTCTCAGTAGCAGCCCGAAGTCTGGATTTGTGCCCGGTAGATGGCAATAGGCTCGCCCCCTATTACATGGGACTTAAACATAACTGGCGAAATGTGGGTGTACTATAGGTACACCTCTGCCCAACCCTTCGGGGAAACAAGGCGTGATGTTATGTGTCCAGTGAATTATTCACTCAAGAGAAGCGTCTGATCAGCTCAAGGCTGTAGCGTGGGACTATAAATTACCAGGTGCCACAACGCACAAGTTTAGTTTTCTACAAGTGTGAAGTCGGCTGCATAGCCAATTTTTCAGTCGCCTTGGTAAACTAAGGCAGAAATTTTAAAGAAACGCCTGCCTAATAGGCGAGGTAATTGTGAAACCTGATACACGCTCACAGTTAAAACAAATAACCTTCAGGTGCTTATTGTTTAACATAATATTAATTCCTTAAGTACACATATAGAACTGTTGCTTACACGGACAATTTCTGAGGTCATAATAATTATGTTATTCGTTGAAAACGTGAAGAGATTTTGTGCCAATTTTAAAATGAGGAAAGAATTGTAAGTTTATACGTAAATGATAATCTTCGGAACTACTGATACAATCCAATTAAATGACAATGTATACGTTTTATTAACTACACAACTACAACTACACTTCCTATCCACATTCAACAACCAAGCCTTAATAAATTCAAATCTTTTATTAAACGGAAACTTTTATGCCAGAATGCCTACTATACTGTCAAAGACTATATTGAGGACAAAAAGGCTTGAGATTGTGTTGCTCCAATAAATTTTCACAGATAATGTTGATGTTTATTATTGGTTTTCTATTTTATTTTGTTTTTTCTACCTTTACCTTTTCACATAAGCAATGACATGAATATTTACTGTATTAAGTTATTTTTAATTTTGTGTGTGTCATTGCTTTTTTTTTTTCTTTCAGTTAGTTTTAATGACAGTCTGGTAGTTTGGGTACTTTATGCGGCCTTCCCAAATGTCCTTTCTTTTGTATTGTTCGTCAAATCGTTGAGCTCTTTAGTTCTGAGTTGAGCTGTACGATGATTGACAAATGCGTAAACTGACTGGACAGGCCCAATCAAATCTGTGTATTTCTTTCCTCAAAATACCATTTCAGACACCAGTCTACATGGTCTTTGGTGTTTTTTTTAAATCGTGGTCTGGCAGTTTGAGCAATTTATGCGGCCTACCCAAATGTTTTTCTTTGTTTATTTTCGTCGGATCATTGAGCTACTTAAGTTCTGTGTTGAGCTGCATGATTAATGACAAATGCGTGCACTGACTGGACAGGTCCTCTAAAACTGTGTGGTTATTTTCTCAAGGACTATTTCAGATACCAATCTACATTGTCTTCTAATGATCTGACCAAGATTATGTCTGGACTTTAAAAGAGACTGTGGCCTCTGGCTTTGTTTCGACCTTTCTTCTCAGAGTAGTCAGTAATCAGAAAATTCTTTCATTAATGGGAAGCTACAGCATTGCCGAGTGCCATTAGATATATTTTACAAACACGCTGACGAAGTCGCAGGCTTGTCATTTATGAAAGAATTAGTCAAGTGTTTACTAATGACCACTTGACCAGTTGAAGACATTGGATCTTGGCGAAGGGCCAGAAAAGATCTAAGTTGAACAAGCTAACTAAATCTCATTTATAACGGTCTCTTGTTTCAGTTATTGTTACGATTATTTTTATTCTTAAACCAGTATAAAGAACAAGGATGCCACTGGAGACAAGGTGATCTTACGAGAAGTGTTTTTAGGAGCGATGTCTCGAATAAGGCAGAATTAAAACGTAAGAATCATGTCTGTTTTCTTTATGCTCGATACTGTAAAGCCTTGCAAACATTGATTTATATTTAGAATAGATTGTTTGGTTTGCGTTGGTCTAGTGGTCGCAATCTCTACTGCCGAGCATGAGGTCCTGGGTTCGATTCCCAGGTCGGGCAAAGTGTTATTGGGTTTTTCTATCTGGAATTTCTCAATAGCAGCCCGGAGTCTGGATTTGTGCCCGGTTGATGGCAATAGGCTCGCCCCCTATTACATGGGACTTAAACATAACTGGCGAAATGTGGGTGTACAGGTACACCTCTGCCCAACCCTTCGGGGAAACAAGGCGTGATGTTATGTTATGTAGAAGAAAAGATTTGGCAGTCAGTCTAGAAGATAAATGAATTTAAAGATCTAAATATTACGCGATATGTTTTAAACAGGCGTTTTGTAAATTCGGTACCTTTACCATTCCTTCGATGCTAACAGTACCCACGCAGCGACTCACTGGCGATTTCAAAATCTGACGTCCTGAGAGATTTTGACATAGATGGATTTTGAGTCGCTGGCAGTTAAAGTCGCTGCATGTGTATTTAAGAAGACAGACATGCTTACGTTTTTATTCTGTCAAATTCGAGACAGCGCAGCGCTACTAAAAGTACTTTTCGTAACGTCGCATTATTTTCAGAGGCACCCCAAAAAAATGCGTGCATATTCAGTGTTACACCGCAATATTTCACGAGAAATTCCATATTAAAATTTTCAATAATTCGCAAATGCGAGTCCATTACCTTTCGCATGTAAATCTGAATTAACATAGTTTTCGGGATTGGCAACATTTGTAACACGAATCTTGGTTTTACCTTAGACTTTAAGAGTGCAGGTATAGGACCATTTTTACTTTAGCAGTTACGTCCTTTGACGGCGACCCGTAACCGTCAAATGAGCAGAAATATTTACCTGGAATTCAAGGTCATAATGCTATACCGCTGTTGATAAGCGGATTCAAAGTCACATCAATTTAAAGGTGTGCCGTTACCTACTTTTCAACTGTATTTATTAGACAACAATTTGTTAGTGGTAACGGTTTGAAAAAGGCGAATGTTGGTGAGAAAAATGTAGGTACTCACCTAAGTCAAAACACTTTATTACAACAACAAAAAAACAAGCACTACCAATTGAAAAATAACTTTACTTTCGGAAGTCTGAGACTTTGGTTTTTTATTTTCTATTTTTGCCACCGACCAACAGTTGTTTTTCACTTTGTAGTGTGTTTTTGGAAGTCGACTGGTTTTTTTTTTTGTAAGAAATTTTTATTTTTCACTTTTTAGTTGTGGTACCTACTTTACATGAATTGTTATACCTTTACTTGCTGAGTAAATAACAGTGTCAGGAAGTTATTATAACATCATCAACATAAACTAAGTTGAAAACAATTCGTACTAATGAAGCTAACTTATAAACCACTCCAACCAAAACTTGAACAAATTTGTAAAATGGGACCACCATAAAAGTATACCCTTTCAAACAAAAGAAGAATTATACAAATCGGTTTATAAATGACGGAATTTTGAGGTAACAAACATAAAAAAAGTACAACCGAATTGAGAACCATCTCCTTTTTTTTAAATTTGGATAAAAATGAATAAACTCCGAGGCTAACTCAAGCTATCATCAGTAAGCATTTCATTGGAGTATGAATCTTATTTGCATATAATTAATGCTCATATTTTTACGAAACAATGTACACAGACTGACACAAAGAATTATGTATGTCAAAAAAAGATTTAAAACATAAATTGTTTTTTATTCATAACACATTAGAAAACCGGCAAAAGGATGACGATGGCATCATCGTATAAGTCTGTTTTTGACAAACAAAGGCTTATTGTAACTGATTCTATGTTTTAACATTTAAACATATTATTAGATACAATAAGCCTTTGTCCAATCACTCGAAGGTCTTACTAATCGTACATAAAAAAAACGTTTAAAACGTTCAAGTCGCAATCTGATCTCAGCGAAAACCAACGTCAGAAACTTGTAAAACTGTATGTAAAATTGATTGTATTTTAGACAGATTAGAATGCGAACATTATTAAAAATACGGGAATTGCCCCCCTGGTTATTAGTAAATCAGGCGTATTAAGCGCTACAAACTTATATTGGTGTGTGGCCAAATCTGAACCAGCGCCGCCATTTTGTTACAAATACATTACATTTTCACAAAACACCTGTTCGATTCGAGCTCCAAAATGTCCATGTAGCAATGTAATTTTATTTTTAAACTAGCTGTTGCACACGATTTCGTCTGCGATCCAAGATGAAAAGTAGCCTTTGTTTTTACCTAGGTTATGGTTTAACAGTGTGCCAAATTTTATCCAAATCCGTTTAGACGCTTTGGCGCTAAAGCGTAACAAACATACTTTAGCAATTCAGTAGGTTATTTTATACGCTTTTATTTTAAGATTTTCTGACACCATCTTTCTATAAAGAAGATAAAACGAAGTGAATGTCAGTATTAACGCTAAACGTGAAAGGAGATGAACAGCCAACTAATTTCCGCTTCTGAAGCGAGTAGCGAACATTCCAGAACACCACTCGGCTTAGGAACGTGAGCAAAAATCCCATTTGCAAAGTAAAAAGGAAAACTGTCTTTTATTTTTAAGCAAAAAGGTGTTACAGAATGTCCTACAAGTAGTCCTATTTAAATTGTAAGGAGCTTAGCCTTGTAGGTCTTTTTTTAACCATAAATACTAACTCTTGACACACAGAACTTTCACTAAAACTCTGGTCTGACAACCGTAAAGTAGACCACGTTTCAATATATTGATACAACATTTTATTCAATATAATGAGACAACATTTTTTTTTCAAATCATTAAATAAAAACATTATTTGTTACCCTCCAATCATTTGTCCCGTTACAAATGAATAACAACCCTAACACCACATCTTCCTTAAAACAAGACAATTCATTTAAATATATACGTCAATTTCTAAGGCGAATTATGTACGCCATTATTTAAAACTACCTTATAAACTCTTTTGTTTGTGTATATATCTACTGCTGCTTGTACACATAAATTGTCATTTCGAAAACGTTTTCCTGTTCTTTAATAGGTACACGTAGCGTCACAAATACTGTTCCCCAATCTCATTTAGTGACGTTTTAAGAACCGAGTGCTCGGCCCCTGATTTCTTTTAAGTTCATGCCTCGGCGAAATCCCAAGCGCAGGAATTTTTAGGAGAGGTTTTTAAGAGGCAGGAATTTTGTTACGGCTAAAACATGAGCTTGAGATAAATGTTTTAAGTGATCATGAGATAAATTTAATAACAGCCGCATGGATCGATCGATCAGGTTAAGCTATGCTTGCTGCGGTCGGGTCGTGGATGGGGTTGTAGCGTAGCTACTGCTTCTATACAGCATGTAACGAAAACCCTGTCCGATCCGGAATGGTATGATTTGGTATTGTACTGCGTACACAAATACGTAATCATTTAATGGATACGAGATTACTATTTTTCCCCAATGAATCTATTTAATTTAAAAATAATCATTAAAATTAATTATACCAAAGGCAACACTGACCGCTCCACAAAGTTCACCTACAGTTTCGTGTCAAAGAAGCCGCCTCAGCGAGGCAGTGCTTTGTCGCGTGCCGCCAAACAAACTTATGACTAAATAAACCTACGTTATGCCTACGCGTAGGTATCTGCTGATATTTCATTGTAGGCATAGACGCATAGTGACCCTGATTTCTGACCTGATTCTGTTTATCAAGAAACAATTATCATTGAGTTAATTTGATGTGCTTTTGGCAATGTACCGACTTTAAGTATCAGTTTTTTTAAACATTTACTTCTTGCATACCTAGGCGATCGTGTTCCACATGTCTACCTCCAACATTAATACACATTCGACACCTTTTTATTAAATTTGCACTTACTCTTCGCAGCCCACTTGTGTACGATTTGAGTGAGTCGAAAGCTTCCACAATCCGAGCTCTTACTTCGATTTCCGAATCACACTCACTTTTAATAACCATTTGTTTAACATGACCCCTTATATTAATAAAAAAAGTTACTAACGATTTTAATTTATTTATAAATAAGTTATCGTGCAGTTTCCAAACGCAATTTTTTTCGCGAATTACATTGATACATTCCAATCTACACTAATGATTTACCTTCTTACACCTAAGTACGTTTTTGCTTGGTGGTTTTCCTAATTTTATACTTACTTCTTGATAAATAAACTAAAAATATATGAAACAAAACATGAAAAGTACCTACAAGAATGTAAACATACTGAACATAAAAACATATCGGGATAGGCCCTCATCAGTGATATTACACTTGCACTTTGTAAGTAGGCGTGGATTGTATCTATCGATAGAGTTTTTGTTTCAGATCTTGCATTATTTTTATTGGCCAGAAGAAGACGGGTGTCTAGCATTTTTTTTTTCCAATTTCTCTATTTTTATCATAAATTTATTAAAATATGTATTATAAATAAACCCAATAGTTTTTGCAACTAATATAGGTACTTAAGGCTTTTTTGGGTCCCAATGAACAAATTGACATGTATCACATGACTGTTGTAGGGTGGGGACGGGGTTCATACAAAATCCCCCATGGTCCTTTGTAGTTGAACTATCGGTTGAACATAGCGTTGAACTTTCTTGTATTGAGTTATACAAGCATGTTATAGTGTGCGTTTACAGACCCCCCAAATTATCAAAATTGCTCTGTTATACTCTGTGGTGACTTTAACATTAATACTCTAGAAAATAATTCAAATAACAGTATGTTTTTAAATCTTTTTAAAATCAAATGTGTTTGTAGAACCAACCCGAACAACTACAACTACTGCTTCATGTGATAATGTATTTTGTTGCTGCGACTATTTAGATAAAGCTATCGGTAATTATCTCCCTTTAGATCACATCCGTCAAACCGTGACTTTTGACCGTGACATAGCTATACAAAAAGGGCAGAAACAATACAGACCAATAACATCAGTTAAACTAAATAATTGTAATAGCGCTTTAATTTTTCAATTAAGATCAGGACCTTTCAATGAATAATGTTAACATTTTGTATAAAGAATTATTTTTGCTACTTCAAACCGAGTTCAATAGTTATTTTAAGAAGAACACTAAAAGTATCAGCCCTAAGTATTTATTTACTGACTGGGCAACTAAAGGACTTAGGAAAAGTAAGGAAAAACTTTTCGAGCTGTACAGAAACTTTGAATAAGTAAGTTGCTACTTACTCAAAAAAATAAGAACACGTGTAAGGCAGCTAAAGCCTTATACATTAGAAAGAATGTAAAATCTGCAGACAATAAAATAAAGACGGGTTGGAAAATTTTCAATAATGAAACGAACAGGAACAAAAAGCACAATTCTGTTTACACACTGGAGACGTCATGTGGTCGCATTTGCGATAACAAAGAAGTTGTGCAAGAAATTTATTTACCAGTGTCCCACTAAAACCACTGAACCCTTAAATTCTTCGACCTCGCTCGCTTTTGATTTTATAAGGGCGAATGTTCCCATGTTTCCCATATCAGTAATAAAAACTTTTAAGCAAATCCAGATCAAATGGACCGAAGGTCTTTGGGGAATATCTATTAAAGTCTTTACCTTCATAGTTGTGACCATAGCCTTACTTATCCTTAATACTGAAATTGTATGTTAATCAAGGAGTCTTCCCAGATCTAATGAAATACAGTTACGGTAATGCCACTTATCAATTCCGAGGACAGTAAAGACACCAATAATTATCAAACTCAAACTTACACTCAAAGCATTAATTACAAATAAACCAATTACAGGCACTTTTGATTTGTCAAGGTCGGTCGGTCAGAAAGCTGAAGCTAAATACCCATTCCATAGCAAAGTAGATACCTTCTTTCTTTTGGGTGGGAAAACATCAAATGATTTAGCCCGCTCTCGGTTGAGCGGAAGGGCGTGTCAGACTTTTACTGACTAAAACCCACCCGTGTTCCTTCAGTTGCCTGTGCCAGAGCCACGGTATCTCTTTCGAACAACCCGCTACCCTGGCAGGCATCTGCCCTATCGGACCCTATAACTGAGTGCTGACATCTATTTAAGGCGCGCGTGAAACACGACGGGCCTTTGGCCCAGGTCAGTAGTCCTATTCTATAACCATCTCACTGTGAAAACTTAGGTGAAGTGAGCGTGGAGTGAGCTGTCAGTGCCACTGATGCTAGGGATTGACCAAGATGAGATCTCACTCCACGCACGTCTTCACGGTGAGATTTTTACAGAAACGACATGCTAGTCCTTGCCGGACGGCGAGCCGTTCACCTCTGCCAAACCCTTCGGGGATTACAGGCATGATGTTATGTAAAGTTACAAAAAAAAGTTAAAAGTTTGTTAGATAACCCCAAAATTGAATTCAAAATTATAAAATCACCCAACTTTAACCGAAAGTACTTAAAAAAAAACTACACTTTTTTGGCAAGTAACTTTAAAAGATGAAGCGGATTGGATTCCAAAATGGTATGACACTTACTAATTGCTACTTCTTAATAGCGCTTACACTTTTTCATAACATAGACATATTTGCATGCGCTTTGAAAAGGTTTCGTAGACTTTTGTATGAGACACTTGAGCTCTTACACTAATTGTTTGTTGTTGTTTTTAAAATACTTTTTTCTTTTTTATTGTTTTTATAACATTAGTGTAACTGGCATGCATGAACAGTTTACCTCCTAGTGACTTTAGTTTTATTTATTAATAGTAATCTGTGAACAGCGCTGTGGGCTACATTATTATTTAAGTAACTTATATTTTATTTTTCTTTGTTTGTAATATTGCATAATGTAGCTGTTTGTTGTTCCTATTTAATAAAATAAAAAAAAATAAAATAAATAATTAGGTACCTACTAAGCTTTGGGGTTGGCAACTAGCTTCATATATCTGACTGCCCATCATTTAAAAGTGCCAGTAAATAGTTTAATTGAAAAAAGTAGACACCCACTTATTCTTTCTGGTGTTGCAACTACCAAAACTTTCATGTTAAAATACCGTTCAATAGTAGAGGTTTACCTCACAAAACACTGTTTTCCACAAACCCCTAATACATCATCATTTATTTTCGGAAATATATCAAGTTACATGTGCTCCTGAAAGTTTCAAGGGTCGCTAACATTAATATTCTTGTCCGAACCCCTGTTGTCCTTTATTTTGACACTAAAGAATCGCAACTTGTTACGTCAAAGTTTATTAAGGCCTACGTTATATGACGTGTTCTCGATTTAGGTTCCAAAAATGTAAACAAATATGTTTATTTTGGAAAAGAAAGTAAGTTTATGACATTGATATTCTGTTCAAGTGATTTCAGTTGGGGATGTATATATCTCTGAAAAAGCTATGTTGAAATTCATTACGTCAGCCTTTATGTACAAATGTTATACTTCCAGATTAGAAGCAGACTACTGGGTTCAATTCTAGTCTCTACATACAAACAAAAAAAATCTTTGCTTCAAATCTTAGTATAATGTTAAAAAAGAAGAATTGCGATTTTTCTTTTCTATATATATTTACTTTTATAAGTACCACAGATTTCAGTATTGTAGAATAACTTAGCATGGAAAATAGAAATAAAATAGAAAGAAAGAAAACTGCGAAAAACAAGAAGAAAATATATCCTTCTTGTTTTACTAAGTTTTTGTTAAGGTACGGCGCGTAAAAGCCGAAAATAAAAATAAGGCTTCGAAGAGCGAACGAAACAATATTGTCGAATAAAGAAAATTTGATTTGTATGGTCCACTTACTGAACACAACGAATTTATCTAATAAAATGTACGACCCGTAGAAACGACAGACATAATAATAATTCAAACAAATTCCTTCTTTCATACAAAGGATTAAAAATCGCCATCTTCTGTATCAATGGAGATCTCAATGCGTCAATAATTATAATCTCAAATTATCCTGAGGCAAGCGTGGTGATCAATTCCCGTGCCTTCTCTGTATGAGAAGAAGCCTTTGCCTTGCAGTGGGACAGTTATTTCTATGATATTATTATTATTAAACTATATCCAGGACAGTGGCTGCAAACACGACTTCTGTACTAGGTTTGACGCCCAGCACGTGTTACACGATCTCCGCAGAAGAATAAAAAAATTACAGTTGAAAAAAGTGTTCTGACATTTTGTCTATTCTTCCGTCGACCTAAGCCCGGTCATGATACGCGTGCAGGTCGGGTAGAGTTATTGGATATTTTACGTATTATTCTCAATAGTAGGCGCTCAGTTCTAGATCTAATTGTCGGCTTAAACAAATAAGTGAAATTGTTTGCCACGGGTCACCGCGACACGACCTGCGGAGCAACGGACGGAAACAGTCCCCTTAATGCGTAACACACAATCAATCCCAATCTGAGTAATTTTGAAAGATATTGCTAATCCATTGCTTCATATGTAAGAACTAATTGTCTGCTCAACGACGTAAATAACTCAATGCTTTTTCAAAAATGGCATCCATTTTGTCCGTAATAGGGCGACCAGTTGTTAATTACTTTTATTTAATAGTTATTGCTTATGTAAGTGCTTACTCTGGAACAGGCCCATAAATCATAAAAGTCATGTATTCAAACTAGACTGAGAATCAGGACTTTTTGAACGCAAAATAACATAAGACAGTCTCGCCCTTTACCACTTCCTAATGCTTTAGCTGGAAAGAAGAAGTGGCGCAACAAACTTTCCAGCAGCACAGCTGTTTGTTCAGTTAGAAGAAGTTGATTTTATACAATAGTAAGTAATTAACATAACGGTACACATATGCCTGGTACCACACGCCCATATACCACCCTGCTCTAATTAAAATCAATGATAAGTTTTTCCTTAATAAATAATTATTTCACACCAAACTTCCCTCTCCTGTACACCAAAATTTGCTTTTCATATCACTCGAATTACCAACAACCTAATTATACAACAGCTTAGCATGAATTTTCCGCTTTATCGCTTCAGCAAACACTTATACGACCAAAGAACTCCTTTCATTCCTCTTTCAGGCGATAGACACATCGTATTGAAACAAGCGCACCGTATTCTGCTCGAGTGTGCTTGTGTACTCCCCTTTATATTATTTATCTGTTCAGTTTATTTATGATGTTAGGGGCACACTTGTTCGAATCAGTACATTCGAATCGGCATTATTTGTTGAACAGCAAATCCAAGGAATTACTGCACATATTAGGCTTTGATTCGGCTCGATCCGATCGGCAAACTCCGTTCGGGAAGTAAACATAATGAAGAGAAAGGACAAATTAAGCATATCAGGGGGAAAACAAAAATTGCGGACGTATCATACACATAAAAAAAATGGAAATGGGCTAAATTAGTTGCCGAATGGTACCCAAGGGAAGGCAAAACGAAGATAGGACGCCCGATACGAAGGTGGAATAACGATCTTAATGCGACAGCGGGACCAATGTGGAAGAGGGCAAAACAATCTTCTGAAACCAATGCTTGAAGTAGAATGCATTTTTCTTGCTAAATTCTACCCTTGCTGAATCCTGTTTGGATCGGCAAACCCGCACAATTTAAGTCAAGTTGATTAGCTTTTTCCCGAACATATAATAATATCTACCTACACATCTTCGACTTGCCGCCCGGCTGTGACGAATCATGCCGAATAACACGTTTTGTTTTGGCTGATACTAGAGCGATCTTTTGTAATGTTGTGAATGTGTGACGTTGGCAAATTCACCTGACAATTCCGTCCCTAAAGATTTCATACATAGAGAATCCTGACACCTACATATTCCTGTACAAACAGGCTTGTAATCTTAGAGAAATACATATGTCGTCAAAAACACAAGACAATTGGATAATTTGTTTGTTGAAAAAAGTTAAAAGCAACTTAACTTTAATTAATATATGCTAACAGATTGATCACAGGACGAACGGAAAACACCGGAAAGAGCTACTGGTCCATGAAGGAACTATTCAACTCCTAATAATTTTAAAACGTATAGCTTCTACATGTCTCCATCGATTTAACAGATCTTTTCAATAATTTCATTTCACAGGTGCCTCCTTTGAAATAACAGTATTTGTCCAAATATTTCTAATATTAGTCATCAACCCTATTCTTGAGGAATGCAATGTAACATCACGATATGACCCTTTGAAGTCGAGCAATGAGAAAAATAGTCAGAAAGAACGCTATGTAAGTGATGCGAGTCGACGGGGTCTGGTGAACAAGATATTTCTCGCGGACGAAGTAGCGGGCAGAACTAGTAAGTCAACAATATAACTTTCTCAAAGTCATAACATAATCGCCAAATAAAACTCAGTAAACGTCACGGAAAACAGCGACAATAAAGTGAATGCTACAAAAAAGTACGATCATATCAATTTAAACAGCTGAATCTCTATCTCTCCAAAACATAAAATAATCATCACCATCGGAACGACTTTCCAAAATAACCACATTAAATCGAATCTCGTTCTAAATCTAATAATTCACCAGGGAGAATTTAGCACCCAATCGTAAGGGCACATGTAATTCCTTCAATTCTCGCATCCCCCGGAATAATTAACGAGGTGCGAAACTAGGCGATTAAATCCGAGATGTGAATATTTTATTGGATGACTCGACTGCGTCGGTGTGTACGTAGGTAAAAAAAAACTTTCGCTCAAGGACCTGCCGGTTGTCATGCGGTAAATACCAATTTAGGTAAGATTATGTTTGTATTTACTGAAAGGTTATATTACAAAATATCCGATTCCGCGTAAGTAACATTGTTAAATACGAGTACCGCGAATATACACTTTTTCATGAGGGCAAAAATCTAAGTTTCGAAAAAAAAATTCGGCTGAATCTTTTAACGGACCTGAATAATATATTGGTTCTCCTTAATCTAATGTACTAGTTTCAAAGTAATTGTTCCCAGAAGTTTATTCACAAAATCAGTTACGCTGTTTAGTTTCCAACGATTCTGGATCATATACAGTAGGTACTTACGCAAAATGGTAAATGAAATAAAATAATGCCACAACCTCAGTCAATTATTTATTTAATAATATTAAGAATTTAAATACTAAATTTATTCTTAAATATTATAAAAGATATATTAGTTGACACTATTTCTTCCATAAACTAAGCTTAAAAACAGCAATAAAGTTCTACCCATCTATGAAATTTAATAAAGAATAAAACTATGAATTAAATAACAAAAAAAAAACAATTTTTGCAACTAAGGTCTGATTTCACCAATTAAATTGAACGCGATGAGTACATAAACTACGTTTTCAGTTTCATTTGTGAAACCCAGCCTAAGAACGACCGGATCCTGAACAAATCAAGGTCAAAAAATTATTACTTTTACATAAAAATATAGGAACAGTCTCGTATAAACCCTTCTCTTCTAAAATAAGTATCTTAAATTGTCATAAAATGCATGAAAATCACGGGGCATAATAACACTTTTCAGTAACTGCAAGTTTTCATATTTTGTTTCCTGAATTGGTAGTTTCGATGAGTAGATAAAGGTTGTTTCTCAATTGTTCATTTTTTTTCTAACCTGTGTTGTTGGCAAATTCAACTAGGAAAGTAGAATTTTTGCACAGTTGATGTCCAGAAGCGGCGGTGACCATCTTACATTAAGCCGCCTGAAACGTTCCCACTCTATAGCCTTAAAAAAAATGTGGGGTAGGTTAGGATCCCCGTCAAGAACGAAGTAATTTACGCTTTTTCTGTAACTCAAAATATTTGAAAATTTACGCTGCCGCCGTTTTAGATTTTCATTTTGACCTTACTATCGGCTTTCGCATCCTCGAAAACCATGCAAACGAAAACCATTACGGCAAATAAATAAAAAATGTGCAACTCTTTTTCGTAATTTTACTCCTACCGCAAGCTGTATCAAAGAACTTCGTTCCAAAAACTTAGTCACTTACAAAACCGAGACGGATAAAATATCAAGTTTTTAGTGTCACTAAATAATACAATAATGACCTCCCACAGCTGGGACACAGGCCTTCTCTCCGAGAGAGGGCCGTATGCGGGTTGATAGATGTCAAATGTCTTTGAATTTTTGGTTCTAGGACAAGCCAGTTTCCTCACGATGTTTTCCTGCACAGGTTTTAAGAGCAGTGGTGATGAACTTATTCACACTACGTTTCAACCTACGAACTCCAACTCGTGAGTCACTGTGCAACCACTGCTTACCTATGTGATAATTCATTGTCATTCATGCATTCAAAGAGTCTGCGCTCAAGCTAAATCTAAATTAATAAGTAACAAAATTGGTATTTCTCATAATAAAATAAAATGTGTGGCAGGAAATAAACAAAGAAACTGGAAACACAAAACAGCGAGATCAGAATGACTTGTCGCAAAAAATTGATAATGAAACCATTTTAGATACGTTAAAAGTTGCTGAGTCACTAGAAAATGTCTTCACCAACATGCCAATTGAGGTCACGAAATCTCTTCCCTCATCATCTGTATTAGCTGAATCTTTACTCAAAGAAAAGTTCAGTAAGGACATTCCTAGTTTCTAATTCGAGACTATTTCTATTGTCAAAATTAAAAAAGCGTATGGGGGATTTCCGTTAAGGTTCTTGGAGATATTATTGACACAATTGCCCCTGCCATACTTAATCAATATTAAGACAGCGGTACGTTTCCCGATTTAATGAAACACAAAATAACTATTTGTTTTGTGTTTCAAATAAAGTAGTAATATAAATTTAAACAAAATTTTAAAAATTTGAAAATGGGGATGTAAGAGTGATCCCTCTAATTATAGACATATATCTATATACTACATGTATATACCTAATTACATATAAATATGTATTATATATAAAAACAAATACAACGAGTAAACGGAACCGTTAAGATGATACGAGTACTGCCAGTATCTTGCGAATGTGCTTGGGAACTTTCACTTTAAAGGATAGTCGATTTTTTATTTTGTGTGGGAAATCATGAAATGGCTTCTCCAGCTCTGGGTGGAGCGGGAGGTCGTGTCAGTCTTTTACTGACTAAAACTGCCCAGGGCGTCTCCTGCGGCGAATGTGGCGTGAGGGCGCAAGATTCTCTCGCTCACTCGCTCCGTACCATGGCCTGGACCAGGGCCGAACGCGAGTGATCGCCGCTGCCGATCGCCTCTGCGAGGACACGGTGGTGCTCCGCGCGCGGCGGACCTCCTCCTTATTTCTTGCGGGAGTGTATTCCATGGATAGATATACTGAACGAAGAAGGAAAAGTGAAATCTGTGCGGTGAGTGGGACATTGAAGAAGACGATCGTGCGATGAACGAAGATTTCAATTGTGGTTGGTGCAAATATACAAAATTAAGGGCTAGATAACCAGGGGAAGAGGTTGACGAAGGGGAGAAGATTGGAAGTTTACCCTAGTAAGCTTTCAATATTACCGGAAGCAGCTTAACACCAGTATGTTACAAACCAGTTACTGATTAAGTCGAAATCCCTTTAGGCTGGTGTTCAGACTTTCGGGTTTCTGACTATCCTTAACGACTGTCAAAGATCTAGGAACGACAACCGGGACTGAGACGGCTTAACGTACTTTCCGAGACACGGAGGGGTCTCTTTATGAAATGGATGGTCACCCACCCATGAACCGATCTCTTCAAGAGAAACCTAAACCTTCATCAATCTACCCGTTCAGTGACTAAGCCAAGAGCCCCAATTCTCGAATGTGAACACGTTCACCCTTCATCTCCACGATCACGCACCGTCAAACACATTGATTGGATCTGATAATGAACGGGTTGAATGGCAAAGGCATGATTGACTAAATTAATTAATCCTTCACTCATTCTTTCATTCAGTTCGTGTTTTGCTACTATTTATAGTTTTAATTTAATTCTGGCATGAATTAATAGTTGCTGATTTTTGTTTCGTGTTATAAGCAGTCCAAATGTAAGGCAGTTATTTTCATTTACTTTTCAGAATGACAATAGAAATATGGTGATGTTTTTAGGGTCAAAATCAATAAATTATTGATTAAGAATTAAAATAAACTGTACATACTCGTATCTAGCAACTTACACCTTAGTGATTAATCAAATAAAAATTACATATCTTCATTTAAATAACAAACTGAAATAAAGTGTCAAAAATTCTTCCGCGTCCATTGGTGACCATCTCAAGAGACTGTAGGCATTGCCACGTTTTATGACAAAGGGAATTGTCAATCAGCCATTTGGAGATTTTATCAGCACTCGGACCACACGGCCTGAAGTTTCAACAACCATCGGCTCGAAAATATAATCACCGATAAGGTTACTTACGCCGCTAAAGGTAGTAATTATTGCCTAGAAAATATAAAGCATCTAATGAGCATCACAGTGAGTGAAATGAAGAAAAAAGTTTGTGAAAACTGTAAGTTGCCTGGAAGAGATCGCAGAAAGCTATAAAGCCGCCAATTGTATGTTTTTAGTATGATATTTTTTTTTATTATGTCATTTTGTGGTGTACAATAAAGTATATATAAATAAATATAAATAAATAGTATTCCTAATAAATAAGTTATTCCCGGATAAAAAAAGACCGCATTATATACGGTGACTAGTGAATTATTTTAGCAAACCTTTTTATCGACAACAACTTAGTCCTTCAACCAATCACTGGCCAACCAAAGGCAACCAATCAGGTTACAATACTTGTTGATTTGAGCAACTTTTCACCAAAAAAAATTGGCAATGACTTAGTTATTTATTTTAAATATTAAAAAATAAATCTTTATCGAACGATCAGTGTGCTTGTTAAATATTGTCATAATGGTCTATGACAATATTTAAATTCCTATGTTACAAGATCTCAAAAAAACCTCTGTGACAGATGTAGATGAAGTAAAAAAAGTGATATTATAAAGGTTCGGTTTAAAGACATTTATTTCTCAAAGAACAAATTACAGCTTACTAAGAGAAACTTAACTAAATTAACAATATGTTGTAGTTTACGTCGTTAAAGCCATCCAAGAAACTGAACACCACCGTTTTATTTATTAAATATATCAAGTACGTGCTTAAGTCTAAACAAATAGTGTTCAAGCTAAACATAAGTGTCTAATTTATAATTCCTTAGGCCTTTTTTTAATGTTGGTATGCTTGTACACTCTCTGACTTTTTAAGGTAGTTTATTGTAATAGCCGAACCCCATCATTCTGTATAGTTTTCCTGTCGTTCAGGGTTCTAACTCTTGTTACTTCTACTTTCCGTTTCTTATTAAACTAATATTATAAAAACTTTTTTTTTTAAGTTTGTATGTA
Source organism: Dasypolia templi (assembly GCA_963555695.1). Classification (NCBI taxonomy): domain Eukaryota; kingdom Metazoa; phylum Arthropoda; class Insecta; order Lepidoptera; family Noctuidae; genus Dasypolia; species Dasypolia templi. The sequence goes on along the minus strand of OY743137.1, from coordinate 4,229,171 downwards.
GGGGTAAACTCTAGAAGTTCCGATCGAATATGAAAAATCTTATAGCCTAACTCTTGCGTAAAGCTACAGGCTATTTCATTTCACATCACTCTATGACCCTTAGGCGCCGCGAAAAAAGTAAAATAGTCAGAAAGAACGCAAAGCAAAAACTATTTTTACATAAGTAGCGAAAACACAAGCTATTTTTACATAAGTTCAGAACCATAGAAAACAGCAATCTATATCTGCCCTGAATTCTTTACAAAGCAACGCAAGGCACCTGGCAGTCTCGAAAAAAATAGATACTTGATCATCAGTAAGTTGCGTCTCGTTAGTGGTCGCTTGATAAGTTAATAGTTCATCACAACCTCGAAACTATTACAAACTGATTGCCCTTCAATCTAAAATACGTTTTAAACAGAATATGCGAACTAACGTCCAAACGCGAAAACTTAAAGCATCGTTGCTTCATGAAATTAACTGATCTAAATCGATCCGCTGACATGTTTATGATTTAATTAATAGCTGGACGGCTGGGGAAAGATAAAACTGAACTTGGTGAAGTTGGACGTGGACGATTGAGTTAGGTAGGTTTCCTATTTGAATTCTGCTAAGCGTATAAGGGAGATAGGAATAAACATAACATAACACAACGCCTGTAATCCACGAAGGGTTATACGAGTATACTACACATTTCGGCAGAGAAGATCATTATCACGACAAAAAAAAAATATAAAAGATACTCAACGAACCCGTTTAATGTTTAGAGCACACCATTTTTATTTCTTAGCGATATCGTTAGTCCACCGCTAACGTATGCCAAACTTTAGCCACGATCGTGTCTAAAAAGTATAAATTCAAATTACAAAATCCATTAAGGCTGCTTTATAAAGCGCCTCAAATCTTCTCTACAGGGTGAAATTGAATTTATTCATGGGCATCCTTTTAAGGGGTCATTGTACTCATCATTATAAACAACTTTCGCCATGGGACCTAACCTAAAATCACGAAAAAAAGTCAGCTTTTCCCTACTTTTTGACGAGTTTTGCGAACATAAATGTAGGGAACCGAATTTTGTTTATCGCGTGAATTCAATTTCAGCCTGTTTATAATTTTATTATTGCTTTGTAACAATAAATTTGTTATTCTCAAATGTAAACAAGGTGTTATTTTTGATATCCCATAACTCTAGGGTATGATTGAGACCATATCAAAGAATCAAATTGCATTTGAATTATGTTTCAAGCAACCTTTTTTTTTTCATTTTTCATACATAATAATTGGACAAAGTCACGATTATTAATGTAAAACACAACACCCTTACGTGAAATATGACAACATCGCATTTTCTTAGCTTCAAATATGAATGGCTTGAATAAAAATGAATAACTCGTATTTATCAATGAAACTTAGATACCTACACACATATTGTGATTGATGATATCTCCGAAACTATTCATTTTTGGACCACCTATTCTAGGAGTTTTAGTATTATTTTTACCTACAGAATATAGCCCTAGAGTTATGGGATATAAAAAAACAGGTTGTATAACAATAGACTTGGACACACTGAAAAGCATCCCAAAATTAAATTGTGTTCAGGTCAATTTATCGTAGATGTTGTTATTTTTACATCAACACAATCTCTTGAAAAAATCAAACAAGAATTCACTGTCGACACAAAGCTTAAATCAGACGAGGGGGAGTTTCTTAACTTTCAATGAAAATTTAAATTCGGGCTCTATTAATCAAAATTGAGCCTTCAGTGTCGGCTGAAAAGGTTTAATTTTATACAGTTGACAATCTGAAAGCTTTGCAAATGATTGTTACTTTTGTCAGCAAGGAATAAAAGACAGTTAATTGTGATTGAGATGACAATGGACCAAACTTGATTTTAGACTGGAAGAAATGAGTTTTTAAAGGGAAGAATGGAATAATTGTTTAGGTAGGGAAAGATACTGGGAATGTTAAGAAAGAGGTGCGCAATACCCAATTCTGCAATTTGTATTAACGACTTTTTTATGTCATGTAATAAACTGTCATTTGACATAAAAACATTACATAATTATGTCTTATTTTCAATAAAAAATAAGCGTAAATTACAATATTTATAGTGCAAATAGGACCCTCCTGTAGAACCCTTATAAGCTTTTACAAGTTTTTTTTTTTTGGCTTTTGGTGAGTGTTACCTTCGTCGGTTATTTAAAGGAACCTCCGAAAGAGGAACTCCGTTAAAGGAAAACCGGTCAAGTGCGAGTTGAACTCGCTTGGAGAGGGTTCCGCACGAAAATGTTTCCCACCAAAAACATGTTATGAAAAGAAGCTTGCCAAAACTTACATAACGCTTTCATTTTTAAAAAGTTATCGGATCTAATGATTATCGCAGCCCCTAATTCTACAAGGATTAACTCTACAAACCTTACATCTTGGTCAAGTCAACGAAGTTATGACTTGAGCGGTTTACTAGGAGCCACTGAAGAGTTCCACTATCCACCTCCTGGCTTTATCATCAGACACTCCCCAATCTATTCAACTCGTCAAAACGAATCATATGAACTTGAACTCGACAGATTTACTACCATCCACCTCCTAGCTCCATCATCAGATCCTCGACACCAAGTGCAATAAATTGAAGTCATCACAACAAATTTTAAGACACCAAACTTGAGGGGTTTACTTGTGGCCACTGACGAGTTCCACTATCAACTTCCAGATATCCAGCATCAGACCCTCTACACCAAGTGCATTTTATTGGACTCATCAAAACAAATCAAATGACACCAAGCTGGAGGGGTTACTAGTAGCCACTGAAAACTTCCACTATCCACCGCCTGGCTTCATCATCAGATCAGTTTAAGATACCAAATTATAATTTTGTTATCCGAACTACTGAAATTTTGTATGCTTAACATACAAAGTTTCATTTCGATACGATAATCACAAGTAGGATAAAATTGAGTTCCAAAATTTTATTGCATTGTATGTTTTACGCACAATTTTGGAAGATTTACAACATTTTTTTAAGACATCTTACAAATTTTCCTGTAATCTGACTGTAATCTAAATTTTATATGAACGGTCAATTTTCGTATAATTTCTTAAATAACTTCACAACCGTTTATCCAAAAATATGTGTTTGAGACCTTCACAAAAAGCCCATTCATTTCATATGTCACACGGTACAGTTTGCAAATCTTCTGTTTAAATTTTTCTAGTTTTCCTTCAAAAGTGTACCCCATATTCAAAATTCGTTTATTTTTACGTTATACGACCGTGTTTGGGTCTTAGAAATTCATATGTGTACTAAATTTCAACTTAATCAGTCTTGTAGATTTGGAGAAAATAGACACACGAGTGATCCTATAAGGGTTCCGTTTTTCTTTAAGACGTCCGGAACCCTAAAAACTAGTTTCTAAGCGAGAGTATTTAACAAACAAAAACCCAAAACTAGCTTGTCATTATACATTGTCAACCGCGTTCTTAACATTCATTTATAACTTCGAGGCCATTCTGAAACTTTGACCCTCAATAGACTCAAAAAGAAAATAACTTTCAAAAGCTTTTAAACTTCGTAAAGTCTAAAAGATAAAGAAGTTCAAAACAATTACAATTATTAAACAATGACAGCACTGTCATTAATCTAATTTTACTTCTGCTAACTTAAAATTAGCTCATAAAAAGTTTTGGCAAGGTTCAAACTTTTATAAATGTTTTAATTTCCTTCCACGACTTCGTGGTAGTCGTAAGCTACACAACACAACAAAATAACAGACACAATTTTACAAAACCCCCAACCCTTCGAGTCGCACCGCAGCGTTCTTGGTTTTTTTATTTTTCCTCGGCTCCTTAGTGTTGTAGCGTGATGTTAGATATAATCTTCAACAGTTGGGCTATCAAGTGCGAAAAGATTTTTCTAATACAATTGATAATTGCAGAGATTAGCGCGTAAAAAAAGTCGTCAACTTTATTATATTAACTATAGTAGACTAGTTTCTACCGGCGACTTCTTCTGCGGGAAATTTCTGTCCCTAAACCACTGTGTTTCACTTCGTTTTCGCTTAGCGTTCTTTGTGTCAATTTTTTCTCGGCTCCTAAGGATCGCATGGTACTGGATTGCAATGGTACTGGACCGCAATGGTACTAGATCGCAACGTGATGGTAAAAATCCTGGAGAATTGGGCTATCAAATGCGTTTTTTTTTTTTTTAATCCGACTGGTAGTTACAGAGATTAGTGCGTTTAACGTGCGTTACAAAAATAAAAACAACATAACATAACATCACGCATTGTTTCCCCGAAGGGTTGGGCAGAGGTGTACCTATAGTAAACCCACATTTCGCCAGTTATGTTTAAGTCCCATGTAATAGGGGGCGAGCCTATTGTCATCTACCGACCACAAATCCACACTTCGGGCTGCTACTGAGAAATTCCAAATAGAAAAACCCAATAACACGTTGCCCGACCTGGGAATCGAACCCAGGACCTCATGCTCAGCTTATAATAAAGTAGATGCATAGATGGAACGAAAATATTTTAGGTGTTAGTCTAGAATGATTAAGAAAACTTTAAAAGTCGAATAGATAGATAGATCTATCCGACTTTTAAATCATTTGGCATGGAAATTTTCTTGCCGAGTTTGATAGCTTTCCTTCTGTTTTATATGTGTTTAAAAGTTCAAAGTAGCAACCTTTAAATCAGTAGAAATGGATGAATGAATTCTAGATAAGCTTCATATTTACGTCATATAAGTCCAAAAAATCTAAACTCTGATAATCTTTCAACGCTGACTTGAATAGTTAAACATTATTTATAATTATGTTTGTTTTCTACAGGATAGTCGGCGTTGACGTCGGCCTGGTATGACGCGTCAACTACGTCCCGCCTCGCCCCTACACCTCTACTCACCCCTCTACGATCCAACCTTGAACATACTCGCTACTTTCCTCTCCCTCTACTTCCTACTACTGCCAATCGCCAATACACAAATGATTTCCACCAACTTCATAAACAGAAACAAAAATATCTCAAACGAAATTAGTATTAATTATACTGAAGTAGAAGAATATACAATAACACCAAACAAAAATGAAGAAAACGAGCTTATTAATACAGTAAGTAGCAAAAACTACCAAACACTTTTAGACAGATTTAGAAGAAAAGATAGTTACACTACAGTAAAAACTGACATGGGGAATAGCACAGTTGATATTGAAGAAGAATATCAAATAGATCTTGAATTAGAAGATGATAATGACAGAGGTGGTCTAGACAACAATTCTATGGAGAAACTCCGAGTGGACGATGTCACAAGAACCAAAATATTCAATGATTTCTCTAAAACAGTTAAAATTTATAAGAACCATTTTAAAATTGATGTTGTTAGTGAAACTAATGAGACACCGGACAATGTTGAGATTAGAAAAAAGGTAGATCGGGAAGATTTAAAGAGGCTCTCCAATGAATCATTAGTATTCCCGACATCTCCCATATCCTATCATGTTCCTTCAATTACGGATGTTCACCACTCGATGCGGCCTAGCTTTCTAGATGGTAAGTGAATTCAAACTTTATGTCTACTACACTAAGACTGGATTTTGTAACTTGCTGAATAATTTAAGGTTTTAGAAGGATTTGTGTACAATATTATTTCGAAATCACAGGTCACGTTCCGGGCATGCTCAAAAGGGTCATAAGTAATTTTATTTTGACTTGATTGACCGTGTTATTAAGAGCTAAAATCACATTTATTAATGTATTTTTGGTGAATTGCGTCGACTTTTTTCACCATTCGAATTTCGAATATGGCGAGAACTTTTAAATTTCGAATGTATAAGTTCTCGCCGAATAAACACAAGTTTTCCCCGTCTTCAAACCGACAAAAAATTGAGTCCTAACATTTTAAAAGGTAAAAATAGCTTATATCCATATGGATAAAAAATAAAAATGACTGCGCCTATAAAATATGATCGTTATGTCTAAAAACCGGTCAAGAAAATTTTACTTTCGCACTTAAAGGTTCCGTAACAAAAAATTGTGCAAAATACAAAACATTACAAATTTAAAACATTAAAATAACTAATTCTCTTTATATCATAAATTCTTAAGTTAAACTAAATGCTGTTGCGGAGCACGAAGCACTGCAGCGCGTCAGGCATGTTTGCCGACGCTCGCATCGATGGCTTTCATGCCATCCTTAGAAAAAGAGCGGCATCTTTGCTTAGTCGTGTCCGCGGCAGTGGCAACGGCATTCTTAGCGTTGTAGCTGGCAAAACCGACTGTCCATCATTGTGGCATTGTGTGCAGTTGCATATCGATAAGAACCGGTATCGGATCTTATCGTATGATTATTGTGCCATGTATATCTTTCGTTACTAACATAATTTTTAAGTATAATAACATAAATATGGATCACCGTGTCTGAATTAAATAAATATATTAAAATTAAAATAAATTAAGTAAACACATACCATAAAACTATATGAAACTTAAAAAACATATTTACCTTATGTTGCAGATATTTTTGCAAACTACCAAAACAATTTTCTATTAACCATCTACGCAGTTCAATTTTAACATATTTAAATGGGAGCTCCTTTATGATTTTTGTTAATGTTTTAAAACTTGTAATGAACATATGATAAACATTATTTTTAATAAGATATGTATTACAAAAAGGAACTAAAACTTTTGTTGCATCTCTTGGTCTCTGTTTGGTGTAATTTTTACGCTTAAATCTAAAGAATTTATTATGTTTCCTCACAAAAACCACCAGCATAAAACTTACCTCTCTTTTCTTAAGAACGATTTATTTTTATGTACGTGTAACCACTAATAATTAATATAATTTCACTTGGGCACATAGTTTCAACTTTACATAATAAAATTGCGAATACATTATTATAAAAATAAATCGTATTTCGAAGATTACTGTACATAATTGAATAAAATAATAACAAAAGCTTACACTTGCATATATGGCAATCTGACATGAACCATGACAGAAAAAAAATACAATAAATAAATTATTAAAAAAAAATACAATGATAATATAAAATAATAGATTCGATAAAATGATAGCTGTAGCAAAAGGTACGTCACTTGACAATAAAGTACGACAATTGTTCCTTCATTTAAAGCTGTCAATATTTACAGCTCTTCTTGAGCGGTGGCAAACATCAAAAACAAAAGAATACAGCGAAACCGGAAAACCCCGCCTTAATATCACAGGTTTATTTGGAAATCAATGTAACTGTTCATAAAATGAAAGTTTTTTGAGAGTCGTTTTGATTTTGGTGAGTATGTTAAAGAAAGTAAATGTATTAAAATTGAGTTCATTGTACAGATTTTGTACCCAAAAGACTGACGAAATTATACAGACCTTATTAATCTTGTTATTGTGCTCTTCAGGATTGTCTTTTATGGATCTCTCGACACCCATAAACGAATGGATGCTCATTGTCAAAAATCAGTCAGATCCTGTACGTTTGCAAACAGTGAAAAAGTTCGACAAATCGACAAGGAGACAATATTTTATAGACCCGTTTTATTTCACTGCAAAACATTTGTATCAGCGTCAGACATTCAATGCACAGCATATTACGTGTATAAAATGCGAATTGCATGAAAAGCATGATAGTGCTTCGGAACAAGAAATAATAACACAGCTTGAGTAACCATTTCGATAACAAAAAGTGCGGACAAAAAGGTGTAGATTTGCGAAAAACTTAACATCACTCCTATCCCCATCCAACCAAGGGTTTGGGGGCTTCGCCGCCGGCGGCGATCTCTCGCCAGAGTGAATGGGAAGCCGCCACCTCCTTCTACGAAGCAGTAACGCTCACTAAGGTGGAGGCGGAGCGCGTGAGGGAGAGGCAATCCTTGCGCCTTCACGCCCCAAGCCGCCGCAGGAGACGCTCTGGGCGTCGGGAAACGCCAGCAGATTTCCAGCCATCATAGACGCGGTCTTGGGTCGACGGCGCGTTGTGTTTCAACGAGATGCCAGCACTAACTGACGGGGTCCCACAGGGCCGATGCCTGTCAGGGTCGCGGGTATAGCTAGATTATACAAGGTGTCGTTTTTCTTCTTCGTCAAATTCAAGGACGTTACTATGCTAATGATTCTCGACACGAATCAATAATAAAATAAGACGTTTTTTTTTTGTTTTTCTAATTATCTGAAATCGACTTGTATGGAACTGCCCTTTTATGCGACAAAGTCGTGCGACATTGCCGCATACGCAGCGGGGCGATTCTGTTCTTTGGAAGTGGTTAATTCTGAAAACTGTCAAACTTAAATAACAATAAAAAACAAGTATGTATTAATTATTGAGCAATTTAGTATCGTAATTATATTTGATTATTTATGTCTTACATAACAGCCCCCTGAAATTTGACGAGGATGCAAAACGACACGTTGTAGATACCGTGGCCATTGGCACAGGAAACTAAAGGAACACGTGAGGGTATTAGTCAGTAACTTCCCAACTATCAAAAAAGGGTTAGGCAAGGCAGAGGTGTACCTATAGTACAAACAGGTTTCGTAATGTTTTAAGTGCCAAGTTAAACATGTATTGCCATCAATTGGTTACACATCCAGACTCCAGGCTGCTACTGAGAAGTTCCAGATGGAAAAACCCAATAACAATTTACCCGACCCCGGAATCGACCCTAGGATCGCACCGATTAAAATTAAAAATTAAATAAAACTTTTTAATTCAGACTACGAAGTCCATAGAATGTTAGTACATTAAAACTTATTCAAAACTAGTGTTATAATTAGTACTAAGGTAAATTATAAAATAAAATAAAATATAACATTTGACATTAAAACCTAAACCTACTTAATGTGTAATGTGGGTATTAATCCAGTGCTGGACGTAACGCGTGTCCAGCCTATCCGCTATAACCGCCAGAATACTGTTGATGCTAGGCGGAGCACGGCATGGAAACCGTCAACGTCGCTCGCGTCGCGGAGCACGGCATGGAAACCGTCAACGTGTGCGTATGCGAACATGCCCGACGCACTGTACCAGCGCGACAGCCCCAACAATGCCCTGAACGCATTGTTATATTGGACGCGCAAGGCGCTGAATGATGTTTGCGTGTAATGAGCCCACAAGCTGCAAGTGTATAGCGATGAACAATGGGCTCTGAACAGTATTATTTTCACTTGAGCATTACAACGTTTAAACCGCTCTGATCGACAGCGCCCTACGCTACCTGTCCATGTCCTCATTATCGCGTAGGAGATCAAGATCAAGAATATAGTTATATTCTGTACGCATTAAACTCTTTACATTTTAGATAGTTCGGTCATTTATTTGTCCAAAACGTATACACACACATGGCATGCAAGCTGTTTCATAAAATTAATTTCTATTTATTATAGTAATGGAGGATGGTGGTGGATGTTTGTTAAAGTTATTTAGTTATTATGCGTTTGTTTATTTTATTGTTTAATTACATGATTGTTGAACGTACATTACGTACGGCAAAGTATTTATTACAGAGGTTTTTCTATTAAGAATTTCTTAGTAACAGCCCGGAGTTTGGAAGTTAACGGTGTGAAACCCCCGTGCCTTGGAAATCACGTTAAGCCGTTGGTGCTATGCCTGATCTCTCTCCGGACGTATCGGACTTTGAGAGCGAGTGATGAGAGAGTGCAGCTGTGTCTGCTCACACACTTGTGCACTATAATATCCCCCGAGCCAAGGGACGCTGAGATTGGTAGCCATGGCCGAAATACGGTATGGAGGACTTTGTAAAGTCCAGACAAATATCATGGGCGGGCAAAGTCCGGAAGGAGGGCCAAAAACACCGGACATGTCCGCACAAATCCTGTCGCATGGTAACCCTCAACACAGTTGTACGTCGGCGTCGTTCAGTAGTCACCTATTCAGGGAAATGTTTGAGAATTTAATCTTCTAATGTGAACGAGTCCAGTCTGTAACAAAACCAAAACTGGATGAAATTATATGTTAACCTGAGAATATTTTGCGAATTCAGTAGTCGTTCGAGTTTTCTTCTTTATTTGCGTTTACCGCAGACTAGTAATACCTGGCTACTGGTATACCAAAGTGTAAAAAAGATTGGCGAAGCTTGGAAATAGGCAAAAATAATAGAAGAACCCAGTTCATCACTTAGCGCAGTGATTACCAAGAGTAACTAATTCTAATTCCATGACAAAATATCAAAATCAAAAGTCATTTATTGAAACTAAGCTGAAAAACAGAAAACTCAAACTCAAAGCATTTATTTAAATTTATTTTAAATTATACAATTACACGCACTTTTGAATTGTCAAAGATGCAGCTAGTTGCCCATTTCAAAGAGGAATCGGTACCTATGGAGAAGAACGGGCAGGAAACTCCACGAGTTTCCGTGGAGTTTCTTTTTAATTAATAAAAATTGTTACATAAATTAGATACATCGGTCATTTTGAAATTATACATGCGAGAACGATGTAGAAATACATGCATGATTTAAGTGTCCGTAATAAAAACACACAAAAAAATACAATTCATAAATTAAAATAAGCTGTGGCAGCTAAGAGATGACCAGTCTCTAATAACGGCGCCCGTTCACGAACTTGACGTATGAAAGCGCTTTTGGCAGCACTTTTAGAACGTCAAAATTACATAAAACAGCAATAACATCCCCAACAGCACAGCCTAAAAGTAAATAAATGCTGCGTACTTGTTAACTCGTATTACCGTATAAGCTGGGTTGTGGTGGTGGCAACCGCCCCATGTAAAATACTGGTACTCAGCGGCATCTGGTAAGACTTGAAGCCGATCTCTTCTTCTTCTTCTCTTCTCTTCTGCATCTTCTCTTCTTCTTTTTCTTCTCTTCTCTTCTGCATCGTCTATTCTTCTTCTTTGATTATCTTGATTTATAAAGTGTACAAAATAAAGGGTATTCGTGTTTAGTTATTTTAATCCTAAGATTAAAATCACTAAACACGAATACCCTTTATTTTAACTCTAATTTGCTGTACCGGTCGACTTCATTCAACGCCGGCTGTCGCTGAAAACCAGCGCTGGGGCTCTGTCTCGCATGGGGTCGTAGCATTAAGCTGAGCGAGGGCCGTTTGCGTGGATGTGACATATTTTTCCCCAACTTGTTCTTTTTGGTGTTTGTGTTTACCGCAAATAACCTCAAAATACCGTTTTTTCAGTATTTCTATTCTATGTATCGTTATATTTATCTTGGGCACTTAATATAAAAAATAACAACAATTCGTTATGCAGCTATATTGGATTTTAGCTTGTCTTTTGATGGGGTACCTAGTAATAACATTTCAATCACAAAAAAGATAAGGAGCATCATGTGTTTTCCCTTAAGCACAGCTTCCTCAATGAAAAATTCTGTCATGCTCTATTTGCAGAACACACTGAAAAGGCACGGGAATCATTTTTTTTTTCTGATAGCATAAAATATTATAATATTATGTCAACCCTACTTCACTCCGCGTCCGCTAAAACTACGGAACCTTTTCTCTTCCCGGTAGTGTCGTAAGATCTGAATAAGATTATTATTTTCGGGAAGTCGATTTTGTCTACATAATGAAAATCTCTCATTCATTTATTCATTTCACAGACAGACAACGCAAAGCATATACCTTTGAGTCTAGAAGCATGCAATAGCGTGCAAGAGTTCATTGACCAAAGAGATCAATAAGGAAGAATTTTAAATTTAACGGGATGCTATGAAAATAAATAAATAAATATGCTGTTTTTCTATCGGATGTATGTACAACGAGAAAAAAATGAAGGACGTAGTACAGCTATAAAAAAAAAAAAGTTTATTTGCTGTAAAACAGACACAGAGAAAGAACACGAACACAAACCATCATCTTATTCCTATTGCAAAACTGAAAGTTTCATTAAGGATGTCAGCATGTCGATTCTGTAAAAATCTCAAGGTGAAAACTTGCGTGGAGTGAGTGTGATCCTGTCAGTGTCATCCCGTCTTGGTCAATCCCTAGCATCAGTGGCACTGACAGCTCACTCCAAGCTCACTTTATCTAAGTTGTACCAGTGAGATGGTTACAGAATAGCACTACTTAACATGAAGTGTTCGCGGTTGAGAATTAAAACTAAGTAACGGTACTTTCTGAGTTAATCTTGGACTTTACTGACAACGTTACGAAACCTGGACATATAGTTAACATAAGTCTGAAATCACTAACCCGTCTTGAGCAAGTGTGGTGATAAATTCTTGTGCCTTCTCTATTTGAGAAGCGGCCTGTGCTCTTGCAGTGGAACAATAATAAACTGGTATTATTAACGATCACAGGAGGTGGCATTCTGTAGTTTTGGCCTACCCCCACCGTAATTTTGATTTATTTACTGACTGATTAACAATTCATTAAACAATTCTTTATAAAAGAATAAATAACAGTTCAATACTAGATAGTTATTGGGGTTTTCCCAGTAACAAAGTCAATTATTTTATAAGCACTTTTAAAAGTACAACTGTTACATCAAAATAAATCTCCAGATTTTTTTTTTACTAACATAAAACAGTCAAGAACTTGGCGAGTTATTTTTAATACTTAACTCAAAAGTTTTCATTCGTGTATAAACTGTTGATTCGGCCGTCATTATGATGGAAACCCGTTAAATGCGCTGTTTGATCTACAATGCACTTCGGAAAATTATCTAGACTTTCAGGAAATCACTAACTTCTAAAGCACACAGTCAGGGAAATTTTAATTTTTGATCAATTTACCACGTTAAATATCTCCCACATACGAGTAACAGTCGAAGAATAACAGTGGTGATTTATACATAAGGAAAATTAAAGTTAATTGTGAATTCGTTTAACAGTTGATTTCTCTGATTTTACGTGACATTTTGACACTAATCTGTTATTGATTGGTGCAATGTTTTATACGGAACCAACCACTATTATTTCGTAACATTATGTCGCGAAATATGGCAGTTATCGGACATCTTGTGTACTTATTAACATATTCAAATGCAGTCCCTCAATCCAGCTGAGGTAAGGCTTCTTTAGCATATCACCATCTATCACGGTTAATTAACGCTTTATATCAAACTAAAAGTGGCCAACCGAGCGCAACCTTCTGGTCATACAAATTTTTCGTAGAATATCTGCAAATCTGTTAACGACAACTTTAAATACAGAACGTAAAAAGTCTCGTACATATAAACCTATATCATGAAACATATTTCTATGTTAGTTCAAGAGGCAGTCTAACAAAAGCATGCAGCCAGTCCACAAATATTTACGTTATATAACACAGCTCCCAGTGTTGCCACCAAATATCAACACCTCCGTAGTTTGACAACATTCAAACATTTTAATGAGTCCGAACTTTCTGGTATTATTTCATTGTTATTGCTACTTCCGAGTATGTGAGGCTTGATTTTCCGGCTTGGCACCCCGACACCGATTAAATTAAATACAGGCGCGATAAGTATTTTAAAGTTTTGTGTGTATGTGTTTATGATGGTGTAGGCGTACAGCGCGATGCGACAGTGCGACGCGATTCTGGCAGAACAATGTCCGTGAAGTTTTCATTGAAATTGTTCTACTAGAGTCGCTTCGCTCTGTTGCGCCTGTCCGTGAGAGCGTGTAAGCTTTGGGCTACGTCTCTTCCCAAAAGATTATGGGTTCACCTTTAATCGCTACGCAGAACAAACGCCCCGCTCCTTTAGCCACGGTTTTGCTTTCTGCTGATTCAATTGTTGCCAGAGAACGTAATATGGTATACATATTTACTATGAGTTCATATTTTTGTTGTTTGTTTGTTGAAAAGGTTGTCAATTTTTCCACTCTGCAAGAGGCATTTTTTTGTTTCGATTGTTTGTTTATTGTAGTTTGCCAGTGTCCCTGGCCCTAGCATCAAACAATGGACATAATTGTCAAAACTTGTATTGCTTGAATACGAGGCTTTTGGTTACTTTGTATGTGTTGTTGCTTAGAAGGTAGACAAACATATCTACATATAAATTAAGTTATTTTGATTTATGATTTAGTTATTAGTTGATTTATTTGTTAAAAGCATATTTAATGTCAGGCTATTCAACATTAATCAGTTTAAGTATTGAAAAGTTAAATATTTTAATCTGATTAGAAGCACTGGTGTCGTGCCCGTATTGTTCCGTTTCGAACTTCTGGAGCAATGATGGGGCGACGCTTGCTACACAAATATTGGAAAGAGTGATTGTTAGTTGTTCGTTGGTTACAGTGCAAATAACATTTCCACAATTGTTAGATAATAGTGTGGTTAGAAAACAAAATTATAATCATAATTAACGTGTGCAGTTTAATTGAAGTCATTTACATACGAGGTTAGTGCAGAGTTTGTTATTTTCCTTCTATCTTTGTTGTATGTATTAGAGCTCTGGGAGCTTTTACAAAATATCAGGCAACGAATTATGCGCAAGCATTAATGAAAATTAAATAAAAATGACTTGACTATAATTATCGTGGAGTGGACGTTCACGACAATGATCGTCAAATTAGAAATGAAAATGGATGGAAATATGTGCACGTTATAACGTTTTCGTAGACAAAAATGGTAAAGCGGACTTTGTATAGGGACATGATTAAATAACCTATGTAAAGCTCTGCATAATAACGCTCTCATCTATCTCCACAAGATAGACTTTTGCAAGTTTGTAAAGAGCTCCAAAAATTTGATGTAAACAAAGCGAGAGGTAAAAGCTCACTCTACGTTGCATACGGATATCAGAATTTCCTGAAAGCACGGAAAAGATTCGTCCCAATGACCGGCTTCGGGGTGTAACGCTAAATCCGAAAGAACATGCCAACTGGCAATTCCTGATTTTTTCTCGACAAATCCAACCATAGTTTTAGGTTCTTAACTTGGAATTCAAACATACGGTATTCAACTCAGATAGATTATATTCAGTTTATTGTAACTTATAAGCTGTAACAGAAATACTTTAACTAATATTATTATAAACTATTTTAAACATACGTGTTGCTATTCTGACACTTTTTATTCTGATTGACACTTTGACATTCTTAATTATTTTTTGACATTACTGTTAAAATGTTACTATTGTTTTTAGTCTGTATTTTTATTTCTTTTGTAATTTTAATAATTTGACATTCATATTTATTCATCATCAACAGACTCTCTGTTTTTTTTGGAATTGAATATTATTTGTATGCCCATGAGACGGTAGAATATGGATCACTGACCAGAATGTAAAAATGTCACTTACTTAGCATGGGCTTTGGCTAAGCATTATTCTTGTCCCTGCACAAGTATCATACTATAAGTGCTAGATAAAGACAGAAACACGTCTAAGAAATAGGTGTGCGTTAAGTAACGTTATTTTATTTCGCTCTATGAAAATTTGGCACATAGCAAGCTATTGAGTAGTCAAATAATACAAAATATTTAATTAACAATTAATAATTTAATACAAAATTATTAATTATTTAATATAAAATTAATTAAATAGCTTTACTTTAAGAAAACATCTATGTACGAATTACCCATGTTTGCAAAAATAAATGATTTGATTTGATTGATTTGATATAAGCTCTCAATATTAACTCACCAAAAATTCAAACATTCGGTATTTAACCCAGGTAGCCTTTGATCAGTCTGTTGTAAGTTATAAGCTGTGTATTGAAATACTTTTATTATAAGCCCGCAATGTTAACTCGTGGCACCCATCAACCAGCACTGAGCATGGTGGATCACGGTTCCGCTTCCTCACACAGAGAAGAGGCCTGTGTCCCAGCTGTGGGAACATTCCAGGCTGATTTATGCACATATGTTTGCTGTACCCGTTTTCAATGAGCGATCCCTTATCGAATACCAAAATAAAAGCGCTCTGTTGGAAATCTAACAGCGTTGTTCTATTTAGATATTCATTTGTAGCACCTGGTGTCACAGCCAACTCATTTATTTGAAGAAGGCCATTAAAAGGCACATTTACATGTCAAAATGTACAAGAAAATTTAATTAATTCTCGGAGCCCCTTCTAAAAGATAGTTTCGCATGGAGAAGAATAAGCAAAATACATCTTACTCTTTAGAAAAAACCGGTTATTTACGAGTTGAGGGTTTCGTACGCGGATGTTACCCTTGTGGCAGAGCACTAAATCCCTACCTGGTCTACACCAACAGTCAGCCAGCCCGAATCAGTGGGGCTTCTTCGCTGACAGTTCCCACTCACCGCGAACTATGCGACACCCGGTTCCAACCCACTGGAACCCCAACTGGCACTGGCAAGCATCGTAAGATACAAGACTTAGTCCACTATCGACATCCGGTCTCCGGAGGGTAGTGATGCGAACAACGCTTCACACTGACGTAACTCAAATCCTGCATCGCGCAATCAGAGTTTACCGCGCAGCTAGCATCCACTAAAAGCGTTATTTATAAAACCGTTTATTTTTAACTAGCACTTCACCCGCGACTTCGTCCGCGTGGATTACGAAAAAAAAATTGCCTATGTTCATCAGACATAATTTCGGCTTCTAATGGTAAAATAATTTTACAAATCGGTCCAGCAGTTTTGCAGCCTATTCAATACAAACAGACAATCAAATCTTTGCTCTTTATAATATTAGTATAGATACACTTCTGTTTGTTTTTCTTTATGAAATTAAATAAAAGCAATTCTTTGTCCTACTAAACTAATTTCGCATTGTGGATCCAATAAATAAAATAAAATAAAAATCTCTTAAATATTTCGGGAACTAAATAAGCTGTTTGAAGTAAACAAAAGGCTCAGAATTACATAATTAATAACGCTCAAAATAAATGTAAAGCGTCAAGGCAAATAATTTATAACACCAAATATATTAAAGAACCAATTACGAAAATCATTAAGCAAAATATTTTGATTACAGATCCCTATGACATAACAACATCTTTCAATGATTTCTTTATTGATCAAGTTCAAAATACATCTGTTAAAAATCATCCGAAAAAAATATCCGTTTAGACAGCATGCCAAATTCAATATTTATGTCACCGATAATACGAGTAACAGACGACATAACTACAATAATCAGTAGTCTTAAAAATACAAAAAGTCATGGTTATGACGGTATTACCACAGAGGTTCTTACATTTGTCAGTAATATTATAGCTCCACCTTTCAACCCCTTTAATAACAGACATAACATTTTTGAATAATATGGTATGTTGTGATATGAGGCGTCCCAGTCACTTCTGTTTGCGTAGTTTCGCCAGGTCTTCCTCGGATTTAACCGGCCTACTGGGCATTCCTTCTTTATCGCGAACGTATATTTTGCCGTTTGCAACTCAACACTGCTCGAACGTACTGCTTTTTACAAACTTCCTTGCCAAGTAATGGAGGCGTTTTGCTGTAGAATTAAGCGCTTCAGATATTTATATTGGCTTCTTCGGTACTTCAGCTTGCATGTGGGTGGTGCTAAGACGGTTTTCAATATTTAGTTTATTGTAGTTTTTAGTAGCACGGACGAATTGTTCTTTTATTGTTGGAGATGTAAATTCTAAAATGACAGTGCCCACTGTCTCTATTTTGCCTCTCAGGCGAAATAGATTTTTGACTTCTGGTACTAGAACAGGTTGATTGATGACAGTCCCCAGTTTTTGGACTAGACCAGTAGTGGACTCCTTGGTCTCAGAACTCGAGGTTGTAGCTGCTTTCATGTTTCTCTTCAGGTAGTCAACGTTGAGCTCAAGCAGTTTGATTACTTTTTGTTTGTTATTACATTCAACCTGAAGATGGTTTATCTCCGAAATAGCATCATCGTATTTATTCGATAGAAATTGTATAATGTCTCGAATTTTGTCGTTCTGGGAACAGATTTCTGCGTTTTGCCTGCTGATCACGCTGTTTTACGCCCTGATGTCCTCGAGATCCGAAATATAGCTAGTCGATTTTAGTATTTTGTTGCACCTGCTTAGACACAAAATCCGATAACATTGAATTCATGGCAAGCATCATATTTTCCAGACGTTGCAATTCCGCATCATAACCTCGTTTCCTTTTTCTCATAGTAATATTTCCAGTTTCATTGCTTTCATTCTTAGAACTCGAAGTTAAGTTCAGTTCTGAGCCGTACAAAGGTGATGCTGGAGTTTTTGGAGGTGAGCTAAGTTTTTATGTGCTTTAGGCAATTTATTGTACATTCATAATTATTATAGCCCTAGTGAGAAATCAGAAAAGAAACAATGGCAATTACCAGAACAGAGCACGCATCGCGCAGGGCTTTACTATGACTGCTAGGTATATTTTATTGCAGTTTTGATCATGTAAGACTTATGTACCTGACTATTATGCTTCACTATAATTTCAGTTTTGTTTTGTTGACATTGTTTTGTTTGTATAATATTTTAATAAAATTAATGTAATAATTTGCACGCCGTAAGGTAGACTGTAGCCGATCTCATTAATTTATAAACAACATCTTATACCTGGACCTACTCGTATATTCATAGCAAACAAAACTTTGATTCTGAACAATTGACGTGCTTAACCTAAAAACTTGAACTCAATGACTTCAAGATTCTTTTGTAAGTTTAGTAAACCATACTTAAATTGGAAAAACTTAATACTGGTGGTAGGAGGTATGTCTTGAAAACTGTCAGTCAGCCAGACGCCTTTCTTTCGAACAAAATTTCAACGGCCTCGTTGTAATAATTTATCTTGTTTTCCTCTTCAAGATTATGTATCCTCTGCAGAACGTTTATCAGACGAAATTAAGAATGTTGTTGTGGCGGCATCTACATTGCCACACGCAAACTACACAACACACTCACGTCACGCAAAATCCTGCATCGCGTAATCACAGTTTGACGCGCAACTAGCAAATAAAGGGTTGACTAGTCATAAAAAATAAATTGGATTCTATTCTGGACTGAACTCAAACTCAAAGCATTTATTTCAAATAAATTAATTAAGAATTTTTAAATTGTCAAGCTCGGTCGGCCAGAAAGATGAAGCTAGTTGTCCATTCCAAAGCGTAGTAGCTATAGTCCGCGAAGTATAATCTGAGCTTTCCATATGTGTGACTAATTACCACTCGCACCAATGTAACCGCGCCAGGGACGTTCAGCAATTCAGCGTCCAGCGGTTCCAAGCTGATTGTTTAAACCAATCGCGTTCTAGACCGACATCCCACGTACAATATCTCTATGTGCACTCACACCAATGCAAAGCTCAGCTTAGGCCTCGCGGACTGTACCTATGAAACTCCACGGACACGCTTTTAAATAAAAATATGGTAACAAAATATTGGTGATATCATTCATGTAAAAATTATGCATGTGAAAACGATCCAGAAAATAAAAGCGTCCGTAATAAAAGATAAAACAATTCAAATACTAAATTAAATTAAAATAAGCCAAAGCAGCTAAGAGATGACCAATCCCTACTGACAGCGCCTGTTCACGACGAATAGATTAGCCCCATTCAGCTCAACCATTGTGAAGAGAGCTAAAAGATTGAGTTTATGCAATGTTAAGATAGTTTGAAAAATCTTCAGCAGCTCCCAAAAGTATTTTCAAATGCTACTCAACTAGTTGATGCGCCCTTGTGGAGCAGGACCAGCGATTACTCAGAATTTTTTATCAGCAATCTGCATAGTGTGCGTTTGATACATGATTTAAATTTCGTTTTATTCAGTTGATGTATGTGGGGAGGAATATTATTGCAACATTTTCAACAGTACCCCATGAAAGATGAGTCTTCTTTAGCCATCCTGAACTTGGTTGAACTAATTGGTACCTATTTCTAGTGATATGATTGTGTCTTTCACCTATTTTACTAAAAACAGTTAGATTTTTCCTTAGGTACATAAATATTGACCCAGAAATATTGACAAGGAACCGTCATGATGTTAATATCTTTGAACAGTTCCCTGAGAAAGTCGCGCCCGCGGAGCCTATTTATGGCTCTAATGGCTCTTTTCTATAGAATAAAATAGACTAGATGTCTGCAGCCCGTGCCCATAATAAAATACCGTACGACATAACACTATGAAATTAACTAAAAAGACCAACCTTGCAATACCTACATCAGTAAATTAACGGATTTTGCTCACAGCATATGGTGCTGAACTTAGCCGATCTGCAAGGTATGGTTAAAGATAATTATATACATACTATTGTAAACGTAATTAGATTTAAAAGAGTGTCCGTGGAGTTTCTTGCCCGTTCTTCTCTATAGATACCTACTACGCTTTGGAATGGGCAACTAGCTTCATTTTTCTGACCGACCGACCTTGACAATTCAAAAGTGCCTGTAATTGGTATATTTGAAATAAATGCTGTGAGTTTGAGTTTGAAGAGGACCCCATTGAAGCCTTAAGTCAAAGTCAAAGCATTTATTTCAAATAGGCACATAAAACGGCACTTTTGAACGTAAAATTTACATTTAAAATTAGATTGATTGGAGTCGACCTTGACCCCAGGCAGTTTTATCTGCGAATTGTAGTTTTTCTTGATTCAGTACTATTTCACAATTAGAAGTTTTAACTAATGCTCATGCACACATGCGCTCATAACTACAATGTTTTGCGTGTGTTAACATTGCGCACTTCCGCTCGCAAACAACACATTTTACACAAAAATTAAATCGTTTCCATGAAAATGCGTAGTTGAACCATTTATATGCAGACACTTTTAATTTTCTGTCCACGATAACGTTATAACACGTATGTATTTCTATACATTTTATGGACAAGGACGTGGATTAACCTCGATAATATTATCGTCACGTTAGAAACTATTAAAGCCAACAATCAGCATGCCAATTCTGTAAAAATCGTACCGTTAAGCATTGCGTGGAGTGAGCTATTCCTGTAAGCATCATCAGCACTAACATCTCACCCCACTCTCTCTTCACCTAAGTTTTCACGTTGAGATGCTTACAGGAATAGCACTATACTCTTATTTATGGGCTTGGTTTTGTACAGTGTCGGATACCGACATTGTGGTTGCGATGCCATCTACGCGCGATGACCAACTACTATTTATTATTAAAGAGGTCTAATGGCTCGTGGAAATTACGGTAAGTCTGTTTTCGAATGTAGTCGTGGTTTTAATTTATTTGGGGTGGTGACAATGTGGGAGATTGAACTGGTTTTTGAAATTAATTGACCCGGATGAGTGGTTTTGTTAGAATAAATACTGTTTACACAAACTATTCATTTATGCTGCTATTACATTGCTTTACACTATAAGCATAAAACTAAACTTTCAGACCTAAAAGTCTTTCATTTCACTAATATGTACTACAACCTAATTATTCAAACAGATTTAAAATTTAGGAGCATTAGAGGACAACAGCAGTTTAAGCGCGGTCACTGTCAGACTGCATATAAAAGAAAGAGAAGCGCGATGACACAACGCTGGTAAGTTATTGCAAAACATTAAGCAAATAACTATTCACAAAAAAAATTATGATACAAAAGAAATAAAACACTGTTACGTTAATATGTTGCTTGTTGAATAGTCTGATTAAAAATCAAAATGATTGCATGTACTACTCTGGCAAGAAAGAACCGAAAAAAGATCAATAATACACAAATTGTTAGTTGTTCATCCAAATTTATTTTACGAGTATCGCCTCCAGAAACTCCTTCAGAAACTCTAATCATAAAAACATTTCTAACGCTTTTCCGGAATTGAATTCATTTCTCGCCGCGAAATCTCCTTTATGTCCGCTGCCGAATGAAAACGGGTTCCACGAAATGGTAATTTTAGTAAGGGAAAAAAAAGAAGTCAGCAGTAGACATATCTGGTAAATAAAATGCCTGTTCGATGGTATTTGTTAAGTTTTTTTTTTTAAATTCGTTCACAATGATGGCCTTGTGCGAAGCCGCATTATCGTGATGCAAAATCCAAGATTTGTTTTTCACATATCTGGCCTTTTTCGTTTAATTTGCTTTCTTAAACGCCGCATAACGCTCAAATAACATTCTTTATTTACTGTTTGACCTTCCGGCAAGAATTCCGAGTGCACAACACCGCGATAGTCAAAGAAAACAGTCAACCTGACTTTGACTTTTGATCGACTTTGTCGTTGTTGTTTCGGTTTCGGTTCAGTTGGAAGGCGCCATATTGAAACTTATTGTCTAGTTTGCATGTCAAATTCGTAAACCCAAGTCTCGTCATAAGTAATAATGCGTTTCATGAATGTTGGGTCGGAATTGACTGGTTCTAACATGTCCTCAGCGACTCTAATGTGATTGAGTTTTTTGAGAAAATTCACGTCTTTTGGGACTAGCCGAGCGGCAACATATTTCATACCCAAGTGATTATTTAAAATGATAAATGATAAATGATTTTATTTCTGTAAATAGGTTTGTACAAACACTTTTACACGTCAATCATATTTTAAAAACTAAGTGAGATCGGCATTTCCTATCTGACTACTCTGAGAAGAAACGCCGAAACAAACTCAGAGGTCACAGTCTCTTTTAAAGTCCAGACATAATCTTGGTCAGGTCATGTGAAGACCATGTGGATTGATATCTGAAATGGTCTTTCGAGGAAAGAACCACACAGAATAAGTGGACCTGTCCAGTCAGTGCACGTATTTGTCAGTTGTCATGCAGCTCAACACAGAACTAAAGGACCTAAACGATTCGACGAACATTACCAAAGAAAGGACATTTGGGTAGGCCGCATAAATTACTCAAACTGCCAGACCATGATTAAAACTAATAATTTAAAAAAAAATCATTAAAAAACAATAAATCCACAATGTCTTCACATTCACAATAATTAAAATAGTATAATCCTTTACAAAGTAAATGTCATTGCATATATAAAGTGCATCAATGTCAAAGTGTAAATAAAATATGACAATAATCTTGGTCATATCATATGAGGACTATGTAGACTGGTGTCTGAAATGGTCTTTTGAGGAAAGAACCACACGGATTTGAGTGGACCTGTCCAGTCAGTGCACGCATTTGTCAATCATCGTGCAGCTCAACTCAGAACTAAGGAACTCAACGATCCGACGAACAATACAAAAGAAAGGACATTTGGGGAGGCCGCGTAAAGTACTCAAACAGCCAGACCATCATCATTAAAAGAAGAAAAAAAAATGCAATGACCCACATAGTCCTCACATTCACAAAAATTAAAACAATATTATACTTTATACAGTAAATATATACATGTCATTGTTTAGATAAAAAGGTACGTATATAGAAAAAAAAACATTAAAAGAAAAAAAAGTAAAAATAGCAAATTACACATCAATTATGTCTGTGTAAACTTATTGGAGCAGCTCAATCCCAAGCCTTCTTGTCTTCAATATAGTCCTTGACAGTATAATAGGCTTTCTGGCATAATTTCCGCTTTATAAAAGTTTTAAATTTATTAAGGCTTAGTTCTTGAATGTGGCTAGGAAGTTTAATAAAAACGTATACATTGACATTTAAACGAGCCACCTATTTTCTTGAGCCTGGTAGTGGGAACAACAAATTAGTGTTTAATGGTACGGATCGACTCTTGAGACACAGCAAGTTCAACGGCTATCTCTCTCTCTCTCTCTGTCTCAACTGGAATGAGGTATCTATACCTTATTCTTATATCTTAACTTCAGTTGAAGACGTTGATGGCCTACCAAAGTGACGCAAATCTTCCATCAGATCTTGAACGCTTTTGAACGCTTTGTACCACTCATAAGTACGCATTTTCGAAAAAGTCGATTCACCAAGTCGTAAGCCTTCTGTAACATTTTCAGTGACTCCGAACACGAAATTCCATTGGCGATACAAAATTTAAGACAAACTCTTTGTTCGATGTTTTTGCCCATTATTAAACTCGCAATACACACTAGATTTAACCGAACTAAAAACAGTACTGAAAAATAACAGATGCAACAAGAAAATTGATGTGCCAATTTAAAAAACAACAAAAAAACGAATTTGGATCCTTGAACAAATCATCATCATCACTCTCGATACTTTTTTGACATTATATTAGTATAGTTTTTAATCGTTAAAAGAACTTTTTTGAAGGATTGGGACAGACTCCGGACTGCTACTGAGAAATTCCAGATAGAAAAACCCAAACACGTTGCCCGACCTGGGAATCGAACCCAGGACCTCATGCTCAGAAGTAGCCATAGCGACCAATGGACCAACGAAGCAGTCATACACATATTGAAAAATTGACAAAAAAGCTAAGCTCCGCAGCGTACGCCGTTAGAAAAAATCGTAATCTAACTGACATAGACACAGCCCGTTTAGTGTACTTTAGCTTTTTTCATAGTCTAATGTCGTACGGTATGCTGTTGTGGGGAAATACCGCCGACATTCGGACTATCTTCGTTTTGCAGATAAGAGCTGTTAGATCAATTTATAAATTAAGTCCGAGACACTCTCTCAGAGAGAAATTTAAGGAAATAAATGCAATGACTGTGACTTTTCAGTATATTTTTGAAAATATTTTAAGTGTAAAAACATATAGATATATATACCAGAAACAAACACAAATTTGTTGTACCTACAACAAGGCTCAAGAATATAGGTGGCTCGTTCAGATGTCAATCTTTGCACTTTCCCATACTTTCTTTCAGGGAACAAATCTCGAATTATAAACGATTTTTGCTGAATCAAAGCAAGAATATGAATTCTCTATGATTAATAGAATATGAATTCCCGCGTGTTGAACGATTATTCCCGTTTGTTGTTTTTGCTTAAAACAAAGTTGTCTCTCAATGATTTCTAAGTTAGGCGTATAAATTTAAAATGTGCTAATTTACAACTGCTGCCATCTAGTGAAAAAGTGGCTGACAGATGATCTTCGCATTCACCTAAGTATTATTTTATTGTTATTATTTTGAATGTTAAGACTATGTGGGTCATTGATTTTTCACTTTTGTGTTTTATTTTATTTTCTCAGTTACTTTTAATCTTAATCTTGGTCTGGCGGTTTGAGTAATTATGCGGCCTAACCAATGTCGTTGCTTTGGTATTGTACGTCGTATCGCTGAGCTCCTTATGTTTTGAGTTGAGCTGCACGATTACCGACAAATGCGTGCACTGACTGGACAGGTCCACTCAATCTGTGTGGTTCTGTCCTCAAAGGACCATTTCAGACATATATTCAAATGGTCGTAACATGATCCGACCAAGATTATGTCGGGACTTTAAAAGAGACTGTGACCTCTGAGTTTGTGTAGGCCTTTCTTTGCATAGTAGACAAATAGGAAACGCCGACCTCATCTAGTAAAAAAAATATGTTTGACGTTTAAACGTGTTTTTACGATCCCACTTACAGAAATAAAATCATTTATCAAGGCTGGATACCCTGTAGGGTGAGGTAGAGTTGTACATAAAGTACTTACACCCACGTTCCGGCAGTTATGTTAACGTCCCATGAAATAGGGAGTGAGCCTATAGGCATCAACCAGGCACAAATCCAGACTCCGGGCTGCTATTGAGATCGGATGGTATTTATGGTAACAACAATCTAAAAACTACGTCGCTATAAAAACAATCAAATCGACTTCCAGAAAAAAACAATCCTACAAAGTGAAAAATTACTTCAATTTCGGAAGTCGGTGTCTCTTTTCTGCTTTATATTTTTGCCATGGACTTTGTAGTGTTTTTTTCGAAGTCAGTTGTATTAATTTGTAATAAAGTTTGTGTTTTTTTTCTTTTTAGTTGTGGTACTTACTACACATAAATTTGTATGCGTTCATTTGCAAAGTCAATAACAGTTATAAGAAGTGGTTTTATCATCATCAACATACACAGTAGATAAATACGAATTATTAAAGCCAAATCGAAAACCACTCATCAAAACTTGACCACTTTGGCGTGTTTTTTTCGGTTTCAGTTCAGTTGGAAGGCGCCACTCCGAAGCTTATTGACTAGTTTGCATGTTAAACTCGTAAACCCACGTCGTGGTACCAGTAACAATGCGTTTCATGAATGTTGGGTCGGAACTGACTGGTTCTAGCATGTCCTCAGCGACTCTTATGCGATTGAGATTTTGAGAAAATTCAAGTCTTTTGGCAAGCGGCAGCATGTTTCAGAAGGAGCGAGGACCGAACACATGGAACTATAGTTCAAGACATAAGTCCAACGCCGTTAAAACATCATCAACCCTTTATCGTCAGCCATCGTCCGACATAACCACACCAAAACCATAAAACGAGTTTCAATAAAAAGGTGTGGAATAAAATTAGTTTATGAAAACTAATTCTATTCCACACCTTTTTATTGAAAGTCGAGGTGTTGGTGTGAATTTTAGTTTTCATGAACTAAAATTCACACCAACACCTCGCAAAAATAATGAAATATCGACCCCCTCCCTTTAGGAAACCCTTAAACCCCAAAAAAATTATATTTTTTTATCTTTTCCATTCAAAAAGTAAAAACTTCCATAATATAAAACACGTCGCGGCTGCCCACCATGCGCCCCTCCGGCTCTAACAAAAATTCACGGGGTAGGGCAAACACGTTGCGAAGCCAAAAGAAAAAAATACCACGAGGACTCGCGATTGTCAAATGCTACTTTAGTTGTGTCAACATTATTTTTAAATTTAGAGCTTTTTTTATGCAGAATAGCTTCTAGATTCTCACAGTCAAAAGTAAGGAATTTTGGTGATAGTGTAGTTAGTTTAGTTCGGTGTACAAGAGAATCGGCACCAATAACTCAGGTTTTATTATATGACAAAAGATAAATTCAAAGATGGTGTACCTAATTAGAAATAACCATAACTTAACAAGAAAAACAGAACAGAACAAACTGTTACCTTCGCCACCTGAGCTTACAAAGTAAATAATAAAGTTACGCCACCGACGTGTCTGCCTGCTACTCACCGCGGCGAGGAAACCGCCGCCTTAAGCTAACTATACCAACTTTGAAACCATGTTCATAAGTACGTAAATGGGTATTTATCTTGTAATCTGTATGCAAAGTTTCTAAAGTTAGAAGCCAATTCGGTCGAATTTTGGCCGAGATGGTTTAATCTATATTGCTTTATAAATAGTGCGTGGAACCTGTTTTCAGCTAAAGTCAGATTGCTATTGATGATAGATACTATAATTCTATCTGTCGCTGTCACACAATAAGCTGTCATCATGTTATAGGGACGTATTCTTTGGCTTTATTGAGACGTTACAACCTCCAATGTATGGGAGACTTGTAGTTCCAACTGCAAATGTAAGTTGGTCGACTATTACTCGTTAACTTGTACCTTACTGTGCTGTGATAGTTTTCCTTTTTTACTTCCATATCCATAAACAACTTTTTAGCTGGCAGGTGGGATTTGACTCTAACAAAAATTAGCTCTTTTTCAACTACAATATTACGTTTGTTCTTGGAAAAAAAACATCCAACTACGGAACCCTTCATTCTCCGTGGTCCGACACGCACTTGGCCGGTTTCCGTCTTCAACATGCCTAAATTGTTGATAGATACGTCATTGGGCACGCTTCGGTACTCTTCGTGTTTCCGAATTAACACGAACGTCGCGACGTCGAGTAACTCCCAACAGAGACAAAGGTTCTAAATTTTGTACTGCCGCGCCTTGCATTGCATCTATCATTGCACGTTTGTAAAAAGTTTTCTGTCTGTTGGGTTTTTTACTCCGGTCGTATCTCTTCAGCTGTCACTAAAAAGATTTAAAAAGGTTTTTGAATTTCATAGAGTTGTTAACGTTTCATTTTCTTACCATATTAATACAAAACAGGAAAGCACTTCCAAGGTTATTAAGGTTGTTGTGGTTGATCCCATCATTGCGTGTTAGTATTTCGGAAGATATATAATGATTTGCGAAGCGCATACTAATATCACAGACTACTTGCACGAACGTTTATGCTCATTTCTACATCCACCCGTAAAATAAATGAGTTGGGATTACTCTATTAAACTCTAATTGCATAAAATATTTACGCCTAAATTGTAACCAAATAAAAAACTGTCAGAAGGCAACACTACTTTAGGTGTGTAACTCCTGAACATTACTCCGGAGTAATGTTCAGGAGTTTCCAACATCAATCTACTGACCTCTAGAACCAGGTAAAATTCTAAACAACGCTACCAGTCTAACGAAGCAACATTATATTGAAGTCACGAATGAAATAGCCTGTTCCGTTTAAAGAGCTCTACGCAACACAATGGCTCCAATCTCATACATTGGTTGAGAGAATAGGTTTCTTTCTGTTACGAGCAGGGCGTAAAGAATGGGTCACAAAAGGGGTGAAGGAGGGAAACGGGGAGGGTATTGTTAATGGTCGATTTTATAGTAAATCTTTGTTGGTCGTTTTATGGTTTTGGTGTGGTTATGTCGGACGATGGCTGACGATAAAGGGTTGATGATGTTTTAACAGCGTTGGAGTTATGTCTTGAACTATAGTTCCATGTGTTCGGTCCTCGCTCCTTCTGAAACATGCTGCCGCTTGCCAAAATACTTGAATTTTCTCAAAATCTCAATCGCATAAGAGTCGCTGAGGACATGCTAGAACCAGTCAATTCCGACCCAACATTCATGAAACGCATTGTTACTGGTACCACGACGTGGGTTTACGAGTTTAACATGCAAACTAGTCAATAAGCTTCGGAGTGGCGCCTTCCAACTGAACTGAAACCGAAAAAAACACGCCAAAGTGGTCAAGTTTTGATGAGTGGTTTTCGATTTAGCTTTAATAATTCGTATTTATCTACTGTGTATGTTGATGATGATAAAACCACTTCCTATAACTGTTATTGACTTTGCAAATGAAGGCATACAAATTTATGTGCAGTAAGTACCACAACTAAAAAGATAAAAACACAAAATTTATTACAAATTAATACAACTGACTTCGAAAAAAACTACAAATCCATGGCAAAAATATAAAGCAGAAAAGAGACACCGACTTCCGAAATTGAAGTAATTTTTCACTTTGTAGGATTGTTTTTTCGTCGAGTGTTGGTGTGAATTTTAGTTATCATGAACTAAATATTATACAATAAAATTAGTTTTCATAAACTAATTTTATTCCACACCGTTTTAATCGCGATTAAAAATTGACAGATTCATGTTCAGATTTAGTTAGACAATCATAATTTTAGGTTAAAAACGTCGAATTCAGAATATAAAAATTACCAGTTTTACCAAACAAATATAATTCAGTGCCATCTTAGTGCTGCCAAACCAAAATATAGTTAAGTTGTGTCACTTAGTCAATTTCAGAATGGGAAATCTTCGTTTGATAGGTTAAACCAAATGTTAGTGATTTTTAGTCTAGTTTAGAGGCATTTGTAAAAAGAGAATCAGCACCATTGTCAAACTTTTATTTTAATGTGCCAAGTAAAGCACTGTGTTTTAATCCACCCATGCGTGTACCTCATACATCTTCGAATTATACTCGTAGGTAGAACAGTTATATTGTGCGCGCAAGCAGACATTTTAATGATATATATGCAAGGTATTTGATTTTGATCCATTCACAACTAGCGTGAATGTGGCCAGAAGGTGCTTAAGCCTCAATTTTTTAAGTAGCGGTAGGTTATATTGTTTTTATTATTTATTTTTTTCTCTTATAGTTTCAGTCATAAAACTGTAAACCTAGTATTTATATAGCTTTACAATTTAAAAAAAGGCGATGTGTTTTTTGTATTGTGGTCACATCATAAATACCTATTTATGAGTCTATACGCGAGGATGTGTAATTGGCTTCCTGGTGACTATGGTTTCCTTTTTTGTTTGTTTTTATTAGCTGTAAATCCTCCATGTACTATAAATTAATTAATTAGTTTTACAGAAATCGTAGGCTGAGAAGTTTTTTTTTAATATTAAGTAAAAAATAGATAGTATATCTCGTTGTTACGACGTGGGTTGCGGAGTAAAATACAAAGGCATCAACGATACACAGAAAAGTATGTCCTCTCCAAAAAAATCTGATAGAAAATACAGATTAATTAGTTGCTTACTGGGACCGCGGTGTCACTCGCATCATAGCGTTTTTGAATCGGGCGACTTGGACCACAAAACACGTATAGGTATCATCTTTTTTGATCGATAAGTTACATGTCTTATTTTAAACAAAACACAGTGTTAAACTACTTCTAAGACCAGAATATTTAAGGTAATTTAATCTTTTTTTTGTTTAAAACGTTGCCCCACACTAGGCATTACTCCTGTGTCGTGGGTGCGTTCACAAACATGAAAACTCACATACACAAGACACCCAGACCCGGAACAACTATTTGTCGGTCATACAAATATTTGTTCCGTGCGGGAATCGAACCCGCGACACGCAGCTCAGCAGCCGATCGCTCAACCACTGCGCCAACCGTGTCGTAATTCATAATATCCCTAGTACAGACATGTCATAACAAAACATGACTTTATAGCGTTTCTAGGGACAAATAGCCCGCTATAAAATCAACAACGGAAATTTGCATCGTCTTGAAGTCGTTAAAGTTAACGCTCACGACGGCAGTTAAACTAACCAAGCTAACAGAACTAATGTCGAGTATAAAAGAGACGATTGAATAGAAAGAAGACTATTCTCTTTTCTAGAATAAATAATTCTCGACTGCCTCGTTGATCTAGTGGTCGCAATCGCTACTGCTGAGCATGAGGTCCTGAGTTCGATTCCCAGGTCAGGCAACGTGTTATTGGGTTTTTCTATCTGGAATTTCTCAGTAGCAGCCCGGAGTCTGGTAAAAGGCAATAGGCTCGCCCCCTATTACATGGGACAACATAACTGGCTAAATGTGGGTGTACTATAGATACACCTCTGCCCAACCCTTCGGGGAAACAAGGCGTGATGTTATGTTTATGTAGAATAACTAATTAAATTATAAATACATAAAATAAAATTAAAGAAAGAAAAAGCTTTTATTGTGAATCGCATAGGAATATCACAAACTAAACACAGTCTCAAACACATAAACAATAAATAAAACAAAAGTTAAATTCAAATAAAAACAATGCCCTGTATGAGGCCAAAAGGCCGCTATCTCGCGAAAAGGGAACAGTTTCCTATTAGATTGCAATAAACTAGCATAGCCATGAAACTACGTAAGTAAGTACAGTAGCGCTCATAAGTCCACAAGCAATCTCACAAAGCAATAGATTGACGCTTCGCTTTCACTTACGACCTTATTCTATAAGTTGTTTCTATACTATAGACACGCACACACCCTCACTTTGTCTTTAATTGATAGTAGTTCATAATTTCATCTAACCTAACACATGGCATGCTAGCTTAGTCGTGCTATTATGGCAAGCCCTGAGTTCGAATCTCACCTGCGCCTGCGGATTAAGCTTGATGTAGTTTTCAAATAATATCTATTTACAGTTTTTAAAAATGTTATTAATATTACCTAAAATTAACAACTTTTGTTTAATTAAAATAACTTGAAGTGGTTAAAGTATCGATAATCATTCGATACTTTTCTCGTTCATCTTGTTTATATAATAAAAGTTTGTAGGTAGACCACAGAAAACTGAGTAAATTATTTCGATTTATGTGAGGTAGATGCAATTCGTTACGACGAACGTTGGTTAGTGACGAATGTTTAAATCTGTTAATTAGCGGTATTGTGGTTAAAAGTTTCAAAATGCAGTGAAATATAAATATTGAAGCGTTGGTAATATTATTGCACTGCGTAAAAGTGGACGTAAATGATGTGATAACACAAATGGACCAAGTGTGAGTGCTATTTTACTAAATATAAATTATTATTAATATCTAATGTATTACATTCTTTGTTCTAGAGAAATACTGTGAGTTTGTGGGTTAAGAGATGTGAGGAAGAGGGAATTCTTGCTAGTCGGAGCGCTTGTTTATGAAATGGAAAGCTTTTGTAAACAAAACTTCACATGGTGAATGTATATGAAACAAATGGTTTCACACCGACCGGACATTTTGCTAAATTATTCAACACGTCATTAAAAACTGTTCGCCGTCTACTCCACGCTATAAAGGTTGCATCACCGAAGCCCAGTAAACAATAACGTTTAAGTATTTGAATAGTTTATAGGATATTGCGCGATATCCGTGATTATTTAATTATAAAAATGAGGTTTAGTTTCAATCCTCTTTTCTTAGAAAGAACGAATACCTTAAGCTATCCTAAATATTTAATATACGAGTATATTCACTAAAGGCAAATAAAATTTGAAATACCTAATGTAAACAAACTGCCCTACGTAACCACATATTAAAATCACTTATTTTGGAAATTAAAGATCGAAGCTTAATGTTTATAGTGAAATTAATCTACTCATATATTTTTGTATATTTCACATGTCAAAATAAAACAAATTGCTTCTAAGTTCCTTGATATAGTATTGCACATCCAAAATTTGGCTGAAGAAGTTATTATAAATAATCGTATCGGTTTGTTATCCATATGTAAAATATTATACCTAATAAATATGTTACTATTTTTGTTATTACTTGTAACGCTTTTTTTATTCTATACCCTATTTTGCAATAACAAAAATAATAAAGAAGCAGCAATTTTTTTGAATATTGTTATTCTTACAAACCAAAATAAAAAATTGGCAAAAAACTGCGCTGCATCTGATGAGATCAGAACCTAAGCCGAGTGCTTCTCAGTCCAACGCTTGGCGCCTACTGCTATCAGCTCATATTAGATTAACTCGAATTTTAGCAATGACATAAACCGGCCAGGTCACAAGCATGATGCATGTCTAACAAAAGCGATGGAAATATATTTTTATTTCGTGCAGTGCGATGCGAGTACGCGACTTTACGTCAGTGTGTGCCGTGCAAAACTGCGATCTTTGTGGTGTGGGTCGTTTAAACACACAGTCGTACCGCGAATTCACAGCAATACGACTCTTAACGTGCCTATGCACTTTTTAACGCTTACTGTACAGTACGCGAGGCCTAAGCTCAGCTTTGCAATTTGTGTGAGTGCACATAGACAGTTTAGTTGTGTCGTCTAGGCCGACGTCACAACACGAGGTTTAAACCGGTTTATACAATCGGCCTGAGGCGCTGTGCGTCCCTCGCGCGATCACATTGGTGCTTTTCTTCTTCTCTTCTTGGTGCTAATCACTCACACAAATGGAAAGCTCAGCTTAGGCCTCGCGAACTGTACGGTACGATCACTCGAACTTGGATATAAATAAACCGTCTGTATTACTTATATTACTCACTTGACTGTCATAAAAAACAAAGCTGTGAAAAAAAACCTTCCCTAAATATTACGGTGTGGTAAAAGCATGAAGCGAAAACATCGTGAGTAAACCGGCAAATGTCTTAGAACCAAAAAGACATATGACATCTACCAACCCGCTTTGGGCCCTCGTGGTAGATTACAGCCCACTCCTTCTCAACAGTGGGAACATTGTAGGCTGATTATGCGAAAGGCATGAAGGGACTGACACGAAATCATAATTTTTTAAACAATTGCTATTATATTTAGGGTACGAGATAAAAGCATATTATTTTTTATCATATTTTTAAAGTTTTTTAACGTTTCAAACATGTTTACAGCACGCTTATAATTATGAGCATGTGTCAGTTGCTTCATACTAACAAACATTAGGCATTAATCATCAAACTTGTTACTCCAGGAAGAAAAACCATAAGAAATTCACTTTATTTTCGAGCAAATTGAAGAAGCAAACGCAAGCAAGTTAATTATTGCGGTTATTTGCTCTCAGAAGCGCTAGCTATTTCCTTATTAACCGCGTTTAAGGAAGCGTAAGCGATGAACGTCTAGGTGAGGAAGGGTTTTCTGCCGAAAAATAGATAATATGGCGCTAAATGCCAACTGACATTTAGGGAAGAATTTCGTGTTTCCTGTTAGACAATACAGTTTTATTCTTATTAGTTATGCACAAAATTGTATTGTTGAACAGGAAACACGAACTTCTTTCTAAGACTGTTGGCATTTACTTCTATTTCTCGGCAGAAAAATGCAATGCCTAAACACAGTTTAGTAAAACTAAACCCTGTTACTAGATGTTGTACAGTTGTTAGTTAACTATTTCTGAGGAATGGCTCCAAAAATATTTGTAAACTACCCAAATCGGTAAAAGCTTCGGAACATTTAAGTGCTTTCAAAACAACACCTAAGTAATAGGTTTCTGATACAGAAAGCATATTACACTATACATAAATACGTACATACATAAACTCACGTATTCTTCCCCGTGGGTATGCAGAAACTACACAACGCCACCTGCTACGATCCTCACATGCTCCTTTTGCTAGTTTACGTTCATACATCTGGTCATACACGTGCTCCGGTTGCGAATACTACGCACCTGACATTAATGAAGGCTAATTATGTTCCGTACAAAAGAAAAGTTTTGTTATTTGTTATAACTACATAACGGTTGTCGAGATAATGCGTTCTTGAGACCTGTCAGTGCGACAATCCTGGTAAACAGTAAAACAACAATTTCACAAAACACGTAGGTACTCGTTTCAATGAAACTGACAGATGTCGAACGCATTCTCTCGACGGCCTCACTGTGAAAAGAACGGATTTCGGTTCGTAATAATTGTTCTCACAAAAATGACAAAAAACCGGTATTTTTCTTTACAAAAAAAGAAACTCGCACAAAGCTCCATGTAAGTAAAAACTAATAATAAGCGATGACACTTAGAAGCAGTCGGAAAAGTTTTTATGAAGCACCCTAATTTGTCTTGGGAGAAGGAATAAACTTTATCAGACAGTACCGATCTGAAGAACTTATACTTTGACCTTTAACAACACGTTTAGCTAAAGTGACCATGATAAAGGAAAGATTTCAGGACAATTTAAGTACTATCATCCTCTGCCTAGGCTTTTCCGAATAATGTTGGGGCGGATGCCGCTGAATATTTCAGACACCTACCTACTCGTACATGGTTCTCATATGATGTGTAGAATAAACAAGGACAAGAATATTTACTTACCGTATTATTTTATTGTTATTATTGTGAATGTTAAGACTATGTGGGTCATTGTTTTTTACTTTTTTTATTTTATTTTACTATCTTAATTAAATTTTAATCGTAATCTTGGTCTGGCTGTTTGAGTAATTATGCGGCCTACCCAATGTCCTTTCTTTGGTATTGTTCGTCGAATCGTTGAGCTCCTTATGTTTTGAGTTGAGCTGCACGATTACTGACAAATGCGTTCACTGACTGGACATTGTGGTATTTTGTTACACCAAAAACACATCTTATTATCTATTTATGTATTTAACACCTGAGGAGCTGTTGTGCACAGCACTTCTTTCTATGATTCAGTAGGTACTAAAGTCTTTATGAAAATTGCATGACACTCTTTTAACTTACATTTGTTTATCTGATAATTGTTGTACTGCTGAAAAGCAAACCTTTAGCTACCTCTGTCTATTTTCCACATCCATTTATCTCATTTTCATATTATTTTCCTTTTATTGAATGTTGTGACATTTTGTATCTAACATTGTCATCTGTCAGTTTTTCTTTTTCTATGGTATAGAGCTAAGAGGTCGTCTATTTTATTGTAAAGGTATCGTAAAACTAGTGTTAAGCCAGGTTCTCACTGTAAGCCATCTTTATTGTTCCTGGCCGATAACCAATTAAGAAGTATTTGGATTGAAAACTAAAAAAGTCAACCGTTACTTTTCACCAGGTTCTTTTGATTCCGTCTTTTGACTCGCCCTTCTGGCTCGCTCTGTTGGCTTCTTTATTTTCGTACTTTTTCTTACTCTGTCTATGTTTTTCTAAAAGCTCTTTCAATATAAACATTTCAAAAGTTAAACTCAGTGAATTTCATTTTATCTTGTGTGCATGAAGGTGTTCGAACTCTCCCGATCACCTCCGACCCTCCCGCTTGAGTCTGCGGGTTCGAGACGTGTTGCAGAGAACTAATAAACGTGGCGTGAGACGCCGCCACCTGAAGAAACACCAACTGACGCGAGCTCCCTCGCAACGGGCTGCGGGCTGATGGAGAGGCTGCTGCGAGCTCCCACTCGACGGACTGCGGGACGGAGGAGCGGCCGACGCGACCCGATTTAACCGTGAGCACGGAGAGACTGCTTCGAGCTTCAACTCGACAGACTACGGGCCGGAGGAGCGGCCGACGCCTCGAGCTGCTGCACGACCGTGAGCTCCCTCGTGTTAGACTGCGGGCCAGAGGATCGTCCTACGCGAGCTTCGACTAACTCTTAATTTAATATCTTTTCTACGTAATTTTGTATTTCATATTTTAAAAACTATAATAACTTGTAACCACGTTTAGCCAGTCGGCTAAACGTTACGTTACAACAGGTTCTCTCAATCTGTGAGGTTTTTTCCTCAAAAGACCATTTCAGACATCAATCCACATGGTCTTCACATGATCTGACCAGGATTATGTCTGGACTTTAAAAGAGACTGTGACCTCTGAGTTTGTTTCGGCCTTTCTTCTCAGAGTAGTCAGATAGGAAACGCCGACCTCATCTAGTTTAAAAAAAAAATGTTTGACGTGTAAAACTGTTTGTATAAACCTACTTACAGAAATAAAATCATTTATCATTTTATCAATACTGGTATTTTCATGGAGACACTGCCTTTCGGACTACTCGTAACGACTGTCAGAGATCTGAAAATGACAGCCGGAACCAACGGCTTAACGTGCTTTCCAAATATTTTTGTACTACACCAGTCTTTAAGTGACCCACTGCAGAACATATGTCGCAGTTCGTACCAAGTCGTAACATGTGGCATAAGTCACTACGCTAGCTCAATGCAGTTTCCCAGTCAATTTAAACTGCCTCGTTGGTCTAATGGTCGCAAGAGCTACTGCTGAGCTGAGGTTCTGGGTTCGATCCCCAGGTCGGGCAACGTGTTATTGGGTTTTTCTATCTAGAATTTCTCTGTAGCAGCCCGAATTCTGGATGTGCCCGGTAGATGGCAATAGGCTCGCCCCCTATTACATGGGACTTAAGCATAACTGGCGAAATGTGGGTGTACTTAAGGTACACCTCTGCCTAACCCTTCTGGGATTACAGACGTGATGTTGGAAAGCCAAATTGGTATTGTCGGCGACTGAGCCATTAATGGCCAAACCCAATTACGTATCACCAATTTGGGCGTACTGAAGATATAAAACCTATCAATGTCTGGTTTTAATGAACATTCTGTACTGTGGCATCTTTACTTTCCATAAGCAAATTTCCTCATGAGTATTGGACTCATATATCTCTTGATTACTAAAAATCTGTTGCCGTCATTTAATGTGAAAGTGATACAGTAGAAAAAAAAACGACTTTTTGGAACAGATTTTTATTATAATTGTTTTTTTTTGAGATATTTAAGTACAGTACTCATAGGTTAAGTTTCTCATAGAAAGTAAAGATGCCACAGTTGAGGTACCAACAGTAGCCAAAGTATGCGTCCCTATAACATGTTGATAATTATTTTTTTGACAAGGACAGATATAATTATACTGTCTATCATCAACAGCGATCTGTCTTTCACTAAAAGAGGTCATTGGGTTCGGTCGTTAGTCATTTTGGACTTTTTTCCCAACATCAGAGTTATATGTTTTCAATAATTTATCTGGCAGGTAGATGATTTATTGATACCCGATTCGAACACTTTGGAATTCAGAAAGAAAAAAAATATATTGGCACGAGGCACCAAAACAAAAACAAAAAAGGGTTAATTGTTTCTCACTAATGAATTCATTTTGAAAGAAACATAATTGGAGCTCATTAAAACTTTCTAACAACTAGTTTATTTTTAGACCCTCTTCCTTAAAGTAGGCTTTATAAATGTTGCTTTAATTTGATATGTTTATTATTATTTTATGGTACACTACCAGCTTGCGTAACGATACATTTAAATTCATAATCAAACCAATAACAGTTGTTGTCAATGTTGCGTTTTGTTTGTGCAGATAAAACAATGATTCTTCTTTTCTTTATTCTTAATTCAAAACAATAACTATTTTATTAACGTATTTGTTATGTCGCTACTTGCAGAACCCTAAATTCTTAGGACAATGACTTCCACCGCATTGCCCTCTGCACCGTGAGTTTCACTCTTGTTTCTGACATCGAACAACTGTCGTGCACCTTATATTTACCAATCGAATTCTAAAAATTGTATTACCTAAATTGTTTAAATCTACCGAGTCTTTTTTGAATCCTCGACTGCAGCCGAACGTAATTTATTAACTATCAGAGATTTTTAGTATTCACATATTTCTGCTATCTCAAATTAAATTATGCTGAAACTGTATCACAGAAAGTTTTTCAGTGAGTTTTAAAATATACAAAAAAGAAATTTAAAAAAAAATCAAAAAATATTATAAAGTATACAATAAAATATTATATGTGGCAAAACGCACAAATGCGTCAGGAACACGGGTTGTGGTAGGAATAAATAGGAATAATTTTCACGTAACGAAAAAGCGTTATGCCCAAAATAAAACAGAGCGACTGTTTTATATGTATTGAAACAGTCGCTCTGCAGTCTGCAATCTGCAGCGAAAGGAACTTCGTTCCAATCTGGTGTCCCATGACACCTGCCGACTTTTTTTAAATCCTGTAGGTCCTATAAATGTGAACTATCTGTAGAAAACTCAGGTTTTAAAAATGTAAGTCCTTTTTGGTTTTATGTGGCGTTTTATTTAATATAACTTTATAAGTTATATTAAATAAAACTCTCTTTATACCTGACTAGGTGCCTGAGAACCAGATTGCTACTTGTTGTCAAGTTGAAGCATCATTTGTTGGCATTCATTGGTATATTGAATTTGATTCTCGACTGTCTGCCAGCAGACATCAGACGTCTGTACTCAAGTGACTTCAAATGTACGAAATCTTTGAATCTTGTTAAGATGATATTTTCTACAGTTGGTTTGCTTAAAAAAACTACAACGCAAATACAAGAAAATAAGTTATTTTGCTAGCAGCGGACACTGGGCCAGTGTGATGGATAACGGCGCAATCGCTCCCTCTCGGGGAGAGGCTGTGTCCCAGCTGTGGGAACTGTAAACCGTGATAACGCGTTTTTTTTTAAATATACGTTTGGGAAAAAGATATAAGTTTAATTAATTCAGGCAATGTCTATCCCTCCTGGACATATCGATGGCTTAGAAGAAAGATTTCGCCATGATGTGTATGTTTGTATTTTTTTTGGATGGAGAGCAATTGCAGAAATTCCGACGTATTTTTACGTTTTATAAATGGCTTCTTACTACTGCTGAATTAAAGGTCAAAGTTCACATTCTAACTTTGACCTTCTACTGGCATGTTAGTCACGCTCAGAAGTGTCCAATAATTAATTGCATGTAATTTGGGACCCAGTGTTTTGGGTGTCGTTTATTATGGAAACCTACGAATGGTTAAAGACGAAATAAGACTAACAAAAAAGCAAATGGTAAGTAGGTTAGAGAAGTTGGGAGAGAAAAGATATGAAAGGTAGAAGATTATAACCTTAAACACTCTAAAAGTAGATAGGGCATGGACTTATTTTTTATTCTTTAGTAGCAGAATGGCTTATTTATACCGTGAAATATGCCAACATTGCCCCCAAGGGAAACTTTGCCCGAATAACAATTTATAAACATATCTTTCATGTGCAAAAATATCTTAATGTGATGGCAACATTGATTGACTTTGGTGGAAAATAGGTTATATGTATAGCAATAGTGACTATAGTGTTTCTTGCTGCCTTCGCTTAGTAACTTGTTGGAACTAGTCGAGTGAGGTGCCTGTTTTTGCGGGAAAATTTTGGTTCAAATTTGAAATTAAATTCGGCGAGAAGGTAAAAACACAGGTTCGTTTTATTTATAACATGCCATAGAAAATTATTTCTAGATTATATTATTGTTAGTGTCATTGCTCAGGGTCTTTTAAAACTAAAGTTATGATGATGGGCAAAGTTATCTAGTAATGTTCCGACCTACGACTGACAACATTGCCCGCCATCAAAAAAGGCTTAGGGTTGGCACATTACGAAACCTTGTATTTTTTTATCCCAACTCGCACAATATTAAATAAAATAAAAACAAACATTTGAAGTCAGTGGGTCATCCTACTGTTTTATCAACTGTAGAAGAGTACCAAATTGTAAGAGTTTACAAGCTTCTGGCGATTTTGGCTCTCCGCTTACTAAAGTGGATCTAAATTAAGAGTAATACACTCCTACTTTTCACAAGTTTTACTTTTTACAAGTTGATAATTTAATTACCTACCACATACCAGTTACTTGACTTGATCTCTTTTAGTAGTAAGTAGGTACCTAGTTATCTAATTTACAAAAAAAGTGTTAATTGTAATTTCAAATTTTATTAAATACTAACACGCGTGAAAAAATATTCTTCGTTTTTTATTTATTTATCTAAACACATGTTCTTTGTAGCAAGGAAAAAAAATTGAATATTTTTTACCATGTGCCAACCCTAGCACTTTTAAAAGGTGAAATATGTGAATTGTATGAAAAAGGGTAAAAATTGCAGGGTAACATTGCCCAGTCATTTTAGTAACAAACTTTTCATAGTTTCGTTTACATTCCAAAGGAAACACCATCTTTACCAAAATTCTTCTACTGGTTTTTATGTCATCTGCATAGAGGCCATATTTGCGTCAATCATCAATGTGGGCAAAGTTGGCTAAAAATGCAGATTACTTTACCGGCCAACAAAATCCAACAAATATTGTATGAAATGTTGAAAAATAATAAATTTCGCAATACTAACACATGCACATGATCTTACAGTTGTGTAGCTGATGGAGGAAAATACTAACGTCTCCATAGAAAAATCCTAATAAAATTGTAATTATTCGTAAAAAGTGGGCAATGTTGGCATGTTTCACGGTACATATTTAGTTCCAGTAGGGGAAGGTGGCACCTGCTACGATTCTTACATACCTACTCCTTTTGCTTCGTCCACGCTTATACATCCGAGTCATTAACGCGTGTTGCAGTACTACTTACCTAACTTTTTAAGGACATCAGGGTGTCTTCTCCTGGCCAATAAAAATAATGCTGAATCTGAATGAACACCTATATCAATAGGTAGGTCTATCTGTAGGTTCCTTCTACATAAGATAAACCTGATGTATATGATGACGTACTAAGGTTCCTTTTGAATAATGTAGTGGAAGTTGCATCGCTGGTTTTCGGCGATAACTGGGTAACTGATGATTCATAAAACTGCTAACATACGACTGCAGGGATTAGGGAACTCTATGTACTCTAATTACGGTGGTCAGATTAAACCAGTCTGAAAAAAACAGTTACCAGATAAAGTATTTTTAACAGCATCATCCTCCTGCCCGTCCTTTCAGATAAACTAGGGGTTTGTTAAATAACTCTAAAATATTACTGATAAAACATATTCTACTTTCTTAACATATTCAAGACATACAATCATTGTACATAATTATTTTCCTTTTATATTCTTATTCAATCTAATTAAAAGAAGGAAGCTGGTGCAGAGACAAAGCACTGGTTTCTTGCATCGCTCATGTAACACAATATGCTCATAAAATGAGAGCAATAGACCACTGTCCGTGTTCCCACGGAGCAATCAAAATAATATTCTAGTCGTGTCCACCCTCCAGCCTCTTATCTACTGCGATGTCCGTGTAATAAGACTTGTTACCAATTTGCGTAGATTGTATTCAGGGACTTAGAATAGATGGGTGGTTGCCAACAAATATCCCTTCTAGAGTTTCATCCCGGCAAAATTTTAAAGCATACATTCCGTAGGCTCGAGTGCTCACTTGCAAATCGTCGACCATTTATATATTTGTAGTTTATTTATCAAAAAAAAATTGTATAAAGTAAGGAAAACCGCCAAGCAAAAACGAACTGAGGTGTAAGAAGGTAAATCATTATTGTAGATTGGAATGTATCAATGTAATTCGCGAAATAAATTAAAATAATTAATAACTTTTAATTCCCATCACTTAGTAACTCAATATTTTTTATATAAAACTTCTATAAACTTGTAATTATAATTAATATAAACTTGCTCGTGAACGGTTCTCCGTTAATTTTTAAATTACGTGGGTCCAACCTCGCCATACGTCTTTCAATTTAAAAGCACAAACAAAAGAAAAATCAGTGACAGAACACTTCTTTCC
This sequence comes from Dasypolia templi, assembly GCA_963555695.1. Taxonomy (NCBI): domain Eukaryota; kingdom Metazoa; phylum Arthropoda; class Insecta; order Lepidoptera; family Noctuidae; genus Dasypolia; species Dasypolia templi. The sequence continues at coordinate 4,187,174 of OY743137.1, read as the reverse complement.
ACTGTGTCATAATTGCAATCGTTTTTTTTTTTTACTTTATGTTTAAATATATTTTAGTGACATTTATTTTAGAAGAATGTATGTGAGTAATTATATTTTCGTATTTTACATTTCCATTTAAATTAGGGAATTATTTTTGTTTTTTATGTATTTAGTTTTCGCTCCCAAAAAAAGGAAGACATGTTGTCTACATCTGTTATCAACTCTCCTATGGCAGGTATGGTGGAGTCCTGATCCAGCTAGTCCCTTGCTGCCCTCTTCCAGCGACGCCCTAAGCCGAGGTTCGTACCCCACAGGGGGTACCCTTAGCGTGTAGTCGCTTAGTTTTTAAGTTTTTTAAGTCCTGGCTAGAGGCCATAGTTTATTGGGGCAACCACAGGCAAGTCCGCTTACGCAGACGACAACCTCATAGGTTGACTTGCGAGATGCCATTCCCAAAAAAAAAAAAAAAGGTATGCTGGAAGTGATTTCTTTACAAATCAGTACCCAACTGTGTACGTATTTTTCTGTTCTTTTCTTTTTCTCTGTTTATTAATAAATAAATGTTATGTGTTGTGTGTGTGCATAAATTGTTAAATAAAAAAGTTAATAAAAAAGTTATAAAGTCTGCTACTGAGAAATTCCAAATGAAAAAACGCAATAATATATTGCACGACCTGAGAATAGAACCCAGGACCTCATTACACTTCATATATTACACCTAGTTTACCACAGAAGAGCACTGATTTCCAAGATATAGGTTTTTACCTAGTTTGGAATTCAGATGTTAAGTTAGCCGTCTACTCACATAGATAATCTGTATCCTAGCTCTTAGTAATATAACTGTATTAGGGTATATTTCATTGAGTCCAAATAAACGTAATTATAATATTCTCCGCAGTAGTTCTAGCGACTACTTGACCAACTTGGAAGTAGAATAGATCGATAATCATCAACTAAAAAAAAGGAAATACTCTAATCATTCCACATAAATGGTCACCCCCTATTATACGTGCAAAGTTCAGACGTCAGATGTTGCAAGGATATCTAATATTGTCACGGCTCCAGCACAATATACGTTCCATTCTATGCTGTATAATGACGTCAGCAATCCGTTTTATGCAGATAATAAAGTATTTTCTTGGACTTGAGTTATCTGTTGACAAAGTATGAATTAACAGGCCACTCAGAAAGTATTGCGAAAAAAAGTTTTTATTTATGTGAGACTGGCCAGTTATAGTCTATTTTGAAAATACGATTATTAGTTTGTAAAAATAGGTACGTTCCAATTTCAAAATTTCCCTCCACATTGTTTGCGAACTAATTTAATTATCGTGTCTCATTAGTTAATGGATCTGCTATGATTTTTTACGATTTCAAGTGTATACTTCAAATGGCATTCATGGATGAAGGCCCTTCTAAGGCAACCGTGTATCGTTGGTATAACGAATTCAAGCGCGGTTGACTAACTTTGGGGATGAAGAAAGAAGTGGTCGCCTTTTGACGGCTGTTACGGTAGAAAACGTGCTAGCAGTGGAAAGTTTAATCAAAGACATCATGCGAGTTACGTATCAAGAGATTCAGCACATACTGCAGGTTGAATCGGGAAGCCTTCACGAAATTCTACACTTGCATCTTCGCATGAGGAGGATAGTTTCACGCAAAACCTCACCGATGCTCAGAAGCAGGCCCGGGTGGAATGGTGCCGTGGTATGAAAAAGAAATATGAAGCAGGATCGTTTCGGCGTGTTAACGACATCATTACCTTGATGAGTCTTGGATTTATTAATACGATCCAGAAATGAAGCGTCAGTCGACGGTTTCGAACAGGTTAGAAACGAGGTGTCTACGGCGGACTGGAAAAAGTGTTTCGAAAAATGGTTCAAACGAATACAACTATGTAAAGAAGCTAGTGGAGAGAACTTTAAAAAGATTTAAAAAAAATGTGCTCATTGAACATTTATTTTTATTTTCGCAATACTTTCTGTCATCCATGCCTATATAATGTAGATTTCGTAAGAAATTATGAACCAATCGATCGATAATTACAAAGTTATTAAACTCCAGATATTTTACAGAAATTGTAATAAAGAGCTTTTAAATGTTTTCGTCTTATTTAACCACAGAAAACGTTATCGAAGTAACCTCATGGCAAAGTAAAAAAGTAGTTTATTGTATTGATACATTAAACTATCGCCTCACCTGGATTTAAGTGACTATATTGTCAACGTAAAAGCAAGCTAACCAATCAAGGTCTGCGCAAACCGACGAGGTGGGTACGAAAAGCGGGCGCGCGCGCCTCTCGATGACACAAATATCATCTCTAAGCTAATTAGCTTAGAGATGATATTTGTGTGTAAATTGGATGTTAATGAAATCGATTTTCAGTTGTTTCAAAATCGCTTCGTCTCTGGCCTTAAAACATCTATACCAAATAAACACTCACTTATACACCCGTGACTTCTATATTTTTTTTTTTTTTGTGTATGGCATCTCGTAGTTGACCTTGAGAGGTCGTGACTACTTAACCGGACTATACGTGACTCCTATCTAAACCCGTCCTGTTTTATACTTACTTTCCCCTTAACTAACATCATTAGCTTATTATACTTGTACACTGTTTTCTATTAGTTAAGCATCTGGTACTTGTTGACTGGTCTACATTGTCCTCCCGTACCAATTAACACTGATATTTGAAAACATTGTAAACGCCAATAATTTTAAAAGAGTAACCGTGGAGTTTCTTGCCGGCTCTTCTTCATAGGAAACGACTAATTGGAACCGTGCACCTAGCCTCTGACGTTTCATAATTGCCCATGTAGATTTATGTGTTATTTTTTTAAATTTGATTTGATTTGATGATTATATTCAGGTGGTGGCGGTGGTGGTCTGAGTACACCTTGTGGTATCATCTGACATTGTGCTGAGTTGAGGCCCTTATGGTATTATAATCATTCCATTCTGTTTTATTAGTATTAAGGATTTTTTTTCTGTAATGGCAATAAAAAAGTATGCGTAGAAAAACAGCTTTTCTGATGCGCCGGTTTCGGCGAAACGCTAACGAAATCCTCTGCACTGCACACTCTGGCCTCTCAGAGATCATTCATATGCTCTCTGAGAGGCCAGAGTCTGCAGTGCTGGGGAGATTTATCCAGCTTCATGTGACTAGGTGGTTCTATAATTTTTTGACATGAGTGATTTCATTATTTTATCTTGAATTTTATGAAGGGCGATTTGATTTGATTTTAATATTGACTAACATGGTTTAAAGACCTTTAAATAACAATTATGGACAAATAATAAATCTGAAAAAAAACGCAATATTCTTTCTTTCTTTATTAGTAACGCACAGTCTGATATACGATGCATATTATCTAGGTATATTACTATAAATAAAAAGTCGCTTTTCGTGTCTTTGCGACAGCGTTGTCGTTATAAACGACTGTGTTCTATGCAACGGATTTTGATGGGGCTTCCATAATTCTTTAAAGAATTTATTCCAGAAGGTTTATTGTGTATGAAGCTTTAGCATGAAACGTACAAATAATAAAGAAAACTCGATGTTTTTTCAAGTAGTCAACCATGCGAAGCATACACGGGTCGCTAGGTTTCAATAAAATGATCGGTCGAGGTACTGGCGTTACGTTACTCGTCGGATCCAATTAGGTACAGACGTCTCCTGAAGTCATGTTCTTTTTAGTATTTAGTCTCACGATTTTAGTTTGGTTTATATCAGTTGTTTTAGCTAGAATTTTCGTAAACTTAAACAGTTTTACGATAATTCCATCGATCAGGAATTACAGGGTTTTTAGTTAGTTTTGCATAAAAAGTTGCCAATAAAAACATAATGTTAAAAGACAATTTATGATTTCTGCTTGGTTGTGCTCAATTAAGTAAAAAGATATCGAATCAGAAATGAAGGGGTCCACAGTAGAACGAAGCTAACCTACGTTGCACAAAGAATTGTCAAACGTAAGTGGCAGTGGGCAGGGCACAATGCTCGCTGAACAGATGACCGATGGGGCAGAAACATTGTGGTGACCGTGTACCGGAAGACGTAGCATTAGAACGCCTCCCACAAGGTGGACCTTGTGAGGGCCGCAGGAATCTTCTGAATGCGGGAAACACAGAACCGGTCGAAGTGGCTGTGCTTGGGTAGGCCAATGTCCGGCGATGGAGTTCTTTCGGCTAAAATGTATATGTGAAGTAAAAAGTTAAGATGTCATGATGCTGCTACTCTCGTAATACGCAACCCATGTTTAGTAGTTAATTTTTATAAACACACACAGAAAACACTAGTTTTCAGTTCACGCAATAGGAAATCTTATACATAGATTAACATAGTCCATTTTCTGAATCGGACCGCATGCATTCAGCATTCTCGGCACTCGACCACATGACATCTAGTGTCCCCGCCACACCCCATTGAAATGGTGAATTTTGGTTAAGGCCCATCGTCCACGAAGCTATTCAAAAGTAACGTCTTAAAAACTCAAATCAGCAATAAGTAGTCTGAACGTAACAGCACTAGTATTTCATTGACGCATCGAACACGACGCAACCAATAAAAAACTAGTTAAAGTCTATTCAAATATTTTTTCCAATTCATGTTGCTTCCACTTAAATACGAAAATGTGTTCGTAATTTGGCATATCTCTTTTCTTCATCGCGTTTGTGTAGATTTGCCGCTCGAAACACGTCTACATGTCACACACCAATAATATCATTTAAAAAGGAAGCAAAACGGTTGGGTTTATCAACAGAATTGACAAAGAATTTAAGGGAACCTTATTGAAAGTGCTCTATACCAACTTTGTGCGCAGCATCGTAGAATATGCATCTCCCGTCTGGAGTCTGGCTTATAGTATTCACGTAGATTAAGATCTACGTGAATACTATAAGCCAGACTCCAGACGGAGAGCGTTTAAAAGACCACAAATTTCCGTAGAGAGCCGATTACGCAGAACGGATAAGCTATTTCAAATAAGATTCATTGAAGCAATGCAGGGTGATCCAAATGATGTGACAACACTTTATAAAGTTGTAAACGGTATGATATCGACTCCAAATCTCATTAGAAAAATCAACCTAGACGAACCTCGTCATTTTCAACTCCGATCCTAGCGTACAACTAGGACGTTTGCCGCTAAACCGTGTCGCACAAAATCTGGGCCAGCTCCTCCCCAAAAAGAATGTTGACTTTTTACAACAAAGCCCGTTCAGTCGACAGAGAAATTTTCTTTGCCAATATTTAAAACTAAAATTAACATAATTGGCCAATAATTAGCTATCTAACTAGGCTTATTCAAATTTAACAATAATAATCATGGAATTTATATTTAATTGTTTTGAATTTAAATTTAACAGTGTAATCAAAGTTTAATAATCATTAAATAATGATTTTTTTTTCTCTTTTCAAATAATAGTTTTATTAGCTTATATGCGAATATTTTATTGTGGTTTTCTGTAGTTGTATGCCTATCGCACCGTGTTTTATTTTTATTTTTATAATCCAACCTTATTTGGTAATTGTATTATGTATCAATTCAATGTTTTGCTAATATTTTAACGATTAAAAACTTTAATCGACGTTTACCTTTTAATAAGAATGTTTTATGTTGTGTAATTTATGTTAATTTCAGTATTACTACTTACTACTACTGAACAATTTTAGTAGTTGTAGCTCAAACTGAACTTTACGTTTTAAAGTTTTTCGAAACATACACATTTGTTTACATGTTTGGAAACTAAATCGTGAATGCAGTATAATAACGCGTTAGTAGAAATTCTGGCTACTCATTTGTGATTTGAGTTGGTAACACGCTACTTTTGAGTAGCGTCGTGGACGATGGGCTTTAATCCATGTGACTGCATTTTTACACCATGAATTCCAACAGAACATCACTGTGTAAAAGCCCACATTTGGAAGTTCTCTAACACCGTAACTTTTTATTTGTATCATGAGAGCCAGGTAAAAGGTTTACACCATTAATATGTAATAACTGTCGTTAAGACCCGAATGACGTTTAAAATATTAACTAGCTGATGCCCGACACTTTTTCTGCGATCCATGGTTAAAAGTAGCCTATGTCACCTAGGTTATGGTCTATCTGTGTGCCAAATTTCATTCAAATCTATTTTACCGTTTTGGCGTAAAAGCGTAACAAACAAACCAAACGTACCTTCGCATTTATATTATAATGTCGGATCATTCTAGTTACTTTTACATTGAGATTGATGATTGGCAGACCATGACCTCTGAGTTGGTTTCGGCATTTTTTTTCAGGGCTCAGTCAGCTTTATAGGGCTGGAGCCATGTAGTCTTAAAATAATGACCAAAAAAATTACGTAAAAAAAGGGTCTTAAAAAATCCAGCATGTTGATTATGTGAAATTCTCACCGTGAAGACTTGCGAGGAGTGAGCTATCAGTGTCATACCGTCTTGGTCAATGATAAATGATTTATTTTCTGTAAATAGGATTGTACAAACACTTTTACACGTCAATCATATTTTAAAAACTAGGTGAGATCGGAATCACTAACATCAGTGGCACTGACAGCTCATTCCACGCTCACTTCACCTATGTTTTCATTGTGAGCTGGTTACACAATTGCACTACAGGTACCTACTTACAGAAATAAACATCATATAATCATTTTACTTTTGTTCATTAAAATACAATTGTTCCGTAAAAACTATGGCCTATTAATATTGAACCTTTTAAATCTGTCTTAACAAAAAAAATCGCATAAGAGTTGATTGTGACTTCAGCAAACCTTTCAAGGTACAACAACTAATAAAACTGCTTACCACTTGAGAAGAACCTCTCAACACGGCCAGCTACGCATTTCCGTTAATTACCTAACCTAGAGATAAGGCCGCTGAATAAAGCAGAACAAGTCAGTCAAACTACAAGGAACTTGCCGCTAATGAGCTCCCACTAAGAGGGGTGATAGAGAAAAGTATTGCTGACCCCTTCGTTCCTGTTAAGGTATTAATTCAAAAGCTGTTGGAGTAAGGAAACTTAGAGGAGGGACTTTTTTTTTCAAGTATGTTTGATAAATGATGTTATTTCTGTAAGAAGGTTTGTATACACGTCATTCAAATGTAGAATACTAGATGAGGTCGGCGTGAAGAAAGGCCGCAACTAACTCAGAGGTCGCAGCCTCTTTTTAATGTCCAGACATTATTTTTGGTCTTATCATGTAAAGACCGTGTAGATTGGTGTATGAAGTGGTATTTTGAGATTATGATAAAGACACTCATACAAATACGTAAACGTAATGAGCATATATAATGTTTCCACTGCTGGGATATACGGCTCACTCCTTATCTATGATAAGAAGTGAGCCGTAATCCACCACTGGATATATAATTACCACAAGTGGTCATGATCGCACTGCCGTGCCCCCGCCAAGTCGAGCGCGAAGCAAACACTGCCGTACCATCCTTACCGGAACCATTTCGCCGCATTTTCAGTCCCCTATTTGAAAACCTCTGAATAAGACCAGATCGCAGAAATTTTCGTCATCCAGTAAGCTAATCACATACTTAAAATCCAAAATTTCAAGTCTGTAGGTCATTTAGGTCCGAAGTTAAGCGAAAGCAAAGTTTCGCATTTATGACACTCACTCACTCAAGATCATCAGAATAGAACTAGTACTTCCCCTATTGGTACATAAAAAATCGACTGTCATTGCAAAAACCCAGCGTAGTGGGACACATCTTCTAAGTTAATCTAGCCTATAGCGTCCCACTGCTGGGCGAATGCCTCCTCTTCTGCTTTGCCCACGTTTCTACAAAAAGAAGTGAAATCCCACCAAAAAAATTCTGTAAAAACCAGCCAAGTCTCGATGGAGCTGCTTGTTTATCTATAAAAAGTAATGAAATCTAGACAAAGTCTAAGGTCATTAACTATAATAATAAAGAAATCGCAGTAAGCGACCTTAGACTTGGCACGACTTTGTCTAGATTTTATTACTTTTTAGAGATAAACAAGCAGCTCCATCGAGACTTGACTAGTTTTTACAGAATGTTTTTGGTGGTATAATTTACACAAAGAAAAGCGGCTGTCTGAGTAGAACCTACGACCTACAACTCGCTGCCGTTACCAATGGGCCATGCCGCCACTGCTCTCAAATACACTCACGAAAATAAACGCGAATTTGTAAAGTGAGCCTATTGCCATTAACCGGGCACAAATCCAGACTCCGGGCTGCTACTGAGAAATTGCAGATATAAAAACGTTGCCCGACCTGGGATTCGAACAATAATATGGCAATAGGCTCGCCCCTTATTACATGGGACTTACAACATAACTGGCGAAATGTGAGTGTACTATAGGTACACCTCTGCATGCTATGTTATGTTTTTTATAAAGTGATAAATGGTTTTATTAACATCATGACCGTACCTTGTCAATATATATATGAAAACATCATGTACGTAAGGAAAAACTTAAATCTTTTCAGTAAAAGAGGTGAAAGACACAACTCCAACTGAATGAAACGAAGTTCAAAACTTGTATCAAACGCACAATATGCAGCCAAGCATATTATAAGTTGGAGGATTACATCTCTGACAAAAATGCTTGGCTCAACGCTGGTTCTGCTCCACAAGGGCGCCTAAACAATTGATTAGCATTCGGAAATATTGTTGGAGCTGCTGAAGATTGTAAAAACTATCATTGCACTGTATAAATTCAATCTTTTAATATTGTATAATTGCAAAGCACACGTGTGAGCACTATGTGGTACCTACTATAAAGCTATCCTATACTGGGCAAGTCTGTCATTGACTTGAATGTGCCCTGGCGGCTGAGAGTATGTCACGCTCGCTCAAATGTCTCGCTGGTGGTGGCGTGTGTGTTGGATCATTAAGTTCCCTTCAAAATGGTTGAGCTGAATGGAGCTGATCCATACGTCATGTTCGTGAACGGGTGCCGTCAGTGGGGACTGGTCATCTCTTGGCTGCCACGGCTTTTATATATATATACAAGTATATTTTTTTAATATATTTTTTTATGTTTTTTTATACGGGTCTTTCTACATCGTTCTCACATGTATAATTTCAACAAGACTGATGTAACAAATTTTTCTGTATCCATATTATTGAAAAGAGTGTCCATGGAGTTTCTTGCCCGTTCTTCTCCATAGGTACCTACTTTCGCTTTGGAATGGGCAACTAGCTTCATATTTCTGACTGACCGACCCCTTGACAATTCAAAATTGGTTTATTTGAAATAAATGAGTTTGAGTTTTGAGTTTGAGTTTGACATTGGTATCTGAAATGGTCTTTTGAGGAAAGAAACACAGTTTTAGAGGACCTGTCCTGTCAGTGCACGCATTTGTCAGTAATCGTGCAGCTCAACTCAGAACTTAGGGAGCTCAACAATTCGAAGACTATTTGAGCGAGGACATTTGTTTATTTACTATAGAGCTACCATTTACCAGGTAATGTCATAGATTGACTTGAATGTGCCTTGGCGGCTGATAGTATGTCATACTCACTCAAATGTCTCGCTGACGATGGCGCGTGTGTCGGATCATTTAGCTCCCTTCAAAATGGTTGAGCTGAATGGTGCTGATCCATGCGTCATGTTCGTGAACGGGCGCCGTCAGTTGGGACTGGTCATCTCTTAGCTGCCACGGCTTATTTTAATAATTAATTAGCTGGATTGTTTTTAATTATGTTTTGATGCACTCTGGACGCTTTTAACGTGTACGGTTTTTTGTACATCGTTCTCACTTATAGTGTCAACATTAATCGATGTAACTAAGATATATGTAAAAACATTATTATTTAAAAGATTGTCCATGGAGTTTCTTGCCCGTTCTTCTCCATAGGTACCTACTACGCTTTGGAATGGGCAACTAGCTTCATATTTCTGACTGACCGACTCCTTGACAATTCAAAAGTGCCTGTAAATGGTTTAATTGAAATAAATGATTTGAGTTTTGAGTTTGAGTGAGTTTGAGTTAATTCATATAAAAGGTTTTCAAAAATATACTAAGTAGGTATACATACGTAAAAATAAAACTTACGCCTTCTTCCCATGGGGGTTGGCAGAAACCACAGAACGCCACCTGCTTCGATCCTTACATACTCTTTTTGCCTCTCCTTTTGCACAAAAAATTCATTAATCTCAACAAACTAAATCTCCGGATCGTATAGTATTGTGTTTCCCACTTTGTTTACAATTTACCTCTGCTCACCCCTTCCAAGAATATAGGCTTATGTAGGCTTGGGTAAAAGATTGCCCTTTGATGTACCTGCCACACTGTTTACACGCTGAAATTTTAGTGGTGGTTTTCCCGAAATGATTTTGTCTTGGTAGTACAATCGATTTATACAAAAAAATGGCCAAACAAACCTTATTTTGCTTTGAACATTTACGAATCACTCTTTACTTTGTCGGCAGCGCGCGGCGGCACGTCGTTTCAAGTAGTACCTACGTTACGTCTAGTGGATTACTATTGTTTCTCACCCTTTCGAGTTGATGCATATTTTTTTAAATGTTTGGTTCTTTTTCTATGATTCGATAGTACTACTGAGGGCAAATCGTTCTGCCGCGGGAAAACTACCATTATAATTTCACCGTGCATGTTTCGGAAATATTTGATATTTACGTATTCGATCGTAGTGTAGCCACAGAATTTGATGTGTAGTGAAATCTTGTGACATTGGCTGTTGTTATTTTCCAACGTCGACAAATAAACACAGCTATCCTAAGATTTAATAACGAGTTTACTGATCGAAGACATGATCAGGGCTTTAAGAATACGTGGTTTTATCTTTTAAAGCACTAGTATTTTGTGAATTATTTTAGGTAAATGCAAGGGATGTGCTTCTTGCAAAGATATCTAGCTCAAATTTCTTAATAACTACAAGATCTGTATATTTTCATTTCGTTGTGTATTGTATAAGAGATATTAATTAAAACATAACAACATATATATAACTAAATTAAATTACTAAATAACTAACTACCTGTACAAATTAATATAAAACACTCAGGCGTCGAATTACTCGTCCGCATCGCTGTCATCTGGAAACGTGCCCAGAAGACTGGCAGCATTGCCACGCTGAATGGCAATGCTAATTCTTTGGCCAAAGAACAATCCAGTCCTAGAAGATAGATTGTTATATCCCTACTACAAGATCTAGATTGCAGTAAAATATTAATGTCCTGAGCGGGTACCGAAATGTAATATTGCTTGAGCGAAGAAAATAAGAAAGTAATTAGCCATCTTCTCTCTAGTGCAATAGAAATAAATAAGGTTGTCTTCTTAGCTAAAGATCTAAGGGCTTGAGCAATTTTCTTTCCACAATATTCCCCATCTAGTTTATAAGACTCGGTTATTAATCTTTTAAGCCATACTGCGAACTATATCATAAAGTTAATTATCTTCTAAAAGGCAGGCGACTTAGATTCGTGTCTTTGCTTCAAACCATTCAAAAGATAAGCTTTATTTTTGCTTTAGAGGATTGGGTCGAAAAGCTAAGTCAATTATTTGTTCTTAGGCTGTGAATGAAACATTTATAACTAGGTTAAAGTGATTTTATCCTATCGTTTGTTCAATGTAAGGGTCTAGATAATTGTCTTATTTATTTGATGATTAAGAAAAGCTGGATAATGATATCCAATTTCACTAAGCGCACAACAAATATACCGATGGCATTACTTCAAAATGCTGGGAACATTGAAGAATGTTCCTTAAGCATTATGAAGTATTGTCATACTACATTATGAAAAACAGTCCATCAAGATGTTTATCATGATATTAATTTTCTAACAGATTAAGTTGAAATTGGGCCTGAATTTCGTAACGATAACATCTCTCCGTCTAAATACTCAGGATTAAGTTTAATTATTCGGCTTTTGCCCTCATCTACACATAGGCAACATAACATAACATAAACTCACGCCTTCTTCCCATGGGGGTAGGCAGAAACATCAGAATGCCACCTGCTACGATCCTTACATACTCGTACTCCTTTTGCCTCGTTTACGTTCATACATCTGGTCATACACGCGCCCCGGTTGCAAGTAATTCTGGCATAGGCAATTAACACTGAAAACATCTTCCAAATCAATCGATAACTAAAACTTTATACCACTTAACCCCTTAATAGCGTTCGATACAAACAAGTAAAATTCAACAAAGTTGGCCTTTAATCGCTCGTCGCCTCGAATCAGCGGTTACGGGTTAAATTACAGATGTCTGGCTATTGCGTTACAGTTTGTAATTTAATTAGTATTCTGTGAATTTGACTGTCAAATGATGTGGCTGAATTTGGGGGATGGGATCTTTTGTTTACGTTGCATTTATATACGGATTTACATTTGTGTGGTGTAGTTTCGTGATGTGGCATCAGTGTAAAATTGTATCCAGGAGTGGCAATACTGAAATAAGAATGGACAAAACACGTTTTGTTTGCACTTAACTAGACATGCCGCATAAAAAAATTAAAAAGCACACAAAATAAAAACAAATGAACGTCTGTCGTACCCCCGCCACCATCTTACCATCTGGCCAATATTTTTACCAGCAGTCAATAAGCAATTTCACAAAGCAATAGATTGAAGCTTAGGTTTCACTTACGACCTTCTTCTAAAAGTAGTTTCTATACTATAGACACGCACACACATTCAATGTCCGTAATAATAATTGATAGTATTCGTTCATAATTTCAACTAACTTAAGATATGGCATGCTAGCTTAGTCTTTACCGTGCTCGGTTAGGAGCGATTATAGCGAGAAGTGGGTTCAAATCTCACCTGCGCCTGCGGTTTAAACTTGATGTTGTTTTCATATTATTTATATTTATTGTTTTAGATATGTTATTATTACCTAAAATAAAAAAAATAAAAATTGTTATAATTAAATTACTTGTAGCAGTTTGATAATCATTCGATACTTGTCTCGGTCATCCTTTTTGTCATACTATAATTGTAATTATTTCTAATATAAAAAATAAAAGTTATTATGTAGACCACAGAACACTGAGAAAATTATTTTGATTTCTGTGAGGCCGATGCAGTTCGTAACAACTATTCACCTAATTGAACGTTGTTGGTTAGTGACGAATGTTTAAATCTGTAAGCGATTTTGTGGTTATAATTTTCAACATCAAATGATCAGTCAAATATAAACATTGAAACGTAGGCAAATATTATTGCGCTGGGCAAAAGTGGATGTAAATTATAACACAAATATCTAATGAAACCAGACTAAGTGTGAGTGCTATCATTTAAATATTCCATATTTTACTGAATCTAAATCAAAGGCATTGTTAATCCTTTAACTCAGAAGATGCAGTATTATATTATATATTAAAATTATAAATTTTAAAGATTATTTGTTTGAATCAGTGAATGATGAGTGTTCGCGCCGATATCATTCAGTCGGAGAGTGAGTCTTGAAGACCGTCACTTGCCGTTTTTTTATTTTTTATTTTCACACTAGGAATTACTCCTGTATAATATTTTGAACTTTACTTACTAAGATGGTTTTTAGAAAAGTTATTTTATACATTACAAGAACGCAAGTAACATAATGATTTTTTATTGTAAGGTACGTACTTTGCCGGTGGTGCCGGGATCCCGATGACCTTATTGGTGATGTTCTTCGAAAGAACGCGCGCCGGCTGCGAGTACTATGCATCTAACGTGCGTCATACAGGCAACCGGCGCGCGTGTATGACGATTATGATGGGAAATAATCAAATGACTTCTCCCACTCTGGCCGGAGTGGGAGGGCGTGTCAGACTTTTACTGACTAAAACCCGCCCGTGTTCCTTCAGTTGCCTGTGCCAGGGCCACGGAATCTCTTACAAACATCCCTGGCAGGCATCAGCCCTAACGCCCACGTGGAACACGACGCGCCGTCGAACATTGCTCGCCACCCGCAAGCCCGTGCCTGAGGTGACCGGGAATTCACTTGCAATTCCCGACGGCCAGGGCGTCTCCTGCGGCCACTAGGGGCGTGAGGGCGCAAGGTTCTTCCTTCGCGGGCATTACTGCATCGCAAAAGGAGAAGACGGCTACCCATTTGTTCTCGCTCCGTACCATGGCCGTGACTAGGGCCGGATGCGAGACATCGTCTCCGCGAGGACACTGCGTTGCTCTTCCCAAGCTGGGCAGACCTCCACCGTATGCGCCACCGTGTCCGTCGGGCGATCCACACAATGCTGACACCCGGGCGTTTCCTCGACGTGCCGACGTGTACGGCGAGGACCAGTGTCAGACGGAAGGTTAGGCGCCTCTCCAACCACTCCTTAAAGAGGGGACTTATACCCGCTATTGTGGCGTGCCCAACGCGTGTATTACCAGATGTGTGAACGTAAACGAGGCAAAAGGAGAATGTAAAGATCGCAGCAGGTAGCTTTCTGTGGTTTCTGCCTGTCTTGGACATGGCCGTGGGTTTTAAGTGAATACGTGAACGTAACAAGTAATGTTTTCTGAGGTGGGTAGAGATAGTGCCGTCAATATCCTGACTCGATGTAACAAATTCTATGATTCTTTAGCTAACGAGTGGTGTAATTATATTTTGGATGTTGATGATAGATATGTAGCTGCAACACCCAACTGCATCCCCCGGTTTTGTGTTCATCGGTTTTTTGAATGGTCTCCTACTCTAACAGCAAATTTAAAGACGTGTTCACGTTAAAAGCCATGGACAAGATGAATAAATTTACTACAAGGTGTGATACTAAGAAAGAGTGGCAAAAATGACAACTGCAGTGTGGCTTATACAATTTATTTTGTAAACAAGTAAAGGTTATGTCTTGTATTAGAGGAGATCTTTGCCTCTAACACAAAAATAGACAGTTTCGTAATTAAAACAAATATCTAATAGCACGACTTTATCGTTTTCCTAAGTGAAAACTCTTTAACAGTACCTTTGGTTAAACTGAAAATGAAAATGAGGAAAAAGACTAAACTTCCAAAGCATGGACCATAGATATAACTATATTTTTAATAAGGCAGTATTGTATTCAGGGGCCCATAGTCAATTGAAGGGTAGATTATGTGCTAGGCAGGTCAAGGCAACGAGTAGCAAGTGCATGGCGTCGACAAGCGAATAGAGGCTGGTTTGCGTATTGTACCACATACAATTTTGAATTTAAATATAAAATATTCACTGCATTACAGCGAAAACGGAAAGAAGTGATAAATTATAAAAAAAAAAAAAAAAAATGTGTTTATTATCTTAAATCTATACAATTAAGTTGCCGGGGCTTCCCATGCGTAGTATGTGGAGTTTCCTAACGGAGAGCAGCTTAGAGCTTGCGTAAAGGGTTTCAGTAGAGAACCTGTAGGGCTTACAGTACATGACCTTAATCAAGGATCTTTGTGCCCTCTCTAGATCTATAAAATTCGACTTAGCTGCTCCACCCCATACCGAGATACAATAAATGATTACAGATTGGGCTAGTGCGATATAGATTTTATTCAGTAGTTCTGCATTCATAAGGTGTCTCAAAGATTTGAAAACCCATATGAGCTTTCTTACCCTCCCTATAGTTAGTTCGAGATGAGGGTACCAGCTTAACCTTTGATCCACTACAATACCTAGGTACTTGACGGAATTTACCTTATGAATCACAGGGCAACTGCAGGTAGATTGGGTTGGGGTACGACAAGAATGTATTCTAATGTTAAAATCAGGCCCAGGCTGAGAGTTCGCGTATTTAGTGAAACAGACGTAGTTGGTTTTTTGTGTATTTAGAGTAAGTAGATTCTCACTTAGCCAATCACTAACTCTAGCCAGTCCCCTCTCAGCTTCCATCCTAACTTTATCCCATGTTTTGGCAGAGAAGATAATAGCGGTGTCATCCGCGTAGGACAGTATCCTTGCACCGTTGATAATAAGGTTACAGAGTTAATTAATATAAATCAGAAAAAGCGTCGGGCCGAGGACACTGCCCTGAGGGACTCCATACGTCACGTTCTCTTCATCACTAAGATAGTTTTCCACTTTTACCCCCTGTTTTCTGTTTTGAAGGTAACTGCTGAGAAGAGAGAGAGCAGAACCTCGAAATCCTAGGTTCTCCAGCCTGTGTATAAGTTTAGAGATAGAGACGGTATCAAAGGCCTTCCTGAGGTCAAGAAAGGCCACTAGGCATTTGTTCCCCTTATCTACTTCTTTGGTTATCACAGAAGCAAGTTCCTCCGTAGCATCCTGGGCCGATATTCCCCTTCTAAAACCGTATTGAGAGGAAGATAAAATGTTATTCTTAGTTAGGTAGTTAACTATTCTAGAGTTCAAGAGCTTCTCAATGATTTTAGCAATGGAGGTCAACACAGAAATTGGCCGATAGTTGTTTACGTCGTCTTTATCTCCACTCTTATACACAGGGGTAACAACGGAGCGCTTAAGAAGGTAGGGGAAGATACCTGTGTTAAAGCATAGGTTGGCCAGGTCACAGATCAGCGGGACTAAGATCTCCTTGGCCTGTTTTAGGAAAAGGGTAGGAATTCCGTCCCACCCTGGTGCACTCCCAGAGTCTAGAGACATCAGTATGTTTTCAACTTCCTCCTGAGAGGTGTCTAGGAGAACAAAGGAGGACAGATTAGGGCTGTCTGTGTAACAAGCTGCAGAGGGTACGTAACTATTTAGGATGTTCTGAGCTAGAGCTTGTCCAATGTTAATAAAATAATTATTAACATAGTTTACTGAGTCTTGGGGACATGATTTTATCTTAAGTAGGTCACTATTGGAGCTCCTGGGTAGCTTATAATTTGTGATGTCATTAATGGTTGACCACAATGCCCGAGGATTTTTTGCAGATGCTTTGATTTTGTCTTTATTAAATTTATTTTTTAGTTTTTTTATAAGATTCCCACAGAAAGTCCGATATCGCCTATATGTAATCACAAGAATTTGATTATGTGGGTTTGATTTGAGTTTAAGGAAGATTGAATTTCTTAGTCTAATACACCGTAGGGCACCTATTGTTATCCAGGGTTTAATCGTTCTTTTGCTATTTGTGATAATAACTTTTTTGGAGTTTGAAAGTAAAGATGTCTTGACCATATCAATAAGCGCAAAGGCGTAAGTATCAGGGTCTTTGAAGATGTTAAAAAAAGAGGTATCAAAATTTAGTAGACTATTATGAGCATTTACGTAGTTGACTATTGTTTTATGCTTTTAAGGGATATTATAGCAATATTTATTCTCGAGACATAACAAAATCAGGCAGTGGTCTGTTACGGTTGTATTTAAAACCGCTGTAAAAGCTTTATTTTTTTGTTTATCAAGACTCAGGAAGACGTGATCTAGGCATCCATCCCCCCTCGTGGGAAGGTTGTGAGATGGTAACAGTCCATGCGTAGATAGAATGTTTAAGTAGGTTAGTCTATTGTTTCTTTCATAGTTTGTTTCCGTAGGGGAAACAATTAGGTCAATATTAATGTCCCCTAAGATTAGAATGTTTTTACTAGAAGTAATATTTTCAAGATGATTGTTAAGAGATGTAATGAAGTTACCTGCATGTAGAAATGATGGGGAACGGTAGATACCCAGTATAGTGTAATTTGATATTTTTAACTCGAGACCGGTGGCATTTACAAGGTTTAGTTCTTTGGATTTTACTGACAATTTATTTGTGATGTATACGACCACCCCGTCACTTTGGTTAATTTGGTGTTTTGTTTGGAATGATGTGTAATTCACTAATTGTGGTATGTTTTTTTTAGTGTTTAACCAACATTCTGTGAGAATCAAGATATCTACTTCATATTTTAGTTGTGATAGGGTGAGTTGCAAGTCATCAAAATTTTTATATATACTTCTAATGTTTTGTGTTAGGATAATTAAACTGTGTTGAGAATTACCCGTGTTTAATTTTAGTTCCTGTATATTACACTTTATCGAATCCGATGGTTTAATCTGATCAATTTCCTTTAGTGCATCGAAATTATCCATTTAAACATGTCAAGTTAATACTCTCGGGGTTGCAACCAGGGTAGTTAGATTGTATGAATAAAAGCGGGTCAGGTTCTAGGAGGTGCAATACCCGGATGAATTCAACGTATTGTATAGGGGAAAACGAGGGGTAACAAATTACATATAGAGAATCTAAGTAGTAGAGGTAGACTACTAATATAGGTTTAGAACTTTTGTATCTGGGTTTGTATACGGTGTGTAAGAATGTTGATATGTTTGTATTTTGAGCGTGATTTTGTTTTTTGTCAGACTTCAAGTGAAGAGTAAATAATCGTTGATAGTTATAATTGTGGCATAAAGGTGCGTAGCTATGTAAGGGTTTGTAAGTAGATTTCAGTGAGCACTCTAGTATATAGTAGACGTTTGAAATTACTCTTACGAAGCTAGGCAATCCATACCCAGCTTGACAAAGGCTGCATTGTGTGTAGACGTGTATAAGTGTGTAAACATGTATAAGTTTGTGTAAAGATTTCTGTGCGTGTTTAGTTGTATAGTAGCCATTTAACATATTATTTAACAAGTTGGGTTTAGGGCTTAGGTAAGCTGTTTTAGGTAGGATAAACAGTTTAGGGAAATATATACCCATAGTTAGTCATTGTTCTTGCAATGACTAACTATGGGTATAGGCGGTTAAACATTAAATAATGCCTATTATATTCCCACTGCTAGGACACAGGCCTCCTCTCTGTGACAGGGAGTGGGCCGTAATCCACCACGCCGGCCTAGTGCGGGTTGTTAGATGTCACATGTCTTCGAATTTTTGGTTCTAAGACATGCTCGAGCAGTGGTGGTGAAATAATTTACGCGAAGTAAAGCGCCTGTCGGGTTCGAACCGAAATTAGTCCCAATAAATTATTTCCATTGTGAATGGAAGGAAGTTCTGCAATGGAACATCACTGAGATAAAAGAAACTACATACATATATTTTTAACAAACCGAATTTTAAAAACGGAAGACGTAGCGTACGAATGCCTCCCACAAGGTGGACCGATGACCGATGAAATTGCGGTGTCCAGCATCAAGCGAGCGTCGCTGAGCAAGTACTCCATTTAATCGCTCATGTCGTGTCAAAATCGTTGATTAGCAAATCACGTCCTCGTCGACTTCGACGGTGGTTGAGGTTACTTAAAATAGTTGCTTCACAAATGGTACAAAATCGTGTAAAAGATGATGATAGTGGAACATAATTTCCCAATTTCACAAGCACTAACATTGATATATTACATCTCAAGTTCGGCAGGAAAGTACGATTTTCTCGTAACAAAACCGCACACAACTACCAACCCTAATGTCTACCACGTATGGTTAGTTTTAGGTCGTGTCTAACGTATTAGAATCTTAAATCATGTCGCGGTGTGAATTAGTGGATGTATTTGTTATTGTAATTACTAATAACATGCGAGTTAAGGTGTGGCTGTGACGTCATAATGTAATATATTGTAAAGATCGTTCGGCTGATCGAACACTGACTTCATTAGACAACCCACACTCTTGTGTCTGTCAACCATTTGGTTGTAGACTTAAGACTGCTGAAGGTACTACTATACTGGTTTGTCTAGTATGTTAAACTAATTTCTTCTTAGGAAGTTAATTATTATTATTAGCTATTAAGGTCCCACAGCTGGGCAAAAGTGTGGCGGCATCTACACCGCCACATACTAACAACGCATCACACTGACGTCACACAAATCCTGCATCGCGCAATCAGAGTTTACCGCGCAGCTAGCATATATACAACTTGCCGACAACAATCATCGGGCAGTTGCCCACCAGATACGACATCCATCTGGTCGGAGGATCATCCCTTTTCCAAGAGTATGAGTGAACTTTACACCCTGTTCCTCATATCCCTTCAAAGGTAAGCACTAATTTTTATTAAAGAAGTCCAGCTCATCCCGCCTTCTCGGTCTGGGACTGCCGCGATGTCGTTTGCCACTAAGCGGGACCCACTCGGTCATTACTTTGGCCCAGTAATCGTTTGACATGCGGCTTATGTGTCCAGCCCAATTCCATATAAGCGTGGCAGCTTTCCGAGTGACATCAGTTATTTTAGTGACGGAACGGATTGTTGTATTCTTAACCCAGTCCACAAGTTTAATACCCAGAATACTCCGATCCATAGCTCTCCGGCAAACCTGAGGCGTGGACCTCTGCGTACGTGAGGATGGGAAGAATACACATGTCGATGAGTCTTTTCTTGAGGGGTAGAGGAATCTTCCTCGAAGTGCTAAAGCTAATTTAAGGTTTTAATTTTAATCAGGTCGTAATGTAGTCGGAAATTTAAAAGTTTTAGAAAATAAATAAGTTTAATGAAGATTGAAAACGTCGGGTTTTTTTGAAAATGTCCCTTACTGCTATGGGAAAGACGCATGAGGTCTGTACCTATAATAAGCACAAATTCAACTACACACTCTACTAATCTGTATATTTCCCCCTAACATTTGTTTTACCCGAAAATTGAACCTGAACCTCGACCTCAAAAGGCACTCACATCCACTAGAGCATTAGAACTAATGCGTTGTGTGAAGGGCACTAATGAAGACGAATGGAAGATCTCTTGTGTATTAGATGAAAGAAATTGTGCTGATATTTGCATGAAGTAGCTGCTAATGTTTCGATACAAACATTAACTGCTATTTCATGGGTGCGAGAAAGTAAATTATTATGAATAAATTGGCAAAATAAAAAAGATAGGAGGCATGAATCAAGAAACAAGAATTACTTATTTTACGAAAATACAGGTGTAAAATATGGACTCAACATAAATATTTTTTTACAACTTTTAAGTATTTCCAGTCCATGTTTTGCTTGTTTAGATCAAGCAAATTAATGTTCTACTAAAACCTTTCTTGTTTTAGTAGAACATACAAAAGTTGAGAACCTCGTCCTTTTGGAATTCGGTAAAAAAATACACATGCACACATTCATAAACTCACGCCTTCTTCATTACACCCCTTTTTTAAGTAACTTTATCTAAAGTGCTCTTGATAAAAACGTTACTTTTATTTACTTTTCCATCATGCAATCGCAAATAAAAGCGAATTACAAAAACTTCTCATATAAACGAACTAGGTACTTATCAAACCTTTGAAACCAAGAACTAAGAAAATCCGCAGAAAACTTTAATTGCTCGAGTTTGATTTGCACAAGAAGCCATTTAGTTCTTTACTTCGCAACTTTACATGCATTACTTGACGTCGAGCTTCAGTCTGTGAAATGAGAAACTTGCTCTGTAAGTATGATTTCAAGCCGGTTTGACAGGAAACCGACCGCAACTTTTGAAAGGGAGTTAATGAAGGCAAGTGGTAAAAGTCGTCGTCTGTTGCCTTTCTTTATAAGTTTCCGACATGATAAGAAAAACCGGAACCTTCACAAGATCTCTTTTTTGTCGCTTTGTCACAAAGGTTTTTCTCGAGATCTAGGCAACCTAGTAATTTGACATGATGTTAGATCTCGATGATAAAGGATATTTATTTCTGTAAATTGGTTTTACTAAACCCTTTTTTTACCCGTCAAAAAAATCAATAGAAAGTCGGTTTTTCCAAACCAAGCACGCTGAGAAGAAAACCGAACCAGACGCAGAAATGCTTTGTGTTCAAACGCAAGGCATTTATTTCAATGAAACCATTTACAGGCTCTTTTGGCACAGAGACCAAAAGACTTGAATTTTTTCCAATAACTCATTCGCATAACTTCGAGTCCACAACACCGCGATAGTCAAAGAAAATGGTCAACATGACTTTGACTTTTGATTGACTTGGCGTGTTTTTTTCGGTTTCGGTTCAGTTGAAAGGCGCCACTCCGAAGCGTGTTGACTAGTTTGCATGTCAAACTGGTAAACTCGTCGTTTCATGAATGTTGGGTCGGAATCAACTGTTCTAGCATGTCCTCAGCGACTCTTATGCGATTGAGATTTTGCAGAAAATTCAGATATTTTGGAACTAGCCGAGCAGCAACATGTTTCATACCCAAGTGATTATTTAAAATGATACAGATTGTCTCGTGAGACACAGAAATTCAGCATCTCTTTCCAACTTTAATGAGGATTTTCAGTCACTATTTCCTTTACTTTTGCGATGTTAACTTCAGTTGAAGACGTTGATAGCCTACCAGAGCGAGGCAAATCTTCCATCGCATCTCGACCACTTCTGAACGCTTTGTACAACTCGTGTTTTTGTGTAACATTTTCAGTGACTCCGATCACGAATTTCCATTGACAATGCAAAATTTAAGGCAAACTCTTTGTTCGATGTTTTTTTCCGTTATGAAACACACTTGATATGATCTAATTAAAAACAGCACTGTGAGTAATTTAGGTATAAGATGCAACTCATATACAGCGCCAAAATGGAAAACAGTTGTGCCAATCTAACAAAAAAAATATGGAACCGTAAACAAATCATCGATTCCCGATACTTTTTGACAAAATTTATGTCTAGATTGTTTGTTGTGTTGGAGGCAATCGTCTCCTATATTGTAAGGCATAACTTTTACTTATTAACAAAATAAATTGGATAAGCCGCCACATTGCAATTCTTTATTTTTAAATCTTATAGTTAATAAATACATCTTGTCCAAAACCATTTTGAAGACATTTAATCTTATGAGCTCTTGCGAAAACGTTAGATTTATTTACAGTTATGTGTGAAACTTGTAGAGGAAGCAGAGGATAACAAATTAAAGTCCTCAACATTGCTAACTACTGTACTTACATAAAGTACGTGAGTACAATTTTAGTAACTACCCCGACGTGTGTGACGTCCAGCCTACCATCAGCGTACACAGTAACTATTATTTATTCCACACCCTAATTCGATGGACTGCGCCCTGACCAATGGCTACACAGTTTTTGTTTTACGAGGGCTATATGTTTTGATTCTAGCCTAAAAGTGAGTAACAGTAAATTGATACTAATTAGGTTTAAGATAGGGGCGTTTAGATTGAAGGGGAGAGGGGGTGAATTAAGAAAAAAGGAATTTTTTTTTATGAAATAGAAAGAGAATGATAACACGACTGTATTTCCAGAAAGGTTATGCAGAGGGTTACATTTTACTCCACATTCGTGTATGTAATAATCTAATTTTTTTATTTTTTTTTTAAAAGTGCCTTTTGCACTCACTAGTGTCAAGGGGTTTTTTTAATTCAAATAAATATTTTTAAATAAACTTAATATTATTTTAGTGAAGGATTTCTAGTATCTTGAAAAATCTCTGGGTTGTTTAATAAGTAGGCAACTACTTGTCCAACACTTTGGACCTCGTTTCAATGGATGTCCAAACGTCCCTGACTATGATGATATGCTGATCTAATAATTCTATGGTACAAAAATGTCCACATCAACGTTTTTATTTAAAGAATATTACAAATGAAAAAAATAGGGTCAGTTTTTACTCAACTTCGCTCAAAAATCGTCCATCTACATTTTTCATATTCGAAAAATCAAGAACATGCTTTTTCGTGACCAGCTCCCGACTATATTTAATTGTTCTTTTCCATCGTGTACCGTGTTGGGTCGTAGGACGGTGTAAAGGGACCTTCTTTTTTTTTTGTTTTCAACATGGCTGGCGGACGTAATTGTCGATGCTGAACCAACTTGAAATTCCCTGGTTCGTTAGCGAGAACCAAGCAATGCTATGATTGGAATATTTTGCAAAAACGTCAAAAGAAAATATCTAATATTCCCGGCTGGTAAAAACAGCTTTACCAAAAAGCCAGATCAACGCTCCTTAATGTATGTATATTTTCATAATTACATAACTCCGGATTACAATGTTGAAAAGCAAGGTTAGATACCTTTTTTTTTCTTGAGCCAATCACCCGCCCTTTGCTTTTACTTGTCCCGACATTGCGCTTTTTTCAGCTCCTCCTTTTTTCAATCCTGAACATTAAAACAATTTTTCTCGATCTTGTCCGCCTGTGAAACTCTTTTTTAATCATACTTAAAAGACTCCTACTCCGCAGTTGCACAGAGCAAGCTAACATTATTAAAATTACTATTCCAAGATATGCATACAAAAACTATACTTACTATACCCAACGGTATGGAACTCCGCATTGGCAGGGTGTTGTTCTCAGCAATGCTGGTGTCACAGTCGGTTTCACCCGCTACGCAATATACGAATGTACCTTAGCGTATAACCCGGTTATGCTTAGTAATCCTGCCAGTGGAGTTTGCGGGTTTAAGTGGGGGTAGAAAGTTTGCGGGTTTAAGTGGGGGTAGAAATATACGGCGATGAAAGGGACGCATGGACGTCGACATATCAGAATGTCTTTACTTGGTTTTTATGAAAATTATAGAACTCTTGGAAAGCAAGTCATTAAAATAAAGAAGTCTTTATTGGCAGGATTTAACTTCACAAATGAAAAACTTTTATTTAAGTAGGTTTGCGCAGTGGAGTGGCTTATGCAATACCTAATGGAGCGAGCTTAGAATCCGCGGACTTGCAAGTCGATTTTTTTAACGGTACATATCTTAATTCATTATTTTCATATGTGCAACATAGCTAAATATTTCAGTTCATATCAACTCCTAATTAAGTCCATGCAAATTATCATTAAATTCCCTTGACATTACGCAATTCTAAGCAAAAGTCCCGTGATTTCCAGGGACTTGTCTGTCGCACGCCAGTGCTCCCATCCTGTCCCGTGTAAATCCTTGTGCGGTCCACCACAGACCCGCTTTGCTATGTCAGGACACTATACATCTCAATTATGGAATATCTAATGCTACTGTAAACTGTAAGGTATATGGTGGCCCATGAAACGAGGACTTTCTATAGGAATAGGGCAATTTGAACTTAAGCGAGTTGTATGAGGAGGATGATTCTAATGATTATGGTTCCCTAAATATATATTTGTTACGATACTACTTTCTATCTTTATGTTAGTATGAATAGGGATGATGAATAATATTTAAAAACAGAACAATGATGTGATTTCAAAGAAGGCACAGTAAACCCACCACCAGCGCTGGGGCTTGCATGAGGTCGTAGCATTAAGCTGAGCGATGGCCGTTTTGCGTGGATGTGACGCATATTTTCCCCCAACTTGTTTTAGTGTTTGTGTTCCATCACTGCGTCATGTTTTCCGCAAATTAACGTTTTTTCTCTATTTCTTTCTTTTCTAAAAATGAGATAATCGGAAAAAAACTAACTAACTAACGTAAAATCGATGATTATTCCCGTCTTAGTTGCGCGGTACGGACAATTTGTGGCGCTAGTATGAAGTTACATAGTCGTGACGTCATTTCTACGACACGGTCCTGTTATTTTAAAACGTTTCTAGCTTGGACATTTTGTAGGCTTTTACACTTTTATAACATTGTTTGCACTATTTGGAAACAAATATTTTTGTGAGTAAAAATCAAAAACATGTCATCATCCCTATTAATAAGTATGATTGATCCCTATTAATAAGTGTGTGTGTAATTGTAAGGGATTTTTTTATCGGGATATAGAACTCTTCGATAAATTTCAGAAAACGTTATTGTAGGTGTTGAACGAAAACCAAGGAATTGTGTAATTTGTCTGACCAAACGACAGGTAAAGGTTCAAAAATAATATAACGATGTCTGACGTTTAAGAATCATGTAGCGGTCTTAGCATATCAAAAACCGGCCCATCATATTCCCATTACAGGGCAAAGGATTGCTTGAACCAAAAAAACCTTCGTTCAATAAACTCAACTGAAATTAAGATATTAAACTTAAAAACATTAATTAAACATACCAAAATATCCATATATAAAGTAGCATATGTAAAGATCCAGGATGTAAAGTAGCATATGTCCTTAAACAGGTCATTATCTATCTGTGTGCCAAATTTCATCTAAATCCGTTCGGCCGTTTTACCGTGAAAGCGTAACAAACAAACAAGCTTACTTTCGTATTTATAATATTATACTTAGGATTAGGATGAGAATGGGTCAATTAAAATCATGGCTCCAGCGACACCATTATTTTTCAAACCACTCAGTGAACAATAGTCTCCAGACCTGTTTGTTGGCATGGCGACCAATCTCAGCGGCGAATAGCCTTAGGTGCGGGAGATATTATAGTGCACAATTGTGTGCACAGACCTGTACCCTAATTGCGTAATACACAATCAATCGAAATCTGAATCGTTTTGAAACAGATTGCTAATCCATTGCTTCATAAATTCGATAAAAATTCTGCTCAACAATGTAAATAACGCAATGAATGTTGTTGAACTGTCAAATTCAAACAGATTAGTCGTAATCGTTTACGAAAATGTGTTACGCAATTAGACTGCTGGGTGCACCCTCTCTTCCCCCACTCTCTTAGTCAGATAAGACGGCAATCCGACACGACAAGAGAAAGGTCACGCGCAGGACCAACGGCTTAACTTGCTTTCCGAGGCACGGGATAGTACACTGCCAACTTACAAACTCAAGAGCTGTTACTACGAAATTCCTAATGAAAAAACTCAATAACATTTTGCACGACCTTGGATTCGAATCGAGGTTACTGTATTCAGTGAGTACAGTGTATGTGTATATACTAAACTTATGTACACATCTCAGCATCCAGCTTATACTAGCGAGCGAGCGAGCTAGGCTTTAATATATTTAGCAGCAAAGCTTGCATTCGAATAGGAAACCGATTTAAATAAAATTAGTTTTTATGATTTCTTTGCGGTTCACCACGATTTTTAAAACAGTTTGTATAACTACGAATAGAAAGTATTTATTGCCAGAATCGGTTCAGCAAACTAAGTTATTTGTTCTACTTCCAGGTTCGTTTAAAATAATACATTTAAATTGACATTTCTTAACTAGATTTACTACTAGACTTTTACAACCCAGATACTGGGTTACCTACACGTTACTCCTTGGTAAATCTGTTTCTTATACTTGGGTTGCTGACTACCCGTAACGACTGTCAATGATCGACGAATTACAGCCCGCACCAACCATGCCCCCATATGTAATGGACCATTACATATGGAGGCACGGCAACCCGTCCACGAACAAACCCCGACAAGACTCGTGCGGAAATATATTTATTTTATTAATATTTTATTCGTGTTATTTTTTTATTGTACTTTTAACCCCCGGTGGAAATAGATGGGTGTTAATTAAACGTTAATTATAAGTTTAACATGTGTATCTGTGTTTAAATATGTGCGTCTGCGGCATCGTAGCTCCCAATAAAATGATCCGTTTTTTTTTTGTTTTGTTTGAAAGGTGACATGATCGAGAGTATTCTTAGCTAAAAAACGGAGAAGAAAACCTGTTCAGCGGTTTTAACAGGTCTTTGTTTGTGTCGGGGCTTTTTAACATGTACCTTACCTACTTAGATGTGGTTTCTTTATAGTTTGTAAATTGCTCTATACAGCGCTATGGGATTCAAATCTGTAATATTGTGAATGTAAACTTAAACGAATAAATTATAATTAAAATATAAATAAAATCACGTTTTCCTGTTTTAGGCCTTTTCAAAACCGCGTCGTGTCTTCACACGAAACCTGTCCGCGTAATTCCCATCCAGGGTGGATACACTCACCACTTTAATAAGTTAATCTCAGCTTCGAACATAAATAACGCTAAATTAGCCTAACCGCGCTTTGTAATAGAAAATTTAAGCTGATCTGCACTCTACTAAACAAAATTTTCCTAATGGAATTGTTTGAAAGTGTATGCAATTTCTCGCTGGATAATAAAAAGGGGAATGTTAATGAGGAAATAAGGAACAAGGTAATGAAATGGTATTCTTGAGTGGTTGTTACAGTTGGTAAGGTTCGTAACAGGTGTTATTCTGTGGTTTCTTCTACCCCCATGGGAAGAAAGCGTGAGAATCTGTATGTATGTGTGTAAGACTTATTGTTTTTTAGGGAATGTTGAGATGTTCCAGCCCGCCGTTTGAACGCGTCCCAAAGGGTCATGGCCATCCGGCTGGTCCGAGGATACCGCCCGGTCTCCTGCGAAGCGGCGAGCCTCCTTGCCCTATTGCCGCCATGGGATCTGGAGGCAAAAGCCCTCGCGCACGTATGGGAGTGGCGCGAGGAGGCAAAACGGTGGGTGTCACTCCACTGCCGCGAGAAATCACGGTACAGCAGACAGAGATCCGGCGGGATCTCATGGCGATATGGAGGGTGCGATTGTTGCAACCCAGTGCTGGGCACGCCACGATAGCGGCGATAAGTACCCTCTTTCAGGAGTGGTTAGAAAAGCGCCACGGCGTCCTCTCGTTCCGCCTGATACAGGTCCTCACCGGACACGGTTGTTTCGGGAGGTTACCGTTTCGCATATGGCGGGAGGAAATTCCTGGATTTCAACATTGTGTGGATCGCCTGGAGGACACGGTGGAACATGCGGTAGTGGTCTGTCCGGCTTGGGTGTAGCACCGCCGTGTCCTCACGGAGGTGATCGGCGGCGGTGATCTCTCGCGTCCAGCCCCGGTCCAGGCCATGATACGGAGCGAGAGTGAATGGGAAGCCGTCACCTCCTTCTGCGAAGCAGTAATGCTCGCGAAGGAGGTGGCGGAGCGTCTGAGGGAGAGAGCCTTGCACCCTCACGCCCCTAGTCGCCGCAGGAGACTTCCTGGGGTGGTCGGGGGGGTCCGGATCGCTGTCGAGCCCACCATGAAATATCTGGGATTGGTGCTCGACAGCCGGTGGGACTTCGGACCCCACTTCCGGCGGCTGGCGCCCAAGTTGTTGGGCGCGGCCGGGGCGCTGGCAACGCTGCTTCCCAATTTGGGGGGCCCGAGCGCCGCTTGTAGGCGGCTCTACGTGGGGATCGTGCGATCGATGGCCCTTTACGGGGCCCCGATCTGGGCGGCGGACCTGACGGCCGCCAGCATCTCTGTGCTGCGAAAGCCGCAGAGAGCAATGGCCGTCAGAGTCATAAGGCGGTATCGCACGATCTCCTACGAGGCGGCTTGTGCACTGGCCGGATCCCCGCCATGGGACCTAGACGCGAAGGTGCTCGCGTCACTTTATCGGTGGCGCGAGGAAGCGAGGGCGCGGGGCGAGCGGCCGATGCAGCGCCATATGGAGCAGCGTCGGTCGCAGCTTCGCGAGGTCCTGGTGGCGGAATGGCGGGACAGGCTTTCACGCCCTACCGCCGGCCTCGTCACCATCGAGGCGGTCCGGCCAGTGCTCGACCTCTGGCTCGGGAGGAGGCACGGCTCCCTGTCGTTTCGGGCGACGCAGGTGCTCTCGGGGCATGGCTGCTTCGGGAAGTACCTGTGTCGCATAAACAGGGAGCCGGACGCTCGGTGTCACCACTGCGTCGACTGCCGGGAGGACACGGCGTGGCATACGCTGGCAGAGTGTGCCGCTTGGGAGGAGCCGCGCCGTGCCCTCATCTCAGAAGTAGGCAGTGACTTGTCGCTGCCGACCGTAGTGAGTTCGATGGTCGGCAGCGCCGAGTCCTGGGACGCGGTGGTTTCCTTCTGCGAAACAGTGATCTCGCAGAAGGAGGCTGCGGAAAGGGAGAGAGAGATCTCGTCCACTCTCCCGATCCGCAGCAGGCGCACCGGGCGCAGGCGGAGGGCGGACAACGCCCTCTTCCAGCCCCCCTAAATGGGTCCAGGGGCGACGGATTCGGGGACAGCCGTCGCCCCCCAACATCAGGACCCGAGAAGGCGGCGCGCGTAGTGTTCCTCGCGCGCCGACCACAGACGTTGCGGGGGGAGTACACCTCACTCCCCCCGCCCGAGACGGGGCCCGCGCAAGCGGGCTGGCACCAGCCGGGGTTGTGGAAGAATAATGTGTTCCCGCGACCCCGGCGTAGGTGTGGGAAGGAACACCGGGGTGGTTTTTAGTCAGTAAGAGTCTGACAGACCCCTCCGCCCGCCCCAGGGCGGAGGACATCCATGAGGATTTTCCACCCCGGGAACAAAAAAAAAAAAAAAAAAAAAAGGAGACTTCCTGGGCGTCGTCCCGGCCATCGTAGGCGCGGGCTTGCGAACGGCGAGCAATGGGTAGCTCGGGTTAAAGACCAGGCCTGGGACGTGGCGCGTCGGATTCCACGCGCGCCTCAATGAGATGTCAGCAGTAATTGAATTGGTCCGATAAGGCCGATGCGTGTCAGGGTCGCGGGTTGCTCGATAGAGATACTGCCAAAAGGGGACTTCTTCTATGTAGCCCACGAAAATCTTTTTATTGCCAATTTCGCGGGCTTCCACATAGAGTAATACTGACGTAGCATTTGACAAGTACTCAATGTAAGAATGGCTACATTTTAATTGGTTGAATACGAGGCTTTTGGCTAATTTATATTGTATTTAATGTATTTTTTTTTAGATGTGTGTTTTGTTTGTGCAAAATAAACAACTTTTCTTTCTTTTCTTTTATCTTTTTTAAACGTCAAACGTCATTAACGTGAAGATCTCGCTTCATCAGTACTGTTCGTACTTGATCACAGCAACTCAACGCTTGCTATCCGATGCTTTTACAACTTTTTTTTCTTTTTACTGCACTAAAGAGCAGCAATATTTTTTGCTACGTAATTATATCAGTTCGGAACAAACTGTGCAGTTTGTCCAGCATTCTGTTGGTTTGTTTGAAGTAAGCCTTTGGATACTACTTGTTATTGTTGACTTTAAGTTTGCGTTTCTTTTTTGTTTTATTTTTGTACTGAATGATAGGTTTTGCATTTGTTTCTGCTTTTGTTGCTTCATTCGGCGCAACACTGGTAGTTTCTGCTGATTTGACGTTGGCTTCGATTCTTGACTCGGGCCGGCCTTATTTTGCTGTCACTGTTTTCAGTTTTCAGTAACTTTGAGTTTGAATTACACTACAAAACAATATCACGACATAAAATAATGTCTGTTTTACCTATACGAGTAGTAAATAGGTTACCCACGTTTCGCCAGATATAACAAAAACAAAACAATTGCCTAGATTCCTTGTAAATTCTTGCAACATTATGAAAACTATTCTAAATCAGTAGCTGGTTTGAGTTTAAATTTCAACAAGTGTGAAACAGTAGACAAATCTTTAATATTTACACACACGATAAAACTGATTTACATCCGTAAGACGTCCTCGTAATAATGGGTCTAGTTGAAAACCAGCATCAGGTACTTAGTTGTCTAGCATGTATGCTGAACTGGGTCTATCTGACGCAGCCGTGAGGCATACAATACTATTTCTTCAGTCTTTGTTTTGTGTGAATATTGTGTGCTTTAACCAGGGTTAAAAATAAATGTAGTGTCTCCCTTTTTTTTCGTTATTTCACATAAGTTGGTGATAAATTCATACAATGCATTTATGTATTTAAATTATTAGTAGGCATTATGATTATCAGATAGTTATTATTCAAAATCATGTTTGCTTAGTGGCTGTATTGGTCTATGTTGAGTTGGAAGGGGTCATCCCTTCTATGACCCGCAATGGCGGTGATGTCTGGCCATTGCAATGACAAAAGAAGTTAGTATGGAAAAAAGTAGTTATGATGTAAACATTAGTGGTTTTATTACACAATACAAAATGTAGTGTTTTTTATTTACTTTATTTTATTATTTTGTCAAAACTCTAAACACACACTGCCTAATTATCTTGAATAAATTGACCCCAGATTTTTCAGTTTAGGCTTAATATTTAAGCTTATGAAGCTTATAATTCATTCTAGTGTAAACGTAATCATTAATATATTTTATGTGCCTATTTGAAACAAATGATTTGACTTTACACCTAGCGTAATGGTTAACTAAAGTGAAATACAACACTACTACTTGCTATGTGAATAACAGTGCCTGGAAGTTATTATAATATCATCAATATACAATAAGTGCAAAAGATACGTATTGTTGAAGCTAACTGAAAAACTACCCAAGCAAAGTTAACACAATTTAAATACGACCACCACCTGAGGCATACCCTACAAATTAAAAAAGATTTTTTTGAAATCGATTTACAATTGCCGATATCGCAAAAACAGACGATTATAGCATTTTTAACAATGTTCATTAAACAGTCTACTTATTGCATGAAACATGAAAACCACTTACAACGCATTATATTTTGCATTTCTTTGTTTGTAGTTTTCAAATAGCTTGCAGCTCGCTCGTCTGTTTGTTTACAATGAATACTGAACAGTACGTGTGTATTGTTTCAAGCTACATGGAGGTAAAAGGTGTTTTACTGGCTGTTTGTTTTGTATAAACTGGGCTGGTGTGTTATTGTTGGGGATGGCGAGAGAAAGCATTTTTTATATCATACTTGCGACCCACCACGGCTTTGCATGGGGGATATTTATATTCCACATAGATCACAAGTTCTGAGCAGATACATAACAAAAAGTACAAGGCTTGCATGAATTCAAGAAAGTATTTGAGAAGGCCCAGTTCAGCAAAAATGCCAGACAACTTAACGCTGGTTTTCAACTGGACCTAAGGAATAACTTACTATTAAGCAGACTGTACTATTCCCACTGCTGGGACACAGGCCTCCTCTCGGTGAGTGGGCCATAATCCACCACGAGGGCCCAGTTTTTCATTTGTAATTCTGGTATGTCTACATCTAGTAAATATTTTTTATGAATTTTAAATTAACTACACTACCGGATTGAACACTGTAATGGTAGCGTATGTATGTAAATTAATTAATAAATGTCTTTAGATTTTTGGTTCTAGACATTGCATGTGCAATGTAGGTTGCGTCACGATGTTTTCCTTCACCGTTTTGAGAACAGTGATGAAATAATTTACACAAAGTAAAGCGCCTGTCTGGGGTCGAACTAACGACCTACAACACGTAAGTCAAGGCTGTTACCACAGGGCCACCACTTCACTAGTAACTGGACCCTTATGTAATGCAGAGGAAGCTATCTTTAGTCAGCTACCTCTTGTTAGAAAATTCCTAGTTCTGTAAAAATCTCACCGTAAAAACTTAGGTGATGTAAGTTGCCTTTGCACGGGTGATAGGTATTGACACTATTCTCACTTTAAGCTCACTTCGCCTTAGTTTTCATGGTGAGAGTTTTTATGGAATGGCACTGCTGATGTGCCAATACTTTCCTCTCGAAATACAGATGGTACGATGATTTGAAAGTGATTTATTACAAGTATTCAATTGTAACCATTACTTTTACATCAGATGACAAATGATTAAGATAAATCGCCATACGAAGTGTTAATCCAGTTTTTCTATTTATTATGAATGTGAGGACTATGTAGGTAATTGCTTCTTTGTGTTGGCCCTGGCCAACTGGCTGGATGTATTTACAATGTCCTTCTGTTTTATTAAATTTCATTTATTTTTATGTTTTTATGTGTGTGTGTGTTTAGTTTAGTTTGTGATACTGTGCATCATACGACGAACTGCATAATGCGTATTCCTGTGCGAGTCCTAATAAATACTTTATTATTCTTTCTTTGTTTTTTTTTAAATTCGTTTTATTCGTGATTTGGCAGTTAGAGTAACTTACGCGGCTTACCCAATTGTTCTTTCCTATGATATTGTTCGTTGAATATTTGAGCTCCTTAAGTTCTTCACGATTACTGACAAATGCGTGCACTGACTGGACAGGTCCACTCAATCTGTGTGGTTCTTTCTTCAAAAGATCATTTGAGTCTACGATCTACATGGTCTTCACATGATCTGACCAAGATTATGTCTGGAC
This sequence comes from Dasypolia templi, assembly GCA_963555695.1. Lineage (NCBI taxonomy): Eukaryota > Metazoa > Arthropoda > Insecta > Lepidoptera > Noctuidae > Dasypolia > Dasypolia templi. The sequence continues at coordinate 4,153,649 of OY743137.1, read as the reverse complement.
TTTAAAACAGACTGTGACCTCTGAGTTATTTTCGGCCTTTCTTCTCAGAATAGTCAGATAGGAAATGCCGAGCTCATCTAGTAAAAAAATATGTTTATTGTGTAAAAATGTTTGTAAAAACTTGTTCAGAAATAAAATCATTTAACATTTACCAAGCCATATGTTCCGTTTAGCTTCAGTATTGCTCCCATACTTGGCAATTCACCAAGTGGTCGTAATTTATCGCATCATACATAGCACTCAATATGAAATCGTAGATTGTGTTTATTCTTATATTTTATCGCCAAGAAAAAATACAGAACAGAAAAATAGAGGCGACGGCATAAATATTTCATTGCGTATAAAGTAAAATGTTGGACGTAATTTTATGGCACCGATGAAATATTTTGTCACATATACTTTTTAAAACCTACTGCCAGTCCTTTTACACGTGCAGCTTGTTGGTCAAATATACCTGGAGAACCTATGACTTCCTTCGTGTGCAATATAATAATGCCTTCAGAGTGCTGTTGCTGCTGGCCCGGTTCTATAGTGCATCAGGCATGTTTACTGAGGCTCGTACGGACGATTATTTCGCAATCCTGCGCAATTGAGCTGATGCAGAGGAGCTGTGGCAGTGACTACAGCATTCTGAGGGCCATTTATGGAAGCATTGATAGTCCAATGCGAAGGCACTGGGAGTCTTTGCATGCAATGTAACTTCTGGTGCTTTCGCATTCATGAAAAACAACACCAACATTGTACACTTATTTCGCAATAAACTTTGACTTTGTTTTGTTAAATATAATTATTACATATACTTAATCAGTAACTATTAACGGAAATCACTTTATATTTATAACAATATAATTTATTTAAACTTCAAACAATATAATCACGGCAAAATTATACTAACTTTTTTCTACTGCTTTTACTGCAACTTTTAATTCAATTATTTTGTAATCTCATGATAATGTGATAATTAGATTAGTAAATTGTAAACCAATATTCCAATCTAAATGTACGTAACTCCTAACTCTATGGATAATTATCTGAATTAAATGAATATCATTATTATTTAGGTATTTGTATTGTACTCTCGGCTAGCCGGAAAGAGCTGATAACACGGGCATAAGCCAAGTAATTATCAGTTGGATTTAGTGCGGTCACGTGCAGAAGATTGCACATAAGATGTTACCGTATGTGTTTTGATGTGGGTTATCTGATTCACTTTGCAGAACCTTTCTCACGAGTCTGCATGTGTTTAGTATCGCTGCCTTTTGCAGAAGATGGTAGGTATTTGAAGGTTAGTTAAGGGAATTAAGGGACTGGTGTAGTTGTTTCGGTATTACTCCTGTTGTACTATTGGTACTATTGTAACTTTTTGCAGATGTCAATGTCGGGCTACTTCATCTTTTAATTCAGTGTAATTGCTCAGTTTTTCTGCTATTGTTGTCTGCGAGTTATGTGTATTTGGTATAGCAATAACTATTAAATATCCAGTTTTGTTTCTCTTGTTTATAAGTGTAAGATCTGCACCCTAATTTCGTAATACATAATCAATCGGAATCTGAATCGTTTTGAAACAGATTGCTAATCCATTGCTTCTTAAGTTCGATAAAAATTCTGCTCAACAATATATAGAACGCAATGAATGTTCTTGAACCGTCAAAATCAAACAGATTAGTCGTAATCGTTTACGAAAATGTGTTACGCAATTAGGGTGCTGGTCTATTGAAATGGATTGTTCGATCGGTATGATGGCGCGGTCAAAATATAGTTTTGTTGAGGCGTTCTCTAATAGTTTCTGGATTGTATTTGTAAGTATACTGGTGTGCTTATTTTTAGTGTATGATGTTGGCTACTTGATCGTGTCCGTGTTTTTTTTTTGTATAAAAATAAACAGTTTGCATTTTATATCGTACAAACATACCACAGAAACCATCGCGGGTTTAACAGCGGTTTGTAGTATGTTTGGGCTATTGACTTACACGTGCCTGTGATATGCTGAATCGTTTCTGGAGAACTACGGCATTTCCTACATGTGTCATTATTTAAATTCTTTATGATAAACTTTCTGTAATTTTTCGTTTCAACTACCATGTCCTGTATGGCAAGCATAAACCCTTCAATCTCCGGGAATAGTTCACCTAGAATTAACCACGCGTTCGACGCCACTTTGTCGACATTAATGCGGCATAAGTCTTGGCAGTTTCTTCCGTGTAGAGATTTCTGGGTCGCTGAAGGTTTCCAGGTTTGGTCAAATTGATTATCCCAAATGAATATGTGAGAAACGGTATAGCGAAGGTGTTAATCGCTGTGATAGTATTTCGAGAATATAGTTTCCTAGTACGGCGCGCTGTGCTTGGGCAGGTGCGAAAAACTCCTCAAACGGCTAAAATATTCCAATAGTATTGTGAGTTATATGTTTGAACCGTTTGGGGATGAAACACCATGGGGTCCGAGTGCCAAGAGATTTCTTGAAACATCTCTAAGCGGTTGGTCGACTCTTCACGTGACCAGAGAGCTTGGCAATTTCTTGGCCAAAGAATCAACATCACCGCGCGCTGCCCCGGAGCTGTACCGGTACAGCGTCTTAATAACTATTTGCTGCATCGGCTGTCGCTGAAAACCAGCGCTGGGGCTCTGTCTTGCATAGGGTATTGTAGAGCTATAGCCGTTTTTTGGACGCGTGTTTCCCACAACCTAATCTTTTTTTTGAGTATTAGTTGGTTTTTGCGTTATCTTTACCGAAAATAAACGTTTTTTTTATTTCTTTTTTCATCACCATAGAACGTGACACTGCAGCCAGCGTTTTGGGCATTTTCCTGTTGACAGCGATGCGGACGAATTTTCTGATGTCCTATGATTCTTACCTTCTTTTCTAATATACATGTTCATATTATTTATTATTTCAGAGCTGTATATTAAGTATATTAATCTAAATGAACTCCCGACAGTAACAAAAACATATCAAAAGCAAAAAAAAAGTAGGGATAGGCCCTTTTTGTGTAATTTAAGTTGTAGGTTATATTTTGATCCAAGCGTCGTCGCTTCGGGGACCGGCTAATGAAAACGCCAGACAGACCAAGCTTATATAATACCCAGCAAGCGCAGAAAAGACAAAATTAAAGATTGTAGACAAATTCCGAAAAAACCTGTCATTTTGTCTATTCTTCCATCGACAGACGTAGAAACCGCGCGTTTGGTTTATTTTAGCTACTTCCACAGCATTATGTCATATGCATTTCACTGTGGGCTCGGGCTGCTGACATTGAATCCATTTTTATTTTGCAAAAGAGAGCTGTCAGAGCCATTTACAATCTACGTCGCCACGAATCTCTTAGGGAACTATTTAAGAAGATTTATATAATGGCGATACCTTGCCAGTCCATTTATGAAAATATTATGCATGTAAGAAAAAATCTGCTTCTTTTTAATTAATTATGTGATAGACATAATATTAACATTAGAAATAAAAATAAAATAGATCAACAATTTTTCAGACTATCTAAAGTACATACATCTTTTAAGGGGTACTGTGTTACCTTATGATATATTGCAATTAAATGAAGGAAAGAACTCATGTTAAAAAACACTTTGTAAACATGCATATTACAAATTAAAGGATTATGTCCTAATCTCCATGTCCTTAAAATGCGGTGAGGTACCTATGCATATTGACAATTTGATCAGAAACATCGATTTAACTGCTGTGTCACAGCATTTAAACATTATCATAGAATCGAATCACAAATACAGAAGGGTTGGCAGCTCCCGTGAATAGTAAAACGATATTACGTGTTGCACAGAGTGCTCTGAACCGACCCACACCTCCTGAGTGCACATGCGTTCAATCTGGGTATGCAACCCTATCGATTTTTTGTGATATATTCTATCTCTCTGTGGAATGCACTCCCCCAGAAAACCAGGATGGCAACCCTTTAAAGCTTATCCTTTAAAGTTAAATTTCGCGAACACATTCGCAAGAAGCTGCAGTATCATCGTTATATTATTATGTTTTCTCATTGTTGTCTTATTTATTTATGTATAATTTATTTGTGCTTATATTTATATATAATTAGGTATATAGGGTGTCCCGTAAGTCGAGCTGGAATCGGGTTACAGGTCAAGTCATAATAGTTAACGTAAAAATATTTAAAAAAATGTTTGTAGGTAATGTGTCTTTAAAATTGTATGTTTGTTTTACTTGTGGTTACCAAGTGTACAAACTCGCTGTGAATGTGTATGCAAGCACAAAAACCCGATCGCCGTCCTACCGCCCTCGCCGCCGAGGCCCGCCGCGACCCATGCTCGAACCAGCCCGCGCCGCTGAGCCTGTAGCTTTAAATTCGTCCCAAAATCTCTCAAATCCTGATCCAGCTAGTCCCCTGCTGCCCTCTTCCAGCGACGCCCTAAGCCGAGGCCCGTACCCCATAGGGGGTGCCCTTAGCGTGTAGTCGCTTAGTTTTTTAAGTCCTGGCTGGAGGCCTTAATTAATTAGGGCAACCGCAGGCAAGTCTGCTTAACCATACGACAACCTGCGAGATGCCATTGCAAAAAAAAACTCGACTCGCTCGGCTCGCGGTCAGCTTAATTACCCACTTATGAATTCTGTATGGGTAACTTTTTCGCTTACAGACCTGCCCTTTTTTGCCCCTTAACGTCCACTTCGAAAAGACAAAGAGGAAATTATTGTATCATACTCGACAGGAGGATTGGTGATCCAATCCGTATCGCAATTCGATTCCATCTTGCCAATCACCTCGATCTCCTTTAAAAATATGTTCTAAATAAGCCTTGGGCCGTTGGGTTATTCAGGAAGCCACCGAGCGACAACTAGCTTAACCTCGAGAAAACCGACAGAACCGAATCCGACGCAGTAATTAAACGAGTCTGTGCCACACAAAGCAGCATTGTGTACTCACTACGGTCACAAAGTCTTCGAACTTAATTCACAGTTCAAAGACTTTGAAATGTTGCAAGTCTTTAATTGATTTTCAACGCCACTACTCACTACTCAGTTTTAACTAGGAAAGATGCAGACAATCAACTGTAGCTTGTTAATTGGTAATTTAAGATTAAAGTACCTTACTTAATTTTAATGAGCTTTTCGAGTGTTTGAATGAAATTAACGGTTTCAAAAGATAGTTTACGTAGACCCCTGTGCATTCATTATTCATTCGGTCAATCGATCGTATTCGATATCAATTAATACTTTTTCACGGACATATACTGAACTGATTTCAAAGAAAAGGATAAAAGAGGTAACTACTTACTAAATCAATAGCTGATATTCAGGGTGTCCTGCCAGGGTCGTTGGTTGTTCGAAATAGATACCGTGGCCCTAACACAGACAACTGAAGGAACGCGGGTGGGTTTTAGTCAGTAAAAGTCTGACACGCCCTACCACTCCACCCAGAGCGGGAGAAGTCATTTGATGATTTCCCACCCAAAACAAAAGATATTCTGGGTGTAATAAGGAACATCGACGCGTAAACTGTTACAGCAAATTCTGCGCTAGGTATCAAGAATCAGTCCCAAAGGAAAAAGCGATTCGATAAGCTCGCGTTTGACCACTATCTTAGGCGTCCGGGACGGCGAATTCGGATTCGGTAGTATTTGTTAATCAACTAAGACCGACCCGAAGCGTTACTACACGTATTTGACATTCATTCGTTCGTGCCAATCGGCAAACTCCGTTCGGCATCTAGCCTCGTTGAATTATCTCGGGTCGGAATAATTCGAGCTAAGTCGAAATTATTCCCGAAAATACATCTACGATTTTGCGGCTGTGCCGCGTCATACTATCTTGAATATTTATTTGTTTAAGTTTACATGCACAACGTTACATAATATAATCCCAAAGAGTTATACGGAGCCATACAAACTAAAAGATTACACACATACCTACTAACGTAGGTAGGTGTAAAATGCAATTTAAAAGAACGAAAAAATTTTAACAATGCAAAAAATAATGCAATCAAGTGAAACAAAAAAAAACACATTACACACTAATTATTATCTTTCATCCATCTTCTCACAAAATCTTAAACAGTCACGACACACATCTTTCCATCTCCCAGCAAACAGTCCGGTGTTGATGTTAGAAGAGCATTGAGCATAGTGAGGGCCCGAACGAGGGGCGAGTGAGCTCGTGAAACTGTGCGTGCTGACGGTACGGCTGGTAACCGGTGACTTCGCGGCCTGAGTTGTTGTTTGGGCACAACAGGGACAAAAAACCTTACCAACTGCGTCATCAGTTCTTGCCAATCGGACTCACCCCGCATAATTCAGGCAGTGATAAGCAGGAAGCACTTACGCCTTACTTCGAGAGAATTAAAATTTAGTACACCGAGTAAAAAATTAGTGGGTTATATTAAGGGTTAGTATCCCACCAACTACCGGATAAGGGGCCTACTCTCTAACTCCGTCAACGAAGAAAAGCCCGTCCGAAAGTAGAAGGAAACATCGGAGTGAACCCTACATCCGATCCGATCAATAAACTTTTTTCTGACGGGCAATAACACATCGGGAGTAGTGACAGCTGCCAAATCGTGGTCTCATTTATTCTTATGTCGGGCGTCAAACTTATCATACGTCCGTAGGTGATACGGATTAAAATCCACCCTTAACGTCGGTCGAAACAACGGATTTCGGGCCTAGAGAGTAAGCCCCAACCTATGATAACGATCGACGACGCACGCTCGCTTAGAAGAAACCTATTCACTCAAGTTCTATTCACTGTTGAACAGTAAAGCCTAATCTACACCGGTAATTCATGCTCAAGAAGACAGGTATCGCTATTAAGAGTGAAGTCGTGTGGAAGTAATCGGATGCACATGCGTTGAGCCGCGAAGCCCCGCCCCGTGATATCGTGTACCCAAAGTTTTATTACAAAGCACAATGCACCCGTGCCATTGAACTGAAAATTTAACCTTTTATTTTGATTGATGACAAAATTACACTTTAAATGCCTACAGTCGCGATTGGTCTATGTTGGCGAAGGATCGTGTTGAGTGGAAAAAAACACTACGAAAAGTCGGTGTGTTTAGTTTTTGTATTTCTGTTTTTTGCCACCGACTTCCGAAATTAAAGTCGTTCTTTTTTGTAATAAAGTTTTTATTTTTCACTATTCAGTTGCGGTACATACTTCACACAAATACCTTCACTTGCTAAGTAAATAACAGTGACAAGAAGTTATCACAACATCATCTACATAAACTCAATTGAAAAATACGTATTATTGAAGCTAACTCAAAAATCCCACATCAGAACTTGACCAACATACGGGACTACTCGATAAGTAGGTATATAATAATAATTAAAAAAAAAAAAAAAAAAAAAAATTGGTATTGTTATTTTTAATTTTATTAAATTTATTTCGAAATTTTATTTTAGTTATTTTTATATTAATTTGAATTTGAATATACTTTCAAACATAAGAAGATTTAAAAAATCTGCTTTTAAATAAATAAAATCCAACTGAATTGAGAACCTCCTACTTTTTCTGAAGTCGGATATGAAGAAAAGGGAGGCCTTTGCCCTGCAAATAAAAATAAAATAAAAACAATAATAAATACTTTGACTTTGCAGTGGCGCAACACAGGCTGATTAATTTATTTGTTTACAGTATTTCCTATTCTTGTGATCATGTTCATTATTTAAACAGCATTTCTACTAATTTCTACTTTTGCTAGTTGAAAAATAATTAAGCTTATGCGTAATCATTAAAATTCCTGGAATTAAAATAGATCAGAACCCCACCAGCTTAAAGTTTTAATAACCCCTTTCATTAAAACTTTATCCTTGTAACGTAGACACCAATAAGTATCAATTAACACTTTGGAAAAAAACAATTTATAGCGGCAAAGTTTTATTTTTTCATCTATCGCCATGTTTTTACGTCACCAAAATGTCGACAGCACTGTTATTTGAGAACTTTTCAACTCAAAACTTCCGCAGGCCTCATCCTCTGACGACAATATCCGCTTGAGTTTTAATTGAAATGTTTGAACAATTAAATGGTCGATAAAATTAAGTTTAAAGGAATATCATTGAGCTAATGTCTTTTGTTAGAAAAGTGAGATTTGTCATATTTATTAACTAACTTTATAAAAAGCAGAAGGTTCCTTGTTCGTCTATATAGGTACATTTTTGTGTATGTTCATCGATATTTTCATCAATTGTAGACGGAAACTTAAAAAACTTTCATGGTTTGAAAGCGTTTAAATACATTCTGTCAAAAAAGTACCGGGAATGAATGATTGATTTGTTCATGGTTCCAAATTCTTTTTTTTTTGTTGTTGTTAGATTGACACAACTGTTTTCAATTTTTTCGCGGAGTTTGAGTAGCATCTGTTATTTAGATTAAATACAGTGCTGTTTTAGTTACCTAGTGTGTATTGAGAATTTCATAATGGACAAAAACATCGAACAAAGAGTTTGTCTTAAATTTTGCATCGCCAATAGAATTTCGTGTGTCAAAAGCGGTCGAAATATGATGAAAGATTTGCCTCGCTCTGGTAGGCCATCAACGTCTTCAACTGAAGATAACATCGCAAAAGTGAAGGAAATAGTTACTAAAAATCCTCATTCAAGTTTAAGTTTTATGTGTCTCACTTGTCGATCAGTACCATTTTAAATAATCACTTGGGTATGAAAAATGTTGCCGCTCGGCTAGTCCTAAAAGACCTGAATTTTCTCCAAAAACTCAATCGCATAAGAGTCGCTGAGGACATGCTAGAACGAGTCAATTCCGACCCAATATTCATGAAACGCATTGTTACTTGTGACAAGACGTGGGTTTACCAGTTTGACATGCAAACTAGCCAGCATTCCTTCGCAAATTCGACGAAAAAGGCCAGATTTGTAGAAAGAAAATTCTTGGATTTTGAATCACGAATATATGCGCCTTCGCACAAGGCAATCATTGTGAACGAATTATTGACCTAAAACTCAACAAATACCATCGAGCAAACACTTTATTCACCAGATATGTCTCCAGCCGACTTCTTTCTTTTTCCTAAACTCAAATGACCACTTCGTGGCACCCGTTTTCATTCGGTAGAAGACATAAACGTTGCGATGATTGGATTATTCGTTGCCTTAAGTGTATCGTTTCTGAAGGAGCATACTTTCAAGGTGATAAAATACATTTGGATGAATAACTAACATTTTGTGTAATATTGATCTTTTCCCGGTATTTTCTTGACAGAGTAGTACTTAGTTACATAAAAATTCGGTCATGTTCTGATTAGTGGTTTTTGTGTTAGTTTCATTAATACGTATTTAATACAAATGTATATTTTGTTAGAATTTGTTTGTTTTGTTTTTGTAAAATGTCTTTATTTTATAATTACTAAACAACGAAAACAAAACTATTATGCTAGGTGCTTATGGTTTCGCCTCAGGGTCGCGGGTTATTCCACAGAGAAAACCGTGGCCCTGGCACAGGCAACTGAAGGAACACGGGTGGGTTTTAGTCAGTAAAAGTCTGACACGCCCTCCCGCTCCACCCAGAGCGGGAGAAGTCATTTGATGATTTCCCACCCAAAAAAAAAAAAAAAGGTGCTTATGGTTTAATTTTTGTAACAGTTAAATTTTTTGTATCAGAAATATCTATTAAGGACACTGAGTTACTGACTTGTGCAAACGACTTTATTAAACGACTAGCACTTCGCCCGCGACTTCGTCGAAAAAAAAAAAGTTGTCTATGTTCATCAGACATAACTTCGGCTTCTAATGGTAAAATAAGTTTTCAAATCGGTCCAGTAGTTTCAGAGCCTATTCAATACAATAAGACAATCAAATCGTTCCTCTTTATAATATTACGAGTAGTATAGATTTAGAGGAAATATGTATTTTTTTAATCTTAAAATACCCCTACCATATAATTAAGTCAGATATTATTTAAAATTCAAAATCTCTTTAACCTTAATCCGACCACTCATTTTGCTGAAACATTTCCGCCAACAATGCCTACATTCGGCCATTGTCCGGTATATGGGCACATTGGAGGCGCCTGCCGTATGCTGCGTTGGCTTTGTTTTGGTAAACAGGTCTGGATTGTCCTGGATTTAGAATTGGATGAGAGAGACAAAAGGGAGAAGATTTTAACATACCTTGCCTTCAGAATCGGCTTATCTGTTGGCAAAATAAATCTCTAGTTCAGGAGAATCGTTTCTGTAACAAAATAAAACAAATATTTTTAGCAGTGGTACTTTTTGTTGGCGGCCCTTAAAAAAAACGTCATGTAATCAGGTACGGTCGGCAACAAAATATCGATTAACACTTCTGTTTTGTTTAAAACTGGAGACTGAACTGTGACTATTAAGCTTGATCAGTAATATTGAAATTTCTACTCAACTTCAGTTTATGTTCTGGAAAGCCCAAGTAAAGCATAGATTCAAAAAAAGAAGAAAAAAAAAACCACAGACCTCAAAACCGATTTCAAGTCAAAATTATAAAGAAATCATATAAATAAATCTATCTCCTAAACTACTAATAATCGCGGAACATACATCGGGGTGATTTGGATGCGTCGCAATGAAAGGCATCTTTATTTACCTTTTGTTGTCTTTTCTCCGGCCAACCTGTATATATGTAAATTATATGTAATATGTAACATTATAAATGTGAAAGTTTGTATGTTTGGATGTTTGTTATATTATGGCGAAAAAAGGCGAAAATAAATACCTGCTCCCTGAGGCAAGATATTGGCGTGCGCTGCCTGAACCGTTAGACTTACACGAAGATAATGTATAGTGGGATTGTTTGTTTTAATTAAACAGTTCTAAATAAACTTCTCTGTCCGGGACAGCACATATCTACCTGTTAGGTGAAAGCTATTATAGTTAAAATAGTGAGTCATAAATATATTTAAATTGGATACTTTTTTACAATGCACGTTCCAGAGTACTTAGTTAATTCTTATCAGATTTAAAGAGATCTAAAGAGCGTGGTGGTCGTTTGCCAACGCCATGCCTCGAAGCATGTCGTTATTTAGATGACCACTGTCGCAATTCCCATGGTCCATACAAATAATTATGTTGTATCAATGAATTCACTTCACTTTCTATTTAATAATTGAATATTGATAGTATCGAAATTATAGCTAATACAGAGTTAATTAATAGTAGGCATTTTTGTTTTCATTGTACTGTGTTTAAAAGTATTCTCTTTGTAATTAATAAAGATACTTATTTTTACAGATATGTTTATACATCTATTTACTTAATAATATGTTCAGCAACACGTATTTTTGTGGAAAATTATGATTGTATTTACCCGATTTATTATGTCACACCACAGGAAGTCATTACGTCATTCGAGAGGTAGTTGCTGAAAATCAGCGCTGTTGACGATAGGTTGGTCCGAAGTCACAGCATTTTGCTGAGCAACGACCTGTTCTTGCACAGATGTGACGCACAGCTTTAATTATAGTTCATAATATAGTTGTTAAGAAAAGTAGTAATTTTTCACTTCGCAATCTTGTTTTTGTTTGTATTGTTGGTGTTAAGTTATTGTCATTTGCCAATGTCGCAAGTGTCGCAACACATACACACAGAGCAATGTGTAAATGTGTATTGTCTTTGGTGCTGAGTGACATCAGGCAATGGACAAAAATTAAAAACGTGTTATTTTTATGTGACATTCTGAATACGAGGACTTTGGCTACTTTATTTGGATGTAATTTGTGTTTTTATTTTTATTATGTGCGTTTTGTTTGTGCAGAATAAACATTTTTTCTTTCTTTCTTTCTTATCAAAATGAATACCTTTTCACTTTCGGTATTTATTGAAGATAAACTTTTACACTAAGTAGTTTTGGACGGATGGTTCAAAAGTTACCACAGTAAGAACGGCAGCGCGGACGGTGCGCAGAGCGGGGCTGTGATGTTTCACGGCTAATCCGCTGAACTTTGTCTGAAGCGTGGGGAAGGACATAGGCTACTATTCATCAAACACCACCCGGGCGAAGCCACGGACAGAAGCTAGTAACACTATAAATGTGAAAGTTTGTATGTTTGGATGTTTGCTACTCAATCACGCGAAAACGGCTGAACGGATTTGGATGACATTTGGCACACAGATAGTTGATTTCCTAAATGAGCACAAAGGATACTTTTAATCCTGGTAGTACCCGTAGGGTCATTTTCGTCATCCACACGGGCGTAGCCGCGAGTAAAAGTTAGAATAAAATAATTATTGGTGTATTTAGATCATATAGTGTATTTAGACTGCCTTTTTGGTCTAGTGGTTGCAATCGCTACTGCTGAGCATGAGGTCCTGGGTTCGATTCTCAGGTCGGGCAACGTGTTATTGGGTTTTTCTATCTGGAATTTCTCAGTAGCAGCCCGGAGTATGGATTTGTGCCCGGTTGATGGCAATAGGCTTGCCCCCTATTTTATGGGACTTAAAACATAACTGGCGAAATGTGGGTGTACAGATACACCTCTGCCCAACCCTTCGAGGAAACAAGGCGTGATGTTATGTTATGTTAGATCACATGTAAAAATAACACTGATAATCTGGCTTTGTTGTTGACCGTAACAACGCAACATAGAAACGGTAATGATAGATTGATGACTAATATTAAAAATGATCGATTTTTTTTTTTATATTTATAAACGAGATTATAAATAAAATATTTTATTAATATATTTTAAAAAATCTGTTAAATCGATGTAAAATATGACGAAGCTACACGCTTTAAAAGTTTATGGAGGGGATTTTCCCGTCCTTGTCGCGCGGTCCGGCTGATGTATGGCGCTAGTAGAAGTTACATAGTCGTGACGTCACTTTTACGATAGTGCTGTCCTTGTCCAACACTTATTTTTAAATGTTTATTATCTTGGCAATTTTTCAAGCGTTTACTTTTTTTACAATATTGTTTGCACTATTTCGAAGAAAAAAAATTATATAGATCTTTTATCAACATTTCAGAGACAGGAAACGAAATTAAAAAAATATATTGAAATCAAGCAAATAACTAACAGACTATTAAAAAGCGTTCAAGTCAACTTGATCGTTGAATGACCGTGCCGTTTCTCGTCGAAAATCTAATATGGAACGAGAAAAAGCTAAAAATAAACCCTCAAAGCAATTTCCATTGCGTTACCTTCACAGCTTCGGTACTAATTGAACAGCCAGGACCCCGCGGTAAGTGCATTTAGATCCAAAGGTCGAAGGAGAAAGGTCAACAGGTTAGTTAGAGAGAGGGGCTTTATACCTATTGTAAATTAAAGTATTATTTATTTAGAAGATAGTAATGGTCGACTGAGCTTTTATATAAAACTATGTATTATCGGCTTGCACTGTGAGGTTCTACTGAGAACCTCACAGTACAAGCCGATACGATTAGGACAGGTTTCTAACTGTTGTGGATATAGTAAAATACCTTCGGCTAAAATATTTGTGTCTACCACATGAGTCTACCACAGTTTTTGGAATGTCCTTAAACGATTACACATGATGAATTTCTGAAGCTGTAGGTTTCGTAGACAGCTAAAAAATAATCTCTATAAAAATGTATTAACCCTCAATCATACCTACGTACTTAAGGACCAGACATCCATCAAAAAGCAACGAGCCAGTAAAAATCGCATACAATTCGCGTCCGGACATTAGGACCAAATGCGGATTTATGGCAATGGATATTAAAAGATCATCGTACATATCCCCTTTACGGGATATGTACTTAAACGATCATATTCCGTACCGGATTAATTCCGGACCTTAAACCGTATTATTATATCGAGAACCGTCTTAAAATACCCGTCGTAAAAAAGATTGATTTAAATGTCAGTCATTGTAGTCAATTCTTTCAATTGAATAAGTTTTACGGGTATGACAATGAGGTACATCTTTTGTATCGTAATATCATTGTCAAGATATTTTTACAAATAATATACGTACGTTAGAATCAGCTATGAATATTTCGACATTCCACTGATCATACCAACCTTTTGTTTTCCGACAGGGCAAAGAACTCTAGCGTTAGACATCGCGCTTGCTCAAGACGAGTTGGCGATTTCAGACTTATGTTAACTAATAAGTCCAGGTTTCCTCACGATTTATCATTTCCTCCGATGTCAGTAACGTCCAAGATAAATTTAAAAAAAAAACACATATGTATTCAAAAAGTCACATCGGCATTTGCCCGGATTTGAACAACCTCATCCATAATCACAGGGCCATCACATATTCTACATTCCCGAACTGCAACCTAATTATTAAACCTATTATACAGTCAGATAAATTAATTGAGCTACTTCATACAACTGTCATAGAATTTGATTTGAATATACGGTGTATAATCAGCCTATATAACGATAGTCTGAGACACAGGCCTCCTCTCAGTGAGAAACAGTAGGGCATAACCCACCACGCGGGACCCGGGTTAGTAGATGTCACTAGTCTTCGAATTTTCGGTCCTAGGACATGCCGGTTTCCTCACGATGTTTGCCTTCACCGTGTTGACAAGAGTGTTGATGAAATAATTAACAATAAGGAAAGAGGCTGTCTGGGTTCGAACATTCGACCTACTTTCACATATTACGTCTATACAATGATTTGAATATAATTTAAGTTTGCGTAATATTTTTTTTCTCTGAATGTACAAAGGCGTACTACCGTACTACCTACCGTTTCAGATTTAACCTTACTAACTGACTGTCCACATTAACCCCATTTCTGTTGCCAGGCAAAGCAGAATCTCGATGAATATAACACGTCAACCATCCGAGAACCTAACCTTGAAGATCGATCCGACCGGGAACCATTTCATTACAGGTCGTCAAATACACGTGAATAGTCCGCAACTTCAATTAGTTAAATTTCAGTTAATAGTTATAATTACTTAGTAACAACATATTCTACGAAAGCTTTCGTTTACATAAAGCAAAGCCTCTTGTACTTTAAGTGGAATTTATAATTATTGTTGCGCCATTATTTAAAAACAGAATCAGCGTTTCAAGGAACAGTTAAGAAAATGTAACTCTGAAAAGGTTAACTTCGTAAAACTTTTATTTACTCCCAAAATTGAATTTAGAACGACTCGCAATAATTAGGAAGTACCGCCCTAGTCGTATTTATGTTTTACTTCAAAATACACGTTTAATTTTGTAGCTCTCGAAATTCCTCAAGTCTTGATAAATTCTTAATACAGGATAACAGCTTAAGTTTTTGACTTCCCTGTCAAAAGTAGTCTCACTAAAATTGGGTTTTCTTAAGGTTTAAGAAATGTTCCTTTTTACCCAAATTACACCATTTAAGGTAGATTAAGCAAAAGATTTTAAGTATGGAGTTTTCCTTCGACGGACGCTGTACTGGTATACGTTTTACTTTACTTTTTATCACCCAAAAAGTCTAGACTTAAATTAGTAATAATAATTCATTTGCAATATCAAGGTGAACGCTGTGAAAACGACGTGAGCGTAACCAAAAGGAAAATCAACTTTAATACTTAGTACAATAGCTTTTTTACAAATCTCCAAACTGGACGCTATTCCAATTAAGATCAAGACAAAATTAGCAGACGGATATATAAAGCCATCCGGAATTCCGTTAGCGCCTATGCTTTATCCCAAAATTTAAGCCATAAATTCTAAATTGCAATTTTATTGGACTCTCGTAAATCCTCGGGCCTTTTTTATAAATCTAATAAAATGTGTTTCATCCACTCTGACATTGTAAGATCGCTTAAAAAGTTAATTTGTTTAAAAGTTTCCAAAATGGCGGCACAGATTACCCGCGCTGAGTGCTCGGAAATACTTCAATCAAGTTTTTGTTGCTTTTTGATTGGATTTATTTCTTTCCGTTGTGTCTGGAAATGTAATTGACGGATTATGATTTAATTTGTTGTTAATGGGAGGCGAGGACAGAGTTTGAACTTATTTTGGCTTATTTATATTCTATTTATTTTGTGTTGTTTACTGTTTGCTTTTGGACGTCGTGAAAGATACGAAGATTCTATCAGCGTATATCTAAGGATAGGTCATTTGGCTTATGATCAGAAATTTACAATATTTTTACCAGACTACGGTTGAGCAAAAATTACAGTTATGATTCGGGTACCTATGTATGTATGAATGTATATATGTGCGTACGTATGTATGTTCACCTGTTCCCTCATAACTTCTAAACTTCTTAACATAATTTGACAAATGAGGTATTGTTGGAAGCGTCTTGATCGTACGCTGGATATAGGATATAGACGTCACATTAAATTGAATATTGCGCCCTATAAGGAACGTAAAGTCATAAACTAAAAAAAAAAGATTAATGATGTCATGTTGGGTATTAATTAAAAGGGATTAAGTAAATACATTGTGTTATATAACTCCAATATAATTTAACCAAAATCTAAGTTTAGAAACCAAATTCCTACAACTGAAAAATCACGCTCTAAAAGGTACGAAACAAGAAAATATGTCAGACAGAAAACCAGACTTAGGTACAAAAATTGTCTGGGCTCTTTGAGGAGTGGTTGAAGAGGCGCCACGGCGTCCTCACCTTCCGCCTAACACAAGTCCTCACCGGACATGGCTGTTTCGGGAGGTTCCTGTTTCGCATAAGGCGGGAGGAAACACCAGGGTGTCACCATTGTGTGGATCGCCCGGAGGACACGGTGGACCATCCGGTAGAGGTCTGCCCAGCAGAGGGCGGAGCACCGCAGTGCCCTCGCGGAGGCGATCGGCAGCGGGGATCTGTCGCGTCCGGCCCTGGTCCAGGCCATAGTACCTACGGAGCGAGAGGGAATGGAAAACCGTCACCTCCTTCTGCGAAGCCGTAATGCTGGCGAAGAAGGAGGCGGAGCGCGTGAAGGAGAGAGCCTTGCGCCCTAACGCCCCTAGTTGACGCAAAAGACGCCCTGGGCGTCGGGAGTCGCCTGCAGATTCCCAGTCACCGTAGGCGCGGACTTGCAGACGGCGAGAAATGGATAGCTCGCCGTCCAGTAAGGACTAGGCCCGGGTCGACGGCGCGTCGTACTCCACGCGTGCCTCAAAGAGTTGTCAGCACATGATGGCCGATGCCTCAGGGTCCCGGGAAATTCGAAAGAGAAACCGTAGCCCTGGCACAGGCAACTGAAGGAACACGGGTGGGTTTTAGTCAGTAAAAGTCTGACACTTAGAGAGCGGCAGGGCATTTGATGATTTCCCACCCAATAAAAAATAAAAGGTACAAAAATGTTCAGGGTATAGCCGTGGTCACATGCTATTATAATTCAGACATTCGAACACGGCTTTATCGTGACCATTTGTGTGCCTATGTCTTGACTTCTGTCTGAAATATTTAATGAAATGTTTCTGTCTCGATTTCAAGTAATTTTTTTTCTAAACACGCTCGGAAAGGTAGGAAAAAAACCGTCTTTCCCGTCTTTCGGAGCGTGTTTTTTAAATAAATAAACTAAATAAATAAAAGTAGGACCAATGATCACAGTTTGTTGTTACTATGTGTTAAACTAAATAAAAGAGTTGTTTTATTATGGCATTAAGGCCCAATTGTAAGTAACATTGTTCTTAAAAACTATTGTTAGTAAAAAAACACAGAAACAAAAACAAAAGTCTGGTAAAAGCTGTGGTAGACTCAGTTTTAGTGACTCGTTCAAGATTCCAAAACCTTGTAAATTGAAATGTATTTTTAATATTATATTGGCAAGTGATTAACATTACATACCTAATTCAGGAACAGGAAAACATCGTAGGCAACTGAACTTCAGTCTTTTATTTTTCTTGTTCTAATCTATTTTTCTTTCTTTCTTTCTTTAATCTTCAGCACGCCGTGAATTTGTGCGGTAAACAAGAACGACGGTACGGTGACGGTGTTTTAGGAATTTCACATTGTGATGGCGGCTGATAGGCCCCTTTTACGGCCTCGAGCGATGCGATTTGCGTCAAATGACATGCACGCGACCTGCACCCTATTTGTGTAACACCCTTTAATCACAATCTGAATCATTTTGAAAGATATTGCTAATCCATTGCTTATTAAGTTCGAAAAATTTGTCGGCTCACCAACGTAAATAAAGCAATGAATGTTGTTGAACTGTCAAAATGAAAGCCATTCTTAGTGTTAGTGTGTTTTTCATTTGTTTTCTCCGCAGTCGCTGGAGCCAGAAACGTGTTGCTTGAGCGTGAAGCTCGTCGCAACGGGGATAGAAATTTATGTAAAAAAAAATACAAAAATACAGCACCAGATGAATTAGGCTAATGGCTGCGGATTGCTGATCACATAAGCTACCTGCGAATACAGTAATGAAAACTTTTAAACCGAAAGGGAACGTAAACCGGATGAAAGCTCGACCGCTTTCAAGGTCCTATGACATTCAACAGATACACGAGCGCTTCAAAAGGTCAGGTGTGACCGAGCTACTTGAAATCATGCAATTAAGTTGTCGTGTTCATTACGCGAAACATAAAGTGAGGGATTGTAATATCAGCCTATTCTTGGTTAACAACAGAGATAAGGCTTTAGCCCATAAAACACCGTCACCGTACCGTCGTTCTTGTTTACCGCACAAATTCACGGCGTGCTGAAGATTAAAGAAAGAAAGAAAGAAAAATAGATTAGAACAAGAAAAATAAAAGACTGAAGTTCAGTTGCCTACGATGTTTTCCTGTTCCTGAATTAGGTATGTAATGTTAATCACTTGCCAATATAATATTAAAAATACATTTATAACGTACTTCGTTATAAGTCCGTCGTGAATGAGGAAAACCACCATCTTTACACTTAGGGTTTATTAGGTATTAACAAAAGCCACTTATCCTAATTACTTTCATAATACTCGTAAATAACGCGAAGAGATTAGATTCCCGAATTCTCCCGAGCCCTTTCGATGACGACGGGGTACTAGCGCGGACGCACCGCGGGCGGCGTGGGAAGCGTTCCCGCCCCCCGCCGCAGGCTCCCACCCTCGCGGGCCCTACGCTACATTAGAATTAGAGATGGGCACGTTATACACTCCCCCTTTTGATCAGGTGAGGGTCTCCCACCTGGTCAAACAACAACGAATAACGTGGTCTAAGACTTAGGCCACAGCTTTGCGCGGACGACCTCGGCCACGCTTTGGAATGACCGGCTCAGGACATTCACCCTCTCTAGCATGGTAGTGCCTTAAGTCCGAGACGTGGTACTTACCAAAAACTTCACCAGATTTATGGGCTAATAGATAAGTAGTAGGACTTACCTTTTTAGAGATGACGTACGGTCCGTCTCGTTTCGGGTTGAACTTGGAAGTGACACCCTTTGCGGCGTTACTAAGCACATGCGTTTTCATTAGCACCAAGTCCCCTTCAATATATTCCTCATGAGACGACCGACCCTTATCAGCATAAACCTTGCGAGCATCCTGATTACGCTCAAGGTTCTCCTTGGCTGTCGAAACGGTATCTGCGAGCTTGAGCAGGTACGGTGTAATCTGAGGTACAAAGTTTTCAGACTCTACGACCGCTCGTAGATCCGCCTGGGCGGTCAGAGGGGACCGCAGCTCACGACCGAAAGTCAGGTAAGCAGGCGTGTGCCCTGTAGACCTAGTGAGAGAACTATTAAAAGCAAACCGTACAAACGGCAATACCTCTGGCCAGTTCTGGTGACGACCTTCAACCAAGATGGCGAGCTGAGCCTTGAGGTCCCTATTCTTTCGTTCAACCGGATTTGACTCCGGGTGATAGAGAGGCACCAAGCTTTGTTTTACACCTAAAACGAACATTGCCTTCTGCATGATATCTGCTACAAACTGGACTCCGTTATCAGAGATCAAGCGCCGAGGGAGACCAAATCTCATAAATACCTCGTTTACCAGCGTCTTAGCACATATTTCTGCCGTAGCTTCTGTGAGAGCGAAGACTTCCACCCACTTACTGGCAGTGTCCTCCACAATGAGGATCCATCTCTCACCTTGCGGTCCTCTAGGCAACGGACCAAAGAGGTCAGTTGCGATGGTTTCAAACCTCTGAGCTGGGACTGGAGTCTGTAGAAGTCCAGCTGGCTTAATGTTTGACGGCTTGTACCGCTGACATTCGACACATGTTTTAAGATATTTACTTACAAACCGTCTCATACCGGGGAAGTAGAACCTTTGCGAGATACGATGTAATGTTCTATCGATTCCACCATGAGCGGCAGTGGGTGCGTCATGGCACTCGAACATGACTTTGCTTCGTAGGCTTTCTGGTATGAAAAGTTGAGGCTCCTCGGAATCAGTATCAGGCACATACCTATACAGAACAGCTTGATTCAAGAGATAGCCTCTTTCAGTCCAGCGGGTAACAGCGAGTTCATCCTTACCTTCTAAGTCCTGGATGATCTTGGCGACTTCCGGATCAGCCAGCTGAGCCTCTCGGGTCGAAGTTGCATCCCAGTGCGGTATGTCCACGAGAACCGGACAGATGTCGCATCCCGGTGTTCCACCATCCTCTGTCACGGGTCGACTAAGAGTATCGGCTAGTACATTGGCCTTACCTGGTGTATATTCGATACGTAGGTCAAAAGCTTGCAGCTTCATAGCCCAGCGAACTAACCTGCCGCTTGGTGACTTGAGGGAAAACAACCACTTCAGGGGTTGGTGATCAGTCATCACCCGGACTTGATGACCATCGATATAGCCCCGGAATCGCTCGACAGCCCAGACTACCGCAAGAGCCTCTCTTTCAGTGGTTGAGTAGTTTTTCTCGGCTGGGGTGAGCAGACGGCTAGCGTACTCTATCGGATGTTCATCATGGGGTGACTCCCCCTGGAGTAAAGCTGCACCCAAGGCATAATTACTCGAGTCAGTCCTCAGTAGAAATGGTTTGGTGTAATCCGCTTGGACCAAAATAGGCGACGTAGTCAGCAGGTTTTTAAGAGCTTCAAAAGCCTTACCTTGTTCCAAACTCCATTGCCACATGTGCGATTTCTTGGTCAAGCGCGTGAGTGGTTCAGCCACTTTCGCAAAGTCTGGTATAAATTTGCGGAACCAAGAGCATGTCTGAAGGAAAGTGCGCAATTGCTGAAGACACGTAGGCTCCTTCATATTCAAAACAGCACGTACCTTAGACTCATCTGGTGATATGCCCTCCTGAGAGATCACGTGCCCCAAGTACTTAACCTTTTCCCTGGCGAAGACACACTTGTCTCGATTCGCACGGAGCTTAAACAAGCGGAGACGGTCGAATACCGCACGGAGATCGGAAAGGTGACGGGTGTACGACTCTGATATCACCAGTATATCATCGAGGTACGTTAGTACGGTAACATCCTTCAGCGAGGATCCCGAACGAAACCTGTCAATAAGCCTCTGGAATGTAGCCGGCGCATTCTTAAGGCCAAACGGCATACGCTTGAAGCGATACGTACCAAATGGTGTGACAAAGGCGGTTTTATCCTGGTCCCTGATGCTGCACTGCCAGTAACCACTTCGAAGGTCACAAGAGCTCATCACACATCCCTTCTTAGTTGACTGCAGCAACTCGTCAATTCGTGGCATAGGATACGCATCACTTTTTGTCACTGCATTGAGCTTCCTGTAGTCTACACAAAACCTATACCCACCATTAGCCTTTGGTACCAGAACAGTTGGTGCAGACCAGGCAGACTCGCACTCCTCAATGATTCCCTCTTTTAACATCTGATCGAGTTCCGCACGCATAATTTCCTTCTTCGCCGGCGTGACTCGATACGGTGGGACGGCAATAGGGGGATGATCACCTGTATCTATGTGATGCTCGGCGAATGGCGTCGGATCCCCAACCAATTCAAAAATATCTGAATACTCACCGAGTAGATTTTCTAAGCTAGAACGCTCCTCCTGAGTCAACAAAGTGCCCTCATCTTCCCTCAATAGGTTGACAGAGGCGCACTCAACTCCGTCACGTGAACTCTCTGTTAGCAGAGGGTGAATGACCCGAGGCCGATCAGCTGTGAACCATGTCATAGACGAAAAATTCAAGACCAACTTAAACTTCGTAATGAAATCTATCCCTAAAAGAGTCTCGTTATTTGAAGCGTCGGGGAATATAACAAATTCTATAGGTACACACATAGACATACAATTGACATTTACACACGCTAACAAAATATTATTGGTACGTAGACTACCATCCGCGAGCTTAACTGACATAATTTGAGAATTAAATTGAATGCCTAAACGCAACAAAAGTGAGTACAGCGTCGAACCTGCAATACTACGCCGGGCGGCGGTATCTATCAGCGCTGTACCACTGTACCCAAAAATATCAATATTTAAAATAGGTCTGCCTTGAGTTACAATCATGTCGGCGTCATTACACTTAACATTACATACCGTATTAAGTGAGTAAAATACATTATTTTGTGATTGTGGCGTATTTAAATCTACAACATCGCAAGTCGAAATGTGATTTTTACATGTAGGACAATTAGCTCGAATATAACCCTTTTCCCCACAACCATAACAATACAAGTTAGACTTATTACTATTATTCGAGTCTTTAGAGTCTTTTTTCGGGCATGAATCGCGAGTATGACCACGGGACTTACAATATACACAAAATAGTTTTTTATCACTCGTATCACTTTTCACTTTACTCGCACATTGACTTTTATCGGCACTGATTGGAATCGAAGGCGACGACGAACGATGCGGGGAATAAACCTGCGACCGCTGAGCTACCGCGGTATTCCGCGGCAGAGGCGACGCGGACGCCGCGTTTCCCGCCGAATTCGCGTTCTCCGATGCGACGCGTGAAGTTCGCGAGCCGGGCGACGCGTGCGGCATGGGGCGCGCCGATCGCGCCTGCCCCGAAGCTATGCTCGTACTAGAATTTTCCATGAGCGATTCTTCTATTGCTCGCGTCTTCTCAATCAGGGATTCGATACTGACTACTGCATCTCGCGCTAAACGTTTGCGAATACGTTTATCCAATAAGCCGTATATCATGTCTAACTTCGCTTCTTCGGGTAACACGTATGGTAATTTAGACATCATACCACGTATTTTTACAATAAATGTATCCGCGAGCTCTCCGTTCTGCTCGTCAGCGAATATGTTCCGGTAGACTTTGTAGGCAGGACGTGGAACACCATACATACATCGAAGTCTTTTGACGGCTTGGGGCCACGAGGACACCTCAGTCCGGACCCCTCTCCACCATACTGCAGCCTCGCCGTGGAGTAGCATGGGTAGACCACGTAGTGCAAGGTCATCGCTGACCGACGAACACTCCTTAAATATTTCCACTGAGTCGATGAACGCTTCTACGACTTCGGGGTCTCGGCTCTGACCGTCGAAGCGTGACGTACACTTAGACATGTTGCCAGACTTACTTGTTAACAACGACGGTGTCGGTGAGGATGATGCGATCGCAGCGTCGGAGCCTACGAGGGGCGCTGATTGCCCACCTCTTGCATACGATACCATGAGGGATTCGATAAGCTGCCGATTCGCTTCCGCCTGAGTCTTCGCGAAGGCGGTAAGGAATGAAGTCAACTGGTCCCCAGACATGAGTACTGGCGAAGGTCTCGCGGCTTCATCTTCCGAGCTGGATTGTGCGTCACTCACGTTAGCGTCCGTAGCTGTACGTACTTTGCGTGGCGGCATCTTTTATATTTACCGAATTCTTCTGTACGTACGAAGGAGGATCACGAACACACGGATTCAACGGGCACAAACCGGTTTAAACTGGATTCGGGGCCCCACGTTGGGCGCCACTTATAACGTACTTCGTTATAAGTCCGTCGTGAATGAGGAAAACCACCATCTTTACACTTAGGGTTTATTAGGTATTAACAAAAGCCACTTATCCTAATTACTTTCATAATACTCGTAAATAACGCGAAGAGATTAGATTCCCGAATTCTCCCGAGCCCTTTCGATGACGACGGGGTACTAGCGCGGACGCACCGCGGGCGGCGTGGGAAGCGTTCCCGCCCCCCGCCGCAGGCTCCCACCCTCGCGGGCCCTACGCTACATTAGAATTAGAGATGGGCACGTTATACATTTCAATTTACAAGGTTTTGGAATCTTGAACGAGTCACTAAAACTGAGTCTACCACAGCTTTTACCAGACTTTTGTTTTTGTTTCTGTGTTTTTTTACTAACAATAGTTTTTAAGAACAATGTTACTTACAATTGGGCCTTAATGCCATAATAAAACAACTCTTTTATTTAGTTTAACACATAGTAACAACAAACTGTGATCATTGGTCCTACTTTTATTTATTTAGTTTATTTATTTAAAAAACACGCTCCGAAAGACGGGAAAGGCGGTTTTTTCCTACCTTTCCGAGCGTGTTTAGAAAAAAAATTACTTGAAATCGAGACAGAAACATTTCATTAAATATTTCAGACAGAAGTCAAGACATAGGCACACAAATGGTCACGATAAAGCCGTGTTCGAATGTCTGAATTATAATAGCATGTGACCACGGCTATACCCTGAACATTTTTGTACCTTTTATTTTTTATTGGGTGGGAAATCATCAAATGCCCTGCCGCTCTCTAAGTGTCAGACTTTTACTGACTAAAACCCACCCGTGTTCCTTCAGTTGCCTGTGCCAGGGCTACGGTTTCTCTTTCGAATTTCCCGGGACCCTGAGGCATCGGCCATCATGTGCTGACAACTCTTTGAGGCACGCGTGGAGTACGACGCGCCGTCGACCCGGGCCTAGTCCTTACTGGACGGCGAGCTATCCATTGCTCGCCGTCTGCAAGTCCGCGCCTACGGTGACTGGGAATCTGCAGGCGACTCCCGACGCCCAGGGCGTCTTTTGCGGCAACTAGGGGCGTTAGGGCGCAAGGCTCTCTCCTTCACGCGCTCCGCCTCCTTCTTCGCCAGCATTACGGCTTCGCAGAAGGAGGTGACGGTTTTCCATTCCCTCTCGCTCCGTAGGTACTATGGCCTGGACCAGGGCCGGACGCGACAGATCCCCGCTGCCGATCGCCTCCGCGAGGGCACTGCGGTGCTCCGCCCTCTGCTGGGCAGACCTCTACCGGATGGTCCACCGTGTCCTCCAGGCGATCCACACAATGGTGACACCTTGGCGTTTCCTCCCGCCTTATGCGAAACAGGAACCTCCCGAAACAGCCATGTCCGGTGAGGACTTGTGTCAGGCGGAAACAATAATTTTCCTAAAATGTTAACAAGGAATAAGTCAGTGTGTGAGTTAAGTTAACAAAGAAGGTAAATCAATGTCATTAAAATAACTTACTATGCAATTAAATTTGATTTTGTGAAACAAGTTTGGTTTTTTCTAGACTGGATTGTCCTATGGAGCTGGACTAGCATGTTTCAGAGCGTTCTTAAATTGGATACAATCCTCTAATTTTTAATATGCTTGTTTACAAAGTGTACTTTATAAATGAGTTTTAAATTTTCTTTCATTTAATAGCAATATATCACGAGGTATTTAACTGTAACATGTAACACAGTACCCCATAAAAGATGTATGCACTTTAACTAATCAGAAAAATTGTTAATCCATTTTATCTTTATTTCTAGTATTAAAATTATCACTTTCGATCTTTTATTTTATTAAAAAGATTAAGTTTTTTTCTCAAATAAATAATAATTTCATAAATGAATTGGCAAAGTACTGTCTTAATCTTAATCTTTTTAAATATGGAGTTCTCTGAAAGATTCGCGACGTCGTAGATTGTAAATGGTACTGAAAGCTCTCTTTTGCAAAATTAAATTGGATTCAATGTCAACAGCCCGACACCACAGTAAAATTCCATACCACATAATGCTGTGGAAGGAGCTACAATAGACCAAACGGGAGGTTTCTACATCTGTTATCTGACTTATCTTTGTAACAGCATAAGCGGCTGCGGCGGCTTAGCCGCCCCGCAAGAGATGGCAAAGTCAAATCAAAGCATTAAAGAAGCACATAAAAGGCACTTTTGTACGTCAACATTTACATTTAAATAGAATTGATTCTAGGCGCCCCTTCCAAATGGTAGTAAGATGTTATATGTGATAAACATTGTAATTTCTCGTCCAGCGTGATTCCTAGGAAAACCGTCTGATTAAAAAAATCCAGTTTTCTCCATTCAATATGATGTCACATTCGTTATTTCTATTGGAAGGTAATTTAAATCAAATGCTTTGGGTTTTCTTAAGTACCAAATTATTTACCGTAAACCAATCTTGTTGTGAGACCGTCGGTCTATTTTAAAGATGAGTGATGTGTCATCTGCAATTAACACTTTCTTCGGTTGAAATTGAAGTAGTTGGGGTAAATTACTAATGTAAACTAAGAAGAGGAAAGGACCCAATATCGGACCTTAAGGCACGCCCATTGCCATTTCAAAACCAAAGGAATTAATGCCGTTTACTTGAACGTTAACCTTTCCACCTAGGTTATATCTTATTATATTATTATTATATTCGAACGCGTTAGAGAGGCGACAAAAGATTCCAATGGCGTCTTTTGCTTCTTCTCAGGCGTTAAAAATGTTCATTATTAGGGTGAAACCAGCGTCAGTGGTACAACGCCCTTTGGTGAACCCGTACTGTTGTTCATGAAAGATGGAGTTTTATTAAAGTGACGTTTCATTTGATTGAGCATCAACTTTTTAAACATCTTTCTGAGAACTGGCAGAATTGGTACAGGCCTGTAATTGTTCGGTTCTTTACTACAGTCTTCAGTAGTTTTAAGGGGAAAAAAGTTTTCAAATTCCTGAGCTATCTCTCTGTTTCTGTTGTTACATCTGAGTTGATGGGGCCATGTACAGTCTCTAAATTAAATTCAGAATAACGCTGTTTTTCCCTACCTGTTTTATTATTTGTTATTTGCCAGGTAGTTTTTATTTAATCATCAGCTGATTTTATTTTATTGCTAATATAAAGAGCTTTAGCAGTTTTGCACATATTTTTTTTATGTTTTGTAATATTTTGTAACACACTGATCAAAGCTTGTATTATTCATATGTTGCTTTAGACCATAAAGTTCAAAAAGTTTTTCCCTGCTTTTACGAATACCTGGAGTCCGAATCAGTAAATAAGATCTTAGTATAAATACTTTTAGTGTTTAGTGGAAAAGTTTCAAAGATTCATTAAATTGTGTGTATATACCTATACATATTATTAAAACTTAGGACACATAATTTACTGGCCAAAGAGTTGACGGTATGGCATGTAGGAGCAAAATGTTACTGTTCGTCCACTTTGATCAGATGGCAACTCATTTCCAAGAAAGAGATAAAGTTCTCTGAGATGACATAAAACTACTAACAAACTTGTTAGTGTCAAAGAACAATAATTTGTCACTATGACAACTTGTCAGCATGTGTATAGTATTATTTAACTTATAAATATTATAATTTTCTTTATCTGATAAAGTATCAGAATAAGGTAAAGCAGACACAATTAGATCCCCTATATTTAGGTTTCTTGTCATTTAATTTTTCATATCCATATATTTCTCGTACTTGATATCTGCCGAATTACAATGTGACAAATGACTAGATGAAATCGAACATGCAATCCGCATTGAAATGCTAACACTCCGTGTCGGAACCTTAGGCCGAATTTCACTAATGAAACTGAACGCGATCCGCACATCTAAGTTCAAGAGTTGTGGAATATTGATGTAGACAGCTTTTAAATGTAGTTTTGATGTGCTGCATTGAGTCCTATAGGTGAAAAGTACCCTTATAATCAAATTTATTTATTCATAAATCAACTATTCCACCTTCTAAATATCAGTCCCATCCAAACGTTACCAATTGTGAACTTTATAACAATATTACAGATACGAGGGTCAAATATGGATTTTACGACGGCCATTAACTTTTGATGGATGCTCCTCGCTATGTGTGAGTAATATTTTATCGCTGAATAGTCCAAGACTATGTACATGTAATATTTTGAACGATTAGAGGGCCTTTGTGATTCTCGCGCAAAAAGCTCCCTAGCTAGATGACAGTATTAGCATTGTTTAAGCATTAAGGCCCGTATAAAGGAAATCCGGGTGGTGCTAGCTTTGTCAGCGTGTCGCAGCTTCGTTATCACGGGTGAATTTGCAAATCTTTCTAAAACCTTTTTTGGTTTGTCTATGTTGATAACTTACTTAATAGTTCGATTTTTTTAGCTGTTGCATAAAAATCTGAACGCATCTTACTTCTGTCATCGCATTCACTCAATCCTGGTGATACCAGATTGTTAAAACACTGATAATACTCTTTAGACACACTTTTAATTATGTTTTAAGAGTAAAATTCTTTAACCATAAGTAGTTAAAAAAGAGTAGCTCATTTCTCAAAATATTCAATCAATTAGAAATAATAAAAACCCCGACAATAGCCAACTTTAAATCTAGAACATCAGTAGTCCGCTTGAATCCACGGGCAAAAGGTAACAGAGAATAAAATTACATATACAAAAGAGGTTTTACATTTTACATTCTGACGTGAGCAAACTTATTGGTTGTTCAACAAAGTTCGTTACCGCTCATTCAACAGGGCGCGTGCTCGTTTTACAGAATAGTAGCTAGCTTTTGTTTGCTGTAATTGAGCGGTTGGAAAAAGTGGTCGACATTTTGAAGGCTTATGGTTGTAAAAGGAACATAATTTATTATTCAATGACAGTATGACCAACATTCTTAGCAAGGGGTATCATGTTACCCATTAACTGGGTTGTGGAAGTCAGTTAGGGTGTCGCTCCATGCAAAATAAATATGAATACATTTAAGCGGAAATTGCAGTTATTTTCAAAACAAATAGCGTAGAGTCGTCTCAAAAGCTTTCACCATTCAATTTGTATATATGTATGTCGGATCAGGGGTAGCCGAGATGCGAAACATCGGGTCTTCTTCACGATCCGACACATTTTAGTGTGGGCACTGTAGTGGTACTCGAACGAAAAGATAATTCTAATTAAAAATAACTTTAATACACTGGCTAACGAAATAAACACGTGCAACGGAAACAGACACGTGTGTTGGTACTGAGCGTTTGCCAAGACTGTCCAAACTCGACCGTATTCTGTTGACTGTCGCAACACTCGGGTCTCTCCGCCAGTCCTCACTGCATCCCCTCAACCGACGATCGTATCCAAGCGGTAGGGCTCGCTTGCGTTCCGATCACATGATCATTCGTTCCTGAATCAAATTGTTAGATGGCGCTGTCCGCTGTACTGTGGTGCCATCCATCCACGACATGTATATACAATATGTTAGAAAAACCCTGTCCGATCCAAAAAAGGCGTATTCCTGGTTTAACATACGTACTAGAAAAAATATTTAAAAAATCTAACTCATAAAAACCAAAAGCTATTGATTTTTTTATTTTTAGTTACCATGCGAAATGTAACACTAAATATGGTAAATTTTTATAAGTTGACAACACTCCACCGGCCGGCGAAATCTTTTATTTTTTGCCTATTTTATTTCAAAGGACACCGCCCTGCACTAGCCGCGCTGTAGGTACTCATAACGAGTCCTCGATCCTTTGATGTAGCCGACTGGTCGCTACTTGTTTGGACACTTCGCCAGTCTCACGTGGAGATAGCTTGCGATCGGATGTCCGTACGTATCACGTGCCGCTATCGTATCGCGAACAATGTCGTATACCAATCAGGAATATTTGAAAATTTTAATTTTAATTTGTGAGTGAATGTGTGATTCGGAAATCGAAGTAACAGCTCGGATTGTGGAAGCTTTCGAGTCACTCAAATCGTACACATGTGCGCTGCGAAGAGTACGTGCTAATTTAATAAAAAGGTGTCGAATGTGTACTAATGTTCTAGATAGATAGAGGTATGTAACAAGTAAATGTTTTAATAAACTAATACCTACAGTGGGTACATTGCCAAAAGCACATCACATTAACTCAATAATAATTGTTTCTTGATAAACAGAAGGTCAGAAATCGGGGTCATTGTGCGTAAGCCTACAATAAAATATCAGCTGATACCTACGCGTAGGCAAAACGTAGATTTCTTTAGTCCTACGTTTCTTTGACGGCATGCGAAAAAGGACCGCCGCGCTCAGGCGGCTTCTTTGACACGAAACTGTAGGTGAACTCTGGTGAACCCTGTCGAGCGATCAGTGTTGCCTTTGGTATGATTATTTTTAATTTTTTTAAATTAATTGTTTTCATTGGGGAAAAATAATTATCTCGTATCCATTAAATGATTACGTATTTGTGTACGCACTACGATACCAAATAATACCCTTCAGGATCGGACAGGGTTTTCGTTACATGCTGTATATATTGTAAGTATTTTTTTTTTTGAAATTATAAATGTGAAGTTTTAAACTAGAAACTATAAGCAATCATGAAACAAATAGGAACAATAATCACTGAGCAAGATGTGTAATTATAAATCATCTTAACGCCAAGCATGACCATTGAAAATTTAAACTAGAAACTACAAGCTATAATGAAACCGAATATAAACTTATATAGTGCTATAGAGGCCGTGAAGTAATTTTTACTCATCTTAGAAAAGAGTTATGTAGACGGTAGAAAAGACAAAATTACAGATGAAGAAAA
The DNA here is from genome assembly GCA_963555695.1 of Dasypolia templi. NCBI lineage: Eukaryota > Metazoa > Arthropoda > Insecta > Lepidoptera > Noctuidae > Dasypolia > Dasypolia templi. The sequence goes on along the minus strand of OY743137.1, from coordinate 4,123,211 downwards.
GAAATCTTCATCTTGTCTATTCTGTCGTCGACAAAACCCAGTTTTGTTACGCATGCGTCATCTAGGACATAACATCACGCCTGTAATCAGCGAAGGGTTGGACAAATCGGTACCTATGGTACACCCACATCTCGCGAGTTATGTTTAAGTCCGACGTAATAGAAGGGGACAGCATTGCCATCAACCGGACACAAATCCAGACTCCGGGCTGTTACTTACAAGAACAATATTACTCGCTCTCTAAACGGATCAGATCACTCATGCCTCTACTAACACGACTTACTGGCTGACTGACTCACAAAGGCAGGCGAGGGTTTGTAACAGTTAGTGCATCACAGACACTGTCGGTTTTGTCGAGAACGTTAGATTCGGCCCGCATTCCATACATTTCGCGTTAGACAGATTACGGACCAACATTGCAACTGTTTTTGGGACAAAAAGATGGAGATAAAACTGAGTTCTATAGCGTTTTAGAAAACGAATAAGATTAGTTTTTATATTAGTAACTGGAATCCGATTAGTTTTTATGTTAAATTTTACGTAGCAGAGTAACAGGAATCGCTTCGTTAATTAGGCTAAGAGAATGAAGGTTTTTATGAAAATTCACGCCGCCAATTGGCGCGACTTTAACAAGAGGTCTTACATTTCGACAATGAATATAAAATATATGCGACGTTCATCGTTCGTTTTATTCATTCGTTCGTCATTCAGTCACGACTAAAGAAAATAAAGGCGCTTTGACACTTTTGACAGTTGCCCGGACGTGATGTCTCAGTGCTGCCACATATTGAACAACATTTCAGAAAATCCTTATTTATGTGGTAGGTATATTAGTACCCCAATTGCGTAATATACTTTCAATCACAATACTAAACTGAACTGTCATAATGAAAGAGATTGCGATAATTTTATGTGTCACGCAATTACCTTCGCAGTAAAAATCTCGTAAACCACTTAATAATTACGATAAGGGCTGACTTTACCGAAGTCTTTTATCCGTGGAATAAAATTGACGTCCGACAGTTCTGGTATGGAAAAGCTGTAAAAAAAGACTAGCCTACTGTGACATGTCATGAGTCACGCTATTTATCACACTTTGCTCGATAAAAACGTTGTCTTAAATGCTAGCACGGTGGCGAGAGATAATTCTCTCGACATGTGCTATAACTTCTTGACGTTTAATTAGGACTTAATGTCTTATTTGCTAATACGGGCGCAGCCATTTTGTCACAAAGGTCACACTTTGACAGATGGTTATGAATTTTTTTTCACATTCGGTCAAAGATGGTGATAAAAATTTAAATTTATAAAAATAATATTTTCCCGCTAATTACTCCACCAAATGGCAGCAAATTATTATAATTATGTTCTTGCGAGAAGGCAAGGGGCCCAAAGCAGGGAAATCTTCAGTTTTTTTTATTGAGCATTCCTTCTTCTGGTTCTGTGAAGAGAATTATTACAAAATTAAATGTAAATTGACAAGACAACGGATTCGTCAATAGCGTCGTATTTAAGTACCGCAAAGATTTCTCGAAAGGTATTAAGGCTGTTATACTTACTGCTTTATTGCTTCCATTATTAATATTGCAACCGGCACTGAATTATCAAAAAAGAACAACGGAACAACAAAGACGGTTAGAAATATATTTATATTCTTTGGAAAGACGTGACGTGCGTGTGTAAAAAATTAATTAGATCCTACCAAATTAAAAAGTTGTTTAATTAACTTTGTGAACTGCACTCAGATGGCCATAGACATTTTAACGTTTTTAATTTACTGTGTCACATTATGAAGTCAGCAACAAGAAAGGCATGTCGCGCCCCTTGATTATGTCACATAGTTGTGCTATGCCCGTGCTAGCATTTAAGCCGAATTGTAAGACATGACATAATTATCTCATCTTGTCACAAACATCTTGGGTACGCCCATGCTCGCCCCACAGGATAAGACTTATTCTTGGTATAGAAGTTTGGTGAAAGTCGACCTAACCTTATCACTTTGAGCGTAGCAACTTTATATTACATTAAATTTGAAATATGCTGGTTGACACAACGGTTAATCACGCCAAAAAAGTTTGTTCTTTCACTACGTTCGTGTATAGACGCTGAGGCTTATGTCAACTCCTTCAAGCTACGTCACCGAGCCGTATTACTTTAAACTTATAATTTGCTGGAGCCACTCCACTTCAGTTTTATCGTCACACATGTACATTCATACAGCCACCCCCACACATAAATTATAAAATTGTGCGCCGCTCAACGAATATTTGAACACCCGGATGCTCCGCTCAAAGTGTTAAGTTCTAAGAAAATCAAGATTTTGGTTTAATTTAAATTGATCGAAATTCAAGACTACAGTTTATTTTGTTGGTTTCATTGATTTATTTATGCCGTTCGAATTAAAGCTCAACCAGATAAGTTACAAGTGTACAAATTAATTGCCAAAGAAAAGTAACAAAATATCTTAGTGGTAAGCGGACTTTAGCTGAGAATTAATTTAACATACAACTTGCCCCAGAATTAACGCACAGTGCCAAACACCCTAGTTAGAATATTATATAATAAGCAGAATACATACACTAAATTTCTATTATACAAAAAATATTATTTATTAAATTAGATATACTGATTATGGAAGAAAATTGTGGTCACATTACAAATCTACGCACACGTTTACAGGTCTAGCGTCATCGGTACTTCGTCCATTTTCGTTTGTTTTGACTGTACAGCGGAAGTGTTACTGTAGTTAACGTTGTTTTTTTTTTTACTATTCTGAACAATCTGCTTTCTTCATATGCATAAGTAGACAATTTGACCGTTTTTTTTATATTTCAATTTTCTGAACCAAGAAAAGTATTTTATAAAGCCAAAATAAAAATAAATGCGAAATCCTGTGCGTTTTAACGTCGATGCTAGTCAAAGACAGCATTAATATCATCTGACGTCACAATCTCATCTCATGACAACTTTATTCACAACGACATATCGCCCCATTCAATATCTACAACGATCGTTTTGCGTGACAATGATAGAAAAGAATTTTAAAACTGGGTAAAAATGGCGAATCCATTTTTCCACCGATGCTTATTTTTGATAGTAGTTCAATACTCTATTCAGTTTCATATTGTATATTGTGCTGTGCAAAAAAAATGTGTCTACTCCATTAATGGGAACTACTCCTCCATTGTCGAGGAAGAGTCTTCCGATCTTACCGTTCTATAAAAGCCCTTTCGGATGCAGTCACTGCGTCTTCATGGTTTATAATGTCAATGCGACGAAGTGTCACTTTTAGTTTTGACATAGTGTGATATATGACAATAAATAAAAATATCAAGGCGCCGTCACCTGCCGTACCTACTCAATAAATTGTCTGGTGATGTGTGTCATGGTGAAGAACCGCAGTTGAAAAATGTTAATCAAAAACATGCAAAAAAACTACTTATGACATTATCAAGATAATATTATTGTGATTTGTATTGTATCTGTGTTTCCTTTGTTGGAAATGCCAAATACATAGATAAATAATATCTTAAAAACTTGTTTGAATTAATAAATGCTTTTCTGTTAACAATGTTAGAACCTCTAACATCTGCTGGCCCCTCAAAAGACATAGTCAAAGTCAAAGCATTACTTCAAATAGACACTAAAAGGCCCTTTTGAACGTCACATTCACATTTTCATTTAAATATAATTGATTCTAGGCGCCCCTTCCAAAAGGTAGTTTCATATGTAGAAGAAGGGGCAAGAAACTCCACCGTTACTCTTTTAAAATGTTTAACAATTTTTTGTGTAGATTTATTATATTTTTATATATGGAGACGATGCACCCAGAATAAAAATACAATACCACAAATTTGTAAAATTAATTTAAAATAATCAAAGACAGTTAGATCAATCATGTGAGGTACATGGTGCTCACATATTTACAAACATTGTGAAAGTAGTAAGTATATGATTTTCCTAGACCTCCTACGTACAATTGTCCGTGTGAAGAGCTACCCATTTACTGAGATCTACCTCTGGTAATGGCTGCCATTTTGGATTTGGATTTCCTGTTATTGGGCATAGGTTTATTGTTCGTTATTGAGGAGATCCGTGACAATAATGTTTATTTACAGTCCATGATTAGCTTACTGTGAGGTACTTAGCCATCTACGTAACTAGAAAATGACGACATTTTCTTAACGCCATCTATCGATTACAGTGGTTAACACGAAACTCGCTCTGCATACAATAAAGTTTTTGAAAATCAAACTCAAACCTAATTTTATTTTAGAAAAAGTTGTTATGATTTTAACAAATAAATAAATATTTAACATGACACACTTTATCACTCAGAACACCACATCAATTATAAGTGGATTAAAGTATCACCACTTTTTAAAATTTATTTTAGAGCCACTGATCAACCACCAGTATAAAGCGATTTTTATGACGTAAAAATCATTAAAATTACTATTTTTAAATAACACAGTAAGTAACCTTTAGGACGTGATAAACAATATTTTTATCATATATTCGTTAGTACCATTTGGCGTCAATGGATGTCATTACGTGTAAAGAAAAAAAGTTCTTCTTGAACACTTTAAATTGATTATATATTTTGATAGACCGAAACTTTAGCGATGAAACACAAACTTATAATTACTCCGAGTTTTATACAATATTTGATTATAAAACTTTACCATATTGGTTTCGTGATACTTGATCTAATTAATCTCTCACATCCAAACAGGCAAACAGACAAAAAATCACAAAATTAAAGAAATTGCATGTTTTGGTTTTTCCTTTTTCGTTTTGGTTGTTGCCCAACTATTTTTTTTGGAAATATTTTCAATATACAGAAGTGCCTTATCTACAGATGTATTATATGAAAAGATTAGGTACTGTTGTGTAGTAGGTAAACGTTGTGTGATGGCTCTTGGGATACAGGGATTCAATAGCAATAGCTACACTGATGTTAGTGTATTGAAAAAAAATTGCATTATAGTATACTAATTGGCCTCAGCCGTTTTGTGTTAAATAGCTACCGACTTTGTTGACGTGGAAATCGTACAAGACACACACATTTTTATAAAAATCACTCAACGGTCGGCCCCCGACCCACAGCGTCGCGTCGCATCGCCCTCTATTAATTCGTTTTCGCCTAGCGTCCTTTTTTCCTTTTAGATCCGCTCCTAAGGGTCTTAGAGTTTGTCATTGATGGAATGCCCTGCGTTCGAAGCAGAGCGAACGAATGCGGAGTTGGGATTGTATTGGAGCTAATTAAGGAAAATATGAACAAAATAATGGCAATTAGCAAACTACGTAAAATTTTATTGGAATTCTGCAGTGTAATAGCTATAAGGGTTAAAAAAAATAAAGAAACATAAAGCTATGCTTTTAACATATATGAACTCATATGCAGAAAAAACATACAATAAATTAGTAGATTTAAAAAATAAAGAAAACAAAGTTATATATAAGAAATAAGTAAATCGATAGAAAAGACTATGTCAGGGGGACACTTGCAAAGGCAAGAGTGGGGTTTAGCCGGTAAGAGTCAGGCACTGCCCAGACTAGCTCATTAGTGAGGCAGTCTGGGCGTCCATGAGGATTTCCCTCTCCTGCCAAGAAAATAAAAGGGTCTCAGCGTAATTTTAAATAGCCAAAAATTGCTAACGGAAAAATATTTTTCAAATCCAACTGGTACTAGCAGATATAGCGCGTTTAAACAAACAAACTCTTTAGCTTCATCATTATATATTAATAAATAAATAAAATACAATAAAACATAAACTTCTTTGTTTTTGTTATATTGTATTTTATTTATTTTTGTTTGAGGAACGTGTATTATATTGCACGTTAAGTATAAGCCGGAAGACTAAGTTACGTTAAACTATCTCCTTCGACCCGCACTTGCCAAACAACCACAAACTGTATAATAATTTCACTTTAGAGTAGATATATAACGAGCTACAGAGCTTCAGAATGTAAGATATCAATGAAGCGTATGTGCTCTTTCTTCAATAAATAAATAAAAATATTTATTGCAGACCACATGATACATACATAAGAAAAAAAATTACACAATTCACATAATCAGCCTATAATGTTCCCACTGCTGAGACACAGGCCCCTTCTCTGTGAGAGGGAGTGGGCAGTAATCCGATGCGCTGGCCCAGAGCGGGTTGGTAGATGTCACAAGTCTACGAATTTTGGTTCCAGGCCGACCTGCTGGTTTCCTAACGACGTTAACCTTTACCATTTGAAAGCACTGGTGATGAAATAATTTACACAAAGTAAAGCGCCTGTCTGGGTTCGAACCTACGACCACTGCTCTCAAAGTGGTAATACTGTAGTTTAATTTAAAGCAAAATACCAAAATTACGTGCCTTAACTGCTTCGTTGGTTTAATGCCTTTCGCGGGTTGTTCGAAAGAGATACCGTGGCCCCTGGCACAGGCAACTTTAAGAACACGGGTGGGTTTTAGTCCGTAAAAGTCTGACACGCCCTTCCACTTCGCCCAGAGCGGGAGAAGTCATGTGATGATTTCCCACACAAAAAAAAAGTCTAGTGCCTTGAGGTCCAGGTTTCGATTACAAGGTCGGGCAAAGTGTTATTGCGTTTTGAATCAGGAATTTCTCAGTAGCAGCCCGAGGTCTGGATTTGTGCCGGGTTGATGGCAATAGGTTCGCCCCTGCCTGACGCTTCTGGGGTTACAGGCGTGATGTTATGTTATATTTCTTATTTTGATTGAAAAGGTGATGAGACGATAGTGTGCGGTGCGGGTCGGTGCCTATATTTGGTTGGTCAAGTTATTAGTTTTATTTTTATTTGTTGTTTATATTGAAATCGGAATACTTCAAACGTCTAATACTATTACACCCAATTTGATTAAAAAACACAAAGATTAAACATCTAAAACGCGTTATGTTTTTTTAAATGTTGCTAACCGATTTTTTTGCTTTCCTTCCTAAGAGACAAAGAGTAAAAATGGTTAAACAAAGCTTTTTAGCTCGTATGGAAAGTATTAACAGTTCTAAATCACATGTACTTCCTGGTTTTTGTAAATACCAAAGGAAGTCAACGGCATAGGCGCCAAGTGGTATTCGTGAAACACCATTAGCTGGTTTGCGGAAATCGATCAAAAGTCGAATGTATTAGAATCTTATGTCAGCACGGGTACAGCCTTAGTTGACAAATATTGCGCGTCTCTCATATTTTTGCAATATGTCAACCATTATGTTTTTCTGCTAGCTGTGGTACGTTGTGCGTCGAGTTTGAGCCTTTTAGTTTCTCCGTTACTGCTGCTAAACCATTGAAAATAAACATACTTCCAACGCCGCTGCACCGTGTGTTATATATTATTACTAAAGACAGGACTTTTTGTATTCTCATTTATTGAACATGGCGAGTGTCAACATGTAGAGCGATGCCTCAACTGCTCTTTTAGATTAACGCCACTTATACGCAGACTCATGTTGTCGGAGATTCCGAATAATATCATGAACATTTTACGAGTCTGGATCTCACCAACGCCGGTAAAAATGAACATTGTCTTAGGAACATAGGCTAACCGCTAATAGATTTTACACAAATGTACTTGAACAAAGCTCACTCGTAAACCCTTTCTGATCCAATCAAATAGCTTTTTTCAATTCATTTTGTGGTTGAACATAACCCCAAAATAGTAATTACATTTTTATAAATATCTCGGAAATGCCATTGTATTTTTTTTTTTTTTTTTGAGAAAGTATTTAGACATGTCATCGAGTATTTTAAAGATGATTTTCTGAAGACACAACAATGTTGAATTGAGTACATCTGTCCATAGTGCCGTGGGCAATCTCCTTTTGACTCCTCGATACTAACCCTTTGGAGCGAGAGTTGTAGATAGAATATGAGTATTATGAAGCAAGTTGATAGTGGCATAAAATAATTTAACAGCTTCTTCAAGTGGACTACAATTTAGCTCTAATGGCCAATCAATTGCCATCATTTCTTCAATTATGGTGTCATAATTCGCCTGAGGCCGAGAATGAAGTCGGCAGAGATGTAGAGTGCCTTATGATGTGAGTCCTCATGCACTAGGGGATCCAGGCTGCTAGTGACAGCTTCTTCACTGTTAGACAAGACAAGGTCAAGAATCCTATTGTTCACATTACTATGTGAGATGAACTGTAGCAAATTGCAAGCAATAAGACCATCATAAAAGCTTGGTTGAATGGGACCCTGCAAGTTACCAGGGCACAGATGATCACTGTCCGCCACAGCGTGCCAGTCAATATTCGGTTGCTTAAAATCACCGAGCACTCGAAACTTATCTGCGGTTTGTTCAATATTCGGGTGGCTAAAATCACCGAGCACGAAAAAACTTATCTGCGTAAGAATAATATCAGCTAAATTACTAGAAAAATGACTGAGTTGTATCATTAAATAGTTGCGAGATCATTGCTGGCTACATATTTACACAACACTTATATATATTTCATAGGTTACTTTAGGTTTCTTTTGGTGTAAAGTTAAGGTAACCCACAGATCTTCGGCAGACGAGCACCATTCGTTGCGGACTTCGGCAACTAGTTCTCGACAAACAGCTATTAAAACCCCCCCATCCATCGTTTGTTTAGTTTGCGAGTAACTTCGATCACGCCTCCATACAAAATATCTATCATCAAACAATTCGCTATCGGATATACCATCAATAAGCCATCTTTCCGTTAGACCAATGACGTCAAAAGATTTCACACAAACATTTCTGTGGAAAACAGATGTTTTCGTCCGCAGCCCTCGATCATTTTGATAGAAAATACTAATAGGTGGCATAATAATTCATAAGCAACACCAGAATACTTATTGAAAGAATATATGGTACACTCAGACTTAGTGCCAAGTAAAAGCCATAGCTAATGAAAGTCGGCTTAAATAGTAAGGGGTGGCAAGCAAAAGGGAAAACTATAATGAATAAATCGGATTCTATAGAATAAGCACAAGAAATCATATTCAAAGTGTAGAAACATTTAGCTTTAAAGTAGGCATGAGTAAGAAATTTCAAGTGTAAGCAGATCTTACCTCTAAGCGCACACACATTGACTATAAAATGACAATAAACAAAGCATAATGAGTCGAATGAATAGGCGACGCCAAGCGATAAGAGAACAAAAGGCAGGTGAAAATGCGAAATGCGTTCAAAAATTACGTACCTATGTTTCTCAAACTTAAGTCGAACGAGTTCACTATTAACAACAATGTGTATACAATATTAATTAAACATTTATTTTGAGAAAGAGCAAATAACTCACAAATAAAATGAGACGATTTAATTAACACACAAACTCTTGTAAACCTTGCTCGGTTTTGATGCAGTGTTTTGGAAACGTGGTGTTTTTGACAAATATATTGCATCCTCTAACGTGTTCAAAGCCACGCGCGTTGGCTTGAGCTTTGGTTCTGTTAAGTAGGGGTTTATTTCCCAGTGTTAGGTGGTCGTTATTGTACACCCTGTTATTACCCTGAAAGCCCAGATCTTCAGCATTTAGTTTTTTTTTATATTTCCTCGACGCTGCTAGTTTGTCGTAACGTGTAGTTAATCTGATCCATCTGTACATGAAAATCAACGGCTTTACCAAACTTGACTATTATTGCGAACAGGTCTTCATCCTTGGATGCTGGCACTCCTTTGATCTCAGCATTGTCATGCGAGACCTCTGTTCATTCTCAGACTGCCGATTCTCAAGTTCAGTGGTTCGATCCTGCAAATTGACTATCACTTCTTTCGTTTTTTTTCATTGTCTCGATTCTCTCGGACCAACGGAAATCTCTCGGACTATTCATCTTCTAGAACTGACACTTCTTCTTCGTTTTCGTCACTGGCCAAATCGTTTCCTGAGCATAGGATCCAAAAGACGATTTCATTTCAGGGACTTCTTGCCGTATGGTTTTTAATTCCGTCATCTCACTCTGAATAGCCTTCACACTCTCTATCAACGCAGGTAATGCTTCCATTTTAGCTGACAGACGTTGAAGCTCAATCATGATGGTCTCCAAGTTCGCAAGTAATGCCTTCAAACAACCAGTTTGAGGACTGGCAACCGGGGAAGCCTTGCAGCTTTGACATTTCCATATCTATTTACACTCGCCAAGTTTTCTCCATCCAGCCTCTGTTATCCCAGCACAAGGAAAGTCGGATTTCATCATACGAGCAACATACGTAGCACCATCCCTCGATTCAGTGTCACAACGTTGACAGGTAATCATTTCGACCGACTTTGATAGAAAGTTTGAGAAACACTGCCAGCGGCCGTTTAAGAGAAATAATTTTGCAGTTAGCAACGCCCCGCCGTGTACTCGTGCGATCGATAAGCTGACAACCGTCGAACTGATAACTGTTATCATGTCGGTGACGTAAGCAAATCGATGACGAATGTTGCTGGCGTTAGCATGTCGGTGACGATAGCAAATTGGCGTCGGTAGAATGTTGGTGACGTTAGCATTTCGGTGATATTAGCAAATCGGTGTAGTTAGCATGTCGGTGACGAGAACTTAAAAGTTTTGACTTTACCCAAAATCACTTTTAAAAAAACCTATTGAGAAATAACAGCAACATGAGATTTCGAGTTGTTGTACTGAAAAAAATACATACTACGAATACCAAAAAAACATTGTATGCCTTAATTAGCAATGCTCCGTAGTTACGGCACGTTCAATTCATACAATTACGTAGTAGCGGGCTGAATTAAAACAAAATACGCCACTGTATTGAATCTCGGTGATGCTGGAGGCTGAGTACCTACATATAGTTACCACAAAGTAAATTTGTACAGAAGCACCAACAACGTATGACGTTTTTAAAGGTTGTTTCAAACAACCTTTAAAAACGTCTTACACAAACATATTATGGAGGAATGGGGAACACGGTGTAAAGTTCATTCATCCTCCATAGAAAACGGAGGATCCTCCGACCAGGTGTCGTGTCGGGTGTCGTCTCATTGTAATCGTGACGTAAGGGGGCGTGGCGTGCGGTGCTATGCCCCCAGCCGCGGATGCTTCACGTTGATCCGTAATTACGGACACCTCATTTTCTTTGCGTCTTATGCCAGAAGGCCGCCGGCGTCCCATTTTGGGCCGCCCTGGGTGACCTAGCCGTGGTACATAGTCAGTAGTGCGGCCAGGCCATCCAGGATGACCAACTCGACATCCTGTCCCTGCCTGATGGCCTTTATCAGGTCCATCAGTAGTTTGATGGCACAGGTTGTGAAATCCGACTTGTTTGTGGCTGCTTTGGCATCGGTAGCGCCGCCACTGGTTTCTTTTAGGAACTTTTCCCTTGGTGGTTCCTTGTTTGTCCGCGGCGCCGTGGCGGCGCTAGCGGTAGGTTGCTGCATATTCACAACCTGTGCCTCGGTGAAGGCAGGGTTGGCAGTTGGGTTTTCTTGGGTCGCCGGGGGTGGGTCGGATTTCTTCCCCTTGCCCTTTCCCCCGCGTCTCTTGTTTTTCCTCCGCCCAGAGGAGGTAGCTTGTTTGTTTGAGGGCCCGTTGGCCGCCGCCATAAGCATCGTGCCTTGGGCCTCTTCTGGCATCACCTGTGGCCTCTCAATGGTCACTTTGGGCCGGCGTGATGTGGCCGTTATGGCGGCGGTGCCCGCCCGCTTGTTCCGGATCTCCTTCTGGAACACCGGACATCTGATGTTACACGCCGGGTGCGGGCCACCGCAGTTCACGCAGGTGGCCGGCTCTTCCCGTGGGCGCGGGCAGTCTCTCGCCGCGTGCTCCCCTCCACAGCGCACGCAAGCGATCGGGCGGTGGCACTGATGCGAGCTGTATCTGAACAGCTGGCATCGGTGGCACTGGGCAGGTCCTCTTTTTCCGCGCCAGGCCTCTATTTTGACACCACGCATTAACATGAACGTCGTAGTGTCGTAAATGGCCCGGACGTCCGGAGTCTTTTTTAAGATCGCGTGGAATACGCAACCGGGTCGTCCTTGTGCGGCCTTGATATGGCGCACATACTCCGGCTGGTATCCCAGCGTTTGGAGCTCCTCCTCTATCTCCTTCGGGTCCGTATCCGCCGGTAGTCCCCGTATGGCGATCTTCAGGCTCTTCTCTGCTGGCAGCGAGTAAGCGAACCAGCTGACGCCGCTATCCTTCTCTAGGCCAGTCAGGTATCGCTGGACCAGCCTATACTCCTCCTCGCTGTCTGGGGTGAAGCGGACTCCACCTCCGTATGGACGAGCGTTAGGAGGCCGGCCCAGTTTCTCCCTGATGGCCCGGAAATGGGCGACCCAGTTTGGCAGCTTCTCAACTACCAGCGGCGGGTACCTGGGCTTCTTTTGCCCCGGCTTTTGTTGCCACGTTCTTGTCGCGGCGCCGGGGGGTGCATCGGGGGTGTTGGCAGCGGTAGCGGGGGCGGGGGGTGGCCTGACCCCCGCGGTCGGTGACGGTGGCGGCGATGGTGACGCAGGTGGCGGGGGTGAGCGGCGCGCCGCGTCGGCAAAAGTAGGCGACGCTGGCGGGTCCGGACTCCACGGCGCGCGTTCGCGCGGTGGCCGCGGCGAGTCGGGGCAGAGCCGCTTCCCCTCCGCCGCTGCGGTCTCGCTTGAGCTCCTGCGTCGACGTTGTCGTTGGCCTCTGGGTTCTAGCCGGGGCTCGATACAGACGCGCGCACAGCCATCGCCGGTCGAGCCCACGGATGCCAGCGACATGTTCGATCCGATGGACGAACACGGCGACATAACCGCGGGCGAGTCGTAGGCTGAGGCACGAGGAGGCGCCGGCGAGTCGGGCGTATGGGTGGCGCTTGGCACTGACCTTGCTGATGTCATGGTGGTTGCGGGATTTTTAACTGGCCGCTCTCGCTCAGCCATTGCCGGTCCCGCCAGCGAGAGGCGGGCGCCGGTCACGGCGGTGCGCGGAGCTGGCGCAGCTTTGTTCTTCGCTTGCGCGGACACAGGAGCCGCTGCGGCAGGCGCGGGCGGAGTCGCGAATCGCGGCGGCGCGTCGGTGCGTGCAGGGGGCGCGCGGGTGGGCGCGGGCGGTGTGCGCGGGCGCGCGGGGTAGTCGCGCGGCGTGGCGGGGCGCGCAGCGTAAGCGGCGGCGTACGCGGCGGCATATGCAGCGCAGCGCACGGGCGCGGGTGCGGGGGCACGCGCGGGCGGTGCCGCGGCGCGCGCATGCGGCGCGCGATTTGGGTTAGCGGCAGGCCCCGGGGCCTGGATGGGTACCGGGCGGAACGCGGCGGGGCGGATCACTACCGCGTGCGGTCGGCTCGACGACGGCGAAGGCGCAGCGCGCGCAGGCGCCAGTGACGTCGGTGGGCCGGCAGCAGCGGCGGCGCTCAATCCCCCTCCTCTTCTGTCTTCTTTCTTCTTCTTCACTCCTTGTGGAGCCGGCCGGCGGTGCACAGGACGACGCAACACCGATGATCGGCATCGACGACGTCCTATCCAGCGCCGGGCGGGACTCCGGTGAGCCGGCATCGCAGCCCAACGAGCCGCGCGTGCCGGGCTTCGGCATCCCAGGGGTATGGTCTCCGCGACCGCGTCGGTACAAAAAAACCGGGTAGTCAAATATTTATATATTATAAATTGACGGTCCGCGCGGAACAAACTTAACGGAATGGAATATTCCGTAGGACAAGCTTGCGTGACGACCACAAGCCAATCCTTGGCCCGGTGGCGACGACCTGCGGCGAAGATGCACTCGACGCTCCTACAGAGTAAGTGATTGATCCCCACCCGTCCAGCTCTCAGAGCTAGCCAATTACTGTCCGGGCCAAGGGGCCACCGTGAGTGTGTGAACGGTATTGTAATTGTGTAATTCAGTGTCTTCGTATGCACGTTTGAGCTTAGGTGCCTGTATAAAGGTGGATGTCTGTGTACGTTTACGTAACGTGCCTGTCGAGACGAGACGTTGTGTATATCCTAGTTGCGCGGTAAACTCTGCTTGCGCGATGAAGGATATTGAGTGACGTCAGTGTGTTGTGTTGTTCGCATGTGCCGGTGTAGATGCCGCCACAAGGTAAACATTTGTTTTTGTGATTTTGAGTAGCAAGACACATATCATAATAAAATTAAAAAATATACATAATATTTTTTTATTTTATTATTATTAATTCTACAAGAAAATTAAAAAAAAAAAACGATAATCGAAGATAACGTAGAGTTTGGTCAAGTCAGCAACCGAATGCGGCGAAGCCTAAAAAAGGGCTGATATTTTCCTTGTATTTTTGTAAAGTTGATTTCGAAATCAAAACCTGTTTCAGCGCACTCCGATAACTAACAAGTTCGTGCTGAATGATCTTTCTGAACATTTACATTTGTTGTGTCAGCTCGCGTTACCCCAAGCTCCACTAATGTTGTTTTTGACGGACTACGTTATATTGAGGGAATTTAATTGTTCCGTTTAATAATGTTCGTATTATTGTACACTGTGATAATAATGTGAGTAGGTACAGAAGCTAAGTGATTGTTCACATAATTAAACTACTTTTTTCACGTATCATGTTCTGAGTATTTAATAGAAAGCATGGTAGTATTTAACATCTGCCAACCCGTACTGGACCCTCGTGGTGGATTATGACCCACCCCCGCTCACAGAGAGGAGGCCTGTGTCCCAGCAGTGGGAACGTTGTAGGCTGATTACTTATATGCTAGTTTTTGATACTAAAGATGGACGCGCACCTAGACGCGCCCCAGTCATCGCATTTTATAAATCTTTACATGAAACTAGCTGATCATGCCCGGCGGCGCCCGGGGTGAATTTCATACAAAAATATCTTTCAAATTTCTGACTGACTGAAAAATTCTTATACAAACCTTGTTCTGCAAATTACAATCACAACAAAAAAAGAAGTAGCCAAATGTGTGCAGCCGCTTTGAAGTTATGCGCGGCTAAACATTTGTGGCAATTTGTTTTTATTAATACCGGAAAAAAAATACCGTCTTGAAATAAAAAGGGTACCTACAATAGGTGAACGGAGTAGAAGCCTATGGTTCTTTTTTTCAGAAATTGGAAATTGGTTGAGAAACAGTATCTATGATAAAAATTAATGAACCGATTAAAAAATATCGAAATTTATGCGCACGAGCCGCTCGCGGGTCCTTGCCAGCCCGCGTCCCGCACGCTCATTCTCTCTAACTTCAGTTCTTCCAGTCACCTGCGGTTAGTCACGTCGTGACGTCGCGTTGTTTAACAGTCTTATTCATAAACGTGCCTTAAATTTTAATCAATTGCTAATCAAATGATTTTCCAAATTCTTATTCATAAACGCTATTTAGCGGTAAGAGATCGCTAAGCAATTGATGAGTAGCTGTCAAATTTAAACACCAACGGAAGCTTGTTAAGAGGATGCTAAGAGGCAAAACGGCGTTTTTATTTGAGTCAGCTGATCGATTCAATGGGATTATTGTGTGCCTCGATGTTATTTTGTTCCTAATATCGAGCTGTGCCTTAGTTAATATGGAATTCGACAATATTTTAGGGCATTTCAGAACGACGCAGAAAAAATAAAATACTCTTCAAACCTCCTGAGGACCTACTGAGCCTTCTCCTGATTGAGTTTTCCCTATATGAGCTTCCTCACGAAAGGAAGCTCATCGGAGATAGTGATTTTAAAATTTGGTATCCCATGTGCACCTTATCTTATGACGCTAGATCTAAGACCAAACACTTAAGAAAAGTCACGTTGTAGCAGTTACACACAAATAATATGAGACATTTTGTAAAATCAATTTCTTTTGATACATAAATAAAGTAACATTTTTGTTATAAATTCCCTATTTTTTATTTCCAATATTCTTTTTACAAAGACATGGACTGTGCCATTCTTTTCTCATGCCACTCTCATTTCTCATGAATTCCACGTAGCCCTAATGATCTCCTCACTCCCCGTCTTTGCGAGGTTGAATAGTATCGGTGCTAGGTGCTAAAAGTGGCTTTCATGAAAGCAGTCAGACTTGTACCTGTAAACAAGTACAGTAATTGTTATTAAAATACACTAAAACCCCGTTGCAAAAGCAATTGGAATTAGGAAGTAATATATAATAGACACAAGTACCTAGGTCATGAAAAAACAAAGCTATTATCGGCTACTGCTTTTACATTCATGTGGTCAGTTTAAATTGGTAATAATATATAAATTCAGAGATAAATACCTTTTCCTGTTTACTCCAATTATCGGAGCTTATTTAATTATTTTCATTGCTACCATTGCAAACACAATCAAATAAACGTCTTAAATTATTTTAATCATATTTAAATTTTCTGTTGATATTTTTGACTGGCGTATACTTTTTGTCTGTCAATGTCACAACAGATATAAAAATCGTGGGTTTGACAATTTTATTCTTAAAATTCTGTTTTGTATTTTATTTTTTATTTATTCATTTATTTTGCCTGCTAACAAGCGTTTATAAATAAAGAAAAGTTAATCATTGTTTAGGAGCTAACTAATTGCTTAGCTAAGCAGTGGCTAATCAATGTTTAGCGAGATTTTTATGAATAAGGCTGTAAGATGCTAGTACTTCAAATGTGTAGTATTTATTGCTAGATCAACTTTTTTGTTTGTTATTTAAATATTTTAAAAAAACTATGTCAGAAGCTTCTACTCCGTTCAACTATTATACCCATTTTTATTCAAGACGGTAAAAAAGTAATCCGGTATAGCCGAACGACCCGCATTCAGTAAAATGCTGTAGGGTATGCGATGATTGCTGTAGATGTAAGGTATGCGATGATTACTGTAGGTTTAAGGTATGCGATGATTGCTACGGCCTTTCGCGCGTCTTGGTTCGCGTCCAACTTTACTGGCATGCGTAGATTTAGGCAATTTTCATCCGTGTGCGTTACAACTGTTACTGTCGACTTGGCCAGCCCTGCACTTAAAGTGCCTCGCAAATGAATATAGTACACCCCATACTGAAATAACAGTAAAGGAAATAACAGAAAACTTATTATAAATTCACGCCAGTATACCCGAAGGGTTTGGCAGAATGCGAAAAATTAAAAATGGTTTATTATTTAAACAAGTAAACATTTACAACTGTTCTAGTGATTGGAGCCTCCTTTTAAGCAGATAAGTCTGTGTTAGGAAACTCCACTCTTCCATAACTAAAAGTATGTTTTACTTGTAAAGGAAATAGAAAAAGAAGGGTAGCTATGTTTAAGTTCCATGTTATAGGAGGCGCACCTATTCAAATTCGAAATTCAAACCAATTACAGGCACTTTTGAATTGTCAAGGGATCGGTCAGTCAGAAAGATGAAGCTGATTGCCCATTCCATAGCGTACTAGGTTTATAAGGAGAATAACGGGCAAGAAACTCCACGGACACTGTTTTATATAAAATTAAATATTGTTACAAAAAATTGGTTACATAATTCATGTTGAAATTAAGTATCCATGTTGGTTTATGTGATACCAAAAATGTTAATATAAATTTAACATATTTGATATCACATAAATGAACAAGGGTACTAGTGAAACGTTAGAGGCTAGGTTCCACGTTCTAATTGCTCATTTCCTATGGAGAAGAGCCGCCAAGAAAATCCACGGTTACTCATTTCAATTACCCATTTCTAGCGGAAAAATGTTAATTTATTTGAGGGCCAGCTCAAATAAACAAACATAAGATTTCCTGTATCGTGCCGACACTCAATCCATCTCACAACATTGTGGTCCTTACATAAATATTATAAGATACAATTTATGTAATCCCTTCATCCCTTAATCTTCTGCTCTCAAAACGGTGAAGGAAAACATCGTCAGGAAACCGGCATGTCCAAGAACCAAAAATTAAAAGACATGTGTCATCTTCCAACCGGACTGGGCCCGCGTGGTAGAATATAGCCTACTCCCTCTCTAAGAGAGGAGGCCTGTGTCCCAGCAGTGGGAACATTAGGTATAGGCTGCTTATGCTTTGTCTCATCTATTACCCAAAATATGATGATGTAGGTACCCGTGTTGAGCTGACGATGTTGTAGGGAGGTAATGAAAAACCAAAAGTAAAGATAGATTTGAAAATGTCGAGGACGAAAAGGTCGACGACTACTTGCAGAACGGCTCGTATTGCGCGCCCGCGTTCCCCTCCCCCGCGCCCACCTTTTTCAGCCCCGCATCCTAACAAGCTCCTCGAACGTACAATGTCGTTAGTTTATTAGGAATAACAGGGTACAACTACATAAAATTAAATTAAAATAGGTATGTAGGTTCGCACGGTTAACAGATGGGGTCAGAAG
This sequence comes from Dasypolia templi, assembly GCA_963555695.1. NCBI lineage: Eukaryota > Metazoa > Arthropoda > Insecta > Lepidoptera > Noctuidae > Dasypolia > Dasypolia templi. Next base: position 4,104,997 of record OY743137.1, on the reverse strand, counting down.
TTTGTATTTTATTCAACTTTTAGAAAGAGACCCTTTTGGGTTCATTTTTAGGGTTCCATACTAAAAGGGTATCAAGGGGATTATTGAGTGTATGAACTGCGACTTCGTTCGCGTGCATATCGGAAAACAATAATTTGTCGCTTATAGAAGGTGTATGTACCACTCCTCCATTGAAAAGGAAGAGTCTTCCCATCTTGCCTGGTGGGAAGCGCTACCTTGGGCTCTCTAGCATGGCCCTTTTGAATGCAGTCACGTCTTCAGTTTTTATAACGTCAACCCAACGAAGTACATAGATTTTTCAGAATAAATAAAAATCAGCCATTGCACGTGCACGTGCTGTCTGTTTCGGCTACCCGTCTGAATCGACTGCCCGTCTGGAGGAGTGTGCTGAAGCGTTACCATGGTGAAGAAGGATCGGATCACGCTTTAAGAGCGCTGTTGAAAATGGTTAATAAAAAACAGGCAAAAAAACTACTTATGACATTCAACATAATATAATTGTGATTTATTTTGTATCTGTGCACCTTTGCTGGATTTGTTTTAGTTAAGAAAATGCTATTCTGCAAACGAGGTTCGAACCTCTCTAACACCTGCTTGCCCCTCGAAAGACCACCTACATACAGTTGCCCGTGTGGAAAGCTAACAATTAACTAAGATCCACATCTGGTTATGGCATTCATTTTGGATTTGTATTTCTGATTTTCGGCACCGGCCTCAAAAACGATGAAGACATTTTACTCCCGAAAAAAAACAAAAATTACACCCCCAATTTAAAATTAATACCGTATTCATTAATAAGACCGGTTTTTTTGTCCCACTTAGTTTTTTTTTAATGTTTATGTTAACCGTTGTCTGTTTTTTCTTGTCACCGTTTTGTATATTTAATCAACAAATTTCAACCTGCCTATGCCAACCCTCACTATGCTCGCTATCACAACTAGCCAGAAATAATATAATCAAACTTATAAACATAACGCCTGACAGACGGAGATTTAAATACCCATATAGACTTTGTTATTTAATGAAGAAATGGCGAAAAGATACCGCTGGCTATCCTCTTGACATAACTCCCTAATACCTGTTCAATAACACAGACTAATGTTAAGGACCACGCCACGTAACAAAACGGTAGCCTTTAAAATAATACCAGCCTATTATTGTCCCATTGCAAGACAAACTAAAACTTTAAGATTTCGACTGGGCTGGGCAGCGTTTGGGTAGCGTCGTCGAGTCTTACCGTCACGTATCAGCAGAGCCTAAAGACTAAATTCTTCAATAAGTGCGTCCTGCCCGTTATGGTTTACAGAGCCGAAACGTGGACACTCACGGTAAGACTGGTCCGTAAAATCAAGGTCGCTCAGCGAGCAATGGAACTAGCTATGTTTGGAGTCTCTCTGATGGACAGAATCCGGAATGAGGTGTTCCGGCAAAGAATCAAAGTTGTCGACATAGTTCACAGAATAAGCACGCTAAAGTGGCAATGGGCCGGATATATTAGCCGTAGAACCGATGACCGTTGGCGTAGACGTGTTCTGGTGTAGAGACCGCGAATCGGCAACCGTAACGTAGGACTCCCTCAGGCTAGGTCGAGCGACGATCTCTGCAGGTTGGCTGGTAGCAGTTGGATGCGAGTTGCCGAGAATCGAGCTAAATGGCGTGCAATTGGAGAGGCCTATGTCCACCAATGTACTGCTGAAGGCTGATGATGCAGAGCAAAGACCTCTTCTCATACAGAGAAGGCATGAGCATTGCGTCAGGCACTGTCTTAACTGAACTGGGCCTTTTTAGCGCAGCCGTGAGGCACAATTCCCTGCTAATTTAATATATCGCACTTTACAGTTTTTTTATTTATTATACTAGCTTCTGTCCGCGGCTTCACCGAAAAATATCCCACGGAAACTCGCTACTGGGACAAAAAGTAACCTTTCCCAGGACGTCATCTATCTCCTTGCCAAATTTAACTGAAATCCGTTCAGTGGTGGGGTTTATAATATTAGTATGGATTGTGTGCTAAATAAATGTGTTCCCTTTCTTTCTTTTATTTATTGATCACCATCGGATTGGCGATTTCAGCCTGACATTATTTCTAAGTTCAGGTATCCTCACGCTGTTTTGCTGTGCCAATGTCATTGATGTCCAAGATAAAATTAGAAAGTACATATGAATTGAAAAAATCATATTGGTACTTGCCCAGATTTGATCCATCACGACAAATGGTAGCCCAAAGGCACCATTTATAAGAACAGGTGCTCTAATGGATCGACTTCACTCTCAGACTATAAGCCTCCAATAATAGAAAGCTCTTGAATACTTCATCAAAACGCCACACATTGTACACGGCAGCTGAACGGCGTCTACAATCTTTGGGAGCACTCAGATTTTCTACAAATAACCGGCACTGCATTTGATACAAAAAGTTTATGCATTTTGTGAGCATACCCGTCCGTCATTGTAATTTCATCCGTATGTCAATTTATAAAAGCCATATGATGCGCACTCGTGAATTATAGCGACTATACGCCCTGCCATGTATCCCTGGTTACCTACCTGGTGTACTTCATTAGCAGCATCACTATGTAAATGTCATGATAAATGATAAATGATTTTTATTTCTGTAAGTGGGTTTGTACAAACACGTTTACACGTCAAACATTTTTTTAAACTAGATGAGGTCGGCATTTCCTATCTGACTACTCTGAGAAGAAAAGCCGAAACAAACTCAGAGGTCACAGTCTCTTTTAAAGTCCAGACATAATCTTGGTCAGATCATGTTAAGACCATGTGGATTGATGTCTGAAATGGTCTTTTGAGGAAAGAACCACACAGATTGAGTGTGCCTGTCCAGTCAGTGCACGCATTTGTCAGTAATCGTACAGCTCAACTCAAAACATAAGGAGCTCAACGATTCGACGAACAATACCAAAGAAAGGACAAACCGCCAGACCAAGATTACGATTGAAACTCTCTGAGATAATAAAATAAGAAGACAAAAGAAATAAAAAATACCCACATAGTCTTAACATTCACAATAATATCAATAAAATAATACCTGGGTAAGTATTTATCGGGATAGGCCCTCATCAGCGATATTACACTTGCACTTTGTAAGTAGGCGTGGATTGTCGGGCGAAGAAAATAGAGATACTAGTTACAGCACAATCACTTTATTTCACTCACAATTTCTTATAAAATAATCACCATGAAATAACCGGAAGGCAGAGGCCCGACATATTAAATGAAAGTATGAAATATAGCAGTAACCAACTCTTTTATTCCAACAGCTTATTATTAAATTAAATAGATAGCTATAATAGCTCTAGGCACTACAGCAGGCGCAACGGGCCGAGCCTGCCACAAGAATGATCCCCCCCTTCGCTCGGAGCTATATCGCGGCGCCCCCGCAAGGGGGCGTTGCGTGCGGTGCCGGGGCTTCGCCCCCTGCCCGCGGAAGCCATACGGCGACCCGTAAATACGGGCCTCTCCTTGGGTCTGCTTCATGGCAGTGGATTTTCGGGCGCGCGCGGGCAACGCGCGCCCGTGTGAGTGATTGCTATTTTGTTTCTGTAGGAGCGCCGCGACGCTTGTAGTGAAGCGCCGCTTTCTTCACGACATCTCGGCGGTCTGCCGCCGCCAGGTGAGACCCCTAGTTACCTAGGGGAGGCCCGGCGGCGACGACCAGCGACAGAGATGTCGACTCGACGTGCCTACAGAGTAGGTGAGTGGTCCCCGCCCGTCCAGATCACAGAGCTAGCCGTTACTGTCCGGGCTAAGGGGCCGAATGTGGGTGTGAACGGCATTGTAATTGTGTAACACCGTTCAGTGTTTGCGCGCCTCGCGGCCCGCGCCGCGCGTGCACGCGTGAGTTTGGGTGCCTGTATAGACATGTATGTCTGTCTGTATTTACGTAACGTGCCTATATTAACCTAGAACACGTTACGCAAAGGGTGTGTGTGTTGTGAGTGTGGAGTCTTTTTGTCACAGATAAGTCGCGTGTAACTTGGCTGCGGCTTATCTGGAAGTCAGTCCAGGTTTCAAGTGCCGTCTTCATGTCCCGAGGGAGGTGGCGGAGGGGGGGGGGGCGGCCTTGTGCCAGAAGGCCGCCGGCGTCCCATTTTGGGCCGCCCTGGGTGACCTAGCCGCGGTACAGAGTCAGTAGTGCGGCCAAGCCATCCAGGATGACCAACTCGACATCCTGTCCCTGCCTGATGGCCTTTATCAGGTCCATCAGTAGTTTGATGGCACAGGTTGTGAAATCCGACTTGTTTGTGGCTGCTTTGGCGTCGGTAGCGCCGCCACTGGTTTCTTTTATGAACTTTTCTCTTGGTATTTCCTTTGTTGTCCGCGGCGCCGTGGCGGCGCTAGCGGTAGTTTGCTGCTTTATCACAACCTGTGCCTCGTTGAAGGCAGGGGTGGCAGTTGGGTTTTCTTGGGTCGCCTGGGGAGGGTCGGGTTTCTTCCCCTTGCCCTTTCCCCCGCGTCTCTTATTTTTCCTCCGCCCAGAGGAGGTAGCTTGTCTGTCCGAGGGCCCGTTGGCCGCCGCCATGAGCGTCGTGCCTTGGGCCTCTTGTGGCATCTCTTGTGGCCTCTCAAAGGCCACTTTGGGCCGGCGTGATGTGGCCGTTATGGCGGCGGTGCCCGCCCGCTTGTTCCGGATCTCTTTTTGGTACACCGGGCACTTGATATTGCACGCCGGGTGCGGGCCACCGCAGTTTACGCAGGTGGCCGGCTCTTCCCGCGGGCGCGGGCAGTCTCTCGCCGCGTGCTCCCCTCCACAACGCACGCAGGCGAGCGGGCGGTGACACTGATGCGAGCTGTGTCTGAACAGTTGGCATCGGTGGCACTGGGCGGGTCCTCGTTTTCCGCGCCAGGCCTCTATCTTGACACCACGCATCAACATGAATGTCGTGGTATCGTAAATGGCCCGGACGTCCGGAGTCTTCTTCAGAATCGCGTGGAACACGCAACCGGGTCGTCCCTGTGCAGCCTTAATATGGCGCACGTACTCCGGCTGGTATCCCAGCGTTTTGAGCTCCTCCTCTATCTCCTTCGGGTCCGTATCCGCCGGTAGCCCCCGAATGGCGATCTTCAGGCTCTTCTCTGCCGGTAGTGAGTAGGCGAACCAGCTGACGCCGCTGTCCTTCTCTAGGCCAGTCAGGTATCGCTGGACCAGCCTATATTCCTCCTCGCTGTCTGGGGTGAAGCGGACTCCACCCCCGTATGGACGAGCGTTAGGAGGCCGGCCCAGCTTCTCCCTGATGGCCCGAAAATGGGCGGCCCAGTTTGGCAGCCTCTCAACCACCAGCGGCGGGTACCTGGGCTTCTTTTGCCCCGGCTTATGTTGCCACGTTCTTGTCGCGGCGCCGGGGGATGCATCGGGGGTGTTGGCAGCGGTAGCGGGGGCGAGGGGTGGCCTAACCCCCGCGGTCGGTGACGGTGGCGGCGATGGTGACGCAGGTGGCGGGGGGGGTAAGCGGCGCGCCGCGTCGGCAAAAGTAGGCGACGCTGGCGGGTCCGGACTCCGCGGCGCGCTTTCGCGCGGTGGCCGCGGCGAGTCGGGGCAGAGCCGCTTCCCCTCCTCCGCTGCGGTCTCACTCGAGCTCCTGCGTCGACGTAGTCTTTGGCCTCTGGGTTCAAGCCGGGACTCGAAACGGGCACGCTCACAGCCATTGCCGGTCGAGCCCGCGGATGCCAGCGACATGTTCGATCCTATGGACGAACACGGCGACATAGCCGCGGGCGAGTCGTAAGCTGATGCACGAGGAGGCGCCGGTGAGTCGGGCGTGTATGTGGCACTAGTCACTGACCTTGTCTTGGTGGTGTCGGAATTTTGTGCTGGCCGCTCTCGCTCAGCCATTGCCGGTCCCGCCAGCGAGAAGCGGGCGCCGGTCACGGCGGTGCGCGGAGCTGGCGCAGCTTTGGTCATAGGTTGCGCGGTCACAGAAGTCGCTGCGGCAGGCGCGGGCGGAGTCGCGAATCGCGGCGGCGCGTCGGTGCGTGCAGGGGGCGCGCGGGGGGGCGCGGGCGGTGTGCGGGGGCGCGCGGGGTAGTCGCGCGGCGTGGCGGGGCGCGCGGCGTAAGCGGCGGCGTACGCGGCGGCATATGTGGCGCAGCGCACGGGCGCGGGTGCGGGAGCAAGCGCGGGCGGTGCCACGGCGCGCGCATGCGGCGCGCGACTGGGGTTAGCGGCAGGCCCCGGGGCCTGGCTGGGTACCGGGCGGAACGCAGCGGGGCGGATCGCTACCGCGTGCGGTCGGCTCGACGACGGCGAAGGCGCAGCGCGCGCAGGCGCCAGTGACGTCGGTGGGCCGGCAGCAGCAGCGGCGCTCGATCCCCCTCCTCTTCTTTCTTCCTTCTTCTTCTTGGAAGTCTTCGTCTTCTTCTCCTCGCTTCTTGTGGAGCCGGCCGGCGGAGCACAGGACGACGCAACACCGATGATCGGCATCGACGACGTCCTATCCAGCGCCGGGCGGGACTCCGGTGAGCCGGCATCGCAGCCCAACGAGCCGCGCGTGCCGGGCTTCGGCATCCCGGGGGTATGGTCTCCGCGACCGCGTCGGTACAAAAAACCGGGTAGTCAGAAAATTTTTTAAATAAAAATTTTTAACGGTCCGCGCGGAACAAACTCAACGGAATGGAAAATTCCGTAGGACGAGCTTGCGTGACGACCACAAGCCAATCCCCCCCCCTTCGCTGCGCACTAGCTTACATTAAGTTGCTTGAGAAGTGGGGAGAGTGGGGAGGCGAACGTCCCGCTTTGCACAGCGTAACTCGGCCCGCTGTACCTACCGCTAACGGTGACGCCGACACGGCCATACTGACGTGCGGACGTCCTCGTACGCGTAGAGTCATCAAGCATTGTCTAAAAAGACATAGCGTTATTGTTAATGTTCGTTCATCCTGACTAGCAATCTCGATGAGCAAAAAAATCCAGGTCATCCCTACTGACTGTGCAACCAACTCTCGACCGCTGAATATTGAGCCTTCAGGACTTGTACTAGTAATCTGGTCCGGTTCCGCCCTGCAGAATTTATAACTAATTCGGGACCGCTCGTTATTGAGCCTTCATAACTTTAGCAATCTGGTCCGGTTTACCCCTTCAGAGTTATAATCTTCTGGCCCGGTCCAGCGACCCTTCAGAATTATAACCGCCTGGTCCGGTCAAATGACCCTTCAGAATTATAACCTCCTGGTCCGGTCTTACGACCCTACAGAGTTATAATCTCCTGGTCCGGTTATAACAAACCCTTCAGGATTGGTACTACTTGGTCCGGTCATGAATGACCCTTCAAGATCATTCCAGTTTATATAGTTTTTTTTCTCTCTTTTTTTTTGCTCTTTTTTGGTCTCTTTTTGTCTCTCTTTTGTCTCTCTTTTGTCTCTCTTTTGTCTCTCTTTTGTCTCCTTTTTAGTCTCTTTATAGTCTCTTTTTTGTCTTTTTTTTTGTCTCTTTTTTTGTCTCTTTTTTTTGTCTCTTTTTAGTCTCTTTTTTAGTCCGGACTAAAATGGTCCCTGTAGATTATATAATCAAATGTATTAAAGTACTTGTCTCAACAATCCACACATGCTATGTTCATTGGTTGTTTCACTACCACCAAAGTCATTTACTTTAGAGCCTATAACAGCAACAAACTATTTTTTATCTTAAGAATAGACTTGTGTCTAAACACTCCATCGAATGCGTAGCACTCTTGTGCGATGCCGACCGAGTCTCATGTCATACGGCCAGCAAAATGTCACTTCAAGGTGCACAAGCGATCTGTGTTGTGTCAGAGTGTCATGTCATTGAATGTGTCGTAGCAGACACATAATTCATGTTCACACACACATAACACTCTAAACTAACAAACGACATCTATGAAAACTAAATAACACTAATTTAAGTATTGAAGCGCCGTCACGGCCAGACTGACACTCGCACGTCCTTGTGCGTCTCCATCCCCTTAAAGTCACCGCGGGCCCATTTTTCTGTAAAAAGAATAATACTGGTAGATACATTACTTTGTACGCTCGTCCATCAGTGGCATACATTACAACGTTTTATAACCCACAAAATCAACCTTTAGGAGCTGAGCCGGACAACTTAAATAGGCCTCCCTTGAGCTAGTTATCTCTCCAGATAACATGGACCAGGCAGCCAATCAGCGTCTCTCCGATCACTCACTAGTACCACACATATCTCCATTGATCTCATAGCCTCTCAGACTAGACGATCACTTTATAATATGACCCAGAGCATCGGCCTGCATAAGCCAGTTCTTTAGACTACCCAATAACACACACCATAAGACGTCATCCCGCATGTGTCGGACCCTTACTTTTTCTCACAGATTAGTACCAATTTTACGTTTAATTACGTTTCTTCACTCTCAGAGGCCGAGAGGTTTTCAGAGCTGGCGGATAACGTACGTGAACTACAAATAGACAAAGCATCACTAAAACCTCCCGATGACGCCCACTCCATTCGTCAATCGCGGACTGCCGCCACCTCGGCCTCCTTCAAGCTACCCGTCAAAGTGGTAGTTAAATGCACCAAGCCCTCACATCCCCCGGGCATTGCACGAAAATGCTTACGACCATATTTGCATTCTCTATTAGACACACAACAAAGGGAAGTCTGTACTCCCTGCGAAGCCCAATCGAACCCAGAGGGGGGTCACATACAATGAAGTAGGAATCACCACTGTAGAACGGTCTCATTTTTCCTACTGTGACGCAGCAACTCTCCCAATATTCTCCGATGCTATCTTACGAATTTCACCCAAATCTAACCGAAACCCAGACTCAGAATATGAAGCCACACTTAAAAACCGCGCCCGAGTCCCAAACACAAGTTCTGTTTGTGTTACCCTAGACCTTGCACCATCCGTCGCTAGCTGCACTTCGAGAAGCTTGCCGCGCCAGGTCCCACCAGATTCACTTTCGATTATAACAAGTAAGTACCTCAATGTCCTCATGACTCTCTCTACCCGAACACATGCCCTGCCAGAACCGTTAGCAACAAGGTGCAGCTCTACACCATGTTCACCATAGAATTGCTCTGTCTGCGCCAATACAATACCCACCCCGATCCGAAATGATTCGCGAAGTCGCACCGAAAAGACAGAGCCTCCTTTAGTGCTTCATCTGCACCTGCTGCATCCAACTAAGAAGTGCACTCGAGAAGGACTCATTTAGTGAAAGAGTCAACAATGACAAGAATACTCCCTACCATCGATTTCTCCACACAACTTCTCCGCGATGTCTAAATGTACAGTATAACATTGTGCAGAAACCCTAAGCATAGGATGGAGTGAGCCCCGAAGGCAGAGGCCCGACATATTAAATGAAAGTATGAAATATAGCAGTAACCAACTCTTTTATTCCAACAGCTTATTAATAATTTAAATAGATAGCTATAATAGCTCTAGGCACTACAGCAGGCGCAACGGGCCGAGCCTGCCACAAGAATGATCCCCCCCTTCGCTGCGCACTAGCTTACATTAAGTTGCTTGAGAAGTGGGGAGAGTGGGGAGGCGAACGTCCCGCTTTGCACAGCGTAACTCGGCCCGCTGTACCTACCGCTAACGGTGACGCCGACATATTCATGTCATTGTTTACTTTACAGATCATATGAGGACCATGTAGGTGAACTAACACTTCACTAAATTCACTAAATAGACACCGTATTTTGGAAGCAGTCAATGGTGACTGCTTCCAAAGTACGGTGTCTATTTTTTTCATACTTCTTTGACATTATCTTCTCATTTTTTGGCATTACCTACAATTCTAATTTCAACTCTGAAGAGATATGAGGAACAGGGTGTAAAGTTCACTCATACTCTTGGAAAAGGGAGGATCCTCCGACCAGATGGATGTCGTATCTGGTGGGCAACTGCCCGGCGATTGTTATCGGGAAGTTGTATACGGTATTCTAGCTACGCGATAAACTCTGATTGCGCGATGCAGGATTTTTGTGACGTCAGTGTGATGCGTTGTTCGCATGTGGCGGTGTAGATGCCGCCACATCACTTCCCTCCGGAGACCGGAGGTCGATACTAGACTAAGTATTATATCTTGCGATGCTTGTCAATGCCAGTTGGGTTCCAGTGGATTGGAACCGGGTGTCGCATAGTTCGCAGTGAGTCGGAACTGTCTGCGAAGATGCCCCAGTGAGTCGGGGTGGCTGACTGCTGGTGTCGACCAGGAGCGGGATTAAGCGCTCTGCTTGTGGACCGGCCGAATGTGCAGTGTGCTGTGCCAAGGTTGCTGATGAGGCTGAAGGTGATGACCAGGTATCCGCTTGCGCTGCATGCTGATGGTCAGAACAATCGTTCAAGCCGTGGTTGCTGGCTGGCTGTGTGACTTGCGGGAGTGATGATTATGACGTCACACTGAAGTAGATGCACGAAGGCTGCGCTGACGTTCATACTCGGGGTCACCAGTGAAGAGATATGGGGAACAGGGTGTAAAGTTCACTCATACTCTTGGAAACGGGAGGATCCTCCGACCAGATGGATGTCGTATCTGGTGGGCATTTGCCCGATGCTTGTTGTCGGGAAGTTGTATACAATATTCTAGCTGCGCGATAAACTCTGATTGCGCGATGCAGGATTTGTGTGACGTCAGTGTGATGCGTTGTTCGCATGTGGCGGTGTAGATGCCGCCACAAGTCTTTATTCAGATTTGTTGCAGTTGCAATGGCAATCACGTCATTTGGCTTAGCAAAGTTTTTAATTAAATAATTTAATTTTCCTTTTATTAGATTCTTTTATATTTTGTGAATGTGAGAACGTTGTAGACCTTGTTGACTGTAGATTTATAGACCATTTTCTATTTTGTTAAGTACCTGGAAGTTTTTGACAAACCTACACTGTCCTCATATACCTATTGACCCTGTAATTTGGGAGCACTGTAAAAGCCAATTAATTTTAAATTGTAACCGTGGAGTTTCTTGCCGGCTCTTCTCCATATGAAACGACCAATTGGAACCGTTCTTCTGACGTTTCAAAAGTGCCCATGTAGGTTTAGGCGAAATAAAATATTTTGTTTTTGATTTTATACAATTTTGTTGTTTGTTTTTTTTTTTTGTTAACACATAACAAACCCGACGAGCGATATCACATTTTATTTTACTATGGTCAATAAGTTTTATGAGGATCAGTTAAATATATCCCAATTCGCAATGAGTCACAAAATTACACTATTTCCTTACAGATCTTCCGAAGAAAAAGTCAAACCGCATCGTCTCAATTCTGGGCCTGTTCGAGCTGTCAGTGGGAGACTCTCCAAGAGCTGATGGAGTATCAGAGCTGGCTGCTGCAAGATTGGCAGTAGACCATGTCAACAAACGAGGCCTGCTGCCAGGATACAAGCTGCATCTCATCACTAATGATACAAAGGTATTTAATTCCACTAATTACTTTCGTTTCAAAATAATCAATGGGATCAAAAGACCAAAATGGGAGTTCATATCAGGCTTCCGCCTGTAAGGACCAATTTGCGGGCACTAAATACTACCAATTAAATACCTAACTTGAACTTGGGCAAGCTATGCAGGATAGTATGCATAATCAGACTATAATGTTCCCACTTCTGATATACAGGCCTCCTCTCTCTGAGAGGGGTTGGGATGTAATCTACCACGCGGGCCCAGTGCGGGTTGATGTCACCTGTCTCATGTCTTCGAATATTTGATTCTAGGATATGCAAGATAGTATAATTAAATCAAAATAATGTTATTGCATGGATTTATTGGCTAAAACGTTTCGTCTTTGCATAACCGCAATTTTTTACGGGCCTATTATTGTTCTACTGCAGGACAAAGGCCTCTTCTCAGACAGAGAAGGCATGAGAATCACCACACTTAATTTCTACATTTTTATGTATCTGCACGCTTATTATGAACCACCATATTAAGGAGATTTGCCGACGAAAGAATAGACAAAATGACAGATGAATAAAAGAAATCGGACGTTTTGTCAGTCAATTTGTCTATTATTTCAGTCATTTTGTCTATACTTCCGTCGACAAAACTACAAATATAATAATTTCATCACCAACGGATCAAATCGGTGAAGGAAAACAATGTTTCTTCTTTTAACCCATCGTAAGGAAATCAGCATGTCCCAGAGCCCATTATGGCCCACCCCCTCACACCCAGAGGAGGCCTTTGTCCCAGCAGTGGGATCATTATAGGCTGATTATGATGACATAAGAGTATTTATTCGAATACAGTCTATTCTTGCTCAAGATAAAAACCAATGTCAGAACGAATGTTTTTCAACCTGTGGATCCTCTTTAAGGGGGTCGCCGTAACTTTAAAATTTAAAGCTTATTTACATGTGTAAAATCATACTAGGTAGTTCAAAATGTTTTATTGTGAGTTAGTGTCTTTTTTTGTTATTTATTAGGAAAAAGTTACTTAAGGTTAAGTAAGTTATCACAAATCAACAAATACCCACAAGTGACATGAATCATTAATGTCGAAGAACCGGCGCACCCGTTCACATTAATGTAATGGTTGCGCATGATTAAATCGTTTTCAAAATTAATGCGATTGTTTGTTTGGCTTTTATTTGAGCCATCGACGAAAACGTTAACTCGCAGGACAAGGTTGCAAATGGAATCACAACAACACTTTAAAGCAGCTCCTGTAGTTAAAGGCTCGTACAGATTGGCTCGATTCGCGTCCCCTGTCGCGCCTGTTTGTAGGAGCCTTTATTGTGCGTATTCTGTTTAACCAAAATGTGTTTTCCAATGGGACAGATTCGCAGTAAGCGTCTCGCGCTTGACTCGTGTTCACGTTCATACAAACTAGCTCTCGTTGTACTCAACTCAGAATAGTGATTCCAAGATTCGATTAACCGTTGTCGATAAAATGTGTAACAACGACAGCCCTTGGTACTAAGTAGTCTCAACTACAAGAGACCAGCAACCGAAAATGTGGATGATTGGCGTACGCCAAAACGGCCAGCTGTTGCAAATCACGCAAAGTTCGATAGCACTCGAGACATTCCTCAAAGCGACCTTCAAAGTCAAGAAAGTCGGTCACATTCCTCCCATTATCCTGGATATGAAGACCGACTGGACCCATGAGGACTTAAAGGATAAAATTGCTCAGTTTACGCATCGTTACCACCTTCAATACAGAAACGGAGGCAAAGTTGCCGTTATACATTCTGTGTACTAAGTATCGGGAATTTGTCAATAAATCAAAAAATACAAATTATTCATCTAAATTTATTTTATCGCCTTCAAAGTAGGCCCCATCGCTTGCAATACAACATCTCCACCGCTTCACCCAGTCTTCCATACATTTTTCATAGGCTATTTGCGGTATGGCCTTTAGCTCATTCAGCGAATTTTCTTTTATGGCTTCTATCGACTCAAAACGTTTTCCTCGAAGTGGTAATTTTAACGTGGGAAATAAAAAAAAGTCAGACGGAGCCATATCAGGTGAATACGGTGCTTGGTCGAGAACTTTTGTTGAATTTTTCGCTAAAAACTCTTTCACTATAATGGCTGTGTGTGATGGTGCATTAACATGGTGCAGCATCCATGAGTTGTGTTGCCACAAATCTGGACATTTTCGGCGGATACTCTCACGCAAACGCTTCATGACGCCTAAATAATATTCTTTATTCACTGTTTCTCCCTCTGGAAGGAATTCGGAGTGAACCACACCACGGTAGTCAAAAAAAACTGTCAACATCACCTTGATTTTGGAGCGACTTTGCCGCGGTTTTTTGGGTTTCGGCTCGTTTTCGAGACGCCATTCTGAAGACTGTTGGCTTGTTTGCATGTCGTACTCATAAACCCATGTCTCGTCGCCAGTTATTATACGTTTCATAAAGGTCGGATCCGTAGAAGCTCGGGAAACCATGTCTTCAGCGACATGCTTTCGCTGCGCTTTTTGAACAAAATTGAGCTCTTTTGGAACTAGTCGAGCGGCGACGCGTTTCATGCCTAAAATGTCAATGAGAATGTTGTGGACGGACTTAAAAGATATTTTCACCTCACTAGCCAACTCTCTCAGACTCATACGTCGATTTTCGAGCACTAGCTTCTTGATTCTGTCGATGTTTGCTTTGGTCGTAGCGGTTGAAGGTCTACCAGAACGAGGTAAGTCTACTACTACTTCTCGGCCTTCTTTAAAAGCCTTATACCATTCATAAGCCCTTGTTTTCGATATACACGATTCGCCGTAGGTATTTCGCAACATTTGTAGTGATTCACCACATGAAATATCATTTGAAACACAAAATTTAAGGCACACTCTTTGTTCAACAATATTTTCCATTGTAAAAATCGCCGAGGACTCAAAACTATGACCAACAAAAAGTGTAGTTTAAAACAAATTAAATGACAGATCCCGCTCAAATTTTGCGCGCTAAATCAGTACAGTGCTACCAACCTGCAGTAAAAAAATTAGAACGACCTCTTTTACGCGGGTCTTTTTATTGACATATTCCCGATACTTTTTACACAGAGTAGTATGTCACACAGCTGACGGCCACCAAGCAGGTAAGGACGGTCTTCGTCTTCAAAATGCCTCCTTTGTAACATTCACCCGGAAGGACGAAAAGGTGCCTAAATCAGTGATTCGCGGACTTCCGGCATATGTTGAAGAAGAACTACCTAAGGAGCTGGATAAACTTGGCTTCGCCGGAGCCACAGCAAAACCTCTTAAGTCTTGAAATGGTTTGGACAACCCTTGTCCTCCCTTTCTGGTACAGCTACCATCAGGAGCTGATATCATAAAGTTTCGGCAAATAAGGTACCTGTGTAATTGTGTGGTTACCATTAGCAAATTTAAGCCAAACCGAGCTCATGGCACTCAATGTTTTCGCTGTCAAGAGTTTGGCCACGCATCCCACAATTGCAACAAGCCTCCTGGCTGCGTGAAATGTGTAGCTCATCACGCAACTGCCTCATGTACTAAGTCTGACCGCACTGAGCCAGCTTATTGCTGTAACTGCAGTGAAGCCCACCCAGCCAACTACAGGAAGTGCAGTGTAAGAATGGCATATCTGGAAAGCAAGAAAAAGAAGGCTTTAGAGCGCAAGCCCATGCCTTCAATGATACCTCCGAAATCATTTTCTTCGGCGATTCCCCCAAATCTGATGCATCCGGTGTCTCAACCATCACCGACTTCAAATTACAGATCTTGGCCAACTGTAGGAACCAGCGACATGACATCGATAAAAAATCAGGTTTCCACTGATCACCCGCCTGGCCCCAAAGATGAGGCCTCAAAGGAGATGTTTGAAATTTTACTCGTACTAAGAAACATAAAATCCCAATTTGCTGCTTGCACGTCTTGGTTTGACAAGGTTATGCTGGTACTATCTCATCATTTTGACTGGGCTTAAATACCGTAAATCGGTAAGTCATGACGGGATCCATAACTTGCTTTTAAAGAACTTGCCACAGAAAGCTATAGTCCATGTTACAAAAATTTTCAACGGCTGTTTCGGTCTGGGCTATTTCCCAAATATCTGGAAAAAGGCTAAAACAATACCTCTTAAAAAACCTGGAAAAGACAGTACTTTACCCATAAATTACCGCCCCATAAGTCTGCTACCTTCTGTTGGTAAAATTTTTGAGTCTGTAATCTATACAATATTAATACGCGCCACTGGGAGGTTTTTGATTCAGGAGCAGTTTGGGTTTCGTGCCACTCATTCAACTACCCAACAGCTAGCCAGGGTAACAGAACACATATCCCATAACCTAAATCTCAAACAGTCCACAGGTATGTTTGCTAGATATCGAAAAAGCATTTGATACTGTGTGGCACGAAGGTCTGCTACACAAGTTGCTCACCCTGGATGTGCCTATGCCTCTGATTAAAATCGTTCAATCATATCTTGCGGATCGTAAATCCTAGGTTCACATCGGAAACACCACTTCATAACCTCTAACTGTACCAGCTAACGTACCCCAGGGCTCGATTGTAGGACCCTATTTATTTCTCCTGTTCTTGAATGATATACCGATTCAACCTCGAACCAGATTAGCTTGTTTTGCTGACGATACTGCCTCTTATACCTCAAAGTCAAATTCAAAGTCAAAGTCTTAAAATATATGAAGCTAAGACGGAAGAAATATTATTCTCCCGTGCTAGGAAACCCCCCTCAATGACTTTAAAAATAGCAGGCCATACAGTACCTTGGGCGGCTTGTGTGCGTTATCTTGGTGTCAAAATGGACAGTCACCTAAACTGGTCGAAACATATTGCAGACTTGCGTTTGAAGGGCGCCCAAGCCCTTGGCGCATTAAACCCTATAATGAATCGCAAAAGCAAACTAAGTAGCAGTACTAAACTAAGAATTTATACTACGCTTGTGCGTCCGTGTATTACTTACGCCTGCCCTGTATGGAGTATCACATGTTTTTCTAAACATCAGCTACTGCAAGTTATCCAAAACAAAGCATTAAAAATATCATATAAAACAAAATTTAAAACCAATCTTAAGAAATTACATAAGCAAGTTAAACTCCCCTTATTATTTCATCACGTAATTAAAATATCATCAAAGTTTTATTACAAAACCAAATTAAATACTATCCCTTTAATTTCAAATCTGTGTTCATTAAACTTTAGATAAACTACCATATAACGATAGATACGGCACTTACCGTCTACCGCATCACTACCTTTTGTTCCCTCCAACCGAGGCGCGAGCGACCAGCGGCTTGACCCCCGAGAGGCACTCTGTTGCCCCGGCTGCGGCCGCTGATCCATACGAGCGCGGGCGGCAGAGAGGCTCCGTCCGCTGATCATTGACTGGTCGCACGGTTGCTAGTATTCACTGTACACCGTGCGATTATCAAGAATTTTGAAACATAACACATAACATAACACCACGCCTGTAAACCCAGAAGGTTAAGGCAGAGGTGTACCTATAGTACATCCACATTTCGCCAATTATGTTTAAGTCCCATGTAATAGGGGCGAGCCTATTGCTATCAACCGAGCTCAAATCCAGACTCCGAGCTGCTAATGAGAAATTCTAGATAGAAAAACCCAATAACAATAATAATTAGTAAGAAACATCGGTATTTTCCCATACTACGTGGGTCGCGCCATGAAAAAGGAAGAAAAACACGACCCTTAACAAATGAAAACCCTTTCAAAAGAATTAATAAATCATTCTCATTACCAGCTGCTTCTAAAAGATAAATGAATAAACTAGAAACTGTACTGAACATAACACCATATACATTATATTCGTTGTTTCTGCAGCTTTGCGAGTTGCATTCTGTTAGAGTTCTAGGTGTAACTTTAATTCTATGACTAACGTGAATTCTATTGCGGTCTGAATATTGTTTTGAAGTAGAAGTTGTAAATGTTGTTTGAAATACAGACCCATCACGAAGCCGTCATCACCGCATGCACTATTTACTACATACACATTATTTTTGCAATAAGTTACTTAGTTTAATATGAAGAATATTAAACTAAGTAACTTAGTGCAAAAATAATTGCTGTTGAGAATTATTTTAACAGTAGTGCGCAATGTATCGCATGCAAAAAAACAATGTGGTTATGGATTTATGCAACGGTACAGGAATTGTGGGAGGTATTTAAAGTTAAGTTAAAACATTTAAAACTAGATTTCGTGAAAAGTGGAAAGGTATGGTTCTATACAAAAACATACATCAAAATTATTTCAAGTGCCACGCAAAAATAACTTTTATGACAGGCGTTGAGGCGTACCGCTTCTTTCAAATACCCAATTTACTAAACCAAATACCTGTAGACATTACATACTCAATGAATTAAATTGAATAGAATAATATTAAAAAAAACAGGAAACAGTACGTTGCAGTCTCTGAACTCGATTTTCAAACTAAATGTCAACGAATCTACAAGTCTGATCGTCGGAAAATCACTTATGGCGTACCCCAGGGCAGTGTTTTAGGGCCTCATAAAACACTGCCCTATAATCTATTTATATGATATGCCGAAAGTGACAAGTCACCCTATATCACTATTTGCAGATGACAGCACTGGGATCATTGATAGCACAAACGTTAAAAACTATAACATCGAAATTACTAACACAATAACCTCGATAGTACAATGGTTAGATAATAATAATCTAAAAATAAATATTGAAAAGACGAAATTAATTACGTTTAGCCAACGTTTAAACACAAATATGAGTATATACTATGGCAGCCAACGTATAACACAAGTGAATTCCTAGGTTTAACAATTGACAATAAATTAGATTGGAAAAAACACACGGAGGAGCTAACCAAACGAATTAGTAAGTCTGCCTATGCCCTACATAAGCTTTCCTCAGTGATGAGTTTGGATGCTTTAGTCACAGCATATCTTGGCTTGGTGGGTTCAGTGTTGAGTTACACAAAAAAGTGTTTCAGAACAATGTTAGGCCTATAGGCCATGAATAATTGTAAACCATTATTTATTAAATTTAAAATATTGACTCTTCCATCCTTGAATGAATGAATTAATTAATGAAATGCACCGACCCCAACTTGGTTTGACCAGACTCGATTAATCGAATGAACTCCCAGATTGCTAGTGCGAATCTGGGGGTTCAGTCCCTGAAGCCTCATGCTTCATGGTGCTACAAGGATCATTGCATATCAAGGAATAGACCGAGGGGCGCTTTAATGGTAGGGCAGACGTGCCCTTGGGATAGGAAGGAGTGGAGCCAATCGAGTAATTCACCCTAAAATTTAGCATTCGAATAGTGGAGAGACGGGTGGTATTTATCTATGGAAGGGCATCTTTTATTGACGTCGCAGCCGAGTTGATTCAGGTCGAGCTTCATCGGTGAATCTTTTCTCGGCTTTTTCTATGTCCTTGCTCTCCTGTGATACATGTTGCTGTTTGTTCTTTTCAATGTCTTCCTCTGAGGTCTCGCTACTATCCGCTTCAGATTTTTGTAAATCTCATTATCATCGTTCATGGTCTTTCACCGTGTCCATGTCGTTATTTGTAATATCCAAAAATAGAAAGGGCACTCACAAAAAACTCTGGGTAGCAGCACTTTTGAGCTTAACAATAGTTTTGGGACACTGAAACGGACCTTTTTTTTCGCCTGGCCGACTACCTGGCACGGATCTTGTAAGCTTGTTGCTACAGAATGCGAACTTTTAGAAACATTTATTTCATTTTATAACTCTTTTATACACACTCACAAAGAAATAAAAACACTGTTTTGGTTGGGGCACTAAATGTTTTGAACTTAAAAAACACTCGCCCACCGTAGATCTCACTAACGGCCGCTTTCTATATTCAATCCCAATCCCTAATTTACCAATCGAGACTGGAATTTGAATCCATTTCCTACTTTTAGTATTTCAATAACCGATCGAAAAATCGATAAACTGATCTTTTTTTTTAATCCATCTTTGGGAGGACTTGTATGAAGGAGTATTTGTATGAAAGTGACAGCTATGCTTATTCTATATCCGATCTCTGTCAAAGTCAAAGTCAAAGTAAAAGTCAAAGCATTTATTTCAAATAGGCCCATAAAATGGCAGTTTTGAACGTCAAAAATACATTAAAAATTTAACTGATTCTAGGCGCCACTTCCAAAAGTAGTTTCGTATGGAGAAGAAGTGGCAAGAAACTGCACCGTTACTCTTTTAAAATATTTTACAATATTTTTATACATTAATTATATTTTTATATGTGAAGACGATGCACCAAGAATAAAAATACTATACCACAAGTGGTAAGAAGAACTAAATATATAGCAAAGGCAGATAAATGAATGACGCGATAGGTACATTGTGCTCACATATTTACAAACACTGTAAAAATATATGACTTTCCTAAAATATTAACTAGGAATAGGTCAGTGTGTGAGTAATAAAAAAATAAAAAAAATAAAAATTGCAACCAGTGTGATTTTGTCTAGACGGGATTGTCCTATGGAGCTGGACCATCATGTTTCCAAGCATTCTTATCTTTTATATAGTCCTCTAATTTGTAATAAGCTTGTCTGCAAAGTGTACTTTTTATACGAATTTTAAATTTTCTTTCATTTAATTGCAATATATCACAAGGTATTTTGTTATAACATTTAACACAGTACCCCATAAATGATGTATGTACTTTAGCTAATCTGAAAAATGGTTGATCTATTTTATCTTTATTTCTAGTATTCAAATTATGTCTATCACTTATTTTATTAAAAAGATGTAGATTTTTTCTTACATACATAATATTTTCATAAATGAATTGGCAAGGTACTGTCATAATATTAATCCCTTTAAATAGTTCCCTGAGAGATTCGCGACGAGGAAGATTGTATATGGCTCTGACAGCTCTCTTTTGCAAAATAAAAATGGATTCAATGTCAGCAGCGCGACCCCACAGTAAAATGCCATAAGACATAATGTTGTGGAAGTAGCTAAAATAGACCAAACGCGCGGTTTCTACATCTGTTAACTGTCTTATCTTTCTAACAGCATAAGCGGCAGAGCTTAGCCGCCCCGCAAGAGATGTTATATGTGGTCCCCATTGTAATTTCTCGTCCAGCGTGATTCCTAGGAAAACCGTCTGATTAATAAATTCCAGTTTTTCTCCATTCAATACGATGTCACATTCGCTACTTCTAACATTAGGTAATTTAAATCTAATGCATTTGGTTTTTTTTTCATTTAGTACCAAATTATTTACCGTAAACCAATCTTGGACTTGAAGAATCGAGTTATTCACGTCGTCCAGATTTTGTGACCGTCGGTCTATTTTAAAGATTAATGATGTGTCATCTGCAAATAACACCATCTTCGGTTGATTTTGAAGTACTTGAGGTAAATCATTAATGTAAACTAAGAAGAGGAATGGACCCAATATCGAACCTTGAGGAACGCCCATTTCCATTTCATACCCTAATGAGTTTATGCCGTTTACTTGAACTTTAACCTTTCTATCTTTCAAGTATGATCTAAGTAGATCAAGAGCTGTATTCCTAACCCCATAGTGCTCCAGTTTCAGAAGAAGGGTCTCATGGTTTACGCAATCAAATGCTGTAGAGAGGTCGCAAAAAAAGAGAGGTGCACTTAAGCCGCAGTTGTTGTGGTGTACGGCGACAGGTGCCTATAGTAGCGTTGAAGATATCAGCAATCCGTACCCATTCTTCCGCCTTAATCTTATTATTGGTGGCATTAGTCTTTTTATTAGTAATTATATTGCTCCCCTTAATTAAGGAGAGCAGCCCTTTCGTCTCTTCCTTGGAAAGAGGTTTGGTTTTATTGTGCAAACAAATAAAATAAAGCTTAGTAAGTTTGAAGTACGAAATGGCGCGAAATGCCGCGTCCCCACGCATTTATTTTTTACGTCTAAAATCAAACATTTTTGAATATACGTGAATGTTTATTGCACAATTATTAAAGCAAAAGCCCCATTACGACGAAAACTCCAACATAAAAGGTAGAAACTGGACTAATGAAGACATACTCTAGTAACAAACTAACTAAAAATGTTAGTTGAAATGGGTGAATTTGTTTTACCTAGTAATTACATGTTGGTTCTTTGTGGGGTATGGCTTCTGGGTTTAACAGCTACGTTATAACTATTTACTTACAGTTTCTGGCTCCATTTTTCACTTTACTTTCGGAGAAACAAACAAACTTGTTGAGAAGATAATTGAGAATTTTGTCAACGTCAAACTGACGCTCCGTTTTGATTGACTGACGTCCCGTTCCGTTCCTCATCAACAAAACATTTAAGTTTTACTAATCTCGACGAAAAGTTAAAATACTTTACCACTGCAACTTCGCAAACAATTGTGTATGTCTGTGTATGCAATTTCTTATCACTATACTTAAAATAGATTAGCTTTGATAAAACAACCACCTTTTTAGTCGTTAACACCGCTGATGTACTTTTACTGCAATTGCGTGAAACAAAACGTTAGAGAGGGCGCAAATTTATGACCTATCCCTTTTTTTTATGGATTTTAGACGAAATCGACTTATTGAAATACAGATTCAGCATCAATCGAGAGATCAGTTAAAATCTGGATTGCTACCAATCTTAAATTTGCGATCGATTATAGAAAGCGGCCGTAAGAGGTAAGACAAATATAGTTTAAAAAGAGATTCGGGTGCCCGACGTGTAGTAAAATAGGTTAGTGGCTAGTCAAGGCCATAAGTAAACACTTTTTGTACGAATTCTAAATTGAAAACATTCCTTTTGCTAGAATAAATAAAAATAAGTAATGGATTGATCTCACCAGATTCAGTGCTTAGAATCCTTTGGTATGCAGGCAGTTCCTCGCATGTTGCACTGGCTCGTGCGTTTCAGATCAGGTGCACAGTACAAAGAGTTTTATTTCGCGACACAAAGCACATCGAGTCAAACACTGACAAACACTTTGGATGACCGATGCCTGTTAAGCGGCCGAATAAATTACTCTATTTGTTACATTATATATTTGTGAGGTTGCTGTATTTGTTAAGCCTGTTGCTGCTTTTATTACTTAAGCTGTTTTTATTTTAAAAAATGTCAGACTTTAATAACCGAAGTCGACGTGATAACAATAGCCTATGCGTAAGAAGGTCCCACACAACACTGATTGATAAACTATTATTATTATAACATACATGTTCCTATTCTGACACTTTTTATTCTGATTGACACTTTGACATACAATAGTAACATTTCTACAATGATACTATTGTTAGTACTGTATTTTTTTTTTGTTGTAATCCTAATGTTTCGACATTCATATTTATTCGACATCTATAGAATTTCTGTTTTATTTTGGAATTGAATATTATTTGCATGCCCCATATAGAACCATTTAACATTATTATTGTACCTATGTTAAACAAATGAATAAATGACTTATGACTTAATAATACAAACTCAAAGCTTAGAGAACATTACATCAACTCGATTATAACTTAACTATTTATAGCGCGTTGATCAAATCTCAGGTCATGGCATGCTAAGATAGACCCCAGTGGTCTGATTGTGTGCCTTGTTAAAGTTTAAGGAAAAATTCCGTTCGACCGTTCCCTTATCTCCGTAACTATTGAGTCTAAAATTTTGAAAAAATGCAGAAATTTGTTCTTCGTTCAACCTTTTTTCTTTATAGGTTTTCCTGTAATCAATAGGAGATGAAAGGAAAACCTAAAGAAAAAAGGTTGAAAAACAAATCTATGGTCTTAAAATAACATGGTCAAATCTTTCAATATTGTGCGTACAAACTTACAGTTGCTATTGGAATGTATGAGTAAACATGTTCTTCAACTACAATGTCAAGTTTGTTCTACGTTAGTAACCTTGCTAAGACGAGCCAAAAACAAAAAAAGCAGGGCCACCAACTACTTTTTCTCAAAGTGTGCTGTCGTATTTTCAAACCCATATAGCTTCGGCCTGGATAATAAGAAATCTGTAACTTTCACCCTCCAACTCCCTCAAAGGGAGGTGCAAGTCTGCATTTAAATGAACAACAAAGACAACACTTTTATTAGCTTTACTTGTTACAGTTGTAATCAACAAACATTGTAATAAAATCACAGAAGTAAATTTTAACCTATTTCCAATTGTCTTATCTAAATGAAACTTTGTGTGTATATGAAGTTTGGATGACAAAAAAATAATTTTGTATCTTGGAGTTAATCCGATGATGTTGCCAGGAGGTAGATAGTGGAACTCTTCAGTGGCTACTAGTAAACCCCTCGAGTTTGTTGTCATATGATTTTTTGTTGATGACTCTATTATATTGCACTTGGTGTCGAGGGTCTGGTGATGGAGCCAGAAGGTGGATGGTGGAACTCTTACTGAAGAGTTCCACTATCCACCTCCTGACTAATAGCAAACCCTCGAGTTTCTGGTCATATGATTCGTTTTGATGAGTCCAATATACATTGCTTTTGGTGTCAAGAGTCTGATGATGGAGCCAGCAGGTGGATAGTCGAACTCTTCAGTGGCTACTAGTAAACCCTTCGAGTTTGGAGTCATATGATTCGTTTTGACGAGTCCAATAGATAGGGCTTAGTAACGAGGGTCTTATGATGGAGCCAGTAGGTGGATATAGTGGAACTCTTCAGTGCCTACTGATAATTACTTCGACTTTAGAGTTACACGATTTGTTTTGATGAGGCCAATATATGCACTTGGTGTTGACGGTCTGGTGATGGAGTCAGGTGATGGGGAGTGGAACACTTCAGTGGCTCCTAGAAAATTGCTAAAATCATGATTTCGTTGAGTTTAGACTTATTAACTAAATGAAGAATATAGGTACTAGACTAAAAACTAATTAATAATTATTTTTCAGTCTAGTACCTATATTTTATCACGCACAACTTGTTTTAGTTCTAATGATCAAAACAAAAGGCGTGGAGCGCTTTTTAGTTGTTTATACTTGTAATTAATTTTAAGAAAAACTTTTACGCTTTTGATTTCCTACTTGGATCAGAAGAACCAAAACAAGTCATTTTAATTATTTTATAATTTTTAGTCCGTGAAATAAGCGTGTTTTTTTTTGTAACTACATATTTTTCTTTGTCTATGAAGAAAGTAAATGCTGGCGTGCATGAAATACCTTTTTTACCCAACTATGGTTGGAGTAAGGGTTTTGATTTTAACACGTTAATATAATATCAGTACAATATCACAGCTAAAATAAAAAGAAATACAGCACCCTACAAAACTAATTGAAATACTAATAAGAACATTTCATGTAAAGTAGTTCGTCAAGACTTCTCGCTGTTCAAAAGTTATCAGGTTTAATATACATCTTTATCGATATGTATGGCTTGGCCATTCCATTTAACTATTGCATGACAATACATTAAATATCAGTGACTTAATATCTTACCAAAAGACTGTTACGGAAAGCGTTATGTCAGTCTCGGCAATTAAACTACTCTACATTAAATGTTTTTGGTGGGTAACATGATCGTACGGGACCCTCTCCACGCCAGTTCAACTCGCCTTTGTAGGGTCTTAAAAAAGCCGTGTATTACCAGTTCTACTATTTATTGCTTATCGATCAGCTCAGCTAACGTATAAAAATCCGACAACCCGTTACATAATAACGGGGAAGGGCCTTGTTCATACTAAAGGATAATCCGTCAAAAGTAACAATTGGTGCACAGTACCATCCAGCGTTATACCCTCTGTTATGTTGGTCGGTTTCGTCTATTTACGCAGATTAAATAAATCATTGACATGGACACTCAAATAAGGAAAATGTGCCGCTTTTTGTGAGCGTCAAATAATTCCTATTTTGTTGACCTACAAATAGGTTTTTTTGTCGGGGTTGAAATCCTTATTTCCTCCACCAGTGTGGGCAGGGGGGTCTGTGAGGCTCTTACTGACTAAAACTATCTCGTTTTTGCCTCGTACACCTGCGGCGGAGGCTGCGGGTGCGAATGTAACTTAACGACACCCTTTTGGTCCAGTTAGCTTAGCTGGTCCAGTTTGGCGGACGCCGTAGCGTCCAACTTTGAGAAAAAAACATACGTTATTAGAGTCGGTAAGTTTTCAAGAAGACCATTTAAAGATATCCCCTTTTATTTTTCTTGCAGTGTGACCCAGGAGTAGGCGTAGACCGTTTCTTCCACGCGCTTTATACGGAGAGAGACTCCCGCATGGTGATGTTACTCGGCACTGCCTGCTCCGAGGTTACTGAAAGCATCGCCAAGATCGTGCCATACTGGAATATTGTGCAGGTAAGTACTTGAAAGTGTTGCAGTTACGGCCCAGATTTGAACCCAGATAGGCCATTCATCACCACTGCTCTCAGACGGTGAAGAAAAACATGCGTGAGGAAAGGCATGTCCTAGAACCAAAAAAGTTGTCAAATGATGAAGGAAAACATCGTGAGGAAACAGGCACGTCCTATAACCAAAAAAAAACAAAATCTAGTGACATCTACCAACCCGCACTGGACTCGCGTGGTGAATTACGGTTCACTCCTTCTCACTGCGACGAGGCCTGTGTCGCAGCAGTCAATCAATCAATCGTTTATTTGATGAATGTTACATTAAAACACAGGTGGATCAGATTGCCTGGAAATAGGAAGGCAAAAATTGTAACAAAATGTTAAGAAGCTATTTAGAAATAAAATCACAAATTAAAACAGTGGGAACATTTAAGCTGATTATTGTGCTATGCGTTTGAATTGATCGATATTATGGAAATATGGATATTGGGAGGGGCTCCTCCATTACATATCAAGACCCCATCGTGCCTCAGAGAGGACTTTAAGCCGCTGGTCCTGGGTGTTAGACAAAAACCTTTGACAGTCGCAGAAGCCTGCAAGTCTGAAAACCATTCTTACCAAGGAGTACCGTGTACCCAGTAACTGAGTTGTGGAGGTCACATGCGACTGCCTAAAAATAATGCTCCACGTAATATACTGGTATTCAGCTTCATCTGGTTAGGCTGGAAGCTGACCTCAATAAACCTAGTCGGGAATAGGCGGGGCAGATGATTAATTGATTGAATTCGTTCGTGTTAACAAACCCTTAAGGCTGACTCTTCAATCTGTCCCTGTCAAACAAATACCTGTCAACACGTTAAAGGGTCACATACCTGGCTCAATGCTGGTCTTGCTTCACACCACAACTAATTAATTAACATTTGAAAATACTGTTGGAGCTGCTAAAGATTGGATTTTATTATTTTTATTTATTATTATATTGATTGTACGAATATATTTGCATAGTATAAACTCAATATCCTTTGTATTGTATAAATGCATAGCACAAGTGTGAGTAATATGTAGTAAGGAGCTACCGGGTAATATGTTTATGCTAATTTTATTGACTTAAATGTGACCTGCATGTGAAGACCATGTAGATTGGTGTCTCAAATGGTGCCACTACCATATCCGTATATGGACATATGGGCTCCATTAATGTAAGCGCGATCTACTGTCCACCTAAACGCAAACCCTGGCGGCTGATAGTATGTCATGCCCACTCAAATAACTCGCTGACGGTGTGTTGGATCATTTAGCTCCCTTTAAAATCGTTGAGCTGAATGGCGCTGATGCATGCGTCATGTTCGTGAACAGGCGCCGTCAGTTGGGACTGGTCATCTTTTTGCTGCCACGGCTTATTTTAATAATTTATTTTTGGGTGATTTTTATTAATTTATTGTGCACTCTGGACGTTTTTAACGTGTCTTTTGTTGTATATCGTTCTAACATATTAGATCAACATTAATGATGTAAGTAGTATTTTTGTAACAATATTATTTAAAAGAGTGTCCATGGAGTTTCTTGCCCGTTCTTCTCCATAGGTACCTACTGCGCTTTGGAATGGGCAACTAGTTTCATATTTCTGACTGACCTACTCCTTGATAATTCAAAAGTGCCTGTAAATGGTATAATTGTAATAAATGCTTTGAGTATGAGTTTTGATACTTTGTCTTTTTGGGACGTTAAAGCCAGAGATTGATAGGTTTTTCAATCTCCAGTACGCCAAAATTGGAGATATCCCCTATCGGCCGAACCCAATAACGTATCTAATCGCAATATTATTTATTTATTTATTCACTCTTAACATACAAATATCCTTATAGGCTAGACCCATAACGAAATTGTATCACACATAAAAAAATTGTAGTTTCACTGTTTTAACCACAGCGAATTCTAAAGGTGTTCTTGTAAATTCACCCAAAGCTCAACAGAATATATCCAAGTCATCAGCAATGCGGTTGAGTGTGCGGAGTGCGCTCGTGCGCGTCGCAGCAAGTTAGTATTAAAATCCTTCTCCAGCCCTTTCGTATCATCTCACACTACAAGCAGTCGTATAAAAATTGCAAAATTAATGTGCGCTAAGGCTACGTGTAAAGACGTGACCCGCCAAACTTTTTTACCTTGATCTAGTGTTGCATAAGCGTAAGCATGCATTATCAGCCTATAATGTTCCCACTGCTGGGACACGGGCCTCCTCTCAGTGAGAGAGAGTGGGCCGTGATCCACCAAGCGACCCCAGTGCGGGTTGGTAGATGTCACATGTCTTCGAATTTTTGGTTCCCGAACATGCCGGTTTCCTCACGATGTTTTCCTTCATCGTTTTGACAGAAACACAGTTTTGTCTAGGTTCATAACAAGGACTTACAACTCGTTACAAACGGCTGTTGCCACTACTGCTAACACATATCACGTTTGTATATACGGTGATTTGAATATAATTGAAGTCAGTAGTCAATTTTCTTAACAATTAAATTCCCTACCTTTACAAAGGCTAGTAACGTTTTAGATTTTTTTCACAATTTCAGTTGGCAGGCAAAGCAGAATCTCGATGAGTATAGAACAGTCAGCTATCCGAGAACCTAACCTTGCAGATCGATACACCCGGGAACCACTTCATTACGGGCCGTCAAATACACGTAAATAGTCCGCCACTTCAATGAGCTAAAGTTCAGTTATAAGTTAATAGTTATAATTATTTAATAACAACATCTTCTAAGAAAGCTTTGGTTAGCATAAAGCAACAAAGGTTGTATTGAAGGCTGATCTAGTGTTGATTCACTTTCAAAACAAACGAAACAAAAGTAAACGATAACTAACCCATCTGACAAGTCTCGTGACTAAAAAAGGATTTGGGAAATTTGTTTATTTTTCATGTCAGACACACAAGTCGCTTGAAGACTGTTTATAATACACACGCTTGTTTATTTATCTATTTATTTAACGGTTTATGTACAAATATATAAACAGAAGAGAAAAATAAGGAACAGAAAAAACGTATCGTCGATTACAGATAGTAGTGGTACTAATACTACTTTTGATACGCCTTGTAGTTTAAACTATTAGGTGCGACAACGGGTGAGCCGCATATGTTGAATGTTGTTCATCAAAATATGTGGGTCTGTCCAGCAAAGAGTTAGAGTTAAGTTTATTTATGGAGAACTATGATGTTCACGTGTTATGTTTGACTGAACACTGATTGAAGGAACATGAAGTAGTGTTTATCGATGATGATTATTTAACCGTACAAAGTGAATTTGTGAGAAAAAGTGCTATTCGCGGTGGTTCTTTAGTTCGTGTTTCAAACAAGTTGAAATGTAAACAACGTTTAGATTTAGTTAATCTTTCTATCGAGCGCACTATTGAGTTGTTTTGTGTTGAACTAGAGCAATTCGTTGTAATCTGCGTTTATCGCCCTCCATCTGGTGATTTTATTAGTTTTGAATCGGTAATGGAGGATTCTCTCAATAGGTTAAAATCAAGTAATAAGAGTATAATTTTATTTGGAGATTTTAATATTAATATTTTAGATTACTCCACTAAGTATTAGACTTCTCAATCTGTTTAGGTCTTATAATTTGATTAACTTGTTTTTTGAACCAACTAGGATCACGGCATCTTCGTCAACTTGTCTTGATAATATATTTAGTAATTGTGATGCCAAAAATAAATTAGTGTTAAGGGACTTAACGTCTGACCACTGTGGGTTATTAGCTAGCTTCCCCATGACATTACATAAAAAACCGTATAAACTTGAATGCAGGCCTTATACAGCTAGTCGTTGTAACAAGTTTAAAAATAATATAGCTCATAGAATTACACCATCGTTAGTAGAACACGAGAATCCTAATGAAATTTACGGAGCCCTTTTTGATATTGTGCAAAAAGAATACCAGTCTATTTTCAAGACCAAAACCATTAACATTAATGGCACTTCCGTCGGCTTCAACCAATGGGCTACTACAGGTATTTATAAAAGTAGAGCGAGACTATACGAGTTATATGGTTTGAAAAAATACAGGTTTGATACTCCTTTCCTAGACTATGTAAAAAATATTCAAAATTATTTAAAAGATTTGTGCTATTGCTAAATCAAAACTCTTAAGCGAATCGATAAAAAAATCCAGTAATAAGGTAAAAACCACTTGGAAAATTATTAACAATGAAACGGGTAAGTCGGTTAAACAAGAAAATCAACTTGAGATTATGGTCGATAACAAATTAGTTAGTAAGGCAGCTGACGTAGCTGAGGCATTTAATGAGTTTTTTGCCAACATACCTATAACTACGACTTGCTCCTTAAATTCGTCCCCGTCTAAAGCTGAGAACCTTTTGAATAGTAGTGTGCCAAAATGTACTCGCTTATTTAACTTCGAACATGTAACGCCTAGTGATGTAATTAACGTCTTTAACGCTCTGAAGTCTAAAAACACTGGTGATTACTGGGGCATCTCCATTAAACTTTTAAGTAATATAATAGACATTGTAGCCCCCTATCTAGCTATTACTTTTAATAAATGTGTTGATCTAGGAACTGTTCCTCACCTCATGAAGAGTAGTAAAGTCATACCATTATTTAAATCTTGTAATAAAAATATCATTAGCAATTTTAGGCCTATTTCTATCTTACCAGCATTTAGCAAAGTATTTGAAAAGTTAATACTTAATCAGTTGCTAAGACATTTTAACTTAAATAGTCTACTTCATATGGCTTTACAAAAGGTCGTTCGACTGCAGATGCGGGTGTTGCTCTGCTGAAACACATATTTAATGCATGGGAGAAATCGCAAAATGCTATTGGAGTTTTTTGTGATCTCTCTAAAGCCTTTGATTGCGTGCGCCATGACACGCTTTTGCGTAAACTACGTCATTACGGTGTCCAAAACGAAGCTCTCAACGTAATAAGTTCTTATTTACATAATAGGTTCCAATGTGTAGATGTCGATGGTGTGAAATCTTCCGAGCTACCAGTTCAGTTAGGTGTACCTCAAGGCTCAATACTGGGTCAATTCTTGTTCTTAGTGTGTATCAATGACTTACCATTCTATTTAAATGATATCTGTGACGTTGTACTGTTTGCAGATGATGCCTCTCTTATTTTTAAAGTAGACAGGAATAGACAAGATTTTGAAGACGTAAACAGTGCACTCTCAATGGTTACGGATTGGTTTACGTCAAATAACCTATTTCTCAATGCCAAGAAAACGAAATGCGTGAAGTTCGTCTTACCGAATGTTAGAAATCTAGGACCCAACATCGTCTTAGATAAAGAACTGCTTGAAACTGTAGACTCGTCGGTTTTTCTGGGCATAACAGTGGATGCCAAACTTCAGTGGGGCCCACACATATGAAGCCTAGCAGAGAGGCTCAGTTCAGCCGCCTACGCCGTCAGGAAAGTAAGACAATATACTGACGTTGATACAGCTCGGTTGGTCTATTTTAGTTATTTCCCCAGCGTTATGTCCTACGGAATTCTGCTGTGGGGCAAAGCCGTTGATATTCAAAATATATTCGTCCTTCAAAAACGAGCTGTCCGAGCAATTTATCAGCTAGGAGCCAGAGTTTCTCTTAGAGATTTTTTTAAAGATATTGGTATTCTCACGGTGGCACCTCAATTCATTTTCGCCAACATCTTATATATTAGGCAAAATATACACTAATACACTAAAAACAGTGATTTTCACAATGTTAACACTTGAAATAAGAACAAACTACGTGCTCCCTTTCACCGGCTTCATAAGGTCCATAAGTCATTTGTTGGGCTTGGTATAACCTTTTATAACAAGTTGCCCTCTTCTTTACTAGATTTACCTTTTAATGCGTTTAAGGCTCAACCTTTGTTCAAAGGCATATTATTCCATTAACGACTACTTAAACGATAAGAACTGTTGGTCGCTGTGATTAACTCAAGACAATGTTCGTGTTTTTTCTCCAGAATCAGCTTACCTACTGACAGGGTATATGAGTTCATATATTTGTATTTTTTTTTTTTGACGGTATTAAGTCAATTATTTTGTTATTTTCATTTATTATTGGCATGATCTCTACTCAATACAATGTTTTTTAATTAGCTGTATTGCAATATGTGGTTAGCTAGCGACCTCGACAATTGATAATATTATTCTTGCCTGATGGCAGCAATTTCGTCATGCTCCCTTAGATGTCACTGCTTGCGGTAGCGTCGGGGGACGGGTTTCCTCCTTCCCTCAAATATGGCGAGGGGGGTAATGGCTGATCTTTGCGTTATGCTCGTGAACGGGTGCTGCTTGTGGTGACTGGTCGTCTTGCTGTCTATGGTTTTATTATTGTTACAGTAATTGTTCTGGTAATTTATTTCACTTTGATGGTCCTAGTTTATAATTTATTTATTTTATTTGTTTGTATAATAATTCCAGTATTGCATATGTAAGCTATGGCATGCCCTTTAGGCTTGGAGGCTTTTATTTATGTATTAAGCTTTATTTACATTCAATTTTTTTTCTCTTTTTTTGGCATTGGCGTGACTAGCTGACGTATGGCAATTAATTTAATGTTTTGGCAATTGTATAGAATCAAGTTCTTCTAACCGAATAGACAGCTGTGCTGATGGGGAGTTTGTTGCGCCACTTCTTCTTCCCAGCTAAAGCACTAGGAAGTGGTGAAGGGCGGGCGTTTTGGGGGACTGTCTTATGTAATTTTGACGTTCGAAAAGTGCTGACCTGGCTGAAAAGGGCTAACCTAATTTGAATAAATAACTTTTGATTTTGATTTCGATTTTATGACACAGTGGAAACATAGTGATCTTTCACTCTCCTTGCATACACTGCAACACTTTGACAGTTCCTAATGTCAGGAGGAAGTGAGTTCCACAACCGAACCGCGTGCACAGAGAAAGAGTATGAGTAGAATTCGGTTGAGTGGGGAGGGGATTTTAGGAGATTTCTAAGGTGCGACCTGCCTGGCGCATCAAAAGGACGGGCGTTGTGGAGTATATTAAATAGCAGACACAATATCCGAGAGTAACTGCGAAGTTGAATAATGTCGAGTTGTTTTATGAAAATAAACCTTTTTTTCCTGACTGTATGATTCATTTTGCAAGTTAGTGACAAACAACTTCTAGAACATCTATTTAATAAAAATGTAGATACTTCTGTACTTCTGTACTTCACGCACATCACATTTATCCACAGCAGCATGTGTCCGACAATTTCCAATTTCTCTCTGGATCTGACTAAAATCAGTTTACTTTCAAAGCGTGTAGCGGACACACCAATTTTCACTGCTCATATACGCGCCGTCAAATGCATCGCGTTTCGCAGTTTCCGCTTTTTTTAGAAAAACAGATTCCGTTCCTATTAAAGGGTATTGGCCGAATTTCGGGACTATGTTTATTTTTATTTTGCTGTAGTCTTTGGCCAAGATTGGATTAGTTTTTATCTTTTTGTTGTAGTTTTCGTGCGTGAATAGAGAATTCTTCAAACGCACCTATATGTATTTGAAATAGGCATCAATTTTGTTCATCATTTTTATAATCTTCATCATTAAAACTTTGAATAGTGATAGATGAATGATTGATGAAATGATTTTATTTCTTTTATTTGGTGTGCACACTTTCACATGTCAATCATATATTTTTTTTAAAAGCGGCCAAGTGCGTTTTGGACTCGCCCATGAAGGGATCCGCAGCAGCAAGAGTTGATTGAATGAAATGGAAATTACGATTTACGATTTAAGACGTATAAAAAAAACTACTTACTAGATCTCGTTCAAATCAATTTTCGGTGGAAGTTTGCATGGCAATGTACATCACATATTTTTTTTAGTTTTATCATTCTCTTATTTTAGAAGTTACAGGGGGGGGGGGCACACACATTTTACCACTTTGGAAGTGTCTCTCGCGCAAACTATTCAGTTTATTCATTCATTTTTGAAAACTTTTCTATAGATACCCCACACGTATGGGTATGATAAATAAAGAATTTTGAGTTTCAGTTCTAAGTATGAGAAAACCCCAATTTTTTTTTTTTTTTTAATCTCGAACTCAAACAAATCATTTATTTCAATTAAACCATTTACAGGCATTTTTGAATTGTCAAGGAGTCGGTCAGTCAGAAATATGAAGCTAGTTGCCCATTCCAAAGCGTAATAGGTACCCACGGAATAGTTTTTTCTATTCCGTGTAGGTACCTATGGAGAAGAACGGGCAAGAAACTCCATGGACACTCTTTTAAATAATATTTTTTTAACATATATCATAGTTACATCGATTAATGTTGACACTATAAGTGAGAACGATGTACAAAAAACCGTACACGTTAAAAGCGTCCAGAGTGCATCAAAACATAATTAAAAACAATCCAGCTAATTAATTATTAAAATATGCCGTGGCAGCTAAGAGATGACCAGTCCCAACTGACGGCGCCCGTTCACGAACATGACGCATGGATCAGCACCATTCAGCTCAACCATTTTGAAGGGAGCTAAATGATCCGACACACGCGCCACCTTCAGCGAGACATTTGAGTGAGCATGACATACTATCAGCCGCCAAGGCACATTCAAGTCAATCTATGACATTACCCGGTAAATGGTAGCTCTATAGTACAAAGTACTCACATCTGTGCAATGCATCTATATAATAAAAAGGAGATTGAGTTTATATAATGCAAATAAATTCTTACTATCTTCAGCAGCTTCAACAGTGTTTCAAATGTCAATTAATTAGTTGTGGTGTGGAGCAGGACCGGCATTAAGCCAGGCATTTTTATCAGTTATGTAATCCTCCAACCTATAATATGCCTGCCTGAATAGTGTGCGTTTGACAAAGGATTTGAATTTTATCTCATTCAGTTGAAGTATGTGGGGAGGTATTTTATTTTAACATTTTAGACAGCACCCCATGAAAGTTGAGTCTACTTTAGCCAGTCTGAAACCTGGTTGAAGTAATAGGTCCCGATTTCTAGTACTATAATTATGTCTTTCACCTCTTTTACTGTAAAGATGTAATTTTTTTCTTACGTACATGATGTTTTCATAGATGTATTGACAAGGTACCGTCATGATGTTAATATCCTTAAACAATTCCCTTAGAGAATCACGCCTGCGGAGATTATATATGGCTCTGATGGCTCTTTTCTGCAGAATAAAAATAGACTCGATGTCTGCAGCCCGTCCCCAAAGTAAAATACCGTAAGACATGATACTATGAAAGTAACTAAAATAGACCAGCCTCGCGGTATCTACATCAGTAAATTGACGGATTTTTCTGACAGCGTAAGCTGCTGAACTTAGCCGTCCTGCTAGAGATGTTAAATGAGGACCCCATTGTAGCCTTGAGTCGAGCGTGATCCCCAAGAAAACCGTTTTATCGACGAATTCTAGTTTCTCTTGAATCAATACTATCTCATAATCACTACTCTTGACGTTTGGTAAAGAAAATCTTATACACTTAGTTTTATTTCCATTTAGTACTAAATTATTAGCCGTGAACCAATTTTGGACCAGCAGTAGGGCGTTATTTACGTCGTCAAAATTTGAAGCACGTCTATCTACCTTAAAAATTAAGGAAGTATCGGCAGCAAATAACACCATTTGTGGTTGATTTATTAATAAATGGAGAATCTTAGTGCGGTTCACAGAATATATCTGTTTACCAAGTTTCAACAGTATAGTTCTTATAGTTTCGGAAAAAAGTGGCTGTGACATGCGGACGGACAGACATGACGAATCCATAAGGGTTCAGTTTTTTGCCATTTGGCTAGGGAACCCTATCAAGATGAGGTCGGCGTTTCCTATCCGACTACTCTGACAAGAAAGTCCAGACAGACATAATCTTATTCAGACCATATGCAGAGCATGTAGATTAGTGCCTGAAATTATATTTTGAGGAAAGAACCACACAGATTTAAGTGGACTTGTCCAGTCAGTGGAAGCATTAGTCAGTTATCGTGTAGCTCAACTAAGAACTTAAAGAGCTCAACGAATCGACGAACAATTTGATTGCCTGACACTCGTACCTAATATCTCCTGATTTTTAGGTAATTTTAGAATGAGTAAAAATGCAACCACTCAAACTCGAAGATCCTAATCTGGCGATACACTAGTCGTAGAATCTAAACCGCAACCATTAACGCAAAACTTTAGTTTTCCGTTTACCTTTTCCGTGTTAAAGTTTTTTTTTCTTATTATTAGACAGCGGTATGGTTTAAAATACAATTGTTTTTATTTTGACGACCAACTTAATTAATTAACCATCTGCAGGAACAATGTATAACATTCTATCCTATTAAACAAATCTCAGCCACAGCACTAATATGTAGTTCAACGAACAAACAAAACACAGCTGCATTTGTAGGTTACGAAAACCCTATAACTTTTTCAGAGGAAATTCTTACTAGACTGTCCAATCTTACAGAGGAATGAAACCCTATGACTCATTCAACTAATCCTTGAGACATCCTCGGACGCCATACTAAAGAATATCCTAAAAAAGATAAAGGTATTCTTCTAGTATTTTCTTGTTGTGGCCACTTTATGTTGCGACAAATTGGCAATATTAGCTCCGGTACCAACGTATAGCGCCTTTATTCGGGACAGCAATATTAGGACTTGGCAAGTCCCTAAGAGTTTGCTCTTTGGAAAGAGTTTCGGAAAATAGTTTTTGCAAAGTGTTGGGGGTAACTTTTTAATTAGTTTGTAAGGGAAAAGCAACAAAGAAGGCCTATCGTGAAGAGATGAATATACCCACATACAACCCTACAAGATTCTTTTAGCGCGTGGGCAAAATAGAAATATCGGCGCCATCTTGTTTTTAGGGTTTTGTACCCAAAGCGTGCCAACGGAACCTTATTACCAAGCCTTTGCTGTCCATTCGTCCGTCTGTCTGTCAGCGGGCTGTATCTCATGAACCGTAACAGGTAGACAGTTGAAATTTACACAGAGTTTGTATTTCAATTGCCGCTGTAACAACCAATAACAAAATAAAATAAAGTTTAATAAAGGACCATGGCGGATTTTGTATGAACCCCGTCCCCACCTTACAACAGTCATGGGATACGTGTCAATTTGTTCATTGGGACCCAAAAAACCCTTAAGTACCTGTATTAGTTGCAAAAACCATTGGGTTTATTTATTTAAAAAAATAGTTTTTGGCAAAAATATATTTATTTGAATACAAAAATGATTTTTCTTCCAGCTATGCTTTAATTTCATCACAATAACACTAAAAACTCAGTAGAAAGCGAGTCTTTTGCACCTCGCCTTAAGTAGTAAATAAATTACTTTGTGCTCGATGCAATAATCTACTATTTTCCACAAACAAAAAAGCTACCTAACCTAACCTAACCTATTAACTCATTAGTACAGCCAGAAGCCACTTAAGCTTAAGCTAGTAAAGTGAAGCTCTGGTTTATGCTGTAAGACATACGAAACAGAACTAGTCCAAAGAATCAAGCTTTACGTGCTCTTGACTGTACTAACAATTACATTTAGTCGTCTATTAAAATATTATCAAGCATTTGTGCTGGTGCATTAAAGTCAATATTCCGGGGGGTTTTTTTGGGTGGGAAATCATCAAAAGACGCTCTGGGTGGAGCGGGAGGGCGTTTCAGACTTTTACTGACTAAAACCCACCCGTGTTCCTTCAGTTGCCTGTGCCAGGGCCACGGTATCTCTTTTGAATCGTCGAGTAAGAATGGTCGACAAACCATTATTTTCATAGAAACGACAACCCTCACCTTCAAGTAGGTTTGCGTATAATCCTTTATAGCAGGTATTCCTAGTACTCGTAGTAGGCCCTAATCTCCACAATATCAACGTATTTTTGCATACACGTTTATGTATTGAAGATACTGAGTTTTCCCAATGTGGTGGAGAAATTAAATTAATTATTTTTTTATTATTATTTATATACACCTTAACATTTCTCATTTTGTGTATGAGATAGTCATGGTCAATGCAGTGAATTTGCAGACCTCCCTTATACATAATTCGCATCTAAAAGTTAAATCAAAGTTTTGTTATACCTTATCATGTAAGACATGAAAATAACCACATCAATTACCAGTCAAAATCAGTCATCAAAATCAACAGCTGCCCTCAAATTAGTCACGAACTCACTGTAGCCACTTTAAATCAGTTTGAACCAGTTCGATCCGCTTCAATCCGGTCCTTACCTGCTACCTGTTACCGGCGGCTGCGTCAACTGTAACAAACGAACCTAGCCTAGATAGACAACTCGATTTTCCGTCTAAAGGGAACATCTGAGACCCGTACTTGCTACAACCAATTTTCAACTTAAAAATTGTAAAAATAGAGACCAATTTTCAAGTTTGGTTGCAGAAGAATTGGTGTGTAGATCACAAAATCCAACATTTGAATATATATTTTCATATTGAATGTATTGTATTTAAATAAGGGAATTGTTTTGTTTTTATGTATTTTGTTTTCTCTTCTACTCTTCAAAGTAAAAGTCAAAACATTTATTTGAAATAGGCACTAAAAGACACGTTTGAACGTCAACATTTACATTGTAATAGAATTGATTCTAGGCGCCCCCACGTATTTTCGTATGGAGAGAGAGGGGGCAAGAAACTCCACCGTTACACTTTTAAAATGTTCAACAATATTTTGTATACATTAGTTAAATAATTAGAATAAAAAAAAAAAACTACCACAAATTAGTAAAAATTTTAGCAAATACAGATAAATAAATCACGTGATAGGTACATGGTGCTCACATATTTTACAAACATTGAGAAAGTATTTGATTTTCCTTAAATATTAACGAAATATTAACGTGTGAGTAAAGTAAAAATAACAAATAATTCAATAAGTAACTAGTATGATTTTATCTAATCTCTAGATTGTCCTATGGAGCAGGACCAACATTTTTCTAAGCATTCTTATCTAGGATATAATCCTCTAATTTGTAATATACTTTTAAAGTGTACTATTAACATGAGTATTTTGTTGTAACATTTAACACAGTACCCCATAAAAGATGGTATGTACTTTAGATAGTCTGAAAAATGGTTGATCTATTTTAGTTTAATTTCTAGTGTTAATACTATGTCTATCACATATTTTATTAAATAAGTGCAGATTTTTTTTAACATAGGTACATAACATTTTCATAAATGAACTGGCAAGGTCCCGTCATTATATTAATCTTCTTAAATAGTTCCCTAAGAGATTCGCGGCAACATAGAATGTAAATGGCTTCAGAGCCATTTACGTTCTACGTCGCCGCGAATCTCTGAGCAAAAGCAAAAGACGGCTGTCAGCAGCCCACTTTTGCAAAATAAAAATGGATTCAATGTCAGCAGCCCGACCCCACAGTAAAATCCAGATGACATAATGCTGTGGAAGTAGCTAAAATAAACCAAACGCACGGTTTCTACGTCTGTTAACTGTCTTATCTTTCTAACAGCATACGCGGCCGAGCTTGGTCGCCCCGCGAGGAACTTCTCGTCTAGGGTGATTCCTAGGAAAACCGTCTGATTAATAAATTCCAGTTTTTCTCCATTCAATATAAATGCATTCGGCATTTGGGTTTTTCTCATTTAGTACCAAATTATTTACCGTAAATCACTTGGATCTGAAGAATAGAGTTATTCACGTGTATAAAGTTTTTAATTATTTGATATATTTTAGTTAAATGATAAATGTTTTTTTTTCTGTAAATAGGTTTGTAAAAACACTTTTACACGTCAATCATATTTTAAAAAAAATAGATGATATCTGCGTTTCCTATCTGACTACTCTGAGAACAAAAACAAGCCGAAACAAACTCAGAGGTCACAGTCTCTTTTAAAGTCCAGACATAATCTTGGTCAGGTCATGTGAAGACCATGTGGATTGATTTCTGAAGTTGATTTGTCAGTTGTCGTGCAGCTCAACACAGAACTAAAGGAGCTAAACGATTTGACGAACATTACCAAAGAAAGGACATTTGGGTAGGCCGCATAAATTACTCAAACTGCCAGACCATGATTAAAAGTAATAAAAATGCATTAAAAAAACAACAAATCCACAATAAAATAATAATAATAATAATAAAATGAGGTGAGATGATATGACAGATGTCACCTCCGATAAAAATAATATGAACAAGATCCAACGAAATTGAAATGAAGAAACTATGTTGACAAGATCAGCCGCACGTCAAGCACGCCCACCACCTCCGGACTCATCGCTCAGCTCCGCCTCGCCGCCGCCGGTACCCAGCGCTACTGTGAGCGCTGTGACGACACCAGCCGCGGTAGTTGCGTCGAGCTCGAGCGACGAGTATTTCTCCCCGCCCACGACGCCACCACCTGCTCGTCGACGAGGAGGACGCCGGCCGCCGGACGGCTTAGGACCTCGAGGCCCACCGGCCTCTGATAGGGTCCCAGCTCCCGGCGGAAGTGTGCAGCGCATGAGATGGACACGATCCATCAATGAAAACGTCATGCGCTCATACTATGGGGCTACAGAGGGGGGAAATAATCTGACTGCGTACCGTGTTCGGATGCTCTCTCTTTTTCAGGTGCTTGAGCCAGCTGTCAACGTTTCGGCACAACGACTGTCGGATCAGGTGCGGGTCATCCAACGTAATCATATGTTGGATGACACTGTGCTTGATCAACTGCGAAGTGAAATGCAGAGTAGCCGTGTCATCGCCCCCCCGTCGCAGACTGTTGTGGTACTACCACAGTCCAACACTGATCAAGCTGACGAAGGAAGTGATGATAGGGCTACAAATGTAAGTACCCAGTGCAATGAGGAATTGAGGAATGCTTTGGAGTGTGCGATTCGGGAATATCGGTTCATGTCGCCCGAACTTAGACCACGCTTACCTCGTTTGCCCATGCATAACAAAAATAGGGCGCTGGTGGCGCTCCTGGATTCGCAGTTATCAAACTATTTTGATGACTGCGAAGACCTCACCGATACTCATTCGATTCTGTACTGCGCGGCTGTAGCGGCATGTCGTGTAGCTCACGTCAAATTTCCCAATGACTCTAGAGCTACGCGACCGAAACCAACCGTACCAGCCTGGCAGTGCAGAATTGAACACCGTATTGGTGGGGCCAGAGCGCTCATCGGCAAACTAATCTGCTTCAGAGACGGCAATACTCGTCCAAGAGTGATGCGCTTTGTGAGGCGGGCGTTCTCAGGGACTGATATAAGCTCCCAGAACTATCTGTCCTGCGTCACAGAGCGCATCGACTTCCTGAAGCAGAAAGTGTATGCATGGGCTAACCGTATTCGTAGGTATAAGCGGCGAGTAGAGCGATACACTCAGAATCGCACCTTCCAGAGCGATGAAAGGTGGGTTTATAGGGGTTAGGAGCGACCGAACCAAGGTGTGGCTGACACGTGCCTGCCAGATGATGATGCCATGTGTTCTTTCTGGCGCAGCATCTGGTCGGTGCCTGTCAGTCACACCGAAGGTGACTGGACTCGGGAAGTCGAGCGAGCCTGCAATCCAATACCAGAAATGGGGGCTATTACCATCTGCCCCCAAGATGTAGCTCGTGCAGTCCGTCCGTTGCCTAACTGGAAGTCTCCAGGGCCAGACGGATTGCAGAACTTTTGGATCAAATGGATCACAAGATCGCACGCTCGCTTGGCGGCTCAGTACCAGACGGCTTTGGAGTTTGGTTCGCTACCCCAGTTCCTAACAACAGGAGTTACCCACCTGCTCCATAAATCAGGTAGCACCGCAGAACCCAAAAATTATAGGCCGATCACGTGTTTACCGACGGTCTATAAAGTGCTTACATCCATTTTGAGAGCTAAAATTAACAAACATATAGACACCAACTCCATCATGTCTGCCTCTCAAAATGGATGTAGGAACGGGTCCCGCGGTACTAAGGAGCTACTCCTCATTGATATGGCCATTAGCCAACAGGTTCGACGTTCCCGAAAGGATCTGTCGACATGTTGGATAGATTACAAGAAGGCCTATGACTCGGTGCCACATACGTGGCTCATGAGGGTGCTGGAGTTGTATAAAGTAGATGCAACTCTGCGCACCTTCTTGATGGCATGTATGGGGCGATGGAGGACGGTCCTTCGCTATCCAGGATGTCGGAATATCCTGAGGAATAGCGAGCCGATAAGGATCGAGCGAGGCATATTTCAGGGCGATAGTTTGAGCCCGCTTTGGTTCTGCTTAGCCTTGAATCCTCTAAGCACACTGCTGGAGGATTCAGGTCTAGGCTATCGGCTGAGGAGAGGTGGTCAGGTTATATCTCACCTTCTGTACATGGATGATCTAAAACTCTTTGCCCCCAACAATTTGCAACTAATGGAGCTACTGAAAGTAACTGAAACTTTCAGTAGCGCCATCAGGATGGACTTTGGTGTGGACAAATGTGCGGTCATGCATGTAAAGCGAGGGGAGATTGTGGAATCCGTGGGAACTCAACTCTCGGATTCCATAAACCTTAAAGCCCTCTCCGCATCCGAAACCTATAAGTATTTGGGTATGTCGGAAGCGTTGGGCATCAA
This sequence comes from Dasypolia templi, assembly GCA_963555695.1. Taxonomy (NCBI): domain Eukaryota; kingdom Metazoa; phylum Arthropoda; class Insecta; order Lepidoptera; family Noctuidae; genus Dasypolia; species Dasypolia templi. The sequence continues at coordinate 4,062,830 of OY743137.1, read as the reverse complement.
TGGTACTGACATGAAGCAATCGTTGAAGGAGCGCTTCTTTGGCCGCCTGAAGAAAGTGTTAAATAGTCTTCTGTCAGGCGGAAACAAGGTGCGCGCCTTTAACGGTTGGGTCATGCCAGTTTTGATGTACTCTTTCGGCATACTCAAATGGACTCAGACCGAACTCGACGCCCTGGATAGGAGGGTCCGTACACTGCTGACTGCAAACCGAATGCATCACCCACGATCATCGGTAATGAGACTGTATATCCCGCGAAAGTGTGGAGGTCGAGGCTTTTTAAACGCTAAGACCCTACACAATCGCGAGATATGCAGTCTCAGGGAATATTTCCTAGAAGCCGACGTGGGGATGCATCGTGATGTGGTCGCGGTGGACAAGGGCCTCACCCCGCTCTCCTTGGCCAAAGAGAACTGGCGCAAACCTGTAGTGCTTGACACTAATGATCGCATGGAAGTATGGCAGAGTAAGGAGCTTCACGGACGCTTTTTCCGGGCCCTACATGGACCCGATGTAGATCTTCTAGCGTCCGTGACCTGGCTACGTTTCGGTGACCTCTTTGGAGAAACCGAAGGTTTTATTTGTGCAATTATGGACGAAGTTATGATGACGAACAATTACCGGAGATTTATTGTGAAAGACGGCACGGTTGACATCTGTCGGGCATGTCACCGTCCGGGGGAATCAATAAGACACATTATCTCCGGGTGTTCTCGTCTAGCTAACGAAGAGTACTTGCATAGACACAACCTTGTAGCTAGGATTATCCATCAGCAACTTGCTCTGAAATACAGCCTTGTGGAATCGGAAGTGCCGTACTACAGGTACGTGCCCGACCCAGTTCTCGAAAATGGAAATATCACTTTGTACTGGGATCGATCCATCATCACTGACAGGACTATTGTTGCCAATAAGCCTGATATAGTGGTGGTGGATCGAGTAGAGCGGCGCACAATGATTGTAGACATAACGGTCCCGCATGACGGTAACCTCGTGAAAGCCGAGAAAGATAAAGAAATAAAGTATCTTGATTTGGCTCGCGAGGTTGTCGACATGTGGGATGTGGACTCAGCAATCATTGTGCCGATAGTCGTGACAGCCAATGGCCTAATAGCCAAGAGCCTCGACAAACACCTGAGGAGGCTCTCGTTGGGCAGCTGGATCAAGGGCTTGATTCAGAAAGCGGTACTTCTGGACACGGCTCGCATTGTTAGGAGGTTCCTCTCTCTGGAGCCCTGACCGCCGGTAGCTTGGACCCTATTCCCGATACCGGTGGGATACTATTTTTTATATTTTTAAATGTATTTTTTTTTTTTCAGAGTTTTGAAAGTATATTTAAAAATGTAATTTATAAGGTTTTTAATGTAATAAAGGAGATAATAATAAATTCTTTATTTCACCAAAAGCCATCTTATTACTATACCAAGATCAAGGGCACATTAGGCTTATAACTAGGTCACAATAAATTTAATACTCTGACTCCTAAACTAGGTGTATGTGCCTGTGTCTTAGGAGTCAGTGATTCTCCGTAACAAACAAAGCCATATTACACTAAATAGGACGTTTTAACAATTAGCAAATGGAGTAAAAAAATAAAAATAATAACAGGATATAAATTTAGTAAAGAAAACACAAAATGAGAAACGTTTAACTGTATGGTGAGGTGAATAAATGTAGGGTTTGAGTGTGTGTGTGTAGTGAGTGAGTGTAGGATATGTGAGTGTGTCTATGTAGTTAGTAGCTGTAGGGTCTTTATAGTAAGAAGCAATTGGGTGTATCCAGTTCATCATTGTAAATTACCGAGCAGAAGATCCTCAGTGTTGTCATAACTTAGTGTTTGTAGATAATCTCTAAGTAGGTTTTTGCATTGATATATGGGGCAAGAATAAATGTTTAACTTTTTATTTAGGAAGTTGTACATTTTAATGCTATTAACGTAGAATTGGCGTTTGGCAAATACAGTTCTATGGCGTTCAAAGGGGAAAACATTGTGCTTAAGTCTGCCAGATGGTTCATTTAAAGGGCGGACAGAGTGTTTGCGTAATGTCGACAGGAGCACATAAAGTTGCCTGACAGTAAGTACCTTGCAATCGGAATAGAGCTGTACAGTGGGGTACCTACGCGGAAGAGAGAGCATTACCTTGAGGACAGCTCTCTGGGCTCTCTCGAGGCGGATAAATACATTTTGAGTGGCACCACCCCAAGCGGGTAAGCAGTACGTTAGGACAGAGCGGCATAGGGCAAAATATACTAATTTAAGCGTTTCGTAATCAGCAGAGTTTCTTAGCTTCTTGAAAACATATATCAGCTTACGTATGCGGGACGTGACTTTGAGTATATGGGGGTGCCAGTTGAGATGCTGATCAATGAGTACTCCTAGATACCTTACACAAGTGGATTTGGCGAGGGACAGGCAGCTACACTGCGCTAAGGAACCGCATGCGTGTGCTTTTAGGGTAAGGGAGGTCGAGGGACACAGATTTGACCGAATGGGTCAAATCTGTGTCCCTCGACCACACACCGACGAAAATTGTCTTCACATTCACAATAATTAAAATAACATAATACTTTACAAAGTAAATTAACATGTCATTGTATACATAAAGTCCGTCAATGCCAAAGTGTAAATAAAAATATGAAAATAATCTTGGTCATATCATATGAGGACCATGTAGACTGGTGTCTGAAATGGTCTTTTGAGGAAAGAACCACACGGATTTGAGTGGACCTTTCCAGTCAGTGCACGCATTTGTAAATCATCGTGCAGCTCAACTCAGAACTAAGGAGCTCAACGATTAGTAATATTTATTTTAGAAGTAAGTATGTATGTAAGTATATTTACACATTGTATATTTATTAGTTTTTTTTTTTAAATTGTATTTTGTTTTCTCTTCAACTCTTACACACGTTCGCGTTGTCTACATATATTATATTATATTCTCCTATCGCAGATATGCTGGAAGAGATTTCTTTAGAAATAAGCTACACCTTTGTACGTATTTTTCTGTTTCTTTCTTCTTCACTGATTATATGTGTGTACATAAATGGTTAAATAAATAAAATAAATATAATAATAACAAAATAATTTAGGGCGGCGGCAACATAAATTAATCAAACTCCACTCATAACCAGTTGTGGTCAAGCGTGACCTTAATACTATGTATCAATCAAGCTTTAACAAAACTGTGCTTTAGGGTTGCTACACCGAAGAAAGTAATAATATTATTATTTTGAAATTAAGTTTCTAAGTCAACGCATTAAGAAAATATGAGACATATTTGATATTCGCAAAAATCAAAACCTGCAAGGCACTTTCCGTTGACTAAGTAAAGGAACTGCCTCGTTGGTCTAGTGGTCGCAATCGCTACTGCTGAGCATGAGGTCCTGGGTTCGATTCCCAGGTAGGCAACGCGTTATTGGGTTTTTCAATCTGGCATTTCTCAGTAGCAGCCCGAAGTCTGGATTTGTGCCCTGTGGATGGCAATAGACTCGCCCCCCTCCTAAGTCAGCCAAGTATGCGAAAAGCTGCCTTGTGATGTGTGTACGTATTTACAACAAAATATCAAAAGAACTAAAAATTACTAAATAATACTAACTCATTTAAAAACAAACTACATATATAAATGGCTTAATGGACAAAACTTTTAAGACATTAAGATTTCTTTTAACATGAAAATATAAAATGGGTATGTACAGGTATTAATGAACATGTAAATGATGTATGATCCTAATGACTATTATTGTATCACCAATTAATCTGTGACATTGTATAAGTTCACCTTTAACTTGTGTACTAATTATTTTGCATGCAATTGATACAATATTCTGTGTAGCTAAACATGTGGAAATTTTATCAAAACCAGACTGTAACAACTTTATACCATGTTTTAGGCAAATAAAGACTTATCTTATCTTATCTGCCCAACCCTTCGGGGAAACAATGCGTGATAATATGTTATGTTACGTAAGTAAAGGAAAAGTAAGACCGAAAATCGTTAATTTGTAGCTTTTTATTTTGCGTCTATGTCGTATACAATCGATGCATGGGAGTTGTTTTGTTGAACATGTTTTTAACTACAAAACGCAACTATGGAACCCTTCATTGTGCGAAGTTCGACACGCACTTGGGCAGTTTTTAACACAAGAATCCTTCAAACACAGGCTTTACAATCATTTTCGCAGCAAATCAACTTACGTATCGGTAATAATAAAATGCAAAAACGGGTTTATATTCCAAAAAAGTTGTTTCTTTTCGGCCATAGAAGGACGTGAGTCAACCCTAACCGATGGAATATCAATCATTGTAATTAATTTCACACACGAGTTAATGTTAATTGTAGTAATCGTAACAGAGTGATGATTGATGATAGCAGCTTAATTAGTTAGTTTAATCAGTAGACACTGAGTGGCGCAAATGTAATGACACAGTTTCATGAAACCTTAACACATTTGGTTTCAGCTCGCTGGTCAGCCCGCGATTTCTTCTTTGATGACTTATTAAATGACACTTCTCGACGTCGCGTTATCTCCCGATTTTCATTGGCCCGCAAGGCCAAAGAAAATTGGCCGCCTGATCTGACCAGTTCCGACGTTTTTCTATGGCGTAACTATAAGTCGCCGGTTTACGTGAACAAGCCACAAACTTTATCAGCCCTAAAAACCAATATTCGTCAAGAAATTCTGAACATTATTAAAATGAGCTCAAATTTGCTTGCTTATTGAAACTGTGTGATTTTTCTGCCCCACCCAGTACATACCTACATAAAGTGTTACAATATGACCCCTGATAGTCGTGGGTACCGTAGTAATATATAAAAATAAGGGACCATATGAGATAACACGAAGCAATTTTTGGGTTAAAACTTAATTTATTATAATTATAACGTTGTATACGTTACCACCACTGTACTAGAAAGAGATATAAAAATCATCCTCGCTCTTAGGATTAGGCCGATCCACCAATGCGGGTTGGTAGATGTCACATGTCTTCGATTTTTTTAATTCTAGGGCATGCTGGTTTCCTCACGATGTTTTCCTTCGCTGTTTTGAGAGCAGAAGTGATAAAATTAAATACACAAAGTAAAGGGTCTGCCTGGGTTCGAACTCACGACCTACAACTTGTAAGTCGGGGCCGATACCACTGGGCCACCATTGATCTCTGAGCTCGTAACTACCTGAGCTCTAGTAATTTCGAAGGCCTTTTGTGCTCACACGTTATTCTTGCCGTGAAAAAGGACACGTTTTTTTTACGGCATGGTTTATACGCCGTACCGTAAAGAAACCGTGTCGTGTACAAAGGGCCTTAAAACAAAAATAACACGGTTCTCATTACGAGGGCCTGTTCCTTTATGGTTCTCAAACCTTACCTGAATAAATCATTTACTTCAGCTGTTTTAATAATAAACTTTATTTACAGGTATCTTTTGGCTCCACATCGCCAGCCTTGAGTGACAGGACAGAGTTCCCTCTGTTCTGCCGCACTGTCGCTCCTGACTCCTCACACAATCCTGCCAGAATTGCATTCATCAGGTAAATCAACATTTTATAATAATTTTTATTTTTTTGAGATCGGTTTTCTCTTGACTCTAGTCTAGGTCAGAGGTGACAGAGACAAAGTCTACGATGGAGTGAGCTTACCAAGAAGAAACCTGTTCACTCTAACTTTGAAGAGATTCGGGTTGAATGCGTTCGGGAACACAGATGCAGGTAGTGAGTTCCACTCTTTTGTCGCGCGCATTATGAAGGATGTTTGAAAGCGCTTAGTGCTAATTGGTGGAATGGCAACTACTTATTTTCTCTAAATTGCCGGTCAGATTTTGATGCCCCTTTTGCACAAGTGTTTTAGATGAGTATCACTAAACAAATATCAAAACCGTATCCCCATTGGTCTATTCAGCATGTAACAAAAACCCTGTCCGATCCAATAACGGCGTATTCCTGGTTTAAATACGTACTAGAAATTATAGTTAAAAAAAAACTCATAAAAACCATAAGTTACTATTTTTTTATTTTTATGAACCATGCGAAATTGAACAGTAAATATGGTAAATTTTCATGAGTTGACAAAACTCAACCGGTCAGCGAAATCTTTTTATTTTTACCTATTTTTATTTCAAAGGACGCCGCCCTGCACTAGCCGCGCTGTAGGTACTCTTTTAACTAGTCCTCGACCCTTTGATGTAGCCGACTGGTTGCCTACTCGCTCTACTTGTTTGTCGCCGGTTTCACGTGGAGATAGCTTGCGATCGGATGTCCGTACGTATCACGTGCCGCTATTGAATCGCGAACCATGTCGTATTCCAATCAAAAATATTTGAATATGTTTATTTTTATTTGTGAGTGAGTGTGAATCGGAAATCGAAGTAAGAGCTCGGATTGTGGAAGCTTTTGACTCACTCAAATCGTACACAACTGCGCTGCGAAGAGTACGTGCAAATGTTCGAGGTAGACAAGTGGAACATGAGGTTTGCAACAAGTAAGTAAGTAAGTGTTTTAATGAACTGATAGCTACAGTCGGTACATTGCCAAAAGCACATCACATTAACTCAATAATAATTGTTTCTTGATAAACAGAAGGTCAGAAATCAGGGTCACTATGCGTCTATGCCTACAATAAAATATCAGCTGATGCTCAGGCGGCTTCTTTGACACGAAACTGAAGGTGAACTTTGTCGAGCGATCAGTGTTGCCTTTGGTATGATTATTTAAAATTAATTATTTTACATACATATATACATAAACTCACGCCTTCTTCCCATGGGGGTAGGCAGAAACCACAGAACGCCACCTGCTACGTTCCTTACATACTCCTTTTGCCTCGTTTTTTCATACATCTGGTCATACACGAGCGCCGGTGGAGAGTACTTCGCACCTGACCTTTCTGAAGAAATCACCAATAAGGTAACTTTATGTCCTCCTAGAGCGTCCCCTCCCGGCGTTTCCACTCACATCTGCCATGTAAATACCTTTTGTTAGTCTTCTTTCATTCATCCGCTTAACATGACCAAACCATCTAAGCATACTCTTTTCAATTTTTATCACATCATTCCTCACCCTATCATTCAAAGTCACACTACACATGCTCCGCAAGGAACGCATTTCCACAGCATATTCTGCTTTCATGCTTCTTTTGCCACACCCAACATTCACTTCCATACATAAGCGTAGGCACCAGCACACTATTGTGAACAGCCAGTCGTGCCTTCTTGGACATCAACTGGCTGGTCACAATTGCACGTGTAGCACCATTCACTTTATTTCCAGCATTCACTCTCCTTTCGACATCTTCATCAACCTTTCCATCCCTTGTAAACAGACTCCCCAAATATACGAACTCACTTACTTGCCCCACACTCTTACCATTTATTTTCACATCACACACCGATACATCCTCTTCTCTTTCAAACACCATGACTTTCGTCTTATTTACATTTATATTCATTCCTTTCATCTTATACGCTTCATCCATCACAGTCACCATGTCTTGCAACTGTTCTGCTGACGATGCAAGTAGCACTTGATCGTCTGCATAGAGCAGGCATTTAACAGGCAACTCATTCATCGTCAATCCACATTCACCCTCTTTCAAATCCTTCAGTCAGTTATCCATGTACAGGTCGAACAGCCACGGTGACGCTACACAACCCTGTATAACACCCCTCGAGTTGGAGAACCAGTTCGTGAATGCCCCATTTATCCTAACACCAGCACTGGAATCCTTGTATAAGGATTTCAGTGCACGTACCAAGCGCCAGTCCACCCCGTACAAGGATAGTGTCGACCACAGTTCTTCCCTGTACACACTGTCATAGGCCTTCTCCAAGTCCACGAAAGCACAGTAGACTTTCTTATGCTTTGCCAGATTTTTTTCGGCTATGCATCTTAAGGAGAAGATTTGGTCCATACAGCCCATTCCCTCTCTAAATCCTGCCTGCCATATTTTGTCATCTGTCACGCTTATCACTCTGTTTATCAAAACCTTCGCATACAGTTTGCCGACAACACTCAAAAGACTAATGCTGCGGTAGTTTTTACACTCCTGCTGAGAGCCTTTTCCCTTATATAGTGGTACGATTACAGCCTTAAACCAATCATCCGGTACACGGCCATATCTCCAACACATATTAAAGATTAGGCACAGCAGGCTTGCCACCACCCCGTCACCGCCCTTAAGCATTTCAGCAGACACTCTGTCGTACCCTGCAGCTTTGCCGACATTCATCCCTTTCAGCGCTCTTACAATCTCATCTATTTCTATATCATTCTCTTCATCTACTTCTGAGCTTGGGTCTTCAAAACTGGCGCCTGCCCAGTTAGCCACTCCTTGCACACTATCCTGACAACTAAACAAACTTTCAAAGTATCCCTTCCAGCGCACTATGTGGAGGTGCCTAAGAGGGCCTGGCCATAAATACATTTTGTAAAAATCGGCTTAGGTACTCGTATTATACCTCAAACTGTAGCTAAGAAGTTAATCTACTATATTATACATAAATTATGTATGTGGTCGGTACTAGTTTATAAAAAAGATCATCTAAACACGATCATTCCTAAACTATCACAAAACGATCTGAATTTGTATTTTTTTCAAGATTATTTTCTAGCCACCTAGCAATGAAAACTATACAAGTATTATACCATTACAGAAAGCTTATACTATGTACTTTTGACTGATATGCATAAAAATGCTATATATGTGTAAATATATTTACTAGAAATATTAATCTCGTGACATATCATTTTTGCGTACCTGAAACTTTCAATTAGAGTTTTGACAGTTGCCGAAATTTGCCGAAGGTCTGGAAATTATGTTATTTGATAGGAAATTTAATATTATAATAAAATAAGAAACGAAAAGTTGCAATTTCGTTGCACAACATATGTTAATCTATTATAGCATAAACCAGTAAAAATCCTACAAATACGTAGGTGATACTATTTGACTACTTGCTTATTATAGGTCTTATTTGTGACATTTTATTAATTGCGGTTTACGTTAAGATAATGTATCGAGTGTTTCCCACCATTTTTTAGTTCACATACATAATAAATTATCAATTATACATATCGTAAACCGCATAACCACACAATGATAATTCGTTCTTTCTACCACAATTTTGCACACGTTTCAAATCAATATTTTTATATAAAATAGATCCCTATTTTAATACTCAATAATTACATACGTTTTTCGTTCGTCATTGTCGTTACTTAAAGTGTAGTAACCTAACCATCTACCTTCTCGCAACAATGAGTGCATTCAACTGTACCAGACGTGACTTATGTCTTGTTTTAATTGAAAGTGACGGGAATTATGTTGTTGCTTTATCAAGTTATATACGGAATAATTTGACCAACTTTTCCGAGGCAAATATCGCTAAGATTGTAGCAAGTGTGCAAAAAAATCTTATTACAAACTTTCGTCAACGTTACACAAAATCTGGCAGAAATAAGCAAATATTTTTAAACAAGAATAGCGTTTGGTTGGACGTCATATTTACTGTGAATCTGGAAGAACCTACTTGTGAATCCGAACCTTCGACATCAACAGGAAAGCGAGGACGCCCTTCGAAAACCTACGAAGACAGTTCCGATAGAACACAAAGACGAAAAAACAAGGAGTTGCTTGAAACATGTGGCCTTGATTTTATACTGAATTCATATCTTCAGGGATTGAGATCTCAAGGGGAAACCGAAGAAGCATTCATTGTCGAAATTTTACGAGTATTGCCCATGGAAAAAAAAAGTGATATACGTCAAAATCTCCTAAACGAACCGGTTACATTTAACAGCGTACTCTAAAGACGAAGCTCTCAGTATTTTCATCGAGTTGGACCTTAATATGTCACAGTATGAAAACATGAGGAGTTACTTAATCGCGAAGAATTGCTTATTATTTCCATCATACAAATCAATTCAGGAAGCTAAAGGAAAGTGCTACCCACCAAGATCAAGCGTAGAAATTAATAATATTAAAGCAAAGGTGAAACTTCAAGATCTGCTGGATCACACTATTGCAAGAATTTTACAAATTGATGGTGTATACAAAGTTGGCAAAACACATTTAATGCTTTATTCTAAATGGGGCTGTGATGGTTCAAGCGGACAAAGTGAATACAAGCAAGTCTTAGTTGAAGAAAGTGAGTTAATTTCTGACACTAATTTATTTATAGCTTCATTAGTGCCTCTGAAAGTTGTAAATATTAATACAAATGAAACTGTGTGGGAAAACCCTGTTCCATCATCAGTAAGATTTTTTAGGCCCATTTTAATAGAGTTTTCAAAGGAGACACCTGAAAAGACAAGAAGTGTAGTTAATGAAATTGAAGCTCAAAAGGACGCTCTTACACCAACTTTAGTCAATATAAATGGAGAAGGTATCGAAATTAAACATACATTATTTTTAACCATGGTTGACGGGAAAGTGGCTCAAGTTTTGTCAGAAACTTCATCAGGTGCTGTGTGCACTATTTGTGGTGCAAGACCAACAGAGATGAATAATTTAGAAAAAGTGCAAAATAAACCCGTTGATGAAAATGCTTATCAATTTGGGTTATCGACATTGCATTGCTGGATTCGATTTATGGAGTTAATTTTACATGTATCCTATAATCTAGGCTTCGAAAAATGGTCTGCTACAACAAACGAAAACAAAGATTTGAAAAATCAAAAGAAGGCATATGTACAAAGAAGGTTCAGAGAAGAACTTGGTTTAAATATAGATAAACCTACACAAGGTACTGGTAACAGCAATGACGGTAATACAGCTAGAAGATTTTTTCAAAATTATCAGTGCAGTGCAGAAATTACTGGTGTGGACGAGGAATTGATTAAACGATTTTATGTTTTACTTCAAGTTATGTCAAGTGGAAAAGTTATTAACGCTACAAAATTCGGTCAGTATGCTTTGGATACAGCACAAAGATATGTTAATAAATATATGTGGTATTATATGCCATCATCTGTCCATAAAGTCCTAATTCACGGTGGAAGCGTCATTCGGCATTATTCAGTGTTACCCCTAGGACAACTTTCCGAAGATGCGCAGGAATCAAGGAACAAAGACTATAAACGATTCAGACTTCATCATGCTAGGAAATGCTCTAGAATAGCTACAAATGAAGATGTTCTACATACACTTTTGTATACTTCGAACCCTTACATAACAAGTTTAAGAAAACCATCTGGTAAAAAGTCTATGGAACTTATAGATGAAGCTTTAGAGTTAGTTGAATAATACAGTGTTTTTTTTAGTTAAAAGTAATGGTACATAATAATAGCAGAAATCATTTTAAGAGTTTAATTTGTGTTTATTATAGCATTTAAGGTCATATTATTTAAATATAGTAATAAATTTCTGAACATTTTTCAACATTTCAAGTTTACTATTTTTTTTTAGACAATCAACATATGATTATATCCATTAATTGTATATTATTTAAAAGTACATTTATTCAAGAATACACAAAAAAAAATCAGCAGCAAATCTATGAAAACATGGAAGTTATGGATTTATGACCCGAAACTGACTCAATCTCCACATAGTGCAGCGGTCCAAGACCTTACTTTCTTCGCTCAGTATACATCCATCTTCTGCTCTTATAACATTCATACTCGATGTTCCTGTCACTCCGCGAGCCAATCTTAACTGTTTCCAGAACAGCTTATCATTGGCTCTGAAGTTATCGGAGAACTTCTTGTTATACTTTTCTTCCTTTTCATCCTTTTTCATTTTTACCATCTCTTTCACTTTAGTTTTCATTTCGGAGTATTTCTTCTTCATTCTTTCCAAATCATCGGTCACTAAATGATTACGTATTTGTGTACGCAGTACGATACCAAATAATACCCTTCAGGATCGGACAGGGGTTTCGTTACATGCTGTAGGCTACTTCCCATACAAATTTGCCCAGGTTCCTTCGGTTCGTAAGAATTAAGAATACGCTATGCTTTTGCTACAACGTAGCGATGCCTTACTACGTACGCTACGCTTTCGTAGCCCATGGCTACAATCTCGTAGACCTTTCGAATATTAATGTTCCGGAATCGAAGCCCCCTTGTATATTGCAGGAACCAATCGTTCAGTCGATTTAGTCCATGTTCAACCACCAAAATCTTTAATCCCGACCATGTTGAACCTCTAAATGTTATCCATGTTCAACCTCTGGGGGGTTAAACATAGACTTTTATTTTTGAATGTCTTGAATCCACGTTCAACCCTCAATGGACAGTAACACAAAAGTTTTCCCCATCTACCCTAAATTTATTGCTATTAGCTACATTTCTTAAGTCTGCTTATCCGCTGTTTGCCCTATATTTCTGCAGTTTCTTTGAAATACAAATGAGTTTATTCTTTCTCATTAGTAGTTTGCCGGTTGTTACAAGTGCATAATTTTATTAATAGTTATTTTTAAAAAGGTAATATTGAAGTGACTTTGACAGTGGCAGTTATTGTATTTCTGATTATGGCTGAGATTCCGTCTACGAGTAGCGGATAATTTAATTTGGATTTTGTGACTACTAAGTGCGGAGGACGTGTACTACTTTTAGCAGGCCATCATTATACAAGCTCTACTTACTGGCGTTGTGTTAAGTGGCCAAAATGTCATGGAACTGTTACTATTATGGAAGCACAAAGACTAGTTATTGAATTAACAGTGCCCAACAAGTTCTGCTAAAATTGTGCAGTGCACTGCTTCTTGGTGGGAAATCCTCAAATGACTTCTCCCGCTCTGGGTGGAGCCACCCAGAGCGGGACCAGAGGCATCGGCTCTATCGGACCCCGTCATTATGTGCTGACGTCTCTTTGAGGCGCGCGTGGAACACGACGCGCCTTCGACCCTGGCCTCATTACCGGCCCCGCAAGCCCGCGCCTACCCCGCCTACATAGCTGGGAATCTGCATTCAACTCCCGACGCCCAGGGCGTCTCCAGGACGTCTGGGCGCAAGGCTCTCTACCTCATGCACTCCGCCTCCTCCTTCGCGAGCATTACTGCTTTGCAGAAGGAGGTGACGGCTTTCCATTCCCTCTCACTCCATATCGTGGCCGACCAGGGTCGGACGCGAGAGATTGCCGCCGTTGATCGCCTCCGCGAGGACATGGCGGTGCTCCGCCCAAGCTGATCAGACTTCCACCGTATGCTTCACCGTGTCCTCCGGGCGATCCACGCGATAGTGAAACCCAGGCGTTTCCTCCCGCCTTATGCGAAACAAGAACCTCCTGAAACAACCGTATTCGGTGAGGACCTGTGTCAGGCGGAAGGTGAGGACGCCACTCCTCGAAAAGGAGACTTATCGCCGCTATTGTGGCGTGCCCAGCACTGGGTTGCTACAATCGCACCCATGAGATCCCGCCGGAGCTCTGTCCGCTGTATCGTGATTTCTCGAGGCAGCGGAGTTACACCCCGGCGTTTTGCTTCCTCGCGCCACTCCCAAACGTGCGCAAGGGCTTTTGGCTCCAGATCGCATTGCGGCAATCCGGCCAGGAGGCTCGTCGCCTCGCAGGCTATCGTGCGGTACCCCCCGACCGGCTGGATGGCCATGACCCTTTGGGACGCGTTCAACCGGCGAGCCCGGTCGGTGCCTTAAAGATCGCGCCAACACCGGTGCCCCGTAAAGGCACATGGACCCCACGACCCCCGCGTAGGGCCTCCGGCAGGAGGCCTATGGACCCCCTAGATTGGGCAGTAGCCGCTTCAAGGCAGCCCCAGCCCGCTCCAGTCTGGGAGTGGAAGTACCTGCCCTGAAGTAAACGCCAGAACTAAGCCGAAGCCAGTAGGTATTGAAATTTGATACAAAATTCAATTTGCTTGTAATTTTCAAAAGCTGGTTTCACAGTGTCTGAATAGGTACTCAGATAATTTTAAAAAATATGCAATTACCTAGCGTTAAATGGTTATTTAACAAAAAAAAAATACTGTCTGTCACAGCCAATTTGCTCCGAATCTACAAGACTGATAAAGTTGAAATTAGTACACATATGAATTTCTGTGACCATCAAACACCGCCGTAGTATAACATAAATAAACGAATATTGAATCTGAACTTTTGGAGGGGAAAACTAGACAGTTAAAAACAAAAGTTTTGCAAACTGTACCGTGTTACGATGTCGAATGAAAGGGCTTGTTGTGAGGGCCTCAGACATATTTTTTTGTATATTTGTAAAATAAACAGTTTTGAAGTTATTTAAGAAATTATACGAAAATTTACCGCCCCACCCTTATTTCGGAATCTACCGAGCCTAAAATTTTGATTACAAAATTAAACAATTAAGATTACAGGAAAACCTATTATATGTCTGTGGTCTTAAAAAACAACAGGAAGTTATACAATAGACCAATAATGACTGACATAAGGCGGAGTAAACAGTTATAGGCACCTTAGGACTACCTAAACGTCTGAGATTAAAAAAAATAATTGATTAATTTCCGAGTCTATGTGGGGCGCCAAGGATGGTGCTTCCTTGATCAAGCGAAGGACAGTTACGGGCTGTTAGACGACAAAAAATAGTCAAAATTGGGCCAAAATGGATTCCGATCTGCAATCAATCAATCGTGGGAGATTTCGGAGAGAAAACTTTACACATTTTGTTTTGTCAACATTAAATATTAAGAGGTTACATTTCTGCCACTGGTTAACGGCATCAAAACCACATTGAGCATGTTAAAACGTGCTGCCCCATTAGCTACCTTTGAAAACAAGGGCAACAATTTTCCCATTTAGGATTTCAGGGTCACAAAGGTCATTAACGTATATGAGTAATAGAGTAGGTCCGAGGATACTACCTTGAGGAACTCCGTAGGTAATGGGAAGGTCGTCACTTGTCCAATCGCCAACTCTGACACATTCATATCTGTTACTAGTCGTAGAAGAGTAGCCTGTGAAGAGTTTAAGCTGTAACCCCCTAATGCCCCTACGCTTAAGTTTGACCAAAACCTGGGGGCAGAGACTGTGTCAAAGGCATTTTCCAAATCGAGAAAACTTGCCAGAACTTTATTTAAATAATAAATAATATTGACAATTAAGTCTGAGACATTATGAACTGCATCACTAGTATTTTTATTACATCTAAACCCGTCATTAGATGCAGAAAGTAGCTTGGAAGTTAGCTTACTTCTCTAAGTAGTTAAACAGTCTTTTATTCATGAGTTTTTTTCAAAATCTTTGACAAAGTAGTTAATATTGAAATTGGTCTATAATTATTAATACAGTTAAACTTAAATATGGGCAGGATTTATGAGATTTTGAAGGCTTATAAGTTCAGGATGTAAATGCCAAGTTACAAATAAAAGTTAGTGGCGAAACCAGTATCTGTAAGCAGATCAGGTTCATATGATTCGTTTTGACGAGTTGAATAGCTTGGGGAGGATCTGATGGTGGAGTCAGGAGGTGGAAAGTGGAAGTCTTCAGTGGCTCAAACTCAAACTCAAATCATTTATTTCAATTAAACCATTTACAGGCACTTTTGAATTGTCAAGGAATCGGTCAGTCAGAAATATGAAGCTAGTTGCCCATTCCAAAGCGCAGGAGGTCACTATGGAGAAGAACGGGCAAGAAACTCCATGGACACTCATGGCTACGAGTAAACCCCTCTATCTAGGTGTGGTGGCTTGGCGATTGTTTTCGACGAGTCCAATATATTGCACTTGGTGTCGAGGGTCTGATAATAACAATAATAAACCATTTATTTCTGGCTACAATGGCCCATAGATATGTACGTTACTAAACTAACATTTACATAGTATTAAAAACATTTTTGTAATAAATATAGCTTAAAACTATGTTAGTAGCACTTCCCTAGCTTGTTCTTGTGTTTCAAAATCCTAAGTATTTTGATCTTAGGACGCCCGTAATCACATTGCTAAGTTTGTACCGCTCCGTATTTCACGGCTCCAAATTAAAAATGGTCTCATTTGAAGGCGATCTCTTCTATGCTCTTATGATATAAAGGCATATTATGTAACCTTCTCTAAAATTATGAAGGAAAAGGTTAAATAAAATCTTTATAGAAGTAGTTTTGGGATGAATTTAATATAGTTGACTTAAAATAAATTAATTTCACGACGAAAATCTTATTTCACTCGATTAATGAAGCAGATTATCTCGGAACTTCGCCGTCTGCAATTTTAGAATAAACGTTTGTGTTTGAATTTGGCATACTATCTAAATTCATTAATAATTGCAAACGGAAATCTGCTAAATTAGGCTACCTGCCCCTGCCATTTCCAATTATTTTATTTATATTAATTTTTTAACTTCTTACAACAATCTTTACAGATCTTAGACCTAATTCGATAGTGTAGCTATCAACTATTATTACCTAATATTATATTACACATGATGAAATATGTACATAATGAATAAAACAAAACAAACTAAACTACAATTAAATTAAAAAATACCTACTTAAGTACAAACATAAATATAACAAGTTTACATCAAAATATAAAAAAAAAACAAAATAGTAGATATTAAAAAGAAAATACAAAATCTTATAATTATTTACTTAACATAACTTATTACATTATAGAACTTTGGCGAATTCACTCAAACTACATGAAAATACATCTATTCTCTCGTGGACTTCGTTTACAATGTGGATTGTTCGGCTGAGGGGGGTTTTAGCCAGGAGATTGGTCCTGGCTACCGGTACGGCCAGCAGTTGTGGGCGCCGCCGCCTCCACACGTATCGGTCCGGCACGCACAGCTTCAGGTGACGCAGCACTCCCGGGTTATGTGCTACACCACGCATTAGCTTAACTAGATACGCGGCGAGAGTGAATTCCCGACGCACCCTGAGCTCATTATACCCCACCATACCCAGTACAAATAGTGTAGGGTACATCAATGGATAGAACGAGTATACCCCTTACATTTTAAAATACTACTACTTTAAAATACTATAATATACTCATATACTTTAGTCATGCACTTTTAAACTACAATCCATCAAATAAAAATATAAACAAAACTGCGATAAAAACTTTCAAATAATAAAATTTTAACACCATCTAACAACTCCACTACAAGTGCAACGTCTAAGTGGCCTCATAATTCAAAATAAACACAAATAAAAAATACAACTTGTCTCGCAAAGTTCAGACCGAGAGTTTAATAAAAAGTATACACAGTACAGACTGCTAGCAACAGTTTCTTATTTAGATTTGCACGAGAACTGGTATTTTGTTGAGGGTAGTTTTAATGAAATCACGTTGCTGCTACCTGCTACTTCCACACAAAAGAGCAACTTATTGCTGTAACTGAATTTATTTCGGAGTTCATTTGATTTGTTATTTGTAGCAGTGGAGACGGGGAAGTTATTCAAGTTTATATTCAAGAAGTTAATTTTTGGTAGCTACCATGCTAGCTAAAGTATATATTTATCCACATAAGAAGGCGATACATATCTTCTTCAACTACCTGTATCGATCCATAGTACATCTCATAATATTGGACTACACATAAAAGCCAAAAACATGCAATAGTATAAACAAAATTCGATGTTCGTGTCTGTTTGTGTGACAGCTTTCTTCTGTAAAAGCTCCCGCAGACAGGCGCGACTTGTCGCACGAGGTGTCGCATTACGACTCTCTTTTCGTAGAAGAAAATTTCTACGGATATACAGGTTGAATTTTTGTAATGCCACCTGAAGGGAAAGTCCTCTTAATACTGTAGATAGAAAATTTTAATCAAAGAAAACATTCTTTTATTTTTAACATAACATAACATCACGCCTTGTTTCCCCGAAGGGTTGGGCAGAGGTGTACCTATAGTACAGCCACATTACGCCAGTTATGTTTAAGTCCCATGTAATAGGGGGCGAGCCTATTGCCATCTACCGGGCACAAATCCAGACTTCGGGCTGCTACTGAGAAATTCCAGATAGAAAAACCCAATAACACGTTGCCTGACCTAGGAATCGAACTCAGGACCTCATGCTCAGCGGTAGCGATTGTTGTAAATAGAAAGAAAACTGCATTGCACATACTAAAATCTGTATTGACTATTTCGATTTTAATCTAAATGTTTTAACATACATTACTTTGGATCATTTCCGAAGGCTTCAAGCAGAGATGCTGCCGAAGAATTAGGAACAACCCACACTCGAGTACTTAAAGTGTTGAAAAAGTATTAGTATAAATGTTATCGTGAAGGTCTGTTGGTGCAAAAATTGCATCCTGGGGATTGTGAGAGACGATTAAAATTTTGTCAAAACATGCTGAGAAAGATTTACCGTAACCCTAATTTTTTGAGTAACATTGTCTGATCTGACGAAACCAACTTCAGCAATAACGGCATGTACAATCGCCCCAATAACCACTATTGGTCTCGAGTGAATCCAGCACCCTAATTGCGTAACACATTTTCGTAAACGATTACGTCTAATCTGTTTGATTTTGACAGTTCAACAACATTCATTGCGTTATTTACATTGTTGAGCAGAGTTTTTATAGAACTTATGAAGCAATGGATTAGCAATCTGTTTCAAAACGATTCAGATTCAGATTTATTGTGTGTTACGCAATTCGGGTGCTGTTCGTGTTCATGAAACTAACAGTCAAATAAAATTTTCATTCAACGTTTGGTGGGGGATTATGAGAAATATTGTAGGAAGGTCATTTAAACAATGTGAAGTATTTTGTATCTTGAAATACTGGATCTCTTAATAAATGAGTTATTTGGTTTCCCCGAAGCAAAGGAAGAGCCAGCCCATTACAGCAGAATCACTACTGCCTACATTAACTATTTTAATAACTGGATTGGTACAAACGGCACACGTCAGATGGCCCTTTAGTTTTTTTTTGTGGGGATATGTGGAAAATCAAATTTACTTTAAATCTTATGTGAATGTACACGAGTTGAGAGTTGAAGTTCATATTACGATTTATAATATTCACCACCACACGTTATTAAAGGTTAGTAGAAATGAATTATTTTGGAGAATAAATTTGTGTTTCAAAGAAAATGGAGCCCATTTCGTGCAACTATTTAGTTAGTTTATCATTTTTTCAAAATAATTCAAGATTTCATGGTTTTCTTTTCATTTAATTTATTGAGTTTGTTGAGATTTCATTCTTATACTTGATCCTAACGATCGATGCAATAAAAGTACAGGGTGTAATTTTTACAGATTTTTGTCGGTTTGATTCCCGGGTGTGGCAAGCGAATTTTCTAAAATCTTTGAATGCAGTTTTCTTTTTATTCAAAAATAAAGGACTATTTTCTTTGAGCAAAATTTTCTATCTGCAGTATTAAGAGTACTTTCCTTTCAGGTGGCATAACAAAATTCCACCCTGTATATCCAGAATCGCGTCGTACTGCCGCCGCGTCGTGCCTTTGAACCTTTAAACGACACGATGGATTTCGATGCAGTTTTCATATTCATTTAAAAAATGTATTCCGGAAGGTTCATGTGAAATCATGTGTCATTACATTCATTTTACACAAAAACATAATAAAAAATCTGGATGTGTTGTCAAGTCCCAAAAACCGTGCAAAGCTAGCGAGCGAACCCGCCCCATTGAATAAGCGAACCCGTCCCATTGAATAAATGTTTAAAATAGTCATTTAACTCTTTATGACGGTCAAATAAGTCAGTAGGTATTTCAGACGCTATCATTCATTTTTGTAACGGCCCAGAAGTTTTTTGCCACAGTAGACAAAAATGTCACTCCGAAAATAGAACTACTCGCCTTCTATTTTCATTTTGTGCCCTTTACTTAGAAAATCGAACCTTAATATTTTAAAGTTACAAATAATTTCCTGTGCATTGTCAAGATGTCGAGAACAGGACAGTGTACAGGCATTTGAGAACAAAGTATTCGAACGTATGGGTCAGCTAAGCTACAAAAAATCATATGGAAACTTTGAATTCCTTGTTTATCCCAGGTCGGACAAAGTGTTTTTGGGGTTTCCATCTGGAATTTCTCAGTAGCGGCCCGGAGTCTGGATTTGTGCCTGGTTGGTGGCAAAAGGCTCGCCCGACGACCCTCGTCACATGAAACTTAAACATAACTGGCGAAATGTGTGTGTACTTTTATAATAAGTTATGGTATTATTTTTAATTTTGATGTTATTGCAATTTAACTAATAACTGTATAAAAAATAAAAGTTAGGTATATAGGCCGTTCCGAAAGTCGACGTCTAGCCCGATTCGGGTCATAATAGTTAATAGTTTTTTTTATATGAAAACTGATTTAGCAACAGAAGTTAAAAGATCATCACAGTAGATTTTTTAGATTTTTTTAATGGATGACCGTAATTTTTTAAATACATAGCAAAGTCTTTTTTCTGTTAACGATTACGACTATCACCCGATTTCGGCTTGACGTCGACTTACGGGACACCATGGTATAAGTCCTCCTTAATAGATCTCTTTTGAAACATTCGATATACTCGTAACCTACTTATGTTCCTGACGCTTCACAAGTACATCTTGTGTGACTTTGAATGGAATTTTCAAGCATTTCAACCATAAAGGATGCGAAGTATGAATGATGCTTCACGACACTTCACGTATTGCTTTGGCGCCCTTTTGAGAATTATTAAACATTTTATTTTTGGGATATCCTCTGTTGCCAAAGGGTTTTGATTCGAGGAAAGACTTGGGCTTCCCACTGGGAATTTGCAGCTTCAGTGTAGTGTGTATAAGATTTGTTTGTTGTGCTATTTACGGATTTTATTTGTTGCCAAACTTACTTGGTTCTAAAATGCAATTTTTATCATTAGAGAGATATGAGAAACAGGGTGTAATGTTAACTCATACTCTATGGCAAAGAGAGGATTCTCCAACCAGACGGGTGATGGACCTGGTGGGTCACTGCCCAATGATTGATGTCAGAACGTAGTATATTTACTAGATGCGCGATAAACTCTGCTTGCGCGATGCAGGATTTCGCTTGCGTGACGTCAGTGTGATGCGTAGTTCGCATGTGGTGGTGTAAACGCCGCCACAATATCATTGAAAAATCTATTGTTTGCAATATTTTTCTTTGATACGCTATAAAGAAGGCCATGAAAGATTATTAGGTTACTTTAATAATAATAATCATTTATTTTCCAGATCATGAAATCCAATTTGTAATAATTAAATTACAAATACAACTTAAACACTAGTGATAGTATACAGAGTGGCAGGGACATCGACACGAATTATAAACGAAACTGTTACCATCAATTCAGCACATGATTCTAGACTAGATTTTTACTCGGTTATCAAAAAATAATGCTGCGGCTGTTTCATAGAAAAGTGTAATGCCTGCGCAGTCAAAATGTCTGGAACATCTAATTTTGTTTTTTATAACCGACGACATTTTTCAACGCTGGGGCAAAAAAAATCTGCCATCCTATAAACATTTGCCAGATTTTGGTAATCGTACTAATAATTAAAATGTGAAAGAAACTTAAATATAAAAAGAAAATTTACGGAAATTGTATCTAAATCAGTATCTTGTGGGTAACAAAATATGTTCAAAATAAACGCACCATGTTCGTTGCACTAATGACGTGAACCCGCTCGATCCGCTTCCAGCACGAATGTGCAGTTTATTAGTGAAGAGTAGACCTTATGTGAAACCCAGATTTATTGCAGAAAACTAATAAAACAGTGTAAAGAATTTGTTTTCATTCTTAATAACCAAATTTTAGGTGCTACCCCGAGCAAAACCTTGCGATAGTGCGTTATTTAGAGGCTATTCACTAATTAATTAAGAGTAATATACTACATTTAAAAAGCACGATGTTAATGTTCGATATCATATCATCACATTGCACATTCTTAATTGTTTTTATGTGTTATAAATACATTTAAAATTTCCTTTGAAAAAGTGTCTAAAATTATTGATTGCATGCATCTGTTGCTGAAGGTGAAGTTTTAATAATGAGAGAGATCGCTGTTCTCTTTTAGTTTAAATAATTCCAAAAAATTGAGAATTCTATGATAAAGGGGCGTGCGCAGGGAGCGGGACAGAGCAAGACTTAGCGGCGGGAGACGGAGAAGGACCGAACACTCAAGGTCGTTTGGTCGAGGGATCGCCTTAATTAAAAACTTACTTGGGGAACTTCTTGTTACTTTTGGGGTTCCTCAGGGAAGTGTGGTGGGTCCCACACTTTTCTTGGTGAACGTAAATCAGCTGTGTAATCTGCTTCTCCAAAATGGAAAATTTTTACTGGAGATACCTGGAATGAAGCTTTTGGTGCGGCGCAACGAGGTCTAGATCAAGTTTTAAATTGGCTTAACGACAATCAACTTACCCTCAATACGGATAAAACAAAAATAATCTGCTTTACCCTACGCCAGTCACATACATACATAGCCCCCGAAATCATTATCCCTAATCGCTCACTCAAGCGTCTGCCCTGGCACCGCAGCTTGCTCTTGCACTAAACTTGCCCGTACCCCCACAATCAAATATCTTGGGGTGACTCTTGATGACAACCTGAGCTTTACAGCACACATAGATCTACTGACATCAAGGGTTAGAAAACTAATATTCGTCTTTAAGACACTTCGTCATGTAACACAACCACAGATTGTCAAAAAGGTCTACCTTGCCCTCTGTCAATCACTTCTATCATATTGTGTTTCCACCTGGGGTGGTGCTCCTAAGACCACAATGCTGAAGTTGGAGAGGGCCCAAAGAGCCGTGTTAAAGGTAAGCATTAAGCATTTCGCCCGATAATTTTCCCAACAGAAGACTTATATAAATGTCGCGAAGTACTTTCTGTCAGACAACTCTTTGTTCTTAATACAGTTCTATTACAACACAAATATACCCCCTTCGTCACAATCACTAAAAGACGTAAAGATTTAGTTTGTCAGCACTTCAGATGTAAATACTCTTTCACCAAACGATTTCATTGCTTCCAAGGGCCACAATTATTTAATAAACTCAATAAGAAATTGAAACTTTGCTCTCTTTCAGCCTCATCCCTCAAGAAATCTGTCACAAACTTTCTACTTTCAAATAACTACCTGGACACAGAACGCCTGCTTTTCTGTGATAATAACCTTTCCATCGAGAGCAATAACACACATTCTGTACCGATACAATACACACCATCACCATTACACACAACACACACACACTCACACACACCAACACGCAAACGAAACAATAATCCAAACATCAAATAAATAAATTCTCATTTCTAAATTCTGCAATTATGGTTTTGTGTTAACTTTATTAATAAAAACATTTGTTCTACCTGTAATTTTTTTTTTAAACTGAAATATGTATGGCACCATTGCCCTTAATACAAGTTATTTTATAACTTAGTAAGGGTGCTGGTTGCAACACCTACCTGTTTTGTTAACTAGCATTAGCTCAAGTGTACCTACAGATGAGACTTTTTATATTAACATTGTAAATTGATTGATTAAATAAATTAAAATTTAAATTGAAACATCTCATAATAGTCATCTTCAAACTATTGAATTGAGTATCTGGCAATCTGGATCTGTAATCACCGAGCGGTTAGGCAGTTATGTTTGAACCACATGTAATACTGGGCGAGCTTATTGCCATCAACCGGGCACAAATCCAGTCTCCGGGCCGCTACTGAGAAATTCCTTCTTGAAAAACCCAATAACACATTACCCGACCCCGGACTCGAACCCAGGACCTCATGCTCAGGCAGTAGCGCTTGTGACCACGATTCTGAAAACGTTATCAGAGCGTGAACCAGTCAACTACAATTACATTTCTTCTCCAACAGACAATTTGGCTGGGACACAGTGACGGCCTTCTCCCAGAACGAAGAGATATACTCTTTGGCAGTCAACGAGCTGGTCACCCAGCTGGAAGCCGCCAACATCACCTGTGCGGCTTCCATCACCTTCGCGGAGTCAGACTTCAAGGAACAACTCCAACAATTGAAGGTTTGTGGCGAATACATAAATATATACCTAGATAGCTTGGTTGTTCTGCTTTACATAACAATGCTCTTTTACATAATATAACCACTAATGCCCGGTTCCTATAAACAAAAACCAATTTTGCTTACCAATGGTAGTTATTTTTTTTCCAAACTCAGCATTTAATGGGATTCGTAAGCTTATTTTACCTGTGTTAGCTACTTCCATATGGGAGGGTCTACTATGCAAAGCTATGAGTTCTTCGCTTCATTATTGGTAAAGATACAATAAGAGTTAATTTTAACCAATATCGGTCCGTAAATTATACTTATCGGCCATAAGTCAAGCGCAGATTACAGCCGCAACGGGCCTGTTGTGTGTGTCGGTTCATTAAAAATTTACGACAATACTGAAGGAGGATTTTTGCAATACGTAGCGTTGCGGCACGATCCGCCTCAATCTGTTTTACCCTTAAATATTCAGGGTACAGGGGATCTACAAGCATTCGTAGCATAATCTAATTACAGATAGACCATCTGACTATGCGAAGTAAAACCGAACTTTAAGCAGCTTTTTTTTTTCGAAGTGCCCACGCATTTATAACCAAGTACCTGATGTAATGAAAATAGTCATACTTTTTGTAACTAAATCTAAAAGGACACTAAACCAAATATTAATTGAGAAAGCTATTACACAATTGACGACTTCCTTAATGATAGATCTCTGCACTGATTGATAAACTATTAATAAGATTACATTCATGTTCCTATTCTGACACTTTTTTATTCTGATTGACACTTTGACATTCTTAATTATTTTTTGACATTCCTGTTAAAAAATACTGGACTATATTAAAAAAAAACATCTGTGTACCAATTACCCATATTTGCAAAAGTAAATAATTTGATTTGTTTTGATTTGACAAAATTAAAATTAAAATGAAATGTAAAGTTGTCTATTCTTCCATCGACGACCCCGTTACGCGACGGACAGGTTACGCGTGCTGATTACCTTTGAATGGACATGGACAAGGAGACAATCAGTTAACTAGGTAGTCGGGGTGTACTGAAATTATCATACCTGCAGGTATTAAAAATATAAATACTTATAGAAGATATACAACCTTTTTTTTATATCCCATAACTCTAGGGTATGATTGAGACCATATCAAAGAATCAGCTGGCATATGAATTATGTTTCAATCGTCCTTTTGATATTTTATTTTCATACAAAATGATTCGACAAAGTCACGATTACTAATGTAAAACAAACACCCTTACGTGAAATATGACAACATCGCATTTTCTTAGCTTTAAATATGAATGATCGGTTTGAATAAAAAGAATTACTCGTATTTATCAATGAAACTTAGATACCTACACACATATTATGTTTGATGATATCTCCGGAACTATGCATTTTTGGACCACCTATTCTAGGAGTTTTAGTATTATTTTACAATTTTAACTACAGAATATAACCCTAGAGCTATGTAAAAAAAATTGGTTGTATATATTATAAAAAATACGGATAATATGTTTACAAAATATTTATACAATAATAGTTAATAATACATATTAAAAATATATACTTTTTATGGTTCGGCAACGGCTTGTTTGTTATAAATGATAAATGATTTTATTTATCATTACAAAAAAAACATTTTCACACGTCAATCATATTGTTTTAAACTAGATGAGGTCGGTGTTTCCTATGTACTCTGAGAAGAAAGGCCGAAACAAATTCAGAGGTCACAGTCTCTTTTAAAGTCATGACATAAACTTTGTCGGATCATGTGAAGACCATGGTGATGTCTGAAATGGTCTTTTGAGAACCACAAGAACCACACAGATTGAGTGGACATGTCCAGTCAGTGCACGCATTTATCAGAAATCGTGCTCAACTCAAAACTTAAGGATTTCAGCGATTCGACGAACAATACGTAAGAAAAGAACATTGGGTAGGCCACATAATTACTCAAACCGCCAGACCAAGATGGAGGTTAAAACTAACTGAGAAAATAAAATAATAATAAAAAAACACCTACCTACCCACATAGTCTTAACATTCATAATAATAACAATAAAATAATACTTAAGTAAGTAATTATTCATGTCATTGTTTACATAAAAAATGTATGTTGAAGCAATTAGGATAAATGAATATATTAAGCTGGGATCTTCTTATCACAACACGGATCACTGTATTTCCCTTAGTGTGTTTGTCGACCACCGACGTCACCGAGAAGCGAGATTATTCGAACCGAACGTGATGACCCGGTGACGGCGTCCGTCCGTGTGTCCACCGCGACCGAACTCAGCATGAGAGACAAAACTAAAACAAAGTCGAACGTCGCGTTGCAGGCAGTGTGTGGACAAGATCAAAGTTAATTTGTATTGCCCGCACATCGGCTGATGGGGAGCAGTGGTGGGCCAGTGGTATCGGCCATGAGTCCCCGACTTACGAGTTGAAGGTCGTGAGTTGGAACCCATGCCGGCACTATACCTTGTGTATTTAATTTCATCACCACTGCTCTCAAAACGGTGAAAGAAAATTCGAAGACTTGTGACATCCGCCAACCCGCACTGGGGCCGCGTGGTGGATTTTGGCCTACTCTCTCTGACAGATAGGAGGTCTGTGTCTCAGCTGTGGGAACGTTATAGGCTGATTACGTATATGGGCCCTTCATAATCTCGGGCCGAGTTCTAAGAGATAGCTGAACTACTCGAAACTTCGGCGGCCGGGATGATGGCGATCGGGTGGCACACGCGCGGTGGGCACGCAGTCATAGTAAATGTTTGTATCGCCATGTCACGTCGGCGCGCTCATCTTCGTTCTTGGTGACGTCTTGATGACGGCGGAGGTGGACAAACGCTTTTAGTGCTTACTCCAAAGTATTTTGTACCGCGGATAAAAAAGGCATCACATTATTTTACGGTCATATTCTCAAAGGCAATACAAGTTTAATTTGTCGTTAAGTCTCATAATGTCACTGCACATTAGGGTGTAATATGTACATTCTCACGTTAAGTGTCCTTAGAGAGTTACTTATATAAGTAGGCTAAATGCCATTCGAGAAGTTAAGAGGAGGCTCCCTATAATGTACGTTAATTTGCATTGAAATTCTGAAACAGTCACACATACAATCAAAATTTTACTTTAGTATGTCTTATGTTGGATCTTTTTCTCTCCATGTTCGAGACAGTTACGAAATTGTATCATTCTCGAGCGATTAAATTTTTATGCGAAAATCAAGATTATTTAAAAAAAAAACAAGATTGCTCTTGATCCATCCACTAGATTTTTTTTCTCTAGATCAATTATTATTACTTTAGTTATAAACGAAATAAGAACTGAGACTCATGCCTTTTAGTTTCATGCTCGAACAATTAATAACAATTAACAAACATTAGTTATGTTGATTAATTTGATGTATTGTTGGAGCTGCTAAAGATTGTAAGAATATATTCGCATTGTATAAAATCAATCACCTTTATATTATATAAATGCATAGCACAGGTGTGAGTACTTTGTACTATGGAGCTAGCATTTACCGGGTAATGTCTTTTAATGACTTGAATGTGTGACCTGGCGGCTGATAGTACTCGTATGTCGTGCTCACTCAAATCACTCGCTGACGGTGGCGCGGTTGTTGGATTATTTAGCTCCCTTCCAAATGATTGAGTCATGTTCGTGAACGGGCGCCGTCAGTTGGGCCTGGTCATCCCTTAGCTGTCACGGCAATTTTTTTTTTCCCGCGTACATCTGCTAAGTGCGGAAGCCCCATCAACATCCTAAATCCGTTGTTATACTGAACGCGTAGGGCGTTGTAAGCCCTCTGCGTATACTTCATCCACAAGGTGCACGTGTAGAAGGTTTGGCAGTAGGCCTTAAAAAGATACACATCCCCAATACAGTGTGCAAACCTTCGGGCTAACATATTGCACAGAACCGCCAACGCCCTACGCTCCCTGTCCAAATTTGCATCATCAGGTAAGTCCTCCGTGATCACGTGTCCTAGGTACTTCACCTGAATAACACGCTGCACTGGTGCTCCACTTATAGTCACTGGAGGAACGTTACCTAACGATCCATGATTGCTCTTGAAAATCACCGTTTGCAATTTCTTGACATTGTATATAAGCCCATGTGTAGCAGCATAGGGAACCCCGACCTCGCCGCCGAGGTCCCTCACGAAGACCCCGGCGTAACTGTCCTCCCCGACCCTTGCTCAACGAAGTCCCACCCCCGCGCCGTAGCTGAGCCTGTAGCTTTAAATTCCCCGACATCTTGCTGTCCTCCCGTCAGCGATGCCCAAAGCCGAGGTCCGTACCCAACAAGGGGTGCCCTTGGCGAACGTTCGCTTAGTAATGTAAGTAGTTTTAACGCCCCTAGCTTGAGGCTTTGAGTCCGCTTAAGGCAGCCACAGGATAGTCCGGTTAAGTTGTCACGACCTCTCAAGGTCAACTACGAGATGCCATACACAAAAAAAAAAGCATTGCAAGTGCACTGATTTATGGGCTAAGCAGCACTGTATCGTCTGCATAGCTCAGATTATTAACCAGGATAGCATCTATTGAACAACTAACTTTAGTTCCGCTGAGCCCATCAATCTGATCATTTACGTACAGGTCAAACAAAGGAGGCGATGTCAACCCACCCTGTCTCCCTCCACACTCCAACAAGTACGGCTCGGAATACAAATTATTCCACCTGACGCGATTTGTTTGCGAGCCGTACCAGAACTTCAAGAAGTTAACTAGCTCTGTAGGCAAATTCAAACTACGAAGTTTAGACCATAGCTTCTCCTAGGATACAAGGTCAAAACCCTTGGAAAGGTCAAGAAAGGCAGCATAAACTAGCGTATTTCTGTCCGTATAATAGCTTACAGTCTGCTTGAGCGCCAGGATAGCACTTTCTGTCGAAAGTTTGCTAAACTTGCCAAACTGCGATCACTCAACGTCAAGTAGCTATAAAGTTGACGCTCAAGCAGACCATCAAATACCTTTCCTACTACCGTAGCCAAGGAGATAGGCCTGTAATTGTTTTTGTCAGAGACATCACCGGTTTTTATTTTTAATTATGGGTACTACCACATTTTCTACTAAATCAGCTGGAAGATAGGTATGAGGGACGCAAAATATAAAAAGCATGGCAAGTATGCGGTATATATGAGGTCCAGCGTACAACAAGTGCACACCCAATCCTTCACGCCCCGATTAGTGATGTAACTAATATATTTGTAAGAACAATATTATTATATAAAGAAGAACAATCCACCACTATCGCGAAACTGTTGGCGGGTCAGACTGCAGTAATATCCAAATTAGCAACTGATATTGGGGAAATTAAGACTCAAAACACCAAGATACAAATGTCAAATGAGGAAATTTGCAAAACGATAGAAGAGATTGTGAAATCAATGTCGTTTATTAATTTACAATTTGATGAATTGAAAAGAGAAGTCGAAGAACTAAGAAAAGAGCGCCTGGAACAAAAGTTGTATATAGAGAATCTGGAGAAAAAAATACTGGATCTGCAATATAAGTCGAGGTCATCCGGAATTGAAATCCGAAACATATCGCAATCAAACACAGAATCTGGTGACAGTCTTATCAAAACAGTCTGCAGTATAGAAAGAAAGAAAGAAAAAACGTTTATTTAGCACAGACTAAAAGGCACAAAAGCAGGTAAAAATTATAAGAAAAACAATAAAAAAAACATACAAATAATAATAAAAAAGTGTACAGCGCGAAGTATGAAACGTGCAGGGTAGTGTGCCTCACGGCTGCGCCAAAAAGGCCCAGTTCAGCAAAGGCGTAGCTGTTGGTGTACAGATAGCGGAGTCTAAACTACGGGATATTTATCGTTTACCAGGGAATCCCCCACTACTCCCGCCTCTTCACGACCAATAATTGCGGAGTTTTCTTCTGTCCTGAAAAAGCAAACACTGATATCTGCTGTCCGTTCATACAACAAAGACAAAGAAAAGGGAGACAAAATTAATACTGCACTGATCGGTATCCCAGAAACGTCCTATCCAGTCTACGTCACGGAGCAGCTGCCGGCTAATATTAAGAAACTTTTTTACATATCACGCGAGTTTTCTAAAAATAACCACTACAAATTCTGCTGGATTTCCAACGGCAATATATTCTTGCGCAAGAAAGAGGGTGACAAGCAAATTCTTATTCACTCGGAGAAATGTCTGCAGGATATCATAAACTCAAGCATGTGACTCGTGGATTTTTTAAGGAATTATGTCAAATCTGTTTTTAAATATTATTTTAATTCCCTGCGCTATTAACATACACACTTTTACAGTGAACTGTACACACAACTCGATTCAATGCAGAACACAATTCACTACGACAAATACACACTCACACATTAGCATACTCACTAGTATACTTTTATGGCACTCAATAATCATCTGTCCCAAAACACATTACATAAATATACAACTCAAAAATACCCCTATACTACTCGTTTATCTGCGACGCACACATACCCATCAATGCCTTTCGTGTGTATATTCTTAATTACAAATGGTTAACATTATTGAATTAAATGAAGAACTGGAGTCGATACAACGGGCTAAATCATTTATCTGTTCTCCGGAGCAATGCAGTTTATACCTCCCTAATCATAACAAGGCAATACTAATACTACATTTAAATATAAGAAGTGTAAATAAACACTTTGATGAGCTAACAGTACTCTTATCTACACTAAAAATCAAATATCACATTATAGCTTTAACAGAGTGCTGGCTAAGTAAAGTAAGTAAAATTCCTATTTTAGATGGTTATACATCACACTACACTAAAATCACTAGCTATCAAAATGATGATATAATCATATACACTGATGACACTCTAAACTGCGACATAACTTAGCCAGTATTTATGGATGCTAGCTCTAGTCTGATCTGTTATGTAGATCAGAAACTGGATCTTATTATATAGATCATCTTATAGAACTAGGCAACAGTTTGATAATTCATTGGAAAGTCTAAACAGTGTTTTTGATAAGTTATCGGAGTACAGCAGTATTGCCCTCGTAGGAGATGTTAACATAGACATTAAAACGGATACTCTTGACACGCGTTGTAATGACTATCTTGTGGCTAATGCGATTCACGGACTTGTTCCAACTCACACTTTATCTACCAGACTTAACAACTGCCTTGACCATATTCTGCTTAAGTCTACACTACCTGCCACATCTTTAGTCATTGAAACATATATTACAGATCATACACCAGTTATGCTTTCTTTGGAACACGTACGCCCAAATAATAAACCAAACCAAGTTGTCACTAAAATAGACTACCTGGCGATCAAAAGTGAGCTGGAGAATATAAATTTTACCGAAATACTTCAATCACAAGATGCAAATGAATGCACTAATAAGTTCATATCACTCTCAATGTCTGTAATAGATAAGCACACACAGTTAATTAAAGTCCCTAGAAGAAAAAGAAGCATAAAACCCTTGTTATACTAAAACCCGGATTACTCCAGGGCTCCTACGATGTATTGCACATAGAAATGGACTACACAAAAACTTGTCTAAGACCCCTAATAATCTAATCCTGAAACTAACCGATACGCGGTATCGTAATTATTGTAATCGCCTTTTACGAAGGCTAAAAAGCGAGTATGAAAAAAGTCAAATTAAGATTGCAGGTAGTAATCCTAAAGCCCTATGGAATGTTATCAAAGACATAACACATACTAGAAAAATTAAAACTTCGCCTTCTGAATTGCTAAATATTCAAAACAATCCCAATTTAGCTATTAATCATGTATGATCATTTTTTACAAATATTGACCAGAACTTAGCCAACAAAATAATATCTACGAATCAAAATACGCAGTCACATCCATCTCAGAATAAATCAGCTTGCCCTGTTAATTAATTTGTTCTCATGGAGACAGACGACACTGAGGTTGAATCAGTAATACTGCAGTTGCGTAGTAACTGTGCAACGGGGTGGGATAAAATATCTTCCAATCTGCTTAAACAGTGTAGGAACACTCTGATAACCCCCATTACACACATATTTAACCAGTCTATAAACACAGGTGTTTTTCCTCAAGCTTTAAAAAAAGCTTTGATTCACCCAGTACATAAGGGAGGGGAAAGAGACTTTGTCAATAACTATAGGCCCATATCAGTGTTGTCCGCACTATCCAAAATGTTTGAAAAATCCTGAATTCCAGACTGAACGGTTTTTTAGACGGATGCAACATTATTGCAGATAATCAGTATGGTTTCCGAAGTGGGATATCCACTGAGGATGCCATACTGGATCTGACACAATTCATTGCAAGACAACTGGATAATAAAAATAAATGTCTTGGCATCTTCTTAGACATGGCGAAAGCCTTTGACACGGTCTCTGTCCCCATCTTCTGTCTAAACTTAAGGCCGTGGGTATCAGGGAAAATCTTTTCCATTTGTTTAAGGACTATTTGACTGATAGGACTCAACAAGTGCGAATTGGTTCCTATCTCAGTAATGAGCAAGTCGTCAATTTTGGGGTGCCACAGGGCAGTGTTTTAGGCCCAACACTATTTAAAATCTATATAAATGACCTCTGTAAAATGACCACACCAAATGCAAAAATTTATACGTACGCAGATGATACTGCTATCGTGATACATGGTTCTAGTTGGGCTCTCGTAAAGCAAACTGCTGAAGATTGGCTTAGGAGAATAATGAGTTGGCTCAACTCCAACCTTCTGACACTTAGATGATAATGTAGGTAAAATTAATTATTTGGCCTTCAAATAAGGAGAATTAACAAGCAACCTGATGACTTTAATATAATTTCACACACTTGTCTAGAAAAAACACAAAACTGTAATTGTAAAAATATAACACCTGTCAGTGTTGCCAGATATTTAGGTGTACAAATCGATGCGTACCTAAGATGGGATCAACAACTTAAAAAAGTTACAACAAGGTTGAGAAACATGATCTTTTTGTTTAAAACTCTCAGAGAATCTGCATCACAACAGCTTCTTATAAAAATTTACGTCTCATTGTGTCAATCTGTCATAAACTACTGTGTCCCAGTGTGGGGCGGTGCCTCTAAGACGATGTTTCTAGCCCTCGAGCGAGCCCAAAGAGCTGTTCTGAAGGTTATCAATAGGAAGCCTTTTAGATACCCAACAAGGCAATTGTACTCAGAATGTCAGGTCCTAACTATACGACAGCTTTTTATACTCACATCCACTCTGAGAAGGCATCGAACAGTACTCCCGCCTGTTAATACTGATAGACGCAGACATCCACCACCTTGCCCAAGTGACCCACACAGCACAAAATTTGGAAGGCGACAACATTATGTCTTAAGTTTTATATTATATAACAGACTAAACGAAAAAACGAATATAGTCAAGCTTAGCAGTCATGAAGCAAAAATAAAATTAAAACCTACTTCAATTGGATTACGAAGATACTGAAAATCTAATAACCTTTCATGAATAATCCTACCTACCACACAAATACATACATTTACTCACTTACTTCACCACTACACCATTCACACATATTCCTCTATTTCACCATTATACACATACCCACATCTATACCTCACATCTTCAAACTCACCAGCAAAGCCTTGCACTCTTTAATGGTACTTACTTAGATGAACAATTTATAGTAGTGACACACAAATGTTATAATATAATATGAGAATGTCAATAGCTGAACACTATCCCCTGAGATACAGGTTCCCGCCTAGTTCAGGGGCTAGGGTCAATTCGTTGTGCACCTTATTGTGATCACCACAAAATTTGTTTAAATACTTGTCATGTACCTATTGTATACTTAAAACTTTTATGGTGAGAAATAAACTAAACTATAAACTATTTAAAAGAGTGTCCATGGAGTTTCTACCCTATTTTCTCCATAGGTACCTGCTACGCTTTGGAATGGGCAACTAGCTTCATATTTCTGACTGACCGACTCCTTGACAATTAAAAAGTGCCTGTAAATGGTTTAATAGAAATAAATGCTTTGAGTTTGAATTATTTAAGAAGCAAATATCTAATCGATTTGATTATTATTTGTTACACAACTTTCGTTTTCAAGCAGTGCGTCCTACCTGTCATGACCTACGGAGCTGAGACGTGTACACTCACGATAGCGCTGGTCAAAATCAAAATCAAAAAATCAAAATCAAAAGTCATTTATTCAAACTAGGCTGAGAGTCAGCACTTTTCGAACGTCAAAATTACATAAGACAGTCCCCCAAAACGCCCGCCCTTCACCACTTCCTAGTGCTTTAGCTGGGAAGAAGAAGTGGCGCAACAAACTCCCCAGCAGCACAGCTGTCTGTTTAGTTAGAAAACCATTGAATTATATAATTATAAGGTAATCAAAGAATAAAAACCGAAACACAAAAAAATTACATATTAAATTATCTGCCATATTTAAGCTAGCCACGCCAATATACCCAAAACAGAAACCAATAAAAAAATCAATGAAAAAAACAACATAACTTAATACACAAATAAAAGCCTCCAGGCATAAGGGGCGTGACATCTTACATATGCATTATTGGATTATTTTTTAAGTAAACACAAATGACAAACCAGGACCATCGAAGTAAAATAAGTTAACAGAACAATTACTTTAACAAAATCAAAACCATAGACAGCAAGACGACCAGTCACCACAAGCAGCACCCGTTCACGAGCATAACGCAAAGATCAGCCATTGCCCCCCTCGCCATATTTGAGGGAAGGAGGCAACCCGATCCCCGACGCTACCGCAAGCAGTGACATCTACGGGAGCATGACGAACTCGCTGCCGGTTGCTCAGGCAAGAATAATTTAAGATCAATTGTCGAGGTCGCTAGCTAACCACTTATTGCAATACAACTCATTGAAAAACATTGTAATGAGCGGATCATGTCAATCATAAATGAAGGTAACTAAAACTAATTGACTTATACAGTCAAGTAAAATTAAAATAAATATACGAACTCGTATACCCTCAGTCAGTCGTCAGTCTGTAAGCTGATTCTGGAGAAAGAACATAAACATTGTCTTGAGTTAATTACAGCGACCAGCTATTCTTATCGTTTAAGTAGTCGTTAATTGAATAATATGCCTTTGAACAAAGGTTGGATTTTACTTGAGCTTTAAACGCATTAAAAGGCAAATCTAGCAAAGAAGAGGGTAGTTTGTTATAAAAGGTTATGCCTAGCCCAACAAATGAGTTATGAACCTTATGAAGCCGGTGAAAGGGAGCACGTAGTTTGTTCTTATTTCTTGTATTAACATTGTGAAAATCACTGTTTTTAGTGTATAAGTGTATATTTTGCCTAATGTATAAGATGTTGGCGAAGATAAATTGTGATGCTACCGTAAGAATACCAATATCTTTAAAAAAATCTCTAAGAGAAACTCTGGCTCCTAGTTGATAAATTGCTCGGACAGCTCGTTTTTGAAGGACGAATATATTTTGAATATCAGCAGCTTTGCCCCACAGCAGAATACCGTAGGACATAACGCTGTGGAAATAACTAAAATAGACTAACCGTGCTGTATCAACGTCAGTGTATTGTCTTACTTTCCTGACAGCGTAGGCGGCTGAACTGAGCCTCCCCGCTAGGCTTGATATATGTGGGCCCCACTGAAGTTTGGCATCTACTGTTATGCCCAGAAAAACTGCCGAGTCTACTGTTTCAAGCAGCTCTTTATCTAAGACGATGTTGGGTCCTAGATTTCTAACATTCGGTAAGACGAACTTTATACATTTAGTTTTCTTAGCATTGAGAACTAGGTTATTTGACGTAAACCAATCCATAACCATTGAGAGTGCACTGTTGACGTGGTCAAACTCTTGTCTATTCCTGTCTACTTTAAAAATAAGAGAGGTATCATCTGCAAACAGTACAACGTCACAGATATCATTTAAATAGAATGGTAAGTCATTGATATACACTAAAAACAAGAATGGACCTAGTATTGAGCCTTGAGGAACACCTAACTGAACTGGAAGCCCGGATGATTTCACACCATCGACATCTACACATTGGAACCTATAGTGTAAATAAGAATTTATTACGTTGAGAGCTTCGTTTTGGACACCGTAATGACGTAGTTTACGCAAAAGCGTGTCATGGTGCACGCAATCAAAGGCTTTAGAGAGATCACAAACTCCAATAGCATTTTGCGATTTCTCCCATGCATTAAATATGTGTTTCAGCAGAGCAACACCCGCATCTGTAGTTGAACGTCCTTTTGTAAAGCCATATTGTTCATTATGAAGGAGGCTATTTAAATTAAAATGTCTTAGCAACTGCTTAAGTATTAACTTTTCAAATATTTTGCTAAATGCTGGTAAGATAGAAATAGGCCTGAAATTGCCAATGTTATTTTTATTACCAGATTTAAATAATGGTATGACTTTACTACTCTTCATGAGGTCAGGAAAAGTTCCTATATCAACACATTTATTAAAAGTAACAGCTAGATAGGGGGCTACGATGTCTATTATGTTACTTAAGAGTTTAATTGAGATGCCCCAGTAATCACCAGTGTTTTTAGATTTAAGTGTGTTAAAGACGTTAATTACATCATTAGGCGTTACATGTTCGAAGCTAAATATGCGAGTACATTTTGGCACACTACTATTCAAAAGATTCTCAGCTTTAGACGGGGACGAATTTAAGGAGCAAACAAAGGAGGTCCACCAGTTCAAAGTCGCTCAGCGAGCTATGCTCGGAGTCTCTCTGAAGGATAGAATTCGCAACGAATACATCCGACAGATAACCAAAGTTATCGACATAGCTCAAAGAATTAGCAAGCTGAAGTGGCAGTGGGCCGGCCATATCTCGCGAAGAACCGACAACCGCTGCACAGTGGTACCGCCGCCGAACAAAGGTGGTCATAAATACTGAAAACCTTATTTAATGCTTTTTTTTCGTGGGAAGTGGTTCAGGTAGCAATAAAAACTCATAATATATTAGTGTCTATGTAAATGAATACATAATTATATATATTTGATAATTTGTTAACACGAAAAGAATAATAAAATAAATATCAAAATATTAAGTGTGCTTGTCCCCCGTTCTGAAGCGTTTTTGACAATAAATCAAAACTCTTCATGTTGGGGTGTATTCTGTATGTGTCAAAAAAAAAATGGAAATCAATAGATATTTTACATGAAATCGACTTAAAATTAGAACTTGCATAACAGCTTTAAAATTAGCTAGACTAGTAATAAATCTAAAATTTTAATTGACATTGCGCTCTTTTTCTTACGGGGAAGTTTCCGAAGGCCAGTAATATAAGGATCTGAGCTAAGTAAAAGTCTGTTAAGTAAATCTGAGTTTGTAAGTTCTCTCGACATTTTTCGAGTGTGATCTCGTCTGAAAGCTATAAAATGTTTGGTGTTGGCTTCAGCTGCCTCTTC
Organism: Dasypolia templi; assembly: GCA_963555695.1. Taxonomy (NCBI): domain Eukaryota; kingdom Metazoa; phylum Arthropoda; class Insecta; order Lepidoptera; family Noctuidae; genus Dasypolia; species Dasypolia templi. The sequence continues at coordinate 4,025,538 of OY743137.1, read as the reverse complement.
GGAGAGTTCCCCGATGGACAATAAAGCATATTCACTTACTTGATATCCGTTAATAAGAACTTTGTGGACGGAAGCTGGGAGATTGTACAATGGATACTCTTGGACTAATTGCTGTGCGATTTCCAAAGCATATTCTTTAAATTTTGTTGTGTCAATTTCATAACCCGATGATAAAGCTTGTAAAATTATATAACAACGATCGATCAAGTCTTTTCTGAAGCCTGTAATTTCAGCGGATACTTCAGAGTTATTAAAAAACTTTCTTGCCGTATTTGATTTACTCCTACCTACTTGATTCCAATAATAATCAAGACTTTTACATAAACACAGTATACGATCATCTAAATCCTTAAAGTCTATATTTTCGAGATCACTGAATGATGACAGCAAAACTTCTAATATACCTTGGTGTTTTTTGGTTGCTTTTACACTCACAGTACTCCAAATCTCAAAGATATACATCCTTGAGAAGGAACACATGATCAAAGTACCTGAAAGAAAAGTTTGAAATTAGTTGCGAATTTCGTAGACCTTGCTACGATTGAGTCTACCCAGGCGTAGGCCCTTTATAGCAGCAGTCGGCGCAGAATGGCGCAAATCAAAGAATAATATTTTTAAAATATACAGTCTCAACTACAATTTAAGATAGTTGCGAATGTTTGCAAAATCTTGTAAAATTTTGTACGAGTAGCTCTCAGCAATGTTATTATATTAGAAAAAATATACAATCAATTATGTATAGCGTAGCACGTAAATAGTACAAATATTATACTTTTTATACCACCCTGTATTGGAGCGAACAAAACAAAAAAAACTTAATTTGGCTAAGCCGTTTTTTGTTTTTAGCGAGACTAACGAAGAAGATTTACACATCCTATAAAACTGATTTACATCAGTGAGATGACTTTGTAACATAAGGTCCAGTTCAAATTCAGCGGCAGGCACTCGATGTCTGGCTGTTATGCTGTACAATAGGCTCACCCCCTATTACATGGGATTACAGAGGTACACCTCTGTCTAACCCTTCTGGGATTACAGGCATGATGTTATGTTATGTTATGCTGAACTGGGCCTATTTGAAGTAGCCGTGAGGCACACAATACTATTTCATTCTTCTTTTTTATTTTTGTGTGAATATTGGGTGCCCTCTAACCTAATGAATTAATGTTCTTTCTTTTCTTCTCAAGTAAACGCTCGTATCTCAATGATGCACCTTTAGATGCGTCACCTGAGCTCAATATTGGCAAGATAAAAGCAAGGCTGCATGCAGCAGCTAGTGACATAATGAATTATGTATGTTCATCTCTTTCTAACAACAGGTGTCAGGCTTTCCTTTACTTCGCGCTCTGTATGATTGCGTGTTCTAGTACGTAGCTACATTCATGGCTTACGCTATTTTTGAGTTCACAATGTTCGTGTATGACGCGTCTATTTATACCAGGCCACTCAGAAAGTATTCCGAAAAAAAGTTTTTACGCATGTGAGACTGGCCAGTTATAGTCTATTTTGAAAACATGATTATTTGTAAGTAAAACTAGGTACTTTCCAATTTCGAAATTTCCCTTCACATTGTTTGCGAGATAATTTAAATTATCGTGTCTCATTGAAAAATGGAACTGTGCCGGGAACATTTTTGCACTATGATTTTTTACGATTTCAAGTGTCGCCTGAAACCGGATGAATCGTACCATAGACTTCAAATGGCATTCCTGGATGAAGTCCCTTCTAAGGCAACCGTTTATCGTTGGTATAACGAATTCAAGCGCGGTCGACTAACTTTGGGGGCAGTGAAAAATTGAATCCAACTGAATTGTATTTTTTTTGAGTTACGTGAAAAATTGAATCCAACTGAATTGTAATTTTTTTGAGTTACGTATCCAGAGATATAGCACGTACTGCAGGTTGGATCGGGAAGCCTTCACGAAATTCTACAAGTGCATCTTCGCGTGACCTCCTCACGCAAAGATGCACTTGTAGAATTTCGTTATAAAGTTTCACGCTGGGTGCCGCACAACTTCACCGATGCTCAAAAGTAGGCACGGTTTGAATTGTGTTGTGAACAAATTTGAAGTAGGCTCGTCTCGGCGTGTTTACGACATCATTACAGGTGATGAGCCTTGGATTTATCAATACGATCCAGAAACGAAGCGGCAGTCGATGGTTTGGGTGTTTTAAAACGATTCAATGCCTACCAAAGTGAAGCGATCTAGAAGCAGGGGGAAGATTTTGATCGCGAGCTTTTTCAATTTGACTGGCTAGTTGGTGTCAATACCTTTACGGAACAAAAGAAGCATCAACGCTGAATGGTATACTACCAAAAGCTCGGCAGAATTTCTCTCTGTTGAGAGCAACATACGACCAAACACAGGGCTCCGCGAGCTCCATCACGACAACGCGCCTTCGCACACCGCGATCAAGACGAGAGACTTCCTGGACAGCACGCCGGTCAAACTCCTGGGTCACCCTCCTTACAGCCCTAACCTAGCACCGTGTGACTGTTTTTTATTCCCGAAAATGGAAAATCAAAGGGATACAATTTTCGTCGCCGGAAGATGTGTGCTGTCAGCGTTCGAGCAGGCTGTAAACGAGGTGTCTATGACGGACTGGAAAAAGTATTTCGAAAACTGCTTCAGACGCATAAAACTTTGTATAAAGGCTAATGAAGCGTACTTTGAAAAGATTTAAAAAAAAACCTATAGAACATTTTTTTTATTTTCGCATAACTATCTGAGTGTCCCACTTAATACGTTATTGTCTTATCTTATCTTATTCAGACCACCTGCCCATCACTTTGGTATATCATTCAGCAATGTTGCTTTGACATCGATTTTAATTAGAGGCAAAGACAAGACATTCTTATTTACCAATTTAGTGTAGGTAGAGGTACGTCATACTCATTAGTCATTATGTGCGATGATGACACATAAAACAACGAATACGTATATTTATTTATTATTTCATTCTATAACAGTTTGCATTGTGTAGAACATTACATTACTTATATAATAAAATTATTTCATGCAGGAACAATACATTTAAAAGGATAATTAAAATTTATGTGAAAAGTTTACAAAAGTCAAATTAATTTAAAGTATGTCATCAAATAATTACGTTATGTCAAAATTAGAAGGTTCAATGTCAATTCAATGTCAAAATATTAAGTGTACAACTTCATCAAGGTCCTAGAGCTGAGCACAGTGCTAAAGTCAATAGATAATTTAATTTAAAGCTTGTTAAGGTACTGCAAATAGTCACTCACAATATATAATTATATTGTGAGTGACTATTTGTATCATTTAGATTAAATTCTGATACCGAATATAAACATTTATCCACCAAGAAGGCTTTTAATTTAGTTTTAAATTAGTGAGAGCTATAAATTAATAATTTTAAATCAGTCGGTAACCTATTTAATAAGTCTACTGCTTGGTATCTAGATCAATGCCTTTAAAGGTTAAAATTTGGTAACATTTTGTATTTGAATTCCTTCCTTCTTAAATCTATTATTATTAATAAATTTATTATTATTAATAATTTTATGACAATTTAATCATAGTAATGGATGACCATTTGCATGTATGCCCATGCAACGGCTGAACATGTAGAACAATCAACAAAAACTTACCTATGTTTGCAAAGGAATATTTATGATTCGATTTGCCATTGAGAAATGATAAACGATGAGGATATTTCTTTTGTCTTAGTACGTGAAAAATACCACCGCGATTTACGTCCGTGCGAACGAGGGCGTAGACTAGGTGCATATACTTAGCCAAAACAACGTTATTACCAAACAATTCACCCAATGTAACATAATGTAGTAAAACCGGATTAAACCTTCAAATCCAACTTCAGCAAAATCCAGTCTCCCAATAAACAGTTTCTGTGTGAAGTTGTCATAACTCGACCGCCGCTGAATCAATCAATTCTGATTGAAAGACAACATGGCCCGTCGAGAGAGATTCGGTTCAGGCCAAACTGGATCTAATCTGGACTAATTGATTGCGGAAAATAACGGCCCTAAAATGAAAGTGTCTTTACACTCACAACACTTTAATGACACTGATTTTGATCGAAGTTTGCGTGTAGGTCAGGTTGTCTTTTAGAGTTCGTGGCCAGCTTGAATTTTTCTTTTATAGTTGACAGATTGAAGGTTAAACTTAGCTTGCGGCGGCTGGTATATGGATGGCTGACTATCCATTTTATGCCGAGATCCCTCCGTGGCTCGGAAAGCACGTCAAACAGTTGGTACTGGCTGTCATTCGTAGATCTTTGATAATCGTTTGGAGTAGCCATAAGACCATAAACCTGACAACCAGTCTTACTTGGGTTAACTGGGTTGTGGAAGACAGATATGCTTCATCCAGTTATACTGAAAGCTAACTTCAAGATATTTGGGTAAAGGCTAGCCAGATTGAGTTGAAATGTTGCGGAGTAGACTTTCAAGAAAAGTTACACATCTACCATTACACAACCACCCATTAAATTTAAAGGTGTTCTGAAGATGGATTTTCAGCTGTAGTCCTCAAAATGCAAATTTTCTAACATAACATCACGCTTGTAATCCCAGAAGGGTAAGGCAGAGGTTTACCTACAATACACCCAATGTTAAAGGGGATCCCATGTAATAGGGGGCGAGCATATTGCCATCAACCGGGCACAAATCCAGACTCCGGGCTGCTACTGACAAATTTTAGATGGAAAAACCCAATAACACTTTGCCTGACCTGGGAATCGAACCCAGGACCTCATGCTCAGCAGTAGCTCTTGCGACCACTAGACCAACGAAGAAGTCAAATTTTCAAGGCAAATTTTCTCTGTTTTTTCTTTAAATTCCAGCTTTGTTTTACGTCGTATGTTTATCAAATGCGATTTGCGACTGCAGGAATGATATATTTACTGAATAATAATCATAAATTTTAATCAAACTTTGGAAATTTGTTCCACCTAAGAATTATCCAATGAAAATTCATGAAACGTTTTTCCAAAGTTTGACGATTGATATGAAAAGATTAGAAAAGTCGGTATTTAATTACCTACTTTTTTGCAAAAGACAAAGGTTTCAAGAGTTCAAACAGACGTCACCAACTATTAAGCTACCAATACACAGGGTGAATTCGTTAGCAAAACTCCGCAGCCGTGATGGGTATGGATATCTAAACATGATAAAACATTTAAAACCATGTTGCTGTTGTTTTAGGCCCGACGACCGTAGATAAAGATAATGTAGTTCAAGCTTCATAGACGTGATGAACAGAGATCGGATGCACTTGCACTTCCTAAAATATACATTTTTGTAAAAAAAAAAAAAAAAAACGGGATGCCAGGAACACCGGGAATTCATATCGGGTATTCGGTTAGTATAGAAGCGACTTCAAGGATGTTTTTTATTTTAAACTTGGGATTCTTTACAATCTTAGGTATGTAGATGCATCCGATTTTACAGTCAGCAAAAAAAAACACAAAAGTTGTTTTGGTTTTTAGATTATTTCGATTCAAAAGCGCATTCCATATCAGCCAACGTCTCAACTTTAGGTGGATATGCATTCGAATAACCGATCTCTAACGATGAATCAAAATCAAATTCAAAAGTCATTTATCACTTATCTCACACACTTTATTTTTATTGTTTATGTTGCTTCTTTGTTGTGTATCCACTGTGCAAATATTTCGACACAAATGTATTTTTGTTATGAAATAAATAACTTGAACTTGAACTCACACAAATAAGGCACTTTTCGAACGTCAAAATGACAAAAGACAGTCCCTCGGCACGCCCGCCCTTCACCTCTTCCCAGTGCTTTATCTGGAGGAAGAAGTGGCGCAACAACCTGTCCAGCAGCACAGCTGTCTACTCAGTAAGAAATAACATGATACTATACAATAGTAGGTAAGTATGCAAAGTAATTAACATTACGAGACACAGAACATAAAATTAAGTTATTTGCCATGTTACCTCGCCACGCCATTATAGGTACCAACAAATGCAATGACAATAAAAACAAGCAAAAAATAAAAATGTTAACAACACTTAATCCATAAATAAAAGCCTCGAGCATAGCACAGCTAGCTTACATATGCAATGCTGGATTATGTACACACAAATCATGCACTAGGACCATCGAAATAAAAAAAATAAAAAGAACAATTACTAATTGCAGTAAAATGTAAAATGATGGGTTATTCAGTAACCATATCTAAACACCACACAAGGTATTCCACTCAGAGCTCTGATTTCAACAGCACTTGTCGAACCGCACCTGAGCACTTCCACTAACCGCACTGGAACTTGAAATTTTGGAACGTGCGGTTCGGTGGAACAGTTCACTAAAATTATTCTCAGTCGCGAAAAGTCACCCACGTTAAATATTTTTAGTGATGGGATGTATTTTTTGTTCTAGGCATTATTAAACAAAGCATAATCGATACAAATCAGCAGAATTTGAGTTTTTTACCGGATATATCCCTCGTTCACTTGCAGCAAGTATCGTAATGTTTTATTTGTGTCGCTATCATTTAACAAAAAGTAACAGAGCTTGTCACTTTTCTAAGCGATTACGTTAATACAAATCATACAGTATTTCAACTAGGAATAAGATGTCAAATGAATGCACTTACACATATGTTGCAGTATGCAGTGAGTTGGGGCTGTCGCATCGAGGCAAGTTCAGTAATTACGTGTTATTATGTAGATAGGATATGCAATTCATATTAATAATTATAATTAAAATCATCCGCAATTTTGGACTTGTAACGATTGCTTTCAAAATTGATTGTATTTTTATTTTATTTATTTATTAGGTGGGTATGCGTGAATAGAATCAAATCAACTCTTCATATGTGGCAGTAGTGGAAGAAACACCACAATCACGTCAACATCATACTACTGCTATGATGTAACACCAAAAGCACACCATTAGGTGAAAAATATTTGAAAAAAAAGAACTAATGCGAGAACTCGAATTCTACAAAGAGACGCAGACAGATTTCTATTTCGGGATAGGCGACGAGGAGACCTGACGAGAAGCGAACCTTCGATGCAGATTCGTCTCGGCCAGACGTGTGAATTGAACATGACATTCATCTTGTCCAAATTCAATCCAAGGCCAACCCGTCAAAAGGCTCCATGTAGTCTGTGTAGCATCTGTTCGAAACATTTCAGCGTCTCTGCTATTACGACGATGTCATCGGCAAAGCGAAGGTAGAAAGATGTACTCGCCGTTCACCCCTCTTAAGCATTTGGATAGGGCTAGTCTTCTTGTATTGAATCTGGACAGTCATCGTGGCAACATCATACAAACATCACAGCCACCAGTCAATTCAGTCCACGAGACCAGGAAAAAAAAACTAAGAGAGGTGACCACCGCTCGATTAAACGCACCTTCGAAGTAAAAACCCTTTTTTCGCACCACGGTGTCGGTGTGCTAACGGTGTTACATATTTTAATGCCATTGAAATAGTTTCTAATAAATCAAATCGAATCAAATCAATTATGTTTATTTGTTAGAATATGTTACAAATTGATGAGTTTGAGTTTGCGGTTACTTTACAAATATTTCCCCTTTTAATGGAGAAGGTCGGTCAAAGCTAATTGTAGATGGTGTGAACATAGCATAGTCTCTACGGCCTACACTATATTTAACATTTCGTTCATGCTTTAGTTTTTATTTAGCTATTTCGTTATTTTCGGTAATTTTAAATCAGTTACGTATTTGTCTGTAACAACCGTGTATTTCCTCGTAACAACCACTTCAAATGTTTATTTAAACGACGTAATCTCGACCTATGAAATAATAATAAAAAACGAATTGCTCTAAGCCAATATAGTGGACTCCAATTTCGGAGTATTTAGGAACTCATCAACCAGAATTTTTCGTAAAAATTAAATAAAGCCACGTCTTTATCATTAGCTTGTTTTAGGAACTAGCAACGACAGCGACATTTCGGCAGTTGACTTCCCCATTCACCCAGGCGAAATTTAAGTGATTTGAATCCAACGTTAAATCAAATTGCATACGTAAACATTTAACCGCATTGATTACGACAACGGAGCCCTTTACTTGTTCGTTGTTGCCGTAGTTATCGATATATTGGTAATGTCCTGAACAAAGAATACATACGTCTCATGACTACTAACTGTATGCAGGTGCCGTTCGGATACTGAAAGTGATATTAATAAACTGTTCCACCGAACCACACGTAACGTTTTTTTTCAGTGAGGTTAGTGGAAGTGCTCAGGTGCGGTTCGCACATGTACTGTTGAAATCAGAGCTCTGAGTGGAATACCTTAACGACACTATCAGCGGCCGTTGACCCGAAAAAAAGGGAACATCAAATCAGTTTTTTGTTTTATCGTGTTCAGATATGGAAACCCATCACGTCTGCGCAGTTTCGTTATCTAATCTCATTTGACCCTGTATAAAACAGTAACCAACAAACCCAAACCACGTTCGATCGCTCATCACCACTAAATATCAGTTATTCGCCAAAAATTCGGTAAATAAATAACTAAATAAAGCTATAGACGCTACCCGAGCAAACCATTGCGATAGTGCGTTATTCAGAAGCTATTAACTCATTATTTAAGAGTAGTAAACTACATTTAAAAGCACATTAATAATGTTCGATATCCCATCTTCACATTGCACGTTAATAATTGTATACCACCATATACTCACACTTTTATTGCGTTGCAATGCCTTTTTATTTATAAATCTACTTGTAAAAAAGTGTTTAAAAATTACTGATTGCATGCATCTGCTTCCAAAGGTGATGTTCTAATAATTTGAGGATTACACTAATTAATACATAACATAACATAACATCACGCCTTGTTTCCCCAAAGGGTTGGGCAGAGGTGTACCTGTACACCCACATTTCGCCAGTTATGTTTAAGTTCATATTGCCAGCAACCGGGCACAAATCCAGACTCCGGGCTGCTACTGAGCAATTCCAGATAGAAAAACCCAAAAACACTTTGCCCGACCTGGGAATCGAACGCAGGACCTCATGCTCAGCAGTAGCGATTGCGACCACTAGACCAACGACGCAGACTAATTAATAGATAATATAAAATCTAAATAACCAAAACATTTGCGAATTCTATGATAAAGGGGCGTGCGTTCGCGGCGGGACAAAAATAGACCGAACACTCAAGGTCGTTTGGTCGGAGTATCGCCTTTAGACATAATAGAACTCCATTAAACCCCGCGAGTGATTGATTCCCACCAGAGCCTTCCGACCGCGTAGCGAACTAAGTCAGACAAATTATATTGACTTCAAAATGGTATGACTGAAACATTGGAAGTCAAGTTTAAAATTGCCTATTTCTAAAGTTTTGAAGTCGCGTTGTTGAAGTAAGTGTAATGCTAAAAGTTTTCACGTCGTTGAATAATAAAAGCAGGCTATACAATATGTTCCTTGTAAGAGAAAAAGTTATGCTAAGAGCTCTGATATTGAAAATGGAATGAATTTTTTCATATAAAATTAAGGGACAGCTGTGTTTTTGTGTCGCGGACTCAAATGATACCTACTTAGGGTGGATTTCACCAATGAAACTGAACTCGATCAGCACATAAACTACGTTTAAGAGCCCTCAATGTCATTATTTTTTAAGGAATATTGACACTGACAACTCTTGGACGCGTTTTAGATGTGCTGAATGCGTCTAGTAATACGTGTAAAATCTTCACATAGCTGTAGATCTTATAATTTTTTGAAGTGAACACTCCTTCGGACGCGTTGAGCGATTTTTGGTAGCTGAAAATCTAATGCGTTCGCGTCACCGACACAATAATGGTAACTGTATATCTGTGGTGCTATTCTGTAAGCATCTCACCGTGAAAACTTGGGTGAAGTGAGCGTGGAGTGCGCTGTCAGTGCCACTGATGTTAGAGGTTAACCGAGACGGGATGACACTGACAGTTCACTTCACGCAAGTGTCTACGGTTAAATTTTTACAGAATCGAAATATTGTATACTGACTTTATAATGTGTGCCGATGTGCTCGGCGGATTGTTGATAGATGTGAAAACCCAACTAACGTTAGTAATTTTAATAGACTAAATAATTATGAAACTTTAATTTTTTACGGACTGCCTCGTTGGTCTAGTGGTCGCAATCGCTACTGTTGAGCATGAGGTCCTGGGTTCGATTCCCAGGTCGGGCAACGTGTTGTTGGGTTTTTCTATCTGGAATTTCTCAGTAGCAGCCCGAAGTCTGGATTTGTGCCCGGTAGATGGCAATAGGCTCGCCCCATATTAAAAGGGACTTAAACATAACTGGTGAAATGTGGGTGTACTATAGGTACACCTCTGCCCAACCCTTCGGGGAAACAAGGCGTGATGTTATGTTTAATTTTTTATACAACAATTCATTTTTGAAAATTTAAAAAAAAAACACCGTTATTTTATTGGGACCTGTCCCCATGACTGTCTTTATTTTTCATCGTTTTAGTACACATTACAACAAACCAAAAGTAACAAAGAAGGGATGAAAATTAACGGCCACTGCCTTTCATTCAGGCGTTATAGCACCTGGGGCCTACTTAATTTAAATGAAAGCGACATATTTGTCATAAATAACAAATTTGTCATCTTTCCTCACACAGCTACTGTTTGATGAAGCACTATCCTATTCTATTATATATTTATTAAATGGCAAGCAAAGCCGATGTCGACTATTCTGCCCATGTCTAAAGTGAATTGGAAATTAGTGAAGCACTCTATGAATTGACGAATTATCGCCTATCACCTGTCAGTTGCGTGTCAGTTTTTTTTCCCCTGACTTAGCTCAGTCATCTAGGCTTTTTTTGTCATTGAAAATTGTATTTCGTGCGCTGATTACAATAAATATACATTTAGCACATTATTTTTCGTAATCAGCCCGCAAAACTTTTTTTTTTATCAATAATCATTTGGAAGAACAAGACACTTAAATATAATTATTTATTTTAATGTTTTTTTTTGAGCATGGGTTCGATTCCCAGATCGGGGAAAAGTGTGATTGGATTTTTCTATCTAGAATTTTTCAGTAGCAGCCCGGAGTCTGGATTTGTGCCCGGTTGATGGCAATAACTGGCGAAATGTGGGTGTACTATATAGGTACACCTCTTCCTAACCCTTCTGGGATTACAGGCTCACAGTTATGTTATTTCTTTTATTTGTAACCAGCTGTATAAATAGGAATTCCAAAAGCGATCAAAAGTTTAACAAAATCCCAATATTGTGTGTGGGGATTTTGTTAAACTTTGAAAGACCTTTTATAGATAAAGAATTGTTACAATTACATTAACACCTTCGTATTTCAGAAATAACTCAATCAGACTTAATGCTCTTGCAAATATACTTACAATGAATCAAACGAAAACTCCTACCGTTTTTCTTTGTCAAACGTTCAAAGGGAATGTTCTTTTATTTAGTTAGGACTGTGTTGTCGGTTTTATGAACATCTAATGTTACTGAACGGAACAAAGAAAGGGTTAGCGAAGTAATATCGTACCTGTATTCTTTTAGTGGCTAGTAACTTTTAGTAGTTAAGCCCAAACGAGAAAAATTTCTTTAAAAAACGTGTTTATTCAATTTAATAAACAATAGTGCACCTTATTGACAATTTTCGTCCTTAAAAATTTTCAAATAGAAGGCGTCTCATCTCAGCGACAAAAACTTATCAAACATTTGTCTGAAAATTGATTGTATTTTTGAAATAAATTAATAATTTTATTTGTGGGCGAATCTTCAAGTCCATAAATACGTATTAGGCAATTCGCACGTTCTGAATTTTATAAAATAAAGTTGAGAAAAAAGTACAAAATAACAATTGGTATGTTTACGTTGTTTCTAGTGTACTTTTTCTTAACTTTGCGAATCGAAAACATGACATAGAAGATATATTGGCTATACAATCATAACTTTGTCAAACCTAGCTTGTAAGAAAGCTTATTAAACACTCACACTCACACTCACACTTCACATACACACTCTACACTTGTATACACTCCACACTCCTAGATATACATACACTCCATTTGCTGTATTAACAATCATTGTAAACAATCAGAAAAGTCACGGTTGTATTTTATAAAGTAGCAAAATCTCCGACTCCTAAGATACAGCGTCTGCGTACCTAGTTTAGGAGCCCGAAAAACTGACTATAAATTTAAACTTGGTAGTACAACCCTCTGTTTCTATATGCTATGTATGTACTGTGTTGTTTTAATGTACTAATAATAAACTTATTCTATTCTATTCTATCTACTAATAATCCCCAATTTTGATAACAACGGAAAATTTATACCCACATGCGAATTTACCAATAAGCGTGACGAATTTCCGGGACTTTTTGTTTAGAAGTACGTAATTGCTTGAACTAAGTCTACATATACAAATACGAGATTTTTATTGTAGGACACAATAGATAACCGTCCTTTTTACTTGAAAAGATTTAGTGGGCTCATGAAAATCATGAGCTTTTCAATAACTTCTAACAACTTTGCAATAAAACTTTGGAAATTTGTTCCACCTAAGAATTATTCAATGAAAATTCATAAAAACGTTTTTCCAAAGTTTGATGATTGAAATGAAATTGATGATTAAAACAAAGTCAGGTTAGTTACACCATTTATAACTGAAGAACGGCTGGACCGATTATTAAAATCAATCTTGATTTGTCACAGCCCCGAATAGCAGAATAACTATTAAAACATGGAAATAATTCACGAAAAAAAAACTGAAGCGGTACAAAGTTTGCCGTGTCAACTAGTAGTTTATGAAAGATGGCTTGTTGATTTAAAAACAAAAGATTAGAAAAGTCGGTATTTAATTACCTACTTTTTTGCAACAGACAAAGGTTTCAAGAGTTCAGACAGACGTCACCAACTATTAAGCTACCAATACACAGGGTGAATTCGTTAGCAAAACTCCGCAGCCGCGATGGGTATGGATATCTAAACATGATAAAACATTTAAAAACCATGTTGTTGTTGTTTTGGGCCCGACGACCGTAGATAATGTAGTTCAAGCTTCATAGACGTGATGAACAGAGATCGGATGCACTTGCACCTAAAATATACATTTTTGTAAAAAAAAAAAAACGGGATGCCAGGAACACCGGGAATTCATAACGGGTATTCGGTTAGTATAGAAGCGACTTCAAAAATGTTTTTTTTATTAAACTTGGGATTCTTTACAATATTAGGTACGTAGTTATGCATCCGATTTGACTTTATTTATTTGTTATGCGTGAATAGAATCAAATCAACTCTTCATATGTGGTTGTAGTGGAAGAAACACCACAATCACGTCAACATCATACTACTGCTATGATATAACACCAAAAGCACACCGTAAGGTGAAAAAAGATTGAAAAAAAAAGAACTGATGAGAGAACTCGATTTCTACACAGAGACACAGACAGATTTCTATTGCGGGATAGGCGACGAGGAGACTTGACGAGAAGCGAACCTTCGATGCAGATTCGTCTCGGCCAGACGCGTGAATTGAACATTACTTTCATCTTGTCCAAATTAAAGCCAAGGCCAACCCGTCAAAAGGTTCCAAGTAGGCTGTGTAGCATCTGTTCTAAACATTTCAGCGTCTCTGCGAAGCGAAGGTAGAAAGATGTACTCGCCGTTCCCCCCTCTAAGCATTTGGATAGGGCTAGTCTTCTTGTATTGAATCTGGACAGTCATCGTGGCAACATCACAGCCACCAGTCAATTTAGTCCACGAGACCAGGAAAAAAACTAAGATAGGTGACCACCGCTCGATTAAACGCACCTTCGAAGTGATTTGATTGATTGATTTTTAAAGGTCTTTATTCACAGAAAGGTAAACACAAGTAAACAGAAAGATCTTATTCTAAATGTAAACTAGCATAATCCGAGCAATGTTAAATAGGCTTAGTCGCCTCGTTTTAACAAACAAATATGTATCATCGAAAGTGTTGCGACTAATTATTTAATTGATACAAGACAGTTTAGTTATGTAGGGTTTGCAGACCCACATTTTTAAAAATAAATTATCCAGGCCCCCCCTTAGTATCATATTAAAATTATTGTTTTATTCGATTATTCATTATTGCAGAATAATTTTAACACAAAAATATACATATAAAAATAAAACGAAAGGTTAGGTATACATAATGTAGTGTACATATCAATGAGTAAAGTGACAGCAATCACGCTAGTTATGTGGTAAGTGAGCTAACGTTAATCCACCAGGAAATGGTGATGAGGCAGTTTGTATTTGTTGTAAGTCCTGGCATAAGGTAATCGGGTTAATCTACTCTTACCAATGTGTGAGACCAAAGTATTACGATGACGTGGATTATTGAAGAGGTAGAATTTTTGGGATACTTTCAAAATGAATTCTTTTAGAGGTGGAAACTTGATATGGTTGTGCAGTTGTGTGAGGTTTGTGTAGAGAGGTGTGTTGAATGCTATTTTGAGTGCTTTGTTCTGGACGACCTGGAGTTTTTTGTAATTAGTGTTACTGATACTACTCCAGACAGGGGATGCGTATGTTATACAAGGTCGAACCAGTGTGGAATAAATGCGTAATTTAGTTTGAGGGCTCAAATTAGACTTACGATTTAGGATTGGTTTTAAGCTGTTAAGGGACTTGACTCCTTTTAAACGTAGTTCTTCGAGATTTTTCAACCAGCTAACTTTATCATCTAATGTTGTTCCAAGATATTTAACTGCTTTCTTCCACGGGACGTCATATCCTTCGATTTTAACGGAGCGGATGGGAACTGATCGCTTTCTTGAGAACATTATTATTTCCGTTTTTGTGGAAATCACTTTAAGCTTCCATTTAGTGAAGTAGTCTAGAAGAAGATCAAGCGAAAGTTGTAGCCGTTGAATGATTAGGTCTAGGTCGTCAGAAGAGGTGTATGTTGCAGTGTCATCAGCGTACACGGCGAGATGCGTTAACCTTTGCTTGGGAATATCATTGAGATATACAATAAAGAGGTACGGTCCTAATATTGATCCTTGTGGTACTCCAGCAGAGAGTTTTCTCTGTTTGGAAGATTGATATCCAATAGCAACAGTAAAGGTACGTTCAACCAAATATGACTGGAGAAGCTTAACAAGGGCTAAAGGTATGTGGTTCAAGATTAATTTGTGAATTAAGCCCGCGTGCCAAACCGTATCGAAAGCCTTTTCAATGTCCAACAGTACCATGCCTGTGGATTTGTTATGGTTGAGGTTATGAACAATGTGCTCGGTAATTCTAGCTAGCTGTTGGACTGTGGAGTGGGATTTGCGGAATCCAAATTGTTCTGGGATAAGAAGATGCTCAGTAAGTTTGGAAAGGCGGCTTAAGATCAGGGACTCAAAAAGTTTAGCCAAGCTAGGGAGAAGGCTTATAGGCCGATAGCTAGAAGGAATTGCTTCATCTTTGCCGGGTTTCTTAATAGCAATAACTTTAGCTAGTTTCCACGAAGAAGGAAAGTAGCCCAGATGAAAACAGCCATTAAACAATTTGGTAAGGAGGACTACACATTTTTGCGATAACTTTTTCAACAAGGAGTTGTCTATGCCGTCTATACCAGGAGCCTTGCGAGTTTTCAAGGCATTCAACAGTTTGCGTATTTCCTGCGGCCTTACTGGAAATTTTAAGTCATTTATTTTGTACCTGTTTAGTCTTTCAGTCGATTCTATAGCAGCAGTATCAGTTTCAGGGTCACTATTCCAGTCTCTACTTAACACTATATATTCCAGAAAGGCGTCTGCTAAAGCTTCGCATTGCTCCTGAACGGATGATGTTAGGGAATCGTTTGAAGTCTTAAGTGGTGGAATTACAGCAGGTTTACAGTTGAGTGATTTAACTACACGCCATAAATCCGAAGCAGGGTTATCCACTTTAGATAGTTTCTTGTTCCAGATCTCATTGTTGTGATTTAGAAGTAACCGTTTAATATTTTTGTTAAGTAAATTGACTTTACTAGAGATCAACTTTTTCTCCCTTGGGTTTGTTTCTTTAAGAGCAAGCCTACGCCACAAGTTTTTAGTTTTAATCATGGTCTTGATGCTTCTGGGAAGTTTAGTTTTAATTGCACACTTTGATGAGGGGCAGTTACTTTACGCGCATCAATGATAGTCTTGGTTAGTATATGAATAGCATAATCAATTTCAGATGTTTCCTTAAAAGTGGCAGAGCTCAAGGTAATCTGCTCATCCATATAAGATCTATACCTTGCCCAATCCGCGTCTTTATAGTTAAAAAAGAATTCGCTCATGTGCAAAAAATCACCACCAACAGTAAACATTACAGGAAGATGATTAGAAGACAAACAGGTTAGTGCTTTGAGTTCACTAGATACTTTGACATTGTTGACTAAGACTACATCCGGTGTTGAAGGAATACGGGAGCTGTCATAAGGCACTAATGTAGGAGTATTAGGGGCAAGGATTTCATAGTCATTAGTGACCATGTGATCGAGAAGTAATCGGCCATGATGGTTCTCAACAGAACAGTTCCAGTAGGGGTGTTTAGTATTAAGGTCACCCATTAGCAGCAATTGAGGGTTTAAGTGCAACACCATATCAAGGTCACTAGGAAGTAACGGTAGATTGGGAGATTGATATGCTGAAATTATAACAGATTTTTTACCCGCTATCGACAATTCTATTCCGATACACTCTAGGTTTAGCATATTTGGAATTTTAACAAGGGAATGGGGTATGTCGGAGCGGATCAGAATCGCAACTCCCTGACCTCTACCTTCACTCAAGATATCCTGGCGATAGCACTTAAAACCTGGAGTAGCGAGAGATGTTTGAGAAGAAATTCTGGTCTCACACAGGGCAACAATGTCAATTGAGAGCTCACTTACCAAATCCAAGAGTTCATCTATTTTTGTACGAATGCCATCAGCATTCCAATAAATAACACGTAATAGGTTTGCATTACACATATTTTCCTAGATGAGTAAGAATTAAAATCACTTTATCCATCATATTATCACATGCTTTAAATTCACTTTTTATTGATTTCATGGTCATTATAATTGCTAGTATGTCTGTGGTAGTTTGATCTTGAGCACTATTGGTGGACGGGAGAGTAGTGTTTGCAGCTGTGGCCCCAGAAGCGACCTCGTTCCAGGCGCGTCCATCGATCTTATTTGTACTGGTAGATTTGACAACACCGCTAACTGCTTTGGTTTGTGATTGCCTAACTCGTAGCTGCTCCAGATACTTTTGGCGGTCTTTGCATTGTCGATAGTTTGCTGGGTGGTCCTCTTTGCAGTTACAACACTGGGCTGGGGTGATCCGATCCTTTTTCGGAAAATCGGTAGTGAGATGAAGCTCTGTGCATTTTACGCAACGCGGAGTAAGATTACAATTTTTTGAGGAATGTCCAAAACCTTGGCATCTATAGCACTGCGTACCATAAAGGTTATGAACTTGATACTTTCGCACTTGAACAGCACAGTTGCTAAGGTATTTTATCTGTCGAAATCGCGAAATATCTGTACCTGGGGACAGTTGTACCCCCCCTGGGCACAAAACTTTTTGTCCTTAGGTGTCTTGAGTTTTCGAATAATAACATCGCTGAAGCCAAGTGATCCAAGTTCTTCCTCTAGGTTTTCTTCTGCATAATCGGGCAGACCGAAGATCAGTACTTTGGAGGTCCTCTCATCCTTGCGGGAAAATGTGTGGAATTCAATATTTTCGGAGCGGAGTCCACTTTTGAGGGCCTCATGACCATCGGCTGAGTAACAGGCGACAGCAATTCTGTGATTTCCTTTATAAGATAAATAAAAACTTTTGGTGTATCTTGAAACAAGAGTTTTTATGTAGTCATGAGTCCATTCATCTTTTAAAACTATCAAGATGGGAGGAATACCGTGCGGCTATAGGTTCCAGAGAATTTTTATCTGTAGATAGACAGCTGAAGCGGTTCGTGGTGTTGAATGAGGTTGAGGGTTGCTGCTCAGATGGTCTCGCGCCATGCTTGGGTATTTTCCATTCGCTTACATCGACAGGCCCCTCCAAGGACCGTTTGCCGATAGAGTTCGAGCGAGTTAAAAATCGTTCCATAATTTAAATTAATGTTATTATGTAGTTCCAGTTATAGTCGTCTCCAAAGCCAGATAGATGCAAGGGTTGCTGTGCCATAACGCATTCATTATACTAGTGCACGCGCGATTGTTAAAGTAACGGATGACCACCAGCACAAGTAAAACCCAGTTCAAATTCTGCTACAGTAATAAATGCGAAACAGTAATTATGAGCACACCAATAAAGGCCCAACGCGTCGAACAGTCTACGCTGAGGTAAAACCTCGCGAGAAAAAGGTCGTAAGCGCCGTTGAAATGCGGGCGCTTACGCGTTACGACACTACACACATCCACAACAGGACACTGACGTTAGATATCTTTTTTTTTTTTTTTTTCCTTTTTTTAAAGAGTTATTTTACACTATTGATTAAATTGTTGCCGAGTTGTTTATACTTTACACAGATTATAACCAAAAGATTGAAAGCACTTGATGTTATGGTAAGTTGTGTTAAAAAATAACCACATAAATTGCAGTTTTTACGAACCTTTGTGAATAAACTGAGAAAAGTGATCGACAACGTAGGTATGTCGCACAGCTCAACATGAAGGTGATACTGTAGTTCGAAGTAAAAACCCTTTTTTCGCACCACGGTGTCGGTGTGCTAACGGCGTTACATATTTTAATGCCATTGAAATAGTTTCTAATAATTCAATTATGTTAATTTGTTGGAATATGGTTGCGGTTACTTTACAAATATTCCCCCTTTTAATGGAGAAGGTCGATCAAAGCTAATTGTAGATGGTGTGAACATAACATAGTAGAGATGGGTTGTAACAGGTTAAACACGATATCTGTTATCACTGGTACTGTTACACAAAAATAACAGATCCAAATATCTGTTATTAAATAACAGCCTGTTATTTTTGGACGGATGATAAATACAAATTTAAATCTCAATTGAACATCGTCTTTGTCTTTGCGTTTTGAATCGAAAATCGTATCCGAAGAAAGACATGGGTAATGTGAAATGATAGAATTACGTAAGTCGGCCGCAAAGAGTACTATAATTAGACGGGGTCGGCCGTATGCCAGTTGTAAAAGGCTAGGCAAATTGATTGTTTTTTTTTTTCGAAATTCCAAACTGAACACTTTCCTTCATGCTTAATCGCAGGCATAGGACTGTCAGTTTACTATACATTTAGGAACTTTAGTACATAATCAGAAATTGATTACGTTTCTCAAACTGGCGTAGTTAAGTGTTCAATTAATTGTATGTACATCTATTCACATTATCACTTATTATATATCTACATGACTATTAACAGTATCACCTATTCTATATCTACATTTACATTTAATATTTACATATTTGATTAAGAAAGATTAGTTGCTGCAATTTCCTAACTCCTAACCGGGTCCGCCTTTCATTAAGGATATTCCCTGCAGCAGAGAATACCCTTTCGCAAGGAACCGACGAAGCCATTGCGTTAAAATTTTTGTTTACCATTTCACATTTCGTAACAAAGGAAGCAGCAAGGGAAGCAGTGAAAGAAATCAAATTTTAAAAATTCAAAATGTCAACAAATAAACCAGCCAAATTACCGAGACGAATTAGGAGTCACTTTTTTGTAAATGATCGTTCTTGTTAGACCACCAACTATATTTTAGGGATAATAAATACTAAGTGCTTCTCTTTTTAGCGCAGTTGAACCGCTTTAGTAAGAGTGAGAAGTAAACTTATTTTGAAATAAATAATAGGTTTTTTAGCAAGGGTCATTCTTTGATGAGGGAGAGAGAAAAATTTATAACCCTGTTATTTTCCTTCCTTTGTGTGAGTGTGAATGAAAATAACAGCCGTGGTAACAGTCTGTGTGGGTGGACTTATTTATTGAAATAACAGATTTAACAGCCGATATTTTGAGTAACAGATAAGCTATATTGGTAGGAACAATTGTTATTTGTTATTTTTAAATATCTGTTATTTCTATCTGTTACGATAAATACGCCTCACCCCTATAACATAGTCTCTACGGCCTACACTATATTTAACATTTCGTCCATGCTTTAGATTTTATTTAGTAGCTTTAAAATTAAATCAATTACGTATTTGTCTGTAACAACCGTGTATTTCCTCGTAACAATCACTTCAAATGTTTATTTTATCGACGCAATTATTTTGCCATTCTCAAAAAACATATTTACTTTCAGAAAAGACTGTCAGATTGGGTATTAACAGAAACAATACTACGTTCCATTCCCCCGACAAGAAAAAGTTCCATTCGGAAACCGAGTTGACGTGTGGTTCGCCAATGACCGGCGAACAAAACGTGGCAGTCCGTAAACGTAAATAACCAGATTCTGAGTGAACACAGGTTATAAAGGAGTTGTCGATGGAGTTGAAGAATACAATAAATGAGTGGCGACGGGATTTAGAAACAAGTATTATATGGAATATCAAAGAATGTGTGTCAATGAAAGTCAAACTTACTTCGCTCAATCAAGTGACGTCAGAGATAAGAAATGACATTAATTCTCTTCGATCGGAGCAATTGGTCCTGAGTCAGAAGGTTATGTACAGAATTGGATGTGAAGTGTTAAAGTACGACGGAACGAATTAATTCCCTTGAGGACTCGGTCAAATTTGTTACTGACGCGCAAACTGATCTCAACAAGGAAGTCGCCCATCTTCGTAAAATATTCAAGAAAACATTGATTGAAGCCTATTGTTACAGAGCTTGTAGCAAAGATAGATAATTTGGAACAGGGTGCTCGAAATTGTAACATCGAGATTTGCAATACGCATGAAAGGCGTAACGAAAACCTCGTAACCATGGTACGAAATATTGGGGCCTTAGTTAAGTGCAATGTTCAACAAAGTGACATTATTTCTATTCATCGTGTCCTCAAAAACATTATAGTTTAGATTCACGTATACTACGTGACAATGTTCTTAGTGCCCATCGGTTGTGCAAGGGACTTATTTCGTGAGTGTCGAGACGCTGCCAAAAAACACAATTACATCCTCAAAGACATCACTAAAATCAAACCTGGCACGCAGCACCCATTGACAACCAAGAAGCTGCATCCATTGGAAATTAGCTGTACGATCATTCTTCGGCATATCTCATAATCCATCTCCACAGCTCTGGGCATTTTTGATAATTGGCATATTAACAACTTTAGTTGAACACTCCATATGTTGGCTCGCAGTTGCTCGTTATTGTTGTTAATCCATTTTTTTAAGTGTTTTGTTTTGATTCTTGTATTGTGTTCGCATTCTCTTAACGCTTTATTGTATAATAATGCCCTACTAGTTACGATTTCGTTAGTAATTATGACCATATTCTATAGAGTTTTCCGCTATAATGGCGGATAACTTAGTTATATATTACCAAAATTGCGGGGGATTCCGCACAAAATTAAATATTTTGTTTATGAATATTCTAGCTAATTGTTCTGACATAATTATTTTAACTGAGACCTGGCTGACGCCCGAGATATCAGATAGCGAGTTTATTGATGTGCGTTATGTGGTACTTCGGTATGATCGTGACCGTATTGCCACCAATAAAAAAGACGGAGGCGGTATTCTCGTGGCTGTACTGAAGGGTCTACATTCAGTTAGATCGGCCTCGCAAGTTGTAACTCATGCCAGCATTGAGCACATCTTGGTGCAATTGCCAAGCTGAACTCGAGGCAAGTGCCAAATTATTGCTCCAGTATATATACCACCAAAAACACCAGAATTTGCTTATACTGAATATTTTGAACTTCTGCAAGCACTGCTTGGCGACACAAACATTGCTAATTTCTATGTGGTAGGAGACTTTAACCTACCAGAAATCGACTGGACTGCTTGTACGGATAGTGCTTCACTATTTGCTCATATTTGCAGAGGTAAACCATTGACGATACCTTAAGCACGTTTTATAACATGGTTTTCTGCATTATTAAAAGACACGTGCCATTGATTGGATGTAGATCATCAAAATTTCCCGTCTGGTTTTCAAAATCGCTTATTCATATTTACGTGAATAAAGCGAAGACTTGGGTAAAATGGAAAATGGATCAAAACATTTCAGACTACGAGCAGTTTTCCATTTACCGCTCCAGATTCCAGTTAGTGCAAAAACTGATACAGAAAGTACATTGCCTCCGTAGAAGATGGTATCCGGACTAATGTTAAGCTTTTTTGGTAGTTCATTTCTTCCCGCAAATCCTCTACAAGCTTACCTTCTATTATGTATTACAGTAACCATTCAGCCAATAACCCTGAAGACATCTGTAATCTGTTCTCAAACTTCTTAAATTCGGTATACGAGCCATCCATCCCAATTGATGGTATTTCATCGCAGTGCGGAGATTATTCTGAAATCTGTTCTCTCCTTAGTAACGTTCAGTTTACTGCCGATGAAATATTAAGTGCGCTAAGAGCATTAGATCCATCTAAAGGCCCGGGTCCAGATGGTTTACTGGTTGTTTTCATTAAACAGATCGCCGTAAATCTATGTGTGCCACTACAGATCATTTTTAATTTATCTATTTTACAAGGAGTCTTTCCACAAGCATGGAAACTCGCAAACATAACTCCTGTTCACAATTTATCCTCTAATACATAATAACATAATTCCACAACAACATGGTTCCGTCAAAAAAAGATCAACTAACACTAACCCGATAACTTTTGTTGACTATTTATTTAATAGTATGGACTCTCATATTCAAGTTGATACTATATACACGGACTTCCAAAAAGCTTTTGACAAAGTGGACCATCAATTGCTGTTAATGACATACGTGGCAACCTATTGAGATAGTTCTCTTCTTACGTTCTTAATAGATCCCAGAAAGTTGTGATAAACGGTTTTAATTCTGCGACCTTAAATATTACTTCCGGTGTTCCTCAGGGCTCTATACTGGGTCTTCTTTTGTTAATTATGTTTATTAATGTTATAGATACGTGTTTTCAAAATTCTACGGTATTACGCAGACGATCTAAAAAAATTAAGCCGATTATTAATTTACGTGACTGTTTACTTTTACAGATTTAAATAGATTCTCTGAAAATTTTGTACAAAATAAACTTAAATTGAGCATATCCAAATGCCATTGCATTCGTTTTACAAAAAATTTAAACGTAATTAAATATGCATATTCATTGAACAATATAAATCTAGCAAGAGAAACAGTGGTTCGTGATCTTGGTGTTCTATTAGATAATAAACTCCATCTTGATGCTCATATTGGTTAAATTGTGAACAATGCTTTTCGTATGTACGGTTTTGTGATGAGATCGGCTCAGGAATTTAAACGCCCTGGTACTTTTTTGTACCTATACAAAACTTTGGTCAGGTCTCAGTTGGAGTACGCGGCCCTGGTGTCCCTGGAATCCCTTCTATGAAAAATATTCTCATGTGATCGAACAAGTACAACTCAAATTTTTAAAGACTATGCATTTCCGTTGTTTTCGTATGTATGCATCTGACAACGACTTACTGAATAACTTTAAGCTTCAAAACCTGAAATCTAGACGTATAATGTTGGAATAGATGTTTTTGTTTGATTTAAGTAACAACTCCTATGATTGTGTAGACATAAGCAGTAGAATAAGTTATGTAATACCCAGAACTACTATAGGTCGAGGTGTGCATGCGCGACTGCTATTTGCTGTAACCTCCTGTCGATCAAACGCAGGATCGCGAGCACCCCTACGACGTCTTACTACTCAATTCAACAAGACTTTCCGGGATATCGAATTCTTTGCTGTTTCCGCTGGAAATTTTAGAATTCTTGCGCTTAAAATTATAGCAGAATAAAGTACATAAAATACTAAATCATAATTTCTATTTTCAATATTCTATTATATCTTCTTACTCATTTTATTATTTTTACCTGTATATGTTTCAGTTTTTTTAAAATATATGTTTTTATTTAACCATACTGTGCATTAAATGTAGGTATTCATATCGCACGACGTTCGTGTTTATTTAACTTTTTTGTATTATGTGGAAAATGTTGTTGGTTATACATTTATGCTCTCATTTTAGTTTTAAGTTCTATACCATACATTTTAATGTGTAACCGTTTATTTTCCCAAATAAAAAAAATAAATTGATAGTAATCTCGACCTATATAGAGATAGATATAGTGGACTCCAATTTCGGAGTATTTAGGAACTCATCAACCAGAATTTTTCGTAAAAATTAAATAAAGCCACGCCTTTATCATTAGCTTGTTTTAGGAACTAGCAACGACAGCGACATTTCGACAGTTGACTTCCCCATTCACGCAGGCGACATTTAAGTGATTTGAATCCAACGTTAAAACCAATTGCATTCGTAAACATTTAACCGCATTAATTACGACAACGGAGCCCTTTACTTGTTCGTTGTTGCCGTAGTTATCAATATATTGGTAATGTCCTGAACAAAGAATACATACGTCTCATGACTACTAAATGTATGCAGGTGCCGTTCGGATACTGAAAGTGATATTAATAAACTGTTCCACCGAACCACACGTTACGAAATTTAGTTTCAGTGCGGTTAGTGGAAATGCTCAGGTGCGGTTCGACAAGTGCTGTTGAAATCAGAGCCCTGAGTGGAATACCTTAGCGACACTATCAGCGGTCGTTGACCCAAAAAAAAGGAACATCAAATCTGTTTTGTGTTTTATCGTGTTCAGATATGGAAACCCATCACGTCTCCGCAGTTTCGTTATCTAATCTCATTTGACCGTGTGTAAAACAGTAACCAACAAACCCAAACCACGCTCGATCGCTCATCGCCACCCAATATCAGTTATACTGTAAAAGCTACGGTAAATAAATATCTAAATAAAGCTATTTAAGACGCTACCCGAGCAACACCTTGCGATAGTGCGTTATTCAGAAGCTATTAACTTATTATTTAAGAGTAATAAACTACATTTAAAAGCACATTAATAATGTTCGATATCCTATCATCACATTGCACGTTAATATTTGTTTTTAAGTGTTATAAATACCTTTAAAATCTCCTTGTAAAAAAGTGTCTAAAAATATTGATTGCATGCCTCTGCTGCCATTCTAATAATTTGAGGATTACACTAATTAATAGATAATATAAAATCTGAATAACCAAAACAAATTGCGAATTCTATGATAGAGGGGCGTGCGTTCGCGGCGGGACAAAGAAGGACCGAACACTCAAGGTCGTTTGGTCGGAGTATCGCCTTTAGACATAATAGAACTCCATTAAAACCCTTGAGTGATTGATTTCCACCCGAGCCTTCCGACCGCGTAGCGAACTAAGTTAGACAAATTATATTGACTTCAAAATGGTATTACTGAAACATTGGAAGTCAAGTTTAAAATTGCCTATTTCTAAAGTTTTGAAGTCTCGTTGGTTAAGTAAGTGTACTTAATGCTAAAAGTTTTCACTATCATTGAATAATAAAAGCAGGCTACACAATATGTTCCTTGTAAGAGAAAAGTTATGCTAAGAGCTCTAATATTGAAAATGTTTTTTTTTTTCATATAAAATTAAGGGACAGCTGTGTTTTTGTATCGCGGACTCAAATGATACCTACTTAGCGTGGATTGCACCAATTAAACTGAACTCGATCAGCACATAAACTATGTTTAAGAGCCCTCAATGTCATTATTTTTAAGGAAAATTGACACTGACAACTCTTGAAGGCGTTTTAGATGTGCTGAATGTGTCTAGTAATATGTGTGAAATCTTCACATAGCTGTAGATCTTATAAGTTTTTGAAGTGAACACTCCTTCGGACGCGTTGAGCGATTTTTGGTAGCAGAAAATCTCTAATGCGTTCGCGTCACCGACACAATAATGGTAACTGTATATCTGTGGTGCTATTCTGTACCAGCTCACCGTGAAAACTTTGGTGAAGTGAGCGTGGAGTGCGCTGTCAGTGCCACTGATGCTAGAGGTTAACCGAGACGGGATGACACTGACAGTTCACTCCACGCAAGTGTCTACGGTAAAAAATTTACAGAATCCAAATGCTGTTTACTGACTTTTTAATGTGTGCCGATGTGCTCGGCGGATTGTTGATAGATGTGAAAACCAAACTAACGTTAGTAATTTTGATAGACAAAATAATAATGAAAATTTAATTTTTGATACAACAATTGATTTGAAAATTAAAACAAAAACACTGTTATTTTAAAATTTTGAGTTCTGTCCTCATATGACTGACTTTATTTTTTATCGTTTCAGTACACATTACAACAAACTAAAAGTGACAAAGAAGGGATGAGAATTAACCGCCACTGCCTTTCATTCAGCCGTTATAGCACCAGGGGACTATTTAATTTAAATGACAATGCGACATATTTGTCAAATAATAACACATTGTCATCTTTCCTCGACAGCTACTGTTTGATGAAGTACTATCCTATTCTATTATATTTTTATTAAATGGCAAGCAAAGCCGATGTCGACTATTCTGCCAATTAGCACATTACTTTTCATAATCAGCCATTAAGAAAAATAATGTGCTAAATGTATATTTATCGTAATCAGGGCACACCACACAACTTTCAATAACAAAAAAAAAGCCTAGATGGCTTAGCTAAGTCAGGGGACAAAAAAAACTGACAGGCAACTGACAGTTGACAGGCGACTATTCGTCAATTCATCGAGTGCTTCATTAATTTCCAATTCACTTTAGACATTGGCAAAAAAAAATGCTGCGCTAAACATAATTTTATTTTATTTTTATTTTATCAAAACACACTTTGAAGAACAAGACACTTAAATATTATTATTATATTATTTATTTTATTGCTTTTTTTTCTGCCTCGTTGGTCTATTGGTCGCAAGAGCTACTGCTGAGCATGAGGTCCTGGGTTCGATTCCCAGGTCGAGCAAAGTGTTATTGGGTTTTTCTATAAAGAATTTCTCAGTAGCAGCCCGGAGTATGGATTTGTGCCCGGTTGATGGCAATAGGCTCGCCCCTTATCACATGGGCCTTAAGCATAACTAGTGAAATAGAGTTGTCATATAGGTACACCTCTGCCTAACACTTCTGGGATTACAGGCGTGATGTTATGTTATTTCTTTTATTTGTAACCAGCTGTATAAATAGGAATTCCAAAAGCGATCAAAAGTTTAACAAAATCCCAATATTGTATGTGGGGATTTTGTTAAACTTTGAAAGACCTTTTATAGACAAAGAATTGTTACAATTACATTAACACCTTCGTGTTTCAGAAATAACTCAATCAGACTTAAATCTCGTGCAAATATACTTACAATGAATCAAACGAAAACTCCAACCGTTTTTCTTTGTCAAACGTTCAAATGGAATGTTCTTTTATTTAGTTAGGACTGTGTTGTCATTTTTATGAACATCTAATGTTACTGAACGGAACAAAGAAAGGGTTAGCGAAGTAATATCGTCCCTAGACTCTGTATTCTTTTAGTGGCTAGTAACTTTTAGAGATAGTCAAGCCCAAAAGATAAAAATTTCTTTATATTAATGTTAAAGTCTCCACAGATAATAACTGATTTATAACCAGTTGCAAGTTTAGCCAAAACATCTTCCATTACTGACTCAAATATAGAGAAGTTTTGATAATTTGGGGGTCTGTAAACACACACTATAACATGGTTATCTAGCTCAACACAAGACAGTTGAACTGTTTTGTGTTGAGCTAGATAACCATGTTAGAACTGTCGCTATGTTCAACCGATAGTTCAACTATCGGTTGAACATAGCTTTTGATGTTATACAGCTTTTAATTAGGATTAGTGAACCACCACGCAGCATTGATTTTCGGTTAAAACAACTGGCCACATTATAATTCTCGTAATTAATTAACATTTCGGAATTTTTTAACCGATGCTCAGTTATGCAAATAATGTCAAACATTGTTTTTTCTAAAAACAATTCAATTTCCAATTGTTTGGAATTAAAACCTTGAATATTTTGATGAAATAATTTCGAGGATTTCTGCTTAGCCCCTTTTCTACAGTTAACTATTGTAGTGCCAGAAAAACCTTTTTGTTTTTAAGTGGAACTATACTATTCTGTTGTCTTACAAACTAGTTTAAATTATCTGAGCTAACCACCTCAACATTAGTACTATTACTAACTGTGGTGCTAACTAAAGGTGACTTCGACATACAACTTATGTCTGGGTTAATAATAAAAGCTAATAGTCTAGCTATTTGACGTCTATAACTAATCGGCAGATACACAGTATCCCTAGTCGACCTTAGCCTAACAACAAAAATGTTGGTGTCAAAAAAATTGAAACTTGCCACTATATTTACTAACTAAGAAATGCATGTAATTATTTAACATGTGAATGTAGTTGTTTTGCCTATTTGACAAGTGCTCAAAGTATGGGAAAGCACACAAAATTATTTTCTTGCAATTTAACTTTAGTAGTTTTGTGACACTATCAGTGATTTCATGTTTTGTTACATTATAACTATTACCTATAAGTACTGTAATAATGCCATTTGGATCATATTCATTCCTAGTTATTGAAGACATTATTTGTGTGTAGGAAGTCTGTGGCATACAGAAGTTTTGAGAAGAATGACTCAGGTTGTTGCTAAGTAATTTTCCTAAACCTTCTACCCATTCTACCCATAATGACTGTTAAAGATTTACGAATGAAAAGCGGGACCAACGGCTATACGTGCTTTCCGAGGTACGGAGGGGTCTATTTAAGGAAAATCATATATTTTTACAATGTTTGTAAATATGTGAGCACAATGTACCTATCGCGTGATTAATTTATCTGCCTTTGCTTTATTTTTAATTCTTCTAACCAATTGTGGTATAGTATTTTTATTCTTGGTGCATCGTCTTCACATATAAAAATATAATTAATGTATACAAAATATTGTAAAACATTTTAAAAGAGTTACGGTGGAGTTTCTTGTCCCTTCTTCTTCATACGAAACTACCTTTTGGAAGTGGCGCCTAGAATCATTTCTATTTTAAATGTAAATTTTGACGTTCAAAAGTGCCTTTTTATGGGCCTATTTGAAATAAATGCTTTGAATTTGACTTTGACTGGGTATTTAAAGATGGTCACCCATCCACGGACCAACCCCGCTGCGAGGCTGACATTACTTACCACAAGCCACGAGCTTTCCAATAACCTCTACCTACAATGAAATAACATCACAGGAAAACTCATTCAAAAACCAACCAGTAGAAGATCGGATTAGAAACGACGTGCACTTATCTTTTAATGGATGAAAAGTATTTGATGTCAAACTAGCTGTTGTCCGCGATTTTATCTGCGATCCAGCATGAAGAGTAGCGTATGTCCTTACCCAGGTCATAGAAAAAAGTAAAGAAAGAAAATACGTACAAACACCAAAAAGAAGAAGTTGGGGGAAAATATGCGTCACATCCACGCAAAACGGTCATCGCTCAACTTAATGCTACGACCCTATGCGAGACAGAGCCCCAGCGCTGGTTTTCAGCGACAGCCGGCGATGAATGACGTCAACCGGTGCAGCAAACGCTAAGTATAAAATAAAATACACACAGAATAACTAGATTAGTGTATATGTGTTATATGTGTCATGGTTCCGATCTTCTGTCTTCGTGTAGAAAATCAATGTGTCAAAATGTTTTAAGATCTCCCTGAGTAAAACCAACTTTCTTCACTCACATTTTTTCGATGTTTAATACAATTTTTTAAGTCTTAAATATTTTCTTTCACAATTCTGATTACACACTGGAGATGGTGTGTAATCAGAATTGAAATTGAAATCATGTGGTCTCATTTGCGATAACAAAGGAGTTGCTCAGGAATTTGTAAATTTATTTACCAGTGTCCCACTAAAAAACACTGACACCCTAAATTCTTCGCCCTCGCTTGCTATTGATCAAATAAGGGCGAATGTTTCAGCCTGCCCGATTGAATTTAACTTTAAGCATATTAACCCCTTAACAGTAATAAAAGCTTTTAAGCAAATCAAGACCAAATTGACGAAGGTCTTTGGGGAATGTCTATTAAAGCCTCCATAATGGAGACTATAGCACCTTACTTAGCCTTAATATTTAATTTGTGTGTGGTTCAAGGAGTGTTCCCGGATCTAATGAAATACAGTAAGGTGTCACCACTTTTCAAATCCGGGGACAGTAAAGACACTAATAATTATAGACCCGTGTCCGCCCAAGTTGCCATAGGAATCTTTTGTGACCTCTCCAAGGCATTTGATTGCGTCGATCACGAAACCCTGCTTTTGAAACTTGAGCATTACGGACTTGAAAAACTTACGCTCAGTTTAGTCAAATCTTATTTAAATGATAGACAACAGCAAGTTCAAATAAATGGTGTCAATTGACTTGGTTTAAAAGTAAAAATGGGTGTTCCACAAGGTTCGATATTGGGTCCTTTCCTCTTTTTAGTGTATATTAATGACCTACTCCATTTATTAATAAATCAACCACAAATGGTGTTATTTGCTGACGATACTTCCTTAATTTTTAAGGTAGATAGACGTGCTTCAAATTTTGATGACGTAAATAACGCCCTACTGCGGGTCCAAAATTGGTTTATTGCTAATAATTTAGTAATACATGGAATTAAAACAAAGTGCATAAGATTTTCTTTACCAAACGCCAAGACTAGTGACTGTGAGTTGAATCCAGAGAAACTAGAATTCGTCGATAAAACGTTTTTCTTGGGGATCACGCTCGACTCTAGGCTACAATGGGATCCTCATTTAACATCTCTTGCAAGACGGCTAAGCTCAGCGGCTTACGCTGTCAGAAAAATCCGTCAATGTACTGATGTAGATACCGCGAGTCTGGTCAATTATAATTACTTTTATAGTATCATGTCTTACGGTATTTTACTTTGGGGACGGGCTGCAGACATCGAGTCTATTTTTATTCTGCAGAAAAGAGCCATCAGAGCCATATATAATCTCCGCATCCGCGATTCTCTTAGGGAATTGTTTAAGGCTATACTTAAACAATTCCCTTAGATTAACATCATGACGGTACCTTGTCAATACATCTAAGAAAAAATTTACATCTGTAAATCTGTCTGTCTGTGTGTGTCTGTTTGTAATTATAGTATTACAAATCGGGACCTATTAGTTCTACCAGGTTTCAGACTGGCTAAAGTAGACTCATCTTTCATGGGGTACTGTTTAAAATGTTACAATAAAATACCTCCCCACAAACTTCAACTGAATGAGACGAAATTCAAATCCTTTGTAAAACGCACACTATGCAGGCAGGGATAGTATAAGTTAGGGGATTACATCGCTGATAAAAATGCCTGGCTTAATGCTGGTCCTGCTCCACACCACAGCTAATTAGTTGACATTTGAAATATTGTTGGAGCTGCTGAAGATTCTAAGAATATATTTGCATTATATAAACTCAATATCCTTTTTTTATTATTTAGATGCATTGCACAGGTGTGAGTACTTTGTACTATAGAGCTACCATTTATCGGGTAATGTCATAGACTGACTTGAATGTGCCCTGGCGGCTGATAGTATGTCATGCTCACTCAAATGTCTCGCTGACGGTGGCGCGTGTGTTGGATCATTTAGCTCCCTTCAAAATGTTTCAGCTGAATGGTGCTGATCCATGCGTCATGTTCGTGAACGGGCGCCGTCAGTTGGGACTGGTCATCTTTTAGCTGCCACGGCTTATTTTGATAATTTAATTTTTGGATTGTTATTAATTACGTTTTGCTGCACTCTGGACTAAAAAATGATTCTTATCCTGAGAATCATTTTTTAACTTTTGACACATTTTCCACTCTAGAATTGACAGACGTCAATTTTATTCCACGAATAAACTATCTGACTTTGGTAAAATCAGCCCTTAACGAGTTGGTTAAAAAAATCCCGCCCAGAGTTTTATTAATTACAGATATTAGGGTGCAGGTCGTTTCTAATCGGATCTAAGACTAAACGTCTAAAAAAAGCGGCCAAGTGCGAGTCGGACTCGCCCATGATATAAAAGTTCTTGTAGTTCGTTGTAACTTTGTACGATGTTTTAATGATAGTGTATTTTTTTTAAATTGTGGTTTACGATTTATGACGTATTAAAAAAAACTGCTTACTCGATCTCGTTCAAACCAGTTTTCTTTTATTTTATCTTATTTTAGAAGTTACAGGGACACACATTTTACCACTTTGGAAGTGTCTCTCGCGCAAACTTCAGTTTATAAAAAAATATATTAGAAACCTCAATATCATTTTTGAAGACCTATCCATAGATAACCCACACGTATGGGTAAGATGAAAAATTAAATTGAGTTAAGTATGGGCCGAGGTCGACTATTCTGCCAATGTCTAAAGTGAATTGGAAATTAATGAAGCACTCTATGAATTGACGAATTGTCGTATGTCACCTGTCAGTTGCCTGTCAGTTTTTTTTGTCCCCAGACTTAGCTAAATCATCTAGGCTTTTTTTGTTATTGAAAATTGTATTTTAGTGTGAAAATCTTAATGCGGTTCACAGAATACATCTACAATTACCAAGTTTCAACAGTATAGTTCTTATTGTTTCGGAAAAAAATTGGCTGTGACATACGGATGGACAGACAGACAGTCAGACAGACATGACGAATCCATAAGGGTTCCGTTTTTTGCCATTTGGCTACGGAACCCTAAAAAGGAGATAATACAAAATGTATCTCACAGAGGTCGTTTGAAAACCAACATTGTTTAAACCTCAAAGCAAAACTTGTAACAACGTTTCCCAGCTGTTGTTACCGCAACCACAACACAATAAATACTTTAAAATTACTCCTAAAAGCATTCCCAGGAATTAATAAACCAAAATTAATCAATTAAATGTTGTGGTTTTATAATTTAAGTTCACTCTAGGGAAGGATTAAACGAGAACTAATTTATTCTAAAGAATTTCTTCATATACAGTTTATTCAAAGAGCTAAAACCCTGCTCTATTTTCGAGACAAGTCTTAGACTTTTACTCATAATATCGATAATCTTGATTCAGACACTTGTAAAAAGTCAATTCTTCGATCACTAACCACACATACCACTACAGCTTCAAGAGTCGGTATGGTACGCGCATTTCGGTATTGATGTGCGCGATGCATTTTGTGAAATGTGAAATAGTGAAAAGGTACAACAAGTGGACCAATTAAAATTTTAAGGAATAATTGTAGACAAAAACCTGAACTGGAAAAGCCATGTGGAGCATATATGTCAGAAACTTGATAGGTCCGTGTTTGCTTTAAAAAAACTGAGACAAAATGAGTCTGTAGAAGCCGCTCTTGCAGCTTACCATGGTTACGTGTCATCTGTTCTAAGCTATGGACTAATCATGTGGGGTAACTCAACCGATACTGACAGAGTTTTCAAGCTCCAAAAACGCTGCATCCGGGTCATAAACAGCGCATGGTTTTTAAATAGCTGTAAACCGCTCTTTCAAAAGATGAAAATCCTTCCACTGCCCTGTATTTATATTAGAGATATCTGCACTTTTACAAAGACACACATGCATTATTTTAAGCAACATACCGAGGTTGTACCACGTCAGAAAAGGGCTATGTTTCGCAACCTCTTATAACATCCAGCTGGACATAAAGATATTTATAAGAGAAATGTGTTCAATATGTGTATATTAATTTATAATAAAATACCAAATGAATTTAAATTATTGCAGGGTAATGTTTTTAAAACAAAGTTGTCAGAGTGGTTACAAAAAAAGTGTTTCTACAGTATTAAGGAATTTTTAGAACATAAAAATATTTGTTTGTAGTAATAATGAATGAAATTGTATGATAATAATGTAATAATAATGCAATAATAAAAATGTACTAATAATAACTATGACATAAAAACATAAATACAGGGACTGAAGGCTATAAGATCTTTCCTTGTAAATTATGTATTTTCTTGCAAATAAATATTTTGATTTGATTTGATTTGATTTGAAAACCACTGATTTTAACTGTGTTTGCAATTCAGGGACCGGACGCTTCAGCTCCCTTCAAAATTGTTCAGTTAAATGGTGCTGTGCTGATATATGTGTCATGTTTGTGAACGGGTGCCGTCAGATGGGACTGGTCATCTCTTAGCTGCCACTGTTTTTTTTACATATCATATATCAACATCAATGATGTAACTAATATGTTTGTAACATTATAATTTAAAAGAATGTCCGTGGAGTTTCTAGCCCGTCCTTCTCCATAGGTACCTACTCCGCGTTGAAATGTGCAACTAGCTTCACACTTCTGACTGACTGGCTCCTTGACAATTCAAAAGTGCCTGTAAATGGTTTGATTGAAACAAAGGCTTTGAGTATGAGTTTGACGTGCACTTAAGGCTCCCACAAACAGGTTCTACTTGAAAGCGCGACACTAAGGCACCGGTCGTCGCGCGACAGGCGGTGTCGCGCTGTCGCATCGCCCCTTTGTCTACGAGCCTTTAAGCAATGCCATGCCATGTATGAATATGACCATTATTTGTCAAGAACAGAAATCCAATTGATAAGCATGTATCATTAGCTCTGTTTACCGTGAACATAAACGTGATTGTGTTGCCTAAACGCGGCTTTGTGTCGCACAATGTTTGTACACATATCCGGACATGACTGACTGTTTACTCTTCGCACTCCGTTAGATATGTAAACGTTATAGAGGAATACTACAAATTAGATATAATTCACTAGAGAAGGTAGAGGCGTACTTTGATAAGGGTTTAAGATCTCATATTGTAAGACGGAATAGACGTACTGGGCTCAAACAATAAATAGGTAGAACAACTAATCTGTGCAATAGAGATGAAGACTAATATAAAATGTTCGAAAAAATTATGTAATTTCAAAGAAGGCATAGTAAAAATTTGATAACAGAAAATATCCGTTAAATCGATCTGAATATGAAGAAGCTACACGCTTTAAAAGTTTTTGGAGGGAATTCCCGTCCTTGTCGCACATTACCGACAATGTATGGCGCAAGTATGAAGTTACATAGTCATGACGTCACTTCTACGATAGTGCTGTCCTTGTCTATCAGTCACTTTAAAATGTTTATAACTTGGCAATTATAATGTTGGATTGCCTTTTTATAATATTGTTTGCACTAATTGGAAACAAATACGTTTTTTGAGTTAAAAATAGAAAAAAAAATCATCATCCCTAATAATGGTGACGCTAATTGTAAACGAAAAGCAAAAAGTTCAACAAAAATCGATCGTATACGAGAACGTAGAACGAGGTTATAAAATTAAAAACCGTGATGTGAAAAGCTATAGAAAAAATCATTAACAGTAGAAAATATTTGGAAGATAACATACTAATTTCAGAGAGTCTATTTGGTTTTAGGCCAAATATACTAATAGATTATCTAGCCAAGCAGTACACCAAAGAACTAATTATATTCCCTACAATCTAGATAATGGTTTGCACACAATTGGGATCTTTCTAGACTTTGCCAAGCACTTCTACACTATTTCTTGTACTTTACTTTAGCACAAGCTTGAAACACTTGGTATAAGAGGAGCAAAACTTTTACTATTTTCTGCTCAGCGATGGTCATCAATGTGTGCAAATTGGCCAGCCTATACTCGTACAAGTTCTGAAATTAAAAATTCTTGTTTCGGAATTAAGATAAGTTGGTAGACAAATACAGTACTTAGTCAATTCAAAGTAGGCACCATCGACACGATAATAAGAAGAAGTCGCCATGTTCTTATTTTCGTGAGGTCAATTGATAAACGATTGTATTTATGTAAGTAGGTTTGTACAAACACTTTTACACGTCAATCATTTTTTTTTAATTAGATGCGATCGGCCTTTCCTGTCTGACTACTTTGAGAAGGAAGGCCCAAAAAAACTCAGAGGTCAGGTCAGTCTAATTTAAGGTCCAGACACATAATCTTGGTCAGATCATAGTATGAAGATCATATAGATCGTTGGAAAACCCTCATGGATGTCCTTCGACCTGGTGCGGGCGGAGAGGTCTGTCAGACTCTTACTGACTCTCGCACCTACGTCGGGGTCGCGGGAACATGCGGTTCTTCCGCAACCTCGACTGGTGCCTCCTCGGGGGCAGTGGGAGGGGGAGTGAGGTGTTAGCCCCCCGCAACGTCTAAGAGGGGCGCGTGTGGAATATTACGCGCCGCCACCCCGCTGCGGCCTCAGTTGCGATGTCGTAAGTGAGGTGCCCAAGCGGCACCGCAAACTTGGCCTCTACGTAGTCGACTTTTCAGAAAAAGCACTGACGAGCGGCCCCTCTTCGGGTTCCTATTAGCTTCACCGTGGGGGTCCAAGCCACAATTACTGAGCCCCCGCGCCTCGTCAATGCGGAAACCCACCGAGGTGGAATATTTGCATGCCTAATTTGTACAGTGATCACAAGGTTTGTAAACACCTTATTTATGTACAGTAACACTCATAAGTCCATAAGCAATCTCACCAAGCAATAGAATACGCGCTTCGGTTTCACTTACGACCTTTTTCTATAAGTTGGTTCTATACTATAGACACGCACACACACTCACTTTGTCTGTATTGATACTGTTCATAATTTCAACTAACTTAATATATGGCGTGCTGGCCTAGTCGTTGCCGTGCTTGGGTAGGGGCGATTATTGCGAGCCCCGAGTTCGAATCGCGCCTGCGCCTGCGGATAAAGTTTAATGTTATTTTCAAATAATATATATCTGTAGTTTTTAATATTTAATAATGGCTAAAACGAAAAAAAATTGTTAGTTTTAATAAAATTACTTGAAGTGGTTCGATAATCCTTAGATACTTGTTTCGTTCATCTTGTTTACATAAATAATAAAATTTTGTAGGTAGACTCCAGAAAACTGAGTAAATTATTTCTGTGAGGTAGATGAAATTCGTTCCGACTATTCACCTTATTGAACGTTGTTGGTCTTCATAAAATTCGGGTCAGAGACACATCGCTCTGTGAATATGGGTTGGATGAAGGTAATTTGGAGCACATCTTTTTTAACTGCTCCAATAATAACCCTGCCAATGACTTGTATAGCCAGCTCCCTAAATTAAAGATCCCTGTCCCAACTAACTTTCCATCCCTACTAACACATTCTTCTCCAAAGTTCTTTGAGGCTTTGATGTTTTTTATTCGTGACAATGACATTAAATTATAATGTTTTTGTGTAGTATTTCGACTGTTTATGTACACTTATCATTTAACTAACAATATTTATTTCACCTCACTACCTATTATTTGCAATTTTTACCCATCGATTTCCGAGGGTAAAAGCCTTTTTTGTTATCTTGAGTGTAAAAGTGTTTTAAAATTCGAAGGCTTCCGATTCAACATTTACTCGAAGTTTTAAATAAAACCAAAGAGTTAGGAACAAAAACGTTTTTAAGACAAAAGTTAGGAACGTTCAAAACCTGTCAACCGAAAATACCTGGTTATTCAGAACCGAAAATATCCGCTTTTTAATTTATTTTAATAAACAGATTCTATACGTATTTTACAGGTTTTCTTTATTTTTTGCAAGTTCCTCGTAGTGTGGTGAAAATTTTTTGTTTCACTTATGGGTAAAAGTTTTTAGGTTTCGTGATTTGAAACCTTCGCGACGCTCAGGGTTCTTCTTTTAAACCACACGCTTCGCTCGTGGTTTAATTCTAGAACCCTTCGCTAGCTCAGGTTTCAATCCAAGCACTCACGGCAAAAAACACTTTTACCCATATGTGAAAACAAATAACTATTGTTTGTTTGTTTTAGTGTACTTACTAACAAACTTTAGTCAACAAGTGTCGCAGTAAATTCAATTGGTTAAAATCAATTTGTTATTGTGTTTTTAGTTTTAATATTTTTTCCTCAGTCCCACGTTTTCTCATATCACATTCGACATTGGCAGAATTGTCGACATCGGCACCATTGCCATAAAGAAAGTTGGTTAGTGACTAATGATTAAATCTGTTAATTAGCGGTGTTGTGGTTTGTAATTTCCAAAATGCATTGAAATATGCGCTGCATAAAAGTGGATGTAAATGATGTGATAATATAAATATAAATTGAAACCGGACTAAGTGTGAGTGTTTTCATTTAAATATTTCATATTTTACTCAATTTTAAATATTTGTTCGTTTAAATTAATGTATTACGAGTAAAGTGCTACAAATGTTATGTTATTTATAATATTTTGTTCTTCATTACTGTAGTACATATAATTTTGCTGACAGATGTCTAATAGTGTTACATTCTTAACTCCAGAGAAATACCGTGAGTCTGTGGGTTAAGAGATGTGAGGAAGAGGGAATCCTTACTAGTTGGATCGCTTATTTATGAAGTGGAAGGCTTATTTAAATAAGCCCTCACATGGTGAATTAATATGAAAAAAAGTGGTTTCATACCAACCGGACATTTTGCTGAATTAACTAAAAGCGTCATTAAAAACTGTTCGCCGTGTACTCCACACTAAAAAGGTTGCATCACCGAAGCCCAGCAAACAATAACGTAATAAACAGGAACGTTTAAGTTCCAGAATAGTTTATACTGTATATTTGATTTTTTAAAAAATGTATAGTTTCAATCTTCTTTTCTTAAAGAAAATGAATACTTAAGCTGTCCTGAATATGTAACCTATATTTACTGAAGCCAAATAAAATGTGAAATACTTAATGTAAACAAACTGCCCTACATAACCACTGAAATAAATCTACTTATAATTTATTTTTAACATCTCACATGTATAACAAATTTCTTCAAGTTCCTTGATATAATATTGCACATCCTATTTGGCTGAAGAAGTTCTTATAATAGACTTTGACTTTGATTTCACAAAGGGCGAATTTTCATCAAACTTTTATACCTACAATAAGTGTTAAATTTAATAAATTTTGAATTTATGTCATTTTTCCATACTAGAACTGTCAGACGATTTTACAAACTAAAGTTTCAATTTCTAAATAACGTATAAAGAAAAGTTATTATTTACAGGAATTTGCACTTTACACAGTTTTCAGTCCGTCGGTAATGCGTGGTTTCAGTCATAAAAATTTAAAATAATGATACACTCCACCGTAGTATGAGATGTGTTGACATTGACGGACGTGCTGTACGATCTTGGTTAGTTTAAGATAAGGAAAATGGAACTTAACTGCCACATAACAAAACATAACATCATGCCTGTATTCAAGGGGTGAACAGTATTACAACCACATTTCGCCAGTTATGTTTAAGCTCCATTTAATAGAATATGATTCTACAGGGCGTTAAAAGACCCATTACGCAGCCGTCAACAACGCTTTTTGTTCATCAAACTAAGTAACTTTGCACAAAAATAATTGCAGGGACTTGACTGGGGATTGACTTCTATTTTTGGTAGTACACAATGTAAAGGTGTGTATCCCTTTGAGGCAGACTCGGGGCGAGGCAGTCGCTCGACCTGAGGCCGCACAAGTAGAGACGCTGCCTCAACCTGAGGCACGCCGTGCCATGAGGCAAATTCGTTGCCGCGGGCCGAGCCATATTTTGTCGGTTTTTTTGGCGCGCTCAAAGAAGCCTCAGTCCGAGCTGTGCACTTGGTGGAGACGGGCGTGTCGCCTCAGGTCGCAATGGACAACGAAACTGATCACCATCTTCCAACTTTATGTCCAATAGCAATTCACACAAGCAAGCAAGTCACATCCATGCTGAATTCTATTGCGATATAACTCTTTTATCCACCATCGATGCTTCCTCTTTTGTATAGTTTTTTGTTGTATTCTCTTTTTTATAGTGTTAATGACTATTAAAGCAGCAGCTACTCTACGCGCGTCTGGTGTCATCGCGTTCTTGCTTTACACTGAATTCGGAGTGAGCAGCCTCGGTTTGCTTCAAGTCGAGGCTGCTCGGGCTGAGGCTGCTCTAATGGATACGCACCTTAACACACGCAAAACATTGAGCTTATGGGTGCATTCAACGGTACATGGTACAACGTAAACAGGCGCGACGCCACAGCGCGACACAAAGGCACCGTTCGTCGCGCGACACGTGGTGCCTTTGTGTCTCGCTATTTCGTCGCGTCTGTTTCTGGGAGCCTTAAAACGGTCACTTTATGAAGCCTACTAACTCATTAACGGTTCGTTAGAAGAGTTGAAAAAAATATGTCTTTGTTAACTCAAACTCAAACCACTTATTTCAAATAAACCAATTATAGGCACTTTTGAATTGTCAAGGTCGGTCGGTCAGAAAAATTAAGCTAGTTGCCCATTCCAAAGCGTAGTAGGTACCTATGGAGAAGAACGGGCAAGAAACTCCACGGACACTCTTTTAAATCAAATTATGTTTACAATAGATTGGTTACATCATTCGTTAAAGAATATAATAGAAAATTATTTCAGGAGTTTATAGGGTTTGTAACAATTTAACTTAACTTCTAGGGTTAGGAGGTTACAGACACAACTTAACAAAATCCTATTAAAATTCAGCGTGAAGCTGCATCCACCTCCGCAACATTGGGGAATCCCACCGATCTGTGAATACACTGAGAATACTATTGATTCATGTTATAGATTCATGTACATTGTAACCCGATTCCTGCAGTTTAGAGATATTTTTGAATCAATATAGTATAATTCTACTTACCTCCGTGCTTAAGTAAATTTGTAGGGTATAAGCTGTAAGGGAAAGATTCAATTAAAGCAGTTACTACCTTCTTCAACAAATGCAAAGTTTATTGTAATACACATAGATGAAGGTACAAAACATCAATTGTGGCAAGCCACTAACCAAACCCTTCCCACACACTTCGGTGTTCACTCCGACAAAACTGGTTCTGCGTCCCCTGTTGTATCGGGGTTTACACCTGCTATGAGACTAAAACAACAATGCTGTTCATCAACACGGTTCATCAGTAAATACATATCACATAATTTTGCTGTGTCAATTTCTTAGAATGCTTATTCGTAAGTACATTGTTAGTGTTAACTTTTATGACTTGCAACAAGATAAACTTTGTGCTTATTTTGCGTTTGTTGTAACCATAGGTACCTATATTATCTTTCGTTACATACCAAGGCCCAAGGTCTTGGTATGTCACGCTTCATCAAATGCGTGTCATGCTTTAATAAAATAAACAAAATAAAAATAAAAATATTTTGTTTAAGACAAAAAAGTCCATAGGCAAGGCAAAGTTGTTTTGTTAATAACAAGAATTTTACTTATAACTAATGTTAGTAATTTAAAAGTAAAATGAAACCAGACACACTACTAGAGAGAGACTACTCTACCCCTGCTCAGTACGCTCATCGGTCTCGCAACACAAGGAGTTCAGTGAACCTACTGAGCAGAACAGTATCGGTTCTCTCTCCAATCATCCTTAGGACGCTATTCGGGCTCCCCCGCACTCGTCGCACCACCGACGCAACTTTTTTACGCATAATTACGTAGAAATCATCTACGCTGGCTTTACTATTGGCACAACCACTGTTCTCATAAGATTAGATGGTAAATATGAGTGCCGTATACAAAAAGTGTAAAACATAGCAAACACTCTATACAAGTGTACTCCACCATGCTGCAAGTGCTCGACACTGAGTCCCTCATGACCTGGTGACTTCCCTCTTTTCATATTTTTTATAATGTCAGCCACGTCCTTACTTGAAAATCCTATCGGCTTTTCTACTGGGCAACATTCAGTATCAGACACCAACAGCAAGGAAGATCTCACCTGAAAATGATCCTTAAATGTTTTTGCAATCATTTTTCTATCACTGATGCCATCTACGCACACAGGCAGACTAGCCTTACCATTTAAACGCTTTGTGCTCTTCCAGAACTTATTAAATTTCTTAGCAGAATGTTGTGAGGCAAGTATATCCATTTTTATCTGTTCCTGGTTGTTCTGACAGTACTTTACGCGTGACTTAAAAACTCGTCTACTTTCACACATATTATCATACAAAGATCCACTAACTGGTTTACCACCCATGACATACAACTGATGGTTCAGTCTAGCCTGCCTGTGGGCGTCTCTGACATGCTTGTTGCAAGTTTGTGCTTGCAAGTTTAAATATAACAAATACAATTCAGCTGTTGTGAAAATAGCATACGCAATGTTTGTATGTGGCAAAGGGTTGTAGAACCATATTATAATAGA
This sequence comes from Dasypolia templi, assembly GCA_963555695.1. Taxonomy (NCBI): domain Eukaryota; kingdom Metazoa; phylum Arthropoda; class Insecta; order Lepidoptera; family Noctuidae; genus Dasypolia; species Dasypolia templi. The sequence continues at coordinate 3,983,482 of OY743137.1, read as the reverse complement.
TAATGTTTTTTTCTTTTCAGGAGCTGGACACCCGCATTATCATCGGCAGTTTCTCACAGGAGATGATACCCAAGATATTCTGTGAGGTGAGTCGGCTTCAATTTATTCAATTTCTTTTCGAAAGTATGAATCAAAATCTGTCTCCTGAAAACTTACATATGAAGGGTTTATATAAACTTGAACTTGAAAACTTGACACAAAAGCATTACGAATCTCAAATAGAAGAGGTGCGAAGAGAATTTAGAGCATGTAATTCGGTCGCGAGAAAGTTAAGGGATGCACAAATACGTGCGCGTGGGCAATCGATTTGGCAACGTCATCGCGCGCTCTATTTTGCATAGGAACGGTCAAAACATGGTAAATGACCGCTAGCATAGCTCGCTGACAACTTTCTAACAGTTAATGAACCTGCTATTTCGAATGGCGTATGTTTTCAATTTCAACTTGTATACCATACCATACTGACAACTTATTCATCAATCTTTGTCAGTCTGTGTCAATCTATTGGAATCCACTTTACCAAATCCTACATAGCCACCTACCAAGCATTAGTAGTAAGTGTGTGGTGTTTGTGAGATCGCAGGCGTTCAGACTGGGCATGTTCGGCGCGGAGTACGCGTGGCTGGTGTCGGGCATGCCCCCGCGCATCCGCGGCGCCCCACCCTGTGCGCGGCCGCAGCTGGCGCGCGCGCTCGAGGGCCTGGTCACCGTGACCGCGCATAGGGGCATTGTGGGAGATGCCGTGAGTTTCTCTGGGTTGGTAAGTATTGGGAGATGTTTTTATTTATGCCATAAGCTTAAGTAACTTATTCTTGATCAGGGACGTTGCCTTGCTCTTTGTAGAAAACAGTTCAATATTTGATAGACAAAGAAGTGTCAAGCGATTTTGAACCACATTTACTGTCAACCTAAACTGGCTTGAATTTGAATTGCACCTGAGTATGGTGAGCCCAGATGGGCAATTACACTCTGAAATCATTAAATCGTTGACACGAAAGAAGAAGTAGCTTTGGTTCAAGACTGTTTGTGAAAGATTTCGACAGGGGAAGTATATCCACCACAGCTAGTTATTATGCTGCTGCGCCAAAATTAGTTGGCTAATTCAAAATTAGAAGTCAGGCGATTCTTATTGCTTCATGAAATTTGTTACGTTGACTGATAAACTGCATGAATCTCAGTCTGCAAATCAGCCTATATTTTTTCTACTGCTGGGACCCAGGACTCTTCTCTGTGAGAGGGAGTGGGCCTTAATCCACAGCGCGGGCCCAGTGCGGGCTGGGAGATGTCACATTTCTTCAAATTTTTGGTTTCAAGGATATGCCGGTTTCCTCACGATGTCTCCCTTCACCGTTTTGAGTGCCCTGAGGCACACAATACTATTTTCTTCTGTTTTGTTCCTTAACCTGGGTCAAATAAATTGTATTTTCTTTCTTTCAGTGGTGATGAAATAATTTACACAAAGTAAAGCGCCTGTCTGGGTTCGAACCTAGGACCTCGTAATTCGCAATCGTTACCACTGGGCCACCACTGCTCACACCTACCCATACCTACGTTTTAGTATGATAAAATTAATCCTGCGGCCGTCATTTCAATTTCTACGTTAACCTCCTAAATGATTTTATCGGGTGGATATTCCTCTGTGCATTTTGGTGAACCAAAAGCTTAAAAGGTTGGGTATTTTGCGCAGCACTTGTTGATTTTAATGTATAGAACGTTAAGTCCATGTGCAACCGAATTTAATTGGTGTACTGTTTAATATGCATTCGTTCGGAAAGTTGAAACGGAATTGAATAATGAATGTGAAATTCGGAATCGCTCGAGGCTAGCAACTGAGTTTCATACGCCTTGCCCACTGTGTGATGACAATTTGCGAGCCAATTTCGTTTTGTATCTATTAGGCTAGTAGTTTAACTGTTTCCGAGTAAATTATGTTCAATGAGCACAAGATAGCAATAAAATTTTCCATACAGTATTACTCTCACAATAACATATAACTAGCGCCACTTCTCCAAGCAATTATGTCCATTTTCACACAAGTTTCATTCCAACGTGGTTTTTACCGCCGATAACAGTTTCATTCTCGTTGAAAAACGTAAAACTCTTAAACATCATTTAAAATTCTATCAAAATATAAACTTGTTAGACTGAAAAACTTCGACAACCAATTCCAACCAATTTCGTATGGATAGGTTTTCTAAAATAGCAGCCTAACTCTCTAAGATTTCATATTTAATTTATAGCCCCCCGTACATCGCGAAGATATAAATCTCGGTACTGTGACATTGAGTTGGAGCGCCTCGCGGATGGCTGATGCCTTATTCATCGCTCGCGGATCTGAGAGCTACCAATAAAATGTTCACAAAAATTCACTATCCGTATGACGAAAATATTGTTCAACTCTTTGTTCTTAACATTTTGAAATCGACGATTTTTAATGTAGGTACCTAATTACTTGTGAAAAAAAGCCGTATCGAAGTGAACTGAAGTGACACTCTTGTTACGAAAGCGTTCAGAACAGCACATAATTAGTTTCAGGGAGTATGATACTATTATATATTTTTAAATGTCTTAAACATATCTCGGAACCCTAGGTTCTCGGACCTTTGGAAGTATGCCTTATACGAGGGGCCGAAGCCAACTCGCAGAGGCCTCTTAGACAATTTTAAGCATTGAGGCATCAACCAACGAATATCCTTGTATGCACTATGCAAGTGCACCCTGTCTTTAGTCAGTAAGAGTCTGTCAGAGTCTTACTGACTAAAAACCACCCCGTTGTTCCATCTGACACCTATATCGAAGTCGCGGGAACATATAATTCTTCCGCAACCGCAGGTGTTTGACTCCCCCAGTAACGTCTAAGAGGGGCGCGAAGTACGGTTAAGATCCCTACCAGCATCTTACTGGAATACTTCCTCCCTCCGAGCAGGTTTGCTCTTGCGAATCACCACTTAAGCCGGCCAATAAAGGCAAGAATGAGGTGGGAGCTCTGGTCCACGTCAGTGTTCATCTGGCCGGTCAATACTGGCAAGCCAGAGATGAGGACCACAAGACTTCTCCCGGGATATAGGGTCCGTGGGGTCGCTACTGCCCAACAGCTCGCCACATGCTGACGCTGTATCACGACGTCAACGTGGTGGGGCTATTATTGATTATTATTATAATATACTTACTATTTAGTAGCTTTACTAATTTTCTATGTTACTAGCCAGATTAGCCAGAGATACAAAACATAAAAAGAACTGGAAATATATGGGGAGACCTTGGCTCAGCAATGGTACTATAGGTTAATAAAAAACAGTCAAGTGCGAGTTGACTTCGCGTTTAGAGGATTCAGTACAAGGATGTTACCCACCAAAAACATTCGATATAAAGAAGCTTGCCAAGACTTACATAACGCTTTCATTGTTAAAAAGTTTTCGGATCTAATGAATAGCCAAGCCTCTAATTCTACAAGGCTTAACTCTACAAATCTTATATCTTGGTCAAAATGTACGGCTTGGCCGTTTCGTGGCCGTCGCACAGACACTCCTATGAGCTTATGGTAAGAAATTAAGTCACTGGTCTTTAATGTTGTATCATGCAATATTCCGTTCCATTTGAATCAAGCCATACATTTTGACCAAGATGAAAGTATATTAGAGTTAGGCCTTATAGAGTTGGGGGCTTGGCTGTACATTAAACCTGATAACTTTTGAACAGTGAGGAGTCTTGGCGACCTACATTACATTAAATGTGTTTGATAGGATTTTATTTCTTATTGTATTTTGGTGATATAACACAGACATGTTAAAATCATAACCATTACTCCTAGCATAGTCGGGTAAAATAGGTATTTCTTGCACGTCAGCAGTTAATTTCTTCATAGTCAACGAAATATCTTTAGGTTACAAAAAAATTAAAATAATTCGTTAATTAAATAAATTTTAGTGCGTGATAAAAGCTTGTTTATTTTTCAAGCACGTATTTTTTTTACTTTTTAGTCTAGTATATTCTTCATTAAATTGATAAGTCTGAAGTCAACGAAGTTATGACTTGAGCGGTTTAATAAGAGCTACTAAAGAGTTCCACTATCACGTCTTGGCGCCATCATCAGCCCTTTGTTACCAAGCCCAATCTATTGGAACAGTTTAATAGCGTAATCTCGTCAAAACTAATAATACTCGCACGAGCACAAACTCGAGAGGTTTACTAGTAGCCACTTGAGAGTTCCACTATCCACCTCCTGGCTCCACCATCAGACCCTCCACAATCTATTAACTCGTCAAAACGGATCATATGAACCTGAACTCGACAGGTTTACTACCAGCCACTGAAGAGTTCAACTATCCACCTTCTGGCACCAGACCCTCGACACCAAGTGCGTTATATTGCACAGACATTTTATAGGTTTTCCTGTAATATGTAAGCAATTAACTAATATTTGCAAAAAAAAATTACTTTTGGCTTGGTGTTTTCGGACATTAGGGGGGGGGGGGGGAGGTCAATTATCGTATAATTTCTTAAATAACTTCAAAATAGTTTATTTAAAAAGTATACAAAAAATGTTTGAGACCCTCACAACAAAACCTTTTTCGAAATATAACACCGCAGTTTGTTTTGTCAAAGTTTTGTTTTAAATTTTCTATTTTCCCCCAGACGTTATACAAAAAGATAGTTTATTGGTAAAGCAAGTTTAGGTGTAAACAAAATGTGATTGGAGGATCCAATCAAATTAATCCTTTTAGGCAGATAGTGCCTGTGAGTCCGCTCTTCCCTAGTAAGACGTATACAAAAAAAAAACATAAATTTTTATGCTAAAACTAGATAAATTAACATTATCATAAATTAAATCAAATGTGTGTATGAGTGGGTGTAATTATGAGTGTGAGTATTTGTAAGTGAAAGTGCAGGTGTGACTGAGAGTACATGAGTGTGAGGGTGTGTATGCGTCAAGGTTTCAGAAGTGTTTCAGTATCAGTACAAGCGTTTGTATCCATTCCATTCTCAACATAAATCATCAGGAAATGTTTTTGATGGCCTGAATGTCTACCGACAGTCTTAGGAACGACGTATCTAAAAGTCCTTCTTCATTTCCTTCATTTCCTGTCCAGCTTCATTTCCTGACTCTATTGGCAACCTGCTGAATGTGGTGGATACCATGACATTCTGTGATTCACAATGACACCTAGGTACTTAATATGAGGCACTCGTTGATTATTGGGTAGCCACAACTATTGCGATTACCATTAAAACCTTCTTCTGGTTGTGTACATTGGCAGACACTTGAAGCAAATGTGATTTGTTTTTGTGATGTTTAATATAAGAAAATTAATTTTTAACCACTTGGCGATTTTCGCCAAGTCTGTCTTAGTACTAAATTTAACATTCTGCCAAGTATCACCAGTGAAGACTACAGCCGTAATATCTGTCTAGAGAAGACTCGTGCATTTTCAACATGTATGTTACAAAGTTCAATGACGTAAATCAAAAACGTAGGTCCCAATGCGCTTCATTACGGTACGTATGACGTGTTTACGTCTTCACCATTGTACTGACCCACTCTAACCCTCTGCTTCCTATTTCAAAGATAATCCTTGAAGAAGCTAAGAAGCACTCCGCGAACACCGATATATTCCAGCTTCCTGACAAGGATTGGGTCAGAGACGGTGTCAAAGGCTTTTTTTTAGATCTAAGAATGTAGTTAGGTACACATTTTTAACTTTTGTCAAGCTGTTCGGTTACATGAGTACTTAGTGCAGTAACTGCATCTTCAGTGGAAATACCTCGACGAAAGTCAAATTGTGACTCAGATAGAACGTTCAAATCTTTTACGTATGTAAGCCTTATATGACGATCGTGGTTGGGTCACAGAAATTCATATATGTACCAAATTTCAACTTAATCAGTCTTGTAGATTCGGATCAAATTGGCTATGACAGACAGACAGACACACGAGTTTATAAGGGATTCTGTTTTTCATTAGGACGTTCGGAACCCTAAAAACTAGCTCTACTGCAAACTGCATTGGCATTCTGTAGTCTTGATTCGCCAAACTGTCTTGAGCAAGCGTGATGATCAATGATCATGCCTTCTCTGTGTGAGAAGAGGTATTTGCCCTGCAGTGGAACAGGAATAGGCTGGTTATAATACTCTGTAGTTTATACTAGTCTGTTAGTAGGTCTCGAAACTGTGAATATGTGAAGATATTTAATGAATTAATCCGGTCGATAAACCACAAACGCTAATTGTAGTGGGGAATATGATCAGGTCGTCGGATAATAATGACGATCACAGACTAATGATGAAAATGTAGGCATGGTAAGATGCTTCGTACCCGATGCACAGGATAGGAAACACGTGCAACTGAGGTACATTTTATAAACGGTTTTGTAGGATACCTACTATAACAGGGACTCAAACTGTAACCGTAATAAGTGTTTCAACACTGTTTTTGAAACTGTTTTAACAAAAACATTTATAAATATAACAGATACAATAATGTAACATTATCAAAGTGTAACCTTTTGATATATGTGTTAATATGTGTAACAGAAATAAGCAATTTCAGGTACCGTGGCAACGCGTGGCGGGCAGACAGACGCGGGATTCCAAAATAGCCACAATCATGTTGAAATTGCGGCTATTTTGACAACGCCGCGTTTACCTGTTACACTTATTAACACTTTTATATCGGTTACAGATATATTACTGTTACACTTTTTTAAGTGTTTTAGGTTAACACATTGAAAACACATTTATAGGTGTTGCATTTTTGGTTCTGTTATTCATTCAAAATGAATATATGTTTAACTTATAATTCTGTAACATTTATGAAGGTGCTTTAAGTCTCTTCACTATACCCAAGATCGTCACTTCAAGGGTTCCAAAGGAAAAGAATAAGCGACTTTATAAAATGGTTTATAAAGATAAAATGTATGCGGGTGCTTGCCTATGTGGGTGTACTGTAGGACCTCTGCCTAGCCCCTCGGGGAATATTGACGTGATCTTATCGTTTGGCAAAAAAAATAGCATTAAATGAGCGAAAAATAAAAATTGGAATGGTACAAAATGTTGCTGATACCTATTGGCTTATGCTTAGGTTATACGTTCTTCTTTGTAGCGTGTCGATGGCAATCTAAACTATATAAGCCCAGAAATAAGCTACGAATTTAACGATCAGCCTACCACCACCGCCACTTATAACAGTATTACTATAATGTTACTTCAGTCTGGCAAAAACATGGACCGTAACGTATGGTTCGCATTTATTTTGGTGGTGGGGGGCCCACCACCGCGCTAAAGCGTCTATTCGTTCCTTTAATAGAAACGAATGGACGTTACAGGGCCACTAAATAAATGAAAACAGTTTTAGATTGCCATCATAAGCCACATAATTCTTTCAGACAAACGAAATGTTCCACCGTGAAATGGAAGCAGCTGGTGTCGCCGTCTCCCCATACGCTCCTCAGACGTACGACGCAGTTTGGGCAATAGCCCTGGCCCTGAGCAAGGCTGAACAGCTGTGGAGGTCTTTAGAAAACAGACGGAGTAATGCGACGAACAGCACCAAGCTTGGACTCAGTCATTTTGATTATGATAGACAGGATATGGCAAAGGAATTCCTGGATCAGCTTGCGAATCTCAGTTTTGTTGGAGTTTCGGTAAGTGTTAAAGTATAAATCATAAGCTTTTTTTGAACCTTATACGCCTAGTCCCTGATGGGCGCCCACACAGTCTAATACAGGTATCTCAAGTCTTATTCGATCAGTTTTTTTTTTAATGAAAAAGCGAATTAATTTTGATGAAATATGTGAACCAATCTTCTTGCACACACGGTTCGCATATAGCTGATAACAGACGCCTCACTTTTTGTTCATTTTTTACTTTCAAACTAATGAATCAAAAGCGAAAATAAATTCATTTGGGAACTGATCCAACGATTTAGGATATTGCACTTATCATCTTTCACTCCTACCGAATGATTGAAAAAAGTTAATGAGCAAAACGTTAATAGTTTTGTCGGTGTCATGTAAACGTGGAATTCACTCGGGCAAAGCCTCTGATATGAGCTTAAGCGAGAATTGATTTACCTCCCGCATACTAAAACTGAATACATTTAGATAGGTACGTTTAATGTAGTAGCTAGCTACCTATTCATGTAAAAGTCTATTTATTATTATTGCTCAACTGTGGTCATAGAGCTGATTTGATTAGTAAAAAGAGCAATGCGAGCCATCGATATTAAATTATTAAACAGTTTGTATCATATCTAATTTCTAAACTCAACATGGCCGTGGGTTGTTAACGCGTCAAACAAATTATGAACATGTGTGAGTAGATAAAATAGATTTGAATATTCCACCACAGCCGCTCTAAACAGTTTGATAATTTCGTTTGATTATGATTAATCATGTGTATAATAGCAGATTTTAGCTGAATAATTACATATTTTTGTCATATTCGTGCCCACAACCGTCATACTACCGTCGATTTGAATAAGTTATAATGTTTTAGATTCCGTAGGGGCTCACGTGGTTCTAACTATGGCGTTGTAGTTGGTTTTTTTTTGGCGCGTGCCCAAAATCGGAGCTACCTCAGCCAGCTTGTTTTTTGAATATATTTCACAAAACAATGAGGAAGGTCGGGCAAAGCTAATTGTAGATGGCGTGGACATAGCAAGGTCCCCTAAGGCCTACAATAAATTTGGCATTTCGTTCATTCATTCCATTTCGTGTTCATTCATGAGTTTAGTTTTATTTGACTAGTTCGTTATTTTTGGTGATTTAAATATTTAAAATCATTTTTTTTTGTATGGAATGTGTCACTATTTTAAATCTTGAATATTTACTCGGAATCACTTTCTTCAAAATGTTTTCGACATAACCTGGAACTCAGTTTTTTTTTAAACGTGGGATAGCTTTAAGCCACAATCTTCTTATTTTATGGGCTTTCGGGAGGAACCGGTGGGCGAAATTTTCGGAGTATTTAGGAACTCAACAACACGTAATATTCGTTAAAGTAAAATAAAACCTCCTCACGCCTTGTATTAGCCTGTGTTGGGAACTAGCTACGATAGCGCCATATTGACAGTTGCCTTACCTATTAGTAAATATTTGTGTTCTTTACCAACAGCGACCCCCGTTAACATCATCCCAACGCCGAAAGATGCTTGTACAGTAATTTTATCTCACGAAGTGACGCGCGCCTAAGGGAGGTCGCACACGGCGACTTTTTGCAGCGATTCAGCAGCGCGTTTCGTCAAAGCGCATCTGTATCGCTGAGCTACGTTTGGCCGTTTGCCGCATTTGCAACGCACGACAGAAGCAATTCATTAGTGACACAGTATCGCTTCGGATCGATTCAAACGCGTGACTCATTCACGAATTATAAATTATAATTTAATAACATCACCACCACGTAACCTTTCTTTATTACATGGGTGCACCCAATATTTTCGTTGTCCACGCCTACGCTGTGGCTGCTCCCGTTGAAGCAGCAACAAAGACAACGCGACCAACGTTGTCTCGACTGAGTCAATCTTAAAACTGTAGCGTCCACAGGCATTTTCAGGTAGTTACTAGAACGCACGGCTGTATCGATACTAAATCACGACAGCATCGCGACATCTTATGCAAAAAGTTGCCGTGGGCGAGCTTCCTTATTTGTGGTAACCAAGTGTACAAACACGCTGTGAATGTGTGCGTGAATAAGTCTAGCTTCAGCCACACTCATTGTCTCGGACGGTACCGTGAGCTCCTGCGCTCACATACACATTTACAGCGTGTTTATACACTTGGTTACCACAAGTAAAGGGCGCGTCGCTTTGTGAGATTAAAATACGATACCTACTATGAAAGTTTTCTACCCACAATGTTTTTTACAACTTACGGTACGTTCACACGGAGACATCAATTTCTAAGGACGGAGACATCAATTTTTAACACTAGAAATAAAAATAAAATAGATCAACCATTTTTCAGACTATCTAAAGTACATAGATCTTTTATGGGGTACTGTGTTAAATGTTACAACAAAATACCTGGTGAAATATTGCAATTAAATGAAAGAAAGTTTAAAACTCATGTTAAAAAAACACTTTGTAATCAAGCATATTACAAATTAGAAGATTATATCCTTGATAAGAATGCTTGGAAACATGCTGGTCCTGCTCCATAAGACAATCTAGAGGCTAGACAAAATCATACTATTTGCTTATTGTATTGTATATTTTGGTTATTTTTACTTTACTCACACACTGTATTATTCCAAGTTAATATTTTAGGAAAATCATATATTTTTACAATTGTTTGTAAATATGTGAGCACAATGTACCTATCACGTGATTAATTTATATACCTTTGCTTTATTTTTAATTTTTTTGTACCAATAGTGGTATAGTATTTTTATTCTTGGTGCATCGTCTTCACATATAGAAATATAATTAATGTATACAACATATTGTAAAAGAGTAACGGTGGAGTTTCTTGCCACTTCTTCTCCATACGAAACTACTTTTTGGAAGTGGCGCCTAGAATCAGTTCTATTTTCAATGTAAATGTTGACGTTCAAAAGTGCCTTTTTATGGGCCTATTTGAAATTAATGCTTTGACTTTGACTTAAGCCGGATCCGATTTTTGCAAAATACGAACTCAGTCACAATGTAATTAATATGTATGAGTTCACGTGCATTCGGTTTGAAGATCCGGCAAAGAACCGAAACGGGCAAAACTAAACATCCGATTTTGTGACTGCAATCAGATTCTGTCACATGGCAAAATACCGAATACGATTCAGTGACAATAGGATTTTAAAACATCACACCAACGCAGATTTGGTTTTTTTTTCTATTTTATTTAGGTACGGCAAGTCAGCGATGGGCGCGCCCGCTTTGAGGCCGCGGGTGGGGAAGGACAACCGCACCGACCGACGACGACTACTGAGCGCTTTCCTGCAAAAAACTGAATAGCATATTCACACGATGACACACCACTCAGTTTTTACAGAATAACAAAACCGAGCGACGTGTGAACAATGTATTCGGTTCTGCCGTATACGGTAAAAATCCAATCCGGTAAAAAATGTATCCGTGTGAACGTAGCGTTACTATCCTCCGTATCTCTCGTATTACTATATAAGTTGACACGTTCAAAATAATTGCAAAATGCCATTTCAGGGCCCTGTCTCGTTCAATGGAGCGGACAGAATAGGCACGTCGGCTTTCTATCAAATTCAAGGTAAGTGCTCAATCAAATTACCAAGCCGTAAACTAACCTTAACAGGACTACGCAAGTTTTATAATGAATTAAACTATGATCTACTGATCATAATTATACTTTTTTTACTGCAGTAGCAATAAACCAAATCAGAAAAATATATTATATTCTTCAGGATATATGCTAGTTAGATAGTGTGTTGAAAACATAATACAACTAATTTGATACGACAGAAAAAAACAACGATTAAAAACAAAAACACGACGACTAATATGAAGACCATACATTACTTATAATATGCAATAATTCTGATTTTTGTCAGATTATTCTACAAGCAACTTATTAACGTAATTGTGTTTTTTTTTTGTTGCCAGCGTTGTGTCATCGCGCTTCTCTTTCTTTTCTATGCAGTCTGACAGTGACCGCGCTTTACCTCTTGTTAGCCTCTTACGAGGGGGTAGTAACCTACAATTGTCTATCTTCAATTTGATTTTTCATGAAATTGATAAGACTTAGAGAATAAATATAAAATAATCTGAGTCACTTCATAATATTTTCAGACTCTTTGTGGAACAGAAACACAAAATATTAAAATATTCACGTAATAAATCGAAAAGATTTGTACCTAGTATGCATGGCATACTAGGTACAAATCTTTTAACTCGACTTCGACTAAAAGAATAAACATTTGATGATTATATGTATAGTACAAGGCGAAACCAATGTGTGGAGGCATTTTTAGAAGTTCTTTTTATTTTTAGTTTTATTAAGATAACAAGCATTAAGCACTTCGACGTTCGTGCAAGACGTCATCTTCCGCCGCACGTTACGGGAACTTAAACCATATTTTTGTTTCACAAATAACGTCAAAAAAGCAACTTTGTCGAGTTGGTTTTCATATTGAGAGTATTTAATAATAGAGAGTACATATGTATATTACTTTGATGGAAGTGCTTTCCTTTTTAGAGTCCCGTCCCTCAACAAGAAAAATCGAAGCCCTTACGTCTGATTCTTTTTCTTAGGGTATCAAGTTGAAATTGATATCAAATACTTAGGAATACGGTTCTTTAAAGCTGTAAAAGCTGACTTAGAATCTCGATTAAATTCGCATATTTTGACACTCGCAAATAAATTAAAACTCTTATGGTACAATCCAGTGACCTACGGTAATCAAATTTGGCAAGCAGAAAAGGTCAAACAGCACAGATAGGTGCAGGAAAATGTCCGAAAATCGTTTATTTGTAGTTAGATACAAAACATTATGTAATGTATGGGACAATATTTTCTCGACTATAACGGTAACGTTGTCCTTCAATATCTTTAAGTAACATTTAGTCTGTATTTCATTGAAGTCGGTCTACTATCCAATCCAATCCAATCTAACAACTCACCAGCATCGGAAGCAGATTCACAGACATACAAAAATAATTGAGTAAAATACCTTCTTGAACACAGCGATCATACTAAGGTACAATTAAGAAGATTCAAATTCAAATATCTACCGATATACGCCGGGCAAAAACATCGGGTAGGGATTGTGTTTTGTTTTCGTCGTGTCCGATGAGAGGGGCAGCTAAGGAAGCGCTGGTGAAACTTGTTTTTTTTTCTGTTTTGGTGCGCCCTCTTAACGTCTGCTCAACCTAGCTTCACTGTTTCTATCTTTAGAGACTTCTTAGGAAGTGGAAACATGTCTTTTTATGCGCTTAGTACTTTCCTACTTCTAAATTTATTAATTAAACATCCCTTTGAAGGCCGGAACGGTTTGCTAGTATTTAATATGAAATATATTATACTTTTTAGGTGGCAGACCAAAGACAGTTGCTCTCTACACCCTCGGCAGAGAGATGACCTGCACGGACTGCGCTCGCCCGCAGTGGGCTGGCGGTATCCCCGCGGCTCGGAGGGTGCTGGTGCTAAGGGTCGATTCCGTTTGGGCACCAGCAAGGTTGGCAGTGGCAGCATTGGCGGCTTTAGGAGTCGCGTTGGCGCTCGCTTTCTTGGTGTTTAACTTGCACTATAGTAAACGAAGGTAATTATTTATGTATTTAACCATTTATATACACACATAGAAACAGACAAGAAGAATAAAGAGAACAGAAAAGTAAGTACAAAGGTAATGCCTTATTTGTAAAGAAATCTCTTCCAGCATACCTGCAGTAGGAAAGTAAATGATAGATGTAGACAAACTGTGTAAGAGTAAAAGAGAAAAAAAAAACGAAACATCTCATTAATTAAAAAATATACTTACATACGTACATCCTTCTAAAATAAATTTATATAAATATAAAGTGATAAAAATATATATATTTTATATATATTGAGAGCAGTGGTGGCCCGGTAGCAACGGCCGCGACTTACGAGTTGTAGGTCGCAGGTTCGAACCCAGACAGGCGCTTTACTTTGTGTAAATTATTTCATCACCACTGCTCTCAAAACGGTGAAGGAAAACATTGTGATGAAACCGGCATGTCTTAGAACCACAAATTCAAAGACATGTGACATCTACCAACTCGCACTGGGCCCGTGTGGTGGATTACGGCCCACTCCCTCTCATAGAGAGGAGGCCTGTGTCCCAGCAAACACTCAACCTCTTAAACACAGCAACAGTTTGTAGTCCTTAATTGTAGATTCTATTCGAAAACTTTTTTTTCTTTAAACCTAACCCAGTCTTTACAGTAGCGCAATCGCGTTAAAATATGTTCATTATTTCTCCAGTAGGTACACTACGTGTTGTTCACCGAGGGGATAAAGTGATCGATTACTAACGAGGCTGTAGTTTGAGGCCCGAGGCCTTAATATACATGAGACGGCAATCGCACTTTCTTCCGATTGATACATAAGTGCTTTATACTAAACCTACCCACGAGGAAAATAAAAGAAAAGAAAATAAATCGCGCGCGCGTGATTTTCACTTGTTCATTCTTTTTATGTTTTTAAATCCATCTTCACCAAAAGTATGTGGCCAGTATCATTTTGCGTTTGGTGATAAAAACTTTTTGTTATTTGGCATTATACTTTATTTATTTAGGTTAGCTACTGAATGGGGAAGGTCGGGCAAAGCTAATTGTAGATGGCGTGACCATAGCTAGATCCCTACGGCCTACAAAAATTTTGACATTTCGTTCATTCATTTCATTTTATGTTCATTCATGAGTTTGATTTTATTTCACTATTTCGTTATTTTCGGTGATTTCAGTATTTTAAATCAAGTAATTGACATGGAAAGTGTCAGAATTAATATTTCCTCGTAATCACTTTCTTCAAAATGTTCACGACATAAATTCGAACTCAAAAAAATCTGTACGAATAGCTTTAAAGCACAATCTTCTAATTTTAGGGGCTTACGAGAAAATCGAACTCCAATTTCTGAGTATCTAGGAACACAATATCGAGTCAACTTTCGCTAAAATAAAATAAAACCACATCACGCCTTGTATTTTTAGCTTGTGTTGGGAACTAGCTACGACAGCGCCATTTTGACAGTTGCCTTCCCCATTGCCATAAATTTAAAAAAACCAGCAAGTTAACAATGGGTTTTCGTCAATGGCGTATTATAAATGTATAAATAGACAAGTCGTCATTCACGAACATTAGTGCACTCAAAACAGCGTAAGCCATGAATGAAGCTACTTACTAGTACTCACAATCATACAGGGCGCGAAGGGAAGACCCACACCGATACCTGTTGTTAGAAAGAGATGAACATACATAATATAATGATGTCACTAGCTGCTGCATGTCAAGACAGTTGCAAGTCAGGCAATTGCCTTGCTTTAATCTTGCCAATATTGAGCGCGGGTAACGCGTCTAAAGGTAATAAATACGTCAAAGGGTTTAATAAACTTTTTCGACACGCGCTTTTGTACAGCAGCAATGACGTACATTCTGCTCTCTTAAAAAAAAGTAATAAGGTACTTTCCGAGCAGGGGTAGGTACCCATACGGTTTAAGCGCAAAGTTTCAACAAGGCACTATTGGAAAGTAGTGCAAAGTTTCTAAGTGGACCACTTACAACGGTGAAAGACTGGCGAACGGGAAGATAAAAGTTCGATGGTGAGGCCATTCCGATAATTGACATGAACCCTTTACTTTCTTTGGTTATGGTTACGTACATAGGTTTACCCATGATTTAGCCATGAATCAATAAACATCCTACCCAACTACCTTCCCAGATCAATAAAGCTGTCATCTCCTCGCCTGAACAACATGACGCTGATCGGCTGCGTGCTGGTCTACACAGCGGTCGCATTGTTGGGCGTGGACAATGCCACACTCCCATCTTACGTACCCTTCTCTGCTATGTGCACCGTAAGTAAACTTTACACCTACCTTGTAATACAACCTTAGTTTATGAACTTACATAGTTTGTTTACCCTAAAACCCTTAACGCCATCTTGTAGTGTGGTGTGTCTTGTAGTGCGTCTCGGCGGGCACTGGCTGGCCGGTGCGAGCGCTTGAACTGCTAGATTTAAAAATAGAAACGAAATTATAAAATGTGTTCCCAACATGCCCTAAAAACTATAACTATAATTATCTTTTGATGTAACTTTTACTTGGTTTCGTAATATTGAAATAGCGATTTAGTGTCATCATTACCGAGTCAATTATTGTTTTTCACGTTTCTGTCTTCCCACAGCGCTTGACGGAGTGTAAAATTTTCCTTTTTTTTAAATATTATTTGACTAGATTAACAGAGGTTTAAGAAGGTAAAAAAACCGGCCAAAGTAAACCCTGAAGGGAAACCACTTTAAATCCTTAAGATAGATTATTTTGCTAAAAGGAAACATTCCTTTAAAGAAACAAATTTGTGTTCACAGATTTCTCGACAAGCTTGCCTATACAAAAAAATAAATATATATAAAAACCAAATAAATATTCAAAAAACAAACACTCGCTATTTTGTTCTACTAAGTAATCGATAAGACAACATATGGTCTTAGAAATAAAAAACGTCATGAAATCTAAAGTTTATTTAATTTTATCACAAATTCTGATAAGAAGGGCACGTAAACATGAAAGAAAATTATTACAAGCAAGACTATACTAATAATTAAAAAAATTAAATTACAATTTTGTTACACTTTAATCATTTAACTGATAAGTTGTTCGACGACGACTTCTGCAACGTTTTGTGGTGTATGCTCCTAATAACATTTTCTACCTCAACCCTTAGCTCTTCTATAGTCTCGTTAGCCTTTTTGTATTTTTTTTTTTTACATGGCGCCAAAAAAAATGTCTCCAGGCGTCACGTCTGGACTTCTTGCAGGTCATCTAATCGAAAGTACCTATCCAGACATTGAAATTTTCAAAGTCAAAGTCCAAGTCAAAGCATTTATTTCAAATAGGCACTAAAAGGCACTTTTGAACGTCAAGATTTTCATTTAAATAGAATTGATTCTAGGCGCCCCTTCTAAAAGGTAGTTTCTTATGCAGAAGAAGGGACAAGAAACTCCACCGTTACTCTTTTAAAATGTTTAACAAAATATTGTTTCAATCATGTTAGCCTCATTCTGCTATTGTGAGCAAGAGCACAGTCTTGTTGAAAAATTATATTATTTCGTTCCTCTTCCGGTAGAAGGTTTAATTAATTTTGTAAAATATCTAATATGTCAATGTGTTTTGCCGTATTCGGATGTCCTTCGTAAATGAGCACCAAAACAACCATGTTGCTTCTGATACCGCAGCAAACTGAAAAATCTGACCTGCACCCTAATTGCGTAACACATTTTCGTAAACGATTACGACAAATCCATTGTATTTTGACAGTTCAACAACATTCGTTGAGTACTGATTGTTTGTTTCGTGAACACGGAATGGATTAAGACGCAACCAATAATGATTGTTACGCGTATTATACATTCCATTATTACTGAAATTTGTTTCATGAGACCACACAATACATTATCTTTAAATTTTTTCGTACATTTATTTGTACGAACAAATTTAAAATATTAAAGAGTTCAAAATATTTTCCAATGATGAGAACACATTACCAGGTGTAGATTGAGATACTTGTCATATTTTTAAAACCCCGCATAATTAAAAATATCGGAATTAAATATCAGTTTTACGTTTTATCTCGTTGTCTATTTTGCATAAATAAATAAAAATAAATGACAACTGACAACGGATCTATCAAACTGACAGACAAAAAAGTGATGGCTGATGTGAATTGTTGTTTACAGTTGCGCTTAGAGTTGATAAAGTGCATTGATTGATTAATCACTATTTGTGTCATTTTCCATAATACGATGTGTGGATTGCATGAAAGACGATAGTGCATAGGAGGGTCTAGGCTGTCAGTCTAATACCCTACAACAGTTTACCAACAGTTTCGTTCTAAAATAATAACCCCCTGTTTAAACTATTTACTTTAACATTATATTTTTATTACGGGGTTATAAAAATATTGTAAATGCCTGAAGACACTTTTTAGGCACCTGAGAGTATAAGAATTAGATTTCCAACTTCGCAAAAAAAAAAAACAACTGTACAAATCCTGCCATGATTCTTTGGGTTGCGGGGTATTTCTGTTTGAATATTCAGACAGAACTCTAATCTTCTTTGACGATCTCCGGGATGTAGTTTCTGCACCAATCGTCCATCACGAAAACATTTGTATGTGTACATTTTCAAAACACAAAGTACATGAGTATGGCTGGTGCCTATCTCTTAAATATCTTCCTTATTAGAAGCTTTCGGGTAACACTCAAAGTATGTCAAAATGTTTATATCATAATAGGGAAAGTCTAGATTTGGTTGCGGAGGGCGTTCTAAACGTTTTTTGAAACTTCCAATGATTGTTTTTGTTACGCCATTATTACTAAATGGGAACAAAACAAAACAAAACAAAATCTATAAAAATGTCCAAAAAGTTCGTTCGAATTTAAAATTGCAGTTGCACACCGCCAAGAAAGTTAAACGTTATATTTTTTAAGTTTTCGTCAGAACGCCTCGTATAGGAAGGAAATGTGAATAGAATTATTATTACTAATTTAAAAGATTTTCTTATCTAAGTCTTAAACAAGGTACTTAGAAATAAATTAGCTAGCTTTTACTTCTTAGAATGTCTTTGGATGTTAGAGTTATATAAAAATTATAACGTGTCTTTTACTTGTTGAAAGTGAACAGTTCTATTCTGGGTATTGTTGACTAATGCCCTTGTGTATTAAATATTAGATATGGATATCTTGTACGACAGACGAGTGTAACCTATTGTTTTTTTGAGAAAGAAAATCCTTAACATTGACTGAATCGACTAGTGAAATAAAATAGCGAGTATTTATTTATTGAATTTCTAGCTAGTTCGATTCACGGTTAAGGTAAGCTTGTCAAAAATATGTGATTGTTGGTAAAAAAAAATAAAGGAATGTTACCTTAAAGTAAAATAATTTATCTTAAGGATTTAAAGTAGTTTCCCTTCAGGGCCCATTCATTTTTCCACCCTATATACAGCTGCCGTGGCTCTTTTCATAAGTATATCCAAAAACAACCATTTAGTTGGCAAAAAAAAAAAAAAAAAGGTGAGGGGGACACCTGACTCTAACAAAAAAAAAACACTTTATAACTTACTATTTCGCAATCGGATCCCTGAATCGTAAAATGGCTTTCACTGCTATTCCCTAACTTTTTGTGTTCACTTCTATGGACAATCTGAATGGCACAGCCTTTTTTTTAAACCTCCAATTTGAAAATGTCGTTTGGAATTTCTACCATTTCATTGAATTGAGATCAAAGCTCTACCAAACTTCGGTTAGTGGTTACACATTGATGTCGCATTAAAAGAGAGTTTTTTTGTCTGTTTTCAGGGTAGAGTATACATCTTATCAGCTGGATTCTCACTGGCTTTCGGGTCAATGTTTGCGAAGACATATCGAGTGCACAGGATATTCATAAGGTAAGTTAGCCTTAATCCTTCAAAAGAGTTTTACTAATACATCAAGTTCATTTATATGCGAAACATCTCTTCGATAACAACGCCAAAGGGTTCTTTCGACGCGTGGCTTAAATCGGAACACACACCGCTATCTTGTTTTTTTGTCATTTTGGGGCACGGTAGTAGCCCGCCAAGATGAGCTAAAAACACTACCTATCTTTTCTAGAAGCGTTTCGTCGTATTTTCAAAACCTCATTGCTTCGGCCTGGATAACACTAGAGAGCTCGCTCGGCCGTGCCATTGAACTATTGCATGGTACCACATTAAAGACCAGACTTAATTTCTTATCATAAGTTCATAGGAGTGTTTGTGCGACGGCTGCGTAAGGCGAACTCTAAATCTTCGGTCTGGATGCTACAGAGTTCGCTTGGCCGTTCCATTGAACTATTGCAGCATACAGCCGGCCAGTGACTTAATTTCTAACCGCAAGCCCATAGGTGCGTCTATGCAACGGCTGCGTAACGGCCGGGACGTTGACGTGAATACGTCTTTAAATTTGCTGTCCTATGACATAAAAAAAAAAAACTGAAAAAACAAAATCGTGGAATTCAGTTTGGTGTTGTAGCTACAAATCTATCATCTACAACCAAAATGTTCTATTTTATTATTATTTTCTTTTCTTTATTTAGGCAACCAACAGCGTTTCATACAGCATGTTACAGAGTTTGTGTATTTCAATATTGTATGGCTAATAGTAGGTTTCCCTGTTTATCTAGGATAAGTACAAAATATGAGAACGGACTACAGACTAAAAAAATATTTAAATGCAAAAGGTAAAATTTTATAATCTGGTGTAAAAAAAAAAGAAAAAAGAAAAAAAGGTTGAGCAAAGAGCTTCATTTGCCTTCGATGATGGTTTTCATTACTTGTTTTTTTGAATGCTAGTTTATTACAGTTAAATATATCCACTAGAAAGAGGCTTACGTGGTTGATAAATTTCTTTGACCCCGTTCAAGTTGGTTCTTACAAATAATGTAATGAGGGGACCAGATTGTGCACGCATATTCTAAGACGCTGTGCACATATGCAAAATACACCGATTTAAGAGCCTCGATGTTTTGAAATCCCTTACATGACCTAATAACAAAGCCTAAGTTCTTGTAAGCTTTTGTGCTAACAAAGTCTATGTGATCAGAGAATGTTAATTATTAGTCAAACATATGTCCCAAATTTTGAACTATTTTGACTCTATTAATGAAAATGACATTGAAGTTGTATGAGTAAACAAGTTTTTTTACGTGTATTACTAATTACAATGACACTTTTTGACGTTTACTATTATCTTGTTTTTTAAGTTAGTAATATTTTTTAAGTTATTAAGGTCCTCTTGAAGAGCTCTACAGTCATCGAGTGATCTTATTTCATAAAATGTATGTTTGTCATCAGCGTACATTAAGTGTTCAGAGTATTTAGAAGAATCGGTGATATCAAATAAATATGTACATTACATCACTCGATAGCTTAAAAATCAAAGAATTTGTTACGTTGAGTCAGGACTGTGACGGCACGACATCTACCCACCTCAGAAAACATTACTCGTTACGTTACGTTCACGTATTCACGTAAAAGACACGGTCGTGTCCACGACACAGCCGCACCCCTTTTTAACAGTGAAAGCGTTATTTAAGTCTTGGTACTTATATGAAATGTTTTTGGTGGGGTTATAATTTCTGTGACAATCTCACAAATTTTCCCTGTCAATGTTATTCAAGCGCCAAAAGATCCATAAAGCTCTCTTAATCTTTAGCAGAATATTGTTTTTTTTACAGCAACCGCAGTGGTGTCTGCAAAACCAAGTTACTTCAAGACACGCCACTAATATCCCTAGTGTGTGCGCTTTTGGTCATCGATGGGATGATAGTCACACTATGGGCCATGCTAGACCCCATGGAGAGGCATCTGAAGAACTTGACCACGGAGATCAGCACTACTGATAGAAGTGTTATTTATCAACCTCAGGTTTGAAACTATTACTATGACTGTAGTTTTTTCATATTCTTTGGTAATTTTAAGAAAAGCAAACTAATTTTTACCGGTAGTTCTGATACATTCTGATACCTTCACCTATACAGGGTGATGTAATGGATGTAATGAGATTATCACACTAAATGGTACAATAGGCAAACATCTGTCAAAGCACAAGAAAGTCTACTGCGCTTTCGTTGACCTGGAGAAGGCGTGTGACAGTGTGTGGACTTCGGTCGACACTATCCTTGTACGGTGTGGACTGGCGCTTGGTACGGGCACCGAAATCTTTAAACAAGGATTCCTGTGCTTGTGTTAGGATAAATGGGGTGTACACGAACTGGTTCTGCATCTCGAGGGGTGTTAGACAGGGTTGTGTAGCGTCAACGTGTTGATTGTCGTTTAATGAGCTGCCTGTCAAAAGCCTTCTCTACGCAGAAGATCAAGTTCTACTTGCATCGTCAGCAGAACACTTGCAAGACATGGTGGACATGGATGAAGCATGATGAAAGGAAATAATATAAATGTAAATAAAACAAAGGCGCTTGAAAAAGAAGAGGATGTGTCGGTGTGTGATGTGTAAAAAAATGAAAAGAGTCTGGAGCAAGTAACTGAGTTCGTATACAAGGGATGGAAAGATTGATTAAGATGTGAAACGAAGAGTGAATGCGGGAAATAAAGTGAATGATTCTACACATACAATTGCGACCAACCAGTTGCTGTACAAAAAGGCATGACTACAATGGTGTGCCTGCGCTTATGTATGGGAGTGAATTTTGAGTGTGGCAAAAGAAGCATGAAAGTAGAATAAATGCTGTGGGAATGCGTTAATTGCGAAGCATGTGTTGCGTGACTATGAATGATAGGCTGAGGAATGATGTTATAAGGCAACGGTGCGGTTTAAAAGATAATGTAGTGCCCAAAATTGAAAAGAGTATGCTTAGATAGTTTAGTCACGTTAAGAGGATGAATGTAAAGATACTAACAAAAGGTATTTACAAATCAAATGTGAGTGGAAACGGCGGGAGAGGACGCCTTAGGAGAACATATAGTGACCTTATTTGTGATGTTCTTCAGAAATTTCAGGTGCGTACTCGCAACCGGCGCGCGTGTTCAAATGTATGAACGTAAACGAGGCAAAAGGAGTATGTAACATATTTATTCACCTTTACGACATTATTGACAAGTTTGCTACAAGTTTTGGTATGGCACGAGTCGTGAGCACAAATTCCACATGGACTGTTGTTGCCATCAGCGGACTCTTATATTCTGTTTTCTACCTGTACGTAAATAAGCTTGATCTTATACCTCCTTGCCTCTGCCCTTGTACGAATTGTCTTAATAGGAAAGATAAGATTCGTAACGTCATAGATAATTCTTTTTTTTATTTATTTCGATTAATTCCAAAGTCTGGCTATTGAGCTGGATATTTTTCTTCGTCCTAATTTTTAACAGATGGCAGCATCAGTGACTCACTAATTGCCAGAGACGAGTTTTACAACGCCATCTAGGAGTCGAACTACTTATAAAACGACCTACGTTGCGTGGAATCCTTTTTATATAAAGTTCTATAGTTCCGGGTTAAACATGTTAATAGATTCCTTAAATATTTATATCTAAGGTAATGTAATAAAACTAAAGTTGTTTGATTTAAGGTAGTAACGTAGTAGTTACTGTGATGACAGGGCAAATTGAGTAAAACGCCATCTATTGTAACGAGCTCTAAACAAGCCATCTATTGTAACGAGCTCTAAACATTTTTTTGTACAGATGGCTACTTTTATCGTTAAATGGGTTCGATTGAAGTTTGAGGCTTATTTTATGTTTTTTGTTGAAATACGTGCATTTTGAACGTAAATAGATACTTTACTAATCTTACTTCAGCCAAAATTCTGCCGTTTAACGCTTTCTAATTATTGTTAATTTTATAATGGTTACCTATGCTGCCATCTAAGATTTTTCAAGACTAATTATAATTTGTTCCAATTGAAACCCCATGGTAAGGTTTTAAAGTGAAGTTTGTGCTCAGGACTCGTGCCGGCTACTACGAGGGCTGCACTAAAAGTATCGGGAATGGAATATTTCCACTGTTCCTGTCATATTAAAATCTTTTTAATTGAAAACTCCTTGGTTTTAAAAATCGAATATCATTTATTTATTTATAAAAAGATTCTCTTTCTTGTCACAAGGTTTTGTCAAACTTGTTTAGTCGTTGAGCAAATGGAATTGACTCGATAATTTATTATGACTTTCGAAGTGGTTTAACACGAAAGCAGTGTGTTGACCGAATGATTCTGATTTCTGCATTTGGTGATGAAGCCTCATCCAAAACCACAATTTATCGCTGGTTTGCTGAATTTCAACGTGGACGTGTCAAGCTCAGTGATGATCCCCGTCAAGGTCGTCCAAAAACTGCAGTCACCCGAGAAAACGTTGATGCTGTGCGTAAGCTGATTGAGGAAGATCGACATGTGACATACTGCGAAATTCAGGCAACTTTAGACATTGGCATGAGTCAAATACAAATAATCTTGCATGAACAATTAGGTGTAAAAAAGTTGTTTTCCCGATGGATACCGCATTCGCTCCGTGAAGATCAAAAAGCGGCTCGCGTTACTTGGTGCATCAGAACTCTCGAAAGATTCCACGCAGGTTCCTCAAATGCTGTATACAACGTCGTATCAGGTGACGAATCCTGGATATACGCGTACGAACCCGAAACAAAAAACCAGTCACGAGTTTGGGTGTTCGAAAATGAGTTAAAGCCAACAAAAATTGTTCGTTCACGGAGTGTTGCAAAAAAAATGGTGGCCACGTTTGTCTCCAAAACCGGCCATGATACGACTATTCCTCTTGAGGGACAAAGAACGGTTAATGCAGAATGGTATGCTAGCATTTGTTTGCCACAGGTCGCTTCTGAACTCCGTAAAGAGAACTGCAACCGCCGCATCATCCTCCATCACGACAATGCGAGTTCTCACACCGCACACAGAACAAAAGAGTTTTTAGAGCAAGAAAACATAGAATTATTAGACCATCCGCCGTACAGCCCCGACCTAAGCCCTAATGATTTCTATACTTTCCCTAAAATAATGAATAAATTGCGTGGACAGAGATTTTCATTACCTGTGGACGCCTACAAAACGGCCATTTTGGAGACCCCAACTTCCAAATGGAATGGTTGCTTCAATGATTGGTTCCATCGTATGGAAAAATGTGTCAATACTTTGAAAAACAATAAATACATTCTTAAATAGTAATGTTGTCACTTCCTTGATTCCCGAAATTTTCAGTGCCGCCCTCGTATATACAACTGGTCCTTACATTTTTCTTCAGGTGCAAACCATAAACGAATACAAGTTTATACTTATTTATTTATTAATTTGGCACACCAGCAGAAGTATAAATACAAAAAAAAAATAGAACAGAACATAATAAAAGTACTGAGATGTATGCCTATTAGAGGTATACACAGAATTCACCTCAAAACAACATCGTAATTAACAAAAAATAACTTTGTAAAGTGCATTATTGCATTATATTAATTATAATGGTATAAAATGTTACCACGAGCGGTGGAAGGTGAAAGGGTGTGAGTGTGAGGGATGTCTTAGATTTAATATGAACATGAATTCACAAAAAAATATTTCTTTAATGGTTAGTATAAGCACTCCCGTACCCCAGAAACTGATCTTCAAATTTGGTGTTAACGTGGGGTAACCAGTACACTTCAAACATCTTTAATCTCTCTTTCAGATAGAAGTCTGCAAATCTCAAAACACTACGGGCTGGCTATGTGCCCTCTACGCCTACAAGGGCCTACTCCTCATCGTGGGAGTCTACATGGCTTGGGAGACCAGAAACGTCAAGATCTCTGCCTTGAACGACTCCAAATACATCGGCATCAGCGTGTATTCTGTCGTGATCACCAGTGCCAGTGTGGTGGTAATCGGAACTATAATTTCTGAACGAGCTACGTTAGCGTATATTTCCATAACGAGCTTGATTTTAATTACTACTACCTCGACTTTGTGTTTGCTGTTTTTGCCGAAGATTGTTGCTATTAGGAGAAATGGTGAGTTGATTAGTTTTTAACGATTACGATTCCTAATACTAGCACACTCCCAATTAGGAAATTACGACCAAGAAAAGTTCTTATACCTACCTAAAGCACTAAGAACTACTACATACGTACCTACTCGCCCACAGACTATTTATCGTACAAGGCTTTTTTTAAATCGATATATTTTTGATGATCGTGGAGAAATGCGATGAAAACTTAACTTAGGTACGTAGAGATAGTGTAGGTGTGACGTCGGCCTAAGTTTAAATAAAAAATTCTAATCAGCTGAGGCGCTGTGTGTCCCTCCATTGGTGCGATTGGTAATCACTCACACAAATGCAAAACTCAGCCTCACGGACCGTACACATCGTAAAAATAAAATGTTATCTTTTCCGAATCAGCAATAACTTAAACCTCAAAGTAACAAAAAAATAACAATGCAATACGTATAATTGAATGCCTCGGAAAGCCAACTGTACTATTCAAAACTCTTCACACTTTTAAAATAATTAATGACTAATCAAAGCCCTACATTCCTTTTACAGCTGAAGAAGATCCCGTTATCCAAAGCATGGGCTTGAGACTAGAATGTAAGACGAGAAGATTCGTGACAGACGAGACACAAGAACTTCACTTCAGGATAGAGATCCAGAACAGAGTGTTTAGGCGGGAAGTGGTGGCATTGGACAAGGAGATCGGCAGGCTTGAGAAACTGTTGGCTGAACCTCTGGACTCGGCAAGTGGGTCCAATGCGTCGCTGTCTTTGCATAAAAGAGTAAGTATCTTTCTCTAACATCACAATCTAAAGAATCTTGGGGCAAGATTCTTTCAACGCGGAGGTAGGAAGACTGTATTATGTCAAAAACAGTATTATGCAGGTATACGAGTATAAGAATTGAAGAGCTTTAATATTGAGCTACATTTGACAATAATACAAAATTGTAAAATTACATTAAATCAAATTTTTATTTAATTACCTAAACGACAATGATCCATATTATGTGTGTTAGTTAGGTACAAAAAAAAACTTTAAAACTATGTTAGGGAGGAATTCACCAATGCTGATTTCATCAATGTTAATGAACGCGTTCAGAACATCTAAAACTCGTTCAGAGCTGTCAGTGTCATTATTTTCTATGGAATTTTGACACTGACAG
Organism: Dasypolia templi; assembly: GCA_963555695.1. Classification (NCBI taxonomy): domain Eukaryota; kingdom Metazoa; phylum Arthropoda; class Insecta; order Lepidoptera; family Noctuidae; genus Dasypolia; species Dasypolia templi. The sequence continues at coordinate 3,957,170 of OY743137.1, read as the reverse complement.
CTCTTGAACGCGTTTTAGATGTGCTGAACGCGTTTATTAACATTGGTGAAATCGGCACTTAGTGTATTACAATTAAAACTACAGTTTATTAAGCTAACAGAAAAACAATATTTACATGTTACATTCACCGGATGAAATGATTCACTCTTGCCTAACCAACACCTGCATGAAGTGATTCATTATCGGCGAGTTAAATTTGTTCACTAACATCTTCAGAATGCTATTAGGACTTGACCGCGTTCTCTCCAATAGCGACGCCGTTCTTCTCCTCACCATAGCATAGAAGTCATAAACACGCGCCGCGAACATGCCAAGGGCAGTACAAAAGCGCGGCAGCTCCAAGAGCATTCTGAAGCTGTTATTGTATTGGACCCTCAGGGTGTCCATTGTTTTCCGCGTGAAGATGGTCCACAACACCCTGATTGCGACACACACTTTAATCACAATCTGAATCTGAAGGATATTGCTAATCCATTGCTTCGTAAATGTTTAAAAAAATCGTCGGATCAACAGCGGAAATAACGCAACTGATGTTGTTGAATTGTCAAAACTAAAGTCATTGCTACTGTTAGTGTGTAACGCAATTATCCAGCAGATACCAGAACAATAACCCAAGGCCTACGGTTGTTTAACAGTTTTGTGACTTTGGTTAGAATAACTCACATTTGTTAATAAAATAAAAGTTTATTTCATAAAACTTGTTTGCACGTCGTGGAGTCTCCATTCAGGCATAGAAACGGCCTGCAGTTGAAGACTCCGCTCTTCACTTACATTTTAAACGTACGAGTTTCAATAGTCGTACAAAGAAAACAAAGAAAGGAAAAAAAAACAAATATTACGTGTGTGCGTGTGTGTGTGTGTGTGTATGTTTGTGTGAGAGAGAGATTTTTAGTGTCCATGAGTGTCTAAATAAGCGAATAACATCAGTCACACGTTGCAAAGTAACATCTAAGTATCATCTCATCATCTGTCATCTCTGTTAATGCAATTAAACAACCATATTTTTCAGACTGAACTCAACACGGTAGAAGAGGAGGGTATGGCCCGCTCAGACAGCGATAGACGAACCCCCAGTATCAGCGGAGGCCTGCCCATGCTCCTTCTCTCAGTCCTCCCCCCCGTCATACCCCGCGCTAGCTGGCCATCCACAGACGTCTTCCGAGGGCGGAACTCTGTCAGCTTCAGCTCACAACCGAAACTCGACTACAGAAAATCTCAACCAGCGATAGACCTATACAACCTCTGCCTAAACAAGAGAGAGGAACACACCGGTCTACTCAGCAGAATAAAGAGCTTTTTCGGAAACAGTAGACCAGCAAGCAGAAAAGCCTCAACCATGTCGATAGCAGACCCTACAGGTGGCAGCATAGCTGCGGCCCTAAAAATGCATGTTGGCATGATAGCAGGACTTGTTCCTGGCAATAGAAAACACTCCATGGCCCTATCCTGCAACACCCTTCAAGTACCTCATCCTGAACTGAAGTTGAGAAGAGAATCTTACGCGAAAAGTGGTCCTATTATACGCGTGACTGATGACGAACCCTCGTGTTCATACGACCCAGATCCTCCGCGACCTTTGCCGCAGAAGTATATCGCAGAACCTGAGACCAAGGTCAACTTTGTTCTACCAACTACACACCAAAGACCAGCGTCCCATCAGAGTTCATGTGAGAAGATCAAAGGATCTCCACGGTTTCCTCACAGGATATCACCTGCAACTACTAATAGTCTTACAACTCTTGATACGAGGAGGAAGACCAGTGCTGACAGCGTTTTCAACATAACTGTCAGGGTTTGTGAGGAGCAGCGACGGTATAGCCATCAGAATGTGAACCAGGATGCCAAAGAAAAAGCAGTTTTAGAGAGTAGATGGAAGTCTAGTGAGGATGCGAGGCCTGGTCCTTCATCCAGGCATTAGAAGAAATTATTGTGCCATTGCGTGTGCCAAAAGATTTTCCTAAGGGTGGATTTCACCAATGAAACTGAACACTATCAGCATACATAAACTAGGTTGAAAGGCTGTCAGTGTCATTATTTTCTTGTGGAATATTGACACTGACAGCTCTTAAACGCGTTTTAGATGTGCTGATCGCGTTCAGTTTCATTGGTGAAATTGGCACCAGTACTTGAAATTTGTAGGTTTTTGTTGTGTGTGAATTTTTGCAAATAACTGGCAAGTCAGTGTTTTGGCTAATTCCACATTATGCACAACGTTTTCATGCCAAAAATAAATATAAAGTTTTGTAAGTGTGATAGTTTGTGTGCTCAAATGTTTGTTTAGGATATTTATATGATATTTTAAGTTATACCTATTCCCTGATTAACAATTTTATTAAATTAAAATATGTTGTAGTAAACTCTGACTACCTCACCAGCCTAATATTGTCCCACTGCAGGACAAGGACCTCTTCTCATACAGAGAAGGCACGAGCATTTATCAACATGCTTGCGGGTTAGCGATTTCAGACTTGTATTAATTATTATATGTAAGTCCAGGTTTCCTTTACCGATGTCATTGATGTCTCAAAGTCAAAGTCAAAGTCAAAGCATTTATTTCAAATAGGCCCATAAAAAGGCACTTTTGAACGTCAAAATTTACATTAAAAATAGAACTGATTCTAGGCGCCACTTCCAAAAAGTAGTTTCGTATGGAGAAGAAGTGGCAAGAAACTCCACCGTTACTCTTTTAAAATGTTTTACAATATTTTGTATACATTAATTATATTTCTATATGTGAAGACGATGCACCAAGAATAAAAATACTATACCACTATTGGTACAAAAAAATTAAAAATAAAGCAAAGGTATATAAATTAATCACGTGATAGGTACATTGTGCTCACATATTTACACACAATTGTAAAAATATATGATTTTCCTAAAATATTAACTTGGAATAATACAGTGTGTGAGTAAAGTAAAAATAACCAAATATACAATACAATAAGCAAATAGTATGATTTTGTCTAGCCTCTAGATTGTCCTATGGAGCAGGACCAGCATGTTTCCAAGCATTCTTATCAAGGATATAATCTTCTAATTTGTAATATGCTTGATTACAAAGTGTTTTTTTAACATGAGTTTTAAACTTTCTTTCATTTAATTGCAATATTTCACCAGGTATTTTGTTGTAACATTTAACACAGTACCCCATAAAAGATCTATGTACTTTAGATAGTCTGAAAAATGGTTGATCTATTTTATTTTTATTTCTAGTGTTAATAATAAGTCTATCACTTATTTTATTAAATAGATGCAGATTTTTTCTAACATACCTACATAATATTTTCATAAATGAACTGGCAAGGTACAGTCATTATATTAATCTTCCTAAATAGTTCCCTAAGAGATTCGCGGCGACGTAGATTGTAAATGGCTCTGACAGCTCTCTTTTACAAAATAAAAATGGATTCAATGTCAGCAGCCCGACCCCACAGTAAAATGCCGTATGACATAATGCTGTGGAAGTAGCTGAAATAAACCAGTCTAAAATAAACTTTAGAAAATACATGTGAATTGACAAAAGTCACATTTGTTCTTGCCCAGATTTGAACCAACAACCTCGTGCGTGTGACGAATTCAATTCAAATCACGACATTCTTAACCTTTGGGACAGCTCGACAATCGTTATAATAAAATAATAGAGGCGTAATTTTAAAATTGTAAATGTTTAGATCAGATCATGATAAATCATGTTAAAAAAAAGGAATATTGACACCAATGAGATTAGATTGTAAAAACACTCAAGGCGGTAGTTTCGTCTGAAATATTAGGCCAATATGGATGAAAAGCGCGTGATAACGTAACTGGTTTTGTGGTCATTTAAATATTAGAAAGAAGTCCTGTCACTCTTAAAGAATGCTTATTACTGTTATTATAACGCATGACTAAATAGTTTTTTTTTTTATGTGGGTGTACTATATGTTCATCTCTGTTTAACCCTTCTGGGATTACAGGCGTGATGTTGTGTTATTATTTATTAATTATATATGTTTTTTAAATATTTTTATTAATGTTTAATAAAAATATTTATTAAAAACATATTTTTGTTAAATATTTATTTATTATATTTTTTTTTATAAAAATTATTAAATATCTTTTAAATAAACTTTTTTTTGTTAAACATTTATTTATTAAATATTTATTTAAAAAATAATGTATTTAATAATTATTGATACTTTCAGTAGCCAGGACTTTAAATATCTCTGATTGTAAATATCCAATTTTTATATGTGTGGAAAATCTGTGTTATTAATCATAGTCTATTTTGTAGAACTTATTAGATAACATATTAAATAACTTACCTATTTACCTACTATTGCAATTGGAGTTGCAAATTTATGTAATTAAACAGTATTTTAAAATACTAATAGTTATCTTATCGTCGTAAAATAAGCATAATTAAACAAATCACAAAAGGATATTTAAGATACACTATAGACAAACGAAATTTGAAAAAAATTCTTACTCTACCCAGTTGTTGATAAAATAAAATGCATTCTTACCTCGGCCTTAGCAACTAAACAATTGCTTTACTAACCCTCTGGACAAGAAAGAGACGGCACGTTTTTGGTGATTTCTGTAGTGTCATTTTGACTTATAATGCAGGCACTTCACTTGGCGTACCTATTCGACCAAATATTCGCATTACTTGGGCAGTACAAAATATGCCCTAAAGTTATTGAGCTAAAGTTAATTTAGTGTTAGCAAAATTACTTGTTTATTAATTTAATATTTTTAGTCTCTCATCTAGGATCTCATGCTGGCGCTACACCTAGCTTGTTTGTAAAGCTAGGTGTAGCGCCAGCATGAGATCCTGTTCACTCTTTTATTATGACTACCTTCCGCCCGCTGCTTTGCCCGCGTGTTATGTGGATAAAAAGCCTATGTCCTTTCCAGGGTTCAAAATTATCCCCATATCAAATTTCATCGAAATCTTTTCAGCCGTTTCGGAGATTAGCCAGAACAAACAGACCTGAAAACAAATTATTTTGTTGTTTCAAGAACCGTCTTCAAACTCAAACTCCAAGCGTTTATTTCAAATAAACCAATTACAGGCACTTTTGAATTGTCAAGGTCGGTCGGTCAGAAAAATGAAGCTAGTTGCCGTTCCTAAGCGTAGCAGGTACCTATGGAGAAGAACGGGCAAGAAACTCCACGGACACTATTTCAAATTAAATTATGGTTACAATATATTGGTTACATCATTCATGTTGAAATTTATGCATTTGAGAACGATTCAGAACGTTAAAAGCATCCGTAATATAAAGATGAAAACAAATCAAAAATAAAATTTTATTAAAATCCGCCGTGGCAGCTAAGAGATGACCAGTCCCTACTGACGGCGCCCGTTCACGAACATGACGCATGGATTAGCACCATTCAACTCAACCATTTTGAATGGAGCTTAATGATCAACACACGCGCTACCATCAGCGAAACATTAGAGCATAACATACGAGTACTCTCAGCCGCCAGGACACATTCAAGTCAATGAAACACGTACCCAGTATATGGTAGCTTTATAGTATGTACATAGTACTCACATTTGGTTTAAGTAATTATACAGTACTAAAATATTGAGTTCATACATGGAAACATCGTTTTTTTTTCTTCAGCAGCTTCAACAGTATTTTCAAATGCTAATCAATTAGTTGATGCGTCTTTGCGGAGCAGGACCAGCGACTAGCCAAGCATTTTTATCAGCGATTTATAATATGCTCGGCCCCCCAATTTATAATATGCTCGGCTGCATAGTGAGCGTTTAATACAAAATTTAAAATTGGATTCATTCGAATGATGTATGTGAGGAGGTATTTTATTGTAACATTTAAAACAGTACCCCATGAAAGATCTACTTTAGTCTACTTTAGCCAACCTGAAACCCGGTTGAACTGAACTTTCATATGTAATTTGTAAAAATCCTTAACTTTATTAAGCAATTTGTAAAAACCTGTTACTTTGACATAACAAACAGACACTTCTTTTTTAATTTATTTGACGACTTATATTCCGTCTCTTTCTAGTTTTATCTACTCTGCAAAGACAGCAAAAGTTTTAGTTGAGTCAGTGTGAAACTAAATCATCACCCATATCAAGCGTAACTTAGGATAACATAATTATAAGAATATATACGGGGTCAAATGAAATTATCTGACGAAACTCCATATGCGCCACGTGTTCTTTGTTTAATTATGATTTGATGTGAAGTTTCGCTGAGTTTCGCCAATTAATTCAATTTGATCATGTGTACGAGCGGCATCGCCCTCACTAAACAAATACTACGTAGTCTTCATAATAAGCAATATTTTAGAACTTTATCAGTATAGACTTTCGTTTTAAGTCAGACATTTTATTTTTAGAGAAGCGTGTATTCTAGTATTTGCCCTTGTATTTAAGGACGGTCCCAAAGTGTTCAATTGTGTGAAAAGGGATCTTTTGTGTGTAAACGTATGTGTAAACGTAGAGTTAGATTTAGTATTGTGTGAAGATTATGAATACAATTTTATTGGGTTTTAAACTTAAACGTGTTTTATTGCTTACTAGCTGACCCGACGTGGTCCTGTCCGAATTTCAATAGTTCATATAAAAAATACCAAAGAAAAAAGGACGTTGTTTCTCCCGAATTAGAAAATTTCACGGCGAACTTTTCCTCAATTTTATTCCGTAACATACATAATCAGCCTATTATGTTCCCACTGCTGATACACAGGCCTCCACTCTGTGAGAGGGAGTGGGCCGTAGTCCACCACGCGGACCCAGTGCGGGCTGGTAGATGTCACATGTCTTCGAATTTTTGTTCTAAGACATGCCGGTTTCCTCACGATGTTTTCCTTCACCGTTTTAAAGCAGTGGTGATGAAATAATTTACACAAAGTCAAAGCCTGTGGATTCGAACCTTTTTTTTTCGATTCTACTACCTACAACTCGCTGTCGTTACCACTTGGCCACCATTCCGTAACAAAAAAATGAGTATTAAAAAAAACGATACAAACAAAAGCTTCTGAAAAGTAAATAAAAAAAAATGGCCCTCTAAGCGTCGGTGGACGGCTAATGAAAATACAATAGTATACATTTACCGGATTTTCCACTTTTTCATTCCATAATAATCCAATTATTCGTACTGTTACCAACAGCTTAATACAAAAAAATAATCAAATCAGCCCAGCTATTCACAAGAGATGCGCTTAGGCGATTGTCACTCTGCACCTCGTTCAAAGAGGAAAAAATACAAAAAAAAAACAATCCAATAAAATAATAATAAAAGTAATTACTAATTACTATAATATTCTTCTTCTTTTTCTTTATTTTTTGTAATTTCTAATAGGAATGATATTTTTGTTTTCTTATAAAAAAAAATGTTTTCAAATTAACACTCACAACCATACATCAACACGCCGCCAATTCACACATACACCCCCCCACACACGGTAACACTGTGCGCATTCCTTATTCCTTAATTTTATAAGTTTTTGTACTTTTTGTAAATGTTGTGTTTCCAAATTATCTATTGTTTATTTTCTCACACATAAGTATAGAAAGTGGAAGAGCGGAACCACCTAACACAAGCAAATCTTTCCTTGTGTTAGGTGGTTCCGCTCACATAACAATGTAATTTACATAAGTTGATGAAATAAACATTTTTATTTTATTTATTATTTATTATCTTACTACGAGTATGCCTTTTTTCAAAATTACATTATTATTCGAACAATACCAATATTGGTCATCATCCCTAACCAGATTTAACATTGTGTAATATGAATGACACATCATTTACACAATGTAGTATAACATCGCGAGGGACCTCGGCGGCGAGGTCGGAATGTCGGTATGTGTTTGTGCACTGTACTGGTGGCCCTACTGCTCTCCTGGATGAGAGTTATGTGGTCATCGGGATCGGTGAGGACATGCTTGAGACGGCGGACATGACTGATGGAGGAGGGAATATAGCTAGCGGCCTTGACAACCAGAGGGTTGCGGTGATTCGCGGCGGTCTCGAAGAAACGCTTTGAAATGCATTTTATAAACTGACGGATAGTGGGAATCCTGAGGTCAACGTGGAGCATTTCGTTGCGAACGTACCAGGGGGAGCCTGTAATCCTACGGAAGAATTTGTTCTGGAGGGTCTGCATTCCACTGAAGCGATGGGGCTTGGCGTGTGCAAAGACTGCACTGGCATAGGTCATGATCGCCGAACATGGTGATCGGTCGAGATTCGCATGCCTTTATTTGTCCTATTAAAGTACTAGTTTTAGGGGTCACAAGTAGTATGTAGACAGACATGTAGGGTTTATTTGATTTGACCAATCACAATGTTTCTTACTAAGTTAGAATATTTCTATGAGCGGCGCAGCCGAACCAAACGCTCCAAGGTTATAAATATGGGTGCCGGCCGCGCATGATTCAGTCACTCGACGCTCGACCATAGAGTATAGTAACTAAAAAGAAATAGGCAACTCGACCATTAATAATGGCCACGAAGAAAGTGCTGCTGTCTGTGAAACTTTATCAGAACTAAACGCCCAAGTGTAGGTATATAGGTATAGGTATATACGTATAGGATAGTTTTATACTATTTGGTATAGGTATACTGTATATAATTATATATACGTACTACCGGCGTATTTGAAAGGGAGTGTACTTGAAGGCGATCTTTACACCACAGCCAGATTTGCATTTAACAAAGAAAATAAATAATAATGCAAATTGGGCCTGCTGGTGATCGATCGCCTATAAATAATACCAGCAAATCATATAAAAAAAACTTTAATCACGTGAGCATAAATAATTAAATTTAGCAATCATTGGAAGAACTGTCCAGTCAAACTTGAACACCAAAATTACACACAATTAAATTACACAGTCAAAACGTAAAATTAATATTATGTGATACCGTTTATTTTTTTGATTTAGTTTTGTTTCGTGAAATATGAAAGGGCTGCTAATTTAATTTGGTCTTCACCATCACAATTGTATTTGTCTGATAAAATTATATTTACGCTTTTGCACCAACTAACTATCACGACAAATGTGTAAGACATAGTTAAAAATGCTTTACAGATATCTGTAAAGCATTTTATAACTATTTCTTTATGTTTACTGTGAGATTGTGCATCAACCGGAGCTCACCATAAAATTTGTCGGCCTCATAGAGCATGTTTAAATATTCCCATTTTACAGTTACTTATTTTGAAACTGGATCAATAAATAATAAATCTTTATTTATTCAATTGTTCCTCAAACGCTTTAAAAGGTGTGGCACATCGAACAGGGGTATTATTTATTTTGCACCAACAATGAAAATATTGTTAGTAAAATTTTGCGCCTTCCTTAAATACTGTCGTTTAGCATCTGATATGAGGCTGTTGATAGTGGCAGTATTTTTTCCACTTTGATTGCTCACAAACATTCACTAACACCTGCACCCTAATTGCGTAATACACAATCAATCGGAATCTGAATCGTTTTGAAACAGATTGCTAATCCATTGCTTCTTAAGTTCGATAAAAATTCTGCTCAACAATATATAGAACGCAATGAATGTTCTTGAACCGTCAAAATCAAACAGATTAGTCGTAATCGTTTACGAAAATGTGTTACGCAATTAGGGTGCTGAAGTCCAGTGGACTGAACATTTTTAATCACAGTAAGTAATTATAATGTTTTACAAATCTACAGACTTCATACTTTGGCTAAAGTAGTAGCCAACTGGCTGTACTTATTTTTCTCAGACCTTTGATCATAAAACCGTGACAGACGTCCGGAGTTACAGACATTTCGTCAAAAATCAGGCTACAAACACCGTCTTCGGCATTCATTTTTTAAAGTGCTTTCAAAATTTATTTTCTTAAATTTATGGGTTTTTAAGGTAACTTATATAAACTGAAGCTAACGGTATCACAACATTTATGTGACTTTGATTAAGTGTTGTATTAGTAAAATATTATGTGGATTATGGAACTAATTTTACTGCTTTTAAAACATAAATGGCACACAAAAATACTTGCTTAGAAGGCTATACTATTTAAGGCTACTTTTCGGACTCCTTTTCGGTAAGGAAAGCGACAGTACTTCTTCTTCCTCAGTAAATCTTTGACCTCGTGAGCCTTTTCCCGACTCCCTGCATTGTAATCCAGTGAAAATTCTGGGCGCATTTAACATTTTTTCTGCTCTTGCCAGTCGAGTTTCTAACGACTCTTCTTTATTCTTCATCCGAGTAACCACTTTCTTCAGGTTTGCTTGCTTCTGGTAATCTTTGATTTGTTAAGTCAGAATCCGGGTAACATTTGTTTTTCCTGAAAAATTCAGATTGACTTTTGTATTTACATAAAAAACATTCGATTATTTTTTAATATATTGACCCTATTGAATGTGAAAGTTTTTGAAGATGGTTGTCACTCAATCACGCAGAAACGTCTGAATGGATTTGGATAAAAAAAAACACCAAATATTAGAAAAAAAAAAAAGAAAGAAACTTCATCCACAATCCATCATCATCATCCACACATCATCGGTCATCCAGGATTAACATAGGATACTTGCTATCTTAGTAACCTGGAAGTCGCTGGCAAAGGCTATAATATTAGCACCATAAGTCATCAAATTACTGATTTATTGTAGTGTATAAAATGGACACCCATGCACATTTACGGGCATGTTTTTTCGTCGTGGATAGGACGTCGTCACTGCCGAACATCGGTGCTGCGTCGTCCCGTGCACCGCCAGCCGGCTCCACAAGACTAGAAGACCAGAAGAAGAAGGAAGAAAGAAGAGGAGAGGGACCGAGCGCCGCTGCTGCCGCCGGCCCACCGACGTCATCGGCGCCTGCGCGCGGTTCGCCCACGCCGTCGTCGAGCCGACCGCACGCGGTAGTGATTCGCCCCGCCGCGTTCCGCCCGGTGCCCATCCAGGCCCCGGGGCCTGCCGCAAACCCCGGCCGCGCACCACACGCGCGCGTCCGAGCGCTCCGCTGCGCCCACCGCGCGCACCGCCGCGCCGCACGGCCCCCCCGTCCGCGCCCACCGGGGAGGTTACAGTAAGTGCACCAGTGAGTACAACAAAGACTAAAGCTGTGCCAGCTCTGTGCTCCGCCACAGCCGGCCCCCGCCTCCCGCTGGCGGGACCGGCGATGGCTGGGCGTGAGCGGCCAACAAATAATAACGCAGCCGAGACAAGGAGGTCAGTACAACCTCATCACAATACTACGCCCGCTTCGCCGGCGCCCCCCTGTACCTCAGCCTGCGATTCGCCCGCGGTAATGTCGCCATGTTCGTCCAGTGGATCGAATATGTCGCTGGCATCCGCGGGCTCGGCCGCCTCCGGTCGCGTAGACGTGTCCAGGGACAGGACCTCGCGACCCGGACACCGGCCCACCGGGTCGAGGGCTGACGCTACGATGATGTCGCCGGCATCACCGACGCCGCCGCGGGCCCCGACTTCGAGTCCCGGCTCGAACCCAAGGGCCCAACGACAGCGTCGACGAAGTAGCTCCAGTGAGACCGCAGTGGCGGAGGGGAAGCGGCTCTGCTCCGACCCGCCGCGGCCACCACGTGAAAGCGCGCCGCGGGGTCCGAGAACGCCAGCGTCGCCTACTTTCGCCGACGCGGCGCGACACTCACTCCCGCCGCCTGCGTCTCCCTCACCATCACCGACCGCGGGGCTTAGGCCAACCCCCGCCCCCACTACCGCTACCAACGCCTCCGCCGCCCCTCCCGGCGCAGCCGCGACTACAACGCGGCAGCAGCCCCGATACCCTCCGTTGGTGATTGAGGCTACCTGACCGGACTAGAGAAGGATAGCGGCGTCTCGTGGTTCGCGTACTCGCTACCAGCGGACAAGAATTTGAAGATCGCCATTCGGGGTCTGCCGGCGGACACGGACCCGAAGGAGATTGAGGAGGAGCTCCACACGCTGGGATACCAGCCGGAGTATGTGCGTCACATTAAGGGCGCACAAGGACGACCCGGCTGCGTGTTCCACGCAATACTCAAGAAGACACCGGACGTCCGGGCCATTTATGACACCACGACGTTTATGTTGATGCGTGGTGTCAAAATAGAGCCCTGGCGCGGAAAACGAGGACCCGCCCAGTGCCACCGATGCCAGCAATTCAGACACAGCTCGCATCAGTGTCACCGCCCGCTCGCTTGCGTGCGCTGCGGAGAAGCGCACGCGGCGACAGAATGCTCTCGCCCGCGGGAGGAACCGGCCACCTGCGCGAACTGCGGTGGCCCGCATCCCGCGAGCAACATCAAATGTCCGGTATTACAAAATGAAATCCGGAACAAGCGAGCGGGTACTGCCGCCATAACGGCCAAATCGCGCCGGCCCAAAGTGGCCGCCGAGAGGCCGCAAGAGATGCAAGAAGTGGCCCAGGGCACGACGCTTATGGCGGTGGCCAACGGGCCCACAGACAAAACTGCTACCTCCTCCAGGCGGAGGAAAAATAAGAAACGAGGGGGTAAGGGTAAAGGAAAGAACCCTACCCCACCCCCAGCGACCACAGAGATTCCAAGGGCCGCCCCTGCCTCAGGTGGGGCGCAGGCTGTAACTAAGGAGGTTTGTAAGACAACACCTACTGCTAGCGCCGGCACAGCGCCGCGGCAAACGGGTGAAACAACAAAGAAACTAAGTTTCCCGAGAGAGACGAGTGGCGGCGCTACCGTCGTCAAATCAGCCACCAAAACAACAAAAAGTGAGTTTACACCATGCGCCATTAAACTTCTGATGGACCTTATAAAGGCCATCAGGCAGGGCCAAGATGTTGAGACGGTCATCCTGGATGGCCTGGCCACACTATTAACCCTGTACCATGGCTAGGCCACTCAGGGTGATCCACTGGAATGCCCGCGGCCTTCGGAACAAGGTCGCCCCCCTCCGCCACCTCCATCGGGATCAAGACATTGACGTGGCGCTAATAAGCGAGACGCTCCTGGGACCTGAAGACAGGATTAGGTTCCCGGGATACATCGCTTATAGGAAGGACGCAAGGTCGGCTCACGTGCGATACCGTGGCCTGGCAGTATTGGTGAGACGAAGAGTCGTCAGGAAATCCTCTCGACGACACTCAACTCATTCTACGCGCTGGGTGAAGACGCAGCTTAACCGTCTCGCGGAAAAGGTAAAGGCCGAGTTACAGGATAACACCGCCGCGGGCTGGGAGGAACGAATCGACGCCACGACAGACAGTTGGCCGTCGGTACATCGACTATGCCGCCAGCTCACAAATACCCCAGCCCCGGTGCGTCCGCTACAGCGATGGGGCGCTCAAGTACGTAGCGGAGGACCGGGCGGAGGTCTTCGCCGAACACCTGGAGCGTCAGTTCCGCCCAAACCCGACCAACGACACCGTCCATGTCGCAGCAGTCGAGAAACACCTGGGAGACTACTTCGCAACGCCGATAGCTCCCGATGAGGACCCGATCTTCTTCTCGCCTGGCGAGGTTAGACGCGCCATCCGCAAGACGAAGCCGAGGAAGGCCCCCGGTGCTGACGGTATCACCAACACAGCGCTGCGCCATCTGCCGTACCGAATGGTAGCGGCGCTGGCGCGCCTGTTCACGGCGATACTGCGCACCGGAACCTTTCCCGGCTCGTGGAAGGAAGGGCGCGTCATCATGTTCCCCAAGGCGGGGAAGAACATACTGAAGCCGGAGAGCTATCGGCCGATCACTCTGTTGCCGACGGTCTCCAAGGTGTTCGAAGCACTCCTGCTGCGACATCTACTGCCGCACATCATACCGCGACCCGAACAGTTTGAGTTCTGGGCGGAGCACAGCACGACGCTTCAGCTGTCGAGGGTACTGCACCTACTCACAGCTGCGCACAATAAAAAGGAATATTCGGTGGCAGTATTCCTCGACATGGAGAAGGCCTTCGACCGTGTATGGCATGAAGGCCTCGTGTACAAGATGACCACGTCCGAAGCGCCCCGTCGCGTTGTAAAAGTGGTCTCTACTTTTCTCACCCACAGGACCTTCAGGGTGGTGGTCGACGGCGCGCTGTCAAGCGCCCGGCCGGTGCTGGCCGGTGTGCCGCAAGGCAGCTGCGTGTCGCCAGCGACTCACGATACACGGACGACATCCCCACTACCACAGCGTACTCGCGCTGTACGCAGACGACGCCGCGTACATCACTACATCGCTCAATGCGAAGTACGCGGCGGTCAAGATGCAGCGCGCCCTCGATCTTCTTCCCGAGTGGCTGTCTAAGTGGCGGCTGTCGGTGAGCGTGGGTAAGACGCAGGCGATGGTCTCTGGATCAGCGCGCCTCCCACCAAACCTGAAAGTACAGGGAGCCGACATGGAGTGGTCGCCCCAGGTGAAATACCTAGGGGTAACTATAGATCGTCGGCTCACAATGGGGCCGCACGTCCGCAAGGTTTCCGCACGGGGGAGGGTCGCCCGCAACCTCCTCAGACCGGTGCTCTCGTCCCGCATCCCGGTGCGCGTCAAGTTGGGCGTGTACAAGCTGTACGTACGCCCAGTCTTGACGTACGCCGAAGGCTGCTCCGCACGCAACAAAACCTGGCGTTGCGGACCATTATTGACGCCCCTCGCTACGTGAGGATTGAGGAACGACGTCATCCAGAGGGACCTTGGGATTGAAAGCCTGGATGAGTTTGTGGAGCGCCTCGCGAAAGGAATGTTCGCGCGTGCCGACGCATCGGATTTGACCCACGTCAAAGACATTGCGCCCTGGCATGCGCGTCCCCCTGACGCGAGACCCCTGTCCCGCGACCTGGTAGCGGATGACGACCCCATAACAACGGACTGACTCCCAGATAAGCCGTAACCAGGTTACACGCGGCTTATCTGTGACAGTAAGACTCCACATCCGCAACACACATACCCGTTTGCGTAGCGCGTTCTAGGTTAATATAGGCGCGTTACGAAATCGCAAGCAGACATCCACCTCTACACATGCATCCTAACTCACACGTGAACACGCGGTGCGGGCCGCGGTTCGCGATGACACTGAACGGTGTCACACAGACACAATACCGTTCGCACACACATGACGGTCCCTTAGCCCGGACAGTGAACGGCCAGCTCTGTGATCTGGACGGGCGGGGACCATTCACGTACCCTGTAGGCGCGTCGAGTCGGCATCTCCGTCGCTGATCGTCATCGCCGGGCCT
The DNA here is from genome assembly GCA_963555695.1 of Dasypolia templi. NCBI lineage: Eukaryota > Metazoa > Arthropoda > Insecta > Lepidoptera > Noctuidae > Dasypolia > Dasypolia templi. Next base: position 3,942,028 of record OY743137.1, on the reverse strand, counting down.
CCCCTAGGTAACTAGGGGTCTCACCTGGCGGTGACAGACCGCCGAGATGTCGTGAAGAAAGCGACGCTTTGCTATAAGCGTCGCGGCGCTCCTACAGAAACAAACAAGAATCCACACACATAGGCGCACGTATCTCGCGTGCGCCTAGTATACCACCTGCCAAGACGCAACCCTTATGAGGGGCCCGTATTTACGGGCCACCGTATGGCATCTGCGGCCGGGGGGCGAAGCCCCGGCACCGCACGCCAAGCCCCCTTACGGGGGCGCCTCGATATAGCTACGGGCATGATTCAGTCTAGCGGCGCGCGCGGTGGTGGTCGCACGCTCCGAATATGTGACGTTGGTATGCAGATACATTTATATCAGTTTGTATTAAAAAAAAACACAATAAGCGCGCGAGCAGCGCTCTCGCGCCATTTTTATTTCTGTAAGTAGATAGGTTAGCTTCTGCTCGCGACGTCGTCCGCGTGAAATTTCTTGTTTCCCCGCCCCACCCTGTCGCATCGCATCAACTGCCCGCGCTAAAAGAGAACCTACTAATCTGAAAATGTTAAACTCGATATATGCTTTTAAGAATAAATTGTATGAATTGATAACAACTTCTATAGTATAAAATAATTCCTAGAACTAAAATAGAGTTGTTGTAATATTATTATAATGTTGTTAGGGTAATGTTATTACAAATATTTGCACGCTGTGTTTAATCTTGGCAAAACATGTCTGCTCCATTTTTGTACTGTAAGACCACCATGTTACACAAATAAATATATCATCATCATCACTTATCGTTCTTTCTGTCCTTTTTTCTTTTTTCTCGCCTCCTAATGGTCATGGTCAGAGCGTGATGGTTCATAGCCTATAGCATTCCTCACGAATGGGGATGATAATTTGATAATTTTTATCTTCAATGAAATGTTTATTTCCAAATAGCGCAAATAGTATTACAAAAAGTGTAAAAGCTTAAAAACTGCCAAGTTATAAACGTTTTAAAGTAAGTGTTAGACTAGGACAGCACTATCGTAGAAATGACGTCACGACTACGTAACTTCATACTAGCGCCTTACATTGTCCGTACCGCGCGACAAGGACAGGAATAATCCCCTCCAAAAAGTTTTAAATCGTGTATCTTCTTCATTTTTACATCGATTTAACTGATTTTTCGATTATCTCATTTTTACTATGCCTTCTTTGAAATTACATTATTTTTACGAAAATTTTTAAAAGTAGTCATCATCCCAATTGGGCTATCAAATGCAAATAGATTGTTTTAAATCCGACCTGTAGTTCCAGATTACCCCCTACATACAAACTTACAAACAAACAAATTTTACTTCTATAATAATAGTATAGAAGTATAGATTAGAACGACCAACTCTTGGGACAATTCAAGTCTTAAATAAAATAGTCAAATGCCATATAATTAACAATTTATTGTTTTACTTATACCTAAGTTCTAAAAACAAATGTATATTGTTTTACACAACAACAGCTAATCCATACCACAATTAGGTACTTATAAGGTCATTTTAAAATTAAAATTATGATTTGACTTCAATTCTGTGTGTCGCTTGCAGTTCATACTTGAACCTCAAAGGGCTGTTTCAGGGCGTACGGGTAGGAGAGATTTTTTTATTACAAGATAAGCCACTTAAAAACGTTTTATCCGGAAGTGGCGAAAACTTTAGTTCTTTCTTCTTTTCAGCGTATCGATGGCAAAAAGTTCAAATATTTTTAGTATAGGTAGATGGCATGGTACAAGTAATTAGATACCCTTTTAAAACGAGCCAGTGACGTCACCTCTACACATTCTAAAGAGCATTAGACATCTTAACAACCCTATCCTCAATGAGCCTCCTAATATTTGCGTTAACACTGGGCAGGTCACTGTGCTTTCGTGCGGACACCTCGATCTTCTGCACCTGAAAAAGAAAATCCAATGAATGTAAAACAGGAGTAACACCTCGTTTGTGAAGTATTGCCAGTATTAATAATTCGTCTTCACATATAATAGGGATGGTGACATTTTTAACACAAAACAATATTTGTTTGGAAATGTGCAAACAACATTAAAAAAAGTGTAAAAGCTTTAAAAAAACCGGGTTATAAACGTTTTATGACAACTGTTAGGCAAAGACAGCACTGTCGTAGAAGTGAAGTCATCATCATCAGCCTACAGCAGTCCACTGCTGGACATAAGCTTCTCCAATTGCACGCTATTTAGCTCGACCCTCGGCAATTCTCATCCAGCTGCTACCAGTCACCCTGCGAAGATCGTCGCTCCACCTAGCCTGAGGACGTCCTACCGTCCTAAGTTTGCCGATTCGCGGTCTCCACTCAAGAACACGTCTACCCCAACGATCATCAATTCTACGGCTAATATGGCCGGCCCATTGCCACTTCAACTTGCTTCTTCTGTGTGCTATGTCGACAACTTTGGACCTCTGCCGGATCACCACATTCCGGATTCTATACCTCAGAGAGATTCCAAGCATCGTACGACTATGTAATATCATATTAGCGCCATACATTGTCCGTACCGCGCGACAAGGACGGGAATAATCCCCTCCATAAACTTTTAATTCGTGTAGCTTCTTCATATTTTCATCGATTTTACAGATTTTTTCGATAATCTCTTTTTACAGATGCCTTCTTTGAGATTACTATATTTGTTGGAACATTTCTAATACCTGCTACATAATAAATGTTTACAAAATATTGTAACACATTTAGAAAAATAAACGGTGTAGTTCCTTCCCTATTCTTCTCCATACCAAACTACCTTTTGGAAGGGGCGACTAGAATCAATTTTATTTTACCCTACTAAGGCGAAGCAAAATCGGGAGTTATGATTTCTACCGGTAGGTATGTATGTAGGTTCATCTGTTCCCTCATAACTACTAGTTATAATTTGGCAAATGAGGTATTGTTGGAAGCGTCTTGGGCCGCATTCCGAGTTAGACCATAATCGCTGACAGCGCTCACATCGATAATTAGCGTTCCGATTTAGATATCACGATTATGACAGCTGACAATTCGCTCACAGTGATATTTTTAAAGGGCATGGTCGGCGTTATCGAAAGATGGCGCATATCATGACGATTCACGGGACATCGTTATCGCGCTCACGCTAACTCGGAACGGGTGTAAGCGCGCTCAAATCGATTACGGCGCAATTCGGAAAGCAGGGTTGATCGTCCGCTGTTATTTGCTATATGACGTCATATTAGTTTTCAAACTTACTTGTTTTAATGTAAATGTTTACGTTCAAAAATGCCTTTTGGAAATAAATGCTTTGACTTTGACCTTGATTGAGCCTTGTATAGAAATTGAACAGTCAGGTCACAATTCCTAAAAAAATATTCAATCAAAACGTTTTATTTCACATAAACCTACATGGGCACATATGAAACGTCAGCTGAATCTAGGTGTTCGGTTCCAATTGGTAATTTCCTACGGAGAAGAGCCGGCAAGAAACTCCACAGTTACACTTTAAAAAATTATTGACTGGCACTGCTGTGTAATCTCTAGCTTTTAGTGTTACCTGATGTATCTCCCTGGGCCACGCGACAAAGTTCGTGATGGTACAGTTGTGAGGGGAGCCGATGCGGCCGGTGCGGCCACAGCGGTGAATGTAGTCAGCCGTGTACAGCGGGAAGTCGTAGTTTATTATGTGCTGTGTCTGGAATGGAAATAAAAAGGATTTTAAGGAGGAGACCAAGCACTCAAAAATAATTTCTACGCTACTTGCTAAACGCAACTTTATTACTGAAGCTAACGCACCAGTAATACAGTTAAATATCGCGTGCGCTCTTGTTCGAGCACGAAACTAAATCAATCAATTCTTATTTCGTTTATAACTAAAGTAGTAATTGATATAGAGAAAAAATATCTTGTGGCTGGATTGATATATTAACTACATTGTCTTATTGTTAAATATTTATTTAAGACATACAAACCGAATAATCTTGTTTTTTTTTTTAAATTATCTTGGCCTTTTATTTCGCTCTTGTTCGAGCACGCAACTAAATCAATCAATTCTTATTTCGTTTTTAACTAAAGTAGTAATTGATATAGAGAAAAAATATTTTGTGGCTGGATTGATACATTAACTATATTGTCTTACTGTTAATATATATTTAATACAAGCAAAACAATCTTGTTCTTTTTTAATAATTTTTAAAAGGATAAGATTTTCGAATAAAAAATCAATCGAGTGAAAATCGCGACGTACATGGAAAGAAAAAGAACCAATATGTGTTATACTAAAGTTCCATGTTTATTGTATCAGCTTCAGAATATTAAATCAAATTAACAATCATTTTAGAGAGCCCCCTCCTAAAACAGTTAACTGGGCATTAGGGTCTGGATTCAGAATGTTCTGAATGTTACAGTATAGTTTTGCTTAATAAAGCATTTGGATGTCATATTTTTTCTGTCGTTTCTATCTATCTATAAAGTACTATCCTGAGGTACATGGTGGTACGGTCAGATGATAAAGGTTTGTATTCACAGAATTTAAATTATGTACAGATGTTAACATCTGTTCCAATTTTTATTAAACTTAATATTTCCCAAAAAAAAAACGTCTTTTGTTGCTGACTCTACCACTGGGTGTTTTGATCACTCTGAACTAAGGGATGATGACAGTTTGATAGCAAAGTATCACTTACTATACTGTGTGGTATATTATTATGTGGAACTCGTAATGCCTTTGGACATAGGGCGACTATTGACAGATAAGGCTTGGATTTTAGTGGCGATTATAAGCTGCTGGTCGGTGGTGTTTGAATTTCCCGGACAGTTGACCTTTGCGGGACAATTCTGGACAGTGGTTGCGCATGCGCATACTAGACTACAGTAGCTGGAAACTTTATTTTTTCAAAGGGGTAAATACATAGAAAAGTGGAGTGGAAAGAGGAGAACACGGCACGACATCTGCTCTACTGACTTACACAATGTCCTTTTATCCAAGTTAAACTACATTTAAAAAAAAATGGAATACTTACCCTCACAGTGTCCAATCCTCTCGACGCAATATCAGTACACGACAAGGCATTCACCTTCCCGCTTTTATACATCTCAAACTTTCCCAATTTCAGAGCAACGGCCATCTTCCCGTTTATATTGATACATTCGATATTGTTCTCGTTCAAGAACATTGAGACGAAGTCGCATGTCGACGTCTGGTTGGAGAATATCATCACTGGCCGGCTCTGATTCATGTCGGCTTGGACTAGTTTGAGGAGCTCCAATGGTTTCTGGGCTTTTCCGAGGCGCATGAATCTGGTGAAGAAATATTATGTCCTTGTAAATACTATGTCCTTGTAAATATTATGTCCTTGTAAATATTATGTCCTTGTAAATATGATGTCTTTGTAAATATTATGTCCTTGTAAATATCAGATTGCATAATCACCAGCATCATTGTTTCAGCAGAAAGTAGCTAGTAATTTATAAATGCAAAAGGAAGTTTATTTATTAATTGATGTCACCAAAACTTAGTAATAGCTAACAAAAAAATAGTTGGGCAGTATTAGTATTCTAATAAAATGGATGTAGCCACTGCAACAGAAATAGGAAACGCCTGTATTTCAACAAAGCAAATAATGTTTCATTGTTCAACTAATTAAGTTTGAAAGATTTATAGTTATAACTAAATTAAGTGCTACATTATTACAATAATATTACCTATAATATAATAAGTGAATGATCATGCGAGAGTGAAGTTTGTTAGTTTGTTACGCTTTCAAGCTAAAACTTCTGAACGGATTTGGCTGAAATTTTGCACACAGATAGACCATGGCCTGGGTAAGGCCATAGGTTAGTAAGGACATAGATATTACTTCTTATCCTAGATCGTACACGTAGTCGCGGGCAACAGCCAGGAATAAATAAAGAGCGTATGTTTTAATATACGGTCTTTTTTTTGTACAGTTTTTGTATTTATACCTGCGTAAAATAAAACAACTACGTTGAGTGTTTTGACTTACAAAACTTAACATATAACATCACGCCTGTAATCCCCTAAGGGTTAGGCAGAGGTGCACATATAGCACACCCACATTTCGGGCGAGCCTATTGCCATCAACTGGTCACAAATCCAGACTACGGGCTGCTACTGAGAATTTCTAGATAGAAAAACACTTTGCCCAACCTGGGAATCGAAACCAGGACCTCCTTGCTCTTGACTTTTGACTTTGAATTTTCTCCAAAAACTCAATAAGAGTCGCTGAGGACATGCTAGAACGAGTCAAATCCGACCCAATATTCAAAGAACAATGATTTTTTTTGGATTGTGCATCACGATAATGCGCCTTTGCACAAGGCCATCATTGTGAACGAGTTTTTGACCAAAAACTCAACAAATTCCATCCAGCATGCACCTTATTCACCAGATATGTCTCCAGTCGACTTCGTTCTTTTTCCTAAAAAGAACAAAGTCGGCTGGAGACATATTATATATACAAATTACCACTTCGTAGCACCCGTTTTCATTCGCTAGAAGACATGAAGGAGATTAAAATTCGTGGCGAGAACTGAACTCAATTCCGGAAAAAGCGTTTAAAAATATTTTGATGATTGGATTATTCTTTGGCGTAAGTGTATCGTCTGTGAAGGAGCATACTTTGAAAGCGATAAAATCAATTTGGATGAATAACTAACATTTTGTGTATTATTTATCTTTTCCCGGTACTTTCTTGACAGAATCTCTGATACTACCGGTGGGATTTGAAAAAATCTTCTGGCATTTGATAGCTCAATTCTTGAGAAAGGCTATAGGCTATTTAACATCACACTATGGCCCTAAGGAAAGAAAGCGCGGGCAGGTGATGCGATGCGAGGGGGTGGGTCAGGTTACAAGAAATATCACGCGGATGAAGCAAGTTAAATACAGGGTGGAAGGGACATCGACGCACAACCGGTTACCATGGACTCAGTACATGATTCTGAACCCCTCTAATAGGTAATAGGTAATACGGGCTGGTGTCCGCAACTCGATGGTGGGAAAATCGATCATTCGATCCACCCCAGCTCCTCGAGGAGGGCCAGCAACGCCTTGATGTTACTGACAGCCTCGCGTATGGTACCTGGATTACCGAAGTGCTTTGCCCTGTATGTGGCAACCACCGGGCAGTTTAGAAGCAAATGAGCTGCTGTCTCGTCCTCCTCCATGCAGGCCCTGCACAGCGGACTGTCTGTGACTCCTATGAACCCCTACGCATTGAAATTTTTTGTTGGTTATTTTAAAAAAATGCTCTGCCACACATTTTAACCGCGTAGGTATTGCAATTTTCTATGAAAAGGCAGTTTTTTTTTTTATAACAAACAAAAAATTGTACTGAGTCCATGTTTACCCGGTTGTGCTACCCCTTGTGTTACCCGGCGTCTATGTCCCTTCCACCCTGTATATTCCTTTTCAATTACTCACTTATGAGGCACATGCGGTAGTAGCCTATGGATGTTGCTGGTGGTGATTGACTTCAATGACTCCGGGTCCACAAAGGCACTGACCGCTGCTGGTAACTCATGAGGCATAGTTGCACTGACCAAGGTTATCTGACAACCGGCTGGAGGAGTCTGAATTTCGACTTTGTGTTGTATCTGGAATCCATAAGTAAAGATAAAGTCTCTGTAGCCCCAAGATTACATTTTCCCTGGAGAATTGATTGATTTGGATTAAAGTTAGAACAGTTCTTTTGCATTCCAAAATGTAAATAATTTCTGTATGTAAATAAGTTTTTATGGACAATGTAAATTATTTAAGATATTATTTTCTTCCACTAGGAGTGAGTTTCAATGGCAATTCATTACAGGCAAATGAATGACAAACAATTTGATATTTAAAAAAAAACTTTGAAGAGATTATGCATCCTGAGTTCAACACCACTGATACTTCATCATTAAGGTAAGAGATAACATTTAACTTCTATTAAAAACACTGAAATATCCCTCACTACATTATTAACTTTACTTTATTAGAATGAATGAAATAAATGAATGAAATAAATCAATGAAATAAATCAATGAAATGGATGAATTAAATGAATGAATGAAATTAATTAATTAATGAATAGGAACACATTTTGAATATTAACTTAACTTTATTCTGTAAAATTTTTACCACGGCTCTGCCCGCGTATGTCGGAAAATATCCCATGGGAATGTGCCTGCATTAACAGAGGTACTTTAAATCCCGGTATGATTTAAAGTACCTCTGTTAATGCAGATTATAAACTATCTGTGTGCCCAATTTCATCCAATATTTACGCGGCGCACGACAGTAAAGCTCACAGTTGGAATGATGTTTTCCGAGATCTTCAACAATCATTGTCATATTTCAGCCAATTGAGAGCAGAGTTTGAGTTTTTCATGTTTAGACAGACAGACAGACGTGATGTGGGGACTTTGTTTTATAATATGTAGTGATGATTATTTCACACATAGTAAGTCTTGTAACGAGTTTTTTTACACCGTTACATGTATTGATAATTCTAGTCGATTTCGGAACGATTTCTAAATTGTATTTTTATCTGTGATACATTCGTATGACATTTTCGACGTCAAAATTTGACAAGGCACTTTTGCGATCTTTGCTGGTGAAGGTGACAGGTCTCCTGATTTTCCCTGAATGGAATCGTAACTAATCTGGTTTATAGTGGCGCTTTAATGCCCTAATCCTAAACCAAAGGACCCGTGGAATGGTCCCGGTGGATATTTCTATCGGATTTTTGGTAAGTTGGACTCTTTTCGAGAGAAAATTTCCTTCGACGATGGCGGTTCGTTTGTGACCATCTTACGGTTTTTCGCAGATTTCCTCGTCGCCTCCCTACGTCTTTTGATACCAGATATCTTCACGGTACACCGAGGGAGACGCGAGTTTAAATACCGGGAATAAGCGGTAAGTTTTTCGTTGGTCGATGCGTCCCCGCGTGTCCGAGTTCGGAGTGAAATCACATCTCAGAGTTCCTTTTTGTCCACAGCCTACAATTGTGGGTGCTTATTCCACCTTTACTTCAATTCAACCGGGAAATTTCTACTGGCCTTCCACGGGGGCTCTCGGGGTCACCTTCAAGTTACATTTTTTTTCCTTTATAACATAACAGCCTTCAGCTGCGAATTTCAAGTTACAAAGATGCAATGATGATATAGCAACTAAAATTTATATTAATATAATTGTATTCATTAGGCTAAAGGTATACAATAAACTGGGAACGTTCAAGGTAGTGAGACTTTTAATCACCATTGACATCCACAGGCCCCCATCCTAAGATTAATGGTCCAATCTCTCCAACTTTATCTGGCTATCTATTAATAGTGTGTCGCTCCACGGCGCCCGAAATTTAATTTCTTACATTATCATACTTTTTTAGGAGATTTTTTTTAATATTACATTTGGCTTCCTAATTAGGGACCTATATATTCAAAAATTATTATTACATTTGGCGTCCGAACAGGGACTTGAATTTAGCTTACTTATTTTGTTATTGATTCATTGCATCTTGATATTTTGTAGTAACACATTATTGTACAATGTTGTAATTTAAAACTTAAATTCTTTGGATGTTTGCTTTTAAGTAAACAGTATTTTCTACTAACATTATTGTACTTTGTACTATTGTGTATGTTTAATGTTTATGGTTACAGCATTACTTCTTCTTTTTCTTACAAAACCAACATTTTGTATGGTAAGACAGTTTGTTTTATCTAAGTGTCTCAACAGTGTAAATTAAGTGCGGTGAAACTTTGTTTCATATTTAATCTAAAGCAAACTTTAGTTTAACTAAGTAATCTTACTTTTAGTAACTTGAATTGATCTTGTAAATTGTTACTGCATTTTTTAAACTTGAAATTTTCATCAAAACAAACTTTGAACATATCTTTTTAACCTCAAGTATTTTACAACTTTGGAAGTTTTGTTTCATATTTAATCTTAAGTAAACTTTGGTTTAACTTGGTAAGCTCCGGACATGATTAATTTGACAGAAGTTACACACCCTTTTGATCATAATGAAAGGATTGCACACTCTTCCTCAGCTTTTGCTTTGCACGCTCTGCCTTCTTTTAATTCTATGAATGCTTTGGTTATCTTGTGTTGGAGAATTTATTACTGAAGTTGAAGAATATTTTATACAACATTTTGAAGAAATTTTGTTAGTTGGTTCAAATAGTTGTATTTTGGGTTAAAATAGTCATGACAATTTTTACAGTTAGGTTATAATATAAATTCTGTTTTTAGTAATGCTTATAATTATTGGTATCACTGAATTACCTGTAACTTGTGATAATTTAACTAAAAAGTTTAATTTTCATATTATCCCTTCTTTTCAACTTGATTTCATTTTAGATTTTGCTTTTTGGTTAAGATTCGATTTGGCTTTTAGGTCTTAGCAATCCTAGTGGACGCTTAGCACGTTGGGCTGCTAGAATTTCTCAATTTACTTTTGATATAGTTCATAAAAAAAGTATTTATTAATTGTCAAAAGTCTCCTTGCAGATATAAGAACTTTAGAGTAGAAAATAAAGCCTTATATAAGTTTTGTAAAAGTAAGTTTGATCCTAATAGTAATCTTAATTGGAAGATAGTTATTCCTAAAGAACACATATTAGATACAATTCGTTCTAATCATGATGATATTAATTCTGGACACTTAGGTATTCATAAAACTTTAAATAAATTAAACCAACACTATTTTTGGAAAGGGATGTTTAATGATGTTCAAAAATATATTCTTGCTTGTGATACTTGTAAAGCTTATAAACATACCACTCAACCTCCTTTTGGTATTATGGTTAACCCTAAAAAAGTTGATCATCCTATGTTGATGCTTTCAGTAGACATTATAGGTATATTGCCTAAATCTTATTCTGGACATAAATATATTCTTTCAGTTGTTGATGTTTTCACTAAATACTGCTGGATTTTTCCTATGATAAATGCTACTACTAGAGTAATAAATAAACTTTTTGAAAAAGAAATATTTCTTAAATTTGGTTGTCCCAAAATAATTGTTTGTGATAATGGTACACAATTCACTTCTAAACATTTTGTAGAGTTTTTGAAGGGTTTTAACATTAATAAAATATTTTATAATACTTTATACACGCCTCAAAATAATACTGTTGAGAGATATAATAAAACTGTTGAAACTTGCATAGCTTGTTTTGTCAAAGATGATCATAGAACTTGGTCTAAATATTTACCTAATATTCAACTGGCTTTGAATAATAGTGTTAATCTGGCCACAGATTTCACACCTAATTTTTTGATGTTTGGTAGAGAACTTATTTTTGATGCTTCTTTACATCGTTTTAGTGATTCTATCGATAACATAGATGAACTGGAAATTTCCAATAGAGTTCACTATGCCGATTCTCTTAATTCTCTTGGTAATATTTTTGTTAAAGTACAATCTCATTTATTAAAAGCTTATCAGCGTAATGCTCGCTATTATAACAAAGGTCGCAAAGTCATTTCTTTTGATGTGGGTGATGTCGTGTGGAGAACAAGTTTCGTTCAATCTCATGCACCTACTTATTTTTCGGCAAAACTTGCTCCTAAGTTTATTAAATGTAAAATTATTGAAAAGATTTCTGATAATGTTTATATTCTGAAAGACCTTAATAAGGGAACGACTGGTCGTTATCATGTTAAGGATATAATTAAATTTTAATTTGGTTTTCCATTGTTAATCTTGATTTTGATGATTTTGATGGAAGGCTGTTTTTGATAGTGTGAAGGACATTGGGATGGATGATAGGTTATCGACAGTTTGAATGAAGATGTATATTAGGTAACTTCTTAAAAAAATATTAAAATCTTGATTTAACCTTCTAAATTACAACTTAGGACATTTTTTTTATAAACTTTTTCAACCCACACAGATACATTTTCCATATCGAAAGATCTTATTATTATACTATTATTATCATGTATATATATTTTTTTAAACAGTCTTGTTTGCAATTTTCCTGTGTAAAATTTTGCATGCAATTCCTGAATTGGTGCCTACTACCTTTGTACGTTTTGTTTACACTTGTAGAGGTTTACCTATTTTTTTTTATCATTGTGCTCCTATAGTGACTCTGTCACCCGGAATATTTCGCGGTGCACTTAGGAAGAACACAGTGATTTCTTTTTTTGTTTGTGCCCGGAAAGTTGGTGGAGTTGAGCCGATCACAACATCTTTTTTTTGTTTGTGCCCGGAAAGTTGGTGGAGTTGAGCCGATCACAACATCTTTTTTCTTTGCATCTTTAGAGATGTGAAGGTTCCTATACTGTTTCTCACAGTTATAATTTGTTCCTGCTAGTCAGTGGCGATGGTGCCTAACTGCACTCATATAGAATTTTTTGGATTAGTCTCGTTAAACAGCGGCCTTTGCGCTTAACTGTACTCGAATTAATATTCTTTTTATCCTGTTACATTAAACATATACTTGCTAGTCGGCGGCTATGGTGCCTAACCGAACTCTTATTAGTATTTTTTTTGTTTGTTTGTAAAGCTTTATACTTGCTAGTCGGCGGCTATAGTGCCTAACCGAATTCGTATAGGTATTTTTTGTCTTTTTAGAATTTTATACTTGTTAGTCGGTGGCGATGGTGCCCAACCGCACTCAATTGGGTATAGTTCTGTATTGTTTTACAGTGTTAAGCGACTGCTGCACTTAACTGATTCTATAATATTTCTTGGATTTAACTTGTTAGTCGGTCGGTTGTGCTAGTATCTAGTCTGCAGCTGTAAGTGTTGTTTTTATACACGCTGTTTATATTTCCTGTTTTTTGGGAAACTGTTCGTTTTACCTTGATCGTTGTTTTTTTAGCATAAAAGAAATTGCTTTTTTTTTTTTTTTTTTCGGGGAGGGATGTAATGTAACGAGTTTTTTTACACCGTTACATGTATTGATAATTCTAGTCGATTTCGGAACGATTTCTAAATTGTATTTTTATCTGTGATACATTCGTATGACATTTTCGACGTCAAAATTTGACAAGGCACTTTTGCGATCTTTGTTGGTGAAGGTGACAGGTCTCCTGATTTTCCCTGAATGGAATCGTAACTAATCTGGTTTATAGTGGCGCTTTAATGCCCTAATCCTAAACCAAAGGACCCGTGGAATGGTCCCGGTGGATATTTCTATCGGATTTTTGGTAAGTTGGACTCTTTTCGAGAGAAAATTTCCTTCGACGATGGCGGTTCGTTTGTGACCATCTTACGGTTTTTCGCAGATTTCCTCGTCGCCTCCCTACGTCTTTTGATACCAGATATCTTCACGGTACACCGAGGGAGACGCGAGTTTAAATACCTGGAATAAGCGGTAAGTTTTTCGTTGGTCGATGCGTCCCCGCTGGTCCGAGTTCGGAGTGAAATCACATCTCAGAGTTCCTTTTTGTCCACAGCCTACAATTGTGGGTGCTTATTCCACCTTTACTTCAATTCAACCGGGAAATTTCTACTGGCCTTCCACGGGGGCTCTCGGGGTCACCTTCAAGTTACATTTTTTTTCCTTTATAACATAACAGCCTTCAGCTGCGAATTTCAAGTTACAAAGATGCAATGATGATATAGCAACTAAAATTTATATTAATATAATTGTATTCATTAGGCTAAAGGTATACAATAAACTGGGAACGTTCAAGGTAGTGAGACTTTTAATCACCATTGACATCCACAGGCCCCCATCCTAAGATTAATGGTCCAATCTCTCCAACTTTATCTGGCTATCTATTAATAGTGTGTCGCTCCACGGCGCCCGAAATTTAATTTCTTACATTATCATACTTTTTTAGGAGATCACACACTCAGAAACACACACACACCTATTATTCATTAAATTTTTAATATTACATTTGTCTTCCCAATTAGGGACCTATATATTCAAAAATTATTATTACAGTCTGAAAACAGTTTTGTGGGGCCAAGTATTTAAGTATAAGACTCTTTATAAATAAAACACATTATGAAGATAGGAAATAGTACTTTCAGTATTTTTGGTAGTTGTATTTACAACTTTATGAACAAACAATGTAACATCTACACATTTAATAAATTTGACTGTAAAGGTAAGGTCCGTAAGTGGATAATGACCTATGATGAGGTTGAGAAGATTCTCAATACATTGATTTCACCCAAACAGTACCCCGTCCGACACATCTTCGAATACACCCACCTTTCTATACAACACAACACACACATGCATACACACACAATCACGCTATACAAATAGTTTTCTTATTATTTGTTTATTTTAGAATCTTTATGTTCTGTCTGTGAACTTCGGAATGTTTGTATATGTGTCCGACTGTTAACTTGAGAGCCCTGTGAGCCATAACACAAGTATAATCTTAGCCTGGGAGTCAGAGCTCTGTATGAACCTACAATTTATATGACAAAGTTTAGCCTGTTATACCAAGTGGTATATATTCAAATGTAAAACTGGAAATAAGGCTTTATTATTATTTTATTATTAGTCAACCAGTGGTACACTTACCGGAAACTTTTTCAACAAATGTGCCAATTTGTCAATAAAGCTGTCATCTAACAATGTATCCGCTTCATCCAAGACAACATGATGCACATTATTTATCTTGAAAATACCAGTTGTAACCAGTTTACTGTATGCTCCAAGTGTAGTCACCAAGATGTCACAGTACTCTATGGGGGGGTTCAACATCTTCTGTTTCGTGTGTCCACCCACAAGAGTGGTCACATTGAGGTTGAGTCGTTGAGCGATGTTTTGAGCTACTTCTCCAACTTGGGTAGCTGTAAAATCGAAAAGAAAATTGACTATTAAGTACATTTGAATTGATGTGATGTAACCAAATTGATTTTTGGATAATACAGTACCGTCTATCTCTCAATTAAACGAAATTATCTCAACATTTAAACTGGAATTAGCTCAATAGTATAAAGTTAACTTACCCAGTTCTCTACTAGGTGTTATAACAACAGCCAGAGGACTGTTAAATTCCTCCTTAATACTAGGTTTCCACTCTAAGATATGTTGGAATATTGGTAGCAAATACGCCAACGTCTTCCCACAACCAGTCTCAGCAGTCATTACAGTGTTGTGGCCACTCAGTATGGAAGGAATCCCCTTCGCTTGAATCGCAGTAGGCAAAGACAAACCTTGCTCTGACATAACCTCAATCAGACTCGGACACACGCCGATTTCTTCAAAACTCTTCTTGTAAACCTGCTTCTCCTTCTTCTTATTCGCATCTCCATAGATTACAAAGTAGTCCCCCTTAGACTTATTACTCAACCAGCCTTTGGAAGCCAGCGGTATGCCATCAAACTTACTGTAACTCTGACCATCAAAATGATTTAATTCTGGCCGTTTACACGTTATTATCGGCAACTTTTTCTTTGCCTGTTTGACGCTGTAATACCGGCAATATGATAAATTCAATATGGGCCGTAATTTCGACATGTTTACGGCTATAAAATTAAAATTTCGTAAGTTTTTCAGACTTCATAGCACATGAAAGTGAAACATGACTGATGACACTTGACACTGACAGGACAGTTTTAAAATTGACACTGACAGTTTTTTTTTAAATATTTATGGCATGGCTACGAGGCCTTTATGCCAAGACACTGACAGTACACCTACAACATCGACAGATTATACTTCAGTACGTTTAGTATCAGCCCAAATTAAAATAACGATTCAGTTAATTTCAGCTTTGGAAATGGAGCTGTATTATTATGCGGCTAAGGTAGAATAGCCGCGGCGGCAATAGCCACTATTGACACTTATTAGGCATCACACACACTACAAAGTGCTCTCAAATTAAAAGTTTATTTGCTTGTACATCCACGTTTAGGTAGTTATCAACACATTGCTTCTAAAGTCCCAGTGTAGTGCAGAGGGCCGGCCGGAAGATTAAGCGATTGTCATAACCTGGGCACAAATCTAGACCGCAAAATTCAATTAATACCCTGCCTGACCTGGGAATTGAACCCAAGACCCTACGCTCAGCAGTCACGCTACCAACCACAAGACCGACGAGGCAGTCGAAGTAGGTAGAAGCACAGAAGCAAATAATTAAAACTAAAATAGAAACCATAAACCCAACTCGGAATTAATTTAAATTCATTACAATGTAATCTATTTTTGCTATCTCCTCCACTGCAGTAGGTAATGATCTTTGCTCAAGAATGATTTCTCCGATTCTCCTCACACTACTTCCCATCTTGACCCACATTTTCAATTTCTCCTTGTTCTCTTATACTGTTCCTGAGGCCTGGAAACAAGCCCATATCATCCCCTTACCCAAAATCCCCAACCCGGTCTCACCGACTGATTTCCAACCTATTTCTTTCCTCCCATATCTCTCCAAAGTGCTTGAGCACATTGTTCATCACCAACTTTCTGCCTTTCTTTCTTCGAATGACCTTCTTAGTCCTTTTCAATCTGGTTTTCGACCTGGTCATAGCACTGTAACGACTCTTCTGAAGGTTACCGATGACATCCGCTGGGCTATGGACCACAAATCTCTCACCTTACTTGTACTTCTGAACTTTAGCAGTGCCTTCAACTCTGTCGATTTTGATATCCTTCTGGGTATCCTTAAATCTTTCAATTTCTCTTCTTCTACTATTGGCTGGTTCGATTCCTATCTTAAAGGCCGCTCTCAGCGAGTTCGTCTCGAAGAGTCTTCTTCTGAATGGTGCTCTCTTACCGCTGGTGTGCCTCAGGGTGGCGTTCTTTCTCCTCTTCTCTTTTCTATGTTCATTAACTCTGTCACCAGGGTCATCTCTTCGCACTTCCATCTCTATGCCGACGATCTGCAGCTTTAAGATCATTTCTTGACGCAAGATGCGGAAGCCGCCGTGTCTGCTATGAACAGAGACCTGGATTTGATTAGCGAGTGGTCGCGGTCTTTTGGACTGCAGATCAACCCTAAGAAATCTCAGGCCATAATTATCGGCGGCAGGTATATGCGAAATAGGCTCGATGTTGCGTCGCTGTCTCCACTCTGTCTGAATGGAGTTCAGATAGAATACGCACAAACGGTAAAAAATCTGGGGGTGACCTTGGACTCTTACTTATCGTGGACTGCTCATGTTGCTCAAGTTAGTCGCAAGGTGCACTACACGTTCCATTCGTTGAAATACCTCCAGAGCTTCTTGCCCTTGAACACAAAAATCTCCCTTGCTCTAACTCTCATACAGCCTATCATAGACTACGCTGATGCCTGTTATTTGGATGCCACCGAGGAGCTTTTAAATAAGCTTGAGCGTTTGCAAAATATCTGCATTCGTTTTGTTTTTAACCTTAAAAAGTATGACCACGTTTCTAACTTTCGCAAGATACTCAAGTGGCTCCCTATTCGACTTCGCAGGAACTCTCGGATATTGTGTCTGCTATTTAACTTACTCCACAACCCTTTAACGCCATCCTATCTGCGGGAACGCTTCTCCTTCGCCCGTCCTTTTGATGCGCCTTGCAGGTCGCACCTTAAAAATCTCCTAAAACCCCTCCCCACTCTACTGACTTCTACTCCTATTCTTTCTCTGTACACGCGGTTCGGTTGTGGAATTCACTTCCACCTGACATAAGGAACTGTCAAACTGTTGTGGTGTTTAAGAGGAGAGTGAAAGAACACTATCTTTCCACTGTGTCATAGTTGCATTTGTTTAATATATGTGTATGTATTTATTTTTATCACTTTATATTTATATGTATTAAGTGTTATTTATTTTAGAAGTATCTATGTAAGTATATTTTGATTTAGTATTTTTATTTTTAAATTAGTGAATTGTTTCGTTTTATGTATTTTGTTTTCCCTTTATTCTTACACACGTTGTCTACATCTCTCATATACTCTCCTACTGCAGGTATGCTGGAAGAGATTTCTTTAGAAATAAGCATTACCTTTGTACGTACTTTTCTGTTATCTTTATTTTTCTTGTCTTTATATGTGTGTACATAAATGGTTAAATAAATAAATAAATAACATATTAACATCTAAAACACGATCTGCCGAGTTAAATTTGCTGCAAAATTCAACACCCTCAAAAAAGATGTTACTTTAGATAATCTGAAAAACGGTTGATCTATTTTACCTTTATTTCTAGTGTTAAAATAAAGTAACATAATGTGGCCAGCAAAAGTAACATAATGCCCCCAAAGAGCTCAAAATGCTATCTTGAGGAATATTGTCATTGCACCATGGTTCACACTGAATGATGAAATCCATGATTATCTCAACACTCCTACTATTCCTGAGGATAATAATAAACAAAAAACGAATAAAGAATAAACAGACATAAAAAGCGTTATGCTGATCGTCTAGCCATCCACCCAAATCCTCTGGCTGTTAAATTGCTGGACAGCAGCGAATCTGGCAATCGGCTTAAGAGAGGTCAAGTAATATAAAGAGGTATCAGTGGCAATGGCCCCTGTACCTGTAACGTCAACTATATTCTCGCAACTAAACTGATAATAGTCCAGAAAGGACTGATTGCAGTCATTGAAAAAAAAAAAAAAAAAAAGTTCCTTATTAGTTTCGAGGCGAAGTAGATTGTAAATGGCTCTGACAGTTCTCTTTAGCAAAATAAAAATGGATTCAATGTCAGCAGCCCGATCCCAAAGTAAAATGCCATATGACGTATTGCTGTGGAAGTAGCTAAAATAAACCAAACACGAGGTTTCTACATCTTCTGTCCTATCTTTCCAACAGCATAAGCGGCCGAGCGTAGTCGCCCCGCAAAAGATGTTTTATGAGCCCCCCATTGTATCTTATTTAGTACTCAATCATTAACCAATCTTGGACCTGAAGAATAGAGTTATTCACGACGTCAAGATTATGTTTGTCTATTTTAAAGATCAATGAAGTGTCATCTGTAAATAACACCATCTTCGGTTGATTTTGTAGTAATTGGGGTAAATCATTAATGAAAAATAAAAAGAGGAATGGACCCAATATTGAACCTTGAGGAACGCCCATTGTTATATCAGACCCTAGTGAGCTGAGGAATAGGTGGCTTTAACGCTCGCCGCGCCGCCGCGGCTGCTTGTTTGCAATGTGATAGATGAGTCTTTCAATTATAATGGATATGAAAAGTATGCCAAACGATGATTTCAACTGTAAAGTATCTGAGATATCATAGTTCTGCCTTTTAATGACTATCGATATATTTGAAGAGTATGCCAAAAGACTATTATGACTGTGAACTTTCTAAGATAAGATGGTTCTACTTTTTAATTATTATGGATATGAAATTTATGCTTAAAGATGATTCCGACTAACATAATTATGAGTTTAGAATGTATGATAAATGAGTGTCTGCCAAACGATTTTCTGCGAAATGAAATTTATGCTATTCGATGTTAAGCAAAATAATATTATGAAATAAAAAGTTCTGCTCTAAAAGGTAGACCCGAGCCACTCGGATTGCCTCAAATGAAAAAAGAAATTATAGATAGTATAGGTTCACAATAAAGGACATTATAAATTTCCGTAATTTTGTAAATATCGACCAACTAAATTAACTAATTATTTTAGTGTTTGTTTGTTAGTTTAAGGTTAAATTCACAAAACAAATTGATGAAATATGACAAAGTTGTATCATGGGGTCTCAACTCGAACAAATTATAATTAGTCTTGAAAGAAAAATCTTAGATGGCAGCATAGCATATGATGCATTAGAAAGCGATAAACCGCAGAATTTTGGCTGAAGTAAGATTAGTAAAAATCAAAACTTCCTTGTAAAATGATGATTCATCTATTTACACTATCATGTACGTATTTTCAACAAAAATCATAATTGAAGCTTAAGTGCAATTCAAACCCTTAAAATGATATAAGTAGCCATCTGTTAATCATTTTGTTTAGAGCAATAGCTCTTTGCAATAGATGGCGTTTTACTAATTTTTTCTTGTCATCAGAGTACCCAGTATCGTTACTAATTTTACTAAAACAATTTTTTTTCTCTATCACTCTACATAGAAATATAAAAAAAATCCATTAAAAGATTTTTCTGAACCCGGAAATATAAAACTTTATTTGAAAGGGATTCCACGAAACGTTTTAAAAGTAGGTCGAGTCATAGATGGCGTTGTAAAACTACTGTCTCTGCCAATTAGTGAGCCGCTTATGCTGCCATCTGTTGAAAAATTTGACGAAGAAAAATAGCCAGCTCACTAGCCAGAGTTTAGGTGACATTTCTTTGTATGGGATTGGGTATCTGCCCGTAGTATTATCTGTGGTTGTACATAAAAAATGTTAATTTGTTCTAGGGTAATATAAGTAGGTAAATGTTAAATCTCTATCGAAATAAATTTGGTTATCGTCAGGGTAAGGGAATTTATAGGTAAGTAGATAAAAATTGTATTTTAAACCAAATCGTTTGGATGCATGAATATGTTATATATATAATGAATACGTATGCGTGAATATGTTATATTTCACAAACGTGTTTCTGAAAGCGAGATGCACGTACGATAAAGAATTTCTGTGACAGACCAAAAACCACGCGAGCGAAGGCGGAAGCAGAAGCTTGTATAGGTAGGTATATTTTTTATTTCACTCGGGCATCGATCGGATGGAAGAAGAGAGATACACACCTAATAAGTATCTGCCAAGCAATTTTTTTTTTTATCTTTAGCTCGCAACGCTTGAATTAACATACAAATACCTGCATAACAGAAATAAATTAAAAACAAAAACAAAAAATAATATAATTTTTATAGGGTTTAGGTACTTTGCCGAATGAGTTGGTAATTAAAAAAACGTTATTTCTGGTTTCGATATTGATGAATTTAAACATCCATACACTGAACAATACATTCGATAACTTCGCGTCACATTTCACTTAAATACATGTGAGATCCGAACATCTCGCACCGTCCTGCGTCGCTTGAGACTGTTGAGTACTGGTGTACACCGAAATTTCAAAGCGCGTAGTTTCGGCCGTTTTGTATAAAGACGTAATACTGCTTACTTTATTATACTGTGACCGCGTGCTTTGGCGTCTTCTTTGAATAGTCACAAATTGCAGTAGGTACCTACTCTCTAGCAACAAAAGCGCATCTAGACTTTTAGAGCATAATACACATACAGTTATACAGGGTGAATTCATTCAGATGGGCCTATGGGTAGGGACTAGGGAACGCAATCTCGAGTTGAGATTAGCAACTGGAGGTCTCCCACGCGGCAGTCCGGTGTTGAGATTGGCCATCGTCTACTTTTTAAATACCTAATAAGTTATCTTATAAAAGTGTTAAAAAATATAGAAAAAAAAAACATACGTCCATCCGAACGTGGGCTATCTCCAAAAAAAAACTGAAACAATTATTTGAGTGTAGGTACAGTCCGCGAGGCCTAAGCTGAGCTTTGCATTTATATGAGTGATTACCAATCGCACCAGTGGAGGGACGCAAAGCAATTCAGGCCGAGATTGTATAAACCAATCGCGCTCTAGGTCGACGTCATACCTACATTATCTATATGTGCACTCAACAAATGCAAATTTCAGCTTAGTCCTCGTGGACTGTACCTGCTTTTATTTTAGGAAAAGGACCCACCAACTCACCCACCTTAATTTATCACCCTAACAAGGAGACTCCATCTATATCACCATTTAGATATGTAACAGTAATCGTTTTTAGAGTAAGTATCCCATTATTGCACAACACAGATTCAATGTTGTTAGTAAATGACTTCAACATAATTCACTAACACTAAATACAGACAAGACAATTACATTAAGTTTTCGATGCGCAAGCAAACATCAACTAGCATCTCGACATTATACATTATTGCACAAATCCCGCGGTTATCCAATGTGTTTGTCCCAACATTATACCTTGCAAATACAACAAACCTTGTTGTTTATAATACATGAAACACTTTCGTTCAAACAACATAAATAAGCTTTAAATAATAGAATTCGCAAGTTAATATTTGTTTTTAAAACGTTACGCTATACTGCTGACCCAAAAATAGTTAACTTTGCTCTATGTTAATCGATTATAACTTACTGTATTACCACATGGGGTGGAGCGGGTAAAACAGTGTTGCTAACCATCAAGAGAGCTCAGAGAGCGGTTCTTAGTGTCTACTTTTCGCCTTTTCCTTTTTCCTACTAACCTTCTATACAAATCTTGTGAAGTATTAACAGTTCGGCAATAATTTATAATGGGCATTTTAGTAAAACAACACACAGCTCTACCCTACCTCACTGAATATAATAATAGAAGACGTAAATATATAGTTTGTCCACAAAATATTTACACACGCTTTTAAATCCAAATTTTACCTGTACCTCGGTCTCAATAATAGACTAAACTCGATAGCAAACATTTATTCCCTGAACTACACAAATTGTAAGAGAATTCTCAAGGAGGCTCTCCAAAGTATGTGTTACGAAATACAGAGAGTTTACTAATTGTGTTAAAGTAAATATATATCCTCACCTGCAACAAGTATTTGTTAAATTTAGAAACCAAGAGTTGCTACTCAACATTTAATTAATTTGTTAAGGGTCAACTTTTTGATTGTATGTAAATTTTAATTAAATTAATTTGTTAAGGGTCAACTTTTTGATTGTATATAAATTTTAATTAAATTAATTTGTTAAGGGTCAACTTTTTGATTGTATATAAATTTTAATTAAATTAATTTGTTAAGGGTCAACTTTTTGATTGTATATAAATTTTAACAGACTATTTTAGCTATTTTCGCCTGAAAAACAGGATTACCTAGTTCGGGCGCGTAAGTATTAGGCATATCAGTTAAATTTAAGCAAAACTGTTATTATTTTTATGCCTTGTAATTTTTGAAAAAAAATAAAAATAATATGTAATATAATTATTGTATTATTATCTCCTTTATTCATTTTAAAACTTATCCTTTACATTTTTAATTATTTTCATTAAAAAACATTTAAAAATAAAAACAATTGTAGCCCACCGCTACCGGGAACTAGGTCCAAGCTACCGGCGGACAGGGCTCCAGAGAGAGGAACCTCCTGACAATGCGAGCCATGTCCAGAAGTACCGCTTTCTGAATCAAGCCCTTGATCCAGCTGCCTAAAGAGAGCCTCCTCAGGTGTTGGTCGAGGCTCTTGGCTATTAAGCCATTGGCTGTCACGACTATAGGCACAATGATTGCTGAGTCCACATCCCACATGTCGACAACCTCGCGAGCCTAGTCAAGATAAGTGTTTTGTTTATGTTTCTCGGCTATGTCAACAATCATTGTGCGCCGCTCTACTCGATCCATCACTACTATATCAGGCTTATTGGCAAAAATAGTCCTGTCAGCGATGATGGATCGATCCCAGTACAATGTGATATTACCATTATCGAGCACTGGGTCGGGCACATACCTCTAGTACGCCACTTCCGATTCCACAAGGCTGTATTTCAGAGCAAGTTGCTGATGGATAATCCTAGCTACAAGGTTGTGTCTATGCAAGTACTCATCATTAGCTAAACGGGAACACCCGGAGATAATGTGTCTTATTGATTCCGCCGGACGGTGGCATGCCCGACATATGTCCGTGCCTTCTTTCACAATAAATCTCACCTGCTGATATCTGGAAGTTTCTTGGTACTCTTGGTATCGGCAGACCACGTCATGTGGATTTTCCTAATACAATTGGCCTTGATGATATCAACCGTCATTTTACAACCACTTGTCATTTGGATTCCCAAATGTTGTCCAAGACGGTCGATTTCATTTCTGGCCTAGCTAGTCCCATCATAGAACCATTTCACTTCTCTCCGGTCACTATGGACGAAATTAAAAAGTTCATCCTGTCCATTAAATCCAAGGCTGTGGGCTGTGACGGCATCAGTCGTAATATGGTTGTTTGGATCCTGGATAGCCTTCTCTCTCCGATTACCCATATTATCAACTTTTCTCTTGATTCCGGACAATTCCCTTCCCTGTGGCGTATGGCCTATGTCCGCCCTCTCCCAAAAATTTCAAATCCCTGCCTTCCCAGTCATTTTCGACCCATTTCCATTCTCCCATTCCTTTCTAAAGTGCTTGAGGCCTGCGTACACAAGCAGTTTACGGGGTTTATTCACCGGAATAAACTTGTTAGCTCTTTTCAGTCTGGATTCAGACCAGGGCACAGTACAGCCTCCGCTCTCCTTAAAGTGACTGGTGACATTAGAGAAGCTATGGAGGATACTAAGGTTACCGTTCTGGTGTTAATTGATTTCTCCAATGCCTTTAATGCCGTCAGCCACGATATCCTCCTTTCTATTCTCTCTCATCTTATGGTTTCGTCCGAGGCTTTGGAATGGTTCTCTTCTTATCTTCGGGGACGTCACCAGTCGGTTCGCGTTGATGAGACCTCGTCGAGTTGGCGTGACCTGAATGCTGGTGTTCCACAAGGCGGTATTATTTCTCCTTTGCTATTTTCCATCTT
Organism: Dasypolia templi; assembly: GCA_963555695.1. Taxonomy (NCBI): domain Eukaryota; kingdom Metazoa; phylum Arthropoda; class Insecta; order Lepidoptera; family Noctuidae; genus Dasypolia; species Dasypolia templi. The sequence continues at coordinate 3,917,636 of OY743137.1, read as the reverse complement.
CATTAATTTTATAACTCACTGTCTTCGGTGTTCGTATCATCTCTATGCTGATGACCTTCAATTGTATACATCTGAGCGGGTGGAAAGTTTGTCGGACGCTATAGTAGATGTAAATCGAGACTTAGATGCTATCAGAGAGTGGTCTGATCGTTTTGGGGTGTTAGTAAACCCCTCAAAGTGTCAGGCCATTCTAATTGGAAGCTCACGCATGATGGGTAGGGTGGTGCTCAGTTCTCTTCCTCCTCTTATTTTCAATGGTATCGCCATCCCCATTACCCCTACTGTGAAAGATCTCGGTTTGCATCTTGACTCGACACTGAGCTGGCAACGCCAGGTCTCTAGTGTTAGCCAAAGGGTAAACGGTACTCTGCGTTCCCTGTATCGTCTGAGAAACTTTTTACCCGGTAAGACGAAAACCATGCTCGTGCAGACTTTGATTTTCCCTATCATCGACTATGGTGACGTGTGCTACTTTGACTTGAATGCGGTTTTTTTGGATAAGCTCGACAGATTGCTCAACAATTGTATCCGGTTCATATTCAACATCAGAAAATATGACCATGTGTCGAGCTATAGGTCTGAGCTCAAATGGATGTCCATTCGCCAAAGAAGAAGTTTGCGCGCTTTGACTACACTTTTCTCTCTTCTCAACTCTCCCACTCCTCCTTCTTATATTATGTCTCACTTCCAATATCTATGTTCATCTCACGCTAAGGAACTGCGTTCTTCCAACAATCTTCTCCTGCTTTGTCCTTCTCATACTTCTGACTTTGTTCATTCTTCCTTTCATATTCAGTCCATTCTTCTTTGGAATGCGCTTCCTCTTGATATCAGGACGGCCACCAGTCGGTATGCATTTAAGCGGAAATTGCAGAGTTATTTTCGTAACAAATAGCGTAGAGTCGGCTCAACACCTTTCACCATAAAATTTATATATATATATATATATGTATTGTAAGTATATACTTTTTTAATATGTATGTATGTGTATTATAAGTTACACAATATCTATTTTACATCACACTTCACAAGTTATATTACTTTTTTAAAGTTATTTTTCTTCCATTATCGTCCCCTTCAACTTAAGCACCTGCCATCTTATCTCTTCACCACCCTTGGTTGACTGGTAGAGAATGCCTAAGGCATTAAGTCCGCCTTTGTACCTCTTTGGGTTCGAAAAGTTTAAATAAATAAATAAATAAATTGTTCGTCATCATAACTTCTTCCATAATTGCACAGACAAAACCTTCGGTTTCTCCAAAGGGGTCACCGAAACGCAGCCTGGCTACGGACACTAGTAGACCTACATCGGGTCCATGTAGGGCCCGGAAAAAGCGTCTGAGAAGCTCCTTACTCTGCCATACTTCCATGCGATCATTAGTGTCAAGCACTACAGGTTTGCGCCAGTTCTCTTTCGCCAAGGAGAGCAGTTTCGGCGCCCAAACAATTTGCAACTGATGGAGTTACTTTCAGTAACTCCATCAGTTGCAAATTGTTTGGGGCAAAGATTTTTAGGTCATCCATCTGGAGGAGGTGAGATATAACCTGACCACCTCTCCTCAGCCAAGAGGATAGGCCAGCGTAGAGGATCCAAGGGTAAGCAGAACCAAAGCGGACTCAAACTATCACCCTGAAATATGCCTCGCTCGATCCTTATCGGCTCGCTATTCCTATAGATATTTCGACATCCTGGATAGCGAAGAACCGTCCACCATTGCCCCATACACGACATAAGGAAGGTGCACAGAGTTGCATCTACTTTATACAACTCCAACACCCTCATGAGTCATGTAGGCACCGAGTCATAGGCCTTTTTATAATCTATCCAACATGTCGACAGATCCCTTCAGAAACGACGAACCTGTTGGTTTATGGTCTTAATAATGAGGAACAGCTCCTTAGTACCACGGGACCCGTTCTTACATCCATTTCTAGAGACAGACATGATGGAGTTGGTGTCTATATGTATGTTTATTTAAGCTCTCAAAATGGATGTAAGAACTTTATAGACCGTCAGTAGAAAAGTGATCGGTCTATAATTTTTGGGTTCCGTTGTACTACTTTATTTATGGAGCAGGTGGGTTATTCCTGTCGTTAGGAACTGGGGCCCTGACTCTAAGGCTGACTGAAACTGGGATGCCAAGCGGGCGTGCGTCCTTTGTAACCATTTTATCCAAAAGTTGTGCAGCCCGTCCGGCCCTGAAGACTTCCAGTTAGGTACCGGACGGACTGCACGAGTTACATCTTGAGGACTGATGGTAAGTGCCCCCATTTCCGGTATGTGATCTCACGCTCGCTCGATCTCCCTAGTCCAATCATCTTCGATGCGGTTGTCAGGCACCAACCATATTTCGCCACATGGCGTCATCAACCGGCAGGCGCGTGTCATCCACAGCCTGGTCTGGTCGTTCCCAAGCCCTATAAACCCACCTTTCATCGCTCTGGAATGTGTGATTCTGAGTGTACCACTCCACTCTTCGCCTGTACCGACGAATACGGTTTGCCCATGCACAGATCTTCTGCTTCAGGAAATCGATACGCTCTGTGATGCGGGTCAAATAATCTCAAGAACTAATCTCAGTCCCCGAGAACGCCCGCCTCATGAAGCGTATCACTCTAGGGCGAGTATTGCCCTGAAGCAGATTAGCTTGCCGATGAGTGCTCTAGTCTCACTGATACGACGCTCAACCTTGCACTGCCAAGCTGGTACAGCTGGTGTTGGTCGTGGAGCTCTGTCACTGTTGTGAGCTACACGACATGCCGCTATAGCTGCACAGTACAAGATCGAGTGGGCATCGACAAGGTCTTTGCTGTCGTCAAGACAATTTGACAGTTGCTAGTCTGGAGCTCACTTCAACGCCTTATTTTTCTTGTGCATGGGCAAACAAGGTAAACGTGGTCAAAGTTCAGGACGAATGGAGCGATACTCCCGGAAAGCATCCTCCAAAGCGTTCCTCAATCGTACACTGCGTTGGGAACTCACAGATATAACCCCATCAATCATCATCATCATCCTCTTCATCAAAGCGGGCAGGTCGCGGTAAAACCCAGGGTAAATTTTGTAGTTGCACCGCGACCAGTGGCGAAGCAGGCATAACATGGCTATTTCGTGATTCGAGGCGTAGTCGATCAAGTACGACATCATTCAGCATACGGTTACGCAGGATGATCCGCACCTGATCCGACAGTCGTTGCGCCGACACGTTGACTGCTGGCTCAAGCACCTGAAACAGAGAGAGCATCCGACCACGATACGCAGTCAAGTTACCCCCCTCTATCTGAGGTTATTATTATTATCACGTCTCGAATTACTACCACACTGCCACTTTTGTCCTGAACAAAGTGGCCTTTTGCCTTAAGTAAACACACTCTGTATTCTAAGAAGTCAAACTATAAGTACCTAGGTACTGAATAGAATAATAAAATACTTAGTGCCTACTCTCTAGGTTATAATTGTAATGAAACAAACAGGATAAACCAATATGTTTTATTGTTCATCATTCCGTCTTTGTCAGGCTTTAAACCCGGTACAAAAAACTGCATAAATATTCAACAGTTTTATCTCGCCACCCACGAGCCACGGCTCACATCATGCAACAGACTGAATGAACAGAGTCAGTGTCATAAAAAAGAAAAAAAAATACAAAATGAAAATTAATTTCCCGCGCATAAAATGGAATGTGAATGGGGTTATTTGTGGAATTGTGATTGTTACTATTGGACATCAGTTAAAGTAAGTTATTTATATTAATCTATATAAACCGAAAAAAGACACATTAAAATTTATTCTGTTGAAATAATTGCGCATTGTCATGCAATTTAGTTTTTTGTAAGGAAACTACCGAAGAGCAACGAATGCAATCAAAATATTTAAATGTTTCTAATTTCTATTAATATCATAGTTTAGGTACAACCAGAGACAAAAGCCTCTATTCGATTCAGTTTGCTTTCTTCTCTGAATTTTTTTGAATCTTAATTTTTAATTATCCGAAACAAAAGTAAAATTAAAAGAATGTTATCTGTTAGCTCATAGTCATCTACAGCCCTTATCTCAACATGTTGAGAGCAGTGGGGGCCCAGTGGTAACGGCTCCGAATTACTAGTTTTAGGTCGTAGGTACGAACACAGACATGTGCATTACTTTTTTCATCACTACTGCTCTCAAAACCAGTCAAGGAAAATATCGTGAGGCAACTGGCATGTCCTAGAACCAAAAAATCCAAGACATGTGACATCTACCAACCCGCACTGGGCCCGCGTGGTGGATTATGGTCCACTCCCTCGCAAGTCTCTCAGAAACAAACTCAAAGAAATGATACTGTATGTTCGCAAGCACTTAGGGCTTTTCAAAATAAGAAGCGGTTTCCGTTATAAAGAATAAAATAAAATAGAATTTCTTTTATTTGAGTAACCAAGACTCAACAGGATTAGTTAATAGTAAAAACCTACGTCTATGTTAATAAGCACAGATAATAAACAAATACAATGAAAATAAAAATACAAGGGTATCGGGTAAATAACACGTAGTAAAAATGAAACTGTGATACCCAAAATTAGATTAATTAACTAAAACAAGCAAGTAATTTATTGTGAACAGTCAACAAAGTCGGTTACAGAACTTAGAGAAGGAAAGTTCAAAACCCACATCAAACGTGTCCTTATCAAAAAAGCATATTAAAAGATTAAATACTACGTCGAATGAAAGGAAGTTTGGCAATTATTCCTTCTGCACATGTGGCTTCCCTGGTACCACTTAAACGGCACCACTTTATAAATTTCTATAAACTGCTCCCAAATTACTTATTGTAAAAGTCAATTATTTTTAAAAGAGTAACCGTTGTGTTTCTTGCCGGCTCTTCTCCATAGGAAATGACCAATTACGTAAAATATACTTTATTAACATAACTGTATCTGTTAAATACGTAAATTACATGTTACCTTTAATTGTTCTTACCTTGGTCTGTAAATACTACAGTATGAGGTCTAGGCTACCTACTTGCTTAGTCACCTCACCTCGCCTATATTTTGATTCCCTTTACCTACAATGTGCGAGAGTATAATATTACAGCGCCAGGGTACCCTGCGAATTTCAAATTTTCTTACGTTTTTTGCAATTTGCAAGTCAGTTGTGGGTTGTATGTTGATAAAAATACGATTCGCAACTATAACAAGTAGGTATGTATTTAAAGAACTTTGTAACGTTTTAGAAATAGAAATCATTTATTTGCATATAATGTAGGTATAATACAGATAAGATTTAATGTGAACCAAATAATAAATGACTAATGACACCCCGATACGGACAGGTTAGGTTCGTAGGGGATTGCGGGGACTAGTGAGCGAGAGAAACGAGCGAACAAAGACCCCGCCATACCCTTAGGATTTTTTTTTTAAAGATACTGATGTCCGTTGACTACGCCATTGTTGTTTAATTAATCCTAAACTAATAAAGTTTAATTATTATATATACCATATATTAATCTATGATTTTATTAAAGTACTTAAATATGTTTAAAACTCTTGTCAGGGCGTTAGTGATGTAGTAGTTTGGAACCAGTATCCTAATTGCGTAATACACAATCAATCGGAATCTGAATCGTTTTGAAACAGATTGCTAATCCATTGCTTCATAAGTTAGTTAAAAGATCTGTTAAACAATGTAAATAACGCAATGCATGTTGTTGAACTGTCAAAATACAACAGATTTGTCGTAATCGTTTACGAAAATGTGTTACACAATTAGGCTGTACCCTAATTGCGTAATACACAATCAATCGGAATCTGAATCGTTTTCTGAACATAAAGTTATCAGAGTTTTATGGAAGTCAGTCCTAAAAATAATAAATAGCCAAGTAACTGCGACCAACTTGGAAGTAGCGCTTGCCGGTCGCTGCCGGGGCACCACTCGCTTCGCTCGCTTGGCTCGCGCGGGGTTGGTCACAGTTTTACCTAATCTAAGCCACAGATAATATAATACTACGTACAGATACCCAATCCCATACAAAGAAATGAAACCTCCCTAAGTCTGGCTATTGAGCTGGCAATTTTTCTTCGTCCACTTTTTCAACCTATGGCAGCATCAGCGACTCACTAATCGCGAGACTGTAGTTTTACAACGCCATCTAGGAGTCGAACTACTTTTAAAACGTTTCGTGCAATCCTTTTTATATAAAATTTTGTAGATCTGGGTTCAGAAAAACATGTTAATAATATTTAAATAAGTAACAACATAGGAAACTGTGATGACAGGACCAACTAAGTAAAATGCCATCTATTGCAAAAAGCTCTAAACAAAATGATTAACAGATGGCTACTTTTATCATTAAATGGGTTCGAATTGAAGTAGGTTCGGCTTCATTTTTATTTTATTTTTAAAATACGTGCAATATGAGTGGAACTAGATAAATCAGCACTAAACAAGGATGTTTTGACTTTTACCAATCATTATTCAGCCAAAATTCTGCCGTATATCTATAAATATTGTTAATTTCATTACCTATGCTGCCATCTATGATATTTTTCAAGACAAATTAAGCCTAAGCCTAGGTTGTCCTAGATTAGTTACTGCGTCCAATCCGACATTAGAAGCCACACCAAACGATTAATGTGACTGCAGATAAACCATTCTGCATGACGTCTAAACGTCGGTAGCAGTTTTGTTAAACGTAACGCAATGGCAACCCAGCTGAACGATAATTATTCAGTTGTTTTAGTTAACGGAGCTGTTTCGTAAAAACAATCAGCAGTTTTGTATAACAGCGGATTCAACAATCCGTCTGGGACAATATAGGTTCACTATGTAAATTACAGACATAAATGTAGAATGTTACAAAGGAAATTATTTGATTAGGAATAATGCTTCAAAATCCTTAGGATTGTTATTGAGAGTAGGTTACGCAGTTGGGGTGCCAGGATCAAATTTAATTAGTTATAGAACCTTTACCCACGTGTTGGGTATGGATATGAAATACAAATTGAACAAAAAATATCTACTTTGTATTTACATTTTCGTGTCAGTATTTGTAACAAAACTCCTCCGAAACGGCTTGACCGATTCTTATGTGTGTGCATATTCAGTAGTCATTTTTGCAATTTTAATTTTTTGTCTTAGATAAATGATAGGTCTCGCGGCGCTAGATGCAGCGAGACCAATCATTTATCTATGTTTTTTGTATTTAACGTTCCGTTATCGACTTCGGGTGGATTTCACCAATGAAACTGAATGCAATCAGAATCCAGTTCAAGAGCTGTCAGCGTCAATATCAATTTTGACAGCTCTTGAACGCATGTTAAATGTGCTAAACGCGTTCAGTTTCATTGGTGAAATCGGCATTTACATAACAAAGTTTGCCCTTGCGAGTGTAATATTTGTAAATCTACTCCTAATGCGACTATTAATCTTTTCAGAAACATTTTGCATGCTGCTTCTGTTGCGGAAGTGAAGGTGCTGTTACCATTGATCAAGCTCATACAGATTGCCGTCGTTAGTCTGTACCGTTTGGACTCCAGCGCGTCGCTGTATCCACCTCATGCGAACGTGCAGGGTAAGAAATGGGATGCTTGGTTGGTTTTTTGAGGGGACAGTTTTAAAAGGAGCCCGATTTAGAGAGACGGGATATACAGTCAAGGAATTAATATTTTGAGCACTTTAAGGTTAATTATTACTGGCAATATACAGGGTGGCAGAAACATCGACGCGATTCAGAATCATGTACTGAAACACCTAAGTTAATATTTTGACCGCTGTAGGTGTTGCACTTTTCTATGAAACTTCAGTTTTTTTTGTTACCCGACGAAAAATTTATTCGCTAGGGCGTCTAGATTTGTGCTGAATTCATGGCGCCAGTACTCAGTTTGCACGTTGTTGTTATTAGGTTTTCCGATTACGTCATTGCCAAATTTTTTAATCAAAATAACTTTTACAAAAGCGTATCATCCGTTCACTATATATGTCCACTATGTGGGAAAGGAATTTGTTTGGAAATTTATCTCTCCTTGACCGTACATACAAGTACGTATGAGCTTTTTTAAGCTCGAAAGCCTACTTTTGGTAACTGCCTGGCTGCCTTTATCACATCCAGTATCCAGTAGAATATGGAGGCTCCCACAACGTTTACCCAAAGTAATATTATTACATTTTATTTTCTATCACAATCTTAATCATTTTCAAGGATATTGCTAATCCATTGCTTCATACGTTGAAAAAAGTTGTCTGTAACCCGCAGGTTTAGTTCACACCTCCTTATGTAGATCTAAACGTGAAACCGTTTACATTATCGCCCTATTTCTTGTTTGAGAAGCCTTGCCTGTCGTTCTTTGTTCCATATATTATCAACCATGTAAGTTTATAATGTAAGGAACTAAAAAGCATGAACACATTAACAACAAAAAAAGTTTGGAAGACCGCGTAAATCAGTTAAAAGATCGCAAAGGTAGATGCGAGAGCGCAAAGATAGATGTTTGATGTTTACGAAACAATAATGCTATTTCGTAAAAAATTTAAACCTATATTTTACCTACTTATCGATATAAGATGCAACGATTACATAATTCATGTTTTAAAAGATAACAGCATTGAATTTTGTAATAATAGGTAGCTAATGCTAATGACATGTGTGTAAAGGAAGCCGCTTATTTTGCACCTTTGACCTGAAGTATAAGCAGTATTGATGTGTTTGTGTCTGTATAGGTACAAAAGAGAATTTACATGAGTAGATTGAGTAGGCCTGCATAAATAGGCAATAACAAAACAACTCACAAAACCGGAGCACAGATAATATAATACCGTTGAATCAAGAAATTAAAAGGCAAGGCTAAGTTTAACGGCATAAAATCGTATGCAAAATATCACCACAAACCTCTTAATCGCATTCAGCGCTAGACGAATTTAAAACATCGTTTTGTTTCTTTTTACCCCCCGACGGAAAAAGAGGGGCGTTATAAATTTAACGTGTGTATCTGTTTGTCTGCCTGCGGCTCCCAAATGGCTGAAACGATTTTTTTCTTTTTGTTTTGTTTTGTTTGAAAGATGACTTGATAGAGTGTTTTAGCTAAAATAAGAAAAAAATCTGTTTAGCCGTTTTTAGAGATTTTTGTTTGTGTCGGAATAATTCTTTTTTTAATTTTTGTACTTCGAGGATTATATGCCTGATGTTATAAATCCAAAATAGTCGTAAATAGTTTTTTACATATTCCAGATGGTCAAACCTTTGACTTCATAATAGTAGGTGCGGGGTCGGCAGGATGCGTTTTAGCCAACAGACTGACAGAGATACCAAACTGGAACGTGCTGCTCATTGAGGCCGGGGACGACCCGCCAGGAGCTTCAAACGTTAGTATAAATAAGCTTTTAAATATTATCGTAGAAAATGGCGGGAAGAACTGGAGAAAATAAAACAATCCGTAGTCCACATTAGCCCTAGATCCGAAGACCTGGAAGCCATTGGGAAAAACCTTGGGTTGATCTACTTACCGAAGGTCCAAAAATGTCTGCCTCTCTTGTAAGATCTTGCGCAGGCCCACCGTCTAATCCTCCAAACTCACACGGTTCTTGATCCTTGCAGCAGCGAAGTTTTGCATTAAAACTCTTAACATCTCCAGAGTGATTAAGAAGTTTGATTTACCTAAACTGAAATAAGTACCTACACACTTCATAGTGGAATATCAATTTCACATGTATGGGAATCTGATTCAAACGCAGACATGCATTTCAGCATGTTGAGTTAGAACGCATTTCCTTGATTTCATTACACAAAACCCGTCTGAAGCTAAAATGCCCAACAGCTAAACGTAGCGCATTTCTGGCATTTGACCTTTTGCAGGATTTAGATTGCTATGATAACACATTACCTCCTCTTAATTCCAGAAACCAGGCATATCAGTATTAGTAGCAGCCGCCCTACCCGACTGGAACTATTACACGGTCGACGATGGCTTCTCCAGCCAAGGTCTTAAGACGAAGAGCATCCAAAATAGAAGAGGCAAGATGCTCGGAGGATCCAGCGGGGTCAATTTCATGTTCTATGTCAGAGGGAATAAGGTTGACTATGACAGTTGGGCCAAAGAGAACCAAGGCTGGGAGTGGGACAATGTGACCTCATACTTCCAAAAGAGCGAAAGATTGAACGACAAATGTATAATGGACAGTGAGTCTGCAGATTTACACAGTTCCAAAGGATATTTAGGCATCACACAACCGAATTGGGATCACAAAACAAAAGACTACTTCAATGCTTTCAAAGAAAATGGACACAACATTCTTTTAGATAGCAATGGGCATCAGCAGTTGGGATATGCACCATCAAGTTTTACTGCAGATAAAAATGTTCGACAGAGTACGGCAAACGCTTTTCTAAGCCCGATAAAGGACAGGAAAAATCTGCACGTCCTTAAAAATACACTTGTCAGAAGAATTATGATGAAGGATAAAAGAGCGAAAGCGATTCAAGTGAAACTTCCCGAAGGAGAAATTATAAAACTGAATGCAAATAATGAAGTTGTTTTATCTGCTGGGGCCATCAACACACCACAGTTGCTTATGCTGTCTGGCATTGGACCTAAGCAACATTTAGATGACATGAACATAGATGTAGTATTAGATTCACCTAACATCGGCCGAAATATGCAAGACCATCCTCTAGTTCCTGTAGTTATTTCTGGGAAGAGGAGATTTTCTTCAATCTTAGACAACATAGAGCCGTTAGGAAGTCTGGATCGTTTTCCAATGCCAACGATTTTGGGATTTGTAGCTCTTAACAAATCTCAAAGCTATCCCGACTATCAAATCACTGCTGTACCTACACCAACGGCTGCAATTCTACCAGCCTTACTATGTTCTGATACTTTTACACTTAAAGATGGATCTTGTATAGCGCTAGCAGATGCCACACAGCAGAGGGGGTCCTTATTTACTTTATTAACACAACTACACCCAGAATCTAGAGGCTTAATCAGGCTCAAAAGTTCAGACCCTGAAGACAGTCCCCTTATCTATTCTGGTTACTTCAGCCAAAAAGACGATTTGGAGAACTTCGCCAAGTACTTAGAAGATTATTTAAGTGTCTTAAACACTACATATTTTAAGGAAATGGAGTATGAAATCGTAGATATGAAAGTCAGTCAATGTGAAGGCTTGGATTTTGGGAGCCATGAATACTGGAAATGTTACGTTTTAAACTTGGCGAGTACTCAGTACCATGCTATAGGTACTTGTGCCATGGGGGTCGAAGGCCAGGGCGTGGTGGATGAGAGGTTGCGACTAAGGGGGTTGGCAGGACTCAGGATTGTGGATGCAAGTGTAATGCCATCCATTACCAGCGGGAATATAAACGCACCAGTCATTATGATTGCGGAGAAAGCCGCGGATATGATCAAACTTGATCACGGAATACATGTGTAACTGTCATTTGAAGTAATTTGACGGTGAACTGAGTTATAACTATAACTCCAAGTTGTAATCCTTCTCAGAATGTTTTATAAGGAGTCCAGAGTGCGTATAGACAAAAAAAACGAGAAAAAGTACAAGTAGATTTTAAAGGGAGTGTAGTTTAAAGTGACTCGAATATCCGAAGGTTTTATATTCGTTAAGTAGGTATTTAATAAATATTTCATACCAAGTTGTTTGTTTCCATATGAAACATAATAGAAATCAAACCCACGATCAAATGTTCCTGGCGGCTATTTTAATCCAAAGTACTTTTGGCAAAATTGTGGAATAAAAGATATAATTTTGTCCCGTCATTCTCTTCCATATTTATTTCTTTATTTGAATACCTTACAACAATTATAGCTTTAACTAACATTTAACGTAAAAATATTTAACATTGTTTATACAGGATATTTACAAAAGTTGTACAAATAAACTTATATGGAAATTAATCACGAAGGCTTACATATAATCACGTTATATATGAATTAGATTTAGGTGAAACAATGAATCCAGAATCTAAGCTCTCGCTTCCGGCTAACGAAGATTAAAAAACATTCCACGCACATTTTGGACCTGAAGGTAAGTACACACGACGCACAAAAAATCTGTACACACAAGGTAAGTAGGTACAGGCAGGGACTAAAACCACCTTCATAAGGTTACAGAATTATAAGTGTTAAATAAATTTTAAATTAATAACAGAATAAAATATGTAACACTTATAAATATACTTTTCAATGTGTTAACGCAGAACACTTACAAAAGTGTAACAGTAACTTAGCTGTTATCGATATAAAAGTGTTAACAGTGTTAATAAGTGTAACAGGTAAACGTGGCGATGCCAAAATAATCTCAATACCGACATGATTGAGGCTTTTTTGGCTGTCTGTCTGTCCGCCGCGCAATATTGCGGTACCGTGAAATTATACCTAAAACTGCTTATTTCTGTTACACATATTAACACATATAAAAAGTTTAACTGTTATACTGTAACATTTATGAAGGTTTTTCTTTTAAAACAGTTGTAAACACAGTGTTATAAACACATATTACGGTTACAGAGGCCCTAGTGCGAGTTTCTTTTAACCATTCCGACTTTACGCATCGACCGCGTTCGGCGCTCCGATTGGCCCTTGGCAATCGGAGCGCCGAACGCGTTCGATGCGTAAATTAAACTCACACTAAGGCCACAGTTTGAGTCCGTCTAATTGAAAATATGTGCGCCCAAAACACTTTTAAAGTTTTCTTTACAAAGAAGCCGTGTACCCGATGCGATTTTCCCATCAGCCGAAATGAAGAACTTCCATAAATCCTATTTGATGAAATATGTATTTTCTGAAAGCTCCCTTATATGATCTTCTCTGTGAAGTGAATTTTCAGCAATCTTTCCTTTTTGCTCACTTTCAATATAGGCTAAGAATCTCTTGAGCAAATTATCATGCTTCTAGACCCAGCGATGTAGGATGTTCGTTGTCTGTCATCGAATTAATTTAACATTTTTATTATGTAGAATAAGTTATCTTCTACTTAGTAATCAATCAATCAAGCATTTATTTTGTTAAACATATGTATGGTTATTAAGTACCTATCTCAGTGTCTTTCAGTAATGATATAATGTAGGTACTTCAAATGAATACGTAACAAGAAGTGGAGGGGCGCACATTTTAGATTAGACGATCTAATAAGCCTTGTAGAATAGGAATGATGACAACTTTTTTATTTCTAACTCAAAAAAAATTGTTTCCAAATAGTGTAAACAATATTTGAGAAAAATTTAAAAGCTTATAAATTACCACGTTATAATCGTTTTAAAACAAGTTTATCTTCTTCATATTTACATCGATTTAACAGATTTTTTTCGATTATATAATTTTTGCTATGCCTTCTTTGAAATTCCATAATTTTATTGAACATTTTTAATATTTGTCATTATCCCTATTTTACTAACGACGTGTCTTTATCGGGCAAAAATTCCTCGGCTACGTTTGTTTTTGCGTAGTTGTAATGGCGATGTGTTACATAAAATACAACCTGCAAGTTATAACTTTCACTTTAGTAGCAACACCGATTTGGGAGACTGAAATAACAGTTCAATACATTTTGTTGAATAGGCTTCGATGTTGCCGTATAAAGTATTTTTAACCCTTTATGTCGCTTCAAATACATAAAACTTAGACCACGGGTGATGTCCCATTGGATATATGTAGGTATAGTGATCGATTTAACGCCTGAATCCAAATTATTAAATCCATCCGAAAACAACATGACGACATGTAGAATACCTTATACATATGTATGAAATAGTTTACACTGATTCTCTTCTCAAAGTTAATAGGCTTTATATTAAGGGATTACGTAACTCTGTATGCAGTATAAACACAAAGTATTCAGTCGGTAATTTTCATTACCATTGCACAGTGGTACCGCCGCCGAACAAAGGTGGTCATAAATACTGAAATTTTTATTTAATACTTTTTTTCGTGGGAAGTGGTTCAGGTAGCAAAAAAAACCCATAATATATTAGTGTATATGTAAATTAATACATAATGATATATATTTGATAATTTGTTAACACGAAAAGAATAATAAAATAAATATCAAAATATTAAGTGTGCTTGTCCCCCGTCTTGAAGCATTTTTGACAATAAATCAAAACTCTTCATGTTGGGGTGTATTCTCTATGTGTCAAAAAGACACAACTAAATGAAAAAATAAATGGAAATCAATAGATATTTTACATGAAATCGACATAAAATTAGAACTTACGTAACAGATTTAAAATTAGCTAGACTTGCAATAAATCTAAAATTTGATTTGACATTGCGCCCTTTTTCTTACGGGGAAGTTTCCGAAGGCCAGTAATATAAGGATCTGAGCTAAGTAAAAGTCTGTTAAGTAAATCTGAGTTTGTATGTTCTCTCGACATTTTTCGAGTGTGATCTCGTCTGAAAGCCTTAAAATGTTTGTTGTTGGCTTCAGCTGCCTCTTCGGAAAGTTCCCCGATGGACAATAAAGCATATTCACTTACTTGAGATCCGTGAATAAGAACTTTGTGGACGGAAGCTGGGAGATTGTACCATGGATACTCTTGGACTAATTGCCGTGCGGTTTCCAAAGCATATTCTTTAAATTTTGTTGTGTCAATTTTATATAATAAAGCTTGTAAAATTATGTTGTTATATAATTTTACAAGCTTTATCATTTAAAATTCGATCGATCAAACCTTTTCTTAAAGCCTGTAATTTCAGCGGATACTTCAGAGTTATTAAAAAACTTTCTTGCCGTATTACCATCGTTCGATGTCCCGCTAACTTTGACTTACTCCTACCTACTTGATTTCAATAATAATCAAGACTTTTACATAAACACAGTATACGATCATCTAAATGCTTAAAGTCTATATTTTCGAGATCACTGAATGATGACAGCAAAACTTCTAATATACCTGTTTTTTGGTTGCTTTTCCACTCACAGTACTCCAAATCTCAAAGATATACATCCTTGAGAAGGAAGACTTGATCAAAGTACCTGAAAGAAAAGTTTGAAATTAGTTGCGAATTTCGTAGACCTTGCTACGATTGGCCACCCAGGCGTAGGCCCTTTATAGCAGCCGTCGGCGCAGAATGGCGCAAATCAAAGTACAATATTTTTAAAATATACAGTCTCAACTACAATTTAAGATAGTTGCGAATGTTTGCAATTTTTTGTAGATCTAAGCAAAGTTATTATATTAGAAAAGATATACAATAAATTATGTATGGCGTAGCACGTAAATAGTACAAATACTATACTAACAATTTATTCAAAATACAATCAAATGTGACAAACATACCTTGCTCTTGAATTTCCACTGCACAAAACAACAACACAAACAAAAGAATTCCGAGAATTCACTTGTAACCAAATACTTTAATGATGAGGCACCGATAACAGCGAGTGCAACGTAACGATGCGTTCACTTCCGAGGTCAAAAAGTAAGTGATAATTAAAACAAATAGGGGACATATTTATATCACCGAATAGCTCGTTTAATGGTCTATCGAAAAATGTAACTTGTTTCTGGAAATTCGAATATGAGTTTTATGGATTTACGACCTATTTCGGAACCACTGTGCATTGTATCAAAAAAATGACTTATGCAATGACGACCATTCTTTCCAACCGGTACGTATTTGTGTTCCTTTCATTGATTCCTGCGCTCAAATGCCTTCGCATCTAGAATCGGTTCACGTCGCGCGGACGCGGCGTTAGCGTCTCTTTTGCGCAGCGAACACGTTCAATAACTGCCGACGCTAAATACGAAAGGCACCTTAAATTACAATTTATATTTCCCATAATCATCTAAACCGTTTAAATTAATAGTCGTGCGTTCATTTAAAAAGTAAAGAAAAAACTGTGGATACTCGACTAAAAAGTACTAAATTCTAAAGTTCTTAAATTAAAAGTGATACTAAAAACAATAAGTTAAGGGCTTAAAATTACATAAAACTAATGCTAGTAAGTATCTGATTCAGATGGGCGTTATTATACTAATTAACCAAACCTACATGAAGGGTAGTTTTAAATAAGTGCAATCGGTAACTTTCGGCTTTATTCGAGATTCAAAATGGCATCTTCACAACTTTTTAAATACTTGCAAATTAGGCAAAATCGTGATTATGTGGAAGGCACATTTTAAAGACAGAATGCCATTTATGTAATTTAATGATAAAGGATGACATAACATGTTACGATCTTCAAGAAAATTACAAAAATAATATAGTTATATAAATATATGCTACTTAAGTGAGTAAATATTCAAAGGTTCATTAAATAATCCACTGCTAACTATAATAGAAAAGTTAATATTTTATTCTTATTCTAATTCTAAAAAGGTTTAACAATAAAAATAAATAAACTTGTTTTAATTATTTTTGATAGAGAATCTAGTAGTAAGTAAACTTTGCTAGTCATGTATAGTGCCACAAACTTGAAAGCAATTTCACAGTTTACTTCTAGAACTGATTTAATTGTTGTAACTCTCACAATTACGACAAAAATGGATATTAAATTAGCGGTAAAGTTAGTTTCATTTAAAATAAACGTTATAAAAGGTATCAATGTGATCAAGCGCGCGTCACACATAAGCCAAGAAACTAATCGCGTAGGTATGTATAAGTCTGGATGTCTATTGGACCGTTTTGGTCCCCCTACTGTTACTCTGCTATCAATCAATGTTAACAAAGGAGTCCAGCATGGTTTGACCAGAATCGATTTATCGAATGAACCCCAAGATTTGCAGTAACCCCTGAAGCCTCATGCTTCATGGTGCTACACAGACCCTTGCATATTAAGGAGTAGGCCGACGGGTGCTGTAATGGTCGGTACTATGGCCTACCGAGCATGCACCAGACATACACAGTAAGCATTGGACTAGTGGAGAGACGGGTGATATTTATCTATGAGAGAGCATCTTCTATCGACGTAGCAGCCGGGTTGATTCAGGTCGAGCTTCACCGGTGAGGAGTCCTTTAAAGGCTACTGACAAGTGTAAAACCCGAACATTTTGTCAGTATAAATAAAAAACACGACCGGGATTCTTCTGACAGGTTTAAACTGTCGGGGGCAAGGCAAATCAGTAGTTGAAAATGTGTCATTTTAGATACGACAGCCTGGCGAATGGTTGTGAATAGGTATGCTGGCCTTTTGCGCAAAGTGCGCCTTGGCATACGTAGCTTGACAAACTTTTTTCAACTGAACTTTTTGCATGGCGCTCTTTCTGACTTGTTTTATTTTTGCTCGGCGCCTTAGGGTCGTAGCGTGATGTTAAATAGCCTATAATCTTTAAAATAAAGTTAGTTATTTATAAACCAAGTTTAGTTATTCGTATTGCTAAGACAAAATATACATTCTTGCTACCATAGAGATTATATGTAGGCAAACAACAGCCCCAACTATCCTCACTGCGTTTTAAAGAGAGAAAGAAATAGAAGAAATATTTACCAATACCAGGCCACTCCGCAAGTATTGCGAAAAAAAGTTTTTTATGTACAAGAGACTAGCCAGTTATAGTCTATATTGAAAATATGATTATTTGTAATTAAAAGTAGGTACGTTCTAATTTCAAAGTTTATCTCCACATTGCTTGCGAGCTAATTTAAATGATCGTGTCTCATAAAAAAATGGATCTGCACCGGGAACATTTTCGCTCTATGATTTTTTACGATTTCTAGTGTCGCCTGAAACCGGACGAATACGTACGATAGACTTCAAATGGCATTCATGGATAAGGGCCCTTCTAATGCAACCGTGAATCGTTGGTATAACGAATTCAAGCTTAGTCGACTAACTTCGGGGGATGAAGAAAGAAGTAGTCGACCTTTGACGGCTGCTACGAAAGAAAACGTGCTAGCAGTGAAGAATTTAATCCAAGACAATAGGCACGTTGCGTATCAAGATATTCTGCACATGGTGCAGGTTGGATCGGGAAGCTTACACGAAATTCTACAAGTGCATCTTCGCGTGAGGAGGATAGTTTCACGCTGGGTGCCGCACAACCTCACAGATGCTCAGAAGCAGGCCCAGGTGGAATGGTGCCGTGATATAATAAACAAATTTGATGGAACAAGCCTGCTTCAAATTTGTTTATCATATCTCGGGGTGTTTACGACAATACAGGTGAGTCTTGGATTAATCAATACGATCCAGAAACGAAGCGCCAGTCTACGGTTTTGGTGTTCCAAAACGAATAAACGCCTACAAAGCAAAGTGAAGCCATCTAGAAGCAGGGGAAGATTTTGATCGGGAACTTTTTCAATTTGTCTGGCTACCAAATGCTTGGCAGAAGTTTTCTCTGTTGTGAGAAACAAGCGGCCAAACACAGGGCTCCGCGGGTACTGCTGCACCAACACAAAGCGCCCTCGCGCACCGCGCTCAAAACGAGGGACTTCCTGGACAGCACGCCGGTCAAACTCCTGGGTCACCCTCGTTACAGCCCTGACCTAGCACCGTGTGGCTTTTTTTTATTCCCGAAAATAAAAAATCTGCTCAAAGGGATACAATATTCGTCGCCGGAAGATGCGCTGTCAGCGTTCGAGCAGGATGTAAACGGGGTGTCTACGGCAGGCTTGAAAAGTGTTTCAGACGCATTAAACTTTGTGTTGAGGCTAGTGGGAAGTACTTTAAAAAGATTTAATGAAAAAATAAAATATTTACCTATAGAACATTTATTTTTATTTTCGCAAAACTTTCTGAGTGTCCCACGTATTAAGTCGTATTCTGTCTTTTTCTTTGAACGTTGCAATGGCACTGATTCTGCTGTTAATCATCTCAACTTACATTACAATATTGTTTTCCTTTTCTTGCAACTATATCTAGAAAGAGATGGCAGTAAATAAGAAATGTCAAATTAGATCCAACTAATACTTCTATCAAAGGGGAGAGGCCACTGCCTGGCAGCGGCTAGCTAAAAGCTAGAAAATAATAGACTAGAATACTTTTAAAAGAACACGCTAAATGTAAACAAGTCTAATTTGACAGTTCTGAATCACCACTGTCTCTTTCTCACTCTTTATGTTAGTAAGAGATAGCAATACTCTAACTTCTGTTTAGTTGGTGCAAGAATTAGAATTATTGACATATTATTAAGCTTGCCTACTCTATTTCTCTATGCTTCTCTGCATCCCATATCAAAACGTCAAACGGCATTGACAGATAACCTTTTTGACACCGTCAACTAGTGTACACAGATAATTTATATTTACAAATGTAATTACACAGATACCCGTAACACTGAAAATATTTTATTTTTTAAACATATCGACGAAATTTTATAAAGAAATGCTCAATCAGAGGCAAATGTTTTATCAGGAAACTTATGTGATGAGTGTAGATGTATAAAACTTTACATACAATATTCAAAAAAATCTAGTTACTGGTCAATACATGCTTATGCAAGATGACTTGTAGAAGTTGACTTCCGCAAGCAACTCTTACTTAGAAAACGTGCACTTGTTTACACATTAAAAATTTATAATAACATTTTTTTTTAATTTTCCACAAGTGTATAAAATAGTATGATTATGATTGTGTGGCGACATCTAAAACGCAACATGCGAACTACGCATCACTGATGTCACGTTAAATCCTGCATCGCGCAAGCAGAGTTTACCGCGCCACATCCCGACATTAATCGTCGGGCAGTTGCCCACCAGACACAACGGTCGGAAGATCCTCGTTTTTCTACAGAGGATGAGTGAACTTTACACCCTGTTCCTCATGGGAGCGGAACGGGAGACAACTTCTGCAAGCTTTGTTGTTAATCTAAAATTCGCTTTAGTGGTACACTGCAAGGTACATTAACTGTGTAATAATATCCTCCTCATATTTACACTCATCACAACAGTTCATTTAGTAAATTCGCAGTACACAGATGAACTTTAAAAACACAGAAGAATCGAACAACATCTAGATATGTTATTTTTTACCATCAATGTGTGCTTTAACTTTCGTGACGAAATTATCGTAGACGTACAGGTTAACGTCACGGTATCACAGTAACACGGGGAAGTCAAATGTATGGAAACTAGCGACCCGGCCCTGCTTCGCACATCTTTGACAAAACATCAAGCTTTCTGGATTATACAGGGTGTAAAAAGACCCATCACATAGCTGTCAACTACGGATTCTGTACA
This sequence comes from Dasypolia templi, assembly GCA_963555695.1. Taxonomy (NCBI): domain Eukaryota; kingdom Metazoa; phylum Arthropoda; class Insecta; order Lepidoptera; family Noctuidae; genus Dasypolia; species Dasypolia templi. Next base: position 3,897,536 of record OY743137.1, on the reverse strand, counting down.
TCAAACAAAGTAACATTGCACTAAAATAATTGCTGGGAAACGACTTTTGTGGCAACGTTTGCTTGAGTAGTGCGCAATGTAACACACGCAAATCATTGAGGTAGTGGGTGCATGCAACGGTACAGGGTCGTGGGGGTACTTAAAGTTGTATTAGAACATTAAAAACTTGTTTTCGTAAAAAAATGTCGGTAAAAACTTTAAGTACCTACCTTTAGGAATTTTGACCTTCAATATCTCCGAAACCAGAAGGTTCCCAGGTATGGAACAGTTGGGAGTCTAATTTCCTACGATATGTCCGGGAAAAGTTTTTCGCCTTTCCAACCTCAGTTGGACCCATTGAGAGTTTTATCCTTATAAGAAGCAGGATCGAATGGCATCAATTTTTTTTTCTAAATTTTTAATGCCGATCTCAAAAATCCACCCTAGTCCACCCAAAGTATAGATAATATGTGAAGACGCTTTAAAATGTCCGTCCGTCGTTTTAGCGTTATAAGGTATACGTATTTCCATACATTTTGTGGACGTCCACGATAATATATTCGTATGAAATGATAAAAGCGCACAATGTCTTAATAAACGATGTGAATACCATAAATATAACAATGTAGTTTTTTTAAACATCACCAAGGTCCATTATGCAGAAGAAAAAAAACAGGGAAACAAGCATAAAAACACATTTTTAGAAATGCTCAAAATATAACGATTAATCAGTCTTGGAAGACACTGAAGTCCCTTTCGTATGAACGAGAAAATATTGCAACCAATGATAAATGGCTATTGACTATGTTTCAAATCATTGAAATATATTATAATGTTAATGATTTTACAACAACTAAGTTTAAAAAAAAGTAAATATACAAGGTGTCAGAAACATCCACGCGCAGACAGCTACCATTGATTCAGTACATAATTCTGAACCCCAGGGAGGTCTTTTTACGTCAGTTATTCTCGTCATTTGTCGCATATTATTCTTTCCTGAGCAATCGGCAGCAAGTTCGTCATGCTCCCATAGATGTCACTGCTTGCGGTAGCGTCGGGGGTCGAGTTGCCTCCTTCCCTCAAATATGGTGAGGGGGTAATGACTGATCTTTGCGTTAAACTCGCGAACGGGTGCTGCTTGTGGTGACTGGTCGTCTTGCTGACCATGGTTTTGTTATTGTTATAGTAATTGTTATGTTTATTTATTTTACTTCGTCCTAGTTTTCATTTGTGTGTACATAATCCAGCATATGTGAGCTGTCTCGCCCTTTAGGCCTCGAGGCTTTTATTTATTTATTAAGTATTGTTAACATTTTTGCTTGAGCTTATTGTCATTGTAATGGTTGGTATATTGGCGTGGCTAGCTGACATCTGGCAAATAAATTAATTTGATGGTCTGTGTCTCGTAATGTTGTTACTTTGCATACCTAGTATTGCATAGAATCAAGTTATTTCAAACTGAACTGAGCTGTGCTGCTGGACACTTCTTCCTCCAGCTAAAGCACTGGGAAGAGGGCTGTCTTATGTCATTTTGACGTTCGAAAAGTGTTGATTCTCAGCCTAATTTGAGTAAATGACTTTTGATTTTGAGTTATTAAAAAAAAACATAGCACTTTTCTATGAAACAGCTGCTTTTTTTTTAGACAACCGAACTAAATTTGCTACACTAGAGGATCTAGATCCATGTCCTGAATTCATATGTACAGTTTGCGCATCGTTATTCCAGCCACCCTGTATTCATGTAGATGACTTTTCGGAGTACAGAACACTCCGAAATCGTGATGTTTGTTGGTGATAAATTCATGATGAGACGCTCCGTTTTAGTTCGTAGAGCTTTCTTTACCTAAGGCAGCGTTAAACGGCCATAAAATAACAGCTATACAAAAACAGAGCGTTGATGAAAGCGACAGATTTACATGATAGCCGTATAAAGGCTCCCACAAACAGGCGCGACACGCGGCGCTTTTGTGTCGCGCTGTGGCGCCGCGCCTGTTAGTGGGAGCCTTAATATACCGTTTTTTTAGCGTTGAAAAAAATTGGGTATGATAAGGTGAACGGAATAGAACCTTAAGGCATAGTTTATTTTTGCAGAAATCGGTCTGGCAATAAATACTACACGTTTAAGGCACACTTTTCATACTAGAACAAGAAAAACAGTAATTTTGATAGAAATTAACCGATTAAGAAATATCGAAATTTATACGCACAAGTCGCTTGCGCATCTTGACCCACCCGCGTCCCGCGCGCTCTGTCTCTCTGATTTCAGTACTTTCAGTCACGGCGTGACGTCGCGTTGTTGCCAGTCCTTCAAATGTGTAGTATTTATTGCTAGATCAATTTCTTTGCTTGTTATTGTAAAAAAAAACTATATCTTATGCCTATTATATCCTATACCTATTATACCCTTTATTTTTCATGACGATAAAAAAATCATCCGGTATATTTTATGACGTAACCGCTTTGTTGGCTAGCCAAAGCTTCAGTGGTAGGGAAGTTCTGAAAATTGCAGTAGAATCATGAACATGATCACGTTTTGGATCAAAAGCTTTTTGTTTTAATTTTGTAACACATTCAATAATATTAAAAAACTCGACTTTCATACAAAAAAAAAAAACAATAAAAAAGTCTAATGCTCAACTTCCAAAAGTAGATGTTCTGTGAAATACATTATATTGTACTAAATGGATTTATGGGAAATTTTATTAATAATGGGAGACATTCTACGATCATGGAAAATCTTATCGATAAAGATTTCAAATCACATTTAGAGTCACACATTTTTTGTTTTATGAAAGGAACTTCTTGATAAAATTCAAAATTAGATCATTTTTTTATCTAATGAGAAAGTTAGGGCAAAGCTCATTATAGATGGCGTGACCATAGCTAGGTCCCAACGGCCTACAATGAATTTGACATTTCGTTTATTCATGTTTAGTATTATTTCACTATTTCGTTATTTTCGGTGATTCCAATATTTTAATTCAAGTATTTGACGTGGAAATTGTCAAAATATTTTCTCGTAATCACTTTTTTCAAAATCTTTCGGATATAACCTCAAACCTTGTTTTTTTATCTCTACGAATAGCTTTAAGTCACTACTTTTACTTTCGGGAAACGGTGGACTCCAATTTAGGAGTATTTAGCAACAAAGCGTCATTTTCACAAAAATAAAATAAAACCACCTCACGCCTTGTATTATTAGCCTTTGTTGGAAACTAGCTACGTCAGCGCCATTTTGACAGTTGCCATCCCAATGGTACACTTTTGTACATTAAGGACTAGATAGCACAGTCATGGTCAAAATCTACCTTAATCATTACATGATAATGTTTTCGCAATATAAATACATTTAAGTCTTAAAGAAAGATTGTGTGCCTAAATTGAAGTACATAATACCAAATGATTATTCAATAATAGTTCTAGGTACACATTGTGGGTTATATTTGATCTACTATACACATTCGACTATTAACATTATAAGGCTTGTGATCTCGGCTATACGCTGTATTATGATTATTGGCGATCAAGAGTGTTTTTACATACTTCGATTAGTTCCATTAGTTGTGAGAATTTTATGTACGCCTCTTGCAGCATGTTTCTGGAAAAAATAATTGCGTAATTAGTACTCATTTGTATGTACACATTCGAGTAGCATAATAAATGTTATAGAATATACATACAATAGTACACCTATTGTATGTATATTCTGTAACATTTATGAAGGTGTTTGTAAGTCCCTGCTCAGACCATTATGGAAGAAATGTAATTGTTGTTTACGGGGACTCTTGCCCTGGAAAAAAAATGATTTGCAAGTGGCATAGTATTTTCAAGCAAGGCAGAGACTCAATTGAAGACGATCAGCGTTTAGGTCGGCCAAATGATGCAACGTTCTCAGACAATGTTCAAAGTCAAAGTCAAAGTCAAAGCATTTATTTCAAATAGGCCCATAAAAAGGCACTTTTGAACGTCAAAATTTACATTAAAAATAAAACTGATTCTAGGCGCCACTTCCAAAAAGTAGTTTCGTATGGAGAAGAAGTGGCAAGAAACTCCACCGTTACTCTTTTAAAATGTTTTACAATATTTGTATACATTAATTATATTTCTATATGTGAAGACGATGCACCAAGAATAAAAATACTATACCACAATTGGTACAAAAAATTAAAAACAAAGCAAAGGCATATAAATTAAGGTTAGGTACATTGTGCTCACATATTTACAAACAATTGTAAAAAAATATGATTTTCCTAAAATATTAACTAGGAATACGTCAGTGTGTGAGTTGAGTAAAAATAACCAAATATACAATACAATAAGCAAACAGTATGATGTTGTCTAGCCTCTAGATTGTCCTATGGAGCAGGACCAGCATGTTTCCAAACATTCTTATCTAGGATATAATCTTCTAATTTGTAATATGCTTGATTACAAAGTGTTTTTTTAACATGAGTTTTAAACTTTCTTTCATTTAATTGCAATATTTCACCAGGTATTTTTTTGTAACATTTAACACAGTACCCCATAAAAGATCTATGTACTTTAGATAGTCTGAAAAATGGTTGATCTATTTTATTTTTATTTCTAGTGTTAATATTATGTCTATCACTTATTTTATTAAATAGATGCAGATTTTTTCTAACATACATAATATTTTCATAAATGAACTGGCAAGGTACAGTCATTATATTAATCTTCTTAAATAGTTCCCTAAGAGATTCGCGGCGACGTAGATTGTAAATGGCTCTGACAGCTCTCTTTTGCAAAATAAAAATGGATTCAATGTCAGCAGCCCGACCCCACAGTAAAATGCCGTATGATATAATGCTGTGGAAGTAGCTAAAATAAACCAAACGCGCGGTTTCAACGTCTGTTAACTGTCTTATCTTTCTAACAGCATACGCTGCCGAGCTTAGTCGCCCCGCGAGAGATGTTATATGGGGTCCCCATGGTGTGTTGAAAAACTTGTTCTCGAACTTACGCTACGCACGCCTAAAGAAAAAACACGACCGCAGAGATGACCGCAAGGACTATACACGATACTACTATTCATCTACGACCATTTAGAATTTTCTTCATGATCAACTGCCACATGACTGAAGTCAGTGCGAGGCGGCGCGGGCTGGCGCGAGCGAGGGTTGGGCGGACGTGAGTTGGGGCGTCGCGGCGGGGGAAGCGGCGCGGGCTCGCACGAGCGTGGGTCGGGCGGACGTGAGTTGGGGCGTCGCGCCGGGGGAAGCGGCGCGGGCTCGCACGAGCGTGGGTCGGGCGGACGTGAGTTGGGGCGTCGCGGCGGGGCGAGGCGGCGCGGGCTAGCGCGAGCGTGGGTCGGGCGGACGTGAGTTGGGGCGTCGCGGCGGGGCGAGGCGGCGCGGGCTAGCGCGAGCGTGGGTCGGGCGGACGTGAGTTGGGGCGTCGCGGCGGGGCGAAGCGGCGCGGGCTAGCGCGAGCGTGGGTCGGGCGGACGTGAGTTGGGGCGTCGTGGCGGGGCGAGGCGGCGCGGGCTAGCGCGAGCGTGGGTCGAGCGGACGTGAGTTGGGGCGTCGCGGCGGGGCGATGTGGCGCGGGCTAGCGCGAGCGTGGGTCGGGCGGACGTGAGTTGGGGCGTCGCGGCGGGGCGAGGCGGCGTGGGCTAGCGCGAGCGTGGGTCGGGCGGACGTGAGTTGGGGCGTCGCGGCGGGGCGAGGCGGCACGGGCTAGCGCGAGCGTGGGTCGGGCGGACGTGAGTTGGGGCGAGGCGGCGCGGGCTAGCGCGAGCGTGGGTCGGGCGGACGTGAGTTGGGGCGTCGCGGCGGGATGGAGCGGCGCGAGCTCGCACGAGCGTGGGTCGGGCGGACGTGAGTTGGGGCGAGGCGGCGCGGGCTAGCGCGAGCATGGGTCGGGCGGACGTGAGTTGGGGCGAGGCGGCGCGGGCTAGCGCGAGCGTGGGTCGGGCGGACGTGAGTTGGGGCGAGGCGGCGCGGGCTAGTGCGAGCGTGGGTCGGGCGGACGTGAGTTGGGGCGAGGCGGCGCGGGCTAGTGCGAGCGTGGGTCGGGCGGACGTGAGTTGGGGCGAGGCGGCGCGGGCTAGTGCGAGCGTGGGTCGGGCGGACGTGAGTTGGGGCGAGGCGGCGCGGGCTAGTGCGAGCGTGGGTCGGGCGGACGTGAGTTGGGGCGTCGCGGCGGGACGGAGCGGCGCGGGCTCGCACGAGCGTGGGTCGGGCGGACGTGAGTTGGGGCGAGGCGGCGCGGGCTAGCGCGAGCATGGGTCGGGCGGACGTGAGTTGGGGCGAGGCGGCGCGGGCTAGCGCGAGCGTGGGTCGGGCGGACGTGAGTTGGGGCGAGGCGGCGCGGGCTAGTGCGAGCGTGGGTCGGGCGGACGTGAGTTGGGGCGAGGCGGCGCGGGCTAGTGCGAGCGTGGGTCGGGCGGACGTGAGTTGGGGCGAGGCGGCGCGGGCTAGTGCGAGCGTGGGTCGGGCGGACGTGAGTTGGGGCGAGGCGGCGCGGGCTAGCGCGAGCGTGGGTCGGGCGGACGTGAGTTGGGGCGAGGCGGCGCGGGCTAGTGCGAGCGTGGGTCGGGCGGACGTGAGTTGGGGCGAGGCGGCGCGGGCTAGTGCGAGCGTGGGTCGGGCGGACGTGAGTTGGGGCGTCGCGGCGGGACGGAGCGGCGCGGGCTCGCACGAGCGTGGGTCGGGCGGACGTGAGTTGGGGCGAGGCGGCGCGGGCTAGCGCGAGCATGGGTCGGGCGGACGTGAGTTGGGGCGAGGCGGCGCGGGCTAGCGCGAGCGTGGGTCGGGCGGACGTGAGTTGGGGCGAGGCGGCGCGGGCTAGTGCGAGCGTGGGTCGGGCGGACGTGAGTTGGGGCGAGGCGGCGCGGGCTAGTGCGAGCGTGGGTCGGGCGGACGTGAGTTGGGGCGAGGCGGCGCGGGCTAGTGCGAGCGTGGGTCGGGCGGACGTGAGTTGGGGCGAGGCGGCGCGGGCTAGTGCGAGCGTGGGTCGGGCGGACGTGAGTTGGGGCGAGGCGGCGCGGGCTAGTGCGAGCGTGGGTCGGGCGGACGTGAGTTGGGGCGAGGCGGCGCGGGCTAGTGCGAGCGTGGGTCGGGCGGACGTGAGTTGGGGCGAGGCGGCGCGGGCTAGTGCGAGCGTGGGTCGGGCGGACGTGAGTTGGGGCGAGGCGGCGCGGGCTAGTGCGAGCGTGGGTCGGGCGGACGTGAGTTGGGGCGAGGCGGTGCGGGCTAGTGCGAGCGTGGGTCGGGCGGACGTGAGTTGGGGCGAGGCGGCGCGGGCTAGTGCGAGCGTGGGTCGGGCGGACGTGAGTTGGGGCGAGGCGGCGCGGGCTAGTGCGAGCGTGGGTCGGGCGGACGTGAGTTGGGGCGAGGCGGTGCGGGCTAGTGCGAGCGTGGGTCGGGCGGACGTGAGTTGGGGCGAGGCGGCGCGGGCTAGTGCGAGCGTGGGTCGGGCGGACGTGAGTTGGGGCGAGGCGGCGCGGGCTAGTGCGAGCGTGGGTCGGGCGGACGTGAGTTGGGGCGAGGCGGCGCGGGCTAGTGCGAGCGTGGGTCGGGCGGACGTGAGTTGGGGCGAGGCGGCGCGGGCTAGTGCGAGCGTGGGTCGGGCGGACGTGAGTTGGGGCGAGGCGGCGCGGGCTAGTGCGAGCGTGGGTCGGGCGGACGTGAGTTGGGGCGTCGCGGCGGGGCGGAGCGGCGCGGGCGGGAGGACGGCGGTCGGGTTTTGGAACTAGTGTCTATTGGAAGTCGCCACGCCCCCGAAAGTAAGCGTGGCGAACGGATACGGGGCTATGCCTCCTGGCTGCGGGTGCTATGCGTTGGCCCGTAAGTACGGACCCCTCATATAGTATGCCCCTGGCAATGATAATTGAGCGCACGTGTAAAGTGCGCGCGCCCATGTGAGTGGTTGCTATGAAAACATGGAATGGAACCGACTTGGGTGAAACTTAGTATTTATAACTGTATCAAGTCACCAAGTAGACCCCCACCCCACCTCCCAACCCCCTAACAAGTGGTGCTGCTGAGCCCATCAATCAGTGCACTCCGGAAATTGGATGTTGTATGTGAATCCTATGCTGCGACACATGGGCTTACATACAACGTCAAGAAATCGCAAATGGTGATTTTTAAGAGCAAACATGCATCGTTAGGTAACGTTCCTCCAGAGACTATAAGTGGGACACCAGTGCAGCGTGTTGCAGAGGTTATGTACCTAGGACATGTGATCACGGAGGACTTATCTGATGATGCAGATTTGGACAGGGAGCGTAGGGCGTTGGCGGTTCTGTGGAATATGGTAGCCCGCAGGTTTGCACGCTATAGTGGGGATTTGAAGGTGTATCTTTTTAAGGCCTACTGCCAAACCTTCTACACGTGCAGCTTGTGGGTGAAGTATACGCAGAGGGCCTACAACACACTACGCGTTCAGTATAACAATGGATTTGGGATGTTGATGGGGCTTCCGCGCTTCTGCAGTGCCTCGCAGATGTTCGCGGAAGCCCGTGTTGATGATTTCCATACCATCATGAGAAAAAGGGCGGCGTGGATAATGGGTAGGTTGCGCGGAAGCTCCAACAGGATCCTAAAAAACATTGTTAGACAAGGTGGACAGCACCTTTAATAGGCACTGGATGCAGAGACACGTGCCAACTTGTGTTGAGACACTTACATATCAGTTGTTGTTAGGTTAGTTTGAAAGTTTCACTAACATAGTTTTTAAGTCGTTGTTACTAATACTATTTGGATTGTGTGTTAATTAATGTATGATCCGAAATAAACGTTATATTTAATAAACCACAGACCACCTCTTCGTGAGAGGGAGTGGGATTCACAATGGGGACCCAATCTGGGTTAGAAAATGTTATAGTTTTTTTTAAAATCACATTTGCTTTTTTTATATCTTGATTTCAATGCGGTTTCTTTTTATCAGGTTTTGTTTAACCGGGGTTATTCTTTGGTCTGATATTTCATGTACATCTGTTCTGCTATTTTGAGATCACCATTGTAGTACGTACCTGCACTTAGTACAGAAGACGGCTAGCCTGCTCTTGTTGATATACTCGTTGTCCATACAAATCAGTGATAAACTGTCTCTGAAGGCACGCTCGAGGTCTTCTACGCAAGCATCCGGAGTATCTGAACTTAGCACCCTGTAAGAAAAAAGGGTTGATTTTTATTGAATAACATGACGCCTGATGCGCCAGTTATAACTAGGTCGCATGTAATAAGGGGCGAGCCTATTGCCATCAACCGCACACAGGGAACATATCCAAACTTCGGGTTGCTCCTGAGAAATTCCTCGTGGCTTAATCAAATAAAACTTTGCCTTCCTAGGAATCGCACCCAAAACCTCATTCTTAACAGTAGCGCTTGCCACCACTAGAGCATCGAGGCAATTAATACAAAGAACAATGGCGGCTAATTATTTGAACAATAAAAGCTTGTTACATAAATAAAAAATATTGTAAAATGTTCGATCCTAATTCCTAAATACATTCTATAAAAGTTTTTATATTTTAAACTCCGTGGTTAATAAATATCGAGCGTTTCATTCTTTGGTTTTTAGCGTTAAATATGAATTTTAAAACAACAAATCTCAACAATGTTGCCAACTGAATGCTTTTACCGCGATCTAGAACTTTTTCTAGCTGTGGACTGCAGTTATACGTCTAAGAAATACGTACTACGAGGTGGCTGGTGGTATAAATAAATTGACCTAAACGCAATACCTATTTATTTACTATGTCGTCGTTTGAAAGAGGTAACAAGTTTTTTGTTTTAGTTGTCCGAATGAATTATTAAAATGGCAACTCGGACTTTGCGTTGTTAGCAACACTGACAGTGACAGTTGCTCTCGAGCCGTTGTTTTTTTTTCCCCTTTTGGCTTCGCACGGTTTGTGCATTCAGCCAGTGTCACGTTTAGTTTATTACGAAGGAAACAAAGCTAGGGAAACGAAATTATAATATTTACAATAAGTTATAACGGGATTTAGGGATAACATCTATAGGATCAGTATTCATAACAGTGATACCATCATGAATAATGAACTAAAATTATCTAAAATTAATTACTAAAAGTAATGAAGGATACTATACATTTATATACAGGAAAGCTATTTGTACAAAGTAAAGAACGTATTGAGGTAGGGAAAGGAGGTTACTGAGTGAGAAAGGATGAACGGTTATTTATGGGACAGGAGAAAAAAATGTGATCTAAGTCACCTACTTCTGTGCCACCTGTTGTTATGTTTGGGTTACAGATGACTTGCTTTATTTCTATATTAAATTATTCATTATTTTATCATTTATTCAAGAAACGAAAATTCACACGATTGACGATAGACAAAAAACTTTAATACATAAAAGTTGTTTCAAATTCAAAATTCCCGCCAAGAAGACTAGTCTCATTATTTATTAACAACGGAGTTTTTTGACGAAAATCTTTTCTAATATAAGTCCAGGAACTTATTGCGAACATTTTGCGGTAGTTTTCATCAATGTAACAAGGTTTTTTACTTCAAATAAAATGATGTATGGGCACCTGCCATTGTTCTTTATTTAATACTGTTGATACACTTGATATACAATCATTTATCGTAATTCAGTATGTTTATTTACAACTTAATAAGATCATTAGGGTCCATAATGTATATAGTCGGGCATAGAAAAATAGTAAAATAGTTGGAGTGAGGAAGCTTTAAAACGTAACTATTCTTATTTGTTTTTTTTTTCTTATTCTCTCTATATTTTTGCAGTCAACCGCTGCGCAATGGGGAGTATATTAATGTAGTATGCGTAAAAGCCGCTTGTTTAAAAGAAATTGAAAGTGACAGCTAGCTGTCAGGACGTTGGATAGCAGCGACATCTGAAGTGAGCCTGTGGCAGTTTTTATCCCCGTTCCTAGAAACGGTCGCGTCGATCATGTGCTCGTCAACGATAGCTTTTGGTTAGGACGTGGTCTTACGAAAAATCCAATAGCTTTACCTACATCGTGCAAACCTTATACAAAAAAACTAACCCTTTAATAGCGAGTGTGAAGGCAGTGATTTGATTGGTGAACAACATCAGTTTGCTGGTCAACGCTTCTAAAGGTTCGTCGCCTGGCCATTTGTCTTCTATGTTGTGAGGCACACCGATGCGGGTCGATAGTTTGGCACTGAAACGAAGGTTGTTTTAAAAATGTTACTAAGATTCAATAAAGTAACTCAAAACTGAAACAGGCACAGGCACGTTTGAATTGTCAAGGTCGGTCGGTCAGACAAATGAAGCTAGTTGCCCATTCCAAAGCGTAGTAGGTACTTATGGAGAAGAACGGGCAAGAAACTCCACAGGCACTCTTTCAAATCAATTTATGGTGACAAAATATTGGTTACATCATTCATGTTGAAATCATGCATGTGAGAACAATGCAGAACTTTAAAAGCGTCCGTAATAAAAAGATAAAACAATGCAAATATTAAATTAACTTATAAGAAGCCGTGGCAGCTAAGAGATGACCTGACCCTACTGACAGCGCCTGAAAGTCTGACAACCAGTCTCAACAGGGAGTATCGTGTTGAGGAAGTCAGATAAGCAGTCGTGCCACGTATAATAAAAATTCTGACTATAAGCATGGGGTCTCAACTCAAACAAATTATAATTTGTCTTGAAAAAAAATCATTGATGGCAGCATAGGGAACCATTATGAAATTAGCAATCGTTAAAAAGCGATATACGGCGAATTTTCGCTGAGTTATGATTGGCAAAAGTCACTCATAATGCACAAATAAAATAAAAAGGAAGTCTTCAATTCGAACCCATATAATGATAAAAGTAGCCATCTATTAATCATTTTGTTTAGAGTTTTTTGTAATAGATGGCGTTTTACTCAATTAGTCCTGTCATCGCACTTTCCAAATTTGTTACTTATTTAAATCAACCAAGTTTATTTTTTATTATTGTCTCCTTAATTACATTTAAAACCTTATAAATTACATTTTTAAATATACTTTCAAAACTCTGAAAAAAAATACATTTAAAAATATAAAAAATAGTATCCCACCGGTATCGGGAACAGGGTCCAAGCTACCGGCGGTCAGGGCTCCAGAGAGAGGAACCTCCTAACAATGCGAGCCGTGTCCAGAAGTACCGCTTTCTGAATCAAGCCCTTGATCCAGCTGCCCAACGAGAGCCTCCTCTGGTGTTTGTCGAGGCTCTTGGCTATTAAGCCATTGGCTGTCACGACTATCGGCACAATGATTGCTGAGTCCACATCCCACATGTCGACAACCTCGCGAGCCAAATCAAGATACTTTATTTCTTTATCTTTCTCGGCTTTCACGAGGTTACCGTCATGCGGGACCGTTATGTCAACAATCATTGTGCGCCGCTCTTATTATTGTTATTGTTAACATAGAAATATAAAAGAAATCTAATAACATGTTTTTCTGAACCCGGAACTATAAAACTGTATACAAAAAGGATTGCACGAAACGTTTTAAAAGTAGGTCGACTCCTAGATGGCGCTGTAAAACTAGTCTCTGGCAATTAGTGAGTCACTGATGCTGCCATCTGTTGAAAAAGGGACGAAGAAAAATTGCCAGCTCAATAGCCAGACTTATAGAGGTTTCATTTCTTTGTATAGGATTGGGTATCTGTACGTAGTATTATATTATCTGTGCTAGATGCCAACCCCGGGAAAATTCAAGGCAGATGATGAGATTACTCACCAAAAACTGGACATGACAGTCCACACATTCTCGAAGGCGTCTATGACCATCAGCTCACCATGCTTCTCGTCCTCTGCGTCAACGGAGCGGTCGTTCAGAAGACGGTCTACTGTGATCTTGGCTAGTTCCATGTATTCCGGTATTATCTGGCACTTCTTCGCCACTTCTAAGCATAAGTCTTTGAAGTTTGAGACCTCGGATTCTGTTAGGGATTTAGAATCTGAAAAATAAGTACAGGTTCTAAAGCGTTTTATTGGGGGATATATTGTGTTATTTACATCGTTCTTAACGTTCTTTAAACTTAGCAAAAAGTTATGAAACTGCTTCTGTATTTTTGTTTTATCAAGCCAATTGTACAAAAGAATAAAACAACGGGGCTAGTGCAATTTTCTGAGTTCATTCGCCTAATTTGGAGTCTGGTTAAATTAAGCTGGGGTTGGTGCATTTCATTCATTCATCACTCCTGTATCCTCCTCTCAAGGGTATGCAAAGGTGCATACTACACCTTTTGCACAAGTTATGACAATTATAAGCCTCATTTTTGTAATAGAACTCGTAGTTCTAAATCTAGATCTCCAGGCTACTACTGAGAATTTTATGAATACCTGATCTGGTGAACGAACCTAGGTCCCCGAAGTGACGATCAGAAGTCACACTCGCGATCACAAGATCAACGAGGCAGTTATCAACCACTATTAATTTAATCGGTTGAAGGACACTGAACGAGACACAACACGAGTTTCAATTTTTTAACGTCCCCCAGACGTTAAAAATTTAAAAGTGTTAATGATTGAGTTCTTTAAATTTCGTATTAAATGGTAAATGAAACTTTTCGTGGCCCACTTGGAAGTTCCTGAACCGTCTCCGAACCCAAGTGGGAAGGTCTTACACCTTCCCACTTGGGTTCGGAGACGGTTTCACGTTCACGAACTTCGTAAAGTGGGGCTACTCCGACGGAACGGCAGCAGGGTGTGGATGTGGAGCTAAGTCACAAGCTATGCTCCACCTCCTATCCTGCAGTCAAAGTGACCTCTGCGCTGCCACCGATGACTCCGTGGAAGTGGCAACAGTAGGGATGGGCGACATGTTTTAACAATCGAAAGAATCGAAGTCGTTAAAATAAACTATCGAGTCAAATATCGACTTGCCGTTCTACAAAACAATCGAGATGTTTTTCGATTGTTTCGAGTCAACGGAATCGACCGCCAGTTTTCGATTGTTCGAAGAATTCGTTTGGATTCGCAATCACAACACAAGTCAAGAACTCGCGAAACTCTAACCATCGAGGAACAACTCGCGAATTAACGCGCCATGCGCCAGTCGCAATAACAGACCGAGTCAGGCTCGAGTCCAAGTCGAAACAATCGTGAACCATCGAGATGTTCGAACAATCGAAAAAACCTCTCGCCATCGCGCATCGCCAGGCAGTATTTGAACATCTGTCGTGCCATCGATACGAAGAAGAATGATAAAAGATTTTATTCATGTAAGTAGGTTTGTACAAACACTTTTAAATGTCGATCATATTTAAAAAAAACCGGCCAAGTGCGTGTCGGACCACACACAATGAAGGGTTTTCAGACTTTTTCCTTTACTTGCGCTGTAAGACCTTGCTTCTCATCAAATTTCATGATTCTCGGTCAACGGGAAGCACCCTATAGGTTTTGATTTATTTGCGAGTGTCAAAATATGTTGCATAAATGGCCGTATTTTTTTATTGCGTTGATGAGCTTGACTATTACAGAGCTTCAAGGGACCGCATTTCATTTTAATTTAAACTTGATACCTCCACGCGTTCCTGAGAAAAAGTGCCTTGACAGACTGACAGGCAGACGGACGAACAATGAAGTGATCCTATAAAGGGTTCCGTTTTTTCCTTTGGAGCTACGGAACCCTAAAAACAGATGAGGCGGCGTTTTCAATCTGATTACTCTGAGAAGAAAACCCAAAAAAAACTCAGAGGTCACAGTCTCTCTTACAAAGTGCAGACATAATCTTACCTTTACTATGCATTAATACAGTATTTTAATCCTTACCTTTACTATCAACAGAAGTCAAAGCGCTCTTCAAGTCGGTGATAACATGCTCTATCCTCGGGAACACCTCGTTGAACACCGCTATCCAATGTTTGAGCAAACATTGCAACACGTCCGCCAACGTCCAAGGAGGCGCCTTGAACAGCACATGCTCCCATAAGTTGTTGTATTTCGCGCGCATTTCATTCTGGAACGATAGAAGGACAATGTTTAACTGGAATAGGGATGATGAGTACTATTAAAAATTTTCGTAAAAATAATGTAATTTAAAATAATACATTAAAAAAGATAATCGAAAAAATCTGTAAATCTGCACTATCATAGAAGTGACGTCACGACTACGTTACTTAATACTAGCGCCGTACATTGTCCGTACCGCGCGAAAACTTACGACGCGTTGAAATTATAGGTATATAATGTGAGAACGATGTAAGAAAGGCCTAAAAGTAGTATCATTTATTTTCCTATGACAACTCCATAATTAAAAAATATATATGCGTATCGGAAGAGTCATGAATTGACAATAAAACACAAGTGTGAAGTGGGCGCGCTTCGACAGAGTATTCTGGCCGCAACACTTATCTACGCCGCCTTGCCGCAATCGGCCCTCTGTCCCGTCATGCTTATTACAGATATTTAAATTATAAGAGTTCTGTTACAATTTATTATGGTTTATTGTTAAGTAAAACACATTCTATCGACATACAGAATTATGCACCAGTGCTCCCAACAAAAAACACATACCTCTAAAATATTAGCCAGCAGTTGATAGATAGTAGCCTGGTAATGCTTCAGATTGTCGAACGCGTCAGGATCCGACTCTTGAGGAGTAGACTCCAGCAGACCCTTCAGCTCTGAGAGCCCTAAGCTCTTGATGTTATTAATGCTTGCCTTACTGCATAGGTTCTTGTCGTTTGACAGTAGGATCTGGGGAAGACGGGTTCTTTGGGTGAGAAGTTTTTGCTGGTCAGTCAGGCCAGATAATCTGAGAATAAATATTAATTAACTACGCAATCTACACAAAGACACAATCGTTTATCTTTTGTATCTACGAAATCGGGCTACGAGTACTTTATAAGTTGAAACACAGTATGTTACAAACAAAATCAATCTTTAAAGGATAGTGCTCTAGCTCTCTCCACACCTGTTTGACAGGATGATGTGAATATGTGCGTTAATAAGGCTAGATAATACACGGGAGTGACGTGAAAAACAATCGAAATTCATGTACCTGCCAATAAACTTCAAACCTAAACAGGTTCGGAAAGAATACTTGCTCATATCACTACTTATATCTAATATATAAAATTCTCGTGTCACAGTTTTCGTTGCCATACTCCTCCGAAACGGCTTGACCGATTTTGATGAAATTTTTTGTGCTTATCCGGTATCTATAAGAATCGGCCAATATCTATTTTTAAAAAAAAAAAAAATTTGCAAAACAACGTTTGCGGGGTCAGCTAGTTATATATAAGATAAGTGCCATGCTTAGTATTCTCTTCAATCCGCCCCAAAACTACTCTTATGAAAACACCCGACTTCCAAAAAACAAAACTTGAAAAATAACTTTAATTTCGGAAGTGTTTTGGATTTGTATTTTCGTTTTTTTCTACCGACTTCCCAAATTAAAATTGTCAGTTGGTTTTTTTTATGTAAAAAGTTTTTATTTATCAAGTTTTTGTTGTGTAGCACACAAATTAGTATACCAATAATAATAAGTATACCTAAAATAAGAAATAACAGTGTCAGAAAGTTATTATAACACCATCAAAACACACTAAGTAGACAAATACTTATTATTGAAGCTAACTAAAAAAACTACCCAAGCAAAGTAAATAACATTACTCTCTCCATGAAAAAAAACGAAATCGATTCAAAACAGCCTGAGATATCGCGTAACAAAACACACAAATACAGACGAATTGTGACTTTCCTCCTTTTGGCAGTTGATAAAAAATTGGTTTTATACTAATAATACAAGGCCCTATATGGAGTACCTAAAGTTAATTCATTGATCCATTTGCATGTCCCAAAGTCCAGTCTTCACTGTCTTCCTAGGCTGGTTATGATGACATCAGAGTATGATGACAATGGAGTGTGATGACATCAGAGTATGATAGGATCATCTTACCACTGACTTCCCCCTCTCGGCCTGCTGAAGAGCGCAGTTCAGGATCTCGTCGTCTGGTGACTCGCAAGGGTATATGTGCGAGTTTGCATCGCGGAGTGGTTGACCTGCACATGACATACGACGATTTCACATTATAAAAAAATGCAGCCACTTAAGACCGTGCGTTCATTCCGCACGGGCTGGCAACCTCGCATTTCTAGTGGTTTTTTGTGATTATATTATAATAAATTTAAAACAAAGTACTATTTTTTTTCAGGCAAGCACTGGATCGTTGCAATATAAGTTTGTATGCAATTTTTTTTAGTTATTTTGGTATTTACTCATAAAAATTTGAATATTGTCAATCATTTTTCTATTTGCAGTACTCATTACATTTAAATATTTGAGAGTTAATGTTAAAAATAATTCGATCTAGCGATTCGAAATGCGACGTTGCCAGCCCGCGCGGGATGAACGCTCTTAAGATACCTCTAAAGATAATCATTGCCCTGCCAATTTATTTAGGGTGGTCTTTTTCTTCCAATCAGTATCCTCTCGGTAGTCACCCATTTTCTTAGCCATATCATCTCTCACACAGTTCATCCATCATTCCTTTTACTTCTATAATTATCTACTGTTAACTTCAAAAATAGTAGGAATGAATTGAATGAATGAATTGATGAATGAAGTGAATGAATGGATGAATGACGTGAATGAATGGATGAATGATGTGAATGAATGAATTAATGAATTAATGAATTAATGAAGTGAATTAATGGAGTGAATGACTGCAAGAATTAAATGCACTCATTATCAAAAAAAAAGTTCACTCTAAAGGGATCGGGTGATAACAATTAACAGAAAAATAGTTGACAAAAATCTATGCTATGAATTTTAAAAACTACGGGCATTAATAAAAATCGAGAAAATCTACTGCCTGTGAATCGACCTATCACCCGACTCCGACTTATTTTTTTTTTTTTTTTGGGTGGGAAATCATCAAATGACTTCTCCCGCTCTGGGTGGAGCGGGAGGGCGTGTCAGACTTTTACTGACTAAAACCCACCCGTGTTCCTTCAGTTGCTTGTGCCAGGGCCACGGTTTTCTCTGTGGAATAACCCGCGACCCTGAGGCGTCGGCCCTATCGGACCCCGTCATTTTGTGCTGACATCTCTTTGAGGCGCGCGTGGAACACAACGCGCCGTCGACCCGGGCCTGGTCCTTACCGGACGGCGAGCTACCCATGGCTCGCCGTCCGCAAGCCCGCGCCTACGGTGGCCGGGAATCTGCTTGCGATTCCCGACGCCCAGGGCGTCTCCTGCGGCGACTAGGGGCGTGAGGGCGCAAGGCTCTCTGCCTCACGCGCTCCGCCTCCTCCTTTGCGAGCATTACTGCTTCGCAGAAGTTTACGGCTTTCCATTCCCTCTCGCTCCGTACCATGGCCTGGACCAGGGCCGGACGCGAGAGATCGCCGCCGCCAATCGCCTCCGCGAGGACACTGCGGTGCTCCGCCCAAGCTGGGCATACCTCCACCGTATGCTCCACCGTGTCCTCCGGGCGATCCACACAATGGTGACACCCGGGCGTTTCCTCCCGCCTTATGCGAAACAGGAACCTCCCGAAACAACCGTGTCCGGTGAGGACCTGTGTCAGGCGGAAGGTGAGGACGCCGTGGCGCCTCTCCAACCACTCCTCAAAGAGGGGACTTACCGCCGCTATTGTGGCGTGCCCAGCACTGGGTTGCGACAATCGCACCCTCCATGTCGCCATGAGATCCCGCCGGAGCTCTGTCCGCTGTACCGTGATTTGTCGCGGCAGCGGAGTTACACCCCGGCGTTTTGCTTCCTCGCGCCACTCCCATACGTGCGCGAGGGCTTTTGCCTCCAGATCCCATGGCGGACCCGACTCCGACTTGACGTCGACTTACGGGACAATCTGAACAATACGTACAAGGTTATAGCTTACCTCGTATCCTGCTAGTCTCCGGCAAGGACTTGTAAAGATAGTCCATGGCAGCTTTAGCTCGCTTCCATATCGCGCCGTTGCAGTTATTATTGTCTTTCAGTCGGTCCAGCTCGTTGACAACCCGCCAAGGGACCAGCAGGGTTGGCTGTTCTGCGTATCCTGGAAGCAGGTGCAGAAGAGCAGGTGTTATTATCGTTTATTCACCATGGTGCCCACAAAGTAATGTCCTGCTCAAATGCAATTTAAGTTTGAACGGCAAATGGCAAATGCAAAAGGTTCTTTCCTCAAAAGACCATTTCAGACACCAATCTATATGGTCTTCACATGATCTGACCAAGATTATGTCTTGACTTTAAAAGAGACTGTGACCTCTGAGTTTGTTTCGACCTTTCTTCTCAGAGTAGTCAAATAGAAACCGCCGACCTCATCTAGTTTAAAAAAAATGTTTGACGTGTAAAAGTGTTTGTACAAACCTACTTACAGTAATTAAATCATTTATCATATAGCGATGTATTGTAATTGAGGCCTATGTCGAACAATGGACCGCTGATGGGCCGAGTTGATTGGTTGATCGATTGAATATAATTCATGTGCATTTAAAATGATCGTAAAATCGATTTTTACAGATCTAAGATCTGTAATGTTTCAGACTTAAGGTCCATATTTTGTTAGTATATGGATGTTAGTAACAATAGTGCTTAGGTTACTAGGTTAGTATTGTTAGCTTTTACAAAAATTAACTATTTAAGTCCTATAACCTTGGCCACCCAGTGCCCCTGAAAGGGACAGTCCGCTCTGGACGCGATCATTTTCAGAAATTTAATGAGAATTTTAATGCTCAGCATGTGGTCCTGGGTTCGATTCCCAGATCGGTCAAAGTGTTTCGCATAAGGCGGGAGGGAACTCACGAATGTTCCCGGGAGCTGGAGGCAAAAGCCCATGCGCACGTTTGGGAGTGGCGCGAGGAGGTTACTCCGGAGTGTAACTCCGCTGCCTCGAGAAATCACAGACAGAGCTCCGGCAGGATCTCATGGCGACATGGAGGGTGCGATTGTCGCAACCCAGTGCTGGGCACGCCACATTAGCGGCGATAAGTCTCCTCTTTGAGGAGTGGCGTCCTCACCTTCCGCCTGACACAGATCCTCACTGGACACGGTTGTTTCGGGAGGTTCCTGTTTCGCATAAGGCAGGAGGAAACGCCTGGGTGTCACCATTGTGTGGATCGCTCGGAGGACACGGTGGAGCATACGGTGGAGGTCCGCCCAGCTTAGGCGGAGCACCGCAATGTCCTCGCGGAGGCGATCGGCGGCGGCGATCTCTCGCGTCCGGCTCTGGTCCAGGCCATGGTACAGAGCGAAAGGGAATGGAAAGCCGTAAACTTCTGCGAAGCAGTAATGCTCGCAAAGGAGGAGGCGGAGCGCGTGAGGCAGAGAGCCTTGCGCCCTCACGCAGTCTGCAAGTAGAAGTCTGACACGCCCTCCCGCTCCACCCAGAGCGGGAGAAGCCACTTGATCATTTTCCAACCAAAAAAAAAAGGTCAAAGTGTTTTTGGGTTTTTCTATCTAGAATTTCTCAGTAGCAGCCCGAAGTCTGGATTTGTGCCCGGTTGATGGCAATAGGCTCGCCCCCTATTACATGGGACTTAAGCATAACTGGCGAAATGTGGGTGTGCTACACGTACACCTATGCCTAACGCTTTGGGATTACAGAGATAATGTTATGTTATGTTTTTTTTTTAATGTTTATCTGTTTGTAATCTATATAAATATATATACTAATAAATGTACTCATATCTATACTAATACTAGCTTACTCCGCAAACATTGTTATGCTTCTTTCTTATTTTTTTTTAAATAGATGGTGTCCGTATCTCAGACATGCACACAAAATTTCATACAAATCGGTCCAGCCGTTTCGGAGGAGTTTGGTAACAAACATTACGACAAGAGATTTTTATATATTAGACTAGCTGACCCTGCAAACGTTGTTATGCTTCTTTTTTTTATAGATGTCGGCCGATTCTCAGACCTACTGAATATACACATAAAATATCACAAGAATCGGTCCAGCCGTTTCAGAGAAGTTTGGATCAAATACCGTGTCGCAAACACGAGAATTTTATATATTAGTAGAAGTAGACTAGGTGACCCCGCAAACGATGTTTTGCTTCTTATTTTTGTTTTTTTTTTTAAAACAGATGTTGGCTGATTCTCAGACCTACTGCATTACACACAAAACTTCATAAGAATCGGTCCGGCCGTTTCGGAGGAGTTTGGTAACAAACACCGTGTCGCAAACACGAGAGTTTTATTTATTAGTAGAAGTAGAGCTGACCCTGCATTTTTGAAAAACAGATGTTGGCCGATTCTCAGACCTACTGAATATACACCCAAAATTTCATAAGAATCGGTGCAGCCGTTTCGGAGGAGTTTGGTAACAAACACCGTGTCGCAAACACGAAAATTTTATATATTAGTAGATTATATAGAGATAAGTTATAAGTTTGTTTGTACGTTTGTATGTAGGGAGAAACCTATGGACCTTCCGGTCGGGTTTTGAAAGATCATTTTTGCATTTGATAGTGCAACTCTTGAGGGAGGTTACAGGCCACTTAACATCACGCTTGGACCTTAACGAGCCGAGCAAAAAGATTATTTTTGCATTTGATAGCCCAATTCTTGAGGGGGTTACAGGCAACTTAACATCACGCTTGGACCTTAACGAGCCGAGCAAAAAGATTATTTTTGCATTTGATAGCCCAATTCTTGAGGGAGGTTACAGGCAACTCAACATCACGCTTGGACCCTTACGAGCCGAGCGAAAAGAAAAAAGTCTGAAAGATCGGAATTGAGACCCGGCCGAGATGCAATCGCTTTTAATAACAGGATTAGATTAACTTTGCTGGATAGAAAAAAAAAAACAAACTTACTACAAAATTAAATGTTTGGTAATCACAGTTACAAAACAAACGTTTTTTTTCTTATTTTCATATAGTTGAATCGATAGTAAGATTGTTTAGCACACTTCGCTGAGTTTGTCTTGTAAAAATACTTGTGTTTAAATACCTCAACCACTCGCGAGCCTACTTCAGTTGGCTTCGTTCGACCATAGGGACTTAAAGTGTTTGTTTGTTTATTTGAACGCACTAATCTCTGGAACTACAAGACGGATTGGAAAAAATATTTTTGCGTTTGATAGCCCAATTCTTGAGGAAGGCTATTGGCTATTTTAATTTAACATCACGCGAAGATTCTTTAGAGCCGAGCAAACAAAAAGAGTTCAGAACGTGGGTCGGGGGAGCAAGATATTTCACGCGGACAAAGACGCAGGCAGAAGCAAGTATTGCATATTGTAGCTGTTTGTTGTTCCTATTTATAAAACAAAAATAAAAGAAATCTAAATGAGATCCACATTTAAAAAAAATATAAGTAAGGTTTGGGCGAACATTCTGTGTCTACATTGTGACCTACATTATCGACTTTTAACTTATAGTAACATACATAATTTAAACAACTGCAATGCCCCCACGATCCTGAGTTGTGGATCCTGGGTTGCCAACCCTACTATATAATATACCTACTATATTAATAATATATCCTACTATATTAGGCCCAAATACTATATTTAAAATAAAATAAAATAGTTGGCGAAACTACTATATTTTCATTTTAACTTATTACGGCCAGTATTAATCTCATAACAGCTTAATTAATAGTATTTTGTTATCTTAATTTAGAGTGAAATAATAGTTAAAAACCTGTAGGCTCAGAAAGCATTATTTTTTTTGTAAGTAAATAGTTTTTCCAAACATGCCTTTTTATTATTTTTGCCATCTACTATATACTACATAGTAGATAGCAAAAAAATAAAAAAGCCATGTTTAAAATATTTTTGAAATTCTATAACTGTTTTTTTTACTGGCAACCCTAGACCTAATGTAAGGTAGTTATCATTTATTCAGCACATCGATCAATGTAATAACGAATACTTTCTACGAATATCTTATCGCATGACTGCAGTTCATGGTCTTTAGACCATGAACTGCAGTTGCTGTCGATTTTTGTTCGTTTTAATTTGATTTGTTCTTTCTTTAGAAAGAACAATTAAAATTACTCCTATACAAGTCGATTTCATGCCCTATGTTTTTAAGTTTTTATTTCAAGAGATAATATTTTGTGTCAGAGAAATAGACAAATGCGTGTTGTAGCTTTATTCCTAGGAAATGTTCAAGATTAACGATTATTTCTTGATGGCCTGAAAGGAGATACTTTAAATAGCGACGCAAATATGCAAATACCTCGCAATAGAAGCTTTATGTTTATGAGTCCGACCAGTCCTAGTGAAATTCAAAGAAAAAGAAATGATATGAAAAATATTAGCAGCACCGGATATGACCAGATTTATTTTACTTAAAATTTCTGACATACTGTGTCATATTATAAACTTGGCACTATTTAACGGAGTGTTTCCGGATGTAGTCTTTAGGTCCACTTTTACACCAAGGCGTTGCTGGTCTTCCTCGAAGAAGCTGGGGTGGATTGAATGATCGATTTACCGTACACGAAATACGCTCATTGACGTGGAGTTGCGTGACACCAGCTCGTATTACCGACTACCTAACCACTTTTAACAAGACAATAAACTTTCAATGTCATGTTACCGTCCTATAGGGTTAGCTCCAGTATTACCTAAAGTTTTGGAGAAAGTAATTCACAACAAACAATTTTTTTTTTTTGAATCGCAACATCTTCTAACCGATATGAAAACTGGATTCTGTAAAGATATAACCATAATCACAAAATCAAAAGTAATTTATTCAAATTATGCTGAGAATCACACTCAGCACTCGAACGTCAATAAATATTTTCCGAAGCAGTTTATAACTTTCTCCAGAAAGGAATGATTAATATAGATAACAAACCCCCAGTCTGTGCACTCTAAATCGATCTCAGTAATGAATTTGATTGTGTTAATCATACAATCATTTTGCAGAAGTTAGCCATGTATGTAGTTCGTAGTCGTCGTCAACGTATTGAATCTTAGCAATAGAAAACAGTATACCCAAATCACTCAAATATGACCAAAAATCAATAAAGAGAATCATTTTACATCAGAAAACTGGTTTGTGAACTTAGGAGTCCCACAAGGAAGTTGTATTGGGACCACTGTTATTTATTATTTACATCAACGATTTACCAAAAATTATAAAACAACCAAAATTAATTTTTGCTGGTGATTGTACCATTGTATTTAACGGTAAAGTCAGTGTGACACTTGAAAAAAATATAAAGACGTCATCGAAAATAAAATAGAAAGGAGTGCATCTAACAATTTAATATTAAATTCTGATAAAACAAACAATATTTCGCAATAGAGTAGAACAGTCAAATTATAGAAACGTCACAAACGGGTTTTCAAAACTCAACCACTTTCGGGGTGAAAAGTGGGGAATACAGTTCAGTATAAAAATAATTTTCCAACTAGAAAACTTGAAAATCGACCGCATACTTTTAGATAAGAAGATAATATTATATTTTCGTAAACGAGGTGGATTTTGTATTTTAGCCTACAAACATGAACACAGGGGGTATTCAACTTTGTAGGGGAAAATACGAAATTTTGCAAGGACGAAGTCGCAGGCGAAGTGTTAGTCCTTACATATATAATAATAAGTTAATTCATAATTACCTTTAATATTAGAATTGATCACATTCTTTATCATGTCCAACTCGTGTATAAAAATATTCGTATCCACAACTAAAACCAAGTCGCTACTAATGTTATCTTTTGTACAATTCACTGGAGGTGCTACTAGCTTTATCTGGAAAAAAAAAAAGATTTAATACACGGTCTCTTTTTTAGGAGAAGAACATTACCCTTCTCTTGAGCTCCAACACATTCGGGTAAAAATACAATAATGTTTTAATCTACAGGGGATTTAAAGGAATGAGGATGATATCTGAGGAGATTCATCCAGCTTTATGTGACTTGATGATACAATGATTTTATGACAAGATTTCTGACATGATGTTTTGACATGAGTGATTTTATCATTTCAAATGATAAATGATTTTATTTCTGTAATTAGGTTTCTACAAATTACAACTCAAACATTTTTTTTTAACTAGGTGAAGTCGGCGTTTCCTATCTGACTACTCTAAGAAGAAAGGTCGAAAAAAACTCAGAGGTCACAGTCTCTTTTAAAGTCCAGACATAATCTTTGTCAGATCATTTGAAGACCATATAGATTGATGTCTGAAATGGTCTTTTGAGGAAAGAACCACACAGATTGAGTGGACCCGTCCAGTCAATGCACGTATTTGTCAGTAATCGTGCAGCTCAACTCAAAACATAAGGAGCGCAGCGTTTAGACGAACAATACCAAAGAAAGGACATTGGGTAGGCCGCATAATTACTCAAACCGCCAGACCAGATTAAGGTTAATGACTAACTGAGATAATAAAAAAACAAAAGAAAAAAACAATGAACCACATAGTCTTAACATTCACAATAATCACAATAAAAGAATACATATGTAAGTAACCATTCATGTCATTGTTTATTTGCAGATCATATGAGGACCATGTAGGCAGGTGTTTGAAATGGTCTTTTGAGGAAAGAACCATACAGATTTAAGTGGACCTGTCCAGTCAGTGCACGCATTTGCCATTAATCGTGTAGCTTCGAACTTAAGGAGCTCAGTTTCATTTTAGAACGAATCACAGGGGATAAAAAAAACGTACGCATCGCTGTCAACAGAAAAAGTGCCAAAAGGGCTGGCAGTTTTACCACGTTGAATGGCAATGCTGATTATTTGGCCAAAACATAATGATGAGGAGTCGACCGGCTGGCGATGCCTCGAAAACTAAGTAGGCGCTCGGACCCACGATCAAGATCTTTATAATTATAAGGCCTAGGATAAGGATCTAGGATGATTATAAGGCCACTAACAAAAGGTATTTAGAAAGGGCAGGTGCGTAGTACTCGCAACCGGCGTGCGTGTATGACCAGATTTATGAAGGATGATTTATACTGATATTTATATGACTCTCACGGCTTCTACTAATCTGTCAAAACTCTTCAAATAGTCATCCATATAATGCTTTCTTTTGACAGCTTCGAGGGATAAAAAGAAAATGTTTTCATAACTAATAAAACAACATACACAAATCCCACGTACAGACTCGTAAAAATTATCTGTAGGTCTACAAAACTTTTGTTCCGTAGGTACGGAAATCGGACCGTGATTCTTAGCGCAGCAACCAATCGAGCAAAGACTGAACTTCTCCATTCAGGGCTATTGTTTCAGAAAACGCATAGTTTTTTCCATTAATTACTGGAATAGTTATCTTCTTTTTTGCGAATCTATACTAAAAAGTAAGCTGAAGAGTTTGTTTGTTTATTTGAATGCGCTAATCTCTAGAAGCATCAGTCCAAGCAGCTGTCTGAATTTATGTAGGCTATTTAACATCACGCTATGATCCTTAGGAGCCGGGCAAAAAAAGAAAAATTCTGAAATACGTTAAGCGAAAACGAAGTTATAACGATGCAATGCAATGCGACGCGATGGGCCGTAGGCGTTTTTATAAAAATGTCGCTGTTATTTTTAGTATATTGGTTATCTTACGACTTCCATGAGAACGAAGTCGAGGGCAGGATCTAGTCAATGATACAAAATTCGTCTAGTTAGCTACACACCATTTAAAATAAGATTAGACATTTAACACCGCTAGTCCCGAACTTAACGACATTGTCACTCAACAAATAAATGACATTAAACGAAGTCACTTCGGTCAGTCACATTAGGGTTGCTCTAAATGTCGTGATAGGGTTAATGGACGCTCCACAGGTGGCAATAGATAGTTACAGAGTTTGAAAGTACCCTCAACCCTTATGATAAGTGTATCATAAGTGTACAGGTACTTTTGACCCCACGCGAGGAAAGAAACGTTAAATAAACCTTTTTACAGTCCGTTCAACCGATTTTGGCTTATATTCCGTAGGCATAAGGATTAAATTAAAAGCAAAAACATGGTAACAATAGCAACTGTTTGCCGCAGCTGCCATTTGTCATGTCACCAACGCTCAGTTAAATGTCTAATCTTATTCCAAATGGAGAATAGATATTTTGGCTCAATAGGTGGCTGAGTTGATCGCGGCTTCAGTACTGTTCTATATAATGAAAGATAATTATCTGCAACACAATTTCAAGGAAATGATTTCTTATAAAGTTTCAACAAAGTACATAGATAATCAGCCTATAATGTTCCCACTGCTGGGACACAGGCCTCCTCTCTGTGAGAGGGAGTGGGAACATTATAGGCTGACCACATGGGCCTAGTGCGGGTTGGTAGATGTCACATGTATTCGAATTTTAGTTCAAAGACATGCCGGTTTCCTCACGATGTTTTCCTTCAACGTTTTGAGAGCAGTGATTATGAAATTATATACACAACGTAAAGCGACTGCCTGGGTTCGAACCCACGACGGGAGACGGAAGTCTCTTTGTTTAATAATAGTGACGGTGCTTGGGGAGACTATGTCCAGCAGTAGACGTCTTTCGGCTGAAATGATGAAAATAGCTGCTATATTCACAAAAGCGGCTCTAAATAGCGTTCACTATGTAGGTAACAGTCAGCCATTTAAAATTCATACTACCCACAATTGGCCTATATTTAGTCTTAAGGTTATAGGTCAGGTCTGTTCACTATTCTTTGTACCATTGAAGAGAACCTTGTCTGTACTAATATTTTAAGAGGTAAATGGTAATGATAAATGATTTTATTTCTGCAAGTAGGTTTGTACAAACACTTTTACACATCAATCATATTTTAAAACCAGATGAGATCGGCGTTTCCTATCTGACTACTCTGAGAAGAAAGGCCGAAACAAACTCAGAAGTCACAGTCTCTTTTAAAGTCCAGAAATAATCTTGGTCAGGTCATGTGAAGACCATGTAGATTGGTGTATGAAATGGTCTTTTGAGGAAAGAACCTGTCCAGTCAGTGCCAGCATTTGTCAGTAGTCATGCAGCTCAACTCAGAAATAAGGTAGTAAGATAAGGTAAAATTTGTTTGATTGTTTGTATGTAGAGGGTAATCTCTGGAACTACAGTGAGATTTAAAAAACATTTTTGGATTTGATAGCCCAATTCTTGAGGAAGGCTAGAGGCTATTTAATATCGCCGAGGGAACAAGAAGTCAACTGGATATGAAGATCTTTGAGGATAATACTACGAAATAGGAACATACATAAACATAACATAACATCATGCCTGTAATCCCAGAAGGGTTAGGCAGAGGTGTACCTATAGTACACCCACATTATATTTAAGTCCCATGTAATAAGGGGCGAGCGAAATAGGAAGTTAAAATAAATAAAAGGATTTTCTTTTATGATAGACTGCTACATTAGGATGGAATGATTGTGACTAGCAGAACTTGAGAGTTACCGCTACCCCTTGATATAATAATATAATGACATAAGATTAGTGACAAATGCATGCATCGACTGGACAGGTCCAATCAAAAGACCATTTCAGGTATTTCAATGGGAAAGTCAGCAACACCTTGGTGTTACTGACAATCTCACATAGGGTACCTGGGTTACTGAAGTACTTTGCCCTGTATGTGGCGACCACCCGGCAGTATAGAAGCACATGAGCTGCTATATCGTCGTCCTGCATGCAGGCCCTGCACAGCGGACCATGGTCCTCGTTGACTATACCAAGATTATAACTGGACTTTAATAGAGACTGCAACCTCTGAGTTTGTTTTGTTCTTTCTTCTCAGAGTAGTCAGTTAAATTTAATTTTGATGTGTAAAAGTGCTTTTGTAACAAATTAACAGAAACAAATAAATCCAGTTTCTGGAAGGCTAATCAACCCAAAAAATATACAGTTTCTATGCTGTCAAATTACAATAAGCTTTTTATTATTATTGCTGATTGGGCCTGCTCTTGACCTTGACGGCAACTGATGGATAGTGATGGATGAGGTAATTTACAGACAACAAGTTAAATTCAATAGGCTCTGCAAACATGGGGGTTAGTTTCTTATAAGATTCCAACAGGAATGTAACCTTAGTACAAAAAAATAAAAACAACAGATGACAAACCTCCTTACAATCCACATCCATGGCTTCAGTCGCACACTTAACTATTTCTTTGCTTACACTATTGCTTAATAATATAGGTTCACTCTCAGTTTCCATCAAGTCACTCCCCAAACTAGTCCGTAATGCCTCCATCCTGTCACTTGCGGAGGCAAAAGTCTTTAGATTCGCCTCCTTAAGGGCAACTTTAGTCAGTTTAGATTTGATAGCAGACACAAGCTTACTAGCTTCAGAAAACTGAGGCGGTGTAGCTGGATGCTTCATGTACGGATATTCAGAAGTCTGATTGCATATACCGTGCTCTATATCTGCAAATGAGTCTTTTGGTTTTGTTTTATCACAGTATTCTTCAGGCAATTGAGCCTTCATTGAGGAGATTATTTTGTTTGCCGCAAAGAACTGAGACGGTGAAGGCATTGATTGTAGGCTGTCACTGCTTGGTGACTGAGATGTCCCGCATCTGTTTTCATTCACTGTTGGACTTTTGTTTTCTGTTTTAGTGGTCTTTGTCTCTGTGGCGGCAGGTTTGGGGCTGATTTTATGTTTGGGTTTGACCGGGGAACTGGTTTTGTCATTGCTGTTGCTGCTGTCATCCTGAGCCTCAGCTGATAACCTTGTTCTCAGCTGTGAAAGTCTTTGATTTGCTGCATTTTTTGCTGGTCTCTGTTTCTCAGGAGTGTCTTTTGATGCTGGGGCGGGTTTCTGTGGTGATTCGGTTTTAGGTTTCTGCTTAGATGGTGTGGCGCATTCTGTATAAATATTGTTAGTGTTAAATAAATGATCATTGGTGGTATACAACCGCTAAATGGTTGCCTTACCTAAACACAGGCTCCTTAAAAATATGGGACTTGAATAATGTTATTTTTATTTATAAAAAGCTATTGCTACAGCTTCTATCTTTGGGCAAAATTAAATGCAATGCAATGTTCCCACTTTTATCTCTGAGGAACCACATGGGAAGGGGAGGCTATGTCCCTTCCACCCTCTATAGTATAGCTTTACTTCCAAATTAAATAGTGTCACAGGAATAAACACGTATTTTATTTGAAATGCACACAAAATGACAGGGAAGTAAAATTGCATACCAAATACATGATTAAATTGTGTTATAAATATTGAACATTGTATTTGTTTGTCTAATGGAAATGTGACTGTTTGCATTGTGCCAGAACTACACAAAATTCATCACAGTCTTCATATATTTATACAGAAACTGCCTTTTCAATACATAAAGGTTTTTTCATGGCTAAAAATACAATTAAGTCTTACATTGCAATGTTAAACTGTACTCAGTCAAGCAATTTTTCAAGATGTATTGTCACACAGGAAACTATAGTCTAGTTTCCCTTTACGCCCTAAGATGACTATTACATTTTCAGCATATTGGAATAAATAAGGACGATTTATATGTAAAAAGAAATAAGTAAATAATGTGACATACCCTTTTTATGTTTTTTCTTAACAGAGTCTTGCCCTTCATGGTTGTCACTTTTCCTCTTTAAATTATGTTTCTGTGTGTCTTCTTTTCTGCTCTTTTCTCTGATTACTTTCTCTTTCCTGTTTTTGTGTTTCTTATCAGACTTTTCTGTAGCCTTGAAATATAAGAAATAAAAGTGAAGATTAACATCAAAATGAGCTCTTAACTATCATTGGAGGCGTCCTAAAATTAATCATAGTCGTACTAATAACCAGTTTTATGGTAATCATAAGGTAACAAAAATACGAAGTTCACCTGTGGTTGTGTCCATGACGATTTTCCTGTCCTCTTATTAAAATAATACTTTCTGCCGGGATTAGATTTAGATGTGCAAAGCACCCAGCCGTCAGATAATTTGACGACTCCCTTTTTATCAGAACTCATGACGAATTACTGCCAAAATTTAATAAATTTCATTAGCACATCACAAAACGAAAATATAGATATTTATTTGACAAATCAATTGGAGTTTTGTCTATGAATTTGCTTAAAAACCAAACCATAACATAACCAAACCAATATACACTGTACTTCGTAGGCATAAAGTTTATTGTTACTGATTGAAAATGTAAACTAGGAAATACCAGAGATAACTACTTTTTACTTTTAAAAACAAGGATTGTTAGTTTTAATCCCCACATTGCTATAAAAAACTATAACACACACAACCAATCACAATATTTTAATGTAAGTCTCCTCCCCTCCCAGACTGGAAGTAATAGTTTTCGGCATAATTTATTTGAAATAAAATAACTACACTCAGCATTCACTCACATATATAAAATTTTTTTTTTTTTTTTTTTTTTTTGTGTATGGCATCTCGTAGTTGACCTTGAGAGGTCGTGACTACTTAACCGGACTATCCTGTGGCTGCCTTAAGCGGACTCAAAGCCTCCAGCCAGGGGCGTAATACTACTTATATTATTAAGCGAACGCTCGCTAAGGGCACCCCCTGTGGGGTACGGACCTCGGCTTAGGGCGTCGCTGACGGGAGGACAGCAAGATGGGACAGGCTGGATCAAGTTTAGTTGATTATTATTAATCGGGGAATTTAAAGCTACAGGCTCAGCTACGGCGCGGGCTGGCACTTCGTCGAGCAAGGGTCGGGGGGGACAATTACGTCGGGATCTTCGCGAGGAACCTCGGCGGCGAGGTCGGAATGTCGGTCTGTGTTTGTGCACTGTACTGGTGGCCCTACTGCTCTCCTGAATGAGAGTTATGTGGTCATCGGGATCGGTGAGGACATGCTTGGGACGGCGGACCTGACTAATGGAGGAGGGTATATAACTAGCGGCTTTCACAACCAGAGGGTTGCGGTGATTCGCGGCGGTCTCGAAGAAACGCTTTGAAATACGTTTCATGAACTGGCGGATAGTGGGAATCTTTAGGTCAACGTGAAGGATCTCGTTGCGAACGTACCAGGGGGAGCCTGTTATCCTACGGAGGAACTTGTTCTGGAGGGTCTGCATTCTATTGAAGCGAACGGGCTTGGCGTGTGCAAAGACTGCACTGGCATATGTCATGATCGGGCGGAAGCACGCTGTGTAGATACGCATTTTGCACTTAAGTGACAATTTGCTACGAGCATTGAGGACAAAGTGAAGTCTACCTAGAGCGAAGGCGGCGCGCGAACGAGCCGCCTTAATGTGCTCTGAAAACGAAAGGTGTTCATCTAGAACTACACCCAGGTATTTGGCTCGCTTCTCCCAAGGGATCGGCTTGCCGAACATGGTGATCGGTCGAGGGGGGCAGGGGGTATGACGCGGCTTCGAGAATAGAACCGCTTGACTTTTGTCGGGATTTACTTCGATTCTCCATTTCCTAAACCAGGCGCCAAGCTTGTTGACTTGGGTTTGGAGAATGCGAGATATCGAGTCTGGATCGCGGCCGGTGTAGTAAATGGCCGTGTCGTCTGCGAACAGAGCCAGCTGTGCCTTGCTGCACTTGGGCATGTCGCTGGTGAATAGCGTGAAAGCTAGAGGAGAGATCACAGAGCCCTGAGGGACTCCTGCGCGAATAGGGTGGGGGGAGGATAGCGCTCCTTCGATGCGATAACGGAAGGTGCGATTCGACAAAAAGTCCCGTAAGATGAGCACGAGACGATCTGGCACACCGAGTTGGTACAGCTTATATAATAAGCCGTTGTGCCAGACTTTGTCGAACGCTTTCGCTATGTCGAAGAAAACAGCACCGGTCATCAAACCTCGTTGGAAACCGAAGTTGATGTGTTCGACTATACGGTGGACCTGTTGTACGCACGAGTGTTGGGTTCTAAAACCAAACTGTTCGTTGGGGATGAGGCCCTTTGTCTCGGCGTAGTCTCTGAGGCGCTTATAAATAAGCCTCTCATAGATTTTGCCGAGGACATTGAGCAGACTGATGGGGCGGTAACTACTAGGCTCTGACTTTGGCTTGCCGAGCTTCGGGATACCGATGACGGTGGCTTCTTTGAATGCCTGTGGGAAGATGTTGTTGCTCAGAGCACCATTGAAGATGGTGGTCAGTAGCATTATCAGGTGGGCAGGGAAAAGTTGGAATACCCTATTGGTGATTCCATCTGAACCGGGGGCTTTACGAGCCTTAAGACCTTTGATGAGGTCGTGCACTTCGTCGGGCGTGACTGGGGGCAGTGGATACTCTGGGTCTTCGACGGGAGGGAGGGAGGCTCTATGTTCGACTTCAGCGTCGACCTCAGTGAGGTGAGCTTGGTCTACTGGTTGAGAGCTAGGCGAGCATTGGACTTCTAGAGTGTCGGCTAGAAGCTCAGCCTTGTCGACATCATCGAAGGCGATGGTCTTGTCGGGACGGATCAGGGGGGGCATGGAGACTATTTCTCCGGATCTGAGCTTCCTCTGGAGTTGCCAGAAGGCTAGGTGGGTGGGCTCTAGTTCGCTCAACATCTTGTCCCAGCCGGCGGTACGCAGCTCCTCTATGCGTGTTCTTACAGTACGCTGTAAGTAACGCATATGGGCTTTGTTCGCGTCGCAGGGGAAGTTGCTGTAGGCACGGACAGCCGCGTTCTTCTCATTCAACAGTTCGCGTACATCGTCCGGCAACTTCCAGCGACGGTCATCCGTCGCTGGAATTTCCCTTGAACAATCGTTCAGGACTGATTGTACGTGAGCTGTGAATGAGTCGATCGCGGCCGTCGTGTCAGCGATAGACTCAAAGTGATCGGGGATTGGGTCCAAGTGGGGGGACGTGGTGGATTTTAAGCGATCGCTTACTCTCCTCCAGTCCGTTACCACTTTGTTGGGAAGGGGTTGGGTGGAATCGGGCAGACCTATGCGGGGGACCAGTTTCATGACTACTGGACGGTGATCGGAAGCGAGCTCTTGTACCACTTCTATAGAGTCCAACCGTAGGTTGACGTTCTGTAGGAGCGCCACGTCGAGTACATCGGCGGTGTGATTGGGTATATAAAATAGCAAACTGTGCCGTATATATATAAAAGCACTCTGTGAAACTAAGTCACCGTGATGTAGGGTGCGACCACACCTAACAAATGGGTGTATAGTACTACTAAGTCTGTGGGTGGGTATAAGTTTTATATTTAATTCCCGTAACGTTCTCATTATCTGAATCTATCTTTCATACAATCCATTCACCAATTCATATCCATTTTTGACAAGTTTTTGGCATTGATTGTCGCTGAGATGAGATTGCGACTCGAATGGGGAAGGTCGGGCAAAGCTAATTGTAGATGGCGTGACCATAGCTAGGTCCCTACGGCCTACAATAAATTTGACATTTCGTTCACTCATTTCATTTTATGTTCATTCATGCGTTCGATTTAAATTTCACTATTTCGTTATTTCGGTGATTTCAGTATTTCAAATCAAGTACTTGACATGGAAAGTGTCAGAATTTTAAACCTTGAATATTTCCTCGTAATCATTTTCTTCAAAAATGTTTTCGCATAAACTCGAATTCAAAAAAAAATCTCTACGAATAGCTTTAAACCACAATCTTCTAATTTAGGGGCTTTCAGGATATTGTAGACTCCAATTTCGGAGTATCTAGGAACACAACAAAGCGTCATTTTTCGCTAAAAGAAAATAAAACCACATCACGCCTTGTATTATTAGCTTGTGTTGGGAACTAGCTACGACAGCGCCATTTTGACAGTTGCCTTCCCCATTTGAATGGTTTTGTACGAGAATTGACCTTCTGGTTTATATTTCACCGTAGGTGAGTATTATGTTCCTTGGGTACGACGCGTGACTCAAGTCACAAGAGTGCGTGTTTGCAGCGGCCTACTTGGGTCCGCAAACAATTAGTGTACATGTTCGTTAACGGAAGCCGTAAGTTGGGACTGGTCATGTCTTAGCTGCCATGGCTTATTTTATTCTTGAATCCTGAGATAAATTATTGGTCTCGCTGTCGAGCGCAGCGAGACCGATCATTTATCTTAGCTTGAATCGTTTCTTTTTCCTTTTACTTTGTATGCTAAATTTTCTAAATAATTTTTAATAGTAACAATGAAGTTTCTTGCTCATTTTTTCCATCAAAACTACCTTTTGGAAGTCCTACTTGGGGATTTTATGCATTCGTGCCCTTTACTAATACATAATTAATTTAATAATTCTACATCATAAAAATAAAAACATTACACTTAGGTACACTTATTACACCCAAATTATTCGTTTAAAACTACCAACTAAACATCATCTTAGACAATAATACTATTCACTGTCAACTTAATAAAAATGTTAAATAGAAAATCATTTGAAAAAAATTATAGCCAAATAAAATAGTCAATGACAACTCGAACAAATAAATAGAAGGAATAACATAGTACATTCTTCATAAAATTCGGGTCAGAGACACATCGCTCTGCGAATGTGGGTTGGGTGAAGGTACTTTGGAGCACATATTTTTTAACTGCTCCAATAATAACCTTCCATGACTTGTATGGCCATCTCACTAAATTAAAGATCCCTGTCCCAACCAACTTTTCATCCCTTTAACACATTCTTCTA
Organism: Dasypolia templi; assembly: GCA_963555695.1. Classification (NCBI taxonomy): domain Eukaryota; kingdom Metazoa; phylum Arthropoda; class Insecta; order Lepidoptera; family Noctuidae; genus Dasypolia; species Dasypolia templi. Next base: position 3,862,184 of record OY743137.1, on the reverse strand, counting down.
TTTTTATCGACGAAATGTGGGTGTACTATAGGTACACCTCTGCCCAACCCTTCGGAGAAACAAGGCGTGATGTTATGTGTTATGTTATCTATATTTTTTTTTTTTTTTATTTATAAAATAATTTTTTGTCATTTTGAAATTAAAATTGATCCTAGCATACAATAATTTCTGTCGACTGAAATCATATTGAAATATAGTTATGTATTTCATACACTGACATGCATGGTCGTCAACGGAAATAACACTAGTAGGAATGACAGATGACATTTTTGACACTTTGACAATGACATTTTTTTTGTCTGTCAGCCGCACAACAGCTGACTAACCTTAAATTCGTAAAAATCTATCAAATATGGAAAAAATAATAAAATTACAAACAACTATCCGAACCAATTGGAAAAAGTCTGTTTTGGGAGCCATTGCCTTTTATTACGGTTCTATTAAAGCAAAAGAAAAATATGAGTGAGTACCAATTTTGCAATTTTGTATCATTTGTAGTAAGCTATAATTTGCAATGAAAATTCCCTGAAAATAACATGATTGTGAATGCAATAAAATTGTACTCACTTTTCTAGCATTAATATACTGATGCGGGCGGCATGCAAGGAGGCGTCAAAATACGGAGATGGTACAATTGATATGTTTCAAAACCCTACCCATGTTACTGTCATACTCAACCCAGTTGCGAATAAAAGAAGCGCGAAGCAGGACTTTGAGAAATACTGTGAGCCACTACTGCACCTAGCTGGGTTGCAGGTGGATGTTATACAGACAACCAACGAGGGGAATGCTAAGGAGTTGGTGGAGACGTTGAAGGGAACACAGGCTATTGTTGTTGCAGGAGGGGATGGTACCGTATCTGAAAGTGTTACAGGTAACCTTATTTCATCTTCTAGCTTTTATCCTTGTTTCTTTTTATTTACACTAGTTTCACGAAATTTCACCCAGAGATGGTGTCCGGCCTCCATCAGGGTCGGGATTTGGTCCACAGGGACACCAACCATCACAAACCATGCCGCAGCCAGTTTGTCCGGTGCAAGAGTACCCACCTTTTAATGTCGACCCAGGGGATCAGGAATCTGAGAGCGCGCCCAATATTGGTCGGCTCTCCGAAGACTCCCTGCTCGTCTGAGATCACGACTCCACATCATGCTCGCTTCAGAATCTCCGACTGACTCTTGACAACTAACGAGATGCTCTGACCTTTCGTCGCCGTCTTCGCCTTGGTGTTAGAAGGGTCGGTACTGGTCCCAATCAGCGCCGACGTCCTTTGATTAAACTGGGACATTTGTTTTTTGGTCTTAGCTGCGGTTTTCGCCACAGCCGGACCGCTGGTACCAGCGACATCAGCCGCATGGCCACCAGGGGCGAGGGAAGTGCAAGTACCTCCCTTGGGAGTCTCATTGGCTTTCGCCTTCACTCCGCTGTGTTGGTTTTTAATTGGCTAAATTTTGTCCATATTGAAAATGATTTTAAAATTCGTCTCTCTGGCTCCCACCCTCCATAGCGCCCGCAACTGAGAACGTCTCACTGTAAAAAAGCTCGATCGTTAGGACTACCAGAAGGATATAGGGGCGCAAGGCTGGCTTACAGTGCGACATCGGGCGCTCGATCGGGATGGCGTAGGGGGTCCTAAGGGCCACCCCCCACGAACTGATCAATCCTCACTTACACCGTCAGCATGACCTTTAACTACCGACCTCACACACCTCGCCGGTGGCCCTCTTATGGGGCACTGTGACCATTTCCCTACCCCTGGCTAATGGGTAGAGCCACCTTTTCGATTGAAATCCAGACCAACAATCCAGACCAAAGGGGGCGTGTCGCCTAACGGGCACATTACGAACCAGGACCACATCAATCCCCCAGGACACCTTCATCCCCGCTCACGGCGCTCAACTGCGCAGGTTCTAGCGCAGGTAACTGCTTACACCTACTCGCCGTCAGCTGTTTTTAGTGATGGACGAGCCCGCCACCACCCAGTTACAAGGGGTCGCCGTTAGGAGTGGGAATTGTGGAGATGGAGGTGGAGGAGGGAGTGGGGATGTAGGTAGGATGGGGTGAGGGAAGGATTGTGAGATTTGGGGCAGGGGGGCATATGACGGGAAAGATAGGGGGTTAAGGGACTTTTAGGAAGGGATGTGATGTGATGGCGCCTGGAGGTTTCTGTTACGTCTATTTCTTAAGGAATTAGACCAAGAACGGGGTGGCAACCTCGGGAAGGTGCATCCTCCAGACTTGCCTTGAGGATCTACACGACTGTAGCGCTCTACCTCAAGATCCCGCCACCTTACCGCCTCTGAAGGAGGCGGCAGGGTAGGCCTGCATCTATTCTACCAAACAAAGCAAAGCTTGTCTTTGTCCAATCGTGAAAGCATAAAAACAGGCTCCTCCCTGAAGTCACAAATTCATGTCAGCTGGGGTGAGGGATCTTCTTCATATACTGCACTCATTGATCACTAATAAAGAATACACAATCCCCTGCAAAAAATCTCTTAAAACTGTTACTTATTGTGTTTACGTAGTTTCAGTTGAAATAAATATACATAAATGTAAATTCAACCTGAATCACAGTCTACAAAGTTGTATTAACAAAAAAGCTATATTTTTTACCATCGATACTCTGTTCAACATACATCAAAACAAATGCAACCTTACAGACATGTTTTAAAGTCATAATTACAAAGTCCTAAAACAAGCAATACTATTTTACGACCGAGTCTCGACGCTATAACAAGGAATAAGTGGAGTCGAACTGTCCAATATTTTATTGTTTCAACTGTAATTATAAGAAAAAGGCTTGAAGAATTCTTCGGATCTTTGACGGCTTCAACTGATATCCATTCTCCACACCTCACTGGATCTGGAGGAAAGCTAAAAAACAAAAATCAAACCTCACACTCTTTCAATTTATAACATGATCTATAAAATGTTACTATAATATTTAAAGAAACATTAAAGAAGCCTCATTATACAAAAAAAAACATTAATGTTTAACAACAAAAAAAAAACAATAGCGTCTCCAACAAGAGACGCTATTGTTTTTTATTGTAAGAGTCTACAATTGAGATGGTTTATTACTCCTGCTGTAAATTGGGACTTTATTTAAAAAATGATTTTACAATGATTCATTCACAAAATATCAGCCTTTACAAAACAGTGATAACAATTATATAATGATAATATTAATAATTATAGAAAATATCAAACACCATCCTTTTTTAAGCATTCTAGATGTGTGATTCTTACAGTTTTTAAACGAGCACTGAGGCGTGTTTACCGTCAGAGCGTTCGATTGCTACTAAATAAAAAGTGCACCCAAATGTTCAAAGAGTGCACATTTGTTGAGGACATTTTTTGATACAGTTTTTTTTTCATTATTAGTTACAGTCATTTAAACATTTGTCATTTTAAACCCAATACCTACAGATCAATGAATTTTTCAGGCTTACTACGCAGAAATGATGAAGCAAACCGTTTCCCACTTGGCATTCTACCACTCGGGCGCACAAACACTATTGGGAACACCCTATTTCCTAAAGGGGAAGGTGTTTCCAAAGTCAAGCAACTGATTGAGGCATCGATGGCTATAATCAAGGGCAGCACCGTGTGGAAAGATGCCATGAAAATAGAACCTTTAGAAGATGTAGAAGAAGATCCAGTGTTTGGTAAGCCAATATTTGCATTGTGCTCACTAGAATGGGGGGCGTTCAGGGATGTCCTCTCCAAACAGCACAAGTACTGGATATATGGATCATTAAAAGAATATGCAGCTTTTGTCTTCAATGGGTACAAGGAATCTCTGACCTGGAATTGCAAAGGTACTATGACATACAGTCCCCCCTGTGATGGATGCAGCAATTGCCTCCAGAAACGGCCCCAAGTGAAGCGGAAGTGGTCGTTCTTCATGCCTAGTACATCTTACGCTCAAGTCAATGATCCTGCAAATACAATCAACACAAACTGCGAAACTACTCAAGAAATTTGCTTCCAAACTAGTGACTTCAGAATCGTTACACCAAATGTACAGAATACTCATAGCACCCCTGCTTTGAGTATAGGTATAGGGAAATATAACTATAAATATACAGAATTTGTAAGTGAAGGTTGGAATCGAGTAAGTAACAATAGTGTGAAAGATGCGATCCTCGCTAGAAGTGTGATGCTCACCCCGCAAGAACATCTCGGAGTGATTGATATTGACAGGGAGGAGTATGATGCAAAGCCTATCAAAGTAACACTATTACCGAAAGTTATAAAACTATTCTGTAAACACTACGATAAATAAATCACAAGCTTCTTGACATAGTGGTTACTTCAACATGCCAATGCATTTGCGGCCCTATCTCCTAGATTAAAGCAGCTTACTGTTAGTCAGATCTGTCGGTTAAAGTAAAGGAGTAAAGAAAATATGTTATTTATTTTTACCAATTTTTTTTTTAATAAAAAAATGTTGTGAAATAACCATAAAGTCTGGTTTTACTATTATCACCAATTTTAGTAGGTACAGCCCGATCCTAACTTTATGAGGGCTCGAAACATCGCCTCATGTTCCGGCTGCGCAGTAACAAATTCATTATTCTATGAAATCATTATTTTATGAAAAAAACAAAATTGTGACAAGCAATAAAGTGAAAAAAACATGTTGCACTAAGTGCACATGCGTGAACTCCCACTACGCCAAAACCTTGCCAAATTACGTGCCGGCGACATACCAGCGTTGTCCTTCACCACACAATCCTCACCTTCACGAAAATCAATTTTGAAAACGCCAAAAAATAGTCAAGAAATAGTCATCAATAGTCACCAAGATAAAAAAATGTCACATTACGATTCCGAACTTAAGCTGATTTGGTTGTCAGTCTGTCGTAGCAAGTGGGTGTCTCGGCTGTGCTCCGACAAAACAAAAACAAAACAAGTAGCGTGCGCAACACGTGCGCCAACCCTGCGTTTTGGACAAAGAATAGCGTGCAGGCAGAAGAATGTCAATGTATGTACTCGCCCTCGACATAGAAAAGGCATTTGATAACATTGACGTAAACGCATTGAGAGATATATTAGTACAACGAACCAACAAATCGTTAGCCAACAGGATAGTCAAAGTTTGCATGAATGAACGAACATACATAAAATGGTGATCAAACAAGGTTGCCCTCTGTCCCCTCACCTGTTTACACTGGTCATGGACGATGTCCCTAGAATCCTTGAGGATGAAACGCAATTAATTAAACTGGACCATGAAATCTCTCTCCCCCTGGTATTATCATTTGCCGACGATCTTATCTTCATTACAGAAGATCTAGAAAGGCTTGAAGGTATCTTTTACCATATTAAACCCCTATTGTCTAGTGTCGGCAGTCAAATAAACGAAACAAAAATACTAAAAATCCCATAGTATTTTTGTTTCGTTTATTTACAGCTTTACAGAAAACGACCTACGTGACCATTGGAGTCAATTTACGTACAGTCGATGAAATTAAATATCTAGGCACATACATAATGTGGCGGCATCTACACCGCCACATGCGAACAAACGCATCACACTGACGTCAGACAAATCCTGCATCGCGCAAGCAGAGTTTACCGCGCAGATAGAAAATATACAACTTCCCGACATCAAACGTTGGGCAGTTGCCCAACAGATACGACATTCATCTGGTCGGAGGATCCTCCCTTTTCCATGAGTATGAGTGAACTATACACCCTGTTCCTCATATCTCTAAACATAACATCTGCATTAAGCAGGAAGAGCACAATTAAAAAACGCTACGAACAAGCCACCAGAAACGCGAAGTCACTAATACCATTTACAATAAACTCAATAATGGACTGGAAATAAGCCAGCCTCCGTATCAAATGGTGCAAGTACCGTACCGTTCTGAAAGTATCGGCTTTCAGACCGTGTTTCATACAAGGTACAATCTCACTCACTAAAGCCAACAGGTCAAGACTGAGAAAATATGAAAGAGTTATCATGAGAGACCTGATTAACCACGCTAAGAACAAACCAAGACAAAAGAAAATGCATGAAATTTTAAACGGAAAAACCGTAACCAAACGAACGAATCAGGAACCACATGATGTGTTATCTTTGAAAATGGTGTTGTATCTTTGAAATGTGGTTTGAAAACCACATCTGCTACATGCAGTAATGCAGTACAAGGCCTAATTCAAAACAGTTGGCCGACCTATTTACACTTGGAATGACCACCTCAAACAGGAGACAAGGAAATCAACTTCTGGATGGACACGGCTGAAGAACGAGATAAGATCAAAAAGACTGCTAGCGAGATATACAAGAAACCTGAAACGAAGGATAGTAGAGAGACCTCAGACGAATATATTGAAACAACACAGCATAGCAGAGACCAACTGCGACGTATTAAATGTAGCCCTCCCATAGACAAAGATTACTCGTCTCTCCACTAGTCCAATGCTGATTTTAGGGTGCATTACTCGATTGGCTCACACTCCTTTCTATCCTAAGGGCACGTCCTCCCTACCATTAAAGCGCCCCCCGGTCTATTCCTTGATATGCAATGGTCTTTGTAGCACCATGAAGCATGAGGCTTCAGGGCCTAGTGCAAATCTTGGGGTTCGAGTTTAATCGAGTCTGGTCAAACCACGGGTCGATGCATTTGCAGCCTTTTGCTCACACTGAGGTGAGGATTGTGTGGAGACGTTCACCTCCACAATCCTCACTAACTTATAGCTATAACAAGCTGACCCCGCTAACTTTGTTTTTCATTTTTTTTTGTTGAAAAATACATGTTTGCCGATTCTCAGACCTACCCGATATGCACACAATTTTTTTTACAATTCAGTCCAGCCGTTTCGGAGGAGTTTGGTAACAAACATTGCGACCCGAGAATTTTATGTATTAGATTTCGGAATCATAATGTGAATATTTTTTAAATCGTGGTGACTCTAAATGACTATTTTTTGTCGTTTTCTAAATTGATTTTAAGTTTTTAAAGGTAAGCATTGTGTGGTGAAGGACACGTACCGGCGGAGTAAGGGGCACTTCATAGCCGCCATAAAATTTTACGCTTACTATAGTAATCTAAATAATAGTTTGAATAAATCCAGTGATTCCCTGACACAGTCGTTGCAAACCAAAAGCGAGCGTTACATGGCTTTTATGTCATTGTCATAGGACATGTTTTTAATTGATGTGCGCTTGTGGAATGCAACAACTATAAAACTTGGACGAATTATCATGACACCAGCATGTTGATTCTGTAAAAATCTCACCATGAAGACTTGTGTGGAGTGGGTGTCAGTGTCATCCCGTCTTGGTCAATCCCTAGCATCAGTGGCACTGACAGCTCACTCCACACTCACTTCATCTAAGTTTTCACGGTGAGATGCTTACAGAAAACACCACTGGCACGGAACTATTAGGGATATTTTTATATGGTCTTTAAATATTAATATCCAATGTTTAGGAACGTGTTATGTCAAAGTACGGCGTACGGCGTAATAATATGACAATAAACAAAACTATTATTTTTTAAATAACTTTATTCAACAAACGTCACTCGACCCAGGTGCCAGGTTGAGCCGCCCGAGTTGTGGGTATAATACGGCCGGTCTGAACATAGGCTCTCCAAACTTTCGCGCATGTACAGTCATTTACACTCGCCTCATGTCACCATGTGGTTCCAAAAAAAAAAGTACAGCCTTCTGCGCGAAGCTTGGACCGGCCGACTTATAATAACACATGTTGTCTGGCATACTCCCAAACAAATATGGCGGCAGTAACGTGTACGTTCAGTGATCTCACGTAGCCTTGCTGCGGGATTTCGACGCAGTGGTCCATCAAAGGCAGCAAGTCGCATGGGACGCCTTCCTTCTCGTGTCTGAAATTCAGTTATTAAATAATAAATGATATTTGTTCCTATCTTGGTCACTTTAACACGTCAAAATTTTATTATGTTATAAAACTACGAGGGCGGGTCAATAAGTCCGTGACTTTTGGAATAAAACACAGATTTTTGATAAATGAATGTTTTATTTTTCAACGTAGTCTCCCTTGAGCTCTATACACTTTGTCTAACGCTTCTCCAATTTTTTTATCCCTTCCAAAAAATATGATTTTTCGAGGTCCTCAAAATAGGCTTTTGTTTGCGAGATGACTTCATCATTGGAGTCAAATCTTTTTCCACCAAGCCATTTCTTCAGGTTTGGGAACAAGAAGTAGTCACTCGGACCCAAATCTGGAGAATAGGGCGGATGAGGGAGCAATTCATAGCCCAATTCATGGATTTTTGCCATGGCAACTGCACATATGTGCACCCTTGCATTGTCTTGGTGGATAAGAACTTTTTTCTTGGCCAAATGAGGTCGGTTTTTTTACAAATCGTCATTGAATCGGTCCAATAAGTTGGCATAATATTCCCCATTGATTGTTCTTCACTTTTGAAGGTAGTCAATGTGGATTATCCCGCGTGCATCCCAAAAAATAGTCGCCATAACTTTATTGGCTGGCAAACCCACCTTGGCCTTCTTTGGCGCCGATTCACCCTTAGAAACCCACTGTTTTGACTGTTGTTTGGTCTCTGGTGGGTTGCGATGGATCCATGTTTCGTCCACGGTTACAAAACGGCGCAAAAACTCCTCCATATTGCGATTAAACAACGCCAAACCTTCCTGTGAAGTTGTTACACGATTGCGTTTGTGGTCGACTGTGAGCAAACGCGGCACCCATCTTGCGGAAAGCTTTCTCATGCCCAAGTGATCATTCAAAATTGAAACCACTGAGCCATGCGAGATTCCTACGGCTTCCACAATCTCTTGCACTTTCAATTTTCGGGCGGCCAACACCATATCGTGAATTTTTTCGATTGTTTCGGGTGAAGAGACCTCAACTGAGCGTCCAGGACGTTCGGCATCTTCAGTGCTTGTACGGCCACAACGAAATTCAGTAAACCACTTTTTTACCATTGAAACCGATGGTGCAGAGTCCCCATAGTATTTATCAAGCTTAGCCTTGGTCTCGGTAATGGTTTGTTTTCGCAAAAAATACTGCTTAACAAGCACACGAAATTCACTTTTTTCAATTTTTCCTCAAATTACTGGGTAGTCTGATAAAGATAGCTGTCAAACACAAACTAACTGACGCAGCAAGTTCAAATTTTGACAGGAGTCAACTGACAGACGCCTGTTGACAGGAGTAGTGTTGCTTTTTCAGTAAAGAGGTCAGAAATTCAAAAAGTCACGGACTTATTGACCCGCCCTCGTAGATGAGAACAAAGACCGAAAAAAAACACATTTTTTTTATGTATGGGATCTCGTAGTTGACTTTGAGAGGTCATGACTACTTAACCCGACTATCCTGTGGCTGCCTTAAGCGAACTCAAAGCCTCCACAGCCAGGGGCGAAAAACATTACTAAGCGACTGCTTGCTAAGGGCACCCCCTGTAGGGCACGGACCTCGGCTTAGGGCGTCGCTGGAGGGAGGACAGCAAGATGGGCCAGACTGGATCAAGACTGAATGATTATTTTTATCTGGGGAATTTTAAGCTACGGCGCGGGCTGGCACTTCGTCGAGCAGAAGTCAGAGTTACGTCGGGGACGTCGCGAGGGACCTCGGCGACTCAGCGCAGGTCGGAATGTCGGTTTGTGTTTTCTGTGTACTGTACAGGTGGCCCTACTGCTCTCCTGGAGGAGAGTTATGTGGCCATCGGGAGGGAACAAACTCACGAGGTCTCACTCTCTTTCAAGTCCAAATCTTGGTCAGATGGTGTGAGGACCATGCAGGGGGTATACTCTCTAAGTCCGTCAACAAAAATAATACGGGCCCATGCCAAAGTAAAGAAGTACGGTACGATATGTGGTATCCATCAAAACAAGTGTCATATTCAACTTTTCGGACGGGCAAATTTCTACATAACAGAAGTTAGGTAATTTAATTTGTAACTTGTTTCCACGGATCAACTACTTTCGGACGGGCCCGTACGTTCGTACAGAGTAGACCCCGAGTGCTTCGCAAGGTTTTTGCGTCTTGACAAAATATCTAGATTTATTTCATATACTTAAGTAACTTTTAATATTCATGTGTTTAATGTTTTTTTTTTTGGTTGGGATATCATCAAATGACTTCTCACGCTCTGGGTGGAGCAGGGCGTGTCAGACTTCTACTGACTAAAACCCACCCGTGTTCCTTCAGTTGCCTGTGCCAGGGCCACGGTTATCTCTTTCGAATTTCCCGCGACCCTGAGGTGTCGGCGCTATCGGACCCCGTCATTTAGTGCTGACATCTCTTTGAGGTCAGAACGCCACCTCCTGTGATCGTTAATAATACCAGTTTATAATAGTAGTTATACGTTTACACGTAAACCAACGTCAGGCAGTTAGTTGTCTGACATTTCTGAACTGGGCCTGTTTGGCGCAGCTATGAGGCGCACAATACTATTTTCTTCTGTTTTGTTTTGTGTGAATATTGTGTGGTTTAACCTGGGTCAAATAAATTTATTTCCTTTCTTTCTTTCTATTCGTAGTAAAAACCGCATCAAAATCCGTTGCGTAGAATAGAAGAACAACAACAGTCATTGGAGTCGGATAAATGGTATATGATTTAATTCCACCTTGACAATTTAAAAGTGCCAGTAATTGGTTTATTTGAAATAAATGCTTTGAGTTAGAATTCTTACCCAAGCAACAGCAGGGTCTTCTTCGGAAACCTGAAGCCCTGAAGCTTGGAGCTGGTGGAGGTTTGTTCCGCAGCCACAACTGCGTAGCCCTCGTCCTTCTTTTTCATCAAGTACTCTTTGAGGGGGCGGCCTGGACGGATTTCTTCAACGTTTATCCATCTTTCCGCTGAGACGCTAAAATCAAGAAATATGAAAGAAGGCTATCAGAAGATTTTATTGACTTATGGTCGGCTGTATCTTTAATGTTGCTTTTGACCTTTTCCATTTTCTAACGTTGTCCATTTTTATCTATATAATATTTAGGTGGCCGACAAGCAATTGGGTTACAAGAACCCAATTCCAATCTAAAAAAACATTATAAAGTTCATCAAAACTCAGTGCATAATTGCATAATCAGCCTATCACCAGTTCCCACTGCTGGGGCACAGGCCTCCTCTCTGTGAGAGGGACTGGGCCGTAATCCACCACGCGGGCCCAGTGCGGGTTGGTAGATGTAACATATCTTCGAAATTTTGATTCTAAGACATGCCGGTTTCCTCACGATGTTTTCCTTCACCGTTTTGAGAGCATTGGTGATGAAATAATTTACACAAAGTAAAGCGCCTGTCTTGGTTCGAACCTACGACCGAAAACTCGTAAAGTCGCGGCTGTTGCCAGGGCCACCACTGCTCTTAAAAAAAAACCAAAACATAGAATTTAAATAAAACGAACGTTTTTTCTTTCTTTCAACGATAACTCCTAAACCTGAATATCTCCCGTTTTCTGTTTCTGTCTTCTACCGTAATTTCTGTAATCTCACTTGGAAAAATTATCCTGTAATTTATAATATATGCAAAATTGCATGAATGGTTCATGCAATTTTGCATATATTATAAAATGTTCCCACGATCCACCCACACACCATGATCTATACCTGAGCCCTTGGAACTGCTTATCCTGCAAGTGCCTCAAACTGTCTACCACGTAGGTCTGCACTCCGAACACTTCGCTGGTTCGCGCCATCCCTCCCAAGTTTGGCAGCTTGTCAATAAGTGATGCTACCACAATTAGCTGGCTTGGGCTTTCTCTCTGGAAAAGACATTACATGGACAGTAATGAAATGGGGTTCAAAATACAGAATGAGGATTTCGCCTACAGTCCGAGGTGCTGGTTAAACAGCTTTCCCGTTGAAACCCAATCGTGTATAACGGGTGTGAAGACTCCCCATGATTGTATTTTTTTTTTGTACTGGACCATACCTGGGAACCGTCTGGTTACGGAGATATTGAAGGTAGCGATGGGAGATTCCGAGATGTTTAAACAATCGAAAGAATCGGAGTCGTTAAAATTAACCATCGAGTCAACCATCGACTCGCCGTTCATAAAAACAATTGAGATGTTTTTCGATTGTTTTGAGTCAACGGAATCTACCGCTAGTTTTCGATTGTTCGAAGAATTCGTTTGGATTCGCCGCAAGTCAAGAACTCGCGAAACTCTAAACGATCAACAACTCGCAAATGGACGAACTCGCCATGCGCCAGTCGCATTATCAGACCGAGTCAGAGTCCAAGTCGAATCAATCGAGTTATTCGAACAATCGAATAAAACCTCACGCCATCTCGCATCGCTCATGGAAGTCAAAATTACAACTTCTACTGTTTTTTTTTTTCGAATTCAAGTTTTAAATGTTGTAAAACAAATTTCAATATCCGCACGACCCCTGTAGCGTTGCATGCACCCATAAGCACAATGTTTTGTGTGTGTTATATTGCGCACGACCGCAAATTTTCACACCAAAAATAAAAGTCGTTTCTCAGCAATTGTTTTTGTGCAATTTTGCTTATTTTGATTTACAGAATGCGTAGTGTCAACTACGCATTCTGTAAATCAAAATAGGCTATGAGATGGGACTTTTTACACCCTGTATAATTCAGCTTTTTTATTAATGCATATAAATGCTATTGTCTGCTACTCTTGGTCCAAGTCTTATTTTTTTCGATATCGCAACTGAGGTTGCCAAAGCAATAATTAAAAATCTGGTGCAATTTCCAAGTTGTGTTCTTAAGTCCACTATTTTGACGTCGAATTCCAGCTAAATGAATGAATGAAATGCACCGACCCCAGCGTGGTTTGACCAGACTCGATTAATCGAATGAACCCCAAGATTCGCACTAGCCCCTGAAGCCTCATGATTCATGGTGCTACAATGACCATTGTATATCAAGGAATAGACCAGGGGGCGCTTTAATGGTAGGGAGGACGAGCCCTTAGGATAGGAAGGAGAAGAGCCAATCGAGTAGTGTACCCTAAAATTAGCATTGGAATAGTGGAGAGACGGGTGGTATATATCTATGGGAGGGCATCTTTTATTGACGTCGCAGCCGATTCAGGTCGAGCTTCCTTGGTGAATCTTTTCTCGGCTTCTTCCATCATCCATGTCCTTGTTCTGCTGTGAAACTGTTGCAGTTTTTACTTTTCAATGTCTTCGTCTGAGGTCTCACTACTAGCCGTTTCAGGTCTTTGTAAATCTCTTGCCTTTTTTGCCATGCCCATCCAAAAATTTATTCCCTGTCGAAGTATTTCGTGTACTCAGCTATCGTTCTAATGGCAAATGTTGTCGCCGGATAAGTATAAAGGGCTTGCGAAACGCCCGCCTCGCATTTCAATTCCACGAAATTGCAGTGGTTCAGCTATAGACACCTGACAACAGCGCACGCGCTCAGCGTGCGTACGCACTCTTGCGCCTGGCGAGCACCCCATTTTGTTAAAGTATAAGTTTTATATTTAAAATAATACGTATCACACAAGTTTCATGTTCATGTCGATTTATAACAAAATACACAGTTAACACGCACATTACTTGAAGTTTTCATTGTTTCAAATATTGGAATTTCGACAACATCTGGCGCCCAAGGGTCCAATACCTGAGTCGCCAACTGCATACACGAAATATCTAAAAGAATGTTGACTCACAAAAAAAAACACTCAGTTTCGATTTGGTCTCTAAATGTTTGTACTTTTGAAAGTGAAACGATTTTTAAACACTATACCACTGGTATATGATGTTGAAAGCAGCTTCAAATTAACAAACTAAAACAGCCTGATACAGGATCGAACGCAAACGCCTGCAATATATGGAACGATCTCACCAGATTGGCCCGTACGGGGGCTCGGGGTCCTCGGCCGCAGGCTGGATATCAGGAACGCACGTATATCACTTTTGCACAGTCTTAAATTATTTTTGCGACACACACTGACTCATAACAAACAAATGAAACACCGTTAAACTCGCACCAATGGACCACATCGACTGAAGACACCACAAAGCGCATAAAGACGACCATACGGCATGGCGTCCCTAAGCAGACCTTGACGTCGAGCTCCAGCTAAATATCCTTTATCCTTGTAGAAGATACAGAAGACAGGATTTATTTACTTCTTAAATAAAATAAATAAATAAATAACATACCTTCTTTGCAACATCGTACACATTGACATCGCTCATATTCCTCCAAGGAATGTATTTCTTCTGAATAGTTCCTATTGACTCTGAATCTTCCGTAATCTTGCTATCAACATAGTGATTCGTTTGAAATTCAGTAAATACATCATCTGGTTTTCTACAAGCCTTCCATTCGCTTTTAAACTCAGTATTAGCATCTCTGCTGATACTCTCATTTATATCCTTCATTATACTTTTAATGAAATGCAAATCAAAATTTTCATTGTTATCAATCTCACAAAACCTTGGCATTAAATAATAAACAAAATAAGGAGTAAGATTGGCGACTATGTCGAAATCGTTAGTGAAATAATCGCACCTGAGTTTTGAAAGGTTCTTGTCGGTGCTACTTTCAGCGAACGTTTGTTCAATAATGCCAATCGTGTACTGGTATTTTGTTCGTTTGTTTGCTAGTTTATAAAGAGTTGTTGCTAAGTATTGCGCGTTCAATCTAACATTGAACAATTGTCCCATTGTATGTGAAAGTAGGAAGTCCATTACAAAGTTATATTCGTCTTCAGTATATGTATTGTAAGATATTTTATGTTTTAGCAGCCAATAGAAAATAATGAATTGTGATGTCATTGGCAAGTTCTTTGATTTCATAATCTGTAGCATTTCTTCGTTTAGTTCGGTTTTCTGGAAATCAAAAATGTAGTGTTCGATTATTTGGTTCAGCTCAACAAGAGTTGGGATCTTTGCATCATCCAGCCTCTTCTATATATTTTTTTTTTAACAAAAGGCGCATCTCGTGCGGAACTCTAGCTGGAATCTTTAACATAATATTTGACCCTCAACAAAATGAAATATCTAAATACAGTTGAGATTAGAAGAGCGCTAAACGGGATGGAAGTTGGGAAGGCTGCAGGGTGCGACAGAGTGTCTGCTGAAATTCTGAAGGGCGGTGACGGGATGGTAGCAAGCCTGTTGAGCCGGATCTTTAATATGTGTTAGAGATATGGCCGTGGCGGCGATGATTGGTGTTAGGCTGTAATCATACCACTATACACGTTTAAGGGAAAAGGTTTTCAGCAGAATTGTAAAACCTACCGCGGCATTAGTCTTTTCAGTGTTGTCGGCAAACTGTAAAAATATGGGATGTGCAGGCAGGATCCAGACAGGAAATGGGCTTTATAGATCAGATCTTCTCCCTAAGGTGCATAGCCGAAAATAAAACGCAAAGCACAAGAACGTTTACTGTGCTTTCGTTGACGTTGACAGTGTGTGAATGGACGAACTGTGGTTGATACTATCTTTGTACGGTGTAGACTGGCGCTTGGTACGGGGCACCGAAATCTTTATACAAGGATTCCAGTGCTTCTGTTAGGATAAATGGGGCATACACTGGTTCTGCATCTCGCGGGGTGTTAGACAGGTTTGTGTAGCGTTACTATGGCTGGTCAATATGTACATGGATAGTTGTCTGACAGATTTGAAAGAGGGTAAGTCTTGATTGACGATGAATGAATTGCCTGTCAAATACCTTCTCTACGCATATGATCAAGTTCTTGCATAGCCAGCAGAACCGTTGCAAGGCATGGTCACTGTGATGGATGAGGCATATAAGATGAAAAGGATGAATATTAATGTGAATAAGGCGAAGGTCACGGTGTTTGAAAGAGAAGAGGATGTTTCGGTGTGCGATGTGAAAATAAATGATAAGAGTGTGGAGCAAGTAACTGAGTTCCTTTTTTTGGGGAGTCTGTGTACAAGGGATGATTGAAGGAGAGTAAATACGGGAAATAAAGTGAATGCTACACGTACAATTGCGACCAACCAGTTGATGTCCACAATTGAAAAGAGTATGCTTAGATGTTTTGGTCATGTTGAGAGAATGAATGAAAGACTAACAAAAAGCATTTCTATGGCAGATATGAGTGGAAACGCCGGGACGGGATGCTTTAGGAGGACATAGAGTGACCTTATTGGTGATGTTCTTCAGAAAGGTCCAGGTGCGTAGTAGTCGCGAACGGCGTATGTGTATGACCAGATGTATGAACGTAAACGAGGCAAAAGGAGTATGCTATGATCAAAACGACCAATTCGAACCATACACCTAGCCTCTGACGTTTCATAAGTGCCCATGTAGGTTTATGTGAAATCAAATATTTTGACCTTTTTAT
The DNA here is from genome assembly GCA_963555695.1 of Dasypolia templi. Taxonomy (NCBI): domain Eukaryota; kingdom Metazoa; phylum Arthropoda; class Insecta; order Lepidoptera; family Noctuidae; genus Dasypolia; species Dasypolia templi. The sequence continues at coordinate 3,845,925 of OY743137.1, read as the reverse complement.
TTTGGAGCATTTGGCGTTCTGTAGTTTCTTCACGTGAAGAAGGCGTCAGTATATGTGTGTATGTACAGTCGGATGTCTGTTAAATTTGAAAGCTATACCAATTTTTGGCAGTCAACTGCAATACGCTGAGTTAACAGGAAACATAGAAGCAAATATCCCAAATACAAACTAACCTGAATATAAAAATACAGCGAAACAAACCACTCCAGGCATATTCTCACACTCGGCTGGTGAGGTAACTTTACCATCATATCCAAACACCAAATGAAAATATTATTCAAGTCGCAATTTTTTAACACAAGTACCAAAACATGTTGTAGGGTAGTCAGCAATACTCTGTGCAACGCCGAGTTACCGTGGTACCTCTGTTTGTTCTTAAAGGTGTTGTCTACGCGAATTGTGATGAAATTTGTGATCATCCGAAGAGTTTCTGTATCATTGATGCTGCACAGAGTAGCAATTGACAAGTACTGGATTTCGTGGTTGAAATGGATGTCGATACTGAAAATACAAATTGTACCAAAATGAAACACTGCGTGCTTTTCAATTCCAAACAAATATCATAATTGCACACATTGAAATAACGTCGAAAATGAAATGAGTGATGGTAAAACTAAATGAAAACTCACTTTTCTTTAGCTATTCCATATTTTGAGTTTTGCAGTACTTCTAGGGTTACATTATCAACAATCCTGAAATAATAAACAATAAATTATTATGCATTACAACTATTATGGGGGAAACGCCAGGTTGCACGCGAAATTAAAATTTTCTTAAGTTATTTGCAGGTCAGTGTCAGGATGCATTTTGACCAAAATATGATTCGCGGCCGGAACAGGCGGATGAATGAAAGGAGACTAACAAAAGGTATTTACAGGGCAGATGTGAGTGGAAATGCCGGGAGGGGACGCCCTAGGAGGACATATAGCGACCTTATTGGTGATGTTCTTCAAAAAGGTCAGGTGCGTAGTACTCGGAACCGATGCGCGTGTATGACCAGATGTATGAACGTAAACGAGGCAAAAGGAGTATGTAAGGATAGTAGCAGGTGGCGTTCTGTGGTTTCTGCCTACCCCCATGGGAAGAAGTCAAGAGTTTATGTATGTTTGTAAAATGATTGAAATCATCAATACAACACTCTAAGTTCGAATAGTCCTATAGAATGGCAATTACATAAAATATTAATCAAGAGCATTACCTACTTAAATGAACTTAGGGTGGATTTCACCTACCTATGCTTAAGTACACGATCGGCACATAAACTACGTTTAAGAGCCATCAGTGTCATTATTTTCTATGGAATATTGACACTGACAGCTCTTGAACGCGTTTAGTAACATTGGTGAAATCGGCACTTAGGGTGGATTTCACCAATGAAACTGAACGCGATCAGTACATAAAGCAAAGCATGACCACCAAAGATGAATAAAAGAAATCTGACCTTTTGTCTATTCTACCGTCGACAAAACCCAGTCATAGCATAATGTAGCTTAGAGTTAAATAAATATAGGGTGGCAAGAACATCGACAAAGCATCCTGTTACATTGAATTCAGAAGATAATTCTGAACTCTCCGTTGAAATTCTTTGTGAGTTATAAAAAAAAAGCAGTTTCATACATTTTTACCGCATAGATATCGCACTTTTCTATAAAACAGCAGATTTTTTTTCTACTCTAGGGACTCTAGAATCATGTGCTAAATTCATGGTAACAGTTAGCACATACAAGTCACTCCCACCCTTTATAGTATAAAAAGAAGAATATTAATTTCACCTCTGATCTTTTCTAGGCACTGGACAGTAAAGCAGAATCTCACATAAAACATAAATCAGATGCCCATAATCCTTAACATTTTTGGTATTCAGCTGCCTGATCAAATAATAAAGAGGGTTTGTTTTAACAGGGCCGTACTCTATGATCTTGTTACAGTATGAGATCACTATGTTATTATACATTGCATTCTTTAGAAGTGCATCTTGAGTTATGAGGTCAACAAATTGTTCAATGCAGGGCGAATATTGGTTGTTTGATTTTAACTCCTCAATTTCTGTCCATACTCTATTTATGAATTGAATCATGTTGAAATTATTTTCTTTATTAGTAAGAGGGATAACAATTTTGTTCACTATTTTTAGGATCCATTTCAAGCAGCCGTATCCTCCACATTCTAATACATTTTCAATGTAATTCATTCCTCCCTTAAGACATGAATCCAAAACTTTCTCTTCTTTGATTAAATGGTAGATTATTTCACAAGATTTTTCATAAAAGACGTTTTTCAATCTTCCCACACTTTCATTTTGAGCATCTCTAAATTCTAAAGTAGAAATTATTTCTATAAATCTTTGCAAGTTGAGCATTTCATGCTCATAACTGCTCAACAGCAATGGGTTTTTTAATAACATTTTTATGGTAAAAATGCTTAGGACTGCTTTGTGTAATTCTGGATTATCTTTTAGAAATAGTATAGCAGTTTTATACAGCTGAAGTAAAATATCATCCAAGTTTTTTTGATCAAACTCAAAATTATGCTTTTCACACAAAGCTGCAGCATCCTCTATGGTCAAATTACTTTCACTCGAAAACAGACTTAAAATATACTGTAGTATGGTCTTATTTTGTCTAGCAATTACTTCATATATGTTTTGTAAAAAAGAGTTCTTATCCCTTGTTTTGCTCAATAAATCTATAAAAAAAATAACATCATTCAGATTATCCTTTTTATCTGAATATTGTCTGTTTATTCCTTCTTGTAATTTGTTTAGTTTTTCATGTATTACATCAATAAATATATTTAAATCTTCTTCATGATAGCACAGGTATAATATAATCAAATCTATATTATTGTAATGCTCCGACATAGTTTTCATATTAATTGTATTATCTTCATCTCTTAATGAAACTTGTTTGACCATGGGAGCAAATGGGTTTTCTTGAAAGTCTGTTTCCGTTAATAGTAAGCTAGAATAAATATTAGCCATTTCTTTCCAATTCAGGTTTCTACAGCAGTTCTGGACAAAATATACAATGTTTATTTGTACTGCATTTCTTAATACCACATTATTACAAGGTATTTTTAGAATATCTGTAACTATTTTAGATTTTTTATTCCCATGAACTGATGATAAATCAATTTTCAAATTGCCTAGGATATCAGTTACATGGAACAATGGTACAGGTGACCATTTAATATTAGTAATTGTTTTAAATATTGCCATGAATGAGTGACTATCAGTAAGACATTCACCTATTTGCTTTTTAAGTATTTCATAACTTGATTTTTGATCGTAAATGTTGATGTCATTTAAGGCTTCTAGTAACATTTGTGCTTCTGATTGGTTTATAAATTTAGTTTTAAGTTTGTACCCAATACATTTTAGCCTGACTTGAGTATTCTCATGTTTCAGGCCCATATTAAAGGCAGCGGTCATCCAGCAGTCGCCAATGTTTATACTTTCAAATAGTCTTAGAGATGGCAACACTATATTACCTTGTTTCTCTTCTAAACTGTCTATGAGAACAAAGTAATTATCCCACATGCTTTTTAGAACATTTGCATTATTTTTTTTCCACTGAAATATTATGTTTTGATTGTTAGATTTCACATTGATATCCTTCTTGGTGGCCATAACACAATCTATAGTTTTTTTTGTCAGATAAAGTGATATTTTTCTTATTGCTGTATCATCTGATGTTATACCAAAAATTAAAATGTCCCAAAAGTTGCTTTGGAATATTATATCTGACACAAACTTACTCTCTCCTTTTCCATCTAGAGTGGGTAAGTAGTAATCTGAGAGGCAGCTAAGTATTTTCAAAGCATTCTCTTGTTTGTATGCATTCAAAGATTGGATATACATCCATATTCTATCAAGGATGTTGTATCCAACAACTCCATCCACTAACCTTGGCACAGTATTTGCTAAAAAATATATCTTGAGTGCTTCATCTGTAGAATCAAGTATATTTTCTAACGGTGTCTCTAGGTACATTAGAGACACATTTTCTCTCAAAACTATTGTAGCATTCAGAATACTGTCAGCGACTTTCAAGAATAGTAATGTGTTTATGTGTGTGTCTTTTTCCAATAAACTTGATGTTTCCGCTCCAAATTCAATGTTAGAGATTATTTGTTGCAGTAAATGTTCTGCTTTACTCACAATTTTGCTTGGTTGAAGACGAAGTACAATGTCGATTATTTTACATACATAATCGACATTTTCACTGCATAGATCCTTCAACAATTTAACGGCGAACTCAAATTCTTCATCATTTTCACATTCCGTATTTTCTTGAACGTTTACAACCAGTTTATATTGCAATAATTGTGTTGCGCTCCTCAGATGTTTATTTAAATGTTTACCTCTTTCCATCAAATTTTTCAAAGGTTTATCTATGTGTTCCTCATTTAAATCCAATAGGTCAAGGAAGGATAGTAACTCTTCTTGAGTATCCATTGTATAAACTACCGCTTTAGTAGAAGTTACACTTAAAGTTCACGTTGTTTCATAAAGTTTGAACCGAACCAACTATAAAAATACAGCTGATATGCATCGGCAATAATCGGCAATTCGGCATGCGCGAATGACATGACATGACATCAATGACATGACATGAGAAGTGTGATGACACTGACAAGTGACCAACTTGACGTTCTAAGCCCCCAGTTCTAAGTACGCACGGACGTAAAATCACGGCGGAATAAAAACGCATGATGCGTTAGGATGGGGAAGGCAACTGTCAAAATGGCGCTGTCGTAGCTAGTTCCCAACACAAGCTAAAAATACAAGGCGTGATGTGGTTTTATTTTATTTTAGCGAAAGTTGACTCGATGTTGTGTTCCTAGATACTCAGAAATTGTAGTTCGAATTTCTCGTAAGCCCCTAAAATTAGAAGATTGTGCTTTAAAGCTATTCGTACAGATTTTTTTGAGTTCGAATTTATGTCGTGAACATTTTGAAGAAAGTGATTACGAGGAAATATTAATTCTGACACTTTCCATGTCAATGGGGAAGGTCGGGCAAAGCTATTTTTAGATGGCGTGACCATAGCTAGGTCCCTACGGCCTACAATAAATTTGACATTTCGTTCATTCATTTCATTTTATGTTCATTCATGAGTTTGATTTTATTTCATTATTTCGTTAATTTCCGCGATTTCAGCATTTTAAATCAAGTACTTGACGTGGAAAATGTCAGAATTTTAAACCTTGAATATTTCCTCGTAATCACTTTCTTCAAAATGTTTCCGACATAAACTCGAACTCAAAAAAATCTCCACGAATAGCTTTAAACCACAATGTTCTAAGTTTAGGGGCTTTCGGGAAATTGTAGACTCCAATTTCGAAGCATCTAGGAACACAAAAAGGCTTAAATTTTCGCTAAAATAAAATAAAATCACATGACGCCTTGTATTATTGGCTTGTGTTGGGAACTAGCTACGACAGCGCCATTTTGACAGTTGCCTTCCCCATTACTTGATTTAAAATACTGAAATCACCAAAAATAACGAAATAGTGAAATAAAATCAAACTCATGAATGAACATAAAATGAAATGAATGAACGAAATGTCAAAAATTTTGTAGGCCGTAGGGACCTAGCTATGGTCACGCCATCTACAATTAGCTTTGCCCGACCTTCCCCATTGGTACAAAATAGAAAGGGGGACGTCTGTTCACACGGTCGCTTAGATTGTATAATTAGCTTTTTTATTATAGTTTATTAATAAAGGGATGCATCCAAAACTATTACTGCTTCTTTGGTTGTTTCCTGGCCCCACAAATGGCTACTACTAAAAATATTTAGGAACACATCGTACGTCCGCAGTGCACGACGATTAAGTTCGAAGTGATTTTATAACGCTTGTTCGAACACTGGGAAAAATCTGACTCACAATGGGGTATCGTGACATCCAGAAACTGGGTTGTGGAGGTCAGTTAACTAGTTGCTCCATTTATATTATTGGTATTAGTTGCTTCCAGTAAGATCAGCCAGTTAGACTATAAAATCTAAAGCTGACCCCAACAAAGCTGGGAAAAGGGCAGATGATGATAAGTCTAGTAATAGTAGTCTATGATGGATGCCAACTAACGCACATCGTGTACTGGATAACATTAAAGTGAAGTAAAAAGTGAGTCATCGTGCGAAACAATTCATGTAGAAAACCTGAAGAAAATGGAAGAATCTACGGTTTTTAACCAATGCCCGTAATATAAAGTTTTTTTTATTAACGGTTTTAACGCTGATAGGAATATGGTGTTTTTTTTCTGGCTAGCAACATCATTATTTTTGTCCTTGTTCTTGTTGCCAAAATCGCAAAAATTTAAGAAAAGTCCTCCATTGAGTACCTAGTACAGTATCGTGACAGTATCCGTTTCAGTTTATTTATTCCCTAAAATATACTCTTTAGGCTGGAATTCTATTGCGTCTCAATTTTCCTTTTCAAGTTTTCCATAATTCATTTTAGAATTTAATTTCAACGTAAGCAGCGATGGAAGATATTTCTTCCTCTTCGACCGATGACGAAATTACTTATTCTCCTACAAGTCCTCAATTTGGTGGAAAAAAACTGAAACTGAATGATGGAAGTTCCCAGGATAGTTTCAAAGAAACAGGTAAAAGTTCGCCTTCGTATCGACTACAAAAAAAATGTGACGTAAAAACTTCGTGTCCATTTTGATGTTTTTTTTAGTTGTGTCGGCGAGTAAAGATGAAAATGTGGACAGTGGAGTGTCTGCGGATAAGTCTGAGAGCACCAGTAGCGAGGACCGTGGTGAGCCAGCGTTGGAGGGGCCCTCCAATGAGGTTGTGAATGCGGCTCCCTCCGGTAGCAACGTTCGTGCGATCCTGCTGAACCTCCGTCGTCCTAAATGGGGCAGAAACTACAGGAAACGAAAGACTCCTGACAGGGACACAGACAGCAGTGGATCCTCGAGAGATTCCGATGATTTATCTGTAGACGAAACTGCTTCAGCTTCAAGAGCAAATGAAACTCATTCTACTTCTGAAACAGAGAGTGATGATTTAAGGAGGTTGGCTGATTTTCTTAATCCTGAAACTGATAGCACATGTAGTGGTGGGTGAGTATCTTAACTTTTTCTTCTGAACCACTATTAAGAGGATTATAGAGGGGAATATATTAATAGACATGTTCAACCATACAAAAATGGGCTGGTGTTTGTGGTTTTGAACACCTCTCCTGACCTGGTTGATAACCTACTGATTGATAAACGATGACCCCATCATTAATTTTAGTCATGTCATCTTGGAGAATCCCTCATAGGATAATGGATTTAATTTCTGTCTGCTTATTGAGTTGAAATTTCCTAAAACCTGCTATTATTTCATTAAATCATTTATTTGCATAATAATGTACAATGTGTAATGCAGAATTATTAATTGCACAATATTATACAATGCAGTAAAACTCAACATTTAATAAATCATAAAATATCAACATATCGATCCAATTCATATGTTTATGAATTTAATTTAGGACAAACCTTGGGCTAGATTTCGTTTTTTTTCCTACCGTCCCAATGCTGGGTAAATGTGTGGTAGCTAAATCATTCTACCCCTTTCTCTCTTTGTTTTCTTTCGTTTTCTGCATCATTTGGACCCAATAAATAACTACCAGGGAACAAAAGAAAAACATTGATCATTAGCAAATACCCAGATTTCAAAAAACTCATTAGTTAATAGGTGTCAAAGTCAACACATCCATGTATTCAAATAGATTTTATGTTCACTCATGTTCCTAAAATACAATATCTGCCATAAATTATGAAAAATATGACAACATTTAATGTTAAAATGTGGGGATTGGCACAAGAAAGGACAAGCAGAGCAGAGGAAAATGTGTTGATAACCAGTGATGTTATCAAAAAGAAAAATTTTCAATGTCATATTTATTTGCCAAAAACTCATAGTAATGCATAAAAATTAATAAAAAATCAATTTTTAATTTATTGTATGGAAGTCTTTATAAATATTAAATTATTCAATATATTAGTTTTTACTTATAATTTGCTCAATGTGTTTGAAGATTTTTTCCATTAATTTAAATACTAGGTTTAGTATGCATATGCATTTAGGAGAGATTCACTAAGGTTGCCCGCAAAATTCAAATGAGGTTGTATGTTGATTGAAATATGTTTCACAATCGTAACTTAATAAATATGGCTTTACACAATAATAATCATTAGAATGAGCAATCATGTCAAGATTTCATGAAATAGCCATTGAATAGGGCTATAATGAAATTGAGGGATGTATTGATAATTTTTATGAATTCTATTCTTCATCTAAGCATTTTTTCTTCAATCATAGGAATTCAAAATAGGAATTACATTTGGTGCTCAGTGCGTAGGTACTCCAAAAATAGGTGCTCAAATGGTAATACTTCATTTAGATCAAAATAGAACCTGATACTGACTTGCAAATTTTCGAGCTACCCTGACGCTATCGCCTTAAGATAAAGCATTAAACATTATCAAGATCACACAGTTATTAATTGTTTGGTTTTTACTATATTTTTTACTAATTTAAGGATTTTTTTCCATTTCTATTTTGTTAAAAACTTGTGCAACTCCTTTGTTCACCAACTTAAATAAAAGTTTAGTTATTTGCTCATAAAAAAGTCATAATATCTCCAAAACAAGCTTTTTATCTTCATGATTGTCATATTTACTATTTATTTTATTCTGACAGCCTCATTGCTCTAGTGGTCACAAGCGTTACTGCTGAACATGGGGCAAAACCGTGGCCCTGGCACAGGCAACTGAAGGAACACGGGTGGGTTTTAGTCAGTAAAAGTCTGACACACCCTCCCGCTCCACCCAGAGCGGGTAAAAGTCCAAAAAAAAAAAAGGTTAGGCAAAAGTGTTATGGGGTTTTTCATTCAGGAACTTCTTAGGATTTTTGCAGAGTTTCTAGCAATAGGCTCACCCCTTGTTTCCTGTGGGTGTAGTATTATTGGTACCTACACCTCTGCCTAACCCTTTTTGGGATTTTTTTATTTTTTATGTAGGGTTTTTTTTTTGTTTTTGGTGATTCAGTGCACTGGGTGTATGCTAGCTAATTTGGGCAATATTAAATTAAAAATTAAATGTTCGAAATATAAAGTAGCAACTGCCTATCTGACATCCACTACCCAGTTACTGGGTAACACAATACCCCTTGTCAGACTTGGGGCTTCTGACCACCTGTAACAACTGTCAATGATCAACTTATGACAGCAGCAATGTGCTCATACGGCATTTTACTGTGGGGTCTGGCTGCTGACATTGAATCCATTTTTATTTTGCAAAAGAGTGCTGTCAGAGCCATTTACAATCTACGTCGCCGCGAATCTCATAATGGAACTATTTAAGAAGATTAATATAATGTGCCAGTTCATTTATGAAAATATTATGTATGTAAGAAAAAATCTGCATCTATTTAATATAATAAGTGATAGACATAATATTAACACTAGAAATATAAAATAGATCAACCATTTTTCAGACTATCTAAAGTACATACATCTTTTATGGGGTACTGTGTTAAATGTTACAACAAAATACCTTGTGAAATATTGCAATTAAATGAACGAAAATTTAAAACTCATGTTAAAAAAACACTTTGTAAAGAAGCATATTCAAAATTAGAGGATTATATCCTAGATAAGAATGCTTGGAAACATGCTGGTCCTGCTCCATAGGACAATCTAGAGGCTAAACAAAATCATACTAGTTGCTTATTGTATTGTATAATTTGTTATTTTTACTTTACTCACTTACTGAATTATTCCTAGTTAATATTTTAGGAAAATCATGTATTTTTACAATGTTTGTAAATATGTGAGCACCATGTACCTATCACGTGATTAATTTATCTGCCTTTGCTTTATTTTTAATTCTTTTTAGCAATTGTGGTTTAGTATTTTTTATTCTTGGTGCACCATCTTCACAAGAAATATAATTAATGTTTACAAAATATTGTAAAACATTTTAAAAGAGTAACGGTGGAGTTTCTTGCCACTTCTTCTCCATACGAAACTACTTTTTGGAAGTTGCGGCTAGAATCAGTTCTATTTTTAATGTAAATGTTGACGTTCAAAAGTGCCTTTTTATGGGCCTATTTGAAATAAATGCTTTACACACAAACACAACATCATGCCTTGTTTCCCCGAAGGGTTGGGCAGAGGTGTACCTATATTACACCCACATTTCGCCAGTTATGTGTATGGTATGTATATTGTTTAGTAATTTTATTCTTAGTGCTGATCCACCGAGAATAAAATAAACTAAATTTATAATGAATGTATACAAAATATTGTAAAACATTTTAAAAGAGTAACGGTGGATTTTCTTGCCCATTCTTCTCCATACGAAGCTTTTTAATTTAATTGAATTTTAATGTAAATGTGAAGTAATTTTAATGAAAAAATTAAGCAAATTCTATTTTATTGTAAATGTTGACATTCAAAAGTGCCTTTTATGTGCCTATTTGAAATAAATGCTTTGACTTTGATGTAATGGATGGTCACCCATCCCTTACTGACCGCGGCAGCATGGCTCAACCCGTGCGACTTAATAATTAATTAATTATATCATTTAGCCACAAGCCCCTCCTAATCTGCTTTTATTCTGTGTTTAAGACAAAATACAAAAAAAGTAATTATTATTATTTATTCAACAGTACATCAGGAAGTGCGTCCGCCAGCGTCGGCAGTTACAATTCTGAGGATAATATGATAGACTTTAACGACGACTCAGACTCTGACGAGGAGTTGCAGTTGCCCACGACTACTAGAAGTACTAAAGAGACGGAGGAGAGTAAGGGCAAGATGCCCCCGGTGCTACTCAAGACGAGGCCTAAGCACAGCTATTTGTTGCTTAGAGGTAATTATTTTGACTACACATTAACTGCTACTGCCTGTTATAGTGTCTGATAAAAGTATAAACAAACCGAGCATAATCAGCCTATAGTGGTCCAGTGTGGGTTGGTAGATGTCACTTGTCTTCGAATTTTTGGTTCTAGGACATGCTGGTTTCCTCACGATGTTTTCCTTCTTAAAGAATTGATTTTATTTGCTTAGAATCTAGGTATATAAAAATTTGTTGTTAAATTATATGATAGGATCCATGTACATTCCGCCTTAATATATGCAAATAAAGTAGAGGATAATAAATATATTACAAAAAAATATCTTTCAAGAAATCCTGCACAGAATAATGAAATTTATTTACAAGTAATCCTGTATTTTTTTGCAACAATAAGTTTTTAATTTCGTTAGATATTTTATTAAATATTACAGGAGCCATAAATATCACATTTATTTTCAATAAGCTAGTTTTAAATATGCCCGTGCATAATAGATTCTGGTATTGTGATCTCATAGGTATACTTAATTGTGTGTTTGAGAGCAGTGGTGATGAAATAATTCACACGAAGTAAAGCGCCTACGGACCTGACCTGACCTACGGAGCCGAAACGTGGAAACTCACGGTATGGCTGGTCCATAAATTCAAGGTCGCTTAGCGAGCTAAGGAACGAGCTATGCTTGGAGTCCCTCTAAAATTTATGGAATAGAATCCGGAATGAGGTGATCCGGCAGAGAACCAAAGTGGTCGACATAGCTCACAGATTAAGCAAGCTGAAATGGCAATAGGCCGGCCTTATTAGCCGTAGAGCCCATAACCGTTGGGGTAGACGTTTTCTTGAGTTGAGACCGCAAGTCGGCAAACGTAAGGTACGACGCCCTCAGGCTAGGTGGAGCGGCGGTCTTCGCAGGGTGGCTGGTAGCAGCTGGATGAGAAGTGCAGAGAGTCGAGCTTAATGGCGTTGGAGCGGCCTATAGCCTATGTCGAGCAGTGGACTGCTGTAGGTTGATAATGAAAGCACCTGCCTGGGTTCGGACTCACGATCTACAACTCATAAGTTGCTCATTACTGCTGTGCACTCTCTGAGGTATGCGCGCGGCTAGACGGGGGGGGGGAGAATCAGCTGCTGCGCTCAGTCAGTCCGCCAAAGAGTAATATAAGTTATACAGGATAAGAGAGCCCTCTCTCGAATCTTTTATGCATGACAGTTTTATACGCCATCTGTATTTCTGAACAGGAACTAATTCCCAATCTATAAGTATTACAGATTGGAAGGATATTAAATAATTTTTACAGCTCTTGATGTTTTAAATGGATGGATAAATATGTAATATGAAGAAAATAGCTTACCATTGACGTAGGTGATTTACAAGGTAAAATACTGTTCTGGAAATTGGAATAAAACAAACTACTTATACTAGTATATTTTATTTTCTGTTAAAAAAAACACACAGAAGAAAAAAATGAAGTACTCTCACTGATTTTCTGAATAGTCTTAGTATCAGGACGGAGGAGTACTCTCAACTCAACTTCTATAAGGAGAAAACACTCGGAAAACCACAAAAATTACACAAAATATGAGGAAGCAAAACAAACGCAGACGCACGTTCTGGCAGCCATATTACGTGTGTTTCAGTGTGCGTGTACGGCCGTGTGTTCAATAGACGAAGCACCAACTACAAGTAGCACAGTAAATAATTATTTTATTTAGGTGTAATATAAAATGTTCTTTATTTTATGAGTAATCCATAAAATTTGATTGTTTATAAACATTTTATGTTATGTTTTATTGTGACAGTAGCGACACCTATCGGCACTTCTTTGATACTTCTGAAGACGTTTCCCAGTTCAACAATGTAGATGGCCCTACATTCTTTGCAATGTGCTTAATGTTCTATGTGTCCCCCCCCTGCAGTCCGCCGAAAACGCTCGTGGCGGCAGGTAGTGTTATCTGTATCGGACTGTCTATGTCAGACGCACATAAAACAAATATTCAAAGATGGGTCGTGCGTTATCTCGTGATATTAAGACCGTCATTTTTAAGGTGGCTGAATATTTTAAGAAAAGAAAAGCAGAAGAAAGCTTTGAATTTAAAAGTGATGTGAATATTGCCAAAATCGTTGCGGAGGCTACGGGGTACAGCAAAAGAACCGTACATAGTGTGATTTCTGCTGGTTATTTATCAAATGAAAATTCAGGCCGATTAAAATTCTGTGGTTGTAATGGACATCGCGTCTTACCACAGCGTTCAGGTTGAGAAGAAACCAACTATATCAAGCCTCAAAAGTGAAATGCAGAACTGGTTGCTACGTCATAATGTAGAATTTTCAGGAACCAAGACAAAGGCTAAACTGCTACTTCTTATAAAAATACACAAAAAGAACCTGTTCATAGAATTGACGAACTCCTGAAAGCCAGTGGGCACACTGTTCTGCGGTTACCTCCGTACCATCCAGATTTAAATCCAATAGAGTTGGTCTGGGCTGATATTAAAAACAACATAGCCCAAAACTATGTTAATTCTTCTCTAGACGAAAAGATAGTCTTATTGGATAAATCGTTTTCGGAAATCACGGCGGAAAAATGGCAGAGATGCGATGATCATGTCCAGAAAAATGAAAATGATTACTGGAGTCGCGATAGTAGGTTCGCTAATATTATCGATTTATTCATAATAAAGGAGGTGATTTTTATTCCATACAACTGTCGCCAAATAATGTACCTTAAGAACAAAGGCACGAAAATACAGGAAAAAAATCGCAGATTCAGAAAAAAAAAAATTGATTTATTTAGACATTTGTACCACCAGAAATTGTTAGTAAATGTAAACCATTTTAAATAAAACAAGTCCTGATGAATTATAAGTTTAGTTCTTATTAATCACCTGCCTACTTTTTATAAAATATGAGCATATTTGGGTTACATTTTAATCAACTAAGTATAATAACAAATAGATAGCCTCCGACCATCGTCCCGCCACAAGTCTTGCATTAGAAATGTAAACTGATATCGTAAGATCTGTCCGACATGTATCGATCTCATGTGAACTCACGCACTTTTTTCCTCGGCCCCCACCTCGCCGCGCATCCCTCAGCGAGTGCACAGCAGTAATGGCCACACTATAGTCACGAAATTTTCATATACTTTTAGAACAGAAAATGGAAATTCATTTGATTTCAATTAACAAAATTATGAATGCGTTTATAGAAGGTGGAGTTTTTGCGATTATACAAGTCAGTATTTACGGCAGTTACGCAGAGTGGTATAAAAATAAAGATTTAATTCTCTCTGAAACTTCACTTGCTTTTCCCTATTCGTATAGTAAAATTTTTAGCTCCTAAGATCAAATTTAATAAAATACAATTATTTTATTACAATTCACATGACAAATAATAAATTATTTTTACCTATTGTGGTAGTATTTTTATTCTTAGTGCATCGTCTTCACATATAAAAATTAAATTAATTTAAACAAAATATTGTAAAACATTTTAAAAGAGTAATGGTAAAGTTCCTTGCCCCTTCTTCTCCATACGAAACTACCTTTTGGAAAGGTATCTAGAATCAATTCTATTCTAATGTAAATGTTGATGATCAAAAGTGCCTTTTATATTCCTATTTGAAATAAATGCTTTGACTTTGACGGATGAACTACAAGTTTCATACTCTAATTAATTATAACTGTCAACAGAAATAATAAATCGTGAGATGGGGCTGACATTTCCCTGCGGCAAGACCGCGCAAGAGGACCTCATGTTCGAAAGAAGGTTTTATGGATCCCTGCATGCGATCTACAGAATGAAGAAACTACACACACTTAATAAACACAGAGGCTGCGTCAATTCAATAAATTTTCATCCGGAAGGTATGTCTTTTATATAAAAGGTACTTTAAAAAAAAACACAACAGGTAAACAATTTTTAGACTGCCTCGTTGGTCTAGTGGTCGCAAGAGCTACTGCTGAGCATGAGGTCCTGGGTTCGATTCCCAGGTCGGGCAGTGTTATTGGGTTTTTATATTGTAATAATAATTTTTTGAATATAGATCCCTAATTGGGAAGCCAAATGTAATATTAAAAATTAAAAGAATAGGTGTGTGTGTGTTTCTGAGTGTGTGATCTCCTAAAAAAGTATGATAATGTATGAAATTAAATTTCGGGCGCCGTGGAGCGACACACTATTAATAGATAGCCAGATAAAGTTGGAGAGATTGGACCATTAATCTTAGGATGGGGGCCTGTGGATGTCAATGGTGATTAAAAGTCTCACTACCTTGAACGTTCCCAGTTTATTGTATACCTTTAGCCTAATGAATACAATTATATTAATATAAATTTTAGTTGCTATATCATCATTGCATCTTTGTAACTTGAAATTCGCAGCTGAAGGCTGTTATGTTATAAAGGAAAAAAAATATATTAAAAAATGTAACTTGAAGGTGACCCCGAGAGCCGGAAGGTGGTACCTCTCAGGTAATCAGCCCCCGTGGAATGCCAGTAGAAATTTCCCGGTTGAATTGAAGTAAAGGTATAATAAGCACCCACAATTGTAGGGTGTGGACAAAAAGGAACTGAGATGTGATTTCACTCCGAACTCGGACACGCGGGTACGCATCGACCAACGAAAAACTTACCGCTTATTCCAGGTATTTAAACTCGCGTCTCCCTCGGTGTACCGTGAAGATATCTGGTATCAAAAGACGTAGGGAGGCGACGAGGAAACCTGCGAAAAACCGTAAGATGGTCACAAACGAACCGCCATCGTCGAAGGAAATTTTTTCTCGAAAAGAGTCCAACTTACCAAAAATCCGATAGAAATATCCACCGGGACCATTCCACGGGTCCTTTGGTTTAGGATTAGGGCATTAAAGCGCCACTATAAACCAGATTAGTTACGATTCCATTCAGGAAAAATCAAGAGACTTGTCACCTTCACCAACAAAGATCGCAAAAGTGACTCGTCAAACCTTGACGTCCAAAATGTCATACGAAACGTATCACAGATAAAAAATACAATTAAGAAATCGTTCCGAAATCAACTACAATCATCAATACATGTAACGGTGTAAAAAAACTCGTTACAATATCTAGAATTTCTCAGTAGCAGCCGGTGTCTGGATTTGTGCCTGGTTGATGGCAATAGGCTCACCCCTATTACATGGGACTTAAACATAACTGACGAAATGTGAGTGTACTGTAGGTACATCTCCGCCTAATCCTTCTGGGATTACAGGCGTGATGTTATATTTCTTTCTTTCTTTCTAAGGTGTAAAAGGACCCATCACATAGCTGTTATTTATGCAATCATTACATCAAACTTGTGTAGTAATTTTGAGCCAAAATATTGTTGGAAACAACTTCTATTTTGGTGTGTTAAATCACTAATCGGCAGCGCGCAATGTCACATACTGCTTATGGGTGCATGCAACGCTACAGGAGAGGTCCGGTATTTAAAGTGAGGTTATAACATTTAAAACTGGTTTTCTCTTCCAACTAATGTTGGAACTTTGACATTGAATATCTCCGTAACACGGCTCCACTGTCTGGCGCAGCGCATTTTTCACTGGCTATCGAATATCAGCCTTACCGAAGTTGAAAATAAATAAATTTCTATTACGTAAGACGTCCTGGTAACACTCGATGTCTGGCATTTATGTTGAACTGGGCCTATGTGTCGCAGCCGTGAGGCACACAATACAATTTTCTTAAATTTTTTGGTTTTGTGTGAATAGAGTAAGCCCTATCCTGGGTCAAATAAATTTATTTTGTTTCTTTCTTTCTTTATAAGTCCGAGAGAGTATCAAAGCGGACTGAGGTCCGCGGTCAATGTTTATTCATTTACTATATTCTAGAGGTGCATTGTTGAGAGCTTTGCGTTAATGCGACGTCAGTTTAGATCGGTTCCAGATAGGTTTTCAACCTTATCTTGCCCACCGTCCCCATAGAGTTTTTTTCCTAGAGCACCCCTATTTTTTTTTACATCTACTTTCGCGAATCTGTAACAGCTCTTGCCACGATTAAATTTAAACTTTCAACGCCCACAAATTTTCTCTGGTTTCTTTGGGCGACAACTCACTCCCCCCCCCCCCCTCTCCGGTGGGCGTTTGAGACTTTCGGGGGGGCAGTGGAAACCCAGAGAGAATTAGTGGGTGTTGAAATGGGATCTGACGACTATACCATAAATATAATCGTGGCACTAGCTGTTTCAGATTCGCGACAGATGGTAACAATAAAAAAATTGGAGGGCTCTAGAAAAAAAATGTAATATTGTATGTGACCTAAACTGACGTCGCATTGACACAAAGATCATCAATGAACATATCAGCATTTCTCCAGGATGGTTGGCTTTAGTGCCTCGGAAAGGTATATAGGTACCGACCAGGGCAAGCGTTAAACCTGATTGATCGTGCCCTGTAGCATAATCAGCCTATTACGTTCCCACTGTTGGGACACAGGCCTCCTCTGTGAGAGGAAGTAGGCCGTGATCCAACCAGGCGGGTCCAGTGCGGGATGGTGGGTGAAACATGTTTTCGAATTTTTTGTTCTAGGAAATGCCGGTTTTCGTTTTCTTTCACCGTTTTGAGAGCATAACATAACATCACCCCTGTAATCCCAGAAGG
Organism: Dasypolia templi; assembly: GCA_963555695.1. Taxonomy (NCBI): domain Eukaryota; kingdom Metazoa; phylum Arthropoda; class Insecta; order Lepidoptera; family Noctuidae; genus Dasypolia; species Dasypolia templi. The sequence continues at coordinate 3,828,443 of OY743137.1, read as the reverse complement.
GTAAGGCAGAGGTTTACTTATAGTACACCCACATATCGCCTGTTATGCTTAAGTCCAATGTAATAGGGGGCGAGCTTATTGCCATCAACCGGGCACAAATCCAAATTCCGGGCTGCTACTGAGAAATTATAGATAGCAAAACCCAAAAACAGTTTGCCCGACCTGGGAATCCGTTTTGAGAGCAGTGGTTATGAAATAAATTCACAAAAAGCCCGCGACCTTCAACTCCACCATTTCTCTCGCGAGCGCACCCTGTGGCTGTTGTGACGTGTTATTGTTTAGCCCATCTACATCAATATTTTTTTTCGCAGGGCACCTCCTAGCATCAGGTTCGGACGACACGAACGTTGTTGTGTGGGATTGGGCCCGCAATGCAGCCATACAGACGATCAAGACAGGTCACAAGTCCAACGTGTTTCAGAGCAAGTTCCTATTCCTTAATGCCAAGAGCCAGTTGAATATTGTAACGTGTGCCCGAGATGGACAGGTGAGGAACTAATTAATATAAAAAAATTGGTTGTCTGTAAAGTCGGTTTACGGAAGATAGTTTAACGTCACAACTTCATAACAAAACATTGATGGAATCAATGCATACTTTTATGAATAAAATTGAATCATTTTTATTAATTTTTAATCTTACATTAATAACTATGCAAAATTATTTTTTCCATTTGATTATAAAGAAGAGAAAACTTGTATCAAACTTTTTATCTATCATCAATTGTATGAATCATGATATTTTTTAGTCAATTGAAACATAACCTATTATTACTACACTTGCCGACCGATGCTACTTTTTTTTAATAAAAAATAAAAAATACTTGAAATTATACTAGTAATCAGATTTAAAAAATGCAAGAATAATTTACCTTTATTGCAATTGCGGCAAACACAAACTTTTCACTTCACTTTAAATACAGTCGACGAAACAGTTCACGTGTAGATGTAAGTTGTGTGCTGCCACTGTCTTTCTTCTCCTCGTACGCATAGGCCAATCGAGTGGAAGAGAGATACATGCGGCGCAAGCCGAACGCTCAAGCTGATCATCGTGCAGCGCTCTCGCTCCTATAGTAACGTTACAATGAGCGTAACGTTACAATGAGTCATCCTTTTTCAAACTCAAACTCAAATCATTTATTTCAATTAAACCATTTACAGGCACTTTTGAATTGTCAAGGAGTCGGTCAGTCAGAAATATGAAGCTAGTTGCCCATTCCAAAGCGTAGTAGGTACCTATGGAGAAGAACGGGCAAGAAACTCCATGGACACTCTTTTAAATAATAATGTTTTTACATATATCTTAGTTACATCGATTAATGTTGACACTATAAGTGAGAACGATGTACAAAAAACCGTACACGTTAAAAGCGTCCAGAGTGCATCAAAACATAATTAAAAACAATCCAGCTAATTAATAATTAAAATAAGCCGTGGCAGCTAATAGATGACCAGTCCCAACTGACGGCGCCCGTTCACGAACATGACGCATGGATCAGCACCATTCAGCTCAACCATTTTGAAGGGAGCTAAATGATCCGACACACGCGCCACCGTCAGCGAGACATTTGAGTGAGCATGACATACTATCAGCCGCCAGGGCACATTCAAGTCAATCTATGACATTACACGGTAAATGGTAGCTCTATAGTACAAAGTACTCACATCTGTGCAATGCATCTATATAATAAAAAGGAGATTGAGTTTATATAATGCAAATAAATTCTTACTATCTTCAGCAGCTTCAACAGTGTTTCAAATGTCAATTAATTAGTTGTGGTGTGGAGCAGGACCGGCATTAAGCCAGGCATTTTTATCAGTTATGTAATCCTCCAACCTATAATACGCCTGCCTGCATAGTGTGCGTTTGAAAAAGGATTTGAATTTTGTCTCATTCAGTAGTATGTGGGGAGGTATTTTATTATAACATTTTAGACAGTACCCCATGAAAGATGAGTCTACTTTAGCCAGTTTGAAACCTGGTTGAACTAATAGGTCCCGATTTCTAGTACTATAATTATGTCTTTCACCTCTTTTACTGTAAAGATGTAATTTTTTTCTTACGTACATGATGTTTTCATAGATGTATTGACAAGGTACAGTCATGATGTTAATATCCTTAAACAATTCCCTTAGAGAATCGCGCCTGCGGAGATTATATATGGCTCTGACGGCTCTTTTCTGCAGAATAAAAATAGACTCGATGTCTGCAGCCCGTCCCCAAAGTAAAATACCGTAAGACATGATACTATGAAAGTAACTAAAATAGACCAGCTCGCGGTATCTACATCAGTAAATTGACGGATTTTTCTGAAAGCGTAAGCTGCTGAACTTAGCCGTCCTGCTAGAGATGTTAAATGAGGACCCCATTGTAGCGTTGAGTCGAGCGTGATCCCCAAGAAAACAGTTTTATCGACGAATTCTAGCTTCTCTTGATTCAATACTATCTCACAATCACTACTCTTGACGTTTGGTAAAGAAAATCTTATACACTTAGTTTTATTCCCATTTAGTACTAAATTATTAGCCGTGAACCAATTTTGGACCAGCAGTAGGGTTTTCGTGCATGCAGCCGGCGTTCATCGATTTATTAGACGTTGTCACGTCAATTCTTACAGCGTTAATGCACAAAGACCCGCTATTGAAACAAAATAATAATACATGTCGTCTACCGCCATTAGAATTAATAGGCTCCTCTGGACATCAACAGCAACAATGGACACTTTTTAAATTTTAACAATCTTTTAAAACAATTCATGAAAATAAAACACTTTCAGATGGACAACTTAACCGACTTTCCGTCTATAATGGACCGATTTTGAAAGTGATTTTTTGTTCGAGATGGTCCCATTTTTTTTTTAAATAACTTTGCTTGGGTAGTTTTCGAGATATCATAGTGGATGATTTCGTATGTGGGTGGCAAAAAAACAAAAATAAAAAACCGGAGACCTTCAGAAATTATAGTTAATGTTCATAGTGTTTTTTTTTTGGAAGTCTGTTGTTTATTTTTGTCCATTGTAAATCTTGTGGGGGATGTGTACTATGACGTGTCAAAGCCAGGATTTTGCCAGTGTGAGAGAGAGCTGGAGCTATACTAAACGAAAAGTACTAGTCGTTTTTCAGAACGAAACAAACAATTATGTAACAGCTCCGGAAATTAATGATTTTTAATATTGTCTTATATAAGAACAGCAAGTGTCGCAAAATCTTATCTGGAGGTTGTGTTGAATTCTGTTGTGTTGTGTGATTCAATTTCTTAATGATTATGTATATTCTTCATAATGATTTGCTCAACAGAGTTGATTTGTCCATAACAAAGTGGATTAATAATACGGAAGTAAAACAAGCTAAAAGTGAAGTCAGGCTCTCGATGATAATGATGATGTTAAGCTTACCACTGAACAATCTTTATCCGTTGATAGCATAATCATAATCAGTGTATAAAGTTCCCACTGCTGGGCCACAGGCCTCGTCACGGCGAGAGGGAGTGGGCCGTAGTCCACCACGCGGGCACAGTGCGGGTTGGTAGATGTCACCACGTCTTCAAATTTCTGGTTCTAGGACTTGCTGGTTTCATCACGATGTTTTCATTCCCCGTTTCCAGAACTCTGTTGGATAATCCCTAACCAATCTTTTCCTTCCACAGGTACGTCTCCTACAATGCCACCCAAGCGGCGGTTCCACAGTATCTCGACGAAGACTCGCGTCACACTCCCGTGCGGCCCACAAGCTACACGTTTGTGAATCAGAGCCGCACGTCGTCATCTCCGCGGGAGAAGACGGGCTGGTGATGCAGTGTGACGTCAGAGCCGAACATGCGTCTAGGTATTGTTGATCTCTTTTATTTCACATAACATCACGCCTGTAATCCCAGAAGGGTTAGGCAGAGGTGTACGTATAGTACACCCACATGTCGCCAGTTATGCTTAAGTCCCATGTAATAGGGGGCGAGCCCATTGCTCTTTTATTTAATTTATTCATTTGCGTTCCAAAAGGTAAAAACAAGATATTAACAAAAACTTAGAGCTAAGAGCGCTTAGCCAAGTAGTAGTATAGTGTGCGGTTTGTACGAGATACAAATTTTGTTTTATCCAGTTGAAGTATGTGGGAAGGTATTTTACTGTACCACCATTTTAAAAAGTACCCCATGAAAAATGAGTCTACTTAAGCCAGCCTGGAACCTACCTGGTTGAAATGATTGGTCCCTATTTCTAGTGACATAATTGTGTCTTTTCCTCTTTTACTAAAAAGATGTAGCTTTTTCCTTACGAATATGATGTTTTTTATAGATATATTGACAAGGTACCGTCTTTAGAGACGGCCCGGCCCATATATGGCTCTGATGGCTCTTTTCTGCAGAATAAAAATAAAATCGATGTCTGCAGCCCTTCCTCATAGTTAATACCGTACGACATAATACTATGAAAGTAACTAAAATATACGTATAGATGCAGACACGTCGAGGCTACCCGAGGTACCTACATACTTACTTCTTTCTACGTGGGTAGTTTGAAGTTCAGCTGCAGACTTGCAAGTTGACTTTTCTAACATTACAAAATTATTGTCGGAAATAAAAAGGTTTATTATTATAGCAAAAGCATCATGTCGACTGGTTAAATACCAGTCGACATGATGTTTGTGAATTTTATCTTTTATGGAACCTTCAAAACTTTAACCATCCCGTTGCTATTTGCATGGGGTCTCAACTCGAACAAATTATAATTTGTCTTGAAGAAATCATAGATGGCAGCATAGGTAACCATTATGAAATTAAAAAGCGATTTACGGCAGAATTTTGGCTGAATTATGATTGGTAAAAGTCAAAACTTAATTGTTTAGAGCTGATTTATCTATTTCCACTCATATTGCACGTATTTTAAAGATAAAATAAAAATGGAGTCTTTAATTTCAATATGATAAAAGTAGCCGTCTGTGAATCATTTTGTTTAGAGCTTTTTTGCAAAAGATGACGTTTTACTCAATTGGTCCTGTCATCGCACTTTCCAAAATTGTTACTTTTTTTAAATCAAACAACTTTATTTTTTTTACATAGAGATATAAAAGAAATCTAATAACATGTTTTTCTGAACCCGGAACTACCTAGTCTTGCCATAAATATTGTCACGAAGATTTTTTTATTTTTTTTGCAAATTATATTTATTACTTTTACAGTGTGTAGTTTAAATACATGAATATAAAACAATTTAAAATATATAAAGCTTATTCGAAGTGGTATCCATTGGCTGCAATACAGTCCTTTAAACGTTGTTGCCAGTTATCAATGGAAGCACGCACTCTTTCCATAGGAAAATTCTTCACTGCCATTCGTATGGATTGTTTTAGGTACTCCAAATTATCATGGCGTTTAGAGCAAGCTATACTCTCTAAAACTGACCATAAATCATAATCCAGCGGATTATGATCGGGACTAGACGACGGCCAGTCTTCAGCTCTGATGAAGTCCGAAACGTTCACTTCCAACCAAGACTGCGTGGACCGAGCTTTATGACCCGGCGCCGAGTCTTGTTGGAAGGACCATACTTGGTGATTGAACATGGTGTTGTTAAGAGGCTTAACTACCTTCTCAAGAATGGTATCTTGATACACTTGTACCGATGTTTTGATACCTTTTTCACAAAAATATGGCTCAGTCACTCCTTCATAGCTAACACCCCACCAAACCATCACTGAAGTCGGATAATGCCCACGTTGCACTTTGTCGACTAATTGGGAAGCTTCCTTAGAGCTTTGAGCATAAATACGGTCATTTTGTTTGTTAAAATGTTGCCCAATTGTAAATATTTTCTCATCCGTAAACAATTTTTTTCTGTGACCTCCCTTTTGCGTACCGCTTCAGTAGTTGTTTCGATTTTACCACCCTATTATTTTTTAAATTATCAGTTATAAAATGACCAGTGCGTCTCTTATAGGCTGCAAGTCCTAAGTCATCTTTTATAATACGCGACATGGTTCTGGGTGCTATCTTATCTCCCGAGATAAAATCTTTTGCTTTCGGACAGGATTTCTTCGAATTCTTTCCCTTACTGCTTTGACCACCTTTTTCGTACGAACTCTACGTGATGGTCAGATCTTTTTCTGTCACAAACAGAGGAGGTCTCATTGTACCTATTAATAGCCCGGTACACAAGCATTTGACTAATACCAAGCGTATGGAGAGTTTTAAAAATTGCATTTGGCTCCATACCAACTTTGTGTAATGCAATCACAGCGATTCGGCTCTCTTTATCACCCCACTCCATTTTAATATCGCAAAATATTGTACAATGTATTGGCGCCAAAATTAGAAAACTCAATGAACAATCGTATAAAATTGACAGATTCCAAATTCAAATGTAATATCTTTCTTATTTTTAACTGTAACAGTATTTATGGCCAGACTAAGTATAAAACTGGACACAAAAAGGATTGCACTAAACGTTTTAAAAGTAGGTCAACTTCTAGATGGCGTTGTAAAACTACAGTCTCTGGCAATTAGTGAGTCGCTGATGCTGCCATCTGTTGAAAAATTGGACGAAGAAAAATTACCAGCTCAATAGCCAGACTTAGGGAGGTGTTCATTTCTTTGTATGGGATTGGGTATCTGTATGCAGTATTATATTATCTGTGCTATTTGCAAGTTTTACTTATTGAAGTTAAGCAAGAGACTGAGTCATGAATTTAGAACGTTCTTATTAAGGAAATTGCCGCTCAGATATTTAAAAATCGAACAAAAACGGGTTACAACAAATTTTCTTTGCAAGCCGGATATTTTAAGTTTCAGTTGACAGATTGAGGTCATTTACGTTCCTTTTCATATATTGCCTTTGCATAATACATAGTTGATATAAAAAATATCTGACATCATTTTGGTAGCTTATAAACCTGACAGTTTAAAGTTTCTAGTTCTCTTCTATATCGCAATCAGTGCCGCATCTTTTGTATTTATTTAATATTATACTTTATTGTACACCACAAATATACATAACACAAAAAAAACGAACACTACAATAATACATTGTGATACAAGTGTGCTCTTTTGGTCACTACCCCCGAGGCGGTTTTATTCGATGCGATAGGGGAGCTGAGTGCCTAATAATCATTTTCTTGGGTATATGTCGGAGATGATAGAAATATTCATTGCATTTAGACATAAAAACTCTTTACGGAGATCAAAGAAAAAATAAGTTAAATATAAAACACGAGTGCGGTAATGTAAAGTAAAAAGCACGCGTGTTTAATACACTGCATTATGAACCAAAAAGCGGTGTAATAAGAGCCACTTTATGAGCAACTGTGCTGAAAAATATATTATACAATTTTGCACCGCATTATTAATAACTTTGATTTCGGCCATTTCCAGATTGTTCCATGTAAAACACGGCAGCGTGATCGTCCCTCTATACAGCGTGAGCGGGAACCCGCGGGTGTCCAGCGAGCTCATAGTGGCGGGCCGCGACAAGTTCGTGCGCATGTACGACCGACGCAAGTCTACCAAGCCGCTTGCTATGTACTGTCCCACGGCTCTACTCGATGAACCCGTAAGATATAGATTGATATTAAGGTATATTGGTCTTCTATGACCTTTTGTTGTAAGCTGTAGCATTGGGCAGGTCATTTTAGCCGTAGAATGTAAGGGAGGGGGGACCCTTTTTAGCAGGCTCACACTGTACCAATACCTATTAACACTGTTATTTGAAAACATTGTAAAAGCAAATTGTTTTTAAAACCCAGGTATCGAAATGGCATGCCCCCGTACGGAACCGTTTTTCCAGACGGGTACCGGTACCAAATTCAGATACCCGACGTGTTACGCAAATCTCATATTTTTACGAGGTAGCTAACGCCTATTAACTATCCTTTTTATTTACTTTATATGTTTTCTCACTCTAACATACGGAAATATTTGCTTAGTACCGATACTGGTTAGAAATACCAATAGTACAGGTACTACTCTGGTACCAGTACCAATAGGATAGGTACTACGTCTTGTACCGGTACTAGTAGTAAAGGTACTGCGCTGGTAACCGTATCAAACTAAAGCCAATGGTATCGGTCCGAAGTCCGTAGTACTTCCTGGAGAGCTGCTAAGAGATCTACTTCTCGGAGAAAAGTGGTGGCATGGTCTGCAGAGTTGATAGTACAGCTCGGTTCAAACTGTATGTCGGCTTGGAACATGAGGCGAGTCGTTGCGCAGTAACTAAATCACTGGTCAGCGGGGGGAAGGGGAGGGGTGGTACTGCGCAGCGAGTATAATTGCTTAAGTAATAAGTACAGTCCGGGAGGCCTTAGCTGAGCTTTGCATTTGTGTGAGTGCACATATAGGTGGTAGTGCAGGTGTGACGTCGGCCTAGAGCGCGATTTAAACCGGTTTATACAATCGGCTTGAGGCACTTTGCGTCCCTCTACTATAAAGCTACCATATACCGGGTACGTCTTTCATTGACTTAAATGTGCCGTGTAGGCTGAGAGTATGTCATGCTCACTCAAATGTCTCGCTGACGGTGGCGCGTGTGTCGGGTCATTTAGCTCCCTTCAAAATGGTTGAGCTGAATGGTGCTGATCCATGCGTCATGTTCGTGAACGGGCGCCGTCAGTTGGGACTGGTCATCTCTTAGCTGCCACGGCTTATTTTAATTTAATTTAATATGTGAATTGTTTTTATCTTTTTATAACGGACGCTTTTAACATTCTGCATCGTTCTCACACGCATAATTGCAACATGAGTGATGAAACCAATATTTTGTAACTTGATATAATTTGATTTAAAAGAGTGTCCGTGGAGTTTCTTGCCCGTTCTTGTCCATAGGTTCTTCTACCTACTACGCTTTGGAATGGGCTACTAGCTTCATCTTTCTGACCGACCGACTTTGACAGTTAAAAAGTGCCTGTAATTGATTTATTTGAAATAAATGCTTTGAGTTTGAGTCACTTCAAAACCGGCTTTTGATAAGAGTAGATAGAGAAAGTAGCCGAATACCACGAGTTAAATTGTTTGCGGTTGGAAAGGCCTATTGTCCAACAGTGAATTACAATGGGCTGATACAGCAGAAAATTAGATATTGCAAAGTGCGTATAATAGGGATGATGAAATTTTTTTAACAAAAAGTGTAGAAAGCTTAAAAAAAACCCATGTTTTATACGTTTAAAAAAAACTGTTAGACAAGCACACAGCACTATCATAGAAGTGATATCACGACTACGTAACTTCATAATAGCGCCTTATATTGTCCGTAACGCGCGACAAGGACGGGAATAGTACCCTCCAAAAACATAAAGCGTGTGTAGCTTCTTCAAATTTACATCGATTCCACCAGTCGGTTATCTTTTTTTTTGGGCCGGTACAGCGTATGTATCACACGTCTTGCGAATTTAATTAAGCGATTACTGAGAGGTTAACAGTTTTTTTAAGATTTTTTCTTCTTTGAAATTACATTATACTTTCGAACATTTTTGATATTAGATATCATACCTTATTATGCTTATTTTTGACGATTGCGGCGATAAATTCGTTTTTAGAATTAAATGGTGACATGACGCGAGTATGAGTGAGAGGACATGCTCGATAGTGATGGATTAAATATCATTCAAATTCATTGTTAGCGTGTGCATGCTCATTTTGGTTTTTTGGATTTGGAAAATTAAATGTACCGGGAAAACGGGGTGTATAGGGATGCAGGGGTGAATCGAAACGACACTTTAAAAAGGATTTTAACATTGAAATAATATAGTTTGTTGCCAACAGGGGGACTTATACAGTCAATACATAAGTCATTATAATGTTAAAATCCCTTTTAAAGTTTTGTTTCGATTCACCCCTGCATCCCTATTTACCCCGTTTTACGGTAGTTGTGAAATTCTGTGAAGTGTGACTATTTCACACTTTTATACTTCAGCGAGTCGACGCAGCGGCAGCGTGATCTCTCCGTCGCAAAAGGGGAAGTCGGGAATACTAAATCCATCTATTTCAGTTGACCACGTGACGTTCGCGAATGAAATCATTAGCAGGTGGTGCGAAGAATGAATTCATTCCAAATTCACACACTTAATTATTATCAATTATCGTCATAATAGCAAATATCATAACAATAGGGTTGATGGCTTATATTAAAAATGCTCCTAAATAATGTTATTTCGAAGAAGGCATAGTAAAAATGAGATAATCGAAGAAATCTGTTAAATCGATGATACTACATTATGAAGAATCTACACGCTTTAGAAGTTTTTGGAGGGGAATATTCCCGTCCTTGTCGCGCGGTACGGACACGGCGCTAGTATTAAGTTACATAGTCATGACGTCACTTCTTTGATAGTGCTGTCCTTGTCTAAGACTTATTTTGAAACGTTTGTAACTTGGCAATTTTTAAAGCTTTTACACATTTTGTAATAGACATAGACATAACATCACGCCTTGTTTCCCAGAAGGGTTGGGCAGAGATGTACCAATAGCACACCCACATTTCGCCAGTTATGTTTAAGTCCCATGTAATAGGGGGCGAGCCTATTGCCATCAACCGGGCACAAATCCAGACTTCGGGCTGCTACTGAGAAATTCCAGATAGAAAAACCCAATAACACGTTGCCCGACCCGTAATCGAACCCAGGACCTCATGCTCAGCAGTAGCGATTGCGACTACTAGACCAACGAGGCATTTTGTAATAATGTTTGCATTATTTGGAAACAAACCATTTTTTGAGATAAAAACAACAAAAAAACATAATCCCTATTACATAGTTGTGACGTCACTTCTACGATAGTCCTGTCCTTGTCTAAAACTCATTTTGAAACGTTTATAACCTGTAATTGAAAACCAAAAATTTTATGGGATAAAATAAATTGTCATCATCCCTATTAGCATGCTAAACCTAAATAATGCGCATAATCATGAAATTAATGCGAAATCTCATTAATAACCATTACTAATGCTTATGCTCGAAAGTTCGGAGAGCCTATGTTCAGACCACTCATGATTTATCGGCCGTATTGTACTCAAAAGTCAAGAACTTTTGAGAACAATATGTTGTAACTGTAACTATTGTACTGTAGTAACTGTTATTTCAGGCCAACACAAAGAACTTGAAGAAACCGCGGCAGTCTATGATGCATCTTACTTGTGCGGTTTATAATCACGACGGGACGGAGGTGCTCGGGTCGTACAACGATGAGGATATCTACCTGTTTGATGTGAAGAATGATGTCTATCAAAAGTAAGTTTATAAGCTGTATGTAGCCATCTGGCCCAGTGGTCACGGCCGCGACTTACCCAGTTTTAGGTCGTGGGTTCGAACCCAAGCAGACGCTTTACTTTGTTTTAATAGGGATGATGACTAATATTAAAAATTTTCGTAAAAGTAATAGTAAAAATGTGATTAATCGAAAAAAAAATCGGTTAAATCGATGTAGATATGAAGAAGAAACACGCTTAAAAGTTTTTGGAGGGCATAATTCCCGCCCTTGTCACGCGGTACGGACAATGTACGGCGCTAGTATGAAGTTACGTAGTCGTGACGTCACTTCTACGATAGTGCTGTCCTTGTTAAACACTTATTTTAAAATGTTTATAATTGGCATTTTTTAAATCTTAAACTCGATTCGACAGCAATTCGCGCTCCCCCGACCACGATGTGTGATCCCGGTGGTGGCCCCGCCGGGCACCGTGAAAGACCACGGCCTCCGCCGTCGCCCCCAGGTACCTGTCCGCCAAATAAGCCCCAACGATATGGCGGAGGTACGGGGGCACCCTGTGGTAGCACCACGAATACAGCTCCAGGGCAGGGTGTTGAGTGCGTTGCAGAAGTTCAAGGACGCCACCAGCATTTCCCCGCCCTGGACTCTTACTCGCGCGCGTATAGCATCCACGGTGGAGCGCCCAGGCCGACAACCGAACTGACTGTCGGCCAAAACCGGCCCCTTTCTGTACAAGTGGCCGACGAGGCGGGCAGCAATTATACGCTCGAAAAGCTTACCTACCTCGTCCAGCAGCACTATGGGCGGGTATGCGGACGGCGAGCCTGCTGGGCGCCCCGCCTTCCTGAGCAGGACCAGACGACCTGTTTTACACAGCGTGGGGAACTGGCCCCGCTCAAGGCACGCTGTGAAGAGTCCTCTCAGCTGGGGCTCCAGCTCATAAGGCGGGAGGAAACGCCCGGGTGTCACCATTGTGTGGATCGCCCGGAGGACACGGTGGAGCATACGGTGGAGGTATGCCCAGCTTGGGCGGAGCACCGCAGTGTCCTCGCGGAGGCGATTGGCGGCGGTGATCTCTCGCGACCGGCCCTGGTCCAGGCCATGGTACGGAGCGAGAGGGAATGGCAAGCCGTCACCTCCTTCTGCGAAGCAGTAATGCTCGCGAAGGAGGAGGCGGAGCGGGTGAAGGAGAGAGCCTTGCGCCCTCAGGAGACTAGCCGCCGCAGGAGACGCCCTGGGCGTCGGGAGTCGCCTGCAGATTCCCGGCCACCGTAGGCGCGGGCTTGCGGACGGCGAGCAATGGGTAGCTCGCCGTCCGGTAAGGACCAGGCCCGGGTCGACGGCGCGTTGTGTTCCACGCGCGCCTCAAAGAGATGTCAGCACAAAGTGACGGGGTCCGATAGGGCCGATGCCTCAGGGTCGCGGGTTATTCTACAGAGAAAACCGTGGCCCTGGCACCGGCAACTGAAGGAACACGGGTGGGTTTTAGTCAGTAAAAGTCCGACACGCCCTTCCGCTCCACCCAGAGCGGGAGAAGTTATTTGATGATTTCCCACCCAAAAAAAATAAAAGCTGGGGCTCCAGCTCCTTCAGCTTGAGGGCTAGCGCTAGGGTGTGAATCCCGTAGGGCCCCGGAGCCACGTTCTTGGCCCGGAGCCGCATCACGGCCGCCCCCGTTTCTGCCTGGGTCACCTCTGGGACGCTGATGGCGTTCTCCTGTGTAGACTGCGGCTGTGGACAAAACCATTAGCGGCGGAGTATGCTCCGCTCCGGTAAGAGGGCTGCGACTACCTCCTCCAGCAGCTCGTGTTGAAGACTCTCCGTAAGTGGAGGCGCCGTGGCTCTTATTTTCTTCGAACCCTTGGATAGGGGCGCCCCCACGGATCCCCGTCTAGTGTCTCCAACATCCCCTCCCTGGCTCGCGTCTTCGCCTCGCCTATGCCACAGAGTCTCCTTTGCTTCTTCTTCCGGAACCAGAAGATATCTGGTGTACTGACGCCTAACCTCCACATACGTCACGCGACACTGCGCTTTGTGGGCGGACCTGCAGTACAGCTGGCGCCTTGTGAGCTGTGTGCGGACATGGGGCATGGACGCATCGCAAATTTGCGTCATTGCCCGCGGAACCACTGCGCTTCTGCTTCCACGTCGACGGGTTCACTCATCTGTGATTCCCGGAGCCAGGCTTGTCCTGGAGCGACCAGCGAGGACCATCCATTGGCGGGGCAAACGTGCGGCCGCCGCAAGTTGTCGGGGTTGGAGACGTCGAACCGAATATATCGATGGTCCGACAGCATCTCCACCTCAACGGCAACTCGCCAGTCGCGCAAATGGCTCGCAACAGCGGAGCTTGCTAACAAGACGCTCACTATGGACCCGCCCCGCTGCCGCATGCATGTATTCACTGAGCCCCGATTCAAGATGGTCAGGCAGGTCTCGACCGCTCACTACTCTAACACCTCGCCCCTTGGTTCGGTGATCGGGGATCCCCACGCCGCAGACTTAGCGTTGAGATCCCCAAGCAATACCACCGGGCGAGTGTGGAACCTGCTCACGACGGCATCTATCTCGACAAGGAACCCCTCGAAGTCAGCGAGACTTGTTAGGAGAGAAATATGCCCAAGTGCCATCAGTGGCATTCCATCTTTTCGGCTTCTCTTCCCTTGGGCCGGGAGTCGACTGCTGGGTAACGAGGCTGTAGGGGCGCAGGTCCTCCGTGAAGTCCCCCACCGCGTCCCAGGACTCGACGCTGCTGACCATCGAACTCACTACGGTGGACAGTGACAAGTCACTGCCTACTTCTGTGATGAGGGCATGGCGCGGTCCCTCCTAAGCGGCAAACTCAGTCACGCCTTGTCCTCCCGGCAGTCGACGCAGTGGTGACACCGGGCGTCCGGCTTCTTGTTTATGCGACACAGGTACTTCCCGAAGCAACCATGACCCGAAAGTACCTGCGTCACCCGAAACGACAGAGAGCCGTGCCTCCTCCCGAGCCAGAGGTCGAGCACTGGCCGGACCGCCTCGATGGTGACGAGGCCGGCGGTAGGGCGTGAAAGCCTGTCCCGCCATTCCGCCACCAGGACCTCGCGAATTTGCGACCGACGCTGCTCCATATGGCGCTGCATCGGCCGCTCGCCCCGCGCCCTCGCTTCCTCGCGCCACCGATACAGTGACGCGAACACCTTCGCCCCTAGGTCCCAGGGCGGGGTTCCGGCCAGAAAACCTAACCAATTACTACACAATATCGTTTTAAATACTACCTTTAATACACCCTTTACCTTTCAGGGACGTCACTAGTGAAAAAGATGGTTACACACACCGGTACAGCGGCCATCGCAACAGTGCGACATTCAAAGGAGTTTCGTTCTTCGGCCCTAAGAGCGAGTTTGTAGTATCGGGCTCAGATTGTTCATACATTTATATGTGGGACAAGGAGTCGGAAGCTATAGTGCAGTGGTTGCAGGGAGATATAAATGGCGTTGTAAGTACTGTAAATATTTAACAATACAAATGATTAAAATTTAAGTGTTTGTTTGTAATGTCAAAATAACATATTTTTTACTAAATGCATTTGAAAGTATATTTGGTATTTAACAAAAAAAAAACTGATTGAACCGGCTTATCTCCGTAACGGCTGGTCCAATTTTTATAAAATTTGGTATATCCCCATACCAAATTACATTTCTCTCTCTTTGAAATCTGGGGAAGAACATGCTACTTTTTCTCGAGATACAACGCGGACGGAAGCTAGTTATCTAGAATTACTTTCGAATTTATAATATTAAGTATAAGTATGGAAGAATGGATAAATGCATTGAATTTGTGTCCTAATAAGCTAGCGAGCTAGTGAAACTGGCTTCGTGTAAACAGAACTAGCCTCATACACACAAAGCCAGACTAACTACCTTGCTAAGTTACTGGCACTGTCTTGCATTAGCCTCGTATTACCCAGGTATACAAGGACATCAACGCACAACATTTTCCCCGTTCCCAGTTCCCCCTGCGTTGAAATCATTCGACGAAATTTTCCATACATTTTCAAGTGTATGGCCAGAGTGCACGCTCTATTCGAGCGTCGGGCGGGGCGCGGCGTGCAGCGTTTATGTTAAACACGTGCTACGTGTAGTGACCTTCCTGAGCCCCTGAGCCCCTGTGCTGTGTGTGTCCTGAGGCCCTGTGCTGTGTGTGTCCTGAGGCCCTGTGCTGTGTGTGTCCTGAGGCCCTGTGCTGTGTGTGTCCTGAGGCCCTGTGCTGTGTGTGTCCTGAGGCCCTGTGCTGTGTGTGTCCTGAGGCCCTGTGCTGTGTGTGTCCTGAGGCCCTGTGCTGTGTGTGTCCTGAGGCCCTGTGCTGTGTGTGTCCTGAGCCCCTGTGCTGTGTGTGTCCTGAGGCCCTGTGCTGTGTGTGTCCTGAGGCCCTGTGCTGTGTGTGTCCTGAGGCCCTGTGCTGTGTGTGTCCTGAGGCCCTGTGCTGTGTGTGTCCTGAGGCCCTGTGCTGTGTGTGTCCTGAGGCCCTGTGCTGTGTGTGTCCTGAGGCCCTGTGCTGTGTGAGTCCTGAGCCCCTGTGCTGTGTGTGTCCTGAGGCCCTGTGCTGTGTGTGTCCTGAGGCCCTGTGCTGTGTGTGTCCTGAGGCCCTGTGCTGTGTGAGTCCTGAGCCCCTGTGCTGTGTGTGTCCTGAGGCCCTGTGCTGTGTGAGTCCTGAGCCCCTGTGCTGTGTGAGTCCTGAGCCCCTGTGCTGTGTGAGTCCTGAGCCCCTGTGCTGTGTGAGTCCTGAGCCCCTGTGCTGTGTGAGTCCTGAGCCCCTGTGCTGTGTGTGTCCTGAGGCCCTGTGCTGTGTGTGTCCTGAGGCCCTGTGCTGTGTGTGTCCTGAGGCCCTGTGCTGTGTGTGTCCTGAGGCCCTGTGCTGTGTGTGTCCTGAGGCCCTGTGCTGTGTGTGTCCTGAGGCCCTGTGCTGTGTGTGTCCTGAGGCCCTGTGCTGTGTGTGTCCTGACGCCCTGTGCTGTGTGTGTCCTGAGGCCCTGTGCTGTGTGTGTCCTGAGGCCCTGTGCTGTGTGTGTCCTGAGGCCCTGTGCTGTGTGTGTCCTGAGGCCCTGTGCTGTGTGTGTCCTGAGGCCCTGTGCTGTGTGTGTCCTGAGGCCCTGTGCTGTGTGTGTCCTGAGGCCCTGTGCTGTGTGTGTCCTGAGGCCCTGTGCTGTGTGTGTCCTGAGGCCCTGTGCTGTGTGTGTCCTGAGGCCCTGTGCTGTGTGTGTCCTGAGGCCGAGCGGAGCGTGGGCGGCAGCGGGCTAGTTTGCGTCGAGCGGGGCGTCGCGTGCTATTTCAATCCAGTTCGTGTTTTGCAGCGATGATACGAGCGTTCTTGAAGGATGTCGTTTGAAGAAATAATTTAATAAACCTGAAATATGGTTGTCTTCGCATTCTTTATATAAAAACAGAATAGTTAAAGCAAGAGTGTGGAAGAGAATCTCCAAATTGTTTTCTTCGCATCACAATGTTACTAGGACCTTGTCTCACAATAATTAAATTTCAGCCACAAATTTTCTTCTAAATACAAATCAATAATATCGTACGACGCAGAGGTGTACGAGAGCAGTGGTGGCCCAGTGGTAACGGCCGCGACTTACGAGTTGTAGGTCTTAGGTTCGAACCCGGCCAGGTGCTTTACTATGTGTAAATTATTTCATCACCACTGCTCTCAAACCGGTGAAGGAAAACATCGTGAGGAAACCGGCATGTCTTAGAACCAAAAATTTGAGGACATGTGACATCTACCAACCCGCACTGGGTCCGCGTGGTGGATTGCGGCCCAGTCCCTCTCACGGAGAGGGGTCCTGTGTCCCAGCAGTGGGAGCATAATAGGCTGATTATGTACGACGCAGACGCCATGATTGACACAAACGACCGCCACCACAAACGCTGAGCGTGCACTGAGGCCACTTACAGAACACGCTTTCGACCGCAGTTCCCCGCCCGCCCCACGCTCGGGCAGAGCGAGCACTCTGGCCGTACACTAAGTATTGCTCTTCAACGACCGACGAAATTTTTAACGCAGGGGCGTTTAGAATCATGTACTGAATTCAAGGAAACAGGTAGCGGGTACATACACATATAGACACGTTCTAAGTTGAATTGGTTGTTCACAACGGACGAAGGTTGTTATTATTTTACATAATTGTGACACGCGCGTGATACCTGCGTTCCACTTGTTTTTTCTATGCCGTGCCTATGTGTCACCTGTGATGTATAAATCCTATTTTATGATTGAAGGGGCACAAATTCAGACTTCGGGCCACTGCTGAGAAATAATTCCATTAAATATCTTACTAACCGGAATAACCGTAGAGTTTCTTGCCGGCCATTTTCCATAGGAAACGACCATTTGGAACCGTGCACCTCCAGCTTCTGACGTTTCATAAATGCCCATGTTTATGTGAAATAAAATGTTTTGATTTTGAGTGAGTGTGCAAAAATTTAACCTGAATAGGGTTGGTTTATTCTCTCATCAGATACCTTCGGAACAGACCATAATAAGTGAGCTAGCTGCTAGCTGACACGGCTAATAATTGAATTTAATGTTCTGTGTCTCGTAATGTTTATTACTTTGTATACCTACTGTATAGAATCAAGTTATTTCTCATTGAACAGACCGCTGTGTTGCTGGCAGGTTGTTGCGCCACTTCTTCCTGCAGCACTGGGAAGTGATGAAGCGCGGGCGTGCTGGGGGACTATATTATGTTATTTTGACATTCGAAAAGTGCTGATTCTCAGCCAAATTGGAATAAATGACTTTTGTTTTTGATTCTGATTTTAAGTCGCTTTAACTTAAGGAATTTTTTCTCATACGTGTTATTGTGGTTCCAGGTCAATTGTATAGAGCCTCACCCGCGGTGTCCAGTACTTGCTACCAGCGGCCTGGACAAAGATATCAAGATCTGGGTTCCTAAGGCTCAAAGCGATCCGAACTACGAAGGTCTAGAAAGGGTAAGGAAATGTTTTATTTACTCCGTCGTTTGACAGATTGAGAGTGAGATGAGAATAGGGATGATGACTAATTTTAAAAATGTTCGAAAAATTACGTGTTTTCAAAGAAGGCATAGTATAAATGAGATACCCGATAAAATCTATTAAATCGATGTAATTAAGAAAGAAGCTTCACGTTTTAAAAGTTTCTGGAGGGGATTTTTCCTGTCCATATCGCGCGTTACGGACAATGTACGGCGCTAGTATGAAGTTACATAGTCGTGACGTCACTTCTACGATAGTGCTGTCCTTGTCAAACACTTTATTTTTTTTTATAATATTAATTGCACTATTCGGAAACAAACTTTTTTTAGAAAGGAAAGAAATGCCATCATCCCTATTGCCCCCTCAGCCTGACAATGCCAGGTTCTAATCTTCTGATGTTACTAGCTTCGCCCGCGATTTCGTTCGCGTGGAAAATTGTAAGACACCATAATTTTTCTACTAAAAAACCGTCACATTTTCATGAAAATACCTACAAATCGACGTATGATTGGCCAACAGGGGAATATTTAAAAAAACTGATAATGCGAATACCAAATAACAATGTTATTAATTTCTTGAAGGTTAACGGTTGGGGTGCTACAGGGAACTATATTGAGAACCGTGCCGAAAAAGATACCAGTTTTTGTGGTGTTTCGATTGGTGACGTCGTATTGCATCTCCTGTTTTTATTCCTCGTCGTTTTCGCTTAGCGTTCTTTTTAACTTTTTTTTGTTTTTTCTCGTTTAGTAACGGTCCTACCGCGATGTTTAGTCGCCTATAGCTTTCCTCAATAATTGGGCTATCAAATGCAGAAAGCATTTTTGAAATCCGTAGTCTAAAGATTATCCCCTACATAGATAAACAAGAAAATCAACTTGAGATTATGGTCGATAACAAATTAGTTAGTAAGGCAGCTGACGTAGCTGAGGCATTTAATGAGTTCTTTGCCAACATACCTATAACTACGAGTTGCTCCTTAAATTCGTCCCCGTCTAAAGCTGAGAACCTTTTGAATAGTAGTGTGCAAAAATGTACTCGCTTATGTAGCTTCGAACATGTAAGTCTTTAACACTCTTAAGTCTAAAAACACTGGTGATTACTGGGGCATCTCCATTAAACTTTTAAGTAATATAATAGACATTGTAGCCCCCTATCTAGCTATTACTTTTAATAAATGTGTTGATCTAGGAACTTTTCCTGACCTCATGAAGAGTAGTAAAGTCATACCATTATTTAAATCTGGTAATAAAAATATCATTAGCAATTTTAGGCCTATTTCTATCTTACCAGCATTTAGCAAAATATTTGAAAAGTTAATACTTAATCAGTTGCTAAGACATTTTAACCTAAATAGCCTACTTCATAATGAACAATATGGCTTTTCAAAAGGACGTTCGACTACAGATGCGGGTGTTGCTCTGCTGAAACACATATTTAATGCATGGGAGAAATCGCAAAATGCTATTGGAGTTTTCTGTGATCTCTCTAAAGCCTTTGATTGCGTGCGCCATGACACGCTTTTGCGTAAACTACGTCATTACGGTGTCCAAAACGAAGCTCTCAACGTAATAAATTCTTATTTACATAATAGGTTCCAATGTGTAGATGTCGATGGTGTGAAATCTTCCGAGCTACCAGTTCAGTTAGGTGTACCTCAAGGCTCAATACTGGGTCCATTCTTGTTTTTAGTGTATATCAATGACTTACCATTCTATTTAAACGATATCTGTGACATTGTACTGTTTGCAGATGATACCTCTCTTATTTTTAAAGTAGACAGGAATAGACAAGATTTTGACGACGTAAACCGTGCAC
This sequence comes from Dasypolia templi, assembly GCA_963555695.1. Lineage (NCBI taxonomy): Eukaryota > Metazoa > Arthropoda > Insecta > Lepidoptera > Noctuidae > Dasypolia > Dasypolia templi. Next base: position 3,808,448 of record OY743137.1, on the reverse strand, counting down.
TCTCAATGGTTACGGATTGGTTTACGTCAAATAATCTAGTTCTCAATGCCAAGAAAACGAAATGTGTGAAGTTCGCCTTACCGAATGTTAGAAATCTAGGACCCAACATTGTCTTAGATAAAGAGCTGCTTGAAACTGTAGACTCGACGGTTTTTCTGGGCATAACGGTAGATGCCAAACTTCAGTGGGGCCCACATATCTCAAGCTTAGCGGGGAGGCTCAGTTCAGCCGCCTACGCCGTCAGGAAAGAAAGACAATACACTGACGTTGATACAGCTCGCTTAGTCTATTTTAGTTATTTCCACAGCGTTATGTCCTACGGTATTCTGCTGTGGGGCAAAGCCGCTGATATTCAAAATATATTCGTCCTTCAAAAACGAGCTGTCCGAGCAATTTATCAGATAGGAGCCAGAGTTTCTCTTAGAGATTTTTTTAAAGATATTGGTATTCTCACGGTGGCATCTCAATTCATCTTCGCCAACATCTTATATATTAGGCAAAATATACACTTATACACTAAAAACAGTGATTTTCACAAAGTTAACACCAGAAATAAGAACAAACTACGTGCTCCCTTTCACCGGCTTCATAAGGTCCATAACTCATTTGTTGGGCTTGGTATAACCTTTTATAACAAGTTGCCCTCTTCTTTACTAGATTTACCTTTTAATGCGTTTAAGGCCCAAGTAAAATCCAACCTTTGTTCAAAGGCATATTATTCCATTAACGACTACATAAACGATAAGAACTGTTGGTCGCTGTGATTAACTCAAGACAATGTTCGTGTTCTTTCTCCAGAATCAGCTTACTAACTGACAGGGTTTAAGAGTTCATATATTTTTTTTATTTTTTATTTGACGGTATAAGTCAATTATTTTGTTGTCTTCATTTATTATTGACATGATCTACTCATTACAATGTTTTTAATGAGCTGTATTGCAATATATGGTTAGCTAGCGACCTCGACAATTGATAATATTATTCTTGCCTGAGCAACCAACAGCAGGTTCGTCATGCTCCCTTAGATGTCACTGCTTGCGGTAGCGTCGGGGGTCGGGTTTCCTCCTTCCCTCAAATATGGCGAGGGGGGTAATGGCTGACCTTTGCGTTATGCTCGTGAACGGGTGCTGCTTGTGGTGACTGGTCGTCTTGCTGCCTTTGGTTTTATCATTGTTACAGTAATTGTTCTGTTGATTTATTTTACTTTGATGGTCCTAGTTTATCATTTATTTATTTTATTTGTTTGTATAATAATTCCAGTATTGCATATGTAAGCTGCCATGCCCTTTAGGCCCGAAGGCTTTATTTATGTATTTGTGTTATTTACATGCAATTTTTTTTCTTTGTTTTTGTCATTGGCGTTTCGGTAATTACTTGCAATTGTTTAGAATCAAGTTCTTCTAACCGAACAGACAGCTGTGCTGCTGGGGAGTTTGTTGCGCCACTTCTTCTTCCCAGCTAAAGCACTAGGAAGTGGTGAAGGGCGGGCTTTTTGGGGGACTGTCTTATGTAATTTTGACGTTCGAAAAGTGCTGATTCTCAGCCTAATTTGAATAAATGACTTTTGATTTGATTTTGATTTTGATAAACTAACAAATTTTAACTCTTTGTAAAATCATTATAGTAGAAAGTTTCGGCAACTGTGACTTCCTAGAAATGAGTGAGATCGGAAGAATACTCAGCGAGTATGCATAATTAGCCTATTATTTTCCCGCTGCTGGGACACAGGCCTCCACGCGGAGCCAGTGCGGGTTGTCTTCGATTTTTTGGTTCTAAGACATGCCGGTTTCCTCACGATGTTTTCTTTCACCGTTTTGAGAGCAGTGGTGATGTCTGGGTTCGAACCTACGACCTGCAAATCGTACGTCGCGGCCGTTACCACTGGGTCTCTCTCAGCGAGCTTCAAAATAAAATGGTACTTTGGACCGTCGTAAAACGCATCATAGAATACGGTACTATCTGACTAATCCGACTAATTGTTATATAAGTGCATACAATAAAATTGTAGGCGTCTTTTTACAAAACACGGTCTGACTTTAGCCTGTCACTTTTTGTATTTCGAACTTAATATGCCGACTTCAGAAAAGTTCTTGACGACCCAAGACCGGACTAAGTTGTCAGATTAGTAAAATGAACTGTGTTTCGATTTATGTTAGGTTCTTATTTCAAAAAGAGGCTTTATGGTTTAAACCATGTCTAAAGACAAACTTTGTATTGTAATGAGACCGTAGGAGACGTTTAAAATTTTGAAAGTATGTATTGTAACATTTAGAACTAAACTCCTAAACGATATACAAAATTATTCCGGATACAGGTTAGTGAAACGTAACATAGAATGTATGTAACACATAACATAACATCACGCCTGTAATCCCAGAAGGCTTAGGCAGAGGTGTACCAATAGTACACCCACATTTCGCCAGTTATGTTTAAGTCCCATGTAATAGGGGGCGAGCCTATTGCCATCAACCGGGCACAAATCCAGACTCCGGGCTGCTACTGAGAAATTCTAGATAGAAAAACCCAATAACACTTTGCCCGACCTGGGAATCGAACCCAGAACCTCATGCTCAGCAGCAGCTCATCCGACCACTAGACCAACGAGGCAGTCAAAAATTTCACCTAGTAATGCAACACTCCGGTGTAACATTTCATGTTGCATTGCGTAAAGGACGGCACATTTGTGGTTATTCCGTCTATCTGCCCCAAAAAAGTCTACCCAAGGTGGATACGCGGAAACTCATGTCCGAGAATCCACCCTAAGCTTATAAATTCCGATGGTCCATCTAGGCCTAGTCACAGATAATATAATACTACGTACAGTTATAACCCAATCCCGTACAACGAAATTGCACCTCCCTGAGACTGGCTATTGAGCTGGCTATTTTAATTCGTCCAAATTTTCAACAGATGGCAGCATCAGTGACTCACTGCCAGAGAATGTAGTTTTACAACGCCATATCTAGGAGTGGACCTAATTTTAAAACGTTTCGTGCAATCCTTTTCATATTAAGTTTTATAGTTAAGAAAAACATGTTAATAGATTTCTTTTTTAATTTTATGTAAAGTAATAGAGACAAAAAATCTGTTTGATTTAAATTAGTAACGATGAAGTGGTTACTGTGATGACACGACAAGTTGAGTAAAACGCCATCTATTGCAAACAGCTCTAAACAAAATGATTAATTCCCTGGTTTCTGAAGTTCTCAGATAAATTCTCACTAGCTATTGATTCAATAAAGTTATGGCATACGATAAACGTTGGTTAACTGTCACTGGGTTTCTGAATACGCACCATTCAATTATTAGGAAACCGATAGCCAGTTTCTTAGTTGCCGCTAGATGGGTATGTATAGGTTAGGTGTTTCGTGTTTAAAATTTAAAAAAATCGTCTTTATTACTTCGTTTTATTTATATAAATATTTTTTTCGATGGTTAACAAGTGGCTTTACCCTATTTAAGTTGAAAAATATGTTAGGTCGCTAAGTATGGGCGGGCGGGTGTATGAACGACATCATTGTCATCGTCGACTTTTTTTTGAGTTTCTCTGGACTTGTTTCTTTTTTTTTAAGTTTTGTATCGGGCGGTATTATTTTTGCTTTGCCCTTTGATTTGATTTCAAGTTATAAGTCTATTTGTCTTTCCAATCGTTTCTGCTTAATCCATTTTTTTTTTAAATAACATAATGGAGTATGTTAAAACGCAGTAAAAAAATAGTGAATTAGAGAAGACGCTTCTTATCGAAGTGGCTAAAGAATTACCGACAGTAAAAGAACGGGCGCGACTTTGTCGAGGCCAAGAAACAAACTTGGATGGCGCTGACGAATAAATATTTTTATGTTTTCAACCTATTTCAATAATACACGTTATAACTAAGTATAACCAAACATTTTATGTAGTTTGCTATGAAATGAAACGTCAAATATAGTTATGGAGCCGATAAATGGCACTTTATCTGGGAACAAGTCTTAAAGTCAGCGGCATCTAGTAGTCCTGTAGAAAACCTCTATCAATAGATAGGTGAGCGGCATCAGAACTTATCGTAATCAGTCATTTCAAGATAACTCCACATCAAGATTACATACATGAGTGCTTTAAACTATGAATTTCACCACATTATCTTGTAATGTAAGATAAGATACAATGGTGCTCCTGATAAATGTTATCTAGCGAATAGGAGTGTCTTGCTGTTTTGTTTGCGGTTTTATTATCTGAACCACTTTATATTTACATCCTTGGCGTGTATTTTGCAGTGTTTTGCAAATGCGCTTACGCACCTTTAATTGATTATAATCAGTCTTATTCGTATGTGGTATGATAAAAAGCATATGTCGGCCTTTCATGAAATAGTGTAACAATTCAACAAAAAATTATCAGTGTAGTTAACGGTACACAACACGGTGGGACTCTATCCTTGCCTTGGAAATGTATATGAGTCAAAGTATTTTTTGGTAAAAATAATGTTCGCCACCAATATTTTGATTTCAAATATTGTCCATAGAGTTGCTTGCCCGTTCGCCCGTAGCCAACTACGCTTTGGAATGGACCTTAAAATTTCTGACAGACCGATTCCTTGACAATTCAAAAGTGCCTGGCAAATGGTTTAATTGAAATAAATCGTTTGTATTTGTGTAAGGTTTAGTTGAAATAAATTGTTTGAGATTGTGGAAATGGTTTAATTGAAATAAATTATTTGAGTTTGTGGAAATGGTTTAGTTGAAATAAATCTATTGAGTTTGAATAATTAAAAAAAAATGTTTCTTAGGTCTCTTAGTGCAAGGGAATACCTTCAAAAAGAGATGAAATGTAAAATATATATTTCTTTCAAACCCAAATTCACCGCGATTTCTAATAGAAATATGGAATCATGTGATACTAACACAACAATTCTAAAAATTTCAGGTAGTACGAGAAAACAGCGTGTCGCAGCTAAGAAGTCCTTTATTCAATGATTTTTTACCTACACTATATAGTGCATGGCGGGGGGAGAATCGGCTGTTCACAGACGACGACGACGTACCCTCTCTAGGGGGAAACATCGAATTCGATGGCAATGTATGCACGACTTTCTAGCTCGACAAATCCCTTCGTTGGGACTAGATTTAAACGCAGCTTTACGTTGATTTGAGTTTGTTTCGTTGTTATTGTTTTGTTAAATTCGTTCGTTAGTTAATGTAAGTGATAGCATAGTGAACTTTGAAGGGCGAACGGTGGAGGGGAAAGCGCCAGTTTGTCCGCGAAATTCAAATTACTTACGTTTCTTGCAATTTGCAAGTCAGTGTCAGATTGTATATGTTAAACAAAATATGATTCGCGACCGCAACAAGTTGGTATTTCATAATCATAATCAGCCTATAACGTTCCCACTGCTGGGACACAGGCCTCCTCTCTATGAGAGGTAGTGAGCCGTAATCCACCACGCGGGCTCAGTGCGGGTTGGTAGATGTCACATGTCTTCGAATTTTTGGTTCTAGGACATGCCGGTTTCCTCACGATGTTTTCCTTCACCGTTTTCATAGCAGTGGTGATTAAATTATTTACACAAAGTAAAGCGCCTGCTTGAGTTCGAACTCACGACCTACAACTCGTAAGTCGGGACCGTTACCACTGGGCCACCACTGCAGTTGGTATTTATAGAATTATAATCATACCAGCACCTCGCCCGCGACTTCGTCCGCGTGGATTTGAAAAAAAAAGCTGCCTGTGTTCATCAGACATAATTTCGGTTTCTAATGGTAAAACAGTTTTTCAAATCGGTCCACCAGTTTGGGAGCCTATTCAATACAAACAAACAATAAAATCTTTCCTCTTTATAATATTAGTGTAGATAAGAATCATTATAGATTTATATTGAGTTAGAAGAGCCCTTAAATGTTATGATTTCTGGAAATCATAATATTTAATGGCTTTTCTAACAACTCGCGAATCATATTTTGTTGTGTGGCAACCCGACGCCTTCGCTTTAACATAATATACAGGATTATTTATGAACGTTGCTCCAAGTTATGTAGTGATAAACTTCTGAGTTAACCATTGAAAAAAATATCGTTTAAACTTCTCTTAAATTTAAGAAACGTTTATAAATAAATCCCACAATAGGGATGATGACATTTTTTTTTTAAATTATTAACTCAAAAATATATTTGTTTCCAAATAGTGCAAACAATATCATGTAAAGTGTAATTGCCGATATGTTTTTGTTATAATCGACGAACAATAGGGATGATGACATTTTTTTATTTTTTACCTCAAATACATATTTGCTTCCAAATAGTGCAAACAATGTAATTTCAAAGACGGCATAGTAAAAATTAGATGATCGAAAAAAAAAACTGTTAAATCGATGTAAATAAATGAAGAAGCAACACGCTTTCAAATTTTTTGAGGGGATTATTCCCGTCCTTGTCGCGGGTTATGGACAATGTATGGCACTAGTATGAAGTTACATAGTCGGGACGTCACTTCTACGATAGTACTGTCCTTGTCTAACACGTTTATAACTTGGCAATTTATTGTTTGCACTATTTGGAAGCATAAATGTATTTGAGTTAAAAATAATAAAAAAGTCATCATCCCTATTGTTTGTCGATTATAACAAAAACATATCGGCAATGTAATAGAAAACTGCAATACCTACGCGGTCAAATTCTATGGAAAAGCATTTTAAGAATAACCGACTAGAAATTTCAAATTTTTCGGCGGTTTCAGAATCATTTACTGAATTCATGGTTGCGTATTGGCGCTAAAATACACGAGCTTTTCATCATTAATAAAAATAACTTTCACTATTGGATGAAATCTGTAATCAGAAACAAATCTGCTGTTTTATTCAAATAGAAGATGAATGAAACAGGTTTGTTGACCATTTCAGAGTCGTTCCCGTCCTCAAAAAGATGGAATTAGGTCAAAGCTTTAGTTTTATAAATCCCTTGTGTTTTCAGCCAGGACTGCTAACCATTATTTAATTCAGTTTTCTTATTGGTTTTGTAAATTAGAAGTAAAGGAGTAAGCAGACTTCTAAAATGAGGCATGGTATGAATTGCATTCAGACAAAATGCATGATAATGATGCCGCGTTCGGTATTACAAGTCTTTTTCCGTCTTTAAGTTTTTATTGGTTATGTATAATATGTATGTATCATGCTGCATTTAAATCTAGACTTAACAACAAACTATTGAACTAGGAATGAATTTTGTCTTCTAACAACTTTTTCATTCACGATTTAGTTTAAATATTGTAAATGTGATGCCAAACATACACGTCATGTTAATATTAGTTGTTTTTATGTAGTTAAAGGACACTTGTGGTTCTTGCAATGGAAATGGGATAGATAAAAGTTATTTTTATATAATCTGTTATCTTTAATATTTGAAATGTCGTTCCATCCATTTTTATAAAAATATAAAATGGATGCCGACTCATAGCTGCATCCGGGTTTAGTACTTTTTCTATAATTAACATATTGACTCATTTCTGAATAGCCTACAGATATTAATCTCAGTGCACACATGAAACAAATATTATCAGCATGGGAAGTTACTCTATCAGTTAAATAGGACCAAAATAAATACAAAAAATTTGAATTTCGCTCCAAAACTAAAAGATTGCCAGTAACAATATTTCAAAAGCTGGCAAGAAAATCATCGCTGTGAATGATTGAATAAAGGTCATGTGTAATCTCCGCACGCATTACCGTACGCCTCGCTGACGTAATTATGACTGGCGTAATGGCGTTGTTAGTCATGATGTATTTAAAAAATCTATTTACAAATGACCTGTACTATGTACTAGATTGAGTTGGTACGCGTGTCTGCTTGACACGCGCACACTTGACAAAATTAAGACTAAGTGATATTAAATAGCAATTCTAGTAGTTGTAAAGTATGTGCTATGTTTGAATTTCGAAACAATCTTTTTGTTTTTCTACTTTCAATGTCCTGCAGAACACATACACGTCTCGTTTACTATATTTAGATACGTATATTTTATAGATTGCATATTTATACAATGTAGTTCATATCAATTAAAAGTCAAAATGTATTTTTAAATAACGCTTTTTACATAAAGTACATTAATGAAAGCAACGAAAATAATTGAAGTATGCGCTCAATAGTGAATGCAAAGCAAAACTTTATTCTTTAGAAAGGTCTGTTTGAACAAAGCTTAATTTTTAAGAAACAAACTGTATGTTTCCTGTTATTGTGAGTCCTATTTTAACCATTTTATAGGCTGTGTTTCGCTAGAAATAATTAAAATTGTCTAGAAGCACGTGTACGCGATATATATTAATATTACGCTTACACGTGCTTCTAGATTTTAATTTATTTGAATAGATTAGAATTGTAATAATGTTGAAAACTTTTCAGAAAGGACTAACTGTTTAAAGTCTCTACAAATAAGTACAAAAGCCACAAGTGTCCCATGGTTTGATTGATAGTTCTAAAATTGTAAATGGTAAAACAATTGAATATTTTATAAATAATATGTATATGCCTGTGATATACTGATTTGATGGATATTTTAATTCATAAATTAGAAAATACTTTTTATAATTATGTAGTTTGAAAAAAGAAATCTATGCTAGTGGGCGTAATGCATAGTTTGTTAATTTGAAAATAACATTGTATGTGAACATATCCGAAAAATGTCTCCATTTTAAGCTTTTTTCTTTAATAACATAATTAACACCAATATACATAAGTATTTATATCTTAAGGAATGTTCTAGAATTATCCGGAGTTTCTAAACCCAATACGGCCGAAAAGTACGCTAGGGCCTGTATCCGATTTTGCCTTCCTACATTTTCTATTGTTTTGTAGGAATAGACAACAGAACTCCCACTTTTGAAACTATATTTGCCCTGTGTAATCAAATCTAGTGTAACTTACTCATCTCTTTAGGATAGATAGCAGGACGTTTTAGGGATTAAAACTATTGAGTTCATAGTTTAGGTAATTCCCGGTCTTAATAAATCAGCTGTACCATCGTGCTTTGTTCTAGATAAGCGAGAAAATGATTAAAAATAAAGTTACGAAAAGAACGAACACTACAAAGAGCCAACGGTCGATAAGAACTAAAAACGAAAACTGTAGCTTCATTTATAATATTTAAGCTAAAATTTTGAAGCATGAACAATCACAGGGCACGACATCATCTTCACCTGCATAATTAATAAAAATAACACCTTTCTTCAGGTCCCTATTGTTTTATTATTGTAATTATAACACTACTTCAATACTTTTTTTTAAGACGTCACATGTTCCATTTTGCCTTTGGGCATGTAGAAATGTTAAGACAAATTGCATTGTCGAATAGATTTATATAAAACAACCTGTTCGAGTTATATATATAAGTTGCTGTTCGTTTACAAAACAAATTGGGTTACAGATTAATGTAAATAACAATTTCACCGTTACGTCTAAAATAAATATTTTTGCGGGATTCATAATTCCTTTTTTTTTTTACTACGTTTGCCACCGCTCATCTAGGTCATGCGATTATATTTTAGTTAGTGTATTTTATTTATCGTTTACTGTCACCTCCCAATGTGTGGAATTGTGGAGTAAAAACTGTAAGGTTAGTCCCAATGTGTAAATAAATGATGATTTTAAAAACGTTTCCTCTTTATTTTTCATTAATTTGCATCAGAATAGTCCGCGCCGAAATTAATTACCTATTGCGTTTATGATAAGCAATTATTTCCTTAGATGACGGTTTGAAAAACACTGTTGTGGTTGTGATCAATTTTCAATATGGCGGCAAATACAAAGCAACAAAGCTTCAAGAGCAAACTTTTATGTATAATATTTAATGAGAAACAAAGTATAGGGGTTTCAAGGGGGTTCGATATAAGGGGAAAAAAGGTGTTAAAGTTTAAATTTAATTAGTTGTTTTCAGTTTGAAATCACGCTAGTTTAGGGAGGTATATTATGATAAAATCAATGAAGTCATCACGCATCGTTCTATTGCCGAAAATAATGCCTCTGTTTTCTTTCATAATCGATGAAAAGTTGTAGTCAATGTGACATTTATTTTAATTATCGCAATTTTTTACGTTTTTTGCTGACAAAACAAATTTAACTCGCAGCAAGCAACTTATTATTTTATTACAATGAACTTTTCGTGTTCCCGCTTTTCTATGATTGATTGCAGCGCCTAGTTGCGTCGAAATTTGGAACTAACTGAAGCCGACGCGATCGTAGTTTTATCCATTTCTCCGAATCAAAAGCTTCAGGAACAAAAACTGTTTTGAAAACAAGATTAAAATTAGTTTTAACATCGATTTAGCTCATTACTTGGCGACTGAATGGTAAAACAACGATAAAATAATTCAACATTTTTACCCACATGCTAGTCATAGCTTGTTAATGGCGGACAATTTGAACCAATCAGCGTTGAGGCGTGCAGAAGCCCGCGCCATCTTCGTTTTCAAACTCATCTGGCCGCTCGCTCACTCGCTCAGTCAGTCGCGCGTCGGATCCGGGCAGCCGTACAACTTAACTTACTAATTCTAGTAATTAACACCAAAACCAGAACAATCATGAGCACCAATGAAAATAACAGTGAAGTGGCCGTCGACAAGGTCGGCGATGAGAAGAAGGGTGACGCCAAAAGTGACCTAAAAGGAGCCAAAAGGGCAGCAGAGGTGAGTGCACATGTCAATCAAATGTATTCGTTATAATCGCTCGCCATTTTATTGAACGCTACTATAAAGACTGCATTAAACTATTTTTCTTAATGTAGAGTGTCCTTGTACATCATTCCACGTGGTAAATCGAGATCTGTGTGTAGGTACCGAAACTATGCTGACTCTTACCGGCGTATTTTTGGATGTCATTTCTGTCGAGTTAAGCATTTTAGCGTGTGTGGGGAAATCGATGTGCCAATACCATGATGTCTTCTGGAGAAACAATTTTTTTTTAAAATCAGAAGCGTGATACGTTCGCGGGACAATATTTTTTTTTAACTTTTGTTTACTCGTTTTGAAACGGAGGCATGACCTTGGCGGAAAAAAAAACATGGCGCGGGAACGTACGCTGTCCTCATTTGATGTGATTATTAGAGAAAATGTGTCGATATAGGTGTCATAAGGCCAAGCCGTCGTTTACTATCGATTATATAGCGTGGAAATAGTTATTTTAGACTTTCTCAGGTCTTTCGTTCATCGTAGCGTGACGCTAGATGGATGGGTAACATGGCCGGCGCGAATGTCAGTGTTTGAGTGAGTCGGATGGACTCAGTCACAAACTCACAACCGCCGCGCAAATGTACACCTCGCGTTATCTACTCTGAATATATTCTTATTATTATCCAATGCAATAGTCAAGTCTGCCATGATTCAGTCACGCGTATGCCGTTTGCACAATTGTTATTTATTTCGGCGCTTATACTGAAAAGTAGTCAATGACCCGGCATTATTTGCATGTAGGTGTATGTATCCTTTGTTCTAGTAGCACTTATTCATAGCACGCAGTCATGTGGTCGTTATTAGACTGCATAAATTGAGCGGGAATTTTGAATATTCTATAATTTTGCCAAAAATGGGGAATGTTATAAATCTTCCGTCCTGTTCACTCGTACGTACACGAGGACGCATGGCGTTTACGCCTTGATTCAAGACTAGCGTTTGTCCCATACAATATAGTTTGTCGTAATTCAACCATTTTACTAAAACTTGAATGTTAATAAACGACGCTACGAGGCTCTGTATCATTATTATTTTGTGGATTTCTAGTGGTTTTTTGTGTATACGGCGTCGCTTTGAGAACGGTTAGGTAGGTATGCGCGGTGACCGCGTTCCGTTCAACTTTGCCACGGGAAAAAGGGCCGTATGACGCCGCCCCGCTCGACGTTGCTCTTTCCCCCACACAACAACTAATGACCCACGCTTCTTTATCGTTACGAATCTTTGTCACCTGCGTCTCATTATTATGCAGGTAACATGCATCGTGGTCCTACAAAATCATACATAAACAGATCTCTCAGTGCATTCAAAATTGAAATTATATTGGCTAATTGCCCGTTATTACTTGTTTGATCTTGAGTTCAAGGCGCACCGCACACTGTCTTATACGGTACGTAAACAATTTCAAATACGAGTTCCCGCCAGTAATTTGTTACGTTTTTAGGAGAAAACGACAGAAGCGAAAAAGGCGCGAAAGGAGGAGAATGGCGGAGGCGGTGACGATGAGCCTCACAGTGAAGAGGAAGACTTAGAAGGAGAGGGAGAGGGCGAAGAAGATGACGACGAAGAAGTGGAAGGAGAGGATGATGAGGAAATCATCGGAGAGGGAGAGGACGACGATCTCGACGGCGAGGGTGAGTAGAGCCTGCTTATTTATCTCATTCGCTTAAGCGTGATTATCACTGCCATTTCTCGTCTAGGTTCGCATTATGTTTCAGGGAGTAATCATAAGCTAAACATTAAACAAGCATAATAAACATACACTACCAAGTGAGGTTATCAATTACCTATGCGATCGTTAAATGAAGGTTAATGATAGTCACTAAGCAAAATTGATATCAAAAAGAGAAAATTTTATAATTAATTGAGAACATTTTCCTTTATTAGTCAATTAAAGAAGTAATTATAACACAAGCCCAATGACAGCTTCTAGAATTCTTCTTCGAATATAAACTAAATAGTAGGATATGTCAAGTGCATAAAAGCTACGTTCGACAGTGTTGGGGCGCGTGCGACGCTAATATCACGTGTTGGTTGTTACAGACGAGGAGGTGGAAGAGGAGCTGCTAGGCGAGGAGGAGGAGGAAGATGCGTAATACGCCTCGTGCCTCTTTATGGACAATGTCACAGTGATGTGTTAGTGCTCGTGACGCCCCGGACTGGCGCGGCCTCGCCTCGCCTCAACTGTCCACACACAGCAACAGCCCCAACTACAGGACACAAACAACAGTTGGGAACACGCGGGGCCGACAACGCTCCCACCTAAAACGGGTGCAGTTCTATTTAAATGACAAATGTAATTAATTAAGTCAAATTTCATTTTTTTACAATGTTTTAAGTTCGGTACTGAAAGCTGTATCTTTACTTTTTCGGCTCGTTATCGAGCGTGTCATTAATTAAGACTTAGTAGAATGCTGTTGAATTTTGTCATGAAATGTACAAATGTGTTTTTCGGAAGTATACTTTATTCTAAGTGAAATCCGCTCTGTACTCTAGGTCTACCTGTGAGCCCGTTGAATGGTGAAGTTGTGATACTTTTCTATGCTGTAGGAACCTATCCGTTACAAAATAGAAGTAAGCCAGATTTTACGCGATATAGTAAATAAGCTATAAGTCACAAAGCTCAATTCTTCATTTTCTTGTTGTCGATGAGAGTTTGTGTGTACATATTTAGCATAAGTGAAGCCTGTGATTTTATAATCATTAATAATGTAACAAAGTGTGAATGTTGCATTCAGGTTAATAGTTTTCTTTTATACAGTAATATCCAGTCGCGTTCAGATTACACAAGCGTTTCCTCTTTCGACTCGATCGCGCATTGGATCGAGTTAAAGTATGATAACGAAATAAAACAGAAAATTAGTCATTTAACGATAGTCCGTACGGATGGGTACCGTCCATGGCTACCGAGTCGGGACGAGGAAACGTTACCTTAGGCCGGCGTCCGCCGCCGGTCGAGTTTCCACACGTCAGTTTATTAGAAAAACATCACAATTTTGCCATTATCTTGAGCCCATCGCGCGCCGGCCGCCCGCTCTCTGTACGACCGATAAAGAGAGCGCGACGGTCGCCGTGGCGCGATAGCGAATAACAAAAATCAAACCGGCCTGTAATTTTTGTCCATAACTGTTAATTAGGATAGAACCTTCAGCTCGGTACTCCAGTGTCTCACGGTGTGGAATAAGAGATTCCTAGGTTAAAGTGATTTAGCATGTAGGATGTACGTCATTTTTTATGAAAGGACGCCACGGGCGGGGCGGGGTGGTGGCGGCGCGTGGCCTCGTTCGATTTGCCGCCGGCACTCCGCCGCTCCGCGCCCGCTCGCCGGCGCCCCGTACCACGACGCGGCGACGCGCTCTCTCGCGTGGAAAATCACCCGTTGTGCGCATTACATCGCTGCATGGGCTCACCACTGAACCGCCAGCGATGTATACGCACAGCCCGCCTAGACGCCGATCGTCGTCACATGAGTGTTTTTGATACTTCTTGTTGAATCCGTTTTCACTCCGTTCAGTCTTTCGCGGGGCGTCGGTGTGCCGACACCTAGTTGAGATAACTTATGATTTTCACGCAGCCGGCCCCCGGCGAAGGCGGCGAGATGTTTTGAGAAGCATTTTAGATAATTAATTAATTGTTCCATTCGCGATCGAATACCAAAGGGAGCAAAGATGTTTTCATTAGAAAAAATTGACATGGAAATCAATAAAATTATCTTATGAGTAAATCTTATTGTCCCGCCTTTTCATTTTTTGTGGTAAGAATGAGCTGTCGCATATTTGTACTATGTACGACTTATGTGAATACCTAAGTACGATTTTATTTATTTGTGATGTTGAACACTATTGATTTTCTACAATGGACGTAATGTAAATACAACCGATTTTAAGTAAAACGTTATTTTGTTTTTAAGCTTATTTATTTGTCCCACAGTATCGGATTGAATATTCCCGAATGTGAAATTCTCAATTTCGAGAACCGATTATTTATTGTGACGTTAGAGATAGCGTTATAAAAATAAATATGGCGCATGTCTTTAGAAGCGCAATTGATTGGGCAGTGTTCATACTGCAGAAAATACATTTAGTTCAGGATATCAATTTTGTTCTTCCGAGGCACATAAATTAACGAGGGGTGACTATTATCCCTATAATCCCCTTTCAAAAAAGAAACCCTACCCTACTACGAGGGTCGCTTCATCGCGCGTAGAACATCCGGCTGGTTAAGCAATGGACCTACCGACGCGATGTTGAAATTCTGTCGGTACCGTGATAGGCAGCTACTTACTTAGATCAAAATGCCCAATTTCTAAACTTGCTTTGAGAGAGTACCTATCAAAATGTGGAAATAGGTAAGCATATAAACGTAGGTATCCGGCATAGAGATAACGGTAAGCTATCGTGTGAATGCAGCCTTGGAGCTGTGGGAACGTCTCACTAGCGACATCTATCGCGAGGTATTCCTAACGAGTTTCCTGAAATTTATGACAGATGGCGGCACTTGGAGCATAATTTATTAATGTCACAATATTTAGTTCTGGTTAACAAAATAGATGGCACTAGCAAGCAAAATTTGGCGCTAGTTTTGAACTATTTAAAAGATATTAATCTTTACATTGAAAATTCTCATGCCAGTGTATACTACTTATTTGATTTATATTTCGCATAGTTTATGAATTAGGTAGGTACCATATGATGTTAATTACTTTTCTAAAAACATTACTTTCAAACTCCGCTTTCGGCTTGGGTCTAGTATCGTTTGGCAGGAGTTTTGGGGTAAAAAGGGTTGAAGATGGTAGGGGTGGGTTCCCTGATTATAACGCTACCACTCTTATGACAAGGTAATGCGTATTTTTCGAGAAATTAATAATAAAATGTTTCTCTCAAATTAGATTAAAGCGTAACGAAACGTTAAAATCGGCAATTGACAACCAAATCTGTACTAGTGTATTGTCTGTGGTGTAAAATGTCGTCTAAAATCGGTGAAACGGAACGTAAAAAAAAAACGCTATTTTCGTCATGTGTCAGTGTCATTTGTTTACGTTCATTCTAGCGGTGGGTAATCTTTATTCCGGCAAGTGAATTGATTAGCGGTGGGTAATCTTTATTCCGGCAAGTGAATTGATTCACTTATTCCGACTCCGGGTCCGGTACCGGATCACCTTATTTATTCCTTTGGCACCGGCACTCACTCGCTCATTTTGGTTCCCCGGTTTCGCAGAACATTTTATTCATTTGGTTCACTGGATCATTTGGCACATTTTGAATTGAACAGTTGGTTAGTTAGAGCGATACGACGTGTTCCGAGTACTTCCGAGTGACTTGAGCGAGTGAACGAGAGTGAATAGTGAACGCGCGCTCCGGAATCATTTGGTACCGCGGTGCCGGTAAGGATTGTGAGGAATAAATAAGGTTTACGTATCCGCGTTCGGTACCGGCTCCTTTGGATCAGTACCTCCGGAGTTACCCACCGCTAGAATTGATTCACTTATTCCGACTCCGGGTCCGGTACCGGTTCACCTTATTTATTCCTTTGGCACCGTTTGGCACCGGCACTCACTCGCTCATTTTGGTTCCCCGGTTTCGCAGAACATTTTATTCATTTGGTTCACTGGATCATTTGGCACATTTTGAATTGAACAGTTGGTTAGTTAGAGCGATACGACGTGTTCCGAGTGACTTGAGCGAGTGAACGAGAGTGAACAGTGAACGCGCTCCGGAATCATTTGGTACCGCGGTGCCGGTAAGGATTGTGAGGAATAAATAAGGTTTACGTATCCGCGTTCGGTACCGGCTCCTTTGGATCAGTACCTCCGGAGTTACCCACCGCTAGTTCATTCCGTTTCTCCCAGAGTTGTGAGAAGTTAGTGTACCTCCATTTCATGGTTAAAATAGGTCGACATTGTTCCAAAACCGAATCGGGGCACCCCGACTCCACGTAGTCTTTTGGCCTCCTACCCCTAGAGTTTTTATAAAAATCCGGAGGCGCGAAGGGAGGGCAACCCCCGCCCGCTGTAACAAAGCATAGGCACCCGTGCGAGCCGTAGCGGCTGAGGCTGGTCGCCAGAGGCGACCAGTAAGCCGAAGCTGCGGAGGTGAGCATGGTTGCCTATCCTTTGTTACGCAAGGGCGAAGGGGTTGCACTTCCCGCAGCGCCGGAGACGTTGGAAAAGCGACATTTAAGTGTTTTGAGGTTAGGTTATAATAATTCGTTTTTCTCAAGAACGGTGCGTTACCTTTTCATGGGACTGGTACCAGGGGAGACGGAGCACCCCCCTCCATCCCCCCACCACCTCCCCACCCCCACCTCCTGCCAAACGATACTAAATTTTAACCCAACACGTAATAAACATTCGTTATTACTGGGCCTCGTCCGTTTGACGTTTTCATTAGCCGTCTCCACGACGATGCTTCTACCAAAATGTTACCCACAACTTGTATTGAGGCTCCCGCAAACAGGCGCGACGCGACAGTTTTTTCCTTATTAGGGGTTTTTGTCGGGGGTTTTTTACATTTGAATTTAACTTATTTCCTGCTTTTTGAACTTACTTTACCCAATAATAGTAAACACGCTACGATCAACATGTGCCTCGCCTAATTAAATCTGCGCAGCTGTACGTATGTTTCCCATATCGAAGACTAATTATTTATCCTCATTTCTCTTTGCTACTGCATCATCAGACCCTGATCAAGATCTATTTATAACCTAATAATTGAGACCGTTCCAATGAGCCCGGATACGATACTTCTGCTTTATGAGCGAGTTGGGTATCCTGTAAATTCCAGGTGATGCCGCAGCATCTGTTCAAGGTTACCTACTATGTGCTGCTAATACCTATCGTTGACGTAATAGAATACCAAATAACGTCTTGATCAGCCCTGTGGAAGATGCTCACATCCCTTCATCAACTACAAAAGAGCTGATTATCTTCAAACGGCTGAACAAATTTTCTAGAATCATAGTTAAGAACACCCTCGATAAGTAACCTTTCAGACAAAAAAAAACACCAAAATAGGGAGCCAAGTACGATGCCACAGACAGATACATAAGAAGACACGTCAAAGTTATAACACACCTCTTTTTGCGTCGAGGGTTAAGGATTATTACCAATTTTATTGTACGAAAGAAAATTAATTTCTTACCTTGACAAGTTTAAGTACGAGGTTTTAATGCACTTTTAAACACTAAATTCAAATTAATTTATTTCGTGAACACAGGGTGCATACACAAGGTGTTATAATACATTAGATCCGAGCTGTGTCCCGCCAAAAGGCATACAAAATATCAAAGATTCTATTAAACAATATTTAAAATCATACAGTATGTCACATCATTAACTGTCACTAAGTGTGATGTGTGTGGTTATCAATTTCGTTTTTACTCATAATTAGAAAATTATGAGTAAAAACGAAATTGATAACTCTGTGGTTTAAACAACTGAAAAATAGTTTTTTATTTGAAATTAGAAGTAAAACGTCCCCAGTGTTTATATTTGACTGACATTTTCGGAGAATCAAAGTAACCGACTTAATTTGACAGGCAAAGGAACTGAACACACAGCCTTACAGTATGATCAACCTAACCTATGACCAGTATCCTCTCTAAGTGCCGGAACGTTACTTTTTGTCTGGAAAGTCTTGATGTTCTCAAATCAAAGCATTTATTAGTTTGCTTATGTTGTTCTGTGAATATTATTAAAGGAACAAAACCTACTTACTTACAGTACAACTTTAAGACTGACTTTTACATGAAGAACAAATAAATGTATTAATGTTATTTCTTATGTTTTATTCAAATCATAAATAGTAAATACCTGCCTAAAAATATAAGGAAAATGTACTTCAATTCAGCAGCAAACTGTATCACTTTTGTCATACTAAACAATAGTGCTGTCCCCAAATACGGGTTACACGCCGTCAGTACACAACAAAGCAAACAAAGGATACATATTATTACTCGGATAAATTCAGTATCACTATTGTCGTTTCAAAATGTTACTGAAACAATGACATCTGTAACAAGTCGATTATTATGTTGGCCCAAACATTTGTGACAAATACGTGTGGTGGCTTTGATTCAGCGCAGTACAATAATTTAGTGCGTTTTACGGCGCGAGAGAGGGCTTACGTCTATTCAATTCGTCCTTGTGAGCTGCATTCACTTTTCGTGTGTACATTTTTAAAATATACTAACCTTTGTGCAAAAAGTTTTACTTTGGAATCGAACGACGAAAAATAACTTTCGTGTATTTGAACGCGACCATTGAAGGTTTATGAAAATCTAGCGCCAAAATGTGAAAAACGGATGTGAAAAATTTAACAGTTTTTTTTTTCAAGTGCCAATAAAAAGGTAACTAGAAATCATTCTAATTATTTAAATAATTTTAGGATTATAGGTCACTTTTCTAAATATTTTAAGAACTTATAACTTAAAACTAATTATTTTGACTCAAAGTAGAAATTAAACTTACCGATTTTATAGATTACATTTTTCACATTGAATAAAAACGCATTGAATAAAAATGAGCAGCAGTGGAGTGTCTATTCTTTTTAATGTTTTCTTTCCTTACAATGCTCTCTCGATATCGAACGATTACAGGGAAATGTGTCCTAATCTTCAGAGAGGATTGTTGCTGATAATCAGAATCACAACGTGATTAAAGCATTCAGGTGGAAAGCTTAAAAGTAATAATTAGTTGTCAAGATTTCAAACTCACGCCGCTCAAACACAATAGAACAAATATTGCAATAGAGCGCAAATAATGAGAATGAAAACCAATTAAAAGGACATTTATATGAGTCAATCCGCAGATGATTATGTAGCTTCCGTAATAAACGAATGGGTAGCACACCTACCTACTTGTAGTAGGTAAAATTGTGTTCATTCAAATTGGATAAAAACCGAAGTATTTTCTGAGTCACTCCCTTAGTAAAGGTCTACCTACCTATCTATCATGAGCAAAAGTGCTTATATAGATCGGGTTTATTAGCTTTTGTCTCATGTAGTTATAACATAGTTTTAAAATTAGTCAGATGTAGGCAGCTCATCGTTTTATTATCATATCGGGGAGGTTTTTGAAACTTTATGCAATCCCTTAGGTATGGCTGAAGATTGAAATTGATTTTGATGCTGAAATGAGCAGTTGTATTGTGAAAATCGAAACGAATCTTATTTAAGATGAGAGTTTTCTGGCAGCACTGAGACGTCAGGTCCGAGCACCTGTCCAAAGTGTCGAAGCGCCTTTAATTTAAGTGTCGGAATGATGAAAGAATTCATTGTCAACGAAGAATTCAATGGAAGACCTCTTGTCAAAGTGGCGCCAACTGGCCGCGTGAATTTTTATAAAAAACCCTCATTGCAATGCCTTTCATTTTGACAATTCAACAATATTCATTGCGTTATTTACGTTGTCGCGCAGACGATTTTTTTGTAACATACGAAGCAATGGATTAGAAAATTCTTTTAACATTCGGATTGTGAAACAAAGTGTGTTTTGCAATTGGGGTGGCATAAAATAGCGTCAGACGTCGAAAACATGGACAGGACTTTTACAAAATAAGCTCACTGAAATTCAAATCCAAAAATTGTCGTAGTTAATGCTAAGTAGAGTATAACAATGAAGACAACCGACCTCCTCGCGTCATAACGTTGATGATTAAATCATTTAAAGGGAGATCTAAACTAATATTTGGAAATAAAAATATTTTATTTGATCTAGACCTACATGGGCACGAAACGTCAGAAGCTAGGTGCACGGTTCCAATTGGTCGTTTCCTATGGTGAAGAGCCGCCAAGAAACTCCACGGATACTCTTTTAAAAATAATTGACTTTTACAATAAAACTTTTTCAAATTACAGTGTTGATAGATAAGGGAGGACAGTGTAGGCCTGTCAACAAGTACCTACCATATGCTTAACAAATAGACAGTGGTCTACAAATCTTTGCGGTTCCATGTGACAATTAAAACAGACAGGAAGCGAATTTTGAGTATGGATGTTGATGGCTATGCTATTAGGGTAGAGGAAGACCAAAGAAAAGATGGATGGAGTGTTGAAAGATGACGTGGATAGAAAGGGGGTGACTACCAACATGACCAGTGATAGAGAAGTATCGAAAAACAGATATGTTGCACCGACCCCAAAGAAATTGGGTTATGGGTACCGACATACCATGACATGAGTGTTTACTTTGTGAAGTATTATAATATTAAGTTAATTATTGTGAATGTGAGGACTATGTGGGTCATAGCTTCATTGTTTTTTTTCTGAGTTAGTTTTTATCATGATCTGGCAGTTTGAGTTATTTATGCGGCCCACCCAAATGCCCTTTCCTTGGTATTGTTCGTCGAGTCGTTGAGCTCCTTAAGTTCTGAGTTGAGCTGCACGATTAATGAAAAATGCGTGCACTTGCTGGACAGGCCCGCTCAATCTGTGTGGTTCTTTCCTCAAAACACCATTTCATACACCGATATACATGGTATTCACATGATCTGACCAAGATTTTGTCTGGACTTTAAAAATAGACTGACCACTGAGTTTGTTTCGACCTTTCTTCTCAGAGTAGTCAGATAGGAAACGCCGACCTTATCTAGTTTAAAAAAAATATGCTTGACGTGTAAAAGTGTTTGTACAAAAACTTCTGTTTGTACAGTAC
This sequence comes from Dasypolia templi, assembly GCA_963555695.1. Lineage (NCBI taxonomy): Eukaryota > Metazoa > Arthropoda > Insecta > Lepidoptera > Noctuidae > Dasypolia > Dasypolia templi. Next base: position 3,787,113 of record OY743137.1, on the reverse strand, counting down.
TAAACATATCACATATGATAAATATTACTTACACATTTAGAATGAATACAAATGACATCCACTACATTATACCTACGGAAAAGCGGCGTCCTCGTAGCGTATCCTACAATATCAAATAACGAGGCAATCGTAATCATCGTCTCCTCTGGTCTTAATTAGATACCCAAATGGCGAGTATAATTATACTATTTATACTCGCCATTTGGGTATCTAATTAAGACCAGAGGAGACGATGATTACGATTGCCTCGTTGAACTTGACAACCTCAACCTCGAAAACTTTTTCTCTTGTGATCCGCACGAGTGCGTAAAATATAGTTTTACAAATTACACTAGCTTAAAACAATATTCCACATAAATATACGTAGCGTTAATAAAAATGTAGAAAGTCTTTAAGCATTGTTATGCTTAACCAATATTGATTTTGATATTATTGTTGTAACCGAATGCTGGCTGAGTAAAGTAAAGTACTTAACGGATACGAACCCCACGCTACTAAAAACATAGTAAATCAAAACGATGGGGTATTAATCTACACTAAAATGGGTTAACTGTTACGGTGTGGGAGCCTAATATAAATTATGCCAATTGTCTCGATTTATCGTTCTCCATCGAAATATCGAATAGCGCTAAAGATCAGGTCAGGGGACTGCTTTTTGGTTAGCCTTAATAACATTTATGAGAATCAAACTCACCCAGTATCACAACGGTAGGCGATTTGAATATCGACATAAAATCGTGCACCAGAATACCTTGTCCTTAACGCATCCTATGGACTGCTAACAACCCACTAGAATGGAAAATTGCCTCGATCATATCCCAGTAAAAACAACGAATAGCCAGTACCCATTTTATTTTTTTGGGTGGGAAATTATCGAATGACTTCTCCCACTCTGGGTGAAGCGGGAGGGCTTGTCAGACTTGTTGACTTTCTCTTTCGAATTTCCCGCGACCCTGAGGCGTCGGCTCTATCGGTCCCCGTCATGTAGTGCTGACATCTCTGTGGTGGTCGTGGTCCTTACTGGACGGCGACACGCCGAATCTGCAGGCGACTCCCGACGCCCAGGGCTCTCCTGCGGCTAGGGGGGGGGGGGGAGTTGAGGGCGCAAGGATTGCCTCTCCTTCAAGCGCTCCGCCACCTCTTTCGGGATCTCTAATACAAACCCGACACGACAAATTAACGTACCAATAAAATAAAGGACAACAATAAGAATGTATACAGATTGCAAGAATATGTGAAAAGACAAAACTTGAAAAGAGTTTTTTATCTCATTATAGATTAATAAAGTTTGGTGTCCTAGGGCCACCTCTTTTCTCAATCTATATACTCGTAAATGATCTGCCGAAGGTAACTGCAACATCAAATGGTGGTTCTCTCAGCATACAATGGTTGCAGACGACAGTACTGCCATAGTGAAATGTATTGATCGCAATATATATCAAGATGACATAAATAATACAATATCTTGACTATGCTTGATAAAAATAACTTAGTTATAAACTTAAAGGAAACAAAAATAATGCACTTTCACCAAAGAACTGAGGTACCAAAAGTAAATATCAGACATATTAACTGTGACATTGAAAAAGTTAAAGTAGCAAAATTCTTAGTTTTATTCCTTGATAACCAACTTAACTGGAAGGCCTATATAGAGGATCTAAGTAAATATGGATGCGCAACTAGTTGCATATCACGGCTTAGTAGCCTCAATTTTGAGATATGGCATTATTTTTTGGGACAACTACCGACAAAGATATTATTTTTAAGGCACAAAAAATATGCATAAGATCAATGTGTGGTCTGAAAATTGATGATAGCTGTGTACCATTCTTTAAATCGCTGAAAAAAGTTACCTTACCCCCATTATATATTTTTAAAATTAGTGATGTCGTCTAAACAACCATGAGGTTATTCGAAAAAAGTGTCAACGTTACAGGATGTCGCCATTCGTAGCCAATACGCAAATTCTTTAAGCAATCAGCGCTGTAAGACTGCCTTGGTGAGAAAGAGTGTTTTAGGCATGGCACTTCGCATTTGCAATCAATTTAAAAAAAACTGTTATTAATTGAAAAATGTACGACTGATGAAATTCTGAATGATAAAAGAATGTGGACTTAGTTATTTATTTGACTACGGAAACAATTTTTTTTTGAAAATTGTGACTGATTGTACATCATTTATGATTATTAATTTAATTGCATTGACTGTAGAAATTTTTCCTTATTGTTTTTAGTTTAAGTTCATGAAACCATATTTGTACGCCTCTTGGCATAACATAGCGACCTATGAACTTTAATTTAAGAACTGTATTCACTACCTACGTTACACAAATAAAATATGATTATGATTATAATAAAACCATGGATAATACTGTATCCTAATTGCGTAATACACAATCAATCGGAATCTGAATCGTTTTGAAACAGATTGCTAATCCGTTGCTTCATAAGATCGATAAAAAGTCTGCTCAACAGTGTAAATAATGCAATGAATGTTGTTGAACTGTCTAAATCAAACATATTAGTCATAATCTTACGTACTTATAAAATGTCTTACGTAATTAGGCTGCAGGTCTACTTAAATGCATCAAGCACCGAGATAAGCTGCACACAGAAGTCAAGAAATCACCAGATAATCTAATACTTCACGTATCCTAAACACGGTATCGAAAATTTTGCAATACGCTACTCCATAAATTAAAGAGAACTCATGAAAAGAATGAGCGCTTGAAAAGTCACGGATTATTCCTAAAGCACTCTGGAAAACAATTAAGAAAATAATAAATACTGGTGAAACACGATCTAGTCCCGTTGAACTGCTAAAGATATGGGACAAACCTACGTCTTCCCTAAAGAGTGTCTGTTCCTTATTCAGTAGCATAGGCAAAAACATGGCAGCAAAAATGATAAATGACCCAAATAAAACGCCTTTAAACCCTAACAAGCCTTGTGTTTATGAAAATAAGACACTGGCGTCGCCTGACAATTCACTCGTCATACATAGAGTCGACGAAGGTGAGGTTGAATCTTGTATGCTTCAGCTATGAAATGGCTGTGCCATGGGTTGGGATGGAATATCATCCTCGCCTCTAAAGATATGTCGCGTATTTGCTCCAAAAATACTGGAAAAGATTATTAACAATAATCTTAAAAGTTTTCTGGATAATCATAAACTTATCAGACAATCAGTACAGCTTCCGATCTGGTGTCTCCACTGAAGACGCTGTTTTGGACCTAACCCAATCTAAGCTAAGACTATGGACAGTAGAACAAAATGCCTTGGTACATTTCTGGACCTGTAGAAGGCTTTCGACACAGTTTCTGTTCCTAGACTAATAACCATGCTTTTGTGCTATTTTTGGGTGTACGTAGCATAGCTCTAGAGATCTTCGGCGATTACCTTAGAAGTTGAATCCAGTGAGTTAAAATAGACTCAAACTACAGTGACGAAGAAATTGTGTCATACGCTTTGCCACAAGGAAGTATTTTAGGTACTAGTCTCTTTCAAATCTACATAGATGACCTTTGTAGATCTATGCATATGCTGATGACACAGCGTTATTGGTTTACGGACCTATGTAGGAAGAATAAATGCGGATTCTGCATTGTCTTCAATGATGAAACATATTACCTACCCTTTGCAAACCGACGTAACACTAAACCCCCAAATACTTTCGCCATAACAGCTCATTCGTGTCAGAACCAGCAAATATCGTGCTCGTGTCCGACTATAGCTGGAGCAGCTGATAGTGTTAAATACCTGGGTGTGCACATAATCGATGGGTTAAGATGAGACAAACCACTGGATACACCAACTACTCGAACACTTCGTCTCATCCACATCTTTAAATCACTCCGGGAATCTGGTGGTATCGACGTTCTCAAAATGGTGTATTTCACTTTATGTCAATCGATAATGGGACATTGCATAACAGTATGGGGTGGAGCGGAAAAAGACTTTTATGCTGAGAGCAGAGAGGGTTCAAAGGGCTGTACTTAAAGTCATGACAAGTCAACCCTATAGGTAGGTACCATACCACGCAATTATACGCAGACAATTAGATGTCAAGTTCTGACGGTTCGGCAGCTCTGTGTTCTTCGATCCGTTCTCAGGATACTTGGCTGCTTGCCTCCGTCTAATCCTAGGAAACGAACATACGTTCCCCCCGGTGTAGAACACAAAACCTCTTTTGCAAGACACCAAAACTACGTTATAAGCATTCACGTCTTTAAAAAACAGAAGGTACTAGAACAATAACACTTAAATATAAAAAGTAAAATCAAAAACTACACAATGGCTCATACAGCAGGACTATGTTAAAACAGAATCTTTATTAACTTACATCTCTTGAAATGTCACAAATAAAACTAACATGGAACAGTGGACTCCCTTGCATACTTTCTCTCACAGAACACCAGACATGTACGCACATCCGCAAACACATAACATTCAGGGTTGGCAGGCAGGAGGGCATTTAGCATCTTTAGAGTACCTACGACAGACTGGGGATTCGGCTCTGGCTACAGTTTTGGATGGCAGTAGCGCAACCGCAAACAGATTGTGCCGGGGCTCTGACGGTGTCCGATGTATTTGCCGAGCACAATTATGTATAAGTAATCTGTAGATGATGTTATTCATGTAATGATACATTGTTAGATCGACACTTTTTCACTCTTAGAGGACGCAATCATCTGGCCCAATATGTCTCTTAAGATACAGGCCTCCTAGTTTAAGAGACAGGGCTTATAATTTTGCTTCTATAGATCTTTTTTGCCTTGTAACTTTTGTATGAAGAATTATATCTCATACAGCATGTAATAAAAACCCTGTCCGATCCAATAAAGGCGTATTCCTGGTTTAAAATACGTAATAGAAAAAAAAATATAACTCTTATAAACCAAAAGTTATTGATTTTATATTTTTATGAACCATGCGAAATTTAACACTAAATATGGTAAATTTTCATAAGTTGACAACACTCCACCGGCCGGCGAAATCTTTTCATTTTTATTTCAAAGGACACCGCCCTGCACTAGCCGCGCTGTAGGCACTCTTTTAACGAGTCATCGACCCTTTGATGTAGCCGACTGGTTGCCTATTGGTACGCTACTTGTTTGTTGCCAGTCACGTGGAGATAGCTTCCGATCGGATGTCCGTACGTATCACGTGCCGCTATCGTATCGCGAACAATGTCGTATTCCAATCAGTTGATTTTTATTTATGGGGTCATGCTAAACAAATGGTTTTTAAAAGTGAGTGTGATTCGGAAATCGAAGGAAGAGCTCGAATTGTCGAAGCTTTCGACTTACTTAAATAGCACACAAGTGCGCTGCGTAGAGTACGTGTAAATTTAACATAAAAAAATAAAATAAATTTGTGTATTAATAAATGTGTTTCTACCACTGTGCTCACCCTGTGTCTTTGCATTACTTTGGATAAGTAAACATTTTTATTATTATTATTACTCACAGAAATTAAATCGTTTATCATAGGGCAGGAGAACTCAGCAGGCTGTAGAACTCTCTGTCTCGCTTCCTGCCTTAGGAAGCGAGATAGAGAGTTCCTCAGCCTGCTATCCCACGTGCCCACGGATTTTCAACTCTCGGTGTTGAACCGAGCATTGAGAATCCAATAGAGTGTATCGCGTCGAAAAAACACACTGTCGGATTTTCAACTCTCCGCGCTAAACAGTGCGTTGAAGATTCAGTGCTTGAAAAAACCCACCGCGATATTTTTACGTCCGTGCGAACGTCGACCATCAGCCATATTCTAAGTCAAAACCTCGTGATTTCCTCGACTTGACTCAACCTCACCTAAGTGGTTTAATATTCATATTGCAATTTTACTTCTCATCTCAAACAGTTTCCTCAGTCGAGGTGAGTTTGAGTTGAGGAACCAACTGTCAAATATAAGGTACGTCGGCATCTACGAGTACCTAGAGGCTTCCTTGAGGTAGTTTTAACTAAAACATGCGTATTTTATCCGATTTTCTTTGTCTTGTGAAGAGTTTATTGAATATTAACGTATTCGTGACGTATTATCTCGACTCACACTTATTCGAGGAATCTCGACGACTATCAATATCGATTTTGAGGGTCTTCCGAAGCACGCCTTGAGGTATCCTCGATAGAGTTGTGAGTCGAGTAGCTGTCGAGGTTACGACTTAGAATCTCCGAACAGACTAACATGAAACCCTCCTAGCAACAATAACACTACAGTATTTCCCCTTCGCGAGTGGACTAATAGCTGTATTGTTGTTGTTATTGACACGACTCTTTGTTACGATTATTATTATTTCCAGCTTATCGAATTTATACCGTTATCGGATATTGACTGCATATCTGATAGTGTGACAAAGGAAAGCAAGTTTTATCGTACCTACGTACCTATGTAGAAATCAAATACGGTAGGTGATTACTGTTTTTTTTGTGTTGAATATTTTTTGTGCCGATTTCACCGATGAAATTGAACGAGTTCAGCACATCTAAAACGCGTTCAAGAGCTGTCAGTGTCAATATTCCACAGAAAATAATGACACTGACAGCCCTTCAACCTAGTTTATGTGCTCTTTGCGTTCTTTTTCATTGGTGAAATCCACCCTTAATACCGAGATCATGAGAACAAATAGATAATCTAGGAGCTAGATTCTAGGCTAGATTGAGCTCATCATCAGTAGATGAAGATAAACATAGTTCTCAGGTAATTATTTTTCATGTAATAGCTTTCTAGAATTTTACTGAACACTACAATAGCATGAAGTTTTGTAGTAAATCTATTTGATCGAGATATTTCAAATCCTCATTCAATACAATGAAGTTCGTCACGCACAGACACAACGTACCTATGTTTGAATAAAATTCGATTAAGTTTAGCAAGGATGTTATCTATTTCTAAATGTTTGACCAGTAACTCCTATTAAGTCACATTGTTTCATCTGTTTATTACGAGTTAATGCCGAATGTCAACTTTTGACGTATAATAGGAAGCCATTGAAAAAAAAAACGATGCTAACAAAATCGGGGGATACAATTTGGTGTTGCTACATAATATCTATCATCTACATCCAAAATATAATTGCACCAGTCGATAGCTAAAGAATCAAAGAATTGTTATGATGAGTCAGGACTGTGACGGTTCGACTTTTACTCCACTCACCTCAGAAAATCTACTCCACTCACCTCAGAAAATATAACTCGTTACGTTCACATATTCACGTAAAATACGCGGCCGCGTGTTCAAGATACAGCCACATCCCTTTTCCGTCCATGCTAAGGAATGGTCCAGGTCCAGCAGTCTAATTGCGTAACACATTTTCGTAAACGATTACGACTAATCTGTTTGATTTTGATAGTTCAACAACATTCATTGCGTTATTGACATTGTTAAGCAGAATATTTTATCGAACGTATGAAGCAATGGATTAGCAATGCTGTTTCAAATTTATTCAGATTCCGATTGATTGTGTATTACACAATTAGGGTACTGGATTCTTTCCACAATGCTTCTTACTACAAAACTGGAGCAATCCGCAGCGTACGCACGAATAATTTTTTTCTTGGTAAGTATTTAATTTTGCCTCTACCTTCTCATATTCTCTTTTGTGGTGATCAATCAGATGAGAACGGTTCTTCAATGTCTTAGGTTGAGATAATTCATGCTGTCAAGTGAATGTACAATATGTTTTTTTATATCCCATTACTCCAGTGTATGAAAATATCCATATCAAAGAAACAACTGGCTTAAGAATTATTTTTTGTTTTGTTGTCATTTTTCATCCAAAATAATTCGACAGTCAGTCACGATTACTAATGTAAAACACCCTTACCTTCGTGAAATATGAAAAACGTCGCATTTTCTTAGCGGTAAATATGAATGATTGGTTTGAAATGAAAATTAATTACTCGTATTTATCAATGAAACCTAGATACCTAAACACATATATTCAGAATGATGGTATGTTCGAAACAATGCATTTTTGGACCACATATTCTAGCACTTCTGTATTTTTTTTTTATTAGTAGAATAGACAGAGCTAATTAAGGGATATAAAATAAAACACGTTGTATAAGCACATGCAATTATATTCTCACGTGTCCTGCAAAACACTCACTCTAATAACATTCCATATTATGTGTTTTGAATATAAGTAGGTAGATATTTAACATGTACCTACCTAACGAATTTTCCAACCATGTTTTCCTTCCTCGTGTGAACTGTCGCAGTACAATCTAAAAAGTTTGGACAAAATCAATCATAGTCAAATCAATTATTGGTTTCATGGCAAGTGGATGGGATGCATTTGATCTTCGTGTTTAAGGTCGGAAAGTTCTAGGGGAAGCGCCTAATTTCCAGACGTAAAAAAAATGGTTGACCGAGAAATTCAAATGTTTCTTACGTTTTTCCATTTTGCAGGTCAGTGTTAGGTTGTTTGTTGAACAGAATGTGATTCGAGACCTTAACAAGTGTGTACATACAGAATAAATATATTAAAATCATCAATACAACCCTCAAAGTTCTTACAGTGCAAAATACTTAAGAAATTTTTAATTATCCGGCAATTCTTCCTAAGACACATTTTGTAGGGAACCAACACATGCGTCACCAAAAATGCTTCTAAATTATACAAAACTATAGTTTGCAATGTATTTGAGAGATGAAAACAATTAACTACCAAAAAGAAAGATAATCAATTAATATCTATTCTATTCGAAATGCTACCTCAATCTTCAGTGTTTTTAAAGTTTCAAACTCTTATCGCTACTCCCTAATCCACTACTACTTAACACCTCTAAAGCCCTTGATTCAGTATTGTAACCGTTATTTCTCAATTATGGTTTAATAATGATAACATCACGGTTCTCATTTTACGCTGAGCGAACAAAATGTCAATAACTGGCCATGACAGGCCTTCTTGCTTTGATTGAAGATTGCAACAGTGTGCGTCCTAATTTTCGGAATTTTATCGATGCGGTATCGTGCGACGATAAGCAAAAAAGGTTTGCTACTAGTTTGTGTTGAAGGTTTGGCATTTTAGGTAAGCAGCCCATCTTTTGTATCTTCGCAGCTTCGTTGATAACTCCAATGATTTTATTTCATTCAATTTTGCAATCATTGATTGCCACGCAAGATATGTATATACGTAATTAGCATAACTAACTAACCTAACTAAACCCTAATTACGCAATTAGGGTATATATTCACAATACCACAATCTGAATCATTTTGAAAAGACAAGGCATTTATTTCAAATAGGCCCATAAAAAGGCAGTTTTGAACGTCAACATTTACATTAAAATTAGAACTGATTCTAGGCGTGGCGCTATTCCAAAAGGCAGTTTCGTATGGAGAAGAAGGGGCAAGAAACTCCACCGTTACTCTTGTAAAATGTTTTACAATATTTTGTATCCATTCATTATATTTTTATATGTGAAGACGATGCACCAAGAATAAAAATACTATACCACAATTGGTAAAAAGAATTAAAAATAAAGCAAATGCAGATAAGTTAATCACGTGAGGTACATTGTGCGCACATATTTACAAACATTGTAAAATTATATGATTTTCCTAAAGTATTAACTAGGAACATATTGCTAATCCATTGCTTCATATGTTCGATAATTTTGTCTGCTCAAAAAGTAAATAACGCAATGAATGTTGTTGATCTGTCAAAGTTAAAGCCATTCATACTGTTAAGTGTGTTGCGCAACGTAACTACCCCGCAGGTTAGGTAGATAGGTAGGTTGGTACTTACTTACCATTTTTTTTCAAATTATTATATAAAATATTAATAATTGTGAATGGGAAGTTTTTTTTTATTTTTTTTTTATGATTTTCTCGATGGTCTAGTGTTCGCAAGATCTACTGATGAGCATGAGGTCCTGGGTTCGGGCAGTGTTATTGAGTTTTTCTATGTAGACTCAGTAGCAGCCCGGAGTTTGGATTTGTGCTCGGTTGATAGCAATATGCTCGCCCCAAATAGGTAAATGGGACTTATAACTGGCGAAATGTGGGTGTACTATAGGTACACCTCTGCCTAACCCTTCTAGGATTACAGGCGTGATGTTATGATGTTTATGTTTTTTCAGTTAGTTTTTTTATCATGGTCTGGCAGAGTAATAATATGCGGCCTACCCAAATGTTCTTTCTTTGCGTCCACGTGTGGTTCTTTCCTCAAAAGACCATTTCAGACACCAATCCACATGGTCTTCACATGATCTGGTCAAGATTACGTCTGGACTTTAAAAGAGACTGTGACCTCTGAGTTTGTTTCGGCCTTTCTTCTCAGAGTAGTCAGATAGGAAACGCCGATCTCATCTAGTTTTTTGAAATATTACTGACGTGAAGTTTTTGTTCAAACCTATATACTTACAGAAATAAAACCATTCATCATTATCACGATATTGGGGTCCGCTTCTTACTGGATGCAGCTGATCTCCATAACCCGATTGCTGGGTAATACGTTACCTCAGAAAAATATGTTAAGTACGATACGTAAGCTAAACTTTTAAGTATTTTTAAACTTGGTCGTTGTAATTAATTTGTATGCAAAGAGTATAATGATAAGAATAATAAATTATGTGTCTATGTAAATAAATGCTCGTGTTATGAACAAGTTATACATATATATACATATTTGTAACCGGGTCAAAGTCATCTTGCACAATTTTGCTCTGTCATCTTTCGTCTCGTACTCTTCCATTGTTATTGTTTTTACTTTCGTTTTGTTGGTGTTACTGACACTTTAGACACTTTACACGTTTCTTCTGGCTTTCCCCGTGTATTATTATTTACGACGCATTCAGTAACTACTTCCTTGAAAGAAAAATGATACAACGTTTCACCAAATCCAGACTCCGGGCTGCTACTGAGAAATTCTAAATAGAAAAACCAATAACACTTTGCCCGACCTGGGAATCCAACCCAGGACCTCATGCTCAGCAGTAAGTAGCTCTTGCGACCACTCAGTAGCAGCCCGGAGTCTGGATTTGTGCCCGGTTGATGGCAATAGGCTCGCCCCCTATTACATGGGACTTAAGCATAACTGGCGAAATGTGGGTGTACTATACGTACACCTCTGCCTAACCCTTCTGGGATTACAGGCGTGATGTTATGTTATGTTTCACCAAATTTATTGTTTTTCTTCACAATCAGGAAGGAGTTATCGTATGTGGCCTAGTGATTGTTGGTTTAGGTATCTAGTGAAGGTAAAAAGTATCAGCTTGTAGTTCTATTTCCTTAGTGTTATCGAGAAAAGGGCTTAGTAGTCCGGGGTTGCTAATATTCTGATAATAATGATCCTACTGCTGGGGCACAGATTTCTTCTCTATAATAGGGAGTGGGCCGTAATCCACCACGCAGGCTCAGTGCGGCAATTTTTGGGTCTATGACATGCCGGTTTTCTTACAATGTTTTCCTTTACCGTTTTGTGAGCAAAGGTGATGAAATACATTGAAGTACTGAAATACAGTGAAGGTCATGGTCTTGAAATAAAAGGTCAAATTAGAACTGTTAGCACAGTTATGTAAATTTCGGTGAGCACATAAACCTGTCTCTATGCTGAAGTGATATTATTGGCTTCCGTTTTTGGTCGGTCGTGTGTGGCCAACGTTGGACCAACTCTGACGTTATATTTCAAATGTCTTTCTTTATGAAATTGTTTATTTTTGTGACATTAAAACACTTTATTGCCGCCCCAATCGTATTTTTATACCAATTGAACCTTCTAATGTAAGACTTCCTTTTCGAATGTGCCTTTGCTTTCAACTAACAACATGGCTGTTATGGAAGAAATTTCCCCCATGTCCTGTAGCCATATGAAGTTTCAGGATCGAGTAAGGATTACATGCCTACCATACAGGGTGTCCCAGAAGTCGACATCAAGCCGAAAAACTCAATATAGGTTTTCTGAATGGAGACTTGGATGGCTATAAAAGTATACTTGAATGGCTATAAAAATAGGTAATTGTCCAGCTCACATAGCATGGCCACCATAGAAACGAGGTTTGTCGACAGAAGAACAGACACAATGACAGATGAACAAAATAAATCTGCTTTTTGTCCGTCGACAAAGTTTGTCATGTTACTTACTTGTTCTGGGAAGAAAACATTCTTGTTCCACTGGAGACGGAATTTTTATTAAGTAATATTTTTTCCGAATAATTCCGATGTGGGCCACAAAAATCTGCTTGCGACTTCATTAGAACCTCAATAGGTATTTATTTTACGTTACACCTTAGAGTTATGTGGCGGGTATTCAGTGTCGTGCCTGGGGGCCTATTCTCTCCGTCAAAAAACATATGGGCACGTCCGAAAGAAAGAAAAGAAAATTATTTATTCTGCACACAGAAAACGCACGAAAGTATTTCGATACTTCCAAGTTAACACTACTCCCGATTTATTGGAAAAACATCGGGAGTAATGATAATAGTCAAATCGTGTTGTCATACATTCTTAGTTCGGCCCCGAACTTATCTTATGTCTGTAGGTGATACGAAGTAGGAAACGCCCGCAACTTCAGCCAAAAATACGGCCCTATTAGCATACTCTTATAACTAGCCTACCGTAGTAGGTCCTACCCATATTTTCTAATCTGTGCAGGTTATTGGATCAAAATCAACCACAATCTCACAGATCCATTGCTTCATAAGTTCGAAAAAAAAACTGTGCTACAACGTAAATAACGCAATGAATGTTGTTGAATTGTCGAAATGAAGGGCATTGGGTTTTCATGAAAATTCACGCTTCCAGTTGGCGCCACTTTGACAAGAGGCGTTCCATTTTATAATCAAATGCATGATTTGTTGAACTGTCAAAGTGAAAGCCATTTCTAATAATTAGTGCCGATTTCACCAATTTTAGTGAACGCGTTCAGCACATGTAAAACGCGTTCAAGAGCTGTCAGTGTCAATATTCCATAGAAAATTTTGACACTGACAGCTCTCAAACGGAGTTTAAGTACTGATCGCGTTCAATTTCATTGGTGAAATCAAACCTTAGTGTGGTAAGTAAGCAATTACCCCACTTAAAAGAATCGACCTGGTAACCTAACGAAGGAAGGATTGGAAGGCTGGATGGTTAGGAAGGTAGTGGGATGACGTAAACCAGTTTCTTAATTCGAAATTCAATTTTTTTTTTAATAATTCAGTAATTTGTAATTCCACCACGGTTTTTGTATGACCCCCTGCCAATATTATGTTGAAGAGATATGAGGAACAGGGTGTAAAGTTCAATCATACTCTTGGAAAAGGGAGGATCCTCCGATCGATCCTCGTATCTGGTGGGCAACTGCCCAACGTTTGATGTTTATATGCTATCTGCGCGGTAAACTCTGCTTGCGCGATGCAGGTTTGTCTGACGTCAGTGTGATGCGTTTGTTCGCATGTGGCGGTGTAGATGCCGCCACATCACTCCCCTCCGGAGACCGGAGGTCGATAGTGGGCTAAGTCTTGTATCTTGCGATGCTTTTTGCCACTGCCAGCTGGGGTTCCAGTGGGTCGGAACCGGGTGTCGCGTAGTTCGCAGTGAGTCGGAACTGTCTGCGATGATGCCCCCAGTGAGTCGGGGTGGCGCTGCTTGTGCTCCAGTGGGTCGGATGTGGTACAGCGCCGGGTTGTGGCTGGCTGCTGCTGTTCGACCAGGAGAGGGATTCAGGGCTCTGCTTGTGGACCGGCCGAATGTGCAGTGTGCTGTGCCGAAGTTGCTGATGAGGCTGAGGGTGATGACCAGGTATGCGCTCGCGCTGCATGCTGATGGTCAGAATACCCGTTGAAGCCGTGGTTGCTGGCTGGATGTGTGACTCGCCGCTCTAAAGCTTGCGGGAGTGATGATGATGACGTCACGCTGAAGTAGTTGCACGAAGGCTGCGCTGACGTTCATACTCGGGGTCACCAGTTAAGAAATATGGGGCTGCGCTGACGTTGATCACGTTGGGGTCACCAGTGAAGAGATATGAGGAACAGGGTGTAAAGTTCACTCATACTCTTGGAAAAGGGAGGATCGTCCGACCAGATGGATGTCGTATCTGGTGGGCAACTGCCCAACGTTTGCTATCTGCGCGGTAAACTCTGCTTGCGCGATGCAGGTTTGTCTGACGTCAGTGTGATGCGTTTGTTCGCATGTGGCGGTGTAGATGCCGCCACAATGTTACTACACGTTTCGCATGTTGCAGACATCTGTTCCGATTTCCAAGTAAGTACTGAATCTAGGTAATAACTGTAAAAAGCATAGTGATGTTCTGGCAAAAAACAATGAGCTATCGATATCTCGTAGTGGGATCATTGGTGGATATTGGCATTCAATTTACTATTTGTATCGATGGTTGATGAAATAATTTAGTTATTTAAATTTTATAAACGTATCTTAATTAGTTAAGAAATATTGTTCTGCAAGATCCTTGAGATTTTGGATTTAAGTAGCCTAATTAGTTTATCCATTTAAAATATGAACGAACCCGTATAAAGTATATTACTTTGTAATTTTGTATGGTCTTGTTTGATACTGAAATAACCTTCCTAAAGGTTAATTAGAATTAAGATAGGTTGGTTTTACGATCACTCGTCAGCGCTTGACCCGTAACAAGGTTGAACCTTTTCGCCATTTAGTTACGGGTCAAACTTCTTTTATGTACTGTATTGTATGATCATTTAGAAAATTATTATTTTATTATTATGCAATTCACAAAATTATTAAGTTAAAAATATTTTGTTCTCTTAATTTTATCCTAATCCTAACTAATATTATAAATGCGAAAGTAAGTTTGTTTGTAAGCGCTTTCACGCCAAAACAGCTGAACAGATTTGAATGAAATTTGACTCCCAGATAGACCATGACCTGAGTAAGTACATAGCCTACTTTATCCTGGATCGGAGACAAAAGCTAGTTTATAATAAACTACCGCAACCGACAATTACGCTATTGCCACGTTTTGAAGAGACTTTCCGTCACTGTTAATATTAATAATTTAAACTGTTTGTAGGTATACATTAGCTGGTAATTTATAAAACTGGGTTAATATAATTCTATTTTTTAATGCCATTCAGTATAAACACTAATGAAAAGGTATTCAATTAATTGTTTAAATTATTCATATTATGCGAGGCTATCGAAAGTTAAAGATTGATCTTTAGCATAATATATTATGGCACATCTCAGTTCTTATGATGGGCTGCGAATTAAGTCTGTTGACGTCATTAATATACATTGTAACTATAGAATCTACTGCTAGGAGAAATTGTCATTGTTAGTTAAGAAAAATCGACACCCATCGAACGACAGCGCATTGAAATTGGCCAAAATAGTATCAAATCAAATCAAATAATTTATTGTTGCAAACATGGGTAATTGGTATAACACTTAAACATACTCGTATTCCCGTCAATAGCTTCTATGAATAATGTATCGACCTACCTATAATAATATCGATAAAAACTTTAGCTTACTATATAGTGTGGGGCAGCACTAGTTGCGGTGTAGGCAGCAATGGCCGATATTATGAAAGTGCACTAAAGTGCATCCAGTCTCGCCGTCTGATTGCTAATGTTTGTATATCTCGCTTTCGCTGAGGGATAGGCTGGGGTCTGGGTTACATAGTATAAATCTTGCAAGGATACACGAGGCTACGATTCGCCTTGTGTGGATCAATGGGTCTCGCGAGAGTTCTAGGTTGTGGTTTGGGCCTGTCCCTTACCCGGATGGTCTCCCTTTGTTCTTCCTTTTCTTCCCCCATCACTTAGGTGTAACGACATTCATAGTTTTCAAAAATCACATTTAATTTGGTTACCCGTTACCGATGCTCGTTTTAAGATTGAAAAACTACAAGCTAGCTGCCACAACACAAATAATTTAATTTGATGTTTAGTTTGTTCTTGGGATAAATTCATCCCAACTACAGAACCTTTCATTGCGCGTGGTCCGACACGCACTTGGCCAGTTTTTTTCTATCCGAGCCCACCCTACCACTTGACTGAAATCCTTACTTTCTCAAAGTGACTGTACTATTGTTTTAGTCTTGTGTGGGATTACACGTCTCACGTAATGTTACATATTAATTTTAATAAAACACACCTTGTTGAGATTATTTAACTTGCTTTAATTCTATTGCTACTTTTTCTTTCAATTAAACGTTAACTATTAAACTTAATTTTAAGTAATATAATGTTATCACCGCTGCCTAAAACTGAATTGTAACCTAAATGGAAGAAGTCATCGGCTCTTGAAATGCAAGTACTCTACCTAGCTTTTAAGGCATTAAGAATTGTTTTTTTTATAATTATTATCTTTAGGAGTATGAGGAACAGGGTGTAAAGTTCACTCATACTCTTGGAAAAGGGAGGATCCTCCGACCAGATGGATGTCGTATCTGGTGGGCAACTGCCCGATGATTGTTGTCGGGAAGTTGTATATATGCTATCTGCGCGGTAAACTCTGATTGCGCGATGCAGGATTGATGCGTTAGTTCGCATGTGGCGGTGTAGATGCCGCCACCTCACTCCCCTCCGGAGACCAGAGGTCGATAGTGGGCTAAGTCTTGTATCTTGCGATGCTTTTTGCCAGTGTCAGCTGAGGTTCCAGTGGGTCGGAACCAGGTGTCGCGTAGTTCGCGGTGAGTCGGAACTGTCTGCGAAGATGCCCCCAGTGAGACGGGGTGGCGCTGCTTGTGCTCCAGTGGGTCGGATGTGGTACAGCGCCGGGTTGTGGCTGGCTGCAGCTGTTCGACCAGGAGAGTGATTAAGGCTCTTCTTGTGGACCGGCCGAATGTGCAGTGTGCTGTGCCAAGGTTGCTGATGAGGCTGAGGGTGATGACCAGGTATGCGCTCGCGCTGCATGCTGATGGTCGGAATACCCGTTGAAGCCGTGGTTGCTGGCTGGCTGTGTGACTCGCCGCTCTAAAGCTTGCGGGAGTGATGATGATGACGTCACGCTGAAGTAGTTGCACGAAGGCTGCGCTGACGTTCATACTCGGGGTCACCAGTTTTAGGAGTATGAGGAACAGGGTGTAAAGTTCACTCATACTCTTGGAAAAGGGAGGATCCTCCGACCAGATGGATGTCGTATCTGGTGGGCA
This sequence comes from Dasypolia templi, assembly GCA_963555695.1. Lineage (NCBI taxonomy): Eukaryota > Metazoa > Arthropoda > Insecta > Lepidoptera > Noctuidae > Dasypolia > Dasypolia templi. Next base: position 3,770,048 of record OY743137.1, on the reverse strand, counting down.
ACTGCCCGATGATTGTTGTCGGGAAGTTGTATATATGCTATCTGCGCGGTAAACTCTGATTGCGCGATGCAGGATTGATGCGTTAGTTCGCATGTGGCGGTGTAGATGCCGCCACATTATCCTTCAATCATCCTCAATGCTGAGTCCCCCTGCTAACACCAATCGCACATAAATGCAATTTTCAAGAAAAATTTCATCACTAACTATGTAAATAAAACAAATTGTTCCCACGTCAAAGCCTCTACTAGACACATTGTGATATTAACAATGACAAATATTACGTGCCGTCAGAGGCACCCACGTATATTTCGCTAAGTGAGTAATGTTCCTTTAAATTAGAATCTTAGCTCATGTCCTTTTTTTTTTTGGGTGGGCAAAGAGCGTGTCAGACTTTTACTGACTAAAACCCATCCGTGGTCCTTCAGTTGCCTGTGCCAGGGCCACGGTATCTTTTTCGAACAACCCGTGACCTTGAGGCATCGGCCCTATCGGACCCCTTCAAAATGTGCTGACATCTCTTTTAGGCGCGCGTGCCGACCCGGGCCTAGTCCATACCGGGCATACGCCCACGCCCACGGTGGCCGGGAATCTGCAGGCGCCTCCCGACGCCCTGGGCGTCTCCTGCGGCGACTAGGGGCGTGAGGTCGTATGGTTCTCTCCCTCACGCGCTCCGCCTTCTCCTTGCGAGCATTACTGCTTCGCAGATCTCATCTCCTGGGAGCATTAACTGCTTTTACGACATGATCACGATAAGAAGTATACTTACATGAAGATATTGCCATACTTTCTTTTTCCCTAGATTAGTCTGATACTGTTCTTGTGTATAGGACAGAGAATCCAAGAAGCTATCTGTCACTATCCGAATTTTGTTTGTGATCTATCAAATTAATTTCATAACTATTGGTAAGCTTTACGCTGATTACTCAACTAAATTCTACTTTGAATTGTCTGTGTTTTTTTATTTTTTTGTTCTAGTTAATTTATTGACTGCCTACCAGCTTTTTCATGGCCTGTCTCGTTAACATTAAACTACAAGCACTAACTGTGTATAAATATATGTGAGGTAGTAGTAGAAGTATATGTATAAAATGTTTTTGCCCTACTTTTCGGTTGCATGGCCATTCAATTAATGTCCTTATGTTATACAAAATATTGGCTAATCATTATAGTGAAATATCCAGCTGGGAAGTGGCGTACCTAACATTTCACTGCAGATACATACATTCAGTTTTCACTGTCTACTTGTTGAGAAACGCCTTCTACCAACTTGTTGGGAAAGGCAGTGAATAAGCAACAGTGAAGCTGGTGAAATTGTGAAACACTCCCATCTTACATCATTAATATTTGTTGCATTGATGGAAAGAAACAATGAAGTGCTTGAATCGCATTTCTCTCGCGTCCCATTTCGTTTCCTAACTACACCACTCCATCCTTGATGATGTTTATGAGAGCATAGGAGCTCCAAATTCTACTGGAAGTCTGGAAGTCATGACGCACTTTAAAGTGACTCAATTTGGTCGATTATCCCGGAAGATGAATGTTGTTGGCACGACTTGCGGGAACTTGATGACTACTGATTTGAAGAATCTCGAGCCAGAGCAAAGACAAGATCTTCCGTTTGTAGTTCAAACTGATATTTTAATTAAGGACAAACGTCTTGAAACTGTTGAAGAAAAAGGTCTGAATCATCAGACCGGACCCTAGAATAATTTAAACATTCACAACACATCATCCGCGGTTTAGATGTGATCGCCGTTAAAGTACCGTTAAATGTTATGTTGATTATCGTCTTTGAGTTCAAGTTCAAGGTCATCGGCTTTGTTGCGTGAATCAGAATACTTTTGTTTTGTAAGCCTACTTGCGCACGGACGTATACATATTGCGGCGGGATTTTATCGGGCACGGGATTTTCAACTCTCGGTGTGAAGACGAGCGTTGAGAATCTAACAGAGTGTACGCCAGCTCGTCGAAAAAACAACTGCTGGATTGTCAACTCACGGTGCTAATAGATATTTAGAATACTCTTTAGTTTGTACTGAACAAATCTTCAATACCTGTTTGAATTTTTGCGAAATCTTCTACTCATTCTTTCGAAGACAACGTCGTAAAAAAAAACGCTGACTTTCTTCATATCATCATATCACCTTCGTTCTTCTTTTGTGGAATAATTCCATAAATACTTAAGGAAATCAATCCAAATACTTATGTCAGCTGCTGATTATTCCACTGAAGTAGATCGACCTTGATTATATTTAGTTCTCGCCGTCTATGTTTGTGCTACTTTGGACGAAGCCGGAAAAACTGGGTTCGTCCTAACTGGTACATGTAAAAGTTATACTACTAGTTTAGTTATTACATATAGTTTCCTGAGTCTTGTTTCGTGTTTATTATTGTATGTATATGTGTGGATAAATGTATGTATGTATTTAATGAATATGTATGTGGTACACCACTGACTACCTGCGGTATTGTCTCTCCTTCTCCCTGTAATCCATCCAAAGGTTGTCTGTAAAAGATCGCTTTTAGCGATAAGACCTCCCATTGTGTCACCCAATGTAAAATTTCTACATCAATGTCTGTAAAATTACAGACATTGATGTAGAAATTTTACATTAGGTGTACATAATAAAGAGTATTCTATTCTAAAAGGTTTTGCTAGTGACACTTCCTTCTAGTTAAGTAAGTCATCTGTTTAGTTTTCGGTCACATGGAATGTTCATCACTTGTTGCTCCGCAAAATGTCTTAACTTTTTCGTGCAAAACTGCAAAGCATTTTATTTCAAGCACACAGTTTACTAGGAATTGTCAAGAAGGGTGATTTTATGAGATACGGTAAACTTTCCGGTCAGAATGTAAGTACATAATGAGGTTAATGAGTTGGTTGAGGGAATTACTCATTCGCGATAATGCTACTAACTCGCGATGATTTATTTAAACAGGAGCTTGTACAGTAAACGACCAACTGGAACCGTGCACCTAGCTTCTGACGTTTCATAAGTGCCCATGTAGGTGTAAAATAAAATATTTTTCAGCACAGTTGCACTTTATGAGCAACTGTGCTGAAAAATATTTTATTTAGCTCTTATTACACCGCTTTTAGGTTCATAATGCAGTGTATTAAACACGCGTGCTTTTTACTTTACAATACCGCACTCGTGTTTATATTTAACTTTATTTTTCTTTCATCTCCGTAAAGAGTTTTTATGTCTAAGTACAATGAATATTTTTATCATCTCCGACATATACCCAAGAAAATGAAAACAACGAAATTATTAATAATAACAATACCATAATACACAAACTGCAAAAATGCCAACAAAAACTGTTCGGTATCTTTTTGAGAATTGTACTTTCACTAATTGTTTCAATAATTAAAGATAATAACAATACGAGTCTGTTTTATTCCTCGCAAGTGTGTTGAAAAACGTCGTGTGACACGCGTGTGAATTGATAGTTACCCACTCGGCTCCCTTATCGCGCTCGTCTGCGGCTCGCGCGAATAAAACCGCCGCGGGTGTAATGACCAAAAGAGCACACTTGTATCACAATGTAGGTACTATTGTTTTCTGATTTAGATTTTTTTAAACCTAGAGTTATTATGGTGTTCTTAGTTTTATAGTTAGGTGCCTTTTATGACTCAGAATTAAAATGATTTCGGATTTGACAAATACACAGTCAAGTGAGTCAAGGTGCTTTTTAAAACAACACATAATTATTATATACTTAAGACCTTGACCTTAAACCTATGTTTTGCAAATAATAATTCTGATTCTGAAAATGTTTCGTTCAGGGATCACCAAGAATTGTTTGCTCAATTAAAGATAATTATCTTTAATTGAGCAAACAATTCTGGCATATAGTGAATGGTACTGAATTGTTCAAACTTATTGATCTGACCTCTTAAAGTTCGCCGACATGGTGTTATGGGTTGTTTCCCTTCAACTAATGAATTGATGTGTTCGTACATGAAGGTAACAATTTTTTAGGAGTGACCTTATAAACCTACTTCCCTGATTTCTGTGTCATGTGTAATAAATGTGTAAAGTGAATACGGTTTTCATTTCCTAACTACTAAGAAACCCGCTTGCCACACAATAATGGTGCTATTGAACATCCTTTTTGCATAACAAGTTTGCATGCTGCATGTTGCTCTAGGAGTAAGCTGGAAATCTTCCTTATTTCCGAACAGTTAAAAATGTATTCATCAATTGTCTTTCACTCCCAGAAGAAGAGGGTATAAAAAGACAGCTTATTCAATAGCCTTGTATCTTAATTAGTAGTTGTCGTCAAGGATTTACTAAAAAATTCAAGGGTGGCGATGGCGTTGATATACACTTGGTTTTGAAAGGTAATCGTTGTTATGGCCGAGATAAGTAATTGGCTACCATGAAGCTATAGGTATAAGAAAGAAACGTGTTGCTATGAGAGTAACTAGGTGCCATTAATTTTTATTAGGCTTGGGAGATAATTTTTTCAGAAATTTTGTGTTGGCGTTTAGAACCATGAAGTGTCCTCGGATACACAAATTTGTGATATATCCAATAGGCGTCTCTATGCATCCACTGAAATGTTTACAAAATCAGGCAGAGTTGGGAAAATTGCTCCCTAAAAAACGGAATAAACCCAGCACCCTAATTCACACACTATTCATCACAATCTAAATAATTTAGAAGGATATTGTAAAACCATTGCTTCGTATGTTCAAAAAATTTGTCGGCTTATCAACGTAAATAACGCAATGAATGTTGTCGAACTGTTAAATTCATACTGTTAGTGTTTTACGCAATTACTCCGCGGATCCTCCAAGAATCTAACATGTTATTTTGCGGATGACTTTTCGCTCCCGTTGGATTTACAGACAGCATTCAAAACACATACACATACACACATACACACACCAACATAGACTTCTTTCCGGTGAAAATCACCGGAAAGAAGTCTATGTTGGTTATGGACATCCTGAAACACATTTTTTTTTTTATTTTTTTTTATACTTTATTAAAAAGAACCAGGTTCTTAATAATTGATTACAATCTAGCCTATACGACTAATAAGCAATTTTAATCTAACTTAATTTGTTACGTGATAATTATTTTAAAACTTAGAAAAGTGCTGATTGAACATTACTCAAGTCCGTTCCACTTTCTTAGAGTCTGATAATTAATGATATAAACACTTTGTTCATGTGTTATTATGTGTGTCACTGTCACTATTATTTCTACACTTTACACTACACTAACTCAAAAGGTTTAGTTCGTTTTAGTCTTCGCACTATATTTGCTTGGTCTAACAGCTGAATTGCCTCGATGTTCACATGTCGATGGAGTCGGTGTTCATGGGCCTCAGCAAATTTTTTGATTATATTGGTGACGGGTTCCATTTTTAGGTCACGATGGAGGTCGTCATTTCTTATATACCAGGGCGCATTTACAATACTCCTGAGTACTTTATTCTGGAATGTTTGTATAATTTTGATATTGGTCGGCTTAGTACAGCCCCACAGTTGGATACCATATGTCCATATTGGCATAAGAATATGCTTATATACTAAAATTTTGTTATGTATCGATAGGCAGGAACCCCGTCCAATCAACCAATACATATTTTTAAAACGCATGTCTATGTCATTTTTAAAACGCATCCTGAAACACATGACAGACGAAGAATGATCGAGGTCTTGAAGATGCTTACTAAACACAGAGAAGGTTGGTTTCTGTATGAATGAATGAATGAATGAAATGCACCGACCCCAGCGTGGTTTGACCAGACTCGATTAATCGAATGAACCCCAAGATTTGCACTAGTCCCTGAAGCCTCATGCTTCATGGTGCTACAAATACCATTGCATATCAAGGAGTAGACCGGGGGGCACTGTAATGGTAGGGATGACGTGCCCTTAGGATAGGAAGGATAATAAGAGCCTACGGGGTATGCACCCTAACGTAAGCATGGGATTAGTGGAGAGGCGGGTGATATTTGTCTATGGGAGGGCATCTTTTAACAACGTCGCAGCAGGGTTGACTCAAGTCGAGCTTCATCGTTGAATCTTTAAGCGGGGTTCAGCTGGTTTCTCGGCTCTTTTCTATGTCACTGCTCTGCTGCGGTAAATGTTACTGTTCTTTTCAATGTCTTCGTCTGAGTTGTCGCTACTAACCGTTCCGGTTTTTGCACATCTCCTTAGCAGCGTTCTTGATCTTCCACCCTGTCGATCCAAGAATTGAATCCCTTGTCGAAATATTTTAAGTCTTGAGCTATCGTTCGAGTCTCAAATGTTGTTCTTCTAATTATCCAAAGTTGAATGGGCACTGTTGGGAATCGAACCTAAAACAACACATTGGGCATGGTCTGCACGCGCAGGCCGCGTGTTTAGCGCGTCGCGGCGACTACACGGTTCGGCCCGATGACCACTCGCTTCTGCTGACTTCACCGCGACGGACGATACTCCTCTTACTTTAGGTTCGTTATTAGCTGTTTGTCCTGTACTGTTGTATATTAAGCTCGTCATTAAACCCTTGCCTTAAATACAGTAGTCCACGCTTTAGATGATCCCCGAGCTAACATTGGTCCTTCAAGGATCTCGCCGTCTCAATTTCAAAAGGAACAGTCTCAAAAATAAACTTCGAACTCGAGGCTCTTCAGTTGCGTTCTTCAGCGGGGACAGCTCCAGCAGGAATCGTCGATGCCTCGTTGAAGAAGCTTCGCGTAGCACTGCACACGCCCAGGGGACGAAGTCAGGTGACGAAGTCGGGCCAAGGAGAACTAAAAGAGTGTTTTCATTTATCTTCAAGTCTTTTAGTGGCAATCATTCTTATTCGTAGCCTCATATTTATCTAAAGTCACTTATATGTTTATAAAGCTAAAATATAACGGTTAGGATAATCCATCTGTTTACGCCATTCCTTCACTTCACTATAACAGCTGATAACTCGGCGACGTGATTCCTTGTTATCTTCGCATCAGCTGTTCCTTAATTCGCACCTAGTAAGTCATAATAATAACTCATTAGCTAGTTATATTTCGTTTTGATGTTATAAACTGTTTTGTTATGTCTTCTCTAATAATTTTTTCTTCGAGTTTGCTGCTGGTGCTGCTATGAGTCGCTATAATCGTAATCATGCATCTTTATTTATCTCAACATCATATTGCAGGCACTGATTATTAGAATGTACAATCTTAAATAGAGGAAGGTGTCCGTGACAGAAGGGTCCCGAGTTACAAATCGGTTTAAAGAATTTATTCTCATAAAGAACACAGAATCACCCAGCTTTCTTAAATAGGACATGTTAATTTAAAGAACGGTTAGAGAGTCAAATTATTTAAAAAAAGTTTAAGATTGCAATTAAGTATTTAAGTAAAAGTAGAACCTACAAAATTAAAAGAAAAATTGGAAAAATAAATAAATTGTTTAATTTATATTTTTAATTTTTTTTATATTGACTAAAATCTAATTTAACTAATTCATACTTACAGTTACTTCTAGAAACAAAATTCAGAAGTAAGAGGTGTAAAGTCAAGCAAAAGTTCACGGATTTATATAAGTTATGCATAACCAGCATAACGTGACAAAGTAAAATAAGAATAAATGATGGGGTAACGAACAATGTTGTGTTTATGACGTCTAAGTGATTTTACGATACGGGTTTTAAGCGGGTGATTGAGCAAACATTTGATGCTTGCCTATTCCGTGTTTGGAAATCGTGATGTAAGGGAAGATCAGTGTTTCATTTTATTTTCCATTATTACAGTTATGAGAATAAACAACTGTCGGACGGTTAGCACTCGGTAGTGTTGGTAAAGTTGGATAGAGGATTGTGAAAAAGCAACTCACTATGAATATAGCTCTTTGAGCTCTCTCTAAAATGATCACATAATTTTTAGAGGTACTGCCCCAAATGGCAATGCAATACACTCACTAACAAAGATTGGCATATTGCAATGTGTCCTCAATAACCGATGTATAAGTCTCAAATTTTTTAATATGAAAATTAATTTTCTGGTTCTTTTGACCAGTGTTTCAATGTGTTGTTGGAAGCCGAGACGGCAATCTATGATAACGCTATTTGATAGAATTTGTTTAAACTAAAACAGGACAAGAGCAATGGTTAATGAAATTACATGAGTGGGCTTTTAAAGTCGAAGTTAGGTTGACCCTGGGGTCTAAGGGAATATGTGACGTATCCTGTCTTATCTTGTCTTATCGACCTTGACAGCAAGCAATTTGTAGTCACATCAATTTATACACCGTATTAACACCTTGCTGAGCATACTTTTTAACCTCATCCCACGAGCCAGCATCGAAAATCAATGCCGCTATTCGTTCACGCGTTGTTAATGGATTAAGTGATTGGGGGTTATTCTTTTGGAATCTTTTGGAACCGAGGTGTTGGTCACAAAAGAACCGCTCAGTCCGTCCATACCTAGTTCCAACCCGTACTTGAAACCTTTACGAATTATATTTTTTAAACTTTGCGCAACAGACACGCAAGGGTCAGCCGCAGGTACCGGCCAGCCTTCTGTTAAACATTGAGCACCGCTATAAAAAATAGCGGTTCTCATTCCTTTACCGGACTGCGCCCTTAAACAATGTAACCCTCCGCTTTCTCTCGATCCCAGCCGCCATGCGCCTCCCGCGCGCACCCGCGCCTGCCCGCCAGATGCGGACAGATGCGCATCAAAAAAGCGTCCATACCCACAAAATACTCGTAGTTATGAATAGCGAAATAATAATTTCAGCCTCTGCAAAATTACAACTTTGGTATGTTTGAGAAAAATATTACCTAGATCAAGATAAAATAAACTCAAACCGGCTTTCATTTATACACGAAAGGAAGCAATAATAATAGTCAGTGAAAAGCGAACTTGGTCAACGTAGTTATGGTTTAGGTCAAGTATAGTATGGGTATTAGGTCAAGAGCGATACCGTACTATACGGTCTGAAATAATTTATTTCTAAAGATTACAAATCACTTGTACGGAAATAAATACTAAATATTGCTTTAATAAAACATTGATGTCCAGGGGTAAGAAGGGCTTATAGTGTTAACATTACGAATTAAGAAGGCAATTGTTACAAGCTTTGTACTGTCTATCGCCGTGCGGCGCTTCTTTGTTTTTATGTTTGAAGTCAAAGGACTCGATCACACTGTGTGCCAGAATAACAGCTTCGTTTATCCCGCATTACTACATTTAATATGAATACACTGTGCTATAACAATTGTTTAAAATTATGTTGAACATGCGCGCGGATATGAATCGACAACCCAAAACGCAGTCGCAGCTTAGAAGCACAGCTTAGGGCACGGAACGATCTCACCAGTGACGCGGAAGTGTTCAGGCAATGCAGCATCAGCCTCGGCAGGTGTCTCAGCTGCATGGACCGCACATTTATCTATCTTTAGAACCGATTTAACATGTTTTGATTTGCGACACAGACACACACACAAAAGAAACACGGTTTGATTTCTAAGTCCGGCAAGCAAACCACCATCTCACATCACAATTTACATTCACACTATTATATCTATTTAAAACCACAACCAAATAACGATCCCAAAGGGCTTAGTATGTTCAAATACTTTCACCACAACATGCATTCCGCATTCCTGAACAAAGCGCGCCACGTCTTACTCACTGTTTTTGCAGCACTTTTGAGCTTAACACTTGACACTGGGACCGACTATTTGTGCGGCTATATAAAAAATAAAAAAAATTACCCTCGGGCCGGCTACCTGAAGCACATTTCTGTAAGCTTGGTGCAACAAAATACAAGTTTGTAGAAATAATGCTTATGTTATGACGAATCAGCTATTAAACAAAAATCTCTCTTTCCGCCCTTTTCAAGTTAGAACACACGTTTACAAGGTACAATTCTGACGCGGCAATTAGGATGCGCCTCGTTGAAGGTTTACATCGACTTGGATCATTTATTAGCCGTCTTTCCTGGGAATAAATGCTACAATTGTTAACATATGATAGGTTAGTGTCTAGGTCAAGGCAATAAGTTCTTGTACGAAATCTAAATCGACAGCGTTCGTTTTGTTTTGTGTTGATAACATCCTACAAAAACCTTTCACCCGAATGTCTCTTGAAATAAGAACCGACAACCTCAAGTTCACGACCCTGGTGACCCGCTAGGCCCAACCACAATTAGATTAAAGCTGAAAATCTAAACTCAGTTCGATTGGCTTATTTAGCCTTTTGGCCTTAACAGAAACAATTAAACTGGACAATGAAACTTGATCACAACAGATCCAGGCTTTCCTCACTTTTAGGCTCTTTACGCAAGTTGTTCATTGCCTTCGAGGTTGTTATCGATGCTCGTTGGAGCCTTAAATGATTTTCTTGTTGAGAATTTAATTTCCTTAACCCTAGAATGGTTTGATCTCACCAAATTCGATGCTCAGGATCCTTTGGCAGGCAAGTGAATATCGCGACACAGGGCACACTATTAGTTTCTGAAACACTTATCACTTCGTTGTCCGAAACTGGGCGCACGTGTAGCGCACGCTTTTTTTTGTTTTTGTAGAAACACAGCCGAGACAACCGCTCGCTTCGACGGCTCACAACCGAAATCCAGAAAAGGTTGGTTTCTGTAAAAGTTTTATTTTGTAGAAAGCAAAGTCAGGTAGGTATGTGTTGGTGTAAGAAACAAAGCTAAAAATGTTAAATTTGGTTTTGCCTGCACTACACCACAACGCCATATAATTTTGAAGCAAACTAACAAACTAACACATTATCAATTTGATGAACTTAAACACATTAAGGAAAAGTGTCACGCAAATGTAAAGTACACGCAATACCCATAGAAATCATTAACCTTTCAGATACGGAAATGTTTCAACAGGTAAAACAATGATTAAGTTAGACAACCTTAGTTCTAGGACCTTTGAATGTGTTAGAATGCGCTCAGGTCATGACAATAATAGACTATTATGATTCGAATAAGGTCACTGACCGAATGCTTCCGCATCACATGTTTTGAATGCTGTCCAACGGAAGCGAAAAGTCATCCGCAAAAAAACATGTTAGATTCTTGGAGGATCCGCGGAGTAATTGCGTAAAACACTAACAGTATGAATTTAACAGTTCGACAACATTCATTGCGTTATTTACTTTGATAAGCCGACAAATTTTTTGAACATACGAAGCAATGGTTTTACAATATCCTTCTAAATTATTTAGATTGTGATGAATAGTGTGTGAATTAGGGTGCTGGGTTTATTCCGTTTTTTAGGGAGCAATTTTCCCAACTCTGCCTGATTTTGTAAATATTTCAGTGGATGCATAGAGACGCCTATTGGATATATCACAAATTTGTGTATCCGAGGACACTTCATGGTTCTAAACGCCAACACAAAATTTCTGAAAAAATTATCTCCCAAGCCTAATAAAAATTAATGGCACCTAGTTACTCTCATAGCAACACGTTTCTTTCTTATACCTCTAGCTTCATGGTAGCCAATTACTTAACTCGGCCATAACAACGATTACCTTTCAAAACCAAGTGTATATCAACGCCATCACCAGCCTTGAATTTTTTATACCCTCTTCTTCTGGGAGTGAAAGACAATTGATGAATACATTTTTAACTGTTCGGAAATAAGGAAGATTTCCATCTTGGTCCTAGAGCAACATGCAGCATGCAAAAAGGATGTTCAATAGCACCATTATTGTGTGGCAAGCGGGTTTCTTAGTAGTTAGGAAATGAAAACCGTATTCACTTTACACATTTATTACACATGACACAGAAATCAGGGAAGTAGGTTTATAAGGTCACTCCTAAAAAATTGTTACCTTCATGTACGAACACATCAATTCATTAGTTGAAGGGAAACAACCCATAACACCATGTCGGCGAACTTTAAGAGGTGTCAGATCAATAAGTTTGAACAATTCAGTACCATTCACTATATGCCAGAATTGTTTGCTCAATTAAAGATAATTATCTTTAATTGAGCAAACAATTCTTGGTGATCCCTGAACGAAACATTTTCAGAATCAGAATTATTATTTGCAAAACATAGGTTTAAGGTCAAGGTCTTAAGTATATAATAATTATGTGTTGTTTTAAAAAGCACCTTGACTCACTTGACTGTGTATTTGTCAAATCCTAAATCATTTTAATTCTGAGTCATAAAAGGCACCTAACTATAAAACTAAGAACACCATAATAACTCTAGGTTTAAAAAAATCTAAATCAGAAAACAATAGTACATACATTGTGATACAAGTGTGCTCTTTTGGTCATTACACCCGCGGCGGTTTTATTCGCGCGAGCCGCAGACGAGCGCGATAAGGGAGCCGAGTGGGTAACGATCAATTCACACGCGTGTCACACGACGTTTTTCAACACACTTGCGAGGAAAAAAACAGACTCGTATTGTTATTATCTTTAATTATTGAAACAATTAGTGAAAGTACAATTCTCAAAAAGATACGGAACAGTTTTTGTTGGCATTTTTGCAGTTTGTGTTATGGTATTGTTATTATTAATAATTTCGTTGTTTTCATTTTCTTGGGTATATGTCGGAGATGATAAAAATATTCATTGTACTTAGACATAAAAACTCTTTACGGAGATGAAAGAAAAATAAAGTTAAATATAAACACGAGTGCGGTATTGTAAAGTAAAAAGCACGCGTGTTTAATACACTGCATTATGAACCTAAAAGCGGTGTAATAAGAGCTAAATAAAATATTTTTCAGCACAGTTGCTCATAAAGTGCAACTGTGCTGAAAAATATTTTATTTTACACCTACATGGGCACTTATGAAACGTCAGAAGCTAGGTGCACGGTTCCAGTTGGTCGTTTACTGTACAAGCTCCTGTTTAAATAAATCATCGCGAGTTAGTAGCATTATCGCGAATGAGTAATTCCCTCAACCAACTCATTAACCTCATTATGTACTTACATTCTGACCGGAAAGTTTACCGTATCTCATAAAATCATCCTTCTTGACAATTCCTAGTAAACTGTGTGCTTGAAATAAAATGCTTACACTGTTTTTTCTTTACAAAATATTGTTATACTAAAATCTAAGGTTTTTTTTTTTTTTTTTTTTTTTTTTTTTTTTTTTTTTTTTTTTTGTGTATGGCATCTCGTAGTTGACCTTGAGAGGTCGTGACTACTTAACCGGACTATCCTGTGGCTGCCTTAAGCGGACTCAAAGCCTCCAGCCAGGGGCGTAAAACTACTTATATTATTAAGCGAACGCTCGCTAAGGGCACCCCCTGTGGGGTACGGACCTCGGCTTAGGGCGTCGCTGACGGGAGGACAGCAAGATGGGACAGGCTGGATCAAGTTTAGTTGATTATTATTAATCGGGGAATTTAAAGCTACAGGCTCAGCTACGGCGCGGGCTGGCACTTCGTCGAGCAAGGGTCGGGGGGGTAAAATCTAAGGTTTGTGTAACAATTTCTTATATGTTAGCACCGCATTCCATGAGGAATGCGGTGCTAACATATAAGAAATTGTATTGTATCGTGTATGAACACGAAATAAATGTATGTACTTTAAAATAAATAACAAAGTAGAAAAAAACAAAACGCAGTTTTAAAAAATTCATGAGATATTGAGATTTTAAAAGTAATAAACATAAAATACCTAATGAGCTATAAACATAAAACATACACTCGATATACTCGTACCTAATTAAACATTATTTGAAAAGTAACTCTCCTTACCTAAGTACCAATCTTGTTCACAATCTTTTCACTTTTCCGTCTAACATTGTCCTTTGTTTACAAGACTTACGTAGTTGCTTCAAGATTTTGTTAACTGTTTGTTCGCTGTGTGTCGAACTTTTCGTCGTACGTTAGATTATCATTCGTTTGTCGTTCGAGCTAATTGCCGGTTGTTGATTTTGCAATTCTTTAATTGATTATAAAGCTACACAATTTGGAATAGTGCGTCGGTTAAAAAAATATATATTTTAGTATTTCTCTGTGTCAGAAGAAGGTATGTGTTATTTTATTGTGTTCTTTCCTTTCAATAAGTACTTTCTTTATGGACTGTTTTGGTTTGCTTTTCTAAAGGGGGTCTGGGATCATTTGCTCAACTATAAACAAGTTATAAGTGGTTCAAGTAGGTCTAAAGGAGCAACGGCCGTCTGACCTTCATTGCCAATCACGGCGAAAACGGGATTTCCGATAGCGTCCTTCAGTTCGTGTGTTGAAAGTGCCGAAAACATTTGTGGATTGTATTCTTTGCCTGTAAATGATATAATACCAGAGCAGAAGTCTACTCAATCGTCTCCAGCTGATGTTGTAATAGCCAATGGATTGAGATCAGTCTTGTGGTGATTGCAAGTGCGTTAGCTTACAGTGTAGAACACAAATTATTAACATGTTTGAAACGATGAAGTGCAATTAAAAAACTTTGGATACGTTATGGCAAGACGATACACAGGACAATGACAGATCCTGCTCCTGATTTTTACAGGAACTGTCAATTAATGAAAATAATTGCAATGTTTAAAGGACCTTATCATAATACATTGTTTTTCAGTATAACTTGCCGATTACAAATCAATGATAAAAAAACAACCCCTGAATTTCCTATTGCGTTACTTATTGCGCATGATACACAACAAAAAAAAGTTTTAATTACCTGTTAAACAAAAACTCATATAACGATTAAAATATCGTTGTTTAAATCGCTTTTTAACAATTATAAACTGCCCCTAACCTATAATCAATGTCATTATTGTTTTAAGATTTAAAAAAAAAAACCGCAAGTTCTACAGGCATTAGGACAAATGTATTGTTAACAGTAATAAATAAGCTTTAAGATGCTGCATATTGCAGGCTTGTAAATGACTTTTTGATTTGAGTGGGGCAAAGTTCTACAGAGTTTTTGGCATTGTCCTTAAGAATCTAATGATACTTCGACAAAACCACCATAAATCATTGTCACATGTCCCTGCCTTTTCTCCAATGTGTTGAGTCGGCTTCTGTTCCAGCCAGATATATCTGAATACAAATAAAATGTAAACTTATTCCAGTAATTAAATCAATGACCTGCATAAAAAATCATAAGACGATCAAAGACTCAAGCTTGATACTAGCTGACACAAATCACGTTTCACGGAAGATCAAATTGTCACTGACATTGATCTGCGCGACCATGCGCGTGATTGGAATCCTGATTGTTTGACTACAAGAATACTCAATCTTTGACTTAACAACACATAAAATTAGTGAATTTTGTTGCGTAAAGGCTCATTTAATCCAATTTAAGCGTGAGTATGTGTCGAATCCTGATTAATTATCTTTTTTATACCACTATTTCTTCACTATATTTCCACTGAAAGCTACAGGTTTTACATAGGCTGAATTACATATAGGTAAGGGTGGATTGCACAAATTAAACTGAACGCAATTAGCACATATACCAGCAGCCTAATTGCGTAACACATTTTCGTAAACGATTACGACTAATCTGTTGTATTTTGACAGTTCAACAACATTCATTGCATTATTTGCATTGTTGAGCAGATTTTTTGTCTAACTAATGAAGCAACGGATTAGCAATCTGTTTCAAAACGATTCAGATGCCGATTGACTGTGTACTACGCAATTAGGGTACAGGTTTATTAAGGGCTGTCAGTGTAAGTAATTATTTTCTAGGGAATGTTGACACTGACAGTTCTTGAACGCGTTTAAGATGTGCTGAACGCAATCAGTATCATTGGTGAAATCGGCACTTAGTTGGTTCTACATGGCCTTTGACTATGTAATTCCGATATATTTGTTTTTATGTTGGCGTAGAATATGTTTTTTGAAAAAATTAAGATGGCAATAGCCATCTTTATTTTTTTTTCAACATGTAAGAAATTCGCAAAATTATGAATTGAATATAGTCGGTTAACTTCGGCATTGACATCTACTGACCGTGATATCAAGTTTTGCAAAATGTGAACGTTGAGAACCACAGACGTAAGCTGTGCGTCATCTCTATCCAAGCAAACTTAATTTGCGAATGTTATTCAATTATTTTTTTAGTATCATAGTTTTATTTCAATTTGAGCATCTGCAAAGAAAAGTTTGTGTTTTAATCAGTTTTTAAATAGTGATTTTTTGTTAAATTATATGTATGTATATGTCACCGTATAATAATGAACATTACTTTATAATCTATCTCGCGGGATTATAAACTATCGACTAATAAATAAGTGTATCCAAACGCAAATGCAATTGTATTGCATTGCATACAATTATGTCGAAATAAAAAACCACACATAAACAATTGTCGCCTAAATACTACCTAATGTAATAATTACGATTTATTTTGGTATATTATAGAAGTATTTATCATGTATTAACAATTACCGTACATTTATTTGTTACGGATTAATTCCGAGGGATTGATGCGGCCATGCCATGTGAGAACTGCAACAAATCATTTACATTTTAACGCATTACTTTTCGATAGTTTATAATCTGTTCATGGGAAACCAACAAATAGTGAATGGTATCAAATTTGCATGCGAATGCAACAGATCGTTCTTTTTTTTTTGGGTGGGAAATCATCAAATGACTGGCGTGTCAGACTTATAATGACTAAAACTCACCCGTGCCACGGTTTCTCTTTCGAATTTCCCGCGACTAAATAGCCAAGTGGCGCTCGCCTGCACTGCCACGGCACCGCTCGAATGGGTGTATTATACTCGTATCGTCAATTGTCATTGACCGCTAGCCAGTAAACAGTGTACACCTAACTCTCTTCCTTTCTGCTGCATTCATGGCCTTTCCATATAATGCCACTTGTTTATTAATCGGATGTAAGTGGAAGTAAAAGATTTTAGGGTTTCCTAATTTATGTAAATCTTTACATAAATTAGAATCACTAAAATCTTTAGACGCACCGCTCGTCGCGCGACACGCGGTGTCTTTGTGTCTGTTGTGGCGCGCCTGTGTGTACGAGCCTTAAAAAAATCATAATTAGCGAAACATTTGTACTGGACCACCTTAAATTAAATGATATTTACTTAACCCTTTTCTGAATGTTGTCGTTCACTTTCAGCTTAGAATGTTCACCGCGTTGGTGGTGGTGGCGTGCGCTACGGCTGCGCACGCGCTGCGCGTCGGCGTCGGCATCGCAGACGTCACCGGCCCTCCTGCTGAGATCGCGTTTGTGAGTATAGCTTCTGTTTTATTAGACCTGTTTTATTTGGCTTTTTCCTACTATTTCAACAGCTCCCTCACTCTGAAAGGTCGGTCCGTGCTCCGTGTTGTGTCTATTGATGATATCTATCTCAACTCTACGAAGAGAAGACAAATCCCTTTCTTAACAAAAAGTCATTCCATTCTTAAATTTTGACATCGCGTCGTAGAAATCTTCCTACAATCTCTCATTTTGTCTTCCGTTTCTTTAGTGGCCTTGGCACGCTGCGAAGAGTGAAATGGGACCCATCGTTAAAAGCTATTATTTGAATATACTATGGTGACTGGTCTGTAGATCCATGTACATATAGGTTAAGCTTGGAGGAAGTATCAAAGGTGCTCCTTGGATTTAACGACTTCTTCTCTTGTGCTTTAATATCAGACATCAACACCCATATTCTCAGTTGTAACCTCGAAAGTTACTCGATTCAAAACTCTGTGGAGGAGGCCACAAGACGTGCCTCGGAAAACCCTCTAACACGGTTTTCATAGTCGTCAGATTAAGGAAATTATGAGCTCCCTCGAATGGATCAATATTCAATAAACTCATCAAAAGAGATTATGAAAATCTGATAAAATACGCGTGTTTTGGTTAAAACTTCCTTGTTGACTATCTCAAGGCAGCCTCAAGGTAGATGCGTACGGCATATACCTTTGGAAACAACAAGACATATGCTTGGCTTGGATTATGTGTAGACCTTGCACTCTATTTAATATTACTCGTTTATTTGTCTGCTCTTTATCAGTCCGAAAAAAGAATCATTCCCAACGAATGAATATGACAATAGAATTAAGGACCACAGGCAACCTCTTTTCAACATCTTTATCATCATATACTAAACCGAAATACGTCCACTGCATGCAGATCATCCATGTTCTAAAGTCAATTTAAATTCCAAAGTTCCAAACTACAGATGAAAAGGAATTTTATAAACTCAATGCTAAATGGTAGCCAGTGATCATTTGCTGGTCCTCGCAAATTAAACTAACCAGTTTCGCAGTTGACTTCTGATGTGCTGATTCACACATCAGTTCGCTTGTGACCTTAAATATTTTCCAAGTTATTCATATTTATGAACTTGACATCCTTTACCGCTTCGTTTATCTTATTGTCAAGTAGATGGCCAGTCAGGATAGCAAGTTAAATTTGTTACTCAATTTACCAATTACTTAACTATCCTTAATAGACAATCGAGATTGTTTTAGTGGCAGAAAGCAATCAACCAAGTAAAATGACCAAAGGATTTTTAATCTATGTTCAGTATGATCCACAATCTTCGTGTTTAGTTTCTTCTGTCTATCCTTCTATCGTTGGTCTGCTTACGCCCGGCTGACGTTGATTATGCGTAATACTATTAATTTCATTCTGGACTTCGGCTTCACCCCAAATCGAACAAATTCTTTCCTATCTATCTAGTACGTTTCATTATTTCAAAGCATTTCTGTATGCATATATTGCGCTTTAAGTAGATAAAGTTGCTGAGCAAGACGGTTCGATTCCAGGGTCCGGCAAAGTGTTTCGGGTTTTTTAATAAACGAATAAAAGGTAGAGGTTCTGTCTTCTCAATCACGCTCTGCTACCATGTTGGATATTTCAGCAGACACAAAACAGTTTGTTACATTTAGCAAAACAGTATGTTCAAGCCATGAACCAAAAGGCGGAAGACCAAGGAACATATTTACTCTAGGGAAGACTTAAGCAATGTCAAGTTCAAATGACAGCTGTCCTGTCACAATCATAGGTTGCGTTTCGAACTATGAATTTATTCCAACAGACGCATATTTTTTTTTGTATTTTTTAATGTGCGACCACGCATATCTTTTACAGAGCAGGTCCAATTTCAACGATTCTTTTTTTTTTTCGTTTTTGGGGAGGGTATACCTCGAAGTTTGTCCCATGTAAAGTTCAAAACTAAAATCCGCTCTTAAGGATAGACAAATAGGGCCAAGGTACCTAAAACTATGATTGAATTTTTACCAACTGAATTTTCCATCTGAAATGTCTCAGGTCTAGATTCGTACCCGGTTGATGGCAATAGGTCGCCGGCGGACGAATTGTAAAAAAAAAACAAAATCAAAAGTCGTTTATTAAATTAGGCTGAGAATCAGCACTTTTCAAACGTCAAAACTACAAAAGACAGTCCCCCGGCACATCCGCCTTTCACCACTTACTAATGCTTTAGCCGGGAACAAAAAGTGGCGCAACAAACTCTCCAGCAGCACAGCTGTCTGTTCAGTTAGAAAAAACTTGATTCTATAAAATACATAGTAGGCATGCAAAGTATTAGTTTACATTACGAGACACAGAACAATAATCTGTTCAGTTAGAAAAAACTTGATTCTATAAAATACATAGTAGGCATGCAAAGTATTAGTTTACATTACGAGACACAGAACAATAAATTAAATTACTTGCCATATGACAATAAACTGAAAAATGAAAGCCTCCAGGCATAAAGGGCGTGACAGCTCGCATATGCAATGCTGGTTAATCCAGCATTGCATATGCGAGCTGTCACGCCATACACACAAATAAACAGAACAATAGATAAAATAAATAAAACTTTATTTTAGACTAAAGGTCCATATTTTGTTAGTATATTGATGTTAGTAACAATAGTGCTTAGGTTACTAGGTTAGTATTGTAAGTTTTTACAAAATTAACTATTTATTGAAGTGAAAACTTCTTTAGCGGAGTTGTACACTTTTTTTTGTAATGGGTAAAAAATGTTAAACTCTCGCCAGGACACGTGACCTGATCGAAAATTCGTAAGACGGATGATTGTTGGTTTTTGATTGTTATTGATTGATTTTTCTGAGAGATAAACTTTTTAATGTAATATAAATTGTCATGTTTGTGTACGATAGCGCAATAAATAAATATTGTATTCTACCACATAAATGATAGTACTTTTATACTGATAATTAAAGCAATTCGTGCAAAATTATTCCCTAACCATTCCAAAACATCAAAAATGCACAACGTTAATATTCAAGTTTTCACGTCTGCCGGCACTCCCGGAGTGCAACCCGTCGTTTTTAAGTCCTATTACTGTGGCTACCCAGTGCCCCTGAAAGGGACAGTCCGCTCTGGACGCGATCATTTTCAGAATGCTGTTGTCACTACCTTGCAGGCGCTGTGGTATGGAGGCCGCTTCTTTCGCATGATTGCATGAAAACCATTGCGAGTGCGAGCCTCTGCGAGCGGCCCAAAGAGTGCGAGCCTCTGCGAACATTCTAGAAGCGCTACAACACCATGGCAGTCCCAACAGCATCCTAAAAGCATTATTAAATTGAACACGCAGGACGTTGTAGGCTCGGCGCGTGTATGACACCCACAGGCCACTCGTGTAAAATGATTGACAGAACGCCTTAAAAAGGGTTACTTTGACGTCTGTAGTACAACGAGCGAACCTGCGGGCAAGCATATTGCTCCTCACAGACAACGCCATGCGCTCTCTCTCTATATCTGCGTCATCGCTTAGGTCACTCGTGACAATGTGGCCAAGGTACCTAAAACTATCGACAACCTTAAGTGTTATGCCGTTTAGACATATGGGTGGAACACTGCGCGGCTGCTGCTTACGTGCTTTAAATACAAGAAGTTCACTTTTCTTCGAGTTGTATATTAGCCCATGCTCCTCCGCATAGGCCTCGCAGGTCGATAACAACGTCTTCAACCCACCTATCGATGGACTAAGAAGCACCATATCGTCTGCATAGCTTATATTGTTGACACAAGTTCCATCAATGTGGCAGCCGACATGTATACCGCTCAGTCGCTGAGGCGAGCTTAACCCCCCCTGTCTAACTCCACATTCAAGCCCGTACTCGTCCAACAGAGTACCCCCCCACCTCATCCGGTTTTTTTTATTAGTGTTTTATCTCAATAATTAAACAAATATTTATTTTACTCCAACATTTTCATTTTTGAAGAAAATGTCAGACATTCACATAGTAATATGGCATATGCCATAGACAACTTCCTGCAATTTTTTTCAAAACTGCTCGGATACACATACAACAATTAGAGTACCAATATTTGAGAATGGAGGTGTACTCCGCCGACTCACTCGCGCCCCTTAACTTGTCCCACAGCACGTCATATGCTACCAGATCAAATGCTTTTGACAAGTCGAGGAAACACGCGTATACCGGCGTCTACCTCGCTGTGTAGTACATGACAGTTCGCTTCAGACTCAGATATAACGTATAGCGGTCTCGTTTGAGACTCCTGCTTTGAACCCGAACTGGGCATCGTGCAACTCAACTTGTGCAGTGAGGCGACTATTCAGCAGACTGTCAAGTACCTTGGCAATTGTGGTAGCGAGTGAGATAAATCAGTTACTCTAACAATGACAAAACCATGGTCAGCAAGACGACCAGTCACTGCAAATAGCACCTGTTCACGAGCATAACGCAAAGATCAGCCATAACCCCACTCGCCATATTTGAGTACTTATATGTATACTTACACAAAGTAGATAAATAACTAGTTGTTACAAATAGGTGTATGAAATCGTGTAAGACCGATTTCAATTACAATTAAGGATCGGTTTTGAAGCCTTATTGGCGAAAATAGCCTTGAAATGCAATAGGTACCGTTTATTGAATTCGATACAGCATAATATGGTAGGAAACAAAGGCTCATTATAGATAGTTTATTATCAAATCAGTGTAGTTTTGAGAAACCGCCTTTTCGCCACTCAATTTATAGAAACTAATAGTCTTAGTTTGAGCTGATCTGACGAAACTTGTAAACATCAAGGGCGGATCCAGGGGTGGGGGGTGGGGGTAAGGGGGCCCCAGACAGTTTAAGTAAAACAAAGAACGCCAAACTGAAAATCATTAGAATCAAATCAAATCAAAAATCAAATCAAAATATTTTATTTCACATAAACCTACATGGACACTTATGAAACGTCAGATTCTAGGTGCACGGTTCCAATGGGGAAGGCAACTGTCAAAGTGGCGCTGTATACGATTGTTCCAAAGTATCTGTCAAATTGTATAGCATCTTTTATAATATGTTCACAAATAACATAGAAATTACAAAGTGTTGTGTAATTGGGTGTTAAAACATAGGCCAACACAAATTTCCAATAAATCGTATTAAAAGAAGAAAGTGGACAGCAGCCGTAAGGATTAAAAACTGAGCCTACTATGACTACGAGGTTATGTCGAGATCATTTTCATGAAAATTATTAC
Source organism: Dasypolia templi (assembly GCA_963555695.1). Taxonomy (NCBI): domain Eukaryota; kingdom Metazoa; phylum Arthropoda; class Insecta; order Lepidoptera; family Noctuidae; genus Dasypolia; species Dasypolia templi. Next base: position 3,747,676 of record OY743137.1, on the reverse strand, counting down.
CAAACATTAAGTGTGAGTACAGGTGGGTGTTTTAAACGATAGTTCTTCTATTTAAGCTAGTATCTATATACCTAAATTGTCAACATTACATAATATCTTCATATACTTATCATTGTTCATCTTGTTTTAAGGTTTGCCCTGTGTACACAAACTTTTAAAGAAAGAAACAGTACCAAGTCTCTTTTCATGGAACCAGAAAAGGATATCAGCCAGTGCCAGTGTGAGACACGAAAGACATGCTAAGAGAAACATTCAAAAGAATCTTTTCCAACATCTTTCAAGCAATCAAAACCCACATCCTTCTATTTCTCGAGAGTGTATCACAAATAAAACTCATAAATAACTTTGAGGTGTCTTTATTATATTATAATAATCTTTATACAGATATTTATTCATAATTTCAGCCTTTATATTGTTAATGTAAAATAATCTAACTTTATAATATGTTTTCTATGAACAACTCATCTTTTTCAATATAAATAAATTACAGAATTTTCTGCCACTGCAGTACATTTGTCCTTGTACTTGAAAATCATATAGGCAGGTTTTTTTGAATAGCAATTCCCCATTTTGTCTCTGTATATAAGGTACAGATTCAGGGCTAATAACTCCGTTTCTGCTTACATGCCATGCCATGCCATGCCACCCTGGTCATCTATCTTGATGTCAACTTGATAGTTGAGTTTTTTCATTGTCTTCTTGACAAATCCTTTTATATAAAAGTGATCATTGATAAATGCTGATGTTATCAATATGAGGAATCTGTCTTCATATAATTTTTCTGATGCATCTGTTTTTTGTGGAATCTTCAAAATGACAGAAATTTTTCGTATTGGTAAAATAGGAACTACCTACCATCACATAAAATAAAACCGATAAGAAATATTCACCTTTCAAAATAATCTAATACATTGTCTTTCAAGCGGAGGTAAAATAGAGTTAATATTTATGTCATGGTACATCTCCAATGGTAGAAGTATGATAGAGGGTTCTGTTGGATTTGGAGAGAGTAGTGGTGTACTAAAGTTAAAGTTTTTGTCATACAGCTCTTACCTGGAAAATATAACCAATTATTTATCTCTCTTTAACTCCAAAAGTAAAAAGAACTATTACTTAAGTAAAGTTATGCATTAGTTAAGCTGCTGTAAATATAATCCTGAATTTTGATTCAATGATTTTAACTTACATACATACAAAACATGACAGTATTCACCAACAATATAAAATTTAAAAATTTATGATAAATATGCATACTAACGACTAACAAGTTATTTAATTATAAAATTAATCGTTCAAACATTGTAAGCGTATTGATTTCAAAGGTCTACGTTGAACTAGGTCTAGGCAAATAGCTCCTAAAAAGTTTATTTCAAGAAAAATATCGTTCCAATTAATCAGCCATTCTTCCTTTAACAGACACCCCTCTTCTCTTTAACTCGGCTTTAAGTTCAAGCAAGCTCCAAGTAGAATACATTTTCGCGTCCATGTTATCAAATAAACTACACTAACCGCCCACAATGTTCGTTTTTTCCGTTTGTTCACACGATTCAAGAAATGTCATACTGACGCCATTGAGAACAACTGTACGCAGCGCCATCTGAGATTAGCTTTAACTTGCCATCCCCATTAGTCGTTTCCTATAGAGAAGAGCCGGCAAGAAACTCCATGGTTACTCTTTTAAAAATATTTATTTTTTACAATGTTTTTTAATTACAGTGTTAATAAGTATGGGAGGACAGTGTAGGCCTGTCAACAAGTAACATATGTTAAATAGACAATGGTCTATAAATTTACAATCCACAAGGCCTACGACGTTCTCACATTTACAAAATATAAAATAATCTAATACAGTAAAATCAAAAACGAATTAAAAATTGTAGGTATATAATGTCAAATAATGAAACTGAACTTCTTTTAGTTGCACGAAATCATCTTCGACGTCTCAGTAGCCTCTTCAAGTCGATAGAAAACCTAACCTAGACTTACGGGATGCTTACATTTTTTGAGCTCGCTTGAATTATTTTAATTCTGTAACTTTTCTTCATACCGTGACAACGTAAATCCCAGTTTGTATGATCAAAAGAAAATCTATCCTAGGTCCGCCTTTGGTACACATAGGTTACAACTGTGCAATATGTTACAAATTGTTATATTATAGTTTCTCTATATTTTGCCATTGGGCGTACAGTCCGCGAGACCTAAGCTGAGCTTTGCATTTGTGTGAGTGATTACCAATGACACCAATGGAGGGACGCACAGCGCCTCAGGCCGATTGTATAAACCGGTTTTAAAGCAACCGCGCTCTAGGCCGACGTCACACCTACACTATCTTTACGTGCACGCATTGTATTTATGTGAGTGCATGTGCACTCACACAAATGCAAAGCTCAGCTTAGGCCTCGCGGACTGTACAAATATATATTTATGAAGAGGCTTTTGCCAATTGAGTAAATTAATTTATAATAATTCTTTAGTATCAATGTCAAAAAATGACCACGTCAACATGCCAATTGACGAACTCATGAAGGTCGCAGGAATCCGCTGGATGAGAGAATCGCAGGACAGGTCGTTGTGGCCTAGACTCCTGGAGGCGATGCTTCGTAAAGGGCTATGACCAGCAGTGGATATCTTTTGACAAATTTAATTTATAATTTAATTTAGTTACTTATTTCAGACATAGTTCTAGTCCATAGTTTTACACTCAAATTATAAACTATTTTACATTCTAAACAGATAAAAATAAAATTATACTGTAAGTTGTATTGGACAAAATGAATACCTGGAGTTAAAGAGTTTGCTACGATGAAACCAGACGTAAAAATATACATAAAGCAACTAATCTATAGACTAGCACTGGCAATAACCGGCACGTAGTGCATTCGCTCGTTGAAACTCGCATAGCGAGCGTTGCGCCATGTAGAGTGAAGCGAAGGTCGGAAGCAAGCAATGCAGCGGCACACGTGGTCTCAGCTTATACGGACAGGTAGGTATTTGTTAGAAGTGGAAGCAAGAATACCAAGCTGTCCTTCATTAAACAAGTAGAATTCTTTATTATCTTCGTATGTTACCTTAACGTCCTGAAGGTCTTATATGTATACGATAGCAATCGCTTTCAAAGCCTTTCGTCTTTCTACAACGACTTTCAACCGGATTGACATGTAGTTTATGTCAATCCCACACGTTTTTGACAATTCATTCATCGTTATTGCTAACTGCCTCGTTGGGCTAGTGGTCACAAGAGCTGCTGCTGAGCATGAGGTCCTGGGTGCGATTCCCAGGTCGGGCAAAGTGTTATTGGGTTTTTCTATCTAGAAATACTCAGTAGCAGCCCGGAGTTTGAACTTGTGCCCGATTGATGTCAATAGACTCGCCCCCTATATGGGACTTAAATATAACTGGCGAAATGTGGGTATACTATAGGTACACCTCTGCCTATTATGTCATGTCATTATGTCATGTTATTGCTAATAGAATGTCAGTTTGTCTGTCTAAGCCCTCTTTATGTGAATTAAAATGACCAGAATGCGCCAAGAATCACAATTTCCACAGGACAGTCAGGGCAGTGAGTATCGCTATCACCTGGCTATATGGCAAATTAAGTTTGTGCTGACTGCTGGTTCCATTCCTCATCAACTTTTTGTGGATAATCTTCCGCGAACTTTGTGGATCACCCAACGTCGAGAACTGTTATAAAACGAGCGGTGAAACTTCAAGCATCTTCAAGCAGCATTGTAACTGCACAATCATTGTGTAAGAAACAACATCCTGCAAAAGCTGCAAATAAAGAAAAAAAAAAATCGCCGACGTGGTCCAGCTATCTGGGGCACTGATCTCGTTCCGACTCAAGGTCACGCGTGACTCACACCGATTTATACTGGCCGGAGAGGAAGTGATATAATTAAACACCGGTATTTTTATTTCATTATTATTATTGAAGTGGATTGCGATAATTTAGTGCAGGTTGTCAGATTAACTGGTTGTTTAGTTGGTAACTGAATTAAACGGGTATATGTTTAATTTAGGAACATAATACCTAATTATTTGTAAAGCAGCGGAGTTAATATATGCATAATAATAGTTCTGCTTGTTTTCTGCTTTTCCTTGGTCTGATTATTCTGTCCGGGCAGTGAATCTTATACTGGAGAAATATACAGGCTTTGAACATAAATAACTGTTTATGATTGAAATATACAGGATAAAATTGAAACCATGAATTCAGCATCAATAATGATGCTAGTGTTTACATTTTTCGTCGGTTATTTAAAAAAAAAGCTTGTTCCCCGACCCGCCCCCGTCGCATCACAATACGTAATTAAAACGTTTTCGATTAGCGTTATTTCGGACTTTTTTATTTTTGCGCGGCTCCTAACGGTAATAGCGTGATGTTAAATAGCCTGTAGCCTACCTCGAGAATTGGGCTATCAAATGCAAAAAATATTTTTAAAATCCGACCCGTAGTTCCAAAGATACAAACAAACTAATTTTTTGTACTGAAAAATACCAGGATATCTACAAAAATAAAATGCGCCTAATTTCATCGTACAATACTGTAAAGAGACTGAGCATTATTTAAAAAAAACGGAAATCATACAAGCATTGATCACGATTGTACCGAGTAAATTAATTTTGTCCTAAAGAAGCCCAAAGGGTGTGTCTGCTCCACAACACCACAATGCCAAACAAAAGAGGGTTTTATTAACGGCGCATCAATGAAAAATAAATTAAATACGGTAGGTATACCATTCCACAATAGACTACATAAAAAAAACGACATAATAACCCACAGAACGTACACACAAAAGATGCAACGGATAAAGAACATTCAGGAACACTTTTTTAAATGTTCCAAGTTTCCAACGGTTTGCGCGGTATGTTTTGAATTGTTCGATAATTTGGAGGTCAAGGCAAGCGTGTTGATTGGTCGGTTGCGTTCTGTGACCCGTCACCCGTCACATAATGCGGTCATTGTTACAATCGCGTGTGTAAATGTTATCGATATTTTTTACTAGCTGTTGCCCGCGACTTCGTCTGCGATCCAGGATTCAAAGTAGCCAATTTCCTTACCCAGGTAATGGTCTATCTGTGTGCCAAAATTCATCCAAATCCGTTCAAACGTTTTTGCACAAACTTACTTTAGCATTCGTAATAGGATTAAGTATCATTATAATAATATATGGAGACTCTGTCCTAAGATACGCTCGTGTGCTTTTGGATCTCTTAATGTATCATTATTACTACACTAGCTGTGCGCGAAAAAATTGTTGTACCCCTGCATCGATCACTAATAGATCTTTATTAGTGATCGATGTACCCCTGTCATACCCCGACGCGTCGCATCGCCCACACGCGCCGTTACATTCCACAATACAACAAATGCAGAAATAATTGTGCAAATCCTACCGGTAGTTCCAGGAGATAACTCCCTACACACAATTTACTTCTTCATTATATTAGTAAAGAGTATGCATAAAGAGTAGCTATGTTAATCAGCATGTCGATTCTTTAAAATCTCACCGTGAAGACTTGCGTGGAGTGATCTGTCAGTGTCATCCCATCGTTGTCAATCCCTAACATCAGTACACCAATAAATAAACGTTAATATTATTTATTTTACAAAATGCGGCTTTATTGGCGATGAAATACGTTTTATACCAAAAAAAAGTTATGTGAAATCTATACTTCCAAATCTATTCCATCCATACTTTCATACTTATTATTAAATTCGAAAGTAACCCTGTCTTTACTTTTTCACGCCTAAGTGCCGATTTCACCAATGAAACTGAACGCGTTCAACGCATGTAAACCAGCGTCAATATTGCACAGAAAATAATGACACTGACAGCCCTTAAACCTAGTTTATGTGCTAATCGCGGGGACATAGGCTACTTTTTGTCCCGGTTACACTTTCCCGTGGGAGAATTTTTTACATCCCCGCGGGCGATGCTGCAGGCACAAGCTAGTATTCCTATAATATTGTGATAGAGGTCCGTCATATGAAGAGACATATTTTCAAAAAGGATCATAAAATGTATGCATTCTTTATATTTGAAAAGGTGTCTGAAAACAGCTGTAAACATTATTTTCAAATAGCCAGATATCAGAGGCCCTAGTGTGAGTTTATTTTAACCATCGCTTTCGGCGCTCAGATTGGCCCTTCCCAGTCGAAAGTTTCTTCTCTTCACCGCCGAACGCTGTCGATGCGAAAACTCGAGTTGGTTAAAATAAACTCACACTAGGGCCACTGATTAAATAACTTTACTCGCTTTGGAGCATACAATATGCAAAACGTCGTTTTGTGAAGGTCGCACTGTCCACAATAAATCGACAGTAGGCAATAAAACCAACATTGCGGATATTGTCCCCAAGTTCCCATTGTATGTTATTGTGCCTTTCGACCGTTACTTGAATAAATGTGACCTTTCTTTAGCAATTTGGTAGACCTGGTTGGATGCTTTGTATGTTATTGGTAGATAGTAGTCCCGTTGTTAAAGCAGATGCATGCACTGACTTGACAGGTCTACTCAATCTGTGTGGTTCTTTCCTCAACATACCATTTCATTTAAAGATCTGACTGTGACCTCTGGCATTGTTTTGGCCTTTCTTCTCAGAGTAGTCTGATAGGAAACGCCACCTCATCCAGTTTTTAAATATGATTGACGTTTAAAAGTGTTTGTACTAAACTACTTACATACTTAAATAAAATCATTTATCACATAACATTTACTCTTAAGAGAACTTGATCTCGGTACTGAAAGAGAGAGAGAGAATATTTATTGGGACTCGCACAGGAAGGTAATTAGGTAGACAAACTAAATAGTTTTAACACAGACTGCACAAAGTGTACAACACTGACAGGCTAGTACATGAAGATTAACCTCAGGCTAGCTGCAGTGATAATATGGTAAAAGATGGCTGAGGATCAAGCAGTGATGTGAAACTGGAGATGCCATTTTCAGCAAAGAAGATGTGTGCTTAAAGAAAAAAAAAATATATACAGTCAGTTATTGAGATGAAATAAATCAAAAACTTGTAGTGAAAGTGATCATTTGTGACCAAAGCGCTTTTCATTTAAGTGTATTGTAAACTCTTCGTCATTTACAGTATGGTAATCGGCATTTTAAATCTTTTGCAACTACTTTCTACAGCTAAAGATTCACATAGTTTCACTGTTAAGTCTATTAAATCTATGGTTGTTAACGTTATCTGCACGTCGATTCGGTGAAAATCTCACCGTGAAGCCTTGCGTGGAGTGAGCTATCAGTGCCATCCTTTCTTGGTCAATCCCTAGCATTAGTAGCACTGACAGCTCAATCCACGCTCACTTCAGCTAAGTATTCACGTTGAGATGGTTACAGAATAGTACTACTGAATGTACTTATCCTTACTGAGGGGATATTTTGCGGAAGGGACATTTTGCAAAAGAGAAATTCTACGAAAGATTCATTTTACGGTAGACAATATACTAAATGGACGTTTTGCGTCTGTTTGAAATTTTGCGAAGTGGAAGTTCTGCGACCGAGCCTTTGTACTATAATAGTACCTACATTGTTTGTTTAGTCATAATATCCTAGTCGTGTCTGACACCTTTGTTCTGTAAATATGGCCATGTATGATGTAGTGTAGCGTGTGATAGATCCGTCTTAGGTAGGTAGTTCTTGTATTCCTTGTTAAAATGTATTTCAAGAACATCGTATACTTTACCAATGTTTTAAAATATGTGATCACCATGTATCTTTCACATTATTAATTTATTTGTCTTTCCCTCATTTTTAACTATTTTTACCCATTGTGGTATAGTAATTATATTGTTGGTGCATCGACTTCACATAATTATATAATTAATTATTTATTTAATTAACTAGATAATTGTTTTGTTGAATGCATTTTGTTTGATGTGTTTGTCTCTTCTACTCTTACTCACGTTGTCAACATCTAGTAGATACTCTCCTATCGCAGATATGCTGGAAGAGTTTTCTTTAGAAATAAGCATCACATTTGTACGTATTTTTATGTTCCTTTCTTCTTGTCTGTTTTAAAAGAGTATCTCGCCCATTCTTTTCCATACGAACCTACCTTTTGGAAGAAACAACTAGAATCAACTCTATTTTCAAAAGTATATTTATGTGCCTGTTTAAAATTAATGCTTAGACTTTGACTTTGAACTTATTACAATTTTACTTTGCTACAGTTTTTTAACATTCTCAGATATCGTTTACCATAATACTATGGTCAGCTCATATAAAAAGTGTTTTGGATAGAGTGATATAATCAATTATGATTGGACTATGTTCTTCTTATTAATTAATTTCGACAAAAGGCAATGAAAGAAGCAATTCCGCTTATCACTAATTGTGATAATTTTAATGAAATTGGTCAACCACAACTTTTTTTTTAAAATTGTGCACGAGTATAATAATACTGTACAAAGGCGTGTCTGATGCATTTTCTACAAGTTAATCTTAGGCAGATAAAACATGTCAGATGCAACATGCGTGATAGATACCACGAAAATAACAATAAATACTAATACATAGATACATTAAAACAAATAAACTTTGTCAGAAACTTTTTTAAACGGCGTTTTATTTCGCCACATAGAAATTGTAATTTTGAACGCAATGTCTTGTATATGTCCATATACATTTCTGATCCATTGCTTCGAAAGTTCGAAAAAATTTTCTGCTCAGCAACTTAAATAATGCGATGAATGTTGTTGAACTGTCAAAATAAAAGACTTTGCTAGTGTGTTACGCAATTAGGTCACCTGGATTTTCAAACCACCTCGGACTGTTAGGGCTAGGGCAAAGATGGCTTTGAAGATAGAGGGTGACTTGCTTCAAAAAGAGTATTTCGAAACAAAGAATATTTTAAACTATCCTTTCTTTTTAGGGTGCATTTTAATAAGTATACTCTGGGCAGTCAGCCTCACTATCATCATGCTGATTGGCGAACGTTTTTATCACGTCATCAGCTGCTACTCTCATATTAATTTCTTATTCTTTTTAACGACGGTACATCAACATCATATCATCGTTTATTGCGGCGTCAGAAGCGTTGTTCAGATTGTCAAGGGTGCAAGTGAACGGATATTTGGAACACCCCAGCAGATAGGATATAATCTGATCAGTAGTTGGTGTCAATACGAATCATCAAGAAGCTCTTCTTATATCTTTTCTTATATCCTTCTCTTTTACTTTAGATAGATAGAATACCCTTTATTATGTACACCTTAATAACAAATATAAATGTAGAGAGTTTACATTGGGTGAAACAATGGACGGCCGGCTAAAAGCGATCTTCTCAGACAACCTTTGGATGTATTAAATGTAGAAGGAGAGTCAATACTGCAGGTAGTCAGTGGTGTACCATTTACATATACAATAAAGACATTCATACATCAAACATATATTTATCTACACATATAGGTATATACAGTCTTAGACACGAAACAAAAGCAAGGAAACTAATTGTAATGATGCTGTATGAAGGAGAGGAAGTGTTTTTTAACCAGACATTTAAAAGTGGTCAGTGATTGAGCACGCCTTATCGACATGGGCAAGGCATTCCATAACCGTACTGCTAGAACAACTACTACCACGGTCTACTACTACTTACTTCGATTTTTCTTACTTTTGCAGATGGGCTACGCGCAACTAGAACAAACAGGTCATGGCATTCACTTAAGACAGTTCTCCAGGGCTTTCGTGCTAGAAGATGGCAGTGGAGACACGACACAGAGGCTAGTCTTCGTCTCCGTTGACGCTGCCATGATGGGCCACGGTGTTAGGAAAGAGGTGAGATAGCTGATGATTTAAAGATTTCTAATACTGTTACATACGGTAATGGTATGAAGAGATATGAGGAACAGGGTGTAAAGTTCACTCATACTCTTGGAAAAGGGGGATCCTCCAACCAGATGGATGTTGTGTCTGGTGGGCAACTGCCCGATAATTGTTGTCGGGAAGTTGTATTTATGCTAGCTGTGCGGCAAACTCTGATTGCGCGATGCAGGATTTGTGTGACGTCAGTGTGATGCGTTGTTCGCATGTGGCGGTGTAGATGCCGCCACAGGTAGTTGTGAAGTTGGTGGAGATGCTGATATTTCAAAGAACATGCAGTAACTAAGGTGGAAGCGTCGACAAGGAAAAATGAGTTGGATTAGATCATTAAGTGTTCGCTGGTTTTCCCTGCTTATTTTTTAAGCATATCGTTAGCGATGCTCGATGTTAAATGATTTTATTTCTGTAAGGAGCTTTGTTCAAACACTTTTACACATCAATGTGTGTGTGCACAGAGTGTGCCTGACCACTGCTTTGTCTAATGAGATCATTAATTGTTTTAACCTGCTTTGCTTCACAATTTTGTCAGATTTTCTAAGACCTCTGTTTGTAAAGTCACGGACACATAACTGTGTCGTGTTGTGTCGTGACGCGGGATCCACCAATCAAACTAATCTGTTCAGGACGTCGTCAAATCACAACGAGTTTTGATTGGCTAAAGCCGGACGCCTTCTGACGCAGTATTAGCCAATCAAAACTCGTTGTGATTTGACGTAGTCCCGGACAGATTAGTTTGATTGGTGTATCCCGCGTCACGACACCACACGACATAGTAATGTGTGACGTTACACTGCGTCAGAAGGCGTCACGACCCGTCACAACACAGTATTGTAAATCCGGCTTAACTAAAACTCACAAGTCCTAACTCTTACAACCTAAAACTTTTCCAGGTTATCAAGCGTCTTCAAAAGCGCTACGGCGTCCTGTACGGAGAACACAACGTCATCATCAGCGGCACTCACACGCACTCCACGCCAGGAGGGTTCCTCATGGACTTCCTCTTTGACCTACCTATCCTCGGCTTCGTCAGGGAGACGTATACGGCTTATATTGTTGGCATTTATAGGGTGAGTGTTGTAGGTACAGCGGTAACTTTAAAGTATTCATATGAATTTCTTAGGCTCGAGTTTTCACTTTTAAACAGTAGTAAGTGCCTTTAGATAGATTTCGACATATTATTATTTCAAAATTTCAAAAACAAGATCATTATTGTCAGAAGATTGATTTGAATCTTAGAAACAATGAATGTAGCCCTTAGCATAATTAGTTTACTGTCGAGGGTTGAGTGCACCGGAAAAAACTGTTTAAATTGTGGCCATGAATGTGTTACAGTTTAAATGGCAATCTTGTCATTTGGTTTAAATAAATATTCGATTTTTTGTGTTTCTTTCTCAAATTCTTATTTTTTTTGTAAATGTGAGAAGGATATAGGCCTTGTAGAATGTAGATTTATAGACTATTGTCTATTTGTTAAGCATATGGTACTTGTTGACAGGCCTACACGGTCCCATAACTATTAAAACTGTTATTTGAAAACACTGTAAAATTCTATTATTTTTAAAAGAGTTATCGTGGAGTTTCTTGCCGGCTCTTCTCCTTAGGGATCGACCAAGTGGAACCATGCAACTGGATTTTGACGTTTCATGTAGGTTTATGTGAAATAAAATATTTTGATTTTGAGGCTCCAAATGATGAACGTACGGGATAAGTACTAAGAATAATAAATAAAAAAATGTAAGGCATGCGCAACGTTATTCTAACATACACACCCTCACTCACATACACACACATTCAGACCTTAAAAGTCATCCCATAATATTCCTTCGTTATTAATTTTAATTTTAACACACATACTTTGTAACCTGAAATCTCAATGACAATTATGTAATGTTAAAACACAACATAAAGGTTTTTGGTACCACAGTGACAGCAGAACACTGACTCCTAAGTCACAGGATCACCTAGTTTAGGAGTCAGGGTTTACCTTATCTATAGGTATGATCTTTAGTTAATCAAGTTATGTGTCCTAGTCTTAAACAATGTCAAAGGTTTTTGTATGAATAAAGATTTTATTTTATTTTATGAAGAATGAAATTGCATCAAAAAATATTGGCCTTGATAAATTCCTCGAGAACACCTACATCAAATTCTATTATTATTTACAGAGTATAGTACTAGCACACAACAAGTTGACGGAGGCGCGTGTGTTGTACGGCGAGGCGGAACTGTTGGATGCGAACATCAACCGCTCACCTTCGTCATACTTGAGGAATCCGCCGGAAGAAAGGGCCAGGTAAAACGTAAATCGAAACAGGTTCGAAACATAAATTACAAATGTTTTAGTTTTTGAATGCTATCTCAAACTAGATAATTTCAAGAAACATGTCATAGATTATCAGACATAAAGTACGTTTATTTTGTGTACTAGGTCGCGGCAACCGTAAAGTAAAACGCTCTTGGCAAAGTCCGCTGTTTAGTTTTAACTACAGCGCTAGATGGCGCTGTACATTTACGTCACATTTTTGAATCTCGGTGTTATGATTCTCCGCCGTTGAACGACCGTCGCGAATTATTGTAATGAATTCATACTTACCTGGCATAGGGGATACCGTGATCAAGAAGGCGGTTCCCCCAGGGCGAGGCCTTACCATTGCACTGCGGTTAGGTTGACCCCTGCGATTATCCCTAATGTGGATAACTCGGATGCGTTATTTTTGGTAGTGAGGGACTGCGTTCGCGCTGTCCCTCTCAGAATTCCTCAAGCATAGTTATTAAAAGACTGGTATTGTAAGGAAGTTGACTAGTTGAGGAACTCACCGTATTTCAGCTGCATTTCATATACTGTGTGCCTTAAATAACTATGTATTAAGAAGAAAGAAAGATATACACAATCTTCTTTATCCCTCCGTATCATCGTTTTTAGGAGTTTTTTTATTTTTATTTCTTATGTTCGTCTTTTAGAAATGTACGCATTTTATGTTAGTAAATTGCTTTTTTGTGACAAATGGAAGCTAATTGAGAGCCTACATAAAATTTATAAATATAATAAATTCATAGTAACTAATAAATTCGAATATCGGTTACGATATTTTTTGCACATCTACACTAATATTATAAAAAGGAAAGATTTGATTTTTTGTTTGTATTGAATAGGCTCCGAAACTACTGGACCGATTTGAAAAATAGTTTTACCATTAGAAGCCGAAATTATGTCTGATGAACAGGATTATTTTTTTTATTTCGAATTCCACGCGGTCGAAGTGCATGAAGTGCGTGGTATAATAATATTCCTTCGTTATCACTGCAAACACAACAATGACTGACAGTCCTTTAAACATTCATTCAGAGTTGCTTGTCAACCTTTTGAACCTTGGACAGCATTTATTAATTGTCTACAAACATTTTCAGATATAAATATGACACGGACAAGACGTTATCTCAGATTCGTTTCGTGTCTCCCGAAAACAAGATCCTGGGTGTGATCAACTGGTTCGCGGTTCATCCCACCAGTATGAACAATACTAATAAACTGATATCGTCCGACAATGTGGGTTATGCCTCCATTTTGATGGAGAAGGCGCTTAATGGGAATACTACACTGCCTGGCAAGGTAAGGATTAATTTGAATATAACAGTACATTACCAGAATTTAATGACTTTAGAATCAAACAGAGGAAAGGTTAAAAAGGTTTTTAAAGATTCCGATCTATTCATTCGGAATTTACCTTTCGAAAATGTCGCTAACGTGGTAAAATATCGTCGATGGTCAGTATTTTCATACATTATTGTGGTTCAATTACATCCTGCAACGGTATTTACGGAATAAGACACGTCCAAAAAATCCTAGGTTTCAAACCTTCCGGATCAGACAATTCACTAGCTAGGATAAACATTCATCTCGATCTTCCTGTGTATTTTCTTAATGACGTCATTCTTGGATCACAACAAAGGATTTCACCAGATTCACATGGGTCTCCTAATTTCTTTCCAGGGCAACATAGTCTGTGCCTTCGCATCAACAAACCTGGGCGATGTGTCTCCGAATACCAAAGGTCCTCACTGCGAGTTCTCAGGCAAGGTTTGTGACCAGGAGAAGTTGCTGTGCTCGCTGCCCAAGGAGAAGTGCTTCGCGTCTGGACCTGGACGAGATATGTTTGATAGCACCAGGATTATTGCTACTAAGCTGTTTCAGACTGCTATGGTGAGTTAACGATTTTGTTTACCTTGACATATTAGGCCCCACATTTTTTGAATTGTAATCCGAGAGACAACGTTTCTTGACGAATTGAATGTTAGATGTTTATTTGTTTTTCTCGAAACAAAACCTTACTTAAGAAATACCCTCTATACGCCACTCCCTACTTCGTGAACCTTACCTGTTGTATAACATTCCAGAATGTTCTGAACGGACCGGGTGAGGATATGACAGGTCCCCTGGGCATCAAGCATCAGTACGTGAAGATGCCTGAGGAAGAGGTGTCGCCCTTCGACCCCGTCACCGAGACTTTTAATTCAGTAAGTAACTAGATCGATTCAGCACTAAAATCATTATTCCTGAGAAAATGTTGCCACTGTCGCAATACATTTTTTTTTTATTGCTTGTATTCTTCCCATACATTAACTCACATACCCACACTACACACGTATACAACGCACTACATACTTTTTTTAATACAACCTAAGGTACACATTACACACAGTTGACATAATTGATCATTGATATTGATTATTGATCCGTTATTGTCGCCTCAGTAATCATACCGACCGATCCTATGTATGAGCCTACCTACTATGTACCTTGGACGAAGGAGACTAGTCTCCACGACACAAGGAATCCTAGTGTGGTGGCTAGTGGTATTTAAATATTGTAATATTTTCTTGAACTATAAAGTTATTTTAAATTCTTATAATTCATTCATTGCATTATTTCCATGGAAGGAGCATAAACTACAGAACGCCATCTGTGAGGATCCTTACAAACTCCTTTTGCCTCGTTTACATTCACACATCTGGTCATACACGCACGCCGGTTGCGAGTACTACGCACCTGATCTTTGTGAAGAACATCACCAATTAGGTCGCTATATGTCCTCCTATGGTGTCTCCGATCCGCTTTTCTACTCACATCTCTCTGGTCCCTTTTGTTAGTCGCCTAGCATTCATCCTCTTAACATGACAAACCATATAAGCACAGGCACTCTTTAAAATTCTCGTCGAGATGTGTGGTTATTTTATTAAAACTAACAGAGGAATTGATGACTACAACTTAGAATTTTACCCTGTAATAAGTTTTTTGAAAAAGTTTTATTAAGAGGTTAGAAAAAGTTTCCTAATCTAACGCGTATACTTACTTTTCGAAAAAAGCCAAATTTCCATAGCATAGTCTTAGCATACCACATTGTTTGCATGATTTCACAGTCCACAAACGTTATTTAACCGTATATGGATAACCTAAACGACTGTATATCAGTTCAGCAAAGCAGTCAAGCAAATCTGTTCTTGGATCCCAAACTAACCCCAAGAATTATTCTGCTCACCTTTTAATCTTGCTTACAGAGCACGAAAGTCTACGGCTGCCTCCCCGCAATGGGCTACAGCTTCGCGGCTGGCACCACGGACGGTCCGGGCGCCTTCGATTTCAAGCAAGGCACTACCACCTCCAATCCACTCTGGAATGCTGTCAGGGACTTCATCGCCGAACCCACCAAGGAAGATATCAAGTGTCAGGCGCCGAAGCCGATCCTGCTGGCTACGGGGCGGGTAAGATTAGCTATTTTGAATGTTAATCTATCTATCAAGGCTATTTTGCACTGCTGGGCAATCGCCGCCTTCTCTCTCTTCTTCTGTCCTCTGGTATTGTGGGTCAGTCTTCCGGCATGAGTCAATTCATTACAAAATCTCCATCGTCGTCGTGGTGAAAAAATGTAAAGGATAAACGGTCTTTTAGCAAAAGTTCACCTGTAGAGAACAGATTAATTAGATATGTATGTGGTGAAAGGTTTGAGACGGTGGTATTTTGCTTTTTAGCAGAAGCTGTCATCCAAGTGCACTGTGAAAGTTTTAGCTGATGCTGATAATATACCGGGTGAAATCAAATTTTTTTTTTCATAATGCGTAAATGCGGGATATTATGTTGTACTCAATATCATACTGTACTCAGTAGTGTATGTCTTATTTTAATCAAACCCTTTGAAGGTGAAACTCTAGTTTTATTTTCCTGTACATAGCAATCCTTCTTCCAGGCAAAATTCCCGTACGAATGGCAACCGAAGGTCGTGTCCTGTTCGGTCGCGAGGATCGGAAGTCTATTCCTGGCAGCTGTCCCGGGAGAGTTTACCACCATGTCCGGCAGAAGACTGAGGAACATCATCGCGAAGACTGCCCCTGAAGCAAAGAAAGTGGTCATCGCTGGTCTATCCAATATTTATTCGGATTATATTGCGACGCCTGAAGAATATCAGGTTAATTGACATATAGAATTTTAAGACCCACTTGCAGCACAAATCACTAAATATCTGCTTGTTTGTGCTAAACGATTTGCATCTGTCAATCGTTTGAAGATGACTGATTTAGGGCCGATTTCACAAATGAACTGAGTGCTGTTTATAAGTGCTGATCTCGTTCACTTTCATTGGTGAAATTCGCCCTTAGTCATTTGTGTTGCAGGCGGGCCTAAAACAAAAGGTTTCGTTAATGTTGATGAGTTACATTTTGGATATTATTGTTTTACAGGCGCAGAGATACGAAGCTGCCTCGACGATCTTCGGACCCCATACTCTAGACATCTATCTGAACAAATACGTAGAACTAACCGATGCTCTGATTTCGGTAAGTGGCTTATGATACCAGGAGCTTACGCAATAGCACTAAGCTTAATTCACTCAATGGTGCTTAGTTCAACAGTAGCTCTATTCTGTCACAATCTCATCGTGAAATCTTAAGTAAGGTGAGCGTGGAGTGAGCTGTCAGTGCCACTGATGCTAGGGATTGACCAAGACGGTATGACACTGACAGCTGACTCCACGCAAGTCTTAACGGTGTGACTTTTACAGAATCGACATTCTGATCTAGTAGGACTTCTGCTATATGCGGGAAGTGCAGAACCGGTTGTTGTGGCGATGCTAATGGAAGATGATGATAGTTGAATTTAGTTACTGTATCGTAACTAAATTATTTATAAACTAGCTTCTGCCCGTGTTTTGCACGGGAACACGCTAGCGTGACAATAATTTTATATCCCCAACTTAAGAAATGATAAGTTTCCCACACAACCTTTTATCCCCTATATTACCCACTTTTAGGATTTTTATTGAGAAAAAAAGTAACATATGTCCTTCTCTAGGGTGTCATCTACCTCCTTGCCAAATTGTAATGAAATCCGTTCTTTGGTTTAGGCGTGATAAGGTAACATACAGAGAAAGTTACTTTCGAATTTATAATATATGTACGGATAGTATGGATATATTTTATTTTTATGTAACTAAATGGATATGTAATAACTAAATGACTTAATTGAAAAAATCGTATATTTCAAAATAAACTCTTAATTCACTACTAGTTTCTTAGAATATTATTAAATCGTGACTCGAAAGACAGGTAGCGCCATTAAGATGGATGGTTGTACCTTTCATAAAGAATAAAAGTACTGTTTTCGAGGGATAGCACCAATCTGATCGCGCGAGGGACGCACAGCGCCTTAGGCCGATTGTATAAACCGGTTTAAACCAAGCAAAGGACGCATCGCTATGTACAGTCACACAAATGCAAAGCTCAGCTTAGGCCTCGCGGCAAAGAGTAATATAAGTAGTATACGATAAGAGAGCCCTCTCTCGAATCTTTTATAATAATAATAATAATAATAAAACGTTTAATTCAGAATAACTTCCATATTTGTTAGTAACAATGTAAGCTTATAAACTAGTGTTAGTTGCCTTCATTCTTAGCTGCGTGAGGCACGCCGATCCTGGGGAAGTCCTACTTAACTGCATGCAGTCGTATCCACCGACCCAAAATCGGAGAGTCCCATCTATCAGCCAACGTTCTAAGAATGGTATTGGGGCTGTCACGAACACGGCCAAGCAGAGATGCGCATCTCTTACGCATGATGGCCGAAAAACTATCAACGTCCGCGTCGGCAAACATGCCGGACGCGCTACAAAAACGCGGCAGCCCCATCAACATTCGGAACGTGTTATTATATTGTGTGCGCAGGCCACTATAAGCCCTCTGGGTAAAGTCCACCCATAGGCTGCACGTGTAAAAGGATTGGCAGTAGGCTTTGAAAAGCGTAACCTTAACCTGAGCCGTACATCGTGCAAACCTATGGGCCACCATACCACATCGAACAGCCAGCGACCTGCGCTCCCGCTCTATATCAACATTATCCTTCAAAACGTCTGTGACCCAATGACCCAGATATTTAAAATTCGCAACTCTTTTTAGTGGTCTGCCAACACAGCATAACTGGTGGAGTTGTGTTATAGCATTTGCTGCCTGCTTTAAATATCATGAATTCGCTCTTTTTTGCATTATATTTGAGCCCATGAGTCTCAGCGTACGATTCACACACGTTAATCAGTTTCCTTAATGCCCTGATCGATGGGCTCAACAGAACCATATCGTCTGCATAACTTATATTATTAATGCATATACCATCAATATGACAGCCGATTCCGGTTCTGCTAAGCTCATCGATCAGATTATTCATGTACAGATTAAATAACGCAGGTGAGGACAGTCCCCCCTGCCTCACCCCACACTCAAGTCTATACTCGGCAGAAAAGGAGCTTGCCCATCTTACACGGTTCCGTTGATTAGCGTACCAAAATTTGAACAAATTTATTACTTCCCGGGGCACATCAGTCTCATGCTGCAGTTTACTCCATAGAACATTATATGATACAAGGTCAAATGCTTTAGACAAGTCTAGGTAACACGCAAATACTGGTGTCTTCCTTGCTGTATAGTACTGCACAGTCTGCTTAAGGCTCAGGATCGCACTCTCTGTAGATAAACCGGGCCGAAACCCGAATTGAGCATCGTTTATTTTTAAATGATCATCAAGCTGGCTAACAAGCAGACTGTCCAGCACCTTAGCAATTATCGTCGCTAAGGAAATCGGTCTATAATTTGATAGCACAGACGAATCACCCGTTCTGTTTTTGACGATCGGTACAACAGTTGTACGCATTAATCTTTCTGGCAAATAAGAATGTCCTAAACATAAATTTAAAAACATACATAAGACTCGTGGCAGGTGGATCCCAGCATGCTGCAAGTGCTCGACACTGAGACCGTCATGCCCGGGCGATTTTCCTCTAACCATATTCTTAATTATGGCAGCAATCTGTTTCGCAGTAAACGTGACACTTCGCGCGGAGCAGACGGTCCCGGAATCGGGCACAGGCAACTGCGGGTCATTGTTGAGGGGCGATTGTACTCTAAAATGCCGCCGAAACAGATCCGCAATACTACCCTGGTCATGTACACCCTCGACGCCCACGGGAAGGCTCGGCTTTTGATTCAATTTATTTGTTGATTTCCAGAATTTACTAAAATCTTTGTTTAAGTGGTGTTTAGCAATTATATCCATTTTAATTTGGTTTTCATTTGCTTGACACCACTTCAACCTACGTTTGAATTTTTTCCTGGATTCGCACATATCATCAAAAACCGGACCAGGCTTGGGCTTACCAAGCATTAACCAAAGCTTAAAATATAGTCGAGCCCTCTCATGAGCGTCGCGAACATACTTATTCCAGCCAGTTACAGCCTTACGCTTAATTTTATTTTTATGATAATAACTGTATTCAGCAGCGTTAACAAGTATATGTTCAAGGTTATCATACATTTCATCCAACAAAGGCAAGTGGCAGGAATCGTTACACATCCTGTCTGCACACTGACTAAATTGACTAGGAAAATCAATTAGTTTTAATTCTGAATGACAACAATCGTGATATTTAGCTATTTGCTCCGCATCACGTTCACCCCAGACAACTTTATTTACATGTGCATACGGCAACGTCACCATAATGTGCATTTTGATGTTATTAAACTTACATTCCAACATAACAGGTAAGTGGTCCGACCAGTATGAGTCATACAATACCGACACATTAAGAACAGCGGGCAGTGCGGCATCTGTCACTACGCAGTGATCGAGCCAGCGCAAGCACCCATGTGCGTCGCTTACATAAGTATAGGTGTCCGACGGAAGTGTATTCATATCAACGCACGACCATAACTGTTCCGCACAGAACGAAAGTAGCTCGTTAGTAAACCGTTCACCAGGATGTGCGTTAAAGTCCCCAAGAATGAAAGCTGACTCGACACCGCTATTTTCAATCACCGCGTTAATCTCACTTAAGCACTCTGTGAATTCTACGAAATTCTCACAGCAATCAGTAGGCATGTACACTGAGAAAACGACGAAAGACCGATCACTGAGCGATACCTTCACAGCTGCAAGACGCACACTACTGCAACTGATCACCGATACCGCAGGGAACGCACTCTTTCGCCAGAGGAGGGCAACTCCCCCGTATGGTCGCCCCCGCAGCACACCGACCGAAGTATCCACTGCCGTAGTGCCCGTGTATGCAAAGTTGTCATCTATAGTACACAGAAAAGACAGGTCGTGTGGCAGCAGCCATGTCTCCTGCAGCGCTATCACATCGACTTCTCGACAGAGTTCAGTTCATACAGTCTACTGACCTAACTACATTTTTACAATTAAATGTTATTAATTTGGTTGTCGTCATGTTGAGTTGTTAGTATTTATTTCAACAAACCGTAAGTCGCTTTTGTTCCTAAATTCAACAAAACGCCGGTACGCAACTCCAATAGGCCAAAAGTCGGCATCCATAAATAAATGTATCTTTTCTTTGGGCACAAAAATTTTGAATGAATTGTATTCTTTTTCCAATCTCATCTTCATCCTTTCAACCGTGACATTTAAGTTCGACTTACTTGTTACATAATTAGTGATGTCACACACGGACACATCCTTCGCCACGTTATAGATATAAATCGGTACCTTTATTTCTGCAGCCTTGAAATTCATATTTATTTCAGTCACAGCTTTCCCCCGGTTTCCCGCAAACCGGTTTCTATGTCTCCGCCTTTGGAGCGTAATCCAGTCATCATTCTGTTTCTCTCTCTTCCATTCCCCATCCTTCACTATGTCGGCCATCGTCTTGTTAACGTTTATCGCTGTAGGTTTACCAAGCGCGGTATCCGTGAGTCCCGAGTTACCGGTTGTCGAGCGCACGATCAGCTGTGTAGGATGATTCATCATACCACTCGTCGCTCGCATGGGCTCGGAGGCAACGGCTTTCGAGGGCACAGGATTATGACACCCTTCGTGTTTAGAGTAAGGTTGAGATGCATTAGTTGTTGAGTTGCCTACATCAGTTAGAATAGGCAGAGACCGTTGCATATTAGTTTCTCTTGAGTCAGAAATAACCTCATATGAAAGTTTATTCTCAACAATATCGCAATACACTGATTCTGGGGAAGATAAGACGTGACTCTGATTGCTCACTCCTACATCCCCCTGATGAGATTCCAGTGGATCATCAACACCTTCAAAACCCTCCATTCGGCACGCTCCACGTCGAGTGTTTATATTGCATTCAATCGTACTGATTGGCGACGTATGCTTCAACATTTCTATCTCACATTTTAATATATCTAACTGTTCAGTAGTAACAAACTGCTCCTTGATACGGCAGATTTCTTGCTGTAAATATAATAGATCTTTCAATATCTTCGTCACATCCACATGATCGAAGAGAATTGGGGGTAATTTTTGAAGCTCACGAGCGACAAAAATAGGTATTTCCTCAGGATCTGTTTCCTTGAAAGTACAAATAATATCATCTATATTTCTGAGCTTTTTCCCCTCTCTCTTCCTGGTTTTCTTCTGCTCTTTAATTGTTGGAATGGTTTCGAAAAGCAGATCCTTAGCCACCACTATGTCATCTTCAGAGAAAGCAGAGACGCAGATTCGACTGATACTTTCCTCGTCCATAACATCTAGTTTATTGTTCACAAACGCTAGTACTTCGTTAATCACGATATTACACTTTGAACATTTTACACGATTGGAAGCCATATTCACTAACGAACGGTGCGCGCGACCGTATCTACGCTCGGCGCGATCGCGACTCAATTATTATGACATATATGCATGACAGTTTTATACGCCATCTGTATTTCTGAACAGGAACGAATTCCCAATCTATAGGTACCTATATAATTTTATATCTCTTTATGTTTTAAATGGATGGATAATTATGTAGTATGAACAAGTAAGTACTAGTTTTCTGGTAATAGTCTTAAGTAGTATCTGTACTATTACCTGAAAACTGTAGTAAATATAGAGAAAACACTCGGAAAACCACAAAAAATACACAAAATATGAGGAAGCAAAACAATCGCAGACGCACTTTCCGGCAGCCATATTACGTGTGCGTCAGTGTGCGTGTGTTCAATAGACGAAGCACCAACTATAAGTAGTACAGTAAATAATTATTTTATTTAGGTGTAATATAAAATGTCTTTATACAAGGTATCGTTTTGCATCCTCGTCAAATTCACTTTCGCATTTATAATATTATTTAGGATTAGGACGTTCCTTTCCTGCTCCCTGTAAAGGCTACCAGAAACCTCAGCCTCATTTCTTTTTCCAGTGTAAAACGATCCCGCTAGGTCCGGAGCCCCCCGACCTCAGCAGTCAGCTGATCTCGCTGGTGCCGCCCGTGCTTTGGGACTCTGCCCCCTGGAGACACGAGTTCGGAGACTGTCTGAAGCAGCCTTTCAAGCAGTACAGCTATGGAGATGTCGTTATGACGCAGTTTGTAAGTATGCTTGCAGCTTTTAGTAGACCAGATTATGTTATATGTGGGACGTGGTGTTACGCAATTAGTCTGCAGGTTCTTTATCAAAGAAACCTATCTCTACAAAAATCTCCTCCGCCCTTCCTCGCTCCCTCTCTCTGCCCTACTCTCTTTAAATTTCTGCCATATGTAATAATCGACTCCTTGAAAGTTCAAAATTGCGTGATACCGCTCAGGGGCGCGATCACTCGTTGTGGCAACAACCGTCAGGACCCGCGAGTTCCGAAAACGAACCTCCGCGCTCGCAAAAAATGGACCACTCAAATTTTGTTTGCCTCTATATTTTGTGTTCATGAATAAACAAAACTTACTATAAAATATAAACAGTATTCTTTTAACAAGAGTTGTATTTTGTAAATAAACACTAACGATTTTCACTAACGGTTTGTTTACTTAAAACTTTTTTGGGCAAAAAAGTATTTATGAAGTTTTTTCGCACAAATAACTATCTACTACAACGATGTAATAACTTTATAGATTATGTATTTCATCCACTCACCGACTACGCGTTTCCTACACTTGTTTGCAAAAATGTCAAAGTTTTGATTTTTAATGATTTATTTGACGAGAAATTCGGCCAGGCCACAGAGTGAAACCGCTAGACGATATTCGCCCTTATTTAAAGTTTAAATAGATATATAAACCGCGTGCCTGGGCGCGCCGCACCTGAGAGGTTGCTTGAACTGAAAAACATCCCTCGAGTTCTAGTAGGTAAAGAAGTCGTCTTTACCTACTAGAAATGATATTACCTACTAGATATGCTTAAAATGTTTCTCATCCTCAGGTGTCAGGCCACCCTCGCAACAGTATCCGTCACGGTCGCTGGTACGCGACAGTGGAGCGCCTCGAGTCAGAAGAAGATGAGGCATGGGTCACTGTGTTCACTGACGCTGATTGGGAGACCAAGTATGTATACCTGCGGGGTGATTGCGTAACAAACTATCAGTAGCAATTGCTTTAATTTTGACAGTTCAACAACAATCATTGTGTAATTTACGTTGTCGAGCGGACAAATTTTTAATATACCTATACCATATAAGGTACCTATAGATTGGGAATTAGTTCCTGTTCAGAAATACAGATGGCGTATTCAAACATATTCAAACATATGAAGCAATAGATTAGCAATATCCTTCAAAATTATTCAGATTGTGATGAATAGTGTGTTACGCAATTAGTGCTGAGTTTTAGGAAAGTTTCTGTCTTTCCCAAATTCTACTTACGGCGAATTTAACCAATGAAACTGAACGCGTTCAGCACATCTAAAATGCGTTCAAGAGCTGTCAGTGTCAAAATTGTCATGGAATTTTGACACTGACAGATCTTGAACTGGGTTTAAAAGTACTGATCGCCTTCAGTTTCATTGCTGAAATCGGCACTTAGTCAGAAAAACTGAGGTCAACAGTATTTTCATAATTAAACTAGCTGATAAACATCCCTGTTCACTGGGGATCATCAACGTGTGTAAAGACGGTGTATTCATTTAATTTCATCTGAATCAGAATTCGCGGGTTTCATTTGGTAAATCATCAACACTAGAATATATACTGCGGTTATTGTCGTCCAGGTTTTTCTAGCAGCCTTATCAGGCACTTTCTAATGCCTGTTTAAACCTCTTTTTCACCAGATTCACCTGGATACGCGACTCCAAGGTTTTGGGTACAAGTCGTGCGGAGATCGAGTGGGAGATCCCAGTGGGGACTCCTAAGGGTATCTACAGAATCCACCACTTTGGGAACTACAAGTATGTGCTGGGAGGCATATACCCTTACCATGGGTTCACGGATGGCTTCGAAGTGTCTTAGGACCTAGGATCTTAGACCATGATCGTCACCCAAGAACACAATAAAATATATATACGTCTATGATCGTCACAGTAGGTCTTTGTAGATCGCAGGGTCTAAGGAATTCCCAAGGATCTATACTCGGACCATGATTTTTTGGCTGAGATCTATAAAAACGTTCCTTCGCACGTATTCATGTCACTGTCGCACTACTTTGAAACTATAAGTGCAAGATAGAGATGGGAATATGTCTCAGTGTATTTTATGGGCCTTACTCCACGTTCGCACGGACGTAGTAATATCGCCGCGGGATCTTTTCGTGCAATGGATTTCAACTCTCGGTGTTGAACCGAGCATTGAGAATCCAGTCAAGTGCATCGCGTCGTGTCGACAGCGCATCGAAAAAACACTTTCAACTCTCGGCGCTAAGCAGTGCGTTGAAGTCCGTTCGAACGTGGACTTAGGGTGAATTTCACCAATGAAACTGAACGATCAGCACATATAGTTTAAGAGCTGTCAGTGTCATTATTTTCTTTTGAATATTGACACTGACAGCCCTGGAACTCGTTTTAGATGTGCTGATTGCGTTCAGTTTCATTGGTGAAGTTGCCACTTAGATATCATTTATTGCATGTAAGTGGAAGTTTCGACTTATATTATATTATATGTACCTCATCAAAGGTTGTGTGAGGACTTTATAGTGTAACAGTGAATTTTGGGGCCAATAAAGAGAGTGGTGTATTGAAATCGGGGTTAGATGACATGATCATTGAAGTGACATGACATTTTTGTAACTTTTAACCGTTAGGTTATTTTCGATTAAATGTTATTGTTTATAAACGTATGACTTAATATATTACTAGTTATAATGAGCTCTGTGATAGCCATTATGAATTCCTTTTTTTTTCTTAAATATTGGAAAATAACTTGTAAGATTACCTTCGTAAAAAGGTTAAAAAGTGATTCACCGCAAATGGCCGCGGTTGTACATAAGTTTTAACTATATGATATTGTATATATATAACTATGAAGCCAGTACTAATTTAATGTATAACTTTCCTTCACATTTAAAAATGTTGTTAAAAAATTAAGCAATGATTAGCGTTTGTTTAACCAGTACCTACATTTTTTACATTAAAACATCTCTTGACTTCAAGCAAAAAATAAGATGGTTTTAAATCTAGTTTTCCATAGGGATAATAATAAAAAATATGTTATTGATACTAGCCATTCCGTCACCTTGACTGTACATATTTAGTATTATATTAGTTTATGTATAACACAATGTAAAAAAACTTCAAAAATAAGGTGACGAAACGCCAAGTGAAGTCAAAAGCGTTAATTCATTGTGTTAGTATAGTCTGCCTACCTACTTACTACCGCCATAGTTAAAACTCTATTTTTGCTATATTTCTAAGTTAAGATTGGTTAAAATTATTACATATAGGTATGTATAAAATTAAATAACACTATAATATAATTTATTACGAAAAAAATTGCGAAACTTCACACACGTTTGTGTAGTTTCGCTAATGAATTTATTTTGACCTTTTATAATTAAGGCCAGACAGTTTTCAGCCTCCTGATTGGCTGAAAAAAAACAAGGAGGCAGTTTCTATAATACTTCTATGTCCTTATTTGGAAGTAAGGGCGATTTTCACCATTAAACTGTCAGTAATCATTAGTAATCATTGTTGTGAAATGTTGACTGACAGTGACAGCTCTTGAGTACGATTAAGATGTGCTGATCGCGTGAAATTTGCTCTAAATCATTGGCCAAAGTAATGACTTATTAATATCGTGCCCTGCTTACCTAACTTCTTGAAAAGCGCGATGATATTTATAATGTCAACCAAAGTGAAATTGTTAGTAGTCATTAATAAATCTTCTGTAATGATTATTGTTTTAAAAATAGGTTAAAATCTAGTCGCTATAATTCTATGTGTCTTTCCTATACCCACACGATTTTTATACAACATTAAATATACGTATTTCTTTATAAGTTAACAGTGTCTTAAATACTGATTTTGAGTGCACCCATGCAAGTTAAAAAGCTGGCAGGTACTATTTTATGACTAAATGGGATCCTTTTGGTTGGGAACATTATAGGCTATTATGTTGTCTGCTAGGACACAGACCTCCGGTTTAATCTACCACGCTAGCCCAGTGCAGGTTGGTAGATGTCACATGTCTTCGAGTTGCATGCCGGTTTCCTCACGATGTTTCCCTTCACTGGTATGAGCCTAAATAATTAATCAATAAAGGCAGTGTTCAGTGCATTCAATGCAACCGATATTGAAGAAAAAAAACCGTTTTCGTTGCGTGCAAATTAATTAAAAAATATCGCTTACATACATAATAATCCTATCTGTCTAGTAAAAGGGGTTTATGTTTAGATAACACAATCATACAAAAAACCATGTAAATTATGTACTGGTTGGTGCCTACGAAAATAAGTACTTATTTATATTTTCATTTATCACCATTTGCCACTACATACTTATCTGTTTGTGTTGGTACGGTTATATTATTATATAAAATTGATGAACATATTTTTGACACAATAGAGGTATTTTTAATCCCAAAAGGAAATTGTAGATGTGTCTTATAAATGAGATCCCTATTATGTTATTATCATAACCTAAATAAAAAATATGTAACACTAGAACTGATTTATCAAAAATCTAGACAGTGTAGTCTACATAGATTTATAAAAGTGCCAATTGTAGGTAATAAATCCTTGTAAAACATTAAAATTGTGTTTTTTTTCAAGAATGAAGAAGTAAAACAGATATTATGTATCATCTCAGCTTTTCGCAGTTCACTGTTGGACATATGCCTCTCCCAGGCTGTGCAACAACACCCTGTCGTCCGCCTTCCGCATTCAGTCCATCCCAACCACCTTCTTGAGGTCGTCAATCCATTTAGGGAGGGGGAGAACGGGGGCATCCTACGCTACGCTTGCCGATAAGCGACAGTTAAACTACATTCATTGCGTTATTGAACACACAATTTTTTCGAACGTACAAAGCAAGTAGCATTGTGAATGTACTACCGGCAACAAACATTCATCCATCCATCCATCCTCACAAATGATGGACGGGTGTTGTATCTGGTTGCCCACCAGATACAACACCCATCTGGTCGGAGGATCCTCCCTTTTCCAAAGAGTATGACTGAACTTTACACCCTGTTCCTCATATCTCTATAGTAGGATGAATTAGCAATATATGCAAAATGATTTAGATTGTGATTAATATAGTGTGTTACGCAATTGGAGTACTGGAATTGGAGTATTGTAAATTTACTGCCAGAAAGGTCAGGTGCGAAGTACTCTCAACCGGCGCTCGTGTATGACCAGATGTATGGACGTAAACGAGGCAAAAGGAGTATGTAAGGAACGTAGCAGGTGGCGTTCTGTAGTTTCTGCCTACCCCCATGGGAAAAAGGCGTGAGTTTATGTATGTATGTATATATTTACTGCCACTAGTGTTACATTTCGTATTAGCAGCCCGAAGTCTTTTCGGGTTTGAGCCGTGCATAGCTCGACCAGCACTTTTTACAACTTTTTTTTACATTAACCGCGTAGCATAGAAACGAGCTTTAAACGAGAAATGTGTATTTTTTTCTATTTTCCTTGCTCATCACCACCAACTTTTCAAGGTTATCTAGTTCCCGACGGGCCTTAATCAGCCTATAACGATCCCACTGCTAGGACACAGGTCTCCTCTTGATGTGGGAGTTGGCCGTAATACACCAGGCGGACACAGTGCGGGTTGGTAGATGTCACATGTCTTCGAATTTTTGGTTCTAAAATAAATTTACACAAAGTAGAGCACCTGGACCTACAACTCGGAAGTCACGTCCGTTACCACTGGGCCACCACTTCTCTCGACGGGCAATGTGACCAAAGAAACCGAGAATCCTTTGACAACAGATCGTGGATAGTCTATTTCTTATGCGCAGTTGTTCGAGTGTAGATTTGTTCCTTCTCTTGGCAACTGTCTAGAACTTAATCTAAAAGAAATTATTGGACAAGGACGTATCAGATAAGGACATCAGATAGATAGGTACGTCATTAAACTAATATTCAATTAACATAAAGATAACAGGATTAATAATATTTATTTATTATTTGATATCAACGCTTCTATCAAATCGTTCGATATAGTGGAAGTTAGCGCATGTAGTGCCCGTCTTTAAAAAAGAGGAGGCTGATGACGTAAAGAGTAATTCTTTACGACCTATCTCTATCTTGTCTGTTTTTTCAAAAGCTTTCGAGTCTCTCATCTCTCCTATACCGCTCATTCTAAAATAGAGATAGCTCCACAACAACATGTTTTCTGTTCTCAAAAATCCACAACGATCAGTTGTGTCTTATTGTCGTTGTTCATAACATTAATGACCTTTCCAAATTAGTGGACTCACGCAAGCAAGTAGAGATTTACACCGATTTTAGCAATGCGTTCGACAAAGTAGACCACAAAATATTGCTAGAAAAGCTGTCAAACCTCGGAATATTTGGCCAACTACTGCTGTGGTTTAAATCTTATAGGACCGATGGAAAACAGAGAGTTGTAGTAAAGGGTCACCAGTCCCTACCTTACACTTCAACATCCGGAGTCCCACAAGGTTCCCATTTGGGCCCTATACTGTTTATTATATTCATCAATGATATAGTAAACAGTATCAAGCACAGCACCTGTTCCATCTTGGCAGATGACTTGAAACTATATCGAGTTATTGGCGCAAGTACCGACATGGCTCTGCTCCTGGAAGACCTCAACTCTCTACATAGTTGGTGCATAAAAAATCGCATGGTTCTTAATGTCGAAGTGTTACCATATAACATTCACCAAAAAACACCTGACGGTGACTTCTTCATATTCGCTCAACGGAACAGTGCTTCAAAAGGTTGACAAAATCCGAGACTTAGGTGTTCTCCTTGACAGCAAACTTACCTTCATACCTCACTTGACACTATTGTCTAGGGCTGCTAAAACACTTGGATTCAAAAGAACCTGTTATGACTTCAAACATGTCCAAACCTTAACCTTTTTCCTAAGCTCAAATTACCACTTCGTGGCACCCGTTTTCATTCGGTAGAAGACATAAAGAAGAATTCGCGGCGAGAACTGAACTCAATTCCGGAAAAAGCGTTTATAAATGTTTTGGTGATTGTATTATTCGTTGGCGTAAGTGTACCGTCTGAAGGAGCATACTTTGAAGGCGATAAAATAAATTTTGATGAAGATGAATAACTAACATTTTGTGTATTTTGATCTGTTCCCGGTACTTTCTTGACAGAGTAGTACCACGTCTATTAGTAAGGCTGTAAGGCTAGGAGCATACCTATTTCTGTTAACAGCTTATAAGAAAATATTTGAAGGAATCCACCAGAACACACGTCTGTAGAAGTTACAGCCAGGTTGATCTTCGTCTTCATTAAAAAAAGCAGTTGTAACTTTGAAATTAATCGGCAGAGAAAAATGAATAATTACTGGAAGTTGCCCTTCAGATCTGTACCCTAATTGCATAATACACAATCAATCGGAATCTGAATCGTTTTGAAACAGATTGCTTCATAAGTTCGATAAAAATTCTGCTTAACAATGTAAACAACGCAATGAATGTCGTTGAACTGTCAAAATCAAACAGATTAGTCGTAATCGTTTACGAAAATGTGTTACGCAATTAGACTACAGGTCTATGATTAAACTTGACGGAATAGAACAGAGATAAATATCGGTTTGTACATGATAATGTATTAGGCACTAACAATAGATAGATAAAAATATTTTAAAATCATGTCCTTTCGTTGATTACAGGATTAGGTGCTTCATGGGAGGGCAAATTATGTCAAGGAAAATTCCCACAATGTTACCATGTCAGTTTTTTTTCGGATAGGGATGAAATTTGGTACACAGATAGCTTATAGGATATCTTTATACCGATATTCCCACAGGATCGAGATATATGCGGGTGAAACCAGGTGGTTTGAGGTTGGATCATTCGGTTCCCTACAAAATGGTTGAGCTGGATGGTGCTGATCCACGCGTCATGTTCGTGAACGGGTGCCGTCGGGTTATAAATTTTATTTTTTTACATTAGTGTCCTTGGAGTTTCTTGCCTGTTATTTTCCATAGAGATCTACGTTTTGGAATTGGCTTCAACTTTCTGACTAACTGACCGACTCTTTGACAATTCAAAAGTTCCTGTAAATGGTTTTATTGAAACAAAGGAGTTTGAATTTGGTCCAGGTGGGTAGCCAGCTAGTTTTATCATATTTTAAGATTTTTGCCTACAGCTGCATTTGCGTATTTGATATTACCTATAGTGTTTTTATTTCTTAGCCCCAGTTGACGAAATGTTTTTATCTTGAATTGAAATATTTTAGATAATTTTGTTGAACCGATAATTGGTTATCGGCTTATTTTGATCGATTAATTACTTAAATATTATTAAAATGTATTTTTTTAATCTGTTTTTCATTAGTAGGTTTAGTTTGAATGAGATGGTGCGTGTTTCTGTTAATTGGTTTTAATAAGAATAATGAAGTAAAAGTTTTAACATAACGTAACAACATAACATAACATCACGCCTTGTTTCCCCGAAGGGTTGGGCAAAGTTTTAAGTATTGTGATTTTTTAAATATTTCGTTTAGTGTGATCGGATTTACCACAATTGTGAGTATTTTAAAACCAAACGCTTTTATCAACAATAGCACTAGATTATGGATTAGTAACAAAGACACATCGCTCAAGTAGCCGCGATTGGATATAGCTTGATTATAAACCTTAACATTCAAACATAAAGTAAGTATTGTCGTTTGCTATAAGTTTACTACATCGATTGAAAAGTAAGTATTTTTTTAATAAGATTAACAATATTAATGGAGGTAAGACAAAGAAATATTCTAAGCAATATGGTCGAAAAATCCATGTTGCAAAATTATACCACAAAATTATATGTAGTGTTATTTTTCCAGCCGTCCATCATATGTTTGGAACAATGTCTTTTGTATATACTTTTGAGCTAGGCGTTGAAAGCTTTTTTTTTTGGTGGGAAATCATCAAATGACTTCTCCCGCTCTGGTTGGAGCGGGAGGGCATGTCAGACTTTTAAATGCTACAACCCACCCGTGTTCCTTCAGTTGCCTGTGCCAGGGCCACGGTTTCTCTTTCGAATTTCCCGCGACCCTGAGGCAGGCGTTGATAGCTGCGCCACAATATTTTACGTTTGTGGTCATTCTCGTTTTCCTTTTTAAAATTGTACACATAACTTGTTCGAAAGAAACTTTTTTTTTGTCAACTTTTGTCGACGTAAAATAGACAAAACGTTATTTTGTCTATTCTTTCATCGACATAACTCTATTCTATGATGGTCATTGAATAGAGTTTTCTTGGCTGCGCGTGCTAGAGTAAAGTTACTTTACTAGGTATCTACATCACACGCCATGTATCTAAGCCACTCTCGTCCAGCTGTCACTTGATAGCCACCATGCAAAAGTCGACACTTCACTTAGTTTGAGAACATAATTATATCCAACCCGTCGTTTGTCGATTCGCGGACTCACATTATTCCGTATAAACATTAATTTTCTTCTGGGCTTCTCCGCAGCGGGGTAAAAAATATGATGTTGGTCATCATTTCAGCCGAGAGCCTCCCCCAATCACCGACCGGTTCTGTGCTTCCAAGATCCAGCGGCCTTCAGAAGATCTTCGGTCCACCTTGTGGGGGCCTTCCAAGGCTACGTCTTCCGGTACGCGGTCGCCACTCCATGTTTTTTAAGACCCATCGACCATTTGTTCTGCGAGCAATGTACCCTGTCCACTGCTACTTGATTTTAGCAATACAAAAAAAAAATAACTAGGCTTAGCGGTATCAACCTAATTAAGCGAGAGCTTAATATCATTAATCACTACGTATCTATGTAAATACGTGTGGTGTTTAATGATATTTATCTAACACTTTCACTGATTTGGTGATAATTATTAAAAAGTCTTCAAGGTCATCATTAACGGGTTCTGGAAGCGTGAAATTTTGCTCAAGAGACATAACGAAGGTAACCAATATGGAAAGATTATTCAAAATTCATTTCCTAAAGGGAATCATTCACAATGCGAAGTACCTAATCGGGGCCACGGCCTTTAACATATACATTTATAAAAACCTTCGTCCCCAATTTCCCGTAAACTCAAGAATGTGCCTTTTAAGGATGACTACTTTGATTATATTTTAGTAATAAGTATACAAAGTAAAAAAACAGGGTAGAACTATGTTTATGTCTAATTTAGAGTTTAAGACTCACTTTGGCTAAGACCAGGGGAGACAACTGCACCCGTTGCCCCCCCCCCCCCCCCCTCTACACCCGCTCCCGGGTGTGTCCCGCGAGCCAGCTCAGGCTATATGAAATTCTGTATATTATATCAATCTTTACTCATCCGATTTTATCCCAATTTTTCGGGTCGTTGTATACGGTTCTCTTCTCGTCTTTTCGTATCAATTCTTGGATCTACACGAAACGAAACTCTATTATTCAATTTTTGGATGGACACAGCGGTAGATCAAGAACGCTGCTAATGAGGGTTACAAAAACCGGATATGGTTAGTAGTTTAAAATAAAGTTACATGTTGTTATTTTCAATGACTTCGTCTGAGGTCCCGACCCATTGAAAACAGCAACATTTATTACAGCAGAGCAAATGAAATAGAAAAGAGCCGAGAAAGCAGTTGAACCCCGTCAAAAGATTCACTGGTGAAGCCTGATCTGAATCAACCAGGCTGCGACGTCGTTAAAAGAGTCCATTCCTCCACTAGTCCATTGCCTACTCTATGTTGCTCCTGTACGGCTCGCACATCCTTCCCTACCCTAGGGACACGTCTTCCCAACCATTACGGCGCCCCCGGTCTACTACTTGATATGCAATGGTCATTGCAGCACCATGAGACATTCGATTTATCGAGCATGATCAAACTATGCTGGAGTCGGTGTATTTCATTCATTCAATTATTCATTCGTTGTAGTAGGTTCCCTTTTCGTTTATACCATTAGCCGTCTTCTCAGTGTTCACTTTCTTTCTAGCCGTGCATTGAGGTTAAATGTATTTTTTACAATGCACCTCAATATAGCCGTGTCCATCTTTATATATTACATTATTTTATTATGATGCCGGCTGTCGCTGAAAACCAGCGCTAGGGCTTTGTCTCGCATATGGTCGTAGCATTTTTCTTTGCGTGAATGTGTCGCATATTTCCCCCCCATTTGTTCATTTTTGTGTTGTGTTCTTTCTCTGCATCATATTCACCGCAAAAAAACGTATATTCGTTCATCTTTCTTTCATCTTTCCCACAATCCATCTATATCTAATAAATAATTATGAAAACTTGCAGAAACAATGGTGCTTACACTGACGGGTAAGCTGGTGATCGGTGTAGTGGTTATCGGCGTCATAGCAGGCAT
This sequence comes from Dasypolia templi, assembly GCA_963555695.1. NCBI lineage: Eukaryota > Metazoa > Arthropoda > Insecta > Lepidoptera > Noctuidae > Dasypolia > Dasypolia templi. The sequence goes on along the minus strand of OY743137.1, from coordinate 3,713,688 downwards.
GACAGCCACTATAGTTCTATTAGTCAACGAAGGTAATGTCAACGAGGACACTACGGATAACCCAGCGACTACGGCTTCCACGGGTGCAGATAAAACTAATGAAAGTGACTTACCGTACCGCGTGGGTGTTGGCATTGCTGATATGACGGGGCCTATTGTGGAAGTTACCTTTGTAAGTACCGTGTCTCTTTTTACTTGGTAATTAAACGAAATTTAAAGAAAATCGGAGAAATTCGTCGTCGATTTTTTTTTTGTTCACTGAGAGGATGAAGTCATCAAAACTTTAGTTAAGTTATCTTTCTTATTTCGATCGTATTGGTGGCTCGATCCATTAAAGGATAAATGTTTAGGCCAGGGATGCACGGACTTTTAGAGAATAACCACTCGGGCACATTATGAATTTATGAGCCAAAGGCTTCAAAGAAAAATAACTAGGTAAACGTTTTAAGAACTTAATTAAGCACCTTCTTTTTAGAACTTACAATATTTAGTTTGATGCATGGCATTGCATTGGCGTGACTATTTTTGTATATTTGGATGTAAAACACGGAACGCCAAATTGAAAATCATACGGCGTCGAAGCCGTTTTTTTAAATTAAAAGAAGTTCTGTTCTAGTTCTTAACTATTCAATTCGTGTGGGATGTTCAGATTATTTTTCGTACTGGTTAACATCTACGGCTACGGCTACTGCCTTCGCGGCGAGAAGCCAGAGCCGTAGCCAGTTAGTAGTGGGGCTAAAAAAATAGCGCGGTTCGAAGGTCCTGGCACCTTCAAAGTTTATGTAGCTTCCCTCAACTCATAAAAATATTTAGCTTATAAGTATCTACTATAAATGGTTTAAAAAAACTAAACAAACGTATGCGATCCGGTTGATAAACAAAATATGCTCAGTAAGAAGCAGTTTGGAGTAGGAGGTCCCGTATGACATGAGTGCTAAAATTTTCTAGCTCGCTCTTACATTCTCTTAAACCTTCAAAGGGGGATACCCATTTTTGGCCGAAAGACACAATTACGATGTTTTTTTACATACTTAAACGTAACTTCGTTTAAGTATGTAAACAAAACATGAATATTATCACATCCGTACTGTTGGTTATAGTATCTATTATAATAGATATGGTGTTATGTTTTTACTTTTCATATTAAATTAACTTCAGTGGGGTTTCAGTGGTGATTATGATTTTGTATTAAATTGTGATTGGAATAAAATATCGATATCGATGTATTTGTTTTTATGTGTGTGGCAACATTGAGTTACGCCGGCCGGCTGTCACGTCAAGACACAGTTAAGTGTCAAATCACAAAAACCTACAGAATCTACTTTCGTTGTTTGCATTTTCCTTACTTAGATTATTTTCTTGCGGAATATTTACTTATTCTAACTATTAAACAAGCTTATTAAATTAATTCCGACGATTCTTTTAGCCCTGACTTGTATATTCAATGATTGTAAAACAATTACGTTAGTCAAGATTCTAAACTATTTAATCTTAAAAACCAAACTTTTATAAACCAATTCCTTGACCAGTTAACTGTTAAAATTGCATATTATCCTATCCATATACTTTAAAATGTGTGCACTCGTGGCCGAAGTGTCTATGGACGGTGGGCATTCCCCTTTCAGCATAGTGATTACGAGAGTCTTATTTCAATATGAATGGTCGAAATTACTCGAAAAACCTAACCTGTACCTTCAAGGCGGGGCTCAAATTTTCGTGCTCGCGACAAAATCGTCTCGTCAACATTCTCTTAATTTTCAAACTTTTTTACATACGTCGTCAAGGTAATTCCTATTTCAGTCTATTATCCTGTATCCAGTATCCTGGAACCACCCTGGCCACACGTAATAAATAGCTTCCAAATTTTCATTTGCTAGGCGGTTTCGACAACTGAAACGTTTGTTCACAAAAATCGTCGATCCAAATAAGCTAATTTTGATATAAGCTTCCAAATTAGCTTATATCCAAATTAGCTTACATTTTAGTGCTTGGTTCGCATTTTTATAGTACGTATTTTTGTCAACGCCAGGGTAGACTATTCAATAGCTAAACTTTGGCACACACTAGGTTTCTGGGCCCAACTTTGTATAAAACGTGACTGGTCTCCCTATTTAAATTGTCAACATTATCTTTATAATTCTCTTTCTTCTGCTTCAATCTTTATTTTCCTCATGTTTTTAATTCGTTGGCGTGCCGTACGCATACCGACAGCTGGCCGCACACGGCCTCTAGCTCACCTGTGAAACCAGCGATATTGAAACTGAGAATTTTATTGAACATACAATGCTTACTAAGTTAAGCCCAGACTGAGGCAAAAAAGTCAGGAGTACCTTAAAATTGAACTTCGGACTTTTGAAGTTAATGAAGATGTTAATGATTACAGATGGGTTACGCAGAAGTAGGTCAAAGAGGTCGAGGTCTTCACCTACGCCAGTTCGCCAGGTCTTTCATCTTCGTGAAGGGAAACACCCGGATAGTGCTGGTCACTGCTGAGGTGCAAGCTGTCGGCATTGCCGTCAGACGAGAGGTAAAGAATGTTGGAGAAATGTTTGATCTCGCGGCGCTAGCGCAGCGAGACCAATCATTTCTCCAACATTCTATCTATCATTTATCTAAGGTTGGAGGATTTGTCTTCTTGATAGAAGTGAATGAAAGGACAATGCCAGAAACTCTATAGAACTTTGCCCCACTCAAATCAAAAAGTCATTTACAAGCCTGCAATATGCAGCATCTTAAAGCTTATGTATTACTGTTATCTAAACATTTGTCCTAATGCCTGTAGAACTTGCGGTTTCTGTTAAAACTTAAAACAATAATGACATTGATTTTAGGTTAGGTGCAGTTTATAATTGTTACAAAGCGATTTAAACAACATATACGTTACGCATTATCATAATTCATATAATTGTAATGTGAGCTTTTGTTTTACGGGTATTAAAAACTTTTTTTTTGTGTATCATGTGCAATAAGTAACGCAAAACGAAATTCAGGGGTTGAATTTATTTTTTCATTGATTTGTAATCGGCAAGTTCTACTGAAAAACAATGTATTATGAAAAGGTCCTATAATCATTACAACTATTTTCACTAATTGATATTTCCCGTAAATAGCTGGGGCAGGATCTGGCATTGTCATTTGGTTGACAGAACCAATATGTCAATTCTCCAACTGCAAATGTAAGTTTGGAATAGCAAAAAAAGATTTTTGAATGTGATAAAAATTAACGATATTCGGACTTTTTCCTTTACTTGTGCTGTGAAACCTTGCTTCTTGCCCAATTTCATGATTTAAGGTCAACGGGAAGTACCCTATAAGCAGTGCTATTCTGTAAGCATCTCCCTGTGAAAATTTAGGTGAAGTGAGCTTGGAGTGAGCTGTCACTCCACGCAAGTCTTCACTGTGAGATTTACAGAATCGGCATGAAGTTTTGATATTTATTTGCGACTATCAAAATATGTCGCATAAATCGCCGTATTTTTGATTGCGATGACTTAGAAGCTTGATTTTTTTAGAGCTACAAGGGACCGTAGACCTATGTATTTGATATTAACACGCGTTCCTGAGAAAAAAGGTCTTGACAGACTGCCAGACAGACAGACAGACAAAAAAAGTGTTATAATTACCCTAAGACCCTAAACATTGTTAAAATTAAACCTAAGTTACATAAGGTAAAAATGGCTTAATATAAATCTTCCAACGACCACTAGGTTTGTACAATGAACGGTCTAAGAGGCACTTGCCATATTCACCACGCAAAGTACTTACCTATAATAGATGTATAACTCACTCTGTCATGTTTTTAACAGAAGTAGGGATAATAAAAAAAACCGGGTGCGATTAGCATAGCATAAGTATTTTTATTATACGAAACGACCACTTACCATCTAAACATGTCGCATCCAGGTAGTGAAGAATCTCCAAGAGCGGTACGGCGACATGTACTCCTTGAGGAACGTCATCCTCACCGGAACCCACACACACAGCGGCCCAGGTGGTCACATGGTGGACTTCATCCTGGACATCAGCATCCTCGGTTTCTCACGGGAGACCTTCAATGCGTATGTTGATGGAATAACCAGGGTAAGTACAGATAGTTTTAAAAACTAGAAAACCGTCGTAGTCGCAACGTGAACCCTCCTAATTGTATACAATGCTAATCATTTGTGCGTCCTGGGGGTTATAACATACGGTGCCGAAACGAGGACACTGACAGTCGGGCTGGTTCAAAAAAAAAAAAAACGCGATGGCCGTCAGGGCTATCAGGGGGTATCGCACGATCTCCTACGAGGCGGCTTGTGCACTGGCCAGATATCCGCCATGGTACCTAGAGGCGAGAGCCCTTGCGTCACTGTACCGGTGGCGCGAGGAGGTGCGGGCGCGGGGCGGTAGACCGATGCAGCGAGAGATCGAGCTGCGTCGGTCGCAGCTCCGCGAGGTCATGGTGGCGGAGTGGCGGGACAGGCTTCTGCGTCCTTCCGCCGGCCTCGCTACCCTCGAGGCGATCCGACCAGTGCTAGACGAATGACTCGGGAGGAGGCACGGCTGATTCTCGTTTTGGGCGACCCAGGCAGGTCCCCATGTAACTGGACTACAGGCGGTGGCGAGTAGGTTTACACGCGCGCCACTATTTGACGGCGCTGGGGGAGTTTGACACCTCATTTCCCCCGCGAAAATGAGGAGGCCCGCACATGAGGGCCGGCACTAGTCGGGGATCGTGGAAGGTACCAAGTTCCCATGATCCCCGGTGCAAGTGTGAGAAGGGAACACCGGGGTGGTTTTTAGTCAGTAAGAGTCTGACACGAGTCCTGGAGTTGAGACCGAGTATCGGCAAGCGTAGTGTGGGACGTCGCCCAGCTAGATTGACCGACGAACTCAAAAAGGTGGTTGGGACAGACTGGATGCTGAAGGCGGAGGACAGGGTGTTGTGGCGCAGCCTGGGAGAGGCCTATGTCCAGCAGTGGACTGCGATAGGCCTTTATTTATATTATTACGAGGTACGAGGAACGCGTTCGTGGCATTTATGTAATAATTAACAGCCTGGGAAAACCGTAGCTGATTATTGATAGCATTGAAGATGTATGTTTTAAGTAAGGTGGCAGAACCGTTTGACAGTATTTCAAATTACTACAGCTTTGCAAACACATTCCAGAGTATAGTTCGCGCGCACGAGAACACGGTGCCAGCTCGTTTGTTCTTCGCCCAAACTCGAGTGACGGATGCTCAGAAGAACAGATCCCCCTTCTCTTATGCACATAACCCAGAAGAGGAGAAAGCTCGGTAAGTTTATGTTTAAAATATTTTGACAGTGAAAAGATCGTCAGTAACCATTTAATCGCATGAAGTTGAAGAAGAAGAATAAATAAGGTTTCGATGGTGGTAGTTCCAGTAATATATTTTTTTGCAAATAATATCATTAAAAGTATAAAAGCCAAGTTATAAAACGTTTTAAAGCAACTGTTAGACAATAAGACAGCAATAGGACTGTGTATCTTCTTACCAGCGCCCACGCGCCTAAGCTAGTACCTTATATTGTCCGTACCGCGCGACAAGGACGGGAATAATCCCCCCCCCAAATCATTTAAAAGAGATTTTACTGATATTTCGATTACCTCATTTTACTAAACCTTCTTTGGAATAACATTATTTGTTCCAACATTTCCAACTGCAAGATGATTTTTCAAACATCAGACCCTTGCTATAAGAAAACCTGCATGTCCTAGAACCGAAAATTCAAAGACTTGTGACATCTAACAACTCGCACTGGGCCGGCGTGTTGGATTACGGCCCACTCCCTCTCACAAAAAGGAGGACTGTGTCCCAGCAGTGGGGTCATTATAGGCTGGTTATGCTAATGCAGTTCTTTATAATCGATCTCTATTCCTTTCTTTTCAGCTACCAATCCAACACCGACGACATCCTAACTCAAGTGAGGATCGTGAAGGAAGACGGAAGCCTCCATGGATTGATGAACTGGTTCGCGGTGCACACCACCAGCATGAACATGACCAACCGACTGGTGTCTTCAGATAACCTGGGGTACGCAGCTCTAAAGATGGAGAAGGAACTTAATCCAAGGAGTATGGCTGGAAAGGTTGGTAGGATTCAGATGTGGACTTATACCATGTAGATTTGAGTTTTACGATTATGAAGATTTCAATAGCTTTACAATAATTAAACTCAGAAATACTCAGAATCTGCGCTTGTTTACTTAATAAGAAGATAGCAAACGTCGACACTAAACAAGTTTTAGAATAATCTTTTCAAACACTAGAGCAACTTCTATAATTCCAACTATTGGCCACAGGCACTCTTGCCAGGGTGTTGCCAAGTCATCCTTGACAGGCGAGCTGGTAAAACTAGTGACATTTCACATAATAATCTACAAATAAAAACTGCTTCGTATTCCACGAGAGAAGTGTTGGCCCAGTGGTAATGGGACTTTGAGCAGTGGTGATGACCGTTTCATCACCACTGCTCTCAAAACGGTGAAGAAAAACATCGTGAGGAAAGGCATGTCCTATGACCAAAACTTCGAAGACGGTGACATCTTTCATCCCGCACGACTAGGCCCGCGTGGTGGATTTTAGCCCGTTCCCTCTCTCTGAGAGGAGGCTTGTGTCCCATCGTGGAAAGTAGGAACAATATAGGCTGGTTTAAAAAAATAAACTAATAATAATTCCTTATTTAAAAACATTTGAAGTCGAATCCGTACCTAGGACCACGCTACAGCCCTAAGTAATAAGCAAGAATATATTACAATATTTCGAAATAACATCAAACAACTTGTTCCAGCCGAACATAGTCGCCGGGTTCTTCTCCTCCAATGAAGGCGACGTGTCTCCGAACACACGTGGTGCTCGCTGTGAGTTTTCCGGCAAGGAGTGTGACAACCAGTTCCTCATTTGCAACCGCATGGAGAGGTGCTTCTCCCAAGGACCTGGTGAAGATATGTTCGAGAGCACCAAGATTATCGGCACGGCAGTGTTTAAGGGAGCTTGGGCAAGTGACTTTTTCAGGAACCTTTCAAGGACCATGGGATCATAGTTTGTTTTCTACGGCACCATGAGTTAGTATTGTTGAACGATTATTTATTGTGTTTTCTATGTCCGACCTCACCCAGTAATCCACTTAATTTTCGCTTAGCGTTCTTTCAGACTTATTTCTTTTTGCTGGGCATCTAAGGGATCATATATATCATAGATAGCCTTCCTCAAAAATTGGGCTATCTCATATTTCAAATGCAAAAATATTTTTTTCAAATCGTACCGGTAGTCCCAGGGATTATCCCCTACATACAAACGTACAACTAAACAAATTTTACCTCTTTTTAAAATTTGTTTAGAAAACAGTTGTCTTTCTCGGGTGCAAACACACTGAGGTCTTCTCTGGAATAGACAAAGTATCGTTATCAGTAAAATCCACTTTATACAGCAAATAATGCAGAATATAATCATTTACAAATATTTGCACACTGTTTCTAGGAAGCTCTTAACTCTCCCGGTGAGGAGCTGACAGGAGAACTGGCAGTAGTTCACCAGTTCATAAGGATGTCTGAGGAAGAAGTCGTAAAGTATGACCCAGTGGCGCAGACCTTCATCGAGGTAAGTCTACAGCTATGCTATAAGCTATAGGTTGAATGGTTCATTGCCGCTTGAAAGTATCTATGTACCACTGCCTAGACTTATGCAGCACCAAAGAGGTTGTTGATGGTCGAGCAACCATTTGGTATATCAAAATGGTCGACGTCATTACGTCAGCACCGGCTGTCACTGAAAACCAGCGGTGCGGTGAGGCTCTGTCTTGCCTAAGGTCGCCGCATAATGCTGAGAGATAGCCGTATTGTATGAATGTGACGCATGTTTCCCCCCAACCTTATATTTTTTTGAGTTTATGTTCTTTTTTGCGTCAAGGTTACTGCAAATAAACGTATTTTCTTTCTTTCTTTCTTACTTTGTATTCTAATTTAGAATATACATTTTAAATGCCTCATGTTTCTGTACTTCGAGAAAATAGGAATACGAGAGTGCCATCAGCTCATAATGAATATGAGAACTAAAGGAGCGGTAATTAATGGGTTAATCTTAATTATTTATATTTTTGCAGGAAGAGAAAGTGAAGGGTTGTTTTCCGGCAATGGGCTATAGTTTCGCTTCAGGAACGGTAGACGGAGCCAATACACTGAACATTACACAGGTCCGTATGAGTTAACTGACCATCATAGCAGAACCTCCGAGAATTTCGAAGTTAGAAACCTGCACCCTAATTGCGTAACACATTTTCGTAAACGATTACGACTAATCTGTTTGATTTTGACGGTTCAAGAACATTCATTGCGTTCTATAAATTGTTGAGCAGAATTTTTATCGAACTTAAGAAGCAATGGATTAGCAATCTGTTTCAAAACGATTCAGATTCCGATTGATTGTGTATTACGCAATTAGGGTGCTGTTTAGTGAAATTTTAAGAAATTAAACCATAATGATGGTTTGAACACCCTTACCTCTCGATTTTAGTGCATGACGATGCATACTATGCCTTTGTATAGTCGACCTTATTGTTTTAGCACTTTTGACAACAATTCCCAGTAAATGAGGGGTTTCATAAAGATTCACGCCATGAGTTGTTAACATTTCGACAATGAATCTAAAATATGATGATGCTGTTCATCATTCGTTTCATTCATTTGTTCATCATTCAGTCACCATTAAAGAAAGTATAGACGCTTTGACATTTTTGACCTGACGTCTAAGTGCATTGAAAGTCCACTTTCAGTCAATTCCCCAATAGCAACCTTATGACAACAAAAATAAAGATCATTGTGAATTTCAAAGACTTGGTAGCATGGCAGCAACCCAACAGCCACCTTATTTCAACGGCTATAAAGGTCACTGTGATGCAAACTCAGAGGTAAAATGGACTGTACGTTAAAAACACGACATAAACAAAATAAAAATTGTCTTTTTATGATGCAAGTGACATTTAACCTATGCATTCAACCATACGTCATGTCAAACTGGATGAAAAGCGAATATGACCAACATGTCGATTCTGTAATAATCTCACCGTGAAGACTTGCGTGAAGTGAGCTGTCAGTGTCATCCCGTCTTGGTCAATCACTAGCATCAGTGACACTGACAGCTCACTTCACCTAAGTTTTCACGGTGAGGTGGTTTCAGATAAGCACTACACTACTACAGGATCAGTCAACAGTGACGTGAATTTGGACTCGACGGGGTCATAAAATATGACAAGAACAGCGAGTGTTGATTGTTGCAGACTATCCAACAGGCTATCATGCACTAAAATGTGATGAGCTCTAAAAGCCTTTTCTTCAATATAAGTAGCTTGTAAATAGCAATTTATTGAATTTTAATTTTAATTTGAAAGAAAACCGCCATGTTTGTGAAGTTTTTTGTGGGGTAGCTCTAGATGGCGTAAATTTCTGTCTAATTTTTTTTCTATGCGCTTGTGTTTCTTCTCCTTTAGGGGTATATATGTTCTGTGAATATGACTGACTTTATGTTTTCCACAGGGCACGCTGGAAGGTGTACCTCTGCTGGACTTCTTTAGTAGACTAGTCGGTGCGGCCACTGAGGAAGACATTGCCTGTCACGCGCCCAAGCCTATCCTGCTGGCTACTGGACGGGTTAGTAATCCATCCATTTTTGGATCGAAGATTTTTGACACAGCTGACGGTAGGAGTTTATTTTTATTTCAAATCGTCACGTAACGAAAACGCGCTAAGCGGCATCTTAGATTGAAATAATGAAAATGAAATTGTAAGATGCTTCAGGCGACATTTTATTATATATTAGAAAGACACAGAGAGAGAAGGAGATATTAATTACATGGTTATCGAGGGTGCTGATGCCGATAGTAAGGTATCAATGAAAATCCTAGTTAACATCTGCATTGGATTCGTTTTCATGGTTTTCGAAGGTGCTGAAGCTAATAGTGAGATCAAAATGAAAATCCAAGATGGCGGATGCGTTTTTTTTTTTAAATCATTGCCCTTGACTTCGTCTGCGTTTATTTTGTATTTCGTATTTTTATACAAATATGCAGAACGACCGGTTCAGCGGTTTAGACGTGAAATGGTAATAGGCAGATAGACAGACACAAATTCTTTCTCATTTATATGAGTATGGTTATAGTGCTATTTATGTTGGACAATCATTCTTATTTCTGATTCTTCATTTTTTTTTAGGCCAACTTCCCTCTCCCATGGCATCCTCACATAATATCAGCTACCCTTATTTGGCTAGGAGACCTGGTGATCCTGGGTGTGCCAGGAGAACCTACCACCATGTCAGGAAGGCGCATGAGGTCCGTGGTCGGCAGCGTGATGGAGACGAACGGGTTTGAACCCCGAGTGGTAGTGTCCGGGTTGACCAATGAGTACATACACTATGTTGCTACTCCGCAGGAGTATCAGGTCAGTACCTATATTGAATTTAACATGAGGAAGGGTAAGACAGATATATTTATAGTACACTACACCCACATTTCACCAGCTATGTTTAACACTTATACTCTAAGTCAAATCCTCGACTTGAATCAACCTCACTTAGGTGGCTATATATTCATAACTGCAATTTTACTCCTCATCTCAAACAGATTTACAACCGATTTACAAAATGTATTTTGAAGAGTTTATTGAATATTGATGTATTCGTGACGTATCACTTTGACTCACACTCATTCGAGGAACCTCATGATTTCCTAAATCTGACGATTACGAATACAGATTTTGAGGGTCTTCCGAGGCACGCCTTTAAGTCTCCTCGACAGAGTTTGATTCGAGGTTACGAGTTAGATAGAAAATGGCTGTAAGTCCTATGTAATAGGGGGCGAGGCATGGGCTCCGTCAAGTTTATTTGCAGCGGGTAGGTACATCTTCAGCTCCACGTAACGAGCTCGATCATATTTGCACTTCACTTCGGATATCGTCGGATATGTTAGGGTATCGGAGGTTTTTGTCGACTTATGCATAAAAGCGTAACAATTAAGATAATGTAGGATGCAAGAGCGAGCAAAGCGAGCTCGATAATTTTGCATCTCGCCTCGAATAAGATTGGTTTTATTTGGTTCATGCATGAAGAAAGAGTAACTGTGTCGATTTATATAAAGAAGCTTAAGAATTAAGATAGAGTAGGATGCAAGAGCGAGCGGAGCAAGCTCGATAATGTGGACACCGCTCCCATGGTAGATTAGAATTTCGGAAAAAGTTCCTCTCAATTCTAAAGCCTTTGAGCATTAGTATTTTGTTGACTAATGCTCAAAAGCTTTATAATTAAGATTCCGCGCGAGCTACAAAAATTGAGGATCTCGCCTATTGTATTAGGCGTTTTCGGATATTTTTAAAGTATTGTTGTTACACCTACGTTTTATTTTGATGCTCGGAACGTGCAAGTGCAACCTCTTGCATCCAGGCTCCGGGCTGCTACTGAGAAATTCCTAATAACACTTTGCCCTACCTGGGAATCGAACCCAGAATCTCATGCTAAGCACTCAACATTAGCGCTTATTATGATAAATGATTTTTGCATTTTATGCACTTTGCCATAAAAATTATTCTACTGATGATACCTAACAAACAATTGGGATGATGATAATTTTTCCATTTTTATTTCAAAAATTACTTTGTTTCCAATTATTGCAAACGATATTACAAAAAGTGTAAAAGCTTAAAAAATGGCCAAGTTATAAACGTTTTAAGATCAGGGTTAGGCAAAGACTACCGTAGAAGTGACGTCACGACTTTGTAACTTCATACTAGCGCCGTACATTATCCGTACCGCGCGACGTAGTTTTTGGAGGGGATTCCCCTCCAAAAACTTTTAAAGCGTGTATCTTCTTCATATTGACATAGATTTAACTCTCATTTTTACTTACTTACTACTATCATGCCTTAGACTGTAAATTATTCTATTAAGTATTTGAAAAATTCCATTCCGTAGCGTCATTAAAATTTATACAAGGCCTGGACACAGCCATAGGAAACTGTTCTGCGTATACATTGTTATGCTATTTAGTCCAGTCAATAAAGAAGTTGTATAAACTTAACAAGTTAACAAGGCCTGGGCATCGTGCGGGGTAGTTGTGTAACACACACACACTATCAGCAGTAATCGCTTTCATTTTGACAGTTCAACAACATTCATTGCGTTATTTAAGTTGTTGAGCAGACAAATTTTTCGAACATTATGTTATGAAGCAATTTCTTTCAAAATTATTCAGATTGTGATTAATTGTGTGTTACGTAATAAGGGTGCTGAGCTGTCTCCCCCGCTAATAATCTTGCTGACCAGCTATGAGTTCACGAGCACGAGTTCTTTAAGTACATTCGAGAAGAAGGATAATTGTTACTGTCTTTTAAAATTATACTCTTTACGATTATGAGTGAAACTTTTTGCCAGGTACAAAGATACGAGGCCGCATCTACCATCTACGGACCAAACACACTGGACATATTCCTGAACAAATTCAGACAGTTCGCTACTGCCGCTATTCAGGTATGTACCGACAAAAGCATGGTAACACATGATGAAGGAACGAGCATCGGTCGAATTTTCACCACATTGCACGTCTTGGCGATTTCTGGCATTCCTCGCATAGTTATCGGTCACCAGGAAATCATTTTTAATGGTCTGAAAGTTCAAAATTATTTGCGAGTGACTTGGTAAACCTTCGAGTTTTCCAGACGACTCTCGAAACCGTGAATGAAAATATCGTGAGGAAACCGACATGTCCTAGAACCAAAAATACGGTTGTGGATTACGGCCCACATCGAGAGGAGGTCTGTGTCCCAGCAGTGGAAACATTATAGGCTGATTATGCATGTCAAGTTCTGTTTCATTAGAAAAAGGAAATTATTTTAAGTAAAATATGCGAAATTCTTTCAAGTCCCAAGATCCCCACGTCATCTTTTCCTCCAGGGCACCGACGTGCCAGCCGGACCGGAGCCGGCAGACAACCGAGGCCGGATCCTGTCCCTCATCACACCCGTGGTCTTCGACAGATCTCCCACCGGCATGAACTTCGGACACTGTCTGCAGCAGCCGGAGAAGAGAGTCCGGAGGGGAGAACTCGTTTCTGCGACCTTTGTAAGAAGACTTTATTATTTATAAACTCACGCTTTCTTCCCATGGGGTTAGCAGAAAATACAGATGCAACTGCTATTTTATTATTTCTGCACAGCAGTATTGAATTATTTTGTTACACACCTGTGCAGCGGTGATTGGGCACACACTGATGTATGTTCGGGAAAAACCTCGAATTGTGTTGAATAGACCCGAACATGATTCAGTGAGGGTAGCTGTCGAACGAAGTTTGTTGATCCGCACGAGCCGAATCGGCCCTTTGCCACGTTGTCTTGGTGAACGAGTGCTGCACTTTCATTTGTATTTCGCTTTCTAGTTATGCAAACAAATTGTTCAACCGTGTTGATTTAACGGGCAAGCTTTATCAAAGGCTAAGAATTTTTTTTAATGATTCCTTAGAAATTTTAGCTTTTTCATTCTTGTTCAGACCATATCTTTAATTAAAACCTTCATTTATTCATTTATTTATGTATGAACTATGGATGACTTACAGCTAGAGCAGAATAAAATTTGTTTATGTGAGACTGATAGCCAATTAAGTCTTCACTTCTAAAAACAGATTGGAAAGAGTGCGAACAACACAACACAGCTACCAAAAAAATAGAAAACGAAAAACAGTCTATCATTCAAGTATAAAATAAATTCATATTTCATATTAAATAATAAAAACCTAAACATACAAATCTTAATTTTAAAAGCCAAGGCTCAGGCACTTTCTGGCCGAGGACACACCTGTTATGAAAGGATCAAAATTTAACTTTCTACTTGCACGCACTATAAATGAATTTAGGCTGTAATTCGTTGAGATAAATGGAACCCGCAACGGTGCATTCATCGCTTCGACCTTCCAGGAACGTTAAAATAAAATTTGGATAGAATATCAGAGTTATTAATAAAATTACTGAAAATTTTAAATAAAAAAAAACAGTCATAGATTTCTTGCCGATTGATTAGGGGTAATATACTAAATACTTCTTACAGAGGTTAAGGTAATCTTCAGACCGGTAGGGAACTTTCTGAAGATAACACAAATATTTGATGAACCTTTTCTGGATGCTCTCTTACGATCAATGTATTTGTGATAACATGGATTCCAGATTTCAGACGCGTATTCGAAGTGGCTTCTAACAAAAATACAGTAAAGATTTTTAAAGTTTGGCCTGAGTGAAGTACTTGGACAGTCGCATTATGAAACCGAGTGCTTTAGCGACTATGTTATCGACATGAAATTCAAACGTAAGCTTAGAATCTAAATAAAAATTGGTTCAGAAATGAAAATTGGATGCTAGAGTAAAAGCAAAAGCAATATTAATGTGTTTTTTAGGTGGCAGCCAATCCTCGTAATGCTCTGAAGCAGGAAGAAAGTCACGCCGTGGTGGAGCGCTTCGAGCTGACGGAATGGGTGGTCGTCGCCAACGATGCTGAGTGGGACACCAAGTAAGTATACCTCCTCACTATGTTCAGTCAAGGCTTAGAGCCATCATCATCAGTTTTAGGCATGGCCTTTGATGTACAAGTTACGTGTACCTGGATTGCGTTACTGGTATTATTTGTTCGCTCACCAGCCCTGACATATCGAGACTTTCTGTCTTTAGAGCCGGTCCTTGTTCTTGACATGGAAATATATCTTGATTTGCAACGTTTTGTCGTACAAGAAAATGCTTATCTGGAGATCATTATTGATTCACCACTGGCCTCCAATATTTATTTATTTATTTATGTTAGAAGTGGCCACCACTACATGAAGTATTTATATAATTTATACTTCAAGCACACAAATATACAGAACCGAACTATAATTAACTAATATTATCTTGAAATCTAATGTTATTTTCCTTGCCAGGTTCATGTGGGAGCGTGTATCAATGATCACAGGCACGAGTCGAGTGACGTTTGAGTGGAGGGTACCAGAGGACGCCATCTTTGCTCCGCACCGCATCGTGTACCACGGCGCGTCCAGGACACTGCGGGGGATCATCAGGCCGTTCCAAGGAGTCAGCGATAGCTTTCAAGTTTATGAATGACGTGAAGAGTTATAACCATAGAGTTATAGTAATGAAAATTTTAAATTATAGCGTTATAAGTTTTTTTTGGCGCGTGGCCAATATCAGAACTGACGCCGCCGACTTGTTTTTGCATTATATTTCACAAAACAATTATTAAGTTAGTGTTGACAGATGACTGAATTAAACGTTTAGACTAAACTAATTAAATACATCGTTTTTTTCTGTCTAGTGTTTTTAGTTGACAAGAATAGAATGTTGTGTGAAATATGTATAAATACTTCAAGTAGTTTAAGATATTAAACCATAAAGACCTATTCTTTCTTCAATTTCTGCTAACCATTGTAGCTTGAAGAAAAGGCGAAACCATCTCTATGCCTTGGATTCAATTTGAATGTAAAAAATTATTTATCCTAGGCATACGTTATTAACTGTTATTTTGAGAAATGGACTTCCATTTACACTGAAGATACATACTGCATTTATATTGTGTTAAGTTTTATATAAAAAAATAGTCTAAATGTACAGTGTTATATGATATTATTAAATGTCACTTATTTTCAAAAATATGTTAAGTATGTGTTTATTTTTAATTATCAAACATAAACTTTGACAATATCCAAGCATTCAACTGTGTTTAACCTAACCTAACCACACCGGATGCAGTTACCCCCTAATTGCATAACAAACTATTAATCACAATCTGAATCATTCTGAAAGATATTGCAAATCCTTTTCTTCATATATTTGAAAAATTCATCTGCTCAACAACTTAAATAATGCAATGAATGTTGATGAATGACAAAATGAAAGCGATAACAACTGTTAGTGTGTGACGGAATTGCCCCGCTGATGTAGAAAAATACCAGCTTTAGGTACATAGCACGAGGACGAATGTGCGTTGAATCAGTTACTTTAGAGACCATGAAATCGAAACTACGTTTGTTCAAATCTCATGCAAATGCATTTCGTTCTTTGAAGGTTAGATTGAATTGCCAAGGGGTCGGTCAGTCAGAAAGATTAAGCTCGTTGCCCATTCCAAAGCATAGTAGATACATATGGAGAAGAACGGGCAAGAATCTCCACGGACACGCTAAAATAGAATAAATGAACGAATGCGTGGTTTGACCAGACTCGATTAATCGAATGAACCCCAAGATTTACACTAGCCCCTGAAGTCTCATGCTTCATGGTGCTACAAACACCATTGCATATCAAGAAGTAGACCGGCGCGCGATTAAATGGTAGGGAGGACGTGCCCCTAGGATAGGAGGGATTTTGAGCCTACGAAGTATGCACCCTTTTTTTTTTGTTCCCGGGGTGGAAAATCCTCATGGAAGTCCTCCGCCCTGGGGCGGGCGGAGGGGTCTGTCAGACTCTTACTGACTAAAAACCAGCCCGGTGTTCCATCTCACACCTACGCCGGGGTCGTGGGAACACATAATTCTTCCGCAACCCCGGCTGGTGCCGGCCCGCTTGCGCGGGTCCCGTCTCGGGCGGGGGGAGTGAGGTGTACTCCCCCCGCAACGTCTGTGAGCGGCGCACGCGGAACACTACGCGCGCCGCCTTCTCGGGTCCTGATGTTGGGGGGCGACGGATGTCCCCGAATCCGTCGCCCCTGGGCCCATTTAGGGGGGCCGGAAGAGGGCATTGTCCGCCCTCCTCCGACGCCCAGTGCGTCTGCTGCGGGCCGGGTCGAGAGTCGAAATCTCTCTCTCCCTTTCCGCAGCCTCCTTCTGCGAGATGACCGATTCGCAAAAGGAGACCACTGCGTCCCAGGACTCTGCGCCGCCGACCATCGCGTTCACGACGGCCGGCAGCGACAGGTCGTTGCCTACTTCGGTGATGAGGGCACGGCGCGGCTCCTCCCAAGCGGCACACTCTGCCAGCGTGTGCCACGCCGTGTCCTCCCGGCAGTCGACGCAGTGGTGACACCGGGCGTCCGGCTCCCTGTTTATGCGACACAGGTGCTTCCCGAAGCAACCATGCCCCGAGAGCACCTGCGTCGCCCGAAACGTCAGGGAGCCGTGCCTTCTCCCGAGCCAGCGGTCGAGCACTGGCCGGATCGCCTCGATGGCGGAATGGCGGGTGATGAGCCTCACCCGCCATTCCGCCACCAGGACCTCGCGGAGCTGCAACCGACGCTGCTCGACATGTTGCTGCATCGGTCGCTCGCCCCGCTCCCGCGCTGCCGCGTCAGAAATTAAAATAAGCCGTGGCAGCTAAGAGATGGCCAGTCCCTACTGACGGAGCCCGTTCACGAACATGACGTAAGGATCAGCTCCATTCAGCTCAACCATTTTGAAGGGGAACTTAATGATCCAACACACACGCCACCACCAGCGAGATATTTGAGTGAGTATGACATCCTCTCAGCCGCCAGGGCACATTCAAGTCAATGAAAGACGTACCCAGTAAATGGTAGCTTTATAGTACGTACCTAAAAAGTGCTCACAAATGTGCTTTGCACTTATACAATACTAAAAGATTGAATTTATACAGAGCAAAGATAGTTTTTACAAACTTCAGCAGCTCCAACAATATTTTCGATTGCTAATCAATTGTATAGGCGCCCTTGTGGAGCAGAACCCGCGTTGAGCCAAGCATTTTTGTCAGCGATGTAATCCCGTAATGCGTTTGTTTAAACTTCATTTCATTCAGTTAGAGAACGTGGGGAGGTATTTTATTGTAACATTTTAAACAGTACCCCATGACGGATGAATCTACTTGTGCCAGTCTGAAACCTGTTTGAACTAATTGGCCCCATAACACAGGCATGTCTCCAAAACATATGATGCAGACCAAGTATATTAATTGTTTGTTTTAAACTGAAATAGACTAGCCTCGCTGTTTCTACATTATTAAATTTACTGTTTTTTTACAGCTTAAGCTGCTTGACTTAGCCGTCTTGCAAGAAATGTTAAATGAGGAACCCATTGCAGACGTGAGTCGAGCGTGATCCCTAAGAAAACAGTATATCAACAAATTCTAGTTTCTCTTCATTCAATCCAATGTCACAATGGCAACTTTTAACATTCGGCAAAGCAAACCTTATGCATTTAGTTGTTTTCCCATTTAATACTACATTATTAGCAGTAAACCAATTTTGCAATACCTGCAGTAGGTCGTTATTTACGTCGTCAAGATTTGATGCACGCGTAATCTTAAAAATTAAGAAAGTATCGTCAGTAAATAACACCATTTGTGGTTGTTTCTTTAAATAAATGGATTAGATCATTAATATATACTAAAAAGAGGAAAGGACCTAATATTGAGCCTTGTGGATCACCCATTTTTACTTTGAAACCTTTTAAATTGACACCATTTATTTGAACTTTTTGCTGCTTTTTATCTCACCGTGAAAACTTAGGTGAAGTGTGCGTGGAGTGAGCTGTCAGTGCCACTGATGCCAGGGATTGACCAAGACGGAATGACACTGACCGCTGACTCCACGCATGTCTTCACGGTGAGATTTTTACACAAATCGACATGCTGGGTAATAAACCCTACAAATTGAAGAACTGCCATTGGATCTAAGGTTAAATATAGAAAAATATATCAAAACCTTTATAGTATGACACAAGTAATCATTACGGGGAAATATTTAAAATATTTAGCAAAAGGTTAATGGAATAATTTTATGTTTGTAAGATACACAGATACATACACAGAAAAACAAGTACCTACCATGAGCCTACTTTGTGCCTACGATTTATAGCAAAAATCGTAAATGCGTCAAGAAATTCTAAATCATTTTCTACTTTACGACAAACAACGTAAGGTCTGTTTCTAGCAGTTTGTATTTGTGGTTAGCAGCTAGCTAAATATAAAGAACACCTTTTCTTTGCTTTACAATGACCAGTTTCCTTTTAGAGCAAGCTTGTTGTCCTGTTCAAGTAGAATGCTATACCAGGCCACTCAGAAAGTATTGCGAAAAAAAGTTTTTATGTATGAGGACTGGCCAGTTATAGTCTATTTTGAAAATAGGATTATTTGTTAGTAAACATATGTTTTTACGTTCAAATTTCAAAATTTCCCCTCCACATTGTTTGCGAGCTAATTTAAATTATAGTGTATCATTACAAAATGGATCGCGCCGGGAACGGTTTCGCACTATGATTTTTTACGATTTCAAGTGTCATCTGAAACCGGACGAATTGTACGATAGACTTCAAATAGCATTCATGCATGAAGGACCTTCTAAGACAACCGTGTATCGCTGGTATAACGAATTCAAGCTTGGTCGACTAACTTTAGGGAATTAAGAAAGAAGTGGTCGCCCTTTGACGGCTGTTACGGAAGAAAACGTGCTAGCAGTGAAAAATTTTATCCAAGACAATAGGCGAGTAACGTATCAAGAGATTCAGCACATACTGCTGGTTGGATTGGGAAGCCTTCACGAAATTCTACACGTGCATCTTCGCGTGAGAAGGATAGTTTCACGCTGGGTGCCGCACAACCTCACCGATGCTCTGAAGCAGGCCCGGGTGGATTCGTGCCGTGATATGATAAACAAATTCAAAGCTGGTTCGACTGTAATGTGTTTATGACATCATTACAGGTGATGAATCTTGGATTTATCAATCCGATCCAGAAACGAAGCGCCAGTCGACGGTTTAGGTGTTTCGAAACGAATAAACGCCTACCAAAGTGAAGCGATCTAGAAGCTGGGGTTAGATTTTGATCGCGAGCTTTTTCAATTTGACCGGCTACTTGGTGTCAATTCCTTTACGGAACCAAAGAAGCATCCACGCTGAATGATAAACTACAAAATGCTTTGCAGAAGTTTTCTCTGTTGCGAGCAACAAGCGATCAAACACGGTTCCGCGGGCTACTCCTCCACCACGACAACGCGCCTTCGTACACCGCGCTCAAAACGAGGAGTTTCTTGCCGGCTCTTCCTCCATAGAAAACGACTACTTGGAACCGTGCACCTAGCTTCTGACGTTTCATAAGTGCCCATGTAGGTTTATGTGAAATAAAATATTTTGATTTGATTTGTGTTGAAGTAGGTAGCCTAGTGAGCTGTTGCTTGCAGTAGGCGAAGAAGGCTTTTCATCATCATCACATACTGATGAACCGCGTAACAATAATTTTGTTGTGTCAATTTAGAATGGCGATAATAAAATGGGTAAACAAACATTAAAATTTCTTATCCTTCAGATTGCTTAGTATTTGTTATTACATTGTTGGCGATAACTTTTATGACTTGCGCAAGATAAACTTTGTTCTTTTATTTGCGTTTTGCGTACCTAGATTTATATTTATATGGGTGATGCTAAATCCAAAGAAACGTGAACCTAAGTTTAAATAATTTCGTCTCAAGCTGTTTTCTATGAATCAACATCTGCCTAGCAATAGGGTCCCTTAAAAAATACCCCTTGTTAAGACTGGTTGTCCTTCGGGCTTCTGACGACCCGTAACGGCTGCCAAAGATCCAGGAATGCCGACTCCAACTGCTTAACGGGCTTTCCGTGGCTCGGAGTGGTCTCGGTATGTATACATGGTCACCCATCCACAGACCAACCGTGGCAAGTGCAGCGTAACCTGATCGATCGACTCATGCAGCTGTTATTCCTTAGACATAAGTTTTCTTTGAACATGTTACAAAATGATGTAAAATCAACAAAAAAAAATACTAAGCCCAAATGCTGAGGTGTACTAAGATCGGGCCTATTTTCCAAGAACCCAAAAAGGAATTTAAAGCCTAGCTTTGCAGTACTGAGCAAGATTAACACGTTACTGAGAGACGAACCAATTCAACCAATAGGATAATCGCAAAACACAAGTGAAGTGAGTTGCTTCTGGCCATACCTTCACACTGGCCATAAATAAATAAAATCCATTTCTGGATTTGTTATTTGTTCTATTTATTGTTTACACTGAGAACCAGCAACAGATGAAGCTGGGGTATTTTAAATTTTTGACAATATATTGATAAGTCAGGGGTCATAAACTTTGTGTTGATAATGATCTTATCTCTTTCTTATGTAATTGTTTGACTTGGTTCAGTCTGTTATCGTGAGCAGTGCTGGACGCAGTTTTAGAGGTAAGTCGTGTTGTATTTGTTTATTAGTAACGAGTTGTAAAGGAAATTAATAGATATTGGTTGTGGTTGTGGTACCTACATACTGAGTTGTTGTATTATAGCAAGTTTATGACGCTGGGAATGACAAGCAAAAAGGCCTAAAATTTTATATCAGTATTTAAATGGCATCAGAGAACTTATTTGGCTAAACAAGTAGGAAAATGCTATTATAATATAGAACCATTTTACACAGATGTATAGGCAATTCTTTTTTTTTTAAACAGATGTCTTCAAACAAGCCTGTAACGAAGAAGATCATAAATTCGCCAGAATCATGCGTTGATGACAACCTGCGAGGAGTGGTGGCCACCTACCCGTCCTTGCAGCTGCATCCCAAGCACAGGGTCATCACTGTCAGGCAACAGGTAACGACATCAAAATAACGCGGTGAGATTTTTTTACGCAATGGATCTTCAACGTACTTTCAAAATAACACAGTGTGTTTTTTCGACGCGCTGGGATGCATTCTGTTGCATTCCCAATGCTCAATTCAACACCGAGAGTTCAAATTCAGTCCGTGAGAACGTGGTCTAACAAAGCATCACGCCTAAATTCCACGATGGGGTAGGCAGTGTTGAATAGTACCATCAGACACATTTGGCATGTTTCCATTTTAAGTTCCATGTCATGGGGAGCCTATTGCCATCAACCGTGCAGTAGTCCAAACTCCAAGCTAAAACCCAATTATTTAACCCTTTGAAAGATCTGCAAACCTAGAACTCCTTTTTACTACTGTGTGATCGTCGTAGTTGTGCCAATTTGCCACCATTAGAACTGGTATTGAAGGAAGATCAAATATCTTGTATCTCGTCTCCAAGTGTCAGTTGTTTGGGATCCGATTTTGAATATTGGGCTTTGATTGTAACATTTTTGTTTTTTGTTTTTAGA
This sequence comes from Dasypolia templi, assembly GCA_963555695.1. Lineage (NCBI taxonomy): Eukaryota > Metazoa > Arthropoda > Insecta > Lepidoptera > Noctuidae > Dasypolia > Dasypolia templi. The sequence goes on along the minus strand of OY743137.1, from coordinate 3,691,606 downwards.
GTGACACTGGCAGAGTAGCAATTCTTGGAGGTGGTGGTTCAGGACATGAGCCTTTTGCTTCAGGTAAGAGTTTGTCATTTTTTATTTTTAATATGTGACTTGGAGGTGGACTAAGAAAGAAACGTAGAAAAAACTTTGATTTGCGGTTAACATGCGAAGCAAACGACGACACAAACACAAAAAATAATAAGTTGGGGGAAAATATGTGTCACATCCACCTGACCTTATGCGAGACAGAACCCCAGCGCTGGTTTTCAGCGACAGCCGGCGTTAACGTGCAAACGCTAAGTTAAGTAAATATAGAATGGATACCTAGTTTAAGTGTTTACATAAACAATATTTAAAAATGTCCAATGTCCAGCAGTGGACGTCTCGCAGATAACTGCTACTTATAACCTTATGCTTACTTTATTTTTATCTGCCAGGGTTCGTGGGAGCTGGTCTCCTGGACGGAGCAGTAGCTGGTGGGGTGTTTGCTTCTCCTCCGACCGGACATGTCCTGTACGCGATAGCACAGCTGCACAAATATAATTCAGGTAACAAAACAACATCCTTCTCTTTCTAACTTAGGGTCCTACTTCACTCATGTTTATGTCATCACTCATCATAGTGGATTCTTTAGTGCATGTCTACCTAACTAAGTGCCTAAACATTTGGTTAGAAACTGGTAAGCGAATTCATAGCCCACACGTTGTGTTGTGTCCTCTGTCTCGCTCAGGGTCGTAGCATTAAGCTGAGCGATGGCCTTTTTGCGTGGATGTGACGCATATTTTCCCCCATCTTGTTCTTTTTGGTGTTTGTACTCGATCACTGTTTGTCACATGTTTAACGGAAATAAACGTTTTTTCTTTCTTTCTTTTCTTCTGATTCTATCAATTAAAAGCAAAAATATTAGTTTTATCAATATTGTAACCAAATTTAATGCAGTATAATAAAGATTAAATATCTTTAAAACATTACGCCTGTAGATATTCACCGAATTGCGGGCTGCCACTACGATTTTATAAATAGAAAACGCTTTTGCCCAACCCGCACCCTAACTACACAAACAATTAATCACAATCTGAATCATTTTGAAGGAAATTGCTAATTCATTGCATCCAATGTTCGAAAAATTGGAACATTGGATGACTGATCAACAACGTAAATAACGCAATGTATGTTGTTGAACTGTCAAATGAAAGCCATTACTAATGATAGTGTGTAACGCAATTACCCCGCAGGACTCCACGAGTTTGTTTCGCCATTTGTTAAAAGGGGTAGTCAGATAGGAAATGTCCACCATCTAGCTTTATTTTTTTATTCTGACGTGAATGTGCCGATTTCAACAATGAAACTGAACGCGATCAACACATCTAAAACGTGTTCAAAGCTGTCAATGTCAATATTCCGCAGAAAGTAATGACACTGGCAGCTCTTAAACCTACTTTATGTGCTGATTGCTTTCAGTTTCATTGGTGAAATCCACCCTAACAATTTTCAGGCGGAGTTCTGGTCATCATCGGAAATTACACAGGAGACAGATTGAACTTCGGCAAAGCTATAGAAAAAGCAAAGATTTTGGGAATCAAGGTTTGTTGCCGTGGATATCCGTAGCAGCACTATTTAATAATGAAATTTTTAATTTGAAATTTTTCTTCTTTTTATTTAAGTTTCTAATTTCTCTCAAAAACAACGTTCTTATGTAATGGTTGATTTTCATTTTCTACCAAAGCATTTGATGGAATCGTGATGATTTTGGTAGAAACACCCATAATGTTTTTTTTTTCGAAACAGGTTGAAGGTCTTATTGTTGGTGAGGATGTTGCTTCCAGTGAAAATAAGACAGGAGGACGTAGTATGGTCGGAGAGGTGTTGTTTTATAAGGTAAAGCTTTTCATTATACTTCCTTTGTCTTCGTCGTGTTGGCCCAGCTTCTCAGGCACGCGGTTGTGAGTTCTAATACGGAAGGTACCAATGTGACTTTGAAGTTTGTCGTAGGCATCACTGATATCGGTATATATAAAACGTCGTAAGGAAACCTGCACAATGATATTGCAAATCCATTGCTTCATATGTTCGAAAAATTTGTCTTCACATCAAAGTAAATTACGCAATGAATGTTGTTAATCTGTCCAAATGAAAGCCATTGCTACTGGTGTGTTACGCAATTTACGAGTATATGATGACTTATATTAGAAATGTTCGAACTAATAAAGTAATTTCAAAGAAGTCATTGTACAATGAAATAATCGCAAAAATCTGTAATATCGACGGAAATGTGAAGAAGCTACACGCTTTAAGAGGTGGGTCGTGACGTCACTTATACGATAGTGCTGTCTTTGTCTAACAGTTTGTTTAAACGTTTCTTTTTACTTGTTATAATATTTAAAAGTTTTCCTTTTTGTAAGTATTTGTTACTTATTTGGGAACAAATATTTTTTCACTTCAACATTAAAAAAATGTCCACATCCCTATTACCCTGCTGGACTTATAACTAATGGATATGTCTGAAATCGCCAATCCGCCTTGAGCAAGCGTGGTGATCAATGCTCATGCCTTCTCTGTATGATGCCTTTGCCCTGCAGTGGGACAATAATAGGCTAAACTTAATCTTCTCAAGTGCACAAGCATATGAAGCATAGCTCCTCTGATAAAGTGGGTTAGCCTAATTGCCATTAATCGGACACAAATGAGAGCAGTGGTGGCCCAGTGGTAACGGCCGCGACTTACGAGTTGTAGGTTCGAACCCAGACAGGCGCTTTACTTTGTGCAAATTTTTTCATCACAACTGCTCTCAAAACAGTGAAGGGAAACATTGTAACCGGCATGTCCTAGAACCAAATTCGAAAAAATATGTGTTTACATCTACCAACCCTCACTGGGCCCGCGTAGTGGATTACGGCTTACTACCTCTCACCGAGAGGAGGCCTGTGTCCCAGCAGAGCGAACATAAGATCATTATAGGCTGATCATATGATGATTGACACAAATCCGTCAAGATTTGTCAGAGCTACTACAATTGCATTTTTCCCAACCTGAAGATCGAACCCATGGAGGAACCCAGGCGTCACGCTTAGTCGCTTACGACCACGAAGCTGCTTCTGAGTAGTAGGTACTGCTGACTGATATCTTGTTTATTTATTCCCAGTTAGCTGGAGCATTGGCAGTGAGAGGCTTCGATCTGGCCGCTATCCGCAAAGAAGCGGTGGAGTTTAACAAGTACATGGCTACCTTGGGTGTCTGCCTGAGTGCCTGCTCATTACCTGGTAGGTACTCCTTTTATGGAGAGACCCTAAGCCGTAACTATACTTACCCTCATGAAAATCTATGCGTAATGTGCCTTTAATAAATGTAGATGGTTAGTTATTTCATACTTTCGTGTTCGTATGTAGTTGGAAAAAACTAGCCATATGATGATGAGTTTCTCCTACTTTCTCCAGAAAATCATAGAATAATGTCATAGAAATTTCATACAATTCAGGCGAGGATTCAAAGAAACATTTCAGTATCTTCTTTCGCCAGGTCAGCCACCACTTTTCGAGATAGCTCACGACGAGATGGAGCTAGGCGCAGGAGTTCACGGAGAAGCCGGAATCGAGAAGATGAAGATGGGCACCGCAAGGGAAGTTGTCGCTATGATCCTTGAGAAGGTTCGTTTAATTTGAAGTTGAACAACAACAAAAAACATACAGGCTAAGATCTACACACAGGGTTATAAAATTATTCAGTTTAGTGTTCCTACACACGAGCGGCACTCGTTAAGGGCAGAGACAACTGCAGCCGTCGCTGTCGTCGACAACGGGCTGCTCGCGCTGCCGTTGACGTGTGCCGCTCGTGTGTATGAACACTATGATATGAATACTAACGTCTAGATTGTCGTGTCCTAAGAAAAATGGGCACAAAAACCATAGATACCTACCCAATATTGAATCAGACCATTCATTCCTATCTGATTCATACCAATACTAAATAGATTTCTCCTGTCCTCAATCATGATAAGCTCTACTCCGAATTTAAAGTTCAGGAACCTAGCAATATTTTTTGAATAATTATGTTTTTACCGATTGTTTTCCAGATAATTTTACACCTGAAGCTGGTCGCTGGCAACATGGTATTCGTGACTGTTGGTAACTTGGGAGGAACCTCCGTCTTCGAGATGAACATCATCAGCGCCGAGATCAAAGATCAGTTAGGTATATCCAATTCCTTATGAACTGCAAGAAGTATGTCCCAGAGAAGAGGCAGTAAAAAAATACGTAGTTAAAAATATTCAAATTAGGCTGAAACTCAGAACTTTTTGAAACATAACTTCTTAGCCCCCAAAACTCTTACCCTTGCCGACCTTTATTCAAAAAACTCCTCAACTGATTTCCATCCGAGTTCAGATCGTCGATAGTGGCATAATCCTTTACGGTTAAGCTCGACCTACGCTATTTGGGATATAACTGGGTCCTTATATTCTTACAAACAGTTCAAGTAACCATCTCACTATTCCACAGAAAGTAAAAAAATCTCAGTGGAGCGCATATTCTCTGGGCACTTCAAGACGTCTTTAGAGATGCAAGGCTTCCAGATCTGTCTGCTGAAACTGCCCAAGGATAAGGGAGACCTATGGCTGGAGTTGATGGACGCTCCCACGGGCGCGGGCGCCTGGACTGGTGGACAGCTGTCGGTGAGGAGTGAAGGACATCATTTGGATGATAATACGCTGCTGCAGGCTGATGGGAGGAAGGTGTGTCTTTATGAGGTTTTTCGTTATTAGAAGATATAAATCATCATCATCGTAATCAGCCGATAATGTTCCCACAGCTGGGACACGTGCCTCCTCTCGGTGAGAGAGAGTAGGCCGTACACTATGCGGTGATGAAATTATTTACATAAAGTAAAGCGCCTGTCTGGGTTCAAACCTACGGCCTATAACACGTAAGTCGCGGTCGTTAACATAGCCACCACTGCTCCTAAAGGTGTGGACTGGGACGTTATAATGCTGGCCGTCATTTTTATATTTCGGTGTTTTTTCGTCTAAAAAAGCTAATCTTAAAACTTACTGACACTATCCTCGCGTCTCCGGAAGAGCTTGCAGCAACTTCATAATAGTATTGAATGCCAGACTAAGATTTCATCAAAAGATTCCTTAACAGTCGACCTGTTATCTTAGACTCTGTAAGAATTGTCAGTGATATGCAAGGAATTTGATTTTGATCCATTCACAATTAGTGTGAATTCGGCCAGAAGGTGCTTAAGCCTCAATTTTTTTTAGTAGCGGTAGGTTATATTGTGTAGTTTTTATTATTTTCTCTTTTATTTCAGTCATATGATTGTTAACATAGTATTTATATAGCTTCTTATGTTAAATAAGGCGATGTGTTTTTTGTTTGCTCGCACCATAAATAGCTTTTATGAGTGCGCGAGGATTTGTAATTGGCTTTCTGGTGATGGTCTCCTTCTTTGTCTGTTTTAATTAGCTGGAAGTCCTCAATGTACTAAATAAATACCTTTAGGTAGGCTGCGCTTTATCGTGGTGACATATTGGGAAACTTGCACTACTTACACGATAACTTCGAGTAAGTCAAGATGCCTCTGTTTACTATTTATTCTTCATAATACAGGGTGCCTCCGGACCAGTCCTTACACCAAAAGAGCAAGATCTACTCCGAGGCAGTCTGTTAGCTGCAGCTGATGACCTGACGAAGAGTGAAGCTCTACTGAACAGACTGGACTCAGGATGTGGAGACGGCGACTGTGGGATCACGCTTAAGCACTTAGGATTTGGTGAGTTTCTAGCTTTGTTGGTACAGCTTAGCTAAAAAGGGCTTCGGTAATGTTTGGGCCAAGCAAAAAAAAACCTCACATAAACCTACACGGGCGCCTAAGAAAAATCAGAAGCTAGGTGCATGGTTCCAATTGGTCGTTTCCTATGGAGAAGAGCCGGAAAGAACCTCCACGGTTACCCTTTAAAAATAATTGGCTTTTACAATATTTTCAAGTTACAGTGTTGATAGTTCTGGGAGGACAGTGTTAGCCTGTCAACAAGTACCAGGTGCTTATCTTTATACTGTGTAGGAAGATATTCACGGACATACTGATCTTTGAAAGATCGATCATATTACTCTTTTGTTTTGTGAGCATTTTCAGTTTTAATTAATAATCTATCTACGTCCATGGACCTATTGTATAGGAGGTAGGTACCAGATTCCTTCCACTTTTCAACAAAGTACCTACTTGTATAAAATATTATGTAGGTTGGTAGTATTAAGGACATTATTCGCTTGAAAGAATCGAAATTTAAAAATATTAAATATTTCAGCAATTCAGTCATATTTGAAGACAGCGTCCCTGCAGTATCCTTCACACGTGTTGTGGGATCTGTCAGAAATCGCGGAGACTGACATGGGAGGCACATCCGGAGGGATCTACAGCTTGGGACTGTCGGCAGCCTCTCAGGCTATGGCTAGGTGAGTGTCTGACTGATTATTATTTTCACGCAACGCCCAGTGCTGACCTAGACATAGTAATTAAAACAAACCGGCCAAGTGCGTGTCGGATGACGCACTATGAAGATTTCCGTGGTTGGGGTGAATTTATCCCAGGAACAAACTTAACATTGTAGTTGAAAAACATGTTCTCCCATACATCGATAAACGTCACGGTCGTTCTCGAACTGCAAATGTTAGTGTGTAATCGCAAAAAATAAAAATATGTGTTAAAACTACAAATTAACGATTTTCGTATTTTTACTTTACTTGTGCTGTGTGTCAGACGTTGGTCTAGTGGTCGCAAGAGCTTACTTACTGCTGAGCACGAGGTCTTGGGTTCGATTCCCAGGTCAGGCAAAGTGTTATTGGGTTTTTCTATCTAGAACTTTTCAGTAGCAGCCCGGAGTCTGGATTTGGGCCCGGTTGATGGCAATTGGCTCGACCCCTGTTATATGGGACTTAAGCATAACTGGCGAAATGGGGGTGTGTACTATAGGTGTACTCTGCCTAACCCTTCGGGGATAATAGGCGTGATATAATGTTATGTTCTGCTGAGACCTTGCTTCTAGCCAAATTTCATGATTCTATGTCAACAGGAATTACCCTTTTTTGGTTTATTTGCGAGAGTCAAACTATGTCGCGTATATCGCTTATTTTTTTATTGCGTTGACTTAGATGATGTGGATTTGTTGTTTTTTTTAATGCATTTTTTTTTCGTTTTAATCATGATCTGGCAGTTTGAGTAATTTATGCGGCTTAACCAAATGTCCTTTCTTTGGTAATGTTCGTCGAATCGTTTAGCTCCTTTAGTTCTGTTTTGAGCTGCATGACAACTGACAAATGCGTGCACTGACTGGACAGGCCCACTCTTTCTGTGTGGTTCTATCCTCAAAAGACCATTTCAGACACCAATCTACATGGTCTTCACATGACCTGACCAAGATTATATCTGGACTTTAAAAGAGACTGTGACCTCTGAGTTTGTTTCGGCCTTTCTTCTGAGAGTAGTCGGATAGGAAACGCCGATCTCATCTAGTTTATAAAATATGATTCACGTGTAAAAGTGTTTGTACAAAGCATTAAAAAAAAGCATAAATAAATCATTTATCATTATCACAGAGGCTTGATTTTTTTGTGCTCAAAGGGGCCGTAGACCTACTTATTTGAAATTAATATCAACTTGATACTTAGACGCTTTCCTGAGAAAAAGGGTCTTGACAGACTGACAGACGACGAACGAGACAGAGAACGAAGTGATCCTATAAGACAATGTTTTTATCTAATTACTTGGATCTGACAAAGAAACTTGCTAACATTAGGTAGGCTGACCAAGACTATTAGAATAAGAAAACCGAGTAGAATGTTGCATATTTGTCCCTACCTGTAATGTTTGCAGAAGACGTCATGCTCATGACTTAAAGCTGTCTAACTTAGTGTATCTTTTTTAACACAGTCTGTTGTTTCCAGTGCTAAAACAAACGACGTCGCGTCATGGCTGAGAGCATGGGAAAGTGGTATTCAGGCGATTTCCAAATATGGAGGGGCGGAACCTGGTGACAGAACTATGGTAAATACCAAAAATAAATACCCGAAGAGGGAAAAGGGTTTATTCAGGTGTATCTAATTAAATTAGCATGCGATACTTCGCAGACGTGGTGGGTATATATGTCAACATGATAAAACAAAAATAAATTAATTTGATGATTCTTATTGTGGGGTCATCGACCTAAGTATTTTAATATTCACTTGAAATATCAGTTTTTTTTTGTGTTAACTTCACAGACGTGATTGATATCGATATGTAAACACGATAAAATTAACATTAACATTATTAATATAAAATTCACATTAGGAGGTACTCAATTCGTCTTTTTTTATATGTACATTATGCAATATCTCCGGCTATTGTAGATCGATTTCGAAAATTCTTTTTTAATGGATAGGGTATGCCTCAGGGGTGGTAGGTACCCTGTTTCGTGTACCCCAAGTTTTTTTTTAAATAATTTCCTTTGATCTCCACAGTTAGACACATTACACAGTGCGGCCGAGGCTTTCAAACAGAACCTCAGCGATGATCTGAAAGTGTTACTCAAGAAGACTATAGCAGCATCTGAGACTGGAGCAAAGGCCACCGCTAAGATGGTTGCGAGGTAAGATTTTTAGTCCAAAATAATTAGGAAATACTATAGAGGTATGAGAAACAGGTGTTGTGTCTGTTGGGCACCTGCCCGCGACTAGTATTAGGACGTTGCATTGTTGACCTATGCTAGTTGCGCGGTAAACACTGCTTGCGCGATGCAGGATTTTGCGTGACATCAGTGTGATGCTCAGTCAGATGCTCAGCATCAGTGTGATGAGTAATAATAAAGCTGAAGAGTTTGACTATTGTTTGTTAAAAAATTGCCAAGATATTAACGTTTTTAAAATAAATGTTAGACAAGGACAGCACTTCATGTAACTTCATACTAGCGCCGCACATTCTCCGTACCGTGCGACAAGGACGGGAATAATCCACTCCAAAAACTTATAAAGCGTGTATCTTCTCTATATTTACACCGATTTAACAGATTTTTTCGATTAAGTATCTCATTATTACCATGCCTTCTTAGAAACTACATTATTTTTATGAAAATTGTTATTATTAGTCATCATCCCTATTTGATAGCCCAATTCTCGACGAAGGCTAAATTTTTTTTTAAGTGTACACACATATATATATTTATTTTTGTAGCCGTTTATAATAACTTATTTATTTATTTACTTATCGTTTTTTTTTTTTTTTAATCCCCTAGTAGGATTTATTGATGTCTGTATGTGTCCGTGGCATCATAACGGGCCCTGTCAGAATATCGGCGTGGCTTTTTTGTTTTTTAAATATCGCAGCACTATGCTGAGATAGGAGCCTTGTTGGCCTCGCACAGGTCTTTTTACTGTTTTTTGTTGTTTTTTTGTATGTTAATTCTTTTCCTTCATTTTATTTCTTTTACTATTTGTATTCCCTGTGCGTGTCCCAAATAAAACATTTCTCTTTCTTTCTTTCTTTATTTATTATCACGCTAGGACTCTAAGCCTTAGGAGAGAAGTGTAAGAAGTATGTAGAAATCGCGGACAGAAGCCAGTTTTTTATATATTCCTGACTAAATCATTTTCATGACTTCTCGTACCACCTTTCCCTCGTTTCAGATGTCTCCCTTGAATGTCAGATCCATCCGAATGATTATAGGTAAACTAATCACAATCTTTGTGTATTCTCAGAGCTGGCAGAGCGTCATACGTAGCGAGCGGGTACATCCATGACGAAGACGCAGGCGCCCGCGCAGCCGCGATATGGTTGCAAGCTATACTCAACTTTATTGTCAATAATAAATAAGTATCGTTTTTATTTGGCTGTTTATTTTTAAATTAATTTAAAAATAGGTTTATTGAATTCGTGAACCAGTGCACAGTTATAAATTTATAATAGACAGTTTATAATTTTTTCCTTTTGATTTGGTTTCATACAGGCCTGGACATTTGGCAATCGTTATCATAGCGTTTCGTATTTCTGCAACGACTTACAACAGAGACCTATGCCACAAAACTTAACACTATGGATGATGACAAATATTATAAATGTTCGAAAAAAATATGTAAATTCAAAGAAGAATAATTTATTTAATTTATTGTTAATATGAGATAATCGAAAAAATCTTTTAAATCCATGAAAATTTGAAGAAGCTCACTGTGAAGGTCACTTCTACGAAAGTAGCAGTCCTTGTCAAACACTTTCTTCAAAAGTTTTTATCTTGGCAATTTTTAAAGCTTTTACATTTTTTTAAATATTGTTTGCACTATTTGCAAACAATCATTTTTTTGACATAAAATAAAAATGAAATGTCATCATTCCAATTCATAAATCTTACAGGTGTCTGTATCACAAAATTCTAAGCCACATAATTATAACGGAAAAATGTCCACTACTGGGCCATAGGCTGCTGAAAAAATCTTACTAATATAAAAATAGTTGTGACAAGTCCAAAATGTATATACTTGTATTGCATAATCAGCCTATAACGTTCCCACTGCTGGGACCCAGATCTCCTCTCAGTTAGAGGGGATCAGTAGTGCTGTTCTGTAACAATCTCACCGTGAAAACATAGGCCGCATTCCGAGTTAGACCATAATCGCTGACAGCGCTCATATCGATAATTAGCGTTCCGATTTAGATACCACGAATATGACATGACAGCTGACAATTCGCTCATAGTGATATTTCCATAGGGCATGGTCGGCGTTCTCGCAAGATGGCGCATGTCATGACGTCATCTATGACGATTCACGGGACATCGTTATCGCGCTCACGCCAACTCGGAACGGGTGTAAGCGCGCTCAAATTGATTACATTCCAATTCGGAAAGCAGCCTTAGGTGAGGTGAGCGTGGAGTCAGCTGGCAGTGCCACTGATGTTAGGGATTTACCAAGACGGGGTGACACTGGCAGCTCACTCCACGCATGTCTTTTAAGTAAGATTTTTTAAGAAGATTAGAGTTTTTTGCTGATCCCCATAACTCAATGCCATATGTCCAAACTGGCCTGATTATAGTTTTATAGATAAGTATCTTATTTTCCATGGTGATGTGAGATCTTCTGCCTATTAGCCAGTTTAGGTTTCTGAGCCGTGTATTTAACTCATCGCGTTTCTTTTGGATATGAGTTTTCCATGTTTGCTTCCTAACAAGATGCATTCCCAAGTATTTTGCTGAATCTTGATGGGGTACAAAGTCGTTTCCAAGTTTAATTGTGGGAAGTTGTCTTTTCTCAAAGTAAAAGTGACATGCACTGATTCGTTGGAGCTGGCCTTGATACGCCACTTTTCCATCCATTTTTTGACTTTGTTCAAGTGACTCTGTAGAGCTCAAGACGCTACACTGGAGCTTTCATGGTTACAAAGTGCAGCGGTGTCATCAGCGAATGTGGGTGATAGGGTATGATCCATTGTCGGTATATCTGCAGTGTACATAAGATATAGAGTAGGGCCCAAAATGGAACCTTGCGGTACCCCGGCTTTTATATATTGAAAGGCAGAGTATGTCATTGTTTTTAACACTAAAAATTCTATCCTCCAAATACGATTTAAAACTAAAACTCATCGCATTTATTTCAATTAAACCATTACAGGCACTTTTGGATTGTCAAAGAGTCGGTCAGTTAGTCAGAAAGTTGAACCCCATTCCAAAACGTAGATTAACATTAAAAAAATATTAAAATATTCGTGTTGAGATGTCGATAACAATAAAGTCTGTGAAGATCTCACAAAAAAAAATAGATTATTTAAGTGAATACACTAACAGCGGTCGATGACCCCATAAAAAAACATTAATTTATTTTTTTGTTTTATCATATCTTGTTATCGACACCCACCACGTCTGCGGAGTTTCCCTATCTAATTTAATTTGACCCTGTTTAAATCGAGCACACAGCCTACTCCGCTTCCCTTCCATATCAAACGGTCCTACAAGCAAATATTTACCTAATAGCAAAAAGTCATATAAACGGTTCGATCAACAATAGCACTAGATTAAGGATTATGAACAAAAACAAATCGCTCAAGTGGCCGCGATTGCATATAACTTGATTACAAACCCTAACACTCAAACATAAGGTTAATTATCGTTTGCAATATGTTTATCGTTGACAAGATCAACAATATTAATGGAAAAGTTAAACATAATTTCAAAGCGATAAGGTGGAAAAATCTGTGTTGCAAAATAAGACCACATTATTTGTGGTTATTTTTCGGGCCGTTTTATCTACGCTCATCGGAAATCTCTAGTACTATTATTGATCGAAGTATAAACGGCGTAAAATCAGTATATTCTATAGAAAGAACGTGCTCTTTGTAGTCACGATGAAAATGGAGTTAAAAAAAACTCAGGTAGAACAATAAAATGTTTTTTAATGATCACAGTGGCAACATCTGGTCTAATTGAACTAATATTATATTATAAATAAATGTTATGAATTCATGTTAAAACATCCCGCTATACGCCTCCTTCCGCTCTCTAACAAATAAAGTATTTGTTAACCAATAATGGCCACACATTTTGACGTTTCTATACTCGGGGTTGCCATTAGAAAACGCAATGTCATTAATTATCTATGTCAAGTATTGTCTCATTATCATCAATTTCCTTTGCAGTACGAAATATCTTAAACGCATTTATTGTGTCATGTTTTTATTTATCCTACAGATATTTCGTCCAGGTTACGAGTCCAAGCATTATTTTCTGGCAATAGAGCATTTTTAAAGCATATATTGTACGAAGCATACAACTTGTCTCAAGCCTCTTATTTATAGTCAACGAAAGTGGCGCAAAATGATTAAATAATAATGTAAATATTTAATCATTAATATTATTTCAGAAACATGATTTCTTGTTGCTAGCAACACTCAGTGTTCCCAGAAATAAATAATTATATTGCTGCAATAACTTTTGTTTACCTTAATATATATCGGATATTTTAAAATTACAATTCGTACGTTTACAATGTAAACTCGTCACAGTCCAGGTTTTTGTTCTAGTGTCATTGACTACATTTTAACTTTTGTATATTTGTAGATCTATAAAAAATAAAAATTATGCGTCTTTTGTCATCTTATTGTCTATTAAACTGTTATTGTAACTCTGTGATGGCAGTATGATGTAATTCATGAGGTTCGGTTAATATTAATTAAAAAATTAATTGATAAAATTTAATTTATTGTTTTTTTTTATTTGGGAAAACTAGAATCTGAAACCTAAGGGCGCCTACGTATCTGGAGTTGGTTCAGCGTAAGCGTAGAACGTAAACTCAGCTTAGACGTTGAGGAAACGCGACAGTAACGCTGGGCATACTCGAATCGGGTCAAAAATCTGTTGCCGTATTTCCATTCTACGACCCTATAGTTTTGAATCTGAATGACGCTTGAACATTAGCTGATGCAATACTAGTGTAGAAATAAATGGAAATAATACGGGTTGGTAGCACTGCCAGACAAGACCCTCATGCAAATCGAATTTAAAACATCGTTCTGTTTCTTTTTACCGTTTGAAGATGAAAGACAGAGACAGAATGATAATTTAAGTAAGTTAAATGTTGAACGTATCTAGTGATTTGTTGTGCAAGCGGGCTTTAGTTCAGTCGGGAAGCCAGTCAAGTTCCATTCACTTTCATAATCCCGTCTTATAGAACGGTCATACGTCTACGTGACGTAAGTAAAATTAGCTGCGTGTGCGCAGGAGGCGTATGTACGGGCGCGCGCTAGAGCAACGTGTTAGTTGCTAGAAGTCCCATTCCGTTGTCTTCTCTATCTCCATCTCTGAGAGTTTCTCTTGCAGCAGGAGAGCTGACATGTCATCTGGAAAAATAATTCAAGTTTTTTGTTTTGTGCCATTGTAATATTAAAAATAGAATTCAGAGGACGCGTGACAAAGAGATATGAACATCTTTGGAGGCCTTCGTCGAAGGACAAGCTACTTAAAAATAATGCAACAAACATCGATATTTATAGAATATAATTAAGAAAGGGTAGGAACATTGAAAAATCTTTTGAAAACATTGCATTCTGTAGCGCATCAGGGATGTTCGCAATGGCACGCACTGATTGTTTCCAAGCTTCTATGCGCAAGCGGAGTGCGTCCCTGGTGCGGCGGGTGCGGGCCAGCCCCAATGCTATCCTGGCAATGATCGCCGACAGGCTGGACTGCCCTTATGTCCGGCATTGCTGTGGCAGGCATGTTGCTGTTCCAATGCCGGTTAGGAAATTATAATTATTGATTAATTTAATTTAATTTTAATTTTACTGACCAATAATAATAATATTTTGTGAATGAATGAGTTGCATTTAATGTTATGTGTGTCTGTATGAAATTGTGTTTAAATAATAATTTGTATGAGTCTATTGTTACTTGAATAAATAAATAAAATAAAAAATTGTAGAACCAGCAATAAAGGCTTGTGAAAGAATTATCGGAATTGGATCAGTAGTTCCGTAGATAACTAGGTAACATTTTTAGTTTCAAACTTAAAAATGTTACCTCTTTATGCCTATACTAGCTGCTTCCCGCGTTTTCACCCGCATAAATTTAGATCCCGTTCTCACGGGATCAAAATTAATGCGTCCCAGATAGGTTATAACCTATCTGTGTGCCAATTTTCATCAAAATCAGTTCAGCAGTTTTTGCGTGAAAGAGTAACAAACATCCACCCATCCATCCAACCATGCTCGAAAACTTTCGCGTTATAAATTTAGTAGGATATATAAGTAATGGCTTGATCTTTGATTTGTTGGACTTCCTATCGCAAAAGAGAGCCGCTTTAGAAAGTTAGCCAAATGTTAGTAAATCTACGGCGTTCGGGAAATTTGGGTTGTTATGTATTTGTTTATTGCCAAGCGTCGTAGTAAAGTTCATTATTTATTAGATATTTAAATGTTTTATTATTGATTGTGTAAAGAAGGGTATTGTCGGCGCCCATTGATAACATGTGCATTTATTTTATAGTTTGTAGTCAAAATGTGTGCAGCCATTGTTTTCCTCGCACCAAATGTAGTTTCTATAGTTTTGAATAAACAATAGCTTAGCGAATATTTTTGTTAACACCCAAAGTGTGGGAAATAGGAAATAGTGGGGTGAAATTAACGTCACTACTGGGGCACATAAAAGGACAGGCTATTTCCCCATAGAGATATAGTCCGGTTAAGTAGTCACGACCTCTCAAGGTCTAATTACAAGATGCAATACATAAAAAAAATCATAGAGATCTTCCCCCCGACCCTTGCTCGACGAAGTGCCAGCCCGCGCCGTAGCTGAGCCTGTAGCTTTAAATTCCCCGAATAATAATAATATAACCCAGATCCAGCCTGTCCCATCTTGCTGTCCTCCCGTCAGCGACGCCCTAAGCCGAGGTCCGTACCCCACAGGGGGTGCCCTTAGCGAGCGTTCGCTTAGTAATGTAAGTAGTTTTACGCCCCTGGCTGGAGGCTTTGAGTCCGCTTAAGGCAGCCACAGGATAGTCCGGTTAAGTAGTCACGACCTCTCAAGGTCAACTACAAGATGCCATACATAAAAAAAAATACAGAGATCATTTTCCATCTAGAGTTCGGCCGAGTCAGTTCCGATAGTGTCCACCTAATACCACGCCACGCTCCATAGGTGCCACCAGTAATTAGTAAAAGTATTTGAAGTCAGTGTCTAAAGTTTAGTGTGTAAGTTGGACATTATTTGTAACTAATTTATCTGTGTGTGTATTTTCTTCTGCATGTGTGTAATAACTGTGTGGGTCTGAATAGATAATATTTGCTTTGATTGACTCTGAATACTGTGGTTTAATTCACTCCTTCATAACGGGAACACCGTCACCCCCGCCTACATCACCTGACCCGAGTTGTCTTCAACACACGACCTTATAGATTTAATATTTGACATTGTGTTTGTTGACTTTATAATGCGTGGTTTAAATTATATCTATTTTAATTATTATTTTTCGACCATTTTAATTTGACTGACGAGTTATTTTTTTTATTAAAATTTATTTTCAATGTTTGCAATGCCTAATTTAAGGTAGATCGGGGTGGCTGACTGCTGATGTCCACAAGCAGAGTGCTTAATCCCTCTCCTGGTCGACATCAGCAGTCAGCCACCCCAACTCACTGGGGCATCTTCGGGCATCTTCGCAGACAGTTCCGACTCACCGCGAACTATGCGACACCCGGTTCCAACCCACTGGAACCCAACTGGCATTGGCAAGCATCGCAAGATACAAGACTTAGTCCACTATCGACCTCCGGTCTTCGGAGGGGAGTGATGTGGCGGCATCTACACCGCCACATGCGAACAAACGCATCAATCCTGCATCGCGCAAGCAGAGTTTACCGCGCAGATAGCATACATACAACTTCCCGATAACAATCATCGGGCAGTTGCCCACCAGATACGACATCCATCTGGTCGGAGAATCCTCCCTTTTCCAAGAGAATGAGTGAACATTACACCATGTTCCTCATACTCCTAAACCCCTTATTTATGTATATAATTTCTAAGCAAATAAACTATTATGATTATGATTAGATACCAGAGACTAGTTTTACCACGCCATCTAGGAGTCGACCTACTTTTAAAACGTTCCGTGCAATCCTTTTTTTTAAGTTTAATAGTTCCGGGTTCAGAAAAACATGTCAATATATTTCTTTTACATTACACATTTTACGATATACTCAGATGTGTTTAAATTGAGTAAAGCGCCATCTATTGCAATGAGCTCTAAACGGTATGATTAACAGATTTCTGAAGTCGGTGATAAAAAAACGAAAATACAAAAACAATGACACCAACTTCCGAAATTAAAGTTACTTTCACTTTGTAGTGTTTTAACGTTCATAAACTGCTGATTTTCTGCCAGTCTCGAACACGGAGTTTTTACATATTTAGATTTCGATCGCTTACTATAGCTTAGTCATTATTGGACGAAGGTGAAAACTATAAAACAACTCACTGAGATCAGGTTTGATAGGTTTGACTCGTCCGAGGAGTCCAGGCAGGTAGTCTGTCTTGCGGATCTGCTTGAAGAACTGGTGGTTCAGCAGCTGTGTCGCAGATGGCCGCTTATCTGGGTCCCTGGAAAAGTTTGCCAACAATAAAATATGGGTAATCATATTTCTTTTCAATGATGCATTATTTTGACAACCTTCTTCGAGATAAATCGAAAATGCTGTAGTGGTCAAATACATGCGAGTAGCTGCCGCGAAATGTTAAAATGAACATCAGCCGAATACTAGCGGCAAAAATACTATGACAACTCATATCTGTCGCGCAAATAAAAAATGGAACGAAATTTTTGTATTGACCCATGGCAACCAAAGAGTTTACTTATCAAAGATTTTATTTAAATATCGAACTGGCTTATCAAATACAATAGAAGCAACTGAAAATAATGGCGCGAGAGCATTTATCGTTGTTCGTCATTGATTCTGGAATTTGTAATTCCACGCATTATTTGATAAAGGTACTATACAAGCCTTGGCCGCAACCAGGCATTGTTGGATTCACGTAGTAAGCCAAGGCGAAATGCCTCTGTTGTGGGCCACTGCAGTAATGTACCATTTACAGAGTGAGTCAAGCCGGAATCGGGTGATATCAAGTCATAATAGATAACAGTTTTCTTTACAACTTAAAGAAATAAATCATTACCATAAAAAATAAATAAAAGTTAAAATTTGTAGCACCAGGAGTTAAAAGACCGTCACAAGCAGTAGATTTTCTCATTTAAAAAAAATATATAAATTGCTGTTGTTTTTCAAATGCATAGCATAGCTTTTTATCCGATTCCGGCTTGACGTCGTCTCCTGGACACCCTGTTTAGTGTCTCGATGGGCGACATAGGCGTAGCTAGGGGGGCAAGTGTGGGCAATGCCGGCCCTAGAAACAACGTCCGCTTTTTATTAGAGTTCCGTACCTCAAAATTTCAAAAATAAAACCGAAATCTGCGGAAAGATATATCGATCGGCAAAAGTGTATCGATTACTTTGAGTTTCGCAGAGCACAGGATCCATTGCTCATCGTAACTTAGGAATGCAAAGCCTCACCTCTGCAGCGCCATGTCGCTGAGATGATGGAAGGTGTCGGACAGCTTCCTGGCGGCGTACAGCCGGCGCAGGCGCGACACGGCGGCCGCGCTGTCGCCCACGCCGCTGTCGGAGTTGTACATGCCTGCAGCAGGAAACTATATAATAATAATAATCATCATTTATTTCAGGCAACAAATACCCATAACAAAAATACCTTATAGCCTAACATACATTATTATAATAACCACAAAATCATAAAAACACTACACTTGGGAGCTTGGTTATTGTTCTTCTGCATCGCTGGAACCTTGAGGGCGTAAGACTTAAAATTTATAGTCCTGGTTGACTCCAACCAAGTCAGCTTCAGCAACATCCGTTCCTCGGCACCGATTTGATCTTGGCTCCTCCTAATGTACTGGAGGACCTTATCTCCTGACGTCTGTGGGTCCAACCGGGAAATGTACAGGAGCATGGTGGGCACTGCAGCGCGGACATCCTCACTTGCAGGAGCAGTACCGAATAACAACAACAACAACAGTAACGAAACTAGCTTTAAGAGGCTGACAAGAACTAAAGCGTGGTCACTAACAGACTGCATAGAGAAGACAGCGAAGCGCGGTGACACAGCGGGTTGGTAGATGTCACATGTCTTCGAAATTGGGTTCTTCTCTTAATGTCGGTTTCGGTTCAGTTGGAAGGCGTCACTCCGAAGCTTGTTGACTAGTTTACATGTCTCGTCACCAGTAATAATGCGTTTCATGAATGTTGGGTCGGAATTGACTCGTTCTAGCATGTCCTCAGCGACTCTTATGCGATTGAGTTTTTGGAGAAAATTCAGGTCTTTTGGGACTAGCCGAGCGGCAACAAAGTGTTTATTTAAAATGGTACGGATCGATTCGTGAGACACAGAAAGTTCAGGGCTATCTCTATGAAACTTGAAGAGTATTTTCAGTCACTATTTCCTTGAGTTTTGCGATGTTGAAGAAGTTGAAGACTTTGATGGCCTACCAGAGCGAGGCAAATCTTCGACCACATCTCGACCGCTTTTGGACGCTTTTTACTGTATTTTATCTAAATAACAGATGCAACTCAAACTCCGCGCCAAATGGAACAGTTGTGCCAATCTAACAACAACAAAAAAATATTTGAAACGATAAACAAATCATCCCTTCCCGATTTTTTTTTTGACAGAATGTTTAATTATATGTGGAGACGATGCACCTAGAAAAATATCACTATAGAATAGAAAACTTTTATTTCAGACAGGTGTCCATAGGGTTAGTAACAATTTAACTTAACTTCAGTGTTACTAGGTTACAGACACAACTTAACGAAATACAATTAAAATTCAGCGTGAAGCTGCATCCATCTACGCAACATCGGGGAATCCCACCGATCTGCTAATACACTGAGAATACTATTGGTGCTGCCGCAAACACGCGTCATCAGGGATGCGCATCTATTCCTAATAATCGCAGCAAAACCATTAATATTATTATCCGCAAACATCCCTGACGCACTACAACGCCACGGCAGCCTCAGCAGTACTATCAGTGCATTATTATATTGAACGAGTAGGCAAAATAAGCAAAAAGAATTTAAAATGAAGCAAAGACAGATAAATTAATTATGTGATAGATACATGGTGCTCACATATTTACAAAGATTGTGTGATTGTGTGATTGATCAAGTAATAAGTCAGTGTGTGAGTTAAGTAATCACAGAATGTAAATCCATTTCAAGAAAATAAAAAATATACCAACTAGTTGTATTTTTAACGAACTGAGGGTCAGGAGGGATCTCGCACTCACCTCGTACATATTCAAAGTACTTAGAGGGAAGGTACATAATGCGGACATATTAGGGCACATAGGTTTGTGTGTTCCGGACAGGTACGTGGGGCGACGACGAAAGCCACGGCTGCTGGAAGAGCCGCGCGCTCGGACCTATCTTTTAAGTGAGGCGCTACTGACGCGTGCACTCCGCACTCTCAACCTCATAGCTAGTGACACGGACATTTTCTATTGTTCTCTGAATGAGTTCACAAAGAATGCATTGTATGTTATAACTTACAAAATGTAATTATTATAATAAGTTAGGATGTGTACACTATCGCAATAGGTGTAACCTGTAATGATAGATGTAAGTTGGATAATAAATAAACAAATTTTGTCTCTTCATCATCTACCTAGCATGTCACATGAAGCTGAATACCATAATTTAACATGGATCGAGTGCCTATATGACTTGCACATCCCAGTAACTGGGTAACACGATACCACTTGGTGAGATTAATGGTCAGACTAACGGGCTTCTGACGAACGTCTGCGTCTGAACGGCTTAACATGCTTTCCGAGGCACGGAGGGGGCTCGGTATGTAAAGATGGTCACTCATCCACGGGCAAACCGCGGCAAGTGTAGCTTAACCTGATCGGTCAACTCTTGCGGCTGTTATTACGTAACCACGAGCCCACACACAGCTCACAGCTCTATTTCTCTCTTCTACTTGAATAATATGATGGCTAGGGAATGTAGTCTAGTGTCTGTCGCGGCATCTACACCGCCACATGCGAACAAACGCATCAATCCTGCATCGCGCAAGCAGAGTTTACCGCGCAGATAGCATATATACAACTTCCCGACAACAATCATCGGGCAGATGCCCACCAGATACGACATCCATCTGGTCGGAGGATCCTCCCTTTTCTGAGAGTATGAGTGAACTTTACACCCTGTTCCTCATATCTCTAAATGTCTCTTTCGTTCTCGCGAGTTCTCGACCTTTTTTTAGGGAGATTGATCTCGGACAAAAAAAGGGCGAGATCTCGTGAGTTTAACGAGATTGCACAAGAACATAAAAACTTCTTATTCGAAGCGCGGACTGACACGGACCCAGTAGTACTGAGTAGATATAGTTTTATTTAATTGATAATAAGATCTCAGTTTTAATAGTCAACTCAACTTAGATAATGATTTTTTTTGTACGTCAAAGTTTATTAAACAATTATAGACAGATACGTCAAACAATGTTTGATGCATATAGTCTATTGAAAAAATTCGTGAAAATAAATGTTTATGTTTATTATTTTTACCTAATTTATTCAAACATTGTGATTGTTGCGAACTGCCAAACTCGCGAGATCTCAAAATTGGCGACATCTCGCAGTATTGTTATTCATAAACTCGCGGGATCTCGCCTGAGCCCCAATCTTGCGAGATTTGCATTCCCTAATGATGGCTCTATAATAAAACATCCAAGCAAGCTCTCCAAGGAATTTGATACTGACTTTTAAGAAAAGAACAAATTCCAGCCTCCTTCCACCGCATTAGCATAATCAGCCTATAATGTTCCCACTGCTGAGACACAGGCCTCCTATCGATGAGAGTGCACGAATGCGGGTCCATTGCGGGTTGGTAGATGTCATAAGTCTTCGAATTTTTGGTTCTAGGACATGCTTACTCACGATGTTTTCCTTCAACGTTTTGAAAGCTTTATTTTTACACAACAAAAATCAGAATAATACTTTAAAAATATACTAAAAATGTATTTAATTTGGGAGAACTTTCCGCAAAACAGGGCAATGAAATCTAGGATCGGGCCTACTAATTCGGCTGCCATAATCAGCCTATAAAGTTCCCACTGCTGGGACACAGGCCGCCACAAGTCCACCACGCGGCCCCAGTGCGGGTTGGTAGATGTCACATGTCTGCGAATTTTTGGTTCTGGGACATGGCGGTTTCCTCACGATGTTTTCCTTCACCGTTTTGAGAGCATTCGTGGGTTGCAGCTGAAAATCAGGGTCAGATGGTACACTTTGTGTTGTCATCTGACATTATGCTGAGCTCACGCCTTTTTGGCATCTTTGCTTTCTGGTTTTCATGGTTTTAGGGTACACTTTTTTTTTGTGCTGTAATAACCCCAACAAACGCATTTTTCTTTCTTTCTTTCAATGGTGATGAAAGTGTTACACTAAGTAAAGCAAGCCCCTGCCTGGAACTCGTAAGTCACACAAATACTACAATTTGAAAGGAGCACTCACTCTTGACCTCCACGTCGTCGAGGCAGGGCTCGGGGAAGGTGGAGCAGTCCAGCAGCTGCGGGCGACTGCCGCGCACCTTCTCCGTGAACATGAGCGTGCTGGGCACCTCCGCGAAGGGCACGGCGCCGTTGGCCAGCTCGCAGCAGAGCACGCCGAGGGAATAGATGTCGGATTTCTCGTCGTAGCCTTTTAGATTCTGGAAAGAATTGAGATTGATGCTGAAAGAAGTTTTTGATGTTAATTTCAACAAAGACGTTATTTTTTTAAGACCTTGCATGTCGCACCTTAGAAATTTCCACAAATCCCCCTCCCCACTCAACCGACTTCTACTCCTACTCTTTCTCTATGCACGCGGTTCGGTTGTGGAATTCACTTCCGCCTGATATTAGGAACTGTCAAACTGATGGTGTGTTTAAAAGGAGACTGAAAAAACACTATTTTTCCACTGTGTCATAGTTGCATTTCTATAATTAAATAATTATATACTTGTTATCTTATAGTCGCTGTAGATTTAAATATATTTTAGTGATATTTATTTTAGAAGTTTGCATGTAAGTAAGTATATTTACACATTGTATGTTTATTTTCAAATGAGTGTTTTTCTTTTTTTATGTATATTGTATTCTCTTCTACTCTTACACACGTTGTCTACATCTAATCATATCTCTCTTTTAGCAAGTGTGCTGGAAAAGATTTGTTTAGAAATATGCTTATTGCACCTTTGTACGTAATTTTCTGTTCCTTCTTTTTCTTGTCTGTTTATATGTATTTACATAAACCGTTAAATAAATAAATACTATCCATTTGAAATAAGATAAGACATTTAATTAAACCTCTTTTACAGTCCGTTCAACCGATTTAAACTTTTATTACGTTGGTGGCATGATGAATAATGGCAGCTGTAATAAACAGTTTGTTGTGTAATCACGTTTTTGCTTTTAATGTCATCCTTATGCATACAGAATAGATGTCAAAATCGGTTGAACGGACTGCAAAAAGGTTTATTTGAATATCTAAACTTACAGATATGTGTGAAAGAAGAACACATTCTGCGCCGACCTCAAATAAAATAGGTTAAGAGCAGGCAGATGACGATGATTGATTAATAAAATGCAGTTCGATAGTGTTAAGCAATAAAAAAGGAGCGCGAAGAAATTTGCTCAATCTTACCTAAAAGAATTGATTTACTTATTGAAACACGTCTTAGGGCGAATCGCGATCGCGTTCAGTTTCATTGGGGAAATTCGCACTTAGCAATATGAACCCTTTATGACGCGTGTTTACTCTGTCTGCCTCTTGCTATTGCTGTTTCCATCACCGAAACATCAAACAGACGAACCTAGTAGCTGCCAACGATCTCTAGTCATATTTGGTTGGCCGCTCCCCGATTCAAGCATAAAGCTTGGCAGCCACATATAAAAAAGACAAAAGTAATGAACCAGACAGTTTCTCATACCTGTTCCAACAACTCAGGGCTCAGCCACATAAGGTTGGTATTATCGCTATCAGGCGGCGGCAGTTGGTGCAGGTGTCGCTGCCTGCGCCCGCGCACCATCAGCGACGCGGCGCTGCGCAGGCCGGACAAACGGACGCCGCCGTTCGCACCGACCAGGACATGACTGGCGCGGACACTCCTGAAAGTGGAACATATTTATTATATTTTTCTGCGTCTGTATATTTCTGGATTATCTTGTTACCCAGTTACTGGGTTTTGGTGGTCAGCCACCAAAACCCAGTAACTAGCCTACTAACCTAGTAAAGCTTACTGACTTATTTACCTACTGCCTATCTGATGGGCATTAGGTAAATCAGTCATTAAGCTTTTACAATATTTGTAAATATGTGAGCACCATGTATCTATCACATAATAATTTACCCGCCATTGGTTTATATTTAATTATTTTTACGTATTGTGGTCTTTTGATTTTATTTTAAACTAGAATGAAAGAAAGAAAGAAAAATGCGTTTATTGGCATAACAATCAAAACAAAAATTGACATCTTAAAACTATTAAAAAACAGAAAACATATATAGTAATGCCAAAAGGGCTTTAGCTCAGCATACTGTCACATGAACGATGACTTTATTTATGTTATTTGTTGAAAGTACGAGTGTAAAAAGATAAATCAGAACTAAACAAGAAAGTTTAGATTTTTACTTATCTTAATTCAGCCAAAATTCTGCCCTTTATCGCTTTCTAATTATTGTTAATTTCCTAATCGTTACTTATTTCAATTAAAAAAAAAAAAAACTTTTATTTCGGACGATGACAGTCCATATTTTGTTAGTAGGTACAGTATTTTAAAAATATGTTAGT
The DNA here is from genome assembly GCA_963555695.1 of Dasypolia templi. Taxonomy (NCBI): domain Eukaryota; kingdom Metazoa; phylum Arthropoda; class Insecta; order Lepidoptera; family Noctuidae; genus Dasypolia; species Dasypolia templi. The sequence goes on along the minus strand of OY743137.1, from coordinate 3,667,207 downwards.
ACGCATAATATACATAAAATCGAAATCAAAATTAAATTAAAATTAAAACATAATTTAATTGAAAATTAAACAAAATTAAATTATAATCAAATAGTATAGTATATAGTATATAGCCGCCGTGCATATAGTCGCCGTGTATAACGTCTAAGGCAAATTGATCGCATCCATTTCGTTCTGAGTCATATGTTAGAGTAACCATGATTCTTATCAAGTTCGGCAGTAAAAAGTGATCCGTAAACTAAATCAAAATGAGTCTGTTTTTTTTTTTTAAATGGGTTATTAAATAAATATTAAGCAGTAAAATACGAGAAGCTTAACACTTAAGCTTGCTTACTTATGCTGCCACCTATGATTTTTTTAAAGACTTATATATTGTTTCAGTTGAGACCCCAAGCTATTTGAAATAAATTATTTGACTTTGACAGTCGCTCCATGAAAAATACTGCTATTTAGATTCATCCAATTAGACTAGAAGTCAACCTAAAAGTAGTTGGGCTAGGCAGATGATAACCCCCCCCCAATGGGTTCCCGCATTGACGAGGCGGAGGGGGGGGCTCAGTAACCGTGGTTTGGGCCCCACGGTGAAGCTAAGAGGAACCCGAGGAGGGGCCGCTCGTCAGGGCTTATGCTGACAAGCCGACAACGTAGCGGCCAAGGTTGCGGTGTTGTTGGGCGACATCGCAACTGTGGTGGGGCCGCGGCGGGAGAGGAGTGCCGGTATTGCGGTGCGCCGCTCTCCCTACCTTCCGCGGCCTTAACGGGGTCGCCACCGTACGATGGCTGACGCGGTGGGGCCGCAGGGGGAGAGGAGTGACGGTATGTCGTTGGCCGCTCTCCCTATCCTCTGCGGCCGAAAAATGGTAGGCGACGGGGCCATTCATCAGACCCGTCGCAAGGGGCAAGGGGTTGGTCGTAGGCTGAGGGCGAACAACGCCCTCTTCCAGCCCCTCTAAATGGGTCCAGGGACGGCGGACTCGGGGACGTCCACCGCCCCCCATACATCAGGACCCGAGGTGGCGGCGCGTAGTGTTCCACGCGCGCCCCTCTTAGACGTTGCGGGGGGAGTCTAACACCTCACTCCCCCTCCCAACACGAGGAGGCCCGACGGGGCAGGCCAGCACCAGTCGGGGTTGTGGAAGAATCATATGTTCCCGCGACCCGGACGTAGGTGTGAGATGGAACACCGGGGTGGTTTTTAGTCAGTAAGAGTCTGACGGCGGAGGACATCCATGAGGATTTTCCACACCGGAATAAAAAAAAAAGGCTGATAACTGTGCCTGTATTTATTTAGAGGTGAAGGAAAACCCTCATTTAAAATAAGATCATACATTTACAACCGATTTTAACTTCTATTCTGTAAGGATAAGGATCAATAACCGTACCGGCACTCGTGCGGTCTGGTTGTGTTTTTGTCGCAGATTGGATCGCTATCCCCACTTATATATCTATCGCGAATTGTTGTTGACGCACTGTCACGCGCTAAAGGTGTGCGCCGGCCCCCCCGGCTGCGTGGCCCTACCGAGTGCATTACGTGATCGCGCCATGGCTGATAACGCAAACGCTTCACCGCACTGTGTTACGCCCGTCTTCAAGAATGATATACAGAGTTTGTTGAATGATTCTTTGGATATGGATGCTATAGAGGATGATGGTAACACCCAAGAGGAGCTGTTAAGAGCGGAAAAGCGAAAAGAAGTTAAAAGTCCTGAAGACGACGAGGGTTGGACAGAAGTTAAGGCGATAAAAAAAAAGATATGTCGTAGTAGAAATAACTCTTTAAATGAAGAAAAGTATGAGGTCTACGTTTCTTACAAGGAACGTCTTCCGAAACAGTTTGCAATGGCACGTATTTTAAAGGAAAACAATATAACAAACATTAGCCAGGTTAAGTATTTAAGTCCTTTTAAAATACGTTTTCAATTTGAATGTGAATCAGCTGCGCAGAATCTTACAACATGCGAGAAACTTTTAGAGAAAGGATGGAGGTTCCAGAAGGCCATGCAGCTGTCTGTCTGCTATGGTCTTATCAAGTACGTAGATCTGGATTTTACTGATAAGGAGATCCTCGAAAATATTTCATGTCCGTCCCCCGCCAAGCTTTTGTCATTCAAGAGGCTAGACCGTCGCAACAGGGATGAGGGCGGTTGGTGCCCCAGCGAAACCCTTCGACTTTGTTTTGACGGTGACCATCTACCAGCATCAGTTCGTGTTTGTGATATAAACGTAAAGGTTTTGCCTTACATACACCAAGTATCCCAATGTTCCCAATGTTGGAGGTTAGGCCATATGCGGAAAATGTGCCCCTCGAAAAACGTAGTTTGCCCAAAGTGTGGTGGTCATCATGAGAATTGCGAGACTTTATTGTTTACCTGTGTCAACTGTAATGGTAACCACATATCTCTAAGTAAGACGTGTCCAGTATATAAGAAGGAAAGAAGGTTAAGGGAGATTATGGCTGAGTTTGGTTGCACATACAGAAAAGCCCTAGAATGTTATGTTCCTCCTGAAAATTCAGATCCCCCCGATATTGTCGTTCTCCCTGAAGTTTTGGTAGCCCCTGATAATCGTTTCTCTTCTACACCTTTTGCAAGCGACCCTTCACTAGTTAGAAAAACGAATTCGGGAGCTTTCTTTCAACCCACCTATGCCGAAATTGTCCACACTAAGGCCACTGTACACAAAGCGCAGACCCCAACTTCAATTAGGAATGACCCTCCTAAACCCAAAGTGCAGTCTCCAAAAAATATAAATAACCCACCAAAAGAAGACTGGATGTTTTGGAATTCAGATGCGGACGATAAAGACTGTCACCAAGCACCTGATGATGGAAAGGGTAACGATGAATGCCCACCTTTCAACGAGTTGTGGTCACGAATAAAGGAAGTTATTTACCTCAAAAAGACTAGCTTAATTTTTAAGATAAGGTGTGTATTACAATTGTGCCTAGAATGGTTAACATTAGTGTCAGTGAGTTTTGTTTCAGAGTGGCCTTGGATAAAAGCATTGTGTAACTTTTTCATTCCCTGTGATGGCTAACAAAGCAATTAAATTAAATATCTTACAGTGGAATGCCCAAAGTATTAGGCCCAAGTTAGCATCGTTTCTTGAAATTTTAAGACAGGATAAAGTGCATATTGCTGCCCTTAGCGAGACGTGGCTCGTACCAGAAACAAATTTTAAAGTTTATGGATATGATGTTTATCGCGCGGACCGGGATGACTCATACGGCGGTGTAGCTATCATAGTTCACAAATCTGTTAAATCGCAGCAGAGGCGCGTCCACGTGAATAATAACGGTATCGAGGTAGTGTGCGTTCAGTTATTTAATTGTGAACCGTTCGTAAATATTGTTGCTGTCTATTGTCCAACTAGAATCGTTACCACTCAGCACGATTGGGATAATCTGTTATCATTATGGCCATCCAAAACTCTAATTCTGGGTGATTTTAACGCCCATCACGTCAGTTGGTCGTATAAAACTGACCACAGAGGCAGTCTAATTCACAATTCGCTTATAGACAGCAACTTTTTTTCTTTGAACGATGGGTCACATACGCGAGTTCGTTTGGTTGACAACAACTTGCAACAGACTTCCCCAGACATATCACTAGTTTCAACAGATATTGCGCTTAACATTAATTGGAGCGTTATAAATGAAAGTCTTGGCAGTGACCATTTAATGATTAAAATCTCAACTTTGTGTACGTCATACCTCCCTTCATTTATTAAAAGGAATTTTAAAAAAGCAGACTGGACTTCATATAAAAAATATCTGGAACAAAAGTTTTGCCATTTCTGTTTGCCGAATGACCTTCAAAAAGCTTATGATTTATTTTTGGGTATTTTGAATGACGCTGCTAACAAATTCATCCCGATGTTTAAGTATAACCAAAACCCTACTTCAGATTTTACTCCAAAGCCGTACTGGACTTCAGAACTGTCACACGCTGTGGCTCATCGAAGGCTAGCATTATCCAAATTTAGGCGTAATCCCACTCCCCAAAATCTTGATACTCTCAACAATAGGATAAATATATCGCAGAAGTTAATCCGGCAGGCTAGGGGAGTGAACTGGCAAAATATTTGTTTAACAGTTGATCACACTACATCGTCTAGTGAAATGTGGCGCAAAATGAGATGGCTGAAAGGTTACCGTTCGCCTAGACATTTTGTGGATGCCCTAAGTGCCACAAATCTTTTAAATGCTTTAACTCCAGATTATGTTTCTCCATCGACCCCTACGGTTCAACATAGTAACCCTTTATTAGAGTGCGAGATCTCTATTCAGGAGCTAGATAAATGTATCAAATCTAAGGATACATCTCCTGGATGCGATGATATATCTTATTCTATGATTAAGAATTTGCCTGATGTGGGTAAATCGGTTTTACTAACGTTATATAATAAGTTTTTTGATCTTAGTTTTGTTCCTTCTCAGTGGCGCGACATTTGTATCGTACCTATTCCAAAACCAGGTCGTGATCCTCGTAACGTTTCTTCTCTACGGCCTATATCCTTGCTGTCGTGCATATGCAAAATATTTCATTACATTTTATTTCGAAGATTGGAATGGTTTCTGGAAAAAAAAAACACTTTTTCTGCGAACACAGTAGGCTTCCGAAGAGGTAGATCGTGTTTAGATGGCTTAAGTTGCTTAATATCTGTAATTCAAACTGGTTTTTCCGAGGGTTGTTCTACTGTGGGTTGTTTTTTAGATATTAATAATGCATATAATAATGTAAATAATACTGTTTTAATAAATGTTTTGGATAGCTTTCAGGTAGGATCACGCCTCTGTCTATATTTATGGAATTTTCTTCATAAAAGAGTACTCAAGATAAGATCTGGTAATGATTTTATTAGCAGATATTCGAGTAATGGTTTGGCTCAGGGTGATCCATTATCTCCGCTATTATTTAATATAATAACGTCAGATATTTGTAAACGTTTGCAGGACAATATTTGCATATCCCAGTATGCGGATGACTTCGCTATATATGTGCAATGTAAGTCTGTTAGTGAGGGCGAATACAAGATCCAGTCTGCTCTTGATATAATCAACAACATGTTAACGCACGTAGGTTTAGAAATTTCTCCCGCTAAAAGTAAAATTTGTTTGTTTAGTAGAGGTTTTCGTAGACCGCTTATAAATGTCCGTTTAAACGGTACTTTGTTAGAGTTAGTAGACCATGTTAAATATTTAGGATTATGGCTAGATAGGGGTCTCCGATGGAAGAAACATATAAATGAGGTTCGTGAGCGAGTACTTAAACTGATTAACATTTTTAAGGTTTTAGTGGGACCCGGGTGGGGTGTTCACCCCAAACACTTAAGACGGTTATATATGTCACTCATTCGCAGTCGTATTGACTTTGGTAGCTTTTTACTGGACAATAGCGCCGACACACATTTAACCAAACTGGATAGACTACAAAATATTTGCCTGCGGTTAATAGGTGGGTTCATCAAAAGCACCCCCATTCACGTGATGGAATCCGAATTGATATTGCCTCCTCTTTTTATTCGCCGCCGATATTTAGCTGGTAAGTTTTACTTAAAATCAAAGTGTTATGATTTTCCTATAATAGGCGTATTGGATAAGCTTCATGGTCTTTGTGGTAATAATCCTTATTGGAGAAATAAGAAAATACCACTGTTAGTTATGTCCCACGATGTCCTAAAACAAGAACATATGTACTGCAGTAGTCAAATTGGCATGTTCTCCATGGACGCTTGGGTCAGCAATATCGACTTATCACGTATTGTTAAGCCTAATTTAGATTCCATTGATAAACCTAAACATTGTTATTTTATAGATAATTTAAGATCAATATGTTGTAAGTCTCTAAATGCACAATATTCTGACTTTTACTGTGTGTACACAGATGGTTCTAGACGTGAGAACCACTGTGGGGCAGCCTTTTTTGATTCGCAAGTTGGTACCTTTTTCAAATTCCGTATTTCATCAAAAGTTTCAATAATGCACTTGGAGTTAATTGCTATCGCTGAAGCGCTGGCGTACGTCAAATCTTTGGACGGTGAACGGTTTGTTATTTTCACTGACTCGAAAAGTGCCCTTCTTCATCTGAGGAGATGTACGAGTACTTCACCTTTCAGAGGGCTTCCACTGGCATATAGTATCATAAGAACCATCACTGAATTTGTAGCCAAACGTAAAATAGTTGTATTGCAATGGATTCCTTCTCACGTTGGCCTGCATGGTAATGAGAGGGTTGATCGTTTGGCAAATGAAGCCGCTTCTGATGGGGAATTTTATGCTTGTCCTCCATGGCATACTGAGCTTTTACCCCTAGTTAGAGACAGATGTATTCAATCTTGGTCAGAATATTTTGATAAAAGATCTTTAACAAAGGGCATTTGGTATAGGACGATTCAACCATCTCTTCCACGTATGCTTTGGTTCAACGAGTGCAGGATGAGTAGGCAAGAAGTTGTGATGGCTTTGAGACTCCGATCCGGCCACGTTCCTCTCAATAGTTTTGGTTTTATGATGCGCAAAGTTGATTCACCCAATTGTGCTGTCTGTGGAGTCATAGAAGATGTGCATCACATCTTGACGGAATGTAGTCGTATTGGAGTCCAAAGACGTCAAGCATTTGACACTAATTTAAATGTAGGTTTCTACAATAGCGTTCTGGCCTCACCATTATCAGAGGAGGCCAGAACGCTTTATCATATTATTGTTATGTGTATAAGGTTGCGGGTAGGCTAGTTTTTTATACCTAGTTATTGTATTCAATAATCGGGGTGACATATTCTTTAAAGAAAAAACCCTGTAAATAAATAAAGATTTAAAAAAAAAAAAAAAAGGATAAGGATGACATTAAAAGCAAAAACGTGGTTACAATACCAACTGTATACTGCAGCTGCCATTTTATTATGCCCCCAATACAATGGTATCAACGGACTGTAAAATGGGTTCATTTAAATGTGTAATCTTATAACACCGCCCCTAAGACGACCCCTTATTTGAAATGGAGTATAGAATATACATTGTACATAACAACAATAACGTTGACTATCGTTATTTTTAAATTGTAATCTTTGATAAACTTGAATTCTTGTAACATAGGCATTCTACCTACATATGCAAAAGTAAAATTATAAGTCAATAGAATAAATGTAAATTTGTACTTGATCTGAGCAAATCAGTTGCATTTCAATAAGATTCAGCAGACTACCACCTCATTTACCGTTTAAGCAACACTAACTTCTCCCATTTTTTCTTTCATTTCTAGCTTTCCCTTTTTGTTTGACTGTCTAATTAGTTCTCACCGTTTATTTCATTCTACTTTCAGTACTTATTCCTGAACTGAAACCATGCCTGTGATGACCCGTAAGGCTGCAACTCAGGAGTTGGAGCTTAAATTGAAAACGACCCTACAAAATCTTAAGGCTTCAAACAGTAAATGTGAACAGCTGTTACAGGAAATAGAGGATAGTGAGAAAGAAGTCGAGAAGGTTGTTTACAAAAATACTAGCTTAAAACAGGAGCTAGTAGACCTACATCGACAATACCTGGATGTTGTTGATGAACGGGACAAATTGCGGTTAATTACAGATGGTTTCAACAACTGCAGTAACTTATATGAGGAGGCTTTGCATAAGGTTAGGGACCTAGAAGAAGAATTAGTTGATGCAAATGTACAAATTAATAAATTCCAGAAACAAAAGGAATGAGCTCAAGCTGAGGAAACAAATAACTTGTACAAGGAATTATTTCATAGTAATTGCAACCCTCAGTCCTTAATAACAATAGACCTTACTGAAGATTTGTAACGAGTTTTTTTACACCGTTACATGTATTGATGATTGTAGTCGATTTCGGAACGATTTCTTAATTTTATTTTTTTTATCTGTGATACATTTCGTATGACATTTTTGGACGTCAAAATTGGACAGGTCACTTTTGCGATCTTTGTTGGTAAATGTGACATGTCTCTTGATTTTTCCTGAATGGAATCGTAACTAATCTAGTTTATTGTGGCGCTTTAATGCCCTAATCCTAAACCAAAGGACCCGTGGAATGGTCCCGGTGGATATTTCGATCCGATTTTTGGTAAGTTGCTCTTTTCGAGAGAAAATTTCCTTCGACGATGGCGGTTCGTTTGTGACCATCTTACGGTTTTTCGCAGGTTTCCTCGTCGCCTCCCTACGTCTCTTATACCAAATATCTTCACGGTACACCGAGGGAGACGCGAGTTTATATACCTGGAATAAGCGGTAAGTTTTTCGTTGGTCGATGCGTCCCCGCGTGTCCGAGTTCGGAGTGAAAACACATCTCAGAGTTCCTTTTTGTCCACAGCCTACAACTGTGGGTGCTTATTCCACCTTTACTTCAAATAAATTTCTACTGGCCTTCCACGGGGGCTGATTACCTGAGAGGTACCACCTTCCGGCTCTCGGGGTCAAGCTTCAAGTTACATATTTTTTATCTTTTTTTTTCCTATAGAACATAACAGCCTTCAGCTGCGAATTTAAAGATGCAATGATGATATAGCAAGTAAACTTTATATTAATATAATAGTATACATTAGGCTAAAGGTACAATAAACTGGGAACGTTCAAGGTAGTGAGTCTTTTAATCACCATTGACATCCACAGGCCCCCATCCTAAGATTAATGGTCCAATCTCTCCAACTTTATTTATCTGGCTATCTATTAATAGTGTGTCGCTCCACGGCGCCCGAAATTTAATTTCTTACAATAACATACTTTTTTTTAGGAGATCACACACACACACACACCTATTCTTTTAATTTTTAATATTACATTTGGCTTCCCAATTAGGGACCGTATTATCCATTAAATTTTTTTTATTACATTTGTCGCTCAAGCGAACAGGGACTTGAATTTAGCTTACTTATTTTGTTATTGATTCATTGCATCTTGATATTTTGTAGTAACACATTATTGTACAATGTTGTAATTTAAAACTTAAATTCTTTGGATGTTTGCTTTTAAGTAAACAGTATTTTCTATTAACATTATTGTACTTTGTACTATTGTGTATGTTTAATGTTTATGGTTACAGCATTACTTCTTCTTTTTCTTACAAAACCAACATTTTGTATGGTAAGACAGTTTGTTTTATCTAAGTGTCTCAACAGTGTAAATTAAGTGCGGTGAAACTTTGTTTCATATTTAATCTAAAGCAAACTTTAGTTTAACTAAGTAATCTTACTTTTAGTAACTTGAATTGATCTTGTAAATTGTTACTGGATTTTTTAAACTTGAAATTTTCATCAAAACAAACTTTGAACATATCTTTTTAACCTCAAGTATTTTATAACTTTGGAAGTTTTGTTTCATATTTAATCTTAAGTAAACTTTGGTTTAACTTGGTAACCTTACTTTAAGTAGTTTAAACTTATCCTGTAAATTATTATTGCATCTTTTTACTTGATAGTTTCATCAAAACAAAAAACTTAGAAAATATTTTACACTTACCCTCAAATATTTCACTTTTTTTTTAAATTTACATCTTGCTTTGCTCATCAATTTTCGTTTAGTTTATTCATGATGGCTAATGAAGACCAGTCTTTTCCGCCTATTGCTAAAGACCACATAGAATCTGATGGCGCTTGCGCAGATCCTAATGTTGCACAAACTGCTCCGGACATGATTAATTTGACAGAAGTACCACACCCTTTTGATCATATTGAAAGGATTGCACACTCTTCCTCAGCTTTTGCTTTGCACGCTCTGCCTTCGTTTAATTCTATGAATGTTTTGGTTAATGATCATATTAAGAAGAACTTGCCATCTGCAATTAAGTTGCCTGATTTGAAAAAGAGTAGAATTAAATTCGATGGGAAATCTTGTGTTAGGGAATTTATTACTGAAGTTGAAGAATACTTTTTATACAAAAATTTTGACGAAATTTTGTTGGTTGGTTCATTCACGGATTTGCTTAGTGGTATTGCTCTGAAATGGTTCCGCACAGTTCGTTTTCGTATTCCATCCTGGCGTGAGCTTAAGCTTGCTTTGCTTAAACGTTTTGACAGGCCGGACTTCGACTATTTTTTGGAACATGATCTTCGTACAAGGAAACAAAAGAGTTCTGAATCTCTTCCAGACTTTATTACAGAAATACTGGACATGGCTAGTCGTCTTTCTTCGCCATTGTTTGATGCGGTTTTGGTTACTATTATTAAACATAACATGCTACCTATTTACACACCTTTTATATTTGGTAAACCTATAGATTCTGTGGAACAATTTCTTGTTCTTGCAAAAGAGCTTGAAGTTTTTGTAAGTCATAAAACTTTTAAAACTGAAAAACCTACTGTTAAGTCTAATGCGGTTTTATCCTGTTTAAAGTGCAAAAGAGATGGACATCATTATAAGCATTGTACTTCCATACCTGGCGTAATTTGTTTTAATTGTCAAAAGGTTGGAGTTACATCTAAGAGTTGTGATGTTTGTAACGTAAAGAAAAGCTCTAGCGAGTCAAAAAACTGATTAGGTCGCATCGAGCCCCTGTTGTTACTGACATAACCGCGAGCGTCTCGATGAAAGAAAATTTTGCTAAATATCACAAACCTGACGATGCTACTCGTGACAGAGATTTTGCGAATTGGTTAGATTACTTAAAGACATTTTTCAAAATTTATAGATCAGCTCCTGTTTTATTTGTTAAAGATAACGATACTAGACCTTATTTACAATTTTCCGTAGATAACCATACTTTTTCTGGTTTATTAGATAGTGGCTCAAATACTATTATAAATAGTTGTATTATTAATAGTTGTATTTTGGGTTCCAATAGTCATAGACAATTCTTACAGTTAGGTTATAAAATAAATTCTGTTTCTAGCTCTGCTTATACGGCCGATGGTTCTTCACAAAGAATTATTGGTACCATTGAATTACCTGTTACTTGTGATAATTTAACTAAAAATATTAATTTTCAAATTATACCTTCTTTCCAACCTGATTTCATTTTAGGATTTGATTTTTGGTTAAAATTCGATTTGGCTAAGGATTTATGGAAAAATATAACTTATGCTCGATGCAATACAGTTCAAGTTTGTTCAGTCACCTCTGTTAGTGAACTTTCTCCTGCTGAGAAACAAAAATTAAATGATACTGTTTCACTCTTTGAAGATATTTCTTATGAAAAGAGAGGCTTAGGTCTTACTCATCTTGTTCAACATAAAATTAATGTTACTAGCGAACCTTTTAAACAACGATATTGGCCTTTAAGTCCTGCAAAGCAGAAGGAACTTTTTGATGAAGTAGAAGTCTTATTAAAGGAAGGAATCATCCAACCTTCTAAATCGCCTTGGTGTTCACCTGTCTTAGCTGTAGAAAAGAGGGATGGCAGTACCAGATTGTGTTTGGATTCAAGACGTTTAAATTCAGTAACTGTAAAAGATTCTTACCCTCTTCCTTATACCTCTAGAATTTTAGATAACCTTGGGGGAGCTAAATTTATTAGTACCATTGACCTTTCTAAAGCATTTTTGCAAATAGCCCTGGAAGAATCTTCTCGAGAAAAGACTGCTTTTGTAGTTCCGGGAAAAGGACTTTTCGAGTTTGTCCGTATGCCCTTCGGTCTAACCAACGCACCTGCTGAACTGCAGAGACTTGTAGATAAACTTTTTGGACCTGAATTCGATAATACTGTGTTTTGTTATTTAGATGATTTAATTTGCGTAAATTCGGATTTTAATTTACATATAGAGTATCTACATAAAATTTACAGTATACTGAAAGATGCTGGTTTGACAGTTAATTTGAAAAAGTGTAATTTTTGTAAAGATAGACTCCGCTATCTTGGTTATATAGTTGATAGTAATGGTTTGCATACTGATCCTTCTAAATTAGATACCATTAAAAGTTTCCCACGTCCTGAATCTGTTAATCAGCTTCGTAGTTTGCTAGGTTTATGCTCATACTATCGTAGATTCATTTGTAAATTTGCTGATATTGCCTCTCCTCTGACTAAATTAACGGCGGGAAGTAAGAATTCTAAGAAACCACTTTGTTGGAATGATGAAGCTGAGATTGCATTTGATGAGTTGAAGCAAGCGTTAATTACTGCTCCGGTTTTGCAATGCCCTAATTTTGAAAAACCTTTCTTTTTACATTGTGATGCCAGTTCTGTTGGCATTGGTAGTGTTTTGAGTCAAGAGGATGATAATGGAGATCAACATCCTATTGCGTTCTATTCTAGATCACTCAATAAATGTGAACGCAATTATAGTACTACAGAACGTGAATTACTTGCTATTTTAGCTTCAATAGAACATTTTAGACCTTATATTGAAGGAATGAAGTTTACAGTAATAACTGATCATGCTAGTTTAAAGTGGCTTTTAGGTCTTAGCAATCCTAGTGGACGCTTAGCACGTTGGGCTGCTAGAATTTCTCAATTTATTTTTGATATAGTTCATAAAAAAGGTTATTTACATTGAGTCCCAGACGCTTTGTCTCGTATTGAAATAGCTACTATAGGAATCTCTGAAAATAATTTAGTCTTACCCGATGATGATATTTATGATCCTTGGTATAAAAAAGTATTTATTAATTGTCAAAAGTCTCCTTGCAGATATAAGAACTTTAGAGTAGAAAATAAAGCCTTATATAGGTTTTGTAAAAGTAAGTTTGATCCTAATAGTAATCTTAATTGGAAGATAGTTATTCCTAAAGAACACATATTAGATACAATTCGTTCTAATCATGATGATATTAATTCTGGACACTTAGGTATTCATAAAACTTTAAATAAATTAAAACAACACTATTTTTGGAAAGGGATGTTTAATGATGTTCAAAAATATATTCTTGCTTGTGATACTTGTAAAGCTTATAAACATACCACTCAACCTCCTTTTGGTATTATGGTTAACCCTAAAAAAGTTGATCGTCCTATGTTGATGCTTTCAGTAGACATTATAGGTATATTGCCTAAATCTTATTCTGGACATAAATATATTCTTTCAGTTGTTGATGTTTTCACTAAATACTGCTGGATTTTTCCTATGATAAATGCTACTACTAGAGTAATAAATAAACTTTTTGAAAAAGAAATATTTCTTAAATTTGGTTGTCCCAAAATAATTGTTTGTGATAATGGTACACAATTCACTTCTAAACATTTTGTAGAGTTTTTGAAGGGTTTTAACATTATTAAAATATTTTATAATACTTTATACACGCCTCAAAATAATACTGTTGAGAGATATAATAAAACTGTTGAAACTTGCATAGCTTGTTTTGTCAAAGATGATCATAGAACTTGGTCTAAATATTTACCTAATATTCAACTAGCTTTGAATAATAGTGTTAATCTGGCCACAGATTTCACACCTAATTTTTTGATGTTTGGTAGAGAACTTATTTTTGATGCTTCTTTACATCGTTTTAGTAATTCTATCGATAACATAGATGAACTGGAAATTTCCAATAGAGTTCACTATGCCGATTCTCTCAATTCACTTAGTAATATTTTTGTTAAAGTACAAACTCATTTATTAAAAGCTTATCAGCGTAATGCTCGCTATTATAACAAAGGTCGCAAAGTCATTTGTTTTGATGTGGGTGATGTCGTGTGGAGAAGAAGTTTCGTTCAATCTCATGCACCTACTTATTTTTCGGCAAAACTTGCTCCTAAGTTTATTAAATGTAAAATTATTGAAAAGATCTCTGATAATGTTTATATTCTGAAAGACCTTAATAAGGGAACGACTGGTCGTTATCATGTTAAGGATATAATTAAATTTTAATTTGGTTTCTCATTGTTAATCTTGTTTTTTGATGATTTTGATTGAAGGCCACTTTTGATAGTGTGATGCACGTTGGGATGGATGATAGGTTATCGGTGGTTTGAATGTAGATGTATGAGAGGTAACTTCTTATAAATTTATTAAAATCTTGATTTAACATTCTAAATTACAACTTAGGACATTTTTTATAAACTTCTTCAACCCACACAGATACATTTTCCATATCGAAAGATCTTATTATTATATTTTTTTTTTTAAACAGTCTTGTAGGCAATTTTCTGTGTAAAATTTTGCATGCAATTCCTGAATTGGTGCCTACTACCTTTGTACGTTTTGTTTACACTTGTAGAGGTTTACCTATTTTTTTATCATTGTGCTCCTATAGTGACTCTGTCACCCGGAATATTTCGCGGTGCACTTAGGAAGAACACAGTGATTTCTTTTTTGTTTGTGCCCGGAAAGTTGGTGGAGTTGAGCCGATCACAACATTTTTTTTTGTTTGTGCCCGGAAAGTTGGTGGAGTTGAGCCGATCACAACATTTTTTTGTTTGTGCCCGGAAAGTTGGTGGAGTTGAGCCGATCACAACATCTTTTTTCTTTGCATCGTTAGAGATGTGAAGGTTCCTATACTGTTTCTCACAGTTATAATTTGTTCCTGCTAGTCAGTGGCGATGGTGCCTAACTGCACTCATATATAATTTTTTGGATTAATCTCGTTAAACAGCGGCCTTTGCGCTTAACTGTACTCGAATTAATATTCTTTTTATCCTGTTACATTAAACATATACTTGCTAGTCGGCGGCTATGGTGCCTAACCGAACTCTTATTAGTATTTTTTTTGTTTGTTTGTAAAGCTTTATACTTGCTAGTCGGCGGCTATAGTGCCTAACCGAATTTGTATTGGTATTTTTTTTGTCTTTTTAGAATTTTATACTTGTTAGTCGGTGGCGATGGTGCCCAACCGCACTCAATTGGGTATAGTTCTGTTGTATTGTTTTACAGTGTTAAGCGACTGCTGCACTTAACTGATTCTATAGTAGAACTCGGATTTAACTTGTTAGTCAGTGGCGAAGGTGCTTAACTGTACTCTTGTGGTTCTTTTGACATTATGGGTCGGTTGTGCTAGTATTTAGTCTGCACCTGTAAGTGTTGTTTGTATACACGCTGTTTATATTTCCTGTTTTTTTTTGGGAAACTGTTCGTTTTACCTTGATCGTTGTTTTTTTGGCATAAAAGAAATTGCTTTCTTTTATTTTTTTTCGGGGAGGGATGTAATGTAACGAGTTTTTTTACACCGTTACATGTATTGATGATTGTAGTCGATTTCGGAACGATTTCTTAATTTTATTTTTTTTATCTGTGATACATTTCGTATGACATTTTTGGACGTCAAAATTGGACAGGTCACTTTTGCGATCTTTGTTGGTAAATGTGACATGTCTCTTCGATTTTTCCTGAATGGAATCGTAACTAATCTAGTTTATTGTGGCGCTTTAATGCCCTAATCCTAAACCAAAGGACCCGTGGAATGGTCCCGGTGGATATTTCGATCCGATTTTTGGTAAGTTGCTCTTTTCGAGAGAAAATTTCCTTCGACGATGGCGGTTCGTTTGTGACCATCTTACGGTTTTTCGCAGGTTTCCTCGTCGCCTCCCTACGTCTCTTATACCAAATATCTTCACGGTACACCGAGGGAGACGCGAGTTTATATACCTGGAATAAGCGGTAAGTTTTTCGTTGGTCGATGCGTCCCCGCGTGTCCGAGTTCGGAGTGAAAACACATCTCAGAGTTCCTTTTTGTCCACAGCCTACAACTGTGGGTGCTTATTCCACCTTTACTTCAAATAAATTTCTACTGGCCTTCCACGGGGGCTGATTACCTGAGAGGTACCACCTTCCGGCTCTCGGGGTCAAGCTTCAAGTTACATATTTTTTATCTTTTTTTTCCTATAGAACATAACAGCCTTCAGCTGCGAATTTAAAGATGCAATGATGATATAGCAAGTAAACTTTATATTAATATAATAGTATACATTAGGCTAAAGGTACAATAAACTGGGAACGTTCAAGGTAGTGAGTCTTTTAATCACCATTGACATCCACAGGCCCCCATCCTAAGATTAATGGTCCAATCTCTCCAACTTTATTTATCTGGCTATCTATTAATAGTGTGTCGCTCCACGGCGCCCGAAATTTAATTTCTTACAATAACATACTTTTTTTTAGGAGATCACACACACACACACACACACCTATTCTTTTAATTTTTAATATTACATTTGGCTTCCCAATTAGGGACCGTATTATCCATTAAATTTTTTTTATTACAGATTCTATAAAACATAATAATAGTAGTTATAAAGTAAGTCAAAATAAAATTTAAAAATATGCAAAACTAAATAAAATCATAAATAAATGCAATAAATTTAGGAATCAACAAAAACACAGTTCCAATAATATTAAACTAAGAAAAGGACGTGGTTTTCTTAAAAGTTAATTAAATAACTATCAAATTAAATAAGAAGACAGTAAAAACATTTATGAGATTTATACTCAACGCTTGCAGTCTGAAGTTCAGGTACTGGAAGAGTCAATTCATTCACTGTATACTAAGTATGTAAGGTCTGAAAAACAAATTCAGGAGCACATCCTTGCTGCAAATAAGTTAGTGGACATGTGCAATTCTAAAGCAGTCAAAGTGGACCTGCTGACTCTCAGCGGACCTCAATGTTCATTGCAAAGAAAATCCGAACTTGGCAAGCTCCAACCTGAGGGAACGGAGAACCCGTCCCCGTCAGGACTTGCTCAGGTCTCCATTCCTAATATAGATCATACACCAGATATTGAACAAGGTCCAGTGCAAGTAGTGCAGAGGGAAGCTAGCTCTCTCCCTTGTACTAGTAAAGTTTGTTACTGCTCCATTATGTTTTCTGATAGTTTTGGAAAAGGGTTAGGAAAATTACTTAGCAACAACCTGAGTCATTCTTCTCTTCTGTATGCCACAGACTTCCTACACACAAATAATGTCTTCAATAACTAGGAATGAATATGATCCAAATGGCATTATTACAGTACTTATAGGTAATAGTTATAATGTAACAAAACATGACATCACTGATAGTGTCACCAAACTACTAAAGTTAAATTGCAAGAAAATAATTTTGTGTGCTTTCCCATACTTTGAGCACTTGTCAAATAGGCAAAACAACTACATTCAAATGTTAAATAATTACATGCATTTATTAGTTAGTCAACTAGGGATACTGTGTATCTGCCGATTAGTTTTAAACGTCAAATATTGTAAGACAACAGAAGGTACCACTAATAGTATAGTTCCACTTAAAAACAAAAAGGTATTTTCTAGCACTACAACCGTTAACTGTAGAAAAGGGGCTAGGCAGAAATCCTTTTCCTTCCTTTTCCGGTTTCCCCTCGATGTTTTCTTTCACCATATAGCCCTCGTTAGTTCATTATTCTGACATTTAAAATCCAGAATAATTACCCTCTTTGTCGCTAGTATTTTGCAAGGATATATAACACATGAGTATTTACTGTATCAAAATCGCAATAAGTCTTCTATCCAGACAAAATTTTGAACAAAATCTAAGTTCACTCTTGCGTACACGCATGATTGCTTACACTGTAAAAAGAGCGTTCAGACATATTTGTGCGGCTTCTGAAATAGTTTGTGCGTTCCATGCAAAGAAAAAGTATTGCGGTTTGACAGCTTTTGTATAAAAATATGTCAAACTGTCACATTTATTCTTCAGTTATAAGTTAAAAATCAGTCCTAAGACGGTTACTTAAAACCAAAACAATTCATTTATAGTAGCGTCGTTGGTCTCGAGGTTGCTAGCGCTACTGCTAAGCATAAGTTCCTGGGTTCGAAGCCTGGGTAACCCAACCCATAGTGAGATAGTATTGAATCAAGAGAAACTATAATTTGTCGATAAAACTGTTTTCCTGGGGATCCCGCTCGACTCAAAGCTACAATGGTCCTCAAATAACATGTGTTGCAGGACGGCTAAGTTCAGCAGCTTACGCTGTCAGAAAAATCCGTCAATTTACTGATGTAGATACCGCGTACCTTGTCAATATATCTATGAAAACACGTACGTAAGAAACAAATTACATATTTACAGTAAAAGAGGTGAAAGACATAATTATAGTACTAGAAATCGGGACCTAAGAGTTCAACCAGGTTCCAGACTGGCAAAAGTACTTTTGTTTTTTTTTTTTGAGATGGGTTTGCTCTTGACTCTAGTCTAGGTCAGAAGTGACAGAGACAAAGTCTACGATGGAGTAAGCTTACCCAGAAGAAGCCTGTCCATTCTAACTTTGAAGAGAATCGGGTTGAATGCGTTCGGGAACACAGACGCAGGTTGCGAGTTCCACTCTTTTGCCGTGCGCATTATGAAGTATGTTTGGAAGCGCTTAGTGCGAATTGGTGGAATGGCAACTAAGTATAGATGGTAATTAGTAGTACGTGTCAGATGGTAGAAGGGGGCAGGTTGGAGTTCTTGCGCACACTCACCGAAGTACAGTCTATAGAACACCGACAACCAGGCAACCTTGCAGCGATGAGCTAAGCTGTGAAGCTTGGCATCCACCAGTTTTACGTCGCCTATGAGCCTCAGTTAGTAGCTGTCCAGGCGTAAAATATCGCTTCACACTATTTAGAATGCCCAGTTTCTTGGCCGCAGTTTGAGCTTGGTTGCGCCAAAGTTGAGACTGGGCGTCAAGTCCATGCCTAGGAGCTCAAGCCGGTCAGTTACAGGAAGTTTGGTGGAAACGACTCCTTTTTGAGGTAAAAAGGCAAGCCTGTGTTTTGGTGGCGTTAAAAGAGACCAGATTGTCATCACCCCACCGGGAGAGAAGACTTAAGGTCAAATCAGTCCGCTCTACCATGGCCTCTCTTAAGGAACGAACTTCTCCCCGCTGGTTTCCGGGCTGGACAAGTATCTGTCTGAAACAGTACTGTCATCTGCGTACCCAACAATACCGGGTTGGAGTAGGTCATTTCAGCAGGAAGTACATTTTAAACAGTACCCCATGAAAGACGAATCTACTCATCTTTCATGGGGTACTGTTTAAAATGTTACAATAAAATACCTCCCCACATGACTTCAACTGAATGAGACGAAATTCAAATCTTTTATAAAAACACACTATGCAGGCAGGCATATTATAAGTTAGGGGATTACATAGCTGGTAAAAATGCCTGGCTCAATGCTGGTCCTGCTCCGCACAACAACAAATTAATTAACATTTGAAATACTGTTGGAGCTGCTGAAGATTGTAAGAATATATTTACATTGTATAAACTCAATCTCCTTTGTATTATTATATATATGCATGGCACAGGTGTTAGTACTATGTATTAGGGAGCTACCTGTTACCGGGGAATGTCTTATATTGACTTGAATTTGTCCTGGCGACTGATTGTATTTCATGCTCACTCAAATGTCTCAAATTGAAAATGTCTAGATGAGAATGGCGCGTGTGTTGATTTTTTAGCTCCCTTCAAAATGGTTAAGCTGAATGGTGCTAATCCATACGTCATGTTCGTGAACGGGCGCCGTCAGTTGAGACTGGTCATCTCTTAGCTGCCACGGCTTATTTTAATAATTAATTTTTGGATTGTTTTTAATTTTGTTTTGCTGCACTCTGGACGCTTTTAACGTTTTTGTACATCGTTCTCACTTAAACGAGTAGTGTCAACATTAATCGATGTAACTAATATATTTGTGACAACAAAATTATTTAAAAGAGTGTCCATGGAGTTTCTTGCCCGTTCTTCTCCATAGGTACCTACTGCGCTTTGGAATGGGCAACTAGCTTCATATTTCTGACTGACTAACTCCTTGACAATTCAAAAGTGCCTGTAAATGATTTAATTGAAATAATTGATTTGAGTTTGAGTTTGCGAATACTCTAGAAAGAGTCACACCTCACGATCGTGAACATTGCCACTAATTGGTTGAATGAATGAATGAAATGCACCGACCCCAGCGTGGTTTGACCAGACTCGATTAATCGAATGAACCCCAAGATTTGTACTGTACTTCCCTGAAGCCTCATGCTTCATGGTGCTACAAATACCATTGCATATCAAGGAGTAGACCGGGGGGCACTGTAATGGTAGGGATGACGTGCCCTTAGGATAGGAAGGATAATAAGAGCCTACGGGGTATGCACCCTAAAGTAAGCATGGGATTAGTGGAGAGGCGGGTGATATTTGTCTATGGGAGGGCATCTTTTAACGACGTCGCAGCAGGGTTGACTCAAGTCGAGCTTCATCGGTGAATCTTTAAGCGGGGTTCAGCTGGTTTCTCGGCTCTTTTCTATGTCACTGCTCTGCTGTGGTAAATGTTACTGTTCTTTTCAATGTCTTCGTCTGAGTTGTCGCTACTAACCGTTCCGGTTTTTGCACATCTCCTTAGCAGCGTTCTTGATCTTCCACCCTGTCGATCCAAGAATTGAATCCCTTGTCGGAATATTTTAAGTCTTGAGCTATCGTTCGAGTCTCAAATGTTGTTATTCTAATTATCCAAAGTTGAATGGTCACTGTTGGGAATCGAACCCAATACAACACATTGGGCATGGTCTGCACGCGCAGGCCGCGTGTTTAGCGCGTCGCGGCGACTCCACAGTTCGGCCCGATGACCACTCGCTTCTGCTGACTTCACCGCGACGGACGATACTCCTCTTACTTTAGGTTCGTTATTAGCTGTTTGTCCTGTACTGTTGTATATTAAGCTCGTCATTAAACCCTTGCCTTAAATACAGTAGTCCACGCTTTAGATGATCCCCGAGCTAACATTGGTCCTCCAAGGATCTCGCCATCTCAATTTCAAAAGGAACATTCTCTAAAATAAACTTCGAACTCGAGGCTCTTCAGTTGCATTCTTCAGCGGGGACAGCTCCAGCAGGAATCGTCGATGCCTCGTTGAAGAAGCTTCGCGTAGCACTGCACACGCCCAGGGGGCGAAGTCAGGTGACGAAGTCGGGCCAAGGAGAACTAAAAGAGTGTTTTCATTTATCTTCAAGTCTTTTAGTGGCAATCATTCTTATTCGTAGCCTCATATTTATCTAAAGTCACTTATATGTTTATAAAGCTAAAATATAACGGTTAGGATAATCCATCTGTTTACGCCATTCCTTCACTTCTCTATAACAGCTGATAACTCGGCGACGTGATTCCTTGTTATCTTCGCATCAGCTGTTCCTTAATTCGCACCTAGTCAGTCATAATCATAACTCATTAGCTAGTCATATTTCGTTTTGATGTTATAAACTGTTTTGTTATGTCTTCTCTAATAATTTTTTCTTCGAGTTTGCTGCTGGTGCTGCTATGAGTCGCTATAATCGTAATCATGCATCTTTATTTATCTCAACATCATATTGCAGGCACTGATTATTAGAATGTACAATCTTAAATAGAGAAAGGTGTCCGTGACAGAAGGGTCCCGAGTTACAAATCACCCAGCTTTCTTAAATAGGACATGTCAATTTACAGAACGATTAGAGAGTCAAATTATTTAAAAAAAGTTTAAGATTGCAATTAAGTATTTAAGTAAAAGTAGAACCTACAAAATTAACAGAAAAATTGGAAAAATAAATAAATTGTTTAATCTATATTTTTCAATTGTTTGTTAAATTGACTAAAATATAATTTAACTAATTCATACTTACAGTTACTACTAGAAACAAAATTCAGAAGTAAGAGGTGTAAAGTCAAGCAAAAGTTCACGGATTTATATAAATTATGCATAACCAGCATAACGTGACAAAGTAAAATAAGAATAAATGATGGGGTAACGAACAATGTTGTGTTTATGACGTCTAAGTGATTTTACGATACGGGTTTTGAGCGGGTGATTGAGCAAACATTTTATGCTCGTCTATTCCGTGTTTGGAAATCGTGATGTAAGGGAAGATCAGTGTTTCATATATATTTTTATTTTTATTACAGTTATGAGAATAAACAACTGTCGGACGGTTAGCACTTGGTAGTGTTGGTAAAGTTGGATAGAGGATTGTGAAAAAGCAACTCACTATGAATATAGCTCTTTGAGCTCTCTCTAAAATGATCATATAATTTTTAGAGGTACTGCCCCAAATGGCAATGCAATACACTCACTAACAAAGATTGGCATATTGCAATGTGTCCTCAATTACCGATGTATATGTCTCAGATTTTTTAATATGAAAATTAATTTTCTGGTTCTTTTGACCAGTGTTTCAATGTGTTGTTGGAAGCTGAGACGGTAATCTATGGTAATGCTATTTGATAGAACTTGTTTGAACTAAAACAGGAAGCAATTTGTAGTACATCAATTTATACACCGTATTAACACCTTGCTGAGCATACTTTTTAACCTCATCCCACGAAAATCGAAAATCAATGCCGCTATTTGTTCACGCGTTGTTAATGGATTAAGTAATTGGGGGTTATTCTTTTGGAATCTTTTGGAACCGAGGTGTTGGTCACAAAAGAACCGCTCAGTCCGTCCATACCTAGTTCCAACCCGTACTTGAAACCTTAACGAATTATATTTTTTAAACTTTGCGCAACAGACACGCAAGGGTCAGCTGCAGGTACCGGCTAGCATTCTGTTAAACATTGAGCACCGCTATAAAAAAATAGCGGTTCTCATTTTTTTACCGGACTGCGCCCTTAAACAATGTTACCCTCCGCTTTCTCTCGATCCCAGCCGCAATGCGCCTCCCGCGCGCACCCGCGCTTGTCCGCCAGATGCGGACAGATGAGCATCAACAAAGCGTCCATACCCACAAAATACTCGTAGTTATGAATAGCGAAATAATAATTTCAGCCTCTGCTAAATTACAACTTTGGTATGTTTGAGAAAAATATTACCTAGATCAAGATAAAATAAACTCAAACCGGCTTTCATTTATACACGAAAGGAAGCAATAATAATATTCAGTGAAAAGCGAACTTGGTCAACGTAGTTATGGTTTAGGTCAAGTATAGTATGGGTATTAGGTCAAGAGCGATACCGTACTATACGGTCTGAAATAATTTATTTCTAAAGATTACAAATCACTTGTACGGAAATAAATACTAAATATTGCTTTAAAAAAACATTGATGTCCAGGGGTAAGAAGGGCTTATAGTGTTAACATTACGAGTTAAGAAGGCAATTGTTACAAGCTTTGTACTGTCTATCGCCGTGCGGCGCTTCTTTGTTTTTATGTTTGAAATCAAAGGACTCGATCACACTGTGTGCCAGAATAACAGCTTCGTTTATCCCGCATTACTACATTTAATATGAATACACTGTGCTATAACAATTGTTTAAAATGATGTTGAACATGCGCGCGGATATGAATCGACAAGCACAACTTAGAAGCACAGCTTAGGGCACGGAACGATCTCACCAGTGACGCGGAAGTGTTCAGGCAATGCAGCATCAGCCTCGGCAGGTGTCTCAGCTGCATGGACCGCACATTTATCTATCTTTTGAACCGATTTAAAATGTTTTGATTTGCGACACAGACACACACACACACACAAAAGAAACACGGTTTGATTTCTAAGTCCGGCAAGCAAACCACCATCTCACATCACAATTTACATTCACACTACTATATTTATTTAAAACCACAACCAAATAACGATCCCAAAAGGGCTTAGTATGTTCAAAAAAAAAATCTATTTAGATTGTAACAATTGACTATATAAAATATTGTGTGAATAAATAAAAATGCCAATGCAAACCCATATTGCAAGACATACAACCGAAACTATGAAAGAGAATTAAAATTTACTGAATTTTAGAATGACATGACTGTTAAACTCGAAACGTTTTTTGGTCCACCGGGAATATAAAATGTGCTATTTTACTCTTTTAAATCTATTTTTATCCATGACATATTTTTAATGACTACACTGTTAAAAAGGTGTGGAATAAAATTAGTTGTCATGAACTAAAATTCACACCAACACCTCGACTTCAGGTGAAAAAACAGAACTGTATTTTTTTCTGACATCTCGAAAATGGTGTGTCCAGTCGCAAAAATAATTAAAAATTTGGACCCCTTTTATAAACCCCTAAAACTCAAATCCGCCGCGCGTAACGTCTGCGCGAGAGAGTCCGTGAACATTGCCACTAATTGGTTACAAATAAAAAACCCTAGGCTCCTACTAAGATTATCCTGATGATAAAAATGCTACAACACGCTCGACCTGAGGAACAAACCCAGGATCTCAATATCAGCCGTCATGTTTGAATTCAGTGTTTTAGCTTCTTCTCATTGACCTAATCCTATAAACAATAGAGTATTTGAAAACTATGAAAAATATAAATTAATTAATAGTAATTTTATAGATGTTACAAAAACAACAGTTGAAAAATGGAGAAGTTACCCACTTTTGAAATTATTGTTCTATCCTTGTCACGCGAAACGATTATAGTACCGAACGGAGCGAAGTTACTAAGGTGTTGTAAGCCCTACAGGTTCTCTACTGAAACCCTATACGCAAGGTCTAAGCTGCTCTCCGTTAGGAAACTCCACATACTACACATGGTACTTAGATATCACAAAATTCTACCCATTAGCCATGCTAAACTTAAAAAAGACGGTGTGATATAGTAGCCCCTACATACCCAGCACGTTCAATCTTTGCTAGTCGCCAAAATGTTACTCAAGCCCCACGCGTTTATAATAAAGTAAATCGCATACTTAACATTTACCCTATGCAACTGTTTGCGTGTAAGAAGACATTGACGGAATGGCCCTTCCCACTTAAATATGATGCCGTGGAAGACATTTTGGCGACTCTGGGTTGAACGTCATGCATATAGACACACACATACACACACACTCCAACACACCCTCATTCATACACACACACCCCAGCATACCTCCACTCATTCACACATACACACGCCCACTCGCACACACACCCACCCAACACACACACATTCACACAAAATATACATCCCCACACTCATAAATACACGTATAAACATACATTTATACAAAACTAGCTCTAACTCTAGCTTCACATTGCCATGAACACGATTTTAATTTTTTAATTTTTCTGTTTATTAGTTTTATAGAAAAAATGTGTAACTTATACCTAGTTAGCACAACGAAACGATTGTTAATTACTCGAGGAAGGGCGAGGTTTATCCCATCACAGGTATCTTCGGATTACTTTCTGGGAAGCACCGGCAACTTAATTGTATAGATTTAAGATAATGAAAACATTTATTTTTGTTCCTATTTTGTGACTTTAGATGCTAATAATGCTCTCTATAATCTAGCTAGGCTCTGTCTAGCATCGGCTTTAGAACCCATGGAACTCCGCAATTTTTGAGACATTTATAAAAAAAACTAGCCGACCCCGCTAACGTTGTTTTGCTTCTTTTCTTTTTTAATAATAGATGTTGGCCGATTCTCAGACCTACCCGATATGCCCACAACATTTTATACAAATCTGTCCAGCCGTTTCGGAGGAGTTTGGTAAAACAAACATTGCGACAAGAGAATTTCATATATTAGAAGATATTGACTGTGGCTTTAATATTTTTCTACATATCGAAAACTGCAATTAAAAAATACATTCAGATAGTCTATTTCCAGACTCCACACAGTAGAGAGTGAATCAATGAGAAAATATAAATATTTAACTGACAAGTTACATTACAAGATGACGAATTGCTGTTGACAGGAATCTGTGCCAGCGGTTACTTCTAAATTTATTTATACTAAATCTATTGCATCATAGTGTTTAGACTTTGACCTAACATTATAGGAAGTTAAAATCATCAATGCTAATGTGATGACTCAGTCTAGGAAAACTGGTATTGTTTGTGTACAAAATATGACAATACATATTACATTAGATGTTTTTGTGTTGATTGTTAAATGTGTTCCTGAATAAACACAAAGAATTTTCTACCTTATAGTTGTCTAATGAAAATATTAGAAAGAAATAATGAAAAATATTTATATTTTCGCCCAAATTGATTCCAAATAACTACAAGATTTACTTGACCTATTGAATCAATATCAAATAGACCAATTACCTACAAATGTGATAACACGAGGTTGAAATCTGCTGGTCAGTCTAGGTCCGCATTTAAGTGATATGATTAGGTAAGAAGTATCAATGTAGTACAAGTGTATTTTGCAAGGAGTTCTAATGTTTATAATGAATTCCTTGTTATTTTGAGATTCTAAACGAAACTGACACAATATAATTTAAAAAGAGATCCCCAATCATATCACTTCAATGAGCGTTTGTTTCTGAATGTCTTAAGCACTAATAAAATTTCATGCTCATGAAAACATAAAATTATTTTAAAATACAGTGTTATTTATAATATAAATACTAGGAACAAACACAAATTTGTTGTACCTACAACAAGGCTCAAGAAAAATAGGTGGCTCGTTCTGCGTAACACATTTTCGTAAACGATTACGACTAATCTGTTGTATTTTGACAGTTCAACAACATTCATTGCATTATTTACATTGTTGAGCAGATTTTTTATCGCACTTATGAAGCAATGGATTAGCAATCTGTTTCAAAACGATTCAGATTCCGATTGATTGAATATTACGCAATATTCAATCAATCGGAATCTGAACTGTGTAATAATAAAAATTTAAAGAATAATACTGTCCCTAATTGGGAAGCCAAATGTAATATTAAAAATTTAAAAGAATAGGTGTGTGTGTTTCTGAGTGTGTGATCTCCTAAAAAAAATATGATAAGGTAAGAAATTAAATTTCGGGCGCCGTGGAGCGACACACTATTAATAGATAGCAAGATAAAGTTGGAGAGATTGAACCATTAATCTTAGGATGGGGGCCTGTGGATGTCAATGGTGATTAAAAGTCTCACTACTTTGAACATTCCCAGTTTATTGTATACCTTTAGCCTAATGAATACAATTATATTAATATAAATTTTAGTTGCTATATCATCATTGCATCTTTGTAACTATAAATTCGCAGCTGAAGGCTGTTATGTTATAAAGGAAAAAAAATATATAAAAAAAAATGTAACTTGAAGATGACCCCGAGAGCCGGAAGGTGGTACCTCTCAGGTAATCAGCCCCCGTGGAAGGCCAGTAGAAATTTCCCGGTTGAATTGACGTAAAGGTGGAATAAGCACCCACAATTGTAGGCGCTTATTCCAGGTATTTAAACTCGCGTCTCCCTCGGTGTACCGTGAAGATATTTGGTATAAAGAGACGTAGGGAGGCCACGAGGAAACCAAAAATCCGATAGAAATATCCACCGGGACCATTCCACGGGTCCTTTGGTTTAGGATTAGGGCATTAAAGCGCCACTATAAACCAGATTAGTTACGATTCCATTCAGGGAAAATCAGGAGACCTGTCACCTTCACCAACAAAGATCGCAAAAGTGCCTCGTCAAACCTTGACGTCCAAAATGTCATACCAAATGTATCACAGATAAAAAATACAATTAAGAAATCGTTCCGAAATCGACTACAATCATCAATACATGTAACGGTGTAAAAAAACTCGTTACAACTGACTGGACAGGTCCACTCAATCTGTGTGGTTCTTTCCTCAAAAGACCATTTCAGTCATCCATACACATGGTCTTCACATGATCTGACCAAGTTTATGTCTGCACTTTAAAAGAGCTGGAGAGAGATAGTTTGTTTCGGCCTTTCTTCTCAGAGTAGTCAGATTTGAAACACCAACCTCATCTACTTTAAAAATATGTTTGATGTGTAAATGTGTTTGTATGAACCTACATAAAAATAAAATCAGCATTAACTGTATAAAACAGCTATTGAAATGTTAGTTAATTATTAGCAATTTAACTTACCTATGAATAAATAATTGTTTGTGCAAATACTGTAAAGCTTGTAGTGCATCCCTCAACACAATAGCGCAGGCCAATTCCGGCAGACCCTCCTGGAAGTATCGGTCCAGGATATCCCGGCAGGAGCCGAAGGTCATGAGCGGAGACACTACGTACAGCTCCCGTCCGTGTACAAATGAAGTCAAATATGGCAGTATGTTAACATGCTGCAGTTCTCTCCTCGTGAGAATGTCTTGCTGAAAGAAGATGTTACTTGTGGTTTAAAAAATTGCACATCAGTCAAATTGTATTATGTAATTATTAATGTTGCTGCAAAAACTATACAGAATGGATGGTGATTAGCTACAGATACATGCTGTATTGGAAAACTAAATACAATATTTTTAAGAAAAAATATAAGTGGTGCTATATTTTTGTTCCAATACAATATGGGGAGATGACTGCATTAGGACCAGTATTAATAAATGATATTTTGTAACCTTAATAATTTAGAGTATAATACTTAATTAATAGTATTGAAACACACAAAATAACCTCATTAATAAAGGCTCAAAGTAGCAAAAAGTATGCATTATAAAGTAATATAGGTTTTCCTGATGTTACTGAAGTCCCAAACACACACTCCTTTGTATTTTCTGGTCATTGGCTATGTGGACAATGGCATGCGACTGGCAGGAGTACCCTGTACACCTCCTTGCAGGTCACGGTGGAAGCACTAAGTGCTATACACACTTAATCAGGAATTGATGGCCTACCTCTTTGAAAATAATATATTCTCTATAAAAAAGTTGGCAGTCTTAGTTACAGGCTTAAATGCAACTTCAGATATATGTTTTTTTTTACATTAACGCTATAAAACTTCCCTATTTTATCGCAACTAGATAGGGAGTGCCCTTTATAAGCCCTTGATCGACCTAGAAACAGGATGTTCATAAGTCTTCAGAAAAATAAACTGGTAATTAAGTTTTCGCATTTATTACAAAATAAAAATTGATAATTGACTGATTGTTGATTAAAGGTTGCGTTTAGTTACGATAGTGAGTGAAAAAGGGAAACACTTTCAAAATGACTTCAAATAGATACCTGTATCAAACTTGCGTTTTCATTCGTTTTGTCAACAAAATACCTCTTGATAGCGACATTTTGATTGTTGGGCTTGTACAGCGCTGAATAAACAACTGCTACGCCTTCACAGCACTCTGTTATTATTGAAGTAAGTTGATAGTCATTGATATCAGGGTTATACATTTTAAGTCAATCACAAATACTTTTCAGAAACTGTTAGTATGATAATCTAATGCACCCTTCGTCAACAACACATAATGGTAAGATATTTTCTAATCTAAAAATAATAATTAATAAAACGACAATGTTGAGTCTTGAGTAAATAATTAACAAAATCTGAATTCTGATTGGTCAATGTTTCTATTGTTTGACAATAGTTGGGGTCCGTAAACGTCATAACAATCAAACGTCATATTTAATAGCGTTCATTCGGTATTTTTTTCGGGTTATGACTAAGACTTTGTATTTGATTGTTACGAAGGGGATGGTGGGCGAGCGAAAACTTTGAATTCATCATAAAAATATTTTCCTCATTGGAGGTGAACTTAAGAATTTATTATAACATATTTTGGTACGCAGTTAAGAATTTTAGAAAGTTCAAAAAGTGTACGCTACACATTTTTTTAAATTTTATTGGAACGCGTACACAGGGTTGGAATGACATTGGTCATTGAATGTAGCAAGTAATGAAAAAACATTTTAGAGGTCGTCATTTCAAAATAAATGATAAATCAACAAAAATAATACTATGAGTTATTAAAACATCTTTCTTCAACTCAAATACGTAGGTAGTCAATTATCAATAAAAACCTTTGAATATAAGCTCAGAAAAAATATTTATGAGGCTGGTAACATTATTATGAGACTTAATAATTTGAATTTGAAATTTGATATTTTGCTGTGTTTTGTTATGGAAAAGTTTATTTCTGTTTAGTAAATCTTGATATTCAGATAGCACAAAATGGATTATTACAAAATAATCGTACTCTTTTATCGAAATAAGGTAAGGTTTTGACTTACTATTTTTTTTTTGCAAAATGTAAGTGTTGCAATCGGTCAATAGGTCCATGGTAGTAAACTAAAATAACATTACGAAATTAGTGTCATGTAACGAAATTACATAAAATTATAGGACGACTTTTTCGTTGATGAGGTGACAGTCCCATATTTCACGCGGGCGAGCGATTGACGCTTCCAACAGGCGGCCCCGCACGCATACATATAACTATGAAAAAGTCCCGAGACATAGCATGGATAATAGTTTTATGTCATTAATTTCTAAATGTCATCTAATCTTTAGAATCTGCTGGCTGGAAACATCTGTAACGACATCTACCGAGGTCTTAGTGTGAGTTTCTTTTTGTTCGGCGTTCCGATTGGTGAAGGGCCGTTGCGCTTCGAGATGGTTAAAAGAAACTCAAATTAGGGCTTCTGCACACTAGGTTTTTTTAAAATCAGAAACCAGCACTTTGCCCGCGATTTTGCAATATCTCCTACAAAATGTAGCTCCCCCTACACCCCTTTTAACCGGTAGTTTTGTAAAATTAATAATAACAATATTTTTACTTTCTTTGGGTTAAAAACTAAACACACAGTGATATTCTCCCTTTATCACTTAATAGGGCTGATGACTAATATTAAAAATGATAGTAAAAATGAGATTTTCGAAAAAATCTGTTATTTCGATGTAAGTATGACACGCTTTAAAAGTTTTTGGAGGGGATTATTCCCTTCCTTGTCACGCGGTCCGGCCGATGTATGGCGCTAGTATGAAGTTACATAGTCGTGACGTCACTATTACGATAGTGCTGTCCTTGTTTAAGACTTCTTTTATACTGTGAAAATAAAAAGTTAACCCGTATAAAAACAAATATCTTTCCAGTAAACATACGTAAAAAATAAAAAATTGTTTACAGATGCTTTCTATCAACGAATTCCGTAAAAGTTTTCGGCATTCGGGAAAAAAAAAGTTTATAATAATAAATCATTTTATTTTGGACCACTAAAAAAAGATCAATAAATTGTTAGTAACAGTTTCACTTAAAAACACAATTGTTAGGAACTTAAAACTAAAGACGAATTCACGAGAAGACCACCCACCAAACTAGACATAACGAGATATAGAAACTAGGTTATAAGTCTTCTCACAAATTGCCTTATTATTGGTGAGGAAGTGTCTGCCGCCACAGCTTTCAAGATGCTATTGTGACTGCGTCTTAATCTGCTCAGGAGTGAGGCCGTTTTTTTGCGGATGATGGCATGAAATCCACCGGTATGATTTACCGCAAAAATTTCAGGCACTGCAGAAACGAGGCAGTTGCAACAGCATCCTAAATACATTATTGTATTGGATGCGTAGAACATCCAGCGACCTTTTCGAGTAGTTGACCCAAAGATTACCGGTGTACAAACCCTGACAATAAGCTTTAAAAAGTGTTATCTTCACTTGGTCAGTACACCGAACAAATCTTCGTGCCAACATATTACCCCTGACCGCCAGAGCCCTACGTTCCCTTTAATGTCACCATGGTCAATGAGGTTGTCGGTAAGAACGTGCCCAAGATATTTATTTAAACTCAGTGACTACGTATTGGCGTACCGTTAATGGCGAGTTCGACTGTACTATCCCGGCGTCTCCCCGCAACCCCAAAGACCATGTATTCACATTTTTTTGCATTGTAAAACAGTCCATGTGCAGCGGCGTAGGTCTCACATACTTTGAGTAACTCTACAATCGCCCTCGGCGACGGGCCCAACAGCACCATGTCATCTGCATAACTGATGTTGTTGCAGCTAACACCATTTACCCTGCACCCGACACGCATGCTGCTGAGCTCGTCAATGAGGTCATTAACATATGGAATGAAGAGCCGGGGAGACGACAATCCACCCTGCCTCACCCCGCACTCCAACCCATATGAATCCGAGAGCGCATTAGACCATTTAACACGGTTTGTCTGGTTACGATACCAAAACTTCAATACACTGAGTAGTTCCTCCGGTATACCCCTACTCCTCAATTTACTTCAAAGCACGACAAAAAAGTTGTATTTTATAACTTTGATTATGCTTTTACACTTTTTATTATATTGTTTGCACTATCTTGGAAACAAATATTTTTTTGAGTAAAAAATGTCATCATCGCTATTACCTAGTTTTGCTGGTCCATTTTCTAAAAAGCTAAAAACTTGGTAAGTAACTTTTTATTTTCTGTCAAAAGTTTTAATACCGCTATTCGAGCTAACCGAACAACCGTACATATTTTAGCACCCTCTATAATCCCTATGAGAGATAGTTTTGAACACCTAAATAAGACAAACTATACTATTAATTTAAGAATATATTTGGGCTAAATTTCAAGTTTATTAACTCAAGAAATAAGATTTAACATACAAACGAAATCCCCCCCATTTCACCTCTTTAAATGTGGAATTTCCGAAACCCCTTCTTAGAGCTCGCCTACATTATAGAAGGAACCCTTCATTTCTGAAATGTCAGTCTTTCAGCATTTTGCCTGCGACTACGTGCGCGTGTATTTCGTATTTTCCCTTGCGAACTTCACCATCTCCTCCACACCCTTCAAATAGTCGTAATAACGACTAAGATCTTTATTATTTACATAAGTAGAAGTATTGGGGCCAAGTTTTAAGTTAATTAACCAAATGAATAAGAGTTTCCTTAAAACCGTATTCCCACTTTTTACCCCCACAGCAGTTGAATTTATGAAAATTGTTAGCGATGTGTCCATAACTTTACTAAAACATTATTAAAATACCAATTTTCGAGTCAATCAAGCCCCGCAGTGAAATCGGAAATAAAAAGAAGTCACACGGACACGGTGCTAGGTCAGGGCGGTGACCCAGGAGTTTGACCGGCTTTGAGTGCGGTGTGCGAAGGCGCGTTGTCGTGGTGGAGGTCTAACACGCGGAGCCCTGGGTTGGTAGCTTGTTGCTCACAAGAGAGAAAACTTCTGCCAAGCAATAAAGTAATTGACAACAAGTAGCCAGTCAAATTGATAAAGCACACGATCAAAATCTTACCCCCGCTTCTAGATGGCATCACTTTGGTAGGCGCTGATTCGTTTTGAAACACCCAAACCGTCGACTGGCGCTTCGTTTTTGGATCGTATTGATAAACCCTAGACTCATCACCTGTAATGATGTCTTAAACACGCCGAGACGAGCCTGCTTCAGATTTGTTTATCATATCACGGCACCATTCCACCCGGGCCTGCTTCTGAGCATCGGTGAGGTTGTGCGGCACCCAGCGTGAATCTATCCTCCTCATGCGAACATAAACGTGTATAATTTCGTGAAGGCTTCCCGATCCAACCTGCAGTATGTGCTCTCTCGATACGTAACTCGTCTATTGTCTTGAATTAAAATTTTCAATACTAGCACGTTTTCTTCCGTAGAAGCCGTCAAAGGGCGACCACTTCATTCTTCATCCCCCAAAGTTGGTCGACCGCGCTTGGATTCGTTATGCCAACGATACACGGTTGCCTTAGAAGGGTCTCCATCCACGAATGCCATTTGAAGTTTATCGTACGTGTCGTCTAGTTTCAGGCGACTCTTGAAATCGTAAAAAATCATAGCGCGAAAATGTTCCCGGCGCAGGTAACAATACTTGCTGGTAATCGTAACATTTTTAGACGAAGATTTTTGAAAAAGTTGAAACTGCTTCGCTTAAAAAATTACAAATAGAACCTATATTTAAAATATATTAATATAGTTGCCTACCGTATTGGCCAGCTACATCAAATTGGAGACCACCATTTCTATTGTTCGAATTTTGCCGACTGAAGAATAGACAAAATGCGCGGTGAAGAACAGAAATCTGTCGTTTTGCCTATTCTTTCGTCGACAACACCCGGTCACGGTTCGCGTGCTGTACTCTGTATTAAACCGGGTGGCAGAGACATTGACAGAACACACAACCTGTCACTATGGACTCAGTACATGATTCTGAACCGCCCGCGTTGAAATGTTTCGCCGGTAAAGGGTTAGACAGAAGGCGTTCTGAATTTCTGAGTGATATAGAAAGCAATATTAAATGATTATTTTATTAGATTAAATCATAACAACTTAAAAAAAATCTAATTGGGTTCAGTTTGATTTAAAAATGTTAATTGTATGCAGAGCGAGTCTTACATTGGTGTAAGTAATCGATAGATGGCGTTGAGCAAGTGTCTTCATTTTCTAATTTCGCGGTGTGAAGATTTTCCGCAGAAGAGTGACACTCATTCGTTTATTAATACTAAGTTTTTGAACTGAATTGAAATGTATGTACTAACATTGTCGGAAATAAATTAGTTTTGTAGTTAGATGCTGTTCTGGAGTTCAGTAGTCTGGACTTGTGTCTTAGAATATTTGATTCTGGGTTTCTCTCTAGAGGTCTCATCTCATTTAGGTTCTCACTCAGTTCTATCCTGAATCTTTTGAAAAAAAACTGAATTCTTTGAGGCATCATAATAACCGACTATTAAAAGGAAGAATTTCTCAATTCGTCTGTTTTAAGGGTTCCGTAGCCAAATGGCATATATGTATAAACGGAACTCTTATCATTTCTTCCTGTCCGTCTGTCCATCCGTATGTCACACAGCGTAGTAGATTACTAGGAGAATTATTGTTTTGGGACTGGGTGAGATGAAACACAGTTAGTAGCGACTACATTTTTGCATGACCCCCATTAGGGCGTTTTTGGTGTGCACGGGCCTGTGGCTACCCCCGCCTGCATTGTTTTCGTCCACCAATAGCGCTTCAGCGCACATTATAAAAAAAGGTTTTGAACAAGTTAAGAAAAAACTCTAAACATTAAGCTAATAAGATTGCTTTTTTTGCGTTCCCTAGTTTTCGACGGAAGTAGGACCGACGCGCCGCAGATTTTTATTTGATTGAGATGACTAGTCATGTTGTGTTGTAACGCCCTTGCTACTGAAATGTTTAGGAAACCCTAAGCTTGGAAATAAATGTTAATGTAAATGTTTAAGAAAAAAAATACATCTTTTATTCTTTAATCAAACAAAACATTACCGTAAAAAATGGTCAACCTTCTCAAGAGACATTCTTCATCATTGGTCAAACAAAAAAAGGTCGGGATAAACTACGATTTCAACGTGCTGCCGAAAATGTTCTGCAAAGTATGGGTCATGCACGACTGTAGTCACTGCGAAGAAACCTATTGTACAAATTAAAACAATCTAGTTTTTTTACCGACTTTCAAATATATACATCATCATCATCATCATCATCAGCCTATAGCAGTCCACTGCTGGACATAGGCCTCCCCTAATGAGCGCCATAGCGCCCTGTCTTCAGCTCGACGCATCCAGCATCTGCCTGCAGTCTTTCGCAGATAATATATACATAAATGAAAGTTATTAGGACTTTTAGTGTTTTTTCATAGAAGTCGGTTGTATTGCTTATTTAAGTTTTTTTTTTAACAGTGGACACATGTTACTGTATCTATTCTAAAGTGGGGGTGTAATTTTTGTGTTTTTTGGGAGTAAAACAGGCAACATTTTCGTTATGGGTGTCATCATCTTCATAGTTTTTGAGGGTGGTGCCAAAATCAGAAATCAAAATCCATTGGTAATGGCAGCCAGAACCAGAGGTCGATCTTAATAAATAGCCATTCACATGCGCAACTGTATGTAGAAGGTCTTGCGAGGGGCAAGCGGATGATAGAGAGGTTCTAAAATACTAATGTAGTTGACAGAGAAGCATTTTCTTACTAAAACAAGTTTTTAAGATATTTATAGATTTGGGATCTCCAACAAAGGAATCACAGATACAATATAAATCACGATAATATTATGTTGATAATGTCTTTTTTTTGCCTAACATTTGTTTTTGATTAACATGTTTCAACAGCGCTCTTAAAGCGTGATCGTTCTTCACCATGATAAAGCTTCGGAACACTCTTCCAGACAGGGATTCGATTTTTTGAGTACGGCAGGTGCGCCAGGCTGCACCTTGATTGGATTGATTTTAGTTTTGCGTAATTCTTCAAGCCTTGACTTTAATTAATTCTCAAAAATCAAAGTGACACTTTGTTGCATTGACATTATAAACCCTGAAGACGCAGTGACTGTATACGAAAGGACTGTGGATAGAACCCCGGGAAGTGCTTCCCACCAGGAAAAACCAGAAGACCCTTCCTTTTCAATGGAGGAGTGGTACATACACCTTCTCTAAGCGACCATTATTGTTTTCCGATATGCACTCGAACGAAGTCGCGGGCACAGCTGGTTTATAATAATGTTATGAGTTATCTATTTTAAGTTCAGTTTACTAATGAAGCAAATTTATTATTTCACGGCTTCTTATTGAAAAATCGCAGGAGTTTTGTGTAATTCTTCAAGTGAAAAGTTGCATGCAGTAAGACTGCATTGCGGCTGAACAAAATTGTCTACAGTATGAGAAGTCTATGCGTATGTAGTTGTGTGAGCACTTACCTACCTACTACCAGGTACGCAGACGTTTCTGATGGTACCTAGGTGCCAAAATGCTTAAAAAATTCTGTGTTGTAATCATACATTCTTTTATGAGATCGATATATCTCAGTGTCCACTGCTGACCATAAGACCAAAACTGAGCTAAGAAATCTTGACAAATATTGCAGTCTTGATTGTTAAAGCGGTTGCTTCAAATCATCTGAATTCCTGCTCGGAAATAAACGATAATCTGGTACTTACTTAATAATGGCATTACGGGGATAGGTCTCTGAAAAAAAAAAAAAAATTTTCAACCTACATTGTTAAATTAACTTGACCATAATGAAAATTGTTTGTAAAAAAATAACATTACTATCATAATCTGCAACCCTTTTTTTCCAAAACAGCCTGTCCCTTGCTGCCCTCGCCTGGTTAATCCCTAAACCGAGGTCATTGCACCACACAGGTGCCCTTAGCGTGTAGTCAATTAGTCTATAAGCTGTATGCCCTGGCTGGCGGCCTTCATTTGTTAAGGCCTCCACAGGATAGCCCGGTTGAGTAGCCCACAACCTCCTAGGTTGACCTGCGAGATCATCTTCATTATCATTCTCTTGCCCTTGACCCAATGCGAAATACCAATAACAAAAAAAAAACTGCAATCCTTGTAGGTACCTATGTCACAGTATAATAAAGTAAGCAGTATTTCGTCTCGGCAGTGTATTTAAAATAATTACCTACGGTCGCTACGTACATAAACACGCATTATTGTCTGTCTTTTGGGTTGTAACTGTACTTTTTACGTCCGACAGATTCAGTTATGGGAGAGCATTGTTTTTTAAACCCTCGCAATTTATTGAAGGTAGTAAGTATGGCCTGTGCGTTAATTGTTTTTTTTCAAATCCGGTTGCTTATGGTGTAAGGTTTGTTTGTGACATCATCTCGGCTTATCAGCCATTCGGTTAGTCTTTTTTTTTAAAGACATTATGGCTTGTGTCTATGTAATAATGTGGTTGATCGATCTGGTTAAGTAAGCTACGCTTGGCATAGTTGATCCGTGGATGAACATCACTACATACCAAGAACCCCCGTGTCTCGGAAAGCACGTTAAGCCGTTGGTCACAGCTGTCATTCGGGAATCTTTGACAGTCGTTTCGGACAGAAAACCCGAAAGTGTGACAACCAGTCTTACGATCGGGCAAGGGTGGATCCAAGTTGGGGCAATCCGACGGTGCAAGTTAAACAAGGAACGTCAAACCTTTAATCAACAGAACTTCTTTTAATTTCACAAAATCGACTTCGACGTCTTACGAGTAGTAGGTTCTAACTATTCAATTCGTATGAGATCATCGTTTTTTTTCCTAACTGGTTAACTATTTACGGCTATCGCACTTCCACACAAAAAGAAAAACTAACCAAATCAATCTGAGGTGGGGGTGCAAAAATTATTAAGCTTGCACACTTGCTCTTGCAAGGCAGAGGTGGTTCGCCCGTGGTTGGTTAAGAAGCAGTGTGGAGTTGGAGGAGTAAATTTAGGGTGTTAAAAATTTCTAGCTCACTCTTACATTCTCTTATACCTCCAAAATTTGAGCATAATGAGTCGACCACGAAACTCCCATTTCAGTCATTCACAGAAATTGGAGTTTCGACGAAAGTACTCGAAAATACCTAACCTGAATTTTCAAGGCGGGGCGGCTTAAAAGCATTCTCTTAATTTTCAAACTTTTCTACATTCGTCGACAAAGTAACTCCTATTTCAGTAGGAACAGTCGAACACAAATATAACAAAAAAAAAAAGAGGTCGTTTTGCTCATTTGCTCGATTGTCAATCTTTTCTACATAGTAGACACCGTAACTCCTTCATTCAGTATGTATGGGCTAAGAAATAAATCCTGGATCCGCCCTTGCTCAGGGGTATCGTATTACCCAGTAACTGGGTGGGTTGTGGTCGAATAGGCAGTCGCTTCATGTAAAATACTGGCAATCAACTTCATCCGGTTGGATTGGAACTGGAGATTATCAAACTATTCAACACCATGCATGGGTCGGCCCCTAATATACTTGGAAAAAAGTAGATAATCATCATCTGCCTAGGCAGATGATGATTATTCAGGTTAAAAAATAAAATTCTTTCTATAGGCCTTAAAAAGGCCTAGGTATAAAAAAGTCCTCGATCACATATATTTAAATGCTAAGGTTAATTGTCTAAAACATACCAGGCCACTCAGAAAGTATTGCGAAAAAAAGTTTTTATGTATGAGAGACTGGCCAGTTATAGTCTATTTTGTATATATTTTTATTTGTAAGTAAAATAGGTACGTTCCAATTTCAAAATTTCCCTAAACATTGTTTGCGAGCTAATTAAAATAATCGTGTCATAATAAAATCGATCTTCGCCGGGAACACTTTTGCGCTATGATTTTTTACGATTTCAAGTGTCACCTGAAATGGTTTTCATGGATGAAGGCCCTTCTAAGGCAACTGTGTATCGTTGGTATGACGAATTCAAGCGCGGTCGACTAAGTTTGATTGATGAAGAAAGAAGTCGTCGCCCTCTGACGGCTGTTACGGATGAAAACGTGCTAGCTAAAATTTAATCCAAGACAATAGGCAAGTTACGTATCAAGAGATTCAGCACATACTGCAGGTTGGATCGGGAAGGTTTCACGAAATTCTACGCGTGCATCTTCGCGTGAGGAGTATAGTTTCACGCTGGGTGCCGCACAACCTCACCGATGCTCAGAGGCAGGTTCGGACGGAATGGTGCCGTGATTTGATAAACAAATTTGAAGCAGGCTCGTTTCGGCGTGTTTACGACACCATTGCAGGTGATGAGTCTTGGATTAATCAATACGATCCAGAAACGAAGCGCCAGTCGACGGTTTGGGTGTTCAGTTAGTCAGTGGTGATCTGTAGAACATGAAAGATTACTGAAAGAAGAAATAAAACCCCGCTTTTTCTCCTGGAGCTGTTAATAAATTTTTAAAATACAAATGTCATTTACATTAATATACAAATACCGCGACATCTGAATATCGCGTTTCTGTGCGACACCTCAAGGTTATCATTGCTTATTTTTACGCTAAACCAAGAAATTTCATAAATATCT
This sequence comes from Dasypolia templi, assembly GCA_963555695.1. Classification (NCBI taxonomy): domain Eukaryota; kingdom Metazoa; phylum Arthropoda; class Insecta; order Lepidoptera; family Noctuidae; genus Dasypolia; species Dasypolia templi. Next base: position 3,628,005 of record OY743137.1, on the reverse strand, counting down.
ATATTCTCTTTCTACTAATGAATTTGTTAATTTTTTTACGAAAGATTGCCTCGTTAAGCGTTTTGATCGCGAGTTTGATATCCGGGTAAAGCATGGATACTGGGTTTTTCCGTAAGTCGTGTACGTGCGTACAACGAACGATCGAACAAAACATCATGAACACGAATAACGAACACTGAACATTTAGTTCGTACGTGTGGACGTTAAATAACAAAGCGAACACGAACACCATACGAACATAGTTCGAATTGTGTTCGCGCTCAACCGCATTGCTCTCTATGGTAACCATGGATTCGCTATTCACACCTCGAGTTTGGTACGAACAATGTTGCAGCAAATTAATGCTCCGAAAACCGTCCACTTTTATCAATTAATTTGGATCGCCACGAATTTTTTTGATGAAAACCGTTCTTTGTTTGTTAGTGGTACCCACATGCGATCAAAGTGTTCGATGTTCGTGTTCACCATGTTTGAGCTCGATTGTTGCGTTCATGGCTAGGAAATTCGCCCTCTGTTGCATGTGACTTGTTATAACTAACAAAATGTTGGTGTACTCATACATCTGCTTACCCCCTCGAGAAATACATGCGTGAAGTTTTTTTTAACGTTTGGTTAATGGGTTATTATTATTACGTAACTTGCTTTACAGCTACGAGTAGATAAGATAAAACGCATGCGCCAGATATGTTAAACTTTTGTGCGTGAAATGTTAGGTTTTCTCTAAATTATGTTTTCTTAACTTAGTACATAATTTTTGGCTTGAAGATTAAGGTGGGTTTGATGGACTATTTCTTTAGACTGGAAGCTTATATAGCATTGGCACTTAGAAAAACAGTTTTAAGGCGGAACAGACTATTGGAAGGTAGCTGGCTGTGTTGTTCACACACTTAATTTCCGCCTGTTTACCGACTACGTCAGAATATTTATTCGACCTATTTTAGTAAAGAATCAGCAAAATTCGTTTTATGCAGCGTGTGGGTGAACATTTAGTTAACATTGCCAAAAACATAGTCCCGCCCGCCCAGAAATATCGGCCATCTCGTACCAACGGACGGTATGCAAAAATTTACAATCCACTCAATAAAAAGTCGTAATTCCTATATATACCGGTTATACCTACAGATACGTATACATCTCGGATACGCTTTATACGCGATGTACTCACTGCTATATAAAACCGGGGAGAGAGCCAAATTCTAAATATAAATGTGGCCGAATAGAGCCGAACGCGTCCGAATCCGCCCGCCCGCCTCAGTCCAACGCTAACTGCCGCTCCGACATTCCCAAACCATCGCAACCGAACGCGCGGTAACGAAACGTTCACTTGGTAAGGTCACACCGTATACGGCATTCGACGGTATACACGAAAAAAATTCAAATTCCTAATTTGGAACGCGTCCGTGAAAAAAATAAAAATCCAGTGAATTTGAATTCTTGATATCGGTGTTTGAAGTGACAGTGTTGTGGACCTTTGAACGTTATTCCCTGTTACCGGTAACGTAGTGATTATACGATAGTTTTACGATTTTTCATCTGTTCGATATTTAACGCTTTACTAACTGCGGGTAAGCCGGCAACTCGCTTATCGCTCTGGAAGCGAGAGTATTGAGTTTCAATATGTCCGCCTGCCCGTTCCAAAATTATTTTCTCCGTCATTGCCTGTGTGCTGCTTATCGTTGTGATTTTTGCTTAATTTTTCGTTAATAATGCACCGGTCGCTTTCCTAACCTATAAATGTGTGTAACAATATATTGTTATTAAGTTTGTTGATTGCATGTGTAGAAGTATGTAATGCATTTCCTGAATTATGGGTGCTCTCTTCCCCGCATTGCGCCTAAGTGCCTTGTAGGCTACTCGGGACGCCGCCGGTCTGGGGCTTTAGTCTAGACATAACGGAGGCTGACCGTATTGATTTTCCTCTTCCAGAACCTTGTAGATTTGTTTTGTATCTTCACCTTTGCGATATTGAATATTAAAACTATATTCGTGGAATTATGGAAAATGAGATACAATTTTTCGTCACCACATCTCACATTTGTTGGGTTGATTAAAGATAAGTTTGTCTTTAGTACTCGTCAACTTGGTAGTATTTCAGATAATTGAGTTGATGAGGATACCTTTAAACTATACTACCAATACGCTTGGTATACTCTATATAGTGATATCACGTCCGTGTTTATTTTAAAACATGGTGTACGTGACTTGAGATCAGTCTTAAGAAAAAATAAGAGAGCACCATTCTAGTATGTCCTAAAGGGAATAGCAGATATGTATCGTCCCTAATTTCACCCACATTACACCACTGATGTTATAAGAGCGATCTACTTAATGGGCGAGTTTATGGTTACCCACCAGACATAAATCCAGACCATGAAAAAAATTAGGGAGTAATTTTATTTGAATCAAACATTGCGGAAGCACTACATTACCGGAGCTTTTTCAACACTGCAATCAAAACCATTCAAATGTTCTTATCAATTTCAGCTGCTTCCCAAACCCAACAAAATTAAACAGTGATTCAGAGGAACGGATTGCAGTAGAACCTAAATAAACATTCCAGAACTAAACTTGTCATAACATTGTGCAATTGTATCATATTTTTATTCCACTGCTTTAATTGATTTTAAATTATTCTCAAATAATTCCGAACATCCACGTCATAATAACTGGCTGTTGCTAATGATGTTAATGAGAGTAGTGATTAATCCAACTTATTGGTGGTTGAAATACAGTCAGCTACTATTACTTGGAGACAGCAGCACACGTCACGTGGGACAGTTTGGTGCAACTAGGTAACACATCTATAATATTAAAATCACTTCCATATAATCGATTCTACGTAACTGCTATGATGCATTGACTACTTACCTCGGTTTATCTTTAAAACGGAGCTTCCTGTTATTTTTGTTTTATAGTGTAAAAATAAACAAAGCTTTTTAAAAAGTACATCTTACTGAAGTTTGAAGATCCATTAGAATGTCATAAAGCGGTCTTTGATCACTTTATGTGCCTTTTAGTTCTACGTGAAGTTTATTTTGGTTCCCTTACACTTGTAAATGATGCCTTGGTGATAGGTTCAATGGGAACAATTTAAGAGCTATCAAATTGTGCGAGCGTTTCCGAAAAAATGATAAAACAAGAAATTGTTATGACATATGACATAATACCGGTAGAGCAAAATATCTGTACTGGTATACTTAGGTCCTTTAAAACAAAATAGAATACCTTTTTGCATTTGTAAGTGATGAATGGTATTTGTTAAGGTAATCGAGTTCATCTCTCTTAACCGTATTAGTTATATATTTGTTATCCTCACTATGACTTATATACTAATCAAACTTATAGTGTAAATAATTCTAAAATTGCTAGGCCCCGAAAAAAAAACTCCATCTTAATCTAGAAGTTTTTACCAAAAACAAAAATATGACCTACCTCATCTAGTTTAAAAAAATATTTGACGTGTAAAAGTGTTTGTACAAACCTAATTACAGAAATTTAATCATTTATCATTTATGAGCGTAAAAAATTCCTGAAAATGGTAGGGTTATAGATCTAACATTACGGAGAACCATGTGCCTTTTCATTCTGATTTGTGTCGCCACGTCAGTAGTCACGCGAATTTGCTATTACCGTCGTTTTTTTCCGCCTGATTCTTTCATGTTACATGTTTCTGTCTTGATATTTTTTGTAAAAGAGCCCAGAAACTTCTTGAATATTATTCAATTAGTATAATTCACAGGTTGAAAAGCTTTCCTATTTTGCGGATTACATTATAAGAACGACCGCCAATTATGAATACACGTGTTTTTTAAGCTAGTTTTGGGTCTAACTTTGAAATGGCTAAACTTGAAACTATATTTTGATGTCTCGTTACAAGTTAAGGCAGAAAGGTGAAGGGTAATGTGAAAACTTTTATTCGAATGAGTTAAAAGTTCAAAGTACACCTAAACGGTATCCATTCATTGTTTAAATTGAGTTTATCGTTTTCATTTAACATCTAAGTACCCATCGTTTTTGTCTCCTTTTTAAAATGCCAGTTGTTTAGTCCCACACTGCAACTCACCTGATATCGTTTATCCTCTTCATCTTTTCCGACTGTCCTACGAATATTCCAAAATGTGCAGTAATATCATTGATCCAACGCAGGATGATAAAAAGTTTAGCTTTTCGTGAAGAATTTTAATGTCCTCGATATACTTTATTGGGTTTTTGTTGGTTTGTTGGAATTCTTTTGCGAATCATATCACTAAAGTAGCGTGACTCTGTTAAGTATTGAATTATTATTTGAATTTTATATAATCCTCTTTTTACCCATACCATAAGAAAAAGCTTCCTAACAATCCGGACCACATCTCACTAAAGAAGTTACAGACTGAAAGATCCTGACATATATATATTTATACTACAAGACTCAGTCACCCAGTCATGAATACCCTACCGTCATGCCATTAGAATCCATAATGTAAAACAAATGACGCCCTTTGATGCCTCAGATTACTATGCTCTGCGTGCGTCTACCACCATTTTTAACATAGTAAGTAGGTAATACTTCCTCTGTATCGAGAAATACATAATCGATTTTGCCCCTGGGAGCTCCTGCAAGCAGGAAATTACTTATATTGTTCGTATCCTCGTGAAATTCTGTGACTAAATGCAAATGGTATTAAGCGCTCTGAAATGTAATTTCCATGTTGATGAGAACAACGTATTGTTGCGAGACTGGATTTGTACTGGGTTGTGTCGTAAATTTAATGTTTCAATGTTTTCGGGTTGGGCTTGGTTCAGTTTTATGCATGGGAAGACCTCCTACTTTGTAGCTTTGAGATATAATTTGAAGGTTCGTTAGTGCTTTGTTCACTACCAACCTATAAATTTCCGTAAGTGCACCGTTTTGTCAATGTTGGCACGAAACGCTATAAAGGCCAAAGTGCAGTCATCGTACAATATTGGCGCCTTGTTATTTCTTTGTCTTCGTCATGCATACTCATTACAACCAAATAGCAAATGATCTAATGCATGATACAACCATGACACACTCGATAACAAGCGCTAATTACTTTTCCGGAAAAATATCTGTAATACGGACGAAATATGATAATTTTCATACTGATCTCAGAGCGAAAGAGAAACGTGTGTTAAAAGAACTTCCGTTTATTTATTTATGTGAATTGAAATTACGGAGGAGGATTACATCAAACGAATTTCTTGATTTTTGGAGCCCCCCGCGTTCTTTTCACATTTGTGTGACCACTGGTGCGACGACACATATTTTGCAACTTTAAATAAAATCTTATAAAATATTGGGAGATAAGTTTTTCGTTGGAGTTTAAGTTTTTAACACTTTGGGTTTATAAACAATACGTGACATCACGAAGCTTATATAGCTCGATCCCCCACTTGTCACACGATGTCACGATGCCATTGCTGAGACACAGACTTCCTCTCTGTGAAAGGGAGTGAGCTGTAATCCACCACGCCCCCCAGTGTGCGTTGGGACATGTCACATGTTGAATGATGTCGAATTTTTGGTTCTAGGACATGCCGGTTTCCCCTCGATGTTTTCTTTCACCATATAGCCCTCATTAGTCTATTATTCTGACATTTAAAATCCAGAATAATTACCCTCTTTGTCGCTAGTGTTTTGCAAGGATATATAACACATGACTATTTCCTGTATCAAAATCGCAATAAGTCTTCTATCCAAACAAAATTTTGAACAAAATCTAAGTGCACTCTTGCGTACACGCATGATTGCTTACACTGTAAAAAAAACAGATATATTTGTGGGGCTTCTGAAATAGTATGGGCGTTCCATGCAAGGAAAAAATATTGCGGTTTGACAGCTTTTGTATAAAAAATATGTCAAACTGTCACATTTATTCTTCAGTTATAAGTTAAAAAGCAGTCTTAAGACGGTTACTTAAAACCAAAACATTTGATTTATAGTAGCATCGTTGGTCTCGAGGTTGCTAGCGCTACTGCTAAGCATGAGTTCCTGGGTTCGAAGCCTGGGTAACCCAACCACAAATGGTGTTATTTTCTGACGATACTTCTTTAATTTTGATGGTAGATAGACGTGTTTAAAATTTTGACGACGTAAATAACGCCCTACTGCTGGTCCAAAATTGGTTCACTGCTAAAAGTTTAGTATTCTATGGAAATAAAACTAAGTGCATAAGATCACTAACCTTGACATTTGTCAAGGTTAGTGATAGTGAGATAGTATTGAATCAAGAGAAACTATAATTTGTCGATAAAACTGTTTTCCTGGGGATCCCGCTCGACTCAAAGCTACAATGGTCCTCAAATAACATGTGTTGCAGGACGGCTAAGTTCAGCAGCTTACGCTGTCAGAAAAATCCGTCAATTTACTGATGTAGATACCACGTACCTTGTCAATATATCTATGAAAACACGTGCGTAAGAAACAAATTTACAGTAAAAGAGGTGAAAGACATAATTATAGTACTAGAAATCGGGACCTAAGAGTTCAACCAGGTTCCAGACTGGCTAAAGTACTTTTTAATTTTTTTATTTGAGATGGCCCTTGACTCTAGTCTAGGTTAGAAGTGACAGAGACAAAGTCTACGATGGAGTAAGCTTACCCAGAAGAAGCCTGTCCACTCTAACTTTGAAGAGAATCGGGTTGAATGCGTTCGGGAACACAGACGCAGGTAGCGAGTTCCACTCTTTTGCCGTGCGCATTATGAAGTATGTTTGGAAGCGCTTAGTGCGAATTGGTGGAATCGCTTAGTGCGAATTGGTGGAATGGCAACTAAGTATAGATGGTAATTAGTAGTACGTGTCCGATGGTAGAAGGGGGCAGGTGGGAGTTCTTGCGCACACTCACCGAAGTACAGTCTATAGAAGACCGACAAGCAGGCAACCTTGCGGCGATGAGCTAAGCTGTGAAGCTTGGCATTCACCAGTTTTACGTCGCCTATGAGCCTCTTAGCTCTGCGTTCCACTGAGTCGAGCGCGGCAAGTTGGTATTTTGCTGAGCCATCCCAAAGGTGGCTGCAATACTCCATGCAGGATCGGACTTGCGCTTTATAAAGAGTTAGAAGCTGTCCAGGCGTAAAATATCGCTTCACTCTATTTAGAATGCCCAGTTTTTTGAGCTTGGTTGCGCCAAAGTTGAGACTGGACGTCAACTCCATGCCTAGGAGCTCAAGCCGATCAGTTACAGGAAGGTAGGAGTTTGGTGGAAACGACTCCTATTTGAGGTAAAAAGGCAAGCCTGTGTTTTGGTGGCGTTAAAAGAGGCCAGATTGTCATCACCCCACCGGGAGACAAGGCTTAAGGTCAAATCAGTCCGCTCTACTATGGCCTCTTTTAAGGAACGAACTTCCCCCTGCTGGTTTCCGGGCTGGACAAGTATCTCTCTGAAACAGTACTGTCATCTGCGTACCCTACAATACCAGGTTGGAGTAGGTAATTGATGTGCAGCAGGAAGTACATTTTAAACAGTACCCCATGAAAGACGAGTCTACTCATTTTTCATGGGGTACTGTTCAAAATGTTACAATAAAATACCTCCCCACATGAACACAACTGAATGAGACGAAATTCAAATCTTTTATAAAACACACTATGCAGGCAGGCATATTATAAGTTAGAGGATTACATCGCTGGTAAAAATGCCTGGCTCAATGCTGGTCCTGCTCCGCACAACAACAAATTAATTAACATTTCAAATACTGTTGGAGCTGCTGAAGATTGTAAGAATAGTACTATGTATTAGGGAGCTACCTGTTACCAGGGAATGTCTTATATTGACTTGAATTTGTCCTGGCGACTGATTGTATATCATGCTCACTCAAATGTCTCAAATTGAAAATGTCTAGGTGAGGATGGTGCGTGTGTATCCAACACACGCACCATCCTCACCTAGACATTTTAGCTCCCTTCAAAATGGTTAAGTTGAATGGTGCTGATCCATGCGTCATTTTCGTGAACGGGCGCCGTCAGTTGGGACTGGTTATCTCATCTCTTAGCTGTGAGGTTTATTATATTAATTTATTTTTTGGATTGTGTCTATTTATTTTTTCCTGCAGTCTGGACGCTTTAAACATGTACGTCTTTTTTTCATCGTTCTAACTTAGATATAAGATCAACATAATATGTAAGTAACATTTTTGTAACAGTATTATTTAAAAGAGTGTCCATGGAGTTTCTTGCCTTTTCTTCTCCATAAGTACCCTCTACGCTGATTTCTGACTGATCGATTCTTTGACAATATAAAAATGCCTGTAAATGGTTTAATTGAAATAGGTGCTTTGAGTTTGAGTTTTTAGAGTAGTAGCCCGAAGTTTGAATTTTTACCCGGTTGATGGCAATAGGCACGCTCGCCCCTGTTTCATGGAACTCAAATAATTCTGTCGAAATGTGGATTTACTATAGGTGCACCTCTGACCCTGAGGCGTCGGCCCTATCGGACCCCGTCATTTAGTGCTGACATCTCTTTGAGGCGTGCGTGGAACACAACGCGCCGTCGACTCGGGCCTGGTCCTTACCGGACGGCGAGCTACCCATCGCTCGCCGTCCGCAAGCCTGCGCTACGGTGGCCGGGAATGTGCAGGCGACTCCCAACGCCCAGGGCGTCTCCTGCGGGGACTCCCGACACCCAGGGCGTCTCCTACGGCGACTAGGGCGGGCGTGAGGGCGCAAGGCTCTCTCGCGCACGCGCTCCGCCTCATCCTTAGCGAGCATTTCTGCTTCGCAGTTACGGCTTTTCATTCTCTTTCGCTCCGTACCATGGCCTGGACGCGAGAGATCGCATCCACCGATCGCCTCCGCGAGGACACGGCTGTGCTCCACCCAAGCTTGGCAGACCTCCACCGTATGTTCCACCGTGTCCTCCGGACGATCCGCACAATGGTGACACCCGGGCGTTTCCTCCCGCCTTATGCGAAACAGGAACCTCCCGAAACAACCGTGTCCGGTGAGGACCTGTGTCAGGCGGAAGGTGAGGTCGCCGTGGCGCCTCTCCAAGCACTCCTCATAGAGGGGACATATCGCCGCTATTCTGGCGTGCCACCTCTGCCTAACTCTTCGGAGAATACAGGCATGACGTTTTGTTAAAACGTTTCATTTATAGCGCATAAATGTGCTTCTTTGCTCTTTCTGTTTATCATTCTTTTAAGTTGGGCTTTATAGGCAATGCGTGTATAAGGTAAATAAAGTCACCCTTTCGTTTTGTTTACTAACGAAAGTTTAATACGGAAGCGTAATTTTAGGTGCGTATTTTGGGCAAAGCTACGTACTAGAAGGCCAATTCTCTCACTGAACAGACAGCTGTGCAGCTGGGGAGTTTGTTGCGCTACTTCTTGTTCCCAGCTAAAGCCGTTAGAAATGGTGATGGGCGGGCGTGCCGTGGGACTGTCTTATGTAATTTTGACGTTCGAAAAGTACTGATTCTCAGCCTAATTTTAATAAATGACTTTTGATTTTGATTTTGACTTCTCGTAATTAAAAAACGTTCAAATTAAAGTCACAATCTCATCTTGAACAATCAATGTCAAAAATCTATGTAAATTGATTATATTGTTGACAGATTGAGACAGATTAAAATGGAAACGTTTTAAAATATACGGGAATTGCCCCTCAGTTATGTGCATTGTTATGTATTGGGGTTACTCTCGAACTGGGGTAGTTATTTAATTGAAGCATCTGCTTTGTAGTTGTGTAAGACGTTGACCTTACTGGTTAGCCTTCGAAGTGGTAGTCTAAAAGTGTTTCAGACACTGGGATAAGTGTGGTGGATTTGTGTGTTATGCCTCGAAGTCAATCGTTTCAGAATCAGAGTCAGAATAATGTATTTGCAAAGAATGTAGGTGTCAAATACCTAGAAATGTCATCGTCTCCACGTATTTGAATTACTTGTAAAGTGTAGAGGTTTTTAATAATTATAACCCCGGATATTAATCCGTAGTATGGTATAGTTCACAAGTTTTTATGGTCGTTGTTCACAACTAATCGATAGTTTACAATCTCGCAATAAGGTTACAATCTAAAGGTCAATCAAAAGCGTAACAAATCTTATGGCTTGATATGGTAGGCTTGATTCATCGATGCAATAACGTTGAGAATTTCTAGCAGATGATTCATGTTTGTTGGAAATCATTTGTCAATGTTTCCTTTAAATATTCCATACAATCAATTGATTGATTATTATATGGACAGTCTTCCTCATACCGTTGGCATCGTCCACGCTTGATACTCAGAATTATATTATTGATCTTATTTCAATACATCAAACGCTCAACTGAATTTGATCCGATGATGTATTTGTCTACCCAAACAAAAACCACACGAATATAGGTCGCAGATTCGTAGGCGTTTCGTGCTAGACGATTAAAATGGACGATTCAAAAATAGTACAATACCTACTGCAGCGGCCGACAACAGAGGCATTGATATACGAACGTGAAAATGCGGGCCGAAGCGAAGCCGAGGCACACATACGTGAGTCCATCAATGCCTGGTTACGGCCAAGCCGTTGTGTATAGCACTTTTCTCAAATAATGCGTCGAAATTCAAACTAAGTAAATTAATTACAACTTCCAGAATCAATTACGAAAAATTATAACTTTTCTCGCGCCAATTGTTCATTTTTTTCTTTTTACTTTATACAGCTCTATTTGCAAAGCCAGTTCGAGATTTGAATAAAATGTTTGATAAGTTACCTCCTTGATGGCCATGGGTCAAAATAAAAAGTTCGTTTAAATTTTAAATTGCACGACAGATATGAGTTTTCATAGTAATTTAATCGGCCGCAAAACACGACACATATGGATTTCCATACTAACCTTGCCTGCCGCTGCTCGCATGTATTTGACCAGTACAGCATTTTCGATTTATCTCGAAGAAGGTTGTCAAAATAATGCTCGAATTTCCAAGCATGTTTGAGAAAAAGATTTTGTATTTGCGTTCTGTATAAAGTCTGGCCAGGGTTTTTTTTTTTGCCATAAGCTACTGAATCAAGGTTGATTGATTGATCTAACTGATAACCGGTGCTTTAATAAAATTCTTTAGACTTCAGCCTCTTCCAAACGATTTTGAAAAACGGTATGATTTTGCAAACGCAACGCATTGTCAAAGTTACGCTAAGACGCCATCCAGGTACACACTACGACATGTGAAGCTGTATATTTCTAATATACAATGATCTTGCATTGTATGAGCTTGTGGTACAACGAGAGGTCAGCTTATACTGGAAAGGTATGGTCTATTCCAAATGTATCTGATGAAAATATAAATTTAAAAAAAACTACCTAGTCTATTTTACTGACCTAAACAACGCAGTTCTGAGTAACACAATACCCCTCGGTAAGACTGGTTCTCAGACTTTCAGGCTTCTGACGACCCGCATGACTGTCAAAGATTTATGAATGACAGCCGGATTCAACCACTCACTCTCGATATGTTATGAATGGTCACCCATCTCGCACTGACCTCGGCAAGAGTAGCTTGACCTTCGACCGACCTGTGCAGCTGTTATTTTTTAGCCACGAGACCTCTCTATGAAAATGTAAACAAATTGGGCAGAAAACGTTCCTGTAAACTCCAATTTGTCGTGCCACTTACAAATTGAGTGCTTTGATTTGATTTATTAGAATGCACCAAGCCCACAGTCTTAAAATTAATTTTGTTTGGATCCTAAAAAAACAAAACAATAACTTAAACCCAGATATCTAATTTTAAATGTGTCCTTTAATAACTTAATGAAAATCAATTTTGAAAACGCCAAAAAATAAGATAGTCATAAATAGTCACCAAAATTTATTATAATTTCGGAATCATAATGTATAGTCGCATTATGATTCCGAAAGTCATTTATAAGTCATAGAGAGACAGGGCTGGGGAGGGGGGGGGGTCAGAGAGTTATTGTCTAGAAGTTGGTGAGGTGAACGTCTTCACACAATCCTCACCTCTGCGCAAGCAAACGGTTGGGAGTATCGACTTGGTCTCAATTTCAAAAATTTGTGAAAAAAATATCGTAACGCTATGCCAAATCTCGAAAATAATCATTAAGGGATTCCAGAGATATAAAGGTGGCTCTTTTCAAGTTCAATTATGCTTAAATTTTGAACTCTGTTGCTTTAAATGAAATTGACATAGCTGTAGTGCCCACATCTATACCCGACGGGCATTACAGTTGTGTTAAGGTACAAAAAGGTATTTATAAAAATACTTCACATTATGCTAAAACCATGTCAGCGCCAAACTCAAGGCTATCGCTTTTATTTATAAATGTAATTGTAACAACTAGGTCAGTTTTTACTGAAATAAATGTGAAAATAATCAAGATTTACGGTTGTTCTTAATTATTTGTGTTTTGAAGGTTCGGTACATTTTAAAATGAAGTTCAGCAGCTCTGCCGGTTCTGGCGGTTAGCCAAACTACTACTAACTAATACAATTGGGTATCACACTGTCGCGAATGAAAAATACATGTTCGAAACTCAATGTTGGTAGTATGAGATGTTTTTGTTAGCTGGTGATAAGATGAACCTTTTTCAAATACCGGGCATATTTATCATTCCGTAACATTTAATTTTTTGAAACAGTAAACAAAAAAAATAAAAAGCAATTTCTTAACTTTTCCTTTATCTACTACTGTTTCTTTCGTGCAACTGAATCAGTTGTCGAGACATCTTTGCCCCTTTGTTGCTTGTTAATCTCTTTTTTTTAATCAGAAATTTTAATTAAAATGCTTGTGATTAGCCACATGAACTAATCATCATAATAAATACTTTAATATTAAAGACAACAAAGTCAAAGTCAAAGCATTTCCTTCAATTAGGTAAATAAATGGCACTATTGAACGTCAACATTTACATTAAAATTGAATTGATTCTAGTCGCACCTTCTAAAATATAGTTTCGTATGGAGAAGAATAGGCAAGAAACTCCACCTTAATTCTTTTAAAATATTTACAATATGTTGTATACATTGATTATATAATTATTCAATTAAATAATCAACCAGTTTCCTTTTGTCAACAAAATATTACAATTTAAATGGCGGGTTTCAACATTTTTTCTTTAATTTTGTGAGTAATATTTTTAGTTCGTGTTTTTGTCTATGATTTAAAAAGTTATCGGCCCTGTGGTTTCATTGTACAGAAGCAATAGTAAACCTTAAAGTAATGTAAATTTAAGTTTAAAATCTACTGGGGTTGATGGGCTTCCGGTGTACCGTCGGTCCTTGACGGCAATTATTTAAGTGGGATTCCGGAAGCCCGGTCCGCGCGGTAGAGGGCTATCATGCTTAGCAAAAACTTTCATACCTATAATTTTGCGATATTTTATCTTCCTACAATCACCAACGAGTAACTTAGCTCGTGTTATGGCCCACTGCGCAAGGTTTTAAACTTCCAACCCGAAAACCAAGATGATGGAGCCTTATAATACCTCTAGGTGTCAGAACTAAGCTAAGGTTGACTGAATAGTGGTCGTGTCTCTTCTACCAACATATTTTTTTCATTTTGTTTTGAAACCTTTAAGGCCAAGTTTTCTTTGCATTGAAGGAAAATTCCTCAAAGAAAAAGTGCAAAAAGTTTGCACGAATCAAATTGTAGTAAATCTTCATTAATTAAACAGTGTTCAGTAGATACCTATGATAAAAATAAAATAAATGCATGCTGAAACGAAATTGTTTTTCCGATGTATAAATAATTTCACATGCAAAATTATGACGTTTTGCATGTGAAATTATTTATACATCTTTGAACATAACATAACATAACATCACGCCTTGTTTCCCCGAAGGGTTGGGCAGAGGTGTACCTATAGTACACCCACATTTCGCCAGTTATGTTTAACCAGTTATGTTTGTGCCCGGTAGATGGCAATAGGGGGCGAGCCTATTGCCATCTACCGGGCACAAATCCAGACTTCGGGCTGCTACTGAGAAATTCCAGATAGAAAAACCCAATAACACGTTGCCCGACCTGGGAAGCGAACCCAGGACCTCATACTCAGCAGTAGCGATTTCGACCACTAGACTAACGAGGCAGATCATTGAATTGTTACTGAAACAGGGTTCCGTCGAGAAGTTGATGCAATAATTTAGTGAAATGATTCCTTGTGTCAAGTCACTGACCTACTTACCGCTGAGTTTACGTTTTTTGCACATATGCCATTGTTCTTTCAAAGTTTGCTTTGAAAGTGACTAAAAAAATGTATACCAGCCTATTATTATTCCTCTGAAGGGCAAAGGCCTCTTCTCATAGAGAGAAGGCACGGACATTGAAAACCACGCTTGCTTGAGACGGATTGACAATTTCTGACTTACAATGAAATAATATTTCATTATAAGTTAGTTTATCAGTGTATGCTATATTTTAACGTACTTCTATACGTACGCACAAATACGACAATGTTTTAAAATGTGTGTAAATTTTTACATTTTACTTATGCAATTGTTTTCTAGCATATCGGCAATCGAACGTTCAATTATATTTGTTAAAGACGCATACCGGCTTGTGCAATTGAATATTTATCATAGATCAATAAATAAATTGAGAACATTACAGGCAGATTATGCAAAGGGATATTCTCTGGAATAACTGATCCGATTTCAACATTATCCGATTGACAAATTATTTTATTTCTGTAAGTAGGTTTGTATACGTCAATCAGATATTAAAAACTATTAGAAACTTACACTATCGCCGAGTGCCACAGGTTGTTACATAGCTTGTTTAAAAAGGTAGTTGCTGAAATTCAGCGCTGGTGACGATAGGTTCGTCCGAAGTCAAAGCAGTTTGCTGAGCAACGACCAGTTCTTCCACAGACGCTACATATTATTATTCTTATTATTGTTGTTTGTTTGTTACAAAAGTAGTCATTCTTCCACTTTATTTATTTATACATACAGTGTTAAAACAGGATCATGTTTCCACCATTAAACCATTTCTGGTTTAATGGTGCAATCACCATTAAACCAGAAATGGTTTGTATTGGTGCTCATATTCGCTTTATCAACACTGCTTAATCACTAATACGTAAATATAATCACATAATGTAGGTACATGAATACTATTTTGCACGTAACTATTAAAGCCGTAAACATCTATGAGTAAGTACGTGAGTCACATGTAATGTTTGAATCTGAGCTACTTGCTACTGGGCCGCTCATTAGAAGACCGGTGCTAGTCATTGTAAAAAAATCCTATACACCTTTTTTCGTTTTTTTTTGCCAAGTATTTTATTTAACTAAGTTATTTATGTAGTTGTAAAAGTATTTTTGTATTTTTGGCTATAGTTTTTCACGTTTATTTAATGACTTATAGATTTTGGTATTTCATTAATTATTGTGGCAACTAAAAAAATACTGTTCGCCAGCCTGAGGTACTGTTAATTTATTTTCAGTGATACTTCTTGTGATTATTTTATGTGATACTGGTATTTGAATGTTTCTGTTATTAAATTGCTCAATCAAGAGGGCCATGTTGAGTCTAGTCTGTACTGGCAGAATTTTACAATATTTAAATAAATCGATGTCGTTATCTTTATACTGGTGTTTTATTTTCCTGGGTACGATGAGTTTTAAAAGTCTAACTTCCAGTTGGGAAATTCTTTCAGTATATGATTTAAATGTACGTCCATAGCTAGTCATTCCGTAAGTAATAACTGACTCTGCTAAAGCAATGTACATGTTGAGCAGTATTTTGAACGGAACTTTAGGTTTCAGAATGTAGAATTTCGCCAGTATAGCTTGTAACTTGTCACAGACTGCGTCCACTTGAAAAGTCCAGCTAAAACGATTGTCCACGACTAATCCTAGGTAGGTGTGGTGCGTTACTTGATCTATTGCCTCACAACGACATGATGTAACTGATAGAGAGGAGTGAAGACAAATGTGACTGTGTGCGATTGTTTTAAAAGAAGCAATGTGCTTCAGATGGCTAAAGTGGACATGAATAATTTTGGTCTTATTTGCGTTGAGACACAGTCCAGCATCTTGTGCCCACTTAGAATAACGAGTAAAATCTTCCTGTAACCATTGAGCTACTACTTTTACGTCTCTGTGGGAAACTACAAGGCATGTGTCATCTGCATATTGATAAACGGAACAGTGATTGACCAAATGTTACATGTCGTTAACATATCGCCTCGGACCCTTGCACTATCTGACAATAGTGCAAGGGTCCGAGCACTGAACCTTGGGCTATTCCTTCAGTGACTTCAGTGGCATCGCGGGTTTCATTATAAATCTTGACTTTATATTTACGGATTTTAAGGTAGTTCTCACACCATTTGAAACTCCAGAATTATGTAATTTGGTCAGCAACGAGTCATGTCTAAGCGTATCGAACGCCTTGCTGAAGTCGATAAATAGTAGTAATGCATTATTTTTATCATTAAGAGATTCGTTGACGTCATCCGTGAATTTAGATAGCAGCGGTGAGCTGGACTTCTTGGGTTGAAAAACGTATTGTGTGCTGGACAACACGTCATTTTTTAAATAAAATTCTTGAATCTGGTTGCAGACGTATTTTTCTGCTATTTTGTTGATAACGGGCTTTGCAATCAGCACCTTGTTTTTGTTTAGATTGTTTGTTATATCGTCATTTGCCAGTGTCGCAACACACACAGAGCAATGTGTGTATTCGGCGCTGAGTGACAAAATTGCAAAACTTTGATATGCTTTACACGAGGCCTTTGGCTACTTTGTATGTGTGTGTGTGTATTTATGTAATTTTTTTGTATTATGCGTTTTGTTTGTGCGTAATAAGCATTTTTTTTCTCTTTTCTAAAAGAAAAGGCCGCCATGGAGACTGCCATCTGAAGGGCGACGCCCAACACGTCACATTAGCATGTCGGTGACGCGAACCCATATGCCCCTACCAAAAAACGCTCAAGGCGGCTAAAGAAGTTTACACGACAAAAAACTTTGAAATTCAAATTATGATCACCAATTCAAGTAAAGCTTCTGAACTAGATTATTGGTAAATCTAAACCGTCAGCTGATTTACTCGGCCATTGTTGTAGTTTGGAGGGTTCCAAACTACAACAATGGCCGAGTAAATCAGCTCACAATACGTCGGAAAAACGTAATAAAGTTAAAAGAAATGATACAGAATTAGCCATATATCATGATCTGGATAGGATTTTGGTTCTAATTCCGTCGATTATATCACTGGCTCGTCGCTGCAGAAAGCGATGCTAATATTAGATTTAGTATTGACTCCAGCTGAGATTGACATAGTGATCTAGAAAAACTGATTTAAGACCTTTCAGAGCTTGAATTGCTAGAACTAATTTGATGTGAGGGTTGATGGTTTTCTTGGAAATGTTGAATGATTTTTTGTGATACGAGTAGGTTATTCTCACAGAATATAGTAGGAGTAAAATTTAAGTAAACTACTTGTGTAGAAATCGTATCGTCACGAATATTGTTTTATGGTGGTTTTTAAGGTTTTGGTTGTATGGTTTTTGGTTTTGGTTATGTGGTTTTTATTATAGCCATCTAGTAGGTATAAAACAAAAACTAAAACTTTAGACACTAGAAACTTGAGACTATGTTAGATGGTTTTGTTTTAATAAATGTTATGCAGCGAAAGGAACTTCGTTCCAATCTGGTGTCCGATGACAACTCTCGACATTTTTTTTTGTAGTAGCTTACCCGCAGTCGGTTTTAATTACCTGCAGATGAGTTGTGGGAAGATCTGGCAGGAAAGAGTTATTTATACCTCATCAGAAACAACTCTCTTATTAGTAAAGCAGCTGTCTACAAGTTCTCTAATTGCCCTACAGTTAGATATAAACTTGTAAAGGGCTGTTGCGTCTTTTGAGTCTGCTGTCACTTCCGTGGCTGACACAATGTGGTATAGTGAGTTGAGCGACCAGAAGATCTAGATAAAGAAGCTTAGAAGTAGATAACTGTATAGTTTATAAGCATGCAGTGTACTCTTTTTTTTTTTTTTTTTTTGGGTGGGAAATCATCAAATGACTTCTCCCGCTAAGACTTTTACTGACTAAAACCCACCCGTGTTCCTTCAGTTGCCTGTGCCAGGGCCACGGTTTTCTCTGTGGAATAACCCGCGACTCTGAGGCGTCGGCCCTATCGGACCCCGTCACTTTGTGCTGACATCTCTTTGAGGCGCGCGTGGAACACAACGCGCCGTCGACCCGGGCCTGGTCCTTACCGGACGGCAAGCTACCCATTGCTCGCCGTCCGCAAGCCCGCGCCTACGGTGGCCGGGAATCTGCAGGCGACTCCCGACGCCCAGGGCGTCTCCTGCGGCGGCTAGTGGGGGCGTGAGGGCGCAAGGCTCTCTCCCTCACCCGCTCCGCCTCCTCCTTCGCGAGCATTACTGCTTCGCAGAAGGAGGTGACGGCTTGCCATTCCCTCTCGCTCCGTACCATGGTTTGGACCAGGGCCGGACGCGAGAGATCGCCGCCGCCAATCGCCTCCGCGAGGACACTGCGGTGCTCCGCCCAAGCTGGGCATACCTCCACCGTATGCTCCACCGTGTCCTCCGGGCGATCCACACAATGGTGACACCCGGGCGTTTCCTCCCACCTTATGCGAAACAGGAACCTCCAGAAACAACCGTGTCCGGTGAGGACCTGTGTCAGGCGGAAGGTGAGGACGCCGTGGCGCCTCTCCAACCACTCCTCAAAGAGGGGACTTACCGCCGCTATTGTGGCGTGCCCAATGCAGTGTACTCTGTGAACCACAGATATTCATAGCAGAAAACGACGTGTCTTTTTCTTTATATTTTTATGTTTATTATATACATTAATGTTAAACTTACATACTGTGAGTAAAGAAATCACAATGTTTTTTCAAGTCTTAAAAACGTGTAAAGCAAAAGACGGGTCGCTATTTACAAATAAATTATATCTATCTGCTTTTTTGTTCAAGTTATAAATTCCCAAGTTAGAGCTACCGATAGTTTGAAAGAGTTTTTGGTAAAGATAGCTCCCATAGCTACTATATTTCAAATGCTTATACACTTAGAACCGCCGTATTAAATGTTACAAACCATAAAATACTCGTATTACAGATATTTATTTGAACAGTTAATGGCTCATCATAACAATGTTTACGCCACAGCGCCTATTCAGTTAGAGTCACCTGTCGTCGTTGATCATTCACATTATTTGCAACATACCATAACAATCGTTGGCACATGCTTCTCCAGGCTGTTACATAAGGGGTCTTCACGTTGGCACGGTTGGAGGCCGGCCAGACCCCGTGCATTGCCCAGAGTAGTTTTTTTGACATCTGGCTGACGGCCATTTTTGACGCCATCTTTGTATAAGTTCGTTGACTATTTTGATAATCGGAAAGTTCATGAGTTTTTATCCCTATCTACCCGATACTGTCATCGTAAGATATTTTTGTGCTAGTAAAAATATTTTTTCTGATATAAGCTGGTAACTGGAAGCTTTATATTACGAGATGGTGTTTACTGATTTACTGGATGCATGATGTAGTTGCTTACGCTACAAATCACATGTTTCCTTTTTTTTTTCTATGACCAAGACGAAGCTAATTATGAAAAAAGAGAGTGGAATGCACCGTGATCGTTTTTAGGTCTTCACAGACTGTTTATATGGTTATTTTCGTGACATTTTGAAATAATAAGACTCTTTAGTTACAAAGTTTATTATTTTATTGATAATTACATGCTATTGTCTAAGGCTAACGCGATGATCTGTTTTTTACTTTTACTTTTAACATCTCTTGCATACTAGCAATGATTTTCATATCTGATTTTGCTTTTCTCATACACATCTCTTCTTGATATTGACATCCGACTTGCTGCCATCGCCCACTTTTTGTCTCCCAGTATCGACTTGGAAACAGGTTGTCTATGCAAAAAGCGTTTCACGTCTAGACTCCCGAAAGATTTTTCACACAAACTGCTCTAGTTTTCTTGTCACGAGCACGTTGTTTCTAAACAGTTTTTTTTTCATTCCCCCTGACATTGGCTTGTGTCCAATATAATTTATTCAACAGTTATGTCTTTCAAAATATCACCATTGCACTGTGCAGCCGACGTCAAGGTTCTATGGCTCGACTATTTATATAAATTAGCAAATATTATATTTGAGACGTTCATCTTGTTGGATTGATGATAGCTTTCGGCTTAACATGGTGGGTTTATTTTTGAATTTTACTGCTTAACGTAGTTTTGAATATGTAATTGGACCGCACTAGCCGCAGTCTCACTTCGGGGACAACGAAATGTCAAAAACTTGTTCAAAATCTATGAAAATTTGTGGTATTTTTGACAGATTAAGACTAAGGATAGAATGCGAACGTTCTTAAAAAATACGAGAATTGGCTCTCTGTTATAAAACTTTGTGGTTTTCAGTAATGTTATGGTTGAGGCATAAAATTATTGTTACTGGTCTGCCTGATGTAATTACTTAAACATGGTTTTTATTACTTACCTAATGTATTGTTGTACGTTAACAATGCAAGGTACTAAGTGCTTTTTATCGTCTATGATTTGACCTAACAATCGAAACCAGCCAGCGTGAAAGGTAAAGATGGGGTTAAAGTCATGTGTTGTCGGAGTAACCATAGATTTTTCAACTCATGTTCGAAAAGAGAAGGTGTAACGCACCTAATATGTTACTGTTCCCTTTAGTAGACACTAAATCAAGGTGTCACATTAGTCAGAATTAGGAAACGACTTGTACTTAATGTTTAAAATTAACGTCAGTGACGACACTTTTAAAGCAAGAATGTGTTTTAAAATCGAATGAAAGAGACATTTCAAAAGCTAGATTGTAGGTATTATCTGTCCATTGTCTTGTTATCTAACTCAATGTCTAGCCAGTTCTAGCTTCATAAAAACTGAGTGATGGACACTTACATACATTCTGTCAAAAAAGGTCGGGAATGGATGATCTGTTTCTGGTTCCGTTTTGTTTTTTTTTGTTGTTGTTAGATTGGCCCAACTGTTTTCCATTTCGGCGCGGAGTTTGAGTTGTTAAAATTAAATTCAGTACTTTTTTTGTTAGATCGTATCTAGTGTGTATTGCGAATTACATAAAAACATCGAACAAAGAGTTTGTCTTAAAGCATTTCATCGCCAATGGATTTTCGTGTTCGGAATCGCTGAAAATGTTACAGAAGACTTACGGTGAATCGACTTTAACAAAAACACGTACTTATGAGTCGTACAAAGCGTTCAAAAGCAGTCGAGATGTGATGGAAGACTTGCCTCGCTCTGGTAGGCCATTAACGTCTTCAACTGAAGTTAACATCATCAACTGAAGTGAAGGAAATAGTAAGTGAAAATCCTCATTCAAGTTTTAGAGAGATAGCCGCTGAACTTGCTGTGTCTCACGAGTCGATCCGTACCATTTTAAATAATCACTTGGGTATGAAACATGTTGTCGCTTGGCTAGTCCCAAAAGACCTGAATTTTTCCAAAACCTCAATCCCGTAAGAGTCGCCGAGGACATGCTAGAACGAGTAAATTCCGACCCAACATTCAAGAAACGCATGCAAAATAGTCAACAAGCTTCGGAGTGGCGCCTTCCAACGGAACCGAAACCGAAATCCAAAGTTGATCAAAAGTCAAAGTCATGTTGATTGGTTTCATTGACTGTCGCGGTGCTGTGCACTCGGAATTTTTGCCCGATGGTCCAACGGTAAATAAAGAATATTATTTGAGCGTTATGCTGCATTTAAGAAAGCAAATTCGACGAAAAAGGTCAGATTTGTAGAAAGAAACCTCTTGGATTTTGCATCACGATAATGCGCCTTCGGGCAATCATTGTGAATGAATTTTTGACCAAAAACTCAACAAATACCAATGAGCAAGCACCTTATTCACCAGATATGTCTCCAGCCGACTTCTTTATTTTTCCTAAACTCAATTGATCACTTCGTGGCACCCGTTTTCGTTCGGTAGAAGACATAATGAAAAATTAGCGGCAAGAACGGAACTCATTTCCGGAAAAAGCGTTTAAAAAGTTTTGATGATTTGATTGGATTATTCGTTGGCGTAAGCGTATTGTTTCTGAAGGAGCATACTTTGAACGCGATAAAATAAATTTGTATGAATAACTTGCATTTTGTATATTTATTGATCTTGTACTTTGTAGACAGAGTAGTATGTTTTGGTTTTTCACTTCCAAGCCTTGTATAACAATTTGGCAAGAGATGAACTGATGCTCCCAAAATTCTCTCAGCGGCCTCGAACCCTTCAATGCACAGATATTCCAACATTATCATGATTCAATAAATACACTTAAGAAGCCATTTGTACATAATAAAAGTATTGGGGCATCTGTTTCGTGAGTATTGTATATAGCGGTGTAAATGTGGGTCGTAACCCCTTCTGAACATCTCGAAATAGACCGGAGAAAACGAACAGGAATAGAAATCTACCGCGCCTTTTTGTGGTGGTATTTCGTATTTTTATGTGTTTTCGTATTTGGAATGGATTTGTAATTTATGAATGCTTTCGCTTGCTCTTAGTACAGTTGGGAACAAATTTACGGAAATCTGAATTGTATCCTAACAATTCTTTTGTATTGTTACAGCGATGCACATGGTGGCGTGACACCGGGTTGACGTGAATCAATCCGCGAGATGTCTCAGCCGCCAGGGCGCGGTCGTGCGCGGCCCCCGGGCGCCGCCTCCCCCCTCAACTACCGTCCCCCCTCACCATGGGCTCCGAGCCCACCCCCACTCATCTCAGGACCCAGGCACTCCACAGCTATTGTGACACCACCTCCAGTTCATCCATCCCCAAAGCCATTTCGACCTTTACACTCCCCTCACAATTTACGACAGCACTCTCCCTCACCTAGCTCTCATTTTTCCATCTCTCCTTATCCGATGTCCCCGATTTTGGGGCAAAGTCCGGAGTACTATTACTCATCGCCTTACGAGCCGGTTCGGGAGTACGATTACGCGGGAGTGCCTCTGGAGCCGCCTCCGCCGCCGCGACCCATGATATATGAAGAGGATGAGGAGGAACGAGGACCTTCCACAGCGGAGATCATTGCCCAACAGTCGCAAGAGGGCTACGTGGACGAAAAGCTAGCAGAGTATCAGGCGACAATTCAGTTATTGCAAGGTGAGTGGTAGACGATATTAATTGATGAACGAGGGAGGATGAAAATAGTTTGACTATCAAATGGTTTTTGTCTTTCTTTTAATAGCAATCAAAACACTGTTATTTCTCAATTCACGGTTTAGTACGCACTCGTTGTAGCAGTGAAGATTATGTACTTATTCGTTTGTATTTTTCCTCAATTAAGAAACTCAATAAAACACTCAGTCCATAAAACTCAGTGAGGATATTTGTAATTACTGTTAACTTCTGGTTAAAATATCTCACAATTTATTTTCGGGTTTCAAAGTCAGCAGAAACTTCTGGTGAACTTTCTTCACGGATCATTTTCGATTCAAATATACAAAAGCGAATGTCAGATGTCCAAATAAACGAAATCAAGCAGCACCTCACCCAAAATGGTAACGTTTCTGCACAAAAAGAGTTTCACGATTAAATATAAAAATATAATATCTACACTTATATTATTTTTGGTATTGCATCTGTGTGAGAACAATTCAGTTATTTTGAAGACGTGAAGTGTGCAATGTCATTCCGTCTACCGTTTCTATTTTAATAAGACACTAACTTTATGCATATTTGAACTTAAATCATGTTGTGTGAGAAAACCTATACGAGTATAATACCATTAATTACTATAAGACTGATGTGAAACTAGCTTAAATGCAGGGTACAGTTTTATTCGAGTTTAGAGAAATAATTGATTTTATTTGTAAAAGTCAGATTTCCGTGATACAAGCAGTTCTTAAAGACTTTGTGTACATGACCAAGCTGTCCATTATAGATTTCATTAATCAGAAACGTAACTATGAAAAATCGCTTGTTATATCGTTAACTTTAGGCTCTTAGACACTTTATTACGGCTTTAAAATTCAATACGTTGTTACAGTGCGTGACTTCAAACAAACCACCGTTTATAATACCATTGCAAAAGAGATTTTAGCTATAGGTATGTTGAAACCCACGTCAGGTTCCTATTTCCAATAGAATTTCTAAGACGTCAGCCAGCTTTATCGTTTCTCGAATAAAGGTGGGTCATGTAGTTGTTATACACGGACGAATAATTTTAGAACTAGTTCCTAATTTTGGAACAATATCGATATTCGAGAGCGTGTGATTCAAAGCTTTGTAACGTCTGGTCTGGAAATCTGGAATGTTAGATCGTGATCCTGAAATGTTTCGTGACGAGTTCGTCATTTTTATGATCCATGTCAGATGGGAACGTCTCAGAAGTTGCTGTGAAACATACAGTACTTTGTAGTGTAATGAAAGAAAAGCTTAGCTAGTTTGTGGTATTATCAGAAGTGCGGCAAATAGTTTCCATACTTTATTTCATTATAATTTTATATACAATATATTGTGCCACTGCAGGGCAAAGGCTTCCCTTATTCCTTTCTCTCATAAGCTAGTGTGGAACAATCAAGCAATTGCAAATCTGAGAGGCCTGAAACGCGCGGGCTGGTTATGGAAAGGTATAATAACTTTGCTACGCTCTGTAATTTTGATAAGTCTTAAAGAAAAGTATTATTCTCAATTACATTTGCAAAATAACAGTTTCAAATGTTATGATTTTGCAAATTGAACTTAAATATGCCAAAATAAGTAAAAATTCCCATGACCGTTCACGTTCTGGTTTTTCTCTTACTTTTTTGTACCTTTCATCACATCGCAAAAATTTTGCCGGTGGCTGCCAAATTGCAGATTTGCAACAAATTGCAAGCAGTATATAAACAAACACATTGGGCTATATTTACAGTTAGTTTAGGGTCAGTGACTTGAGTCGTTTGGCGTACATTGGATCATTGCTCGTAGAGGTGGTGACAGGCCTTTTATAGCGTGATTATTTGTGAGAAATGGGTGAGATTTTGACTTAATTCGGGCTGATATTGCATCGTTAAGAAGTCAAATTGTGGTTCCAATATCTGATGGCAGATTTAGATGTCGTTTCGCGATTTTATTGGGTATTTTAAGGAAAAATTGAAATACCTACGTGTTTGGGTATTCACGTTTGTTAAGTGTATTGCTTACGTATAGGAATTTATTTGATTTGGGATTGTCAATTGTTTCATTTGCGGTTGGTGGCAACAGGCTCGCCCCCTATTACATTGGACTTAAACATAACTGGCGAAATTTGGGTGTACTATAAGTACGCCTCTGCCTAACCCTTTATGGAAACCAAGCGTGATGTTATTTTTGGAACCACATTATTTTACGTCTTACTCAACTTCATTTTTTTCCGTTCTCAAAAACGATCCATTCGTAACGAAATCAAACTTTTTCCATTCGTACCGAATTCAAACTTTTACGGACACTCTAAGAGGCTTACAACAGCGCGGTCACTGTCAGACTGCATAGAAAAGAAAGAGAAGCGCGATGATACAACGCTGGAAGGTAATTTATTGCAAAATATGAAGCAATTATCTGTTTACAAAAAATCTATTTATTAGACAAAATAAATAAAATACTGTTACGTTAATATGTTGCTTGTAGAATAATCTACAAAAAATATGAATGATTGCGTTTATACTAGTATAGTTTTTATTCGTTAAAAAATTTTTTAAAGGTGTCTTCGTGTTTTTTTTTGTGATTTTATTTTGTGGGTAATATACTTTTAGGCATTACAAAACTTCCGTTTAGCTGCTGTAGTCCGCTTGATAAAAAACAAAATTAACGGGAGCACAGTACAATAACATGAAAATAATTCAGAGCTAAAATTTTACTATAACATTTTCCTACACGTAAGTTCCATCAATTTTTCGCCAACACGTCTTGTTGGGCGATCATGTAGAAAATTGAATACCCAGACTCATAGATTACCTTCCATGTGCGTCATTACACCCACCACCTACTATTGATAGGGAACTCTTGATGGCTTTTCATGGCCTAGATAATGTGTGATGACGTGGAAAAGCGAAGGTCTAAGTTATTGGATATTGTTGTTTATGTTGACGATATTTTGCCTTGCTCTAGTTGTCTATGAGTGCGGTTTTAAGATACTAAAGCTCTATGGTTTGTTGCTTCTTAATAGAATTGGTGGATCTCTTGTTGACGAAAAGAGATTCAAAGTTTGCCGATCCTCATTAATTTGTCTTAGTGCTCATACACCTGAGCGGCACGCGTCAATGGCAGAGGTAACTGCAGGCTCCGACACGTCGACGGCTGCCGTCAACGACAGTCGAAGACTGCAGTTATTAAAGTATGCACATATTACAAGTCATCCATCCGTGCTGGACGATGATTTGCTGCTGATGCTGGACGCTGGGCACAAGCGCTACTGCTGACCATGAGGTCCTGGGTTCGATTCCCCGGTCGGGCAAAGTGTTATTGAATTTTTCGTTTAAGAATTTCTCAGTACCGGTCCGGAGTTCGAATTGTTGCCCGGTTGGTGGTGTCAATAGGCTCGCCCCCTATTACATAAGATAAGATAAGATTTATTGAACAAAAATGGTTACCCAATCAAACATTTAAACCCACCATGCGTATACAATAACAGCGTATTATAATTATATCACTATTTGTTTTAGAAGCAGTCTTTGTATGAACTCTGGTATCCAAAGGAAGATTTAACTTGTGTTATGGATAGCAGCATTGTCACTTAAATGAAATACATAGGTTACATTGTTTTCATCAGAAGACGGTCAAGAGTGGCGTAGTGTACAAGAGAGGAAGCCTTAAGTATAATGTGTATGTGTAGTGAAATGTGAAATTATAATGCATGTTCCTTCAGGATCATCCATCGTACCAGGTTAGCGTTGCATGGTACTTAATCATAATTGACGAAATGTAGATGTAGGTACGAAGTGTAGGACATATAGTGACCTTATTGGGGATGTTCTTCAGAAAGGTCAGGTGCGTAGCACTCGCAACCGGCGCGCGTGTATGACCAGATGTATGAAACGTAAATGAGGCAAAAGGAGTATGTTAGGATCGTAGCAGGTGGCAAAATTTCAGGAAGCAATATTTGTTTCATGGCGTTTTTGTTCCCTTTGTTTGTATTCAATAATGCCAATTGCATTGTTTTATTTACTACCAATTCACTTTACATCGGGTTCCCATATTAGTACATTATCGAATTTCTTCGGAGCTTCATTGGTGGAAATCACGCTATGTTTGAGAATATGTTCGTTTTCCCCTTTATTAAGGTTGATTGATGGTTATTTGTTTTATTTTGTCATGAATAATTTGATCTTGCTTTAATAATAGGCGGGGTAGTACTAGGTCAGCATTTAAAAGTCAAATTATTGTGAAGTTTATGCATTTGTTTTGGTTATTTTAAAAGAACATTGTTCCTCATTTCTATCTGTCCCACAGAGCTCACAAACACTTCTTCTTCGTATTGGCACGAACTGTATGAGAATACTAAAAATAAAAGGTATTTAGAAAGGCGTTAGCAGGGCTCACTCCCCAGGTGAACTCGTGGAGTTGAGCTAAGCTCCCTTTCAAAAATATCCCAAAGAATCCCATGTATGAACAGAGACGTAGATAATAATACTTTTTTGATGACATTAACATGCATAGAGCAGGCAGATCTAACTAAATAGTCGATAATCTATTACTTTCAGTTAGCTACAGAAGTTAGGGCTTGGTGTTATGCCAAAAGCGATAATTTGCGAGGCGGTGTATGCATGGACACCACGTCAATCACTATCGGGGACATGTGTGTTACTGTCAATCATGATGCAGCTCCATTAAATGTGAAATACTTTTAGTTTCTTCATGGCCTGTACAATGCGTCAGTTGCGGGTAACGCTCTGTTTCAATTTCGCGGCGGTACTGATTATTTGAAGTTTTGTCTGGAATCGTACGAAACTAATGTCTGGACTCATTTGGATTATCTCCGTTATTACTTCTCACCGAAATAAACATATACTATGACCTACATCGGACATCATTCTGATTCTAATCGTTTTTTTTTGTAGGGTAATAATATAAGTATATTTTCTATATTTATGTAGTTTTTAACTCTCATTTTGATCTCCTTTATCGTTATTTTGCTATTTATCAAGGTTTCAATTTCAAATTGTACGTTGCTGTAAAATCACGACATGTTCATATTTCACCCAAAAATATATATTGCTTGTCAAACTCAATGCTACATACGTTATTTGCATTCCACAATGTTAATTAGGTGGTAACTTAAAATTGTATGTGGTCATTATGGACATTGTCGGGCACAGAAAAATAGTAGGAAACAAATATCAAAGGAGCTGATATATTTACTTGGAACTCTAGCAAGACATGGCAGGTAGTTTATTCAAATGTTATTATTACATAACTATCTCACAAGAGTTTAACTGGATAGAGATACACTTCTAAAAACACACATATACTAATTTCCAACACACTTACATCTTCATCGTCACTTCTAGGAATGGCATTCAGATCTCTTAATGCTTAATGATCGTTTTAAGAATCAGTTTGGTCGCCAAAACCAACATAGCTAATGTAACGTGCACATGCATGTAGCAGTGAACCTGTGAGATCATCCACCTTGCCGGATCGGTAGGCGAATGACGAACGCTTCCCGTGTGACGACATTTCTATTCTAATTTTCTTATCGTTTGAAGTTGATCTACATTTGGTGGGTTGGCAAGGTCGCTATCGCATGTTGTGTTCTTCTATTGGGTTTAAATGTGTTCCTGACTCGGATGTCTTGATGGTTTATTCAGTACAGAGTCAATTTTTGAGTTCCTCTCTCGAAAAGTAAAACTTTAGAAAAAGCTTTCACTCGATGTCTCTCAGATGTCTGTAATGGGCTGGTATTGTAACCATTCTACGAAGTTGATTAGTGGCAACTGATTTATAACTGCACTTCTGTTTCGTACGATCATTTCAAATTTTGTTTGTATTTGATGATTGTCATTGAGCCCATCTCCAATTGTAATTGTTTTGATCTTTGTATTACGATACTCTCCTGATGTCACGCCCAAAACAAGTTCGATTGCCAGTTTACGTTATGGAATTTTCCTCGTAACTGATTGATTATCTATATCAGCATCTTTCATTTTGCTTACCTCCTTTTCTAAATATTTCAACCTTTGTTAAACAATCATTTGACTTTAATGTCACCATCAGAATAAGGTTGAATGCATTTCACATTTGGCACTCAACGTTCTTTGAGTGTTTCTCGTGACAAATTCTTTTTAATTTTGATGTCATCTTCAAAGCGAGCATCGTCTGATATAACAATGGCATTGGCGGGCTCTTTTATCGCGTTCATGCGTTATTTTTAACTGAAGTGCAGTCGAAAAGCTGAACATTAATCATCGATGGTTCAGAGAACTGATTCATAATCACATGTTTGTGCTTAATTAACGGATGTGTGCCAGAATGTTGATGAGCGGCGAATAATTGGGATTATTTCAGTTGATGGATTTGGAGTAAATATTTTGATTTGAACAAAACTTTACTATAAAAGTTTCGTTAGCTCGTAACTTGCTAGTGAGGTACTATCAATAGTTAGTGTGACATGAATTGGATAAAGGACTTGGCAAACACTGTGAATGTATTAATGACCAAAATTTTTGATTGTTTAACCTTCAATAGAATCCACCGATAGCCTGAATTGGTTCTGATTAATTACCATACAAATAAAACGGTGTTATTTAGTTTAATTTAATGTACATCAGCAAACAGACTGAACGGGGTTGGTTTTGGCTAGCCAGAGACGGCACGAGATTAGATGTAATTAGGTAAGATAAAAAGATCTCAATACCAGAGGAATTAATTCACGTACAAAATTATATCATCAGTCGAATATAAATAAAAGTAAATCTAGAACACTTTTAGCATCGCTTCGTGTGCAACATTGAGCTAGAGAGAGTGTAACGTTTTTCGTTTCTTTCTATTTAAGACTAGCTGTGCCCACGACTTCGTTCGTGTCCATGTCGATCATGAGAAGGTGTATGCACCACTCCTTCATTCAAAAGGAAGAGTCTTTCAATCTTGACTGGTGGAAAGCGCTACCTGGGGTTCTCTACCAGGCCTTTCGAATGCAGTTACTGCGTCTTCAGGGTTTATAATGTCAATGCGACGAAGTGTGACTTTGATTTTTTAGAACAAATAAAAATCACGGCGCCAGGCTGCACGTGCCATACTTAATAAATCGACTGCCCGTCTGAAGGAGTGTGCTGAAGCGTTATCATGGTGAAGAAGGATCACGCTTTAAGAACGCCGTTGAAACATGTTATTCAAAAATAAAACGTTAGGCAAAAAAAACTACTTAAGACATTATCAACATAATATTAGACGTGATTTCTATTGTATCTGTGCATCCTTTGTTGGAGATCCCAAATCTATAAAAACTTGTTTTAATTAAGGAAATGCTTATCTGTCAACGATGTTAGAACCTCTCTAACACCTGCTCGTCAGTCGAAAGACCTCCTACATACAGTTGCCCCTGCGAAAAGATACCCATTTACTAAGATCCACCTCTGGTTATGGCTGCCATTTTGGATTTTAATTTCAGATTTTCGGCACCGGCATCAAAAACGATGAAGGTGACATACATAAAGAAAATGTTGCCTCTTTTTACTCCCGAAAAACACAAAGTACACGCCCAGTATTTAATGTGTAAACCGTTAAATAAAACTTATTGTAACAATACAACCGCCTTACATATATTTATTAAAAAAACACTACAAATTGCAAATAACTTTAATTTGGAAAGCCGTTAGCAAGGAAATATATATATTTTGAAATCGGTAAAAAAGTTTTCTATTTTTAATTGTCGAACCTATCAAACAAAAATTCGTGTACTACTTCATATTGATACTTAGCATTTTTTTTGCACATACCGTACAATAACCCTGTCAGAATAGGTAGGTCTACTGTTTGTCATTGACGAGTTCCGTGATTGTAGGGTTTCTTCGCAGTCCATGATCAGTTGACCACTGCTAGGTACTTAAACAGGTACTTACTGTGTTTCATCTTATTATACATATCCGGCCCTTGGGTCACTCGGACCCCACGGCCCGAGGGTTTCAACCTCAGACGGCGCGAAAAATAATTACCAATAAGGTTATTATACTAACGCCACTTGAGGTTTTCCGCAGCTGCAGCAGCAGTGCCAGCATAGCACGCCAAGCTAAGAAGATAGGATAGCGCATGAGTATAAAAATTAAATAAAATTATCTAGATTTCTTAACTAAGTGTTTACAAAACTCTTCAAAATAGACCCATAAAGATTTAAATCAATCAACTCAGCCGTATTGCAGTCCACTGCTGGACGTATGCTTCTACATCCTAACCTTCGCGTTCTGCATCTAGTCCGTCCCAGCTTTTCCTTAAGGTCGTGTCGTCCACCTAGTTGGGGGGCGTCCCACGCTACGCTTGCCGATACGCGGTTTCTACTCCAGGGCTCGTCTGCTCCAACAGACATCGGTCCTTCGACAAACATGGCAAGCCCACTGCCACTTCAGTTTGCTTACTCTGCAAGATATGTCGGTAATTCCGGTTCTTTTCCAGATACTTTCGTTACTGCTTTTATCTTTAAAAGAAACTTCGAGCTTCGTCCGCTCCATAGCGCGCTGAGCGACCTTGAATTTGTGAACCAGCCCTAGTATCAGTGTCCACGTTTCAGCACCGTCTGTAATAACGGACGCACTGGTTGAAAACCTTAGTCTTCAAACATTGCGGGATAGGCGACAAGAAGACTTGACGAGGTTTCACAAACGCTGCCCAACCCAAATGGATCCTACTGTCAGATTCGTCCTCATAGTTGTGTCTACCGAGCTGGCTGACTTGCCTGAGGTAGATATATTCCTTCACAACTTCGAGCAGCGACTCTTCGATGTGGATTGGACTCGGCAAGACGTGCCGACGCGACGTACCAAATTCATTTCAAGGCCAATCCGCCGAGAGGTTCCTTTTAGGCTGTGCAGCATCTGGTCTAACTGTTCCAGCTTCTCTGCCGTTATTACGATGTCATCGGCAACGGGAAGGTGTGAGAGACAATAAGGATTTAGCACTATTTGATTGTCGCCGTAGTCGTTCACATTTTTCCGGTTTTAGTTGGTTCGCATTTATCTTCTTAACATCACGACTACAATACACAACAATAATAAATTCGAATTCAATAATCAAAATTTATATGACTAGCTTTTTTGACTATTCACTATGTTCAGTTATTGGTAGTTTTCCCCAAATATGACAAAAGTAATAAAAAAAATCGACCTCAACGATTCATTTGAATTACTTCCGTCTGGCCCGAGCGACGGCGCCGGCGCCCCCTAATTCTAAACGTTGCGCTACCCTCTGTCTCCTGGCCGACGGCCAGCGCGTCTCCTACGAGATAACTGTTTTCAAAAGTTTCATTTGAAACTATCGTAAATGATAATTCTTGCAGAATGAGCAATTGGATTGTTAGTTAGCAGGTACACTGCAATTTATTATTTTTCGTGCTTGCCACTTTTCATTTGCTACATCCTTTTGTCATGCCTTATATCTTGGACATTTCCCCTGTTTTTTCTTGCGTTTTCATTTTGAATGGTGTTTGTTCTTCGTCTTCTTCGTCGGCAACAATTAACAGAACAATAAATAACGCTACATTCGTTTTATTTCATATTTCTGTAAATTGACAGCACTTAGCCGACTGTGCCTCATATTTCGCTGAGCTCTTTACATCAATCTTTAAGCAGAATACTGTTACCTCCAGTATCATTTGTTATAAATTCGTGGATATCATCATAAAATATACACATGCGCAATTTGCTTCAAATATATCCGTCTCACCATCTCTTACAGCTGATTCGAGTCTGGTCCTATCGTCGTCCGCCCCCGCGCTGATCCCGCTGACGTCACCAGTTAATCGTGTATATGATACACGGAAAGTGTTAGAAAATTCGAGTTCGATGCACGAGTCGTTATTTTCCTTCAACTCATTTCTAGTATTGCATGTTTTGTATAGTATTGTTTGTCTTCGTCGTCTAGTATAATTTGGTCTTTTTCTGCGGATTTACTAGCGTGATAAGTTTTTATTGCCTCTTAGATAATATATGGACGTGGCTTAGAGAATTTTTTCACCTCAGAAATTACACTGCAATTTCCATCCGTTGTAACAATGTTTAACTGACATATTCTAATGCATCCAACATGAATCATACAGAAAACTGGTACAGTTACAGCGATGCTTTCTGGAACATATTTAGAGACAATGCTTTCAGGTTAATTGTAAGCTTTTAAGACCATTGGCTAACTATTGTAGTTAACAACGGGGGCGAGCAAATTTGTGCCAAAATCCAGCACAAGCTGTGGCACATTGTGGCTGGTTAGTTCTATTTTAGTAGTTTTGACATATATTGTGAATGGAGGCTGTAGAAATTAGTTTTTACCGAATTATTGGTGTGGTTAATAAATGATGCCAGTATATAAGGATTTTCCAAAAAAAAATACGCACTATTGAGCAAGTCAACCAGTATAATCGAAGTACACAAGTACAAAAGGCACTGCTTTGGTAGCAACAGAAATTTACAGTAGTGTCAGATTTATTATAGTATTATCAAGATTCGATCTGTTTTTTATGTCACTCTTCTGGTAACGATACTATTAGTCTTACCAAGGCATTTTTTTTTCTAAAACCACAAATATAGTTTTCCCAATATGACAAACTTAGGAGCGTTAGTCATAATGCAAAAACGAAAATGATCTGTATCATCCAATTTTAAGAGTCCTTTTCACCAAATATTTGGCATGCTTTTTTATGAATTTCGTAACGGTTAAAAAACAGCTGTGGCATTCCAAGATGTCGACAATGTTTGAGTAATGTTTGTCACGTGTTATTTGCTATTTGCGACTGACCTATATGCAAGTCTGAGGCTATGAATGAGAGACTTCTAAGAACCTCTCAAACTGTTTATCATGACTTCATGAGTGTTCTATTAAAATTGGGCCAAAAGATTTGTAAGGCCATATGTCTCTGGCAAAGATATGTTGTATTTAGAGACGTGTTACAATTGGAAGCCATATTGCTCATATTTTGTCGTTATAGGATAATCGTGAGCGCTGAAAATAAATTATGTGGCGCTTGCAGCGGCTAACAAATTATTTTCGAAAATGTAATGCAGCAGGGGAATGTTCCGCCTACAAGTTTCTGCCCACAATCTTCTGGAAAGTAAAATTTTTATCATTCCTGGCTAAAAATATGCTGTTGGTAGGTTTGAAATGTAAATATTTTGGGGTGACTGAGACTCTAAAGAGAAGGTTTATCTGCAGATAAAATATTTCATGAAGTAGATAATTTACACAGGTTTGCAACAATGGCAGGACTGAACTGCACGATTCACAAATTGTAACTATGGCCCCGGAGACTGATGTAAAAGATGGCATGGGCCTTTTTTCTGTTGACAACTATACAGTAAAAGCCTCTGCAGTGATGGCCCAGTGTCGGCCCCGACTTACGAGTGTAGTCATGGGTTTGAACTAAGGCATGCGCGTTACTTTGTGTGCATAACCACTGCTCTCAAAACGGTGAAGGAAAACATCTTGAGGAAACGGGCATGTCCTAGAACCAAAAATTCGAAGACATGTGACATCTATCAACCTGCACTGGGCCCGCGTGGTGGATTACATCCCATTCAAAGAGAGGAGGCCTGTGTCCCAGCAGTGGGAACATTATAGGCTGTTTATAAAATAACCTCTCTGTGTAATATTCCGTTAATCGAGTTGATAAATCAATAAATCATTTAATATTTTACTAAACGACAAACAGCGCCCCACTAATAAATATAAGATATGCTCAACTACTCGTTAAATACACGTTTTTGCCGTAAACTTTGAAATCAGGCTAGTTTTCGGTTTTACTTTGCCAGCAATAATTATGTTAAACACCGTGGTAATGCGCCACGGTTTTTTCATTAGCTCTAAGTTTTGTTATATAATTAACAAAACTTAGAGCTAATGAAAAAACAATGAAGATTCGTATTTTTATGTAGATTGCTATTAAAATGCTTCATTATTAATGGAAACTGAAATTACCACAGCGGTTACTTTATTGATTGATCTGCTCTTCTATATGTATAAAACTATTCAGCTAACTAAAGCTTCTTGAATGCTGATCCCTGTCTTATTAACAGATATGAAGTGTTATAGCAGCCATCAAAATAAACTTCTCACCAATTATATTTGATCACTCCATTAGGAAATCCACATATCCCGCCGCAGAACTAACATTTCTTCAACCGATTACAACATCTGAAACAAACGTTACAGAGCATAAATTCGTTTGCATGCGACATCATAATCCCATTGCACACGTCCAGTTGAATTTGTATCTACTTAAAGACGTGGATGTTTTATAAATAAAGTTATTTATATAGAAAAGTACCGTCAGCAACGACGCCTACGTCGCTTGAGCTATTTTTAAGAATTACTATAATGTTGGTTTCGGTATCGCGTTGTCGTTGCTTTGTGTTTAGGTAAATTTAATGATTTTTTAGCATGTTGATATGTACCTTTTTGTGGTTTAGATTGTGGGTGCTGTTTTTAGTATTCACCATATTATGAAGCCATGTGGTGAATTTCACTGGCACTCTCCAATGTTCTGGGTTAATTTCATGTTGTAATAGAAAATGTTTAATGTGTGTACAAAGATGGGTCGTTCTGCTTACAAGTTATTGTTTTTTCTTTGCTAATAATACCGTCCTGTATTTGGATGATTTGATTGTAAGACCACTTTTAATTGTCGTACATGGTAGGCACGAGCAATTACGCGAGCAATAAATCTTACTCACTCCTTAACAACAAAGTGTTAGACATCATTTGCTCAGGTTTTATAACACCGTTTTACTTCACTGTTAGTCTTTCACTTTTCTTTAATTTATTGAGAATTTGGTACATCAGTCTCACATTAACGATCTCTGAAAAATTATCTTTTCTTTTTTCATTTTGGTGTCTAATGATGAACTGTAATTTTTCCCAAAAGTCAAAACTTTTGCTGAAATGCTTTTTATGATTGAATAATCCTTTACATATTTTAATACATATATAAAATGTAAATTTTCATTGTTTATATTTTTATATTAATTTATAATATTTATTATTCTCTTAAGTATCTTGAGGTCATTTTTATTTTAGTATTTATTGATTTCTACCCGCTTAAAAGTTGTTAAATTTTTTAAATAACTAACCTAATGTATAAGTTAGATGTGGTCAATAGCGACGGTAAAGTATGTATTTCAAATTAATGGTTTTAATATGAAAATCAGTTATAATTGTTTTTAAGTTGGACATTTGTAATCAGAAAAACCTGATAAATAAAATAAAAGAATATTTGCATGTATTATCTGTCTGTCTGCTACCTTTTCACGCTTT
Organism: Dasypolia templi; assembly: GCA_963555695.1. Lineage (NCBI taxonomy): Eukaryota > Metazoa > Arthropoda > Insecta > Lepidoptera > Noctuidae > Dasypolia > Dasypolia templi. The sequence continues at coordinate 3,591,633 of OY743137.1, read as the reverse complement.
AACCGATAAATGGATTTAGATGATAGGTGTACTGGGTATGTGGATAGGCCATGACCATTATTGCATAACACACTATCATTAGTAATCGCTTTCATTTTGACAGTTCAACATACATTGCGTTATTTACGTAGTTGAGCATACAATTTTTTCGAACGTAAGAAGCAATGTATTAGCAATATCCTTCAAAATTATTCTGTCTGTTACGGAATTAGGGCGTTAGTTTAGAGGGTTAGGACATAGGATACTTATTATATCGTTATTAAACGTTCCCGTGGGATAATTTCCAACAACACGCGAGCGGAGCCGCGGGCAGAAGCTAGTGGCTCATATAGGAATGTTGTATGTATGTCATATTTGTAGTGCTAGCGGACGTCAAAAATAACATATTAAAATAATATATTATCTCGTTGGTCTAGTGGTCGCAAAAGCCACTGCTGAGTAGGTCCTGGGTTCGATTCCCAAGTCGGGCAAAGTGTTATTCTATCTGGAATTTCTCAGTAGCAGCCCGGAGTCTGGATTTGTGCCCGGTTGATGGCAATAGGCTCACCCCCTATTACATGAGACTTAAACATAACACGCGAAATGAGGGTGTACTATAGATACACCTCTGCCTAACCCTTCTGGGATTACATGCGTGATGTTATGTATGTTAATAATTTATTTATTTTCACTTCAAGACACAAATTACATCAGTGTAGCCCTGGTCTTGTACACGGAGTTCCTGTATTACAAGAGCCACATAATATATAGGGCAAATGCAAAGCAGTTTAAATAAATAGATTCTAGATAAGCAAATGACAATTTGCGTAAATCGTGCGCAGTAGGTACTTTTCACCCTTGATACTAACGGTGACCTCATGTTAAACATATTCAAACGGCTTCTGAGAAACAGTCTTCTATCACCACTCTTTATTTATCGATTAGTTTTGTGCACGTAGATTCTTAATTTAAATAATTTGAACCAACTTAGATTTGTCATTATTGATTACATATCATAGTTATTCAAAGTCAAAGATTTATTTGCAGATAAATATGGTTACAAAAGTTCTTACAATGGTAGTATAATAGTAGCTTAGCATTCAATCATAACATAATGACATTTAAAGTTTTGGTACAATTAGGTAATTTAGATTTAACTGAAGGAATTCTTTTACAATGTAGAAGGGATTCTCAATTAGCCACCTGTGTAAAGCCCTTCTGAAGCGGACCATTGGAAGTTTTTTAATTTTGTTAGTTATCTGGTTGGAACTTCGTTGTATATCATGATCAGCATCTCCTGCTCTTATTTCCATTTATTTCGGTTTTGCCATCAACATTGACACATAAACATGATTTAATGATTTTACTTATGTCTAGCTGTTCCCGCGAATTCATTCGCGTGCATGTCGGAAAATAAATCGGATTTCATGGGTTTTAATTTTTTTTAACGAGGAACTTATCTTATGTTACTCCATAGAACATCAGCAATTTGTCAGTGAAAGTCCCGACAAAATCGCTCCAGCCATTTCCGAAATTAGCCGGAACAAACAGACAGACAAAAAAAAGATACTTTCATGCATTATTAAAAAGCTGTTATTTTGGTATTCATTTGTAAAGATGTATCGATCATGGAAACTAAATGTCATGAATGTGTATACTAAAAGTCATGAAAATAAAATTAAATGCACTTTAAGTATTTTTTTTTCCAAATTTTTCAAAGTACTCTCCACTAGCCTCTATACAAAGTTTCATTCGTCTGAAGCAGTTTTCGAAACACTTTTTCCAGTCCGCCGTAGACACCTCGTCTACAGCCTGCTCGAACGCTGACAGCACATCTTCCGGCGACGAAAATTGTATACCTTTGAGCAGTTTTTTTATTTTCGGGAGTAAAAAGAAGTCACACCGTGCTAGGTCAGGGCTGTAAGTAGGGTAACCCAGGAGTTTGACCGGCGTGATGTGCAGGAGGCCCACGAGGGGGTGTGCAAAGGCGCGTTGCTGTGGTGGAGCAGTACCCGCGGAGCCCTGTAGTTGATTGTTGCTCACAACAGAGGAATCTTCTGCCAAGCATTTGGTAGTAAACCATTCAGCGTTGATGCTTCTTTGCTTCCGTAAAGGAATTGACACCAAGTAGCCAGTAAAATTAAAAAAGCTCGCGATCAAAATTTTCCCCCGCTTCTAGATTGCTGTACTTTGGTAGGCGTTGAAACGTTTTGAAACACCCAAACCATCGACTGGCGCTTCGTTAATGGGTCGTATTGATAAATCCAAAACTCATCACCTGTAATGATGTCGTAAACACGCCGCCCCGACTCGAGCCTGCTTCAAATTTGTTTATCATATCACGGCACCATTCCACCCGGGCCTATTTCTGAGCATCGGTGAGATTGTGCGGAACCCAGCGTGAAACTGTCCTCCTCACGCGAAGATGAACTTCTAGAATTTCGTGAAGGCATCCCGATCCAACCTGCAGTGTGTACTGAATGTCTTGATACGTAACACGCCTATTGTCTTGGATTAAAATTTTCACTGCTAGCACGTTTTCTTCCGTAACAGCCGTCAAAGGGCGACCACTTCTTTCTTCATCCCCCAAAGTTAGTCGACCGCGCTTGAATTCGTTATACCAACGATACACGGTTGCCTTAGAAGGGCCTTCATCTATGAATGCCATTTGAAGTAAAAAAATCATAGCGCGAAAATGTACCCGGCGCCGATCCTTTTTTAATGAGACAAGACAATTTAAATTAGCTCGTAAACGATGTTGAGGGAAGTTTTGAAATTGTAGCATACCTATTTTCACTTACAAATAATCATATTTTCAAAATAGACTGTAACTGGCCAGTCATAAAAAAAAAAACGTTCACATTCAAGTCGCAATATCTCTCTACTCAGCAACAATTAATGTCAAAAATTTGTCAAAAATGGATATTTAAATTGGTTGTATTTTTGATAGATTGAGTCTGAGTTTAAAATGCGAACGTTCATAAAAAATACGGGAATTGCCGCTCTGATCTGTTTCTAAAGGGTTTCACATCGCGATACTATTGTTGTTTATTTGCTTATCGTACAATCCAGTTTTTTTACATTATCTTTGTTATAGACACGCTAGGATATCGTAAAGCAAGAGAAAAAATAAACTCTGTGTAAAAATCTCAACATCTCGCTTGTATTATTAGTCGGACGCCTACGCCTCTGCCTACGAACATCACACTAACCCATTTTCATGGCCCAATCTTACAAGTTGTGTATGTTAGTAAGACTATTTTTTTTTATTTTCATTACTGAGAATTGTTAGAATGTTGTATCCTTGGCTTACTTCTAACGCCCTGTGACGTGGGTAATGTTTCCGAGGTAACTTTCTGCGTTTTTGAAGTACAATCAGTTACATTTGTAAGATGTACTTTGCATTTTATAAATGCAATATCTAAGTAATATATAATTGCACAGCACGTGTGTGAGCAATATGTACCCAACCATAAATCTACCATTTACTGGCTACGTCTTTCATTGTCTTAAATGTGCCCTGGTGGCTGAGAGTATGCCATGCTCACTCAAATCTATCGATGGTCGTGGCGTGTTTGTTGGATCATTAAGTTGCCTTCAAAATGGTTGGGCTGAATGGTGCTGATCCAAAGTCATCTCATCTCTTAGCTGTCACGGCTTATTTTAATTTCTGAATTGTATTTTTTTTGTTACGGACGCTTTTACTAACACGTTTTTCTATATCATTCTCACATGTATAATTTCAACATGAATGATGTTACCAATTTTATGTGACTATTTTTTATTTAGGTAAAATAGTGTAGTGGAGTTTCTTGTCCGTTTTTCTCCAGAGGTACCTAATACGCTATGGGCAACTAGCTTCATTTGTCTGACTGACCGACCCCTTGTCAATTCAAAAGTGCCTGTTATTGGTTTATTTGAAGTAAATGCTTTGAGCTTGAGTTAACAGCAGACACTAAGTAATAGTGAAACAGAATTTTCACAATCACAATGATTCGACTTTTAATTTGAAAATGCGTTTAGTTTAGTTTAGACCGTACCTCATTTTATTGTTAAAAAGTTTGAAACAAAGAAAAAATAATTCAAACTACGTTTAAATCTCTGAATTCATCAATAGTTACAGATACAATTACGAATAAGATGCAACTGCGTATTTCCCTCTTTACCTAAATTCTAAACCCATTTTACACAGCAATAAAACAAATGGAAGCTCCACCCGATTATTCCACACCACACTTCTAAACCATAGATTATATACATCAAATCATTCGCGTTTGTGTTTGTTCTTGAAACACCCGGCCTCAACCTTACTTCACAGACAAAAATAACCCATCACATGTCTGCGACTAATCTGTCGCTAATTCTTTGGTTTAGACTTGCCAAATGTATTATTAGAGCGATAACCTGTCTCCCAAAGCACCTGATCGGTTCACTTTCGGCCTTTCGGAGCTGGGGTTAAGAAAAAAGCGTTTTTTGTACTCATCTGGTTGGCTTAAAGTCTTTTTCCATATCTGTCTTGCAAAGGAGATGGATATTGCTCCCATACAAGTTTGGCCCAGCACGGACACAAATAAAACAATATATGATATGAAGGCATATTTGTATTTAATAGTCCTGTTAATATTTTGTTACTCCAGAACTCGGTGGTGTCGAGATTTTAAGATATTTAAGGTTTATACTTCGTTATGACATTTTGACGTTTAATACAGTAAGCTTTGACATTGTCGTGATCGTCTAGAGGTTAAGGACTCATTTATCAAGCACGAGGCTGTGGTTTAATTCTCGGCAAAGTACCAGTGTGACTTTTTCCAATTCATATATTATATTCAAACCATTCCGAGGAAACCTGGACTAATAGTTAATATATATCTGAATCGTCAACCTGTCTTAAGCAAGAGTACAATACTCGTGCCTTCTCTGTACGAGTAGCCCTGCAGTGGGTGGGACAATAATAGGCAGGTATTATTATTATTTATATTTAAGTTTTAATCATTGTTAACTACGTGTGTACAATAATCTATAGGTATCACATAGACCGGTCCTGTGCTCCTCGCATATAACAAATTCCCGCGAGGGGCCTACCTATTTCTAGCAGTGGACTTTTTTGGCAGAATGATGATGATGACTATTATTTTAATTCGTTTGTTAGAACGTAATATATGAATAAGCGCGGTGATCAATGCTCGTGCCTTCTCTGTATGAGAAGAGGCCTCTGCCCTGCAGTGGGACAAGCATAGGCTGATATTACTATTTAGTTAAACATTATCTTGTAACAATGATATTTTCCTATCGTTGTTGACTATTGTCGTTGACGTTGTTTGGCCACCTATGTACTGGAGATTGCGCTAGCGCTGCGATAACATGGGTGGTAAATAGAAAAACTTCATGCACACAATCATGATAAGACGCAGTGACCTACTATAAAAAACCTTAATAAGTATATATAAATACACCCTACACCCTTCTAAGATATGTTGAAGACGTTACTGAAAATGTTTAAAGTCTCCAATCGTGGAGTCATCCGCTGTATTCTATCAGGTTGATTTTATGTGAATCTAACAAAATGCTCCTTAAGCGAAGCGTTGCTATTTACACACAGTAAGTGCAGCGTCAGTTCTTCATTAGAAATAGGGTAAAAACCTGTTGTATATAATCGAGTACCCAAGGTAAATTGAAATAAAAAGATGAAGTCCGTGAGCGCCTGGGGTTGGTCGGGAGAGCAGTAACAACAGATATCCAGATACGAAGCCAAAGGTCGTCGTAACACCACAAGAAATCACAAGAAATCCTTCAAGATGCGAGCCACAAAAACTTAAACACCAATAAATTGGCTACACACAAATGACATTAACTTTCATTTCAAAACATGTCATGTCTTGACTTTGTCAAGACAATCGACATAAAACCCGTAACACACGTACCTAGCTATAATAATGTATACAAACATACATAAACTCATTGTTTTCCCATGGGGGTAGGCAGAAACTACAAAACGCCCACTACTACGAAGGGTACTTACGTACTCTTTTTGCTTTGTCTGCTTTCATACATCTAGTCGTACAGGCGCGACGTATTAATAGAACTGATATATTGTGTTGTACACAAAATGTGTCAAATATATAATTATTAGGTATAGCTGTGCGTGTGTTTATTTTTATCAGAAAGTATATCGTAAATGTCACAAAAATATGTCAAAAATGTTTTAAACTACCATACTAAAATAATACAATAATGTGTTCTGCACTGAATATCTGCTTGTAAAGATACTTACTTGTTAATTTTTTTTTTAAATTTTAGTTCCTAAGTAATATTAAATATTTATGACCGTTTGCATGTTAACAACCTTATTGCTTAATGTTTTTAATCAGCGAGCAAATACTGCTACACTTTTTGACCATGTATATGCTTCGGCGGTCGTTGTTTTTTACTAAAGCCTCAAAGCTATTGTAGTCAATAGCTTTGGGGTTAGTAGGTATAGCGTCATGCCAAACAATCGTAGAACTGAAAACTTTATAATAACTCGCGCTAGCAACATAATTCCTGCCACTGAATTAAACGTCATCCAGTTCTTAACTGTAGGGCTTAGAAGACGCCTTATAACTCATTTAGAAAGTCACACAGAAAAGAAAAGAGACCATCGCAGAGTATTGATCCGAATCAAAACAAAAGAGAAAATGTATTTCGGGAAAAGTGTCGTTCTAATTTTGAAAGTTTCTCCTGATCATCTACAAAACTAACGAATGTCAATCACCACAATACTGTCGTGACGAGGTCAATGTCCCTGTTCTCAGTTATTCTAAAATAGCACTTCCATAGGAACTTCGGTAGAATGCGGTCTCAGCGATGATTGATGGGCGACGGTCAAAACTCTTCGACGATGAATGGCGAAAACTTGGGCGTTTACCCTGATTGAGATTGTTCGAGCTCTTTTTGATGTTTTTGGCATAATATCTAATCATTTATTCTCATAATTAAAAGGAAGCGGGGGTGTAAATAAATAAACAGTTATGTCATAATCATTGGCTCTCTAATATCTACATCATCGTTAATCTGGAAATCCTAACATACAAAGAGCTGTTCCGAATTTTCGTTTAAATCGATTAATCAATTTAAAAAAGGCTTTATACATTCTTTGTAGTTTTCTATGGATTTTGTTCCATTTTAAAGTAGTTTATTTTCATGTTCGAGACTTTTTATCAATATCATCAAGAAACTCTTTTGGTCCAATAAAAGCAGCGAGGTAATTGCGTGTCACACTAATAATAGCAATCGCATTCATTTTTACACTTCAACAACATACATTGCGATTTTTCCGTTGTCGAGCAGACAAAATTTTCGAACATATGAAGAAATGGATTGGCAATATTCTTTAAAATGATTCAGGTTGTAACTGATAGTGTGTGACATTTCCATTTTAACTTGACTCAATGCTTCACACTTCACACCAAGGAAAATCTCGGAAAACTATGTGACCCAACATTCTGATAGGTATTTATTCATTCAACCTTCCACACACTTCCTTCTCATTTGAGTTATTTGTATGAGGAATTCTTGTGCAAAAGATGATTTTAGACCCAGTGGGGCCCTGTCCACAGGCAACTGAAGGAACACGGGTGGATTTTAGTCAGCAAAAGTCTGACACGCCCTCCCGCTCTGCCCAAAGCGGGAAAATAAATTTGATGATATCGGGCCCAAAAAAAAAAAATTGGTACCAACGCATACTTTTCAATAAACTTTTTTTTTTGTTGCCGCTTGGGTACTGGATGGCCTAATAATGAGTCACTGGATGGCGGCACATGGACCGTCATTCAGTTTGAGGTAGTAAGTAGGTTTTAGTAGGTAGGTAGGTACGTGTTTTAGTTAGTAAGTACCAATTATTGGTAGCATGATATGGATCGCTGGTCTGAAATAAAGATTTATATTATTAGGTGAACAGAGTTCATGTGCACAAATATGGGGCTTGCTAGGTTGCAAGAGACAACTCTTAAAATGCTGTTACTAAAGCGTCTCAAACTTTTCCAACAAGACGCGACCCTCGACCTCATGATGGCGTAAAAGTCCGGGACCCTCGCTTCTGCAAACATGCTCGAGGAACTGCAGTATCTTGGTAAAAATATCACCGTGAACACTTGTGTGGAGTGAGCTGTCAGTGTCATCCCGTCTTGGTAAATCCCTTGCATCAGTGGCACTGACAGATCACTTCACCTATGTATTCACGGTGAGATGGTTACAGAATAGCACTAATGAACTATTTATCTTCTATTTTGTGAAGTTGCACCCAAATTGGCAGGTGTACATTGACAAGCAATAAGCTCTGAACAGAGTGCTCTTTATAATAAAGAGTTAGCAATCTACACAGAGTTAATAAGGTCTGGTTCATCTCGTTTACATACAAACTCACGAGTAACCCTTTTACGAGCAAGTTAGCCTTGGTTGGCTCAGGCACGCAGGTTGATGTCATCGGCACTGCGTGCAGTTTCTATTACAATATTGTTTTACTGTGGCATCATTGTCGGTAATAGAAATGAAGATAGTTTGTTTTCATTTTGAATTGGATAGGATGTCGTAAATGTGTACTCGTATTGTTCATAAATGTTTCTTCGATTGCTGCCATGTGCGATTTTGTATTCTAAATTGTTTGGGAAATACATAAATATTGCTGTATTTTAACTGTTTAGTTTGTCTACATTTTCTCTTCTTGTTGGTGTTTAATTGCATCTGCTATCTAAACTATTTATCTAGAAGCAATTGCCTGCCGGATTTATCAGATTTATCGTGTTTAAAAAATTTAATTCAGGCCTAAGTGCTTTATTGTTGTTTGTTTGTAGGAAAAGAAAATCAAAACAAAACAACAATGAAGTACTTAGTTCTGAATTCCAATTATTCTACACGATGATAATTGATGGAGCATGTAAATTAGCATTCGTTTGTATTCGGAAATGCGATGGTCGCCGAGGGACAATAAGAAAATATTTGAACATGCTAGTTTAAAGTGTAAAATAATCGAGATCATGACAGTTTGTTGTCGTGTGAAATTAGTTTGTATGTCGTTAATATGTTATCTCAGTGTTCTGATGCACTCACATTTATTTTGTTCATTTAAATTTCTTCAATGGAGACCACGTGCGATTTTGTGAATTTGAAAGTGCGGGTATGATGTTGGTAAATAGAGAAACATTATTTGTATATATGTTTACTGTTATACAAGTGTTTATTTTGTCTTTCACTTCTACTTTTTATTTGAGGTCAATTGCTTGTATAAATTATTTCTGAACTATCTTCGGATTTTAGATATCTTTCGATTATAATAGCAATGCCATACAGGCAGACTTTTTGTTTTTTTGCTCTTACTTTTTAATAAGGAACTACGAAGTTGCGGCGTTGCTATTCAAAACGTATAAGCATAAAAATAAGTGTTAATATACAAGGTGTCGTTTTGCATCCTCGTCAAATTCAAGGAGTTTACTATGCTGATGATTCTCGACAGGAATCAATAATAAAATAAGAAGGTTTTTACGGTTTTTCTAATTTTCGGAAATCGACTTTTCTGGAACGCGCATCTTAAAACGCGGCCCGTGTGATACCGCACTGTAACTGCCCTTTTATGCGACATTGCCTACCGTATACGCAGCCGGACGATTCAGTTCTTTGAAAGTGGTTTATTCTGAAAAACTGTCAAACTAAAATAACTAACAAAACAAGCATGAATTAATTATTGAGCCAGTATTGTAATTTTATTTGATTATTTATGTCTTTCGTAACAGCCCCCTGAAATTTGACGAGGATGTAAAACGACACGTTGTATATGCAGCACATTTAGTTCGTGGTATCATAATTAGCATATAATGTACTCTCTGCTTGAACACAGTCCTCCTCTCTCACAGTCGAGAGGGAGTCGGCCGTAATTCACCACGCCGGCACAGTGTGGGTTGGTAGATGTCACATGTCTTCGATTTTTTGGTTCTATAACAAAAAAAAATCAGCCGTTTTTCTCACGACGTTTTCCTTCACTGTTTTAAGAGTAGTGGTGATGAAATTATTTACACAAAGTAAAGCGCCTGCACTGGTTAGAACCCACGTCCTACAAACTCGTAAGTCGGGGCCGATGCTACTGGCCACCAGTGCTTCGTGCTATGAATAGTATAAAATCATGCTAAGAAACTGATAATGACGTATGCTAGTTTATAGTACGGTAATTGCATAGAGATATTTTTAACATTGGTACTAAAATATAATGTTCATGAGGTGCGCACATGCATACCTAACGTTCAACAATCGTGTTATTGTTATGGCCCTACTGATTACGTAATCAACACATAAGAAATGTTTCCTTTCCTATAAACTTGGTCAAAAGGGGTTAACAGGAAATCTTCTAAACAACAAAGTGCTAGTTTTGTATAGAATTTAGTAAAAAAACTAGTCTTAAGACGCTGACAAGAGGTGAACGCGTTCACGATCATGTGGACTGCATAGACAATAAAGAGATTTTTAATGCGTGGGAATAGGCTCAAGACGCCATAGGAATCTTTTGTGACCTCTCCAAGGCATTTGATTGCGTCGATCACGAAACCCTGCTTTTGAAACTTGAGCATTACGGACTCGGAAAACTTGCTCTCAGTTTAGTAAAATCTTATTTAAATGATAGACAACAGCAAGTTCAAATAAATGGTGTCATTTCACTTGGTTTAAAAGTAAAAATGGGTGTTCCACAAGGCTCGATATTGGGTCCTTTCCTCTTTTTAGTATATATTAATGACCTACTCCATTTATTAATAAATCAACCACAAATGGTGTTATTTGCTGACGATACTTCCTTAATTTTTAAGGTAGATAGACTTGCTTCAAATTTTGACGACGTAAATAACGCCCTACTGGTCCAAAATTTGTTCACTGCTAACAATTTAGTACTAAATGGAAATAAAACTAAGTGTATAAGATTTTCTTTACCAAACGTCAAAAGTAGTGATTATGAGATAGTATTGAATCAAGAGAAACTAGAATTCGTCGATAAAACGGTTTTCTTGGGGATCACGCTCGACTCAAGGCTACAAAGGGGTCCTCATTTAACATCTCTTGCAGGACGGCTAAGTTCAGCAGCTTACGCTGTCAGAAAAATCCGTCAATGTACTGATGTAGATACCGCGAGGCTGGTCTATTTTAGTTACTTTCATAGTATCATGTCTTATGGTATTTTACTTTGGGGATGGGCTGCAGACATCGAGTCTATTTTTATTCTGCAGAAAAGAGCCATCAGAGCCATATATAATCTCCGCAGGCGCGATTCTCTAAGGGAATTGTTTAAGGATATTAACATCATGACGGTACCTTGTACCAATACATTTATGAAAACTTCATGTACGTAAGAAAAAATTTACATCTTTACAGTAAAAGAAATCGGGACCTATTAGTTCAACCAGGTTTCAGACTGGCTAAAGTAGACTCATCTTTCATGGGGTACTGTCTAAAATGTTATAATAAAATACCTCCCCACATTCTTCAACTGAATGAGACGAAATTCAAATCCTTTGTCAAACGCACACTATGCAGGCAGGCGTATTGTAGGTTAGGGGATTACATAAGTGATAAAAATGCCTGGCTTAATGCTGGTCCTGCTCCACACCACAACTAATTAATTGACATTTGAAATACTGTTGAAGCTGCTGAAGATTGTAAGAAGATATTTGCATTATATAAACTCATTCTCCTTTTTATTATATAGATGCATTGCACAGATGTGAGTACTTTGTACTATAGAGCTACCATTTACCGGGTATTGTCATAGATTGACTTGAATGTGCCCTGGCGGCTGATAGTATGTCATGCTCACTCAAGTGTCTCGCTGATGGTGGCGCGTGTGTCGGATCATTTAGCTCCCTTCAAAATGGTTGAGTTGATTTGGTGCTGATTCATGCGTCATGTTCGTGAACGGGCGCCGTCAGTTGGGACTGGTCATCTCTTAGCTGCCACGGCTTATTTTAATCATTAATTTTTTGGATTGTTTTTAATTATGTTTTGCTGCACTCTGGACGCTTTTAACGTGTACGGTTTTTAAACATCGTTCTCACTTGTAGTGTCAACATTAATCGATGTAACTAAAATATTTGTAACAACAATATTATTTAAAAGAGTGTCCATGGAGTTTCTTGCCCGTTCTTCTCCATAGGTACCTACTGCGCTTTAGAATGGGCAACTAGCTTCATATTTCTGACTGACCGACTCCTTGACAATTCAAAAGTGCCTGTAAATGGTTTAATTGAAATAAATGATTTGAGTTTGAGTTTGAGAGGAGCGCGCCGTTGACACATCGACAACAAGCCTTCTTGCTTCAATTTACATTTGTCTGAATGTACATTATCTTTGACAGTATAATAGGCTTTTTGGCATAGCTTCCGCTTCATAAAAGGTTTGTATTTATTAAGACTTAGTTCTTGAATGTGGCTAGGAAGTTTATTAAAAAAAACGTGTACATTGACATTTAAACGAGCCACTTATTTTGATAATACATTGTTTTTTAGTAGAACTTGCCGATTACAAATCAATGATAAAAGGAATTCAACCACTGAATTTCCTATTGCGTTACTTATTGCGCATGATAGACAACAAAAAAAAAGTTTAAAATACCTGTAAAACAAAAACTCACATTACGATTATAATAATTATGACATTGCGTAACGTATATGTTGTTGAAATCGCTTTTTAACAATTATTAAGTGCACCTAAGCTAATCAAGGTCATAATTGTTTCAAGATTTTAACAGAAACCGCAAGTTCTACAGGCATTATGACTAATGTTTAGTTAACAGTAATAAATAAGCTTTAAGAAACTGCATAATGCAGGCTTGTAAATGTCTTTTTGGTTTGAGTGGGGCAAAGTTCTATAGAGTTATTAACATTGTCTTTTGTGTTTGTTCCTAGTATATTTATGTACTGGATATCACTTTATTTGTTTACAGGTTAGGCTCTTTTTTTAAGACAATCCTCCTTACAACATTGGCCGCATATCAGCGCCTGAATAAAATGCCCACATAACATTACGCCCGTAATTCCTGAAGGAATGGGCAAATGTGGGCTTATAGCACACCCACATTTCGTCAAGTTCAACAACATTTTTCGAACTTAAACGTAGCAATGGATTAATTTTGTGTCGCAATTAGGGTGGATCTCAAACTCAGCAGTATCAATTGCGACCACAACAAATATTTTTTTTAGTTTCCAAGTAAAAGTTTACTACATATTCACTAGCTTTTCTGCCTTTCCAATTTGAAAATTCATCAAAGCGTTGTTAAGCCAGCCAGACTAAACGTCTAGCCTGTACACAAAACATTACACTCGAGAGTTCATCGCAGTCGGTTTAAAAATAACTCTTGTTTGTATCACACACTATCTGGGTAACTATATGACGTGTTAATCTATGTGAATAGACTTTGAGTCTGTCTTTTATGGTTTCTAAGATCGAGAAGTTTCCTAGGATAAGGTAAAGCATACATGCTATCTAGGGTGGCAGGGACATCGACCCACAACGCGTTACTACGGATTCAGTACATGATTCTGAACCTCTCTGCGTTGAATTTTTTCGTCTCTGTTGAGGTTCCTTAAATCGAGAAGTTTCCTAGGATAAGGTAAAGCATACATGCTATCTAGGGTGGCAGGGACATCGACCCACAACGCGTTACTACGGATTCAGTACATGATTCTGAACCTCTCTGCGTTGAAATTTTTCGTCGGTAATTAATAAAATATTAGCTCTGCCATTCATTTTGACCGCGTAAGTACTGCACTTTTCTATAAAACAGCAGATATCTTTTTTGCTAACCGTCGAAAAACTTTTACTCTAGAGGTTCTAGAATCATGAACGGGCTTGCGGACGGCGAAAGAGATGTGAGCACTAACTGACGGGGTCCGTTAGGGCCGATGCCTGCCAGGGTTGCGGATTGTTCGAAAGGAATACCGTGGCTCCCGGCACGGGCAACTGAAGGAACACGGGTGGGTTTTAGTCAGTAAAAGTCTGACACGCCCGCCCGCTCCGCCAAGCGCGGGAGAAGGCATTTGATGATTTCCCAACCTAAAAAAAAACTTTACTTTAAAAAAGCTTTACTAGATAGGCTTTGTCATTTTCATCATTAAGACCAGATACTTAACTCACACACCGACTTATTTTAATATACTACTAGAATACTTTTACAAAGTTTGTAAATCTGTGAGCACCATGGTTCTGTCACATAATTAATTTATCTGTATTTGCTTCATTTTTAATTGTTTTTACCAACAGCACCAATAATTAAATTACTTTACCACAACAGTGGCATAGTAATTTAATTATTGGTGCACCGTCTTTACATGTAATTATATAATTAATCACACATCATCACTCCTGTAATCCCAGATGGGTTAGGCAGAGGTGTACCTATAGTACACCCACATTTCGCCAATTATGCTTAAGTCCCATGAAATAGGGGGAGAGCCAATTGCCATCAACCGGGCACAACTCCAGACTCCAAGCTGCTACTGAGAAATTCGAAATAGAGAAACCCAATATCACTTTGTCCGACCTGTGAATCGAACCCAGCAGCCTAATTTTGTAACACATTTTCGTAAACGATTACGACTAATCTGTTTTATTCTGACAGTTCAACAACATTCATTGCGTTATTAACATTGCGGAGCAGATTTTTTTTCGAACTTAGAAACAATGTATTAGCAATCTGTTTCAAAACGATTCAGTTTCCGATTGATTGTGTATTACGCAATTAGGGTACAGGACCTTGGGCACGCCACAATAGCAGCGGTAAGTCCCCTCTTTGAGGAGTGGTTGGAGAGGCGCCACGGCGTCCTCACCTTCCGCCTGACACAGGTCCTCACCGGACACGGTTGTTTCGGGAGGTTCCTGTTTCGCATAAGGCGGGAGGAAACGCCCGGGTGTCACCATTGTGTGGATCGCCCGGAGGACAGGGTGGAGCATACGGTGGAGGTCTGCCCAGCTTGGGCGGAGCACCGCAGTGTCCTCGCGGAGGCGATCGGCGGCGGCGATCTCTCGCGTCCGTCCCTGGTCCTGGCCATGGTACGGAGCGAGAGGGAATGGAAAGCCGTTCCCGGCCGCCGTAGGTGCGGGCTTGCGGACGGCGAGCAATGGGTTGCTCGCCGTCCGGTAGGGACCAGGCCCTTTCGACGGCGCGTCGTGTTCCACGCGCACCTCAAAGAGATGTCAGCAGAAAATGACGGGGTCCGATAGGGCCGACGCCTCAGGGTCGCGGGTAATTCGAAAGAGTAACCGTGGCCCTGGCACAGGCAACTGAAGGAACACGGGTGGATTTTAGTCAGTAAAAGTCAAGGTACAGGACTTCATGCTCACGAGGAGATTACAATTAATGTAAACAAAATATTGTAAAACATTTATAAGAGTAACGGTGCAGTTTGTTGCCCATTCTTCTTCATACGAAACTACCATTTAGAAGGGGCGACTAGAATCTTAATGTATATGAAATGAATATTTTAATGTATATGTTGATATATAAAAGTGCCTCATATATTTGAAATAAATGCTTTGAATTTAAGTATGACCTAGACAAAGTGATATTCTATCAGCGGAGAACGATTATGTAAAAGCAAAAAATATATGAGACTGACCTAACCTATCGACAAGCTTAAATCAATGCCGTTGCAGAAATACGCAGCGCTTTGAAGACCATTGATACATGTTTCGGCCCTCAGGTACAGTCTGCGAGGCCTAAGCTGAGCTTTGCAGTTGTGTTAGTGCACATAGCGACGCGTCCTTTGCTGGGTTGAAACTGGTTTACAATCGGCCTGAGGAGCTGTGCGTCCTTCGTGCTATGCTATCACATTGGTGCTATTGGTAATCACTCACACAAATGCAAAACTCAGCTTAGGCCTCGCGAACTGTACGTACTGACTTTGTCCTGTATGGCTCTCACCTATGACACTCGAGAAGAACCTAATCATGAATAGATTTCGGAAACTCGGAATCGGAAACTCGGAAATCATCTTGCGCATTGTGCGAGGAAATATATTGGAAATTAATTTATTGATCAAAATCAAAATCTAGAGTACTTTAATAACGCGATTAATTTTATTTTACCTTTTATATGAATGATAACCTGCATTAGACTAATTTGTAAAACTTTTCTCAAATAATAAAAACTTTTTGGGCTGACATCGAAGTAAAAAAAAAAAACTGAAAATCGAAAAGCCTAGTGCTTTTCGCTTTTCATATTTTTTTTTACTTCGAAATAGTGCCACTTTCCGCACAATTTTGGCTGCTAGGAAAACCCTCTTTTCGAGCACATGCATTGTAAACAGATGTCTGAAACAGTTTCTTTTTCAAACTACTTACTTGTATCGTCATAACTTTGTCTATGCGATGCCGACTTGAATGAATCGATACAAATTAATTTCGAAGCGATAACCAATAAACACATGATTCAACGACGAATTCCTGCAGTTAAATCAACAAACACTTCTGAATTAGCGGTTCCAGTAATTCTTAGCTATTGGATTGGTGGCTCGTTTCCTAGCGAACGTGACTGTAAACCGCCTGCAGATCACGCGTCGCTCTGAAAGGAAACACCCGCCATTAACTAATGTTACTCTTGTTTGTGTTGCCGTTTTGTAGCTTTTAGTGTTGAGTTTGTTGTAAGCCCTCGTACCGACAGCGATTTTTTTTTCGCGCACTGGATTTTGAATGTACTGCTTAGCGCCGAGAATTGAAATTACAACAGTACATGTTTTTGTCGCGTTAGGATGCAATCTGTTGAATTCTCAATGCTCGGATCAACACCGAGACTTGAAAACTCAGTGCGCGATAAAAAATGTTCGCTTTAAAGATCGCCCTTGCAAGGCTATGGTTTAGAATTATACCTACTTACTATCTTCATTAAAAGCTGGGTTTATTTTCAGATATATCTGAACTTTAGAGTTCCCACTCACTTCCAAATACGGAATGCAATAGAGCCAAGTAAGGGAGATATATTGCAATAGCGCTGAATAGGTGGACTATTGGTAATAACTATTTATAGCTCTCGCAAATAGTGATGTAGCTATAAGAGATTAAAACATTGAAAAGTGGTGGCCGAGTGGTAACAGCCTCGACTTACAAGTTGTAGGTCGTAGACAGGCGGTTTACTTTGTGTAAATTATGTCATCACCACTGAAGGAAAACATCGTGAGGAAACCGGCATGTCCTAGAACAAGATAATCGAAGCCATGTGATATCCACCAACCCGCACTGGGGCCGCGTGGTTGATTACGGTGCACTCTCTCTCACCGAGAGGATGGCTGTGTCCTAGCTGTGGGAACATTATAGGCTGATTAGTTTATGCTTATGCTACACTGTACTAATGGCAACTGAAAACTTACTAACAGAAGAGAGAAGAAAAGACAAACTATACCTACATATAGAGAAGTTCAAAAGTAAATCACACACAAAAACGAAACCCGGACTTTCAACGTCTAAAGGCAAATATCGCCAATGAAACACAACGCGATCAGCACATAAAACTAGGTTTAAGGGGCAACAGTGTCATTATTTTCTGTGAAATATTGACACTGATAGCTCTTGAACGTGTTTTAGATGTACTGATCGCGTTCAGATTCATTGGTGAAATCAGCCCTAAAGCAAACTCTCTAAACCGTCACCAACATTCGTAACATTCGATTATCGATGACGCTAGTAGAAAAGTTAAAAAAAATGTGGTTGACATATGTACAATAGCTATCGAAATGTCACGTGATCATAAGTCATAGCGTAGTATCATAGTGAAGCGATAGCGATTGTAGAAATAAAATGGCTGCGAAGCGAATGCCATTTGACTGCCAATCATACAAAATCAAACTGATTGACACAACTTTCTGCTACACAGCTCAAGACTACTCATACATACCTATATACACTTCATATACCTACCATCTTACTTGACCTACCACTAACAATGCTAGCTCAGATTTCTAGCCTAGCCTGTTAGACCGGTCCGACTATCTGCTTTGTCATAGACTGGATACACCTCTTATACGTTGGCGTTAAGATATGTGGTGCCCTTTATTATAAATATAATAGGGAGCGTACTGATTTGGATGTCAGTGATAAAATGTAGATTTTGCCCACACAGATTAAATATGGAATTGGTAGTGATTTGTAGGTTTGAGGGCCTGTTTTGCCAGCTCCTGATAAGTTCAGGTTCAGTTTTCTGGTTAATAATTGATAAATAATATGAACATGTACAAAAAAAGATGCAAAAGTATCATTGGGCACCAAAAATTTTAGAGAAAAAAATTCGAATTTCGAATTTTTTTAGCCCAATTTTTATTTATTATTCTATGGCCGTTAGGCTCGCCCCTTTTACACGGTGCCCCTTTTAAGTGCAGAAATGACACAACAAGCAAAACCAGCTTGATATATGTACCTAAGATAGAAATAATGAATTTGAAGCTTTTTTTTTTTTTTGGGTGGGAAATCATCAAATGACTTCTCCCGCTCTGGGCGGAGCGGAACCAAACGCGAATAAACGTGACCAGTTAACTTAACTTCTAAGTTAAGCTCAGCCTCCAAACCAAGCTAAGGTTTAATGAAGTTCCTAGAACTTCAATATAAGTTAGGGTATCTTAGCGTTGAATCTAATCAAGTTTAGAGCCAGTAGACATTGATTACATAAAGATATCTTTCAATAATAGTTTAAAGGTTAATTGCGTTTGTTCAGGTTGTGTTTATATAAGAGAATTTCTTATATTATTGCGCTTTAACGTAACAACTTATTAACAGAGAATAGATTGAATATGACCTTACAGAATTCAATGACTACTACTTGTACCAATTCTTGTCAAGGTGGCAGGAGTCCGCGGGATGATATAATATGATGATAAATACCAATTCTTTTTGTACATGTCACCGTATAATGTATACATCGTGAACACTGTTAGTTTATGGTAGATCTCGCGAGATTGTAATATGTAGATAAATTGTGAACTGTATCATACTGCTTACAATATAACGTAGCCGTAAAATTGTGAACGAACCTGCATTTACCGACAGTGTACACAATCTGTCCGAGTTTATCACCCGTAAAATTGTAAACCGTCCCTAATTTGTCGGTCTTGGAGGTAGTCGAATTAGTCGCAGTAACTAAGCTAGGGCACCCTGACCCAATGGGTTTGATTAACCCGGGAGCACTCGCGCCTTTAAAACTTACACGAGCACTCGCGTATGGAGCATTTTGCTCACATTTTACAAATAACCAAAAAGTACATAAATTATGGTAAATTTATTGATATTACTGCTAGTATATAATAAAACAATCGTGTAAAGTCACATCAAATATTGATTTATAATATATAACATTTGCTAAACTATAACATTTTAATAACAAATTCAGGAACTATATTGGCATTTCTTAAGTGCACTTTTGGTATAAACTAAAAAAAAAAATAACTTTAGTCAAAAAAATTAAGGAGTGAACATTAAAACATTAATCTTCATTAAATAAATGAGCTTTACATATGTCACACAAAGTAAAAGCATGTTCTGTGCATAATTTTCTTTTACACGTAAAACATGTCTTTTTTGTCTTGCGTTTTTTACGCCTTGGACAGATTGCGCAGATTCCATCAGGTTTCACAGCCTCTGAAATGGCGGGTTCATTTGTAAATCGTTTGATAATTTGCTGAAGAGGATAGGATAGGTTCTGTATGGTAGATCTTCGTTGCAAGTGTGGTTGCGTTAAATCCAAGGCTAATTGTTTTAGGTACTGTCTCCGAGAAATAATTGTATTTGTATTTTGTTTATAAATTATTTGTCTATTAATCCAGGCAATATTGAGGATAGAAAACAGTCTAAAATCTCTTTGGCTTCTTTGGCAACTGACTTTACTCCTGGTATCTCAGTAACAATACTATGTGATCTAGTCCTCACATTGGTACGATACGGCTTGTAGAACCATTTAGTTTGTTGATCTCTAGCCATATAATAAAGTCTATTTCCAGGTTGAATAGGGGAGCTCTCACCTTCATGATCTTCCGTTGATGACTGCTCAGTATCAGTGTGATGATCGCTGTGCTCACTCTCTCCATCATTTTCAACAATATCAGCTCTAAAAACCTCTTCTTCGATGTCTTCGGAATCATCTTCTTGTAGCCACCCCAAAGTTTGTTGTTTTCGTCTATATGCACACTGCACAATAAACTAATTGTGGACCAGTATTTAACAATAAAATAACAATAAAGACTTTAAATTAGGTATACTACTATTTGAAAATAAAAGACCAACTAAAAAATAATACTTACGTTGTAACTAGCGCGATGAGCAAAATGCCGCGAGACATGACCCGGCTAAACAAACCACCTCCACTGAGCGATTGATGCACACTAAGACGAAAAAACCATAATGCGCGGGACGGGGGAAGTATAAAACTCAGCTATCGGGCAAACGACGACCATAGATAAATAAATCAATAAATGGCGGGAATTTGAAATTCACCGTGAGGGAAATGCTCATAGTGCGAGTGCTCGCGGGTTAAAACTGTTACCAAGCGCGCGCGAGCCGAGCGAGCAAAGCGACCGCGTGAAGCGGGCGGCGAGCACTACTATGTAGTATTAGCGCAATCTGCTATCCGTCGCAAGCAAGTTTGATACCAGCTCACCATTCTTCAGTTTGCCATGGTCAGATGCAAGAAAAATAATATTTTAATACTTTGTTGCAGTTCACAATTTTTCGATTGTTTATAATCTCGCGGGATAGATTATAACTAACGATGTTCATAAAATTAAACGGTGCATCATCAGCCTATAATTTTTCCACTGCTGCGACACAGGCTTCATCTCTGTGAGAGGTAGTGGGCCGTAATCCACGCGGGCCTGGTGCGGGTTGGTAGATTTCACATGTCTTCGAATTTTTGGTTCTAGGACATGCTGGTTTCCTTACGACGTTTTCCTTCATCGTTTTGAGAGCATTGGTGGTTAAATTATTTGCACAAAGTAAAGCGCCTAAATGGTTTCGAACTCACTACTAACAGCTCGTAAGTTGGGGCCGTTACCACTGGGTCACCACTGATCTCGATTATACGGTAACATATACATAATTATTATGATGATCTTGAATTTATAAGGCAAATGACTGACATTTTACTTTCAGTAAGTCCTTTAGTTCTGATACTAATTCCTCTCGACCTAAACACTGAGCATTTTCCTCTTGTAGCACAAGGTAACATTAGTATAAACTATTATGATCAAATCAGTGAAAGGGTAGCTCATCAACAGGCACCATAGCAACAAGATCCTCTCAGTGGAATAATTCATGAATTAGAACGACTTAATTTAATCGCCTTTCAGGTTCCTATGCGTGGCGATGATCTCACTAGTCACCTATTTGCTGTATACAGTCGAGTGGGTGTTCTGCGTAATACGGATAAATAAATAAATAATTTATTTAGTGCACACAAAATAATTAGCAAAATACACAAAAGCACAGTTAAATGATAACTGAGTGCATGAATATAAAGTAAAAAACGGGCCCAATATATAAAAAAACACACACGTTTTAAAGGATACAAAGAACAACTAAAATGCGGTGTGCGTATCAAGGTTGCACCAAATGGGACTCCAGCTAAGCGTGTGTCAGGCAATAATATATCTAACGCTGATATTTTGCTGTATCCCCGCAGAAACATACGGACGTAGAGCATACGAAAACTCAACCTCAAAGCATTTATTTATTTCAGATAAACCAATTAATTAATGGCATTTTGAATAGTCAAGAAAAACGTACAAAACAAGATAACTATTTGGAAATTAAAATAAGCCGTGGCAGCCAAGAGATAACCAGTCCCCACTGACGGCGCCTGGTCACGAACATGACGTATGGATCAGCACCATTCAGCTAAACCATTTTGAAGGAAACTTAATTATCCAACACACACGTCACCACTAGCGAGACATTTGAGAGAGCGCGACATACTCTCAGCCGCCAGGGTACATTCAGGTCAATGAAAGACGTACCCAGTAAATGGTAGCTTTATAGTAGGTACCTACATAGCGCTCACACATGTGGTTTGCAATTATACAATACTAAAAGATTGAATTTATACAGTGCAAAAATAGTTTTTTAAAATCTTCAGCAGCTTAAACAATACGCGAATTATTGGTGTTCATAACATAGCCAAAGTAACTAAAGACATCAAATGTGATCAATTAGTAGACAATGAAATAAAAGAGTTGTGAGGATCTTTTGAGAATAAGGTTGGACTTAATGTCAGCATCGATAGATAGAATATTAGCAGTATCACCATTTAGCATTATGTTCCCAACTGCATTTAAAATTCCAGATTTGGATAAATGAAGACGTATACGCAAAGTTACCTGAACAATGCAATCATTAAAAACCAGCAAAATTTTAAAGCATGTAATGATGTTAATCCACCCGATATTCTTAAAGCGCCCCTATATGATATATAGGCTGACCTATCCTGACACCGGCACACAGCCCACAGCTCGGGTACTAGTGAATAAATAAATGCATTACGCGTCCTAATATAATCTGGTTTCAAGTTCCTCTGAGAGCGTTGATCTCGATCCAGTGCGAAACTTTCGTCTCGTATTGCGTCGCCAAATCCGTTCGCTTTAAGTATTGTGCTCGGATTTGTGGAGCTTTGTACTTGAGAGCGTGGGTGCGGCTGTGCATCTTTTGGTTGGAAAAGGAATAAAAGCAAAGGTAGATAATTTACAAGTAATGTTAGCTAACATAGTATTCTTGGATACGGTCATTTGATTTGAAAGCTCTAGTTCAACGCGTCTGTAAATTGACTTTGACACAATCTCTTCCAGCCAGTTTATATACCTTCAAAGGACTTTGAAGTCAGTTAATCATTTTCATCATAATTAAATTAATAATGATGCCTGTTATAGTCCACTGCTGCATTTCTCTCTTCCAAGCGAGAGAGCTGCACCAGAAAACTAATCATCAAAACCATACGTAAAGATTTTGCAAGTGTTGTTCAAACTTATACAGATAGATTGAACAACATCTCAACTCGATTCAACTACAAGTACATCGAGTTGGTACGCAGACAATGCGATGTCTCCTCTCCTCCGTGTCGTATCGCGAACCGGACAGACCGGATTGGCACACTTTTGTGCGTATGGTCAACATAGTCTTACTTAGATGAAATTTGGAAGGCGAAGCTTCGTTTTTTAGAAATTTATATTTTGTTATTAATAGTTTCTCATTTATATCCAAGTTTTAACAAACAATATACAGGAGTCGAGTGATAGGTCACAAGTCATAATAGTTAACAGGAAAAAAAACTTTGTTTTGTGTATATATTGTAAAAATTACAGGCATTTATTAAAAAAGGAGAAAATCTACTGCCTGTGACGGTCTTTTAACTCCTGTTACTATTTTTTTTTTCAATTTGGTAACTACGAGTACTATGACCCGACCCCTTCTGGGACATCCTGTATATATAAGTAACCATTAATATTTATAACCAAAAAAAAATAAGTCTCCTTTATAAGGGTCGAAAGACTTTGTATGTTTTTTTTTGTGTGATTTGTGTGTGCTGTTTTCTATTGCTTTAAAAGTAAGCCGAAGTAATTATGGCCTAGGATGTCCCCCCCCACGGAACAAGAGGAGTGGTGTTTTACAAGTTTTAACTCCTACTTGAATGTCTTTGGAGTCGGAGCTCCCGAAAGGGTTGCACCGATTTCATGGCAGAACATTTCCTGAATGTAGTGCAACACAAATTCGAGGATTAGAAAACTCCCAACTATTGAAGTGTAAAGACAATGCTTCGATTATTCGTTACCTACGCCATTTCTATATTTGCAATTCTAAAATATCGATGGTCATATTTAGGTTGATATTTATGATGCAAATAAGGGATTTTGTCAGCGACCCATGACTTTTAAGTAATAAAATTACCTTCATTAGTGATCATAGGGTTATTGGTAACTAGCGGGGATTATGGTAATCCTCACTAGGAAAATGTGTCTGTTTTTTTGTTAATGCTTGAAGCCTAAACTGCTGAATATTGGTTCAGCAGTTGAAATTGTCGTTGTTGTGCGTTGTTGAAAAAGTTTTCGACGTTTGGCAAGATGACTACAACTCGGAGTATCAATGGGTTTGTTGTTTATCAAGGTATAATCGACGTCGTAATTTCTATGCAACTTTGAACAACAATTTCCAGTTACTTGAAATCTCAATAAGGTTCAATCTATGACTGTCATACAGACCGATAGTGTAAGGCACAGTTTCCTTAAACTCTTTCTTAACTTCAAATTCTCAGTTCAGAAACTATATACATAATAAGTCGTGTTATGACGTGCAAGTAATATTCCAGTTGGAAACGCGATAACGTACGTATATTTACAGTAAAAGTTGGAGTTTTGACCTTCAATATCTCCGTAACCAGAAGGTTCCTAGGTATGGTCCAGTAAAAAAAATACAGTGACGAGGAGAACAAGTAACTCTCGACTTCGTTAAGTGTCTTTTTACACACATTATTGTATTGTGCAACAAGGCAAATTCATATTTGAAATCTTTAAAACTGACATAAACAGGCTTTGTTTATTTTCCAACTGTATCAGATACTTCCTTTACTTTAGTGGCATGCTCGTTTAGACCGCACCTACATACTGTTCAATAGGACATTATTGTATGAAATACATAACATTTTAAACACTGAAATCTTCCTTAAAGTTGGCAAAATAGAGACCAAAATACTTTGAAAGCTTTAGAAGAAAACTTGGTCAAAATAAACTAAGACAAAAAAAGACCTTCACCATTACGGCATAGAGTTTTAAGTGCTTTGAAGAAAGTATAAGAAAAGTTGGCACAGGAAAAGTTCAAAGACCTGGAGTACTCCATGCTTGCGTGCGGTCTGTATGCAACGAATTCTCTGAATTTTTTCACATTTTCAGTCGTTGCGTTGTGCAGCCTGCTTTTAAATTAAGTTCAGTTATTTATAACGCGGCTAAAATTCATGGAACATAACAGGACTACTCACTTTTCAACTTAATTTCGTAGAAACTTCGCTCTTAGTGAAATACTTTACTGGCGACATTTTGAACTAAGTTTGCGAAAGCTTTTTTGGTTATATAGACTGCAAATGTTTTTGCAGTACAAACTATAATTCTGCATAAGCATCGTCAAATCGTATTTTTCTCTGGTTAGTTTCAATATATAACATAATTAAATTCGCTTTTCGTGTCTGTGTGACCACGTTGTTCTTTTTCTAAACTACGCAACGGTTTTCGCCATCAATTACAAAATTTCTTCCAGACGGTTTATGTGTATAATACACTAGCCGTTTTGAGCGATAATAATGGTGGTAATGGGTCCGTCGTCCTCCCTCCTCCTCCCTGTATATAGGCCCTTATTCACTAAACGCCTCACTTTTGATCAAGTGTCAACTAAGACACAAGTATTGGCCGGTTGCTTTTTGTCGACATTTCGCTTTGCGGTAGTAACTCACGCGTATACGGTGCCACGAAACTAGCCACGCGTGACGCGTGTCCACACAGGACTCATTTGTTCTTATTTTCGTCTAATATGATGAATCCCTAAACCTGACTTGGTTTCCGTACGTCACTTTTGGGTGACCACTGAAAATCAGAGCTGTGCTGCGGGTCCCCTATAGTACCGCATCATGCTGAGTGGAAGCCTTCTTGTCACAGTCTCGGCGTGCAGCTGCCGACTATGTTCTGTGTTCGTAAGAATAAATCTGCTTTGTTTTTAGTTTTGTAATCGAGTTATTTTGCATGCACGTGTTTCCGTGACAAATAAATCTAATTTTCTTTATTTCTTTCCTCTCATTAGCTTTTGAAGCGGCTGCGCCCGCGAGGAGGTCGAAATTTATATTAAATTATCCCATGGGACTGTGCTACCTGGTTCAAAAGTGTCCTGTTGTGTGTGTCCAGGTTATAAACTCAAGAAATGTAATACATAATTTTTTTAAATGTATTTTTAGCACACTAGGTACTAAAGTTTCTAATAATGTCATTCAATCATGATTCAAAATACACGTAGAGCCATCTAGCGTCGTAAAGCAGTTGTTACCGTCGAAAGGTCGAAAGTTTTTGTTGGGAACAATACTTTATGTTAGATGAAAGTTTACATATGACCATTTATGTACCCCTGACAACGTATATGCATAATTTCGTGATGCTCTGTTCCGTGCTTTAGGCATGAAAAGTTAACAAACAACATTTTAGTTAGGATCATGATTCGAAAGACACGTAGCGCCGTCTAGCGTCCTAAAGCAATTGTGACCGTCGCGCGTCGAAAGTTATTGGTGTTTTCCTCGGAAAGAACACTTTTTTCTTGATGAAAGACACCCTTTATCTTTTTCTGCACCCCTGACCACGTATGATTTAGTTGTCAAAAGGTAACAAACAAAAAAACTTACTTTCGCATTTTTTTAATTAATTGGGATTAAGATTAATAATAAAATTACCATAAAAAAGCAATCTCGATGGTTTGTACAGTCGTAAAAATCGTGCGAAGTAGGGGCGGGCCGCTAGTTGATTTCATCATAATGAGACCGCAACACAGTATAAAATCTCAATTGCAAATACATACTTGGCTAGTACATACTATGCATATGTAGTATTTTATTTACATCTCTTAACTTAGCATCATTGATGTCTAATAATAGCGGTACTATGAATATTCTGAACGGGATATATTGTAATCTATTTCTAATAAATATGATGGAACTCATGAACTAAATATCGAAATTGTCATCACAATGGTAGTCAAATACATAGCTGCTAGATCGTTTTATGGAAATGGTATAAGACGTGGCTATGCAACAATTAATTTACAACAAACATTTTAGAGCAGTGGTCGCCCAGTGGTAACGGCCACGACTAACGAGTTGTAGGTTGTAGGTAGACAGGAGCTTTACTTTGTGTAAACTGTTTCATCACCACTGCTCACAAAACGGTGAAGGAAAACATCATGCCGGTTTGGCATGTCTTAGAACCAAAAATTCGAAGACATGTGACACACCAACCCGCACTTTGACGGAGTTTGCTGTAATCTGACACGCAGGCGTGACATTATTACAGCAAACTCCGTCTCACCGAGAGGAGGCATGTGTCTGATTATGCTGAACATTTTAAGTATGAAAAAAAAAGACATGAATGCAATTTTTCCTCTGTAGGTTTATAAAAAAACCCGTCATAACATACTGAATATCTGAAAATTATTAAGTAAAAAATAAGATGTCAAATTGGAACATGCTTGAAAGGTCAACAAGGAAAATTTCATCTGAAAGAAACCTATAATTTTTTTATTTCTCGACTCATACTTTGAGCTTATAAAGCATTGGTTACCGTTTGTTCGAAAGAGAAAACTTAAGTATCTTAAAATAAAAAACAATTATTTCAAGTTACTTGTAATCCTCCAAAATGCCCGCTAGACGGTATATAAACTAGAAATAATAATAATATTGTGCAGCTTTTGAACTTCTAAAAGTATGAAAGGCCAGGGAGAAAAATATTATCTAGCTTTGAAATTAAACAAAATATTGTGCACTTTCCGTGCAATATAAAGACGGCCGGTGCAATTAGCATTCACTTCAGCTCAAGAAATTTACTTAAACTCTTGGTGCTAATTTATTGAGAATCACCGTTTAAATAAAGATCTAAAAAATAATTAGTGGAATAGAATATAAATTTATTTTGCATTTAGGGGTAATTCATACATAGTAGGCGTTATGATACATTCAAGCACAGCCATATTTCAACATTGGACATCCAAACATTTACATTATCACTTCCTTAAGTTAAACCAAAAGCTAGATTCATCAAGCCAGAGCAATTCAGGCAATTGTTTGCACTGATAAAAACTCAGTCACACTGTAGTACGTTTTATCCTTTAAAAATTACGTAGTCTACTTTTAAACAGCAAATGTTTGTCCGCGCATCACTTCAAAACGGCAGTACCTATTTGGCATTTTTTTTTTTGTTTTGTTGGTGATTGTCAGGACAAGGTTTGCATGAAAGATTTTTTGTGAATCCACCGGGAAGGCCGTTTTTGGGTGCTAATTTTGTATGAAATTCACCCAGGCGACGCAGGGCACAAACAGCTACTTACTTAGAATTATTATGACTATAACAAAGTGGCAATTTAACCATTAATTTCCCTGACTCTGCTTTCTTCTCGGTCTTCCTCTTATAGAGCTATTAATGCTATTATTATTTTACCCACACATTATTACTTGTCAAAAAAACATGGAAATCATTTACTTTTACAATTTACCAGCCATTGCTTTATATTTAATTATTTTTACCTATTGTGATAAAGTTATTTTATTCTTGGTACATCGTCTTCACATACAATTAAATAATTCATGTATAAGTACAGAATATTGTAAAATATTTTAAAAGAGTAACGATGGAGTTTCTTGCCCATTCTTCTTCATACGAAAGTGCCTATTGGAAATAAATGATTTCACTTTGACTTTGAATGAAAAACTTTTCGACATTTGCCTTGAAACTGACATCTAGCATTTTGTTGTCATCAATGATTTTGTATTTCTTAAGGTTTAACTTCAGTGTAGTTTGAGATGAAAGAGACCTTGGGTCCTTATTTTTGCAATCTTAGCTAAGCTTTTAGTAGCACCTCATCATCAAGCAGGTCAAGGCAGGACCGCTTTCTATGTAGTCTCGGAATTTATATATAAATGTAATTATAGCTCGTTATAAACTCGTGTGGTACTGGTACTGACTACCTATGTACATATAAGTACCTAGGTATGTGTGTATGCTGGTAGGTTGTCTGTTTATGCCGATAACTAACGAGTTTATAGTGGGTTGTAATGAGGCTTCTTGAACAAGTACAACGCGACATAAATGTTATCCTAACTATTTCATTTGATATTAAAATGCGAAAGTAAGTTTGTTAGTTACACTTTCACGCCAAAACGGCTGAACGGATTTTGATGAAATTTGGCACACAGATAGACCATGACCTGGGTAAGGACAAAGGCCACTTTTCATCATGGATCGCAGACGAAATCGTGGGCAACAGCTAGTATGCAAGTAGTACGAAATTGTTACGGCGAAATGGGATTTCACTGTTTGTGATTGAGTTTCCCTTAAATTATTGTAATTATTTACTACTGTATAGAATCAAGTTATTTTATCTGAACAGACATCTGTGCTGCTTGTGGAGTTTTTTGTGCCACTTCTTTCTCCAGCTAAAGCACTTGGAAGTGGTGAAGGGCGGGCGTGCCGGGGGACTGCCTTAAGTGCTGATTCTCAGCCTAGTTTGAATCAATTACTTTTGATTTTGATTTTGTAATCTGACTTGAATACAAAGGGAGACATGGCTCTTTTAAGCCCTACTGTCCAACTTTTCCTATATTCCACAAGACAATTACGTCGATGAAACTTGGCAAGTTACTCCCAGTCTTCTTTTACGCTAAAGGAATGTTCTGCGTGACAAGTCAGGCGTCTTTTTCATACCCAAAGCTCGGACGGCGTTCGAGAGATAAAACTACGCTTGTATTTTTTTATTGCGATATTGGCGACCTCACCCCCTCAATCTCACGTCTGTTGGAAAGCGATGGATGAGGTCTTCGACTGAGCTAGCGGGCCCAGAAGATGCATGTTCACTCTTGCTTTGAACGCTGACGTTCGTGTACGTGGAAGGGAACATAGATGTTGGCAGAGAGTTCCACACTTTGGTCGTGCGCATGATAAATCTCACTAACGTGACAAAAAAATACGTCCGTAGCTTGTGTTACTCATTCAACGCTCAAGTGGAACTAACACATTCACTAGCCACAATGAACCAATTTAACAATTAAGATACAAATGGGGCACAGTCCGTTGCGTTAGAGGTCGAGAATCAAGGGCACTGGGGCTTTGGCCCTTTAGCACTAGACGGGGACGCATGATTGAAACGCCAAGAAGTGCGAAAAGGACGGATGACGATTGTATCAGCTGATTTTAGTGGAAGTTTCAAACGGGATTTTGTTACGGGTGGTGATCATGGTTGGAACACCCCTTTCGATGATGTAGCATCATTAATTTTATTTTATTTGTAGACAGTAATTTGTTAAAGATAAAGTTTTGAGAGAAAATTCTTTAGTTGATATCTTTCAGAAATAAGTTCTATATTATTAAATGGAGCACGATCTTCCTACGTTTGGTCCACTACACTGGTATCTTGACCAATGACACAATAATTGGGTAATACAAGCGAAGTCCCTGGCTTTGTGTTCGGTATAGTGAGTTTAATTTCCGGATTGATACAAGTATGCTCTACAGATGTTGGTTTGGGACGTTTTTTTGTCGATGTGCATTTGATCTAGGCATCTTTAATGACATTCGGTTTACTTTTTTCGTAACTCTTTATAGTACTGTGATATTGCTTTACTGTTTATAAATGAATCTCTGTCTTTACTCGTGCGCTTTGTCTTCAGCCCGGAGTATGGATTGTGGCAAAGGAATCACCCCCTATTATATGAGACTTAAGGGACTACAGGACCTAAACGCAAGTCTTATTATGCCTAAAAGTATATGATCCACTGCAGTAAACAAAATCAGAAAAATATATGGCATCCTTCAGAATATATGCTAGTTAGATAGTGTGTTGAAAACATAATACAACTAATTTGATAATGTAGAAAAAAAACACGAACACCTGTTAAAAAATATTTTAACGATTAAAAACCATACTTACATGATACACAATGCCTCGCATGTAACTGCCTCGTTGGTCTAGTGGTCGCAATCGCTACTGCTGAGCATGAGGTCCTGGGTTCGATTCCCAGGTCGGGCAACGTGTTATTGGGTTTTTCTATCTGGAATTTCTCAGTAGCAGCCCGAAGTCTGGATTTGTGCCCGGTAGATGGCAATAGGCTCGCCCCCTATTACATGGGACTTAAACATAACTGGCGAAATGTGGGTGTACTATAGGTACACCTCTGCCCAACCCTTCGGGGAAACAAGGCGTGGTGTTATGTTATGTTACATGCAATCATTCTGAGTTTTTGTGCGATTATTCTACAAGCAAAATATTATCGTAATAGTGGTTTTCTATAGTGCAATCAATAAATATTTTGTAAAATAGATAATTGCTTAATTTTTTGCAATAAATTACCAGCGTTGTGTCATCGCGCTTCTCTTTCTTTTATATGCAGTCTGACAGTGAACGCGATTTAACTCTTGTCAGCCTCTTAAACATAACTGGCGAAATGTTGGTGTACTATAGATGCACCTCTTCCTAACCCTTCTTGGAATGCAGGCTTGAAGTTATGTATTCATTTACGCAAATCTTACCTACGACTGCCATTACATATCTGCGATCCAATTCCATACTAAATCCCCTCCTAAATCTTAACCTACATCTAAAATACATATTATATATAATGCAGCTTTTGTGAATTCACTCAAGTTGCACCACGATACATCTACCCTCTCGTGAACCTCGTTCACCACACTCATGGCTCTAGTGAAAGGAGTCCTCGCCAGTAGCAGCAGCCGCTCGCAGGAGCAGTCGCTCGTGTTGTGTTTGTATTTACCTTTTCCAACCATTATGTTCCTTATGTTCAGCTTCTTTCAAATGTGCAATGTCGACCCAAATAAACTCCCGTACAGAATTTAGAAATCTCTACAGTCTAAAATATATGGTTTCTAATGAAAGCCAAGTTCGTTCCACAAACCTTGTGGCATTAAACTATGGAGAATACGAACTGTCTCGATGACTTAGTGAGGCTGCCTTAGCGGAGGCTATAATAAATTGTATTCCAATAACTGGGCCATATGCAATAGAACGTAACTCTGTTATTACTTCAGACTTTATGATGCTGTAGATTTTATAGTTTGTGAATTATTACTAATTCATTTATTTGGTTTGTAGCAATCTGGAACGCATGTCATTTCAAGATTGTTTGGTGTCAATGTATCTTGTCTGTCTCCCCAGATCTTCAATCGTAAAGATTTTGTTATCTTACAGATCCCTGTTCTTATTGGCTTTTAAACTAAAACCGTGGTTATAGTTCTTAGCACTGTTTTATTGAATCAGACTTGGCTTATGATAAGGACCGTGTTCGAGAATATATTTACGCTATCTATGTTTATTGTGTTAATTACATGATCTAACCTTTGATCATTAATGACTCATCACTAATTTTACTCATTATCATTAGGGTCTAAATATTAGTTAATGTTATCATCACATTCTTCCAAGTGTGGCATGCAAATAATGGGGACGTACATTACAAAACAGATTTTGAATGTTTTTTTTTTAATCGTGAAATCGTTTATTTGAACATTCAAAGTTATAATATGGAGGTATCGTTGAGCCCAAACTAGGCATAGCCTGTATCTTGGGCACTATTAAATACATATTTTGGTAATTTTAGGTACTTACTTTTAAAAAAAAAGTATGATAAAATAATAATTGAAATTGGCTACAGTTAAGTAATTTAGCCTCATCGAGACTACAAAACTAAATGTACAAAAAAAACTAACTACTAAGGAAAACTAAAATAATACTTAAAAAAATCAAGAATAAAATATAATAATATCTTCTTGAACGGAAATAATACCTTCCGTTAAGAATCATTAAATATAACAACAGTTATATATATATCACAACAGTTTAGTAATGTTTAAATAAAAAAAAAGTTGAAACCTTAAAAACTAATTAATTTACTTAAAACTAAAATTTAATATTTGTTAATTTATGGCACTGCCTCGTTGGTCTAGCGGTCGCAAGAGCTACTGCTGAGCATGAGGTCTTGGGTTCGATTCCCAGGTCGGGCAAAGTGTTATTGGGTTTTTCAATTCAGAATTTCTCAGTAGTAGCCCGGAGTCTGGATTTGTGCCCGGTTGATGGCAATAGTCTCGCCCCCTATTACATGGGACTTAAACATAACTGGCAAAATGTGGGTGTACTAAAGGTACATCGCTGCTTAACCCTTCTAGGATTACATGCGTGATATTATGTTGTGTTATGTAATTTATGGCGAAATTTAGATGAGCTACAAAAGCCCTTATTAAAACAAAAAGTTTATTTAATGAATCTATGTAGATAGACCTGAAAACAAGCTTAAAACTTAAATGTCCTCCATAGCACGGATAACGCTACGTTCTAAGCCTCTCCGATACGATCACGACACGACCCGGGAATCTCGTTCCGTACGTATATGAGCCTCCGTGACTGCGCCACATAAACCGGGTTCAACGTACCGCCGCCCAAAAGAACATGGCTCTCACTGCTGCTACTGCAGGTAAGGGGAATTTAGTTAACTCGATGCGGTCGTTGAATTCCTTATCTCAGTGTCTTTGCTGAGATGTTTTTGATGGTCGTTTGGTATTGATAGACTTTTGGTGGTATCGGAAGACCTGCATGCGCTTGTACTAGTCCGAATAAAAGTTTTGTAGAGTTCTTGATCCCAAGTTTTTAATATTTTCATAATAGCAGGTATCCTCATGACATTTCTAAGTTAGAACTTAAAAGTTTTATAGACGACGTAGAAATTCGGACATGCAGTGCAAGATTCAGGGAAACCTAATGAAAAAAAGAAAAGATTAATAGTATGTTTCTGATAATTTTATCAGCAAAGAATCGATATCTTGTGCAACATTACGAAGTTCATTAAAATAAACTAATGTTATCAATAATAACACAGAAGCAGTTGCTAGTGATAACATCAAAAAATATCTTACATAATTAGTGAATTGTTCGCATTACGTCAGCCTTATTTTTGGCTGTTTGATAATGGCAAGATCGTACCTAAAGAACAATTATAACAAATAATAGTGTACGTTTACTAATTGTGGTAAACCAAATTGCATTTACACAAACACCTGCAGGTGTTTTATAATTGTTTTTCCTGTTACTTGTCAACCGGCGTGAGCCTTATGACAATGAAATTCAAAGATTTACCTGGCTTTACGTCATTTTTATAACGTCGACTTTTCCTAACACTTACGAATTTTTCCGGACCCTCTAAGACCTCAGTTGAAAGCACCCCGAAGCTCGCCAGCAACGTCTAGGCGATGTCTACAACCACACGTGGGATCACATAGCGCATGCGCAAAGTCAAACCTCCAACTTAACGGCTAGTATCGAGCGAGCCTCCGTGCGGAGAGGTCATGTCGCAATGTCGGACGGTCGCGATTCCCCGTCGCAAAGCGGTCTTCGGGACCGTGTCCATTTCTTTGAAAAAGTATGGAGTGGGCAATCTAGTAATGACACAGTAGATGCTTCTATTGATGTAGACGAAATAGAGCGACGTTTAGAGCAGCGCAAGCGGCGCCCCGAGTCGCCGAAAATCGAAGTTAAACTTAAACACACTCGTGATGGAGAATCTCCTACAAAGACTTTTGAATCTTCTTTCCCTAACTTGAAACTAAGACATGTGGAGCCGACTGAGGAACTGGAGAAGTTCGAGCGTCAGGTCGAGGAGGGCGACCTGGCTGCCGGCGTCCGGTTCGTCAAGTTCGAGCGGGTAGTTAAAAGGACTGTGACCGAGACCCGTAGTGAGGAGCGGTCGGAATCGCCCCAGCACGAGTGGTACTCTGAGTACAAGCAGCAGACCTGGCAAACGGCTCCAAGGAAGGAATACCTGAGGAGCAAATCGGAATATGACTCACACATCGCAGAAATACGCAGTAAGTTTAAGTTCTGAATGAGATTTCGGTGGAGAAGAGGACCCAGTTTAGGTCCTTTTTTACCTAAGTCTTTATAATTATGACAATGCACATTTCAAAGGCTTTATTATGCTCTTTAACAACCGGCAAATGTCAAAAGTACGCTCGGCCTTGCCAATCGACAGTAGTAAACAACTTGATTTGGTATTCTAATTTAAGTTTTGACTTACATGCATAAAACGTAGGTTTTTTTTTCTTCAATCAGTAATGGGTCAAAATGACATCATTCCTAACGATTTCTCAGGTCGACAAATTAAAAGACTTTTTGAGTAAACTTGACCAGTTACACCCTATTTTGATTAGATTAGATAATGCTGAGTGTTTTCAAGTAGCCTTTGTTATTAATTGTTAAACAAATGAGCGTTCTTCCTTACTGGAATTTCTAAGCAGATTGCGCACCTTGTTTCCTACACGAATCTTCAATTTCATGGTGAAACAATAGGCCGTTGGTCAATATCATATCGCAACTTGATTCTTCATAATAGACATCAACTCTTTTTCTTCAGCATGCTTCCCGTCAATCCAGTTATGTGTATCAGAATTTTGAATAATCTTATCTCTCATTATTTTTATGTCTACGACTACAATCCCGGATATTGCATATGCCTTCAGTTCGACATATTATTATATAAAGTTGCTTCTGTATTTCAAATACAATTTCTCAATTAGATACTAATCGTAATATTAAACAACCATTATATGCTTTTATCTTATAAATATATCATATTTGATCTCCGTGACTGTAATACTAAGTAGTTGATATGTTTATTCTATCGGGTTTCATAGTGTATGTGTCATTTGACTCGTTATTCAGTCAGACTTGATCAGAATTGAAAATCGATTTATATTTAATCAAAAAGTCGTTTGCCATGTGTGGTCCCCATATTATTCTGAATTCATCTAACTATATTGATGTTATTTCCATCAGTTTCATCACCTATTAATATTTATAGCTTAAATGAATTCATTGCTCGTACTGCAAGAATATCATGTACTTACTTACTTACTTTAGTTTCTTCATCTCGTTGATTTAGACGCGTGAATAAGCAATTGGTCTTGCAAAACAGGCAACAATGCACTTACTATGTGAGGCAGTGAATCACCATTCCGGAGACGACTTGGTACAAATTGTGTGTTTCAGTAAACGTTAGACTGAAAGAAATTAGCTGTAAATCTATTGAAGTTCAAAGTTATTACAGCCGAGTAGATCACCGAAGCCATAGAAAAGTTAAACATGTTTTGAATTTTGGACTATTTGTGGATAGTGTTTGGTAATGCGACATAAAAGTTTAGCTGTATTAGAATATTGTCGTTATGTTCTTCTTTAATATTATTAATCAGCATTATACCATCCAAGACGTCTATTTCTGGACTAAGGTAATTTTCAAGAATCGCCACTATAGGAATCTAATGCTGTAGTATGCATATAGGATCATCTTTTTCTAAAGAATCTTGTCTTGTCCACAATACCTGTACCTACGTAGGTACATGCTGTCTCTCCTTTATTCGTAAGATGGCTATTTTCTGGTTTTACAAGACGCGCTGGGTGTCTACCTACGCAAACTTTAGAATAGAAACCAGATTGTTGCTGTATGATATTACTTGTATCAGTTTCATGTCGCTGTTGTATTTATTTACTTATAAATGTTCATTTAACGACTTTTCTTCTTATAACTTTGGTAAGGTTTTCTATTGCTTTTACATAAAAAACAAAAATCGTCTTGGATTATATTGCAATTAGCTATACTTTCGACACATCCATCTTCATTGTGAAGCTGTAGTTTATGTTACCTGAATCTATCTATATACATCATAATTTATATCTAAATATACTCAGAACTCCAAAATCATCATTTTGGATATGTTTGTCATTTAGACGCAATTTAGAATTACAACCTGTTGCTTAGCCATTTCTTCACTTGAAGTGTCTGTTACTTGTTGCTTTTGTATTTTCTTCATTAACTGCTTCACGATAACCAACAAACAGCTGATGTACTTTTACTTAAGTTTTAACATGTGAAAAAAAAAAAAAACATTGTCACTATCTTCATTATCAACATGGGACTCGATCAATCAATCAATTTGCTTCTTAATTTCAGTGTGGCAAAGATTAAATTCCTTGATATACGTTGCACTTGGCTTCTAATTAATTTGTCCTTATCCGAAAATATTTGACTAGGTTATTGTTGTGAAATGTTCTTATGAAAGATGTTCTCTGTTGTTCTACAAGGTTGTGTTGTTTTACCTTCACCAAAAGATTCTTTTGATACTAAAATTCATAGCAAACCTTTGAATTTATCATCGTGATATCATTTTAAATATTATGGAAATCTAACCCAACTAAAGGCTGCATAGGTCAGATGGCAATCTGTCCTTGTAATACCAGAACCACAAAGTGCAT
Source organism: Dasypolia templi (assembly GCA_963555695.1). NCBI lineage: Eukaryota > Metazoa > Arthropoda > Insecta > Lepidoptera > Noctuidae > Dasypolia > Dasypolia templi. The sequence continues at coordinate 3,554,583 of OY743137.1, read as the reverse complement.
TTGCTAATGAAGTCACGACCAATGCCATAAAGCAAACCTCTCGGAATATTAGAACAGGAACAACATTTAGAAATGCTACTACTTAGATTTTTATCCGTTTATGTATATTTCTGATGTAATTTCTAACGAGGACCGATTTAGCAAAGATACAAATTGTATAAGTTGGTCTCCCTGAATAATAATATATATATATATAATATATATATGTAAAAACATTATTATTTAAAAGAGTGTCCATGGAGTTTCTTGCCCGTTCTTCTCCATAGGTACCTACTACGCTTTGGAATGGGCAACTAGCTTCATATTTCTGACTGACCGACTCCTTGACAATTCAAAAGTGCCTGTAAATGGTTTAATTGAAATAAATGATTTGAGTTTGAGTTTGAGTTTGAGTTTAATTTATTCAAAGTTTCCGAGAAAATCGGTAGTAAAATTGCCGCGGTTGAATGGTGTGTGACGTCACATAGCTTGTGTAATCGTCTATTATAATTGGCATGATGTCATTCCTCCAGTAAATTAGCACCGAGTTGAATAACAACTACAAACTGGTAGAAATTTTGAGTAAAAACATCCGTCGGTTGTAATGTGTATGTTCACGAGTTAACTTTTTAAATTGTCTGATATAAAGACGGACAGCAGCCCAGACTCCTAAATCGTATGGTGTAAGAGGTTGATAGTTCAAACGATTCGTTTCGATGCATTAAGTAGAGGAACTGTTACTGATGTGTAGTTTGAAGCTAGCAGTGTAAAGCGTTGTATGCATGGAGAATTAAGAGAGCCTGCATGTATTGATGATACTTAAGCATGTCTATCACCAGTAGGCAGTCAGTGCCAGTACCACTATTGATGAAAGACTGATCGTTACCTCTACAAAAGCTATTCCTGTCAAAACTTAGAACGACTCTCCGAAACGAGAGATGAAGCTCGAAATATCACTTGCATCGGACGTATTCACTCTGCTTCTGCGTACATTTTTGTTCCACAAGCACTTGAAGAACGCAGATATCTTATACAGTTGAGTTTATCAACAAAGCATTGTTCAGCTAAGATAACAGACTGCTAAATATATCTTCTTTAATAGCTTTGCTGATTACGGATCACGTAACCTCTGTATGCAAGTTTGTAGATTGCATCTTCCTTGCAAGGGAACATTGAATCACTGTGGATTTACAAATACACCTACTTGATCAATCTGACTATTGTTAGTAGGTAACTCACTTTCAAATTTTTTATTTTTTACAAATAGCACATGTAACAAAGAGTATTCAAGATCTTGATAAAATATTTCAAAAATATTAATGCTCAGTGCATTAACATTTTTAAAGAAATATTTTAATCTTACAATTCAAATTATACAAGAAACAATTCTCAAAGGAATCTTGATTGTCTGATCTAGATTAATTCTGAATTGTGTAAAAAGGAGAATAAAGGCAACAAGGGTGTGAGTGCTAAGAAAATGGCTATTATAGATGACCAGAAGAAGAAGCGGCATGCTGCCTAAAATACCATATTAATAAGGAAATAGAAGCCGATATACCTTTTTTTTTTTTTTTTTTTGTTTGGGAAATCTTCAAATGACTTCTCCCGCTCTGGGTGGAGCGGGAGGGTGTGTCAGACTTTTACTGAGTAAAACCCACCCGTGTTCCTTCAGTTGCCTGTGCCAGGGCCACGGTTTTCTCTTTAGAATTATCCGCGACCAAGCTGATATACCTAAAATTATATCAGCAATTCAGCATGTAAAACCGTATCATAGAGCATATAAATAACTTGATAATTGTACATGATTAATAGTCTTTAATTACGCTTACGAGGATAATCAACGGAAAAATAAAAGTTATAAAGACACTACTTATTGTTAACAATTGATCCTTTCCATTGAAGAACCAGAACCGTGTACTGAAAGTTTGTTCAAAATCAAAGTCAATCATTTATTTCAAGTAGACCATGAAACCCACTTTCAAAAATTTTAATTTCGAAGAAAATGTTGCTGATTTTAGTGCCATAAGTTGAATAAAAAAAAAATTAAAACCCCGAGAAACATAACCTCTAATAACGGCTAAACAGCTGAATTTGCCGTTTGGGATTTACGATGCTGCAGTCAGACACACATAATAAACGTTAAACTTGTAAAACCCCTCTTTTTCCGACGCGGATTAAAAAAGAAGTTTCATAATGAAAACTTGATAGATATAAGGTTTTTGTAAGTACCGTTTCAGAAGTTTTATTTTCGGAAGTTAGTCGATATCTAACTAATAACCCTCACGCAGTTCAATTGGAACCTCACACTCAAAGATTAATTCAATTAAGTTAATTGAACCAAGTACTAAAACTATTTCTTGCTATTAAGACACACATAGCTTAAAAAGTTATTGAATGTATTGCGGTTAATCAAGACTCAATTCCTTTAACTGTTTATTGGATGGACTAACAATAAGGGACTGTTCATTGTGCTTTATAAGGGACTACTGATAAGAAGACAAATTGGTGCCCTTTTTATACTTTGTCTTTCAGGAATCTAGAACAGACTAGTTTTTTTAATTGACCGCCTTACCTACCATTTTTTTTTAAATACTTATATATTAATTCTCTACTAGATAAATGAGAGGACGTTCGGTAGGCTAAGGTAGTTCAGTGCTCAGACCAAATAAAAATAAAGACTTAGCGCTACGAACAACACAGTAAAGCATGCAAAACTACACCTAGCTCCGTGCATACACGCACATTTCCAACCAAACTACACCTCAAAAAGTTAAATTTTTTTTTGAAACCGGCTTCGTGTCACTGGGGGGCTATTTTTGTAATTTCTAAACTCATAATATAATTATGAATTTGCCTTCTAACTAAAAACTCAAAAGCAACGGGGTCCACTTCATTTATTTCTCAGTAATTTCGTTGCCACGCTGGTTTCCATAATAAATAAACCACAAACAAAATGGTTCATGATTTTAAATTAAGAAATAAATCTGAATGCAATCCAAAAATTACATCTATAAATTATTCTTGACCTATATTTGAAGAAATAGTAGGAAAATAAGTAGGTGAATCATGAGCAGTCAAGTAAAGTGTGCCAGCGCCGGCGCATCGCAGGTGTTAGATTCGGTTCACAGTTGGCTAGGTGCGCAATGAGTCAATGAAACAAACGGAAAATTATATACGGATGACAAGAGACCTAAACAAAACGTGCAAAAGAAATATTAGAGGCAGAATTAATATAGAACTCATATTAATTCTGCCTCTAACATTTCTTTCTGTTCTGTTCGGTTCTGTGTGAGCATGTTTACTGGGTTTAGAATTTTCCTTAGAAACAACCAAAATATAAATAAAATCTCATTACAATTGTAGTCCAGCGGGGTAATTGCGTTACATATTAACAGTAGAAATGGTTTTTATTTTGACAGTTCAACAACATCCATTGCGTGATTTACTTTGTTGAGCTGACAAATGTTTCGAATATTACTATGAAGCAATATCCTTCAAAATGATTCCGATTCTGATTAATAGCGTATTATGGTTTGTGAGTATTAGGAAAGTTTCAGTCCTTCGCAGAACCAGAACGTGGATTTAAATATTTAACCTGATAGTATATGAGCACTTGTCCATCAAATTCTCGTGGACATGAATATACTCTTATTCGACTTTTATTTACTACAGAGTCTAATATAGTCGACCTTGCATCGTGACTTGACATCAGACGTTTTTTTATTGGTTTTGAACGTGAAACCGGTTTTAAGCTGGTCAATTTAAAAAATAGAACGTCTTTTGGTCATATTTAACTTGTCAATGGTCTGAATAAAAAAAATGTATTGAACATTTCTATTTTCGCTCATTTTCTAGGAACTGTTTAAAATACATATATCCTGCTGCTGCGTAAGTTAAAACTTTGGAGACGAAATTTTGATCTAGAGCTACCAGTACTGTAATAAATAACATCTAAGTGTACTGCAATTACTCAGTACTTAGAAACATAAAGACTAATCCACGTAACCACACTCCCATAAGTTAGAAGTAGTTGCTGGTGGTTGCAACACTAGGTTCTTAAACAAAAGCACCCACTTAAATACTACCAGGACGATGTTTTGCCGACCACCACAAAATCCCTATCACCTATAATGTCCCATTTAGGTGGTCGAGATGGGCATCTGCCATTGAACCGTATCGCGTAGCGCTAAACCGCAACTATCGAAGTAATCTGTGCTATCGGTGCATCGGCGTCGGCTCCACTCGCTCCTGTAAACTTGAGCACGTGATGCGGTGTGACGTGGTCGGGTTATGTTAATTGTGCAATTGATTAGACAATTATTACAGGATGATATTTACAGAATTATTCATTGAGATGGGTCGGAGTGGAAAAATCTGAAATTGTGAGAGATAAGAGGCACCTAAATGATTCAACCTATAAGTATATCATGTTGAGGGTCAAGGTTGTTGTGATAGTTTTGATGATCTCAGATCTCACAATATGCTTATTATCTGGTTTTGTTACCCGAATACCTATAAATATTATTACACACCATACATTAAAACATTCACACACATACATTGTACATTTTTCCTTTCGCAGGTCTGCTGGAAGAAAATTCTTAAGAAATAAGCAGTAGCTTTGTACTCAATACATATTGTCAGTCGTTTCTTTATCAATTTTACTGTGTGTTCTTAAATTTCTTCTTTTTGAATAACAATCGAGCATTCATACCTGAAACAAAATATATTGATAAACTTGTCTTTAAAGTCTTGCCTGACATATTAAAATTCATCGTTTTAAGTTCATTACATATGATTGATTATCTTGAAGGGTTCATGTGTATGTGCTTACATAAGTACTACATATAACATTAGGCATACATACATATAGCATTAGGTCTTCCTGACTGAACAATGGTGAAATATGAATATGATAATTATGATGACTTATTAAAAATGCAAACAGCCCAAGCCCATTAACATCGTGCTAAGTTTATGAATTGATAACTATTGGAAGGTCACATACTAATAGACTACAGTTCGTAGCAGATAAACCGACTATTTTTGTAACAATATTATTTAAAAGCGTGTCCACGGAGTTTCTTGCCCGTTCTTCTCCATAGGTACCTACTACGGTACGTACTCCATAGGTACGTATTCATATTTCTGACTGACGGACTCCTTGATGGTAAAAAAGTGCCTGTAAACGGTTTAATTGAAATAAATGCCTGGAGTTTTTTTTTGAGTTTTGATTAAATATGGTCGTAAATGCATTATGATTTTTTATTTAGTGTCAATCTACCTTTTAAATTAGGCTTAACTATCGCCTAAGTAATTTTGCAGAAGGTTTTCGAGATGGGACAATAAGGACTACATATAATTTCCAGTATAAGCTGATCTCGCATTGTAAAGTATTTCCGTAAAATTGTTATTAGTTATTATTTCCATGATTTCCGTGATTAACAGTATGTTTCTAGCTTTTTAAAGATCATTATGGCTTAACTACAAAAAAATAAAAAAATGGTCTAGGTAAAATGGTATAAAGAAAGAAATAAGCGTTATAAATTACGCATAGAAAAAACACAAACATATAAAAGATCAAGTTTTAATTGATGTGAAAGAAAAGTGCTCTCTTCATTGCACTCATTTTCCACTTGATTGGTGCAGAGTAAAGTAGAGAAGAATCTGCTACTGATTATAAACTGCATGTCATAACATATGAATCACGGAATCCTAGTGATATAGTGTAACACAGTACAGTCAATATTGATACCTTATAATTATATCATCGATACATGTTCTAAGAACTAACATATAGTTCAAAGTCAATGCTTTGGCATTCATTTCAAATACGCACATAAAAGGCACTTTTGAACGTCAACATGACAAATATTTTTAAAAGAGTAACCATGGAGTTTCTTGCCGGCTCTTCTCCATAGGAAACGACCAATTGGAACCGTGCACCTAGAATCTGACGTTTCATAAGTATGGGCACTGATGAAACGTCAGACTCTGATGTAGGTTTATGTGAAATAAAATATTTTGATTTTGATTTTGATTAAAATAGAATTGATTTAGGCGCCCCTTCCAAAAGGTAGTTCGTATGGAGAAGAAGGGGCAAGAAACGACACCGTTACTTTTTAAAATGTTTTACAATATCTTATTTATTTTAATTATATTTTTATATGTGAAGACTTTGCACAGTATGATTTTGTCTAGACTAGATTATTCTATGGAGCTGAACCACCATGGTTCCAAGCATTCCTATCTTGTATGTAATCCTCTTATTTGTAATATGCTTGTTTACAAAGTGTACCTTTTATCAATTATCTCAATCTAAAACAATCTAATTCACAACAAATTATATCAAGTACGAAACAAATCATAAATTACTAGTACTAAGCTAGGAGTACACACTGGTTTAAATGAAATGATGTCATCGGACCGTGATTAACCAACTCGCGGTTATCGCACGACCTTTATATCATTAACATGGATGGCGAAAATAAAGGTGATCTATCTTTACTTGGAAACAATATTTATGTAATGGATGAACTGTGTCATTCTGAGTAAGCAAATCGAGTGAGGAATATAGGTACTGTCATGTTTGATAATTAAAATAACGTTGGTGAAGTCATTCTCCAGGTTTAAGAGCCGACTCGCTTTGCCTTTGACCATATCTGACCTGATGATAAGCGATGATGCCGTCGACGATAGAGCTCCCTTGCCTTTTTAAGGGGGAAGCGCAATGTTGCCCGCAAAATTCAAACGTTCTTACGTTTTTCGCAATTTGCTCGTCAGTGTTAGATTTTGTGTTGAACAAAGTATATATTTACAGAATAAGGAATAGATATTAGACGAATAATTAAAAAAAATAATGTGATTTCAAGGAAGGCATAGTAAAACTGAGATAATCGAAAAAAAAAACGATGTAAATATGAAGAAGATACACGCTTTAAATTTTTTTGAAGGGTTCCCGTCCTTGTCGCGGTACGGACAATGAACGGCGCTAGCATGAATTTACTACTTAGTCGTGACGTCACTTCTACGGTAGTGCTGTCCTAGTCAAACACTTGGCATTTTTTAAGCTTGTGCACTTTTTGCGCTATTTGAAAACAATTATTTAATGAGATAAAAATCAAAATAAATGTCACTAACCCTTTAAGTTCATATAATCCTATTGATTCATATTTTATGAAATTTATTTTCAATGAGATGAGATAGTATAAGAATTTAAATTTTACCAAAGTCAGATCTTTTATCCGTGGAATAAAATTGACGCCTGATAGTTCTCGTATGCCTAGAAAAACAGCTGTCCTAAATTCCAAATTTATTCAAGGGATATGACTTATTTTAGGTATGAAAGTTAAATGAAATTCGCCCTAAATAACATAATGCATATTAACTCGAAACTTGACATAATATAAAGTTACATTGAATATGTTGTGGAATCGTAGCGGTAGCAGAATACCTAAGAGGGATATCAAAAGCATGTGGCTGTATGCTAAAAAGATTGGTAAACATCTATATACTCCTAACATTACATAATATTATTGGTATACTTGAATACATAATTGAAGTCACACAAGCTATTTACCGGAAAATCTCAACGTTCCGTAAATTAATTTATTGGCTCACAAAAAACAACCGACTTCTAAAAAAGAAACACTACTAAGTGAAAAATACCTTTGATTTCGGAAGTCGGTGTCTTTTTTTTTTTTGTATTTTCGTTTTTTACAACCTACTTTCGGAATAAGAGTAATACTAGAATAATTTTTCACTTTGTAGTGCGTTTTTTGAAGTGGATTGATTGTTTTGTTTTCGAAAAAAAAGAAAAAAAAAACTTTATAGGTGTGGTACCTTCCCCAGACAAATTCGTATACTTTTATTACAGTGACATAAAGTTATTATAACATCATCAATATAGACTAAGTGAAATCTACCCAAGCAAAGTTAGTAAAATTTATTTCGGACCACTCCTGAAGCATAACTTACTTCAAGAAATTCATCCAATTTACTTAACAAACGTACAAAAAAAAAACATCCATACGATTGATTAGAGAACCTATTGGAAGTCGGTTAGTAACAGAAAGCCGTTGAGGCTTTTACAGTTCCTAACTCTATCCCTGTGGTCAATAGTAGGTAGATGTAGATGCCACCGTCCTCTATTGTGACTTCCAAGGTATTTATAACTTTCCTGCCATGTACACGTTATTTATGGCTTCTTGTGTGCTTGCTTACAAGCCGTTTAATTTAACACGACACAAAAATCTAAACCGAGACTTACAAGACCGCCACGGCTGTACATTAATGTAATAAAATGTATGTATCGCTCGTGTATACGAACACTACAAAATAACGCAAGTGTGTATCGTAAAAACTTTCTCCCATCTGTGAATAAATGTAACTTGTAAAGCCTACTGAGCTGGAATAGTTTTCCTTTTAACTGCGTTATTACTCCAGCCGTGTTTTTTTTTCCATATCCAAAAGCAATTTAGCTGGCAGGTGGCGGCGGGGGGGAGGGGGGAACTGACTCTAACAAAATATAACACTTTAAAGCTTATACTTTGCAAATAGATCCCTGACCCAGCCCGATCACTATGTACGGTAAGCCGATCCCTTGGGAGAAGCAAGCCAAATACCTAGGCGTGATCCTCGATCAAAACCTTACCTTTAAGGCTCATATTAAGGCGGTTCGCGCGCGCGCCTCCTTCGCTCTTAGCAGGCTCCACTTTGTACTGACAGCCCGTAGTAAACTGTCACTTAAATGCAAGCTGCGGATCTATACCGCAGTCATCCGTCCCATCATGACCTATGCCTGCGTTGTATTTGCGCACGCTCACCCACGTCATCTCCATAAGATGCAGACCCTCCAGAACCGTTTCCTCAGAAAGGTCACGGGTGCCCCCTTCTATGTCCGTAATATAAATCTCCACGTCGACCTTAAAATGCCTACCATAAACCAGTTCATGAAACGCTTATCGAAGCGTTTCTTTGACTGGGGCATCAAACACTCAAACCCCTTGATCTCAGCGGCCGCCCGCTACACTCCCTCCCGCATTAGTAGTATTCGCCGACCAAGGCATACCTTAATCGCCCCCGACGACGCCACTACCCTCCTCCAGGAGAGTAGTAAGGCCACCAGCACGCTACGTAAGCCCAAAACCCGATCGCCGTCCTACTGCCCTCGCCGCCGAGGCCCGCCGCGACGCCCAAATCCACACCCCTCCCGACCCTTGCTCGAGCCAGCCCGCGCCGCTGAGCCTGTAGCTTTAAATTCGTCCCAAAATCACTCAAATCCTGATCCAGCTAGTCCCTTGCTGCCCTCTTCCAGCGACGCCCTAAGCCGTGGTCCGTACCCCACAGGGGGTGCCCTTAGCGTGTAGTCGCCTAGTTTTTTAGTTAGTATTTAAGTTTAAGTCCTGGCTGGAGGCCTTAATTTATTAGGGCAACCACAGGCAAGTCCGTTTAAGCAGACAACAACCTCATAGGTTGACCTGCGAGATGCAATTCAAAAAAAAAAAATGATCCCTGAATTGAAAAATGGTTTTCACTCACCCGCAATATTTTTTACGACCTTGATGGACGGACGGACATGGCGAATCAATAAGGGTTCCTGGTTGACTACGGAAACCTAAAAACCCTTGTATAAGTCTAATCAAATCCTTGTACCCAATTGAGGTTATTTCCACAAAAAAAAAGGTTTACTTTACAGTTACAAACTTGATTTTAGAATTACCAGTTCTACAGCACAAGCTGAACTTTGTATTCGGGTTTAAAAGATATTAAAAAAAAAATTGCTGACATGTTTGGAAACTAAATTACAAACCTAATATAGGGGCAAAAATCAAGTATCAAGACATTGAAATAGTTGTCTCGTGGTTTACCGAAGCGATGCTATTGTCTCACCCTCCGGAAAGCAGGCGCCTTGGCGTGACGGCTGTATATGGTATTTGTAAAGAAGTTTGTTTGGCAGCGTTAGATAATCGTATGAAAGCGGATATGGATCGCTGATTTGAAGGGGAAAATTGCCTTTCACGATGACGGAGATTTGATTGTGTATATATGTATGTATTTCGAGACTGTCTCTCCAATGGTCGTGAAATAAACATAAAATCTAGAGGAAAATTTGTACGACTTGGAGTTGTGTAGTACCCAGTTGGCGAATCCTATTATGACAATAAATATGAAGGAGTTTGTTACTAAAACATGCAAAAACGACTGAACAGATTTGGATGAGAGGCATATCAAACACTGAGATAGATTATTTACTGAATTGTATTTGTAAGACATATAAATATAGAGTTTTTTCCTCTCGGTTGCGATTGAAGCCGCAGAGAACAACTAGTTCAGTAAAACAACCAAGACAAGCTAACTAATTCCGTAATCCAACTTGGGTGGTCCCACAACCTACATAATAAAGTAGGAGTTTCTTGTCGATTTCTATCGACTACGTAAGGTTTCCCTGTCAAACCTCTATATTTATTGGCCATCTAGACAGACAGTTACAAGCAGATGTCTGTCTAGAGACTGTGTAGTTATAGCCGTTATAGCCGTCTAAATAAGGCTATATCACCTGGATATGGAGAAAATAAGTGAGAAGCTTTCTTGTTGAAGAAAGACGCAATTTTCTGGATCGTTAATCTTTTCTTATGATGGTGTAAAAGATTTGTGTAACGGTATTTTACTTGGATTAGTTTTAACAAACATTTAAGTGTTAAACGTTAGAATTTCACTTTCGCTGAGGTGTTATCTTGCCGCTAGAAAAACTGGAAGAACATAAATGGGTAGACTGCGTTGTGTGAAAGGTAATACGGCTAGAAAGAAAGTAAACACAGAAATGACAACTGATAGAGATGAATGAAAATAAGAACCTTACAACGGGATAATTTCAGGAGTATCATGAACAGAATTCTTACAGCTATAATAAAAATACTTACAATACAACTATCAAAAAGAGCAGTCTTATCACATAAATAAATATTTTGTTCTATACGTAATGAGTTTACCGCGTTTTCTAAATTTTTTTTTTATTTTTTATAAATGGCATCTCGCAGGTCAACCTATGAGGTTGTCGTCTGCTTAGACGGACTTGCCTGTGGATTCCCTAATAAATTAAGGCCTCCAGCCAGGACTTAAACTTAAATACTAACTAAAAACTAAGCGACTACAAGCTAAGGGCACCCCCTGTGGGGTACGAACCTCGGCTTAGGGCGTCGCTGGAAGAGGGCAGCAAATGACTAGCTGGATCAGGAATGATATTATTTAGGGACGAATTTAAAGCTACAGGCTCAGCGGCGCGGGCTGGCTCGAGCAAGGGTCGGGAGGGGCGTAGGTTTGGGCGTCGCGGCGGGCCTCGGCGGCGAGGACGGTAGGACGGCGATCGGGTTTTGGGCTTATGAAGCGTGCTGGTTGCCTTACTACTCTCCTGGAGGAGGGTAGTGGCGTCGTCGGGGGCGATTAAGGTATGCCTTGGTCGGCGAATACTACTAATACGGGAAGGAGTGTAGCGGGCGGCCGCTGAGATCAAGGGGTTGGGGTGTTTTATGCCACAGTCAAAGAAACGCTTCGATAAGCGTTTCATGAACTGGTTTATGGTAGGCATTTTAAGATCGATGTGGAGATTTATATTACGGACATAGAAGGGGGCACCCGTGACCTTTCTGAGGAAACGGTTCTGGAGGGTCTGCATCTTATGGAGATGACGTGGGTGAGCGTGCGCGAATACAACGCAGGCATAGGTCATGATGGGACGGATGACTGCGGTGTAGATGCGCAGCTTGCATTTAAGTGACAGTTTGCAACGGGCTGTCAGAATAAAGTGGAGTCTACCAAGAGCGAAAGCGGCGCGCGCGCGAACAGCCTTAATGTGCTCTTTGAACGTTAAGTTTTGATCAAGGATCACGCCTAGGTATTTGGCTTGCTTCTCCCAAGGGATTGGCTTGCCGTACATAGTGATCGGGCTGGGAAGGGGGGGTGGGACTCGACGACGTCTCGAGAAGAGAACCGCCTGACTCTTATCGGGGTTGACCTCGATTCTCCATTTCCGGAACCAAGCGCCTAAGACGTTTGCGGAGGTTTGGAGAGTACGAGCTATAGCATTGGGACAATGACCGGTATAGTAAACGGCAGTGTCGTCGGCGAAGAGAGCCAACTGAGCCTTTTTACTCTGTGGGATATCGCTGGTGAACAGCGTGAAAACTAGAGGAGATATGACGGAACCCTGAGGGACACCGGCGCGAATAGGATGAGGGGACGAGAGTGCACCCTCGATGCGATAGCGGAAGGTGCGATTCGACAAAAAGTCTCGTAAGATGAGTACGAGACGATCTGGCACTCCTAGTTGGTAAAGCTTGTATAACAAGCCGTTGTGCCAGACTTTGTCGAAGGCTTTCGCTATGTCGAAGAATAGCACACCCGTCGTCGCGTTACGCTGCATACCGGCGTACAAGTGCTCTACGATACGGTGGACCTGGTGGATACTCGAGTGTTGTGGACGGAAACCAAACTGCTCGTTGGGAATGAGGCTCTTTGCTTCGGCGTAGTCTTTGAGACGCTTATAAATAAGCCTCTCGTAGATTTTGCCGAGAACGTTGAGTAAGCTAATGGGACGGTAGCTGGAGGGCTCAGACTTTGGCTTGCCTGGCTTTGGGATACCGATGACTGTTGCTTCTTTCCACGCTTGTGGGAAGATGTTGTTGCTCATGGCGCCATTGAAGATGGCGGTCATAAGCATTATTAGCGGGGCAGGAAGGAGTTTGTATACCTTATTGGTAATACCATCCGAACCGGGGGCCTTACGAGCGTGGAGCCCTTTAATGATGTCGTGCACTTCGTCTGGAGTGACGGGAGGCAGAGGATCATCAGGGTCTTCGACGGGAGGGAGGGAGGCTCTTCGTTCGACTTCAGCGTCGACCTTGTTCAGGTGAGCTTGGTCTACTGGTTGGGAGCTGGGAGAACATTGGGACTCTAGGCTGTCGGCAAGACATTCAGCCTTATCGGGACTGTCGAAAGCGACACTATTGTCGGGGCGGATGAGAGGAGGCATAGAGACCTCTTCTGAGGAACGCAATTTCCTCTGTAATTGCCAGAAGGCTTGATGAGTGGGCTCGAGTTCGCTGAGCATCTTGTTCCAGCCCTCAGAGCGAACCTCCCCTATGCGTTTCTTTACAGCACGCTGTAAATGGCGCATGTGGGCTTTGTTCGCGTCACAAGGGAAGGAGTCGTAGGCACGGATGGCCGCGTTCTTCTCGGTTATCAGGTCACGTACGTCAGTAGGTAGTTTCCAGCGATGGTCTTCCATCACCGGAACTTCCCGTGAACAATCCGTCAATACGGATTGTACGTGCTCTGTAAACGAGTCGATTGCCGCCGTCGTGTCAGCGACTGACACTAAGTGATCGGGGATGGTGTCTAAGTGAGGCGACGTCGTGGATTTCAGTCTTTCGCTTACTTTCCTCCAGTCGGTTATCGTCTGGGTCTGAGGGGGGCGGTTGGGGTCGATCGGGCCCGAGTAGGGTGCAAGATGCATGACTACAGGGCGGTGGTCAGAATTTAGCTCGTGGAACGTCTCAATCGATTGCAAACGGAGGTTCACATTCTTGAGCAGCGCTACATCGAGAACATCGGGAAGGTGATTAGGATTACCTGGGAAGTGAGTCGGGCTCATTGGAGCGATGACGTCAAAGTTAAGGGATTCGCCTAACTTGAAAACTAACCTACCTCTGGTTGAGGTTGTGCTACTATTCCACGCCGGGTGCTTGGCATTAAGATCCCCCGCCAAGATGACGGAGTCACTCATACCGAAGAGGGCAGTGAAGTCCTTTTGGAGCGAGATGGGATCCTCCGGACCATTGTCGGGTGGGATATAAGCGGAGATGATGGTGATCGGTTGGTGGCCGGTCATGCCGAGCCGACAGATAGAGGTCTCCAGATGGGAGAAGAGAGGAGGTGGGTCTATAGGGATACAATACAAAGATTTCCTAAAGTATATGAGTGTGCCACCCTTGTGACATCGAGACCTGTCATTGCGAACTAGTTTAAAGTTGGCAATATTCGGGTTTCGGTGATGTGGTTTTAAAAAGGTTTCCTGTATGAGGAGGATGTCAAGCTGATGGTCGCGGAGGAAAGTGGCGATCTCATCGCGTTGACCTGAAACGCCATTTGCGTTGAAAAAGCCTAATTTAAGGGATCGGGGTTTGTTACTATTTACTCTCGTATTATCCATTAGGAATTAATATTTGAGTGAGTGTAGAACTTGCGCGATCTCGGGATACGCGCTGAGAATTTCCATGAGGCGGATTGCGTTGCCGTTTGCAGCAACGATTTCTTCCGCCATTTTATCCGCGGCGGTGGTGAAGAGAGCCGCGTATGTACTTAATATGATTTGGGCGCTGTTTCGGCCCTGGGTTCCCTGAGGTGCCGCTGGAGCGGCCGTAGTAGCCGCGGGGGCTACCAAAGGCGCTGGGATGGCGGTAGCCATCAGCGCTGGAAGTTGCGCGGATTGCGCTGGTTGCGCGGGTTTTGATGTCACCGAAGCTGCGGGAGCCTTCAGGTGGTTAAGGTTAGCCCAGGGAGACGGCCTCTGCGGGCTAAGCCGTTCCGGCATCAGCGCGGAAGGAGGCTTACCCCAGGGGCTTTCCCTGTGCTGGCGGACGCTCGCGCGTTTCGCGAGTTTCGGAGATGAGGACTTCGGGGCCTTAGGACAGCCCCGGTAATTTGCCGGGTGTCCCGATTGGCCGCAGAGTACACAGCTGGGAGGCTCTAAACATAGTTCCCTATCTTTAGGGCGGGTACAGTCGGCGGTGCCATGCTCTCCTAGACACTTGACGCATCTAGGGGTGGCATAGCAGTTGGACTGCGAGTGACCATATAATTGGCAGCGATGACACTGTCCAATTAGTTGAGCTCTGTAAGGCTTCTCTATTGAGATGCCTGAGAGCGAACACACCGAATTAACTTTAAAAATCGGGTGGTGACCGTCTGTGGGGTCACAGATGACCAGGACCATGTCGTAGACTAGGCCCTGTCTCGCTTTATGTAAGCGATGGACGGCGGAAACTGGGATTCCTTGAGCGATGAGGTCGCTCTTAATCTCCTCGGTGGAGATTTCTTGAGGGACGCGCCTTATTACGACGCGAGTAGGGGTTTCCTCCGGAAGGGAGTAAGTGTGAAAGGAGTAGTTCCTTTCACGTAGGGCGCGGGAGAGATCCCTAAAGTCCGTAGACGTGGGGACGGTAACTTTGATCCCCTGGAGGGTGGATCGGGCGTTGGTGTAGTTGATCTTGCGATCAACACACATCTTGGAAATTTCAGTCCATTTGGACTTTTCCTGGACATATATCGGGGGAGGGGGCTTCTGCTTCCTCGCGGTAGGAGCGGGTGGGCAAGCCATAGGGCTGGCGGGGCGACTGGCCCGCGGACTAGGGGCGGTTGTGGAGCTGGACGATAAGTCGTCCTGTTTTTTCTGGGCCTTGGTGACCGGGCCAGCGGGGGCGGAGGATTTAGCCGCCTTCCTCTTGCCTCCTTTGACCACGACTTGGAAGTCGTCATCGCTGGAGGAGGAGGTGCGGGCTTCTTCCTCGGAGAGTGGGACTGACGTGTCCATGCTCTCCGTCGTATTTGTTACAGCAGCGCGCAGCTGCGTTGTCTCTGAGACAATGGCGGCCGGAACAATGGAGGCCGTGACAATGGCGGCAGGGACAAAGGCGGGCGAGACAATAGGGGCCGGATTAGCGGCCGGGGTATTATCTACCGGAACAAAGGCGGGTGACACAATGGGGGCCGAGATAGTTGCCGGAACATTGTGGTGCGGAACAAAGGGCGGAATGCCTTGTTCACTTGCAGGTGGCGATAGCGGGCTCTCAAGCGCGTCGCTGAAGTTAGCGAGTGCGCCTTGAGACGGAGTGGGACTGGAAACTTGGCTTATTTTGGCGCCATATTTCGCCAAAAACTCGGGGTCCTTTAATAGGACCTCTTTGAGGAACGCCAAGAGGACGGCGTCCTCCATGATCGGAGCGGAACTATATTAGGGAAGGAATGGTGGAAAGAGAAAATTTCCCTACGTAGCCTAAACCCTATACCTAACTCCCCGGGTGGATTGGCCCGGGGATGAGTTCCCTCCCTGTCGGGTGTAGACAGGGAGGTGTGTACCTAATGGTGAGCCCTAAGCTTGTATACCCGTCGCCAGTCTTATTGTGCGAACGGGGCCCTGACCAGTCTAGCGCGAAGGGTGTAGACACACCCTAAAGACACTAGGTGAGTAGCTGGAAAGCAAAACTGTCACCAGAGCCGACTAGGAGATCCCCCAAGGCCGGTTATCTGGGACCCGTCCAACTAACTGCCTCGCCCTGAAGGGGTTCGGCGGGTGTGAATTGGGTCAACACCCCACTCGGCTTCGTTGACACCGTAAGGTTTCAACCGAGGACCACGAAACTGTGGTTTTACCCAGAAGGGGCCTAGTGAAGCTACTCACAAACGTCTATTAATGAAACAGGGATGCCTTGAAAAAGGCAGTTTTTTTTTTTTGAGTTATTAAAATCAAATCAATTTCTTGATTTGATTTTAAATCGGAGTAGTCGGGGCGACTACGATGACGTCACGTGGTAGCGACGAGTAGAAAACACGAAACACAACACTGGAGCGGTAGAGCGCACAAACACGTCCGTCCGCGGCGAGAGTCGAGCGTCGAGTGCGTTTTCTAAATGTTACAAGGACATGTTTTATACATTGTTGTGTTTTGAAAAACTAATGTGTTTCATTGTTTACGTATATAAATAATAGAGGAGTGGAGTTGTTAAGTAGTGAGTCGTTGTAGTGTTTAGTTTTAGGAATGGTGTTTTGGTAACAATTCGATTTTGATTAATGATCTTAATCTTAATTAAATGGTATTTACGTTTTAAAGTTAGTGTTAGACTAGGACAGCACTATCGTAGAAGTGACGTCACGACTACGTAACTTCATACTAGCGTCGTACATGGTCCGTACCGCGCGACAAGGACAGGAATAATCCCCTACTAAAACTTTTAAAGCGTGTATCTTCTTCTCTGATTCTACGAGGACATATCTCCACGTTTGTTGGCTATCTCATAAATAGTGGCGGAAGTCCTTCTGTAGACAGCTACATTATTAAGAAGGCGGTCTTCGAAAAACTAATTTATGAAGAACCCCTCTCTCAAAGCAAAAATTGTTTACCCTTACTTCAATTAAGAATATTGTCTTCTAGAGGCTTACGTTTTAATTTTAAAGAATTCGACTTTGTTATGCAATGTGGCGACGCTTGGGGTAGGCATATTCCCGTAAGTAGACGTCTTTTGGCTGACATCATGACGACGATGATGAATCTCTTTTTTTTCTTGCTTATCTCTTCATCTTGTTTCACTCTGATTTAGAAGCTCCTGTCACTATAGTGCGTAATAAATTATATAAGACTGAGTGTCATCAGGGCCTAAACACATGCTAATAATTTTCAATTCTAGTCTAATCACAGCATTATAATTCACGCACTAACATTATCCACCCACGCTTGACGTGTTAGCCGTCGATATGAATTTATTACTAACAGCCAATGAAGAAAGTACTTACACGAAGTCGATATATTTGTACAGGAGGATGGCAGTAAAAACCCTCCAAATGAAAGCATGAGTCATTTGATCAATACTGAAGGGAATTAGGGCTGAAAAGATCGCTTAAATAAATTTCAAACGTGTTTTCCAACACGCTATTTAGGAATTGAAGAATCGTATCTTCTATTTTGGGTTTTCCCTTTCCTTGCACTGTTATCACTTGTGTGTATTATGTTTCATGGTTAATTTACTCCCTTTTAACTATTTCTTTGGTTTCCCGGCTCAAGGTATCCCAGAGACCTTATTAATAAGCATTCGTCGTCTGTTTGTCTCTCTGACATTGGGCTTTAGCTAATGAAACAATAAATAGCCAGTTGTTGACAAAAAAGAAACGGTTTCTGTTTTCTTCATCATCATCCTCATCATTGGCAGCCTTGTTCTATCCACTGCTTAGTATAGGCCACCTCCCTTTTGTGCCATGCTTCTCTGGTCTTTGCGAGTCTCATCCAGGTTCTCCCCGCAATCGTCTGTAGGTTGTCCACCCATCTGGCTATTAGTCTGGCATCGTTTCTGCTTAACAGCAAAAATGATACCAACGATTTAAAGCAGTATTTACCTATTACTACCTAGGTTCATGAATACCGGTAGATTGCTTGTCAATTTTTTACATCACTGTTGACCAATTAGCAACTGTTGTATATGGCCTCAGGCCATATAGTAAAACCTGCCGCAATTTAGAACTCTGCTGGTGGGAAAAAATCGAAACCATTCGTATCTTATGAATAATTTATTATGTTTGGATTGTTGTTAAAAATAATCATAATTTTTCCAAGAAATTGAATTTAGTCAGAAATACTTGAATCCATCTAAAGATTTAGACCGTTGTAACATGATAATAACATCACGCCGCGTTTCCCCAAAGGGTTAGGCACCTCTGCCATACCCACATTTCGCTAGTTACGTACAGAACGTAGTATTTCTCTCGTTATAAACTTATTGTATAAGGAGCTTGACAAAGCCTTCTAGATTAAAAGGCTCTAATTACAATAAAGAGAACAAAAACGGAAGTCTGTCATAGTTTAATATCTTGTCTACAAATTATGTCGACGAGCAATACTCCAATAGGTCATAATTATTATCCTGGTTAATAGATACGCTAATCAGCTGGAATGGTAGCGGTGCTGACTGTTCAGACAGAGTCTGACATACTTACTTACTTACCGGTACTTTAGTATCGTCGCTTCTGGAAACTTTGAAATGAACTTGTCAGTCATATTTTGTATAAGAATGTGGTTGGACAAACATATGTAGCTACTATTATTTCAATTGAATATCTTGATTGCAATATCTTAGCCACTATTATTAAATTAACTGTAAGTAAGTGATCGATTACGATCAAGTGTCAATCACGTGATGTGTCCTTGCCGCGCCTTGTGTATGTATGAATGTTTTAGTCGTTCGTCAAGAGTTTCTGTCCACTGTTTAGGTACTGACGATTTATCATCTAGACAACTGTCGATTTCAGTACCAAAAAGCCGATCAAAATAGCCGACAAAACTTAAGTTAATCGTGCCGTGATATATGCCAAAAGCTTCATCACCAACAAAAAAAATCCGTATATGTTCAAATTTAAAATCACAAATGTCATTCTTTGACAGTTGTATGAAATGGCAAACACACGGCAAATAAACGTAGTCTGTCAATTTGATAAACGATAAATTTCCCTGCCTGTACATACATGGGTACAGAAGCCACTATACTTTTGCCAAGGAGGAGTATGTTTCGTCACGATACATAGAAAACAGGCTCTAATAGAGACAGGTTGTTGGTTCATGGTCTATGAACACCATAGCCAATCGGTATTGTATGACTCATATACCATTAACACAGTACAATGTACATGTGCCCATTCTCGCAATTGTAATTCAAGCTCGGGTTTGATTACAGGTTTGATACACCAACTAAGAATAATAAAATATCCAGTTGACTCCGTATATGTCGTTGTAACATACGCTATTCCCATCAAATAATATTAGATCTCTTGTCATAATAGTTTTATGTTCAATCAGTTGTATACAAATAGACTTAGAAAAACCTGTTTGTAATGCAACAGCTTTCTTGGAATTTTGAATATTCTTTATAAGAATGTTAGCTTCGTTTTTATCCGTGTTTATAAAAATGACATGAGCTTTTCAGCTTGCAAACGAATACAATATTTACCTCCGTCGCGGAAAATGGAAATTCATATATGTCATGACTAGTTTTTGTCTGACCTTCTAACCTTTTACAATTAATTTTAAAACTCCATTATCATGTTTACAAGTAGAGGCAAACATGTATTGTACATATCTTTAATTATGTTTATAAACAAAACAGGTTCTTGCCCCATTTACTGTTGGTCGCGTGATAAGCCATGAACTGAAAGAAACGTTGTGCAACCATCAAGTATGCGAGTTATTAACAATATATCAAACATTTAAAAATGTTGTTTGATTTAAATTAGTAACGGTAGTGGTTACTGTGGTGTCAGAATAAATTGAGTAAGTCTATCAAACAAAATAAAGAGCTCTAAACAAAATTATTAACAGATGGCTACTTTCATCATTAAGTAAGGGATCGAATTAAAGTTAAATGCTTCATTCATGTTTTTGTTGAAAATGCGTACATTAGAAGTGTAAATAGATAAACCAGCATTAAACAAGGAAGTTTTGATTTTTACCAAGCTAATAGCTTGATAAAAATTTTAAGACCCCATGCTAATAACAACCTTACTGTAACGATTATAAAGTTCGTGGTGAATTTGACAGACTTGTTAATGACTGCAACCCAACAGCAACCTTATTGCAACGGGTATAAAGATCACTGTGATTTTGAAAGTCATGCTCCCCCCGATCCCAATCACACCGCCGATGTACTCGACGTGGCGCTCCTACAGAACGTCAACCTACGGTTGGACTCTATAGAAGTGGTACAAGAGCTCGCGTCCGATCACCGTCCAGTAGTCATGAAACTGGTCCCCCGCATAGGTCTGCCCGATTCCACCCAACCCCTTCCCAACAAAGTGGTAACGGACTGGAGGAGAGTAAGCGATCGCTTAAAATCCACCACGTCCCCCCACTTGGACCCAATCCCCGACCATTTTGACTCTATCGCTGACACGACGGCCGCGATCGACTCATTCACAGCTCACGTACAATCAGTCCTGAACGATTGTTCAAGGGAAATTCCAGCGACGGATGACCGTCGCTGGAAGTTGCCGGACGATGTACGCGAACTGTTGAATGAGAAGAACGCGGCTGTCCGTGCCTACAGCAACTTCCCCTGCGACGCGAACAAAGCCCATATGCGTTACTTACAGCGTACTGTAAGAACACGCATAGAGGAGCTGCGTACCGCCGGCTGGGACAAGATGTTGAGCGAACTAGAGCCCACCCACCTAGCCTTCTGGCAACTCCAGAGGAAGTTCAGATCCGGAGAAATAGTCTCCATGCCCCCCCTGATCCGTCCCGACAAGACCATCGCCTTCGATGATGTCGACAAGGCTGAGCTTCTAGCCGACACTCTAGAAGTCCAATGCTCGCCTAGCTCTCAACCAGTAGACCAAGCTCACCTCTCTGAGGTCGACGCTGAAGTCGAACATGGAGCCTCCCTCCCTCCCGTCGAAGACCCAGAGTATCCACTGCCCCCAGTCACGCCCGACGAAGTGCACGACCTCATCAAAGGTCTTAAGGCTCGTAAAGCCCCCGGTTCAGATGGAATCACCAATAGGGTATTCCAACTTTTCCCTGCCCACCTGATAATGCTACTGACCACCATCTTCAATGGTGCTCTGAGCAACAACATCTTCCCACAGGCATTCAAAGAAGCCACCGTCATCGGTATCCCGAAGCTCGGCAAGCCAAAGTCAGAGCCTAGTAGTTACCGCCCCATCAGTCTGCTCAATGTCCTCGGCAAAATCTATGAGAGGCTTATTTATAAGCGCCTCAGAGACTACGCCGAGACAAAGGGCCTCATCCCCAACGAACAGTTTGGTTTTAGAACCCAACACTCGTGCGTACAACAGGTCCACCGTATAGTCGAACACATCAACTTCGGTTTCCAACGAGGTTTGATGACCGGTGCTGTTTTCTTCGACATAGCGAAAGCGTTCGACAAAGTCTGGCACAACGGCTTATTATATAAGCTGTACCAACTCGGTGTGCCAGATCGTCTCGTGCTCATCTTACGGGACTTTTTGTCGAATCGCACCTTCCGTTATCGCATCGAAGGAGCGCTATCCTCCCCCCACCCTATTCGCGCAGGAGTCCCTCAGGGCTCTGTGATCTCTCCCCTAGCATTCACGCTATTCACCAGCGATATGCCCAAGTGCAGCAAGGCACAGCTGGCTCTGTTCGCAGACGACACGGCCATTTACTACACCGGCCGCGATCCAGACTCGATATCTCGCATTCTCCAAACCCAAGTCAACAAGCTTGGCGCCTGGTTTAGGAAATGGAGAATCGAAGTAAATCCCGACAAAAGTCAAGCGGTTCTATTCTCGAAGCCGCGTCATACCCCCTGCCCCCCTCGACCGATCACCATGTTCGGCAAGCCGATCCCTTGGGAGAAGCGAGCCAAATATCTTGGTGTAGTTCTCGACGAACACCTTTCGTTTTCAGAGCACATTAAGGCGGCTCGTTCGCGCGCCGCCTTCGCTCTAGGTAGACTCCACTTCGTCCTCAACGCACGTAGCAAATTGTCACTTAAGTGCAAATTGCGTATCTACACAGCGTGCATCCGTCCGATCATGACCTATGCCAGTGCAGTCTTCGCACACGCCAAGCCCGTTCGCTTCCATAGAATGCAGACCCTCCAGAACAAGTTCCTCCGTAGGATAACAGGCTCCCCCTGGTACGTTCGCAACGAAATCCTTCACGTTGACCTCAAGATTCCCACTATCCGTCAGTTCATGAAACGCATTTCAAAGCGTTTCTTCGAGACCGCCGCGAATCACCGCAACCCTCTGGTTGTGAAAGCCGCTAGTTATATTCCCTCCTCCATTAGTCATGTCCGCCGTCCCAAGCATGTCCTCTCCGATCCCGATGACCACATAACTCTCATTCAGGAGAGCAGTAGGGCCACCAGTACAGTGCACAAACACAGACCGACATTCCGACCTCGCCGCCGAGGTTCCTCGCGAAGATCCCGACGTAATTGTCCCCCCCGACCCTTGCTCGACGAAGTGCCAGCCCGCGCCGTAGCTGAGCCTGTAGCTTTAAATTCCCCGATTAATAATAATCAACTAAACTTGATCCAGCCTGTCCCATCTTGCTGTCCTCCCGTCAGCGACGCCCTAAGCCGAGGTCCGTACCCCACAGGGGGTGCCCTTAGCGAGCGTTCGCTTAATAACATAAGTAGTTTTACGCCCCTGGCTGGAGGCTTTGAGTCCGCTTAAGGCAGCCACAGGATAGTCCGGTTAAGTAGTCACGACCTCTCAAGGTCAACTACGAGATGCCATACACAAAAAAAAAAAAAAAAGAAAGTCATGCAAACTCAGAGGTATAACTGTGAACGGGCTGTGCAAGTAATTACATAAGGTGAACAATTCATCATCATCAGCTGCCTGGCCTTTTCCATCTATTTTGGGCTCGGCTTTCAGTATAACCAAATGCAGCTGAATACGCAGTACTTTACATGGAGCGACATCTGACCTCCGACACCTAGTCACTGAGCAACACGATACCCCTGGCAAGATGGTTGTCAGACTTTCGGGCTTTTGAAACTTCAAAGATCAACGAATGACAGCCAGTACCAACTGCTTAACGAACTTACTTTCCGAGGCGTGGAAGGGTCTCGGTATGTAATGGATGGTCATCCATCTATTGATCAACCTCGGCAAGCGTTGCTTAACCACCTCGAAGATCAACCCATGCGGCTGTTATTATTTAGGGTTTATCAGATATAGTCACACAATAATCTGAGACTAAACATCATTCAAAATGAACACAGTTTCAATGGCGTCACATTAACATTACTCTACTTCCTGTACAAAAAGTTTGCCAAACATAGTAGATAATAACAATGTAATAGATAAATGGACCAAGCAGTTAAACTGCATGGAGTCCATGACCTTGTGTTCCGCGTCGCTTGTTCATGTTTTAATAGTTTTTTTTTACCATTATGAACCCAGACTTGCGTGGGTTTGTTTGAGTTACATACAAGAATACATAATAGATACAAGGGATTCGTTCGACATAAATCTGCATAAAAGTCTCGCTATGGTATTTAAGCGTCTAGAGGTCTTTCTGAAATGGATAAAGTTAAAATAGAAAAGATCGCTACTATAGAGCTACCCTATACTGGGCACGTCTCTCATTGACTTGAATGTGCCCTGGCGGCTGAGAGTATGTCACGCTCACTCTAATGTCTCGCTGGTGGTGGCGCGTGTGTCGGATCATTTAGCTTCCTTCAAAATAGTTGAGCTGAATGGTGTTGATCCATGCGTCATGTTCGTGAACTGGTGCCATCAGTTGGGACTGGTCATCTCTTAGCTGCCACGGCTTATTTTAATAATTAAGTTTTTGGATTGTTTTTAATTGTTTTGCTGCACTCTGGACGTAGTGTCAACATTAATCGATGTAACTAATATATTTGTAACAACAATATTATTTAAAAGAGTGTCCATGGAGTTTCTTGCCCGTTCTTCTCCATAGGTACCTACTGCGCTTTGGAATGGGCAACTAGCTTCATATTTCTTACTGACCGACTCCTTGACAATTCAAAAGTGCCTGTAAATGGTTTAATTGAAATAAATTATTTGAGTTTGAGTTTGAGGTGTAAAGTTCCTCATCCTCCGTTTTAAAAGTAGAAGGAGGACCGGACGCTTGTTTTGTCTGGTGGGCTACTGCCCGACGGTCGTTTTCTGGTTTCAGTACATTGTATATCCGCGGTTGTATAACGCGGATAACTCTGGAATCGCGATATAGGACAGGTCAGTATATTTCGTATTCGGCAATATAGGTCGTTAAAGCGTTATGAGTGCTTCTTGTCTCCTCAAACACGAAATAGAAATTCTTCAAACTAGTTTAAATTTAATTTTTATGATGATTTTCTTACAAATTCTTGTATTATCATTAATCATTATTATTACCGACGGCATAATAATAATGATCAATATTGCTTGAATTACTCCACGTTTTAGATTGCAGTTTTACGAATTCTGTATGAACGGTATATTGGTTACTAAGAAATGCAATAAAATTTACGATTAGTTCTGTTATTGATGCAATTAGTAACAGTAATATCAAGGTTATGGCGGCTTTCTGAATATTATGAGATTTTTATGTGAATATCTCAATTATTACTTTTCAAGAAGATTTGTTTAAAAACACTTCTCGACTTCACAATCTCGTGGTTATCAGCATGCATGTTTTGTTAGCAGATAAATCTAACATGCACTTAATCCCTGACGTTAATTTGCCAACTTCAAATAGATTTTCTCGAATTTCGAAAACAATCATAGTCTAACCTTGTCAAAAATAATGTAGGCCCTTATTTACCTCCTTGTGAAACCCGAAATTATAAATGCATGAATGTAAACTGCAGGCAACGTATCTGCCACTATAATATGACTTTTAGAACATATCGTGTAATACCCTAAATTCTTCACATTGTCATGCTTGCCATTTCACTCAATCTTATAGTTTTTCCTTGTCGCACACTGGAGGTGACCTCACCGCGCTTGCGCAACCAACCGGTCAAACGCTGTATGATGATCTAATGACATTTTATACGTGGTTATTTTGCGACATATTTTAAAATATTTTATGGTTCTGCATATTATATGTGGGTATTATATTTGTTTGCCTTAGCATACATTAAAAAAATCAGTTTTATAACATGATATTTAGCATGTGCTAACTAAAACTGATAGAAAGAATTGATATTTACCAGAACTGTGAATGGACAATTATTGTTCCCAATGTTCTTCGTTTTTATTTAGACCGCTGGACACAGAATTTTATTTAGCATAATCAGCCTATAATGTTCCCACTGCTGGGACACAGGTCTCCTCTCAGTGATAGAGAGTGGCCCGTAATCCACCACGCGGGCTCAGTTCGAACACTGTCCGAATTTTATTTACTGAGGGTAAACTTAGTTTTTTGTGACTTGGAATTACACACAGGTACAGATTTTTTTAGGACTACCGTTGCTTTAGGCGTTTTAAAAATTTGGTGCCTCACTGCCTCTTAAGGATGACTACATGTTTTTTACTGCCGGCGCTACGAAACACGTGAATCACCAAGCATTAACTGTAATTGATACTCGTTAGTATCTTTACAAGCACACTTGAAGTATCTGTTCATTACTTTTAGTAAAACGAACAGATTTTATTACTGCATAAGCTAATCGTTTACAATATCTGCTTTTCTCATTAAAATGCAGACACTAAGCATTATTACTAAGCGTTAACCAGAATAACCAGATTTTGATAAACTCTGGCCACTAGAAATAGCTTTAAAAAACTTACTAATCACGCTTCGGAATCAATAATATTGCGTGCGCCTACGTAAGGTTTTGCTTTAAAAATACACCGAGAAAAGTCGTGCTTTTCGGAAATTAAACTTTATTGTAAGAGGGTACGGTAGGTTTTGGTGTGATTTGGGAATTTCGACCTTAAAAGTCCAGACGCTCTGTGGCTGGAATTCAAAATGGAAGATAAAAGTGGAATGTAGCGCTATCTGTGCTCTTGCGCATAGTACATAATGTTGTTTAAGGATAATGTGGCTATTTATACAATCGATTGGTGTAATGAAATGTTAACGAGGCATTGTATGTAAGTGCTTATGATAAATGGAGTTTTAGATACTATGGAATTTTAGGAATTGGATAAAGTTGGCCATGAGTGCAGTAGATATTTCGACTAGTTGATGATAAGTATTATTTACAACAAAAGTTAAGATTATACTTTTCATTCGCGACAAGAACTCTTGAATGTTGGAAGTTATTTAAAGCAAATTAAACATCTAACTAAATGAAGCCCTGGCTGGAGGTCCTGAAAAACTAACTCTCCAAAAATAATGACGATATAATATATAATTTTTAATCACATTATTGAATGGAGTTCAAAATAATCCCATTAAATAAAAATCTATAGTAATTTATTCAAACAAGGCTGAAAATAGGCACTTTTTGAACCTTAAAATTACATAAGACAGTCCCCCAGACCGGCCACCCTTCACCACTTCCTCAACTCAACAACTCCCCAGTCCATAGCAAGAAATCAAATTTTGTTGCATTCTCTACTAAGTAGCTTAGTCATAGAAATACCTCACTTATTTGACGGTACTTAAGATAGGACCGCTATTGTTGTCACGTAGACATTTGGATGTTGCATCATAAAAGTTGTTGTTTTGCCTCTGACTAAATGTATTGTATGTAATAGGTAAATATTTGGGAACAAAGTAGATAGGTACCTTTGTGAATCAGTTTTTGGTGTTTCAATTACTCAAAGGTAAGATGCGCCTATGAGAGACTTAGGTAAAATGTAGGAGTAATAATTTTTATTGTAGTTCCAGAACATTTAATAGATTTTGATGAAAATACCACTTATCAAAAAGCAAAACTAAATTTGTGAGTTTCGATTTCTACAACACTAAGATTATAAGAACTTAATTGAAACTAAAAAAAAAATGGGAATACCTATCTCAAAGACCTAAACAACTTGTTTTATAAAACGAGATGCAACGGAAATGCCAATAAGATTAGTTTTCCTCATATGCTATGATGGTTCGAATCGCGCTTATTATGCATATTATATGCGCTTATTATATGCATGGTTCTCAGTAAATATAGCATGTGTGATGTACATTTTTTTTGGTAAGGGACTCATCCCTTCTTTTCATGTCCCCTAAAATTAAAACATTTTATTTGATAGCATAAGCTAGCTCTTCATGCATGACCCTGACCACTGACCAAGCATTGTGTTTGCAATTCAGTAATTTTCTCAATATCAGTACACTCCCTACCTACAGCCTTAATTAAACCTTCCTTTAAACTCTACAGTAAACAAACACAAAGATCTAGATTGACCCGGTTCCCAAGTCTAGTCTAATAAGGCATAAAGCTTTTTCATCATGACCTAGTCAAGGAGTCGTGTGTCGGTTATTTAATACTATGTTAAAGCATTACGTAAATGTCCACTTACCTTGATGACCTCATGGTCTCTGTCATTCGAATTCTTTCTGACAACTGAACTTGGATTCTATTTCCAAACATGCACAATGCGTTTTGGAGCGTGTCGTATAATATATTTGGGAGTAGAGCTGAATTTTGAACTGAAATTTGGTGTATCGCGAAGAATTGATTTGATTAGCTTTATTAAATTATTGTTTGATCTTGGTCCGCCATTGTTTAATGCTAAATATTAGTTCTGTGAACGACCAAATTATAGTAAGGTATTTCTCTGTTTCTCTTGGGTGGGCCGCTTGATCTGTCTGTCTGTCTGTATTGTATCTAACATTGTCGTACTACCGTTAAATCCGTGGGTGTCATTCAAAGCAACAGTACAAAGCCTGGAGTTGTGACTACTATTTGTAAGTCTCAATACCGTTAGGTCCTATTTGTGGGTTGGATCCATTATTTCAAAATGAAGACTGACGAATGTAAGTCATAAGTATTCCGAAAAGTCATAGTCGACCTTGACTTAGCATAAGCATAAGTATAATCAGCCTATAATGTTCCCACTGGAACACAGGCCTCCTCTGTGATATGGAGTGGACCATAATCCATAACGCCTGCAAATTTTGGGTTGGCGGATGTCACATGTCTTCGAATTTGTGATTGGCTTTGTGTAGTTCTTTTGTAAACCAGCACCCTGGCTTTGTGTAGTTCTTTTGTAAACCAGCACCCTGGCTTTGTGTAGTTCTTTTGTAAACCAGCACCCTGGCTTTGTGTAGTTCTTTTGTAAACCAGCACCCTGGCTTTGTGTAGTTCTTTTGTAAACCAGCACCCTGGCTTTGTGTAGTTCTTTTGTAAACCAGCACCCTGGCTTTGTGTAGTTCTTTTGTAAACCAGCACCCTAATTGCGGTTAGTCAGCGAGGCTTATGCTGAGCTTTGCATTTGTGTGAGTGCACGTAGCGACACGTCTTTTGCTTGGCAATCGGACAATCGGCCTGAAGCGCTGCGCGTCCCCCGCTTGATCACATTGGTGCGATTGGTAATCACTCACACAAATGCAAAGCTCAGCTTAGGCCTCGCGGACTGTAACACACAATTGATCAGAATGTGAATCATTTTGAAGGATATTGCTAATCCATTGCTTCATATGTTATTGATATATGATTGAACTGTGGAAATGAAAGCCGTTCCTATTGTTAGTGTGTTACGCAATTAATTATACAGTTGGATGTAAGCGTTAACACGGATTTAGTCGAGCATCAAAGTGATGAAAATCTGGATTGATTTTGATGTAAATGTTTAGGAAATATTTTTGGAATGAAGTTGTTTTCATGTGCGTTTACTAAAGGTTCAACTCTGCTTAAACCTTCGGACAATACGTTAGGCGTGATGTAATGTTAAGCAACAACGTTAATGATGCAACACCCAAATTTCTATGTGACAACAATAGCGTTCATATCTTAAGTACAGTCAAATAAGTAAGGTGTTTTTTTTTTTTTTTTTTTTAATGTATGGCCTCTCGCAGGTCAACCTATAAGGTTGTCGTCTGCTTAAGCGGACTTGCCTGTGGTGCCCTAATAAATTAAGGCCTCCAGCCAGGACTTAAACTTAAATACTAACTAAAACTAAGCGACAACGCTAAGGGCACCCCCTGTGGGGTACGGACCTCGGCTTAGGGCGTCGCTGGAAGAGGGCAGCAAGAGACTAGCTGGATCAGGATTTATTAGATTTTGGGACGAATTTATAGCTACAGGCTCAGCGGCGCGGGCTGGCTCGAGCAAGGGTCGGGAGGGGCGTGGATTTGGGCGTCGCGGCGGGCCTCGGCGGCGAGGACGGTAGGACGGCGATCGGGTTTTGGGCTTATGTAGCGTGCTAGTGGCCTTACTACTCTCCTGGAGGAGGGTAGTGGCGTCATCGGGGGCGATTAAAGTATGCCTCGGTCGGCGAATACGGCTAATGCGGGAGGGAGTGTAGCGGGCGGCCGCTGAGATCAAGGGGTTTGGGTGTTTTATGCCACAGTCAAAGAAACGCTTCGATAAGCGTTTCATGAACTGGTTTATGGTAGGCATTTTAAGGTCTACGTGGAGATCTATATTACGGACATAGTAGGGGGCACCCGTGACCTTTCTAAGGAAACGGTTCTGGAGGGTCTGCATCTTATGGAGATGACGTGGGTGAGCGTGCGCGAATACAACGCAGGCATAGGTCATGATGGGACGGATGACTGCGGTGTAGATGCGCAGCTTGCATTTAAGTGACAGTTTGCAACGGGCTGTCAGAATAAAGTGGAGTCTACCAAGAGCGAAAGCGGCGCGCGCGCGAACCGCCTTAATATGCTGTTTAAACGTAAGGTTTTGATCGAGGATCACGCCTAGGTTTTTGGCTTGCTTCTCCCAAGGGATTGGCCTGCCGTACATAGTGATCGGGCTGGTAAGGTATTTCTATGACTAACCTTCTTAATAAATAATGCTGCCCTACTGATATCACCAAAATGTAGTTTGTTGCTATGGACTGGGGAGTTTGTTTTGTTCAGTAGATACAAGGAGCATTTGCAAACTCAATTAAAATAACACCACATTTTTGTTCCAAATCGCTCGTAATTTAGTAACAAGAATTTCTAGAATATCTCTGGTTCATATCAACTTACCTAGACATTAATGTAATAAGAATTTTAATATTATGTAACGTTTATAACTGATACGAAAATAAACAGATAAAATAGCGACCTTTCTATACGAAGCGATTTGAACGTTATCCGTCTGCAAATCTAATCTTTATTGTTTATGTTTAATATAGATATTAGCGTGTTATCGCTAATCTCGATGCGGAATATAAATGTGTTTTGATTGGTTAGATTTTCTTACTTCATTTTTTTGAGGATTCTTTTCGTTTTTCATTCGTGTCTCGATCTTTTATGAGGATAAGCAAAAATATCCAGCCAGTGCCAGTCCGCAAGGTGGTAAGAGCAGTAGTGGTTCGAATCAAGACAGGGCCTTACTACTTTGTGTAGTTTATTTCTTCACCACTGCTTTCAAAATGATGAAGGAAAACATCGTGATGAAACCGGCACGTCCTAAAACCAAAAAGAAAACATGAGACGTCCATCAACCCGCACTGGGACTGAAGTTGGTGAAACTGGACTGTATGTATTAGTGGTAAAGTTTATGGAATGAAATAAAATTAAAACTCAGTGTGTTATAGGGATTTTAGTTGGGAAATGATAAAACCAATATTAAAATAGCGAAAGTAAGTTTGCATGTTTGTTACGATTTCACGCTTAAACGGCTGATCGTATTTGGATCAAATTTGGCATATGGGTAGACCATGAATATAGGCTTCTTTTCATCTTGGATCATAGACGAAGTCGCGGGCAACTAAACAGTTAATAAAATATAAATTGGTAACACAAAACAAACCTTTTTAACCGCGGATACAAAAAAAAGAATGGAATACCATTTAAAAAAAAAAAAAAAAACTAAAAAGTTTATCACAGACAAGGAGTTTGTAACATGCCACCTCCTAATGCACAATATGTTGGTTTTAGGTGGAAAGCCTTAAAAGCTTCTTGTAGTATAGTGATGTAATTAAAAAACAAGTTTGTCGAACCTTTAAATTTTTAATTTTATTAATTAAAAATTTAAAGGTTCGACAAACTTGTTTTTAACACATGTAGAGTTGTGTGCAAGTCCGACTCGGTAAAGTTAATAATCACAGAAGTCTTACCTTTCTGTGATTATTAACTTTACCGTATAGGTCCTTCTTCTTTCCAAACATTCATTTTTACTATTATTAGTAAGTCATATGCCGAAGGGAAGTTCTTATTTTAATTTTGAATCTTTCGCTCAGAATAAAATCTAGCAAATGGCTGGAGAACAAAGACATTTAATTATTACAAAACCCGGAGAAGCAGCGAAGTAATAGTGATTTTATCTTCCAGCAAGATGTGTTGCAACCGCAACGCACAGAACAATAGTGCGATTCATTATAAAGACGATGTTTTGTCTGCTTCGAATAATAAGAGACTAAAAACATTTGCAGCACACACACGTACGGAGATGAAATATATGGATTTTAGAGAAATATCAGTTTTTCTTGATGGCGCGTACATTATCTCCTTTTTCTTCTTATTTATATAAGAATCAATTGTTGTTCGTTAGTCAAAAAAGGTTTAATCGATTTGAGTTTTTTTTTCGTTTTGTTCGCGCTATCAAAAGGCAGGTTAAAAAACAACGCAACGCATGCCTCCGCATTAGCTTGTGGTAAATACAAATCTGAATGTTAAAGAAAGAAAGAAAAAAATATTTGTTAGGACTCGCACAGGAATACGCATTTATGCAGTACGTAGAGTAAGTAAACTATACACACTCATAAAAACATAAAATAAATAAAACAAAAGTAAATTTTAAATAAAAACAAAGTCCTGTACGAGGCTAATAGCCCCCTATCTCAGCACAATGCTGCGACACAGTTACCTAGTTTCCGATTTTTATTAACCATAAATCATAAGTATTTTTTCTCGTAACAAAATACATTGACCTGAAATAATGGCAAGAACAAACAAATAAGTTAGCTTCGAGCATATAAACAATGAATATGTTTCAGAATACAGTTACTTAAGTTTTTGTAGCTAGTCTTCTCCCGATTTAGGTTTCAATGAAAATCAAGTATTGTCTGCTAGAGATAACTTATGATTGGCAGAGGCCGTAGTGATAACTGGACATTTACTATTGTAAGTACCTACCTATATCTAACCGTTAGATAAAGTACTGTAAGTATACAGCTTATTACATCTTGATGTAGGATGTAGTATTGTCATTAGACTTCAGCTCGTAAATGTCCAATATATCAATTTATGTTGATGGGCTTCAGACGTTGTTCGCTATTATAGAAATATTTGCTGTTTAAAACTAACCGTTATGGACCTACATCTTCTAGACGATAAAAGTGGGAGATATCTCCAAGTTAACTATACAGTGTGAGTCTTCCTAATGTGCACATATTGAAATGAGGGAATAGTTTCCCTCATTTCAATATGTGCATAATGTCCTGCCTCATTTCAATGTGTGTAATTTTAACGACGGAAAAAAAGTAAATAAAATGTGTCTTCTAAAGTGCAAGGCTTTGATTTAACGGTTGATTGAAAATGATGGGGTTGAGTTTTAAACGTGGTATTTTTACTTTTAAAAAGCACAGACGAATAGACGAATAATTTAAAGTAATGAAAAAGGTAGGTACGTAAAGTGGCGTTTTAGTGAGAAATTTTACAAGTATTGCAAAACTTTATGAAATTCTACCAGATTAAAAAAAACACCTACTACTAAAAATTCTTAATTCTTAATTGTTCTTAATTTTTATTTATTTTTTCGACGAAAAATTAAGCATAGTTTCGCTCATTTTACTATGTGCACATTATGAAGACTCACACTATAAATGATGTATCTAACATGATCGGTTTTTAGTAGGTAATTAGGTAGTTTGTTTTACAGCTGTTGTGGTTAATAATTTAACCAATACGACATGACTAAAAACGGTTATATGGACTTACGGTAAACGGTATTATGGAGTTAGCTTTCGTAGTAAAAAAACTATAAAGTTAATCTTCGGATAAAACTCTTACACAATACACAGACCGATACTCTAAGTCAGAAAGAAACTCATGATTTCCTCCACTTGACTGAACCTCACTTAGGTGGTTTGATATTCAATTTTGTAGTTCCAATTTTACTCCTAATATCAAACAATTTCCAGAGACGAGGCGAGTTTGAGTTGAGGAACCAACTGTCAAATACAAGGTACACGTCAGCATCTACCTTGGGGCTTCCCAGGTGTAGTCAACAAGTAAGGTTTAAGGCTCGCTCACGAAGGACAGCGCGACACAAAGGCACCGCGTGTCGTGCGACGAACAGTGCTATGTCTTTTGAATATTGACGTATCCGCGGCGTATCACCTCGACTCACACTCATTCGATAGAACTCGTAATTTCCTTAATCTGACGACTATGAATATCGATTTTGAGGGTCTTCCGAGGCACGCCTTGAGGTCTCCTCGACAGAGTTTTGAGTCGAGTAGCTTTCGAGGCTACTTAGAATTTGGGTGATAGTTTTTATCAGATCGGTTATATATCCTAAAGTCATTAAACTACAGGCTTGGCAAAACAGCAACATGTATTATTTAATTTTATATGTCCACACACATGTTACGCTGGAAGATATCTCTATCTATCTATATCAAATTATCATACAAATCCAATAAACGATGCAATAATAATAATTTGCTATCAGCTGTACTGATATCGATTATGATCAAGGTGAAACCTGTAATAGAAAGTTTTGTACTAACCACTAACCTAATTTTTGGGTCAACCACGTAATCTTCGAACAAGGTCGAAATATCGGTAACAGCTGAACACTTTGCAGACCAAAATGGATCAACGTAATGAAGAGAAGATTTCGAGTCACTGCTAATTGTGTCATTACGAGATTATATTTATTTACAATGCATGTGCTCGAAAAAAAAGTTATTCATGCAGGCAAATTGTACGGAAAGTATCACTTTTTCACACTAGTATTTTATAGTTTTTTATATATTTATATTTAACTCCATCGTCAGCCACGCAAAAAGAGATTTTTATAATTTTAGAAAAGTTACGCAAATTATTTAAGTACGTATTATTTTCGTATAAAGGGAATAATTGAAGTAATACCTCAAAAAACGCGTTATTAATAACGCTAGATTTTGATTCATAAGTTTATTTTCAATATCATTTTTTTAATTTCTCGCACAATGCATAGTAAAACGTATTTTACAGGTGCGTAAGTTCATTTCCGAATCTCACCTACTTTCCGCACTTGTACACACAACATAAATAACTATTTCAGTTCTACTTACTTGACTAATAGTCTATGGTCGATATCATCTCCGTTACCGATTATCAAATGAAATGTAATGACGATGATGATGGTATATATTGCTTAGCCTAAATATATTAGTGGTATCGGTCGAACCAATTCAAACATAATTTTTCTTCATGTCGCCACGACAATATTTCAGATCTTGTTGGCCCAAAACTTCGCATTTCGACATTCGCTCATTGTAAACATGTCATCGAGGTTTTCTACACTATCAAATTAATCACCACTTACCATATATCATACTTATCAACAAAACAATTGCCAGCACAACTCTTTATATCACCTTTCTTCTAAATTCTATAGAACTACAGTATACAATCCATCACCACTATTTAAGAGGAAGGTTCAATTGATCCGACAGATCGTTCAAGATGTTCCTAGAACCGCTAGACAAGTAACATACTGCAATATATTGTTGGCAATATAAACAAATCGTTCTAGCTAGCGCTAAGAGCCGAGGATAGACATAAATAATTTCGTGTTTTGACTACCTGAGGCCGCTGATTGTTGTATTCTTATTTATTAGTTTGCCAGAGATATCTACGTAACTAGTAATGCATTTAAATATGAAGATATATTGCATGTTCCTAAGGTTGAATTTTCCTTATTTGGTAAAGCAAACTTGGAATCAACTCAAGTTAAATAGAAGGAAACATAATAGGCAATGAAATAATAGACAATAGTTAAAGGTATCGCTAATAGCAACAGGATCTATTAGTCACCGTTTTGGTAAATAGTAGTACAAAGACAGGAAAACGCTGTATTTCAACGTTGATAATACCTAACCTAACCTTTTGTAACTAACTAGGTATCAATGTTTTGATAAGGTACTTGCCAGAAAGTGAATTATATTAAAATAATCACAATTAAAATAAGACACAGACTTAATAAGAGCTTAATCCAATCCAAATGTTAACAATAGAAAGATAGCCAGTCACCTAACGAGTAGTTTCTCTAAACGCATACATACTACAGTACTACCTATATTTATAGCGACTATTTAAACTGAAATAAGATTAATAGCCTCTAGGCTATCTGGCTCAGCTGTCGATGCCATCAATCATTGAGGAGGCAGTTCCGTTTCTCTAACAGTTATCAAGCACTGGTTTAGTCGCGTGCAAAAATAATGCCATTTTTAATCTTTGGAATACGGATCGTTTATAGATTTTCATTTATTTCGGTACGTATGAGCTCAAGATCGGATGTACAGAATATCTCTAATAAATAGGTTGAGAACAAATCTCAAATGAGACTGAATACCTAAGTGGAATTTCAATAATCCTAAAACCTATCGGGAAAACGAAATACGAAAATATGCTCGTAATATAACAAAACAGGTTCTGTATGATAAAAAACTTGACCTTGAAACTGCCAAACCTGTTGCAGCATTTATATACAGGTTTCTTATGACAAAAGTATGTTAGGACAACCACATAAATAAAAATTGGAATGGAATTGAAATGGAAATTGATTTGGAATCTGCTCGGAGATACAATAGTAAAAGAACAAGAATACTAATTTAAAATACACAGGTAAGCTATATCATTCTCGCAAATTGATGAGATGACAAAATGGCAAAAAAAAGTTACGTTTGGATGGTCATACATGAAACTATTCATAAAATCAAGTAAATTAAACGCAATTACAGTTCATATCCGTAAAGTCGATGATGTAATGAGCGTGAAACTCCGTCAAGGGCCACAGAGCCAAGGTTCGCTTGGGAAAAAATAAATTGTGCCAGCATGCCAACGCATGATAAACAGTAGTCTCCAGACAATGTTGTTAATTAAACGGCTGTAAGTCTCATTACTCGTAGGAGTACATTCAATTATGTCTACGATTTTGATGGAGTGAGCTTCGTCGAAACTGTGATTGATTCTGTTGCTAGATATGATGAACTCACATGACACCCACATTTTTTACTCCAATGTGAAGGAATAAAGATTTTTCTCGAAGGATCTGAACCAAGAAGCTCTGGTTTGTCCACTTTTTAAGTTTATGATGATGTCAAACAAAAGCAAGGAAGATCCTTAACTTCAATACAAGGATGTGGTTGCAATTTATAACCTTAACCTGAATAAATGCAGCATGTAATATGTATACACTTGGATATCGCTTTCCTTGACTTTTTATTGTTGTTCTTAGTTATTCATCATTACTGTGTAAATCATTGGTGAGAGGGGGGGGGGGGGGGGGGTCCCACATGCATTTAAGGAATTGTTCAAGCAGTCTATGGAAGTAAGCGACACAAATGCATATAACCTTGACTAAATCTTTCTGTATATATAGAACTGGCCAACTATACACGATATTTTAGCAAGCTCATAACGTATGGGCCTCTCCTCAGTGAATGATAGTACAAAAATTAGCACCTTTACAGTTTTAACATTTCTAAATTACGTTGTTGACTACCATTAAACCATTTCCTATTGTAGTTGTAGTGCTAGTATGAATTATTCAGTTTCTCTCCAAAGCGTTTGTTACAATTATCGATTTTAGTGATAAAATCAAAGAGTAGAGATTTTATGAAAACTTCAAACTTGTAATTGACTATGTTACTCATCTAACTACCGATTTGGCTTCACGAGTCATTACTAAAAATATGGAAAAGGGAACTGGTAAGTCTGTGCGTATTTAACTTTTATGATTTAACAGTTCAATCTTTGATGGAAAATGTCGAAATACAGAATTTCAGATAATAAAGCTGTAATTACAAAATTTTCTGTTTCAAAAGTCAATAAAATTCATCGCATAACGCAGTTGAGTGCAGCATAATCTATATAAGTTCTGTCAAGCCGTTACGTGCCAAGGCTGCCATTAGATCATCGTCTTGTGGTCAGCTTGTTTACTACCTACATCGGTAGGTCCAGTGAGATTAAAAAGGAATTTTATTTAATTAAGATATTTGAAGAAGATTGGCCTTAATGTCTCTCGTTATTATAATTTATAACGTCTTTTGCTACGAACTGATATCCGGGTCTGTAAAGCACTTGTTTTTTTCTATGTTTTATTTACTATAGAATAACATTAAAATTATTGCTTGCGATATCGCTCACAATTTTGAATAAAGCGTCGAAATCAGTAGCCATATTCAATTTTAATACGTAAAAAAGACAACTATGTATCTTTAAACTTATTTACTCGTTTGTAAATTTTGTCTTTAACGTCTTTAATCTAATTTTCTCTATTAAGCTTCGGTGTAGTTGCAGACGGAACGTTGCTTTTAGGATTTTCTACTTAAACTTCACGTGTCAACTTACCATTCCCCAGCTTCAGGTCTCACCGCTAATGCTGACCTTAAGCCACCTGTCACTACCTCCATTACAGAGAAAGACATAGAAATAGACTCATCTCGCGGAGTGTTTACATCGTGCGACCTTGGCATCGATTCGTTTTTGTATGTTAGTAAACGTGTAGACACATCGTACGAGTTTTCATTTTCATTTCACGATGTTTTTTTTTTCTGTTAGAAAAATTTCGCTGTTAACGGTTCGTGTATCAAGGACGTTGGCTGGTGGTTCTTTTATATTATTAACTATTGTTATTTAGAAAGTGAAAATGAAAAGATCATTCGCTGTGATATTTTTAACGTATAATGCATGAATGAGATGAAAGACGTTTTAGAAGTAAGGGGTTTTATTAATAGCCATAAACCACAAGGTATCATTCTGTAACCCTACGGATGAATACCTAATCCATTTAATTAAAATGTCGTGACATTTTCCATCTGTTTTGTTCTCGAGACGCGTTCGACACGTTCTTTTCCAGTATTACGGTGATTTCCTGAATTATTCATGAAATATACAAGGAATAAAAGAATCAACTGTTCTTACATTTTTTTCACATTTGATCACACTATGGACGTGCTCCAACATATGTAGCGTTCAATTACCACGTTCACCTTGTCGAAGATATAACTACGACTAGGTAGGTACATTACAGATCAGTCTGGATAGCACTTAATACGATTTTTTGAAAACTAACCTTGTCGCTAGAATGTCTTTAGTACCGTGAAATGAGAGGCAATTAATCATTCGAAGGTCGATCTTTGTATCCAATTTGAGAGTCTTCCAAATTATCCATACATGGCTAATGATAATTTGAAGGCCGTAGTTCAGCGTTAAGTAGTAGAATTTATGGTTCAAGTGCACAATAATTGACATAACAAACCAACAGATGACATATATAATATACTATACAAACATATATACCATAGGACGTTAAATGAGACCCATCCAAAGCCATAAACTCCCTAATGGCGTTGGGTGGGTCATCCTTTCGTCCACAAACAAGTGCAAGAAAACACTCTAAAGCATAATTATTATCTATGTAGCTTACTCAAACAATCCATCTATAAGGTCGGTGTGACAGTGCCAGGGCCATGCATATCTGCCCATAGATAGAGACGACTATAATATTAATGATCGCAGTAATGGGGGGTGACGTCATGGCGCCGGCACAATGTCAAATGGAGCTAACGTGTGTAAGGTGCATAGTTTGCCTTTGAGATGGGTTATGCGTGTGGCTTTTTGTTTTAATGGATGTTTCTGCTAAGTAATGATAATTTTACCCTTTTGGGAATTGAAGCTTCACCATTACCATGAATAGGCCCATCTTTACCTATTACATAGTTGGATTTCAGCTTCACAATTTAAATAAACTATGATATAATTATGTTGATGATTCTTCGTAGAATATTAATTTTTTTAATAGTTTATTATCATTTTCACTATAAACGTTTATGAGTACCTAGCGGTTTCATTTGTATAATATTCACCGAGTTGCGGGTAGTTAGTTAAATACAATCTAATTATACGAAAACTCTCTAACCTCCTATAAAACTTCGTACATTTTGTGTAATTGGCAAAATTATAGTGTTAAATTGTTAGTTTCCAAAACAACTGGTAATTATGGACTTTCACTTCAATTTTAACGATTCTGAAGGTATAATTGTTCCATAATTATGTCTGGTTGGCTGGCCATTGGGCTGTGCCCGTTGGGAATTAGGTCAGATCTGATTGTAATGATACGGTTACACTTACTTATTGAAAGAGTTCAAAATAAGACGGCTCGTTCTAAATTACAAACGAATCAACAGACAGCTCTGACAAGACGACCTTTGGTAGATAATCTAGAATATTATCCTATTCCTATTCTAACTTCCTAACAATTTTTTTAAATGATAAAATAAGAATGTTTGTTTGTTACGCTTTCACGCCAAAACATTGAACGGATTTAGATGAAATTTGCCACACTGTTAGACCATGTCTAGTAAGAACATGGCTATTGTTCATCCTGGAGCGCAGATAAAGTCGCGGGCAACAGCTAGTGTAATTATAAATGCAAAAGTGAGTTTATTTGTTTACTACCCTTTCACGCTAAAACAGCTGAACAGATTTGGATGAAATTTGGCCACGAGGGCGAAGCCGAAGGAAAAAGATAGTGGATAGATAAATGATTAGTCAACATTAGTGGCGCGTTGTGGTAATGCCACACCCATTAAAGTACATCGTGAGACCACAAGGAACTATGAATTATCTTAAAAATAACCAAATACATACTGGAAAGAGTGATGGCACTGGTATTTTTATTACAAGGCACAAAATGGACGGGGAAATCTTCCTCGAAAAATAAAGGAACGAATGACATGCAACATGAAAATGACGTGCTTATTTCTAGCCATGAAGAAGAAATAATTCGTATCGATAATATCGTTGACAAAAATAAAAATATGCCTCCAGATAACAGTTCGTTGTAGAAATATCAGGCACGCGATCACTGATATGAAATTGATCGTAAAAATATAGGGCTGCTTCAAGAAAAGGGAATCTGAATTTAAGAAAGATTCGCGAGTAAAATTATGAAATGATTTAAATAATTAAGGGCAGGATTCAGGCTGCTGCTAAGTGAGCGATAGATTTGATCAATCCTGTCTTTATTAAATATAAAACAAGTCAGCAGATAAGTTATTAATATTGATGGTGCAGATATAATGTGAATGAATGATATAAATCCCATTTCCAGCATAATAGTTTATAGCATTCCTACCTATAGTATACCCACATTTCGCGAGTTATGTTTAAA
Organism: Dasypolia templi; assembly: GCA_963555695.1. Classification (NCBI taxonomy): domain Eukaryota; kingdom Metazoa; phylum Arthropoda; class Insecta; order Lepidoptera; family Noctuidae; genus Dasypolia; species Dasypolia templi. Next base: position 3,513,904 of record OY743137.1, on the reverse strand, counting down.
TACCATGTAATAAGAGGCGAGCCTATTGCCACCAACCGGGCACAAATCCAGACTCTGGGCTGCTACTGAGAAATTCGAGATAGAAAAACCCTATAACACAATTCCCGACCCCGAAATCGAAACCATAGTACCTTATGTTCGGCAGCAGAAACGAATTTGGAGTTAAGTTACAGAACTCAAAAGGTTATCAACCCTTCTCCAACTTCGAAGATAGGCCATTGCCCGTGTCTGGCCGTGCCATGCGTGCGCTCCTCCGTTTTGGAGTTACAAGTGACAGATAGATATGCGTGACTGATAATTGACAGGGAGCCTACGGGAACCCCATGGCAACAATGCGTTTATGGGTCATTTTTCAGATACAATGGAATTTTACTACGTTCTTATAGAAGAAGTATTTATCTTTATGAAACGTTTTGTTTATTTCCAGCACCCTAATTGCGTAACACATTTTCGTAAACGATTACGACTAATCTGTTTGATTTTGACGGTTCAAGAACATTCATTGCGTTCTATATATTGTTGAGCAGAATTTTTATCGAACTTAAGAAGCAATGTGTTTCAAAACGATTCAGATTCCGATTGATTGTGTATTACGCAATTAGGGTGCAGGTCTCGTTTCTTTGATTGCTTACTCGTCAAAGTTTGAGTAACTTTCGTACTTGTGCAAAATTGCAATAGAATGTTGAGGTGATCTTTCACGAGAGAACAGATCTTGCTGAGCTCATGATTAGTCTCATCTTAATATAGAAACTAATTATTTCCCGCAATGAGGCACAAATTGAAAGATATTTCAATCAAGACATTAGCTCAACATAATGCAAACCGATCAAGCCCTGTATAAAATGACACTCCCTGCAGCTTCCTGCTCAGCGCAGTATTGGCAAATTTAACGCCCCGCACAAAATCGCCAGGCCTTTAGTGGAACTCTATTAAGTACAGTACCTGCTTCAGCTAAAAATAAACCCACTAACGTTTAGCCAACACTGTAAGAATCTATAACATTCAACATCCTTATAACGCAATCTCCAAATATTTGTTCTGCAGAGCAGCTGAGTCTATGAACTCATAAACTAGAAATAGAATTCTGATAAATTCGCTGTATGTGTATTTAAGATTGGTTTTATTTCCGTTATCAACTTCTGCAGAGATTTATTTAGACTCGAGGCTGGAGTTAATCGTTTAACAATGAACAGATATAGGTGTTTTTTTTCCTGTAAGTACTTATGTACTTTTTCGTATATCGCCATCTCAAATATACATCTATGGCATGTTTTCTGAAGCTCCAGTATGTATATCACAAAATTTAGGAATTACTTAATCAATTTTAGGCACCGATACATGGATCTACACAGAAGATCTAAATATTTTTGCTATATAGACAAAATCCTCATCTGAGCAGACAATGCATCCTCTATTAATAACTACTATAACTACTAATTACTATTCATAATCTTAACAACAATATATCTTAAATTAATATTTACTCTTATCGTAACAGTATCCTTACTCCTAGTGCACTGAAGAGCAAGATGTAGCATCGGCTATAAAGAAAGTGACTCAGACCATTGTGATTTAGTTGGTAAGGCGTGGTACAGACTTGTTTGGGTCGGCATCATTCGGGGCGGCAAAATCGAATATAAATATAGATAATATATTCGTCGTGAGTCTAGTGGTCGCAAGAGCTACTGCTTAGCATGAGGTCCTGGATTCAGTTCCCAGTTCAGGCAAAGTGTTTTTGTGGTTTGCTGTCTAGAATTTCACAGTAGCAGCCCGGAGTCTGGATTTGTGCCCGTATGATGGCAATAGGCTCGCCCCCTATTACATGGGATTTGAAAACAAAACTGGCGAAATGTGGGTGAACTATAGGTACACCTCTGCCTAACCCTTCTGGGAATACAGTCGTGATGTTACGTTATGTTGTGTTGTTATATTAAAAAGGAGCAGCTTGGATTAGCTAGAATTGCGCCGAGCCGACCCGAGCATGATTTCGCTAGGATATGATTTCGCTAGGATAGATGCCGAACGGAGTTTGCCAATCAGAGCGAGCTGAAAGGAAGCTGACAATGTGTAGCTTCGGGCCGGCTTGGTTGTTCAACAAATACTGCCAAATCGAATGTGCCGAGCCGAACAAGTGTGTACCACCCGTTACTCTCTCCGTGCCAAATCCGGCGTTCAAGTCTCATTAGACAGCATGCCAAAAAGGTTTTATGGTTGTCTCAGCTATTCTTGTTATGTATTCGATCACTTTTATGGGTTTGTTTAGTGTTTGGATAAAAAATTATGGATATCATTTAGTTACTGACCATTTTGGGGGAATTTAATTAGGGTGTCAATTATGTGTTTGATTTAGTGTTAGTATCTAGGTTTATATTGCGTTTATACAGGGTGTCCGGAAGATTTTGCTGAACATATATTGTGTTGTTTTGGTAGGTATTGACCCAAGCTCTCTCCCCCTGCAGTATGTCGTGCTATTTACTGGACACCCTGTACAACAAATCCTGGTTTTAATGTTTACTTTTATAGTTTTATATTATACCTACGACAAATAATTACCTATTAGGGTTTACTGTATTTCCGAAAATAATGAACTTTATCTTACTGTTGCATTTATTTATTTAAGTTTTCAGCCTGACATTAAACATTAAATTTCTCTTGTTACAGATGAACAAGAAAGAGTACAGAAGAAAACGTTTGTCAATTGGATCAATTCACATTTGTCGAAGGTAAGAGATCAAAACAACTAGCAAGTACTTAGGACCAACATTACGAACAGTTTTAGTAGAACGTGGCGATACATTTTCATGAATTATCACGAGGGTACTCTGCGAAGAATTATGGGAAGTAATAACCACCTTACTTACCAACACCGTAGACGGTTTAGCCAAGCGTGCCAATTACAGGAATAACGTTTCTCTGCAGTTTGAGGCTATGTTCAGAAGTGTAATTATGGTCTTTTTTGATGAGTAGATAGATCGTAGATTATGTTTTGAAAGTGATTGAGGGCAGTTTTCCCACCTCCGTTTAACTTATTTGTCTGCTGTTCAGTTCACACGAATTCTGATCCGGTTTTTTTTATAAATCTGATGAACTATACCTATCCAGTAGCATTGAATTAGGCCCCATGTTTCTTCCCTAACCATTTCGTCAGTTATGCTTAAGTCCTATGTAATAGGGGGCGAACCTATTGCCATCAACCGGGCACAAATCCAGACTGAGGGCTGCTACTGAGAAGTTCTAGATAGAAAAACTCATATAACACACTTTGCTTGGAATCGAACCCAGGACCTCAGTAGCTCTTACGACCACTAGACCAACGAGGCGAAAACAAGGCACGAGGCAGATATAATTATGTGTTTGTTGAATAATTCACTTTCATATTTCACTATAAAGTTACTAGTAAAAAGGTCAGGTCAAAGTTCATTCCCTTTTAGTACTGTTTTGAGCTCAAAGAACTTGATATTGTTCGACTTTTAGGTTTTGCCTGTAGCATTCAAAATTACAATTTTAAAACTTCTTACTACTGTTCAATAAGTTATTAATTTGTGTAGTTATCGGAATTAGCACTATTATTATGAAGTTTCTCTTACACTTCAATTACTATTAATATGAATAGCATTAAGTTAACATTTTCGGTGAATGGCGAAGGACGCTAAAAGTGCATCCTCTCCCGAATTAACACTCAATGCAATGATATCATTTGTCTCTTTCAGCGCATACCGCCACTGCGCATCGATGACCTTATCTACGACCTGCGCGATGGAACCAAACTGTTGGCGCTGCTCGAGGTGTTATCAGGGGAAAAGCTAGTAAGTGCAGTACAAAATAACAATTATTTTCTAATAACTTGGCAAAGTATAACACCGCGTCTATACGAGTATTCCCTCCAGATTTAGGCAGGGGGTATTTTATGCATATGTCTCCAGTTATGTTAAAGTCCCATGTTAAAGGATCCTTTGACCAGTAACCGGATGCAAATCTATTCTCTGTAATGAGTTGTTGCTGAGATTCTTTTAATGGAACCCAGAACTCCATACTAAGCCACTAGATCGATGACGCAGTTCCTGGGGGCGCCGAATTAGTCTGATTTCTAATTTGAATGATATAGTTTATGATCAAGATTATGATTGTGAATTGATATAAAATATACAACATTCTCAATGCTCTTTGAACTTTCACATATTTGCTGACGGTTGACATTCATAATTATGGCTTCGAGAACTATATTTATTTCTTATTAATCTTATTTTGTTCACGGTACTTTAGGATCTTAGTTGGCGTTTTGCTGGAATATGTTATGATGTAACGCCGATGTATGGTCATTTAAAAGTACTTTGTGAAACAAGTGTGCTCTTTTGGTCGTAACCCCCGAGGCGGTTTTATTCGCGCGAACCATGGGCGAGCGCGATAAGGGAGCCGAGTGGGTAATGATCAATGCACACGCGTGTCACACGACGTTTACCAACACACTTGCGAGGAAAAATACAGACTCGTATTGTTATTATCTTTAATTATTGAAACAATTAGTGAAAGTACAATTCTCAAAATTATACCGAACAGTTTTTGATGGCAGTTTTACAGTTTGTGTTATGGTATCGGCAGTATAAATAATTTTGTTGTTTTCATTTTCTTGGGTAATGTCAATGTAAAATTTCGAAGTATATTGCTAATGCATTGCTTCTTAAGCTCAATTTTTTTTCTGCCCAACAACGTAAATAACGCAATGAATGTTGTTGAACTGTCCAAATGAAAGCTATTCCTACTTTTAGTGTGTTAAGCAAATACCCCGCTAGTTCAAGATCTGGTTTGAATTTATGACCATGAGACATTTCAGCTTTGTGTCTGGTATGGTTATACGTCTGTAATGCCTCCTGTATTTCAGATGACCTCGAGGATACATGCTAGTTAGATAGTGTGTTGAAATTTGATGTGATAGAAAAAAATCACGAAGATACGAGTACTTCTATAAATTTCCATTTACTACTAAAACCATACTAATACACATGGGATGTTCGCTCACGTGGACGCGATGACTACTTACAATCCATCTGCTTCATTCCCACCCAATAACATAATACAAAACTATCTTCAAACGAGTACTTTACCAACAGCCCATGGAACGCGGCCGCGTCCTCAGACGCCCGCACTTCCTGTCAAACGCGAACACTGCGCTGCGCTTCCTAGCCGGCAAGAGGATCAAGCTGGTCAACATCAACGCCGCTGACCTCGTGGACGGACGGCCTGCAGTCGTGCTCGGCCTCATTTGGACCATCATACTCTATTTCCAGGTAGGGAGGCGCTCTTCTTGGCTTGTATTTGCAATAGTCTTGATTTATGTAGCCGTACCTATAATGAGCAGGTCGGTAGTATTATAATATTTTTAACGAATAATTTCGGATGAATCGGAAAGTTTATGTAAAGTTTCTAGATTCCAACCAAGTAATGTCATTAATAATATCTATTTATATTTCTCTCTCATCTCAAAGATTCACATTTCACAGGTTAAGAACATATTCAGACAAGAATTTGCGTCTTAACAAAAATGCATAAAATGTGACTTTTGAAGAGACTGGCGTTCATACTGGGATGCGAATCGAAATGGTCTTGCTTTCAAATATGAATGAAACTTTTGCCATTCATTAAAGTTAGACGGATACTTGATATTAGAATGCCAAAAATAACAAAATCATCGACTGGCTTTCTCAATAGTTTTACATTACTAATACACTTTCAAATAACTCTAATTACATTAGAAAGTAATTATATATCGTATTTCTTAAGTTACACTTTTGTGGCTCACTTTATACTGACTCAGCACGGTGTAGTACGGAAATGAATTTCAATTAGGATAGAACTGCCACAGTTTTGCGTACGTAGAATAGATCTACAATATCAGAGAGTTTTACTAATATTATAAATTTAATAGGATCATCAATCAATGGCCTCATCTGTTATATTTGTATAGACACTGTGAACATTAACATTTTAGATGTCTTCTTCGAAAATATTTAGAGAATGTATCGCAGTCTGTTTCATTGATACTTTTTAATAGACTGTACCTAATTCCCATACTTGGGTTTTCTTCATCTCCATACATTGTCATTCATAGTATGGATTTAAATAGTTTTTCTAAATAACTCCATTTTCTGAACTGAACAGCCAATAGCAGACTATTATAAGGCAGCATATCTTTATTTCCAGTGCAGTATCTGTCGTAACTAACCCCCGTGTGCCTATTTTATCTTTCTCTTAAACTGTCCCTTTTACCAAAGTAGTTGCACTCTCCAGTAACCTGTATCTAATATTATTGCAATTTCTACCATTAAAATGAGGATGTACTTTACAAAGATCTATGTATCTAAATTTTCCATAATGCAATGGCTTTTCAAAGATTATGATGGATTTTAAAATTGATTGATTTGTTTGTTTGAAGTCTCAGTCTGTTCTCATTTTAATTGGCTTGAACTTATTTTGTTTGCGCAAGCTTCGCTCAATATATTGGACCCACAGGATAGAGGACCTAAGGTAGGTAACGGCATCACGGCTTCTACAGTAGTCAGTTCTCATGGCATTATAATATATTACCTCTTAATAATATTTAATGTATCATCTTTATCAAAAAAAATTATCAATTGATGTTTTTACTTCTTTTATATAACTCCATGCTTGTTGATTGAAGCTTAGCTTACAATATGTATATACCTATTGACTGCAGTTTTTGGATTTCGTATATATACAACTCGATCAAGCTTACTAAGTGTTAAACGTTTGTTTAGCAATATAACTTTTCTAATAACTTTTATATTCCCAAGTTTCTTTCTGTATTCTGAAGCCAGAGACTACAGACTACAAAGTACTGCTATTGGTTGACCAAATTGGTATTATAATTGGACTAGAATCAAATAAATCACTTATCAGAGCCACATCACATCACCTTTAGGTAATAATTGTATAATTGTAATCACTTTAAATCACTTAGACATAGTGCTAGCGTGGGAAGAATGAATTGGCAGAATTTGGTTATTGATTACGTAATGAGAATAGTGACTGGCGCTAATGCTTTGTACTAGTTTTCATTGTTACAACTCTGTGTTGTTTATTTGCGTCTTTTGCTGTTTTCGTTTTAAAACCACTTATCAACTTCAGCGGTTTTGCATCAGTAAAAGACATTGCGTTGGACTGGAACATTTAAGATGAAGCAAGACTAAAAACAGTTTACTGTTCAACATTTTTAAGTTGTATATTATTGATTCTTGCCCCCCATTTGTTTCTGCAAACACATTAAATGAAACCTTGCTAGTATTAGCACCAGTTACTCTATTCATTTATGTTAATCAGCATTTTGTTTTGCATAAGCAGGCATTGCTGTCATTAAATCTTAATTCATCTAAACAGGTTATGTATCCAGGGTCAGGACACGGTATGCCTTCATCATACATTCCTCAGGTCAGCTTATAACGTCGAAATTTAGATTTTGGATGTCTTTTGGTGAACTACGCTTATTTACAAACAGAACTTGTTTGCCATCGGCTTCTTCAGTAAACAAATGAACATTAATGATCAACAAGAATATTGTTGTGTCAAAACATTTAGCCCCTGTGACCTTGAATTTGTGAACCGTGAATCCTGATGAATTTAATGGTGTGTTTCAGGTACACTGTATATGATTTTTCTGCACCGGATTTTTTTATCCCAAAACCAATACTATTTGGCGAACTTCTTGCCTTCGTTAATGAGACAAGAGTTAACCACACGGGTTAAGATTCCAAAACTTTATCCAAACTGCTGACGGTCCATGAATGTGTTTTTCAAACGCTTTTCAATCCGAGATTTTCAAACACAATACTAACATGTGGTAAAAATCCACCATGTTTCTGATCAATTAATCTAGTGCCATCTTTTTAATTGGTCAAACACTTTTCCATCAGATCGAGGAGAACAGCCGGGCTCTGGAGTACCTCGGAGGGTCTCGATGCGCCTCCGTCATGTCTCATGAGTCGGGAGCCGCCACCCCGACTCAGCGAGCGGAGGACAAATGGAAGCAAGGAGCCAAGAAGACCCTACTGCAGTGGGTCGCCAATGCTTTGCCGAAGTAAGTGTAAACCTTTGTGTAACATACTTTCAATCAAAATCCGAGTGTTTTGAAGTAAATTCCTAATCATTTGCTTCATACATTTGAAAAATTCGTCTGCTCAACAATGTTAGTAACGCAATTAAGGTGGTTGAACTGTCAAGAAAAAGGCATTGCCATCGATTGTCATTGTATGGAAAGTACCTTCGAAGAAAACCCTGTACCTACAATTTTGGCCGTAATTAAGTCTCCCATTATTAAATTCATAAATAATTTTGATTCAATCAAGGCTCCCATATAAGGCATGGGACCAAAGGATCTTTTGCATATTAGATTTCTTAATCAATCACGTTCAATAGTTTACTATGGATGGGCCCATCAAATATTCATGCATCAATTAGAACCGAAGTGTAATCAACACCAGCCATTGCACAAACAAGAGTTGAAAGCATTTAAAAACACACGTTTTTTTTGTGGGAAAGTGTCTAAATATAAATATATGTATATAAAAGGAGAAAATGATTGACTGACTGGTATATCAACGCACAGCTAAAACTACTGGGACTAGGAACGTGAAATATGGCACACGGCTTGCTTTTTTAATGTACGGGAGCACTAAGAAGGGTTTTTGGAAATTCGATCTTTTAAGGGGGTTAAAAAGGGGGATTTTTGTTTGTATGAAAAATCTTATACCCTGAGTTAATAAACTCGAAACTTGGCACGAATACTTAACTGAGTAAATATTAAAATAGGGTTTTTTTTTTACTGCCCTTTATTCTGGGTTGGCGATCGCAGACTTATAAAGTCCAGGTTTCCTCACGATGTTTTCCTTCACCGATGTCAGTAATGTCCAAGATGGGATTAGAGGGTGTTAAATTTTGTTTTGAAGAATTTTAATGCGTGGTCCGATTACCTCAAAACTCGGTATTCATACTTTAGGCCGAAAATAAAGAATTACGTATATCAGGGTTTTAAGCTACCCCACCCATAACGGAGTGAAAATGGGAGGTAAATGTTAGAGTGGGGATTTTATATTGGCACAAAGAAACTTTAGGTAAAATAATAGAAACGTCATAAACGATTTTTTAAACTCAACCACTTTCTGTAAAAAAGTGCCATAAACTATAAATGAAAAAATAATTTTCCATCAAATTAACTTTAAAATTGACCCGAGTTCCTTCTTTTATTTAGATGAGAAGATTTTCGTAAATCGTGGTGTAGGGGTGTTCAAAATTTGTAGGGGAAAACACGAAATCTACGCGAACGAAATCGCAGGTGAAGTGCTAGTTCGAATGATATACGAATCAAAAGCAAAAATTCTAGACAGAATAAATGACGCAACAGCCCCAGCGACACAGCTGTCCGTTCAGATAAAAAAAAATGGATTCTTTACACAAACACTACAAGAAAAACCGATTAAGCATTTATTAAGTTGACAAACTGTAATGATTGTTATCGATTTGTTTGCGTATGTGAATTTCTGTATTATATTATTATTGAGGGGAACATATATAGGTCAGTGGACCTATAAACAATTTGACGGCTATGACGCCAGTTGCAATGACGGCTGTACTGTAACAGTTATTAATTCCATCATTAATTTCGCCAAATGCTGCCAAGTGGCCCGAGATATCCGTTGGCCTAATTTTATAGCAGTTATTATAATCTGACTTCATTGAGAGATGGAATTCACCAAATTGAAAATGAGCCACCTCTTGACCTTGATCTCGCCTGGTGGATGGCGATGGATAAGGTCTATAGACTAATAATGGGCTTGCTCGTCCAGTTCAAGTGATGACAAATGTTATACATTCCGCGAGGCCTAAGCTGAGCTTTGTTTGAGGGATTACCAATCGCACCAATGTGATCGCGCGAGGGACGCACAATGCCTCAGGCCGATTGTCGCAAAAAGCAAAGGACGCGTCGCTATGTGCACTCACACAAATGAAAAGCTCAGCTTAGACCTCGCGGACTTTACCTACCTACATAAATATCTCCGAATTTTAAGTGCTTGTGTTCAGACATTTCCCTGCTATTAACACAACCTTTTTCTCCAGGGATTCAAACATCCAAGTAACAGACTTCGGCCCATCATGGCGCGACGGTATCGCATTCCTTGCTATCATCGACGCCATCAAAGCCAACCTGATCAACCTGGCAGAGATGAAGAGGAAGACAAATAAACAACGTTTGGAACACGCGTTCGATGTCGCAGAAACAGCACTTGGTATCGCAAGGCTGTTGGATGCTGAAGATGTGGATGTCGACAAGCCTGATGAGAGGTCCATCATGACATACGTAGCCCAGTTCCTGCATAAATATCCTGAACCTAAGGTGAGTAATTTGGCTTAAGATAGTAGTCATATCTTCGAGACAGTTCGATTTCAAAGAGAGTGAAATAAACAGTACATTCTTTTGTAAGAGTTTATTAAAAACAGAGTTTATTCAAACCAGAGTTTAATCAATAAAGAGGACATTTGCGTGGAGTGTGCCTAAGACTTAAAAGTCAACACAAGTTTTAAGCATCAATCACCGTGATATGTCGTTTATCAACTCACTATTGTTCCGGTTACATCTCTGTAGTTTTAACAAGTGTGTGACCTTGCGCAATATTGCTGCTGGGGAATTATTTGTGCCACTTCTTCTTCCCAGCTAAAGCACTAGGAAGTGACTGTCTTAAGTAATAGAGATGATGACAATTATATTTATCTTCTAAAAAAGAATGTTTCAAATGCAAACCATTTTTTTGAAAGTGTAAAAAATTGCCAAGTTATAAACGTAAAATAAGTATGAGAGAAGGACACGACTATCGTAGAAGTGACGTCACGAATATGTAACTTCATACTAGCGCCATACTTTGTCCGTACCGCGCGACAAGGACGGCAATAATCCCTTCCAAAAACTTTAAAATCGTGTAGCTTCTTCATATTTACATCGATTTAATGTTTTTTCCGATTTTCTCATTTTTACGATGCCTTCTTTGAAAATACGTTATTTTTCCAACATTTTTAATATAAGTCATCATACCTATTTTAATCGTTCGAAAAGTGCCGGTTCTTCTGACTCCTGATTTGTATAAATGACTTTTGGTTTTATGAACGCTATGTTTTGTCAACAGACGACAGGACCGGATGCCGTAGCGGCAGTGCAAGAGGAGTACGAATCTCTTAGAATGTGGCTGACGGAGCGCGTCACCACAGTTCAAAGGCAATACGACTCGCGAACTCTCTCGCGACACTACGAAGACTACGTGCGCGCCGAAAACGACCGGCTCGCGCGAGAACCCATCTACCAGAAACTAGAGAAACTCATGTACACACAGAGCCTCGTAGCCATCGCGCCAAAGTCCTGGCGCGAATTAGTTTCCCTCTGGATAGAATTAGAAAGACTGCACAGAAGATGGCTCTGGCTCCTAGATTCAGAACTCCCCGGAGACTTTAGAAATGTCGGCGAGTGGTTAGCGAGGGCCGAATACCTTTTATACTTTGACGAAATCCCCACTAGCTTAGACGAGAGGACCGCTGCCATAATCAGCGAGAAATTAGAGGAACACAGCAGCTTTTTCGCTGGACTACCAGAAGTTATCGACAGATTCGAAGCGGCTTTGAGATCACCCGAGGCCGCAAGAATCCCGGGCGAGAGACTCCAAGACATGAAGGAGCGTCTTGAGACAGTAAGTCGAAGAGCGCCACAGAGGAAGGCTAGATTAAAGTACTTGGAGCACAAATGTTGTATCGTCGCCTTCACAGAGCTGACTAAAGCCAAGCTTGCCGCGTGGACCGGCAAGTACGGTCGCATCGACCACGTACGTGCCTTATTAGAAGATTATGATAATTTCGTGACTAAGAATAAGATTTTCCAGGAGTTTGATAGAGCTTACGTTGATATTAAGCAAGTAGCTGAGGAGTACAAGAGGGTTTGTGAGGTAGATAGGTCTGAAGCGAGAGATATTGATACGTTCTTGAAGGACGTTGCTGAGACCTGGAGAAGAGTCGCTTCAGACGTGCGTTGTGCCAGAAGTGTGTTAGAAGAAGTCATCGCTCATTGGGAGCGTTGGAACACATTAGCTGATGACTTCACAACCTGGCTAGATAAGGCACAGCATATGCTAAGAGTATCGGAAGATGAAAGACTAGAGTTCTTCCAAGACCTGACTGTGTGGAAGGAGAAGCATCAACTGTTGGGTGATGCAGCTGGGTTCCTGGCTGCAACTTCCTCTGAGGAAATAAGTCAAGAAGTGAAGAGGAAATACGTGGAGATTACTGAACGTTGGGAACGAGTATGGGAAGAAGCAGAGAGGTAAGTTTTTTATTTTAATAATAATTCATTGGGTAACGTGGAATTTATAGGTCATACTTAAATTTCTCAGAAAAAAATCATAATCTGATAATGAAATTATTTATTCGAATCCGTTCCAAGAATTTTATAGATTCTTAATACACTCAAGGAATTATTAATATCTAGTTTTAAGGATTAGCAGTTGTAATATCAATAAGGCGTTTTGAAAGATAAGCGTCTTGTTTTAAGACGTACAGGATTTTAACATGACTGAAAGGAATTGATGGTTATTAATTGAGTATACGCATTTTTTGAGTAATTTTATTATTTTAACGAAACGGATTAAGTCAAATCCAAAACAACAATTTATAAATTCCTTTTTTTTGTTTTTAGTGTGCAATATAGAATAGGTAGCTGTTTTCTTTTCTAGAGTGCGTAAACCTTTAAAGTTTGATTATAGTCTTCTCTGTCGTTAATCGTAATGCCAGAGAAGATCATAATCAAACTGAAACACAAATGCATTTGCATTTTAAAAAAACATTTATGTCAAGGTCGGTCGGTCAGAAAGATGAAGCTAGTTGCCCATTCCAAAGAGTAGTAGGTACCTATGGAGAAGAACGGGCAAGAAACTCCACGGACACTTTTTAAATCAAAATATAGTTACAAAATATTTTTACATCATTCATGTTGAAATTATGCATGTGTGAACGGTGCAAAACCTTAAAATCTTCCGTATTAAAAAGATGAAAATAATTCAAATATCAAATTAAATTAAAATAAGCCGTGGCAGCTAAGAGATGACCAGTCCTTTCACGAACATAATTATTACATTAACATCACATACTTAAGGGATAGTCTCAGGAAAACAAAACCTAAGTCTATATACCTTAAATAATGAACGCATCTTCCCACCCCCCCAGGTACGTCCGCGGCGGCGACGCTCTCCGCAACCGCCGCGAGCTCGCCAGCGGCTCGCACGCGCTGGACTCCTGGCTGGCTGCAGCAGACAACTTGCTGAGCAGACAACCCAGAGCCAACACCGTGGACATACAGACCTACATAGACCAGCTGCTACAGCTTAACTCCGAGATAGACCACCACGAGGAACTGTTCAAGACTATTAGCAGGTTTGTTTATAGTTACAATCTTTTTTTGTTCTTTCTGCTTCGCAGCAATTTGTCGTCAACAACAATAATCAACTTCTTTGTCCGATACCTCTGCGTTTTTTATTAGGTTATATGGAGCTTGGTGATAACTTCACAGTTAAGTTTCTCCTTCAAATCGACTGTTTCAGTCCAGAAGAGTTGGGACACTATGTCTCCTTAATCTCTTAAATTGCAAGCACCCACCTCCACTTAGTTTTAGAGCAAGTTCATTTTGATGTTTTGAGAGTCTCTTCTGGTATTTGCCGCTGTATTGGGTTATCTCTTGTTTGACTCGTGGTATTTTCAAGTCTTGATAAATAATTTGGTTACTAAAATATTGAGGTATTTTAAAAATAACTATATTTATTTTCGAATGAAACCTTACCAATATCTCAATATTACTTAGACTGGCCGTACCCCAAAACTGGATACCGTGGTATACAAATATTACATACAAATGAAAATATTAACTGGAACAAAAAAAAAACAACTTCGTGCATGTTAATACTACGTTAGTTTAGTAACTGATTCGCAGTTATTAGCGCCCAACCCGAGGGCGAAAGACAACTGAGTTCTATAATAACAATTTTGGTTATGTTGACAGGTCCTGAGCAGGTCAATCATAATAATAATAAAAACTAGAAACTAGACATTTTTTAATAATAGTTGTAGCAGTATAAGTGGGTGTGTGTGAGGAGGGTGTGATATTAATAAAATTTAAGTTTGTATGTTTCCTCGTAAGTCAAGTTTTGTAGCCATTTTTCAAATATCGGCTTTGTGGACCATCTTTTTAGACTCATTTCTAGAGGATTTTCCTCAAGAACCCTCTTTATTTTGATTTGAATGGTACAAAAGTGTTAAGTTCACAAGGTCCAATCTATCTTTCAAAACAGTGTCAATCAATCTGCCTCGCCTTTTCCTTCAAACGTTCGTGTTGGCTTCCAGTATAGCTGGATGTAGCTGAGGAGTCTAACTCACCTCCACTACCCTCAGTTACTGGGTAATACGATACTCCTTGGTAAAACTGGTTGTCAGACTTTCGGGCTTCTGACGATCACGATCCGTGATCTTATCACTGTTAATATTTTAATAATAAATAATAAAATTAAACCGATTTATTTATTTATAAAACGGACTAATTTACTTCGAACATCGTAACAATTAAAAAAAAAAAACAGTTGCTTATTTGTCTGAACCAGGTTAAACCAACATTATAATAATAAATGTAAAAAAAAATATATTTGATTAGACAACAATGATCCTAATCTTATTTAGTTAGGTATAATAAAAGTACTTAAAAAATAAAAAATTAACAAAACGATAAAGAAAAAGGTAAAGAAAGATAAAGGTTAATATCAATAGGTTAGCTGATGCACCTTCCTACTTCTAAAAAGATCGTTCCTTTCATAGCGAAACCTAAAATTACCTATTGATAATAATAACATTCTGCTAAATGCTTTACATTTAGCAGAAAGTTATATGGGCACTGAAAAACATACTGAAAATAATTCTAAAATAGTGCGTAATAATGTTGTTTTTTTTTTTCTAGAACCTTCCAAAACGCAATCGCCGAGATGCCTCGCGACGAGGTCGAAGCCAACATGGCGAAGCTCAAACAACAAAAAGAGGCGCTAGTCCGCGTGCGAGCCACCGTGCCAGTAAAGTTGCACCAGTACAGACAGTTACTTGTACAGCATGAGTCACTGGAGAGCGGACAGAAGGAGATCGGATCCTGGCTGGACAAGGCTGAGGAGGCGTTGAGAACGGGGGGAGAAACCAGACGGTAAGTCCAAGTGAACAGCTTAAACATTTAGCAACAAAAGAAATGGCGCTGGTCTGTGTGCCAGTCAAGTACCATCAGTAGTATTAGGAACAGGGTGTAAAGGTTACTCATACTCTATGGAAAAGGGAGGATCCTCCGAGGTGTCGTGTCTGGTGGGCAACTGCCCGACGATTGATGTCGGGATCTTAAGTGATCTGTGAACTGCAGCTACAGTTAGCTACAGTAACATTTGGCAGCAATGACAATATTTATTGTAATTTATGTTGTATGTAAGTTGAGACACAATGACGGATAAAATAGCCAAAATGACAGATTTCTTTTAATCATCTGTCAATTTGTCTATTCTTCGGTCGACAAAACTTGTTTCTATGGTGGTTTCTACGCGTTCTGGTAGGGTATACCTTAGTATAATCATTAATACCTCTTCTTTGCCCACAGCGAGATAATCTCCGAACGCTATGAGATCCACCGCACGTTCTTCTCTCGCACTACCTACTATCGTTCTATGCTGGAGAGCAAGAACAAGGTGTTCCAGAACATTGTCAAGTCTGCTGACACCGACAGGAGTGCTGACGTCACGGAGCAAGTCAGACTTATGAGGGACCTTAATGAGAGGTGAGCTTTTTGAATAAATTCACGATGACTTGGATTTGTTGACTTTTATTTAATAGTAATAAGAATAATGGATGTGTGATGATGATGCTAATGGCTTAATAGCCATGAGCCTGAATACCTGAGGAGGCTCTCGTTGGGCAGCTGGATCTACGTTCTTAGTTGTATCTAATACTATTTTCTTTTATAAAACAAAGTTTTTCATAATTAATCTTAGCTTTCTCAGCACAGATTAACATTTTTATATACAAAAAATACGCATTTTGAATAATTAATGAATCGTCTGGCTGGGGAGGGGTTCGGGCCAAATCGCCTTACGTAATTAACGCTGTTATACCAAAGGGGGTATCTCTTTGGTATCTCACCGGTACAAAACAAAATACGTAAAAAATACATTGGAAATAAGAATTGTATCAAACATGAAAAGAAAAGACGTCGAAAATTTGGGATTTTATGCTAATTTCCTGTGGTTTTGACTTCCTAACTACATAGCCAAATGACGGTTTTCCTGACAACTCCACATCCGCCTGGTCTTTTCAACCTTTATACAAATTTCATTATTAAACCAACCAACACCTAACCAGGTTCGCTCACGTATCATCGGAGGCAACTCGTCGCGAAGTGGACCTCCAACGCCTAGTCCGCGCCTGGGAAGAATTCGACTCCAAGAAGCGTTCTGTAGAAGAGTGGGCTTCAAGAGCTGAGGCCCTGCTGGCCGACAATAGAGTGGACTCTAAGCAGGCCGTCGACTTCCACAAGAGATTCTTCCAAGGAGCCGATGAGAGGGCTGTCTCGGAGTTGGTTAGGTCTGGGCGGGAGCTTATTGAGGTGAGTTCAAAAATAATTATGCAAAATGTACCCGAAACTTAACATTTCAAGTTCATTCGTTATGAGAAACGATCAAAATATAGCTATACAATGATGTTTTAGTGCGTGGCTTAAATCAGAACTGACGCATTATTTAATGCCCAAACAATGTTTGGGCATTAAATAACAGAGGAGTGGTGACCCAGTGGTAACGTCCCCGACTTACGAGTTGTAGGTCGTAGGTTCGAACCTAGACAGGCGCTTTACTTTGTGAAAATTAAAATTATTTCATCACCACTGCACACAAAATGTTGAAGGAAAACATCGTGAGTTAGTAGCATGTCATAGAACCAAAAATTGGAAGACATGTGACATCTACCGTGTGGTAGATTACAGCCCACTCCCTCTCAAGATAGGTGTGTCCCAGCAGTGGGAACATTTTACATGAATAGAAATAGAACAATGTAGACCAACGTCGTTAAGGAATACTATTCAGTAAAAATAGACAAAGATGCTTTAAGCTATGAACCTTATTTATTTAACCATTTTATGTACACACTTAAAAACAGACAAGAAGAAAGGAACAGAAAAATACTTACAAAGTTGATACTTATTTGTAAAGAAATCTCCAACCTTGCCATATGAGTTTATTAAGTTTACGCATAGAAATGTATATGGCCCGTTTTGGCGCTGGATAATGCAATAATCGCAAAAATTTTGTGGTCGCGCTGCGCATGTTACCATGTCAAAACTAAATGATAATTACGAAGAGTACCTAAACATAAAGCTCATGACCACATAAACAGGCAAAATCCAGGCAAAACAGACGCGCATAGTCTGAATAACGTACAAATAGCAAAAGCCTACATTTAAACCTTTATTTCCAGCTGGTCAGCGAAGAAGACCGTCCCCGAGTAGTCCAAACAGTAGAACAGCTGCAACAACGCTGGCGCTCACTCCTGGACAAGGCACCTCCTCACCTAATGCGCCTGGAGTTCCGACTGGACGAGGCCGTGTTCCAGCACTGCATCAAGGACATTGAGAAGGAGATCGTTTATGAGGAACAGGTATACTTTTATTTATTTACTACCTTCTACCAGCGACATCGAGCCACCGCGTCGCAGATAAGGTCTACCCGCGCTATTAAGACTTTTTCTTTTTGCTCGGCTCCTTAGGGTTGTAGCGTGATGTTAACTAGCCTAAAACCTTTCTCAAGAATTGGGCTATCAAATGTAAAGAAGTTTTTTTCAAATCAGACTGTCAGTTCCAGAGATTAGCGCGTACAAACAAACAAACTCTTTATTATTCGTTTTTTTATTAGTTTAAATAGATTAGTATAGATATGTGTAGATTAACGGTCAAACCAAATAACCTAAAACAAATCGTTACTTTTGATGACGGTACAATTCTACCTGTCAAACAAAAAGCTGTCGTTATAGGGCCGCATTCTTTGGCTTTACTTGAACGTTAAAAACTTAAAACCAGAGATTGACAGGTTTTTCTATCTCTATTACGCCAAAATTAGAGATAGATACGTTATTGATATCGGCCGTTAACAGTTTATGTCGAATTGAAGATAGATACATAAAACAGACAAGAAAAAAGGAACAGAAAAATACTCGTACGTAGGTACAAATGTGATGCTAATATCTAAAAATATCTCCTCCAGCGTACCTGCGATAGAAGAAAAGATGGAAGAGATGTAGACAACGTGTGTAAGAATAGAAGAGAAAATCTAATACAAATACCGAAATTATTTACAATAAAACATACAATACACACACATCCATACATCTAAATAAAATAAATATCACGCAATTTCGCTCGTTTCGTAAAGCAATAGGTAATTGAAATTTTCACAAATGATTAAACAATTGTACAATAATTCTTTAACTACTCGTAGAGGGATGATTTATACACAGAATTACTTAAAAATAACTATATAGAGGACAATATAAAATATTTACTAATGTGTTTTTCACAAGTCGGCTCTCGCGACCTTGGTAGTGTAATTATTTATTTAAAAGCACTCACTGTTTCCTCAAGTTGACTAAAATAAAGAGAAACGAACAGACCTTGACCTTGAAGTTTTTGATTTTTTCATGTTTTTAGTCTTTTTTTTTTGTTTTAATCATGGTCTGGCAGTTTTAGTAATTTATACGGCCTACCCAAATGTCCTTTCTTTGGTAATGTTCGTCGAAACGTTGAGCTGTTTATGTTCTGTGTTGAGCTGCACGATTACTGATAAATGCGAGCACTGACTGGACAGGTCCAGTCAATCTGTGTGGTTCGTTCCTCAAAAGACCTTTTCAGACACCAATCTACATGGTCTTTACATGATCTGACCAAGATTATGTCTGAACTTTAAAAGAGACTGTGACCTCTGACTTTATTTCGGATTTTCTTCTCAGAGTAGTCAGATAGGAAACGCCGATCTCATCTAGTTTTCTAAAATATGTTTGACGTGTAAATTTTTTTTTCAAACCTACTTACAGAAATAAAATCATATGTCATTATCTAAAGTTGATCTATCACTAACGTATCGCTTTCATTTAAACCCATGTCCTACACAACTACATATCTCAAAGAACCTCATATAACCAAACCTTACCTCCCCCAGGCTTATAACCAAAGTGATGACGCCGACGGCATCCTCATTCGCAACGAAGAATACTTCCGCAACCAAGGCAAGATCATGCAAGTTGAACACTGCCTCCAGAATCTGCACAAGATAGCAACTAGCTATACACATCAGACCACAGACACTACTCTAGAAGAATCTGTACGAAAGTGCGAACAAATGTGGGAATCCACTGTGTTAAGGGTGGAACATTTCAGGCAGCAACTGCAAAGGATTCCTGCGAAGTGGGATGCTTATAGGGAAAAGTTCAGGGAGATGGAACGGTGGATGGAACATGTTGATAAGACCATGGATAGCATTGTACGCGAGGTGGATTCGGCTGAGGCATTTGAGAGGGAGAAGACTATCTTCCAGGTAGGATTAGTTTTTCTTGATGTAATAAAAGTTTAATTGTTTATTTTTGTGTATAGTACGCAAGCGTTAACTTGGCACATCGAGTTTAGAGACTCACATATTTATGAGTGATAGGAGAGCCGCTTAAAGGCGAATTTCATCAAAGAAACTGAACGCTTTCAGCACGTCTAAAACGCGTTTAAGAGTTCTCAGTGTCAAAATTGTTATGGAAAATTGACACTAACACTTCTTGTACTGAGTTTAAAAGTGCTTATCGCGTTCATTTTTTCGGTGAAATCGGCACTTTAAACAGCCGAACTTAAAAAAAACTCTATATATATTATTTCGAGTTTTTAAATAAGTTAACGACCTCGACTGTTCATAGATTGTAATGATAGTTTTGAGATATATTTAAAACGGGATAATTATGTGAAGTTATTAATGATTCTGTACTTTTTCTAATGCCTTCGTTGGAAACAAATAGTTGAGGGAACTTATGGTAAATATTTGATGTTGTGTTGTCCCACGTAGAAATAGCGCACAGTCGTTTCGTAATTTGCTATTGTATTTTTATAAAATAAAAAATAAATTGAATTAAAATACACTTTAATTTTTAGAACATCTGCCGCGAAGCCGACAAAAAACGCGAAGACATGAAGTGGCTCGTCCAAACATTAGACATGCTCACAAACCACTGCTCAGAGGGAGAGGCCCAAGAAGAACAAATCAGACTTGAAAACCTCATCGCAAGATACAAGAACTTGATACCAACCATCGAGATCACGATGATCAAGACTGAGACCTACACAAGATGCTATACGTACCGCAGAGAAGTTCACGAAGTTATCTGTGTACTTGAAGATGCTAAACAACAAGCCTTGGTCGCACCTGAGCCACAGTCGCTTCAACATGTTGAACAGTTAGTTCTTGAACAACAGACTGCTGTTCAAAAACTCGACCGACACCGACCTTCAGTCATGTCCATGCTTCAGAGAGGCAAGGACTTAATAAAGGATGCCAACGCACCTGCTTTCGTCAGGGAAGACGTAAAGAGCCTCGAAACTGGCTGGAACACCGCATATGAAACATCCACGGACCGTCTGCACAAGCTACGTGACACACAAAAAGTTTGGTCTAACTATGAATACCAGAAAGACGAGTTACTATCAGACCTTGATAAGTACGAGAGCTATGTTGTCCACCCAGGACTTGAACTCGGAGTCACAAACATCGGTCGTGAACTCCAAGAAACGAAGATGATTAAGGCTGATATTGAAAAGGCCAAAGCTGAGAGATTGCTTCAACTGCAACAGGCGTACAGTGAACTACGTACACTAACCACAGACAAACCTAAAACTGTAATTGAGAAAGATCTAGAACATATCGAACGGAAATTAGTAAGAGTACAAGATGAAGTTGACTCTAAAGTTGTGCATTTAGAAAAGTTCAACGAAGAATGGGTCAAAATTGAACACAAATTGGAGCATGTCAGAGAATGGATCAAGAAGGAAAGTCCAATATTAATCCAACAGATCCGTTCAGAAAACATCACGCCTGAAGAAAGAGTAATCAAGTCACAATCATTACAGAAAGTCATTGCTGAAAAGTTAGAAACTGTTCGAGGTGTTGCTGATCAAGGAACTAAATTGGCTGTAGAACACAGAGTTCAAGACGCTAATAGACTTAAAGGTGAAGTCGCTTTACTAGAGAAAATGATGGCCGACCTACAACGCTCAACAGAACACCAGACTAAGGTAGTCGAACACGACTTGGCAACTTACCAGAAATACCAGAAGGGTGTTGCTGAAATCAAACCCTGGATTGAAGAAGCTGAGTTGAAGTTAGGTAATGTACCCAAACCCACAACTCTGCCCGAAGCACAGCAATTACAACAGCAATCTAGAGCTCTGATCACCGATTGTGAGAAACAGCTGATGAACTTACAAATCTTGTCGAGTGTAAGTCATCAACTGTCAGGAAAGACCAGTGCCCCTGATGAAGTGGACGCCATTCACTCCAGATGGGCCGTTGTGCACGACTTGGCTGACCAATGGAATAACAAACTAGACAAATTGGTTACTAACTGGGAGAACTTTGAACGTGAAGCCGAGAAACTCGAATCTTGGATTGAAAATGGCGAAAAGTTGTTAAGCAGCAGAAATGTTTCGGTCGATTCGCCTCAAGTTGAAAAACTAGATAGGGAATTAAACAAACTGAAGTCTTTTGGTAATGAAATTTCACAACAGCAAGCCAAAATTATCAGTTTATCACAGATATGTGACAATATCTGCCATAACATACAACCTGAAGGCGCTACCGTACTCAAGAACAAGGTTTCGGACATCAAACAACGCACAAATGATCTAGCTGAGACAGTGAGATCTAGAGTCAATGAACTTTCCGACAAAATCATCGTCAGACAAGAGTTCATGACTAAACTACACAACTTTGATAATTGGATCACAGACTTCAGAAGGAAAACTGAGAGTTATGACCAGATCGGTGCTGACAAAGTGGAACCTACGTTACAATCGATGCATGTACTTTTGCAAGAACATGCGGCTAAAGCACCCGAATTTACAGACATTTACAATGAAATCAAGAACATGACACTGGCTTCACATCCAGACGAATCACGTTCGTTAAGTGAAACGTACTCAAACATTGCCGAACACTACCAGATCATTGAGAACAACATTCAACAAAACAAAGGAATCCTGCAAAAGTGGTCCGACCTACTCAACTGGTACGAAGAATCTAAGCAACAACTGAACCACATACAGTATCAGATTGAAGGTCCCAAACTTACTCCCGAAAGCTATGAAATTCTAAGGCAAGAGTTGGTTAATGTAATTACCAAGATACCTGAATGGAAGAGCAATGTTGCTCTATTAGATGGACCTTCAAAGGTCAAAGTTACTGACCAGAACACCGGCAGAATCATGTCTCCTACTAGCATAGTGAAAGAGATTGAGATGAAGGCCGAAGCTTTACTCAACCAAGTTACCAATAAGAGAGATTTAGTACAAAAAGTTGGCGCTAGATGGGACAAATTCAATGAGCAACACAATGCTTTGGGAGAAGTGTTGCATAACGTACAATCGGTGCTCAATGAAATGGCTCAGAAACCTGTGCCTTTGACTGAAGCCACTATCCAAGCCATGACCGAACAATTAGACAAGTTAGACGCAGAAATGAAAGAGAAACAATCAATTCGAAAGGAACTACGGGAGGAAGGTCTTCACCTAATGAGAGAAGATCAACCCAACATGGGCACAATCCAAAATGCCTTATCTACTGCTGACAACAACTGGGACCAAGTCGTGAATGCCGTTCGTGACACTAAGAACAAGTATATCTTATTATCTTCGACACTTCATGAACTGAAGAATTTCACAATAGCCTTTGATAGAGAAATGAGCAGAGCCGAACAATTGTACAATGACTGCAAAGACGCTCCTAACGATTATGTGCAGACTGGCCAAGCTTTAGAAAAAGCAAAGAAGTCTTATGAGATCCTAAAAAGGTCTAAGGGTCTATTAGATCAGATGGATGTTATAAAGCAATCTGTACTCAAACAGGCGTCGACATTAGGAGGATTTGACACCAGCCCACTAGAAGAAGCATTCCTAACATCTCAGACTCATTGGGAGAAAGTGAACGACGCTGTCATCAAGAGAATACAGGACTTAGAATCTCAACTGATTGTCTGGAGACAGATTGATGACACGAAGAACCAAGTTATCACTTGGCTAAGCGAAACCGGTCAAAACTTAGCCAATGCTTGTGACAACTTAGAAATCAGATTCGGACAAAGTCATCTTACAAAATACAAGGAAGAACTACCCATATACACTGGTCTAAAGAACAGTATCAAGGCTAAATGCGAACAGATAACTAATATGAATAAGAGCATTCCAGTTGGTCAAGTTTCTTCAATCACTGATTACTTAGACCATGAGTTTGCCGCTCTCCAGTCACTTGCTGATAACTTAGAAAGCGCAGTATCGTCACTGGGAACCAAGGAAACCAAATTGAAGGATCACATCAAACGCCTTTCAGATAACGTTAGCAAAATCCGCGATGACATTATCAAGTGCGACGATATGACAGGCGATAATGCTAAGATTCTAGATCGTCTGAAGAAATGTCAAGCATGCAAAGCTGAGCTCCAGAACTTGAGTGATGAAATTGATAACTTGTCTCAGAGTGTATCCGAGATGAACGACAACTACCCAGGCTTCTACGAATCGTTAGTGCCTAAAGAACTGAGCACTTTACAAAAGAGATTCGAAAGCGTGTTGGTACATGCAAACAAAACTGAAATCACTCTGCTTACCTTTTTGCAAAAACTGTTTACCGATAAGTTAGCAATTTTCAACAGGAATCTGAAGATATTAGACGACAAAACAAGATGGTGCATGCCTGACGTCACCAGTGATAAGTACAACTTAGAAGTCAAAAGCGCTGCACTTACTGACGTAGAAAACGGTATTGCTGACTGTAAAAACAAAGTCACAGAGATGAAAGAAGCTCGTGATATTCTTAAAGTGGTTGCGGAGCCCGCGTGTGCTCAAGAAGCGGCCCAACAAACAGAAAAAGCACAAAAGAACTTAGAAGTCCTTAATGCTAACTATGAAGAAATCAAGAACAGGCTTAAAGAGAACATTGATGCTTGGCAAGAATATGAAGTTTTGTTAGAAAATGTGTCTGAATGGCTTAAAGAAAAAGAAAACAAAGTCCGACAAGAAGCGGCTAACCTACTCAACCTGGACGAAATCGACGCAAAAATTGCTGAAGTTGAGCACCTCGATCAAGAAATTAAAGAGTACGGTGGTGAGGTTGGCAAGCTTACGGAAATCGGAGAGAAGATCTTATCCCGTAACCCAGATTCGCGCGTTCTTCAACATATCAATCATTTGGTCTCTAGATATCAGACCGTTGGCAAGTTTATGGAGAGCCATCTTAGTAGGCTCAAGGACTTGAAAGACAACAAGTCAAAGTACGACAAATCTATCGGTGAATTCAAGAATTGGCTGCAAGATGCCAATGGCAAGATTAAGGATTTAGCTGTTATGAGCAAACATGCTAAGCCATCAGCAGCCGATCTTGCACAAGTTAAGAAACTAAACGAAAACAAAGAAGTTGGTCAAAAGCTCCTCAACAACGCCATCGGATCTGGTGAAGCTCTGTTCAGTGGCATTACGCCTGAATGTCGTGAGCAAGTCAGAAACGAACTTAGAGCTCTCAGAGACTACTTCGAAGATTCCGTGGACTCACTCAACAATGTGATCAAAGACATCGAAACCACTATCAACAAAAGATCGTCCTTCGACGACACATTCAACCAAGTTCAAAAATGGATCGGTGACAAGGAAAAAGAACTTGGTGACTTCAAGCTCTGCCCTACATTGCCCGAAAAGAAGGCTCAACTTCACGCTAACAAGATCTTACACCAAGAAGTTGAATTGCATCAATCGATGTTATCACAATTAACTGAGAAGATCAAGTTATTGCCTGACGAGGAGGCAGAAAAAAGCCTTTCTAAAACTATTGACAGATATAGGAACATGACTAAAGAACTTGAAAAGAGAATCGCTACAAGCGAATCACACGTCGCCGATCATGAGAAATACGTCAACATGTTCGAAGACGTCCGCGATCGTCTTAATCACATCGTTGCTGAGAATAGCATGCTGAACTACGGATCTGTCACACAGAAAGATGACGTAGATGCCAAGATTGCTGCAATTGAAAAAGTAACAATCAAGGCTAAAGACATCCAGAATAACCTGGTTGGTCTTAAATCACAGCTGGAAACCGTTATAGAAACAACAAGCCCCAACGGACACCCAGTGCTCATCAGCGAGTACGAACAGCTCAAGGTAGCATGGGACCAATTAGCAACACAATGCAAAGAACAGGACAAGAAACTTAAAGATACTCTAAAGCAATGGACCGAAAGCCAGAAGACTTTGGATGAGCTCGAAGAATGGTTGAAAATCAAAGAAAACCAGGTCAGAGACCAAAGCCTCAAAAGTAATCTGGAGGCTAAGATTGCTCACCTACAAAAAGTCAAAGAAATTCAGAGCGAACTTGCTTCAAGAAGTGCTGATTTTGCTGCATTGACCGACACGAAACAGAATGTAGCCACTGAATCTGAGCTTACAAATAAGACATCTAAGTTGGCAACGAGATACCACACACTGAACAATCTTGTGAACGAAATCATTTCTAAATACGAAGTATTCGTATCAGAACACCAGACATTCGAAAATGAATACAACAACATGGAGAACTGGCTCATGGGAATGCTCGGTGAGCTTGGAGATCTCAACGAAATCGTCGGAGACTATGCTGTCTTACAAGAAAAGCAAAACAAAGCTAAAGAACTTTACGAGACCAGGAACAAGAAAACTCCTGCCTTTGAAGAATTCTTAAGTTTAGGCGAAAAACTGTATACACATACCAGCCCAGATGGTAGAGAAGTTATTCGTCAAAAGATCCGTAAGATAAGGACACTGTGGGATAGTTTTGGAGACAGCTTCCAAGAAACTGTTAACAAGTTAGACCAGTGTCTTTTACAGTTCTCAGACTTCAGCCTCGCTCAAGAACAACTAACCAAATGGCTGAAGGATGTAGAAAGGGCGATGCAAAAACACACCGAGCTCAAGGCTTCTCTTGAAGAGAAGAAGGCTCAGCTGCAGAACCATAAGATTATGCACCAAGAGATAATGACTCATCAACAATTAGTTGAATCTGTTTGTGATAAAGCCCAACAGCTAGTTGACCAGACACATGACGCTTCTTTGAATGTGTATCTACAATCTATCAAGCAGTTGTTCCAAAACATTGTAACTAAGTCTCAGAATCTCCAAGACAATTTGGAGGACTGTGTGAAGAGACACGAAGATCTTGTCCGTCTCATTCAACAGTACAAAGAATGGCTCGGCTCACAGTCTGAGAAATTGCTCGATATAGAAAATGCAACCGGTGAGAAACCAGAAATCATCAGGAAACTGCAATCGGCCATCGCATTGAAGGACATTGAAAAAGTTGGTTCCACCAAGTTGGATGAAATCAGAGCAGTCTTCTCGAATGTCAGCAAGAGTACGTCGGAAGCTGGTAACATCGCTATCAAAGCTGAAATCGACAACTTACATGAACAACTGCGTAATGCTGTCGAAAACATTGTTACCTCAGAACAAAAACTCAAACATACATTGGAGATTTGGAACAAATTCGATTCTTCAATAGAGTCTATTACAGAATGGCTAAAAGACATGGAATCGAAATGCCGAGACCAAAGCCTTTGCTCTACTCTGAAAGACAAAGAAGCTCAGTTGCAACGGTATGTTGATCTACGTAATAACATCAACGCTAAAGAAAAGGAAATTGATGCTTTCGTCGATGAATCTCACAGTCTGATCCAACTTAGTGGAACAGAAAGACTTAAGCCTCTGGTTACTCAAGTAAGCAGCCGTTACCAACAGCTGCATCTCATTTCCAAGGAAATTGTCAACCACTGGTCAGAGCTTGTCGCTGATCACAGGAAATATGTTCAGCTTCGTAGTGAATTCGATGCTTGGCTGAAACCATTAGAAGAACAACTTTCACAAATGGTAACAAAAGAAGACAAACTGAGCATCGAAAGCAAGGGCAACAAACTCCAAGTGTTTTTAATGGAGAGAGAGAATGGTGAACACAAGATTGGAATACTAACCACTGCTGGTGATAAAGTGTTACCAGAGACAGCTGCGAATGGCAGAGAAAACATTCGCGCGGAAATAAGAGCCCTTAGAGAGAGATGGGACAAACTCAACGATACTATCCTCCAACAACAGAAAGAATTCGAATCTCAGACACTGCAATGGTCAAGCTATCAAGACGTTCTGCAACAAACACTGTCTTGGTTAGACGAAAAAGAGAAAATAGTGGACGGCGAGGAAAAGGCTGTATTAAACTCAGCACAAGAGATCAAATCCAAGTTACTGAAGAACAAGACACTGTTACAAGAAATATACTCACACAAGAGAGTTATAGAAACAGTCACTGAAAAAGCCAAGAGTGTTTCTGCTACTCTTCACTCAGGAAAAGGAGAGAGTGATGAAATGAACGCTATCATCAAATCAGTGTGGGACAGATACAATGCTTTGACAAACAGGCTGACAGGAATCATTGACAGACATGAAAGCACGTTTGATATCTACCAACAATTTGCCGATCAGCAGAAGTCACTGCAAGATTACCAGAAGCATCTTTGGGACCGTTTGCACCTATTATCAGATTTCAGCGGTAACAAAGCTGCTTTGCAAAGTAAATTGACTAAGATACAAGAACTATTAGATGCAATCCCAACTGGAAACAATAAATTGAAGATGCTATCTGACTTAATAGAGAAGAACAACGCAAGGCTTTCACCTAGAGGCAGAGATGGTATGTCTCGAGAGTTAAGTCTCCTCCGAGCCGATTTAGAGAAGTTTACCGCGACTGTTCATGATGTCAAACGTGGCATTGAAGATAAGATTCAGCAATGGGTCGAGTTTGACAGTGCCAACGATCGCCTCCAACACTGGTTGACGGACACGGAGATGAGTTTGAAGACCTACACACCCAAAGCTACCCTGGAAGAGAAGGTGGATCAACTGAACAAATATCAGGTAAGCATTTTTGTTAATTGACTTGTTTTACTCAACTTTACTTTATACTGTTTATAAAAATAATACATTTTGAAACAGGATTTATGTAAAGCGATTGATAATCACGACAATGATTTGAGCGCAGTCATTACTTTGGGCGAAGCCTTGGACCAAGTAAGAGTTGATGAGAGAAGTAATCTTTTGTCGTCAGCACCGTAGGATATAGCCTAATTTTCAGTAGAAATCTAATTTCACGAACGCAATATTTATACAAATCTAACAACAAAATTATATTTGTACTTACATATTCGTATGTTGTGTATAAATCAAATACTTCAAGTTTTGACTTTTAATTTATATTTTATACTAATATAGAAGCATTGGTGGTTGGTACTTCTAATGCTGATAAAAGTTTATTTTAAAAAATTCTAACTATCTCGATGATGGTACTAATAGTAGTTGTCGTAGTTCAGTTTAATAGTAATCCTCCTTGAATATTTCTACATAAAAATAACTCGGTTTAATTTTCAGGCTATCTTGGGTAACCTGAAGAAGACGGAGAATGACGTCGACAAATTAACCGACGAATTCAGTGACCTCATTGAGAATTGTAACGATACTAGGATCACAATGAATCTGCAACAGATGACGTCACGATTCCAGTCTGTACAGTCGACTGCAAAGGAGCTTGTAAAGAAATGCGAACAAGCCGTCAATGACCACAATGCCTATCAAGAGAAGTACAACCAATGCACTGATTGGTTGAAGGCAGCGCAACAGAAGTTTGAAGAATGTAAAGAAAACTTATCTAACACACCTGAAGGTATTAGCGCTAAGCGTGAAAGTCTCAACGACTTGCTTAGTCAAAGACGCAATGCTACACTCCTTGTTAATAACACCTTTGAATTGGGAGAAAAACTGTATCCTTCCACATCTCCTGAAGGCAAGGAAATTGTTGAACAACAGCTCCATGAAATCCAACAGGCCATTGACAACCTTTACGATAACATCACAAAAGCCGAGAGAGACCTGGATTCAGAACTTAACAAATGGTCCTCGTTTGAAGACAACCTTAAGACCGTAATGTCGTGGTTGACGTCAGCTGAAAAGACTCTACCTAAAGACATTGAACTAAAGGCAACTTTAGATGAAAAGCGTAATCAACTTAATGTCTACAGAACTTTCTTACAAGACGCCATCACCCACCAACAAGACATTGCCGATTTAGAATCTCGTGCTCAAACACTTCCCGATGTTAGCAAAGATATTGCTAAGGAAATCAATCAACTCAAACAAAGGCATGAAACTATTTTGGCAAGAGCTAAATCCTTCGTTGAGCAGTATGAAGCTATTGTCAACAATCACCAACAATACACTAAAGCTGTAAAAGAATTGGAAGAATGGGTTGAAGCTACACACAACACAGCCCAACTCTGGGGCGATGTCAATCTAGAACGAGTAGCACTAAGCAGCAACTGTGAAAAACTCAAGTCTCTACAACTCAACTTATCCGAAGAAAAGAACCGTATCGATAAAATACGTTCTCTAGGTGAGAAAGTTCTACCAGGAACCATAAGCACTGGACAAGCAAATGTCAGAAACCAGATTGATGCGTCTCACCAAGAATGGGAAGGCCTTGTATCATTCATCAGTAAGACAATCGAGGCAATGGAAAACAAGATACAACAATGGAATGAGTACGAGAATATGAAAGATCAATGCTTGACATGGATCAGGAATACTGACAATCAAATTCATGCTGTGGATTTAAAAGCAACTTTGCCTGAGAAGCAGGAACAGTTCAAAAAGTTCCAGGAGCTGCAAGGTGAAGTGCGAGCTAAAGAACTCGAGATTGATAACATTACCGAGAAAGCGCAGCACTTGCACACTGGTGTGTTCGGACCGCGTGCATCACAGATTTCAGATCTATCCGTGAAGTATCAAACTCTTTCACAAAAGGTTAAGGATCTGACTAACAGATGGCAACAGTACGTCAAGACCCATCAAGAATTCGCCAGCAATGTCACTGAATGCTCGCAATGGATCGAAGAACTCAGAGACAAACTGGACTTCTGTGCCGACTTGAGCTCTTGCTCGCAAGATGACCTAGAAACTAAATTAGTACTAATCCAAAACTTGTTACTTACAAAGGATGAAGGTTTTACTAAGGTACAATCACTCGTTGAATTAGCCCAAAACGTTATGGCTAATACTGCGCCAGCTGGTCATGAAGCTATCAACAACTCATTAGTTGCCTTACAAGAACAGTGGTCGGCGTTATTGTCCAGAATGATTGAAACCAAGAACATGCTGGACGACTCAGTCACGAAATGGGCTGGATTCCTCGAACAGATACAACTCATTGAGAAGAGCAACATCTATCTCGAGAACATGTTAACTGAACTAACGCCTTATGAGGCATCTATGACAGACAAGAGGGCACAGCTTGAGAAACTAAAGGAAGTAGAAGAGAAAGCCCGTTGTGATCGTCTAGACGTAGATACATTAAAGGCTAAAGCAGCTGAAATGATTGCTAGTGGCCAACAAAACCAAGCCGCGTCTAAGGCTCAAGAAACATTGAGCAAATTTGACAATTTATACGACAAGATCAAGAAACTACTTGCCGATCGCGAGGAACAGTACAAAGACCACAGACTATATAAAGAAGCTCATGATGAACTTATCCAGTGGCTGGGCAGAGCTCGTGAAAAGGTGCCTTCCCTTAAATCCAAACCATTAAGCGATAAACTGGCGATTGAAAATTCAGTAGCGCCTCTTGACGCCTTGATCAACAAACAGGCTCAAGGAGAACTATTATTAGAACATCTGCAACACACCGGTCAGGTCGTTCTTGCCAGTACATCGCCTGATGGCCAAACTGTCATCAAGAATGAAATGAAGGCATTGAAGGAAAGCTTCGACGATCTGTTTAATGAAATCAAACAACAGAAGAGCCAACTAGAAGAAACAGTCAGCCAATGGCGAGAATACAAAGATGAGTATGAAAGACTGTCTGATTGGTTACAACAGAAGGAAATCCTCATCAAGAATCAAAAACTACTCCTACTAGGAACTTCTAAAGAAAAGGGTGCTCAAGTCAATGAAGTCAAGGAAATAGTCGACCAGCTGAACAAAGGAAAAGCTGACATTGAGAAATTCAACGCTTCAGCTGCTGGTCTTTTAGCTTCACACTTGGACACCTATGTCAACAACCAGCTACGTCACCTGAACTCTAGGTATCAAGTGTTAGTGAACATGGCTAATGATGTGCTCAAGAAGGTTGAAACCAACTACGAACAACATCAGACCTATGATGACAATTACGCAAAGACCAAGAAATGGATCGATGACGCTTGGGATATCACTCGCAGTGGTAGTGATACTGGCAGCAATAGCAGCAAGGAAGCCCTGCAGAAACGTCTCGAACAGATCGAGGACTTGCTCAAACGTCGCGAACAAGGCCAAAACTTAGTCCATGCAACCGTCAACAGCGGAGAGAAAGTCCTTAGAAACACAAGATCTGATGGCAAAGACAAAATCAATACCGAACTAAAAGAACTGCAAAACGAGTGGGACCGTCTTGTCAAGAAGATGAGTACCGCCAAGGTCCATCTGGAAACAGCATTACTCCAATGGGCCGACTACAGCTCAAGCTATTCACAACTGCAGCAATGGATATCCGACAGAGAAGCAAAACTCCAAGAAGTGTGTGAACAAAAAGTCGCCAAGTCTAAGAAGGGCCAAGACCGCCTCGCTGGTCTCACGGCTGGTCTAAGCTTAGGCGAGCGGAAAGCCACACTCCGTCAAACAAACAATATTGTGCAAGATATCGTTTCGTTTGAACCCATGATTCAGTCTGTAACTTCTAAGGCTTCAGAACTTATGCAACAGGCTCCGGCGTCTGAGATCACCAGCAAATACGAGACTCTCTCAAAACAAGCTAAAGACTTGTATGAGAAACAGAGAGAGACAGTAGAACAACATCAAGCGTTTATTGATGCTGGCTCAGACTTCGTCCAATGGATTAGGGCTGCTAGAGAGAGACTAGGAAAGTGCTCTGATGCGACTGGGGACAAGGAATCTTTAAGTAGTAAGATATCTCAACTCAAAGTGTTGGAAAGCGAACTGCCTGTAGGTCAAGCAAAGCTGCAGAAAGCTCTGGAACAGGGCGAGATATCCTGCGGCTTGGCTGACCACGAAGATAGAGAGGATATTGAGGAAGAAGTAGCTCTTATGCAAGAAGAGTACGATACCTATGTGTAAGTACAGTTTTTTTCTTAATAAGGCTTATTTGATTGATTTATAGGGGTAATTTATTCACCACCTCCATACTCGTAAAAATGACAACTTTTTTTATTTTTAACTCAAACTAAATGTTTGTTTGCTAATAGTGCAAACAATATAACAAAAACTGTAAAAGCTTAAAAAAATACCAAGTTATAAACGTTTTAAAGTAAGTGTTAGACAAGGACAGCAATATCGTAGAAGTGACGAAGTGACGACTATGTAACTTCATACTAGCGCCATACATCGTCCGTACCGCGCGACAAGGACGGGAATAATCCCCACCAAAAACTATTAAAACGTATAGATTCTTCAAATTTACATCGATTGAACGATTTTTTTGATTATCTCATTTTTAGGATGCCTGCTTCGAAATTACATTATTTAATCGAACATTTTTAATATTAGTCATCATCCCTACCTGGCATTCTTTCATACTTTTATTGTTGCTTTTAATAATTATATGCGGTATTGTGCCTATCCGGAGGCGTTGAAATAGGACATTTTAATTTCAATCATCTTACGAGGTCTTTTAATAAAATATGTTTGTGTTGCGTGTTCTATAATAAATATACTAAATCTAATCATTTTAATATGGTTGATTAAATCTTTCTTTCCATTCAACAGTGAACAGCTCAACAACACCAAGGCTTTGATCGAGGGAGGTATCGTAAAGTGGACTGAGTACGAAGAGCAATACAAGGAAGCCTTAGACTGGTTGTCCAAGACTGAGAAATTAGTGCAATCCTTCAACAAACTGCAGAATAACTTGGAACAGAAGAAAGTTGTTCTTGAGGAGTTCCAGGTAAGAATTGGATCTATTATTTTTCAAATTTCTGCAAGGCGTCTAAGAAAATGGAGACCCGCGGGGTAATTGCGTACAGTCCGCGAGGCCTAAGCTGAGCTTTGCATTTGTGTGAGTGATACCAATCGCACCAATGGAGAGATGCACAGCGCCTCAGGCTGAACGTGTGACAGTTCCTAGGGCGAAAGGGTGACTGGCGCTCCAGTTGTTTAGCGCGCCCTCGCCCTCCGGTCCAGAGACTCCGTCATAGCGCACTGACTGCATAGAGTACTTTAGTCGACAACAATGTATTTCATGCGACAATTTTATTTCAGGATGACATTGTAAATTAAGCACTCATAGTATTTCGGCCGTAAATTGACCTAAGCAAACCTGTTTGAAAAATCTGCTTTGACGTCGGTAGATGTATTTTGACTAGGTCTACAGCCTATTGTAAGTGGTTGTGCGAGCCGGCCTACGAGTAAAATGACTGATAAAAAAGTATCTACAACATAGCTGTAAGATTGACATAATTTATCAAATATGTTTCCGCATCCTAAACCTAGGTATTTCTTCCAGGGACACCTCCAAATGCTATTCGACTGGCAAGCAGAGCTGGACAAGCTGAACGTGCGCGCACAGACCCTGCTGGAGACCTGCGCAGACACCAGGATATCCAACGGCATCACACAGCTGACCACCAAGTATAACGCGCTGCTGTCACTGGCCAAGGAGGTTATGAAGAGGCTTGAACTTCATTATCAAGTAAGATACGGTTCCTTTTTATGCCTCATTATTTATCTATGAAGAATCAGAATCATTTATTTATAAAACATAGGTTAAACTTCATGGTCTTTTATAATAATTTTGGGTTGCGATATGTCTTGTCATTCCAGTTGTATTGCCAGTCTACAGAGTCCTCTTATGATCTGACCATGTTTATTCTCGGATTTTTACACTTTGACATGACGTGAAAATTTACTTTGTAAAGTATTATAATATTTTAATTATTGTGAATGTGAAGGCAGTGTGGATTTGTTGTTTTTTTTTATATTATCTCAATCTATTTTTTATTTTTAAAATTAGTTTTAATCATGGTCTGGCAGTTTGAGCAATTTATGCGGCCTACCCAAATGTCCTTTCTTTGGTAATGTTCGTCGAATCGTTGAGCTCCATATGTGTTGTGTTGAGCTGCATGATTACTGACAAATGCACTGACTGGACAGGTCCACTCATTCTGTTTGGTTCTTTCCTCAAAAGACCATTTCAGACATCAATCCACATGGTCTTCAAATGACCTGACCAAGATTATGTCTGGACTTTAAAAGAGACTGTGACCTCTGAGTTTGTTTTGGCGTTTCTTCTCAGAGTAGTCAGATAGGAAACGCCGATCTCATCTACTTTTAAAATAGTATTGACGTGTAAAAGTGTTTGTAAAAACCTACTTACAGAAATAAAATCATTTATCATTTATCATTGATGACATACAAATATCAGTGAAGATTACATGAACTAAAGACAATCAAAATCCACCATAGAAAACCAACAAATAATAATAATAACAAAACAAAAGAATAAACGTTAGATTAGTAATCGTTACAGTGTTATATCATTTATATAATCATCTAGGGCATGGTAACATTAATTTCGTAATAATTTATGTAGGAAAACATTTTTTTAATGGCATGCTTCTTACGACATCGGGTATTTTGTTATAAATTTTGGGAGCAACACTAAAAACGCTCTTTTTCATTTATGATGTACTTCATATTGTAGTACATACTTGGTTTTTAAATTGACTACGGATTGGAGTCTTCTTAACTGCTGACAATTTAGTAACAAAATGAGGATTTGATTTTACAAACAATGAAGTTTCCAGTATATATGTATATAGCTGGTAACTTTAAAATCTTAAATTTCTTAAAGTAGGGACGCAGTTGTCTGTTCGTTTTAAGTTACACATTTCGCAGTTCCCTGTTTGTTGGAAAAAACATTGCTGCGCGTACAAAATCAGAAAATGAGCTTGTTTCACAGTTTCCTGATAAACGATATATTAATATTGTACGAATAGACCCTATTCCTAGACACTATTATTTATGCCAGATTAAGAATCCAAACGAATAATTTTTCGTTGTGAGTTGAAAAAACAGTCCAACAAACACTGAATGAAAAACAAACTAACACACAAACTCAAACAAGCAACACACGTAACACGAATATATACTATTTCATTTCTTTTTTGGAAGTCTGTTCTATTAAAAAAATGGTGTTTAACAATTTGAGTCTCCTTTAAATTCAGAACACACATTGGTTTTCACGGCTTTTCTTACAAATCACACCTTATACAGGAACACCAACAACACAACGCTCTGTACGGCGAATGCCAAGACTGGCTGGACAGGACTCGAGAGAAACTCAACCAATGTGCTGAGATACCCAACAACCTGGCTGAAGTGAATAGCAAACTCAATACCGTGAAACTGTTGCGGCAATCTTTGGAGCAAGGCCAGAACAAACTGAGGTATGTTCTCTACGGTGACTGTCTTACTTTTCCAACCTGTACTTACAGAGGGCCTCAATTAATGGTATTCTTTTTCTAAAATCGATATGCTTCACTATGATAATACGCTATGACCTATAATCACATGACATTTCGATAGCTTATGTCAACCCCATACACTTTATGGCTTTTCTACTAGCGTCATCGCTAATCGAATTTCACAAATGTTACTTGGTCTAGGCCCTCAGATTCGAAACACAGATCTATATGCCATGCATACCCTCTGGGTCTTTTGTAATGTATATTGGCGAAACTTCAAAGAGAAGTGAGTACCTAATCGCCCTCAATTAGCGATAAAATAAAAAATGTAAAAAGAAGTAACTACGTGCATGTGATTAAGACTTACGTTTTTTATATTTCGTTTTTTTTTCTTGCACACGTTTTACATACAGATTCAGTCTGTGATTTTTCACTAATAATTTTAAAAGGCCCTGTATACCAGTAGGTATACACAAAAAGATCTACCTAACATAATTAGTAGCTTTTTCCCTAGTTAAATTATTCTGTATGCTGTATCTGTTGAAGTCATATTGGCAATGGTAACTGTTCTGAAAACCACCGTTTTGGTTCTGTTTTGAACATGTTTCTCAGCATTATGCTGAGCAAAAGGTTAAAGGCAGGCTTAAGTGGTGAGCAATGGTCGCTTTGCGCGAAACTAACGCATTTGTGACCCAGCTGTTTTCGATCATAACGTTAATTCTTGTATTTTCATTCGTTCTAGGTACCTTCTAGAACTTAAAGAGAAGGTGATAATGAACACAGAACAAACTGGAGCAGCCAAGATCCAGGAGGATACTGATAACTTGAAGCAAGAGTTTGATAAGCTGATCGCAGACCTGCAGGACGTCAGGAATAAACTGACCAGTAGGGCCTCGCAGTTTGACGACATTTCTAAGGTGAGAACACGGGTTTTTGAAAAGGAAACGTTTGAAAGTAACATGTTTAAACTATTGATGTTCTTGTGTTTTTTTCTCTGAAATGATTTAAAAGCTAAATCATTTACAGCTCTATTTAATAATCAAAGGCGTGGCTAGTGCATTGCTTTGGCAATGGCTGAGTGAACGGTTTATGTCGCAGGTTCAAACTCCACACTAAAAAATCGTTTAATTTGCTTGACCTGCAAATAGTATTTATTTATTTATATATACTTTATTGTACACCAAAAAAATACATAACAAAGAAATAAATAGTAATTGAGTTCGATTGCCCGGTTGATGGCAATAGGTTCGCCTCTTATAACATGGAATTTAAACATAACTGGCAAAATGTGGGTGTAAAAAGACCCATCACATCTGTCGTCGTCGCTGCCGTCAAATAAGATTTCTCTAAATTAAACTAAGTAACGTTGCACAAAAGTAATGGCTAGGAGACTTTTATTTTTGATGTATAAATTAGCTGTTTGCGGTAGTGCGCAATGTAACACACGTAAAATATTGTGCTAATGGGTGCATGCAACGGTACCGGGGTCGTGGGGGTATTTAAACTTGTGTTATAACAAGAGATCTTATATTCGGATGCATATTCACCTAAAGTTGAGATTTTGACTAATATGGAATGTGCTTTAGTATCGGAAAAATCCCGCGGTTCCGGAATCAACAGATTTTGTGTTTTTTTTTCTGATATTGAATTGAATGCATCCTACCTCATTTTGTACAGAATCCCGGGGTTTTAAAATTTTTTTCGAAGTCGCTTTCATACTATACACCCGAATAGTTATGCATTCCCGTTTTTTTTTATAGAAATATATTTAAAGAAGCCACTTCCATCCTTTCTTATTAAAAATAACTCTAAGTAAATTTTCATCCGAATATCCGATCTCATGTTCTAACATTAGAAACGCCAATAAAAGTTGGAATTCCGACATTCAATATCAGCGTAACCAGAAGTTTCCCAGCTATCACAATCAAAGGTCTTTTATTCTATCTGAAATTTCTCAGGTTTAGATTTGTACCAGGTGAAATCAAAATTAAAAGTCTTTTATTCTAATTAGGCTCAGAATCAGCACTTTTTGAACTTCAAAATGACATAAGACAGTCCCCCGGCACGCCCGCCCTTCACCTCTTCCCAGTGCTTTAGCTGGAGGAAGAAGTGGCGCAACAACCTGTCCAGCAGCACAGCGGTCCGATCAGTTAGAAAAAACAATGTCAGTATGATCCAGTACAAAAAAAATACAATGACGAGAGACAAGTGACTCTCGGCTTAGTTACGTGTCGTTTTACACCCGTTAGGTACCTATATCTCTACCTAATCCTTCGGGGATTAAAGGCTTGATGTTATGTGATGTTACTCATAAATCCTTAAATTTCCAGATCCATAAACTCCTAGTAGAATGGCTGGACGACATTGACCAGAAGATCCAATCAGACGACTCCCTCCTGCAAGACTTATCAGAGAAGAAAGCCAAGCTGGAGAAGTTCAAGACATTCAACCGAGACATTGATTCTCACAGCGATTTGATCAAGAGACTGAATGAGAAACTTATAGAGGATGCCTCTCTTAAGTCTAAGGGAATTGAAGATACCCTGATGAGGTATGATGGTATCAGGAAGACTGTTAATGAGATGATTGCGGTGAGTAGTTTATGAAATTTTGGTAGAATGTTGGTAGGTGGTAGGACGACTACTAGTAATAGAAATGTTTGAACAAATAATGTAATTTCAAAGAAGGCATGGCAAAATGAGGTAAACGAAGAAATCCGTAAAATCGATGAAAAAATGAAGAAGCTGCACGCTTGAAAGGATTACTCCCGTCCTTGTCGCGCGGTATTGTCCGAATGGATGGCGCTAGCATGAAGTCACATAGTCGTGACGTCACTTCTACGATGTTGTCTCTGTCTAACAGTTATTTTAAAACGTTCATACATTGTTTTTTTTTTAAGCATAACACTTTTAAAATATTGTTTGCACTCTTTGAAAACAAATATTTTTAGGAGTTAAAAATAAAAATAAATTGTCATCCTCCCCTATTATTTTTAAACATTTGGACGGTACCTACTAGATATTGGCGGACTAAAATAATGAGACAACTGGGTGGATTGCGGGCTTTTTAGTACCACACAAATGTTTTTGCGGTTGTCTAATTGACTTGGGACACTATTTTCTTATTTACCTATAAATCAGCCTCGGAAATGTAGATAACGTGTCTACTTTAAAAAAAGGATTACTCATTTTGGTTGTATTGTTGAAAAAGAAATAAGCCTATATTTTTAAATAAAAAAAGAACAATGTATTGGTATTTTAATCATTTGAAACAACAACATTTTCCACAGAAACTGGAGGACTACGTGAACTCCCACATTCAATACAAAGAATCCTACGACAACTTCTACGACTGGATAAGGAACTGCAAGATCGAGATCCAACAATGTTCGGACTCACACGGAGAAAAAGACTCCGTACAAAAGAAACTACAAAAGGTCAACCAAATCATCGAAACTTTACCTAAAGGCGAGGCACTTCTCAAAAAGGCAATAAGCCTTAGTAACGCAGTGCTAGAAACTACAGGCAACGAAGGCAAAGATAACATCAACCAAGAGATTAAACAGTTGAAGATCGAATGGGAGAATCTCCAACAGATTTGTAAGGATACGAAGAAATTGCTGGAGAAGTGTTTGTCTGCCTGGTCTGATTACCTAGAGACTTCGGAAAAGATGACCAAATGGGTGAAGGAGTTCGATAACAAACTGAAGACAGTGCAAAAGGTGGACAAAATCACACCTGAGCATCTTGATAAGTGTCGCGTGAGTATTTAATTGAGTTCAGTTCGTTTTTTTTTAAACCTGGTTATATGTTCAAGAAACTAATTACTATATCAGAACGTTAATATGCACACATGGCTTTAAAAACAACAACTTTAAGTGGCAGACACGACGCTTTATAAAACTCTTTTTTTATCGGTGAGCTATATCTCTGCCCCCTATAATAAAATACAGCTACAGAATTTTCATAAAACAATACAAGTTGACTTACGTATTTGATAATCGTAGCTATTTACAAAATTCAAAACTATTTAAAGTCAAAGTAAAAGCATTTATTTCAAATAGGCACCTAGAAGGCACTTTTTAAGACAACATTTCCAGTCGCCCCTTCCAAAGGGTAGTTTCGTATGGAGATGAATTCGCAAGAAACTCCACCGTTACTCTTTTAAAATTATTTACAATATATTGAATATGTTAATTATATAATTATATTTAAAAACGATGGTAAAGTATTAGTACCAGTTAGTTATCTTTGTATATTTTACTAAAATAACGGTTTTATTACAGGAACTTCTGTCCGAAGCATTAGGACACAAACACGTCTTAGAAGAACTAAACGACAGGTGTGAAAACCTAATGGAACAGAGTGCTTGCGCCTGGGTTCGCGACAAGACAGTCAACTTACAAACAGAATACACTACCTTACTCACCAAGATTCAAGGTCTAGTTTCCAATGGGGAGAAGAATTTGTCTGATCATACTGAGTTCATCAAAGCAAAGGAAGATCTCCAAAAATGGTTGGAAACAGCTCATGGTACTATTCAAGATTCTATCGGAGTTGGTGACATTGAAACAACTAAAGATAAACTAGAGACAGTGAAACTTGTAAACAACAGAATGACGGAAGGTCATCACTTGCTTGTAGTCCTACAAGAAGCTTTCAAGAAGGCTCTGAACAACACACCACCTGAAGAACAGGACGGTCTTCGCAACGACGTGAAGATCTTACAGGAAAGCTGGGACCAACTGAAAATAGACCTTAACTCTATCACAGCACAGCTCAAAGCAGCCATTGGCAAATGGGAAGACTTTGAAGAATCCAAAAAGAAGATGGACCAATGGATCAAGGATACTGAACAAAACTTGGACAAGGTACCTCCTACAGGCGGAGAATTAGGAGAAATGAAGACTCTTCTGGAGAAATACAAGCATATTGAAGACGAAATTGATAACAAAAAGCCAGAATTAGACAGACTCAAGAGCGAAGCAGCTGAATTAAGCTCCTGGGCAAAGAAACCCGCCATCAAGGAATCTGTAACAGAAATCGAAAACAAATGCAAAGCATTACGCGCCAAATGCGCCGCGAAGAAAGCCGACCTCGAATCTGATATCAAAGATTACAACAACTATCATCAATCTTTGCAAGACACTGAGAAATGGCTGTTACAAATATCCTTCCAACTTATGGCCCACAATTCCTTATACATCGCTAATAGGGAGCAGACTGAAGAACAGCTAGCACAACATGCCGTTTTACTCGACGATATACAGAAATACAGGTCAACCTTAGACGAATTAGAAGGCAAAGGTCAAGCCCAAATCGAACGCTACGAGAAAACAACGCCATCTATTCGCGAAACTGTTGGAAAACAGTTAAAGAATGTCAATGACAGTCACAAGAGTCTGTTGGCAACTGCATTACAGATCGAAAGGCGTCTGAGAGAAGGTTTGGCCAAGTTCAAGGAGTATGAAGATACATTGGAGAGTATTTTGAATAACTTGGATGAAATGGAGCCGGCGATCACTGAGCTTGACATTGAGATTGATGGGTTGTCGCATGGACGTGATTTACTGGATAAGGCTAGGGTGAGTTCCAATGACTTATTATTAGAGATCGGATATTAGGATGCGCATTTACCTGAAGTAATTTTTTCACTATGAAAGCCCGGTAGGAAGGCAAGGAAGGCATTTAAAAAACCAGACAATCGAAAAAAAAATGCTAATTCTATGTAAATATGATGAAGCTACACGCTTTAAAAGTTTTTGGAGAGGATTATTCCCATCCTTGTCGCGCGGCATGGATAATGTATGGCGCTAGTATGTAGTTACATAGTCGTGACGTCACTTCTAAAATAGTGCTGTCCTTGTCTAACACTTATTTTAAAACGTTTTTTTTTCAAACTTATTTTAAAATGTTTCGATGTAGCAGCACAAAGTATTTTTTTTTCTCCGTTGGTGTAATTGCCAGTAGGAGAAAATAAATAAATAAATTGAGATAGGAACCAAAAAACCGTCATCGTATCCTCATGACATAACGTTACTATAACCTTCCCCCAGGGTCTCCACAACCGCCTGCAAACGGAGAAGACCCGTCTGTCGGCCGCCGTGGCCGCGTGCTCGGCGGCGGCGGCGTCAGTGTCGCGGCCGTCGTCGCCCGCCGACACGGCGCCGCTGCCCATCCCGCCGCGGGAGCTGCACGTGCGCGCCAGGATAGAAGACCTCATAGACCAGGTACTGAAGGCTTCTTCTGACATACTCGCTTCCGAAGTTTTAACTTCCTTTTGATGTGGTTTACTTAAATAAGTTTGTGTGTTGAATGTGACGAGAGTCGTGTTGCATTGGTTCAGTTAGGGTATAGGTCATTTACATAAATATCCACATGATCTGAAGATTATGTCTGGACTTTAAAAGACATTGTGTCCTCTGAGTTTGTTTCGGCCTTTCTTCTCAGAGTACTCAGATAGGAAACGACGAACTCATCTAGTTTTTAAAATAATGATTGGCGTGTTAAAGTATTTGTACTAAACTCCTCACAGAATCCTTTATTACGTATAGGAGTTTGGTTTAAATGAATTTGGCCTTAATATTAGTTGTTAGAATACTATAAAAAAGTCCTTGTTAGAAGCGTAAGTATTATACACTCGTATGTGTAAGAAATGAAGTGTCTTTGAGACAGATCTGTAAAAAAATCTTCTAATAGTCTTGCACTTTATATTAAAGCTACTTATGATAAAGTACCTAAAGAGCGTAAAAGGAGTTTCTTCGTATAAATATTTATGTGTTCAAAATGGCTATTCTAGGCTAATTATAGATAAAAATACTTACGGCTAAGCTTCGTAATATATAAGTAAATCCTAAACTATTTGCATGTAGTACAAAAGAGTAGGCTCTCAAGATAATCTATAAAGGCTCTTTAAATTTGTATGAATAAATTAACTTTTTGGTCATACTCCTGCTGATGCAACGCGATTCTCATAACTTAGTATAAAAACTGAATGATCTGCAAATAATTTATAATAATAAATCTATGCTTATAAGTTCGCCAGGTCGACAAAACGAACAGAACCAACGTTTTTGATGTAAGATAAGATCTCTTATTAATAATAATTAATAATTATTACAAAATAGTTAACATTGTTGTAGATAGACTGTAGATAGTACAATAATAATGTAAAGGCTTTATCGTTGGCAATGTAACTTTTGTGCACCTGGTTTTGTCTGAATCGAGATTAGTATGGAATTATTAACTTATTGGAGGTTAAGAACTTTCCAATTTAGTGTAACATGGATCGGGAACTTAAAGAAAAGTGCAACAGTCTTACCAAATAAAAAAATTGGTGTCAAACTTTTGTTTACTTACGTTTTTCACGTTATTAAATGCGTTGTTAATGTCTTATTCTTAATCAGGCCGGTTTTTTTTTCATCTAAAGGAAAAACTAAAAAAAAACTAAAAACTGCTGAAACTATTTGTCAAAATCATAATTTGTGGAGCAATGTTTTGGTATTTGCAACTAAACAAAACGCTGATTAATAAAAACTAGGCGCTTGAAAAAAAACAACAAAGAAACATTCAATCGTACAGTCCGCGAGGCCTAAGCTGCGCTTGGCATTCGTGTGAATGATTACCAATCGCACCAATGTGATCGCACGAGGGACGTACAGCGCCTCAGGCCGATTGCCAAGCAAAGGAGCGTCGCTTTGTGCACTTACACAAATGCAAAGCTCAGGTTAGGCCTCGCGGACTGTACTTCCCCGCACGTTTTACACTAAATTGAATATTTTGGTAAATACAAAGTTATTTCTAACACTAACAATCTCTAGTCAGACAGATAAGAGGCAAGCACTCTTTGTATTAAGTACCGACAACAGGCACGTATAACATTTTTCACTTAACTAATATATGATCAAATAATACCACTCTACAATGTTGAATTGAATGCTTCTGCTACATGTCACGTTTGAAATGAGAAATGACCGAGAAAATATATCGATAACCAGAGTTTAGATAACTTGGGAGTTGTAGGAAAAAGTTTGGACTCATAAAAGTTCCTCGATCACTAAGACCGGTAATGTGGATTGATTTTACATAACTAGCAAGCCAATCAGAAAATTACTAGGTAGGTAGAGTCAGCCTCAAATAGTTGTTATATCGACAAAACTCATTTGAATGTCTACAATTTGTGTTTTTAGTGTATCAATGTGAAGCTGAAAATAAGTAGGATGTGTAATATGTTTTATGGCTACACATAGATAGAATATTATAGATCACAGTTTGTAGATAATAAATGAATTCTTGTTGAGGCTAGCTGTATAAAGTCGAATTAAACGATTCTGTGGCTCGTAATTTAAGTAGCGATACGTAAGCATGAGTCTTGATTCAATATAAGATTTGATTACCTACAGATTAGTATGAAATCGTTCAGATTTAAATGGAAAATCATGTTTGAAAATTGTTTTAGAATACGGGGCTACCACTTATTTTAATTGCTAGCATATGCCTGCAATCTTAATAAAGCTGTGGCCTTAGTGCTATTTTATATACCTACCTTCTTTCTCGATGGGTTAACGTTAAAGTTTATGAAACGTTAATATTTAAGTTTCCCGTTATTGTCACCAGACGGAGCTCATTCAGTTTCAGTACAAATTGAAGTACCAACCTAAGTATAAAAGTTCGCACTAGGCCCACTGAAGTAGGTTAACATTAAACATACTTTCAATAGGTTAGGAAAAGGTATCCCAAGTACAGGAATTTAGAAATGAAATACTTGCTTTCCAACCAAATAGTATTACGTTTTTTTTTTTACAATTATGTGTCTGCCA
The DNA here is from genome assembly GCA_963555695.1 of Dasypolia templi. NCBI lineage: Eukaryota > Metazoa > Arthropoda > Insecta > Lepidoptera > Noctuidae > Dasypolia > Dasypolia templi. The sequence goes on along the minus strand of OY743137.1, from coordinate 3,469,173 downwards.
GTTTAGTTTACTAGTTATCCAATTTATTCGAATATTTTCTCTGTCAACCCAAAAAATCTATTAATCTGTACCTACATACTAACCCGCACTGTTTTGATGTCTGTGTGTGATGCATGGTTTGTTTATAGAAGCAAGTGAGCGATATAGGGAGCGCGGCACGCATTGACCTTATTCTAAGGACGCTTGAGGCACCAGAGTTCGTTCAAAAGCTTTCGACTTTCGAAACCAAGGTAAGGATGGTTGTTTGTGGATTAATTTTGCAATCTGTCCTCAATAGGACAATTTTAAACAGAGTTATTCCAAGCGTAATTCTAGTTGCCTGTTGAAGTATACACTTACTTTTTTGCGACCTATCGTAGAAAGATAAACATCTGAATTCTGCCATGTTAAGAGCACCAGGGGGCCTAAAAACGCAACAGTAAGCAATTCTTATAAATGCGATTCATTTCCTGAATGCCATTCAAAATTATCAAACACATGAATTGCGTGCTATATATGAATGGTACGCAGATAATATTATGAATTATCAGTTTGTGACCATTTTACGATTTTTAATATGATTCATAATTATTTCCTAATATGATTCTGCCACAGTGGCCTTTTTACGTCCCCTGGACACTTTCTTTGAAGGAATCAGCCATATTTTCTTCTATGTGCAATATACTACGATCACCAGGTTATATTGCCCCAACTGTATTTAGAAACTTGTTGTTTTTCTCGTTGTTCTAAATTCATAGGTACTCTGTAGCTTTTGAAGACTCTTTCAATCTCTTAATTCACATAGTTACAAGCTTATCAGCAGCAAGTATAATATCCACATAATCAATGTTTTACACTAAAGGCAGCACCATTATCGCAGCTCTGCACTTTTACACAAAACCGTCTAACATTTATCATCACCGCACAGGTACAAAGTCACTTGGAGGAATTAGGAGACGCTGTCCATGGCATGGAAGAGGCCATGAAACAAGTCCTAGAGATCCAGGAATGGATTGCGGTCCACACTGCATTGGCCCGCGATTGGCTCGCCAACCCATCCAAATTGAGGCCTGACGCTGCTAAGCAGGATATGGCAGCCATGAATGATGCTTTGGCTTCTCTTAGTGAGAAGAGGAATAGGCTGCTAACTGAGATTCCTACTGAAGGTAAGTGAACTAATTGTAATTCACTATTGTGTTATTTTTTTCAAATTCCATTTTTTATAATTCAAAATGGTAGACTGTCATATCGGGTACAAAGTATCTAAAGATAAACATGAATTGTGACACACCAATAAGGCTATTTTGTTTCAACGTGTAATTAATTTACCAAATCTGACACTAATATAAACATTAGTAAACAATATAAATATGACATTAATTTACCAATTGCTATTATTAACTATATGATTTATTATAAAAGTACTTGTGTTACTGCTATTCGTGTTACACAATCAGTTACCGCCAGCTAATATTAACAATTGAACATTATAATGGCAATATGTTAAAAACAAAATAAACTGTTATTAGATAATGTTTTTCTTATAATCTGCATGAATTTTTTGGGCAAAAATAAGTTTAATACTATTGCATAACCGACACGTTGAGCTTCAAATAATTCAGACTTGCAATAAATATATCTTTCTATTAACATTTAATGTTACGTTTCATCAATCCGGGACCGGCATCATTTAGGTTTGTATTCAGACGCATAGTAAAATACACACGTTAAATTATGAATTAAAACTATTAATATAAATTGAAATATTTCATTGTTCAGGACTCGAAGACGAAATCAATCTAGAAGAAGAACTAGACAACCTAGAACAAGCTATCCTCAAAGCAATTGAAAGAGAGAAGGGCAACCAAGCAATCATTGACGCCTTCCGCAACAAATGCCAAGAAATCCACGACTTCTTCGATTCCACACTCAAGAAGATGTGTCTGGCTGACAAGGGATCTGGTCTCCCATGTCCTCAGAAGCTTAGCGCTCTTAAGGAACTGTCTTCTGAGTTCGGGCAGGCTGGCAGAGACAAGGTTGATAGTATCAAGTCTGTTGGCTCCCAAGTTATCAATATTGTCAGCAATTTGGAGTCTCAGCAGGTCGAAGAACAAGTAAGTAGTTAATTTATAGATAAACAAATGACAAAACGTGACCGTGACAAATGTTAGTAGTAACAGTGACCTCACCGTGAAATTACTCACTAAACTATTATTGTACCGGAAATTATGGTAGGTATTTTACCTACATACCTCGTGAACTTGTAATTTATTTTTTGTTTATTTTTGTGGCTAGGCAAACTATTAAATCCATTCTTTTTTTTACAGATGAAATCAGTGGAACGAAGGTACAATGACATCGCTAAACGTATACAACGCAAGTTACAAATGCTTGAGATCACCTACAAAGCAATTGATGGGACCAAGAGTGAGGTCAACGCCCAGAACGAATGGATGCAGAAGGAAATCGACAACATCCTTCACCCTGAACCTCTTGGTTACGAGAGCAAGTCAGTCAAAGAAAGACAAAAGAAGGTAGCCAATCTTCTTAAAGAAACTGACGGTAAGAAAACAGTCATTGACTCTTTGGAGAAGAAGGTAAGCAACATCCAAGCTGAACTTGAACCATCTGAACAGATGCAATTAGAGTCTGAACTGTCTGAACTGTCCTCAAAACAAAAGCAATTATCCTCACTTATCAAGCAAGAAATAGAAAGGCTAGGCACATGCGCTGAGGATAGGAAGAAACTTGAAAATGATATTGAAAAGGCGAAGAACTGGCTTAAAGCTAAACTCGCAGATATTAAGAAACTTGGTGGCCCCGTACCTCTAGAAGCTGCTAAGGTTGAAAAAGAGATTGCAGTACATAAAAAACACCAGAGCGAGTTATCTGATTTCCACAACGATACTTTGACTGAGGTGATACGTCAAGGCAATGCAGTTTCTAAAGACTGTTCTCCCGAAGACAGAGCTAAATTACAAGCAATTCTTGAAGATCTGAACAAGTCTTACACCTCAGCGAAGGTTGATATTGACGATAAGCTCGCTGCACTCAACAAACGCTTACAAGGCAGGAACGAATTTGAATCTGAAGTTGCCAAGTGCCAGAGCTGGTTAAATGAAGCCGAAGTAGCTGCCACTCCTGAATTACGTACCACCAGCCTTCCACTGCTAGAAGAACAACTCGCCAAGTTCGAAAAACTCAGCAAAGAAGCTGATGACGTCGAAAAGAACATCAACAAAATTAAGGACAAGTCTAAAGAACTCATGGACTCCTTATCAGATTCCAACAAACTGCAGCTGAAGGAACAAGTCAACGTCTTATCTGATAGATTCGCGAGGATCAAAGCTATTATTAACGATAAGAAGGGCATCCTACTCAAACATATTAAGGAGTACAAGGATGCTGCAGCCAAGATCGCCGCTGCTCTTGAATTCTTGAACGAAATCCAAAATAAACTAAAGGCTTTGAACAAACCTATAGGAAGCAAGGTTGAGGACGTTCAGCCAATCATTCAAGCTTATGAATCTATCTTGGCCGACCTGAAGAAGAATAAGGCAATGTTGAATGAACTTCAAGGTGGTAACCTTCATGACCTCCAAGATATACTAACTCAGCAAGATGACTTAATGAGCACTATTGAAGACCAAATATCTAAACTCAAACAACTCCTGCTTCTACGCGAACAATTCTTCGCGCTAGTAAAGGAAATTGAAGAGTTCATCTCCAAATACACTGACCTTACATCAGAAATTGAAAAATCAAATGACTCTTTGGAAGACAAGATTAAGCGTTACGATGACATCATCGTCAAGATCCAAGGTTGTGAAGCTTTGCTTGCTGCAGCCACTGACAAAGGTCAACAGATTGCTGCTGAAGGCACGGTAATCGACAGGAACAACATCACAGAACTTCTACAATCATTGAAACAACAGCTCTTATCATTGAGAAGAACTGTAGAAGCCAAGCGTCAAGAACATGAAAGAGCCGCAGCAGAACATAAGAAGCTGGGTTCAGATCTGTCAGATATCCTTCAATGGCTTCACGACAATGAAGCCGCAGTACACTCTCGACCACTCCTCAACAGAGATGTTGCTAGTGTCGATAAAAAACTCACAGAACACGCCACACTTGTCAAAAACATTCAGTCGTATCTAGACAAACTTACAAAGATTACTGATGTTATTAAAAACGATGATGGAGTACCAAGCACGTTACTTGAAATGATGTCTGAAGCCAACTCACTGAAGACATCTTTACCAGCTGAGTTGGCTAACAGAGAGAAATACTTGCAAGACAACAAGAAGTACAGACAGCAATACCTACAACTCGTCGAGAAATTGAACATCTGGGTCAACGAAGCAACTATACGCCTCGACATGGGCAAGAACGGCACAGACTTTGAGAACATCGAATCTGATTTAGAAGAGCACAAATCTTTCTTCAACACATCAGAACATTCAATGAAAGATCTTGTTGGAAAGCGCATGCAAGACATTGTTGATAAAATCTGGCCGTCACTAGCAGCTTCTGAACAAGAAGAACTTTCCAAGGATCATCAGAAACACAACCAACTTCTTAAAAACACCCTCAATTCTGCCAAGTCACGTCAAGCTCAACTCGAGCAAGACCTGGAGATCTGGAAAGACTTCTGCCAACTCGTGGACAAGATAAAGGCGATCTTAGACAAAAACGACATTCAAGATGAACCGGTGACGTCTGTGGACGCGCTCAGGCTGCATTTGGAGAAGCTGAATCATGCCAAGAATGACCTTGAGGTGAGTGGATATTTCGTAGTAATGTCAGACTTGTATAGCAGCGCGTAGTAGACATAATTTAATAAACAATGTTAAAGGAACTCAAGGAACATCCTCTATATGTCTGACTAAATAAGTAAACCTCTACCTCAGTTTTTGAGTCAGACGCATCAAATGGGAGTCTTTTTTTTACTCATATTTTATAACGCCGCGCGCCGATGCTATAACAGTCAGAATTTTTTTTTTTTACTTCTAAGAATAACTCTTTAAGATTGCAGTATATTTACACGGCTGGCTGATTTTACCCTCTTTATTTTATACCTAGATTAATGATTGACAAATTATTCGACAAACCAAGGATCCTAAGCGTAATCTATTAATCAAATGAATTGCGTTGGCGTGTTAGTTGCAAACATTTTTTAAGATTTTATGACTTTATTTATAAACAAACTGGTAAATAATGTGACTGCCTCAAACTTCCTTATTAATTCAATTTTTATTGTTTTAAGTACCTAAATTGACAAATTTAAAATGCAATGCAAACACGATAGCTAATAAATCATTAAATTTTGATGAAGTAATTTAGATTACAAACAGCTTCTCAATTGAGAAACTTTACAAACTTTACAAATTTTCAGACAATAGGGGGATCCAAACTTAACCACGCGTTATTTGATCCACACTATATATTATTCTCTATTATCAGAGAAGTCCCTAATGTCATGAAAACCGTCAGTCGAAGTATCGAGTATTAGCGCTGTTCTAGGCAGTTCGCCTAGAAAATACACGTGCGTTCTCAGATAAGAATTAAATTATCCTCATGTACAAATTAGTTCACCCGGTTACCGCTAGATCCACATAAGTAGCACAGAGAACGGTTGTTTCAAAGATCGATATCTCGCCATTTACTTAACAATGGCTGATGAAAAAACAAATATTAACGAATCACGTGATAGAATAAATTGCCATACTAATTAAAATATTACAATTTTAAATGTAGTCAGGACTGTTACAAATAATGGAATGGCGCCGCTCTTTTGTAAATAGCATTAAGATGTGGGTGTGCAAATGTTTGTTGATGCCATCTTGAATGGGCTTGTCATAGGAAGAAAAATGTACTGCTTGCACAGAACTTATTGTATTTTTGATAACTAAGGGAATTTTGTGTCCTTTTTTTTTCTTGAATAAAAGTTTACCTAAGTGAAATTATATCTAAACTAATTATAAATAAATACGTTTCTTACCAAACATAATTATATATCAACTAGCTGACCCCGCAAACATTGTATTGCTTCTTTTTTTTAACAGATGTTGGCCGGTTCTCAGACCTACCCGATATGCACATAAAATTTCATACAAATCGGTACAGCCGTTCCGGAGTTTGATAACAAACATTGCTACACGAGAATTTATGAGATAATTCATAATTTTGGAGAAATTATAGACATAATGTGGCATGATTTTATTAGCTTCAATCATATTAAAATATTTTTTACAATTCGAAATATCTATATGTTGGAGTACCGATGCAACGATAAAGCAGATTACGATTACTTATGAACAATTTTCACAAGTCACAGATACGTCCACTTTACTGCAAAATAATAATCTTTTGAAATCTTCGGAAATACCCAACGTTCTTTGTGAAAAAACAAATATCAAGACTTCATAAGTTACAGTTTTCGTTAAAATTATATTGACAAAAAAAAAAAAAACATTAATTCTAATGTGTAGCTCAAAAATGCACGGCAAATTAGGCACCTATTCATTATTCCTTACTATCGTAATAAGGCTAGATTTTTTAGCTGGACATAAGTTACCTGTGTTATATCAACAGCAGTTAGCCAGTTCTTATTTTTAGTTTATGAACGACCAGGTTAATGCACTTGATTTCAAGGCCCATTGTTGTGGACTTAAGGGCAACGTTGCTTAACTGACCCAGCGACGTTTACTAACTGACTGCAAGAGTTAAAAGGATGGATAGGTTTCGCGTTAAGTTTTGTTTTAAAATCTAGTTCTTCTATGGCAAGAGAGGTTACAATATCTTAACCTCAAAGGTTAAGTTCTGACGAGTTAGAAAAATTTCTTTGTTTTTTGTTGCTGTTGTTATAATATTAGGTACACTTCCATTTTGAAATCCATCAAATATTTGTTCTCAAATTAATTTCATTTTACCGAGTTCAAGGAATTTGCTAAACGAGCCAAAACATCATTTTAGAATCATTTATTTTGTACACCTTTTATAACAATATGTTTTTCTTTTTCATAAGTTTTATGACTAGATGGATAAATGTTCGGACGTGATCACATATCTACACCTAATGGAAAACCTCGATATAAATTCATAACACGAAGTTAACTTTTAAGGAGAGCTATAAAAATGAATGACCTATGATGCGAGCACAAGGACGGAATTATTAATGCTTTAAAATAAGCTAGATATGGAAGTTAAATTGGAACGATACATTTTGTAAAAAAAGGAAATGTAATGCCCATTACAGTACATATTGAGAAAATGCTATGATACTATTGTTATCCATACTGATAATAAAGATGAAGAGTTTGCTAGTTTATTTTTATCTCTAGAACTATTCTGTCGGATTTGAAAAATTATCGCCTAAAGTCTTCAGGAATACTATAGGCTATTTAACATCACGCTAGGACCGTAAAGAGCCGAGCAAAAGAACAATAAGTAAGGTAGAACGCTAAGCGAAAACGAAGTATGGCACGGGCAGGCGAAGCGATGCGACGGCGACGGGTGGTTCGGGAGAACAAGAAATTTCACGCTGGCAAAGTCGCAGGCTAGTTTCTAGTAACAGATTTATTTTATTCATTTGTCGTTTTGTCTATTCTTCTGTAGACAAAGCACGTTTCAATGGTGGACGAGCTACACGTGCTGGTTACTCTTACTATCAACGAATCCAGTTGACCTTCATTTAGCAGTTGAATCTTTAGTGTTACCAGTTGCTCAACTGTTTATGCTTAAAATGGGACTGGTGTTCCCATCAGCTGACGTTGCTGGATCCTAAAGCCATTTCTCTTTAATGTCAAAATCAAACATATCAGTTTAGTATAATACTTTTCCCTAGCAAACTCTCTCATGGAAAATAAACTTTCGTATCTGAAACTGTAAAAAAAAACGTCAAACATGTTTTCCTAAACTCACTAAACGTCAACGTTTGTCTATGGCTATATTAACCCCTTTATAAAGAGTCGCAAAATCATTATCATTTACTTATCCGCTTATCAAAAACTAGTCAATGAAGTATTGCACAACACTTATGACTTCATCGTATTCCCCTTAACTGCGGCTGCGTGACGTCACCCAGCTCGACCGACCGCGCGCGCGCCAGTCTGTGACTGCATAGCATCGCAATGAGAACTGTACACAAACACACCACTTATTGCCTTGCTTTCACATCGTGCCAGTGTTATATCCACGTGCCCACTTAGTTTACTATACACTAAATAGTTTTTTTTTTTTTGCAATTAATTTAAGTAGGTATTAAAATTCCGCGAAAAAGGAAGGTAAGTTTGTGATATCACGACAGTTTTACGTTTTCGCATGGTTGTATTCGTTTGGTTGTTGTTTTTGAAGTTAAGTTCAAGGTCACGCTCGAACAGCTCGGGTTCTACCATGTTTTCACTTTCCTAATGTTGGCTTGTGTACATAGACGATGTTGTTTGACTGGATTCCACGCTGGAAGGTCAAAACGCCGGTATCAAAAAGTGTTTGCGATTTGTTGTGACCTTGAAACGTGATCTCACGGCTATTATCATTTGCATTGCGAGTTTAAACAACAACGTTTGGCTTGAAGCCATTTTCAGTAAGAGCATCGGACTCTTAAGTTAAAATGTTGGAAGTTACCGGCTATTGTACCGTTTACGGAGACTGCAGTTAACTTTCGGAAAGGTATTTTGGCTGTTTATTTCTCCTTATGTGGATATAAACCGCTATTATTAAACTTTTCGGTCTGATGAATCCTAAATTAAAATTGGAAATGAGCAGTTTAAAACCAAGATACCTACGTAAAATAAAAGCAGTGGATCCATATATAACCGTATATTTATAAAAAATAACAAATATCGTTGATATGATAGGATACCTAAGTTGCGCTAAACATGCTATGACCTTGAAGGTCAAGGGCGCGTTATCGAGGCCGCTTTATGTAATCTATCGATTGATAGCGCCATGGAAATCAACATGACATGCTATTTAAACGTTAATCGATATCGAAGGAAAACGTGTCCGAAAAGAACCTTGAGTTCATTTTCTTTTCAATAAAAATCGTGAATAAGACGATGCTTCCGTGAGCACATATTTATAGTGTTAAAAATTCTTAAACTCATACCATTTATTTCAATTAAAACATTTACAGGAATTAAAGGATTCGGTCATTCTGAAAGATGAAGCTAGTTAATTGCTTTTTCCAAAGCGTTGTAGATTCCTATGTATAAGACCGGGCAAGAAAGTCCATCGAAACTCTTGTTGCAAAATGTTAATATTACATCATTAAGGTTGAATTTATAACTATGATAACTGTTCGTGCAGGCGACGCGACGCCTCTATGAATTCCTTACAAAAAAGCATCAAAATTTTCGACTGTCCCGGTGGATTTTCCAAAAACTTTTATACAAAACTTATCCTGACAATTACAAATACAACAAAAAATAATAAGCCAAATAGGTGCAGGCGTTTTGAAGTGATGCGCGAACAATAATTTGTAGCAATTGATTTTTATTTGTATATTATTATACATATGTGAGAACGATGTAAAAAGACGAATTATTAATATAACTTCAAATATGTGGCGCGCAACATCAAATCTTTTGGTTTAGTCACATTTTAAGGCCTAAGACACGAGACAGTCCCATAATTGGTAAGGTCGCATGACTCATTTACGATTATTATCCCACGTTTTCGTCCAACGACCATGATACTGCGAGTTAATATTTTAAACATACCTCATAACGTCACTGTTTTAAATTCAAGGGAAGTTACTTTTGGGCCACCAATAGGTGCGGAATCTTTGTCAATGACTGTCAGAGACCCTGAATCAAGATTTTGCAAAAACAGCTGGGTGATCGATAGTTTTAAATTAAATCATTACCTCGAAAACTTAATTGGTCGCATTTGTCATGTTTATGTATATTTGAATGCTAAAGAATTTAATTAAGAACGTGATATTTACAATAAACGCTAAGCGAGACGAGTCAAGAATCTTTTGCAAAGATTACACGACTGCAGAATCAATTGAATCAGAACCATTGTGTTCTTAAACGATCCACAAAAGAGTTCACAGCATCCTTTATATTGATACAAATTGGAACAGTATTAATACAGTGAAAGCAGCATTATGACTTTCTCTGTATTGTCATCTTACGTGTCGGCTCTGGCGCTTGTAACTTTCATATTGCCTACTTCACGTAATTGCATTTATACAACCGAATTCTATAATAACAAACTGTTTGCCCGATGGGATTTCTCATCGGCAAAACTTTCATTTAAACTCCTTCCTGAGTGCTCACCTTTGCCGTATGAGGTATACTCTTGTGCAGACCCAGCGTCTTAGAATGTAGACGTTGACTGTCAGTGAATTAATGTCAGTTTTTATTTATGTAGGTCTTAATAGTATTACCAGCATGTCGATTGTGTAAAAACCTCACCGTGAAGACTTGCGTGGAGTGAACTGTCAGTGTCATCCCGTCTTGGTATCTCCTAGCATCAGTGGGTCACAGCTCACTCCACGCTCACTTCACCTACATTTTCACGGTGAGATGGTTACAGAATATCACTACTGGTGTGACATAATAATTGCAAAAGAATACGTATTGTGGTTACAAATACACATGCCTCCAACTTGCATGCCAGAAGTAGTTAAGGTGCAATTGCATGCAAGCTACTTGCATACTTTTACATCCATGTGCATTTCTTGCTTAATGCCTACTCCACACAAAGGTTGTCTGAAATACATTGCCGAATTGCATTTATACAACTAAATTCAATATGAATCGCATTGCCGGGTGTGCCCATACAGTAAAAGTACACTGGAATGTACACTGCCCCAATTTGCTCAGCCTACATTCACTTATCGTTGATTGTTGTCGTAGGTTTAGGCTTTATTATGTCAACATCTTCGGTTCTGGACTCGTGTACATAGGTCTGATATATACTTCCTTTTATAGCATCATTATAGTTCTTATCAAAATTCGAATTTGTGCAATCGATGCAACGTCTTTGCGCGAAAACTACACTAACATCTTCTATTTAACCCCTTTTGGGGATGTTTTCAAAAATTATTTCTTATTGCTCACCTTCGTTGCATAAATAAATGTTGTGCAAAGTTTCGTGCTTTTAGACCAAAACGAACAGTTGTGCAAAATTGCACGCTTCTAGGCCAAAAAGAACTGTTGTGCAAAATTGAATGCTTCTAGATCAAAAAGAACTTTTGTGCAAAATTTCATGCTTCTAGACCAAAAAGAACTGCTGTGCGAAATTTCTTGCTTCTAGACCAAATGGTATAGGCTCTGCGTTGTGTCGTGAATGCATTTAAGACTTTTATTAAGCATGCTCATAATCTAATCTTCAATCACAAAAATATAAATAAAGAATCTCAGACTATAGGCTGGAAGCGCAGGCTATGCAATCTCGAAGTTAATGTTTTTTCTCATCGGCTATAAATAGACACAATGAGTCGAGGTGTCAAGGCCAACGCCTGCTGAAGCCGGCATGGGATCCTCGTTTAAATAATGACTTGAGACTGAGAAGGGCAATTTGAAATACCCTCCATTTAGAATTCCAACTAGACTGATATTGGGAACTATCTTATCGTTATTATATGCGAAATCTCTAGTCAAATCAATTTTGTGGCGTCAGTAAAATTAAGTTCAACTTCAAGTCTAAAATTAAAGTATTTTGGTAAAACATGAAAAAAATCGTGGTTATTTAAATGACCGCGGCCTACTTTTCACAACACTCCAAGTAAAATAATAAGGAATTTTCTCATAACGTTGTGACCAGCATTTAACACGGTTGTTATCAATTTCCTCTTATCAGTCATCAGTATACAGCTCTGATAACATTGTAAACACTCATGCGCCGTTCTCAGTCGCTATTTCAGTCGATTCAAGCGATCACTTTCTATTTTTATTGAATAAGAAGGTTTTATATATCAGCTAATTAACTAAGATAGGTAGTTTTTATTCAAGTTAAAGCGGTCAAGTTTAAAAGAAGTGACAATACTAGCTGGTTATAGAAGTTATACAGGGTGGCCAAAAAGTCGTGGATCAAACGCAACTAGGGGTTAGATGGGATCATCAGCTGCAAAAAAATAGAAAAAAATATTATTAAGTTAATATGTCGCTTGTAGAATAACCTGACAAAAAATCACAATGATTGATGTATGATAGAATTATCTTCGTGATTTTTTCTACCTTTTCAAATGTAAACTAGCATATATCCTGAAGAATATCATATATTTTTCTTATTTTGTTTAGAGCATTTCTTAAGTGGATCATATACTTTAAGGCATTATAAAACTTGCGTTTAGGTCCTGTAGTCCCCTCAAAGAACAAATCTGATCTCTCCCTGAATCTGATTTGATTTGATTTGACACTTTACAATTGTAAAATTTTGTACAAGAGTTCGTCATAAAGGGGTTTAATATGAATATGAGTGATTATAAGTAAGTTTGTCAGTTGATAAAAAATAAAACCATCGTGATTAGAGTCAAGTACACAACAATGTCATATACACAGTACAGCCTGCATTACATTTTAAAAACATAATGATGTCAGATCCGGTGGCTCTAGCAAGCACAATGAGAACATTAATGTTCTCGGTCATTGCGAATCGTGGACCAAGGTCTTATGAGACAAAGTTGTAATAGAATAGGACGATTGACTTGAAAAGTTGACGCTATAAACACTTGGGCAGTTTCTGAAGAAACGTTGTTGCAATACAATACGATTATTTTACTGGCTGTGAAAAGTTGTGTGTTGAATTTCATTTTATCAGCATTGAAGTAGCATGAAAGAGTGACAAGAGTGTACTGTTGTATGGCATCATTGTTGTTGGGACTGTTGTCGTTAACAGTAAACTTAAAATCATCTTGAGTCTATCAATAATTGCTATCGAAAAAAAATACAGAATTTCTTTCTTCTTTTTAGCGTGACAATGGTAAAAGTAACATGAGAAGATATTATATAGATTAAAAATATGAAATTCCAAATTATCACTATTGTTATCACAATTGGTAAACGAACATTTTATGCTTTGAATTGTAATAATTTTAAAACGTTGCCGAACGTTTTAAAATTTAAATAACATGGCGTCAGCATCATTATTAGTCATTACTATTTGTAGTAATTTTCTTTTTGCGACAAATCAGTACCATGACCAATAAAATTTATGTTTGGTTGTTACTTCTTTATAAAAGACTTTGAACCGGAATAAATTTGGTTATTATTTCACCAAGATAACATTCAAGTCATTGAATGATGAACACTGATTTCAAAGATACCTACAGGTTTTTACCTAATTTGGAATTCAGGAGTTCATACGTTCGTTTTAGCCGTCTACTCACTGACATTATTTGTAACTTAGTTCTTAATAATATAACTTTTTCAAGCTATATTTCTCAACCCCGATAAGAGTCAGGCGGTTCTCTTCTCGAGACGTCGTCGACTCCCTCCCCCACTTCCCAGCCCGATCACTATGTAGGGCAAGCCAATCCCTTGGGAGAAGCAAGCCAAATACCTAGGCGTGATCCTCGATGAGAACCTTACCTTTAAGGCTCATATTAAGGCGGTTCGCGCGCGCGCCTCCTTCGCTCTTAGCAGGCTCCAATTCGTACTGACAGCCCGTAGAAAACTGTCCCTCAAATGCAAGCTCCGCATCTATACCGCAGTCATCCGTCCCATCATGACCTATGCCTGCGTTGTATTTGCGCACGCTCACCCACGTCATCTCCATAAGATGCAGACCCTCCAAAACCGTTTCCTCAGAAGGGTCACGGGTGCCCCCTTCTATGTCCGTAATATAGATCTTCACGTCGACCTCAAAATGCCAACCATAAAACAGTTCATGAAACGCTTATCAAAGCGTTTCTTCGACTGCGGCATTAAACATTCTAACCCCCTGATTACAGCGGCAGCCCGCTACACTCCCTCTCGCATTAGCAGTATTCGCCGACCAAGGCATACTTTAATCGACCCCGACGACGCCACTACCCTCCTCCAGGAGAGTAGTAAGGCCACTAGCACGCTACAGAAGCCCAAAACCCGATCGCCGTCCTACCGCCCTCGCCGCCGAGGCCCGCCGCGACGCCCAAATCGACGCCCCTCCCGACCCTTGCTCGAGCCAGCCCGCGCCGCTGAGCCTGTAGCTTTAAATTCGTCCCTAATTAATACCAATCCTGATCCAGCTAGTCATTTGCTGCCCTCTTCCAGCGACGCCCTAAGCCGAGGTTCGTACCCCACAGGGGGTGCCCTTAGCGTTGTCGCTTAGTTTTAGTTAGTATATAAGTTTAAGTCCTGGCTGGAGGCCTTAATTTATTAGGGAATCCACAGACAAGTCCGCTTAAGCAGACGACAACCGCATAGGTTGACCTGCGAGATGCCAAACATACAAACAAACTAAGCTATATTTCATTGAGTCAAAAAAAAACACGTTTTTATTATTCAGAATCCAAAAGAATTTATTTAATTCAGAGTTGCATTTTAAGAATCAACTCTTTCACAACTTGTTCTAAGAACTTAAAATATACATACACAAAACATACATAATAACTTTGAAAGGTATTGCAAAATACTCACTTAACAATGTCATGATGTAATACGTAAACGATTCTTCCTTTACATACACAGGTTTTGAACCGGTCCGTAAGTACGAAAGCAATAAAAATTGGGTAATCAGCCAGTCGACTGTAGTAGCAATAATTTCACGATGTCAGTTTAAGAATCAACGTGGATCATATGTATCAGTAACTGATCGACTATTTCTTGAATGAAACCATAATATATAACAAACCGTAGCCAATGGCTGCCGATTTCCTGTTAAAGGATTTTGATTTCTATCTATATTGTCATACAATATTTTCTATATCTATGATTTTTGCTCATCTGTGTTCCTACCATTAAGCTTGATTCTGCTTTTAGGGTCCGCCATTGCGCAAACTAATTGTCCCATCATCAATCCTTTCCTTCATTATTCTTCTGAGAATATAGATAGAGATCTGTTTCATTTAGTATAAGTAAGAATGGACAAAAATGGCTTCATTTATGAATTGTCTGATTGTAACATTCTCAAACGAACTTAATTTTAAAATGTACATTTCTGTCACTTAAGTATAGAGACAGCAAAAGACTTACACCTAACTAAAAGACTGTCAGAACTCAAGTCAAGTTAAATGATTGTCTCCTTTTATTTCGGTCAGGTGATCACAGTATTAAACATGAATTTGATAGTCTGTTATTGGCAAGTTTTTGTGTTGATTACCCATACAGATAGCGATTTAAAATTGAGTAGCGTTTGAGAATTTTTGCTACATAATTATGTTACCATGTGATAGGACTGACCTAGGTTTTTTGTACCGTCTACGTTTAACCCTTCATAATCTGTTATGCCCTATTTCTTCAGAACCAGCAGCCGCTCTTGGACGTGGTCCGGGAGCGGGCGCGCGAGCTCTGCTCCGGGGCTGATGCAGCCAGTGGTGAAAGGGTTGAGCAGAGGACCAGGGAACTGGCTGACAGATGGAATGTAACCTGCGAAGGTATGTAGCTGATGATGAGATCGATGACGATTAAGGCCCACTTGCAACACAAGTCACTGAATGCATTTAACTTCAAACATACCAATTTAAAATATCGTTCTGTTTCTGTCATCGCCATACGATTGACAGAAATAGAATGATGTTTTCAATTAGTTTCGCTCTAAATGTAGGTATTTTGATTGATTCGGTCCATATATAGACGGTATTGACAACCTTAATTGTTTACGACTGTAATTAATACATTACTTATTTGTACATGCCTTTGGAGTTCCCAGTCTATACATCTATACATACGTATATACAAATAAATACAATTTAATGTTTGTGATGTCAAAATAAAAATTTTTTACTAAATGCATCTGAAAGTAGAGAGACAAACAATTTATTTTTATTATTTATTATTATTCTTTTTGTTTAATCGTGCTTAAATATCGATACTTTATCGCTAATTTATCGCCATACTCTATCGATAATTTATTTTGACCCTTTATACTGTATTGTTTTCTGAGATACAAGTGTAGCAGGTCTCGCGTTTATTTGTAGCCTAGTTCCTAGTAATAAAACTGTATTAGGCAATATTTTATTGAGTTGAAATAAACGTTATTATTATTATTCTTTTTCACCCCAGGTTTAGCCAAACGCGCAACGACAACAGACCAGCAACTTCACCGCTGGAACCAACTCCTCGACGTACAGAGGAGCCTGGGCGCCGCCATCACAGCCGCGTCCGACCGATTACGACAGCTGGACGCCAACCCCAGCACAAGGCGACGAGCTGTGGACACCAGGCATGCTTTACAGGTGAGATACACAGCCAGTATAAAGCTCATCGCCCCTTATAAAGCTTAATGCATTTGTAAACCCCCAGAAACATTAAATGTTTGCTAGCCTTGCTTAAGGAGTTTGGGTACATCAAATAAGTAACATAAACCCGTCCAAAAACTGCGTTCCGTAGCACCGCAGCGCAGCCATCTTCTTAAGGTTGTAGCTACATCTATACCAGCAAAATATATTCTATGTGGCTAGCCCTGTTTTACATTGGACTTCTAACTATATAGGTGAAATGTTCTATGTAAATCTCTGCCTAACCCTTCGCTGATATATGAACGTATGTTATGCATTATATCAATAAGAAAACTGATGACGTTGACAACGTAAGTGGGTCAATACGGAGCAATAGGCAGCTCTCTAAGCTCAAGAAAGGCTTGTAAGAACTTCACTGTAATACATAGTTACAGGCGATAAGACATTGTGCTTTACAAACGTAAATGTTGCAGGTATAAACATATAGACTCTTTGTTTCATGCGTCACAAAGGACCTGAAATATTTCCTGCAAGTTAATATCAGTGTAGAATAGGACCTTCACGCGATCGATTGTGCCATAGGCTAGTAGAGAGCGTGAGGTTCTGGATTTGAGTCGGTCGGGCAGTGTCTGTATACGAAAGTATTGACGTATTCCAAACGGAAATTCCCAATACCAGCCCGCAGTATTGATTTTAGCCGGTTAAGGTAATTGGCTCACTGTTGATACTCCCTACTCTCACCTCCGACGAATTTAAACGTTATGATTATGTTTTGTTGATAACTTCAACTTCTTCCACCAGGAGCTACAAAGCGAAGTGTCAAGTCTAGAAGACAGTCGTGACGAACTGCTAGAACACGCTGACTTTGTGATCACCATCCTCAAGCCACACTCCAAAGACGCAGCCAACGAAACAGAAAAGAACGTCAAGGAACTTGTAGAAGCTTATGAGAAGTAAGTTATGTGACACTGTGCTTTTGTTTGTCTGTTTTTTGTACAGAACTGTGTTGTTGTTGCTGGAAAGCAGGTAAGTGTTCGTTGTGTGTTAGTTTGGAGGTTACTTGCATTATTCGAAGAATAAGGAAAGTTTGTTTTTAAAACTGATTTTCACTCTTCTAAATAGTCAGATAAATACTATATGCTTTACTATAAAAATAAAAAAAATTGAGCTCAAGTATATTTGGTTTATGGCCCTATGACAGAGCCTATAAGTACACTTTTATATCTCGCGTCTATAAGGAGGTAACTAATTACTTGTGGGCCATCAAATAGGGTAATTTATAGAAAGCTGTGATTTGCATGGATCACGCTGACAAAGTAGTCAAAATCGTAAAAATCTTCAAAATAAAGGGTTTTTAGGGAAAGTATCCCACTACACGTAAAGTGGGGTGTTCTTTTTTTCCTCTTCTATCTCATGGTGTCGGGTGTCGTTGGGACGGTCCTTCTAAAATATTGCGCGTGAGTGAAAACCATTTTGCTTTGTGTAAGTTGCCACCTGCCCGTTAAATGGTTGCTTTTGGATATGTGAAAAGAAATCACGTCAAATTATATACAGGATGTCTCGTAAGTCGACGTCAAGCCGGAATCGGTTGATAGGTAGGTAAAATAAAATAAACAATCTTTGCTACGTATTTTATTATCACGGGCACTTATAAAAAAAACATAAAACTACTGCCTGTGAGGTCTTTAAACTTAAAAAAAAAACTCCGACCGACCTATCACACCTATCTAAAACCGGCTTTACGTCGACTTACGCGGCACCTTGTATAACGAAGTTAAGAAGAAAACTATCACAGCTAAGTAGGCTTTACAAATTTACGAGTAATAGTTGGCCAACTTACAATAGCAGCGGGACTGTAGGGGACACGTTTTTCAACTACAATATGAACTTTGTTCTTGGGATAAATTCATCCAAATACAGAACCCTTCATTGTGCGTATTTCGACACGCACTTACCCAATTTTCTCTTATATTGGTTTAGGGAATTTGAGATATATTCAGTATTCCAATTCAAATTTTAACTATTAACGTTTTTTTCTGACAAACTGTAAGATGAGCAATGTAAATGCAAGTAAACTTTAAACAAACAGATGCATAAATATCTTATTTCAGCATTACATCAGCAAAGGTAAGGTGTTTTCGTTGTCCATCCGTGTTATTCCAATGAATTTGATATGTCCACGCGAGGTGCCAAAACCAACATTGACCAGTATTTACCGACGCGTGCAAAATTAATGACTAAACTGTGAGTTGAAACCTCGTTAGATTCGCGGGAAAGCACTAAAAGCAAACCGTTTGGATAGCCTTGGGACACAAATAGTGGCAGGTTGAACTGTGGAACAATGAATAACCAAAAGAAAAATAAACCTTACATTGTAATGTATAAAAATAACGGGTTTAAAAAGACACTTAATGAATTCGGGACTCACTTCGTACTGCCCGTCATTGTTATGATTTTTATTGTACTGGACGATACTAGGGAACATTCCGGTTACCGAGATATTGAAGGTCATTATCCAACTTTTATTGAAGTTTTTTTACGAAATCAAGTCTTTAATGTAATTACACAAGTCTAGACACCCCCACGACTCCTGTACGGTGGCATGCACCCATAATCACAATGTTTTGCGTGTGTTACATTGCTCACTACCACAAACAGCAAATCACACCAAAAACACTCAAAGTAATAATTAATGAAAATTGTCATCAATTATTTTTGTGCTACGTACTTATTTTGATGTGGGGGTGCTACGTACTTAGGCTATGTGATGTTTTTTTTACACCCTGTACATTCTTCGTATCACATGCTTTCTTGTTAAGACTCACCGGTGATTTTAAATATTAATGGCAAGGCTGACAGCCTAAAATATTTTTAATGAACTTAATAATCTGTTTAACACTTTCGTATATGTTCACTGTTGTGGTAAGTACATATAATTCTGTGTTTCGAATCTGGTGTAGTTTCTGATTTTATTTTCATTTTACTTTGTTTTTAAGAGCTTGTTTAGTTTTGTTTGTGATATTCCTGTGGGAATCACAATAAATACTTTTTCTTTCCTTCTTTTTTTCTTAAAATGGTGTGGACAAAAAAAAAACATTGACGGCTAGGGTTTTTTTTTTTTTTGATTGACGAGAAAAATAGGTTAAGAGTTTTATTACCATTGTGTACGTTTATTGGATTACAAATCTATATTAAATTGCGTAGTATATATCTGAGGACAAACTTTGTCAACAATTCTTGATCTACTCTTTTTGAACCTCTATCTGTAAACTGTTTGATAAAGTCCGTTTTAATTCTGAAAGGATTATAAACATTACTAAGCGCATATCTCTCCAACAGTCACGGTCAAGTTGTATTAAACTTCATTTGACTCAGCGCTTTTGTCCAGTAAATTGAACTTGAGAAGCATTTTGAACGAACACATGTTTGTGAACGGTTGCACCGCTGTATATAATGAATTTCTTGTAGCCAGTGGGTTGAGCATTTGAAAGGCTAGCCTTTTGAAAAGAGACGAGACAATTGGCATTTATGTGAAAACGACTCTACTCCTTAGTATTAGTCGTTTCATTTCTTTAACCAATAAAACTAATTTAAGCTTTGCCTTCTTCAATACTTAAAGGATAAGGCTAAATCAAGCTTTAGGATTCGCTGTCAAGATTTTACTTAAAAGGCAATTTAAGAGGCAGTTAAACATCGGCCATCGCGGTTTATTCAAAAGTTACAATCTCATCTTTTTCTTGACATCTTGGAAACTGAGAATAATACACTATCTACATAGGTCATTGGCATTACGTAATAAAAACAAAAATATTATTCGCGTCCAACTTTTACCCACCAACTTTTATTAACAATTTCGCGTCGCTCTTTACTGAGTATTACATAAAAACCTTATCTCGGAAAGTAGGCCAGTTTGTTGTCCATTCCTTCCAATGAATTCCGGAAGAAAACTTCTGGCATAGCATCAACTAGCTGACAGCGGTACTCATGGATTAAGAACAAAAATATTTGCTATTTTTCCTACAACACCACTTTTCATTTTTAAACCTTGTAACTTCTGCTTTAAGTTCAGAATCATTTGCTTCAATTTCGTCATCAACAGATATAGTTCGTAGAAAAAGTGCTAGCGTCTTACATTCTGGTTGGTTAGTTTTATATATTGTGGCAAGTTTATTTGGAATTTGGTGTTGATTTTATGATGGATAGCTTTTAGATTTGCGTGTAATTAGCCAAGGAAATGGGTGGTCTGTCCCATATTTAAATTATTTTCGATTCTTCTTCGTTGTATTGTGTCAATACTTTAACTCGATTTTTTCGAGCAATATGTAGCGATCTGGACGGCTTAGTCTTGACTTCTTCTGTATGAGTTCTGCAGTATGCAGGCACAGGTTATACTCGGCTAGCCTGGTGCAAGATAAACTATAGAATCCTCAAGTTCCCATAACTAGGTACATAATGCATATCTGTTAAACCCACATTATTCTTATCCAGTATCTCATGTGTAGGTCATTATGCGGATACAAGCTATATTTCACCTTACGAAATGGCGACCGCCACTAACTCACCTCTTAAAATTGTTGCCACTAAATTCTTCACCACCAATTTAACTGTTGACATTAATGATTCCCTCCACTTATCCATAATTACACTGAATCAATCTATATAAAAAAACAAGAATCTCCACAACTCCTGCCTTCATGACGATTCGTTTTGTTGACCAAACATTAAAATTCTTTATAAAACTTCGCCAAATACGCGACCGCCAGACTCTTTCACCAAATTTTAAGTACCGCTCATACGCGCTAAAATAGACTTTATTAAATAGGAACAAAGACCATAATAAAAGCGTACTAAAGTTGTCTTAAAATCCTGAAGAAGGTATTGCCAAAGTATTTCAGCTGCTAGTGAAAAACATTTCAAGCGAAATTGGATTCTATTCTGTCTGTTTTAAAGATTCATATTATTTCTTTGGTAATATAATTGTTCAACTTGATACGTAATTGGCAGTGCCGGTACCTATATGGGGCATTCAAGGGCGAAAGTACATTAATCGAGTCTGTCTCAATTGGCAACCAGTTCGATGTATTTACATTTCAACGCAATAAGGTAAAATTATAAGACAAGTAATAAACTTTAAATCGAAAAAAAATTTACGGTAGAGTTGCAAACATTCCATATTAAATCATTTTATCTTATCGCAGCGAATAATCTTTATGCAGGATTACACAATACAATTTAGTATGCTGATAACTGAGACTGCTGAATTATGTCAAACGACCTTGTTCTTAGTTTTAGAGCTGTAGATAAAATTAACGATGTTTATCAAAAGTCTGATGAAGAAAGAGGCGTAGTAAGTGAAACAGCGTGAGAGAATTTAAGAGAAACTTAAGTAACAAACATGTTTATTATAGAAGGGTACTCTGAAATGGTACCAATAATAATTCCTCAAATGTTTTTCCAACATAAAAAATGTAGAGAATTAAATAGAAAGAAAGAAAGTAAGCAAAAGTATTTATTAGAACTCGCACAGGAATACGAGAATATAAATGTTGGTCTTAAATATCTCGCGATTTGGGCCTTGGTCATACTCAAACTCAAACTCATATATTATAACATATATTTCAATTAAACCATTTACAGGCACTTTTGAATTGATGAATTGACAAAGAGTCGCTCAATCAGTAGGAAAGTTGAAGCTAGTTGTCCATTCCAAAACGTAGGTCTCTATGGAGATGAACGGGCAAGAAACTCCAAGGACACTCTTTGAAATCAAGATATTACAAAACCCTGGGTACTTTTGTCTTGTTGCTTCTAAATGTGAAAACAATGAAAAAATTAATAAAAAGAAACAATTTAAATTATAGGATTAATATTAAAATATTCTCAAAACATTATCTTCTTAGCGTATCGATGGCAAAAAAAGTTCAAACCTCTTTGGCCCAAAATTTAGCTGCGCGAACTCCGCTCACTGACGCAGTCATAAGATTATCAAGTGCGCAAGATGGAAGGTGGGCCATTGTCTGTTGGGAGGTGCCGCATACGCACTTGAGATCTGAGCCATCCGTGAACCATATGTGAAGATTGTCTTTACTTCGGCCGACTTGAGTTCGAAGTCTATTTAGAGATTTTCAAAACGGCCACGGCGGTAACGCATGTTATTAAACGTAGGCAGTATATGCGTTCGAAAAAGTATTCTCCAAAATTTCAAATAAAAACTGAAACTAGCTAGTACATAGTAGGTTGAAGAGGTAGAAACTTGTCACAAGCTGACTAATTAAAGTTTTAAAAATAAGTTAGGACGAAACGAAAAGAATGAGCTGCTTTACCTACAGGTTACAAAAGCTATTCACTTCATCATCATCATCATACCATAACACCATGCCTGAAACCCCAAAGGATCGGGCAGAGGTGTGCTTATAAGTAGTATACCAGACGACACCAACATTTCGCCAGTTTTAAGCCCCATGTAATAGGGGGCGAGCCTATTGCCATCAACCATCATCACCAATTACTTATCCTGCAATAGATTTCGTCATTGTACAAAAATCCGAGTGCCCCATACAAACGAGCCCCAGACAGCTTAAAAATAAAATGGATTTTATTAGCGCAAGCGAAATAAAACCATGTCGCCATGACCACATGCCGGTTGCATGAGCACCAATAATATCCCGCTGATTTAACGAACAGGAATTTGTACAGAAACTAAAAGAAAAAACATAATAATAGAAATAAATGGCTGTATATTCTGTAAAAGAATTGGTGGCGCGATTGAATCGATAAAAATATGCAAGAATATTGTAAACATGAAAATGTTTGCTATATATAATAAAAGCACAAATTAACACATTTAACTGAAACTTATATTGAGATTATAATTATTGGGCAGTCAAAGATGAAATAATAAAAAGAATGAAATTAATACATTTCTTTGCATTAACGAGATTGACTACCCCAAAAGTCGTATTGCCTGATGTATGACCCGACAATAGAACACGCAAACAACGCAACCTCATATTTTGGCAATCATAGAATTAACTTTGAACCACAATGTTGCAACTTCGTGTTTTGCCCTTTTTATGAAATGAATCAACTATTTAAGACGCAGTTGTAATCCTAAAATTGTTTAGTCAAATAAATATCAACGTAGAATACATAAGGAACCCCTATACAACATTGTGTTCATACGTTCAGCCTACTCGTATCTTGAATGGAACGATTCAAGTCACAAACAAAATACGGAAGAGACAACAAAATTGGCAAAAAACACCGGCCCCTTACAAAAATTTGGGTTACGCAACCAATGACACAGGATCTTAAAATGATTTCGCTTTTGCGTAAATAATCTACAAACTATGATAGACTGTATGCTTCAAAGATTAGAGTACACTTTGGATATTCTAATGTCGCGTCCTCGGCTATGATATCATCGCTTGCTAAGAAACCTCATAGTTTATTAAAATAACCCTTAGATCTAAGTGAAGTGACGTCAGGTGCTTATTTAGTAGATGACACGATTAGTTACTGTCTATACTTAGGAGACATTTTATCATTGTCATTATAACTTAAAACTGATGTCATTTTCTTTAAAATATTTATCGTTTATAACATAGTTGCACTCGCAAGAATCTAGTAGCCAAAGAGAGTCTTTAATAATTATCATTCTTCTTAATTTTGATATATCATTCGTAGTGACGTTTGTACATATAACAATTCATAGTATTTCTTTATGAATCACGACTCCAAAGTTCCTGACTCTACTAGGATCCATGAATTTTAATTCAGCCTCTGTCGCTGCCATTCCATTTCCGACTAGTTTCGACTTTTCAGTCTCTGCAACACTGAACAAATTCCTGTGTCCCACATGATCTTGGCCTTGTAACTACAAATACCGAGGTTTACTGAGCAGAACGTCTTGATGGATCGGGCAAACCAAGCAACCTTGATTCACGAACACCATGTGACTTTGTAGCCAATGAAGTCATGATTTAATTGTGTCAAGACGAGGATTTCTGTCTCTTAGACACATTAAGTATAATGTGTCAAAGTGATACAAATCCTCTCGTTCATAGCGACTTTGATAATGGTACTCAAAGGGTTAGGAGGACCCTTTTGCATGTATTGAAGCTGTAAAAATGTTGTAACGTTGAAATGAGCTAATTTGTCCGTGACGCATAGGGAGTCCATTTAATTTTGATGATTCATCGTTTCTCTTAATTATTTAGCTATATACAACCATTGATTTAGAGTTTTGATTATCACATCGAATAGAAACAGAATGGCCATATTTAAAAATAAGTTACTTAATATTCAATGAATTACGTAACTACAAATTCTAATTTAAATTTGTCCTTCAAGGTTTCGACGTTCAAGACGAGTATAAATATTCTAATAAGTGATCATTAAAGATACGCTTTGCTTTTTACGGTACAGCAAGTACACAAGGAGGTTAGATATCTCGTCGTTAAGTGCATTAAAAACATTGCATTAATAAAGACTGGAGTATAAGGAGTGACAAGAATAGACCTTGACCTACTGTGACCCGATTCAATAAATAACAATTTATTGTAAATTGAATCGAATCTAGTCACCTTATGAGATCTATTGCTGCTCGTAAAATGAGTGAGAAGTGAATTTTCAATTTAACACATAGGACTGAATAACGCCATATTTAATAATACAACACAAATACAAAAATACCCGACCTTTTAAACAATACAATTGTTTATGAGTACAGGTACGGGTATAGGAAATCCATTGGTTACATTTTCCCTATAATAATAATGGCACGGCCGTGTAATTGAATTTTCCCATTGGTAGTTAGGTACAAGGTATGGAAACCATAACAGCTGTTAACTTACCGTTGGCTGCCTGAGGCTCCCCTTCAAACCGCTACAAGCAACGGTCTTGAATGTATTATACTTTCATGACTATGTTTGGCAAGCTAACATATGACTTTATATCTAAGTAATTGCCATCTCAGGCTGGACAGTAACCCAGGTGAGCGTTCTGGTTGAATATGCAATATTTGTGTATATCTACAAAAAATGCAGTATAATTTACAGTAGTTTTTGGTCGCTAACGTATCAAATAAGAGACTGACTCACTTGATCGCCCATAAATCAAATACTAGCTGTTACACACGACTTTGTCTGCGGTTGAGGACTCGGAAAGACAGATTTAATGCTGAATTTAAAGCGTACTTATCTCATAACTGAAGCAGCTTTCGAATTTTAACTTCCAGAAATGGTAAAGGAAAGAAATGAAGTTCAACCTTACTTTAAGGTATATACCCAAACCCTCAATCGAGTGCAAAAACAAATGAAGTTCACTGAAATGTTCCTTTTACTTGTAATGGAAGCTTAATTCAAGTGCGAAAACAAACGAGAATCAACCTAACTTGTAGGTTTGTTTTACCATAAACGCATCTTCAGACGAGTGCACATGGGAGCCGGTAACCGTTCCTTCGGGATATGGTCCATCGCCGCCGCGTGCCAATATCCGGCCGCATTGCCAAGGCACAGTTTGGCAACATTGCCATTTGCTGGTTCGTTGACTTCTTATCGGCATGCCCGTTTACCAACTGTATTCATATGTCGTTGTATTTAAGTGAGAACTTCCGCACTGTTTAATTTAGATGACTTTTGTTCGTGATCTAGTTGGTTGTTGGGTACCGAAATACCAGAATTCACGCTCTCTACATGTAGTATTATATTGTATTGCTGTCTTGGGATATTTTTAAGTAATTCGCCCTTGTGCTCAGAAAATGACAATTGTAGGACAATATTGCAGCCACACTTATGCTCGTACCTAATTTACCAGTAGAGAAGTTGATTAAAACTTTCACAAACTAGGTATACATGTAATTTTCCAACTAACTTTGTATATCTTTTAAATCAGTACAGTCCGCGAGGCCTAAGCTGAGCATTGCATTTGTGTGAGTGATTACCAATCGCACCACTTTACCGAAGCCAGTTAGTAACACTATCTGCATTCACAAATGTAGGTTACCAGAGACATACATTTAAACGAGGATAAATACATTTAACGCGTGCCTACTGAACTTGAAACTGAAATTACAAGGTAAAACATTTGTTCTACAATAACAGGATACCACACCATTTTTTGTGTAGCGATATCTCTATCCCAACATACACCGGTAGATATGACGGTTGACCAGTTTTCAACCTTATTACTGAGAGATTAAGGATGGGAAGTAGCCAACTTCCTATACAATAGTTATATTTAACGACGAAATAAAGCAGTCACTTCTATAACACACAATTCTATAACAATGTGACCGCACAGAGCTTCCTGCTCATGAAATAGTGATGACATAACTCACTCACTATGTAGGTATACAGTATTGATGAATTTATTGTATTAACACGCATATTCAAGTCTGTTGAAAACTCAAGCTGTTTTGACAAGTTTTAAGTATCAAAGAAACAAGTCTTTGTATGGTGTCGTGTCTCGTTTTGACCATGTTTTGGTTTATTTTGCCTTGAAGAAACTTGGCTGCTTCTCCTCTTATAGCGACAGGAAGGAATCATTTATATAGCTGAAAATGTCAGTACTGTCAATAAGATAATAGCAAGGCTGACTGCCCTGGAAACACAGGACGTACATATTAAGTTAACATTGCAACTCGTGGAAGCTAATTTCAACCTCCCTTCGGCGACAATGACACGTTAATCCTTCAGCAACTATTCTAGATCCAGTCCTCACAGTCTGAATATAAAATCTATTTTTAGCAACTTACTCAACTGCGAGAAAGAGAGCGAATAGTTCAGTATTGACCTGTGCACTCGCTTTATATTTTACGCTGCGCACAACTCAAAAATCGACGTTTAAATGCAACGGAACCGTCATTTTCGCATTCCTTTTCATGCCATTTGCAAGGGGATGGGACGATTTACGAATGAATTTTTGGCTAGACGCTTGTTTAAATATACCTACATTTCATTTGGCTGCTCACATTTTCAGGGAGAGGGGACTGAGAGACGCAATTGCAATATTCACCCCTCAAAGCCAAGCTTAATTGTACTGTATTGCCCTAATACATTGATAGTTGCCGACGTGTGTGTTTGCGATTTGATGGGGAAACACGTTCCGTATTTGGTAATTAACCTTGGATTTGTAGAGTGATTAGGTAAAAACTTTGAATTATTTGAATTTATACGCGATTCGGGCTAGTTGTATTTTGTTGTACTTCAGCGGTATTGATCGGCTCCGTCACATAATATTGGTACTTGTTTAGCTCTAGAAGCGAGCTTTAACTAGAACTTTTACGTGTCCAAGTGTTTCTCCTCACTTACAGACTAGAATAGAATCAATCAGATGACACGCTCTGCGACTATAACGCCCTACGTCATTCCATTCCATAAGCCAATGTAATACTTACGTACAGTTGACAGAGTTCTTTTTTCGCTGAAACAAATGCCAGACAATCGACAGGGCATGGGGGAGACGTGTAATCGTTATTCAAACTGGCAGACTAGTATTTCCAAGCTTAGTGCGCATGCGTGCGATCGCAGCGCTTAATAGGTCACGGCCTCACAGTCTGCACTGGAAGCCGGTTACAGGGATATACTTAGAACGACACGCCATTTTAGCAACAAGAAAATACATTTGCTTCAAGAATATAGTAAATAACCGCTATGAAAGTGAACCTCTGTGAAACTGTGCTTTGCGAAACGAGTGCCCGAGACAATCGCACGGTCCGCTTCCGCGAACCAGTGTCGCTTCGACCGGTCCAAAAATAAACGACGCAATCTGTTTTTACAGTATCGAAACGCATTTTTATGCTATAAGGAGACTGGGACGTTCCTACATCGTCGTGCGGCCTACTTACTCTCGTTTATCTGAATAATGTGATACAAATGTGACCGTGCCTACGTGGACCGGCAGCGATGACTCACGCTCACAATAGTGTTTCAGTGGACGGGGGATACTGTCCCACGGGATCTTTTGTATAATAGTGTAGGTATTCCCATTTAAAAGTGACTTCTTTGTGTATTTACTCCTGTACAATAAACCCGGCGCTGCCGGCCACACTGCATGCGATTTTTGTTGCGAAACAACGAGGACGGTTTTCGTTTCGCAAGTTGTGTTCACTGAGCGTTTGACACTAACAATCCAACTCGCATTTAGTTAACATATGGCAACCGGCCGGCTGAAGGTCGCGCGGTTCGCGTCACCCTTGCATAAGGTAAACGCGGTCGGGCGTGTGCGTGCAAAACGTAAACACTAGCCGGCGAATGCACGGAAAAAACTCTCGCGCTATGATGTCACCGTGCAAACATTAGAACGTGGATTTTAAAATTAGATGCGTCCAGCGAATCTATCGAGATCGGTTC
The DNA here is from genome assembly GCA_963555695.1 of Dasypolia templi. Taxonomy (NCBI): domain Eukaryota; kingdom Metazoa; phylum Arthropoda; class Insecta; order Lepidoptera; family Noctuidae; genus Dasypolia; species Dasypolia templi. The sequence goes on along the minus strand of OY743137.1, from coordinate 3,440,508 downwards.
ATTGAGCGACGGGCGGGCAACGCGAGCGGAGCGCCGCGAGCGAACGAGCACGAACGACGAGGTAACTTAGCGCCGCGCCGCGACCTTGCACCGTCACGGGCGCAGCGTCACACCGCGCCGGATTATTTTTGTCGCGTTTTGGCACCTACACCTCACGCGCGCTCTCTAAACCACAATCCCGTGCCATTCGGACCGAACTGCACGCTTTAATATCGCTTTTATTTTGCAGATTGCGACAGACTTTAGCGGCGCGGCTTGCAGAGATCGACGACATTGTGTCCGAATTCGATCGCGTGTCGGAGAGAATCGACGAGCTCCGACAGCAAATAGAAGTGTTGACAGCGAAAGTTAGGACTTTCTACGTGTTCGGCGAAGACGAAGCGGACAGTGTGCGCGCTCTGACTAAAGAAGTGTCGGACTTGGTGGAGCGCACGAAGAACTTCACAGAGGAGAGCAGGAAGCGATACGGAGGATCGGCACCGGCGGACGTCGCCCAGGAGCTGTCCTCCCTAGAGCTATCTTCTGAGGCGCTGGCAGCAGCCATGGAAGAGAAGGAGAGGGAATGGAAGCGTGCGCGCACGGCGCGCTCGGAGTACGCCACCGACGTAGAGGATGTGCAAGCTTGGGTTCGCGCCGCCGAACTCACAGCGAGAGAACGCACCCTGGCGCCCGAGCCCTACCGGGAGCGCCTGGTGGCCACGCGGGCGGAAGTGCCCAACGTAGCAGACCGGGTGGAGCGGCTGACGCGCAACGCTCGCGCGATAGTGGAGGGCAGCCGCGACGCCGGCGAGCGCCAGCTGGTCCAGTCCACGGTGTCGGCGCTGTCGGAACAGTTCGCGGCCGTGTGCAGCGAGCTGGAGGCGCGGCAGGTCGCCGTGGAGGACGCCTGCGACGCCGTCTCGCGCTTCCTCACTCTGCTCGAGAAAGTCTTACTTTGGGTTGAGACACAGCGTGCATTCCTAGCGCGGCCACTCCCATTGGCCGACTTGCAGGAAGCGCAACAGAAACAGACTGAATATGGGGTACGTGCCGACAACCAACGATCAAAATATCATGTGCGAATGTTCAATAAAATGTATTTATGTTTTTAGAACGCGCTCAAGAGCTGTAAGCAGCAAGCCAAGAATTTAGCGGATATGGCTAAGGAGATAGAGGCCATCGAACGGGTAACCAGCCCGGGAGACTTGCCTTCTAGGCTAGAGGCAGCAGAGAACGCGACCGTTGACGTCGAGAAGAGATTAGCGAAGACAGTCAGTACAACCGCTGATTATGACGCCTGGTTAAACTTCCGGGTTTATTTAACCTTGTACTAATTAACTTTACCATTTTACAGAACGGTCTACTACAGGAACTAGCCGAAGAATGGGAGCGATGCGAAAGAAAATTAAAGGATGTTGGGCACTGGCTCGAAGCGACCGCAAGGACGCTAGAGACACCTCAGAACGCAAAGAAACCGCTCAGGGATCGTCTCGGCCTGAGGGAGAAATTGATAAACGATATCTCCACGCAAAAGACGAAGATCTCATATGCAGTGGAAAAACTCAACGTGAGTCGACATTGCCGAAAATCTGCTTTTGTGGTTGGATTGTAGGTGCAGCGCTGCGAGTAGGTGGTGACTTGTTGACACGCGTTGTATGTGCGCAGGTACACTTCGGTCCGGACGGCGTGGCGGCGCAGTCCGTGGGGCCGGAGGGCGTGGAGGCGGCGGCGCGCGGCCTGGTGGCGGCCCTGGACGCGCTGGCGCAGCAGACGGGCGCGCAGGCCGCGCAGCTGGCCCGCGCGCTGGCGCAGGTGGACGCCTACTGCGCCGACGTGGCCCGCCTGCGCGCGCAGCTACTGCAGGCCGAGCAGCAGCTGCGCCACGCAGCGCAGCCCAACTACAGCCCGCGCGAGCCCGAGCGCGCGCATCGTCAGCAGCAGGTAAGCTCTCCGCGACCCGCACAGACCCCGCGAGTAGGTGGCTAGCGAGTATTCTAGTTTTGTTTATCCGACCTGGAGGCTCTCAGGGCGACCGGGCAGGTGGCGGGCACGCTTCATCTCACCTGCGAGCCCCAAAGCTCGATCATCTTTTATTTATCTTTTGTTTTCTTTTTGTCACCCTCCTCCTCACCCTTACCGCTACTAACACGTCGAACTGATATCCTCCGCTAGGAGTGTCGCGAGCGCGTCAAGTCGCTCCAGAGCAAGATTCAGGCGCGTAACGAGCGAGTCAAGCTCCTGGTGCAGCGCGGCAGTCCCGACGCCGAACCGCTGCGAGACGCGTAGTCCGCGATCTACCGCGTTTAGTTCATAAGTCGATTCCTTGTCATCTCGTCCCTGTAATTTTTATAAGCATATAATACGAAACGTTAAATATACGAGACGCATCGCAGCCACCGTCGTTTCCTTTCGCTCAACCTCTCATCACGTCCGTCCGCTCGTCTGAGAGACACCCTTGTAAATCATGTGTTTGTCCGTACTTGCGTATCAGGAGGTCGCCCGGCGAATCGAAGAGCTGACCGGAGCGATCTACGCGCTGGACCCGTACTTCGTGATGCCGGCGACTGACGAGCACGCCGCCACTCTGAGCATGCTCGCCTCAAGCGCGGCGCACGCGCGCTCCAACAGGCGCGCGCGCTCGCCAGCGCGTCGAGAGCGAGCTCGCCTGGCCCCGCCCGCCGCCCCGGGCCCCGCCGCGCGGGCCCGCTCGCCCTGCTGGGCCCCGGGCGGCATCACCTACGCCGAGATAGTCAAGGGCTCCGGCTCTCGCTCTAGCTCCCGCGGCTCCCGCGCACCCAACGACCCCGCCCCGCCCGACGATGTGGAAGTGCCCGTGGAACCGTGTGTGCTCAGTGAGAGAGTCGATGATGTCGACGCAGAGTCGCGCAGTGACACCCGTGTTAGCAAGTCTATCAGTGTCAGTGAGCCTTACGGCGGTGACGTGATTAATTCCTATGATGACTTTGTCCCACTTGCGGAACCGGTACCGGTTCCTGAATATTATGCGGAACCCCCAGTGGATTACCGGGAGATGCCCATTGATGTACCGGCGGCACCCGTGTATCGGGCATCACCCGTGTATAGGGAGTCACCTGTGTATAGCGAGTCACCCGTGTATCGGGAGTCACCAGTTTATCGCGAGTCACCCGTGTATCGGGAATCACCCGAGCCTCCGATGAAGTTACCTCAACAACCACTAAGGGAATTACAGCCCGTAGAACCAGAACAATCGGAAAGGGCTATCAGCCCGTCTCTAAAACAACGCTCGCATGAATTATCGTATGCAGAAATATTAGCACTCGGGTTACGCAAGCAGCCGCGTACTCATAGTGTGACGTCCTTACCAAAACCACAAATGGCACACGTAGAGCTGGTAAAGGAGATCGTAGTAGAATGCGTCGAGAGATCTCCACCGATTCAGCAATATGAATCGAAAGTTGAGAAGATTGAACCGCCGAGGTTCAAACCCGATAGACCCGAAAGACCGGATAAAACGAGTAGACTAGAAAGGCCAGATAAGCCCGAGCGACCGCCTCCTAGAAGTAGGTCAAGGGAAATGCCAAGACAGAGGCGCGGGCCTGAAAAACGGCCTACGAAGGCACATGATGTCCAAGCGATGAAAAAGAAAAAGACGATGAAAAAGGTTATCGAAGTTCAAGACTTTGATGAACCTGAACAACCCGTAGAAGTAGAACTAACACCAATTAGAGATGCACTAGTTAAAGCTGCGACCGTGGAGCCAACTGTAGGATACAAAGAAGTCACTAAAAAGCTGCAACACAGTGCTACAGTCGTAGAGACTGTCACTGAGCTGGTAGCAGAAGACTCAGAGCCTGAAACTATCGAAGAGGTTGAACAAAAGAAACCTAAGAAAAAGCTAAAACCTAAAAAAACAAAATTGCCTGAAGACGAAATACTTAAAGCTCTCAAAGAAATTGAAGAGCTAGAAAGAAAGAAGAAAAAGACTAAAGAACCTCGTGATAAAAGCAAAGACAGCATTACTGATATCGTAACAGTGGAAACTCCGAAAGAATTCGAAGCAATTGAATTGAAAAAGCATATTAAAGAAACAGATGCACAAATTAGGTCTAAGAAAAAAAAAGGTCACAAAGAATCACCTGTCAAAACCACTGATGTTAATACTGAGTTCGTTACTGTTACGACGACCGTTCCAGTTGAACTAGTTACGAAGGAAACAAAACATAAGAAAAAGAAGAGTCAAAAGCAAGCTTCTTATGATAAATCAGAGAAATCAGATCGTAGCCCTGTTGGTAGTATGACTGACGTCATCTCTGTTATTGACCCTGGCAAGAGCACAGAAACACCCGATGAAACAAAATCTGTGGAATCCGAGGTTGTTTCACAAGTCATTGAATATGTTACACAACCGGAAGTAATAGATAAAACTCAACAGGCTTTGTCAGTCAATGATCAGTCCGACAAGATTGTTATTAAAAATCTAGACGAAATTAAGAAAGAAAGTGCTGAATTTATTTCCACAATAGCTTCCGATATAACCCACCATGTTGGATACACAAATGTATTTGAAACTGTAACTAAAACAACATCTGTAAAGACAACACAGGAAGTTAGTGGTGATAGTGAAAGTAAACCAACCCTTGGTGATACGGTGACAGAATTAATTTCATCACACCCTGTGGTTGACATTGTTGAATCAAAGCAGGAAGAAGAAACGAATGTAGTCACTGACACTGCATTCGTAATTGAAGCAATTGACACTCAAGAGAAACTAGACATTGAGCAGGCTACAAAAACAAAAGAGAATGATTTTTTGTCAATCCTAGATCAAACTTCTATACAAGAAGAACTAACCAATAGGAAAGTTTCAAAAAATAAAAAGAAGAGAGGTAAAGTAGCACCGGAAACTGACATTGTTTCAGCATTTATTTCGAAAGAGTCTGAACAGTCACAACAAGAACAAAAACAAACAGAAAAAGTACAGTTAGAAGAGGTTCAATCGGAACCTGAACAACAGGTACAAGAAAAACTTGAAATAGAAAACACAGAACAAGTTCATGTAGAAGAGCCACAGTTTGAACAAATAAAGCTAGCACCAGAGCAACTGCTTCAGTCTGAACAAAAACAGCCGAAAGCTATGCAGTTACAATCAGAACAAAACGAAATCGTGCTGCTGGAAAATGTACAGACAAAAGAAGTTGAGCATGAACAATTAATGACTATACAAATACAACCAGAACCTTACGAACAGGAGACTGTGCAGGCTGAATCTCTGACCCAAGAACCGGGACAGCCAGAGTTTGTGCAACCAGAAACAGTACAAATAGAACAAGTACCTGCAGAACCGATACAAGGTGAGGTCAAAACGCTTGAAGTCTCATCTAAAAATAAGAAGAAAAAGAAACAAAAGAAATATGAGAAGAACTCAGAACCAGTAGTCTTTGAAGCTACAGAAACTATTGAAATTATTGAAGAAAACGTTAAAACGACGCCCATAGAGCCTGTTGTAGCAGAAACACCAAACTTAGTAGAACAAGTTGAAGAGCCAAAATTATCAAAGAAAAAGAAATCTAAGAAGACTAAACATGCTGAAGTTAAAGATGATATCATAGAAAAGTCGGTGGTCGAACAAAAAGATATTGAGCAATCTACTAAAATAATTGAGAGTAGTCCTAAGAAAACTGAGGAACCACAACCTCTAGAAGAGACAAAACGGTCTAAAAAGAAGTCAAAAAATAAATCGAAACCGGAAAATATTGTCAAGGAAGTACCAGTAGAAACTGTTCCTGAACAAAAGTTGCCTGCTTCTGAACCTGAACCACCTCTGGAAGAAATAAAACCAGAAGAACCTGCATTTGAAGAAGTCAAATCGCATAAAAAGAAGAAATCAAAAAAACAAAAGATTGATGATGATGATATTGAAAAAGCTCTAAAGGAGATTGAACGTACTGAAGGACATGGACAAAAAAAGAAACTTAAGGAAAAGACATTAAAACCTAAAGGCAAACAAGATCAGCTCAAGTCAGTAACAACTCAGTTTAAAGCAGCTGAGCACGAAATTCAAAAGAAATTCACCTCTGAGACGGTTGAATATGATACATCACCTGAAGAAGACATTGAAAATGTTCAACCAATTGAACATATTGACTGGAACGCCATGCTAGAAGAAGAAGAAGGTGTAACTGAAACCAATTTTGAACCAATCAGTAAACCGGAACCACACTTTAATATTACTGAAACTGCATATATTGCTAACCAAGTAACCATACTGCAAGAAACGACTAATACGTTACTAGAAAAAGAACGAACTGTTAGCAAAGTTGAATCTTCAATGGAAACAGCTGTTCCTCCTGAAAAACCTATTAAAAATATTCCTGAAAGTGTCAGAAATACAAAAGAAATAATCGAAGAAGATAAAAAACTAGTGACGCCTGTCACAAGTACTGCTAACGAACAGAATAATAATGATAAGTTCTTCTCACCTGACGTGTTGAAAGAAGGATCATACAACATCGTTGAAGAGATAACTCAATATGAACCTATCACTCAAGATGTTGAAACCCGTACTATATACCTAATAACACATGAAGAGAAGAAACTACCACCAATTAGGACTGTTAAAGTATTTAGCAGTAAGAGTAACTCGTTAGAAGAACCTCAATCTATTGAAGAAAACGTAGTTGTAAGTGAAGAAACGACAAATAATGAAATCACTGATGAGAAGTCTTCCATTAATGTAAGTGATAATGTTTCAGACAGTAAGGTTATAACGGACGAGATCATTGATCGAGAAAAAATATTCGGTTCTGAGAGTAGCATTACAAAAACAGATGTTACTGAAATTCAAGATACCAAAACTGAGTCGATTCAAGCGTCAGTTGAAACATCGGACATCGTTGAGAAGAATACTGTTACATGTGTAACATCGGCAAGTTCGGAATTGATAACGGCACAAAGTGTAGCGAATATTATTACTGAGGTAACAGCTACAGAAACTGTTGAGAAATCTGTTGATCAGGAAGTACAGTTTAAAGAACTTGAGACCTCGAAACCGACGGAAGAAGTTGGTACAAATAAATCTGAAAAACCACTAACTGAAGAAGATTTCTCCGACATACTTGAGGAAGCCATTTTCGGATCAGTACAAGATCGCAACAAAATAGCAGGTGAAAAGAAAAACAAGGAGAAACATTCTGATATTCCTTACCAGGAGTTAGTCAACGATGTCAAGACATACTCGGAGAATTTGGACACTTATAAGCTAGGTTATGATTATTCGCTGTTAATGTTAAGCCAACGGGAATCTCAGATTTTACAAGGAAATGCCATCATAATAGCACAAGAAGAAACAGTTCCTGTACAAACAATCGATTCTATCGAACTTGTACCTAAATTAGAACCTAAAGAAGTTTCTCCTGTGAGAGAAGAAGCACCAAAAATTAACTACCAAGATTTAACGGATGCCGAAATTGTGATAGCAGTACCAGTAACTGAAACTCCAAACGTAACAGATGAAATTGTACAAACGACTCCAACGTCACAAGACAAACTTCAAGAAGTATTGCTTAAAACTTTTATTGAGGAGACGCTTACAAAAACTGATACTCAACAAACTATTGACATTATCGAATCAGAGAGCTTTGTTCTAATACCTGTTGGTGAAATTGATACTTCTATACTAAGTTCTCAAACAACCGTTGGTACAAATGTTATCTTTATACCTGATGAACTAAGTTTTGTGCCACAAACACAAGAATTAGAAAAGCAACCAATTGATATCAAACCAGCAAGTATCGAGAAGCCTGCTGAAGTATCAGAAACTTCGCTTGTATCGTCAGTACACGAGGAAGCGCCTAGAATTAGTTATCATGAAATTAAAGACGCTGAAATAATTTTAGCGTCCCACGTCTCTAATAAAAAGGCTGAAATGTCAACAACTGCAAATACAGAAACAGTTTCGACTTTGCGTGTCTCTGAAACTGTTTCCAAAACTGAAATTACAAGTGAGGCTCATGATACTTCCGTAGAACCTGAACCTCCTACCGAAACAAAACAAGAAGTCCCCAAAGTTAAAAAGACTAATAGAGTGTCTCCAGCAAAAGAAGAAGCACCTAGAATAAGCTATCATGATATTCGAGAGGCTGAAATAATCTTTGCATCTCAAGTAATACCTAGGGACAAGTCAAATGCCACAAACCTTGAGCCTGAAACACTTCAAGTTACAGCAGCAAGTAAAGTTCAAACGCCAAAACCAGAAGTGGTAAAACAAATAGTTGAAATCGAAGTCACACAAGCGGTTGAAAAAGAAAAACCAGCTCAGCAGATTTTAGCTCAAGATACTCTCCTTCAAGCTCTTGATAAAATGACTACAACAAATATCAAAACCGTCACTGAGCGAACCGTTGATTTTATTACCAACGAAACTATCGTTTCAAAGCCGGTTCAAGAACCAATAGCACACACGGTTACCGAGAAGAAGGTTGTTCCTGTCATAGATTATAAACCGTCTGAGGTCAATAAACTACCATTGTCATATGAAGAGACGCCACGTCATAGCTATCATGAGATTGTTGACGCTGAGAAATGTCTTGCTCAATCAAAGACTGAGCAATCTGACATAGTGGAACTTGTCAGTGAAATAGTTGCTGAAAACAAACAACCAGCAATTGCGGAAACAAAAACAGAAAGCGTGACTTCTAAAGTAGTTGTAACTCTTAAAACTAAGGAATCTGGCGCACCAGTTGCCGAAACACCGAAGTATGTAATACCTGAACTCGCAAGTGAAGTACCAACTGTAAGCTATCAAGAAATCTCTGGTGCTGAAAAACGCTTAGTTACCAAGATTGAGACAACAGTAGATAAGGTTACAGAAGCAGCTACGAAAATTCTAGCTGAAGAAAAAGTTTCATCTGAAAGTAACGTTCAAAGTATTGTATCTGTTGAAACTGCAAAGGACCCTGAACCCAAAATATTTGAAGTACCGAGAGTTTATCACGGGATTTCTGATGCTGAATATCTTTTGGCTACAATGGTTACTAAGTCTAGAGAAACAAGCAAAGAAACTTCTCCTGCCAAAAAAGTTGAAGAAAAGCAAGAACCCGTTATAAAAAAAGATACGAAGGAAGTATGTAATATTCCAAATGTTCCTGTCGTTGCTAAACTGACCTCCGAAACAGCGCAAAAGGTCACAAATCACGTTAGTCACAATGAAACTCCTGTTAGTAACGGTGAAATAGAAAGTTTCAATATTGAAAACGTTCCACAAGTGGCTTTAGGGCCTGAACCGAACAGACAATCAATTTACGAGGTGCCAAGATTCAGTTATCATGAAATAAATGATGCTGAAAGATTACTTGCGTCTTCACGAGATTCTGTTCAGGAGCATGAAGTGCCTGCTGAAGTGGTTGATATAACTCCATCGACTGAAACTGTACCGGCTCTAAATGACTCAACTGTGCCAACAGTTGAGTCAGTTGTGGAAAAAGTAACTGATGTCACCGAAGATGTCAAGGAAGAGGAAAAGTCACCAGTCGCAGACACTGTGTTTGAACCTCTACGTCACAGTTATCATGAAATTCAAGATGCTGATCGTGTTCTAGCATCCACGAAATTGAATAAGGTGGCTGATATTCCGCCCAAACAAAAAGAAACTAAAGAAGAACAAAAATCACTGGCTATAGAAATAACTTCCGTACACGTAGAAGACACATTACTTCAAACTGTTAGTAATCAACAAACTACATCCACTAAAACCAACACTGAACAGACTATTGACTTTATTACGAATGAAAGTAATATATCAAAAGCTGTGCAAAATATACACCAACGTGTAGAGCTCCCGTCTCCACTTCAAAAGGCTTCATTGGAAAAGATCGAACAGTCATTTGAAGTAGACGATCTAAGTAATACACCCATTTCGGTAGTTTACGGCAATACTGATGTTGCAACACCTTCGCTGGAACTTAAATTTCCAGTATTTGAAAGTCAAATTAAGGAACCTGTACCTGCAGAGGTTACAGAAAGTTCTGATAAAGGGGATAAACCCCAAGTGGATGATGGTACTAAAAGAGAACTTCAGGCTACTCAAGATGAAGGTTCCATTGAAGATGATTCATTTGAAATCATAGATCACAGTGACATTACTGATTTGAACATAACAGAGCTAAAAGAAATGAAGTCACACATTTCCGAGGCTGATTCAATAGTTATTGAAGTATCAACACATGTTTCAGAAAATGTCACAGAAATTACGTCTACTCAAAGTGAGATCGATACAAATCCTCCACGGTCTATAACTCCTAAAACAAGCGACGACCATGCAGTTGTGCAAGACCTCATCGAAGAAGCTCTCCATGAACCTGAAACACCAGCTGTTACTACTACTGCCGTTGTTACAAGAACCAAACCAGCTTACGAAACTTTCGTTATTGACGATCTAAATGAAAGTCTTGTGCCTGTGGTATTCGGTGACATCAAGGACATTGAACGTTCTATCAAATACAAGAAGCAAGAACTTCTATTACAAACTGAACCTATTCAACCTGCAAGTCCTGAAAAAGATATCATCGGTGAAGTCGTGGTGGCTGGAGGATCTCCGTCTCCGTTAGAAGATATCGAAATCGTTGAAACAACAGAAGATTTTACAATTCCACATCCTAGTGAATACGTAGATTTAGTTCCCACGACGGATCTAGAGCCCGAAGCTAAGCCTGACACTATCTCGGCGGACACATATACTGAAGTTTTAGAATCGGTTATAAACCTACCTGAATCCGAAATTGTTAAACAACCTGATATAGACACGCATAAACCGGAGGACGTTAAAACGGAAAATATAGTTTCAGCTGATATTAGGGAAACACAACTAACCAAAACTGAAACTGTTAGCCGTGTTGAGAAATCTCCTATACATAGCTTGCATGACCTCCTTCCTGAAATTGACTCCATCCCCGAATTCAAACCCTCTTATTCGAACACTGTATTGTATTCAAAATTGTCAGCTGATGCACCCGAGTTTACACCCTCTTACATGTATCAGACTGTTACTACTATGTCTGAGAGTAGATCTGGTTTAGTCGAAGATGCACCTGCACCTATTACTATGGAAGAAGAAAACATCAAAGTCGTAACAGAAGAGACACCATCAGTACCGCAAATATCGTATTCAACAGTATTGCAAACTAAGAAGGAAAAAGCAGAAGTCGTACCACAAACATCAGCACCAATTGAAACACTATTGGAAGCTGCAGAAGTTACCACAGAAGAAGTGCATGAAGAACATGTTGAAACTAAAATTAAAAAGAGCAAAAAAAAGAAAAAGAAGGAAAGAGATGATAAGAAGGAGGTTTCAGTCGTCAAACCACCAGAAGTTGTGCCATTACCAGTAACTGTACCCTCTATACCCGAAGTAATTTCAGTTTTAGCTGAACCAGTTAATGTATGGGCTAAAGCTGCCGAAGAAGGCAAGTCATACGCTGATGTTCTGGCCGACGGCCTGGTTCAAGAACAAAAAGAATTTATACAGCTAGTTGCAGAGAAGCCAAATGGAAGAGAAATACCAGTACAAAATAAATCAAGAACAGATAAATTACTAGACATTGAGAAAGTAGATAAACCACCAGTGATGCCACCTGTATATAAAATTCAAGAAGTTGTAGAGACCACACGGATGGAAAGTGATCATAATATTGGATCTTGGGCTAAGATAGTAGCTAAACGATCATCACCTGAAAGAGTGCAGAAAGAAGAAGAACCACACGTAGCACCAGTAGTTGTTCCTTCTAAAGCTCCAGTGATCCTTGTGGATGAATCAGATAACGACTTTCACAAACCTGACGTCGAAGTCGATGCTGAAGGATTTATCACTGTTGAAAGAAGTAGACGGTCTAGGTCCAAATCTAGGGAAGCACGTTCACAATCAAGCTTATCACTTAAACGTGAAACTCGTGAAAAGTCCGAGAATAGATTTGAACCATTGACTACCTCTCTCAAACCAGATGATGCTGAATCCACACAAAGCCCTTCAGAGGATGAAAAACCAGCAAAGAAACTAAGCAGAAAGAGCCGCAGCTCGAAATCCAAGGAAAAAGAAATTAAGTCTAAAGCTACTATAGTAGCTCCAAGCACATCCGATGAAGAAAAGCAACCACCTAATAAAGATAAAAAGAAACGCTCTTCTAAGTCAAAGGATAAGGTTATTAAACCTGTAGATGATATCAAACCGGTACAGGAAAAAATAGAATCACCCAAAGAGGTTGAAATCTCTGAACCACCCAAGGTGAAAGATAAAATAGAAGACAACGAGAGTTCTAAAGAAGAACAAAAACTCAAAGGTCTACCTGCTCAATCGGAACCAAAACGGAAAAGTAAAAAGAAGAAGAAAGATAAGAAACCCGTAGAAGTTACCGAGACTAATGAGACGTCGTCTGCTGTAGAAGTAACTTGCTCTGAACAAGAGATCGTAACAGTGTCCAAAGTGCTAACAAAATCCCAGCAAAGGAAGGTTGACACTCCTGTTTCAACACCTGAATCGATTCAAACACCAATAAAAGATAGATTTTACTCAGAAGCTCAGTTCTGGAAAACGGATCCTGGTGATTTATCTGAAATAATGTCTGTGGAAATACAACAAACACCTACGGAAACATTTAAAATAGAAATGAAAGATGATGTGCCTGCTGAAACATCACTTATAAAGTCTGATGAACTATCAGAAAGTGTTGAGCCAATCCAATCTCCCACCAAATTCATCACTGAAGAAATATCATCTGTTGAAACCCAGATACAGGAACATGCGGACACGATTGCTGAAGATCAGTCACTAGAAAGCAAAATGGCTGACTTGCAACGAGAAATTGAAGAAATGTTGCTGCCAGAAAACGATTCATCACTTAGCGACAGTTCACCCAAAGAACTGACTGATACCCAAACATCCATTGATTACCAGTATGATGAACTACTGGATAACATGACTCCATCACTGGCAAGTCCTGAACCTGATGGCTTGGAACCTAGATCAATTGAGGAACCAGTGCCCGAAACACTGTCAGAAGATAAAACCTCTAAAAACGATGATGAGCTTGATGATAAGCATATAAGCATGAGCATGATTGACTCACTACTAGACGATACTGAACCTTTATCTATGACTGAAACTCATTCCTTGGAGCACTCGGAAAATCTTTTAGTCACTCAAGAAGAAGATATTACTCCCAGAGACTTGAGTAAAATTGATACACAAGTAGTAACTAGTATCTCACCGCCAGAAAAACCAAAAGTTGTTTCGAAAGAAGTTTTGAACCAGATGATTGAGCAAACGATGGCGAAACAAGATGCAACTGTCACTGAAGTTAAACAAACAATAACTGCTACTAAAACTGACAAACTGAATCCTGAAATCGAGTTGGAAAAACCAGAAAAAACTATCCCGATTGTTTTAAAAAAACCTGATATTAAAAAACAAATTGAAGACAAATCATCGGCATTTACCGCATTTATTGAATCAGAAAAGACCAATGAAAACCTGGTTTTAAAATCAGAAGTATCTAAGAAAGCTACTCAGAAAGATGAAACACTAAATAAATCAGTAGCCTCTTTTATTGAAACAGAGAAATCGCAAGATCAATCAGTACCCACGGAAGTAACTAACTTACGATCTGGAGAAGAAAAGGTACAAGACATCATAAAACACACAAAACAAAGCATCACAAAAAATGAAACTGTTAGAGACGATATTGTATCTAATGTCCCACTTTCTAACATTGATACCATTACTAACAATCTCACAAACCTAAAAGCGGATAACTTTTGGACGGACAAACACAATATTCATGATGCGGAATTACTATTAATAGAACGTAAATCTGTTGAGAAAACCATTACACCTGTAGACACTGATAAACCTCACATTGATGAAGGCATTAGCGTCGAGAAAAACATTTTAAATGACAATTCCTTCTGGCCTGAAAAACACTTATACCACGACGCTGAATGCCAGTATTTCCTTTCATTGGCTCGTAAAACTAAAACACCCACTAATGAAACCTCGAAAATAGAAATTAAAGATCAATACGATAAGGATAGAGACCAGGGCGGAAGCTCTGGTCACTCTTCTGAAGGCGAAGAGCCAAGAGAGTCATCTGGTTCACTTTATGACCCCGACTACATATCCATGGACCTACCCGGTGGCATGTGTAGTTGGAAAGACAAATCTTCATACTTGAGCGTCGAAACACCTGTTGTTGATGACGTTCTGGACAAGCCTGTGTCTAGGGAGGATATACTAACCACCCTGCCCATAGCACCAGCCCCATCCTCATCCAAACAGGAGCCGGAGGAGACGCCACTGAGGACAGCAAAGGTGACTGACTCACAGTCGTATTGTACGATTTTTAAATATCTACTCTATGTTTGGCATGATATAATTACTAAATTCTTAATTTCACATATAACGAAGCTCTGTATTGTGATGTATATAGCCACGCCGCAGCTCGTCTTGTAGTGCCACATTTTGGCGTGCACTGTAAATTATTACAATAGTATAGTAACGCATTTTATTAGTCGTAAATTTTTGTATTGTGTGAATTATAATTAATACTCTAGTCATCTCTAGTCAGATTTGAACATTTCTAGTCTTTGTCAGTCATCTGATACTTTATTGTAATAAACCTTAACAACAACGTGCATTGTTTTATTTACAAATGATGATAGTTTTATTTTTATTATTTTTGATGATTAGTGTTTACCCCCGTCAAAATTTGGCTACTACGAGACGATAGACTGTTGCCGCTTAAATGAGACAAGTTTTTATACAGAGTCTGTATTTGGGCATAGAGAGTTGATGAAAACTGCAACCCAGAACAAACAATACTCCAAAGTCTGCAATCTTATTAATTTACAAAGAACTTTGACAAAGTCTGCAATTTAATTTGAAAGTTTTGCTAAGGTCAGTCATATTTTTTGCTACATTTTCAATTTCAGTAGTTTAGTTTGCAAGACCTTTTTTCCAATATTATTATGAATGGTAATTTTCAAGTTATCTTATCTGTATTGTATTGAATGTATTGTTCCAAGTACTTAAAAGCATCCAGTCATTCTAAAATTAGACCAAAATTGATAATGGATTATCCTTAATTCAAGTGTTCCGTACCGAATCGTCTCCAAGCGCTTATCGGTGTGAATGTCACACGCCATACCACGCTGCTATTGACAACTAAAACTAACATCAACTGGTAGTTCAGGGGGAGTTAATTAGTAGATATTTTCTTCTTATTTTTATATTTTCAAGATCCCAAAATCAAGTAATCGTCATTCACATAGTACTTATTAGTCCAAATTAAATCCTCCATAACTTCCAAATTTTTCAAAATTGAACGACACATTCAAAATTTCTTGCCTTGAAGTATGTTTTTGTTTCCAAAACACATATGAGCTATTGGAATGATCAAATTTCTTAACCTCATGCGACCACGATACGGAACACTTGATTACCAGACTGACCAGCTTTTGTTTTATCGATAACTGTCCCAGTTTGCAGACTTATAAAGTTCGCATGTCATGCCAACATTGTTATGAACTTAATCGTTTTTTTGTTGTTTTTGTTTTATTGTTGTATTGTGTTCCTAACCTTATCGTCCAACGGAATGATCACGTGGACTGTTTGACCCTTCAATATTTTTAGACGATATGAAATCAAAAGTTTCAAAATGTTTACATTAAAAATTGCAAACAGTGCAAATGTTACATCTCTTAGATTAAAGTAGATTTGGTTTAACTGAGCCTGAACTTTGAATTGACGGAAAGTAATGCAAAAAAGAAAATCCCGTCCCAAATGAAATAATAACGAAATGTTTATGTAATAAAATTAATTTTACTTCTGCGCTCATTCCGCAATGTACGAACCGCGCATAAATTCTAGCTTCATTCGTAATGACTGCCTACGTTCGTTTCCTTGAGAATGCGAACCCATAATTTATGTTTTGGCCGTTATCCAAAACTATTGGTCCAGAGATGTAAATAATATTGATTTACTTCCTCACGTGAACTGATAGTGCACGCTGTTTTACATTTTGAAATACTACAGGATGCACGTTAATTGAAAATTTTATTATACCGAGTAACTTTACTTGAACCTCATCATAGAACGGGCCAGTTGTGATGCGTTCCGTTTCCTTGTTTTGTTTGCAAATGACAGCTTATTCTCAAAATAATAAATATTTATCTGATTACTTGATTTAAATAAACCAATATGAACTGAAACTTTTGATTCCATGTCTCTATTTTACAAGAGTGTTTTGCTAATAAAAGCGTGTGTTCTCAGGATGAATTATCTAACGATATAGAAACTCTGCTGGAAGAAATAAGAGATGTACAAACGCGGTTATCAGACCTGCCTGATGAGAGTCTGGAAGCCATGGAGGAAGGTCTCAGGGTAAGTCTCACTGTATATACGCCATTGATCAAAAATAACAGACCCAAATTCCCACTGACGTAGATGATGCTAAACATAGATTCGCTATCTCGTAATACAAATTGGTTTAGAGCAGACTCCAAATGAATCTTCATTCAAAATTGCCCGGATAGCTGCCTTATAAACAAAACTAGAATTCAGTTACATGACGTTGGGAGTTGTAAAGATGCAGCATATCAGCTGTTTATTTCGCGCTACACGTAGCCGGTGAATACCAAAAGGTAGTAGGTTTCTGTGACTCTCTCCACCGATACACTAACGGTCACTATTTTCTTATCATCTACTGTATAATTATCTACTCTATATAAGACATCAGCTACTGTATTTTAACTATTGTCACCTAAACCAAAATTTTTGATTTTAAAATACTTTTACCGTGAAAACTTATACCGTGAAGGAATAAGTTTTCTGTGACTCTCGCTACGGATACGCTATAACTATTTTCTTTTAAAGACATCAGCTACTGTATTTTTACTATTGTCACCTAAAACAGTATTTTTGATTTCTATACTAAACGAAGCTCAATCTAAATACAGTTGTTTTAAAAATACTTTTACCATTATCCCTGTTTATTGTTCAATGACTTTTTTTTCTGTGAATGGCATCTCGCAGGTCAACCTATGAGGTTGTCGTCTGCTTAAGCGGACTTGCCTGTGGTTGCCCTAATAAATTAAGGCCTCCAGCCCAGACTTAAAAAACTTAAAAACTAAGCGACTACACGCTAAGGGCAGCCCCTATGGGGTACGGACCTGCGGACGGAGGGTAGCAAAGGACTAGCTGGATCAGGATTTATGAGATTTTGGGACGAATTTAAAGCTACAGGCTCAGCGGCGCGGGCTGTCTCGAGCAAGGGTCGGGTCCGTTCAATGACTGTTAACAGAACTTTTATTAAGCGAGCGTTGTGTCTGTTTTTGTTATCAGTATTCGAGCCGTGGCTGCATACATTTTAATGTTCATCAACAAGATACTTGATACCCGGCCCCAACAATGCTGTGACCTTGACAATGAGTTAGTCCATATATTGTGATGTTTCACCAAATGATGTCACCTGTGCGTTACGACATAGAGTTAATAATAATGTTAGTGTTTGGCTTCTCGCAGGGCACTAGTAAGTGAACGAACGCAGTGCAGTCGATACGAATACGAATAATTCGAAAGATGAAATAATTTTACGATGGAATCGATCTGAATTCGATTGTTTTTCGTGAAGTGTTATAGAGTGCAAGTGGTTTTATTTGAGACAGGTATATTTTTGTTATTATTTTTTGACAGGTGCTGTACCTATATTTAAGTTATTGATTAGAAGTAACCTCTCGGTTACCTAAAAATAACTTGAGGATACTAAATTAGGGCTCGTAATGTATGTCAAATATAACCCGTTTTAATTATTTTGTAGAAGCTGCTTGGATTGATGGAGTGTTTCAAATCAAGTAAAAAATAACACCAGTAATATCTAAAACAGCTATTCAACTCTTTGCATACGACATTTACAATACAGCATCCGGAGTCTGTTCAAGACCCATTGAGCGCGTTTCTATTTTATGTCCAGTGTTCAACAGACCCCCTTTGGTGTGGTCTTTGTCAGTCAATCATGCAGAACGGTCTCGGCACACAAAATTTATTATAAAGCCCGGAATCACTATTCATTGTTGTCAAATAGGCTTAACCTCAATGACCATACCTGACTTCCGACCTGTAGTATATCACTGTAGCCTGAAAAGTTAAATAAAATGACCTGAATTTGACTAATCAATTTTCACTTAGGTCTGAAATGATCAATTAAATGACCAGGATCAGACTTTTGACCTCAATCAGTATTCAATTATTTGCAATAAGCTAATGTTGGAACTGCACAGAGTTGACAAACGTCGTAGACATTACTATGATTGAGTAGGCGACTTGTTTACCATCCCACGCAAGGAAACTCGTAAGAGTATATAGTAAACAATTATTATTATTATGATTTACTTTTCTAATGCTCGTATTTTCAATAAGACCTTACGTGAAATTTAGTATATTTTCTCACACAACTCCTAGACCATTTGTTGGCATATAAGCATTGAAAACATGATATAGACAATTGTAAGTCTATAAATTTAAGTCTATATTTGTTCAAGAAACATTGTTATTCAGTCTTTCTGATATTTCATTATCTAATTGGTACAATTCAGTACTAAGTGATATATTATTCGGTATTGAAGCGATTCCAAGACTATGTCATCAGCTGTTGATTTAGGCATGACGGCATAACAGCGATCATTTCCAAAAACAATGTTTCGAATTTGATTTGAGTTTGCCACGGTCTGTTTAATGACATCAGATCCTTATATATTTTCTATTGTTGCTCATTTGTATTTTGTCAAGATGTGGTATTTGATCATTCGTTAATCAATTAAGATCATTTTCATCCAATTGTGATCTCAGTGCTGGGTTTTCGGCTTCCTATGGGATAGGGCTGTTATGCACCATGCAGGCTTAGCTGGTAGAAATGCTGCTGGGGAGCTTGTTGCGCCACTTGTTCCTCCCAACTTAAGCTCTAGGAAGTAACAAAGGGCGGGCGTTTTGGGGGACTGTCTCATGTAATTTTGACGTTCAAAATGTGCTGTTTCGCAGCCTTGCTTGAATAAATGACTTTTGATTTTGGTATCACATGTTTTTAACTAGGATATGTCAGCTCACTTGCAATGTTTTCCATTACTGCATTACTCTTGAAATATAAGTTTTCAGTGATCGTTTCCAAAAATCTTCTGGTTCAATCCACGTTAATACGTAGTCTCTTGCTTCAGCCAACAAAGAATGCACATCCAAGATACTCATTAAAAGATCATTTTAACTGGCTCGTTAAAACTAATACGCTCTATAAACTTCGTCACATAAAATAAACGATTCCCCTGCTTTACTACAAATAGAAAATAGGTCGGTAGGCACATAGAGACTTAATGAATAATTTCCACGTGTGTTTATTGCATTTTTCATTACTCGTAAGGTGATGAATGCATATCTATAACCTTCATTTGTCCTGATGAGGCAACGAATTTCCAGAATTATGTGATTTGTGTATAACTTTGTACCTTATTCAGTAGTTTATGGGTTTCCATAAACCATTGTTTTCCTTGTAAATAAGGAGGTGGTCATTAGCATACATTCTGTTATGTTTGTGCACCCGCCGTGTTTGACACAAATTGTGTTTAAAATCAAAAGTCTATAACGAAATCCGCCTCTGTACAAAATTTTATTAATATAATTCATCAAAATTCTAAACTCACTGACAGACAACGCACGGTCCAAACCGGCAGGCTAATTGTGTAAAACACTAACAGTAGCGATGACATTAATTTTGATAGTACAATAACATTCATTGCGTTATTTATGTTGCTGACCAGACCAAACAATGGACTAGCAATATCCTTCAAAATTATTGAAAATGTGGTTGATAGCGTGTTACGCAATTAGGGTGGTCTTAAAGCATGAAGTACCATAAATAATGAAAATAGGAAATACCATCGAGCACACGGCTTGTTAATCAATAAGTTCTCCTTAAAACACTCGCACTGCAACCAATAAAACTAATGGAGTATTGCTATGGATTTATTAAGGCTCCATTTAAAATACGGTGTGTCATTGATGGCTCTGCCAACCCCACAGGGAGAGTCAGTTTATGTTTTATTAGCCCATGACATAATTTGTATGAGCACTTGTATCTTGTACTATTACGTACCTATTCTGTGATGACGTGATGAGCAATAGCATGGTTTACAGCTCAGATCACCGATATAATTAGAATTTTTCTAAGAAATTATGACACCATGTTTATTTTTAGTTTATCTATATCAATTTCTGTGTGCGATGCATTTTACTGAGAAGATAGTGCGAGTGTTCTTAACACCTTTGATGTCTGTTATGATTTCAATAATACGTTTCTGTGTCAGAAACTGGGTTGTGTAGGAGGTCAGAACAGTCGCTAGATGTAAAATACTGGTATTCAGCATTCAGTTGGACTGGTACTGGCCAATACTGATTCTGTTATTAGTTTTTAAATCTTCTTTTTGCGGATATTTCAAAACATCTCGATGTAAAGTACCTTTTCTTGCCCTTCGAAGTGTCCATTAACTTCGTTAGTGTCTACCAGTTGGTGTCATTTGCCGTCACTTTCAAGCCACTAAAAACATTTAAATTTTTACTGCTCATGTGATTTCTTCACTGTGTTTATCTTCAGTTAAACCCAGCAATAAATTGTGTAAAACGTTCATGTTTTAAAAACAACGTTGTTATTTGTTATTCTTAAGGTCACGTTAATGTCCTGAATTTCCGTCGTTGTAAGCTCTCGTTTGTAATATTTTTAATGCCTATTTGACTTTTGGGATTAGTTATTCAATTCACAGGTAAGCGTAAATGTAAAAAAAAAACGCTATGTTTTGGCTCAGCTTGGACTTCTTTAATATCTTCTGTTACGTTTATGCTGCTGCCTAGATATAAAATTACTAGCATGTAGTTTGAGATCAAAAAACAACTGGCTTTATTCAGTGAGTTTACACTTAAAAACACTACGAACGAATTCAACTTTTAATAAAGTCACTTAAAACTTACCCCATTTCGTATACGAATTTCAGGAGGGCATCACAATTCTAGTCAAGTGCGAGGAAGCAGCCGAGATCCTGGAGACGAAGATCATGGAGTACCGGCAGGAGTCGGAGGTGCAGTCCCTCATCAAGGAACTGGTGGTCATGAAAGCCAGAATACAGAAGCTACTGACCCAGGCAAGGGACGGGATTAACATCATCCAGGTAAGAAAGGTAACTCTTTCAACTTTACTTACTGCTGGTGATACTAACTGGTTTGTTGAATGATCTTTTATATTAACACCAGCCTTTGCCCGGCGACTTTGTCCGCGTGTCATGTTCTGTTGGTTTCACTTAGCGTTCTTTCAGACTTTTTCCCTTTTAATGGTTTTTCTATTCTGCTCGACTCGTGAGGGTCGTAGCGTAATGTTAAATAGCCTATAACCTTTCTCAAGAATAGAGATGATGACTTTTTTTGTTGTTTTTAACTCAAATACAATTTTGTTTCCAAATAGTGCAAACAATATTATAAAAAGAGTTAGTAAAGCTTAAAAATCGCCAGGTTATAAAAGTTTTAAAATAATTGTCACACAAGGACAGCACTATCGTACAAGTGACGTCACGACTATGAAACTTCTTACTAGCGCCATACATTATCCGTACCACGCAACAAGGACGGGAATAATCCCCTCCAAAAACTTTAAATGCGTACGGTTTTTTCGATTATTTACTATGCCTACTTTGAAATTACATTATTTTAATGAGCATTTCTAATATCAGTAATCATCCCTATTGTCGCACCATGAGACGCAATTTTATTTAGTGTAAACAAAAAAAAACATAAGTGTATTGCTATGATTTTACTTGTAGGTCTGGATCTGGCAAACAACATATAATTTAATATTTGAATTAAATGTTTCAGGACGCCAAAGTGGAGATAGTGCGTCAAGCGAAAGAAGTTGAAGAACACAAGGAGAAGGTTGCTAAACTGGACAAGTGGCTCGAGACCATCAACAACGGGCTCAAGGAAACTACCGTACAGTCGGAAGTTCTCACTGAAGAGGATATTGTTAGATATATTGAGGTGTACGAGCGCTACATCAGGGAGTACGAAGAGTATGAGATTATACTGAAGTCAATAACTGTGATAAGTCAAGATGAATCTAGTCAGTCTTTGAGGGTGAGGTTGAGTGCGACGCAGAAAGCGTTAGAAGATACGAAACATCTAGTCATAATAGAGATAGAGAGGTTAAGACAAGTACTGCTGCACATGAGAACTGTACCAGAAGTGATCGAAGAAGATATCTCGCAGACTGACAGGACGATCGACTCAACGTCGATGCCCGAAGAAGTCGTCTCACCAAGAGAAAGTGAAATCATCAAAGAAAAGGAACCGTCTGTGAAAGTGCCACCTAAACAAACCTCTGTCGAAGAAAGTGTGAAAGTAACCGTACAAGAAAGTAAACCTAGTCAGCCTGAACCAGTTTCAATCCAGGTTGTGAAAGAAACTGTGGCAATGGAAACTCAAACAGGCAAGAGTCTCATGTCAGAACCTCCATCTGTGACTGACAAATCAGTGATATGCCAACCTGATGCCATCATCACGCATGACGTGGCGATCACATGTGCTCCTCCCATGGAAATGGCAGTACAAACTAGTGAGCCACACTCCGAAACTAAAGATATTCTCGAAAACATCCAAGTCAGACAGACGATATCTGACGGCCATGAGACTATTGAAATTGCCAGTCGACCTGTGATTAGAGAGCAAAGACTCGACGAGAAATCGCTTCTCGTTGATGCTAACTACAGAGATGACAACTTCAGGAAAGATTCACAACTGAACATTACACATAGCCTGCCTCAGTCCTTTGAGACGGTTATGGTAGAACCAGATGAAACGACCACAGAAGTCGTAGTAGATGCCGACGGTACTAGAAGGATTATCGTGAAGAAAGTCCGAAAGACACTGGTCACAAGGCAGCATATAATGCAAAGCCAACATCATGAATCTCATATATTATCGAGTGATCTCCCACTCGACCAGGCGTACTCTCAAATAGTGATAAGAGATGAAAAGGCAGGAACATCTACTACTTTAGAAGATGGTGGAGTACAACACATGGAATGCCAGACCTACGGAGGGCAGGTTTTAACTCGCTTACCTGGAGGTGAAGTTACTATTCAGGAGTTCACATCTAGGCCTGATATGACAATTACTATGGAAAAGGATATGGATCCAGAACAGATTATTTTATTAGCTGAGGGTCAAGAATTACCTCAAGTTCAGACCTCTACATCAAGTGTGACAGCTGTCGTTCAACAAGTCACTAAGAGAATAGTCAAAACTCGAAGGCGTATTATCCGCCGCGTCGTAATCATTGACGGTAAAGAACACGTAACTGAAGAAATCATTGAAGAACCTGACAATGTCGAAGTCGTTGAGGAACAGATCCCGAGGGTATCCATCAATGTTAGGGAGAGAGGCGATGTTCCACCTACAACAGATGCAGGTGATCATGATGGTAAAGACGATTACCCCGCGCTCCCACCTCGCCAGGATGATGAATCTTTTCGGGGAAATAAACCAAGAGATGACAAGCCAACAGGTGACAAACCTGAAGACAAGCCTGACGACAAGCCCAAAGATGACAAAGATCAAAGCCAACATGTAGATTCACCAGGTGAGCTTTCCCAAGCCCAACAACTTGAGAAAATGATGCAGGACTTCATTCAAAAAGAAAGCAGTAGTCACCGCGCGCAATTCACAAAATCCACTACCGTGCGCTCCTCACAAGAACGAGAAAGCACTCCAGTTAAAACTGTAACAGTTTCTGAATCCTTCGAAATATTACCTGACGATGATGGCCATATTCAAGAACCAAATGAAACTACCTACATTGTACAAGAACCACATGAGGGTCAGACGACTACTATTACTGGAGGATTGCATCATTCAACCTTCGAATCTTCTTCCACCAACGTGGCTACTGTAGTACAAAAGGTGACTAGAAAGATCACAAGGACAAGAAGACGTATCATAAAGCACATAACAATAATTGATGGCAAAGAACATGTGACTGAAGAGGTGATTGAGGAACCTGATGATGTTGAAGTCATTGAAGAAGAACCTAAAGTATCACACAGTATTCAAACTGAAGGCGTAAAGACAAAACGCTTAAGAATTATTAAACAAGTACAGATCATTGACGGTAAAGAGCATATCACTGAACAAATCGTTGAAGAACCAGATGATGAGTACATTCCAGACTCGACTATTACCACTGAAATTGATGTCAAATTAAGCAAACCTGATATTTTGGAAGTTTTTCAAGAGGACATTACAGGTGAATTACCAAAGGTCACGAAAACGACCACAGTCACAGTAGGACCTACACAAAAAGGAACTACCATTAGTGATGTTACTAAGAGTTTGATTGGCAGTGAAAGCGAATATTTCGCTGAGTCAAGCCCTAACGTAAAAAACATTGTTCAGACAGTAACTGAGGAGACAATACCTAAACCATTTGAACAAACAAGTGATCAACCAGATGGATCGGTCAAAATTGTTAAAGAAACTATCATGTTTACTGAGCCTGACGTAACTACCATTTCATCGTCTGAACAACCAGATATTTTTTCAACAACTACAACAACAAAACATTTTACATCCCAGTTCACTACTGTGACTTCTACTGATTCACACAAGGACACGAGTCTGATTGACGTCACTAAGAGTTTGATTGGCAGCGAAATGGAGCAGTCACTTGTTCCAGAAGATTCGTCAAAGAAACCTGAGGATGACAATACAGCTGTCCTCAGATCTGGTCCTGACGCAACAGTGACTACTAAAACAGTGACTGTTTCCGGACCAACTGAACAATCTAAGACGAGAACAACTATTACTACTTCTAAAACATCAGTTCCTGAATACACACAAAAGAAAACTGTGACAGTTGTCACTTCTACTGAACCAGCACCTTCTGCTAAACTAAGTGAAGTAGACAAACCACAAATTGTATCAAATGTGCCAAAAGATAAGGCTCCAGAACCTAATACAGTAATGCAAGTTATTCAGGAAACTGTACAATCTACTGAACCTCAAATTACCATTATTAAGAAAACTACTAATACAAGCAAATTTACTGAAATCGACAGCGATAAACCAGTAATCACTGAAACAGTAACTAAGACTGTTGTAACCAAAACTCCTGAAACTAATGGATTTAAAGATACAAGTCTTATTGATATAACTAAGAGTTTGATTGGCAGTGAAATAGATCATTCTGCGGTTTCTAAGATACCAGCATCACCTGTGAAAGAACCTCAGAAACCAGAAGAATTTAAACAAGTTCTTCAGAAGCCACAAGATATTAAAGTACCAGAGAAAACAGAAGAAATAAAAGAGGTACCACAGAAACCAGAAAAAAATAAGAAAATTGCAGAAAAAGAATCTAATGTTACTAAGCATGAACCAACTAAACCGATCGATGAAAAACCATCGAAGGCAGAAGAGTTAAAGCCAAAAGTAACTGTAGAAATGAAATTTACTGAACAACGGATACCTGCAAAGGATGATATAACAGAGCTCAAAGTAGTTGATGCCATACCTAAACAACCAACAACAAATATCGAGACTACAATGGAAATACAAAAAGACACGTCTCTTTTCGATATCACAAAGAGTTTCCTAGGAACTGAAATTGACCATTCTGCTATCCACAAAACACCGGAAAAATCTAAAAAGGAAGAACCCATTCCTGAAAAACCGAAAAAAGAAAAGAAAGTTTCTAAGAAACCTAAAAAAGGTGAGGAAATTCCTGAAAAAGTTATAAAGGATGAATCACCTAAACCTCAAGAGACTGTCAAGGTTGAATCTTTCTTAGGAACTGAAATTGACCATTCTGCTATCCACAAAATACCGGAAAAACATAAAATGGATGAGTCCATTCCTGAAAAACTGAAAAAAGAAAAGAAAGTTTCTAAGAAACCTAAAAAAGGTGAGGCAGTTTCTGAAAAAGCTATTAAGGATGAATCACCTAAACCTCAAGAGATTATCAAGGTTGAATCTGGTAAAACAGTCACTTCTACAACTCAAGAGGAAACTACAACAACCAACATTCAAGAGAGTAGACCTACAATTGAAAAATTGGTTTCCAAAACACCTGAAGCAGTAACAATTGTGAAGGAAACTTTTCAAACTGAACCTCTTACAACTATCACAACTGAGGACATTTTAGAACCTGAACCTGAATTGGCTCAAGCTGTAGAAGTGACTGATGTCACCCCTAAAGTGCCGAAAGATGCAGGTCTTATTGATCTTAATAAGAGCTTCATAGGCAGTGAGATGGACCATACGATAGTATCCAAGATACCTGCAGTACCTGTTACTAGACAAGAGTTACTTGAAGTGGCTGTTGAAGCTTTTGAAGAACCGGAATTACCTGAAACTTTGTCACAAATAAAGGAAACTGAATATGTTATTCCTGAAGTTGTAACCACCCCTAAAGTGACTGAACAGGTTGATGTAACTAAGGCAGTGTTTAAGGAATTAATTTCTGAAACTGAACCTAAGAAAACCGGGGCACTTGCAGACGAACTGAAAGTTACAGAAAAGCTTATATCTGTAGAGGAACAGAAACTAACAGAGAAGGCAAAGACTGCTGAAAAACAAGTGATACTAGGCCAAAAACCTAAAGATGCAAGTGTACAACTCATCACACAAGAAATAACAGAGCAGACGGGCGTAACCCAGTTCAACATTTCCCAACTAACCAAAGAAATGTTGGAGAAAGAAAGTATTCATGCTGGAACTGTTCATTCTCCTGTCAAAACAGTAGAAAATCTTTCAGAAGATATACTATTTGACATTCCTACAGAAGTTTCTCCAACTAGCATCAAAGAAGTTACTCAAGTTTCCACAGGTACTGCCACAGAACCTAAAGATCCAGTACATCCTTATGAGAAACCATCATCAGTTTATATTTCTATCAAAGAACAGCCAATACCAGAAAAGAAAGAAACTTTACCTTCAGTGCTAAAGGAAGTGAAGCCTCAAGAACCAGTCGTAAAGGAACCTGAAAAAGATAGTGTGAAGCTTGAAGAACCGATTGTGAAGGAATCGGAAGTAATCGAACAAAATCCTATCAGAGTTCCTGAACTACAAAAACCAGTAACTTTAGAAGATGGTTTCCTACAAACTGCGACAATCAAACCACCACAGATTGGTATTGTAGAATTGACAAAAGAACTTATCACCCAAGAAGGCTCGAAGAAGTATGAACAAGTTCCTGAAATACCAGAAATTAATAAGACTGGTCTTGAAAAGATCAGTCTTAATAATATCGTTAGTCATAAAACTACTGAAAAGGCACCAACACAATCTACAGTCGAAGTAGAGACATTGAGAATAGGAACAACTATTTCTGAATATGACGTCACTGAAGTTCCTGTTGCACCAGAAATGTCCTACGTAAGACAGTACGAGCCCCAAGTTCAAGGATCATCTGACAGTGTCAACAAACTCTTGATGACGTTCGGCCAGTCTGAAAAACAAGATGCGCCATCACAAACAACTGAATTTGTTGGTCCAGTACAACCGTTGACAGACAGACCTGGTACTAAATATGACGTTTCCATGTTGTTGCAATCAGAACGCCTAGATTCTGATCTGAGAGTTTACAAACCTGATACACATGTAACACAGACCGACAAACCTGAACAAACCGTTGACATTTCATTGGCTTTGACTAAATACCGAGAAGCGAAAAAGGTAGAACCTAAAGTACAATATGACTTAAAGGTTGAAGACTTTGAAGCTGAACCAATCGTTGTAAAGAAAGATATTGAAGTGATTTTGCCAAGTGAAGTTAAAATCACTAAAGAAAAAGTCAAAGTTCCTGTGGCTGATGTTGTAGCCGAGCAACCTAAAGCAGAAGTCACACCAGATTCAGTTAAAGAACCTAAAAAGAGTAAAAAGAAGAAGAAGCACAAGGCTGGTTCCACAGCGAGCGAGTCGACTGAAGTCGAAACAGACAAAAGTATTGCAGCCTCTGACAGTACATCTCTTAGTCACTATGTGGAACTTCCTACATCACCACCACGCGAATCTCCTAAACCAACAGAAGAGGTATTAGAACCAGTTGTACCTGAAGAACCTGAAATACCTGAAAAGGTAGAAACACCTGAAGAACCTTCAATTGAAGAACCAGCAATACCTGTTATTGAAGACTCGTATGTCGAATCTGAATCTCTCACTTTCTCAGAAGAACGAGGATACGAGGCTGAAGACATCTCCTTGGGACCAATAGTAACTCCTGATAGGAAAAAGAAACATAAGAAACGAAATCCTAATGGAGTTAGCGAGGAAACAGTTTACCCAGTTATCACTACCACGGAAACTGATGACACGACTGTGACGACGCCAATTGAAATGCTTGAACCCGTAAAGAAGGGAAGAGATAAAAAACGCAAGAAGAAGACTCCTGTTGAACCAGTGAAGTCTCCTTCAGAACCTGATGTAGAACCAGAGCCAGAACCGGAAGTTAAACCAGAAGGTCCGAAACTCGGAACTGAAGTTGAAGCTTCATCACCAAAGGACGAATCATACCGTACTATTAGCGAGACTTCCGAAATCACTACAGTTAAAATTGTTGAAGAATGCGTTCAAAGCAGTCCAGAGACAGCTGAGCGGGAAGTAGGAACGATTCTCAAATTCCCTGTTCCAGTAGTCGAAGAAATTGCAACCCAAGAATACTCTATTCAAACATCTCCTGAAGAAACTAAACCTATCGAGGAAGTACCAAGACCTGAAACTTCTGACATTGAATTACAAACAACACCTACATCTATGAGCGAAGTCATAACACAAACAACGCCAGTGGAAGACAAAGAAGCTCACACACAAACGATTGAACAAGTCACTACTGTAGTCGACAAACTAATGTCGGATACTGAAATACAAACAAGCAGGTCAGAAACTCCAGAACAAATTATACAACTTGAAGCAACAACTCAAGTTATTCCACATGACATTGTCACTCCTAAAGAAAAGTTCTCACAGACTTCACCGGTCGTTGAAGAACCTGTTGTCATCGAAAAATCCATAACACCTGAGATTATTCAAGAATCAAGAGAAATTCAAACGTCTCCATTGCCCTTAGTACAACAGAATGAAAAGAGTACTGAAGTGGTAGTAGAGACAACTGAAACTGATATTCAGACAATTCAACAAGAGATTACAGAACAAGGAACTTCTACTACTCCCATCAAAGAAAAAGCGTTAACAGAGATGGGTATGCAAACACCTGAGGTTCCGCTTGTCAGTACTTTCACTCAGTCTGATACACCTGAACCAGAGCCTATCAATGAAGTTGAACCTGTACCAGTAGAAGTACCTTCTCTACCTTCACTGGAAATTAAGAAGGAAATCATCACAGTTGACAGCACTCAGCAAACAACACCAAGAGAAGAAGCTCCTAAACTCGAACTCAAAGAGGCTGAAACTGTTGAGACTTCTCAGCAGACCACTCCTAGAGAAGAACCAGTCGTACACGTATCGGAAGTAGTGGAGGTACCTAAAGTGCCATCACCACCTGTAGAGCAAGAACCTGAACCTACACCGGTCGTTGAACCCGTGATTAAACCTGTAATTTTACCCGTGGTTGAACCTGTGGTTGAACCACCAAAGAAGGAGCTTATAACAGTAGACAGCACACAACAGACTTCTCCAAGGTCGCCACCAGTGGAACTGGCTCCAGTGCCAATCCCAATACTAGACCTGGAAAAACGAGAAGTCATCACAATTGACAATACCCAACAAACATCACCCAGAGTCTACTCTGAAGATTCCATCTCCACATCCACGGATGAACCTTATGAAGTTCACCTCAGAGCTCAAATCTCAATTCCTCAAGCTACTAACGACTTTATTGAAAGTGAACGCTCGTTTGAAGAACCTCCACAGTCTATACTGGGTGACAAATACAAACAGAGGAAACGAAAATCGAAAAAGAAGACAGAATCACCTCTCTTGCAATCACCTGAGAGTCTATCAGACCCAATTAATACTGAACTTTCAATGTCTGTAACACCAACTAGCGACGATGTCTCATTAAGAGGTTCATCTTCTACAGATGAGGGTATCTCTCAACTAGCTAGTCCTACAATTCCAAAGCAAACTGAACATAAATTAACCTACTCTGACGTAGTACAAAGGTCAAAATCCAAATCACCATCCCCTAGCAAGACAATTATACCTCAAAAATCAGAAAAGGCTCGATTACTAGATGCTCTTGAAAAGCGAACACAATCAGTTACTGAACAGAAGACTATCCCAGATGATTCCATGACTGTTGCGTTATTAGAACCGGCTGTAGAACAATCTTACAACCTTGTCGTCAACAAAGAATTAGATGAAGTGAAGAATTCAATCGAAAACAATGATCCAACTAGAACGGAAAGAAGTGTTATCATAGTCATTGAAACTATTTCAATTTGGTTAGAAGAAATCCAATACAAGATCCAGAGACAGACTGTGAGCGGTGTGAAGTCAACGGAAGAAACTGAACGCCTTAAATCACTCAAGAAGCACGTTCAAAATTTAAAGCACATCATTGAAGTGACAGAAGTGAACGAAGAAATCATTACTTTGATCGAAACATTAACGCGTCAAGTGGACGCGGTTAATACTTTGAACAGTCAAAGCTCGGTCAAAGTGAAAGAAGTGGAAAGAGAATGGATCAAATTTTTAGACGACACAGACAAAATAAGCGATGATGTCGAGGCTGTGAAAAACACACTAGACGATATCATACTATCGGAAATACCAACGCAACAGAAATTGGAAAAGCTAGATGCAATCGAAACAAGCAACTTGGATAATTTCGTGACTATCAGGAAAATGTTCAAGAGATGTCGCAGTCTTGTCGAAGCGAACCCTAAGAGAGAGTGTCCAACTAAATTGTACAACGCTGACGATGACACCAAACAAGTGGAGAACACCATCAACACTGAAAGGGATAGATTGTTACAACTTGCGTCTTTGGCAGAAGAATACGAACAAACTCTGCAAGACTTTGGTCAGATCACTGACGTGGCAGAAGCTCTGCTAGATGGGAAGATCATTGTTTCTGACTTAGACCACCTACATGAGGAAATTCAAAAACACAGGAAGTTTTTCGTCAACCTGAGCCATTGTAGAGCTATACTTGAATCATTGGAAGACAACCTAGATAGTGAAACAAGATCGAAGTATTCATCTTTACATAATTCTCTACACGATAGGGCGACGGTAATCATCGATAGAGCTGCGAGTAGAGCTCAGCAAATGACTTTATCAGCGTCTAGATGGTCGCTTTTACAACATGGCATGAAGGAGGAACGGCAATGGCTGGTTGTAGCTCAACAAAGAGTCCCAGATTTGAGCAATGTTACTTCAAGAGATCACGAACAATACATCAACCTTTACCAGTCCATAAGTCTGGACGTCTCTCATCATTACGCTAAGATGTTACGTCTTCTATCAATCACCGAAAGCCTTCAGAATTTGATAGTATGTTCTGGTTTAGAAACTGAATGTTCCGTAGCACTAGACACATTGTTGAAGTTACAGGAGGATGTTGATTCCAGGTTAACAAGATTAAATGCTTTCAAAGAAAACTGGATGACATACGACCTTCTTATCGATAGGATTGAGGGATGGATGAAAATTGCCAACAGAGAACTGGAGTTTATCACCCCAGAAACTATGACAACTACTGGCAACCTCAGAAGATTCTGGGAATTAAAGGCACAACATGAAGTTCACAACAACTTAAAGAACGAATCCGGAGTTCAATTCGAAAAGGCTTTAGAAATCCTACCAGTGTCCGACGAAATGGTACAGAGGCAATTCTTCTCTAAGATCGAAGACAAATGGGGTCACTTGGCATCCAAGATCGACAACATCCACTCAACAGCCATTCAAAACATCTCAGACCGCGATGTATCTTCAGGCGAAAAACTCAATATTCTTGAAGAAGAGCTAAGAGAACTCCGCGCATCATTAGACAGTCTCAAAGGCGTGATCAAGAGCGAAGACGAACTCAACCTGTATATAGAAAGACTACAAGTCATGACTGGCCGTATAGACAGGATACAGAACGAACTAGGAAGACTGATCCTATTACCCACCGCTGAATCTGAACGCGTTGGTGCTTTAATGACCCAGTCTGGTATTCTCGATGATCAGATAGCTGAAGAGTTGGAACGCAGCATGTTGTTGAAGGAGAAGATCATGCAAGTTCAGGCCGGTATTCTCAGATGCCAGAAGAGTCAACGCAGAGCTAGATTAACGCTTGAGGAGTGTGAAACAGCTGAAAGGTTGGGCAGTGATGTGGTGGAACGAGCTTCGGAGAACTGTGATAAGCTGATTGAGGAACTAGCTTCGCAATGGCGGGATATTCTGGTGTTGAGGCAGTCGCTGCACACGCTGCCGACGAGTCTACGTGTCGTCGTGTCGCCTACGGGCGTCGAGAAAGACATCTCTGCTTTGCAGGTAATTTTTACTTATTTGTATAATTTATTTTGAGTGGCTGAATACTCAAATGCAACTCAATTTTAAGTTGATTGATGGCAAATTGGAACAACAGCATCGTCGTTTAGAGGTGTATTGTAGCGAAGCAAAGTGGCGTTTGATTATTCAGGATTGACAGTCACCTTTTTTGAATGTTTCACTTCATCAAAATGTATCTTTTTGCAAGTGGTGAATTTTATTTTGACGATTGTCTATTTATTTATTTAAACTTATACACATTGTCTTTATAGGGTGACCCCAATACAATAGTTGTTTGCAACCAAACACCAAATAAATTAATACTTAAAAATCTAAACTTTAACAATACAAAGCAAAACTAAAAAACTCTTTTAAAAAAACACAATCTGAAGTAAGACTAAAGAATTATATGTTACGTACATATAATGAAACTAAGTAATAATTATAAAACTAAAATATTAAATCTGACTTAATACAGAATATTAATATTTAAATATAGCTGTCAAAATTCAACAAAATTCTTGCGAATTCTTGAGACTCAGATTGTACACATATTGTACGGGTGAGGCACCCCTCACCCGTACAATATGTGTACAATCTGAGTCTTTGTAAGAGAATTTTTTAACATCTTGTTTGATTGTTTATTCATTTTCGATAAATATAAATATTGCGAGACTCAAATTACATTTTTCATTCTTCTAACCAATCTCACTCTTAACAGGAAACCCATGCAGAACTAGAAGCGGCTTGTAGCGACCTAAGCGTCCGCCTCCGCTCAAAACTACATCTGTGGCGTCGGTTCGAGCGTCAGCTGGAACTGGTACAGGGCGCAGTCAGAGAGGCTGACTATATGGTGGAGCTGCTGACTGTACAGGGCCAAGTGGACTATGACAGGCTGCTGAAGGCTACTGAGAAACTTGAGGTGAGTAACTATATTTATAAGGTTCTGTAAAAAGAAAATTAAAGAAAGTTATATCTTAGAACAGAAATCACGAATCTTATAACCACCTTGAATGTAAGGTCTTAAAAACGAACCGACGGCTGAACCGATTTTGTTTTTTTGTTTTGTTTGAGAGGTGAATTGACCGAGTATTCAAAGCAAACAAACAAAAAAGAAATAATAAAGTAGAAAATCTGTTCAGCAGTTTTAAAAGTTTTTGTTAGTGTCGGTGGATTATTTAATTTTAAATTTAACTTGTTGTTTATATGACTGTCTTGTTGGTCCAGTCATCGTAGGCGTGGTACTTAAGCGAGGATAGGGTTCAATTCCCGGCGCGGAGAAAGAATTTGATTGGAATTTACATTAAGACTTTTTTGCGAGTCGCGGAGATTGTTATGTGTTAGTAAATGGCTATATTTCCAATGACACGAGACTTACTTATAACTGTACAATAACTGTAAAATTGTGGAAATTTATTAATCATGCCTGCCTCTTTGGTCTAGTGGTCGCAATCGCTACTGCTGAGCTTGAGCCCCCGGGTTCGATTCCCAGGTCGGGCAACGTGTTATTGGGTTTTTCTATCTGGAATTTTTCAGTAGCAGCCCGAAGTCTGGATTTGTGCCCGGTAGATGTACATGGGACTTAAACATAACTGTCGATGTGGGTGTACTATAGGTACACCTCTGCCCAACACTTCGGGGAAACAAGGCGTGATGTTATGTTATGTTTATTAATAATTTTTCTAACCCCCCCCTTTCCCCCCAGACCCTAAGCGAGTCGCTCTCCCGCCGCAGCGGCGAGCTGGTGGGCGAGCTGACCGCGGCCGCCGCGCCGCTGGAGGCCTCCAGCGAGCCCTCCGTGGCCGCCAGCCTCAGGAGGGAGCTGGACAATGCCGCTACAGCTTATGAGCACACGTGTACCAACCTGAACCAACTGTGTGCCAAGTAAGTACCTACCAAAGTGCCTGCTGGAATTATATGACTACGTTTAGCGAACATGACCACAATAACTTATTAAGGCGTTCGAGTTAATGCAGTATTTGATTCAAGTCGTCTCGAGCCGATCCTCATGAAATCATCCACAACTAGTTTCCGAAGAACACGTCGTACAGTTTTCAGTTTTCAAAGTATCCTGTGAAAACAAAAAATATGGATTTCTTTGAGTATTTTTGGCATCCGAATTAACTCTTTTCTTTGGAGAAACGGAATTTTTAACAGTGTATTATTATTTTGCACTTGCATGTTGTTATTAGTGGTTCTGTGACTATTTCTGCGCCACTTTTAGTCGATAATGTCCCACAGGGCAATGGCCTGTATACAAGTCCTTTGTAATAGTGAACCTTGAAAAGTTCCAGCACCCGTTTTATCAACTGCAGATGACGAACTGTCTTCCTTTTAAAAACTCACAATCAGTATCTAACCTACCTCGTTCTCCCAAGGTACCACAAAGCCGTCGAGCTGTGGAAGCGTTATCGAGACGCGGCAGCAGCCGTGCGTGCCTTCGCCGACTTCCAAGAGGCGAGGATACACGCGCTGCGACCTGATGACGCGCCAAACACTGCCCAAGTGAGTGCTAGCTCTAGTCTTACAGGTTTTCTGCTCATGGAGTTGATATTGTATTAAGGGTGGTGTTAACAAAGGATGGTCCCATTTTATGAAATGTTGGATTGTCATTTGTTTTTATTGTTCAATAACATACATAATTTTTTGTTACTCGCTTAAACTTTCTAGTTTCTAGGTCGAATCTCGAATCGCGATATTAAAACTCTAGACATCAAGCAAGTTTTTATGATTTTAAAGTACTGTTGAGAATCGATCTGATAAGTGCAGTCTTAAAAGTGTAGGTATTTATATATTCAGTTATATTTAATTACATAAAGATTGATAATATTTAATATTTATAACCAACAACTTTACAAAAACCATTTTATTTTTCGGCCTATGCACTTATACAAGTTTCAAAGCATTTATTTCAAATAAACCAATTACAGGCACCTTTGAATTGTCAAGGGACCTCGACAATTCAAAGGTCAGTCACTAAGATAAAACTGGTTTCTCACTCTAAAGAGTATACCTGTGGAGAAGATCTCCACGGCCATTCCTTCAAATCAAATATTGGTAACAACATTCACGTTGAAATAACACATCTGATGTAGAAAGGCGTGCACGTTAAAAAGCGTCCGTAATAAATAATAACTCGTTTGCAAATCCTTACCAAAAGCTTCTAGCCTGCTTGGCGATAAGCAAATAAGTGACAATAGCCCGGACACGATCTCCCAGTTCACAATAACGGTGTTCTCTTCTATAGTTTCTGCTCTAAAACTTAGGTACTGTTTGTTGAACCAGCCTGACATTTACAACCAGACTTATTATTACTTTGATTGTAGTAACGTTTGATAGCATCTCAGTGTGGATTGTGATAGCCTAAGGTATCATTAAAGGCTATAGATTTATGTTTTGTCTTGTTACACTCTTCCATTGTAACATGATTGTCTAATCTAAGTTAACGTTTAGGTGTACCAAGTAGGTAGCTACCTAGTGAAATTACTAGAGTGTCTCAGGCAATGTCTTTACGCGCCATTTAGATCAAGGATTTGATTCCTGCATGAAATGAAGTAACCTGAAATATTTGATCGCTTGTATAGAAGGAAATTCGTGAAATTATGGAAAAATCCATCAAAAAATCATTTCCACTTCCGATCAATTCTGCAAAGCCTACTTAAAAATTACCAGATTTTGTCCTTGTTTTTAAAACCATTTGTTTTTATCAACTTCTTTTCGGAGTATTTACTCTTTTCAAATACAATAATCATAACTTCTATTTCACTACCGCTAGCTACCCGTTAAGCACTCAACTTAGGATACACCCAAAGATCAATAAGTATATCGCAAACAAAGCTTCAAACCCACGACCACGCATGACTCACGCTACTGACCGCACCTAACTAACGAATTAAGGTCGATGTTCTCAAAGTTTCAGTTGTAAATACTATCACGCTATGTCTCAGGGGGTAGGGCATATCTACATATTGAGTAGAATTGCAATTTTCTATATTAAATTTCGAGTTTTCACACTATAGTGTGCGTGTTGTGATACATGAGTACTGCTTTTCGCATTATAAGAACATTTGTTTTATTACTGAATTTAGGTGTAACACTTTTTTGTATTTGCATCAACATGTTATGAAAAATCTCCTCCATGTATTTATTTTCTAATTATGCATTCAAAACTATATTTAACGCCAGCTTTTCAACTCAAGATGGAAATGGCCATAAAATGCGTCTAAAGTATTTTCATAAAATCGTACACGATCAACAAAAAGCCTTATTTGTGTAACAGACACCATCAGCACTTTTTTGTACACTTTATTAAACACCTAGTGAGTTGGCGTGGCACCGCCACTTATGGTTGTAAGTTAGAGGTCTATGTACTTAGCGCCAAACTTTTTATAAATCTCTTCATGTCCGAAAGAATTTGCTTTGTTGTAGATAGATTCTTAAACTTCTGAGTTATGAGGAACAAAGGATTTTAAGCATAGGTAAATATTTTTATTAAATTTAATTTTTTTAAACCCAGATACAAATTTGACAGGTGTAATGTCAAACTCCTAAAAAAGTAAAAACACAAAAAATGTCAGATTATTATCTGGGTTTAAAAAAACGAACTTTACATATTTACTATTTACTACTTACGCATTCCTTTATTAAAATGTTATTAAAACAGGTGCAGAAATATTGTTTACTTGATAAATTAACTCAAGGGTATCTTGCATACTTTCATGTTTAAAATAAACACGGATCGGATTTCATATTTTTCTTTCATAATTTCAATTGCTAAATTCAAAGTATACAAAAAGCAACTAATGGGAAGTCTGACTATTATACAGATGAACTTCATTCTTCAGATGTTTGCCCTGTGGACTTAGTTCTAACTTTAAAAAGTTCAAGATACAACCTGAATGACCTGCAAATTGCAAAAAAAACATTTGAATTTCGCAGGCTCCCTGGCGCTTTCGCTTAAATAACTACCTTCACATGGTTGACAAAGTTGATATATTAAGTATGTAGTAGATTATGTTTATCTTGATAAAATCAAAATCAAAATCAAAAGTAATTTATTCAAACTAGGCTGAGAGTCAGCACTTTTCGAACGTCAAAATTACATAAGACAGTCCCCCAAAACGCCCGCCCTTCACCACTTCCTAGTGCTTTAGCTGGGAAGAAGAAGTGGCGCAACAAACTCCCCAGCAGCACAGCTGTCTGATAGACATG
Source organism: Dasypolia templi (assembly GCA_963555695.1). Taxonomy (NCBI): domain Eukaryota; kingdom Metazoa; phylum Arthropoda; class Insecta; order Lepidoptera; family Noctuidae; genus Dasypolia; species Dasypolia templi. The sequence continues at coordinate 3,402,779 of OY743137.1, read as the reverse complement.
ATAGATAATTAATGATAGATAGCAAATCACAAAAATGCCTGATTACTGATTAGTACAATACCCATTGAGATTACAAAATTATTTCTTTTAATCTTGATTTGCAAACCCCATCACTTTTAATCAACGACCATACTGGGTTTTATGGTCGTTGCTTTTAATAGAAGAACGCCATCAGGGTTCAGACTGTTCCAACTTGATGTGCTATCGACAGTTGTCACTATTGCCAGCGGCTGCCAAATATGACAGCGATTTATTACGGCTGCGCCTGCGCATGATGTCATCAGTCACGCCAGTTACATTGAGCGTGCAAGTGCGATAGTGCATTTATGTTTAATGTTTTGGAAGTTCTGTGAAGTGAGTACGATTGTTTATTTTTAATCTAGATTTTTAGAATTCCGTGAGAATTAAAACGGCAAAGGTTTTTTAAAAAATGTAAAATTGCTTTCCGACTTTCAAAGTTCTTTTTTTTTGTCTTTAACCGTACGTACGAATTCAGGTCATTTTATCTAGCCATTATTCTGTTGTTGTCAAACAATGAGCTGAGAAAATAGGTATCTGAACGGAGTAATTATCTAATGACTGATAAGTAAATGTTATATTCTTAATTGGTTCCCGCGTTATTACATCTATTACGTACTAACTATTAATTTTTCTATTCTTTGTTCATGAGACCAGATAACAACTTTTTTAATCTTTCTGTAATTGCGATTTCCAAAATGATCAAACTTAGAACCTACCTACAACATATTTTTAATACATTAAACTAACTTCATGTAGGTAGGTAGTTACGTAGAGGTAGGTATATTGCACCAAACAACGGTGTTTTACTTTAATCCGTTAAAATTGCGTGAAACCGTAAACTAAATCGTAGTTAAAAATATGAGAATATTAGGAACTAGAGAATTCGTCAAAGATAAAGCCAAAGGAACAATGGATCAATTCATTCATTAGTTCATTAAATACCTCCTATTATTTCCCAAGCCTCTTTACTTATACCTACTGGAAAGGTCTAGGTAGTTAAATACAGGTAAACAATCTTGAAGTGGAAGTGGGCCGGCCATATCTCGCGAAGAACCGACAAGTGCGACAACCGCTGGGGTAAACGAGTTCTTGAGTGGAGACCGCGAGTCGGCAAACGTAGTGTAGGACGCCCTCCGGCCAGGTGGGATGACGATCTGCGAAAGACTGCAGGCAGATGCTGGATGCGTCAAGCTGAAGACAGGGCGCTATGGCGCTCATTAGGGGAGGCCTATGTCCAGCAGTGGACTGATATAGGCTGATGATAATGATGATGATGATGATGATGATGATGAAACAATCTTGATGTTACTTTTTATTCAAACATTTTAAACAAATAAACTACTGCATAAACTAATGGTGCAATTGGTTTAGTAATCATTATTGTTGTAGTGACATTCGTTTTTAATAGCATTTTATTTTTAAAGTGAGTGAATGATTAAAAAGACACATTAAGATTGTTTATCTTTATTTAAGACCTCTTTACCTAAACCTTTCTAGTATAATTTTAGTAAAGTCTACTTTTTAAGATTGGGTGGGTTATTTTCTGACTTACAAAAATAGTAAACACTTAAAGAGAAAAACTACAACAGTCGCGTGTTAAAAACAAATCCAATGACTTAGTTATTAAAAACACTCTAAAGTTAAAAGTTCAAACCACTTTGTAACAAGTTGATTCTGTCTGATATAAATTCGCTGACAACGGCTATTAAACTTCAACTATTAAGTTTTATTTACAAAAACATCAAACGCGTCGAAAACTCAGTTTCATAGACTGAAAAATTCAGCGGAATCCAGTTGTTATAATGAGTTGCCTTCGTAGTGCGAAAACATATGATAAGGTGAATTAATGAAGTGAAACTTGAACAGTCATAATAAAATCGCGCTGATAACGTGTGTGATAATGCGTTCAGCCAACCGCAGACCAGTCGCTTCGCGGGCGTCCACCACGAAGGACGTCTGCACAAACACGCGCAAAAACAAACGAACAAACTCGAAAACATAACTCGAATAATCGAAATACCAAATCCGAAGTGTCAAAATCGATAACAGCCAAGGTCACACTCACCGAGTGGAACAATGCTAAAGTTGTTGACTATGCATAATTTAATTTGATCATTAGGCGATAAAAGCAGCAACTGCATACAATGTCGACCTTGGAACGCGGCCGTGACTCCATTGTAAGCGATGTTCCAAATTTGAAAATTTGAATTCCGCATTCAAATTGAATTTAACAGTGATGTCAGTGTCGGCGCAGTGTGCCAGGAAAAAGGCGGGAGTCGAATGTTTATACTGAAAAATAAATGTATCCGAACAAAACTTTATTTATATAATTAAGTAAAAAATAACACTACCCTCAAATGTAAATAAAGTAATTAACATAATATTTATTTTTATTACGGGCCTATCGTACCTATCAGTAAAAAATCGATTTTTAATTTGATATTATTTTCGTCGTTAGTGGATAAATAAACAGAATAAATGTAAATGACTACTTTAGCGATATAAACAGTGTATTTTAAATAAGTAGTTTGTGAAGTGCTAAATCATTAATTGGTGCCATGATAATGTCAAATGTGAATTATTATCGTGTATTGAATGTGATGTGATACGGAATATGTGTCACGGGATCACAGTGTGATAAATCTGCTAATATGTCACTTCAAGAGGTAAGATTATGTATATCAAATCTGTGTTAAATAGGTACCCTCATTACATGATTTTATACATATATTTGCTAAAATATTGTGATTATAAGCAACATTTTGAGAGCAGTGGTGGACATGTGGTAAAAGTTGCGACATATACCGAGTCGTAGGTCGTGAGTTCGAACCCAAGCAGGCAATTTGCTTTGTGCAAATTATACATCGTGAGAAAACTGGCATGTCCTAGAACCAAAAATTCAAAGACCTGTAACATCCGCCAACCCTCACTGGGCAGGTGGTTTATAGCACACTCCCTCTCACAGAGAGGAGGCCTGTGTCCCAGCTGTGGGAACATTATATACTGATTATGCATTATGAAAGCAACATTTTATAAGTTTTATAACATTGTTCGATACAACACCTACAATACACTAATGTGCAATTTAACAGATAATATGTGGGATATCAACTTCAATTATTGTGTCATAGATCACCTACAATTGGCCCTTGCAAAAATAAGCTAAAATTATTAATGAATCAACAACGTGCGTTCGCTATTGCAGCTAAGGTTCTAGCGACATACACTCTAGACTATCTAGTTAATCTCTAAATAAAACATTTATCAGCACACCCAAGTTTATCCACACGTTTGAATGCAAAGTTCATTGTTATCTGTGCAAAGCGGGCGGTGAGATCATCGCGCGATCCAGCCAGAGGAAACACAGGACAAAAATACATGCTGCTTATATTTCATTTTTCCGTATAGCTTTATTAATAGAAATATGGTTAGCACTACCTAGAGGACTATAGAGGATGTGGTGCCTAAAGGGGGCCGGTATTTCCGTTATATATCAGAGTTGGGGCTATCCAATTTGGATGGTTGCGTCGTGTTCTAGCGAAGGGTCAATTAAATTGTTGGTCCTAGATATAAGGTGTCGTTTTGCATCCTCGTCAAATTCAAGGAGGTTACCATGATAATGATTCTCGACTAGAATCAATAATATTTTTTTTTGTTTTTCCTTATTTCGGAAATCGACTTGTGTGGAACGCGCATGTTAAAATGCGACCATAGCCGTGCGACATTGCCTACCGCATAGTCAGCGGGGCGATTCTGTTCTTTGAAAGTGGTTTATTCTGAACAACTGTGAAACTTAAACAACCAAAAAACATGTACGTATATTATTGAGCAAATGTCGTAATTTTATCTGATTATTTATGTCTTTCATAACAGCCTACTGAAATTTGACGAGGATGCAAAACGACACGTTGTATAATGGACGGAAAATGTATTTTTAGACAGTTTTTTAGGTATGATAAACAAAACAAAAACATTCGCAAGCACAAAAATTAAATCAGACTCCGGCCGATGAAAAATCAGGGCGAGTTTTATTTTCGTTTTCGGTCGGTCTCTAGTAATAGATCTAATTTATGAATATAAGTAGGCAATAAATACATTATATACCTTTTAACTACTAAATATACCTGAAGGCCAATTTCCGTTCTTAATTAAAAACGTTCATAATCGATTTGCAATATCATCTCAGCGACCATCTGTGTACCAATGTCAATCTCATCTCAGCGACCATCAATGTAAAAAAAAAAAAAAATTTGACAGATTGGCTGACTGAGATTTGAATGCGAACGTTCAAATACGGGAATTCCCCGTCTGTTACTTTTAACGATTTGGACCAGAAAGAGGTTCATCCATACAATTTTCTTTAACATATGTAGAAACATTGTTTACGTATAAACTCGCGAAGTTGTCGTGGAAAGCTAATATTTATTAATTTCTCAGTCATGTTAGATTAGCCCGAACAGCTAATAGAATCGATTGAAAACTTAGCTTATTATTGGAACCTAGTTAGTAAGTCTGTTATTTATAAATAAATAGGACTTTGTAATCTTAAGTCACGACCTTACCTATAAGGATTTACAAACGTTACGTCATATCATACTGGGTTAAGGATATCAATAGTGCATGATAAGTGACAGTTCTATAACCTCAAGCATTAGGTAGGTACTACTAGGGTAGGTATGTATTCGCAAAAAGAAAAAAATAAAACAGATCTCCCATATTGTTTCACCCTCTGTAACATTTCTACATTCTTATCTTTAATTTGTATTATGTACATTATAAAATTAAACCTATTAGGAGTAGTGGTGGCCCAGTGGTAACGGTTCCGACTTACGAGTTGTAGGTCGTGAGTTCGAACCCAAGCAGGCGCTTTACTTTGTGTAAATAATTTAATCACCACTGCTCTCAAAACGGTGAAGGAAAACATCGTGAGGGGTTTCCTCACGATGTTTTCCATGTCCTAGAACCAAAAATTCGAAGACATGTGACATCTACCAACCCGCACTGAGCCCGCGTGGTGGATTACGGCTCACTACCTCTCATAGAGAGGAGGCCTGTGTCCCAGCAGTGGGAACGTTATAGGCTGATTATGCTATGCTATGCTAAAATTAAAACGCCAAAATAAAACTAAAATAGTAATACTTACCCAGGTCATCGTCTATCTGTGTGCCAAATTTCATCGAAATCCTTTCAGTCCTTTTGGCGTGAAAGCGTAACAAACATACAAATTTACTTTTGTATTTGTAATATTTGTTAGGAAGTTAAGATTCTATTCTACCCCATTTTCATACTAAGGCCCCGCTTGCACCACAATCCCTGAAACGCATTTATGCTCCTTCAAACATACGCGTTACGCTAGTAGATCCAAAGGCACCACGTGTCGCGTGACGAGCGGTATATACCTTTACGTCGCGATTCGCGTCGATTGTCGCAACAGCGTTACACAAAGACACCGCTCGTCGCGCGACTCTACGGAGCCTTTGTTTCGCGCTGCTTCGTCGCGCCAATGTAATGAGCCTTTCAGTGATAAGTGGTGCAAGCTGGCCTAAATCTTAAAATCTTATTGATAGTGGCAAGTGTTTGCAGGGAACCGCGATACAGTGAGAAGAGCCTGTTAGAAAAAGGGTCTATCGCGAAAGGGTGATGATGACAACTTTTCTAAATCTAGGAGTTGCATAACAACCCTAAGAGTAGTCCTAAAGTTTTACAAAAGACCTGACTGCTAAGGACAGTATTTTCAGTTGATGATGATATCATCCTGTAACTTATTAATTTATTTAATCATTTATGTACACACATAGAAACAGACAAGAAGAAAAAAATTAAAAATAAGTACAAAGGTGGTACATGCTTATTTCTTAAGAAATCTCTTTCATCATACCTACGATAGAAAATTTGATAAAGAGGTGTAGAAAACGTGTGCAAGAGTAAAAGAAAAAAGAAAATATATAATTTTAAAATAAGAAGTAATTCACATAATAAAATAAAACAAATAATTTGTGATTATACTCACATACATCCATACAAACTTAAATACATACATACTTACAACCTTTTAAAATAAATATCACTAGAATTTAAATAATTATAATGTATTTAAAATCATAAATACATGCTATAAGCAACTTATATACAAATGGTACTTAATGCAATTTAAAATTAACAATATTGAGCAATCTATGACTCAAATGATACCCATTAAGAAAAACAATGTAAGCAAAATACTACCCTCGGAAAACTTAGCTGTTTCATCAATTGTCTCGGCTTTTCCAAATTTTATTGCAAATTCGCACAGAAAACAGCCTTAGAAATAATTTACCCATCATTTGCAGCAATTATAGCAAGTTTGGCTAATTTGTCAGCTCCGAGACAAGGCCGTGGTTTGTGGTTCGAAATTACGTTATTGTGTGCAGTTGCAATTAGTATGTTTTCGTGGTCGCAGGCTTGCTTAAGGTAGAACTTTGTTAAAAAACTAATTGAATTTTAAGCTAGTTTTTTTAATTAGACTGGCAGCTTGACAAGAAAATTTTAAAGTCGTGGTGATGAGCTTTAATTTGAAAATTAGCTATCGTGTACAATGTGCATAGAATTTTGATCGCTCGTCATCGCCTCTTAAATCCATAAGAAATGATTCAGTGTCAATTGTGATCAATTGACACTGAATCATTTCTTGAATCATTGGTGATGGATTTTTTGAATTTATCATCAATGATTTTTCACGAAACTTATTAAGGTTTGACAGGAAAATTAAGTCCGCTTAATACCTTTTTTGTGTGCTAGTATTGCTTTAATTTTTGTTGTTAAAATATGTAGGTCAGTCAGTCACACCAATTATCCAGTTTCTCGTACGAATCTACCAAAGTAAAATGATTAATTAAACTTGTTCCACAAATCGAATATAAAATACACGCGTGCCAACATACTACCCAGATAAACTATTCAAAATTAACTTTTCAAAGTCAAACAAATGAAACATAATTATAAACAAACATTCGTAGCGATGCCGTTGTGATTATCGGGCTGTTAACTTGTCAAGGACGAACTCTCCTAGGCTAGGATAGAACCAGCAATGCCTAGACGCGGCAGAAGAAAGTACAACGGTATAAGCCCAGTTTTTCGCGCACTGGATATTCAACGCACTGTTTGACGCCGAGAGTTGAAAATCCAACACTGTCTTTTTCGACTCGCTGGTAATCTAGGATGACCTCTGTTACATTATCAACGCTCGGTTCTAGACTGGAAGTTCAGATTCAGTGCGCGATAAAATCCCTGCCGCGATATATTTACGTCCGTGCAAACTTGGGCTTACTATTAACTGTAGCTACCATTTCCAAATTTGAAAGTTCTGACAAAAGCCGGTCATTTGCAAAGAAAGTCTGGAAATCTTTCTTTTAACAGTAATAATTTTGTCTTTTCTGAAATACAAATATCCCTAAGTTTAAAGTTCGGACAAATGTTAAAGCCAGATGGGGGCCGAAAATCCGGACGAATCCGGACAGATGGTAAATCCTTAAAGTAGGAGAGATTACACAGATTATGTAACGTAAAATCGAAATGGTTGCACTACAGTTGACGACTGTTGCAATTGGTAAACGGTCGATTGTTTTGTATACTGAAAGCAAATAATTAGGTAATCGATTTGGTAAAGTTAGTTTTAGCAAAAGAAACAGCTGCAATATTATGTCATAGAATCAATTGGTTGTAGATATTTTTTTGTTGTTTTATATGTTCATTTGAAAGGTAAGACCTTAGATACATTGAGGTGTAATATTTGTAGGATTCTTTTATAACAATCCTATACAGGTTAGGATTCAATTTTAGCCTAGTTAAGCTAGGATATTTTCAACCAATTATCTAAAGATAAATCACGCATCTAACATTTAAATTATTCATTAAGTTGGTATCTATTTAGCCAAAGTGGTAACTAAAACTAAATTGTGTTAAAAGGTTTGTTGAAATTGATAACGTTAGGAACAAAAACAGATTAACTGGTTCCGGTTGTGATAAGGTTTCAGTTTATATTTTCCTAATTAAATGTTTTTCTCAATAGTATATGGAGTACCTACAATATTTCGACAACCGATAGCTATTTTGCGTTGAAGGTTCATTGGTTTGTGCTCAATGTAGGTCGATTTTACCAATTTGAATAGTTAGCATTAATTGGAAATGTGTAGGAATGTAGAGTGTTCTATTCAGTGGTTGAAAATCCTACAAAGACGCTTATTTGTGTTTTCAAGCACAAATGTGTGTTACGAAATAGCATTGTCTTGCAAATTAGTCATTGTTTGAGAAAAACAGAAGTAGTTAGGCATTTTTTACATACTGACCAAGTCATTGACTATTCGAAGTCCAACCTTGTCATATTGATTTAGAATTTCGGAATTGTGGCATGACCATGTAACCTAACCAATAATTTGACATTGAAAAATATCCAACATTTACTTTGATGCATTATTACTGCCCCTATAAAGCGGCACGATTAAATTCATCTGCCTACGCGCAATGCCAACCAATCGTCAAAATCCGTCGACCCGAACATTGCCGAATCATATCTTGACAACAAACCGTGTGCAAGATGACGCAAGAGGCGCTAAAAAGAACGCTTCGCCATTGGTTAGAGATGCGTTCTAATTTTGAAACTTTAATAAACATCGAAATCCTACGAAGGTTGATGTCCATGTACAATGTTGATTTTTTTGTCAGGATAAAACTCGTGATGGCCCGTGGCCTCATGCACGAGGTTGTGGGTTTAAATCCGGACAAGTACCAATGTGACTTTTTCAATTCATATAAACTTTCTGAGTTTATCTTGGTCATTACTGACATCGGTGAAAGAAAACGTCGTGATATACTTAAATCTGAAATCGCCAACCCGTCTTGAGCAATAGTGGGGGTCAATGCTCGTTCGTGCCTTCTCTACAATAGTATGCTGGTATTATTATTAAGTATGTACAACAGTAAGTGCCTCGCATCAATTTGTGACAACCATGTCCTAAATAAATTACACGGGCTATTACATCTAAAGCTCTTAGGCAAAAGGCCAGGACTAACCACCTGCGCACTCTTTTCATACCAATGTAATTAGTTAGGTTGTTAATAAACATAATCTGTTACTACTAGGAACAGCTAAGATTTCTCATCACCGTATCCGGAAGATACGTAGACGCATCAATATGTACATATCGCCATAGCCTACGTTCGCATGATCATCCATTAACGCGACATTTCTGCATTTTCAACACTCAGCATAGCGGCGTGAGTCCATATCGTACATCTATAGCGCGTTGAAAAAGTGCACAGTTGGATTTTCACCAACTGTGCACTGTGTTGGATTCGCAACGTTCGAAACGCCGCCGAGAGTTGAAAATCCTGAGCATGGTCAAAAAAGGCTTAGTGGTAATATGAGCACAAGCTTCAATATAGCAAGTTGTAATGCTTGAAACGGTTAATTTATTAATTTGCAGCAAAAACTTGTTATCCGCATCTGTTCACGTTTGGATTAATCCAGAAATTTCATTCGCACAAAAGTAATATAATTCGTACTGCCTCGTTGGTCTGCTATGTCGCAACCACTACTGCTGAGCATGTGGTCCTGGTTTCGATTCCAAGATCGGGCAAGGTATTATTGGGTTGTTCTATCTGATTTTTTTTCATTGGCAGCCCGGAGTCTGATTCAGACTCCGGGTTCGCCCTCTATTACATGGGACTTAAACATAACTGGCGTAATGGGGATCTTTAATAGGTACACCTCTGGCTAACCCTTCAGGGAAACATAGCGTGATTTTACGTGTTATGTTCATATTATTTGGTTCATGTCAATTAAGAGTCTTAGAAATAAAGGGTATGACTAGGGCTGCCAACCCCACTATATAATTTAGTATCCTACTATATTAGAGACCTAAATATTGTATCTAAAAAAATTGCCACAACAGCTATACAGGATAAGTTTTTAACCAGTGCGCAAACTAAAACATTTTTCGTAGGTTATAAAAGAAATAGCTGTTCAGTACATTTTGACAGCGTAGGTAATGTATTTTTCTATGAAACAGTTGTTTTTATATAACAACCTACGAAAAATTTGTATGCACCTGACATAGAATTGTGTGCTGAATTAAGTTAGTTTGCACACTGGTTAAAAATGTATCCAGTATATTTTCAATACAAAATGACGAAATAAACACTATAGTTCCTTAATTAATGGGATTCTGTTACCTTAATTTAGAGTGTAATAATAATTATGAGTCATTTAAAACAAAAAATAAACCTGTTAATAAAGGCACAAAAAAGCAAAAAATATGCTTTTTTTTTTCGCCATCCACTATATTTTTACATGCAACGGCTTCGAAAATACTATATTTAAGTTCTAAAAATAGTTGGCAAGCCTAGGTAAAACACGATTCAATTGGTTCCTTTATCCAAATATGATGAAACTTCTTAAGACTGGCAATGCTTATTAGATTTGGTGTAAAGTGACTCATCCCTAGTTCTAACTGACCGCTAATTACATACCTAGGTACCTACAAAAAGCCTTCACAACGAGACATAAATCCGTTATGTTTAAAGAACCTTGAGAAATTACAGTTTATAACCGAAACTGCCTCGTATCAAGTTAATAAATAACCAGTCCAGACCATGAAGTATCTAAATAAACCAACATTTGTGCTGAAATTCTCGGAAACAACGAATTTTTGGTTCTAAGACATGCCGGTTTCCTCACAATATTTTCCGTGACCGTTTTGAGAGCAGTGGTGATGAAATAATTTACACAAAGTAAAGCGCCTGTCTGGGTTCGAACCTACGACCTACAACTCGTAAGACGCGGCCGCTACCGCTAAGCCACCACTGCGCTCAAGAGAGATCAACATCAACACAAAAATTTACTTCGCTTGACCAAAATAACAACAACCAATCTTATCTATCGATACTTATTATAAATTCGAAAGACACTCAGTCTTTAAACGCCTAAACCACTGATCGGATTTCGATAACATTTTGCAAGGAGATAGATGGAATCCTGGGGATGGACATAGCCTAGACTTTGTGTCGCGGTAGCTCGTTTCCGTGGGATAATTCTCACAATCTACGCTTGTGAAGCCGCGGGCAGCGAGTACAGTCTGGTCCACCTCGCAGCGGGTATTTAGGGTCGTTCCAAAGATCAAATCAGACTTTTGCTAATTCTGACCAACGACGACGACCACTTTCATCGTCCAAACAACGCAGAAGGATTAACGTAATTTTTCTATAAACCTGAGGATTATCAGTTTGCATACAAATGCTGTGTTAATTAATTAAATTTAAACAAGTCTCACTCAGGAACCGGTTCTAAGGATGCCATCATCGCTCAGTTAATTAAAATTGAGATGCATTGTCGGGTTTCCGTCAGCCACGCGATTAAGCAAAACACAGTTTTACTTTTAACGCGCATACAATCTATATAGCAATATTTTGTTACCATGTGAACAATTAAAAGTGATCGATTTAATGCTAGGAAAATAGTTTGTAACTGATGACTACGAACTTTGTGTTATTTATGTTCTAGTATTGTTCTCAAAGAATACTTTTATTTAATTGGTATTAAGCTAAGTGACTACCAATTTAAATAGACCGTTTATTAGAATCACATCTGTCATTCTTTTACAGTTGCATTAAATGGTGTCAATTTTCTTAAGATATAAATTAATTTTCTCTGTACTTAAAATCTAACCTTGGTCATCAAATTCAGCTGAATGACGTCCTTTTTTTTGAAGCATCATTGACTCCGAAATAATAATTCCTAAAAACTAACCACTTTTCGCAGCAAAAACTTCTAATTTTTGTTCTGACTGGCGTTAAACTTATTGAGGCAGTTTTTGCCAAGGCCAAACAATATTGGCCCAGTCTATTCGTCTTCTATTCTATGGTAAAACAGCGGAACGTCTTAATTGTGGGCGTGATACCGCGCCCTTGCGTTGTACAAACTTCGCGGTGCGACCGGCATGCCGCGGGGTAATCAATCAATATTACTTACACCCGCGGAAAGTGTGGAAACCAACAGATTAGCGTTGGAAGTTTCAGGGTAGGTAATGGAAGGGGGTATGGGAGTTGGATTAATGGAGATAAGTTTTGAAGTAAATGGTCGAAATGACGACGAATGTTAACCAAATATGAAGCAAAACTTTGTCAAAGATGCTGATAACAAATCCGTTGTCCCTAAGACACGTGAAGATCAGGCGTAGGAATTGCTATCGCGGGTCTGCTTGATAAGCGACGTGATAAATTGTTACCATTACCTAGTAGTTTTGACACAACGGTACCTACCTCTTGAATTCTCATAAAACATATACACTCATAAAGACGTTTCCAGGTGAATGTCTCTATCAATGATTCTATTGCAACTATATACGTCAAACTTTCCCTTCTAAAGACACTAATATCAATATTAATAACTACTATAATTTTAAAAGCTTTCAAGACCATTGCCCCAAGTTTTTAGTAGATCCAAACACATCGCATGTCTGGGTTGTTTCAACCTGGCCACCATTAAGCGAATTGGCTGCATTTGCTAAAGGCACGCCCGTTCCATTAATATATCGTGATACTTTAGTCTTTAATGTAATTTAGGACGAAACGATTACTCATTAGTCATGACTAAGGCTGATGATTAAAAGTGCTGTTATTTTTAGTTCGGTTCAGATTTGTAAGAGTCCCTTTTTAAACTGTACAGTCACTATCTTTTAAATGTTTCGTCTGGCACCAAGGCTTGACTCAGATGGCTTTATAACAGATTAGTCCTTCTATATAATTATTCCGATAACTATTCCTTTTATGTAAAAATATACAAATATAGCGTTTGGTAGAAGGACCAACAGGTCACAATTTTCTTAGGAATAGTCATATTTCAAATTCAAATTCAAAAACATATGCTATAAGTTTGCACGTATAGACACACAAATAACTTATAACAGTGTCACGGTAATTGACATATGTTTTTTTTTAATTCATCATAATTTTTTTGTTTGTGGTTGTAATAGAACGTAAAATTACTTTTGGTGTTATATTTACAAGGTAAATTGATACACTTACTCTTGGTTTTAGAAAATGAAACAAGTTGACTTAATTATGTGTGTGTCTTAAAATAGTGTAAAGGTACCAAAACTGAAATATTAAAATTCATAAAAAAAAACAATCATGTGCTAGCAAAGTAAAAACACTACTTATCCCTTGAAAAACTGTGTCAGACCTTCTACCAAACACCCTATTTTATGCTCCTTACCTACTTAGGAGCATAAAATAAGAAAAATTTAACATTGAGTTATAATAACATAATTCTCATGGCCATATACAGACCATCCAAAGTTTGTATGAATTAAGTATTAAGATCTCTTCAGAGGATCTTTGAGGTCTTCTCCTGCTCTGTCTTTCTCATACTTCTGACTTTGTTCATTCTCCCTTACGTTTTCAGTCCATTCTTCTTAGGAATGAGCTTCCTCTTGATATTAGGACGGCCACCAATCGGTATGGATTTAAGCGGAAATTGTTGAGTTATTTTCGAAACAAATAGCGTAGTCAGCTCAACACCTCTCACCCTTAAATTAGTATATATTATAGTTAATAAGTATGTACGAGTATGTGTATTAAAAGTTCGTAACCTTTTTATGTACACAATATCTATTTTCGTTATAATTCGTCACAATATTATGTATTTTTATTATGTATTTTTTAAGTTTTTTTTCATCATTGATCCTTTCAACCAAAGCATCTGCCACCTTATCTCTTCACCAAACTTTGGTTGACTGGTAGAGAATGCCTAAGGCATTAAGTCCCCCTTTGTACCTTTTTGTGTTCGAAAAGTTTAAATAAATATTCTCGTTGCTCATGTCTTATACGTATTGAGGCAAAATATTGTATTGTATCAATGCATGATACAACATTGCTATCAGCCGGATGTCATGTCTCTTTCATGAGAATTTATTACAAGACGTCATCCGTTGTATAAAATCGAATGACCATTCAAAAACAGATAATGTAATTAGGTAAACTTTCATGGGTATGTGTGAATTCCGACTATCATACGTCTCTGTGCTTCATTGTTTACCTTTACCGTACCATAATATTAGATTATACAACACGTGTTTCTCTCGTATAATTAATAGTTAACCATAACATCGTCAGGTACCAACTAGCTGTGCTTGCGTTTCCGTCAAAGTCTAAGCATTTATTTCAAATAGGCACTAAAAGGCACTTTTGAATGTCAACATTTACATTTAAATAGAATTGATTGCAGGCGCCCCTTCCAAAAGATAGTTTCGTATGGAGAAGAAGGGGCAAGAAACTCCACCGTTACTCTTTTAAAATGTTCAACAATGTTTTGTATAAACACGTCGTGCCAATGAAACCATACCTACACAAAAGCATAATTTCGGCCTTCATTACGATGATTCTCACGTCCGTCTATTATCGTGGAGAAAGTATGAAAGTATAATGAAAATTATGCAACGGGCAGTAAAGAACACTTTTACTATTGCGAAATAATGTATGTATGAAATTTTTTGCCGATCATGTAAAGTATTATACCGTGTGAACCATGATTTGTTGCAGTTGACTGGTGTAGATAGTGAATCAACTTGTACATAGCTTAGATGTAGTGTGTTGATAAGTCAAATTTATAACTTTTGAAAATGGATTTGCTAGATTTTGACTAGATGATATTATTAAATTACAGCAAAATATTAGAACACTGAACGAAACACGAGTGATAGAGACATTCGTAGAGACAAATATATGACATGTAAATCATATTTGTATAGTTATATATTACAATATATTTTTGACATTATATTAAATTTTTATGTCAATAAATCGTTTGTTTCCAAATAGTGCAAAAAGTATTACAAAAAGTGAAAAAGTAAAAAAATGCCAAGTTATTAACGTTTTAAGATAAGTGTTAGACAAGGACAGCAGTATCGTAGAAGTGACGTCACGACTATGTAACTTCATACTAGCGACGTACATTGTAGTTTCTTCATATTTACACATATTGTACACATATTTTCGATTATCTAATTTTTACTATGCCTTCTTTGAAATTACATTACTTTTATGAACATTTCTAATATTAATCATCATCCCTTTTATTATGAATAATAAATCTCCATGAATAGTCAACATAAAATAAAAAGAAAATACCAACCTTGTAATGTCAACGCGAAGTTAACAAATAACACAATTCAGCAACAAATTACAATCGATTTAAATGGTAGGTATATTGTGAAAGCAACACACCCTTTTATTCTGCACCGATGTTTACTTACATGAAAGGAAGGCAACTATTAATTACTTACGTACAAATTAATTGCGCCTTTTGTCCCTGAAGGTTCCGATATTTTCCGCCATAATACGTAAGTACCTAGTGGGCACACCCTGTGTTTACCTTATAAATAATATTGTTCTTTATAGCTTACTGTTGCCATCCGTATAACACAGTGGTCGATAAACACTACATTATTGAATTGATGGAACAACGACTGTAATTAAATTGTTTTGTTCAAATGTGTCTTTGAGTGAATTCTTTACCATGTCAAGTGTTGGTACCACACTTTTAATAGAATATTGTTAGCAGCAACTTAAGCTGAAATGTTCAGTTACGCTTCTTTGTTGTATTTTTTAAAAGTAGGCACTTATACATAGAAACATAAACTAACGACTTTTCCCTATGAGGGTTGGCAGACACTAGGTACCTATAGAACACCACAAGCTACGATTCTTCTAACTAATCTATAACTTTAAGAAACTGACACGATCACTTTAATACAAGGTCAAATTAAATTTGCTAGAAAAACTCCGCAGACGTGATGGGTATCGATATGACTTATTTGTGGGCTCATCAACCGCTGTTAGAGAAGTTACCTGAAATGTCAATCAGTTTTTTTGTTGTTTACAATATGTCTCACAAGTAGACAACACGGTGACATAAGACGATAACGTTATGCCCCAGACATTCTATTTAACATAATAGTATGTACATAATCACCTATATATCTAAATTGTGTAACCTTCGCACGTGTTATTAAGGGTTAAATCGAACTCAAAACCGAAATTCAACATAAACATCACGCCTGTAATCCCAGAAGGTTTAGGCAGAGGTGTGTGTACCTATAGTGCACCCACATTTCGCCAGTTACGCTTAAGTACCAACCTTAAGACCAACAAGGCAGTCAAAACAGAAATTGTTTGTGACAAACCTATATTTTTAAATTACTAGCGACCCACCCCTCTTTCGCAAGATTTTTGGGACTTGACAAACATACAGATTTCTTTATTATATTAAAGTTTAATTTAAATTAATTACACCCTTCTGGAATAAATATTCTTTAATAATGGTAAAAAGGCATCAAAATCCGTTCCGTAGTTTAGAAGAACAACGTAGACTCACAGACTCGAAAAGCGACTGTATTTTATTTTATTTGAAATGTACACATCAACGACCTAAACAAACATTAACATAACAAAAAAATACATATGCATTGAGTAATGGCGAATTAGTTACTTACAAGCACACAGCACTTACATAAAAAATAGTTTCATAATATACCTTTAGCTTTTTACTCGTAGTGAGGATAAAAAAAAATGGGAACAAAGAACAAAACATTAAGTAAAAAACAAAATCATAATCGAAATTAGAATAAAAAATTACAAAAAACGTGTCAATTGAAATAAATTAATTGAATGATTTTATTAATTGAATTATAATTAGATTTTACTGTTACTCTACTCCCTCTGTGTGTCTTCTGTTTATATTTTCTAAATAAATATATTGTCTCATGTAATAAACGCAACTATTTCTGTATAAACTCTAAACCGGATCCTCACAATATGTGGATCGGTGAGTATACACTAAACACATCTATTTCGAACGCAAATATACATAGCAGACGCGTTACGGATATGATCTAACGCAGGAATGTGATGCGCATGCGCCGATCTCGATCCGAATTAACTGTGAACAGTCAAGGGCAAAATAATGTTGACATTACAATAGTTCAGAAGCCTTGTTAAATAATCTGGACAATAAAATAGTTAAATCAATTAAACAAAACATAACATGAAGCCTGTAATCCCTTTCCCAAAGAAGGGTTTGGCAGAGGTGTACCTATAGTACACCTACATTTCGCCAGTTATGTATAAGTCCAATGTAATAGGGGGCGAGCCTATTGCCATCAACCGGGCACAAATCCAGACTCCGGGCTGCTACTGAGAAATTCTAAATAGAAAAATCCAATAACACTTTGCCCGACCTAAGAATCGAACCCAGGACCTCGTGCTCAGCAGTAGCTCTTGCGACCAACGAGGCAGCCAATCGGTTAAGTTATGATGCCTATGTGTATAAGGTCATACTTTAGAAGAAAATCGTTGTTGTTTTCCGTTTTTGTGTTCCAAGAAGTCTATATATATATATACCCTACTTTTGCCTTTGACTGTACTATGTCTGTTTGTGCATTGTAATAATTATTAAGAAAGAAGCTGAGGAATTCGTCCGGTACTAAGAATGTCTTAGCGTGCGTGAATACGTGACGAAGATGAAGATTTGAAAGAAATCCGAGAGATGAGAAAGACAATCATGCGTAAATAAGCAAATTTTTAACATTGATAAAACGTTACATTAGTGCCAGCACATTAATAACCAGAAATCTCGACGATTCACATATTTTCTTTGAATTCCTTACGATTATTAGTTTAACGTCTACTTAGCACGACGGTCTTGTCGTTGGAAACGCAACTGTTGAGCGTGGCATGCAGGGTTCTGTTTCAGGGATGGGGCACAGGTTTTCATAGCAATTTTTGGTTCTAAGACATGTTGGTATCCTCACGATGTTTCCCTTCACTGTTTTGAGAGCATTCGACTTTAAAAGTGCGGAAATGTGAGTGTACCCACATTATATACTAATACTAAGGGATCTACTTCTGTCATCATGGAATAGAAGCACGATGTTCTACTATATTTGTTTTTAAACGCGAACAAAACAAGAAACACATAAAATCCAAGTGTTATGATTAATCTAATATTGACCGTGACGACAACACTATCTAGTCCAAGGTCTTGATTACATTATCGCTTCCTCGTTGATGAACGTGGTAACGTTAAATAATGTATTTTTAATTTTCCGCCGAATGGAGTAAACATGAACTTGAGTAACGTATTATGTCAAGTTGCGAACTGCTTTTTTTAATCGGTCAATATAAGCTACCTACATCTTCCGAAGTCCTGTGCTGTTTGTTTAATTTTAGCTATTTTACCCGCTGACGTATCCTGCACTGTTTGTTCTACGACAGACCCAGAGTGCGCCGGGATATAACAAACATTATGAGTGACAACCTTAGGTAATTATTTTGGCTATTAGGCCTAGTTTCCATATTTAGTATCCATATTTATAATGTGGTAATACGAAACCCCTTGCTAAGACTGGTTGTCAGAATTTCGGTCTTCTGAAGACCCGTAACGACCGTCAAAGATTCACGAATGACAGCGGAAACCAACGGTTTAACATGCTTTCAGAGGCACGGACGATGTCTTGGATGTAACGACGGTCACCCATCCACGAGCCATGGCGGCAATCGTTGATTAACCCGTTAATTAAGCATATATTATATTGTATAATTAATGAAGCGACCCGTGCGGCTGATTACGTAGCCACAATTTAAACCCCTCTTCAAAATAAATTCTGCCCTATTTATTAATTTATCTTGTAGACATCCACTATCCGGATACTGTGAAACAGTCCCATAATACCTGGTTTAACATTAAAAACGATTAAAACAACAAGTCTTAAAGAAACTTAGTAATTACTAATTAGTATCCAATTTCTTTTCGTCTATTACCAAGCGGGAGTTAACCGGATGTGACGCCGCCGCCGGGCCGATTTATTTTCTACCGGAAGTCCCGTATCCAGTGATTTTCTTCGGAAAAGTCTAGTCTGTTGCGTTTTGTAGATATTTATAATAGATAATGAAAGTTTTCAGATTTTGAGTTTCCAATATGATGCACTCCACGTAAAAAGTTGATTGGTATCTTTTTTATCTAACACAGGTTTTTATTAATATTGGACTTTGTCGTGCGGGTAACTACTATTAAAGTCAAGTAGCAAGAAAAATTATTAGTCAGTGATTTTACTGAGAAAAGGTTGCTTTTAAAAACCCTCAAAGAGTGAATATTCAACTTCTCAACATACTTTGCACGGCAACATGATAGAAAAATAAAAAACTTGCACCACCGCATCATTAGTTACTTTTTCCCCCTTTTTGAGGCATTTTTGGAGAGGATGGCCAAGTGAGAAACTTGTGACTTACTTGGTGATCTATCAGCAAAAAAAAGAAAAAAGGCGTTACTTACAAACACTAGTTATAAGGTATAACTAACATTATGGAACTATGTTGTTGGTATAAAGAAATTTTGATTGATTATTGATACCTAAAAAAATATTAAGTATTTAGTTTCTGTGTAAACGCTCATAATTTTAAACGACAAACTTCCTCCACACACCCTGACCTTTTTGCTTGAACAAACTGTAAATGGAGCATCAAAACTTAAAATGGCGTGCTTCCTCGATCAGAATTCAACGTCTCTATCGTCTCATGAATACAATGGCCGCTAAATGCATTACATGCTCCATTAGATAGCTCTCTAAACGAACTAATTCCGACCGTTTGAATGATTTCCGTTCGGTGCAAGTTGCGAATGATAAGCGGTGACTGACATGCGAAATATGTAGTCAATTCTTGTTAAATGTTGTCTGGTTATATGGACCGGTCTATGATAACTCTTGGTCTAGAAAGCCGGGTTTTTGAAAGACTATTCAATATCCTGCTGTAAAATTTCTGGACAACTAAAATTTCTTTTGTAAGTACAGATTTACTGAACTACTCATCAACGACTTGATCAGCGGGGTAATTGCGTTACCACCCCTAATTGCTAAAATAATATATAATAAACCATTTCATTAGCCCTGGTTTTTCTAACACTAATCTTGAATAGATTTTATAATGTTAGATAAAATAAGGTAATAGCTACGAGTACATAAATATAATCTTATAATAGGATAACCACACAATCATAATACTATATTTTAGAAAAAACGGATAACGCATTTTCGCCAAAGAACGCCAAAGAGGATCTCAAATATTTCGCAATAACTGCGATAAGAGCACCTACATGTAGGCACCCCGATTTATGACGCTTTAAATAGATAAAGGCACTTTATGTAAACAATTTGATAACCCTTCGTCTCACCCAACTTTAGGCACACACCATATTTTTAAGCACAAATAACGACGATTAAGATGCTGATACTTTTCTGAATGAATAGGTAATTCTACAACTCGCACCTAAAGTTCAATATGGCTGACGGCCTTAAGCAATTTAATAACAGTGAACGTTGTTTCGTTTAAACAGTGGCAAGACATTTGTTGCTTGAATTTTATTGTACATCAATACTTTATTTTAGACCACTAGTAACACCTATTGTGCAACAGACAAATTAAAAGCACTCAACGAGCATTGAGCAAGCAGGTCACGAGGTCCCACTGATACTCGTCCTGTGAACCAACACATACTAATGTGCTAATTATGCATATTGATCACCGAATAATACGACGAGGAATGTGACAAAGTTAATTTTAAAACTTGTCGATTGAAATATTATTCTTGATTTGAGAGGTCCTGTCCTATACAACAACATAATTTGTTACGTCATCATCTTTTCATTCGGGCGTTCCGAAGTAATAATAAAGATAAAAGAATCGAGTATCATGAGTTTGTCGACATGCGGGATTTGGACTCAGCAATCATTGTGCCGATAGTCGTAACAGCCAATGGCTTAATAGCCCAGAGCCTAGACCAACACCTGAGGAGGCAGCTGGATCAAGGGCTAGATTCAGAAAGCGGTACTTCTGGACACACACACACACTGGTTCCTCTCTTTGGAGCCCTGACCGCCGGTAGCTTCGACCCTGTTCCCGATATCGGTGGGATACTATTTATTATATTTATAACAGTTTTTTTTAAATATTTAAAAATGTAGTTTATCAGTTTTGTATGAAATAAAATAAATAATAATCATATTTTTATTATTCGAAGAATGAAGTCAGTTACCAGAACATCAAAGTATGTAATTGCTTTACGAATTGCAGTGAAAGACTCAAAATTGCATTTTCGTAAATGACGCGAAGACGGGTTAATAGGATCTCTGAAATGATTTGACAACTGACACCGCAGGATGATTAACAAATGTAATTACATTTTCCTTGTTAAATTTCAAATGGAATTAGAAATCACTGCTCAGATCAAACCCTTGTTGGAACTACATAAGTTAAACTGAAGTTTCATTAGTCATCACTTGAATCAGCGGGATCTATGTACCTTTTGTTTATAGTACCAACGTAACACAGGTTCGCGAAATCTGTCCATAATCGTCAACATTCTTAGCATTCAATTCCTATAATCAGTACCTTTCAAATTAAACTGCTAAAGTTACCACCATTCAGACGGAAACGAAATTCTATTGTTATTTCTACTAGTTTCCTATTATTTAAGCAATATTAATAAATCCTATATTTCTAATGGATTCCCCTTTTTCTCCCAAGGCATGTCTAGAACAAGAAGCCCGCGTAGTAGAGCTCCGCTCCCTCGCCGCCCGAGTGGCTGCCGAGACCGGCTCCCGAGCCCTGCAAGCCGATGCCGATGCGTTGGCTCGGCGGCTGCAGCTGGTGGCTGGCGCAGTTCAAGCTCTAGCAGACCTCGGCGAGGCCAGGCAGCTGGCCAGGGCTAAGGCTCAGCATGCGAAGGAGAAGCTGTGTGATATGAGACAGGTATGTGTATTTCATTGATAATATACGTTCCTATTAGTTACTTCTAACCTTTTTATTATCGTCTAACTAGGGTAAGAAGATCGTTTAAAGGCCTACAGTAATGCATACAGCTAATGCAGCGATGGGTCCTTTGCAAACATGTGTGTTTAGTATACGTCTCCCTTTTCTAGTTCGGCTAACCTATTTATATTAAACACCGCTCAGCCTCGTATATCCTATTGTCATTATAAACAGAACAGTAACATATCTCAATTGCAAGAAAAGGGGGAATTGGGAACTGGATATTTAACTTTCGATAGCAATTTTTTTGTTAAAAACTACCCCTCAAGATTTATAGCAAACTTTTCAGAAAAAACGGGGTGAATAGGGATGCAGGGGTGAATCGAAATGAAACTTAAAAAAGGATTTTAACATTGAAATAGTATAGTATGTTGCCAACATGGGTACTTTATCGTTAATTATAATACAGTCAATACTTAAGAGGCATTTTTGGCAACAAACATTATTATTTCAATGTGAAAATCACTTTTAAAGTTTCGTTTCGATTCACCCCTGCATCCCTATTCACCCCGTTTTACGGTAGCAATTTTTTTGTTAAAAACTACCCCTCAAGATTTATAGCAAAATTTTCAGTAGCAGACATAACTGATCACGTTCATAGATTTAATTGTGTGGCATTGTAGCGTGACAGCGTCGTGATGGATGACTTATCGAGAGACTTGTGATGGATTAATAGGTCATATAAAATAACGTGATAGATACTCGTATCATCCTCGTTGCGTTGCTGTCGAGAATGAGGCTTGATTTCCAGGTCGGGCAAATTGTTATTATGATTTTTATATAGATAGATGTTCTTCGTAGCCGCCTGAATTCGAATTAAAAGACATATCAGAAGGCCAATTCTCGTAATTAAAAAACGTCCAAATTCAAGACGCAATCTCATCTCAGCGACACTCAATTTCAAAAACTTGTCAAAAATGTATGTAAATTGATTGTTTTTTGACAGATTGAGACTGAGATAGAATGCGAACGTTCTTAAAAAGTACGTGTCGTTCTGCTAAAGTAAAATAACCTATTTATAGTAAAACATTACTTCTGGCAAGTTCTGAAGTCAAAAACTTTTCTTTTTTGCAAGTTAGTTCTGATTTTGTTATCACTTGTACAGCTGTGGTACCTTGATACCTTCACTAGGACTCCGTTATACTGCTCACCATAACGCAACGTTTCCTAAACAGTGTGTATTCGGCCCATATTCGCTATCAGCAGAATCTAAAGGAAGACGTGTGCCTTCTTGAATTTATTATGAACATAACGGCAGTATTGATTGCCTTGTACTTTGTACCGCTCATAACATTGCGTGTACGTTTATTGATTTGTTACTAAATGCTTTAGTTTAAATTGTAGAATTGATAAAAAATGGTCGATCTTGTTGGAATGTAAAATATGGTGTCTTAACTTGTCAAATGGACACAAATTTAAGGATTACGAATAGCTGTTAACTGCTTGTAAAATCAACATATTAAATTGTAAATCTAGAAATCTATTTTAAGCTAAAATAACCTCATTATTAAAACTATGGAGATGATAGCCAGATCTTTTAAACTATTCAAGTAAGCTGGCTAAATCTAGACAGCTCAGAAAAATATAAACAGTCCACAAAAAATGTTTATTTGCAGATAACATTAGACAACTAGGTCATTGACCGGCAAAAATTCAAATGGCTGCGATGTTATTGATAAATTGTAGCTTGTAGCAGAAATCAATTGTCACGCACAGCTGCCTAGATCCATAACCACTTGATCACAAGACAGCATAATTCAGTGATTGGAAATCGTTTTTTTTTTCGATGATTATCCTCGCAGGGCGTTTGGCTCTTAAAACAATATCAAATCAATTATCATTTATTCCTACAGGACCTAACCCCCGTACATGAAGATAGTGAAATAGTCGAAGACAAACTGATCGCTCTTCGTGATAACCTGATAGCTCTCGGCAAGAGCGAAGCAGACATCGCCCCCGCGAAGGCCGAACTCCCAGACATCGACCGAGACGTTTCAGACGAACACTCAATAGTCAGGATCCTAGAACTATGGCAGGCCATGTTCAGAGACACCTTCCTCCACTATCACAGGTTATCCACCGCACTAGTCCGGTCTGGAGACGCAGCCACAGCGCTAAGACTATGGCACGAATATTTAATAGATCTGCAATCGTTCTTATCTGGCTCAGTACCGGCTGACTACGAAAACCTCACAGAGCACAGAAGACTCTGCAGGGTTCACAAGAACCTTCTTGCGTCACAGAGGTCAGTCCTGATGAACGAGAACAGAGAAACAAGGAACAGAGACTTAGCTGATAAGTTTGACACGCTGACGAACCTACACAATGAAACATTAGCCAGAATCGTTGAGAGACACGATGAAGTATGTACACGAATCGCCGCGTGGGATGACTATAGAGAAGTGTACACAGAGTTTCTCAGGTGGCTCAAAGAAATGGAACGAGAGAAGGAAAAGCTTCAACTCAGATACGTACACATTAAGAGGGTACAAAAAATACTGGCCAAGATACAGAATCTCTCAGACAAAGTCCCTGACGGCAGGAGACAATCTGACAAATTGCTAAAGGACCTAAAGAAAGTTCTCGAATTTACCGAGGAAGCCTACGCTGCATCTGTAAGGATGGAATACGCCGGTATCGTCAAGAGAGTCGACAACTTACAGGCAAGTCTTGACACTTGGAGAGATTTCCTCAACAGAATACTCGGATTGATCAATGAATACGAAAACCTATCAAACAATGAACTACACAAACTATACTCAAAGACTCAAGACGAAATCACGTCTTACTCAGACGAAGATAGATTATCAAGGCCACAACTTAAGAAGGCAATCGACAAGTACTCGGACTTAAGAACAAAGATTGTGAAGACTGAAACCCAAATTGAAGCTCTTAGCGTAATTCAAGAGCAACTGAAAGAATGCTTGAGTCCTCAGGACATAAGGTTAGTGAACCAGAGGGTGTGGCAGCTGCGACAACAGCGCGCCGACCTGGAACATCAACTGTCTATCATCATCCACCGACTACAGGAGAGGTTAGAAGTGTACACAATATTCGACTCACGTGTCACACGATTTGTCGAATGGATCAGTACACTCGAAACACGACTCGAATCCTCAAGCCAAAGCACGGACATCGGAGCAATTGATCCCCAGGATCTCATCAGAAGGATAAACTCCGAAGTTCAAGCCGAAACCGCCTTGAAAGAACGGGAATTCGAATGGCTCAACGAAACTGGCTCCACTCTAGTTGACCTATCAAAGAAAGATGAAAAGTCTTACAGTAAAAACACATCTAAACAACTGAAGGACATACAAGAACGTTGGCATAAAATGCAAGAGACTGGAAGGTCGAGAATAGCAAAGATTAACGAACTCCTGGAAACGATTTCGCAACTAGAAGAACGACTTACTGAAATCAGGTTAAAACTACATTCCATAGAATCTAACTTATCGACATGTGTTGTATTAGAATACCTAACGACGAGGGCTGTTGATGAGAAATTCAAGGATCGAGATGACATCCATAAGAATATAGAAAACGAAAGTGGAGAAGTAGGGGAGACCCTAAATCTCTGCGAGCTGGTGTTTAACGACCCTGACGTTCTCAAAGGCAACTTTGACCTCCGCAACCTTCACACCGGCGTAGACATCGTCGAAAAGAAATGGAAGAACATCTGCGAGATGTCCGAATCACGAAAGAACGCTCTCAAAGAAATTCGCAAATCCGCTGAACTAGCCAACTCACTACTACCTAAAGTTGAGAAGAAGCTCGACTCAATAGAAAGGAGAGTGGAAAAGATTGAGACTAGGAAGCAACGCGGTGAACCGGAAGACGAGAGTGTGTCTAAAACTGTTATTAAAGACTTGGAGAGTATAGAGGGAGATGTGAAAAGATTAGAAGATGCTTACAGCAGGATAGCTTCAGCCCGTGGGGTTGAGTTACGTGGGGCTGGTGCAGATGAGGCTGCGAGGCTGAGGGCCGCTGTGCGGCGCTGGCAGCAGCTGCGCGGTCGCGTGGACGCCGCCGGGGCGGACGTGCACAGGCAGTTCGTGGCGGCGCACGGGAAAGCAGTTGTAGCGCTCGCTGAAGCTGATGTACGATTGACGAGAGCGCTGCATCTAGCGCCCACGCCGCTCGACAAAGTCAGCACTTTGAAGGAACTTGATGTAAGTACTTTACGTTTTTACTAGACACATATTTTTCACAAGCACTGTCAACAACGATATCACATTTCAAACATCAGCGACTTCTTAAAACCGCTTACACGAAAAAGTACCGTAAAAGATACTGTCGTAAAAAACATGTTTGGCAAAAATCTAAAAATACATTTCATAAGAATTCAGAATGTCTCTAATTCACCTTGAAAGGATACATTGCAAAATGTTGCTAAATACTGTACATACATGAGTCCATACTTCTAAAATATCCATGTATTTAAACTCTATCTCCTGTCTCCAGGGCGTCGAACAAGAACTCCTAGAATGCCAAGCGTTAGTAGAAGACGCAGACCGACTAGCGGCCGCAGTGTCCACAGTGTCGGGAGTGTCAGACATGGTGTCAGAGTACCGCGCACTGTTCGCAGACGTTCGGACAAGGCTCGACCTGGCGAGAGCTGAGGTCGTAGGCGATGTGGATTCTGCTGTACAGGTAAGGAATCTGATGATTACTTCCTTAGGTCCACTTGCATCACACACCACTAAATGTATTTAGCGCTCAACATTATCATGTCTTTGTCATAATATTCAAACGATTAACAGAAACCTTTTTTTAATGCGTTTAGTGCTAAACGTATTTACTGATTTGTGGTGCAAGCGTGCCTTAATGTCTTCGCAATTTTTGTCAAAACATCTACAGGCCCTTTTCGACGTAGCTTGTGAAACTTCATAGACTTACTGAACACCTATCACATTTCTAGTTTAATATCAATCGGTTATTAACCAATGTGATTGAAATTCTCTGCAATTGGCTCGCTTTAAAGCCATACATGTGAGATTATCAGTTCCAGCTGTGATCAGCAATAAACTGTAATTGAAAGCAAATGTAAACTAATATGACTTTTTACACAGGTGGACACCCTTAGATGGGAAACAGACACTGCCCTCCAAGTAGACACCCTCACGTCGAAGGAGACCTACCGAGCTGAACTAGCGACCGCCGTCAAAGAGACCTCGGAGGCCTTAGAGGCCCTACGTCTGTCCCTCCACTCACAACCAAACGAGAAGGCAAGCAGTGACGAACTGGCCACAGCCGCCAAAGATATAGCCAAAGCTGGTGCCAAACCTGGACAAACACTGGAGCTGGCCAAACATTTGTCTGAACTTCTCCTGACAGAATGTGATGCGACGGAAGACGAGGCCATGCTCAAAGAAGTAGAATCTCTATCCCTGACTTATGAAGACTTACTCAGTCAAGCGAAGAAACGGGAACTCCAAATTAATAACTTAAGGTGAGTTTCAATTCAAAGGTCAGAATGCACGCAATTATAGATCTTGGTGGTCTGTAATTATGTGCGATTTTGGCATCTGGTGTAATTTGATCTGTAAAAATTGAATGTAACTGTTTTAATCGGACACTTCATGTAGATGACGGTGTATTGTATGATAAATGCTTTGTGTTATCAAGTTTTTCTTCAACTGCAAAACTTTCTGACTTCATGTCTTTTAATCTGCTTCTCAAAGTTTCTGGCCATGTAAATCAAAGAGCTAGTTTTCTTCTAAATGTTTGAATTTATTTTTTGCATTTGAACGGTCCAACTACTTCCATAGGTTAAAAACTGCACAGTATTTTTTTAATAATAGTATTGCACTTATTCTTTCTCTTGATAATGCAGACAAAATTATAAAAATATTAATAGTCTTTCCAAGTGCTTTGCATTTCCCTCTATTTTAATAATGTATTAGGATTCTTGTATTTCCCTTGCATATTTGAGATGGCTCTTGCAGTTTTTATTCCTGCATTATCATTTTATTTGAGAGCAATAGTGTCATTATATGAAATGTTCCTTTATTTCAGTCTTCAATGTTGTTATTTGATGATTGTTATATGGTAGCACTTATAGCACTGTTTGGCAACTGGTGACGGGGCTTAAAGCTGTTATAAAACAGTGGATACTGTATCGGTGAAGTACAGTCGTCCACACAGTCCAAAATATATATAGATGAAAGATCTTTTGGTATGAATTTGTGTGGCTGACTGTACATTATTTTCTTGCATTTATACATATACAAATATGAAAGGTATTATTTATACCACTGATTCGATTTTATTTTATAAAACAAGATAGTAAACTCAGTAGTTGTAAATAAAATAAAAGACTTATATCTAAGTTATACTCAAAATGCCGTGGAGTGCACAGACTACATGATAAAAACTAGATACGCCATGTTTTTCACAGTCGTTCATTATATCTGTCATATCGAAATGACTTCATTCGAATGAAGTGGAATTGTTGTTTTTTTTTTTATTCTTCAGTTAGTTCCCATGTTTAGCTCACACATTCTATTCTATATCTCTCAATTTAAACACCTTCAAAATTATTTTATCACTGTAAACTTTTTGGCACTCGATGTATCACGCCGTAAGGCATCTCCCACACTGGCGTATCAGTTTATCACGGGTCGTGACACGTGTGTAACAGCTTCCTAACCCGGCATGCTCTAAACACATGCGTTTTTTCGTCCTTTAGGTTGCCCCACTCAGCATCGTACGCGCTTACGTGCGAACAGTGAGTACTGCTTGTCTAATATTTGTAGTTTTTATATATTCGGTACATTTCTGCTACAATGTTTTCGGATTATTTTGTGTAGTTGGTTTTCTTACTGTGTATCTTTGTGTAGAGTTTTATTAGTAATTCTTAATTATAATTTTAGTGGATTGAAACCACGAGAATTTACTTTTATGTTCGGCTGGCACCACGAATCACTAATTAAATTTAGCACTAAACGAATTTAAAACATCTTATTTCTGTCAATCGCTTGAAGTTGTGCGACACATAGTGATGTTCTAAATACATTTAGCGCTAAACGCTTTTAGTCATTAGTGGTGCAAGTGGGCCTTAAATTCAATTGAGCTAACAAGTAGCCCTATTTTATTGCTTAATCACTGACATAGTGTAGCAGAGATGCATACGACATTGCATGATGTGATATTAATCAGTATTATAGTAGTGATTGAAATAAGTACACTTATTATTTATTGGTGTATCTGCACTGCACTTTACACAGAGTTGTATATTATTAGCTTTATATTTTGGGAATATCTTTTTTGTGTAGTTGTATGTTTGTCTATTTGATATCATTATTTTATGGCTAAAATATGTATTTAGTATATTTTGCTAAAATTTATGATGTTGAAAGTCTAAGTTTGGTTAATGCTATCAAGAAGCTTTTCACTTTAAATACAGATTTCATAATGTTGTAGTCTAAAATTTGTTTAGCCTATTGTTAATATCTAATGCCGTTTATTTAAATCATATATTGATAATGGCTAATACGTAATCTCTATGTAACTGAAACCATTTACACCCATTAAAATTCATTCAATAAAAAAAAATTGTGTCTTTAGTGGCGTTTACGACCTAAAGTAAAGTGTATGGTTTTCACGAACTTGAGCAAAAGTTTCTGGTTCTAAGCACCACTGTTGCCTTAATACGTTATCTACACATCACACTTCTCCCACTCTAGTGAATCTGGTCGGCTGACGTGTCCGCTGTGCTCGGAGCGCAACTGGAAGCAGCTGGACAACGACCTCTGGCGGCTGGAGCAGTGGCTGCAGTTTGCTGAAGCTACTGATGACGCTCGCACCGGACCGCCCGAGCAGTATGATACATTGGAGGATGTTATACAGGTACGAGATATGCCATTGAAATAAATTAAGGCCCGCTTGCACCGCAAATAACTAAATGCGCTCAGCGTTAAACGTATTTAAAACATCAATCTGTTCAAACGATTAACCGAAACAGAACGATGTTTTAATTAAGTTTAGCATTTAAAGTATTGAGTTATTTGTGGTGCAAGCGTGCCTAAGTGTAGGCAGATTTATTTCGTTTTTTTACTATTTTTATTTTTATGCTCATTGAAAAAACAATTAGCTGTCAATTGCTAAATTGGTTCTATAGAAAGCTTACTTCCTCATTTTCCAGGACCACCGTGAATTCCTACTGGACCTGGACTCGCACAAATCGATCGTAGTATCCCTAAACGTGGTCGGTGCCCACGTGGCGGCGCACGCGCGCTCCGCGTCGGCCGCCCAGCGCGTGCGCGCGCGACTGGCCGGCGCCAACCAGCGCTGGGACGACGCCTGCACGCGCGCGCACCACTGGCAGGCGCAGCTGCAGCGGGCGCTACTGCACAACCGACAGTTCCACGATATAGTCGTGGAGTTGGTGGCGCAATTGGCTGCGGCTGAAAGGACTGTAAGAGCTCGAGAGCCGTTACGCCTCGGTCGAGCGCCGGCGGAATTACAACGAGACTTCCGACGGTTCGCTGAGTTGAGAGATGAGTTAAGAAGAGCGGAACCACGTGTTCTCGCTCTGCATGAAGCTGCAGCACTATTAGCGCCGGGTGCAGGGCCACATACGAGATTATCCGAGCTGCGTCTACGACTGCAGTCTCTGCGCAAGCTCTGTTCGGTGTACGCGCTGAAGCTCGGCGCGGCCCTCGCGCGGCGGCCGGCTGGGAGCACGCACGCGCTTGCTGCTGCGGCCGCTACTTTGGCGCCACAGGTAAGAAATAACACCACCACTATGAACTGTAACTGCTGTAGCACACAAATCCTTATGGTGTGTCGCCGTGACCACAGTAAGGTACATTTCCTTCACAAATGTCTAAAATGTAACGCTAAACATATTTAAATTATAGCGCTATTACTGTCAATCGTTTGAAGTTGACAAAGACATAACCATGTTTAAAATTCGCTATGCACTAAATGTATTTTAGTAATCAATGGTGCAATCGGGCCCGAAAGTAAGTTGTATCATTTTGTATGTTATCAAAAACCAAGAGTAACATCATATCGGCTTTGTGTGCTACAGCAATAAACTTATAACACCCACACTACCAAAAGACAATTTAAAAAAAAAAAACTATGACGAGTAATCAAAATCAGAAAATGACGTAAATTCTAACATTGTAATTTGCCTCACCCACGCTTTACCTACCACAGCACAGTACCGGCAGACACTGAGCAAGCTTTGATTTTGTTAAACCACGACATGTAACACGAACTGTAACGCGTATTGGAACTATTACAAGTTTACTGACAACTGAAATAGAAAATAGAAAAACTAGTTCAAATAGATGTAAGATATTTTGATGATAGTCGTATCCTTTGAATATGAAATGCAAACACTATACTGAAACATTATAATACAGGGCATAATAGGTATATGCAGAATTTTATACAAACCCACTGTAAAAGACTGGTCAAATTTGGAATCTAAATTGTTTTAAAATAAGTAATTTTATTTTGGTACCAATGTTATTGTTGTTGGTACTTGGACTTACAATTATCAATATTGCAGCAAATTAACACAACCCTTATTAAAAGTAAAAATCCTTAACATAGACAACCCAACGTTAAACCCCAGTATTCCGTGCAGTGTTTGCAACACGTAGGTCCTACCACGAAGTAGTCGCTTCGCACAGTATGTTGACGTATTTTGTTATTCGTAGCTTATGGAGGACGACGAGGACGAACTGTCGAGCTTGCAACTGCCGCCGCTCGACGAGTCACAGTAAGTACATCTGCGTAGATATACTAGTAGCGGTTGATATACTTTTGGCGGAGTTTCACAATTTTTGGAACACGTGTATTTCGTGAAAGACAGTATTTTACTGGGTGACATAAGTTTAAAGATGCAGCGATGAGATATTTCTAAAACTATTGTACTATCAAAAACATTGTTATAATGTATATTCATAAGTCAATTTTTTTTATAAATTTTTCTTTGATTGCGGAATCCCAAGTTCTGGATTGTTTGTTTTAAAATTAGATTTCAGATTTCCTAGATTTTTATAATCATGTTTTAAAGCTCGTCAAAAGTGTATCATCGTAGTAGGTAACATTGGTTTGAACGCCTAACCACCTCTTATTCTGCGTAACAGTTTTCTAATGTAGCCTAGACGTACTTTTTTTTTTTTTCGAATAAATTACTTTTATTCAGTGAATGATTTCTTAAAATTTAAGTTTCTGAGACTTTTTTCGTCTTTCCTACTTCATTTTTATTTTCCTACAAAACGATCATACGAATAACTGCTTTTGCAGTTGAATTTTATTATTACCCTAATAACTATTTAAGAATTATTTGTTCGCAAATTCAAAATCCGGTCCTTAAGACAGACAAAATACACAAGGATCGAAGGACCAAAAATTTTCAGTTACCTTCTTTCGTCTTGTTAACTAGATTATCTACTAAAATTCAACTGCAACAGTGACTGAAAACTCACAAAGCAGGGATTAACAGCGTTATTCACGTTCACAGAGCGGTAGTAGATGAAGAAGAGGACGCGAGCGAAGAGGGCGCGCTGTTCGGCATGGGGCGCGGTCTGCGCTTCGTGTGCCGCGTGGCGCGCGCGTCGCTTCCCTTCCAGGCGCTGCTGCTGCTGCTGCTGGGCGCGGCCGCGCTGGCGCCGCACGCGTCGTCCGACTGCCGCCGCAACCCGCTGGGGCTCGACCCCGTGCTGCGCTACCCGGACGGGCCTCCGCCCCTGTGAGCGCCCGAACCTGGACCCCACGCCCCACCACACGCAGCGCCCCCTCTATTTATCGCGCCGCGCGTGGTAGGCCGTGACGTCACTGGACCTCATGCCCCACCACTGACGGCGCCCCCTCCACATATCGCGCCGCTCGTGGTGGGTCGTGACGTCACCACCGCGCCATCGAACACATTCCATCGAGCCGCCCTGCGCCCCGACATAATGTATCATTCGCATCAGCGCTACGTTACTTAATTATTAGCTAGTAAGGACTGTTTATAAAACGTCGAAAATAAAGCCTTTGCATTGATTCAATTTATGCTTTTATTTTACATATACTCCTTATGTACACATCTTACATATAAAATAACTGACATACTAATAGTTCATCTATAAACCAGCAGTGTTCAAAAGCCAGAAGAGTGAAATGTTCCGTAATTAACTAGCAATACGTAATTGTAACTCTCACCACAATATAAAGTACCTACACAATCACCACGTCTAACTTTTTAGTTTAAAAAGTGCCTGAAACAAATATTTGTAGTTTATAAACTGAACTAGAACTTCCGCATACATTAAAATACAATAATAAAAAAGTGTTCTTTCGAATCTTTTTTTGAAAAAAACCATACTAATCTATGGGAACCAATTATTTTGGATTGAACAGACTATATGAAATAACGTGCGTGTCAAAATCAAGTGGTGATGTTGAATCAAGCTACAAACATGCATTGCACTGCAACGTCATTTTTGAATATTGCCGAGCATAAAGCTTGAAATGAACATTCAAGGCCTTATCCTAAGTTCTAACCAAAAAGCGCCTGTAGCTAACGTCCGCGTAGCCGCGCGACAGTTGCTTTCGGTTTGGACACAGAGTAAGGCTTGATTACACCACAAATCATTTATTCACTAAACAAATTTAAAACGTTGTTCTATCGCTGTCAATCGTTTGAAGATGATAGAAATAGAATGATGTTCCAAAAATATTTAGCGTTAAATGTATTTATTAAGTGATTTGCGGTGCATATGGGCATACACTAATGGCATAGCTATCATGCAAAATAATAAAATACTAAAATAAAATAAAATGCACATGGTCGAAAAGGCAACAACGACAAGATCATTTGACTTACTAAGACAAATAAGGGTAACTGGTCCTAGTCTTGATACAGGAGTGTCTTCGTCGTGTGCGGCGATGCGTCCAGTTGGCGCAGTAGCTGCTCCCAGCCGCCACGCCCGCGCTCGTGCTCGAGCCAGGCAGGAGCTCTTCATGGCTCGAGCCGGGACTCGGCTGGAAACAATAATAGAAATCTGTTATCTTTCCAAAATAGTGTCAACTACAAAAAATATACACTAAGGCCCGTTTGCACCATGAATCACTAACTTGATTTAATTCTAAACGAATTTCAATGTTTTGAACTCGTTTAGCGTTAAAAGAATGTATGGCAGGCAGTACAAAGAAACACTCTTTCTTGCCAATACTTTTTAATCGCACAACTGTACTTTTTCACAATCCAATAACGACTGTCTTTGCACAAAATTTTACCATTAAACGAATTTTGCCCCCTCCAGAAATAACGATAATATCATCAGTTATTTCTAAGTGTTGTAAAGTACAATAATACATTAAATTGCCATAGTGAAAATACATTTAACTGCGTGGAATCTTTCGAGAGTTCTGATGCACCAAGTAAAGCGAGCCGCTTTTTGCTCTTCACAGAGCGAATGCGGTATCCATCGGGAAAACAACTTTTTTACACCTAATTGTTCATGCAAGATTATTTGTATTTGACTCATGCCAATGTCTAAAGTTGCCTGAATTTCGCGGTATGTCACATGAATTTTCTCGAGTCAATTCCATTTTCTCAACGACTAAACATGTTTGACAAAACCTTGTGACAAGACCGAGAATCTTTTTTTAAATAAATAAATGATATTCAATTTTTAAAACAAAGGACTTTCAATTAAACAGATTTTAATATGACAGGAACAGTGGAAATATTCCATTCCCGATACTTTTAGTGCAGCCCTCGTAATACTTTTTTTATTAAATCAAAGACAAGAGCAGCGGAGGCCCAGCGG
This sequence comes from Dasypolia templi, assembly GCA_963555695.1. Taxonomy (NCBI): domain Eukaryota; kingdom Metazoa; phylum Arthropoda; class Insecta; order Lepidoptera; family Noctuidae; genus Dasypolia; species Dasypolia templi. Next base: position 3,368,082 of record OY743137.1, on the reverse strand, counting down.
TAACGGCCCCGATTTATTAGTTGAAGGTCGTGGGTTCATACCCAGGCAGGCGCTTTACTTTATGTAAACATGTAATTTAACCAACACTGCTCTCAAAACGATAAAGGAAAAGATCTTGAGGAAACCAACATGTCCTAGAACCAAAAAATCGAAGACATGTGACATCTACCAACCCACACTGGGGCCGCGTGGTAGATTGCAGCCCACTCCTTCTCGAAGACAGGAGGCCTGTGTCCAAGCAGTGGGAACATCATAGGCTGATTACGCAATTTTATTAAATTGTTCGAAGTTGACAAAGACATTGAAATAAGTTTATAGTGAATTGAGGTGCAAGTGGGCCTTAATTTATTAAGGCCCACTTGCACCTGCACTGTATATCTGTCGCGGTAGCTTTAAACTGTAGTAGGCAGGTATACAGTTGAAGAATTCATAGAAGCTGTGGGAGTAGCCTAGAGTAATCCGCTTGAGCATTTATTTAATAAACACACGTAGGTAAAGACATTGAAATAGAGGTGTTATTTTAACAAATGCGAATTAGTGTAAAAATTATACTATATAGAATTAGCATGTCAACTCAGCAAAATATACTTTCAGGTGTTCACAGGTTGAACGCAGTAGTTATTGATGTTATAATGTTCACAATCTCAGCTCAAACTTCCGTGAGTTTGTATTTTTAGCATCTATCATTACCTATTTTCATGTTATTTACTCTGTATTGGTACTCTGTTTCTTGTTGCAATGTCTGTCCGGTAGATCTTATGATCTACCATAAGGACAATAAATGATAAATGATTTTATTTATGTAAGTAGGTTTGTACAATAGTACATTATGGTACTAGTGTGTAACATAGGTAATTACCGCCGACGCGCCATTGAGAGAAAGAGAATTTTTTGAGAAAGTAATATACAACTCTCTTTACACTTACTTCGAAAAATTTCAATTATTTTGTCACGAACAAAAGGGATTCCGTTAGAATACTACCGTTAATATGGCACTCTTCGACCTATTAACAAACATCATGCCATCTGTAGATAGGAGAAATCCAGTCTGTGCTATTTATACCGACATGACCAAGGCCTTTGACTATGTGGACCATAAAATTCTGCTACACAAGCTACATAGTTACTTTTTAAGAGGGAACATACATCAGTTATTAGAATGGTACTTAAGTGATAGACTTCAATACACAGAATTTTCTAGAATTTGTCCTAAAAGTAAAATAGAAACGCATGGCACAAGGCATGTAAAATGTGTGGTACTACAGGGTAGCGTACTGGGGCCGCCACTTTTTTTAATATATATTAACGATCTCCCGAAAGTAACATCGAACAAAATGACAGTACAGCTGTAATTAAGTGTACAAATCATAATAATTACGAGAAGGACATAAATACTTGTTCGCATGACATAATTAACTGGTTAAGTAATAAAAAATAATAAACCTAAGTAAGACGAAAATAATGCAATTTCATCAACACAGCGAAAACCCAAATGTTAGAATTGCTTACCAAGGCTGTAATATTGAGAAAGAGAGTCAGGCGAAGTTTTTAGGTATAGTGATAGACAGCAAACTCACTTGGAAACCACATGTTGAAGTTCTGTGCACAAAACTAAGCAAATCCGCCTATGCTCTCCATCAACTTTCTAAAAAGCTCAACCGTCAGGCTCTTTTATCAGCGTACCATGGACTGGTTGCCTCGGTTTTGTGGTATGGCATTATTTTTTAGGGGCAGTCTACCGATGAGGAACTGGTATTTAGAATGCAAAAGCGATGTATAAGGTCACTGTGCGGTCTTAAAACAACAGATAGCTGTCTTTCCTATTTACAATCTTTAAAATTTTTAACTTTTCCTTCTTTATACATTTTGGAAACAGCTCAATTTGTAAAAAACAATCCACAATTATTTAGAACTGTCAGCAATTCGGATAAATCCGATACGGACTCAAATATATGAACAAACTATGCCAAGTGAAATGCAAAACCGCACTTATGCAGAAAAGTTTTTTTGGAATTGCCCCACGCATTTATAACAAAGTACCTAATGTTATAAAAAATATGACTGTAATGAAATTTAAAAGGGCACTAAACCAAATATTAATTGAGAAAAGCTACTACACAATTGACGAATTCCTCAATGATAAATCTCTGCACTGATTGATAAACTATTTTAATACATACTGACACTCACTTTTGATAAGTTCCTATTCTGACACTTTTTATTCTGATTGATAATTTGACGTTCTTCATTATTTTTTGACATTACTGTAAAAATGTTACTATTGTTATTAGTCTGTATTTTTTTTTTTAATGATTTGACATTCATATTTATTCGACATTTATAGAATCTTTGTTTTTATTTTGAAATTGAATAATATTTGCATGCCCTTGAGACGGTAGAATATGGAGGACTTTACTTTAAGAAAACATCAATGTACGAATTACCCATTTTTGCAAAAATAAATGATTTGATTTGATTTGATTTGACGGTAATTATCAATACACACATATATCATACGACGTTTTTCAATAAAAACTCATTTTATTCAAAAAAAGATCGTGTTCAATAGAACAAATAAATTAATGTTCCTATTGCTTGCTCATTTCATGCAACTTCTTATATATAATTTTAACTCGTACGTGTTTAGTAAATAAAACTTTCACTCAAATATAACTTTTGTTTTCTCTGTAATAGAAGAAAACATTTAATTCCCCATTTTGTACGTGGCAGAATAGGCGCAAACCCTATGCGCGGAAAATAAAAAAAAACCTCATCCCTTTAGTCTGTTGCCGATCGCAATGCGCGCGCAAGCGCATAGGAAAACAGATTAATTTTCCCGCCATAGCGAAACATTTTTCACAACTCGTTTTCACTATTGAATTTATAGTTATTTATTAATTAAAATGTCTACAAGTACTAGTTACGAAGAAAATGATTTAAGAACAACGCCACTCCACCAATAAATTTGATTATGGGTGTCATTTTTCATTATATGAGCAAGTGTGTTGAAAATACTTTTACAAGTCAATCAGACACGAGAAGCTAAGCTAGATGAGATCGGCGTTAGCTATCAGACTACTCTTTACTTTTTAGAAATATATTACGACCCTTTCTGCCTATGATTGAAAACAAAGATTTAAGTACGAACACTAATAAGGAGAAAATGAAGACTTGGAGCGAAATAACAGAGAAGTAAACAACATTTTAACAAGGTACAGTTAAAGAAAACCTGACTACATTGTTTAATAAAAATGTTACAATTTTTTCAGATTTAATCTAGCAAATGTAAGGACTAGAGACAAAAAACAATTGATGAACCAATGGTGAATGGAAGTGCCTGAAACTAAATTCAAAAAAAGATTTTTCTTCTTACCGCCGAGAAACGCTAAGAACTGGAAGGTGGGCCAAAGCCACTATCCCCTTCCCCGAATACAATGGAAGTTGCAGAGATGATACCACAGGAATTTGAAGTCGATTTTAATGAATTTGACTGTGATGGTATCGAGGTAGGAACTTAACAAAATGATAAATAGTGATGTTCAATGTTCAACATCTTAACATGCTACTTAAATAATAATTGAAATTATTTATATATTTCAGGATATGGCCAATGGAATAACTTTAGAAAAAGTTGATATCCAGGAGCAAAAGCAATTCAACAATATAACTATCGGAAATGACAAGTTAATGTACTATTTGCTTTATTTTATCATTACAGCATTTATTATACTAATCCATCCTAGCATATGATTAATAAATAGAATACCTAGTGAAGAGATATGAGGAACAGGGTGTAAAGTTCACTCATACTCGTGGAAAAGGGAGGATCCTCCGACCAGATGGATGTCGTATCTGGTGGGCAACTGCCCGATGATTGTTGTCGGGAAGTTGTATATATGTTATCTGCGCGGTAAACTCTGCTTGCGCGATGCAGGATTGATGCGTTTGTTCGCATGTGGCGGTGTAGATGCCACCACACTAGCATATGCTGTCTAAACTTTTAGACCAATTTTGATATGAACATATCTTGAACACCAGGAACCCGGACAATGTTGTGGGCAACAGTGATAACAAAACTATATTATAATTTCTTTATCTTCTAGGATTTTTCAACAGAAGTACCTAAAGATGACATTGAACCAAAAAGCAAACATCCGTTTACAACTCCAAAGAAATCAATGAAGAAAACACCAGTATTATATTTAATGATTATCTCTCAATAGTAATAAACAAAGTCCTCATTGTTCTAAACAATACAATGGGTTTTGATAGGGTTTTTACTAATGGATACTGTTTCTAGAATAAGGTGTTTGTAAATTAATCATTACGCTATGACAAAAGAAAGCTGAGCAGCCGGCGAAGTAACATGGTCTGCTAGAATAATATATTTTATCCTACCAATATTCTAAACGTGAAAGTTTGTAAGTATGGATGGATGTTTGTTACTTTCTTTCACTCTATAACGGCTGCACCGATTTCGATGAAACTTGGAATATAGATAGTTCATAGCCCAGATTAACACATAGGCTACATATTATATGTTCACGCAGACGGAGTCGCCGGCAAAAGCTAGTTTAATGATAAACAAGCAGCCAAAGGTTGATTTGGCTAAATTTGTGTAGTTGTTAACGGACAGAGCTTAATTAATATTCTCTTATTTGTTACAGATAACAAACAAAGATTGTTTTAACTTCGGGGAAGCCTCATATGCATCATGCTTTCGGGGCCTAGAAAATGAGCGCCTCCAAAAGGAGCATGAACTGAGGATGAAGATCTGGCTGAAATACTCAGTGAAGTAATGATAAATTTAAAATTACAAACTTATATTCTTGTAAAAACTTTAGAGTCGCAGAAAAATAAGTAAATAATGTATTAAGTAAAATGTTTTATTTCCTTATATTAAATACTTTCATTGTTAAGCATAATTGCTTAACAATTATAGTAGTAAATAAAATATAAAAATTAAAGTATAAACCTAAATTAAGTACCAAAATAACTTAAAAGTTTTCTTCAATAAACATAGTCCTCACTGCTGCTCCAAGCAGTGTGTTCTGATATGAGGGAGCTGTTGTTGGTTGAGGCAGGGTCTCATCCTCATCATCATCATCATCTGAGATAGGTTCCTCATTCAGTTCTGTGGCTATATTGTGCAATACTGCCAAAGCTACTATGCACATCTTGGTGTTCTCCAGAGATGTTTTGAAGCCTGACAGTAAACACCTAAATCGGTTTTTCCAAACACCAAAACATCTCGCAACGCTATTGCGAGTTCTAATGTGGGCATAATAGTATGCTTCTTCTTTGCGAGTAGTTGGATTCAGCACTGGTGTAAATAAATAAGGAGTCTCCTAGTCCCTAGTCTATCTACCATGAACTTGTTCCCTCTCAAAACACTGTTTTAATCTGCTTTCATAAAAAAAACCGAGAGTCATGGGTACTGCCACGCCAATGAGCAACGATATTCATTATTTTTAGAGTAGCATCGCACACCACCTGAAATTAAATTGATACGATACACCTGGCTTAGAAAATCTATATTTTCTACGAAACTTTATCGTCATATATATCAAATGGGTTTTTCCTCATTTCGTATGTTTTAACCTTTCTTAAACTTGTTCAAGTTCTTCTGTTGCTCTTATTTCCATGATGTAATTTAGAAAAATCTTTTAAAACTGAACTCGTAAATAACACAATCAACCATTTATGTAAAGGTTATGCAAGACTTATACCTACTAGGGTGACGTCTGGAATAACGCTAGTTAGAATAGTTGCGCCGACGTTACACTAGGTTTGAGTTATACCGGGTTTATTAGTAGATATTTTGCTTATTGTATATATTAAGAAACCACAAATTAGTGGATGGTAATGTATAATAATGAAATGAAATGAAATCTTTATTCGCAAGAATTGTAGTACATTATAGATGGTCAGATTTTTTTACAATTTCTAAACAATTTCTAAAACTAGCATGCAAAATTTATGTTACATTAATTATTAAATGAATCTAATAAAAATTCGTACATTCATGGAAATGATTTAAAACTAGATTTAATGTCAATTACCTATTTGTCCAGTTATCATATAATATATGTCAGCGTGAATCTTTAAAGTTCAAATACTCATTCACAGAATAAAATGATTTTTCTGCCATTTGAATAACGCTGTTTTAAAACGATTGATTGGCAATTCCCTATAAGATATTGGTAGTTTATTAAATATTCTTATAACCATTAGAAAGCAACTTCTGTGATATAGATGGCTTTTCATTGGTGGTATAATTAATCGATTAGGATATCTTGTCTTAAACGTAACAGTGTCTCCCAGACGTTGAAATAAGTCGGAGTGCATTTTAACAAATTTACAGCATTCAAATATGTACATACCAGTAAATATAGTTAATATATTTAAATCTTTAAATAGAGGTTTACATGAGGTCAATGGTGGCACATCGCAAAGAGCACGGATATACTGTTTTTGGGCTATAAATACCCTACTCACATGAACAGAATTCCCGCATAACACAATGCCGTATCGAATGATAGAAGCTACGAGTACGTAACCATGATACGCTAAGAGAGCTGTCTTGCGGTTGGCTATTTTACGAAGTCTCCACGGGGCAAAAGCGAAACGATTTATCTTTTTGTGACTTTTAGGCAGTGCGGTTTCCAAGTGCAACCACTGTCTAGTGTTATACCAATAAAAATTGCCTCGTGTGCTTCGTTAATTCTTTGATCCGATCAGCGAGTAGAAATGTTTAGTAACATTTGGTAGGTCGTTAAATAACAGAAAGAATAAGTATAACTATGTGTTACAAAAGAGGTACCTAAGTAAAAAATAAGACATGATTGGAATCGTGGTTCTGTACAGTGTGTATTCACTAGATGGCGCTTTACATTTACGTCACGTTTTTGAATCGCGGTGTTGAAATTCTCCGCCGTTGAACGACCCTCGCTGATTTTCGTAAAGAAATCATACTTACCTGGCATAGGGGATACCGTGATCAAGAAGGCGGTTCCCCCAGGGCGAGGCCTTCCCATTGCACTGCGGTTGGGTTGACCCCTGCGATTATCCCTAATGTGGATAACTCGGATGCGTAATTTTTGGTAGTGGGGACTGCGTTCGCGCCGTCCCCCTCAGAATTCCCATGTCTTGTTCTAGTAATAATACGGTAACGTGCTTCGAATTGTAATGACATATCATCGATTAAAACAATTACCGACATTGTTTCATTCATATTTTGTTAAATCTAACAATGGATACAACACAATATTATTTTGTCCACTGTTTAACGTCTCTGAAAAAAATGGTGTTACGCAGCTTTTACCCTGGTATAAACTAAAACATATAATTTTACATTTCTACTAATTCCAATGTTTCATACACAATTCTTGTAAAAAAGCAAATAGCTTCGGTGGGTTGCTGTGTGGATTGGATACAACACAACATTGTTTTGTCCACTGTTATAAGTGTCTGAAAATTGGTATACCGCAGCTTTCACCCTGGTGTGAAAAAAACATAAAATTATAAAATTCGAATAGTTCCGATGATCAAATAGTAGATTATTGCATCGAGCACAAAGTAATTTATTATTGCACCGAGTGCCTTATTTATATTAGAGCCCTCGCTAACGCTCGGGCTCTAATCTAACAGGCACGAGGGCAGTATAAATTACTTAAGACGAGGTGCATAATCTGCTTGTCTTTCAACTATTACATATAGGAATAGTAGTTATAAGAAGCTCATAACAAACAGTTAAAATAGAAGTTTAATTATTTAAATTAAAATTTATACTTGAGCAATTATTAAACGTAAGGTTAAGAGTTTTGTTGGGCAAATTTATATTTAAATTTGGAACAAGTAGGATAGAAACGTGCTTCGAATCGTAAATCAAATCATTTATTGTTGCAAACATGGGTAAATTGTACATAGATGTTTTCTTAAAGTAAAGTCCTCCATATTCTTCCGTAACATGACATAACATCTATTATAAACTAGAACCGACATTTGTTTCATTCATATTTCATTAACTATGTTGATTGTTGAATTTTGACAATTTTAAAATACCAATTTCTTAGGAATATCAATAAACGAAAACAGTGGATACAACACAACATTATTTTGTCCACTGTTTTACGTGTCTGAGAAAAATGGTATTACGCAGCTTTTACCCTGTTATAAACTAAAACATATAATTATACAAACCTACTAGTTCCAATTTTTTATACACAATTCTTGTACACTAATAGCAACCCACCGAAGCTATTTGCTTTATTAGCAAATAGCTTCGGTGGGTTGCTATTAGTGTTAGTTAATATTTACCGATCACAATAATCATCAAAGTACCTATTTATAATTTATTATTGAATCGAATCTGGCAGGCAGGGATTGTAATGTCTGTCAGCAAACTAGCGCTATTCACTTCTATTGACATCTCTACTTCCTATCAGTTATGTAGGCCGTAGCGGGACAGAAACTAGTCATCGAAAGATTCTGTAAGCAAGTAATAGGTACGATGACTATCATTAGAACAGCACCCTAATTGTGTAATACACAATCAATCGGAATCTGAATCGTTTTGAAATAGATTTCTAATCCATTGCTTCTTAAGTTCGATAAAAATTCTGCTCAACAATATATAGAACGCAATGAATGTTCTTGAACCGTCTAAATCAAACAGATTAGTCGTAATCGTTTACGAAAATGTGTTACGCAATTAGGGTGCTGTTCGATCAAATAATGTAATTTCAAAAAAGGTATATGTTGTGGATGGAATATGAAGACGCTACACGCATTCAAAGTTTTTGAAGGGGATTGTTCCCAATAAAAAAATGGCAATTTTTTAAGGTTTAACACTTTTTTATAATACTGTTTGCACCGTTTGAAAATAAAAAAAAGTAGGTTAAAAAATACGTCATCGTCATAAAAAAAACAGCGGTGCGGGTTCCCACGTGAGCAGAAAGCACAACAGTCTCAGCCGGTTTTAATAAAGTTACCCTTGAGGAAATACGGAGGGACGTTTCACGTCGACTGCATAAATCGACACAAATTGACGGGTCTGCAGTATATTGTTTCATTTTCATAGTGCAGAGAATTTAGTAAAAGATCTCACAGTGGTGCCGATTCTCTTGTCACAAATGTTAGAGAAATTTGTGACAAGACTACAAAACCAGACTAAAGATCCTGTCAAACGAAGATTTCCCATTCCAGGTTTCATTAAATTATAAGTTAATTCTTAGTTCGTTAAATACAGTTTACAGTCGAAAAAGAGGATAACCATTAGCGTTTCACTCAGGTGTTTAAAGAAAGCGCCATCTGGTCAGTACAAGTGGAACTTCTATCAATTCACACGTGCAAGAATGTTGTGTAACCCTAAACTTCTAATGACTTCTATGAGTAACTCAGGCTCGTATTGTCTGGACTTGTTTCTAGTTTAGTTCAGAAGCTTACAACTAGGTGGTGCTGTCGATGCTTTATTACGTTAGTTGTATTTTCTTCCAACTATGCTTTAATTTAATCACAATCACACTAAAAACTCAGTACAAAGCGAGTTTTTAATGCTCTAGATCAATAAAAATGTATGAAATTTCATTATTGCACAGTTTCCCAATGGATTAGCTCTATTCAGCCAGCCGATATCAATATTTTTTTTATTTTTACGTACGTATTATTCGTTTCTATCCTACTTGTTCCAAATTTAAATATAAATTTGCCCAACAAAACTCTTAACCTTACGTTTAATAATTGCTCAAGTATAAATTTTAATTTAAATAATTAAACTTCTATTTTAACTGTTTGTTATGAGTTTCTTATATCTACTATTCCTATAAGTAATAGTTGAAAGAAAATCAGATTATGCACCTCGTCTTAAGTAATTTATATTGCCCTCGTGCCTGTTAGATTAGAGCCCGAGCGTTAGCGAGGGCTCTAATATAAATAAGGCACTCGGTGCAATAATAAATTACTTTCTGCTCGATGCAATAATCTACTATTTGATCATCGGAACTATTCGAATTTTATAATTTAGTTTTTTTCACACCAGGGTGAAAGCTGCGGTATACCAATTTTCAGACACTTATAACAGTGGACAAAACAATGTTGTGTTGTATCCAATCCACACAGCAACCCACCAAAGCTATTTGCTTTTTTACAATAATTGTGTATGAAACATTGGAATTAGTAGAAATGAAAAATTATATGTTTTAGTTTATACCAGGGTAAAAGCTGCGTAACAACATTTTTTTCAGAGACGTTAAACAGTGGACAAAATAATATTGTGTTGTATCCATTGTTAGATTTAACAAAATATGAATGAAACAATGTCGGTAATTGTTTTAATCGATGATATGTCATTACAATTCGAAGCACGTTACCGTATTATTACTAGAACAAGACATGGGAATTCTGAGGGGGACGGCGCGAACGCAGTCCCCACTACCAAAAATTACGCATCCGAGTTATCCACATTAGGGATAATCGCAGGGGTCAACCCAACCGCAGTGCAATGGGAAGGCCTCGCCCTGGGGGAACCGCCTTCTTGATCACGGTATCCCCTATGCCAGGTAAGTATGATTTCTTTACGAAAATCAGCGAGGGTCGTTCAACGGCGGAGAATCTCAACACCGCGATTCAAAAACGTGACGTAAATGTAAAGCGCCATCTAGTGAATACACACTGTACAGAACCACGATTCCAATCATGTCTTATTTTTTACTTAGGTACCTCTTTTGTAACACATAGTTATACTTATTATAAGTTACCGTCGCGCAGTGATCAATTATTAAAAGTTAGCGTCCCGTAGTTATTTCTGGTCAATATGTTGGAAGTTCGAACACATGGTTTTTTTATGACTTGAAGGTAAGTTGTTTACATTATACTCAAACATCAGCACCATGCAGTCAGTAGTTTAATGGATATGCCATGTCAAAATTATCTCGAAAGCAAAACTATTATAACAAGACTGATTTGTCATTGTTTTCCGCTCTTATTCAAGTTCAGTTGGTTATGCTTTCAGTGTAAACTGTGAATTGAAAAAAAATGGTGCACATTAAGAAAGGCCTGTACTTTTTATTGCTATATTAACAAATAATAAAATAGATCGTTTTAAATACATAAAGAAAATTATAAACAATAACGTACTGATTTTAACTAACTTTTCTAAGTTTGAACTGTGTTACGTTTAAAAGTACAAATTACTACTCTATTAGACTCTATCATTTCAATTCCATTATAAAGCAGGGACTATCAGCTATATAAAAATATGATTTTTACCGGTGGTTACCGGTTTCTACAGTAAAAAAGTGTTTTTTAGGTAACGGTGCCTAAATAAAATATATTGATTTGTACAATATTTTGTCTATACATCGACAAGTGAAGCCGCTATCAAAGGACAATAAAGATAAAGTTATTTAGGTAAAATTACAAGTATTGATCGAAGTATCGAAAAAATTGTAGCAGTCAGAAAAAAACGCATACAAACAGAATTTTGAGACCAACTAAGGTTATTTGTTGATATCCCTAAACCTGGATTTGGAAATACCAATGATGGCAATAGGGTAGACGCTTCTTTGCAAACCCTGAGATTGCATCAAATATTACAGACAAAAACAAAAAGATTTAGTGTCATTTTAAAAACATTGAGTTGTCCGTATAAAATTAAGTGACAAATTTGCAGAATATGCGAAAGAAACTGCTGCGCTTTATATTGAATTAAACAGGTGTTATTGTATGACACCAACATGGCAACAGTCCATAAGATTCTCATTTACGGCAAGGATATCATCGACAACTTTTTGTTTCCAATTGCCACAAAGATGTTAGATATTACAGAGAGCATAACACCAGGAAGATGACCAGGAATCAAACGAATGAAGATCTAATGAATATTTTGCTCATATCTTGAGATCCTGTAATATGTTACATGAGAATATTAACTGAAAAACAAAAACGTATAATGCCAATTAAAGTACTTAATCTTTTACAAGATCCAGAAGTTGTGTTAGTTGAGGAGTGATGTAACAAAGTACATAAAAATTACCAAGTTAAATTATGTGAAAATATTTTTCGATACTATTTAATGTTATAAACATAACTTTATTTCACGATTTCAGTATTTAATAGTTTCGTCCCCCTAAGTTTTGGAAATTGATCACTGTGCGTCGTATGAACTATAATAATTTTTGAGTTAATCGAAGATTTTCCAAAAGTGTATCATACAGATCTTTAACACTTAGTCATAATAATTTGACATGCAAATCATTCAGTTCCATAGTTAAAGTTAAATTAAAATTGGATTGCGTACCAACATTTTTATATTATTAGCTAGTTTATTGTTTAATAAAAACCTGTTAATGTTAACTTTTACCTGTTATTAAAGAAGTCGCTTATCGAGTAGAAATTGATTTCCCTTAACCATACTTTATGACACCTTGTAAATTTATTAACTGTAAAGATTTTACGAGTAATACTGTCAGGTAAGCGTTAAATGTGCGACCACTCATTGCATAGATATTTTTTACTATAAAACGCTGTCCATAGTATTAGATTTGCTTTGTTTTTGTTGACGACTTTGGGGAATCGTTTGTAATGCATTTTTTGGACATTTGTTTACAATGCCGGTATCTCAACGTATAAGAATATTTCGATATCTAGGCCTTGTAGAGAAAATCAAGAAAAGTACCTATATGCTGTTGTACTTTTCTTGATTGTCTTGAATACATTATTTATGGTACTACTTATGGTACTTATACATTGTGTTCGCGCGCGGTCTTAGGGGGAACTGGCCGACGTTGTACGTCGAGTAAATACAAATTATATGGATATTGTCTTTGTTAATTTTAAGCCTGTATAAGTTAATTTATTCCCTCCTCTTAAAAAAAACGAAGGCTACTTCTGTCTTATTTATGTACTTATTACTTTTACTAAACTTAAAAATTGTTACTAAATGCATAAATAATGAATACAAGTCAAATAATAAATGTCAAATAAAAATATATCAATAATTTATACCTATTCTGGATCTTCAACGCACTGCTTAGCGCCGAGAGTTGAAAATCCAACAGTGAGCAGCACTCTGTTGGAATTCTCTATGCTCGGTTCAACACCGAGAGTTGAAAATACAGTACGCGATAAATCCCGCCTCGAGATCTTTACTTCCGTGCGAACATGGTCTAAAGAAACGGAACAAACAAAGCTCCAAAAGGTAGCTAACTAGGTAGGTAAATACTAATTTATACAAAATATAATTAGGTACCTTATAGTATGAAACTCAAACCAAGACTATAATTTATAAAGATTGTGTGATTTGCACATAATATAATGATAAGTTTAACGAAAGTCGGAAAAAAATCCAGCCCTCTGAGAGCTATATTGTCGTGCATTGCCTAATCCGTATCGTGTTCGTGTTGACGTAGTTCACGATGATAATTTATTGTGGGGTTGTTTGTCATAAACAATTCTAAATAAAAGTCCGCGACAGCATACATCTACATTTAATGTGGAAGCTATTATAGTCAAAATAGTGAGCCATAAATGAATTGCTTTTTTGTTTTTACAATACACATTTTAAAGTATTTAGTTAATTCTCAACAAAATTAATACCTTTATCGCTTTTGGTGTTTGATGTAGATAAACTTTGTTTTTGACACTTATAATTTGGATGGATTGTTCAAAAGTTACCACTATCCGAACGGCGGACACCGCGCGCAGAGCGGGGCTGTGATGTTTTACGGATAATCCGGTGGACTGTGTTTGAAGCCTGGGGAAGTACATAGGCTACTTTTCATCAACACTCCACATGGGCGAAGCCGCGGGCGGAAGCTAATAAGAAATAACGTTAGAAAACAATTACTAAAACAATGGGGAAGGCAACTGTCAAAATGGCGCTGTCGTAGCTAGTTCCCAACATAAGCTAATAATACAAGGCGTGATTTGGTTTTATTTTATTTTAGCGAAAATTGACGCGTTATTGTGTTCCTAGATACTGTGAAATTGGAGTGCACCATTTCCCGAAAGATCCTAAAATTAGAAGACTGTGGTTTAAAGCTATTCGTAGACATTTTTTTGAGTTCGAGTTTGATTCGGAAACATTTTGAATAAAGTGATTACGAGGAAATATTCAACGATTAAAATTCTGACACTTTCCATGCCAAGTACTTCTTAAAAAGTACTGAAATCACCGAAAATAACGAAATATTGAAATAAAATCAAACTCATGAATGAACACAAAATGGAATGAATGAACGAAATGTCAAATTTATTTAAGGCCGTAGGGACCTAGCTATGGTCACGCCATCTACAATTAGCTTTGCCCGACCTTCCCCATTTACTTGTTTTAATTTTTGTAATATTTATTTTCTTAAATAAATTGCAAAGTATTTCTCACACATATATTAATGTTGACATCGTAATTGAATTACACAAATAACCGTAACGTTACAGTATATTCAATGAACGCAAAACTGACTCCTTGAAAAGATACCAATTAAAAAAAAAAAAAAAAAACAGATTTCCGACTTATTGCTTGGGGGTGTCTATGCAAAACACTTAGTAACTAAGAAGGTGAAGGTAGGTAACTTATAATATGTCATTTAGTATTACCCATACTAACTGTTAAATAATTACCAACGTTCGGAGTCCAATAAGATATTTTTTTCTATTTGCAACCAAGCAAATAGAAAAAAATATCGTTAATAATATATATATATAAGTCTTACGGACTTATAATAAGTCCGCAAGCAAAGCTAAAGTTCGTAAGAATGGTTAGGTTACTCGATGCCAAATATAAGGCAAATCTAAATACAAGTTCACAACATAAGTCAATAGTGTCAGAAATAGTACAATACAATTTAGAAAGCAAATAAATACGCACGCCCAGGACAATAAAGTAATCGTCTAACACTGACGCGATAGCACTACTAGCTATTGAAAAATTGTGATAAATTTTGATGTGTTCCGTAATACCAAAAATAATGAATGAAAATTTTATCTTTTTTCGTCTATTTGCAACTAGATAATATAAGCTATGTTTCTAATACAACAAAATTACAGATATTGTTGTTTACAGTACAGAAAAAACGATAAGAAAACATGTCATTTACGCTGTAAAAAAGTGCGAAATGCAATTACATAAACTTCATTTTAGGTAAGTATTTTGGAAAAAGAAATGTAAAAACTTACATAAACACTGTCTTAATCCGAATATAAGCATAATATGGTTGAAATATGCTTAAATTGCAAATGGTTTAGGTTTGTACTATGACGAACAATACCAAAGAAAGGACATTGGGTAGGCCGCATAATTACTCAAACCGCCAGACCAAGATTACTATTAAAACCAACCGAGATAATAAAATAAAAAAAACAAATGTAAAAAACAATGATCCACATAGTCTTAACATTCACAATAATAACAATAAAATAATACCTAGGTAAGTAAAGAAGTCTAGGTTCCCTCCAAATTTGCTCAAAACTATGCTAGGATCTGAAACGTTCCATTCAGACATGACGTCGACAAGGCACTCGACCAATTGGTGGAAATCCTCAGGGAGTAAGGTAATCGATTTTGCAAAATGCGGCGTACGGGCAAGAAGTCCATACTTTCGGAATATGCTCTGGAGCTTATGACGGAACGACTTGAAAACCCACCTATCACTGTGTCAGAACAACGGCGCACTCAACAAAAATATTAAAACATTGGTACGACGCGACCTCCGACGCTCCAATATAGATGGAACGATTTAGCAAAATCGGGGGTCGAAAGTGTTCGTCCAATCACTCAGCCACCTGACCAAGTTGACTAAATCTAGTGAGGATAAAGTCGTTTCGAAGCCGTAGATCCTTTCGGAGGTTGAAAACTTCTACGACCGATTGTACGCATCGCATGCATCACAACGTGATCCCGAATTACAGAGCCACCTCAACCCGCAATTTCATGAAAGACTTTAAATTTATAAATTTATTGATTGTTAATTAAACGACACAACACCAATAACATTAATTAACATAGAAACAATGATGAGCAACCCAGTCGAAAACCGTGTTGGGCATCAGATAAAGAGATATCTACGCGTTTGAAAATGAAAGCGTGGAGTAAATGCTCGAAAACCTTAGCAATTGTTGGCAGGACAGCGATGGGTCTGTGTTCCTCTACTGATGCTTTGTCACTGGTTATAGGAGTGACTCGCGAAGTTTTCAATTGGTCAAGGTATACAGGGTATAGACTGGATGGCCAGGTTAAAGACATGACATAAAGATGCTGCCAATGTATCATGACATCCCTAAAGAGTAAAAACTGGAATGTTGTCAGGGCCAACCGAGCTACAGGTTTTGAGTTTTACAATCGACAAATAGATTGGGATTAAAAAGGGAAGAGGAATGTGGAATTTTATCGCCCTTACTACTGACATTTAATTTCCTAGGGTCCAATTCAAGTCTATCGGGCCGATAAAATCTGTACGCGTCTTGTATTTTTACTTTAAGAACCGATCGCAGAGCACTAAACTCCGCATATTATACAAGATCACAGCGTAAAACTTTCAATTTGTCATGTAGTTTGGTTTTACGCTGAGTATCGTTTTACAATATCTTTAGTAAACCAGACTGGATACCGCCTATTTCCAGCGGTCATTCACTTCTTCTTTGGAATGGAAAAAATCAAATAGGTCACTGATTATTCTGTAAAACTAACCAGCGGCTGAGGGTGCGTCATTGCAGGGAAGAACGTCTTGCCGTCTCTGCACCGCGTTGCAGCAACGCCTTTAAAATTCTTTGATACAACTGTGCGGCCTCTTACGGTTTTTTACTCAGGTGTCGTTAATAGCAATTGGTATTGGTAGTATGTACCTATCTGCGTTTAAATGTGAGACGTGACTCTTCAGTCCATAAAGACATAAATTAAATATAAAACCTTGAAGCGAAAATGACCTCCACGAACATTTTTATTACGTTACCGTGAAAACTCTTATCTTAAATGGAAATGACTCACCACGGACTACCTCCTTATTAACATATTGTCACACTGGTATGCATAGCTGCTACCGATATGATCGTCGTTGTACCGTGAAAATTAACGGGTTTTGTAAATGAGCTTTATTAAATTTTTATGTACACTAAAGCATATTATAGTCTAATAGGCATCTTCCGTTGTTAACAACAGGACATGCTCTAAGTATTTCTGATAAACGGATACTAGTCAGGGGCCCGAGGAGTCATGTTTCATATTTAAACGCGGATGTGCAGCATTGTGACTATCTCAAATTCAGACTTACTTACAATAGCCATTTTTTGTACAGGATCGCTTAATTAACTATATTACCAACTTTTCAAAAATATCCATCGGCTTGTTGACCATAAATGTCTTGTAAATTTTTCGTCGACTAATCTGTTGGTTTTGACGGTTCAAGAACATTCATTGCGTTCTATATATTGTTGAGCAGAATTTTTTATCGAACTTAAGAAGCAATGGATTAGCAATCTATTTCAAAACGATTCAGATTCCGATTGATTGTGTATAACGCAATTAGGGTGCTGTTCTAATGATAGTCATCGTCCCTATTACTTGCTTACAGAATCTTTCGGTGACTAGTTTCTGTCCCGGTACGGCCTACATAACTGAAGAAGTAGAGATGTCAATAGAAGTGAATAGTGCTAGTTTGCTGACAGACATTACAATCCCTGCCTGCCAGGTTCGATTCAATAATAAATTATAAATAGGTACTTTGATGATTATTGTGATCCATAAATATTAACTAACACTAATAGCAACCCACCGAAGCTATTTGCTAATAAAGCAAATAGCTTCGGATTAGTGTACAAGAATTGTGTATAAAAACTTGGAACTAGTTTATTTGTATAATTATATGTTTTAGTTTATAACAGGGTAAAAGCTGCGTAATACCATTTTTCTCAGACACGTAAAGCAGTGGACAAAATAATGTTGTGTTGTATCCACTGTTTTCGTTTATTGATATTCCGAAGAAATTGGTATTTTAAAATTGACAAAATTCAACAATCAACATAGTTAATAAAATATGAATGAAACAAATGTCGGTTCTAGTTTATAATAGATGTTATGTCATGTTACGGAAGAATATGGAGGACTTTAAGAAAACATCTATGTACAAATTACCCATGTTTGCAACAATAAATTATTTGATTTACGATTCGAAGCACGTTACCGTATTACGCATAGGACAAGACATGGGAATTCTGAGGGGGACGGCGCGAACGCAGTCCCCACTACCAAAAATTACGCATCCGAGTTATCCACATTAGGGATAATCGCAGGGGTCAACCCAACCGCAGTGCAATGGGAAGGCCTCGCCCTGGGGGAACCGCCTTCTTGATCACGGTATCCCCTATGCCAGGTAAGTATGATTTCTTTACGAAAATCAGCGAGGGTCGTTCAACGGCGGAGAATCTCAACACCGCGATTCAAAAACGTGACGTAAATGTAAAGCGCCATCTAGTGAATACACACTGTACAGAACCACGATTCCAATCATGTCTTATTTTTTACTTAGGTACCTCTTTTGTAACACATAGTTATACTTATTATAAGTTACCGTCGCGCAGTGATCAATTATTAAAAGTTAGGGTCCCGTAGTTATTTCTGGTCAATATTTTGGAAGTTCGAACACATGGTTTTTTTATGACTTTAAGGTAAGTTGTTTACATTATACTCAAACATCAGCACCATGCAGTCAGTAGTTTAATGGATATGCCATGTCAAAATTATCTCGAAAGCAAAACTATTATAACAAGACTGATTTGTCATTGTTTTCCGCTCTTATTCAAGTTCAGTTGGTTATGCTTTCAGTGTAAACTGTGAATTGAAAAAAAATGGTGAACAATAACGTACTGATTTTAACTAACTTTTCTAAGTTTGAACTGTGTTACGTTTAAAAGTACAAATTACTACTGTATTAGACTCTATCATTTCAATTCCATTATAAAGCAGGGACTATCAGCTATATAAAAATATGATTTTTACCGGTGGTTACCGGTTTCTACAGTAAAAAAGTGTTTTTTTAGGTAACAGTGCCTAAATAAAATATATTGATTTGTACAATATTTTGTCTATACATCGACAAGTGAAGCCGCTATCAAAGGACAATAAAGATAAAGTTATTTAGGTAAAATTACAAGTATCGATCGAAGTATCGAAAAAATTGTAGCAGTCAGAAAAAAACGCATACAAACAGAATTTTGAGACCAACTAAGGTTATTTGTTGATATCCCTAAACCTGGATTTGGAAATACCAATGACGGCAATACGGTCAGACGCTTCTTTGCAAACCCTGAGATTGCATCAAATATTACAGACAAAAACAAAAAGATTTAGTGTCATTTTAAAAACATTGAGTTGTCCGTATAAAATTAAGTGACAAATTTGCAGAATATGCGAAAGAAACTGCTGCGCTTTATATTGAATTAAACAGGTGGTATTGTATGACACCAACATGGCAACAGTCCATAAGATTCTCATTTACGGCAAGGATATCATCGACAACTTTTTGTTTCCAATTGTCACAAAGATGTTAGATATTACAGAGAGCATAACACCAGGAAGATGACCAGGAATCAAACGAATGAAGATCTAATGAATATTTTGCTCATATCTTGAGATCCTGTAATATCTTACATCAGAATATTAACTGAAAAACAAAAACGTATAATGCCAATTGAAGTACTTAATCTTTTACAAGATCCAGAAGTTGTGTTAGTTGAGGAGTGATGTAACAAAGTACATAAAAATTACCAAGTTAAATTATGTGAAAATATTTTTCGATACTATTTAATGTTATAAACATAACTTTATTTCACGATTTCAGTATTTAATAGTTTCGTCCCCCTAACTTTTGGAAATTGATCACTGTGCGTCGTATGAACTATAATAATTTTTGAGTTAATCGAAGATTTTCCAAAAGTGTATCATACAGATCTTTAACACTTAGTCATAATAATTTGACATGCAAATCATTCAGTTCCATAGTTAAAGTTAAAATAAAATTGGATTGCGTACCAACATTTTTATATTATTAGCTAGTTTATTGTTTAATAAAAACCTGTTAATGTTAATTTTTACCTGTTATTAAAGAAGTCGCTTATCGAGTAGAAATTGATTTCCCTTAACCATACTTTATGACACCTTGTAAATTTATTAGCTGTAAAGATTTTACGAGTAATACTGTCAGGTAAGCGTTAAATGTGCGACCACTCATTGCATAGCTATTTTTTACTATAAAACTCTGTCCATAGTACTACTGTACCATTTGTATTCTTATTACTTTTTGGAAACACTTTATGAGCTTTTTTAAATAACTCAGGTGCATTTTAATAAATTTAACTATATACAGACTTGGAAGGGTTAAGGGGCCGACGAACACCGCACGTAATAGGAATTCGAGGCCTGTACAAAATTCGTTCGGAATCTCTGTTTGACAAAAGAAGGAAGCGAGGGACGCGCAGCCGTGTGTGTGTGTCTGTGTGAGTAGATAGATAGCTATTATTAGCTGTACTGTACTTACTGTACCTACCATTCATTCATAACGTCTCGGAAGATATTTCTATCTATTATTAATCAGGAATGTTCATGATTTGCTTTGTTTTTGTTGACGACTTTGGGGAATCGTTTGTAATGCGTTTTTTGGACATTTTTTTACAATGCCGGTATCTCAACGTATAAGAATATTTCAATATCTAGGCCTTGTAGAGAAAATCAAGAAAAGTACTATTTGCTGTTGTACTTTTCTTGATTGTCTTGAATACATTATTTATGGTACTAATTATGGTACTTATACATCGTGTTCGCGCGCGGACTTAGGGGGAACCGGCCGACGTTGTACGTCGAGTAAATACAAATTATATGGATATTGTCTTTGTTAATTTTAAGCCTGTATAAGTTAATTTATTCCCTCTTCTTAAAAAAACGAAGGCTACTTCTGTCTTATTTATGTACTTATTACTTTTACTAAACTTAAAAATTGTTACTAAATGAATAAATAATGAATACAAGTCAAATAAAAAATATATCAATAATTTATACCTATTCTGGATCTTCAACGCACTGCTTAGCGCCGAGAGTTGAAAATCCAACAGTGAGCAGCACTCTGTTGGAATTCTCTATGCTCGGTTCAACACCGAGAGTTGAAAATACAATACGTGATAAATCCCGCCTCGAGATCTTTACTTCCGTGCGAACATGGTCTAAAGAAACGGAACAAACAAAGCTCCAAAAGGTAGCTAGCTAGGTAGGTAAATACTAATTTATACAAAATATAATTAGGTACCTTGTAGTATGAAACTCAAACCAAGACTATAGTTTATAAAGATTGTGTGATTTGCACATAATATAATGATACGTTTAACCTAAGTCGGAAAAAAATCCAGCCCTCTGAGAGCTATATTGTCGTGCATTGCCTAATCCGTATCGTGTTCGTGTTGACGTAGTTCACGATGATAATGTATTGTGGGGTTGTTTGTCATAAACAATTCTAAATAAAAGTCCGCGACAGCATACATCTACATTTAATGTGAAAGCTATTATAGTCAAAATAGTGAGCCATAAATGAATTTCTTTTTTGTTTTTACAATACACATTTTAAAGTATTTAGTTAATTCTCAACAAAATTAAGACCTTTATCGCTTTTGGTGTTTGATGTAGATAAACTTTGTTTTTGACACTTATAATTTGGATGGATTGTTCAAAAGTTACCACTATCCGAACGGCGGACACCGCGCGCAGAGCGGGGCTGTGATGTTTTACGGAAATTCCGCTGAACTGTATTTGAAGCCTGGGGAAGTACATAGGCTACTTTTCATCAACACTCCACATGGGCGAAGCCGCGGGCGGAAGCTAATAAGAAATAACGTTAGAAAACAATTACTAAAACAATTTACTTGTTTTTATTTTTGTAATATTTATTTTCTTAAATAAATTGCTAAGTATTTCTCACACATATATTAATGTTGACATCGTAATTGAATTACACAAATAAACGTAACGTTACAGTACATTCAATGAACGCAAAACTGACTCCTTGAAAAGATACATATTTAAAAAAAACAGATTACCGACTTATTGCTTGGGGGTGTCTATGCAAAACACTTAGTAACTAAGAAGGTGAAGGTAGGTAACTTATAATATGTCATTTAGTATTACCCATACTAACTGTTAAATAATTACCAACGTTCGGAGTCCATATCGGCAACCAAGCAAATAGAAAAAAATATCATTAATAATAAGCCTTACGGACTTATAATAAGTCCGCAAGGAAAGCTAAAGTTCGTAAGAATGGTTAGGTTACCCGATGCCAAATATAAGGCAAATCTTAATCCAAGTTCACAGAATAAGTAAATAGTGTCAGAAATAGTACAATACAATTTATAAAGCAAATAAATACGCACGCCCAGGACAATAAAGTAATCGTCTAACACTGACGCGATAGCACTACTAGCTATTGAAAAATTGTGATAAATTTTGATGTGTTCCGTAATACCAAAAATAATGAATGAAAACTTTATCTATTTTCGTTTTATTTTTCGACTAATTGCAACTAGATAATATAAGCTATGTTTCTAATACAACAACATTACAGAAATTGTTGTTTACAGTACAGAAAAAACGATAAGAAAACATGTCATTTACGCTGTAAAAAAGTGCGAAATGCAATTAGCTTAAACTTCATTTTAGATAAGTGTTTTGGAAAAAAAATGTAGGAACCTAGATAAACACTGTCTTAATCCGAATATAAGCATAATATGGTTGAAATATGATTAAATTGCAAATGGTTAAGGTTTGTACTATGACGAACAATACCAAAGAAAGGACATTGGGTAGGCCGCATAATTACTCAAACCGCCAGACCAAGATTACTATTAAAACCAACTGAGATAATAAAAAAACAAAAGTAAAAAACAATGACCCACATAGTCTTAACATTCACAATAATAGCAATAAAATAATACCTAGGTAAGTAAAGAAGTCTAGGTTCCCTCCAAATATGCTCAAAACTATGCTAGGATCTGAAACGTTCCATTCAGATATGACGTCGACAAGGCACTCGACCAAATGGTGGAAATCCTCAGGGAGTAAGGGTAATCGATTTTGCAAAATGCGGCGTACGGGCAAGAAGTCCATACTTTCGGAATATGCTCTGGAGCTTATGACGGAAGGACTTGAAAACCCACCTATCACTGTGTCAGAACAACGGCGCACTCAACAAAAATATTAAAACATTGGTACGACGCGACCTCCGACGCTCCAATATAGATGGAGTGATTTAGCAAAATCGGGGGTCGAAAGTGTTCGTCGAATCACTCAGGCACCTGACCAAGTTGACCAAATCTAGTGAGGATAAAGTCGTTTCGAAGCCGGAGGTCCGATTCGATTTCGGAGGCTGAAAACTTCTACGACCGATTGTACGCATCGCATGCATCACAACGTGATCCCGAATTACAGAGCCATCTCAACCCGCCATTTCATGAAAGACTATGAATTTATAAATTTATTGATTGTTAATTAAACGACACAACACCAATAACATTAATTAACATAGAAACAATGATGAGCAACCCAGTCGAAAACCGTGTTGGGCATCAGATAAAGAGATATCTACGCGTTTGAAAATTAAAGCGTGGAGTATATGCTCGAAAACCTTAGCAATTGTTGGCAGGACAGCGATGGGTCTGTGTTCCTCTACTGATGCTTTGTCACTGGTTATAGGAGTGACTCGCGAAGTTTTCAATTGGTCAAGGTATACAGGGTATAGACTGGATGGCCAGGTTAAAGACATGACATAAAGATGCTGCCAATGTATCATGACATCCCTAAAGAGTAAAAACTGGAATGTTGTCAGGGCCAACCGAGCTACAGGTTTTGAGTTTTACAATCGACAAATAGATTGGGATTAAAAAGGGAAGAGGAATGTGGAATTTTATCGCCCTTACTACTGACATTTAATTTCCTAGGGTCCAATTCAAGTCTATCGGGCCGATAAAATCTGTACGCGTCTTGTATTTTTACTTTAAGAACCGATCGCAGAGCACTAAACTCCGCATATTATACAAGATCACAGCGTAAAACTTTCAATTTGTCATGTAGTTTGGTTTTACGCTGAGTATCGTTTTACAATATCTTTAGTAAACCAGACTGGATACCGCCTATTTCCAGCGGTCATTCACTTCTTCTTTGGAATGGAAAAAATCAAATAGGTCACTGATTATTCTGTAAAACTAACCAGCGGCTGAGGGTGCGTCATTGCAGGGAAGAACGTCTTGCCGTCTCTGCACCGCGTTGCAGCAACGCCTTTAAAATTCTTTGATACAACTGTGCGGCCTCTTACGGTTTTTTACTCAGGTGTCGTTAATAGCAATTGGTATTGGTAGTATGTACCTATCTGCGTTTAAATGTGAGACGTGACTCTTCAGTCCATAAAGACATAAATTAAATATAAAACCTTGAAGCGAAAATGACCTCCACGAACATTTTTATTACGTTACCGTGAAAACTCTTATCTTAAATGGAAATGACTCACCACGGACTACCTCCTTATTAACATATTGTCACACTGGTATGCATAGCTGCTACCGATATGATCGTCGTTGTACCGTGAAAATTAACGGGTTTTGTAAATGAGCTTTATTAAATTTTTATGTACACTAAAGCATATTATAGTCTAATAGGCATCTTCCGTTGTTAACAACAGGACATGCTCTAAGTATTTCTGATAAACGGATACTAGTCAGGGGCCCGAGGAGTCATGTTTCATATTTAAACGCGGATGTGCAGCATTGTGACTATCTCAAATTCAGACTTACTTACAATAGCCATTTTTTGTACAGGATCGCTTAATTAACTATATTACCAACTTTTCAAAAATATCCATCGGCTTGTTGACCATAAATGTCTTGTAAATTTTTCGTCGACTAATCTGTTGGTTTTGACGGTTCAAGAACATTCATTGCGTTCTATATATTGTTGAGCAGAATTTTTTATCGAACTTAAGAAGCAATGGATTAGCAATCTATTTCAAAACGATTCAGATTCCGATTGATTGTGTATAACGCAATTAGGGTGCTGTTCTAATGATAGTCATCGTCCCTATTACTTGCTTACAGAATCTTTCGGTGACTAGTTTCTGTCCCGGTACGGCCTACATAACTGAAGAAGTAGAGATGTCAATAGAAGTGAATAGTGCTAGTTTGCTGACAGACATTACAATCCCTGCCTGCCAGGTTCGATTCAATAATAAATTATAAATAGGTACTTTGATGATTATTGTGATCCATAAATATTAACTAACACTAATAGCAACCCACCGAAGCTATTTGCTAATAAAGCAAATAGCTTCGGATTAGTGTACAAGAATTGTGTATAAAAACTTGGAACTAGTTTATTTGTATAATTATATGTTTTAGTTTATAACAGGGTAAAAGCTGCGTAATACCATTTTTCTCAGACACGTAAAGCAGTGGACAAAATAATGTTGTGTTGTATCCACTGTTTTCGTTTATTGATATTCCGAAGAAATTGGTATTTTAAAATTGACAAAATTCAACAATCAACATAGTTAATAAAATATGAATGAAACAAATGTCGGTTCTAGTTTATAATAGATGTTATGTCATGTTACGGAAGAATATGGAGGACTTTAAGAAAACATCTATGTACAAATTACCCATGTTTGCAACAATAAATTATTTGATTTACGATTCGAAGCACGTTACCGTATTACGCATAGGACAAGACATGGGAATTCTGAGGGGGACGGCGCGAACGCAGTCCCCACTACCAAAAATTACGCATCCGAGTTATCCACATTAGGGATAATCGCAGGGGTCAACCCAACCGCAGTGCAATGGGAAGGCCTCGCCCTGGGGGAACCGCCTTCTTGATCACGGTATCCCCTATGCCAGGTAAGTATGATTTCTTTACGAAAATCAGCGAGGGTCGTTCAACGGCGGAGAATCTCAACACCGCGATTCAAAAACGTGACGTAAATGTAAAGCGCCATCTAGTGAATACACACTGTACAGAACCACGATTCCAATCATGTCTTATTTTTTACTTAGGTACCTCTTTTGTAACACATAGTTATACTTATTATAAGTTACCGTCGCGCAGTGATCAATTATTAAAAGTTAGGGTCCCGTAGTTATTTCTGGTCAATATGTTGGAAGTTCGAACACATGGTTTTTTTATGACTTTAAGGTAAGTTGTATACATTATACTTAAACATCAGCACTATGCAGTCAGTAGTTTAATGGATATGCCATGTCAAAGTTATCTCGAAAGCAAAACTATTATAACAAGACTGATTTATCATTGTTTTCCGCACTTATTCAAGCTTTCAGTGTAAACTGTGAATTGAAAAAAATGGTGCACATTAAGGAAGGCCTGTACTTTTTATTGCTATATTAACAAATAATAAAATAGATCGTTTTAAATACATAAAGAAAATTATAAACAATAACGAACTGATTTTAACTAACTTTTCTAAGTTTGAACTGTGTTACGTTTAAAAGTACAAATTACTACTCTATTAGACTCTATAATTTCAATTCCATTATAAAACAGGGACTATCAGCTATATAAAAATATGATTTTTATCGGTGGTTACCGGTTTCTACAGTAAAAAAGTGTTTTTAGGTAACGGTGCCTAAATAAAATATATTGATTTGTACAATATTTTGTCTATACATCGACAAGTGAAGCCGCTATCAAAGGACAATAAAGATAAAGTTATTTAGGTAAAATTACAAGTATCGATCGAAGTATCGAAAAAATTGTAGCAGTCAGAAAAAAACGCATACAAACAGAATTTTGAGACCAACTAAGGTTATTTGTTGATATCCCTAAACCTGGATTTGGTAATACCAATGACGGCAATACGGTCAGACGCTTCTTTGCAAACCCTGAGATTGCATCAAATATTACAGACAAAAACAAAAAGATTTAGTGTAATTTTAAAAACATTGAGTTGTCCGTATAAAATTATATGCGAAAGAAACTGCTGCGCTTTATATTGAATTAAACAGGTGGTATTGTATGACACCAACATGGCAACAGTCCATAAGATTCTCATTTACGGCAAGGATATCATCGACAACTTTTTGTTTCCAATTGTCACAAAGATGTTAGATATTACAGAGAGCATAACACCAGGAAGATGACCAGGAATCAAACGAATGAAGATCTAATGAATATTTTGCTCATATCTTGAGATCCTGTAATATCTTACATCAGAATATTAACTGAAAAACAAAAACGTATAATGCCAATTGAAGTACTTAATCTTTTACAAGATCCAGAAGTTGTGTTAGTTGAGGAGTGATGTAACAAAGTACATAAAAATTACCAAGTTAAATTATGTGAAAATATTTTTCGATACTATATAATGTTATAAACATAACTTTATTTCACGATTTCAGTATTTAATAGTTTCGTCCCCCTAACTTTTGGAAATTGATCACTGTGCGTCGTATGAACTATAATAATTTTTGAGTTAATCGAAGATTTTCCAAAAGTGTATCATACAGATCTTTAACACTTAGTCATAATAATTTGACATGCAAATCATGTAGTACCAACATTTTTGTATTATTAGATAATTTATTTTAATACTAATAATGTACTAATTATGAATGTTAATTTTTACCTGTTATTAAAGAAGTCGCTTATCGACTAGAAATTGTTTTCCCTTAACCTTACTTTATGACACCTTGTAAATTTATTAGCTGTAAAGATTTTATGAGTAATACTGTCAGGTAAGCGTTAAATGTGCGACCACTCATTGCATAGATATTTTTTACTATAAAACGCTGTCCATAGTACTACTGTACCATTTCTAATCCTATTACTTTTTGGAAACACTTTATGAGCTTTTTTAAATAACTCAGGTGCATTTTAACAAATTTAACTATATACAGACTTGGAAGGGTTAAGGGACCGCACGTAATAGGACTTTGAGGTCTGTACAAAATTCGTTCGTAATCTCTGTTTGACAAAAGAAGGGAGCGAGGGACGCGCAGCCGTGTGTGTGCCTGTGTGAGTAGATAGATAGCTATTTTTAGCTGTACTGTACTTACTATTCCTACCATTCATTCATAACGTCTCGGAAGATATTTCTATGTATTAGTAATCAGGAATGTTCATGATTTGCTTTGTTTTTGTTGACGACTGTGGGGAATCGTTACAATGCGTTTTTTGGAAATTTCTTTACAATGCCGGTATCTCAACGTATAAGAACATTTCGATATCTAGGCCTTGTAGAGAAAATCAAGAAAAGTACCTATATGCTGTTGGTGTTCTTGAATAAATTATATAAGGTACTACTTATACATCGTGTTCGCGCGGTCTTAGGGGGAACCGGCCGACGTTGTACGTCGAGTAAATACAAATTATAGGGATAATGTCTTTATCAGTTTTAAGCCTGTATAAGTTAATTTATTCCCTTGGTCTCCTCTTAAAAAAACGAAGGCTACTCCTGTCTTATATATGTACTTATTACTTTTACTAAACTTAAAAATTGGTACTAAATGCATAAATAATTAATACAAGTCAAATAATAATAGTGTCAAATAAAAAATATACCAATAATTTATACCTATTCTGGATCTTCAACGCACTGCTTAGCGCCGAGAGTTGAAAATCCAATAGTGTGCAGCACTCAGTTGGAATTCTCAATGCTCGGTTCAACACCGAGAGTTGAAAATGCAGTACGCGATAAATCCCGCCTCGAGATGTTTACTTCCGTGCAAACATGGTCTAAAGAAACGGAACAAACAAAGCTCCAAAAGGTAGGTAGCTAGGTAGGTAAATACCAATTTATACAAAATATACTTAGGTACCTTTGAAACTCAAACCAAGAAACTTTACAGTAATATAGCTTATACATCAGAATAACACATAGACTATAATTTTTAAAGATTGTGTGATTTGTACATAATATTAATGATAGCTATATTGTCGTGCATTGCCTAATCCGTATCGTGTTCGTGTAGACGTGGTTCACGATGATAATGTATCGTGGGGTTGTTTGTCATAAACAATTCTAAATAAAAGCCCACGACAGCATACATCTACATTTAATGTGGAAGCTATTATAGCCAAAATAGTGAGCCATAAATGAATTGCTTTTTTGTTTTTTGTGTTAGTAAGTTGAAAGTATAAAATTTTGAGTTAATTCTCAACAAAATTAATACCTTTATCGCTTTTGGTGTTTGATATAGATACACTTTGTCCTTTACACTTATAATTTGGATGGATTGTTCAAAAGTTACCACTATCCGAACGGCGGACACCGCGCGCAGAGCGGGGCTGTGATGTTTTACGGAAAATCCGCTGAACTGTGTTTGAAGCCTGGGGAAGTACATAGGCTACTTTTCATCAACACTCCACATGGGCGAAGCCGCGGGCGGAAGCTAATAAGAAATAACGTTAGAAAACAATTACTAAAACAATTTACTTAAACTTCTTTAGATTTTCAGATGGTTTAATCTTAAATTCGATACCATAAATTGTGATATATCTACCGATGTTGACCTCTTATCCGTGGCTAATGCATCTACCTACTGCATTGATGAATGCTCATCTCTAATCTCATCTACTGGTAAAACTTTAAAAGTCATTACGCAAAACATTAGAATCATCAACTGCAACCTGGCTGGTATGCTTACTCTTTTGGGTAGGTACAGAGTTGAATGGGATTTTATTTGGTTAACACTATTGTGGTAACCGAGTGCTGGTTGCGTGGTGTTCACAATCTTCCTACAATGGATGGATACGATATTTATTCAACTTGTAATAACAAAACCCAAAATGAAGAGATAGTTATTTTTATTAAAAAAGGTATTAATGCTTGTGTAAAGGAACCATCTGTCTTGGACTGTAATAGTCTATTAATAACACTCAAAAATCAAACTATGGTTCTTGCTATTTACCGTTCACCGAGTGTTAGAAATGTTGATATTTTTTTGGAAAGTTTACACAATTTGCTGAATAATGTTGCGTTTAAAATAAAATATATAAAAACTGTATATTAACTGGTGATATAAATATTGATATTTCCGAAAATACATTGGACATAAGAAAACACAACTACTTAAAACTAATGGCTTCGCATGGTATGTTGCCAGCTCACCAGTTTCCTACTCACTCAAAATCTTGCATTGACAATGTCATACTCAAAACAAAATTTCCAGCAACATGCTTGGTAGCTGAAACCTCCCTTACTGATCATTATAGTGTCATTTTTTCGGTTGATGAGTCGCTTCCTTCTAAGCAGCATGCAAAAACCTTAAAGCGAATTAATTATGCTTCCCTTGACTTGGCTGTCCCTAACATTGACTTTGCGCCTCTTTTCGCAATGACTGACGTGAATGATGCTGTAGCCACTTTTACTGGTTATCTTAATACTGCTTTGGAATCATGCACGAAAACTGTTACATTACCAAGACGTAAAATAATTCTAAAGCCATGGATAACTCCAGGGCTTCTGAACTGTATGAGAAATAGGGATAACCTCCACCTCAAGTCAAATAAATCCCCTAAAAATACGACTCTCAACATAACCTATACCAGGTACAGGAATTTTTGTAATGGATTATTAGGAAAACTGAAGAGTGAATATGAAGGGAAGGAAATCGATAATGCAGGAAACAATTCTAAAAAGCTATGGAACGCCATTAAAACAATCACTCACACTACTCAATCCAAGGAAGTCGCTGCTGAATTGATATCGCCAAGTGACCCTCAGCGTTCTGTTGACGCTATAAATGCTTTCTTTGCGAATGTTGGAAAATCACTTGCAGAAAAACATTTATCGCATGAATCTGCGCCAGTTTCTTCAGAACCCCTTCAGCCTAGCTGTCCTCATTCTTTCTTAATGCTTGCAACAGATGAAAATGAGATAAACAACCTAGTTCTTAATCTAAAACATAACTGTGCTCCTGGACGTGACAATTTATCTGCAAATTTTCTATCCCGCTATAGATCTATACTGGTTTCCCCACTAACTTTCATTTGCAACTTGGCATTTACATCTGGAACTTTCCCACAAGCCTTCAAAATCTCACAAATCTTACCTGTATTTAAGTCTGGTGACAGGGACTGTGTTAATAATTATAGACCAATTTCAATATTGCCTACTTAGTCAAAGATTTTGGAGAAACTTATGAATAAAAGACTGATTAACTACTTGGAGACGAACAATCTACTTTCTGCATCTCAGTACGGGTTTAGATGTAATAAAAACACTAGTGATGCAGTTCATAAAGTCACTGACTTTGTTGTTCAAAATATTGATAATGAAAATAAAGTTCTGGCAATTTTTCTCGATTTGTCTAAGGCTTTTGACACAGTCTCTGTCCCCAAGTTGCTGGTCAAACTTGAGCGTTTGGGCGTTAGAGGGTTACAGCTTAAACTCTTCACAGACTACGTTAGTAAAAGATATCAATGTGTCAGAGTTGGCGATTGAATAAGTAACGACCTTCCCATTACCTACGGTGTTCCTCAAGGTAGTATCCTTGGACCTACTTTATTTCTCATTTACGTTAATGACCTTTGTGACCTTGAACTCTTAAATGGGAAGATAGTTGCCTTTGCAGACGACACAGCCCTTGTTTTCAGAGGTAGCTCACGGGGCAACACGTTTCAACATGCTCAAGGTGGTTTTGATGCCGTAAACCAGTGGCTGAAATGTAACCTCTTAACATTAAATGTTGACAAAACAAAATATATAAAGTTTTCTCTCCGAAATCTCCCACAAATGATTGATATCAGATCAGAATCCATTTTTTCCCACTCCCATGTTTGTAGTCGTTTAACAACCTGTAACTGTCCTTCGCTTGATCAAGCGAGCACCATCAAGTACCTTGGTGTCCTAATTGATAGCAGACTCAATTTTGCTCCCCACATAGACCTGGTTTCTTCAAGGGTTCGGAAATTTATATATATTTTTAAAAATCTCAGACGTTTAGCTAGTCCTAAGGTACTTAAAACTGTTTACTCCGCCTTATGTCAGTCACTATTGGTCTACTGTATAACCTCCTGGGGCGGTGCGTGTAAAACAATAATTTTGAAACTTGAGCGCGCTCAAAGAGCACTTCTTAAAGTAAGTACGTTCCTGTCATTCTTTCATCCCACTACCGACCTTTACAAAACCTGCAAAGTTTTAACAGTAAGACAGCTTTTCATACTTCAAACTATCCTCAAAAAGCATGGTTTACTGACGTATGATCCTACGACTATTCAACAAAAACGTAGAAAACATTCAGTCTGCGTTTGTGAAGCTTGCCACACTCATTTTGCTTAGAGATTTTTCAACTTCTTAGGTAGCCATTTGTACAACAAAGTCAATCATATCCTAAAAAAATATCCTTTAACTAAACAACAATGTAAAATAGTGGTCACTAAATGGCTCCTAAGCCTTGATTATACCAGTACGGAAAAAAACACTGAATATTTTAAAATAGAATTAACATACCGAAAGCACACCTACTCATGGCATACACTTTCACACCATAGCTATATCTACACTACACACAACACTCATATTCATGCCCTATACCTACACGTCACATATCACACTTATTCGCACCCTATACATACACTGCTCACACCACATACATTCACTTACACCACTCACCCGTCAAGTTCACTTATGTACCTCCTTTTATAGTCTAGAATAAGTTATTTATTATTAAAAGTTATTTTACTATTAAATTGTCATGTATGTTTTTTTGTAAGTTGTTACACCAAGTTCACCACGGAAGGGCACTGATTTTCAAGATACAGGTTTTTACCTAGTTTGGAATTCAGGAGTTCATATAGTTGTAGCCGTCTACTCACTTACATTATATCTTATTATAATTATATTATCATAGCTTACTCTGTATCCTAGCTCTTAATAATGAAACTGTATTAGGCTATATTTTTATTGAGTCCAACAAACGTTATTATTATATTATTATTATTATTATTTACTTGTTTTTATTTTTGTAATATTTATTTTCTTAAATAAATTGCTAAGTATTTCTCACACATATATTAATGTTGACATCGTAATTGAATTACACAAATAAACGTAACATTACAGTACATTCAATGAACGCAAAACTGACTCCTTGAAAAGATACATATTTAAAAAAAACAATTAAAAAAACAGATTACCGACTTATTGCTTGGGGGTGTCTATGCAAAACACTTAGTAACTAAGAAGGTGAAGGTAGGTAACTTATAATATGTCATTTAGTATTACCCATACTAACTGTTAAATAATTACCAACGTTCGGAGTCCATATCGGCAACCAAGCAATAAAAAAAAATATCATTAATAATAAGTCTTACGGACTTATAATAAGTCCGCAAGGAAAGCTAAAGTTCGTAAGAATGGTTAGGTTACCCGATGCCAAATATAAGGCAAATCTAAATCCAAGTTCACAGCATAAGTCAATAGTGTCAGAAATAGTACAATACAATTTATAAAGCAAATAAATACGCACGCCCAGGACAATAAAGTAATCGTCTAACACTGACGCGATAGCACTACTAGCTATTGAAAAATTGTGATAAATTTTGATGTGTTCCGTAATACCAAAAATAATGAATGAAAACTTTATCTATTTTCGTTTTTTTTTTCGACTAATTGCAACTAGATAATATAAGCTATGTTTCTAATACAACAACATTACAGAAATTGTTGTTTACAGTACAGAAAAAACGATAAGAAAACATGTCATTTACGCTGTAAAAAAGTGCGAAATGCAATTAGCTTAAATTTCATTTTAGGTAAGTATGTTGGAAAAAAAATGTAGGAACCTAGATAAACACTGTCTTAATCCGAATATAAGCATAATATGGTTGAAATATGATTAAATTGCAAATGGTTAAGGTTTGTACTATGACGAACAATACCAAAGAAAGGACATTGGGTAGGCCGCATAATTACTCAAACCGCCAGACCAAGATTACTATTAAAACCAACTGAGATAATAAAATAAAAAAACAAAAGTAAAAAACAATGACCCACATAGTCTTAACATTCACAATAATAGCAATAAAATAATACCTAGGTAAGTAAAGAAGTCTAGGTTCCCTCCAAATATGCTCAAAACTATGCTAGGATCTGAAACGTTCCATTCAGACATGACGTCGACAAGGCACTCGACCAAATGGTGGAAATCCTCAGGGAGTAAGGGTAATCGATTTTGCAAAATGCGGCGTACGGGCAAGAAGTCCATACTTTCGGAATATGCTCTGCAGCTTATGACGGAACGACTTGAAAACCCACCTATCACTGTGTCAGAACAACGGCGCACTCAACAAAAATATTAAAACATTGGTACGACGCGACCTCCGACGCTCCAATATAGATGGAGTGATTTAGCAAAATCGGGGGTCGAAAGTGTTCGTCGAATCACTCGGGCACCTGACCAAGTTGACCAAATCTAGTGAGGATAAAGTCGTTTCGAAGCCGGAGATCTGATTCGATTTCGGACGTTGAAAACTTCTACGACCGATTGTACGCATCGCATGCATCACAACGTGATCCCGAATTCCAGAGCCACCTCAACCCGCCATTTCATGAAAGACTATAAATTTATTAATTTATTGATTGTTAATTAAACGACACAACACCAATAACATTAATTAACATAGAAACAATGATGAGCAACCCAGTCGAAAACCGTGTTGGGCATCAGATAAAGAGATAACTACGCGTTTGAAAATGAAAGCGTGGAGTATATGCTCGAAAACCTTAGCAATTGTTGGCAGGACAGCGATGGGTATGTGTTCCTCTACTGATGCTTTGTCACTGGTTATAGGAGTGACTCGCGAAGTTTTCAATTGGTCAGGGTATACAGGGTATAGACTGGATGGCCAGGTTAAAGACATGACATAAAGATGCTGCCAATGTATCATGACATCCCTAAAGATTAAAAACTGGAATGTTGTCAGGGCCAACCGAGCTACAGGTTTTGAGTTTTACAATCGCCAAATAGGTTGGGATTAAAAAGGGAAGAGGAATGTGGAATTTTATCGCCCTTACTACTGACATTTAATTTCCTAGGGTCCAATTCAAGTCTATCGGGCCGATAAAATCTGTACGCGTCTTGTATTTTTGCTTTAAGAACCGATCGCAGAGCACTAAACTCCGCATATTATATAAGATCACAGCGTAAAACTTTCAATTTGTCATGTAGTTTGGTTTTACGCTGAGTATCGTTTTACAATATCTTTAGTAAACCAGACTGGATACCGCCTATTTCCAGCGGTCATTCACTTCTTCTTTGGAATGGAAAAAATCAAATAGGTCACTGATTATTCTGTAAAACTAACCAGCGGCTGAGGGTGCGTCATTGCAGGGAAGAACGTCTTGCCGTCTCTGCACCGCGTTGCAGCAACGCCTTTAAAATTCTTTGATACAACTGTGCGGCCTCTTACGGTTTTTTACTCAGGTGTCGTTAATTGCAATTGGTATTGGTAGTACCTATCTGCGTTTAAATGTGAGACGTGACTCTTCAGTCCATAAAGACATAAATTAAATATAAAACCTTGAAGCGAAAATGACCTCCACGAACATTTTTATTACGTTACCGTGAAAACTCTTATCTAATATGGAAATGACTCACCACGGACTACCTCCTTGTTAACATATTGTCACACTGGTATGCATAGCTGCTACCGATATGACCGTCGTTGTACCGTGAAAATTAACGGGTTTTGTAAATGAGCTTTATTAAATTTGTATGTACACTAAAGCATATTATAGTCTAATAGGCATCTTCCGTTGTTAACAACAGAACTTGCTCTAAGTATTTCTGATAAACGGATACTAGTCAGGGGCCCGAGGAGTCATGTTTCATATTTAAACGCGGATATGCAGCATTGTGACTATCTCAAATGCAGACTTACTTACAATAACCATTTTTTGTACAGGGTCGCATAATTAACTATCGTACCAAATTTTCAAAAATATCCATCGGCTTGTTGACCTTAAATGTCTTGTAAATTTTTAAGGGTTTTACTACAAATTCCAGGTTCGGGCCTACTAAATCGACTAATATACCATAAAATATTGGTAAGTACTTATCTGCGTTTAAATGTGAGACGTGTATCCTCAGTCAATAAAGACATAAATTAAATCTAAAACCTTGAAGCGAAAATTAATTCCACGAACATTTTTATACGTTACCGTGAAAACTCTTATCTAATATGGATCACGAACACATTAAATGATCAAAAGAATACCTTACTTTGTGGGATAAAACTTCTATCAAAATAATTACTCACGAATATTATGTTAGGTTCATTTTAATTGCCTTTGGTTTCCTTAAAATACCTGGGCTCTGTTGGCTCCCGTCAGTCCAGTCACCGATTGGATGATGGGTACCCAACGCTGGGCTTATTTCGTTTTATTAATTTTGCCCTTGGGCTTATTCGCGACACAAGCAGGTAAGTTATACGCCATTTTGATTTCATCACTCTTTGATGCTAATTTAGTTTTGTATTTAGAACAATAGTAGATTATTGCATCGAGCACAAAGTAATTTATTATCGCACCGAGTGCCTGATTTAGAGCCCGACGGGAGCGTTAGCGAGGGCTCTAATCTAACAGGCACGAGGGCAATTTAAATTACTTAAGGCGAGGTGAATAATCTGCTTTTCTTTCAACTATTACCTATAGGAATAGTAGATAAAAGAAACTCATATCAAACAGTTAAAATAGAAGTTTAATTATTGAAATTAAAAGTTATACTTGAGCAATTATTAAACGTAAGGTTAAGAGTTTTGTTGGGCAAATTTATATTTAAATTTGGAACATGTAGGATAGAAACGAATAATACGTACGTAGAAAAAAGTATTGATATCGGCTGGCTGAATAGAGCTAATCCATTGAGATTGGCACCATTTGGTGCGATAAAAAAAAACTGTGCAATAATGAAATTTCATACATTTTTATTGCTCTAGAGCAGTCTTTCCCAACGTGGGCGATAACGCCCACTTGTGGGCGCTGCAGGCCTAAAGGGAGGCGGTAAGAGACCCAGAAAAAAAAGGGCGCATTGTGTAGGGCTTTGGGGTCGATTTATAATTTCATCTACCTAGCTAGGAAGACTCTTAGACACCGACTAAGCTTTCGATTCTCGACTACATCTTGTGAACATCAACTAATATTAATTAAGATATAGCTCAAACTCGGTTCGATATAAAAGACCGCGGGCAATCATGTTTTAACAAGTTTTTGTTAAATAATCCGAATTGTACATTCCTATACCAATCGGCTGGTTCTATAATACTTGTTCTTGCTTGTCGAGTACGATTGGGCGTCGAATGAGATAAACGAGTTTATGCACGTTTGTCTTATTCCTGTTGGTGCGTGCTGCTTATGCAATCCTATATAAACGACGTAAATTTATTTTATTTTCATTTGCGGTTTCGCGCATAATAGATAAGCAGTACTTGATTTCAACACTTACGTATTTCTTAAAACAAAACAATGTCGGAAGTAAAAAAGAAGAGACAGCAATACTCTGCGGAATATATTAAATTCGGATTTATTGAAAATCTCACAAACCCGTCGTCGCCTTTGTGTCTTCTATGTCTAAAAACATTTTCGAAAGAAGCAATGAAGCCTTCAAGACTGCAAGATCATTTGAATAAAATGCATCCAGATAAGACAGAAAAGAATGTAGCATATTTTCAAGACCTAGAGAAGAAGCATAATACTCAGCCAAGTGTATCAAAACTATTTTCGGCGGCTGCTAAGCAAGATGACGACGGACTTCGAGCTTCGTACAATATCTCTTTGTTAATTGCTCAAAAAGGCAAACCACACAACATCGGAGAAGAGTTAATTTTGCCAGCAATAAAGGAAGTAATAACTACTGTGCTTCATAAATCGGCCGCAGATATTTTCCGAAAAATTCCGTTGAGTAATAATTCTGTGCAAAGACGAATTGATGAAATGGCTGAAAACATTGAAGAATCATTGTGCAATCATCTAAGGACTAGTCAATTCTCAATTCAGCTCGATGAGTCCACTTTACCAACTAATGAAGCGTTGTTGCTATCTTACGTGAGGTTTATTAAAGATGAGAAAATACGTGAAGAACTATTGTTTGCCAGAAATTTGGAGACCGATACAAAAGGCCAAAACCATATTCAATACATTGGAAAAGTTTTGTGAAGAGAAAGAGATTCCTTTGAAAAATATTATATCAGTTGCTACGGATGGCGCTCCGGCTATGACAGGGCGCCATAAAGGCTTCATAGCATACTTAAAGAATAAAATTCCAGATGTCCTTGCTATACATTGCGTTATTCATAGACAACATTTGGTTGCTAGAAACTTAAGTGAACGACTATTTCAATCACTGCAATATGTCATCAAAGCAGTCAATAAAATCCGTAGCAGCTCTTTGAATGATAGATTATTTCATCAGCTTTGTGTTACTAATGACGAAGATCTCAACCGTTTGTTGCTTCATACTGAAGTTCGTTGGCTCTCAAGAGGCAATTGTCTGATTCGATTTTACAACCTGTTTGACTCTATGATAGAGTTCTTGGAAACTAAAGATACAGAACTGCGCAACAAGCTCATAACATCAAAGAATGATATAGCTTACATGACAGACCTGTATAAAATGTTCAACGACATGAACCTCCAACTGCAAGGCGATGAACTAAATTTAATTAAAACAAAAAATGTCGTTGCTGCTTTCGCAGCCAAACTGCTTCTGCACAAAAAGAATATGGGCAGACGTGAGTTTCACAATTTTCCGAATTTATCAGTATACTGCAGTAACGACGACTTGTTTGCCTACTGCCAACATTTGGAAAACCTCCACATTGACTTCACCGAACGATACCAGGACATTTTAAACTTGGAAATACCAGACTGGGTGTTGGATCCGTTTTCAAATGTCAACACAGCAATGTCACCTCAGCTGGAAGAAGAACTTATAGAATTGACAACAAACGAAGAAATAAAAATCAAGTTCAAAAATGGATATCAAGAATTTTGGCTACAAAAACCGATCCCGCAATTGTACCCTGGATTGTGGTCAATTGTTCAACGATTTTTGATAGCATTCCCATCGTCATATTTCTGTGAACGTGGATTTAGTGCTGTGGCAACGCTGCTTACTAAAAAGAGAAATCGTTTGCGTGTTACCGAACGTGGCGACTTGCGGCTGTTTTTGAGTAAATTGGAACCTGATATCAACAAACTTATTGAACAGCATCAGATTCAACCTTCACATTAGTTTTTAAATAAGAATTTATTATGTTTGTTTTATTTTCAATAAAAGATACTCTGTCCGAATACTATAAATTTGCGTTTCAATAATCAGTTATAAGTACTTAGCGGTTTTTAAGTATGTTTAAAAAGGGGGGCGTTAAAAAATAATTTATTCTTAAAGTGGGCAGTAGACAAAAAAGGTTGTGAACCCCTGCTCTAGAGCATTAAAGACTCGCTTTGTACTGAGTTTTTAGTGTGATTGTGATGAAATTAAAGCATAGTTGGAAGAAAAATATATTTTCAACGTTTTTTTGGATTTTTGGATTGATTCAAACTGACTTATCTGGTCCTGCGGGGTAATTGCGTAACACACTATCAAAATCGTTTTCATTTTGACGTTCAACAACATTCATTGCGTTATTTACGTTGTTGAGCTGACAAATTTTTCGAACGTAAGAAAATTTCAGATTGCGATTAGTAGTTTGTACAGCAATTAGGGTGCTGGTCCTGGGTTCGAAATCTGCGTCAAACATATAAGTCTGACTTCACTGAAAAAATGTTGACGCTTATGATTTCTATTTAATGCCACTCAGGTTGATCATCGTCACGTCCACTGCTGGACATAGGCCTCCCCCAAGCACCGCCACTTGAACCGGTTCTGTGCTTTCCGCATCCAGCGGATTCCTGCGTCGTTCACAAGGTCATCGGTCCACCTTGTGGGAGGCTTTCTAACACTACGTCTTCCGGTACGCGGTCGCCACTCCAGAACCTTTCGATGAGGCCGAAAGGTTCTGGAGTCATCTGTTCTGCGAGCAACGAACGAGCAATAGAACGATATCCAAGAAAGGACATTTTTCTTGGGTATTGTTTGATGAATCGTTAAGCTCCTTAATTCTGAGTAGAGCTGCATGATTGCTGACAAATGAGTGCACTGACTGGACGGGTCCACTCAATCTATTAGTTTTTTCTTCAAAAGACCATTTCAGAGACCTGGTCTTCACATGATTTGACCAAGATTTTGTCTGAACTTTAAAAGAGACTGTGACCACTGAGTTTGTTTCGGCCTTTCTTCGCAAAGTAGTCGGATAGGAAACGCCGATCTCATCTAGTTTTTTATATCTGTTTAAAAGTGTTGGCACAAACCTGCTTACAGAAATTGATAATTTATAATTTATTTTTAATCCACTTGATCTAGGAGAAGAGGCAGCGCAAACAAATGAAGGGAGAACTGAACCAGGAGAAGAACTGTGCGATTCAGGAGAAGAGCCATCTCATTTAGGGCGTATACCTAGACGTCAACCTCCAGGCTTTCCACTACGAGTAAAAGAATTCTCCATAAGAAACTTCTTCCGATACTTCCTGTTAAACCTCAAGCGCATCTCGCGCGGTAAGTTACAAACAAGAATCAACTTTGTGACTAACAAAATTATGCTGTTACACAAATTATTTAGGGGCTCGTGGCTAAGTAATAACAGCGGCACGGCTCGATCGAAGGTTAGAAAGAAAGAAAGAAAATAAAGAAGAAAAAGAAAAGAAAAAGTATTTATTAGGTTAAGCTACGCTTGCCGCGGTCGGTTCTTGGATGGGTGACAGACATCTGCCACCAGTCTTACCGAGGGGTATCGTATTACCCAGTAACTGGGTTGTGGAGTTCAGATAAGCAGTCGCTCCATGTTAAATGCTGGTATTCAGCTGCATCCGGTGAGACTGGAAACCGACACCATAATGTTTACTTTTGTCAACGAAAGAGAATACAAAAATAAATTATGTACACACGGCTAAGCATCTTATTTAGGAATTCCGTACAATGAGAGGTCAGCTCATACTGGAAATGTATAGCTTTATATGTAGACGTGCATTCAGTAGTCAAATACATGCATATTAGATGCATACATGACAATTTAGAAAAAAAAGGAAAATCAATAAATACCAGTTAAACCAACTTCATTGACCACTTTTATAATCGTAATTTTATTTTTCATACAGCTCGAGATGGTGCAGGCAGTAGATTCTCAAGGCCAATACCGCGTGAACAAAGTAAGAGACTGTGCGTCTGCGGTGAAGAAGTACCCAAATATGACAGGTATTTAAATTAGGTACATATTTTTATTGATAAATGAAAAATTATTTTGTTTCTGTAAGTAGGTTTGTGAAACACTTTTACACGTCAATCATATTTCAAAAACAAGATGAGATCGACGTTTCATATCTGATTACTCTGAGAAGAAAGGCCGAAACAAACTCAGAGGTTACAGTCTCTTTTAAAGTCAAGACTTAATCTTAGTTAGATGATGTGAAGACCATGTAGATTGGTGTCTGAAATGGTCTTTTGAGGAAAGAACCACACAGATTTGAGTGGACCTGTCCAGTCAGTGCACGCATTTGTCAGTAATCATGCGGCTCAACACAGAACTTAAAGAGCTCAACGATTCGACGAACAATCTATACTAATATTATAAAGATTTCTTAGATTTGATTGTTTGCTTGTATTGAATAGGCTCCGAAACTATTGGACCGATTCGAAAAGTTGTTTTACCATTAGAAGCCGACATTTTATGTCTGATGAACATAGGCAACTTTTTTTTTCTTTTTTTTTTTTCGAAATCCACGCGGACGAAGTCGCGGGCCAAGTGCTATTACAAAATCAAGGTTTTGGGTTAGGCCGCATAACGTACTCAAACTGCCAGACTGCCATTAAAAATAACTGAAAAATACCCACGTAGTCCTCACATTCACAAATTTGACATGTTCTTCTCTCCTACTATTTTACAGTTAGTCTAAGCGAGACAGCGCAAGATTTCTGTCCATTCTAAGCTTAGGGCGAATTTCACCAATTAAATTGAACATGATCAGCACACTGAACACGTTTAAGAGCTGTCAATGTCATTAATTACTGTGTTATATTGACACTGACATCAAGTGATGACATTGTCAATATGCGGTTTCGCACTTACAAAGACAGAAAAGTATTTCAATTTATTGGAATGCATGTTTATTTATTTGCACAATAATATTTTTGCCGTTTATAAGCTTTTAGTAATTATTGCTCTGTTGTCTCAGAAATGTCTAAGAACATAAAACAATTTAATCCTCGAAATATGTAGATTGTTGAAAAAAGCCGCAACAATAATCTTTGGATTTTTACGAAACAGCTATCGCAGTATGACTTTGCGTAATTTAACTATGAATTACTTATAACAACAGTAAGGTAGCCTAATGGCAAACACCGCTTATAAATATGGAAATAGGAATCGTAATTTAACCAACTCCAAATAATTTCAGTAATTAGAAAAAGAAGAAGACCAAAGACGTAACAAGAAATGACCGCTGCATGAAAATTTACTCCGAGCTTTGTTTAATATTGTATTAAATGATTCCAAATATTCATGTTAATTAATAGTGTTACCATTCCACATGACGAGAACCTCGTGAAAGCTAAGAAAGAGAAATAAATTAAATATCTCGACTTAGCACACGAGGTTGTTGACATGTGGAATGTGAGTTCGGCTGTCATTTTGATGATTGTCGTTTAGGCCCATTGGCTTGATAGCCGAAAGCCTCGATCAACATCTCTCGAGGCTTTCGTTAGGCGGTTGGATCAAGGGCCTGATTCAGAAGGCAGTACTTCTCGATACGGCTCGCATCGTGAGAAGGTTCCTGTGTCTGGAGCCCAAACCACCGGTAGCTTGGACCCTGCTCCCGGTACCGGCGGACCAATATGTTTTTATGTTTTTTTATATTAAAAAAAAAGTAAATAAAATGTATAAACGAAATAATAATAAAATAAAATACATTTATTTAGACCAACCTGAACTCATATGTGGATTTCACACAAATGCAGAAAACACAATAAAAGGATAAAAATAGAACAAACTAAAATACTTAATATACTATATATCTAACTGGTGTGTATGAGCAGTCCATCCGATCCGGGATCCTTGCCAGAACGACATTGGTGCTGCCCTACAGCCTACGCACCAGGGACAAGTCCCGCTTGCGTGGTGCTTGGAATGGTCGCTTGGAAGGAATCAGTAATATTTCTGCTGGGGAGTTTGTTGCGCCACTTTTTCTTCCC
This sequence comes from Dasypolia templi, assembly GCA_963555695.1. Taxonomy (NCBI): domain Eukaryota; kingdom Metazoa; phylum Arthropoda; class Insecta; order Lepidoptera; family Noctuidae; genus Dasypolia; species Dasypolia templi. The sequence goes on along the minus strand of OY743137.1, from coordinate 3,324,768 downwards.
AGCTAAAGCACTAGGAAGTGGTGATGGGCGTTTTGGGGGACTGTCTTATGTAATTTTGAAGTATGAAAAGTGCTGATTCTCAGCCTAATTAGAAAAAATCGCACATGCATTTGTTTTTTGCCTAATCATTGCCTAATTCTCTCTCCATAACAGGAGTTGTACCATCCATCATTGATTTTGAAAACCTAAAATCGAACCTCGATCTTATGTATCGATGTGAACCGCAATTCAGCGAAAACAGTAATAGAAACCCACTTTTCAAAAAATTACCGTCGCGAGACGTCCGGCAAAAGATTGAGACTATTTTGTATATAAAAATTACACGAATGGATGGTTCAATAAAGGAAATAAATATGGCATAATCAAAAACCAAATATTCCGATTTCCACCATCATCTGTCGAGCCTTTTCCGAACTATGTCGAGGTTGGCTCCCAGTCTAACCGAATATGCGGATGCAGCTGAATAGCAATATTTTAATACAACCACTGAAATACAGCCTTGTGGTGTCAGAAGTGCCGTACTACAAGTATGTACCCACATTGTACCAGTGGGATCTTTCCATAATCACTGGCAGGACTGTTGTTGCCAATAAGCTTGATATAGTGGTCGTGGATCGATTAGAGCGGCGCGCAATGATTATTGACAAAACGGTCCCGCAAGAACCTCGTGAAAGCTGAGAAAGATAAACAAATCAAGTATCTTGACTTGGCTCGCGAGGTTGTCGACATGTCGGATGTGGACTCAGCGATCATTGAGCCGAGAGTCGTAACCGCCAATGGCTTAATAGCCAAAAGCCTCGACCAACACCTGAGGAGGCTCTCGTTGGGCAGCTGGATCAAGGGCTTGATTCAGAAAGCGGTACTTCTGGACACGGCTCGTAATGTTACGAGGTTCCTCTCTTCGGAGCCCTGACCTTGCATAGCTTGTTCCCTGTTCCCGATACGGGTGGGCTACCATTTTTTTATTTATAAAGGTTGACTTTTATTCAAATATTTGAAATTACCATTCTTAAAAAGGAAATAATAATAATATTTTTATTCACAAAGACAAAAAGTAGAATAGATTATAAAGATTGGATACAAAAGGTAGGTAGTGAGGTCAAGAGTCCAATATTTTTTATGAAGCGACTGCCTATCCTGACCTCCACAACCGAGTAACTGGGTATTACGATACCCATTGATAAGGCTGGTTATCAGACTTTCGGGCTCTGACGACCCATAACGACTGTCAAATATCAAAGAATGACAGCTGGGACCAACGGCTTAGCGTGCATTCCGAGGCAAGGTCTCGGTATGTGAGGATGGTCATTTATCCACGGAGCTACCGCGGCAAGCATACCTTAACCTGATCCATCGACCTGTGTGGCTGTCATCGCTTAGCCACGAGCCCCTTTTCAAATATACCAATTTATTTCAAAGAACCAAAAACAAGTAAAGCTTTTATTCCCCATCATTTTAATAATTTTTTGTACTGGAATTTTGGAGTCTTGACCTGTGATAACTCCGTAACCACAAGGTTCCGAGGTTTGGTTACCTGGGAACCTTGTTGTTACGAAGTTATTGCATGTCAAAAGTATAACTTTTACTGACGCTTTTTTACTTTCTTACGAAAACTAGTTTTTAATGTTACATCGTTAAATACCGCCAAGACCCCTGTAATGGTAAGCCACGTTGCATCCACTCTAATGAGTGCGTGCAATTACAATGTTTTACGTGTGTTACGTTGCGTACTACCGTTTTTTCACGCAAAAAATAAAATTCGTTTGCCTGCAATTATTTTTGTGCTATGTTACTTCAATTGATGTACAGAATGCATAATTGACGGCGTTGTGATTGGTATTTTTATTATAAACTTTAACACCCCCTAATCCCAAGTTGGGGGTAGTTTTGAAAAGCTATTATCGTCAATCTTTTTTATTTATTTAATTGAATATTCGTACTAAGTACCAAGTTTATACCAAAATCTAAGGAATACCTAAGATATATCATACAAACGATTTCCTCCCTTTTCATCCCCTTTGAGGTAGAATTTTCAAAAAGCTGTATCTGTGTTACAGTTAGAGTACCTGTTGCGGTTGTTGCACGGTGAGGCTCCCGACCAGCACGGCGCGGCCAACGCCGCCGCAGTCGCCACGCAGCACCGCCTCGCGCGCGCTCGTGCGCAACAGCTGCGTCAGCACCACTATCAGGATCTGACAAGTCACAACATACACGAAAACTTACAACTGGTAGATAGAAGAAAAAGTGCAAGTGTCACGAATAGAAATGGACTAGTAACGACTAGCTTCCAAATCGTCACGACTAACATCTGACTAGTTTCGGACGAGCAAGTTAATTTTACCTTGATGACTGTAAAAACTACAGCAAAACTTACTTGAAACAGGAAGATGAGCATGTTGAAGCACTGCAGAGCCAGAAGCGCGCGTGTGAGCGGCACGCGTACACCCTCCACGCGCGTGTGCAGCCACGAGTGTAGGTCTAGTCACGACTATTTACAACAGTACAACTCACTTGGAACAGGAAGACGAGCATGTTGAAGAACTGCAGCGCCAGAAGTGCGCGTGTGAGCGGCGCGCGCACCGCCTCCACGCAGCCGCACGTGTGCAATGATGCGGATAGAAGTGGGGAGGCTTCTGACCACACATCGCGCCACTCCGACTGGACACGAAAATATTACGTCAGGTGAAAGTTTGGATGGTAGATGATGGTTGGCCCAGTACCGGCGTTAGGGTAGGGTGTGGTTGGGCGAACGCCGAGGGCGCCAGAAATTAAGGATCGCCCAAGGGAAAATAAGTTTTTTTGAAAGTGAGAGGCAGTTTGGAGTTGGAACCCCCGTACGTATGCTAAATATAAACGTAGGCAGCTAATTTTTTTTAGCTCGGTTCGCTCGCTCTCGCACCCTTGATTTACTTTTAACTTTTCTGCACAATTCTATAATTTATTCTTATTTTATATAAAAGAGGTATTCCTACTTCTATTCTTACTTAGCCGAGGTGGAGTGCTAAAGTTTTAGATTTCGCTTCACTCGCTCGTGCATTACTAAGTTTTTCTGCATAAGTCAACAAAGTTACACGTTTGTATGAATGGTCAAAAGAAAACCTAAGCTCTCCGAGGAAGGTTATAAAAATTTCGAGCTCGCTTCGCTCGCTCTTACGTCCAGTACAGAAGTGTCAGACTGTTGTTGTTGCTGCTGTAGGTAAATCTTTATATCTAGGTTGGACAATGCAGATGATTGAAAGTTCGATGTTGGATGTTTAAAAATGTATGTCTATGTGGGATGGTGTATGTACGGTGGCTGTTACCTGCTGCAAGGGATCGTGGTAGCAGGGCGCGAGGACGCGCGGCGTGCAGCACGAGTACGGTGACACGGGGGGCAGCACTTTGCCGTCTGCGCCCGCTAATCTACAGCAAATCATAATATAAAAAATGCAAAGATATATATCAGAATTAAATATGCTTTTTTTTTTCAGAATAAAACAAAGAATAAAGGTGTACCTAGCCCGCGACCGTGTCAGCGACGACGCCCATAGCCGAGGTCCGTACCGATAGCTTATTCATACATAAAAAAGTGTGTCTAACCCTATTTCACTTGAGTTTTCAAATATCCATCACGTCGTGTAGTTTCAGAAATTTGACCTATAAAAACTCTCAAAATATGAGAACTAGTAACTCACTTCATGACAAGGTCTGATCCCTCGTTTAGGAAGTCCATGTTGATCCAAGGGATTTCGTGCCAGTCTGTCGGCTTGTCTGCACCACAGCAACTGAGCTCTATCTGGAATACAGAATAAACCTATCATTTATTTATTTATTCTTCTTAGAGCTTACAGTCTATAATCTAGGTAAATAGCGTACAATTAGCGCTTATTTTTAAATAAATTTTAAATTATGTCGCAAACAATTCACGTTCACGCACTGCCGGACGCCGCCGCGAAGTTCTTCTCTCTCGCTTTATCGACTATGTACTCGAGACTTATGAGAGGGAGAGCGATAACGCAACCGCGACGCTCACGCGCAAATAATGGTCTGGAAATGGAATGGAATAATGGTTTTCTGCGTGTGCGCTGATCTGTTACCTCTGTTGCAGCTGCAGTATGAAATTTAAGTAACACTGATAAAATTTACAGTTGGCGCACAGTAAGCACTGAGTTGGGGGTATCGGATTTCGAATCTATGAGAGACCTTAAGGATAGCTCTTAACGTTCTAATTACTATTAGATAACTTTAACCAGCGAAACCCCAAGTTATTATGCAGTATTTAGACATTTACCTTGCTTACAAAAAGCGAGGTAAGTAATCTTGAGAGTATCTTTGTCAGTTATAGATCGAAGTCTTTTAAATACGTACAAAAGCTTCCTTACACGCAAAGTTACCGATTGAATTTGCTTTGCCCATATCAGGTGTTGGTATGTGGCGGCATCTACACCGCCACATGCGAACAACGCATCACACTGGCGTCACTCAAAATCCTGCATCGCGTAAGCAGAGTTTACCGCGCAACTAGCATATATACAACGACCCGACATCAATCGTCGCAGTTGCCAACCAGACAACACCGGTCAGAGGACCCTCCCTTTTCCAAGAGTATGAGTGAACTTTACACCCTGTCCCTCACATCTCTATACTGGTGACCCCGAGTATAAACGTCAGTGCAGCCTTCGTGCAACTACTTCAGCGTGACGTCATCATCCTCACTCCCGCAAGCTTTAGAGCAGCGAGTCACACATACCTGGTCATCACCCTCAGCCTCATCAGCAACCTTGGCACAGCACACTGCGCATTAGGCATTACGGCAGCTGTTTTTATGCTTATAGAAAAATTTACCAACTTGTTTTTTAACACAATGGGTGAGCAGATTGTGTTGCAGCCAACTGGTACCGTTATACATTCCAGCCTCTGCAGCACTGTAGGTTTCCTACCAAGAGTCGCCATGGAAAATCTGTGTCATCAGCGTTCGCAGATATTAGCGCGTTGTCCAAATTGAGTGAGCAGACTTGAGAGATTGACCATTAACGTACAAGTTGGGACCAAGGACACTACCTTGGGGCACTCCATATGCAACGTTCGCAAAGGTACTCTGGAAATCACCCAGATAAACCTTCTGTTTACGTTCGGAAAGATAGGAGGCAAACCTTTCCAAAGCAACGCCCCTGACACCTAAGCATTCCATCTTCTTAATCAGTATGGGCCTTGACACGGTATCAAAGGCCTTGGCAAGATCAAGGAAGTCGCCATCACACTTTTTGACTTTGTCAAGGTTATCAATGAACCATCTTAGAGACTGCGTCATCCGAGGATCTGCGATTTCGAAAGCTGTACTGGTTAGCCGATAGCAGTTGCTTCTTGACTAAGTACGCTAATAGTCTCTTCACCAGCTTCTCCAGAATTAGGGATGGACACGTAAGAAGAGATATAGGCATGTAATTGAATGGGACTGATGCGTCACCAGATTTGTAGATCGGGTACCTATTCGCAGTTTTCAACTGAAATGGAACTATTTATGACGACATGCTCAGATTGCATATTTGTGAAATGGGACCGGCTAGACAATGTTGAGCTAGTTTAAAAATACGATTCAGAATACTATCCCAGCCAGGAGCGTAATCGTTTTAAGGTTGCCTTTGATAGAAGTAATTTCTGTTTCGTCGGTTGGAGCCGTGAAGAAGGATTGTGATAGAGAAGGGCCAGTGTTATCCAGCATAAGTGCTAAATTTGCTGGTTCAATCTTTGTTGTTTTGAGTTGAGTTAAGGACTGCTCGGCAAGTTTGTTTTCAAACGTCAAATGTTGCATCCAATACATGGGACGCGATTTGTATAATTTAATGCCTGACTGCCTGCCTCGTTGGTCTAGTGGTCGCAATCGCTACTGCTGAGCATGAGGTCCTGGGTTCGATTCCCAGGTTGGGCAAAGTGTTATTGGGTTTTTCTATCTGGAATTTCTCAATAGCAGCCCGGAGTCTGGATTTGTGCCCGGTTGATGGCAATAGGCTCGCCCCCTATTACATGGGACTTAAACATAACTGGCGAAATGTGGGTGTACAGGTACACCTCTGCCCAACCCTTCGGGGAAACAAGGCGTGATGTTATGTTATGTTATGTAATGCCTGAGAACCTTTCGGTAGAACGGATTTTTTTTTACTTGAGCTATAGTCGTGAAATCGTACTAAACGACCATAATTTGGAATAGTAACATTTGTAACTTCTACCTGCATTGTATCCAAAAGCGCTTTCCACGTCGGTTCTGTAAGATATTGCGTGATTCCAATACGTAATGACGAAGACAACTCCTTCATGAGAGCCTGCAACATAACATTTTACTCATTTTACTGCTAGTAAAATATAATTTGTTAACCCACAATCGTTTGTATACATCAAAAGGGAAACCAGCCAACAACCAACGCAGCTTCAAATATGCGTCCAGAATGTTTTAACGAAAAACATTCTGGCCGCATATTTGAAGCTGCGTTTCGTGCAAGCAAAGATCCACTTAACCGAATCATTTTCTTTATTCTTTATAAGCTGTTGCCCGTGATTTCGTCTGCGACCCAGGATAACAAGTAGCCTATGTCCTTACACAGGTCTTGGTCTATCTGTGTGCCAAATTTTGGCCAAATCCGTTGAGCTGTTTTGGCGTAAAGGGGAAACGAAAAAACAAACAAACTGTCGCAATTATATTATTAGTTAGCAAGCCTTAAGCAATATAGTCTAAGATTCAGCCTAAGGTTGACTCTGCTTTCATATATTAAGTAAATAAATAAACATTTAAACGTGGTCTACGTACGAACGTACGTGAAAGTACCTTACCTACGCACAATTCGCTCTCGGACGTGTAGTTACTGACACTGACTATAATCAGGCAATAATGTGTTAAAATCCACCTCGCGGGCGGATTAATAGATGACATGTCTTTGAATTTTTTATTCTACTTCTAGGACATGCCAGTTTCCTCACGATGTTTTCCTGGACCGTTTTGAGAGCAGTGATGATGAAATAAATTACAACTGCAAGTTAAACTTACACCTGCCTTCAGACACCTGCTGACTGCCTGATAAACAATACCTACAAACAACCGGTTGAGGACATTTTGCGAACCTTCAAAGTCCCGCGACATGCCAGATACACCAGCATGCCATTAGCTGCGACCAAGGAGCCGCTGAACAACCACAGACTGCTGACCAGGGTGGCTCGCTTCCAATGCGGACACTTAAGGAGTACGGCGATGAGGCGCAGCCCGCCAGTGTAGTGCAACTTCATGCCGTACGCTTGGAACAGGATCAGGCCGTAAAGAAGGACCACTGTTACCTGCAATTATTGTTCGTTGTTTTCTATCGATATTCAAAAACTGATAACGTGAAGTTTTTATGAAAGCAAGTATTAACAGAGTTCCATTCACATTCTTATTTGTTTACCTTAATGCTATTGGGTTTGGCCTAATAGAGAAAAGTAGGTACAGTAGCGCTCAAAAGTCCAAAAGCAATCTCACAAAGCAATAGATTGACACTTCGGTTTCACTTACGACCTTCTTCTATAAGTTGTTTCTATACTATAGACACGCACACACACTCACTTGGTCTGTAATTGATAGTACTTCATAATTTCAACTAACTTAACGTATGGCATGTTAGCTTAGTCGTTACCGTGCTTGGGTAGCAGCGCAGCGATTATGGCGAGCCCTGAGTTCGAATCTCATCTGCGCCTGCGTGATGATATTTTCAAAAAATATATATTTCATGTTTTTGATATGTTATTAAAAATATCTAAAATGATCATTTTTTGTTTGTTTTAATGAAATTACTTGAAGTGGGTCGATAATCATTCGATACTTTCGTCGTTCATCTTGTTTCCATAAATAATAAATTTTTGTAGGTAGGATACAGAAAACTGAGTAAATTTTATCGATTTCTGTGAGGTAGATGCAATTCGTTACGACTATTCACCTTATTGAACGTTGTTGGTTAGTGACAAATGTTTAAATCTGTTAATTAGCGGTGTTGTGCAAATATTCAAGCATTGGCAAATATTGTTGCGCTGCGTAAAAGAGGATGTAAATGATGTTATAAAACAAATATATATTGGTGCCGATTCTCTTGTACACCGAACTAAACTAACTAAACTATCACTAAAATTCCTTACTTTTTACTATGAAAATCTTGACGCTATTCTGCGAAAAAAAATCTCTAAATTTAAAAATAACTTTGACACAACTAATCGAATTTGACAGTCGCGAGTCCACGTGTTTTTTTTTTTTTTTTTGATTTCGCAACGTCTTTGTTAGAGCCGGAGGCAGCCTGGGGGCAGCCTCGACGTGTTTTCTATGGAAGTTTTGACTTTTTGTGTGAAAAATATAAAATAAAAATATCTACATGTAGAGATTCGGTGGTTTCAGGGTTACAAAGGGGGTCGAAATTTTCATTATTTTTGTGATAGGACACACCGTTTTCGAGATATGAGCAAAAAAAGAAAAAGAAAGTTAAAGACCCGTTTTTGCACGTCTGAAGTCGAGGTGTTGGTGTGAATTTTAGTTCACGCCACCTAATTTTATTCCACACCTTTTTAATCGCGATTAAAAATAGTCAGATTCATGTTCAGATTTAGTTTGACCATCAAATTTTTTGGTGAAAAACGTAAAATTCAGAATAGCAAAATAGCCATTTTCACTAAACTAATAACTCAGTGCAATCTTAGTGCTGTCAAACTAAAATATAGTTAAGTTGTGTCACTATAGTCAATTTCAGAATGGAAAATCGTCATTTGACAGAATTAAACCAAATTTTAGTGATTTTTAGTCTAGTTTAGAGGCGTTTGTGACAAGAGAATCGGCACCATTGAAACCCGACTAAGTGTGAGTGTTATCATTTAAATATTTCGAATTTTACTAAATTTAAACTGTTATTTGTTTAAATTAGTGAATGACGAGTAAAATGTCATAAATATAAATTTTGCTTATAGATGTCTAATAGTATCACATTCTTTGTTCTAGACAAATACTGTGAGTCTGTGGGTTAAGAGATGTGAGGAAGAAGGAATTCTAGATAGTTGGAGGAGTCGCCTATTTTTGAAGTGGATGCTTATTTAAATAAGCCCACACAAGCTGAATGAATATGCAACAAATGGTTTCATACCAACCGGACATTTTGCTGAATTAATTAAAAGCATCATTAAAAACTGTTGCCGTGTACTCCGCGCTAAAAAGGTTGCATCACCGAGGCCCTGCAAACAATAACGTAATAAACAAGACCGTTTAAGTTCCGGAATAGTTTATCCTGTATACTTAATTATAAAAATTGAGGTTTAGTTTCAATCATCTTTTCACAGAACGAAAATGAAAATGAAATCTTAAGCTATCCTCAATATGTTACCTATATTCACTAAAGCCAAAAAAAATTGAAATTCTTAATGTAAACAAACTGCCATACAAAACCACTTAATAAAATCACTTATTTAAAAATTCATGATCGAAGCTTAATTGTTTATGGTGAAATAAATCTACTTATCAATTTTTTTGAACATCTCACATGTTTAAATAAAACAAATTGCTTCTAAGTTCTTTGACATAGTATTGCACATCCTATTTGGCTGAAGAAGTTATTATAAATAATCGTAGCGGTTATCTTTATGTAAAATGTTTTATCAAATAAAAAATGTTTTAATTTTTGTTATCACTTCTAACTTCTTTTATTTTCATTTTAACTCTTTATTGCAATAACAACAAAAACATAAAAACAGCAATTTTTTTGAATATATTATTTCAAACCAAAATAAAATATTGGCAATTAAACTGCGCTGCCTCATATGAGATCAGAACCTAAGCCGGCGACTTCTCAGTCCAACGCTTGGCGCCTACTGCTAACAGGTCATATCAGATTAACTCGAATTTTAGCAATGCCATAAACCGGCCAGGTCACGCGCATGATGCGTGTCTAACAAAAGCGACGGAAATATATTTTTGTTTCGTGCAGAGCGACGCGAGTACGCGATACGACAGTGTGTGCCGTGCAAAACTGCGATCTTTGTGGTCTGTGTCGTTGAAACACATACAGTCATACCGTGAGGTCACAGCAATACGACTCTTAACGTGCCTATGCACTTTTGATCGCTTACTGTACATAAAGTTAGAAAAGCACACAGCAAATCTAATATCTAATTAGGTTTGTTACGGTAGGTTATGATCTTAATACTAAGACGTCAATATCGTTTTGAGAGCTTATATTAATACAGCACACTAGGATAATCATCAGTCATCATCCTGTCAGTCAAAAAAGTCCACAACTGGATAGAGACCCTGCCCAAAGAATGCCACAACGACCGATATAGCGCTAACCGCATCCAGAATTCCCACGACCTTCACCAGGGACCAGGACGTTGGGACTACCTTGTGGGGTTCTATAGCGCTAACCGGATCCAGAATTCCCACGACCTTCACCAGGGACCAGGACGTTGGGACTACCATGTGGGGTTCTACCCACGCCGCGCCTTCTTCCATGTAATCATTAGTAACTAAATCAGCTAACATCGAAATCCGTCGTCGGTCAAAGAATATCATATATACCTATCTTACTTTATGTATATGCTTGAGCAGCTGCATGACTCTCAGGCTGGTGTTGTAGCAGAAGATGACCATGCACAAGGACAGCACAAGCTGGGCGATCAGTAGCGCGCGCAGCACCCCCGCAAGCCGCGCGCGCCCGTCTCTACTGAACGTGAACACGCCCCACGCCATCCAACATTTTGTTGGAGCATGCTAGCTGCCTCTGTGGAAGTAACTTGCCAATGACGAAGCGAGCAGAAATTACGAATGTCAAAACGGTTAGGGGGGTGACCAAGACTTACAGACGCGGAATCGGCCTGAACCGGTCATGCTATAGCCACATTCGCGATATCGCGAACTGCACATCGCGTGCTCTCTGTTGTGCAGCGACACGCCAAGCGGAGTGCGAGAGAGAGAGCTCGAGCATTAGAGCTAACCGCACAATGTACGAGCTATGTTTGGACACTCAAATCATGCATGATGCTACGGCTATATTGTCGCGATAACGCGAACTACTGTTTGCGCTCTCTCTCTCTATCTCGCACACAGCTCGATGTCTCGCTGGACAACAGAGAGTGCACGAAGTATAGTTCGCGTTATTGCGACAATGTAGCCGTGGCATAAGAAATGCACCGTATGACTTTCTTTAGACATCGCAAAATAGAACCAGAACATAGGTATCTTATAAATACCTACAACAAATATTTAGGTTAGTAATCACCAGATCTTTTCAGGAAGCCTCAAGAATACATACTGGCATCGAACCGAGGTTTGGCGCCAAGCCGGGACAAGACAACTATAAGATTGCTCGCGATCCTTAGCATTGAAGGACCGAGTATAATAAGAGAGAATCACCTTTGAAGTAACATTACACTGCAATCACGAATTCTTCACAAAGAACACTCGCGGTGGGTTTGACCGTTTGTTTAAGACTGGATTGATTCCTGTTTTGGCTTTGGCGTGGAGATGAACCCACCCAAAATGAACTGAACAAATACAAGTAGGCTTTAGAACATAAGACAAACAGTTGATACACTCTTTCTTTAATACCTATTAAATTAACATGGCAAGTCATAGATTAGTGATTTCACCGTTAAATGACACAAGGTTGACGCTCATGATGTTAACCATAAACTAAGTCTCGTTTGGTGTAAAAAGTTGACTAAAAATAGGTCAGTAGCAGGAATCAAAATGGTCAATTGATAAAGCTACGGTTTCATTGTACTTACGTGTTGTAGTTTATTTTTATTAATTGTCTTTTTTCTGGTGTACCTACAATAAAGTATATCTACCTAATAAAAATAATAATCAGCCTGTGTTGTTCCACTGCAGGGCAAAGGCTTCCCTTTAATTTTTCCACTCAACTCAATCCTGTGCCAATTTGGACCAACCCATTATATGCGTCATGTTAATACACATAAATATATGAATAGTCTTTAAATTGTAAAAGTAACAACAGCACGCATTTTTAGAAGTAAAGTTGGACGGCGCGAGCATTTACTACTTTCATGTTTTTTGCCAAATCAGTGCGAACCGGCGGCGCCGAATAATCAGATAGAAACTTTTGGCGCTTATCGGCGACGGCGACGGTTCGCGCTTTTTTGGCTAGCGTTGGCAACTAGCGCTTATCGGCGCCGAGAATGGGTGGCATATCGGTGACGAATACCAGCGAACGAATGAATGCACGTTAAGAGTTTGAGAGCGAGTTATAATTATGTTATAGTTAAAATATTATGCATTCAATGTCCTAACCTGCATTCTAAACGCGTAACACACTTCCAATCATAATGCGGGAGTTTTTAAGGATATTGCTAATCCATTGCTACAAGGGTTCAAAAAATTCGTCTGCACAACAACGTAGGTAACGCGATGAACGGGGGTGAACCGTCAAAATGAAACCCATTGAGATCATCATTCATCATCACGAATGGTCATTTTATGTGTGTAACGCAATTATCCCGCTAAACCCTCGGCGCGTGTTTATACGCAACCAACTCCCCTCAGCGTTACTATGCAACGTAACATTACATCGATATTACATTCAAACTCTTTTCAACCATCCAAGCTACAGGCCGCATATAAAAACCCATAAGATAAAAGTAAAAAGGCCTTTCAAAAATTATGTCATTCTATTGTTTTCTTCCAAGAAAATAGATTGTCAATAAATTTAAGATAATAATTTTCTCGTAATTTATTGTGTCAATTAAGTTACTGGGTAGTTAATTAGTGCGGTTATTAGTTAGCTATCGGCAAAATGGCGGAAGAGGCGCCAGATGCCGCACCAGATTTGCAAGACGCCGCACCAGATAAACAAGACGCTGCACTAAGTGCGCAAGACGCCGCGCCAGATGCGCAAGAGACGGAACCCAAGGAACCAAATGCGGAGAAGCCAGTCGTTACCGTCGTGGAATCGAAGAAGCGGCTCAAGGTCGCGTGGAGCGATGACTTAAGTCATGATTCTGAAGAAGACAGAGGTAATTACTTCTTTGTAACAGTAAGAATAATTCCGTTGTCAATAGTTTTCCAAGTAGAAATAAAATTGAATTTGATTTAACTTAAAACACTATTTTATCTAACTAGATAACTTTTTAACTTTGCTAGTCAACCTTTTTTGTATCTCTAAATAAATTATTAGCCACTAGTGCGTGCGATTTGATAAATATAAAGGGTCTATGCAAGAATTTCAACAAAAACAAAGATGTTCAGTGTGTTCTCCACGTGGTCAATAAAAATGCTATTGTTATGACGATAACTTTTGAAAACAGAAAGAGAACGTGTTTCGTTCTCTTTCTGTTTTCAAAAGTTATCGTTAAAGTTATTGTTATTGATATAAAATATCATCATCTAAAGATTTAATATTTGAAAAGGCGCTTGTAATTGAATATGTAAATAATGTTGAAAATTTAGCTGATATTTTGCAAAGACTCTATAACAGTTGATAGATTCAGACAAATGCGTGATTGGTTGAATCTTTATATTCAAGAATAGGTAACCATAGCGTAAATAGACAACTTTTGTTATTTAACATGAGGGTGCAAGTATAAATTGATAGTAGATACTTACGTAATATGGTAGTTAATTAATAACCTGTATTCTCATGTAGTACGATGACTATGATATTTTTTTTGGATAATAAGTGTCACCATTGTTTTAATTTTATACTATTGAAAATGTAGGATGCTTGATTAGATTTTTTTTTTGGAAGCTATTAAGAGTGTTTGATTTACAATAAAACACTGTTAATTCAGCCCAGGTGGCTGTATTAACAGCTATAAACACCCCACAGTGTTAGGTAGGTATTTATATCCAACCCATTTGTATTTGTCTGTGGTGAAAATAAAGATTATTGATGAAGAAATGTGTCTCGAGTGCTCGGCGTAAGATGGCTCATGTGTAATAAATATTTTAAACCTATAAATTTTCTTTCTCTAACAGTATGCCCTCAGTAATTTCATAAAAAATACAACAGAAAATAATTTAGGCATCCTTCTTAAACTGTATGTATCAAACTGTATTTAGATTTAGTTTTACTCATTTTCACATACAAAATTTACATAAAATAATCGGCAACATTGGGAGCAGTGGTGGTGTCCAGTGGTATTATCGACCCCGACTTATGAGTTGCACTTTACTTTTTGTATTTAATTGCATCACCACTGCTCTCAAAATGGTGAAGGAAAACATCGTGACGAAACCTGGATGTCCTAAAACCAAAATTTCTATAACATGTGGCATCCGCCAACCCGCACTGGACCCGCGAGGTGGCACAATCCCTCTCACAGAGATGAGACCTGTGTCCCAGCAGTGGTAACGTTATAGGCTGATTATGCAATCGGCAGCCGCAGAATATGTTGCCATCCTGCACCCCGTAAGTATTATGTTATCTGAGTTCATGACTTAGGTACCCTTTTTCAGAACGCGAACGCCTAGCCCAACTCGAACGGGAGTTGGCCGAAACGCCCGTAAAACCAATATACGAACCCGAAGAACTAGAACAGCTGGTGGGCTTCATCATGAAAATGACAGTACTATATGATCTCCGTCCCGAAGACTGGAACGAAGGCACGAAGAAGGTCATTGAAGAATGGGTCCTGGAACCTAAAAGCTTGGTTCTCTGCATCTATTTCAGAGGAGAAAAGCTCAGAGCTGGTCACGAGATCCCTACAGCTCCTGTTTATGATTTGACATTTTTCTTAAGGCCCCCAGACTTTGTCTTCAAGCTTGAATCGTTTCATGATGAGATCATATTCGGGACGTTCAGGGATTCTATTGAATCGAATGTGATTCAAATTATGGAATATGTTTATGCACCATATTTCTTCGCTGTTACTGCCTGGCCTGACAGTAAGTATTGTTTGTATGTCTATCTAGAATTAATAGCTAATTTTATAAAGGAATACAACTTACAACTGCACTATTTCTGTGGTTAGGTCCAAATATAATCCTATTTTTTCAGGTGTTAAAAGCGAGTTCTGCACCCACATCCACACATTCCTGGCTAAGTTGACCGACATGTACTATAAGATGCTAGGCTTAACAGTCCTTTACATACCCCGGGAGGGCCAAAACCTGTCTTTTGAAAAGGCCAGTGCTGACCGAGAGCTGGTGAAGAGACTCGAAGGGGTAGTCGTATACTGGACCCATCAGATCAAGTCATGTTTGGAGGACACGGCTTTTGTGGCTTCACAAAAGGAGTTGTTATGTCCCAGCGATGAATATGACTTCTGGGTTTATAGACGTGAGTAGGGCTTGATCTTATTGTTAAAATATATAAGTCTTATTAATTATTTTAACTAAATATGTAAGCTAACAAAACTCAACAATATCAAATAATTAAATTACAGACGAAAACCTGAATGCCTTACTGCACCAGCTCAAGAACCCGGCAGTGAAGCATATAACGAAGATCCTCGTCACCACTCACTCCACATTCATCCACCAGTTCCAATCTCTCTGCGATGAAATTGACCTGAAAGTTGGGGAGGCTACATCCAACATAGAGTACTTGCAGGTCATCAAGCAACCATGCGCAGTTCTAGAGTGCGTCGTTGACCCTGAGGAGATATCCAAACATGTACCAAATATTATAAACCTATTTCGTTTCATATGGATGGAATCTCCAACATACAACTCTGAGACTAGAATTACGAACTTGTTCAAAGCCCTGAGTAATCAAATCATAATCTTATGTCGGAATTATATCAAGTTAGAGGAACTCTTCGAAGGTAATACAGTAAGGGCTATAGGCGAGTTCAGTAAGTGCATAGACTGTTGTAAGAAATACAGGGAGATCTACGATGTGATGGTAGAAGCGCACAATGAAGAGAACCCAAACAGCTGGGAACTGGATACCGGAGCGATCTTCAATTATATCGACTCGTTTATCCAGAGGTGCTTTGATATGCTTGATGTTTGTAACTGCATGATAATTTTTGGCAGGTGAGTGTGATCTAGTTACATTTATCCTCACAATTAAAATACATATTATTATAGCGTGATTCCATATCCGAAATTATTGCCTAACGTGCTATTTACGGAGTTGACACAGTCCATCGATTTTCCCTTTGGTCTTTTCCGATAGCCTATTACTTATACACTCAAAGATTATTTTTTCATATGCTCCTCATTCCTTTCTGTTCATACCACGACAAACATTTCCTCCTCAACTTTTCTGTAACAAGCACACATTTCAAACTCCCCCTAATAAACAAATTCTATATCCATTTCCATCATACCACACATAGGTACTTTTTAAATGCTCGACTCAGGATCCACCCCGACAGTTTTTTAAATAAATTCCAGAATCAATGAGCTGGAAGAAATATCCAAACCATATTTTGGCGGTGCCAAAGGGGACCAGTTCGAAGCCAAATGTGAGAAGATAGAGCAACTGTTCTCCAAGGCCCTTCTCGATATTACTTGTGTATCTGGCACCATCCTTGACGTCCAGGCACCTTCGTGGTACGACGACGTACTCGGTTTCAGGATCATTATTAAAGATATTGAGGTGAGAGAAAATGTTTAGGTGTAATTTGAATCCTAACTAATAGTATAAATGCGAGAGTAAATTTGTTTGATTGTAACGCTTTCACCCAAAAACTGCTGCTATGATTTAGATGCAATTTGGCACACAGATAGACCTATCCTGGATCGCAGACAAAGTTGCGGGCATCAGCTAGTGACTCCATATGCGACGGGTCGTCAGATAATAACTGTTGATGAGACTTTCGTAGGTTCGAACCCAGACAGGCGCTTTACTTTGTGTAAATTATTTCATCACCACAGCTATCAAAACGGTGAAGGAAAACATCGTGAGGAAACTGGCATGTCCTAGAACCAAAACATTCTAAGACATGTGATGTGGATAACGGCCCACTCCCTTCCACTGTTAGGAGGCCTGTGTCCAAGCAGTGGGAACGTTATAGGCTGATTATGCTTATGCTTATGTGTTTGTGTCCTTGATCAGTTAAAAGAACCTGATATTTGGTTGAATCACTGCTGGAAAAACCATGCAATTTACAAATTCCTTCAATTGAGTCAGGGTATACCTATGCATCTGTATGATCATTATTTCAGCCAAAAAACGTCCACTGCTGGACAGAGTACTTACTTACTTTAAATCTTTAGGTGCATATTATTATTATTTAATTCGCTTTTCGCGTCGTCTGTATGACCGAGTAGGTCTTCTAAACAAAGTACGCCACAGATTTTGATGCGGAT
The DNA here is from genome assembly GCA_963555695.1 of Dasypolia templi. NCBI lineage: Eukaryota > Metazoa > Arthropoda > Insecta > Lepidoptera > Noctuidae > Dasypolia > Dasypolia templi. The sequence goes on along the minus strand of OY743137.1, from coordinate 3,307,520 downwards.
TTCACAATTATTTAGAGAATTTATTCCGGATTTTTCCGTATTTTACATCGGTCTAGGTGTAAAATACGGAAAATTCCGAGATTTCCGGAAAATCTTTTTCCCCGCCATAATCTCATTGGATGTACAGTTTGTATATGGCTGGTTTTGATATCATTAAATAGATGACATTAAATAAAAAATAGAAACGTTTTCCCACCATTTCTAACGAAAAAATTCGATACATATTTAAGGTACAAAAAAGGAAAATAGGACACAAGCTCGAAAAAAAAACGTTTTTAGAGTAGCACAAGGTTGGTTCAAGCGTTTTCAGTCCGGAAATTTTGATGTCAAAGATGCAGCTCGCTCTGGTCGCCCTGTTACGGATAGTCGATGCTATTTTCAAAAAGGGGCCCAAGATATATCAGTATATAATATTAACGACATAGCTGAAGAGTGAGGGGTTGACCACAAAACAGTACTGACCACTAATATTTACAAAAGACTGTTTAGTGAAGTGCGTTTCAGAGATCAAACACACATCAATATTTTCTGTGTCTAAGACTACTTGCAACTCATGTTGATGTTGCAGCAGTCCGTTGGAATTCCAAGCCATTATTTTAAACGTGTTATTCATGTTGGATTTGTAATGCGCTTGATTCCAATTTCTCTAGTCTCTTGTCAAATGAGGATATGCACTTCAATATCTGGTTGAGCTTTTCCTCAAGACTTGATGGTTTTGGACTTGGTTTTACCGCTTGTGCATATGAGACACTTTTAGACGTATGTGCAGTTATTGCGGATGACGATGCAAACTGTGCACTTTGTGTTGCTGTCTGTTGTTCGGCGTTTTTAACAATTTGCTTAAAATGGTAATGGTAATGGCAATTTGCTTAAATTTGCATTGATATGGCCATTAGCCAACAGGTTCGTCCCCGAAAGGATCTGTCGACATGTTGGATAGATTACAAGAAGGCCTATGACTCGGTGCCACATACGTGGCTCATGAGGGTGCTGGAGTTGTATAAAGTAGATGCAACTCTGCGCACCTTCTTGATGTCATGTATGGGGCGATGGAGCAGGAGGACGGTCCTTCGCTATCCAGGATGTCGGAATATCCTGAGGAAAGCGAGCCGATAAGGATCGAGCGAGGCATATTTCAGGGCGATAGTTTGAGCCCGCTTTGGTTCTGCTTAGCCTTGAATCCTCTAAGCACACTGCTGGAGGATTCAGGTCTAGGCTATCGGCTGAGGAGAGGTGGTCAGGTTATATCTCACCTTCTGTACATCTCATCTATCATCATCTTAGTTGTTAAGTGTTTTTTTTTTTTTTTTTTTTTTAATTTTTTTGGATATTTGCCGTCCTTGTCGCTCGGTACTGACAATGTATGGCGCTAGTATGAGGTTGTGACTTCACTTCTTTTTTTTAAAACGGTTTTAACTTTAATATTTTACACTTTTCATAGTATTGTTTGCACTAATTGGGGACAAACATTTTTTGAGGTTAAAATTTAGAAATTGTCATCATCCCTATTCGCCAGTTATGTTTCAGTTACAGACACACTGGAAGTTAATAGTCCAAATTCTTTCTTTATTATGGATTTCTTGAATTTTGTCTAACCCCCGTTTGGTTATCAGCTACCTCTAAAACCATGAAAATGACACCCACGTCGAAATAAAAGGTCCTAAAAACAAAATGGTACAAAAAAACTACATACATTTTAGTAACGCCCAATTGTCCTTTCGCGTAGATGGATTCGCGCAAGTGTCTTTCACGCAAGTGGATTTGTGCAAGCGTCTTTCGCGCAAATGTCCATTCGCGTAAAAGTCCTTTCGCGAAGTATCTTTCGCACAAAAGTCCGTTCGCGGAAAAGTCCTTTGGTGTAAGTGTGTTCGCGCCAGTGTAATTCGCGGAAATTAATGGCTTTCGTACAAGTGTCCTACTACCCTTTTCAAAGAGATTCCACCAAATGAAGAATTTCTTCTCATTGCTAATCAAATCAAAAATATCTATTGCTTGACAGATTATCATAGAGAACCTGGTAGACACGGTGTTTGAAGGAGTCAACCATGTAGAAGAGGCTGTGGTAGCTCTCTACTCTCTCAACAATTACTCCAAACGGAAGAATCTCAAACGTGTCTTCAAAAGGAAAACTGCTGAGGTACGCTTTGAAAGACATAACTTTTTTTGTTGGTCGGCCAATCTCAACGGAGACTAGCCTTTGCGTGGGAGATATAGTGCACAATTGTGTGCGCAGACACAGGTGCACTCTCTTCCTATCTTAATCCAATGGGGCGGCAATATACTGGCTGGATTATTGAGACGGGTCCATAAGGGTAGGTAACTTAATCGTTTTAGCTACGGGAAAACGGTCTTAGGAGGATCCACAACTTTTTGAGAAATTTAGATCGACTTTTAAAGATTTTAAAAGCCTTCAAGAAAGTGGCCGATTTTCGCATAAATCGGCCACTTTCGCTGCCATCCTGTTTATTTTATGGATCAAAAAACACTATGGGGCTATCTGATTAAATAAGCAAATCTCACGAAGAAATTGTGGGCTTTACCTAAATCTGAAGACGGTTTTTTTTTATTAAGAATATTCAGGGCGAAGAAAAGTTATTCTGTACAATAATGTAACTTATCCTGACCATAACAAATAAGAACATACCAAAATCAAGGGCTCTGAAGGTAACTTTATTTTTGGTCTATTTTCGAAAGGTATCCCGACCACAGGCCTGCTTTTGAGACTTTTCAAATAAATTTTCGGTTCTCTCATCATGCTTGTATATGCTTGATTAAAAAAACCCTCTCCCCTTCCCTTTGCTTGATTAAAAAAACCCTCTCCCCTTCCCTTTTTGTCTGTGTATACTTTTTGTTGGATATATAAATGTCACGGTCAGATGATATAAATATTTATAACTTTTATCGTACATTTTTTATTTTGCTTTTTGTATTTCATGATAGGCAGCACCGGCACATAATCACACGTCAACGCCGGCTGTCGCTGGAAACCAACGGTGTGGCTCTGTTTAGCACCATTATAGCATTGCGCTGTGCGGTTGCGTGGATATGACAACTATTTTCTCCCAACTTGTTTTTTTTTGTGTTTTTTCTTTGCGTCTTGTTTACTGCAAATAAATGGTTTTTTTTTCTTTCATTCTGTCTAGATGTGGGCAATGTTTAGCGAAGAGGTGCAGGAGGTTAAGAAGGATATGGTATCGACACGCAGCATGGCCCCAGCCGACATGCCCAGCTTCGCGGGCAGAGCCGCCATACTCAGGATGCGGAAGAACAAACTCCTGTACCTTAAGAAAGTAAGTGCTACTTAAGGTTCGCCTTCTTATTTCTAAGCGGTCTCTCAGTGTCCTATCTAGTAATTTTTTCTCGCCTCGTCTTGGCCCAAAATCTCCGCGGCCAATCTTGTGGCTTCCTGAAAAGAGAGTTCCAAGGTCTGGATGACCAGCTGTCAAGACTTCAGGTTCTAAGCATAGAAAAAAAACATTATGCAAAACAAACAATAGACGTAAAAATTGACAAATTGACTTTAGTTTCGGAAGAAGGTGGCAATTTGTAAATATACAAGAACAAACCAAACCAAAGCCATCGTAGCGCATGCTTTTTTTTCAACTACGTTTTTACTTTTTAATTCGTGTAAGTACCACTACTTACTATGTAAACATAACAACATCAACATCATCACCATATAACCTGTTAATGAAGCCAACTGAAAAACTACTCGATCAAAGTTAACGAAATTGATAAGGGAACGTCACGCGGTCGTCTTGTACGATTTGAAAAAGAATCATGTAAATCGGCACAGAAATCACTGAGAAATAGAGCTCTACTAAAACTTAAAACTTACAAGTAATTGTATTTTTCCAACAGGTAATGACAGATGCGTCCGCATGGCTGCTACCGTGCAGCAACTCTGAAGACGTGATCATGCACGTGAACAGGCTGATGGGAGCCATCGATGTCGCCGTCAGGGAGATTTGGATCTCTTGGACGGTATGTCATGACTCATGACGTGGTATGGGACAAAGTTACATATGCAACTCGCAGTCGTGGCGTCATCCATGGATTTGCGACGGTAGTAATCCCCGTTTTTTGAAAGGTTAATACAGAGATAGATAGACAAGCTCATGTCAAGTGAATTGGTTAACACCATGTACCAAAGCCTTTCAGGATAGGTTATAGGAAGCAACCCTAGATGAGTTTGCATAACAGTAAGTGACCAATTATTTAGAAAGCACTTCACGGTCCATGAAATGGTCCTCGTTCCTGAATCCAATCCTTCGCCGGATAAAGTACTCCTGGGCCATAAATATTTAAATAGAAGATATTTAGATATTTATGACCCAGGAGTACTTTACCTTGATCGTAACAGTCGAGTGAGCTGGTCGAGCGAAAGATGAACTATTGGGGTGCTCTTGTTTTGACGAATGTCTAGTTCTAGACAAAGCCGGCATTTATTTGGATTCAGAACCATTTATTTGCGAATGTATCAAGGGTATCTTCTAGAAAACCTTCCTGAAGCAATTCAGGAGTTCCCACCACTTCGTCCATCACCAAATCACGAGGTGTGATCAATCTAACGTCGCTATCCTCATCAGACGTCGTACGTACGCTTTCCAGTCCATCTTCACCTCCTGTCCAAGAGGACTAGTAAATATCTTAATCAGTCACTGATTTGTAAGGCCTCACCTGTAATAGCTTTGCACGGTGTGACATATCAGTCCCATGCAAACAAAAACAAAATTACACACTATCATAATCATTCAAAACGATTTGTAGGTAACCTTTTAACCAGTTTTATTTAAAAAATCGAACACATTTTTGTGTTTTTATGAATTATATAACATCTGTAACGTTCAGTTTCTTTCTGAGTTTATCTTGGACATTACTGACCTCGGTGAAGAAAAACATCGAGAGGGAAACCAGCAGGGCTAACATGACAAGCGCGAGAACGCTCGATATCTCGTTTTCTCGAAATTTGTCTACGATTTTGACGTCATCCTTACACCTAACATGACCGCCAAGCTCGAGTAAACTCGAAAAAGGCACTTTGACAATTCTGTATCTCGCGACGAGAAACCGATGTAGCAACTTATTAAAAACAAATTATTTTTATCACTGCAACATCGGTCGATTTTACGCATGGAATAAGTATGTTCTGTATTGATTTAACGTCCACCTCTTTAAATTTTTGTTTATTTCCATAAAACCGACTTTTTTACTGTTTTTCTTTGGCATGCTAAAATTAAAATATACAATTAGTGGCACTTATTATACTCACTAGATAATCCACCACAATTGATAAATCGGCCGAAGGTCACTATTCGACAAAGCGAAGGTTGATATTGTAACAATCACCATAAAACACATGATATTTCTTTTACTCACCAACTTTGCGGACTTAACTGGCGATTTTCGTAATTATGTTGCGTAGGCAGGTACAGCCATAACTCCCTAGATTTCGATAATCACCATAATTGACAAACTAGACTGATTATTACTGCACTTGATGCTCATCTACGTAATAGTGCTTCCCTGCGTCAAACTTTCTCTCGCGGCCGCCGAAAGGAACTACATTCCAATGTGTATACGAGTAGTAGGCTGTTTAAAACTAAGTATTTTCATTCAATTCAATGAAATCAATTATGTCAATTCAGTATTTCAATTAAATTTTTTCATGTTGTCTAATAGAACTAGAACGAAAATAATTATAATTATGAATTTGCCATGTTATTTTCGATATATATATTTTTTTTTTGTATCATAATTTTGTCTACTCTTCTCGTCGTCAAAATCGAGGACGACTAAATTAGAGAAAATCACGATTTTCTCATGTTGAATTGTCAAAATGCGAGATAAATTAGGTGGTCATGTTAGGGTTTAACGAGAAAACATCAAGTTTGACAGAACAAGTCAAGTATTTTGTATGGCAGTGCTGTCAGAAAACGAGTAAAGTGACGGTATAGACGCGACGAGAAAATACGAGAGTGAGTAATTGTCGCGTCTGGCATGTTAGCCCTGCGAGTTATAGTTAAAAATATCAATCTGAAATCGCCAACCCGTCTTGAGCAAGCGTGGTGATCAATGCTCGTGCCTTCTCTGTATGAGAACAGGCATTTGCCCTGCAGTGGGACAATAATAGACTAGTATTATTATTATTATTACCTTCAGTTGAAATGGCAGTCATGTCATTTGGTTTAATTATATAGGATTTTCATTTTATTATTTTATTTTTCTTTTATTCGTTTATTTTATATTTTGTGAATGTGAGAACGTTGCTGGCCTTGTAGACCGTAGATTTTAAAACTGTCAACAAGTACCATAAGCTTAAAAATAAACCATTATTTTTAAGCGTTACTTGTTGACAGGCCTACACTGTCCTCCCACACCTATTAACACTGTCATTTGAAAACATTGTAAAAGTCAATTATTTTTAAAAGACAAACCGTGGAGTTCCTTGCTAGCTCTTCTCCATAGGAAACGACCATTTGGAACCGTGCATCTCCAGCTTCTGACGTTTCATAAGTGCCCATGTAGGTTTATGTGATATAAAATATTTTGATTTTGAGATATCACTAAACTACTACGTGTCTGAAATAATCTCGTTTTTTTTTTTACCAAAATCTGTCACAATATGCTTGTGTCTACAGCACAACGTGGACGAAAGATGTGGTGTAGGACTCAACAGGACCCTGATGAGAAAAAGCGTCGAGAATCCTGGTCTCTTAGAATGTAACATTGATTCGTAAGTACTTAAGTACCGACATACTGATGGGTCATCATAACATGCTATTATAATTGATGGTGAAAAAGCGAAAGTTCCTTCGAAGGTCGTTAATCGAATGATTTATTTATTACATTCAGATCTATTCTGGAACTCTGCCATGAAGCAGCACACTGGGAGAACTTATGCATGGACATACCGCTGCATGTTTATCAGGTAAAACTGACTGAAGGTTTATGCACACACGTCAGTCACGTCAATGACAAGTCGTCGATCAGTTACGTCAAAGAATATACTCGTAGTTACGTAGAAGTTGCAGGACGTTGACTACACACATGAGTGACGTCACTACCGGCGCGTCTCAGTCGACGTCGCGTCACCGGCATGTCAAAACTTGTTTTGCTACGAACGAAACATGGATAAAGAAAAAATATTGAGGCGTTGCTATGACTGACTGACTATCTGCTCTCACACGTCGAAATTGAAGTGACGTGACGTGTGTGCGCGTGAACCTTAAATAATTGTATGAAAGACTAGCTAGCTAATGCTCCGTTCCGTTGCGATGCCTCTTTTTAAACTACCCCTGTATTAGAGCTAACAAAACAAAAGAAAAACTCGATTCGGTTTAGCCGTTTTTGGACTAACAAACAGCAATTGATTTTTACATGCCTTTTTTTCAAACCACTCCTGTGTAAGTGCAAAAAAAAAACAAATAAAAATCAAAATGGATCGGTTTAGCCGTTCTTGAGTTTCAGCGAGACTAATGAACTGTAATTGATTTTTATTAATAAGATTACAGAGTAGTGACAGAACCCTCGGACTTCTATAATATAAATCAAAGGAATACCTAATGCGATTAGAAGTCAAAGTCATGCTTAAAATCACTATATTGTCAACTTGATTGACTTGGCTAAACACTTGACGGGTTGAAGGTATCAAAAGCAGGCTGAACGCCCTCAAAATGGTAATATTATATTGTAGAGATAATGGCAAAAAATAACTGTAGGTACGGTAATTAAAAAAATTTGCTATTCCCCAATAGCAAAATGTCACGGGGTGTTCGATACGCCCTGTTTCGATTCAATAATTAGCATTACATAAGTATTAAATTTTTTAAGTATATCATCGTCGTCGATCATGTCTAACTTTTTAATGGTTCTACACCGCCACATACGAACTAACGAAGCGTCACACTGACGTCACCCAAAATCCTGCATCGCACAAGCAGAGTTTACCGTGCAGTACAACTTCCCCGCATCTATCGTCGGGCATTTGCCCTTGTCGTGAAGCAAGCGACGCTTCGTATTAAAAGCGTCGCGGCGTGCCTACAGAAACATACATAGAAACCAATCACATGCGCGCATAGCACGCGTGCGCCCAATGATTATCAATTCACGATTTTCCACTGCCATGTAAGCAGCCTGAATGAGAGGCCCGTAGTTACGGGCCGCCGTAAGACATCCGCGGCCGGGGGCATAGCCCTGGCACCGCACGCAACGCCCCCTTACGGGGGCGCTGCGATATTGATACGAGAGCATTTGTCCACTACATACGACACCGGAGGATCCTCCCTTTTCTATAGAGGATGAGTGAACTCATATCTCATACCTCTATATGATGATTCCCAGGTTTACGCAAAGGGGGTGACTGTAAACTACGTGTACGAAAGTGTGTTGGCTGTCGTGAAGGGTTACAACAAGATACTGGACTCGCTATCCGATGAGGAGAGACTACTGTTCAAGCCGCTGATCATAGTAAGTTATTCCTCATCATCATTGCAACCGAGACATCCACTGCTGGACTTGGGCCATCCCCAAGAATCGCCATTTCAACAGTAAGATGCTTCAATAAATCATGATGAACGTTTACTCACTTGTGCTTGAGGACAACCATCTTTGTATGCAGACCATCTTCGTATGCAGACCATCTTCTTCGTCGTTCACAGACTTCTGAGGATCGCGACCACAAATAGGCCGCCTCCCAAGGTTAGCGGTCTTCCGTTGGTTTGCTAGGTATGTGTTTGGTACACATTGCTGTTGGTTGGTTCAACATATTTGGTGATTTAGAGTCCGACCGAAGATAGATTTTATTTGGGTGCAAAACGAAAGTCGGTCTGATTTACATTTTTTGCCGAAGATTAAAAACAAAAATATGATTTTTACTCGTTTTTCTTTGGTGAAAAGTAGAAGAAATGTAGCGTCAATGTTTTAATAAATCACACGAAACGTTATACTTTTCTCAAAGACACTATTGTTACCGAAATAATCAAACATTCTGATATAAGAAAGCTATACATATATTCTTATTGTGCTTTTCGTTGTTGCACTCGTAACTATCGAATTTCTCAGAATAAATGAATTGAAAGTATTGATTTTCCACTACCAATATATTTTTTTCTGGCCACGTAATATTTTTTGTTTATTTTTTTCCTTTAAAATTGGTATTTCAGCCGAAAAATAAACGTAATTCGGTCGGACTCTAGTGATTATTCAAGACTCCCTGGGCTTCCATCAAATGAGCCTGAAGAATATGTCAGCGTGTTCTAGATCTAAATTATTTATTGTTTTATGCAGCCGCGTATACAATGACGCGTTCGAAGGAAATTGCTATTACATAAAGGTAGGCACATCGCAAGCTTAGATACAGTCACAGTCGATTTACACTACAGTTTAAATAATTTTATTGGGCTTAATACCTACCATTTTTTTTGTTTATTTAACAGACGGTTTAGAACCTCCTTTTTTTTGCAAAAAAAAGAACCGATGTAAATTTATAATAATACAAACCCTGATCTACATAAATATTTACCTACAGACACGTGCTGAAAAGCAGTGCAACGATAATATTTGTCATTTTAGAATATGGATGATGACTAATATTAAAAATGTTCGAAAAAATCATGTAAGGTCAAAGAAAGGCATAGTGGAAATGAGATAATCGAAAAAATCTGTAAATATGAAGCTGCACGCTTTAAATGGAAATGGAGGGGATTATTCCCGTCCTTGTCGCGTGGTATAGACAATGTATGCCGCTAGTATGAAGTTACATGGTGGTGACGTCACTTCTACGATAGTGTTGTCCTTGTCAAAACGTTTATAACTTGGCAATTTTTAAAGTTTTTCCACTTTTTCTATATTTTTTTAGCACTATTTGGAAACAAATATTTATTTGAGTTAAAAATTAAAATTAAAACAAAATCCGTATTTTAGTTATCAAATAAAAGTATCTGTATTTGTTGCTGTACGAACTATTCCTGCCTATTAGGATGCATTACTTAAAATCCAATCGAATGTTTTCACCCTGGTATTGCACTTTTGTAGGAAACAGCTGTTTATTTTTTTTATTACTACGCAGGGGGGTCCAGAATCATGTACATAGTCCATGGAAACAGTTTGTGCGTCGATATCCCCCCCCCCCCCCCCCCAGTAAAGAAGCAGAATAATCACCAAAGGCTGATCTTCTGTTAACTTGTATGTATTTCATCATAATATGTTTTATCTTCTCGCAGATTGCCTTATCTGTTCTACACATTATAAATAAAGCACTTATCATGTTAGCCCACGATTCTCAACCGCTCGGCTCAACACCGAGAGTTGAAAATCCAGTGCGTGATAAAATTCCGCCGCGATATTTTTACGTCCGTGCGAACGTGGGATTATTGCTAGATATCGTTGTATCATTTCGATTGAAATTTAAACCTTAATTAAATGTGTTTTGAGGTCACATGACTGACACTTCGCGTCGCCCTTGAATTGAACATATTATTTTCAGCATCAAAAACTGCAATTAATTTATAACAACATAATTATTTATTCTAATATCACATGATTTAGTTGAATCGCAACTTAGCTAATAAATTAATTAAAATGAATGAATTGACATTTGAAATAACATAAATATTAAAGTAAAAATAAGAATAAATGTCGGTAACAGTAAATAACATCATCAAAATTACCAGAACTATCTGAGCACTTATAAATGCGAAAGTATGTTTGTATGTTACGCTTTCACGCCGAAACCGCTGAAGGGAGACCATGATTTACCAGATAGACCATGACCTGGGTAAGGACATAGCCTACTTTTCATCCTGGATGGCAGACGAAGTCACAGGCAACAGCTAGTAATCCATAAAATGCGAAAGTAATTATGTTGGTTTGTCTGCTTGTTACATTTTACGCCTACACCACTGAACTGATCGTTATGAAATTTGACAGATGACCTAGAGAAGGACATATGCTACTTTTTACTCAGGATATTTGTAAAAAAATGATGAAATACAGACTACACGCAGACGAAATCGCGGACAAAATCTAATTATAAATAAATTCAACTATAGGAAGCAAACACACAACCAAATGGTCCTCCATATCATCCTGTTCCACCATCTTCATGCAACAAGGGCAAGGTGTCTTCGTACCAGTCTCATTGAGCTCCTGGGACTCATCAAGGATGTCGTCCTCATCATCGTCATTCGAAGTACTTGCATTATTATCATTGTAAAAGCTTGTGCTGGCACCTTCTTCGGGTATTGTACCTTTATTATTAAAGAACATCGAACATTCATCTAAATGTTCTTGTACTGGTTTTTCAAATTTTGTACCACAACATGGACACCTCTGGCCAAAGACCTCGTTGCTGGGGCCTGCTTTCACTTCATCTTCCTGTGCATCTTTCCCTAATTCATCTCCTCTGTTTAATGTAATTAAGCTAACTGTATTTCCTCTTCTGTTACCATATGCTTCTAATTGTTCCTCAATTTCGTTAACCAATGATACCACTTGCACTTGTGATTCAGTCTTTCTTCTGCCTTTATCTGCATTTCTTGTGACATCAAAATCTAAATGAGTCAAATCTATAAGATCGTTATCAGTGCTTTCTGGAAGATATGGCATTGGTTTAAATGCAGGAACGGGTAGAACACACAGCTGTTTTACTTCTGGTTTTGAACTATTTATTTCTTTTGATTTAGTAATAACTGATTTTACTACGTTATTAATAACTAAATCTAATTTAGTCAAATCTATAAAATTATTATTATTACTTTCTGGTAATGTCGTTAATTCAGCTTTTGGTCGTATTACACCTATTATTTCTTTCAGTTTAGGTTTATCTACAGTTTGTGTATCTGGTTCCCTTAGACTAGGTTGAGTTTCTTGAACACTTTCTATACCATCCTTGCTCAGTTTCTCAATAATATCCATATTCAAACATTCATCCAAATGTCTATTGATTTCTTTCTTACTAAACTTACCGCTGCAAACTGGGCAATCAAATAATTCCACTTTAACATTAACTGCAACCAGTTTTTTATTATTATTTGACTGTGTTAACTTGTAATCATCACCATATACATCTTTTAATATTGTTGTGGCATTAAAGTAGTCTTCTATTTTCCTCATTTTTGTGGGAGGAGATTGTAAATTATTGGTAGAATCCACTGATTTATGTTTAGGATTAGAAACTGCTACTCTTCTTGCAGGTTCTTTAAAAGTACCGGTGTCTTTACTTTTAATAGGCTTCTTAAGACTAGGATCAGCTTTTTTCATAGGCTCCTTTGTAGTTATTTGTTTGTTAGCCCATATATTTCTCATTGTTTCTGTCACATCTGCAGTATAATGTTTGCTTCCTGTATTTAAAGTATTGCCACTCCCAGTGAAGACTGGTATAGGTTTTGAGGGTGGTTTAGGAGCTATAATTACTCCTTTTTTTCTAACTGCCACAGTTTGTGTATTACTTGTGTTAGTTTTAGTGTTGGCTGTGACATTAGTAGAATCTTTTAATACAGGTTTTGTAGAATTATTACTATTTGGTACATTATTAATAGTTTTGATGTTATTAGTAATATATTTAGTGATATCTGAATTTGGTTTAGTGGTATTATTCCTTTTGTCTTTGGACTTTTGTTGTTTTTGTGGTTCTTTTATTTTTATGAACTTGCCTCCACATCTTCTGAGGTGGTCGTTCCACCAATAGTCACTGGGCCCTGGTGCCCTGTTCATAGAGCGTCGAACTATGCCAAAGTGCGGCCTTATCTTCTGACAGGGGCCATTGCAACGCCACCAGTGAGTTTGGTAAATTTGCACCTGAAATTATATCAGAGAACATTTACATGACATATTATACTGACTTGAAATGAATTTAACAGATGAAAGTGTTATCAGGCTTATTACTTGAAGATTTTTTTTATTTTGAATTAACCTAAATCTTTCTACTTCTTTGATTGAACATAGGTCTCCCTAGAGATTTCAACATCTCTTTCTAACAGAGGTATGGTAATTTAGATACATTGTATACTTGTGTTTTTGGCTTTATTTGCAGCTTTTGTGGACAGAATATTAATTCAATCATGTCATTTGGTTTTAAACAGTTTTTAATTTTATTATATGATTTTTCTTTTATTAGATTCTTTTAATTTTGTGAATGTGAAAATCTTTTAGGCCTACTAGGGTGTAGATCTAGAGACCATTTTCTATTTTGTTAAGTACCTGGTACTTGTTGACAGGCTTAGAATGTCCATACCTATTAACACTGTAATTTGAAAACATTGTAAAAGCCAATTATTTTTTAAACTACACAAAAGTAACCATGGAGTGTCTCGCTTGCTCTTCTCCATAGGAAACAACCAATTAGAACCATGCACCAAGCTTCTGATGTTTCATTAGTGTCCATGAGGGTTTATGTGTTTTTTATTAGATTTGATTTGTTATCCAAGACGAATGGGTTAATAGAAATAGTGTTTACTGGAATTATACTAACCTCATCATGAAAACTGTGGTAAATAGTAATGTTTAGGCCTGCACACTTGTTGATCCTGTGCATATGAGCTTGGAAGTTAGGTCCGTGACCATCTCTGTTTTGGTCTCTGTTTGTCACAAAGAGGAATGCATGTATCATCTCATGGAGCAGGGTCTCGATGAGATCCTTGCGTGGGCGCAGCTTCAGCAGTGGTTCACTCAATGCAATGTCACAGAGACCACCACTGCCTTCATACCTAAAATAAAGCAGTTAAACTAATATTAGACTTCCCCTGGTCCCTTGTACAAAAATTTTAACGAAAGAAAAATATACTTGAAAAAGTATTATTTATTTGAAAGCAAAAAAAAAGGGGAAAATAATTGTTATGAAATTCCATCTAAATTAAGTAATGGTTGTAAGTAAGTAAGTTTTTATTTGTTGAAACATGGTGTAATCCATGTTTAATACTGCTTTCCATCAGCAAACCTAAGGAAGATGTTTTTGTCATGGCTGCAGAGCGTACAGTACAGGCTGATGTCAGAGTAGGTTATTACAGTCATATTCCCTATTGCTCATCTACTCACTCTTAAAACCATCTGACATTCATCCACTTCTTGATAGATGAGCTGATTTTTAAGAAGTTTTGTCTTGGACAGCATGTTTCAAATTGAGTTGCATTTAAGTAGTTGGCCACAGACCGGTGGTAACACTTTGATCTTAAGATGGCCTAGCGTAGCACAGAGTTCCAATGGACTATAAAACCAGCTCTACTGATTTTGTTCCCAGTACCACTGACGCGGCTTACCGTACACAAACCATTTCTGGTTCAATTGATCAGGAACATTAATTATACTTACGAGCATACGCCTGCACAGGAGTACATTCTTTTACTCCATCTTACCACGGCTCTGCTGACCGATGGTAACACTTTGATCTTAAGATGGCCTAGCGTAGCACAGAGTTCCAATGGACTATAAAACCAGCTCTACTGATTTTGTTCCCAGTACCACTGATGCGGCTTACCGTACACAAACCATTTCTGGTTCGATTGAGCAGGAACATTAATTATACTTACGAGCATACGCCTGCACAGGAGTACATTCTTTTACTCCATCTTACCACGGCTCTGCTGGCGAGTTTTGTCCAGAAAAACATTTTATCAAAGTGTATAAACAACGAATGCACATTTGGTGTTGGGTCAATCAGTTCTAACTCAGGATCGCCTAGATTCATTTTAATTTTTTTAGTAACAAATAAAAGATAAGTAAATAAATCATTAAACAATTAGTACTTTGGGCGAAATCACTACAATCATTGTTGTGTTGACAAATTCGATTCAAATTTTTTGACGTTCTTTCTGACATTGGTTTTTGACAGTTGCGTTTCATTTATTGTTTACAATCCTTAAAAAAATAACTAAAGTGAATCTAATATTTTATAGGATTCTAATTTTTTATCAATATGCTGTGTGTCACTTTTAATTTAAATAATTTTAAATACAGTATTCAGAGTAAGAAAGCTACTTAATTTGCACCGTTTGCGAACGCAAATGTGAGACTGCCAAATGATAAAATACACTACTAAATGGTAATATTTTAATTCCAGGCTTGTGAGAAAAAAGTGCAACCAGGGATTACGAAACTGACGTGGACTTCTACAATGTCTGATGCATATATTGCAGATTGTGTTGTGCAAATCGGAGAAGTAACTATTTTTGGATTTCAGTAGTTAAAAATTACACCTTACACACACACAATAACACACACAGAATAATAATTCTAAAAATAATTTATATTTTCAGCTTCAAGATTTTTTAACTACATACAAAAACTGTAATGTTAACTTAGTGAAAATTATGGAAAAAATTTGCGACACGCCATTCATCGAATTTGATATTTATAACGTTTTCGATTTAGAAGTTTTACGTTCTTCAATACGGAAAATGGAACAAACCGCTATGGATGATATCCTAGAAATGTATAAAGTTATAGTGATTTATCTCATCATTGTTTACGAGGGTTTTGAAGCCTATATTACTCAGGTATATTATATTATTAATATACATCAATATTTAGGGATATTGTGGTGCAGTTATTTACTATTGCATTTTATGGAGCTTTGATAGTGAGATCTCCATAACAATAAAGAAAAATAAATCAGAAAACAACATACCTGTTATCCCTGAAGGGATAAGCAGATGTATAGGTACCTGTAGTACGCCCACATTTTCACAGTTCTATTCAAGTCCTTAGTAAAAAGCGGGCGAGCCTGTTGTCATCACCTAGGCACAAATCCAATAATCAGAAATAAATACGGTTGCTTTTTTAATTAAAGATGGCAGAACATTGGATTAAATACGTGAGAAGGTTTGATATGCTTCTAGAAGATGCTTTGAGATTAAGCCTCAAAACAACTATGCAAAACATGTACAAGTGTGTTCATGGAGATGGTAAGTGGTGTTGTAATATATCAAAAAACATTTAAAAACTCAAATATAAAGACCAAAGAAAGACCGTACGGTGTACCGCCGCCGCCGCCGCCGGTACCACTCTTTGGACTATTAATAATTGACGCCAAGCCATTCTAGGCGTTGTGTTAATAAAGACAATCGTTTACAATGGAGTGTCCTCAGGCCAGTGACAAAGAGAATCCAATTGGAACGATTTTTTATTTTTCGGCGCCAATACCTTCCCCCACCACCTGCGCATTGGATTGGCTTGTATAATGAATGGCCATAGTGTGAACGCTTTCTTCTCCGGGCGCACGTGTTACATGTGTTGTTTTGTTTTTAATTTTGAGTGATAAATTATAAAATAAATAAAGTTTCGTCAATTTTGCACTTTCCATTCTACCGCCCTAATGGCTTGGCTTAGTGGAATGACTAATCAATTAGCACCGTGTAAATGGTTCGACCCTTGATCCAGCTGCCATAATTACGAGAGCCTTGGGTTCGAGCCGAAGCTCTTTTCTACTTTAATAATATTTTTTGAAGAATAAGAAATAATAAAATACTAAATTACATTGTTTTATGATACTCACAGGTACAATGGCACCGTCACCTCTAATAAAAATGAATCTCTACCTCTCCGGAAAAGAAATTTTATACGTACCTCCAAAATTTGAGATCCAAGATACATTCACGACAGTTCTTGAAGAAATAATCGTAATAATGGCTACGGTCCCTCGTCTGTATGAAAAGTTTTCTCTTCCTGCAGGAGGATTAAGAAAGTTTAACGAAGCTATAGCTAAGGACCAAGATTGTAATAAGCTCCAGAAGTATATTGATGAAGGTAAACTACTTTTATCTATAGATACATAAATTCATGCCTTATTCGGTAGGCAAAACGCTTGCAGAACTCCACCTGCTACGATCCGTACATACTCGTAACATTACATTCCAACCTCTTGGTTAAAAATACATTCTACAAGTCCCTATGTACCTAATGTCAATATAATATACAAAACAAACAAAGAAAAATGTTTTTTTATAATTATTTATAAAGAAAACAAAAGCAATTTTTGTTATGGTCGAAGACGATAAGATTTTAGGATGAGATTTTTACAGAAAAGATCGACTGCTCTTTAACTCGTGTCATCACATGCAGCATCGCGAGAGCTCGCTGAACATCGCAAGAACTCGTTCTGAATAAATATAGTATCTCCGTTTAATCGCTGGTCATACTTGAGCTACGAAACTCGCGCTCTCTACACACTATTCCAAAATCCTAGTCTATTGACAGAAATTTAAATCCCCATGATTCGCAGTGTTCCTGTAATCGTAAAAGTATACAATAATCAAAATTTTCAGAAATTGAATATAATATGAAAAGAGTGCACGAACATATGGAAATGTGGGAGCCTTACATGCATATCTGGAAAGTGAACAAAGATGAGTTTCTGAAAAATTATCGAGCAGAAAATCATACTGCAGAGGAATTTGATTATCTTATTATTAACTACAGCAATCTTGCAAATTCTGTCCAAGTGCAAGAAACAGTTAACCAGGTACTTAGTTTATAATACAACTTTTTTTTAATAACGGTACTTTAATAATTTACTTTGCGTAATGTAGTCTGTGGATCAAAAAAATTATGAATATTGATCTGCTCTGTGCGTTTTATTGGTGCTCCAGAAATGAAATCTCTGCCATCATTGTACGAAGTGATCGAACCAAAGTATTTATTTCCCAGATTCATTTTATTACCCTTAACTCAAGCGAATTAAAGAAATCCATCATAGCACACTGTATTGTTTGGCAAACCAGGTTGGGAGAATTACTGAGAACCATTACAGAGGCTGACATTGATGTTGTGTATGCATATGTTGAAAAGAGCAGCGAAGAAGCTATGAAGGTACTACGCAAACATATTTAATAAATTGATGTTATCTTATGCGGCTGCTGAGACCCTCAAGCGGCGCAAATACTGTAACCTTATGGGTAACTACAGTTTTGAGCCGTTTGGGGTCGAAACGCTTGGGTCATGGGGCCCGAGTGCGCATCTAATTTTTAAACAAATTTCTCACCGACTAGTCGACACTTCACGTGACCAGAGGGCTGGGTTGTTCTTTGGACAAAGAATTAGCATTGCCATTCAGCGTGGCAATGCTGCCAGTCTTCTGGGCACTTTTCCAGATGACAGCGATGCGGACGAGTACTTCGACGCCTGAGTATTTTTTATATTAATTTGTATAGGTAGTTAGTTAGTTGTTTAGTAATTTAATTTAGTTATAAATATGTTGTTATATTACGTATTAATTAATAAAAGTCAGTAAGTAAGTTAAATAAAAATTCAGCAGTGTTATCTTACTTTTAATATTTGAGGTGTACCTACACATATGAGGCATCGTCCTAATAAAACGCGAATGCGTGATCATCGTAGTTTCGCGCGAATTTTACTCGTACGAACGCGCGATCAACCATATTGAACTCGAATAGGTGTCCTAACGCTCAATCGCTCGACGCTGTCACGCGACTCAAAATGTTTGTAAATCTATTCGCGCGAAATTAGTTCGTACGAACACCCGATCAAACATATTGAATTCGAATAGGTGTCCTAATTGAAATTCGCGTGTACGCGATGATCGCGCATTCGCGTTCTATTAGGACGATGCCTGATTAGTATTGATTTTAGCGTGATTTAAAATAATAAAACCGCAACCCCTTATTATTCATGATACATACGCTAACATAATGTTTATTTCACAGATGCCTGGTGATTTAAAAGAGCTCCAGGTAGCCATAGATACTTACGACCGTTTAATTTCGGAATTAGAAAAGACTGAGAAAACTTTCCCTCCGATAACAGACAAAATTAACACATTGGGTAATTTATTTTTATTTTTATATTACTTAGGTAGAGGTTCTTAATTTGATCTGAGTGTAAGAGGTACTAAATATGATCTGAGTGTAGGAGGTAAGAGGTACAAAATCTGATCTGAGTCTTGAAACTAAAGAAAAAACTGCCATTTGAATTGATTTTCCTTTCACTTTTCAAATACCTAAGTACTTGACATTGGAAATCTATGGAAGAAAGTTCAGAACATAAAAAATGTGAATGAAGAATTGCATATTATAAAAAGAAACAAACATTCAGCCTTTTAGTGTTATATTTCTTTTGAAATCATCTCCTGAAGCCTTTTTTTTATGCCACATGGTCAGGGCGCAACGTGTTTTTTTTCAAGATATTATTTATTGACTTCGACAATCCGCCTTTTTTATTTAATAAAAACAACACCTAGCTTTTAAATTTTGGGCGACCTACACGTTTTAAATCCATCCAGCCGTTAGGAAGCTTCGAATGTATTAAGAATCCCATACATAATCTTTTTCACGATATATATACTCGTACGTGAAAAAAATATCACTTTATCTTTGATGTCGTGCAGTCGAAAATTAGAAGGCTGAAGGTAACGGCAAAAGAGAATGGAGAGGGTATGCTCAGAGTTTTCTTGCGAGATCGAATCGTAAATGAGGAAATATGCAGAAGAACAATGTTAACCTACATTGCTCGAAGAATTATCAAGGTTATCATAATTTATGTTAGCTCAGCGTAGGATCGCGATGGCCTCAACTCGACCCGTACCCTAATTGCGTAATACAAAACCAATCGGAATCTGAATCGTTTTGAAACAGATTGCTAATCCATTGCTTCATAAGTTTGATAAAAATCTGCTCAACAATGCACAAAACGCAATGAATGTTGTTGAACTGTCAAAATCAAACGGATTAATCGTAATCGTTTACGAAAATGTGTTACGCAATTAGGGTGCCGTTTAACATTCAACTCCAGCGCACACTAGTAAGCATCGTTACGGCATTGAGATTATTGCTCAACTCGCATACACCGAGCCTGTGACCAAGTTTACGTCAGGGCGTCGCGTCGTCGCGTCGTCGCACAGTGTACCGCGTAGAACATGCTAGGTGGACAATATTATTTTATGATATTTAACGATGCTTTTATATATAAGTAGTCATGTTGAGGCAATATTAATAGTTTTTGGTATGATTTTGTAATAAAAAACAAAAAAAATATGTAAAAACAGAAAAAAATATTTAAAAATAATAAACAAACAACAAAAATGCATTAAATAAATAAATACCTACTGTACAAACTAACTTAACCTAAACCTAATCATCAGAATCATCATCAAAATCTTCTGGTGAATCGTCATCATTTTGTGGTAATGTGCGACAATATGATGACGCTTCCGGTCTTGATGCTACTATGGTCGGGCTTACGATTAACTTTAATACTTCTGCACATATTTTTTCCGGCTTTTTTCGGGGAATCTCACGAAGGCCATTGATCAAAGGGTCAGATGTTATTATTAACATGGACAGCAAGTCTCTATTCGTGGCAACACGTGAGCACTTACGGGTGTTGTACTCCCTAAATCTGCGGCAATCTTTGTTACGTGCTTCTTGAGCCTCTTCGGAAAGTTGCCCAATTGGAAGCAATGCTGCTTTGATGACCTCAGTACTGTGTACTAATATTCTATCTCGAATCTATATAGTATGCTAAGGCTTCGTCACTACTTAACTGCCTAGGATTAACAGGAACTGGTATTTTCTTTGGACTTAATAATATTATCTGGCCTTTCACTAATGTCTCTAATCACATGGGCAACTTTTCTTTGCCCTGCTGAACGCATAGCAATTTCGGCAGCAGTCACTAATTCACTGGCACGAGATCCACGACTCGACGTTTCTTCGTCTTAAACGACGATTCCTCGAAATCTTTGCGAGGTCTTCCTGCAGATGTCACAACCTCACTCGATGTTGAAGGTTGTGGGGCTAAAGAACTCACAGTAAACTGTATGTCTCCTTCATCCAGCCAAGTCTTATTTCTAATTAAAAAACGCTCCTTCGATTTTCCCGAAGCCAACCATTTGGCTTCAATCTTAGTAGAAAAGTTGGATATTTTCAACTTTATTTCTCTTTGGCTGCTTTCAGTAATGTCACCAAAGTGAAATTTTGAAGAAAGATAGTCATAAATACGCGATCTTTTATCATTCTTCGTGTGTTTCAACCACTCTTCAAAAAATGCTACCCTTGAAATAGAGTTAACGTGTTCTGAAAAAAAAAAAAAATATGTTGTACTGAAGTGTGCTGAACAATATGTGTATTTTTACAAACTACACAGTTATACCTGCAATATATCTAAAAACTAGCCCGAATAGAGGCTAATCAATGTATTTCCTGAACGTTCAAAGTTTTGTTTATGAAAAAAATTACGCAAAAATTTATGCATTAAGTTAAAAAAATGCTAAAAATTCATTTTAATAGATTCTGATAAAAATAATATATTAAATAATAGTACATACCCTCAGTATTAATATCCATCACAAAAAACTTTCACAATATCACTATAAACCACTATGAGATGTGCACAAAAGTGTCGCTAAATTGCAACTGATTGACCGGAACGCTTGCATTAAACTCATTACCTGACTTCTGAACTCTATGACTCATCAGTTAAGCATTTGAAAAACCACTTTTTCTCGGAATTTGGAGTTTGGGGGTGTTGTTTGTGTTATGCAATTAAGATTTCCTGGAAATGAAAACTTGAATTTTGTCCACCTAGCATGTTCTAGGCGAAATACTGTGCGTCGCCTTGTAGGTGCTGATTGGCTCCACTTTCGTGCACTCTGGGTTTACGCCTGCTTGACGACAAGCCAGCCCATGAGGCGAAGTGATGCTGAACTAGTGCCAAGCTGACACTATGTGTGACAGAGTTGTCGATGTGGCTACGCTTGGAGGAGGCTTATGTCCGGGGTCCATCCGGCACCTTTCAGCTGAAATGAAGATTATTTATTAATTTATTATTATTTATTTATTTAAACTTCTCGGTACAAAATAAAAAGGTGTAATTAATGCCTTAGGCATTATCTACCAGTCAACGAAGGGTGGTGAATCAATGTAATGGAAGGCGCTCTGTTTGAAAGGCTATAATAATAATAAAAAATAAAAATGGGGAAATAAATTAAATTAATTAAAAGACATGCGAGGGTCAAGGCTTTTTAAATTCATTCGTTTGTTGACATGCACATCACATTGCCATTTCATATTTTTTGTTACAGAACTGTAAAAAAGAGTTTTTTTTTTGTAATATGGGTTTTGCCTGAATTAATTTTTTTTTTTTTTTTTATGGGAAGACCCTCCACAACCGCGAGTTGTGCAGTCTCAGGGAATATTTTTAAAGCCGAAGTGGGGTATGCACCGTGATGTGGTCGCAGTGGACAAGCACCCCGCTCTCCATGGCTAAAGAGAACTGGCGCAAACCTGTAGTACTTAAACCGATGACCGCAAGGCGCTATGGCAAAGCAAGGAGCTTCACGGGCGCTTCTATCGGGCTCTTCATGAGCCTGGTGTAGATTTCCTAGCGTCCGTATCCTGGCTACGTTTTGGTGACCTTTTCGGGGAAACTGAAGGTTTCGTCTGTGCAATTATGGACGAAGTTATCTTGACGAATAACTACCGGAGACATATTATGAAGGACGGGACGGTTGACGTGTGTCGGGCATGCCACCGTCCAGGTGAGTCCATCAGACATATTATCTCTGGTTGCTCTCGTCTGGCTAACGGCGAGTACTTGCACAGGCATAACCAAGTAGCCAGGATTATTCACCAGCAACTTGCTTTGCAATACAAACTTGTGGATTCTGAGGTACCGTATTACAAGTATGTACCCGACCCAGTTCTCGAAAATGACCTTGTCACGTTGTACTGGGATCGGTCTATCATTACTGACAGGACTATTATCGCTAATAAGCCTGACATAGTAGTGATAGATCGATTAGCGCGCCGCACAATGATTATTGATGTTACCATTCCACATGAAGAGAACCTTGTGAAAGCTGAGAAATAGGAACAAATTAAATATCTCGACTTAGCACACGAGTTTATTGAAATGTAGAATGTGATTTCGGCTGTCATTGTGCCGATTGTCGTATCGGCCAATAGCCTGATGGCCGAAAGCCTCGATCAATAGCTCTAGAACCTTTCGTTAGGCGGTTGGATCTAGGGCCTGATTCAGAAGGCAGTACTCCTCCTTACGGCTCGCATCGTGAGGAGGTTTGGTGTCTCTGGAACCGGTAGCTTGGACCCTGCTCCCGATACCGTTGACCACAGGTTTTTTTTTATTATTTCTAAATGTTTTTTACGTTGTTTTATAAAAATATTTTAAAATGTAGAAAAATAAAGATACTAATAAATAAACAAAAAATAAAATAAAAAAACGATAACGTAACGAATTATTAATAAAATAGGTACACAAGAAGAAGATAGAGAGAGAGAGAATGATAGAGATGATGGTAATATAAAATTAATTATGTACTTACTTGTATCAATTTGACTAGCAAATGACTTTTGACTCTTTTGTTTCAGTAAAATTTGAGGTTGAACTTGGTTCTGATATGACGACTCGCCATGAAAACATACCTATTTTATGGTCAGATTATTTAGGGCTTTTAGAAGAAGCAAAAAAAAAACTCGAAGCTAGCAAAGATAGATTCAAAGCTGGATTGTTGGATCATGCAGAGGTAAGATGAATTATGCACACATATTATGTAACTAAAGTGTGCTTTATCTTTCACGAATCTTTGCGCCTACACAACGCCCTCGATAAGCGGAAGCGGTACAAGTGTCTGGGTACTGTACTGTTATAGCATATTATGCTCATTAGCTTGGCAACCAAGTACGTTCAAATCAGCGGAGAAACTACGCGGCGGCGGCAGCGTGATTAATGCACAGTGATCGCTTGAACCGGCGGCGTGGCACCATCGCATTTACATGATTTCAAGGAGTTTTCATGTTGTCACCTACACAGTAGGTACGCAATTTCCATTATTGAACATGAAAACGCGGGCGCACGAATGAACTTTCACGTCTTATTAACCGCAACTACTTATATCTTTTTAATTTCACAATTCCTCTCAGGTATTTAAAGAAGCCGCGAAAGAATTTTGTGAAGACTTCTATAAGACGTCACCGGTTTCCTCAGAAATAACTGCCAAAGATGCCATGTCCCAGTTGAAAGCTTACAGAGATCAACTAATTGCATTACGAGAACAGGAACAACTTATACGCGATGGTCTTGCTGTGTTCAATCTAACGTAAATAGCTTTCATTTAAGTTAGTCCTTTCTACGGAATAGAAAAAACAAGTGGAAGTGCCCGTCAGTTAACACGCGTGTGTCACAATTATGCGGAAAATATGTAAAATAATAACAACCTTCGACCGTTGTAATAACACTTAATTTTGTATAACAACTAGTTCAACTTTGACCAAAAGCTAATTCTTTAAAAATGTCACTGTCTAAAATTAGATGAACCGAGCTTGAAGTAAGCTCTCATTAGTGTCAAACAGAAACGACATGCAGATTCTATGGGCATCTGCATTTTTCATCTGCAAACAGGCATTTTTCACCATGGACGAAAACTGTAAAAATGTATGCAAATTCTCCTTGGGTGTAATATTGTTGTACGTATCAAGGAACCAGCTGGATTATTCTGTAAAAATCTCACCGTGAGAGCTTGCATGGAGTGAGCTTTCAGTGTCATCCCGTCTTGTTCAATCCCTAGCATCAGTGTCCCTGACAGCTCACTCCACGCTCATTTCACATATGGTTTCACGGTGAGATTTTTGCAGAATAAGCCAGCTGGTTCCTTGATACGTACAACAATATTACACCCAAGGAGAATTTGCATACATTTTTACAGTTTTCGTCCATGGTGAAAAATGCCTGTTTGCCATGCTTTTATTTGATGTCATGTTCCCATTGTGTGTCAGGTTTTCCTTTGTAGCGTTTGCCCTGTGAATCCCTCCATTTTGTTAAGAGAAAGAAGAACCTGAATTTAAATTAATTAATAACAACAATTGAAATTCATTGTTTGCAGTACACCAGTGAATCTGGATCTTCAGAAAATGGAGAAGGAGCTAGAAAAGATGGAAGAAGTCTGGGGCCTGGTAAATCAATGGGAGGAATCCTGGGAGAGATATAAAAATCAAACATTTTGGGAAATGGAGACAGACGAGATGGAAGAAAATGTTATGTTCTTGTTCAGGTAGGTACTTACTTAAATTGAAAGAGATTATTTTTTTCAAGTGCCTAAATAACGTGTACAACATAACTAAGCTACATTCAAATCAAATAAAAGTCAAATTAAAAAATGCAAGCCCTGATTTGGGACAAGTCAAAAAAAAAATGCAAGGCCTGATAGTCATTTTATGTGCCTTATATTTTTTTTTCAGAAATTTCAATCGGCTCTCTCGGCAGCTAAAGGAAAAAAATTGGGATATTATAGAAACAACTAGAGTCAAAGTCGATGCATTTAGGCGAACACTTCCTCTGATTGGCGATTTAAAAAATCCTTGTATGAGGGACAGGCACTGGGATAGAATAAAGACTCTTATGAATGTGTAAGTTGTGCCAATATTATAATATGTAGTCCCTACTCAGGTAGTTTTTGTTTTCTTGAATCAAATTTCTAGAAACATGTATTAGCTTGTGTAATGTATTACAAAGTACAGTCCGCGAGGCCTAAGCTGAGCTTTGCATTTGTGTGAGTGCACATATAGATAGTGTATGTGTGACGTCGGCCTAGAGCGCAATTGCTTTAAACCGGTTTATACAAACGGCCTAAGGGGCTGTGTGTACCTCTACTGGTGCGATTGGTAATCACTCACACAAATGTAAAGCTCAGCTTAGGCCTCGCGGACTGTATCTATGTGAATAAATTATAATGGGAAATTACAAGAATCGTTGTATTTTTTCTAAACCCTATTTAATAACATATTTATTTGATACATACAGAGAGTTTGACCAAAATTCACAAGACTTTAAATTAGACTTAATAATGGAACTAAATTTCCAAGCGTATGCAGAAGAAATAGCAGAAATATCAAATGCTGCTACTATGGAACTAAACATTGAGAACGGACTCAAAACTATTAGAGAAGTGTGGAAGGCGACGACCTATCCGATGACGCATCATAAGGGAGACATTTATAAGATTAAAAGTGTAGACGATGTTATGCAGGTTGGTTCGAATCAAAGCAAAATTTTGAGTTTGAGTTAGGCTGTGCACAAATAGTGATAATACTTTAAACTTTCTTAGTTTCTTGAAGATCATCAAGTGCAACTCTCGTCAATGAAATCGACCAAATATGTAGAACCGTTCATTAAAGAAGTTGACTACTGGGAGAAGTCTTTAGGATATGTAGCAGAATGTATTGAAGTAAGCAGTATTGATGTTATAGTGTTTATTTATACCTAATCAATTATGAAGGTATACATTATTGCCGATTCTCTTGTCACATATGCCTCTAAACTAGACTAGAAATCACTAAAATTTGGTTTAAACCCAATTAAAATTGATTAAAATGACACCATTATCTATAAACCACACTAAGATGGCACTGAGTTATTAATTTAGTGAAAATGGCAATTTTGCTATTAAAACTGTCTAACTAAATCTGTTATGAATCTGATTATTTTTAATCGCGATTTAAAACGTGTGGAATACAACTAGCTGTCGTGGACTAAAATTAACAGCAACACCTCGACTTCAGGTGCAAAAACAGTACTGTATATTGTTTTCTTTTCTTTTGCTTTGGTCTCGAAAATGGTTTGTCCTATCACAAAAATAATGAAACACTCGATACCCATATACGTCAACATGTTGGTTTATAATTTTTCATATTTTCCATACAAATCGTGAAAAAATCCTCCATAGGGCAGGGCAAACATGTACCACGTTGCGAAGCCAAAAAAAAAGAAACGTGGAGTCGCGATTGTTAAATTCGATTTTAGTTTTGTCGGAATTATTTTAAATTGAGAGTTTTTTTCCGAACAGCTTATAGATTCTCATAGCCAAAAGGAAGGAATTTTAGTGATAGTTTAGTTCGGTGTACAAGAGAATCGGCACCAATATCTTTTGGATAAAAAATTTTGTATTGTGTAATAACATTGGATAAAACATTTTTCTGTAACAGATCGCTTTACAAGTTCAAAGGCGTTACCTCTATCTCGAAACTATTTTTAGTGGTGAAGACATTAGAAAACAATTGCCAGCGGAAGTTATAGTATTTAATACCTTGACCGCCGATTGGACAGAGGTCACTTCTAGGTAACTAAATAATAGATACCAATCCCACGTCTAGACTAGTAGTGACTTTAGTGCCGATTTCACCAATGTTACTGAATGCGTTGAGCAACTCTAAAACGCGTTCAAGAGCTGTCAGTGTTAATATTCCATATAAAATAATGTCACTTACAGCTCTCAAACGTAGTTCATGTGCTGATCGCGTTCAGTTGCATCGGTAAAATCCACCCTTAGGACATTAGGTACCTACTTATGTTGCTGTGATAGTTTTTTTTATTAGAAAACTAGGTGTCCCTACAGACGATATCCTGTCAAAATTTCAATATGGTTTAGAGTTCATAGAAAAAGAAAGATAGGCAATTAGAAAAAAAAACTGGGAAGCGTTTCCAATTTTTCTTTCACAAAAACCTAATTCGGACATTTATGCACATACAAAATAATTCCGTTCTCAACTGCTTACCAACGAACAGCATTTCATTTTTATTTATTTCGATAATTATGTTGCTTGATAGCATGTATGCCGGAAAAAACGCAATAGAAGCTTGCATTTACAAGCCCTCACCGTACCTTTTTAATCAATTGAACCAAATGGTTGATAATTTGGACGGCATTCTCCGAGCTCTTGAAAAATATCTGGAGACGAAACGACAACTGTTCCCGAGATTCTACTTTATATCCAATGATGATTTACTGGAAATCCTTGGCAATTCAAAGACACCATCGATGATACAAGTTCATTTGAAAAAATTGTTTGATAATGTCAATAGAATAAGGATTGAAAAGGTAATTGTAGCTCTTAGTCATAATAGAATAATAACGAGTTTCATGTTTAAAATATTCTTTATTTTAAAATGAGGCATATTGCCCTATATTTATAAAATACTATTGTATTTTATAAATATACGCCTACCTGTAAGCTTTGGTCTCATATGAAAGAGGATCCATCATATTTTAACGGCCGTCATGAAAATCTGTCATTTACACCAGTATTTGACATTAATCAAACCCTGTTGCCCAAAGATTTACATCGCTAGATTTGCTATCACCGTACTTAGACACGCCAAACGGTTCGTACTGAGAAGACTGAGCTCACACAATAATGATAAATAGCGTTTCTGTAACAATCAAGTTAATTCACTAGGTACGTATATTGTGTCAAAGAGAAACATAAACAAAACTAACTTTTGACACCGTAGAGTGAATCTAACTATTTAAATGTTTGCCGCAGCAATATTTTCTTAAATGTTAAATAGCAAATACTTTTTTTTTTTGCCGTCAAATCGATGTGCATTTTTGTTGTCTGTCATCGTTAAAACTGTTGTACTATTTTTTATATTTTCGTATTTCTTGCCATTTGGTAGGTACCAGACACTACCGTTATATTTACTTTTTTAAATACACGTTAGGCTCAATTCACCCCGATAAGGCAGCGGCCGGCAGTAAAGCGACGAGCAGTTTAAACGTGATCTTTATTACTATTAAATGGTTTAAACGGCCACATTTCAAGCTACACATTTCCATCTCGCATTTTGTAGGATTTCCGTACAATAAGAGGTCAGCGGATACCGGACGTGTACTTATTTTTACATTGATATTTAGTCTTGTGTACGTATCATTTGTGATACTCGAAAAGGTTGCGTGCCCGCGAGTCTAGCTACCACACGCAGTGGCGGCTTGCGACTGCGCGTGCACAGGGCGGCGCACAGTGGGTCGAAACTATGATTTTAGTGACTTAGGGCTCAACTTTGCTTTTTCACTTTTTTTTTTATGCGGATGGGTAGAGCTCATTAACCTCAATAATAATTGTTCTGATGTATTATTTCCTAAACTTTATACTTTGGGTAGAAAAATGTGTTTTGTTATTTTTTTGTATGGAGCGGCTCAAATAAACTTAAATTCCTGCTAAGTAGCGTGTGATCCCGCGTTGAAACTTTATTTTTCATATACTTTGTCTGGTCTATTATCATTTGATGCTATAAACAAATGCATAAAGTTGCAACTCTGCCAAATAAATGGATCGAAAAAAATGAAAAAATACATAGAATAAAAAGCTTCATTTTTTACTTTCGTAAGTTATTTTAAGTTAAATTTGATATGGAATAGTAAGTAAAAGCACGTAATAATACACATAATTACTTAGCAACTAACAACAATACATTTAAAAGGTCCCTAATTAGCTTAAATTTACTAATACTACATATATTAGTAAATTTAAGCTAATTAGGGACCTTTATTTAAAAATGTGGATATGAAATCAATTAATTTCTATTTGTGTGTTTAATTACTGTAATTAGCTTAACCTTTTACCTTATAAAATAACAATGTTTTTCACTTTTAGTCATTACTGTAATATTAATTAGGATAATTAGTTAATGAGGGTAGTAGAAAAATTAGTAAAAACAACAGCTCGCATAACAGGAATAGATAAAGATTTAATAGAAAGGTTTCATGTGATTCTTCAGACGGTTGCATCTGGAGAGAGCGTGGATCTTTCTAAGTTTTCCGAATTTTGTAGAGATACTGCACAATTGTACGTTCACTTATATCCCTGGTATTATATGCCTTCCAGTATACATAAATTGTTAGTACATGGGAGTGATATAATTAAGCACTTTGGTGCCATACCTATAGGTAAACTGTCGGAAGAGGCAGCGGAAGCTCGTAATAAAGATTTCCGGAAATATAGAGAGAGTCATTCTAGAAAGGTAAGTAGAACGGCGACAAATGAGGATATTATACACAATCTTCTTTTGTCTTCTGATCCAAAGATCACAAGTCTAAGACCTCGAATGGTGAAACAAAATATAATGGTTCTCTCTCCAAAAGTCAAAGAGCTTCTGCTGATTTTTCCCACAGAATCCGATATAGATTTTATTGATGTAGATAATTTACAAGATAGTCATAGCGATAGTGAATAAGATTTTTTGGTAGTTTGTAAGTTTCTTGTTTTTTTTTATTAGTTTATAAATGTCAAACTCATAATTGAAAGGAAATAGTAATGTTTGATGTTGTTTATAGTTAGTTTTTAGTTTGCTTGTGTTAGTTGTAGTAATGTTAGTTTACCTTTACTAATTTGTATTATTATGTACCTATCTTTACTCACTATTCAGTATTAAATCTAACTTAAAATAACATTTCATAAACATGTTAAAGTCATTAAAACAAAGAAATTGAAATTCATAGATCCCTAATTAGCTTAAATTTACTACTACTACATATATTAGTAAATTTAAGCTAATTAGGGACCTTTTAAATGTATTATGATTAGTGTGATTAGCTTTAAATTTACTAATACTACATATATTAGTAAATTTAAGCTAATTAGGGACCTTTTAAATGTATTATGATTAGTGTGATTAGCTTTAAATTTACTAATACTACATATATTAGTAAATTTAAGCTAATTAGGGACCTTTTAAATGTATTGTTGTTAGTTGTTAAGTAACTATGTGTATTATTACGTGCTTTTACTTACTATTCCATATCAAATTTAACTTAAAAGAACTTACGAAAGTAAAAAATGTAGCTTTTTATTCTATATATTTTTTCATTTTTTTCGATCCATTTATTTGGCAGAGTTGCAACTTTATGCACACGTTAATAGCATCAAATGATAATAGACTAGACAAGGTATATGAAAAATAAAGTTTCAACGCGGGATCACACGCTACTTAGCAGGAATTTAAGGTTATTTGATCCGCTCCATACAAAAAAATAACAAAACACATTTTTCTACCCAAAGTATAAAGTTTAGGAAAAAATACATCAGAACAATTATTGTTGAGGTTAATGAGCTCTATCCATCCACATGAGGAAAAAAGTAAAAAAGCAAAGTTGAGCCCTAAGTCACTAAAATCATAGTTTCGACCCACTGTGCGGCGGTGGCTTCTCCCTGCAAGTTTTCTTTTTGAATGTTAAATATAATCTACATCAATGCATAGCATGAGAACGCCTTCTCTTGATGAAACGTTTTGGTGCGCTCGACGCCTCTCGAATGCATCTGTGAGTATTGAGCTGTATAAGTC
The DNA here is from genome assembly GCA_963555695.1 of Dasypolia templi. Lineage (NCBI taxonomy): Eukaryota > Metazoa > Arthropoda > Insecta > Lepidoptera > Noctuidae > Dasypolia > Dasypolia templi. Next base: position 3,276,440 of record OY743137.1, on the reverse strand, counting down.
AGCTGCAGATGTAGTTCTCGAGATAAAAGCGGAATAAGGGACAGACAATTAGACATTGCGTATAGGGTTTCAGAACGTAAGGATTTACTTAAGGCCATGGTGTGTAGTCTATTATTATTGCATTTTACACAAAGGAGTCATTTATTGTAATTAAAAAAATACCCATTTTTATTTAAATCTAATACTATATTTTTTTTATGGGGAAGTATTAGTATGCACTTTAATTTTAATTTTAATATTTCTACACCGGCACCGGTAGTATAGGTGAAGCTGTTCATTAATATTAAGATTTGAATGTACCATGTACTCGTAAATAAATAAATAAATATTTGGTAGTTTTTTTATGCAATGTCTGCCAACACTTCCGTAAAACGAAATGTCAAACTTGTCAAAGCCGACCAAAACAAAAGAAAGAGAAGTTCATTTGGCGCTAATCCGGAAAAAAAAGGATTATATAAATTGTATCAATCAATCCTGTTGATCGTTATCATAGTAACAGTGTTTTATTTTAAGTTCATCTATAAAAATGGAAGAAATCTTGGCTAAATGTCATTATGTACCCATGAGTACAATGGTAACTATTGTTTACGTTTATTTCTACCTAACTCACGCTTTACTACTGTGTATTTTTCGTATATAATTTAGTCAACATCACGCTTTCATCTTATGTCTGACAAATTTGAATGCATTTCCCTACCTGCTATTATACCTGTTGTTAGTAAACCAATCTAACCTCAAAGGCCTCAAACTCCTTTTACTAATCTTAAAGCGGAGCTTTTTTCGTAGTGTAAGCAAAAAAGTATGTACTTAAAGATACAAATAACACCATTTACAGCAGGTTAATGTGTAGATATAAACTGTTTCTCTAAGTATGTAAGTCCTCCTTATCAATTTCGTGAAAGGCGACTCTTGTCATTTCTATTTCCTAGCCTGAGCTTTAATATGACTCGCCGGACCGAATTTTGTTTTGTCGGTCACAACAAATGGAATAGAGTTGGCCGGCAGAGTTAAAGGTATTGGTGTAGGCAGGCATTCACCACAATATACGAACACAACACAACATCACGCCTTGTTTCCCCGAAAGGTTGGGCATAGTTGTACCTATAGTACACCCACATTATTGGTGTAGGCAGGCATTCACCACAATATACGAACTTAAGCTGTAAATCAAGATAAGCTAAAACTGCTAAAAGTCTACTTGTAGAAATGGTTTCAAAGAAAGTAGAAGTAGTATATTCATTCATTAATTCTAAAGTATACATATTTGAATCCATAGTTTTTAGTATTTAAGCACATTAATTAAAATACTGTTTTTCGTTTAATCAGTAACATTTTGTGCTGTTATATTTCATAATTTAGCATGAAAATCTATTATAGTAAGTTACATCTAACTGTACTTTATGATCATTTACTCACTAGTAATTGTAATAGCAAATTAACTGATCACTACATTTTAATTTACAGAAAAACGTTATTGAAATAATGGAGGCACCATCAAACTTTGATCCCATTAAAATATACTGCAAGAGAAACTTACTGAAACTCCAACAGGGTAGAACCAATATGAAGTATGCAGACGGTGACCTACGGAACTTCAAGTCTGTGTACAGAATAGCGTGTTGTAAGGCCATATACTCACACAATTGGAACAGACTGCTGCACTTGTTGAAGAAGTGCCCTCCATGGGAACATAATTGGAAGGATGTTAATGAAGCTGCATTGTATGTTAGAGTGAGTATTTCTAGACAAAAGAATGATACTTCATACTTCTAGCAGTAGTAGAGCTCTTTTTTCTAACAGTATGTTCAGGAGATGTAACAAACTAACGACAAATCCTACTTTATCTACTTTACCAAATAACTTATCTTTACAAAAGAGAGCAGTAAGTTATGTACAAAATAACAATAAAATAGAGAATTATTTTTTCAATTGGTAGTCATGCCAACCTCCATCATCCCACTGCTAGACAGAGACCTCTCCCCGTAACTTCCAGCTCTTCTGGTTCAGAGCTAATGAGGACCGCCAATTGTTTGTTTTGTCTTGGTTATCCCGCCATCTTCTGCAGTCAGGCAGAAAATAACATTTCCTTTTTTTTTTCCAGGCTCTATTAATTCTCCTCATGTACCACCCAACATCGCAAGCCAGAGGCCTGTTGAATGAATACCTGCATTTAGTCTGGTCATGTCGCTCTGATGATGCAAAGAAAGCTGTTCTGAAGATCTTGTTGACATTGCCGGAGAAGATACACGGTGTTACATCTGGCAGATATGCTTATTCTGGTAACGGATAGTGCTTGAATTGTTATGTCTTGGAAACTGATGTTGGACACTGAGAATGACTCCACATTTATGAGTGTTCTGAGGGCTTAGGCAAATTGCATTCGGAGTTATTCTATTTCTACAATCTATGCTAAGATACTATGATATGACCATATGATCACATGACATTTTGATAGATTATGTCAACTCTATAAAATTTTTAGCTATTCTACTAGTGTCATCGCTAATCAATTGTTACGAATGTTACTTTGTCTAGGCCCTCAGGTGCTCGTCCAAAGGCGACTGCAGACTGCAAGCCACAACGATGCTGCAGGTTAAAAGGTTCATTGCACACACGTCAGTCACGTCAATCTCAGAGACGTGTGTCAACAGATAGTCAGTCAGTCATAGCAATGCCTCGAATTAATTTTCTATATCCATGTTTCGTTTATAGAAATACAAGTTTTGACTTGATGGTGTCGCGACGTCGACTGAGAAGCTCCTGTAGTGACGTCATTGATGTGTGTAGCCAACGTCCTACAACTTCTACGTAACTATATTCTTTGACGTAACTAGTCGACGACTTGTCCTTGACGTGAGTGACCAGTGTGTATGAACCTTAATCCCAAAAGCGACGTCACATTGTCATCTTCAGTTTCGATAGTCATTTGTCAAACAAAAAACAAACTTGTCGCTCGTATGGTGACAGTGAAGGCACTATTGGTTTGTTGTCTGCGGGGTCGCCCATTGACCACAGAGTCATGGCAATGTCGACATCTAAGGAAGCGTTCTCATAGAGTTACATAGGTCGTGTCGCTGCGGGTTGCGGTTGCGGTCGCTCGGAAGATCACCTTGAATCTTTACAATTTACAAAGTTAACATAAGATTTACAGGGTTTCGAAATAAGTATGTTTTTATACACATAGTAATGTAAGGCAATTTGTACCTGTTATTCTAACATAAGTCTTGTTATTTTACTTGTATTAAATGAAAGATAAGTGTTTTAAATAAAATATTCTTGACTAATTGTAACTGGGTTTTATTGACGGTTATTAATAGTTAGAAATATTGCTGTAAGCTCTGACTGTCTAACCTAACAGGCTTGTTTGGCAATACAGCATATAGATCTACCAATATGCTTGCTAGCACTAGGCGAATTTTTCCAAATATTCGCGCGTTTCTCTGGTAATACAAAATATACCCTCTGCACATTGAAATAAAGTGCCAGCATGACACCTGCCTGACATTTACTGTTTTCCAGAACCCCATGGGTCTTCCAGTGGCTAAGGCCATGACGTCAGAAGATGGAGAATGTGTTGAATGGAAGTATAACTTGGTATTGGACGGACCCGCCGAAGTGTGGCTTGGTGGACTTGAGCATACCATGAAGGTTGTGCTAAGAGATGTAAGCTTTTCACACTTAATTGGTACAGAAGTTGCATTTCACAAAAGCGTGTCTATCATTCGAATATAAACCTTATTACAAAGATATAAGACTCAAACGACGTACGCTCGTGAATTGTTTTACTTAAGTATGTCACAGGTTGGCTGTGACATCGACGCGCAAATTGTAACTATAAATTCAGCACATGATTCTAGACCGCCTCTAGCACGTAAACAAAATGTCCTTTAAAAAAACTGCTCCTTCGTAAAAGTGTACAATACCTACGCGGTCAAAATGTATGGCACCGCTAAATAAAAACAAAAAACGACGCAATATTTCAACGGAGGGGGGGTTTAGGATCATGTACTGAAACCATGGTGACGTCCGCGTTCCTGCCACCCTGTTTAAAAAGGTTGTTTTAGATGCATTAGCAAGCGAAGACACGTCGAAGGGGATCACATAGCGGTTTTCACTGCCAAAGAAACATGAACACTGGCCTCGTTGAAATAATATCGAAAATAAGAAACCTGCGGTAATCTGTGAGCGCATCAAAGCGGAATAGTATATTTCATTACAAGTGCGGAAAGGCTGTCATTTGCAATGACGGTTCCGCAGGTGCACTGAACGACTATTTTTAATACAGTTGCAAAAAAATGAAGCAATATAATAAAATAATAAAAACACAATAAACTCAACTAACTAATCATTTATTTCATAAAAAGTTATAGTACACATATACATTGAAATTGGTACAGTTTTTTATACTAACTGGGGATGTTTTAGGTTGCATATTTACTGTTTGAGACAAACTATAATTAATTTCGTATGATTGTTCATGTATATTTGTCATACAATGGCGTTTGCTAGTTGATGGAATTGGATCTGATGAATTATCATTATCAACGAAGGTAGATGGACGAACGATCTCTTCAACATGTGAAGGAGACGGACTGGACCTTGAATTAATGGATTATGTGATTTTTTTCCCAGTTTCTAGTTTGTTGTTTAATGAATCACCAATATAGCTTTCTGCAACTTTGTCTGATTTCCAACCTCCTAGTCGCTTTAAGGACGTCAAATTGGCTCCTGAATCTGCCAATAATGTAGCAGAGGTCCTCCTGAAGCTGTGCCCAGTATAATACTCAGCATCCGGCAGACCAAGAAACGTAGCTATTTCTTTTGGCATAATACCAAATTTGTTTATCCCGATTGCTTGAGCTGTACTGTTGGTAATTTTGAAAAAAACGGTCGGTTTTTTCCTTTTTGGGACCGCAGATTCATATATTTTTGCACTATTCTAAGAAAGCCTCCTTCAACAACAAACGCTTCTCGGTATCTTATTTTTTGGTTTCGGAACCTTGATTAGTAGCATTTTTCCATGGGCTTCAATATCTTTTAAAGTAATATTGGCTAACTCCTCTCTGCGGCCAGCTCCAACAACGCCAAAAATCAGAGCAACCTACAAATAAAGGGATTTGATTAATATTTTTTTTAATAATGTATTGACTGTATTTTGCGATTTCGTAAACTGAATACTAAAGAAAAATATAAGTACTTATTAATAAATTACCTTTGTGGCTAAATAACGATCATCGGGAGCTTCGTTCAAAAACCTTTCCACTTCATTGGATGTTAATATTTTCGACTTTTTACTTGTAAAACCGTCTGATTGTCGTTTTAAGAAAGCATTTAATTTTGGGTATTCACTTTTTATCATCAAAAACCTCGACCATAACGTAGACGGTTTTAATTGTGCTAAGAGTTCGGAGAAGTATGCCAACAACATTTTCTGAAAAACTATTTGCTTTTTCTCTTCTCTCCACGCAATAAATTCGTCGTATGTAGATATGTACCGACTTTTTGACTTTTCCGGTAAAATGTTCTCCGAAGCATTTTGTGCAATTATACTGAGTTCCGGTGGTGTTAATTAAAAAAAATAGGGTCGAAATTACTCATTTTGTGCAACAAACAACTAAACCACAGAGTACACTATATTATACTGAAAAACTAAACTCGCAAAGAAAATTTCTGGAAAATGGCGCCAACCGTAGAATATAAGCAGTTTTTTTTCTTCACCCATTTTGGGAGGCAAAGGGAATTATGCCCATACAGCTTAGTCATCAGTAGTTTTTTTTATTGATATGAAATTAATTAAAATGAAGTTTAATGAAATGAAATGAAATGAAACCTAACCTAACTCATTCAATTAAATAATTAAATCTGACATTGAAATAAATTAGTAGCTTCTTTTTCGAAATATACGTATTTGTATGAATCACAAAAACTCTTTAGTAAAAACTTCATGGTTGGTTTTTCTTTATAGACATTATTTTGACAGTTGGGAAAGAGAACGCACGAGTTCGGGAAAGGTAAAAAAAAAGCACTAGTATGTAATAGCTGGGAATAGCCCACATCCCGAACGCTATACGTCCCTGCAATACGCCACTTTTTGAGCAACTGTATTAAAAAGGAATCTTCTCTATGATGTTTTAAGGGTTTTTAACCATCCGGCCAGCTATCTCAGTTTCACATCATCATTTTGACGGTATTGCAAATACGTTGTTATTGATTTTCGACGTTATTTCAATTAGCGCAATGTCCACTGCGCTTGGTCGCCGTTATCCCTGAGCTAGAAAAGTAGAAACAAGAGACACTAGGCCAGACAAAACTTTGATTTTTAGCGTTTCATACGAAAATTAAAGTAAAAACTATTGGAATAATGTTCATATTTGTATAAGAGATTGTAAACAAGCTTTTATTTGATTAAATAGAAACGACAAACAGCTTTATTATGTAATAAGCTAGTACGAATCTTATTCTTATACTCGTAAAGTTCATATTCGTATGAATCGCTCACTAGCAAAGTAAAGCTGTACTGTTATAATTTATCTATCTATCTAGTCAAAGTGCGGTCTGTGAATCTCACTCTAAATCTAAAGATGGTTATCTTTAGGAGTGTCTGTGGGCCTAGACATATGACATGCCTTCGGAGCGATTCTATTTATACAATCGCTATCGCTTCACTATGATACTACGCTATGACCTATGATCACGTGACATTTCGATAGCTTATGTCAACCACATATACTTTTTGGCTTTTCTACTAGCGTCATCACTAATCGAATGATACGAATGTTTCTTTGTCTAGGCCCCCAGGTGGTCAGATCCAGGTGTCTGAAAGCCTTTGATTGGTAGGTGATCCACGAAAATAACAACAACGACCAATTGTAATCAAATCTGAATCAGTCTCTTTAACTGCAAATTGGGTTTCTAGCAATTGATCTTGACGCGAGCGGCTTTGAGGAAGTGCAAGTATCAAAGAGAATTGTGGATCAACGACTGGCCGGGACAACTTGGGATCACATCCAGCAAGGTTTGATCACTTTTCGGCGGTATTATGAATACCGCACGGACGGTCGTTTTTTTCCCATACAATTGACGTTGCGGCGGCGCTTGCCATCGCACGCGCAGTAGGTACCGGCGTCGCACCGCTCCGGCGTCAACGCAGACCGGCATAAAACACTTAAATTGAAAAGCCCTTATTGCCAACATTGATTCCAGCCCGAAAAAAAGATCATGCTTTCGATCATGTATAGTTCCGTCTCTCTCTCGCAAAATCCGTTATAATACGGCACCCGTTGCCTTAGCCGTATCTTATGGAAGATCGTCGAAATGCGTTTTTCCTTATGATGTTTTATAATTATTGATTCAAAGTGAAGCGCCTGCCTGGGTTCCATCCCACAATCTACAACTCGCAATTCAGGGCTGTTAACAGTGGGCACCAAATATTTCCTTTTTAAAAACGGTGTTACTAACTTTGTTTACGCGCATCCGAGCCAGCGACGTAGCTTCAGTCAGTACCTGCCTTGTGTGTGCCACGGCCCTGATATGTGTGGATAGACCTTTAGACCACCTTCGCATAGTCGCAAAAACATCGCGAAGTTTTTTTCGCGCACTAGATCTTCAACGCACTGCTTAGAGTCGAGAGTTGAAAATCCAGCACTGATTTTTTCGACGCGCTGTTGACGCGACGCGATGCTCTCTGTTGGATTCTTAACGTTCGGTTCAACACCCAGCGTGGAAAATTCAGGGCGCGAAAAAATCCCGCTGCCATTTAATTACGTCCGTGCGAACGTGGTTTAAAGCTGCTTATAACAAAAGGACGGTAAAGAACTGAAAAATCCCTGATAAACCTTCGCAGCTAGCTGCACAGCTATAATGGCCATCACATGAATACATTGGCATGGGGTCTCAATTCAAACAAATTATAATTAGTATAAAAAATAAATCATAGATGGCAGCATATGTAACCATTATGAAATTAACAATCTTTAGAAAGCGATAATCGGCAAAATTTTGGCTGAAGTAAGATAATTAAAAAATAAAAACTTCCTTGTTTAATGCTGATTTATTTACTTATATAAACTCATAATGCACGTATTTTCAACAAAAAACATAAATGAAGCTAAAATTATAAAAGTAGCCACCTGTTCATCATTTTGCTTGGAGGTCTTTGTAATATATGGCGGTTTACTCAATTTGTCCTGTCATCATAGTAACCACTTTATCGTTACTTATTTTTTATTTTATTTTATATATGACTTTACATAATTATAAAAGAAATCTATTACCATGTTTTTCTGAACACGGAACTATAAAACTTTATATGAAAAGGATTGCACGAAACATTTTGAAAACCGGTCGACTCCTAGTTTGCTTTGTAAAACTACAGTCTCTGGCAATAAGTGAGTCGCTGATGCTGCCATCTGTGGAAAATTTGGACGAATTTAAATAGCCAGCTCAATAGCCAGACTTATCGAGATGCCATTTCGTTGTATGGGATTGGGTATCTGTACGTAGTGTTATATTATCTGTACCATTGGTGTACTTTTATAATGTGTAGTTACAGTTCTTTAACGAGCTTGTCAAACTTCCTGTAAACCAAAGATTTAAATCATTAGATGTGCCCTCACTGTTCAAACGCCGCTCGAAAAAGTGTCCATTCTGAGAAGAGTAAATTCAAAAATACCCCATGTAACGACAGATACTATTTTCTGTATGAGTAAGCGACACAGTACAATTCAAATATTATCGTCAACGAAACAGAAACGTGAGCAGTTTTTGAGGCGGTCGGGCGTATCTAACAATGTTACCTTCAAAACACGTCTAGATCCAATGGACATCTGACTGCACACGTACTCTCTGCCGCTGCGAGATTATGAAGGAGAAGAAACCTTTAAAGAAACTACGCAAGAAGCAGAATCTCATCCTCACCACTCTACAGATGATGTCCCGGAAGGAGATCAGCATGATTCTGCGCTGTAAAGTGAATGCGCTCTGTGTCATTGAGATACATTCTAGAGATACGGTTGATAAGATGTATAAGATGGGTAAGTGAATAGTTTATGTCCATTATTAACTCCTTTATTCAATAAATATACATTTAGATCCCATTTTTACCCGACTACGGCGAAGCAAAAAGGAGGGTTATGATTTTGACCGGTATGTAAGTATGTATGCATGTTCATCTGTTGCCTCATAACGACGTATTGTTGGAAGCGTTTTGATTATAGGTTATATGATATTTAATTTAATATGGCGCCCTCTAGAGGACGTAAAGTCAACAAAACAAATGCCTTATAGGGCATTATACATTATATCGCTGCTTAAATTTAAAAAACAAACGTATCTTTGGAAAAGTTGTTTGTTATGATGAGTACAATCATGTGTTTAAAGTATCGGTCAATAATTAGGTACCAGTCACCCTATAAATTAAACTAACAATTTTGGGTATAATTTCTTCCAACATGAATGATGAAATGAGTTTCTGTCTGTGTGAGGATGAGGAGAAAATAGAAATGGTTTTTGTTTGGTGTGTCCTTGCATTTAAATGCTATTAATTTATTTTCCCTGAACACTGACGGACCTATTCTATCTCAATCTCTTTCTGTCTAGACACCTTCTCTTTCTATCACCCATATTTAAAGTCGTAACCTCGAAATCTACTCGACTCACACCTCTGTCGAGAAGACCTCAAGGCGTGCCTCGGAAGACCCTCAAAATCGGTATTCATAGTCGTCAGATTAAACAAATTATGAGGTCCTTCGAATGAGTGTGAGTCGCTGTGATGCGTCACAAATACGTTAATTTTTGCAACGTTGATTGCGTTGCCATCCATCTTGGTATAGCTGCCAGCGTTTTGGGCACTTTTCCCACCGACGACAGCGATGCTCACGAATTTTTTATAATAAAAAGTCGATAAAATAAAATCCACAGGGCATGAGGTGTTATGGGGTCTGAAAGGCTAGCAGATGATCCCTTCAGTCGACCATTTCAATTTGACACACGATACACCAAACACCCTATATTTGCATTATATAAACACAATCTCCTTGTTATTTTAGAGATTCATTGCACAGATGTCAGTACTTTGTACTATAGAGCTACCATTTACCGGGTAATGTCATAGATTGACTTGAATGTGCCCTGGCGGCTGATAGTATGTCATGCTCACTCAAATGTCTCGCTGACGGTGGCGCGTGTGTTGGATCATTTAGCTCCCTTCAAAATGGTTGAGCTGAATGGTGCTGATCCATGCGTCATGTTCGTGTACGGGCGCCGTCAGTTGGGACTGGCCATCTCTTAGCTGCCACGGCTTATTTTAATAATATTTTTTTTTTATTGTTTTTAATTATGTTTTGCTGCACTCTGGACGCTTTTAATGTGTACGGTTTTTGTACATCGCTCTCACCTATAGTGTCAACATTAATCGATGTAACTAATATATTTGTAACAACAATATTATTTAAAAGTGAGTCCATGGAGTTTCTTGCCCGTTCTTCTCCATATGTACCTACTGCGCTTTGGAATGGGTAACTAGCTTCATATTTCTGACTGACCGACTCCTTGACAATTCAAAAGTGCCTGTTAATGTTTTAATTGAAATAAATGATTTGAGTTTGAGTTTGATAAGCCCGTAAACAATGTGGAGAGAAATTTTGAAATTGGAACGAACCTATTTGTACTTAAAAATAATTATATTTTCAAAATATACTACAACTGGCCAGTTTCTCATTCATAAAAACCTTTTTTCGCAACACTTTCCGAGTGGCCTGATATAAATAAACACTGTAATTTGAAAACACTCTAAAGCCAATAAATTTGAAAACAGTAACCATGGAGTTTCTTGCCGGCTCTTCTCCGTAGCTACGAAACTTTCAATTGGAACCGTGCACCTGGCTTCTGACGTTTCCTAAGTGCTTTTTCACAATGTCTAAGTGAAATGAAATATTTTGTTATTGAGTAAAAATATTCTAGTTATAGTTTATTTGTAGGCACTAATGAACTATTGTATGGAAAATACAGTAGTATTTTCCATCCAATAGTTCATTAGTGGCTAAATCGACAGCTTTTGTAGAGTAAAAAAAAAAACATAACTAGTTTTCCTCCTAAACCACCAGGCTGTATGAACGTGACCGCATTCGAGTGGTTCTCTCAGCTGAAGTTCTATTGGGACCGCGAGAGAGAAGACTGCTACATCAAGCAGACCAACACTAGTTCTATTTACACGTACGAGTTTATCGGGAACTCGGGACGACTCGTCATCACTCCACTTACTGACAGGTGACTCAAATATGGCGTTGGTAGATAATCTTATTTTTAAGGTTGATGGAGTTGCTCGTCCGTGCTTACCTCTAAACGGTTAAAAGAAGTCACATGACAATCAGAGGAGGCAACTCCCGTAATTTAAGAACTGCATTCTAATTCTTCAGTTTCAATCTGTCAAAACTTTTTGAAATTTTTTTGATAACGAGAACTGGCCTTCAGGTGTAAAAAATGCGTTTTTGTGGCTTTCTGCATCTTCCTTTTATAGTCTTTATTTCAGTAGTGAAATATATAGGTAAAATCTTAGCGGATATTATAGGAAACTAGCTTTGACTGTGGTTTCGCCCGGATGGAGGTTGAAAATTAGCCCGAGGGTAGGTTCCCGTACCGGGTTAAAAATTATCGTATGTCCTAACTCTGGTCCAAAGGTGAAGTCGTTAAAAGGTAACAAACAGATAGAGTTACCTTCTCAATTATAATAATAAGTATGGTTATGGATGCCTATCCAACTAGAAACAGCATGGAGAAACGCAGCAACAAGCTTTTCTAAACCTCTAAACCTCTACAAGGAGTTTCATATAATCAAATCTCGAACAAAAAAGGTAGCTTATTAAGGGCTTGATTCACAGATGCTACATAACGCTAACAACCGCCCTGCACCTGTTCCGCGGCGGCAGTCCGCAGGGCCCGGCCGGCACGGGCAAGACCGAGACCGTCAAGGACCTGGGCCGGGCTCTGGCGCGCTGGGTCGTCGTCACCAACTGCTCCGACGGGCTCGACTACAAGTCCATGGCCAAGTGCTATGCTGGTAAATGCAACTTTATTAATATACAAGCCGTGTGCCCGAAGAATTACGAACTCATTTAAACATATTATTAAAACCCTCATGACACCTTCCCACTGCCCATGAGTGGCGATTGATTATTTTTAACAGACTTCCAAAAGGAGGAGGTTCGCAATTTGTCTGTATGTTTTTTTTTGTATTTTTGTTCTCGATATCTCCGGAAATTGTGGATCGATTTCGCGAATTCTTATTTTGAATGGATAGGGTATGCTTCAGCGGTGTGGTTCAACATAAATTTTATTAACTTTGCTTGGGTTGAATTTCAGGTTGCTTCAATAATACGTACTCAGTGCCAATTTCACCAATGAAACTGAACCCGATTAGCCCATCTAAAACGCGTTCAAGAGCTGCAGTCAGTGTCTAAAAATAATATGGAATATTGCTGCTTGACGCTCAATTTCAATGGTGAAACCGGCACTAAGTGCCGATTTCGAAACGAAACGTACAATACTTGTTAGTAGTTGATCGCTGACTGTTCACACCACCGCACCGGCGAAAATTCTGTCAAACAAACCACTCGTTTTAGTGGCTGGCTCTATTCGTTTCTCGCAAACTGCCGGTGAGAGGGCTCCCTATTTTGTGGGTGGGAAATCATCAAATGACTTGAATGGAGTGGGAGGGCGTGTCAGACTTTTACTGACTAAAACCCACCCGTGTTCCTTCAGTTGCCTGTGCCAGGGCCACGGTATCTCTTTCGAACATCTCGCGACCCTGGCAGGCATCTGCCTTATCGGACCCCGTCACTAAGTGCTGACATCTCTTCGTGGAAAACGACGCGCCGTCGTGAGACAGGTGCCTAAAACGATGAATTTTCAAAATTCCCTCCTTAGTGCTCACTTTCCTTATAAAAGGAACTCTAGTGCAAAACGTCATGCTTCTAGACCCAGCGGTTTAGGCTTTTCGTTGGCTATCAGAAAGACAAAACGAAAAAGACAAAGAAAGAAAGAAAAACTCTTATTTGCGGTAATGATGCAGTGATCGAACACAAACACCAAAGATAACAAATTGGGGGAAATACGCGTCACATCCACGCAAACCGCCCATCGATCAGCTTAATGCTTCGACCCTATGCGAGACAGAGCCCCATTAATTTTGTAAAAACTAACAATACGGTTAGTATTGTCTAAGCACTATTGTTACTAACATCAAAATACTAACTGAAATAAAGTTTTATTTAATTTAATTTGATTAAACAAAAAAAAAAGGTCCCATTGCCATATAAATCAGCACTGAAGTCTAAACAGAAAAAAAAAGTTCAAGTTTCTGTAGGTTTGTGTAGTGGTTCTTAGGTTTTCAGATTTATTTTTAACTTCCATCGATCTTTCCGTCTTCAAGATGACTTGCTTGGGTACTCGTAGTAACAAAACTTCGGTCAAATGCATACGGTGTGTGATGTTTGTAAGGAATGAGATGTACCGTTGTTCAATACTCAATACTTATTGCATTCCATAATGTGCACATATAACAGTTGGAATATTAAAACATCGAATCAAATATGGACCCTGTCGGGCACAGCAAAGTTAAGTTTTTATTATTAATAGGAGAGAGGACGAAGGCGCTTTTTGTAAAAAAAAAAAAAAATAGCATCATTAGAATAGTATTATTTGCTTTTATGGTGCTTATATATGTAGTTTTAAATTATATTTATGTATTTTTATATTATATATTGCACGATTTGCATTATAATCACTATAAAATAAAATAAACTAATATTTACAATTTTATTGAGTCTTGTAGAATGTTATTATTTGTATTGTTACTTGTGATCTCAGCATTTTAGTGTTTTTAAATATTATGTATTACGTTAAATAGTTTTTCACCATACTACCAATTATTTGCAATTTTTACCCATCGATTTCCGTGGGTAAAAGCCTTTTTTGTTATCTAGAGTGTAAAAGTGTTTTAAAATTCGAAGGCTTCCGATTCAACATTTACTCGAAGTTTTAAATAAAACCAAAGAGTTAGGAACAAAAAAGTTTTTAAGACAAAAGTTAGAAACGTTCAAAACCTGTCAACCGAAAATACCTGGTTATTCAGAACCGAAAATATCCGCTTTTTAATTTATTTTTATTGCTAACACTATAAAATTGTGTAATTTTTAATGTTAATTTGAATAGTTCTAATCGTAATATACAGTAAAAGGTAATAAAAGTTATGGTTAAGTGTATCGAAATAAATAAATAAAGTGTATGAAGCATTTGTTTTGAACGTACCTTCTCACTAAGAAATGACAAAAAAGACAAGGCTGTATGGCTCACTTCCTTTGCCTGCATGAGCGAATTAAAAACAACAGGCACTTGAAAGAAGCCTTTGAAAGAATCCCGTTGTGGCCTGCCTGTGTCCCACGCTAACATTCAAAAACTTTTACAACGACAAGTTTTTACAAATTTCTCAAAATTTTCTTTTACTGGTTTTCTTTCTTTTTTGCAAGTTCCTCGTAGTTTGGTGAAAATTGTTGTGTTTCACTTATGGGTAAAAGTTTATAGCGTTTCGTGATTTGAAATTCGTGATATCCAAGCACTCACGGCAAAAAACTCTTTTACCCACATGTAAAACAAATAACTATTTATTGTTGTTGAAATTTATCGCTAAAATATTCGTCAATAGTGTAGTAGCTTTTGGTTTTTAGGAATTGTTTTAATTTTTTGATAGATATTATCTTTATTCTTGTTTTTTATGTATTCCGGTGACTTATTGTATATTTTAATGGACATAACGAATGTACTAGAAGAGTGCATTTTTAATCGTGAAGTGGGTATGTGTTACGCGACGGTAGATCAGCTACGTAATTAATAAACGCGGAATAAAGTTACAACCATTATTTATGTTTCAGATTTACCATACACTTTTCAAGGTTTAAGTATGGCATAAGTTTACTCAGTTTATAATTTAACGGGTTGAGGGTCACGAATCGTCTAGCGCGAAGAGTCGACGCATTTTAGCCATCGAGGCAGGTTAAGGCGACTGGCGATACATCCGCGTGTTGAGATGTCTTTATGAAAACGTGACAATGACCGTCCGAACTCAGGATCAGCGAATTGAACATATCCCACTGCGTCGAGGGGTGAGACAAGGGGACGTGATTTCCCCGAAATAGTACTCCTACGCATTGGTGGTTGTGTTCGAAACCCTTTTTGGAAAAAGGGTTTCGAACCTCGTTTACAGCCTGCTCGAACGATGACAGCGCATCTTCCGGCGACGAAAATTGTGTCCCTTTGAGCACATTTTTTATTTTCAAGAATAAAAATAAGTTACACGTTGTTAGGTCAGGGCTGTAAGGAGGGTGACCCAGGAGTTTGACCGGTATGCTGTTCAGGAAGTCCCTCGTTTTTTGTGCGATGGCGCATTGCCGTGGTGCAGCAATAGCCGTGTAGAATTTCGTGAAGGCTTCCCGATCCAACTTGCAATATATGCTGAATTTCTTGATACGTAACTCGCCTATTATCTTGGATTAAATTTTTCACTGCTAGCACGTTTTCTTCCGTAACAGCCGTCAAAGGGCGACCACTTCTTTCTTCATCCCCCAAAGTTAGTTGACCGCGCTTGAATTCGTTACAACGACACACGGTTGCCTTAGAAGGGCCTTCATCCATGCATGCCATTTGTAGTCTATCATACGATTCGTCTGGTTTCAGGCGACACTTGAAAACTTAAAAAATCATAGCCGGCGCAGATCCATTTTTTAATGAGACACGATAATTTAAATTAGCTCGCAAACTTTGTGGAGTGAAATGTTGAAATAGGAACGTACCTATTTTTGCTTAGGTAGAAATAATCATAGTAGACGATAACTGGCCAGTCTCTCATACATAATAGCTGAATTGCTGCATGACTTGCAGCAGATGCTAGATGGTCTAGTTGATTCTTCTGTACCTACGCATTGGTCTCCAGATGAACTTGGATAAAACCTAGGTTATGCTCAACGAACTCGTCTCCGGGACCGATTGCTGTCTATGGCGGTGCTTTCAAGGTGGTTCGAGAATATGTTTACCTCGGACAAAGTCTGCAGTTTGCATTAAGCTGGGCTTGGGCAGCGTTTGGGAAGCGTAGTGATTCGCATAGCCTAAATACTAAAGTCTTAAATCAGTGCGTCCTGCCTATTATGCCCTACGGAGCCGAAACGTGGACACTCACGGTACGGCTGTTCCATAAATTCAAGGTCGTTCAGCGAGCTATGAAACGGACCATGCTTAGAGTCTCTCTGAGGGATCAAATCCGGAAAGAGGTTATCAAGCAGGCAACCATAATTGTCGACATAGCTCATAGCACTTTCAGCCAGATTAATAAACAAATGGAACAGCATTTGTATGAAATGATCTAAAACCAAAATAACACAACAAACGCACAGTAAACAGACAAACCTACAGGTCCTGAAAATCAAAACGATTAGTTTGTCACTATTTCTGGTGAAAATACACCTCTATCTTTCTCCCAGGCATTGCTCAAAGCGGTTGCTGGGGTTGCTTCGACGAGTTCAACCGCATCAACATCGAGGTGTTGTCAGTCGTGGCGCAGCAGATCCTGTCCATACTTCTAGCGCTGTCGCTGTTCCTCAAGAGGTTTGTGTTCGAAGGCGCCGATATCAAGCTGGACGCTAACTGCGGGATCTTTATTACCATGAATCCTGGGTGAGTGGACTATAGTCGTAACATAACATACCATGTAAAAAATTATAGAGAAGACCATTATTTTGTAGCAGTATGGGCGTTTTTCGTGTGTCTGTTGACCGTACAGTCGAGAACGGCTAGACAGAGGTGTGTGTTAAAAAATAGTCGCAATCTCTTCTCAGCGTTAATCATTGTAAAAAACTTGACAAAATGTCGGTCAGTTTGAGGGTCCCGACTGAGATTCAGTCAAAAATACCTTAAAAAATACGGGCATTGTAAATTGGGAATTACCCCTCAAGTGTATGCATGTAGACATTATACAGCACCACCCACATTTTGCTATCAACACCTTCGTCATCCACAGCCCGACTTCACCCACCTCTGAGCAAATTCCTCTCTTTTCTTGGGCCAATCTCCACGCTCCCATGCCAGCCTCATCCAAGTGCTACCAGTGATGGCAACAATATCGTCCGTCCATATCGCCGCCCAGACTACTAACATTTCGTCCATATTCCTCTTTGCTATATTCCTGACAATCTAAGAAGTCTGATTTGACAGATATCAAAATACTTTGTGTCGTGATGGAAATGCTTCTCAAACCGATTTTCGAGACATATCGATTTATTATACTTAGTTTGTAATCGACAACTTATCTACATTGCTAACAACTAATTCAACAGGCATATCGTTTTATTACACGTATGAGTTTGTAATTTTGAACAGATATCAATCCAAGGCGAGTTTCAAAGCCAAACCAAGAAGACTAAAACATTGACAGTTTTTTTTCGCTTTTTGGGTGTGTGAAGTACATGGTCTTCACAGCCAAAAGGTCGTGCTTTTCCTTTCTAATTTTTCCAAATGTTTTGTGCCAGTTCTAAGCGCTTGTACTTGGGTAACTTCTTAAAGAGGCCCTCTATTTGCTGACTCTCGTTCAAAGTACTCGTGCAACTTCAAAACCAAGTCACGAGACTGGCCGTTGAGAATACGTCCTCTTTTAGACATGTTGACGAGTTAACACGATAACACCAAAATCTCCTATAGCGTAATCTGAGTCCGGAATAAGCATGCCAAGGTCAACGAATATAACAGAAACAGTCTAAAAGTAATAGCCCAGTCAGAAAATATAACAATATGTAACCAATAACACAAAAACTTCCAAGATAGCGAGAGACTACGCGGATTTGTGACGAATCAATGTGGAGAGTTTTTTTTAACCAACCAGTTTCTTTTTGACAAATTAAAGATAAAAAGAAAGCTTTTACACGTTACAACATGTAATAAGACAGTAACTTTAAGTTTCTCTCTTTTCTAAATGTAATGTTTGTAAAAGTATCAAATTTTCAGAACATCGATTTTATTTGGTATTTTTTTTACGAAATAAAATCGATTACTACTTAACTTGTAAAAATTTTAGAAAAATCATGTACTTTTACAATGTTTGGAAATATGTGAGCACCATGTATCTATCACATAATTAATTTATCCGTTATTATTAGAGTTTTTTTTCTAGATGCATCGTCGACACATAATATAATTATTGTATAGAAAATATTGTAAAACATTTCAAAAGAGTAAAGGTGGATTTTCTTGGTCATTCTTCTCTATACGAAACTGCTTTTCAGAATGGGCGACTAGAATCAATTCTATTTTAATGTACCTACATGTTAAATATTGACGTTCAAAAGTGCCTTTTATGTACACGTAAATGCTTTGACGACTTATGACGTGCAAGTGACATTAAAAGCCTTAGGGTGGTACAACAATAACGAGGGCGACTATACATTAAAATACCTATTAGGAATCTGCTCGCGTAGCGTCACCGGCTTTTTCGACGGAAGAATAAAGAAAATTTTGACTGACTGCCTCGTTGGTCTGGTGGTCGCAATCGCTACTGCTGAGCATGAGGTCCTGGGTTCGATTCCCAGGTCGGGCAACGTGTTATTGGGTTTTTCTATCTGGAATTTCTCCGTAGCAGCCCGAAGTCTGGATTTGTGCCCGGTAGATGGCAATAGGCTCGCCCCCTATTACATGGGACTTAAACATAATTGGCGAAATGTGGGTGTACTGTAGGTACACCTCTGCCCAACCCTTCGAAGAAACAAGGCGTTATGTTATGTTATGTTAATAAAGAAAATTACAGATAGAATAGACAAAATAACAAATTCCTTTTATTCATAGGACATTTTGTCTATTCTGCCGTCGAAAAAACTCGTTTCTATTGTGGTGATGTTACGCTTGCTGGCGTGAGTAACACTAGATATTATTTCACCATAGTTATGCGGGCCGAACAGAGTTACCAGATAACTTAAAGTCGATGTTCCGTCCGATCGCCATGTGTGTGCCAGACTCGCTCATCATCGCGGAGAACACGCTCTTCTCTGATGGCTTCACCGCTTACAAACTTAATGCTAAGAAGGTACAGCTTATACAATAAACATTATTATTTTAATCTATTATCTATCTATGTAGCTCTACCATGAGTTTACGCAGTCTCCGTAAATGATATCTATGAAACATTGTACAAAGCCCCAAGCGGTCACAGAAAGATTTAAAATTCGTACCATGAGCACTATAGACTTCGCTCAACCCCTCATTTAACTCCAGGTGTTCACGTTATATCAGCTGGCTATGCAGCAGTTGTCCAAGCAGGCTCATTACGATTTTGGTCTGCGGTCTATGGTCGCGTTACTACGATACGCTGGCATCAAGAGGAGAGCCTATCCGAATCTGCCTGAACAAGAGGTAAGACAAGAGGCTGAGAGACAATCTGTTTGCGGACGAATGGACGAAGATTTGATCGGCATGCCAGAAGTTTGATGTTGATGATGTTGATGATTTTATATTTTCTCTTTTATGTGCGTGTGTATACAGAATGTCCCGTAAGTCGACGTCAAGCCGGAGTCGAGTTTAGTTCGAGTCATAATAGTAAACAGAAAGAAATATACTTTGCTATGTATTTTAGAAAAAAAAGATTACCACTCGATTTACCGTGTAATGCTAGATAAACGTAGAATATCAATAGATGGTCCGATAATAATTCATACGAATTTCCAATAGAAAAGGCACTTTCAGTTTTCCAGAATTTTCAAATTTTCTCGCCAAATTTTTATTTTTTTCTTCCGTTGAAACCCTGATTTAGACTAGTACGAACATTTTAAAACAAACATTTACCAAATAAATCTGAACAGCATTTATTTATTTTAATATAGATTTTGATTTCTCTTAGTGCCGATTTCACAAATTAAACTGAACGCGATAACCACTTTTACACCCAGTTCTTGAATGCGTTTTATATGTGCTGAACGCGTTCAGTTTCATTGGTGAAATTCACCCTGAACATCAGATTGACCGAATTAAACAGGTGCCAAATTGACCGCCCACATTCAAGGCTTCTAATGGTCACTTAAAAGCCGTCTATGGCTCAAGAATGTATTGTTGTTTAAAATCAAAATTAAAAGTCATTAATTCAAATTAGGCTGAGAATCAGCACTTTTCAAACGTCAAAGTTACATAAGACAGTCCCCCGGCACGCCCGCCCTTCACCAATTCTTAGCTGGAGGAAGAAGTGGCGCAACAACCTCCCCAGCAGCACAGCTGTCTGTTCAGTTAGAAAAAAGTTGAAGCCATACAACAATCGCTATGCAAAGTAATAAAAATTTCGAGACACAGAACATCATATTAAATTATCTGCCATATGCTAGCTAGCCACGCCAATATACACAACAAAAAACAACAACAACGTAACTTAATACACAAAGTTAAAAGTTATGCTCATAGAGTAATCCTACAACTCCCATTTCCCCTACAGATGGTAATACTAGCGATGCGCGACATGAACGTGGCCCGCCTGACTGCCAAGGACGTGCCTCTTTTCGACGGCATCATGCAGGATATCTTTCCTGATGTTGAGATCCCGACCCTGGACTACGACCTGCTGGAGACGGCCATCACCGCGGAGATGAAGATAGCAGGCTTGCAGCCGACTAAGGCAGCGTTGCATAAAGTTATACAGACTTATGAGACAAAGGTTGGTGCGCGTGCGGAGTTTTTTTTACGTAATTAATGCGTTGAAAGAAAGTAGCATGGGGCCTACTCGAGATGAATGTGTAAAGCAATTCATCTCTTTCTTTAACTGTATGAACTTTAGCGGTGATATCAATGTATGAAGATATCGTTCCTAGTCCCCGAAAATATGAATTGCAATAATCAATTGAACTTCCACCAAATGCAATTGAAGCGATTACAATATAAATTGATGGCAATTGATCAAACAAAATAGAGATGATGACAAATATAAAAAATGTTAGAAAAAAAAAATGTAATTTTAAAGAAGGCGTAGTAAAAATGAGATAATCGAAAAAAATCTGTTAAATCGATGTAAATATGAAGAAGCTATACGTTTTAAATGTTTTTGTAGGGGATTGTTCCCGTCCTTGTCGCGCGGTACGGACAATGTGTGGCGTTAGTATGAAGTTACATAGTATTGACGTCACGATTCTACGATAATGCTGTCTTTGTCTAACAGTTATTTTAAAAAGATTATAACTTGGCAATTTTTGAAGCTTTTACTATTTTTATAATATTGTTGGCACTCTTTGGAAATAAATATTTTTTTGAGATGAAAACACAAAAAAAAATTCATCATCCCTATTCAAGCGGACGAATAAAAAAACAATCAGGACTGCTCATTTGCTCTTCATAGCACAATCATCATCTACAACTTATAAAAAGCTCGTAAAAATAGTAGTTGCATTTCCCGAGCGGGTCAAGCGTTACAATTTAAACCTTATGTGAACTATATCTTCGTTTATCGTTTATCGATCACGTCAAGAATTGCAATTTGAACCTTATGTCAATGATTTTAAAGTCGCATAACGCAAGCTCGTCATTTGCAAAGCACTTTTTCACAATACTAAGATCCAAACATCTCAATTTTCATCTAGAACTCCCGCCATTCAAGCATTCTGCTCGGCGACACCAACACAGCCAAGTCGACATCCTGGAGAATGTTAGCCAACACCCTAACACGCTTGAACCGGGAGAAACAACCAGGCTTCGAAGTAGTCCAGATTTTCCCCATGAACCCCAAGGCTTTGACCCTGGGTGAACTGTACGGGGAGTACAACCTGGCGACAGGGGAGTGGAAAGATGGAGTCTTGTCTTCGATTATGAGGTCCACTTGTCAAGGTAAGACGGCTTTGGACTTTTGATTATGAAATAGAAGTGGTTTCCTGTTGATGTGGTAAAAGGTGTTCTTAAGGGGACTACAGAACCTAAACGCAAGTTTTATAATGCCTAAAAGTATATGATCTACTGCAGTAAAAAAAAAACAGAGATATATTAGGTTGGGAGAAAAGTCTTTTCGCATTGTAGTATGTATGAACTTGTAATAAAATCTCTTTGGCTATACTATCTGGCTGGTTTCGGTATCATTGAAAGTTAAAATGTTAAAGAACATAATTCTAAATTCAAATTAGTAAAATGTGTGATTTGTATTTGTTTTTCGTACTGTCAAGATGAGTGAGTCTAATGAAGAAATTCTATACATTTTAAAATTTTACTACAAAAAAGGTAAAAATGCAACGCAAGCCGCGAAAAAAAATTGCGATGTTTATGGACCTAGTGCAGTGTGAGCTCTGGTCGCCCTATTACGGATAAAGTGGAAGCCATTTTTGAAAAAGTGGAGCAAGATCGGAATATCAGTAGTTACGACGTAGCTGAAGAACTGGGAATTGACCACAAAACAGTTTTGGCGCATTTGAAAAAAACTGGGTACGCAAAAAGCTCGATATTTGGGTACCTCACGAGCTCACTGAAAGAAACCTAATGAACCGTGTACTCATTTGTGATTCTTTATTACGACATAATGAAACCGAACCATTTTTGTAGAAGCTGATCATCATACTGGTGACGAAAAGTGGATCACGTACGGCAAGAACGTGCGAAAAAGGTCGTGGTCAAAGGCCGGTCAGGCTTCACAGACTGTGGCGAAACCCGGGTTAACTCGCAACAAGGTGATGCTGTGTGTGTGGTGGGATTGGAAGAGCATTATTCATTATGAGCTGTTACCACCAGGCAGGGCCATCGATTCTGAACTCTACTGCGAACAACTGATGAGATTAAAGCAAGAAGTTGAGAGACAGCGGCCGGAATTAATAAACAGGAGGGGTGTGGTTTTTCATCATGATAACGCTAGACCTCACACATCTTTAGCCACTCAGCAAAAGTTAAGAGAGTTTGGCTGGGAGGTGTTACTGCATCCGCCGTATAGTCCTGACCTTGCACCTTCAGATTTCCACCTGTTTCGGTCTCTTCAGAATTATTTAGGCACTGTCAGGTTAACATCACGAGAGGACTGCCAAAACCACTTGTCGCGGTATTTTGATCAGAAGTCCCAAAATTTCTATAGCAATGGGATCATGTCCCTAACTACAAGATGGCAAAAAGTTATCGAACAAAATGGTACCTACATACTTTAGTTAAATGTAAATAAACTATGTTAAAAATGTTTTGAATTTTCTTAAAAATTGCGAAGAAACTTTTCCCCAACCTATTATATACTTTACTTATTATATACTTCAGGTTATATGCTAGTTAGATAGTCAAACTCAAACTAAAACTTAAAGCATTTATTTCAAATAAACCCATTACAGGAACTTTTGAATTGTCAAGGGCTCGGTCAGTTAGAAATATGAAGCTAGTTGCCCATTCCAAAGGGAAGTAGGTACCTATGGAGAAGAACGGGCAAGAAACTCCATGGACACTCTTTTAAATAATATGGTTACAGAAAATTTGTTACATCAGTCTTGTTGAAATTAAACATGTGAGAACGATGTAGAAAGACCCGTAATAAAAAACATAAAAATCGGAAAAGAAAAAAAAAAAAAAAATTAGTCTGTTGAAAACATAATACAACTAATTTGATACGAAAGAAAAAAAACATGAAGATGCCTATAAAAATTCTTTTAACGATTAAAAACCATTTTTTTTATTTTTTTGTTTACTTTTTTTTTAAATAAAAAATTTAACAATCAAACCGACTTCCGACTTCGTTTTTTTTTGTCGTCGTAACTACCCCACGAATATGTATAAGTACGTGCTATGTAAAAAACTGTGGCACGAAGTTTTATAACATCATCTAAATACGCAAAGTGTATTAAATCTGTATTATTAAAGCCAACTCAAAACATATTTAAAGTCGTATGGGATCACGCGCTAGCGGTGCGAAGCGGTGGTTGAGTAGAGGAATCTACCAAATAAAAGGGAATTTAAACAATCGATGCACAGTTGATGAAAATATCGATAAACATAAGAAATACGTACAGCCCGCGCCAAACTTTGTGACCGCCCCAAACTTTGTGACCGCCCCAAACTTTGTGACCGCCCCAAACTTTGTGACCGCCCCAAACTTTGTGACCGCCCCGAAACTAGGCTCACTGCTTTGCGCAGAGGTCGACGCACGCTCGCTTGTAATGTTTTACGACGCCAGGCTCGTAAAATGGTCTACGATGTTTATAAATTTATGAAGAAAGAAGCTGAAGAAGGCCTTAAATACGATTTGAAGGCAGTACATAAACGGACTGCAGTCGCTACAGGAGTATCAGAAAGAACTGTACGACGTATTATATCGGTTGCTAATGAACCAAGTTCCGATTTATTAGCAGTTTTTCGTACACCCGGAAAGAAGAGGCAAGGGATAAAAAAGGTAACCGGAATCGACAATTTTGACCAAGGTGCCATCAAAAGATGTATCTACAATTTTCATCTAACACAGAAAGAGTTGCCGACAATTGCTCAACAAAAAAAAAAGAACATATAAATTTTGAAGGATCTGCAACGAGTTTGAGGAGAATTATAAATGAAATAGGATTTAAATGGAGAAAAACTAAAGACAATCGCAAATTATTAATTGAAAATACAAATATTCGCTGTAAGCGAATTGAATATTTGCGTGAAATAACCAAATATCGCGCAGAAGTAAGACCGATAGTTTACACTGACGAATCGTAT
This sequence comes from Dasypolia templi, assembly GCA_963555695.1. Taxonomy (NCBI): domain Eukaryota; kingdom Metazoa; phylum Arthropoda; class Insecta; order Lepidoptera; family Noctuidae; genus Dasypolia; species Dasypolia templi. The sequence goes on along the minus strand of OY743137.1, from coordinate 3,251,732 downwards.
GTCGATTCATCGCATACCACTTCGAAGGCATGGAGTGATAGTAGCACTGAAGATATAAAAAAAAAGATATCAAAAGGTCAACGTGTCGTCATTGTACATGCTGGATCCAAATCAGGATTTGTACCCAACGGCCTTTTGATGTTTAAGGCAGGTACGAAAACCCGAGATTACCATGATAACATGAATTATATTAATTAGGAAAAATGGACATTCACACAACTTTTGATCTCCCACCGAGATCGGTTATGGTGATAGATAATGCACCCTATCATAACAAATTAGAGGATGCAGCGCAGACGTCAAATAGCAAAAATGCAGAAATGGTGGCATGGCTTACGGCAAAAAATACCCTTGCAGTTCTGACATGCTGAAACGAGAACTGTATAAATTAATTTCTATACATAAAGAAAAATTAAAAAAATGTAATATTGATAAAATTTTAGAAGAACACAATTACACAATATTACGGCTTCCACCTTACCATCCCGACTTGAACCCCATAGAAATGGCTTGGGCATCCATAAAAGGTTACGAGGCGAAAAAAAAGTCACTAATAATATAACTAACATTATGAAACTAGTGGAAGAAAAACTAAATAGCATGGGTGAACAGGAGTGGACTGCACTATGCGACAAAGTTATGAATATTGAGGAAGAATATAAGAAAAGTGATGTCATCATAGATGCCCTAACTGAAAAAAAAAAAATTCACGTGAGCGATAAAGAATCAGATGAAGAAGATTCGGATATTTTTTGTGAAGAGAGTGATTCGGATGCGGAACCATCCACTAGTAAGGGAGATGTTTTTATGGAAGGTGTGGTCCCATTGTGAATATAGTTTTTAGTTATATTAATGTTTTTTTATTTACATTTATCCTATTATTACCTAACCTATATGTTTTACAAATAACACATACATTATATATTTAATTAAATTAAATAACATATGAAATAAACACGAACTTAATAATCACCAAATAAAAATAAATTGAAATAATACAATAAGTATTAAAAATGTTAGAAAACGAAAATTGTTTGTTTGATTACGTAGTTTGATTACTCGCGACTATATTCAAGGCGGTCACAAAGTTTGGCGCGGGTTGTACAGACGAACATAAAACCTCCACCTTTTTGGAAGTCGGTTAAAATGAGGAAAACTATTTCGTGGTCAAAGATTTATAAATGTTGAACTTCATATTCTACTTTCCATACTTCAATTCAGAACTTTTTCCAAAACATGATGTGCCATATCTATCCTTTCTGTGCATGACGCCGGAGCCGCACCGGCGTCGAGCCGCATGTTTGTTTATACGAAAGATAATCGCTTTTTTTAAATGGCTTCTCGCAGCCTAGGAGGTTGTCGTCTGCTTAACCGGAATTGCCTGTGGTTGCTCTAATAACTGAAGGCCTCCAGTTAGGGCTTAAAAACCTTAAAAAGTAAGCGACTACACGCTAAGGGCATCGCCTGTGGGTTACGGACCTCGGCTTAGGGCGCCGCTAAAAGAGGGCAGTAAGGAACAAGCTGGATTAGAATTGATGTTATTTTGGGATGAATTTAAAGCACAGGCTCAGCGAGCAAGGGTTCGGGGGGGGGGGGGGGGGTTATTGGGGCGACGGGAGGACGGCGCTCGGGTTTTGTGCTGGTGGCCGCACTACTCTCCTGGAGGAGGGTAGTGGCGTCGTCGGGGCTGACGACGTGTCCACCGCATTGATGCCGAGTTACAAACATCCATCAACGAACCATCACAGTTTAGTAAACCATTGTCAACGAAACTGTCAAGACGTCTGCTTTTGATTTTGATATTAAAATAAAACAAGGTGTTACTTATGTACCTACTTATTTTATAAACTGTGGAATAAATAAAGCTTTATTATAATTAATTGAAAACGAGAAGGTGGCGTTCGGTACTTTCTGCCTATAAACATGGGAAGAAGACGTGAGTTTGTATTTGTATGTATTACTTATTACTGATACTGGATTTTCGATGCTGTTCCGCAGACGAGTCTCGGGATATGAAGTGGATTATATTCGACGGCCCCGTGGACGCGATATGGATAGAGAACCTTAATTCTGTGATGGATGATAACAAACTGCTGACTCTTGTCAACAGTGAGAGAATATCTATGCCTTCACAGGTAAGTCTAATGGTTATTTATTTATGGTGGACCAAAGATTATACGAAAATAATAATAATTAGGTTTTAGTTTAGTACACTTCTTCAATAAACTATTTGACAGTATTTTTTACATTTGATTTTTTTAACCTAGAAAAATGTTAATCCTTAGTAATAAAAAAATTAAATATCTCAGAAGATGGCGAAGTTCTAGTCGTCTTAAATTCGTTGCTAGACAGAGCCAGCATTATTAGGATCTGACGTCACAGCACTCGAACGCCAATCAGTACGATGATGTTTTGCGTGATAAGAATAGAAGAATAATTTCAAAAGTGGGTAACTTCTAACGGTGAAGGAAAACATCGTGAGGAAACCGGCACGTCCTAGAACCTAAAATTCTAAGACATGTGACATCTACCAACCCGCACTGGGCCACTTCCTTCTTCATTCCCCAAAGTTAGTCGACCGCGCTTGAATTCGTTGTACCAACGATAAACGGTTGCCTTAGAAGGGCCTTCATCCATAAATGCCATTTAAAGTCTATCGTACTATTTGTCCGGTTTCAGGCGTCGCTTGAAATCGTAAAAAAATCATAACCCGAAAATGTTCCCGGCGCAGATCCATTCTTTAATGAGACACGATAATTTAAATTAGCTCGCAAACAATGTGGAGTGAAATTTTGTAATTTTATCGTACCTATTTTTCTTACAAATAATCATATTTTCAAAATACACTATAACTGGCCAGTCTCTCATAAATAAATAAAAAATTCGCAATACTTTCTGAGTGGTCTGGTATTTTGGCGTTTACGTCTGTTTAGAATACCATTTTTGTATTCGGAAACAAACTTAAAATACGAGTGTCTTATTTTTCGATGTAATTTAATTTAAGTCTAACTATTAATTTAACTATTCGACTTTTCACGTGGCCAGAGGGCTGGCCTATTTTTGGGTCAAAGAATCAGCGTTGCCATGCAACGTGGCAACGCTGCCAGCCTTTTGAGCACTTTTTTTTTCCCGCTGACACCGATGCCGTCGAATTTTCGGATGCCCAATGAACTTTTCCCTTTTTTCTCTTTGACTGAGACTATATATTGTATTTAAGTTTTTTTGTGTTGTATTTTTTTGTTTTAAAATAAATACTAATAAAAGATACAACAAGTCTCTTGAGAATATGAAATGTTGTCTATTGTTCCGTTTAGGTGACCCTGCTGATCGAGACCCTGGACTTAGCAGTGGCCTCGCCAGCCACGGTATCACGCAACGGAATGGTGTACAACGATTACAAGGACTGGGGCTGGTGGCCCTTCGTCAACTCCTGGCTGGATACCCTCGAGAATCCTGAATATAGGGAGACAGTGAGTGATGCATTGTTTTCATTTACCTTTCTGTGACTCGGACTTGGATATTTATATAATTTTCAGGAGGGACTAGTCGGAATGTATACAGGATAAGTTTTCAACCAGTTCGCAAACTGCAACCACATTCTAGACTTCAGCACATGATTCTAGACCGAGCATAGACATTTTTGTAGGTCATATAAAAACTGCTGTTTCATAGAAAAATGCAATAGTTATGCGGTCAAAAATATTGAAATACAATTTTTTTTAACAACCGACGAAAAATGTCTATGCTATTCTATAATGTAAATGTGCTGAAATCATGGCTACAGTATGTATACGCATTGGTTAAAAACTTATCCTGTATAAGTCCTTGTAACGGTGGTTGTTCTTGTATACTTAGACAAGTAAAGACCAGCGCACTGTGCGGCCAAAAGTCAAAAAAAAAAGTTTCTAGTATGGGGTTTTTCGTCGTTGGGTTGGCTAAAGGGCCCCCCCTAGAGTTGGAAACCGTCTATAGTTATGCCCCTTTTGTCCAATCCCCCTCAAAATCTCAGTCGGAACGCGACCGTCGCGCGAGCGCTACGCTTCTGCACAAACGCGCCTTTGGTAAACGCTTTCTTCATACGCGTGTGAAATTGGTTAAAAGAAGAATATCGCAGTCAGACAAAATGGAATCTACAGGTGAAAGTAAGTAGAACGAATAAAAAAATAGCTTAAGTACTAATTGTTAAGTAAACAATTGTTATAAATAATAATGTAAGGGCTATTTTTCGATCTTTTATTTGAAAAATTCTCGGGGTTTTCGATCAAAAAGTTAAGGTATCCTGCAGTATCCTGCTTCGAAACTTATAGGAGATATAAATGAAAGTATAAACTATAAAATAAAATAAAAATTAGGTGCGGACTCCTGCGGTCTGAGTTTTTATGAACTTTTCTTTAAAAATAATGCAAAACACCTGGAAAATGAAAGCAAATAAAAGTGTCAACATAAAAAAATTTAACAACCCAAGCGAATACGCGAAACTTAAAATGGAAGCAGTATACTGCATGTGAAAAATAAGGATGGAGACAGAAGAGTAGAAGAGGAGAGCAGTCAGCAGGGACTATACGTGCCGATGCGATGCCGCGCGTTCGTGCTGCAGGGAGCACACTCAGAGAAAAATATCACAGTTTTGACTAAAGTTGCCAAGCCAAAATAGCTTTGGTCGCTCAAGTCATAACAGCTGTAATTTCGAGCTATTCTAACCTAACACACAAGCAATACCTAGCATTCACGTTATTGCTTGTCTAACACAAAGCTAATATGGCTTGTGTCTACTTAGTTGATACAACTACACCTTACCTTACTATGTGACTGAAGCTAAAACAGGTTTGGTTTATCGCCGATACAGCTATATTTTTCTCTGAGTGCAGCAGAAGCGTACGGATCTATTCAAGCTGTTCTATATGTATATCTATGGGAAAAATCTTTTGTGAGCATCGGGCGCCAACACTGCATTAGTGTTGGTCCTTTGCTGAAGCTGGTAGGGAGTCATGTGTGTGTGTTTGCACGCGCGAGACGCATGCATGGGATGGGTGCGAGTAATCGTATGAACATTTCATAAGTCTTTTTGACATAATTTTTATACTCAACAATAATTTATCAAACACAACTCCGATTCTTCATGGTGACTATTGATAAAAAAAAATTTTCTTCTATTTCAGGCTTCTATTGTGAATTTTGTCAAAGTATTGTATTTTATTGTAATTTTCTGTAAATTGACAATAAAGTATGCAAAATGATATTAAAAAAATGCTTTTAATTATTCGTTATTATTTTCCATTTTAATCGAATTTTTTCGCATAGCATAGCGCCATATTGGATCCGCCATTTTGAATTTGATAATTCTGATAACAGATTCGTAATCAGCGACCCCAAAAACAACCCCCCTATACCGATTTTGAGAGCATTTCGTTCATTATTCGAGTTTTTTTGGTATGGCCAACCGCCATATTGGATCCGCCATTTTGAATTTGTTCGTTCTGATAACAGATTCGTAATCAGCGACCCCAAAAACCCCCCTATACCGATTTTGATAGCATTTCCTTTATTATTCGACTTTTGGCCGCACAGTTCGGCCTTCGGCCTCACTGTGCGTCGTCTTTATTTTTTCATAATCAGATAGCTCTTAACTGAGGAGTAAATGTTGTCGTTTGACAGCTGTTGTATATAAAATATGTCAAACTGTCACTTATTATTTAGATCAAGGTTGTCCGATTGAAAAATCTGCCCATATTCGAAGAAAACTACGAATACGTCCTAAAATTGTGACATCAAATTGTCTGGTCAACATTATTGTGTAAGGATTTTCTTGCGATTCGAATTTAGAGAATCGTCGAACACAGGCCTCCTCTTTGTGAGATCTTAGTACCCAGCGCGGACCAAGTGAAAGAAAGAAAGAAAAAAAAATAAGTGCGGGTTGGTCTTCGAAATTTTGGCTTTTGGGGATTTATTGGTGACTTGGTGAATTACTTACACGATGTATGTCACTGGTCTAAGTGGACTCGCAAACATGTTGACGTCGTTGTTTACACGATGCATGAAAAAGCGCTATTAAAAACGAATCCTGCATGTTGGATCTATGTATGGACATGGTAACGTTTTTATTTTATTAAGCTTACTAGCTAATATACCGTAAGATTTATCTTACCGTCTTGAAAAACATGGGTATAATCAGCCTATGACGTAGAAGATGAAGAGCCTATAGCATAGTTTATTTTTCTCAGACATTGCTGTAGCAATAAATACTAAATACTAAACTTTTCATACTAGAACAATAAAACAGTAATTTTGATAAAAAAATATGAACCGGTAAAAAAAAACGAAATTTATGCGCACGAACTGCTCGTGCATCCTCGCCCGCCCGCGTCCCGCGTGTTCCTGCTCTTTCATTTCAGTACTATCAGTCACCTCGTGACGTTGCGTTGTTTAAGTTGCTAGTACTTAAAATTTGTAGTATTTATTGCTAGATCAATTTCTTCGTTTGTTATTGGAAAATAATAATAAAAACTATGCCATAAGCTTCGAGCTTAGAGCTTAAGCTGAGAGCAGTGGTGGATTACGGCCCACTCCATCTCACAGAGAGGAGGCCTGTGTCTCAGCAGTGGGAAGATTATAGGCTGATTACGCATTATGCATGCCAGCTTCCACTCCGTTCACCTGTTATCCCCTTTTTTTTCAAGACGTTAAAAAGATTCATCCAGTACCTATATTAGCTTATTTAGTTTATTGATGACAAATGGTTGTGTCAACAGCTACGCCGTTACTTCCTATCAATCCTGACACCTGTCTTGGAGCTGAAGCGCCTGCACCTCGTAGAAGGCGAGAGCGTGCGCGGCCAGGAGCTGACGGGCGTGAAGTGCATGTGTCGGCTGCTGGGCCTGGCGCCCGAGCCCGCGCCCGGCGCGCCCGACGACCAGGCCGACATGGAGCACGGCGCCAAAATGAGATTCCTTTTTGCGTACGTTACGTATAAAAGTTGGTTAAAGAATGCTTAAACTACAGCACGGGGACGCCTTGGTTGCTGACGACATAGTCGCCATTGTCAACCCTTTCCATACAATCTACACAAATGACGTATAGAATAATAACACTGGTAGCTTTAAAGGCGGATCGCGACGAAAGTGGTGCGTTCAGCACAGTTTTGGCGCTACGAATTTTATAAGTAATGCCGTCGTTAGACGCTGTTAGCGCCACGCTGTCGTGCTTCCCTGTCTTAAATGATACAATTTGCACAATTTTTTAAATTATGTTTTTTCTTTCTGTTTTTCTCATAAATATCATTTGATTCTTGTTGTGTGTCACAAATAGAAGCGATGCGCAACTATTATACGTCATGTTGCGCACGGTTTTACATTTTTCAACACAGTTGCTCATAAAGTGTCTCTTATTACACCGCTTTTCACGTTCATAATGCAGTGCATTATATTGGAAAATAGTAGCACTAAAAAGAGCAGCAGTTGTATATGAGCTAGTATATTGTGTTCAATATTTTACACACAAGTGACAATATAAAAGAACGTAAACAAAGTCGTTACTATGCTTATTTAAATCGGTGACAGACATGTGTAAATAAGATTATTCACACAGGCCAGTGCCTTCATACAATGCGACCTCCAATATATGAAACGCGTGCATTTTACTTTATATTACCGCACTCGTGTTTTATATTTTACTTTTTTTTCTTTCATCTCCGTAAAGAGTTTTTTTATGTCTAAATACAATGAATATTTTTATCATCTACATGATATACATATCGGGATAGGCCCTCATCAGCGATATTACACTTGCACTTTGTAAGTAGGCGTGGATTGTGGGGCGAAGAAAATAGAGATACTAGTTACAGCACAATCACTTTATTTCACTCACAATTTCTTATAAAATAATCACCATGAAATAACCGGAAGGCAGAGGTCCGACATATTAAATGAAAGTATGAAATATAGCAGTAACCAACTCTTTTATTCCAACAGCTTGTTAATACATTAAATAGATAGCTATAATAGCTCTAGGCGCTACAGCAGGCGCACCGGGCCGAGCCTGCCACAAGAATGCTCCCCCTCGCTCGGAGCTATATCGCGGCGCCCCCGTAAGGGGGCGTTGCGTGCGGTGCCGGGGCTTCACCCCCTGACCGCGGAAGCCATACGGCGACCCGTAAATACGGGCCTCTCATTTGGTCAGCATCATTGGCAATGGGTTTTTCGGGCGCGCACGGGCAACGCGCGCCCGTGTGAGTGGTTGCTATTTTGTTTCTGTAGGAGCGCCGCGACGCTTATAGTGAAGCGCCGCTTTCTTCACGACATCTCGGCGGTCTGTCGCCGCCAGGTGAGACCCCTAGTTACCTAGGGGAGGCCCGGCGACAACGACCAGCGACGAAGATGCCGACTCGACGCGCCTACAGAGTAGGTGAGTGGCCCCCGCCCGTCCAGATCACAGAGCTAGCCGTTACTGTCCGGGCTAAGGGGCCGACATGTGGGTGTGAACGGTATTGTAATTGTGTAACACCGTTCAATGTTTGCGTGACTCGCGGCCCGCGCCGCGCGTACACGCGTGAGTTTGGGTGCCTGTATAGACATGTATGTCTGTCTGCATCTACGTAACGTGCCTATATTAACCTAGAACACGTTACGCAGTGGGTGTGTGTGTTGTGAGTGTGGAGTCTTTTTGTCACAGATAAGTCGCGTGTAACTTGGCTGCGGCTTATCTGGAGGTCGATCCGGATTTGTTTTGTGACGTCTTCCGTGTCCCGAAGGAGGTGGCGGAGGGGGGGCGGCCTTATGCCAGAAGGCCGCCGGCGTCCCATTTTGGGCCGCCCTGGGTGACCTAGCCGCGGTACAGAGTCAGTAGTGCGGCCAAGCCATCCAGGATGACCAACTCGACATCCTGTCCCTGCCTGATGGCCTTTATCAGGTCCATCAGTAGTTTGATGGCACAGGTTGTGAAATCCGACTTTTTGGTGGCTGTTTTGGCGTCGGTGGCGCCGCCACTAGATTCTCTTAGGAACTCCTTCTTGGGTAGTTCCTTTGTAGTCCGCAGCGCCGTGGCGGCGCTAGCGGTAGTTTGCTGCTTAATCACAACCTGTGCCTCGTTGAAGGCAGGGGTGGCAATTGGGTTTTCTTGGGTCGCCTGGGGTGGGTCGGGTTTCTTCCCCTTGCCCTTTCCCCCGCGTCTCTTGTTTTTCCTCCGCCCAGAGGAGGTAGCTTCTTTGTTTGAGGGCCCGTTGGCCGCCGCCATAAGCGTCATGCCTCTTCTGGCATCTCTTGTGGCCTCTCAAAGGACACTTTGGGACGGCGTGATGTGGCCGTTATGGCGGCGGTGCCCGCCCGCTTGTTCCGGGTCTCTCTCTGGAACACCGGACACTTGATGTTGCACGCCGGGTGCGGGCCACCGCAGTTCACGCAGGTGGCCGGCTCTTCCCTCGGGCGCGGGCAGTCTCTCGCCGCGTGTTCCCCTCCACAGCGCACGCAGGCGAGCGGGCGGTGACACTGATGCGAGCTGTGTCTGAACAGTTGGCATCGGTGGCACTGGGCGGGTCCTCGTTTTCCGCGCCAGGCCTCTATCTTGACACCACGCATCAACATGAACGTCGTGGTGTCATAAATGGCCCGGACGTCCGGAGTCTTTTTTAAGATTGCGTGGAATACGCAACCGGGTCCTCCTTGTGCGGCCTTGATATGGCGCACATACTCCGGCTGGTATCCCAGCGTTTGGAGCTCCTCCTCTATCTCCTTCGGGTCCGTATCCGCCGGTAGTCCCCGTATGGCGATCTTCAGGCTCTTCTCTGCTGGCAGTGAGTAAGCGAACCAGCTGACGCCACTATCCTTCTCTAGGCCAGTCAGGTATCGCTGGACCAGCCTATACTCCTCCTCGCTGTCTGGGGTGAAGCGAACTCCACCTCCGTATGGACGAGCGTTAGGAGGCCGGCCCAGTTTCTCCCTGATGGCCCGGAAATGGGCGGCCCAGTTTGGCAGCTTCTCAACCACCAGCGGCGGGTACCTGGGCTTCTTTTGCCCCGGCTTATGTTGCCACGTTCTTGTCGCGGCGCCGGGGGGTGCATCGGGGGTGTTGGCAGCGGTAGCGGGGGCGGGGGTTGGCCTAACCCCCGCGGACGGTGACGGTGGCGGCGATGGTGACGCAGGTGGCGGGGGGGGTGAGCGGCGCGCCGCGTCGGCAAAAGTAGGCGACGCTGGCGGCTCCCCCTCTTCGCTGCGCACTAGCTTACATTAAGTTGCTTGAGAAGTGGGGAGAGTGGGGAGGCGAACGTCCCGCTTTGCACAGCGTAACTCGGCCCGCCGCACCTACCGCTAACGGTGACGCCGACATATACAAGAAAATTAAAACAGAAGTTATTAATAATACCAATACCATAACACAAACTGTAAAAATACCAACAAAAACTGTTCGGTATCATTTTGAGAATTGTACTTTCACTAATTGTTTCAATAATTAAAGATAATAACAACACGAGTCTGTTTTTTTCCTAGCAAGTTTGTTGAAAAACGTCGTGTGACACGCGTGTGCATTGATCATTACCCACTCGGCTCACTTATCAAATAAAACCGCCTTGGGGGAACGACCAAAAGATCACACATGTATCACAATGTACTATTACGATTCGCAACAATGGTTACATTATTGTTTATGATTTCAAATTGTATTCTATTCCATGTGTAACAACATTACCTTAAAATGGAAACAAGTTCGAAAAGCTTGCGCAACATAATTTCCCCCAAAATATTCCTGCAAAAAATGTTACGTTGCTTTGTTTCCCAGTAATTACGGCCCCCAACACAAAAACATGTTGCACAAACGGGTCGGTTACTGATTAAAATTTTCGTCACACAGCATGATCTGGTCAGTCTGTGCTACCCTGGAAGAGGAGCCTCGTCGAAAGCTGGACAACTGGGTCCGAGAGCACGAGGGCATCTTCCCGCTGAAGGACACAGTCTACGACTACTATGTGGATGAGAGGCTCCAGGTCTTCAAACTGTGGGAGGAGAAGCTGCCCGACAACTGGAGATTTAACCCCAAGTCAGTACTAGGCTTAGGCTATTAATCTATAGAATTTATCTTCTAAAGACTTCTTCAAATTTGAGCGAGGGATTGGGTCGTGAGACGTCCTAGAGAGTGGTTGTCTCGGCTGTGCTGTCGGAGCACAGCTGAGAACAAAAAACAAAATAAAAGCGTGCGCGACACGTGTTTAAACTCTGCGCGTAGTTTCGGACAACGGAGTGTTAAGTGTAAAACTGTTGGTGTGCCCTGTGTCGCGAAATGAAATTGTTTGGAGCTATGCACCAATCCATGCGAGGAGCTGCTTGCCTGCCAAGGAATTCTGAACTTCTAATTTGGTGAGATCCATCCATTTTATGGTTAAAGAAAATAAGCATCTATTGTTTTAATTTATAGCAAATCATTTAAGTACGTAATAACATTTCATTGCGTACGCAAATAACACTAACGAACACCAAACCTAAAACTTATCGATCAGCAAAAGAAATAATTACCGTGGTCTCAAATATTCCTAATAGATAAGGAAGACGAACCCGGTGCCACAATAAAGCAACGCGAATCATCATTTTAAGATTAAGAATGTAATTTCTTAAATTTCTAATTGAAAACACCAAACGAGTTAGCATTCTACTCCATGTAATTATAGGTAGTTTATTATATGGTTGCACCCCGTAAAAATAAGTGTTCTCTCGCCATTGACTGTTTGCACTCGCGGTAGTCAAATGTGATCCTTCCTACGACTGCTGCTATTAAGTTATTGAAGTATTTTTGTGAAACTAAGTGTAATTATATGCGAATGGAACTGTTTATAATTTTTCTTATAATTAAGCTGGTGTAGCATGAAGCGGTTAAATATTCATGAGTTTCGTTTCCCTGTAATACTTAACTGTAGGTGTAAGGTAATCATAGTGAAATAATAGTTTTATAATTTTACTGCGAGCGATCTGTAAGTCCTTGTTAGTTTTTGGCGCTTTGCCCCATATTTCAGCTAGGTACATCAGACGCGGCTTTACTAACGAGTTGTAAATGGTCTGGCGCACTCGATGAGGAAGGCAATGAACAATTTTCGTAATGAGCCCAAGGGTGAGAAATGCCTGGATCTGATGCGATCAATTTGCGTTTTCCAGTTTAGCTGTTTTTGGTAAGGCCAAAGGGGCTAATAAGCCAATGGGACTGAGTTTGATTTCCAGCTTTAAGAATTCGTACAGAAATTCTTCCCATAATATTTGTTGCCTTGACTGGCCACTGATCTATTAAATGTTGACAGTTGTAGCATTTATTCCCAGGAAATACTTCTAACAAATGAACGATTTCCTTAGCTGCGATATCTATTACCAATTTTGTGCGACATATGGCAAGCGGGGGTTCGTTTGAATAGAAAAAAATAAATAAAAAAAAATAACACTGAATGGCAAAGCTTCACAAAGGGATTATTTCTTCAGCAAGCAGCGTGAACTGCCCATCAATCTTACCCCTGTCTTGGTCAAATTTCTGTGTTTTTGTCTTTGAAGTTTAAACAAAACAAAGACCACATTGGTTATAATAGAACATATGAAGTGGGGCCGGAATTGTTTATTTAGGGCCTTTGCTCGCCAAATAAACAGAGTATTGGGTCTGGCCTTTTACCACTTAAAAAAAATGCTATCTAGTATCGACCAACGCAAGAACATCACAATATATCGAAAATTCAAGTAACCAGTGCAACAGGGGAAAAGAGCGAAAACGGTTCGCAATGCCTCGGTTCCAAAAGAATAACTCCCGATCACTTAATCCATTAGCAACGCGTAAACAATTAGCGACCTCAATACTGCTTTGATACTCGATGCTAACACGTGGGATGAGGTTAAGAAGTATGTTCAGCAAGGTTTTGATACCGTGTGTAAATGTAATTTGGAATATAACATTCTAATTTGCTAACTGTCAATGTCGATAAGATAAAATACATGACATATTCCCTTAGACCCCAGGATCAACCTAACTTTATCTTTAAAGCCCTCTCATGTAAATTCATTAACCTTGTCCTGTTTTATTTAGTAAATCTAATATCTTGGCATAACCATACTCGTAGATTAACGTCTCAGCGTCCAACAACAAATTGAAACACTAGTCAAACCTAACCATAACCAGAAAGTTAATTTACATATTAAAAAATCTTAGACATAACATGTGAAACATCAGTTATTAAGACAGTTTACTTTGCAATATGCCAATCTTTGTTAGTATATTGTATTACCATTTGGGGCGGTACCTCTAAAACTTATATGATCAAGTTAGAGAGAGCTCAAAGATCTATTAAAAGTGAGTTGCTTTTTCTCATCTTCTATCCAACTTTTCAACTTTACCAACACTGTCAAGGGCCAACGGTCCGACAGTTGTTTATCTCAAACTGTACTAAAAAAAAAAACACTGAACTTCCCTTAGATCAAGATCTCCCAACACAAAATAGACGAGCAACAAATGTTTGCTCAATCACCCGCTATAACACCAGTTTCTTCCAAAAGTTTTTCTGATTTCTTGGCACTCTTGTGTATAACTAAATTAATTACAAAATATAGATCTACATGCATACAAAAGCTATCTGTAAAAGAAAACTACGCATTTGGCTACTAAACCTTGACTACATTGCCACTGAAAACTTATTAAAACCCGTATTGTAAAATCACTTCCACAATCATTCATCATACACACAACATTCTTCATTACCCCAATTCCATCCTTTATTTTTTGTTAAGCTTATTCTTATTTTATTTTGTCACGTTATGCATTATTTATATATTTCCATGACTTTTTTGCTTGATCATACAGCACATCTTTTACCCCTGAATTTTGTTAACTAGTAGTAATTAGGCAAATTAGATTTTAGACAATATAATTTGAAGGTTTGCCCAGTTTTACGAGTATCTTAATTACACAATTTAACGTTTTATTTATTCATTCGATTTGTTGTTAATTAAGTAGGTTCTACTTATACTTAAATACTTAATTGCAATCTTAAACTTTTTAAACAATATCTTGACTCTCTAACCGTTTTGTAAATTAACATGTCCTATTTAAGAGAGCTGGTTGATCTGTAACTCGGGACCGACACCGAACTATCACAGACACCTTCCTCTATTTAAGATTGTACAATCTTTTAACCAGTACCTGCAATAGGATATAGGATTTTGAGATAAATATAGATTTATGACTACGCTTATAGTGATCCATAGCAGCACCAGTAGCAAACTCGCAAAAATAATTGTATTAGAGAAGAGGTAATAACCCAGTTTAATAATAATGAGTTATGATTATGAATGACTAGGTTCGAATTAAGGAACAACTGATGCGAAGATAACAAGAAAGCATGTCGCCGAGTTTATCAGCTGTTATAGTGAAGTGAAGTTTGGAGTTTTTTTCCGCGCTGACATTGATCTCTGAAGGACCAATGCTAGCGCGGGGTGCATCTAAAGAGTGGACTTTTGTATTTAAGGCAAGGGTTCAATGACGTGCTTACTACAATAATAAAACTGTACAGGACAAACAGCTAATAACGAAACTTAAGTAAGAAGAGTATCGTCCGTCGCGGTGAAGTCATAATAAAACTGTACAGGACAAACAGCTAATAACGAAACTTAAGTAAGAAGAGTATCGTCCGTCGCGGTGAAGTCATAATAAAACTGTACAGGACAAACAGCTAATAACGAAACTTAAGTAAGAAGAGTATCGTCCGTCGCGGTGAAGTCATAATAAAACTGTACAGGACAAACAGCTAATAACGAAACTTAAGTAAGAAGAGTATCGTCCGTCGCGGTGAAGTCATAATAAAACTGTACAGGACAAACAGCCAATAACGAAACTTAAGTAAGAGGAGCATCGTCCTTCGCGGTGAAGACAGAAGAAGCGAGTGGTCATCGGGCCGAACAGGGTCGCCGCCGCGACTCGCCTCATCTTGCCGATGGCGCGCTTAATACGCTGCCTGCGTGTGCAGACCTTTTGGATATTTCGAATAACAACATTTGAGACTCGAACGATAGCTGAAGACTTAAAATATTCAGACAAGGGATTCAATTATTGGATAGACACGGTGAAAGATCAAGAACGCTGCTAATGAGATGTACAAAAACCGGAAACGGTTAGTAGCAAGAACTCAGACGAAAAGACTTTAAAAAGGAAAAACAGCAAAATTTATCACAGCCGAGCAGTGACATAGTAAAGAACCAAGAAACCAGCTGAACCCCGCCCAAAGATTCACCGATGAAGCTCGACCTGAATTAACCCTGCTGTGACGTCGTTAAAAGATGCCCTCCCATAGACAAATATCACCCGCCTCTCCACTAATCCCATGCTTACGTTAGGGTGCATACCCCGTATGCTCTTAATCCTTCCTATCCTAAGGGCACGTCAGTCTTCCCTACCATTACAGTGCCCCCCGGTCTATTCCTTGATATGCAATGGTCTTTGTAGCACCATGAAGCATGAGGCTTCAAAGGCTAGTGCAAATCTTGGGGTTCATTCGATTAATCGAGTCTGGTCAAACCACGCTGGGGTCGGTGCATTTCATTCATTCATTCATTCATAAAGACTTCTTCAAATTTGAGCAATAACCTCAAGTAAAATGTTAAAAGGCCTACAGTGATTTTTCACTTTGATGGTAAAGGAAACAAAGAATTTGGCCAGGAAATACTTAAATGTCTCGATTGACGTAATCCACAAAATTCTGATCATATTGCTAGTCCAGACCCAGGGCAGTACTAGCTTTGTTTTTTCCGAGTAAAATTTGCGAGTTTTTTTTTAAATTAAAAGAACTCACAGATTCTAACAAAATAAATTAACTTAGGACCCGATTACACGTGTCGCTACCACACCACGGAGCAGTGCGCTAATTTATATGAAAATTTATTATTGTATTGTCTATTCACACGGACCACATTTGACCGTCAAAATCAACCGTGTTGGCGGTACCGACCACATCAAGGCGACGTCACAGCCACAACCTACACACGCACACACACGCCCTCACATGCAAACACACACGCATGCACACACAAACGCACACCACAGCACAAGCCATTTCATTTTGCGTTCAGAATCGTACGAATTATTAATTTTATTATAGGATAGGATATAAACTAGGCTATGTCCTTACCCAAGTCATGATTTATCTGTGTGCCAAATTTCATCCATATCCGTTTTGGCGTGAAAGCGTAACAAACAAACAAACTTACTTTTGCATTTATAATATTAGTTACGATAGTATGGATGTATAGAAATAGATAATCCACAAATTCCTTTACCTCTTTCAGCGCCGGTTTCCACTCAATCCTGGTGCCAACGATGGAATTCCTCCGCGTGCAGATCATCGCACTAGACATGCTGAAGGCAGGGTACGGCGTTCTGATAGGAGGACCCACGGGCACCGGCAAGACTTTCCTAGTGCAAGGCACACTGGTCAGCTTGGATCCTAACAAGTAAGTGATACGAAGGAGTAAAGGAAAATAAATAAATTACAACACGATTTCATCATTTCATCTGGCGTCCGCCATTTATTGTAGTTGATGATTAGTGATTTTTCATCTAGAAGTTATTGCGGCTACGGACTACAGATAGAAAATATGATCAAATACGTCTGTTTTTGTGATCATATTTTCGAAACGCCAACGGCCGTTTGTTTACCTATAAATTTCCCTTTAAAAAATATGCATATTCAACCTCAAAATTAATGTAACTGTTTCCAAATGTATTTAATTCATAGTTTCAGAAAATTTATATTCCATCGCCACAACATAAGTATCTATTTTAGCGTAATGATTTGTGCTTAATTAAAAATGTTTTTTATTGCACTGGAATTTAAAGAGTGTCGTGTATGACACTGGCTTTATTTTTTCCATAACCATATGAATCCATGATATGTATCACATATCATGGATTTGATTCAAATTCATATTTGAATTCAGAATCTGAGAATCTCATTTGCAACAATTAAGCGAAAAAACACAATTCGAGAAAACACATTTTTCATGTATTTTAGAAAATATCGTAGAATTCGTCACTAAATATCACTTTTGTCTATAGCAAAGTTAGTTATTTAATTCAGAAACTAGGGTAAATAGTTAGGTGTTAAGTAATTTGCTATTGTATATGCCTAAAATAAGTTTTTTCATTTCATTATGCTTTTAACTCAATACTCTAGTTGGGGTGTTTGAGGTCTTGCGTTAATTATGTTACCTATTGTATATGCACGACGACGACAACACATCATGCTTAACATATCGAGTATAAACTGATCTGTCATGTGCAGGAAGCCTTATTACAATGCGTATTCATGTTATTCTGGAAATGTATGGCTCTAAGTTCTATTGTTTTTATTATTCATTTCCTTCGTGGCACCGAGGAATCCTTCTATGCTCTCATGCAGCACGTCAACGAAAAACTTGCATCCTTAGACACAGAGGGTGCATTTGATAGCGCCTGGTGGCCAGCGATAAGAGTCCGGATGGTTGAGGAAACGTGTTTAATCAATCTTAGGCGGGTCATAGACAGCTACCTCA
Organism: Dasypolia templi; assembly: GCA_963555695.1. Classification (NCBI taxonomy): domain Eukaryota; kingdom Metazoa; phylum Arthropoda; class Insecta; order Lepidoptera; family Noctuidae; genus Dasypolia; species Dasypolia templi. The sequence continues at coordinate 3,234,201 of OY743137.1, read as the reverse complement.
GAAACTGGAATCACAATCATGTACATACAATATCATATATATTTTATCCATTGTATGATAGGTACAGTACCCAGGTCATCAACATGTCAGCGCAGACCACGGCAGCTAACGTGCAGGACATCATCGAGTCCCGGCTCGAGAAGAGGACCAAAGGGAACTATGTGCCTGCTGGAGGTAAGGAGCTGATCTTTTGATAGCTAGGAGATGGTTATTGGTGGTTTAAGTGCTGAAGCTGACATATCCAGTTTTCATCCGGCTCATCGCTTTTATGATTGATGTTTCATGTGACGCAAGGGGCAGAGTCCCATGAAAATGTGAATCGGGCTGATTATGGGCGAAATTCACCAATGAAACTAGACGCGTTCAGCACATCTTAACCGCGTTAAGGAGCTGTCAGAGTCAAAACTGTTAAGGAATATTTACGTTTACGTGGTCATGGAACGCCTGCTGGGTATAAGGGACGACTTGTACTCTAGATTTCTTATCTAAATCGCGTTCAAGAGCTGTCAGTGTTAAAATTGTTAGGGAATGTTTACACCGATAGCTCTTGAACGGGGCTGAGAAGCTTGATCGCGTTAATTTGGTAAAATCCGCACTAAGCCATATTCAGCCCTTTTGTCCGCGTTACACGAAGCTGAATAGATTTTGATGACATTTGGTACATGGGTAGATCATGACCTGGGTTAGCACATAGGGTACACCGGTAGTACCCGTACGTAGTACGTTCTCGTGGGACAATTTCCTATCTACACGCGGTCGAAGCCGCGGGCAAAAGCTAGTAGTAAATAAATAAATACACTCACAGAAAGTTTCTGCTAGAAGTAATTAGTAGTAGTAGTTCTAAATGATCGTAAGCCTATGGTGGGCCATAGGCTCAAGATCATTTAGACCTGTTTAACATAAAAATGGCTCTAGGACATTTACGCGGTATACTATTGCGGTGGTGTGGATTGTGTAAGGTATATGAAAGAGAAGGGAGTGAATGATAGCGTGACGGTTGACAGGGGAGAATGGAAGAAGAGAACGTTGTGCGCCGAACCCACGTAACGTGGTACATGGGCAGGAAGATGTTGATGACGATCGCGGCATTAAACAAGCCAGCACTTAAGATTAGCTGTTGTCCGCGACTTCATCTGCGATCAAGGTTTAAAAGTTACCTATGTCCTAACCCAGGTTAGGTCAATCTGTGTGCCAAATTTTATACAAATCCGCTCAGTCGTTTTGGCGTGAAGGCGTAAAAAACAAACGAATGAACAAACTTACTTTGCGATTAAGAATGGGCTTGACGTGTGCTTTCCAGGCAAGAAGATGATAGCATTTATGGACGACATAAACATGCCAGTGCGTGACTACTACGGATCCCAGCCGCCATTGGAACTGATGCGACTGTGGCACGACTATGGATACTGGTTCGACAGGGTCAAGCAATGGCGCAAGAATGTCAAGGTATTTTCTGTTTTTACTTTTGAAGCCCGTTTTCTACGTCAAATCATCCGTGAAAAATTTGCACGACGTGACTTGTTTTTATTTTATACAAACTCTGATACAATGCTATTTCAAAACATATGATGTAATGATAGTTGTTAATGTCATAGTTGATAATGTCAAAAACCACTTTAACTAACATGGGTGAAAATATTTATGTTTGCATTGATTTTTGATTTTTGCACACTTCATGCAATGTGTAGTGCGAGCCGTCCTATCGTAAATAGAACACAAATGGAAGCTAAAGGTTTTCGGGCTCAAACGCTGTTTCGAGCTGTCGAAAAGAGGCCGGATCCCTTGTCCTCACAGTTAAGGTCCACGTTCACCAAACTAATACAAACATACAACATAATTAAAACAAAAATTGTTCTCAGTAGACAGAAACAATTTCTGTGCGGCTGCTGTCGTGCTTCTCTCGGTCTTCTATCGTCGTAACTGTAGTAACATAACATAGAACATGGTGCTGTGCGGCGCGGCGGGCCCCCCGGGGGGCGCGCGGTCTCCGCTGCCGGCGCGGCTGCTGTCGTGCTTCCACTCGTTCTTCCTGCCGTCGCCTACGCAGCAGCAGCTCGTCAAGATCTTCGGCACCATGCTGGGGCAGCATCTGCAGGACTTTGATGAGGAGACCAAGTCTGTTGGTGAGCGAAGTTAATCCATTGTTCGTATACTGGGTGTAAGGGACTATCGGATGTCACTCGTGAAACTCACGTGGCACTTATGACACCCGCTTGGGACAAGCGGGTATCACTTCACAAAAAAGAACCTGTTTTTATTTTTGGTTTTGTAACAAAAAAAAAAAATTACGAAAATTATTTGCATTTTTGACAGATTGAGACTGAGATAAAAAAATACGGGATTTTCCCCTCTGTTTTATTAGCTTAAGACAAAAAAAAAAGTAAAATGTCATTTAAATTTATTATTTTATAAAACTTTGGGCTTCGGCTGAACCTGCGTGATACCATTATGATGACTGACTGACTGATGACTATATACATGCAGAACAAATCGTTTTTAGAATAAAATTCACTTAAATCCAGGAAAAACCGTGCTGATAGCAACGATAGACATGTTCAACAATATCGTGGCTAAGCTCCTGCCCACTCCCAGTAAGATGCACTACCTCTTCAATTTGAGAGACATCTCCAAGATATTCCAGGTATGTAAGGTTCCAGCAAGAAAATGTACATTGGGAAAACTAGTTTAAAATTAAGTAAGTATTAACCTAGTTGTTTATATCAACTGAATAAGTTTCAGTAAAAAAATAAAACTAAACCGATTTCGATGTTTGTTGTCCGGTTGCGAGATGTCACCCCGTCAACTATTTGGGCAGCCGTGAGGCACAAAATACTATTTAAAGTTTTTCTTTTTGTTTGCCTTAGCCTGGGTCAAATAAATTCTTTCTTTTTTTCTTTCTAAGCCTATTCAAAAACAGATTTAATGTTGGCAGAGACCTTTAGTTGAGAGAGGCACATAACTATTGGCTAAGAAAAAAGCTTCAAAGCTTTAGATGAGAGAAATAATTCTGATCATCTCAATATCGACTTTATGCGTACAAAGTATTCGCGTTTTTAGTGGACCTTTTAATCCAATATGGCCCCCGTAATAATGCACGTCCCCTTTTAGTACCTTGTGCAAATCATCAACATAAAATAAAATAAAACATTCGTCCAGGGTCTGCTGCGTTGCAACAAAGACTACACCAACACGAAGCCGCGGTTCTTACGGCTGTGGGTACACGAGTGCTTCCGAGTCTTCTGCGACCGATTGACTGAAGAAAAGTGAGATATATCAATGTGGTTAAAACCATTAACCATTAACATTATTTTACCGACGACATTTTGGGAGTAGAGTGCTTGTGGTCTGCCAGGGTTGCGGGTTATTTGTAAGAGATACCGTGGCCTCTGGAATAGGGAACCTAAGGAACACGAGTGGGTTTTAGTCAGTAAGAGTCTAACACGCCGCCGTCCCGTTCCGCTCAGAGCGGAGTCATTTGATGACTTTCCACAAAAAAAAGGGTCCTTGTGATGGATCATTTAGCGTAAAAACTATAACCAGCAATAGATGTTATTTTCTACAATAAATATCATAATGGAAATTCCTGGGTAGGGCTAAGTCGTCATCCTTGCATTCGGGACTAGGGTGTCGTTTGGGAGTTTGTCAGCCAATCTTATAATTTAGTGCCAACCACAACACACTTTTTACATCCTCGATTTCTGGTTTCAGAGAATCTGGTTTTACATTTGGCAATAGGGATGATGACAATTTTTTATTTTTACCTCAAAAAATGTTTGTTTCCGAATAGTGCAAACACTATAGAAAAAGCTTAAAAACAGCCAAGTTATAAACGTTTTAAAATTAGTGTTATACAAGGACAGCGCTATCGTAGAAGTGACGTCACGACTATGTTGATACTAGCGCCATACATTCCCACCGCGATACAAGGACGGAAATAATCCCCTCGAGAAATTTTTAAAGCGTGTAGCTTCTTCAGATTTATAATATTAGTCATCGGGATGATGGCTTTAACCAAATTATTGTATGCAAATAAAACTTATAATGTCGACGTTCAAAAGTATTGATTGACCGCCTATTTTGAATAAATAAATTTTGATTTTGAATTAAAAATAAAACGCCTTTTGACCACAGTTATTTTAACCAAGACCATAACTTAGACTCCATCAGTTCCATCTCCTACTAGAGACCGCGACTGGTTCATGAACCACATCAGCGACATGCTGGGCAAGCACTTCGAGCTGACGTTCCACGCGCTGTGTCCGTCTAAGAGTCCGCCGCTCTTCGGCCACTTCCTGAACCCGTTCGAGGTGTACGATGATATGAATGACCCTGAGGCGCTGCGCAAGTAAGTGTGGTGCTTTATTATATGTGTTTCTTTGTTTCTAATTTTCATATGTTGGGGTAGGCCGTCAGTCAACTCCCTGTCGTTTCGGGCGGCGCAGGTGCTCTCGGGGCATGGTTGCTTCGGGAAGTACCTGTGTCGCCGGGACTGCCGGGAGGACACGGCGTGGCATACGCTGGCAGAGTGTGCCGCTTGGGTGGAGCCGCGCCGTGCCCTCATCTCTGAAGTAGGCAGTGACCTGTCGCTGCCGGCCGTAGTGAGTGCGATGGTCGGCAGCGTCGAGTCCTGGGACGCGGTGGTTTCCTTCTGCGAAACAGTGATCTCGCAGAAAGAGGCTGCGGAAAGGGAGAGAGAGATCTCGTCCACTCTCCCGATCCGCAGCAGACGCACCAGGCGCAGGCGGAGGGCGGACAACGCCCTCTTCCAGCCCCCCTAAATGGGTCCAGGGACGGCGGACTCGGGGACGTCCACCGCCCCCCATACATCAGGACCCGAGGTGGCTGCGCGTAGTGTTCCACGCGCGCGCGCCCCTCTTAGACGTTGTGGGGGGGAATCAAACACCTCACTCCCCCCACCCCCCCTACCCGAGGAGGCCCGCTGAGGCCTCGGGGTTGCGGAAGAATCATATGTTCCCGCGACCCCGATGTAGGTGTGAGATGGAACACCGGGGTGGTTTTTAGTCAGTAGGTGTCTGACAAACCCCTCCGCCCGCCCCAGGGCGGAGGACATCCATGAGGATTTTCAACCACGAAAAAAAAAGGCCCGCCAGTCAAACGAAATGCTTCTGAATACGAGTACCATTAAGTGGAGCGACTGTCTATCTGACTTCCAGAAGCTAGTTACTGGGTAAAACGATACCCTTTGGTAAGACTGGTTGTTAGACTTTTGTGGTTTTGACTACACGTTACGACTGTCAAAATCTACGTGTGACAGCCGGCACCGACGGCTAAAGGTTCATGCACACTAGTCATTCACGTCAACGTCAAGTCGCCGATCATTCATGTCGACGTCAAGTCGCCGATCATTCACGTCAAAAATATAGAAGTTGTAGGACGTCGGCTACACACATCAGTCACGTCACTACCAGCGCGACCGGTAAGTCAAAACTTGTATTGCTACGTGCGAACGAAACATGGATACAGAAAAACTCATTGAGGCTGTCTAAAGTAGTATAAATAGGCAAATATCTGGATTCTAAATACAAGACTTTAGATGCGTATTTGTGAAACGTGGCGTTGGGACAAAGCAATTTGGTAACCGACGCGTTGCTATTGGCCAACTGGCAGACTATCTGTTTTATTCATGCACGTCCCTGAAATTGACGTTACTGATCGGCGACTTGACGTTGCCGTAACTGACGTGTATGCATGAACCTTTAACGTGCTTTCCGAGGCATCTACGTACTGATGTTGACAAGCGTTGCTAAACCTTGATCGGTAGACCCGTCCGTTAACTAAGCCTTTAAATATTTCCTCCAGATTCGTAACAAACCAACTAGAAGAGTACAACAGCTGTCCCGGCGTGGTGAAGATGGACCTGGTACTGTTCAAGGACGCCATAGAGCACATCTGTCGCATCGTGCGCGTCATCTCACAGCAGCGCGGCCACTTGCTCTGTGTTGGGATAGGTCAGTGTTAAAATCCGCGCCTGTAAAGAAACGAATTGATAATGTGCGTCTAGGGTAATTTATTTATAGTCACAGTAGTTTATGTACTGATCGCGTTCAGTTTCATTGGTGAAACCCACCCTAAATGCCAATTCAGTGATCGCATTAGGTTCGCTACAGAAATAATCACGCTAATCATGCCCTCTTACTTGCACATTCAAGACAAGAATAATGTGTGTGCCCTTGAAAATGCACGAGAAGTGCCTTAGTTTGGCCGCCCTTTTCAATTCTGTATCGTGCTGCAGCGCATCGCGTTGCAATTAAAAAAGTGTGGTGCGGCCCGCCTGCTGTGTGCGATTGTTCATTCAGTATGTGCGCAAGTTATGTAGAAGGATTTTGGCAATGTGGCGCGGCCGGAACAAATCTGCGCAGCGCTTCACTAAACCGTTTTTTAGACCATTGTGCCCCCCTCAAATGGGCATGAGTTTTCCTTTTTCCGCCCCCTTTCCCGTCTCTGAATCTCATAGTTTAGTCCGTCAGAGGATGTTTTGCCCTGACGGCTGTCGCTGCCACTTGGTTTAGGCGGAAGCGCCAGGTTACCCGGGACATTCAAATTTTCTTACGATTTTTTGCAATTTGCCAGTCATTTTCAGGTTGTATGTTGAACAAAATATGATTCGCGTCAGTAACAAGTATTTATTTACACAATTGCAATTATGAATACAACCTTAAGTTATATATTTACATAATTAATCTGAAACTGTCACTCCTGGCGATTCTCCCTTATGAATGTTGATTATTTCTGAAAATGTACACTATGCAGATGCATATTTATTGCCATAAATAAATGCAGACTCGTTCTTAAACAATACTTAATAAACATCAGGTGGTTCAGGCCGCACGTGCCTGACTCGAGTTGCGACGTACATCTGTGAGTACAGCTCGTTCACCGTCGTCGTCACCAAGACCTACGGCCTCAAGGACTTCAGGGAGGACTTAAAGGTAACCTACCTTTTACCATTGTACTAACGCCCGGTTCTTTGAACGAAAAACTACACAAAAAATGTGTCAAGCGCGTGTAACCTGCTCTGATTGGTTGAATGAAATTAAAGCCAATAGCATCATTATCATTCATAATTTCAGCCGATAGACGTCCACTGCTGGAAATAGGCCACCCCCAAGAAACGCCACTTCGACCGATTCTGTGCCTTTTAAAAATATCGCAACATCATGCTGAGATAGGAGCCTTTTTGGCCTCGCACGGGTCTTATTCTTCATTATTTTGTTAGTTTTTAATGATCCATGTTTTATTTTTTGTATTTCCTGTGTACCCCAATAATAAATATTAATTAAGGTAACAAATGAACAGACACAGTTACTTTCGCATTTATAATGTTGGTAATAATGAATCAGTCAAGTAAAAAAACTTTTACTCACTCCCACCGTCAGCTCCTGTACACGGGCTGTGGCGTAGACCAAAAGAAGACCACGTTCATCTTCTCAGACACGCAGATCGCCGACGAGGCCTTCATCGAGATCATGAACAATCTGCTCAGCAGCGGCGAGATCACCAACCTTTACAAACCTGATGAGTTTGAAGATGTAAGTAATTTTACACATCGTGATATTGTGCCCGTATTAAGATAATTAACAGAAATAATATTAAAGATGATTAACAAATTTATGTAGTGGTAGGCGCAGTATCTCTTCTTCTTCCATGCTTCTATGTTGATAATCGTGCACACACATCAGTCACGTCATCGTCGAGACGCCGATCAGTCGGGTAAAAAATATAGTTACGTAGATGTTGTAGGAGGTTGGCTACACGCATCAGGAACCTACCGGCGAAGCTCAGTCGACGTCACGTCACTGGCATGTCAGAACTTGTATTGCTACGAACGAAATAAGAACGAAAACTTGATTGTGGCGCGTTGCTATGACTGACTCACTGACTGATTGACTAACTGAGGGGCAATTCCCGTATTTTTAAGGAAATTCGCATTCTTATCTCAGTCTCAATCTGACAAAATATGTAATCAATTTACACATATTTTTGACATGGTTTTGACATTGATTGTCACTGAGATGAGGTTGCGACTTGAATTTTAACGTTATTTAAGAACGAGAATTGGCCTCCTGTTCACATGCGTCCCTCAAATTGACGTGACTGATCGGCGATTTGACGTTATGTTACCATTTCAACAGATTAAATCTACTCTGGAGAAGCCGATGAAAGCCGCTAACTTAATGCAGACCAACGAACTTGTATACCTGTTCCTAGTCGAACGAGTGAGAAGTAACATGCACATCGTGCTGTGCTTCAGTCCGATTGGGGAAGAGTTCAGGTACTGTAACGGAAGTTACTTTTACTCTCCGTGATTGTAATAAAGGAGGTGTTTTTTTTCGGCCAAAACTTGTACCGAGGTACAAATTACTAGTGAAATTCCTTCAAATAAAATGTGTTATTAGCAGTATTTAAAATCCTCCACTATTCGATAGATTAGGAAATAAAATAATATGATAAATCACTACCTCACATCGTAACTGCGTTTAACGAAACGTTCATAACAGCAGTGACAGTTGTCAAAAACGAAACGGAGTGACACTTATGGTGAACAAAAAATAAAACAAGGTAATTATCAGCCTTGGAGCACAGTCTTTTGGTAAGGTAACCAAACGCCTAAATGTATCTGAAATGTGAAACAAAAGTATAATTGCTAAATATTTCACAAAAATGTACTAGGCAACAAAATAACTGTTTTTAATGCAAAAATAGCATAATAATCAGTAACACACACATTTTTAGGTTAACATAATATTGATCCGTTTATAAAATGAAATTACGAAACGCAATTTTTAGCCCAAGTATTTTTTTAAATACTTGGGTTACAAGTTATTATCATCTTTGAATAACAATTATATGTAGTGCAAATGTCTAAATAAATTCAATATATTTTTTTTCTGAATCTGTGATTTTTTTCTTGTATTTTCGTGCCTTTGTTCTTAAGGTACATTATTTGGCCACAGTTGTATGGAACAAAAACACCTCCTTTTTGTACGACCATACCTGGGTACCTTCTAGTTACGTAGATATAGAAGGTTAAAATTCTAACTTTTACTGACGGTATTTAACGAAAACAAGTTTTGGATGCGGGGTTATGCGGGTCTGTAGCCCTTTGAAATGCTACCTCCGCCTCTCCACGACTCCAACCAACACGACGGAGTTTTTGGCCCTCTGTCAAATTATGAGGTATCCACCGAGCACAAAGCCAGAGAAGCGATTAATATTTTGCTGAAATAGTAAAATACTATAGAAGTTTAAAGAATCAATGACAGCGTGGCATCTACACCGCCACATGTGTATTATGCACAGGGACAGTTACCGTTACTAAAAAAATACCGGTATAATAACCAAAACATTTCGTTATGTTACGTTAAATACGTAACGTTACAAATAACGTTCAGTCATGGGATTTAACGGTATCAAAATAGCGTTACTAATAGCGTTATTTCGCTAAAATCTAGCAAGATCTGATGCGACGTTGCCAAACCGAAACGGACGCCGCGTGCTATGCGTTCGGTTCTTGTATTGTAAGCGGAGCGGCAACCACTAGCATTTATCGTTATTGTTAAGCTTGCGACGATCGGAAAGATACGAATACGAGACGTCACGCGCTCCCGCGTGTTTCATTTCATAATCATACGGCACACAAGCATCGCGTACGCCGATACGTCTATTGCCTGTTATTTTCATCTTATAATATTTTTCCTAATGCAACTGCTTTAGTAAAAATATTATTATGGGCCGAAAGAAGTGCAACAAAGTGTACCGATATCTCAAGGTTTTCAAAGAAAACAATGAATCAACTAATATACAGTTTTTTTTCTATACCTTTATATATTTTGACATAAACAATAACATGAGTATTTACTGTTTAAAGTATTACATTATTTTAATTTTGCGAATGTGAGGACTGTATGGGTCATCGTTTTTTTTTTTCAGTTACTTTTACTGGTCTGGCAGTTTTAGTACTTCATGAGGCCTACCCAAATGTCCTTTCTTTTGTATTGTTCGTCAAATCGTTGTGCTCCTTTAGTTCTGAGTTGAGCTGCACTATAATTGACAAATGCGTGCACTGACTGGACAGGTCCACTCGATCTGTTTGGTACTTTCTTCAAAATACCATTTCAGACACCAGTCAACATGGTCCTCAAATGAGCTGACCGAGATTATTTATTATATACACATTGACATTGATGACTAAACATATACAGTCTTATTCATAAACGTGTCTTGAATTTTAATCAATTGCTAAGCAAATGTTTAGCCAAATTCTTATTCATAAACGTTGTTTAGCGCTAAGAGTTCGCTAACCAATTGATTAGTAGCTGTCAAATTTAAACACCATCGGTAGCTTGTTAAGAGGATGCTAAGAGGCAATATGGCGGTTTTTACTTGAGTCAGCTGATCGATTCAATAGAATTATTGTTTGCCTCGAGGTTATTTTGTTTCTAATATCGAGCTGTGCCTTAGTAAATATGGAATTCGACAATCTTTTACGACCTTTCAGAACGACGCAGAAAAAAATTAAATCATTTTTAAACGCCAGCGGGAAGTAGACCAAGGAAGACCTACAAAGCTAGTTAAAATCCGTTACGAGAATGATTATCTACATTACATTTTCTTCATTCGAAGTACACATGATGAAAGGATTTATAGGAAAAACTCAAACAGGAGTAGGCTCAGTAGGTTTTATGAGTAAAAGTATGAGTTTGTGAGGAAGCTCATAGGAGATAGTTATTATCCAATGTGTTATCCCATGTGCCCTTAATCTTATGACGCCAGTTCTAAGGCCATAAACTATAAGAATAGCCACGTAGCACACAAATAACAAGAGACATTTTGTAGAAACTATTTATTTTGATATTTAATAAAGTAACATTTTTGTTATAAATTCCCTATTTTTGATTTCCAATATTCTTCTTACAAATACATGGACTATGCCATTCTTTTCTCATGCCACTCTCATTTCTCATCAATTCCACGTAGCCTCAGCCCTAATGGTCTCCTCCCTCCCCGTCTTTGCGGTTTAATAGTATTTGTGCTAGGTGCTAATAGTGGCTTTCATAGCAGCAGTCAAACTTGTACCTGTAAACAAGTATAATAATTGTTATTAAAAGACACTGAAACCCTGTTGCAACAGCGATAGGAATTAGGAAGTAATATATAATAGAGACAAGTACCTACATACATTTCCAAAAGAGCATATTCAAGCTAGGACATGAAAAAAATCATCATAGCTATAATCGGCTACTGATGTTCCATCAGTTTTACATTCATTTGGTCAGTTTATATTAGTAAGTTTAAATTAATTCAGGGATAAATACCTTTTCCAGTTTACTCCAATTATTGGAGCTAATTATTTTCATTGCTACCATGTCAAATACAATGAAATAACGTAATAAATAATTATATTCAAATTAAAATTTTCCGATGTAATTTTTGACATACGTCTGTTAAAGTCACGACAGATACAAAAATCGTGGATTTGACAACTTTATTCTTGAAATTCTGTTTTGTAGTCGACTATTTTGATTATAATCTGTGCTGAATACATAATTTCACCTCTATTCCGTTTCTCTACTAATCACCCGCTAACTAGCGTTTATAAATAAAGAAAAGTTAAGCATTGATTTAGAGCTAACTAATTGGTTAGCTAAGCAGTGACTAACTAATGGTTAGCGAGATTTTTATAAATAAGGCTGATATTATATAAAACGATATGAAGCTAACTTTGTAATGTTATTATAATTATTGTGAATGTGAAGACAATGTGTTGTTTTTATACATTTACGTCTTTTTTTCTCTGTTAGTTTTAATCATAGTCTGGCAGTTTACGTAACTCAGGCGGCCTACCTAAATGTACTTTCTTTGATAATGTTCGTCGAAACGTTGAGCTCTAAGTTGACCCGCATGATGACTGACAAATGCGTGCACTGACTGGACAGGTCCACTCGATCTGCTTGGTTCTTTTCGCAAAATACTATTTCAGACACCAATCTACATGATCTGACCAAGATTATGTCTGGACTTTGAAAGAGACTGTGACCTTTGAGTTTGTTTCGGCCTCTCTTCTCAGAGTAGACAGACAGGAAACGCCGATCTCATCTAGCTTTTAAAATAGTATTGACGTGTAAGTGTTTGTACAAACCTACTTACAGAAATAAAATCATTTAACATTTACTTGCACATTGTGCAGTAAAACATTAAACGTGATGTTTACTTGCAATGGTTGTTGTGAAAAATAAATAACATTAACTTTAATCTGAGCCACCTTGTTGCTAAATATATGACAGAAAGGGAGGAAGTACTGTTTCAGAATTACTGTTTTGTTAATGCTGTATTTCTAGATTCCAGAGTTAATTCCACACTTCCCACAGTTAAGCGAATTAATACATATAATAACTTGATTCGATATCACAACAGTTTACTAATACTTACTAAAAACAAACGAAACTTACAAATACGTGGGACTATGGGGTTCTTTAAGTTTTTTTTTTTAATCTTTTCAAAGTACTCTTTACAAAGTTTCATGCGTCTGAACCAGTTTTCGAACCACTTTTTGCAGTCCGAAGTAGACACCTCGTTTACAGCCTATTCGAACGCTGACACCGCATCTTCCGGAGATGAAAATTGTATATCCCTTTGAGCGGATTTTTTATTTTCGGAAATAAAACGAAGTCCTACGGTGCTAGGTCAGGACTGTAAGGAGGGTGACCTAGGAGTTTGACTAGCGTGCTGTCCAGCAAGTCCCTCGTTTTGAGTGCGGTGTGCGAAGGCGTGTTTCATGGTGGAGCAGTAGCCCGCGGAGCTCTGTTTGGTCGCTTGTTGCGCACAACAGAGGAAACTTCTGCCAAGCATTCAGCTTTGATGCTTCTTTGGTTCCGTAAAGGAATTGACACCAAGTAGCCAGTCAAATTAAAAAAGGCTCGCAATCAAAATGTTACCCCGCGCTTCTAGATCGCTTCACTTTGACGCAACACCCAAACCGCTGACTTGTTATAATTTCGTAAACACGCCGAGACGAGCCTGCTGCAAATTTGTTTATCATATCACGGCACCATTCCGCCCGGGCCTGCTTCTGAGCATCGGTGTGGTTGTGCGGCAACCAGCGTGAAACTATCCTCCTCACGCGAAGACGCACGTGTTGTATTTCGTGAAGGCTTCCCGATCGAACCTGCCGTATGTGCTGAATCTCTTGAGACGTTACATGCCTATTGTCTTGAATTAAAATTTTCACTGCTAGCACGTTTTGTTCCGTAACAGCCGTAAAAAGGCGACCACTTCTTTCTTCATCCCCCAAAGTTAGCCGCTTGAATTCGTTATACCAACGATACACGGTTGCCTATGAAGAGCCTTCATCCATGAATGTCATTTGAAGTATATCGTACGATTCTTCCTGTTTCTGGCAATACTTGAAATCGTAAAAAATCATAGCGCGAAAAAGTTACCGGCGCAGATCGATTTTTTTAATTAGACAAGATATTTTAAATTAACTCGCAAACAATGTGGAGGGAAATTTTGAAATAGACTATAACTGGCCAGTCTGTCATACATAAAATCATTTTTTGCAATACTTCTGAGTGGCCTGGAATAATACTAATAATACGTTTTGTAGCTCAATAAGAGCTACAAAAAGAAAGCTCTGGTGAATTGGCAGTGGCACCCAGGTCCGGGAACAAAAAAGCAAAATTAGAAAAGATTTCATCAACAACAAATATTTAGAAAAGCATGATGATGATTTATCAGTCCGCTTGGTCAGAGAAAACAATAGTTTTACTTTAACAAATATATAGACGAAATAGATACTTTTAAAATAAAACCGTTACTTCATTCTACTAACAAAAATTTTTGATTACTGGGAAACCAAAAACATAAGTTTCTATTTTAATGTGAATGATAAATTATCAATTATTTTATTTCTGTAAGTAGGTTACACTTTTAGACGTCAATCGTGTTTTAAAACCTAGATGAGATCGGCGTTTCCTATCTGACTACTCAGAAGTAGAAAGGCCGAAACAAACTCAGAGGTCACAGTCTCTTTTAAAGTCCAGACATAATCTTGGTCAGATCATGTGAAGACCTTATATTTGTGTCTGAAGCGGTCTTTAGAGGAAATAACCACACAGAATGAGTGGACCTGTCCAGTCAGTGCACGCATTTGTTAGTAGTCATGCAGCTCAACACAGAACTTAAGGAGCTCAACGATTCGACGAACATTACCAAAGAAAATACATTTGGGTAGGCCGCTGACTTGTTATAATTTCGTAAACACGCCGAGACGAGCCTGCTGCAAATTTGTTTATCATATCACGGCACCATTCCGCCCGGGCCTGCTTCTGAGCATCGGTGTGGTTGTGCGGCAACCAGCGTGAAACTATCCTCCTCACGCGAAGACGCACGTGTTGTATTTCGTGAAGGCTTCCCGATCGAACCTGCCGTATGTGCTGAATCTCTTGAGACGTTACATGCCTATTGTCTTGAATTAAAATTTTCACTGCTAGCACGTTTTGTTCCGTAACAGCCGTAAAAAGGCGACCACTTCTTTCTTCATCCCCCAAAGTTAGCCGCTTGAATTTGTTATACCAACGATACACGGTTGCCTTTGAAGAGCCTTCATCCATGAATGTCATTTGAAGTATATCGTACGATTCTTCCTGTTTCTGGCAATACTTGAAATCGTAAAAAATCATAGCGCGAAAAAGTTACCGGCGCAGATCGATTTTTTTAATTAGACAAGATATTTTAAATTAACTCGCAAACAATGTGGAGGGAAATTTTGAAATAGACTATAACTGGCCAGTCTGTCATACATAAAATCATTTTTTGCAATACTTCTGAGTGGCCTGGAATAATACTAATAATACGTTTTGTAGCTCAATAAGAGCTACAAAAAGAAAGCTCTGGTGAATTGGCAGTGGCACCCAGGTCCGGGAACAAAAAAGCAAAATTAGAAAAGATTTCATCAACAACAAATATTTAGAAAAGCATGATGATGATTTATCAGTCCGCTTGGTCAGAGAAAACAATAGTTTTACTTTAACAAATATATAGACGAAATAGATACTTTTAAAATAAAACCGTTACTTCATTCTACTAACAAAAATTTTTGATTACTGGGAAACCAAAAACATAAGTTTCTATTTTAATGTGAATGATAAATTATCAATTATTTTATTTCTGTAAGTAGGTTACACTTTTAGACGTCAATCGTGTTTTAAAACCTAGATGAGATCGGCGTTTCCTATCTGACTACTCAGAAGTAGAAAGGCCGAAACAAACTCAGAGGTCACAGTCTCTTTTAAAGTCCAGACATAATCTTGGTCAGATCATGTGAAGACCTTATATTTGTGTCTGAAGCGGTCTTTAGAGGAAATAACCACACAGAATGAGTGGACCTGTCCAGTCAGTGCACGCATTTGTTAGTAGTCATGCAGCTCAACACAGAACTTAAGGAGCTCAACGATTCGACGAACATTACCAAAGAAAATACATTTGGGTAGGCCGCATAAATTACTCAAACTGCCAGACCCTGATTAAATTTAACTTATTTTTAAATACTTTGAAAAAATAAACAACATATTCACATTATCTTTACATTCTCTAGCCTGAAACACAGGTTCAACCTAGTTCAGGCAAATTAGCAACTTAGCTCTTTTTAATTGTTATTATAAATGTGTCTATTTTTATTTAAACTTTTTTATTATTTATTATTCACAATAATTTAAATATTATAATACTTCACAAAGTAAATTTTCATGTCATAGTGTACATAAATTGTCCATCAATGTATATAACAATCCGAAAATAATCTTGGTCAGATCATATGAGGATCATGTAGACTGGTGCCTGAAATGGTCTTTTGAGGACAGATCCACACAGATTTGAGTGGACCTGTCCAGTCAGTGCACGCATTTGTCAATCATTATGCAGCTCAACTCAGAACTAAGGAGCTCAACGATTCGGCGAACAATACAAAAGATAGGATATTTGGGTAGGCCGCATAAATTACTCAAACTGCCAGACCATGATTAAATTTACCTTAAAAAAATACTTTGAAAAAATAAACAACATTTCCTAAAAAAAATATGGACCGTGATTTTGGGTGCAATTTTGAATTCAAATACTGATACTTATAATCATGGCGTATGATTATAATTAGACAATTAGAATTTTAAAATATAAATCCTTAACTGTAAAAACAGTACTGTGTTTGATTAGTTAGTGTTTAACTAGTGCTAATAAAAAATTAAAATATATATTTTAGTGATCATTTTAATTAATGTTTTCAAATAAAGTTTAAATCGTATTTTTTTTCACTTTTTTATCCTAAAACGTAGCTTAAGCAAAAATCGCCATTGTAGTAGTTATAAAACTGTTGTGCAATAGTTCTTTATCTATGATGGTTCACCAAAGAAAAGATAGACGGTGGTTACTTTAACTCGCGTTGATTTTAAAATATTTTTTTACTCTCTAATGTACTTTGTCGTATTTATTCTGTGTCAGCTATAGATACCTTTTTGATTCTGTCAAAAATATTACTACTCCGAATGAATGTCCTTCGTTTAAGTGTTAGAGTTAGCAGTTGCTAGTGGATAGACTAGAATGGGCGTAATGTCGTATCAATGATTCCGATATCAACATACACAACTGCATTTTGAGAGAAAAAAAAGGTAGCTATAGTCGACCCTTAAACGTTAACACCGAAAGATGCTTGTCTCTCGGCCGTCTTTGTTAGAAAGAGATAGGCGTAAAAATTACCGGTAAAAGAATAGTAACTTTTACCGGTACTAATACTGGTAGTTAGATAACGTTAACTGACTCATGGGTTTCGTTATTAATATCGTTACTTTTGTATCGTTAACATAACGGTAATTGGTATCGTTATAAAAAAAATAACGGTAATTCGGTCCCTGATTATGCATCACACTGACGTCACGCAAAATCCTGCATCGCGCAAGCCGAGTTTGCCGCGCAACTAGCACAAACAGGATATGCCCCCCTTAAAGCCACCTTGAGCCCCGCATCTGAATGCTGGTCTGATTTGGTATAATTTCTGAATGTGATCGCTCTTAAAACAATACACACACACGTCGACAACAATTAATGACAATATAAAATGTGTATCTGGTAAATCTAAACGTACACATGCCCGGAAACATAATAAGTTGCTCACCAGTTTACTGTCAGCTCAAGCACCCCGTGAGTCGGGCCGTCTATCCCCGCGCGCTTCCCTCTCTTTCTCCCATCTCACACCACGTCTTAAGTAGTTATCATCTGCACAAATAGGCTATTATACTTCGCATTCGTGACAATCCGTCTGGTCGGAGGATCCTCCATATTCCATGGAGGATGTGTGAACTTTTCACCCTGTTCCTCATACCTCTATAATATTAGAAGTACTAGATAATACTGTTTCGTCACTTAACCTAGTCTCAGTTAAATTATCAATAACTGCGTGTAAATTGTCAGTTAACAAAGTAGCGTATACATGTTGAGAATGCGTAGTTGACAGCTATGTGTTGGGTCATTTTACACCTAGTATTATAATCATTCGGTCACCGATTTATCTTCGAAATAATCTTCAAATACTTTTAGAGTTTAGTGTGAGGTGGGCCCTAGAAGATCAATTATATTGCACAATATCACGAAGTGTGCTATGTTTTTGATCGTCTAACTCTAGATGAGTTAATATTGAAGATTGCGCAATAATTGAACCAAAGTTTGAGCGACTTTAATATTTACTGCACCGTTTAGGACCAGTATTGCGCAACTTTTTTTAATCAGGAAGTAAACGAAGTCTGTGAAAAAATGATTGCGAGTATATTTCTGCATTTTCTGCTACCACTCTTTCGACCGAGCGACTTTTTTTTTAAATGTCTAGCCACATGTAACTACACAATAGCTGCAGCCAAATCTTGGTCTGAATGCTCACGGAACACTAGGCAAGCTCTTGCTCTCTTGCCCACGTGTAAACATTTACATTTGTGAGCCATCAATGTTATTGCGTCAATAAAATTGATCGTTTGAGTGCAAGGGTTGATTCAATATGATTGCGCAATGTTATTGTATATGTGTATATATATGTGTATGGCCCGCCTAATGCCGCGTCGTAATCGAAAGCGATCGAAACGTTGGTTAGGATCTAAATGGACTCGAGGATATTTTACTAGGTATTTTAGTTCTTTGTTCTTGGGATAAAACCCTTCACTGTGCATGGTCTGACACGCACTTGGCCAGCTTTTTTTTAAAGACTGGAGGGCATTTTGGGGGACTGTCTTATATAAAGGCGGCGTTGCCAAAATATCCTCAATCGCGAAATTGAAAATGGTCAAGAGTAATTATGTGATTTTAAATATAATTTGATGCATTTTAATTTACGTTGTATCGAGCATTCTTACCCCGTTTCCTCGCCAGTACGCGATCGTTTACACGAATTACGTAGTACAAACGTGACTCGATTGATCGCGCGAGTATGTCATGTTCATGTGCATAATTCAACTACACTACGAGTGGCCATTACAAAATAAACAATAACATACACAATTACATAAATATTATAATAATACACACTGTTTCACGTCAATATGTCACCATATTGACGTGAAACATTTTGACCACGTTCACTTTTATATGAAACGACTGTTTTTTTATAGCCTTTGAAAAAGAAACTAAGCTGGGGGTCGGGAACCATGTGTACCTTTTGAAAATTGTTGTTTTTTCTCACAGAAACCGAATACGACAGTACCCAGCTCTGATCAACGCGACCACCACGAACTGGTTCCTGGAGTGGCCGCGAGAGGCGCTGCTCGAGGTCGCCTACAAGTTCCTCATGGGAGTCGAGCTGCTGGCTTCTATTACTGGGCCCAGGGTAACGTGGATTTAATAATCGCATAAACAATCTTTTTCACTTTATACCTATTAGGTCGGACGACTATGGCCCAGGCGAATATACCGAAAGTTTAGACCCCAAAAACAAACAGTCGAGAGAATGGAGAGAAGGTGTAGCCCAGCAGGGGAACAATAAAAGGTCTTGCTGTTGAATTTTGATACGAGATTGATTTGCTAGTAAAAGAAAACTGCTTGTCCCCCGGCAGATTTTTATAACGTTCGATTTATTTGTGCAGCATAAACAAATTTTCATTATTTCTTTTATATAGGTCCGCAGAAAGGAGTCCTTGATCGAGAGTCGCGAAGACATTCTCCGCGCGTCCGTCGCGTCCACGATGTCGCTCATCCACTCGTCGGTCGGCAAGTTCAGCGTCAAGATGTGGAACGAGATGAGGCGCACCAACTACGTCACGCCCACCAACTATCTCGAGCTCGTGTCGGGCTATCAAGAGTAGGTGTACATTCATAATATTCTATATCAAATACAATCTGTTACCCACGACTTCGCCTACTACTGGGATAATAAGTATCCTGTGCGCCAAAGGAGATCAGCCATATTGGGGCCAAAATCTCAAATGCCAATTGCCAACCAAAAAAAGGACTTTATTCGTTTTCTTTTTTTAAATTAAGTGTAACATTTCTCATGATGGACTAATTAATGATGCAGTGAAGCACTTAAAAACAAGTACTCACTCGAAGATCGTGAGCTCTCACGCTGCATGAAATATAACCAGCTTGACTCTGGCACTGGGTATTTCCCCTATCTACTACTACATAAAATTCTCGTGTTTGCGACACCGTGTTTGTTATCAAACTCTTCCGAAACGGCTGTACCGATTCTTATTAAATTTTGTGTGTATATTCAGTAGGTCTGGAATCGGCCATCATCAATTTTTTCAACAAAAAAAAGAAGCAAAACAACGTTTGCGGGGTCAGCTAGTATATATATATATAAAATTGTTCTATAATATATCAAACGTCAGCCGCAGAAATTAGTTCGATATAAATCATCATCGGCTGATAAACACCTCTCAGGTCTTTATTGCGAAATTCGCGAAACCCCCGTGTACTTGCGCTTGCGCTTATCGCGATGTAATTTGACCCCGCTCTGACCCCGCTCACAAAAAACGATGTAGCTGCGATTATATTGCCGCTATTTACATTATGTAAACAGTTTCGGGTTCGTGAAGAATGGAGCCACTCAAGATAATATCAACAACACTCATAATATCACGTTTGTATTATAAACATCCTATTGAAAACATAGAACTGGGTTTCAACTAAGATTCTAATTGGTTTATCCATTATTGGCCAAATAATTTATGTTTTCAGTTGGAATCTTGTTTGAAAGTGAACAAGAACAAAGTAAATGATGAATTATCAGTAGTTTTACCTTACAAAGACACTAATTCAATAAAAATCGTAAGAATTCAAAATGTAAACAATGACGTCATTGACAACCTTGGAAACTATGTCAAATATTTCTCGAAATATCGAATAAAATTGTTGTAATACGGCTAGAATACATGAAATTATGTATTATCAGTATGTTTTGCGCCATAACTAACATCACAAAGGTACTAATTCATTGCCAAATCGTCAAATTCGTACAACAATATTCATGACAACGAATTCTGTTTACGTAAAAAACATTGGCTCAAAAAACATGTTATATTATATTGTTTCATGCAAACGATTATCTAAAAAGTTGTATTGTACACTTATAAATGAATATACATCCACTTACCGAAGAATAACACACAAAAAACACAGTAAATACACAATCACTATCGCACGACCCACTTGACACCCACTTGACACTGACGCGTTAAATGGCGGGTTTCAACATTTTTTCTTTAATTTTGTGAGTAATATTTTTAATTCGTGTTTTTGTCTATGATTTAAAAATGTTATCGGCCCTGTGGTTTAATTGTACAGAAGCAATAGTAAACCTTAAAATAATGTAAATTTAAGTTTAAAATCGACTGGGGTTGATGGGATTCCGGTGTCCCGTCGGTCCTTGACGGCAATTATTTAAGTGGGATTCCGGGCGCCCGGTCCGAGCCTTGGAGATCTATATTTTCAACAAAAAAAAGAAACAAAACAACGTTTGCGGGGTCAGCTAGTATATATATAAAATTGTTCTATAATATATCAAACGTCAGCCGCAGAAATTAGTTCGATATAAATCATCATCGGCTGATAAACATTCGTTAAGCTACAATAGTATGAATTGTTTGTAAAGTTGTTACCTCGTCTACGCCGATTCCAAGGTAGCTAAGATTTTTGGCTCCACCTCGGCGCATCGTCGAATACCTAATCACCGAAAAGCGGGATTGAACCTACATTTAATTTCGGGCTAAAAATCGGGGAGTCTGGCAACGCTGATCAACTGCAAATATTTTACACTGTGGCATGGATTTTCCTCGAAATGGTCGTCGGCGCATCGTAAATAAGTACGTCGCGCTCAATTGACACAAATGTTGGTCCGCTCATCACTTCAAAGCGGCTTCACCTATTTGGTTAATTCTTTTTTTGTTGTATTTGTAATTATCTGGACAAGGCAAAAGATACTGTTTTGGGAATCCAGAAATCTGGGTGCTGTTTTTGTATGAAATTCACCCCGGGCGACGTCGGGCACGAACAGCTAGTATTTATTAAAAAGGAAACCTATTTATAGACTGGTAATCAACCCGTACTGAATGATTAGTTGTTCTTGTCACCAGGATGTTGAAAGCCAAACGCATAGAGGTAGCTCTGCAAGCCAACAAGCTGCGCAACGGTCTGGGCAAGGTTGAGGAGACCACGCGCCTGGTCGGACAGATGTCCGAGGAGCTGGCCGAGGCCAAGGTGACGACGAGTTGTAGTTGTTAGTCACGTTAATGTAAGGGGTGGCAAGGCCATCAAAAACTGTAACCAGTACATGATTCTGAACCCCTCCTTTTTTTTTGTGATGGGAAATCATGAAATGACTTCTCCCGCTCTGGGCGGAGCTGGAGGGCGTGTCAGTAGTTTACTGACTAAAAGCCCACCAATGTTACTTCAATTACTTGTGCCGGGGTCACGGTATCTCTTTCGAACAACCCGCGACCCTGAAGTTCTGAATCCGCTGGTATTTATAAAAAATTCTGTTCTAAACAATTTGACCGCGTGGCCATTGCACTTTTGTAGGAAACAGCAGATTTTTTTTTTTGATAACTGACCAAATTTCTACACCGCTGGGGGGGGGGTCTCTAGAATCATGTGATGAATTCTTGGTTCCGTTTGCGCTTCGATGTCCCTGGCACCCTATATTTAGTCGTAGGCATTAGGACGGTTTGATGTAGTTTTAGATTTCTCATAAATTATCGCCGATGTAGTGCCAAAAACTGAAAAGCGTATGCTTAGATGGTTTGGTCATATTGAGAGGATGAATGAATGAAGACTAAAAAAAGATATTGACAAGGCATATGCTAATGGAAACGCCGGGAGGGGACGCCCTAGGAGGACATATAGTGACCTATTGGTTTTTCAAAAAGGTCAGGTGCGTAGGTAGTACTAGCAACCGGCGCGCGTGTATGACCAGATGTATGGACGTAAACGAGACAAAGGAGTATGTAAGGATCGTAGCAGGTGGTGTGATGTGGTTTCTGCCTACCCCCATGTGCGGACTTATTTCATGACAAGGTCTGTCTTTTGACATAGTTTAAACCAACTTGCCAGTTTTAGTAAAATGAAAGTGAATGAAATACAGTTCCTTTTACAAAAACGACAAATAAGGCCGCTACAAGTGAACTTTACCGTACGCTCCGTGTTTTAAAACTGGGTCTGACGGTAAACGGAATTTTGGCTCCTGAGATACAAGTATCTCCTTACTTTGTTCAGGAGCCAGTAGTTGCAGCTGCTTTTGATCTTCACTTGTACAATCATGTTCAGTGTATGACTAACTTAAAGTATGTGTTTTTCTTTTGCAATATACATATTATTTATTTACTTTATTTAACTTTGTTTCGTAAAACATTCTTGGCTACTCAAACTGCACAAAGCGCTCAATTATTACTTTTGGGCAGTGTACACGTAATTCAAGCAGCCAAGGTTAGAAATGCTGACTTAAAAAAATGAGAACAAATTAATTCTGTAAAATGTTACAAATACATCGACACATTTGCTTTCACAATCACATGTTCTGTTTCTAGGTCCAAGTAGGCTTATACACAGAACAATGCATCGAATACATGGGCGTGATCAACGTGCAACAACGCAACGCCGATGAGCAACAACGCAGCGTTGCAGCCAGGAGTAAGAAGACCATGGAAGAAGAGGTCCAGTGCAAGAAGCTGGCTGATGCTGCCATGCGGGACCTGGCTAGTGCCATGCCGGCTCTAGAAGAGGCTATCAAGGTATAAGCTGGAAGTCAGGCCAAACTGATGGACTAAAGAGTAATTAAAACATAATAGAAACTAGTATTCGCAAACACAAGGTAGATCTCACGCTGTTTCTGACTATTTAAGCTCCGATTTAATTAATTTTTCATCTATCCATGAAGATTAATGATTAATTTTCTCTCTCTTCATCATCTTAAATGCTTCTTCATTCTTCATAATTTCTTTTTTGATGATGATTTATATCTGACTTTTGCTCTTAATCGATGATGAATTTGTGGCAGGGGGTCTACTCTCTAACTCCGTCAACGACGATACGGGTCCATCCGAAGGTAGTTCGAAACTAAGCACTCAACCCTACTCCCGATTGATTTCGGATACATGAGTTTCAAACGGAATCATAGACAATATTTGTGAACGAATGACGCATGAGGATAGAGCTGCGCTATTTTACCGGTCGATTACCGGTTTATTTACTTTGAAGTTTTCTAACTTATTAAACAAAAAATAATATTGGTATTCTTAGAAAAAACCACATTTCTAACAATATAGTTTTTATTATGTCTTTAATTAAATAATTGAATAATTTTTGCCATTTTAATCCGTATCGTGCCCTTATCCTGTTAATACCTTTGCCCTTTTTCTTTCTGACGGCAACTTTCAAATGAAATGTCAGTTTTTTTTTCAAAATATTAATTTACATTTTGCGTACTTTCATAATATTATTTATATGACGCGGGAAGTTTTCGCTAGTTTAGTAAAATGGCCCCAACCGTTCCAGCAGCAATTCATGCACAAATTCAGGCCCTCCTCGATTATATGAGTGAGCATAATGAGTTGGCTCGCGGACTATAGAGGGGTGCCGACGGGAGAATCCGAACAAAACGGCTGTGGGAAAGCCTGTGCAACTCCCTTAATTCAATGGGGAGTTGCACAAAGTCCGTGGAGCAGTGGCAAAGGGTAAGTTTAATACATTACTCGTATTTATTAAAGTGCATACAATGATTTAAAAAAAACATTTGGCCGAAAAAGCTGCTGGATCTGCCAAACGTTCAGCATGTGCTACAGGTGGAGGCCCATCGGTAGTACCAACCCTCTCGCAAGTTGAATTGAGGATACTGTCAATTATGGGAGAGGGTTTTAGAGAGCCGCAAACTGAGGCAAGAGTGCCAGCTTTGCCATCGGTAATAATTAATGTGTTTATAATTATTTTGCACGGAGTCTTTCCCGTGACTTTTAAATGTAATAATTATACTTAACAGATAGGTACATAATTATACATTTCTTGTATCCGTCAATGATATTCAGTTTTTGTTGTACAGGGTCCACCTGTAAGACAAGACCCAGCAGTCATCACACCCACACAAATATCTGCCGCTACACCTGCCAACCCACTTTCCCAGGAACAACCCGCAGACATCACTGAGACACTGGTAAAAGGAACTGCCAATTCATAATCAGCGATGTAAGTATTATTGATAACTAGTAAATATATCACATAAATCATGTTTATAAAATACTAAGCTAATACTGAGTATTTTTTTTTTGTCATTTGTTTACAGCATTACATTCTCGTCGTGCACGTCCACGAATTCGGCGACACCTACCTGCCGATTCAGCAAGAGGCCGAGTTGTGTTGATTGATGCTAAATAAAAATTTGTTACCAAAAACAATACTTTTATTGTGTAAAATTTGTTTTCTAACAGTATCTGCCGCCTGCCCTAACACCCATTATATCCTGTAAGGAAAATATCAAGTTTAAAAATTATATAACCTAATCAATAATATAAATACAAATACCCTATTTATTGACATGTTTTAATAAGAGGCAATCGGCGACGTCTCCGTTCTACCTGTTAAGCTTCTTCGAGCATAAAAAAGCAGCCACATTTTCAATGTATTAACTTTCGTGAGCAGCACGATAACTATTTTGATGTCGTAACAAATGACATAACGTTCCGTCTAAACAAGTGTCAAATCCAACTTTTCGGACGGGCAAAAACGCATCGGGAGTAGGGACAACTGTCAAATCATATTGTCGTTCATTCTTAGTTCGAGTTTGTGACTAATCGTAAGTCCGTAGGTGATACGGAGTAGGAAACGTCCGTAACGAAGGCCGAAACTACGGACTTCGGGCTAAGAGAGTAGACCCCCTGATCTGGGGGCCCACCACCAGCTCTTATGTAATACTACTATTTTAATCTTACTTCAGTGACCAATTTCATTTAGATGGGCCGTCAATGAACCAACCCATAAAATAATAAAAACAAGAATCTTTTACACAAACATATTTTTTATTTTTTTAAACAAAATCATGTAGTACAAATTGGAGTTTGCAATGTACTCGTAAGATGTTGAAAAACAAAATTTTGGGCCAACAATAATCATCTGCGGTATGTGATCTTAAGTGGCAGTGGGCAGGCTACATTGCTCGCAGAGCAGATGGCCGATGGGGCCGAAAGGTCTGGAGTTGCGACCGCGTACCGGAAGACGTAGCGTTGGAAGGCCTCCCACAAGGTGGACCGATGACTTTGTGTAGGCCGCAAGAATCCTCTGGATGCGGGAAGCACAGAACCGGTCGAAGTGGCGATGCTTGGGAGAGGGCTATGTCCAGCAGTGGACGTCTTTCGGCTGAAATGATGATGATGATGACTGTGATGATGATGATGCTGACCTCGATGGTGATGAAGATGATGATGATGCAGATGGTGATGGTGATGATGATGATGTTGGTGATGGTAATGATGATGATCATTTGCTATCCTTTTCCCTATGTTGGTGTCGGCTTCCAGTCTAACCGAATGCAGCTGAATACCAGTATTCTACGTGGATAGTCGCTGCCTATCTGACGACCACATCCCAGTTACTAGGTAACACGATACCCCTTGGTAAGACTGGTTCTCAGACTTTCGGGCTTCTGACGACCCCTTGTTGGTTTTGCCAACCATATTAACCTTATTTTGTTTTATTCTCGTAGGCCTTGGACTCTCTGAATAAGAAGGATATTACAGAAGTGAAGTCTTACGCGAAGCCGCCGTACAAAGTCGAGATGGTGTTGGAAGCTGTCCTCATATTACTGCAGGTAACAACACAAAATTTAGTCCATATAAGTGAACTATAAGATGTATGAGGAACAGGGTGTAAAGTTCACACATCCTCTATACAAAAGGGAGGATCCTCCGACACGACAGCAACAC
Source organism: Dasypolia templi (assembly GCA_963555695.1). Taxonomy (NCBI): domain Eukaryota; kingdom Metazoa; phylum Arthropoda; class Insecta; order Lepidoptera; family Noctuidae; genus Dasypolia; species Dasypolia templi. Next base: position 3,207,742 of record OY743137.1, on the reverse strand, counting down.
TAGATGGATTCTCACATAGAAAATAGGTAGACAGGCCGTGAAAGACGATCGCCATTTTTCTTTTTGAAGCCTCGTTTAAAATAGAGTAAGGTTAATTAAGAAGTTCATCAAGAGTACTTAGTCCACCAGACACGAAACCCGTCTGGTCGGGGTATCTTTCCTTTTCTAAGTGGATGAGGGAACTATAAACCCTGTTGCTGATACCGCTATAGTGTTGTAGTGGTATGTAACCCACACATGCACAACCTTGTTAACTCAAGTGCCTATGACGTCACACGTCTGCTTAAATCATGGACAGAATTGACGTTCGACGACGCACAGTTAGTTACTAGCCGCTGCCCGCGTTACTCGCGTCACATGTAATTAATGACAGTAGGTTACTATCCACTGCCCGCGTTACTCGCGTCACATATAATTAATGACAGTAGGTTACTATCCGCTGCACGCGTTACTCGCGTCACATATAATTAATGACAGTAGGTTACTATCCGCTGCCCGCGTTACTCGCGTCACATATAATTAACGACAGTAGGTTACTATCCGCTGCCCGCGTTACTCGCGTCACATATAATTAATGACAGTAGGTTACTATCCGCTGCCCGCGTTACGCGCGTCACATATAATTAACGACAGTAGTTTACTATCCGCTGCCCGCGCTGCTCGCGTCACATATTATTAACGTAATTTTAGTAATTGTATATTAACTGTGTTTAGTCGTAGTAACCATATTAATAAATCGTTTTGTTTTCACTGAAGCAACTCGTTGGTCTAGTGGTCGCAATCGCTACTGCTGAGCATGAGGTCCTGGGTTCGATTCCCAGGTCGGGCAACTTGTTATTGGGTTTTTCTATCTGGAATTTCTCAGTAGCAGCCCGGAGTCTGGATTTGTCTGGAGTCTGGATGTGCCCGGTTGATGGCAATAGGCTCGCCCCCTATTACATGGAACTTAAAAACATAACTGGCGAAACGTGGGTGTACTATAGGTACACCTCTGCCCAACCCTTCGGGGATACAAGGCGTGATGTTATGTTATGTTATGAAGCAACATTTAATTTCACCTCACTATAGAACCTAAATCACGTCCCAACAAAAGTTCCATAGTATTGTAATTAAAAACCATAATTAACTAAACATGAATTAAAGAAACACTTGAACATGATTAATTCAGCAAACTGTAAACATATATTTGTTTTGAGTATTTGATGACTAATTATTTAAATGAGTAATTAGTCGTAAAAAACAAAAGTTAAACATTCACTTTTGTTTACCGTGGACACAATGTTTTGAAATATTGCCAGCAACACTAAATCATTCCATATTTCATGCAATGTCGAACGTTATAAATAGTTCCATGTTGCATGCAACATGTTTCCCCCAACCCAATTACATGTTGCTGTAACAAAGTTATGCTACTCAGGATTTAATGGCATAACTTCATTTCCATACCAGAAAGAGCCAACGTGGACCGAAGCGAAGCGCCAGCTCGGCGACACGTATTTCCTAGACCGACTGCGAGAGTTCGACAAGGACAACATCTCCGACAAGATTCTGAAGAAGATCGGCATTTATACTGTGAAGCCTGACTTTGACCCTGAGATTGTGGGTGCGGTGTCTGCCGCTGCGAAGTCGTTGTGTCTGTGGGTGAGGGCTATGGAGAAGTATGGCAAGATTTACAAGTAAGTCTTCATTAACAAACCTACATAGTCGTATATGTCGCAGTTTCATTGCTGGGGGTAACGCTGCAGGAACTGAAAGGTTCGTCGCAACAAAAACAGTGGTGAACTTTTTGTCGGGGCTGTTCGCGGACGATTTCCGAATAGTTTTTTTTTTGTTTTGTATGTTTTTCATTACGAACGCCTTTTACGTGGACGTCTTTCTACATCGTACTCACATGTATAGTTTCAACATGACTGATGTAACTTATTTTATGTAACAATATTATTCAAAAGAGTGTCCATGGAGTTTCTTGCCTGTTCTTCTCCATAAGTACCTACTACGATTTGTAATGGGCAACTAGCTTCATATTTCTGACTGACCGACCCCTCGACAATTCAAAAGTGGATCTGGATTCAGTACATGTTGTTTTTCACCACCAATAATAACCGACGAAAAATATAGCACAATAGTGCTGAATTCATGGTTACCTACAGGTGTTTTTTTTTGAGTGGAAAATCATCATTTGCCTTCTCCCGCTCTGGGTGTAGCGGGAGGGCGTGTCAGACCTTCAGTTGCCTGTGTCAAGGCCGCGGTATCTATTTCGAACATCCCGCGACCCTGGCAGCCATGGGCCCCATCTGACCCCGTCACTATGTGCTGACATCTCTTTGAGCGCGTGGAACATGACGCGCCGTCGACCCGGGCCTGGTCCTTACCGGACAGCGAGCGGGCAGCTCGTCGTCCGGTAAGGACCAGGCCCGGGTTGTTCGCCATCCGCAACCGGCGTCGATGCCTGCCACCCTAAATAGCTTAAGTTTTTCATGGTAAAAAAGTTGAAAAAGAATCTGTAAACAATTTTGCAAATCAATTCCGATTAATAATCATAGTCATAATCATTTATTTTGTCAGTATATGGTACATTTTAGGGTCTTAAGATTAGTGAATATACTCATCACATTCTGCAGTGTTACGTGTAAATATTGGTACAAGTACTTTCATTTATAACAGGGCAAAGAATCGTTACTTTATATTAACATTATTGATTACATATGTAATATCCTCTATATGAAGCAGAAGAGCTGTTGAAACAATATGGGCACGAAGTTATAAAATTACCTCCATACCACTGTGATCTAAATGCTATCGAATTAATATGGAGCTTGGTTAAAAGAAAAGTGGCCAGCAAAAATTTGGGAGTGCATGGTTCACATTAACAGCAGAAGACTGGAAAAAGTGTACTGACCTTAAAATTAATATTGAAAATAAATATAAAACTCGAGACAGGATTTCTGACATTGAACTGGAACCATTTATTATCCAGGTCCGTGATGATGAAAGTGATGATTCATTGTCAGGCATTGAATTCCTTGATTCTGATTTTGAATATAATTCCGAATAAAATAATACTTACTTGTTTTTTTTAACCTGGTGTGTACAAAGAAAGTCTGATTTTTATTATTGATTGTTTGTAGAAAAACACCCATATTCTAAATTAAAACTTCATGATTTCCTCGACTTGACTCAACCTCACTTAAGCGGTTTGAGATTCATAGTTGCAATTTTTCTCTTCATGTCAGTTTCCTCAGTCGAGGTGAGTTTGAGTTGAGGAACTAACTGTCAAATTGAAGTTTTCCTTATTGAACAAGGAAGTTTTAAGTAAACCAAGCGTATTTTATCAGATTTTCCTAGTCTTTTGAAGAGTTTATTGAATATTGTCATATTCGTCATGTACGCACTCATTCGAAACCTCATAATTTCCTTAACTTGAAGAATAAGATAAATAATCTAGGAGGAATAATCCCGATTTTAAGGGTCATCCGATACACGGCTCGACAGAGTTGTAAATAAAATAGCTTTCGAAATTACAACTGAAAGACTGAGAATATGGGTGTAAGTTTTAGCAAGGCCCTGTATCAGTAGCAACGGCCCTTTTGAGGAACATAGCATTGTATATTGCGATAATCATTGTTCTAGTTCGAGGATAAAATAAAATATCAATAAGCAGGACTAATACAAGCTAAAATACACATAAAAATATAAAAGTATCAAATCGTTTTTTTTTTCAGAATATATTTTATGTTGCCACCTGAAGATTTTTTTTAATTTGCCGCCATTTCTTGTGACACTACTCACTGGCCAGACTCTACACAACAATTTATTATGGATGTCAAAGTATAATTAAATGTCAGATTATCAAAGAGTAAGATGTCAAAGTATAAAAGATTACAATTAGGATGTCAAAGTATCGTTCAAACAGTCATATGCGTTTATTTTATTATAAGCATAACATATGACAAAATGTAAAAAAAAACCCAATAACATCAGTTATTGGAAACCAAACTTACAACCACATTTTTGAGAAACAATCGTCGAGCCTCTAAGCAATAGCTAATTACTTTGTTCAGAGTTGACTAAAATAGCGGGTCATATTTAAGATACCATACAACTGAACAACTTTCTCCACAGGACCGACATCGTAATCGCGAAAAAATATCAACTGATACAATATCAATACCTACCTTACCCAAATCTGTAGGACGGCTGATAAATTTTTGAGCCTGCTGTACCTATATTATGCTATGATTTACTACTTAGCTCCATTGAGGTTTAGTGTGATGATAATCATTTAAAAATCTGTATGGCTCGTCTTTTGTAATTGTCGTTAAACTATAGAAGAATAAGAACATGATCCATTATTGCTCATCCACCTTATAAAATAGTGTGATAATTTATAGCTTACAGACTGACCAGACTAGTAGGGAATAACTTTACAAAATTTGAACAAAATCTATGTTATAATTTTTGCGTGATGCTGGCACATACATTCAAACAATTAGACAAAATATTTAAACACTAGGTTTTCTGAATTAGAATCGTTTCCAGACTTCGCAGCAAATACTTGTTTTTATCAAGAACATTCAATATACAGTGTTGACTTCGCTACGATTTTATTATATGTGTAGATTACTATAAAGTTTCATCAAAATTGGTTCAGTATTTTTTGCGTGAAAGAGTAACAAACATCGATGCGTCCATCCTGACAAACTTTCACGGTTATATTATTAGTAGGATTTCACTGCCCGGCTGTACCGAATAAGGGCGACCCGAACAAGTGTGTAACACTTTTACATGCACCGTTACTTTTTCCAAACCAGGATAGTAAAACCAAAGAAGGAGCGTCTGGAAGAAGCTTTGGAATCTTTACGCATGAAGCAGCAGATTTTAGCCGAAGCGCGCGCGAAGTTGCGCGAACTCAGCGAGATGATAGCGCGATTACAGAAGGAATATGATGAGAAGCTGGCGCAGAAGGATGAACTGGAACGGAAGTCCAAGATGCTGCAGCTCAAGTTGGAGAGAGCCGAGGCTTTGATCACTGGATTATCTGGTTAGTTTCTTTATCCTGTTAATCATGGAATATGATGAGAAGCTGGCGCAGAATGATGAACTGGAACAAAAGTCCAGGATGCTGCAGCTCAAGTTGGAGAGAGGTGAGGCTTTGATCATTGGATTGTCTGATAAGTTTCTATGTACTTTTCGTCATGGAATATGATGAGAAGGTTGCGCAGAAGTTCAATTTTTTATCTTCACGGCCCATAATTCCGATACGTACGACAAACCTTATGTCAAATTAAATATTGACAATTAATTTCTGAACCTATATTATATATTATTTGACACTATTACCAGTCATTCACACGCGGCGTTGTCCAGTGCGATATTTTGCGGCATTGTTTCTACGATTGGTGAATGAAATGTGATCCCAAAACTGTACATGAAAATACCATACTGATTAATGCCGAATTACAATAGGGTGTATTTTCAAATCAAAATATAGTGAAGTTGTATGCGTTTAAAAAGCGGCGTTGGCGCCGATTCTGCACCTAATTAGATAATAAGGTTTTTTTCAGCATTTATGTGAATGCTGAATAACGTATTATCTAATTCTAATACTAACTAATACTAATGCTCTTAAGTCAGTTCATGAACGAGTTAACGTTTCTGGCCTTCTGACTGGTCGATCTCTTACGGCTTCGCCGTGTGTTGTGTGTTACATACAAATAATGTCTTCGTTGAAGACGCACGCGTCTCGCGATTGTTAGCTTCTATCTAGTAATAACCCGACTTAGTTAATCGACTAATTCTCGTATGTCACTAAATCGGTAACTGGTCCATTAATACATTGCTGTTACTTCTGTTTCATTTGGTTAATCCAGTGTATACAATTGTTGGTAAACCAAATAAATAAATAATTCACTGATATTCTCTATGGGAGTCAACCGGCGGACGTCGCCAAGCAATAAACACGTAGACTGTATCAGCGTAACAAATTGGTGTAATTTAAATCATAGCGAGATAAGTACACTTATTATTTTGGTTATACCTGAGTGTTTTTTATAAATATTATGGGAAATGATTTAAATATGTTTGTGTTAAAATAATGTGTTCAGTTTTCTCTTGCCAACCCCTTTACTTCTGAGCTGTGGCTTACACGATAAACCGCGATGCTACCCGCTTCGCCTCGCTCGTCGCGTCGATTTACCCCATACACGCTTAGTTAGAGACATTACTGCTGCGATCTGACGGCAGTACACAGGAACACCATAGTAAGATCGCGTCCTTCAGTTCAATTATCGTTTTGCGTGACAATTATGGATAGAAGAGTAATTTCGAGAGCGTGTAACTGCTCAATTTTTCCAAAAAATATTATTAATTATTTTACAAATCGTCTATTTAGAAATATCTTTAAAATAAGTCTATATCATCATCAACAGCCTGATTTCACACACTGCTGAGCATAGGCCTCACTTTTCTTGTGTCAATCTCCGCTCCTATGCCAGCCTCATCCAGGTTCTACCCGTGATGGCAACAATATCATCCGCGCATCTCGCCGCCGTACGACCGACATTCCGTCTTCCAGTCCTTGGACGCCACTCGGCCACTGCCTTACTCCACCTGGCATCACTGCGCCTTGCCAGGTGTCCTGCTTAACTGCATTTTTGTTCCATAACTCGTTTTCCGAAATCAAAAACCTTCGTACGTCTTCGGTTCTTGATGTTTGGAACTCGGTTTAAAAGCTTTATGCCAAGCATATTATGGAACGCTCCATGGCTCTCTGTGCAACTCTCACCCTGTACACAGCCTCCTGCGTGTGCGTCTCAGCACCGTATGTCACGGTGGGCAGATTATTATAGAGGCGAGTCTTCGGACATTGTGGAATTTATGCAAATCAGAATGTCGTTGAGTTTACTGAATGCGGGCCGCATTCTTCTCGATATCTCTGTTTGTTGATGCTCTTTGCCAAATGAAAGAATATGGCCAAGATAGACATACTGGTCAAACATTTTCAACGTTTCATTTCCAACTTTAACAGAAGGATTTGAATTGCTGAAGATGTTTGCCAAATAAGTATTTTATTTATATTTATTATAGTAGTCGAATACTCTATTACAGTAAAAATATATAAAATCAGACTATAAAGTTCCCACTACTGGGACACAGACTTCCTCTCAGTGAGATGGAGTGCGCCGTAATCCACCACGCAGCCCAGTGCGGGTTGCCGGATGTCACATGTCTTCGATATTTTGTTCTAGGCCATGCCGGTTTCCTCACCGTTTTGTACACGCAGTAGAATAACTAACAATTTAATACAATACGCTTCATAATTACATCTCCAACTGCCAGGTGAGAAGGAACGCTGGGAGCTGACGGTGGAACGCCTGGACAAGGAGTTCGATAACCTGCCGGGCGACTGCCTGATAGCCACTGGCTTCGTGGCCTACCTCGGGCCCTTCGTGTCCGAGTACCGGGAAGCTCTCATGTCTGAATGGTTCATAGAGGTAACACCACTACACTGCAACATCCTATGGACCGACGTCCTTCCATACGGAGTCGCGTTATTGCCGACAGTACTTAATTTCTTTAAATTAGTTTTAGAAATATTGACATCTGTGGTATATCACAATGCCAGAAACTCTATAGAACTTTGCCCCACTCAAATCAAAAAGTCATTTACAAGCCTGCAAATGCAGCATCTTAAAGCTTATTGATTTGTAATGGGCAAGATCTACTGAAAAACCATGTGTTATGAAAAGGTCCTTTAATCATTACAATTATTTTCATTTATTGGCATTTCCTGTAAATAGCTGGGGCAGGATCACGAACTTTTAGTTGTATTCAGTAGCTACAACCAAGTATGATGGATGCATTAACTTTGGTTAAAGCGATATTTACAACTATGATCTAGCTAGTGACAGTTAGTAATGACGGATTCCTAAGCATCCCTTCAAAAATAAACAAACGCCACTCTGGCGCACGACGGGTTCACCATGAAACGAGCTTAGTGGATGGAAGAATAGACAAAATAATTAGAATAATCTGTAATTTTGTCTATTCTACCCACCATTTTGTCTATTCAACCTACCATTTTGTCTATTTAACCTACCATTTTGTCTATTCTACATACCATTTTGTCTATTCAACCTACCATTTTGTCTATTCTTCCGTCGTCAAAACCCAATCGTTCTACGCTTGCTGTTAGTAGGTACTACAAATGTATTTCTTATATTAATTTATGCTTTATTGTAATTTATGCGGCCTTCCCAAATGTCCTTTCTTTGGTATTGTTCATCGAATCTTTGAGATTCTTAAGTTTTGAGTTGAGATGCATGATTACTGATAAATGCGTGCACTGACTGGACAGGTCCACTCAATATATGTGGTTCTTTCCTCAAAAGACTATTTCAGACATCAATTCAAATGGTCTTCACATCGGAACGTCGACCTCATCTAGTTTCTTTTAAATTTGATTGAGGTGTTTATGTGTTTGACAAACCTACTTACAGAAATAAAATAATTTATCATCAATTTTCTTAAAGTTAGGTTTTTCTCAAAAACTGTCCACTAGTAAGCATAATGAACCGAAACCAAAACCCAACGTTCTGCAATCAAATACTTGTAACTGAACTTAGATCTAATTATAAATTCACTACATTGTAGGTGTGCAACGAAAGTCTGCCCGTGACCATGGACCTAAGCATGCAAAAGTTCTTACTAGATGATGCCACGCTAAGAGATTGGAACTACATGGGATTACCCGGTTAGCCATTGATTACCTACTCAATACAATAAGAGCCTTTATTGCCCACTAGCTTTTGCCTGCGACTTCGCACTGTCAGCACACAGGTGGAGAAGACCTAAATCAAGAACACTAACAAAACAAACCAATTTGAGCTACGTAGACGTGCACTACCGTCCCTCTAAGTACTTTGAATATGTTCGAGGTGAGTGCGACATCCCTTCTGACCCTCAGTTCATTATATCCAACCATACCGATCTGGATCTAGCAGTGGCGTCGTATATCGTCGGAGTATTCCGGGGTAGCATAAATAATGCAGGTGTGCTACAGGGTATAGGCTTGTGTGTGCCAGATGGGCATGTGCAGCGCCGACGACGGCCAAACTTGTTCGCAGTGCCGCGCGGTCGAACTAAACTGCTAGACAACGTTCCCCTGACACGAACAATGCGCACACTAAATCTGGTTGCTGGAAGAATTGATATTTTCTCATGTTCATGTTTTTTCCCTTACTTCTTTAGCCCTAGCCATTGGCACCCCATCTATATTGTAAGTATATTTAATAGGAGTTGTGTTATAGACGACAACTTCAGTGCGGAGAATGGCATCATAGTGGTGCGCGCGACGCGCTGGCCGCTGGCCGTGGACCCGCAGGGACAGGCGCTCATCTGGATCTCGCGCCTCGAGGAGATAAACGACATACAAGTATTTTAAATAGTTTCATCATCATTCATCATTTCAGCCAAAAGACGTCCACTGCTGAACTTATTCCTCCCCCAAGCATCGCCACATGGACCGGTAAAGCGGATTCCTGCGGCTTTCGTCAGGTCAAAGCAGTTTATACTAGGAATTTATTATTCTCAAAAATGTCAATCAAATACGAGACCGACTATACAGGCTTTTACCTATACAGCTACTTTTAATCTATTTTACAGACGTGTAATATATTATATTCTTTATTTCGGACTACAAGTACTCACAATCCGTGTAGTATTAGTAATAATGACTTAAAACTAGGTATGTCAGTAAACTTTTACAAAATAAAACAACAAAAAATTAAGTGCACCAACACACGTTGGCTCGTGCCATGACGGTATGACAATCGTCAACACGGCCTTCCGCGAACACGATGACGCGAAACTGCACGTGATCAATTAACTCATTTAAGGATGTACCATTTTTTTGTGTATTTTTTCTATATTTGAAACGCCGAATCTTGGCTTGCCTCAACAAGCATTGCCGTCAAATAACGTCTGCAAAATGACGTTCTTTAAGATTGATAAGATAATCCACCTTAAGACCAAAGCACCAGGCTAGTGCGCGAAATTCAGTTAATTCTTAAGTTTTTTCAATTAGCAGGTCAGTATGTAGAGCAAAATATGATTCACGACCGTAACAAGTATATTTTTACAGCATCATGCTACGGTTTTACAGCTAAAAAAAAATACAAAAAAAATTGTCTATAGATTTGCGACTTCGGCCAGCCGAACTATTTGAAGATAATGGAGACCTGCCTCTCGACGGGCGTTCCCATCATGATTCAGAATGTGGGCGAGATCCTGGACCCGTCCATTGCGCCCATTCTCGAGAAAGCCATCGTGACCATCGGCGCTTCCAAGGTCATCAAGTTTAACGATAAGATGGTCTCCTACCATCCAAACTTCCGTCTTTATTTGACGACTAAGCTTGGTGAGTTTACTACTCATGACGTACTTCTTTTACTAACGCATCCTACCAGTGTCGTGTTACCATTTCGGAATATGAAAAGTTCTGAGATAAAGCTGGACCATGACCTCAAAACGATCAAAACGATCACTTACAAAAGCATCACAATGTGCATTAAAAAGCACATTTGACCAAGATTTTGAAAGAATTCCTGTTAGAAGTTATTTGTATATTTCTTAACAAAAAAAAAAGCACACACAACTCGTTCGTTCCACTTTGAAAATTAAAAAAATTCAAAAATCTTTTGACTACTAATAATTTTCTGTCAGGCGTTTTATACACAATTAATTCAGCATCGCATTTCGTACTTTGTAGGACTTGACTAGATTTATTTAATTAAATGTTAACACAACAACAACTTTTCACTAAAGCCAGCTTAAAATGCACCAAGACTGTGTTGAGAACTATGTATATTTTAAAACCTGAGAATTTGTATTTCCATAAAAAACGTGTAAAGTCGCTAAGCGGAGAAGCTCAGCTACAAAGCTAAATGTGGTTTGTTTCATTTAAAAAAGGGTTAAATATCAGGCGACCAGAATTAAACCAAACTATGCTATGAAAATCCTATTAGATCAGGGGTTCCCAAACTTATAAGTATCACGCCTCCCCACAGCTTATAATTAATATGCCCATGCCTCCCCTCGACCCAGGGCCCAGCAAGTAGCAGCAAGTGGGCTCGCCAAGCAATTGTAAAATAAAACAAGGGTATATCCTACTTAATGCGAAACCTGAAAGTAGTTTGTTCAGAATCCGTTACAGAATCCATTCCAATAGGTTTTAAACCATGTTATATTTTTCGTCAAAAAGTAAGAAGAATAACTCGTAAGATGTTTTATTATAAAATATGGCTTTTTACACACTTCAGATTATTCATAGAAACAAAACCGTATTTAATATAATCATCATTATACTTGCGTTTTTTGGCCGAGCTCATGGTGAAACAAAAGAAATAACCGTTCACTGTCACTACTCTCTAACTAATACACAATAGCAACTCGCTTTGAAACAAAAGTACACGTGTTTACAAGGTGCGAGCGGCGCAGGGAGTGAGGCTTTGCTTTTTATGCTTGTACTTTGGACCCTGGAAATAAACGTCCAGCCTGTCACAAGATGGCCATAATGGTCATCTCCGCAGATTGTGACACCAAAGCATAAGCATAGCGAGATGTACTAGTGCGCTAATGATGTCGGGTTGTGGTTATTACAATCAGTACGGAGTTTACAAAATGTATATATCGTGCTATATGATTTGCACATCTTCAGAGAATGGAAAAATACAATAATAAACTAAACGCAAAGCGCAAAAGGCAAATAGGTTGCACTCTAAACATTTAAGCAGAAGGCATACTAATTTAAAACAATAAGAGACAATAAGTATTTAGGCAATTGCCCTAAGATGACCTAGATAGGGGTAGGTACACAAAATATAAAAAGCGGCATTGTTCAACACTTACCCAATATGGGGTTAAGAATAAAATAAATACCGTTACACGACGTTACCGTTCACTGGTTCAATGTTAATAATTTACTTCTTAATGAAAAGAAGACTAAATGCATTAAGTTTACGCTACCTCACGTTAGGCAGGTGAAAACGAATGTGTTGATAAAGGGCGAAGAATTGAAACTTGAAGACAGCACAGTATTCTTGGGCTTAACTTTGGATGCTAAGCTTCAGTGGGGCCCACATATTGATAAATTGTCAAAAAAGCTAAGCTTCGCAGCATACGCTGTTAGAAAAATTCGAAATTTAACTGATTTAGAGACAGCCCGTTTAGTATACTTTCGTTATTTTCATAGTGTGATGTCGTACGGTATTCTTTTGTGGGGAAATGCCGCCGACATGCAGACTATATTTGTTTTGCAGAAAAGAGCTGTTAGATCAATTTATAAATTAAGTCCGAGACACTATCTCAGAGAGAAATTTAAGGAAATTAATGTAATGACTGTGCCTTCTCAGTATATTTATGAAAATCTTTTATATGCCCACAAAAACATAAAATTGTTTAAAAATACAGTGATATCCATAATATAAATACTAGGAACAAACACAAATTTGTTGTACCTACAACAAGGCTCAAGAAAATAGGTGGCTCGTTCAGATGTCAATGTATACGCTTTTATAATAAACTTCCAAGCCATGTTCAAGATCTAAGCCTTAATAAATTCAAATCATTTATTAAACGTAAGTTGTGCCAGAAAGCTTTTTATACAGTCAAAGACTATATTGAGGACAAAAAGGCTTGGGACTGACCTGCTCCAATTTTTGCATACTGAGTGTGTTTTTTTTTTTTTTTTTTTGTTTGGTACGTAACTTTTGTTTTATTTTATATACACTTTGAAATTTCATGATTATGACATGAATATTTACTTTGTATAATATTATTATTATTTTAATTTCGTGTGAGGACTTAGTGGGTATTATTTCTATATATTTTGTCTATCTCAGTTATTTCATAATTTTTTATATCTGGCAGTTTGAGTACTTAAAGCGGCCTACCCAAATGTCCTTTCTTTGGTATTGTTCGTCGAATCGTTGAGCTCCTTACGTTTTGAGTTGAGCTGCACGATTAATGACAAATGCGTGCACTGACTGGACAGGCCCACTCAAATCTGTATGGTTCTTTCCTCAAAAGACCATTTCAGGCACCTACCTACATGGTCCTCATATGATCTGTAAAATAAACAATGACATGAATACTTACCTAGGTATTATTTTATTGTTATTATTGTGAATGTTAAGACTATGTGGGTCATTTTTATTTTTTACTTTTGTTTTTTTATATTTTATTATCTCAGTTAATTTTAATCGTAACTTGGTCTGGCGGTTTGAGTAATTATGCGGCCTATCCAATGTCCTTTCTTTGGTATTGTTCGTCGAATCGTTTTGATTACTGACAAATGCGTGCACTGACTGGACAGGTCCACTCAATCTGTGTGGTTCTTTCCTCAAAAGACCATTTCAGACATCAATCCACATGGTCTTAACATGATCTGACCAAGATTATGTCTGGACTTTAAAAGAGACTGTGACCTCTGAGTTTGTTTCGGCTTTTCTTCTCAGAGTAGTCAGATAGGAAACGCCGACCTTATCTAGTTTAAAAAAAAATGTTTGACGTGTAAAAGTGTTTGTACAAACCCACTTACAGAAATAAAAATCATTTATCATTTATACGACAACCTGTCGCGCCGGCCGCTGAGTAGCAGCAGAGTGCCTTGTCACAGGCGCGTGCGACGCCGCGCAGTGCTCCTGCTTGCCGGGTCTGCCTCGGGAGGCGACAGGGGCGAGGGAACAAGAGTTCGCTCGAGTTCTCCTGTGGCGACCCCAGGTCACACGCATTGCGTTGAATAAAGGCGTCGGCAATTTGGTTTCACACGTAAACAATTTACGAGTATAATAATGCTTATAGGAAGCCGAATCTACTGTGTAAAATCATTATTTTATGACAAAAAACAATGTTTTTAAAATAAAAATAAAACATTTTTAATTATATCTAATTATTATTTTTTTTTTTTATTGGGGATATAATGCACTTTAATTTTAATATTTCTACACCGGCAACGGTAGTATATGTGAAGCTGTCCATTAATATTAAGATCTTTATGTACTATGTACTCAGAAATAAATATATAAATAAATAAATAATAACAACGTTCCTCTTTTTCATTGAAATTTAAAGCACTTATTTCAAAACCTTATTCAATACAGGGTGGCAGGGACATCGACGCGCAAACTGCAATTAGGCTAAACAAGATGTTGTCACATTCTCAAATGGGATTTTTACATACTTGCCAGTTCGGTTTCACGAAAGATAGGTCAACAACAGACGCAGGACTCATCAGTAAAATTTGGGAATCTTGGGACTAGTCACACGATGCAATTGGCATTTTTTGTGACCTCTCAAAAGCGTTTGACTTCGTTGACCACAATTTTATACTACACACTCCGAAATTGCAAATTTTGTTCTTTCCTATCAAAGGCAGCAAAAAGAAAACGTTAACGGGGCGAAGTCCTCGAGGTGCCATTGTGTTATTGTTTACTACCCGTTCCAACTGTTTCTTTTGTTTCCCTCCCCTGCACATTCATACCTAGGGCAAATAACATGACTCATGACTACTCATGAGATAACAAAAAGTTTACCTTTTTTAATTATTTATACCTAAACCATAATTTACACAATATCTATTTTACATCACACTTCACAAGTTATATTATTTTTTTAAAGTTATTTTTCTTCCATTATCGTCCCCTTCAACTTAAGCACCTGCCATCTTATCTCTTCACCACCCTTGGTTGACTGGTAGAGAATGCCTAAGGCATTAAGTCCGCCTTTGTACCTCTTTGGGTTCGAAAAGTTTAAATAAATAAATAAATAAATAAACCATCACAGTAGTGTTTAGATAGGCAACCAATTAGTAGGAATGGAAATTAAATCATTAGTTTATTAAGCTGAAACAAAAAAAAAATAATTGAAACTTAGCTAATTGAAAAATACGACCTAATTGTTACTTAAGGTGAATGCGTAGTGGCACTTCCCCATACATTCTTTCGGGGAACAAATCTCGAATTATAAACGATTTTTGCTGAATTAAGGTAAGAATATGAATTTTCTATGATTAATTATTCCCGCGTATTGACGAAAAACTTATAAAAAAACAGTATTTGATAGGATAAACAGAGCTGACAAAAACGAAAAATGTTTAGTTGTGTGAGTGAGTAGAATCACGCCCTCTACCAGACATACTACGAACCATCGAGAAACAGTTGCTGAGTGGCAAGAAGGTACGGGTACTAGTTATCGCTTCGGTATCTGTTTATCGTTAGATGGCGTTGAAGCGACGCGAAGGCGAGACCTTTCTTACAACCTTGATCCTCCGAATTCTGGCGCTGTGCGCTGTTGCGAATTATATTTATGCGTGATTGAATTGACAAGTTGCGCATCGTATGTTTGCGCGCCGGCTCTGCCCCCGGAGATTACAATTTATCATTATGAAGTGAGAAAAAAATCTTTACAGTCATAAAATTTTACACAATATTATTGTAATGAATGTATTATCTAAATTAATTACCTACATAACTACTAACTTATACTTGAACATTCTTCGAGACTTCCTCAATTAAAAATATTTCTGCTTATGATAATATGTAGGTAAAAGTACCTACTAATAAATATACATTTTCTGACACAGTAAGATTTTATTACGTCTATGTGAATGTCGACTAACTAGGTAATCTATGGTCTCGGGTGGAATAAATATTACTAGCTAGATGTTTATGTAATTATAAATCAGGCGGTAGTTATACAAACTATTTAGGTACCTTTTTCCCCCTAAGCTACGCTTCATCATTGCGTACCCAATCGATTGATTGAATTATATTGAATTTTTGTGAAACTGTATTATACTACAAATTAGATTTAAATCCCGCTATCTTCCTCTTCTGAGTCTGTATCCTCGGTAGGACAGCGATAAACATTTACTGAAATTGTCGCATTGTATTCCACATTCAGCTTGCGAAGGAATAAAATAAAATGCAAAAGTAAATCCTACGATAACATTTTACTGTGATGAAAGCAAAAGCTACGCATAGCCCATAAGAAAGACGTACAACATTGAAATGACTAGAAAATGCACTTACCATTGGCAATAAAACCATATTCCGTTAGCTTTTGGCGGCTTCTAAGTTGGTTCGAACAATCATGGCGATCGAAACAACCATGTGAAAAAAATCGCGAAAATGCTTTTGAGTGTACGTCAAAACGACAAAGATTGGGCTTCCAAGGTTAATAATTCGGTGTTCCAACTTGAAGCCGTGCCATAACCACTTGCTGGATAGTTAAGTGCGGTTAAGATAAGGCGACACTAAAAGTTTTATAGCACTGCATATAGTACGAAATTGGTTGACACTTCGCATAAAATTTCATTAAAGGAAATGGCTAAATGAAGAATGGGCGACTGCCATAAGCATAGGTAGAAATGTTTCACTAGCTCGTAACTTTCAAATATACTTTTATTTATTATTACGTGTTATGAATGAATATTTGAATGTTACGAGATTATGAGAAATATCTATACATGCTTAGGGCGGTAGTTTAGCCATATCCTTTTGGTCTCAGAGTTACCTGCTATATTGGTATGGTATGGCACGGACCCTGCGTTCTAACCGAAAGCGACAATCTCGCGAATAAGCGATTACGCAATCGTTTACCTGAATAATGACGAACATAGGTGACTTGATTGATGGCACAAGTACGTCATATTCAGATAAATGAACGCAACGATCGCGTATTCGTGCGACGATCGCTTTTGGCTGGGACGTGGATGCGCTAAGCTAAGCATGTATTTTCCTACCAGGCAACCCAGTGTACACGCCAGAAACCCTAACTAAAACGACGATGGTGAACTTTGCGGTGAAGGAGCAGGGGCTCACGGCGCAGCTGCTGGGCATCGTGGTGCGCAAGGAGCGGCCGCAGCTCGAGCAGATGAAGGACACGCTCGTGCTGTCCATAGCGCACAACAAGAAAGTACTGGTGAGTATACTGTTATATATATCATCGTGGTGCGCAAGGAGCGGCCGCAGCTCGAGCAGATGAAGGACACGCTCGTGCTGTCCATAGCGCACAACAAGAAAGTACTGGTGAGTATACTGTTATATATATCATCGTGGTGCGCAAGGAGCGGCCGCAGCTCGAGCAGATGAAGGACACGCTCGTGCTGTCCATAGCGCACAACAAGAAAGTACTGGTGAGTATACTGTTATATATATCATCGTGGTGCGCAAGGAGCGGCCGCAGCTCGAGCAGATGAAGGACACGCTCGTGCTGTCCATAGCGCACAACAAGAAAGTACTGGTGAGTATACTGTTATATATATCATCGTGGTGCGCAAGGAGCGGCCGCAGCTCGAGCAGATGAAGGACACGCTCGTGCTGTCCATAGCGCACAACAAGAAAGTACTGGTGAGTATACTGTTATATATATCATCGTGGTGCGCAAGGAGCGGCCGCAGCTCGAGCAGATGAAGGACACGCTCGTGCTGTCCATAGCGCACAACAAGAAAGTACTGGTGAGTATACTGTTATATATATCATCGTGGTGCGCAAGGAGCGGCCGCAGCTCGAGCAGATGAAGGACACGCTCGTGCTGTCCATAGCGCACAACAAGAAAGTACTGGTGAGTATACTGTTATATATATCATCGTGGTGCGCAAGGAGCGGCCGCAGCTCGAGCAGATGAAGGACACGCTCGTGCTGTCCATAGCGCACAACAAGAAAGTACTGGTGAGTATACTGTTATATATATCATCGTGGTGCGCAAGGAGCGGCCGCAGCTCGAGCAGATGAAGGACACGCTCGTGCTGTCCATAGCGCACAACAAGAAAGTACTGGTGAGTATACTGTTATATATATCATCGTGGTGCGCAAGGAGCGGCCGCAGCTCGAGCAGATGAAGGACACGCTCGTGCTGTCCATAGCGCACAACAAGAAAGTACTGGTGGGTATACTGTTATATATATCATCGTGGTGCGCAAGGAGCGGCCGCAGCTCGAGCAGATGAAGGACACGCTCGTGCTGTCCATAGCGCACAACAAGAAAGTACTGGTGAGTATACTGTTATATATATCATCGTGGTGCGCAAGGAGCGGCCGCAGCTCGAGCAGATGAAGGACACGCTCGTGCTGTCCATAGCGCACAACAAGAAAGTACTGGTGAGTATACTGTTATATATATCATCGTGGTGCGCAAGGAGCGGCCGCAGCTCGAGCAGATGAAGGACACGCTCGTGCTGTCCATAGCGCACAACAAGAAAGTACTGGTGAGTATACTGTTATATATATCATCGTGGTGCGCAAGGAGCGGCCGCAGCTCGAGCAGATGAAGGACACGCTCGTGCTGTCCATAGCGCACAACAAGAAAGTACTGGTGAGTATACTGTTATATATATCATCGTGGTGCGCAAGGAGCGGCCGCAGCTCGAGCAGATGAAGGACACGCTCGTGCTGTCCATAGCGCACAACAAGAAAGTACTGGTGAGTATACTGTTATATATATCATCGTGGTGCGCAAGGAGCGGCCGCAGCTCGAGCAGATGAAGGACACGCTCGTGCTGTCCATAGCGCACAACAAGAAAGTACTGGTGAGTATACTGTTATATATATCATCGTGGTGCGCAAGGAGCGGCCGCAGCTCGAGCAGATGAAGGACACGCTCGTGCTGTCCATAGCGCACAACAAGAAAGTACTGGTGGGTATACTGTTATATATATCATCGTGGTGCGCAAGGAGCGGCCGCAGCTCGAGCAGATGAAGGACTCGCTCGTGCTGTCCATAGCGCACAACAAGAAAGTGCTAGTGAGTTACTATTTTTCCCGAAGGATTAAGTGTTCTATAAAACTTAATCCTTCGGGGAATACAGGCGTTTGTAATGTTAAACAAAATGGTCCTTACAGCCTCCTAATCACAAGCCCTCCTCCACCTCAGATGGACCTCGAAAACGACCTCCTCCGCATTATGTACGAGTCTCAAGTTCCACTCCTGGAGAACGAGGAGTTGTTCGTGACTTTACAGACATCTCAGCGCACCTCACTGGATGTCAAGGAGGCCCTCATCACCTCGCAGGTCACGGAAAAGGAGATCGACACTGCTCGAGCGGTAAGTATGTTGGCCGTATTATGGCCCTTCACTATTTAAAAAACTCTAATTGGAGGGGAGTAGAGATCCGGAAAATCTGATCAACATACAGGAAAGAATATTAAAAGAGTGCAATGAAAATCTCAATTAAACTCACGTTCAAGAAGCAAAACAAAATACTAACATGAACATATCAGGTAACACATTAAAAATACTGTTTTTAGGTTAAGTGCTGATTTCACCATTGAAAAAAGCTGAACGCGATCAGCACTTTTAAACCCACTTCAAGAGCTGTTTGAGTCAATATTGGTTCATAATCGGTTTGCGCAAATATGACCTTGTTTCCGAATTTCGTGTGAAGCTCAAGTGGTTACTAATTCGCCTTCGTCGGAATGCTCACATTCTTTCCCTGTTGTATAATGTGCTTTGTACCCCTTCCACTCCTCTCTATCTCAAGAAACGTCTCCAGTTTCTTTGCGAGTCCCACGCGAACTGTTTAAGGTCATCGGACAACTTAAAGCTTCAAGCACTCAACAACTTTCCTCGACAAATCTTACTGTCCGGGCTGTTCGTTTGTGGACTGCGTTGCCTGTCGAAATAAAACGCGCGCAGTCGTTACTTGTGTTTAAAGCACTCAACAACTTTCCTCGACAAATCTTTTACTGTCCGGGCAGTTCGTTTGTGGACTGCATTGCCTGTCGAAATAAAACGCGCGCAGTCGTTACTTGTGTTTAAAAGACTCGTGAAGGATCATTACTTGTCGTTGTGATCTTGCTCTCGTAAACTGTAATTATCTATACTCTTCATTTATATTAGTTTTTTTGTATGCATCTATTCGTTAGAATATGTTAGTATGTATTTATCTGTGTGTCTTTTTTAGTGTAATGTATACTCATCACCACCGACAGTCCCATTTTATGTCCAAACAAATCACTGTCCATTCAAAAGTTGTCTGGAAGAGATCGCAGAAAGCGATAAGGCCGCACATTGTATGTTTTTTTTGTTATATAATTTTGTGGTGTACAATAAAGTATATTTAAATAAACAAATAAAATTTGACACACAGCTCTTGAACGCGTTTTAGATGTGCTGAACTCGAAACTTCACTGGTGACATTTGCATTTAAAAGACATTTGCATTTAAAAGCAGAAAAAATATGGAGTTAATGCGACATATTTTGATACTCGCAAATCATCCAAAACCTGTAGGGTCCCATTGACCTACAATCATGAAACTTGGCAAGAAGCAAGGTCTCATAACACAAATAAAGGAAAATTCGAATCGAAAAAATCGTTGATTTGTAGTTTTATCATTTCAAAAAAACTTTTTTTGCGATTACAAAGTTACATTTGCAGTTGGAGAATTGACCGTGACGTATATCTAGATTTATGGGAAAACATATTTTTCAACTACACTATTAAGTTTGTTTTTGGGATGAATTCGTCTAAACTACGGAACCCTTCACTGTGCGTGGTCCTACACGCACTTGGCCGGTTCTTATATTTTACTTGATATGTTCATGTAGCTGGGTATTTTATTTGTGTCTAAAAAAACAACTCACGTAATTATAGGGCTTTTAAAAACTTTTTGTCGACTTATGTGAAGATAATACTATGCTATAGAAATCGTTGATCCTACAGTAAAGGTTCAATGACCCTTTTTCCAGGTAACTTTAATTACACCTTGTACCTATAAAATAGTTTTTTTCTGTATTTATCAGGGCTACGTGCCAACAGCGGTGCGCGCTTCAGTGTTGTTCTTCGCACTCAACGACCTGTCGCGCATAGACCCGATGTATCAGTTCTCACTGGATGCCTACATCGACCTGTTCACGTACTCTATAGACCGCAGTCCTAAATCGAGCGAGCTTGAAGACAGGATCAATCATCTTAATGAGTTCCACACTTATGCTGTTTACAAGTTCGTATCTAAATTCTGTTTCAAAAGTATTTGATAAAAATGTAAACAAATGGATCAGAAACCGTACTTATGGATGGCAATTTGTACTGCTGCTCATACATTGAGTGCTTTGATAAGATTATTTATTTATTTGGGATCTTCAACAAAAGATACACATATACAATATAAGTCACAATAACAAAAAAGTTATATTTTAAGTGTGCTCCTTCAATTACAGGAGACCACAGCATGCTTACGTACTAACACTTTAATATAAGTAGTTGTAAACACAATAAAAATAAAAATAGAGAAAACCCAATATTCTAATTTTAAATCACCATAAAGATGTTTTCACTTCACAGTTGCGGTTAATTTTATAACCTAGATGTTCGTCAATGTGTTTTCAATTACAATTTAATAATATTTTTCAAACAATAATTATAAATACAGATGAATGTGTGCCCTTCAGTTAGAGATTTCGAGTCATGGCACAGAGGTGTGGTGGTAGCATTGAGAGAACGCTTGAAGATAAAAAAGTCTGCTCTAGCGTATTTTTAGATGCGGCACAAGCTTTTGGATAGTGTTTGGCGTACGGGTTTGATATACAAGATAAGACTTATGTTGCCCAATGATTTTGCCGATATCTTGCAATCATACATTACAGACAGAATATTTCGAGTATGGCACGAGGATGCCTTTCCTGAGTTAAAGCTGGCGTGCCTCAAGGTAGTGTGCTGGATTCAGTCCTCAACCGGTTGTACACGCGTGGTACACCAGAGCTGGAAAATAATACTATCGCAACCATTGCGGACGACACTGCCATTATGGCTACATGGTCATGCCATACGGAAGCAATAAAAAAGGTACAAATCTCTGTAAATGAAGTTCATGACTGGGCACAAACATGGAGAATCAGATTGAATGAATCGAAGTCACTTGATTGCACCAACAGGAGTTGTGATTACCCAATCACCATAAATGTCCTACAAGTGCCATATGCGAATACAGCCAAATACCTTGGCATAACGCTTGACGCGAAACTGCGATGGAGAGCGCACGTCAGAAAGAAAAGACAGGAACTAGACATGCGTTTAAAACATGTACTGGTTGATTGGACGGGGTTCGTGCCTATCGGTACACAATAAAATGTGATTATTTAAGCATATTCTTATGCCAATATCGACATATGGCATCCAATTGGCTGTACAAAGCTGACAAACATCAAAATTATACAAACATTCCAGAAAAAGGTACTCAGGAGTATTGTAAATGCACCCTGGTATGAAATGACGATCTCCATCTTGACCTAGAAATTGAATCTGTCACCAACATAATCCAAAAATTTGCTGAGGCCCTTGAACACCGATTCCACCGACATGTGAACATCGAGGCAATTCAGCTGATAGACCAAACATTATAGCGAACCTGTTTTTTTTTAAATAAAGGATAAAAAATAAATCAAAAAGGGCGACAACGCCATGCTTAAGAATTATTGGCGCATCTCGCTTCAGAGCCATGACTCAAGCACTTTTCAAGAGTCATCACGAACCGTCTCGCGCGCGTGTTTGACGACTTCAGGCGGGTTTTGGTGAAAGCTTCAGAACTGTAGACCACATCCATACGCTGCGCACGATCTACAGAAGACCGAATAGTATAACCGGCCTCTGTGCTTGGCGGTTGTGGACTACAAAAGCCTTTGATTCGATCGAGACTTGGGGTGTACTGCAATCTCTCCAACGGTGCAACTTTGACTATCAGTACATCGATGTGCTGAAGTGTCTGTACGAAAACAGTTCTATGTCAGTCTGACTCCAGGAACAGATCTCTAAACCTATCCTGCTACAGCGAGGTATGAGACAGGGAGACGTTATCTCTACGAAACTATTTACAACGGCACTGGAAGATGTCTTCAAGGTTCGGAAGTGGAAAGGGTTTGCATTATCATCAATGGTGAGTACATCACTCACACGCGGTTTGCCAACGATATAGTAGTCTTGACTGAGACTATGGAGGACCTCAGTACAATGCTCGATTATATTAGTAAAGCTTCCGAACGAGTGGGTCTTAAAATGAACATGAACAAAATGAAGGTCATGTCGAATGTCCATGTAACACGAATGAAAACGGATACTCTAACATTCGAAATTGCGGACGAATAGGTTTATTTAGGACAAACTATGCAGTTAGGTTAGTACAACTTCGAGAAATAGATTAATCGTCGAATCCGACTCGAATCCCACATACCAGAGTGACCCAAGACGATAGTCTTTGACCAGTGCGTGTTGCCAGTGATGACCTGCACTAAAACGTGGTCGCCTATAATGGGCCGCACTATAAGGCTATAAGTCACAGATCCGTAGAGAAAGTGCCGCCCGAAGAATTGCCAAACATAAGTGGCAGTGGGCAGGGCATTTTGCTCGCAGAACAGATGGCCGATGGGGACGAAAGGTTCTGAAGTGGCGACCGCATACCAGAAGACGTAGCGTGGGAAGGAATCCCACAAGCTGGACCGCTGACTTGATGAAGGCTGCAGGAATCCGCTGGATGCGGGAAACACAGAACCGGTCGAAGTTGCGATGCTTGTTGGAGGTCTATGTCCAGCAGAGATGAGTGGTTGCGTAATAATTAAACCTTGAATAGATTTACTCTTCCATCAGACACTTTTGGATCGGGCCATACGTCTAAATCAACAATCCGTTTTCTACTTCGAATTAGAGCTGGCAAATGGCTATTTGTTGTACCTATAGTTGCCAGATGTCTAAATAACAGCATACAAATGGCCACATGCTAATTTATTAGGAAACAGGCTAAAGGATCATGAACTACTCTTAACATTGCATTGATAGAATCAATCCCGCAGACACTTGAACTATATTTAATATTTCCTCTTATCCTGTGTTACTTTCAAAAACAAATCTCATTCTGCTTAACTGTTTTTCCGTCAGTAATTTAATAAGTTTTTTTTTAAATTTTGTATCATAATCGCAGTTCACCGAAAACAGTCAGAAAAAAAGCAAAATACGCGCTAGCCCTCTTAGCTTAGCAAATGAAAATAGATTATTTAATAACAAGTATAGAAATAGTTTCCCTGGAAACGAAATGAAGATATGATTAATATCTTTTTTAATATTATTTATAGAAACACCTGCCGCGCCCTATTCGAGCGTCACAAGCTCCTACTATCATTCCACATCGTGTCCCGCATTTTGTTCCAAGCCGGCAAGATGAACTATGGAGAGTACATTTTCCTGCTGAAGGGCGGCGTGGTACTGGACCGGTCAGAGCAGCCGGACAATCCTACTAGTAAGAATTATTTAAAAACTTGCTACCCCGGCCGGGTTGCTAGTTTTAAAATAAATATTAAAAAATATATAAATACGAAAAAATATATTTTGTCAGTCACAAATACGAATTTCAAAATACCGATTTTCACAATTCCGAATGGTTCAAAATTCCTAATAAAACAACTCCGATTTATCATTCATTCTATTTTATAATTCCAAGTTTTTCAAAATTCTTATTATTTTTAAATTTCAATATTCCCAACGTTTACTGTTCTCAAAGTACCGAGTTTCGATAGATCGAATAACAAAAAGTCCGATCTAATGACAATTCGGAACATTAAAAATACGAATTCCAATTATTAAATTACCGATTAATTAGAATTCCGAAATAAAAACGCCTTGTAAAACTGAACAAACCCGAAACGAAAAAAGTAGGTATATAGGTGTAAGACGAAAATATAAATAAAAATTATAATTTAAAAAAATAACTATATGTTGAAGTTCATTTTTTGCAGTGTTTCTATTATCTGGCATTTGATTCTTCGAACGTATGAAAATCGGAAAAAATACGTACTTACGACTTTCGGTTAAACTCTTTATAATTCTTAGGTATTATGAAATTCGGACTTTTGAAAATCGGAACATGGAAATTCCGAATATAATATTTCGGAGTATTTGGGTGTGTCCGACCCGGCCATACTTCATGTCAAACACGATGTTCAACAAAACTTCGATATTTCTGTGATCTATCTTAGATACATATGAAAGTATAAAGCTGTGTGACCGCTGGGATTTCCCATTGAAAATATCAATATCCCGAAAATTACGAACTTCCGTAACTTCCAGAAGAGATCGATGTCATGATAAGAACTTTAAGAACCTTATATATGCAAATAGATGATTTTGTATTTGTATTCTGCCTACGATTTAAGTTGTCAAAGTAACTCCTATTATAAATGGGCAAAAGAAACCTAACCAATTCGAAGCGCAAACATTTTTGAAACTCGCTTTACTCGCTCTTCCATCCAAAGTTCTCTTAGAAAGATCACCATTATACCACTGCTAGCACCAGCTTTGCGAAAAGTCAACCATGTAGGTTAGTACAAAAGTAATATAGTAGTTATTAATAACTACGAGAAAAAGAACGTCTTTGTTAAGAAACGTCGATTTATGACTAACGTTGACTTACTTATCATATTCTGTATGATATTTATAGTAATTAAAGTCAGTTATTTTTTTGTTATCTGTACTAGAACCTACATTTTATTAGAAAAAAATCCTAAAAGACTTCGGGATTGCCCAAATGCCAAGTGCTTAGGGGCCCTGGGTGTACGTCCGGGCCTGTCTACCTATCTTTGATTCCAGACTGGATGCCAGACGAGTGCTGGGACAACATCACGGAGCTGGACAAGCTGCCTGGCTTCCACGGCTTGGTGGACGTATTCGAGACCTTCAGCAAGGAGTGGAAGGAGTGGTACCTGCACCCCGAGCCCGAGTTGCAGCCGCTCATCGGTGAGATGAGAACATTACATTACGCCAGGGGGCCAAGTTTTCTCATTTACAACTGCACTGTTGACCAATTCAAATGCTTTTACGATCTTTGCTTTCCCTATAAAACAATAACAAAATCGATTACCAAAAAAGTTAAATGGATCACTAGCGGAATAAGAAAATGTAGTAAAAGGAAACGGCACTTGCTATGGCAATATAGAACAAACCCTACCCCAAAGAACAAACAATCGTTTAAAACATATTCTGCACGGTTTAAAAGAGTTATAACATTAACACAAACATCACGAAATAACTACTTCATTAAGACGTCACAAAATAAATCTAAAGCGGCATGGACCATAATAAATAATTCTAAGACCTGCTTCCCTAAAGAACCAATAACAGAAATTCAAACAGAGACACATAAAATTACGAACTCATTAAAAATAGCTCATGCTTTCAACAAGTTTTATACTAATCAAGTTACCAAATCAAAAAATAAAACTTTATCAGAAATTAAAGTTTGCCCAAATACTTCAAACTCTTTATTTATGGAGCCGACCATACCTCAAGATATAAATAATCATATTAACTCACTTCGAAATACAAATAGTGTTGGTTATGATGGAATATGCACTAAAGTTATCAAAGAAGTGTCTCAGTACATAGCTCCACATCTCAGTCACATAATTAATATGAGTATTTCTAACGGTATCTTCCCTGAGAAATTAGAAACTTCAATAATTGTACCATTGCACAAAAATAATGACAGGCAAATTATTTCAAATTATAGGCCTATCGCGTTGATACCCGTGTTTTCAAAAATATTTGAAAAAGTCATTTATAAGTCTTTGTACAACTACCTTGAGAAATCAAACATATTGGTAAAGGAACCAAAGGGATTTCGTAAGCAGAAAACAATCAATATGGCCATACATGACCTGCTTCTCCCTATTTTGTCAAATGTAGATAAGATAAATCCTGTATGTGCTATCTACATGGAACTAACCAAGGCTTTTGATTACGTGGATTATCCTATACTAATACATAAACTAGTACTTGATCTCATTCAATCTTACTTAACGGGCAGAAAGCAATTTGTAGAAATCACACATATATGCTCAAACACCAGCTACCAGAAAAAATATCGCTCGGAAAGCGAGGTTATTAAATACGGCGTCCCTCAGGGTAGCGTCCTAGGACCCCCCTTTTTTGCTCTACATTAATGACCTTCCGGGGCAAATAAACCACCCAATGGTACTATTCGCCGATGATAGCACCGTTGTGATTAAGTCTGATAATCCTTGCACTTATGAAAATGAAATAAATATGACATTAAATAGAATTATATCATGGTTTGACAACAATAATCTAAAAATAAACTTAGAAAATACTAAAATCATGCATTTTTATCAATAAAACTCTTGATATTAGCTATTTAGGGACAAAAATAGAACCAACAACCACTACTAAATTTCTCGGTATAAGTATAGACAATAATTTAACTTGGAGACCACAAACAGACGAAATATGTAAAAAACTTAATAAATTTGCTTATGTTCTCTACAAATTATCAAAAACCGTGAGCCTAGAATCCGTACTAACAGCCTATCACGGCTATGTTGCATCAACTCTCAGATATGGCGTGATATACTGGGGCAATTCAGTGGATAGAGAACTCGTATTTAGAGCCCCAAAAAGATGTGTCAGAGCTATGTGTGGCCTTAACAGCACAGACCTTGCCATCATTGTACATTTACGAAACAAATGTGTTTGTCAAATCTAACAACTCATTGTACAAAATAGCTACTAAAAATTACTACAGAAAATTATGCGATAAAAATAAGTCAGAACTCGAAGTGACTCATGGCAAAACGGCACTTATGAATAAAAGTACCTTCTGTATGGCCAAAAAAATATTTAACAAACTACCTGAAAAAATAAAAACGCTAAATCTGGACAATTTCAAAAAAGAACTATTAAGAATTTTGATAAATAAATGCTATTACTCACTAAAGGACTATCTAGACGACGATTCTATAATTACTGCCTCTGAAAATTGTGACAACACCTCACCTATTTTGAGGATCTTTAATCTTGTTTGACATTAACATTAATATGACACTTAAATTAATCTATTTGACATTTATTTGACACGGTTGGCACAGTGGTTGAGCGATCGGCTACTGCGCTGCGTGTCGCGGGTTCGATTCCCGGACGGAACAAATATTTGTATGACCTACAAATAGTTGCTCCGGGTCTGGGTGTCTTGTGTATGTGATTTTTCATGTTTGTGAACGCACCCACGATACAGGAGTAATTCCTAGTGTGGGGCAACGTTTTAATAAAAAAAAATAAAAAAAATTATTGTGTTTTTAAATTTTTATGCCTTTTAATATTGACTTTCTTACTGATGTGAAAGTTTACGTAATTCTACCACTTAATTATATTTTATAAGTTAAATGTATGGTAAATAGTAAAAATTTGACAATGTTATTTATACATAATTCAATATATTTGTACGCCTTTGTGCAAAATATAGAAGATCTTCCTATCTGTAACATCTCACACTCTGTTGTAATTTGACCTATGTTTACAAATAAAGCATTCTTATTCTGATTCTGGTACGTAGGGAAACTACTGATAGCTAAAAACGCACTATTTAATTCATAGGTTAGAGCAGCACAGGGACCCAGCCCACTCACAAATACCCCATCTCACGCTCCCTGTCGCCATGCGATTGTTGCAAACCAGTTCTGTTGTTGTTGCAACAATAGCGGCGATAAGGCCCCTCTTCGAGGAGTGTTTGGAGAGGCGCCACGGCGTCCTCACATTCCGCCTGACACAGGTCCTCACCGGACACGGTGGTTTCGGGAGGTTCCTCTTCCTGATATAGCGGGAGGAAACACCCGGGTGTTACCATTGTGTGGTTCGCCCGGAGGACACGGTGGAGGTCTGTCCAGTTTGGGTGGAGTACCGCCGAGTCCTTGTGGAGGAGATCATCATAATCAGCCTATTATGTTCTCACTGCTGGTACACAAGAGGAGGAGGCGGAGCGCGGGAGGGAGAGACTCTTGCGCCCTCACGCCCCTAGTCGCCGCAGGAGACGACCTGGGCGTCGGAAATCGCCAGCTGATTCCCGACCACCTGCGGCGCGGGCTTGCCCGGGACGGGGTACGATAGGGCCGATGCCTGCCAGGGTCGCGGGTTGTTCGAAAGAGATAACGTGGCCCTGGCACATGGAACTAAAGACCCGAGGCTGGGTTTTAGTCAGTAAAAGTATGATATTTGATGACTTCCCTCGAAAAAATATTGCACATCACTCGCACATTAGTGTAAATTGTTATTATTCTCGCGTTATTCACCACGTTCTTCATCTAACGCTAGTTTAAACTAAATCGATGCTAATAGCAGTTGTAGCGCTCTACCAACCGTTGCAACGTTCTCGCCTATATGGGTTTTTGGTTGATATGCCATACAAAATCTGTCAAAAAATCACAATGGCGAGACTATTGCAATGTTTGTAGTAGCTTTAGGCGCCTGTATTTCCCGATGGGTAGTGTTTTGTAACACCCACATTTCGCCAGTATTGCTATATGGCCGTATACCTGTCAAAAATCCACTTCGGGCTGCTTCTGAGAAATTCCTGTTAGAAAAACCCAATAACACTGCCTGAGCCGGGATTTGAGTCCCAATGTTCAGCAGTAGTTCTTGCGTCTAGAAGAACATCGTCAGTCTTCAATAAATTGTTTTTCTTGCTTTATTTTATTTATTTATTTGGTTCACCAACAGCAGTACATACAAGGAATAAATAAAAAACTAAATATAATATGATGATTTAAAAAAATAAACCTTTCGTATCGAAAAGTCCTAAACACCAATGGTCTTCTTAGCAAAACGACACTTTAGCGAAATGTCCTATAAGCAAGTAGTCCTATAAGCAAATACTCCTAAAAACAAATGATCGGAAATAGTACAGTCATACTACACGTACGGACTTGCTAAAGAAAGACTGAAGCTGTGGCGAGACAGTGTTTCCTTAACCAAACCTTTCGTTACACCCGCTGAAGATCTTCCACCTGGACATGAGTTGCCTTGGGTAACCTGGAAGTCTTTAAACAGACTCTGGACCCAGGTTGGCCGAAGCAAGGAAAACCTGTTCAGGATTCATAAACGACTGAACCTTGCAGTATAAATTTGGTGCTGTCCCACAAACGATGGTACACTTGATATCATGTCCTGCGTGTCCTGTTAGCTGCACGTTACAGGAACTGATGGACGCTAGTGATGACGCCAAACACGTAGCCGAATTCTGGGCAGAGTCCATTTAGATTGCCATCGACACGCTAAGAAGAAAAGAGTCAAACCACACATAAATAAGATTTTTAAATGAGTAATTTTGTTTCATCTGCTCGAGACAGTAAACTTTACAATAACATAAACTAAAACCTATTTTAAATCATGTACTATACATGCACAAAACTTTAGTTTTTTCTGGGTTTAGAGTAATGCTAGCGCTGCATAAGTCCTCATTAGCACACCTCCACGTTACTCGTGCCGTTCTTATTTGGTAACTTTATATTGTACCGATGTCCGGCGGCATATAGTAAAACAGGTTTACCTTTTTTGGTGGGTTTTAAAAAAAAGTTGGGTGATGATGTGCTTGTTTTTTCCTTTTTTTTGCAATAATTCAGTAGAATAACAAAATAGAAATTCCTTTTGACATTGGCATAACAAAAAAGCTGACAGTCAAAATATATTTTGCCATGCAATGCTTAAATTTTTCTGCATTGTAAGGTACCAATAAAACTAAAAAGTTTTATTGGTATTTTTGGTATTTTTTATTATTTGGAGGTGGCCATCAATTGTAGGGAGAGCTTCCTTGGCCTGCCTGCATTCACCTTGTTCCAACCATAGTTTGTGATGTTGGTCCCTGGTGCATTTCCTGTGAGTAAGTACCCGAAGGGGAGCGGCAAGATGGGTTCATGTCCAACTGGTGTCTCACTAGACCCCCTTCCGGCAAACTCGTTGGCTGCACCATTGCATAGCGAACTGCTGCGCGCTGCGCTATGCGGATCGAGTGGTCCTTAACTTCCCTGGTCATGATGGGCGAAGCAGCCGGAGAAATACCCATACATTCGGCCTGGACCACTTGACGGACCACGGTCTTTATGGACCCCCAATGGTGTGGCTATGCGAATGTTGAAGTCCTCCGAGAAGATTCCAGCACCTGTGCCACTACCTGTTTTGGATCCGTCTGTGAAGATGCGCAGCTCTGCAGGACACATACCCTGACATCTACGATCATCGTGAAGCTGGATCTTGTATTTTTATCGAATATGGATTGTTTGGGTACCCGATCAATAATGGATTTCGTAATGGGAAACTACTTGTACCTCAAGTGGCGCGGTGTGTGGTATTTCTCTCTTACCCCAGAGATAGTACCTTAAGACGTACAACCACCAATGTCGCTTCCTGCTGTATTAACAGGTGGAGCGCCAGCAGTTTCAGCATGGCTTCAACTGCTGCAGTCGGAGTAGCCCTCATGCAGCCCATATCCGCCAAGCAGGCTAGTCAATGCCACATGCATCATTGTAGTAATTGTAGTTGGTTTGAGGCTGTAGCCAGCTTGGTTCAAGGCCACCAGATCGCGGCCCCATAGGTGATCATGGTGCGGATCACTGCGGTGTACATAGTATAATTTGAGGGGATAGCCCCCCCTTGTTACGTTTAGTTTTGTTGTCCAAATGACTATTCCAGTTTAACTTACTGTCTAGAATGACCCCGAGATACTGACCTCGTTGACCAACTGAAGTTCTGTATTGAACAGTTGTGACAGGCAGAAAGGGCCTAATGCTCGTTTTTGGGTAAACATGACTATTTCAGTTTTATTGGGGTTCACTGATAAGTCAAATTCCCTGCACCAATTTTCTACGATACGTAGCGCTTGCTTAGTGAGGTTGCAGATCGTACCCGTCACCTTCCCCGACACATGGATTGCGAGGTCGTCAGCATACCCTATTGTGTAATAGCGGATGGCGTTGAGTTTGGTGATGAGGTCATTAATCATCAGGTTCCATAGAAGGGGGGACAGCACCCCCCCTGGGGGCATCCTCTAGCTATCACGGCCAGTTGCTGCTCATCCTCAAGGCGAACCATGCGTTTACTTAGCATTCTTGTAATCCAGTCCGTTAGTACCTGTTCTACTCCATGTCTGGAGAGGGCGCTGCGATGCTGTAAAAGTTAGTTTTTTCAAAACCTCTTCTATGTCTATGAAAGTGCCCAGGCCTGGTGCCTTTTTGATGAATAGTTTCCTCTATCTGGCTGACTACCAGATAAATAACGAATTCGGTCGCCTTACCCGAGCTGTTTGCGTGTTGGTTACCGTGTAGCGGTATGGTTTTCAGAGCGCCGTCCCTCAGCTCCCTATCACACAGCCTTCCCAGAGTCTTTACTAGAAAGGAGGAAAGAGCCATCAAAGTCAAAGCCAAAGATTTATTTGCAGATAA
Source organism: Dasypolia templi (assembly GCA_963555695.1). Lineage (NCBI taxonomy): Eukaryota > Metazoa > Arthropoda > Insecta > Lepidoptera > Noctuidae > Dasypolia > Dasypolia templi. Next base: position 3,175,481 of record OY743137.1, on the reverse strand, counting down.
ATATGGTTACAAAGTTATTTAAATGGTAGTAGAACAGTAGCTTGGCATATTTAATCATAACATAATGACATGCAAATTTTGGTACAGGTACAATTAGTTCATTTACACTGAAAAAAATCTTTTAAAATATAGAAGGGATTCTCAATAAGCCACACCTGTGTAAAGCCCTTCTCAAGCGGACCATTGGAAGTTCTTTAATTTGGTCAGGAATCTTGTTATATATTTGAACACACATAGGATAGCAACTTCGCCTATATAGCTCCGTTCTCGTTCCAGGCATAATTAATCGATTGGGATATCTAGTTTTGAACAGACATTTATCTCCAAGTTTATCAAACATTTCAGGGTGAGATTAGGTAAATTTACATATTTCCTCAATATCCTGTTAATGTAAGTATTCTCAGTTTTTTAAATAGTGGTTTACATGATGTAAGTGGGTCTACATTACAAATCGCACGTATACACCTCTTTTGTGCGACGCAAACTCTTCCCAGATGCACCGAGTTTCCCCATACTAGTATGCCATAACGCAGTATTGATCCAACATATGCATGATAAGCCTGTATTGTGGCTTGTATCCTTATTAGGTTAGATATACGCCATAGAACATAAGCAAACTTACTTAGTTTTCCACATATCATATTAACATGACCAATCCAGGAACATCTCTCATCTAGAACTATTCCAAGGAAAGTCATACTCTCTGATTGTTGTATTTGTTTATCTTTATAAGTTATGTTTAAATCAATTTTTTTCCAGTTTTTGTTACGAAATTGTACATATTTGGTTTTATCTATATTAGGTTTAAGGTAATTCTTTTCCATCCAAGTTATTACTTTGCTTACGGTACTACTTATTTCATCATTATAGTTTTCTGTAGTTTTAGGGATAATTACGGATACATCGTCTGCAAAGAGTATACAGGGATGATCAGTTACTTCTGTCAGGTCATTTATATATAGCAGAAAAAGTGGGGGCCTAAAATACTGCCCTGTGGAACGCCTGTACAATTGTACCCTAGTCTAGATTTAAATTTCAGTTCACTGTTTTGATTTGGTTTATCAACACTTATTTCTACAAATTGCGATCTGTTTGTAAGGTAGCTTTTTAACCATGCATTTGCCTTACCGCGTATTCCATATTTATCACATTTTGTTAGTAGTAGCTCGTGCGATTCAAAGTCAAAGGCTTTTGACATGTCAAAAAATTTAACAGTTGTAGGGATTTTCTGGTCAATATTTTTAGTAACTAGGTTAATTAAGACCATGACGATAAAACCGATAGCTATTTTGCTGTATTACTGTATTTCACAAGTAGGACGTTCTGCTAATAGGACAAACTGTTCATAGGACCATAGCTAATAGGACATTTAGCTAAAGTGTCGTTTTGACTGTGGGTCGTTTTGCTAATAGTACCGTTTGCGTTTAGGAAGTTTCGATACGGAGGGAAAAACTATGAATAGAATATATAGTAGATATTTTCAATAAACTGCAAAGGCATCTGATGAGACTAGAAGCCGAATCGAACAAAGTTGGGAAATTACTAGCAGTAGTGCTATTCTGTAACAATCTCACCGTGAAAACTTAGGTTAAGTGAGCGTGGAGTGAGCTTTAAGTGTCACTGATGCTAAGGATTCACCAAGGCGGGATGACACTGACAGCTCCCTCCACGCAAGTCTTCACGGTGAGATTGTTATGTAATCGATATGCAGATGATAGTGATATTTGCTCGTGATCGCCAGGTGACTGGAACGACGTGTGCAGCGACTTTCAGAAGATCCTCTTCGTGCGCTCTCTGCGAGTGGACCGCGTGTCGCCCTGCATCACCACGTTCATAATAAACGTGCTGGGCCCGCGTTATGTCGAGCCGCCTGTGCTGGATATAAGGGTAACATTCGATTCGTTCGTCCTGTAGTACACCGCGGTAGGGCGAATCTAGCGCTTAAATCCATACACCATTACAACTCAATACCACACACACACACACTCCTACACTACTCACACTGCACACCTAGGTATGTTTAGAGGGTGCTAGCCTGTCATCCTGTTTGTTTCTGTGCATTTGATAACTATAGGTAATAAATTGTAAATCCGTAATTGGCTGTTTTGAACTTTTTAGTAGCAGTCGGGATTTTTGTATTTTTTTAAAATAAAAATTTAATTAGAAAAAACTATGTTTGAGTTTGAGTTTTCCACTCTAGGCTGCTTGGGAAGAGTCGACATGGAAGACGTCCCTCCTGTTCGTGCTGTCTCCAGGCGTGGACCCGACCGCGGCGCTGCTGCAGCTGGCGCAGGACGTGAAGATGTTCGACCGCTTCCAGTCGCTCAGCCTCGGCCAGGGCCAGGCGCCCACGGCCGCCAAGTATGTACTACACTTGTGCCGTGTACAGTCAGGGAACTTGGTTTATTACTTCTCAGTCGGCTCGAAATTGCCGGCTTCATTTAGTTTTAAAATATTAATATTTGTATTATAGTCAATGGTTTGTAAAAAAGTACGTTATAATCTTCAGTGGGTTACTAAATTATTCAGTCACTTTTTTTTTTAAAGACCAATGATTTTGTTTCGACATTCCTTCTCAGTCGGCCCGAAAATGCCGCCGTCATTTAGTTTTAAAATATTGATATGTGTATTGTAGTCAATGGTTTGGCCATTGATTGTAAAAGTGTACGTTATGATCTTCAGTGGGTTACCAAATTATTCAGTCACTTTTTCATTCGCTATGTCATTATGTGAGAGCAGCAGTCTGTCTACTTTCGTTTCTTAGCAGTGAAAGACGAATTTGAATATTTAAAAGAAAGTTAGTTCAATATAAAAAATAAAATAAAAGTATAGTAAAAAGAGAGAGAAGAATGTATCCATGTCCTTTGTGTCGGGACGGCATGCTCTTTTGAAACCTGGCGCAGTAACATAACAAGGGGCCAAGTCTTCTAAGGAAATCATTCATTTCTAACCCAAAGATACAGTGCCAGAAAAAAACAAAAAGGTTTTGATAAGGAAAATAACATCTTGTAACATTTTTTATTTAACGATGAAACTCTACAATTAAGTTTGTTAATAGGGTAGGCTGTAACTCCCTGGCTGCTATTTGAGTTTAAAAGTAACAAAAATCATATTTTTGAAAACAATATTTTGAACATTCGTAAAAGTTAAGGACATACGCCTTAGGTAACACATAGGAATTTAAAAAAAAACAACAAAAAGATTGAGAGAAATGTTTTTATTATACAAAGTGGGCCAAAAGAAATCACCCTATTGGAAGATGCTCTCATTTTTGCAAATGTCAAATCTGTTTTGACATTTGTGGACTAGACAGATGCAGAATACAAGTATACAAGCCATGGAGCGATACACTCCCCAAGAACGCGGAATAATCGTGTCTATTTTTTTTCGTAACAATTCGTCTGTGGTGTTGGCGCAGCGCGAATTCCGTCGCCGATTCTCCGGCCGTCCGACACCGACTGCGCAAACACTGCGCCGTTTGGCCACTAACCTTGAAGACTATGGGACCACACGAGACGTTGCCAAGAGTGGCCGGCCCCGGAGCGCCCGTTCTGCTGAGAATATCGCCGCTGTTGCCGAGGATGTCGAGCTGTCGCCGGAAGCATCGACCAGACGCCGTGCCACGCAATTAGCCATCAGCCGGACGTCCCTAAGGCGAATTTTGGTCAAAGACCTGCGCATGCTCCCGTACAAAGTCCAGTCCGTGTATCAGCTGCTGCCTGCCGACCGCTAAACGCGCGTAACCTACGACCAGCGTTCCCAGGTCGCCTCATCTCTCGTTTTGGCGATTTGCACTGGCCCGCATGATCGCCCGATTTAAGCGTTTTTGTGGGTTTTTAAAGTTCCGTGTTTACGTGAACAAGCTCGAGACTCTGGAAGCCCTCAAGGAAAACATTCGACACGACTGCGAGAATCTGTCACCCGAAGTTCTCGCCTAAGTGATGAAAAATGCCATAAATCGAGCCCGTATGGCAATCACTTGTGACGGCGCCCATTTGGCCGATATAATCTTCTCGACTTGACCAATAAAATTCTTAAGGTTCAAATAAACATAATCAAAAAACAGAATTGAAGATTTTCATTTAGAAAAAAAAAGAGAGCCAAACAACATCTGATGACTTCTTTTGGCCCACCTTGTACAAGAAAAGGTAACTAGGCCGGGGAAAAACCCGTTCTTAAAGCCCCCCAGAAACCTTTTGATTCTGAAATTCTCGGGGGTAAAACGCCACAGGCATGGAACAAAGATGTGGTGATACTCTTCTTTTAGAATTATAGGCCCATCTCACTTCTAAGCCATGTCTACAAGCTGTTTTCAAGAGTCAGCACGAACCGTCTCGCGTGCATGTTTGACGACTTCCAGCCTCCCGAAAAAGCCGGATTCTATAAAGGATTTAGCATCTTAGACAAAATGGATGTGCCATTTTGTTACACAGAAGACCTGTCTCTTTGCTTAGCGTTTGTGCTCCACAATAAAGCCTTCGATGAACCGCACGGTACTACAGTCTCTTCAACGGTGCCAGATTAACTTTCGGTAAATCGAGGTGCCACTTCAGCACCTCGATTTACCGAAAGTGAATCTGTAACAAAATTTTACTATGTCAGTCCGACGCCAGGACCAGACCTCGAATCCTGTCTTTCTGCAGCAAGGTGTGAGGCAGAGAGACGTTATATCTCCGAAACTGTTCGCTTCTTTGGAGGATGTCTTCAAGGATCCAGACTGTAAAGTAGGCATCAATATCTATGGCAAGCACATGTCCACCTTTGGTTTTCCAACCATGTAATAGTCATGGCTGAGACTATGAAGAACTTCAGTATAATGCTTGATGATCTCAGGAGACTACTGAAAGAGACGCTCTTAAAATGAACATGGACCATGTAACAACCACTCTTATGAAAATCGGAGACTCTACACTCGAAGTATTTATCAATTATGTTTAGGTAGGTCCAACTTCGAGAAAGAGGTCAATCGTCGAATCCGAATCGACCGAACAGTGCGTGTTGCCAGTGATGACCTATGGAACTGAAACGTGTCCACTCACAATGGGCATCATTAGAAGGCTAAAAGAACCAAAGGGCAATGGAAGGGCTTCGAGTTTTCCTAATTGATCGAATCAGAAATGAAGAGATCCGCCGGAGATCCGCCAAGGTACAGTTCACGCAAAACTTAATGAGCCCTCCTAATGTACGCCCGAGTATGAAACCGCTCATGCTACAGTTGAGTGCACAATCGTTATTGTAGATGAAAAAATATATATTACCCATGTGCCTACCGGCAGCATTGATTTATTGATCACAAAAATAATTAGATTTTAGGTAATTTTGCAGCCACTTACTTGCAACTTCCGAGAGCTCCTAAAGTTTTGCGTGAACCAACATAACCCGAAGAATTACCAAACTTAAGTGGCAGTGGGCTGGCCAATTGCATTGCTCGCAAAAAAGATGGCCGAAAAATTCTAGAGAGGCAATCGCGAAACGGAAGATGGGTAGGCTTACCACAAGATGGACCGCGACGACTTTGTTAAGACCGCATGAATCCGCTAGATGCTAGAAGCACAGAATCGGTCGAAGTGATGCTCGAGGGAGGCCTATGTCCAGCAGTAGACGTCTTTCGACTGAAATGGTGATGATGATAAGGTAGCTAGGTTGTTACTCGCGTTATAAGTAATAGTAAAAAAAAATGAAGGTATTATTTTCCATAAGAAAACCGTTTTTTGAAGTGAAAACTTCTATGGTCGTCAAGCGATTTTTGGTAGGGGCAAACTTGTGGGTTCGCGTCACCGATATGCTAATGAGATTTGCTGCGCCAGACCAGTGACTTGCAGCGGCCTGTGTACATTTTTGGGTTTTCACTTTTGTCGGCGGCCCCATGACTGCCAATTTTTTTTCAGTTTTAAATTTTTGTCACAAAATGTTCGAAATCTGTATGATGTCCTTTACAAAAGTTGCAATGGTCTCTCCATTGTGAGTTTTTGATAATTTTTATACGATTTGTGTGACTATTGCAACTTTTGTAAATTGGTAAACTTAGGCCCTTCCTTGCCCCAGGTTGCTATCCCACGGCATGAAAGAAGGCGGCTGGGTATTCCTGGCCAACTGCCACCTTGCGTGCGAGTGGCTGGGTGCCCTGCGAGGCCTGGACAACCCCAAAATACACCCGCGCTTCAGACTCTGGCTGTCCTCTATGCCTGACGACAAGTTCCCGCTCAACGTGCTGCAGAGGAGCATCAAGATGACCACTGAGCCGCCACAGGTAACCTATTACTTGTTACTGTCAGCTTGCATAATCCCACTACTGGCCAAAGACCTCTCCATGAATTTTGCTAGGTTAGCTGTATCGGGCCATGGCTAGTGTGGACCACTGATTATTAAAGATCTTTCCGCCTTGGGTTGGAAATAAACTCCAAAGGCTTCTGAAAAGTCCGATGAGAAATCCCATCGGACACACGCACACAGCTTGTCTTTTACTGTCGCAGCATTATGCTGAGATAGGATTGTTATTTCTCCCTCACGCAGGTTATTTCAGTTTAGTTATTTTTTATTGTTCGTGTTTCCTGGGCGTGTCCCACATAAAATAAATTATTTCCTTCAAATTAATTGAACTTCGACAGGGTCTAAAAGGCAACCTGGTCCGTCTCTTCGCTAATATTAACGAGGACCGGTTCGACGAGGCGACTCCCAAGTACCGGCGCCTGCTGTACTGCGTGTCGTTCTTCCACTGCACGCTCATCGCACGCAAGCGCTTTCGGCAGCTCGGCTACAACGCGGTCTACAGCTTCAATGACGCGGACTTTGACGTGAGTTAGCTTTAAGGGGTAATTCCCGTATTTCTAAGAATGGTCGCATCTCAACCTCAGACACGAATTCTGAATTGAGAATTTGGAGTTGAGTACTTCAATCTCCACTTTAGCATAAATGTAGCCCGCGAAAATCACATTTTCATATGTTGTTTGCAAATAAACTTTGTATTAGGCGAATTTCTACCTTAGGTAATGCTAAAGTGGAATATTGTAATTTATTTTAATTTTAATTTCCAATATTACAAACAAAACATAAGTTACCTAAATAATAATGTAGCCCACAGCTCTGTTCACAGATTACCATTAATAAATAAAAGGAAAGTCACTGGGAGGTAAACTGTTCATGTGTCAAAAAAAGAAATAAAAAAAGAAATGTGTTTTAAAAACAACAACAACAACAAACAGTTAGTCCAAGAGCTCAAGTTGCCTTTTCAAAGAGCATGTAAATGTATATATGTGTTCGAATGCTTTATTGTGGGTTGCTGCCATTCGCCGAACTGGTGAACGTCGACCAGTGTAAGATCGACAGGTACCTACTGCAAAGAGTTTGCCTGCACGCACCTGCCGGCTATGGACAATTCTGGGGACTGCATTGCATTATAAATGATTAAAATCAATACAATCTAAATTGGCGTTAACAGAACGTCGAAAGCCTGTATTTACTGAGCAACTTGTTATACGGTAGATAAATTTTGTGACACCTGTAGTGCATTGCACGAAGAAATCTACGTTGGACGTTTTCTATCGTGTCGAAATATTTGCCATAGTATGTGTTCCAGATGGAAAATACGTGTACGAGCTGGGATCGGACTAGGGTTTTATACAGGCAGAGGAACGAAGAGGTCCGCTTAAAGTCATAAGTGGATCTAATTATAAATCCATACATCTTATATGCTTTATTTAATAAATCCCAGCAAAGTTTTGAGTCAAGCAATATGCCTAGATCAGGAACCGCATTTACCTAATTTAATAAAGCGTTACATAATAAGTATGAAAACCGTATATAGATTTTATTTTTCGTAAAATTCAGGTGTTGCACTTGGGAATGCTCAGATGGAGCTTACTAGAGCAACAATAGTCTGTCAGTCGATCCAAGTCCTCTTGGAGTAGATAGCAATCCTGAATGTTACGATAAGCTCTGTATCATGTAACAAAAACTTGGAATATTGAACCAATATTATTTATAAAGATAATAAATAAAAGAGGACCGATAATAGAGCCTTGTGGGACACCAGATGTAACCTAAGTAGCATGAGAGTGGTATCCATTAATACAACCCGTTGACAACGGTTCGTGATGTACAAAATGAACCATCGCAACAAGTTACCACGAATACGATTGAAAACTATTTGGTCCAACAACAATTCATGGTCCACCTTATCAAAAGCTCTTTGAAAGTCTGTGTACACTGCATCAACCTGTATACGATTGTCGATGTTATCAAATAGGTCACTAGAAAATACCTACACTAGAAATAAATTAGTTGTCGTGGATCGCTTTTTTACAAAACCGTGCTGTTGCTATGTGATAGTGTTATGCAGGATAGGGTACACTTCGATATGTACCAGTCTCTCAAAGAGCTTCGACAAAGTAGATAAAAAATAAATACAGACCTATTTCTTACAGCTCAACACTACTTTTTGATCCACTCTCGTGTCCAGGCGTGATATTAGCCTGCTCCCACACCGCAGGCTTATCACCTTCTGTGATACATTTATTGTAGATTATTCATATTAACAAAATTTTGTTTTATAAAATATATATGCCAGTTTAGTAAGTTATATGTCTATGGGCCGTTGTAGCCTGAAATAAATGCTAAAACCTAAGTGCTAAGTGTAGGTTATAAACGAGAATATGGTTAGACACTGTTTCAGTAGGTAACTTCCATTGAGAGAGAGTAGGTAAAGCAGGCTCGTACACGGAAGAAAATAAATCAGAGAGCAGGTTGCAAATCGATTGAGGGTCGTTGGATAAATCAGTTTTATATTGACTTAATGTTTTTATGTATGCTATAATGTATGTTGATAAGGCTGAAGTCAACGAAGTTATGACTTCAGCGGTTTACTAGGAGCCACTGAACAGTTCCACTATCATGTCATCAGACCCTCGTTACCAAGCCTAATTTATTACACTCGTCAAAACAAATAATATGAGCACAAACTCGAGCGGTTTACTAGTAGCCACTGAAGAGTTCCACTATCAACCTCCTAGCTTCATCATCAGATCAGCTCCAAGATACGAAATAATAGTTTTGTCGTCTGAACTACATATATGTATATACAAAGTTAATTAGCGATACGACAATTAGAAGTAGTTTAAAATTGACTTCTAAGATTTGGTTACACTGTTAGTTAGATAGTTACAAGTGAAGCTAATAAAAGCGTGTTAAAAAGGCACTCATTCTCCAGTATTTAAATTTTGTCATAAGTTCTTTAGATTAAATTTCATCTTAATTAAGACTGTGTGCACAAATAAACATATTTAATTTAAAACTCCATTCTCAGGTATCAGACAACCTGCTAGCGAACTACCTGGAGGAGTACGAGGAGGTCCCGTGGGACGCGCTGCGCTACCTGTTCGCCATCATCAACTACGGCGGCCACATCACCGACGACTGGGACAAGCGAGTGCTCATTGCGTACATCAACCAGTTCTTCAACGAAGATGCGCTCGAAACACCCTTCTATAGGTCACTTGATTATTTTTTCATACAGTAGAAAATTTGCAGTTTTATTCTGTTTAGTGGGTATTAAATGTCGAATTCTTTAATAGTAAAGGAAACCAAAGAGACGGTGGGTGGACTGTGTGAATTATGATATAGTTAGAAAGGGGGTGAGATAATTATATCAAACTATCAACGATTGGTAATCAAAGATGTCGGTAAAAGTGTTTCTTGTCAAACTCTGCTACTGTGTGATTTTGCAATATTATACTAGATGGCGTCACTGAGACATTGGATCACAGGTTTTCTATGACATTTCTTTTGATAAGTTCTCAAGATTTTTAAGATAATCAACGATGCTGAGATTCACTTGTACTCCTTGTCGTTGTTTTTTTTGTGCTTGACCATATCTGGGAACCTTCTGGTTACGGAGATATTGAAGGTCGAAATTCCAACCTTTACCAACTTTTGATTAAGAAAACAAGTTTTTAATGTTAAAACATAACTTTAAATACCTCAGCAGCCCCAGTATCGTTGCATGCACCTATAAGCACAATGTTTTGCGTGTTACATCGCGCACTTCCGCAAACAGCTAATTTCTACACCATAAGTAAGTCGTTTCCCAGCAAGTATTTTGTGCAATGTTACTTAGTTTGATGTACATAATGTGTTGCTGACGGCTGTGTGATGGGTCTATTTACACGTTGTATACTTGCACTGCTTATTTTTCATCTTCTTCGCTTTGAAATCGTTCAGGGGTTTAGTTTAGTTTTATAAAAATAAGTTAAGATTTATTTAGTTGTTGAAAATGTTCGATGTAAATCATACAATGTTTACATGAGATACGTCAGAGCAAAAGGCAGCTGTTATCACAACTTCTTAATTTATTACTTACCAAAATATCAATAAATGTGTTTTCTACACAGCCTTTGACGATACACAGTTGATTTTTACTTCCCATACTATTGTAGAATCAAGTTCTCTAACTGAACAGCTGTGCTACTGGATAGTATGTTGCACCGCTTCTCTTTCCAGCCAAAGCACTAGGAAGTGGTGAAGGTCGGGCGTGCCGGAAGACTGTCTGTATTTACGTTGAAAAAATACTGATTCTCAGCCTAATTTAGTTTCGTGTTGTATCGGGCAGATTAGCGACGATCCCGGCGTACCACATCCCGCGGGACGGCTCGCTAGAGTCGTACCGCGACTTCCTGGACCTGCTGCCGGCCTACGAGCGCGCCGAGTCCGTCGGACAACACGCGTCCGCCGACGTGGCCACACTCGCGCAGGTACTGTGTCCGTTCCAAAAGTAGGTATCTGATTAAAATGTAAACAAATGGACCTTAAAACGAAACAAACGATGGGGCACTACATATCGTTTCCTGCGTGTCCTGGCGTCTTCACGTTACAGGAACTGATGAACGCTACTGACGGCGCCAAACTCAAAGCCGAATTCTAGGCAGACTCAATTTAGATTGCCATCGACACGCTAACCATAAGAATTAAACGTACCGCGGGCAATGGTTGTTTAAACGACGAATAAACTCATTTAATCAATAAAATTAATACCCAATGACTGATTGTCTACTAATATAATTTGTTATTTCAAGTGTGTCTTGCGTTGTGACGTAAGTATTCAGGTAGTTACGTCTGAGTTTGTTTCTTAATTTTTTTAGAGTTTCAGATAGGAAATAAAAACGTCATCTACTATTAAAACGTAATTTAATTTTGAAGTGTAAAAGCGTTTTTTTTAAACCAATTCACTGTACCTAATAAATATAACGACATCAAGACTGTTTTTTTTTTCAGGCTCTTGTCAATTTCTAAAAGATAAAACTAACGCTTGTTTCTCAGGACGCCTTGATCATGTGCTCGACGCTGTTCGCTCTGGCGAGCACGGGGGGAGGGGGCGGGGGGGGAGGGGAGGACCAGAAGGTACGTCATGCACGTAGACGCGTTGATTTCTCTAAATAAAAAAAATGCTGTTCACACTATGTAGAACAGCAGCTGATTAACCTGAAAACTTATTCGAAATGAGCTGTCATTCCATTGCACTAAGCAACTGAGGCGTGCTGGTGCACACTTGCCTAGCGTGTGTGTCTTTGTTTTACACTTTTTGTATGAGACACTCACACTTACCGGATGAATGCACGAAGGCTATTGTTGTGTAAGTATTCAAGAATAAGACTGGAGGCCCCTCTGATGGCTACAACTATAGGCCCATCTCACTAGCCACCACTGTAGCTAAAGTACTGGACAGTATGCTGGATAAACAAATAGGTCAACATCTAAGAATAAGTAATGCATAGTTCGGCTTCCAAGCGGGATTGTCTACAAAAACTGCAACCTTATGTCTTAAGCATACTATCCGGTACTACACGGATGCTTCGTTGATTTATCGAAAGCTTTTGATATGGTATCTTATGAACGTCTTTGGGAGAAGCTGAGAGCTACTTTATTTTCCGAGGAGATCATTAATGTTCTTGATTACTGGTATAACAATCCAGTCAATGTTGTGAGGTGGGCTAACGCTGTGTCTGATGAGTATTGGTTGGAGTATGGTGTAAGACAGGGTAGTTTATCCCCTCGACTCTCCAACCTGCACGTCAATGAGTTGATTTAGGAGATATTGCAAAAACGTAACAAAATTTTTATATCGCGGGGTACCTTGGCTCTTTCGCCTTAAGGCTGTTCATGCCACGCGGGCTGGCAACGTCGCATTTCTAGTGTTTTTTCGTGATTATTTTATAAAATTTAAGTCATAATACTTTGTTTTTATCAGCCTAGCTTATATACATTAAAATATTGAATCGTAGTAAATACTGTAAATAGAAAAAAAATGTACTGTGTTAACGGTAAAAAAATAGTATACAAAGTTATAAATACCAACGATACCAAATCTAATTGACAATTTGTCATTTATTTTGTATTTGTAGTAAGTACTTACAACGATTCAATATGTTAATTAATGACTAAATGTAATAAATAATTATAAATACCAACGATTTAGTGCTCGGCTGCAATAAGAATTGTAATTTGATTAAAATTTAATTAAACAATCACAAAAAACCCTAGAAATGTGACGTTGCCACCCCGCGCGGAATAAACGCTCTTAAGGTGAATCCTCAGCTGTTGCCCGCCACATTCAAATTTTCTTTGGTTTTTTTGCAAATGGCAGCTTTATTTTATGTTGCTTGTTGATCAAAATGTGGTTCGCGTCTGTAGGCATGATTTATTTACTGAATAATTTCATAAATTTTATATCAATCCGTCAAACTTCGGAAATTTGTTCTTACGTGAAACAAATTTCCAAAGTTTGACTAATAAGAAGTATAAATAACAAATAAGTGTATAAGTCTGGTATTTAACTTCTGATGATGACGAGGGCCTCGTGTCGTTAAGGTGGATGAGCTAGCCAATGAGATGCTGAACAAGCTTCCGGGCACGATAGACATGGAGACGACAGAGCGCATGATGGGCCCAGAGATCGTGATGCCCATGTGTGTGTCGTTGCTGCAGGAGATCGGGTACTACAACACACTCATCGGCAACATTATATCGGGGCTCAAGGTAACTCGAATTTAGACTTAAAACCAATGTTCAAATGTATAAGATAGGATACAAGTGTAAAAGATTCTTGTAGCAGTGTAAATAAGACATTGGCGCCGATTGTCTTGTTCGCAAACAAAACTTAGAACTAATGGTGCCGATTCTCTTGTACACCGAACTAAACTAACTAAATTATAATTGAAAGTTAATCCTTACTTTTTACTATAAGAATCTTAAAGCTATTCTGGAAAAAAATATTCTCTAAATTTAAAAATTATTTTGACGCAACTAATTAATGGGGAAGGCAACTGTCAAAGTGGCGCTGTATACGATTGTTCCAAATTATCTGTCAAATTGTATAGCATCATACATAATATGTTCACAAATAACGTAGAAATTACAAAGTGTTGTGTAATTGGGTGTTAAAACGTAGGCCAACACAAATTTCCAATAAATCGTATTAAATGAAGAAAGTGAATAGCTGCCGTAAGGATTAAAAACTTATCCTACTAGGACGACGAGGTTATGTCGAGATCATTTTCATGAAAATTATTACTAAACATTAAGTGTGAGTACAGGTGGGTGTTATAAACGATAGTTCTTCTATTTAAGCAAGTATCTATATACCTAAATTGTTAACATTACAAAATATCTTTAAATACTTAACATTGTTCATCTTGTTTTAAGGTTTGCCCTGTGTACACAAACTTTTAAAAAAAGAAGCAGTACCAAGTCTCTTTTCATGGAACCATAAAAGGATATCAGCCAGTGCTAGTGTGAGAGACGAAAGACATGCTAAGAGAAACATTCAAAAGAATCTTTTGCAACATCTTTCAAGCAATCAAAACCCACATCCTTCTATTTCTCGAGAGTGTATCACAAATAAAACTCATAAATAACTTTTAGGTGTCTTTATTATATTATAATAATCTTTATACAGATATTTATTCATAATTTAATAATAATCTAACTTTATAATATGTTTTCTATGAACAATTCATCTTTTTCAATATATAAATAAATTACAGAATTTCTGCCACTGCAGTATATTTGTCCTTGTACTTGAATATCATATAGGCAGGTTTTTTTAAATAGTAATTCCCCATTTTGACTCTGTATATAAGGTACAGATTCAGGGCTAATAAGTCCGTTTCTGCTTACATGCCATGCTAAGCCATGCCATGCCATGCCACCCTGGTCATCTATCTTGATGTCAACTTGATAGTTGAGTTTTTTCATTGTCTTCTTGACAAATCCTTTTATATAAAAGTTATCATTGATAAATGCGGGTATCTTCTTATCAATACGAGGAATCTGTCTTCATATAACTTTTCTGATGCATCTGTTTTTTGTTGAATCTTCAAAATGACAGAAATATTTCGTATTAGTAAAATAGGAACTACCTACCATCACATAAAATAAAACCGATAAGAAATATTCACCTTTCAAAATAATGTAATACATTGTCTTTCAAGCGGAGGTAAAATAGAATTAATATTTATGTCATGGTACATCTCCAATGGTAGAAGTATGATAGAGGGTTCTGTTGGATATGGAGAGAGTTGTGGTGTACTAAAGTTAAAGTTTTTGTCATACAGCTCTTACCTGGAAAAATGTAACCAATTATTCATCTCTCTTTAACTCCAAAAGTAAAAAGAACTATTACTTAAGTAAAGTTATGCATTAGTTAAGCTGTTGTAAATATAATCCTGAATTTTGATTCAATAATTTTAACTTATATACATACAAAACATGACAGTATTCACCAACATAAAATTTAAAAATTTATAATAAATATGCATACTAACGACTAACAAGTTATTTAATTATAAAATTATTCGTTCAAACATTGTAAGCGTATTGATTTCAAAGGTCTACGTCGAACTAGGTCTAGGCAAACAGCTCCTAAAAAAATAATTCAAGATTCCTACCTTTCCACTTAATCAGCTTTTCTACGTTTAACAGACGCCCCTCTTCTCTTTAACTCGGCTTTAAGTTCAAGCAAGCTCCAAGTAGAATACATTTTCGCGTCCATGTTACCAAATAAACTACACTAACCGCCCACAATGTTGTTTTTTCCGTTTGTTTACACGATTCAAGAAATGTCATACTGACGCCATTGAGAAAAACTGTACGCAGCGCCATCTGAGATTAGCTTTAACTTGCCATCCCCATTCGAATTTGACAATCACGACTCCACGTGGTTTCTTAGTTTTTTTTTGTGTATGGCATCTCGCAGGCAAGTCCGTTTAAGCAGACGACAACCTCATAGGTTGACTATGAGGTTGTCGTCTGCTTAAACGGACTTGCCTGTGATTGCCCTAATAAATTAAGGCCTCCAGCCAGGACTTAAACTTAAATACTAACTAAAACTAAGCGACAACGCTAAGGGCACCCCCTGTGGGGTACGGACCTCGGCTCAGGGTGTCGCTGGAAGAGGGCAGCAAGGGACTAGCTGGATCAGGATTTCTTTGATTTAGGGTGTTTCTTTTCGCTTCGCAACGTGGTACTTATTTGCCCTAACCCTTGAATTATTTTAGAGCCGGAGGCGTACAAAGGGGGAAGCCTCGGCGTGTTTTATGGAATTGTTCACTTTTTGTATGGAAAATATGAAAAAATATTACCTACATATTGAGTTTTAAGGGGTATATGTGGTTTATAGAGGGGGTCCAAATTTTCATAATTTTTGCTATAGGACACACATTATTTTCGAGATATAAGTAAGATAATTCAACAACTTAAAACCAACTTTTAAGCATTTGTTTAAGGTAGTAAACAACTTAAAACGAACTTGAGAGTTTGAGTATTGAGAATTTAACAGTACTGTTATTGCACTTGAGCTCGAGGTGTTGGTGTGAATTTTAGTTCACGACAACTATTTTTATTCCACACCTTTTGACTCGCTATTAAAAATAGTCAGATTCATGTTCAGATTTAGTTAGATTAACAAAATTTTTGGTGAAAAACGTCAAGATCAGAAAAGCGAAATGGCCATTTTCACTAAATTAGAAACTCAGTATTATCTTAGTGCTGTCAAACTAAAGTATAGTTTTGTCACATTAGTCAAATTCAGAATGGGCAAAATAGTCGTTTGACAAGGTTAAACCAAATTTTAGTGATTTTTTGTCTAGTTTAGAGGCATTTGTGACAAGAGCATCGGTGCCAATTGCTATCTTTAACTGACAGACAGTGCGAGAAAAGGACGATGATTATACAGGGTGGAAGGGGCAATCACGCACATCCTGATACCATGGACTCAGTACATGATTTTGAAACCTGCCGCGTTGAATTTTTTTGTCGGTTATTTAAAAATAAATGCTCTGCGATACATTCTGACCGTGTAGGTATTGCACTTTTCTATGAAACGGCAGTTTTTTTTGATAACCGATTAATAATTTCAACTCTCCAGGGGGTTCAGAATCATGTACTGAATCCATGGTATCAGCTTGTGCGTCGATGTCCCTTCCACCCTGTATAAGAACTAAGTTAGAGATTACAGTTTTTCAAAAAAATTGTCATGTCATGGGTGTCTTTAGGCACACTTGTGTGTATATGAAACGGGACGGGAGATGTGGGGTTAAAATTTAAGATGACTATTGAAAATTTGTTTACGATGAAATCTTTCTTCTTCAATATCTCAGTAACCCGAGATATATTATGGTCCACTCCAAAGATAATAATCGCTAAGACGGGAAATAAATATTATGTGTCATTTGTTTTTCACTATGTTTTATTCACAACCGTTCTTAGTTAAAAGTAACAACGTGACAAAGGCCCGTATTTTCCACAAATTACTAAATGCGTTAAACCTACACATATTTAAAACATAATTCGGTCTTTGTCATCTTCAAACGATTGAAAGAAACAGAACGATGTTTTAAGCACGTATAGCGCTAAACGTATTTAGGGTTAATTTCACCAATGATACTAAACGCTATGAGCAAATCTAAACCGCGTTCAAAATCTGTCAGTGTCGTTATAATCGTGGAATATTCACATAGACAGCTCTTCAACACGGTTAAGATGTGCTGATCGCTTTCAACTTCATTGGTGAAATTCGCTCATAGTGCCGATTTTACCTATGAAACTGAACCTGTTCAGCACATCTAGAACGTGTTCATCAATATTCCACAGAAAATAATGAAACTGACAGCTCTTATACGTACTATAAGTGCTGATCACGTTCAGCTTCATTGGTGAAATTCGCTCTAAGTGATTTGTAGTCCTAGCGGGCCATTAGTAACAGCCGCGCCGGTCGATCGAAGGTCGAAGGTTAAGTTACGCTAGCCGAGGTTGGTATTTACATGGACGAGGTTACCATGAATTCTCTTGATACTCGTCTCTTTGATGCAGGAGATGCGACGCGCCATCGAAGGCCTGGTCGTGATGTCAGAGATGCTAGAAACCATGTACTCGTGCATCTTTGAGGGCAGGACGCCCGATTTCTGGCTAACAGGTAAAACTGCATAGTTATATTCGTAGAATAGACTGTAGTTCAAGGTCGATAGATCTTCGATCAAGATTCACAAATTGCACTTTGATTTTACTCTGCTTAGTTAAGTTAGCGTTTCATACGAATATGATACTTATTTTCATCATCCTGTTCTTACTCGTATATGCGAATATAACCAAGCCTTTTGTAAGAGGAGCTCAAGATGCTTAATGGTGATTTTGAAGATTCAATGGAAGAAAGAAAAAAGTTTATATGATGTACACCCTTCACTGGTGGGGGAGTGTCTACACGTTTTCAAAAATGTAAAAAAGTAATAGTCCTATGGAAATACCCGAGCACGTTATATTTATATTATTATATGCAACACGTGTGAAGAGATATGAGGAACAGGGTGTAAAGTTCGCTCATACTCTTGGAAAAGGGAGGATCCTCCGACCAGACGAGTGTTGTGTCTGGTAGGCAACTGCCCGACGATTGATGTCGGGAAGTTGTATATATGCTAGCTGCGCGGTAAACTCTGATTGCGCGATGCACGATTTGTGTGACGTCAGTTTGATGCGTTGTTCGCATGTAGCGGTGTAGATGCCGCCACACGTATATCTGACATAGAGGTATGTTAATCTGCCGGTTTGCATGAGTGGGGGTGGCCCTACGGAAGGTTAGAAAAAGGAAAACATATATTTTAGCGCGTTAGTCATGCAGAGGGGATGTTAAGTGAACCCGAAATGAGCTCCCATTCTAAAGACTGACGATTCGGAAATGCAGCAACCTCGCGGCGGCTTTTAGAAAATGCAAAAATTTATAGCCATTTTGAAATACTCGAGCGCATACAGGTGATTCAGCTTAATGTCCCAATCGTGCTGACCCTTATAATGACGGAGACGACGGTATTTTCTTAATGTAGTTTTTTTTTAACATTAAATGTGACAAATTATATGCACGGAAAATATCAGTCAAACAAAAAAAAAGTTGATTTCTTTTAATAATAATAGATGCAGAAAAAAAGCAAACTTATATAAAACTATTTTTTTAATACTTTTTTCAAGCGCGTACGGTATTGTTGCCTACCGTCCATGAAGACTGCGAAACCAGCAGGGCTAACATGCCAGACGCGACAATTACTCACTCTCGTATTTTCTCGTCGCGTCTATACCGTCACTTTACTCGTTTTCTGACAGCACTGCCATACAAAATATTCGACTCGTTCTGTCAAACTTAATGTTTTCTCCTTAAACCCTAACATGGCACATAATTTATCTCGCATTTTGACAATTCAACATGAGAAAATCACATATTTTCTCTAATTTAGTCGTCCTCAATTTTGACGACGAGAAGAGTAGAAAAAATTATGAAACTATAAAAATAAAAATAAAAACTCCAAAATGACATGGCAAATTCATAATTATACTATTTTACTAATCATTTTATTATAAAACATAATATTATTAAAAATACTTAGTTATAAACTACTATTATTTACATTGGAACGAAGTTCCTTTCGGCAGCCGCGAGAAAAACTGTGGCGGAGGGGAGCACCATTACATAGATGAGCATCACGTGCAGTAATAACTAGTCTCTTTGCCAAATATGGTGATTACCGAAATCTAGGAGGTTGTGGGTCTATGGCAATATCAAACTTTCGCAACATAATAACTAAAGCCACTAATTTTTTATTTTAATTTTTAGTAAATAAAGTCGATTACAAGAAACGAAACACAAATTAAAAGAAGTAGACGTAATATCATTATAGTACATACTAATTCCATGAGTAAAATCGACCGATGTTGCAATGATAATAAATATTTGTTTTAAAAACTTGCTACATCAGTATCTCGTCGCGAGATAAAGGAATGTCAAAGTGCCTTTTTCGAGTTTACTCGAGCTCTATCGGTCATGTTAGGCATTCTAATAACGTCAGATTCGTAGAAAAATTTCGACAAATCGATTTAGAGAGCGTTCTCGCGCCTGTCATGTTAGCCCTGATGGACATTACCATACAGCGCATTTTTATTTTATTCAGAAACTGCTATTGTGTGAGGTGTTTTGATAGGAAAGAGCTACAGAGAGCAACTACGACCTTTAGAGTGCCGATAAAAGGTACATAAAAAAAAACTGTGTACCCAACTCAATTTTGAACTATTTGTGGGTTGGTTATGGTTTGCTTTAAAGTACGTCCAAATAAAGATTACTGTGAAATCGAAATCAAAATAATAATAATAATAATCATCAGATGTAAATGAAAATAATAATAATAATGATGTACAGTCTCATCCCGATCATCGGTGATGAGACTTTACATCCCGCGAAAGTGCGGGGGTCGAGGCTTTTTAAATGCGAAAACCCTCCACAACCGCGAGGTGTGCAGTCTCAGGGAATATTTTTTAAAAGCCGAATTGGGTATGCACCGTGATGTGGTCGCAGTGGACAAGGGGCTTACCCCGCTCTCCATGGCTAAAGAGAACTGGCACAAACCTGTAGTACTTACTACCGATGACCGTAAGGCGGTATGGCAAAGCAAGGAGCTTCACGGGCGCTTCTATCGGGCTCTTCATGAGCCTGGTGTAGATTTCCTAGCGTCCGTATCCTGGCTACGTTTTGGTGACCTTTTCGGGGAAACTGAAGGTTTCGTCTGTGCAATTATGGACGAAGTTATCTTGACGAATAACTACCGGAGACATATTATGAAGGACGGGACGGTTGACGTGTGTCGGGCATGCCACCGTCCAGTTGAGTCCATCAGACATATTATCTCTGGTTGCTCTCGTCTGGCTAACGGCGAGTACTTGCACAGGCATAACCAAGTAGCCAGGATTATTCACCAGCAACTTGCTTTGCAATACAAACTTGTGGATTCTGAGGTACCGTATTACAAGTATGTACCCGACCCAGTTCTCGAAAATGACCTTGTCACGTTGTACTGGGATCGGTCTATCATTACTGACAGGACTATTATCGCTAATAAGCCTGACATAGTAGTGATAGATCGATTAGCGCGCCGCACAATGATTATCGATGTTACCATTCCACATGACGAGAACCTCGTGAAAGCTGAGAAAGAGAAACAAATTAAATATCTCGACTTAGCACACGAGGTTGTTGACATGTGGAATGTGAGCTCGGCTGTCATTGTACCGATTGTCGTATCGGCCAATGGCCTGATGGCAAAAAGCCTCGCCCAACATCTCTCGAGGCTTTCGTTAGGCGGTTGGATCAAGGGCCTGATTCAGAAGGCAGTACTCCTCGATACGGCTCGCATTGTGAGGAGGTTCCTGTCTCTGGAGCCCTAACCACCAGTAGCTTGGACCCTGCTCCCGCTACCGGCGGACTACTATTTTTTATATTTTTAAATGTTTTTTTTTTAAGTTGTTTTATTAAAATATTTAAAAATGTATTAGAATAAGGATAAAAATAAATAAACAACATAATAATAATTTTTATTTATTTCAAATATTGTGGTACAGTCTGTTACAATTAATATAATTTAACAATCTATGGATAAATCACAAGAGTAACAAATAATAGATCTGGCGTCCTAGCTAGGTTACATGGTAACCTGTATTAAGGTTCGTCAGCCCAGGCTCCCACAGAAGGAGTACAAGATTTAAATAGAGACTGCTTACGACTTTATGGTTTTAACGTAAGTTACTTAAATATGTTCTGCTCCACAAGGGCGCCTAAACAATTGATTAGCATTCGGAAATATTGTTGGAGCTGCTGAAGATTGTAAAAACTATCTTTGCACTGTATAAATTCAATCTTTTAGTATTGTATAATTGCAAAGCACACGTGTGAGCACTATGTGGTACCTACTATAAAGCTACCCTATACTGGGCACGTCTGTCATTGACTTGAATGTGCCCTGGCGGCTGAGAGTATGTCACGCTCACTCTAATGTCTCGCTGGTGGTGGCGTGTGTGTTGGATCATTAAGTTCCCTTCAAAATGGTTGAGCTGAATGGTGTCGTCAGTGGGGACTGGTCATCTCTTGGCTGCCACGCCTTTTTTTTTTTTTTTTAATTTTTCTTTTCCGATTTTTATGTTTTTTATTACGGGTCTTTCTACATCGTTCTCACATGTTTAATTTCAACAAGACTGATGTAACAAATTTTCTGTAACCATATTATTTAAAAGAGTGTCCATGGAGTTTCTTGCCCGTTCTTCTCCATAGGTACCTACTTCGCTTTGGAATGGGCAACTAGCTTCATATTTCTGACTGACCGACCCCTTGACAATTCAAAAGTGCCTGTAATGGGTTTATTTGAAATAAATGCTTTGAGTTGAGTTGAGTTGAGTTGAATACTAAGTGTGTGAAGTGTTGGCAATTGTGTGTTTTTTTTGTGATGTAGATGTGCTGTGTATGTGATACGTGATGTAGCTGTGGTGTGTAAGTGTTTGTGATGCAGGTGTGGTGTGTGTGTATGTGAACGGAGGGGAAAGAGGTTGAGTGTAGTAACGGAGTGTTAGAGAAGTCACTACGATTGTGAAGTAAGCAGACATTCAGTGTCTTCGTAGTTCAAACTGGATAGAAAGCATGATAACTGCTTTTTACACATTTCGTAAGAGGATTGATGTACAAAGATATGTTTGTTTATTCTGTTATATAACAATGACCCAAGGTAGTAATAGAAACGTTTAGTGAAGGCAAAACGTGTGAAGGGTACTTTGCAAATTTCGTGCTTTCGCCTAAGTGAGGATTGAGTTAGTGTAAAAGGAGTTTGTGTGTGTTGCTGTAATAAAATGTTGAGAATAAAAGTTTGCCGGACCGTAAGAACTTTGCATTTTTTATATAGATCAAAGGTTGGGAATAGCATTGGTCGGAAAGTAGCAACCTTAAGAATGGCTCTGAACCACTTCCAGAGGGTTTAGTGTAGTTTTCGCTGCTCCGCCCCAACTACCAATACAGTACGAGATGACTGAGTGACACATACGAGGCGAGATACACAGTGCGTATTAAATACGTATGTGCAACGTGTCTTGAGCGTTTTAAAAAGGAATATAAGTTTACGAACTCGAGCTGTATGGTGGGTGATGTGTGCTTTGAAGTTAAGGTGTTTATCTAGGATAATACCGAGGTACTTTGTAGTGTCTGAAGAAGAAATTGTAGGACAGTTGCACGAGTCTGAGTTGGCTTGACAGGTGTGAGCTTTTAGAGTAATGGGTGTGAAGGGTTGCGTGGTTGCGAGTTTAGAGAGAATGTTATGAGTTTCGTTTTATTATGTTTAACGTGAGTGAGTGAGAGATAAGCCAACTATATATTAAATCAAATCCGGTTTGAGCAGTTGCTTGCAGTTTAGCCCAGGATTCATCATAAAAGGTAATTGCAGTATCGTCGGCAAAAGAGACAACATTACCAGAGCACAGGAGCATGTTGCACGGGTCGTTTATGAACACCAGGAACAATGTAGGGCCCGAAACACTGCCCTGAGGCACTCAATATGAAATAGGCAGCTCGTGGCTATGATAACTGTCGATTTTGACTATCTGCCTACGGTCTGAGAGATACGAATTAAAAAGTTGGAGTAGAATACCACGTACGCCTAGACATTCCAGTCTAGATATAAGGCAGGAGAGAGGAATGGTATCAAATGCTTTTGCAAGATCAATGAAGACTGTGAGGCATTTTTTGCGTTGCTTTAGTTTATCAACGATTCCATTTATCAGTGTCAAGGCCGCGTCAGAAGTTGTTTTTTTCTTCCTGACCCCAAATTGGTTAGTTGACAATAAATTATTGCTTTCAAGGTATGTGCTGAGCCTGTTATTAATGATTCGTTCTAAAATCTTGGATAGGGCAGGTAGCAGCGCAATAGAGCGATAATTAGTAACAGAGGTGCGGGGGACCCCTTTAAAGATGGGATGAAAAAAGGCCTTTTTGAAAGAAGATGGGAAGGTACCAGAGACCAGGCATAGGTTGAAGATATGGCAAATTACGGGGGTGAGGATCTTTTTATCATGGTTGTAGAAATGCCATCAAAGCCCACTGCAGCATTGGCTTTTAGAGAACCAATAATAGAAGCTATCTCATCAAAATTTGTTTCCAAGAGTACGAAAGAATTTAAACTATTGGTGGTTCTGGACTGGGAATTAGGGTGAGGACATCTATCGTGTAAGTTCCGAATACGATCAGCAAGATCTTTGCCTATATTTCCAAAATATGAATTAACATTGTTAAGAGATTGGGAAGGTGTGTCCGTGGTGTAAAGTAACTCCATGGGAGGGTGAGTAATTTTAGTTGTTTGTTACAAGCTTTACTGTATCCCACAACATCTTTGTGTTACGACCAGCTTTGGTAATTTCATTCGAATCGAACTGTCTTTTTACTTTTCTTAGAACCTTATTGTAGAAATTCCTGGATCTTCTGTAGGTAGTTTTAAGGACTTCATTATCAAGAGACTGTTTGTATCTTTTGTGCAAAATATATCTGTTCTTCATGCATCGCAATAGTCCTGGAGTAATCCATGGTTTTAGTATTCTCTTGCGTTTTGCTATACTCTTCAATGTTGAGTGATTATTTATTTCCTGCGATAGAGTTTGGATCAGACATTTTGTAACAGTGTTTGGATCATTCAAGGCAAAAATATTCGTGAATTCCAGATTTTGCATAGATTTGTCGAGTGATATGAAGTCGGTCTTGACGATTGAGGTATTAGAAAAATGAAGGGGTGGCTTAAAATTTAAACAAAGGAGGGATGAGAAGGGATCAGTAATTGTCGAATCGAAAATAGTAGAAGAGCGTAATTTAGTTTTAAGAATTGTGAGGTCAAGGCAATTATTACCTCTGTGGGTAGGTGTTGGGAAGGTAAAAACCCGTGATAAGAGAGATATTTAAGGTATTCGTGCGACCAATGGTTCAAAGTTGAAGTTGTGCTATCTAAGTTTATGTTTATATTTATGTCACCTGTTATAACTACAGTTTGAAAGGTAGTCAACGAAGATAGTATTTCGTTTAAGGATTTGAGAAAGACGAGAGAATGAGATGGAGTGAAGAGAATGGATTTGAGAATGAAGAGATTCTCGTTAGAGGGGGATCTATAAATGCAGAGGATAGCAATTTTAGTCGCAAGTTCAATGATTAAACCAGAACTAGAGTCATGAAAATCAGGTTCGAATACTTTGAATGCAAGATTTGAATTGATGTACACGACTACTCCGTCACTCTGATTACGGTGTTTAGTAGTGTGAATCAAAGAGTAACATTGGAGCCGGGGTAGGGTGGTATTACTTAGACAAGGAAGCCAACATTCTGTTAGAACAGCTACATCACAATCAAGAGAAAGACGGGAAAGAAGTGTTTCAAAATCATTAAAATTTCGATTAATGGATCTGATATTTTGAGAAAGAACTTTCAGGTACCCAAAATCAAAAGTCATTTATTTATATTAGGTTGAGAATAAGAACTTTTCGAACGTCAAAATTACATAGAGAAGTCACCCGGCACGCGCGCCCTTCACCACTTCCAAATGTTTTAACTGGGAAGAAGGGACGCAACAAACTCCCCAGCAGCACAGCTGTCTGTTAAGTTAGAATGCAAAGTAATAAGCATTAAGAGATACAGAACATCAAATTAAGTTTTCTGTCATATGTCAGCTAGCCACGCCAATATACCAACAAATACAATCAAAATCAAACCAACAAAAAAAAAATTAACAAAACTTAATACATAAATAAAAGCCTCCAGGCATAAAGGGCGTGACAGCTTACATAAATACAATGCTGGATTAAGTACACACAAATGAGAAACTAGGACTATCGAAGTACAATAAATAAACAGAACAATTACTTTAACAATGACACAACCCTAGTCAGCACGACGACCAGTCACCACAAGCAGCACCCATTTACGAGCATAAAGCAAAGATCAGCCATTACCACCCTCGCCATATTTGAGGGAAGGAAGTAACCCGAACCCCGACGCTACCGCAAGCAGTGACATCTAAAGGAGCATGACGAACTTGATTCCGGTTGCTTAGGCAAGAATAATTATGATCATGTTGTCGAGGTCGCTAGCTAACCACATATTGCAAAACAACTCATTAAAAAAACATTGTAATTAGTAGACCATATCAATAATAAATGAAAATAACTAAAAAGACTTGACTTATACGTGGGCCACTCAGAATGTTTTACGAAATTAGTAATGAATGTTCTACAGGTATTTTTTTAATGAAATCTTTTTAAAGTAATCTCCACTAACATGCGTGTGATCCAGTTTTCGAAACACTTTTTCCAGTTCGCCGTAGACATCTCGTTTACAGCCTGAACGAACGCTGGCAGCGCATCTTCCGGCAACGAAAATTGTATCCCTTTGAGCCCATTTTTTATTTACGGGAATAAAAACAAATCACACGGTGCTTGGTCAGGGCTGTAAGATGGGTGACCCAGGAGTTTGATCGGCGTGATGTCCAGGAAGTCTCTCGTTTTAAGCGCAGTGTGCGAAAGCGCGTTGTCGTGGTGGGGCAGTAGCCCGCGGAGCCCTGTGTTTGGTCGTTTGTTGCTCACAACAGTGGAAACTTTTGCCAAGCATTTGGTAGTATAACATTCAGCGTTTTTGCGAATTGACTCCAAGTAGCCAGTCAAATTGAAAAACCTCGCGACCAAAATCTTCCCTCCGCTTCTAGACCGGTTCACTTTGGTCGTAGGCGTTGATTCGTTTTGAAACACCCAAACCGTCGACTGGTGCTTCGTTTCTGGATCGTTAATATAAATCCAACACTCATCACCAGTAATGAAGTCGTAAACACACCGAGACGAGCCTGCTTCAAATTGGTTTATAATATCACGGCACCATTCAACCCGGGTCTGCTTCTGAGCATTCGGTGAGGTTGTGCGGCACCCAGCGTGAAACTATGCTCCTCACCCGAAGATGCACTTATAGAATTTCGTGATTGCTTCCCGATCCAATCTGCAGTATGTGCTGAATCTCTAGATACATAACTCGCCTATTGTCTTGGATTAAATTTTTCACTGCTAGCACGTTTTCTCTGTAACAGCCGTCAAAGGGCAACCACTTTTTTCTTCATCCCCCAAAGTTAGTCGACCACGCTTGAATTCGTTATTCCAACGATACACGGTTGCCTTAGAAGGGACTTGATCCATGAATGCCATTTGAAATCTATCGTACGATTCGTCCGGTTTCAGGCGTCACTTGAAATCATAAAAAACATAGCGCGAAAATGTTCCCGAACATCCAGTTTTTAAGAGACACGATAATTTAAATCGCAAATAAAAAAGCTCGCAAACAATGTGGATTGAAATTTTGAAATAGGAACGTACCTGTTTTTACTTACCAATTATCATATTTTCAAAATAAACTATATCTGGCCAATCTCTCATACATAATAAAGAAATTCGCTAAACTTTCTGAGTGGTCTGGTATAGTCAAATAAAAAACGAAAACATTGTCTTGAGTTTATCACAGTAAACAACTACTCTAATCGTTTAAGTAGTCGTTGATGGAACAAAGGTTGAATTTAACTTGAGCTTTAAACGCATTAAAAGGCAAATCTAGTAAAGAAGATGGTAGCTTGTTATAAAAGGTTATAACCAAATCCAACAAATGTTATGAATCTTATGAAGCCGGTGAAAGGGAGCAAGTAGTTTGTCCTTATTTCTAGTTTTAACATTGTAAAGATCACTGTTGTAAATATACACTTAATATTTTGCCTAATATTTAAGATGTTGGCGAAGATGAATTTGTGATGTCACCGTGGGAATACCAATACCTTTAAAAAAATACTTAGAGCACCTCTGGCTCCAGCTGGTAAATTGTTCGCACAGGTCATGAAGCACGCAATCAAAGGGTTTTAAAGAGATCACAGAAAACTCCAATGGCATTTTGCGAGTCCTCCCATGCGTAAAATATGTGTTTTAGCGAGCAACACCCGCATCTGTAGTCGAACGACCTTTTGTAAAGCTATATCGTAAATTATAAAGGAGGCTTTCTAAATTAAAATATCTTAGCAACAGCTTATGTATTAACTTTTCAAATATTTTGCTAAATGCTGATAAGATAGAAATAGGCCTGAAATTGCCAATGTTTTTTTCATTACCAGATTTAAATAATGGTATGACTTTACTACTCTTCATGAGGTCACGAAAAGTTCCTAGGTAACCAAAAAGTTACAGCTGGATAGAGGGCTACGATGTCTATTATACAATTAAAAGTTAGAGTAATTCTATTAAGAGTAAGAGCGCGATGTGTCGTGTAGGTCGTCCGTCGATGAAGCCGCTGGGCGCGTGGTGCCGCGAGCTGTTCCTGCGCGGCGCGCACCTGCAGGGCTGGGCCAACGCACCGCGCGCGCCGCCCACGCTGTGCTGGCTGCCCGCCCTCGTGGCGCCCACCGGCTTCCTTACCGCTGTCATGCAGGTATCTCATTTTAGTTCTATTTTATTTCCCAGAAACCTGAGAAACAGAGAAGAGACCTGAGAAGTTATTATTTTTAAACGAATTGGCTTTTACAATATTACCAAATTACAGTGTTAATTGCTATTTAATAACATCTTTTAAATAAATTAAATTAGTTACATCACTCATGTTTAAATTATGCTTGTGAGAATGATGTAGATCGGTCAACAAGTACCTTTCTCACCACCGTCATGCAGGTACGATACAACGTACGAAACATAAAAGGAATTAATGAAAGGCATCTGCATGCAGCTGAGTTGAGAATGCTAAGAAGGGGTGTGTGCGGTTAAGCGAATAGGAAGAATAATAAAATAAGTCTGAAAGTGGCGCAATGGCGCGCGCGCCTTCATGCCAAAAAACACCCAATGGGTATGAACTCTGTGAACACAAAAATACAATGTTATTGTGGGCTAAACATGACACCACAGGAATATTGATTCATGTTTATAGTGAAATTCGAAATCATAACAAAATATATGTTGATTTTTCATTCGATTCAACAGTAATTCAACATAAGGAAAGCAATGCATGAATCGAGTATTTTCCTCAAATTGCTTTTGAGACGTCACCATGTCTTGCTACACCTCTTTTTTATGTTCATGAGGTCCTTAATATTTTTCTTTTGCTTTACGAAAATATACGTCAAAATTGCAAAATTGAGATGCTCTTCTTATGCGATTATGTCTTTTAGTAAAACATGATAGCGAGGGTTGACGTCATGTTAAACCTTAATTGACACGTCGATTATTTCATAATAAGAATTAAATTTAGTTCATTTTTGTAAACTTCAACGTTGTTTAGTCCCATTATTGGAATGGAAATATTTAGTTATATAATATGAAAATCTATTTTTGTTTTAACTTATCCAATATAAATTATTGAGTTTTATTTTATTTATTTATTTTAACATTTAATTAATTGTAGTTATTATATTTATTTGATGTTTTATTTTATGGATTCAGTCAAAATTCCGAATGAATATCGGTATGGGAACACGCCTGCACTATAATATCTCCCGCGCCGAAGCCTAGTCTCTGCTAAGAATGGTCACTGTGGCCGAAATACGGTCTGGGGGACTAAAGCACCTGCTTACGAATGATCCATTTTGAAATGATTACCCTTACGAAAATAACCTTTATCTAAATTGCCCTTATGAAAATAAACTCTTTGATATTGACCCGATGTCGGCCGTTTTCACATTGGACTGTAATACAACTCCTTGGGCACATAACAATATTATTTAATTCCTCCAATCGAACAATCTACTACAATAATTAT
This sequence comes from Dasypolia templi, assembly GCA_963555695.1. Classification (NCBI taxonomy): domain Eukaryota; kingdom Metazoa; phylum Arthropoda; class Insecta; order Lepidoptera; family Noctuidae; genus Dasypolia; species Dasypolia templi. The sequence continues at coordinate 3,146,344 of OY743137.1, read as the reverse complement.
TTACAATTAACTTACTATTATAATAAAACATATAATAAAACTCACATGAATTATTGTAGGATAATTATATCGGGTCGGTATATTGTCGTGTCGATATTGGCAGACAACATAGTGATTGAAGCAGACTGCGGAGGGAGTGGCATAAGCAGGCGCTGCCGGATGGCCGTGCGTGGTGAAGCAGATCGCGGGGGAGTGGAATGGGCAAGCGCCGGATGGCCATGCGTGGTGAAGCAGATCGCGGGGGAGTGGAATGGGCAAGCGCCGGATGGCCATGCGTGGTGAAGCAGATCGCGGGGGAGTGGAATGGGCAAGCGCCGGATGGCCATGCGTGGTGAAGCAGATCGCGGGGGAGTGGAATGGGCAAGCGCCGGATGGCCATGCGTGGTGAAGCAGATCGCGGGGGAGTGGAATGGGCAAGCGCCGGATGGCCGTGCGTGGTGAAGCAGATCGCGGGGGAGTGGAATGGGCAAGCGCCGGATGGCCGTGCGTGGTGAAGCAGATCGCGGGGGAGTGGAATGGGCAAGCGCCGGATGGCCGTGCGTGGTGAAGCAGATCGCGGGGGAGTGGAATGGGCAAGCGCCGGATGGCCGTGCGTGGTGAAGCAGATCGCGGGGGAGTGGAATGGGCAAGCGCCGGATGGCCGTGCGTGGTGAAGCAGATCGCGGGGGAGTGGCATGGGCAAGCGCCGGACGGCTTTGCGTCGATGCCACTTGCCTACCACCGCACCGCATCGCCCGCACTGCTCCGTTTACATTTCGTTGCAATAAGATGTTATTGTTTTAAATTATAACATGTCAAAGTTTCAACGACGTCATTACCTTGATATAAATAGTAGAATCAAAACCCTCTCACTACGCGACTATAAGAGACTGCTTCGTGACTGCTGTGTGCGATTGAACTAGCTTCATCTTTCTGACTAACCAACCCCTTGACAATTCAAAAGTGCCTGTATGTGCTATGAGTTTGAGTTTTTTCTTTGTGGCATACCGCATGACAAAAAGCTGTTGGTAACATCGTTTCAAATACCTACCGATATCGTCTGGATATTGACAAAAAAGAACTGAAAAACCCACTTTAAAAAGAAGCCTACCCCAAACTATCCCATTGAAAATAGTGTTTTTGAAAATGTAACCAGTTGAAAACTACTGCTAAAAACTTATTATTCTTGACTGATATTTGTATGAATTGAAATTACCCTTACGAGAGCCATTTTAAAAGCTAGCCTTTGGTGGTCAATCTCTAAATTATCCCTTTTATTGATTTCCATGTTTCCTTTGGTCAATTGCCATTAAAAAAATTACCAGCTTAAAATTATAGTTCAAAAATTGTGCAAAAAAAAAATAACATCCTTTTGAAAATTATCCAACTGAAGAACAGATTTATTAATTAATTCGAATGCCTTTTTCTATAATGTTCAATGTCTTGACTGAGCCACTTTCACCTTGATTGTGACTGTCAACGTTTATGAGGAACTATGGCTCCTGAGATAAAAGTATATTTTTACTGAGTTTAGGAGCCAACTGTTAAATCTGTTTTTGGCAACTGCTTTTACAACCATGTGAAGTATATAACTTTCTATTTTTAAAGTTTTTAGTACAATAAAATATTCATAATTGAGTGGTATTGCAGACGACGGCCCGCGGGGAGAGCTGGCCCATCGACACGCTCTGCTGGGAGTTCACCGTCATGCCGCTGGAAGAGGCCGGCTTCGTGCGCCCGCCGCGCGACGGGGGCGTCTACGTCAGGTACCTCTATCTAACTCACATGCCACGACAACCAATTTCCACACAACTTTTCAGTCCTCGGTGGCACTTTCAGACAACCTATTATATACTAATTTCCCAATCTATCCATTCGCGTAACACCGCATATCCCTCTTAGCATTGTCATCTCAGCTACCTGTAATTTTCCTTAATTTATATTTTTAATTATATAATTTTCCTGTTGTGGCCCAACATTCTGAATGCGTTTGGTAAATAGCAACCCTTTTCTAAGCCTCGACATGCCATATAATACGGCACCTGTGTATGCGCAGAGGGCAGTACCTGGAGGGCGCGTCGTGGTTCCGCAAGGACGGCTGCCTGCAGGAGCCGCTGCCCATGCAGCTGGTGTTCCCGATGTCGCCCATACACTTCAAGCCCGTGCGCATTACAGGCAAGCGCGTGCGCAGTAAGTCACACACTTTTCAGAATTATAATCATTGGAATCGTGAAGTTTATTTGAACTGAAAGTTTATTTGAACTGTGACTCAGTTCAAATAAACTTCATGAGTTTCATGAAATCATGGCCAATAAGGTTGATTCTAACCTTAGAGATGTTTTCATTTGACAGTTGAAGTTGGTTTTATATCTTAATTTTCGTCGACAGTTTTCCTATTACAATTCATAAATAATGTAATTCCAACAATAATCACATAAAAGGATCTTTCCCAAATCTGTGTAAGGCTTCAGTAGTCATGAAAACACAAGTGCATCAGTTTATGTCGTCCCGCAGACCGTTACACGTGTCCCTGCTACTACTACCCGCTGCGCATGGGCGCGTTCGTCGTGGCCTGCGACCTGCCGGCCGGCAAGGAGTCCGCCGACTTCTGGGTCAAGCGCGGCACCGCCATGCTCTGCACGCTGGCCGCCTAGCTGACCGATTTCCCTTCTTAATTATATGTCTTATTGTAACCATTTGCCTTTGTTTTGATTTTGCTACCATTAATTTGATTTCTCTTAGACATTCTTCGTGTCACAAAAGTTTAAAAATAACCCTAGTAATATAAGTTTGAAAACTAGACGACAAAGATATACAGGCTGTCCCAGAAGTCGACGTCAAGCCGGAGTCGGGTGATAGGTCGGGTCATAATAGTTAACAGAATTTAAAAATTTGTAGCAATAGGAGTTAAAAGACTGTCACAGGCAGAAGATTTTCTCGTTTTTTTTTATTAATGCCCGTAATTTTTATTTACCTATAAAAAGTAATATATAATATATATTTTCTGTTAACTATTCTGACTTGACCTATCACCCGATTCCGGCTTGACGACTACTTACGGGACACCCTATATATCTTTGTCGTCAACAGTTTTCAAATGTACTAGAATCTGTAAATAAATGTAAGTTAGAGGGTCTAAGGATTGACCGGCTGCAATGCGGCCACATTACGTTAGGGCGCGTTCATTTGACACGAATTTCATCGTGCGCTGATCGCGTTCTTTTATATAGAATTTGAATGACGACTAGGAACACGATATTGCGCTCTAAACCCCAAATCTCAGACTTCACCCAAAAAGTAGCCAAGCTCAAATGGGACTGGGCCCGACACGTTTGCCGCATGTCGGATGCATTGTGGGCTAAGACCACCACAGCATGGGTCCCTGAAAACGTCCAACGGCATCGCGGAAGACCCAGGCGTGGATGACGGGATGAACTTGACGCTTATAGGATGGATTGGTCCAAATTGGCACAGAATCGAGTTGAGTGCAAAAAGGAAAGGGAGGCCTTTGCTCTGCAGTGGGAAAACACAGAAGCGCCTGTTAAAGTGTAACAAAGCAAAAACTTTTACTCATACAATGAAAAAATAGAAATACTTGTCCGAAAACTTAACACATAAAAAGTAAAAACAAACTCATAAGAAACCACCTCACAAAATCTTAATAATAAAATGTTAAATACGACACGGCCGTAGGTAACAAGCTGTGCGCGTAGAGGCGTACGCGCACGACACGCAGGTCGCACATCTATCACATCACTTTGAAACGTCAGAAGCCAGGTGTACGGTTCCAATTGGTCGTTTCCTGTGGAGAAGAGCCGGCTAGAAACTCTACCGTTACTCTTTTAAAAGTATTTGACTTTTACAACTTTTGTCATTCAAATTAAATTGTAAATAGAGGTATGGGAGGACAGTATAGGGCCTGGCAACAAGTACCATATGCTTAACAAATAGACAATGGTCTATAAAACTACAATCTACAAGGCCTACAACGTTCTCACGTTCACAAAATATAAAGTAACCTAAAAAATAAAACCAATATCAACCAAATGGCATGATTGCCATTTCAACTGTAACAAATCTGTATTAATATGCTATTTACAAAAGCCACTAATAAAGAGTTGAAATTAGAATTTACGGTCAGAATTAATTTATTTCTAAAGATTACAAATCACTTGACAGAAATAAATACTAAACATTACTTAATTATAACATTGATGTCCAGGAGTAGCATGGGGTTCTAGTGTTAGCATTACGAAAATAAGAAGGTAACTGTTACCAGTTTTGTATTGTCTACCGCCGTGCGGCGCGTTGACGCGGACACCGTACGGTGACTCGTTATCTTTCATAAAAGTTTGAAATCTAAGGACTCGTTTACACTACAGTCAAATAGATTAAATGAGTTTATTTTTATTCATGACCTTTTAAGATGTGGCATTTTAGTAGTTTTTTAAATAGTAATAACGATTGTGTATTTTTTATATCTTTTGGTAATGAGTTATAAAGTTTTGCTCCCTCATATGTAATTGTTTTTTTCCATAGTTAGTTCTAGCACTAGGTATGTTTAGGTCTTGTGCACGCCTCAGAATACGTTTTTGTACCTGCATGTTTTTTGTGAATGTGATGTGTGTGTGTAAGTCTTTGGAAAGAATTTTACGAACTAAAATACATGTGTTATATAAATATATTTCATAAATGTTAAATAGCTTGGTTTCTTTGTAAACTTTGTGTGTGGGGGTCAGATAGTGGTAGTGAAATAGGACTTTTATAATTTTGTTTTGCGCTCTTTGTAACTTTTCTAGATTGGTTTTAGCTGCTGAACCCCACATTTATATAAGATATTCAATGTGCGGTTTCACCAGAGAATTATAAATAGTGTGGCGGACTTTAAGAAGAAAGCACTTCACAATTAGACGTAACGCCCCCGTTAGGCGTGATATTTTAGAACAGGTTTTCTCTATATGTGGTTTCCATGTAAGTTGATTGTCCAGAATAAGTCCGAGGTATTTCTCCTTATTAACTTTATTTAAATTTACTCCATTAATAGTAAGAGGTTTGTGGACTGAGATTTTTTTGTTTTTAGCTGCAAATATTATATAGTTGGTTTTGGATGTATTAATGGTTAACAGGTTATTTAGAAACCATTTTTCCAAGATTATAAGATCCTCTTGCGTCCTATCGCGTCCTGTATTATTGAGTCAATTGAGTGACCAAAATAGAAAAGGCAGGTGTCATCAGCATAAAAAGAAATATGACCTTTCAGGCCTATCTTGTCTATATTATTAATGTAGATAAGGAATAAAAGGGGACCACAAATTGAGCCTTGAGGTACGCCGCAGTTAATTACCTTAGGTGCGCTAACATTGTCACCAATTTTGACGACCTGCCAGCGCCCCTGTAGGTATGATTCAAAAATGTTTAAAGCATTTCCGGTTAAACCGATCGAAGCAAGTTTATTCATTAACAAGCTATGGCTAACGGTATCAAACGCCTTTTTTAGGTCGATGAAGATCCCTAAAGCTATGTGTTTCTTGTCTATGTTAGTTTTAATAGTTGTGATTAAATCTGTTGCTGCTGAAAGAGTATTGGATTTTGGTCTAAAGCCATATTGTCGTTGAGAAAAATTTACCTAAAATATGAATATTTTAGGTAAATAATGTGAAATAATGAGAAGATTATGTCAAAGAGGTATATATAAAATAATTTAGTAATTATAAACACCGTAATTTGGGAGCAGTTATCGAAATTTTCATAGTTATGCCGTATAAGAGGTACCAGGGAAGTGGCTTCCCTTGTGCAGAAGAAATTATTGCCAAACTTCCTTGTCTTCGAAGTAGTCTTAATCTTATCAAGGACACGTTTGATGTGGGTTTTGAACTCTCCATCGCTGAGTTCAGTAACTGTTTTGGCAGCTTGTTATAAAAGCGGATACTGTTTAAAAGAAATGATTTGCTGGTTTAAGTTAATCTAAATTTGGGTATCACAAATTCATTTTTAGTACGTGTAAATATCACGCCTGTTATCCCAGAAGGGTAAGGCAGAGGTGTACCAATAGTACACCCACATTTCGCCAGTTATGCTTAAGTCCCATGTAATAGGCGGCATAATGTGTATTTATGTTATGGAAATCGCTTCTTATTTTAAAAAGTCCGGTTTTTGCGACTATACAAAATACTTTCTCAGATATAAAGATAAGGTAGAGTAAGTATATCAATTTCTCTGACTCACGAGGACCCATTTCTTAGATCGCGCGGACATTGGAAATGAAAATTAAATCTACGTCAGCTGCTGATCCCCACAGCAGAACGCCATAAGACATAATCCTGTGGAAATAAGCAAAGTATATTAACCTAGCTGTGGCTTTATCGGTCAGCTGCCTCATTTTTCTTACTGCAAATGCAGCTGAACTTAATTTACCTGAAAGAGCTGTAATGTGAGCGCCCCATTTCAATTTAGAATCTAAAGTAATTCCTAGAAATACACTTTCCGTAATAGGATCTAGTTCCTTGACATCAAGTTTTAAATTTAGATCCCCTTAGGGTACGTTGTTCGAATTAAGTAAAAGATCAGCCAAACTATCGTTCATATGTAAGACATCCGTATCTCTCATATCTATTTTAGAAATGTCATCAGCGAATAAAATAATATCCGAAATATTAGCCATCATGTAAGGAAGGTCATTAATATAAACTAGAAATAAGAAAAGGCCAAGAATTGAACCTTGAGGCACGCCCATCTTAACTAAGGACCCCGAGGACGTCACCTCGTTAACATTTACTTTTTGTCGCCTGTTTGATAGATAGGAAAGAGCAAGCTCAGCAGCTTGTTCTCGACTTCCGTAGTGGTGTAATTTACAGATCAGTGTATTGTGGTTAACACATTCAAACGATTTTGAGAGGTCACAGAAAATGCCAATTGCATCCTGGGACTTCTTCCAGTATTCCAATATCATGTGACGGATGGGTTTTACTCCCGCGTCAGTCGTCGACCTACCTTTCGTGAAATCAAACTGGCACTATGTAAACTCCCATTTGAGTTGAAATGCGACAACATCTGGTCTAGCTTGATTTTTTCATAGATTTTAATCAATGCTGAGAGCACATTTATAGGTCTATAATAAGAGGGTTCCCTCTTATTACCCGAATTGAAGAAAATACTTTACTGTTTCATTAAATCAGGAGCCGTGCCGCTGTCTCAACATTGATTAAATATGCCTGAAAGGACAGGGGAAATTGGGACAATGATATCTCCAAGAACCTTAACGGAAATCCCCCATAAGTCTTCAGTGTTTTTTATGTTAAGACTTACTTGTTAACGCTTTTTTAATTGTTAACTCTACCGGCACTGACAGACCTAGAGTTCAGTGCGCGCAAGCCCCACCAGGTAGTCAACGTAGAGATTATTATTATGTGATTATTACACATTTACCGAGTACCGAAGCTAAAGTTTTCAATCAGTGCGTCCTACCCGTCATGACCTACGGAGCTGAGACGTGGACACTCACGATAGGGCTGGTCCACCAGTTCAAAGTCGCTCAGCGAACTATGGAAAGAGCTATGCTCGGAGTCTCTCTGAAGGATAGAATACGCAACGAATACATCCGACAGAGAACCAAAGTTATCGACATAGCTCAAATAGGTTGCAAGCTGAAGTGGCAGTGGGCCGGCCATATCTCGCGAAGAACCGACAACCGCTGGGGTAAACGAGTTCTTTAGTGGATACCGCGACTCGCCAAACGTACTGTAGGACGCCCTCCGGCCAGGTGGGATGACGATCTGCGAAAGACTGCAGGCAGATGCTGGATGTGTCAAGCTGAAGACATGCGCTATGGCGCTCATTAGGGGAGGCCTATGTCCAGCAGTGGACTAATATCATATGATGATGACAAATTTACATGCTCAATCGACTTATCTTCTAAATATTCTTCAATAGTGTAATATTATTTATGTATAAAAGTAAAACGATTTTTTTTTAACAATGTCAAATGTAAAACGTGAAGGGAATCATTTTGGTAAATGGTTGGTATATTCTGATAGACATGCAGTAGACATTTCCTTAAAATATTTTTTTAGTGGCAACCGTAGTCTGTATTTATGTTGTGACCGGCTATTTAACTTGTCACCAATATTTTCGAATTGGTTAACATACTACATACTCGTAACTACAAAGGATACGGATAAGCACACGTAAAGCACGGTAAGCAACCATCGAAATATCGAAGTTAACAGTTTGCGTTACTCTTTTCAGTATAAATACAGTACGATCTCTTTTTAATAAGATTTTATGTATATGAGGTTTCCAACTGCAGTTTTTGTCTACGGTTATATTTAAAAATACACATTCATTTACAGTAGTTATGTAGGAATCTTTATTTTACCGTCTTATTCATACTATAGCAATTCGCTTTATAAACCTATTTTAGCCATTGAACTGTTTTGTCCCTTTCTGTCAAGTTAAAATGAGTTTTGGCAGAAAGAGACAAAATAGTTCGATGGCTATAATTTGTTTCATTATATATTTAACAAGTAATATAACAACATATTTCTAACTAAATTAAATTACTAAATAACTAACTAACTACCTATACAAATTAATATAAAAAATACTCAGGCGTCGAAGTACTCGTCCGCATCGCTGTCATCTGGAAAAGTGCCCAGAAGACTGGCAGCATTGCCACGCTGAATGGCAATGTTAATTCTTTGTCCAAAGAACAACCCAGCCCTCTGGTCACGTGAAGTGTCGACTAGTCGGTGAGAAATTTGTTTAAAAATTAGATGCGCACTCGGGCCCCATGACCCGAGCGTTTCGACCCCAAACGGCTCAAAACTGTAGTTACCCATAAGGTTACAGTATTTGCGCCGCTTGAGGGTCTCAGCAGCCGCAGCAGCAGCGCCAGCACAGTTCGCCGTGCTAGGAACATGAGATGGAGCAAGGGTATCGACACAGGTTGCGTCCCACACCAGAGGCCTACCCACCTTCCAAGGCAACAACGTCATACCGTCTGGTCTCTTTCCATCGTCACGTACCAAGCCGTTTGGTTCTAAAACCGCAGGTACGCCGGCGGTGACAAGGGCTCGACGAATAATATCGTTGATGCTAGCGTGCCGTGCTATGCGACCTGCGCTCCTGTAACAGGACAGGCCATGGTGCCCAAGACTGTCGACAGCTTCACCGCAGTGACACCGATGCGGAGCAACACAAGGTGCACCCAAGCGGAGACATGTAGCGAGCCGAAACGAAGAGTCATCCATCATAGTGCCTATGGTGGATGACGGGAGCGCCTGAAGCCACAAGCCTGACTCCCATTCTCCCACAGCCAGCAGACGGGCACGCTCAACAGTATTAGGTGACGTGTTAATTAGGGTATTCCGTATAATACTGCAGAGCGGCACGTCCCACCGTCTCTGGGAGGACGGGTTGTCGGGGAAAACCGTATTGGGACAAGCCATTTTCCAAGCGTTCAACGCATCGGTCAAACACGGTACTTCAAAATCGACCAGTGAAGAAGATAAAATATTCCTGGTTAATTTATCAGTACTGTGGACCGAGGAGAGGAAGGCCGGTAAACTTATACTTGAAATTTTGCGGACGCCGAGACCACCTAGGCGAATGGGAAGTGTGGCTTGCTGCCACGCTCGGTTGTCCAGGGCCACATTTAGGATCGAAGTTAGTGTGTTTCTAATAACTTGGTCTACCTTTTCTAAAAGTTGTGGATGTTTCCACAGATGGGAGGAGCGAAGATTATATATAAATTTTGGTCCAAAACAGCAGTATCGAATAAGTGTGAAGGCCGAATGAACGTTAATTTTGAAAAGTCTTTCCGAGACATCATTGAATTTTTTTATTTTTTCTTCAACGAACGTTGGAAAGGATTCGTCAAAAATTGGGGACCCTAGGAGGTGAAGAGAGTCTCTTTCCGTAATTTTGATATTTGGTGCTACGGTACAAAATTTTGCTAAGGTAGTCTGTCTGTCAGTGGTTTCGGGAAGATAAATTTCACATTTTGAAAAGTTAAGGTCTAGGCCAATAACACTGAATTTTTCTTTTAAAAAAGTTAAGTCTTTTATGACTGTGTCTACATCACCTCCTAGGGTTCCGTCATCCAAATACCATACGTTGAATTTTGAACTTAGCTGTCGAATGATTGGATTTATTGCCAAACTAAAAATGACTGGCCCAAGAGGATCACCCTGTTGGCAACCAACAGCTGATTTCAAAAGGTTGTCTTTATAAAGTAATTTAGAGGGGTACCTGTAACACTGATATAGAAAACTGTAAATTTTGGGTATTTCTTTTTGAACTTCTGCCAACAAGGTGTCCCTGTTTACGGAATTGAAGGCATTCTTAATGTCAACCTTAAGGATGACCTCACCTTTAGCACTATTGAGGAAAGTGGATAATGCATGTACCGCAGCCTCACAGCCCCCTTTAGACCCAAAGCCCAGCTGTAGGGGCTGGAATTTGCTGGCCAGTGTTTCGCTGTAAAAAGCACAGCAAATTTTGGCTGCGATACGACGGTAAGTGGACCCTTCGGCAATGGGACGAATGCCGCCATCCTTCTTGCGCAGGGCACATAGATTTGCACCGTATAAAATATCAATGACGGCTTCGTTCACATTGCCGGAGAGCATGAGATTGATGAGGGCCGTCAGCTCCTTCAAAAGGGTCTCACCAGCCTCCCCGGCGCCTGAACACATTAAGTCCTTGAGATGTTGAGGTGTCAGGCCGTCGAGGCCGCCGGCGGAGCCACTTCGAAAGGAGTACACAGCCGCGCATACTTTTTGAGCTGTAATTTCAAGTGAGTTAGATTCCGAATGGGGTGGGTCAGGGAAGGAGAGGTCATCTGCCGGCGCGGGGTGTTTGCTCTCCAGAGCTGTAAGTGTCTCTGGAGAGTACGGCGCAACCACATCGCTGCTAAAGATGATCCTAGCCGCACCTTTGATATCACCCTCGCCTAGTTTAGACTCCACGTGGTGCAATAAGCCTCTTTGGGGGAGGGGCGCTGTTAATTTAGGGTCGAAATTTAGGGCCGAAATGTTACAATTATCTTTGATTTGTGCTGTTAACGTTTTTTTATTTGCCAATTTTTTTTGCACATGTAGAATTCTAAACGGGAAGGTGAGTAATTGCTCCCAAGCACTTATAGAGTTCTCTCGGATGGCCAGGCGGATACTACGCGCTAAACAGGAAGCCACGGATGGTCTCGCACCACGAGGAACTCTCTTTAAAACTGGAGTTGACGTTTTACTTGTTGCAAGGGTTTTCCAAAAGGGTTGAGCGGATGAATCAGGTGTTAGGGAAGTTTGTACTGTCGGGCATGATGAAGGCACATTGTGGGGTTTATGTTTCTTCCCCAAATGTACCTTCAAGCCTCGTTCACCTTTAAAAAAACGTGCTTGGGGACAATGAGGGCATCTCACTACGGTATCCAGCGATGTGGCAGGTTGACTGGCGCTTCGTACGGCGTCACTACTGTCGTCAGTATTCAGCATAAATAAACAAAGACTACTTACACGACTTTTCGTCCACACAATTTTAGGTAACTTTAAAATCTAAAATAATATTAAATTAACAAAATTGACATATAAAAATTGTCAGAGCTTGACTGAAGCACAATGACAGCGGCGCAGTCGCGCTGGCAGCCTGGGGCGCCGCGCCGCCTTATGACATTTTGGCGCAGCCCTGGTAACCGTTGCCGTGAGACAGCGTCGCGTCCAAAAGTCAGTTGCTGTTTTGATGATGCTGATAATAGAAAGTCCTTGCACTGTTTTCACCGCACTTATCCAGCACAAAAGTAAGGTAGTTAAATTTTGATGAAGTAGGCGTTGTGACCGTTTTTAAATGATTTATATTAAGATGACGTTTGTGACGTCCACTTTCTGTAAAGTAAATCTGTTTTGTCAGTGACTTGGTAATTAAAATCCACTACATTTTCCCTTACGTAGGTATCATATGATATTATCTATGTAGTTTATAATATTAATCACTTTAAATTTATAATAAATAACAATTTTACTAGGACTAGCAATAAGTCGAACTGTTTGACGTTGATGGCTATAATAGGTTTATAAAGAAAATAGCTTTATTATGAATAATACATACCATGTCTAGATTATCTATGTGTGCGTTAAATGTCTGAAATTTTGTTTTCGTCATGTTTATTTTTATGTTGTTTTATCTAGCCAATTGATTGCATCGTCTGAATCATCAAATAATTCTTTTTTTTGTTGTTGTCACTTTTAATTATGAATGTCGTGTCATCAGCTAAAATTGAAATACAATAGGAAAAGAAACAAGGATATGATACCCGCTTGTGGTGTGCCATAACTATTTGGTCTATATTCCGACCAAAAGTTTTTCTGTTCATGTTGACAAGATTTTGTTATTTTTACACTTTCGCAAAATAGTTTTTGATCCATTCGTTAGCCTTTCCACGGATTCCATAATCAGAAAGTTTTGCGAGAACGTTTTTTTGGCAGACGAAGTCAAAGGCTTTCGTCATGTCTAGAAAGACACAGCCTATTTTGGACTTTTGTGTAAGACGTTAAGAAGTTCAGAAGTCGTCAAAAAGTTCACTGTTTTACTAAACATTATGTTAACGCACCATACGCGTGTACCAGGAGCGGCGGGGTACGCGAGAGTGCAGGGGTCACACAGCTGATCGAGCCAGCGCTCCGGCCGCGCCCCACTACTCGTGGACAGATTCGGTCATCGGCAGACGTACCGTGCGATCCTCAAAAAACTATATTGTAATCGAATTATCTTTATTAAATTAATTGAAATCTAAGCGAGTAAGACATTTAATTCATATCCTGAACAATTGGCGACCGTCTTCGATAATAAAACAGAATACTGCATTCGGTGGATCAAGAGTAACTTCGGATAACCGCTACTCGAATTTGAATTTTATCCGAAAAGGAGATAGGAACAGATTGCTGCTTATGCTGCCTTCTGCCCTGGTGGAGTGAAGAACATTGCTGAGGACTGCTGGAAGCCTGGCTGGATAGTCAAGGGAAGTTGGCCTACATGTAATCCTATCCACTAATTCTCATTTTTCCCAATTTGTGTGCAGCTAGCCGCTCCGAAAGCGCCAATGAATTGTTCTACGCAATTTGTTCCCTTGACATATCTGTCAAGAACCCTTCAAACGACACCGATAACTAATAAGCCCACTACGTAAGCATTTAGTGCATAGTTTCAACTTATTCACTTCGCGAATTATATCTTCGTAATTCATTTGCTTGAAATTCGGACATTCATGAACAATATGATTCTGATTACACATAACGGATTGATATTTTCCAGCAGTCAAATCAGAAGCAGCTAAGAAAGATCACACTGGTTTATTATTTTGAGAGTTCGTCTTATGATGTTCCTGTTTATCAAAAAAAAAAAAAAAGTTTATTGCATCAACTTAAATAACTTATTCTAGTTACACTGGGGAGAATCCTTTTAAGCAAATAGTTTGCTTGTGTTAGGATTTTCCGCCCTTCCCCAGGTTATATAATCGTTAATAAATTATTGGGCGTGTTTAAGATAAATAAACTTTTACAAATAAACAATAATACAATGAAAATAAAAGAATGAATCGGAAACACAGTAGGTATTTTTATGAAAGGCAAAACGCGCTGCGTAGTGTCTGCTATGTGTGTAGGTGATGGTGTGGAGGTGAGTGTGTGTGGGAGGAGTAGGTGTGAGTAAGTGTGGGTCGTAGTGTTTTAACTCCACATCATACATGTTGGAGATAAATTATCTAGTGTAATTTGAGGTTTGAAATTAAATTTTTGCTAGCTATCCCTACGACTAGTTTTGGGATCGAAAAATAATCCTGGGCAATATCTTCTATTGGCGGCAGTAAAATATAATGTGTTTATTATAGACTCATTGATTGCACCATATTTTCCACTTCGTCATAGGCCTTTGACTTAAGCCATTTAGACAAAGCGTTTTTGCATTCTCGGTAGGTTAGTGGGTATATGTCAAGATCTTTATTTAGAAGATTGTATAAGTGGGATGATTGCCTAGGAAATTGTCTTTTTGCAAATGTAGACTTTACTAAGACAGTGGGAGCAACCGTTTTTTTCCTTCTACCTTTTGTCTTCTGTGGGTTGAACGCAAGAGTTTTATGCTTAGTTAGAATTATACTAAGTACATAAAGCTTTCTAACGGTCAAAAGATCTAAAGTCCGGTAAAGATTCTCAGTTGAAAATCTGAAGGGTTTCAAAAACATTACTTTCAGAAGGGACCTCTGAGCCCTCTCGAGGTCTAGGAATTTAATTTTAGTGGCACCTCCCCAGATAGGTAGGCAATATGCCAGGACGGACTGAGCAAGTGAGATATAAATTTGTAGCAGGAGTTTTTTTGAGGTTACATAACGTAATGTCTTGAAAGTCCAAATTAATTTCCTTATTCGCTTCATTATTAATTCCGTGTGATTGTGCCAGGACAATCGTTGATCAACCATAATACCTAGGTATTTGGTGGTTTCCACTCTAGTAATTTCTGTGCAAGTACAATTTGGATTTACAGGATAATGGCATTTATGAATCTTAATTTTAAATTCTGGAGGGGGTTGAGAGGAGTTGTATTTTGTTCACAAAATACAGATGAAGTTGGTTTTGGGAGTGTTTAAGGTTAAAAGGTTATGGTCAAGCCAAGCTGCTATCCTAGCCAGTCCACGCTCGGCAGTTAACCGGACATTGTCCCAGGTAGTGGCACTGAACACTATAGCAGTGTCATCTGCGTATGAAAGAATGTGTCCATTCGCGATTTTCATACTACATAAGGTATTTATATATATAAGGAACAATGTCGGTCCGAGCACGCTACCTTGGCCAACTCCGAACTGAACGGTCTCTTCAGAGCTAATGGTATTTCCTATCTTAATCTTTTGTTTGCGTTCGCTTAGATAGTCTTTGAGCAAGGCGTGGGGAATACCCCTTACTCCTATTGATTCAAGCCTATCCAGCAAAGTGGAGACAGAGACTGTGTCAAACGCCTTTTGAAGATCCAGGAAGACAGCAAGGCACCTGCCTCCACTGTCCACTTGACTGGTAACAGCCGAGGCAAGCGCCAGTACTGCGTCTTCCGTAGAATTTTTTTGTCTGAATCCGTACTGCGAGGGCGATAGAAGGTTGTTTTTGTTAAGGTAAGATAAGAGACGTGAATTTATTAATCTTTCTATTATTTTAGATATTGATGGCAGTACAGATATAGGCCTATAATTTGACGGGTTTGCTTTGTCACCGCTCTTGTGCACAGGTGTTATAAAAGCTAGTTTTAAGGCGTTCGGGTAGGTAGCGTGCTCAAAGCACTGGTTCGCTAAGTTATAATTGGGATGACTATAGCCTGAGCGGTTTTTAGGAAGTTCACATCAGATCTACTAAAGTGGGTAAATTTGAGTGAAGTAAATCGCCCAGAATTTGGTAATTACCTTCCGCATCACTGCGTGATTCGCGAGAAGAATGGAACGACGAAATCGAGAGTGGTATTCGACGCCCCAGTCAAAACTTCCTCTGTTAAGTCATTAAGTAACATATAGGCTGAAGGTCCAGTTGTGCAGTCCTACTTATTCTCAATTTTATTACGCATTCGCGAGCATAGGTTTGTTCTCTTAGGAGACATTGAGAAAATGTACCGACAAACGGCCTTGCATACTTCTCAACGTCACCTTCAGTTAATTCTGTGGAGGGATTCATCAACTACGGAACCCGAAAACAATAGTAATATAAAAGTTTTACCTTTAAATACAGTTACGTATAGGTTGGCCAGCGCTCCATTTTTGAGTGCCAGATGGTTATTACAATTGGCTAAAGAATGTAAAGACGAAACTATCGCGAACATTATCAAAAGTGACTTTTATATTAATTACTTGAACGCGGGCGCGGATAGTGAAAGTGAATTACAGTATTATACAAATGTTAAGAAAATCCTAAATTCAGCATGCTTCCCCTTAAGAAAGATTCGTACTAACTGTTTGCAGGCATTTGCTGGTGATGATGCTATGTTCGACCCAGTAGATTTGACTAAAGAATGCACTGTGCTGGGTTTGAATTATTCGCCAAAACAAGACGTTATTGGGTTTCCCTCAAAGGTCGAACCGCTACCACAAACTATTACCAAAAAGGTCGTTATAGCTACTATTTGTAAAATATTTGATCCTTTAGGATTAATTTGTGCATGCATTATTAATACAAAAAGATTTTTGCAGCAGTTATGGGTCATTAAGTTAAATTGGGAGGAGCCTATACCACAAAACCTGTTAAATACATGGTTTAAATTTATGTCTAACATGCACTTTTTTCTTTCTAATATTAGAATTAGCAGAAATGTTCTTTGTAATTTCCCGATATCCATAGAATTGCATTGTCGATGCGTCACAGAAAGCGTATGCCTCCTATGTATACTTACGTTCCGTAGATGACAAAAATGTGGTTACAGTAAGACTTTTGTGCGCAAAGGCAAGGGTTGCACCCTTAAAGCCTATTACTATACCAAAGTTGGAATTACTTGGTACTTTGCTGGGAGCCAGACTATGTGATAAAGTTCTGCAGTCATTGCGATTTAATATAAGTTGTAAAATCATTTGAACTGATTCAACAGTGGTTTTAGGATGGTTGAAAACAGATGTAAGAAATCTTAAAATGTTTGTCTGCAACAGGGTTAATGAAATTAACGAGTTAACTAATGGTTTTGAGCACAGACATGTACCTACAAATATGAACCCAGCTGACTTGGCCTC
The DNA here is from genome assembly GCA_963555695.1 of Dasypolia templi. Taxonomy (NCBI): domain Eukaryota; kingdom Metazoa; phylum Arthropoda; class Insecta; order Lepidoptera; family Noctuidae; genus Dasypolia; species Dasypolia templi. The sequence continues at coordinate 3,129,627 of OY743137.1, read as the reverse complement.
AAGGGAAGTTGAACCCCAGGACCTATCATCTTCTTCTTTGTGGTGGGAAGGTCCTTCTTTCCTACAGAAGGAACGTTTAGAATGGCCACAGAATTTGTTCATAGCTCAAAAATTACCCGAGTTAAAGATACATTCGTAAGTAACTGCAGCAAACAATACTGCTGACAATAGTTTATTTATAGATTTCAATAAGTACTCCTCTTTCAATAGATTAATCAGAATATTTGTGTATGTTCTACGTTTTGTTAATAACTGTAATACAAATAAACAAAGGTACTCAGGCCCTATAAACTCAAATGAAATAAACAATTCAACTATGCAATTAATTAAATTTGGTCAATTACAATCATTTTCGTTCGAAATTGGGTTACTTAAACAAGGAAAAACAAAATACCACAAAAAATAAATAATTACAGTTAACTCCATTCATAGATCCAAATGACATTCTTCGTGTGGGTGGTCTTGGGTGGTTAGGAAACTCAAACTATGATTTTGATAAGAAACACCCTACAATATTAAATTCAAAACATCATTTAACCAAATTAAGAATCATTAATGAACATATACGTTTGTTTCACGCAGATCAGCAGCTACTGTTAGCATCAGTGCGTGATAAGTACTGGCCTAAAGGATCCCTCCTTCCATCTCTCGATGTTTAGCGTGGCAAGTAGTTAGACAGTGTAATATTTGCGTTCGACTGCGAGCAAGTACGGTGCAACCAATAATGGGTCATTTACCTGAAGCGCGTACTAATGCTTGTTTCCCTTTCTACTCTAGTGGAGTTGACTTTGCTGGACCGTTCATGATAAGTAGCCGTAAAGGTCGTGGTAACATGTTTATTTGTATGCCTTAATACAAACACTTGGAACTTGTGAGTGTTTTTTTTTTTTACAGATATAGTATTTAATAGTCTACAGACACAGTTTCATAGTTATTTGTGGAAGACTGGTGCCTAAACTAAGTTTTTTACAAAACCTGTATGGCAGGTCACCAGACCCCCATAACAAAGTTTCACATTATTTTCGTTGCACTGGACACGATCTGATTCGTATATCTTATAGAAATAAAAACATAACACATTATAATATTGCAATACTGCTCATTAAACATGATTTATAAAATTATTTAAATAAAGTCATTTATTAATTAATTAATTAAGAATACATGCAAGTGAGGATGTATGTGAATGTGTGTGAAAGCGTGTTGGTGAGTGTGTGAGATGTGGAGTGAGTGTGTGCGTGGTTTGGGGTGCTTGGATGTGTGTTTTGCGAAGGGATTTTTGTCAATTTTTATGTCAAGATATAGTTTTAAAAAGATCTTCAATTTGTGTATAATCTAATGTGATAAGCCAGTCAGTTATTTTCCTTTTAAAAACTGCTTTGTTTAGGTTATGAACAGAGAGTAAATGATTCAGTCTGTTATATAGAAATGGGCCAAGAAAAGAAAAGAAATTTCGGGCAAATTTGGATTTTACTGATTTAGGTTGGCATATTATATTCCTTCTTCTTCTTCTCATATCGTAATTATTATCGGTATTTACAAAAGGAATAAGAGATCGTTGTTTCAAAGTCACATGGAGAACAAAAAGCTGACGAATTGAGAGGACTTTAGCAGACTTATAAACTTCTACAGTGGGATGACGGAAAGGAAGAAATAGTGCAACTTTAAGGACTGCCCTTTGAGCCCTCTCCAGTGCTAAAAGGTTAGTTTTTAACGTTCCACCCCATGAAGTGATGCAGTACGTCAGGAGCGATTGGCACAAAGCACAATAAACAGATAGTAGTTGCTTGGAGTTTAGGATCGACCGAAGATTCCTAACCACATAGATAAATTTCCGAATTTTGCCAGTCAGACAATTTATATGTTCCGCAAAGTTTAATTTAGAGTCTAAGGTGATACCCAAGTATTTAATATGGTTTACTGTCTGCAATTTGGAACAAGAGCAATCACCGTTATGGGGGGATAAACATCTGTGAGCGACGATGTAGAATGGTTGGAGAGATGACTGCGGACTGTCTCTCAGAGAAAATGCAACACACTTGGTTTTAGTAGCGTTTAAGGTGAGTATATTGGTTCTCAGCCAATCATTCACAGCATTAAACCCAACCTGAGCGTAGTTATGAACCTCTTCCCATGAGTCCGCACTGAAAAGAAGCACAGTGTCATCCGCAAAGGTAATATACGACCATTTTTAAGGGAGAGATCGCAGAGGTCGTTAATATACACCAGGAATAATGTGGGCCCAAGGATGCTACCCTGTGGAACTCCAAAAGCTACGGGAAGAGTATCACTAAAGTGGTTATCAATTTTAACAAATTGTGTGCGGTTAGTTAAGTAATTTTTGAAAAGTGACAATTGATTTCCACGTATGCCGAGGTTTTCAAGCTTACGAAGCAAGATCGGGACCGACACTGTATCAAAGGCTTTTGCTAGGTCTAAAAAGATGGCTAACGACTTCTTTCTATCATCCATGTTAGAAACAATAAAGTTTGTCAATTCGTGCACTGCCATTCCTGTCGATTTCCCTGCACGAAAACCGAACTGAAACTGGGACAGCAGGTTATTTGATTCTAGATATTTCACCAACCTGTTGTTCAATAGCCGTTCCAGAATTTTTCATAAGGCAGGCAGAATTGCTATGGGTCTATAATTATTAACACAGTGTCGGTCCCCACTCTTGTGAATTGGATGGATAAGTGCCCTTTTAAACGCAAGTGGAAAGGTACCAGATTCTATCGCCAAGTTGCAGACATGTGTAATCGATGGCACTAAAAGATTCTTATGTGCAATGAGAAGGTTTGACGAAATGTTGTCACAGCCCACGGCGCAGTCTTGCTTGAGAGAGGAAACAATGGTAGCTACCTCATCTTCATCAGTAGGCAGGAGAACCATGGAATTGGCAGTGGTTGGTAGGTGGGTACAAGTCGGGGAATCATCATGACCCTGCTGTTGGGCGGTTATTTTACTGGCCAGGGTTGAGCCAATACTGGCAAAAAAGTGGTTTACTTTGTTTAAGCAATGAACTGGCTGATCCTGCGGGCTTATTAACTCAGTCGGTGATGTTTTGGGTCTTGATCTATTCGAAACTTTATTTATTATTTTCCAGAGGCGGCGGTTGTCCTTTCCCGCCTTTTTTACTTCTTCTCTTTCAAATTCCCTTTTAACTTTTTTCAAAATTTTGTTACAATAGTTTCGATACCTTACGTATGTTGTCTTTATTAATAAATTGTCAGGATGTTTTTTTGATTTTTTATTTAGATTGTCTCTGTTCTTTATACATCTTAAGAGACCCGGAGTTATCCAGGGTTTAATAATTGTTTTCCGCGAGGAGACGGTAATTATTTTAGTGTTGGACTCTACTACATTTTTGAGAATGTCAACCAGTTTTTCAGCTGCTACGTTTGCATCATTCGCCTCGAGAATTGGTTGAAAGTTTGCTTTATTTAAGTCGGAAAGTACTCCAACTGAATCTGTCCGTGAGATCCTTTGTGACTACGCAAGCCTTTATTTTATGCCTAAGACGATTCGTGTCAAGCAGAGGAAAATGTCATGAGATCTTTTATGACAACGGTAGGAATTTCGTAGGTGCCAACAATGAATTAGGTAAGCTGCTTAGATCCAGCCGTCTTCCAATTTTGCTTACTAACATCCACACCGGAGTGCAGTAACTGCCGACATGACCACGTGCACGACCTAGTAGTTGCAGAATGTGGTCCTTCCGTTTCTACACACTGACTCCTTGCTTTTGTGGAAAATCGCCTTCTTCTTCGAATAGTGCTCAGGGCGCAAACCACTCATTTGAGTATAACAAAAACACTCGATGTATAGCAATGCAAAGTTTATTTTTATGTTCGAATAGACTAAAGATTTTAAAAAAATGTTGAATATAAGGATATATTTCTGTACTGTTTTAGCGCAGTCATTGCTAAGAAATATTTTCAAGGCGAGTTACTAGTAATTCGCGTTCCTACACAACGGCATAGGTTCCGGGCAGATTAGAAGAGTCGAACTTCATGAAAACAGGCTGGTTGTTGAGGTTACACGAGCAGTAGCACTTTCCTTCTTCCATCATCAGCGTCTTAAGGTCCAGGTCTGCTGCGACTGTTTATTCGAATTCTATGAAAAATATTAGGTAAGTTAGATCACCTTTGTCACGTCTGAGGGAACTTTAAGTTGAATCAGTTGATGCTGGTTCCAATAGCAGCACAAGGACTCGATCAGTGACGGCATTTCACGATCCCCGGAAAAGAAAGTTTTTTTGAATAACGTCTCTGCCCTTTGTCAATTATTAAGAAACAATCATGATTTATAAAAAGAGGAATGCAGAAACGATTATCTAATTTAAAAAATTCGATTATAAAATTCGTTGTAAAGTATTCACTTACCTCTTACCAATTGTAACGTATTCACTTACCTCCTAGTTGATGTGAAGAAGCCGTTAAGCGTCCCGTTTCTAATTTCCGAAGATTTTAAGAGGTAAGAAAGCTGGATTCTTGACTTAACTTTCTTCTCTCGCTGTCTAGTATACTTCCACGAAAGGTTTTTCTTCCATGAAGTTTTCTGGTAGCTGAACCGTCCAATATGGCACGATAACTTAGTGTTGATAGCGATTGCCGACACTGCAATGCTTATCGCGTTGCTGCAATGGGTTTTGTAATTTGGAGTGACCAGTAGCTTTTTCACTGTCTGGTGATGACGGACATGAAACAAAGCGAAGTATATATAGCGTAGCCGACACTTGTTGTTTGTTGATGATCTTCATGTGATCATTACTGCTGCACCTTGCTTAGAAAAAATATAGTGCCTACGTATTCCGAACCAAGCTGTTTACGCTTGTCCAATAGTTCATAATGACGATGATGGTTGCACATTTGCTTCTTCTAACTTCCGGGAACCGTATGAGTAATTTTCAAAACTCTTGAAATAATAAATCCAAACTGCGCTAAGCACCTAAATGTTTAGCAATTACGTTAACTCAAACCATTTATACGAAATGCCATGATTTTGTTAAACCCACGATGCCACCAATAGTTTTGTATTTTATAAGATTTCGTTGATTTATATATCTCTTGTTATCTTGAAAACTGTTAGTTGTGTTGTAGTAGCTTGTAGCATCAACTATCCGTAATGTAGATTATTATTTGAATGGTAGGCAGACATTGGATTCTTCAGGGACGGCGGTGGTAGTCGTCGTTACAGTGTCGGTAGCGGCAGTCCCTTCAGTTGCGGCGACGGTAGTCGCAGAGGAACTAATAACTGTTCCAGTGTCTTATCCAAGACATCTTTGCCAGCGGCCACCGTGCCGTCCACCAATTTTTTGCCATTTTGCAATGTCGACGACACGACGCCTAGTAAATCTCCTAAGGCATTCCTTCCAGGTTTAAGGTATTCAACGGTATCTGTAAAAAAAAAAAACAATAGTATTAGTAGTAGTCCTATCTGCGGGTGCACTTTTCCTACGCCCGTCCTTCAGATGCGCCTTGCAGATCTCATCTTAGAAACTTCCTTAAGACCCCTCCCCACTCCACCGACCTCTACTGTGCACGCGGTGCGGTTGTAGAATTCAGTTCTGCCTGACGTTAGGGACTGCCAACCTTTTAATAGTACATTATGGTACTAGTGTGTAACATTAGTCTTAAGAGAGCCGAGGACGGTAATTATCAATACACACGTGTATCATACGACGTTTTTCAACACTCTTGTGAGTAAAACATCAATAAAAACTCATATTATTCAAAAAAAAAATCGTGTCCAATAGAACAAATAAATTAATGTTCCTATTGCTTGCTCATTTCATGCAACTTCTTATTTAAATAGATAATTTTAACTCGTACGTGTTTAATAAATAAAACTTTCACTCAAATATAACTTTTGTTTTCTCTGTAATAGAAGAAAACTTTTAATTACCCATTTTGTACGTGGCAGAATAGGCGCAAACCCTATGCGCGGAAAATAAAAAAAAAACCTCATCCCTTTAGTCTGTGGCCGATCGCAATGCGCGCGCCTATGAAAACTGATTAATTTTTCCCGCCATAGCGAAACATTTTTCACAACTCGTTTTCACTATTGAATTTATAGTTATTTATTAATTAAAATGTCTACAAGTACTAGTTACGAAGAAAATGATTTAAGAACAACGCCACTCTACCAATTTTTTTTTTTAAACAATCTATAACTCACTAGTGAGTTATAGCAATGAAAAAGTCACAGTTTGATTATGGGTGTCATTCTGTGCCAAATTGCGGTGACCATAGAGCCACTTTATGAGCAAGTGTGTTAAAAAGTATTTTATAAAAGAGTGCAAGAACACTATCTTTCCTCTTTGTCATAGTTGCGTATGTGATTGATATTTAAAACTACAATACAATTACTCATAATTTCGTGATTTTTATTTCAATAATATTTTTTATTCGTTTCATTTTTTTAGGTGAATTGCTTTTGATAATATGCATTTTACTTTCTGTCATATATATTTATGTTGTATATTATCATTATCTACTTTCTTAGCGCAGGTATGCTGGAAGAGATATTTTAACAAATTCACCATTTTTATATATTCTCTTATTCTTCGTCTGTTTTTAAGTGTAAAACTAATAGCTAATAATACAGCCGATAAATTTGTTTATTTTATTGTTTAAACACACGCTAATCTCTGGATCTACCGGAGATTCCACCATAAGATTACAAAAATACTTAAGCATATATAGACCAATTCTTGAGATAGGTTTTTACAAGAAATTTGGGAAATGAAAGAGGGGGCAAATGAAATTGTAGACGGGATCGTCCACAGCGACGCACGGCCACGACCCAATACCGTGGCAAATTCACAAAATTTTGGAAAAAGCTTCAAAACCAATGCTCTCTTCAGACAAGGTGAACACCATTTTCGATACAATTTCCTCCTACACCACAAATTGAATCTGCATTGACGGTTATACTGTATACGCAGTCTCCAGCTGCTTATCGAACCCGAGTATCATCTCCAAATATATGGGAAAGCCAATCAAATACAAGTAGCTTGCTCGACTTGTCAGCGGAATTCGCCAAACGAGATCAACTTTGTGAGATTAGGTTTGCAATCGACTAAAGTCCAAATATACCAACGTTGTTTTACCAATTTTTTTTTGTTGTTGATAAAATAGAAACTCTTCTTCTCAAGAAATTAATTTCATCCATGCCCGACACTTGTTTTTTGATTGAGTTGTCTGTATTTATTTGGCTTTTTGATCTAGAATAAGAGCACAGAGACTGACTCATAAGTCAGTCATCTCTTATTCTTCAAGTAGTGCTGGCTAAGACCCAAACTCGAGTCATATTGGTACGATCTAACAAAAGGGCGTTTCTTATTAAATATCACATAATGTGAAATAAACATAGCAATAATGATTCTTTCTCTTGCATCCTCTTTATCGTCCTTCCAGTGTACAAACACTGTAGCAGGCGTTAGATCCACGAGGGACCTATTTAAAATAAACCAAGGCTCCGAATATCATGGCACATGTATTCAAATAGCACCTAAAATAATTATTATAACCACAAAAGGTGTTGCACTATGAAGTGCCTAGTTAAGTATGAGCTTATCTACTATTCAAGAAGACAAAAGTTTGTCCAAAAAGTGAAACACTACTAAGTGTAAAATAACCTTAATTTGAGAAGACGGTAGCAAAAACCGAAAATACAAAACCAAAGACAAAGAAAGACTTTCGTACTTTTATTGAAGCTAACTCAAAAACTTTTGAGCAAAGTAAATACAATTGATATGGGACCACCGCGCGAGGACTACAACATGTGAGCTAACGCACAAGTTCCGAACTCGGTCCGTCCAAATTTAGATCAGTTAGCTTAAAGACTCGGTCGCCAATTTTAGGGTTACGGTGTTGCTGCATAAAAACAATCATTAAAATATTGTCCATAAACTACATAATTAAGTTTGTACATTTTTTTAATTATCGGTGTACCTATGCAAAGGTTTTCTTCGTTGAAATTCCAATCAGTCAACAAATATCTAATATTTATGGTAATAAAACACCACTCGAGTTACTAAGGGTTATAACTGGTGCTTTGATTCCCGAGATGAGATTTTTGAAGGAATATCTTTGAATTGACAATGTTGTTTCTTCACCGTTATGTCAGCAGTGGTGATGAAATTAAATACACTAAGTTCCTGCCCGGGATTAAACTGGGCATATCACGGCTTCACTTGAGGAAACCAGCATGTCCTAGAACCTAAAATTCGAAGACATATGATATCTGCCAACCCGCAGTAGGACCCCGTGGTGGATTATGGCCCCTGTGGTGGTTTATGGCCCCCTCCCTCACAAAGACGAAGCCTGTGTCCCAGCAGTGGGAACGTTATTGGCTAATTATGCTGCCCGTGCGCCCCTGCACGCTACTCGGAGTGTGCAAGATTTAGACGGAGTACCAATACAAAATATATATAATCCTCTTCACTGTATCCGCTGACAGCGATCCAGACTAAATATATTTCCTTTCATGAGCTGCCAGATGATTAGCAAAGCCAAACTTGGTCCTGATAACCCGGTCACACCGTGTACGTGTGTACAAGTGCTAATCAGCATCATTAGCTTTGGGCGACTTTTGCGCGTTTGGCGCTTCTAGTCTAGGTCTTCAAGATGATTTGTTTCAAAGTTTGTTTCAAATACCACATACCAAAATAAATAGTGTCTTAAAATAGCTAAAATATTTAAAAAAGACTTACCACTTCCTGAAATTCTTACTTCCGCCGCGTGGCCTTCATTACCGGATGCGGAAGAGTCATCTGCTTCAGCGAAGGCTAAAGCCGCCTGTAACAATTTAATTCACTGCTAATCAGATAGTAATATTATGCATCGTGTGTACAGTTAACCCCATGTCCGTGCGTGGTAGCAATTTGATATCGAGAGCGCCTTATGAGGTTTTCGTAGTACAACTGTAACCGTTCAAATGTCACTGCATCAGATTGTTTAGTGTGTTTTTTCGTTGAGTCACGTTTTAATTTTGTAAGAAAAGAAAATCATCCAATGAAACAGTAGTTTTTAAACCAATCAACGTACTTACAGTTGAAGGCAATTTACCTCAGTCAGTCGCGCACTCGGTGCGAAACCAATAAGACGTATACCGCTTAATTACCTGCGCGTGTAAAGTTATTTACGAAATATCTTCCACCTACGCACCGACCTATTCATCAACATGGTGAAATGTGCTAAGTGCGGGAAACTGGTGACGAAAAAAAGTCCGGGCATAGTGTTCCAAGTGCAGTAAATGGATTCATGCATCATGTGCTTCAATAACAGGAGATCAATTGAACGTATTATACTCAACGGATGCCGTTGATTGGAGATGTCGTTCGTGTGTGGGTAATGCTAAACCAAAACGTCTATCCTGCATCTTGCCCGACGTCGAGGACGAAGACATCACAGACACGGAGAACCTTATGGACACCAACAACCCAACGCATTCTCATTGATATAAGGCGATAGGTACGCGACATAATAAAAGAAGAGTTGCAAAGTGCCCTACAGTTATATTCAGACAAAATCGATGAGTATTAACAAAATATAAATGGGTACGAAAACAAGCTAAAAGTAGTCGAAAACCAGAACATTGAGCTGAAAAACAACTAAAAAAACCTAGAACTTAAAAATGAGGTAGTGGAACAAAAACTGAATGCAATGGAACAACGCCAATTAGCCAACAACATTGATATTTGTGGGGTAGCTGAAACAGAAGACTTAGATAGTTGAAAAAACTATGTTCTAAGTTAAACCTAAAATCCGAGGATGTCGTCAACACACACAGGACCTGAAGCCAAAGAAAAAAAAATCCCCCATGTAATAATCGTGACCCTTAAGGAGGGCTGTCGGGATCCATGGCTGCAAGTCGCTAAGACTCAAATAATTACTGGAAAAGACCTAGGTTGTGGTGAGGATAACAAAATATGGCTCGGGTCTAGTATCGTTTGGCAAAAGTTTTGGGGTAAAAAGGGTTGAAGATGGTAGGGGTGGGTTCCCTGACTATAACGCTACCACTCTTATTACAAGGTAATACGTATTTTTCGAGAAATTAATAATAAATGTTTCTAACCTCAAATTAGATTACAGCGTAACGAAACGTTAAAATCGGCGATCGACAACCAAATCTGTACTAGTGTATTGTCTGTGGTGTAAAATGTCGTGCAAAATCGATAAACGGAACGTAAAAAAAAAACACTATTTGCGTCATGTGTCAGTGTCATTTGTTTACGTTCATTCCGTTTCTCCCAGAGTTGTGAGAAGTTAGTGTACCCCTACTTCATGGTTAAAATAGGTCGACATTGTTCCAAAACCGAATCGGGGCACCCCGACTCCACGTAGTCTTTTGGCTCCTACCCCTAGAGTGTTTATAAAAATCCGGAGGCGCGAAGGGAGGGCAATCCCCCGCTGTAACAAAGCATACAACATGGGTGCCCATCCTTTGTTACGCAAGGGCGAAGGGGTTGCACTTCCCGCAGCGCCGGAGACGTTAGAAAAGCGACATTTAAGTGTTTTGAGGTTAGGTTACAATAATTAGTTTTTCTCAAGAACGGTGCGTTACCTTTTCATGGTAGTGGTACCAGGGGGGACGGAGCACCCCCCTCCATCCCCCCCACCCCCTCCTCCTGCCAAACGATACTAAACTTTAACCCAAAATATACCTCAGAAAAAGTTTATCACCCACAACGGCCTACCTACTTTGGGCAACGAAGACTGCACTGAAAGGAACTAATAAATGTAAATTCGTATGGTGTAAGAACGGACAAATATTAGTAAAAAGGTACGAAAAGGGAAAAACCTACAATATTCGATCCGAGAAGGATATACAGAAGCTCGCCTCTGAATTTAAAAATAATCAGGATATATGTAGCCCAATCACATTAATATTAAGTTTCCCCTTACCAATCTAATTAACACCAAAAATGGATGACACTTATGTTAACATAAATGAAAATACGAACAAACACTGGAATGAATACACGGATGAATTACCTGATATATACAACACAATAACAATGCTTCACGTAAATATCAGATCAATGCTGAAGAATTTCGCTTCACTCGAATACATCATCATGAACTGCCCTCAAACTACACTTGGGAGCAAATAAATCGAGCCACTTCCTTTTTCACGCATTATGGTTATTATTTTTGGTATTATGGAACGCATCGATTCGAAACATATATCGCCTAAAAGGGTATTTAATAACCTTTACAATGAGGGTAGTTAGTTGTCAAAATTTCATTTTAATTAAAGTTTAAAGGGTAGAATAAAATTATCGCATTTAATTTGCTTATGACATTTTATTGTACTCTGTTAAGAAAAGATTAAATTTGAGGTTTTTGTTAATCATACCCATATTACTTGTTATTGTTGTCTTTATTTAGTTAGTCTGTGTAATCAAAATAACCTGATAAAATGGATACTACACCGACGGAAGCTGCCCAAGTTGTAGCTTTACTTGAGGTTGGACACGGACAACGTGAAGTGGCACGCAGACTTCATTTGAGTCGTTCAAAGGTACAGCGGGTATACCGCAGGTATCTGGAGACTGGTGCTTTTGTTCGGCGACCTGGAACTGGCCGACCACGGGCAACAACAGAACGTGACGACCGCTTTATTGCAACCAATTCGTTGCGCGACCATGGACTTAATGCTGTTCAGCTACAGCAAGCGTTACGTGACGTTCGAGGTGTCGCAATCAGTAGGTGGACAGTGAGACGAAGACTAAAGGAACGAAATTCAACATCACACAAACCAGCAACTGGCCCAAAATTGACTGTAGCTCATCGCCGATCTCGCTTGGAGTTTGCTCGAGAACACATTAATTGGACGTTAGAAGACTGGAGGTCAGTTTTGTTTTCTGACGAGTCAAGAATCTGTCTTTTTAGCAATGACGGGAGAAACCGAGTGTATAGACGTCCTGGTGAAAGATTTGCCCAATGTTGCATTCGAGAAACTGTGAGTTTTGGTGGTGGTTCTTGTATGGTGTGGGGAGGAATTTCTCTAGACGGAAAAACGGAACTTGTCTTCGTCGACCCCGCCAACGATGGCAGTGGTAGACGTGGATTAACAGCTGACCGATACATAACTGACATTCTTGAAGACCACGTAATGCCGTATGCTGGTTTTGTCGGAGAAAATTTCTTGTTTATGCATCACAATGCGAGACCTCATACCGCGCAGATCGTTACGGAATACTTGTCTGCGATCGGGATTCAACAAATGGTACGGCCAGCACGAAGTCCCGATTTGAACCCGATCGAACACCTATGGGACGAGCTAAAACGGAGAGTCCGAGCCAGGGTTCCCGCTGTTTCATCCATTCCCGAGCTTAAAGTCGCTGTGCTTGAAGAGTGGGAGAACATACCACAATATGTCATCGTAACTCTGATCAGATCGATGACTAATAGGCTACAAGAATGCATCAGGGCACGGGGGGGGGTAATACCAGTTATTAAGAATATTTTTTTTGCAATAATTTTGTTTTTTATTGTTTTTATGGACTGTTTTAGCCCTACTAAATTTTCTATCAAAATTACCATTTTTCTTGCAGAGCCAATAATTTATCATTCAATAAGGTAATATTCAATAATTTACCCTCATTGTTAAGGTTATTAACTTAACTTTTAGGCGATATATAGTTCGAATTGATACGTTCCATATTCCCAAAAATATTTACCATTTTACGTGAAAAAAGGTAGTGGCTCGATTTATTTGCTCCCAAGTGTATTACTATATTACTATACTGACTGGACTAAATTATTGTTCGAGCTTGTGGATTACGACATGAATACTCAGTTGCGTGATTCTAAGAAGGGAGGTGGAGTCATCGTATATGTGCATAAGAGCATTTGCTTCACCAGACTACATTCGCGTACACATAACTTCGAGTGTATAACCGGCGACCTAAAAACGGACAATTGTTCAACGATTGGTTTTGTGTGCCATGTATAGACCACCTGATATGAATAAGACCCTGTTCATCGAGGAGTTGCATAGTCAAATTAATACCAGCAATAAACAATGTCGTTCTGCTTAGGCGACATGAATATCGATTTGAAACAAAAAACTTCTATAACTAAACTTTATTTAAACACACTCTGTGAAATGGGTTTTGATTCCGAAATAAACCAGTTACTCGAATAGATATGCGAGGTGAGTGCATAACAAAATTGTTTTTTTTTTTATGTATGTATGGCATCTCGTAGTTGACCTTGAGAGGTCGTGACTACTTAACCGGACTATCCTGGGGCTGCCTTAAGCGGACTCAAAGCATCCAGCCAGGGGCGTAAAACTACTTACATTACTAAGCGAACGCTCGCTAAGGGCACCCCCTGTGGGGTACGGACCTCGGCTTAGGGCGTCGCTGACGGGAGGACAGCAAGATGGGACAGGCTGGATCAGATTTTGTTGATTATTATTATCTTGGGAATTTAAAGCTACAGGCTCAGCTACGGCGCGGGCTGGCACTTCGTCGAGCAAGGGTCGGGGGGGACAGTTACGTCGTGATCTTCGCGAGGAACCTCGGCGGCGAGGTCGGAATGTCGGTCTGTGTTTGTGCACTGTACTGGTGGCCCTACTGCTCTCCTGAATGAGAGTTATGTGGTCATAGGGGTCGGTGAGGACATGCTTGGGACGGCGGACATGACTGATGGAGGAGGGAATATAGCTAGCGGCCTTGACAACCAGAGGGTTGCGGTGATTCGCGGCGGTCTCGAAGAAACGCTTTGAAATGCGTTTCATGAACTGGCGGATAGTGGGGATCTTGAGGTCGACGTGGAGGATTTCGTTGCGAACGTACCAGGGGGAGCCTGTAATCCTACGGAGGAACTTGTTCTAGAGGGTCTGCATTCTATTGAAGCGATGGGGCTTGGCGTGTGCAAAGACTGCACTGGCATAAGTTATGATCGGGCGGATGCATGCTGTGTAGATACGCAATTTGCACTTTAGTGACAATTTGATACGTGCATTTAGGACGAAGTGGAGTCTACCTAGAGCGAAGGCGGCGCGCGAACGAGCCGCCTTAATGTGCTCTGAAAAAGAGAGGTGTTCATCGAGAATCACACCTAGATATTTGGCTCGCTTCTCCCAAGGGATCGGCTTGCCGAACATGGTGATCGATCGATTAACAAAATCATGTATAGATCATATATTTATACGAAGTGTCGACTACCGCACCGTCCAAACAGCTGTTATAAAGAATGCGTCCACGACATGCGAATAGCCGACCTCTTCATAACCGGTTGCGCGCTAGCGGACAATAAATTTCTAAACAAAGCTAGTCAATATAAAATCATAAGCAAATTAGATAATAGTAAGTTGCAAAGTGAGTTAAGTAAGATTAACTGGAGTTTGGCCTTGGATTCCGAGAACCCTAAAGATATTTTATGTTTAATATTAGATATTTTTTCCTATATGATAACTGTAACTATGATGTAAAAATAAAACTTGGGAAAAGACAAATGTGTAAATGGAAAAGTAGCAGAGTACATAAAATGTGTGTAAAAAGAGATCAACTATTACAAATCTGGCTTAAAGGTCAAATCAATCTGGCAAATAGGCTAATATACAATAAATACAGAAATAAAACTAATAAGCATATTATGTAAAGAATAATTATTTTTTTAAAGAGATAAAATCTAATTTTTATAATACAAAAAAGGTATGGGGAACCATTAACAACTTATGTGGGAAAATCAATAGATCAATAGATGACATAATTATGAAACATTTTAAACTATTGCCAATCATTGTATGTAATAAGTTTGCGTCTGAATTCAGAGATAATGTTAACAATACATGCAAATGTCAGTGTAACACACCTATTTTAGATGTTGAGTCTTACATCAATAATTGTAACTTATCTATTAGATTACGGAAGGCCAATGAAGACATTGAATCCTCTATTATAAAACACTTAAATGAGAAGAAGTGCCCAGGTTTCGACGGTATCAGATTCAAAGACTTAAAATACATATATATGTAAATTACCCCCGTTATAACGCATCTTATTAACACATGCATTGCCACATCCTTGTACCCTGATCATCTCAAGGTTGAAATAGACCTATCCATAAAAATGGTTCGTACACAGATGTTAACAACTACAGGCCTATAACTATTTTATCATGTATTGATAAGATAATTGAGAGGGATCTCGGACTAGAAATTAACAAATTTTTGAAATCAAATGAGGTTATTAATGAGAAACAGTACGGCTTTCAAAAAAATAAAAATACCTCACAATTATTATCTAAGTTTAGTGGTCAACGGGTACCTGAACAATCGTGAACACGTACTTGTTGTCCTCATTGACTTTAGCAAAGCTTTTGATTGTTTAGAATATAAGACACTATTTAATCAATAACAGCAGAATGGTATACGGGGTCCATTCTTGGAATGGTTTAAAAACTACCACAGAAATCGCTTTACGTCGGTGTATGTCTCAGGTTCACTAAGTTGCAAGATTCCAACCGATAAAGGCACAGCACAAGGTTCGATTCTCGGGTCGACCGAATACTTACTGTACGTGAACGACATGTGTAACATTTTCACGGAAGGCTCCGTGTACCAATTTACTGACGATACATGTTTGGTTGCTGCACACAAAGACATACGGGAGGCACAGAGAGTGATGCAGAGTAACTTCGACCTCTTATGTAAGTGGACTCACGACGTTGGCCTTGTAATTAATGCGAAAAAAACCAAACTACTGCATATACACTCGTCTTACCTGATGGCGTCTTGTGTGCCTTTTGTCGTTGCCCATGAGCATCTGTGTCTTCACCGTCCCGTCACAGCGTGTAGTTGCCAGAAATTAGAGTTGGTGACCCAACATATGTATCATGGTGTGATAATAGATAGTAATTTCCACTGGCGGCCGCACATTGACCATGTATGTAATAAGCTTAGGTCAATATTAGCAATGTTATCAATACTTAAGTATAAACTACCCTATAGAACACTAAGAACATTGTATTTGGCACTGGCCGACTCCATTATTGATTACGGCTTATGTAGCTACGGGCGTACATAAGACTTACGTCGAGGACATTTACAAGTTACAGTACGCATTTTGAAAACAATTGTACCCACTAGAATTAAACATGAATTCCAAGATAATGCCACGGGGTTATTTAAGCACTGCCAAATTGTAAATGTCTTTGACAAGGTACTTATACGTGTTATAAGTGAGAATTACCATTATTTAAGTAACATGCGTAAATACGTAAGACCAAAGTCGTTGCGTGTTTTGACCTACTTACCCACATTTATCGAACCTAAATCTAATAACGCTTAAGGAACGCGGAAGTGGGAATCCATTCTACCATCATATATGAACGATTTACCCATTGAAATTTGTAATGTAATGAATGCGAAGAACTGCTCGAAGGTTTTAAAAAGATACTTTCTGGATTGCAGTGCGATCTAGAAAAAATGTACTGAACAAACTGTCATGTATAGTTGATTCCTAAGTTGTGGCACCGAGTTGCCGTGTCTGGCCATACCGCTGTTAAACCCGCGACGGTTTGTGTGGTATTTTTGCATGATAACAAATGTAAACTATTTCTTTTGATCATTAAAAAAAACTGTAAATTGTAAAAAGAACGATGCCGTTCCGCGAAATATAATATTGTATTGTTTTTGACTATTGCACTGCACTGCGAGCTCGAAATGAACTCCTGGTTTTTAATTTGGGAATTAGGAATTATGATCTTGTCATTGTTTGACAAAATTACAACTTTTATATCTTGTCGTCCGTTCTCTACGCTAGCATTTCCTAAGGTGATTTCTTCAGTTTACTGAGCCCGCGCAATTCAAAATTCTCAATTCATCGACCGGATGTTAGGGTAAGATTCGCAGACTGTACATACTTGACTGTGATGAGTAAGCGTTTTACACGTCTGTGAACTTCATTCTAACGCGTTTAAAGGTCATATTTGTATGCGACGCTTACTTAGCAAAGTAATTTCAAAGTGTGATCTGTGAATCTCGCTCTTAGCAGCTCCATTCTAAGCAGAAGTAATCAACGAGCCGGACGTTTTTAAATTGATAAGAAGGAAAATTTACTCACGATTGCGACGACCAATAACAGAGCTGTCTTCATTTTCGAAGATAATTAATTGTCACAATCTTTGTCTTAGCACGTCTTTGTAACTCGATGATGAGCAACTTGTAACTTCGGTCACAGAACGCAGCCTTTTATATGATCCGAATATTAGTATAGCTCTTAGTTTACACCTGCGCAAACACGGGACCGAAAAGTAAATTGAAACGTAATTAATTTATATTTGACACTTCCTGTTGACTCAGGACGGTTCTAAAGACAAAGAAAATGTTGAACATGTTTAAAAGACGATTAACGTAAAAAAGTTAATCGTCTTTTAAACATGTTCATGTTTCGCGTTTTTGTTAATTTTAACTTGACAGAAAGTTGAAAAAAATACTTGAAAACGATTTCAAAATGCTTCAGCTGGATGCAAAGTTATAACAATTTGATGGGTTTGCTGTATACCTTTTTTTTTGGGTGGGAAATCATCAAATGACTTCTCCCGCTCTGTGTGGAGCAGGAGGGCGTGTCAGACTTTTACTGACTTAAACCCACCCGTGTTCCTTCAATTGCCTGTGCCAGGGCCATGGTATCTTTTTCGAACAATCCGCGACTCTAGCGGCGTTACTGCTTCGCAGAAGGAGGTGACGGCTCCCATTCGCTCTCACTCCGTATCTTGGCCTGGATCAGGGCTGGACGCGAGAGATCGCCGCCGCCGATCGCCTTCGTGAGGACACGGCGGTGCTCCGCCCAAGCTGGGCATACCCCCACCGTATGCACACAATGGTGACACCCGGGCGTTTTCTTCCGCCTTATACGAACAGGAACCTCCCGAAACAACTTTTACTCCCTAAACAAGAACCGAAAATTAAGACCAACGTAGAATTAGCATTAAAAAATTAAGATTAAAAACATTTAGGTTTTTGTAAAGAAAACGTTAAAAAATTTCTAAGTCCAAGGTAGTTTTTTTTTTTGCATTTTGTGTAACGTTATATATTCATAAAGTAGGACGGAGCCTAATAAAGTTTAGATCAACTGAAAACAATTAAAAAATGCTCCACCTGGATGCTAAGTTATAACGACGAACGCTGTATGTTGGATTTTGTCGGTTAGTGAAAAAAAATTGACCTTCAATATTTTCTTATTCAAAAACTTCCAGTACAAAAAATAAAACAATAACGGAAATAATAACAATTTAATCTCGTAAAAATACCCTTGAGTGTATTTTTACATACGTTATAATATTTACCCGGTCACACTTGCTTCACAGTTTGCCTAGCGAATGGTTTTTCTTTCACTGTTTTTTTAAAATTCTGTCTGTAAAAAAAAGCATTTGACGATTTTTATGTTAAAACAAAAAATGTCATGCGAGCAGTAATTAGTTTTATACACAAAACACTTTTTTTGTACAATTAAACTTGCTTTTACTGCAAAAATAACATAACATAACATCACGCCTCGTTTCCCCGAAGGGTTGGGCAGAGGTGTACCTATAGTACACCCACATTTCGCCAGTTATGTTTAGGTCCCATGTAATAGGGGGCGAACCTATTGCCATCAACCGGGCACAAATCCAGACTCCGGGCTGCTACTGAGAAATTCCAGATAGAATAACCCAATAACACGATGCCCGACCTGGGAATCGAGCCCAGGACCTCATGCTCAGCAGTAGCGATTGCGACCACTAGACCAACAAGACAGTCCACTGCAAAGGTGATTGAATAAATTTAACGATGTCGGGACAGACAGACAGACTGAAAGCGGGTGTACTATACCAAATCGAATGACAAAAAATCGAATATCAATTGATAGACCACTATAAATCGAATGTCTAAATACTCGAACGTTCATAATACCGAATAGTTAAAAAATCGAACATTCAATATATCGTACACTCAATACATCGAGTGTTCAAAATATCGAATATTTGTTTGATCGAGCGTTCAAGAATCACATTTTAATCCGTGTTAATTTTAATAGTGTTTGCCTTACGGTAAGGCAAACACTATTGTTGTTGTAACTTTTTTTTTTGTTTTTTTTTTTGTGCTTCACGAACTGTGTGCAAATAAGTATTTTTCTTTGTTTCTTTCTTTCTATAACTTCGATTTTATTAGTATGTCAATATTCTGACATAAAATTTTGTTTGTTATAAATTCCGAAATACTGTATTATGTGCTTTGTTCACCAGTAAAGATTTTAGTCATTTCATAAGCTCACATTCGATTCCTTGATTGTCTGTGATAAGCAATTAAATAGGTATGGCGCCATGCAAAATACACTTTTAAAAATTAATGCTGTGTGGGACCTTGTTAAGCATAGGCTATTTTATCCCGTCGACTTCGGTTATTTATGTCTGACATATTTTTTTACAAATTTGGGTTGGTCTTACCAAATACAGCAACCTCAAAAATGTATAAGGATGGAAGAGTCAATTTAAAAAAAAAAATGGTTTACATGTTCTACGAGTATTACCTGTGAACCAAACAATGTCCTGATCCTGTCATTCAGGTTCATTAGAAAACCAGCGTCAGACTGCATCTGTTTGGCATTAATGCTGAAATGAACTCTTTGGCGCAGCCGTGAGGCACACACTATTGTTGTTCTCTTTTTAAATTAGTATTTGGTGCTTTACGACCTGCGTGCAAATTAATATTTTTCTTTCTTTCTTTATACACTTTTTCTGTTTTGAAAATGATTTGCCTATTGCTTAAATTTCTCAAAAAATTATATCTCATACAATATATTCATATCTCAACATTGAACCCACCAAGCCATGATGTGCTGTGACTAAAGCGTCCACACGTATCACTGAGGTAAGTTAATGTTTTAGGGCATAAGCAGACTTATTAATTCGTTCGGTCAACTCCTCCGTGTGGGTATTCCAATCTTATTTATTGTCAATTGTTAAACCTAGGAATTTAGATGTGTTATGCGTTGGCTGTCATAGTGTATTATATTTATTGTGTTTGAACGTTGGAAAAAAAAACAGTGTTTACATCGTGAAATTTGTTTTTTTTATTATTTATTTATAGAGTTGTATTATCTTTTTTATTTCGGGCCACTGTCCTTTCGCGCAAGTGCATTCGCGCAACTGTCCTTTTGCGCACAAGTCCTTACGTGCAAAAGTCATTCGCGGAAATATCTTGTCGCGCAAGTTCAATCAATCAATCAAGCATTACTTTTGTTTGTTGTTGGTTCGAGCAAGTGTCGTTCACGGAAATGTCTTTCCCGCAAGTGACCCAGATCCTTCTAAAGCATAGGATTAAAAATATGAGTCCAAAAAGCAGTCGGTATGTTTTTGTTTACGTTCAGACAGCGTCACTACGTGGGGACCCCTTAGTTTAAAAGACAGTTGAAAATCCAGTGCGTGAAAAAATCCCGCAGCGATAATTTACGGACGTACCGTGCGAACGTGGTCGTATAGCTATTTACTTTTTGAACGTCATTGCGTGCAGATATTTATCCAATTGCTACTACGTATGTGCAAAGTAAATAATAATTAGGTTTAATTTCAATCATGCATAAAGTGAGGAAATATAATTAATACGCAAGTTGCTCTTGCCTGTAACTAAATATATACTGAATGTATAATTTCAAACCTTCTTCAGATCATGGTCTTCCCGCTCTTCCACGGCAGTTCCGTTTCGTCGTTGTAGCGTGAAAGCGTAACAAACAAATGAACAAACAAACTTACTTTTGCAATTATAATATTATATTATTTAGTTAGGATTACTGAAATAATTGATAGTAAAGTAGGTATGCACTTCTTTTAATGTAGATAGCACAGCGAGGTAATTGCGTGACACGATTACAAATGCCTTCCACTGAAACAGTTCAACTTCACTAATACGTTAATTTATGTTGTTGAGCAGACAATTTTTTGAAACCGCAGTGGATTTGGAATTTTCTTCAAAATCCTTCGGATTATGTGTTACGCAATGGGGGTGCAGGTTTCCTATGTACTATAAACTTTACCAAACTGTTGAGTTTGGTAAAGGGACGTCAGTCTGTTGAGTGACGAGTTCCGACCAGAGTAGTTAACGCAACAGAAAAAGAGAAAGCATCATACAAATGCACAATTAATGTTTCGTTAGTATAAAACTTTAAAGCTTTGCTGCTGTAGCGCGACGTAGTAATGGGGAAGGCAACTGTCAAAGTGGCGCTGTATACGATTGTTCCAAATTATCTGTCAAGTTGTATAGCATCTTATAAAATATGTTCACAAATAACATAGAAATTACAAAGTGTTGTGTAATTGGGTGTTAAAACGTAGGCCAACACAAATTTCCAATAAATCGTATTAAAAGAAGAAAGTGGATAGCTGCCGTAAGGATTAAAAACTGAGCCTACTAGGACAACGAGGTTATGTCGAGATCATTTTCATGAAAATGATTACCAAACATTAAGTGTGAGTGGTGGGTGTTTTAAACGATAGTTCTTCTATTTAAGCTAGTATCTATATACCTAAATTGTTAACATTACATAATATCTTTAAATACTTATCATTGTTCATCTTGTTTTAAGGTTTGCCCTGTGTACACAAACTTTTAAAGAAAGAAGCAGTACCAAGTCTCTTTTCATGGAACCAGAAAAGGATATCAGCCAGTGCTAGTGTGAGAGACGAAAGACATGCTAAGAGAAACATTCAAAAGAATCTTTTCCAACATCTTTCAAGCAATCAAAATCCACATTGTTCTATTTCTCGAGAGTGTATCACAAATAAAACTCATAAATAACTTTTAGGTGTCTTTATTATATTATAATAATCTTCATACAGATATTTATTCATAATTTCAGCCTTTATATTGTTATTGTAACATAATCTAACTTTGTAATATGTTTTCTATGAACAACTCATCTTTTTCAATATAAATAAATTACAGAATTTTCTGCCACTGCAGTACATTTGTCCTTGTACTTGAAAATCATATAGGCAGGTTTTTTTAAATAGTAATTCCCCATTTTGACTCTGTATATAAGGTACAGATTCAGGGCTAATAAGTCCGTTTCTGCTTACATGCCATGCCATGCCATGCTACGCCATGCCATGCCATGCCACCCTGGTCATCTATCTTGATGTCAACTTGATAGTTGAGTTTTTTCATTGTCTTCTTGACAAATCCTTTTATATAAAAGTGATCATTGATAAATGCGGATCTTATCAATATGAGGAATCTGTCTTCATATAATTTTTCTGATGCATCTGTTTTTTGTTGAATCTTCAAAATGACAGAAATATTTCGTATTAGTAAAATAGGAACTACTAACCATCACATAAAATAAAACCGATAAGAAATATTCTAATACATTGTCTTTCAAGCGGAGGTAAAATAGAGTTAATATTTATGTCATGGTACGTCTCCAATGGTATGATAGAGGGTTCTGTTGGATTTGGAGAGAGTTGTGGTGTACTAAAGTTAAAGTTTTTGTCATACAGCTCTTACCTGGAAAAATATAACCAATTATTCATCTCTCTTTAACTCCAAAAGTAAAAAGAACTATTACTTAAGTAAAGTTATGCATTAGTTAAGCTGTTGTAAATATAATCCTGAATTTTCATTCAATAATTTTAACTTATATACATACAAAACATGACAGTATTCACCAACAATATAAAATTTAAAAATTTATAATAAATATGCATACTAACGACTACCAAGTTATTTAATTATAAAATTATTCGTTCAAACATTGTAAGCGTATTGATTTCAAAGGTCTACGTTGAACTAGGTCTAGGCAAACAGCTCCTAAAAATTTTTTTTCAAGAGTCCTACCTTTCCACTTAATCAGCTTTTCTACGTTTAACAGACGCCCCTCTTCTCTTTAACTCGGCTTTAAGTTCAAGCAAGCTCCAAGTAGAATACATTTTCGCGTCCATGTTATCAAATAAACTACACCAACCGCCCACAATGTTCGTTTTTTTCGTTTGTTTACACGATTCAAGAAATGTCATACTGACGCCATTGATAACAACTGTACGCAGCGCCATCTGAGATTAGCTTTAACTTGCCATCCCCATTCGGAAACACGAAGATTACCGAAGCGCCTATCTTTTCCTTTTCTGTTTTGACTTTACAGTTTCGAGCATAATTACGCAAGATTCAAACACGTATTTCTACTTAAGTAGGTATTTATAGTTTTTAGAAAGAAGATCCCCTGGGCATTGCCATTTTAATATAAAAACTGTTTGCGGCGAGCGATGAAACATTCAGTCAATCGAAGGAGGGATAAAAAAAAAGCATTTGTGATAAAAATCTTAAGTCATACAAATTTTCTGAAACATTTTAGTTCTACAATGTAACTACAGTTACGAGCGAGCATACATATGTATCTACGGACAGCTCCGCAATAATATCGAATTCATTATTCATCCATATATCTGTCGCCAAAATAACGGCAAATATATGTAATCACATGTGAAAGACGTAAATACAACTCTTAAAATGCAATAAAATCGGACATTTCTTGCGTCATTTATATCTGCATACTCAGTTTAATTCAAAAGAATGTGATACCTCGTTGAGATAAAATAAAAAAACCGACAGCACTTTGGGTAGCATAAATCAATGTAGTGCGATCCGCCATTGCATTCAGACACGCTTGCACTGTAAGCGGAAATTATAATTTTGCGCTGAGCGCTATAAATGCCGCTGCCACCATACGTTCGGAAGAACTTCTGGCGAACGAGATCCTGGCATTCCTGCAGTACCAGCTGGATGTCGTGGACGAGGTCAGTGTGATCCAGATCTGTACATCAAACTTAAATGAAGAAGAGATACGCAGGGCATATACCGAATGTCCCGCAGGAGGGATGCAAAGGGAGAGAGGATTCTCCAAGACATCATAAAAGTGTAGAAGGAGACCGACCCGGACGACGTGCCGTCTTTAGTGGCTAAGGATTTGCGCAAGTTGCTCCCAGTCACGTTCGACCACGTCGACGTCACCAGGCTGCTATGGGACATCACAACCCTAAGATCAAGCCTGATCGAGATGCAGTTGAAGTTAGAAGCATCGCAATCCACCATCAGTGATCTACGTACTGGAGTAGCAGATTTACGCAAGACGGTATGTAGGTCACACGAGCCAGCTTCTTACGTCAACATACGTCACTGCGCATTCAATGCGTCGCAGCTGGTGGATTTACAGTCAACAATTTTCGACTCGTCGCCGGGCGCCATCACATTGCAAGCGATGCATAACCGCGCCCCGCCCTCTCCGAGTCCCCCATCGTTGGTACGCTGACGTGCTTACTCGGCTGCCGTTATTAAAGCTCCCGTAAAGCATCAGCGGCAACCTAATAATACGAGGGGTGCCCAAATGCCCTGGTTCGAAGCTCGTTACCACCGTTAAAAAGCCAAGGACAGGCCGATGAAGAAGGCTTCATTCTCGTCGAGAAGAAGAAAAAGAAGAAGAAGCCTGCTTGTCGCAATCAGTGTGGTACGGCATTGACTGGTCCCGACAAACTCAAACTTAAACTCAAATCATTTATTTCGATTAAACCATTTACAGGCACTTTTGAATTGTCAAGGAATCGGTCAGTCAGAAATATGAAGCTAGTTGCCCATTCCAAAGCGCAGTAGGTACCTATGGAGAAGAACGGGCAAGAAACTCCATGGAGACTCTTTTAAATAATTTTGTTGTTACATCGATTAATGTTGACACTATAAGTGAGAACGATGTACAAAAACCGTACACGTTAAAAGCGTCCAGAGTGCAGCAAAACATAATTAAAAACAATCCAAAAAAATAATTATTAAATAAGCTGTGGCAGCTAAGAGATGACCAGTCCCAACTGACGGCGCCCGTTCACGAACATGACGCATGGATCAGCACCATTCAGCTCAACCATTTTGAAGGGAGCTAAATAATCCGACACACGCGCCACCGTCAGCGAGACATTTGAGTGAGCATGATATAGTATCAGCCGCCAGGGCACATTCAAGTCAATCTACATGTTGCTGCGTCCCGCTATTCCATCGACGAAGCTGTACGTGTCACGTTTACATAACACCACGAAAGTAGAAGGGGTCGTGGAGTTCATAAGGACGAAGACCAGTTTCACCTTGAGAGTCGAGAAGTTGGAGTCGCGCCATAAGATTAACTTCAAATCTTTTGTGGTGCGGGTTCCGACTCATCCCCTGGAAATTTTCATGAAGGAGGAATTTTGGCTGACGGGTGTCGTGTATCGGCGTTTTCGCGGAAGGCTACACGACACCATGACTCAGCGCAATACGTCGCCGACCCAACGAAGTAAATAGATGATTTTGTGTTTTTGTAATTATGTATGATATGCTATTAGGTATTTATGTAATGGGTCTTTGTTACCTGAATTAAACGAATAATTATAATTATTATTATAAAACCTGACAATTTAATGTTTAGAATTTTCATGCAATTATGCATATTGCAAAATAAATTATACGTACTACTGGCAGCATAAATGTCTGCCACTGTAACGTGTCTGCAAGAGCAGAGAAATAAAAAAAAATAGAAGGAGGTGAGGTAGTTTATTTAAAAAAAGTTTTAACTCTAGCAGCAAGCTAGCGTGAGTTCACGATTTCGAGCGTGTGTTAAATTCTAGCCCGCCAAAAATAGCAAAAAAATGCCCGACATAAACTTATTGTTTTTCACTTTTCTAATTATTTTGATTAAGTATTAGAAAATACAGAAAAGTTACTAACCAGTAAATATTTTTTTTAAATATCTTATAGCAACCTCTAAAAAGGTATATGTCCGAACGCGGTCGTGTCACACAAACCAAATGACGCGACGCTGTTGCATCCCCGGTCCCCGCGCCGTGCTGCGTTGCTCGTTGACGACGTCGTAGTGTGGTTTTATTGTATGTGTGTGAACAATGGTTTTTCGAGAGTTTATTTGTGTAGCTTTAATTTCCTTATGAAGCAGCTGTTTAGTCTGTATGTAACCTAAATATTTGTAATTCCCGTTTTCGTCTAATGATTCTATGGTGTCACCAGTCTGCATGTGGTATGAATGTGAATAAGTTTTGCCCGCTCTGATTGAATCAATTTTACATTTGTCAATCTCAAACTCCATAGCAATATCATTTGAAAATTGTTTAGTATAGTACTTAGCATTAGCTATTTCATATAAGTCGTCTGGTGATGATGCGTACAATTTGATATCGTCCATATAGAGCAGGTGGTTTATTTTACAATTTTGCTGGTCAGTCAGTATGTCAGTCGTTGTATCACTATATTGAAGTTGACCTGGGCTTTGAGGCATTGAGTATATTTGAAAGCGTATTTAATGCTAGACAGAACCACAGTGGGCTGAGTGAGTCTCCTTGGAATATCCCTCACTGGATCTTAATGTGTTCTGTCTCAGCAATTCCTGTGGATGTGTGAAAGATAAACTTAGTTGAATCCCTGCTCGAGACACAAACATTGTTCATTCCAAATGCAACATTAATTAATTCCTAAAATGGGTCTTATTTATAAAACACAGACATTATAACTACAAGAACACACTGTCACACAAAGAAAGGAAAACTGAAAAAAAATGATTCTGCTCTTGCACAGTATCTAAGTGCGGCCAATTAATATCATTTTAAGTTTATGCTGCTACTCTAGTTTTAATAATAGGTCGATCTATATACGATCACGGAGAGTTGCTTAGTAAAAAAAATGTGACACAGACGTCTGAAGGGATATGAGGAACTTTACACGCTGGTGTAAAGTTCACTCATACTCTTGGAAAAGGGAGGATCCTCCGACCAGATGGATGTCGTATCTGGTGGGCAACTGCCCGATGATTTTTTGTTTGTTTGTTTGGCATCTCGCAGGTCAACCTATGAGGTTGTCGTCTGTTTAAACGGACTTGCCTGTAGTTGCCCTAATAAATTAAGGCCTCCAGTCAGGACTTAAACTTAAATGCTAACTAAAAACTAGGCGACTTCACGCTAACGGCACCCTCTGTGTGGTACGAACCTCGGCTTAGGGCGTGCGAGGCGGACTGGCTCGAGCAAGGGTCGGGAGGGGCGTGGATTTGGGCGTCGCGGCGGGCCTCGGCGGCGAGGTCGGTAGGACGGCGGCGAGATCGGTAGGACGGCGATCGGGTTTTGGGCTTAATTAGGGTGCTGGTGGCCTTACTACTCTCCTGGAGGAGGGTAGTGGCGTCATCGGGGGCGATTAAGATATGCCTTGGTCGGCGTCTACTACTAATGCGGGAGGGAGTATAGCGGGCGGCCGCTGAAATCAGGAGGTTTGAATGTTTGATGCCACAGTCGAAGAAACGCTTAGATAAGCGTTTCATGAACTGGTTTATGGTTGTCATTTTAAGGTCGACTTGAAGATCTATGTTTCGGACATAGTAAGGGGCACCCGTAACCCTTCTGAGGAAACGGTTCTGGAGGGTCTGCATCTTATGGAGATGACGTGGGTGAGCGTGCGCAAATACAACGCAGGCATAGGTCATAATAGGTCGGATGACTGCGGTATAGATGCGCAGTTTGCATTTAACGAAAGTTGCTTCGGGCTGTCAGTATTAACTGGAGTCTACTAAGAGCAAAGGAGGCGCGCGCGCGAACCGCCTTGATATGTTCCTTAAAGGTAAGGTTCTGATCTAGGATCACGCCTAGGTTACTTGGCTTGCTTTTCCCAAGGGATCGGCTTGCCGTACATAGTGATCGGACTGGGAAGGGGGAGGGGGAATCGACGACATCTCGAATGAGAACCACCTTACTCTTATCGGGGTTGACCTCGATTCTCCATTTCCGGAACCAAGCGCCTAAAACGTTTGCAGAGGTTTGGAGAGTACGAGCTATAGCGTTAAGACAGTGACCGGTATAGTAAACGGCAGTGTCGTCAGCGAAGAGAGCCAACTGAGCCTTTTTACTTTTTGGGATATCGCTGGTGAACGGTGTGAAGTCGAGAGGAGATAGTACCGAACCCTGAGAGACACCGGCGCGAACAGGATGAGGGGACGAGAGTGCTCCCTCGATGCGATAGCGAAAGGTGCGATTCGACAAAAAATCACGTAAAATGAGCACGAGACGATCTGGCACTCCTAGTTGGTAAAGCTTGTATATCAAGCCGTTGTGCCAGACTTTGTCGAAGGCTTTCGCTATGTCGAAGAATAGCACACCCGTCGTCGCGTTACGCTGCAGACCAGCGCATAAGTGCTTTACGATGCGGTGGACCTGTTGGGTGCCCGAGTGTTGGCTTAGAAAACCAAACTGCTCGTTGGGTATGAGGCTCTTTGCTTCGGCATAGTCTTTGAGACCCTTATAAATAAGCCTCTCGTAGATTTTGCCGAGAACATTGAGAAAGCTAATAGGGTGGTAGCTAGAGGGCTCAGACTGGCTTGCCTGGCTTTGGGATACCGATGACGGTTGCTTCTTTCCACGCTTGTGGGAAGATGTTGTTGCTCAAGGCGCCATTGAAGATGGCGGTCATAAGCATTATTAGCGGGGCAGGAAGGAGTTTCTATACCTTATTGGTAATACCATCCGAACCGGGGGCCTTACGAGGGTGGAGCCCTTTGATGATGTCATGCACTTCGTCTGGAGTGACGGGAGGCAGAGGATCATCAGGGTCTTCGACGGGAGGGAGGGAGGCTCTCCGTTTGACTTCAGCGTCGACCTTGTTCAGGTGAACTTGGTCTACTGGTTGAGAGCTGGGAGAACAAAGGGACTCTAGGCTGTCAGCAAGACATTCAGCCTTATCGGGACTGTCGAAAGCGACACTCTTGTCGGGGCGAATGAGAGGAGGCATAGAGACCTCTTCTGAGGAACGCAATTTCCTCTGTAATTGCTAGAAGGCTTGATGAGTGGGCTCGAGTTCACTGAGCATCTTGTTCCAGCCCTCAGAGCGAACCTCCCCTATGCGTTTCTTTACAGCACGCTGTAAATGGCACATGTGGGCTTTGTTCGCGTCACAAGGGAAGGAGTCGTAGGCACAAATGGCCGC
This sequence comes from Dasypolia templi, assembly GCA_963555695.1. Lineage (NCBI taxonomy): Eukaryota > Metazoa > Arthropoda > Insecta > Lepidoptera > Noctuidae > Dasypolia > Dasypolia templi. The sequence continues at coordinate 3,100,635 of OY743137.1, read as the reverse complement.
GTTCTTCTCGGTTATCAGGTCACGTACGTCAGTAGGTAGTTTCCAGCGATGGTCTTCCATCACCGGAACTTCCCGTGAACAATCCGTCAATACGGATTGAACATGCTCTGTAAACGAGTCGATTGCGGCCGTCGTGTCGGCGACTGACACTATGTGATCGGGGATGGTGTCCAAGTGAGGCGACGTGGTGGATTTCAGTCTTTCGCTTACTTTCCTCCAGTCGGTTATCATCTGGGTCTGAGGGGGGCGGTTGGGGTCGATCGGGCCCGAGTAGGGTGCAAGATGCATGACTACTGGGCGTTGGTCAGAGTTAAGCTCGTGGAACGTCTCTATCGATTGCAAACGGAGGTTCACATTCTTGAGCAGCGCTACATCGAGAACATCGTGAAGGTGATTTGGATTTCCTGGGAAATGAGTCGGGCTCATTGGAGCGATGACGTCAAAGTTAAGGAACTTGCTTAACTTGAAAATGATCCGACCTCTGGTAGAAGTCGTGCTACTATTCCACGCCGGGTGTTTGGCATTAAGATCCCCCGCCAGGATGACGGAGTCACTCATACCGAAGAGGGCAGTGAAGTCCTTTTGGAGAGAGATGGGATCCTCCGGACCATTGTCTGGTGGAATATAAGCAGAGATGATGGTGATCCGTTGGTGACCGGTCATGCCGAGCCGACAGATAGAGGTCTCCAGATGGGAGAAGAGAGGAGATGGGTCTTTAAGGATGCAATACAAAGATTTCCTAAAGTATAATAGTGTGCCACCCTTGTGGCATCGAGACCTGTCATTGATAACTAGTTTATTGTTGGCAATGTTTGGGTTTCGGTGATGAGGCTTTAAGAAGGCTTGTGCCCGGTTGTTGGCACTAGGCTCGCGCCCCCTATTACATGGGACTTAATCATAACTGGCGAAATGTGGGTGTACTTTTAGGTACACCTCTGCCCAACCCTTCGGGGAAACAAGGCGTGATGTTATGTGTAAAAGTGTTTGTAAAAACCTACATACAGAAATTAAATCATTTTGAACACAGTAACTCATAAAGCGGCTCTTATTACACCGTTTTTGGGTTCATAATTGAGTGTATTAAACACGCGTGCTTTTTAAATGTAACATTACCGCACTCGTGTTTTAAATTTAACTTCTATTTTTTTCTTTTATCTCCGTATAGAGTTTTTATGTATAGATACAATTAATATTATTATCATCTACGACATATACCCAAGAAAATGTTATTAGTAATCACATCTCAAACCATTAATTTTACACAAAAATAAGAAGGTAATAGGCATATTAATTTTAAACATAATACAATCAATCATTCAATACAATCAATCAAAACATAATCAATCATTAAACATAACAAAAACAACAGATTTTTAGACCTTGTCCTCTGTACTTCCGATAGTATCCAAGTAATTTTAAATGATGAGCCACTCAGTCGGGTTGATGATCATCACCCACCTTTAAGTATACATATAAAAGGCAGCATTCCTACTAAACAAATGAAACCTAATAACATCAAACGACTCAATTTCCACAAGTGTGATTATGCGAAGGTAAAGGTGGCTATCGCAGAGGTTGATTGGGCTGCCCTATTATTATCAAGTGATATCGATCGGGCGGTGGGTGAGTTTTACATGGTTCTCAACTCTATTATCAGCAAGCATACTCCCACATCCAAATTGAGTGAGTCTGCTCAGCCTTTCTGGTACTCTCCAGCTCTTAAAAAATGTCTCAATGAGAAAAATAAATTTCACAGACGATTCAAGAAATATAATAACCCCCGTGATTATGACACCTTCTCAATGTTGCGAAGTAGGTGCAAGTTTCTTACAAAAGATTGCTACAGTTCCTTTATAAAATCCACAGAGGACTGTTTATCTGATAATATCAAATCATTTTGGAAGTTTGTCAATAGCAAAAAAAGAACGAATGGCTTACCACAAACGATGAAATTTGGTGGAGTGGTTTCATCCGACAGTCAAGTTATTAGCGAGTTATTTTCGGACTTCTTTAGTTCAGTTTTTGAGGATACGTCTGGAACTCCCCCTAGTGGTGAGGCATGCGCAGGTATTGAATGTAACTCTTCTTTATCGGAGATTTATATTGAGTACGATTATGTTTTGCGTGCATTGAAACAACTGGATCTTAATAAATGCTCTGGTCCGGACGGAATACCTTCTCGTTTTCTGGTCAACTGTGCTGAAGAGCTATCTTTGCCACTCTATTATTTGTTTAATCGATCGTTGAAACTGGGAACGTTTCCGAGTTGCTGGAAAAAGGCGAACGTTGTGCCCATTTACAAAGAGGGTGACAAGTCAGATTGTGAAAATTATAGACCCATAAGTATGTTATCTGGTATGGCAAAACTTTTTGAAGCGTCTTTATATCAGCATTTTTATTCTCATTTTAAACCGTATCTTTCCCAATCCCAGCATGGTTTTGTTCGAGGTAAATCAACACTTACAAACCTGCTCGAGTACAAAAACTATCTGTGTACTGTTTTCGCGAAGGGTGGTCAAATTGACTCAATCTATACAGACTTTCGGAAAGCGTTCGATAAAGTTAACCATGAAGAACTACTCTTGAAGCTGAAAGCTTACGGTATACATGGTTCCCTGTTCCGGTGGATACAGTCTTACTTGAAATTCAGAAGCCAACTCGTTTCTGTTAGAGGATACTTGTCGTTACCAGTTAATGTTACGTCAGGCATTCCACAAGGATCGCATTTAGGGCCCCTACTTTTCAACATTTTTATTAACGATCTCGTGACAAAATTAGTATGTCCCTGTCTATTATATGCCGACGATTTGAAGGTATTTACGTCTATTAAAAACACCTCCGACAGTGAAACCCTTCAGAACGATTTAAGTGTCATTTCTGACTGGTGTACCCTTAATCGAATGATATTGAACATAAATAAATGCTTTGTTATAACTTTCACAAAAAAACGTGTAAAGAACACCTATGACTACAGACTCGAGGGTCAGTCGTTAGAACGAAAGCACGTAGCCAGAGATCTCGGCGTGTTGTTTGATGAACAACTATCGTTTAGGGATCATTACAATAGCATGATGAATAGAGCATTGAAACTTCTCAGTTTTATATCTAGGTCTACCAAGGGATTTAAAAAACCTCAAAGCTTCATATTACTTTATAAAAGCCTAGTAAGAAGTACTTTGGAATACTGTTCGATAATCTGGTCACCGTGTTACGCAGTACACTCTGACAGAATTGAAAGTGTGCAAAGAAAATGTGTTAAGTGGGTGTCGTACCGGTACGGCTTCTCTAGAACGCTACAAAGCTATTCAGAACGCCTTGTTAAGTTCAATCTGGAGACTTTGCATGCTCGTCGCAAACAGCAGGACTTAATAAACCTGCATAAGATCCTACATTCTAAGCTGGACTCTTCAGCTCTGGTGTCCCTCATAAACATCAATAACACGCGAATACCAAGAACTTTTGCACTGCTGGTCTTTACAAATAATACCTCCTATTACAACCCTATCGTTAGAATGTGTCGACTTTACAACGAAATTTCCAAAGATAACAATATTATTGATATCTTCGATTCCCGCGCTGCTGTTTTCAGAAGAAATGTATGTACTCTTTCATTTTAATATTGTTACGCTTTAAATACTGTTTTTCCTTAAATAATGTAAATTTGTCTCAATTATGTACTTTACCTGGCGTGTTGGTCTCTGTTTGGTCTCCTACCCGTTCCCTGACTGAGTAGAAGTGAGTGGGATGGAGGGCAGACGCACGGACCTTGTTCCTGTATAATTTTGTATAATTTTGTGAACTAAGCTTTTTACTGTTGTTGCCATCATTGCTACTGTTGTTGCTGGTCATGTTGTGCGATTACGCTTTGGGTGATAATCAGGTAGAAACCTATAACGTAAACCTAGTGATATATTGTGATTATCACCTGTTGTAGTTGCCTTGTGAATAAATAAATAAATAAATAAATAAATCGTACTAAAACGTAACCGTGTTAACTTCTAATATTGATACACGTTAACTCGCAAATAGTTTACCTTAACACATCTGGTAAATACTAATAATCAAATGTAACAAACAAATAAACAATAAAAAAACACTATTGCATTTAGTGACAACTTTACAATCTTAACTACGAGTAGCTCATGAGCAATGACGGTGATGATAATAATGATACTTTTATGGTTTAACAACTGTAACAAATTAATCTGATTATTTCAATTAGCATGCCGTGCCATATCTAATGTACATTTTACATAATTCGCTCGCGAACTAAACACTTGGTTGTAAAACAAGCAAACCAATCAAATGGTTGGTAAACTGTCATACTGATCACATGTTTCCTAAACTCACAAACCAATCACATGGTTTCTAAACTGGTAAACCAATTATATAGTTGGCAATCTTATTTACCATACACATACATCAGAAAAAAAATACTAGTTTGTAAGAAACACAATTGATCTCAACAAAATTTGCTTAACAAATACTTATTATAACTTCATATTAATGGTATGATTATTTTAAACAACTGTAAATTGTATGACATAATAATACACCCACGAATATTCCACCGGTGGCGTTACAGGGAACACCATTAAAAGTCGTCACTCAATTTAAATACCTTGGTCATGTGGTCACGGGTTCTCTCACGGATGACCAGGATATAGATAGGGAGCGCAGGGCGTTGGCAGCCCGATGCAATATGCTTGCCCGCAGGTTTGCGTGCAGCTTGTGGGTTAGGTATACGCAGAAGGCTTACAACGCTCTGCGCGCGCAATATAATAATGCTCTGAGGATATTGTTGGGGCTGCCTCGGTTTTGCAGTACATCGGGAATGTTTGCAGAAGCGCGAACAGATGACTTTCATGCCATCATGCGTAAACGGTGTGCATCGACGTTGCGGCGATTCAGGGGTAGCCCGAACAGTATTTTAGCTACACTGGCGGACAAGGTTGATGGACCATTTATCAGGCTCTGGGCTGGCAGACATGTGCGTGCACCTGTTCATGTAGCCAATTAATATTTAATTATTGTATTTTTATGTTATTGTGTTTACTAACATAAGCTAAGTTCATACTAACACTATATGGATCCCTGGGTCTGAAATAAAAATGTTGAATTTGAATTTAAACTAAAGCTTAACTTATTACTTCATAATTAGGGTATATTTTATCAACCGAATATTGTAATACATCTGTTCTCTACTATCTAAATGCTGTCAATATCATGATTTTCACTATACTGTATACAATTCTGTATCTATAATTTCCTAGTACCGATATGACTCCTTTATACTGAGGAAGAAGCTTATTACTTTTACCATCATTTTTTAAATTCGTATTGGTCATTTTAACAAGTTCACCTTCAGAACAGATACTGGCAGGACGTCTGCTTTTATCACACCGTTCCTTTTGCTTTTCTTGTTCTTCGTCTATTTTATCTTTAACTTTCTCTCTAATATGTTATTATTTTCTCGCGTTTCTTGCCTAACTACGTTTAATCTCGGGTCTAACTCGCTACCCGTACAACTGCCAAACATGACTTCAGCAGCTGTTTGGTTGTCCTTCGTCTCCAGGCATAATGTTTGTTGGAATTAAACAAGTTCGCTCGACAATCAATTATTCTTTTATTCTGTGTCTCTTCATTTACAATGTCATGCTTTCTCTTGGTTGTCCGTTATCTGAAAAGCGTGGGAAAAAAACTGACACTTGACAGTTTGGGAACTGTCACATATCAATGACATTGACCCATAAACATCCCCCTTTTTAACAAGATATTTTTTCTTAATTCTAAAACTAAACTTAATGCCATATATCTGAACTATCAACAAAATCTTTAAACTTAATCGGTTTTCTAATCCGACGTCCACTGCTCGTTACATTAATAATCTCGCTATGATGTGAGCTATTAGCTTCGTCTAGACTAGAAGGGGGCGCATTGACATCAATATTTGTTGATTGTTCAGATGTATTCAGACAATTATTAACAGGCTCAATACAGGATCCATCACTTGTACTAATCTATCATTGAGTTCCTTCACTGACTGGCCATATATACATAAGTCATCAATATACGGAATTACTCCTTCTACATTTTCAAACATTTGTGCAATAATTCTACTAAATTCTTCTGGAGCGGAACTTATGGAATGGTAGCCTTTTAAATCTATAGCTCAAAAATGGGGTAATAAATGTACAAAGGTCTGAACTTATTTCATTTAAATTAAGAATCCAAAACCCATTAGATGCATCCAATAATGCAAAAACTTTAGCATTTTGCATCTTGTTTTTAACTTCATCAATAGTTGGCAATTGATATTTGGGTTGTATGCTTAATGTATTTGTATAATGACCTTGGATCAATGCAAATTCTCCATTTACCATTTGGTTTTCTAACAGGAGCTAAATTATTGACTCATTTGGTGGGTTTTGATACCTTTTCAATAACACCTAACTTCTCCATCCTATCCAGCTCCTGGCGCATCTCAGGCATTAATGAAAATGGAACACGTGTGGCTACTTGCACAGATGGGACTGCTTCACTGCTTAACTGTATGTTTACTGTGCCAGGAATGCAACCAAGACCACCATCAAATAGCTCACTTAGTTCCAATTACATTGCATGCAGCCCCTGTGCCCATTTTAATTGGTATTTTTGTTTCATTTATTGTAAATTCTTGAATTATTTCATTTCCAATATAACCAACAAAAAAATCATTTTCCTTACTGTCATCAGCACTATTCATTTCTTCAACTATATTTACCTGTTTCTGAATATTTTGCTTCCTGGAGCTGCGACAAACCTTACTAAAATGGTTTGGTTTTTGGCATTTGAGACAGTGTTTTCCATAGGCTGGACACTGGTTTAAATTATGAGTAGACGCAGAGTATCGACAGTTCTTTATTATTTTGGTGGGAACACTTTTGTTTATTACCAGAACTTCATTCTGGTTCATCTTGCTCTGCTTTTTCTTTGACATATCATTGAGCGTGCGACCGCTGCTCTGAGTACAGTGTGTTTATGTTAGTCCGTATAATAATATTGAATAAGTGGTAATTATCTGCAGAATTCGGCAAATTTTTGTAGTAATCTTAACAGTGATTCTAGTGTAATCCTAATTTGTGCAAGTATTTGCATAACAACGCAGTTTAATACCAGTATTATCCATAAACAGTTTAAATCTTCAACGTTTTTAAGTGTTCAAAGTGACCCCTGTGATTGTGCGAACAAAGGATCTAATTAGTAACAAGTGTATTGCAAGTCATTGACACCTTTAAACTTTAAATAGTGGTAAAAAATTCGACAAACATCTTAAAGTAACCGTGGGCGAGTGGAATCGCGTGAGCTTTTTGTGTCACTGTGGCCACTCAGAGAGTCGCCGGTTCGTATCTGGCTGATTGCAAATCTTTTTCTATTTTCAAATAAACATTAATTTGAAAAGGGATTGTTCCGTTCACCAGACAAGAAAAAATTCCATTCCGATACCGACTTGGCATCTGGTTCGGCAATGAGTGGTGAACATGGGGGCGAACAAAACGCCTCAGTACGCAAACGCAAACAACGGGATTCTGATTTGCCCCAGGCTGTTAATGAGCTGTCCACGGAGTTCAAGATTACTCTAAATGAATGGCGACGGGATATGGAGTCTAGTATAAATAAAATATCAGAGAATGTAGTATCGATTAGGAATGAACTTGCTTCACTCACTCAAGTGACGTCAGAAATTAGAAGCGATATTAACTCTCTTCGATCAGAGCATTTACTTTTACGACAGAAAATCACAGAGATGGATGTGAAGTATGAAGGTATGACGGAACGCATCGACTCTCTCAAAGACTCTGTCGGCTTTGTTACTGACGAGCATACCGATCTTAGCAGGAAAGTCGACAGCCTTGGCAAATGTATCCAAGAGACCGTCAATTTAAAGCCTGTAGTCGCTGAGCTTGTGGCAAAAATTGACAATCTGGAGCAGAATGCGCGGAATTGTAACATAGAGATCCCTTCTTTCCCTGATGCAAAATATTGGGTCTGCAATAAAGTGCAATGTTCCACAAAACGAGATTATTTCCATCCACCGTGTCCCACACGCACACCAGCAAAACAACAGGCCCAAAAATATTATAGTCAAATTGGCTTCACGTATATTGCGCGACAACGTTCTTAGTGCCCACAGATTATGTAAGGGAATTGCGTCTGAACAACTTGGTATCTCAGGATCATCGCTGCCAATATATATGCATGAGCACCTTACCTTGAAGAACAAGCAATTGTTTCGTGAGTGTCGGGATGCTGCCAAAAAGCACAGTTATAAGTTTCTCTGGGTTAAGCACGGGATCATTCTTGCTCGTGAAAAAGAAGGGGCAAGGGCTTTTGCTATTCGAACGTCGCATGACATTGCTAAAATCAAGCCTGGCTTTGCAGCGCCGATTGACAACCAGGGTGCCGCCCGCGTCATTCAATAGCATGTCTAACGGTTTTGAATCGGTTCAGCTTTTCGGATTTGCATGTTTCCTTGTTATCAGTTTCCTGTACACATGTGTCGGCGTATGTTACTGTTTTTATCATTCCCTTTGTGAGGCAGAATTTATTGTTGTGAAATACTACTTTGTCTGTGTGATTAATGAAAATTTAAACCATTTTGTGCATACGATTGCTATGAGTTTTTTGCTAGGCGAACATGTAAGTGTAATATTTATAATTTTAGTCAAACATTGTTTGTACTGGCTGGTATGTTGTTTGTTATCGTTGACCTATTTGATATATTTTCTCGAGTCTTGTTTTTTTCTTGCTTTATGGGTTGCGAATACGTTGATAACGGAAAATGCTTGTATGACTGTTACGCACAGCACTAGTCGACGTCAACGCCTCTAGCGGATGAACAGTGAGGGCGTTCGGGAGCGAATGGCTCCGCGGTTAAAGAGACTTACGTTTGGTGTTCAATTGAGTTGATTATAAATAGTCATAATAATACAGTTCCATCTTATACAGTTGTTTTAATTGAATCCAAGATACACAACAGAAAATGGCGACGAGGAAGTGGAGTGTCGGTGAAAAAAAAAAAAAAAAATAAGAACTCATAAGAAACCGCGTGGTCAGATATAACCTTTTTAGTGCGTACTGAGTTTTCCAAGTGTTCCCATACTTATTCCTTGCTATCCAAGGGCTCCCTATCCTGTGATGATAGCCCGCTTCACAATTTCCTATTTCTTACCGAATACTAAAAATGGAGCAATTGTCACAAGTACTAGCACAAATGATGGAAACCATGCGTGGCATGCAAGTACAGCAAGCAAATCTACAACAAGCGTTACAAAACCAAGGTACAAATAAAATAAGTGGCATTACATTACATCCTTATGATGAAATAAATGAGTCATTTTCAAGTTATTTACAAAGATTACAAAACTACATTACATTAAAAGGTGTGAGGGATTCCCCAACAAAACTACAGATTTTTCTAAATTGCATTGGGCCTAAGTACTATCAAGTTTTGAAAAACATCACGGCACCTGAAACACCTGAATCTAAATCATTTGAAGAACTGGTAAAAGAGTTAAGCAATCATATTTCACCTGAGCCCGGGGAAGTAGCACAGCAACACAAGTTCTGCCTCAGATCGCAACAGGAATGCGAAAGCATTGCCAATTATGTGGCTGCACTGAAAGAAATTGGGGGAAAATGTAATTTTACCTGTAACAATTGTAAGAGTTCAATTTTGGAGACGCACCTTAGAGTACAGTTCATTAGAGGTCTGCGCAATACGGAAATTAAAGAAAGGTTATTACAAGAATCACCAAAAACCAAATTCGAGGATATTATGAAAATCGCTATGGCGATAGAAACTTCAAAATCTGAAACTAAAGAAATGGGACAAGAAATACAAATAAATAAAATATCGGTAAATAAATACAAGAAAAATACTAAAACTGCAAATACAAATAAGGAAATGAAAATAAATTGTTTTAGATGTGGAAAAGATAACCACAAAGCAAGTCAGTGTCGGCTAAAACACAAATTATATTGCAAGAAATGCAAAATAAGAGGACATTTACAGTCAGTATGCTTCAAAGATCAGAAACAGCTACAGCTGGAAGAAGAATATTCAGAATCTGAAAATGATGAAGAAATACATGAAATACATAAAATACCAATGGAGAATAGCACAGATAAATTTAATATTACACTACAATTAAATGGGAAGTCACTTACCTTAGAATTAGATACAGGAGCTGCAGTTACTACATGTTCTACAGAATATTTCAAAAATAACTTCAGTAACCTGAAACTAAGAAAGACATTAGTTAAATTGAGAACTTACACTGGTGAAAACATACAACCCATTGGAACTGCTGAACTAAATATTAAATACAAAAATAAACAAATACAAGGAAGAATTTTTGTAATTGATAAAAAAGTTGACCCAGTGGTTGGAAGGGAATGGATAAGAAATCTAAATCTACAATTTGATATAAATTCCATTAATAGAGAAGAAAATGATATTAAAGAAAAAGAATTCAAAGAAAAATTACAGAAATTACTTGAAGAATATAAAGAATTATTTTCAGAAGAGATTGGAAAAATAAATGATTATCAAGCTACATTCAAATTAAAAGAGGGAGCAGTACCCATATTCTTGAAACCACGTCCAGTGCCATTTGCACTCAGAACCCAGGTGGAAAATGAGATAGACAGATTGGAAGCTGCTGGAATATTAGAGAAAGTCACATATTCACAGTGGGGTACACCCATAGTCCCTGTAATAAAACCAAATGGAAAGGTACGTCTATGTGCTGACTATAGAGCAACATTGAATAAAAATCTGGAGAATGATAACTACCCAATACCAAGAATTGAAGAAATATTTCAAAAACTAAGTGGTGGAAAATACTTTTGCACACTAGACATAAATCAAGCATATTTACATTTGATGACAAATGAAGATACTGCAGAGATGCAAACCATAAGTACATGCAAGGGGACCTACAGGGTAAAAAGATTGATGTTTGGAGTGAAGATTGCACCAAATGTTTGGCAAAGATATATGGACCAAACCCTACAGGGAATGGAGGGTACAGCGTGTTTCTTTGATGACATTGCCGTACAAGGCAAAACATATATACAATTATTACAAAGAATTAGAATCATATTTCAGAAATTACAACAATGTGGATTACGCCTAAATAAGAAGAAATGTCAATTTTTCCAAAAATCGATAAATTACCTGGGACACACAATAAATGAAAAAGGATTACATCCTACAGATGATAAAGTAATGGACATAAAGAACAGCCCATGTCCAACAGATGTATCATCTCTTCGCACTTTTCTTGGGATGATTAATTATTATCAACAATTCCTACCCAACCTGGCATCAAAGCTTAATCCTCTCTACAAGCTATTACAGAAAGATACAAAATTCATATGGTCAAAAGAATGTCAGAACTCATTTCAAGAGTTGAAAGACGAAATCTGTGGTGAGAAAGTACTTATACCATTTCATGAAAACTTACCTGTTACTTTAGCTACAGATGCATCACCTATCGGATTTGGAGCTGTGTTGTCACACATTATGCCAGACAAAACGGAAAGACCAATAGCATTTGCATCAAGATCCCTATCAAGAGCTGAAAAAGGCTATAGCCAACTAGATAAGGAAGCAGCAGCACTAATATGGGGACTAAAGAAATTCTTTCAATACTGTTATGGAAGAAAAATTACACTAATTATTGACAACCAACCATTGGCAAGAATACTACATCCAGAAAAAGCTACACCAGCTACTACAGCTATAAGGCTGGTACACTATGCAAATTTTCTTGCAGGTTTTAACTATGAAATAAAGCTACGCAAGACTTCTGAACATTCAAATGCAGACTACTTTTCAAGATTACAAAATTCATCTAATACTAGTCAAGTAAAAATTACAGATGATGATGCATTCTACTTAAATCAAATAGCTGAAATGCCAATAACATTACAAGAAGTCAAAGAAGCCACTAGTAAAGACACAGAATTACAAAAATTATACATAGACATCCAATCAGGAAAAGAAAATTCAAATAGACTTCATGAATTTTCCTTACAGGATAACTGCATATTTTATGGCATAAGAATAGTAATACCTAAGAAACTACAATATAAGATCTTAGAAGAACTTCACACAGCTCATACTGGAATTGTTAAAATGAAAGCACTAGCAAGAAGCTATGTGTGGTGGAAAAATATTGATGCAGACATTGAACAGATGGTAAAGAAATGCAAAGAGTGTTGTTTAATGCAGAAGAATCCTACAAAAGTACCAGTACACATCTGGGAATACCCAAAAGAACCATGGAGTCGCATTCACATTGACTATGCGGGACCATTCATGAACCAATACTTCCTGATTGTTGTGGATGCTTATACAAAGTGGTTGGAAGTCATACCCACTACATCTACAACAGCTACAACTACTATTAACATATTGAAAAAAGTATATACAACATTTGGCTTGCCAATCACACAAGTCTCTGACAATGGAAAACAATTCAGATCAGAGGAAATGAAAAGATTTCTAAAAGAAAACGGAATCGAAGCTAAATTTACGGCACCTTTTCATCCAGCGACGAATGGCCAAGCAGAGAGATATGTGCAAACTTTTAAAAATAAAATAAAAGCTATGGGAAGTGAAGAAGGATCTCTACAAGACAAATTACAGAAATTCCTGATGGTGTACAGGAAAACACCCAATAGTACAACGGGGTTGAGTCCAGCGGAGATGATGTTCAAAAGACTGTACAGAACAAGGATTGATTTAGTAAAAAGACCAAAAGCAAAAGAGTACAAGAATGAAGAAATTAAAGAAAATAAAGAATTCAAAACGGGAGACAGAGTACAGGTAAGAATGTATGACGGAAATAAATGGAAATTCGGGAATATAAGAAGCAGAACAGGCAAACTACATTATGAGGTAGAGGTAGATGGCAGGATTCACCAAAGACATGTGGATCAAATCTTAAAGACATCATGTTTGAGAAAAAACCTGGACACGACCTACATGTACAATTCAAAGCAACCAGAAGTTATATCTACCCAAAGTGATCCCAACTTAGAGTCAGCTGTGCAGCCTAGCCCTGGAAAGATGAAAGAGATATCACATGCACAGGAGGCAAGAAAGTCGCAAATGCCTGAAACAATAGAAATTCCTACAGAAGTTCAACTGGAACCGCAACCAACAGAACCTGTGAGTACATTACCTTTAGAAGTTGCAACTGCACACACAGAGATGGCACCACGCAGCAGCAAGAGAGTCAGGAGACCGCCAAATCGCCTGAACCTGTAACAACGTATCTATAACGAGGGAGAGATTGTTACGCACAGCACTAGTCGACGTCAACGCCTCTAGCGGATGAACAGTGAGGGCGTTCGGGAGCGAATGGCTCCGCGGTTAAAGAGACTTACGTTTGGTGTTCAATTGAGTTGATTATAAATAGTCATAATAATACAGTTCCATCTTATACAGTTGTTTTAATTGAATCCAAGATACACAACAATGACTATTTCTTGTAGAATTTTAATCCACAATGACTGATAACTTAGTTATATATTACCAAAATTGCAGGGGGATCCGCACCAAATTACATATCCTACATATGAATATCATAGCCAATTGTTACGACATCATAATTCTGTCTGAGACCTGGTTAGCGCCCGAGGTATTTAACAAAGAGTTTATTGATGAACGTTATGAAGTCCATCGATGTGACCGCGATCGTACGGCCACTAATAGGAAAGATGGAGGTGGTGTTCTTGTGGCGATACTGAAAGGACTGCGTTTAAGGATTTAGAGTAATTACGGGTTCATCTATGCACACAAACATTGAACATATCCTTGTGCAGTTACCAAGCTCCACCAGAGGTAAGTTTCAAATCATCGCAGCAGTGTATATACCACATAGAACGCCCGAGTGTATTTATTTTGAATATTTTGACTTATTGCAAACACATCTTGAGGAAACTGACATCGAAAAATTTTACCTGTTAGGTGACTATAATTTACCGGAGGTCGACTGGGTTGCTAGTACAGATAGTATTTCAATGTCTGCACAGATCTGTAGAGGTAATTCTCCCTTATGTGGTCACTTGAGTGTGTTCATGTTCTTCCTAAACGCTTATCAATTCAATACTATAAAAAACCCGAATGGGAGAATATTGGACTTGGTCATAAGTAATGACGATTGCGCAATTTCATCACCCACAGATTATTTATTACAGCCTGACAACCACCATCCTCCATTCTGTGTATTAATCTCACCATGTTTACCTCAAACTTCAATGATACGCAAGACGATAAAAAAATATAATTACTACAAGGCTAGTTATGATAAAATTAATTTCGACAAAGGAAATTAATTGGAGAGACGCCTTGAATCACCAATCCGTTGACGAATCTCTCGACACGTTTATTACTTTTGGAATTATTAAGAAACATGTACCATTGACTAATTGCAAATCTTTTAAGTTTCCCGTGTGGTTCTCAAAACCACTTATTCACATTTATAAAAATAAGGCCAAGGCCTGGGTTAGATGGAAAATGTTCAACAATATTTCGGATTACGAGCAGTTTGCACTTTACCGATCAATATTCCAAGTGGAATGCAACAACTGTTATAAAAACTACATTATATCTGTTGAAGATGGTATTCAGAAAAATGTCAAGCATTTTCGGACGTTCATATCTAATAGAAAAAATCTGCTGGCATTCCATACACTATGAATTATAACAACCAGTCAACTAGCAATCCAGAAACCATTTGCAATCTTTTTTCAGACTTTTTTAATTCGGTTTATGAACCATCCACTTCTTCTAATATTCCATCCACTTATGACGACTGCTCTGAGAGCTGCACTCTGTTAAATTACATTAAGTTTACTATTGATGAAGTGCTTAGTGCGCTAAAGGCATTGCATCCTTCCAAGGGGCCAGGATCGGACGGTCTACCAGTATTTTTTATTAAACAAACAGCCGTTAATCTATGTATACCTCTGCATATTATATTTAACCTATCTATTTCTCAAGGATGTTTTCCTCAAGCATGGAAACTTGCAAATATAACCCCTGTTTACAAGTCGGGACCTAAGGATGATATACTGCCGGCTTGTATCGGTTGCTGTATAAGTTTTACTAAAAACAAAAATGTTTTCACGCATCCGTACTCTTTAAATAATGTCATTTTAACCAGAGAAACTATCGTGCGCGATCTTGGAGTTCTATTGGACAATAAACTGCACCTTGACGTTCATATTGGTAAGGTTATAAATAATGCCTTTCGTATGTATGGTTTCGTCATGAGATCAGCCAAAGATTTCGTCCGCCCACATACATATTTATATCTTTACAAATCGCTGATCAGGTCGCAGTTAGAGTATGCTGTTGCAGTACGGAATCCCTTCTACAGTAAATACTCAGACGTGATTGAAAAAGTTCAAAGTAAGTTTTTAAAAGACATGCATTTCCGTTGTTTTCGTACTTATGCAGCTTATATTGATCTTCTGAATAAGTATAAGCTGCATAATCTTAAAGCCAGGCGTATTATTTTAGAGACAATGTTTTATTTCATTACGTAATAGCACATGTGATTGTATGGAAATGATTAATAAGATCAGTTACGTAGTTCCTAGAACAACCATAAGCCGTGGGGTGCGCGCACGACCACTATTTGCCGTATCTTCTAGTCGCACGAACGCAGGCTTACGAGCACCCCTACGTCGCCTTACTGGTCAATATAACAATCTCTTCCAAAATATTGACATCTTCGCTTTTCCGACTAATAAATTTAGAGGTCTTGTTCGGGAAACAATTTTGAACACAGCCCCGTAACATTTAACTCTTAAAATTCGATTCTCTTAGACTGTATTTTCATGATTTCTTTTATTTGCATGCCTTTTAATTTTATCATTTACGCATTGTTGTATAATTTTTATGTTACCTATCATTTTGTACGCGCACATCGCATTAATTTTATAACTTGTTTTTATAATATGTGGAAAATGTCGTGGGTTATACATTTACTCACTCTGTAATTCAAATTTTGTGTAATACTGTAATGTGTAACTGTTTATTTTCCCAAATAAATAAAATAAAAATAAAATATCTGTTTGAAGCTTCCGCACTGAGTAAGTACTTCATAACATAGTCTAAGCTTAATTTACTGTCTTCTTCTGCCATTAGCTTTGTTTTAAAATGATTGTGACTATTATTAAGACCAACTATAATTTTAGATGCTGTCAGGTTTTCTCTCAGGTCTCCAAAATCGCAGGTATTCCCAAGATTAATGACTGTTTGGAAATAATCCTCAAGTGACTTATCATTTTGAGACACCGTTAAGAATTCATTTCTTTGAATGGTGGCTTCTTCTAGGAGCGAAATAAAGAAGAAATTTATCTATAATCTGCTGCAAAGATTCTTTACCATTGCAATTGAAGGAATTGTAAATTCGAATCCCCTGCTCGCCAATGCAATTATGTAAAATGCTTACTTTTCGTTTCTCCTTAGCTTCGTCCAAACCTGTGGCAGCAAGGTAAATTTCTAGCCTCTGTACGTTTTGAAATTTTCGTATAGGTTTGCTTGGAAACTCATCCCTTGGAGTGGAGTTAGATTCGAAGTACCACCTGACACAATGTTTGGTTGTCCTTCGTCTCCAGGCATAATGTTTGTTGGAATTAAACAAGTTCGCTCGACAATCAATTATTCTTTTATTCTGTGTCTCTTCATTTACAATGTCATGCTTTCTCTTGGTTGTCCGTTATCTAAAAAGCGTGGGAAAAAAGATTGACAGTTTGGGAACTGTCACATATCAATGACATTGACCCATAAACAGCAGCCATCCTTCCAGTTGTCTTATTTACCGTTTATTAATTACCCACTTTACCATCCCAATCTTTTTCATTATCGTTGAGGGTTATAGCGGTCAAAGAAGTAAGGATTGTGCGGTTGTATCGCTCAACTTGTCCATTCGAACGTAGACTAGCAACCGCATTCAACACATGCTAAGTCCCGCTACATAAACAAAATCTTCTAAACGCATGGGAAGTAAAACAAGAGCCACGATCGCTAATTATTCTATCGGGTACTCTAAAGGTACAAACATTTTCGAGGTACAAAGACTTTGTAAGAGGGAAGTGTTTAGCGACCCCCTATTTACGTTATATATTAATGACTTGCCTAAGATTACATAACAACCTATGAGCCTCTTTGCCGATGACAGTGTAGTGACAATTGCGTGTAAATATTGAGACACATATAAATCTGACATTAATAACTCGCTAATTGCAGTTATAGAATGGTTAAATTAACAATTTAAAAATAAATTTAAATAAGACTAAAATCATGCACTTTAGTCAGCGCTCCTTGACGTTAATTAATAATCTAGATTTAAACTATAATATATGATAAAACGAACTTCATAAGCGAAGTTCGATCAATATTATATGAGTCGCTTCATTCGAAGATATATTACAACCAAGTAGTCCTTTTATTCTACAAGATAACCTGCACACTTTAAGAGATTTATGAAAATTGATATAAGTATCGATTTTTTACAATTAAGTCAATGGGGAAGGCAACTGTCAAAATGTCGCTATCATAGCTAGTTCCCAACACAAGCTAATAATACAAGGCGTGATGTGGTTTTATTTTATTTTAGCGAAAATTGACGCGTTATTGTGTTCCTAGATACTCCGAAATTGGAGTGCACCATTTCCCGAAAGACCCTAAAATTAGAAGATTGTGGTAAAAGCTATTCGTAGAGATTTTTTTGAATTCGAGTTTGTTTCTGAAACATTTTGAAGAAAGTGATTACCAGGAAATATTCAAGGTTTAAAATTATGACACTTTCCATGTCAAGTACTTGATATAAAATACTGAAATCACCGAAAATAACGAACTATTGAAATAAAATCAAACTTATGAATGAACACAAAATGGAATGAATGAACGAAATGTCAAATTTATTGAAGGCCGTAGGGACCTACCTAGTTATGGTCACGCCACCTACAATTAGCTTTGCCCGACCTTCCCCATTCTATACTGACCATAACCACACCACTAGTCAAGCTGACATTATTTTAGAGATAATTAAGACAAATGCAAAACTTTATCACCGGGATTGGGTTGGGAGGGAACCTATATCTTCGAATGAAGCGACATATAATATTGATCGAACTTCGCTTATGAAGTTCGTTTGATCATATATTATATTTCTTCGCTTCATTCTTCAGATATATTACAACCAAGTAGTTCAGAGAAAAGTTTTGTGTTTGAAACAAATATTTTGTAAAATTACAACGGTTTTAATCAATAAAAACGTAAAAGTAGCATATGTAGGTAACCAAACATGTATATATTCTTAATGCATAATAATAAATTTTAGGTAAGTAAATACAAAATTATATTAGTTATTCGGTAACGTGATCATGGAGGATCGCTTGAGCAAAGTTATTGTCGTCCATAATTGGACGATGATAATATTAGGCAAAAACCTTAGACGCATTAGTCCATCCCGCGGCTTTCCTTATAGTGTCCGTGTAGCAGCGTGCCGCGTGCCATGCGCGCTGAACGCCGCCACGTCCACGCCGCTCTCGGCCAATATCTGCTTTATCCATCTGCTTATTGACTGTGCTGTCGCGCCCTTGTAGGGGCGCTTCACAGTGATTAAGAGATTGGAAACATTAGCAGGTCGGTCTTTGTCTGTGATGTGGAGATAATCTTCGAGAGCGGTCGCTGGACAGATGCGGAGATTTTCTTTAAAGTACGGCAGGAATAAGGTCGGTTGATCGCGACCTGCCGCGGATGTTTTTATAATATCTTTGATGACTATGTTTATACCGTAAGATCCTACCGTTATATTTTCAAGCTTTATCAACGATATTGTTTGAAAGCGTTGTGCAGTACTTAAAGCTAATAAAAAAACCACTTTTTTTGTTATTTACGGTTTAGGGTTTTATTGGGGTACAAATTAGAAACATAATTTAGAGCGATCTGTGGGTCCCATGTAGTGCAGTACTTGGGAAAGCTAGGTTTTAATTTAAGCCGTTTAATTCACTCATCAGATCCGATATTACCGCCTAATAAAAGAGATAGCGCGGATCTGTGACTATTTAAAGTTCCGTACGAACTTCGATTATTAAACTGTTCGCTTAAAAAGCGTAATACAATCAGAGCAATCGAAAAAGTGATAATTATTATTTAAGCAATATTGCCACCACAGTTTGAACGACACGTTATATTGCTGCGTCGTATTCTTTGATAATGACGCCAGCATCAGGTCCAGGGCTGATTCGGGAACGCCGCGCAGCGTGAACGCCTCCCTGAGAGTACTGCGGCACCCAGGGTAAGGGGATTTCTGTAACATGATACGATATTATGCTCGTTAAGGTACAACCAAATTATATCGGAAACTACTGTTTTCATTAATTGTGGATACTAGAATACCAGTAGCACTTTCCTGTTTGATTTTGTGAAGACACTTAAGAATAAGTGGAAAAGGGGGAAAAGCGTAAAAGAACTTATTGTTACATTTTCTGTAAAGGCATCTATGGAAATAGCGTCAGGATCTTTTCGCCATGACATATAATAACGACTTTTGGCATTGGGATATTCGTTCGAAGGCTTAATCGGATAGTTCGCATTCCGGGTCGGGATTAAGCCTTCGAGATTCTCTGTCTGCTTCGTAATTTGCTTTGGTATTAATGTACGAGGCAAATAACCAGATGATTCTCTCTTCAGACCATTGCCAAATTTGTCTAGAAAGATTATTCAAATGGGGAAATTGGATTCCACCCATTCACGTAGCTGATGGCTGTTGTGTTGTCAACACGCAGTAAAACAGAACAATCGGATTGTTTGCTTGCGAAATACTTTAAGGCTAAGAAAACAGCTTACAACTAAGTAGTTGATGTCTTGATCAAGTTCACAATTTTTCCAAGCTCCGTGAACTCGTTCATTGTTACACACAGCTCCCCGGCCGGTACTTGAAGCGTCCGTATAAACCTCTAATTCGAAGTTAGGTGTTTTCATTGTGTTTTTTGAATTCAGCACATTTCTTTGCCACCAATTTAAATCGTCTAGAATTACCGGGTGAGGTTTGAACTGTCTATCAAAGCTAGGACATTTTTGTAAGGCTAGAAATTTTTGCCTTTCCAGAATGTTTGTATATTACCAACCATATTTGACCGCGGGACACGCGGCTGTTAAAACTCCTATTAACTGAGCAAATTACCTAACTGAGCACTGAAACAATTCTGAGAATTTGTCAACTAGGTTCACAATCTTTTGTTTTTTGTCGGATGGCAAAGAAATTGATTGATTTACTGAATCGAACGTAAATCCTAGAAATTTACAGGTTTGTTTAGGCACGAGAGAACTCTTATCATAGTTCACTACGAACCCGAGACATTCTCAAAGGTTTAAAGTAGCTTTAATTTTTTTTTGGCATTCTTGATAATCATCACCGATACAAGAGATATCGTCGAGAAAAACGACATTTTTTAAGCCTTGATAACGTAGATGGGAAACTACTTCCTTCATGATCTTAGTGAAGGCTCTCGGAGCTACCGAAAGGCCATATGGCATACAATTGAACTCGTAGGTTATGGTTTTTGAGTTGTCATTTTCGAATTGGAATCTTAAAAATTTGCGGTCAGATTTACGAATTGGAATAAGTAAATATGCTTCTTTTAAATCGATAGTGGCTTTAAAGCCATGAATAGGTAATAATTTTGACGCCGTTCGGTAGTCTTCCATTTTGAAGTGTAATTTTGAAACAATGATTTAAGTTCTTTAGGTTCGCAGCGACCAAGCTCGACGTCTGCTGAGGCGGAGGCCGACGGTTCGTGGTGCTGTTCCCCCTGTTCAGACCTCTCCGCCCCTCCTGTTCCGTAGGAACCACGGGGGGCCTGACCAGTTTCCCTGGTAGGCATCTGGTTGTCGATGTTGATAATGGGGACGTGAATTAGATGTCGTGGGTTCCATCACGGGGTTACCTTTTTGACATTTTAAAGCTTTTTTAATCGACATGTCTTGCTTCTGGATTGTTTTAGAAGCTCTTATTTTTTCCCTTCATTTATTGCCATGGAGCGTTTCGTCCCTTTGCAATCCTGAACAACATTTAGAAAGAATTTAGCTAAGGCGTAATTTATGACGCTAATTCGCAATTGCGTTTCCTGATAGTGCAGATCACTCAGGATAATCCGTCGCTCATAATCGTTATTGCCTAGATTTTGTTGTCGCTCGTAAGCATTATTGTCAAAGCTTTATTGATGGCTGAGATGCCAACACCCAATTGCTGCTGCTCAGCTTCCTTCCTCCTATCTCTATCACGAGATTCTTCAGAAATAGCCGCCGAAACTTCATTATTCAGTTTGGGTGCTTGAAGCAGAGTGCAGTTTTCAGGCACAAAATAATCTTTGCAAAACTTATCTTTTGCTTCCTTTGATAATCCCTTCTTGAGAATAGGTTCCCAACGCTTAGCTAAGCTATGATGAATTTGTTTCACCGAACTTTGAAGATTTATCTGTTTCCTCTTCGAGTGCTATCAATACCTCTGGATCGAGCTCTGGGCAGTTACTATCTTCCAGACTAGCAATTGATTCTTCCGTGGTCCGCATGTGAGCGTCGTCGGGGATATCATTAGGTGCATCTTCTACGTTTGCGCCGGGGGCGGAACGTAAGGATTTCGTTATCGTCTGAAATGGATAAAACGTAACTTTGAATTTCACTTTTTTTTTTCCCTTGAGTTAACTCACGGTTAACCGCTAGGTTTTATTCTCTCATATAAATGATGACCCACAGTCATCATTTAGATTGCAATAATTATGCCCATAATAGGTAGCTCATAGTATAGCCATCGTGTTAACGCTCAGTTAACCGCCAGGCGAGACAATATTACATGTGTTTCATAAAAATCATAGCCTTCGTATTAACTCACGGTTAACCGCCGGGCAAAAAACCTTACTAAATTAATAGAATGTAAGCAGCTTAAACATAATAAGTATCACGATATTTCAATGCGCCTGTAATCCTCGCAGGATTAGGTGGCACCATAAACGAATTTATAATTGAGGGTTGTAAGTACAACACATACCGGAATCAGAAGATTCGATTATAATTCTGCGGCGTTTACGTCTTCGTTCCTCTTCCAGCTTTTTGATTTTTCGTTGAAATTCTTCGATTTCTTTACAATATTCCCGTTTATTCGACATTTTTAATACTACGAATAGTGAGCGTGTGCTTGCTATCGTGCACGAAAAAATAATGACAGCTTGACTAGTGGCGTGGTTATGGTCAGTATAGAATCGACTTAATTGTAAAAACTCGATACTTATATCGATTTTCATAAATCTCTTAAAATGTGCAGGTTATCTTGTAGAATAAAAGAACTACTTGGTTGTATTATATCTGAAGAATGAAGCGAAGAAATATAATAATAATAACATTGACGAAGTTGATACCACAAAATTTCTAGGACTTATTACTGACAAGAAATTAAATTGGAATGCACATACAGAGACCATCAGTACGAAAATAAGTACCTCAGCATATGCTCTGTACAAACTGGCAGCAGTAATTAGTGAAAATGCTTTGCTCACCGAATACGACGAGTTCATTTTAACCTTTGAGCCCCCTATCCCCGGCGAACGTAACGTTCCCTCAGTGATACGGCGTTATTTTTAGGGGGTTACTCGACTGACCGGGAACTTATATTTAAAACTCACAAGCGTTGCACTAGGTCGATGTTCAAACTTGAAACAACTCAGAGTTGCAAACCTTACTTTCAAAAATATGAAATCTTGACATTAACTTCACTGACTTGATTTGATTTTGATTTTGAAAATATATATTGGAAAATGCAATGTTCTTAAGATCTAAACCTCTCCTCTTTTCCCGCATAGATCGATTTCCACGTAATAGACGTAACCATAGTCAAATTTGTCTATAGCAATATTGGACGGCACTCAGGCGAAAAAGTGTCTTTTGCATCTCCAATTATTTTTATAAACTACCAAAAAGCTGGAAGCAGTCAAGTGATGTAGAGTTTAACAAGAAAGTAAAAAAAAACTAGCAGATAAAGCCTATTATAATTTAAATGAATTTTTGGATGAGAGATGTTGATTATTTTTTGTACTTATTCATTATTTTTTATGTTCTTTTAAAGTCATGACATTGTTTAATTGTAATAATTTGACTCAGTGACATTTTAAATTATTGTATTAATATTTGCATGCCATTGTTTAAGGTAAACGTGATGATCTGTTTTTATCTGTACTTTTAACATCTCTTGCATGCTGAAAAATGTGTGTTGTGTATTGTACTCATGTTAATAATTAATAACTTTATTTTATACATAATACAGAATTAACATGTTCGATTTAAAGACCATTAATCTAGGAATTTTAATCTGTACACAATATGCAATAACTCTGCTTTTCAAACTAGGTAACCTGTATTTTGAGAGACAATGATTCAGCTCAAAATGTGGTGCTTTATGTATAGTAGCAGACCGTGTCTATCTACCGGAGCGATTGATGTTAATAAAGCTTATTTAAGTATGCAAATAAATAATTATTATTATCATGATTATGATTATGTATTTCTTACAGGCTTTCTAAAAACGAATTTGGTAAACGCATCTACCATCACTAAAATATACGAATACCCTCTTTTGAACGCACATAGGGTCCAAGATAGTCAATGTGTACCGTTATCTTACTATTGCTGTCCTCCAGTTTTGTGTAGTTTTTGTCGACTTTGTGGCGTACTCTATGACATTGATTACATCAAATCAGCGGCTTTGTACATTCCCGGAATATATGACCTCGCTCCTTACAGTTAAAACAGAATACTACGTGATCACTTGATAAGTTTCTCCTATTATTAGATTTATCCGTTGTAACAGTTCGAGATCCTAGAATACCTTTAGCATTGGTATATGAACGATCAAAAGAGTTTGACAATTCCTTGTTGCTCAACAAGAATTGTAACAATTGGTCAGGTTGAGAGCATCTTAACGTTAGAGCACTTGATTTCATTGTGCTGTCACTTAGACCATGAATAATACAATCGACCGCACGCTTGCCAACTATATCGCACTGGTTCAGTAGAGCCAACTTTTTGTAATATTGTACTTCAATAGGTTCATGATATTTACTTTTACGCTTGAGCATATCTTCCAAGGACTGGCCATAATTTTGCTCAAAGGGAAAAGCCTAAGACAAATGTGAATCTAAGCTTTCATACCACGTCTTGGCCAGTCCTTGAAATTTCTGCATTGAGAAATGGATGGTTGTCTTATCATCCCAACCATAAACGGTGGCACACTAGTTCACTTTTCTTAACCGTACATCTACACTTTGGTTTTTCGAAGATGGGTCGAAATCAGGCAACATATTTTCATGGTTTTTAACAACGTTACTAGAGTGATCGAGTGGGCCAGCCGCCGACGGTTGGTTCCTAATTGCATTTAAAATATTCATGACATCTTTTGAAGAAAACGTAGGACTATGATCTCTAACATTTGGATCATCTCGTGTCACTGTAGCATCGCGTCGTTTGCTCCGTTCCAGTCGCAACTGTTTTTCTAGGGACCGCAGGCGCTTCTGTGCCACCTCACGTTCTCGTTCAAGTTGTTCAGCTCGGTGTTCGGCTCGTACGATTTCGGACGCTCGGACTGCTGCATCGCCCGGTTCGGCTGAACTGCGGGCTCCGACTGCGTAACGATCTTCGACTGTGCTGCGGACTTTGCTGCGGCCATTGACTGCGCTGCGGACTTTGACTGCGCTGCGGGCTTCGCTGCGGTCTTTGACTGCGCTGCGGACTTTGACTGCGCTGCGGACTTCGCTGCGGACTTTAACTGCGCTGCGGACTTCGACCGTTCTGCAGGCTACGACCACATACATCTCGGGCACTGATGCGTCGTCGACTACGGATGTGACAGCATCCAGGAGCTTCATCAGGACGCAGTAATCTTCCATGTGAAGGCGTCCTTAAACGCCGTCGCCCTTGAGCCTCATGGTCATGCTCCATAACTGGAACTCGAAATTAAAACAACTATGTACTTGCCCAATTATTTTTTTGAGAATTAATATCATAAATATCTCGAAAACGGTAAGTCCAATCGCAAAAACAACAAAATTTGGGCTCCTCTTGCACGTCAAAATGTACCTTCTGAAATAATAATTATGAATTTTAAACCCGCCCCGAATAAGTCATTTCACTATTGTAACTCATTTATAACCTCACAATATCGTCTAGATTCAGAAAATATTGACGGCAATAATTATGTTAAAAGGAAAGTTATTTTAAAATTACCGAAAAGTAATCGCCAGATTATAAACTGTCATGTAAAAGCAAGAATAAAACCGTGTCGATACCGACATTTCAATCAGAATTTTCAAGATTATCAAAACTATACTAAGAATTCATGGTAATATATTATCATCAGGAGCCTACAGGATATTTCTAGTAACGTTGTAATTTAAACCAACATTTCAAAAAATACCAGTCAACAAAAAAAACTTGTAATGTGAGCACATGTGTACTTACCACTTCTGAAATGTAACAAAAACTCCTTGGATAACAATATTATTTAATGCCTCCAATCGAACAATCTACTACAATGATTAGTTAAAATTAACTAGCGATTATAATAAAACAAATAATAAAACTCACATGAAATAATGTAGGGTAATTTTATTGATGACCACACGTAATCCGTCCCGCCTTCGATGCTGGCCCCGAGCAAATAGGCTGAGTGCCACCCCGTGTTCTCAACCGTCATCTCAGAACTGCCTTTATAGTATATCCCAATGGTCGACTGAGACAATTTAACTATTTATTATAATATTTCAAAACCTAACACGTAAAAAATTTGGAACAAAAAGAACATCTTTTGAGCGGCTTCCGTTCTGATAGTGTTAATGTCGTTACCTCTCCAGCTTCTTCGACCTTCAATATGACGAACACGATCCAGAAGTTCAGCAAACATCTTCACTTCTATGGGAGCAAACTCGTTTTTGTAGGTTATATTGAGAAGTCCCTAAACAAATTCCGAATGTTTTTTTCCTTATGTCTTTTCGTAGGTAACTGGGCGAGTAAGGCACGTTTTTCACACACAAACGCGTCAATTGTGTCAGTTGTTTGCTTCTTAAAATAGTTAGAAATGAATTTCGTGTGGCTGCATTTTCGGCGCAACAGCAGACTTAATGGCGTCGAAGTTAAATTAAAAGTTCAAAGCATTTATTTCAAATTGGCACTAAAAGGCACTTTTGAACGTCAACATTTTCATTTAAATAGAATTGATTGTAGGCGCCCCTTCCAAAAGGTAGTTTCGTATGGAGAAGAAGGGGCAAGAAACTCCACCGTTACTCTTTTAAAATGTTTAACAATATTTTGTATACATTATTAATATTTTTATATGTGAAGACGATGGACCCAGAATAAAAAATACTATGCAACAATAGGTAAAAATAATTTAAAATAAGCAAAGGCAGATAACTCAATCACGTGATAGGTTACAAACATTGCGAAAGTATAAGATTTTGCTGAAATATTAACTAGGAAGTGTGTGAGTAAAGTAAAAATAACAAATTATACAATTCAATAAGCAACTAGTATGATTTTGTCTAGCCTCTAGATTGTCCTATGGAGCAGGACCAGCATGTTTCCAAGCGTTCTTATTGAGAGCTTGAGAGACATGTGTGCATATACACTCGCCATGTAATCGAAATGCTTAATCTGTAAACAATGAAAATCTCACAGTGATAGGACATCCATACGAATGTTTGCATGGAAATAAATGTAACTGTAACTGTGCAAAATTGTAGAATGTAGAAAAAATTTAATACTTAGGTCTAATAATAGATAATAACTTTACCTGGAGGTTACACGTAAATTACATTTGCAATAGACTCAGATCGGTGCTAAGTAAAGTAATGAGCTATGGACTCCTTGTGTACGGGCCAACCTTTACTACATATTTAAAAGACATTACAGACATCCAAATAAGACTGATAAAGTTTCAGTAAAATGTCAAAGATAAGTACAACAAATAGTATGGTAGGTTATTTCCAATCTGTAAAATTACACCAATAGATAAAAAAGTTGATTATTTGGTGGGCCTGGAATATTATTATAATGATAAATATAAATTGTTGGAGATGTCGAAAGGAGAGTGAATGCGGAAAATAAAGTGAATGGTGCTACACATGCAATTGTGACCAACCAGTTGATGTCCAAGAAGGCACGACTGGCTGTTCACAATAGTGTGGTGCCTACGCTTATGTATGGAAGTGGATGTTGGGTGTGGCAAAAGAAGCATGAAAGCTGAATAAATGCTGTGGAAATGCGTTCCTTGCGGAGCATGTGTAGTGTGACTTTAAATGATAGGCTGAGCAATTATGTGAAAAGGCAACGGTGTGGTTTAAAAGAAGATGTAGTGACAAACATTGAAAAGAGTATGCTTAGATGGTTCGGTCATGTTGAGCAGATGAATGAAAGGAGACTAACAAAAGGTATTTACAAGGCAGATGTGAGTTGAAACGCCGGGAGGGGACGCCCTAGGAAGACATATAGTGACCTTATTGGTGATGTTCTTCAGAAAGGTCAGGTGCGAAGTACTCTCAACCGGCGCTCGCACAGAGTACACTATAGGGCGCTCGTGTCTGACCAGATGTATGAACGTAAACGAGGCAAAAGGAGTATGTAAGGAACGTAGCAGGTGGCGTTCTGTGGTTTCTGCCTACCCCCATGGGAAGAAGGCGTGAGTTTATGTAAGTGTGTATGTATAAATATAAAGTTAATTTTAAAAACAAGTACAACACACGTAGGGTTAGAGAGAACAAACTGGTTCAACCACAGAAAACAAATTAGGCATGAGAACATCTAAGTATTTGGTACCTTTAACAAAATAGATTCATTAAGAGAAAAAGTAAAAATTTGTAAAGTATTCCTTAAGACAAAGTCAAAAAAGAACATTATATAGGATAGCAAACAGATCTAAGTACAGTAAGCGTTCAAAAGTGCATAGGCACGTTAAGAGTCGTATTGCTGTGAACTCGCGGTATGACTGTATGTGTTTAAACGACACACACGACAAAGATCGCAGTTTTGCACGGCACACACTGACGTAAAGTCGAGTATTCGCATCGCACTGCACGAAACAAAAATATATTTCCGTCGCTTTTGTTAGACACGAATTATGCTCGTGACCTGGCCGGTTTATGGCATTGCTAAAATTCGAGTTAACCTAATATGAGCTGATAGCAGTAGGCGCCAAGCGTTGGACTGATAAACAGTCGACTTAGGTTCTGATCTCATAAGATGCAGCTCAGTTTAATTGCCAATTTTTTATTTTGGTTTTACAATAGTAACAATTAAAAAAAAATGCAGCTTTTTATTATTTTTGTTATTGCATACAGGGCTCAGAATAAAAAAAGCGTAACAAGTGAAAAATAAAATATTTGTTATAATACTTTACCTATGGATAAAAACCGATACGATTATTTATAATAACACTTCTTCAGCCAATAGGATGTGCAATTCTATAACAAGGAACTTAGAAGAAATTTGTTATAGGTAATTTGACATGTGAAATGTTCCAAAAATTTTATATGTAGATTTATTGCACCATAAACATTAAGTTACGAGCATTAATTTCCAAAATAAGTGATTTTAATAAGTGGTTATGTAGGGCAGTTAGATAGCATTAAGTTTTTCACATTTTATTGGCTTTAGGGAATATAGATTATATATTGAGGACTTGAGGATAGCTTAAGTATTAATTTTATTTATGAAAAGACGATTGAAACTAAACCTAATTTTTTATATAATTCAATAATCAAGGATATAGCGCAATATACAGGATAAAGTATTCCTAAACTTAAACCTTATTGTTTGCTGGGCTACGGTGATGCAACCTTTATAGCTTGGTACACGGCGAACAGTTTTTAATGACGTGTTGAATAATTCAACAAAATGTACGGTTGGTATGAAACCATTTGTTTCATATTCATTTACCATATAGTGAAGTCTTGTTTAACCTATCCTAACCTAATAAGCTTTCCACTTCATAAACAAGCGCTCCGACTAGCAAGAATTCCCTATTCCTCACATCTCATAACCCACAGACTCACAGTACTTCTCTAAAACAAAGAAAGTAATACCATTAGATATCTCTAAACAAAATACTATAAACTATAATGCTGAAGAAAAAATATTTTTAAAACATTATGTTTATAACACTTTACTCATCATGCACTAATTTAAACAAACAATAATATATTTATTTAAATATGAAATATCTAAATGATAACACTCACACTTAGCCCATTTGTGTTATTACATCATTTACGTCCACTTTTACGCAGATCAATATTATTGCCCACGCTTCAATATTTGTATTTCATTGCATTTTGAAAATTATAACCACAATACTGCTAATTAACAAATTTAAACATTCGTCACCAACCAACAACGTTCAATTAGATGAATAGTCGTAACGAATTGCATCTACTTCAAAGAAATCGAAATAACTTACTCAGTACACCTACAAACTTTTATTATCTAAGTTAACAAGATGAACGAGACAAGTATCGAATGATTTTCAAACCACTTCAAGTAATTTTATTAAAACATACAAAAATGGTTAATTTTAGGTATTATTATTAACATAACAAAAACTATAAATATATATTATTTGAAAATAACATCAAGCTTAATCGTCGTATCGCTTTGTGCATGCAAGAAAACTTTTGTAATGTCTATTTCCACTTTCGTTCGCTTCTGTCACTTTTGTTGAGTGCAGTGAATTGTTCTTGAGTCATCACCAGCATCTCTTGTGTTTGCTCAGACATGTCAACACTGTCAAAATAATATGAATTCTCTTGAGGGTAGGCTTCTGTTTATCAGGCAATATGGGGATGAGGGTACACCGTCAAAAATGTGGGTACTCTGATAAAATTTAAACGGGTAGAAGAAGATTTCGTTGGGCGCCACTATAATGTTGGCGGTGGAATAAAACCAACGTTGGGTGACAGATTATGGTTTATTCACTTTACTTCAAACACTTGACAGATTTTACAAATAAAGTTATACTGAGTTTACCTATTTTTGGTCCTAGGG
Organism: Dasypolia templi; assembly: GCA_963555695.1. NCBI lineage: Eukaryota > Metazoa > Arthropoda > Insecta > Lepidoptera > Noctuidae > Dasypolia > Dasypolia templi. The sequence goes on along the minus strand of OY743137.1, from coordinate 3,070,481 downwards.
ATGGACTACGGGGCTATCCTATCCCTTTACCTCCTAGCTAGACTATTCCTGTGGGCGACGCGGCCTCCGCTCAGGTCAAGCTTATGGGAACAGTGGTGACTGGGGGGCTATCGACGACTGCGCCTTCTTAGTAGCGAGTGATCGTTCCTCCACGGTTGACCGTTTATTTAGTCGGTTTGACAGATTAGTGTGTGACTTTACCATCTCATGCTTGTATGTGGTTGTAACCTTCGGTGACGTCTCGGACACCCCACACGTCGAATGTTAGATTTCGATATTAGTCCGTAGGTACTGTTGCTGTTATCGTCTCATCGATGATTGACGTTGTAAGTGTTGCGATCTGCTCGAATGGCATAGTGTTGCACACAATCCGTTAGAAGGCGTAGGGCGTCGTGTTAAAGAACTCAATTTTAACCTTCTTGTAATTGTCGTATCGAAATGAAACTTTGTACGTATATGTGGTTCGGATAACAAAACTATAATTTCGTATCTTGGAAATGATGATGGAGTTAGGAGGTAAATATTAGAACTCATCAGTGGCTACTAGTGAACCTCTCGGGTTTGGGCTCATATGATTTGCTTTGACGAGTTCAATAGATTGGGGAGGGTCTGATGATGGAGGCAGGAGGTGGATAGTGGAATTCTTCAGTACATCCTTCAAGTTTGTGCTCATATTATTGTTTTTGACGAGTTCATTAGATGGGGCTTGGTAACGAGGGTCTGATGATGGTGCCAAGAACTCTTCAGTGGCTCCTAGTAAACCGCTCATGTCATAACTTCGTTGACTTCAGACATATTAACTTAATGAAGAATATACTAGACTAAAAGAGAGTATCTGCTGACGTGCAAGAAATACATTTTTTCCGATTATGCTGGAGTAATGGATATTATTTTCACATGTCTGCGTAATATCAGTACAATATCACCGCTAAAATAAAAATAAAAAGATCATCCAATAGCATTGGCAAAAACAAATTAAATACGACTAAACCCTGTGGGCCCTGTGGGCTAACAATACTCAAAACAGTACACCGCTCTACGAGTCTAATTCAACAATGCCTACAGGGTGTTGTTGGGGCTGCCTCGGTAATGCAATGGTTGGGGGTGTTCGCTGACTCGCGTATTGCCTGGTTCTATCCGACGATGCGGTAACTATGATAATTTTAAAATAAACATTTTTGTTTAATTAATTTGATCATGTAAAACGTTTCCTGTCCCTTCCCAATCCCCTCAGCGTCGTGAAATCGTTACAATCTGCTGAATGTAGCTAGACGATGTCATTATGCGGGTATCTATAAAACGGGGCATGTCTCAAAATAAAAACAACCCTCGATATGACGTGTACAAAATGCGTTAATTTTAATTTTATCCCAAAAATGGAGTTGTGAAATGAATGAATTCATTTGGCGTACATACCACATCCTATCACAAACTTAGAATCTGACTTGAATGCATTCTTAACATCATTACATCAAAAATTCATAGAAAAATTAACAAGAACATGAAAGTCTTTACGGAAAGAATTGGAGATCAAAGGAGAGCAATAGTGTCCAAAAAGTTGTTACCTTCCACCATACTCGATTCAATTAGACTAGAAGTAAGAAATAGTTTACAAATATCAAATAAAGATTTACAACTACAGCTCCAAACACCACAGCAGCTTCTTTGACTTCAAACGAACACACAACTGCACTCACAATCAGAACCTAAACGCAGGATGAAACGTTCCAACGACCACAATGAAACACTTATGACATGTTATTTAAGGGCAACAAAAATGGAGACGGATATGACAGTTTGGCGGAAAAATTTAAAAGAAAAAATCATAGATTGTTTCCCTCATTTGACACATACATTAGAACAGCGCATATAGGACCATAAAAGAGTAATCGTTAATAATAGAATCGTTAATTTCAGAAACACGACTTCAGATACTAAACACAATAGTAGCGAAAGAATTACTCGAAGCCGACTTTTCATTAGCAATCTGATAGTATAATATCAAATATAGAAAATTTACACTTACAACCATCCACAACTACACTTAATATGAATATAGAAAATATAGAGACGTCACAAACGCAACAAATTGGAGTAGAAATGGAAATCGATATAATCGATCTAGCCAAGAAAGAAACCATGAAATAGATGAAATATTCTTAGAAACACTGCAGTATTACAGAGACACTAATCCTACTGAGAGGAGTTACATACTCATGCAAAAATCATCAAAAAGGTTAGCGAATATAGTTAGTTACATTGACAGAGTTATTTTACCAGAACAAGTTACCAGAGATACAGAATTCAGTAATCTTCAGACCATAATATACCGCGCTGCGTGGACAGCTGCTAAGCCCAACGGCTTTATTTGTGAAAAATAATCCACATCTATTTCAAAAAGTGTCAGCAGTCAGAAAGAATCCTATACGGACTCAATATGTAAATCAATTGTGTCAAGTGACATGTAAAACCGCATTAATGCAAAAAAAAATGTTTGGTATTGCCCCCCGCATTTATAATAAAGTACCTAATATTATTAATTAATATGTCTTTATTCAATTTGTATTTTTTTATTTAAAATTACAATGTCTTTCAAATTTGTATAAATTAAACACGATTTGCATGCCCATCACGGTAGAACATGGAGCACTGTTTAAAAAAAACATCAATGTACTAATTACCCATGTTTGCAAACGAATAAATGATTTGATTTGTTCCTTGCGCGGCCGGTGTTTATAAATATTACGACGAAATTTTAAATTTTACAATGAGAATTTAATTAGAATGTTGGAATAAGATTATAACTAGAAATTTAACACACCAAGACAATAAAAATACAACGAAATAACGTTAAAATATTACTTTTCACAGCGGACAGTATCGGAGGCGGCATCAAATTACAAGGTCAAGGGTTGTTTATTTTGGTTCATTGTGCTGCTCAAAAAATACCAATTAAGGACAGATGGGCATTCAAAAAAGGTAATATTATTTGGTGTTTGCTGCAACTTCAGACGAGAGGGGCTACGTACGAGTGACCAGCCCTATACAAGTCAACGGAAACCGGCGCGCATCCTCTTTTAGACGACAGATGTGCGCTCGTAAACATCTACATATGATATCGTGTCATTAAATTTGTTAAAACTACGCCCATGCGTGGTGTGACGAAGTAGACCGTGCTCAATCGCAAAACCAGTGAGATGAAAAAGAGTGCCTAGCCCGTGTGGAACTATGTCTAAAGGGTGACGCACGTTCCTGGTTGTGCGAGTGGACTAGTAACAATCGTACTTGGTCCAATTTCCAATTCGAGCTCAAATCACTTTGTCCGCGACGCATTGACGACGCAAATATTCTGTTTGATGTAATGTGTAAAGAATCTGTATCGTTCCGAAACGCGAAATAAATCTAACATCAACTTTTGCCGTGAATTAACTTGCGACCGTACTAAAAGGGATGTCAAACCAGCGGTGATTTTCTCAGTGGAACCGCGACAACCACCGTAAATACCGGAGAGATGCACATTCGGCTTACAAGTGAGGAAACTGTTAATGGTCGACCGTACAAATTATCATATGACGAAAAACTGTTCGTGAAATTGTTAGTGACTTAAAGGAAAAGGTTATAATCCGTGAGTCGGAATTTGTATGCAAGTCCGATATTGTTGGTAAAAAAAGAAAGATGGATCGGATAGAATGTTTGTTGATTACCGAGCTCTTGACAACACAATACGGTAAAAGACCGATACCCTCTTCCTTTGATCGGTGATCATATAGATAGGCTCGGTAAGTGTAACTATTTCAATGTTCTACATATGGTGTTAGGCTTCCATCAAATAAAGATTGATGGAGGCTCTGTGCACCGTTCTGCGTTTGTGACGCCCGAGGGGCATTTTGAATATCTCAAGATGCTCTACGGTCTCGCCAACGCTCCTGTAGTCTATCAGCGAATAATATCTGATACATAGAGACCTCTCATTGATGCAGGTCAGGGCCTGGTGTATATCGGTAACGTCATGCTAATGAGCGACTCTATAGGGGACGGCTTGTCTTTGCTCGATTCTGTTTTGGAGACTTTAACAAAGGCGGGTTTTGCTATTCATTTAAGAAAATTCACCTGCCTTACGACTGAAGTGGAGTATCTTGGGAGGACCACCAGTGGAGGTCACGTCCGGTCGAGCGTACAAAAACTTTACGCACTAGCCAAATATCCGATTCCTAAAACTGTCAAGCAAGTGAGGCAGTTTCTCAGTCTGGCCGGCTATTTCAGAAGATAAATTCAGGATACGCTACTAAAGTGGCCTCCATCTCTTCTTTGACTAGCAAAGATGTTACGTTTCATTGGGGTTACGAACACGAGCGGGCGAGGCAAGAAGTCATCTCGAATTTTACTAGTGAGGCTGCGCTATTAATTTTTGATCCATCTTTGCAAACTCAGGTCCACACTGACGTAAGTTCGTTAGGATACGGCGCAATATTAATGCAAACGGAAAAAGACGGACTTGACATGCAGTCGCTTACTATAGTAAGGTCACTGTAGGGGCGGAACCCTTCCCGGCGAGAGTGGAGCATACTCCGCCGCCGATGGCTTTGCCCACAGCCGCAGAGTCTACAGAGGAGATCGCCATCAGCGTCCCAGAGGTGACACAGGCAGAGATGGGGGCGGACGTGATGCGGCTCCGGGCCAAGAACGTGGCTCCGGGGCCCGACGGGATTCACGGCCTAGCGCTAGCCCTCGCTCTGAAAAAGCTTGAGCCCCAGCTAAGAGGACTCTTCACAGCGTGCCTTGAGCGGGGCCAGTTTCCCACTTTGTGGAAAACAGGTCGCTTGGTCCTGCTCAGGAAGGCGGGGCGCCCTGCCGACTCGCCGTCTGCGTACCGGCCCATAGTGCTGCTCGACGAGGTGGGCAAGCTGTTCGAGCGCATACTCGCAGCCCGCCTCGTCGGCCACTTGTGCAGAGAAGGGCCGGACCTGGACGAGAACCAGTTCGGCTTTCGGCCTCTACCATCCACGCAGTGTCGAGGGTGAGAGTCCTGGCGGAGGAAACTGTGTCCCAGGGCGGGGTGGTGGTGGTGGTGTACTTGGACATCTCCAACGCCTTCAACACCCTGCCCTGGAGTTGTATTCGGGAGTTGCGTTATCATCGGGTGCCTCTCTACCTCCGCCGCATCGTTGGGGCTTATCTGGCGGGGAGGTGTGTCACCTACATGGGACGTGATGGCGGAAACCAGCGCCAGGTGTCGTGCGGTGTTCCACAGGGATCGGTCATGGGACCGCTCCTGTGGAACATCGGGTACGACTGGGTGCTGAGGGGCGAGCTCCCGCCGGGCGCGGGCCTGACGTGTTACGCTAACGACACGCTGGTCACGGCCCGGTGGAGTTCGCACAGGGAGGCAGCGTTGCTCGCGACGGCTGCGGTTTCACAGGTGGTGAGCCGCATACGGCGCCTGGGCCTGGAGGTGGCCCTCAACAAGTCGGAGTCCATGGTGTATCATGGCCCCGGCGGGCGCCGCCGGCCGGATCACACATTGTGGTCGGGGGGGTCCGGATCGCTGTCGAGCCCACCATGAAATATCTGGGATTGGTGCTCGACAGCCGGTGGGACTTCGGACCCCACTTCCGGCGGCTGGTGCCCAAGTTGTTGGTCGCGGCGGCCGGGGCGGTAGCAACGCTGCTTCCCAATCTGGGGGGCCCAAGCGCCGCCTGTAGGCGGCTCTATATGGGGATCGTGCGATCCATGGCGCTCTACGGAGCGCCGATCTGGGCGTCTGAAGTCATTCGGGGGTATCGCACGATCTCCTTCGAGGCGGGTTTGGCACTGGCCGGATCACCGCCCTGGGACCTGGAGGCGAAAGTGCTCTCTTCACTGTACCGGTGGCGCGAGGCAGCGCGGGAGCGTGGCGAGCGGCCGATGCAGCGCCATATGGAGCAGCGTCGGTCGCACCTTCGCGAGGTCCTAGTGGCGGAATGGCGGGACAGGCTCTCACGCCCTACCGCCGGCCTCATCACCATGGAGGTGGTCCGGCCAGTGCTCGACCTCTGGCTCGGGAGGAGGCACGGCTCCCTGTCGTTTCGGGCGACGCAGGTGCTCTCGGGGCATGGTTGCTTCGGGAAGTACCTGTGTCGCATAAACAGGGAGCCGGACGCCCGGTGTCACCACTACGTCGACTGCCGGGAGGACACGGCGTGGCATACGCTGGCATAGTGTGCCGCTTGGGAGGAGCCGCGCCGTGCCCTCATCTCTGAAGTAGGCAGTGACCTGTCGCTGCGGGCCGTAGTGAGTGCGATGGTCGGCAGCGTCGAGTCCTGGGACGCAGTGGTTTCCTTCTGCGAAACAGTTATCTCGCAGAAGGAGGCTGCGGAAAGGAAGAGAGAGATCTCGTCTACTCTCCCGATCCGCAGCAGGCGCACCGGGCGCAGGCGGAGGGCGGACAACGCCCTCTTCCAGACCCCTAAATGGGTCTTGGGGGGGCGCGCAAGCGGGCCGGCATCAGCCGGGGTTGCGCAAGAATTATGCATTCCCGCGATCCCGGCGTAGGTGTGAGATGGAACACCGGGGTGGTTTTTAGTTTTTAGTAAGAGTCTGACAGACCCCTCCGCCCGCTCCAGAGCGGAGGACATCCATGAGGATTTTCCACCCCGGGAACAAAAAAAAAAAAAAGGGGGTGGAACCCAGGCACCGCTCCTATGAGTTGGAGACTCTAGCTGTCGTTAAGACCCTGCAACATTTCCGTCAATAGCTCGTTGATAAACATTTTAAAGTAGTTACTGATTGCAACGCCTTAAAGATGACTCAACGTAAAAAGGATCTCCTTTCTAGGGTGGCACGCTGGTGGATGTTCCTACAAGACTATGATTTTACCCTTGAGTATGAAAAGGTCAGTTTATGTCACATGCTGACTATCTCAGCCGTAATCCAATTAACCTTTGCGTCGTACAAAAACCAGTTAACTGGGCTCAAGTTACACAAGCCGCAGACGTTGAAACGGTTACTTTACTCGAAAATCTTGATCAGGGCCTGATAAATAGTTCACGGTATGTAAAGAAAAACAATTTACTTTACTATGAGTACAACCCTATAGGTCAGCAGTCACGACTACTTTGTTATGTTACAAAGGGTTTTAGGCTAAGTCTGTTACGTGTATTTTATGACGAACACGGACATATTAATATTGAAAAAGTGCTTGATTTAAAACTAAAACATTTTTGGTTTCCTCACATTCTCCAATTCGTCAAGAAATACATAAGTATTGTTAAGTAATGTTTAATACATTGTATTGTTTGCGTATCACACAAAAGGTGCCTCGTGCACCTCTACTGCCAATTGTATATTGGACGAAACCCATTATACCTTTTAACACTGTGCACGCGGATGCACTTGGCCCTCTGTCCGCATCGAATGTCGGGTACAAATGCATTCTTATTATTATCAACGCTTTCACGAAATATTGTTTTTTGTATCTTAGGTATAAACAAGAAAGCGCGGAACTAAAACGATCATTTACTAACGCGATGTCTATTTTTGGTACTCCGCGTTTAACAGTATGTGATAGGGTCAGAATGTTCGACAGTGCCGACTTTGGCGAATGGTAGTAATAAATAAAGCAGTAGCAGATACATTTCATAACGCCCGAAATGCACCAAGAGATTGGCCAAGTAGAACGGTATTGTCGAACAGTACAACATGATTTTCTAGCTCAACACAGGATAGTTCGATGCAATGTTCAACTGATAAACCAACTATTTCATTGCGTTGCTTAGATTTTAAACAATTTTAATCAAGATTAGAGATCCTCCACGCAGTACAGATTTACGAGTAAAACAACTGCCCACACTATAGTTCCCATAATTAATTAGCATGTGGTAATCCTTAAACCAATGTTCAGTAAAACAAACAAAGGCAACTTTGTTTTCTCTAAAAACATTTCAATTTCTAATCATTTGGAAGAAATACCTTGAATATATTGATGAAATAACTTCAAGGCATTCAGCTGACCTTCTTTTCGATAATTACATATTTTTGAGCAAGAAGATACCTTGTTGTTGTTAGCTGGTTCGAAACTCCGAACGAGACGGTCGCGCCTTTGTTTCCGCTTGAGGCATCGTGCCCAACAGATGTGGGTTTGCTTGCCGGACTTAGAAAGCAAACTTTATTTCTTTTGTGTGTGTGTGTCTGTGTCGCAAATCAAAATATTTTAATTCGGTTCAAAAGACAAATAAGTGCGTTCCATGCAGCTGATACACCTGCTGAGGAGTAACAAGGCTTGACCCCTTCCGCGTCACTGGTGAGATCGTTCCGTACCAAAAGCTGTACTTCTAAGCTGCGGCTGCGTTTTAAGTCGTTGATTCAAAGCCACGCGCAAGTTCAACATAATTTTAAACAATTGTTATAGGACAGTGTATTCACATTAAATGTAGTAGTGTGGGATAAACGAATATACGCTATTATTTTGGCACATATTGTAATCGAGTCCTTTGATTTCAAACATAAAAATAAAGCTATCACCGCGCCGGTAGACAATACAAAACTTGTAACAATTACCTATTCCACTTGTAATTATTGCTTCCTTTCGAGTATAAATGAAAGCCTGCTTGGATTTCCTTTATTTTAATCTAGGCAATATTGTTCTCAAACATGCCAAAATTATTATTTAACACAGGCTGAATTATTATTTCGATATTCATAACTATTTTGTATGTCGCGAAATAAACTTCTTTGGAACTGTACATCTACCGTCAACGCAGGCGAGGAACTGCTTGCCTGCCAAAGGATCCTGAGCTTCGAATTTGGTGAGATCAATCCATTCTATGGTTATGGAAATTTAATTCTCAATAAGAAAGTACAAAGATTTCACTTAGCTTGGTTATTGTTTTAATTTGTAGCAAATCATTTGAGGCTCCAACGAGCAACGAGAGAAAGCTCGAAGGCAATGAACAGCTTGCGTAAAGAGCCTAAAAGAGAGGAAGGCCTGGATTTGTTGTGATCAATTTGCATTTTCTAGTTTAAATGTCACTAAGTTCTGTTAAGGCCAAAAAGGCTAAATAAGCCAATGGGATGAGTTTCGATTCTCAGCTGTAATCTTGTGGTAGGGCCAAGCGGGTCAGCAGGGTCGTGAACTTGAGGTTTGGCATTCTGGTGAAGGGTGTCGTTTATCTTGACGTTCTGTAAGATGCTATTTACTCAAACAAAAAGAGCGATGTCGATTTAGAAGTCGTACAAGAATTGCTTCCCCTGATATTTACCTATAATATGTTAACAACTGCAGCATTAATTCCCAGGAATTACGGCTAACAAAATATAATCTAAGTAGATGCAGACCCTTTCTTTTTTACCACCTCTTGTGTGACATATGGCAAGCGAGTATAACAGTAACCAGCAAACTCTAACGCAGGAATCAACCAAAGCCAGAACATTACAACATATCAAAAACTCAAGTTACCAGTACAACTTAAGAGCAGAGCAGAAACAGCCCTCAACACCTCGGTTCCAAATGAATAACCCCCAATTACTTAATCCATTAAGAACGCGTGAACAATTAGCGTTCTCATTAGGTACACCGATGTCAAACGAAGTACCGGATGCCACTGGATACACAATCCTCAGAAGTCCGCCCACTGCCACAATAAAGTACACCTGCCCTGACTTGTGTATTGCAACTTGGAATGTCCGTGGCGCCTCAAAACCGAGCAAAAAAATTTAAAATAGAAGCTGAACTTTCACATAGGGGCATACACGTAGCCTGCCTACAAGAAACAGGGATGAATTCAGGAAGGTACAACTCCGCGCACTATGAATCGAACTAGAACCACAGGCAAAGCACACCGAGGACTTGCGATTCTAATCAGAAAAGATGCCCGAATTGAAATAAATAACATGAAAAGCGATACCGACGCGATGACAATTACCCTGAGAATTGGTACGGAAAGTGACAAGCATGCTCCCCTTTACATAATCAACTCACACATCAACAGTTGTACCCATAAAGCAACTAGATCTTTCATAGGGGTATTAAACCTAACTAACCTAAAACCAAAGAAATGTACGCTAGTAATCCTAGGTGACTTTAACGCACACATTGGTTGAAAAGATACGCTAAGTTTCCAACGCAAAGGGCTGATTCACCAAAACCTCCATCATGACTAATCCACCCACAACGGGGAAATGTTAATGGATATAGCTAACAGGGAAAAACTGCAAATAGAAACAACAAAGCGAGACCACATTGTAAGATAACATGGTCTAAATGCACCCAGCAATCCCAATTGGATCACATTATTACGCCACATACAGGAGAAAAATTCTTTCACTTCATTAAAGGTGAATGGGCTGCATCTCCGACCATAAAATAATCTGGGGGCTGCTAAGAACAAGCCAAATTTTACACAATAATGAAAGCTCCAATAATAATACAAAAGGGCAAGCGCAAGGCGCAAAGGGAAAAAAACTGGAGGCCAAGGATTTTAAACATAAACAATGCCCTTACGCCGCTCTCAATAACAAATCGAATCCACCAAAACAAAATACCAAGAATGCTTAACCAAAAAGCTAGAAAATATAGGAATCAATTCAACGGATGCAAATATCGAAATACCTTGGAGTACTATAACGGGAGTACTAAAAGCGGCGGCCCAGGAAACCCTGATCTTTCAACCGATTCATTCCAGGCATCATCGATTAGCTCTTGCCAACCTCCAAAACTCTAAATTCTTAGAAAGAAGGCAACCCGATAACCTAAATAGACATTATCGTGTAAAAGAACGTCGGGAAACGCTTCAAATGGTTAAATACAAAGAAGAACAAAATGTATGAAGTGAAGTATAAGGCAAAATCCAATAAAAGTCGGCTGACCTATTTACACTTGGAATAACAACCTCAACCAGGACATGACTTACTTCGACAAGGAAATCAACTTCTGGGTGGACACGGCTGAAGAACGAGATAGGATCAAAAAGGCTGCTAGAGAGATATACAGGAAACCGCAAACTGATAGTAGCGAGACCTCAGATGAAGATATTGGACAACAAGGAACACAGCATAGCAACGACCGGCTGCGATGTCGGCAAAAGATGCCCTCCCATAGACAAATATTACCCCCCCCCCTCCACTAGTCCAATGCTAATTTAAGGGTGCATTACTCGATTGGCTCTTACACTCCTATCCTATCCTAAGGGCACGTCTTCCCTACCATTACAGTGCCCCCTGGTCTACTCCTTGATATGCAATGGTCTTTGTAGCACCATGAAACATGAGGCTTCAGGGGCTAGTGCAAATCTTGGGGTTCATTCGATTAATCGAGTCTGGTCAAATCACGCTGGGGTCGGTGCATTTCATTCATTCATTCATTCATTCAAGAAGATACCTTGTTGTTGTTAGGTATAAAAATATTCTTCCTGATACCTTCTGTTGTCTTACAAACTAGTTTAAATGATTATCTGGAGTTAAGCCCAAGACTTCAATGTCATAACCAGACGGTGAGCTTGTAGTGAGTGAGGGACATGGAACCTCCTTCGTAAAATTTGTAGAACTACTTATAGCATTTGAGCTACATTTATTCAGGCTTGCCACCTTATTTTTAGTATTATTACTAACTATTGTGGTGTTAATAACACAAGACTTCGGCATACTACTTATGTCTGAGTTTATATAAAAAGCTAATAGCCATACTATTATGTGTCTAAAATTAACAGGCAGATACACAGTACTCTTAGTAGTAACAACAAAACTGTTGGTGTCAAAAAACACAAGCTTGTCACTGTGATGACTAACTAAAAAGTGCAAATGCTTATTGAGCATATGAATATAATTGTTTTGTCTATTTGTCAGTCTTTCAAAATATGGGAAAACACACAATATTATTTTACTACAATTTAACTGTAACAACTTAGTTACACAGTCAGTGATTTAATCTTTTTTGACCTTAGAACTATTACCTTATTTATTATTGGTTTTAGGATTATATTCATTTCCTGTCACTGATGCCAGTATTCGTTTGTAAGTTGACCCTGGCGTGCAATAGTTTTGAGTAGAATATCTCAGGTTGTTATTAATTAATTTACCTAACCCTCTTCCTATACTATCTGAGAAAATAACTGAATGATAACAATCATGACTACTTAAAGATGGACAGCTACTGCTACTAAGCTGTACCACTTGAGATAGATCTTGCACTTTATCAGATATATCTTGGTTAAGAATAAAGTTTTGAGACAAACTTTCAGTCTGGGAAGGTTAACTTAGACTGGACAACATCAGGGTTTGAAACCTTCTGACAAGTTATACTATAAAATAATAAAAATAAAATAGTTTATTTGTACCTTAAAGTCAAATACATGGTTTACAATCGAAAATGGCCTGAGGTGAGTAAAGTTGTATGTTAGAGTTGCAGCCAATACCTAAGCTAAGATAACTTATACATAAATAATCCAGGTGTGCTACAGGGTATATGCTTGTGTGTACCAGATGGGTACGTGCAGCGCCGACGACGGCCCAACTTGTTCGCAGTGCCGCGCGGTCGAACTAAACTGCTAGACAACGTTCCCCTGACACGAACAATGCGCACACTAAATCTGGTTGCCGGAAAAATAGATATATTCTCATGTTCACTGAGCGAGTTCGCAAGGATGACGTTACAAGTGTTATGTTTTTAATATTTTTAATCTACTATGGCATGGATGGATATTAATATCTTGTAAATATTTTTTTATGAATGGTGAATTAACTACACTACCGAATTGGGAGACTGTAACGGTAGCGTTATGTATGTAAATAAATAAATTAAATTAAATTAAACTTAATATCTTGTAATTATAGGTATCAGCGCCCACCCTCGTTATCACTATCAGTTGGTCATAAAATATTTAAAATAATTAACAGAAATTATTTATATCTATGGGTTTAAGTTCTAATTAGATACACTAAGTTGGAAATAAATTGTTATACTAGGTTGGCTAATTAGTTATACTAGGGAGTGACGTTTTGACGTTTGTACTGGTGGAATCGTTGCCTGGTTTTTTGCGGAATTAAATAAAACAACGACGATATCGTGTCTAAAAGTATTTAATAAAGTGTACAGTGAAATAATACAGAATATCCAGTGTTGTGAGATCTCGTGAGTACTTCCTAAGTGCATAATTGATGCTTAAAACTAATACCAAATCTGCAAGTCATATTTAAATACCCTCACTATTTTATTATGTTTGACACGACAAACAGTAGATGTTTGGTGTGTTGTAACTGTCAACGTCTATAGTGACAACGTCAGACAAAAACATAAACAGTCTTCGTTTACTAAAAAAAAGTAGGTTCACTGAACGAGTAGCAAGACCTATTGCAAGAATGCCGGTAAAGTGCGGTGGATGCGGAAAATTCTTGTCAGCCGTTGACACAGCCAGATGTACCAAATGTGCCGTTGCTCGATGCCACACAAGGCCTTACACGAGGTAAATGGGATGCGCTATTTCGATGCCACACAAGGCCTTACACGAGGTAAATGGGATGCGCTATTTCGATGCCACACAAGGCCTTACACGAAAACCACACAGTTCAATGCCTTATGCCTTAGCCATCCAGGTCTTACATGTACATTGCAGCACAAACATACTTGTCTGTTCCAGTCAACTCAACGCCACACAAGGCCTTATAAGAGTTTGACTGATATCCACGTAACGTATATTAGTTAGCAAGATAGAAAATAAGTACCTACAGCGCCATAGCAAACGTCTTCCAAGCATATACATACAGGGAGCTTAAACTTTATGAAAAGCAAAAAGAAAACAAGTGATCTTACATTCAAAAAAAGGCTGCGCAGGTCTCAAGGATTTGGCTAGTGCGTCTATTTTTTGTACGCTCGGCCGGACCTGACCTTTACTGATCGTTCTCCCAAGATACTCCACTTCAGTCGTAATGAAGGTGCATTTTCTCAAATTAATAGAAAAACCCGCCCTTGTTAAAATCTCCAGAACAGAATCGAGCAAGGACAAGCCGTCCCCTAAGGAGTCTCTCATTAGCATGACGTCATCGCTAAATACCTTGTAGTACGATGCACAGAACCTTCGTTAATCTTTATTTGAAGGAAGCCTGTCACCATATCAAGAACAGTGAAATACTTACACTTACACTTGAACGGTTTGATTTCATAGATTTATAAGAACTCCACGATAGTTTCGCGTGTTAATTTAGCGTTTATGGCTGCTGCACGTATTTGTGGATTTTTTATGCCGCGCAAAATGTTGGTGCATAATAATTCGTCACTTAATCCTTTCACAATACGTACTCGTAATAAAGATTTTCGTGCGTTGTCTGCATACGTGAAGTACTTATCAGATTCTTTACACATCACATCAAACAGAATATTTGCGACGTCAATGCGTCGCGGACAAAGTAATTTGAGCTCTAATTAGAAATTTGACCAAGTACGATTGTTACTAGTCCACTCGCGCAACCAGGAGCGTGCGTCACCCTTTAGGGATAGTCCCACACGGGCTAGGCACTCTTTTTCATCCCACTGGTTTAGCGATTGGGCACGGTCTCCTTCGTCATACCACGCATAGGCGTCATGAATATTAGGATCAAAATCAGACACATAGTAATGGTTGGATCTCACCGGATTTATGGATTTTAGTGCGTCTTTAAGACGCTCCGTGATGTCCGTTGAAGCCGTTGTCGATATAGCTGAGCACCTGGTGTCGCTTGGGGTGCTGATCACGCTCTCGTCACGTGGCGCTGGCTCGACGAGGGCAGGCAACAGTGGCGGTGGCGTGGTTCCACGTGGTGTTTCGGCGCGCTGCTCTAGCGTTGTCAGGCGGTTGAGGATTGCTTCCATCGTCCCGGCTAGGCTACCTAAATTAGGCGAAGACGCGCGCTCTCGCGGTGCTGCACGTTTTCTGCTCGACATTACGATGGAACCAGAAATGACTTGAAGCGCTTATAATGGCATTCAATCCCACTTCTGATTTTAGAGATTTAAAATGATTTGATTTAAAAAAAATACTGACAAGATCAAACTAAAATTTAATAAAAATTACAAAAATATTTTAACAAATAAATTGACAAGAAATCCTAAGCAGTTGTTTTTGAGCGCACGTCTGTCGTCCAAAGAGGATGCGCGCTGGTTTCCGTTGGTTTATAAAGGGCTGGTCACTCGTAGCTCCCTCTCGTTTGAAGTTGCAGCTAACAATACTTTATATTTTCTAGATTCATAATGAAGTACACAAAAAAAAAAACGCAAATGAAAACTTTCAAATATCCCTATAACACACTCCCTTACAACATAAATTAAACAGTTGATTAAATCGTTATCTATTTGTTCGGCGAATAGTTCGTGAGCGAAACACTCTGACGTTGTGTCACTTAATAACTGAAACCACTATTTCACTTCCATATTGATGTCACCTGCAACATCCTCCAAAATGAATCGTCTGAGATTTAATTTTTCTCCCATCGCATGTGTTAATAATGACGATGTCACCACTGTCTTCTTCGTGTTGAGGGGAAAGTAGTGAGTAGTAATGCAGCTTACAGGTATTTTCATCATTGTCTAAGAAACTTAATGATTTCTGCAACAAACACAGAAAACACGTTAATATCAATTTTTTCACACACGCAAGGCAAAGTTCATGTAAATAAAAAGTCAGAAAGAAAGAAAAGTAATTTTCAATAGAATAAACACTTACCTCCATTACCGTTGATGCGTTGAAGTAAAACAAAACGTAGTACTGTCACTATCCACTGCTACCAAACCAGTTGACTATGGTCTGACTGAGTGGGCTGCTCTTATATAGCACCACTAAGTAATTTCTAATCTAAAGCAAATTCTTAAGTGCTTACAACGCAACTGATAGTAACTTAATGAGTCAACACAGTTCCTAAAGTGCGATCTTACAAAGTTATTTCACATTCCTTCGGGGTGCGTTGCAAAGATGAACTCCTCAATAGGCTACCCATGTATAGCCATGATTGTACCAACGTATATAATATGCAATTTGGATACATATGATAAACCAAGCTCACACTAGGTAGCTTTAGATATTGACACAAATAGCGTTGGGCAATATTTTGATTCGTATGGACGAAATACTCTCCACTAGCCTCTGTAAAAAGTTTCATGCGTCTGAAAAACTTTTTCCAGTCTACCGTAGACACCTCGTTTACAGTCTGTTCGAACGCTGACAGCGCATCTTCAGGCGACGAAAATTGTATCCCTTTAAGCAGTTATTTTATTTTCGGGAATAAAAAGAACACGGTGCTAGGTAAGGGCTGTAAGGAGTTGACCGGCGTGCGGTTCTGGAAGTCGCTCGTTTTGAGCGCGGTGTGCGAAGGCACGTTGTCGTGGTGGAGCAGTAGACCGCGGAGCCCTGTGTTTGGTTACAACAGAGAAAACAACATTTGGTAGTTTCCCATTCAGCGTTGATGCTTCTTTAGTTCCGTAAAGGAATTGATCAAGTAGCCAGTCGCTTCTAGATCGCTTCACTTTGGTAGGCGTTAATTCGTTTTTTAAATACCCAAACTGTCGACAGGCGCTTCGTTTCTGGATCGTATTGATAAATCTGTAAACCTGTAATGATGTCGTAAACACACCGAGACCGTTCCACCCGGGCCTGCTTCTGAGCATCGGTGAGGTTGTACGGCACCCTACATATACAACCTGTTTTTCTAGGGTTATATTCTGTAGGTAAAAATAATACTTAAACTCCTAGAATAGGTGGTCCAAAAATGCATAGTTTCAGAGATATCATCAATCATAATTCAATTAGGTCCAAAATTGTCACCAGTATGACAAATCTATTTACGTATATTTACTTTTGCGAGGTTCCCAATTTTGTTTGCGTACCGTACAAAATAGACCCTCGATGTGTCTAGGTATCGAGTATAAGGTAATGCGACGTTGTCATATTTCACGTTAGGGTGTTTTACATTAATAATCGTGACTTTCTCGAATTATTTCGTACGAAAAATTAAAAAAACAAAGGATGATTGAAACATAATTCATATGCCAGTTGATTTTTTGATATGGTCTAATCATACCCTAGAGTTATGGGATATAAAAAAACACCTTGTATAGCTTACGATGATACCAGATCCGCGTTATTGTTTACGGAATATAACGCTGAGAGTAATGCCCATTTAAAACAAAAATAATATTTGTTTTTACATTTACAACAGATTTTTTTAAAATGTTATATCACGGGAAATATTTACAGGGAACACAGGGTTCACTGATATTTTAGTTGAATGAGCTGTACCGTACATATTTTATAGTTTGAAATAAAGATGGTTTGGTCATGTTGAGAGGATGAATGAAAGGAGCGTAACAAAAGGTATTTACAAGGCAGATGTGAGTGGAAATGCCGGTAGGGGACGCCCTAGGAGGACATATGTTGACCTTAATGGTGATGTTCTTCAGAAAGGTCAGATGCGTAGCACTCGCAACCGGCGCGCGTGTATGTATAGGATATATGTGTAGGATCGTAACAGGTGGCGTTCTGTGGTTTCTGCCTACCCCCATGGGATGAAGGCGTGAGTGTAGTATGAAATAAAAATATACGCAATGAACAGTAGTACCCGTTTACAATGAGTAATTGATAAGGAACCCTAAAGCAGTAGTAATGAGAGCCCTCGAATGAGTAATAGATAAGAAATGGCCAACTGAATGAGCTGTTCCGTACATATTTTATAGTTTGAAATAAAGATGGTTTGGTCATGTTGAGAGGATGAATGAATGGAGCGTAACAAAAGGTATTTACAAATGTACACCCATCTGCCTACGTATATAATATGCAATTTGGATACGGATTATAAACCAGGCTCACACTGGGTAGCTTTACATATTGACACAAATGGCGTTGGGCAATATTTTGATTCGTATGGACGGGCACCTGTGCGATATCAACTTGAATTTTCAAGAAGAAATTGCAAAAGATGGGACTGGAATGTTGATAGGATTCAGAATGATTTGACTTCAGTTTGTGGTGAATATTGCTTAATGTATTTGCTATATAAGTTTCAGGGATGTTCAATGCATAGTTTTGTAAACCCCATGGGAAGAAGGCGTGAGTGTACAATGAAATAAAAATAGAGGCAGAACCCGCTCACAATGAGTAATTGATAAGGAACCCTAAAGCAGTGGTAATGCGAACTCTCGAATGAGTAATAGATAAGAAATAGCGAACAATGAAACGCTAATGAGGGTCGCCGGGCCGGGCGGATGTCAATTAGATTATTGCTTATTGATTTACGTATCTCGCGAACCGTGCATCCTACGCAAAAATGGACCGTGCTCAGCGCATGCCAAAACCTATTTTTTTTTTTTTTAAGGATTGAGGACCTCTTAGTAGTCGGTTGAAACCCCTTGAAAAAAGTGAGCTGGAACCGGCACAACCTATCTACTCTCGACAGGCCTCCAATAGGTTCTTCGTCCAGACGGTTGATGCGGCGTATTCCTGATTTTTAGGTATCACCACAACTTAAGTCTTTGACGAACTACCGACTGCGCCAGATATGTGTGGGGGTGTGTGTCGGTAAACTCTTCAATAAGTACGTCCTTTTAGGTTTAAAAATGTATTAGAGATGTATTTATTTCACAAATGTCATATTTAAAATATAAAATAGATGTCTTATTAGTTAGGTTTAATGTATCAATGTTCGTTCCCACCGAAGTTAGTTAGTAAAGAAAGACGATGACAATCGTCGGTGCCGTGGGAAGCGCGGTGTCGTAATCCGATCGGTCACTTTATCGATACGATGTGCTGAGCTTGCAGCTTGGGCTCGTAACAATCGTCTAAATCTTCAAATATTTCATTTTGATGTATTTTTGTTATTATCACTTTTAATAATGAATGTCGTGTCATCAGCGAACATTGATATACACTAGGAAAAGAAGTGGGGATATGACACCTGCTTTTGGTGTGCCATAACTATTTGGTATATATTCCTAGATAGTTTTTGATCCATTTGTTAGCGTTTCCATGGATTCCATAATAATAAAGTTTTGAGAGCAGTGTTTTATTCTAACGAAGTCAAAGGCCTTCGTTATATCTAGAAAGACGGCCTATTCTGGACTTTTGAGTAAGACTTTCAAAAATTTGTTTTACCAATGAGAAACATGATAAAGCGTTAGAGCTGCCCTTCCTAAAGCCGAATTGTACTATTTCAGAATATCAGAAGTCGTCAAAAAGTTCACTATTTAACTATACACGACTTTCTCAAAAACTTTCGATAAAATGGGGATTAAAGTTATTGATCGATAATTGTTCTGGTCCGTTTTATCTTTACATTTTAAGACGTTTAGGGAATACTACTTCTGTTTGGGACAGATTTATTATGTCGGTTAAAGGGGAAACTATACTCTACCTGTTTGGGTTCGTTAATTATCCCATTTTCCGGACCGTTTCTACGCACCGCCTCCTCGCTTTTGTGGAAAATCGCATTCTTCGTCGAATAGTGCTCAGGGCGCAAACCACTCATTAGATGTATAACAAAAACACTCGATGTATAACAATGTATGTTTTATTTTTATGCTCGAATAGACTAAAGATTATATAAAATGTTGAATATAAGGACACATTTCTGTATTGTTTAAGCGAAATCATTGCTAAGATATATTTCAAAGGCGAGTTACTAGTAATGATTTCAATGCACATTATGAACTAACAGGTAGTAGGCTGTGTAGGAACGTGAATGTTTACCATACGTAATGGTTAACATTCACGTTCCTACACAACGGCATAGGTTCCGGGCAGATTAGAAGAGTCAAACTCCATTAAAACAGGCTGGTTGTTGAGGTTCAACGAGAAGTAGCACTTTCCTTTAGGTGTGCCGTCTTCTCTCATCAGCACCCCAAGGTCCAAGTCGGCTGCGACTGTTTTTTGGAGATCTGTGAAAAATATTTGGTAAGTAGATCTTCGAGTGTCTAATCGCTAGCGGTGTGATTAAGACGTGTTTATCGCACACTCGTGAGCGATCCGATACTTTGCTATAGTATATTAACTCCGGCTACCCGGCGGCGGCGGCACGCACGTGTGCGTATCGCCAATTGCCAACATTCGTGTTCTGAGGAATGATACATCTTGGGGGGACATGAATGAAGACGCAATGGAGAATGACATGGACCGACATATCCAGATCGATATGGACGGTAGAAGTAGATCTGAAGAGGACTTAACTCAAAATGTTGATCAAGAACAAATTGATGCTGAGATTGACATGATTGAGGAAGTGAATGGTGGAGACAGACAAATTAAACAGTGGAATGTAGTGGAAGCTCGGAAAAAAGGAAAGTCAACAAAATTGATGTCAGTTTATCATTCAAAGATAAATTACCAAAACAGTTTCCCTTGGCCAAAATGTTTAAAGCTCAAGGAATTACTGGAATTAATTGTGTGAAATACATAAACCCATTTAAAGTTTTAGTTAGTTTTCTGACGAAATATGTGCGGAGAAGTTAATGAACTGCCAGGAATTAATAAAATTAGGTTGGAAAACTTTTATGCCTTGGGAAGTTAATGTGTCCTATGGAGTAATAAAAGATATTGACATCGGATTGGCTGATACGGAACTATTAGAAAGTTTATCATGCAATGGATCCAAAATCCTTTCAGTCAAAAGATTAAACCGCAGAGATTTAGAGTCTTCAGGTTGGCAAGAGAGTGAGACAATACGAATTTGCTTTGAAGGGAAGTCCCTGCCTCAATATGTCTACATCCATAACCTGGGAATCAAAGTGGAAAGTTACATATTCCCCGTTACTCAATGTTCCAGATGTTGGCGTTATAGGCACACATCTAAATTCTGTCCGTCTAATAAGGTTATTTGTCCTAAATGTGGTAAACATCATACAAATTGTGAGACTACTTTGTATAAGTGTTCTAATTGTCACGGAAATCACATGCCTTTAATTAGAACTTGCCCAGCATATTTAATGGAAAGGAAAATTCGGGAACTAATGTCTCAATTTAATTGCAGTTATAGGCGGGCACTGACATTATATGTTCCACCTTTTTCCCAAAGGTGTATTGAACAGAATACTTTAGACGAACGCAAGCAACCCCCGAAACGTAGTATTTCACCAATATTACCTACATCATATGCTTCAGTTGCAGCATCAAAGCTCAAACCTACACAAACAACGCAAACTAACAAGAAGAAAAAGTGAAAAAAACGGAATAAACATAAAAGTACATTAAGTAGTTCATCAACGAATGAATCATCTGAGTCTGAGACGCACACTAATATGAACAATGAGGAAGGCGGAGCCAAGGAGCCGATCGCTGCGTCGAACGACAGCGGCGAGGACACAGTCGCAGGCCCAAAGACTCACCGCGCTCAGTTCCGGGCGAACCGAGCCGATGTGAAGTCAAACTACACTAAGGACGATGCACACCCAGACCACTCTGTTTCGTATGACTCGTCTCATGTTGGGTTAAATAACAATAATATCTCGTTTAAAATGCTAGTTGGTAAGTTGAGTCGAGTTATATTCAATAGTAAAAATACGTGGAAGGTTAAAATAGAAAAAGCGTTTAAAATGTTTACCCAATGGTTTGTATCATTTATAGTGACAAGTTTTGTGGACTTATCTGTGTTAAAAAACATCTTTAATTTTTCTCCCGCTGCTAATGAATAGTTACAATGCCGGTAGGGACGTTAAAATTAATATATTGCAATGGAATTCACAAAGTTTACGATTTAAATTATTAGCTTTTGAAAATCTATAATATCAAGAAAAAATTCAAATAGCTGTAGTAAGTGAAACGTGGTTGGATTCGGAAAAAGCTTTAAGGGTCAAAAACTATAATGTGTACAGGGAAGATCGGAACGATAGTTATGGTGGGATTGCGATATTAACACATACATCAATTAAGTCACAGTTGTGTCAAATGAAAAATAGTAATACTGGTATTCAAGCCATAAATGTTAAGGTTTTAAACTGTAAACATTTAGAGAACATTGTTGGTATATATTGTCCGCAATGGGTTCACACCAGGTTTCGAGATTGGGAGGACATATTTTCTAAATTTTCTAATAAGTGCTTATTTCTTGGAGACTATAACGCTCACCACTCCAACTGGTCACATAAAACAGACACAAGAGGTTCTCAAATCTACGATGTTTTAAATGAAAAAAATATTTGTACGCTTAACGATGGTACGTTCACTCGTATTAAGTTAGTGATGAATCATTTACAACAAAGCAGCCCCGATATTTCTATGGCCTCCTCCGATATTGCGCATATGTTTGATTGGCAGGTCATGAATGAGTTTTTGGGGAGTGATCATCTGGTAATAAGACTTTCTTTTGCCATTACATTGACCTCATCTTTTTATAAAAAAAGGAATTTTAAATCAGCCAAGTGGTCGGAATACAGTAAATATTTAGAGGAATTATTTATGGATTTCCACTATTACGAAGACCCTCAAACATCTTATGATCAATTCATTGATAAATTAATTAAGGCTGCTGACAAATACATTCAAACTGTTAAGTGTTGTTTAGACCCTACAAATAAATTCAAACCAAAACCGTACTGGAACTCTGAGCTGTCCCGTACAGTAGCTAGAAGAAGATTGGCATTGGCTCAATTTCGAAGCAATCCTACCCCCATAAATTTGGATATATTAAATGAATGCAATTCTGAAGCTCAGAGACTTATGAGGGTAGCTTCAAATAAAAACTGGCAGGAAGTTTGTGATTCACTGAGTGAGGTCTCTTCCTCTGCAGAAATGTGGAGAAAAATGAGATGGTTGAAGGGTTACAGAGGCCAGAGAACACATGTAGATGAAGATAAAGCCCAAAGATTGTTGAATTGTCTGTGTCCTGACTTTGCTCTTCCGGCCCAGCCTGTGTTTACCTCGTGCAACTTAAAATTACAGCTACCTATCCATATGCATGAACTAGAGGTATGTATAAAACCGAAAGACACTGCCCCAGGCCATGATGATATTTCCTTTTCAATGATCAAACACCTCCCACCGATAGGAAAAACCGTTCTATTAAATTTATATAATTATTTCTTATCCTCTGGATTTGTTCCTACTCAGTGGAGAGATATTAGCGTAGTTCCTATTCCCAAACAAGGCCGCGACCCAACTTTAGTGTCTTCTCTTCGACCAATTTCTCTGATTTCTTGTGTCTGTAAAATTCTTCAT
The DNA here is from genome assembly GCA_963555695.1 of Dasypolia templi. Lineage (NCBI taxonomy): Eukaryota > Metazoa > Arthropoda > Insecta > Lepidoptera > Noctuidae > Dasypolia > Dasypolia templi. The sequence continues at coordinate 3,047,346 of OY743137.1, read as the reverse complement.
TTCATTCTGAATAAAAGGTTGGAATGGTTCTTTGAGAGTAATCGTATTTTTTCAGATGAGACTGTTGGCTTTAGAAAGTCTAAATCTAGCTTGGATAGTCTAACACGTCTGGTTTCCAGAGTCCAATCAGGATTTTCAAGAAATCTTAATACCGTTGCATGCTTCCTTGACGTGGACAATGCCTATAATAATGTCGACTTGAAAAAGCTTTTATTAATTTTAGATACGTTGGGAGTTGGCTCAAAAATATGTACTTATTTGTGGAACTTTTTAAGCTTAAGATTTCTTAAAATTAAACTGGATAACTTTGACGTCACAAGAAGTGCAGGTCGTGGTTTGGCTCAAGGTGACCCTTTATCTCCCTTGTTGTTCAATGTTGCGACTTATGATATTTGTAATTCAATCAATAATGCGTATGTTTCTCAATATGCAGATGATTTTGCTATTTATGTTATGGATAAAAATATTGAAACCGCTTGTAATGTTCTCCAATCCAAAAGGTCCAAATAGATCCCGGGTCAACGTTCTGATTAATGGCGTGCTGTAACTGCACGAAGAAGTAAATGTGAAATATTTAGGGCTTTGGCTTGACCGGTCTTTACGGTGGGGAAAGCATATAAATGAGACAACAGACAAAACGATGAAATTTTTGAATATTTTTAAAGTGTTGGCTGGTCCAGGATGGGGAGTTCACCCTAAACATCTACGACGATTGTACATAGCAATCTTAAGAAGCCGCTTAGACTACGGTAGTTTTTATTTGATAATAGCTGTCATTCTAAATTGTACAAGCTGGACAAATTACAAAACCAAGCTATGCGCATTATCGGGGGATACGTAAAAAGCACCCCTATCCACGTCATGGAAAGCGACCTGTGCTTGCAGCCACTATTTATTCGTAGAAAGTATCTAGCTGGTAAATTTTGGTTGAAATCCAAGTCTCTGACTGAAAATCCTACCATTTTAGTACTGAACGAATTAAGTTCCCTTGTAGATCAAAGATACTGGAGGCGAAAAAAGATTCCTGCACTTATAACGATTCACAATACGTTTAAAAACATTGTAATTCATTCTAATGAATTATTAGAAATGCACACATTAGACTATTGGATGACTTACTATAATATCACAGATATACTAAAACCACGAATAGACACCATCACCTGCCCAAAGAGATTTTGTGTTACTACGACCTTACGTAATAAATGTATAAACCTCCTTGAAAGAAATATGCAGGATACTTGAAAATTTTACCGATGGGTCTAAGGAAGGCAATAATTTCATGGGAGTAGCTTTCTTTGACCCTCAATCTGATACCTTTATGAAATTTAATATTTCTAACAATGTTTCGATCATGTATTTAGAACTTTTAGCAATTAGTGAAGCGTTGGCATATATAGAATCCATTGAACATAAAAATTTCATTATTTTAACAGACTCTAAAAGTTCAGTCCAACATTTAGCTCGATGTACCTCTGGCTTCAGAGGAACACCGATAGCTTACAAAATTATAGACTTCATTATCAGATTGAGGGCCAACTCAAAAAATGTCATCATACAGTGGATTCCCTCCCACGTGGGCTTGGTAGGTAACGAAAGCGTAGACCAATTAGCAAGATTAGCTTCAAGTGACGGCATGCCATTAGACATCCAGCCATTTCATACTGATTGTATGAGATATATACGCGAACATTGTTTTTTAAACTGGAAAGAACACTTTGATCAGAGGTCTGTGGAGAAGGGGTTGTGGTATAAAACAATACAATGTGAACCATGGAAATCGCCATGGTTCGATTCATGTTTCCTAAGCAGAACCGAAATTGTGACAGCTCTCAGACTTCGTTCTGGACATATTCCTTTAAATAAATTCGCTTACCTTATGAAAAAAGTTCCTTCCCCCGACTGTACGGAATGTGGTAAAGTGGAAGACGTTCTTCACATCATGGTGGAGTGTGCCCGGAACGAAGATCTCAGAGCTGAGATATTGAACATCAACACCAAAGTGTATTACTTTGGTGTTGATGTTAAAGAGGTGGGAAGATGCAATAATATTTTAGCATTTCCCTTGTCTGACACAGCGAAGCTATTATATAAACTTGTGCGGATTGGTATTCGTAGAAGATAGTTATTCACTTATAAGAACTGTAAAATATTTATAAAATGGTGTGTTATATTATAAGAAAGCCTTACGGAGCGACTTAGTCTTGTTGACCAAGCTCCTTAAATAAAGATAATAAAAAAAGTAGATCTTCTTTGTCACGTTTGAGGGTACTTTAAGTTGAATCAGTTGATGTTGGTTATAATGGCAGCACAAGCTTACTAAACCCAATATGTCAGTCGTTGTGGACTAGATCAATGACGGTATTTCACGATCCCCGGAAAAGCAAGTTTTTTGAACATCGTCTCTGCCCGCGGTCAATTATTAAGAAACAACTATTATTTATAATAAGAGGACTGCAGAGACGATAATCATATGTTTTAAAAAGAAAATTCAGCCACCTGAATCTATAAAAAACGTGACCCATTAAAGCCCAAAATTCATGTTTTTTTTTTGTAACGGATTCACTTACCTCCTAGTTTGAGATGAAGAAGGCGTCAAGCGTCCCTTTTCTAACTTCCAAAGATATTAAGATGTAAGAATGCTGGATTCTTGACTTGATTTATATTTTCTTCACTCGCATTCTAATTACATGGACGAAATGTTTTTCTTCCATGAAGTTTTCTGTCCAATATGGCACGATAAGTTAGTGTTGATGGTGATTGGCGACACTGCAATGCTTTTCGCGTCACTGCCATGGTCTTTGTGATTTGGAGTGACGGACATGAAACAACTCGAAGTGTTTAAATAGCGTAGGCAACAGTTGTTGTTTGTTGATGTTCTTCATGTGACTATTACTGCGGCAACTTGCTTAGAACATACATAGAGTCCACGTATTCCGAACAAAGCTGTTTACGCTTGTCCGCTGGTTCATATGGACGGTAATGGTTCACTTTCGCTTCTTCTGACTTGTGGAAACCGTTAGAGTAATTTTCAAAACTCAAGAAATAATAAATCTTATCCACGCTAAACACATACATGTTTAGCAATTACGTTAACTCAAAGTATTTATATACGAAATGCCATGAATTTGTTAAACCCACGATGCCACCAACAGTTTTGTAATTTACCTAAGAATACGTTGATTTCTATAGCTCTTTTTATCTTGAAAACAGCTTAAGAGTTGTGTTGTAGTAGCTTGTGATTTCAACTGGCCGTAATGCAGATTATTAATTGAATTGGCGGCAGACATTGGATTTGATGTGATTTGTTCGTTTTTGATTAGTTGTTATTTTTCAGAAACGGTTTTTGTAACGTCGGCAGCGGTAGTCGCTTCAGGGATGGCGGCGGTATTCGTTGTGATAGCGACTGCAGCGTTAGTCGCTTTAGGGACGGCGGTGGTATTAATTTTTACAGCGTCTGCAGCGGTAGTCGCTTCAGGGACGGCGATGGTATTAATTTTTACAGCGTCTGCAGCGGTAGTACAGCTTCAGGGACGACGTACAGACAGGTATTTGGCCCTAAAAGTCGGGCGAAATCCATTTTTTTTGTTTTAGTTAGACGCCGTTTTTTATTATTCCTCGAAATACAATGGTATCTCCTCCTACCTTCAGCGTGAACCCGACGCGCTAGAGCCTTTCCCCCGCTCCATGCTCTCAGTTGGAAATTACCGTTCGCTTGCCATGGTCGTGTAATTATTCGATACGCCCGAATTTTATAGTTTTCAAATATTAAATTTATGGTGAAAAATTCAATTTATTGTGAATTTCTACTATGGATCTTACACAACCAGGTATGTACTATTTATTTTATTTAGTTTTGTTATGAAAAGAGGGAGTTTTTGTACCTTTAGCTCCATTAGTAAATAATTATTAAAAAGTCCTATAAAATACGCATTTCAAAAAATCTTTAAGCATTTTAAAGCATATAAATTTTAAACCATATAATTTTTTACTTAGAAATGCTCAGAAATACTGAGCATTTCTAAGTAAAAATTTATATGGTTTGTTTTAGAATAGACTCTGTAGTATTCTAAAATACGTAAAACAGCCACCCTAACGCACCCATCTATTTTTGTTTTTTTTTTTGCATGGACTCAAAAAACCAAATATTGTTTTTTTTTAAATGAAAATTAATTTATTTTATATCCAGGCTCTTCTGGGATGCGAAAGAGTCCTCTTTCAGCGGAATGCATCATCAGGCGGCTTGGATCTTTTGGAGGAAAATTATATTTGCAATATTAGAGTTGAAAATAACTCTGAAGATGATGAAAATTAGAAATAAAATTTGTTAGGAATAGTGTAAGCCTTTTATTTACTGTATTATACCTCAAAATAGAACGAAATACTTTAATAATACTATAAAACGCAAAAAATATTTTTGTCCGACTTTTATGGCCAAATACAAATCTGTGCGGCGGTGGTATTCTTTGTTACAGCGTTTGCAGTGGTAGTCGCATCAGGGACGGCGCCGGTATTCGTTGTTACAGCGTCTTTAGCGGTAGTCGCTTCAGGGACGGCCGTGGCATTCGTTGTTACAGCGTTTGCAGCGGTAGTCGCTTCAGGGACGGCGGTGGTATTCGTTGTTACAGCGTCTTTGGCAGTAGTCACTTCAGGGAGGGCCGTGGTATTCGTTGTTACAGCGTCTTTGGCAGTAGTCGCTTCAGGGACGGCGGTGGTATTCGTTGTTACAGCGTCTTTGGCGGTAGTCGCTTCAGGGACGGCCGTGGCATTCGTTGTTACAGCGTTTGCAGCGGTAGTCGCTTCAGGGACGGCAGTGGTATTCGTTGTTACAGCGTCTTTGGCAGTAGTCGCTTCAGGGAGGGCCGTGGTATTCGTTGTTACAGCGTCTTTGGCAGTAGTCGCTTCAGGGACGGCGGTGGTATTCTTTGTTACAGCGTCTTTCGCGGTAGTCGCTTCAGGGACGGTGGTGGTATTCGTTGTTACAGCGTCTTTAGCGGTAGTCGATTCAGGGACGGCGGTGGTATTCGTTGTTACAGCGTCTTTAGCGGTAGTCGCTTCAGGGATGGCCGTGGTATTCGTTGTAACAGCGTTTGCAGCGCAAGTCGCATCAGGGACGGCGGTGGTATTCGTTGTTATAGCGTCTTTAGCGGTAGTTGCTTCAGGGACGGCGGTGGTATTCTTTGTTACAGCGTCTTTCGCGGTAGTCGCTTCAGGGACGGCGGTGGTATTCGTTGTTACAGCGTCTTTAGCGGTAGTCGCTTCAGGGACGGCGGTGGTATTCGTTGTTACAGCGTCTTTAGCGGTAGTCGCTTCAGGGATGGCCGTGGTATTTGTTGTAACAGCGTTTGCAGCGCAAGTCGCATCAAGGACGGCGGTGGTATTCGTTGTTATAGCGTCTTTAGCGGTAGTCGCTTCAGGGACGGTGGTGGTATTCGTTGTTACAGCGTCTTTAGCGGTAGTCGCTTCAGGGACGGCCGTGGTATTCATTGTAACAGCGTTTGCAGCGCAAGTCGCATCAGGGACAGCGGTGGTATTCGTTGTTATAGCATCTTTAGCGGTAGTCGCTTCAGGGACGGCGGTGGTATTCTTTGTTACAGCGTCTTTAGCGGTAGTCGCTTCAGGGACGGCGGTGGTATTCGTTGTTACAGCGTCTTTAGCGGTAGTCGCTTCAGGGACGGCCGTGGTATTCGTTGTTATAGCGTCTTTGGCAGTAGTCGCTTCAGGGAGGGCCGTGGTATTTGTTGTTACAGCGTTTGCAGCGGTAGTCGCTTCAGGGACGGCGGTGGTATTCGTTGTTACAGCGTCTTTAGCGGTAGTCGCTTCAGGGACGGCGGTGGTATTCGTTGTTACAGCGTCTTTAGCGGTAGTCGCTTCAGGGATGGCCGTGGTATTCATTGTAACAGCGTTTGCAGCGCATGTCGCATCAGGGACGGCGGTGGTATTCGTTGTTATAGCGTCTTTAGCGGTAGTCGCTTCAGGGACGGCGGTGGTATTCTTTGTTACAGCGTCTTTCGCGGTAGTCGCTTCAGGGACGGCCGTGGTATTCGTTGTAACAGCGTTTGCAGCGCAAGTCGCATCAGGGACGGCGGTGGTATTCGTTGTTATAGCGTCTTTAGCGGTAGTCGCTTCAGGGACGGCGGTGGTATTCTTTGTTACAGCGTCTTTCGCGGTAGTCGCTTCAGGGACGGTGGTGGTATTCGTTGTTACAGCGTTTTTAGCGGTAGTCGCTTCAGGGACGGCGGTGGTATTCGTTGTTACAGCGTCTTTAGCGGTAGTCGCTTCAGGGACGGCTGTGGTATTCGTTGTAACAGCGTTTGCAGCGCAAGTCGCATCAGGAACGGCGGTGGTATTCGTTGTTATAGCGTCTTTAGCGGTAGTCGCTTCAGGGACGGCGGTGGTATTCTTTGTTACAGCGTCTTTCGCGGTAGTCGCTTCAGGGACGGTGGTGGTATTCGTTGTTACAGTATCTGCAGTGGTAGTCGCTTCAGTGGTGGGAGTGGTCGTCGTTTTTTCAGTAGCGATAATGGTAGTTTTTTCAGTCGTTATAACAGTCCCGTAAGCAGTCAAAAACAACAGGTCACTTGCGTCTATCACTTTCCTGGAAAGTAGTTCCAGTTCGCTGTTAACAAGTTTTATTTTTATTAAAATAATTCCAATAATTTTTTTGTAAATTTCTTCTTTGACGTCTTCTAGTTTGCTGTGATTAATTATCGCATTCCTGATAATTCCTTCCACTTGCTTGTGAATTTCTATAATGATGGCTTCAACTTCCTTTATGCTCAGTTTATTTGTCAAGAAGGTTTTCTCCTTGAGAATATCTCCCAGAGTAACTTTCAACAGTTCTACTGTCTTATCCAACACATTTTTTCCCACGGTCACCGTGCCTTCAACCAATTTTACGCCTGGTAAACTTCCTAAGAAACGCTTCTGTCTAGGTTTAAGGCATTCAACGGTATCTGTAAAAAATTAAATGACAATAGTATTAGTAGTAGTCTTATCTGCGGGAGCAATTTTCCTACGCCCGTCCTTCAGATGCGCGTTGCAGATCACATCTTAGAAATTTCCATAAGAGCAGGACGCATGAATTGTCCATACAAACGTTATACTTAAACCATTTGCAGTTTAAGCATATTTCCACCATATTATGCTTATATTCGGATTTAGACACTGTTTATCTAGGTCTAGGTTCCCACATAGTTTTTTTTTCCAAAATACTAACCTAAAATGAAGTTTAAGCTAATTGTTTTTCGCACTTTTTTTACAGTGTAAATGATATGTCTTGTTATCGTTTTTTCTGTACTATAAACAACAATATCTGTAATGTTGTTGTATTAGAAGCTTAACTTATATTATCTAGTTACGAACAGTAGAACAAAAAAAAGGTTATTTTTTCATTCATCATTTTTGGCATTTAGGGAACACATCAACATTTATGATAAATTTTCAACAGCTAGAAGTGCTGTCGCGTCAAGCAAATGTCAATGTGTGCATGGTCGTACTGCCCACTGTATTAGGTGTGTATCGCTCGGACAACACAGTACCGCAACGTTGCGCCCGCCCGCGCCGAGGTGTTCCGTGTTTGTTGTCAGTGTTAGACGATTACTTTATTGTCCTGTGCGTGTGAATTTATTTGCTTTCTAATATTGTATTGTAATATTTCTGACACTATTGACTTATGCTGTGAACTTGGATTTAGATTTGCCTTGTTATTTGGTGTCGAGTAACCTAACCATTCTTACGAACATTAGCTTTGCTTGCGGACTTATTATAAGTCCGTAAGAGATGTTTATAATTTACGATATTTTATTTACGATTTGGTTTGGTTGCCGACATGTATTACCCAATGATTTATGATAATTTACCTATTACCTTCTACCTTCTTATTTACTAAGTGTTTTGCGTAGACACCGCCAAGCAATAAGTTGGTTATCGTAAAACCGAAATAATACAGGAAAAAAATATTTTAGTTTTTATTGAATAAGTATCTTTTCAAGTAGTAGAAACATTGCGTTCATTGGTACATCAACTGGAAGCATTTTCTTTGTGTGATTGAATTACGATGTCAACATTAATTTATTTGTGGGACATACTTTGAGTTCGGGTGTAGCGACTGTTTTTAATTAATCATATCTAACATATTCTTAGAAATCCCATGCAGATATTACGACCGGAGTCGACCGCCAAAGACACAAAGAGCTTTCTTATCTTTTGTTTACATCCACACTGATGGTCAGCAACTGTGGAGACCTTTCCCTTTTGTTTATAGATATTAGCTAAGTATGTAGGTAAGTAGTTTAAAAGGTTCAGTTACAAAGTGATATTCTGTAAGGACCCCGACTTCCTCGCCAAGTATGGCGCCGAATTTGCTGCCCTGCAGCAGTCCGTCACCGATCCGTCTGACCAAGTAGGCACCGCCAGCTCAGACATCGCTTCATTTAGCGATGCCCTCGAGCCCTCTCCGTCGCAACTTCCAAGTTGCTCGCCGCCGGCAGTCCATATGGACACCAGCGAGCCATACCCTCGCCCGACCTCGTCTTATTTAGATTTAGATGAGAGCGACTCCCAGAGCTCCTCCCCCTCTTCCGACGAAGGCGTCTTCAAGACGGTCGGCTCGAAAAAGAGGAGCCTCAAAGAAAAAGCGAGTCCTGACACAAGGACCAAGAAACCCGCTATAGAAGCTACCTCCGCTCCCACGGCTCCATCCGCCACTGCCCCCTCCCAGGCCGCCTCGGCCTCTACCTCCTCTTCCCTCAGCCACAGTGCTGCCAAGCCCTCTGCGGCAAAAAAGATCGCCCCCCCTCCCCCTGTGTTCATCCAGAACAAGGGGAAATGGACAGATGTGTCCAAATGGTGTACCGAGCTAAGAATCGGCTACACCAACGCTAAATCTACCCAACAGGGTATAAAGGTTCAAGTCCCTACATCGAATGACTACATAGAGCTCACAAAGACTCTCAGACTTAGAGGTGTGTCCTTCCACACCTACGCCCTCACCGAAGACCGTCAAACTAGAGTCGTGATCCGTAGGATCCCGAAGGAAATACCCGCGGACGAAATCAAAGCCGACAATCTGTCGCAGAACGTCCCAGTCACCGAAGTGCACCGGATGCACCGCGCCAGAGGCAGAGTGCCATTCGACATGGTCCTCGTGGTCTGTCCTCCTACCGAGGGTCACCGCCCCATTTTCAACGTCCGATCCATCTGCAACCTCACCGGCTTGCAGATTGAAAAACCATTCAAGACCGGTGTCATAGGGCAGTGTCACCGCTGCCAGCTTTACAGGCATTCGCAGATGCACTGCCATGCCAAACCCAGGTGCGTCAAGTGCCTGGGCGAACACGGCACTGCAGAATGCATTCGTCCCAAAGACCGCACCTTGTGCACAGAGCCGCCAAGCTGTGTGCTGTGCGGCGAATCAGGCCATTTGGCCAACTATCGTGGGTGTCCCAAGGCTCCCAAAACCTCATCTCCCAAGCTGACGAAGCGCGCAGACGCCCGTCAACAAAGGGAAAGCCCCCGTTACGCCCACGCGTGGCCAACGACACACTACCAGGAGCGACTCAGTCCTCAGAGGCCCTCGCCCTGGAATTACCTCCACCACCAGCAGGCTTTTCCAGCCTTAGCTCCCAGACCCGTTCCTGCGGCCATCCCTCCACTTATGGAACACCGAATCCGCGTCAACGCGCCCCTAGGCATTCCTGTGCCTATCAACAAAGCCGCTCCTGCCGTTTCAGCTCCACCCGCAGCCACCCGTGTGGTCAGCCAGAACCCGATGGACGACTTCAACGTGATCTCGAGCACGTTCGCGGCCTTCCTTACCCCTCGCGCCAGGAGAATGGCCAGCAAAATTGTTGCCGCCAGAAATGCCGGCAACCTTTTCATAATTCAAAGCATATATAATGCGTACCCGGACATTACGCAAGCCCTGATGTCCTCCACCAATCAACCCAACCCTAATAATGAAAGAAAGAAAGAAAAAACGTTTATTTAGCACAGACTAAAAGGCACACAAAGCAGGTAAAAATTATAAGAAAAACAATAAAAAAAACATACAACTAATAATAAAAAAGTGTACAGCGCGAAGTATGAAACGTGCAGGGTAGTGTGCCTCACGGCTGCGCCAAAAAGGCCCAGTTCAGCAAAAAATGCCAGACAACTGACCAAACCTCGATCCCTAAAGTTAGGTTATTTCAATGCCAATGGCATCCTGCGAAAACGCGCTGAAATCAGCGAGTTCCTCCGCGACCACCACATCGACATCCTCCTTGTTCAGGAAACGTTCCTTAAACCCAGTTACCGAAATCCGTCAATTGCAAACTATCGTACAGTTCGCAATTATAGGACGCGTTGCCCTATGGGCGGTACCCTTATCTACTACAAAAAGGAGCTTTACTGCATTCCCATTGACCCTCCCACACTTTCACGATTGGAAGTATCTTGCTTTCGGCTTGGCATGTCAGGTCATCAACCGATCACCATAGTATCGGCCTACCCCCCCCCCATTAATACTTCAGAAAATTTCCAACTCTTTCCTGAAGATCTTTCTGTCCTATTTAGCCTGAGTGACTCCGTTATCATAGCGGGTGATCTCAATGCAAAACATCCCTCCTGGAATAGCACCAGGACCTCTTTCAGAGGAAGACACTTGTTCAACCTCTTCTCCTCACAGAATTTCGATGTCATCGCGCCGATGACTCCCACTCACTTTCCCCCCGATCCCAATCACACCGCCGACGTGCTCGACGTGGCACTCCTACAGAACGTCAACCTACGGTTGAACTCTATAGAAGTGGTACGAGAGCTCGCTTCTGATCACCGTCCAGTAGTCATGAAACCTTAGGTCTGCCCGACTCCACCCAACCCCCTCCCACCAAAGTGGTAACGGACTGGAGGAAAGTAAGCGATCGCTTAAAATCCACCACGTCCCCCCACTTGGACCCAATCCCCGATCATTTTGACTCTATCGCTGACACGACGGCCGCGATCGACTCATTTACAGCTCACGTACAATCAGTCCTGAACGATTGTTCAAGGAAAGTTGCCGGACGATGTACGCGAACTGTTGAATGAGAAGAACGCGGCTGTCCGTGCCTTTTTTTTTTTTTTGCTCCCGGGGTGGAAAATCCTTATGGATGTCCTCCGCCCTGGGGCGGGCGGAGGGGTCTGTCAGACTCTTACTGACTAAAAACCACCCCGGTGTTCCATCTCACACCTACGCCGGGGTCGCGGGAACACATAATTCTTCCGCATCCCCGGCTGGTGCCGGCCCGCTTGCGCGGGCACCGTCTCGGGCGGAGAGAGTGAGGTGTACTCCCCCCGCAACGTCTGTGAGCGGCGCGCGCGGAACACTACGCGCGCCGCCTTCTCGGGTCCTGATATTGGGGGGCGACGGATGTCCCCGAATCCGTCGCCCCTGGACCCATTTAGGGGGGCTGGAAGAGGGCGTTGTCCGCCCTCCGTTTGCGCCCGGTGCGCCTGCTGCGGATCGGGAGAGTGGACGAGATCTCTCTCTCCCTTTCCGCAGCCTCCTTCTGCGAGATCACTGTTTCGCAGAAGGAAACCACCGCGTCCCAGGACACGACGCTGCCGACCATCGCACTCACAACGGCCGGCAGCGACAGGTCACTGCCTACTTCTGAGATGAGGGCTCGGCGCGGCTCCTCCCAAGCGGCACACTCTGCCAGCGTATGCCACGCCGTGTCCTCCCGGCAGTCGACGCAGTGGTGACACCGAGCGTCCAGCTCCCTGTTTATGCGACACAGGTACTTCTCGAAGCAACCATGCCCCGAGAGCACCTGCGTCGCCCGAAACGACAGGGAGCCGTGCCTCCTCCCGAGCCAGAGGTCGAGCACTGTCCGGACCGCCTCGATGGTATGGCGGTAGGGCGTGAAAGCCTGTCCCGCCATTCCGCCACCAGGGCCTCGCAAAGCTGCGACCGACGCTGCTCCATATGGCGCTGCATCGGCCGCTCGCCCCGCGCCCTCCATTCCTCGCGATATAGTGACGCGAGCACCTTCGCATCTAGGTCCCATGGCGGGGATCCCGCCAGTGCACAAGCTGCCTCGTAGGAGATCGTGCGATACCCCTTTATTACTCTGACGGCCATTGCTCTCTGCGGCTTTCGCAGCCCAGAGATGCTGGCGGCCGTCAGGTCAGCCGCCCAGATCGGGGCCACGTAAAGGGCCATCGATCGCACGATCCCCACGTAGAGCCGCCTACAAGCGGCGCTCGGGCCCCCCAGATTGGGAAGCAGCGTTGACAGCGCCCCAGCCGTGCCCAACAACTTGGGCGCCAGCCGCCGGAAGTGGGGTCCGAAGCCCCACCGTCCGTCGAGCACCAATCCCAGATATTTCATGGTGGGCTCGACAGCGATCCGGACCCCCCCCACCACAATGTGTGATCCGGCCGGCAGCGCCCGCCGGGGGCCATGAAACACCATGGGCTCCGACTTGTTGAGGGCCACCTCCAGGCCGAGGCGCCGTATGCGGCTCACCGTTAGTGAGACCGCCGCCGTCGCGAGCAATGCTGCCTCCCTGTGCGAACTCCCCCGGGCCGTGACCAGTGTGTCGTCCGCGTAACACGTCAGGTCCGCGCCCGGTGGGAGCTCGCCCCTCAGCACCCAGTCGTACCCGATGTTCCACAGAAGCGGTCCCACGACCGATCCCTGTGGAACACCGCACGACACTTGGCGCTGTTTTCCGCCATCACGTCCCATGTAGGTGACACACCTCCCCGCCAGATAAGCCCCAACGATGCGGCGGAGGTAGAGAGGCACCCCAAGATAACGCAGTGCCTCCCGAATACAACTCCAGGGCAGGGTGTTGAAGGCGTTGGAGATGTACAAGGACACCGCCACCACCACCCCACCCTGGGACACCGTTTCCTCCGCCAGGACTCTCACCCTTGACACAGCGTGAATAGTAGAGCGCCCATGCCGAAAGCCGAATTGACTCTCGTCCAGGTCCGGCCCCTCTCTGCACAAGTGGCCGACGAGGCGGGCTGCAAGTATGCGCTCGAACAGCTTACCCACCTCGTCTAGCAGCACTATGGGCCGGTACGCGGACGGCGAGTCCGCAGGGCGCCCCGCCTTTCTGACTAGGACCAAGCGACCTGTTTTCCACAAAGTGGGAAAAGCAAGTTCCCGTAACGGTTTGAATTTACTCAAAATATTTCGACAAAAACTACGTTCTAACATTACTAAGAACTGCACGATTCATTTACGCCAATATGTCGGTAATAGCAACTTACGAAAAGAACAATGCCCACTTCCCAATCATTTGAAAACCTGATAATGAAAGATCATGTATAGTTCTAAAGTAGGTAGAGTAGAAAGACTACCTGTAAGTTTAGAAAATGTTGTTATATAGTAATTTTTACGATTTAAACGCTAAAAAAATTTAAGTTTCTTTTCAGGTTAGGATTTGCCGTTACCAATTATGTATAACGAAATAAACATGCTAGAACGAATTATTTAACGCTCGATGTTAAATCTAAAATATGAATAATTACCTAGCTATGGTCTGAAACGTCTTTTTTACTTTGTGAATTCCTTGAAACCAACTGCCCTTATGTCACTGATTGAACTCTCGATGATTCTCACTGATTGTCACTATATATTGAGTGTCGATCATTAACTGTCGAATGTCAAAAAGATCCGTTTCAATCTTGCGACCTTAAATAACTTTTGCATGCTAATTAATTTAATTACTATGTTATTTTTAAATATTCTGTATTATACTAAGACCAATAACGAAATATGTACCTACTGATAAAACATAAGTAAAATAATGTAAGAAACTCAGAAACAGACTTGACTTTATTCAAGTCTGTTTCTGAGTTTCTTACATGCAGTATGTAAAATGGAACGTCGTAAAAAAATGGTAGTCGAGATGCGTTCAAAACATGGTAATACGTTTACCTTTGAGGTAGAATAAGCATAAAAACATACTAAGAAATCTTTATTTTATGCGTTTCTTATATATATATCATTGTGATAAGCGTTATTAATATACAATCCAATTAGCAGAAATTTAAGATTTATTTCATTTCTATACATAGTCAGGTGAAAAGTGGGCATTCTTCTTTAATACTTTACGCAAAACACTTTTGTATTGATACGTAAAGATAATTTTCTTGTCAAAATTTCGGTTTTGAATTTCCCTACAAAAGTGTTTTTCATGATATCTTTGTAAATGACACTACGAAAAATATTGATGTGTAACCCAACCCGAATGACGAATTTGATATAAAAATAAAAAGTCTGGTTTTACCGACTTATTGCTTGGGGGCATCTACTCAGCCCAAGAAAATAAAGATATTTTTTTCTTAGTTCGAGTTTCACACTGGTAGGGTAGGTATAATTTGTAAAAAATAGTATTTACCTACCTCTATCTAGCTACCTATGGAGTTTTGTTTGTGCCATTTCTTTAGACCATGTTCACACGGACGTAAATATCTCGCGGCCGGATTTTGTCACGCACTGCATTTTCAACTCTCGGTGTTAAAACGAGCATTGAGAACTCCAACAGAGTGCTGCACACTGTTGGATTTTCAACTCCAGGCGCTAAGCAAGCGTTGAAAATCCAGTGCGCGAATAAATCCCGCCCCGTGCTGCGTGCGTGAGATTTATACCTCCTTGCGAACGTAGACTTAAGTCTCTTACACACTGGCGCGAGAGCGCAAGAACATAACAAAATAAATGATTTTTCAAAATACTTTCTTTTTATTATTCTTAGCTCAGAACGCTGTTATTTATGTACTCATATCGCGTAAATAGGTAGGAATAAGTTATTGTTTTTTTTTTAATAATTATTATTAATTTATACATTTAGCAACAGTTTTTAAGTTTAGTAAAAGTAATAAGTACATAAATAAGACAGAAGAAGCCATAGCTTTTTTAAAGGGGACCAAGGTAATAAATTAACATATACAGGTTTATAATTAACTAGCACTTCGCCCGCAACTTCGTACGTGTGGATCTCAGAAAAAAAGACAGTTGCCTATGTTCATCAGACATAATTTCGGCTTCTAAAGGTAAAACAATTTTTCAAATCGGTCTAGTAGTTTCGGAGCCTATTCAATACAAACAAACAATCAAATCTTTCCTCTTTATAATATTAGTGTAGATGAAGACAATATCCCTATAATTTGTATTTACTCGACATTCTACGTCGTCGGCCGGTTCCCCGTAATACTGCGTGCGATGACGATGTATGGGTACCATAAGTATAAATAATTTATTAAAGAACACCATCAGCGTATAGGTACTTTCTACACTGGTTTACTAAAGTATTTAGGAAAGGTATGTTTGGATTTATCAGCTAGATTTTCTCTACAAGGCCTAGATGTTGAAAATTTCATATATTTTTCATAGAACATAACATCACGCCTTGTTTCCCCGAAGGGTTAGGCAGAGGTGTACCTGTACACCCACATTTCGCCAGTTATGTTTAAGTCCCATGTAATAGGGGGCGAACCTATTGCCATCTACCGGGCACAAATCCAGACTCCGGGCTGCTACTGAGAAATTCCAGATAGAAAAACCCAATATCACTTTGCCCGACCTGGGAATCGAACTCAGGACCTCATGCTCAGCAGTAGCGATTGCGACCACTAGACCAACGAGGCAGTTACAAGTAGTCAACAAATACAAAGCAAATCAGGAACATACCTAATTACTAATACATAGAAATATCTTCCGAGTCGTTATAATTGAATGGTAGGTACAGTAAGTACAGTGCAGCTAATAATAGCTATCTATCTACTCACACAGACACACCTTCTTTAACCTTTCCTTAACACCTTTTCCTTAAATTCGTCCCCGTCTAAAGCTGAGAACCTTATAAATAGTAGTGTGCCAAAATGTACTCGCTTCCCCTCCCGACCCTTGCTCGAGCCAGCCCGCGCCGCTGAGCCTGTAGCTTTAAATTCGTCCCTAAATCACTCAAATCCTGATCCAGCTAGTCCCTTGCTGCCCTCTTCCAGCGACGCCCTAAGCCGAGGTTCGTACCCCACAGGGGGTGCCCTTAGCGTGTAGTCGCTTAGTTTTTAGTTAGTATTAAGTTTAAGTCCTGGCTGGGGGCCTTAATTTATTAGGGCAACCACAGGCAAGTCCGTTTAAGCAGACGACAACCTCATAGGTTGACCTGCGAGATGCCATTCCCAAAAAAAAAAAATGTACTCGCTTATTTAGCGTCGAACATGTAACGCCTAGTGATGTAATTAACGTCTTTAACACTCTTAAGTCTAAAAACACTGGTGATTACTGGGGCATCTCCATTAAACCTTTAAGTAATATAATATATATCTTAGCCCGCTATCTAGTTGTTACTTTTAATACATGTTTCCTCCTTCCCTCAAAAATGGATATGCTCGTGAACGGGTGCTTGTGGTGACTGGTCGTCTTGCTGTCTATGGTTTTATTATTGTTACAGTAATTTTACTGTTAATTTATTTCACTGTGATGGTCCTAGTTTATCATTTATTTATTTTATTTGTTGGTATATTATCCAGTATTGCATAAGTAAGCTGCCATGCCCTTTACGCCTGGAGGCTTTTATTTATGTATTAAGTTTTATTTACATCTTTTTTTTGGTTTGGCGAGGCTAGCTGACGTATGGCAATTAATTCAATTTAATGTTTTGGTAATTACTTCTCTATTAGGTTATTCAGTTCTGTCTGACATTAGGGACTGCCAACCTGTTACAGTACTTAATAAAAGAAAGAAAGAACACTATCTTACCTCTTTTTAATAGTTGCGTATGTATTTGTTTTTTTAAAGTACATTATAATTAATATCGATTCTCATTATCTACTTTCCTATCGGGTATGCTGGAAGATATATTTTAACAACGTTTTATAAATTTTCCTTTTCTTTTCTTCGTCTGTTTATAAATGTAAATCTTATAACTAATAATAAAGCCGGAGACTTTGTGTATTTGTTTGTTTAAACACAAGCAAATCTCTGGAACTACCCATAAGATTTGAAAGAAAAAAACTTTTTGCAGTGAAAGACCAATTCTTGAAAGAGGTTATATGCTACTTGACGTTACGCTACGACCCTTAGAAGTGACCAAAAAAAAAAGTCTGAAATTCGGTGAGCGAAAATGAAGTGATAGCGCGTATGCGATGCGATGCGACAGGGTCGGTCGAGGGAACAAGAAATTTCACGCAAATGAAAGTATAAGTGTGAGCGTCCACTGCGACGCACGGCCTCGACCTAGTACCGTGGCAAAGTCACAAAGCTTTGATGATGATTTGATTTCTATGTTATTATTAAATGGTGCTTCATAAAACACAACTTTTCGTTAGAACAACAGAATAAATGTACCTGCTTCCATGTTGATTTTAAGATACGCCATCTTAAAATATAAATACCTCCGGTAATAGAAGAAACTCGTCTATGATGGAAGAAACCAGTGAGGGTGAAATTTCACGCCTGGTGATGGGTTTGAAAACCGATTGCTCGGTAGGCAGGGACAAAATATCAAACAAACTCTTGAAACAACATATTGATTTATTTCTCCCGGCTCTTACGCACATCTTCAATCTATGCCTACAAACAGGTATTTTCCCATCACAACAAAAACTCTCTGAAGTCCGAGTTGTGTAACTCAATTCGCCCCTCTATATCTAAATTGTTAGAAAAGATAATAAATAATTAACTTACAAACTACTTGGAAAAAAATTAGCTACTTGCTGATAATCAGTTTGGATTTAGAGCTGGTAAATCTACGGACGAAGCAGTTTATACACTAACTAACTTTATTGCTACTAATTTGGATAAAGGGCACAAATGTTTATCCATTTTCCTAGATCTAAAAAAGCGTTAATTTCAACAATTCACAATTTCTATCTTCATATTAATTTCCAAACTTTAGAAGCTTGTGGTCAGAGGAACGCAGCTTCAACTTTTTAGAGCTATCTTACCGGGCGGAAACAGAGTGTCCGAATAGGTAGTTATGTGAGGACTGATCTGCCGGTTTCCTTTGGCATTCCTCAGGGCAGCATTTTGGCCCAACCCTCTTTCTCATATTTATTAATGATCTCACTAATATCATCATTCCCAAAGGCGAAATGATATCATATGCTGACGACACCGCTCTCCTCTTTGCGGCCGATACATGGAACGAGACTTTTGATGCAGCGCAATCTGGATTTAACATTATTAACAACTGGCTTCGACTTCTCCTTTTGACTCTAAACACTGACAACACATAATTTCTGACTTTCAGTAAACGTCAACCGTCGCTTATTGGTAGAATCTCTATGAGTAAAAATTGCACGTGCGTAACAATAGAACATGTTAACACTATAAAATATTTAGGGGTCTTGATAGACAGTAATCTCGGCTTCAAAGACCATATTAAATTACTTAGTACTCGACTCAGGAAGCTTATATATGTGTTCAAGAAGCTGAGACATATTTTGGATGCTATGTTTTTCAAACAAATCTACTCTGTCTTATGCCAGTCTATCATAACGTATTGCATTTCATCCTGGGGAGGAAACTGCCAAAACTGTTTTGAAACCTATCGAGATTGCGCAACGAGCTATCTTGAAGGTTTGCACTTTTAAGCCTCGCTTATTTTTGACTATTTTACTATACCATTACTGTGAAGTACTAACTGTCCGCCAGCTCTTCCTACTTAATATTTTTCTAAGGCAACATAAAGTATTAAACTATGACCACAACCTTAATCGTAGGCGGAGGAATCAAATAGTGTGTACTCGTAAACACAAAATCCACACACGTCTTTCATTAGAAGATTTTTTGTATTCATGGGACCCTATATCTATAATAAAATCAACTCCAAATTACATATCTATTCTCTAAACAAGACTCAATGTAAAAATAAGGTAAAATAGTACTTTTTGTCACGATCTTATGAAGAGTCAGAAAAACTTTTAATCGTACCAGAATAACCAATATTGTAACACACACTCATGCTCACACATACCCACAAACGCACTCACCTACTCACTTACCGACTTACTCACTCCTTTTCACACTCTACAACTCATTTAAGTGTAACCGTGTTCTGTATTTTAATTTTCTCTATATTAATTTTCTGTAAGATTTAACAAAATTGGAAACGTTGGCTAAATGTTTGCCAGTCAGATCAGAGAGGTATGGCGCTGTATGGCAAGATACAGGTTTTTCACCTAGTTCGGCTACAGATGCTCCTAAAAAAAAACAACATGGAAGCAGGTACATTTGTTCTGTTGTTCTAAAGAAAAGTTACTTCATTGAAAAGAAGGAAGAACAAACCAAAACAAGACGTCCCTTGCGTTGGTTTGTTCAGATAAAGTAAGTATATGCAAATTGAAAATCTGCGATAACTTCCTGAAGTCTACGGAAGCGGTAACAGGCGGCAAAAACGGTACAAAATAAGACTGTGAATCGCGTTAAGCTTGCCAATCCACCAACCAGGGGCCCTATTATGAACTCTTATTTCCAAGCAGTTTACGGCGTAAACAGAACTGCCTTGCAATTTCGTATTATGAACTCGTCAAACAAGCCAGTGAGCGGTCACGTGATACCCTGGCCGACTTCTGGCCGAATATTGCCTGGCCGTATTACGAACGTTCGTTTGACATTTCGTTCCGTATTAGAACTGTCAAAAAGTGACCTCACAATCCTTTCAGTTTACGCTGCTTCAGAGGAGCTTTTATTGAATTGTTTTGGGTTTATTTGGAAATTATTGGAGTGTTTTCTATATAAAATAGGAAAATATTATCATGTGTGACGAATTTGAACTGTTTGAGTTCCTGGAAAGTGATTTTTCTCGGCAAACTTGTGAATCAAGTAATAAAAGGAGACGACTTCGTGACCAATTGAATGCGTCCGACATTGATGATGTGCAGTTCACGACTTGAGACTGAATCTGTGTGAGGAGCTGAGGCCACACATGTCATGAGACGTGTGATCCCACGCGAGGCTAAGAATAGTAAAATACACGTTCCACTAAATAGGTAAATAAAAGGATAATTAACGTATAATTGAAATTCTAAGAACGGCCTTTCCTTTTGGTGTTCACCTTTAACCCATAACGGGCTTACAAAATCCACGGATTTATCCGTGGATTTTGTACTTAGTTGTTTTTACCAACGCCCCACTGGTGGTAGGCTCTCATTCAATGTCCCAGCCAACATTTTCTTTAGTAATTACTTAAGCAAATCACTGAGATTTCTTCAGACTTCTTGGTAGGAATATAAAAACTCCAACAATCTTTCCAGCTGAACAAAAGTTAGGTAACGCGCCTGCGAGGCGAGGGCGAGAACGCTCATCCACTATATTGTATTAATATAAAACTTATATTGTATTAATATTCATGTTAAAAACATGAATAAAAATTAAAATACTCAATAACGCTTTCGCCATCTTTTTGTTTATACTCGTACTCCGTAAATCTTAGAATGGATCCTTCCATTAAACAAACAATACGATAGTGTTCTTTCATAGTGTTATTGTTATTAACTAATGTTTGTCAAACAATATTTTCATTGAAGTTGTCGAATTCCCCGCTGACCTTGAAGTGGAATACGTTCGGAAACCTCGCGTTACAATTTGCAAACAGAAAATATAATATAAATATAATCTAGAATAGTACAATATAAATTGCGTTCATATTTTCACCTACTATAATAGAGTAATTAGATTAATATATGGTCATTATTATTTTTATCATAAAATACGTGATTTAAACAAAACCGTAACTTGCCAAGTAATATATTATTGGGTTTCTGAACGTTACGTCAGAGAATTACAAGCCAGCCATAGACAAACTACCCAGCGTGAAGTCGCTCAGAACTAGGAAGGTCATCATATGAAATTTAACCAGCCCGTGAAATGAATTGCCTGGAACTTGCCTGGTTTTTTAAAAGTTCGTAATATGCCCGGACTTCGAATGCAGATGGCTTCAGGTAGGTACAACTTTTCCAAATTGGGATAATCCAAGCAGATACCGTGTCGTGCATGCTCTTATCCCACTCCATAAAAGTACAAAAATAATCTAGTTTACTGTCAGTGATGTTCGACGCTTCAGCGTTGTCAGTTATTATATGTTAGCACTCATGACTTAGCAGCCTTTTACAAGCTTTGCAATTATCATTCGCCTGCCCGTATTATCCTAAATTGGCATGCATTAAACGTTATTATTACTTAATTATTTCTTTCCATGTCAGTACAATTAAATTAAGAAATTATAGTTATGTCAAAATACAATTGTTCAGCAATATTAATATCATCCTTTTCAGGTAGTACAAATTCAATCCATCAATTAATAAAGCATTTATTTTGTTTTGTTAAACATAGGTATGGTTACAGACACGGAATAGTACTATTCCGTGGTTACAGATAACAAGATGTTTAAAATATGTGCACTATGTTTTGCCAATGAATGGCGTACAAAAATAACAATAAATTATAATTAAGGTGGCATGTCAATAGATTACAAAAAAAAAATCATTTTAAAATATGTCAGTTAGGCGAACAGGTCATTACAAATATATATAAATAAACACATTCAAACTTAATCAATCAAATTAAATCATAAGTGACTAATTAGCAAGTCGGAATCGTCATACCTCCGTATATCAGCGTTAAATTCAGTGATGGAGTAGTAACATCTGTCTATAAATTAAAATTATTATATGAAGTTAAATAGGATAGACTTAATCTTATTGTTTGTATAGGACATATCGCCACTTTTGTACATGAGAGAAACGTTATTTTAAGCTAGACTCCAAATATTCTTTTACTGAGTAGTATTTTTTGGAATATTATTACTGATTTTTCAGTTTTAAACATATTACGTGTAATTACGGGCTACGAGTATCACTTAACATTTTAATTCTTGAGGATGGAGAGCATAACCTCTTTTTCTGGCGAGTGTTGACGTTGTGCGTATCTTCTACTTTAGTGAATTTGTAATTTTTTTTTAAAACAAATACGCAAATGTCAGAGTTAGAAGTTGAAATTTTATAAAGAATGGTTTGCAACTTTCCGTATTATCTATTTTCGTTAGAATTCTTATACACTTCTTTTGCAATATGAATAGTTCATCTACGTTAAGACTATTTCCCCATAGAATGATGCCTTATCGCAGCCATGAGCATGCGTATGCGTCGTAAGCAGCCATAGCTGTTTGTGTGTTAGTACGAGTACTTTGCTTAATTTGAAAAAGAGTGGAACAGAACCTGGAGAGTTTTGTTTATAAATGTTCTATGTGTGACATCCAGCACGCAGACAGTTTTTTGTATGATCTAAATTGTGTTATTTTAGTTTTACTGCTGTTAATTTCCAAGTTGTGGATCCGGAGCCAATTATCTACAGTTTGGAGGGTACCTTGTATTTGTAGATTAGGGTTATTTACATTTTCACACTTGATTAATATTGAAATATCGTCTGCAAATAATACTGGTACTCGTAAAGCGTTTTCTTTATTTAATGTTTTGGGGAGGTCATTAATATAGATTTAAAATAGTGGGCATCCTAACACACTTCATTGAGGGATTGAGCAAGTAATTGGTTTTTCTTTTGATCTCATTTTTATAATGGCCGTAATTTTCAATTTGTTTGTGTCCTATTACTCGTAATTAAGATTTGAACCAAGAATTACTGCTCCTCGTACGCCGCAGCGTATGGTTTTGTAATGTCTAGTAGTAGCCTAATTACATATTGATTGTCGTTTATATGTTGTAGCGCTTGTTGAGTATATTTATAAACTGCTAATGTTATTGATCTACATTTTCTAAACCCATTTTGTGCGACGTCAAGAATATTAAACCTTTCTAAGAACATATATAGCTGATTGCACATAGTTTTTCAAATATTTTGGAAAAAGTCGGGAACAGTACTATGGGTCTATAATTGCTTGGGATTTGCTTGCCACCTTTTTATGAATTGGTTTTATTAAAGCTACTTTAATTGCGTCTGGAAATTGGCCGTCATGGAAGCTTTGATTTATTTAAAACATTATAGGAATGAAAAGTTCTATTGCGCATTGCTTTAATAAAATTGGTGGAGTGTCATCGATACCGCAGCTGTGTTTATTTTTAGTTGACCTTAATACATTAATTATTTCTTTTAGGTCTACCGGGCGTATATACATTGAAAAAATAGAGGGGTCGACCACGGGCTTTACAATGGTATTGGTCGAGTTAGTTGTTTGATTTTGCCCTACCGCATATCGTCGCAAAGAATTCGTTCAATCTGTTGGATACATTAATCGGGCCTTTTACTTCATCTTCAGTGATATATTTTGACGTCTATTTATTTTTGACTTCCCAGTTTTTGTGTTAATTATATTCCACTTTGTCTTTACCTTATTGTCAGATTTTTGCATTTGTTTATTATGACATATACAGTTTATTTTATTTTCTAATAGTCAATTTAATATTTTATTAAATAATTTATAGTGTTTTTTAAAATGCATCTTATGATTTCATTCAAAAATAAATCTTTGCATTCTTTTATGTTCGCATCATTTTTTACCTTTAGAGTAAGCCATCCTTTTTTTTAGTTTGCATTTTATTCTTCTATTTGTATATTTATTTAGATTATGTTTTATTATTGCAATGAAAAATTCGCAATTTGTGTGTACACTATTATTTTAATTTAGTATAATTTCCTATTTTTCTGATTTTATTGAAGTTTGAAAACATTCGATGTTCTCCCCCTTACAAGTAATCTTTTTTCGGTATACCAAGTTTAACCATCGTTTTTTAATAAATATTCTACGTTTAACTACATATTTATTGCCTTATGGTCAAATACTCCATAATCTTTGACAGTTGCTTTGTTTATGAGCGGTGGGTAGTTTGTAAAAAGTAGGTCGAGGATAATTAAGTAATAAACAGTTTTAATGCTTTAATTGTGTATTTGTTAAAGATTTTGGATATAAACGGTTATTACCACAAACACCGTGTGCAATTTTGGCGCCATTTTGCTGCAGCGAGCGTTGCGTTTCCTCGTATTGCGATTTACACAATTATACTATTATTATCAAGATCAAAATCAATCAAAATCAAAAGTCATTTATTCAAACTAGGCTGAGAGTCAGCACTTTTCGAACGTCAAAATTACACAAGACAGTCCCCCAAAACGCCCGCCCTTCACCACTTCCTAGTGCTTTAGCTGGGAAAAAGAAGTGGCGCAACAAACTCCCCAGCAGCACAGCTGTCTGTTTAGTTAGAAAAACCATTGAACTATACAATTATATGGTAATCAAAGAAGAAAAACCGTTAAACACAAAAAGTCATATTAAATTATCTGCCATATGTAAGCTAGCCACGCCAATATACCCAAAACAGAAATCAATAAAAATCAATGAAAAAAACAACAACATAACTTAATACACAAATAAAAGCCTCCAGGCATAAGGGGCGTGACACCTTACATACGCATTTTTTGGTTATTTTTTAAGTACATACAAATGATAAACTAGGACCATCGAAGTAAAATAAATTAACAGAACAATTACTTTAACAATAACAAAACCATAGACAGCAAGACGACCAGTCACCACAAGCAGCACCCGTTCACGAGCATAACGCAAAGATCAGCCATTGCCCCCCTCGCCATATTTGAGGGAAGGAGGCAACCCGATCCTCGACGCTCAAAATCAAAATCAAAATCAAAAGTCATTTATTCAAATTAGGCTGAGAATCAGCACTTTTCGAACGTCAAAATTACATAAGACAGTCCCCCAAAAAGCCCGCCCTTCACCACTTCCTAGTGCTTTAGCTGGGAAGAAGAAGTGGCGCAACAAACTCCCCAGCAGAAAAGAATAAACTACGTGCTACCTTTCACCGGCTTCATAAGGTTCATAACTCATTTGTTGGGCTAGGTATAACCTTTTATAACAAGCTACCCTCTTCTTTGCTAGATTTGCCTTTTAATGCGTTTTAAGCTCAAGTAAAATCCAACCTTTGTTCAAAGGCATATTATTCAATTAACGACTACTTAAACGATAAGAATAGTTGGTCGCTGTAATTAACTCAAGACAATGTTTATGTTCTTTCTCCAGAATCAGCTTACCTACTGACAGGGTATACCAGTTCGTATATTTATTTTAATTTTATTTGAATATATGAGTCAATTATTTTTAGTTTTCTTCATTTATTATTGGCATGATCTACTCATTACAATGTTTTTTTTAACGAGTTGTATTGCAATAAGTGGTTAGCTAGCGACCTCGACAATTGATCTTAAATTATTCTTGCCTGAGCAACCGGCAGCTAGTTCGTCATGCTCCCGTAGATGTCACTGCTTGCGGTAGCGTCGAGGATCGGGTTGCCTCCTTCCCTCATATATGGCGAGGGGGGCAATGGCTGATCTTTGCGTTATGCTCGTGAACGGGTGCTGCTTGTGGTGACTGGTCGTCTTGCTGTCTATGGTTTTGCTGTTGTTAAAGTCATTGTTCTGTTAATTTATTTTACTTCGATGGTCCTAGTTTATCATTAGTATGTACTTAAAAAATAACCAAAAAATGCGTATGTAAGGTGTCACGCCCCTTATGCCTGGAGGCTTTTATTTGTGTATTAAGTTATGTTGTTGTTTTTTTCATTGATTTTTATTGGTTTCTGTTTTGGGTATATTGGCGTGGCTAGCTTACATATGGCAGATAATTTAATATGACTTTTTGTGTTTAACGGTTTTTCTTCTTTGATTACCATATAATTGTATAGTTCAATGGTTTTTCTAACTAAACAGACAGCTGTGCTGCTGGGGAGTTTGTTGCGCCACTTCTTTTTCCCAGCTAAAGCACTAGGAAGTGGTGAAGGGCGGGCGTTTTGGGGGACTGTCTTGTGTAATTTTGACGTTCGAAAAGTGCTGACTCTCAGCCTAGTTTGAATAAATGACTTTTGATTTTGATTGATTTTGATCTTGATAATAATAGTATAATTGTGTAAATCGTAATACGAGGAAACGCAACGCTCGCTGCAGCAAAATGGCGCCAAAATTGCACACGGTGTTTGTGGTAATAACCGTTTATATCCAAAATCTTTAACAAATACACAATTAAAGCATTAAAACTGTTTATTACTTAATTATCCTCGACCTACTTTTTACAAACTACCCACCGCTCATAAACAAAGCAACTGTCAAAGATTATGGAGTATTTGACCATAAGGCAATAAATATGTAGTTAAACGTAGAATATTTATTAAAAAACGATGGTTAAACTTGGTATACCGAAAAAAGATTACTTGTAAGGGGGAGAACATCGAATGTTTTAAAACTTCAATAAAATCAGAAAAATAGGAAATTATACTAAATTAAAATAATAGTGTACACACAAATTGCGAATTTTTCATTGCAATAATAAAACATAATCTAAATAAATATACAAATAGAAGAATAAAATGCAAACTAAAAAAAAGGATGGCTTACTCTAAAGGTAAAAAATGATGCGAACATAAAAGAATGCAAAGATTTATTTTTGAATGAAATCATAAGATGCATTTTAAAAAACACTATAAATTATTTAATAAAATATTAAATTGACTATTAGAAAATAAAATAAACTGTATATGTCATAATAAACAAATGCAAAAATCTGACAATAAGGTAAAGACAAAGTGGAATATAATTAACACAAAAACTGGGAAGACAAAAATAAATAGACGTCAAAATATATCACTGAAGATGAAGTAAAAGGCCCGATTAATGTATCCAACAGATTGAACGAATTCTTTGCGACGATATGCGGTAGGGCAAAATCAAACAACTAACTCGACCAATACCATTGTAAAGCCCGTGGTCGACCCCTCTATTTTTTCAATGTATATACGCCCGGTAGACCTAAAAGAAATAATTAATGTATTAAGGTCAACTAAAAATAAACACAGCTGCGGTATCGATGACATTCCACCAATTTTATTAAAGCAATGCGCAATAGAACTTTTCATTCCTATAATGTTTTAAATAAATCAAAGCTTCCATGACGGCCAATTTCCAGATGCAATTAAAGTAGCTTTAATAAAACCAATTCATAAAAAGGTGGCAAGCAAATCCCAAGCAATTATAGACCCATAGTACTGTTCCCGACTTTTTCCAAAATATTTGAAAAACTATGTGCAATCAGCTATATATGTTCTTAGAAAGGTTTAATATTCTTGACGTCGCACAAAATGGGTTTAGAAAATGTAGATCAATAACATTAGCAGTTTATAAATATACTCAACAAGCGCTACAACATATAAACGACAATCAATATGTAATTAGGCTACTACTAGACATTGCAAAACCATACGCTGCGGCGTACGAGGAGCAGTAATTCTTGGTTCAAATCTTAATTACGAGTAATAGGACACAAACAAATTGAAAATTACGGCCATTATAAAAATGAGATCAAAAGAAAAACCAATTACTTGCTCAATCCCTCTATGAAGTGTGTTAGGATGCCCACTATTTTAAATCTATATTAATGACCTCCCCAAAACATTAAATAAAGAAAACGCTTTACGAGTACCAGTATTATTTGCAGACGATATTTCAATATTAATCAAGTGTGAAAATGTAAATAACCCTAATCTACAAATACAAGGTACCCTCCAAACTGTAGATAATTGGCTCCGGATCCACAACTTGGAAATTAACAGCAGTAAAACTAAAATAACACAATTTAGATCATACAAAAAACTGTCTGCGTGCTGGATGTCACACATAGAACATTTATAAACAAAACTCACCACATTCTGTTCCACTCTTTTTCAAATTAAGCAAAGTACTCGTAATAACACACAAACAGCTATGGCTGCTTACGACGCATACGCATGCTCATGGCTGCGATAAGGCATCATTCTATGGGGAAATAGTCTTAACGTAGATGAACTATTCATATTGCAAAAGAAGTGTATAAGAATTCTAACGAAAATAGATAATACGGAAAGTTGCAAACCATTCTTTATAAAATTTCAACTTCTAACTCTGACATTTGCGTATTTGTTTTAAAAAATGACAAATTTACTAAAGTAGAAGATACGCACAACGTCAACACTCGCCAGAAAAAGAGGTTATGCTCTCCATCCTCAAGAATTAAAATGTTAAGTGATACTCGTAGCCCGTATTACACGTAATATGTTTAAAACTGAAAAATCAGTAATAATATTCCAAAAAATACTACTCAGTAAAAGAATATTTGGAGTCTAGCTTAAAATAACGTTTCTCTCATGTACAAAAGTGGCGATATGTCCTATACAAACAATAAGATTAAGTCTATCCTATTTAACTTCATATAATAATTTTAATTTATAGACAGATGTTACTACTCCATCACTGAATTTAACGCTGATATACGGAGGTATGACGATTCCGACTTGCTAATTAGTCACTTATGATTTAATTTGATTGATTAAGTTTGAATGTGTTTATTTATATATATTTGTAATGACCTGTTCGCCTAACTGACATATTTTAAAATGATTTTTTTTTTTTGTAATCTATTGACATGCCACCTTAATTATAATTTATTGTTTTTTTTGTACGCCATTCATTGGCAAAACATAGTGCACATATTTTAAACATCTTGTTATCTGTAACCACGGAATAGTACTATTCCGTGTCTGTAACCATACCTATGTTTAACAAAACAAAATAAATGCTTTATTAATTGATGGATTGAATTTGTACTACCTGAAAAGGATGATATTAATATTGCTGAACAATTGTATTTTGACATAACTATAATTTCTTAATTTAATTGTACTGACATGGAAAGAAATAATTAAGTAATAATAACGTTTAATGCATGCCAATTTAGGATAATACGGGCAGGCGAATGATAATTGCAAAGCTTGTAAAAGGCTGCTAAGTCATGAGTGCTAACATATAATAACTGACAACGCTGAAGCGTCGAACATCACTGACAGTAAACTAGATTATTTTTGTACTTTTATGGAGTGGGATAAGAGCATGCACGACACGGTATCTGTTTGGATTATCCCAATTTGGAAAAGTTGTACCTACCTGAAGCCATCTGCATTCGAAGTCTGAATGTTATAATAAAATACCTCCCCACATACTTCAACTGAATGAGACAAAATTCAAATCCTTTGTCAAACGCACACTATTCAGGCAGGCATATTATAGGTTGGAGGATTACATAACTGATAAAAATGCCTGGCTTAATGCCGGTCCTGCTCCACACCACAACTAATTAATTGACATTCGAATCACTGTTGAAGCTGCTGAAGATAGTAAGAATTTATTTGCATTATATAAACTCAATCTCCGTTTTATTATATAGATGCATTGCACAGATGTGAGTACTTTGTACTCTAGAGCTACCATTTACCGGGTAATGTCATAGATTGACTTGAATGTGCCTTGGCGGCTGATAGTATGTCATGCTCACTCAAATGTCTCGCTGACGGTGGCGCGTGTGTCGGATCATTTAGCTCCCTTCAAAATGGTTGAGCTAAATGGTGCTGATCCATGCGTCATGTTCGTGAACGGGCGCCGTCAGTTGGGACTGGTCATCTCCTTGCTGCCACGGCTTATTTTAATAATTAATTAGCTGGATTGTTTTTAATTCTGTTTTGATGCACTCTGGACGCTTTTAACGTGTACGGTTTTTTGTACATCGTTCTCACTTATAGTGTCAACATTAATCGATGTAACTAAGATATATGTAAAAACATTATTATTTAAAAGAGTGTCCATGGAGTTTCTTGCCCGTTCTTCTCCATAGGTACCTACTACGCTTTGGAATGGGCAACTAGCTTCATATTTCTGACTGACCGACTCCTTGACAATTCAAAAGTGCCTGTAAATGGTTTAATTGAAATAAATGATTTGAGTTTGAGTCCGGGCATATTACGAACTTTTAAAAAACCAGGCAAGTTCCAGGCAATTCATTTCACGGGCTGGTTAATTTTCATATGATGACCTTCCTAGTTCTGAGCGACTTCACGCTGGGTAGTTTGTCTATGGCTGGCTTGTAATTCTCTGACGTAACGTTCAGAAACCCAATAATATATTACTTGGCAAGTTACGGTTTTGTTTAAATCACGTATTTTATGATAAAAATAATAATGACCATATATTAATCTAATTACTCTATTATAGTAAGTTCGTTATGAAGCCGGTGAAAGGTAGCACGTAGTTTATTCTTATTTCTAGTATTAACATTTTGAAAATCACTATTTTTAGTGTATAAATTGCTCGGACAGCTCATTATTGAAGGACGAATATATTTTGAATATCAGCAGCTTTGCCCCACAGCAGAATACCGTAGGACATAACGCTATGGAAATAACTAAAATAGACTAATCGTGCTGTATCAACGTATCGTGTAATAGACAATCGTGTATTGTCTTACTTTCCTGACGGCGTAGGCGGCTGAACTGAGCCTCCCCACTAGGCTTGATATATGTGGGCCCCACTGAAGTTTGGTATCTACTGTTATGCCCAGAAAAACCGCCGAGTCTACTGTTTCAAGCAGCTCTTTATCTAAGACGATGTTGGGTCCTAGAATGTTGGGTCCTAGATTTCTAATATTCGGTAAGACGAACTTTACACATTTAGTTTTCTTAGCATTGAGAACTAGGTTATTTGACGTAAACCAATCCGTAACCATTGAGAGTGCACTGTTTACGTCGTCAAACTCTTGTCTATTCCTGTCTACTTTAAAAATAAGGGAGGTATCATCTGCGAACAGTACAACGTCACAGATATCATTTAAATAGAATGGTAAGTCATTGATATACACTAAGAACAAGAATGAACCTAGTATTGAGCCTTGAGGAACACCTAACTGAACTGGAAGCCCGGATGATTTCACACCATCGACATCTACACATTGGAACCTATTGTGTAAATAAGAATTTATTACGTTGAGAGCCTCGTTTTGGACACCGTAATGACGTAGTTTACGCAAAAGCGTGTCACGGTACATGCAATCAAAGGCTTTAGAGAGATCACAGAAAACTCCAATAGCATTTTGCAATTTCTCCCATACATTAAATATGTTTCAGCAGAGCAACACCCGCATCTGTAGTTGAACGTCCTTTTGTAAAGCCATATTGTTCATTATGAAGGAGGTTATTTAAATTAAAATGTCTTAGCAACTGCTTAAGTATTAACCTTTCAAATATTTTGCTAAATACTGATAAGATATAAATAGGCCTGAAATTGCCAATGTTATTTTTATTACCAAAGTTAAATAATGGTATGACTTTACTACTCTTCACGAGGTCAGGAAAAGTTCCTATATCAACACATTTATTAAAAGTAACAGCTAGATAGGGGGCTACGATGTCTATTATATTACTTAAAAGTTTAATTGAGATGCCCCAGTAATCACCAGTGTTTATAGATTTAAGTGTGTTAAAGACGTTAATTACATCATTTACATGTTCGAAGCTAAATATGCGTGTACATTTTGGCACACTACTATTCAAAAGTTTCTCAGCTTTAGACGGGGACGATGTTCTATAATAGCTTAGATTATCTATGGTTTGATATATGCTCTATGACCAAGCATAGGATATTAGAAGATGGAGTCAAGATGTAACTCCTATTTAATAAAGTTTACTATTAAATCTATCTTTAAATTATAAAACATGGCGCAGCCGTAAAAGAAAAGAAAAGTATTGTCGCAATTAGTTTTAGTAACTGTTCAAGAAGTATTATAGTAATTATGGAGAATTGTATGAAAGTTTTGCCAAATTTTGACATGCGGTCGAGTAATGCCGGCGATGAGTGGCCATTGTGGAAACAATGTTTTCACGATTATTTAATTGGAATTGGTCAAGATGAAGCCGCAGACCATATAAAAGTTGCTCTGTTGAGGAACATGATGGGTTTGGAGTCCGCCAGAATTCTTGCAACCCTTCCGGTGTCTAGTGAGAAAATAGTGAAATATGAAAATTTAATAAACGCGATTAGCAAGTATGTTCGACCTAGAGTGAACGAAGTTTTTGAACGCTTTAAGTTTAATGAGAGGAAACAGCAGCAGGACGAAAAGTTCGATAATTTTTTAACTGATTGTAAAAGATTAATCAGTACTTGCAATTACAATAGCACAATGGAGACCATTGAGGATCAACTGCTAAGGGACAAAATAATTCACGGTATATCTGACAAAAACTTGCAAGAACATTTACTCAGACAAGAAAGTTTGACTCTAAACAAAGCTGCAGATTTATGCAGAACTGCAGAACAAAGTAAAGAACAGGTGAAGATAATGAATCCAGCTCATAGTTATGAAATTGACAGAGTAAAAACCAAGAGTAATCACAAAAATGCAAGTTACAAAGAAGAGAAGAAGTTTAATTGCAATCGTTGTCAAACAACACATGGACCTAGACAATGTCCAGCTTATGGGAAAAAGTGTGGTAAATGTGGAAATTTAAATCATTTTGCAGTGTCATGCAGAGTCAGAAGAGTGCATAATATTCAGGAACATTATGAAGATTCTTCGCCAGAGTCGTCATTATTCTGCGGTATGGTCAATAATGGTCAGTGGACCGAGAATATAATAATTGAAAATGCCAATGTGAAGTGTCGTCTTGATACTGGTGCAGATGTTAGTGTTATGCCATGGAAAGTTTTTAAAAGTCTTAATACTAAATTGCAGGTAACTCCGGTTCAAACTGAATTAGAAGGATTCCAAGGTACCAAAATAAAACCATTAGGTATGGTTAATTTAAGGTGTAAGTATAAAAATATTGAATGTTGTGAAAATTTTATGCTTGTTGAAAGCCAAAATATGTTATTAGGGTTACCTGGTTGTATTAAATTGAATCTATTAAAAAGGGTACAAAAGGTGTCAGTAGTAAGTTATGATAATGACAATAAGTCTAAGTTTGTATCCAAACATTTTGAAGTATTTAATGGATATGGTAGATTTCCAAATAAATGTAAAATTCCTACAATTCCACATGAACCTATTTGTAATCCACCAGTTAAGGTTCCCTTAGCTTTGTCTGAACCCTTGAAATGTGAGTTAGACAGGTTAGTTAAGCGAGGTGCTATAAAGAAAGTTGAGGAAATTGATTCTGAAGCTTGTATTAATAGAATTGTGATTATTGAAAAACAAAATAAGAAGTTAAGATTGTGTTTAGACCCTACAGATTTAAATAGATATGTTATAAGAAAACCAAAACATATGTCTACTGTTGATGAAGTGGCTTCAAAGTTAAGAGGCATGGAAGTATTTTCGGTTTTTGATCTATCAGAAGGATTCCATCATTGCCCGCTTACTGAGGAGGCTTCATGGAAATGTTGTTTCGCTACACCGTTTGGAGTGTATAGATATTTGGTTCTTCCCTATGGTGTAACCAATGCACCTGAAGTTTTCCAAGATCAGATGGAATTTTACTTTGGTTCTATACCTAATGTGTTATGTTGGTTCGATGATATTGTAGTTATGGGGGAAAACGAGTTAGAACATGATAAATCTGTTGATGAATTGCTAAAAAGAGCCAAAGAGATAGGAGCAGTTTTTAACAAAGATAAAATACAGTACAAGCAAAGAGAAGTTAAGTATATTGGTCAAATATTCAGTAAGGAAGGCATGAGAGTAGATGGTGATAGAGTAGAATCTTTATTACAGTTAAAGTCACCTAGTTCTAAGGAAGAATTACAAAGGTTAATTGGATCCTTTAATTATGTAAGGATGATATTTATGTTGAGGCAGGATTAGTGTTTGTGGGTTCTAAAATAATTGTACCAGAATCATTGAGATCATATGTGCTAAATTTAATTCACCAAGGACACCCTGGGGTAAATAAAAGTATCAATAGAGCCAGACAGCTATTTTATTGGACAGGTATGGCTGAGAATATTAAAAATTTAATTATTAAATGTAGAACATGTGAGAAATTTAGACCTAAGAATTATCATGAGCCTATGTTATGTCATAAGATACCTAAGCTGAGATTTAGTAAGGTAGGGACAGATATATTAGAATTTGCTAGTAAATCATATTTAGTGATAGTTGATTACCTCTCACATTGGATTGAATTAATTCCTTTGTTAGATAAGAGTTCTAAATCAATAACTAATGCAATGCAAGAAGTATTTACTAGGTTTGGTTACCCCGAGACTGTAGTTGCTGATAATAATCCCTTCTTGTCATATGAGTGTAAACAGTATTATAGGTCTAAAGATATACAAATTGTAACTAGTAGTCCACATTACCACAGGAGTAATGGGTTAGCGGAGAAGTCTGTTCATATTGCTAAGACTTTGTTAAAGAAATCTAATAATGAAAATATTGATTATAGAGATTCCCTTTTACATTATAATAATACGCCTTTGGCTGGCTTACAGGTTTCACCATCACAAATTTTACATAGTCGACGCCTAAGAACAAACGTACCTACTAGCAGTATAGCTTTAGAACCGAAGATAGAGAAAAATGTTGATATTTTGTTGAATATGAGAAAGTCTGTAAATAAAAACTTTCATGACAGGAAAGCTAGAAGAAAGGAACAAAGTTTTGAGATAGGGGAACAAATTGTATACAAAACTGATAAGGATAATATTTGGAAAAAGGGAATAGTGTTAAATAAAGCCAAAGAACCTAGATCTTACATAGTAAGTGGTAATTCTAAACCAGTAAGACGAAATACTTATCACATGAAAAAGTCTCAAACTAATGTAAGTTTTGGTCCCACAGATAGGTTTGTAGGTGTAAGCGAAAATGATTATCATCTAAGTTTACCGAGATGTTCACAAAGTGTTTCACCTGATAAAACAAGTAAAAATAGTTGTGATGATATTCCTAATAATTGTTCAAGTTTGCATCAGACTAGATCTGGCAGAATTGTTAAGCCTAGACAGATTTTAGATTTGTAATGACCAATGATGGTGAGACTGAATTCACATGCATAAGATTTATTGTTAATTTGTTTATATTGTTCACAAGTTTATTATTATTACCCCTAAGGGGGAGGTGTTCTATAATAGCTTAGATTATCTATGGTTTGATATATGCTCTATGACCAAGCATAGGATATTAGAAGATGGAGTCAAGATGTAACTCCTATTTAATAAAGTTTACTATTAAATCTATCTTTAAATTATAAAACAGACGAATTTAAGGAGCAAGTCGTAGTTATAGGTATATTGGCAAAAAACTTATTAAAAGCCGCAGCTATGTCAGCTACCGTCCGTATTAACTAATTTGTTATCGACCATAATTTTAAGTTTATTTTCTTGTTTAACGGACTTACCCGTTTCATTGTTAATAATTTTCCAAGTGGTTTTTACTTTATTATTGGAATTTTTAATTAAATCGCTTAAAAATTTTGATTTAGCAAAAACGCAAATCTTTTTAAATAATTTTGAGTATTTTTTACATACTCTAGGAAAGGAGTATCAAACCTGTATTTTTTCAAACCATATTGAAGCCAACGGAGGTGCCATTAATGTTATTGGTTTTTGTCTTGAAAATAGATTGGTATTCTTTTTGCACAACATCAAAAGGGTTTCCGTACATTTCATTAGGATTTTCGTGTTCTACTAACGATGGTATAATTCTATGAGCTATATTATTTTTAAACTTGTAACAACGACGAGTAGTATGTGGCCTGCATTCAAGTTTATGCGGCTTTTTAGGTAATGACATCGGGAACCTAGCGAATAAACCACAGTGGTCGGACGTTAAGTCACTTAACACTAATTTCTTTTTGGCATCACAATTACTAAATATATTATCAAGACAAGTTGATGAAGATGCCGTGATCCTAGTTGGTTCAAAAAACAAGTTAATTAAATTATAAGACCTAAACAGATTGAGAAGTCAAATACTTAATGGAGTAACATCTAAAATATTAATATTAAAATCTCCACATAAAATTATACTCTTATTACTTGTTTTTAATCTATTGAGAGAATCCTACATTACCGATTCCAAACTAATAAAATCACCAGAAGGGGGTCGATAAACGCAAATTATAACATATCGCTCGAGTTCAACACAAGACAACTCAATAATGCGCTCAATAGAAAGATTAACTAAATCTAAACGTTGTTTACATTTCAACTTGTTTGAGACAAGAACTAAAGAGCCACCGCGAATGGCACTTTTCCTTACAAATGCGCTTTGTACAGTAAAATTTTCATCATTGATAAACAGGACTTCATGTTCCTTCAAGCAGTGTTCAGTCAAACATACTCTTAACACCTGAACATCATAGTTGTCCATAAATAAACTTAACTCTAAGGGTCTGAATATTTTGATGTACAACATTCAACATATGCGGCTCACCCGTTGTCGCACCTAATAGTTTAAACTAAAAGGCGTATCAAAAGTAGTATTAGTACCACTACTAACTGTAATCGTTGGTACACTACATGTGCCCTTGTCACTGTGTAAATTGTATGCTAAAAGATTAGCAATTTGTCTCCTACATCTAGGTACATACATTGTATAATTTGTCAGTTTGTAATCAGTAATAAATTGATTACAATCAAAAAATAAAATAATAACACTATAACGGCAAGTCCTATTATAAATTAACATATTTAAATTATAAATGTGCCTATTTTGCTCATCAGACAAATACTGAGAATAAGGCAAGGCACAGAAAATAAATTTACAATTATTAGTCTCATTGAGATGTAACATCAAATGGACACATTCAGTTATATCCTATTTTCTTAAATATAATAATATAACAGTTGAATCGGGGTTTATTTTTGTCAATCTAATATTACAAATTAATTGGCTAATACTGGCACCGGGTAAACAATTATTAATAACATAATGTTGTGAACACTGATTAAATATACTACCAAAACCTTGACCAAATTTGTCAGAGAATACATATGTACTCGTAGTGTTAACCAAATTATTAATACTATTCTTGTCATGATTAATACTTTTTTTAATACAGCTACTTTTTTAATATAGCCAAGCTGTCGCTGCTACGTACGTCGTTTTGTATCGTATTATTGATATCATGCATTTTAACTGATAACGAAAGCAATTAGCGAAACATTTAAATAAAAAATACGCAACAATAAATCAGACTGATTCAGTCTGCTCCACCAACAAGGGTTTTTGACGTAAATACGCGATGATCGAAATGTGTGGATTAGAAGGTTAATCCACTTAGTAGAAATAAGGATTATACCAGTAGAGTAAACTTTAAAAAAAAATCTCCTGTCACTCAACAAAAAAAATCTGGGAACTTGCGATCCCATCTGCAATCGAGCAGTTGGAACAAAATGTTGTATCCATTTTCTGTCGTTCCTTTTTTATGTACTTGTGCCTTTCTTAGTGCAATTGTTTATTTTGGTTAATGTTTTTCGTAATGTTTTTGTAACACACAAAAAAATTACGAAAATCACCGATTTAAGGATAAGGGTATCTGGAAGGATAAAGGGTTCTGCTGCTTTAAAACAATCATTAAACTATTGTCCTTAAACTACATAATCAGGTATGTAAATTTTTTTAATTGTCGGTGTACCTATGCAAAGGTTTCCTTCGTTGAAATTCCTATCAGTCAACAAGTATCTAATATTTATAGTAATAAAACATCACTCGAGTTTCTCAGGGTTATAACTGGTGTTTTGATTCCCGAGAGGAGATCTTTTAGGGAATATCTTCGAATTGACAATGACAGCTGCCAGTGCTTCTAGGATATATCGGTTCCTCACCGTTATCTTCACTGTTCTGACAGCAGTGATGGTGAAATTAAATACGCCAAGTGCCTGCCTGGCATTAAACTCACGATGGCATTTCATGGCTTCACTGTGAGGAAACCAACATGTCCTAGAACCTCAAATTCGAAGACATGTGACATCCGCCAAGTAGCCCTGTGGTGGCTTTTGGCCCGAGTGGTCCCTCACTCACAGAGGGGAAACCTTATTATGCTGCCCGTGCGCCCCTGCACGCTACTCGGAGCGAGCAAGATTTAGACAGAGTACCAATACCAAATATAATTTTTAACCCGGTCACACCGTGTACAGAAGTGCTGATCAGCATCATTACCTTTGGGCGACTGTTGCGCATTTGGCGCTTCTTGTCTTCTTGTCTTCAAGATGATTTGTTTCAAAGCGTTCACTTGCTTTGTGGATACCACATACCAAAATAAATAATGTCTTAAAATAGCTAAAATATTTGAAAAAGACTGACCACTTTCTGAAATTCTTACTTCCACCGCGTTTCCTTCCCCAAAGGACGCGGAAGAGTAATCTGCTTCAGCGAAGGCTAAAGCCGCCTGTAACAATTTAATTCCCAACTTATCAGATTGTAATATTATGTATCGTGTGTACAATCAACCCCACGTACGTGCGTGGTGCTACCACGCACGTTGAAAGGACTGTACCTGAATATTTTAAAAAGATAGATTCCGTTCCGTGTAATAGAATATTTTCATGTTTTTGGCGATCGCATTGCACTGCGAGCTCGAAGTGAACATCGGGTTTCTAATTTGGGAATTAGAAGTTATGATTTGTCAGCGTTTGACAAGATCACAACTTTTATTTCTCGTCGTCTCGTCTCTACGTTAGCTACTTACTAAGACTGTACCTACTTGACTGTGATGAGTAAGCGTTTCAAACATAGGTGAACTTTAATATTACGTGTTTAATGGTCATATTTGTATACGACGCTTTCTTAATTAAGTAATGGCAAAGTGTGATCTGTGAATCTCGCCCTTAGCTTAGTGTGACTCAACGAGCCGGACATTTTTTAATTGATAAAAAAGAAAATGTACTTACGATTGCGACGACCAATAACAGAGCTGTCTTAATTTTCGAAGAGAATTATTTGTTACAATCTTTGTCGTAGCACGTCTTTGTAACTCGATGATGAGCTACTTGTAACTTCGGTCACAGAACGCGGCCTTTTATATGATCCGAATATTAGTTTAGCTCTTAGTTTACACCTGCGCAAACACGGACTGAAAAGTAAATTGAAACGTGATTAATTTATTTTTACCTACCCTAACACCTGTAGTGACTAATACCTCGTGAAAGCTGAGAAAGAGAAACAAATTAAATATCTCGACTTAGCACACAAGGTTGTTAACATGTGGAATGTGAACTCTGAGGAGGTTTCTGTCTCTGGAGCCCTTACCACCGGTAGCCGTAAGAAAACGGGACGAATCGTACGATACACTTCAAATGGCATTCATTCATGGATGAAGGCCCTTCTAAGTCAACCGTGTATCGTTGGTATAACGAATTCAAGCGCGTTCGACTAACTTTGGGGGATGAAGAAAGAAGTGGTCGCCTTTTGACGGCTGTTACGGAAGAAAACCTGCTAGCAGTGAAAAATTTAATCCAAGACAATAGGCGTATCAAGTGATTCAGCACATACTGCAAGTATGTGCTGAATACGCCTTTAGATCGGGAAGCCTTCACGAAATTCTACACGAGCATCTTCGCGTGAGGAGGATAGTTTCACGCATGGTGACGCACAACCTCACCTATGCTCAGAAACGGGCCTGGGTGGAATGGTGTTGAAGCTGGCTCACGACATCATTACAGGTGATAAGTTTTGGATTTATCAATACGATCCAGAAACGAAGCTCCAGTCGACGGCTTGGGTGTTTCAAAACGAATGAAAGCCTACCAAAATGAAGTGATCTAGAAGCGGGGGGAAGATTTTGATCGCGAGCTTTTTCAAATTGACTGGCTACTTGGTGTCAATTTGTTGGTGTCATCAACGCTAAATGGTACACTACCAAATACTTGGCAGAAGTTTTCTCCGTTGTGAGCAACATACGACCAAACACAGGGCTCGGCGGGCTACTGCTTTACCACGACAATGCGCCTTTGCACACCGCGCTCAAAATGAGGGACTTCCTGGACAGCACGCCGGCCAAACTCCTGGGTCACCCTCCTTACAGCCCTGACCTAGCACCGTGTGACTTCTTTTTATTCCCTAAAATTATAAATCAGCTCAAAGGGATACAATTTTCGTCGCCGGAAGATGCGCTGTCAGTGTTCGAGCAGGCTGTAAACGAGGTGTCTACGGCGGACTGGGAAAAGTGTTTCGAAAACTGGTTCAGACGCGTGAAACTTTGTATGGAGGCTAGTGGAGAGTACTTTGAATGGATAAAAAAAATACCTACCGATAAAACATTTATTTTTATTTTCGCAAAACTTTCGTGTCCCATGCAATACTAATGTCAATCTTCAAAACATATTTAAAGGACAACTTACAATACATTTTTATTAACCATAGTTATGTCAAAATTCTGTCATTACATTTTTGTCTGTTCTTTAATCCAAAATACGCCATGCTAAATACACTTTTGCACATTAATGCTGTGTGGGACCTTCTTAAACATAGGCTATTTGTAATCCCGTCGACTCCGGTTATTACGGTCTGATTTTACTTAAAAAAAAAAAACGATTGGTCTTGGATTGAAAATACAGCTACCTCAACAATTTTATAACAATTAAAGAGTAAAAATTAGAAATTTACATAGTGATGCCGTTTATAAGGTACCAGGGAAGCACATGTGCAGAAGGAATTATTGCCAAACTTTCTTGTCTTCGACGTAGTCAAATACACTTGGGAGCAAATAAATCGAGCCACTTCCTTTTTCACGCATTATGGTTATTATTTTTGGTATTATGGAACGCATCGATTCGAAACATATATCGCCTAAAAGGGTATTTAATAACCTTTACAATGAGGGTAGTTAGTTGTCAAAATTTCATTTTAATTAGAGTTTAAAGGGTAGAATAAAATTATCGCATTTAATTTGCTTATGACATTTTTATTGTACTCTGTTAAGAAAAGATTAAATTTGAGGTTTTTGTTAATCATACCCATATTACTTGTTATTGTTGTCTTTATCTGTGTCTGTGTAATCAAAATAACCTGATAAAATGGATACTACACCGACGGAAGCTGCCCAAGTTGTAGCTTTACTTGAGGTTGGACACGGACAACGTGAAGTGGCACGCAGACTTCATTTGAGTCGTTCAAAGGTACAGCGGGTATACCGCAGGTATCTGGAGACTGGTGTTTTTGTTCGGCTACCTGGAACTGGCCGACCACGGGCAACAACAGAACGTGACGACCGCTTTATTGCAACCAATTCGTTGCGCGACCGTGGACTTAATGCTGTTCAGCTACAGCAAGCGTTACGTGACGTTCGAGGTGTCGCAATCAGTAGGTGGACAGTGAGACGAAGACTAAAGGAACGAAATTTAACATCACACAAACCAGCAACTGGCCCAAAATTGACTGTAGCTCATCGCCGATCTCGCTTGGAGTTTGCTCGAGAACACATTAATTGGACGTTAGAAGACTGGAGGTCAGTTTTGTTTTCTGACGAGTCAAGAATCTGTCTTTTTAGCAATGACGGGAGAAACCGAGTGTATAGACGTCCTGGTGAAAGATTTGCCCAATGTTGCATTCGAGAAACTGTGAGTTTTGGTGGTGGTTCTTGTATGGTGTGGGGAGGAATTTCTCTATACGGAAAAACGGAACTTGTCTTCGTAGACCCCGCCAACGACGGCAGTGGTAGACGTGGATTAACAGCTGACCGATACATAACTGACATTCTTGAAGACCACGTAATGCCGTATGCTGGTTTTGACGGAGAAAATTTCTTGTTTATGCATGACAATGCGAGACCTCATACCGCGCAGATCGTTACGGAATACTTGTCTGCGATCGGGATTCAACAAATGGTATGGCCAGCACGAAGTCCCGATTTGAACCCGATCGAACACCTATGGGACGAGCTAAAACGGAGAGTCCGAGCCAGGGTTCCCGCTGTTTCATCCATTCCCGAGCTTAAAGTCGCTGTGCTTGAAGAGTGGGAGAACATACCACAATATGTCATCGTAACTCTGATCAGATCGATGACTAATAGGCTACAAGAATGCATCAGGGCACGGGGGGGTAATACCAGTTATTAAGAATTTTTTTTTTGCAATAATTTTGTTTTTTAGTTTTTATGGACTGTTTTACCCCTACTAAATTTTCTATCAAAATTACCATTTTTCTTGCAGAGCCAATAATTTATCATTCAATAATTTACCCCCATTGTTAAGCTTATTAACTTAACTTTTAGGCGATATATAGTTCGAATTGATACGTTCCATATTCCCAAGAATATTACGACGATGTAGAAGGACGTAGTAGAATATGCTTTTTTGATATGAACACGTTTGTTGTGGGTTTTGAACTTTCCATCGCTAAGTTCTGTAAACGACTTTGGCAACTTGTTATAAAAGCGGATACTGTTTATCAGAAATGACTTGCTTGTTTTAGTTAATCTAAAATTGGGTATAACAATTTCATTTTTGCAACGTGTATTTATTTATGGAAATCGCTTCTTATTTTAAAAAGTCCTAAGTTTTTTGGAACGAAAATAATAATATACATGTATCTTAAATAACACCATATTTCAACTCTGAACCCGTGATATTCTGTGGTTAAAGCGTCCTTATTTATCACTGAGGTAAGTTTATGTAGGGCATAAGCAGACTTACTTATTCGTTTGGTCAGCTCCTCCGCTTTCCAATCTAATTTATTGTCAATTGTTAAACCTAGGAGTTTAGATGTTTACTTGTGTTATGCGTTGTCTGTCATAGTATATACTAATTTTTATGTTTGGACATTGGATTGGCATAGTTAAATTCGTCTTTTCAATATTAATTTTTGATTGTTATTATCTATCCATTGTAGATGTATAGATAAGAATAATCTAAAAATAAATATTGTATCCATATATCTCTCGAAGAGGTGATCACAATTAACCACGAGATCTTGTGATTTAACACCTTGCGACTTCTTTCTTTGGGGCCAAGTGAAAGAGAAGGTCTACGCCAACAGCCCAGCGTCGATTCAAGACTTCAAAGATGGAATTTGTGAGGCTATCGAGGACATAGGGCAGCCACTTAGCGATTTGGGTTTGGAAAATTTCATGAAAAGGATATGGTCCTGTAAGCGTGGTCGTGGTGGTCATTTGCCTGATGTTGTTTTCCACTATTAACTGCATACCTTCCTCTTTATGATGAACTAAACATCCGATCATTTATATTAAAAAGTTGCATTTTTCTTTAAATATCAAAATGACACCTCTTATTGGAAAACCCTTATAACAAATTTCACAAAATGTTCAGTAAGGCCTTGTTATTATATCCTCTTACAAATAAGGCTAGTTTGATTCAGTGTTAACTGAATCAAACTAGCCTTATTTACTCTGACTCTGACTCTATAGATTCCTGGGCCTCTGGGGCCCATGGAGTCATTCCCGTCTCCTTTATTTTTAAAATACATTGGATAATATTTGAACAAGAGCAATGGGCCTATAAGAAACCGTGCAATTTTATTTTATTTTTATAATGGGTTAACCACAGTTGAATATAATTAAGTTAGTTGGTTATGTACAGTAGCGTTCATAAGTCCATAAGCAATCTCACAAAGCAATAGATTGACGCTTCGGTTTACGACCTTCTTCTATAAGTTGTTTCTATTCTATATACACGCGCACACACTCACTTTGTCTGTAATTGATAGTAATTCATAATTAATTCATAGTAAATCATAATTGGCAATATTATGGAACTGCGTAAAAGTGGACGTAAATGATGTGATAACTCAAATGGACTAGGTGTGAGTGTTATCATTTAAATATTTCATATTATACTAAATTCAACAGCGCATGAGATAGACACGATCCATCAATGAAAACGTCATGCGCTCATACTATGGGGCTACAGAGGGGGGAAACAATCTGACCACGTACCGTGTTCGGATGCTCTCTCTTTTTCAGGTGCTTGAGTCAGCTGTCAACGTTTCGATACAACGACTGTCGGATCAGGTGCGGGTCATCCAACGTAATCATATGTTGGATGACACTGTGCTTGATCACCTACGAAGTGAACCCGTGAGCGTGAGCCCGAACTTAGACCACGCTTACCTCGTTTTCCCATGCATAACAAAAATAGGGCGCTGGTGGCGGTCCTGGATTCGCAGTTATCAAACTATTTTGATGACTGCGAAGACCTCACCGATACTCATTCGATTCTGTACTGCGCGGCTGTAGCGGCATGTCGTGTAGCTCACGTCAAATTTCCAATTACCAGCTTGGCAGTGCAGAATTGAGCACCGTATAGGTGGGGCCAGAGCGCTCATCGGCAAGCTAATCTGCTTCAGGGACGGCAATACTCGTCCAAGAGAGATACGCTTTGTGAGGCGGGCGTTCTCAGGGACTGATATTAGCTCTCAGAACTATCTGTCCTGCGTCACAGAGCGCATCTACTTCTTGAAGCAGAAAGTGTATGCATGGGCTAACCGTATTCGTAGGTATAAGCGGCGAGTACAGTGATACACTCAGAATCGCACCTTCCAGAGCGATGAAAGGTGGGTTTATAGGGTTGGGAGCGACCGAACCAAGGTGTGGCTGACACGTGCCTGCCAGATAATTTTGTCATGTGTTCTTTCTGGCGCAGTATCTGGTCGGTGCCTGTCAGTCACACCGAAGGTGACAGGTCTCGGGAAGTCGAGCGAGCCTGCAATCCAATACCAGAAATGGGGGCTATTACCATCTGCCCCCAAGATGTAGCACGTGCAGTCCGTCCGTTGCCTAACTGGAAGTCTCCAGGGCCGGACGGACTGCAGAACTTTTGGATCAAATGGTTCACAAGATCGCACGCTCGCTTGTCGGCTCAGTACTAGACGGCTTTGTACTTTGGTTCGCTACCCCAGTTCCTAACAACAGGAGTTACCCACCTGCTCCATAAATCAGGTAGTACCGCGGAACCCAAAAATTATAGGCCGATCACGTGTTTACCGACGGTCTATAAAGTGCTTACATCCATTTTGAGAGCTAAAATTTACAAATATATAGACACCAACTCCATCATGTCTGCCTCTCAAAGTGGATGTAGGAACGGGTCCCGCGGTACTAAGGAGCTACTCCTCATTGATATGGCCATTAGCCAACAGGTTCGTCGTTCCAGAAAG
Organism: Dasypolia templi; assembly: GCA_963555695.1. Taxonomy (NCBI): domain Eukaryota; kingdom Metazoa; phylum Arthropoda; class Insecta; order Lepidoptera; family Noctuidae; genus Dasypolia; species Dasypolia templi. The sequence goes on along the minus strand of OY743137.1, from coordinate 3,002,440 downwards.
GATCTGTCGACATGTTGGATAGATTACAAGAAGGCCTATGACTCGGTGCCACATACGTGGCTCATGAGGGTGCATATATTTGATAATTTGTTGACACGAAAAGAATAATTAAATAAATATCAAAATATTAAGTGTGCTTGTCCCCCGTTCTGAAGCGTTTTTGACAATAAATCAAAACTCTTCATGTTGGGGTGTATTCTCTATGTGTCGAAAAGACACAACTAACTAGATAAATGAAAAAATAAAAATGGAAATCAATAGATACTTTACATGAAATCGACTTAAAATTAGAACTTACATAACAGATTTAAAATTAGCTAGACTCAGAATCTAAATCTGAAAATTGCTGCTTGTATTCGCTTTGACGTGTGCTACCATCAAATCCTCATTTCCCGATAAAATTTAAATTATCTGATGAATTGATTGGCACTTTATCTAAAACATCTTTTTGTGATTCGAGGATTCTGGAAACTGGATGATCTAACAAACTTTGCAGTTCAATTTCGGCTTTAGATTCTGAGATGAATACATTATCTGGGTAGCACTTCTTTTTAGCATTTAAAATACTTTGGTAGGACGGTAAAATATTACGTGAAGTTTTACTATTAACAAAATTTCTAAGTAGTCAATATTGGTGTTTAGTTAACGGCCTCTACAACAAGTGATAAAACCTCGTCTGCATTAATAATTGATGTAAAACTAGTATCAGACTTATCAGAAGTGTCGAGCAATGGTTTCACAGCAGACTCATCCACATGAGATAGTTGTCTCAATCGTCTACGTTTTGATCTCTGACTAAGCTGGGAAAAATCTTTTTTTGGACGCCCGCGAGATGGCCCCGCTTCTGCTTGAATTTCTCCATGAACACATTGCTCAACGCTCCTTCTTAACTCAATACATTCAACGTCTTTCAGCCAATCAGAATACTTAAGTAATAACTTTGATTTACTCCTACCTACTTGATTCCAATAATAATCAAGACTTTTACATAAACACAGTATACGATCATCTAAATTCTTAAAGTCTATATTTTCGAGATCACTGAATGATGACAGCAAAACTTCTAATATACCTTGGTGTTTTTTGGTTGCTCTTCCACTCACAGTACTCCAAATCTCAAAGATATACATCCTTGAGAAGGAACACTTGATCAAAGTAACTGAAAGAAAAGTTTTAAATTAGTTGCGAATTTCGTAGACCTTGCTACGATTGTGTCTACCCAGGCGTGGGCCCTTTATAGCAGCCGTCGGCGCAGAATGGCGCAAATCAAAGTATAATATTTTTAAAATATACAGTCTCAACTACAATTTAAGATAGTTGCGAATGTTTGCAAAATCTTCTAAAATTTTGTAGCTCTAAGCAAAGTTATTATATTAGAAAAAAATATACAATAAATTATGTATGGGTGTAGCACGTAAATAGTACAAATATTATACTGACAATTAATTCAAAATACAATCAAATGTGACAAACATACATTGCTTTTGAATTTCCATTGCTCAAAACAACAACACAAACAAAAGAATTCCGAGAATTCACTTGTAACCAATTACTTTGATGATGAGTCACCGATAACAGCGAGTGCAACGTAACGCTGCGTTCACTTCCGAGGTCAAAAAGTAAGTGATAATTAAACATTATATTGGAAGTCGCTAGCGCCCCCCGGCGAGCGGTCCCGGGGCTTTGCCCACCTGGCCGCGGAGGCTATACGGTGGCCCGTAAATAGCCCCTCATTTTAGTGGCAACAATGGCCTATTTAAAATGATTGAGCGCGCTAGCTACGCGCGCCCATGTGAGTGATTGCTATTTTGTTTCTGTAGGAGCGTCGCGATCTAATAGTGAAGCGCCGCTTTCTTCACGACATCTCGGCGGTCTGTCACCGCCAGGAGGCCCGGCGATGACGACCAGCGACGGAGATGCCGACTCGACGCGCCTACAGAGTAGGTGAGTGGTCCCCGCCCGTCCAGATCACAGAGCTAGCCGTTCACTGTCCGGGCTAAGGGGCCGTCATGAGTGTGTGGTATTGTAGTGTGTAACACCGCCCAGTGTCTACGCGGGTCGCGGCCCGCACCGCGCCTCCGCATGTTAATTTAGATGCCCGTATAGTGGCGGCTGTCTGAGGCTCTCAATGCCGAGGCCCCGCTGGATGACGTCATTCCTCACGAAGCGAGGGGCGTCCACTATGGTCCGCAACGCCTGGTTCTGTTGCGTGCGGAGCAGCTTCCGGTTCGCCTCGCTCGTGAGGGCGAACCAAGCGGGAGCGGCGTACGTCAATATTGGGCGGATGTACAACTTGTACACGCCCAACTCGACGCGCGCCGGGATGCGGGACGAGAGCACTGGTTTAAGGAGGTTGCGGGCGACCTTACCCTGCGCGGCGACCTTGCGGACATGTGTCCCCATCGTGAGCCGACGGTCGATGGTGACCCCTAGGTATTTGACCCGGGGCGTCCACTCGATGTCGGCTCCTTGTAGTTTCACGAGTGGTGGGAGAGGCGCGGACCCGGTAACCATCGCCTGCGTCTTACCCACGTTCACGGATAGCCGCCATTTGGACAGCCACTCTGGAAGGAGATCGAGGGCGCGCTGCATTTTGACCGCCGCGTGCCTCGCATTAAGCGATGTAGCGATGTACGCGGCATCGTCAGCATACAGCGCGAGAGTCGTGTGTGGAGTGGTGAGGATGTCGTCCGTGAAACGTGAGTAACACGCCGGCGACACGCAGCTGCCCTGCGGCACCCCCGCAAGCACCGGGCGGGCGCTAGACAGCGCTCCGTCGACCACCACCCTGAAGGTCCTGTTGGACAAAAAGGAAGAGACCACCCTAACAACACGACGGGGCGCGTCGGATGTGGCCAACTTGTATGTCAGGCCGTCGTGCCATACTCGGTCGAAGGCCTTCTCCATGTCGAGGAATACTGCCACCGAGTATTCCTTCTTGTTCATTGCGGCTGCGAGGTGGTGCAGTACCCTCGACAGCTGGAGCGTCGTGCTATGTTCCGCCCGAAACCCAAACTGTTCCAGCCGGGGGGCGATGTGAGGTTGGAGATGTCGCAACAGGAGTGCTTCGAACACCTTGGAGACCGTCGGCAGCAGAGTGATTGGCCGATAGCTCTCCGGCTTCTGGACGTTTTTCCCTGCCTTGGGCAGCATAATGACGCGCCCTGCCTTCCACGAAGCGGGAAAGGTTCCGGTGCGCAGTATCGCCGTAAACAGGCGCGCCAGCGCCGCAACCATAAGGTACGGCAGGTGGCGCAGCGCTGTGTTGGTGATACCGTCAGCACCGGGGGCCTTCCTAGGCTTCGTTCTTAGGATGGCGCGTCTGACTGCCCCAGGCGAGAAGAAGACAGGGTCCTCCTCGGGACCTATCGGCGCGGCGAAATAGTCTCCCAGGTGTTTCTCGACTGCTGCGACATGGTCGGTGTCACTAGTCGGGTTCGGTTGGAACTGACGCTCCAGGTGCTCGGCGAAGACCTCCGCCCGGTCCTCCGCTACATACTTAAGTGCCCCGTCGCTATTGACCGCAGCGAGCAGTGCTATCGCTGCGGCCAGCCAGGCCATAAGGCGGCCCAGTGCTCCGCGGCGCCAAACCGCAGCCTCTGTACAGCTGCGGGGAGGCCCGCAGGGCACAGAGCGGGCGGTAAAGCCTGTGGCGCGCCCACCAATAAGAAGAAGAGAGGGTCTGCCAAGGAATGGTGGTGGGTGGGAGACCTGGACGGTTTGGTGGCCATCATTGGCGGGGCTCTCAGCCCGTCTCGAGGGTACGGCTGGGTAGCCGCCCTCGCAGATGGCGTTGGCGTCGTTGGGGCGTATTTTTCGCCCAACAAGAGTCTCGCCGACTTCGAGAGTTTCCTTGTCGAGTTGGGTGCCGTCGTGGGCCGACTTCATCCTCGCCCGGCGCTGTTGCTCCGGCGACCGATGCTAGGGGTGAGGCACTGGAGGAGTGGTTGGTCACGACTGGCCTGGCCGTCTTGAACCGGGGATCGGTTCACACGTGCGTGCGGCAGCGGGGTGGTTCTATAGTGGACGTATCGTTCGCTAGCCCTGCTGTCGCTGGCCGTGTTCGCGACTGGCGTGTCGCCGCGGAGGTGGAGACGTTGTCGGATCATCGTTACATCCGTTTCGACGTCTCCGCCGAGACCACTGGCGGCCGCAGTTCACCGGTCCCGCGAATGGACGGTCCGCGCTGGGCGCGCAAGCTCATCGACAGGGAGCTCCTCGAGGAGGCCGCTATTGTCCAGGCCTGGATCCGGGAGTCGGCAACGAACGGACCCGTCGACGTCGACGTTGAACAGGAGGCGCTGTGGTTCCGCGGGGCGATGACGCAAATTTGCAACGCGTCCATGCCCCGGGTCCACACACAGTCGGCAAGGCGCCAGGGGTACTGGTGGTCCGCCGAGATCGCGCAGTTACGCGTCGCGTGCGTGGCTGTTAGACACCAGTACACCCGTTACCCGAGGAGACGTCGTCGGGTCCCTGACGAAGAAGCTGCGCTGTACGAGGTGCACCGCGCGGCAAAGGAGACTCTGTGGCTGGCCATCGGCGAGGCGAGGACGCGAGCCAGGGAGGAGATGTTGGAGACTCTTGACGGGGATCCGTGGGGGAGCCCCTATCGAGCGGTTCAAGGGGAACTTCGAGCTGCGGCGCCACCACTTACGGAGAGTCTTCAACCCGAGGTGCTGGAGGAGGTAGTCGCAGCCCTCTTCCCGGCAAGAGCGGAGCATACTCCGCCGCCGATGGCTTTGCCCACAGCCGCAGAGTCTACAGAGGAGAACGCCATCAGCGTCCCAGAGGTGACACAGGCAGAGATGGGGGCGGCCGTGATGCGGCTCCGGGCCATGAACGTGGCTCCGGGGCCCGACGGGATTCACGGCCTAGCGCTAGCCCTCGCTCTGAAAGAGCTTGAGCCCCAGCTAAGAGGACTCTTCACAGCGTGCCTTGAGCGGGGCCAGTTTCCCACTTTGTGGAAAACAGGTCGCTTGGTCCCGCTCAGGAAGGCGGGGTGCCCTGCCCACTCGCCGTCTGCGTACCGGCCCATAGTGCTGCTCGACGAGGTGGGCAAGATGTTCGAGCGCATACTCGCAGCCCGCCTCGTCGGCCACTTGTGCAGAGAGGGGCCGGACCCGGATGAGAACCAGTTCGGCTTTCGGCATGGGCGCTCTACCATCCACGCTGTGTCGAGGGTGAGAGTCCTGGCGGAGGAAACAGTGTCCCGGGGCGGGGTGGTGGTGGCGGTGTCCTTGGACATCTCCAACGCCTTCAACACCCTGCCCTGGAGTTGTATTCGGGAGGCACTGCATTATCATCGGGTGCCTCTCTACCTCCGCCGCATCGTTGGGGCTTATCTGGCGGGGAGGGGTGTCACCTATTTGGGACGTGATGGCGGAAACCAGCGCCAGGTGTCGTGCGGTGTTCCACAGGGATCGGTCGTGGGACCGCTCCTGTGGAACATCGGGTACGACTGGGTGCTGAGACACGCTGGTCACGGCCCGGGGGAGTTCGCACAGGGAGTTGCTCGCGACGGCGGCGGTCTCACTGACGGTGAGCCGCATACGGCGCCTCGGCCTGGAGGTGGCCCTCAGCAAGTCGGAGGCCATGGTGTTTCATGGTCACCGGCGGGCGCCGCCGGCCGGATCACACATTGTGGTCGGGGGGGTCCGGATCGCTGTCGAACCCACCATGAAATATCTGGGATTGGTGCTCGACAGCCGGTGGGACTTCGGACCCCACTTCCGGCAGCTGGCGCCCAAGTTGTTGGGCGCGGCTGGGGCGCTGTCAACGCTGCTTCCCAATCTGGGGGGCCCGAGCGCCGCTTGTAGGCGACTCTACTTGGGGATCGTGCGATCGATGGCCGCTTACGGGGCCCCGATCTGGGCGGCTAATCTGACGGCCGCCAGCATCTCTGTGCTGCGAAAGCCGCAGAGAGCAATGGCCGTCAGAGTCATAAGGGGGTATCGCACGATCTCCTACGAGGCGGCTTGTGTACTGGCCGGATCCCCGCCATGGGACCTAGATGCGAAGGTGCTCGCGTCACTATATCGGTGGCGCGAGGAAGCGAGGGCGCGGGGCGAGCGGCCGATGCAGCGCCATATGGAGCAGCGTCGGTCGCAGCTTCGCGAGGTCCTGGTGGCGGAATGGCGGGACAGGCTTTCACGCTCTACCGCCGGCCTCGTCACCATCGAGGCGGTCCGGCCAGTGCTCGACCTTTGGCTCGGGAGGAGGCACGGCACCCTGTCATTTCGGGCGACGCAGGTGCTCTCGGGGCATGGTTGCTTCGGGAAGTACCTGTGTCGCATAAACAGGGAGCCGGACGCTCGGTGGCACCACTGCGTCGACTGCCGGGAGGACACGGCGTGGCATACGCTGGCAGAGTGTGCCGCTTGGGAGGAGCCGCACCGTGCCCTCATCTCAGAAGTAGGCAGTGACCTGTCGCTGCCGGCCGTTGTGAGTGCGATGGTCGGCAGCGTCGAGTCCTGGGACGCGGTGGTTTCCTTCTGCGAAACAGTGATCTCGCAGAAGGAGGCTGCGGAAAGGGAGAGAGAGATCTCGTCCACTCTCCCGATCCGCAGCAGGCGCACCGGGCGCAGGCGGAGGGCGGACAACACCCTCTTCCAGCCCCCTAAATGGGTCCAGGGGCGACGGATTTGGGGACATCCGTCCCCCCCCAACATCAGGATCCGAGAAGGCGGCGCGCGTAGTGTTCCGCGCGCGCCGCTCACAGACGTTGCGGGGGGAGTACACCTCACTCTCCCCGCCCGGGACGGAGGCGCCTTCGCCTTTTCCTCTGCGGTTTCTCCCGAGCTCTGCCTGCGACGCTGTTTCTGGGGTCTGGACTCAAGCTGAAACTCGAAGTCAAACCCCAAAGTTGGCGTCAGTGATGGCGGTGATGTCATAGTGTTGTTGGTAGCTGGTCCCGCGGTGGGCCTACGATCGCGGGGTCGTGTCCCCAGACACGTCGTCGCGACCGGACGCGGCCGAGCCCGCTGATGCCAGCGACACACTCGAACCCGCGCGCGACGAGCATGCCGACAGCATGGCGGGTGAGTCATAAGCCGACGCACGGGGGGGCGCCGGCGAAGCGGGCGCCTGAGGTGTCATCTGTCGCGGGCAGGAATGATGTACGGTGCTTGCTGGCCGCTCCTGTTCCGCTGTCGCCGGCTCTGCAAGCGAGTGGGGACGGGCGTGGCGGTGCGCGAAGCTGTCACAGCTTTCGTTGTCCTAACGGACTGCTCGGGCGCAGCCCCGACGGGCGCGGGCGGCAGTACGAGCGGGGCGCGCGCGAATGGCGCGAGGGGGTGCGCGGCCAGAGCGGGGTGCGCGGCCAAAACGGGGTGCGCGGCCAGAGCGGGGTGCGCGGCCAGAGCGGGGTGCGCGTGCGGCGCAGCGGCGCGCGCGGCGGACGCGGCGGGTGCAGCGAGCGCAGCGGCGCGCGCGGCGGACGCGGCGGGTGCAGCGGGCGCAGCGGGCGCAGAGGACGCAGCGGGCGCAGTGGACGCAGCGGGCGCAGGGGCGCGGGAGAGTGCGGGCGCGCGCCGCGGGGCCTGAATTGGCATCAGGCGGAATGCAGCCGGGCGGATTACCACCGCATGCTGTCGGCTCGTCGACGGCGTCGGTGCAACGCGCGCAGGCGCCGATGTGTGTGATGTGATGATGTCGGTGGGCCGGTCACTACGGCAGCAATCGTGCCCTCTCCTTCTCCTCTTCTTCCTTCCTCTGGTCGGGGCGGCCCGGCGGGCGGTGCACCGGACGACGCGTCGCCGATGTTCGGCATTGGCATCGTCCGGTCCATCGCCGGGTGGGTCTCCTGGGTCCCGTCATCGCGGCCTAGTGAGCTGCGCTTGCCGGGCTTCGGCATCCCGGGGGCGTGTGGGTCCGCGACCGCTACGGTGAATAACCACCGAGCAGCACGGGGGCTCCAACTGTGTTCGCACTGGTGCCGGCTGGAACCTGTGCAAACACAAAGGAAACTGTTAAAAATAAAAAGCGGTCCGCGCGGCACAAGTCTAACGGTACTATGGATAGGCTTGTGTTGTCACCACGAAGCAAATCCGATTGTGTGTGAAGTGATAATTAAAACAAATAGGTGACATATTTATATCACCGGATAGCTCGTTTAATGGTCTATCGAAATATGTAACTTGTTTCTTGAAATTTGAATATGAGTTTTATGGATTTACGACCTATGGCGGACCACTGTGCAATGGTTCTGGTACAGGCAATCGAACCTCTGTGCGAATGCCCTCAAGATGCCGTTGGAGCTAACCCGAACCCTGCGCACCAGGAATGTGCATCGTTTTCGCATAGTAGAGTAAAAACAGTCTACTTGCGACCCGGCGAACATCCCTGATGCGCTGCAGAAACGAGGCAGCCCCATCAGGACCCTGAATGCATTATTATATTGCACACGCAAAACGTACTACTGTCTGCGCGTGTATGAGACCCACAGGCTGCTCGACCATGGTGGTAGACCATGAGCTGAAGAAGGACATGGGCTTCTTTTAATCCTGGATCGCAGACGAAGTCAGCAACATCTAGTAAGTTATACATTCAGTACAGACAAGAGCAACTTGCATATTCATTGTATTTTCCTGATTTACTTTAAGCATTATTTATTTAACTTGTGTATTATTTACTTTGCACTTGGATAAATATCTGCATGCAACGACTTTCATAAAGTTAATTAATACCTATATTTACTTAAATGTCTTATTTTATTTGCCTTATGAAAAGAAAAATATAATAAAGACGTACCTAGCGACAGCTGTTGTGCGTGCATATAACAAACATGTTTAGCAAGAAAGTTGATAATACGTGTGACTATGCACCTAACCGAAAGACAACAACAAGTTAGAAAATATTTATTTTTGCTAAATCCAAGGTTATGGTATGGTGTGTCTGCACTTATTGGAATTGTGTGAAGCAAATTATTTGTTAATACCTATAACGTCTACCAAATAGGGCTCGTGGCTAAATATTAACAGCCGCAGGGCTCGATTGAAGGTTAAGACATGTGCTGCGGTCGGTTAGTGGATAAAAGTGGAAAGGGGTAACGTGTTACCCAGTCTCTGGATTGCGGAACTCAGGGAGGCAGTCGCTGTTCCACGCGTGCCTCAAAGAGATGTCAGCACAAAATGACGGGGTCCGATAGGGCCGACGCCTCAGGGTCGCGGGTAATTCGAAAGAGATAACCGTTGCCCTGGCACATGCAACTGAAGGAACACGGGTGGGTTTTAGTCAGTAAAATTCTGACACGCCCTCCCGCTCCACCCAGAGCGGGAGAAGTCATTTGAAGATTTCCAACCCAAAAAAAAAGGGTGGCAATCGCTCTATGTGTAATACTGGTATTCAGCTGTATCCGGTTAGACTGGGAGCCGACCGCGATACAGTTGCGACAAGGTAGACCATGAAACACTTAACTTTAAGACTTTCTTTCCATTTGTACCAGTTTTTAACAAGAACACAAGATCCACCCCTTGTTTTTCCCTTTCTGCAGTAATACGCTGATAAACAAGAATTTGGTACCTAACACAGGTTCTCATATCCTTCCATAATGAAGTGCTCGGTAATGCATACTACATCAACATTTATTTGCTTATCAACTAGTTGATCTAGACATACAGAAAGATCATTTGATTTGTTTATTAAAAACAGTTCAAATGGAAAGTATCCATCAATTAAATTACGATGACTCAACCCTTTGATAACAAAAATAATCTGCGTGTCGGCGGGCGGATTCACAAATCAGTTTTACCTTTTGTTTCCAAACACCAATTGATTCTGCCTAAGAAACATCATCTCACAAATTTAATCATTGATTATACACATATCACGCACCTACATGCTGGACCAAAATCCATACAATACATTCTACTTCAGAAATATTGTTTAGTCGTGACGCTATACGTGTACGCATACATCGCTGCGATCACTGTTTTCGAGCTCGTCCCGTATATCCGCAGCCATTCATTGGTCCGCTTCCGGCCGTCAGAGTGCGCCCCGAGCGGCTATTCTGAAAACATCTGTTGATTTTGCGGGTTCGTTTTATGTTCGAGCAATTAAAGTTCGAAATGCGAAATTTTTTAAATGTTATGTAGCTGTTTTTGTGTATGTCCGTCAAGGCCATACACCTCGAACTCGTATCCGAGTTGTCAACTTATGCATTTTTGGCAACCTTGCGACGCTTCACGTACCGTAGAGGTTTATGCACCGACATTTACTCTCATTGTGGGAGAAATTTTGTTGGGTGTAATAATTATAAACAAGATTTGTAAAAAAAAGTACGTAATGCTTCTGTTCAAGCCACTCTTAGTGGAAAAGTTTTAGAACAGGGCATCATTTGGCATTTTCAGCCTCCTTATACCTCACATTTTGGTGGCCCATTCGAATCCGGTGTTAAAAGTTTCAAACATCAATAAATCGAGTCCTCGGTACACAAACACAAACTTCTAATGAAATGCATACCCTTCTTTGTGAAATTGAAGCGGTACTCAATTTACGTCCAGTTAAGTGCCGATTCATTAGATCCGTTGCTTTGACACCTTCTCATTTTTTAATAGGAGGTCCGTTGATGACCTTACCTGATATTACATTTTAGTCGAGAATGTTTCAAACCGACTCACTATATCGCGTAGGATGCAACAATGTGTGCAACACTTTTGGAAACGTTGGATTCGTGAATATTTACACGAAGTTCAACAACGTAGTAAATGGTTCCGAGATCGCGGCTCGCAACTCCGTGAAGGTATTATTGTCGTTGTACGAGATGATAATTACCACCGTTACAGTGGAGACTGGCTCGAGTCCATGCTCTGCATCCAGGTACCGACAGTGTTAGTCGTGTTGTAACTTTACAAATGGGTAAAACTTTTGTGAAACGCTCAGTAGTAAAAATATGTCCTTTGCCCTTAGAATAATTATTTTGAAAGTTTTTGTTGATATTTTTGCGAATCTTAGTTATAATCTTTAGTAGAATAACTTTAATTTAAAAATATAAGGCTTCATGCTTTCATAGCATTTTTCATTCCTCTTTCGAGTGAAACATTCAGATTTCGTTGATTTAAGTTTAAAAGAACTACATTCTTTTAAGGCGATTGGCTTGTTACGTACCGTTCTCTTTGTGGTGGGTTTTACCTACTGCGTTCAATCTTAGGGATTTTTAGGATAGGTTATTTTCACCCCATTTCGAGTAATTAAGCTTTAATGTATAATGAATAAGGGTTTGATTTGATTAAGTGATCAGCATTCTCAACGTTCATTCGCTGACCTATCCGATTGTTTCGCGACACTAACTGTTCTTAACTCTACGTTCCAAAAATATCAAATATGTCACTACTTAATACCAAACTGGACTCGTGAAGCCTATTACTGACTTTGAGGTAAAAGTTAAAAACTATTCGTTGAATGACTACTGTCAGATTTTCATCGGTGAAGAAGATTTTCGCCACACAAATAACTACTATGACCTTGTTATTAATGTCCGGGAAACATTATCAAAAATACAACATAAAAATATCATACTTTGTCTACCAATCTTTAAAAATAAAAAACGCTGCCATGTTCAACTGCAGAATTCAAACAATTGGTAATTTGCTTTATTTGGATGTATGTACTCATGAATATGTTAACTTATTCGATTAAAATTATTATTTAATATATGACTATAACATGTTTTCGAAGAGAATTGGGTCACTTAATAACTATGGTATGAGCATCATCTTTGAAAATTTAAACCAATTTATGAACTTAGACATTAGTTACCTATTCGAGCAAAACAAACACGTTTTATTCACATTACCCTAACTCTACAGCAAATGCCACCACTAACGTCTCTGAGCCAAATAAGCTGTTTTTTCTCGAATAAGTATGTGAATATATTTTGCATCAAAATATAGCAGGTGTCTTCTGAAAATACTTCTGTCTTCAGAAAAACAGGAATGTCTAACTAAAAGGATAAGTCGATTTAAACTAAAATTAAACTCTGACACGGTTATGTATTTTAGATAAGAATTTTGAGCCTTTTTACATTTACTATAGAATCGAAACAGCATTGCGCAAACTCAAACTCAAAGCATTTATTTCAAATAAACCTATTACAGGCACTTTTGAATTGTCAAGGGGTTGGTCAGTCAGAAATATGAAACTAGTTGCCCATTCCAAAGCGAAGTAGGTACCTATGGAGAAGAACGGGCAAGAAACTCCATGGACACTGTTTTAAATAACATTGTTACAGAAAACTTGTTACTTATATCTTGTTGAAATTATACATATGAGAACGATGTAGAAAGTCGTGCACGTTAAAGGCGTCCGTAATGAAAAACATACAAAGGAAAAAAATACAGAAATTAAAAAAAAAAAGCCGTGGCAGCCAAGAGATGACCAGTCCCCACTGACGGAGCCCGTTCACGAACATGACGTATGGATCAGCACCATTCAGCTCAACCATTTTGAAGGGAACTTAATGATCCAACACACACGCCACCACCAGCGAGACATTTGAGTGAGCGTGACATACTCTCAGCCGTCAGGGCACATTCAAATCAATGGCAGACGTGCCCAGTATAGGTTATTTTTATATTAGTTACATAGTGCTCATAAGTGTGCTTTGCAATTATACAATATTAAAAAATATAATTTAGTGCAGAGATAGTTTTTACAATCTTCAGCAGGTCCAACAATATTTTCGAATGCTATTCAATTAGTTTATGCGCCCTTGTGGAGCAGAACCAGCGTTGAGCCAAGCATTTTTATCAGAGATGTAATCCCCCAACTGCATACCCCAACAATATGCTTGGCTGCATATTGTGCGTTTTCATTCAGTTGGAGGACCTGGGGATGTATTTTATTATAACATTTTAAACAGTACCCCATGAAGTATGAATCTACTTTAGCCAGCCTGAAACCCGGTTGAACCAATTGGTCCTTATTTCTAGTCCCATAGTTGTGTCTTTCAGCTCTTTTACTGAAAAGATTTAAGTTTTTCCTTACGTACATGATGTTTTCATAAGTATGGAGACAACTAAATTCAATAAATGAAACCACAAGTGTATTAACAGTCCATAGAAGAATAACAAAATTAAATGTTAAAATAAAAACCGTAAGTTAAAAAAGTGAAATTTTCAAACAATAAATAACGTAACATAACATCACGCCTTGTTTCCCCGAAGGGTTGGGCAGAGGTGTACCTATAGTACACCCACATTTCGCCAGTTATGTTTAAGTCCCATGTAATAGGGGGCGAGCCTATTGCCATCTACCGGGCACAAATCCAGACTTCGGGCTGCTACTGAGAAATTCCAGATATAAAAACCCAATAACACGTTGCCCGACCTGGGAATCGAACCCAGGACCTCAAGCTCAGCAGTAGCGATTGCGACCACTAGACCAACATAATAAATATCAAAATAAATTCAGTAAAAGTAAACACTCTGTTTATACAATGTACCTTGACCCCTCGGAAGAGCGGCAACAATCCACGCCGGCGCGGGCGGCATGGCGGCTTTAGAAAAGCGCCGACAATAGGTACGTCGTCGGCGGCGCCAGCTTTGATTCGTTTGACAATAATAAAATTCCAAAATAGCAAAAAAAATGTCATAGATAGGGCAAACGGCGCAATTATCGTTTATCGATACTTATTTAGACTTACTTACCCACTACACTACACTACCTTAAAAAAGGAATTAAAATACAAGTAAGTACCCATTTTTGATTTTTCACACACAAATTATCGATTGGATAAACTATTTAAAAAATACTTATGTACGATTGAACTTACGAAACAACCGTTTTGTGAGTTCCAGCAAACGGGTATTGACTTTTTTAATAAGTTGCTTCCTATACGTAACATGTAAAAACAATTTATTATCTCTAAATTTCCTTTATAATATTTAATACGACCATAATTGAACAAAAAAGCTGTTTAGCTTTAAATACTTATGGGCATGGCATGGTGTTTTTATGATTATCATAACAGCCCGATAATCCTTAAAACACCATGAACAAAGCATTTAAAGCAAACAGCATTTAAACTAATGGTCGATAACAGGTGTCCTACCCTAAGAAGCAAACGCGCGCGCACATGCTCCGAACTCTTTGAAGATGCCGCATACACCCACAGGGAATGTGCGTCCCAGTGGTAGGTTTTCTTTTCAACAATGAGTAGGTACACTGTTACACATTGCAAACTTATGTGTAAACGCCTCATAAATAGGAAATGTCGAGTACTAATGGATCAAAATAATCAACGATAACATTACATTTATTAAACAGCCTACAATGATTCCTATCTGACCTTTACAGCCCAGTTCCGGGGTAATCCGATACCGCTTGGTAAGACTGGTTGTCAGACTTTCAGGCTTCTGACGACCCGTAACGACAGTCAAAGATCCACGAATGAAAGCTGGGACAAACGGCTTTCCGAGGCACGGAAATATATTCTTGGAATGTAAAGATCCATCCCCGGACCAAACGCGGCAAGCATAGCTTAACCTGATCGATCAATCCGTGCGGTGTCTTTATGTCGCCTTTACATTTATTTATTTATTTAAATTTTTCGCGCACAAAAGGTACAAAGGCGGACTTCATTAAATTCCAGCCTGTCGTTGAAGTGTATCTATTTTACGTTTTCGCCAAATAAGTAGAATAGGCAATAGAGCGTTGCGCGTCGTGATATTTGCACTACGTGGCAACGTCTCTTTTCAATGTTCAAGGATTCAAGTTCATTGAACTATTGACCTAGTGATCCAATTCTACAGTGTTCAAATTTGCTCAAAGTAAAAAGTCCACTTTTTGCCCTTATTGGACCGATTTCGTTAATTTTTTGTGTATCGTTATAATATCAAAGGCGATAACAGGTATGTGGTGTAATTTATTGCATATATGTGGTACAAATATTGTATATTGACAAGGTACGGTCATGCATTTAATATCTTTTAACAGTTGCCTGCGGAGATTTTAAATGTATCTGATGGCTCTTTTCTGCAGAATAAAAAAATAGACTCGATGTCTGCAGCGCGTCCCCATAATAAGATACCGTAAGACATGATACAATGAAAGTAACTGAAATAGACTAGCCTCGCGGTATCTACATTAGTAAACTGACGGATTTTTTTTACAGCTTATGCTGCTGAACTTAGCGGTTCTGCAAGACATTAAATGGGGACCCCATTGCAGCCTGGAGTCGAGTGTGATCCCCAAGAAAACCGTTTTGATAAATAAATGATAAATGATTTTTATTTCTGTAAGTGGGTTTGTACAAACACTTTTACCCGTCAAACATTTTATTTAAACTAGATGAGGTCGGCATTTCCTATCTGACTACTCTGAGAAGAAAAGCCGAAACAAACTCAGAGGTCACAGTCTCTTTTAAAGTCCAGACATAATCTATGTCAGATCATGTTAAGACCATGTGGATTGATGTCTGAAATGGTCTTTTGAGGAAAGAACCACACAGATTGAGTGTGCCTGTCCAGTCAGTGCACGCATTTGTCAGTAATCGTACAGCTCAACTCAAAACATAAGGAGCTCAACGATTCGACGAACAATACCAAAGAAAGGACATTGGGTAGGCCGCTTTAAGTACTCAAACTGCCAGATATAAAACATATTACCCACTAAGTCCTCACACGAAATTAAAATAATAATAATAATATTATACAAAGTAAATATTCATGTCATTGTGTATTTAATAATCATGAAATGTCAAAGTGTATATAAAATAAAACAAAAGTTAGGTACAAAACAAAAAAAAAACAGTATGCAAAAATTGGAGCAGGTCAGTCCCAAGCCTTTTTGTCCTCAATATAGTCTTTGACTGTATAAAAAGCTTTCTGGCACAACTTACGTTTAATAAATGATTTGAATTTATTAAGGCTTAGTTCTTGAATGTGGCTTGGAAGTTTATTATAAAAGCGTATAAATTGACATCTGAACGAGCCACCTATTTTCTTGAGCCTTGTTGTAGGTACAACAAATTTGTGTTTGTTCCTAGTATTTATATTATGGACAATTTTATGATTATGTGGGCATATAAAATATTTTCATAAATATACTGAGAAGGCACAGTCATTACATTAATTTCCTTAAATTTCTCTCTGAGAGAGTGTCTCGGACTTAATTTATAAATTGATCTAACAGCTCTTTTCTGCAAAACGAATATAGTCTGAATGTCGGCGGCATTTCCCCACATAAGAATACCGTACGACATCACACTATGAAAATAACTAAAGTATACTAAACGGGCTGTCTCTAAATCAGTTAAATTTCGAATTTTTCTAACAGCGTATGCTGCGGAGCTTAGCTTTTTTGACAATTTATCAATATGTGGCCCCCCTGAAGCTTAGCATCCAAAGTTAAGCCCAAGAATACTGTGCTGTCTTCAAGTTTCAATTTTTCGCCGTTTTTCAAAACACATTCGTTTTCACCTGCCTAACGTGAGGTAGGGTAAACTTTATGCATTTAGTCTTCTTTTCATTAAGAAGTAAATTATTAACATTGAACCAGTGAACTATTTTTGATACCGCGTTATTTACATCGTCAGTAACCAGCTGCTGACGTTTAAGTTTAAACAAAAGTGAAGTATCATCTGCAAACAACACTATATCATGATTATCCTTTATGAGGTAAGGCAAATCATTAATATAAATAAGAAACAAGAAAGGACCAAGAATTAAGCCCTGTGGAACTCCCATTGTTAAGATAGATCCGGAAGATCTTTCTCCATTAACGTCAACGCTCTGAATCCTTTTACTCAAGTATGAAGTAAGAAGATCCAGAGCGATGTTTCGGATCCCGTAGTGACGGAGTTTTCTGATTAACGTTTCATGAAGAACGCAATCGAATGCCTTGGACAAATCACAAAAGATGCCCAAGGCATCGCATTTATCTTCCCAAGCATTATAAATATGTCCTAAAAGTTCAACACCGGCATCAGTAGTTGAACGACCCCTTGCACAACCGAACTGTTTGCTATGTAATAATTTGTGTCTGTTAAAAAATCTTTGCATTTGGTCTAAAATTAATTTTTCAAAAATTTTACTAAATGTAGGTAGTACTGAAATAGGTCTATAATTTGTGGGGTCTGATGTACTACCTGATTTAAACAAAGGTATTATTTTACTTTTTTTCATAAGGTGAGGAAACTCCCCACAGTCAATACAATTATTAAAGATAAGAACTAGAGTAGGTGCTACAATGTCTATAATAGACTTAGCAACTTCTACAGAATTACCCCACAGATCTGCAGTCTTTTTTACATTTAATGTGTGAAAAACTTTAATTATATCCCTACATGAAAAATTCAAAAATTCATTTTATCAACGAATTCTAGTTTCTCTTGATTCAATACTATGTCACAATCGCTACTTTTAACATTCGGCAAATCAAACCTTTTGCATTTTGTTTTTTTCCCATTTGATACTAAATTATTAGCAGTATACAAATTTTGTACCTGCAGCAGGGCGTTATTTACGTCGTCAAGAGTTGATGTACGTCTACTAATCTTAAAAATTTAAGAAGTATCGTCAGCAAATAACACCATTTGTGGTTGTTTTTTAATAATTGCTGCTGTTACTCTAACAAGTCGGCCTAGAGCACAAAATCTTGTAATATACTCGACCACGTCATGTGGGGCTGAGGTGGACGAGGTTGACACGATAGGCAACGGTAGATAACGTTTGTCTACATTGACTTCTGGTATTGTCTTGGGAATTGCCAAAAAAAGAGAATCGCGCGCGAGCCACCAGGACCCATGGAGCCACATCTCATCTATATATATATAAATCAATGCCACTTTTCGTTGTAATTTTATTACTCAAGAACGGGCTCACCTATACAAACCAAATGTTTAGGCTTTATTCGGACTATTTAGTAGATGGTTTATATGGAGTTTGCACAAAATCGGTCGAGCATTTATCACATTTTTTGTAACAAATGAATTTAATAAATGGCGGATAATTTTGTTAATGGGGATTTTGCTGTCAAATTGAAAAAATAAATAAATGGGGATTGTGCTGTCAAATTGAAACTTTTTCATTTTTGACATAAAAAAAATGTTATGTCATTCATGCAGTCATTTCATTTTGGACGTGCTTCGATTAAAGCAAATTGTCAGAGTTAATATTGCTTTGTCTTTATATATTTTTTAAATATTGTTGAGTGCATGCATTCATACAAAAGGTGAGTCTTGAATTGACCAAATGTACTATGTTTATGTGTGCGTGTCTTTTTTTTTCAGTTTTTTAGCGAGCCGTCGGTGTTTCATATCGTTTACAGGCTTTATTTGAATTGAATTGTCAAACGTGTTGCGTATTTTATAATCTGTGCGCTATAATATTTGTATATGGTTAGTATTAGTTTATGGTGGTTTTCCGATTAGAGTGCGAGTCACATGCAAAGTACATCGAGTTTAATTATGAAACAATTAAGTAATTAACCCAGCAGCCCTGCACATTTCTAGCAAATATATTTTGTGACAGTGGCGACGAGGATAACAAGAAACAAGTTAAAGTTTTACGTGTTACGCCCGTAAACTACAAATAAATAATTTCGTTTTGTTACGTCGGACGAAATTGCACAAAATGGCGGCTGCTGGGCTCTCACTGCCTGAGTTTTCAGATGCAAAATGCACATTTAGGGTTTATAAACAAGTTTTTTAAAATAAAATGAAGATCCACGAGGTGGAGGAAAAGATGTGGTCGCAATATTTAATCTCTTTTATAGGTTTTGACTTGGTTGACAAGTTATGTACCGGAGGTAAAATGTATAAAGTGTTGAAGAAAGAAACAGGCACATGGGCTACACCCATAGTGACCATCATTAAAGGACCTCATAAAATAAGAATATGTAGGGATTACAAGGTAACAATAAATCCATTTTTGGAGGTACCAAATCATCCAATCCCTGTCATTGAAGACATTATTGCAAAATCAAATAAAGATGATCAAAATTTTAAAACAGTATTCAGTAAAATTGATTTAAGAAAGGAATATATGAATGGATGAGGAGGCCCAAAAGCTTATGACAATTACGACACCATGGGGGTTGTATAGACCAACGTTCATGATGTTCGGTATATGGATGAAGATTTTATGGATGAGCACTTTAATATGCCAAATGTATGTCATTTCATTGATGATATTTTAGTTGCAAGCAGTGATGTGGATTGCCATTTAAAAACTTTAGTTTCTAAAACTTAAAAACTTAAATATTAAACTAAAAAAAGAGAAAACGGTGTTGATGTCCCCACAAATAGAGTATTGTTGGTATGTGATTGATAAGGAAGGCATTCACAAGACACCAGGGCAAATCAAGGCCATATTGGAAGCACCACAACCTAAAAATATTAAAGAATTACGTAGTTTTCTAGACACGATTAATTTTTATCATAAATTTCTAAAGGATGCCGCTGAAAATTTAAAACCTTTATATACATTACTAAAGAATTCAGAAAAATGGGTATGGTCTAATAAACAAAAACTAGCGTATGAATGGGCCAAGAAAGCTATTGTATCAGATCAAGTATTAATTCATTATAATCCAAAGCTACCAGTGATATTGAGCTGTGACGCTTCCAAGTATGGGTAAGGAGCTTGTTTAGCTCATGAAATTAGGTTAGGTAATAATATTGTTGAACTCCCTATTGCTTTTGCAAGCAGCAAAATGAAGCAGCAAATTAATGAAGCAGAAGTGAAATATTCACAAACAGATAAAGAAGCCTTAGCCATTATATGGGCAGTTAAGAATTTTGATTTGTATTTAAAAGGTAGAATATTTACATTAATAACCGATCATAAACCACTGATATCTGTGGCATGCAGCCGCATTTGCTATGCTGGGTTTGGTGAGGAATAAAAACCACTGTTGCTTCCTGCTTCTATATTAGAGTGTTTTCTTCTAGAGAGCTTGACGCCGACTGTGTCGAACGAGTTTGTTTGTTTGTTTGGCATCTCGCAGGTCAACCTATGAGGTTGTCGTCTGTTTAAGCGGACTTGCCTGTGGTTGCCCTAATAAATTAAGGTCTGCAGCCAAGACTTAAACTTAAATACTAACTAAAAACTAAGCGACTACACGCTAAGGGCACCCCCTGTGGGGTGCGAACCTCGGCTTAGGGCGTCGCTGGAAGAGGGCAGCAAATGACTAGCTGGATCAGGATTGATGTTATTTTGGGACGAATTTTAAAGCTACAGGCTCAGCAACGAGGGCTGGCTCGAGCCAGGGTCGGGAGGGGCGTGGATTTGGGCATCGCGGCGGGCCTCGGCGACGAGGTCGGTAGGACGGCGATCGGGTTTTGGGCTTAAATAGGGTGCTGGTGGCCTTACTACTCTCCTGGAGGAGGGTATTGGCGTCATCGGGGGCGATTAAAATATGCCTTGGTCGGCGAATACTACTAATGCGGGAGGGAGTATAGCTGGCGGCCGCAGAAATCAGGGGGTTTGAATGTTTGATGCCACAGTCGAAGAAACGCTTAGATAAGCGTTTCATGAACTTGTTTATGGTTGGCATTTTAAGGTCGACGTGAAGATCTATGTTTCGAAAATAGTAAGGGGCACCCGTAACCCTTCTGAGAAACGGTTCTGGAGGGTCTGCATCTTATGGAGATGACGTGGGTGAGCGTGCGCAAATACAACGCAGGCATAGGTCATGATGGGACGGATGATGATGTCGTGCTCTTCGTCTGGAGTGACGGGAGGCAGAGGATCATCAGGGTCTTCGACGGGAGGGAGGGAGGCTCTCCGTTCAACTTCAGCGTCGACCTTGTTCAGATGAACTTGGTCTACTGGTTGAGAGCTGGGAGAACAATGGGACTCTAGGCTGTCAGCAAGACATTCAGCCTTATCGGGGCTGTCGAAAGCGACACCCTTGTCGGGGCGGATGAGAGGAGGCATAGAGACCTCTTCTGAGGAACGCAATATCCTCTGTCATTGCCAGAAGGCTTGATGAGTGGGCTCGAGTTCACTGAGCATCTTGTTCCAGCCCTCAGAGCGAACCTCCCCTATGCGTTTCTTTACAGCACGCTGTAAATGGCGCATGTGGGCTTTGTTCGCGTCACAAGGAAAGGAGTCGTAGGCACGAATGGCCGCGTTCTTCTCCGTTATCAGGTCACGTACGTCAGTAGCCATCCCCGATGACATAGTGTCAGTCGCCGACACGACGGCCGCAATCGACTCGTTTACAGAGCACGTTCAATCCGTATTGACGGATTGTTCACGGGAAGTTCCGGTGATGGAAGACCATCGCTGGAAACTACCATCATTCATCATTGAAGGATTTATCATTCATCACACTTCATCCTCATTCATCATTTCAGCTGCTTGTAGTATGCCTTTTTGGACCCGGATTTTGTTTTTTACGGTACTTGGTCAGAGCGTCATTTTGTAGGTGCTTCATTAATTTAATTGACTCTGTTATCCATGGATAAGACGGTTCCTTAATTATACATTTCTTGACCGGAGCATGCTCATCGTAAATTGTTCTATTTAATTCCTCAACCTCAACATTAGGCAAGCCACACATGTAGTCCCAGTTTAGGTGTGATAAAACACTATCAAATGTCGATTATAAATTAAAAAGATGTGTGTGGATGAATGTTTTTACGATGACATAGATCCTAATGTTCATATTGCAGTGATTAAACATTTTCGGTTACAATATTTCTATCATTTTTATTTTAACAACACGATTATAATGTTACAAAAATGGTGTATTTTTAATAGAGCTGCTTGAGAAGATTGAATATACTTTGTGATTGCTATGTTGTCAACTGCACTTGCTTTGAGCAGGTAACGTAAGTGTAGTTTGAACGTCAAATAATACGGTCGATGACGAAAATCCCTGTAACTTAAAATTAATGATGGTACATGCATGAAACTAACTGTTTCATACAGAGAATTTTAATATTACAACCGTGCTCCGAAATCGGCAGCTAACGGCAGTTGAAGTAACAAATCAACTTCGGGAGACCAATAGAAACGACGTAAGCTAATTTGACCACACATAGACCCGCAAATGGTCCAAAACTGGAAAGCCAACTTCGGGTTGCAGAGTACGTTACGCCCGCGATCACGCACAATGGGAAGACGAAGAATGGGGAAGATTAATGTTTTCTGACGAATTCTGATTTATTTTGTATGCACATCATGGGCGGCGAAGAGTCCGCCGACGTCCAGTTGAACGATTTACTCCAGCGTTTTATGATTTGGCCCAAAATCTCTTCAGAGAGTCGCATGAAGTTGTGCTGATAGAAAATGGTACGCTAACTAGTGCAAGATGATATGTGAAAGAAATCTTAATGAGCATGTCGGCAAATTTGTAAATGAGTATTTTCAGGACGTTTGGCATCAATCGCATGGGCTGGCCCGCGAGAAGCTTAGACTGGAATCTAATAGAACACGCTTGAAAGGTGTGTAAGAAATCGAAACCCCGCCCGAGCTACACTAACAGCATGCTCAATCGCCTGGCATAAGAGCCCGTTAAGGTCATCACTTTTTCAACGAAAACCCAGATTTGGTGTTGTTTTAGTAACCTGTAAATTTGTTATTACATACAGTTTCATTCATGCCGCTAGCTCGATTATTTTAAAAGTAATTTTAAAATAGTGTACTGACCCGTATTCTTTGTCCGCGATTGTAACAAGTAAAATTACCTGCTCGGCAAAATTCAACGCTTATTATAAAAAAAACAATGGTATGAAATATCACAACCGTCACTTACACCGCATATTAGACATGAATGTTTCTCTTACATCGTATGAAGATGACTGTGACTTACATCACAAATAGTTAGTTGGTAAAGTATAAATTACCATTGCAACCTTAGTTGTTTGTACTGGTGCTGTTTTTTTTAGTGTAACTGACACGTTTATTTTTATTTTAGGGCGTATGTGAACCCTATTTTTTTAATATATATATTGCATTACTCAAAATATTATTCTACGATATTCTTTGTCTCAAAATTCTGACACCTTTTGTGTTTTTATTTATTTATGGTATGTTAGAAAACTTTTACTTTTTTTCGTTTTATTGCTCTACTGGAAAGTCGTGTTTTGGTGGATTCGCCCTTTGAGCCTAAAGGTATCGATATTTCTCATATCCTTTTTTTTTTTGCTTTACGTTACTGTATGGGGTTATTATTTGCTACGTCTAATATTAAATTCGCAGACAACAAGTGAGTAATAAATAGTAATAATAATAAATCGTTTATTTATATAAAAAGGGACACATTTATCATACCATAACAATTAAAAAGAACACAGTTGCTAATATGCCTGAACTAGATTGAACCTGTGGGGATGTCTCATTTATAATCTATGTAACTGTTTTGGGACAAATAAACAATTTTCAATTTCAATTTCAATTTTCAATATAATAAATTAACAATGAGTACAACCTAAAAACGAAGTTTTAACTAAGGTAAATAACAGTAAAATTGCATGTTGGTGGATCTATTTGCAGACAACAAGTAGATATTCTGTGTGTGCATAATCAATGGTTAAGAAATATTTACGTATAATTTGTTGACAGCTATAATTATTTAATTTATAGATACTCAGTTTTCTATGTAATTTATTGATCGATGGCGCCACCCCAAGAAGTGATACAGTATTGAATTATAGATTGAGATAGGGCCAAATAAACTTGTGTCATTAATTTTGGATCTGAGATTGTTCGCAATTTTTTTAAACATATATTAGCTAGGCACACTCTATTAGCTAGGCTTTCAATATGTTTTTTAAAAGAGTGTGTGTCGTCCATTATTACCCCCAGGTATTTTATTCAGACATTTACACATGTTGACTGTACGGTTTCCACATTGATGGGCATATAAATGAGGGTTAGTAATAAGTTGAGGCTTGCGCATGGAGAATATTTAGTATTGTCGGCATTTAATGTAAGTAAATTGCTTTTGAGCCAATTAGTCACAGTATTAAAACCTAGTTGAGCGATTTCGAACAGTTTGCTTCTGGTTTTAGCGGTAAATATTAACGCCGTGTCGTCGGCATTTGATATAATTTTGCCATCTTTAATATTTAGCTTACACAGGTAGTTACTATAATAAATAAGGAATAGCGTGGGGCCCAAAATACTCTCCTGAGGAACACCAAAACCAGTATTTTTCTGCTCATCGCTCGTAATATTATCTATTCTAACAAATTGGTACCGGCCGTGTAAATAATCAGTAAAAAGTTTCAGCGGCGTTCCCCTTATTCCAATTGTCTCTAATTTATTCAGAAGGATAGAAACAGACACCGTGTCGAAGGCCTTGGCTAAATCAAGAAAGGGTCTGGTTTCCTTTGCCGAGTTCTTCTGAAATATAATCAGTCAAGCTATGCACCGCATCGGCTGTCGATAGTTTGGCTCTAAAACCAAATTGCGCAGGGGATAAGATTTTGTTTTTTTCTAGGTAATTAACTAGTTTACTGTTTTTAATTTTCGCTAGTATTTTTGAAATGGAGGGGATTAAGGATATTGGCCTATAATTATTAACAACGCATTTATTTCCCGATTTAAAAATAGGGATTACAACTGCCATTTTTTGACAACTAGGGTAAATTCCTTTGGAAAGACAGATTCGAATTATATGTGTTAAGGGAGGTACCAAAATCTGTTTATAGTTTTTAAGGATCTTATAGCTTATATTATCCCATACAAATGCACATTCATCTTTTAGTCCAGAAATAATTCGGATTATTTCATCTTCATCAATGTCTAACATAGCAAAAGATTTCGTGTTATGGGTATTGTATGATTTTTTTAATCTAGGTAGTTAGGTCGCAATATTTCGGAACCTGTTCGGCAAGAGTTTTCCAAACATTTATAAAAATGTTATTAACATTGTTAGCTGATGAGAGTGGTGAAGGATTAGTAAGCAGTAAACTCGAATTTGATTCACGATGTTGAGACATATTGGTGACGTTTTTAATATGTTTCCAAAGTTGCTTGCTGTTTTTACCTGCTTTATTTAATTCGTTTTTATCGTAATTATTTTTTAAATTCCAATATATAAGGTGTATCTATTCATACATGAAATATTTGAACAGGTGCGTCTATAGGTCGAACATAAGCTATAGAAATGATTTTTATTTTTTTATCTAAGCATCTAATTTAAAAAAATTAATAATGTAATATTACTTAACACACATAAAATACTGGCTCTTTCATATTTTGTAACATCCATTACGCTACGAAAATACTATATAGAAACTACTATCATTGAAGCGGGCAAGGTCATGGCGGTGCCCTTAGATGTCGCGTGGCTTTTATGAATTTTCGCGCCGCGCACGTAGCCTCGCCCCGCGCCCGCCGCGCCGTCCGCTCCGCCGCCATGCTCAGTCTCGCGCGAACTGCATGTTGCACTGCACGCGGCTTAACCAACGTGGAACGCATCGCGCTTCGCGCAACAAACGCAACAATGCCGAAATATTCCAACTAGGAGTACCAGAACATGGTTGACTGCTACAATGAGGGTGGACTTATTTTGCTCACAGCACAAGCCCCCTTCCTAGAGATCCTAGAAGCTCGACAGCGGCAACGGGACTACGGGTCTACATGCCCCCAGCTGCAGACGGAGGCAGGTCTGATCTTACGCCGTTGAACTTCCATGTGTGGGGTAGGGATAGACCTGATTTATGGTAATGGCGGCCAGACCATTTCTAGTGCGGAACAAAAAAAAACGTGAATTGTGGCGTTTACGCAGTGATGGCTAGAGATAGAGACATTGTTAAAAGTGCAACGACACATTATTTAACGTGCAACTGCAGGGTGAATATGTACAGCAATTCTGGTGTAAATAATATAAATAAAAACTACGTCGTTATGAGGTATGTACATTTTAAATTGTTCGCGCTATGCACTTCTTACAGTTTACATCTGTACAAATAGGTAGGTACACAACCTATCAATCAGCTGACAGATACGACTCGACGCACAGTTCGTAACCAACAGAAGTCATTACCTTATGCGAAATCGCGTTGCGTCAGCTGTTTATTTTTCTATTATTATTATCTAAAAGATGTGTAACACTGTAGAATATGAAAGTTTTAATCGAATCTAGGATCCTTTTCGTAAAATAAATAAGAAAATGATTGAAACGTTTCGATGCTCGCTCGTAAAAGTCGTGACCCCACAGAGGTCAGCTGCTTATTCAGATGTAAGTACCTAGTTTACAGAAGGTACTGTTTTTGTAAAACTTCGAGGAGGGAATTCAATATTGTAGCCACTTAGATTTAGGTCGTTTTGTATTTTAAATTCACATTTATTTTTATTGTAAGCGATAACTCTGTTATCAAAATTAGACGAGATCGAGTTACGAAGAGAGAGACGGCACGCGCCCCGCTGCTACGGTTGGGCGGGCATCGCGCCCGCGCCTCTCCCCGCCGCGTCTTTGATTCATAGAGCTGGAAAAAAAGGTTTTATGTAAAACATCTCAAGCAGTTTTAAATTATGATAATTACGTAAAATAAAAAAACATTTAGATAAAAAAATCTTTTTCGTTTCTATAGCTTCTAAACGACCTATAGGGGCCCCTCTTTAAAAATTTCGTGTATGAATAGATACACCTTATATATATAAAAGATTGTTGCAATAATTCCTGTATCGTTTATAGACTGTTTTATTATTAGATTATCAGGGTATCTCTATCTCTGTGTCTTATACACCGAATTAGTCCAGGAGTAATCCATGGTTTAATATTATAAAATTTCTTATTTACTGTAGAAACTGTCTTGTTACTTAATATTGCTTGTTGGACATGTTTTATTAAGTACGATAAAGCCAAATTAGCGTCAGCAGTATCGTAAACTAGGCTAAAATCAAGGTTGCAAAAATCATATTCCAGTTTCTTTATGTTTAGTTTGCTAATAGTCTGAGGAAGATTTAGCTTAGGCAGCCAAAAATTTACGTTCACGTACAGCGTGATGGTCGGTAATTGTTGAGTTAGTAATAAGCGTTATATGTGATAGGCTGGTTTTGATCATCATATGATCGAGGCAGGAACCGCTCTGATGAGTAGGCAATGTGTAAGTGGGAATAAACAATGGTATAAGCAGATATTAAGGTAATCTTGGGTCCTTGCATCGCAGGTTTCGGAGGCAATATTTTTTTTTTTTTTAAATCATCTACCCACGTAGTATCGTATTATCTAAATGTTTACTGATGATAGATAAAGTAACTGATGTTGTTTGTGAATCAAGTGGAAGTGACATTATAGAGGAGGAAATACTAAAAGAAAGTGAGCAACAAGTTAATCCATGTATAATGGAGAAGAGCTATAGTAATCCGATCGAGACTCAGAGGGTGCCAGAGAAAAGAGTTTGAGAGGATAGTGAGGAGATTATCGAAGAAGATGATGGATTTATAACCGTTAGAAGAGGAAACAAAAAGCTAGCAAGAAGATTATCTAGGAAATCTGGTACAAGTGTGTCAAATGTCGTGAGTATTACGGGAAAAGATACAGTATTGCCAGAACAATTTGGTTTAGCAAAAATATTAAAGTCAGAAAATATAAAAAACATAAACAAAATACAGTATACAAATGCAAACAAGGTAATTTTAGAATTTGAAGATAATAGAACGCCGGAAATGGTTAAGAGTCAAAAGTTTCTAGATATGGGGTACAGGTGCTAATTTGCAGATGAATTCAACTTGTCTTATGGAGTTGTTAAACAGATAGATTTAAACATAGATATAGAAGAAATACAGCAGAGCCTAGAAAGTGAATATGAAGTTGTCAGTGTGAGAAGATTAAAACGCCTTGAGATATCTAAGGAATGGGTGGACAGCGAGTCACTACGACTATGTTTTAAAAGTTCCACTTTTACCCCCAGTTGTGTCTATATATGGGTGTCGGTTTAAAGTGGAACCATATATGTTTCCAGTTACACAATGCTCCGGTTGCTGGCGTTTTGGGCATTTAATAAAGTCATGTCCAACAATAATATTACGCTGCCCGAAATGTAGGGAAAATCATAACAATTGTGTCACTACCGTACACATATGGCATTAGAAAAGTCATGTCCCATGTTTATTAAAGAAAAGAAGATACGAGAAATAATGTGTGAGAAGAATACTACATACCAAAAAGCCCTGTCCACATATTTAGAGGAAAGAAAAGCACCAGTTGAATATCAGGTTACAGAGGAAATAAGGTATCATAAATCAAATAATGTTACGACGACCTATAGAGACATATTGGTCACAAAAACTCGACCAGAGAACCAAATTCCAGAAAGAAGTGAACAAAATAATAATAGCGAAGACAAAGGAGAACAAAGTAGAGGAAGAATCGGTAAATTCACTCATTCTGGGTGAGTCCGTAAGGAAACAAAAGAAAAAAAGTCAGATCAGAGTCGTAATTTTACATTTGAAAATGAAGAGGAAGCACACCTACAAGAAGAAAGAATGGAAAACAAGAAAGAGCCAACAAAGCGTAATGTAGACTTTAAAACATTATTTCATAAATTAAAAGAAGTATGTTTGTCCGATTGTAGTTTCGATGTTAAAGTTAAATTTTCATGTAATTTTTAAATTGAACAATGCTTTCAGTTAGTTTGGAGGTTGCTTAAGGAAGGGAATGTTTTCACAAATTTTATTTTTGTGTTTAAAGATGGCTTGTTCACGTAAAAATATGAATATAAATTTAATGCAGTGGAACACACAGAGCTTAAATCTTAAACTGGAGGTATTTAAATGTTTACTGTTGCAAGAAAAAATACATGTAGCATTAATTATCGAAACTTGGCTGAGGGAAGATGTTTATGTTAATATTTTTCCATACAATACATATAGAAGAGATAGAGATGATTTGTATGGTGGGGTTGTTATCGTAGCTCAAAACTCATTAAGTTTACAGGAAGTAAAGGTAAATTCAAATAATCAAAGCATTTAACTATTATGTATTAAACTTATCAATTGTGGCTATATTAAGTATACAATTCTAGTTTATTGTCCTAGTTCCGTTCATACTACACAATCCGATTGGGATAGATTTTTTTCTATGTTTCCAAATAATTGTTTAATAGCGGGAGACCTTAACGCTCATCACACGAATTGGTCGTATAAAAATGATAATAGGGGTAAACAAATTTTTGAGTCAGCATTAGAATTTGGTTTTACATAATTGAATACGGGACAACCCACTAGGATTAAATCGGTGAAGCAGATTGCAAGATTGGCATCTTGCAATCTTCTTCACCCGATTTGCATCTGAGGATATCGCGATTAATTTTGAGTGGAATGTTATGAACGAAAACTTAGGTAGTGATCATTTACATTTTATTATCATTTTTTTTTTCATCATTTAAAGTAAATTACTGCGAGGATGTTTACTCACTTAGATGACGTAACTACAAATTGGCCAACTGGACTGGTTACAGAAATTGTCTTCTCGATTGCTTTTCTCTCTATGACGGGGACGCGGACGGTGATGTTCAGGTTTTATATGATTATTTCACCTCTTAAATGAATAAAGCAGCCGATGAAAATATTCCCATGATTAAATTTTGTAATATACCAAATAATAAGTTTAAGCCGAAGGGATATTGGGGTCCAGATATATCTAAATTAGTTGCTGAGCGTCGACTGGCACTTAAAAACTTTAGAGGGAATCCAACACCAAGGAATCTTAAATCACTTGATGAAAAAACTTTGAAAGCTAGAAAGTCAGATGACAAAATCTTTTCTGTGAGATAGGTCATGTTTAAAGTGCTCCCAGTAAATATAACTTATTTGCGTAGAATCTGGCTAAAAGTGCGAACATTGTGTGTGACTGAACCGTGTGAGTGTGTGGTGAAATGTAGCAGTATTGGTCGCAACGTTTCTGCAGCGAATTGTGGGATAAACGTTAAAAACGATTGATCTTTTGAGCGGAATTTATTTTATATTATTTCGATTACCCTCAATTAACCTTATTTACATCAAAACTTACTTCAGCATTTGTGTGGTCAAGTTGTAGCAGACTGTATTGCTTTTAGGCGTTATTATAAATTGAAGCCTACAACTTATTGCTATAACCTTTTCGAAAGGTTAACCTGAAAAAACCATTATTAAAATTCGATGTAATTGTTTTAACCGAATCGTGGCTCAACGATACGGTATTTGACCATGAAATATTGGACGACAGATATATTGTATTCCGGCGAGATCGTAGCTCTACTGTACATTCTTGTAAAAAGGACGGTGGTGGTGTTTTGGTAGCAGTTCTGAAAACCATTAATGTTTTACGCATGAAGTCTTGGGAGTCTGAGTCGGAGGAGTTGTGGATCTCCCTCAAAATAGGGCAAAATGAAAATGCGTATTTATATTGAATATCTGTTCCGTTTATATGGCACCGCCTGTCAATGGCGAGTATGTTGAGGCGTTTCTCAGTAACTTTGCCAACGTCTATCACAATAAAGTTGCAAAAAAGTCTAATACTTTATTATTAGGAGACTTCAATTTACCTCGTGTCTCATGGCAATGGAACGCCTCTTTAGGGATATGTTCACCGGTCGGACCATACTCCTTCGCTAAACTATAACCGATGTGATTTCGATGCCGCCAATAAAAAAACTGGCTTCTGTTGCTTGGGACGAGGTGTGGCGACACACTATGGACACGGATGTAGAGAATAAAGTATACATCTTCTATAAAACAGTTCAAGAAATAATTGATGAATTCACTCCACTCACGCGCATACGTAACCATCGATATCCCGTATGGTACAGCAGTCCGTTGATCAAATGTTTAAAAGAAAAAGCTTAATATCATAATCGTTTAAAAAATACAAGAATTTGATGGATAAATTTACGTATGAGTTGCTTAGAAATAACAAGCCAAAACATTTCTGGTCCTATGTAAATGGTATAAAGTCCAATAGCAGTTCGCTACCGAACCGTATGACATTGGATAACAAACAAGTTAATAGTGGTCAAGAGATATGTGAACTGTTCGCACAACATTTTAACTCAGTGTATTGTAAGTTACAAAGAGCTCCAAAGTCCAGTAAAGTAAACACGGATGCCTGTAACACTCCTTCTCTCTGTAAAATAGTTTTGTCTGATTCAGAAATTCTAAAAGCGCTCACTGATTTAGACGTCAATAAGGGCGCTGGACAGGACGGAATACCAACTATCTTTCAAAAAAAATGTGCTGCATCTTTGCTATACCCGCTATCTAAGATCTACAACTGTTCCCTGAGTCTGGGTATTTTCCCAAGTAAATGGAAATTCGCTCGTTTTACCCCGATCCTCAAAAATGGCGATGTTTCTGATGTGTCAAATTACCGACCCGTCTCCATTCTTTCATCCTTTGGTAAAGTTTTTGAATCTCTAGTGGTGAAAAAAACTTACTGGCATGTGAAGCAGCAGCTGCATCCTGCACAGCATGGTTTCCTTCCAAAGAGGTCCACTACATCAAATCTCTTGTGTTTTACTAGTGGCATAGCAGATGCACTCGACGATGGGAAAGAGGCACACGCTGTGTACACGGATTTCAGTAAAGCGTTTGATCTAATTGATCACAAAATTCTTCTTAATAAGATAACAGACATGGGTATTCATGGGTCATATCAGCGATGTTGTGAGTCCTATTTGAAAAATCGGACACAAATGGTAGTTGTTCAAGGTTTTAAATCACAGACAAACGTTATACCTTCAGGAGTGCCTCAGGGCTCGCACATGGGGCCTTTGTTGTTCTTGATGTTTATAAATGATTTGGCAAGTAAGACAGAATGCAAGTTTAATATGTACGCCGATGATCTAAAATTGTACCATACAGTAAACTGTGCTGAAGACTCAGTAAAATTGCAAACTGAAATCGATAAAGTGTCCGGATGGTGTATCGAAAACCACATGCTTTTGAATGTCAATAAATGTAAGCAAATAAAATGTACGAGAAAAAGACATACAACTGATGCAATTTACTCAATTGGTAATGTACCCCTAGAAGAAGTGTCTTGTATTCGCGACTTAGGCGTAATTATGGATTCCCAACTTAAGTTTAGACATCATATTGATAATATAGCTCAGAAAGACTCGCGTCTGTCAGGTTTTGTAGCGCGACAACTCAAGGAATTTAGGGATCCAACAGTCACAATACCCGTATTTAACTGCATAGTGCGCAGTGTGTTGGAGTATGGAAGCCAAGTATGGAATCCTACTTATGATGTCTACTCTAGTAAACTAGAGCGAATTCAAAAGCGGTTTTTGTACCAACTATCATATGTTAATAGAATGTAGAAACCTCAAATCCTATGTATCAAAGTTAGAATACTTCGGTATGACCACTTTATGCTCTAGAAGAAAAGCTGCGGACATCGTTTATTTGTATAAACCTATCAATGCCCACGTAGATTGTGAACGTTTGCTGGAGAGAATTCAACTTGCTGTTCCACGACCGAGCAGTCGTTTATGCAATAGGCGGATGACTCATTGCAGAACAAATATAAAACAACACGCTCCATTTTATAGAATGTTTTCCAGCTACAACGGTATGAGGCAGCATTTTGATATTTTCACCGGGACCTTATTATCTGCCAAACGTCAGATTAAGATGTGCCTGTGTAACCATTCGACTAATAATAATTAGTCCAATGGAAACTTTTAATTTGTAATTTGTGATATTTTTGTGATATTTTAAACTAATTGTTCTAGATCACACATTGTGCATGCTGTGTTCACTATTTTAGGGCATGCAATGTTGTATGTGTTATTTTTATTTATTACTAGTGTGTAAGTTTTATTTTACTGCCCGATTTGTGAACCACTTAAAAAATAAAATGCCAAATAGGCTATTCAAAAAGCGAGATCTAATGATCATAAGAAATTCTGTGAAAATATCGACTACAAAGTATCAGCTTCAGACATGTGGCGTCGATTGAGATGGATGAAGGGTTATAGGAAGTCTAACATTAAGTGTTCTCAGGAGTTAAAAAGAGAAATGTTACGTGATCTTGCACCAGATTATGTCGTCTCACTAAAACCTATCTTTTCATCTAGACATGTGTTGATTGAATCTGAGTTCACGCTGCAAGAGCTGAATAATTGCTTAAAGAAAAAGGATACTGCTCCAGGCGAAGACAAGATTACGTATTCCATGCTTTTATATCTGCCACCTCTTGGTAAATTGTACTTACTCAACATCTATAATATTATACTAAACTCCGGTAATTTTCCATCGCAGTGGCGTGATATTAGAGTTATCCCCATACCAAAGTCGGATGCTGTCTCAAATGCTAACAGCAAACCAAGACCTATTTTGTTGATATCGTGTACATGCAAAATATTTCATGCTATGATTGCTATTTGAACAGTTTTAGGAGAGGACAATCCAGTTATGATTGTCTTACACGGTTAGTGACACAAATTCAGATAGGCTTTTCTAATAATTTATCAAGTATAGATTGAGTTTCTTGGTATCAAAGGTGCATATAATAATATATAGATAAGTTATTGCAGGTTCTTGATAGCTTGGGTGTTGGTAAAATTATTAATATTAATTATTATTTGCCAATATTTATGGAACTTCTTTAGTCAACGCCACCTAAAAGTTGCTGATAGTCCGCAATCGATATGGTCAGAAATGCACGAAATGGCTTGGCCCATGGTGATCCCATCTCTCCGTTACTATTTAATATATAGCCTCTATTCCGGTCAGTACGCAGATGACTTCGTATTGTATTTTACTTTATGTTGTGTTTTACTGGCTAGATAAGACATTATGCTAGGGTAAACAAATCAACGAAATAGTCGAAAAAATTCAGAGGCTTCAAAATTTTCCTTAAAATTCTTACGAGTCCCTCTTGGGGTGTCCATCAGATTCATCTTCGTAGACTCTATATAGCTTTAATTAGAAGTAGGCTTGATACGGGTGCTTCTTATATGACAGTAGTGCTAAAACAAATATTTATAAATTAGAAAAAAATCAAAATCAGGCTCTAAGAGTAATAGGGAGTTTTATAAGAAGCACACCGATTCACGTTATGGAGTGCGAGCTCTGTATTCCCCCACTGCATGTTAGGAGAAGATGGTGAGCATTCAAATATTGCCTAAAGTCGTATTTTATATCCTATAATGTAGTAATAAAACAGCTATCGGAGCTTAGCGCTATTAGACACATCAGATATTGGGCAATAAAAAAAATCCACTACTTGTTAGCATTATGTCATCTCCGATTTTAGAAATGTTCTCACTAGACGTATGGGTGACTAAGATTAACATCCAAAATATAATTAAGATAAATTTGGACTACATCAAAAAACCTAAGAAGACGTATGACGTGAATTCAATTAAAGCAGAAACTTTGAGAGAACTATCAAATAAATATGAAGAGTTTTATAAAATGTATACTGATGGGTCAAAGAGCGCTAATGGCATTGGCGCTGCTTACTATGATCCTTTGAATTCGGATTATCCAAATACCTGCTTTAAAATAAATAATTATGAGTCAGATATGTCCTTGGAACTTTTTGCAATTTCGGAAGCGCTCTCTTATATTATACCCACTGAAAATAATATCAAAATATTAATTTGTGTAGATAGCAAAAGTGCACTACAACATATAGCTCTATGCGCCTCTGGTTACAGAGGTGCACCGATAGCTTATGAAATTCTTTCTAAAATACTCGATCTAGCCAAAAGAGATATCGATCTGAAATTGCAATGGGTTCCCTCACATATAGGTATAAAGGGTAATGAGGAGGCAGAAAGTTTAGCAAAATTAGGTATTGTTGGGGGAAAGGAAAACAACATTCGAACTAATTATATAGAAATATTGCCTAGGTATAAAATTAAATGTCATGAAGTTTGGAAAGAATATTTTAATCAAAGATCTAGAGAAAAAGGAATATGGTATAGATCTATAGTCTCGGAGCCTCCTCATATACCGTGTTTTTGTAATACTAGGTTTAGCAGAAAAATTATAGTTACAGCTCACAGACTGAGATCTTGACTGATGCCGCTCAATAATATTGGATTTTAAATGGAAAAAATTGATTCACCAAATTGTGAAGTGTGCGGCACACTGGAAGATGTTATGCATTTATTGACGGAGTGTGTCAGATTTCAGTCTGCAAGAGAGGATCTAGTTAGATAGCTGGAGATAAACATGTACGACAGTACACTCTCAATGGTTACGGATTGGTTTACTTCAAATAACCTAGTTCTTAATGCCAAGAAAACGAAATGTGTGAAGTTCGTCTTACCGAATGTTAAAAACCTAGGACCCAACATCGTCTTAGATAAAGAGCTGCTTGAAACTGTAGACTCGGCGGTTTTTCAGGGCATAACAGTAGATGCCAAACTTCAGTGGGGCCCACACATATCAAGCCTAGCAGGGAAGCTCAGTTCAGCCGCCTACGCCGTCAGGAAAGTAAGACAATACACTGACGTTGATACAGCTCGGTTAGTCTATTTTAGTTCTTTCCACAGCTTTATGTCCTACGGTATTCTGCTGTGGGGCAAAGCCGCTGATATTCAAAATATATTCGTCCTTCAAAAACGAGCTGTCCGAGCAATTTATCAGCTAAGAGCCAGAGTTTATCTTAGAGATTTATATATTATATATTATATTGGTATTCTCACGGTGGCATCTCAATTCATCTTCGCCAACATCTTATATATTAGGCAAAATATACACTTATATACTAAAAACAGTGATTTTCACAATGTTAACACTAGAAATAAGAACAAACTACGTGCTCCCGTTTCACCGGCTTCATAAGGTCCATAACTCATTTGTTGGGCTTGGTATAACCTTTTATAAGAAAGAAAAAAGAAAGAAAGAAAAAACGTTTATTTAGCACAGACTAAAAGGCACACAAAGCAGGTAAAAATTATAAGAAAAACAAAAAAAAAAGCATACAAATAATAATAAAAAAGTGTACAGCGCGAAGTATGAAACTTGCAGGGTAGTGTGCCTCACGGCTGCGCCAAAAGTCAAAGTCAAAGTCAAAGCATTTATTTCAAATAGGCCCATAAAATGGCACTTTTGAACGTCAAAATTACAATAAAAATATAACTGATTCTAGGCGCCACTTCCAAAAAGTAGTTTCGTATGGAGAAGAAGTGGCAAGAAACTCCACCGTTACTCTTTTAAAATATTTTACAATATTTGTATACATTAATTATATTTTTATATGTGAAGACGATGCACCAAGAATAAAAATACTATACCACAAGTGGTAAGAAGAACTAAAAATATAGCAAAGGCAGATAAATGAATGACGCGATAGGTACATTGTGCTCACATATTTACAAACACTGTAAAAATATATGACTTTCCTAAAATATTAACTAGGAATAGGTCAGTGTGTGAGTAATTAAAAAAAATAAAAAAATTAGCAACCAGTGTGATTTTGTCTAGACGGGATTGTCCTATGGAGCTGGACCATAATGTTTCCAAGCATTCTTATCTTGTATATAGTCCTCTAATTTGTAATAAGCTTGTCTGCAAAGTGTACTTTTTATACGAATTTTAAATTTTCTTTCATTTAATTGCAATATATCACAAGGTATTTTGTTATAACATTTAACACAGTACCCCATAAATGATGTATGTACTTTAGCTAATCTGAAAAATGGTTGATCTATTTTATCTTTATTTCTAGTATTAAAAAAAGGCCCAGTTCAGCAAAAAATGCCAGACAACTAGTACCTGACGCTGGTTTTCAACTGGACCTGAATGTAAATCATCAACTGATTTACATCCCGGATGTAAATCAGTTTTATTCTGCAAAGTGATGAATACATTTGTGAAAGTGAAATTGGAAGTAAATAAATAAATAAACAGTTTCATTAATTCTTTATAAGGTGACAGGTAGGTAACCTAGCCACATACCAATTTCTAATTTTCAATTTCTAATTACTCATTTCTAATTTCTCGGTGTATTTCTACAGTCTTATGTTTATCTATGGGAATGACAAATCACAAAACTGCACAGAGGGTCGCCCGCTGCTAGGACTTGGTGAAGGATGAGACAACTGGCGCCATCCTGACATCATACATTTCAGTTGCGTGCTAGTAGGCCAGACACATTGGGTACGTAAAACGTGGAATAGCAATGCATAAAATTGTAAATAAACGTTTATTTTAATGTGTTTTCTTATATTCTGCAGGTCTCACAACTGCGAATGTGACGCAGCAATGCTGCGGATATCGCAACAACACCCTCCGGGCCGAGGATACACGGGACATGAGCCAGCGAGCTAAACGGAGCTTGAGCAAGATCAAGAGCGGTTCCCAGCAATTAAATTGTACAGTACAACAACAGCCATTTCGTGCAACACTAACCGACAGAATTACTGACATAATTAAGTAGTTAAGTACATACATCATATAATTGAGACATTTAGTGTAACCATGTCCAACTTCCGTTGCGCTTCAATGAGGTACCGCCGTAAGCGTCGTCTAAAAGCGCCGATCGTCTTAATTATTCTAATCGGTGGTGGCAGGTTATTCCATACCTTGGAAGCCGCATAACGAAAGCTGCCCAGGTTATTCCATACCTTGGAAGCCGCATAACGAAAGCTGCCTCTAAAAGCGGCTGTACCCTGAGACCGAGTCGAGAGCTGTTGCGAGCATTGCCTTCTTCCGCTTTCCCGTCTACTCGTAACCCAACTAAGCTTGTTATATAGGTAGTCCGGTTTCTGATATTTAACCACGCCGAACAGAAGGCAAGCCAAGTGCAGCTTGCGTCTGGACTTCATTTTAAGTGTAAATTGCTTATTTAGAAACGGTGTTACATGGCTTCTGCGAGATATATTGTAACAAAACCGAGCGCAAGCGTTTTGTACCCTTTGGATGAGGCGGTCTGTACGAGCTAGTAGGCGTGGGCCGTAAACCGTGTCAGCATAGTTCAACCTGGACAAAACCAGTGTTTCCAGCAACTGTTCCCGTAATTTTTCGGATAAATAAGGCCTCGAATTGTATAAAACTTTTAGGCGATAGAAACAGTTTCTGACCGATTCCGCTACTTGCTTCTCAAAACGAAGGTCTTTGTCCATAACAACACCTAGATTCCGCGCTTCATACACCCGCTCAATTTGTTCGCCCATTAGCTTCAAGTCAAAAGTCACAGGGAGTCAAGCCAACTGCTGTCTTGTGCCAATTACCATATATTTAGTTTTCGTTGGATTTAACGACAGGCAGTTCTCCTCTGACCAGGCTGCAATTCTATGAAGATCATCATTAAGATCCTTAATGGCACTATCATACTCGTCTGGTCTAAAGGATATATAAAG
Organism: Dasypolia templi; assembly: GCA_963555695.1. NCBI lineage: Eukaryota > Metazoa > Arthropoda > Insecta > Lepidoptera > Noctuidae > Dasypolia > Dasypolia templi. The sequence goes on along the minus strand of OY743137.1, from coordinate 2,964,237 downwards.
TTGGACATCGTCGGCATATATGTGGTAGTTGCACCTCTGAAGACATTTTATAATATCCGCACAGTACAGAATAAAGAGAATCGGGCCCAAAATAGAGCCTTGCGGAACTCCTCTTTCCACAGATATACGTGACGATCTAAGGGTAGTGCCGTCACCCAAACGCAAGTCAACAAGTTGCTCCCTGTTACTCAGATAACTACGGAACCATTGCGTAGCGCTGGGGTCGAAACCATAATAATTTAACTTCGACAGTAATAGCGGAATATTAATTGCATCAAATGCCCGAGAAAAATCGAGTAAAACCAGTAATGAGCACATTCCCTTATCTTGGGCCGACAATATATTATCAGTAACGTCGAGTAAAGCAGTAGATGTACTGCGCTGTTTCCTGAAACCAGATTGTAAATCAGGTAAAACGTTATTTTGTTCCAAGAAAAGCGTTAATTGGTGGCTAACGACTTTTTCTAAAACTTTGGATAAACATGGTAATATACTAATAGGGCGTAGGTCTTTTAAAGTGGATGGATTTGAATTTTTTGGCAAGGGCCTAACGGAGGCAATTTTCCATAGGTCGGGGAACGTAGATGTAACTATGGAGCGATTTATTATGTCCGTTACAACATTCAACGTGTATGGCAGAGTCATGTTAATAATATCCAGTGTAATGTTGTCGTAGCCTTCAGCGTTACTTTTAAGATTGGGGACGATACGAGAGATGTCGTTCTCTTCCACTGGAGTGATTTCAAAAATTTCTTTACCATGCCTATGTGACGGTACCTAAATTACCCTAGGCTGATAAATTTTTCGTTTTTCCTAATTATGTTAATATTAGCGTTAAGGTCGGTTTCCCCCTAAGGGGAAAAGGCCGCACTCCAACCCCGTGCGGCCCTGTAGAGCTCGTCACCAGACTTGGTCACTCTCCCACCGATAATAGAAGTGAATTCCCAAATTTATAGAAGCCAAATGCCTTGATATTATTAATGAGGCAGGGAAACCGTGTATCAATATTAGACGATACTTGGGAATTCATAGTTATGAAATATATTGGAAGTGATTTTAGAAAGCTAAATAATAGAGGGATGCAGAGTAAATTATTATATAAACTTGTGAGTAACCCAAACGCTAGCGCGTAATAGGTATTTGATCAGTCGTAACTCACACAATACCTCGCATCTACACTCGGAGTACTCAGAGATACACTTCCATAAAGTGACGCAAGCGGCTTTACAGCGGCATAGCGTCGACATCATGCTCTTTCGGAGTCATGGCCCCTAGCAGTTCTCTCGAACTGATAAACGTGACGAAGCGGCTTTTCCTGCGGCAACCGTGCGACTGTCCTTGTCTAGCAACGGAGCGGCTAGTTCTAGCGGCATTGCGTCTGCATCATGCTCTTAAGGAGACATGGTCCCTATCAGTCCTTAGACTGGATATGAGATAGTTGTGGTCACCCAAACCCCGGAAGTTCACTCTTTGCACAACAAGCATATTTGCAAGACACGTGCTCATGTCAGTCTGACCGAGTTATTAGTATAAGATAAAGAATATAATAATTCTTTGAATTACTAGATAATTTGAGTTGAGAAATCAAAACTCGAGGATTATTACTAAATAAAGTTTAGAGTTCTAGTATCGGCCAAAGGCAACGAATACAACATTCAAGAATTACTAGTTATGAGAGTAGAGAATCAAACTCAAGCATAATTAATAGAGTTGTGAATAAACTCTCTTGAAAATCTATAGACAGCCCCAAAGAGCCCACCCGTCACCACTTCCTAGTGTTTTTGCTGGGGAGAAGAAGTGGCGCAACAAACTCCCCAGCAACACGTGTCTGTCTGATTAGTTATAATGACTATCAACTCCATCAGCCTAGGATAACTATAATAACTAAAGGCTCACCCAGTCTCACCAACAGACACTAACACATACTAAGTTAAAACTAGATGATAGAATAATAATAAACTAAATCTGTGCTTCAACACAACTATATTTTACTTATTTAATATTAACTCGTTCTCCTACAACAGCCCACTTCGACAAGGCCTCTGGCACTCAATAATTCTCCTAACTTTCTTAGCCTAGCCTTACACCGACCGTTTCCTACCGCTGTCTTCCTTCTCGCAAGTAGCGCTAATAATACCTGTAATAGAATCTTCATAATGTGAAGAGGTAAGGGAATCGTTACGCTTGCGCTTTAATCAATCAATAATAGCTACGTTAATGTATCTGTGTATGATGTACCCATTTCAGTGAGACGGGGAACCGTTTTACAACGTTTGTCTCTTTGTACGTGTTCTACTAAACCTAACGCATAAAACCTCTGAGACAATATACGATTTTAGTAGAACATGTTCCCTAAGCACAATATAAATGTCTTACTCAATCCTAGAGACAGTGAACTACGAAGCCCAACTGCCATTGAGTGAGACAAGTATTGAGTATAGAGTTCTAAACGCGTATTTATGTTAATATCACCTTTACGGCAGCCTAGCCCCATTTCTAAAATAACAGAAAATATTGCACAAGCGTACCGTAGACTCAGTCTGTAGCAAAACTCAATGCGATCGTACTCGGTGTCTGCCGAGGTGGTAATTTCGTCACCTCACATCTCCTTAATCTTCCCATTTCGAGGATACAGTGCGGCTGTCAGCGGCAAAGCGTCCAAATTGACGTGTTTCGATAAATAGTGTCGATTTAGAAATTGGCGTACCATATGCCGGGTGTAGGTTTTATCGAGACACGGTCCCTAGCGTTCTTAGAACGTCTACCAATCCAGTTTGGGGAAATGTGTGAAGCCTAACCCCTCTCCCCGGAGATGCGCGTACGACGAGCCTTTCGTAAAGAGTTGTGTGGCCAAACCTTTTTGGAAGCAGTAATTATCACTAACGTTTGATTGTTTTATAATGCCGATTTAGATCGACTTTATAGCATATGTTGTTTTAAATGAACTGAGAGTATTTACGGTTCTGCCTTCCGTATGTGGTTGCGCATATTACAGGTCAAAGTCGTCAAAAGTCGAGCGTCAGTGCTCAGTGTCAAATAAAGTGGAAGGCCTCCTCCGTTTCCCTATAATCAAACGCAAATGACAAATATCTGTCAGGGTATGGATTAGGAGATGGACAAGTAATACAATAGAAAATAGAGTTAATTAGTAGCGCTATGTCACTATGCTGGAATAAATGATTATTAATAGCTCTGCAGCGATATTATCTAAATGTTACCTACGAATCATAAAACAAATCAGTCTACGAGAACAATACAATGGAAAAGACACATTATTAGTAAAGAGTTTAACACTTACCAATGATATCTTTGTAGGGGATTAGATTACTACTCACGAAATGCCGCACGCAGTATCAACTTCACCTCGAACACAGCTCCTCCCAGCTCACAACACTCACCAACCTCCTAACTTAACTAGCTTTCCTCCTTGAGACTATAACGACCGAACCCTGTCATGTCCTAAGACCAACTGTCCTTCCTCAACACCCCCGCCAACTATCCAAAATCTGGGCTCGGTACTTTCCCACACTATTTTTTTGTAAACTTCGACTTAAAACACATTTTTCTATTTCTTAATTGCTTTTACGATTCACAGCTGGTTGCAATAACGCGCCCTCGCTTTAACTTTCTCAGAATTTGTAAAGAACTATGGGTTTCGATTGTCTAAACATTTCTTTCAAGCGACGACGGCTGCCATAAGTGGCCATTTGCGTGTGCCATTAAATAGAAATGGAATGGACTTCTAAGAGGTTCTAAACTATTTTACAATTGCAAAGAATTTGGATATCTTGTTATTTATTAGGGTAACGCGTCAAGCTGTCAGACCATAAAATTAAGATTTTATGTGTTTCTAAAGTGGGCCGAACCATATGCATGGTTTAAGAATAAATATAATATTCTGTTATTAAATAGGAATAAGTGACAGACAGTCACACCTATGATTTTCATAATAGTTTATAAGTGATATGCTTGCCGCGGGATCACCGGGGACATTTAAAAAGTTGTTATTAATTAGGTCAGGATCTGTGAAGTGTGAAGGTAGGTCTTGTCTGGGCTTATAGGGCATTAATGTGTATTTCAGATTTTTCCATAACAATTTAGGGTTTTTTATTTTATTATTTATGTTGTGCTTAAAATACGCAACTCTTTCATTGTACAATGAACTAATCACTAAGTGTTTTAGCTCTTTGTAATATATTTTCTTTGAATCGGCTTTCGTTTTCCTATAACTGCCAAGTGCTTCGTCACGTAAACGCATCATAACCTTGATTGTATCTGTGATCCACGGATACGACTTTTCCTTTACAGTACACGTCTTGATCGGTGCGTGAATATCAAACAGGGAAATTATATATGTGTTAAACACGTGCACCATATCGTTTACGTTGTTAAGCGACGAAATTGTTCGAAGGTTTAAAAACGATAAGTCTAAATTAAAACTTTCCGCGCACACATTTTTAAGAGGTCGAAATTTTATCAAATATGGTTTGACCTTGTCACGTTTAATGTGAAATTCACCAACTACAATAGAATGGCCGTTTAATGAACCAAAAGGTTCTACTGTTGTATTTCTTGCTCTTAGGTCAGTACATAGGCGATCGATGAGAGTTTCACTGGATGCTGTATAGTGGGTAGGAGTTGTGACCAACTGTGACAGACTGAGGCAATACAAAAACTCATTAATGTTTTTAGTTTTTATTCCATCCGTGTCTAATAAATTTACATTGAAATCGCCAAGTAACATGTAGTGGTCACAATTACCCAGTGAACTAATGGAATCCGTTATGGCATCTAGGAAAAGGACTAGGTCATGCCATGGTGGTCTGTAGGCTGTACCTATAGCAATTTTTTTGCCGTTCATTGAGATCGTTAACCACATTTGTTCGACGGATTCGAACCTTGGATCAATCGCACCAGTCCATGTTCGCGCGCTCAAACCTCGCCGCAGATAAAAGCCAACGCCCCCCCCACGACCCGAGCGCACACTCGCCGGCCGAGGCGTGTGGCGCAGTCGGTAGCCCGGCACCACTGGAGCGCGCCCCTCCTCGCCCGGTCGCAACCAAGTCTCGTTAATGGCCATAACGTCAAAACAATGCCTGTCGAGCGCACCAATCAAGTTATCATGACCTGTACCCAATGAACCAGCATTAAGAAAACCAACTTTAAGAAATTTTTCTCCTTTAGTCATCATTGCAATAATAAAAAACGATTGCGTCATTTAGAAATATCAATATTATCAGTGCACGTTCCGTAGTTTCAATTCTAATTTCAAATAATATTATTAGTCCAATTGTAAATATGTAAATATTGAAAATAATTAAATGTAAATATAAAAAAGGTTTTAAGCTGCGGTATGTAATTAATAGGTATGTAAAATCAAATAGTCGTTTTGTAATAAATAGGTGTAGATAAATATGTGTAGCGTTATAAAACTGTTTTACGTATAGTTGACAGAGGAACATGCTTAAAAAACCGAGAGTGAGGTGCGCCGCGAGACATACACCTAGCAATGTAAAAAATAATAGACAGTAGTAGCAACACAAACTTAACATTTTAGAAATGCTTACACGTACTACGAATTAACTTACTTTAAAAAACAGCGTGACAGTACAAGAAAGTATGAGTTTAATTATACACATAATTGGTTTAACAAAACAAAAAAAAACAAACGAAATGGTAATTTTAATGTGTGCTATTGCCACTGTTACCCAGCGCCGGTCCGAAGGTGCGCTGTAAGTCAGCCTCACAGCGGATGTGGCAAGTGGAGTCACCGGGTTTATTCCGGGCGAGAATACGGCCTCGTTTTGTCCATACGAATTGCCAACCGACCCGACTGCCGGCTTCCCGAGCACTCCGAAACAACTCTCTATTTACCTTCGTAAGGCGCTCATTCACGTAAAAGCGCGTCACAGGGCCCGCTATATCCAGGTCTGCAATAGTCATGCCGCGTCGCACTCGTGCACCCTCCAGCAGCTCGTCACGCAGGTCGCGGCGTGCGAGGTGCACTACGAGGAAGCGGGGGCGGGTCTCCACCGGCGCCATCGCCTGCGTAGCGTTAATGCGCCTACCTCCGACACGCTCGGCGTTTACAATGTCGCGCGCTTTGACTTTGAGGCCAATCTTAGATGCAACTAACATCGCCGTGTGGATTGGATTTTCACCATTGATCTCGGGTATGTTAGTGATCTGTATGTCATTTGCGAGTAGCTCCTGATCTCGGTCATTAATGTCGTTCCGCAGTTGTGATATCAAATCATTTACCTGTGACGATACTATGGGCTCAGTGTGTTTGTTTTCTAACACAGCAACTCTCTCCTCCAGATTACTCATCCTATCATTTGTAGCGTTAAGTGACGATCTTAGCTCGGAGAGATCATCACGGAACAGCTGGAATTCATTCCGCACCATCTTCAAAAAATCCTCCTTAAATATATTTAGCTCTGCCCTGAGGATGTCAAGGTTGAGCTCCCGTGTGATGTCAAGGGCTGTGCTGTTTATGGGGCTGGTGTCCATCAGGTTAACGAGGCTTTCCTCGTGTGCTGCCGGTATTGGTGTACGGGTCCTTACCGGCGTTTCAGCCTGGTTGTCCCTCACCAGGTTCTTATTACACTCGGGACAGTGCCAGGGGGTCGTTAAAGGACCGGTATTCTGTATACTCACGCACCCTCGATGGTACCAAGACCTACATTTAGTGCAATTAGCTGCTTCCGTCAACGACAAAAACTTGCCACAGGCACCGCACTTAGCCATGGTAATTTGCTTATGATGATTTTGTGCAATCGATCAAAACAAGTAGTACACCGATAAGGCAACAGATGGCGCTATTTCAGAAACACGTTTATGGCGGTTTTCACGGTGTTTATGGTACGGATAGACACCATAAGCTAAGCAATGTATCTGTATAACCGGGGCGCACACACCAAAGTTTGCTCACAGTTTGTTTCCCGTCTACGAATAAAACACTGTTTATTTTGCTTCGAGTATCAGGTACTTTAGTATTCTTGGGGATCGATAAAACGTTTTTAGATTTTATTATATTTAACACAGCACATAAACACTGACAAATGTTAATACTAGTAGGTAGCACTTAGAGGTGTATTTTTATAATAAACTTTTGCAGAACAAACTTGTGTTTTTATTTATTTCGCGAGAAGTACACAGAGACTTTATGTCTGATTGACATCCGTGACGTCATTTTCTAAGTCTATAATAAGTTGCCCTCTTCTTTACTAGATTTACCTTTTAATGCGTTTAAGGCTCAAGTAAAATCCGACCTTTATTCAAAAGAATATTATTCCATTAACGACTACTTAAACGATAAGAACTGTTGGTCGCTGTGATTAACTCAAGACAATGTTCGTGTTCTTTCTCCAGAATCAGCTTACCTACTGACAGGGTAAATGAGTTCATATATTTGTTTTATTTTATTTTATTTGACTGTATAAGTCGATTATTTTGTTATCTTCATTTATTATTGACATGATCTACTCATTACAATGTTTTTTAATGAGCTGTATTGCAATATGTGGTTAGCTAGCGACCTCGACAGTTAATAATATTATTCTTGCCTGAGCAACCGGCAGCAAGTTCGTCCCTTAGATGGCACTGCTTGCGGTAGCGTCGGGGGTCGGGTTTCCTCCTTCCCTCAAATATGGCGAGGGAGGTAATGGCTGACCTTTGCGTTATGCTCGTGAACGGGTGCTGCTTGTGGTGACTGGTCGTCTTGCTGTCTATGGTTTTGTTACTGTTACAGTAATTGTTATGTTAATTTATTTTACTTTGATGGTCGTAGTTATCATATATTTATTTTATCTGTTTGTATAATAAATCCAGTATTGCATATGTATTTATGTTTTAAGTTTTATTTATATTAATTTTTGTATTTTTTTTTTTTTGTATTGGCATACGAGTGTCTAGCTGACGTGTGGCAATTAATTTAATGTTTTGGTAATGCTTACAATTGTTTAGAATCCAGTTCTTCTAACAGATCAGACAGCTGTGCTGCTGGGGAGTTTGTTGCACCACTTCTTCTTCCCAGCTAAAGCACTAGGAAGTGGTGACGGGCGGGCGTTTTGGGGGACTATCTTATGTAATTTTGACGTTCGAAAAGTGCTGATTCTCAGCCTAATTTGAATAAATGACTTTTGATTTGATTTGATTTGATGTTTCTATGTTCCATCATATTTTGTCAACACCTGGCTCCGGAGCTGCTTATAATTTAATTAGGCAGGGCAATCTTTGTCTCACGTCTTGTGGTTGGCTTGTTTTTTAAAGCGTGAACATGTAGCACATTTTGGCGGATTGGCTTTCTTTGCGCAGTCTTGCATTGCGTGCCACTCTTCACCGCAGTGTCCAAATGTGGGGGCAGCAACTTTTTATGTTTTGGCTGCACGACGGTACTGCTGGCACTTGTAACATCTAGTTATCAGGGTGAAGTCTATTACAGGGCAGGACGTCCAATATATGAATAATCTGTCCTGTGTGATGAGGGCCTTACGAATGATGGCTGGAACTTCTAGAATATAGTTGCAATTTTCAACATCTGTCCTGCCAGATTTGTGGCTCAATTTTATTGAGGTCAAAAATGTATCTTGGAACATAGTCGGCAGCTTCTCTGTCAAGTTTTGTTCATAAATATATTTATAAACCTCATTTTCAGCCATTGATGTGGGTACTCCTATAACTATAATGCGAGGTTTGCGCTTTTGAGGTTCGGCGACGGTAAGCCCCGACGAAGCGCGTTGGACTGTTTGCTTGAGCATATCTAGGTCATCTTTGGTCTCAGTGCTGATAATTAATCAGTCCTCCTTTTCCAATTTTGCGGTCGCCTCGTACTTTCAGTTTCATTTCTTGGACCATGTTCTTGGTTTCGTCACTAGTCTTTGAGTTATCACAGGGATAAATCGCCACAGAGCTAAAAGTATTAGGACGAACAAAGCTGTTAGAGCCCTTCTTCACCATATCTGCAAACGATGTAGTCGCCGCACCCTGCTTCGTACAGGACTCCTGAATCTTTCGGTTCATCTCCGTTAGGCAGTCCGATAGGTCCCGAGCTTCAGTCATGGTTATAAGGGAGGTATGGGTTTGAATTGCTTTTTGCTTAAGCGATTGGTATTGGACAGCCATTTGCGAAACTCTATGTCCAACTTTTCCGCAAAGAGTGCTTATTTTAACTTCTGCTCAGCTTTCTTTCGGAAGTTATAGCACAGACCTCATTGAGACACTGCTCAATAGATCCATCATTTTTCACTCAATAAATTTCATCTTGGTCTGGTATTGGTTGTCGGGGTGGAGTCGGTGCCGGGGTTAGTACTGGGGCCGGTGTCGGTGGAGGGCTGCGCCGCTTCATCGCGCTCCGATTAAATGGGCTGACTTCCATGCAACAGAATATTTTAACAAATAATCCCGTCAGTTCAATATTACGACTTGTCACTTAAATATTTCTCCGTATCGCACGCTACACTAAAACTTGGTCACTTATTTTGAAAACGTTATTTTATTTTATTTTTTAAATGCATTGATATGCACGTCTGTATTCTTTGAACGTCTACAAGTGAATGGCCATTTATTGAGCTAAAGGGCTCAGAAGATACCCCTTTTTGGTTGAGATTACTACAGGCAAGGTCGATCAATGTTTCGCTGTGGTCTGTAAAATGGGTGGGTGAACTTACTAATTATTTTAGGCTCAAGCTATTCAGAAAGTCACATACTTTCTTAGTTTGCCCACTAGCATTCAGTAAGTTAACATTGAAGTCGCCGAGCAGCATGTAGTGATTACATTTTACTATGGAGGTAAGGGAGTCGGTTATGGCGTCAAGAAAGAGATCCAAGTCGAAGCGTGGAGGCCAATACGCTTTACCTGTAGCAATTTTATTTCCATTTAGTGTAAGGGTAATCCACATTTGTTCGACAGTGCCGTATCTAGGGTCAATTGGGGAGGACCAAGTACGAGCGGTCAGGCCGCGTTTAAGATAAAAACCCACACCATAAAATAATTACAGTTTAAGAACTACAAAAAATGTTTGGACAATTTAAGTCAGAATCGATATTATCATCGAATTTTTTCTATTTATTATTATTATTTATTTATTTATATATGCTTTATTGTACACCACAAAAGGACATAACAAAAAAAAAACATACTAAAAACATACAATGGGCGGCCTTATCGCTTTCTGCGATCTCTTTTATTTATTTTTATCCTTATTTTGCTAAATTTTTAAATATTTTTATGAAAACTTAAAAACAAACATTTAAAAATATAAAAAAATAGTGGTCCGCCGGTAGCGGGAGCAGGGTCCAAGCTACTGGTGGTTAGGGCTCCAGAGACAGGAACCTCCTCACAATGCGAGCCGTATCGAAGAGTACTGCTTTCTGAATCAGGACTTTGAATGTTTCAGTTACCTTCAGTAGCTCGATCATTTGCAATTTGTTGGGGGCAAAGATTTTCAAGTCATCCATAAACAGAAGGTGAGATATGACCTGAATCCTCCTCCTCCATCCATTTTGAGAGGCAGACATAATCGAGTTACTGTCAATGTGTGTTTTAATTTTCGCTCGCAAAATGGATGTAAGAAGTTTATAGATCGTCGACAAACACGTGATCGGTCTATAATTCTTGGGTCCGTGGGACTTCCTGACTTATGGAGCAGGTGAGTAACGCCTGTTGATAGAAACTGCGGTAGACTGAGATGACAGGCTAGTATGCGAACTAATTAGCCATTTCAACCAAAAGTTGTGCAATCCATCCGGCCCTGGCGATTTTCAATTCGGTAACGGACGGACTGCTCTGGCAACGTCTGCTGGCGTAATTAGGACTGTTTCCATTGTTGGTATAGTTTCACACACTCGCTCGACATCCTGCATCCAGTCAGCCTCAGTGTGACAGACGGGTACTGACCAGATGCTGCGCCAGAATGCACTTGTGGCGGCATCATCTGGGCAGCACAAGTCTGTCAAATTTTGTTCAGGTCGCTCCCAAGCTCTATATACCCACCTTTCATCGCTCTGGAACATGCGATTCTGCGTGTATCGATCAACCCGCCGCTTATACCGCCGAATACGGCTCGCCCATGCACAAATTTTCTGCTTCAGGAAGTCGATGCGCTCTGTGACACGGGACATGTATTCTCGAGGGCTTATTTCAGTCCTCGAAAATGCCCGCCTCACAAAGCGCATCACTCGTGGTCTTGTATTGCCCTCCCTGAAACAGTATAGTTTGCCTATGAGTACCCTGGCCCCATCGATACGACGCTCAATCCTGCATTGCCAGGCTGGTACGGATGGTTTTGGTCGAGCAGCCCCGTCACAGTTTGGAAACTTGATGTTAGCTTAACGACATGCCGCAACAGCCGCGCAATACAGGATCGAGTGTGTATCAACGAGATCCTCGCTGCTCTCGAACACATTCTTAAGTTGCGAGTCCGGGGCACACACCGGTAATCGCGGTTTAAGTTCGCTCGGAGTGGATCTATACTCGCGAAACGCATCTTCCAGCGCGCTCCTCAATCGGTCGTTGCATTGGCTACTTACTGTGGTAACCCTATCATCTTCTTCTTCAACACCATGATTGGACCGCGGTAGATCAATGGTTGACGCTTGTACCGCGGTTTGTGCCGGAGTTGAGACGATAAGGTTGCTCAGTATCTCTGAGCGCAGCCTATCAAGTGCGGCATCGTCCAACCTGTGATTGCGTTGGATGACCCGCACCTGATCCGACAGTCGTTGGGCCGAGACGCTGACGGTTGGTTCTAGTTCCTGAAAAAGAGACAGCATCCTATCACGGTACGCAGTGAGGTGAGTTCTCATGCGCTGCACACAACCACCGGCAGCGCGGACCCGATTATTATAGCATTTATTTCGGGCTTCGCCCATAGTGTTAGTAACAATGGTCTTAAAAACTAGTGTTAGTAGACATACAAGTTATAGAGTATGAAGTTTCATCCAATGTCGCAGAATTGGAGACTCCCATCTAAATAAAAATCATCATCATCTAAATTCAAGTAATCAGTGCATGAGAACTGTCAGTATTTGCCAAAATTGCTTTACAGTCCAGAATTTAACAAAATATTCAACATTCTTAAAATATTTTTTGTATAACACTGACCAATGCCGTTGATAGCACAATAGATTCCCAGTCAGTACCGCCGGAAACGTACACCGCCCTGTGACATCACTTATTATATAGAACAGAATATATAAAGTACCTGTATGTGCAAAACAAATTAATGAAGGGATCAAACTGTTAACATCCAGAGAAGTAATAGGTAAACAAAACAAGCTTACAGAACGCGTTCGGATGTGATACAAACCTACCATTACCCAAAAATCCTGCAGATGTCGACTTCACATATAATTCGTTCCTGCTTTTTGGTGATCCTCTCTGCGAGCTAAGATTCTCCCCTCCCTTGTCCACACGTACTAAAATTTGTTTTGAGTCCTTGCAAGATAAAATAACTGGCGGTTTGTCCGAGTTAGACGTTCGTTAACATAAACTCGGTGCGGCGCGGCAGCCCAGTGATATCAAGGTCACCTGCACTCAAACCTCGGCGAACTCGAGCTGCGCGCGTAGTGCGTCGCGCGTGGCGCCCCCTTCGAAGAACACGGACTTACACCGCGGTCGCTGTGCAGCGGGGTCGGCAGAAATGGAGCCGTTAGAAGTTTCTACTCGATTACGCCGCGTAATTCCGACTCGCTCAGCATGAACTACGTCCCTCGCGTCAATGACGACACCAAGCTTTATGGTGAAAACCTTAACGAGGTGTAGGGCACTCTCGTCCTTAGTCTCCGGTATTCCGGTCACCTCATTGTCGTTGAGCAGGAGTTCCTGATCGTTTAATTGGCATTTCAGTTCAGACCAACTTGACGTCCGTGACGTCACACACTGAGTGAACTATGTAGTTGATGTACAGCCACAGTCACATCTAAAATAGTGTCTCCACCTTACTGGCTATTTTGGTCTGATTATTGAATGAGACATACATGCTTTTCTGCCTCAGGATTATAATCAAGCCTGATCAAGTCATACATTGCGCATTGCTCGAATACGAAAACATCGTTTGTCTGACGAAGGTGATCAGACAGTTAAAGAGTGCAGAAACTACTGTCATTATAATGATTTTGAGTACGCATATCACAACCGAATATTTGTCTATCCTTTATTTATATATAACCATAAAAATAACATTTAAAAATATTTTCTAAAAATGGAATGAAAAAAAATTTAAATTATAAAAGCATATCCGGTATCAGGATCCGAGATACTGATGGCCAGGGATCCAGACAACAGAACCTCCTAACAATCTTGTGTGACCTGGGCTGATTGCTGATGGAGTTCAACCTCGCGAGTCTAGCCAACACACATGATTCGTTGAATATTATTATTTTTGCATAACCGCACTACCAGATTAATAATAGTAATAGTAATTTATTTCCAAATCTTCAGTACACGTTACATCAGTGAAAACTCAACCCCTGAACTAGGACTTCCTGTATGACAGGGGTCGAGGATTTCTCCAGTTACATTGATCAGCATAAGAAGGCTTAGACGAAATACATTGTAGTGTTTTTTTTTTTAAATGAAATGAGTTTATTTTAATAATTCTGTTTTATAATAGATTAGGGGTAGTATGTGTAGGATGAGATGTGTGATGGGTATGTAGGTGTAGGTGTGTGAATGTGTGTGTACTCTGTGTCTGTCCACTAGGTGAGAACTCACTCTCTTCACTCCTCAGTGAACTCTTCAGTGGTTCATATGATTCGTTTTGACGAGTTTGACGAGGGGAGACGTCACGGATGACAATCAGTCAAAAGCTCTCTGTGTACTTCTCGCGAATAAATAAAATACAAAAGTTTGATTCGCATAAGTCTATTGTGAAAATACGTGTACAAGTGCGATTTATATGTAAAACTATTATCCGTTTATGTGCTGTGTTTAATCTATTAAACTTTAAAACCGTTTCATCGAACTCTTTAAGTACCCGAAACCCGAGGTAAATAAACAGTATTTTATTAATGAACGGGAAACATTCAGTGACCTAACTTTAGTGTTTGCGCACCTTTACGCCGATACCTGCGTTCTAGTTATGGTGTCTATAACAAACCTAAACACCGTGAAAACTGCCATAAACTTATTTCTTTAAAAAGCGCCATCTGTTGTCTAATCGTTGAACTTTGTGGAAAGATCGATTGCAAAAATAGACAATTAATTTCTTTTTATTTCACCATGGCTAAAGTGCGGTGGTTGTGGCAAGTTTCTTTCGTCAACAGGGGCCGCTAATTGCAGCAAGTGTAGATCTTGGTGCCATCGAGCGTGCGTGGGCATCCAGAATACAGGCCCTATAACGACCCCCTGGCACTGTCCGCAGTGTGACCTGCGCGGAAACGCCGGTAAGGTCACGGGTACCAGCGCCAGCTGTACACGAGCAAAGCCTCGTAAACCTGACGGACACCAGCCCTATAAACAGCACAGCACTAGACGCCACACAGGAACTCAGCCTAGACATCCTCAGAGCAGAGCTAAGCTTATTTAAAGAAGACTTTTTGAAGACGGTGCGTGATGAATTCCAGCTGCTCCGTGATGATCTGTCGGAGCTAAGGTCCTCCCTAAACGCCACTAATGATAGGATGACTAATTTGGAGGAGCGAGTGGCTGTATTAGAGCATAAACAGACTCCGTCGCATTTTACAGATCCAAATCTAATTAACGGTACTTTTTTTATAGTTCCCGGTAACCCCATTGCAAGCACGAAACATATAACTTATTTTGAGAACCGACTTGATGAAGAAATTTTCACAATCAATCCTGTGGAACAGAATGACATCTCTCGTATAATATCCAATCTTAAAAGTAACGTCGAAGGCTATGACAACATTACCCTTGACATGCTAAACATGATTCTACCATACGCACTAAGTACTGTAACTGACATTATAAACTGCTCAATTGTATCGTCAACGTTGCCTGACCAATGTAAAATTGCTTCCGTACTTACCCAAAAATGCCAATCCAGTTGAAGTAAAAGACCTAATAGCATTTTACCGTGTCTTTCTAAAGTTTTAGAGAACGTCGTCAGCCACCAATTAACGCATTTTCTGGAACAAAATTGCGTGTTGCCGGACTTACAGTCTGGTTTCAGAAAACAGCGCAGTACTGCCACTGCCTTACTAGATGTGACTGATAATATATTATCAGCCCAAGATAAAGGAATGTGTTCTTTGCTGGTCTTGCTAGATTTTTCCCGGGCATTTGACGCAATAAATATCCCGTTATTACTATCGAAGCAAAATTTTTACGGATTTGACCCCAGCGCTACGCAATGGTTCCGCAGCTACCGTAGTGATGGAAAACAACTTGTGGATCTACGTTTGGGTGACGGCACTGCTCTTACATCGTCTCTTACTTCAATTGAAAGAGGGGTTCCGCAGGGATCTATATTAGGCCCAATCATGTTTATTTTGTACTGTGCAGATATTATTAAATGCCTCCAGAGATGTAAGTACCACATATACGCTGATGACGTCCAAATTTATATATCGTTCAGTCCAAATGAATACGACAGTGCCATTAAAGATTTAAACGATGACCTTCGTAGAATCGTCGCCTGGTCTGAGGAGAATTGCCTGTCTCTAAACCCAATCAAAACAAAATATATTGTATTTGGCACGAGACAGCAACTATCTAAACTACCAGCAACTTTTCACCTGGAGCTAATGGGCGAGCCAATTGACAGAGTTTATGAAACGCGGAATCTTGGTCTTAACATAGACAAAGATCTTCGTTTCGAAAAACATGTGGCTGACTCGGTAAGAAACTGTTTCTACCGCCTGAAAGTTCTGTACAAGATTAGGCCGTACTTGTCCGAAACACTACGGGAACAGCTTGTTGAAACCCTGGTTTTGTCTAGGCTAAACTACGCAGATACAGTCTACGGCCCACGCCTATTGGCTCGCACAGATCGGCTTATTCAAAGGGTCCAAAACGCTTGTGCTCGGTTTTGCTATAAAATTCCGCCCAGAAGTCATGTAACTCCATTTTTAAATGGACATTTATCATTGAAAATTAAATCAAGACGCAAACTACACTTGGCGTGCCTTCTGTTCGGTGTAGTTAAATACCAAAAACCGGACTATCTGTACGACAAGTTAAGTTGGATAGCTAGTAGATAGTACAGCCGCTTTTAGAGGTAGCTTCCGTTATGTGGCTTCAAAAGTGTGGAATAACCTGCCACCACCTATTCGAACAATTACCACGATCGACACATTTAGAAGACGTCTACGACAATACCTCATTGAAGCTAGACATGATCAACTTAAATATTTCAATAATATGATCCTTAATAATTAATTATTTACAACAGTGCTTTTGTTTCTTGTGTAAACATACCATTTTTTCTTTCTTTTCATAAACACCACTATATTATTATGTATAATTATTTTTAAACAATCACCTATTCTGTTTTATGATTACTTATTACACATATCTACCGTTATTTTATTTATATGTTTAAACACACGATAAGAACTGATTTACATCCGAAAGACGTCCTCGTTGGGTCTAGTTGAAAACCAGCGTCAGGCACTTGGTTGTCTGGCATTTTATGCTGAACTGGGCCTATATGGCGCAGCCGTGAGGCACACAATACTATTTTCTTCTGTTTTGTTTTGTTTGGCGTGAATATTGTGTGCCTTAACCTGGGTCAAATAAATTTATTTTCTTTCTTTCTTTCTCTAGTTGAATAGATTCGGAAGGGTCTGATGATGGAGTCAGGAGGTTGATAGTGGAATCCATCAGTGGCTAATAGTAATCCCCACAAGTTTTTGCTCAGACATATTTTTTCGTTGGCTATGAAGAAAGTATCTGCTGACGTGTAAGAAAACCTTTTTGACCCGTCTATGCTGGAGTAATGGTTAAAATGTCTGTGTTATATCAGTACAATATCACCCCTCATAAAGCATAATCATGATAGTGATGTTTGCGGGCGTCACTTCAATTTTATTTAAACTCAATCGTCAGAAACTGGTTACTGACAATGTAAATAACGCCCTCGCTAAAGTAGTTAACGGGTTTAATTTTCGTAGTCTTCACATGATCTGACCAAGATTATGTCTGGACTTTAAAAGAGACTGTGACTTCTGAGTTTCTTTCGGCCTTTCTTCTCAGAGTAGTGCTATAGG
Organism: Dasypolia templi; assembly: GCA_963555695.1. Taxonomy (NCBI): domain Eukaryota; kingdom Metazoa; phylum Arthropoda; class Insecta; order Lepidoptera; family Noctuidae; genus Dasypolia; species Dasypolia templi. Next base: position 2,947,062 of record OY743137.1, on the reverse strand, counting down.
AAACGCCGACCTTATCTAGTATTAAAAAAAATGTTTGACGTGTCAAAGTTTTTGTACAAACCCACTTACAGAAATAAAATTATTTATCATTTATATAGTTTATAAAGAAATGGCTTTATAATGAAAAGACGGTAAATATCTTGATTATCGATGCGTGTGTTAAATGTCAGAAATTGTATTATATTTGTTTTTGTAATTTAATTTTTTTTGTTATTTTTATCTAGCCAATTGATTGCATCGTCATCTTAAATTTTACATAATATTTATTTTTACTGACACTTTTAATAATTAATGTCGTGTCATCAGCGAACAGTGTTAAGCAATAGGAAAAGAAGTGGGGATATGATACCGGGTAATATCATTCTTATTTCTACACATTGTCGTCTTTCGGCAAGATAGCTTTTGATCCATTCGTTAGCGTTTCCACGGATTCCATAATAACAAAGTTTTGAGAGCATTGTTTTTTAGGCAGACGAAGTCGAACCCGTGGTCATGTCTAGAAAGACAGACTATTTTGAACGCAAAAGTAAGAATTTCGAAGCGGAAGAGCTGCCTTCTTCTTCTTGATCTTAAACCGAGTTGTACGTTTTTATGAATGCCACAAGTCGTCAAAAGTTCTCTATTTTAATATACATGACTTTCTCAAAAACTTTCGATGAAATGGGGTTATTGGTCGATAATAGTTCAGATCCGTTTTCATACCTTTCTCACAAAGGTGTTTTATTATTGCCATTTTAAGAAGTTTAGGGAATAGTCCTTCTGTTAGGGACAGGTTTATTATATTAGTTGAAGGGGAAACTAAACACTAACTGTGAGGTTAATTAATTTTCCAATTTTTGTTTACCAACATCAACGCCGGAGTGCAGTAACTGCCGAAATGACCGCGTGCACGACGCAGTAATTGTAAAATGGTGCGATTTTGTGGAAAATCGCATTCTTCCTCGAATAGTGCTCAGGGCGCACACCACTCATTAGTTGTATTACAAAAACACTCAATGTTTAACAATGCAAGTTTTATTTTTATGCTCGAATAGACTAAAGATTTTATAAAATGATGAAGATAAGTACAAATTTCTGTATTGTTATAGCGCAGTCATTGCTAAGATATATTTTTAAGGCGTGTTACTAATAATGATTTCAATACACATTATGAACTTACATACGTAAAGTTAACAATCGCGTTCCTACCCAAGGGCATAGGTTCCGGGAAGATTGGAAGAGTGAAACTCCATGAAAATAGGCTGGTTATTGAGGATGCACGAGCTGTAGCACTTTCTTTTAGGATTCCCGTCTTACATCATCAGCATCATAAGGTCCAGGTCGGCTGCGACTGTTTTTTAGAGGTCTGTGAAAATTATTGGGAAGTTAGATCATCTTTGTCGCATTTGAGGGTTCTTTAAGTTTAATCAGTTGATGCTGGTTCCAATGGAAACATAAGCTACCTAGACACGATCCTGGCAAAAGCAAGTTTTTTGAATAACGTCTCTGACCTCGGTCAATTATTAAGAAACAATCATGATGTATAAAAAGAGGAATGCAGAGACGATAATCGTATGTCTTTAAAAGAAAATTCGTCCTCGGTGTTCACCTGAATCTATTTTTAAAATAAAAGACCCATAAAAGCCCACGTTTTTTTTTGTAACGTTTTCTCTTACCTCCTAGTTTGAGATGAAGAAGCTGTCAAGCGTCCCGTTTCTAACTTCCTAAGCTTTTAAGATGTAGGAAAGCTGGATTCTTGACTTATTTTATATTTACTTCTCTCGCAGTCTAAAATACTTCCACGAAATGTTTTTCTTCCATGAAGTTTTCTGGTAGCTGAACGGTCAAATATAACTCGATAAGTTAGTGTTGATGGCGATTGGCGACACTACGTCTTTATGATTTAGAGTGACCACTAGCTTTTTCACTGTCTGATGATGACGGACATGAAACAACTCGAAGTGCATATATAGCGTAGCCGACAGTTGTTGTTTGTTGATGATCTTTATGTAACCATTACTGCTGTACCTTGGTTAAAATAAACATAGTATCCACATATTCCGAACAAAGCTGTTTATGCTTGTCCGCTAGTTCATATGGACGGTGACGGTTGCACTTTTCTCATGAAATAATAAATCCAAACTGCGCTAAGCACATACATGTTTAGTTATTACGTTAACTCAAAGTATTTATACACGAAAAGCCATGATTTTGTTAAACCCACGATGCCACCAAAAGTTTTGTAATTTACATAAGATTTCATTGATTTCCATATCTCTTGTTATCTTGAAAACTGTTAGTTTAAGAGTTGTGTTGTAGTAGCTTGTGGTATCAACTATCTGTAATGCAGATTATTAATTGAATTGGCGGCAGACATTGGATTTGTTATGTGATTTGGTCGTTTTTGGTTTGTTGTTATTATGCAGAAGCTGTTGTTGTAGCTTTAATAGCGGTAGTGGCTTCAGTAACGGCCGTGGTAGTCGTTGTAACAGTGCCGTCAGCAATCGCAAACAATAAATCAATTGCCTCTTTCACTGTCCTGGAAAGAAGTTCCAGTTCGCTGTTATCAAGTTTTACTTTTTTTGAAATAATTTCCATATTTTTTTTGTGAATTTCTTCTTTGACGTTTTCTAGTTTGGTGTGAATAATTTTCGCATTCTTGAGAATTCCTTCCACTTGCTTGCAGATTTCTTTATGGATGTCTTCAACTTCCTTTTTACTTAGTTTTTTTGTCAAGAAGGCATTCGCTTTGCTTAGGAAATCTTCATTGCCCTTTTTCAATACGTTGTGAAATTTTCCCAGAGTAACTATTAAGGGTTCCACTGTCTTATCCAAGACATTTTTGGCAACGGGCACCGTTCCGTGAACCAATTTTTTGCCATTTTGCAATGTCGCCGACACGACACCAAGTAAACGCTTCCGTATAGGTTTAAGGTGTTCAACGGTATCTGTAAAAAAAAAACAATAGTATTTGTAGTAGTCCTATCAGCGTTTGCACTTTTCCTACGCCCACCCTTCAGATGCACCTTGCAGTTGCAGGTCGCATCTTAGAAACTTCCTTAACACCCCTCCCCACTCCATCGACTTCTACTCCTACTCCTTTACTGTCCACGCGGTGCCGTTGTAGAATTCAGTTCTGCCTGACTTTAGGGACCACCAATCTGTTACAGTATTTAAAAAATTATGAAAGAACACTATCTTGCCACTTTGTCATAGTTGCGCATGTATTCGTTAATTTAAACTACAATATAGTTTATCATATGTTTGGGATTTTTATTTTAGAAACATGTATGTATGCTCATATTATTTGTTTTATTTTATTAAGTGAACTGTTTTTTATTATTCACATGTTACATTCTGTCATATATTTCTGTCGTACATTCTCATTATCTACTTTCATCACGCAGGTATGGAAGAGATATTTTAACAAATTCACCTTTTTATAAAATTTCCTTTTCTTTTCTTCGTCTGTTTATATGTGTAAATCTAATCACTAATAATAAAGCCGAAGACTTTATCTATTTCTCTTTTTAAACACACGCTAATCTATGGAACTGTCCAAAAGCTTTGAAAAAAAACTTTTTGCATATCCACTTGATTACGCTAGGACCCTAAGAAGTGAGCAAAAGCAAAAAAAAAACAGAAACATGCTGAGGGAAAACGAAGTTATAGCACGTGTTGGCGATGCGATGCAACAGGGTCAGTCTAGGGAACAAGAAATTTCACGCAAATGAAAGTGTAGATGGGGTAGTCCACTGCGTCACATGGCCACGACCTAGTACCGTGGCAATGTCACAAAGCTTCGAATCAACGGGCAAAACCAAGGCTCACTTCAGTCATGGTGTACACCATCTTCAATACAATTTCCTCGTACACGACACATTGAATCTGCATTGACGGTTATATTTTATTAGCAGTCTCCAGCTGCTTTAGCGAACCGAGCATCATCGGATTTCTATATTATTATGTGGTGCTTCTTAAAATATGGCGTATCTTAAGATCAATATGGAATCAGGTACATTTGTTTTGTCGTTCTAAAGAAATGTTACTTGATTGACAAGAAGGAAGAACAAACCGACGCAAGACGTCCCCTTTACTTCCACAGATAAAGAAGTTGCAAATTGAAAAGCTGCGATGGGTTACAAGCTGCGATGAGTTACAACTTTGCCAAATTGGGATAACTCAAACAGATACCGTGTTGTACCTGCTCTTATCCCACTCCATATAGGTACAAACAGAACCGAGTTTACTGACCGTGATGTTCAAGCGGCCAAGCTGTGGTTAAAGCTAAATAAATGTTTGCTCGACACTAGAGTTTGGAAAATCCAAGACTTGCTTACAATGAATTGAGAGTTTACCAAACCTCACTGGGCCCGCGTGGTAAATTACGGTCCGCTCCCTCTCACAAAGTTTGTGTCCCAGCAGTAGGAAGGCTGGTGGCTGGTATGCTACATAAGAGTTTCTCGAAAGCGATGCGATGGTGGTAACCGCTTAAAAAGTTGCGTCTGGCAGTCTCACGTAACAAGTTACATTAATATGGATACGGTACTCTTTAAAATCCTTTCTAATGATAATATATGGATCTCTAAAGTCCCAAGACCCTCCCAGGAGATGCGAAATAGGTCTATTTGATATTACATTAGGCGGTGTGATCGTATGCGGCTGCTGCTCTTTTGAATAAACAAAAAACTTTGGCAAAAAAGTTAACTAATGCATATATAGTATTACTGTTCTTTTCAAGAAATTCTTTTCAACCATGCCGGAGCCTTTGATTGTGTAGTCTGTAATTAATTGGCTTCTTGATCTTACGACTCAGTCATATCTTATTCTTAATCATAATCATCATTTATTGCATTCATGTAGTTTATAAGTTGTTACAAGTATAGTGAGGTTTCATACAGGAACCCTGGCATTCGCCCAGGGCAGAGCAATATAAATACACAGTTTAAAGTTCAACGGTGTCACAATAATAAACATACCACTGTGCTTATACAAAAATATTGATTTTGTTTATTTTAGGTGTCCATCATTTATTATTTCTTCAAGTTAAGCTGGCTATAAGACCCAAACTCTAGGCATATTGGTACGATCAAACAAAAGGGCATTTCTTGTTAAATACCACTTATTGTGAAATAAACATATTTAATCATGATTCTTCCTCTTGCATGCTCTCTATCTTCCTCCTGGCCGAAATTCTGTCACGACGGTCAACATACTTAACACTTCACTTTTTGGCAATTAATACTGAATTCATAATTATTAATGAGGCGTTGATGCAGATCTGCGAAGCATCCATACTACGCGTCCACACACAGTCCGCAAGACGCCAACTGTTTTGGTGGTCCGCCGAGATCGAGCGGTTGCGTCGCGTGTGTGGAGGAGACGTCGATGGGATCTCGATGAGGAAACCGCGCTACACGAGGTGTACCGCGCGGCGAAGAAGTCGCTGGAGCAAGCCAGGAAAGAACTGCTGCAGACCCTATATTTCGATCCGCGGGGGCGCCCTTACCGTTCGATCCGAGAGAAACTTCGTCCCTGCAACTTGCGCATCGGCCGGATCTCACGCCTACTCGAGACTTCATTTAAGGCGCGAGGTGGTCAAGACACGGGATGAGATCACGCTGCGCTGGTCGAAGCTCCGTCAGGTCATGGTGGTGTAATGGTGGGAGAGGCTTTTGCACTCTACCGCCGCCTGCCGGCCTGGATACAATCGAGGCGGTCCGGCCAGTGCTCAACGACTGGTTCGAAAGGTAGCACGGCTCCCTGACGTTTCAGGAGACACAAGTGCTTGTGTTGCATGAGCAGGGAGCCGGACGCTCGGTGCCATCATTGCGTCCATTATCTGGAGGTCACGTGTTTATATGTTTTTGACAATGATTGTTGCTGAGATGAAATTGCGACTGGAACTTGAACGTTTTGAAGAGACGAGAGCCCGAGAGAGATTTGAAAACCAATTTATGTACTTAAAGTACATAAATTGGTTTTCAAATCTCTCTCCGTTGTGTCGAAAAAACTAAATAACAGTCATCTTGGACGTACCATACGTTCGGGTTGGTATTAATCGGCAGACCAGGCGGTAAAAACCAACTGCATCATGCCAATCAGTGAAGGTAGATTCGGAACGGAGTTTTCAGATCGGGACGAGCCGAATGAAAGGCGAATGTTAAATGTTTCGGGTCGGCTAACAAAGCCGGCGTTCAACAAATCAGCAGAAATTAATGTGACCAGAACAAGCACTGTAGCAGGCCTTAGGTCCACGGAGGACCTATTTAAAATAAACCAAGGATCTGAATAACATGGCATATGTATTCAAAAAGCTCCTAGAATAATGATATCACCACAAAAAGAGTTGCACTATGAAGTACCAAACAAAAGCTTGTCCAAACATTAAAACCCCACCAAGTGTAAAATAACTTTAATTTCGAAAGACGGTGGCATAAACCGAAAATACTAAACCAAAGACAATAACTTTCGTACTTTCATTGAAGCTAACTCAAAAACTGTTCAAGTAAAGTAAATATCTAACATTGATAGGGGACCACCGCGCGAGGACAACAAGATGTGGGCTAACGCACAAGTTCCGAACTCCGTCCGTGAGTTCAATGCTTTAAGACTCGATCGCCGATTTTAGGGTTACGGTTCTGCTGTATTAAAATAACCATTAAACTACGTAATTAAATATGTACATTTTTGAAATCGTAGGTGTACCTGCAAAGGTTTTCTACGTTGAATTCTTATAAGTCAACACGTATCTAATATTCATAGTAATATAACATCACTCGAGTTAAGGTTGTAACTGGTGTTTTGATTCCGGAGAAGAGATCTTTTAAGAAATATCTTTGAATTGACAATTACCACTGCCCGGGCTTCTAGGGCATGCCAGTTTCCTCACCATTATCTTTACCGTTCTCAGAGCAGTGGTGATGAAATTAAATACACAAAGTTGTTGCCTGGGATTAAACTCACGATGGCATTTCACGGTTTCACTGTGAGGAAACCGACATGTCCTAGAACCCAATATTCGAAGACATGTGACATCCGCCATCCCCCAGTAGGCCCCAGTGGTGGATTATGGCCCCCTCCTTCACAGAGAGGAAGTCTGTGTCCCAGCAGTGGGAGCATTATCGGCAGATTATACTGTACGTGCGCCTATGCACGCACTCGGAGCGAGCAAGATTTAGACGGAGTACCAATACCATATATATAATCCTCTTCACCGTATCCGGTGACAGCGATTCATACTAAATTCCTTTCCTTACATGAGCTCTCTGATGACTACCCAAGCCAATGATGGTCCGGTCACACCGTGTACAGAAGTCCTTATCAGCAACATTAGCTTTGGGCGACTTTTGCGCGTTTGGCGCTTCTAGCCTAGGTATTCAAGATGATTTGTTTCATAGCGTTCACTTGCTTTATGGATACCACATACCAAACTAAATAATGTCTTAAAATAGCTTATATATTAAAAAAATACTCACCACTTCCTGAAATTCTTACTTCCGCCGCGTTGCCTTCCCCAAGGGACGCGGAAGAGTAATCTGTTTCAGCGAAGGCTAAAGCCGTCTGCAACAATTTAATTCACTGCTAATCAGATAATAATATTATTTATCGTGTGTACGGTTGACTGTACGTCCGTGCGCGGTAGCAATTTGATATCGACAGCGCCTATGGTATGGTTATGTAGTAATAAGCGAGGTTTCGTAGTACAACGGTAACAACCGTTCAAGTGTTACTGCACTAGATTGTTTAGTGCGTTTGTGTTTTGAGTTACGTTATAATTTTGTAAGAAAAGATAATCATTCAATTTAACAATAGTTATTTAGACAATCATATATTAACAAGAAACTCACAATTAACTTTGTTTTATTTTATTCGTTTAATTTTGAACTAAGTTTTAAGTTTTGAGAAGGCAAAAAAATATATAATATTTCACATTAAGTAAGAGGATCTAAGCGGTCATTACATAACATACACATAACATCACGCCTGTAATCCAGGAAGGGTAAGGCAGAGGTGTACCTATAGTACACCCACATTTTTCCAGTTATGCTCATGTCCCATGTAATAGGGGGCCAGTCTATTGCTATCAACCGGACACAAATGTCACATTGATTTGACAGAATTTATTGCATTTTGGTTATCTCTACGAACAAGACGCGTTTTTCATTTTGCCAAAACCCCTTTCTCAATAAATAAGTCAACTCCTAATATACAAACTCTAACATATGGAACACCTGTGCACCTGAATATAACTGTGAATCTCGCCCTTAGCAGCTCTATTCTAAGCAGAAGTAATCAACGAGCCGGACATTTTTAAATTTGTAAAAAGGAAAATACTTACGATTGAGACGACCAATAACAGAGCTTTCTTCATTTTCGAAGTTAATTAATTGTCTCAATCTTTGTCCTAGCACGTCTTTGTAACTCGATGATGAGCAACTTGTAACTTTAGTCACAGAATGCAGCCTTTTATATGATCCGAATATTAGTTTAGATCTTAGTTTACATCTGCGCAAACACGGGAGTGAAAAGTAAATTGAAACATAAGTTATTTATTTTTCATGTACCTTAACACTTCCTGTAGACTCAGGATGGTTCTAGAATATTTGCAATGCATATTAATAATATGCACTTAATACTTATATAATTGTTGATCAAGAATTACATTCATTCTTTTAATTAAGTTAGATTTTACAAAATCCTGGGCACGTTATTCTTGTTGCTCCTATATGTGAATACAATGTTTAAAAAAAAAAACTATAAATAATCATTTGTCTCTCTCGGGAGTCGATCCTACAAAAATGCGAAAATAATACTCACACATCCATTTGAAACTTTTTTTTCTTAATCGTGACAGGTTTTTTTAAATTTTTCATGTGTGTTATTTTGTTTGTTTTCACAAAGTTTTAAACTCAGTTCTATCTTTTGTAATTTCTCTTGTACAGTTTGGATCATAATGATTCGAAAAAGCAGACTCCTGCACACTGCTTAGCGCTGTTGATGGCTTCGCGGTGCGTCCAGATGTCTAGAACCCTGTACACTTCACTACACATGTATTCCATAGGCGCTGTGTTTGTGGCGGCATCTACATCGCTACATGCGAACAACGCATCACACTGACGTCACACAAATCCTGCATCGCGGAATCAGAGATTACCGCGCAGCTAGCAAATATTTACAACTTCCCGACATCAATCGTTGGCCAGTTGCCCACCAGACACGACATCCATCTGGTACGAGGATCCTCCCTTTTCTAAAGAGTATGAGTGTACTTTACACCCAGTTCCTCATATCTCTTCATGTTCGTATAATTGTTCGCATCTTGAGGAGGTGGTAATCACGAATACACAGAAGGACCTTTTTATTTTTGAAAATGTTTATAGTGCGCTGTGCACGTTAGTTATTTGAGTTAAGAACAGTTAGTGTCGCAAAAAACCACACACGGTAGCAAAGCGCTACTGTGCTCATGCGTAGACCAATCGGATTGCTCATTTACTATTGATCAATTACTCGGAGTGGGGTGAAAATAAACTATCCTAAACATAAGTAAGATTGAATGCAGTAGGTAAAACCCACCATATAGAGAACGGTACGTAACATGCCGCTCGCCTTAAATGAATGTGGTTTTTTTAAACTTCAATCAAAGAAATCAGAATGTTTCACTCGAAAGAGTAATGAAAAATGCTTTGAAAGCATGTAGCCTCATATTTTTAAATTAAAGTTATTCTACTAAAGAAAGATTCGCAGCAATATCAACTAAAACTCAATTAATTAAGGGTTGAGTCGTCGTAATTTAATTGATGGATACTTTCCATTTGAAATGTTTTTCATGTCTTCAGAAAAACAGGAATGTTGAACTTAATGGATAAGTCGATTTAAACTAAAAGTAAACTATGACATGGTTATGTATTTTAGATAAGAATTTTGACCCTTTTTATATTTACTATAGAATCTAAATAGCAATGACATGTCGGCCTAGAGTAGAAAATCTTGCCACCAGGCCCATGGAGCCACATCTCATTTTGTATAAAACTTGTAGGAAGCATTCCTCGAGAAGGTGCATCCGCTGGATTGTCAGCTGATGAAACATGTCTCCAAGAGTTGGCAGGAAGCCGGGATAAGATTTCACTAGTGCGAATCGAAACGAATGTTTTCCACTCGTGTGGTGGAGAACGAAGCCACGCTAACACGATGGAAAAATAAGTCCAAGCATAAACATGTTCACAGTTTAGGTGTGTATCATACACACTTTTAATTTTTCAATTAATTGGGATAACAAAACAGCTGCGCACAACTCAAGGCGCGGGATCGTATGAACAGGTTTTATAGGTGCTACACGCGTTTTAGCGAGAAGAAGGAATTATCGGAAATACGGGCGTTAACACATGTGGCATAAGCCCGCTAGGAAGCATCGGAAAACCCGCGAATTTGAATCACATTCATCTCTTTAAAAACGACACGTGGAATTTGAAAATTCGATAATAATGGTAACTCGTTATGAAAATTAGACCAAGCATTTATAATAGTTAGAGGGTCGACCCCTGAAATCCATAACAACTGAATTAGATGTTTCGCATAAATAGTTACCATCCCAAAGGGTCATAACTTTTACGTTTTACATAGGTCTGACGTTTGTAAAGCAGCGAGGAACGCTGGAGAATTGCTCTGCCACTTACGCAGCTGGAAACCGGATGACGAACAAATACCTATTAACTCACGTTGTAAAACCAGTGCATGCTTTACGTCGCCTGCTCCGGTGACGATGTCAACAACAAAAACCTGGTCCTGAAGAACCTTAGAACCCAGCGAGAAGTTAGCGGCCTCATCACGAGCCAACTGTTGAATAGTACGCAGGGCTAAGTACGGTGATGAGCTGACACCAAAGGTGACGGTTCGCAATCGATAATCAAGCAACGGTTCAGTTGGTGATTTACGCCACACCATGCGTTGAAAATCCCAAACGGATTGTTGTAATTTAATGTTTCTGTACATCTGCTTGATGTCGGCATTGACGTCTACTATATCCGGGTGCAATTTCGGACCAGTCAGTAGAACATCATTAATTGATATTCCAGTCGATGTTTTACACCCGGCGTCAAAGACAACGCGAGTGCGAGTAGTCTCGCTGGACTCTTTGACCCCGCAGTGGTGCGGAATGTAATAGCTATTAGCTAAACAAGTAAGTCTATCAACTGGTTCCATGTGACCAAGTTCCAAGTACTCCTGGAGGCACGCATGATAGTCTACCTTAAGCTGAGGATTAAGTTCTAGCCTATATTCCAACTTTCTAAACCTGAAGACCGCCGTATCTCGTGATGTAACGAAGGCATCAAGTTTGAAAGGAATTGGAACGACATATCCCCACTTGCATCGCGAGTATGCGTTTTTTTTTATAATTTTAATTTGTTTCATGCTATAACAATTTGCATTGTGTAGAACATTACATTATTATAAAATAAAATTATTGCATGCAGGAACAATACATTTAAAAGGATAATTAAAATGTATGTGAGAAGTTTACAAAAGTCAAATTAATTTAAAATATGTCATCAAATAATTACAATGTCAAAATCAGAAGGTTCAATGTCAATTCAATGTCTAAATATTAAGTTTACAACTTCATCAAGGTCCTAGAGCTGAGCACAGTGCTAAAGTCAATAGATAATTTAATTTAAAGCTTGTTAAGGTACTGCTGTTATTGTGAATGACTATTGTATCATTTGACATAAATTCTGATACCGAGTATAAACTTTTGTCCACCAAGAAGGCTTTAAATTTAGTTTTAAATGAGTGAGAGCTATAATTTAATAATTTTTAATCAGTCGGTAACCTATTAAATAACTCTACTGCTTGGTATCTAGAACAATGCCTAAGATTACTACTACATAAGATTTGGTGACATTTTGTGTTTAAATTCCTTCCTTCTTGTGCTTTCTCTTATCTTACGTTCCTATTGTGATTCCAACTCATGAATATACTTAGCGAAATAATTTAGGATTACAAATATATATAAACATGGTACAGTTAAAAAGCCTAATTCCTTAAAGTGCCCTCTAAATGAGTCTCTTTGTGAGATCCTTACTATATTCCTTATGGCACGTTTCTGAAAAATAAAGGATTTCTGACAGTTATAACTATAGCTGTTACCCCAAAGCATTATGCTGTATCTTAATCTAGATTCTACCAGCGCATAATAAACAGTCATTAGTTGCTTAAGATCCAACATATCTCTAACTGTCGTTTATGACATGAACGACAAACAAAGTTGGATTTGCATTGTTTTAAATTACCGAAAATAGATTCACACAAGGCTACGTCCGGACTTAGGATTCTCTTTTCCGGAAGCGATTCCAATTCCTCAGAATCGTCTCAGATTGATGCCGTCATCGTAGGATGAGCTTAAGCTACTGAGACCTCCTTGAAGTGAAGTATTTTGGTTGCAAGAAACATCACACCACCCATCGATAAATAACCAAAGATACTATTCATAGCCATCGGTGAACCGGGTGGAACCTTGATCACGTGACCTAATATAACTTGGGATAGTATATCGCACCTAGAAGCATTTCCATTGATTGTGGAAGATATAACTTAGGATCAGCTAAAGTTAAATTCTGAATGTGTGCCCCTTCCTTGGCAACGACACACATGACATACGTGAAATAAGATTAGATAAAATTAATGCATCAACTGAAATAGAAGGTTGATCTCCGTGCGTAGGAGTGATATGACATAATACTACGCCCTTGGGGTAAACAGCTTCGACGTCGGTCCCGCCAATACCGATCATGGAAACATGCGCCTGCCGGCGCGGCGGTGTAAACCTAACCGCTGCACACAAGCCTCTGTAATAAAAGTCGCTTGACTCCCTGTCTCAATAATACACCGAACTGTGTGTTTTTGCGGGCCAACATGAACATTGATGAGTGCCGTACATAATAGCACTGTGCTCGCAGTGACCGACGGAGCAATGGATCGCGAGTCGCTTGTGCTCTCGCGTGACGTGTGATTTACCGCAGTCCATGCGGCAGCGTGCGAAGTACTGGGAACCGCTGTCTCTGTCGTTTCGTTCCCAGAAAGTGAAATATCATTATCATTACTACCTACTTCATTAATAACTGATAAACAGTGAGACTTCTCGAAATGAAATAATGAATGATGTCGTTTATGAAATGAACGACAAAGTTGGATTTGCATTGTTTTAAATTATGACCGACATGTAAACAATTGAAACAAACGTTTTTGTTTTGAATTAAAGAATACCTATCACGGGTAGATAAATTAAGGAATTTTGAACATTTTGTCAGCGTATGCTGAGCATCACAACATAAACAGTTATTTTTTCAATGATTTTGTTTGTTGGACTTTCCGTATTTATCGAACTCGATGGACTGACGTTAGCTGCGAGCGCGCGTCGTGGGCCTCTGCTGCCACGCGATAATGTATTTCAAGATTATAATTTTTATTTTGTGGGTAAGAAGAGAATTCGTTTGCGGCTAACTCGCGTTCTATGAAATGTATCAATGTTTTTATGTCGGGTATATCCGATGGTTTTGATAATGATAATTCGAAACGTTTTCGGATACTAGACGAAAGGTTACGGAGTAAGTTGTCATTAATATGAAACTCCATTGATCATTTGGAAACTGCATCGCCTGCAATGCCTTGATGTTTTCTTGATAAACATTGAGACTTTGAGTCATTTTCTCGGTACTAGGTTCAATTTCCAATATATTTTCGAGATGTTTCGTGGCGATAGCCCGTTTATTGTTATACCGAGAAACCAAAATATCCCACGCAACACTATAATTGTCGTCAGTTACTGGTAATAGGGTTAATGGTTAATTTTTTTATGATAACAACAGATAAAGAAACGTCTCTGTCTCCGTGTAAGTATTTTGGCCGTGTATCAATGAATGAAACAAATTGTGAAATGGGGCCTAATCCGTAGTCTTCACTGAGAAGGTAGGGTACACTTCGCTACTGTGCTCATGCGTAGACCGAAATCCGATTGGCTTATAATAGCTTAATTATTAGAAGATAAAAGCTTAATTACAAGAAGTGGGGTGAAAATAAACTATCCTAAAAATCCCTAAGATTTAATGTACTGCATTAAATCTTAGGTAAAACAAACCATATAGAGAACGGTACGTTACACGACTTACTCTCATACACTTAGGACATTTAATTAATGTTTTTTGGCAGGTAACAACTATGTGTCCGACTTCGTGACAGTTAAAACATCTTAAAACCCTACTGACATCGCCCTTGGATCCACGTCGCGATAGATCTGATACAGGTTTCACTATTTTCTTGATAGCATTTCAGTCAACACGTTCATGCTTCACATTTCTAAAAAACCAACCAAGCTATCCTATATGCCATACACTATGCAGTCAAAAGCATCTTTTCCTGATATGCGACACCGATTCAAAGCAAACTTTTCATAGTAATATTCCTCTAAATCGTCTCCAAAGGACAATGCCAGAAACTCTATAGAACTTTGCCCCACTATATATGCAGCAACTTAAAGCTTATTTATTACTATTAACTAAACATTTGTCCTAAAGCCAGTAGAACTTGCGGTTTCTGATGAAATCTTAAAACAATAATGACATTGATTTTAGGTTAGGTGCAGTTTATAATTGCTAAAAACAATGAAATTACTATTCACAAGTAAATATCAATCCACTCACAGTCAATTTAAACACAAATAACACTTAAATTCACTAAAAAACGAACATGCGTCATTGACAGACCACCCACGGCGACAAACTACGCGACATTAACAATTTTTTAAAAAATATTCCGACAAAATTTATGGTTTCGAACGACTGATTTGAATAGAGTAACAATCTGGCTCGACCCTGACACAAACCACAGACTAATATAACCTTTATTTATTTTACTGTTAGAGATAAAACCGCGCGAAACGGTTGGATCCCAAATGCGACCAGCGGGGCTTGAGAGAATTTTCGATTACCGAACCCAAATGGGACCAGCGGGACTTGAGCGGTTAATACAATCGTAATATGAGTTTTTGTTTTACAGGATATTTTTTTTTGATGTGTCTCATGGGCAATAAGTAACCGAATAGGAAATTGAGGGGTTGAATTCCTTTTATCATTGATTTGTAATCGGCAAGTTCTACTGAAAAACAATGTGTTATGAAAAGGTTCTATAATCATTACAACTATTTTCACGAACAGAAATTTGAAATAGCGTGGCTGGATCTGGCATTGTCATTTAGCTTCCAAGTTAACAAATATTCGTAATTTTCAGTGGTAGGAAAAGCCGCCTTAAGTTTTTCCTGCCACATGCCCCACGAGTGCATAACAGAGGACTGACCCTCATAGCAACGTTTAGCAGAATTCACAAGTTTTGGAAGAGCGTAACGAGCAGTTTGTTTACTATCCCATCCGTTAATATCAGCACATTCGTTAACTTCGTTCAGTTAATTTAAAATTGTTTGATTTTTAACTTTAGGCTCAAATTCGGCCACTAAATTTAATAGATGTATATTTATCTCTCACCTGAGGATTTACGGTTGCTATAGCTTGTAAAGTTTTATTAAGAGTCTCTAAATATCAACACTAATATTCTGACAACTGTTGTCGTTTGGTGTGCATACTTTAGCGGCTTTAGTCGACGGCGGCGTGTACGATTTTTGTACAGGCTTGCAACTATCCTTCGTCGAATGACTTGTCACAAAACGCGATTCTCTAGTTAAACGTACAACAGTATCAGCACACTGAGACACAACAATAAGGTCTCGCGAGTGGTGCGATATTTTACGTTTATAACGTCGGTTTTTGCTACCCTCCTCTCCTCGAGAGCAGCTTCGGATCGTATTATTCGAACTGCGTGACGAACTTCGAAGATTGCATTCGCGAAGTACGTTTACGTGATGGAAAATGATGTTGTTGATCCTTGCGTCGAACGCGAGAACGAGACTTGCGTGACACCCAACGTGTTTGCCGTTTTGCAACACGTGTCCGGCTAAATCTTCTGTTGTGTCTACGTCGGGATTTCCTTCGTGATCGCACAGGAGACACTGAAGAACTATGAGAACGCGATGTGTGTCGCGTTCAAACCATTCAGGCTTGTATTTGACCGAGACTGCGCGCAGCGATCCCGCTTCGGATTTGATAGATCATTGATTAAAATAAGTCCACTTATTACGGATAATAAGTTTAATTCACTGAAATATTAATACAATCACACTTCTACTTAACTCAAGTAACACAAATATTTCTTTATTTTTTTAAAACAACAAAACAATGAGGATAACTAAAATAATAGGGTATATATTTTCTAAAGTTAGTTACATTAGTTTTGCTAGAGTAATGTATAAAATGTTACGAGCTGAATATACTTTATTGTGTATAAAATACCTAATGTTACCTATTACAAATCAACTTTTTTATAAAGAAACTTGATTTTTAATCGTTTGGTATTATTGACACAAGCGTTTGAACAATAGCGTAGCTGACAGTTGTAGTTTGTTGATGTTCTTCATGTGACTATTACTCTGCAAACTTGCTTAGAAAAATACAAAGAGTCCACGTATTCCGAACAAAGTTGTTTACACTTGTCCGCTAGTTCATAAGGACGGTGATGGTTGCACTTTCGCTTCTTCTGACTTGTGGAAACCATACGAGAAAATTTCAAAACTCATGAAATAATAAATCTTATCCACGCTAAACATATACATGTTTAGCAATTACGTTATCTCAAAGTATTTATATCCGGAAAGCCATGATTTTGTTAGACCCACGATGCCACCAAAAGTTTTGTAATTTACCTAAGATAACGTTGATTTCGACAGCTCTTGTTATCTTGAAAACACTAAGCTTGAGAGTTGTGTTGTAGTTAGCTCGTGATACCAACTGTCCGTAATGCTGATTTTTAATTGAAATGGCGGCAGACATTGGATTCGGTAGTCGCTTCAGGGTTGGCGGTGGTACTCGTTGTTACAGCGTCTGCAGCGGTAGTCGCATCAGGGTTGGCGGTGGTATTCGTTGATACAGCGTCTGCAGCGGTAGTCGCTTCAGGGTTGGCGGTGGTACTCGTTGTTACAGCGTCTGCAGCAGTAGTCGCTTCAGGGTTGGCGGTGGTATTCGTTGTTACAGCGTCTGCAGCGGTAGTCGCTTCAGGGTTGGCGGTGGTATTCGTTGTTACAGCGTCGGCAGCGGTAGTCGCTTCAGGGTTGGCGGTGGTATTCTCTGTTACAGCGTCTGCAGCGGTAGTCGCTTCAGGGTTGGCAGTGGTATTCGTTGTTACAGCGTCTGCAGCGGTAGTCGCTTCAGGGTTGGCGGTGGTATTCGTTGATACAGCGTCGGCAGCGGTAGTCGCTTCAGGGTTGGCGGTGGTATTCGTTGATACAGCGTCGGCAGCGGTAGTCGCTTCAGGGTTGGCGGTGGTATTCGTTGATACAGCGTCGGCTGCAGTAGTCGCTTCAGGGTTGCCGGTAGTATTCGTTGATGCAGCGTCTGCAGCGGTAGTCGCTTCAGGGTTGGCGGTGGTATTCGTTGATACAGCGTCGGCAGCGGTAGTCGCTTCAGGATCGGCGATGGTATTCGTTGTTTCAGCGTCTGCGGCGGTAGTCACTTCAGGGTTGGCGGTAGTATTCGTTGTTACAGCGTCGGCAGCGGTAGTCGCTTCAGGATCGGCGGTGGTATTCGTTGTTTCAGCGTCTGCAGCGGTAGTCACTTCAGGGTTGGCGGTGGTACTCGTTGTTACAGCGTCTGCAGCGGTAGTCGCTTCAGGGTTGGTGGTGGTATTCGTTGATACAGCGTCAGCAGCGGTAGTCGCTTCAGGATTGGCGGTGGTATTCGTTGTTACAGCATCGGCTGCGGTAGTCGCTTCAGGGTTGGCGGTGGTATTCGTTGATACAGCGTCTGCAGCGGTAGTCGCTTCAGGGTTGGCCGTGGAATTCGTTGATACAGCGTCGGCAGCGGTAGTCGCTTCAGGATCGGCGGTGGTATTCGTTGTTTCAGCGTCTGCAGCGGTAGTCACTTCAGGGTTGGCGGTGGTATTCGTTGATACAGCGTCTGCAGCGGTAGTCGCTTCAGGGTTGGCAGTGGTATTCGTTGTTACAGCGTCGGCAGCGGTAGTCGCTTCAGGGTTGGCGGTGGTATTCGTTGTTACAGCCTCGGCAGCGGTAGTCGCTTCAGGATCGGCAGTGGTATTCGTTGTTACAGCGTCTGCAGCGGTAGTCGCTTCAGGGTTGGCCGTGGTATTCGTTGTTACAGCGTCTGCAGCAGTAGTCGCTTCAGGGTTGGCGGTGGTATTCGTTGTCACAGCGTCTGCAGCGGTAGTCGCTTCAGGATCGGCGGTGGTATTCGTTGTTTCAGCGTCTGCAGCGGTAGTCACTTCAGGGTTGGCGGTAGTATTCGTTGATACAGCGTCGGCAGCGGTAGTCGCTACAGGATCGGTGGTGGTATTCGTTGTTTCAGCGTCTGCAGCGGTAGTCACTTCAGGGTTGGCGATGGTACTCGTTGATACAGCGTCTGCAGCGGTAGTCGCTTCAGGGTTGGCGGTGGTATTCGTTGATACAGCGTCGGCAGCGGTAGTCGCTTCAGGATCGGCGGTGGTATTCGTTGTTTCAGCGTCTGCAGCGGTAGTCGCTTCAGGGTTGGCCGTGGTATTCGTTGATACAGCGTCGGCAGCGGTAGTCGCTTCAGGATCGGCGGTGGTATTCGTTGTTTCAGCGTCTGCAGCGGTAGTCGCTTCAGGGTTGGCGGTGGTATTCGTTGATACAGCGTCTGCAGCGGTAGTCGCTTCAGGGTTGGCCGTGGTATTCGTTGTAACAGCCTCGGCAGCGGTGGTTGCTTCAGGGTTGGCGGTGGTATTCGTTGTAACAGCGTCGGCTGCGGTAGTCGCTTCAGGGTTGCCGGTGGTATTCGTTGATGCAGCGTCTGCTGCGGTAGTCGCTTCAGGGTTGGTGGTGGTATTCGTTGATACAGCGTCGGCAGCGGTAGTCGCTTCAGGATCGGCGGTTGTATTCGTTGTTTCAGCGTCTGCAGCGGTAGTCACTTCAGGGTTGGCGGTGGTATTCGTTGATGCAGCGTCGGCAGCGGTAGTCGCTTCAGGATCGGCGGTGGTATTCGTTGTTTCAGCGTCTGCAGCGGTAGTCACTTCAGGGTTGGCGATGGTACTCGTTGTTACAGCGTCTGCAGCGGTAGTCGCTTCAGGGTTGGCGGTGGTATTCGTTGATACAGCGTCTGCAGCGGTAGTCGCTTCAGGGTTGGCGGTGGTATTCGTTGGTACAGCGTCGGCAGCGGTAGTCGCTTCAGGATCGGCGGTGGTATTCGTTGTTTCAGCGTCTGCAGCGGTAGTTGCTTCAGGGTTGGCCGTGGTATTCGTTGATACAGCGTCGGCAGCGGTAGTCGCTTCAGGATCGGCGGTGGTATTCGTTGTTTCAGCGTCTGCAACGGTAGTCACTTCAGGGTTGGCGGTGGTATTCGTTGATACAGCGTCTGCAGCGGTAGTCGCTTCAGGGTTGGCCGTGGTATTCGTTGTTACAGCCTCGGCAGCGGTGGTTGCTTCAGGGTTGGCGGTCGTATTCGTTGTAACAGCGTCGGCTGCGGTAGTCGCTTCAGGGTTGCCGGTGGTATTCGTTGATGCAGCGTCTGCAGCGGTAGTCGCTTCAGGGTTGGTGGTGGTATTCGTTGATACAGCGTCGGCAGCGGTAGTCGCTTCAGGATCGGCGGTTGTATTCGTTGTTTCAGCGTCTGCAGCGGTAGTCACTTCAGGGTTGGCGGTGGTATTCGTTGATACAGCGTCGGCAGTGGTAGTCGCTACAGGATCGGCGGTGGTATTCGTTGTTTCAGCGTCTGCAGCGGTAGTCACTTCAGGGTTGGCGATGGTACTCGTTGATACAGCGTCTGCAGCGGTAGTCGCTTCAGGGTTGGCGGTGGTATTCGTTGATACAGCGTCGGCAGCGGTAGTCGCTTCAGGATCGGCGGTGGTATTCGTTGTTTCAGCGTCTGCAGCGGTAGTCGCTTCAGGGTTGGCCGTGGTATTCGTTGATACAGCGTCGGCAGCGGTAGTCGCTTCAGGATCGGCGGTGGTATTCGTTGTTTCAGCGTCTGCAGCGGTAGTCGCTTCAGGGTTGGCGGTGGTATTCGTTGATACAGCGTCTGCAGCGGTAGTCGCTTCAGGGTTGGCCGTGGTATTCGTTGTAACAGCCTCGGCAGCGGTGGTTGCTTCAGGGTTGGCGGTGGTATTCGTTGTAACAGCGTCGGCTGCGGTAGTCGCTTCAGGGTTGCCGGTGGTATTCGTTGATGCAGCGTCTGCAGCGGTAGTCGCTTCAGGGTTGGTGGTGGTATTCGTTGATACAGCGTCGGCAGCGGTAGTCGCTTCAGGATCGGCGGTTGTATTCGTTGTTTCAGCGTCTGCAGCGGTAGTCACTTCAGGGTTGGCGGTGGTATTCGTTGATGCAGCGTCGGCAGCGGTAGTCGCTTCAGGATCGGCGGTGGTATTCGTTGTTTCAGCGTCTGCAGCGGTAGTCACTTCAGGGTTGGCGATGGTACTCGTTGTTACAGCGTCTGCAGCGGTAGTCGCTTCAGGGTTGGCGGTGGTATTCGTTGATACAGCGTCTGCAGCGGTAGTCGCTTCAGGGTTGGCGGTGGTATTCGTTGGTACAGCGTCGGCAGCGGTAGTCGCTTCAGGATCGGCGGTGGTATTCGTTGTTTCAGCGTCTGCAGCGGTAGTTGCTTCAGGGTTGGCCGTGGTATTCGTTGATACAGCGTCGGCAGCGGTAGTCGCTTCAGGATCGGCGGTGGTATTCGTTGTTTCAGCGTCTGCAACGGTAGTCACTTCAGGGTTGGCGGTGGTATTCGTTGATACAGCGTCTGCAGCGGTAGTCGCTTCAGGGTTGGCCGTGGTATTCGTTGTTACAGCCTCGGCAGCGGTGGTTGCTTCAGGGTTGGCGGTCGTATTCGTTGTAACAGCGTCGGCTGCGGTAGTCGCTTCAGGGTTGCCGGTGGTATTCGTTGATGCAGCGTCTGCAGCGGTAGTCGCTTCAGGGTTGGTGGTGGTATTCGTTGATACAGCGTCGGCAGCGGTAGTCGCTTCAGGATCGGCGGTTGTATTCGTTGTTTCAGCGTCTGCAGCGGTAGTCACTTCAGGGTTGGCGGTGGTATTCGTTGATACAGCGTCGGCAGTGGTAGTCGCTTCAGGATCGGCGGTGGTATTCGTTGTTTCAGCGTCTGCAGCGGTAGTCACTTCAGGGTTGGCGATGGTACTCGTTGATACAGCGTCTGCAGCAGTAGTCGCTTCAGGGTTGGCGGTGGTATTCGTTGATACAGCGTCTGCAGCGGTAGTCGCTTCAGGGTTGGCGGTGGTATTCGTTGATACAGCGTCGGCAGCGGTAGTCGCTTCAGGATCGGCGGTGGTATTCGTTGTTTCAGCGTCTGCAGCGGTAGTTGCTTCAGGGTTGGCCGTGGTATTCGTTGATACAGCGTCGGCAGCGGTAGTCGCTTCAGGATCGGCGGTGGTATTCGTTGTTTCAGCGTCTGCAGCGGTAGTCACTTCAGGGTTGGCGGTGGTATTCGTTGATACAGCGTCGGCAGCTGTAGTCGCTTCAGGATCGGCGGTGGTATTCGTTGTTTCAGCGTCTGCAGCGGTAGTCACTTCAGGGTTGGCGATGGTACTCGTTGTTACAGTGTCTGCAGCGGTAGTCGCTTCAGGGTTGGCCGTGGAATTCGTTGATACAGCGTCTGCAGCGGTAGTCGCTTCAGGGTTGGCCGTGGAATTCGTTGATACAGCGTCTGCAGCGGTAGTTGCTTCAGGGTTGGCCGTGGTATTCGTTGATACAGCGTCGGCAGCGGTAGTCGCTTCAGGATCGGCGGTGGTATTCGTTGTTTCAGCGTCTGCAGCGGTAGTTGCTTCAGGGTTGGCCGTGGTATTCGTTGATACAGCGTCGGCAGCGGTAGTCGCTTCAGGATCGGCGGTGGTATTCGTTGTTTCAGCGTCTGCAGCGGTAGTCGCTTCAGGGTTGCCGGTGGTATTCGTTGATGCAGCGTCTGCAGCGGTAGTCGCTTCAGGGTTGGTGGTGGTATTCGTTGATACAGCGTCGGCAGCGGTAGTCGCTTCAGGATCGGCGGTTGTATTCGTTGTTTCAGCGTCTGCAGCGGTAGTCACTTCAGGGTTGGCGGTGGTATTCGTTGATACAGCGTCTGCAGCGGTAGTCGCTTCAGGGTTGGCCGTGGTATTCGTTGATACAGCGTCGGCAGCGGTAGTCGCTTCAGGATCGCCGGTGGTATTGGTTGTTACAGCGTCGGCAGCGGTAGTCGCTTCAGGATCGGCGGTGGTATTCGTTGTTTCAGCGACTGCAGCGGTAGTCACTTCAGGGTTGGCGATGGTACTCGTTGTTACAGCGTCTGCAGCGGTAGTCGCTTCAGGGTTGGCCGTGGAATTCGTTGATACAGCGTCGGCAGCGGTAGTCGCTTCAGGATCGGCGGTGGTATTCGTTGTTTCAGCGTCTGCAGCGGTAGTCGCTTCAGGGTTGGCGGTGGTATTCGTTGATACAGCGTCGGCAGCGGTAGTCGCTTCAGGATCGGCGGTGGTATTCGTTGTTTCAGCGTCTGCAGCGGTAGTTGCTTCAGGGTTGGCCGTGGTATTCGTTGATACAGCGTCGGCAGCAGTAGTCGCTTCAGGATCGGCGGTGGTATTCGTTGTTTCAGCGTCTGCAGCGGTAGTCGCTTCAGGGTTGGCGGTGGTATTCGTTGATACAGCGTCTGCAGCGGTAGTCGCTTCAGGGTTGGCCGTGGTATTCGTTGATACAGCGTCGGCAGCGGTAGTCGCTTCAGGATCGCCGGTGGTATTGGTTGTTACAGCGTCGGCTGCGGTAGTCGCTTCAGGGTTGCCGGTGGTATTCGTTGATGCAGCGTCTGCAGCGGTAGTCGCTTCAGGGTTGGCGGTGGTATTCGTTGATACAGCGTCGGCAGCGGTAGTCGCTTCAGGATCGGCGGTGGCATTCGTTGTTTCAGCGTCTGCAGCTGTAGTCACTTCAGGGTTGGCGGTGGTATTCGTTGTTACAGCGTCTGCAGCGGTAGTCGCTTCAGGGTTGGTGGTGGTATTCGTTGTTTCAGCGTCTGCAGCGGTAGTCGCTTCAGGGTTGGCGGTGGTATTCGTTGTTACAGCCTCGGCAGCGGTAGTCGCTTCAGGGTTGGCGGTGGTATTCGTTGATACAGCGTCTGCAGCGGTAGTCGCTTGAGGGTTGGCCGTGGTATTCGTTGTTACAGCATCGGCTGCGGTAGTCGCTTCAGGGTTGGCGGTGGTATTCGTTGATACAGCGTCTGCAGCGGTAGTCGCTTGAGGGTTGGTCGTGGTATTCGTTGTTACAGCATCGGCTGCGGTAGTCGCTTCAGGGTTGGCGGTGGTATTCGTTGATACAGCGTCTGCAGCGGTAGTCGCTTCAGGGTTGGCGGTGGTATTCGTTGATACAGCATCTGCAGCGGTAGTCGCTTCAGGGTTGCCAGTGGTATTCGTTGATACAGCGTCTGCAGCGGTAGTCGCTTCAGGGTTGGCGGTGGTATTCGTTGATACAGCGTCGGCAGCGGTAGTCGCTTCAGGATCGGTGGTGGTATTTGTTGTTTCAGCGTCTGCAGCGGTAGTCACTTCAGGGTTGGCGGTGGTATTCGTTGTTACAGCCTCGGCAGCGGTAGTCGCTTCAGGGTTGGCGGTGGTATTCGTTGATACAGCGTCTGCAGCGGTAGTCGCTTCAGGGTTGGCGGTGGTATTCGTTGTTACAGCGTCTGCAGCGGTAGTCGCTTGAGGGTTGGCCGTGGTATTTGTTGTTACAGCGTCGGCAGCGGTAGTCGCTTCAGGATCGGCGGTGGTATTCGTTGTTTCAGCGTCTGCAGCGGTAGTCACTTCATGGTTGGCGATGGTACTCGTTGATACAGCGTCTGCAGCGGTAGTCGCTTCAGGGTTGGCGGTGGTATTCGTTGATACAGCGTCGGCAGCGGTAGTCGCTTCAGGATCGGCGGTGGTATTCGTTGTTTCAGCGTCTGCAGCGGTAGTCGCTTCAGGATCGGCGGTGGTATTCGTTGATACAGGGTCTGCAGCGGTAGTCGCTTCAGGGTTGGCGGTGGTATTCGTTGATACAGCGTCTGCAGCGGTAGTCGCTTCAGGGTTGGCGGTGGTATTCGTTGTTACAGCCTCGGCAGCGGTAGTCGCTTCAGGGTTGGCCGTGGTATTCGTTGATACAGCGTCTGCAGCGGTAGTCGCTTCAGGATCGGCGGTGGTATTCGTTGTTTCAGCGTCTGCAGCGGTAGTCGCTTCAGGGTTGGCGGTGGTATTCGTTGTTACAGCCTCGGCAGCGGTAGTCGCTTCAGGGTTGGTGGTGGTTTTCGTTGTTTCAGCGTCTGCAGCGGTAGTCGCTTCAGGGTTGGCGGTGGTATTCGTTGATACAGCGTCGGCAGCGGTAGTCGCTTCAGGATCGGCGGTGTTATTCGTTGTTACGGCGTCTGCAGCGGTAGTCGCTTCAGGGTTGGTGGTGGTATTCGTTGTTACAGCGTCTGCAGCGGTAGTCGCTTCAGGGTTGGCAGTGGTATTCGTTGTTACAGCGTCTGCAGCGGTAGTCGCTTCAGGGTTGGCGGTGGTATTCGTGGTAACAGCGTCTGCGGTGGTAGTCACTTCTGGGTTGGCGGTGGTACTCGTTGTTACAGAGTCTGAAGCGGTAGTCACTTCAGTGGCAGCAGTCGTCGTCGTTTTTTGGGATATACAGGGCTTTTTTTCAGCAATCGCACACAATAGATCAATTACTTCTTTCACTATCCTGGAAAGTTGTTCCAGGTCGCTCTTAACAAGTTTTTTTTTTTTTTTTATAATTTGAATAATTTTTTCGTACATTTCTTCTTTGACGTCTTCTAGTTTGCTGTGAATAATTATCGCATTCTTGATAATTTTTTCCACTTGCTTGTTAATTTTTTTAATGATGGCATCAACTTCCTTTTTGCTCAGTTTATTTTTCAAGAAGATTTTCACTTTGCTTAAGTAATCTACACTGCCCTTAATCCGTACGTTGAGAATATCTTTTAACAGTTCCACTGTCTTATCCAAGATATTTTTTCTTACGGTCACCGTGCCTTCAACCAATTTTACGCCTAAGAAACGCTTCCGTCTAGGTTTAAGGTATTCAAGGGTATCTGTAAAAAATTAAATGACATTATATTAGTAGTAGTCATATCTGCGGGAGCACTTTACGCCCGTCCTTCAGATACGCCTTGCAGATCTCATCTTTGAAACTTCCTTAAGACCCCTTCCCACTCCACCGACTTCTACTCCTTCACTGTGCACGCGGTGAGGTTGTAGAATACAGTTCTGCCTGACATTAGGGACTGCCAACCTGTTACAGTGTTTAATAAAAGAAAGAAAGAACACTGTCTTTCCTCTTTGTCATAGTTACTTATAAATGTATTATTTAAAACTCCATTACAATTCATTTCTATTCCCATTATCTACTTTCCTATCTTAGGTATGCTTGGAAGTGATATTTTAACAAATTCTCCCTTTTATAAATTTTCCCTTTCTTGGTTTCGTCTGTTAATAAGTGTTAATCTAATAACTAATAATAAAGCCGGAGACCTTATCTATTTCTTTGTTAAAACACAAGCTAATCTATGGACCCATAAGATTTGAAATAAAAAAACTTTTTGCATTTATAGACCTCCTGAGATAGGTTGTATGATACTTGAAATTACGCTAGGAACCTTAGAAGTGAGCAGAAAAAGTTTGAAACACGCTGAGCGAAAACGAAGTGATAGCGCCTATTGGTGATGCGATGCGACAGGGTCGGTCGATGGAACAAGAACGTCCACTGCGACGCACGGCCACGACCCAATACCGTGGCAAAGTCACTCAAGCTTTCGAATCTACGGGCAAAACCAAGGCTCACTTCAGTCAAGGTGAACATCATCTTCAATAGTCGATATCTTTATTGCTTTACCATTATGTGTACTTGGGTGGATTTTGACGTTCGAAAAGTGCTGACTCTCAGCCTAGTTTGAATAAATGACTTTTGATTTTGGTAACTATCTAATTTTGATCACAGGGTCCCCTGTAGGGCACAGCAAAAGTTTAGGAGAGAGGAAGCCCTGTTTCTGGAGACAATCAAGTAGTATTTATTAGAGCAAACTTTACGTACAATATAAACAAAGTCAGGAGATCGCGAATAAGAAATAACAATTCGCTTTGACATTATTTTGTACTTATCTACAAAATGTACTACAATATTTTAGATTATTTTTATGTACATGGATTACATCCTGTTTATAAAATTTGTTTGTATTGTGTTCTTTGAATAGTTGTTATGGCTATATTATTTAATTATTATTCTTTAATTATAAAATTTATTATTAATTGCAATATTAAGTTTTTTTATTATTATTATTATATTATTTATTCATTAATACCCTATCACTAATTTATGTTAAACATACCTATAGATTGCGCGATTATCATTAATTTAATGTTATCAATTATTATTCTTATATTACTTTTTATTATATCAGTAATTTCCTTAACATAATTATATACCTTTTTTCTATTATTGATGCTTATCATTTAAATATTCGTCTAAGGAATAATAGCATTTGTTATTAGTATTTTTTTTTAAGTTTTGTTATAAATATATTAGTCTATTCTTCTGCAATTTCCTCCTACGCCACACATTGAATTTGCAGTAACGATTACACATTATAAGCAGTCTCCAGCTGCTTATCGAACCCGACCATTCCTGGGTTCGATTCCCAGGTCGGGTAACGTGTTATTGGGTTTTTCTGTATGGAATTTCTCAGTAGCAGCCCGGAGTCTGGATTTGTGCCCGGTTAATGGCAATAGGCTCGCCCCCTATTACATGGGACTTAAAAACATAACTGGCGAAATGTGGGTGTGCTATACGTACACCTCTGCCCAACCCTTCGGGGAAACAAGGCGTGATGTTATGTTTATGTTATGTTATGTTTTCTAATGTCCAGACTAAAAACCAATTAATCACCGCGGCTCGGAACTTCAATAAATCACACAGTGGAGATGATCGTCTCAGTACTCGCAGCATTTCATCAGATTTTTATATCAGAACACCTCCCCGCGAGTTCTAGAAAACTATTTTTCACCGCCAAGGAATTCGCAAAACTAAACAAGTACGACTTCTGTTGGAGCTCAAACGGCAACATCTTCTTGAGGAAAGTCACAGGAGTCAAACAAATACTTATTAGATCAGAGCAAACCCTATGGGACTTGGAACAGCCACCGATTCAATGACTGCTCTCTGCAAATGTGTATAAATTGGGGTCAAACTTTTGAATATTCATAAGTCAGTTAATTTTAATTTTAATATTATTCATTAGTAAATCATGTAAGTTCTTTACTACAATACTAACTTTAAATGCAATATTTATTCATGTACTCGTATACTACCTACACAAAAAACAAATTATTTATTGTATAGAAACCATCAAACGCCTTCCTTACTACACACACATACCCCTGACACTTATCACCACTTCTGTTACATCACGTTCAACGTACTCATACAAACAAACCAAAATAGCCCAAATTCGTACTCACGGCCAATCAATTACTATTTTTGTGACTTTGTTCTGTTGCACGGACCTTTAAAACTTGTTAGCATTCATTATTTTACTGTTTTGTACGCCAACATCCACCATACTCGGAACCTCCGCTGTATACAAGCATCACTCTCTGGATTATTAATACTATAATCAATGGCGTCGATCAATGATATTAACAGCAAACTGGACAGTATTACCGTTTCGTCGTCGTTCACTTGTTCTCCTGAGGAATGTTCTGATTATTTAAGATCCCCTCTAGCACTACATATTTTGCACCTCAACATTAGGAGCTTAAACAAGAACTTTAATGAACTTAACTGTCTACTCATGTCTATTAAAATAAAATGTGATGTCCTAATTTTAACAGAATGTTGGCTAAAGACCAATGCGATCGTACCAAATATACAGGGCTACACATAATTATATATTACTGAGCCGGTATTTACAGATGCCAGCTGCCTGGTTTGCAAAAGCCAAAACAATATTACTATTATAGCAATATGTAGACCACCATCCCAAAAAAATGTTGACAATTTCTTGAACTGCTTAGATAACCTTTTGACATATTGTAGGCACTATAAAACCGTATCGGTAATAGGAGACATCAATATTAACATTGCTCCTAACAACAATGACCCCTGGTCCTATCAATATCTAAAGTTGATAGCCTCACACAAGACTGTGCCTTCCTGCCCATGTGACCCCTACTCGGCTTAACAACTGTTTGGATCATGTTTTATTAAAAACAAATCATAAGGCAACCACGCTGGTAATTGAAACATCAATAACAGACCACTCCGCAGTTTCATTAAACCTAGAAACTAAATCCCCAATCCGTAACACTAACTGATGCGCTTCTTCCCGCCTAAACTTATCCTGTGCTATCAGCGACATCGAAAACTGTGATTTTTCTATTATCGCAAACATAAATGATCCCAACCTTGCAATGGACAAACTTTATGAAATATTGACACCCATATTAATAAGGAACCATCCCCTGTAAATTTAAAATTATGAAACCCTGGATAACGGTTGGTCTGCTGAGATGTATACGCAACTGCGATAACATGCACAAAAAATCAAACAAAGAACCTCAAAACGCGATTTTAAAACTAACATACTTACGCTACCGGAATTTTTGTAACAAATTGCTTAGAAAACTCAAAACTGCGTATGAACAAAGAGCTTATTCTGATGCTAAAAATAACCCAAAAAAGATGTGGGGAGCCATACGTAATGTACTTAACACAAATAAGCTCCGATTGATCTCCTTAAAATAGACAATGACCCAATCGTGTCAGTCAATGTCGTGAATAGGTTGTTTGCAGATGTAGGCAGCAACCTGGCTAACAACATCACGAAAAATTTAAGCAATGCCCAATGTACTCCTTACGCCCAGTCTCGATGCTTAACTCAATTGTCTTACTAGAGACAGACGAAGAACAGGTTGAAGCTATAATTAATGACCTCCGCGTAGACAGTGCCTCTGGCTGGGACGATATCTCTCCCAAATTTATAAAATCCGCCTGTCACAAACTAGTCCCACCCATAACGCATATTTGCAATCTTGCAATATCCACTGGTACTTTCCCTAAGACCCTCAAAAAAGCCATTGTTCATCCAATCTTTAAATCAGGTGACAGAGGCAGTGTAAATAATTATCGACCAATCTCGGTACTATCTCAAAAATACTGGAAAGGATCATTCATAAGAATGTACTCAAATTTCTGGACAAATATAAAATTATCGCCAAAAGCCAGTCCGGCTTCAGAAAGGGGGTATCGACGGAAGACGCTGTATTAGCCCTACTGGACTCTGTTGTCAACAAAATCGACTCTAAACACAAATGTGTCGGCATATTCTTGGACCTTTCCAAGGCCTTCGACACTGTCTCTGTCCCTAAGTTACTCGGAAAATGGGAACAGATTGCAATACGCGGCACACCTCTCAAATTGCTTAAGGACTTTCTGTCAGACCGCACGCAGTGCGTTGAAATAGGCGACTACATCAGTAGTGAACAACTACTAAATTTTGGTGTGCCACAAGGAAGCTTACTTAGCCCTCTCCTCTTCCAAATCTATGTTAACGAACTCTGTCTACTTACCCTCCTCTCCTCCCTCCTCTACGAAAACTCCTTGTCCCAAGTTATGATCTGGTTGGGCCATAATAGCTTAACTCTGAATATCAACAAAACGAACTTTATAACCTTTGGTTCCAGACCCTCTACCCTTCCACCTGAGCTCGCACTACAAATCAAGGCCCATGTTTGTGACGAGCGTGATCGAAACCATCTCTGTTCATGCCAGACTGTGACGAGTGCCACCTCCGTCAAGTATCTCGGCCTATACCTTGATTCCAGTCTCAGCTGGAAGACCCACATTGAATCTCTGTCTGCGCGCGTACCAGAAAACTCATTTACGTGTTCAAAAAATTAAGAACCTCTGCCCATAAAGATATCCTAAAAATGGTTTACACCGCTTTATGAGAATCAACACTAAATTACTGTATCGTTGCGTGGGGTGGTGCCGCCAAAACAATCCTCATACCAGCTGAAAGAGCCCAACGTGCAGTAATCAAAGTACTGTTGAACAAACCATTTAGGTATCCTACTCAGCAAGTTTTTTTCGGATTTTAAGGTACTGACAGTTCGCCAAATGTATATGCTTCGTGCGAGCACACGTACACTCAAAATTACCCCTCCCAATAGATGTAAAAGCCCTACGCTCAGAAGAATACCCAAACCCGTTTGCCCCAAAGTTTGTAAAATATTATCAATACCACATTTGCACGACGGCATAACCGTTATTTAAGCACATTACTATACAATAAACTGCACAACACATTAAACATCCATTCTTTGAACAAATTCCAATGCAAGCAAAAAATCAAGAATATCTGCTCACCCTAAATTATGATGATTGTGAAGAATTACTCAAACCATTACATAAACAAATCAGGCACACACTCACATATACATACCCACACTCACCCACACATATCTATACTCACACTTACACAGATACACTCACCCAAATACACACCCGGCACACATAAATACACTTGGGAGCAAATAAATCGAGTCACTTCCTTTTTCACGCATTATGGTTATTATTTTTGGTATTATGGAACGCATCGATTCGAAACATATATCGCCTAAAAGGGTATTTAATAACCTTTACAATGAGGCTAGTTAGTTGTCAAAATTTCATTTTAATTAAAGTTTAAAGGGTAGAATAAAATTATCGCATTTAATTTGCTTATGACATTTTTATCTCTGTTAAGAAAAGATTAAATTTGAGGTTTTTGTTAATCATACCCATATTACTTGTTATTGTTGTCTTTATCTGTGTCTGTGTAATCAAAATAACCTGATAAAATGGATACTACACCGATGGAAGCTGCCCAAGTTGTAGCTTTACTTGAGGTTGGACACGGACAACGTGAAGTGGCACGCAGACTTCATTTGAGTCGTTCAAAGGTACAGAGGGTATACCGCAGGTATCTGGAGACTGGTGCTTTTGTTCGGCGACCTGGAACTGGCCGACCACGGGCAACAACAGAACGTGACGACCGCTTTATTGCAACCAATTCGTTGCGCGACCGTGGACTTAATGCTGTTCAGCTACAGCAAGCGTTACGTGACGTTCGAGGTGTCGCAATCAGTAGGTGGACAGTGAGACGAAGACTAAAGGAACGAAATTTAACATCACACAAACCAGCAACTGGCCCAAAATTGACTGTAGCTCATCGCCGATCTCGCTTGGAGTTTGCTCGAGAACACATTAATTGGACGTTAGAAGACTGGAGGTCAGTTTTGTTTTCTGACGAGTCAAGAATCTGTCTTTTTAGCAATGACGGGAGAAACCGAGTGTATAGACGTCCTGGTGAAAGATTTGCCCAATGTTGCATTCGAGAAACTGTGAGTTTTGGTGGTGGTTCTTGTATGGTGTGGGGAGGAATTTCTCTAGACGGAAAAACGGAACTTGTCTTCGTCGACCCCGCCAACGATGGCAGTGGTAGACTTGGATTAACAGCTGACCGATACATAACTGACATTCTTGAAGACCACGTAATGCCGTATGCTGGTTTTGTCGGAGAAAATTTCTTGTTTATGCATGACAATGCGAGACCTCATACCGCGCAGATCGTTACGGAATACTTGTCTGCGATCGGGACTCAACAAATGGTATGGCCAGCACGAAGTCCCGATTTGAACCCGATCGAACACCTATGGGACGAGCTAAAACGGAGAGTCCGAGCCAGGGTTCCCGCTGTTTCATCCATTCCCGAGCTTAAAGTCGCTGTGCTTGAAGAGTGGGAGAACATACCACAATATGTCATCGTAACTCTGATCAGATCGATGACTAATAGGCTACAAGAATGCATCAGGGCACGGGGGGGTAATACCAGTTATTAAGAATATTTTTTTTGCAATAATTTAGTTTTTTATTGTTTTTATGGACTGTTTTAGCCCTACTAAATTTTCTATCAAAATTACCATTTTTCTTGCAGAGCCAATAATTTATCATTCAATAAGGTTATTATTCAATAATTTATCCTCATTGTTAAGGTTATTAACTTAACTTTTAGGCGATATATAGTTCGAATTGATACGTTCCATATTCCCAAAAATATTTACCATTTTACGTGAAAAAAGGTAGTGGCTCGATTTATTTGCTCCCAAGTGTAGATACTCAGGGAATTCCTGGTTATTTATTCATTTTAACTCCTTTTATTAAGTTTCCCCGTCTCTTATACTCAAAATTAATTGTATTTGTCTAATTAATATAATATAATCATTTATTTGCTCAAACATGAGTACAATACATACAACACAAATCTGTCAGCATGCAAGAGATGTTAAAAGTACAGATAAAAACAGATCATTACGTTTGCCTTAAATTTATAATGTCACTCTGAGTCAAATTATTAAAAAAAAAACATGACACTACAAGAACTTTAATAATAAATAAGTAAAAACATAATCAAAATCTCTCATCTAAAAAATCTGCTAGAATTTTTTTAACTTTCTTTTTAAACGCTACATCACCCTGCTTCCAGCTTTTTGGTAGTTTATTTAAAAATAATTGGAGCCATGCAAAAGACACTTTTTCGCATGAGTGCCGTCCTATAATGCTGTAGACAATTTTGACTATTGTCACGTCTATTACGTGGAAATCGATCTCCCATGCGGCAAAAGAGGAGAGGGTTAGATCTTAAGAACATTGTAGTAGCCCAATTACATATTGTTTGTCGTTTATATGTTGTAGCGTTTGTTTAAACATTCGATGTTTTTTCTTGTTAATAATCTTTTTTCGGTATACCAAGTTTTACTATCGTTTTTTGATAAATAGTCCACGATAGTCCATACTCTTTGTCAATTGCTTTGTAGCTTGTAAAAAGTAGTCCAATGCAAGTGGATGCTGTCTTGGTTACTCGTGTTGGTTCGCGGATAATTTGTTGCAGGTTATATGTTTTCATAAAGTTTAAGAATTCCAGATTCTGTTTTTATTATTATTGCCTGAACAGTGAAAGGCACGAGACGGCGGTGCGCCGTGTTTCGCGCGCGTCTGTCTCTAGAGGAATCGCGGCCATATGCTGCCGCGGTGGGTGATGGGGTCCGTATGATTACATGTGGGCCAACACCTAGCCGGGGGAGCTTGACGAAATGCGCAAGCACTCCAGTACCCCGGCTAAAGGTAGCAGCAGAACACCATATGGTTTTAGTCAGTAAGAGTCTGACAGACCCCTCCACCTACCTCAGGGTGGACATTCATGATAATATTTCCCGGCCGAGCAAGATTAAGACGGAGTACCAATACCAAATATAGGTATATAATCCTCTTCACCGTTTCCGCTGAAAGCGATCCAGACTAAATTTATATCCTTTCATGAGCTCTCTGACGACTAGTAAAGCCAAACCTGATCCTGATATCCCGGTCACACCGTGTACAGAAGTGCTAATCAGCACCTTCACTTCTTGTCTAGGTCTTCAAGATGATTTGTTTCAAAGCGTTCACTTGCTTTGTGGATATCACATACCAATAATATTTAAAAAAGACTTACCACTTCCTGAAATTCTGACTTTCGCTGCGTTGCCTTCCCCAAGGGACGCGGAAGAGTAATCTGCTTCAGCGAAGGCTAAAGCCGCCTGTAACAATTTAATTCCCAACTTATCAGATAGTAATATTATGTATCGTGCGTACAATCAACCCCACGTACCTGCGAGGTATCAATTTGATATCGACAGCGCCTTAATGTGGTAGGAATAAGCGAGGTTTTCTTAGTACAACTGTAACAACTACATGTCGATTCTGTAGAAATCTCACCGACTTACCTGACCAGACTTGCGTGGAGTGAGCTGTCACTTTCATCCCGTCTTGGTCAATTCCTAGCATCAGTGGCACTGACAGCTCACTGCACGCTCACTTCACCTAAGTGTTCACGGTGAGCCGGTTAAGGAATATCAATACTGTTCCACTGTCACTGCACCAGATTGTTCAGTGAACACCTCCAAATTATTGAACGGTACTATTTAAACGTACATTTGAAAGGACTTTACCTGAATATTTTCAAAAGAAAGATTAAGTTCCGCGTAATAGAATATTTTCCTGTTTTTGGCGATTGCACTGCACTGCGAGCTCGAAGTGAACACCCGGTTTTAATTTGAGAATTAGAAGTTATGATCTTGTCAGCGTTTCACAAGATCATAACTTTTATTTCTCGTCGTCTCGTCTCTACGTTGGCTGCTTACTCAGACTGTACCTACTTGACTGTGATGAGATGCGTTTCATTCGTATAAGAACTTTAATATTACGTGTCTAATGATCATATTTGTATACGACGCTTTCTTAGATGTGAATCTCGCCCTTAGCAGCTTCATTCTAATCAGAAGTAATCAACGAGCCCGACATTTTTAAATTGATAAAAAGGAAAATACTTACGATTGCGACGACCAATAACAGAGCTGTCTTCATTTTTGAAGAGAGTTATTTGTTTCAATCTTTGTCGCTCGCACGTCTTTGTAACTCGATCATGAGCAACTTGTAACTTCGGTCACAGAACGCAGCCTTTTATGTGATCCGAATATTAGTTTAGCTCTTAGTTTACACCTGCGCAAATACGGGAGTGAAACGTAAAATTGAAACATAATTAATTTATTTTTGATGTACCTTAACACTTCCTGTAGACTCAGGATGGTTCTATAATATTTGCAATGCAATAATATTGTGCTCTTAATATTCATAGAATTTTTGTTCAAGAATTTCTCAAAAGAACATCTATGACACTAAACTGCATGGTCGTCTTATGACCTGACCAAGATTATGTTTAGACTTTGAAAGAGGCTGTGACCGGTGAGTTTGTTTCGGTGTTTCTTCTCAGAGTAGTCGGTTAGAAGACTCATCTTGTTTCTGTATGAACCGTGTATTTTGAACCAATTTACAAAAGTAAGTGTTTAAAAGTGGAAAGGTACGTTATGAGTCTGAAGAGATATGAGGAACAGGGCGTAAAGTTCACTCATACTCTTTAGAAAAGGGAGGTTCCTCCGACCAGACGGGTGTTGTGTGTGGTGGGCAACTGCCCGACTAATTTTTTCGGGGAGTTGTATATATGCTAGCTGCGCGGTAAACTCTGATTGCGCGATGCAGGATTTGTGTAACGTCATTGTGTTGCGTTGTTCGCATGTGGCAGTGTAGATGCAGCCACATCACTCCCCTCCGAAGACCGGAGGTCGATAGTCGAAAAATTCTTGTATCTTGCGATGCTTGCCAATGCCAGTTGGGTTCTAGTGGGTTGGAACCGGGTGTCGCATAGTTCGCGGCGAGTCGGAACTGTCTGCGAAGATGCCACAGTGAGACGGGGTGGCTGACTGCTGGTGTCGACCAGGAGAGGAATTAAGTGCTCTGCTTGTGGACCGGCCGAATGTGCGGTGTGCTGTGACAAGGTTGATAATGAGGCTGAAGGTGATTACCAGGTATGCGCTTGCGCTGCATGCTGATGATCAGGACAACCGTTCACGCCGTGGTTGCTGGCTGGCTGTGTGACTTGCGGGAGCGATGATGATGACGTCACGCTGAAGTAGTTGCACTAACGTTCATCACGTCGGGGTCACCAGTGAAGGGATATGAGGAACATGGTGTAAAATCACTCATACTCTTTAGAGGGAGGATCCTCCGACCAGTTCGGCACCGACCCGATGATTGTTGTCGGGAAGTTGTATATATGCTAGCTGCGCGGTAAACTCTGATTGCGCGATGCAGGATTTTTGTGACGTCATTGTGATGCGTTGTTCGCATGTGGCGATGTAGATGCCGCCACAAGTCGTATTGCTGTGAACTCGCGGTACGACTGTATGTGTTTAAACGACACATACCACAAATATCGCAGTTTTGCACGAAACAAAAATTTGTTTCCGTCGCTTTTGTTAGACACGCATCATGCGCGTGACCTGGCCAGTTTTTGGCATTGCTAAAATTCGAGTTAATCAATTACGAGCTGGTAGCAATAGGCGCCATGCGTTGGACTGAAAAACAGCCGGCTTTAGGTTCAAATCTCTTACGATGCAGCGCAGTTTTATATTTATAAAACTGCTTTTTTTGTTGATAGTGTAATAAAGGGTTTAGAATAAAAATGCGTTACAAGTGATAATAAAATTAAAGACATTATTATTTCATATTATCTTTTACATAAAAATAACCGCTACGATTGTATAAAATAACTTCTTCAGCCAAATAGGATGTGCAATACTATGTCAAGGAACTTAGAAGCAAATTGTTTTATTTTAACACGTGAAATGTTCAAAACATTTGACAAGTAGATTTATTTCACTATAAACATTAAGCTTCGAACATGAATTTCCTAAATAAATGATTTTAATAAGTGGTTATGTAGGGCATAGCGAATATAGGTTACGTATTGAGGATGTATTAATTTTCATTAAGAAAAGAAGATTTAAACTAACCCTCAATTTTTATAATTAAATATACAACATAAACTATTCCGGAACCTAAACGTCCTTGTCTATTAAGTTATTGTTTGCAGGGCTTCGGTGATGCAACATTTTAGCCTAGAGTACATAGTTTTCAATGACGCTTTTAATTAATTCAGCAAAATGTCCGGTTGGTATGAAACCATTCGTTTCATATTCATTCACCATGTCATAAATAAGTGCTCCGACTAGCAAGGATCTTCCTCACATCTCATCCTCACACACAGACTCACAGTATTTCTCTAGAATAAAGAACGTAATACTATTAGACAAGCAAAATTCTATAAACCATAGTAGTTAAGAAAAAAAAGTTTGTGATTTGTGTTATCACATCATCATCATTTATATCCACTTTTACGCAGCGCAATAATATTTTGCAATTGCTACAATATTTACATATCACTGTATTTTGGAATTATAACAACACCGCTAATTAACAGATTTAAATATTCGTCACAATCCATCAACGTTCAATTAAGTGAATAGTCGTTACGAATTGCATCTACCTCACAGAAATCGAAATAATTTACTCAGTTTTCTGTGGTCTATAAGATGAACGAGACAAGTATCGAATGATTATCGAACCACTTCAAGTAATAATATTAAAACAAACAAAATCTGTTTGTTTTAGGTAAAAAACTACAACTATAACTGTACAAACTGTTTTTTTTTATAAGTATCCCACACCTCTAGGGTTATATTCTGTAGGTACAATAATACTAAAACTCCAGAATAGGTGGTCCAAAAATGCATAGTTTTGGAGATATCATAATTAAATTAGGTAAAAAAATTCTCCAGTATGACGAATCTTTACTTTTGCGAGGTTGCCAATTTTGTTTGCCTACCGTACAAAACAGACCCTCGATGTCTTGGTATCTAACTTTCATGGATAAATAAAAATAATTCATTTTTATTCAAACATATTTAAAGCTAAGAAAATACGACGTTGTCATATTTCACGTAAGGGTGTTTTACATTAATAATTGTGACTTTGTCGAAACATTTTGCAAAAAAAAAAGACATATTTTCTAAGCTATAACGTTCTTGTAATAAATTAATTAGACATCTGTAGCCGAACTAGGCGAAAGTTATGGGATATAAAAAAAACAGGTTGTACATTATTTGTAAATAACATCAAGCTTAATCCGCGGGCGCAGGTGCGATTCGAACTCAGGGCTCGCCATAATGGCTCCTACCCAAGCACGGTAACGACTAAGCTGGCACGCCATAAGTTAAGTAAGTTGAAATTATGAACTACTATCAATTACAGACAAAGTGAGTGTGAGTGCGTGTCTATAGTATAGAAACAACTTATGGAAGAAGGTCGTAAGTGAAACCGAAGCGTCAATCTATTGCTTTTTGAGATTGCTTATGGACTTATGAGCTGTTCTTTACAGTAAATTAGATGTAGGTAGGTAACTAATTCGTGGCTGTTCTAGGTACCTAGACCTACATACATGAACATCTCAGTACATTATTTAGTATTAAATGGGTTGATAAAACAGGGTGCTTTAAAATCGAGTTCGATTCGGGCTCAGGAAGATTTTCCAAAAAAAAGGATGCTGTTTAATTCTCCTCCAAAACAGAGCTCATGATTTCTTTGACTCCTTTGCTCTACTAGCCACATTGTCGGATTTCTCCTTGCTTTAAGTCTCATCTCCCGATTTCTAGCTCAGGCCGAAGCTGTTTCAGCAACAAAACATGCTTTGTTTTCCCTCAATTTTTTTGTTATCGTTCCTTTAGCCACGTTGCCCTTCTATCCACAGTTTCGAATATAGCCTTAATATAACATCGCAAAATGATGTTCATTTCCGTAACTGCCTTATATTCTCGCCCGTTATTAGATAAGTAAATCTATTCTCTTATCCTCATTTTATCCTCATTCTATCATTTTGTACAGCCAAAGAGACAAGCTTAACGTGCTCTTGACTGTACTAACGATTACATTTAGTCGTCTATGAAAATATTATCAAGCATTTGTGCTGGTGTACAACACAAAAACGAACTTTAAATCAAAATTAACACTTTGTGTTGCCTCCACGGGGTCTTATCACAGCTGTAAGGCGATGGACTGGGCATGCTGTTTATCAATCAGAATGGTGCTGATCCATGCGTCATGTTCGTGAACGGGCGCCGTCAGTTGAGGCTGGTCATCTCTAAGCTGCTACGGCTTATTTTAATCATTTATTTTTTGGCCTCGTTGGTCTAGTGGTCGCAATCGCTACTGCTAAGCATGAGGTCCTGGGTTCGATTCCTAGGTCGGGCAACTTGTTATTGGGTTTTTCTATCTGGAATTTCTCAGTAGCAGCCCGAAGTCTGGATTTGTGCCCGGTAGATGGCAATAGGCTCGCCCCCTATTACATGGGACTTAACATAACTGGCGAAATGTGGGTGTACTAAAGGTACACCTCTGCCCAACAAGGTTGCCCAACTTGGTAAAACAAGGCGTGATGTTATGTTATGTATTTTTTGGATTGTTTTTAATTAAGTTTTACTGCACTCTGGACGCTTTTAACGTGTAAGTTTTTTGTACATCGTACTCACCTATAGTGTCAACATTAAAGATGTAACTAATATGTTTGTATCAATAATATTATTTAAAAGAGTGTCTATGGCATTTCTTGCCCGTTCTTCTCAATAGGTACCTACTACGCTTTGGTTCATCAAAGTAGCATCTAGCTTCATCTTTCTGACTGACCGACCCCTTGACAATTCAAAAGTGCCTGTAATTGGTTGATTTGAATAATAACTTTAAGTTTAAGTTTGACAGACCTACACTGTCCCCCTCCCCCTCATTATTATGAAATAGTAATTAACACTGTAATTTGGAAATATTGTAACCTTTTTATTGCACAATAAGTAAATGTGACAGTAAAAAAAAACGTACCCACGTTTTTGAAGGATGTCGCCATAGTAAAAAAATATCTATCCTACTGGATGTTTCAAATGACACTTACTTCAAATCTGTTGGATGGTGGGGCCGTTTCTTCCCATAATTATTCCTCTCTGAGAGAGTTTCCCGGGCTTAATTTATAAATTGATCAACATCTCTTTTCTACAAAACAAAGATAGTCTGAATGTCGGCCGCATTTCATTCGACATAATACCGTACGACATTACACTATGGTATATATAGTAAAAAGGATATCACTGTCAACCCGAAAACTACAAGCCGCTTAGAGGCTTTTAAATTTAAACTAATAAATAATTTACCACTTTTGTATTCTCCTGTTCATGCTGATCCTAATCATCTATATGATGAGTTCTTTAATATTTACTGTAAACAATTTAATTCGATCTTTATTCCCAAAACTATCTCGGTTAATAGTAATGCATCTTTCAGTGATTGGGCTACCAATGGTATTCATAAAAGTAGAACACGGCTTTATGAGCTGTATAATGAAAGGACTTATGTTAACACTGCTGAATTTAATTTATATGTTAGAAATTATTCAAAACTGTTTAAAAAAGTTTGTGTTATGGCCAAGTCACGTTATTTGGGTTCGAAGATTAAAAGCAGTAGTAACGTAATTAAAACGACTTGGAAAATTATTAATAGTGAAACGGGAAGGTCTAGTAACAGAAGTACTGACTACAGCCTGTCTATTAATGACAACATAATAAAATCAGACTCACAAGTCGCCGCGGCCTTTGAAAAATTCTTTTCAGAAATTCCCGTTTCAACTACTAAATCCCTTAACTCATCGCCTTCTGTTGCTGAGTCTTTGCTAAAGGAAAATGTAAAATTTTGCGATTCGGAATTTAATTTTGAACATATTACATGTAGGGATATAATTAAAGTTTTTCACACTTTAAATGTAAAAAAGACTGCAGATCTGTGGGGTAGTTCTGTAGAAGTTGCTAAGTCTATTATAGACATTGTAGCACCTACTCTAGTTCTTATCTTTAATAATTGTATTGACTGTGGGGAGTTTCCTGACCTTATGAAAAAAAGTAAAATAATACCTTTGTTTAAATCAGGTAGTACATCAGACCCCACAAATTATAGACCTATTTCAGTACTACCTACATTTAGTAAAATTTTTGAGAAATTAATTTTAGACCAACTGCAAAGATTTTTAACAGACACAAATTATTACATAGCAAACAATTCGGTTTTACAAGGGGTCGTTCAACTACTGATGCCGGTGTTGAACTTTTAGGACATATTTATAATGCTTGGGAAGATAAATGCGATGCCTTGGGCATCTTTTGTGATTTGTCCAAGGCATTCGATTGCGTTCTTCATGAAACGTTAATCAGGAAACTCCGTCACTACGGGATCCGAAACACCGCT
Source organism: Dasypolia templi (assembly GCA_963555695.1). NCBI lineage: Eukaryota > Metazoa > Arthropoda > Insecta > Lepidoptera > Noctuidae > Dasypolia > Dasypolia templi. The sequence goes on along the minus strand of OY743137.1, from coordinate 2,906,210 downwards.
CTGGATCTTCTTACTTCATACTTGAGTAAAAGGATTCAGAGCGTTGACGTTAATGGAGAAAGATCTCCAGGATCTATCTTAACAATGGGAGTTCCACAGGGCTCAATTCTTGGTCCTTTCTTGTTTCTTATTTATATTAATGACTTGCTTTACCTCATAAAGGATAATCATGATATAGTGTTGTTTGCGGATGATACTTCACTTTTGTTTAAACTTAAACGTCAGCAGCTGGTTACTGACGATGTAAATAACGCGGTCTCAAAAATAGTTCACTGGTTCAATGTTAATAATTTACTTCTTAATGAAAAGAAGACTAAATGCATTAAGTTTACGCTACCTCACGTTAGGCAGGTGAAAACGAATGTGTTGATAAAGGGCGAAGAATTGAAACTTGAAGACAGCACAGTATTCTTGGGCTTAACTTTGGATGCTAAGCTTCAGTGGGGCCCACATATTGATAAATTGTCAAAAAAGCTAAGCTCCGCAGCATACGCTGTTAGAAAAAATCGAAATTTAACTGATTTAGAGACAGCCCGTTTAGTATACTTTAGTTATTTTCATAGTGTGATGTCGTACGGTATTCTTTTGTGGGGAAATGCCGCCGACATGCAGACTATATTTGTTTTGCAGAAAAGAGCTGTTAGATCAATTTATAAATTAAGTCCGAGACACTCTCTCAGAGAGAAATTTAAGGAAATTAATGTAATGACTGTGCCTTCTCAGTATATTTATGAAAATCTTTTACATGCCCACAAAAACATAAAATTGTTTAAAAATACAGTGATATCCATAATATAAATACTAGGAACAAACACAAATTTGTTGTACCTACAACAAGGCTCAAGAAAATAGGTGGCTCGTTCAGATGTCAATGTATACGCTTTTATAATAAACTTCCAAGCCATGTTCAAGATCTAAGCCTTAATAAATTCAAATCATTTATTAAACGTAAGTTGTGCCAGATAGCTTTTTATACAGTCAAAGACTATATTGAGGACAAAAAGGCTTGGGACTGACGTACTCCAATTTTTGCATACTGAGTGTGTTTTTTGTTTTTTTTTTGTTTGGTACGTAACTTTTGTTTTATTTTATATACACTTTGAAATTTCATGATTTGTTATGAATATTTACTTTGTATAATATTATTATTATTTTAATTTCGTGTGAGGACTTAGTGGGTATTATTTCTATATATTTTGTCTATCTCAGTTATTTCATTTTTTTTTTATATCTGGCAGTTTGAGTACTTAAAGCGTCCTACCCAAATGTCCTTTCTTTGGTATTGTTCGTCGAATCGTTGAGCTCCTTACGTTTTGAGTTGAGCTGCACGATTAATGACAAATGCGTGCACTGACTGGACAGGCCCACTCAAATCTGTATGGTTCTTTCCTCAAAAGACCATTTCAGACACCTACCTACATGGTCCTCATATGATCTGTAAAATAAACAATGACATGAATACTTACCTAGGTATTATTTTATTGTTATTATTGTGAATGTTAAGACTATGTGGGTCATTTTATTTTTTACTTTAGTTTTTTTATATTTTATTATCTCAGTTAATTTTAATCGTAACTTGGTCTGGCGGTTTTGAGTAATTATGCGGCCTATCCAATGTCCTTTCTTTGGTATTGTTCGTCGAATCGTTGAACTCCTTATGTTTTGAGTTGAGCTGTACGATTACTGACAAATGCGTGCACTGACTGGACAGGTCCACTCAATCTGTGTGGTTCTTTCCTCAAAAGACCATTTCAGACATCAATCCACATGGTCCTAACATGATCTGACCAAGATTATGTCTGGACTTTAAAAGAGACTGTGACCTCTGAGTTTGTTTCGGCTTTTCTTCTCAGAGTAGTCAGATAGGAAACGCCGACCTCATATAGTTATAAAAAAAATGTTTGACGTGTAAAAGTGTTTTTACAAACCCACTTACAGAAATAAAAATCATTTATCATTTATCATTATCATTTATGAAAATAGCTAAAGTACACTAAACGAGTTACCTTGGATGACACATAGACTGAAAAAAAAAAAATACGACACTAATGACTAATTACTGATGTCAATATACCAGGCCACTTAGAAAGTATTCCGAAAAAAAGGTTTTTATGTATGAGTGACTGGCCAGTTATAGTCTATTTTGAAAATATGGTTATTTGTAATTAAAAACACTTACGTTCCAATTTCCAAATTAACCCCCGCATTGTTTGCAAGCTAATTTAAATTATCTTGTCTCATTAAGAAATGGATATGCGCCGGGAACATTTTCGCGCTATGATTTTTTACGATTTGCAAGTGTCCGCGAGCGACCAAACATCTATCTCCGCGGGCTACTGCTCCACCACGACACGACAACGCGCCTTCGCACACCGCGCTCAAAACGAGGGACTTCTTGAACAGCACGCCAGTCAAGCTCCTGGGTCACCCTCCTTACAGCCCTGACCTAGCACCGTGTGACTTCCCGAAAAAAAAACTCCGCTCAAAGAGATACAATTTTCGTCGCCGGAAGATGCGCTGTTAGCGCTCGAGCAGGCTGTAAACGAGGTGTCTATGGCGAACTGGAAAAAGTGTTTTGAAAACTGGTTCAAACGTCTGAAACTTAGTATAGAGGTGACTTTGACGTTGAGGGACTTTGTATTGAGTATTTGAAAAGGATTAATAAATTAAAAAAATTGCATGTCAACTGTCATTACATTTTTGTCTGTCTGGTGAACAAAGCATAATAAAGAATTTTGGAATTTATCCAAAATTCTTTATTATGCTTTGTTCACCAATAACGATTTTCGCCGTTTCTTAAACAAATTCACAATCAAATTCCTTGATTGACCGTGGTAAGCGGTTAAATATGACTGACGGCTTGCAAAATAAAGTGTATTTTTCAATCCCTGATATGCTGTGACTAAAGCGTCCGGATTTATCACTGAGGTAAGTTTATGTAGGGTATATATAAGCAGACTTACTAATTCATTTGGTCAGCTCCTCCGCTTTCCAATCTAATTTATTGTCAATTGTTAAACATAGGCGATTAGATGTGTTTACTTGTGTTATGCGTTGGCTGGGGAATTTAACGATGCTATCGTTAAATTCGTCTTTTTATTATAAATTTTAAATTATTTTTATCTATCCATTGTACTACGGAGGTTTTTCAACTCTAAGTAATTTCGTCGTTATGTTTTTGATCGTTAGTGCTATTAATGGTCACAGTGCTGTCCTCGGCAAATACTTTTGACCATACATACTGAAATAGGAGTTACGTTGTCCCGTTATGTAGAAAAGTTTGAATAGGATGACTTTCGGCACATCATTTAAATAGATTATAAGTATAAGAGGTCCTAAAATACTGCCCTGAGGTGCGCCATAAGTGATTGTTGGATGATCAGACTTGAAGATTCGTTGACATTTAGTTTTAACATCGATTTCAGATACTTCTACGTACTGTTTCAAATTCTTGAAATAAGATTCTAATTTAAGTTTACGGTGAAAGGATTGAGTCATGTCACAATAATTATATTGATCACACAGGTAAAATACAATGTAAATAAGTGTAAAATACAATGGATATTGTTTGAACAAGAGCAATGGGCCTATAAGAAACCGTGCATTATTTGTTATTTTTGTTTAAATAATGGTTTAACCACAGCTGTTTTATGTTAGTTGGTTATGTACCACGTGTTATGCCCAGATTGATAATATAGCTTCAATGTCCATGAATAATTATTACATAACTTTGTTTCAGATAAATCCGTTTAAGAACATCCATAATTGTATTAGTAAATACTTAATAACTTTGTTAGTAAATCACAATAAAAAGTGAACATAAAACATAAATCTAAATCTAAAAGACACGTGGACTGCGATCCAGTGTTTAAGAAATGGACCATCTAACCGGTCCGCTATTACCTACTTTCAGAATTCTGTTGGAGCTTCCTCTGATACGGTGCAATATGGAGGCCGATCTCTTTCTTATTTTATCATGAAAGCCATCAATCCGAGCCTCCATAAACATACCAGACGCACTACAGTATCTCAGCAGCCCCAATGACATCCTGAAAACGTTGTTATATTGCACTCGAAGGGCATTGAGGGCCCACTGATTACAGCTGACCCATAGGTTGCACGAATAAAACGATTGGCAGTATGCCCTTAACATAGTGCACTTCAGCTCATTCGCGCATCGTTTAAACCTGCGAGCCAGCATGTTCCCACGGACAGCCAACGCCCTTCGTTCCCTCTCAGCGTCCACGTCATCGGCGAGCTCCTCCGTGACCCAGTGACCCAAGTACTCAACCTCCGTCGCTCTGTTAAGCGGTACACTATTAACTGTAACAGATGGGACGATGTCGAATTTAATATTCCGCGCTAGGAATACCAACAACTCAATTTGGCTCGCGTTGTACCTGAGCCCATGAGCCACGGCGTACTCCTCACATCTCCTTACAAGCTTCCGTAAGCCGCTAATTCAAGGAATCAGCAACACCATTTCATCAAAATAGCTAAAGTTGTTAATAGTGGTGCCATCAATAGTACAGCCGACTAAAGTCCTCACCTTTCTCCTTACATAGGTCCTTACTGGACATGGTTGTTTCGGGAGGTTCCTGTTCCGTATAAGGCGGGAGAAAACACCCGGGTGTCACCATTGTATGGATCGCCTGGAGGACACAGTGAAGCATACGGTGGAGGTCTGCCCAGCTCGGGCAAAGCACCGCCGTGTCCTTGCGCAGGTGATCGGCGGCGGCGATCTCTCACGTCCAGGCCATGGAATGGAGCGAGAGGATTAAACAATCATTCTAAACGAGACTTTTACTATAACCCGCAAGAGTTAACATGGGACCTGAGCGCAGTAGATAATACACAACGGCGCTCAGGTCTCAAGTTAACTCTTACGGGCCACACCTGCCAAAGATAATGATTATTGAAGCGCAACTTTATAGTATTCAGACAGAGTATCTTTTATTCAAAATAAAACTAACATAATCGATTATAATATAAAAACTAATGTGAAGGCCGAACTAAGAAGGTTGAAAAAGGTTGAAACTGTTTGAAAAATTTGTTTTTAAAACGCCTAAAAATAAACGAATGAAACCTAATTCCTGACCATCAGTTTGGTTTCAGAGAGAAACACTCAACAATAGACCAAGTACATAGAATCACCAACATCATTGAGAGAACGCATGAAGATAAAAAGTCTGCTCCACCGTATTTTTAGATGTGGCACAAGCTTTTGATAGTTTGTCATAAGGGTTTGATATACAAGTTACGACTAATATTGCCCAATGATTTTTCCGATATCTTGCAATCATACATTACAGATAGAATGTTTCGAGTAAGGCACGAGGATGCCTTTTCTGATCTAAGAATTATTAAAGCTGGCGTGCCTCAAGATAGTGTGCTGGGTCCAGTCCTATACCTGTTGTAAACGTATGATATGCCAGACCTGGAACATAAAGCCATGGTTAAGCTATCTCGGCTCATCAATGCTGCATTCGTGCTAAAGCATGTTCCTGAGCCATGAAAAGTTGCTGAAGTGATTATGATTTCAAAGCCCGATAAACCGCCTACCGAAGAGAAGAATGAACAAGAAGAAGAATGAAAAACATACATGTTCCTGAGCCATGAAACAGGCCCATTTCCCTGTTGGCTAGAAGAGGGGAACAGAAGCCAACAGGGAAATGGGCCTGTTTCATGGCTCAGGAACATGCTTTAGCACGAATGCAGCATTGATGAGCCGAGTTAGCTTAACCATGGCTTTACGTGTATGGTGTTTTAGGATTTCCCCCGTAATAAGGTCATACCCTGGGGATTTTTTGAGGTTATTCATTTGAATTTCCTTTGCAACTTCTTTCGGGGTCACAAGCTTAATTCTTTGATCTTGCAGAATATTGGCAAACTATAAGTTATCTACAGACCCGTCATTTGGCTGAAAGGTTTCTTCCAGGTGATGTGCAAATCGTAGAGCTTTTTGCTCATTGGTTATGGCCCACTTTCCTTTAATATCTCTGATAGGGGGGATTGGTGTGATTGGCTTTTTGAGTAACTTTGTTGCTTTCCAAAGAGAGTATTGCGTTGTATGGTCGCTGCTTAACTGACGTAGGTTATTATTAAAAGCCTCATCTTGAAAAATTCGTATTTCTCTCTTCAGTCTTTTCGTAAGGTTATTCAATAGAGTTTTATCTTGCGGGAATCTAGTTCGCTGCCACCTTTTTTCTTTGAGTATTTTTGTCATGTAATAGGTCTATTATTTCCTTTGGGTAGGTATTTCCTTTAAATTTGTTCCTAAGCTGTGATGTGTTGTTCCATGCACATTGTTGAATATTGTTGTTAAACCTGTTAACTTCAGAATCAATCTGATCTTTTCTTTTCAATTAAGTTTTTAGGTAAATAATATTTTCTAGGCTAAAACTTTTCCAATCTGTTAACTTGTTAACTAATGCCAAGTAATTTTCTCTTAGTAATATTTTGTAACTTAATTGTAATAATATCGGAGAGTGATCGGAGTTCATGTGATACCCCTCTTCCACCCTCAGATAATTGATAGACATATTTTTGACAATGAAAGTCGATGAGGTCTGGTAGTGTCTGGTAGTCAGTCGGCCAGTATGTAGGTTTTCCAGTACTTATAACCTCACAGCGCATGTCTTTCACTGCAATGAGAAGCTGTCATCCCTTAGTTGAAGTTAATCTCGATCCCCAATGAGTGTTCTTAAAGTCACCGCCTAATATAAATCTCTGTCCAAGGAGTCTGAAGAAGTTTACATATTGTTCTTTGTTTATCGTGTGTCTTGGGGGACAGTATACAGCCGCTACTGTCAAATTAAATTTATTTGTTTAAACTGATATAGCCACAGCTTGCGTGTCTAGCTCCTCGTATTTACACTGTTCGTAATGACAGATATTTTCTCTAATAATGACCGCGCTACCTCCTCGTGCCATGTTGTTAGGCTGCAGCGAGTGATAAACCTTATAGCCTCTAAAATTTACAAAAGACTGTTTAGTGAAGTGCGTTTCAGAGATCAAACACACATCAATATTTTCTGTGTCTAAGACTACTTGCAACTCATGTTGATGTTGCAGCAGTCCGTTGGAATTCCACGCCCTTATTTTAAATGTGTTATTCATGTTGGAGTTCTAATGCGCTTGATTCTAATTTCTAGTCTCTTAACAAATGAGGATATGCACTTCAATATCTGGTTGAGCTTGTCCTCAAGACTTGATGGTTTTGGACTTGGTTTTACCGCTTGTGTATATGAGACACTTTTATATGTATATGCAGATATTGCGGATGACGATGCAAACTGTGTACTTTGTTTTGCTGTCTGTTTGTCGGTATTTTTAACAATTTGCTTAATGGCAGGGTTGTTAGGTGGATTATTTTTAGATTTTTTGTTTTTAATCATTTGCATCTCCTTGGCAACTAAACACCCTCTATAGTTGGCTGGGTGAGGTAAGCCACAGTGGACACACTTCGGTTTTTCTTGCGCGGGTTTGTTGCAATCAGCTGTAAGGTGTTTGCCTGTACATTTAAGACAACTCGGCTCTTTTGAGCAATACTTTTGGGTATGACCATAAGCCTGGCATCTCTTACACTGCGGTATTATTTTAGACGTTTTAAGCGGGTTTATTTCAACTTTACACCCTAATATATGTTTAATGCCGTATATTTTACTGACATCTTCGTCATTCTTGAACGACAGTATCAACACACAAATATGACGATGGGAATGCTATCAAGAATCGTTGTACGATTGACCACAATCCAGGGTACAATTGCGGGATCGGTGTAGCCAAAATTCTTGGTAGCCATTTTTGAATTTGATTTTTATTACCTCGTTGGTTGTCAATTCTATAAGTTCTTCTTGCAGCTGAGGTGATATTGCTGTGTTGACATTTGAAAATGGATTCAACTCCCAGTCTGGTATTTCCAAATTCAAAATGTCCTCGTATCGTTCGGTGAAGTCAATGTGGAGGTTTTCCAAATGTTGGCAGTAGGCAAACAAGTCGTCGGTACTGCAGGATACTGCTAAATTTGGAAAATTGTGAAACACACGTCTGCCCATATTCATTTTGTGTAGAAGTAGGTTGGCTGCGAAAGCAGAAACGACATTTTCTGTTTTAATTAAATTTGTTCATCGCCGTGGCACGAGTGTTGGATCATTTAGCTCCCTTCAAAATTATTTTAGTGATATGTTTTTTTTTTAGGAAGTCATTTTCTCTTCTACTCTTACACAAGTTGTCTACATCTATTAAATACTCTCCTATAGCAAGTATGCTGGAAGGGATTTCTTTAGAAACAAGCATCATCTTTGTACGATTTTTTCCGTTCCTTTTTCTTCTTGTTTATTTATATGGGTGTACATAAACCGTTGAATAAATAAATAAATGGTTAAGCTTAATAGTGCTGATCCATGCGTTATGTTTGTGAACGGGCGCCGTCAGTTGGACTGGTCATCTCTTAGATGCTAGGGCTTATTTTAATCACATATTTGAATATCTTATTTTTTTAATTGTTTTATTTATTTTTTGCTGCACTCTGGACGCTTTTAACGTGTACTTTTTGTACATCATTCTCACATAAAAGATCAAAATCTAAAGTAATTTATTCAAACTAGGCTGAGGGTCAGCACTTTTCGAACGTCAAAATTACATAAGACAGTCCCCCAAAACGTCCGCCCTTCACCACTTCCTAGTGCTTTAGCTGGGAAGAAGAAGTGGCGCAACAAACTCCCCAGCAGCACAGCTGTCTGTTTAGTTAGAAAAACCATTGAACTATACAATTATAAGGTAATCAAAGAAGAAAAACCGTTAAACACAAAAAATCATATTAAATTATCCGCCATATGTAAGCTAGCCACGCCAATTTACCCAAAACAGAAACCAATAAAAATCAATGAAAAAAACAACAACATAACTTAATACACAAATAAAAGCCTCCAGGCATAAGGGGCGTGACACCTTACATATGCATTTTTTGTTTATTTTTTAAGTACATACAAATGATAAACTAGGACCATCGAAGTAAAATAAGTTAACAGAACAATTATTTTAACAATATCAAAACCATAGACGACCAGTCACCACAAGCAGCACCCGTTCACGAGCATAACGCAAAGATCAGCCATTGCCCCCCTCGCCATATTCGTTAATCAACATAAATTGTATAAATAATAAAGAACATTGGCAAGATGCCGAACAAATTTTTGTTGACATTTTTTTTTTGCGTCTACTGATGAAAAAAATGTTAAAATACAGAGTTTGTATTCCTGAACAGTTTTGTCTTCAGTTAGACTTTTATAGGAGGTCGGGAATTAAAGGTATTCAAGTTCGAAGTTCAAGAGGTTATGTTTTATCAACAACAGACCCTAATCGAAAAATAAATATAGGAATACCTACCTAACAGTTTTAATATCATTGATAGATGTATATGTAGAGTAAAATAAACTACGGACAACGTATTAAGTATAAGCCTAGCTGACCGCGACGTGCGTAGGTCTGCGTCCCAAATGCGACGTAGGTACCTACGTAAATGCCCCCGGTGGGTTCCCACATTGACGAGGCGGGGGGGACTCAGTAACCGTGGCTTGATCCCCACGGTGAAGCTAAGAGGAACCCGAGCAGGGGCTGTTAGTCAGGGCTTTTGCCGAAAAGCCGACGACGTAGCAACCAAGGTTGCGGTGCCGCTTGGACTACATCGCAACTGAGGCCGCAGTGGGAGAGGTATTGCGGGTCGCCACCGTTAGATGGCGGACGCAGTGGGACCGCAGGGTAAGAGGAGTGTCGGTATGTTGTTGGCCGCTCTTCCTATCCTTTGCGGCCGAAAAATGGTAGGCGACGGGGCCATTTATCTGACTCGTCGCAAGGGGTTGGTCCCCTTGGTTGCCCAGACAGAACCGGGGTTGTCTGGTGCCTAGGGCTGTGTTGGTCCCTAGGCTGGTCACAGCGTGCCATGTGTTCTGGTGCGCCGGTGATGGGGGGTATTCCCCAGAGGAGGGTCCGGTGACGAACAGCCGCGGCGGGTTTGCGGATGAATGATAACGCGTGCCCGTGTTCCCGCCTAAAGCGGAGAGGAGGACACCGTGGAGTTTTAGTGAGTTGGAGTCCCACATATCTGAACTATCTCTCCTTGATATTGCAGTATGCATGAGCATTTCTCAACGCAAAAAATAAAATAAATAAATAAAGTACCTACGTAAATAAATGTTCAAAGATATATTTATTTAATAATCTTAGCTAACTTTCTTAGGACAGTTATACATATATTTGATTAATTATATGGTAGGGGTAGGACATAGGTAGGTTAGATTAAAAAATACAAAATATTTTTTTTTTACATTTATTCCTCATCATCTCTAATCACAATGTCATCAAGAAAACCTGCGGGTGCTAAAATATTTGTTTGATGTCTGGCCCATCCTAGATACCATACTACAGTCATTGTATGAGCGCAACATCCAACAGTTCGTCGTCCAACTAAACACATAAAAACTTGAACAGCCACATAAAAGGCACACATTTGAATGCCACATTGTACTTGGTCCAGCTGCTTCACTGCCCAAAACTTCTCTTTGCAAGTTAACTGCAGCCATTGCAAGATCTCTACATGCCTCGCAGACATAGTCACGTTCCAAAACCTAGAAAAAAAAAGTATAATAGTCTTAATAAAATATAATGTTTATTCATTGAAACTTGCAAATTGTTTTTCATGATATTTATGGTAGAAGCGCAATATGTTGTTCGTCACCTATTTAGTACAAAGCTTTAGATGTCTACATATTAAATTATTTTAAAATCATGATTTTTAACAACATTGATTGCAACTAACAGAAATCAGACAATGTTTCCAACGAGGGTAAATTATTTTGTTCTATGCTTGCTATATGCTTGGTATAAGCAATGAAGATAATCACTATCTTGTAACTTGACTAATCGCCAGAAATACTTACAATTTGTGGATATACCCAGCTGATAATGATAAGATTAAATCAGTGGCTCCCATGTTAAGTGCCAATGCTGGGTATCGGCGCAATGTATTGACACATATATGTTGCAGTTGACACACATGATGCGTGTAGGCCTTACACAGCTTCCAATCGTTTTAACAAATGGATTCACACACAACAAAGTCCAAGGTATCAGGCAGGATCGTAACCCAGAGTGTCAGAAAAAATATCGCCGTAAAATAAAATAATCAGAATCCCTAGGCAAGCACTAGGCAAGTCACACAGAACAGTAAATCTCAGAGTCCATAAAAGCAGAAGCAGTTGATAAAGTAGAAAATCAAGGATAATCGATGGAATGAAACACAAAATACGAGATAAACGCGCAAGCAACGAACGACAAGTTGTGTTATGTTGTCTAATTACAGTACTCTTTGTTATGTTGTCAGTAGGCCGGTGGGTTGACTGATAAAATGTCATGTGAATTTTTTCGGTAACGTAGTTGCCATACTGGAATTATACTGAGATTTCATTTATGTATTCAAAATGATGACCTCTATATTCTTACCACAAACAATTATTTTTATTTTCACAATTATTAAATTCTGACGCAGAAATGTATTTCCTAAGTATATTATTGCAATACGAAAAGCAAAGCTTTTTATGTTACTTGCCCAAGATTTTTAATACATGGCAACATTAAACGTCCAGTCAAGCCAGAAAAAGATAAATAGCCATAAGTATTTTATGTCATCAATAAAATAGTCAATAGAATTTTCATTTATGACGATTTTTTTGCCCGGCCTCCATAGGCCATAATCTTGATTTCATAAAACTTAGTAAATTATTTCGTCAGTATATATCACGGTGCCATATGTAGACGCTTACTAATTCCATTAACAATTTCGTCGCCTTTGTTCTTTGTAACAATGTTATTTCAAAGAGAATACATGGAGTTTCTTGCCCTTTCTTCTCCATAGGTACCTAGTACACTTTGGAATGGGCAACTAGCTTCATATTTCCTCTTTCTTCCAAACCATCGCCCAGAACAGACGTATTGTACTACTTAAGAAATCTAAATACTCAAAAATTGCGATAATAGTTCTACTTACAAGTGCATTAATAATAACAATAATACAATATATTTATTCAGACAACGATTGATCCATTTCATTTGAATTAACATTTACTTTAATACCGTTAGTATGAACTTAAAAACTATGTTAGTACCTAATATCTAAGAGGGACTTAGTCCTCTGGGTAAGGTTCCACACCAGCGAACTGTCCAACTTATTGCCTATTACATTCAGGATGCTGTTACTGCTCCCAAGCAATCTGCTTAACAGTGAGGCTGTCTTTTTGCGCCAGGTGGCATCAAAGCCGTCTGTGTGAGACTCAGCGAACAAAAGTCAGTGAACTTGATAATTAAAAAAGTGCAAGGAGTCATCGCGTCAGAAGTCCCCCGAGCCTCGACCAGCGAGAAAGAGGGCAGTCTAATAATTGCTTACCCTCAAGAGTTGCTGTGTCACGCACACAGCAACTCTTGGCTATAGCTAGCGCTCCGTGACGCCGCTTCTTTCGTGCGCAGTGAGTCAACTTAGAACTCTAATTGGACCAGAATTGGACCAAGAATGAATCGCACGCTAAACCAACTACGTCTGTTTCACTAAATACGCGAACTCTCAGCCTGGGCCTGATTTTAACATTAGAATACATTCTTGTCGTACCCCAACCCAATCTACCTGCAGTTGCCCTGTGATTCATAAGGTAAATTCCGTCAAGTACCTAGGTATTGTAGTGGATCAAAGATTAAGCTGGTACCCTCATCTCGAACTAACTATAGGGAGGGTAAGAAAGCTCATATGGGTTTTCAAATCTTTGAGACACCTTATGAATGCAGAACTACTGAATAAAATCTATATCGCACTAGCCCAATCTGTAATCATTTATTGTATCTCGATATGGGGTGGAGCAGCTAAGTCGAATTTTATAGATCTAGAGAGGGCACAAAGATCCTTGATTAAGGTCATGTACTGTAAGCCCTACAGGTTCTCTACTGAAACCCTTTACGCAAGCTCTAAGCTGCTCTCCGTTAGGAAACTCCACATACTACACATGGTACTTAGATATCACAAAATTCTACCCTTTAACCATGCTAAACTTAAAAAAAGACGGTGTGATATAGTAGCCCCTACATGCCCAGCACGTTCAATTTTTGCTAGTCGCCAAAATGTAGCTCAAGCCCCACGCGTCTATAATAAAGTAAATCGCATACTTAACATTTACCCTATGCAGCTGTATGAGTGTAAGAAGACATTGACGGAATGGCTCTTCCCACTTAAACATGATGCCGTGGAAGACTTTTTGGCGACTCTGGGTTGAACGTCTTGCATATAGACACACACACATACACACACACTCCAACACACCCTCATTCATACAAACACACACCCCAGGACACATCCACACTCATTCACACATATACACGCCCACTCACACACGCACCCACCCATACACACACATATTCACACAAAATATACATCCACACACTCATAAATACACGTATAAACATTAATTTATACAAAACACACTCTAGCTTCACATTGCCATGAACACGATTTTTCGATTTTAATTTTAGTATTATTTTAATTTTAGTATTAGTTTTATAGAAAAATGTGTAACTTATACCTAATTAGCACAACGAAACGAATGTTAAGGAAGAGCGAGGTTTATCCCATCACAAGTATCTTCGGATTACTTTCTGGGAAGCCCCGGCAACTTATTGTATAGATTTAAGATAATAAACACATTTTTTTTTTTTTTTTTTTAAACGAATAACACACTTGTACTCAACTACGCACTCGTTTTACAATCTTGAGAAATGAAAATACTGCCCGCCCAAAAATCACGTAATAAAATCTCAGTACACGGCTACTTGCTGTCTAAATACATTGAAATGAATACTTACCTAATTTTGACGGTTCTCCAATTGACATTAAGTATAAATGGATAATACACTACATACTGTCTCCGAAATAGATAGCACTGAAATCGCCCGTACGGTGGAATGCGACTGTACAGAACTCCATAAACATCTCTGTAAATAAAAGCGACCTCACCATAATATCTCAAAACATACGGAGTATTTAGTGTTATTTTGACAACCCTTAAATTCAAACCGGACATTGACATTCTAACGGAATGTAGATTGCACGCTAATAAAGAGATTCCGCAAATAAACAACTATCACTCGTATATGACGACTCGTCAGTTGAACCAGAATGACGGCGTGGTTGTATATGTTAAGGACTCTTTAAACCCTAAAGTTGAGGAAATACAGCTACTTCAAGCATCCTGTCAGCGATTAGACATATTGGTTAATTTTGTTTATTGTATCTACCGATCTCCCTCTAACTCAAATAAACACATACAGCTTCATTGACTTCCTCAGCACACAGTCAAACACATTAACATCACAAAAAAAACCTTATTACAGCTGGTGGCATAAATATTAACATCAAACACAAAGAGACCGAGTCACCCAAGCACGGTAACGACTAAGCTAGCATGCCATACGTTGAAATTAAGAACTACTATCATTTACAGACAAAGTGAGTGTGTGTGCGTGTCTATAGTATAGAAACAACTTATAGAAGAAGGTAGTAAGTGAAACCGAAGCGTCAATCTATTGCTTTGTGAGATTGCTTATGGACTTATGAGTGATGCGCTACTGTACATTAATTGTACAGTAGCGCATCATAGATATTTGTAATATGAAAATAAAAAATGCTAAAGTATTCTCATACGCCGATGATACGTCTATAGTGTTCTCTGGTTCATCCTAGCACGAAGTTAAACCGAGTGCAGAGGCGGGGATGGCTCGGGTAGTCGAATGGCTAAAAAATACCTTACTTTCCCTGAACACTAATAACCGAACACAACCTATTGAAGAGTTAGATTTAAAAGTACACATATGTGGAGACGTCCCTACAATAAATGACTGCCCGTGCATTGAGAAGTTCGCTGAAACTAAATATCTTGGAGTTGTGGTGGATCAAGCACTGTCCTGGTAAATGATAGAAATACGCTCAAGTTGAGGGAACTTGAGCGAATTTCTGGGAGAATAAGGAAACTCAGTTGGATCTTTAGAGCCCTCAGACATATGGTGCCAACTAAAATAGAGAGCAGTAATAACCGTCCTAGAAACCTCCTTAATGAAATATATGGAGCACTGGTCCTGTCTGTACTACCATTTATTGTATCCCAATTTGGGGCGGTGCAGCAAAAACAAAAATGTTTTTTAAAAATAAAAGATTCTCCACTGCAAGCTTATACCAAATAAGTGATTTACTCTCGGAAGGAAACTGTATATGTAAACCAAACCATACTAAATAAGCATAAAACCCTACCATATAATAATAACGAAAAATCTAAAGGAGAAAAGATTTAGTTTTTAACAAATTTATGTATGTAATAAAAGTAACCACGACTGTAAAAAAAATATAATAGACTGGATAAAACCTATGAGGAAACCGAGGCACTCCTGGAACACGTTGATTAACCGAAATATATAAAATTTATATACAATAAGTTAATACACCACACACCCCACACCATACCACACCACATACCTCATCACACACCGCACACCATACACCTCACAACACACCACGCACTACGCCGCACATCACACCACATCATCATTAATGGGTAATAAAAATAAGTTGTATTTTTACTGTATGTTTTTGTAATTTAAATTACAACTTCACTAACAGATTTGGTATTTTTTTAATGTTCTTAAGATTTTTAGTTTTAAGCTAAATTCAAATAAAACGTACTTGCATTGCATATTTACCCTTAAGGTCACAGTACACCATATTAACTTCAGATAATATAAGTGCACGACAATGATGTGAAAGAGCGGAGCCTAATCCAGGCCTTGTTTGCTTAAAAGGAGGCTCCAAACACGTTTAATTGTAATGAAAATTTATATTTGTCATAATAAACTGATTCATATTTGTATTTCAGACTGACCGACTCCTTGACAATTCAAAAGTTAAATGAGTAGTAGTTATTCATGTTAGTTAGTTGGTTTAATTGAAATAAATGCTTTGAGTTTGTGTTTGAGATGCGGTTTCTAGGACGGTCCACAAGCAAAAGGCTCTCAGGCGATTTTCAGTGGGCACTTGCAAGTCCAATTCTGGCTTGCGTTTGTCTGTTCGCAGAATGGTCGATTCCTACAATAGGACTTGAACATCTAATATATAAAATTCTCGTGTCACAGTTTTCGTTGCCATACTCCTCCGAAACGGCTTGACCGATTTTGATGAAATTTTTTGTGCATATCGGACAACGTGAAGTGGCACGCAGACTTCATTTGAGTCGTTCAAAGGTACAGCGGGTATACCGCAGGTATCTGGAGACTGGTGCTTTTGTTCGGCGACCTGGAACTGGCCGACCACGGGCAACAACAGAACGTGACGACCGCTTTATTGCAACCAATTCGTTGCGCGACCGTGGACTTAATGCTGTTCAGCTACAGCAAGCGTTACGTGACGTTCGAGGTGTCGCAATCAGTAGGTGGACAGTGAGACGAAGACTAAAGGAACGAAATTTAACATCACACAAACCAGCAACTGGCCCAAAATTGACTGTAGCTCATCGCCGATCTCGCTTGGAGTTTGCTCGAGAACACATTAATTGGACGTTAGAAGACTGGAGGTCAGTTTTGTTTTCTGACGAGTCAAGAATCTGTCTTTTTAGCAATGACGGGAGAAACCGAGTGTATAGACGTCCTGGTGAAAGATTTGCCCAATGTTGCATTCGAGAAACTGTGAGTTTTGGTGGTGGTTCTTGTATGGTGTGGGGAGGAATTTCTCTAGACGGAAAAACGGAACTTGTCTTCGTCGACCCCGCCAACGATGGCAGTGGTAGACGTGGATTAACAGCTGACCGATACATAACTGACATTCTTGAAGACCACGTAATGCCGTATGCTGGTTTTGTCGGAGAACATTTCTTGTTTATGCATGACAATGCGAGACCTCATACCGCGCAGATCGTTACGGAATACCAGGCCAGCACGAAGTCCCGATTTGAACCCGATCGAACACCTATGTGACGAGCTAAAACGGAGAGTCCGAGCCAGGGTTCCCGCTTTTTCATCCATTCCCGAGCTTAAAGTCGCTGTGCTTGAAGAGTGGGAGAACATACCACAATATGTCATCGTAACTCTGATCAGATCGATGACTAATAGGCTACAAGAATGCATCAGGGCACGGGGGGGTAATACCAGTTATTAAGAATATTTTTTTTGCAATAATTTTGTTTTTTATTGTTTTTATGGACTGTTTTAGCCCTACTAAATTTTCTATCAAAATTACCATTTTTCTTGCAGAGCCAATAATTTATCATTCAATAAGGTTATTATTCAATAATTTACCCTCATTGTTAAGGTTATTAACTTAACTTTTAGGCGATATATAGTTCGAATTGCACCGTTCCATATTCCCAAAAATATTTACCATTTTACGTGAAAAAAGGTAGTGGCTCGATTTATTTGCTTCCAAGTGTATTTGAATGTGCTCCAATAGTTCAAAAATCATAAACTTGAGGAGCTTTCTTGAATATTATTCTATATTTTTCTTTTGCATGCTATTTCTTAAGTTTTATTTACTTAATATACTCCATATCTTGAACATGACCGTTAATTTATTAGTAAGTAAAAAAAAAGTATTTGTGAACCTAGCGATTATTATTTTCACTGTTATGACTCGTGAAGCATCTAGTTTTAAAAATGTAATATTTTTTAATTATTTGACTCACTTATTAAATACTAGCTCTTTAAGAAAGAGTAACATCCATTGCGCATAGTTTATACGTAAATACTACGTAGAAACTACTTTCATTGAAGCGGGCGACGTCATGGCGGCGCTCTTAGATATCGCGCGGTTTTTATGAATGATCAAAAGTGTACCCGAACCCGAGCTTATCAATCAGCTGATAGATACAACTCGACGCACAGATCGTAACTTAACAGACGTCAATACCATAAGAGAAATCGAGTTGTGTCAGTTGTTTATTAGTATCGAACAAATTATAATTTGTCTTGAAAAAAATTCATAGATGGCAGCATAGGTAACCATTATGAAATTAACAATCATTAAAAAGCGATATACGGCAGAATTTTAGCTGAATTATGATGGGTAAAAGTCTAAACTTCCCAGTATAGTGCAGATTTATCTATTTCGACTCATAATACACGTATTTAATAAATAAAATAAAAAGGAAGCCTTTATATTTAATTCGAACCCTTAAAATGATAAAAGTAGCCGTCTGTAAATCATTTTGTTTAGAGCTTTTTGCAATAGATGGCGTTTTACTCAATAAGTCTAGCCTCACCAGTTTCCAATTTTGTTACTTATTTAAAATAAAACCACGTTTTTTCATTTTAATTTTTTACACAGAAATATAAAAGAAATCTAATAACATGTTTTTCTGAACCCGGAACTATAAAACTTTATGTAAAAAGGATTGCATGAAACATTTTAAAAGTATTTCGACTCCTAGATGGCGTTCTAATACTACAGTCTCTGGCAATTAGTGAGTCGCTTATGCTGCGATCTGTTGAAGAATTGGAAGACTAAAAATTGCCAGCTCAATTGTCAGACTGAGGGAGGTTTCATTTCTTTGTATGGGATTGGGTATCTGTACGTAGTATTATATTATCTGTGCTATGTACCAAATTTACGCAAGCACAGTACGTAAATGCAATGTCCAAGAAATATACGAAAATCAAACGAAAGCCATCTCTATAGTTTATTTTTCTAATAAAACTAAAATTTGAGTGGATTTAGCAGACAAACTCGCCAGATATTATGACTTGTTTCGTAATGCTAAGCGCTGCAATGGCCCCTTACAGTTTGTTTTAATGGTAAACCACGCAAGCATCAATATCATGATTTGACAGGTGTTGAATAATGACATCGAAATTGGAAAAACTAGTAATAGGAGAAACTTCATTTGGGAATGGGTTTGATAGACGAATATTTGAACAACCGCAAAGATAATCCACGGAATCGAAAAAAAAATCGTACGCACAATATAGATAGTACAATCCACGAAGACGCGCTACCCAACGAGCAGTTTGGATTCCGTAGCCAACACTCGGGCACCCAACAGGTCCACCGTATCGTAGAGCACTTATGCGCTGGTCTGCAGCGCAACGCGACGACGGGTGTGCTATTCTTCGACATAGCGAAAGCCTTCGACAAAGTCTGGCACAACGGCTTGATATACAAGCTCTACCAACTAGGAGTGCCAGATCGTCTCGTGCTCATCTTACGAGACTTTTTGTCAAACCGGACCTTTCGCTACCGCGTCGAGGGAGCACTCTCGTCCCCTCATCCTATTCGCGCCGGTGTCCCTCAGGGTTCCGTACTATCTCCTCTCGCCTTCACGCTGTTCACTAGCGATATCCCAAAAAGTAAAAAGGCTCAGTTGGCTCTCTTCGCCGACGACACTGCCGTTTACTATACCGGTCACTGTCCCAACGCTATAGCTCGTACTCTCCAAACCTCCGCAAACGTCTTAGGCGCTTGGTTCCGGAAATGGAGAATCGAGGTCAACCCCGATAAGAGTCAGGCGGTTCTCTTCTCGAGACGTCGTCGACTCCCTCCCCCACTTCCCAGCCCGATCACTATGTACGGCAAGCCAATCCCTTGGGAGAAGCAAGCCAAATACCTAGGCGTGATCCTCGATGAGAACCTTACCTTTAAGGCTCATATTAAGGCGGTTCGCGCGCGCGCCTCCTTCGCTCTTAGCAGGCTGCAATTCGTACTGACAGCCCGTAGTAAACTGTCCCTTAAATGCAAGCTCCGCATCTATACCGCAGTCATCCGTCCCATCATGACCTATGCCTGCGTTGTATTTGCGCACGCTCACCCACGTCATCTCCATAAGATGCAGACCCTCCAAAACCGTTTCCTCAGAAGGGTCACGGGTGCCCCCTTCTATGTCCGTAATATCGATCTTCACGTCGACCTCAAAATGCCAACCATAAAACAGTTCATGAAACGCTTATCAAAGCGTTTCTGCGCGACTGTGGCATCAAACATTCTAACCCCCTGATTACAGCGGCCGCCCGTTACACTCCCTCTCGCATTAGCAGTATTCGCCGACCAAGGCATACCTTAATCGACCCCGACGACGCCACTACCCTCCTCCAGGAGAGTAGTAAGGCCACTAGCACGCTACAAAAGCCCAAAACCCGATCGCCGTCCTACCGCCCTCGCCGCCGAGGCCCGCCGCGACGCCCAAATCGACGCACCTCCCGACCCTTGCTCGAGCCAGCCCGCGCCGCTGAGCCTGTAGCTTTAAATTCGTCCCTAATTAATACCAATCCTGATCCAGCTAGTCATTTGCTGCCCTCTTCCAGCGACGCCCTAAGCCGAGGTTCGTACCCCACAGGGGGTGCCCTTAGCGTTGTCGCTTAGTTTTAGTTAATATATAAGTTTAAGTCCTGGCTGGAGGCCTTAATTTATTAGGGAATCCACAGGCAAGTCCGTTTAAGCAGACGACAACCGCATAGGTTGACCTGCGAGATGCCAAACAAACAAACAAAAACGAAGACGCGCCCCACTATTCTCCTCCTAAACGTTAATAGTATATGTGTGCAAGCTTCCGTCAATGTTTGAATGTTATCAGTACACACTAATTACCTATGAGTGCACACGCACACTACAATGAATAGACTAATCAGGAGAGAGCGTCATGGTCAAAGTGAAAGATGCTCTACTTTAATTTTATATTTTTTACCCGACTGCAAGGAAAGGGTTATGTTTTATTTTTATTTTTAGGTGTGGATATTTTATGTGATAATTAGCTACTATACGATAATATTACCATTTTTATAATAGGGGGTAATTATAGACATAAATGAAATACATGAAAAAGTTTTATTGAAGTTCATTGAGAAATGAAAATCGTCATTCACTAGTTTCAGAAATATCTGATTCAGAGTCTGATGTATCACCGTCATTTATAATAAAACTAAAATCAAGATCACAGTGTCTCATGTATTCGTCTTCTATTTTTTCCACGTGCTGACAAGTATTGAACCAGACATCTTTATTTACTCGATCAAATGATTCATTTAAAATGGGCATAATCGAAGTGTAATTTTGATTGATATTGCGGCTAGCAACGTCGTTTTTTACAATACCCCAAATGTTTTCGATTGGGTTTAAATCTGGATGATAACGAGGCAGCCGAAGCACTGTGAATCCATGTTCTTTCAATAATTCGTCAACTTTGTTCCTGCGGAAGTTTTCTTTGTTTTTTAATATAAGGTCATAAAGTTCAGGTTTTTTGTAGCTTGGTTCAAAATGGATATTTTTTGCATTCAGCCAAGTCTTCATGTCTAATTTGTTGGAGTTGGATGTTGGTATTTTTTCCGAACTAGTATTGTGATAGGCTGCATTATCCAAGACTACCACGGCATCATTTGGGAGATTTGGTATTAGTTTCTCCTTTAGCCACTTTAAGTAATTTTCTGTGTTTATGTTATCGTGGTAGTCCGGATTTGATCTCTGCTCTGTATGTCAACAACGCATTTGGTACGAAACCCTTTGCACTTCCGCCATGTACTATAATAATTATGCGCACTCCTTTTGTTATATTTTGTTTTATTGCTGTTTTAGAACATTTTTCGGGCCTGGATTTTTTTTGCACGTGGTTGGTATGAATATATGATTCATCTGTGTAGACTATAGGTCTACCTGCATTACGAAAAGACTTTACCTGTTTTAAATATTTCAATCTTAACATTTGAATATCATGTTTTTCGGTTAGCACCTTCCTGTTATTTTCAGTTTTTCTCCATTTATAACCCAGTTTAAGTAACAATGTTTTTAGGGTTGTAATACATCCGTCAAATTGTATACGGTCTTTCAAAACAATATTAAGTATTTCATCGAACAATTCATATAATGATAGTGCAATTCACGAAGACGCGCCCCACCAATTTTTGGTTGCGGGGATCGCGGGGTGCGGGGAGTTTGCTCCGAGCGTCAGTCGCGAACCGTCAGCGGTTCGATGCACACAAGTAGTACAAATATTTCAAAAATCCAGACTTGGCACGAAAGTTGCTCTACTTTATATTTTTTTTAAATGTCGAGAAAATCTCAGCGTATTGTACTTAAAAGCCAGGTATGTAAATGATTGTTTAGAAGTTCGTAGTTACTAAAACACATGACAAAAGCAAAGGAAAGTAATTTAATTTTGAAAATAGCAAATTTTACTAAAAAGAAGACTTCATTTCATCTTTAAAAATAAGTAAAACTATTGAATGTTTTTTTTTATTTTAGGCAAGAGAAATTATTTCTAAAGTTTATGATTTTATGAAAAAAGAAGCAAGTAAAAATTATGCAGAAAAACTCACTGATGCGCTATGGAGAACCACACAGGCTGTTGGAGTATCTGAAAGCACAGTGACTATAATTCTACGCGAAAGAAAGGAATATACTAATACAATGAAGCAAACTACAGTACCTGCTATGGAATCGAATATAACTATGGAGACGGATGCGATAGTTCCTGTAGTCCCAAGTGCGGAGCGTACAACAGAGCCGACTACGGAAGCGGATATTGAGTCTAAAAATGAAGCGAGTACGTGGCGTTCGAAGGGCAGTATTCAGTTTTGGTTCTGCTGATTTCCAAGCCAACATTCTCCAACTTCTATTACCATTTCTCCAATCTGCTCTGGATCTCATATCCATCTTCACCGAAAAATACAGCACCAGGGTGCCTCTTGTTGAATGTCCGACGTCAGAGCGTCTAAAATCAACAGGAATAGTAAGGACTTAAAGCCGTGTTTCCTGATGCAGCCACACTGAACTCTTCGGTATTGCCAGCAGCCGACCGGACGTAGGTACGACATTGACAGTACAGAGCACGAATTAACTCTACATACTTCTCGGGCAAACCTTTCTCTTTCAAGGCCACCACAACACATCCCGAGGTACCCCATATATACGCTTTCTCCATATCAATGAACACCATGTGCAAGTTTTTCTGTGCTCGTCTGTACTTTTCGCGCAGTTGGCGGATTGCAAAAAAGGCGTCCATTACACGTCGACCTGGTATAAACCCAAACTGGCTCGATGTAATCTCACTCTCCTTTCGGTCTTTTCACTATTACTTTCTCCCATACCGTCATACTATGTGACATGATCTTTATCACTAGATAGTTGTTGCAGTCCTGTACATCACATTTTTTCTTGAATATTGATATTGCACAATTCTTGTGGGATTACTCTTTCATGCAACAACTTACTTAAATTAAGTCAGCCACATTCATTCATCTTCTTTTAAACACTTCCATACTTCTACTAGTATATCATCTGGCCCATAGCCCTTCCATGTTTGATACCATTGGCTGCCTTTCTTCCTTACTTGTACTTCTTTGAGCACACCATTCCATTTATTTCCATTACAGGGACATTCAATTGAGAGGAAAACAAGCCTTACTTTAAAATCATGTTTATTTACAACTTAAAAATAATAATCTTACAAATAATCGAATCCTTTTCAGATTGAAAAACGTTACAAAAAATATTATGCAAAATGAAGATATCAATTGATTTATGTATTGTCGACCTCTTAATTCCTTTAAGTACCACTTTTGATAAAACCTCCCAGTCAATTGAAAGTTCGCTAAGGTTTAATCTAACAGTTACATTGTTCTAAGCAAAAATTTATCTTGAGGTTTTTTAACGTGCAAATGACATTCATCCAGGCCCGGAAATCGAGAAATATCGTATGAGATAACATGTGCTACGGCGAAAAGCCCTTGCCGTAATGCCGCCTTGTCTGTCAACAAGCTTCCATAGCGATCCGTACAACACTGACGACTGTGCCTACACACGGCGAATCAACCGTAATTTTTCACGGCGAGAAAAGCGTGTGTGTGGTCAAGCAATTAAGAGGTCGACTAAACTACAAGTAAACACGACGACACCATGCAATACATTTCCAAAACAAGATTGTCGCTTTATTTAAAAACGTTTCTTAAAGTAAAGAGACGGTTTAACGTCAGAAAATGTAGAGTTAAGCAGACGCTTATCATTTTTATAAATAAACCCCTGTATGTTCGGGCTTTTCGTACAATGAGAGGTCAGCTTATTCTGGACATGTACGTAGGATAGACCTATACCACAGTGAAATTGTTTGTATACTTCATACACTACATACAAGTCGTAAAAACCTTCTATCTGTGAGTTTGTTTGATAATGCGCTTATATAATTTGAGAACTACTCATACGATTTATTTGCTTTTTTATGTACCTACACCAAAGGGCGTATTTAGTACGGTAGGTAGCCAGGCGGTATATGACACATCGATTTTAGAAATAAACTCTCATGCAAACTATGTAAAAAAATAGTCTGTTGGAACGAAGTCCCTTTCGGCTTTGCACGTCACGTAACAGTTACAATATTTTCGATCTAGATCTCATTTGCCAAGTGTGCAGAGTATAACGTGTAATAGGGAACATCATTAAAATTATAGAAACGACTCTCTACAAAGCCGTATAAATACTTACTGTTCTAAAGATGATAATTATGCCCTAATTATCGTCAGCTTATTTATTCATAATTTACCTAGCATATCCGAGTTTCAGCACAATATCGAAAATCTACGATTTGACTCAATTTAACATAATATATGGCACGATAAAGGTTGTATTAAAATACTGTCTGAAGAAAAGCATAATTATAAATCATAATTAATTTGAAATTATGTAGTATTTAATTAAACACTAGCACTTCGCCCGCGACTTCATCCGCGTGGATTTCGAAAAAAAAAAAAAATATGTTCATCAGACACAATTTCGGCTTCTAATGGTAAAACAATTTTTCAAATCGGTCCAGCAGTTTCAGAGCCTATTCAATACAAACAAACAATCAAATCTTTCTTCTTTATAATATTAGTATAGATCAGACGCTAGCGCTTTCAAAGGACTAGGGTCCATACCACAGATCACAGAGAGGCCTCGACGGCCGCTGCTAGAGGCGGCATTGTCAACACATTCATACTAACCAAGCGTGACACCGTCTGCTCACACAACGACCGTAATGTAAGAAACTTTGGCTTTGAAGGCGGTCCAAGACATAAGTTCGGCGCCACGCGCCACGAATTTAATTGGTACCTAATGCCGTCTCTAGACAGCCGGGTCGGCGATTGCGTGCTCTGTGGCCTGTTGGGTGGTTTTGTTTTTTTTTTGTTTCTTTTTTGCTTAATGACGGTTAAGGGAACGCCCTTCGTTAATTAACATTCTTAATAAGATGTGCTCAAGACGTTGAAAATTTACGCTAATTGTAAATGTTTTAAGACAGATATTTTTCATATAAGCACATAAAATTAATATTGAAATACATAGTAGTTAAAATATGCAATAGGCAGTCTCACTTATTACTCCACTTGCGCAAATAGGGGGAGTCGTCAAATATATTTCAGTTTACATAGTAATACGTAGGTAAATGGCGAAATAGTTCAATGTCATGACTGCATTTATACCTATTTAAGAAATTATATTTTTTCTTATGGTCATAATTTGTATAATTTTCCTACAAATTATAATTCGCCAGCCCGTCTGGGGCGAAAAATTAAGAAACATTTCGTCGCACATTCAGGCACTCGCAGTAGGTTATGCAATGGAAAGAAATCTGAAACAAATCCACAACCATGAGCCATTCGAGCTGGCGACTTATTAACATTTGGTTATTTCTATAAGTTTAAAACTTTCTCCAGCTTCTCCACAGTGTTAAACAAGAAAACCCACTTTCTGTTATTTTGCCGTTTAACCACCACAAACTACCTACAACTACTGATCAGATGACAAAATTCTGATTTTTAAGCCAACAAATGCTATAAATCCTATTGCTCTAGTCAAATTTTATTCAGGTCTGAACAAGAGCTGGTAGAACTTTAGTCAGAGCCGAGAGACTGCCCCACATCCCCTACTGCTTGCATAATACCATAGAATACCTACAACCAAACTGCTCCATTCCCTCACACCACCATAGTCTTCTCCTGGTATCTGCCTCGAGAGTGGAACCTCATCCTCCTATACCTTCGTAAGGGGCACTTGCCGACAGATCTGTCGTAGGCTCCGTACTCGCAGGAGGGCGGGGTGCAGTCTCCTCTTGCTACGCAGACTCTGTCTCGAAGCCCGAAGTGTTCTCTACCCTTGGCCAGGTATTGGCAGTCACGGCGGCGGCCCGCGTCATGCCAGTCGCAGACACACGAACAAGGCTCGTTGTCTGTCATGCTTGCCAGGAACAGAGCTGGGCAGGTGCATCTGTGATTGGAGGATGATTTACTTTCACATTACACATTACCGCCAAACATCCAAATAAGGTAACAAAAAGTGGGTCTCATCATTTATTTCTTTGAAAATCTTTAAATTAGGTACCTGCGTAACTGAGAAGATGCAGTGGGTTCCTCATCCTTTTCCAAATGAGGTTCTTCGGTCGGCGTCCTCCAGTCGTTCTGCTCAGCTCTTCGCGAGGGTCTTTCCAGTTCCTCCTGACTGTCACTGTAGCTTGATTTCCCAGCTGTAGCAGGCATGGTCATCTGCAGTGTCCCTCGGGAAACGCACGCGCATCGGGTGTGGTTGAAGAACTGCATCCTCACTACGCTCATTGGACCAAGAGCTTTGTGGAGCTGTAAGGTAACAAGTAATACAAGGTACAAAAAAAAATTACAAAGTCCTGACCTTTTTATTATTTATGAAACTGGCTGTAAATAAAAAAGCACAAGGGCTTTTTATTCTAGGGTACTTATGACTGCGGATAATATTGATGAAGACTTACGTAGAATGGTAAGACCACTGTACTGCCTTCTATTGGGGCGCAGACATCGCTTTTATCTTTGGGTACTTATGACTGCGGATAATATTGAAGAAGACTTACGTAGAATGGTAAGACTACTGTCCTGCCTTCTATTGGGGCGCAGACCTCGCTCTCGTTGACGCAGCAGCCGGAATCAGGGGCACAGCGATGCAGCTGAACGCATGGCGGCAAGTATCTGCAAATAAAAGGAGGATATTGTTAGACCAAAGTTGAAATATCTTCCTGGCCGTATTTCGATCATTGCGGCAAATCTGAACGGAAAGTGGCCAATAATGCAGGTGATATTTTAGTACATAAATGTGTGCGCAAACACAGGTGCACTTCCTCTCCCTCACTTTCATAGTCGGAAAGGAGGGTCATGCCAACATGACCGGGGGAGGATCGGGCGCAGGACCTACAGCTGTAAATACTCTCCGAGGTACGGAGTGGATCTTGATGTGACTAACCACTACGTGGTTTAACCGTTTAACGACGTTTGTGCATGGATGTATTCCATGGATTTTTAGAAATTTAAGACCTCTTCAATTACATGATATTTCTGGGCCACAGCCATCTAGCCACTGATTTCCTCTCTACTGTTACTTTTTAAATGGGACACCAAACCGGAAATGCACACAGCTGTTAAGAAGACCTTCATTTTCATATTCATTTATTAATTGCATTCCATATTGTAAAAAAAATGTGACAAAGGGTTTATAGTTAGGTACACAAATATGGACCCTGTAATGTCACAGCAAAAGGTTAAAATTAAATAAGTAGGAGAGAGGAAGTGAAATAATAGTATTTAAAATTCAAATAAAAACTATTTTGTGAAACATGCCATTTAGATCCGGATTGGGAGTCTGTGTTTCCCGTTTTTAAGTCCCGAGTAAATAGATTACTTCCCAGCACTACCGTCGACCAAGTCAAGTAACTTATCATCAGAAGAAATGTAATTTTTAGGTATGTCAATCAGAGAGAATGGCATTCAGTCATTTCCTTTACATGTGACTGAAATTAAAATTGGACGCTGGCAGAAAAAAAAATACATTTCATGAAATAACCAGGCCATTAGTAAGGTTAAAATCTGATGCTAACTCGATATTGGTCTAGGGTGTATTACATGCTAATTTGATCTTAACTACCAAGTAATTAAATATAGTTTTCTCCAATGCTTTATATGCAATTGTTTGCTCAGTGCTGTAGCTGGTAAAAGGTATCATGTATCCTGACTTGTTAATGTTAAGAATTTGAAAACTGACGAATATGTAAAAGACTTGGCCGTACCTGGTATCGGCGGCCGGAGCCAGCTGCCTCACGATGAGCCAGCGCGGCTGAGGGTCCACACACTTGCCGTTCTTCAACAGGTCACTCATACTGCTCATGGCTGCCCGGCGAAGAGCCGCACGCTCCACTGGTGTGATTGCTAGAATGGAGGACGGTTGTTTGTTGTTACTTTAGATCCTGTAAGCCGGTAAGGGGATTCAAGAAAAAGTATGAAAGGGATTTGGCACTTATCTATTTGAACCGCGAATAATTGAACACCTTCTTGTATAATGAATGCGCCCTCTTATAGTGAACCTCAAATAATTCCCTAATTTTCTACAAAAATTTGGTGTCCTAAAATTACTAAATAGCCAACTAACTGCGACCAACTTGGATGTAGCAATTTTTTATTATTATGGATGTCTCATGGGGTAAGACCTTGACTGACTAAAAACCACCCCTGTGTTCCCTTCCTACACTTACGCGC
Organism: Dasypolia templi; assembly: GCA_963555695.1. Taxonomy (NCBI): domain Eukaryota; kingdom Metazoa; phylum Arthropoda; class Insecta; order Lepidoptera; family Noctuidae; genus Dasypolia; species Dasypolia templi. The sequence continues at coordinate 2,877,632 of OY743137.1, read as the reverse complement.
CTTCCACGATCCCGGCCTCCTTTGATAGCCACCTCAAGCCGTGGGAAAAAAACGCGTGAGTGGAACTCCACGCGCCGCCTTCTCGGGTCCTGCTGGATGGGGGGCGGCGGACGTCACCTAGCCCGCCGTCCCTCAGTATCTGTTTATGGGGGCTGGAAGAGTGCGTTGTCTGCCATCCACCGACGCTCAGTCCACCTTCTACAGGTCTTCCTCCCAACAGTGGACGCAGTGGTGACACCAAGCGTCCGACTCCCTGTTTATGTGACACAGGTACTTCCCGAAGCAGCCATGCCCAGAGAGCACCTGCGTCGCTTGAAACGTGAGGGAGCCGTGCCTCCTCCTGAGCCATTCATCGAGCACTGGTTGGATCTGTCCCGCCATTCCGTCACCAGGACCTTATGGAACTGTGACCGATGACGTTCAATCTCTGCATCGGACCACCGCTTGTGAAGCGAATGAAGCGAGGGCTCTCGCCTCTAGGTCCCAGGGCGGGGATCAAGCCAGTGCACAAGCTGCCTCGTAGGATATCGTGCGATACCTCCTGATAGCACCAACTGCCATCGCTCTCTGTGGTTTTAGCAGCATTGCGATGCTGCTGGCCGTCCGGTCAGAAGCTTATATCAGGGTCCCGTACAGGGCTATGGATCACACGATCTCCAAGTACAACCGCCTACAGGAGATGCTTAGGCCCCCTAGATTGGGAAGCAGCTTTGCAAGCGTACACGCCGTGCCATCAACTCGGACGCCAGCCACCGAAAGTGGGGCCAAAGTCCCATAGGATGTTGAGCACCAGTCCCAGGTACTTCATGGTGGACTCGACAGCAATTTGGGCCCTCTCCCGACTTGTAGCACAGTTCTAACTTAACCTTACCCATCTGGTCGGGGTGCCTTAGCTTACTTGCTGCTACCAATTGGCACGCGCGTGGTTGAACACAGTTCAACTATATTAGTTACTGTAGGGAAAGGCCAAAAAGTTAAAAAGAGGCTCATTTATTTAAAAAGTGTGCATCATTAGAAGCTTACAATTTATTTGAAATTAAATAGTTTAAAATAGCGTTCATCATTAGAAGGTCGATGAGATTTTAGAGGATCAGTTATCCATTTTCCAAATTATTAATCCTGCGTCTTTCAACCCGTTGTACCAGTAACCCACTGACTAATTATACAAAATCTACTCACGGTCATCCAGGATCCTGGGTCTTGCATTAGTGGCTGCGATGGACTCCACAGCAGACACCACTACAGTCTTCACCGGCCCTGACCTGATGATGGCCGAGGGCGTCACCCCCAGTATCTGAGGCTTGGACGTGGAACTGGAGTCAATCAGGTCATCAGAGTCCCAGTCCTCGTTGCCGTCCATAGGGTATTCTCCCTCAACAAAGTCCTGGAAAATAAGAAGGAAGGGATAAGTTACGGTAAGTAGGTCATTTAAACACTTTGGGAGTGATCCGCATGGTTATTATGACTGACAAAGTATCGAGATTTCTTTATATATATTTTAGTATATGTGTATTATACACATAATCCGGAATAAACTGTTTAAATGATGCAAGAAAGCAAATCGTAGTAGGTACCTATGGAGAAGAATGGACAAGAACCTCAATGGACACTTTTAAGCAATATTAGTTACATCATTCATGTTGATCTTTTATGTGAAAACAATTAAAAAAGACGTACAGAGCGCAGCAAAAACCTATTTAAAAACAATCAAAAAAATTAATTTTTAAAATAAGCCCTGACAGATAAGAGATAAACAGTCCCAACTGACGGCGCGAACGCGAACACGAACATAGAACAGCACCATTCGCTCAACCATTTTAAAAGGAGCTAAACGATCCAACACACGCGCTACCGTCAGCGAGACATTTGAGTTAGCATGACATACTATCAACCGCAACGGCATATTCAAGTCAATAAAGACATAATACCCTTTAAATGGTAGCTCCATAGTACATAGTACGCACACCTGTGCTGATTGACAAGAGAAGCAAAGACCATTATTTCAAACCACAAATTAAGCAATAACGCGTTGAGTTACAAACTCCTGCACACGATAAATCCGTCATCAGTCTAAACATCAACTTGTTCTAACAGACATTAACGTATAGCGATCATGTACTTCGTATAAATGCATTTAATTTGCAGGATAAAGCTATAAAAGGCGACGCATGTAATACAATCGTAAATTCTACTGTCAATTTGTGTAGTTACATAGTTTTCACATTCAGTGACCCAGTTCTCTGAGTGGTTAAATAAATTGCGTATTTCGCAATTTACGAGCAAGCCCGACATTTCTATGTAACGATACATTGAGGCAGCTAAATATCTGACGGCAGAATGAACCTCTAGTCAAATTAAATTAATTGATACTATTGTAAGACGGGCTAAAAGATTAACACCTACTTGTAAGGATACAGGTGTATACCACCCTATTATGGCCCATAGCCCGGTTTTACAGTCAAAATATTTGGGAGATGCAAAGTATGTTTCGTCCATATCCAACTCCTAAGTTGAGGCCTACATTGATCTTCGAACACAATGGTGTGCAACTAAATGGTCTCATAAAGCTGCCAAAAAACAACAAAAAACTCATTCTTTATGTCAGTAAGTACCCAAGACCAAACCTATCCCTACGATAGAGAACATCACAATACCGCATTTAAAAACATGTCAAAGTCAAATAATTTATTGCAAATAGGCGTTTTGAATGTCAATATTCACAAAAAAATTGAATTGATTCTAGTTGCTCCTTTCCAAAAGGTAGTTTCAATTCAATTCATTTCAATTCGTTTATTTCAACCAAAAATTGGGTCATAATTAATAGTATTCATAAAATAAAAACCGCACGCACCGCGCACCGCACGCACCGCGCACCGCACGCACCGCGCGTACCGCGCGCGTTTCTATGTAGAAGAATGGGCATGGAACTCTAAGTTACTCTTTTAAAATAACATAACGTAACATCACGTCTGTAATCCCAGATCGGTTAGACAGAGGCGTACACTGCATTTCGCCAGTTATGTTTTAGCACCATGTAATAGGGGGCGAGCCTATTGCCATTAACTGGGCACAAATCCAGACTCCGGGCTGCTACTGAGAAATTCTAGATCTCCTTTTACTAAGTAATTAAATAGTATAAGTATATTGACGGATGCTTCCCGGAAAGCTTAAGTGGAACTGTGACTGACGTGTCTGCCATTTGATGTAAGAAGAAATGTGAAACAAAAAAAATAACCTTGTAAATCTAATTAAATTAATTAAGATCATAACTGAAGGAATCCAATAACTGAATTGTACTGTGATATTTGCATCTAAAATTAACAAATTTCATGATAACCCGTGGTACCCTTTTAGCTAAGGTGGCGCATCTATCTGTTAGGAACGGCGTTTACATGTACGTGATAGTTGTGGACTAAAAGAAGCCTAGGCTGCATTACCAACATTTTAACGAATTAAACCGAATTGGCAAGAAATCTGGTTTCGTTAATGAAAACTTATTTTTTCTTAGTCATGAAGTAATCCAGTAAGTGTCATACCATTTTGGATTTCAGACTAAACACGCCGTTTTTTCAAGTCACTTCCTAAACTAGCGAAGTTCCTTTTTTTGTAAAGTTGGTTAAATATATGCAATAATAAACACGAAATAAGACCAAGGAAACTATATGTAATATTTTTTAAGGAGAGAGGAAGTGTTTTTCTCCCAAATTTTAATTTTTTTTAAAGTTTTAAAAGTTATCGACATGGGCAAGGCATTCCATAACTGCGTACTGCTTGAACTGTAAAAGACTTGTCATAACAACTGGTGGAATGCATCGGCATCTCTAGTCTTAAGACAATGTTATATAATAACACCTATTCTTTTGTGATTTAAAACGTCCACATTATTTAACAATGCTAACTTCTCTATACAATCATGCTAAATAACTATATTGAGGTCCTTAAGTTCTGAGTTGAGCTGCATGATTACTGACTAGACAGCTCTTTCAATCAATCTGTTTGGTTCTTTCTTCAAAAGACTATTTCAGACACCAATCTGTCTTCACATGATCCGACCATGCTTATGTCAGGACTTTAAAAGAGACTTTGACCTCTGAGTTTGTTTCGGCTTTCTTCTCAGAGTAGTCAGTTAGGAAACACCGATCTTATGTAGTTTTAGAAATATGAGTGACGTGTACAAGTGTATGTAAAAACCCACCTTAACGGCGATTTTTGTCAAAAAAACTACAGCTATCGACGTCGCGATAAAATGCACCCACCTACATTGTAGCAACATAGTAAAAACTACTACAAAATGCCAGTCGCTGTAACAATTAGTTCTTTGGCAGTAATTCAACATTCAAATCATTGACTTGTGATAGATACCTACTAATCTTTATTTACACAAAAAACAAAACACTTAGTAATCATTATTTTCAAAGTTATAAAAACAATAGCCAAAAATCAGTCGCAGGTAATGTGGTGTAGTTAAGCTTTTAAATGAATATTGAAAAGTCCAATAGTGGCAGATTGTGGTGCAAAAAGACAAGTTTTCTGCACGATTGGGATCAAGTTCAGAAAATAGTGTTTTTGAATAAACAGAGCTTGCTGGTGTGATAAAGTATCGTTTAGCAAGATTATATTAAAAGAGGGAATCCATTCTTATTAGTATAAAATTATTTAATACATTCCTTTTCTTATGTCGAATGATAATAAAGCGAGTGGTTCGACTCGACTCGACAGAGGGAATGGCGATTAATCGGTATTCGAGTTTTCGCGGCGTTTATAAATACGCCACTCCGGAAATCTCTGCAGGGTAGGCAACCTATTATACATCCACATTTTGGCTGTATTATTTAAATCCACATGGGATAGGGCGACCCTATTGCCATCAATCGGGCACAAATCCAGACTCCGGGCTGCTACTGACAAATTCAAGATCTCCTTTTACTAAGTAATTAAATAGTATAAGTATATATTGACGGATGCTTCCCGGAAAGCTTAAGTGGAACTGTGACTGACGTGTCTGCCATTTGATGTAAGAAGAAATGTGAAACAAAAAAAAAAACCCGAAATAACTATTGGTTCTTCTTCCTTAGCAAAGAAAATTGAGAAAGTCCAAAAACCCGACAGCTACTAAAAAGCCGAGGTTTCTCTTACTTTGAGTAAGTTAAACTTTTGAAATCGTCTCCTTAATCGATTCTATTCATATCATGATACTATTAATAATATTATAATAAGGATATAATAATATGTTATTTATTGACACACACTTTGTTACATTTGAACAGATCTAGAGGACACATTAATTTTTTTTTTAAATTTATAATGAAGGCATCCATGTCTGAATTAGATATAAAGATCATTACATTACTAGCTTAATTAGAAAATAAAATTAATCAATTAATTTGACATTCAATGATTCTGATTAATCTGAACTCTTTACCAAACAGCCAAATTCAATTAATTTATTTCAAGTACGCCATTAAAAGGCATTTTTGAACTTCAAAATTTACAAGAAAATAGAATTGATGCCAAAAGGTAGTTTTGCATATGGAGAAGAATGGGAAAGAAACCACTCATAGTTACTCTTTTACTTTCACAATTTTATAATTTAATTAAAATTAGGGATATGTGAAGACGATGTATAACAAGTAACATTCTAACAACGCTTTTAATGTAAATTAATTCCAAGGTGGCGAACGTAGCTTTCAATCAAGTTAACTCAATGTAATCTCAGTATAATACCACTAAGTTGCATCTTATAACTTAAGTACAAAAGCATGTAGTCACAGCCCAGGAATGCACCGCGCGGGCTTGAACCCGCTACTCAGAATAGCAGCAGTATTAATAGTAGCCATCTGTTTCTTTTCACTGCTCTCCGCCGACCCAATCGATGAACTTCAAAGAAAAAATAATCAATCGAATGTTTTTGATCTCTAAAACGATAAGAGGATGATGTTTTGTAGTTTGTTTATTTTCATTAAAAATTTAGAAGTGCTCCATGTTTGTTTATGGATATTTCCGTCTGTCCGTGAATTTTTTTGAAATTGTCTAGAACATAAGTCAAGCCAGAAAAGTTACAATGTAGAGAATATATGCCGAAAATAAAAATAAATATGATTGCAACACTGATTATTTAAAAAATCACTACACTATTCTATATATAAAATGAAACCGGGCCGCTAATGAAGCCTTGAGGCACTCCATTCCTGACTACATGTACCTGATCTCATATTTCTCTTCATTCAATCTCATATTTTGTAGATCCTTTTACTAAATATTTAGAATGGCAATCTAGAGCAGTAGTCCTTCCATTGTTTCATAATGCCCTGACTACCAATGTACTAATACGTAGGACACTCTGTAAGTTTTGCGAAAATCAAAATGAATGTTCTAAATGTAAATATTTTTTATTAAGTCTTCATAAAAGTACTATCCACTATCCTCTAAACAAAGTTTCATGCGTCTGAACCAGTTTTCGAAACACTTTTTCTAGTCTGCCGTAGATACCTCGTTTACATCCTGCTCAAACGCTGACAGCTCATCTTCCGGCGACGAAAACTGTATCCCTTTGAGCAGATTTTTATATTTTCGGGAATAAAAAGAAGTCACACTGTACTAGGTCAGGCCTGTAAGGAGGGTGACCCAGGAGTTTGACCGGCGTGCTGTCCATCGTTTTGAGCGCGGTGTGCGAAGGTGCGTTGACGTGGTGGAGCAGTAGCCCGCGGAGCCCTGTGTTTGGTACCTTGATGCTCACAACAGAGAAAACTTCTGCCAAGCATATGATACTCTACCATTCAGTGTTGATGTTAATTTGGTTCCGTAAAGGAATTGACACCTATAGCCAGTCAAATTGAAAATGCTCGCTATCAAAATCTTCCCGCCGGTTCCATTCGAAGCCTATTGTACGATTCGTCCGGTATTAGGTGACACTTGAAATCGTAAAAAATCATAGCGCGAAAATGTTCTCGGCGCAGATCCATTTTTTAATGAGATACGATAATTTAAATTAGCTCGCAAACAATGTGGAGGGAAATTTTGAAATTGGGATGTACCTATTTTAACGTACTACGATTAATAATCATATTTTCAAAGTAGACTTAAACTGGCCCGTCTCACATACATAAAAACTTTTTTTCGCAATACTTTCTGAGTTGCCTGAAACAGGATAATCTAATTAGAAAGGTTTGTGTAGTTAAGTAGGCATATTATATGAATCTTGCGCTTGCTAACACTACATTACAACTAGGTGAAATAGTGAAACAATACGGAGAAATCCCGTCACATTAGCTTACATGTCATATTAGCCCGCAGCTCGCAGGTTTGCCCGTTGTAGTAAGGATGTTAAAGTAGCTCTTTTCTCTTTCTCTTCTTGTTAGGCATACTTCCAAACTTTCTACACGTGCAGCTTGTGGGTGAAATATACGCATAGATTTAGGATGTTGGTGGGGCTTCCGCGCTTCTGCAGCGCTTCGCAAATGTTTGCGGAAGCCCGTGTTGACGATTTTCATGGGATTTTGAGGAAGAAAACAGCGTCAATAATGGGTAGGTTGCGCGGAAGCTCCAACAGCATCCTACAAACTTTGTGTGACAAAATGGACAGTCCCTTTATAAGGCACTGGGTGCAGAGGCACGTGCCAACGTGTGTTGGGCCTCGTCTTTTTTAGTTTGTTTTAATTTATACGTTTTACGAACATAGTTTTTGTAAGTCATTGTTACTAATACTATATGGATTGTGATTACACTGGTCCGAAATAAAGATTATATATATAAGCGTAAAAGCTTCCACAAACAGGCGCGACGCCACAGCGCGACACAAAGGCACCGCGTGTCGCGCTTATGCAATGAGCACAGAGAATCAATTATTGTTTCTTAGAAGTGTGTCACATATTTTGTCACTTACTTTAAAAATACCTGAACCAGTTTAAGTAAAAATCTAATTTAAATCTTTACAAGGATCTTACGGTCGAATTACCTACACGATTCACTTTTGAATTTCGATTTGGATGAACAAACCAGATTGAATCGTGCAAAATTGTATTTATTTATGTAATACTTCAAACACGCAAATGTTTATAGGCGACCTAAAGCCAAAGGTATGTTCTACCAATCAACCTTTAGGTGATGCAGAGACAAATACTGGTAGGTGCAATTTCATATTGAGAAATAAGCATTTTGGAGCGGTGTTTTTCTATCAAAGTTAACTTTCCGTGTTGCATTAGTACCTTTAGTCAAGCCCAAGTCTAACCCATCTTACACGTCTCTGAGTGTTGTGCTGTTCTATTGTTTCTAAGTTTCTTTCCCTTGGTTATTTCATTCACAAATCCTGACTCTGAAATTTAGACTATATTTGAGCGAAGATCAAATCTGCCTTTATAGCGGAAAGCCAATTTAACTCCAATAACATTATGACGCGTTACATTGCAGATATTTACCAAAACAGAAGCCTATCAAATGATCGAGAGTATTTGTCTTCGTTTAGACCGCACTCTGCTTGATTTTACGACTTTCGTATTGCGTGTAACTCCACTAACATATGAAACCAATTCTAGTCTGTTTGAGACGACATAGAGTGAACGATATGCCAGGAAAAATTGGGCAAGCGCCTTTTCTTCGAATTGTGTAACCATTATGACAAGTGACAATTGGTTTGGATCACTGACATGAAACCAACTAGTAGTCGCATTGAAAGCGAAGTCAACCTCCTGGCCGCTTTCGTTTTCCGATCCACATATTTTTGGATTTAAACGCATTATCTCCTTACATAATTTGAAAACATGTAAGTGGTAGTCTTCCTGATAAATTGTGAATGTGATTTAGTGTAAAACCTAAATGATAAATCAATATTAGTGGTGTTTTAGTTATCGAGTCGGCGAGGTGGATTTCTTGGAATAATTGTAATGAAAATCTTCTGATAAAAGTGCTTACAACATATACTAAAGATACATATCATTATATTTCAGAAACGAGGTACTTTGGTGACATTTTAACGAAACACAAATACTTACGTACATATTCGAGATATACCGTAACAAACTTATCATAGGCGACAAGCTTAGATACTCGTAGCAACCCAGTCGACAACTTCATTGGAAAAGCCAGAAGCATTGAGAACATAGACACCATACCTATTCCACACCATTGAATGTTCAAGGTAATAGCAATATTATGTTCTTTACATGTGTTGAACAGTGAATGTTCCCAATATTGGAATGTAAATATTCTATCTTCAAAGAAGCAACAATGTTGTTGTTGTTACACACATTGTTTGATAAGTGGGTAGGTACTGGATAATACAAAATAGGTAAAGCACCACCAAACCCAAACCTCTTTGTATCAACCTAACCAATTTATTTATTTATTAAATACGTATTTTGTCATAACCTTATAGGATGTACCTAGTGTAAATCCTCAAAATCTATTTTGAGGATTTAAACATTTAATTCTAGCACCGCTATGATAGTCATGAAGTTCTCTAAATATGGAACTATATTTTGGAATTTATATTATGGAGCCCCTTCAAAATACTCTTTTGCGTTGAATTGGTTTTGCTTGATACCGCATTGAGCAATGTATTTGTATTTATACTTAGATATATTATAATATCCTAGGCCTTCACCTAATCCACCTTTTCAACTAATAACTGAGGTTAGACAATAAATAATAGAATTGTAGGCACCAAATTATTGTACATAGCAGAATATTACTGTTCTGTAGATAGATTGTGCATATTGAAGTGTCTAAGGGAGAGGCCTATTAAACTTGTTGATGGATGATGGAAATTAATTAGGATTTACTAATTCTTTTTGGTGTCCTTTCAGGTGTCAGTCTCAAAGAGGTACCTACATAATTCAGGGAAATAACTTTCTCTCAGCGCTCACATCGAGCATTAGCAAGCAGAAGGTATATAAATTATCCATGATGACTTCTATGAGAATACATTAGCTGCCAAATTCCACCAATCCATGCAATATATTTTTTCCAATTTCATATTGCCTCATGTCTAAATATTTCATGTTAAATGTGAATAATTGCTATTTTCATGATGGTTGTAATAATACAATAAAACTGTTTTTTTCTCTTGATTACCTTAATTTATTTGTTTCTATTTACCTATATCTATTAAATAATAGTTAATTTAGCTAAATACCACCTTTTTATAATTAGTATAACAATAAACACTTTACTTTATTTAAAACAAAATTGTAAGTACTTAGTGTATTCTTTAATAGTTCATCCAAAGTTATTTTTAAAAGTTAACACTGTTTTCAATTAACACAATAGGTACATATGTTTACATAGCTGTCGTGCAGACCACAATCAATAGCGTTCTAATAAAAACTATAAATAGCTTTTATGAACAATTGTCAGTTTCTACGTTTAGCAGTAGAAGTGTGTACAAAGTAGTAGCAGTGATGTCAGAAGTAAACAGCAGCAGTAGCCGAAGAAACAGCAATGGGGCACCATCGTTCTTGTCTTTGTAGGTGAAACACCCCGGGAACTTTCCTACAGTTTGAAAACAAAATCAAATTATTTTCTGTTCAAATAAAGTAGATGGCCTAGTTTGCCAACAATGCCTATGGCTGAACAAAAGCCATCGGCCTAGTCCTTGCTGTGGGTTGTATTATGTCTTCTTTATTTGTAGCCAATTATTCAGTCTCCAGATGTTTTTATTTAACATAACACTAAATTAGAATAGTAAACATTAGTTAGGTAAACATAAAATATGTGATGAGACTACATAAGTAGATAGTCCGCCCAATGAAATACAGGGTGTAACGAAAACCCTGTCCGATCCTGAAGGGTATTATTTGGTATCGTAGTGCGTACACAAATACGTAATCATTTAATGGATACGAGATAATTATTTTTCCCCAATGAAAACAATTAATTTAAAAAATTTAAAATAATCATACCAAAGGCAACACTGATCGCTCGACAGGGTTCACCAGAGTTCACCTACAGTTTCGTGTCAAAGAAGTCGCCTGAGCGCGGCGATCCTTTGTCGCAAGCCGCCAAAGAAACGTAGGACTAAAGAAATCTACGTTTTGCCTACGCGTAGGTATCAGCTGATATTTTATTGTAGGCTTACGCAGAATGACCCCGATTTCTGAACTTCTGTTTATCAAGAAACAATTATTATTGAGTTAATGTGATGTGCTTTTGGCAATGTACCCACTGTAGGTATCAGTTTATTAAAACATTTACTTGTTATATACCTCTATCTATCTAGAACATTAGTACACATTCGACACCTTTTTTTTAAATTTGCACGTCCTCTTCGCAGCGCACATGTGTACGATTTGAGTGACTCGAAAGCTTCCACAATCCGAGCTGTTACTTCGATTTCCGAATCACACATTCACTCACAAATAAAAATTAACATATTCAAATATTCCTCATTGGTATACGACATTGTTCGCGATACGATAGCGGCACATGATACGTACGGACATCCGATCGCACGCCATCTCCACGTGCGACTGGCGAAGTGTCCAAACAAGTAGCGACCAGTCGGCTACATCAAAGGATCGAGGACTCGTTATGAGTACCTACAGCGCGGCTAATGCAGGGCGGTGTCCTTTGAAATAAAATAGGCAAAAAATAAAAGATTTCGCCGGCCGGTGGAGTGTTGTCAACTTATGAAAATTTACCATATTTAGTGTTACATTTCACATGGTAACTAAAAATAAAAAAATCAATAGCTTTTGGTTTTTATGAGTTAGATTTTTTTTAACTATTTTTTCTAGTACGTATGTTAAACCAGGAATACGCCTTTTTTGGATCGGACAGGGTTTTTGTTACATATTGTATATTCACAATTATGTGAGTTGCCGCTTGATTCATAACTGTGTCAACAAGCTTACCTTCAATTATTAATACAGAAGATTGGTTTTCCATGTCCTGCGCAAAAACGTATTTGTAAGGAGTTCCCCCATATGTCAACTAGATTATTGTTGGTATTTGTATTCCATTCTTGTAAGTTTTAGCACCGTCTGCAAAAATATTTTGATTAATTTTTGTAGTTATTATTATAGTTTGTTTCAGTACTTATGTACAAACAAAAACATCCATTTACAATTTCAGTTGTTTAGCGAGTTTGAAGGTGATATACTAATTTACAGTCATAATTTTATCTGCAACAATCAGCTCACCCCACATAGGTTACTAACTTGTGTCTACACTGTAGACTGACCAATTAAGAACCTCTATCTACATAAATCAATAATATATGAAGGTACACTCCTACACACGTTATTCCGTTATATATTGGCATAGGAACTTACTTGTAGTGATGATATTGACATAAGTACTTTTCGCTGTGGAGTGTGTGTGCAGCCACTACAAAACGAAGACAGAGCCATTTCAGCCCTAGCCCCTAGTCCTTGCCAAACGTTTTCAGCGATACACACACAAAACAAGAATACGAAACTGTAACATAGGCCAACATATATATATATACCTATAGGAATATTAAGTAAATATGATTCTGTCTCATTTTAAATTATTATATGTGTTGAACAATAAAAAACAACTTTCGTATTTCAAAGCAAAACAAAAAATATTAAAATTCGTAAATATTAAAAATAACTTTTATCAGTATTGCCTACTTTTTTTCCCGAGTCCACTTGGGCCGTAGGACTAAACATGGAGAACTACTTACTTTATAGTATAATATCACAAATAAAATTACTGGAAAAAGTTAGTGAAGATGTTTGTTAGATACACATTAATGGGAAAAAACGGTTAAATTTTTATCCTGGAAGTATGTTCCGTGTTTTTTTTTTCGAAACGACGTTGTTTTCGATCGTTACACGGGCGCAGCTTCTTATAAAATTCTTCACTATAGTCGTCATGCTAAACAGTCTTTACAAATCAGCGTTCAAATCCGAAGTAGTTTCGGCATTTGAAATAAATAAATGGTAAAATTTCTGACACAGGTTTTAGATAAACAATAGTTTTAGTAGTTGATTGTAGTATTTTCTACAGTCTTATCCACCATAAATTTTGTCTGCGGACCGCCCTAGTACGGGTGTCCAAAACTCCTTGTTTTAGTGGAAGTCTCACTAATTTGACAACACTGCTTTTCTACGATTTTGTCATTGGCCACAGAAAACTAAAACGTCAAGAAAAGAACGTTTCGTTGGGTATTTCAGTTTTGGTAGTTTATGGTAGAAATTGTTTTATTTATTGGGTTTTAATTTTTCAGCCATCATTGTACATTTTTATTTATATGCATTAGACGGCCAGTTGTAGTTAAAACAAAATAAAATTGTAGCAAAATTATTCGGAAGCGAATAATTCCTTTTCGATAAAACAAAACGCGAGATAGAGCTAGAAATGAAACACATCCCTATACAATTTGGCAGAATTGAGATCATTTTTATTACACAATTCCAATTATAAGAAACGATTAAGATCGCAATTTGTTTCATTTCAGAATCGCATTAAAAAACAAAATGTGTTACGCAATTAGGGTGCTGTTTCTAAAATAACACGTAATTTGGCATCAAAAGCTTGGCAAGAAACACCCGCGTCTAATTCTCTAAAGTGTAAAACATACCTCGTTAAAATTTCTGATAGCAAAACATTCAATTTGAACTCTGTTACTTTGGAGTTAGGTCTGTAAAATTATTGTTGGATCTGCAACTAATTTCACCGCGATTACCTCTGCATCGTATACTATACTTCCGTTGCACCTGCCTCGTTTTCGAGGAACAAGGTAATATAACTTGGTATGCTGGTTTATCGTCGCGCTTTTAAAGGGCAGGCAGAATATCAAGTGGTCAATGACAATGCTGTAAGTAATGGATTTGATGAGTAGTTATAAGATGGCTTACTTTTAATGATTGTGAATTTTTAGAATCGTTCATAAATGTTTGCATGTGATCACCTAATAAAGGTATATCAGGGATGGATAAAGTCAGTTTTTTTTTTTTTTTTGCAAATTGTCTACTAACTTTTAACTCAGGTAACACCTACTTTCTGAAAGGTATCGTGACAAAAACTTACTAACGGACGGTCAGTCATTTTTCAGTCAGCAAATCACAGCAACAAAGTTGCCAAGCGTTTCTGTATAAATCTCAGTTAGGTGAAGTGAGCTGCCAATCGTGTCAAGTGGTATCAGGTTGAATGAAAAGCTCACTTCAAGCCTACTTTACCTAAGTTTTCACGGTGAGATGTTTACAGAATATACCGATAGGTAACCATGAATTCGTCAGCCAGTGAACGAAGTTTTGGGTTGATTTTCCTCCAAGAAACCGGGTGCAAGTATATTAAAGTCAACAACAACAACGTCAAATATTGCAACGCAGCATAATACGGTGGTTATCTTATCACTGAACACCTCGGTAACTTGCTTGCCAATTGATTTACAACGAGATGATAAGGCGTTGAGCCTACCGTAATGTTAAGTTACTATGTTGTTTTAGAAAAAACAACTGGTGTTTGAACCTTAGTGAAATAATATAGTTGTTGTGTAGATACCGTCAGGGTAATTAATTGTTCATCAAATTGATACACTACGTCAATTTGTCGAATGATTAGCCGTGTTACAGCCAAAGCCACAACTGTGTGTGTGGCAACTTCTTATAAAAGCGGATACAGTTTATAAGAAATGACTTGCTTGTTTTAGTTAATCTAGTACATATCTCTTAATTTTAGAAGCGTTCATGAATGTAAGTATATTTTATGAAAATAAACCAATATCGAAACGCAATTATTTGCATTTACTGCACTAGAGGATGTCTTAATGGTTCTGGACTGGAAAGAGGATGGCATCAATATCAATGGCAAGAACATAAATCATCTTTAGTTTGCCGACGACATAGTAGTCATGCAGGCTGAGACTATGAAGGACCTCAGCACAATGCTTGATGACCTCAGTAGAGCTTCCGAAAAGTGGGTCTTAAAATGAACATGGACAGGACAAGGGTCATGTCAAATGCCCATGTAACACCCACTCTCATGAAGATCGAAGACGCTGCACTTGCATTTGTGGACGTATGTTTACCTACGACAAAGTGTCCAGTTAGGTAGGTGCAACTTCGAGAAAGAGATCAATCGTCGAATCCGACTCGGCTGGGCAGCGTTCGGGAAGCTACGCATTATCTTCTTGTCCCACATTCAACAGTGTCTAAAAACGAAAATCTCTGACCAGAGCGTGTTGCCAGTGATGACCTATGGCACTGAAACGTGGCCGCTTACAATGGGCCTTATTAGAAGGCTAAAAGTCACCCAAAGGGTAATGGAGAGGGCTGTGCTTGGAATTTCCCTACGTGATCGTAGAAATTAAGAGATCCACAGGAGAATCAAGTAAACCGACATAGCACGAAGAATTGCCAAACTTAAGTGGCAGTGGGCAGGAAACACAATGCTCGCAGAACAGATGGCCGATGGGGCCGAAAGGTTCTGGGGTGACGACCGCGTACCGGAAGACGTAGCGTTGGAAGGCCTCCCACAAGGTGGATTAATGACCTTGTGAAGGCCGCAGGAATCACCAGGAGCAGGAGCCACCTGCTCTATACACAACGTTTTTCTGGTGACACACAACATCAAAAAAATATGATGTGATTACGTTTTATGTTAATTTGACCGAGATCTATCTTTTGAGAGTATTTTATCGAATGGACGCGAAGTCTACGTGTGAGACCCAAATTACATGGAGGCCTGCCATTCTTCTTTGGGCATCACAAATCGCTTCTTATTTTGAAAAGTCCTAGATTTTTTCACAAATACCGCTGCCCGACTCGAAGGTCAGAACTAGGGCCCAACGGTCAGCAGTAGAACAACGAGGCAGATGATACAGTCAACCGCACGTCAACGGCAACACTTGCAGTGCGAAAACCAAGTGCCGTATTGTTACCACTGATCATTCCCAGGTCGGGCAAAGTGTCACTGCAGGGATCCAGCAGAATTTCAGCATCAGATATATTTGCCTGACACATGCTGATCTGGACTCCCATTTGGTGAAACCTTGAGACGCACACCGCACTTTGTTAGTTATTTAATTTTAAGTAAGTCATTGTGTCGCTTTACTTAAGTATTTAAGTGTGTTTTTGTTTTATTTTTTCTATACTGGCACCTTGTTTATATTTATTATTGTAATTTGTTATAACTGTTTGCACTGAATCTATCTATTGGGGTTTTCCAGAAAAACCCGGCAGTGAGGTAGCAGCCCGGAGTTTGAGTTTGCGCCCGGTTGATGGCAAATGGCTTGCCCCCTATTACAAGGGGCTTAAATGTAACTAGTGAAATGTGGGTGTTACTATAGGACACACCTCTGCCTAACCCTTGGGTATAGGCGTTATGTTCTGTTTTTTGATGCTACAAGATAAGCGGGACTTATACGGAAGCGCTGAATCAGGTTCAGCGAATATATTCCCAGTTCCCGGTTGCCCTCTAAAAAAATACCTTCGTCAATGCTTAAATTATGATACATTTCCATAATATTCACTTCCCTTGACATGCATGTTAAATTTGATTTAAAAGAGATGATGACTAATATTACAAATGCTCGTTAAAATAATTTTATTTCAAAGAGGGGCATAGTAAAAATGAGATTATCGAAATAATCTGTTCAATCGATGTTAAGAAGAAGATACATGCTTTAAAAGTTTTTGGAGGGGATTTTTCCCATCCTTGTCGCACGGTACGGTTAATGTACGGCGCTAGTATGAGTACTTGTGACATCACTTCTACGATAGTGTCATCCTTGTCTAGCACTTATTTTAAAACGTTTATAACAAGGCATTTTTTTTTGTATTTACACTTTTTGTTATATTGTTTGCACTATTTAGAAACAGACATTTTATTGAGATAAAAATAATAAAATTGTCATCATCCCGATTGAAATTTCCTCATTTAATTGAACTTATCATCCTCATTTTAAAACATAAAATGTTTTGAAAACTAGTACCCATTTGGACTTTTGCTTTTTAATTACTGTTTAATCTATGATACTGCTTAAATCACAATCTACTAAAACTACTATGTGTACACCAGTTTCATTGGTCGAGCTCGACTACAATAATATGTATATTTAAAACCTTTTATGTTCACAAAAAAAGATTGATTGATTCAGCTTTATTACCATTAGAAGCCGCGACTTGAAAAATGTGATGCCCAGTTGAGCTTAATTACAACAAGACCAACTGGTTGCAAAATTGTTTTCACCTTAAGTAGGTAGTTTACCAAGTACTCAATTCAGTTGTTTGTCCCTTGAAAATGTAAGTTTTCTGAATTTGTAATCGTAAAACAGGATTTCTTGATTAGCGGCATTTTAAGTATTTCTTAGTCTATTTACCTTTGGCTTTAACTGTATCTACAATCAAAACATTATCATATATGTATTCATACAAACCTACATTTTACTTGTTATGATAATGTAAATCGGAACAATATCTGGTGAATTCCCGGATTTCAACTCTAGAAACAATAAAAATACTTTAAAGTTTTTTTTGTTGTTAGCATTCATCACCGTGGTGCTTGCTTCTTATTTGTTACTAGCTTACACTGTCCCACTCCTGGGCAAAGGCCTCCCTCCACTCCTTCCATCTTTCGCGAGCCCGCGCGTCCTCTTTCCAGTTCTCACGGAACCTGTCCAGCTCGTCCCGCCATCTCCTACGTGGTCTGCCGCGACCCCGCCTCACTGTCTCAGGGCACCAGTTCTGTGTTATTGCGGCCCAGTCCCATTTAGGTTGGGCAGCCTATTGAGCCACGTCAGCTGTCTTTGTTTTGGAGTGCAGTATTGTGTTTCGAACACGATCCGTTAATTTAACACATAGTACATATACTGCGCTCCATTGCTCGTTGGCAGACCTTGAGTTTGGTCTTAATATTTAACACGATTAAAATTTTAAGCCTGAATTTAGTCCGGCATTCTTTCATCGTTGTTTTCAGAGGACAGCAATGTGGAGGAGTACTTTGTACGCCTGTGTCCTGTGTCCTGTGTCCTGCGTGTACAAATTGCCTTATATTTGGTTAACATTACTTCATAAATATCATTCCGTTCATTCTCAAGAGTGGCTACAGACCTCAGCAGACGCTGTCAACTTGACAGTATTTTTCAAATATTTTTGAGGTTGTGGCGATGAGAGAGTGCCAAAACGGCGTGCTTTTTATTATGTTAAAAGTAATTTTATTCTCGTCCCCGGGTAACCATATGAAAATCATAAATATGAAAGCAATATTATTCAGTGTAACCTAGTGAATTTTATGCTACGACGTGTACCTCGGTACTTCGTTTGGGCAGATTTTGGTCACCTCCTTTTAATATTTGTAACTTGGATTACTTTCATCAAATAGCTATGGAAGTCCCAGGAGAAAAGAATATACAAAGGCTTTTGTGTTTCTGCACATACGATACACACCATCTAATACAAAAGGTAAAGAGTAGGTATTATGACAATTTCTAAGCTATAAACCACAGAGCATGGAGACGCCTCGGGGCATTGTCAACACTTTCCATACAAACGAAGCGTGTCACCGTTTACTCGCACTGCGACACAAATGACGTATAGAAACTTAAGGCTTTGAAGGCGGTCTGTGACAACACTTGCGGCGCCACTACCCTGCATCAAACTTATCAGACTTTGTTAATGCAGACTAAACACATTTTTCTGCAAATGACAGAATTGGACGGTCTTAAACTTATGAACGCTCACACAGGAGGCTGTGTACAGGGTGAGAGCTGCACAGAGAGCCATGGAGCATTACAAGTTTGGCATAAAGCTTACAGAATGAGTTCAAAACATCAAGATCCGAAGACGTACGAAGGTTTTTGGTATCGGAACGAGTTATGGAACTCAAGTTGGGCAGGATACCTGGCAAGGCGCAATGATGGCAGTTGGAGTAAGGCAGTGATCGAAGACGAAATGAGATGAGCGGACGATATTGTTGCCATCGCGGGTAGAACCTGGATGATGCTGACACGGGAGCGTGAGGATAGGCACAAGAAAAGAGAAGCCTCAGCAGTGGGTGTGTGGAAGTCGAGATGTGGATGATGATGATGAAACGTATCCTGCTTACGTGCTAATTTTGTTTTCAAGATTAAGATTCCGCATATTTGCACTTTAGTGAGATATTGTTTCTGTTAGTAACTACGGGTAAATTGAGTCGCCTCTTGATATCTACCGCATTCATCTCATCATACCGGAAGTCACTTGCAAGCGATGCAAACTCTATGGGTGGTCGACCGCATATTAATGCTTTGATTATAAACATACCTACAGGACGGGTGACCGCGACACGCCGCCGTCTGCTTGTTTCGTATTTCATTATTTTAAACCGAATTCAAGAAAAGAAGGACGTTCTCAATTTGGTTGTATTTTTTTTAAATGTTTGTAACCGATTTTTTCACTAACTTTAAGATGATGATGTTTTAAATAACTTCACGTCACTTTAATTTACTTAACAAGTGAAGATATACGAATTGGTGTGGGTTGGCTATGTGGCTTGTGAAAAAAAGGATTTAAATAAACAACGCGTACCGCAAGTGTAGGCTAGTAAAAAAAAAAACTTTTATGACTGAAGTCGGTGTCTTTGGGTGTGTCCACATCTGGCGAATGTGCCACAAATGCGCAGCTCGCGAGCTGCGTGCATGCATCTCAAGTTCGACCTCCGTTCCTGAGCCACCCGCCGCGCGTCGGTGCAAAAGCCGCGCACGTGCGCCCCGCGCGCTGCTCGTAGTTCCGTATACAGTATGAAAGCGAACGAAACTAACAATCGCAGTAATTGCACACGTGCAGCGCACGAGCAGCTCGCGAGCGGCGCATTCGTGGTGCATTCGTCAGATTTGGACACAGCCTTCGGTTTTGGATTTTCGTTTTTTGCCTCCGACCTCCGAAATTAATATGGTTTTTGACTGTGTACTGTATTTTTTTGAAGACGGTTTTGTTATTTTGTTATACAGTTATTATATACAACTAGCTGATCCGGCGAACTTCGTACCGCCGCAGAATTAATTAATGTTCCGTAAACTTATTAGCTGAATTTAAATGAATTATCCTCTTTGTTTTTTTGTTAACATTTTCCATGTTTAATATAGTTATTTTAGTTATTCTGCTATTCAGGGCGGAGACAAACCCAACAAATCAAAGATCATTAAACTCGGTCCAATTGTTCTTGAGTTATAAATGGGGTAATTAACCAGACTTTGTTTTATTTATACATATTTAGGATGAACACTAGCCCATATCCTTCTCTGGGTCCCTGGCTTCCCACCTGTCAGATGTCACAGCGGTCGGTTTAATGGTTTAGGCGTTAACAGGTGAATGGAAACTGAGTCCCTTTCGCATTTACCTATAGTATTAAATAATGGAAGTATTGATTCCTTAGGATTGGTTCCAACTTACATGAAGCACATCTATAGGTAACATATGCAATTTGAGTACGATTAGCTGGTATATGACGCTTTTTTAAAGAGAGCAGTGGTAACGGCTCCGACTTACGAGTTATAAGGTCGTGAGTTCAAACCCAGACAGGCGCTTTACTTTGCGTAAAATAATTCCATCACCACTGCTCTCAAAACGGTGACGGAAAACATCGTGAGGAAACCGGCATGTCTTAGAACCAAACAATCGAAGATAATTATGTGACATCTACCAATCCGCACTGAGCCCGCGTGGTGGGACCGTTATAAGCTGATTATGCTTATGCTAAGGGTATGGTTTCGGGAACTTTCTGGTATGGAACTTCTAAAGCTACCAATTGTTTTCAGTTATCGCATCGCTATATCACACTCCATTCTAGCTATTATTGTCCGCCCGTTAGATAGATACAAATGAGTATAATCCCTTAATACCAGCACGTCGCAGAATTAAATAACTTTCTACCATTTCTACCAATTAGTATTGGGAAACCTTAGTTTTCACATAGGCTGGTCGTAAAAGTGGCTTGCAAGCCGCTTGTGACATCTGCCGCGATGTTACGTGATCCCAAGACGCATAATACTGGTTTCGTCATGCCGCCGGTGATAAGAGCGACCATTATCTGCAGGCAAATTGATTTAGACTTACAAGAGCGTTTCCAAAATCGAACTCTGAATAAAAAAAATAAAAATTTGACTATGTGTTTCAATATCAAGAATGCACGATAATATTATTAAGAAAGCTTATTTATAATATACAATCTAACACTAAAATAAAAGACTAAATAACTAAATATACAAACAAATCATTCGAAAAATCACCTCCAACCGCACACGTTCTTTTTTAAGTTCGAAAAAAAATATCGTTGACTGACGATCTCCTTGCGCGTCATCGAGACCTAACATTGTGACAACATTCAAATTCCTATGCTGCATTGATTTCGAGAAAAACTTCTACTACAGACGAACCACAAAGAGATCTGATAAAGGCTTTTTTCCTGACTATCCCATGGTGTGAGGTGACTAAGGAGTTGTTGGAAAAGTCGTTCAAAAATATTGCCGATGACTGAAAACCATTATTCGAATGTCTCCCCCTCCCCCGCCAGCTAAATGGTTGTTTTTGGATGTGTGAAAAAATGAATGCCAGTATTATATACAACAAAGTTCCAAGAAAATAAACGAAACGTGTAATAGTCGACTAACTTACATTTGCAAATGGAAAGTATGGGAGAACATGTTTTTCAACCACAATATTAAGTTTATTCATGGGACTAATTCATTCGAGCTTCATTGTGCGTGCTCCGACACGCATTTGGCCACTTTTTTTCCTTTTTAGGTCGGAATCATAAAAAAGAGTGGTTTATTTGAATCTAGGAACCAAACGTGAACCAACCCCTTTATTTCCGATAACTCATTGTGTGCGTATCTAAATATAAAACACAATGCAAGGAATCCGGTAATAGGACATGCCTAACAGTCGCATCACAGACTGCAATAGTCTTGTCGTCCACGTTTTATTGCTGACATGTCGAGACGGTGCAATGACCAGCATCGGAAAATTTAATGGGTGAATAGATCTTAGCAGATATCAAACATAAGACAACACAGCGTATGTATTTCTGAAGGAAGAAGTCAGAGAAGCATAGAATGTATTAGAATAGAATACTCTTTATTGGGTAAGTAATATCAAAAGGAGAATTATTATTCTCGTAAAATCTAGTCACAGTTTCACCTCGACGACATTCAAAATGTCAAAAACTACTACAATT
This sequence comes from Dasypolia templi, assembly GCA_963555695.1. Lineage (NCBI taxonomy): Eukaryota > Metazoa > Arthropoda > Insecta > Lepidoptera > Noctuidae > Dasypolia > Dasypolia templi. The sequence goes on along the minus strand of OY743137.1, from coordinate 2,855,516 downwards.
ACAGGTTATTTGACCGATTAGGACAGTCTAGAATGCGAACTTTCTAGATAATACGAGAATTGTCCCTATGATATTATTACAAAATCTCTAATATTTACAAGATAAAACAACTGAATCTATAGTTTTATTTTATATTACGATCAGTAATATAATAAACGATTGATATAATTTAAATTACCAAATTTTTATAAGCATAACATATATTGAATATCAAATCGTTAGATATATCACTCAAAAGACATAAAACCTATTTAGTCTTAAATTATAAAAACGTGAATAACGTGAATTACGTGACTGTGAATTTTTACGAGCTCTGGTTTTTTATTTAAGCTAAAAGCAATAACTTTTTGTATTACCTATAATAAACAGTTGAAAGTTTTTTCTTTTTTGTTGTAATTTCTATCACAGTTCGTAACCTGAGTAGATATCCCTAGTAACTTAACCTAACCTAACTGATTTTGAATTTATTACTGTGTTAAAGCTCCCGCAAAGAGTCGCGACGCCACAGCGCGACACAAATGCACCGCGTGTCGCGCGACGAGCCTTAATTCTATAGGGGAACAAAATAGATTTAGTTATTCTATTCATTTATTATTATTAATTCTCAATTTTGTGTTCATGAAGTTCTGTTTGTTTAGCACTTTAGCCTATATGTACATACTCTATGTAATATTATTAAACTTGAAATATGTAGGTAAGTGCAGTACACATCTGTAAGTGACAAATTCTCTCTAGATTTTAAGTTGTAATTAATGTCACAGTGAAACATTTATTATTGAATAAGTCGTTGTCGAGTGCCATAATTAAATAAATAGTTCCTTTAAGGCGCAGGAAGAGTTCCTGAGGGCTTGAGGTAGAAGTAGCGTACAAAAGTTAGTGTCGATATAATATATATCATGGCGGCAACCGGTAATGGCTGCAAGGTGCGACAGACTGCACCATTACTTGTCGTCAGTAACGTCTTATTATCGCGGCTCCACCACTAAGTGACCGCTGACCACTGCCGGTAGCCGTCAAGGGTGTTGATATGTATCTACTCTAAGCGCGTTTGTTCACCGCAGCCATCACTGAGAGCGAGCTAAGTCAGCCAGAGATTGTGGTGAGTCGAAGTGCCGGCAATACAAAACACGTTCGATCTGGTCCACACACTGCCGTCACACCGGCGCTGTGCCATTCACCCGGCTTTTGTTTTGCCTATCATAACATACGATAGCCGTTACCAGGATGTGACGCTCGGTTCGCATAATCTATTTTCTCGGTGACGTCCCGGTAATGACCTCTGAAGAAAAACTCCCTAACACGTAGGTGCGTAGGCCTGTAGGTTATATTCATACAAATAGCTAACCATCTGGACCATAAGGAAATGCAAATGACAAAATATTGAGTAAAGTGTAATAGTTTCTTGTATGTGTGTGTGTGGTTGCGTTTGGTTTCATTTAATCTCTTGCCCGTGGTTTATACCACGGTAACGTTATAGCAGAACCAAAAGTTTCTGAAGTCCAAACTAAGGTCATGACCTTAGTTTTCGTAAAATAACGTCAATAAAAGTTAGAATTTTGACCTTCAATATCTCCGTAACCAGGTATTCAGGTATAGGTTTAGTATTAGGTTTCCAGGTATGGTCTAGTACATAAAAATAAATAAAAAGACTTCGTTTTAAGTGTATTTTTAAATCCGTTTTATAGTATAATGGTGCTGAAAGATCCAAGCGCAGTACCTAATGGATGACTGGAAAGTTTGAGAATGAACTGTAAATAAGTAAAATATATTTATTTTCGATATTTATTTTTAAGAATTCGTAAGTATATGCGGACAAAAGCTGTGTTCCTTTAAATGGAGAAAAGAGAGAAGGAGCGATGCTTTAGGCAAATATTTCTTAAGAGGTTTTTTCAACCTTAAAATAGTGGTGTAAAAGATGGAGTTCGTTTGAACAGACCATGTAGCTATGAAAAATCGATCAAGCTAAATACCTGACTATTCTACCTATTGACCCGTTTATACATACAAATTCCCTGGCTGTCTGTGCCGCTTGTAAACACGTATACATAACTGATAACCTCCCGGCTCCTTAGTGAATGGGTGCACAATCTGCGCAAGCGCATGTGACCCCAAACCGGACCGTTCGGTGAATGCTTACAAGATAAAGTTGTTTACGTTGGATTTGTGTGAAGTTATTTGCAAGGTATGTAAATTATGTGAGACCGACATCGACAATAATGTCGATGTCGGTCTCACATAATTCATTCCCAAAAAATCATTGTTTTAAATACAAATTTAAATTTGTATTTAAAACAATTTTATGTTTTTAAATTCAATTGTATGCGGATGCCAAGTAGGTAGTGCTTAGAGAATAAAATGCCTCGTTAATCCCAATCTCTAACTTTTATTTTTCTCTGCTTGGCTGATCGAGAAGAATATTTAAGACCCAATATTAAATTATTACAAATGTAAATGACAAAACAAACCACAAATATTTTGGCATTCTCAGTAGAAAAGCAACGTTATTGTCAACGTTGCTTTTCTACTGAGAATGCCAAAATCCTTGGTAATAATAATTATTTATTGACGCAAAAGTAACTGTCAGTATATTACCTTAACTGAACGGACTTGGATGAAATTAGGCATTCGGTATCCGTGTGCCGAATTTCATCCAAATCCGTTCAGTTGATTGGGATTGTCCGCATATATTTACGAATTCTTAAAAAAAAATAAAAAAAATAAAAAAAAACAGTTAAATCTCAAACTTTCCAGTCATCCATTAGGTACTGCGCATCGATCTTTCAACCACAATATATAACGGATGTAAAACGACACTTAAAACGAAGCCTATTTATTTATTTTTATGTAATAGACCAAACCTGGACACCTTCTGGTTACGGAGATATTGAAGGTCAAAATTCAAACTTTTACTGTCGGTATTTTACGAAAACTAGCTTATGTTATGATAATACAACTCGGAATACCCCCACGAGCACTGTACCGTTGATTAGCACATGTTTTGAGGTTGTTACATTGCGCACTACCGCAAAAAGCTTTTCACACAAACAATAAAAGTCCCAAGGTTCACAGCAATTATTTTTGAGCAATGTAACTTAGTTTTATGTACAGATTGCGTAGTTGACGGCTATGTGATATTTTTACACCCTGTATAAGCAATAAAAACTGATTTACATCCGTAAGAAGTCCTCGCTGGGTTGAGTTGAAAACCAGCGTCAGGCACACAGTTTTCTGGCATTTATGCTGAACTGGGCCTATTTGGCGAAGCCGTGAGGCATACAACACTATTTTCTTCTGTTTTGTTTTGTGTGAATATTTTGTGCCTTAACCTGGGTCAAATAAATTTATTTTCTTTCTTTCTTTTTTACAACCTGTTTATGAAACAATAATCGTTTTCACTCCCTGTATATGCAATAATAATCTTTTTTACACCCTGTATTAGCAATTATAATCGTTTTCACATTCTGTATATGCAATAATAATCTTTTTTACATCCTGTATTAGAAATTATAACCGTTTTTACAACCTGCATAAGCAATAATAATCCTTAGCAGCATCTGAACGATAAGCATGACCAACTTTTGTCTCCGGAAGAATGGAGAAAATGACAGATATAATAGACAATATGACAGATTTCTTTGATTCGTCTTCTACGCGTGCTGGTCGGTAAGCCGCCGCGTATCACAGTTGTCATAACATCTCTTTATTATATCTATTTCAACTCTATATCGTTGCTATATCCATTCTGCTGTATATAGCAACATATAGCAACGATATATCGCCGACTGTGTACTTTCATAACCGTTGTATAAATAAACATAGCAGTCTCCGAGAAACGCACTGGATTTCGTCATAATACTAACAATCTAGCAGGTTTTCTGCTATGTTTTCCTTCAGAATTGCTACATTGCTTACGCATCCATAGATACTTTTGCTTGTTTATAGCAACTTCACCTACTTGTCATTATTATGCTGTATTTTTTTATGTCCATGACATAAATTTATTGACATCACTCTTAACAAAACCACAGGTTTTTTTTAGTTAAAGTATAATTGTAGCACTGACTATTCATATCTACCTATTTACTTAGTGCTGGAAAACGACACTTTAACGTCTACCTTGCTGGGCTAGTCAGCATTGCAACTACGGTTTCTGAAAAGCCTAAACACAAATCACCAGTGAGCAGCCAGAATGGCCCAGCACCAGTATTTCAATGGCGGAACTTATGTAAAAAAAAGTTGGGTCATCATCGTCAAATGCCTGCTCCCGCTCTAGGAGGAGCGGGAAGGCGTGAAACACTTTTGGGTTTAAAGAACTTAATTTCTCATGAGAACTTAAAATAACATTTCGCTTAAAATGGAGATACATGAGTGATTAGTACTATAACATTAGTTACCTCTATGGTGTTGGAGATGTTTCTTCAAATGTTGTGTTGTGTTGTATTTGCCTTTGTATGCATTTGACAGTTTATCTTGACTCATTCTTTCATATTTTTCATTTTCTTCTTTTACTTAAGCTAACTAAAACCCACCAGTGTTCCTTCAGTTGACTGTGTCAAGGGCCACGGTATCTCTTTCGAACAACCCGCGACCCTGGCGAGTATCTACTGTGACATTCTGGTCATTCATTGATTATTTGAGTTTGCAACTGGTCACTTGTGGACGACGTGTTCAAAATTCTTTTCACCATACAAGTCAACCTCAAGGGTTACAATTACAAAATAACTTTCTGCAGTAGACACTGGCCAGGCAACATTTTTGCCCAAAAAAAGCTGTCTGGAACAAAAGCAAGTTTTTCTTGGTCCATTCATCATTACAAAAACATTTTGCAACAACATTGTTGACAGGCAAACTAAAGGCGGAATGAGCTTGGTAAAACAGTTAACTCCTTCGTATTATTAAATTTTAAAATGAATTGATTGTAATTTATTATGTATCCCAATTTTGGGAAAAGTCTTTTTATGCCTTGAAGTAGAAAGAATATTGATCATAACAGTTGGTCACTGCGTAATGGAACTTCACTCTCCACGCGTCATATCTCTCATGTTGTAGCTCATAGATCACTATAATTCCTTCCTCAAGATATTTTCCGTCACCGGTACATAACCATCTTCATCAGCGTCCCCTGATCCCAATATATTTATGGCCAGCGCAGTCATCATCTTCTTCCAAATATTCCGATTAATTTATATCTTTATCATTATTATTTTCTGTGACTGTGACTGCCTCGGTCTTGTGGTCGCAAGAGCTACTGCTGAGCATGAGGTCCTGGATTTTATTTCCAGTTCGGGCAAAGTGTTATTGGGTTTTGCTATCTAGAATTTCTCAGTAGCAGCCCGGAGTTTGGATTTGTGCCCGGTTGATGGCAATAGGCTCGCCCCTATAACATGGGACTTAAGCATAACTGGCGAAATTTGGGTGTACTATATGTACACCTCTGCCTAACTCTATATATACCCAATTTTCATCAGATGACGTATCTCAAAGATCACTTTCTTCCTAGCCACATCATCTTTCACACACTTTTTCCAACCACCTGTATCTACATACCAAAATCAACCTTTACAGTACTTCGAATTAAGGACTGTTTTACAAAGATGTTAATAGAGCATTTTATTGCTCGCATTTCACTTAATTATAACCAGACGTTGAATACACAGTCCCAATTGACTCAAGTGTTTCGTTAAGAAGACGGTGCAATGTTTGTTAATTGATTAAAATGACAGTTTATGTACGAGAACTTCTCTGGTAAGTAGGTAAACAATACAGCTTAGTGGACACAGTTGTTCGATGAACACGTTAGTAAAAGTGATCAAAAGATGTTAAAAATACACTTAACAATTCAAACCTATAGCCATTCTTAATATCATAAATCCGAAAGTAACTCTGTCTGCTGTCTGTCTGTTACCAGTTCAAGCCTGAATAACGGCTGAAAAGATTTCGATGAGCTTTGGTACAGTCCGCGAGGCCTGAGCTGAGCTTTGCATTTGTGTGAGTACACTTTTAGACAGTGTAGGTGTGACATCGGCCTTGAGCGCGGTTGGTTGGTTTTCTGGCGCTGTGCATCCCTCCATTGGTGCGATTGGTAATCACTCACACAAATGCAACGCTCAGGTTAGGCCTCGCGGACTGTACACATGTAGACAATGACCACATGATGACAGAATTATGGTTGAGTTAGGTTAGCAACTTAGGTTAAAGTATACTTTTATCCGGGTAGTAATATAATTTCCGACCTTTATGCGGGCAAAGCCGAGGGAAAAAATAGTTCTTAATAATTCCCATGCTGTTGTTTCATGATGAAAAACGTGTCCTGCACTCAGACATCTGTGACCTTCTCTTATATTTGACACATTTGCAAATAAAGATACTTACCTATGTAATTACTTTCAAGTTGCAGTAAATTTATGTCTTTTATTTGCGTCTCGTCTTAGCTCCACTTCTTTCTGCCCTTGTCCCGTTTGAGGTCGGCGCAAAACGTTTCTCGTGTCTATTCTCTCCAGTCAACAGTATATCATATTTCACTCCTTTTTCATTCTTAAAATCGTCTCGCTATCATTCATTTCGTTTGCATTCTTAACAACCGTCACCCTATTGTTTACTCTTTTATCATTCTTAACATATCCCACACAATTAGTCTTGGCGAAGGTCCAAAAAATTATGTATGTCTTTATTCCCTTGATTTGCCACCCTCACTTTGAAAGATAAATAATACACCCAAAGATTCGCTTTGACTTCGGCCTCGATTAAATAACCGGGTCAATCACTGATCGGCGTTAAAACAACCCGATCTTTGAAGGAGTCCATAGTTTATAAAGAATTTAATAGAATATTGTATCTGCTGAACTGACACAGAAATAATGTCGTTGCACGTCATAGTCAGAAATAACTTGTTTCGCAAAAATAAACAAAGTAACGATCAGAAAATAACTGCGCTGCGTTTGCGCCGATCTATAAAATCTTGCTCTTACTAACAGTTTTTGTTTGACAGTTGAATCGGATATCGTTGTATGGAGTATACCTAACTATCCTAACTTCTTAACTAATATTATGTGAAAGTAAGTTTGTTTGTTTATGACACTTTCACGATAAAACAGATGAACGGATTCGGATGAAATTTGGCACATGAAGAGACCATAAACTGTGTTAAGAAATAGATTACTGCCATCCTGGATTGCAGACAAAGTCACGGGCAACAGCTGGTAATTAATAAAATCAAATTGGTTTATTGTAACTTGTTTCCAGGGCAATAGAGCCGGAATATGAAAGCTGACAAAATCTTCGGACGGGACCGATTCAGGATTACCTAAAGTTGCATCGCTCAAAATTCTTTAGACATAACATTGTAAGGAACTTCTAGGCGAACACAATGGCCTATCGAGCATTCCACATTCCAAGAGAAAACTTTAGCATCATGCTGATATATGTGGCAAGAATATAAGTCTATATGTACAACGGCTTTGTTTTTAATGACATGGCTTCTTCTTCAGTAATCAATCCATCAATTCAGTCTATTGCTGTACACTGCTAGAATCAAGCCTCTCCCATCGCCGCATCAACCTCAGTATGTCTAGCTTCTTATTCGGAGATGAAACTCATAATAATTAATCCAAGCCTACTTTGAAAACAAAGAGCGTTTGTCATTATTAACAAACCTCTTAAATATAATAAGCTATGTCTCACTCCTGCTTATCTACTTGACAGCAGATTAGATGATTTACTCGTTTCATGTTTATTGTGATGTCACCGGTATACGCATCTAGAGGAGTTGTGATGACTGGAATGGATATGCAGGGACTTTGACAGTACATAAGTCTGAACCCACCGGCGCGGCGGCGTTGAAATTTATCATCGGCTATTTTAACTAAAACTGACCCTTTTAACCGCGTAGACAGTACATTTCTGTGTAACAGCAGTTTATTTTTTTTATAACCGACGTAAATTTTTACGCTATGGGTTCTAGAATGTGCTGATTGTGTGCTGTGTGGTTTAAGTTTGTGAGTCAATGACTCTGCCACCCTGTATATTAAGCTTACTCCGATCTTTTCGACAATACTTGTTACCACCTGATTTTATTACTCGCTAACCATAGGTATCTTTAAAAACGAAGGAAACCTACCTAAATGTGATTTTACACCGGTTTATGAAAGTCTCAATTGCGGAACGGACTATTTTTATCACAATCGCAAGAATTTTGAAGGAAATCTATTGCTTTTTTATTGTCAGCTCAGCAACGTACGTAATGCAATGGATATTGTTAAATTAACAAAATAAAAAAAGAGGTGCATTAACACTGGCTGCTGCTGGCTCTCAATATAATATATAAACAATCAATCGCTAGAATTCTAAGTACATAACCATTATTTTTAAATTTCTAAGAAGTAATAGATCGCAACTGTTTCTGAGTTGTGACTTTATGACTAAGTGTCAGACTGTCAGCCAATAAATCATTGGTGCACTTGTCTTTTAATGCGCGATAACTTGCGCACACGCCGCTGTAGCGTGACGTCATGAGATAAATATTTGCTGCTTTATCACTGTGTACTGGGAAATTTGAAAATTAATTAGTATCCGATGTTCTAGAAAATTGTGCTTTTCGATTAGGATACGAGAGTTTATTATGTAGGTGCTGGTGTAAGCTGTGGGCCATTTCAATTTCATATTTGTGTATTTGGTGTAATAGGAGTACATGTACATATCGAGTAAAGGTAATTGTAAAAATGTATGGCCAAAAAAATAAGTCTTTAGAAAAAAAAAGTGGGATAAAAGTGCATTTATTGTGGATGACAAATATGAAATTAATAACTTTCTTTAAAACTAATAGCCACGATTGGGTTTGCATTTATTGCTATTTTCAATATTTGGGTCCTGCTCCATAGGGCAAATCTAGAGGCTAGACAAAATCATACTAGTTGCTTATTGCATTGTATTATTTGTTATTTTTACTTTACTCACACACTGACTATATTTATTCCTAGTTAACATTTTAGGGAAATTATTTATACTTCCGCAATGTTTGTAAATATGTGAGCACCATGTACCGCACGAGATTGATTTAACTGTCTTTGCTTATTTTAAATTATTTTTACCTATTTGTGGTATTGTATTTTTATTCTGGGTGCATCGTTTTCACATTTAAAATATAATTAATGTACTCAAAATATTGCTAAACATTATAAAAGCGTAATGGTGGGGTTTCTTGCCCCTTCTTCTCCATACGAAACTACCTTTTGGAAGGGGCGCCTAGAATCAATTCTATTAAAATATAAATGTTGACGTTCAAAAGTGCCTTTTAGTGCCTATTTGAAGTAAATGCTTTGTCTTTTGACTTTGACTTAGGTAACCATTTTCTTGCTTTCTTCATTTAAATAAAGTTAGCAAGCGCTTGGTATGACTTACCATTATATTTTAAGGGTATCTGTGACGTTGTACAGTTTTGCTGATGACACCTGTCTAATATTTAAAGAAGACAGGAATAGACAAGATTTTGACGACGTAATCAGTGCATTCTCAATGGTTACGGATTGGTTTACCACAAATAACCTAGTTCTCAATGCTTAGAAAAAGAAAGTTATAAAATTCGCCTTACCGAATATTAGAAATCTAGGAACCAACATCGTCTTATATAAAGAGGTGCTTGAAACTGTAGTCTCGGCAGTTTTTCTGGACGTAATAGTAGATGCCAAACTTCAGTGGGGCCCACATAAATCTAGCCTAGCGTGAAGGTTCAGTTCGGCCGACTTAAGCCGTAAGGAAAGTAAGACAATACTCTGACGTTGAAACGGCTCCGTTAGTCTATTTTAGTTATTTTCATTGCGATATATTCTACAGCATTCTGCAGTGGGGCAAAGCCATTGATTTTCAAAATATATTTTGTTCTCCAGAAACGAGCTGTTCGAGCAATTTACGAGCTAGGCGCGAGAGTTTTTCTGATACATGTTTTTAAAGATATCGATATTCTCACGTTGGCATCACAGTTCATCTGCGCCAGCATCCTTAATTATATTAGGCAAAATACACGTATACGTACGTATACACTACAAACAGTGATATTCATAATATTAACACTACTGACTCATTTGTTGAGCTGCCCTCTTCTTTGCTACATTTGCCTGTAGACAGTAAAATCCAACCTTTGTTAGGTATATTATTCTAACAACGACTACATAAACGATAAGAATAGTTGGGCGCTGTGATTTATTCAAAACAATATTTATGTTCTTTCTCCAGAGTCATGCTCTCTTAAATTTCACTGCTTGCCGTAGCGTCAGAGATCAGGTTGTCCCCTTCCCTCAAATATGATCTTTGCGTTATGCTCGTGAACGGGTGCAACTTGTGGTGACAGGTGTTCTTACTGACCATGGTTTTGTTATTGTAATTAGTAATTATCTGTTTATTTATTTTACTTCGAATGTCCAAGTTTATCATTTGTGACTTCAAGGTACAGCTAAGTGAACATAATGCATTTTAATGTTTATTTCTGCTTGTGTATAGTTTTCAACCTTATAATTTATATGTTGCGAGCAGTGGTAGCCCAGTGGCATCGGCCCCGACGTGAATTCGAAACCAGGAAGGCACTTAACTTTGTTTATTTATTTTCATCAACACTGCTCTCAAAACGGTGACTGAAAACATCGTGAGGAAACCGGCATGTCCTAGCACAAAAAAATCGAAGACATGTGATATCCACCTACCCGCACTGGGCCAGCTTTGTGGATTACGGCCCACTCCCTCTCAAAGAAAGGATGCCAGTTTCCCAGCAGTGGGAACATTATAGGCTGATCATAATGATTAAGACAGTTTTCAATGTTTTCGTAGGTATATTGGCGTGTGCTAGCTGACATATGGCAACTAATTTAATTAAATGTTTTGCATTTCGTATTTTTAATTACCTTCTTACTATTGTAAAGAATTAAGTTCTTCTAATTGAACAGACAGCTGTGCTCCTGAGGAGTTTTTGCGCCACTTCTTCTTCCCAATTAAAGCACTAAGTAGTGGTGACGAGCGGGCGTTTTGGGGGAACTGTCTTATGTGATGTTGACGTGCAAAAAGTGCTATATTTTAGCCTAGTTTGAATAAATGACTTTTGATTTAGTTTTTTATTTTATTTTTATATATTGTATATAAAAAGCGTAGGTAGGTGTTTAATACAAAAAAAACGAAGTAACATATTATCGTGGATTAACCGTAAATCTAGTAAACTGAACACCACAATAATCCTCGACCCGGGAACAAAACACAAGAACTCAATATTAGCCCCGGGCAGAATCATTTCACCAGAGAATGTGTGAAGACTAATTACGGACATAACTATTATCATTAAAGGATGTAGGGTCAAGTTGTCCGTCGATCAATCGTTAATATTATCAAAATGTTTAAAATAGCTGTTACTTTGATACTGCGAAATCTCGGGGTGAACAAAACAACCCATAGACGCCCATACCTATTTCTGTAGATAGTCAAGTTTTTCTGTGGGTCCGTTCGAGTCTTCAAAATAAGACACAGCTTTTTATTAACAACCAGCTTCTTCTCGCGGCTAAGCCCGCGTGAATGTGAATTTCTTGGGTTTTTTTTTTGTTTTAAATAAAAGTAGCGTACAAAGTAGTTGTCAAGGGGTATCTTGTTACCCAGTTACTGGGTTGTGGACCTCAGGTAGGCAGTAGCTCAATGTAAAATCATTCGGTATTGACCATCCGGTAAGATTGCAATTAAAAGTGTATTGAGTACGCAGTAAGTTGCAGTTTGTACCCGCCTTAACAATATTCAAAGAGTAACAGACACTTGGACAACAATTTGACCTCATATCCTGCAGCGATTGTGCGACACTTAGTTTCTGACGTTATATTGACTACAAGATAGAGCCATCATCTTTTCTAACCTAGAACATAGGAGAAATAAAATTATTGCATTCCTGTGTGGTAAAACCGGCCGCAAGTATATTTCTTAGTTCACAGGAACATTATTTATAGGACAAGTCTGCACCTGCGTAAGAGACATAAAATGACAATTGATCGCAATGGGTTTCGTTTTGAAAGTTCAGCCACGTTCATTGTATTGTTAACGTTGCTGAGCAGTGGAAATTTGCAAACATATGAAGCAATATCTTCAAAACTCTCGGGTTGTGATTGTAAGTGTGTAACAGATAGGATTTGGCAAAAATGGCGAACTTCCACAAGCTTTCCCCTCATTTAACGCCTTTATAGGTTGAATTTTGAATATCTTTGCATTTTCTTATTCAGAGTCAAATTAACTTAGCTAGCAAAACTCTGCAGACATTAAAACCGATATCGATACATGATAAAAAAGGAAATTAAATTTATGTTTTTTGTGGGGCATCGCCCGCAGTTGACACATAACCAAATTTTTTCTTTTTTGTGTAAACTTCACAGAAGTGATTGTTATCGATATCTGAACACGATAAAATATTTTTTTTCAACTCATATTTCCTGTTATAACACGACCCATTAAACTTTGACCCATAAAAAAAATCTGCTAGTTTTATTTTCTATTCGTGTCTATAAATCGATAGCCCGTCTACAGAGTTTTTCTAGCTAATTTAATTTGACCCTGTATATGGAATTTGTGAATTTCATTCATCTATACCCAGCAAATTAGGACCAAACCATCTAAGCATACTCTTTTCAATTTTTGTCACTACATCTTCTTTTAAACCGCACCGATGCTGGATCACATCATTCCTCAGCATATCATTCTTAGTCACACCACACATGCTTCGAAATTAATGCATTTCTACAGCATTTAGTCGTGCCTTTTTAGATATCAACTGGTTGGTCACAATTGCATGTGTAGCACCATTCACTTTATTTCCCGCATTCACTCTCCTTTCCACATCTCCATCAATCTTTCCATCCCTTGTAAGCAGACTCCCCAAAAATACGAACTCACTTGCTCCACACTCTTATCATTTGTTTTCACATCATTCACCAATACATCATCTTCTCTTTCAAACACCAAACCTTCGTCTTATTTAAATTTATTTTCATTCCTTTCATCTTATATGCTTGATCCATTACAGTCACCATGTCTTGCAACTGTTCTGCTGACGATGCAAGTAGGACTTGATCAGCTGCGTAGAGAAGTCATTTGACAGGCAGCCCATTCATCGTCAATCCACATTGACCCTCTTTCAAATCTGTCAGACAACTATCCATGTACAAGTTGACCAGCCACACACACTGTCAAAAGTCTTCTCCAAGTCAACGAAAGCCAAGTTTTGGTAGATGTTTTTCGGCAATGCACCTTTAGGAGAAGATTTGTTCCATCCGCATTTCGCTATATGTTTAATTCCCATGCAATAGGGGGCGAGCCAACTTTTGGACACAAATCCAGACTCCAGGCTGCTACTGAGTAATTTTAGGTGGAAAAACACTTTGGCCGACCCGGGAATCAAACGCAGGACCTCATTCTCAGCAGTAGCGCTTGCGACCACTGGGAACAAGGTCCGAGGAAGTCATTAATCAGTCGAGGTTTTTTTCCAAATTAATTAGTTAATAACCCGTAGTAATTGCTTGATGGAATGTGGTTGCCACCTATAATAATGAAGATACCAACCTGAAACTGAATATAGCTGTAGACATCATAAAATCATTGTCATATCCTAATTATAATCAATGTGGAAGAAATTGATCTGAGACTAGAGAACATACTACACATCAAAATATCTACATGTTTATTTACCATTACAATCCAAGTCTCAATTCCTCAATAAATATCGGTCACAACACAGGAAGAGAACCCGGAACCTCGCGCAGATGTGCACTCACGCAGAGCCAAATAGGCCGCCATTTTAGGCCCGGCCCCGATCAATATTGTGCCGCTTATTAATGTAGTTATTAATGATGAGGAAGTAAAAGTAATGGCGTATGTTTAACTCGTGCACGTGGCCTTTTCGTTATAATTTAATAAATGGACTCGTGGTAAAACATCACGACTCTATTCTTAGAAGGGATTGGCAGAGGTTTTCAGCGCACAATTTTATCTTGTAATTGTAGTTAATCTACCTTCTTATAGGGGGCGATCTTATTGCATTTAGCCGGTCAAAAATTACCCCGTGCCGCTACTGAGAATAACGTTATATATAATCCAATGCTAACATAGGTACCTACCGGGCTAGAGGGTCAAGACCAGGAACGCTTGCAGTTGTCGTTGCGCTTGTGGCCTAGATCTGAAACACAGAGTTGTCCTACTGCCTCGTCTTATTCTAATGTTTGGTTTCCACACCTACTTTACTTTGAAGCATAAAGATTTCTGTTAAATGCAAGGAATTCTTCTAAGAGAATGGGTAGCAGCCATCGTCATTCTGTCTGCGAATAACAAGCCCCGATCACTATAATTCACCGGCAAAGAGCAGTGGTTATACCAATATTAATGTCAAATAAGTAGCACAGCATGTAATTATAGAGCTAACGATCTGCCCGCGACTTCATTCGGCTGGATTACAAAGTTTCACACACAAACTTCAACATCCCATTTCAAGCCTTTGGAGATTTTTTTTCTAGTAAATGTATGCTTTTGTCCTTACTCAGGCTTCAAGCTCTCAGCAACATACCAAATTTCATCAAAAATGGTTGTGCGGTTTAGCCGTGGTAACGTTATAAACATTACTCAAAACTTTTATTTCAAATTTATTTCAAATAAACCAATTACAGGAACTTTTGAATTGTCAAGGGGTCGTTCAGTCGGAAAGCTGAAGTTAGTTGCCCCTTCCATCGCGTATTATGTACCTGTGGAGAAGAACAGGCTAGAAAGTTCAAGGTCACTCTAAAATTGGTTGTCATGTTGAAAATGTGAGAATGATGTAGCAAGACGTACACGTTAAAAGCGTCCGTAATAAAAAATATACAAAACGGCACAAAAAAAACGATTCGAAGAAATTAAATCAAGCCGTGGCAGCTAAGTGATTTATGTATTTATTTATTGGATCTCCAACAGAGGCTACACAATTACATGCAAGTGTACATAGAATAGGGACAAATACAAGTGTGTGAAATAATAATGATACTGTGACGACCAGTCCTTACTGACGGCGCCCGTTTACGAATATGACGTATGGATCAGCACCATTAAACTCAACCATTTTGATGGGAACTTTATGATCCAACACACACGCTACCACCAGCGAGACATTTGAGTGAGCATAACATACTCTCAGCCGCCAGGGCACATTCAAGTCAATGAAAAACGTAACCAGTAAATGGGATATTTATAGGACCTATGTACAAAGTGCTCACATAATCATACGCTACGCAAGTATACAATAAACATACACTTACTTTCATATAAATGAATATTGCCTCTGCGTAGCCTTTCCCCAAATACGTTGAATTCCCATTGCCAGTAAATTTGTTTAGACTCCTAGCGGAGAAGAATGTCAAATTCAAGTAAAAAAGAAAAAACGGAAGTCGCATCTGGCGACATCTAGATTTAGCCCTAACGAACTATCATGCACCGCGATTTTTTTTTAAGTTGACCGGCACTGATTATCATATGCGAGGTCGCAACACAGAGCAATGTTTATACTCTATGGTGCATTGTCTTTGGGCCTGACAACGGGAAATGAACAAAATTGAACACGAGGCTCTTGGCTACTTTGTGTGTGTATATTTTATGTCGTTCTATTTGTTGTAATGTGCGTTTTGTTTGTGCCGAATAGACATTTATTCTTTCTTCTCTTTTATTTTCTACTGTATGTCTGACCGCCTCAACCAAGTTACTGAGTAATACCTTTGGTACGACTGGTTGTCACACTTTTGGGCTTGTTAAGACCCGTTTCGACTATCAAAAATCAAGGATTGACAGCCGGGACCAACGGTTTAACATGTTTTCGGAGGCAAGGAGGGGTCTCGGTATGTAAAGATTGTCAGCCATCCACGGACCGTACGGCTGATATAACATAGCCAGAAGCCCCTCTATAATGCCATCAGGCAAATAAACGGTCTTCTACTTGCTTCAATTATATCCTTGATTAATAAATAACTCATATTAATCAGGTTAAGGATATAAGAGGTTCATATTTAATGATCAGTAAATAGTTCTGATGGCATCATAGACTGCAGGGGTCGTAAAACAAAGATTTATGCCTATAACCTTGGGCTATTGAATATGATCATAACGTTTATGACAACACTTTAACGGGTACTAATGAAACAATCCTAACTTTATAATATGAAAGTAAGTATGTTTGTTTGTTGCGCTTTCACGCCAAAACGGATGTGCGGATTTGGATGAAATTTGGCACACACATAGATGACCAGGGTAAGGATATAGGCTACTTTCATCCTGGATCGCAGACGAATTCAAGGGCAAAAACTAGTTCAATTAATTTATACTTTGAAATAACGGTTCGGTAAATAATTTGAGCTTTTCCGTCTGTTCATCTGATGCTGAATATTATTGAAATGAACAGTTCTAAAAAGAGAAATAAAGTTTATGAAAGAAAATTAACGAAATTAAACTTTTGGCAGAATAGGTAAAGTAGCTGCAGGTGCTGTAGGTGGCTTTAAATGTGGTCTAAACCATAACTGGTGAAATATGGTTGTTTTATAGGTATAGTAGGCCGCACGTAAGTAGAAACACTTTGAACATGAGCTGGCCAAGCGTAGTACGAAGTTTCAATAAAATACGTGGCGTTTTTTTACCGCGCACTGTACTTTTTACGCACTGTATGCTTAGCGCCGAAGGTTGAAATCCAACAACACTCTGTTGCATTCTCAAGGTCAAGAGTTGAAAATCCAGGCTGAAGTAAATTATGCACCCGTGCAAACGTGTACTAAGTGGCTATCTTATGGCGGCATTTACACCGCCACATGCAAACTACGCATCACACTGACGTCACAAAGAATCCTGCATCGCGCAAGCAGAGTTTATCGCGCAACTAGCATATATACCATGTCCCGATATCAAATTTCGGGTAGTTGCTAGTTGCCCACCAGACACAACATCCGTCTGGTCGGAGGATCCTTCCTATTCTATAGAGGATGAGTGAACTTTACACCCTGTTCCCCTGTACCTCTATAATCGCAAACTGGTTTTGTTACCTCACGAACCCTTACAGAACTTTTCTTTATTTGTTCAAGCGTTTTTAATACAATAAGCGACGCTTTTTTTTTTTTTTTTGGGTGGGAAATCATCAAATGACTTCTCCCGCTCTGGGTGGAGCGGGAGGGCGTGTCAGACTTTTACTGACTAAAACCCACCCGTGTTCCTTCAGTTGCCTGTGCCAGGGCCACGGTTTTCTCTGTGGAATAACCCGCGACCCTGAGGCGTCGGCCCTATCGGACCCCGTCATTTTGTGCTGACATCTCTTTGAGGCGCGCGTGGAACACAACGCGCCGTCGACCCGAGCCTGGTCCTTACCGGACGGCGAGCTACCCATGGCTCGCCGTCCGCAAGCCCGCGCCTACGGTGGCCGGGAATCTGCTTGCGATTCCCGACGCCCAGGGCGTCTCCTGCGGCGACTAGGGGCGTGAGGGCGCAAGGCTCTCTCCCTCACGCGCTCCGCCTCCTCCTTTGCGAGCATTACTGCTTCGCAGAAGGAGGTGACGGCTTTCCATTCCCTCTCGCTCCGTACCATGGCCTGGACCAGGGCCGGACGCGAGAGATCGCCGCCGCCAATCGCCTCCGCGAGGACACTGCGGTGCTCCGCCCAAGCTGGGCATACCTCCACCGTATGCTCCACCGTGTCCTCCGGGCGATCCACACAATGGTGACACCCGGGCGTTTCCTCCCGCCTTATGCGAAACAGGAACCTCCCGAAACAACCGTGTCCGGTGAGGACCTGTGTCAGGCGGGAGGTGAGGACGCCGTGGCGCCTCTCCAACCACTCCTCAAAGAGGGGACTTACCGCCGCTATTGTGGCGTGCCCAGCACTGGGTTGCGACAATCGCACCCTCCATGTCGCCATGAGATCCCGCCGGAGCTCTGTCCGCTGTACCGTGATTTGTCGCGGCAGCGGAGTTACACCCCGGCGTTTTGCTTCCTCGCGCCACTCCCATACGTGCGCGAGGGCTTTTGCCTCCAGATCCCATGGCGGCAATCCGGCAAGGAGGCTCGCCGCCTCGCATGAGACCGTGCGGTATCCCCGGACCAGCCGGATGGCCATGACCCTTTGGGACGCGTTCAACCGGCGGGCCGGTCGGCGCCTCAAAGAACGCGCCCACACCGGTGCCCCGTAAAGGGCCATGGACCGCACGACTCCCGCGTAGAGCCTCCGGCAGGAGGCGTTTGGACCCCCTAGATTGGGCAGGAGCCGCCTCAAGGCAGCCCCAGCCCGCTCCAGTCTGGGAGCCAAACGTCGGAAGTGCTCCACGAAGTTCCACCGGCTGTCGAGGACGAGTCCCAGGTACTTCATCGTCGACTCGACACCGATGTGAACCCCTCCCGCCGTTATCTGGGAACCCGACAGTGGCGCGTTCCGAGGACCATGAAAACACATGGCCTCGGACTTGTGCAGGGCCACTTCGAGTCCCAACTGCCAGATCCTATCGACGATTGTCGCAACCCCGAGTGTCGCTTTTTCGGCCGCCTCCTGGTGCGACCTCCCCTGTGCCAGGACCAGCGTGTCGTCAGCGTAGCACACCACGCTGACGCCATTCGGGAGGTCCGCGCGCAGCACCCAGTCGTAACCGATATCCCACAGAAGCGGCCCCAGGACCGATCCCTGTGGGACACCGCACGACATCTCTCGCCGGTTCCACTCTCCCCGGTGACCGGGGTAGATGACGGCCCTGTCCGTCAAATAGGCCTCGACCACACGACAGAGGTAGGTCGGCATCCGGTGATACCGCAATGCCTCCCTGATGCAACTCCAGGGCAGGGTGTTGAAGGCATTGGCGATGTCTAGAGACACCGCCAAGACGACCCCACCCCGGGCAACAGCATCCCCCGTCGTGAGGGCTCGCACGCGCATGATGGCGTCCACCGTAGAGCGCCCCCTGCGGAAACCAAACTGGCTCTCCGCCAAATCCGGCCCCACCCGCACCAGCCGCCCGACGAGGCGGTTTGCAATAACTCTTTCAAAGAGCTTGCCCACCTGGTCGAGCAGCACGATGGGCCGGAATAAGCGACGCCTAAGCTGAGCTTTGCATTTGTGTGAGTGATTAACAATTGCACCAGTAAAGAGACGCACAGCTCCTCAGGCCGATGGTATAAACCGATTTAAACAAATCGCGCTCTAGGCCGACGTCACACCTACACTATCTATAAGTGCACTTACATAAATTCAAAGCTCAGCGTAGGCCTCGCGGACTGTAATATGCTTAAATTTTTAAACAAAGTGCTATAGTTACATAGAAAACAGGTTCTCAACCTTCATTACTGTATAATTACACCATGCATCGGTATCGTATTACCTCGCGATGACCACGATCGTCGCACGCGCATGTTTCACTAAATGTGCACTCACGCTGCGGCCTTATTAGGATTAAGATTAGTTGTCTACCTGTCATGGTTGGAAGCATATATTAGGTATGTCCAGATAGCCTGAAGGTTTGATGCATCAAGTTGCACAGGTTTACGCTATGTGACTTAGTATGTTTTTTGTATCTTAAGCCGACAGCTTTGATGGCTTAGAGGTTGGAAATTATCCGACGGGAACATACTAGCGGCATAAAGTCACATGTGTGCCAAATTTCGCCGATATTCGTTCAAGGTGTGAAAATCTAACATATTTACCATCGTATTTATAATTTTGGTAAGTATTAATATGAATAATTAATTAACTTCATTGATCAATTTCAGATACCTTCAACTTTCGCGAAAGAATATATCTAAGTATATACCGTCAGGAATCCTCACTCTTTCTAAATAGTATTACATGAGTATTTACTTCGTTAAGTATTTTAATATTGTTTTAATTATCGTGAATGTGAGGAGTACCTATGTGGGGTCACTGCTTCATTGTTTTTTTTTTCTGACTTAGTTTTAATCATGATCTGGCAGTTTGAGTAATTTATGCGGCCCACTCAAATGTCCTTTCCTTGGTTTTGTCCGTCGACTCGTTAGCTCCATAAGTTCGATTACAGACAAATGTGTCTACTGACTGGACAGGTCCACTCGATCTGTGTGCTCCTTTCATCAAAAGACCATTTCGGACACCGATCTACATGGTCATCACATGATCTGACCAAGATTATGTCTAGACTAAAAGAGACTGTGACCTCTGAGTTTGTTTCGGCCTTTCTTCTCAGAGTAGTCAGATAGGAAACGCCGACCTCAAATAGTGTTGAAAGTATGATTGACGTGTAAAAGTGTTTGTACAAACCTACGTAAATAAAATCATATTTAAACCATTTTTTTGGCAACACGGACTTTTCCTATTGTATAGCAATGAAGCGAACACGCCAGGGTAGCCACGAAATATAATTTTTTGAATTAAATATTGGGTTACGTTGATAAAAATGCGATTCGCGACCGCAACAAGTTAGAATTTACAGAAGTATAATCATTAAAGTCATCAATCAATGTTACTCTTTAAGACCAAGTAATCCTATTGAATTACTAATAATTAATAAATTTCAGGATTAATACTAACTTAAGGAGTTGTATTATTGATTCTAATGATTTTAATTCGGTAAATATAATTATGTTTCTTACGGTCGCGAATAATACTTTAAATCAACATACCTTACCTGATTCCTTAAACTTATACCTTAAACCTTATACTCACTTGCAAATTGCAAAGAACGAATGTGAAAAAACTCGTTCCACCCTGACCCGACACTCGTTTTATGAGATGATTTGATGGGAGTTGAAGGTACTCTTTAATCAGACTTCTGAAAAGCTCGGACCTAGCCTAGATTGGTCGAGTCTTAGAAGTCAACGTGTTAGGTTATAAGTTAGTCAATAATGAACTAACATCTGTTGATTGTTTTGGGTGCAGTTTGAGTGGAAATTGAAACCTATCATGATAATTGAAAACCAGTCAGTAGCTATTATTATTTTTTTGTCTTAATGCAACATTTAACTTCGAACACCAACTGAATCCACATCTGTCGTCTAGTTATACAATTTGACACAATTTCAAGCTCTATTTGAGTGTGTCGGACACATAGTCTAGTGCGAACGCGACTGACGGCAGCCATTTAAAAGTTTCTGGAACAGATTCATACGAAGATTGCAATTAAAGTTTCACGATCAAAGAAGCTTCTAAAAGATTTTTGATTGCTAATTTATGAACGTCGTATTTTTTCGTTAAAACGGAGTTTTGAAAGAGTTTCTGGATGCATGTTTACAAAGAACTTCGTTTCGTAACAGATCAAAGATTCGATTGAATTTTTTATACAGACTAAAGTAGTTGTTTCGAAATCGAAATATCTCTAAAATACAACACACCTAACATGTTATATCCTGCCATAGGATATAGGACTTATAAAGGCTCGTACTACGTACACTGGCGCGATGCGACAGCGCGACATAGAGGCCGGTGCCTCTATGTCGCGTGTTTCGCGCTACGAGCTGGATATTTGTGTCGCGCTGTCGCGTCGCGCCTGTTTGTGCATTTAAGCATAATTAAATAGCTGACTGGCAAAATTTTCCCTGGTAAATAAAAATGGTAGGTAGGTTACTCAAAACTCAAAGCATTTATTTCAGTTTACTTTTGAATTGTCAAGGACCGACTCCTTGACAATTTAAAAGTGCTTCATGTTTTCAGAAAGATGAAGCTAGTTGCCATTTCGAAGCGTAGAAGGTTTATATGGAGACGAATAGGAAAATAACTGCATGGACACACTTAAATCAGACATTTTTACAGAGTATTGATTGATGCCAAGCCCTTCAAGCATACTTGCGTTATGTTATATTGTGTTGAAAAATACTAATACAATTTATAAAGTCAACTATCCATATCGGTAAAACACGGTTGGTGACGACCAACCGGGTTTTTAAACATTATTTAATTTATCCTCAGAAAATTTTATATTTTTAGCCAACATTATCCTGTAACATAAATAATTTGCGACTAATTTGATACCTGGAGGTATTAGTTATAAATACCTCAAAGTTCCCACTTCATTATAACACTTTCCCATTGATAAAATAACATAACATCACGCCTGCAATCCCAGAAGGGTTAGGCATAGGTGTGCCTATAGTACACCCACATTTCACCAGTTATGCTAAGTCTCATGTTATAGGGTGCAAAAATCCAGACTCCGGGCTGCTACTGAGTAGTTCTAGATAGAAAAACCCAATAACACTTTGCCCGGCCAATTAATCGAACCCAGGACCTCATGCTCAGCAGTAGCTTTTGCCCATTGATATGCATAATTCATAATGTGAATTCCATAGTTTTATAAAATAACCGTACACAATAAAACTTTAGGCTACTGGGATAATATTAAGGAAAAAGCATAAATTTTTAAGGAAAAAGATAGAATTAACGATGACTAAAACATCGCTGGATTACAACTTTGTACGGTTAGCAACGAGATACAATTAACACTAATATAATACATTTTTTTTCGTGCACTTTTTTTTACAGAATATTTAAAACAGAACCGCTTTTAAATTAAATTTGAAGTACCTACTCTAAACGTTTTAACGCTCCCGCGTTAAAACGTTCTAACATAACATAATTGCTGTTCCAATACCTACATGAAACGAATCGAGGTTCCCAATCAACAAATTAAATCTGGAAAATAATGATCACGGTTTTACACTTCTTTGTTGTCCCAAACGTTAACATTTGCAATCGACATACCTCTTAAAAATTTGAATAAAAAATAGTTAACTTTATGAGCGTATATATTACTCGGTTTTCTTTCCGGGTTAACTTGTCGTTATAGTATGACATAAGCAGTATATAACATAAACTAGTAAATGACTAGTTACTAGTTACTAGTGACTAGTTACTAGTTACTATCATAGACATAATAAAATTTAAGTATGTTTGTCGGTAATTACTAAAACGAATCGCAGTTATTTCGAAGGCGATTGAGTAAAATGATTCGAATTTAGCCCACGTTTGCACGGACGTAAATATATCGACTCGAGATTTTCGACGACCTGCTTAGCGCCGAGATTTGATAATTCAATAGTGTGATTTTTGAGATTACCACCGAGAGTTGAAAATCCAGTAAGCAATTTTTATGTCGGTGCGATTGTGAGTTATAATGGTCAGGCATTAAATAGGCCGCCTCGTCGCGTCGGTCTGGTGGTCGCAAGCTACTGCTAAGCATGAGGCCCTGGGTACGATTCCCGCGTATTTTGTTCTATCCAGCATAGTTAATCTAATCTTGTTATTAAAAGCGCTTGCATGTACGCCAGATTCTTAAATAAGATATATTTTTTCCAAATTTCGTCTCACTATTTTATGTTTCTCATGGATAAAAAAAACTAGTAAGCACGTTCTCTGCCGGATCATATTTTCTCGAGTTCACAGACCGTTACGTAAGACAAAAATAGATTTACATAAGTATCATGCAATACAAGCAATAAAACATAATAATAATCATCGTATCTCACATAAAGTTAGCTCAGTTGGTTAGTTGAAAACTTTGATTAACATGTATGCAAATGTTGGACACACATGTTTAAAAACAATTTTAGACACGCCCGTTTGATTCAAAAACATTGCGTTCCCTTGGTACCTTTGGTAATTTATTGTAATATTGTGTTGCCTAATCGTAATCAATCAGTAATCGTATGGGTTATGTATGATATGTCATGTAACAAGAGAACATCGTGATGTTGCTGATTGTTAATTAGGAGAGGGAGATAGAAACGACTTTGATCGACTTTTCTTATCGCACGGTATATTATGCATACTTCGTGAATGAGAGGTATACCGGAATGATAATAGGGAACATTTTGACCGACACGACACTTTTGTTATGTAGATAAAAAAGGCAAAAGGAACTTTGTTCCAACAACCGGGTGGTAGTTTTCAGGCTTTAATGTATGTTTATTTTTAAACTAGACTTTGCAACTTTCTATGTAAGATACATGAAGTC
Source organism: Dasypolia templi (assembly GCA_963555695.1). Classification (NCBI taxonomy): domain Eukaryota; kingdom Metazoa; phylum Arthropoda; class Insecta; order Lepidoptera; family Noctuidae; genus Dasypolia; species Dasypolia templi. The sequence continues at coordinate 2,831,550 of OY743137.1, read as the reverse complement.
TGTATAAATAATCTGGATTTTATACAAGCTAGGCTATTCCGTTAAAACTTATGTCTGTTGTCAAAGAGTCGCCCTGAGCTGACCTGTCGCTTATGAGACACAAACTTTTCAATTTTTACAGAACTTATTAAGTTCGATCAACAGATTCGAGCTGACGAGCTACAACTCGTAAGTCGGGGCCGATGTTTTACTGTAAATAAAGTATGAAATTAATTCGAACAACAAAGATTGTTACTGTCTACTTGGTATGACAATAAGGTTATGGTAATAAGGTGTTGTACAATGTAATAAAAGATACAATAAAACTACCAATAATCAAAAAAGTACCTACTTAAACTCAAAGCATTTATTTAGAAATGTATTAATATATTTTATTTTATTTATACAATACTTCAAGAACAGAAAAGTACAGAGGTATTTATTTCAATTAAACCATTTACAGGCACTTTAGAATTGTCAAAGAGACGGTCAGTTAGTCAGAAAGTTGAAGCTAGATATTATGTACTGCAGATCTTTTTGTAAACATGCTAACGAAATAACTTGAAAGCGAACATTGTTTATTTAATCTAAATCGTCAATTTGTAATAAAATGGATTTCTTGTTACTCTGTTATAATCGTGTGTTATTTAATCAAATGTTGTTCGGAACTAATTGCATGTTTAAATTCATTTTGTGTTATATTGCCCCGATATTAAATAACCCAAGAATTGTCTAACAAAAACTAAATCAGATTTGTCCAAATCACGTCACAATAGAGCAACACTAGACTATTTTTTCTTCTAAAAGTATTTTAAGAATGTAAACAAATTAATCACGAAACGTACCTGTGGATGCCCATTTGTAGTGCCAATTATTTTTAAATTGAGTGCTTTGATTTTATTATTTAAATGGTAAGACAGGATACTATAATTTTAAATCACTTTTCATTTGATATTGATGATGAGGGATGAATAGGGATGATGACATTTATAAAAAATATTTGTTTCCAAAAAAGAATAATAATTTTTATTACTTTTCCTAACTAAGTACCACTATTGTTAAGAATCAAGTTTTTTTCTAACCGAACAGACAGCTGTCCTCTTCTTCCCAGCTAAAGCACTAGGAAGTGGTGAAGGGCGGGCGTGCCGGGGGTACTGTCTTATGTCATTTTGACGTTAGAAAAGTGCTGATTCTCAGCGTAATTTGAATAAATGATTATTGATTTTCATTTTGATACAGAACAGACCTGCACTGCACTGCAGAACCCTTTATCTAGAAAATACATAATCAGCCTGTAACTTTCCCACTGCTGGGACACATGCCTCCTCCTCCTCTCTGTAAGAGGGAGTAAGCCGCACTGCGGGTTGGTACATGTCACGTGCCTTCGAATTTTTGGTTCTAGGACATGCCTCACGATGTTGTCCTTCACCGTTTTGAGAGCAGTGGTGATTAAATTAAATGCACAAAGTAAAGTGCCTGTCTGGGTTCAAACTTGCTAAGGATCCCGCAAAGAGGCGCGACGCCACACCTCGACAAAAATGCACTGCTCGTCGCGCTACACGCGGTGTCTTTGTGTCGCGCTGTGGCGTCGCGCCAGTGTGCACGAGACTTATGTCGGGGCAGATACCACTGGGACACTATCTAGAAAATATCTTGCAAAAAATCAAAGGGGCAATTAACATATTTTTACATTCGCGTTCTATTCAGTTTTTCGATTTTCAGTCTCAATCTGTCAAAGTAACAATCAAATGACATATAATATTTTTGACAAGTATAAGACATTTATAGTCGCTGAGATGAGATTGCGACTTGAATATTTTAAGTACGAGAATTGACCTCCGGCAGCCTACTTGCGTAACACATTTTCGTAAACGATTTCGACTAATCTGTTTGATTTTGACAGTTCAACAACATTCATTGCGTTGTTTACATTGTTGAGCAGATTTTTTTATCGAACTTATGAAGCAATGGATTAGCAATCTGTTTCATAACGATTCAGATTCCGATTGATTGTGTATTACGCAGTTAGAGTGCAGATCATTTTACACAAGTTCGCAAATGATCGTAAATTAGCTACCTAATTTACGATTGAATTAGTGCCTAGGTACTTTAATTCACAGTTTGACATGAATATTGCCGGCCTAGAATAGCTGGCTTGTCCTATATTTTGAGCTCAAATAAAAGTAAACGAGAACGCGATATTAATTAATATAATGAAGTAATATAATAATTTGCTCTTTCTGTTAGAGAGCATGTTAAATAGAATTTGAAATGAAACCTGTATGAAGCATCAAGTAAAGACCTACTTACAAACACATATACGAGTAATCTAGGAAGACAAATCGATTCTGCAAATAAAAACATATTGTGACGAATCTACAATTGGGATGATGACGATTTTTTTATTTTTATCTCCTAAAACTGTTTGTTTCCAAATAGCGCAAACTATCTAACAAAAAGTGTAACAGTTTAAAAAATGACTAAGTTATATACTTTTTAAGATAATTATTGGACAGCACTAAACATTAACATTAATAACTAAACATTTGTCCTAATGCCTGTAGAACTTGCGGTTTCTGTTAAAATCTTAAAACAATAATGACATTGATTATAGGTTAGGTGCAGTTTATAAATGTTAAAAAGCGATTTAAACAACATATAGTTAACGCACTATCATGATTATTATAATCGTAATTTGAGTTTTTGTTATACAGGTATTATAACCTTTTTATGTAGTGTATCATGCGCAATAAGTACCTACCGTACATAGGGGTTAAATTCCTTTTATCATTGATTTGTAATCGGCAACTTCTACTGAAAAAAGATGCACTATGAAAAGGTCCTTTAATCATTACAATTATTTTCATTAATTGACATTTCCTGTAAATAGCTGGGGTAGGATCTGGAATTGTCATTTACACCGATTCAACTGATTTATTCGATCATCTCATTTTTACTAAGCCTTCTTTGAAATTACATTATGTTTATGAACATTTTTAATATTAGTCATCAACCCAATTACTAGGTATTTATTGCATTCTCTCCCAGTTCGGTATCTACATTAGCAATAAACTGTTTCTGAGTAAATAAAATAAATAATCCGTTTATTTTTCTCTCACAAGCTTCTATAAGGAAAATAAAATAAAACTAGACTTACGAGTTACTGCATGCGTGGTAACTTAAAGCGTTAGCGCAGTCAGCAATTTAATTCAACTACAAAATATTTTAATAATGGTTTAACTTTAATAACTTTTGATCATAACGGTTTTCCTTTAGGGATGGCAAAGTCCTAAAATTTGACAGACCTTTCGTACAGCTGAATAAGTTTTAAAGTTATTTTCATGGGACTGGTTTAAACTATAATAAGCTAACCTGCGGTCAAACGTATGTAACTTGTTTTATTCCGATATTAATTAACGCATTGCGTATAACGCATTTATTTTTACTAGCACTTAATGATTATCTTCGGTGAATCATTTGAATAAAACTTAGTTGTAAATTGGCTGTAAATCAAATCGTTTCATAGAATATCATTGAATTCATCACACAAGCTATAACATTTTAATTTTATTATTTGTAACTAGGTTTTGCCCGCGGCTTACCCCGCGTGCACGTCGGAAAATATCCCATGGGATAATCCAGGATGTGTTAGTCCAAGTTATAAACTATTTGTGTGTGTGTGTGTGTGTGCATTGCCTCGTTGGTCTAGCGGTCGCAAGAGCTACAGCTAAGCATGAGGTCTTGGGTTCGACTCCCAGGTCAGGCTGTTATTGGGTTTTTCTAGAATTTCTCAGTTGTAGCCCGGAGTCTGGATTTGTGCCCGGTGGACGACAATAGGCGAGGTGTTATGTGTGCTAAATTCCATCCAAATCTGTTAAGTTGTTTTTGCGCCAATCCGGGACATGCCTACATTCAAACAAACAGACAAACGGAAACAATATCTTCGTTAGTATTTTATTAAATGTATATAATCTTGACCGCCATTTTTAATTTATATGTAGGTACTCTCTATGTTATTTTATACAGTAACATCGATGATCACTGTGGTTCAATTTTGGATCACTTAGCTGTGTGAAAGTAACTTTACAACATAATCATAAGACATCTTAAAAATAAACTTACAGCCGAGAAAGATATCTCTATGAAAACTACAACTAATCAAATGCATAGTGATAAAAAAGATAAGCAACGGATTAAGGCTGTGTCTACAAAAAAACTAGAACAAGACACATGCTTGGGTTTTTTTTTTTACTTGCTGTTTTCCGTGGCTTTGTGCGTGTGGTCGTATTACTAGGATAAAAAGCCCCTGGTTATGGTCGCCCTGTGTGCCAAATTTCATCGAAATCCGTTAAGCCCTTTAGTTGTGAAAAGGTAACAAACAAACAGAGTTACTTTCGCATTTATAATATTCAATATAATTAATATAAAATATGGCGTAGTACGGATAGTTACCATGGAGTTTTTAGTGTAAATCATGTTTCGTCATGGTGTTATATATTTAAAAGTCTAATAAAGCAAAAAGCTGTTGCTTAAATTAAATAATCATTTATTTCCTCGTATTCCCATATTCAGAACACAAATAATATATAAAGGTAGGTTCAGGTTTTAAGTTTGTTTTTATCAAAGATTAAAGGCGATGGAAAATCTGAAATTCCCAACTTATGAATTTGAATTCCCCATGAGAAAAACGTTACCTATTTGCTATCCTAACTATGTCCATATAGGTATAATGGATTATATAGTAGTCCCTAACTTATGTAAAGTTATTTGTTTTAATATTTGGTTTGTTTATTTAGTTTCTTATCTTATACAGGTATACTTAAAGCATTTTTATATAGATTCATTAAATGTGTATAAAAACATTAAAATCTAAAACAAAATGTTGTCTGCTGGTGTCGGGAGCAGGGTCCTAGCTACCGGTGGTTAGGGCTTCAGACTAAGGAACTTCCTCATGATGCCAGCCGTATCGAGGAGTAGGTACTATTATTATTATTATGGTCTTTATTTCCTTATCGTAATTAATTAATTATCGAGTTATTTGTGTATTGTGCAGTTTTCAACTAGGTAGGTACTTGTCGTGCATTTCGTATCAAAAACCAAACAAGAGAAATAATCTCATTAATTTATTTTATTTAAAAGTTAAACAACTTTTTGTTGAACGTCATTCCTTAAGATAACCGTGTTTCGTTTTATACGATATTTTCCTCAATTAATATTACTAAAGTCGAAAATACAGTTTTGTACAGTTCGGTTTTTTAATAAAATTATTTTCAATATTGCATTGAAAACGTTTATACTTTTATATCAAGTTGTATTCGAAAAATGCAGAAATAATATCGTTTAACGTCTCTGCATGCTGTTATAGCAATTAAATAAAACCTGATCAAATAACTTTACTAGTGTTCTATTTAAACAGCTTTAATTTACTTATATTTTGAACACACTTACGTTTACAATACCTAATAGACACTGCCACGAATGTTTTGTCAACAAAACACATCCTGTAAAAAACACTGGAATGGGTCACCTACCTCGTCTTCCCAGGCGGGTTCCCCGTACTCCTGGTCTGCAACATCCTCTCTGTGTTCCTCCTTCATCCGCTGCAGATCCTTCACCACTCCATCCATCTGCTCCGAACTCAGACCCCCCCAGGCCTTCATGGCCGACAGCAACTCCTCATCTTCATCAGTCAACTCCACTCTATCTGGTGTGAGAGAATTTAACCGATCCAATTTTTCGTACAACTTTTCTTCGGGTGTCTGTCCCGATTGTCGGGCCGGCGTGACGGTTAACTTTTCCAATTTTTCATACAATTTATCGAAACGATTTGAAAACGGTGTGTCGGTGACGTGAGCTGTTCGAATGCGGTGCGTAAGGAGGATCACGAGAAGGGATAGACGCAGCATCGTGCGAACGCGGCGGACGGGCGACTGGCACATGGCATGGGCGCGAGTTAGGAATACTTTAGGTGAACGCGCCCGTTCTAAGGAGCGGGATTGGTCTTGATTTTTTCAATTACGTTCGAACGGTGTGTATTTATCTACATAAATTGCTGTTTTAACTAATCATTGCTTATAATAAGTGTGTGTTTGTAATTTATTGCAGTCTTCGGGATGTTCCAGGTTAAAGTTCACCGTACTATGATAAACGAATAGCATAGAGATAGTCAAGTTAATGTTGATTTCTTTGAGCATTCAAATCTGCAACTAGCAACGAATGTTTCTATACATATATACAGTGTCTCGTTTGTCTTCGCTGTAATTTTCAGAATAGCTGTGGGTTCGACAGACTGCTTAAGTTGTCTGCTAATAGTCTAACTTATGTTAAGTTTGTAGAAAATTATCTAGATTGTATTTCATATTGTTAAAATGCAAATTATCTCGTTGCACAATGGTCATATACGTATCATTAGAGTTACATGCCTCTAAACTAAACTAAAAATCACTAAAATTTTATTTCATTCTGTCAAACGACGATTTTCCATTCTGAAATTGACTAAAGTGACCTAACTTAACTATATTTTAGTTAAACAGCACTAAGATGTCACTGAGTTATTAATTTAGTGAAAATGGGAATTTTGCTATTGAATTTGACGTTTTTCACCCAAAATTTCGACTGTCTATCAAAATCTAAACATAAATCTGAGTATTTTTAGTCTCGATTAAAAAGGTGTGGAATAAAATTTGTTGTCGTGAAATAAATTTCTCACCAACACCTCGACTTCAGACGTGCAGAAACAGTACTATTTCTTTTTCTTTTCTTTTGCTTATATCTCGAAAACGGTGTGTCCTATCGCAAAAATAATTAAAATTTCGACCACTTTAGAAAACCCCAAACCCCTAAAACTCCACATGTAGGTAATATTTTTATATTTGCCATACAAAAACTAAAAACTTCCCTAAAAAACACGTCGAGGCTGCCTCACCATGCGCGCCTTCAGCTCTAAAAAAACTTCACGGGTTACGGCAAACACGTTGCGAAGCCAAAAGAAAAAAAAACACGTGGACTCGCGATTGCCAAATTCGATTTTAGTTGTGTCAAAATTATTTTTAATAAACAGGTTTTTTTTTGCATAGCTCTAAGATTCTCATAGTCAAAAGTAAGGAATTTTAGTGATAGTTTAGTTCGGTGTACAAGAGAATCGGCATGCGGCACCATTGTATCACAATCAAAATACTTTAAAACACCCTCTAACTAAAATTTAGCTCCAAGACTCATTTATTAAACAATAATCCGCTTCCGCTAGAAGAGTCTAGAACAAAAAAAAACTGTTTGAAGATACTAAGCAATTACGCAAGTTTTAAAATAGAATTAACATCATTTTAATGCTATTAATATACTTACTCTGATAGCGAATGTTTTAATATTACAGTCTACAGCAACGTTATCTCAGTTTATAAAATAAAAATGCGAATTGTTCATCACTTATTCACAAATATTGTAGTTTGAACTTTATTAATTTGTAATAGAGTTTCTAATTAATTTTGTTGAGTCTTGACTTTTGCGGTTACAAGCGGTACAGGTGTTTTTATAATAAAGTGTAAGCAAATTAAAATAAGAATAAACAACGGACTTTCGGATACTTTTGTTTTTAATTTTACAGCCTTAATATAACTGAGTTTCTGATGTGCGATGGTGCTGCTAAATACAGAACAAAAAAGGAACTTCAAATTACAAAACCATTAAAAAATCAAGACTCCATCATTTTTACCAATCAAAAGCAGACAATGCACCGAACAATCACAGATTACATTGTTTATATTGAAGCAATCATCGTGCAATAAAACACGAATCCAGAACAATGATATAAAAAAACTGTGCGGCCGACAACCGGGGCTTGCACCTTATATTTATTTGTAAGTCACGAATATAATTCTGTCTCGACGCTCATTCATGGTTGCATGTCTGGCGTGCTTGTGGTTCCGTATACGTGCGCAGTTTGTTACTAGAATGTTATAAGGAACCCTAAAAAGTTTAAGGGGAATAAAGAACGATGTGTAAACTCAAGTGGGTTTAAAATAGACCTCTTTAAGGCTAGATTGTGTTTACGTACGTAAAAGGCACACGAAAAGACTGATTCAAAATACTTTTCTGCAATTTTGTACGTAATGATAGACTGCTATCACCGCTTCGTCATTTATCTGGTAATAAAGTTGGATAAGCAGAAATATAGGTCTGAGAAAGGTCGCCACAGAACAATAACGAAAGCAAATCGAAAGCTCTTTTAATGACTATGGTTTTTTAGTAATCCTACCAATTCAATCTCATGTCGTTGTGGAAAAGTTATCGCTAAAACAAAAACAAATAGGTACAGTTTGTAGGTACATTTGGGAATCCTACCCTACATACAAGAAGGTACGGTCAAGGAGCGTTAATGTCGATTAATTGTCGAACAAATTCCTTTTCCAGCGAACGGCCCGAATGTTACCTTCTTGAACTGTGATTTTCAAATGATGCATTGACATACTTACCTAGATTGAAAAACAATAAGATGCAAGAAAAAAATAACCTTAACGTTGTTTAATATATTTGTTCCTTAAATTTACAAATGTTGTATACATAAGTGCTGCATTGAACACGTATTTCGCGGACATTGCAATATTTTAGTTTGCTGCACAATTCTGTTATACATATGTGTCATGGACAATGCACCAAACTGCTCCAGGGTTTTAAGATATGTAAGTTATTGATAAAAACGAATTTATTTCACACGTAACTGCACTTTACCGTTTGATCATTTATTTGCATTTCAAAATATTGAGGCCAATTCTTAAGCTGTTTCCAAAATATGGTGTTCCGAAACATGGTTACAAATCATGTGTTGTCGACTTATCTCGTAAAAAAATGGCTTCCTTACATTTGATTTGTTAAATCTTAGTTGGTGGTTAGGTACATTAAATGTTGCAAAACCTCTTTGGTCATGATATCTGATATTCATGAATATTCAAGTAATAAATATTGTAAGCCCACCAAGGTTAATTTTCACTTGCACTTTAGTATTCATATCCAACTCAAAATTTTGAATAAAGATGGCAGTTCGAAAATGTAACATGCCTGGTATGTGGGAAACGAATTTGTCTTAAAATTGCTCATAAGGCGAATGAAACCAAATAAAAATTGTTTATTATGCACAAACAAAATGGCAAACACCGGGGAGGCCGCGAAGCTCCATATTTCTTAGGTTATTTGCAATGTTCTGATATTAGATTATACTATTGCTTTTACCATTAATAGGGTAATTTGATCTTAGAGGGTTGTATTGATGAAGTTAATAATTAATTAACTTTGGTACCAGTACACCAAGAGAGCTTACAACTCTCTTCGTGTTCAGTACAATAACGCGTTTCGGGCCATGTTTAACCTGCATTGGTGGTGTAGCGCGTCGGGTATGTTCTTTGAAAACCGAGTGGGTGACTTCTTTTCCGTTCTGAGAAGGATGAGAGCTTCATTTCGAACTCGATTGTTTAACTGTAAGAATAAGATAGTAACTACTGTATTCCGCACAATTTTCGTGACTAGAACCGTATTGTTCAATCTCAACATTGACTATGATATACCTACATAATGAAGTAGTAATAATGACGATTTCAATTAATTAATGATAATTTGTAACATTATGTTAAATATACCGTAAAACTATGAACATTTTAATCTTATTTAATTAAATTTATAATTTTTAATAACTAAGTACTTAATACTTATTTATGACATGTAGTCACTATGGGTGAAATGTATGTGTTTGTACAATGCCTGAAATAAAATGATTTATTATTATAATTATTATTATTATGCCTTTTATTTATTTTTATCCTTATTTTGCTATATTTTTAAATATTTTTATAAAACAACTTAAAAAAAAACATTTAAAAATATAAAAAATAGTGGTCCGCCGGTAGCGGGAGCAGGGTCCAAGCTACTGGTGGTTAGGGCTCCATAGACAGGAACCTCCTCACAATGCGGTCCGTATCAAGGAGTACTGCCTTCTGAATCAGGCCCTTGATCCAACCGCCTAACGAAAGCCTCGAGAGATGTTGGTCGAGGCTTTTTGCCATCAGGCCATTGGCCGATACGACAATCGGCACAATGACAGCCGAGCTCACATTCCACATGTCAACAACCTCGTGTGCTAAGTCGAGATATTTAATTTGTTTATCTTTCTCAGCTTTCACGAGGTTCCCGTCATGTGGAATGGTAACATCGATAATCATTGTGCGGCGCGCTAATCGATCTATCACTACTATGTCAGGCTTATTAGCGATAATAGTCCTGTCAGTAATGATAGACCGATCCCAATACAACGTGACAAGGTCATTTTCGAGAACTGGGTCGGGCACATACTTGTAATACGGTACCTCAGAATCCACAAGTTTATATTTCAAAGCAAGTTGCTGGTGAATAATCCTGGCTACTTGGTTATGCCTGTGCAAGTACTCGCCGTTAGCCAGACGAGAACAACCAGAGATAATATGTCTGATGGACTCACCTGGACGGTGGCATGCCCGACACACGTCAACCGTCCCGTCCTTCATAATATGTCTCCGGTAGTTATTCGTCAAGATAACTTCGTCCATAATTGCGCAGACGAAACCTTCAGTTTCCCCGAAAAGGTCACCAAAACGTAGCCAGGATACGGACGCTAGGAAATCTACATCAGGCTCATGAAGAGCCCGATAGAAGCGCCCGTCAAGCTCCTTGCTTTGCCATACCGCCTTGCGGTCATCGGAAGTAAGTACTACAGGTTTGTGCCAGTTCTCTTTAGCCATGGAGAGCGGGGTGAGCCCCTTGTCCACTGCGACCACATCACGGTGCATACCCATTTCGGTTTTTAAAAAATATTCCCTGAGACTGCACACCTCGCGATTGTGGAGGGTCTTCGCATTTAAAAAGCCTCGACCCCCGCACTTTCGCGGGATGTACAATCTCATCACCGATGATCGTGGGTGATGCATCCGATTTGCGGTCAGAAGTGTACGGACCCGCCTATCCAGGGCGTCGAGTTCGGTTTGGGTCCATTTGAGTACGCCGAAAGAGTACAGCAAAATCGGCATGACCCAACCGTTGAAGGCGCGCACCTTGTTTCCGCCCGAAAGAAGACTAATTAATACCTTCTTCAGGCGGCCAAAGAAGCGCTCCTTCAACGATTGCTTCATGTTAATAACGTTGATGCCTAACGCTTCCGACATACCCAAATACTTGTAGCTTTCGGATGAAGAGAGGGATCTGAGGTGTATGGAATCCGAAAGTTGAATACCTTCGGATTCCATAATCTCACCTCGCTTAACATGCATGATTGCACATTTGTCCACACCAAATTCCATCCTGATGGCGCTACTGAATGTTTCAGTTACCTTCAGTAGCTCCATCAGTTGCAATTTGTTGGGGGCAAAGATTTTCAAGTCATCCATGAACAGAAGGTGAGATATGACCTCACCACCTCTCTTCAACCGATAGCCTAGACCTGAATCCTCCAGCAGTGTGCTTAGAGGATTCAGAGCCAAGCAGAACCAAAGTGGACTCAAACTGTCGCCCTGAAATATTCCCCGTTTAATCCAGACAGGCTCGTCATTCCCCTGGATCTGTTGACACCCCGGATAGCGAAGGACTGTCCTCCATTGCCCCATACAGGAACTAAGGAAGGTGCGTAGAGTTGCATCTATCTTGTACAACTCCAGCACCCTCACAAGCCATGTATGTGGCACCGAGTCGTAGGCCTTCGTATAATCTATCCAGCATGTCGACAGATCCTTGCGGGAGCGACGAACCTGTTGGCTAATGGCCATGTCGATGAGGAGTAGCTCCTTAGTACCCCGGGACCCGTTCCTACATCCATTTTGAGAGGCAGACATAATAGAGTTACTGTCAATGTGTGTATTAATTTTTACTCTCAAAATGGATGTAAGAAGTTTATAGATCGTCGACAAACACGTGATCGGTCTATAATTCTTGGGTTCCGTGGGACTACCTGACTTATGGAGCAGGTGGGTAACGCCTGTTAATAGAAACTGCGGTAGCGACCCAGACTCTAAGGCTGACTGGAACTGAGATGCCAGGCTAGTGTGCGAACTAATTAGCCATTTCAACCAAAAGTTGTGCAATCCATCCGGCCCTGGCGATTTCCAGTTCGGTAAGGGACGGACTGCTCTGGCAACGTCTGATGGCGTAATTAGGACTTTTTCCATTTCTGGTATAGTTTCACACACTCGCTCGACATCCTGCATCCAGTCAGCCTCAATGTGACAGACGGGTACTGTCCAGATGCTGCGCCAGAATGCACTTGTGGCGGCATCATCTGGGCGGCACACGTCTGTCAAATTTTGTTCAGGTCGCTCCCAAGCTCTATATACCCACCTTTCATCGCTCTGGAACATGCGATTCTGCGTGTATCGATCAACCCGCCGCTTATACCGCCGAATACGGCTCGCCCATGCACAAACTTTCTGTTTCAGGAAGTCGATGCGCTCTGTGACACGGGACATGTATTCTCGAGGGCTTACTTCAGTCCCCGAAAATGCCCGCCTCACAAAGCGCATCACTCGTGGTCTTGTATTGCCCTCCCTGAAACAGTATAGTTTGCCTATGAGTACCCTGGCCTCATCGATACGACGCTCGATCCTGTATTGCCAGGCTGGTACGGATGGTTTTGGTCGAGCAGCTCCGTCACAGTTTGGAAACTTGACGTTAGCTAAACGACATGCCGCAACAGCCGCGCAATACAGGATCGAGTGTGTATCAACGAGATCCTCGCTGCTCTCGAACACATTCTTAAGTTGCGAGTCCAGGGCACACACCAGCGCCCTATTTTTTTTGTGCATAGGTAGGCGTGGTAATCGTGGTCTAAGTTCGGTCGGAGTGGATCTATATTCGCGAAACGCATCCTCCAGTGCGCTCCTCAATCGGTCGTTGTATTGGCTACTTACTGTGGTAACCCTATCATCTTCCTCTTCAACACCATGATTGGACCGCGGTAGATCAATCGTTGACGCTTGTACCGCGGTTTGTGCCGGAGTCGAGACGATAAGGTTGCTCAGTATCTCTGAGCGCAGCCTATCAAGTGCGGCAGCGTCCAACCTATGATTGCGTTGGATGACCCGCACCTGATCCGACAGTCGTTGGGCCGAGACGCTGACGGTTGGTTCTAGTTCCTGAAAAAGAGACAGCATCCTATCACGGTACGCAGTGAGGTGAGTTCCCCCCTCTGTAGACCCATAATATGCGCGCATGACGTTCTCGTTCATAGACTGAGTCCATCTCATGCGCTGCACACAACCACCGGCAGCGGGGACCCGGCTCGGGGCCGGATGGCCCCTAAGTCCCAAGCTCCTCGGTGGCCGGCCTCTCCCCTGCCGACGAACAGGTGTTGGTGACGTCGGCGGGGAAAAATACTCGTCGCTCGAGCTCGACGCAACTACCGCGGCCGGTGTCGTCACAGCACTCACGGTGGGGCTGGATACCGGCGGCGGCGAGGCGGAGCTGGGCGAAGAGTCCGGAGGTGGTGGGCGTGCTTGACGTGCGGCTGATCTCGTCAACATTTGTTCATTTTCATACTTATTAATTATTTAAATGTTCCGAGGTGACATGACAGATGTCACCTCCGATTCGGCAGTTTATGGCGTGAAATTCTGTTTTATTCTGGTTCATTATATTTTTTATATTGTTTTTTGGACTTCAGGCTACCGGGTACTATGAAAATATAAAAACTGTGTCTAAAATGAATATAAGTAATTGAAAATAATTTTAACAAATTTCGAGACGTGTTGACGTTGGTGTTGCCAGCTATTTTTTTATATTATTATTATTATTACAATTCCGTAAATTCATACTTTTTAACGTCGTTATTCATATTTTGATCTACATACAACCTGACACTTATCTACCTGTAAATTGCAAAAAAACGAAAGAATATTTGAATTTCGCGGGATACCTTTGCGCATGCGCCTTAAGAATCTGTCCATGACCATACTTATGAAGAATGTTTCATTCAAGTAGAGTCGAAACTCTTTTAAATAATTTTCTCAGAATTCGCATCACTTTGCTTGCGTAACCTTAACATTTTTTTGCCGATCAAATCACCATTACCTTGAGCTGTGTTCAATTAAATACAAATTATTACGAGTTTCTGTGCAACAAGTACAGTCAGCTCCAATTGTATTTGTCCAAACTTCTCAAAATAAGTTTATGAGTGACGTGCAACATTATAACATATTTTTCTTATGATATTATTTTATTGATAGGAATGTATTTTATCTAGATTTGTAATGACCTGTTTACCTTACTGACATATTTTAAATTGATATATTTTTTAAATGTATTCTATTGACATGTCACTTATTGTAATTGTTTGTTTATGTTATTTTTGTACGCTATACTTGCCAAAACATGGTGTACATATTTTAGACCTTAAACTATCTGTAAGCATACCTATGTTAAAAAAAAAATGATTGATTTAATTTGCAATCATATATTTTCCATACAAAAATGTTGGTATTTTCTAATTTTCCCAGGAATATTATAGGCTGATTATGCAATAGCAGAAAAATATATGAAAATGAACGAATAATTATAAATAAATTAGAAAATGGCACAATGCTTAGGCAATTTTCTAATTTATTCATCAAGTTACGATGCTAACTGTACATGGAAATAACTTACATTACAAGCTCTCCAGTGTGTTTATTAAATCTCAATTAAGTTTCAATTCATAGTATTTAATAAAATCATTGAGTCATGTGAACATTGCAATCAGATGAAACCTTTGTGGAATTTAGAATACATTTCTTGAATTATATCATTGGTAACTATTCGGTGAATAAGCTGTAGTTTTTTAGGTACCTATTATTTAGCTGTATAATATAATAATACACAGGTACTCTCACAGTTAGCGTTTAAAACGCCATTCTGTAACTTTAATGAGGGTAAAAATGGCCACCGTCAGTGGTAAGCAAGAGATTTAACATGGCATAGAGAACGAACACAAACACATAAAAGAAGAAGTTCGGGGAAAATATGCGTCATAACCACGCAAAACGGCCATCGCTCAGCATAATGCTACGACCCTATGCGAGACAGAGCCCCTGCGCTGGTTTTCAGCGACACACGGCGTTGCGGCGGACGTCACCCGGTGCAACAAACGCTAAATAACGTAACCCATAAAGAAATGAATACGCATTTACGTTGTTGAGCTGACAAATTTATCAATATCCTACAAAATTATTCAGATTCTGATTGATTGTGTGATACGCAATAAGGCAGGTTTATTTGGAATAGCCTTGGCCATCTAAAATTTGTAGCCAATAAAACAAAAATGTTTCCGAATAAATCTTCGTTTTTTTTTTCAAATTAATTGGAGACATCGATGCTGATGACTCCTTACTGTATCTTTACCTTTAGAATAGAGACAAACCAGTCCATTCCAAGATACACCACATTATATATCCATACATTCCGTGCCTCAACTCGATCCCAGCACAGCCCAGCATAATAATCCTTTAGAAAATTTCTTAGAATGTTGTTCGTCTGCTCAACATCATGCCGACCACTTCTTCAGAAACATTCCATATGCAACATCTTGTTTCTTCCAGCTGTTATAGCCACCTGGCTACCAATAACGTCCTTCGCTTCTTATTACATGCGCTTTACAATACCTTTAAGGTCAAAAACCTTATAAGTAAGTTTTCTCGAAATGTTCCTTGTTTTGGAAACAAGGAATGTTTTAAAACAAGGAATATTTTGAGAACAGTAATTTAGAATGTAACATCCTTTAAAATATTTTCATACAATACATAAAATTACAGCTGTTCTAAAACTTTGTTTTTATATTTTTTAACGTAAATCTTGGACACTCTGTACAGAAACTTAAACCGACTTTACCCGAATTTACCTAGCCGAGTTCAACTCTAATTCCAACCTTCTCAAAAAAGCACCATTTATTATAAATAACACCAGCCATTCACAAGATGAATTCACATGAAGAAGTATTTTCGTCAAAAAAAAGAACGCCTCCAAAATTTAACCAATTTGACAGTTACAAATGCCAATATGGCGGCCCCCGAAATAGCCCGCGAACTAAAAATAAAGGATTAGACACAGCTGTGGCTATTTTTGGCCGAACACTCGTACTGCAGGCATTTAATAAGATGATGTAATATGAATTGAAGACAATAAATGTGGAGCAAACTGTGTTCCCATGATATAGCGCCTAAATTGTTACAAACTTGTTGAAGTTCCTGACAAAAAAAAACGTTTTTTACGTTGCAAATTAAAAATCTTTTAGAGCAATGAAGGTACGGTAATGTTACCAAGTAAGAACGCTAAACGAAAACGAAAGTAAGCGCGGGCAGGTGATTTGATGCAACGGGGTGGGTTGAGGGAACAAGAACTCACGCGGACGAAGTCGTGAGCAGAAGCCAGTTAATTATAAAGAACAAGATTTATGCTAAAACAAGCGCCAGGACTGTGTTCATTTTAATTAATTGCGTTCCGATGTAAACACTAGACGATTAGTCATTTAAATAACAACTCCTGTTTTATGGTATGTATTGACGTTAGTAGCTATTAGTAGAAAAAAATACGTTTTAAATGTCTAAGTATTTATTAATTATTTACCATAGAACGTGACAATGCCGCCAGTCTCTTGAGTACATTACAAGTCGACAGCGATGCGGAGGAATATTTCGACGCCATATTTTAGTTCGTAATAGTTTTAGTCAGGCTATTTTATTTTATGTTAAATAGTTTATTCGTTAATTTAGTTTATTATTCTGTTAAGTTTTAAGACCGTTAATGAATAAATAAAATTATTTAAAGGTTCAATCATAAGTGACTAGAGAATTGCTCATAAGTAATAACAACAAAATATCAGGAATGCAATTTTTTTTCTGATAATTGTCCTACCCCTCAACCGAAACGCAAAGCTGGAAGTCATGGGGGGAGGCCATTGTCTAGCAATGGGATGACACAGACTATCAGTAATCAGTAGGTTGTGACATAGACAATCATACAGTCTATGGCGTTCTATTTCTTTCTTAGTAAGAAGGTAGACACTCCCACAGTCATGCTTGGTTCTTTGCATTGAATACTTATTAGGTAAAAAAACAAAAGAATTTACGAAGCATTTTATGTGTACTGTCAGTCTCATCAGGACTCAGGTGACCCGTGACATCCATCACCTTCTAAGGAAAGTACAGGGCATGACGTTCACCATCCAAAATAATGACCTTGAACAATATACCAGCTGGAGTTTATCTTAAACTAGCGAGCCATCTCAGCCTCACTTGGATGATAAGCAACTTCTAAGCCTTCGGGAACTGATCTGGTCAAATTCGCATTATAAATTCATTCAGCTACAGTTCATATTTATAAACAATCAACAAAGTTTACAATAATTAAAAAGTCTTATAGCATCAACACGCAATGAGCTGGAGACCAAGCTAATATACAGAGAGAGGGAATGACAATATTATAGGCTGATAAAACTGTGACGGCATATACACTGTCGAATGCGAACTACGCATCACACTGACGTCACGCAATCAGACTTTTAAAGGCAAATGTTACCAATGAAACTGAATGCGATCAGCAGATTCAAGACTCAATATTTCATAACAATGACGACTCTGACACTCTTGAACGGGGTTTAGATGTGCTAATCACGTATAATACCTAAGCTGCCTCGCATACTATGTCACATGAAACTGCGACAGCTCGACGACTAGACGTAACAACAGGCTGCAGCCGACAATTTTCATAGTATTTTAGTTCAACTCCGCACACTTGGCGTCAAGTTGTAGAGTCGCAACGACAGGCTAGCAAGGGGAATCGCACGCTTTCTCTCATTTTTGGAGCGACTAGACGCACGGTGAATACGCGTACCTGACGACAGTCGCATGCGACAGATCAGCGTCAAACCGGATTTATATTTGTCTGACGTGTTGTGTTGTGACGCCTTAGAGCGATATCGGATTCATACATATAATATTGTGATATTTATATTTGTCTGACGTGATGTGATGTGATGTTTTCAGGAAATGTATGAAACCGATACCGTTCTGATGCGTCACAACACAAAACGTCAGATAAATATAAATCCGGCTTCAGTCTTGCTGTGAGCGCTGAAGACGGTGCACGTATTTGTTTTACGAATCTCAGACAGAGACGGCTGTAGAGCAGACGTAAACGACAATCAAGTTAGTTAGTAGTAGTCATATGCGTTTAGTTTCGGTTAGTCGCAGAAACAAGACGCAGATGCACACGACAACTCTGCGTCTTGTTGCAGCCTCCTCCAAAATAAGTAAGCTGTAAACACAGTCAGAGGTGACCAACTTTGCGGGACAATTATAATAAACATGTATTTTATTAATAACTAACTAATTATTGCATCCATAATTATTTAATAGTGGCTATTTCTAAGTAACTTGGAATTGATTGCGTTGGAATCTTAGCTTATTAGACTATCAAGCTCAGGAATTCGCGTAGGAGGCCCATTACAATCAAGCTATGAGTTTTCTCTTGAGTGGCTATGTGATGTAGTTTTGATATTATGGGATGTTTATCGAATTTATTAGGATTTGCTAATCAATTAGAACTTTTGAGTTACGCAAGATATTACAATACAATGCAGCAATGGGCAATAAGCAAATACTTAATTCGTTAGATTTGCCTTCATTGCACTTGTCGCAAAAAACGTGTCCACACTGAGGGAGGGAACAGACTAGACTCACTATAGTTTTAAGACAGACGTGTCTCACATAGACAAGCCTGCTTTAAAATTTAAAAAAAAACGGTTGTGTCTATCACGTGGCGCACACCACGTAAAACGAAACTGTTTTGTCTACGAAGGGGTTCCTCGTACCTCTTCGTAACATTGGCTTAGCGATACCGCTAGTAGAAAAGTCAAAAAATGTACGGGTTGACATAAGCTATCGAAATGTCACGTGATCATAGGTCATAGCGTACTATCATAGTGAAGTAGAACAATGTCACAGTTAAAACGAAAAAACTCAATCTTTCGACGTGGTTGGCAATAAATAAATAATTAGTTATTATAGCCTATATCTTCCAAATAATGGTTGTAGTTTATGGTCGACCCAGAAAATAGTTCCTATAAGTCCAATAATGTTAAATAATAAATATTGTTTTACTAAGAATTGAAATCGTTTCATAGTTCCACTGGAATATTAACTTACAAGTATTTGTAAATGTTCTATTTGTGCTTTCCGGCAGTGAATACCTAGACCACAAACTGACCATTTTAGTAAGATTGCTACTTACGTACCTAATCTGTAAAAGCTCTCTTAAATTTTACTTACCTAGTTATGTCATTGACTCAAATAAATTATGTGATAAGCGGTAATAACTCAAAGGTATGGAGCGCATGGAGCGCGAGAGGTCGTGAGATCGATTTCCAGAGTAGCAATAAATAAAGACGTGACCCATTTCTACGACAAAGACATTCCAGTTATGTAAGAGAACAGCTCAGAGGGCCTAGGAAATAGAAATTCTAACAGCAATAACGATGAAATAAAAAAAATAGTCACGATGTGTCATGGGACACCAGATTGGAACGAAGTTCTTCTTTGTATAATCTATTTATACAACAGTCGGGTTACACCACTTGTAAATCAAAGAGGGGTGTTATAAGTTTGACGTGTCTGTCTGTGTGTGTGTCTGTCTGTCTGTGGCATCATAACTCCCGTACGGATGAAGCGCTTTCAATTTTTTTATTTTTTTATTAAAGGTGACTTATGTGCGAGTGTTCTTAGACATGTTTGATGAAAAGCGGTTGAACCGATTATAAGTTGTGGGGGGTGAAAATTTATTATTTATTTATTAAAGCAAGGCAAACCAACGACATATTTACAAGAGTAGAACGTAGTCACGACTTTTTAATTCTGTGTATATATCACATATAGGCATGCACAACATTCTTATTTAAAGGTGAACAACACTATCCAATTAACTTAAGAATCAATCAAATATTACCATTAACATAAAATGTTTTAAATAAGATAATAGTATTATTAGGAACCTATGTATTTACAACTTAACAAAATCTACATTATAATATTTATGCTACAAAAAGTATACTATTTAATATTTAAAAAACTTTTAAAATATTTTTTTCTTTTTAAAGGGAACTAAGGTTTTTGTGTAGGGGGTTTTTTAAAATTTTAATTTAATTTTTATTATGTCTTTTGATCTGTTAGATTTGTCTCCGCCCGGGTTAGCAAAATAATAACTAAAACATGGAAAAAGTCAGGGTTTTTGTTTTATACTGGCTGTAATAAAAAACAAAAAGGTCCATGAAGTGGCTTAAAAAGTTAAAACCTTTTTCGTTACGTGGAGATTTTTAAAAATTTCTAAAAGTATACTCCTACCGCAAGCTCCGTCAGAGAACTTCATTTAGAGTTAGAAAGTAACTATAGTTATAAACAATCAACATAGAAAATAAAAATAAAACTTGGAAATTAAAAATCTGGCACCAACACGCAATGGGCCAGAGAGGGAATGAGTTTTGTACTGCTCCCCTTACAGTGCAAAACTCAAAATATTAAAGGCCAATAAATCTGTAGAGCCATCTACACCGCCACAAGCGCTCACGCAAAATCCTGCATCGTGCAAGCCAGGTTTACATCGCATTTATACAACGTCCCTACATCAATCATCGGGCAGTTGCCCACCAGAAACAACACCAGTCTAGTCGGAGGGTCCTCCTTTTTCTAAAGAGGTTGTGTGAAATTTACACCCTGTTCCTCATTCCTCTATACTGGCGACCCTGAACGTGAACGTCATCGCAGCCTTCGTGGACTTACTTTAGCGTGACGTCAACATCATCACTTCCGCAAGCTTCAGAGAGGCGAGTCACACAGGCAGCCAGCACCCACGTTTGCAACGGGCATCCTGATCACCAGCGATAGCATCCAGCGCGAGCGTTTACCTGGTTTACCCTCAGCGTTTACCCTCAGCCTTGTTAGCAACCTTGGCACAGCACACTTCATTTTCGGCCGATCCATAGAGTCCTTAAAACTCTCCTGGTCGATGCCAGCAGCCAGCCTCGACCCGACTTTACCACATCCGACTCACTGAAGCATGACGCAGCGCGACCTCGACTCACTGGGGAATCACCGCAGGCAGTTCCGACTCACCGTGAAATATACATTTTTAAGTTAGTAATTCCTGTATATAGCTATCTGTTACGGGGTGTAAAAATCATCAATAATCATCCTCTATAGAAAAGGAAGGATCTTCCGAACAGACGGGTGTCGTGTCTAGTGGGCAACTGCCCAACGATTGGTATCGGGACTTTGTATATTTATGCTAGTTGCGCGGTAAATTCTGCTTGCGCGATGTAGGATTTTGCGTGACGTCAGAGTGATGCGTAGTTCGCATATGACTGTGTAGATGCCGCCACAATGTGCCCAAGATTTGTCTAATGCCAGAAAACGTCGCCATGTTTTAGGTCCCTATTGGCAAGAAATTATAATTCCAATACAACTTTTGTACCTCTTAAAGTTTTTAAACTTATTCGGCACATAATTTATATTCGAGACTCCTCAATGTAGGAGGTACTGGGGATACTGTAGATGCATCTAAATGCATGGTAAAAACATCATTACAAAGTGTTCAAATGAGTTCGGATTCAAAGAAGTTGGCAACAATGTTAGACTAAGTGCCGTGTTTTATAGAAATACTCAGAATGAATAATATTAACACAAAGGAGACTGTGCGGCGTTCTTAAGAAATTGAAGAGAAATTAACATTTGTTTCTTAGTAAGTTATTTGCATTTGACTGCGTTTTATACTTTGACAACGGTGTTGAGGGGAGAAGATCTTTGAGCTAAGTTTCGTCTCATTTTTTTTCTAGTTAAAATACGTGGAAGCCAGCCACTAAAAGTTGTGTAGCTATTCGCTCATTAACAATATGTAAGACAAGCGTGACACGGGCCCGGCGAAATTGGCAGATCTGGCGACGGCCTTGGATAGGCCCCGCCCCTTTTCGGACCACTTGCGTTTACAACCTGACTTCTCGCAATTTTTCTATGAAACCTATGTAAAACTGTGACTGTTTCCTAATCTGTTTAATATTTGCTAATCGTTGTATGACTTTCATGTAATTTGGTTTACAATTAAACGAGCACGTATCAAACTAAAAACTCGAACTTGTCGCGTGGAGAGGTATCCGAATGAGGATGTTCCTCATCAAAAACATTTTATGTAAAGAAGTTTGCCAAGACTCATTTTTTTAAAGTTATCAGATCTAATGAATATCCAAGCCCCTATGTAGATACAAGGCTTAACTCTACAAACCTTACATCTTGGGCAAAATGTACAGCTAAGCCGTTTGGCGGCCGTCGCACAGACACTCCTAAGGGCTTATGGTAAGAAATTAAGTCAGTGGCCTTTAGTGTTGTATCATGCAATAGTTAAATGAAACGGTATTTTTTCCAAGATGGAAGGTTATTAGAGTTAGGCCTTGTAGAGTTAGGGTCTCGACTGTACATTAAACCTGATAACTTTTGAACAGTGAGAAGTCTTGACGACCTACTTTACATGAAACGTTTTTGGTAGGATTTCATTTCTGTTTGTAGGCTGCTCTAATTCCGCAAGGTTCCCGTTAAAAGTCACACAGTTAAGCAGTTTGATTACACACTGTAAAGCTGTTGTTTGGCACTGTTTAACAAATCATAGTTTATTTATATTAATTAAGTTACTTGATTGGAATTATCTGTTTTGTTTTGTGTATCGGTATTGGTATAGGTGTATATGTTAAATTTTATTTTATTTATTCAGGGACAATAAACAGCTACAATGTGTGTTGTAACAAAGAAAAGATAATACAAATAGATTAACAATATTGCAGCCCATTACATTATCCGCATATTTACAAAAGAAAATATGATATAGAATTCCACTAGATAGGTAATTAATAATTAATTACATCATGCAAAATAGAAATTCTTATTGATTGGTTGATCGGCAACTGAGTAATAATTAACAATAAAAACTAATAAATAATAAAATCTTGACTAGCTTACGTTCAATAACATTATCGGTAATTTGGATTTTGAGCGTACAAAAATATAAATATATTTACAAAATCACAATTATAAGGTTAAACCATTCGTCGAAAAGGGCAGTGCAAACCAGAATTATTTCGACATTTATTGACAGCAAATAGGGTACCTGCCGGAATACTACGTATATGAACAGTGCGTGCAACTGCATAGCATAGTTAGCTCGTGAGGTAGATACAATCAAAATCACTATGAACAAAACCATACAGTTCAGATGCCTCTAGATTCTCCTGCAAGGCGGCGAGCCTCCTTGCCAGATTGCCGCCTTGGGATCTGGAGGAAAAATCCCTCGCACACGTATAGGAGTGGCGCGAGGAGGCAAAATGGCGGGGTGGAACTCCGCTGCCGCAAGAAATCACGGTACAGCGGACAGAGCTCCGGCGGGATCTCATGGCGACATGGAGGGTGCGATTGTCGCAACCTAGTGCTGGGCACGCCACAATAGCGGCGATAAGTCCCCTCTTTGAGGAATGGTTGGAGAGGCGCCACGGCGTCCTGACACAGGTCCTCACCGGACACGGTTGTTTCGGGAGCTTCCTGTTTTCCATAAGGCGGGAGGAAACACTCGGGTGTCACCATTGTGTGGATTGCCTGGTGGACACGGTGGAGCATACGGTGAAGGTCTGCCCAGGTTGGGCGGAGCACCGCCGTGTTCTATCTCGCGGAGGCGATCGGCGGCGGCGATGTCTCGCGCCATGCCCTGGTCCAGGCCATGGTACGGAGCGCGATGGAATGGAAAGCCGTCACCTCCTTCTGCGAAGCAGTAATGCTCGCGAAGGAGGAGGCAAAGCGCGTAAGGGAGAGGGCCTTGCGCCCTCACGCCCCTAGTCGCCGCAGGAGACGCCCTGGGCGTCGGGAGTCACCTGCAGATTCCCGGCCACCGTTGGCGCTGGCTTGCGGACGGCGAGCTACCCATTGCTCGCCGTCCGCACACACGTAAGGACCAGACCCGGGTCGACGGCGCGTCGTTTTCCACGGGCGCCTCAAAGAGATGTCAGCACATAACGACGGGGTCCGATAGGACCGATGCCTCAGGATCGCGGGATATTCTTTTCACGGGAACTGAAGGAACACATGTGGGTTTTAGTCAGTAAAAGTCTGATGCGCCCCCCTCCCGCTCCACCCAGAGCAGGAGAAGTCAATTGATGATTTCCCACACACAAAAAAAGCCTCTAGATACTTACGTCTAGATTCTAGGTTGACTTGCATATATTTATCTAGTAATTGTGAGTACGACAAATAGGTTTTGTTGCATCTGTAATACTAGCTCGCAGAAACTTACGCTAGACTTTTTCAATCTCGTCTATATATTTCTGGTAAAACGGATTCCAAATAGGGACGGCATATTGTAATTGTGACCGTACAAGGGTCTCATATAGGTAAAGGTATGTGTAGAGCTGCTTGAACTCAGTGGACGATCTCATAACGAAACCATACCGTTAAATGCTTTATTGATATAATATAATATTTCTACATGTTGGTTCAGGGACAACTTATCATCAATGAACACACCAAGATCTCTCACAGTAGATACATTACTGAGTGTTGTGTCGGGCAATGAGTATTTAAAGTAAATAACTACTTTATGCTTTGTGCAAGGTGAAGTTTATTGTTTAGACAGTGGTCAGTGAGACTGTCCAGATCTTGTTGGAACAGTTGACAATCCTCTATAGTGTACGCTTCCATCAGCCATCAGCGTATATAAGAAACTAAGTATTTTGAAAGCATCTATCTATGCCATTAATATAAAAAATAAACAATAGTGGTCCCAACATTGAACCTTGTAGAACACCCGAGGTAATACGCACTGCATCAGACTGATGACCATTCACCACAACCTTTTGTGTTGAAATCAAATCAAAATCAAATCATTTATTTCTTTGCAAACATGTTTTATAATATAGTTCTCCACATTTTACCGTCTCGTCGTTCTATTTTTAATATAGGATGGTAACAAGCGAAGCAATATTCCATTATGTTTTCGTATGTGTATTGTGTGCTTTATTTTTATGTGCCTTGTCAAAGTCAACTTTCTTAGTTGTGTTGTGTTGTTATAGTCTTTTAATTGGGGTGATGCGGTTGGTAAATAAATAAAAACCGTTTCTTGGAGAAATTTGTTTGTCAGTCTTCATATATCAGATAAGATGACATCACGGCTGTATTTTCCCTGAAGCTCTAGAGGGTACCTTTATTACCTGTAGTATTTCGCCAGTTATGTTTAAGTCCCATGTAATAAGAGGCGTAAGGGGCGGGTATATTGCCATCAACCGTGCACACATATCAAGACTCTGGGCTGCTACTGAAAAATTTGGATGAAAAACCCAATACATAACACTTTGCCAGACCCGACAGTCGAACTCTGGACTACACGCTCAGCAGTCGCGCTTGCGACCACTAGGTATATACAAGAACTAAAGCGTGGTCACTGCCAGACTGCATAGAAAAGAAAGAGAAGCACGATGGCACAACTCTGGTAATTAATTGCAAAAAATGAATCAATTATCTTTTTACAAAAAATCTATTGATTGGACTAATAAATAAAACACTGTGACCTTAATATGTTGCTTGTAGAATAATCTGAAAAAAACAATAAGAATGATTGCAAGTTTACCTATTAGTAAAAAAAAAAATATAGAGTGATTTTTTTCTAACGTATCAAATTAGTTGTATTATGTTTTCAACACACTATATAACTAGCATATATCCTGAAGAATACCATTATTTTCTGATTGTGTTTACTGCAGTGGATCATATACTTTTAGGCATTTTAAACTTGCGTTTAGGTCCTATAGTCCCCTTAAGTAAGCAAGTAAAAATAACGATAACGAAATACCAACAAATAAAAATAACGAAAGAAAGCGCAGTCACTTTGAAAAACTAACGATCACCATCAAACCGTCTTCTCTACTCACCCCAGAAGACATATATCATGAAACACACAAGAAAAATAAACAACCAATTTGGCACCGGTTGGCAACCACTCTGTTTATGTATGTCACTCCAAACTCGCGACCTCACAGACATCAATCTAACTAAAAAGAGGAAACTAATAAAAACACTGGCTGTGTCCGTTTGGTCACGTAAGCACTTTGAAAGAGATTCTTTAAATTTTTTATGATAGGAAAAGGGGATACTTTTAAAATAGCTTAGTTAATGGCATATACTCGTAATACCTTGACTTAAAAGTGATTTTCGAGAGAGTTAAATAAAGCAGCCAACTTGACTTGACAAGACTTGACAAAACTATAAGTTCTTTTCATTTTGTTAATCGTACAAGCAAAAGCTCAGATTGTTTGAAAGAAACACATTTTTAGAATAAATCTGCTTTGTTTTTATTTCAGTTGTATTTGTTTCTGTGACAAATAAATCTATTGTTCTTTAATTTTTTTTTTTGAACATTTCGTTCTATGCTTGCACTGCAAGAGCAACGCATTTGAAAAAGTTAGGACTGTTAAATACAAACAACCAGTTTATCTCTTATAACTGAGCATCAATATTGGAACCGTCAAAAGCCGTTGAGGGGATTTTTCCAAAGCTCCTTCACTTATAACTATGAAACAACTTGTTGGACCGACTTGTTGGACTGGTTTTACGCGCATAAGTCTCGATCCAGGGGGATTATCGTGATAAAAAGTATTGTGTGTCCTAAGCCGGTTCACGGTCAACCCATGTGCTAAATTTCATCCAAATCTGTTCAGTCGTATTAAACATACAAAAGTTCTAATCATTTCTCTTTATACCAAGTTTGGAATAGGGACTCGCCCTTGCTTTGCATGGTTTCTACGACTTGCATAAATCGAAACAACAAGGCGGTCACACAGACACGAAGCGAGTTAAATTTATAACACGCAATACACAAACATACTCGTATAAGGTGTCGTTTTGCATTCTCGTCAAATTCAAGGAGGTTACTATGCTAATGATTCTCGACACAAATCAATTATAAAATAAATACTTTTATTCTTCTAATTTTTCTAATGGGGTACCGTAACTGCCCTTTGATTTGATAACAAGCTGTTGTAATCCCTCTCCAATTTCAATTTCCCAACCAAACTGTTAGTCCATAAAGTTAGAAGCTATATGGCTACCTCTAGGTGGTCTGAGACACGTGTCTATTACTTAGGCACTAATGGGTTCAGCGAGGTCCAATCAGATCGGAATGCCACAATTTAGTCAGTCTACTGTTTCGGGTCGAGGTTATTCTGGGAGTGTTACAATCTAAATGATATGTTGTGTAAGAGCTTGAGTGGTTTTGTTTTGATTGAAATTGCGGTATACAATAAGCCTTTTATTTTCTCTTTGTAGCTATACCTTAGAAGAAAGCAAAGAAAGAAAGATAAGATGCGTATTTTCGGTAAACATGACAAAAAAAAACTAAAAAAAACAAGTTGGGGGGGAAATGTGTGTGCATGTGTGTATGCGTAATATTTATTAAATATAGAAAGTCGCAGTTTTCATATTTATAATGAGTGGTTATCGTAAACAAAACGACCATTGTTTTCTGAGACTGATGTCGATCATTCTCAAATGAACACTAACACGAGAGAGAAGGGGATTTAAGAGATTTCTTTAGAAATAAGGATTACCGTTGTACGTGTTTTTAACTATTCCTTGACTGTTTAAACGTGCGAATATAATATGTTAAATAAATAAATACCTACGATTTTAAATAAACTTCTAAAATGTCATGGCTTCAGTTTACGTCTGGGGTAATCCATTCCTGCCTAAGTTGAAGCGTATGCAAATAATCCATAATCCATGCCATTACTTCCAATAACTTTGCACCAAACTATCTTTCAGTTTCTTCCTATTATGAAGGCTCACGGATGCGTGAGGTTGACCTCACATGCAGGCAACGACTGTAAAGGAGTTGTATTGAGAAGTGCGGAGGCGTTAGAATAGTGGGTGGCTGGTCAGACAGTAAACACAATGGACGCGAATTCAGTACACAAAGGTCAAGGTTCAAAGGTCATTTATTAAATTTCCACTAGAAAACATATCCAAGATCTGTCATAGAAAGTGCCTACCTACTTACTCCAAATTTATAAGCAAAACTTGCGATGAAATTGGTAACCCACATGATCAAATTCATGCCTGTAAAGTGCAACAATACATAACATAACACAATCAGCCTATTATGTTCCTACTGCTGAGACACAGGCCTCCTCTCTGTGAGAGGGAGTGGGCCGTAATCCACCACACGGGCCCAGTAGGGGTTGGTAGATGTCACATGTCTTCTGTCCTCAATTTCTGGTTCTAAGACATGGCTGTTTCCTCACGATGATTTCCTTCACAGTTTTAAGAGCAGTGGTGATGAAATAATAACCTACGACCTTCGACTCGTAAGTCGCGGCCGTTACCACGTGGGCCACCACTGCTCGTGCAACAATACTTCTAACAAATGCCTACTCTCATTTGCAAATAACTGCAAATATCCTCACACAACCATGAATGAGAACATCTTCATTACCATGTGTAATTTTAAAACATTCACCCATTCACTCAGGTACCAATTTAAATAGAATATTGTCTGTTCAAACAACGGATCTTGAATGACAATCGCCTGTAGTTGTGGGAAGTCACGTGGACACCACATGGCAAAGGTCGACACCCTTTGCACCACCCTTCTTATTACCGCCATCGTCACCTTTGGCATTATCAAAATAAGATCCAGGATGGCTTAATTGGGCAGCACAACTTTTGGTCTGTGTAGGGCTAACAACCATCCTTAATTTACAGTCTTCAAGACTCTTATGCTAAAAGGTGTAGGGGGTATTTTTGCTTGTGTCACGTGCAATATTTTGTGGGTTTTGGTGGGAGACAGGACAACTTCGGGACAATGGGAATATTATAATAAACCAGCGTTAAGTTTGTATTAATTACTACGGTTAGTTCAGCCGTGATCAGTCGGGCCGCATTCCTGACCTTAAACTGTAGGTCTCCACCAAACACGACCTTATGTTGGGGCGGAACTTATGCTAATTTGTGGCACTGTTGTATTAATTATAAGTGCATAGCTGTGACTGCCATGTGGTTAAGAAAGGGCTTGGCTCTCTTGTGGCGGTTGACTTTGAAGGCTCCTGAGAGAAAGTTTTGTTTAGAGTATCGGCATACAAAAATGAGAACCGTGATCATTCGATTTTGACTACTATACAACTTATTTTGTAAGCAACTAGCTGGTTCCCCGACCATCGCCATCGCCAGCCCGCGCTATTTCTTCGTTTTTGCTTAGCGTTATTTTTTCTTTTTACGCGGCTCCTAAGGGTCCTAGTTTGATGTTTAATAGCCTAGAATTTTACCTCTTTATTTAACAGAATTGGTTATCAGTGCCTTTTGATGGACCTAACCATATATATTTGTACTGCATCCCTTTAGTCGTGCTGTCCTGTAAATATAAAGATGTCTTAAAAACACTTGCGTATTACTGTAAGCCTTCATCATGCCACTACTGGTCAGATGCCTCCTTTCCCATGACTCTGAGTTACTCCCCAGAAAAACACGTCCAAAGATGAATGAAGACTTCTTTTAAATAAAACTACAAATCGATGGGCCTCATATTATTTCATAGCCTATGAAGTCAAATGAATTTTATTTTATAAAAACTATGGAATTCTATTTTTAAATTCAGCCTAAAAAATATAAAAATACTTTAGCTTTCTGTATAACGACAATTTCAAAATCAAACTTCAGGTGATGTTAAAATGAAACACCATGTATTCATAATTTATTAAACTTTTTACATTATTAAATTTAGTTCTTGGCCTTCGCATCAGGCGGGGGCAGGTGCAGCTTCCCCGCCAGCTCCTGGGGCACATCCAGGTAAGTCCTTTCCAGGCCTACCGTGAGGATCAGGGCCCGGAGACGGTCTACCTCCACATGGTCTCCCTCGCTGGACCAAACTGTCATAGTGGAGTTGAGAGAGGAAGTTTCTCTGAGGAGGTCCAGGATTACTGGCTGGCTGTTGGCTGCGAGACCTGCACGGACCTGTAAAATGGGAGAGATATAAGAAACTTAAACCTTGGCTTTTAAACCTTGGCTGAGAATTATTCTGTACTATAGATGCAAAGTTACATTTTAAAACCTACGATGTTAATTAATTTCGATTTGGCGAGTTTTTGGTGGCCCAGTCGTGGGATCAAACTCAAGGAGGCACTTTACAACTTGTGTAAATTATTTCATCACCACTGCTCCCAAAACGGTGAAAAGAAAACATCGTTTGGAAACCATCACCATCTTGCTTTTCAGGGACGTTTCGATAGGTCCTTACTACAGTTCCGAGTATTTTTCGGAGGCGGAAGTGTGAATCTTAGTTTCGTGGTTTTAAGCAAAGCTTGTCTTCTCTTGCATCAAATCTGCTTATTTTCCTTTACCATACCAAAAGGGATGATATTGTTAACTTTATTATGAACTATCTGTTTAAAAGTATCTACAATTCCACTACAGACCTTGACAAGTTAACTATCATGGGCGATACATATGTATCTAATTATGATAATAACAACCCTTACATACAATTTCAAAAACGTAATATGCGATACTATCAAGGAATAAAAAGTTGAATGCCAAAGGACTTGACTATCAAGCATACCATTTAAGTTCACACAATCTTGAGCTGGGGCATCAGTTGGTTCTCCCTTATTCAATTTTGAAGAGTTTGAACTTTTCATAATTATACATAAAAGCGTTCTATAAAGTGGCCTCCTTTTCAATCAATACTTACAGGAAAAGTGACAGTCTGATTAATATGATTCTCATTGATTATCCTCAGCATGGTCCCGATCTGTTCGCTGGTGTACTCTCCTTCAGTGATGTTCCCTCCGTAGCTGGTGGTCCACCCGACGGAGAGGACCGCGCGGTTGTGCTTGGAGCCCAGCTTCAGGAACTTGGCGGGGTCTACCGGCTTTGTGGTGGCGTCTACTGGTCCGGGGAGGATGTCTGCGTTCAGCCATACTGGTAGGGTCTTTGGAAAGATGGATGATGAAATATGAAATTAATTGATATTATATTATTTCAAAGAGGATTTATACGAAAATAGATATGGTTAGTTACGAGTATACAGGGTCAAATGAAATTACTTAGCGAAACGACTTTTTTTTTACCTTTTTTTTTTCATCGACCGTTTTTCTGTCGCTTGTTGTGTGTATATTTTTTCACTTGGAATGTCAGTTGAAAAAATCAGTTTTTTTGTGTAAACTTTACAGGCGTGATTAGTATCTATGTCCAAACACAATAAAACATATTTTCTCAACTCATACTTCAAGTAACAACACTATAAGCGGTTGTTGACTACAAATAATTTTTTTTACGTTTTTCGCTAGCTAACTTAATTTTCTGTTTTGTCATTACTTCGAAAAGTACTAGTGTTATAATAAGATTCAACCACTATCTCTCCCTCTAGACACAAGGCTTTGCTACTACTGCGATTATACTGTTATTAAGGCTCTCCCTCATAGGCGCGTTATTATCAGTCGATAATATCGGATGCGTTATTGCAATATCTGTTTTGAGTACCTTTTGAATTAGGATGGCCACGAAGTTACACACTGCTGTGATAATAACGACGCAATAGAAGTAGGACGCTTGCGTTCAGGGGTCCTACGATATTCCTATGTGAGTTCTTAGAACATTCTGTATTAAGACGCATACAATCTTACACCCAACATTTTGTTTTTGGGTGGCATATTATCAAATGACTATTCCCGCTCTGGGCGGAGCGGACGACGCGACGAGCGGAGGACGTGTCAGACTTTTACCTACTGACTAAAACCCACCCGTGTTCCTTCAGTTGCCTGTGCCAAAGGTCACGGTAACTCTTTCGAACAACCCGCGACCCTGGCAGGCTTCGGCACTAACGGAATCCGTCAATCAGTGCTGACATCTCTTTGAGGCACGCGTGGAACACGACGCGCCATCAACCCGGGCCTGGTCAGACACGGCGAGCTATCTTACACGGACCCGCGTTAATCACGTTAGTACTTAGTACCTCGATAATTTGGTTTTACCGAATGGTATTTTAATTAGTAGTGGTTACATTTATCTGTACGAGTGACTTGATTTTTTTCTATTAAATGGATGTTGATTTATCATCACACGTTAGAAATATCGGATGATAAAAGCGCAGCTGTGTGGCAAGGAAAGGGATGCATTGCCGCAATGACGCATGCGATATTATCGACCGATAATAACGCGCCTGTGGGGCAGAGACTTTAACTTTTTAACACGTTATGTCACTTTTTCTTAATAAGCAATCTAAATGGAGTCGGCCCAGAATTCGCCTTAACCCGTAGAAATAAACCGCAAACCTTCGATCAATAAACAGTACTACTATTGATCAAAGCCGCAAAGTGTTCAATTTTACTACCGTTTATCTATTTCTTATTCTGACTCTTGTCTAGGTTATTTAAATACTAGTAACTAAAAACCACTATAAATAGATAGTCGGCTTTGAACCAAAGAAAATCTGCAAGTCTCAATTATTATTAATATTTTTAGTAACATTCAAAAGTTATTAAATCCTTCAAATCACAACGACACGTTATCAAAACCCCGATCTCAGCCAAGTTCACGACCAATGTACTCGAGACAAATTCATGCTAACAGACGAACAGACAGACGCACAGTCGGTCGCTGGAGACGATTACACACGATAATGATACGTGGAAGACGGTGCACATGTGCGTATGCGCAAGTGGTCAGCGTCCTGTGTGGGGAAGCGGTGCGATGGCGAAGGAATTTTTAATGTCTGTGAGCGTAGTTTTTCGGCTTATAGAATGTGGGTCCTGAACTTAGCATTTGTGCATGTGAACCTTGACATACTGAGGACAAACTCCTAGTGTAGGGTTTTTTGTACCAAGTTTTATTATTATTATTGTTTATTTATTTAAACTTTGGATCATTTAATTAACCAAATATAAATCAAATTGAAGAATGACATTTAAATTTAAAATTATACATTTATATTAATTTAAAAAATTATTGTTAATAAACAAAATTAAATAATATTTTCACATTTGGCAGTGGTTCACGTAGGTACTGACAGTATAAACGTTCAGCAAAAGCGTTCAGGGGCCCTATTATGAACTCTTATTTCCAGGCAGTTTACGGCGTAAACAGAACTGCCTTGCAATTTCGTATTATGAACTCGTCAAACAAGCCAGTCAGCGGTCACGTGGAACCCTGGCCGACTTCTGGCCGAATATTGCCTGGCAATACCGTATTACGAACGTTCGTTTGACATTTCGTTCCGTATTAGAACTGTCAAAAAGTAACCTCACAATCCATTCAGTTTACGCTGCTTCAGAGGAGCTTTTATTGAATTGTTTAGGATTTATTTGGAAATTATTGGAGTGTTTTCTATATAAAATAAGAAAATATAATCATGTGTGACGAAAATGAACTGTCTGAGTTCCTGGAAAGTGATTCTTCTCGGCAAACTTGTGAATCAAGTAATAAAAGGAGACGACTTCGTGATCAATCTAATGCGTTCGACATGGATGATGTGCAGTTCACGACTTGGGACTGAATCTTTGTGAGCAGCTGAGGCCTCACATGTCATGAGACGTGTGATCGCACGCAAGGCTAAGAATAGTAAAATACACTTTCCATTAAATAAATAAAAGGATAATAAACGTATTATTGAAATCCTAACAACGGCCTTTCCTTTTGGTGTTCACCTTTAACCCATAACGGGCTTACAAAATCCACGGATTTATCCGTGAAGACTAAGGTAGTTGTTTTTATTAAGTATGAACTTTACGTAAAGTTTTAACTAAACATTATTATCATTTTAGGTTTTGGATGCATTATCATAGTATGCTACTGGCTCCTACCAACGCCCCACTGGTGATATAGGCTCTCATTCAATGTACCAGCCAACATTTTCTATAGTAGATGCAAATCACTGAGATTTCTTCAGACTTCTTGGAAGTAGTATAAAAACTCGAACAATCTTTCCAGCTGAACAGTTCATGAAACGCTTATCAAAGCGTTTCTTCGACTGCGTCATCAAACATTCTAACCCCCTGATTACAGCGGCCGCCCGCTACACTCCCTCTCGCATTAACAGTATTCCGACGACGCCACTACCCTCCTCCAGGAGAGTAGCAAGGCCACTAGCACGCTACATAAGCCCAAAACCCGATCGCCGTCCTATCGTCCTCGCCGCCGAGGCCCGCCGCGACGCCCAAATCTACGCCCCTCCCGACCCTTGCTCGAGCCAGCCCGCGCCGCTGAGCCTGTAGCTTTAAATTCCTCCCTAAATAATACCAATCCTGATCCAGCTAGTCATTTGCTGCCCTCTTCCAGCGACGCCCTAAGCCGAGGTTCGTACCCCACAGGGGGTGCCCTTAGCGTTGTCGCTTAGTTTTTAGTTAGTATTTAAGTTTAAGTCCTGGCTGGAGGCCTTAATTTATTAGGGCAACCACAGGCAAGTCCGCTTAAGCAGACGACAACCGCATAGGTTGACCTGCGAAATGCCAAACAAACAAACAAATCCAGCTGAACATAAGTTAGGTAACGCGCCGACGAGGCGAGGGCGAGAACGCTCATCCATTATTAAAATAAAACTTACATTGTATTAATATTATATCATGTTAAAAACATGAATATTAATTGAAATACTCAATAACACTTTCGCGATCTTTTTGTTTATACTCGTACTCCGTAAATCTTAGAATGGATCCTTCCATTAAACAAACAATACGATAGTGTTTTTTCATAATGTTTTTGTTATTAACTAATGTTTGACAAACAAAACTTTCATTGAAGTTGTCGAATTCCCCGCTGACCTTCAAGTGGAATACGTTCGGAAACCTCGCGTTACAATTTGCAAACAGGAAACATTATATAAATTATTATAATCTAGAATAGCACAATATGAATTGCGTTCATATTTTCACCTACTATACTAGACTAACTAGTTTAATATTTATTATTTTTATAATAAAATACGTGATTTAAACAAAACCGTAACTTCCCTAGAAATATATAATTGGGTTACTGAACGTTACGTCAGAGAATTACAAGCCAGCCATAGACAAACTACACAGCGTCAGCCAGCGTGAAGTCGCTCAGAACTAGGAATGTCATAATACGAAATTTTACCAGCCCGTGAAATGAATTGCCTGGAACTTGCCTGGTTTTTTAAAAGTTCGTAATAGGCCCGCAGGATACTGTTGCGCTGGCTTAACATGTGCACCGCCTGCGCATGATATTTTGTCTAGTCTATAAACATATTAGTCTTCATATGAAAAGATGCGGTTCACTTCTGTCGTGTCTCGACATAAAACCCTAATTATTTTCTACTCCGATTTATATTACATACTGTTTCGATTTTAACAACTTGACAAAACATTAAGATTTTTATGAAAATGTTAATTTAATATTAATAATTAAACCTGCCGGAATAAGTTATTAAAAAAAAGTGAAAACCGCATCTCGATCCGTCGCGTAGTTAAGAACAATGCAGTCACACAGACAGACACGATAAACGGCTTAATTTATAACATGTAGGTATATTTATAGATATTAGTCGGTCATGTCATGAGTAAGCAAGTTATAAGTCATAGTCATAACTAGCTTCTTCCCGCGACTTCCGTCCCTGTGTACGGCAATAAAACTTTTTTACGAAAAAAAACAACCGACTTCCAAAAAAAAAAACACTACAAAGTGAAAAATTACTTTTAGTTTCGGAAGTCGGTTTCTTTGTTTTTTTATTTTCGTTTTTTGCCACCGACAACTTTTTTTTATTTTTTTTGAAGTCGATTGTTTTTTTTTTTTTGTAAAAATGTTTTGTTTTACCTGATAATTAAGTTACAATGACAGAAACTTATTAGAACATCATCCACATAAACTAAGTGGGAAAAATACGCAATAACTGAAACTAACACAAAAACTACCCACGTAAAGTTTATAAAATATATATGGGACCACCTAGAGAGCATACCCTTTTAAACAGAAAAAGAATTATCAAAATCAGTCCACAATTGAGGGAGAAATCGGTGAACATCCAAACAAAAAATATTTACTCAGCCGAATAAAAAACGTCCTCCTTTGTTGGAAAAGATGCCTATTGTATTAGACAATAGTGTTGCATTCAATTAGTGACCAAAAAATTGGTTTATTTATGTTCGAAAAAATTGTCTGCTCAACAACGCATATAACGCAATGAATGTTGTTGAACTGTCAAAATAAAAACCATTCCTACTGTTAGTTTGTTGATCTGCGCTGACCAGTATTTACTTTCTCTTACAAAAAAAAAACAATTGCACTAATCAAGACTAATGACTAGTTCTTGGACTAATCAAGACTAATAAGTTTAGTTTAGACCAAGGTACAGATTTTCAAGAGCCAATTCTTCTAAATAAAACATAGCTTCCCTTCCTCCAACGCTTATCAACACACTACACCAGCTCCACAGTATCATGACCGTGAATCATTCCTTTGTGATGAAGACATTTCTCTAATTACGACCAATTGCAGTTAATTACCAACTATAGTTAGCAACCGCGGTTCAAACCGTTGACATAATCTCCTGAATTGGAACTAAATTACTTTTGGTTAACGCAAAGGAGGATTCTTCTGGGAATTTGACCTTAACCGCATTTTTGGGGATTGAAAAGTAATGGTGTCTCGGTTCTAAATATTGTGGTATCTTTTTATGACAATTTGGGAATCACTATTAAAATAAATAGGGTCCTGGAACCCAGGGTTGTTCCGGTTTCAGAACCCTATTTATCATTTACCTATCGGGAAAAGTTTTGTTGGAATTTTTATCATTAGAAAATTCTCCGTAACAACTCGGTCTGGATAAGTGCCAATGGGCTTTCATGAGTTAACTGGCGAAATGTGGATGCAATAAAAAGTATTTCTACGAGTGAACGAATTCCTGGAGATTTTTCTATGCTTAGTCCCATAAACAGGGTTATTGGTAATATGTCAACGATTCATCAAGGGGATGTATAAAGTCAAAGTCAAAGTCAAAGCATTTATTTCAAATAGGCCCATAAAAAAGGACTTTTGAACGTCAACATTTACATTAAAAATAGAACTGATTCTAGGCGCCACTTCCAAAAAGTAGTTTCGTATGGAGAAGAAGTGGCAAGAAACTCCACCGTTACTCTTTTAAAATGTTTTACAATATGTTGTATACATTAATTATATTTCTATATGTGAAGACGATGCACCAAGAATAAAAATACTATACCACTATTGGTACAAAAAAATTAAAAATAAAGCAAAGGTATATAAATTAATCACGTGATAGGTACATTGTGATCACATATTTACAAACAATTGTAAAAATATATGATTTTCCTAAAATATTAACTTGGAATAATACAGTGTGTGAGTAAAGTAAAAATAACCATAAAGTAAATTTATAATTTTTTGGTTGCGGATTTGACGAAACATTTCGTGCCGTTTTTTTTTAAAAAATCGTCAAAATATTTTCATTTGTTTTTTCATATGAAACGATTCCTTTTAATAAATAAATAATTAGAACTATGACCACCTCCAAGGTTATTACGGTTAAACATGCCGTTTAGGAGATAATTCGATTTTTCATACTAGCTCCATACATTTTTTTCTTAAAAAAATTATAACTCTACCATTTGTGCACACATTTACTTCATATGACATTTTATAGAACAGTAATGATCAGAAGAAGTCATTTCCAGCAAAAAAAATAACATTTAAGAAATCGAGATCCTATGTCTTCTACAGCCGATTTTCGATCCACCGTGCGTCGTCGGGGTCGATTAAAGTATGCCTTGGTCGGCGAATACTGCTAATGCGGGTTTGAATGTTTGATGCCACAGTCGAAGACTCGCGTTTCATGAACTGTTTTATGGTTGGCATTTTGAGGTCGACGTGAAGATCTATGTTTCGGACGTAGTAAGGGGCACACGTAACCCTTCTGAGGAAACGGTTTTGGAGGGTCTGCATCTTATGGAGATGACGTGGGTGAGCGTGCGCAAATACAACGCAGGCATAGGTCATGATGGGACGGATGACTGCGGTATAAATGCGAAGCTTGCATTTAAGGGACAGTTTACTACGGGCTGTCAGCACGAATTGGAGCCTGCTAAGAGCGAAGGAGGCGCGCGCGCGAACCGCCTTAATATGAGCCTTAAAGGTAAGGTTTTCATCGAGGATCACGCCTAGGTATTTGGCTTGCTTCTCCCAGGGGATCGTCTTACCGTACATAGTGATCGGGCTGGGGCCGACATATTACCAATAACCCTGTCTATTTATTGCCAATACTTTGTTGCCTTCGAATTCATTTTGATAAGTACTGCAGAAGCTGTAACCTGACACGGCTTTAGCATAGAACCTGCGCCAGTCCATTGTAAGTAGACGGTACAATGAATACGAGAAAAAACTTTAATTTGGATAGAGAATATTAGGAAAAACATGTTATCTAGGTGTCAAATCTAGACTGACAAGCCTAGCTAACGAGAAGAAAATTATATAAATGTGAATTCGTTGAATAGGAATAATTTTTGAACTACACGACAAACCGTGT
Source organism: Dasypolia templi (assembly GCA_963555695.1). Taxonomy (NCBI): domain Eukaryota; kingdom Metazoa; phylum Arthropoda; class Insecta; order Lepidoptera; family Noctuidae; genus Dasypolia; species Dasypolia templi. Next base: position 2,792,979 of record OY743137.1, on the reverse strand, counting down.
TTAGTTTATGGTCCTCTTACAGTACTATATTTTAGAAGAAAGGATGTTACTGCATTTTACTTTTAAGTTTTTTATTTGTTGTTTATATTGTCTGTTCTTGAGCATGTGCTAAATAAACATATTATTTTTATGTGTATCCTATTCCTTGTAACCTTTCCAATCATATGTGGGTGGCCTTGTCTGCCGCGGACCACACGGAAGCCTTACCCATTATTATAAAGGCTCTCGTTCACGCAACTAGAAACCAATTTCACATTGAGCGACTTTTTCTAGCGCAGTCTATCTCGCGTTTAAGATATTGAGATCGCTCTGGGCATCTTAGGATTTATGTTGATTTATATCTTGAATTAGCTGTGTATAGTCATTTTCACCTATGTCGATGGGTACATATATGCACTTTAAAAAAACTGTAGATTTTATTTCTGATGTAGAATAGGCAACATCAGACATAATAATATAACATATAACATAATATTATAAAGAGGAATTTTATTGTTTGTTTGTATTGAATAGGCTCCGAAACTACTGGTCCGATTTGAAAAATTGTTTTACAATTAGAAGCCGAAATTATGTCTGATGAACATAGGCAACTTTTTTTTTCGAAATCCACGCGGACGAAGTCGCGGGCGAAGTGCTAGTATTAAATAGGGTAAAAGTGAAATAGTGACGATTTTGAAATATCACTAAGCCCACGTTAGCATGGCAGGCTGGCCAGGCCGGCCAGCCACCTGCTTCTCAGCTGGCGGGCCGCCTCATCCCTCCGCGCCAACGCGGGCTTAAATTACACTCTATTAGGGGTAGGGCAGACTCAGGGTCGCAGGTTATTCTACAGAGAAAACCGTGGCCCTGGCACAGGCAACTGAAGGAACACGGGTGGGTTTTAGTCAGTAAAAGTCTGACACTTCTCCCGCTCCACCCAGAGCGGGAGAAGTCATTTGATGATTTCCCACCCAAAAAAAATAAAAAAAGGGGTAGGGCAGACAAGACTACGTGGAGTCGGTTCTGCAGCAATTCGTTTCTGTCACTAACTATTATAGCACAACATATGGACATTTTAAGACAACATTTTAATTTTAATTTAAGTTTTTAAATGCAATTTTATAGAAATGGCAAAATACCTTAAAATTATTCTTAATGAAATTCTGTCGTCTTCATAGTATGCCAAGTTTGCGAATGTTACGAATGTTACTTTGTCTAGGCCACCTGAAAAGACTATTAAATAATTTGCCGTAATGCCTTACTCAAGTGTTTTTTTTCTTCTTAATTGTGAATAGTCACTAAATAAACAAAAGAATTCCCACGCACAGGATGCAAGCAATTAATAAGTGACACCTCTAACTACACATCTGCTAAATCTGTCGACGAGCCGCCATTTTTTCAGGGTTTCTCAATCATGGGTCGTTGTTGTAACAAATGTTTCTAGCGACCGGCGACCGACCCGGGACACATGGGTATGCGCCTCGGTTCATCTGTGATGTTCATGTGTGGACATAAAAACAGCGACATGGGAGTCAAAAAGGTCTGATTCAATTAAGTTGTGAGAGCGGTGTCATAAAGGTCATTATAGTTCAAATTAGAAGTTGGAGTTGGGTAGCAATTTTGTTTTGCTGTTTTTGTGGTCTAGCTTATCTAATTTAGGGGAGATTTTTTTTTTGAGTTAGTAGGTAATATTTGTATGTACTACCCAGTTAACCGCATGTACAAGGTATCAATTTGACATTAAAGTGAATCCTCAGCTGTAGCCCGCCAAATTAAAATTTTCTTTTTATTTGTTTCACCTAAGAATTTTCATATGAAATGTTCCGAAAAATTCTTGATTATAATTATGGAATAATTGATTTGAAATTTATGATTATTATTCAGTAAATACACTTCGGAGCAAATAAATCGAGCCACTTCCTTTTTCACGCATTATGGTTATTATTTTTGGTATTATGGAACGCATCTATTCGAAACATATATCGCCTAAAAGGGTATTTAATAACCTTTACAATGAGGGTAGTTAGTTGTCAAAATTTCATTTTAATTAAAGTTTAAAGGGTAGAATAAAATTATCGCATTTAATTTGCTTATGACATTTTTATTGTACTCTGTTAAGGAAAGATTAAATTTGAGGTTTTTGTTAATCATACCCATATTACTTGTTATTGTTGTCTTTATCTGTCTGTGTAATCAAAATAACCTGACAAAATGGATACTACACCGACGGAAGCTGCCCAAGTTGTAGCTTTACTTGACGTTGGACACGGACAACGTGAAGTGGCACGCAGACTTCATTTGAGTCGTTCAAAGGTACAGCGGGTATACCGCAGGTATCTGGAGACTGGTGCTTTTGTTCGGCGACCTGGAACTGGCCGACCACGGGCAACAACAGAACGTGACGACCGCTTTATTGCAACCAATTCGTTGCGCGTTACGTGACGTTCGAGGTGAGAAAATTTCTTGTTTATGCATGACAATGCGAGACCTCATACCGCGCAGATCGTTACGGAATACTTGTCTGCGATCGGGATTCAACAAATGGTATGGCCAGCACGAAGTCCCGATTTGAACCCGATCGAACACCTATGGGACGAGCTAAAACGGAGAGTCCGAGCCAGGGTTCCCGCTGTTTCATCCATTCCCGAGCTTAAAGTCGCTGTGCTTGAAGAGTGGGAGAACATACCACAATATGTCATCGTAACTCTGATCAGATCGATGACTAATAGGCTACAAGAATGCATCAGGGCACGGGGGGGTAATACCAGTTATTAAGAATATTTTTTTTGCAATAATTTTGTTTTTTATTGTTTTTATGGACTGTTTTAGCCCTACTAAATTTTCTATTAAAATTACCATTTTTCTTGCAGAGCCAATAACTTATCATTCAATAAGGTTATTATTCAATAATTTACCCTCATTGTTAAGGTTATTAACTTAAGTTTTAGGCGATGTATAGTTCGAATTGATACGTTCCATATTCCCAAAAATATTTACCATTTTACGTGAAAAAAGGTAGTGGCTCGATTTATTTGCTCCCAAGTGTATATCATTCCTTCAGGCGCGAAACGGATTTTGACCAACATTTGGCGTAAAAGAAATCTGCAATTTGCAAAAAACCAAAGTAAATTTTAATTTGGCGGGTTACAGCTGAGGATTCACCTCATATTGTCAGAGCTTTTTTTTGTTAGAGCTTGTGGGTTAGGTATACGCAGAAGGCTTACAACGCTTTGCGCGTGCAACTTAGTAATGCGCTGAGGATATTGTTGGGGCTGCCTCGGTTTTGCAGTGCATCGCGAATGTTTGCGGAAGCGCGAACAGATGGCTTTCATGCCATCATGCGTAAACGGTGTGCATCGATGTTGCGGCGATTCAGGGCTAGCCCGGACAGTATTTTAGCTACACTAGCGGACAAGGTTGATGGATCATTTATCAGGCTCTGGGCTGGCAGACATGTGCGTGCACATATTCATGTGGCCAATTGATAATTAATTATAGTATTTTATGTTATTGTGTTTACTAACATAGGCTAAGTTCAAACTATCACTATGTATATGGATCCCTGGGTCTGAAATAAAAATAATAATTTGAATTTGAATTTAAACTGGAAGTCTGTGGGTCTGTCACACCCAAAAATCTCTGGATGCCCTGCGCATCCAGTATAATAATATCTTCAGGATGATGTTAGGGCTGCCACGTTTCTGTTGGCCATCATTATGCAATCATTCGCAAAAGAACAGTGTCCCTGAACTGCAGAATGCGTGGCAGCCGCAAATAAATCTTGAAGACTGTGGATAATAGGATCTCATCCCTTCTTTGTGGTCCTTAATTAAATCAGTTATTTAGTCATCATTTTTATTTAAATTTTTATTTTCCTTATTATCTCTATTTTTATAATTTAGTTTCTGAATAATGTTTTGTTTAATTGTACTATATGAATCATTATATCCGAAAAAAAATTAAAACATTTTATTTTATTTATGTTTAACAGCACCTATTTTTTGTAGCAGTAAAGGCTGTATTACAAATAAAAGATTCGTAAGCCTGGTATGATAACGTTCCGCTTCAGCTTATGTAATCTCTGTTCTCATGGCCTTACCCCCACACAGACCGACCACACAAGATGTTGTTTTAAATTCCCGATTATTCACACGCTATGTCATTATTCTAATTGAGATGTCTGCTCCCATCATCCTACACAATATCTACACTTAATTATGTTTAAATAGAGTCTACATTACCATGACTAGAGAAATAGTAAGCCGTTTATTCAAGCCTTGGAAGTACAACCTTATTTTAATACTGTAAGGTATATTTCTGTGTGTAGTGTAGTCTTGATGCAGGGTTCCCCATGAGACATGGCTGATGCTATTACTAATTATAACAAATGATGACCAAATTGATTACTTCATTCACTTAAATTGGGTACGTACTTACTTCTAACTCTGTTACGGCCGAACCCAATAACGTATCTATCTCTAATTTTGGCGTATTTTAGATAGAAAAACCTATCAAACCCTAGTTTTAACGTTCCAATGATATGATGTTGATAGTTTGGAGTTACCTAAGTACTGATTAGAAACACCTGGAAGACATAGGTCTTGTTATTTTGTTATCTACCTACATTGTAAGAAGGCTTTCATGGAGATTCTTCTTAGTACTTTTCCTAATACAAAAGTTTAATTATAAAATTAAGTACAACCAAATACTGTGTAAACAAACTTAGCATCTAAATATTTTGCATATACTATGTCAACTTTAACATCTACCCACAAGCTGTTACAAAACTCAAGGTCACCATTTTACGTATTTTTTATATTTACATACCACATACAGATACATACCAAACAAAAATGATATGGTGATGATGATTTTTTTTTAAATTTTTATGAACAAAAAATGTTTGTTTCCAAATAGTGCAAACAATGTTATAAAAAAAGTCTTCAAAAATTGCCAAGTTATAAACGTTTTAAAATAAGTGTTAGACAAGGGCAGCACTATCGTATGAGTGACGTCACAACTATGTAACTTCTTACTAGTGTCGTACATTGTCCGTGCCGCGCGACAAGGACGGAAATAATCCCCTCCAAAAACTTTTAAAACGTGTAGCTTCTTCATATTTACATCGATTTAACAGTTTTTTTTTTCGGTTATCTCATTTTTACTATGCCTTCTTTGAAGTTAGATTATCTTTTCGAACATTTTTAGTATTAGGCACCATACATTTTTGTTTTTATAAGAGCCTGGGGTTACGGAAGTTGAAAGTTTTTTTTTCGTACCTGATATTTGCTGATCAGTTCCTGGCTTTGTTCATACGCCTCAATGCTCTTAAAGTCCAGCTTAGCCCCCTTCTTATTGGCTGGATTGGTTTGCTTCAGGTTATGCTGAGCTATGGTCTCCAAGAACTCCGCTAGAGTCAGGTCGGAGGTGGTCGCAGGAGGATGGGCCATTATGGGGACGGGTGGGCCATCCTTGCCGATGACTGCGCCGATGACGATGTCAGCTTCTAGCATGCAGACAGAACCTGCAATGTGAGGTTTATTTAGAACTTAATTGTTTTAAGGTAAAGAAAGAAACAATGAAAGTATAGTACATTACGATACGTGTGACCTAAGTAGTCCATTATTTGCACTCCGTCCGTCGCCGGGCATTAATAGACTTTCTTAAGTCATGAGTATCGTATACTTCATATTTTTTAGCGTGTGTGGTGATTTAAACCACCATATAAAATGAATGAGTGAATGATGAAATGTGTTGTAAGCATTGTTGAATTTGAATTGATTGCCTAATTAATCTTGTTGATTTATTGGGCAATTAATTCAATGTTACTTTTTGGCCATTTCTCTAATTGATTCTGGGACAATGTCACCACTGTAATCTTCACACAATTTACTTCCTGAGTGGTTCAAATTAAAATCACAGTGTTAAGCACTGTACAAATATGGTTTTCCACAACAACAAACTGTTTAAGATAATATTATTAGCGTTTCTGAAATTGGTTGACGCTTTTTCTACAGAATGAAACTCTCTTTATTCGAAATGCAAACCTACCCCTCTTTTGACATTTGTGTGCTGCGAATTTTTAAGTGTCAAAGAACATTTATAAGCATCTTTAGTTGTTTCCTAGCCGTTCCCCGCGGTTTCACCCGCATAAATCATGATCCCGAGGGACTATCGGGATAAAAAGTACTCTATGTGTTAATCAAGGTTAAAAACTATCTGTGTGCCAAATTTCATCCAAATCTGTTCAGTAGATTTTGCGTGAAAGAGTAACAAACATCCATCCATACTAACAAACTTTCGCGTTTATAATATAAGTAGGATTATTATGCATCTGTGAAGTTAGCCGCACGGTGCACGGTATGAAAATGGACTTCTTAAGTCACAGAAAAGCGTGACTTAAGTGCGGGTTTAGGTCAACATAATATTTAAAATAAACAGAACAAACAACAGTCAGTCAACTAGTGAAACAAACTGTCTTGGGGTACCCATAAACAGAAGTTATCTGGCATAATCCAGTTATACTAGTAGTCAAGCTTAGCTCAGCATGTTTTTATACCATTCCGTTGTAACCAGGGACTCGAACTGTCACCGTAGTACCTAAGTGATTTTAACACAGTTTTAAAAGAAACACATTTATTAATGTCAAATATATATAAATGTTACAGAACCAAAGTGTTACCTTCCAAATGTGTTAATAAGTGTAACAGAAATAATCAGTTTAAGGTATAATTGCACGGTACCTACCGCAATAACGCCTGCAGGTCAGACAGACGCGGCGTTGCCAAAATAATCGCAATCCAGTCGGGATTGGGGCTATTTTGGCAACGCCACGTTTACCCGTTACCACTGTTTTATATATGTTACAGATATATTACTGTTACACTTTTGTAAGTGTTGTGGTTGAAAAATTTATAAGTGTTACATTTTTGATACTGTTTTCAATTCAAAATGTCACACTTATAATTCTGAAACCTATAATGGAGGTGTTTTTACCCGTTTCCGATTAGAACGAGCTTCCCTTTGTTAGAACACTAAGTCTACTGCTGAACTTAAGCGAAACAATAAGCACTCTTCCAGTTTCAAGAGGAATACTATGGCATAATCACCATAATTTGCTAACTGAAATGTGTCAGTTTTTTGCTATTGAACCACGTACCTACTGGTCCTCGTCTAGATGAAATCCCGTAGTTGTCTTGTACGACTCCCATTATTGAATTAGAAAAGTAACCTAGTCTTTGCCAGAAAACACAGAAAACCGTCTAAAATAACTAGGTTTCTACAGTTATTCACCTTAGAAATAATTCTCAATGTAACTAAATAGTCTTATTACAAAACAACCAACACCTACATACATATTAATTGTATTTACGTTACAAATTCTGGCAACCGGAACTTTTGTAAGCAATCCTATTTGCATATTATTGTTTCAAACGATTCGCGCGCACTGCACAAAGATTAACAAATAAATGGAGTAATAACAATTTGAACTAAATAAAGAGGAATGCCCATTTTTCACCTGAGAATGTATAGAAATGAAATAAATCTTAAAAAACAGCTAATTAAATTTTATATTAACTACGCTTATCACAATGTTAAAAGAAACGCAGGATTTTTTTTAAATTTTGTTTTTGTTATGCTTATTCTACTTCAAGGGTAAACATATTAGCATGTTTTGAACGCATCTCAACCACCATTTTTAACAACGTTCCATTTTACACACTGCTACTTGACTTTATTCAACTCTGTTTCTGAGTTTCATACATTATTTTACGTTTTATTTACTCAGTACGTATTTCTTTATTAGTAAATGTATAATACAGATTATTTAAAAATAAATGAATAATTAAATTAATGAATCATGCAATATGTAATTGAATTAGGACGATTGAAACGTATTTTTTGACGTTTGACATTTAATGCTCGACACTCAATATAAATTGACAATCATCGAGAGTCTAAGCAGTGACATAAGGAAAGCTGATTTTAAGGAATTCACAAAGTAAAAAAGACGTTTTAGAACATAGATATAAATTATTAAGTAAGTATTACTATTTTAGACTAAACTTCGAGTGTTAAATAATTCGTTCTAGCACATTTATTTCTATAAAACGGCAAATCCTAACCTAAAAAGTAACATTAATATTTTTGGACTTCGTAGCGTTTCAATTGTGAAAATAACCATATGACATTATTTTCTAATCTTACAGGTAGTGTTTCTACTATACCTTATAACTATACATAAACTTTGATTATCAGGTTTTGAAATGTATGGGAAGTGGGCATTGTTCTTTGAACAAAAGACATCTGTGCAATCATTAAGTAGACAGTCTCGACGAAATTTATACTAATAAAAGCTGATAAGTTTTTTTTTTTATGAACGTGCTAATTTCGGGAACAAACAGTCTGATTTGAAAAAGAAATGTTTTTGCATTTGACAGCCCAATTCTCGAAGTTATAGGCTATTTAATTAACACCACAATACGACGACGCTAGGGGGTCGAGAGAGTTCCATAAAAATGGACTGTTATTTTAGTATAATATTGAGTACCTATCTCACGACTTATACGCGAATGAAGTCGCGTGTAAGAGCTAGTATGCACATACTAGCTACATACTAGCTCTAGTACACTATATTAGTGATGCGCAAGCATTTGTTAAATGAGAGATGCTTGTCTTTCGTAACATCATACGTTCTAATGACGATGCAGACTGTGACGAAAGTGCTTTTTTGCAATACTCGTTGATCAACGTCGTGTTAATTATTTTAGTCCTGGTTTTTGGGGCTGTATTATAAAATGTTAAAGCTATTATTGTTTCAGGATGAAAAAGGCATGGAATTATAGTGAATGAATAACACAGTCCCTTCTTTGAAACGTAACAATGATCGCTTTATACGCTTTTTTCTCTTCGTATACGGCTTCCGATCTAGTTTCAAACCTGCAAATCTCAAGTTAGCTTTTGTGAACGAAAAATTGGCAACAACGTAAATTACGGAAACAGTATGCAATGATTTGAAGATGAATAATTGTAATAATGGCAGGGTATGTAAGTTGATGAGTTCTCCATTCATGACGTTACTCTGTGGTTCCACGAACGTGTGAAGCCCAAATCTGTCATAACGTTAATTGTTATAAATTATTCTGTTCCATGAAGTGGCAATGTTGGGAATAAGAGCTATTCCTGATGATGATGTGTGGTGTGAGTCATAAACTTACGGCACTTTCTCATAAAGAACTGGAATCTGTTGTTGCAATGTAGACAAACTGATTCATCCGTCTATTTTCTTTTTAATCTAGATAATTATGTTTGAGTTTGACTACTGATGTAAATACCTACCTTTAAGTCTGGAGAGTGTTTTAAAGTAAATTATTTTATTTCTGTAAGTAGGTTTTGTTAAAACACTTTTACACGTCAACCCTATTTTAAAAACAAGATGAGGTCGGCGTTTACTATGTGACTACTCTGAGAAGAAAGGCCGAAACCAACTCAGAGATCAAAATCTCTTTTGAAATCCAGACATAATCTTGGTCAGATCATGTGGATTGATGTCTGAAATGGCCTTTCGACGAAAGAACCACACATATTGAGTGCACCTGTCCAGTCAGTGCTCGCTTTTGTCAGTAATCGTGCACCTCAAATAAAAACTTAAGGAGCTCAACGATTCGACGAACAATACCAAAGAAATGACATGAATGTGGGTAGGCCGCATAAATCACTCAAAGATTTCAGTAGATTTCAACAACTTAAATATTCAAACAAAGATAATAAAAATAATAAATAATATTTTTATTATCTTTGTTTGAATATTAAAAAAAAAAACAAACAAAGAACCCGTAATAAAACTAGTAGTAAAATATTATCAACATAAATTAGTACCTAACGCAAACTAAAGCAATTAATAAAAACCTTTTACCGCTTACTCCTTTAACTTACAACACCCCCCAAACTTCTAGTGTTGCCACACTCAATCAATTCACATTACTCATATACTAACAACCGGCTTCTCTCTCTTTCTACCACCATACATATGCTGCTAGTATTTCTAGTAGCGGAATGCAGCTTTATTGGTTATAATACGAGCATAAGTGTAAGGTATTTACTTCTCATTTCATTTTATGAGCTGCAATTAAGCTGAACTATTCGGTGACTAATGTCTTTATTGGTTACAGTCTTGGTAATCGGTTTGAAATGATCAATCACTCACTGTAATTTAAGCAATTGTAAAAAAAAGGGGCACGCACAAGAAATACACATACACTGACGGCCTTCTTCTCATTGAGGTAAGCAGAAACCACAGGACGCCACCTGCTACAATCATTACATCTTCCTTTTGCCTCGTTTACGTTCATAAATCCGTACCCTAATTGCGTAATACACAATCAATCGGAATATGAATCGTTTTGAAACAGATTGCTAATCCATTGCTTCATACGTTCGATAAAACAATCTGCACAACAATTTAAACGCAATGAATGTTATTGAACTGTCAAAATACAACAGAATAATCGTAATCGTTTACGAAAATGTGTTACGCAATTAGGCTGTGGTCACACACGCGCGCCATTTGCGAATACTACGCAAAATCAACATTATGCTTCTGTGTTTCGTTCTCGAGATTAGATTATATACACTTGTAGTCACACATACAATGTCGCCACTAATGCACTAAGTTCAAAGATGTGGGTACACTGACACTTCTCTATAGATTTACTGTGTTCAATACCTCATTCACATTCCAGTGCTCCGCCACTTTGTATTTCTATTATTGCGTAAAAGTTTTTATCGACAGTTTAGTGTTTTTTTGTGTTTATCAACGAAAAATGCCGAAGAGGAAACGTTATGACAAGGATTCATTGAGTTATATTAAGAAGAAAATTAAGAAGTTGGAAATAAAACGGTTAAAAGGACGCCGTAGATCTTCATCATCATCGGTTTCTGAGCGGATGTTATCAAAACCTCAAGGTACTTAATGTTTGCGTTTTATTACGGATAATTTGTATAGTTTTGTGGATTAACGTTACAACGTACGAGTTGTAACTTATCCTTTTTTCAAACTCGGGTATACGATGCAACGCCTTGAGTTCATCTTACCCGCTGTGTCTGTACGTGTGGTTACATGTATCTAAATATTACCTGTTTAGGTTTCTGAATAAAACCACGTAGCAACTCATGCATTTACTATACTTGGGTTCACGATGTAACGCTTAAGAGTTCATCTTACCCGTAAAACATTTGAATAAAATCTGTTATTACCTGTTAAGGTACTTACCCACAGTCATGCGTAGCTATGCATAGATTTACATTTAAAATGTAAATTATTTTATGAACATAACTTTCGTTACAGTGTATTGGATTGCACAACAAATATTGTTCCGTTTCCTAACGGGAATGGTATAGCAATTTATTATTTTCGATTCATCGATCACTAATTCGATTCCAAATATCGCAATTACGCAATCGGAGAATAATCAAAACCTACCGGTGGACCTTGATGAGCCGGTACCATCGACTATCGCATCATGCTTTGGGGTCACTGATGGTGTCAAATGTACCTAAAGCGAGACAAGAGCCTCCTTCCCAGCCAACGGCTGAACAGGCTAACGCTGCTGAAAAGGAGGATCAGCATTATGATTTAGACGAAACCGTGTTGGAAATATTGGGGACTGATCCATTTATCACGAGATCTTACGGTAAAAATTTTCAGAAGGACTTAGCCGTACGCTATGAATTCATAGCCACTTCTGGTCTGACAAAAGAACTCCGTAAGGAGCTCTTAGAATCTCATTTGCCTCCAGATAATTGTAAGCTGTTAGACTCACTATCGCTTAACCCAGAAATTAAGGCGGCGGTCACCGACGTTATAGTGAAGCGAGATACAGTTATGCAGACAAAACAGAAGCAGATAGGCAGTGGTTTTGCATGTCTAAGTAAAGCTATCTCTATTCTTTTGTCTAAAGAAACAAAAGATCCAGACATCTTGTGCGACTGTCTACATAATGATTCTGTCACCAGGCGGAATTTTATCCTCGCTGTGCTGCAAAAAGATTTGAAAGATCAGATGCTGCTGATCTGAAATAGATAGCTTACTCTTTGGTCAGGAGCTCGCTGACACGTTGAAAACGGCTAATGCTATAAATAAGTCAGGAGCTGAGCTGAAGTCTGCTCCGCCACCCAAAGTTTTAGCAAACAAGGCAAGGCCTCCATCATCCAACAGGAATTTAAACTGGAAGGCTCCAGCCCTGTACCGCAGACCGATGGGGCCTCGGAGAACGAAGGAGTCTGGACCCTCGACGAGGCAACAACACGCGCAGTCATCCAGAGGCTCACGTCCGAGCAACGGCCGCAACCGTCAATAGACAATACGGTACATTTTGCCGGCAGGCTTTGTAGTTTTTGTCAGTTTTTGCAAATAACATCGGACCAAACTGTACAGTCATGGATAAAGAGTTATGAAATTCCTTTCGCACAAACTCCATTCCAGATTAATATGCCACCGTCAAAAATAAATATATTCCCATAAAGAAGAATGTGATTTCGACCAGGCTGTAGATACATTATTGGCTATAGGTGCTGTTTCAATGTGAACCTTGCAATGGCCAATTCATTTCTAATGTATTCTTGGTGCCGAAACCAAACGGCAAAACTCGCCTAATTCTAAATTAAAAATATAAATAATTGAATGCATTTATAAATACAAAGCATTTTAAATTAGAAGACCGTCGAACAATAATTAAGCCTATCTCAAAAGATTGTTTTATGTCGACAATCGATCTTAAAGATGCATATTTTTTAATTAAAATTCACGAGAATTCTAAAAAGTAGGTACTTAGGATTTAAATGGAAAAGTATTTTTTTTGAATTTAATGTTCTGCCGTTTGATATCAATACCGCGCCCTACGTTTTTACTAAAATCATGAAACCTGTTGGCAAATCATTAAGATGTACTGGTAATTTGTCAACAATGACGATTGATTTATGCCTTGTATCACATTGCTATAGCGATTGTCTTGATAATGTTGAAATTACAAAGATATTTCTTTGTTGTTTGGGCTTCATCATAAATGAATGTAAAAGTTGTCTGATCCCTAGTAATTCATGTAGATATTTAGGTTTTTTCATTGATTCTAATACAATGGAAATTAGCTTGACTGCTGAATAACGTGAAAAGATAAACAAGGAATTGTTAAAATTTAAAAACCTCAATAGATGTAAAATTAGGAATTTTGCTCGTTTAGTAGGACTTTTAACATCTGCTTGCTGCCATTGAATATGGCTGGATGTATGTATACTAAAGAGTTTGGGAGATGTAAATTCTTAAATCTGAAAGGCGATGATAATTATGAAAAGTTCATGACCATTCCCTCTACTTTAGATTCAGATTTTGATTGGTGGATAAATTTCATTAATAAATCTGTTTGCAAAATTAAATTTGATAAATATCATTTAGAAATTCAGTCTGACGCCTCAACTACGGGATGGGGTGTAGCTTGTGCGGGGCAAACGGCGCGCGGTAGTTGGAGTCAAGAGGAAAGAAATCAGCGTATTAATTATTTAATATTTATGGCTGCTTTCATTGGTCTTAATTCTTTTTTGCAAAAAGTTTTCGTCTGTCAAATTATTTTACGAATTGACAATACGACAGCGATTTCTTACATAAATCGCATGGGAGGTGTGCAGTTTCCCCATTTACCCAAACTTACCAAAAATATATGGCAATGGTGTGAGGCTCGCAACCTCTTTGTTTCTGCTCTGTGTATCCCATCAATCGAGAATAGTATAGCCGATGCTGAATCGAGACGAGTTCACCCCGACATTGAATGGGAATTATCAGTTTCCCTTTCAGCAAATAATGAAATATTTCGGTGAGCCTGATATAGATATGTTTGCTACCCGTATAAAAAATCCGATAAATACGTATCATGGCACAAAGATCCTGACGCATATAATATTAACGCGTTTTCATTATGTTGGTCCGAATGGTATTTTTACGGTTTTCCTCCATTCGCAATTATTCTCAAAACACTACGGATGATTATTAGTGATAGAGCTAGAGGAATGAATACTAGTCGTCCCCGGCTTGGCCGTCACAGCCATGCAACCGGCAAATACACAAGCGGATTACCCTGGTTGCCGGAGTATTGTGCGGAAATCTCTACTGAGAAGAAGTATTCCTCCTGCATCAATTCACATCATGTTGGCCTCCCTCTCGGAAAGTTCCATCAAACAATACTTGTTTGAATTTTTTTAATATTTTTAGTAAGAAATACAACGTTAATACCGAGGCCTCCATACCGAAGATTATTTATTTTTTTACTGATTTATTTGAATCTGGTGCTCAATTTGGTACTCTGAACAGTTGCAGGTCAGCAATGTCTTTAATTTTAGGTCATCAAGTTAGTAAAGATGATCGGGTAAAAATATTATTTAAAGGGTTATTTAGACTTCGGCCGCCCTTGCCCAAATACGATTTAACGTGGGATACTTCATTAGTTATAGAAACATAAGTTACTTGGGTACCTAATGATAATTTGCCGTTAGATAAAATAACATGGAAATTCTACTTGCACAGCCCACAGGGTTCAAACCCTATCAAATTAAAGTCGAGAATATTAGTACATTACCTAATGAAATGTCTATTAAGATCCCTGATTTAATAAAAACATCCTGTGTAAAATCTAAACAGCCAATGCTGATACTATCATACTTTCGGGAAAGGCCCAAATTATGCCCTGCAAAATTATTAATTGAATACTTACGAGGAACCGAATCGTTGCGTAACAATCACACCTTTCTTTTTATTAGTACCAAAAAGCCACATATTAAAGTTTGTGCTAAACACTTAGTAGGTGGATAAAGAGGTACTCTTTATCCACCTACTAAGTGAGAGTCCTCTACAGAGTGTAGAGGTCAGTGGAATCGATGTTACCGAATTTTCTGCTTACAGTTCTAGACATGCCAGTACTTCTCGAGCTCATAAAATGGCCGGATAGTCTTGCGCTTCCACAAAATTTGCCAAGTTTTATAACAGGACAATATCAAATGATTCTAGAAACATATTTACTAGTAGTATTTTAATTGCTGATAATTCATATATAACTAACATGATTATTTTTAAGTAATTAACTTATCCTAAGTAAAATGACTAAGATTGTGATAAATATTATATTTACATGCATTCCTATGTAATCAGCTGTGATTAAATTTATTTTTATTTCTGTTGTCGAATACTTTTGGTCCTTTCAATATTTATTGATGAACCTAACACCTATTCATTTCACAAAAAAAACTCTCAATATCTACAAGTGTATATAATCTAATCTCGAGAACGAAACACAGAAGCATAATTAATGATTAAACGAACTAATTCTAATTAATGATTACCTGTAAGTGAGGTTCTATCATAATTATGTGAGGTGTTTCGTTCGAAGAGATTAGTATCCCGCCCTCCCTAATTTAACGCCCTAAATTGTGAAATGAATATGTTATCTCTAAACTAAATGAGGTATTGAACACAGTAAATCTATAGAGGAGTGTCAGTGTACCCACATCTTTTTTTTTTCTCTCTCTTTGAACTTAGTGCATTAGTGGCGACATTGTATGTGTGACTACAAGTGTATATAATATAATCTCGAGAACGAAACACAGAAGCATAATGTTGATAGAACTTCACTTACAGGTAAGTTCGTTTAATCATTAATTATTCTTCACAATGAAAAACAAAAAGAACTGCGAAGCCAAAAAGGCTGTCTATATATATAAATATCTGAGCATAATGCTAAAGGTTGTTGATTTCCTTTTTATCAGACGATAACGGCAATGTCAAAAATAAGTTTTGTACAATATGTCGTACTTTCTTATTGTGTTTTATAGATTTATTAATTTAATTATTGGATGTAGGAAATACGCAGTAAATGGATATTTATATTAGTATCAACACACACACACACACACGCGTATGTGTGTTAGGGTGCATTCCGAGTTAGATCATAATCGTTCACATCGATAATTTGCGTTGCGATTTAGATATCATGATTATGACAGCTGAGAGCTGACAACAATTCGCTAACAGTGATATTATTAAAGGGCATGGTCGGCGTTATCGCAAGATGGCGCATGTCATGACGTCATCTATGACGATTCACGAGTCATCGTTATCGCGCTCACGCTAACTCGGAACGGGTGTTAGCGCGCTCAAATCGATTACAGCTCAATTCGGAATGCGGCCTTAATAAAACGGACACACTTTTATATTATTTATTTAAATTACAATTATAACACCTTCACAGACTAATCAAATGCGATGTTTTATGTAACAATGTTTTAGAGCGAATTTCACCAATGAAACCGAACGCGATCATTACCTAAGCTGAGTGCTCTCAGCTTCACTGGCGAAATCAGCCCTAAGTAGGTACACAAATATATCCTAATATTATAAAGAGGAAAGATTTGATTGTTTGTTTTGAATAGGCTCCGAAACTACTGGACCGATTTGAAAAATTGTTTTACCATTAGAAACCGAAATTATGTTGAACATTGGCAATTTTTTTTTCGAAATCCACGCGGACGAAGTCGCGGGTAAAGTGCTAGTTTCCAATAAAATGACCGCTAGCAAAATTACGAAGTACTAAGATAACAATTATTGAAAATGACTACGTGAGTCTTCTCTGTGTTTAGTACCTATTCTGGCGTATGGCACTCGTGGGTTGCAGCGGAAAGTCTGCGTCAGATGGTACACCTTGTGTTGTCATCTGACATTTCGCTGAGCTGAGGCTCTTTTGGCATTACTATCTTTGTTTTCTGTTTTTTTAGTTTTAAGGTGTATTTTTGTTGTGTTATTATGCCAATAAACGCATTTTTCTTTCTTTTTCTAAGTATTTTTTTTGTTAGGTACTGAAATAATAATTTAAGGCAATAGTCATACTCACTTGTTAAAGTAGCTTGTAGGTATGTTTTGTTATTGACGGCATGCGCCCAGGAAATTGTTGTTAAGTTCTTCATTGGTTCTTCATCTGACCTCACCACAATGGCTGCAAAAAAGACAATTTATTACCTTTTCTACAAAAACGGTAGATAGTACCTAGATTTTTTTTCAATTGTTTTTATGGCAACACTAAAACCAAACGTCATGACATGAATATTGTCATGAAAGTGAATGAATACAAGGACGTGTATTGTTTGTTTATCAATCGCTGTGAAGTAATTAAAGAGTGAAGATACAGTTTTACAAACCAGATCTTTTAATTTCTGTAGTTCGCTCTCAAAACTTTCAGTATTGAATGTTAAACACTAGTTTTCTATTTAATTTAGAACACTTAACCAAAGAACATAACCTTCACGCACTGTTGTAAAACACTACTATTTCGCTAGCTGCTAATGGCGCTAGTTGTCTACAAAGAGTAATGATTTTTCCTTGAATTATTTTACTTCCTAATTTCGCCACCCGCAAATCCGACATTGTTTGTATTTTTTTAATGCCAACTATGAGTTATTGTTACATTGGAGTTCCAGGCTTTTAAGATTTGATCAATACCCATCTATATAAATAAAACAAAGTCGGGTTGGTTAGTTACACCATTTGTAAGTTACCAAGAACGGCTGGACCGATTTTTATGATCTTTGAAATGTTGGATTTTTCTCCGCCCCGAACAGCAGACTAAGTAAAATAAAATAAACATCACGCTTGTAATCCCAGAAGGATTAGGCAGAGGTGTACCTATAGTACACCCACGTTTCGCCAGTTATGTGTAAGTCCCATGTAATCGGGGGCAAGCCTATAAGAGCAAAATGCACGAAAAAATAATAATAAAGAAAACATTCTGAAGCAGTACGAAGTTTGCCGGGTCAGTTATTTCCCAATCTAATAACAATATGCTCTACGTCCGATATCGTTTTAAATTTGTTCACGCCGGCTAGGCGGCTCGGCTGTGAGCTTTTGTTTGATTGGAGACCTAGGCTTTTAAGAATCTGATCAATATTCACTAATTATATTTGCATAGAAAGCTATTTGTAGCCAATTAAAATAAAACGCCTAAGTAAGTCAAGGAATTGCAGAATATTAGAGACTGGCTCGTAGTTTACGCCATTCGCAAATGGCACGGCGGCGCTACCCATAAAACTTAACTACGCTACTGCTTAGTCTTATAAGTTAATGGCTTTCGCCTTCACCTCGCCACCTTGGAGGTCGGAAGTTATCCCATGGAAATGAATCACCGAGATAAAAAGTATCTTAATTGTTATTCCAGGTTAAAGGCTAACATAAAAAAAACAACTCTAATGATACTACTAAAGTTTCTAATAATAGAATTCAATTAAGATTCGAAAGACAAGTAGCGCCATCTTGCATCCTAAAGCAATTGTGACCGTCTAAAGTTAATGTGTTTTCCCTTGGGAACAGTACTTTTTTCTGGAGAAAAGGTAGCCTATGTCCTTTTCTGTACCCCTGACAACGTATATGCAAAATTTTGTGATGATCAGTTCAGTGGTTTAAGCGTGAAAAGGTAACAAACAAACAAAATTACCTAATTAGCAGTTAAGATTTCTAAGAATTTATGAATGATCTAAATTAATTTGCTGTACACTTAATATTTTTCACATTCCTGCACTCTAAAGTTTTAAACTACTCTAAAATCTAAAATGATCGAAGATTAGATTGAAAATGATTGCAATTAACAGTAAAATGAAACGTGTTGTCATAATAAATTTCGTTTGAAGTAGGAACTGGCGGGACTTTATGGCGCGAAATAAACGTTTGATGTTTTTACTGGAAAGCGAATTTTATTGCGAGTGCATTCCTCCATTACGGTCTTAATTTGCTGCATTGGTACTGGCATAAACGCGATTTAGGAGAACGGACGGGGTTTTATTAGGATATATTCTGTAAAAATATCAGTGTGAAAAGTGGAACTTGAAGTGAGCTTGGAACGAGCTGTCAATTGGGAAGGCAACTGTCCAAATGGCGCTGTCGTAGCTAGTTCCCAAAATAAGCTTATTCTGCAAGGCGTGAGGTGGTTTATATTTTTTTTTCGAAAATGGCTTTTTGCTGTGTTTAGTAAATGCCCGGAAATTGGAGTCTACTATTTTACGAATTACTCTAAATTAAGAAGATTGTGGCTTAGAGCTATTCGTAGTGAATTATTTTAATAAAATAGAGTTTCATGTCACGTCCGAAACATTTTGATGAAAGTGATTACGAAGAAATGTTTGTAATTCTGACACTTTCCATTACAATTAAATATTGATTTATATTAAAATCACCGGAAATAACGAAATTGTGAAATCAGACCACACTCATGAATGAACAATCATGAGTGTGGTCTGATTTCACTAACTACACTTAGGTTAATATTTATAAAGACTCAACGTTAAACTCTTGACTTGAGCTCTCCCAGTCTCAAATGGCACTGTTTACTCTTTCTTTATTTAGTCTTCTATCATTAATCCAATTTACCTTTCCTATTAGCATACAACTACACACACATTATTTACCTATTTCATTACCAAACATATCTGCAATTTAAAGTTAAGATATCCAAACCACGCCGGTTTCGCAACCTGTCTGTGGTTAGTCTTGTATCTGGTGCAAACGTTTGCGAATACTTTGATCTACAGTCTGAACGGAAGCCCCGCTCATATATGAGTCATTTCGACAGAATCCAGCAGAAATTGGGTTATCTTTGTATAAATATTGGCTTAAACCGTTTCTGAGATGTTTGCAGTGTGAGATTTCGTTAGATGACTAACTTTAATGACTAACTTTTATGTTTGTGTTTAAAAACCATCATTGCAAAGCTAGTAAAGCTTTCATTACAATTTTAATTATCATGAAGTACAAGACTGCTGCTTATGAATGTTACTTGATTTGATAATTTATAAAGAAAATCTACACTATTAAAAATATTCAAAAAAGTAATGTTATTTCAAAGAAGGTATAGTAAAAATGTCATGGTAGTTTTACACGCTATAAAAGTTTTTGGAGGGTATTATTCCTTTCCTTGTAGCGAGGTACGGACAATGTATGGCGCTAGTATGAAGTTACATATTCGTGACGTCACTTCAATGATAGTGCTGTCCTTGTCTAACACTTATTGAAAACGTTTCTAACTTAGTAATTTTAATGTGTCGCGTCGCGCCTGTTTTGCGGGAACCTTTAATCATTTCTAACGTAACGATATTATTGTGGACTTTCACGTCCACATCAAGGAAAAAATGTAAGAAGACGCTTTTAAATGTCTGTCCAAGATAACTTTATAACGTGCACGTATGATGTTCACGGGAACGTCGACGAACAATCGTGGCGTTAAAATTTATAAAAGCGCAGAATAGGTACTTAATATCACAAGTGATTGCTGCGATCATAATATGAGACAGTAAGTTGTGTACATATACTAAACGTTCATGTTGTTCAAGTCAATAAAATGGAAAAATGGAGAAATCTCGGCATGTCATAAATTTGAGCGCCTGATAAAATTAAATAGCAATATTTTGTGAATGTTTATTGCTACAAACATTTTTGCAGGACAAGGTTTTCAGTTTTTTTTTTGTTAAATCTATTTCCTTTTATCTTGTGTACCCTATCTACCTATTGGTAAAATATAACGTTAAAATCTAAAATATAATAATCATTTGAATCGTAATTGTTTTCTCTAACTGTAATTTAAAAGGATCATCAACAAAAATACATACCTGTCACAGCCAAAATGAACAGACGAATCATATTTTTTTGTATTTTATTATTTTTTTCACTCAAAGAGTTTATCTAATGTTCTTGACAATGTTCGCGACCGTCCCGTGGTTGACTGGCGTACCCTAGCACCTGTTTATTATAAAATTGGCCAATCAAACTGACGACTTGATTGCTTCTAAAGTGCTTTTGAGATGGTACGGCTACCAAGGACAATGATGACGTTCCTAGGTGGGTTAGGAAGCGTTTATAGTGATAACAGACGCACCTATCATGTGTTGCTAGCGTGCATCGTGGCTGCACTTCCTGTAGGAGAATAAGATGAACATAGATGGTTTATAGAAGGGCCATATTCTCCACTACTCTGGAGTAGACAGCCTCTTTTATGTTACTGAACGAAGATATTAAACAAGCCTGTTCTGTACCTGTGGGTAAAGCCCACAGGTGCACAGGTGCAGGTGCAGGCGCAGCTCAGGTTCGCCGAACCAATAAACCTGCTCAGATGGAGACTACAGATGATTTCGCCCTGCTTGCGTTGCATGGCAAGTATATGTAGAAACGAAAGTAATGGATGACAGATTCTAGAAATATTTCTATGGCGCTATGTCAAAATTCGTTTGGTCCAGCAGACGGGTCGTTGAGCTCCCTAAAATAGGGTTGAGCTACACTATGACTAATACATGCACGCGGTCTGTTGGGACAGGTCAACTCGAAGCTGCAATGGCTCTTTCTTCAAAAGGCGCTTCCAGACATGGCCCTGAATTGTCAGACTCGCATAAAATCCTATTATTATAATGTTAGAACGTTATTAAGAGACCTCTGAGTTTGTTTCGGCATTTCACAGGGATCAGTCCGCTAGGAAATTCCGGGGCCATCTAGTTTTAAAATACTGACGTGTAAAAGTGTCCTCTAATATCTCCTCCTCCTTGCGTCGTATTCCTCAATGCTGAGGGTTGTGACCTCCCTTCAGTATCACCTTCTCTCGGATGATCTTTCTTCATCTGTTTCTGTCTCTGGCTGTATGAAGGGCGCTGTGGACTGTGGTGTCAAGGGCGGTGCGGATCTGGACCATCGTATTGGGCTGCATCCACGAGGTCTTTTCCCATCCACCTCTATGATCTACTTACAGAAATATACATTTTACCGCCATTCCCAATAAGTGTATGTTTCAAATCACACTCAATTCATCTTTAAGTTCCATTCTTCTCCAGCAGTAAAACCACTTCGTTGCTGGGCGATCTCTTCTTAGAAGTCTAGCCTAATTTATAGTGTCGTACCTAATATTCTCAGACGAAATTCTATTTATCCTCTGCCTGATAGGAGACATCCTACATGAATACGTAACCTACCGTTACGTAAAGGTATGTATTTCTTCAATGTATCTTGTGTGAATTCATCCTATTTGTTATCCGTATCTTTTACTAGTTGGCGGTTATCTCAATTTATCGACTAGGTTCATCCAGTTCATATCTGAACGACGTATAGGTAAACGTGTATGTTAAAAAGTAAGTAATCAACATCTGAGAGCGAATACTTTATTGTGATTATCCGTTCCTTTTCTTGGAAGCTGCTGCTTAGGTGCTGGAAGATTTGCCTTTACCAGTTGACCTTATTGGTGATGTTTTTCAGAAAGGTCGAATGCGTAGTACTCTCAACCGGCGCTCATGTATGACCAGATATATGAACGTAAACGAGGCAAAAGGAGTATGTAAGGATCGTAGCAGGTGGCGCTCTGTGGTTTCTGCCTACCCCCATGGGAAGAAGGCGTGAGTTTATGTATGTGTATGTATGTGTAGTTTCAGAATCCTAACGTACTCTTGTGCGATACACATTAAAACTTCTATGAAAACAATTGATTGTCATACCACCGATAATTGGCTAAGACGCTGCAAATACTGCATTACTTAGTTAATGTAAATGGCGACAAAAAAAAAATATGAGATAAAAGATTTCAGATCAAATCTGTAAATTTAGACTAAACCAATTCATTCGACATAAAACTCTAAATCGTCCATCAGGTCACACACTTACTTCCTCACACGTAACAACACATTTAGCACTTTACTCCCTTTTGATAGGAGTCACTACAGTTGCAAATTTAGCTATGTCACTCGTGATTGGCTGTGCAGTCTACAATGTCAACCGTGAAGTCCCCAAGATGAGGTGATAGGTAATAAGAAGTAGCAGGATGTGGTATTGTGTTGCAGTTCTTAGAACTAGGCGTGGTCTGTGCTCTAGACTCTTGCTAGGATTGTGTTGAAAGCAACACAATTCTAGCAAGAGTCTAGAGCACAGATTGTCGTAAGTAAAATAAAAACAGTGCTAATGCTGAGCTTGAGGTACTGGGTTCAGTTTCCAGACCAGGCAGGGTTATTGGGTTTATCAATCAGTTATTTCTCAGCCCGGTTTGGATTTTTGTCCGGTTGATGGCAATAGACTCGCCCCTAATTAGAACTACATGAGATTTAAACGTTACTGACGAAATGTTGATAGATAACAAGACTTTGCCTAACCCTTTGGGGATTACAGGCGTGATGTTTTTATTTTTAACTCAACTAAATGATAAATTACAATATAAAAGCTAACACTAATATATATATATACCTAATGTAAAAATGTATAATAAAAAAGGGGGACAGAGCTCGTGGGGCATCAAAAAATGATGGTTTTTTTAGTATATATCTTGTTTTTTTTTTTGTTTCTTTTCATAAAGTTCCGTCTAATTTCTATTTATTAAATTCCAAGCGTCAAACTGGAAAAGAGTACCTACTTTACGTTAAGGAATTTAGGCACTCTGCGGATCCCGATCTATTTATTTATTGATTTATAAATTTATTTATTTCTGAGTACATGGTACATTAAGATCTTAATATAAATGAACAGCTTCACATATACTACCGTTGCCGGTGTAGAAATAATAAATTAAAATTAAAGTGATATAATCACCCCAATAAAAACGAAAAATAATAATTAGATTTAATTAAAAATGTTTTTTTTTAAATTACAATGCATTTTATGAATAGAATGTCACAACTAACTTATTATATAATGTCAAACACTTCAAATTTTTTTTTTTTAATATATAAATTAAAAATAAAAACTCAATAAACACACACATAACGTATTAATACAATGAAATATGAAAATTTATAATTAAAGAATTCGTTCAGTGAATAGAAACAGTTGTCTAAAAGCCAGGCAAAATTTGTCTTTCTGAATTTAGTAGTGGGTAGCACTCTAATACAGCGGGGTAAATTGTTATTATTTTGATAGCTATGCAATTGGAATTCCTGCTATACAAATGCAGTCTCTGTCTAGGTGCAAGTAATTTATTTGGGCTTCTACTATTAACTCTTATAGAAATGTGCTCATACATTGGGAACATGTGCGAATACCTTTTTTATAAATAAACAAATTTCAAAAATGTAAAGACAAGGAAGTGGAAGAATTTTAAGCGCTCTATACATATATTGGCTTACAATGCTCTAAATATTCTGCTCCATACACAGCTCTGACACATTTTTTTTTGCGCTATTAATGCTCTGTTTACATCTACTGAATTACCCCATATCACGAGTCCGTAACACAGCACTGATGAAACATAGCCATGGTATACATTGAGGGCTGTTTCTTTACCGGCTATTAGTCTCAGTTTTCGAAGAGCAAAGACAAATTTATCAAGACGAGTGCAGTTTAATTAATTAAGGATTTCATGTTATTCGATTCTTTTTGACGATTTACCGTTCTTCGATTGCTAAACCGTCAATTGTTTCAAACACATCCATCTTAACAAATAACTGGACTTTTGTCACTTCACCATAAACACAAAACGAATGAAACAGTCAAATATAACCTAAAACTTCATTCATAACGGAGGATAAAACTCGAACTGGCTCTCAAAGAAGCAGATAACTTTATTCCTCCGTTCGAGACTTTATTCGACCGTTAACTACTATCTGACCATTGAAAAACTGATAATCTTGCTATCTATGGAATAAAGTCTATCTGGTTGTTTATCTGACGATTGAAAATCGGCCCTTAGTTTCTTGTTTTCTAATGAAAGTGATTCGATTTCACGATGAGCGTTGTTTAAATCTATCAATAATAGATCAAACCTTTCTTGTAATTTTAATACGTGTTGTTCATCGTTGTTATCGGGTAGACTGGTTGTTTCGTCAAGAGTCTCATTCAATATTCCGCTACTATTGGAGTCAGATTTTGTCCGCGTACGACGGAACGTAATGTTGTCCAACTTGCCAAAGACAGAAAGTTCACTAGTAGGTTTTGTTTTATTAACTTCTCGGTAATAGTTGATTCAAAATTTCTATCATTCCAAAAAGACAATCGGATGACGAGATTCGAATCCGCGTCACGTGCCGTAGTGAGGCATACGTTGTGACTAACAGGCCACCGTGTCGGTTATTAGACTGTTGTAATTAGCGTTACCTTTCTAGTAAAAAAATACGTTGGTCGTAATGACTGTCATTTAAAATATTTTCTTCCAGCAACTGTCACATCTATTTTTTTTTTCCTTCGAAAACACCTATTTGAACTATCATAGATTGTTATAAAGCACAGTGTTATTATTTTAATATAGATTTTAGCTCAACTATGGAAGATATATAAATGTTATTATTAAGTATATAGTGGATATTATTTTCCGTTAACACACTTTTTTTTTTTTTTGGGTGGGAAATCATCAAATGACTTCTCCCGCTCTGGGTGGAGCGGGAGGGCGTGTCAGACTTTTACTGACTAAAACCCACCCATGTTCCTTCAATTGCCTGTGCCAGGGCCACGGTTTTCTCTGTAGAATAACCCGCGACCCTGAGGCGTCGGCCCTATCGGACCCCGTCACTTTGTGCTGACATCTCTTTGAGGCGCGCGTGGAACACCACGCGCCATCGACCCGGGCCTGGTCCTTACCGGACGGCGAGCTACCCATTGCTCGCCGTCCGCAAGCCCGCGCCTACGGTGGCCGGGAATCTGCAGGCGACTCCCGACGCCCAGGGCGTCTCCTTCCGATAACACACTGGATACATTGTTTTATTCACTTTAGTCGTATATTAGTCACTTATTAGTTCAATATTATATTTTTTAAACAATGTTTAACTGGAGCACAAAGTTTGCGTGACGACTCAACGTTCCGTTTTCTCTCCGTTCCGTTATCTAGCTTTGACAGTTTACCAGAGCCTTTGCCAGTCAATTATTTTATACTGTATCCCGGTTTGGGGCGGAACCTACAAAACCTCCTAACTTAAAGTTGAGAGAGCTCAAAGAGCGATCTTGAAAGACATGCACTTTAAGCGCAGGGACCTTTTGACCTATGAGCTTTATTCAGAAACCAAAGTATTGACTGTGAGACAGCTTTTTGTGATACACACTGTGCTGCGAAAAAACTACGCTACATCTGGTTCTTGAAAAGCTGAAAAGACGCAAAGGGACTCCTGAGTGTGAAATAGTCCAACGCCGTTCAAAGTTTGCACGCCGACAGTATGCGGCAACTAGCTCTCGTCTGTATAATAAAATAAATAAAACTTTTCCCCATATACTCCCTGTCTAAACACGCAGTTAAAATAAAACTTACAAATTGGTTGCAGAAGTTAACGTCTGACGAAACCGAGAATCTTATTACAATTGTCTCCCAATGGAACTAATACCTACTGTATTTTAATGTGACTCTTATGTACAATAGCTATTTAATCCTTGTACTTATGAATGTTATTTTGAAATGTACAAAATAAAACAATTTTATTTATGTATTTTTAATATTTTTATTCGCTTCATAAACCTGTTTTAGCTGTCGAACGGTTTCGTCTCTTTCTGCCAAACTTCATTTTAACTTGACAGAAAGGGACAAAAGAGTACGACGACTTCGTCAGCGAAGCGTGTCTACTTCCATACATTTCTATCAGCCGTTATCTAAGTAGTCACCCTTTCGTAGACATCATCATCGTTTCAGCCGACAGACGTCCACTGCTGGACATAGGCATCCCCCAAGCACTGCCACTTCGAACGGTTCTGTGCTTCCTACATCCAGCGGATTCCTACGGCGTTAACAAGATCATCAGTCCAGCTTGTGGGAGGCCTTCCAACGCTTCGTCTCCAGGTACGCGGTCGCCACTCAAGAACCTTTGGGTCCCATCGGCCATCTGTTCTGCGAGGAATGTGCCCTGCCCACTGCCACTTAAGTTTTGCAATTCTTCGGGTTATGTCGGTCACCTTGGTTCTCTTCATTTCTGATTCGACCAGGTAGGGAAAATCCAAAGATAACCCTCTCCTTTGCCCTATGGTAGCCTTCTAATAATGCCCATTGTGATTACGTTCAGTATCATAAGTCATCACTGGCAACACACACTGGTCAGACACTGCGGTATGTGGGACGAGAAGACATAGTTTGTTGTGGCCCTTAGGTGTGTGCTACATACTAAGTCAATGTTCGGGTCGGATTGATTCGGCACGTCATGTCGACCCGAACATAATTATCTGTAGCCCTTACTTTTATAGCAATCCACGTTATTCTCAAATATTTCCTTAGGACATAGAAAGAAAAGAAAGAAAGAAAAGAACGTTTATTTACGGTAAACATGACGCAGTGATCGAACACAAACACCAAAGAGAACAAATCGGGGGAAAATATACGTCACATCCACGCAAAACGGCCATCGCTCAGCTTAATGCTACGACCCTATGCGAGACAGAGCCCCACAGAGCACATGTCTCGCATTCTTCAATAGAGGCAAAATGTGAAATGAAACCAAAAAAGTAATTATTCAACTATCTTTTTTTTATATTTTCCAAAATACCTATTACTTTTTGTAATATTATCTTAATTATTTAACATTTACATTACCAGCCACGGTATCAAAGTATTTTTGTCTCAATGTAGGTTATAGTCAACATTTTTACAATCACAGACAACATACATACATACATAATCAGCCTATTATGTTCCCACTGCTGGGACACAGGCCTTCTCTCTGTGAGAGGAAGACACAGACCACACATGACCACAATTAAATTTTACTAGAAAACAATATTATACTGAGTACCACACATTGAACTGTAGACCACATAATAATGTTAGCGCCATTGCGGTGGGTTTTTATTATTTAATACGACCACATTATTACTGAAAATGGAGTTTCATTTACATAATTTTGGATAACTTTTATCAGGCGCTTTTTTTTTGGTACGGTCGAACACTATTGGTTTCTTAGATTTAATAACATTATTATTTACAAAATAACATTAATTAATACTTACACTATTGTCATTTATAAAAATATTATAAGAAAATAATGCGTTAGTTTGTTACAAAAATATCTCTGCTTTATTTGATTTCACTGCACATAAATTACAGTAAAATTATGTATAAAAAGTAAGGCAAAAACTCTACCTTTAGTTAATAAAAAGCAAAGGTACGTACAGTGAAGATATTACATTCTATGTCATTTGCTTAAATTACATTAAAAACAATATCTTTGACTATCACAAAATTCAATGAGCCTTTATTTATAGTTACTACAAGAATAATTTTATTTCCTATTTGACTGTTGTGATACTCGAAATGGAAAATCTGTTTTAATTACTAAAATCTATTATTATTATTTTGTTTTGATAAACTTTAAATCTCTTTGGTCTGAAACTAATAATAGATTATAATTCTATATTATGTTATAGTTATTATCACAAATATTAAAATACTTTTTTGTTTATATTACAAAAATAACAAAAAATATACAGGGTGGAAGGGACATCGACGCACAACCGGTCATGGACTCAGTACATGATTCTGAAACCCCTTGCGTTGACATTTTGTGTCGGTTATTTAAATACAAAATGATCTGCCATACATTTTGACCGCGTAGGTATTGCACTTTTCTATGGACCAGCATTTTTTTTTTATAACCGACAAAAATTTCGAGGGTTCAGAGTCATGCACTGAGTCCATGTTACCCGGTTGTGCGTCGATGTCCCTTCCACCCTGTATTAATTTTCTGCTACTTTTAAAAACTGTTTTATTTGTGATTATAATTATTGTTTTTAAATCCTATTAAAACTAACATGGCAACGTTTAGAAATATTAACAAAAAGCTATTCTTTTATTACACCCATACTGTCAATATCACAGGAATTCCTGATACGCATAAGTATTTCTTACAAAATATAAATTTATTTCAAGAGAAGTTCATCCGCAGGTTGGTCAGTGCTGTTATTATGAATCCAAACAAAAAAAAGATTTCGAAACACTGGTATAAGTATCGTTTTTTTATTATTATTTCTGGACGGAGTAACATTAATGTGCCAATTTATTTAAAAATGTTTATTTTGTTTATGGTTGGCCCAACTCGTTTTTAGTAATAATTAAGAACTTTATCTCGGCCCACGTACACCATATCTTTTTACTCATAATTGTACAAAACACGAGTCTATCGATCGTTTAAAAACTTACAAAAAATACCATTTTAAATTTGCTAAAATGACAATTTTTTTAACGTACATTTGAATGTTACGACCTTTCATAGATCTACGTTCCATTTGAGTATGTACACAAACTAATATAACATTCATATAGGGTTGAGCTTTAATTCGGATTCGTCTTTCGCATTTTCGTATACACACTCCTTTTTCAAATACTGTGGCTTTCTTGCCCAGCAGGTTGCTATGGTAACGAGGGCTGCGAACACGAGGGCGGCGCAGGCGCAGACGGTTCCGCCCCAATCGAAGATGGCGCGCACATATCGAAGCTCAGCGATTACTTGTGCGTCCATCTTCACATTCTGTTCTACCCAGAGTATTGGGAAGAGCATTCGTGGTACGTTTTGGTAGAGACTGTGGACATAGAAAACACAAAATAAGATTATGGTCAGGTTAGAGTATAAGGCAATGCATATCATGCAGCCTCATTATGATGAGGATGTGGCATGAAACGCCATGTCTCCCGCGCAATAAGCTAGTTGACATTTCTGAGAAACCAATTAGTAATGTTCGTTGTGGTTCCTTTACCTCAAAAATTAATATTTCAGCGTATATTGTAACAGAACCATTTATTGTTATAACAAGGCAAGTAATTTTAGTTTAGATTGTCGTAACGGGGCATTCTGTCAATGAGTGTTCTTCCTTTCCAGTCGATACCTTTCGTCCGTCCAACCGTAATGTAAAAGAAACTTTACGTCTGCCGTTTAAATTTTGTTTATAGGTATTTACAATTTAAAACTTTGTCCTGGAAGTTGTGACGTGTCGCGCTCTAGCGGGTTGCATAACGCACTAACAGTACGTAGGCTTTGATTTTGACAGTTCTTCAACGATCATTGCGTTGTTGAGCACAATGATGTACCTTTAAATGCGCTACCTGCGCTCAATATTGGCAAGATAAAAGCAAGGTAATTGCCTGACTTGAAACAATCTTGCTGCTGCATGTTCATTGCGCCAATGAACATGCAGCAGCTAGTGACATGTAGTAGTGTCTAGTAACACAACAAATTATGTATGTTCATCTCTTTCTAACACAGGTGGGTCTTTCCTTTTCTTCGCACATTGTATGATTGTGTATATAGAATAGTACGTAGCAACATTCATGGCTTACGCTGTTTTTGAGTGCTAATGTTCCTTTTTTTTGTGTATGGCATCTCGTAGTTGACCTTGAGAGGTCGTGACTACTTAACCGGACTATCCTGTGGCTGCCTTAAGCGGACTCAAAGCCTCCAGCCAGGGGCGTAAAACTACTTACATTACTAAGCGAACGCTCGCTAAGGGCACCCCCTGTGGGGTACGGACCTCGGCTTAGGGCATCGCTGACGGGAGGACAGCAAGATGGGACAGGCTGGATCTGGATTATATAATTA
Organism: Dasypolia templi; assembly: GCA_963555695.1. Classification (NCBI taxonomy): domain Eukaryota; kingdom Metazoa; phylum Arthropoda; class Insecta; order Lepidoptera; family Noctuidae; genus Dasypolia; species Dasypolia templi. The sequence goes on along the minus strand of OY743137.1, from coordinate 2,762,469 downwards.
TTATCTGGGGAATTTAAAGCTTCAGGCTCAGCTACGGCGCGGGCTGGCACTTCGTCGAGTAAGGGTCGGGGGGGATAGCTAATGTTCCTTTTGTTTGTTTGGCATCTCGCAGATCAACCTATGCGGTTGTCGTCTGCTTAAGCGGACTTGCCTGTGGTTGCCCTAATAAATTAAGGCCTCCAGCCAGGACTTAAACTTAAATACAAACTAAAAACTAAGCGACAACGCTAAGGGCACCCCCTGTGGGGTACGGACCTCGGCTTAGGGCGTCGCTGGAAGAGGGCAGCAAATGACTAGCTGGATCAGGATTGGTATTATTTAGGGACGAATTTAAAGCTACAGGCTCAGCGGCGCGGGCTGGCTCGAGCAAGGGTCGGGAGGGGATGGCTAATGTTCCTGTATGACGCGTCTATTTATACATAATCAGCCTATTGTGTCCCCACTGCTGGGACGCAGGCCTCCTCTCTGTGAGAGGGAGTGGCCCGTAATCCACCACGCGGGCCCAGTGCGGGTTGGTCGATACCACATGTCTTCGAATTTTTGGTTCTTAGACTGCCGGTTTCCTCTTGATGTTTTCCTTCACCGTTTTGAGAGCAGTGGTGATGAAATAATTTACAAAAAGTAAAGCGCCTGTCTGGGTTTGAACCTACGACCTACAAGTCGTAAGTCGCGGCCGTTACTACTGGGCCACCACTGCTCTTCTACGACCTACAGTCGAGAGGCAGTGGCCTATTTACAATGAATTTGAAATTTCCGTTAAAACGATTCAGATTGTGGTTAATAGTGTGTTACTCAAGTAGGGTGCAGATTCGCGTTCAAAGTCACGAGACCAATGTCTTTATTTTACTCAATGATTTCTCAAAACAGTTAAAGTATTTAAAGTATTTATTTATTTCTACGTTTACAAAATTTTTACACATTAAATATAGGCTAGTTAATTATTCTAAAATCATAATTACGTTTTTTTTTATAATTTTAGCATAAAACCATCCGCAATACAAACTGCACAAGGTATGTTACTTACTGTAAATTAGCCTATTACAGTGAGGTATCCTATTACCAAAGAGTAAAGAGCCTTTATAAAACATAAAGCCGGTTAAAAGAAGAAACGGCAAATGCCATCCGTAAAACGATATTGGTAAAACAGTTTTAGACTTGCATGTGATTAAATTAAATTACTAAATTTGTCTTAACAGGCAAAGCGAACCTTTTATATAACAGAAAGTGTAGTTTTTGGTATGGGTTAGTTATTTAATTCGTAATAATAAATTACCACAAACTGAGAAATTTCCATGTAAATAAATCAGTTTTTTTATTGTCGTTGTGACATGACCATAAAAAATGTAAAAGTAGGTTTTTTACAAGTAATGTTTTTATAAGAAGTAAAAAGTTTGCCATCTCTGGTCAAGTGATAGATCAATGTTGTTTTTTTTGTAGATCTGTACCCTAATTGCGTAACACACAATCAATCGGAATCTGAATCGTTTTGAAACAGATTGCTAATCCATTGCTTTATAAGTTCAATAAGAAATTCTGCTCAACAATGTAAATAACGCAATTAATGTAGTTGAACTGTCAAAATCAAACAGTTGCTACGCAATTAGGCTGCTGGATTTAATTTATTCAGGCGGAACGAGTTTATATTTAAGTATCTAAGCAATGCGATCTCGCAATGATAGCTATCATTGCGAGATCGCATTGCTAATATTAATAATTTCTTTCAGCAAGTTGTCAATTGAAATCAAAATCATAACAATCCTCTTTTGGGCAGTCGTGTTAAAAATATGATACGCGTGTAGGTTCCATTCTAGATGAGTTAGCTTAGTAAGTCTCGAATAATATAGGCAGACTGCCTCGTTGGTCTAGTGGTCGCAAGAGCTACTGCTGAGCATGAGGTCCTGGGTTCGATTCCCAGGTCGGGTAAAATGTTATTGAGTTTTTCTATCTAGAATTTCTCAGTAGCAGCCCGGAGTCTGGATTTGTGCCTGGTTGATGGCAATAGGCTCGCCCCCTATTACATGGGATTTAAACATAACTGGCGAAATGTGGGTGTACTATAGGTACACCTCTGCCCAACCCTTCGGGGAAACAATCGGGGCGTGATGTTATGTATGTATGTAATATAGGCAATTAGAAACTTACTTAACGTTGTCACTTGGTTCCAAATACATATTGAGCTGGAACCTGGCTGCCACATCCAGTGGGACGCCAAGTTTCTAGAAAAATAAAAAAAGCATGGTTAAGATATGTCTCTTCGTTCTTTTTCCAAACCTATGCCAGAAATCGTCCTGTACATGGTTCCAATGAGTTTTACAAGCATTTTTACGGACATAATTTGATGTTACAATTCTTAAAGCCTCAATTAGACGATGCAAGTTTCATGCTCGTGACATAAAATAATATGGAACCAACAAATTATTTGCATCGTCTAAACGCTGTTGTTACTTTACATCTTGTAGATGTAACGTAACTTTTATTGTTGCTTTAGCTTAAGGTATGCCACAGACAATTAAATAACACCGGAAAAAAAAAACATCCGCCTCGTTTTGGCACGGACGTCATCCTATTTCCTTACAATGCATTGACATAAAGCTCTTGCTCGATAATGCTTCGCTAAGTGAGGTCACTCCCCAAATAAGACTTAAGCATCTTTCTATTGTGAATCAAATGTGCCAGTATCAGAAATTGCATGGTTTCATACTTACAGGCTCAACAGCAAAGTAGAAAGAATGAGCTTCAGGATCTGGTTGCATGCCGTTCACGAGCTCCCGGAGCTGTGCGTCACCGTGCAGGAAGTGCGGGAGCGACAGGAAGGCGGGCGAGCCGTACCGACATGCCGACACGTTCATGACGCCGCTCCATGCGCACTCGCCGTTGCAAAAACACGTGTTGGATGGTGAGGTAGTCGCTGGAAAAGAAGATAATGGAAGAAATGCTCAGTAACCCTTCGTTGCTGTACATAACTATGGAATACAGATATATGATAAACAGTGACTGCAGTCTGAGCACACGTTTGCACTGGATTTACAACTCTCGGTGTTGAGCAGAGCGTTGAGAATCTAACAGAGTCCAGAATCCCGGTGCGTCGAAAAAACACACTGTTGGATTTTCAAATCTCGGCGCTGAGCAGAGCGTTGAAAATCCAGTGTGCGATAGAATCCATCCGCGATATTTTTGGTATGAGCCCCGATTCAACTTTGTAACGAGCACAATGCAATGTTTTGTGGCTGCACATAATCCACAGAATATAACAACGTCCACGGTTTCTATAACCGAGTAGTATTATAAAGAATTATGTATTGTAGTAACATGGTACTTAGCATGGACGAATAAAAAAGTCGGACAGATTTTCGCCAACAAAAAGTGTGTCACTCCAGTCGGCCAGCTCGCTGCACGTCCAGGCCCCGGCACGCACGCATCCACACATACTAGGCCATTACAAACGACAACACTCACTCATAAACGGGACAAACACCCATATTCTCACAACTCGGACGAGTAGAATTCAAGGCGTCCCTCGGAAGACCTACAAATCCAGTATCCAGTAGTAGACGTCAAATTAAGGAAATTATGAGGTCACTCGAATAATTGTGAGTCGAGTTGATACGTCAATAAACTCCTCAAAAGACATAATAAGAATCAAATAAAATACGCCTGATAAGGTAAGAACTCCCTTGTTGACTACCTCAAGGAAGCCTGAAGGTAGATACCGTAGGTAAAGTACGTATCTTATATATGACAGTTGGTTCCTCAACTCAAACTCACCACGACTGAGGAAACTGTTTGACATGAGGCGTGAGATTACAACTATGAATATCAAACCACCTAAGTGAGGTTGAGTCAAGTCGAGGAAATCATGAGGTTTTGACTTAGATTAAGGGTGTTAGTTTAGTCTTAGCGGAGGTCCGTCCGACTTTTTCTGTTCGTCCAAGGATGGTAGATAATAGTCCCAGTACCTTCTGAAGTTGTACTCATTCTTCTGAATACGGTTACATGGAATTTTTGTCGGTAGTAATCCGACGCATCCCTCCAGCTTTTCCAGAAATAAGTATGGCATAAAATAAAGCTTTAAAACAAAAACAACATCGTTTTAACTCACAATTATCGAAGCTTCTCTGCGTGAGTGCATACTTGTTGTACAGCAGCCCGTCTTGCTCCCCACTGTCCACATACTCCATGTTCACAGTTCTGCACAGGTCTGGCACGAACATCGGTAGCGTGGAGTCTTCGGTCAGGTTGCGAGCTATGAACTCTCCGGCGCTGCCTGAAAGCTGGAAAGTAAATGTTTTATGTGAATAATGAGCTCGAACATTCGTGTAAACGTAACGATTTAGAGTCTGAACTCAGATGGGTGCGTGTGAGAGTGTGGCTGCTATTCCACTCCTTTGTGTGTCATGATATCCTGTTCTTAATGGGTCTGAATGGGTTCCAAGTAGATTTTTGCCTCGTATCTATTGGTCCCGCTTCCGCCGGAGAAGACCTCGATAACAATGATCAAGAAATTACGCTATTGGCGACTTAAGAATGAGCCAAAGTTTTTCACGATATAGTCTCCTTAGATAGGTAAGTACCTACTGGCATTGTTTAGTATAGTTCATGATATAGCAGTGGTGGCCCAGTGGTAACGGTGCCGACCTACGAGTTGTAGGTCATGAGTTCGAACCCAAGCAGGCGCTTTACTTTGTGTAAATAATATAATCACCACTGCTCTCAAAACGGTGAAGGAAAACATCGTGAGGAAACCGGCATGTCCTAGAACCAAAAATTCGAAGACATGTGACATCTACCAACCCGCACTGAACCCGCGTGGTGGATTACGGCTCACTACCTCTCATAGAGAGGAGGCCTGTGCCCCAGCAGTGGGAACGTTATAGGCTGATTATGCTATGATATCTAGCATTAACAATTTTTCTACCGTTGAATGGACAAACTAATGCTACAGTCAAAGAAGACTTTTTTTGTGAAACAGTGAAATGTATCTACTATTTATATACAAATTATTTACTTACTTTAGAACACTCCCCGTCGTAGTACGGGATGTGGTCCTCATAGTTCCACCTAAGGATCTGTCCAGGGAGGGTGCCGCTCAACTGCCCCGTTGATACCTCCATGTAGCCGTCTGTCTCCAAAGAGTTGTTCCTCTGAAACATTACACAAGAATGGTTAGTCATTTTTTAGAAATAAAAACTAGCTAGTTTTCTATAGTGTAATAATAACATTGATTGATTAATTTGAGTTGGGAAAAATCGAGAAACGATTTTTAGCAAGAATCAGACAAATTACGTCCCATGCTCCTTTGGCAGACGGCCTCGCCACCAACCTTACTGACTCCCCACTTAACACAAACTATTCTCGTGCCTCAAGATTCAAGCATATTCCAAGTGTTAGCTTAGGCATCTTAATATTTTGGATTCGAGGAGATTGGTTTGATTTTAACATGGTGTGATCCACAAGTTCCACAAACTTTCATTAAAAATCAAACACACTCACCTCGTAAAACCAACCAAACTTATCAACAGGCGGGGCTCCTCCCGTGGTACTGGCAGGTAGACTCTTCGCCAGGTCTAGTAGTGGGTCCTCATAGCCATCGAACAGCAGTTCCTTTGCCAGCTTGGAGACCGCTATGTTCTGGTTGAACATCGAGAGACCCATAGACAGACCCTTTTGTTGCAGGAAGCCCCAGAATCTGGAGCGGTATACTGCTGACTGAAAGTTAACATATAAAGGTTATTAAATGCTGTGGTCTTAAGGATGTATATTGCATGCTCGCTAGTGTTGTGAATACTTAGTCTAATCCAACATATGCAGATATGGTTCAATAAATTTCTTTTTCCTACTAATTTTGACTTGTGAAGTGATATTCTGTGAGCGATATCGTTGATGGAAAAGTTAAAAATCTATGGGACCTGTGCATGAGTTGACTTATACCGAAAAGCTTACGTCAATTCTTCTACTTTATGACTTGGCTTTGACCCTGGCAATAAAGAAACTTTGCAGGCAAGAAGAATGCAAAAACATTTCGTAGTGATACGAGTGTAGTGCTTTGTTTTGCGATAACTTCAACGGAAGCGGTTTACAGGTTCAATGAGAGTTACCTAAAGCTTAGCTGGAAACTATATGGTATAAAATGGAATGTACAGGTAAAGTGGAATTCCACATAACGGGAGAATCACATTTGATATTATTTTGAAATCGTCGTTGATCTAAAATAGTTACGCACACACACCAATGTTTGCAAGGAGTGCAATTATCTAGGCTTGGTTGCAAATGTGAATCATTGGAGCAGGTTACCAACTACAAATATTTGGGTTTAGTCGTTGATGACAGATTTAACTGGGGCTATAACATTGACTTCATATGTGATAAATTGCGAGCAATGCTAGCCAAATTTGCAATAATTAAATACAAAGTTCCTTTTAAATATTACTTAACCTCTATAACGCACTCGCAGAGTCAACAATTTCATATGGAATTACTAGCTATGGCAGAAAGTTTAAAACTTACTTTGATAAAATATATAAACTACAACTTCGTTTATTAAAATTAAAAATACCAAATAAAATAAGGAAAACACTTTATGATGGTGATGACGTAATAGTTTTCTTTAAATATTGTAAAACTTTGCACATACAAAAATACGAAAGTGCTTATTAATAGAACAGTTCACCAACAAAGTACTGCAAATTCGATTCAATCATAGCATAGCAACTAGGATGGCAGCCCAATCAAAACTGGTAGTGGCGAGATACAAGAACTACTATGGGAAACGAACAAACGCTTATTTAATACCTACCCTAATTAATGATGTTCCAACAAAAAATCAATCGGAAATAACAAATAATAATTATAAAATAAATAGAAAAAATTCTTTGATTCTATAAGAAAATGCATCATCCTGTTTAAATTTCATTCAATTAGTTATTACCACTGACGGCATGCCGGGACCGCCGTCATTTTTGTGCTTTGTTAGTTATTATTTCCTAACTACCTCACAATTCAAATAATAATCTACTTTATTACGTTAGTAGTAAGATTGCTTAAAGTGTTTCAACATTCGGACAAACCTATTGAGGTTTTTGTGATGTTTCGGTTTATATTTTGTTATATTCCATAATTAATAAACAATAAAAATAAAAAGTTCTCACAAACATAATTATACCTTATAAGCCTGCATTTGGGTATTCGAACGATTTACCCGAGTTCAGATAAAAAACCACATTGCACCTGAGGACCTAAGACCCCCGAATTCATGAATGAAGAAAAGAAAATACAATTATTTGGCAAATACTAAAAGGCACACAGTTTAAATATAAAGCAGATAAAAAAATATAAAAAAAAACAAATGAGAAGTGGAAAGTGCGATATAATAAATTTGCTGAGAAGTGAGCCACATGGCTGCTCTAAAAACATAACATGCACATGATAGGTACTTACAGCAGCAATAGCATTCAACGTCGTTATATTATCCTGAAGAGTTCCATTCGAGGACTGCTCATCAAAAAACCAACTCCTCTGTGTGCGGTACGCCACAGTGCCGTTGTTGTCATGCCACGTTACATTCACGTGTTTTCTCTTCTCAAGGAAGCGGTATGGACCTGAAAACAAATCAATGAAGTAGGTAAGTTTTATAATGTTGAGAGTAAAGTTTTGAGTATGAAAGTGGATGGTTGTAAGAGTAGAGGGACAATGAATCGATGGATGGACTGCGTGAAAGATGGTGACTGCCGAAATGACGGCTGACAGAGAGGGATGGATGGCTCCGACCACAAATAAATCAGGATAAGGTCAAGTAAATGATAATGGTGATGAGGTAAGTATATTTTTGAAAATCACAATCAAGTCATTTATTCCAACTAGGCTGAAAATCAGCACTTTTTGAACGTCAACATTAAATAAGACAGTCCCCCAAAACGCCCGCCCTTCACCACTTCCTAGTGCTTTAGCTGGGAAGAAGACACAACTGTCTGTTCAGTTATAAGAACTTGATTCAATAGAATAGTAAGTAATTAACATACACACAGAACATTTAAATTAAATTATTTGCTATATGTCAGATCCAATAAACCAACAAAAAACAGAGCTGTAATCAAGCAGTAATAATAAGTGGGCAGTTTGGCTCAACTGATGTTATGTTTCTCAGCAAGGCTATATTTAGAAAAGAAATTGTTACTATTCTATGTGATCAGTACCCTAATAATTAAGTAATGTTTACTTTTATTCTGTTTATTCTAAACGGTTCTTTCTAATAACTAGTAGATTTGTTTAGTAATCTGTGGATAACTTTGTGAACAGTGTATTTGTTAAGTTCTAACCTATTTTTACGTATACACTGTTGTTTGTTGTCCAGTAAATAAATAAATAAATACAAAAAAAATACGTTTTTCAGAACTTAATACCTAAATAAAAGCCTCCAGGAAAAGGCGTGCCCGCTTACATATGAAAAGCTGCATTTGTGCAATATGTTTATATAGCAGTAACTTGAAGTTACAAATGACAAACTAAGACCTTCCAAGTAAAATAAATACTCAAATTACTAATTTCAATAACAAAACCATGGTCAACAAGACCACAAGCAGCACCCGTTAAAGTGCAAAACGCAAAGATCAGCCATTACCCCTCGCAACATATTTGAGGGAAGGAGGCAACCCGACCACCGACGCTACCGCAAGCAGTTACATCTAAGGGAGCATGACGAACTTGCTGCCGGTTGCTCAGGCAAGAATAATATGATCAATTGTCGAGGTCACTAGTTAACCACATATTGCAATACAACTCATTTAAACAACATTGTATTGAGTAGATTATGTCAATAACTGATACTGCTGACTGTATGAGGTCCACGGTTCGATTCCCAGATCCGGCAAAGTGATGTTGGGTTTTTCCAACAGGAATGTCTCAGTAGCGCCTGGAGTCTGGTTTTTTCCCAGTGGATGGCAAATGGCTATCCACCTATTCCATCCAAAAAAAAAATTTGACAAAATATGAGTGTACTAACCCTTCCCTCCCTTCCCTCCCTTCCCTCCCTTCCCTCCCTTCCCTCCCTTCGCTCCCTTCCCTCCCTTCCCTCCCTTCCCTCCCTTCCCTCTCTTCCCTCCCGTACCACACTTCCCTCCCTTCCCTCCCTTCCCTCCCTTCCCTCCCTTCCCTCCCTTCCCTCCCTTCTCCCCTTCCTTCCCTTTCTTTTCCATTTTCTTCCCTTCGTTTTTTTTTTTACTTCTGCCCTTTGGTGATTACAGGCATCATGTTATGTTTAGTAGGTTAGACGAATTCGGGAGAAGTGCAATTGTAAAGCGATGGGTAATTGGGCAAGAATTTCTCACAAATTACGTAGAATCTGTATGGATCTGTAGCAATATTATCGGCCTCAATCAGTATATGATAAATAGATTACTTTGTATTATGTACACTATAAATTACAGATCCATACTCGCTTTAGTAATATAGTTATGCTCTCTGCAACTATCAACAGCGCTGTAAAACGACGCACCGCACCAACTGCTTCGATGTTGCAACATGCTCACCGGACATGCTTACAATGGCAAATTACTGGAGGGATGGGAGGACAGGACAGGGTTAGACCACAAAGTAAAATGGAGCAATTTTCATGAGAAACTTGCCCAATTCCAGCAGCTAAATATGCCGTGGTCCGATAAACTCGCCAGGATGAAGAAAGATGTCACCACCCAAAATAACCAAAATCCGATGTGCCACGCCTGTCTGGGGATCGGGGGTTGTTGCGGAATACCTTAAAAACTGAGGGCGCGGTTTGACAACCGTGAGAATGTAGTAAATAGGAGTCTGCATAGTCTTGTGAAACGCAATCTTATACAAACATTTATAAAAGGAGTAGTTTAAACTAAAAAAATTGATGATAAAACAAAGAAAACATAAAAAACATAACGTCACGCCTGTAATCCCAGAAGGGTTAGGCAGAGGTGTACCTGTATCACCCCCAAATGATAAAATTATGACTACATGAAATATTGTTAGGATAGCGAATAGCATAAACATTTTGTAGATAAAGTAAAAAAAATTCGTACTTTTAATAAAATTCTAAGCAAATAAACTGATCAAAAATAGCTCAAACAAATATTTAACACTTAAAATAAACCTAAATATAATGAAACAGTAGTTTAAGAAACCACAGGAAAAGAATGAACAGCTTCGAAACCTCCATTTCCCTTAAACAATACAAAACAAAGAGCACAATCACTACAAGAGAAATACTAAAGGCTCTGACCATGTCAAAGGTAAGGCAGGAGTGGGTTTTAGCCGGTAAGAGTTCAGCACTGCCCAGACGGGCTCATAAGTGAGGCAATCTGGGCGTAAATGAGGATTTCCCACTGGTTTTTTTAACAAATTAAATACAGACACAATTGATAGATTTACAAAAGAGCCTGTTATCCGCATTGTACATAAACTAGTCTGTTCATTTATTGGTCTAGAGTTCGGTAACAATATGCAATAAATAAACAGACCCGTCTTGTCTACAAATAAATTATGTGCATTGCCGTAATAATAACTCTTGTGCAAAATTGTATTCTTCTAGAACACTAGGGTCTATGTTGTGCGTTGTATGTCAGGGAATTTAAAGATTATTAGCATAAATATCAGTGTTAGTGTGTTTTTGCTGACAAGTTATTGATAAATAATTTATGATATTTATTTTTGTAAGTAGGTTTATACAAACACTTTAACACGTCAATCGTATTTTTTTTTAATATATGAGGTCGGCGTTTTCTATCTGACTATTCTGATGAGATTATAAATCTTCGGCCCGTATTAGTTCAGATGTTTCTCACACAAGTTTTCTTTAACACATTTCTAGAAGAATTCTGCGAATACGTCTGCTATGCCGTAGGGAAATGTGCTTACTTTCATATTTTCATCATCATCATCATCACCATTTCAGCCGAAAGAGGCATCCCCCAAGCACCGCCACTTCTACCGATTCTGTGCTTCCCTCATCCAGCGGATTCATCATTCAGTCATCGGTCCAACTTGTGGGAGTCCTTCAACGCTACGTCTTCCGGTACGCGGTCACCACTCCAGAAACTTTCGGCTCTATCGGCCATCTGTTCCGGGAGCAATGTGCCCTGCCCACTGCCACTGAAGTTTAGCAATTCTTCGGGCTATATCGGTTACCTTGGTTCCCCTGCGGATCTATTCATTTCTGATTCAATCAGGTAGGGAAAGTTAATTCCGTCATCACCCGGCCTTATTGTTTTTGAGGGCCATCCTAATCTCATACAAGCTTAGGAGTGCTTACATCACAACTTTTTAATAAGAATATACTTAACATCAAGCCTGTAATCCCCGACGGGTTAGGCAGAGGTGGACTTATGTAACACCCACATTTTGCCAGTTATGTTCAAAAGTTCCATGTAATAGGGAGCGAGCTTGCCATCAACCGGGCACAAATCCAGACTCGGGGCTGCTACTGAGAAATAGGGATGCTGACTAATATTAGAAATGTTCAAATAAGTAATGTAATTTCAAAGAAGGCATAGTATAATGAGATAATCGAAAAAATATGTATAATCGATGGAAGTAATGGAGAAGCCACATGCTTTAAAAGTTTATGGAGGGCCTTATTCCTGTCCTTGTCGCGCGGTACGAACAACGTATGGCGCTAGTGTGAAGTTACATATTTCTAGGATAGTGCTGTCTTTGTCTAGCAGTTATTGTGAAACGTTTATAACTTGGGTAGCCCTATTGCTGATGTAAAAACCAAATATAACACTTTGCCCGACCTGGGAAACGAACGTAACGTTCGTGACCTCTAGACCAAAGAGACATTCAATATGACAGATTGTTTTAATAAGAAGTACACACGGCTTTACTTACCGAAGATTTACTTACCTAAAAGTGTTACGGAATCATCTAAGTAGTTACTCCCTTAGAAAGGAATTAGGAAGGTATTATAATAATCACTTACCTAACTGCACTAAATCTGGTTTCTCATCTGGAAACCGCTCAGAATTGGTCCAGTTGAAGAAGTAGATGTCGAGGAACAGCGGCACTGTGGGAGCCACCCAGCTGCGGAACGACCGGGAGGTAGGAGTCAGGGCCAGTTCCTGTAACAAAAAAAAAACCTAGGTTAGGAATATTGTGAGGATTCTAATGTAGAAGCATCAATCTATCTCTCAGCATTTTCCGTAACCTTGTTGGAGTCGGCCTGGAGGCCTCCAAGTGTAGAATTCCAGTATTTTACATGGAGTTACAGTGCTCCCAAATTGATAATGCGCACAGAAATATTCGTCACTGTTCGGCAACGGTCGTATTCCCCGAGCGTCGGAAGACGGTATGTATATAGAGTGGTTAAGTGCATTTTCTTCATGCATATTTTAGTAGAATTATGTGTTTTGTGCTAAAAGAGAATAATATTGATTTATCAGTAACGAAAGTTGATTCGATAATTCCATGTTAGTAAATAGCGAGGATAATGACACGATTGCGAATATGCTTCGATATATATATATATATATTCGATATATTTACTTCGTTTTTTTTTTGTAATTTTCAAGTGTCTTGAAAGCTGGTGAAGCTGGTGTTATGATGGAAGAAAATAAGGTTTAAATAACACAAGTTTTATATTAGAAGAAGAAAAAATGGTTTTTAAACTCAGGTTTACATTAAAATCTTAGAAATCTAATCATTAAAATCTCAGTTTTTACAGCACTCATCATTCCACAATAATATTACAATTACAAAAAAAAAAAAACAGAATCAGGGAGTATCTCTATTCCTGATTAAATGATTCGGGTGTTTCCGGGAATACGACAATTAGTGAAGATCTGCATGCGCATTATTAATTTGGGAGCAGTGTACTCCATAACCCAGTAAATCAAAATCAAAATATTACATACATTCTGTAAAACAGTATCGGGAATGGATGATTTGTTTATGGTTCCAAATTATTCTTTTTGTTGTTAGATTGGCACAACTGTTTTCCATTTTGGTGCGGAGTTTGAGTTACACCTGTTATTTAGATTAAATACAGTGCTGTTTTTAGTTAGATCAAATCTAGTGTGTATTGTGAATTTCATATTGGACAAAACATCGAACAAAGTTTGTCTGAAATGTTTACCGTGTTCGGAGTCACTGAAAACGGTACAGAAGGCTAACGTGTTATTGATAAATTCGATTCACCTTATGAATAGAACTTATCAAGAACACGTTCTTATGAGTGGTTCAAAGCATTCAAAAGCGGGCAAGATGTGATGGAAGATTTGCCTCGCTCTAGTAGGCCATCAACGTCTTCATCTGAAGTTAACATCGCAAAAGTGAAGGAAATAGTGCCTGGTAATCCTCATTCAAGTTTCAGAGAGACGACTCTGAACTTTTTGTGTCTCACGAGTCGATCCGTACCATTTTAAATAATCACTCGGGTATGAAATTTGTTTCCGCTCGGCTGGTCCCCAAAGACCTGAATTTTCTCCAACAACTCAATCGCTCGCAAGAATCACTGAGGACATGCTAGAACGAGTCAATTCCGATCCAACATTCATGAAACGCATCGTTACTGGTGACGAGACGTGAGTTTCCGGTTAACGACATTTAATTCTCACAAAGAAATTTACATTTCACTTACATAAGAACAAATTTAAATCTAAAAAACTAGTCATTGGCCTTCGACACTCGGACTTACAATTAATCTACTTAACATATTAATTATGTATTGTTCATTTAAATTAGTTTGATACATTATTTAGGTTTGTTGGTACTCCCAAAATTTTAAATTGTGACACTGTGCGAAACTACCCTGCTTTGAGACAAGGAGCTTACGAGTTTGACATGCAATTTAGTCAACAAGCTTCGGACTGGCGCCTTTCAAGTGAACCGAAACCGAAACCGACCGACATAAAGGAGAATTCGCGGCGAGAACTGAACTCAATTCCGGAAAAAGTGATTAATTTTTTATGTTTGGATTATTCATTGGCGTAAATGTATCGTTTCCGAAGTAGCATCCTTTGAAGGCGAAAAAATACATTTGGATTAATAACTAATATTTTGTGTATTATTGATATTTTCCCAGTAATTTCTTGACAGAGTAGTACTTAAACCTACATGGGCACTTATGAAACGTCAGACGCTAGATGCACGGTTCCAATTGGTCGTTTCCTATCGAGAAGAGCCGACCAGAATCTCCACGATCACTATTTTAAAAATAATTGGTTTTTACAATGTTTTAAAATTACAGTGTTAATTGGTATTGGAGGACATTGTAGGCCTTTCAACCAGTACCAGGTACATAACAAAATAGAAAATGGTCAACAAATCTACTGTCTACAAGGCCTACAACGTTCTCACATTCACAAAATATAAAAGACGAATAAAAGCCTATTTAATCCAAATGACGTAGGTAACGCCATACCACTGTAGATTAGACTGGTTGTCAGACTTTTGGGCTTTATAACTTTTAAAAAGCTAGTAAGGTCAGACTGCCTCGTTGGTCTGAAGATCGCAAGTACGACTGCGAAGCGTGAGGATTTGGTTTCGAGACCCAGGTTGGGCAAAGTATCTTGGATCATGGGTTTTCCGTCAATTGTTAAAAACTCAATACTCAATACTTTATTGCATTCCCTACGTATTTTATAGATAACCAAATAAAAGATCAATATGGACCCTGTCGGGAAAAGCAAAATTTTGTACTATTTCTCAGTATGAGCAGCTGGAGTTTAGATTTATGCCAGGTTAACGGCAATATGCTCGCCCCTATGCAGGTGATAAATAGAATTAAAACATAACTGGCGAAATTTGGGTGTACGTTAGGAACACCTCTGCCTATCCCTTCAGGGAAAACAACGGTGATGTAATGTTAAAAAAAAAACGCGCAATGAAGCGTTCGTAGTTGGGTGAATTTATCTCAATAACAAACTTAAAATTGTAGTTGAATATCTTGTTAGTTACAATTAGTTCTTAGTTTTCTATCCCAACTCATACTGCCTTCCTTGATCACTACGGAACCCTAAAATGAGACCAGCTGTCTACAAGCGGAGCTATGTAAAATCGAGTAATAAGATAGCCCTAATTGGCAATTTTATCTGTAGCCCAAACGAGTGGAAATAGCGAATGTGCTTAAAATCGTCGTCTCAAATTGCCACAATCGCACCCTCCATGTCGCCATGAGATCCTGCCGGAGCTCTGTCCGCTGTACCATATGAACCGCACGACCCCCGCGTAGAGTCTCCGGCAGGAGGAGTTTGGATCCCCTAGAATGGGCAGAAGCTGCTTCAAGGCAGTCCCAGTCTGGGAGCGAAACATCGGAAATGCTCCACGAAGTTGCACCGGCTGTTGAGGATGAGTCCCAGGTATTTCATCGTCGACTCGACGCCGATGTGAACCCCTCCTACTGTTATCTGGGAACCCAACTGTGGCGCGTTCCGAGGACCATGAAAACACATGGCCTCGGACTTGTGCACGGCCATTTCGAGTCCCAATTGCCGGATCCTCTTGACGATTGTCGCAACGCTTGTTCAGCCGTCACCTGGCACGACCTCCCCTGTGCCAGAACCAGCGTGTCATCAGCGTAGCAAACCACGCTGACACCACGAGGGAGGTCGACGCGCAGCACGCAGTCGTAACCGATATCCCACAGAAGCGACCCCATAACCGATCCCTGTGGGACACCGCAGGACATCTCTCGCTGGTTCCACCCTCCCTGGTAACCGGGGTAGATGACGGCCCTGTCCGTCAAATAGGCCTCGACCACGCGACAGAGGTAGGTTGGCATCCGGTGATAACGAAATGCCTCCCTGATGGAACTCCAGGGCAGGGTTTTGATGGCTAAAGACACCGCCAAAATGACCCCACCCCGGGACACAGCATCCCCCATCGTAAGGTCTCGCACGCGTATGATGGCGTCCACCGTAGAGCGCCCCTATGGAAACCAAACTAGATGTCCGCCAAATCCGGCCCCACCCGCACAAGCCGCCCGTTTGCAGTAACTCTTTCAAAGCTTGCCCACCTCGTCAAGCAGAACTGTAGTGCCTCTGGCATGTTCGCTCAGGCGCGTGTTCATAACTTCCATGCTATGGTGAGGAGAAAAACATCGTCGCAATTGGAGAGAACACGATCAAGTCCTAATAGCATTCTGTAGATGTTAGAGAACAAATTTAACTCACTGATAATGAATCACTTCATGCAGGTGTTGGTCAGGCAGGAGTGATTAATTTTATCCGGTGAATATAATATCATGTAAATATTGTTTTTCTGTGAACTTGTATTTCGGTTAAATTGTAACACACTAGTAGTATAGTTTTAATTATTTTTATTGTATCTAACTCCCTAACATAATATGGATCGTTGTTGTCGAACCAAATAAGAATTTTTTTTTTTTTTTTGTGTAAATTGTTTCATCATCGCAGCTGCTCTCAAAACGGTGAAGGCAAACAAGTTCTTTCCCGCGATGTACGTTACTGCGAAAGTTTACTGTCGCGACCGACCACGGTCGCGACGGTCATTGTTGCGAAAGTTCTTGAGATTAGACTGATGTCGGTAAAAAATCCAACTTGGAAGTAGCGCTCGCCGGCCGCTTCCGTGGCAAAGCTCGCTTCGCTCGCTCGGCTCGTTCGCGGTTAGTCACTGTTCTATTTTTTTTTTGTTCCGGGGTGGAAAATCCTCATGGATGTCCTCCGCCTTGGGGCGGGTGGAGGAGTCTGTCAGACTCTTACTGGCTAAAATCCACCCCGGTGCTCCATACCACACCTACGTCAGGGATCGCGGGAACATACGATTCTTCCGCAACCCCGACTGGTGCCGTCCGCCTCGGCGGGCCTCCTCTCGAGTGAGGTGTTTGACTCCCCCCGCAATGTCTAACCTCGGGTTCAGATGTATGGGGGACGGTGGACGTCCCCGAGTCTGTCGCTCCTAGACCAATTTAGGGGGGCTGAACGTGGGCGTTGTCCGCCCTCTACTCCCGGCTCCACGCCCTCTACGCCTGCTGCGGATCAGGAGAGTGGACGAGATATATCTCTCCTTTTCCGCAGCCCAGGACTCCTCACTGCCGAACATCGAATTCACTACGGTCGGCAGCCACAGGTCACTGCCTACTCCCAAGGAGGGCAAAATGAGGGCACGGCGCGGTTCCTACCAAGCGGCACACTTTGCTAGTGTATGCCACGTCGTGTCCTCCCGGCAAGTCCAGTGACTTGCCGGCAAGTCACTGTTCTAACCTAACCTAACTCATTACTTTCGCAACAACGAACGTCGCAATAGTAAACTTTCGCAACAACGTACAGCGCGGTAATGAATTACACTTATGGTTTACACTGCTCCAGACCACCTAGTACCTATATAAATAGTTCATTGTATTCAGATTATGTCCTAATAAATGAACAATCAACTTTTTGCATTCCATCATACGCAATCATTTGACATCATGTCATCGCAATATTGTTGCAAATTAAAAAGCTTATCCTCGATTGATTAATTGTCATTCAAGGAGAGCCGACAGATGTCGCTTATTGATTGATTCGAACATCTAGCCTTAATTAAGAACTATGTTATTTGATATTGGTCAATTGACGGGTCAGAGTCTAAGGCTGGTTCTCAGAGTCGCACTAGGAATAATCAGTCATTAACTTTTTAATTGACACAAAGTGACACAATTGGAAAATGTGGTCAATCTATCATAATATTGACTTATAGCGTTTCAATATTTGCTGATCAATTAAAGTTGATTATCGATTAAAGTAACTAGTAGCACAATTATACCTATAAATTTATGATTTGTTTCTCCAAATTGTCTGTCTGTGTAGTTGTGGTGGTGTGGTATATTTAATGTTTTAACAATTATAAACTAAGTTTTGTAATTTTAGCTTTTTGTATAGTTCAGTCCAGCGGAACACACTATCAGTAGTAATCGCTTCAACAACATTCATTGCGTTATTTACGTTGTTGATTGAGCAGACAAATTTTTCGAACATATGAAGCAATGGATTAGCAATATCCTTCACAATTATTCAGATTGTGATTATTTGTGTGTTACTAGCCCCACAAGTTCTACATTAAGTTCAACTGTTTCATCGATAATTTTATCGTCTTATTTATTATATTTTAAATTAAATTAAAACAATGCACACTTGCCTTTCCAATTTATTTTGGACATTTGCAGAATGGGCGACATCGGCCTGCTTGCCATAATAATAAAAAAAAGAAATATTAAGTGACGTCACAGAGCGAGACAGATTATCTGGAAAAATCAATTGGTTTTAAATGGAATTGACTAAAGATTGACGTCACAAACGTTTGGAACAACACCGAATTAGATCATAAATTTTTCCGCAGTAACTTTTTTTTAGACTATTTTATGATCTCACTTGGTGTTGTTCGTTTTTAGGATTCCGTACACAAAAGATGCCAACGGAACCCTATTACTAAGATTCAGCCGTCCGTCTGTCTGTCAGCGGGCTGTATCTCATAGGTAGGTTTTCGATATCGGAAAACTAGTTAATGAACTTAAATGGAGTTGGGCAGGACCCTGGAAAGGTGCAGTGATGGCAGGAAAAGTACGGCAGTGACCGAGTGGCGTCCAAGGAACGGAAGAGGGAATGTCGGTCGTCCGGCGGCGAGATGGGCGGACGATATTGTTGCCATCGCGGGTAGAACCTGGATGAGGCTGGCATAGGAACGGAGATTGGCACAAAAAAGAAGAGGTCTCGGACAGAGGTCAAGAGAGGAGGAGGTAAAGTCAGGCTGTGGATAATGTATAGGTAAACAGTGGAAATTTTCACGGAGTATATATTTCTATTGCCGCTGTATATTTATTTATTGCAAATAATAAAATAGAAATTAAAATGAAAGGGGGCCTCTTTACAAGATGGGTTTTTTTTGGCATTTTTTGTCTTGTGGTACGGAACCCTTCGTGAGACTCGCACTTCGATTTTTAGGACGTTGATTAAGCAGCTTTTAAACCTTCTTTATAGTGGTGTTTCGACTGCTGTTAACACTGGTTATTTTTATTAATCGGTTTGACTAAAGTCACATCAATTAAGATCACCTAAACCACCACTACAGAAACTAACCATAAAACTTCTAAATAGGCCAATTTTGAAGAATGTAAACATTTGGATCAATCGACAGTACCGACCTCTTGATTGGTACGTTTGCCTCGAAACGCTCTATAGATTGTGTTTTTGTTTCAAAATAAAAATAAAAATATTTTATTTAATATAAACCATGGGCACTAAAGAAACGTCGAAAGCTAGGTGTACGGTTCCAATTGGTCGTTTCTTAAGGAAAAGAGCCGGCAAGAAACTCCACGCTTCCTTTTTAATATATAATTGGCTTGACAAAGTTTTCAAATGAAAGTGTTATTAGGAATGTGAGGACAGTCTAATTCGGTGTAGGCCTGTCAACTAGTACCAGGTAGGTACGCTCTCAATTCACTAAATATTTAAAAATATATATTTAAAAATTCAATGCAAAAAAAAGGTGTCTGAATATCTACGAAAGCTAAATTATGAAGAGACTGAACATCTGATGCATATAACACAATGATTACGTTAGCATTAAACTGTTGGATTGATACTTCACACAGATCAAACACACATATTTCCAAATACTAAACTTCTCATGGACTACACACACTTTCACACACCTCCCACACACCCTCTCTCAATTCATACACTCACACTTCATCCCACACAATGAGAGGTCACGCATTCATACTCTACATATTATTATAATAGCATTAAAAATTTATAAAACCTATGTGTAAAATAACACTAACTGTTACATACCTTGTAAAAAATATTGTTAATGGCTATTATTAGTGTAATATTATCTGAGGGGACTTGCGCTGATAGCCGAAATACAGGTTTTGCCTAGTTCGGCTACAGATGCTTAACTCATTTGTATTAATAACTAGCCTATATTTAATGTGTAAAAAAATTTGTAAAAAATCTAGAAATAAATAAATACTTTAAATACTTTAAATACTTTAAATACTATATTCAATGGATTCACAAAATGCTATACTAACCTTTTATTTATTCTAAATAACTTAACAGTATGGTTAGCAACGCTACTTAAATAAAATGCATGACGTTATATGGCACCTACATGTTTCCAAAATCGTATAACTTTTGTTAAATCCCCAACGATTACCTAATGAATCCTTGCAACTGCAAAAAAAAAAAATGGCGCGTAATACTCTCTCACTAAATCCTCCTACACCCGTTGCTAAGCAACCAGATATGCCCGCCCTATCACATTGGACTTCAAACGCAGATAGAAGCCAGACGGACAAAGCTAACATTTCCATGTCGAAGCTTTGATAACAAGCTTTGTGTAAGCCTTTCAGACTCAGTCCGTATGTGAATCCATTCGTACTCGTAAAATTATAATGTTGAGGCGTTTTCTCTGTCTTTTTGGTCGTTTATGTTTTTAAGATGTTCAATATTCAGTTAGTTTTATTGTTGTTATATATGAACATAACACGTGGATAGGCACATTATATTATAGAGAAATAATATAGTTATGTACTGGGTGATTTTTTAGGATGCGACTTTGGCGGATTTCTGACATAAAGGCTCCCACAAATAGGCGCGACACAAAGGCACCAATCGTAGCTCAACAAGCGATACCTTTGCGCGTCGCGCCAGTGCAGTGTGTGCGAGCCTTAACTGACATCACATCACCCCTGTAATCCCCACACACACTGTAGTCCACCCACAATTCGCCAGTTATGTTTAAGTCCGAAAACTGAAACTATAAAAACTGTGATAGTGTGTTACGCTTATAGTGTGATGTCCAGTAAGTGCACGCATTTCTCTGTAATCGTGTAGCTCAACATAAATATAATGTTTTGTTCGATAATCTCACCAAAAGTCTAGAAATCAATTTTTTTTTTTTTGGGACAATAATATTATTTAGTTTATTGCAAAAAAAATATACAAAAACAAGTAAGAACATTCTTAAATACAGTATACAATCGAACACTTATATATAAATGTATGTATATATGGATATGTATAGTATGTACAAGTTTATAAAGAAAAAAAAAACCATTGTGTGTTATATTTAAATAAGTACCTGCTTAGGACCGTTAACGAGTTCACTATTTCACTTCGCCCCGACATTGACACGGTGGCTACAGAATGAGCAGATTACTTCAGAAAGGCTTCAATAAAGAAGTGCGATTAATTTAATGTCATTAACAGATATGAATGCGCACGCGTGTACCTAATTATTACCTATTGTTTTTATTTCAATGTCACTCGTGCGACCTTACGTAGTATTTGGGGGATTAACATCAGCCTGCTAATGAACATTGTATTGTCTCTGTTTTGGCGTATGTCATTCAAATACCATGTACTTTTTTTAAATGTTTATTAAAATATGATTCGCACCCATAACAAATAAGGCTTAACCGGATTATAATCAATACAACTCCTTGTTAGAAATCAAATCAAATGACTGAAATGAATGAATGAATTTATGAATGAATGACTTGATTGGCGAAGTGTCATAATTTTAATTCCGATGTTTTACAGTTGTAATGGATATCATGTAATTTAGTTTAAATAGGGTTTTTTTATTTATTTATCTCTGAAATATATTCTTTTATAATTTGTGAATGTGAGAACGTTGTAGGCCTTGTGGACTGTAGATTTGTAAACAATTTTCTATTTTGTGAACGTACCTGGTACAGTTGACAGGCCTACACTATCCTCGCATGACTATTTACACTGTAATTTGAACACTTTGTAAAATCCAATATATTTTAAAGAGTAACCGTGGAGTTTTCAACCCACCAATTAGAACCGTGCACCTTTTTTTTTTGGGTGGGAAATCATGAAATGATAGGCGTGTTTTTACTGACTAAAACCCACCCGTGTTCCTTCAGTTGCCTGTGCCAGGGCCACGGTTATCTCTTTCGAATTACCCGCGACCCTGAGGCGTCGTCAATATCGGACCCCGTCATTTTGTGCTGACATCTCTTTGAGGCGCGCGTGGAACACGACGCGCCGTCGACTAGTCCTTACCGGACGGCGAGCAATGGGTAGCTCGCCGTACCAAGCCCGCGCCTACGGAGGCCGGGAATCTGCTTGCGATTCCCGACGCCCAGGGCGTCTCCTGCGGCGACTAGGGGCGTGAGGGCGCAAGGCGCTCTCCCTCACGCGCTCCGCCTCCTCCTTCGCGAGCATTAGTGCTTCGCAGAAGGAGGTGACGGCTTTTCATTCCCTCTAGCTCCGTACCATGGCCTGGACCAGGGCCGGACGCGAGAGATCGCCGCCGCCGATCGCCTCCGCGAGGACACCCAAGCTGGGCAGACCTCCACCGTGTCCTCCGGGCGACCCACACAATGGTGACACCCAGGCGTTTTCTCCCGCCTTATGCGAAACAGGAACCTCCCGAAACAACCGTGTCCGGTGAGGACCTATGTCAGGCGGAAGGTGAGGACGCCGTGGCGCCTCTCCAACCCCTCCTCAAAGAGGGGACTTACCGCCGCTATTGTGGCGTGCCCAGCACTGGGTTGCGACAATCGCACCCTCCAAGTCGCCATGAGATCCCGCCGGAGCTCTGTCCGCTGTACCGTGATTTCTTGTGACAGCCGAGTGACACACCGGCGTTTAGCCTCCTCGCGCCACGCCCATACGTGCCCGAGGGCTTTTACCTCCAGATCCTATGGCGGAGAACCGTGCACCTAGCTTCAGAAGTAGAATAGAACACAACAGGGTTCTCAGAATGTAAAAGATAAACATATATTTTTTCGGGTACCATAAACTTGTACCGATTTGGCTTTTTATTTCACTTTCCTGCTTAGAACATTTGCCTCTTCTCAGCGCCGTAATGATTAATATTCCGAATCTATGTGTAGATACCTATTCCTATCCTTTAAGAAACCTTTCCTTATGTTACTTAGAACACTTGATTCTTGTTCATAGCTTTGTTTTCTGTGTCTCTATATCTATAGATACTTAAAATAAAGCTGAAGTGTTTGTTTGTTTTTTTTTTGTTTTAACGAGCTGATCTCTGGGACTACTTCGGTCGGATTTGAAGAATTCTTTATGCATTTGATAGCCCAATTCATGGGGAAGGTTTTAGGCTATTTAACATCACCCTGCGACTTTTAGGAGCTGAACAAAAATAAACTAAAAGAACGCTAAGCGAAAAAGAAATTTGACGAGGACGATGTCGCGAGCAGAAGCTAGTGTTGAAAAAAATGGTTTATTTTCTTCTTATTTTACACCCGCGAGAGAGAGACACTTTATTAAAAAAATTAACAACTTTTTTGTTTACCAATACGGATGATGAGTAATATTAAAAATGTTCGAAAAAATAATATAATTTCAAAGAAGGCATGGCAAAACCGATGAGATGTTTAAGAGAGAAAAAAAATCTGTTAAATCGATTTAAATATCATCGCTTCAAAAGATTTTGGAGGGGATTATTCCCGTCTTTGTCACACGGTACGGACAATGTATGGTGCTAGTATGAATTTACATAGACATGACGTCACTTCAACGATAATGCCCTCGTTGTCTAACACACAATTTAAAAAGTTTATAATTTGGCAATTTTTTTAGTTTTTTCTCTTTTGTTTGTAGGTACCATTTTGTCATCACCAAAATTGTCATCCGTATTATAATTAATATTCTTTTCTATTAAATTCTATAAAATTCGCTTGCGTCACTTTGTATATGTCTTTCTTCGTTCTTCGGTCATCAAGTCCCAATTGAGGCTTGAAGACAATGTCTTACACAATACTTCAAACAATCTGGAGCCTATTTCCAAAATGCCAATGCAGGATCTTAATATGTGGGTATTTTGATGATGAGAAAAACTCTGCTGTGAAGGGTTTCATCGGTGGAAAGGAATGAGATTATTATTTTCCCATGAAAGCAAAAAAAAGCATTGATGGTTTACAAATTGGTATTGTACAATTTACGTAAAATCAGTCCCAACCCAAATTATTTGGACATGCCAATAACAAAGCTAGTCTTTCCTTCTGCATTTCGTTAAGTGTTTTTTTTCACAAAATCCACGGTTCTTTAAAAATTTCACTTCAAAGAAATAAACTAATCTTACAGCCAATTACGGATTAACAATTAATTTATTCTCAGCATCAGAAACAAACAAAATAACACCATCCTAGCATATCTAAGTGAGTGGTGAGGGTGAGTGTGTAGGAGTGTGTGTGAGGAGTTGTAATGTTGTATGGATTACTTTATTCAGTTCTATTTAGAACTGTTAGCCAATTCATCGCATACAGAAGTTACTAAGAAGCACTAGATTTTCAACTGTCAGTGTTGAACCGAGTATTGAGAATTTAACAGAGTGCATCGCGTCGCGTCAACAGCTTGTCGAAAAAAACACACTGCTGGATTTTCAACTCTCGGCGCTAAGCAGTGCGTATGGTCTAAAAGTTTCCTAAATGTACCTATTTTGGTGTTAAAAATGAGTGTCAAACCCATACAAGTGCTGTGATGCAATGGCTAATAGTACTACAGACAGGGGATTAGCGAAGACTTACGTGGACACGTGATTTGTTAAACCTTTTTCAATTAACGTGACGAAAGTGGAGTATGTTGAAAGTCAGAATCGTGAATTCAAATCGGGCTTAAATGATTACTTAGTTATTAATCAGTTCACCCTGTTTCCTTCGGGAATCTTGAATCAAGGAAAGGATACAACAGTCGGGAAGGCTTAACTCTGAAAACTATAGTCCTTGGATTCAGGAAGTTACAAGACACCTTTTTTAGTGCTTAGCAAACGGAACCCCTAAGCGATGTTGTTCAGTGTCTGACATAACACATCATCATTCCTAGAAACAGGACGTCTTTTGATATATTTTTCTCGTAAAAACTGGTGAGTAGATATGTACTACCTAGTAGAAACTGGTGCTGCTTGATGACAGGTCGTCTTGCTGACCATGGTTATGTTATTGTTGTTAGTAATTACCTAAATGTTTATTCGCGACGAGGTGGGCAAGCTTTGAAAGAGTCATTGCAAACCGCCTCGTCAGGCGGCTGGTGCGGGTGGAGCCGGATTTGGCAAAGAGACAGTTTGATTTCCGCAGGGGGCGCTCTACGGTGGACGCCATCATGCGCGTGCGAACCCTCACGACGGGGGATTGTATGGCCCGGGGTGGGGTCGTCTTGGCGGTGTCTCTAGATATTGCCAAAGCCTTCAAAACCCTGCCCTGGAGTTGCATCAGGGAGGCATTTCGGTATCACCGGATGCCGACCTACCTCTGTCGCGGGGTCGAGACCTATTTGACGGACAGGGCCGTCATCTACCCCGGGAACCGTGGAGAGTGGAACCGGCGAGTGATGTCGTGCAGTGTCCCACAGGGATCGGTCCTGGAGTCGGTTCTGTGGGATATCGGTTACATCTGGCTGCTGCACGCCGATCTCCCTAGTGGCCTCAGCGTGATTTGCTACGCTGACGAAATGCTGGTCTTGGCACAGGGGAGGTCGCACCAGGCGGCGGCCGAACAAGCGACACTCAGGGGGGGAGACCCGGCCACCTTAGGCGCGGGCTTGCGGACTGCGAGCAATGGGTAGCTCGCCATCCGGTAAGGACCAGGCCCGGGTCGACAGTGCGTCGTGTTCCACGCGCGCCTCAAAGAGATGTCAGCACATAATGACGGCGTCCGATAGGCCCGATGCCTCAGGGTCGCGGGAAATTCGAAAGAGATTCCGTGGCCCTGGCACAAGCAACTGAAGGAACCCGGGTGGGTTTAAGTCAGTAAAATTCTGACACGCCCTCCTGCTCCACCCAGAGGGGGAGAAGTCATTTGATGATTTCACAACACTGAAAAAAAAAAATGTAACGCCCTTTATTTATTTATTATATATTAATACTTTATGCACAAGTAAAAAAATACTGTACAAAGGCGGACTTAATGCCTGAGGCATTTTCTACCAGTCAACCTTAGGGTGATGCAGAGACAAAACATGGCAGGTGCAACAAAGGGGATAGATAACTCGAAAAAGAATACACTACTAAAACATAAATACTTAAATACATACATAAAAACTGATTAAACTTTGTCAGGAGAAATAACGATAGGTAGATGAGAAAACGAATCCAGCAAATCAGCGTTGAGATGATTTAACAAACTTCTCACGAATATGTTCACGAGCCTTCACTTTAAAAGATAACCGACTGGTTGCCATCCTGATGTTCAGAGGGAGCGCATTCCAAAGAAATACCGCCTGGACAAAGAAAGAAGAGTGAATAAAACCAGAGCGGTGAGAAGGACATCGTAGAAGACGATTGTTGGTGGAACGAAGATTTTTACTATGAGCAGAGCATAAGTATTGAACATGGGGGGTCAGATAAGAAGGAGAAGTAGGTTTGTCGAGTATAGAATATAACATAGACAGAGCCCTCAACTCTCTACGCTGACGTATGGGTAACCATTTTAAAAGCAATCGGTGCGCAGACACATGATTATACTTACGTAGATTGAAGACAAATCGAATGCAGTTATTTAGAAGGCGGTCAAGTTTATTGAGGAGATCTGCATTCAGGTCATAGTAACACACATCACCATAGTCTTTTATGGGAAAGATTAGGGACTGTACAAGCTTACTCTTTATGTGTGATGGGAGGAGGTTTTTCAACCGGTAGAGCGCCCGCAACGTTCCGGTGACTTTTTTACTAACAGTCGTGACCTGCTTTCGCCAGTCAAGACATGTGTCGACATGCAGACCAAGATCCTTAACATCGGAGCTAAACGGGATCACGGAGTTATCAAACATTACAGGTGGTACAGTAACGCCTTTCACTTTCCTCATACTGTAGGGGCTCCCTACAATGATAGCCTGACACTTCGTAGGGTTTACTGCCACCCCAAATCTATCAGACCAGTTTTTAACTACACCTAAATCCCGGTTAAGCTGCTCAATCGCATCGGATATGTTGTCCACACTTGCCTGGTAGTAAAGCTGCAAATCGTCAGCATAAAGATGATACGCAACCCGAAGTTCGGTGGTGATAAGATTAATAAAAATGGAGAACAAAAGAGGAGATAATATACCGCCTTGAGGGACGCCAGCTGCAAGATCACACCAACTCGACGAAGAGTCTCTAGCACGAACTGACTGCTGGCGCCCCTGAAGATAAGAAGAAAACCATTCCAAACCCTCCCGAGAGACCATAAGATAGGAAAGGTTAGCTAAAAGAACTTCGTGACTGACGGTATTAAAAGCATTGGAGAAGTCAATTAACACTAAGACTGTATCTTTAGTGTCTTCCATGCCCCGCCTGATATCGTCAGTCACTTTAAGGAGGGCTGATACGGTACTGTGCCCGGGCCTGAAACCGGATTGAAATGGACTGATGAGGGAGTTGCGGTGAATGAATTGGGAGAATTGTTTATGAACACTGGTCTCGAGCACTTTAGATAGAAAGGGAAGGATGGAAATTGGGCGAAAGTGACTAGGAAGAGAGGGATTGGGTATCTTAGGCAGGGGCCGAACAAGGGCTTTACGCCACAGGGAAGGGAAAACACCGGTGTAGAGGGAGAAGTTTATGATGTGGGAGATTGCAGGGAGGAGTTGATCAAGAGCCGCTACGATCATACGGCGGCTGACATTATCGCAGCCCACAGCTTTGGATTTAATGGAAAGGATAATTTTTTTGATCTCTTCCGGGACGACTGGGGTGAAGACAAAGGGGTTAATGTTGGGACGCGTCAGACCAGCAAGGTAGTCGAGTGTTTGACATTCGATTTGCCTATCTAGAGTGGGAACAGTGGAGAAATGGCGATTTAGATCGTCCAAACCAATTGTGTTAGGAAGGTCAGAATGTCGTGTTCCAAGGAACTTCCAAATATCGGCAGGAGAAGAAGAATTAATATTATTTAGGATGTGTCGGCGTTTAGCGTTGCGTATCATCTGATTACACCGATTCCTAGCAGCCTTAAAAAAGGCCCAATTGTCATCCGAGCGATCCCTTTTAAATTTCCGAAACGCGCGGTCCCTCCGTCGCATTGCCATCCGAACACCCCTGTTCATCCAAGGTGCAGGCGGACTCTTCAACTTGATTTTCTTGATAGGGGCATGGGCGTCAAATAGTTTTACCACAACATCGTTGAACAATCCGCCTGGACGCTTTTATTCAGGTAGTATTTATTTATGCTTGAGTTTAGTGTTCAATGTTTTTGTGGGTACAATGGCGTGTGCTAGGTGACTTATGGCAAAAAAAACACGTTTTGGGTTTTGTAATGTTTAGAATCATGTACTTGAACTGAACTGAACAGACAGCTGTGCTGCTGGGGAGTTTGTTGCGCCACTTCTTCCCAGCTAAAGTACTAGGAAGTGGTGGCTGCCTTGTGTCATTTTGACGTTCAATAAGTGCTGATTCTCAGCCTAGTTTGCATAAACTACTTTTGATATTGATTTTTGTTAAGTATAGGTATATAAGGCTTCTCATAGAGATTATTGAAATAGAAATGTTATGGATATTGTATACTTGTTTTTATCAAACTCAAAGCATTTATTTCAAATAAACCAAGTACAGGCACCTTTGAATTGTCAAGGTCGGGCGGTCAGAAAGTTGAAGCTAGTAGCCCATTGGAAAGCGTAGTAGGTACCTATGGAGAATAACGGGCAAGAAACTCCACGGACACTCTTTTAAATCAAATTAGTGGTTACAAAATATTGGTTACATCATTAATGTTGAAATTATTATGCATGTGCAGAACGTGTGTTCGATGCAGAACGTTAAAAGCGTCCGTAATTTATAGATAAACCTAATTCAAAAATAAAATTTTATTAAGGTTTCGTGGTCGACGCAATCAAATGCCTTGGAGAGGTCACATAAGATTCCTATGGCGTCTTGGGCATACACACAATCATATTTACAGCGATAATAATATGATTTAAAATTTGATTCAGCATTACCTTTTCAAACACCTTGCTGAAAACCGGCAAGACGGATACGGGTCTATAATTATTGGTGTCTTTACTGTCCCCGGATTTGAAAAGTGATATTTCCTTACTGTACTTATTTCATTAGATCCGGGAAGACTCCTTGATCCACACACAAATTAAATATTAAAGCCAAGTACTGCGCTGTAGCCTCAATAATGAAGGTACAAAGTTATCAAACTTCTTCTAGTTGCGATCTTCTGTTAGTTTGATCTTGATTTGCTTGAAAGCATTCACTACTATTATGGGGTTTATATGCTTGAATTTTAATTCAATCGGGCAAGATGAAACGTTTGCTTTTACGTTTTTCTCTACTTTTAAGTATGTACTCACAGAAGCCAGAACTGAATCAAATATATTGGTCCACGCGAGAGCTGCAGACAAAGCAGCGAGCGCCATCAGCGCTCCGCTGCCCGCACCCACCCATAGCCAGCGCGGGGCGCGCCCACGCATCTTTACTGGTAGCGGAGACACGCTGGAACAAGGGACAGGACACTGTTAATAGTTTGTATAATAAAAACGGCCAAGTATGAGTTGTAATCGCACACAAGGGTTTCGTTCCCACAATACAATATTTCATAACATAACATCACGCCTGTAATCCCAGAAGGGTTAGGCAGAGGTGTACCTAAAGTACACACTTATGTTAATAAACTTACTATATTTCGCCAGTTATGTTTAAGTCCCATGTAATAGGGGGTGAGCCTATTGCCATGAACCGGCCACAAATTCAGACTCCGGGCTGCTACTGAGAAATGTTAGATAGAAAAACCCAATAACACTTTTCCTGACCTGGCAATCGAACCCATATTCGGATATTTCATTTAAGAAAAAAATGTGTTGTTATAGCGGCAATAGAAATACACTCAATCTATTACGATTCATGAGATACAGCCCGCTGACAGACAGACGGACGGGTGGACGGACGGGCGGAGCCTAAGCAATATATAGGGTTCCGTAGGAACCTTTGGAGACGTAACCCTAAAAACTAAACTATTATCTACATATTCTCTCATATCGGCTAGAATTTATGGGAATAGATTGTGCACCGCTGCACTGTGGTAAATAAGCCAGAAAAGCCAGTCAGCAATAATAAACTAACATCAATGTACAAGCGCCACAGATTTATCAAATTAGCTGCCATTTTAACAACGTATGCATACATTCTTAACAACATACGAGATCCATGCAAAATCCGTTTCCTGAACTCTTAAGCTTGTTGACTCCGAATTATCTAGATTCCACCGTCTTCGAGACACTTGCCACATATACCTTCGTACCTAAGTTTTGTCCAAAAGAAAACGATTTCAAAATCCCAACACAGATATGTGAATATCAAGTTGTTTGTTGCAAGTACGCCTAATATTACAACAATATTATTTATTACATTAATAAATAAAGAACTGTTCTGATTACAATATAATGTCACAATTATCGGAGACACAAAACAATGCATCGCATGATTCCTGGCTTATCTTTATAAAGATCAGGATTTTTGTTGAAAGGTTCCAAAAAGCCCTAGAAGATCAAACAATAACTTTGGCAAAACCATTCATACAACATTCATGATTTATTCTTTAATTGGCAGCTCAACTTCCAACTAACCATCTCTTCCTCATCAGATCAGATATTATTTACATAACTTCGTGTTTTCATCAAATTGTATGATCAGAATTAAAAGGATCTTTTATTTTATTAGGTATACATACTTATCGATATAGAAAAGAACATCCAGGCGCCACATTGTACCACAAAACACTATACTTTCATTTACTAATAACTTAACAAGATGACAATAATAAAGAATATGTTTTTATCACACCACTAATAACTTAAACAACACTTGAAAATGTCCGTCTTTACATACAAACTCTCGGTCACTAGCTACTTTGCATGTTTCAGTTTAACTTAATTACTTCAACTCATTAATTTAATAAACATAATGAGGCTGTGAACCCGTTGACAGTTTGTTATGTACTGATTTATTTTACAAAGCTTTATTGATAAGCCGATACTCTGTTATCAGTAAATTATCGACAAAATAATCATTTATAAACTAATTTGTGTGTTACAACAATCATTAAGGTTAATTGCTATTCTAGTAGTCCATAATGTTCAGCTATGAAAAACTAACTGTGGGCTTAGAAGATAACAATAGGTAACAAGCGTTCTATTGATCACCTATCTCATTTGTAAATTATGTAATATATGATCTAATAATAAACATAAACTTATAATTACTATTTGTTTGTGATATTACTCAATTAGTTTTGATATTTCCTTAATGTTTAATTGTCTGTTGTAATTGACGGAAAACACGAATTTTTATTGTATCTGTGTATCCGTTGTTGGAATTTTACTTATAAGCAAGTAATTAATAACGTAACAATACTACCTAGTTACATTAACTATTCATGCAAGTTCTACTAAAAATCTCTCTGTAAAAACAGTTATCTTCCAAATCCCATGTTTTTATAATTTTTGCGGTTTTCGGTGAGCACCTGGTCATGCAATCAATTGGATTTTTTTAAATGTAGGTATAGGTAGATAGATCATGTCGACCGATTACAAACATCGGCATTTAAAAAAAACCAGTAGCTCTAAAATTAAACTGACGTTTAGTCTGACCAGCTGGTATATAAATAACTCATTCATCTTTACTAAGCGACACCAATAAACTGTTATCTAAACGATTAGTGAAGGAATTTATTTTATTGTTCTTAAAGTTATCATTTTCTTGCCGCTGCGAGTCGCGTTTATAGATAACACAATAGATTGACGTAAGAAAGTATTTTTATATTGTTCGCTAAAAGCATTTGCAAGTGAAAGTTGTGAATTTCAAAACACTCCTTTACTAAAAAGTCGGTTATTAAATAAAGAGGTCAATAAAATTTACATGGACCGTTCCTAGAACTAAACTAAACTAGTACTTAACCTAAAAAGCACTTATATAATGTACCTGCATGACCTAGTTACCAACGTTGATCCAAACGTTTCATTGTAGATTATAATAGACTAGCTGTTACCCGCGACTTCGTCTGCGATACAGGATGAAAAATAGCCTATGTTCATACCCAGGTTATGGTCTATCTGTGTGCTAAATTTCATCCAAGAATCCATTCAGCCGTTTTGGCGTGAAAGCGTAACAAACAAGCAAACATACTTTCGCATTTATAATAGTAGTAAGATGGCGTCGCAACGATGGCAAATGGTGTGGGTTACAGCTGTCCTGTCTACGTCAGATATTTATATCACAATAATATTCTGTCATTCTCAGACTCAGACAGGGAGAATTGCAACCAATGTTTATCGTGAATTTAGTAGAATTTATAGAGGTACCTTTTCCCTTTTACATACTTACTTCTTATCAGTTTTCCACTGCATTAAATAATAAATAACTCCGCAAATAAGTTCAGGAGACAAAATTGAAGGACATTGTCACAAGTGTTGTAGATAAAATACGTAGATTTAGTTCAATCAATTTCAGTCATAAACACAGTCTATAGAGAACAATAATATTAACAATTAGAGAAATGCGAATTTTCAGGTAATATGTATGTCGCACTCAATTTTATTTCAGCGAAAATATTTTATTATTCTTATCATGTCACACAATGCTGCCTTATCAGATTATATCAAGCTAAGATTACATTCTCCATTCAAAGACCGTTCCGATTAAAATAATCAATAAAAACTGGAGATATCCAATCGTATGATTACTTGCAGCTGCAGAAAAAATACTGCCCTGTAACTGTATCTACGCCTGTAGCGAAAAGATTGTATCATTATTAAATAAAAACACTATGAATATTGAACGATTTTTTTGTCCAGCGCTACACAGAATCTGACATACACTACGAAGTTAGAACGAAAAGATTGCATCGTATTGTCCGCTGCTACGCAGAGTCGAACACGCTACGTAGTTGCTATGAAAAAGATTGCTTCGCTACGAAGTCTGCCATTTACTCAAAGATTGCTCGTTGCTACGAAAAGATACGGTGCGTAGTCCGATATCTATAAAATCCGATACGGACTCAATATGTGAACAAACTATGTCAAGTGGAATGTAAAACCGCACTTATGCTGAAAAGTTTTTTTGGTATTGCCCGCACGCATTTATAACAAAGTACCCGATGTGATAAAAATATGACTGTAATAAAATTTCACTAAACAAAACATTAATTGAGACAAGCTATTACACAATTGACGACTTCCTTAATGATAAATCTCTGCACTGATTGCCAAAATATTATAATGATTACATACATGTTCCTATTCTGACACTTTATGCTGATTGATACTTTGACATACTTAATTATTTTTTTACATAACTGTAAAAAAATTACTATTGCTAATAGTCTGTTTTTTTATTTATTTATTTGTGATTCTAATGATTTGACATTTATATTTATTCGGTATCAATAGAATTGCTGTTCAATTTTCGAATTGAATATAATTTGCATGCCCATGAGACGGTAGAATATGGACGACTTTAATTTAAGAAAACATCTATTTAACAATTACCCATGTTCTTTTTGATATCCCATAGCTCCATGGTATTAAGATTCAACTGGCATAAATTATGAATGATTTTTAATTTAAAAAAATTACCATACAATCACGAAGTACGAGTACATCATTTTCATTCAAACATGTCGTATTACACGTAAGTGTATTTTACATAAATAAACGTATGAATTTTTTATGAAAAAATAAAATGAAAAAAAACATGTACCTACATATTACAGGTGCATTTACTGGACGAGCACGGACGTGGCCCAAATATCGCCTAAATTGGAGTGAGCCCGAATTGAGTTGATTCTTTGACATAATCTCATTAATATTATATACGCGTTATCAAAAGAAACACGTTGTACACCCATATTTCGCCAGGTTAAGTTTACCTAAAACCCAATGATGATTTGATTTGATTGTTTTTCTTTTAACTTCTTCTTCGATCTTTCCCAAAACATTCATCTCTGATGTTCCAAGTCCCAGCAACCCTGACATGGTAAACCTAGATATTGTGTTACATAAGGACTCACTGACCGCAACCGGTCGGTAGCAGTTTCGTATAATGCATCTAGTTACTTAGACGTTTGTTTAAGACAGCTGTAGTTTATGCAGGTCTGAGTTTGATTGGGTCTATTCACCCGGTAATTGGGGAAAACTCTGTAAGCAGAAAGGTTCAATCTTGGTATCCTGTTCATTTAAGGGGCTTACAAGAGCTAAAGCGCCGTCACTGTCAGACTGCATAGATAAGAAAGAGAAGCGCAATGACATAACGCTGGTAACTTTATTGCAAAAAATTAAGCAATTACTATTTACAAAAATCTCTTGATTGGACCAAAAAAATAAAACATTATTACGTTAATATGTTGCTTGTACAATAATTTGACAAAAAATCAGAATATAAAATACTTTTTTATCTTCGTGAGTTTTTTCTATCGTATCAAATTAGTTGTATCTATTTTGTTTTCAACACACTATCTAAATTAGCATAGATGTCTCCAGAATAATACAGTATATTTTTCTGATTTAGTTTACTGCAGTGGATCATATTAAGCAGTGCGAACAGTGCACGTCTATGCAGCTCAGATTGTTTTTTTTTTTGTAGTGTTCTAGATTTAGTTCTTCTAGATACACCTTATTTTTACTTTTGTCTATAATATTCATAATATCAATTTCATGCTTAACTGTTACTTGTATGGTTACTGAAATGCAAATTTTAAGTGTCATTTAATTAGAATTGTATGTGACTGTGCTGTTGGTGTGCTTGTTCTAAATAAATAAATATACTTTTACGCATTATAAAACTAGCGTTTAGGTCCTGAAGTCCCCTTAAACACGATTTGAGATGAATACTTTCCTAAATGATACGAGTATTAGCGTGATAAGATTCAGTAGGATCCTTCAATCGGCAGTATCAGATTGCTGGTCTCTTGTCATAATACAATTATGGAGAAGAAACAAGTATTTTATGTGTCAGTAATTATCATGATGACCATTAAAATTCAAATTCCCTCTTCAATTCTGTATTTTTTTCTAGCATTTTGTTTCTTCACATGAGCATTTGGGCGCTTCCTTCTTACAAATTTCAAAAGAAGATTTTTGAAAAAGATTTTTTTTGTCTGCCACGGGTAGCATGACCACCATAGAAAAGAGTTTTGTCGATGGAAGAATAGATTAAGTGACGGAGGAATATAATAAATAATAAAATAATTTATCTCAGTTTCATCCTACGCTTACATCCATATTTGTTAGTACAATTGCGAGCTTACAAACTAGTGTTAGTAGTAATTACTAATTAATTAAATAAAATATTATACAATGACATAACATAACATCCCGCCTGTAATCCCAGAAGGGTTGGGCAGAGGTGTATCAATAGTACACCCACATTTCGCCAGTTATGTTTAAGTCCCATGTAATAGGGGGCGAGACTATTGCCATCAACCGGGCACAAATCCAGACTCCGGGCTGCTACTGAGAAAAAGATAGAAAAACCCAATAACACTTTGCCCAACCTGGGAATCGAACCCAGGACCTCATGCTCAGCAGCAGCTCTTGCGACCACTAGCACCAACAACAGTAACCGGTAGGGTGGACTTCCCGATGATGGTGACAAATAACTATACGACTGCGTGCAGCCGTATCAAGCGAGCCCGCATCGGCGAGACCCACCGGTTTGCCAACGCGCACAGTTTAAATATAATAACCTAATCTAACTAAAACTATTAATAAAACTAAAATGTGGCGTCTAAAAATACACTAGTCTACCAATAACCACGCATAGACAAACCATACCACCAATCAAATAATTCATAAATATTTTAGATTGAAAACCCCTCGGCACTGACTAGACCAGGGATGGCGAACCAGTGGCACGCATATATAACATACAAAATCAGCCTATTATGTTCCCACTGCTTGGACACAGGCCTCCTCTCTGTGAGAGGGAACGATTAACATAACAAAATAATTTGGGCACGGCGTCATTTTAGGTACCTGTGTTTGCAACAGCAGAAGTCGCACTAATTTGTGTGACATCTACCAACCCGGCCAGGGCCTGCGTGGTGGATTACGGCGCACTGGGCACGCGTAGTGGAAACGGCCCACTCCATCTTGAAGAGAGGAGCCCTGTGTCTCAACAGTGAGAACGTTATAGGCGGATTATGCTAAGTCAAGATTGTTTGACCAATATTTGTTTGTACATTATCCAGTATTGCATATGTAAGCTGCCATGCCCTTAAGGCTGTGAGGCTTTTATTTATAATAACTCATAACACTGCTTCGTATGTCTGTTTTTTTTTCACAGCTGAAAAGCCAGTTCTTACAATAAGCATTTTTGTATCGCTGTAACATACCTATAGGGTGTACAATATTTATATGCATGTCAACATTATTTGCTATGTTAAGAATAATTAATTATTAATAATACAAGAACACTCTAAATTGTTGGTGGTTGCAATCCAAAGCATTGGTTGTTCTATTCAACCTCAATTTACATTCATTATTATACATAACTTGTGTTGTCACGAGGCCAAAGAAAATTGAGATTAAGTCCTACATTTGCTAAGTCCCCTGGGAAATAAAATTTTCCATATTTATGGTATTATCACGAAGGTTTTCTGTGTGGATATTTTTATTCTTGGCGTAGCAGAAATGGGTAAAAAAAGGCTCCTGCAAACACGCGCGACACAAAGGCGAAGAGCGGTGCCTTTAGGTCACGCGATTCGTGTCGCGTGTTGCGTCAATCCTTAAGAGCCTTACGGGTATATTAACTCGACTACGACGAAGCAAAAAGTAGGGTTATGATTTTGACCGGTTTGTATGGATGAATGTATGTATATGGGTGTGTACGTATGTTCATCTATTCCCTCAAAACTTACAAATTACATATCATAATTTGACAAATGAGTATTTTTAGAAGCGTCTTGATCGTCCGCTGGTTATAGGCTATATGACGTCACATTAAGTGGAAATTGGCGCCCTCTAGAGGACGTGAAGTCATTAACTTAAAAAAAATGATGCCGTGTTGTATATCAACTGAAAGGCCTTAATTAGCACATTTCAAATATAAATTGTAAATAAATAAAACCACAAAATTATTTAAATAAAAAGTAAGTTCATAAACTGGAACCCGGTGACGATAAAAACTCGGTATACTAGTGGTCGCATGCCTGTATTCCATGTGGGTACCAGGAACACCTACAATATTAAAACGGCATGGCTGTCGCTGAAAACCAGCGCTGGGGCTCCGTCTCGTATAGGGTCGTAGCATTACGCTGAGCGATGGCCTTTTTGCGTGAATGTCACGCCTATTTTCCCCAACTTGTTATTATTTGTGTTTGCGTTCGTTCTCTGCGTCATGTTTACCGCAACTAAACGATTTTGTTTTTTTGAGTTCTCAGCGCGAAGTACTTCCAACTTCCTTTTTAAAGATGCCAGTAATTTGGTGTAGACTACATGACTTCTTTGTACATCATAAATGCTGGAAGAAGACCTCATAGTTTTGACTTACTTTAGGTTAGGTTTGCATGACATATTTTAACACCATACAAGTTAGTTGATATTTATAATAAAATAACATACAACAGCCTTGTTTCCCTGAAGCGTTGGGCAGAGTTGTTACAGTACACCCACATTTCGCCAGTTATGTTTAAGTCCCATGTAATAGGGGGCGAGCCTATTGCCATCAACCTGGCACAAATCCAGACTCCGGGCTGCTACTCAGAAATTTCAGGTAGAAAATCCCAAAAACACGTTGCCCGACCTGGGAATCGAACCCAGGATCATATAATAATAATAATTTCGTCCCGAGATTCGCTTCAGTTTGGCCAAAGCTTTAGACACAGTGGTTAAAAGGCAATCCTTGGAGACCTTAAGTTAACTTTACCTAAAAACCTTTTGATATAATGGAGTTTGGATGGAGCCTACAGGCTACATGTCTACGAGATACAATACAACACAAAACAACTCGCTACAATATGAAGAAAGTTTTTCAGACGAAAAAAGATGTTTGTTCGTGAAGTTGTTACAAAGAATCAATTTTTTTTTTATATTAATATGTTTGAGTTGTAATAAATGGAATGCGCCCCCGGCCTGAGCCACGTGTATTGTTTTATTTACCGGGAATATGAAAAGTAGATTTCAATACTACCTACTTTAAGTACTCTTAGGCCAGGGAAACGGAGATATTAACAAGGAAAGCTCGTCATTTACAGCTCGGAAAACGTAGGTACCGTACGGACTGAAACGAGCAAATTATTTATTTAAGTACAAGAAACGATTTAGTATGAAGAGTTTATTTCAAATGACTAATAGCATTTATTGCTAGGTTAATATCATTTAAAGTTTTTCAAAAAAAAAAAAAAAACCGGCCAAGTGCAACTCGGTCTCGCGCACCGAGGCGATGGTTCCGTACAAACCTGTAGGTCCGTACATAAGTAAAATTTCACACGCGTTCATGAGGAAACGGGTGGTAAGTTTAAAGTTATTAAAAATATTTTTATTATTTAGTGTACTTAACAAAAAAATTACGGTTTTCGCAATTTTTCCTTTATCTGTGCTAACGACGTTGCTTCGTACCAAATTTCAAGATTCTGAGTTCACGGAAGCTACCTTCCGTGAACTCAGAATCTTGAAATTTGGCCTGTAGGTTTTGATTCTGTAGGTATCTTTTTATTGCGCGTTGGCTTAGATCTTTGATTTTTTCACAATTCCAAGGGCCGGTAGACCTGAGTATTTTATATAAATTCCAGCTTGATACCTCCACGCGTCCCTGAGAAAAAGAGTGTTGACAGACAGACAGACGGACCGACAACAAAGTGATCCTATAAGGGTTCCGTTTTTTCCTTTCGAGGTACGGAACTCTAAAAAGAAGTGATTTTGGTGCCAAAGGCTTCTACTCCGCTCACCTTATTTACCCTGGTTTTGTCCAGACGGTGTTTTATAAAATACTAGTTTTTGGACTAGCTTCAGGACGAAAATATAGACTATGTCCTTCTCCAGGTAGGCAGGCTCCCTAAGTATCAAATTTCGTAACGATCTGCATTGCCATTCTATAAAAATCTCACCGTGAAAACTCAGGTGAAGTGAGCGTGTGAAGTGATTTGTCATTGTCACTCTACTGATTATAGGAATTGATCAAGCATTACACTTCCAAACATAATCGAGATTTTAAAGTAAAAAATATGCTTATTCTATTCATTATTTTATGTGTCACACATTAGTCTTTAAATAACATAGCAAAACAGAAAATCAGTCTGAAACTCAATTTCCTTTTTTTCCTTTGTTTTTTCTTAATCTAGCTATTGCGCATGGAAAATGTTTGTTATTATGGACCCATTGGTCACTGAACAAATAAATGCAATCCCAACAAGACCCAATCGAGTGGTTACTTTCTGCGTGAACGCGATGCGCAAGTGTCGTGATGACGATGAATCACCCGAACTTTCCTATTCAGCATGTCGATACTAAAATCTGACCGTGAAGACTTGCGTGAAGTTAGTGTTAGTGGTGCCGATTCTCTTGTCACAAATACCTCTAAAGTAAACTAAAAATCACTAAAATTTGGTTTAATCCTGTCAAATGACGAATTCCCATTCTGAAATTAACTAAAGTGACACAACTTAACTATATTTTAGTTTGACAGCACCAAGATGGCACTGAGTTACTAATTTAGTGAAAATGGCAATTTTGCTATTCTGAATTTTACGTTTTTCACCTAAATTTGATTGTCTAACTAAATCTGAACATGAATCTGACTATTTTTAATCGCGATTTAAAAGGTGTGGAACAAAATTAGCTGGCGTGAACTAAAATTCACACCAACACCTCGACTTCAGACGTGCAAAAACGGTACTTTATCTTTATCTTTTCTTTTTTTGCTTTTAACTCGAAAACGGTGTGTCCTATCACAAAAATAATGAAAATTTCGACCCCCTATGAAACTCGGAAACCTCCAAAACTCTACATTTTATATTTTCCATACAAAACACGTCGAGGCTGCCTCAGGCTGCATCCGGCTCTAACAAAGACGTTGCGAAACCAAAAGAAAAAAAAACACATGGGCTCACGATTGTCTAATTCGATTATAATACCAAAACTTTTTATTTCAAACATAACAACATATTTATAACTAAATTAAATTACTAAATAACTAACTAACTACCTATACAAATTAATATAAAAAATACTCAGGCGTCGAAGTACTCGTCCGCATCGCTGTCATCTGGAAAAGTGCCCAGAAGACTGGCAGCATTGCCACGCTGAATGGCAATGCTAATTCTTTGTCCAAAGAACAACCCAGCCCTCTGGTCACGTGAAGTGTCGACTAGTCGGTGAGAATTTTTTTAAAAAATTAGATGCGCACTCGGGCCCCATGACTCGAGCGTTTCGACCCCAAACGGCTCAAAACTGTAGTTACCCATAAGGTTACAGTATTTGCGCCGCTTGAGGGTCTCAGCAGCCGCAGCAGCAGCGCCAGCACAGTTCGCCGTGCTAGGAACATGAGATGGAGCAAGGGTATCGACACAGGTTGCGTCCCACACCAGAGGCCTACCCACCTTCCAAGGCAACAACGTCATACCGTCTGGTCTCTTTCCATCGTCACGTACCAAGCCGTTAGGTTCTAAAACTGCAGGTACGCCGGCGGTGACAAGGGCTCGACGAATAATATCGTTGATGCTAGCGTGCCGTGCTATGCGACCTGCGCTCCTGTAACAGGACAGGCCATGGTGCCCAAGACTGTCGACAGCTTCACCGCAGTGACACCGATGCGGAGCAACACAAGGTGCACCCAAGCGGAGACATGTAGCGAGCCGAAACGAAGAGTCATCCATCATAGTGCCTATGGTGGATGACGGGAGCGCCTGAAGCCACAAGCCTGACTCCCATTCTCCTACAGCCAGCAGACGGGCACGCTCAACAGTATTAGACGACGGGTTGTCGGGGAAAACCGTATTGGGACAAGCCATTTTCCAAGCGTTCAACGCATCGGTCAAACACGGTACTTCAAAATCGACCAGTGAAGAAGATAAAATATTCCTGGTTAATTTATCAGTACTGTGGACCGAGGAGAGGAAGGCCGGTAAACTTATACTTGAAATTTTGCGGACGCCGAGACCACCTAGGCGAATGGGAAGTGTGGCTTGCTGCCACGCTCGGTCGTCCAGGGCCACATTTAGGATCGAAGTTAGTGTGTTTCTAATAACTTGGTCTACTTTTTCTAAAAGTTGTGGATGTTTCCACAGATGGGAGGAGCGAAGATTATATGTAAATTTTGGTCCAAAACAGCAGTATCGAATGAGTGTGAAGGCCGAATGAATGTTAATTTTGTTAATTTTTTTTCGCAGAATAGCTTCAAGTATAAAGTAAGGAATTTTAGTGATAGTTTAGTTCGTTGTACAAGAGAATCGGCACCATTGTTAATTTTTTGCCCTTCCGCCCCTTGTGCCCCCCCCCCCAGAAAAATATCCTGGAGCCGCCGTTGGACACTGAGCTCACTCCACGCTCACTTCACAAAGTTTTCAAGGTTAGATTTTTACAGGATCGACGTACAGTTCAGTAGTTTAGGCGCAAAAAGGTAAAAGAGACTTAATTTCGTAATAATAGTAAGTGTAATATTATAATTTACAGGTTCAAAATCAATTAGCTAGTGAAACTCCGCAGGCGTGATTGTTTTGAGAGCAGTGGTAATGAATAGTCTGGGTTCGAACCTTCGACCTATAACTTTTAAGTCGCGGCCGTCACCACTGGGCCACCGCTGCTCACCCACTAGGCCAACACTGATCACAACAATATCTTAACACGATAAAACAGATTATATCAACTCACACTACAAATAACCACACTACCAGCCACTACCCCAAAAACATATCATCAAATCTTTTTATTTTGTCGTGTGTCTACAACTTGTTTTTTTTTAAAACTCTAGTGTTACAATTCTATATGTAAGAATAATGCAATAAGTCCTAGAATATGTGGTCCAAAAATGCATAGTTTCGAAGATATCATCAATCCGTGTGTAGGTTAAGCTAAATTTCATTAATAAATGCGAGAAATTCATTAGTTGTATATGATTTCGGTAAGGGTATGTACCTCAGAAACAAGAAATTATATTAATCTGACATTTGTCAACATAGCATTAAAACTAACGTAACCCATTAAAATGTCACGTTTTCTTTAATGTTGTTGACCTATTGTTTAAGACTTATGTCAGGAACAATTTTAATCAAACGTGTTTTTAAATTGTGTTAATTTTATTTTTTATAAGGATTTTTGCTATTGAGATATGAGGAACAGGGAGTAAAGTTCACTTATACTCTTTGGAAATAGGGGAGGATCCTCCGACCAGATGGGTGTTGTGTCTGGTGGGCAACTGCCGATGATTGATGTCGGGAAGTTGTATATATGCTAGTTTAATAAATTGCTTCTATACGTTTTAACAACCTTTTTTACTCGTGATGAGAATAGAAAAGTTAATTGCAAAAAAATAACAAAACATGAAGTAGTAGTAAGTAGTAGTAAAAAAATATATGAATAGAATCAAAATTAAAATTAGGAATAAAATTAAAAAATAAACAGTTAAAATGAAATTCAAAATGCATACCAGTAGAACGCGATAACGATTGCAATAAGAGAACATTCTAACATTGTAAAAAAGACATGCATAAGTGGCAAAAGATCAAAAAAAAATAAAGACGAGATTCATAATTTAATAACAAGAAAACGAGGGTAGGTGATAATTACAAGACAATTTATCCTATTGGCTGTAACTCAAAGATGGAACTCTTTTTTTTTGTAAGCCAGTTTTTTTTTGTTGAAGGCCCTAAGACAAACAATTTTCTTATTTTGCTTTTTAATTCAATCTGCAGTGAGCCATATAGGTGAGGCAATAGACCAAATCATAAAAAGGCAAGAGACTTGATTATTCGCTGCTTTACATAATGTTAAAGGAATTAATCTGAATGTTTTGACAATTTCCGGGTTGCCAATACAAATTCAGCAGAATATATGTGCCCGTGAGACAACCAGCATGCCCTAGAACCAAACATTTGACTTTGACATAGCAACCCACACTAGGCTCGCGTGGTGGATGTCGGCCCACTCCTTCTCACAGAGAGGAGGCCAACTGTGTCCCAGCGGTGGGAACGTTATAGGCTGATTATGCTAAATGCCACCTTAAAACCTTATTAGAGTTACCTAATGCCAGCAGAAGATATTTCTACTCATTGTCAGCTAGACATAACATTGTGGGTGCTTCCGTACATTTCCGGAAAAACGAGCAATGATCTGATTCTCATTTTTTTTTGTACGTGATTGTTGTATAAACCATTGAAAAATACCTGCTCTAAACTGGTTACAGCTGCCTAAACACCTGCAAGGTTTAAGCCGATACACTACCCAATAGTTACATCTAGAAATAGTTGAATCAGAGATCCTGTACATTCAAACGACTTCTAAAAATAACCTGTTCTTTACAGCATTTTACCACAGAAATCATATGAACCCCAAACTCCCCAAAATTGTTCACTAAACCATTTACAGAAGGCTATTTACAATTATTTATGTTACACAAAAACTCCCCAATTTTAAGCACCACGTGATAAAAACTTCTGTTGAAACCAACAAGAGTGTTGTAACGTGGTTCACCCCAAGTCTCAGACGTCATTAAAACTTAAAACAATAAAAAAGTCTCCAAGGTTAAATTTTTGTTAAGTCCGTGGAAGCCACAAAAGATGGAGACGCCTCCGCAGACGATGCTAGAAGCGGCATTCTCAACACTTACCATACAACACAACACGTAAGATACGAAAATGACGGCTGCAAGGAGCATGGCCCAGTGGTATTAGCTCGGACTTACGAGGTATATGTACAGGTTGTGGGTCCGAACCCAAGCATGCACTTTACATAACATACATAATCAG
Organism: Dasypolia templi; assembly: GCA_963555695.1. NCBI lineage: Eukaryota > Metazoa > Arthropoda > Insecta > Lepidoptera > Noctuidae > Dasypolia > Dasypolia templi. The sequence continues at coordinate 2,718,644 of OY743137.1, read as the reverse complement.
CCTAAAATGTTCCCACTGCTGGGACACAGGCCCCCCCTCTCCGAGAAGGAGTGGGCTATAATCTACCACGTGGGCCCGGTGCGGGTTGGTAGATGTCACATGTCTTCTTCTGATTTTTGGTTGGTAGCAGGAGCTAGTGTTTACGAAACATAAGTTGTGCAGTCAACGCACTTTCGTTGCCACTAATTTTATAGGTACCTTTCCGTAGCGATTCTATGCTCTGTGTTGAAAGCCTTAATGTTTGATGTAAATAAGAAATCACGTTGGCAACCGAGGGGTAAGAAAACCCCAATTTTTATTTTTAGACGTTTTTTTAAAAGTTCAACTGTATGTTACCATTTCCTTTGTGCCCACAAAATTAAAGTAAATTAGGAATTCTTTCACAGTTTGATTTAGGCTATATAAGAAATAATACGTAAGAACAAGTTACGTTTTCAAGATGGCATTGGCTTATTAATAGAATTTTATTCCCATTGGTTAATTGGCGTTATAGAACTTTTGTTGGGACGTGACTTAGGTTCTATAGTGAGGTAAAATTAAATGTTTCTTCAGTCTCACGAAATGGTTTAATAATGTAGTTACTACGACTAAAGACAGTTAATGTAAAATAACTAATATTAGGTAAATTACATTTGACGCGAGTAACGCGGGCGGTGGCCAGTAAACAACTAATCATCGTCGAACGTTGATTCTGTATTACGATCTTAGCAGACGTGTGCCGTCATAGGCACTTGAGTTAACAGGGTTGTGCATATGTGGGTTATATAGCACTACATGAAAGAAACATTTGATAGATATGTTTCTCGGATAGCAGTCTACTTGGAAACATAGACATGGTCCTGGTTTCATCTTATTACAAAACAAACTTTTACTTATATACCAATTTTAATGTCACAATCAATAGAATCAATCAAAGATTAAGCTAACAGAACAGGCAGGTACTTATTTAAGTTATAAGAGGGATAAGAGAATCGTGCTCGAGTCGATCTTCAAGGTTGCTTAGCGCAACCAACGTGACCATCCAGTACATACCGAAATCCGTCCGTGCCTCGGAAACCACGTTCAGCATTTGGTCTCGGCTGTCATTTAAAGATCTTTGACAGTCGTTACAGGTAGTCAAAACCCTAAAGTCTGACAACCGTTCTTGCCAAGGGGAGTCGTGTTCCCTAGTTACTGGTTTGGGGCCGGATAAGCTAGATATGTTTAATAGGTATTCAGCTGCATCCTGTTAAGACTGGAAACTTCAAATAATTATCATTATCAGGCTTCGAAGGCTTATAGAGTAAACTATAGACAGTAACTTGTTCTTACTTCTATTACGTACGTTCCTGAAACTTCTGTTATTTGTAAACTAAAAATTAAAAACTCAATTGTTCATGTTCTAATTACAACAAGGTACACCTTTCAATAAGATGAACAGATCAACACAAACGTAGAGTAAATAATAAATCGCCTTTGAAATCTGGCCCAATAAACAATTCTTGGCATCTACGTATATGCTTATGTTACGCCTTATAACATCCGCTATCTGCCAGTGAAAGTTTTTTTCAAAATCGGTGTAGCCGTTTCGGAGATAACAACAGTTTTTTTTTTTAATTATAGTTTGTTGTTATTTAAGGCGTATATACTTCTTCTTACATTTAGTAAAAAGCTGTTAATTTGACATTACAAACAGGCGCTTATGCATTTTAATTTATTCATCAAGAATGATGACATTCAGCGGTGATCTTAAGTTACCAAAAGATTTGATTTCCATGTTAATAACTCTTCGTATGATTATGAAGATAAAATTTCTTAGTATTGAATTTAAAAAATTGCACTCTAGTGACGTTTTTTGCTTCAACAGACAAAACGAAAGATGGCCATAATGGGAATAACATAATTATGTAGAACAAAGGTTGTAGGTATGCTACGCTACTACTAAGCATGAGGTTGTGGGTTCGATTCCCTGGTCGGGCAAAGTGTTTTGGGGGTTTTCTATCTGGAATTTTCAGTGTGACTACATGACCTAAACGCAAGTCTTATTATGCCTAAAAGTATATGATCCACTGCAGTAAACAAAATCAGAAAAAAAGTGATATTCTTCAGGATATATGCTACTTAGATAGTGTTTTGAGTACATAATACAAAGATTTGGATACGATTGAAAATAAACACGAAGATACCTCTAAACATTTATTTTACCTTTTAAAAACCATACAAATATACATGCAAACATTCAGATTTTTTTGTCAGATTATTCTACAAGCAACACAATGGTGCCGATTCTCTTGTACACCGAACTAAACTATCACTAAAATTCCTTACTTTTGACTATGATAATCTTAAAGCTATTTTGCAACAAAAAAGCTCTAAATTTAAAAATATTTTTGACACAACTAAAATAGAATTCGACAATCGCGATTGTCGAATTCTCCGAACCGCGTACAGAGAGAAAGATTAGGAGTAGAAGTCGGTTGAGTGGGGCCTTTAGGAGATATCTAAGGTGCGACCTGCAAGACGCATCAAAAGGACGGGGCGTAGCAGAAGCGTTCCCGCAGATAGGATGGCGTTATAGGGTTGTGGAGTATGTTAAATAACAAACACAATTTCCGAGAGTTCCTGTGAAGTCGAATAGGGAGCCACTTGAGTATCTTGCGAAAGTAAGAAACGTGGTCATACTAAACGGCAATTTCATAGGTAAAGACCTGTTATTATGTCTGATTTGGACGATCCTTTTTAGGTAGCTCTTCTGCCTATTCCCACTGTAGCATAACATAAACAGAACATCATGCCTTGGTTCATCTTGCATCTTTTGGCTGGGCAGAGGTATACATATAAGTTCACCCACATTTCGCCAGTTATGTATAAGAAGCTGACGACAGCTGAAGAGCGGTCACTGTCAGACTGCATAGAAAATTTGTTGCAAAAAATAAAGCAAGTAAGTATTGGCAAAAAATCTATTGATTGGACTATAAAAATGAAACCATACGAGTATTACGTTTATGGTGCAGATTCTCTTGTTGCAAATGCTTCTAAACAAGACTAAAAATCACTAAAATTTGGTTTAATCCTGCCAAACGACGATTTCCCATCCTGAAATTGACTAAAGTGACACAACTTAACCATGTTTTGGTTTGTCAATACTAAGATGGCACTGAGTTATTAGTGTAGTGAAAATGCCAATTTTGCTATTCTGAATTTGACGATTTTCACCAAAAATTTTGATGATTTAACTAAATCTGAACATGAATCTGACTATTTTTAATCGCGATTAAAGAGGTGTGGAATAAAATTTGTTGTCGTGAACTAAAATCCACACCAAAACCTCGACTTCAGACTTGCAAAAACAGTACTGTATATTTTTTTCTTGCTACGCCTCTACAAGGGTGCGAAAGAAGTCGCCTCCAGTGTGTAACGAATATCCTAAAGTTATCAAGGATAAAATCTGTGAGCGCCGTAATCTAAGAAAGGAATGGCATACAACTCGATATCCAAGAAATAAAACCGCATTCAACAGATCTTCTGATGAACTTAAAAACCTCATCAAAGCCCTAAACGACACAAACCTTCAAAACTTTCTCTCAAACCTATCACATTCTGTAGACAAAAATTACTCCCTCTGGAAAGCCACAAACAAATTAAAACGCCCAAACAACCAGATACCACCTCTTAAAAAAAGGACGGGGGAGTGGGCAAGATCAGACTTAGAAAAGGCTGCCAGCTTTGCCGAACATCTTAGCACTGTTTTCCAGCCATTTCCAGAGTCTAGACCAGATCATAACATGGAAATAAAAGGGTACCTGGAAAGTGCCCAACAGATGTGTCTGCCACTTAAATCCCCCACCCCTAGAGAGATAATCCAGGAAATAAAAAAGCTAAAGGAAGGAAAATCCCCAGGATACGATCTTATCGATGGCGTGTTTCTGAAAAAGCTGCCAATAATGGGTATAATAGCAATAGTTCAGATCTTTAACGCTTGTTTGCGACTATCCCACTTCCCGGGGCAGTGGAAAATTGCACAAGTAATTATGCTTCCTAAACCCGGTAAACCACCATATGAAGTCGCCTCGTATAGACCAATAAGTCTCTTGTCTATTACAGGAAAACTGTTTGAGAAAATACTGCTAAAGAGAATGAAGGAAAACCTCACTGACATAATACCAAATCACCAATTCGGCTTTAGGGAGAACCATGGCACAATCGAACAAGTCCATCGTATTGTAGATGTCATAAGCAGAGCACTGGAGGGGAAACAATACTGTTCTGCAGTATTTTTAGACATAAGTCAAGCTTTCGACAAAGTGTGGCATGAGGGCCTACTTTATACAACGTGTAACAGAATAAGCGCAAGACCTGAAAGTAGTTTGCTGAGAATCAGCTTCTGAATCCATTTCCGTCATTATTTATATGTGTTAATTTTTCCCGGAAAAATCTTTAATTTACCTGAAATTAGTACCACCGCGTCGTAACAAGATAATACAGTATTTGATTGAAGAAAATTTAAGCCTTATCACAAAGGAATAAAGCCTTTTCAAATGCACGACCGAATTTGCAACTCACTCATAGTTATCCTATGTGTAAAGCGCGTAAAAGAAAGTCAATTTAAGGAAACTTAAACCTTGTTCCAAAGCAGTACGTCTTATTTAAATGCAAAACCGAATTTGTAGTCCGATCATAGCTTTCTTACACACATAAGCATTGCTTTTTACTTTTTATTACATTTAATCTTGTCCTGTTAAAAAAAGAAGTTAATTTAAGGCAATTTAGATCTTATCTCAAAGAAATAAAGCTTTTTTAATTGCGCGACCAAAGGACATGGACAAAAATTGTATGGGCTTGTACCCCAGAATGTACAGATACATCATATTTATCATTTAATAGCACTAACCTTCTACAAACAAAATTAGAAAGAGGCATATTGCTGAGCAGTTGTGGGCAAAAGTTATGAACGTTTGAAAAGGTTGATTTTTGCACTATGGCTAAGGTATTTCATGTAAATTAATATGTATATATCTGTGCCAGGAGTTTAATATTAATAGAATTTTAGTTTTAAATAATTATAAAAGCAGTTTTTATATCATCTGATAAAATCTATAGTTTGTAACTATTTTTTTTGCACAAAAAATAAATTTCTACAATAGCATATTCTGTATATTGCAAATAATAAAACGAAGAACATTATTTTAATCATTTATTGTTATCAAAACATTAATTCAATTCCGAAATGTCGTGTCTTCTTGCACGTATTACTGATCTCCAACAGCCATAATAAACATTGGTATGACTAAGTTGTCTTTCCCTTGAATTGGTTCAAGGCGTCTTGGTTTATTGTCATAGCAGGCACCACAGACACCGGGATCAAGGAGGCGGTCGAGCTCCTCGTGAACCGCACCAGCACGGACGAGACGGCGAGGCTCTGGGAGGAGAATGACCGTCTCCGATCCAAGCTCGAGGAGCTCGAGCGGCAGTTTGCTGCCCAGAGGGCGGCTACCGCCGCCACCGGCGTCACTCCCGTCACGATCCCGCCGGCGGTCCGGCCGTCGCCTGCGCGTGCGGATGCGGAGATCGAAAAGATCGCCCGCATCTGCATGATGCAGTGCGGCAGCATGGTAAACGCCCGGTTGGAGGCGCTGGAGTCGCGACTCCCACCAGCCGCGACCCTCCGACCCCCGCTTGCGGCGGATAAGAGGAGAGCAGAGGAGGCCGCCGCCGGGACGAACTCCGCGTTGGGGGGCAGAAAGCCCGCGCAGGGGCCCAAAAAGCCCACGCAGGGGCCCAGGAAGCCCACGGGGGCTTCTCCCGCGCCACCTCCGGCGACCGCGCCTCCGGCGATCGCGCCTCCGGCGACGGCACCTCCGGTGACCGCACCTATCGCGCCTCTGGCGACCGCACCGCCTCCCACCTCACCTCCCACCCAGGATGCTGAGGGGTGGACGACGGTGGGGAAGAGGAGGAAACAAAAGAGGAAGAAGAGCGGGAAGAACGTCGACGGAGCACCGGCACCGGCCCAGACGCCTACAAAAAAAAAGAAGTCGAGAGGACGGCGTAGGGCCCCACGCTCTGCGGCTGTGGTGATCACACTGCAGTCCGGAGCCGCTGAGAGGGGCGTCACCTACGCGGCGGTCCTCCGAGAGGCCAAGAGCAAGGTCGCGTTCCCCGACCTTGGGACACCGTCCGGCCTCAGATTGAGGCCGGCGGTTACGGGGGCGCGGCTGCTCGAGGTGTCCGGTGCCTCCAGCCGCGAAAGGGCGGACGTTCTGGCCGCCAAATTGAGGGAGGTCCTCAGCCCGGAGGACGTTCGGATTTCCAGGCCGATAAAGACCGCGGAGCTGCGAGTCAACGGCCTGGATGACTCGACGACCCCGGCTGAGGTCGTGGAGGCCATCGCCCGTGTCGGTGGATGCCCGCCCGACGACGTGCGGGCGGGTGAAATCCGCGCCGACGCCTCCGGGCTCGGCTCGATTTGGGTGAGGTGCCCGGTGGCTGCGGCGAACAAGGTGGCCGACGCTGGGCGTCTGTTGGTGGGATGGGTTGCAGCGAGAGTCAAACTGCTGCAGCCCAGGGCCATGCGGTGCTACCGGTGCCTGGACGTCGGGCATGTCAGGTGCCGGTGCACCGCCGAAACGGACCGCAGCGATGAATGTTATCGCTGCGGCCAGCCCGGCCACAAGGCGGCCCAGTGCTCCGCGGCGCCAAACTGCAGCCTCTGCACGGCTGCAGGGAGGCCCGCCGCGCACAGATGGGGGGCGAAAGCCTGTGGCATCAAAAGGAGGGGAAGGGGCCAGAAGGGCTCCTCTTCGGCCGACTCCCGGCCTGAGAATGCTGCAGAGGGGGGGATGGACTGCGCATAAATGGCGCAGTTCCGTCTCCTCCAGGGCAATATCAACCACTCTGCCAGAGCTCAGGATCTCTTGCTCCAGAGTATGGCAGAGTGGTCGATTCACGTGGCCGTGGTCGCCGAGCCGTACTGGGTCCCGCCCAGGGATAACTGGGTGGGAGATCTGGATGGTTTGGTGGCCATCATTGGCGGGGCTCTCGTCAGCCCGTCTCGGGGGCACGGCTGGGTAGCCGCCCTCGCAGATGGCGTTGGCGTAGTTGGGGCGTATTTTTCGCCCAACAAGAGTCTCGCCGACTTCGAGAGGTTCCTTGTCGAGTTGGGTGCCGTCGTGGGCCAGCTCCATCCTCGCCCGGTGCTGTTGCTCGGGGATCTCAACGCCAAGTCTGCGGCGTGGGGATCCCCGGTGACCGATGCTAAGGGTGAGGCATTGGAGGAGTGGGCGATCACGACTGGCCTGGTCGTCCTGAACCGGGGCTCGGTCTACACGTGCGTGCGGCAGCGGGGCGGGTCCATAGTGGACGTGTCGTTCGCAAGCCCTGCTGTCGCGAGCCGTGTCCGCGACTGGCGTGTCGCCGCGGAGGTGGAGACGTTGTCGGATCACCGATATATCCGATTCGACGTCTCCGCCCAGACCGCTGGCGGCCGCAGGACATCAGTCCCGCGTTCGGACGGCCCGCGCTGGGCGCGTAAGCGCATCGACAGGGAGCTTCTCGAGGAGGCAGCCATTGCTCAGGCCTGGTTCCGGGGGTCGGCAACGACCGGACCCGATGACGTCGAGCTGGAGGCGCTGTGGTTCCGCGGGGCAATGTCGCAGATATGCGACGCGTCCATGCCCCGCGCCCACGCACAGGGTGCAAGGCGCCAGGTGTACTGGTGGTCCGCCGAGATCGCGCAGCTGCGCGTCGCATGCGTGGCGGTGAGACGCCGGTACACCCGCTACCGGAGGAGACGTCGTCGGGTACCCGAGGAGGAGGCCGCGCTGTACGAGATGTACCGCGCGGCAAAGCAGACTCTGTGGCTGGCCATCGACGAGGCGAGGACGCGATCCCGGGAGAGGATGTTGGAGACTCTGGACGGGGATCCGTGGGGGCGCCCGTATAAAGCGGTTCGAGGGCAACTTCGAGCCGCGGCGCCCCCACTTACGGAGAGTCTCCAACCCGAGCTGCTGGAGGAGGTGGTAGCAGCCCCCTTCCCGGTGAGAGCGGAGCATATTCCGCCGCCGATGTCTTTGCCCGCAGCTGCAGAGTCTGCAGAGGAGGAGGAGAACGCCATCAGCGTCCCAGAGGTGACACAGGCAGAGATGAGGGCGGCCGTGATGCGGCTCCGGGCCAAGAACGTGGCTCCGGGGCCCGACGGAATTCACGGCCTGGCTTTGGCCCTCTCTCTGAAGGAGTTGGAGCCCCAACTGAGAGGACTCTACACGGCGTGCCTTGAGCGGGGCCAGTTTCCCAGTCTGTGGAAGATTGGACGTCTGGTCCTGCTCAGGAAGGCGGGGCGCCCTGCCGACTCGCCGTCTGCGTACCGGCCCATAGTGCTGCTCGACGAGGTGGGCAAGCTGTTCGAGCGCATACTCGCAGCCCGCCTTGTCGGCCACTTGTGCAGAGAGGGGCCGGACCTGGACGAGAGCCAGTTCGGCTTTCGGCATGGGCGCTCTACCATCCACGCTGTGTCGAGGGTGAGAGTCCTGGCGGAGGAAACAGTGTCCCGGGGCGGGGTGGTGGTGGCGGTGTCCTTGGACATCTCCAACGCCTTCAACACCCTGCCCTGGAGCTGCATACGGGAGGCACTGCGTTATCATCAGGTGCCTCTCTACCTCCGCCGCATCGTTGGGGCTTATCTGGCGGGGAGGTGTGTCACCTACATGGGACGTGATGGCGGAAACCAGCGCCAAGTGTCGTGCGGTGTTCCACAGGGATCGGTCGTGGGACCGCTCCTGTGGAACATCGGGTACGACTGGGTGCTGAGGGGCGAGCTCCCGCCGGGCGCGGACCTGACGTGTTATATTGGCAATTGATTTTTGTCAGCGGTGTTGCCAGTAACGTCATATTATCCTATCCGTACATGCACTTACGTCTATAAATTCAGTCATAGATGGTTCAATTTATAGACAAGAAAACGTATAAAAAATACGTTTTTATTACATTATGGTTACGAATAATTTACGTGTATATTTAAGGCCTGGCAAGCGTTTATTTTTTATTTTAAAAACTTTCATATAATATTTTTTCCCTGTTCTGATCTTTGCTAATATTAAATGGCAACATTAAAAGGGATATAAAACGCAAATCAAACAGAAAAACTTTTAATTACGATTATTTCTCCACTTCTGATATGAGGCATAAAAAGTTATTCAATTTTCTTTATTTATTTTATTTTAATAATCTGCATTAAACGTACGTTTTTATTTGGGGCACATTTTGTCCATCTCCTTTGTAGATCGTTTTACACATTCGTTTGTTTAGAAAAGCCAAAATATTAGAACATTTGTACGAGTAGTACTTCTTTTGCAAATGAAAGATTAATGTGAAAGAGCGAGATGTATTAATTTGCCGACTTAAAGCTTTGACGTTTGACATGCAGACGCACGCGCCGCCACTGCCCGCCTCACATCAAAGGTTTAGTTATTCTCCGGCAGCGACAAGTGTACCCGAATTTAATTTTTGTTGCTGTCACATTTATTTGTTTACGCGCGCGATGGCATTCCAGTACACCAATATTCAGTACACGGAGATGGTGAGGACACTCTCTCAGGCTCGTTGCAACGATAATGTCGAGTTAGCGTGTCGAGAGTTCAACGAACGATATGATACTAGAGTGAGCGCCAGGACAATGTTAAGTGCAACTCAGCGTCTGAGGGACTCCGGTACCTTTCGTCCAAACACGGCAATAGATAGAGGGGCAAATGTGCGAACTACTCGCTTACAAGCAACAATATTAAACTTTTTACGAAAACCCAGAGAAGAGCACAACAGAAGCAGCGCCATTATTCGACTGCAGCCACATGTACGTGTGGTGAACTTTACGCGGTGATGGTGAACTCCCGTATCACCTGCGACGTTGTCAGGAGCTGACGCCGAACGACTACTTGCCATGTCTGGAATTTAGTAGATGGTTGTTAGAGAACTGGCAAGGAAACATCATCTGGACGGACGAGAGCACCTTCACGCGAGTTGGCATTTACAACCAGCATAACCAGCATTTGTGGAGACATGAGAATCCACATGCATGCCGTGTTGATTCGTTTCAGCACAGGTTCTCCGTGAACGTGTGGGCGGGCGTCATAGGTACACGCGTACTTGGCCCTGTTTTTCTGCCGAGGTTAACTGGAGATACCTACCTACAGTTCTTGCGGGAAACATTGCCCGATTTATTGGAGGACGTCCCGCTCTTCTTTTTAAGAGATGTGTTTTACCAACACGACGGTGCTCCCGCGCATTTCTCATGGAACGTTCGGCAGCATCTTGATGCGGAATATGGGCCCCGTTGGATTGGTCGTGGAGGGCCAGTGCAGTGGCCTCCCAGATCGGCTGATCTAACGCCTTTAGACTTTTATTTGTGGGGTCGAATAAAATCGCTCCTTTACGTAAACGAGGCAACGAGTGTAGAAGACCTCAGACAAAAAAATTTACTCGCCTTTGGTATTGTGAAAAGTGACACTGAATTACTAAATAAACTAAAATTTAACATAAGAAAGCGTGAAATAAAGTGCATCGACCAAGGCGGTGGACATTTTGAAAGTTTACTTAAAAGGAGACGAAGAAATAGTGTAGTGTAATAGCTCAAACCTGTAAGTAATTACTTTTATCTTTACCGAATTTAATTACTGTAAATATTTATGATTCAAATCATTCATACACGACGACTCAGAATATGATATCGCAACAGTTAAGTACGCATCAGAGATAAAGGCTCGCACAAACAGGCACGACGGCACCGTGGGAACGAACTCAACGAACCTTAAATGAGTCAGTCTCCGGGACGACCGTGCGGCGAAAGGGCGCGGGCGCACGCCGGAGGTATACACCCTATCGCAGACGGGCGAAAAGTTACTCGATTTGAAAATGCTTCCCCTTTACTAGACATAACTTAGAACAAAATAATCCAAAGCTTATTTATTAAGTCTCCCACAAACAGGCGCGACGCCACAGCATGACACAGAGGCACCACTCGTCGCGCGACACGCGGTGCCTTTGTGTCGCGCTGCGGCGTCGCGCCAGTGTGTACGAGACTTTACGTGTGATCTGTACGTAATGTTCGGTCATTGAACTAAAGTACACACGTACCTAGTGCGTACTCCTACTCTTGCAGTGCTTACCTACCTAGCCAGCTGGCAGGCACATGAGTGTGCGGTGCGTGCGCTATTAGTGTGGGTACAGATCGAGTAGTACGCTCAAACGTTTTATGTTTAGTCAGGACAACTATTTTATAAAAAATTGCTAGGTTTGGTTTATCTAAATTAAATTACAGATGTTATTTTAGTCTTATAATTTAATATTCTAATTGGGGTGTATGAGCTCTTGCGTTAATTCCGTTACACGTTGTAAAATTAAAAAGTCGCTGCCACACTCGTTCTTCCACATATTGAAGTCATACCTTGAGAAACGATGTTTTGAAGTTAAGCATAAAAACGAACTTTCGGACATGTATGAAATAAAATCAGGTGTACTACAAGGTAGCATACTAGGGCCAGTGATGTACATTATTTACACTGCTGACTTGCCGACTACGGAAAAAACGTACGCAGATGACACAGCCCTACTGGCAACACACGAACATCCAGCTACTGCATCTGAATATCTATAGCTTCACGTTAACAAACTCGAGGAATGGCTTAAACTTTGGAGAATCAGAGCAAACCAAAGCAAGTCCACGCTTGTAACTTTTTCGCTCAGAAGAGATCTGCCCATCAGTGGTTCTGAATAGTGAAGAAATTCCTCAAAATGACAACGCCAAATACCTAGGCGTTCACCTGGACAGAAGGTTAACATGGCGAAAACATATATGGACAAAGAGAAAGCAGCTGAACGCAACGCTAAGAAACATGTACTGGTTAATAGGACATCATTCGCAAATGAGCACACAAAGCAAGCTAACAGTCTACAAAGCAATTCTCAAACCAATCTGGACCTACGTTATCCAGCTTTGGGGTACAGCCAGCCAAAGTAATATAGAGATATTGGAAAGGTTTCAGTCGAAGATACTTAGAGTTATCTTTAACATACCTCAATACATTAGTAACAAAATAATATATCAAGACTTGAAAATACCTACAGTCAAACAAGAGATAACCCAATACAGCGGCAAATACCAAAAGAGACTCTCAAAACATCAAAATGAACTTGCTCTAAAACTAGGTGGTGATGGTGGCCTGCAATTTAAGAGATTATGGAGACATAGCATCCTTACTCTTCTGGACAGATTCAGCTAATTGGAAGGAGAAACTTAACTGCGAAGTTATCACCAAGCTCTATAACTTAATTTAAAAAAAGAGATATCGGACAAAGAAGTAGCTTATTGTTGTTGACGACAGATTGCTACGAAGCAGAACGAACAAAGAAAAAAAAACACGTTATATGACCGCATACTTTGGCTATATATAGCTATATCTAGGGATAGGTGTTTTTTTTATATTCGGTAAGCTAAAATTAGAGATTAATGTGAAAGCGGGCTTACTTACGAAATGACGCACTCATTTTGTTATCCGGATCTATCTATGTTAAAATATAAAATGTTCACCTCTTCTATTAGCTCGGGAAATACCCTTAGCCATATACCTTAGCCATATAGCCGACTCATTGAGTCGACGTCAAAAGACGCGCATTCGTAAGTCGACAATCGTAAGTGAATATCTAAATGACGCGCATTCGTAAGTGAATATCTAAATGAAAAATTCTAAATGACATGTTTCATAAAATAGTATATATTTAATTTTTAATTTTATTACTTTTGAATACCTTCAAATAAGTAATCAAAAAGCGTTCTTCCTCTCTCTACTTACTTTATTTTATCCTTTTGTTGTGCCCTTACAGGGTCCATATTTTTGTACCTAGCTTTAAGAAAATTTATTCCTCTTTTTAACTAGGGGGATGAAATTTTGTCCGGAAGTTAATGGTTTTTGCCGATGGGGAATGCCGATCGGTAAACGGATTGTAGTGTATATCGACGATGAACTACCTTTTTTGATTTTTTGTTTACAATGTCAATTCACGTAAAATGCTATTTCGCGTGTACCAACAAACCCACCTAACACAATATTCGACAATTTATCACGTTAAACACTAACTTCTTAATGATGAAACTCTAATTTTGCTGCGAATACCTCCTAATTTTCAGTAGAAATAACTATGTACCTACTATGTTATGGGGGTTGAAACTTTCTAGAAATAGAACAAATTGGTAGTGTGTCGTCGATATCGTGACAACGCTATACGTAAGTACCTCCTGTGCCTTTAAACACACATTACAATATGTACCTTAAAATGCTAATTATATAAAAATACTTACTCCCAACAAGTCCCTACTCTGCCATCGACAATGACCGAGCATCTAACTGCAATTGACAATGACCTTGACACCAGACATTTGTAGCACTAATTCATTAACAAATGACTAGCGAGCCATCATACATTACTACTTCGTAGCATGGGGCCTCAACTCGAACAAATTATAAAATGTCTTGAAAAAAAATGATAGATGGCAGCATAGGTAACCATTATGAAATTAACAATCATTAAAAAGCGATAAAGGGCAGAATTTTGGCTGAAATATGATTGGTAAAAGTCAAAACTTACTTGTTAAGTGCTGTTGTATCTATTTCCACTCATAATGCACGTATTTTAAAAATAAAATAAAAATAAAGCTTCAATGGGGAAGGTCGGGCAAAGCTAATTGTAGATGGCGTGACCATAGCTAGGTCCCTACGGCCTACAATAAATTTGTCATTTCGTTCACTCATTTCATTTTATGTTCATTCATGAGTTCGATTAAATTTCACTATTTCGTTATTTTCGGTGATTTCAGTATTTCAAATCAAGTACTTGACATGGAAAGTGTCAGAATTTTAAACCTTGAATATTTCCTCGTAATCATTTTCTTCAAAATGTTTTCGACATAAACTCGAACTCAAAAAAATCTCTACGAATAGCGTTAGACCACAATCTTCTAATTTTAGGGGCTTTCGGGATATTGTAGATTCCAATTTCGGAGTATCTAGGAACACAACAAAGCGTCAATTTTCGTTAAAATAAAATAAAGTCACATCACGCCTTGTATTATTAGCTTGTGTTGGGAACTAGCTACGACAGCGCCATTTTGACAGTTGCCTTCCCCATTCGAACCCTTTTAATGATATCTGTTAATCATTTTGTTTGGAGCTTTATGCAATAGATGGCGTTTTACTCAATTTGTCAGGACCATGGCTGGCTGGATGGCTCTTCACAGTTTCCAAAATTGTTATAGTTATTTAAATCGCCTACTTTATTTTTTATTTATTTTTTACATAGAAAGATAAAATAAATCTAATAACAATTATTCTGAACCCGGAACTATAAAACTCTATATAAAAAGGATTGCACGAAACGTTTTAAAAGTAGGTCGACTCCTAGATGGCTTTGTCAAACTACAGTCTCTGGCAATCAGTGAGTCGCTGATGCTGCCATCTGTTGAAAAAATTGACGACGAAAAATTCCCACCTCAATTGCCAGACTTAGGGAGTTTTTATTTATTTGTATGGGATTGGGTATCTGTATTTAGTATTATATTACCTGTGATCGTAGTAAACATACCAAACTCTTGCGCATGGAGTCACTTGAGACGCAGTGCAATACTGTTTATGTTTTATGTGACAAGTGTATTTATTTTGACAACCATGATGTATTCATGTATTCTGTCGAGATGAGTCCTCGAGAATATTATTAAAAAAACCTCCAAAATGTCAAAATCCCTCAAAATGGTTGGCAATAAAATAATGCTGTACAATAGCCTTGTGCGAAGCGTCTTGGACTTGGAGTGTTGCAGTGTCGTATGGAGACCACCAAAGAGTAATTTATGTAATATAGGATAAGAGAGCCCTCTCTCAAATATTTTATGCATGACAGTTTTATACGCCATCTGTATTTCTGAACAGACACTAATTCCCAATTCTTAGGTACCTAATAGATAAATTATAATTTTATAGCTCTTTATGTTTTAAATAGATGGATAATTATGTAGTATGAAGAAAATAGCTTACCATTGACGTAGGTGATTTTCGAGGTAAAATAATGTGCTGGAAATTGGAATAAAACAAACCAGTCTAGTCGTATATTTTATTTTCTATTACAATTTTTTCACACGGCGGAAACAAACGAATTACTGGTTTTCTGAATAGTCTAAGTATCTGGACGGAGGAGTACTCTCAACTTAACGTCTTTAAGGAGAAAACAGTCGGGAAACCACAAAAATTACACAAAATATGAGGAAGCTAAAGAAGCGCAGACGCACGTTCCGGCAGCCATATTACGTGTGCGTCAGTGTGCGTGTCCGTCCGTGTGTTCAATAGACGAAGCACCAAATACATGTAGCACAGTAAATAATTATTTTATTTAGGTGTAATATAATATGTTCTTTATTTTATGGGTAATCCATGAAATTTGTTTGTCTAAAAAGATTTTATCTTATGTTTTATTGTGACAGTAGTGACATCTATCGGCACTTTTTTATGCTTCTGAATACATTTCCCAGTTCAGCAATGTAGACGGCCCTACAGTCTTTGCAATGTGCTTAATGTTCTATGTGTCCCCCCCTGGAGACCACACTGCGCCAAGCATAAGTTACTCATAGAAATAGTCCAAAAACGGTTCTTCCATAAGAACCGTTTTTGGACTATTTCTTGGTTTTTGTAAAGGGAAAAGCAATCAGCTACCCTCCTATACACGGTTGAAATTCTTCAGGATGCACTCTTTATCAACTCGTAGATATATAATTGATAGCTTGTTTCTTTATAAACTCCTTAGAAATATAATCGACTGCCCTGAGCTCTTAAGTCCCCTACAGATTCGGGCCCCTTCACACCGCTACACCGACCACTACGCAGAACGGTTCTGGGTGCAAATGCTCCGATACCACGCTTTTGTAGAATGCTTAACAGTTGCAGTGACCTGATAGATATACATCACGATAAACTGTCATTGTTCAGCACTATTATCGTAGTTAGATTAGGTATTTGATTTGGAAATGCGCAATTTTGTTTTGCAATTATATTTTTTTAAATTAAATTATTTAACAATAGCTTATTGAATGTATCTTGATTAATGTGCTGTGTTGTTCTTATTTACCTTAGTATTTAATTAATTGCTTTGTCATAATGAATTTTAATTTATTCATTGTTTTTAATTCTAATAAGTCTAAATATTTTTTAATTTTATCTGTTAATTGATTAAGATACATTTTATTGATTCCTTACAAAAAAAATCTGTTCACGAACTTGTTGTTAATAATAATTGTGTTACCATATTAAACAATTAAGTTTTTAATTTTTGTTGTAAAATTGTAATGATATATAGTGAATTTGGTGTTAGCCTATAAGTAATTGTTACACTTATAAGTGTAGGTATAACAACTTAACTTATTGTAAATGCATTGTGTAAACAATTGTTGGCTAACCTAAAATAAATAAATAAGTGATGTGTAACTATTTTTGTCGTACTTAAAACGATATAATTATCGAGCTATTCTAGTATATGCTGCCCTCGTGTTGTATAAAATTTCCGTATAATGAGAGGTACTCATGTACTGGAAATTTATACTTCTATTGAACAGTCTATCAACTAATGAGTTAAAACTTAATGCATATTCTACGTTTAATGTTCCCACTGCTGGGACACAGGCCTCCTCTCTTCAAGAGAGAGTGGGATATAATCCAACACGTGGGCCCAGTGCGGGTTGGTAGATGTCACAAATCTTCGAATTTTTGGTTCTAGAACATGCAGGTTTCCTCAAGATATCTTTCTTCACCGTTTTGAGAGCAGCAGGCTTAGCATGGCGTTTTCTGTTTCTACTCTACTGTAGAATAGAAATCGCTTTCTACGCTCCTCGAAATCTCTTTTTCGCGAGCACGAGGACACACTTAGACTCAGGTTGCTTTATAGACAGTGATTTTCCATAGCAACGGGTTAGTTGCTAGTGATGTGTATAACTACCCATTTTTACCGTACAATTGCGTTTCGTTTCTGTGTAGACAGTAGAAAACTTTCTACTGTCTACACAGAAACGCCATTTTTGTCTACTCTTCCGTCGACAATACGCTTCTCTAGGGCGCTCGTGCTAAGCCTGCAGTAGTAATTAAGTTAATAACACAAAGTAAAGCGCCTGCCTGGTTTCGAACTCACAACCTACAACTCGTAAGTCGGTAGCGTTACCACTGGGCCACCACTGTGCATAAGGGTTCCTTGACCTTACATATATTTGACAGGACTTGGACATTTCAACACTACCTATGTCCGGAACTGCAATTTGTCACAAGGTTCGCTTCAAATTGTGCAAAAATGCATCCAAACTAAAGCCAGCACAAATATTTTATTAAGGCATTCATAAAGTAAAGTTTTAATGAATCCTTAAATATACCTACTTTATTATCTTTGTCGTGCAAATCAAAGCAAAAATATCGATCGAACCCAATTAATTATTGTCTTCCAGGTCAATGACTTATAAACGTTACGTGACTTATAAGTTGGTTATCAGAAACAGTTGTAAATAGAGATATGAATATGAATATTACTACGAATATAAAAGACCGTACAGGTCCAGTTGAAAACCAGCGACATACGATCTGTACATGTGTACGATCTACATACATTAAGATGATGAAAGCAAAATTTCAGGCACTTCGTCAATCTATTCAGTACAAGTTTGTTTGTCTCCAAGTCATATGGCATCACAGGGCATTTTATTGAAGACTCCTCTTTGGCTAAATGACAAAAAAATTGCGACTGGCTCAAATGGCCTATTTCTGCGGACCCAAGCTGCCAATCCAATATTAGCTACTACGGCATGTGCTGTTCGAAGACTGTTCACATAATTGCTATTTTAAAGTCGATCGTGACACGAATACGTGGGACACTCAAAAAGTTTTGCGAAAATAATAATAAATGTTCTATAAGTAAATATTTTTTATTAAATATTTTCAAAGTACTCTCCACAGGCTATACAAAGTTTCATGCGTCTGAACCAGTTTACGAATCTTTTTCCAGTCCGCCGTAGACACCTCGTTTACAGCCTGCTCGAACGCTGACAGCGCATCTTCCGGCGACGAAAATTTAATTCCTTTGAGCAGACTTCTTATTTTCGGGAATAAAAAGAAGTCACACGGTGCTATGTCATGGTTGTAAGGAGGTTGACCCGACCGGCGTGCTGTCCAGGAAGTGCCTTGTTTTGAGCGCGGTGTGCGAAGGCGCGTTGTCGTGGTGGGGCAGTAGCCGGCGGAGCCCTGTATTTGGTCGCTTGTTGCTCACAACAGAGAAAACTTCTGCCAAGCATTTGGTAGTAAAACATTCAGCGTTGATGCTTCTTTGGTTCGTTAAGGAATTGACACCAAGTAACCAGTCAAATTGAAAAAGCTCGCGATCATTATCTCCCCCCCCGCTTCTAGATCACTTCATTTTGGTGAGCGTTGATTCGTTTTGAAACACCCAAACTGTCGACTGGCGCTTCCTTTCTGGATCGTATTGATAAATCCAAGATTATAATGATGAAGCAAACACGCCGAGACGAGCCTGTTTCAAATTTGTTTATCATATCACGGCACCATTCCACCCGGGCCTGCTTCTGAGCATCGGTGAGGTTGTGCGGCACCCTGCGTGACACTATCCTCCTCACGCAAAGATGCACGTGTAGAATTTCGTGAAGGCTTCCCGATCCAACCTGCAGTATGTTCTGAATCTCGTGATACGTAACTCGTCTATTGTCTTGGATTAAAATTTTCACTGCTTGCACGTTTTCTTCCGTACCAGCTGTCAAAGGGCAACCACTTCTTTCTTCATCCCCCAAAGTTGGTCGACCGCGCTTGTATTCGTTTTACCAACTATACAAGGTCACGATACTATTTGAAGTCCGTCCGAAATCCGGACGAAACGTACGATATACGTTTCGTCCGGATCCGGCGACACTTAATTAAAAACGAAAAAAAATTAGCGCGAAAATGTTCCCGGCGCAGATCCATTTTTAAAAGGAGACACGATAATTTAAATTAGCTCGCAAACAATGTGACGGGAAATTTCGAAATTGGAACGTACTTATTTTAACATAACTTATCATCACGCCTTGTTTCCCCGAAGGTTTGGGCAGAGGTGTACCTATTTTCAAAATAGACTATAACTGGCCAGTCTCTCATAAATAAAAACTTTTTTTTGCAATTCTTTCTGAGTGGACTGGTATAGTCTCAGTGCAAGTGTACTGTCAGAAGCAAACCGAGGTATATTTCGACGTGACAATGATTGCGGCAATCTTCCAATCAAGCGATGATGCGTACAACTGTTGATGCGAATTGGAGCATCCGTTGGCAGTGCGTAGGCGCCATGCTTTCTTTCGAAGACAGACAATAGATGGATTATGAGATTATGTGGCTTAATAACTATATTGTCTCGCTCGAATGTCTTCTTCTCGCTGCTGAATCAGAACGGGTGTCGAAAAGAAAAATAGACAGTTGGACGTATCAATTTGACTGCTCAAAACAATAAAGGACTGTGATTTCCAATTCCAGCAGCAACGAAACGCTCAACGCTCGATTATCAATGCTCGGTTTAACACCGAGATTTGAAAATCCAGTGCGCGATAAAATCCCGCCGCGATATTTTAAGGGCACGTCCGTGTTCACGTCTCTCACTTCCTCTGATTTTATTTAAAAAAAAAAATTGGCTTATCGAAACCAGTAAAGAGGACTGTCTAAAAATATCTTCAAAGTTTAACACTTAGACAAAATTTCACCAATGAAACTGCAAGCGTTCAGCACATCCAAAACTCGTTCAAGAGCTGTCAGTGTCAAAATCGTTAGGGAACATTGACACTGACAGCTCTTGAACTGTGTGAAATCGGCACTTAGACCGCAAGCCTACGCTGAGACAATAAACCGGGATAACGATTTGGTGTCAACTAAAACTAGGGCACTTGGGTACTAGTGTACCCAAATATCCATTCAACACCACACAGAGCTACTGAAGATGTACTGGAGGTCCGGCAGTCATCAAGTCGCCGGTCGGTGATCACGGTTCATATGAACGAACACAAGTAAATAATGACCGTATCCGGGAGGGCCAGCGTGAGCCCGAGAACCGCAAGGGGACGGATTACGGAGGCACTCAAAATAAAATAAGTGAACGTAAGTATCTGTATCAACTTTGAAACTATGATGACATTACGATTTTAATGTTCTTTATTTTTATTTTTTTAATCTATAGTTTTAATTGTTGAGTTTCTTTCTTTACATTGCAAAATATAATTTTGTATAATTTAGAAGCATTTTTTTTTCAATTTTGGTTTACTCGTAACAATTTAAGGCGGTAGCACTGCCAAGATTCTTTTAGATTTATTCATCTGCATAAAATCATTTCAGAAATAATAATACAATTGCTTAGTGTGACGCTGACGTTTCTATTCCGTAATAATGTTTGGTTTTTTTAATAAAAATAATAAAAAACAAATGTCTCAAACTCTACACAATTCAGAATTTAGCAAAACTCATAGGAACCGAAAACTCTTTAATATTTTTCTAAATGATTGTATAAAACTAGTTTATAGCATAGCATTATGATGAATTATTAACTGCTTGGGTTACTGAAAAAAATAATACGATGGCATTTATATACCTTAATAATCTTTAGTTTCAGAAATAAAAAAAGTTAACATGTGTCTCAATGTCTACATAATTCAGAATTTAGCAAAACTCATAAGAACCGAAAATTATGTAAAGTTTGTCTAAATTTTTGTATGAAACTAGTATATAGCAATATGATTAATAATTAACTGCTTGGGTTTAGTGAAAAAAAATATAACCGATGATCAAGTCATTATCACAACAAGCCTAACACGTCCAACTTTTGTCGACAAATAGACAAAATGACAGGTTTCTTTTATTCATCTGTCATTTTGTCTATTCATCCGACGACGTCAAACCTCGTTTCAAGGATAGTCTTGCCACGCGTTCTGACAAACTCCCTTAGTCCGTCCCTGTCCACAATATCAGACGACAAAACTATGCATCGCTGCATTTATTTCAAATAACTTTTGGCACTAGAAATTTTAGAACAATTATGGCTATAATAAACAGCGAAAGGAACTTCGTATCATGGTGTGCGTGTCCCATAACATCTCCATACTGTTTTTTGAGACGTGCAAGTGACATGTCATTTCACTTTTTTGCCGAGATACTTTTATGACGAGATCCGCAGGAGAACCAAGTTCACCGACATAGCCCGAAGAAATGTAAAACCTTATTAGCAATGGGCAGGAAACATTGCTGATCAGATGGCCGATGGCGCCGAAATGTTCTGGAGTAGCGACTTTGTAAAGACCGTAGGAATCCGCTGGATCCGAGAAGTATGTCGCTGCCGCCACATACTACACCCCAGCATGCAAACAACGCATCACAATTACGCCACCCAAAATTCTGCATCGCGCAAGCAGAGTTTACTGCGCAACTAGTATATACAGAACGTCCCGACATACGTCTGGTCTCCGCCCGATCCTGACATATGCCAGTGCAGTCTTTGCACACGCCACGCCCCATCGCTTCAATAGAATGCAGACCCTCCAGAACAAGTTCTTCCGTAGGATTACAGGCTCCCCCTGGTACATTCGCAACGAGATCCTTTATGTTGACCTCAAGATTCCCACTATCCGCCAGTTCATGAAACGCATTTCAAAGCGTTTCTTCGAGACCGCCGCGAATCACCGCAACCCTCTGGTTGTCAAGGCCGCTAGCTATATTCCCTCCTCCATTAGTCATGTCCGCCGTCCCAAGCATGTCCTCACCGATCCCGATGACCACATAACTCTCATTCAGGAGAGCAGTAGGGCCACCAGTACAGTGCACAAACACAGATCGACATTTCGACCTCGCCGCCGAGGTTCCTCGCGAAGATCCCGACGTAACTGTCCCCCCCCGACCCTTGCTCGATGAAGTGCCAGCCCGCGCCGTAGCTGAGCCTGTAGCTTTAAATTCCCCAGATAATAATAATATAATCCAGATCCAGCCTGTCCCATCTTGCTGTCCTCCCGTCAGCGACGCCCTAAGCCGAGGTCCGTACCCCACAGGGGGTGCCCTTAGCGAGCGTTCGCTTAGTAATGTAAGTAGTTTTACGCCCCTGGCTGGAGGCTTTGAGTCCGCTTAAGGCAGCCACAGGATAGTCCGGTTAAGTAGTTACGACCTCTCAAGGTCAACTACGAGATGCCATACACAAAAAAAAATACGTCTCTTTCTTTACTTCTCTTTTCAATGGAACATGAGTGAACTTTACACCCTGTTCCTCATGCCTCTACAAGAACAGAACCTGTCGAAGTGGCGGTGCTTAGGGGTGGCCTATGCTCAGCAGTGGACATCTTGCGGCTGAAATAATGGTGATGACAAAGTGACATTCAACGTTAGGGTTGTACTTATAGCGAATACAAGGTCGAACATACTTACACCTACTGAAAAATGTTGTCCTACATAATTTGACACACTCTTTATTAGATAAATATTATCACACGATGTTAAGGCCGATGATGTCTCGACATATGTATGCCAAATATTCATATTAAGTGATTAGATTAAACTAATGTAAGTAATGCTTAACAAATAGAGCAAATTCTTCATAGGAATCGATGGTTATCTCTATTTGTAACAAACGATACGGTTTGATTTTCTAGGACTTTCCACTATTTTATTGTGTTACTAGCCACGTTATAATGTATGGCATAATTTTACATCAAAATTATCTGATCATTCGACGTGTTTTGTAACGGCTTAATCGGAATAACCTATGTGACATGTGTTTACTGCAGCAAATACTTTAAATTAAGTAGTACAGTAAAAATAATATTACAAATGGTGGACAATTATGTTCATTCTTCCGATCCCGCTTGTGTCAAATGTCCAACATAAATATGTAGTGCAATATAAAACATTATCATTTTCTATAAAACTAATCATCAAGATGTGATCAATAAAATCTACTATATATAAACCGGACTCTTTTCAACATCGTCATCTTTAGCGGGATTATTAATTTGAATGTCTAAGGGCTTTCAACACTTGCAACATAATGCTGATAAAAGAGGGGAATGACCTGCAGCAAGCTAAAATTAGAATAAGTATATAGATAAATAATTTAATACCTATGTAAACGTACCTACTTATACATAATGTTTGTATGATTCGGCTTATCTCTACAATTTATCCAAATAATTAATTGTGTAGTTTCAATTTATATTGTGATTACTATTTACGATGATGCGCTTGCTTACAAATTTTGATTCTTATGTAGCTCAGGTTAAAAAATGCCTTCATGGTCAGGTTCGCCAATTCATTCAACAAATAATATTTATTATTAGATTCCTTTGAATATAAGCCAATAGTTGCGTTTAGGCAAAAGATTTATTGTCATTAATGATCTCCAAATTCTTTTTTTCCTTTTCACAATCTCAGCATTTTCCATTAGCAACAAGCACTAGCCGTTAAAAACAAAAGAAAGCTAAATTTAGTAAATCCTCTTTAGTTTCGACTTGCGATTTACATTAATAACCTAATTGTGACCGTCGAAAGTTATTGTTGTTCTCAGTTGTACTCAGGAACAGTGCTTTTTTTCTGTATAAAAGGTACGCTATGTCCGTTTCTGTACCCCTGACCACGTATTTGAAAATTTTCATGATGATCGGTTCAGCCGTTTTGGCGAGAAAATGTCACTCTGGGTTGCGACAATCGTCGAGAGGATCCGGCAGCTGGGACTCGAAGCAGACCTGCACAAGTCCGAGGCCATGTATTTTCATGGTCTTCGGAACACGCCACAGTCGGGTTCCCAGACAACAGCAGGAGGGGTTCACATCAGCGTCGAGTCGACGATGATGTGCCTGGGATTCGTCCTCGACAGCCGGTGGAACTTCGTTGAGCATTTCCGACGTATGGCTCACAGACTAGATTGGGCTGGGGCTGCCTTGAAGCGGCTCTTGCCCAATCTAGGGGGTCCAAACGCTTCCTGCCGGAGGCTATACGCGGGGTCATGCGGTCCATGGCCCTTTACGGGCCACCGATGTGGGCGCGTTCTTTGAGGCGCCGACCAGCCCGCCGGTTTAACGCGTCTCAAAGGTTCATGGCCATCCGGCCGGTCCGGGGATACCGCACGACTTCTGCGAAGCGGCGAGTCTCCTTGCCGGATTGTCGCCATGGGATCTGGAGTCAAAAGCCCTCGCGCACGTTTGGGAGTTGCACGAGGAGGCAAAACGCCGGGGTGTAACTCCGATGCCGCGAGAAATCACGGTACAGCGGACAGAGCTCCGGCGGGATCTCATGGCGAGATGGAGTGTGCAATTGTCTCAACCCAATGCTGGGCACGCCACAATAGTGGCGATAAGTCCCCTCTTTGAGGAGTGTTTAGAGAGGTGCCACGGCGTCCTCACCTTCCGCCTGACACAGGTCCTTACCGGACACGGTTGTTTCAGGAGGTTTCTGTTTCGCATAAGGCGGGAGGAAACGCCCGCGTGTCACCATTGTGTATCGCCCGGAGGACACGGTGGAGCATACGGTGGAGGTCTGCCCAGCTTGGGTGGAGCAACGCCGTGTCCTCGCGGAGGAGGTCGGCGACGGCGATCTCTCGCGTCCGGCCCTGGTCCAGGCCATGGTACGGAGCGAGAGGGAATGGAAAGCCGTCACGTCCTTCTGCGAAATGTATTGCTCGCGTAGTAGGAGGCGGAACATGTGAGGAAGAGACTCTTGCGCCCTCACGCCCCTCCTAGTCTCCGCAGGAGACGCCCTGGGCGTCAGGAGTTGCCTGCAGATTCCCTGCCACCATAGTTGCGAGCTTGCAGACGGCGAGCAATGGGTAGCTCGCCGTCCGGTAAGGACCAGGCCCGGGTCGACGGCACGGTCGACGACACTTCGTGTTCCACGCGCGCCTCAATGAGATGTCAGCACAAAATGACAAAAACGTTTTGTTCTTTCTTTTTTCTTTCTTTCTGACACGCATTCCCGCTCCACCAGAGCGGGAGAAGTCCTGATGATTTCCCACCCACAAAAAAAAAAGGCTTTAAAAGGTAACAAACAAACTTACTTTCGCATTTATAACATTAATAGGATTAGGATTTGACATTTTCTACTGCAGCAACAAATGAAACTATGAGGAATATATAAATATACTATTAACGCAAATTAATTATAATGAAAGAGAACGTTATTCGTCATGGCAAGAAATGGATCACCCCGAATAATTAGTTTGACTATATCAAGAATTTTTTTGAGAACGGCTGGATCTATTTGGCTATAAAAAAAATACTTACATAATAATTTGAATTTTAAAAACGTGAAGAGAAAAATTGGAAAAGCATTACGTACTTTTTTTTCTTTTTAACGGGGTTTTTGTATAAATTATTGAAAATTGGACCGGACAATGTTTGTCGGGTCAAATAGTAATTTTAACAGAAACAGAAATATTTAGTCTATAAATTTGTACCTAACCTGAATCCGGGTATGGCTGGTCTTTAACAATAAAACAAGTCATTGTATTATTATTTTTTTGACATATTTACTATAAAAGATTTGCATGTAACCTTCGGTATTATTGTTATTATGTATTTAAGTAAACGTTTCTTAAAAAAGAACAACAATTCAATAGTTTCATGAATATGTTACTGCATCACTTGTAGACTTAATTATTGCCTCCGTGAACCATTTTAAATAACATTATGCAGAATAATTAATTCTACTGGTTACATCAATGCCATTGAATTATGTATTTATTAAAACTTTATGCACAAGTTAAAAAAATACTGTACAAAGGCGGACTTAAAGCCTGAGGCATTTTCTACCAGTCAACCTTAGGGTGATGAAGAGACAAAACATGGCAGGTGCAACAAAAGGGATAGATAACTCGAAAAAAAACTAATACATAGGTACATACATATAAACAGATTACATTTTGTCAGGAAAAATAACGATAGGTAGAGGGGAAAACAAATCCTTTCTGGATTTATCAGCGCTGAGATGATTTTACAAAGGGAAGTGCCCAGTTTGTTAGGGTGCTCTGGCTTGAAATGGACATTAAGTATGATAAACAATGAGTTGGGTTTTAAAACTTCATTCCTAACAGAAACAAAATAATACAATAAAGTTGCAGGAAGTGTAAAAAATTTACCTTAGTTAACTTATGTAATATTGTGATCTTGTCGCTGAGAAACGTCACAGATGAGTATTTATTTTCCAAATTAGTAATAATCGGAGTACATTATAGCACAAAACAAACGTTCGAAAGCAAAAAAAACAACACAAGAATATCTGAAAATCAACGGATGCAAAGCGAATAGATTCGTTATTTTCGTTTTTTCCTGTCATGGTCATTGTTGCCAGATGACGCACTTGGTGTTGCCAGGTAATATTATTTTATAAATAATTGATATAATATGGATGTAATTTAATACGGATTATGTGATGGAATGTAATGATAATCAGATGTAAATTGATTTACATAGAAAAATATAAATGTTTTTATTGTTTTCATCGAATTTCACAGCTAGATAAGAATAAAATATAGTCCAAATCACTTGATCAGTAAACGTGTATCACGCGACACGACACAGTAATGTGAATCCGGCTTAAAAACGGCGGTGCTTTGCACGTGCAATCAGCGTGAATACTTATAATTCAACTTTTTTTAATAAGACTTTCCTGCGACGGGGTTTGCAAAAATATTTATTTAGAATTAATTCGATTTATTTGAAAAAAAAATACTTTTTGCTGAACAGCTTCTCCACGCTAAGAAGTGAATGGCGATTCCCTTTCTGACAAATAAATGTTCAAGTGCCTTCACTTTGAAAGATAACCGACTGGTTGCCATCCTGATGTTCGGAGGGAGCGCATTCCAAAGAAAGGCCGCATGGACAAAGAAAGAAGAGTGACTAAAACTAGAAAGGTGAGTAGGACATCGTAGAAGACGATTGTTGGTGGAACGAACATGGGAATGCTCACTCGAGAAGATCATTTCAGCCGAAATATGCCCACTGCTGGACATAGGCCTCCCCCAAGCACCGCCACTTAGGCCGGTTCTGTGCTTCCCGCATCCAGCGTATTCCTGCGACCTTCACAAGGTCATCGGTCCACCTTGTTCGAGACCATTCCAGATACATACGGCCCCATCGGCCAACTGTGCTGCTAGCAATATGTCCTGCCCAGTGCCAGTTAAGCAATTCTTCGGGCTTTGGTTATATTACCTTGGTTCTCCTGCGGGTCTTTTCATTTCTGATTCGATCACGTAAGGAAACTCCAAGCATAGCCCTCTCTATTGCCCTTTTGATAACTTTGGGCCTTCTAAGAAGGCCCATTGTGAGCGACCACGTTTCAGTGCCATTGGTCATCACTGGCAATACGCAACTCTAGAAGATCTCGTATTGAAAATTCAATTCGACTAAACTATCCAAAAAATTGCATCATGTTTTAGGATCATTACAGATCTTATGGATGATAAGGTTACTGTCCCTTCTGATAGATAAGGATATCTGATGTCATGTCTTAGATTATTGTTGTCATAGGTTATGTTAAATACCTATACATAAGGTGTCTGCCTTATTCTGCCCGACCACAGAAATATTAAGTGCGAGTAGTCTGCAGCATTTTGATAACAAATGATACGAAAGGCGCAGATACAGCTGCAGATACGAAAGGCGACGCGGAGACGTTCATTTTGTTGATACTGTATATATTCGATTTAGAATTAAGTGAAACGCAGAAAACAAATAATATCGACCGTAATTGTATCTTAACTCAAGTTAGGGTTGCGTTGTTAACAAGGAAGCCTTTTAAAGCCGTGTTTTCCTGTCCTAGAAAATTTGGGGAAATGCAGAGAACCCGCATTAGAAACAGGAAATTTTCGAAACATTTTGTGGTTTCATATTAACAAATGTATTTATTTTACGCGATCTACTGACTACATAATATTCTTCTATGTGCATGATACCTATCTAAGCATAATAATACTGTTCACTGCACATTTTGCACGTGTCCAATTTTACAAACGCTTAAGATAAATTCAATCACCTGATTTCGATAATTTTGATAATAACACAACAAAAACAGTGGAAAACTTTACAATATTGTCACAAAATTTCTACATTAATTACTACTTCCTGCAGAAAAATCGGAATTAGTACAAATAAAATACAGATATTATGGAAACGTGCAATGATTTTAAGGAAGATGAAAATAATAAAGATAACCTAATTAGGACAATATACACCGGAAATTGGCATACTCGTACCTACAGATGTTAGTCGAAAATTACAAAATAAAATAATCCAGATGTAACCTTTACATGTCAAGTTTTTACGGAATCTGCTAATGATAAATGATTTTATTTCTGTAAGTAGGTTTGTACAAACACTTTTCAGATGAGATCAGCGTTTCCTATCTGACTACTCTGAAAAGAAAGGCCGAAACAAACTCAGAGGTCATAGTCTCTTTTAAAGTCCAGACTTAATCTTGGTCTGATCTAATTGTATATATTCAAAATCAGAATTGACACCTGTGCAATAGATAATAATAAAGATTTCAACTATAAATCATCACATTTTAAGTTGACATCGGCGATTCTCTTGTACACCGAACTAAACTAACTAAACTATCACTAAAATTCCCTACTTTTTACTATGAAAATCTTGAAGCTATAAATATTGAAGCTGCGAAAAATAATCTCTAAATTTAAAAAAATTATGACACAACTATAATCGAATTTGACAATCGCGAGTCCACGTGTTTTTTTTTTCTTTTGGTTTCGCAACGTCTTTGTTAGAGCCGGAGGCAGCCTGGGGCAGCCTCGACGTCTTTTATACGGAAGTTTTGACTTTTTGTGTGGAAAATATAAAATAAAAATATCTTTAAAATAAATATATCAGAGTTACAAAGGGGGTCGAAATTTTCATTATTTTTGTGATAGGACACACCGTTTTCGAGATATGAGCAAAAAAAGAAAAAGAAAGTTAAAGTACCGTTTTTGCACGTCTGAAGTCGAGGTGTTGGTGTGAATTTTAGTCCACGCCACCTAATTTTATTCCACACCTTTTTAATCGCGATTAAAAATAGTCAGATTCATGTTCAGATTTAGTTAGACAATCAAATTTTTTGTTGAAAAACGTAAAATTCAGAATAGCAAAATTGCCATTTTCACTAAATTAATAACTCAGTGCAATCTTAGTGCTGTCAAACTAAAATATAGTTTAGTTGTGTCACTATAGTCAATTTCAGAATGGAAAATCGTCATTTGACAGAATTAAACCAAATTTTTGTGATTTTTAGTCTAGTTTTGAGGCATTTGTGACAAGAGAATCGGCACCATTTTCTCATATCTGTACTGTTTTATAATTGTCCTAAACGGGTTAAATTATTGTCTTGATGTTCTTGCCATTTTCAACTTCATTGAGTGATACTTTCTTTGCAAATGTTTTCCCAGGGTTCTTTTACAATTGGATCTTGGGATTTATAGATTTATCTGTTAAACATTATGTTAAATACCTCATCAGATAAAAAATCGTTTTAAATTTTGTAGTATTTTATTAAGAGTTTATTAAGAAATTTTCCTACCTATACTATATCCAAGTTCTATGACCATTTGAAAAAAGTCGCAGCCATGACGTAGAATTATTGACAAATTACGAAAGATGGTGAATCGGGACGGTGGACGCTAATAAATATAAAACTGAGTCAAGACATGATGATGATATCAACACAATAATTTCTAGTTCAACCAATAGTATTTTTTTATGACCTTAACACAGTAGTACCTCAATTCCGAAGCCCTAATCCGAGTCAACGTAATACTAATAACATTAGCGAGACTTTACAAGTTCAGCAAGACATATGAATAAATTATAGGAACGGTTAGAACCGTCGGTAGTAACATTTGAACTACGAAAACCACTTACTAAGTGCCGATTTCACTAATAAATCTGAACGCGATCAGCACATTTAAAACGCGTTCAAGAGTTGTCAGTGTCAATATTCCATAGAAAATAATGACACTGACAGCTCTTAAACGTAGTCTATGTGCTGATCGCGTTCAGTTTTACTGGTAAAATCCGCGCTACTTTCAAAGTATTTTTGCTGACGAGTCTCAAGTGTGGTTTACAGTATGGTTAAAATCAAAGAAAAAATCGGTGGTTAATCTAGTCTCAATTTAAACCTATATGTTACCATAGGTTAGTTGTAGGAACCAGCTGCTTTACATACATACACAAACCTTCTACGATCTACGATCCTTACATACACCTTTTGCTTTGTTTACGTTCACAAATCTGGTCATACACGCTCTACCTTTGATTGCTTAGCATCAACCATATCAACCATATTTTGAGTTGTGGAGTTTCTTGCCCGTTCTTCTCCATAGGAACCTACCACGCTTTGAAATGGGCAACTAGCTTCATCTTTCTTACCAACCGACCCCTTTACAATTCAAAAGTGCCTGTAATTGGTTATTTGAAATATGTGCATCGGTACCTACTACGCTTTGGAATGGGCTTCATCTTTCTGACCGACCGACCTTGACAATTCAAAAGTGGCAGTAATTGGTTTATTTGAAATAAATGCTTTGAGTTGAGTTTATGTTATGGTATCATATAAGCGGATCTGATAAACTCAAACTCAAAGCATTCTAATGCTTTGAGTTTGAGTTTATCAGATCCGCTTTTCTAATTATTCTGCATCTATGAAGAATGCTAATGTATTGACCTAGTTTTAATAATTAATAATAATAAATTCACTTCCGTGAATAAAAATGTTGGTTTTTAGACTTGGAAACCGGCTCTGAGTGCATAAATAGGTTTCTAGTATTTCTATTTGCAAGTAACACATGTGCAGTATGTGCACAAAAAGAGTTTTTTACAAAAAAAAACAACCGACTTCCAAATGACTCGTAAAGTAATCCACCACGCAGGCACAGTGTGGGTTATTCAATCTTCGGCTCTACTGCTTATTAGTACCTAGTTCAACCGGGCACAAATCCAGACTCCGGACTGCTGTTAGGAAATCCCTGAAGGAAAAACCCCGTACGTAACACTTTGCCTGACCTAGGAATCGATCTCAGGATCTCAAACTACCCTACTACAACCTAGAATAGTAAACCTAATATAACCTAATAGTAATACAAATACTGACACCCCTATTCAATCACAGGGTGTGGGCTACAATTTCGACTTCAAGCTGGCTTACAAGTTTTTGAGGCGAAGTGAAGCAAGATTACGATACGGTAATTCCACTGTCGGCGCCTGGAGAGGAGAGAGGGTACCTGGGACCTACTGCGATAGAATACTGAGTGACTGCGACCTTAGAGCTTGTCGCATCCAGTCCCCGAACTTTCCTGGCGTTTATCCCCGCAACGCAACTTGTACATACCGCATTGAACACACTAAGGTAAGCAATGGAAATGGGATTTATCTTTTTGGGTTTGTACATTCTTGCGTTTTGGATACGAGAAACCAGTGATGTGATTACTGTTCGTTTGACGAGGAGTTCTAAACTGTTTATATTCTTGATCTTTTTTTGGTATCGAATTCATTTCATATACACGTCAAGATCGTTGTTTCGGTAGTGTGTAACTACGTTATGTTTTGTTACCTCAGATTGTGTAGGTGTGTTGTTATTGGTGCAGAAATTAAACCATTGTTCTAGTTAGAAATGGAGCACCTACGTTACCCGATTGTTACCTCACATAATACTGTATAGGTACATTGTGAATGATCTCTATGTTCAATGTAGCTTCATGCTTTAAGGCTAGAAATGTATTAGGGTATTTCACAAAATAATTGAAAATGGAAACATACCTAAATTGCGTCATGATTATAAGCATTATTTACATTTATCCAAAATAAAGGGTGTTAAAGCAAAAGTTAAACCAGAGAACAAAGCAATTAAAAAGGTGCTTGTTCCAGGTTTTGTTTAGAAAATAAATCGTAAGCAAGAGATGTGTAATGTGGCCTTTATGTGGCTCTCTGTGTTAATATTTAATATAAAATTCACACCAAACTGCGTAACTGTTACACCTTAAATGTACATAATAAATGTCGGATGCGTAAGGGTTGGAAGATTTTCCGGTATACAGAAATGTACTTTGGCAGGATGTGTACAGAGTTGAATTTACTTTGTTGTGTTTCTTTGCAGATACCAGCAGATAAACATGTTTTAGTAGTAGTAAGACAGACGAATAGTCACAAAATACATATCAAAGACCAAATAGTGAAGTACGATAGGAGTCAGCGCGTCTTAAAGTAAGTACACATAAAACTTCTGATTTATCACTACCTTTTAGTGTAAAGTTTTGTTAGTTGACGAAACTTCTGCGTTCGTAACTCTTTCATGTTACATAAATTATTATTTATGAGATCTGCGACTAAAAGGCCAGTTCCTGTAATACACGTTCTAATTTTTTCGCATTTCATCTCAGCTACATACAATCATTGTAAAAATCATTTTCACTTTTTATGAGACAAATCCTTAAGGGCGTAAGTACATCCCGCGTGGGCTGGCAACGTTTTATTTCTGGTAGTTTTGATAAGTGTGTTTGCATTTTTTTTCCTCACTACAGGTACTCACTATAGGTCCCTAACCTTCGGGGAAACTACTTACGTACTTAGGTATTTACTTATAGAAAATGTAATATTTGTAAATTATTATGTACTTACAGTATTGATTGAATGTTAAAAATAAGTTTCACGATCTAGGTGATTTATTGAGAAAAAAAGTAGTTTGATTTAAATAATCACGAAAAACCACTAGAAATGCGACGTTGCCAGCCCGCGTGGGATAAACGCTCTAAACAGATAAAGCCTATAAAACCTTGTCCGACATAATAAAACAAGGCAGTAATGAATATTTAATTAAAAGGTCATTCGATGACCCTAAGTAATCCGTATTAACTGTTACTACCTGGTACTACGTACTAACTGTATCAACATGTAGAACACGTTTTCAATCCAACTACAATAATGTTTATTTTTGCATAGTTTTAACTGTTACGTTAGGTTAATAGAAATTCATGAACCCGAACAGTTTCAGTTAGTTTACACAAACAACAACAACAAGACACACAACAACACAAGTAAAAAGAACAACACAACACAAGTTAATAATATCGTAGGTACTTATTATTACTATTGCTGCTTCATAAATTCTCATTATTTTACTGTACTTCAAACTTTATCTAGATCTTTTGAGAAAAGCTTCAGCCTGTAAGTTTCCCACTGCTGGGACACAGGCCACCCGGTGAGAGAGTGTGGGCAATAGACCGCCACGCGAACCCAGTTTGGGTTGGTGGTTGTAACATGGCTTAAAATTCCAGGTTCTAGGACGGTTTCCTCGCATTGTTTTCCTTCCCAGTTTTGAGAGCAGTTGTAATAATATAAATTACGCAAAGTTAAGCGCCTGACTGGGTTCTAACCTACAACCTACAACTCGTAAGTCGCGGCCGTTTCCACTGGGCCACCACGGCTCTCTTGAAATCATCAATGAATGCAAATTTCATGGGATAGTTTATCAATGGGATTATACTACTCTGTCAAGAAAGTACCGGTAAAAGATTAATAATACACAAATAGTTAGTCATTCATCCAAATTAATTTTATCGCATTTAAATGCACTTACGCCAACGTATAATCCAATCATCAAAACAATTTTTAAACGCTTTTCCGGAATTGAGTTCAGTTCTTGCCGCAAATTCTCCTTTATGTCTTCTATCGAATTTAAACAAATTGACAAAGGGAGTCCCTGTGTCAATTTCTTTAAGCTATAAGTTTGTAAGCTTGTAAGTTGTAAAAATCTCACCGTGTAAACTTAGGTGTAGTGACCATGTGCCATGTACGTACCACCTGCAGGCTTAGCACGAGCGCCCTAGAGAAGCGTATTGTCGACGGAAGAGTAGACAAAAATGGCGTTTCTGTGTAGACAGTAGAAAGTTTTCTACTGTCTACACAGAAACGAAACGCAATTGTACGGTAAAAATGGGTAGTTATACACATCACTAGCAACTAACCCGTTGCTATGGAAAATCACTGTCTATAAAGCAACCTGAGTCTAAGTGTGTCCTCGTGCTCGCGAAAAAGAGATTTCGAGGAGCGTAGAAAGTGATTTCTATTCTACAGTAGAGTAGAAACAGAAAACGCCATGCTAAGCCTGCAGGTGGTAGGGATTGACACCGTTGGCTGCTTTACTTTATGCTCACTTCACCTGAGTATTCACGGTGTTTTTTTACAGAACAGAACAGGCTGAACAGTAAACTAGTAACCCAATAAAAACAGACCTAACCATACCAGACCAGACCAGACCATACCAGACCATGCCAGATCATACCAGACCATACTATACCATACCAGACCATTTTACAAATGTTTATTGTGTCTTTATTTTATTTCTTAATGTGTTATTCTCTTAGCGTTTGCTGCACAGGTTGACGTCATCACGTGAACGCCAGCTGTCGCTGAAAACCATTCGAATGCGTTGATTCCTGGAACTCACACTAGGATTCCCTGTGTCATGAGATCCAGGCTCCTTCGTTTCGTTTACATTTAACTTGTAATCGGTATATTTAAGTTACAATAAATTTCTTCATTTCTTAAAATCTTCTCGTAATCTAGTAGAAAACGAATATAAAATAAAAAACTAATATACAAAGAAAACAGTGAATAATCAAGTATATTAATATATGTATGTTGAGTATGATTCTGATTGTGTGTGTATGTGTGATATGGTGTGTTTGTGTGTGTGTATGAATAAAGATAGTTTTGTTGGTGTTAAGAGTGTGTCTGAATGCTGTACATAAGAATTTCTATCAATCGGTGGATTTTTGTGATATAAAACAATAAATATATAAATAGAGAAATGTATCAGTTCGTATCAAAACGCTCCGTGTTCTTTTTTAGACAAGCAAGTTTTCAGTCGTATCATAGACCAGCACCCTAATTGCGTAACACATTTTCGTAAACGATTACGACTAATCTGTTTGATTTTGACGGTTCAAGAACATTCATTGCGTTCTATATATTGTTGAGCAGAATTTTTATCGAACTTAAGAAGCAATGGATTTGCAATCTGTTTCAAAACGATTCAGATTCCGATTGATTGTGTATTACGCAATTAGGGTGCTGATTAAGAAGCCATTTCATAACCGTGATTTTGCATTTACTTTGAGTAAGTTGTACAATGTTCAGTGGGTTATTGAATTTCGAGAATAAAATTTTTGTGAAGTGTTAGTGAGTGACTGATAAAGTTGTAAGCGGTAAAGCTGTCTGACTCTTAGAACTCCCATTTCAGTGTAGAGAGTGTTAGTGGGGTACCTGAATGGTCTTCTATAAGCAACTTTATGCACAGCTCTTTGAGCTATAACTTAACGCCATCCCAAGTTACCCGTAAATTACGATTGCGGTGTCGTCAACATATGTAAAAAAAATTGCTTGAGGGATTTTCATGGCGCATAGTTCATTTATATAAATGATAAGTAGGGTTGGTACCAGCACGCTACCCTGGGGTACACCAATTGGCATATTATTATTATTATTATTTGGGTCACTAGAATAGTCCCCTATCACTACTTTTTGCGTTCTATCGTTGTGATACTAGGTAAACCTGTCCAGCGCAGTGCCACGAACTCCCTTATGCGACATTTTTTAATCAGGATTTTCCTAGATATTGTATCAAATGCAAGGAAAGGAAGATGCCAGTACATGCCTGCCCTTGATCTACATTGAGGGTTATAAAATCGGCTAAGTTGGTTACTACATCCTCCGTGGACCTACCAATCCGAAAACCGTATTGGTTGTCCGACAACGTAGCATTATGCTGAGCGATGACCGTTTTGCGTGGATGTGACGCGTATTTTCACCAAATTGTTTTATTTTGTATATGTGATCGTTCTCTGCGCCATGGTTACTGCAAATAAACATTGTTTCTTTCTTATCTTTCCAGACAGAAAATGAAAAACAATAAACCAAGAAAAAGACATTGTGTCCATCTTGTATTTGACAATCTGCCAATACATTATAGAACACATTGTAGTTAATTAATACATTACTTTTAGGGTAGGTAGTGTATTTTATATCGGTCCGGATTTCAATCTTCCAGAGTGATCAGACCTTTTAACCTGACCAATAAACGAAATGTATCGCAATTACTTAAAGACACGACATGTTTAGAACATGTTCTGTTCTGCTATTAAGTTTTATAACATCTTCTATATAATTATAGGTATCTATATACATACATATTATAAATTGAAGTTGGTTTTTCTATTAGTCTGTTTGACCGCGTTGTTCATCTAAACTACGGTTTTCACCGTAATTTAGCGAATTTATTTCGGAAGGTCGCATCGCATCACCTGCCCGTGCTATCACTTCGTTTTCGCTTAACTTTTTTCTATTTTTTTTTCTTTTTGCTCGGCTCCTTACGGTCAAAGCGTGATGTTACATGCGTCAATAGCATTCTTCAAGAATTGGGACATCGAATGCAAAAAAAACCGACAGGTAATTCCAGAGATTAACCCCTACATACAAACTTACAAGCAAACAAATTTAACCTCTATCAAAAACAAAATAATACTACGTACAGATACCCAATCCCATAAGAAGAAATGAAACCTCCCTAAGTCTGGCTATTGAGCTGGCAATTTTTAAAGCCTTCTTATTTTTAAAATACGTGCATTATGATTGGATATAGATAAATCAGCACTAAGCAAGGAAGTTTTGACTTTTACCAATCATAATTCAGCCAAAATTCTGCCGTGTAACGCTTTTTAAAGATTGTTAATTTCATAATGTTCACATATGCTGCCATCTATGATTTTTTTTCAAGACAAATTATAGTTGAGACCCCATGCATAGATAAAATATTTATTCATACTTCACGCACACGAATGCACAGAGGCGGACTTAATGCCATAGGCATTCTTTGAGTTCGAAAAGTTTAAATTAATAAATAAATAAAGGGGGGGGGGCTATAACCAGGGGAAGAGGTAGAATCAAGAAATGAAAACAAGGTGGTCAGCGCCCTTTGCTCTCTGCGCTGACGTATGGGCAACCACTTTAGAAGTGACCGATGCGTCGAGACATGGTCATATTTACGCAGATTGAAAACGAATCGAATGAGAAGACGGTCAAGTTTCTTACTGACTTTTGTTCGTTTTGCTCGGCTCCTTACGGTCATAGCTTAATGTTACATAGTTTACAGCATTCGTCAAGAATTGGGCTATCAAATGCAAAATCAATTTTTGAAATCCGACCTGTAGTTCCAGAGATTACCCCCTACATACAAAAAAAAATCCCTTTAAAATCTTAAGAGAGAATAATTTTAAACTTGTATGTAGTATACCAAAGAAATCTCGAATTTTTGCTTTGTTGCTAGTAATTTATAAAACCACTTGACAATTTTGTGTTTGGGTTATTAAGGGGCAGTCCACAACAGCTTTTTTTAAAAGTATATAATGTTATTTTGTTACATTCAATGACTTCTTTGTTATTAAAAAAACGGCGTTCCCACTAACTAAGTAATCACATTTTTAATCATTCGAAATATATTTTTCAAGACCGAAACGGACCTTTGCGCAGCTGTGGCATAGTACAGGATAGGTAGGCTAATATAATAATTTGCCTAAAACAATTAAAATTGGTAGGTAGGTAGATATTTTCAGATGTTCAAGATGTATTCAATAAAAATGATAATGATGATGTGTTTTGTATTTCATTAAATTTGCTTAGGAATTTCGAATCAAGTGCTATGGATAACTAATTCAATTTAACCTAATGATCTCTTTTGCTTTTCCTATAACAAAAGGTTTACCTTTAGGGAGTTTGTCCACCAACGCTGTTACCGAATACGAGATTACGGAGCACTGTGGGCTGGATTCCCGCTTTCATAGAGTAATAATCTTAATGTGTCGACTTTTATGCTAAAATTAGCATAAAAGTCGACACTTGAAACATTAAGATTATAAGTCTATGAAAGCCGAAATACAGCCCACTGTGCGGCGCCATACATTGACTGTGGCCGAACCTCCCCGTCATTATTGTTTAAAGATTTTAACAGAAACCGCAAGTTCTACAGGCATTAGGACAAATGTTTAGTTAACAGTAATAAATAAGCTTTAATATGCTGCTTATCCGCTTATTTGTGTCGGCCATCTTGCGCTAATCGACGTTGCAGGCTTGTAAATGACTTAATAATTGACAAAGTGAAAAGTTAAAGGGCAAAGTTCTATAGAGTTTCTGGCATTGTCCTTTAACCTTACATTTGGTCGTCATACAGTTCAGATAGTTTTCATAGTTTCATTAATTTCAACTACTAAACTCTCAATTTCTACTAAATTTATTTAAAAGTGGCGTGGAGGGAGCATACGCTTTTTCGTTACGTGACGATTTCTAATGTTTTACCCCTACCGCAAGCTCCTTTAAAGGACTTCGTTCAAGAACTTTGCTCCTGTCCACACACTACCATCGCACGCCGACTTAGATCGCAGTGGACCCACGATCGCCACGCCACGGTCACCGGGACGTCACGATCGCTTCGAATAATCTCGTTTCTCGGTGACGGCGGCAGTGGACAAACGCCCTAATTAAAATGAACGTTTGATTGATCGACACAAACATCATTGATTGTCATATGAACAATAATTTGTCGGACACGAGGATGTCTCATTCGTCTTTATTTATTGAACAATCAATTGAGCTGTGATTGATTCACTTTCTTACTCTAATGGGCGCCAATCGGCTCGTAAAAAGAATAGACAATACTGGTTGTATAGAGATTTAAATATAACTATAGCGCAAAACACGTTTACTATGTTGAAATTCTGAAATAATTTTAAATCATTAATTCATCAGCCATTGGTCTATTTATCTTTTATTCGATTATTTTAAATTTTGTGAATTGATTTGCAGAAAATTGTCTATTTGATAAGAATATTGTATTTGTCGACAGGCCTACACTGTCCTCCAATACCTATAAACACTGTAATTCAATTATTTAAAATAGTATAAGAAACGACCACTTGCCAGCTGACCAAAACCAGCTTCTGACGTTTCATAAGTGCCCATGTAGGTTTATGTGAAATAAAATATTTTGATTTTGTTCTTGTTATCCCGGAGAGTTTCTTCACGATTCACACTTTTTTAGTATGATCTATGATAGTATTTTTGCTACAAAGAAAGAGCTGGTTAAGCTCAAAAGAAATACATCTTTTTTTAAAGTAAATGGCCAGTAGTTCACTCAAATGGTGCGACACAAAGACACCGCTCATCATGCAACACACGGTGCTTTGTGTCGCGCTGTCGCGTCACGACCGCCAGTGTGCCCGAGCCTGTATGTAATTTTGACGTTCAACAAGTGCTAATTCTCAGCCTAATTTTAATAAATGACCTTTGCTTTTTCCTTATTCTAATATCGAGTTGTACAAAATGACGGCTCCTATAATCCTCATATGGCAGGCTAATCATAGGGCGATACTCCAGTGAATCAGTAGTGGGGGTCATCCCCACTACTGATTCACTGGAGTATCGCCCTATGATTGGCCTGTCATATGAGGTCATACGACATCGTTCCGAGTCAAATAAGTATAGTATTATATACTAGTGTTATACAAACGCATCTGTTTTAACAAGAAGATAAGTATAAAGACTCAAACATGCTTAAAGATACAGATGATAATATATCTGGCTGAGACTGCCTTGTTGGTCTAGTGGTCGCAAGAGCTGCTGCTGAGCGTGAGGTCCTGGGTTCGATTCCCAGGTCGGGCAAAGTGATATTGGGTTTTTCTATCTAGAAATTCTCCGTAGCAGCCTGGAGTCTAGATTTGTGCCCGGTAGATGGCAATAGGCTCGCCCCCTATTACATGGGACTTAAACATAACTGGCGAAATGTGGGTGTATTTATAGGTACACCTCTGCTAAACCCTTCTGGGATCACAGGCGTGATGTTATAATAATAAATTGTAGCACTTCTGCCCTTTTGCTAAGATTTTCGCAGAAGGATTTCTAATAAAAAAATGGTTAAGGGATCATTCGCTTCCCTTGGGGGTAGGCAGAAACTACAGAACGCCACCTGCTACGATGTTTGCATACTCCGTTTACCTCGTTTGCGTTAATTGCGCAGCGTGACAAATTCTTTCTGAAACTCTTTCTTAACGAAGAGAAGACAAATCGCTGTCTGCATGCGCATCTTGACTGGGTTTGGTCAACGAAAGAATAAACAAAATTACAGATTTCTTTCATTTATCTGTCATTTAGTCTATTGCTCCGTCAATAAAAATCGTTTCTAAATTGAGGATAATAATTTAACATTCCCGATAGTAAAGACTTTGTACGAATTGGGACTTGCCTTGTTGTTGTTATTCAACCACGAGTTATTTAGCCACGAGCCCCTGCTCGTCGAGGGCCTATTTCCATCTACCGGGCACAAATCCAAACTTCGGGCTGCTACAGAGAAATTCCAGATAGAAAAACCCAATAAGAAACACATTGCCCGACCTGGGAATCGAACCCAGGACCTCATGATCAGCAGTAGAGATTGCGACCACTAGACCAAAGAGGCTGACTGAATGACTGACATATCTGTGGCGGCGTAGATGCCGCCGCATCACTCCCCTCCGGAGACCGGAGGTTGATAGTGGGCTAAGTCTTGTATCTTGTAATGCTTGCCAGTACCAGTTGAGGTTCCAGTGGGTTGGAACCGGGTGTCGCATAGTCTGAACTGACTGAGAACTGTCTGCGAAGATGCCCGAGTGAGTCGGGGTGGCGCTGTGATAAGCTAGTGCTCCAGTGGGTCGGATCTGGTACAGCGCCGAGTTGTGGCTGACTGCTGGTGTCGTGCAGGAGAAGGATTAAGGGCTCTGCTTGTGGACCAGCCGAATGTGCAGTGTGCTGTGCCAAGGTTGCTGATGAGGCTGAAGGTGATGACCAGGTATGCGCTCGCGCTTCATGCTGATGGACAGTATGCCCGTTGAAGCCGTGTTTGCTGGCTGGCTATTGACTCGCCGCTCTGAAGCTTGCGGGAGTGATGATGATGACGTCACGCTGAAGTAGTTGCACGAAGGCTGAGCTGACGTTCATACTCGGGGTCACCAGTATAGAGATATGAGGAACAGGGTGTTAAGTTCACTCATACTCCCGTTGAAGCCGTGTTTGCTGGCTGGCTGTGTGACTCGCCGCCACATATCAATGCACAGCCGAAACTACTGGGACTAGGAACGTGAAATATAGCACACGGCTTCCTTCAATAATGTAGGGGAGCACTGAGAAGGGGTTCTTTGAAGTTCGACATTTAAGGGGGTAAAAAGGGGGGATTTTGTTTGTATGTTTTTTTTTATTCCTTGAGTAAATAAACTTGAAACTTGGCACGTATACACATCTAAGTAAATTATTAAGTTTATGATTTTGAGTTTTTCTCAACTCGACTCAACTAAAGGGGGATTTGGGGGTGTCAATGTTTGTATATCATTGACACCCCCAAATCCTGCTCGGTCCGATTAACTCGAAACTCAGAGATTTAAAGAGTTACAAGTTTTATGTCGTGTCTTGATGGCTCAGTGGTTAAGGCCTCGCCTCTCATGCACGAGGTGGTTTAAATCCGAGCAAGAACCAATGTGACTTCTTCAATACATACGTACTTTCTGAGTTTGTCTTGGACATTACTTGATCGGTTAAGGAAAACATCGTTAGGAAACCTGTACCCTAATTGCGTAATACACAATCAATCGGAATCTGAATCGTTTTGAAACAGATTGGTAATCCATTGCTTCATAAGTTCTATAAAAATTCTGCTCAACAATGTACAAAATTTCTGTATGAGATGAGGGCTTTGCCCTGCAGTGGGACAATAATAGGCTGGTTTTATCATCATTTAAGTTTTAGGGTTTTTCAAAAATGGACCAGCAAAGAAGGAAGTGTTTTAGTGAGGAATGCACTGCTTGTTTAAATTATGCCAAATAAAGTAAAAATATCGTAACCATTAATTTTCTAAAACAAACGGTTAAAATGGATGGAGGGGATGCTTCATTTTGTAGGAGATAATACGAAGTCGCAGGCGAGTGATGGTAAAGTATAAAACAAAACTTGTGTTAACAAATATAGCTTATCACAATGTTAGTAGCACTTCCCTAGCTAGTCCTTGTGCTGTCCTGTGGTACTTGTCTAATCATAAGCATGTACTTAAACAGGTTCCCAATGAAACTGATCAATGATTTTATTTTTGTAAGTAGGTTTGTTTAAAAACTAGATGAGGTCGGCGTTTCCTATTCTATATTTCCTACTCTGACAAAAAAGGCCGAAACAAACTTAGAGGTCACAGTCTCTTTTAAAGTCCAGACTTAATCTTGGTCAGATCATGTGAAGACCACGTAGATTGGTATCTAAAATTGTATTTTATTTAGATGCCTAAATACTGTCCAATTTTCTTAGTTTATTATTGATGAACTAAAATAAAACAGAAAATTAAACTTTAAAATGTGCGGATTAAAAAAACCTAACCTTCTAAATAATTTATCTAATTGTAATTGTAATGT
This sequence comes from Dasypolia templi, assembly GCA_963555695.1. NCBI lineage: Eukaryota > Metazoa > Arthropoda > Insecta > Lepidoptera > Noctuidae > Dasypolia > Dasypolia templi. Next base: position 2,676,089 of record OY743137.1, on the reverse strand, counting down.
TCTTTATAACTGTAACAATCTTATAAATTTTATTAATTAATACGTAATATAACAACATATTTATAACTAAATTAAATTACTAAACAACTAACTAACTACCTATACAAATTAATATAAAAAATACTCAGGCGTCGAAGTACTCGTCCGCATCGCTGTCATCTGGAAAAGTGCCCAGAAGACTGGCAGCATTGCCACGCTGAATGGCAATGCTAATTCTTTGTCCAAAGAACAACCCAGCCCTCTGGTCACGTGAAGTGTCGACTAGTCGGTGAGAAATTTGTTTAAAAATTAGATGCGCACTCGGGCCCCATGACCCGAGCGTTTCGACCCCAAACGGCTCAAAACTGTAGTTACCCATAAGGTTACAGTATTTGCGCCGCTTGAGGGTCTCAGCAGCCGCAGCAGCAGCGCCAGCACAGTTCGCCGTGCTAGGAACATGAGATGGAGCAAGGGTATCGACACAGGTTGCGTCCCACACCAGAGGCCTACCCACCTTCCAAGGCTATTATTATTATTTATCTAATTAGGGTATTAGTAATTCTAAGTCAGATTTTTCTGTCTTTTAAATAACCTTGTATTTTAGTAAAACAATAACAATTAATTCTTAAAGTCACCAGTCACATAGGAATAATAGATTATTTTATTTATATTAGGTAGGACTATGTAAATGATAAATGATTTTATTTCTGTAAGTAGGTTTGAAAAACACTTTTACACGTCAAACATAATTTAAAAACTAGATGAGATCGGAATTTTTTATTTCTTAGGTGTGTTCATTTTACAAAACATTGTGCCACAATAAGTATGTAAGTACAGTAAAAAAATACCCCTTAGATTTAAAGCAACTATTTCATATTTTATGTTTTTTTTATTTATTGGTTTTTTATTACTAATAGTGTCATTAGGGGTCAAAATATATCTTATTTAGTTACATGCTTAATTTAGTCTTACTTTTGGAAACTATTCTAAAACACGTTTGAAACGTTTATTTATTGATTTATTCACAATAAAAAAAGATTTAAATATAGGTTAGAAGTTAACAGAAGTAACTAACACACTACTCACAACGTTATCCACAGATTAATAAATAGATCTACTAGTTGTTAGTAAGAACAATATAAATATAAACAGAATAAAAATAAACGTTACTTAATTTTAAGGGTTCTGATCACAAATCGTAACAATTTCTTTTCTAAATACAGCCTGCTGAGAAACATAATATCAATGGAGCCAAACTGCCCATTGTATAGTGTCAACTAATCAATGCAGCGGTGAACGTACGCCTGAGTTGGTTCTACAGAAAGTAGTTGCAAACAAGTGTCTAGAGCGAACTTCCCGAACATGTAGGTACGTTACGAGGGATCAGGTTACCGAGATTGTACACTAATTTCAAATATGTTTGACATATTTGTTTTATGTGGTGTAGCTTCATTTATAAAGTGTTTAATAAAAACCGTAGAATGACAATCATACAAATAAATGCATCTTCAGCCTTTCTTTCAGTTAAAGCACCGGAACTTTCAATAAACGTCGTTAATGTTACAAAGAGTTAAGACGCGCATATTAGTATGTAAAAAATCCTTAGGTATGAGTATACCTAAGGATTTTTTACATCTTGTAGTTAATAAGTAGTAGGGACTCAAACTATAACCTTAATAAGGGTTCTTAACACTGTTTTTAAGACTGATTTAAAAGAAACAAATTAATAAATGTAAGAGATACAATAACGTTACAGAATCAAAGTGTAACCTCTTAAATGTGTTGATATGTTTAACAGAAATAAGCAGTTTTATGTACAATAGCATGGTAACGCATCAACGCGTCGGACAGACAGACGCGGCGAGACCCTTAGCACAAATAATTTGTGAACTTATATTAGTTCAAATCATCGTTAGTCAGCAAAAATACACGCGTCCAAAGTTATGTCAAAACTAGGGCCGTAAAGTGTTTAATTGTTAACGTAAAAATGACGCATGGATACATCATGTTATACAATATTTCAACATATTCTTAATCGATCTTGAATGTTCCCACTGATGGGACACTTTTATTATCTTATTTTTTTTTTTTTTCGAAAACTTACGGCTATGCATTTTCTCTGTGCCCGGGAGAGGGCAGTTTTTTTAAAATTCTTAAAATGGTTCTTCCTTTGTCAACGATGTAAATGTACGTATGTAACATAAAGTGTTTATTTGTCTTGGAGGCAATGCTCATTATTAGGAAAATGTAAACGAGTAGGTACGTTGTTAATTAACTAGCAAGCAATCGTCTTTTTTTATAGAACTAATTATAATTTTGGAATTTATAATATTCTTTTTTCTAGTGAATACGAAATGTCTCACACATTTTTTTTGTTTTTATTTCCGAATGGTCCTGTTCATGACCTCAATCATTCTGCACTAACTGATTCGATTTAAGATTGATTATATCAAGAGACAAAGGTGCAAAACAACAAAGGTCCTCTTGTACTCCGAACTAAACTATTACAAAAATTCCTTACTTTTGACTATGAGAATCTTAATGCTATTCTGCAAAAAAAACGCTACATCTTATAATATTTTTGTCACAAAAACAGTATTACATTTTATTGACTTTACAATTTGCTTTTTTGGACTATTTTAATGCTGCACTTTAATTTCAAACACAGTAGCAGGTAGGTAAATAAATACGGTAAATATGTACAAAGATTTTAATTGTATAGTTCCGTGGCTTAACATTATTCACATTTACTTAAGGTTTCAGTTGATTATGTTTAATTATTATTGTTACAAAGATAAAAATAACATTTCTCAATGTAAAAAGTTAGTTGCTCTGCAGTAATTTTTAAGCCTGATTATTTAAAATCAATATCTTATTTTATTACATTTGAGACTGATTATTATAATTAAGTTAAATGATTCTCTTTGATTATAGGTGAAGAAAATTGTGTTTTACATATTTTTTTTACTAGATATTTTATTGAGATAAGTAAATAAATAATCAAAAAGAACTAAGACTTTCATTTTTCAAAACATACTTCCAATTTGTAAATAAGTCTACGTTATAAATATAATTATAATTTAATATTTTACCTACATGTACTTACCATCAATATACATTTATTATTTTTGTAAAACATTTTTGTGCCTGACAGTACATTTGATCAAAACTTGCTTTGAATTAAATTAATTGAATCGGGGGCGTCGGCCACAGGTGCCTCGACCACTGGGGTCCTAAGCCACGGACTCAATATTATTATAGTGGAAATACTTAGGTAATTTAGTCCATTCTATTTTTGCAATTTGGCGGATCACGTAAAACAGTTTATCTGATATGAAGCAACGCTTATCAGGGATAGCAGTAAATTAATAACAGAAACAAGCCGGATTTATAATAATAATTAAAATGTCGCCACCACAGTATCTCTCTCTCTCTGGTCTGTGGGGCTGGCGCGCTCCTGAACTCCAGGTATGTTTTGGTAGAGTTTACTTTGCCGAAAGAGGTCTAGGGTGAAGAGATACAGAAACCAGTAGGGCAGCATCTGGCGAGCTGTTGAGCAGTAGTGACCCTATCTCCTAGAAGAAGTCTTGTTCTTCACCTCTGGCTTACTTCTTCTGGCCGGATGGAGTGAACAATGACGATGAACAAAGCTCTGGCTCATTGGTGCTGCCTTTATTGGTGGAGATACGCAAGAGCCAACGTGCTCGGAGGAAGGATGCATTCCAGTAAGATGCTGATCTTCACCGTACTTCCAGGATTGTCCTGATAGCCGTGGAAAACCTCTCCACTCCTCATAAGCACCTCAGGACATGATGCCCCCTTGCCGCTACGTCACTATGTGCTATCGACCGTTTTCGGGGGTCCATTATTGAGTGTGCAAGTCACCTTCTGCCATTTATCTGTATATTATTCTTATGACAGATAGGGGCTATAGTATTTCCACAGTAGAACTATGGAAATACTAATCAAACTATGACAACCAGTTCAGTTTAGCCGCTTAGAGCCATAGTCCATTATCTTTGTTTTCATATCCTGCAATAATTACCAACCGTGGGTTGTTCTTGGGAGCACTTGCAAAGTGAGAACAAGGAATAATCGTCGGTTGGAACCTCATTTCATTAAAAACGTCTGACTGACCGCTGCGAGTTATGCGGCCCCGTACGCCGTCCAAATGTCCGAGACCCCAGAACGTCAAGAGACGTCAAAATAATAATGCTCTTTACGGAGTTTTGAAGTTCTTTTAATGAAAAAAGTCAAAGTTATAATAATTTCCAAACATTTTCCAAACTTCCGTTTTATTAGCTATAATGTGTTGCCGCTTGCCGAAGATTTTTCTTTTTCAACTCAACTCAAATCATTTATTTCAATTAAACCATTTACAGGCACTTTTGAATTGTCAAGGAATCGGTCAGTCAGAAATATGAAGCTAGTTGCCCATTCCAAAGCGCAGTAGGTCACTATGGAGAAGAACGGGCAAGAAACTCCATGGACTCCTTTTCTTAGCTAAAGCACTAGGATGTGGTGAATTGAGGGCGTTTTGGGGGACAGTCATGTAATTTTGACTTTTCCGAACCTAGTTTGAATGACTTTTGATTTTGATCTTGAAAACTCTACTAATAGGCCGGTACCTACTTAATTACCCCATCAAATAAAATAAAAACACACGTTATAGTGAATCCAAAAACGTTTACAAGATAAATACTTCGAAGTGACAGGGCCGGGTCCCTGACAGCGTACGTAAATTATTCCTAATCTAAGCATTTTGGTCATTTAAACTTTTATCTTTTTATGTAAACTTAGATTCGGATGAACGCAATCAGCCACGTACTAATCATAACTATTTTTTAATAATTAACACGTATCATGTACTCAGGATCAACAAACTATTAACAAAACTCACCTTTCGAATTTCCGTCCAAAAATTATCAAAATCGATCGCGACTGCAAAACAAGTCGATTTTGAAAATGACAGCACTATTTCGTCCAACACTATTAAAAAAAACACTAAAATTAAATTTTCATTGTTTTTTTTTACGAAGCACAATCACGATACGATGTAATTCCGATGTTTTCCGATACCAACGCGTGCGTCCGCCACGGGTTGTTAAATCTAACTGAGGTACTTTGTGTACAAGTACACTTAAATAAGTCTACAATAAGATCCTGACAACATTGCTTATCATTTGAATGATTTCTAATAGAGTAATATTGACGTAATGCCTAATGAATTTGAACTAGCTTGATGTTAAAATGATTGATGATAAATAAACGTAGTTATTAAGTAGTTTACCTATACAAATACAACGTAGTTTTCAGATTTCCTTTAGTTTATTTCCGGTGTTTCACCCGGTGAGGAAAACAAAAAAAATCGTTTTCAAGAATTTTCTTTATTTAAAAATTAAGATAATGATGAATCCTGTTTTTTTTTATTACGATGTTTTATTTATTTATTTACGGTTTATGTACACACATCTAAACAGACAAATAAAAAAAGGAACAGAAGATACGTACAAATGTGATGATTATTTCTAAAGAAATCTTTTCCAGCATATATGCTATAGGAGAGTATATGATAGATGTAGACAACGCGTGTAAGAGTAGAAGAGAAAAAAAACAACATAAAAATAAAACAATTCACTGATTTAAAAATATACGTACAACTACATTTTCTCTCGCAAAGTTTGAATAAAGGATCTCAAGCGGCCGTCTACGAGTGGTAAATTATACCTAAAGCTACTATCACGTACATACATATTAGATACTAGTAAAAATATAGGGAACTTTTTTTTTGTTTGAATTCTGTCTGAGGGGGTAATCTCTGAAACTACCAAAAAAATGGTAGTAGTCTACCAAAAAACTACCAAACCACCCAAAAATTATTTTTGTATTTGATAGCCCAATTCTTGAGGAAGGCTATTTAACATCACGATGGGACTCTTAGGAGCCATGCAAAAAGAAAAAAACAGAGAGACGATAAGCGAAGACGAAGTGATAGCGCTGGCAGGCGATGCGATGCGATGGGGAGGGTTCGGGGAGCAAGAAATTTCAAGCGGAAGACGTCGCGGGCAACAATTAGTACAGTATAATTTTCTCGTGTACGGATTGCCAAAGACACGAGAACACTCTAGGACTAAGTGCCCATTTCACCAATGAAACTGAAGGCATTCAGCACAACGCGTTCCAGAGCTGTCAGTGTCAAAATGGTTAATGATGGAATATTGACACTGACAGCTTTTGAAATGGGTTTAAAAGTGCTGATAGCGTTCAGATTCATTGGTGAAATCAGTACTAAGTAGTGTGTATAGTTGTAGGGCACCGCTATTTAGATATTCAAAAACCTGCCAAGTGCGAGTCGGACTCGTAGGTACACGAAGGGTTCCGTACCACCGTACAATATTTAAGTCCACGGCCGCACGGACGTAAAAATATCGCAGCGGGATGTTTTCGCGTACTGGATCTTCAACTGCTCAGCGCCGAGAGTTGAAAATCTTAAAGTGTGGGTTTTCAATGCGCTGGAATGCACTCTGTTGGATTCTCAACGCTCGGTTAAACAACGAGAGTTGAAAATCTACTGCGCTGTAAAGTCCCGCCACGATATTTCTACCGCGTCTGTGCGAACATGGTCTACCACAACTTTTTTTTTTAAACACGTTTTAGTATGGGCACCACTTTAATTTTCAACTTTATTATCATTAAATTATTTGTTGTTCGTTGTAGCGTGCTTGTACGCAGATAAAAAAAAACGCATTTTAGAGCCTACTGTTCCTCATTTTACACCTGTGGGTACATTTAACGCAGAGATCGTGCAGTGCTTTCCGGTGGTGTTCCGGGTGTTCCTGCCAGGGTCATGGGTTGTTGGAAAGAGATATCGTGGCCCTGGCACAAGTAACTGAAGATATACGGGTGGGTTTTAGTCAGTAAAAGTCTGACACGCCCTCCCGCTCCAACCAGGGCGGGAGAAGTCATTTGATGATTTCCCAGCCAAAAACAAAGGGTGTTGGTAGGGCTGCCTCGCTTCTGTAGCGCGTCAGGGATGTTTGTGGAATTGCGTGTTGATTTTTTTTTTAAATTTATGCGTAAAAGATGTGCCAGCTCCACCTGCATCCTGGGAATGAATGCCGACAGGCTGAACTGCTGTATTGTAAGTCGTTGCTCTAGTATCTCAGCTAGAATGCTGAAGCAGTGATTATTTTGTTGTGTGTGTTTTTGTAATTGTTGCTGTAAGTTGTATCACTAACATAGGTGTAAGTTTATTTAATTGTAACTAAGACTTTATTGAGACTAACCATGAGACTCATACAAGTCTTATGGTTAGTCTCAATAAAGAATTTATATGGATGGATGGTGCCACAGTACAGCGGACAGCGCCATCTAACAATTTGATTCATAAACGAATGATCATGTGATCGGAAACGCAAGCGAGCCCTACCGCTTGGACACGATCGTCGGTGGCTGGCGGAGAGACCGAGTGTTGCGACAGTCAACAGAATACGGTCGAGTTTGGACAGTCTTGGCAAACGCTCGGTACCAACGCACGTGTCTGTTTCGTTAGCCAGTGTATTAAAGTTATTTTTAATTCGAATTATCTTTTCGTTCGAGTACCCACTACAGTGCCCACACTAAAATGTGTCGGATCGTGAAGAAGACCCGATGTTTCGCATCTCGGCCACCCCTGATCCGATATATATATTTAACGGCAATTGAAATACACACTCTGTGATACTTCATGTAAAATACCTTAAGACATGATACTATGAAAGTTAATAATAAAAATAACCGTATTTATTAAAAGGGCTCTCGAAAAGTAAAGCCTCAGTTCAGTTTCACTATGCAAATTTCTTACCCGTGGCATACAATCAACTGTAGTTAAATGAACTTGAACTTTAGACAAATGACTTGTATCGTCTAAACTCCGTGCCGAGCCTGGGACAACCAGCCCGCGCCGCTGAGCCTGTAGCTCTAAATTCGTCCCTAAATAATAATTTCGATCCAGCCTGCCCCTTGCTGCCTTCTCCCAGCGCCGCCCTAAGCCAAACTCCACAGGGGCTGCCCTTAGCGTGTAGATGCCTAGTTTACAAGTTTTTTTAAGCCCTGGTGGGAGGCCTTAATGTATAAAGGCAACCCCAGGCAGCAGCCATAATATTTTATAGGTTGACCTGCACGATGCTATTTATAAAAAAAACATCGTCTAAACACTGTGGAGACGGGTGCCCTTCCTAACTAAGTTGGGTCCACATCCAGTGTAACCGATAGCTAAATACCAGTATTTTATCAAATCAAAAGTTTGTTTGCTAGAATCACATTTTGGTAAAGGTGAGATCTTATAACCCACCCAAGTTTTATTGTATTTATTGTAGACAGCATTATGTCATACGGCATTTTACTGTGGGGTCGGGCTGCTGACATTGAATCCATTTTTATTTTGCAAAAGAGAGCTGTCAGAGCCATTTACAATCTACGTCGCCGCGAATCCCTTAGGGAACTATTTAAGAAGATTAATATAATGACGGTACCTTGCCAGTTCATTTATGAAAATATTATGTATGTTAGAAAAAATCTGCATCATTTAATAAAATAAGTGATAGACATAATATTAACACTAGAAATAAAAATAAAATAGATCAACCATTTTTCAGACTATCCAAAGTACATACATCTTTCATGGGGTACTGTGTTAAATGTTACAACAAAATACCTTGTGAAATATTGAAATTAAATGAAAGAAAGTTTAAAACTCATGTTAAAAAAACAAGCATATTACAAATTAGAAGATTATATCCTAGATAAGAATGCTTGGAAACATGCTGGTCCTGCTCCATAGGACAATCTAGAGGCTAGACAAAATCATACTATTTGCTTATTGTATTGTATAATTTGTTATTTTTACTTTACTCACACACTGACTGATTCCTAGTTAATATTTTAGGAAAATCATATATTTTTACAATTGTTTGTAAATATGTGAGCACAATGTACCTATCACGTGACTATTTTATATGCCTTTGCTTTATTTTTAATTCTTTTTACCAATTGTGGTATAGTATTTTTATTCTTGGTGCATCGTCTTCACATATAGGGAGTTTGCCCGGGACCCTTGCCCGAGGCGGACGTGTTTTCAACATATGGCGCGATTTGTTTGCCTGTGCATCTGTGTCGAAATTAAAATAATTTAAAACCGTGCAAAAGTGGTATACGTGCGTTCCTGATTCCCAGTCTGCGGTTGAGGAGACTACCTCGAGCTAGCTAATCTGGTGAGATCGTTCCTTATATTTGAGTCATTTGCCTTCGAAGCTGTATATGTAAACTCTTAGGTACGCGCTGCCCCTGAACAGTTCTCTAACTGAAATCGCGCTAATTCTATGCCTTCACCATAACTCTTGTTATTTTAGAAATTATGTATTATAGCTCTACAAACCCTATGTCAATGAATCGGAAATTAAAATTAAAGCATTGTTTTAAAATGTTTTAAAAAGTATTTTGTAGCAAAACGCTTACAAAAATTTGCTTCAGGTAGAGTTACCCGAGGGTGACACCAAAAAAAAAAGGTTTGTCACAAATGGTCGGTCCCAGTGCTAAGTGTTAAGTGCTGCAAAAACATTTAGTGATCGAATGAGTTTTTTTTGTTCCGTCTTGGTAGAAAGTGAATGTCGCGCCGCGACGAAGCCGCGCTGTACACTCAGCCTGCGCGTGCAGACCGCTCGCAATGTGTTGTGTTGGGTTCGATTCCCAACATGCTGTCCGGATTGAAGCGTAGACTTCTTCAGCTTTTATTTGAGTGAGGCAGGTAGCCATAATATATGGAAATCATAACATGCAAGCAATAATAAAATAATAGGAGAATAATGATAAGAAGATAAAAAGAGTATAATGAATTCCGGAAATTATCGAAGAGCGGATAAGTAATCTTTAATAAGTAGCACAGCAATTAGTTGACATATGACAGGCATGCGTTGAATTGCAGACAAAATTGCCAAAATGATTTAATAAAACTGCTATCTCTTTTTCTACTGTCTGCTACCATCACTGGCTCAGCGTAAACAATGCCACAATACAAAAATGAATACCTTGTAACACAAGTAATAATATGTTATTTACCACCAACACCTAAGATATTGGAGTATGGATGTTTGTTACTCTTTCACGCAAGAGCTGCTGAGCGGATTTGGATGAAATTTGGCACACGGATGGTTTGTGAACTGGATTGGCACATAGAGTGCTTTTTGTCCCGATGCTCCGACGGGATCGGGATTTGTGCGGGTGAGGCCGCGGGGAGCAGCTGGTAAGGTATCACTTTTTAAAACTATGAAATCTTACGCATATTAGTAAGTTACTAAAAACGGTGCGTTACATGTGCGTTTTTTTAACTATTTTTTCAACAGTTTCGTTAGCCATAGCGATGATGTGTTATGATAATGAATGACTAGGCGCGAATTAAGGAACAGCTGATGCGAAGACAACAGGGAAGCACGTCGCCGAGTTATCAGCTGTTATAGTGATGTGAAGGAACTGCGTAAACAGGTGGATTATCTAACCGTTATATTCTAGCGTTATAAGAATAGAAGTGATTTTAGAAAAAATATAAGGCAATTAATAAGAATGATTGCCACTAAAAGACTTGAAGACAAACGAAAACACTTACTTGAATATTGTTAATTAAACATATGAAATAAGACTAAGTAAACGAATAAATAAGGAATAACGAATAAATGTCTAAACCATCCACTGGATAAACGATGGTCTGCAGTTTTCGTCCTTCTTTACCCGCGAAGACGAGTCGAACATTCGACGGGTCCGAAGCCCGACGCCGAAGAGGACGAAGTCATCCAGACGTCGACCGGCGCGCCGGTCGTCGTCTGGATGACTTCGTCCTCTGGGTGTGTGCAGTGCTACGCGAAGTTTCTTCAACAAGGTATAGATGATTCCTGCTGGAACTGTCCTCGCTGAAGACCGCAACTGAAGAGTCTCGAGTTCATTTTTTTTTTTTGCTTTTTTGAGACCGTTTCGTTTGAAATTAACACGACGAGATCCTTGAAGGACCAATGTTAGCGCGGGGAGCATCTAAAGAGTGGACTCCTGTATTTTAGGCAAGGGTTTAATGCCGTGCTTATAACAATAATAAAACCGTTCCTGACAAACAGCTAATAATGAAACCGCGCCGCGCCTCAGCCTGCCGATGACGTGCTAAACACTCTGCCTGCGCGTGCAGACCATGCGCAATGTGTTGAGTTGGGTTCGATTCCCAACAGTGCCCATTCTACTTTTGGATACTTCGAATAACAGCTGAACAAGACTTGAATGAGAGCTCAAGACATACAAAATTTCGACAAGAGCGCTTCAATTATTGGATGGACACGGTGGAAGATCAAGAACGAGATATACAAAAACCGGAAACGGTTACTAGCGAGACCACAGACGAAGACATCGAAAAGTTTGAAAACAGCAACATTTAGCACAGAAGAGCAGTGACATAGTAAACAGCCGAGAAACCAGTTGAACTCCGCTAGAAGATTCACCGATGAAGCTCGACCTGAATCAACCCGGCTGCGACGTCGTTAAAAGATGCCCTCCCACAGACAAATATCACCCGCCTCTCCACTATTCCAATGCTAATTTTAGGGTGCACTACTCGATTGGCTCTCACTCTCCTTCCTATCCTAAGGGCACGTCCACCACCCTACCATTAAAGCGCCCCCCGGTCTATTCCTTGATATGCAATGGTCTTTGTAGCACCACGAAGCATGAGGCTTCAAGGGCTAGTGCAAATCTTGGGGTTCATTCGATTAATCGAGTCTGGTCAAACCACGCTGGGGTCGGTGCATTTCATTCATTCATTCATTCATTCATTCATTCATTGGTGCATCGTCTTCACATATAGAAATATAATTAATGTATACAAAATATTTTAAAACATTTTAAAAGAGTAAGTTGTAGTAGTGTGTAGTGTAAAAGGGTGGAGTTTCTTGCCACTTCTTCTCCATACGAAACTACTTTTTGGAAGTGGCGCCTAGAATCAGTTCTATTTTTAATGTAAATGTTGACGTTCAAAAGTGCCTTTTTATGGGCCTATTTGAAATAAATGCTTTGACTTTGACATTTGTACCACCTGAAATTGTTATTCAAAGATGTTAATAACTTGTAACCCAAGTATTTTAATCTGGCAATCTAGTGATACACTTCTTCTGAAGTTACGTTTTTGATACGTTTATATAATGAAGTAATCATTATATAAAGTATCAAAAAGATATTAACCTAAAAGTGTAATGATTATGTTATTTTTGCATGAAAAACAGTTATTTTTTTGTCTAGAACATTATTTTTGTGAAATATTTAGCTATTATACTTTTGTTTCACATTTCCGATTAATTTATGCGTTTGGTTAGCTTAGGTACCAAAAGACTGTGCTCCAAGGCTGATAATTACCTTGTTTTATTTTTTGTTTCTATTCACCGTGTCATTTGTTTCGTTTTTGACAGCTGTCCCTGCTGTTATTAACGTTCGTTGAACGCAGTTACCATGTGATTTAGTGATTTTTATATTCTTTTGTTTCCTAATCTATCTTATAGTGGAGGATTTTAAATACTGATAATAACACATTTTATTTGGAGAAATTTCACTTGTAATTTGTACCTCGGTACAAGTTTTGGCCGAAAAAAAAACACCTCCTTTTCTTGACATTTCTCGGGATCCTGAGGTCACGGACCTTTGGAAGGTTTATTATACGCCTGGGTCCCCTGGGTTCGATTCCCAGGTCGTGCAAAGTGTTATTGTGCTTTTCTATCTACAATTTCACAGTAGCAGCTCGGAGTCTGGATTTGTGCACGGTTGATGGCAATAGGCTCGCCCCCTATTACATGGGACTTAAACATAACTGGCGAAATGTGGGTGTACTATAGGTTAACCTCTGTCTAACCCTTCTGGGACTACAGGAGTGATTTTATGTTAATATTTAATTAATCATACGAATTGAAAAATATTACATTCCATATTTATATTTTACATGGAACATCTGACCTTCCCAATTACCAGGTTGTCAGACGGTGCGGCGTCTGACTACCCGTATCGACTGGTCACCATGTATACCCGGCTTAAGATTGATATCGATTATTCTCAACGAAGAAAGACTTAGCTAAAGCGTTTGACACAATTTCAACAGAGCTACTCCTTAAATACTAGATGCAGCAGGGATAAAGGGAAAACCACTTAAGTGGTTTCACAGCTACCTCACCAATCGCCGACATTATGTGAAATCTGGTGAACACTCAAGTGGACAACTCCCTATCAATTTTGGAGTTCCGCAGGGCAGCTTACTAGGCCCAACACTCTTTATAATCTACATTACATGAACTATATACTGAAACTCACTCTTCCAAACGCGGAAATAATATCTTACGGAGACGACACGGTTATCACATTCCACGCACCTAGCTGGGTACAGGTCTACTGCCTTGCGGAACAAGGCTTAGAAACAGTAGCGCAAATACTCGACCGTAACTTACTTACACTCAATAAATATAAATAAAACCAAATTTATTAAATTTTCCAAAACACATTTATCTAGCCCCCCTCCCAACCTTACTTTAAAATTTCACACATTTCAAAACCACCTGAAAACATCACGCGAAGTCTGCTCATGCGATTGTATTAACCGGACACAATCTATTCGTTATTTAGGTCTACTTATTGACGAAAATCTATAATTTAAAGCCCACATTCAATTCCTGCCTGGCCGGGTAAGGAAACTTATACACATGATAAATAAACTAAGAGACCGCACTCCAAAAGACATAATGCGAATGGTTTTTCGCAATATGTTAGTCCATTATACAATATGGCGTAACTATTTGGGGTGGAGCTGGAAAAACGTTAATGATTGAGCTTGAAAGGGCCCAGAGAGCTAATAACAAAGTTATCTTAAGAAAACCATTTTTCTACCCTACTGACTTTCTATACAAAGAGTTTCAAGTTCTAAGTGTCCGGCAATTATTTATTCTCAATGCATACCTTTGCATACACAAAACCCTAAAATTCCGACCTGACTAACACTCATTGACTTTCAAAGTGTCGTTCACATCCCGCTTCAACGAACCACGTCTCTCCTAACAAGACGCTGCCCCGCCTATCTACACACTTTTGTATATAACAAGGTCACCTGTAGTTTGCCTTGTGACCCAAAAGAACTCTCCCTCTCTAAATGCAAAAATGTTGTCAAACAATGGATATTAAGTCTTTCGTATGATGAATCGGAAAGCATTCTCACAACACTCAACTCACTCTCGGAATCCTATTACCACCACAGACATTAACATCTACACACCACACACGCACACACCACACACGCACACACTAACACACGCAGACCCACAACTTACTTTGGCTCTATACATAGCATTTTATTTTTATTTTAAAACATTTTTAGTCTTGTGCTTTGTTCTATGCAAATTAAGCTTTATTTTTGTTTATACTATAATTTGTGATTTAAGTTTTCACCTTTTTTTTTATTGATCTCACTATTAATTTAGTTTAAAATATGTATCACAACTCTGGTCCCCAAGATACAGGCACCGCCTAGTTTGGGTTCCGCCGTAAAGATAAAAAGGAAGATCGCTAACAGTTACAGACCGACATTAAGTTAAGTTAATTATAAGGTAATAATTGTAACATTGATTAAATATATAGGAGTTGACGGCTTTCCATTCCCTCTCACTCCGTACCATGGCCTGGACCAGGGCCGGACGCGAGAGATCGCCGATCACCTCCGCGAGGACACTGCGGTGCTCCGCCCAAGCTGGGCAGACCTCCACCGTATGCTCCACCGTGTCCTCCGTGCGATCCACACAATGGTGACACGTGGGCGTTTCCTCCCGCCTTATGCGAAACAGGAACCTCCCAAAACAACCGTGTCCGGTGAGGACCTGTGTCAGGCGGAAGTTGAGGGCGCCGTGGCGCCTCTCCAACCACTCCTCAAAGAGGGGACTTACCGCCGCTATTGTGGCGTGCCCAGCACTGGGTTGCGACAATCGCACCCTCCATGTCGCCATGAGATACCGCCGGAGCTCTGTCCGCTGTACCGTGATTTCTCGCGGCAGCGGACTTACACCCCGGACTACTTGTACCCTAGAACCATGACTATAAATAGAGGGTCAAAAAACGGTCTAGTTCAGTAGTGGCATCAAACATTCAAACCCCCTGATTTCAGCGGCCGCCCGCTATACTCCCTCCCGCATTAGTAGTATTCGCCGACCAAAGCATATCTTAGTCGCCCCCGATGACGCCACTACCCTCCTCCAGGAGAGTAGTAAGCCCACCAGCACCCTAATTAAGCCCAAAACCCGATCGCCGTCCTACCGATCTCGCCGCCGAGGCCTACCGCGACGCCCAAATCCACGCCCTTCCCGACCCTTGCTCGAGCCACCCCGCGTCGCTGAGCCTGTGGCTTTAAATTCGTCCCAAAATAACACCAATCCTGATCCAGCTAGTCATTTACTGCCCTCTTCCAGCGACGCCCTAAGCCGAGGTTCGTAGCCCACAGGGGGTGCCCTTAGCGTGTAGTCGCATAGTTTTTAGTTAGTATTTAAGTTTAAGTCCAGGCTGGAGGCCTTAATTTATTAGGGCAACCACAGGCAAGTCCGCTTAAGCAGACGACAACCCCATAGGTTGACCTGCGAGATGCCAAACAAACAAACAAAAAAAACGGTCCAGTTCAGTTCAGTACCCAGCTCCATGGTGATAAGTAACTAGTGATAAGTGATAAATAGTAGTAAGTAAACAATGTGCTAATTGTAAGTCAGTATAAGTTTATGTATGAGTGTGTTTTCTATTTAATACAGTGTTAAACTAAACATAGGAGTTTTTAATACCCTACAAGAATTGGTCCTTAGCGAGCCGGATTTGAAGAACCGAAGCCTGAGTCTGAAGATAAAGTACGTATGAATATGCATATTACCACTTGTGCGTACTGTGTTATTTGTTATGAATATGCATATTATTTTGTGTGTACCTTAGTAGGTGAATACCACTTATGTTATTGATGATGCATATTATTTGTGAGTACCGTATTATGTGAATACCACTTATATGCCATACAGATAAATAGTTACGACGGAATATTGCTATGAGCTGCATATTCTACGTGTGTAAGTAAAGCGTAGATGTTGCTGGGAACAGACAACGAATGGAAGATTGTTTGTTCTCGAAGCCAGGCCCTCTGCTGAAGACCTGTTGAAGTGCATGTAAACCTGCTGGGTGACTAACGAGATAGCTGGGAGAGTCGACCACGGAAGAGTCGCGCCCTCTTGAAGCCTAGTGTCACTCGAAGCCATAAGTGTACTAGTGAAGTCAAAGTGAGCATTTGTGTAGTTAAAATAGACATTCACTTAAAAAACAGTGAAGTGGTTATCAGAGAATACGAACACTGGTAAGTTACTGAACGTTATTGACATAAAGTGCTGTGAGTTGGGATAACAAGTGAAAATGATGACACGAAGCCGCAAAGGTGATAGCACGCGCTCGACCACGGAAGAAGAAACTGCCACAGAAACGTCACCTCCGAAGAGGTAACGGAAAGCACTGCACGTACTGGCGAGAAGACCATGGTCGAGGACACCGACGCTACTATGGTGGAAACAAGAAAGAAAACAGCAAAGTCAAGTTCGAATAAAGCAAGCAACAAAAAGAAAGAACAAGAAGCTAGATTAGAACTAGAAAAGTTAAAATTAAAAGAAATAAAATGAAAACAAAAATGGTAAGTACTAAAATGGAATTAGCACGCGTCAATGAAGCTGATACGGACCTGTGACCATGAAGAAGATATTGAAGTCAAGGCCGCCGCTGAAAAGGCCACAGCAGCTTGGGTGTCAAAGGCAAAGGAGCCAGAAGCACCTACCGCTATGAGGACAGTACCACCCATAACTGCCCACACCAATCAGCTGGCTGAAGCGATAATGGAAGCAGTCAAGTCCGCCACAGACAGCAAAGCAACATCAGCCATGCAGCGTGCACCAAAGTACATCAGTGAGCTACACCAGTTCGACGGAGATGTAAGAGACTGGATGGCATTTAAAGCAACATACGAAGATACACAAACACTCTTCAGTGCCATTGAGAATGTAGGAAGATTGAGAAGAGCAATCAAAGGGAAACCCAGAGAAGCAGTGAAGTCCCTTCTCTACACGCAGGCAAACCCAGAAGAAATAATAGCTGCATTAGAACGACGATTCGGAAGACCGTATTTGATAAGAAGCGAGATAGAAAACATAGAGAAGCTTCCTCCGATGTCTGAAGATGCAAAAGAGCTGGTGCAATACGCTGGAGCGATAGCCAATACAATCAGCGTGGTGAAGCTAATGAAGAAGCAGAGCTACTTGCATTCAAGTGATATATCAAATCGAATAATAGAAAAAATGTGTATCTTGGTACGGTTCAAATGGTACGAGTCCAGAGCATCCAAAGAAGATAATGATGAACCAGTCCTCATCAGCCTGATGAACTCCTTCAACCAGATGGCAGATCAGTTCGAAATACACGTAGTAATGGGAACACAAATAAAGAAAGAAGGATTTCGTGGTCGTACGCGACCTTCTAGTTCACGAGGCGTGCATACCACTCAAGTCACGCAGCAAAGCGGTGACGAACATTCATCAAATGAAGAAGAGTCAGATGAAGAACAATCCGGTCCGTACACAGAGACAGTTTGTTCCTGCAAAGACAACACCAAGAAACAAGAAAATATCGTTTGCCCTGAGTGTGCAGGAGAACATACCCTATTGAAATGTAAAAAGTTTATTGAATCCTCCATAGATGAAAGATGGGAACAAGCAAGGCGACCGTTCATATGTTTCAAATGTTTACTGGGACGACATAGGGGATACAACTGCAGAGCAAAGCCGAGTGGAAAATGCAAGAAAGGCCACCATGTGATTCTACATGCGGACGAAGCAACAAAGACAACCACTCAAGAAAAACAAGCTGTAGCATCAACAGTGAACGCAACACGAGCAGTATCAAGAGCATATCTAAAAATCATTCCAGTAGAGTTATGGGGACCAGAAGCCAAAGCAGACGTCTACGCTCTCATGGACGAAGGATCGACAGTAACCCTGATAGAAGATGACGTCGTGTACATGATTGGCGCCCAGGGTCCAGAAGAAGATTTAAGAATCGAGGGCGTGGGAGATCATCGAATGAACCAAAGATCAATGAAGATTGACATTAAAATCAGAGGAAAGTTCGAGCGAAACTTAGAAAAGTTGCCTCACAGGAAGTGAGCGACAAGGATCTTCAAGATTGCCATCATTTATAAGAAATAACAGAACAACTGAAATACACTAACGTCCGCCCGACGGTTCTCATCGGGCAAGACAATTGGCACCTCAACGTGTCACAAGAAGTGAAAGCGGGCGATCGAAGTAAACCAGTAGCATCCCGAACCCAGTTAGGATGGGTTTTACATGGAACCAAAACGAGCAGCAACAACCCAGTGCACATCGTAAATCATCTAGCGACACAGCCGAAGGGAAAAGATGATTATCTCGAGAAGATGATAAGAGATCACTTCGACATCGAAGCCATGGGGATTGCTGCAAAAAGACCATCCAGCGACATTGACCAACGAGCTCTCGACGTATTGAACTCCACATCAAAACGACTGCCGGATGGAAAATTTAACGCAGGCCTAATCTAGAAAACGGACGACGAACGCCTACCTGAAAGCAGAACAGCCGCAGCGCGACGACTAAAGGTTATGGAGAAAAAGTTCATGAAAGACAAAGAGTTTGAACAAAAATACGAAGAACAAGTTGAAAACCTAACCAAAAGCAAACATGCTGAAGAAGTGACTGAAGTATGTACTTCCACGAGAACATGGTACCTACCACATTTTGCTGTTGTCCACCCCCAAAATAAGAAAATGAGATTAGTCTTCGACGCCGCAGCCTAATCAAATGGAAAGTCACTCAACGACGCGCTGCTAGCCGGACCCGACTTATTGCAGTCCATATTCGGTGTCCTGCTCCGTTTCCGTCAATGAGCAATAGCCGTCGTCTCAGACATAAAAGAAATGTTTCTGAGAATAAAAATCAATGCAGAAGACAGAGACAGCCTCAGATTTCTCTGGAAGAACAAAGAATACAGAATGACTTCACTGATCTTGGGAGCTGCCTGTTCACCATGCACCGCCATTTACGTGAAGAACAAAAATGCAGAAGACTTCACCGATCAATGCCCAGAAGCAGTCAAAGCGATAAACCAAAACTATTATATGGACGACTACTTGGCGAGCTTCCCCTACGTGTCAACAGCTACCAAGGTTTCAAGAAAAGCGAATGAAATCCACAAGAAAGGAGGTTTCTTCCTTAGAGGCAGGGCGAGTAACGATCCCACTACTATCAGCGTATAATCGGCCATAGAAATCCTCTATCTCGGCGAATATCTCCGGCTTCGACAATACAGTCCTCTCGTCGTGCGTTTTAAGATTTGTCAGGTGGCTCCTGCCAAGCTGCTGAGTGAATACTTTGGACCCTCGGTTTCGCTCTATTGCCTCTTCAATGAGGCGTGTGTTGGAGCTCCGAAGGTCGCGCCGTACCGTCTTCGCAATTCGCTTGTTCAGGTCTTACCTATCTGACGAAGTCGCTTGGGTGGTTTCCCGTCTTTTTGCCAACAGCCTGAGAGCCTCATCCAAGAGTTTCGATTTCCTGCCAGTGCGCTGCTTTTGGCAGAACTTGATGCCCTCGTCTCCCAACGTTTCGACCAGATTGTGTAGGGTCTCGTCGGCGTCATCAGAGGGATCCAAGGCAACGAATCTATTCCCGAGAGCCTGCTGGAACTTCTCGGTGCCCGCCATGATTTGGATTGGGTTAGGTCGGAGCGTGGACTTCAACAGACGGGTTCTTTCAAGCTTTAAGTTGATATTCAGAGAGCCTCGGAGCAGTCGGTGATCAGATCTGGTATTGAACCTGTTGATTACTGAGACATCTCTGAATATGTGCTTGCTATCCGTCATGATGAAGTCGATCTCATTTTTTGTCACAGTGTCGGGACTTCGCCACGTCCACTTCCTTTGGGGCTGTTTCTTAAAGAAGGAGTTCATTAAGAACAGCCCCTCCTTCTCAAGGAAGTTGACAAGCGTTTGTCCCCTGTAATTCCTAACTCCATAACCATGCGGGCATATTCGGCATTCGTTGCCAGTCCGGGTTCCCACCTTGCCGTTAAAGTCCCCCATAACAACGTTGCAGTGAGCCTTAGTGGTGTTGTGCAAGGCTTTGGATATGTCTTCATACATATCCTCCATTTCATCATCCGAGTGTGCCGAGGTCGGTGCGTAGACCTGAATTACCTTCATGCTATACCGCTTGGATAGCCGAAGGATCAGGTACGCTATCCTGTTCGACACACTGGAGATTTCTTGAACGTTGTTAGTGAGGGCATTACTAACGAGAAAACCTACGCCACCCTTGGGTGTTTTATCGCCCTCGCGAAAGTAGAGAAGATGACCCGAGTCTAGGGTTACGGTGTCCTCCCCCTCTCTACGGACTTCACATAACCCCAGAACATGCCATTTAATGTTCTCCAATTCCACTTCCAACTGCGCTAGATGATGGTCGAGCCTCAGAGTTCGTCCGTTATACGTCACCAGGGTCAGTGTTTTCAGTAATGAATGGTAGCCGTACCAATTTGTTGTATTGGGCTGTTTAAAAACTAGATACTTGTATGTACCCTGTTCATCCATTGGCTCGATCGAAAGCGCTTTTTTTGTCAGCTGCGTATAAGCCTATGTCATCCATGTACATAAGGTGTATAAGAGCGTATTGTGTGTCACTGTTCGAGAGGGTGAAACCTACGTCTGTTTTATCAAGCAAGTGTGAGAGTGGATTGAGTGCCACGCAAAACCACACAGGACTTAGAGCGCCTCCTTGAGAAATTTCAAGTTTTATACAGATTGTTTGAGCAGTCGAGGAGGATGAATTCATTTTAAAACCTACCATTCATTGCCTACCATTCATTGCCGCTACCATGGCCAGGAGTAGCGAGGCGGCCGGGAACTGGGGGCCAAAATTTGTTTTGGGGTAATGCTCATAATCCCCACGCTGGGCATGCGGTTTGATCGCATTTTGGTGATGGAATTGTTCTGCAGGGGGCGCTGCTACCCGCCCCCGGTGTATGCCCCTTAGTCGCCTCTTACGACACCCACGTGAAGAATTGGGGTGGTGCAATTCTAGGCCGGCACCACACGGCACACGGCACACGGTAGGTACGATGTCCGTATCTGCATGCGTAGTATGACCCATAGAAACGGGTTATGTCAACGAGGGAATAGACATCATGTTAGATTGTAGATAGATTTCTAAAGAATCAATCAATTTGTCTATTCTTCCGTCGACAAAATCCGTTCGATTCCCGGTCAACTCCAAAGAAATTCATAGAAAGTTGGTGGTAACCGGAGTCTGAATATATTTACCAGCTGTTGCCAGCGACTCCGTCTGCGTCTGCGTCGGATATCCAGGATGAAGAGTAGCCTATGTCCTTTTTCAGGTCATGATCTATCTTCTTTTTTTTTGGTTGGGAAATCATCAAATTACTTCTCCCACTCTGGGTGGAGCGGGAGGACGTGTCAGACTTTTACTGACTAAAACCCAACCGTGTTCCTTCAGTTGCCTGTGCCCATCCAGCATACATGTTGTTGTCTATGTTAGAGGGTTTGGTTTCCGCACTTAGTCCTTCATGTGGACCATTGTGCGTGGGCCAAGGCGGCCGTCGGTGGTTAATATTCCAACCAGCCCACCTCCCTCCAGAAGCCGATCAGAGCTTCTGGTCTGTCGAGAACATCTGTGAAAGATGCGGGTGTCCCGAGGGTTTCTGTTCTTATCTGGGTAACGCCTGTGCACTCAAAGAGCACATGCGCAATGGTTTCGTCCGACTCCATGCAAGCTCTGCACAGTGGACTATCCGTAATGCCTATTATGTGAAGGTGTTTGTTTAGCGAGCAGTGTCCTGTGATGGTCGCCGTCATCAGGCGCAGGCCATTTCTGTCCAGGCGTAATAACCGTCTGGTTAGCCTGCCATTTAAGGATGGCAAAGCTTCCTTGGACTGCCTGCAGCCTGGTGCCGAGGTCCACCACCTCTCGGCTTGTGTGTGGGTGGATTCCCGCAGCCACCTGCGTATTTGGTTGAAAGGGATGGGTATGACGGGTTCAGGCCCGCAAGCCGATGTGCTGGATGCCCTCCTGGCTAATTCGTCAGCTGCGTCGTTGCCTAGTGATCCGCTGTGTCCTTTTATCCATTGAAGTGTCACCTTGTTGCGGTTAGATACCGTAACTCGTTCTAGGGCATTGTGACATTCTAGTGTTAGACTCGAGGTAATATTTTCTTTCCCTAATGATTTGAGGACTGATGCGCTGTCGGAGAGTATACGTATGTGGGTGTCCGTAACTCTTCTGGCTTCTATGGCGTACCCCGCATGTATGATGCCCACACACTCCGCTTGATAAACGGTGTTGAACATTCCCAGCGGACTTGATATGGTTATGTTGAGGTCATTTGAGAATACTCCGGCTCCTGTACCGGATCCGGTCTTTGAGCCATCGGTGTATACTCTCAGTTCATTCGTGCCTGAGTAGTCACACTTTTCTTCTGAGAGTATGATATTGTAGTGCTTTTGAAAGTAATGTCGTTTCGGGATTTTGTCGCAGGGTGATGCCATCATTGGTTGTCGGTTGACCGCATCTTCCTTTATGCGTATGTGCTTGACCCTAGAGTCTTTGCTTAGGGTTCCCGATATGTGGAGCCTGAAGGCAGCTAGGGTCGCTTCCTCCCTCACGATGAGGTGTAGGGGTGGTAGCCCAAGCATCGCCTGTAGGGCAGCAGTGGTTCTCATGCAGCTAGTGATTGCTACGCAGGCAAACCGCTGCAGTTTTTCGAGATCTCTTTGGGCTGTGCTCAGATCTGTCCTAGGCCACCAGACCAACGAGCCGTACGTGATAATTGGTCGAATAACAGTAGTGTATAGCCAGTAGGTGACTTTGGGGCTAATCCCCCAATTTCTGCCAAGCATTCGCTTGCACTGCCACAGAGATATGCTGGCTTTTGTAGTGATTCCAGCATACAAAGAAATAAATAAAAAAAAGGACAGTAGACCGCACGTCGATGGTAACACTTCGACCTTGAGTTGGTCTAGCGTAGTGCGAAGAGTCAATAGAATCAAAGGCCAGCTTATTCTAGTTGAGTTACCTCTGACGTGCGGTATGCTGTACGACATCACTCTACCTAACCCTTTGAGAAATACCAACGCTGAGAGTGAGAGCAGTAAATATTCCGATATTTTGTTAGAATTACTGTCATCACCGATCCAGTCCTTGACCGCATCAAAGTCTAACCTCGATAGCCTAGATGTAAGAATATAACTGAGCATTGTATTTTAAAACAAACACGTCACGGAGTCGACCCGTGTCGCTCTAAAAACAAGTGCAACACATTGTTCAGAAGTCTGCCAGGCTAGGGGATAATGAGATAAGAACTTAAGTGTATCAACAGTCATTAGTATATAATTCAATAACATAATATCACGCCTGTAATCCTAGAAGGGTTAGGCAGAGGTGTACCTATAGTACACCCACATTTCGCCAGTTATGCTTAAGTCCCATGTAATAGGGGGCGAGCCTTATGCCATCAACCGGGCACAAATCCAGAATCCGGGCTGCTACTGAGAAATTCTAGATAGAAAAACCCACTGTAGCGTCACTGTTATAAATTATAATACACTTTAAATAAGTTTACATAAGCTTAACCATAACATTGAAGTATAATAACATTATAAGGTTTGCAATGTCACGGACGTACAGATTTTATTATTAGTAAGTAGATCGTATGTGAATAACAAGCGCGTGAGTCATGGACCGCGCGCGGCGGGCGGCCGCGCAGCGAGCGAGCGGGACCCCTCCCGCTTCCTCGCGCCTCACCGGCTCCCCAGTCCGTTGGATGCCACCGGGCTGACCCCACGTTTGTTCTCTGCTTTCGCTAAACTATCATATGCATCTCGTGCGCTTGTTAACAACCGATCCAAAGGGATCACTGGGTGGAGAACCTGAGTGGCTCAGTAGCCCTAATTTCGTCGGCCGCCGCCGGTACCCTGTCCCTCGAGGCCGTCAAGAGGGGACGGGGTTGCGTGGCAGCACGGTTCGGGGAGATAGTCGTGGTACGAGTAGGGGTGTACTTCTCTCCGAACCGAACTCTCGCCGAGTTCCACAACTCCCTAGCGGAGTTGAGAGTCGTCGTCGTCGGGTTTCGTTCCCTCCCCGTGCTCGTCCTCGGGGACTTCAATACCAAGAACGTGGCTTGGGGTTCCCGGTGCACGGACACGCGGGGCAAGATGGTGGAGGACTGGGCCCTGGAGACAGGCCTGGTCGTCCTAAACCGGGGTTCTGTCCCAACGTGTGTGCGGATGCGGGGTGAATCAGTGGTGGACATTTCATTCGCCAGCCCCACTCTGTCGCCGCACGTCATTGACTGACGCGTCATGGAGGGGGTGGAGATCTATTCCGACCATCGGTACATCCGGTTCGACGTCTCCACCCAGACCTCGAGCGCGCCGATCCGACAAGCTCCGAGTGCCGCGCCGGTCCGACAGCTGGACCGGGAGCTCCTCCTGGAAGCCTCGATCGTGCAGGCCTGGGTGTCACTACCGGACAGGCTTGTTGACATCAACGACGAGGCGGAGTGGTTCCGGGAGGCCATGTCCGAAATATGTGATGTGGCATTGCCCCGAGTCCTGCCTGGACGTGCTTGGCGCCAGGTGTGCTGGTGGTCGCCGGAGCTGACGGCTTTGCGCAAGGCGTGCGTGGCTGCGCGACACCTGTACACTAGGCACCGCAGGCTACGTATTCGCCCTCCGGATACGGAAGCCATTCAGGCTGAGCTGTACGAGGGGTACAGAGCGGCGAAGACCGCCCTCCAAGCGTAGATCCTGCGGGCCAGGGCACTGGCCCGCGAGGAGTCGCTGGAGACTCTGAACAGGGACCCGTGAGGACGCCCCTACAAAATGGTGCGGGATAAACTCCGCCCATGGGCTCCCCCACTGACGCAAAGTCCAGCCCCAGCTCGTGGAGGACGTGGTGAGCACATTTTTGCCTTCGCAGGCGGAGCCATGGGCGGGGGAGCATACTCCCCCGCCCATGACTCCGCCTACTGCGTTGCCGGATGCGGACCACACCGACGACTACGACGATGCTTCGGAGGTGACCGAGGTAGAGCTGAGAGTGGCGGTACATAGGCTTAGTGCCAAGAATACCGGCCCAGGACCCGACGGCTTACCTGGAAAAGCCTGGGTTCTGGCCTTGGAGGCTATCGGGCCTCGACTAAGGGGGCTTCTAAGCGCATGCTTGGAGGGGGGCCAGTTCCCACTTCGCTGGAAGACGGGGAACTGGTCCTCATTAAGAAGCCGGGGCGCCCTGCGGACTCTCCGTCCGCGTACCGGCCCATCGTGCTGCTCGACGGGCGGCTGGTGCGGGTGGATTTGGCGGAGAGCCAATTTGGTTTTCGCAGGGGGCGCTCTACGGTGGACGCCATCATGCGCGTGCGAGCCCTCACGACGGGGGATGCTGTGGCCTGGGGTGGGGTCGTCTTGGCGGTGTCCTGGAGTTGCATCAGGGAGGCATTGCGGTTCAGGAAGGCGGGGCGCCCTGCCGACTCGCCGTCTGCGTACCGGCCCATAGTGCTGCTCGACGAGGTGGGCAAGCTGTTCGAGCGCATACTCGCAGCCCGCCTCGTCGGCCACTTGTGCAGAGAGGGGCCGGACCTGGACGAGAGCCAGTTCGGCTTTCGGCATGGGCGCTCTACCATCCACGCTGTGTCGAGGGTGAGAGTCCTGGCGGAGGAAACAGTGTCCCGGGGCGGGGTGGTGGTGGCGGTGTCCTTGGACATCTCCAACGCCTTCAACACCCTGCCCTGGAGCTGCATACGGGAGGCACTGCGTTATCATCGGGTGCCTCTCTACCTCCGCCGCATCGTTGGGGCTTATCTGGCGGGGAGGTGTGTCACCTACATGGGACGTGATGGCGGAAACCAGCGCCAAGTGTCGTGCGGTGTTCCACAGGGATCGGTCGTGGGACCGCTCCTGTGGAACATCGGGTACGACTGGGTGCTGAGGGGCGAGCTCCCGCTGGGCGCGGACCTGACGTGTTACGCGGACGACACGCTGGTCACGGCCCGGGGGAGTTCGCACAGGGAGGCAGCGTTGGGGTGCGTGCAGAAAACCTCCTCGTGTGCCTGATAGCTGCTAATCCCTTACGGATACGTTCGAGGGGAAGAGCAGTTGTCGGGCCGGTGCACCCTGGGCATGGTCAATATACTCTTTTGAAAAAGGATTTGGGGGGTTTTTTCGGAGAGTGTATTGTCTGTGGCGAATTTCTGCGGGGGGGGGAGCAGTGTGCTCAGTAATGTTCTTCCACGTGTCCCTCTGATTAGCAGAGGGCACAGTGGAGAAACAAGGGTGATGGGTCGCTCCTGATCGATCGACAGCCGTCGATTGACACTGGACGCGACCCTGCCACAATGGTGCAGGCGTACCAGCGTGGCTGGCGTTTCTCTCTCAAGAGCAATCTTGAGGAGAGAACTCGCGGCGGGTTCGCTGAGCCGGTTTGGCCAGACAGCGAACGGAGGCATGTCTAATGCCGCCGTCGGAGAGGAAGGACACCTCATAGTTAAAAAACCACCTAATCCTAAGCTTTGAAGCGTGGCGAGAGGATGAGTGGCTGGTGGGGGACCAGTCGCTAGCGCTTCAGGGATCGCACCCTTTTAAAGCAAAAAACAAAAAATATGAAAAGTCAGGTGAAAAAATTTTTACCCCAGGGCGGTACCAGCTGCACAGCAGCTGGAGAATCCGCCACGCTACCATCAGTAGCGTCATGCCCCACGTATTCTGGGGGGGGCATCAACTGCTTTCCGCTTGCCGATGGCAACAAGAGCCGAGGAGGCTCCTGTCTCTCAGGGGACGAAAATAAAAGTGTAGGTGCGGTGTCAGATTCTGATGCTGCATCCGAGAGGATGAGTGTGGTGAGCGTGGCGAGCGTAAGCTCAAAGCGCTCTCTGTCAGAAAAAGAGGTGGAAGGTCATACTCCAAAATTTTGGAAGGCGGACCACTCCTCTAGTGAGGAGAACCTGTCGGCACCCATGGGGCCAACAGGCACAAGAGGGCGAGGTCGCGCCAAGAACGCGTCGGCTTCTTCGGCGTCGCGCGACTCTCGGGGACGCTTTCTCAAACGCCCCGACACGCCGGTCCCTGGTGAGGTCCGCGTTGAGAACGAGCACATTGACTCAGACTCAGAGCCCGTGGAGGTAAGCGGAGGCTCCGCTACATCCCTGTTGGGAGCCAACAGGGCGGAGGCGAGTGCTGCCAAGCGGGCGCAGCAGAAGACTGTCGCGGCTGACGAGGTCAGCGAGTTGGCCCGTCAGGCCCGAGAGCGGCGCTCTGCTCGAATGGCAGCGGGGGGGAGTATAACGGGGGTGGCACTCAGTCGCCAGGTTTTGGACGGCGTGGATGTCGTCCTGAAGGTTGCCACCAAATCTGGCAACCTGAAGGGCACATTCACGCGTGCTTTGAAGGAGGCGGCTGAGGGAATTAAGGAGGCGGTTGAGGTTCTCCTTAATCGCACTACTACGGACGAGACGGCGAAGCTATGGGAGGAGAATAGCCGTCTCCGATCCGAGTTGGAGGACCTCAAGCGGCAGTTCGCCGCCCAGAGGGCAGCACCCTCGGCCACCGACTCCCCTTCCGTCACGGCCCGGTTGTCGGCTCCATCGCCGGTCTCATCGTCGACACCTGCACTTGCGGATGCGGAGATCGAGAAGATCGCGCGCATCTGCATGATGCAGTGTGGACAGATGGTGGGTGCTCGCATGGAGGCCATCGAGGAGAGGCTCCTTCCGGCGGTGAATCTCCGCCCACCGCTCGCTGCGGACAAGCGCAAGGAGGGGCCCTCAAAGCAGGGGCCAACAACCGCGGCGGTTCGGACGAGTGGGTCCGGGAAGGGGACTATAAAGCCCGCGGAGGGTACGTCCGTGCCCACTTCCCGGACGACTGCACCACTGGTGGCCTCGCTTGCGCCTCCCACGGAGACCTGGGCGACGGTGGTTAAAAAGGGCCGCCGCCGTGGGAAGAAGACGGCACCACCTCCACCCGCTGGAGCACCGGCACCGGCACCTAAGAAGGCCCAAGGACCGCCTAAGGTCAGAGCCCCACGCTCCGCAGCTGTAGTGATTACGCTGCAGCCCGGAGCCATTGAAAGGGGCATCACTTACAAGGCGGTCCTGACACAGGCAAAGGCCAATGTCGCGTTCCCCGACCTTGGCACACCGTCCGGCTTCAGAATGAGGCCGGCGATTACGGGGGCGCGGCTGCTCGAGGTGTCGGGTGCCTCTAGTGGGGAAAAGGCGAACATCCTGGCCACCAAACTGAGGGAGGTCCTCAACCCGGAGGACGTCCGGGTGTCCAGGCCGATGAAGACCGCTGAGCTGCGCGTCGATGGCCTGGACGACTCGACGACCCCGGCTGAAGTCGTGGTGGCCGTCGCCCGAGTCGGTGGATGTCTGCCAGGAGACGTGCGGACGGGCGATATACGCGCCGACGCTTCCGGGCTCGGTACGATTTGGGTGCGGTGCCCGGTGGCGGCGGCGAATAAGGTCGCTGACGGTGGGCGTCTGTTGGTGGGGTGGGTTGCGGCGAGGGTGAAGCTGCTGCGGCCCAGGGCCTTGCGGTGCTACCGGTGCCTTGACGTGGGGCATGTTAGGGCACGGTGCACCGCCGCAATTGACCGCAGCGAGCAGTGCTATCGCTGCGGCCAGCCCGGCCACAAGGCGGCCCAGTGCTCCGCGGCGCCAAACTGCAGCCTCTGTACTGCGAGTACTGTACTGCGAGGGCGCGGGGCGAGCGGCCGATGCAGCGCCATATGGAGCAGCGTCGGTCGCAGCTTCGCGAGGTCCTGGTGGCGGAATGGCGGGACAGGCTTTCACGCCCTACCGCCGGCCTCGTCACCATCGAGGCGGTCCGGCCAGTGCTCGACCTCTGGCTCGGGAGGAGGCACGGCTCCCTGTCGTTTCGGGCGACGCAGGTGCTCTCGGGGCATGGCTGCTTCGGGAAGTACCTGTGTCGCATAAACAGGGAGCCGGACGCCCGGTGTCACCACTGCGTCGACTGCCGGGAGGACACGGCGCGGCACACGCTGGCAGAGTGTGCCGCTTGGGAGGAGCCGCGCCGTGCCCTCATCACCGAAGTAGGCAACGACCTGTCGCTGCCGGCCGTCGTGAACGCGATGGTCGGCGGCGCAGAGTCCTGGGACGCAGTGGTCTCCTTTTGCGAAACGGTCATCTCGCAGAAGGAGGCTGCGGAAAGGGAGAGAGAGATCTCGACTCTCGACCCGGCCCGCAGCAGACGCACCAGGCGTCGGAGGAGGGCGGACAACGCCCTCTTCCGGCCCCCCTAAATGGGTCCAGGGGCGACGGATTCGGGGACATCCGTCGCCCCCCAACATCAGGACCCGAGAAGGCGGCGTGCGTAGTGTTCCTCGCGCGCCGACCACAGACGTTGCGGGAGGAGTACACCTCACTCCCCCCTCCCGAGACGGGGCCCGCGCAAGCGGGCCGGCACCAGCCGGGGTTGTGGAAGAATAATGTGTTCCCGCGACCCCGGCGTAGGTGTGAGATGGAACACCGGGGTGGTTTTTAGTCAGTAAGAGTCTGACAGACCCCTCCGCCCGCCCCAGGGCGGAGGACATCCATGAGGATTTTCCAGCCCTGGAACAAAAAAAAAAAAAAAAAAAAAAAGGGAGGCATTGCGGTATCACCAGATGCCGACCTACCTCTGTCGCGGACAGGGCCGTCATCTACCCCGGTCACCGGAGAGAGTAGAACCGGCGAGAGATGTCGTGCGGTGTCCCATAAGGATCGGTCCTGGGGCCGCTTCTGTGGGATATCGGTTAAGACTGGGTGCTGCGCGCCGACCTCCCGAATGGCCTCAGCGTGGTGTGCTACGCTGACGACACGCTGGTCCTGGCACAAGGGAGGTCGCATCAGGCGGCGGCCGAGCTAGCGACACTCGGGGTTGCGACGATCCGGCAGTTGGGACTCGAAGTGGCCCTGCACAAGTCCGAGGCCATGTGTTTTCATAGTCCTCGGAATGCGCCACAGTCGGGTCCCCAGATAACGGCAGGAGGGGTTCACATCGGCGTCGAGTCGACGATGAAGTACCTGGGACTCGTGCTCGACAGCCGGTGGCAGTTCGTGGAGCATTTCCGACGTTTGGCTCCCAGACTAGAGCGGGCTGGGGCTGCCTTGAAGCGGCTCCTGCCCAATCTAGGGGGTCCAAACGCCTCCTGCCAAAGGCTCTACGCGGTAGTCGTGCGGTCCATGGCCCTTTACGGGGCACCGGTGTGGGCGCGTTCTTTGAAGCGCCGACCAGCCGGCCGCCGCCGGTTGAACGAGTTCCAAAGGGTCATAGCCGTCCGGCTGGTCTGGGGATACCGCACGGTCTCCTGCGAGGCGGCAAGTTTCCTTGCCGGTTTGCCGCCATGGGATCTGGAGGCAAAAGCTCTCGCGCACGTATGGGAGTGGCGCGAGGAGGCAAAACGCCGGGGTGTAACTTCGCTGCCGCGAGAAATCACGGTAAAGCGGACAGAACTCCGGCGGGATCTCATGGCGACATGGAGGGTGCGATTGTCGCAACCTAGTGCTGGCCACGCCACAATAGCGGCGGTAAGTCCCCTCTTTGAGTAGTGGTTGGAGAGGCGCCACGGCGTCCTCACCTTCCGCCTGACACAGGTCCTCACCGGACACGGTTGTTTCGGGAAGTTCCTGTTTCGCATAAGGCGGGAGGAAACGCCCGGATGTTACCATTGTGTGGATCGCCCGGAGGACATGGTGGAGCATACGGTGGAGATCTGCCCAGCATGGGCGGAGCACCGCAGTGTCCTCGCAGAGCCGATCGGCGGCGGCAATCTCTTGCGTCCGGCCCTGGTACAGGCCATGGTACGGAGCGAGAGGGAATGGAAAGCCGTCACCTCCTTCTGCGAAGCAGTAATGCTCGCGTAGGAGGAGGCGGAGCGCCCTCACGCCCCAAGTCGCCGCAGGAGATGCCCTGGCCGTCGGGAATCGCAAGCAGATTCCCGGCCACCTGCGGCGCGGGCTTGCGGACGGCGAGCAATGGGTAGTTCGCCGTCCGGTAAGGACCAGGCCCGGGTCGACGGCGCGTCGTGTTCCACGCGCGCCTCAAGGCCCAAGGGTGGTTTAGGTCAGGCGCCGTGCCGCCAATAGAGCGCCGGGCGCACGGGTTAGGCGAATATCATCATTCAAGTCCCATACTTGTCCCATGTATTATTTATTGTTAAGTAATAAATAATCAAGTTGTATTTATATTTTTATTAAAATAAAAATGTCTTAACAAATACTTAACAGATGTTTTTCATTATTTAATAACTACCTACAAAAATATTTTAACAGATTTAATTAAATTAAAAACAATAGTTACAAAGTGTTCATTTTTCGGTCCCTATTTTCATCATGCAAATTATAATAGAACGTCAATGTATATTGATTTTAAAACAATAGTTACTACAGTTATTTATTTATAATTCAAATCAGATTTATAATAATCTATAGTACCTCATTCATGTTATCGAATTTATCGTAGATTATTTTAACAGTCGCATTTTATCGAATGTGCGAAAAGTCTCGCCATAATTGCATGTTAAGATATAATTAATAGATGAAATAATCCTTGGCGTCATTGCAATCTTTACTTAAGTACTTATCGATAAAAAATTAAGAAAGTGACAAACTCCCTGGCTGATGTATTTATTGTGTTTAAGTTGTTTGTGTACTTACAAAAAAAAAATGGATGTATTTTCCGTATAATAAATGTTTGTTTTTAATATTTTCAGTTCAAAGATTTAAAAAAAAAACTGTCAGTAAAATTATTAATTTATCCTACATTTTCTATAACATAAAGTTATGTTGGATTGGATATGTCTGTATTATAGAGGCTTGATTTCTGAGACGGGGCAGTAAAGGTACCTTAAACCGGTGTAGCTATACTAAGACGGTCGGACTGTTATTAACTTTTTATGCGGATGTAATTATACAATTCAACTTTTTAGTCCGATAGAGGATCGATTGGCAACAAAAAAAGTTTTCCTGAAAGCTGCCCATTTTCCTGTTGGCTGTACATTTGTCAGAACCTGTGAATGCAGATCAAAGTTTCTCAAAAATTTAAGAACCTTCTCAAGACCGTTTTCCAGTAGTAGCTACAGCGGATCAGGTAACCTGCCTTTACTGCCCCATCTCAAAACCCCCGTTTAGGTGAGACATCGAAATATTAACTATTTACAGTCAAAGTCAGAGCATTTATTTCAAATAGGCACATAAAGGCACTTTTGAACGTCAACATTTACATTAAAATAGTATTGATTCTAGGCGCTCCTTTCAAAAGGTAGTTTCGTATGGAGAAGAAGTGGCAAGAAACACCACCGTTACTCTTTTAAAATGTTTAACAATGTTTTGTATACTTACATTAATTATATTTTTATATGTGAAGACAATGCACCAAGAATAAAAATACTATACCACAATATGTAAAAATAATCTATACTTACATACTAATTATATTATTAAGATGAAAGATTTGATTGTTTGTTTGTATTGAATAGGCTCCGAAACTACTGGACCTATTTGAAAAAATGTTTAACCACTAGAAGCCGGTAATTATGTCTGATGAACATAGGCAACTTTTATTTTTAATCCGTGGAGCCGAAAGAGCGTTGAGCGCGCAACATATTTAGCCCATAATGTTCCCACTGCTAGGACTCAGGCCTCTTGTGAGAGGGAGTGGACCGTAATCTACCGTGAGCCCAGTGTGGGTTGGTCGATATCACACGTCTTCAAATTCATGGTTCTAGGACATGCCGGTTTCCTCACGATGTTTTGAGAGTGGTCATGAAATAATGTACACAAAGTAAAGCGCCTGTCTGGCTTCAAACCTACGACCTACAATTCGTTTCGTTAGTCGGGGCCGATACCATTGGGCCACCACTACTTATAAGCGCACAACTTCTGTTATTTTCACAATTCAAAACCGTCAGTTTCCTTACGTCATCTGATTCGTAGTACGAGTAAACGGTGAAACGTTTGGTTTGTATGGAAAATGTTGCCCGTGCGAGGCGTCTCCGTGCTTTGTGTTAGAAAGTTATTGCAGATTATGGCAAGTCAAGTGTTAATGCAAAAATATTAAATGATTATTTATGTAAGTGTAGTTATGGATGCGTTCAATCGTTACTCCATAGCGGTTACCTGCCATTGCTTTAAATTTAATTATTTTTACCGAATGTGGAATAGTAATTTAATTCTAAGTGCATCTTCTTCACATATAATTAAACAATTATGTTTATGTACAAACTATTGTAGAACATTTAAAAGGAGTAACGGCGGAGTTTCCTGCCCATTCTTCTCCATACGAGTAACGGTGAAAGAAAGAATAATGTTTATTTGTACACAGTTCGTGAAACACAAAGTACAAATAACAAAATAAAAAAGTGAAAATAACAACAACAATAGTGTGCGCCAAAAAGGTTCATTCCAGCATTAATACTGTGGAGTTTCTTGGCCATTCTTCTCCATACGAAACCTTTTGGAAGGGACGACTAGAATCATTTTTTTTTTTTTTGTTGTAAATGGTAAAGAGTGCCTCTTATTTTTAATAAATGACGACTTTTTTTGTAACCTTTTAAACAACTATGTTGAAACGGCTTCCAGTCTTTTACAAATGCAGTTGACTTACATCTTGGCTGCTTAGGCCAGGGCCGTATTACCCAAACTCTGACTGCAGTTTGAATGCAGTTTACAGTATATAAGAAGTAGTCCTTAGATTTAAATATTCGCAGCTTCAATTTTTAATTGACGACATTTTGTTTTTTTTTTTGTTACAATAAGCTCGATATTTATGATTAAAATAAACCTATTTTCCTTTATAATTTTAAGCTCAGTTTTTTATTATACATTTAAAGGTATTTTCAAGATTTTCCTTGTTTTTAAAACTTTGGATTATTTATCTGGTATTTTTTCTTTTACATGTGGATGTCATAAATATTCACTGGCAAATAGTGAAGTCTTTGTTCATTTATTTTACCCTGTTCTTGAGGTATTTAATTTAACTTAGGGTCGATTTTCCAATAGTCAGACTTTCATCTGAGGAATAAAAATTATGGTTTGACAGCTTTTGTGTAGAAAATATGGCAAACTGTCAGATTGATTACTCAGATAAACGTTCTCGGACTATTAAAAAATCAGCCCTTAGGGCAATAATATTCACTTTTAAATATACAATCGGAAAATTGGGAAATAAAGGTTTGTCATAGAAGTGAGATCAAATCATACAAAAATAATATTAATATATATTTTCAACAAATAAAATGATAACTAGATTTAACACGGTATTTACATAATTTAATTATAAGTACATTAAATATACTGCGAAATATCTTTAAAAAAATAAGTACTTACAATATATTATTTAAAAACATAATCAAGTTATATAAATAACATATGAATAAAAATCTATTTAAAAACTTGATATCTATTAACATTTGATAGTTGCTGCCTTTCAGTCAGCTGTCTTTGTTACTTTTATTTGCATTAAAATTAGAAATAAAAAATAACACACTATTATTAAATGAGGCAGAATATTTTTACAGGTTTTTTGTAAATGGTAACTCAGAAGTTTATATTGGAAAACATAAATTTAAATCCAAACAGAAAGGCTGACAGAACATTAAACGTAGTTTTAATTTTGATCATGAAACATTCTAACCCATTCTTTAAAACAAATACGTTTTAACATTTCGTATAAAAATAAAACATTTGGAAGTAACCGATGTTAGACTAATAAAAATTAAACAAAACATCAAAAAATAATTATTACCCAAAACGGAAGTTTTTAATAGCTGAAATACGAGTTTCATATATATACATAGACATAAAAATTGTCCATATTTTATTTTATTAGTTCCTATTATTTTAACACGGCAAAACATTGCCATTCACCTGTTCATAACATTTTCAAGGCACTTATGAAACAAATGAAACAAAAGTTGAGCAACAATAGGAATGCCAGTACTGATACAGGGTGTTTTATTTAACCCAAACATGATTTCACACCCTGTATACACATTTGTAACTTTTCATGGCAAAAAACTAGGAAGCTCATTATTCCAAATTAAAGCTTATTATTATGCAAGTCAACAGTCACTGGTTATTATTAGCGACGCCGCTGCCATCTTGGTCCATGTCAGCCCAAGTAAAGTGCCGATTCCCTTTTGAACAAACTAAAATGAGAAAATTGACGTTTCTTGTTGACAGACTGCTCAAGAAAAGGACGATGATAGAAAAGAACTAAGTGATGTCAACTTCGTTTTTGCATTGAACTTCCCCATGTTTTATATTTAAAAAAAAACAGAGTGCACTTATTTGTGTGTCTCCCTTTTTTGTTTAATGAGAGGAAAAAGATGGAGAAACCTAAAGGTAAGTTTAACCTGGGCACAACAGAATCAGCACCTCTCTAAAATAGTATTATCAATTTACATGGAGCTTGTTTCATAATTGATCCAATTTGGACCTGGAAGCAGTGTAGTTTCAATTAAAGTCGAAAATAAATGTCATACAAAACAGTGGCTTATAACTAATTTAATGTTTGTAAATTTTTGATACTACCAGCGCTAAGTTATATTTCACTTTTGGCTTTAAGGGGCTTACAAGAGCTAAAGCGCTGTCACTGACAGACTGCTTAGAAAAGAAATAGAAGCGCGATGACACAACGCTGGTAATGTATTGGAAAAAAAAATAAGTATTTATCTATATACAACAAATCCATTGATTGGACAAAAATAAAATAAAACACAATTACGTTTATGTTTTTAATCGTAATTTTTTTTGTGGTATCTTCGTTTTTTTTCTCTATCGTATCAAATTAGTTGTATTTTGTTTACAACACACATCTATCTTGCATTTATACTGAAGAATATAATATAATATAAATTACTGATGTTGTCAACTGCAGTGAATCATTTATGGCATTTTAAAACTTGTGTTTAGGTTCTGTAGTCCCCTTAAATCAGTGTTTATTATACGTATAAAGCAAATTCTTTTTTATTTCATCTTGACAAATTCGCAATGGTGTCTTGTTTAACAAACATTTTGTCAGTTTACAAAGTTAACATTAAAACAATTTAAAACGTCGCGATTACACATTGTCCTTAGAAAAAATTTCCTATTCAATATGTATTTTTATAAAATGACTTAATTTTTTTTAAACTTATTATTTCACTATCACATAAGTTTCAGTTTGCGGGTCCGTATACCACTAGAAATCTAGTGAATACGACCCTGCCGGAATTAGGGATCTAGTGATGACGACTGTGTCGGTATTAGGGACCGGTTTCACTAAAAGTCTAGTGCAGACGACTCTGCCGATTTAAAGGTGAGTTGTCACTAGGACTCTGGTGGCGTTTCTTCTGCCGTTATTAGGGTCGGGTTATCCGGCGATTTAATTAGTTTCCTTATGAGTATCGTTATACCGGCTACTAGTAGCCCTATGCCGATTACCTGGAAAGAACGGGAAGGATTAGATTAGAATACTTTTCATTAAACTATAAAGGGTTTACGGTCTAAGATAATTTATTAACATTGAACAATATAACATTGAAAATCATACTCAAGCGGAAATAAATAATAAAACCGTTAACCGAACAAATTATTTCTAACATTTATTCATACATCAAAATATTTCACAGCAGAAAAGTACTGCAAATAGAAAACAAATGACAATATGTCGATTTTTATGAGTAAATATCAAACGAATTGTAAAAAAATAGCACTAAAAATGCGACGTTGCCAGCCCGCGCGGGACGAACGCTCATATCTAAATAAAAGGCAGGCCCTCAGGCATAAAGGGCGTTATTATTTTCACATAGCTGTAACTTGAAGACAAATTATAAACTAGGACCTTCAAAGTACCTATAATCAAATGTATGTATATCTTATGTACCGTCTTTCAGTGCTACTTTGAATTTAACCCGACTATGGCCAAGTCCAAAAGGAAGGCAATGGTTTTAAGACATTTCTAGACTCAGGTCAAGCAATAAAGAGCGTTATAATATTGCTGGATTAATGAGGAAAGTTCAAATACTCACAGTGAGTACATAGAGCCCGTACGGCACCCAGTACCGCAGCCGCAGCGCAGAGCGTGCCAGCGCCGCGTACTCCGGCGTCGTGGACGTCTCCTGCTTGAAGCGGAACATGGGCACCATGGTGTCCGGGTCCGGCAGCACGTTGTTGATACTGCGGGGCATAGTGCATGAGTGAGTACTGCCTCGATGGTCGCAAGACCTACTGCTGAGCGTGAGGTCCTGGATTCGATTCCCAGGTCGGGCAAAGTGTTATTGTGTTTTTCTATCTAGAATTTCTCGCTAGCAGCCCGGAGTCTAGATTTGTGCCCGGGTGATGGCAGTAGGCTCGCCCCTGTCCCTGCCCCTGAAATGTGGGTGTAGGTACTATAAGTACACCTCTGGCTAACCCTTCTGGGGTTACAGGCGTGATGCTATAACACTATGTACAATATACAACTGCGTTAATCCTCAGCTGTAGCGCGCCAAATTCAATATTTCTTTGGTTTTCTGCAAATTGCAGCTCTGTCGTATCGATCTTTTTGCGATTCGCGAGTACAGGAATAGTTTATTTACGGAATAGTAGTGGACGATTTATTATAAATCGTCAAACTTTCGAAATTTGTTCCACCTAAGAATTTTTCAGAATATTTAACTTTTACTTTTAACCCAGCGTCTTATAAGGATTGTAAGACTCTTCTGGAATCATTTGTATGAAATTTGAAACGTTATCTTAAAACCGATAAAATATGCAGGGTGACAGGAACTTGCAATATAATACAATACTACGTACAGTGGCTATCTGACGTAGCATTATATTATCTGTTACTACCCCCCATACCATACCAAAAAATGACACCTCCCAAGTCTGGCTATTGAGCTGGCTATTTTTCTTTTTCCAATTGTTAGCAGATGGCAGCAGATGCGACTCACTAATTGCCAGAGACTGTAGTTTTACAACGCCATCTAAGTGCCGATTTCACCAATGAATCTGAACGTAATCAGCATATAAACTACGTTTAAAAGCTGTTAGTGTAATTATTTTCTATGGAATGTAGACCCTGACAGCTCTTGAACGCGTTTTAGATGTGATGAACGCGTTCAATTTCATTGGTGACCTACCATTAAAACGTTTCGTGTAATCCTTTATAAATAAAGTTTTATAGTTCCGGGTCCAGAAAAATATGTTAATAGATTTCTTTTCATATTTCTATGTAAATTAATAGATAAAAAAAATAAGTGTCTTGATTTCAATTAGGAACGATAGTGGTTACTGTGATAACAGGACAAATTAAGTTTAACGCCATATATTGCAAATAGCTCTAAACAAAATGATGAACAGATGGCTAGTTAATAATATAATAATGATAATATAAGGATTTGAATTGATGTTAAAGGCTTCATTTAAGTTGTTTGTTGAAAACACGTGCATTATGAGTGTTTTGATTTTTACCAATCTTACTTCAACCAAAATTCTGGCTTTTATCGCTTTCTAGTGATTGTTATTTTCATAATAATTAATTATGTTGCCATCTATTTTTTTTTCAAAACTTTTTGTAATTTGTTCGAGTTGAGACAGAAAGCATAGCCTGATTGCTGTGCCTCCATGTCGCACCGTTGCGCATGCTCTGGCCGCGCTTAATGATCTCTTGGATTCTAATCCAACAAACGATCAGTAGTGCTATTCTGTAACCATCTCACCATGAAAAGTTAGGTGAAGTGAGCGTGGAGTGAGCTGTCAGTGCCACTGATGATAGGGGTTGACCAAGACAGGATGACACTGACAGCTCACTCCACGCAAGTCTTCACGGTGATACAGAATCGACATGCTGTTTGCGGACGAATGGACGAAGATTTTATCGGCATGCCAGAAGTACTGTGAGAGGGATTCATGAAAGTGTTGTTAACTTGTTACCAGAACTAGATGATTTTATATTGGTGCCGATTCCCTTTATTCACAAACTAAACTAAATTTAAGTTCAGTGCATCTTTTTCTTTCTATTTTATTAAGGAAAGGACAGAAGAAAAATTGTAGTATAGTCCTGTCAAATTAATCAGCGCTTGACGTGAATTGACGTAATTTTAGTAGGCAAGTTTTTAATCACGTCTAAACTTGTATGGAGTAGTGACAGGCGCTGATTAATTTGACAGGACTAAACTAAAAAAAAATCTTTTGTCCTCTTCTTAATGAAATACAAAGAAAAAGATGCACTGAACTTAAATTTAGTGTAGTTTGTGAACAAGGGAATCGGTACCATTGTCTCTTTTATGTGCATGTGTATATATACAGGATA
Organism: Dasypolia templi; assembly: GCA_963555695.1. NCBI lineage: Eukaryota > Metazoa > Arthropoda > Insecta > Lepidoptera > Noctuidae > Dasypolia > Dasypolia templi. Next base: position 2,636,629 of record OY743137.1, on the reverse strand, counting down.
AGTTTTTAAGCAGTGCGCAAATTGTAACCATGAATTCAGACCCCCGATAGCGTAGACATTTTTCGTCGGATGTTTAACAAAAAAACAGCTGTTTCATAGAAAAATTCAATTCCTACGCGGTCAAAAATGTCCTGAAAGGTACAGTTTGCGCACTTGTAAAAAAAAATATCATGTATACAAACTGAATCTTTAATTTTTATAATTGGTTTTAAACCGTAAAACTAGGTAAAAAAAACTGTCTACTTAACGTTGCATCTTAAATTAAAGGAAGATAATGAAATCCAGCTATATTAGTATACTTTAGTTATTTTCATAGTGTGATGTCGTACGGTATTCTTTTGTGGGGAAATGCCGCCGATATTCAGACAATTTTTGTTTTACAAAAAAGGGCAATTCGTTCAATTTATAAACTAAGTCCCAGACACTCCCTCAGAGACAAATTTAAAGAGATTAATATAATGACTGTGCCTTCTCAGTATATTTATGAAAATCTTTTGTATGCACATAAAAATATTAATCTGTTTAAAAAATACAGTGATATCCATAACATAAATACTAGGAACAAACACAAATTTGTTGTTCCTACTACCAGACTCAAGAAAATAGGTAGCTCGTTTAAATGTCAAAGTATTCGTTTTTATAATAAACTTCCTGGCCACATTCAAGAACTAAGCCTTAATAAATTCAAATCATTTATAAAGCGGAAATTATGCCAGAATGCCTATTATACTGTCAAAGGCTATATTGAGGACAAGAAGGCTTGGGATTGAGCTGCTCCAATAAGTTTACACAGATATTGTCTATGTTTAATTTGCTGTTAAACTTTTATTTTTGATTTTTTTAGATAAACAATGACATCTTTATATTTACTGTTTAAAGTATAACATTGTTTTAATTTTTGAGAATGTGAGGACTATGTGAGTCATTGTTTTTTTGTTCTTTCAGTTGTTTTAATCACGGTCTGGCTGTTTGAGTACTTAACGCGGCCTACCCAAATGTCCTTTCTTTTGTATTGTTCGTGGAATCGTTGAGCTCCTTAGTTCTGAGTTGAGCTGCACCATGATTGACAAATGCATGCACTGACTGGACAGGTCCACTCAAATCAGTGTGGTTCTTTCCTCAAAAGACCATTTCAGACACCAGTCTACAGAGTCCTCATATGATCTGACCATGTTTATTCTCGGATTTTTACACTTTGACATGACGTGAAAATTTACTTTGTAAAGTATTATAATATTTTAATTATTGTGAATGTGAAGGCAGTGTGGATTTGTTGTTTTTTTTTTATCTCAATCTATTTTTAATTTTTAAAATTAGTTTTAATCATGGTCTGGCAGTTTGAGCAATTTATGCGGCCTACCCAAATGTCCTTTCTTTGGTAATGTTCGTCGAATCGTTGAGCTCCATATGTGTTGTGTTGAGCTGCATGATTACTGACAAATGCGTGCACTGACTGGACAGGTCCACTCATTCTGTTTGGTTCTTTCCTCAAAAGACCATTTCAGACATCAATCCACATGGTCTTCACATGACCTGACCAAGATTATGTCTGGACTTTAAAAGAGACTGTGACCTCTGAGTTTGTTTTGGCGTTTCTTCTCAGAGTAGTCAGATAGGAAACGCCGATCTCATCTACTTTTAAAATAGTATTGACGTGTAAAAGTGTTTGTAAAAACCTACTTACAGAAATAAAATCATTTATCATTTATCATTATGGAAATAATCTATGAATATATAAAATGTCTTAAGTTTTTCTATCACCTTTTAGTCAACGTAAGAAAGATCGGAGTCTTCTTTTAAACAGATGTGTTAGACATTATCTGCTTAAAAGAAGGCGCCATTCACCAACAAAACGTTAACAACAATGGTCAAGTTTTTTTTTGTCTTTTTTGTATGTTATTTAACTCACGGAATCCCCCGGATTCGCCTGACGAGCAGGTTGATCTGCAGCTGCGCGGCCACAGACAGCGGCATGCCCGTGTACATCTCAAGTGCTAGCCTGAAGTTCAAGTCTCTGTGAATGAAAGTTAATTTGGAGGTGAGATGGTGTTTATTAAGGTGGCACTAGTCGATATTTATTCCATTTCCATTCAAATTTTGGAAAAAAAAAATCCTCCACTGTTTGACATTGAAATGAAATTAAAAGAAATTTATTCGCAAGAATTGTAGTACATTAAAGATGGTCAGATTTTTTACAACTTCTAAACAATTCGCTGAAACATTCATTGCCGTTCGTTGGTCACGCTAAAACTGAAAAATGGTTTAACGGGTTAGTTTTTTTTTTTGACATTGTACATCCAAAGTTAAACAAGACATCGTTTTGTCTCATTATTAATAATATTGTCTGTGCGTAAGCAGATTAGTAAAATAAAAAGCCATTGAAAAGTTATGAGCCAACAAAGATTCGTTTCTCTTGCTAATTTTAACGCAACTTTGTGCGCGTAAGTAAGAAATAAAAGAAGTGTAAAATATCTAAAACACAGTCGGTACCGACACAGCTCAATTATTATCGAAGATTTAAATATACTATGTATATTTGTTATTTGATTTATGCAGCGATTTTTTCAAAAAACTCGAAATCCCAAAGGATTTTTCGTAATTTTGCGCTCGTTTTACTATGAATTAGTAATTATTAACTATTAATAACGGTATTTGTGTGCGTGCGAACTAGACGTTGAGCGTGTTGACTAGCGTCTTACTGCTCATCACTGATAAAGTCTCGGTCAATATTCAATACTTGATCATTTATTTGCATTCCACAATGTGAACTTGGGTGGTAACTTAAAATAATATGTGTTCATTATGGACCCTGTCGGGCACAGCAAAAATAGTAAAAGAGAGGAAGCTTTGCAAAATTTAGCTAATCTCTTTATTAATATCATTTCGGTTCTTTTTTAAACATGCATAATTACTTACTAGTACTTATCACCCATTTCCAAATATAAATTAATAGAGAATTAACTGAAATAACATAAAACAAAAAAAGAACAAGTTAAATCAAACAAAATAAAATAAAATCATGTCAAAAATGTCGGACACGATGTCAGATGACAGCGTGCTTTTTGGCCACGCCTAACCGTGAGTGCGAGCCCGCGACTAGTTCAACCTTAATCAGTATTATAACAATGTGTCCAGGAAGTTAAAGAAAAACAGGAATGATAACGACTTTTCTTTTGAAGAACCAAAACTCCAAAATTCGTCTGGTTTTGATTTTGCTTTACGTTTATCTCACAACGACTTCGACCAACAATAAGATCAGAGGAGGCTAAGGTAGTCGTATATATTTATTTTTGCTGGAGTGTCGCCTGCGCTTCCGTTTGTTTGTCAAAGTGATGCCACAGAGTGCCTAAGACACGTAAGGCATAGACAAGTAATCACGTTACGTCAAGCGCTGACACGTCGATTAAATAAATACTTTATTGTTTGCTAATGTTTTACGTATACCTATTTAATTGAATACAAGCTAATGCCTTGCAATATATTTTTTTATTCAAACCACCTCTGTGTAAGAGGGAAAAAAACTTTAGAAAAATACTCTACACTGTTACTACTCTACACTCAAATACTGCTTGTATTTGAGTGTTAGCGAGACTAACGAACAGTAATTAATTTTTATATATTTCATATTAGAAGAAAAAAAAAATTGTTTATTTCTGTATCTGCTATTGACAACATCAGAATACCAGCGCTGTGTCATTTATTTTTAAGTGTCACTACATTATGCTGAGATAGGAGCCTTTTGACCTCGTACAGGACTGTTTTTTCTTTATTTTTATATGCATAGCCTATTATGTTCCCACTGCTGGGACACAGGCCTCCTCTCTGTGAGAGGGAGTGGGCCGTAATCCACCACGCGGGCCCAGAGCGGGTGTCACATGTCTTCGAATTTTTGGTTCTAGGACATGCTGGTTACCTCAAGATATATCCTTCACCGTTTTGTGAGCTGTGGTTATGAAATAGTTTACACAAAGTAAACTGTCTGCTAGGGTTCGAACCCACGACCTGTAACTCGTAAGTTGGGGCATTTACCAATGGGCCCGATACGACTTTGTGACATCATAGATTTTTAAAATAGCATTACAGGTGTTACTGACTTGTCGGAGACAAAACGTATCACCGCCCGCCACTGCGACAACGGGAGCGGGGAACGGGGGACGAGGGGCCGAGAGCCGGGGACCCGCGGCCGAATCCGGCTCGAAGGACCATTTGTTGGGGATTCCCAGAGGTGTTAGAATTAAAATAGCGGACTGTAATTTTAGGTATGGTTCGTATATTGGACGTAAGAACGCGCGCCTCTTTGGTCCGTCTTTTTGAATGGTACTGGTCGTCGCATTCGGCCGCGGGTCCCCGGCTCTCGGCCCCTCGTCCCCCGTTCCCCGCTCCCGTTGTCGCAGTGGCGGGCGGTGATACGTTTTGTCTCCGACATACTCCCCGGGTTGAAGTAGGTAGGTAGGCAGCTGATTCAACAAGCGGATTCTGGAAGGGGACAAATGTTATTAAACGCCCTTCGAATAATGGTTCCTCCCTTGATCCTTATATCGGCGACTCGAGCGACTTGATCTTGAGCTCCTGGAAAAACGGCCACACAACGACCCAGGGCCCAACGTAACGGAGGTAGTGCCTTTTCCTTTAAAAGGACTAAGGAACCCAATTTGAGTTCGCTTGATGAAGTAGGCCACTTCGTCTTTTGCTGTAGGGTGGTGACGTACTCGTTGGAAAATCGTTTCCAGAAGTGTTGCTTGATGAACTCGATTCGTTTGTATCGCTCAAGGCTCGTTATTTTTTCTGTCAGCTGTGGATGTGGAACAGACACAAGTGATCGTCCTATTAAAAAGTGAGCGGGTGTTAAAGGTGTGAAATCTGTAGGATCGGTATTTAAGGCGGTGATAGGACGTGAATTGAGAATGGCTTCCACCTGAGTCAGACAAGTGTGCATTTCTTCATAAGTGAAATGCGTAAGTTGGAGAAGTCTACGAAGATGATATTTAGTGGAACGGACCGCAGATTCAGCCATTCCATTGAAATGGGGGGTGTAGCTCGGAATGAAGAGGAAGTCTATACCCTCTTGGGCGACTTCAGAACTAATTTGGGAACTTGAATCCTGTAAGAAACGATGTAATTCGTTACATGCACCTACAAAATTAGTCCCATTGTCGGAGGTTATACTTTGAGGCTTCCCTCGACGAGCCACAAACCGGTTTAGAGCGGCCATGTATCCCTCTTTAGTCAGATCTGTAACGAGCTCCAAATGCACGGCTTTTGTAGCTAAGCAGACGAAAATGGACAAGTAAGATTTAGTTAGCTGGCAACCTCGACCTTTACGGTTAGCAATCATAACTGGGCCTGCGTAATCCACCGAACAGTGTAAAAAAGGGAATTCCAGTGTAGTCCTGGATTCAGGTAACTGTCCCATTATGGGCTGAACATTACTGGCTTTAAATCTAAAACATTTTATGCAACCTTTCGTTATGGATTTAGACAGATTCCTTCCTCCTAAAGGCCAAAAAGTTTGTCGAATATTGGACAACAGTAACTGAGGTCCAGCATGTAAAAGCTTTAAGTGATGCATATGAAATATGATTTTCGTTAAATGGTGTTTGCTACATAATAATATAGGATGCTTTGTGTCATAGCTATAAGGTGAATTATCAAGTCTACCGCCTACTCTCAAGATATTATTTGAATCTAGAAATGGGGTCAATGATATTAGTCTATTTTTCTTTGGTAATGCGTGACCTGATTTTAAGATAAGGTATTCATTTGGGAACATTTCTAACTGTGCAATGTGTATGATAAAATTAAGTGAATTTTGCAATTCGTCACAAGAAAGATGTTCGCATAATCGGTTAGTTTTGTTTTTACAGTTATAAATAAATCTGTGTATATATGCTATAACTCTTTGTAAACGTGTAAATTGTGAATATTTAGGTATAAGTTTTGTAAATAGTTTATCGTCATCGTTCTTACTAACGTCATTATTTATAACAAGACAAGGTTGGAGATCCGGTAGGTCCCGTTTCTGGGATTCATTAGGCATTTTTGGCCAACAATGCTCTGACTCAAGCAAATACGATGGGCCCGACCACCACAAAGACGCGTCGCTGATAATATCAGCCTTCACCCCGCGAGAAACAAGATCCGCCGGGTTTTCCTTGGACGGTACGTAGCTCCACGTTTGACCGCTGGTGCTTTCCTTGATCTCATTAACACGATTACGTACGAATTGATTAAGTTGATTTGAAGGGGTAGATAACCACCCTAAGACGATCGTGGAATCGCACCAAAACCGACACATGTTAATGTTTAACGTAAGTGATTTTTTCACCTTAGTACACAGTCTTGCGCCTAATAAAGCCCCACACAACTCAAGACGTGGGATAGTGGTAGGTTTGATCGGTGCAACCTTGTTTTTCGAGATTAAGAGCTGTACACGCACAAGCCCCGAGTTACACACAGACCGAATGTAGATGCATGCCTAAAATTACAGTCCGCTATTTTAATTCTAACACCTCTGGGAATCCCCAACAAATGTGGTCCTTCGAGCCGGATTTGAAACATCATATGCATCACTTAAAGCTTTTACATGCTGGACCTCAGTTACTGTTGTCCAATATTCGACAAACTTTTTGGCCTTTAGGAGGAAGGAATCTGTCTAAATCCATAACGAAAGGTTGCATAAAATGTTTTAGATTTAAAGCCAGTAATGTTCAGCCCATAATGGGACAGTTACCTGAATCCAGGACTACACTGGAATTCCCTTTTTTACACTGTTCGGTGGATTACGCAGGCCCAGTTATGATTGCTAACCGTAAAGGTCGAGGTTGCCAGCTAACTAAATCTTACTTGTCCATTTTCGTCTGCTTAGCTACAAAAGCCGTGCATTTGGAGCTCGTTACAGATCTGACTAAAGAGGGATACATGGCCGCTCTAAACCGGTTTGTGGCTCGTCGAGGGAAGCCTCAAAGTATAACCTCCGACAATGGGACTAATTTTGTAGGTGCATGTAACGAATTACATCGTTTCTTACAGGATTCAAGTTCCCAAATTAGTTCTGAAGTCGCCCAAGAGGGTATAGACTTCCTCTTCATTCCGAGCTACACCCCCCATTTCAATGGAATGGCTGAATCTGCGGTCCGTTCCACTAAATATCATCTTCGTAGACTTCTCCAACTTACGCATTTCACTTATGAAGAAATGCACACTTGTCTGACTCAGGTGGAAGCCATTCTCAATTCACGTCCTATCACCGCCTTAAATACCGATCCTACAGATTTCACACCTTTAACACCCGCTCACTTTTTAATAGGACGATCACTTGTGTCTGTTCCACATCCACAGCTGACAGAAAAAATAACGAGCCTTGAGCGATACAAACGAATCGAGTTCATCAAGCAACACTTCTGGAAACGATTTTCCAACGAGTACGTCACCACCCTACAGCAAAAGACGAAGTGGCCTACTTCATCAAGCGAACTCAAATTGGGTTCCTTAGTCCTTTTAAAGGAAAAGGCACTACCTCCGTTACGTTGGGCCCTGGGTCGTTGTGTGGCCGTTTTTCCAGGAGCTCAAGATCAAGTCGCTCGAGTCGCCGATATAAGGATCAAGGGAGGAACCATTATTCGAAGGGCGTTTAATAACATTTGTCCCCTTCCAGAATCCGCTTGTTGAATCAGCTGCCTACCTACCTACTTCAACCCGGGGAGTATGTCGGAGACAAAACGTATCACCGCCCGCCACTGCGACAACGGGAGCGGGGAACGGGGGACGAGGGGCCGAGAGCCGGGGACCCGCGGCCGAATGCGACGACCAGTACCATTCAAAAAGACGGACCAAAGAGGCGCGCGTTCTTACGTCCAATATACGAACCATACCTAAAATTACAGTCCGCTATTTTAATTCTAACACCTCTGGGAATCCCCAACAAATGGTCCTTCGAGCCGGATTCGGCCGCGGGTCCCCGGCTCTCGGCCCCTCGTCCCCCGTTCCCCGCTCCCGTTGTCGCAGTGGCGGGCGGTGATACGTTTTGTCTCCGACAAGTCAGTAACACCTGTAATGCTATTTTAAAAATCTATGATGTCACAAAGTCGTATCGGGCCCATTGGTAAATGCCCCAACTTACGAGTTACAGGTCGTGGGTTCGAACCCTAGCAGACAGTTTACTTTGTGTAAACTATTTCATAACCACAGCTCACAAAACGGTGAAGGATATATCTTGAGGTAACCAGCATGTCCTAGAACCAAAAATTCGAAGACATGTGACACCCGCTCTGGGCCCGCGTGGTGGATTACGGCCCACTCCCTCTCACAGAGAGGAGGCCTGTGTCCCAGCAGTGGGAACATAATAGGCTATGCATATAAAAATAAAGAAAAAACAGTCCTGTACGAGGTCAAAAGGCTCCTATCTCAGCATAATGTAGTGACACTTAAAAATAAATGACACAGCGCTGGTATTCTGATGTTGTCAATCATCCTTCTCCAGATACTAATAGGTAAATAAGAAAATTTTAGAAAAAAACAGGATTTAAGATTTGAAAAAACAGTATTTTTGTGGTGAGTGTAGGGTAAATGGGTGAGTGTTTGTGGCAAGGGTGTTGTATGTAGTTTTGTTGGGGTGTGTGAGAGAGTGATGAGTATTTTACGCTTCCTCGAGTTTATCTGTTTCAAAATAATTTTGTGATTTCATCAGAAGACAAGTTTCATTTTGAATTTGCTCTTGGTTTACGGGTAGATGTGTAAGCTTTTGTTGTAGATTTTTGAACTTGTGTGTTTTTAATAATTACTTGCAGCTACGTTTTTAAGAGTGTTACAAATCCTATTCGAGAGGCGTGTAGAACAGCAGTTAGGATCAAAGGTAAGTTGGCTGTGTTTGAAGAACAGTTCGGAGGAAAAATAACTGTCTGTCGGTGAGGACCGGGCAGAGGGTATATAGAGAGGATGTCGAATATTGGATCAGTTTCCTTGCCTGCACCTTCAGGACAGCTCTCAGCTCTCGTTCGACCAGTAGCATCACTGTTATATCGGCACCACCCCAGACAAACAGTTGCAGAATACATTTATATTTATTTCCATTCAACTCCATTCGTAAAAAAACCATCGCTATTACTCACTCGGTAGCATTAAGGCCATCGATCTTCCTGCCGTAGCTGTGGTCTGCGTGCAAGAAGTGCGGCAGGGACACGAAGGCGGGCGCGCCGAAGCGACACGCCGACACGTTGAGCGCGCCCGACGGCACGCAGTCCGCGTCGCGCACGTTGTCGCAGTAACATGCCTGGGTCAAAAGAGTAGGTAACTATGGAGATCTTGCCTTTGGAAGGGGTAACTAGATTAAATTCTTTGGTCTTAAAAAAATGCTAAGGTAGAGTTTGAAAAGTTCTCAATTCAAAAACCCGCGGGGTTTACTTACAATTGGATTGTCTTTGATTTTGACAATTCAACAATATTCATCGCGTTTTTTATATTGTCGAGTAGACGAACCTTTTAAACAAATAAAACAATGGATAAGAAATTTCCTTCAAAATCCCTCGGATTGTTATCACACAATTGGGGTCTAAAACGCAGGACGTCAGAGATAATGTACGTACCATATGCGCGTATTTATGACCGTTGTCAAACACTGAGTCGTTGGCCGCGTACTGCACGCCGTCAATACCTTCCACCTGCACGTTGCGGTCTTTGCTTAGCGTCATGTATCTGAAAGTAAATAGTATCGTTTTATATAAGTTACTAGCATTTGCTGGCCCGCGCTAAGGTTCCGCAGTTAAGAGGAGAATCCCTAAAATGTATTTTATTTCCATTAATATTCAGAAACACACAATCAAAAGCACATACAATCAAAATGGAACTATGGTTTATGATTTATTTGTTTTTCTTTTCATGTACAAAAGGCCTAAGCTGAGCTTTGTATTTGTGTGAGTGATTACGAATCGCACCGCGCAGATTACCAATTTGCGTTCCGATTCAGATATTATACTACACTACTATACACAGATACTACTATACATTACTATATTTACTTAGTTCGCAATAAACTTTTGACTTTTTATCACGATTATGACAGCTGAGAACTGTTAACAATTCGAAACGAAAATGAACGCGCTCTCAGTGCTCGCTGAACGTCAAAACTTATATTACACTAGCTGACCCCGCAAACGTTGTTTTGCAAATTTTTTTTTTTTTTGAAAAATAGATGTTGGCCGATTCTCAGACCTACCCGATATGCACAAAAAATTTCATCAAAATCGGTCAAGCCGTTTCGGAGGAGTATGGCAACGAAAACTGTGACACGAGAATTTTATATATTAGATGACCCCAAAACCGGCACAAGAAAGACCGACCGATTGGATATTTTTATGAAAATAGAACTTCAACGCATTGACTCAGAATCTCGTATTGCTTTACTTGAATACTCATGATTGGATTACAGTATTTCTATGTGTATGACACCACAAAGAATCATGGCGAGATCCTTATATTAATTTGTACGAAAAAAAATAACTATTTGGGACGTTCAAAATAATTTCCAATATTGAGAACACATTACCAGGAGTAGGTATACTTATCATATTTTTAAAACCCCGCATAATTAAAAAAAAATCGAAATGAATATATCAGTTTTTCGTTGTATTTCGTCAATGGATCTATCAAACTGACATACAAAACAGTGATGACTGATGTGAATCGTTGTTTACAGTTCCGCTAAGAGTTGCAAAAGTATATAGATTAATCCTTAGATAAATGATAAATCTCGCGGCGCTCGACTAGATACTATATTTATAACTAAATATAACTTTATGGTTACAAACTTGTAATACACACACATACATATTAAGTTTAATATATACTTACAATATATACGAATTCAAAGGTGAGAGGTGTTGAGATGAGTCTACGCTATTTGTTTCGAAAATAACTCTATAATTTCCGCTTAGATGCATACCGACTGATGGCTGTCCTGATATCAAGAGGAAGCGCATTCCAAAGCAGAATGGACTGAATATGAAAGAGAGAATGAACAAAGTCAGAAGTATGAGAAGGACAGAGCAGGAGAAGATTGTTGGAAGAACGCAGTCTTTTAGTGTGAGATGAACATAGATATTGGAAGTGAGACACAAGATAAGAGGGAGGAGTGGGAGAGTTGAGAAGGGAGAAAAGCGTGGTCAAAGCGCGCATTCGTCTTTCTTTTTTTGGCGAATGGACTTTTCAGTATTCACTTGAAATATCAGTTCAATTGAAAAGAGTATGCTTAGATGGTTTGCTCATGTTGTGAGGATGAATGAAATGAGACTAACAAAATATATTTTCAAGGCAGAGGTGGCTGAAAACGCCGGGAGGACATATTATAGTGAACCTATTGGTGGCCTTATACGAATCAAAAGGAGTATGTAAGGATTGTATCTGTGGTTTCTGCCTACCCCCATGGGAAGAAGGCGTGAGTTTAAGTATCTGTATACAGCATGTAACGAAAACCCTGTTTTATGAAAATTTACCACATTTAGTGTAGTAGTACCATATTTCGCATGGTTCATAAAAAAAATGTAACTTATTTTTTGAGTAAATTGTTTTAAACAATTTTTTCTAGTACGTATGTTAAACCAGGAATACGCCTTTATTGGATCGGGCAGGGTTTTTGTTACATGCTGTGTATGTATGTATCAGTTTAAGTTTTTTTAAAGTAATATTCACAGACGTGATCAGTATCGATATCTAAACACGTTAAAACATATTTTCTCAACTCATACTTCAACAAAACATCACTTCTGCAGATATTAACTAGCTAATTTGATATGACCCTGTTCCTATAAGTATACAGGTTCAGAAAGTTCCGAATTTTCAAAAAAGATCTTGTTTACCTTAGCCTTCTTATCTTAAATGATAAAAACGTAAATAACCACTTTGTTTTTGTATGGCATGCATAACGTCAGCGACCTTGTTATTTGGGACACGCATCGCTCGAACCTTGTTTTGAAATAAGTAGAACTTAAAACGGTAAAAGGAGACGTTTTAATAAACCAGACTGGACAGCATTAACAGCGAAGGTTTTATTTTATCAATCATTATTTTTAAAACAGGTTTTTTTTTTGTAAATCGATAATATTTTATACTGGCTGTTGTCCGCGACTTTGTCTGCAATACAGGATGTTAAGTAGGCTATGTCCTTAGCCAGGCCATGGTCTACTTGTGTGCCAAATTTAACCCAAATCCGTTCAGCTGCTTTAGCGTATAAACGTAATAAACAAGCAAACGAACTCACTTTCACATTTATAAAATAAGTTGAAATTAAAATTGTATAAAAACAACTCACTTTTTGCGTCTATCTGTGGTGCCGCTTAGTTCTTTTAAACTACACAATGGATTTACATGCTGATTACACCATCCTTTACATAGATAATTTATTCCGGAAGATTGATGTGTGTAATACGTTTAAAAGTAGCATAACTATAGCGCCGAAATGTTGATATTTTGGCCACATTGCAACGATTCGACGATTGCGACGCGCGCTTAACTTGTGGTAACTAAGTGTACAAACCCGCTGTGAATGTGTTAGGAAGTCGGAAGTGTGTGTGTGTGTGTGTTGTGCAGCTAACGCTATTCGTGCTCAGTTCACGCACACATTTACAGTTGTACACTTAGTTACCACAAGTAAAGCACGTGTCGCTTTGTAAGATACAAAATACTGTAACAAGCATACACCGCACACATTTATAGTTGTACACTTAGTTACCACAAGTAAAGCACGCGTCGCTTCGTGAGATACAAAATACTGTAACAATCATACACTTTATTTTGCAATGGTCAGTTACTAGGTAACACGATACCCCTTGGTAAGACTGGTTGTCAGACTTTCGGGCTTCTGACGACCCGTTACGACCGTCCAAGACCTACATATGACAGCCGGGACCAACGGTTTAACGTGCTTTCCGAGCTACGGATGGGTCTCGATATGTACCCACGAGCCAACCGCGGCAAGAGTTCCTTAACTTAAATGATAACAGCTGCACGGGTCGATAGTGAAATCGACCCGTGCAGCCGTTATCATTTACCTTCGAGCCTCTTACTATAAGGTAACCGCAGATATTTGATTTGTAAACTTTATTTTTGTTGTAATAAATAGAAAATTTAACACTGACCCCAATAACTGTGTTAGTTTTTAATGTTGCCACCAGATGGCGCCTTTAATATATTATCTGTAGCTCCGGTGTTCTTGCTAGGAGAAAGTGTAATGTGCATCTTTAATTTACTTATTATGAACAAATGCATTGTTTCTCTTAAATCCAAACTCATAAACCAACAATTTTGTCTCTAGGACATAGGCTGTTATCTTGCACCGATCAACAATAGTACATTGTGATTCAAGTGTGCTCTTTTGGTCATTACCCCCGAGGCGGTTTTATTCGCGCGAGCCGTGGGCGAGCGCGATAAGGGAGCCGAGTGGGTAATGATCAATGCACACGCGCGATGCAATGTACTATTATCTCTCTCCGATGATAAAGAGTCATTCCTTTGTACATGGACTTTGAAATAATTGACTTTACTAGACCGTTATGATGAAACTTGTAATAGAAATGGCTGAAGTGACTACGTCCTGGGTCTAGATCATGGGTTCTCACCATTATTATGGGCACCGCCCACTTAACTTTGAGGTTTTTTTTTTCTAGAGTCCCCCAATTTGTTTTACAACTTACCATCTGTCGTAAATCTGATATAGATATTGCCAACTCTCAGGCCGTGGGGACCGAGTGCTATTGGTTTATTCAACGAAATCTCCAAACACTTGGTTGACACTTCCCGCGACCCAAGGGATGGCCAGAGGTTAAGCATTGCCATACAACGTGGTAATGCCGCCAGTCTATTGGGTACATTACCAGTCGACAGCGACCGGAGGTATTTTTCGACGACACATTTTAGTTTGTCAATAGTTTTAGCCAGGTTATTATAATTTAGTTACAGTTTTGTTTGTTTTTGTGTTAATTTTTAGTTAAATTAGCTTCTAAAATAAAATAAAAGTTTAACGTGTAATATTATATCGTTGTAAGATCCCATTTTAACACCTGCAAATTTTCTCCGAGTCTTCAACTGCATCCTAAAAGTCTCAAACGCCCAAAAGGGGGTGTTGAAGCGCAAGCACTATTGTTCGGCATGAGGTCCGGAATTCTCAGGTCGGGCAAACTGTTATTGAATTTTTCCATCTGGAATTTCTCAGTAGCAGCCCGGAGTCTGGATTTGTGCCCGGTTGATGGCAATAGGCTCGCCCCCTATTACATGGGAAATAAACAAAACTGGCGAAATAGGGTGTTCTATAGGTACACCTCTGTCTAACCCTTAGGTGGAATAGAAATGTGGAACAACTGAGTTTTTTTTTTTTTTTTAGTTAGTTTTAATCATGGTCTGGCAGTTTGAGTACTTTATACCTATAAGTGGCTACCCAAATTTCCTTCATTTGCTAATGTTCGTCGAATGAGCTGCATGATTACTGACAAATGTGTGCACTGACTGGACAGATCCACTCAATCTGTGTGGTTCTTTCCTCAAAAGACCATTTCAGACACCAATATACATGGTCTTCACATGTCCTGACCAAGTTTCGGCCTTTCTTCTTAGAGACTGACTTCTCTAAGAAGAAAGCCCGAAACATTTAATTAGAAATTAATTAGTATGTAAAAGTACAACAGCAACTAATAATAAAAAAGTTTGTTAATACAAAAATAACAGTTCTATAATGACATATCAGTGTGAGTCACGAACTAAGCAATGCTTGTATCTTGTGGCTCGGATAAACAGAAGTAATGAGCTGCGATTCCCTTAAAATATGCGTTGTAGGTATGTGATAGAAACGAGTTTAGTTGACAGAAGAATAGTCAAAATGAGAGATGAGTTAAAGAAACTGTCATTTTGGCTAAAGGAGATAATGAATAGACAAAAATACATAGAAATTTATTCATGTCTATTCATTATCTCCTTTATTTCATTTTAAAACTTATCTTCTTAATTTTTTTATGTTTTAGTGAACAAAACCATTTCAAAACATTAAAAAAAATTGTAGCCCACCGGTATCGGGAACAGGGTCCAATCTACCGGCGGTCAGAGAACTTCTTAACAATGCGGGCCGTGTCCAGAATTACCGCTTTCTGAATCAAGCCCTTGATCCAGCTGCCCAACGAGAGCCTCTTCAGGCTCTTGACTAGAAAGCCATTGGCTGTCACGACTATCGGCACAATGATCGCTGAGTCCACATCCCGCATGTCGACAACCTGGCGAGCCAAGTCAAGATGAACTATTTTCATACTTATTAGATTATTATAACAAAAGAACATCACTCACGTGCAGATATCTGACGCGAACACATATAGTTCGGGCTGGCCGTCTTCCGGGGCCCACAGCTCCCCAGTGGACCCCTTCACCTCCCCGCATTCATCACGGTAGTCCGTCCTGTTGGAGTACCGCCACTCATTCACGTTGCCGAGCATTGAGAAGTCTTTGGCACCCGTGTTTATGTTGAAGGAGCCGTCGAAGTCTATGGAGCCGTTACGCTGTGGAGAGATGAAGAGGAATTTCGTTAATAAAGTTACGATAATGTTTCTATGCGCATAGGTTTATATCTAGCACAGCAGTCTGCTGACCTGATCCTATCATACCCATCCCCTTCAAACAGATACGCAGGTGGCTACGGGAGTCCACACACACACAAGTGTGTGTGAGTGCTGGTGGACCTCGACACCGGGCTGCATGCAGTCCAGGGAAGCTATGACATCCTTAGATGGTATGCTAACCGGACGTTTATTACGCCTGGACAGGAATGCCCTGCGCCTGGTGACGGGGACCATCACAAGACACTGATAGCTAAACAAAATCTTCCACACGATAGGTATATACAAGATAGAATTTTCGGTTCTAAGACATGCCAGTTTCCTCACGATGTTTTCCTTCACCGTTTTGAGAGCAGTGGTGATGAAATAATTTACACAAAGTAAAGCGCCTGTCTAAGTTCGAACCTAAAACTCGTAAGTCGCGGCCGTTACCACTGGGCCACCACTGCTCTAGGTATAATGGGCAGCCCTCTATGCAGGGCTTGCATGGAGGCGGAGGAAACCACCGCGCATGTGCTCTTTGAGTGCACAGGCGTTACCGACATTAGGACAGAAACCCTCGAGGCACCTAGATCTTACACAGATGTTCTCAACAGACCAGGAGATTTGATCGACTTCTGGAGGGAGGTGGGCTAGTTAAAATAACCACTGACGGCCGCTATGGCCCTTCACACAATGGTCCACTTGAAGGTCTAAGTGCGGAAACCAAATCCCATGACATAGAACATAGATAGGTGCTGGGGAAAAGGCCTTAAGTAAGGGATATGGCAAGGCGCTGTTACGCAGATTCTTTTGATGATTAATAATTCCAAGTATCAGAGACAGCGTTTTGTCTATCTACACGTATGGAGGACGTATAATTCTGCGTGCAGACGGTTATCAAGCACGTCTAGCGATTATACTAATTAAATACCTTTATTCGATCAATACCTATCTATGATCTAAAGTGAATAGGTAATCCAACCCGTTCTTATCTTGTTGCATTTCAATTCTTATTCTCAATGGATTAAATACGGAGATTAATATCATGAATACTAACTAATTACAGACTGTTTTCCTTGGTACATAAAAAAAGTTATATTTTATTTCAATGTCGCTACCATTCCCCCCATACTTCATACCATAACATCATGCCTGTAATCCCAGAAGAGTTAGGCAGAGGTGTAACTATAGTATACCCACATTTCGCCAGTAATGTTTAAGTCCGATGTAATAGGGGTTACTTAATATTATTAACGCGAAAGTAACTCAGTCTGTTCAATCTGCAATCTTTTCACGGCGCAAGCCGTAACGGCTGAACGGATTTGGATGAAATTTGGCGCACGGGTAGAAGGTGTAGGACATCGGATATTTCTTATTCCGGTAGTACATCCCCGTGGGTTAATTTCCGGCCTCCACGCAAGCGAAGTCGCGGGAAAAAGCTAACATTACTTATGTAAACATAACTTAACGACCATTTAACTCTGACGTCATTTAGAGCGCATTATTCTAAGCTGCACTGTTGCCTCTTAACAAGTATCATCTATACAATTTATGAAATGTGTCAACAAGTTACGTGGGCAACATTGTGGTCAAGTATTTATTTATACTAGTACAACAGTATCTGTAGGTGATCTTATAACTATATTTTATTAATTAATAACCTTTGTTATTTGCTTAGCACAAGGTAATAACTAAAAATTCTTCATCACATAAGCAAGAAAAAGTAATTTATGTTATGGTACTTGATTTAAGACTAATAACTTTTTAATAGGCCCTCAGCATAGAGTAAAAATAGTAATAAACATTTTCAATATTGATGCTGGTGGATGCGTTATTATGTTTAAGGAGAAGAGAAGAGAAAAAAAGAAACCAAATCCTTTCACAGCAAAGTCTATATTAAATCGTGTATTTCAATTAGACCTTTTAGACCATTGACAGGCAATTTTGAACGGCACAAATTACAATTTAAAAAAAAGATTCTTCTCTTCTTCTAGTTGCCCTTTCCTAAATGAAGTTTCTTATGTGAAAGAATGGCCAAGAAAGTCTATGTACCGTTAAAATCTATACGTTTTCAACGTATCAAACTCTATGCAGGGATTTATTCGATGGTCAAAAAAGGTTCAGTAGTGCTATTCTGTATCCATCTAACCGTGAAAACTTAGGTGAAGTGAGCGTGGAGTGAGCTGTCAGTGCCACTGATGATGATGACTAGGGATTGACTAAGACAGGATGACAATGACAGCTCACTCAACGCAAAGTCTTCACGGTGAGATTTTTACTAATCGACATGCTATTCTCCTTACAACACACCGGCAGCTAATCCATATCCAGTAACATTTATTAGTAACTTAAACATCATTACATTCATTACACAATGTAGAAAGCAGCACGTATGTATGATCCATGAAGGAATTCTTCGATCGTAACAACTATGATGCAATCTATTAACGAATACTGTATGTATAGCGTGCATTGTTTTTGAGGGAAGAAATTGTATCCTAGATAGATGTGTGCATAAAAATATGGATCTGCAAGAAATTTATGAAAGACAGGGACTTAAAAACACTTTAAGATAGGATAACAGAATCATATAGGTGACAGTTGTAAATGTGTTTTTCAATATTTTAACCCTCACAAAAATGTAACAATAACATATCTGTAACAGACATAAAAGTTAACAGTTTTAATAAGTGTAACAAGTAGCAAGTAAGCGAAGAAAACAGCAAACCGCATGCTAGGTAAGATGGTTTTAATTGGATTAAAAACGACAGCAAATGTGATTATGTCGTCAAAATAAAACCAAAAATGTTGAAGTCAGCATTACTTGTTAAATCGGTGAAAGATAGTAAAATGTGTTCATCGAGCCGTGACATTGACAAGTCGGTCAGACGATCAGTTATGTAATATTCGAGCAACTGTTGTTATGAAACCTGGTTGAAGGGTGCACGATATGCTGTTAGCTGTTTGTTACCTTAATGTCCAGTTTTGGGAATTTTAGTTTGAGGGCAGAGAATGGAGACTACTGATAGACAGTACAATTCTTTATGTCCCTGTCAAACAAATAGCTGTCAACACGTCATACTTTGGCTTTATTGGGAAGTTAAAACCAGGTTTTTCTATCTCCCAGTACGAAACATTTGAGATAGATGCGTCATTCTGTTCGGCCGTAACTCCGACACCGAAGATACGGGTCGGCGATCAGGTCAAAACAAATGACTAATTACAGTTTTCGAACGGGCAAAAACATATCACGAGTAAGGACAACTTCGTCCAATCGTGTTGTCATTCATTCTTCGGATTCCGAATTTAATCTTATGTCCGTAAGTGATACAGGATATGGAGTAGGAAACTCCCGTAACTTCGGCGAAACAACGGATTTTGTGCTTAGGGAGGATACCCTCCTGCCTGAGACAATCCTTACAAGGAATAAGTCAGTTTGTGAGTTAAGTAATCAAAGGATGCATATCAATGTCATATAATAACATAATAAAATGAAATTAGCAACCACTTTGATTTTGTCCTAGATTTTCCTATGGAGCTGAACCAGCATGTTTCTAGGCATTCTTATCTTGGATATAATCCTCTAATTTCTAATATGGTTGTCAACAAATTAAATTTTCTTCAATTTAATTGCAATATATCACAAGGTATTTTGTTGTAACATTTAACACAGTACCCCATAAAAGATGTATGTTCTTTAGCTAATCTGAAGAATGGTTGATCTATTTGATCTTTATTTCTAGTATTAAAATTATGTCCATCACTGATTCTATGTAAAAAAGATATAGATTTCTTCATACATACATAATATTTTCATAAATGAATTGGCAATGTTGTCATAATAATAATCTAATCAAATAGTTCCCTGAGAGATTCACGACGACGTAGATTGTGGATGGCTCTGACAGCTCTCTTTTGCAAAATAAAAATGGATTAAACTTTCATACGACATAGTGCTGTAGGGAAGCACGTTCCCGTGTGATAATTATCCGGCATCCACGCGAGCGAAACTTCGGGCAGATAGTGCACAATAAATACGCCATCACAAAACATTTATATCTGCGGGGAGCTATCTCACAGGAACAGGATGTTATGTCATTCATCTGCGCAAATATCCCAGGGGAACCGAACTTTAGATTACATGCAGTTATTTTCGTTATAGGGCGGCAATCATACCGACGCGACGTCGCATTTGATAAAGTGTTTGCTACCACTTACCTACAGACTAGCCTTCTTCAGCACCTAATTTCAGTGCCCTTTGTTTGTTTGTTTGGCATCTCGCAGGTCAACCTATGAGGCAAGTCCGCTTAAGCAGACGACAGTCTGCTTAAGCGGACTTCGGTGCTTCGGCTTAGGGCGTCGCTGGAAGAGGGCAGCAAATGACTAGCTGGATCAGGATTGATGTTATTTTGGGACGAATTTAGAGCTACAGGCTCAGCGACGCGGGCTGGTTCGAGCAAGGGTCGGGAGGGGGAATTTCAGTGCCCGTCCCAGGTAGGTTATTTAAACGTCTCGCATCGTTTTGAGGCAAGTAGGTACCTAGAAGACACCCGACTTTTAAAAAAAACGCTACGTTTTTAGGCACCGACTTTCTAATTGAAAGTTATTTTTCACTTCGATGTGTTTTTTGTTGGAAGTTTTCTTTTTTGTACTTAGCTTTTATTTGTCACTTGTCAGTTGTAGTACCTACCCCAAGCAAATTCTTTTTCCACGCCTTTTGCTATGGAAAATTGTAAATAGCAGTGTCGGGAAGTTATTATAACATCATCAATAACATCATCATTTTAATCTGTTTAGGTCTTATAATTTGATTAACTTGTTTTTTGAACCAACTAGGACCACGGCATCTTCGTCAACTTGTCTTGATAATATATTTAGTAATTGTGATGCCAAAAATAAATTAGTGTTAAGTGACTTAACGTCCGACCACTTGAACCTTTTGAATAGTAGTGTGCAAAAATGTACTCGCTTATTTAGCTTCGAACATGTAACGCCTAGTGACGTCTTTAACACTCTTAAGTCTAAAAACACTGGTGATTACTGGGGCATCTCCATTAAACTTTTAAGTAATATAATAGACATTGTAGCCCCCTATCTAGCTATTACTTTTAATAAATGTGTTGATCTAGGAACTTTTCCTGACCTCATGAAGAGTAGTAAAGTCATACCATTATTTAAATCTGGTAATAAAAATATCATTAGCAATTTTAGGCCTATTTCTATCTTACCAGCATTTCGCAAAATATTTGCAAAGTAAATACTTAATCAGTTGCTAAGAGATTTTAACTTAAATAGCCTACTTCATTATGAACAATATGGCTTTACAAAAGGACGTTCGACTACAGATGCGGGTGTTGCTCTGCTGAAACACATATTTAATGCATGGGAGAAATCGCAAAATGCTATTGGAGTTTTCTGTGATCTCTCTAAAGCCTTTGATTGCGTGCGCCATGACACGCTTTTGCGTAAACTACGTCATTACGGTGTCCAAAACGAGGCTCTCAACGTGGTAAATTCTTATTAAGATAATAGGTTCCAATGTGTAGATGTCGATGGTGTGAAATCTTCCGAGCTACCATTTCAGTTAGGTGTACCTCAAGGCTCAATACTGGGTCCATTCTTGTTTTTAGTGTATATCAATGACTTACCATTCTATTTAAATGATATCTGTGACATTGTACTGTTTGCAGATGATACCTCTCTTATTTTTAAAGTAGACAGGAATAGACAAGATTTTGACGACGTAAACCGTGCACTCTCAATGGTTACGGATTGGTTTACGTCAAATAATCTAGTTCTCAATGCCAAGAAAACGAAATGTGTGAAGTTCGCCTTACCGAATGTTAGAAATCTAGGACCCAACATCGTCTTAGATAAAGAGCTGCTTGAAACTGTAGACTCGGCGGTTTTTCTGGGCATAACGGTAGATGCCAAACTTCAGTAGGGCCCACATATCTCAAGCTTAGCGGGGAGGCTCAGTTCAGCCGCCTACGCCGTCAGGAAAGTAAGACAATACACTGACGTTGATACAGCTCGCTTAGTCTATTTTAGTTATTTCCACAGCGTTATGTCCTACGGTATTCTGCTGTGGGGCAAAGCCGCTGATATTCAAAATATATTCGTCCTTCAAAAACGAGCTGTCCGAGCAATTTATCAGCTAGGAGCCAGAGTTTCTCTTAGAGATTTTTTAAAGATATTGGTATTCTCACGGTGGCATCTCAATTCATCTTCGCCAACATGTTATATATTAGGCAAAATATACACTTATACACTAAAAACAGTGATTTTCACAATGTTAACACCAGAAATAAGAACAAACTACGTGCTCCCTTTCACCGGCTTCATAAGGTCCATAACTCATTTGTTGGGCTTGGTATAACCTTTTATAGCAAGTTGCCCTCTTCTTTACTAGATTTACCTTTTAATGCGTTTAAGGCCCAAGTAAAATCCAACCTTTGTTCAAAGGCATATTATTCCATTAACGACTACTTAAAGGATAAGAACTGTTGGTCGCTGTGATTAACTCAAGACAATGTTCGTGTTCTTTCTCCAGAATCAGCTTACTAACTGACAGGGTATATGAGTTCATATATTTTTTATATTTTTTATTTGACGGTATAAGTCAATTATTTTGTTGTCTTCATTTATTATTGACATGATCTACTCATTACAATGTGTTTAATGAGCTGTATTGCAATATATGGTTAGCTAGCGACCTTGACAATTGATAATATTATTCTTGCCTGAGCAACCAACAGCAGGTTCGTCATGCTCTCTTAGATGTCACTGCTTGCGGTAGCGTCGGGGGTCGGGTTTCCTCCTTCCCTCAAATATGGCGAGGGGGGTAATGGCTGACCTTTGCGTTATGCTCGTGAACGGGTGCTGCTTGTGGTGACTGGTCGTCTTGCTGTCTTTGGTTTTATCATTGTTACAGTAATTGTTCTGTAGATTTATTTTACTTTGATGGTCCTAGTTTATCATTTATTTATTTTATTTGTTTGTATAATAATTCCAGTATTGCATATGTAAGCTGCCATGCCCTTTAGGCCCGAAGGCTTTATTTATGTATTTGTGTTATTTACATGCAATTTTTTTTCTTTTTTTTGTCATTGGCGTTTCGGTAATTACTTGCAATTGTGTAGAATCAATTTCTTCTAACCGAACAGACAGCTGTGCTGCTGGGGAGTTTGTTGCGCCACTTCTTCTTCCCAGCTAAAGCACTAGGAAGTGGTGAAGGGCGGGCTTTTTGGGGGACTGTCTTATGTAATTTTGACGTTCGAAAAGTGCTGATTCTCAGCCTAATTTGAATAAATGACTTTTGATTTTAATTTTGAATATACAGTGGAAAAATACATATACGCGTAGCAAAGTTAAAAAAAATATATGGAACCGCCCCCGGAGCACACCCAATCCATTATTCGAAATCGATCCAATATAGCGTAACAAACATACAAAAAAAAACATACTGACGAATTGAGAACCTTTTCTTTTCGGTAGTCGGTGAATAAAAGTCACTTGCTAAACGTAAAAGATCATATAATTATCTAAGTACCAATATTGATTTTTGAAATCGTCTTATCTAGAAACTTGTAATCGGAAGGCAATTATCACATCGTCGAATCGTCTGTCAAATACGATAATTAAACAGCAACAACGTCCTGTGTGCGTCCTTTACAATTGACGAGATGACCTGCGCAAACGCAACAGGCTAGAATAACATGCAGCGAAAACTGAGAGCAGTGGTGGTCCAGTGGTAACGGCCGCGACTTCCGAGTTGTATGTTGTAGGTTCGAACACAGACAGGCACTTTAATTTGTGTAAAAAATTTCATCACCACTGCTCTCAAAACGGTGAAGAAAAACATCGTGAGGAAACCGGCATGTCTTAGAACCAAAAATTCGAAGACATGTGACATCTACCACCAACCCGCAGTGGGCCCGCGTTCCAGCAGCGGGAACATAATAAGCTGATTATGCCATAATAAATATCATCACATAATCATTGAAAAATAAAAACAGCGTAGGATATGATGAAGTAGCAACGAAAGTTATAAAATTTGTATCAAATAACATAATCGTACATATTAGCCACATTATTAATCTAGCCATCAGCACTGGTGTATTTCCTGACGGTTTAAAAACAGTCATAGTCAAACCGCTTCACAAAAAGAACTGCAGGGAGGATATAGCTAACTATAGACCAATTGCTTTAATTCCTGTGTTTTCCAAAGTGGTAGAAAAGGCAATATATGAAATAATCAACAACTTTCTGACAAAATACAACATACTATGTAAAGAACAAGCAGACTTTAGAAAAAATTAAAACATTAATACAGCCATATATGATTTGTTACACGAAATAATGATAAATGTAGATAATAAAACACCTATCTGTGCCATTTTTACAGACATGACTAAAGCTTTTGACTGTGTCAATCACGATATTTTATTGAACAAGCTTAATAGATCCGGTCTAAGGGTAAACGTGCTGAATCTCTTGAAATCTTACCTCAGTAACGGCACACAATATACGGAGATATCCAGAATTTGTCTTAAATCAAAATGTGAACAAAAATATCAATCTGATGGAAAAAAAATCGGTGTACCACAAGGTAGCCTCTTGGGCCCCCCGCTATTTTTTGTATATAAATGATCTGCCCCGTCAGATACCAAATCCAATGGTTGTATTTGCCGATGACAGTACAGTTCTGATAAAATGTACAAATATTCATAATTATGAACAGGATATCAACATTAGCCTTGGAAATATTAATGAATGGCTTGATAAGAACAACCTAGTAATAAACTTACCAAAGACTAACGTGATGCATTTTATCAACGTACAATACCACCAAACGTTAATGTACAGTACAATGGACAAGTGATCAATAAAACAAAGGTCGCGAAATTTTTAGGAATTCTTATAGACGATCAATTAACTTGGAAACCGCAAGCAGAAAAGGCGTGCAAAAAGCTAAGCACTGCAGCTTATGTTCTTTTCAACCTGGCAAAAAAAGTTGACATAAAGACTAGTTTAGTAGCATACCATGGTTTGGTCGCATCGGTATTGAGGTTCGGAATAATTTTTTGGGGTAATTTCAGCCTAAGAGATAACATATTTAAAGCGCAAAAACTTTGTATAAGAGCTATTTGTAATCTTAAACCTAGACGTAGTTGCGAATCTCTATTCAAGTCTTTGAAAATTCTTACTTTTCCCTCGTTATATATTTTTGAAATGGCAATTTTTGTAAAAAGTAATATAGAATTGTTTGCTAAAGTCTCGAACTCCAAGAAAGGTCCTGTGAGAAGTCAATACAAAAACCTCTTAACTATCGGTGGCTATAAAACAGCACTACTTAGGAAAAGTGTTTTCTGCATGGGCCCATTAATATTTAATAAACTAACGGACAACATAAAAAGTGACACCCTTCAACAATTTAAAAACAAACTTAAGGTTTTTTTTATTTAGAAATGTTATTATACGTTAAGCGATTTTTTAATGACCCTATGTGTGACATCTCAACAGTTTAATATTATTGAAATTGTTTTATACACTTCTGACTTGTTTAAACAATTTATTGGTATCACTCTATTTCATAATTTTATGCATTTATGCTTGTTGATAGTTACATTTTTAAATTTTGCATGCCAAAACTCAGGCAGAATGTACCCGGCTCACTATATTTATTAAAACAACTTTGTTGTACAATAACTGCATTCTATGCGAATAAATGATTTGATTTGATTTAAATCAGCCTACAATGTTTAGGAACACTGTTGTGTTATAAGTGTTTCAACAGTTTTTTTTAAACTGTTTTAAAATAAACACCTTCATCAATGTTACAGAATTAAAAGTGTTACACTTTGAATTGATAAAAGAATCAGAAGATCAAATAATTCCCTGGATGAAAGTGTAAACAAACTCTGTTCAGGTTAAATGCCTACGCAACAACTGATTAAAGGAAATTATTCATCTGTATTTAAAATGTTTCAACTTTAGATGTTACCACTTTTCCGAACAAATGGTTTTTTGAGTAGTAGGTTAGGTGCTAATAAGTCTGTAACCAACCTTATTTCGTTGACATTTGTTAAAGTGAAATTAACATCAAATAGAAGCAAGGATTTTAAAATGAAATTTTAAAATCTTTCTTTCTAGATATTACTTCGTTTTAGCTGTAAGATGTTTTAAATTTAACTTCATAACATGCTCTGCGTACCATTCATATACAGCAGGCAATTCGTCTGTTCGACAGTTTTGTATGGAATTCAGGAAATGAATCGCTTTTAGTCGAATTGTTTAATGTGGCGTTTTAAAAAATCCCCTGAGACCACCATTCAGCACCATTTCAGCCGAAAGATGTCCACTGCTGGAAATAGGCCTCCCCCAAGCATCGTCACTTCGACCGGTTCTGGGGGTCTACTCTCTTTCAACGAAAAACGAAGTTCGATCGAAATTTCGCGACTTTCCTACCACCTTTTTCATTCGAAGTTTCATTCGAACGAAAATTTGAATTTGGCAGATGATGGTTCGGAATTTGTGGCAGAAAATAGTGCCTTTATTAGCTCCAAAGGCAAAGCTCCATGGAATCGAGCCCACAGTGGTGTATATTTTTTATTATCATTCTCTTGAATAAAAAGAAGCATTTCACTGTTCATAATAATCATCTTTCTCGCATCCAGCGCGTTTTTTCCTGAGACTCAGGTAATTGAAGGCAGAATTTACTAGAAGAAACATAAAACACGGTACTGACCTAGGCGTACTATAATTACTGTCAACTACATGTATGATAAGCTCAGAATGAGTCATATCACAACTAACGACGCAGTATTTTTTTCTTTGCAAGTTACTTCTTTTCTTAAACAAACAAAACAGTTCAATGCTATCAAAATATATTTCAAGGCTATCTTAATTTTCAAAACCAAAAACTATATTTAATAAAATATGCAAACTATTACCTGAAATCCCCTTGCCTAAACAGTGGGCAAAAATGTAAATTTTTAAGAACTAAACCAAAAGAGTTACACAATATTTGATTTGATTAACATAGAAACGGTTAAGTAAATAAGGAAAGAAACACTCAAATATACTATCTTTGGTCCCAAATTGAATGACAAAAATGGATGCGCTATTAAAATACAAGTCTGTCGCTCAGTAAGTAGTTATACACGGCTACATGTCAAGCTATATATTTCCAGTATGAGCTGACCTCGCATTGTATAGGATTTCCGTACAATGTGAGGTCAGCTTATACTGGAAATGTACAGCTTGATATGTAGCCGTGTCTACACCATCTACTGACTGGTAGTTCCAGCATTATCATCATAGCACATTAAAATAATAATGGCATAGAATATTCCATTTATTATTATTATTCCAAAAGGTCTGTTTTATGTTTTTTTTATTATTATTGCATCGTGAACAGGTAATTATAATATCTACTAAAGCTACCAATTCATCTGGCAACATGGAGACTAAATTTGTAGTTTACAATTTAACTTTTTTTTATAATTGAACACGGCAAGTCAGCATAAAAGTTAACTGCCTTTTAAAATGATCTGCGTTAAACTGGTTGCTCCGCTCGCTGCTTAGTGCTCTAACTATTTTTGTCCCCTCGGGAAGCACGTAAGGCCGTTGGTCTCGGCTGTCATACGTGGATCTTTGACAGTCGTTATGGGTCGTCAGAAGCCCGAAAGTCTGACAACCAGGCTTACCAAGGGGTATCGTGTTACCCAGTAACTGGGATGTGGACTTCAGTAGTATTCAGCTGCCTTCGCGTGAAGGTGAGAAGTGGCGTTTTAATTTAGAGGATATTGAAAAAAGTGTGCGAAAATTCATTCAACGATCATGTTACGAGTAAGAAAGGCCAGACCATACACTGCAGTCTGCAAGATCCAGGGTAAATAACATCAAAGTCCAAGATGATTCATCCCGGAAAACAAGACAACATCGCAGAAATATGAAACGTAATGATGCCTACTTATCACTGTGATGGCGACCAAACAGTTTAAAGTTCAAATGAATCACATCGCGACAAATTAAGAATTGTACACATTTGTGGTGGTCGAACTTTGCTCCTACTTTTAGATAAACGATGGACGCTTTGTTGTTTTGTTTTAAAATTGCACGTTTCCTGGGCTAACTGGGTCAGTAGTGATATAAGGTTATATTGATGCGAAAACAATCATTTTGAGTCACAATACGAAAGTTTTGTGGTTTTATTTATATCGCGACCTAAGTCCTTTTTTCAAGAACACTTCGTGACACTTAAATGAAATGAATACGACTTATATGTATCTCTTTGCTGTGCCCTAACATGGCCTACCACGGCTCTTATTTTTACCTTGTGGAACGCAAATAAATAAATTTATTATTGCACCGTTGTGTTTCTTAACGTCCAATTTGTCTAATTGACTAGCTACATATTGATTCGCTGAAATGGAAAATGACAAGGACTTGTCCTGTAAATGCCTTCGTTGTTAAATAAAACGAGCCAATGATTTCAACGGAATGCGTTACACATACATAATGGCGTTTTCTATTTACAATTTCGCTAGTTCAATTGCATGGTAAACGCTTGGAAAATCCGCCTTTCTCTTCAACTTAATAAACGAAATAGATATTTTTTAATAATTTTCATGATAAATTATAAAACACTTTGACACGTAAGGCATATTTTAAAAACTAGATGAGATCGGCGTTTCCCATCTGACTACTCTGAGAAGTAAGGCCGAAAGAAACTCAGAGGTCACAGTCTCTTTTAAAGTCCAGACATAATTTCGGTCAGGTCATGTGAAGACCATTTAGATTCGTGTCTGAAATGGCCTTTTGAGGCAAGAACCACACAGATTAAGTGGACCTGTCCAGTCAGTGCACGCATTTGTCAGTTGTCATGCAGCCCAGCACAGAAGTAAGGAGCTAAACGATTCGACGAACATTACCAAAGAAAGGACAAGGGGAAGGGTAGGCCGCATAAATTACTCAAACTGCCAGACCATGATTAAAACTAATTTAAAAAAAAAATAAGCTATTTTCTATCAAGCGTCTCGGGCGCGCAGTTCAAAATGAAACGAAATTTGTACGACATTATCTGCAAGTTTAACTGATTTGAGGGATACGGTGTTTTTTTTTTACCTTTAATCAAATATTTATTTTGTACATACTCTTTGGCATAACCTTCTCTTTATTTGACATTATACAATATGTAACAAAAACCCTGTCCGATCCAAAAAAGGCGTATTCCTGGTTTAACATACGTACTAGAAAAAAATAGTAAAAAAAATGTAAACTCATAAAAACCTAAATTTATAGATTTTTTTATTTTTATTTACCATGCGAAATGTAACACTAAATATGATAAATTTTCATAAGTTGACAACACTCCACCGGCCGGCGAAATCTCTCATTTTTTGCCTATTTTTATTTCAAAGGACACCGCCGTGCACTAGCCGCACTGTAGGGACTCATAACGAGTCCTAGACCCTTTGATGTAGCCGACTGGTTGCCTACTGGTTTTACTTGTTTGTCGTCAGTCTCACGTGGAGATAGCTTGCGATCAGATGTCCGTACGTATCACGTGCCGCTATCGTATCGCGAACAATGTCTTATACCAATCAGGAATATTTGAATATGTTAATTTTTATTTGTGCGTGAGTGTGATTCGGAAATCGAAGTAAGAGCTCGGATTGTGGAAGCTTTCCACTCACTCAAATCGTACAAAAGTAAGTGCGCTGCGAAGAGTACGTGCAAATTTAATAAAAAGGTGTCGATAATAAGATGTGTACTAATGTTCGAAATAGACATATGGAACACAATATCAGAGGTATGCAACAAGTAAATGTTTTAATAAACTGATACCTACAGTTGGTACATTGCCAAAAGCACATCACATTAACTCAATAATAATTGTTTCTTGATAAACAGAAGGTCAGAAATCGGGGTAACTATGCGTCTATGCCTACAATAAAATATCAGCTGAGACCTACGCGTAGGCAAAACGTAGGTTTCTTTAGTCCTAAGTTTGTTTGGCGGCATGCGACAAAGCACCGCCGCGCTCAGGCGGCTTTTTGACACGAAACTGTAGGTGAACCATGTCGAGCGATCAGTGTTGCCTTTGGTATGATTATTTTTAATTTTTTAAATTAATTATTTTCATTGGGGAAAAATAATTATCTCGTATCCATTAAATGATTACGTATTTGTGTACGCACTACGATACCAAATAATACCCTTCAGGATCGGACAGGGTTTTCGTTACATGCTGTTTAACTACAATTCTAATTTCAACTCTACATATAATAGTGGCTTTTGTGAACAGCTTAATAATTCAGATTTGTTACAGACGAAATGGCAATCATTTTATTAATGTTTTTTCTTTTATTACATTATTTCATATTTTGTGAATGCGAGAACGTTGTAGGTCTTGTAGACTGTAGATTTGTAGAACATTGTCTTTTTTAAGCATATGGTACTTGTTGACAGGCCTTCTCCAATACCTAATAAAACTGTAATTTGAAAACATTGTAAAAGTCAATTATATTTAAAAAGTTACCATGGATTTTCTTGCCGGCTCTTCTCCATAGGAAACAACCAATTGGAACCGTCCACCTAGCTTCTGACGTTTCATAAGTGCCCATGTAGGTTTGTGACATAAATTTTGATTTTCGTTCTGAGTTCCGTACCTCGAAAAGAAAAAACGGAACCCTTATAGGATCACTTTTTTGTCCGTCCGTCTGTCTGTCTGTTCAAGACCCTTCTCAGGAACGCGTAGAGTTATCAAGCTGGAATTTACATCAAATACTTAGTTCTACTGTCCTTTGGAGCTGTGAAAAAATCGACTTCTAAGCCCACGCAATCAAAAGATACAGCCGTTTATGCCGCAAATTTTCGTCACTCGCAAGGGAATTAAAACCTACAGGGTACTTCCCGTGAACTCAGAATCTTTAAATTTGGTACGAAGCAACGTCTTATAGCACAGATAAAGGAAAAATTGTGAAAACTGTAATTATTTAGTTACATCATACTCGTATATTAAAAATATTTTTAAACTTACTACTACTCCTTTCCTCATGAACGCGTGTGATCTTTTACTTATATACCTACAGGTTTGTACTGAACCCTCGGTGCGCGAGTCCAACTCGCACTTGGCCGTTTTTTTTTTTTTTAAGTTGGTAAAACAGATCGAAAATTAAAAAGTCACTTACCTCATAAAACCACCCGAACTTATCATACGGTATGGGAATAGGCAGCTGGGGCAGGTTCTCTGCAATATCCAGCACAGGGTCTCTGATGCCATCGAACAACCATGAGGTCACGTTGGCCGTCAGGAACATGTTCCTGTGATACAGACGGAGGAAGGCTTCCACTCCTAGTCTGATCGCGTAGTTTTCATTGCGCATCAGGTAGGCAACTGTCTGTAAGGAAATAATTATAATTTAACGTGTAATACCAGTGAAGAATAATTCTAAGGGCCGTATTAAGTGTAACAGGTAAACACCGCGTCGCCAAAACAGCCCCAATTCTAACTGAATAGCGGCTAAATTGGCAACGCCGTCGGGCTGTACGCCGCGCGTTGTTGCGGTAACTAATTATACCTTAAACTGCTTATTTCTGTTACACATATTTATTAACACATTTAAAAGGTTATACTTTGATTCTGTAACATTATTATATTTGTTACAATAATAAATGTGTTTATTTTAAAACAGTGTTAAAATCACCTAATTCGGTTACAGTTTGGGTCCCTGTATAGAACAGCTTTTTTACTATAAATATCTGATTTATTTCCACAGCAAAAGCTTTTCATAGTAGGTTTTCTTCTCAGTCGCTTCCTCATGAAAGACTGGAGGACGTGAGTGAGTGAGACTACGGGCAAGTACCAGGTGTACGGCCTTTTGTAAGGTCGTTCTAAAGGGCGACTTCAGCGAGTCTATCCATCCCATAGGTTCGACCACTACTCCTGGAATTCTCCAACAGCCAGAAATGATCTGGTTTTCTAGGTCATCTGGGCAATCAGGTAGTTAGCCTACATTGCAATGCAGTATTATAAAAGCTTGACTTACCGCTATAATAGGGTTGATGCTAGAGATATTATCAGAGATGGAACCGGAGGACATGTCCGGCTCGAAGTGCCACCAGCGCTGATTGTAGAACGTCAGCGTTCTGTTGTTGTCGTTCCACGTCAGGTTCACCTGTTGAAGAAAACAAAGACGTTAATATAATGTTAAGTTTATTAAAACATCCGGCTGACTTCTGTGTTCCTAATCCATACTAATATTATAAAGAGATGTTTCAAAATGGGCCAAGTCTGTTTAGTCTTCCTAAAAAAAAACCGTAGATTTCGGGAAAAATACAGATAACAGATTGAAATGTATACTGATGTGGCCGCAACATGATCAAACCATCTAAGCATACCCTTTTCAATTTTTGTCACTACATCTTCTTTTAAACCACACCGTTGCCTTATCACATCATTCCTCAGCCTATCATTCAAAGTCACACTACACATGCTCCGCAAGGAACGCATTTCCACAGCATTTATTCTGCTTTCATGCTTCTTTTGCCACACCCAACATTCACTTCCATACATAAGCGTATGCACCAGCACACTATTGTGAACAGCCAGTCGTGCCTTCTTGGACATCAACTGGTTGGTCACAATAGCATGTGTAGCACCATTCACTTTATTTCCAGCATTCAAGCTCCTTTCCACATCTCCATCAATCTTTCCATCCCTTGTAAACAGACTCCCCAAATATACAAACTCACTCACTTGCTCCACACTCTTACCATTTATTTTCACATCACACACCGATACATCCTCTTCTCTTTTAAACACCATGACTTTCGTCTTATTTACATTTATATTCATTCCTTTCATCTAATATGCTTCATCCATCACAGTCACCATGTCTTGCAACTGTTCTGCTGACGATGCAAGTAGCACTTGATCATCTGCATACAGCAGGCATTTGACAGGCAACTCATTCATCGTCAATTCACATTCACCCTCTTTCAAATCCTTCAGACAATTATCCATGTACAGGTTGAACAGCCACGGTGACGCTACACAACCCTGTCTAACACCCCTCGAGATGGAGAACCAGTTCGTGTATGCCCCATTTATCCTAACACAAGCACTGGAATCCTTGTATAAGGATTTCAGTGCACGTACCAAGCGCCAGTCCATACCGTACAAGGATAGTGTCGTTCTCCAATTCCACGAAAGCACAGTAGACTTTCTTATGCTTTGCCAGATGTTTTTCGGCTATGCATCTTAAGGAGAAAATTTGGTCCATACAGCCCATTCCCTCTCTAAATCCTGCCTGTGCATCCCATATTTTCTCATCTGTCACTCTTATCACTCTGTTTATCAAAACCTTCGCATACAGTTTGCCGACAACACTCAAAAGACTAACTAATGCCGCGGTAGTTTTTACACTCAATTAAAATCAAAATATTTTATTTCACATAAACCTACATGGGCACTTATGAAACGTTAGATTCTAGGTGCACGGTTCCAATTGGTCGTTTCCTATGGAGAAGAGCCGGCAAGAAACTCTTTTAAAAATATTTGTGTGATACAATGTTGTAAATTAGTGTTGATAGGAATGGGAGGACAGTGTAGGCATGTCAACAAGTACCATCTGTTAAACAAATAGACTATGGTCGATAAATTTACAATCTACAAGGCATACAACGTTCTCACATTTACAAAATATAAAATAATCTAATAGAGTAAAATCAAAAAGTAATTAAAAAATTTAGGTATTTAATGTCAAATAATGATAATATTATGTCAGAGTTATGTAAAAGTCTATATCTAATAATACAAAATAAAAATTTAACACCATTATTTGGGAGCAGTTATTAGAAATTTACATAGTGATGCCGTTTATGACGTAAGTACCAGGGAAGCCACATGTGCAGAAGGAATTATTGCCAAACTTTCTTGTCTCCAACCAATTGGGACCAATTGGTTCAACCGGGTTTCAGGCTGGCTAAAGTAGATTCATCCTTCATGGGGTACTGTTTAAAATGTTATAATAAAATACCTCCCCACATACTCCAACTGAATGAAACGAAGTTCAAAACCTGTATCAAACGCACACTATGCAGCCAAGCATATTATAAGTTGGAGGATTACATCTCTGACAAAAATGCTTGGCTCAACGCTGGTTCTGCTCCACAAGGGCGCCTAAATAATTGATTAGCGTTCGGAAATATTGTTGGAGCTGCTGAAGATTGTAAGAACTATCTTTGCACTGTATAAATTCAATCTTTTAGTATTGTATAATTGCAAAGCACACGTGTGAGCACTATGTAGTACCTACTATAAAGCTACCCTATACTGGGCACGTCTGTCATTGACTTGAATGTGCCCTGGCGGCTGAGAGTATGTCACGCTCACTCAAATGTCTCGCTGGTGGTGGCGTGTGTGTTGGATCATTAAGTTCCCTTCAAAATGGTTGAGCTGAATGGTGCTGATCCATACGTCATGTTCGTGAACGGGCGCCGTCAGTGGGGACTGGTCATCTCTTGGCTGCCAGGGCTTTTTTTTTTTAAATTTTTCTTTTCCGATTTTTATGTTTTTTATTACGGGTCTTTCTACATCGTTCTCACATGTTTAATTTCAACAAGACTGATGTAAAAAAAAACTGTAACCATATTATTTAAAAGAGTGTCCATGGAGTTTCTTGCCCGTTCTTCTCCATAGGTACCTACTTCGCTTTGGAATGGGCAACTAGCTTCATATTTCTGACTGACCGACCCCTTGACAATTCAAAAGTGCCTGTAATGGGTTTATTTGAAATAAATGATTTGAGTTTGAGTTTGAGTTCTCCGACGTGTCTTTAATCTTATAATATGCTTTTTTGATAAAGACAAGTTTGATGTGGGTTTTGAACTTTCCATCGCTAAGTTCTGTAACCGACTTTGGCAACTTGTTATAAAAGCGGATACTGTTTATCAGAAATGATTTGCTTGTTTTAGTTAATCTATCACTCCTGCTGAGAGCCTTTTCCCTTATATAGTGGTACAATGACAGCCTTACACCAATCATCCGGTACACGGCCATATCTCCAACACATATTAAAGATTAGGCACAGCAGGCTTGCCACCACCCCGTCACCGCCCCTAAGCATTTCAGCAGACACTTTGTCGTACCCTGCAGCTTTCCCGACTTTCATCCCTTTCAGCGCTCTGACAACCTCATCTCTTTCTATATAATTCTCTTCATCTACTTCTAAGCTTGGGTCTTCAAAACTGGCGTCTGCCCAGTTACCCACTCCTTGCAGACCATCCTGACAGCTAAACAAACTTTCAAAGTATCCCTTCCAGCGTTCCAAGACCTTACTTTCTTCGCTCAGTATACATTCATCTTCTGCTCTTATAACAATCATACTCGATGTTCCTGTCACTTCGCGAGCCAATCTTACCTGTTTCCAGAACAGCTTAACATTGGCTCTGAAGTTATCAGAGAACTTCCTGTTATACTTTGCTTCCTTTTCATCCTTTTTCATTTTTACCATCTCTTTCACTTTCGTTTTCATTTCGGAGTATTTCTTCTTTCACTCTTTCCAAATCATCGGTCACATTTGTTGCCTTATTCATCCTATTTTGGGCCTTAAAGGCTAACACATTCAAGCCAGGCCTCTTTCTTCTTCCTCACAACCTCTTTTGCTTCACCATCTACCCAAGAATCATTCGTTCTACTACCACACTTCCTCTGCGCCAGACCACATACTTTTGTGGCTACTTGCACCATACCATCTTTTGCTATCTCCCAAACTTCTTCTAGACTGTAATCATTCGTATCATCAAATATCTTACCCGTCTTCACTTTTAATTCCCTCTTATATTCCTCTTCTACTTTCACTTCGTGCAGTGTTTCTACTTTTATTCTGTCTAGAGCAGTCACAGGAACTCGAACTCGGTGACGCCAATGCCTGAACAGACCATCCACCCGACACATAACCAGATAATGATCAGTCCCTACATTAACACCCCGATATGCTCTAGTATCTGTGACTTTACTCATCAATCTTTCATCCACAATCACAAAGTCGATCATGCTTTTACTGTCTTGCCTTTCCCACGCATACCTGTGAACCTTTCTATGATTAAACATAGTGTTCATAACTGACAAATTCTTCTCTACACATATCTCTAGTAAATTCATGCCGTTCTTATTCACTCTATCATCCCCAAATGCACCTAATACTGTTTCGTACCCATTCCTCTTCACACCAACCCAACCATTAAAGTCTCCAAGCATAACAATCTCCTCGTTTGACCTACATGCATTCACAAAATCCCAACTGCCCCAAAATTCGTCCCTCTCCGAAGGTGGGCTTCCCATATCGGGTGCATACACGCATAAAATAAAGACAGGGTTTAGGCCCACCTTTGTTCTTACCCATAGAATCCTGGGACTCACACAAACATAATCTTTCACACATTTCATCATCTGCTCGGAAAGGACAACCCCCACACCCTGACAGGCCCTGTGTGTCTCTTGAACACCGGACATGTCCACTCCTTTTCTTTTCGTCTCATTCACACATAGCACATCTATCCTTTTGTCCTTGACCATCTCACACACCTCATCCAACTTATCTTTTATACCTCCCTGTACATTCAGCGTAGCTAAGCGACATTCCGCCGCACGCTTTTTGCCCCGCGGAAACAACTGACGTGGTGTGTGGCGAGCATCACCGCCGCCTCCGAGTTGATTATTAGCATTTGAATAACTCATTTAGTTCCCACGAAAAGCAGGGGAAAAATCTGTTAACACCCTACAGAGCCCCGCATGTACAGGTAAGGCTTGTTAGTGCCTGGGGGCGCCTGATCCCAGACAACAGGCACGCTTGCAACTAGGCTCCCCCCTAGCCACGCAGCTCTCGGCACGGCAACCTTAGCTTGGGTGTGTGTTGTTCTTACCACACAGAAGAAAACAAAAAAATCCTCCAACAATTCCCTTAGTCGCCCTTTTACGACACCCACGGGGTGAGATGGGTTGGTTAAAAGAGTAACGGTGGAGTTTCTTGCCCCTTCTCCTCCGTACGAAACTACCTTTTGGAAGGGGCGCCTAGATTAAATTCTATTTAAATGTAAATGTTGACGTTCAACAGTACCTTTTAGTGCCTATTTGAAATAAATGCTTTGACTTTGAACTAGGCGTGATGTTATTAAGATTGACTAACGATTAATAAAAAAAATATTTGCATTGTATTATAAACTCAATCTAGTAGTACTGTATAATTGCTTAAGCCATATTGTGAGTACTATGTACATACTATAAAGCTACCATTTACTGAGTAAGTCTTTCATTGACTTGTATGTGCCCTGGCGGCTGAGAGTATGTCATGCTCACTCAAATGTTTCGCTGATGGTGGCGCGTGTGTTGGATCATTTAGCTCCCTTCAAAATGGTTGAGTTGAATGATACTAATCCTTGCGTCATGTTCGTGAACGGGCGCCGTCAGTAGCGACTGGTCTTCTCTTGGCTGCCACGGTTTATTTTAATTAAATTTAATATTTGTATTGTTAAAAACAATACAAATATTTAATTTTATTTTATTAGGGACGCTTTTAACGGACGATTTTTCTGACATGCATAACATGAATTATGTAACCAATATTAAGTAACCAACATTTTATTTAAAAGAGTGTCCGTGGAGTTTCATGCCCGTTCTTCTCCATAGGTACCTACTACGATTTGGAATGGGCAACTAGCTTCATCTTTCTGACCGACCAACCATGACAATTCAAAAGTGCCTGTAATTGGTTTATTTAAAATAAATGCATTAAGTTTGAGTTAATATCCTAGTCTGAGAAAACAATAGCGAATATACTACTACATCGAACAAATCAATGTAATATGCCATCTATGTATTATACTTTACGTAGCTGCAATGCAATCTCCGATCACAAAGTAATGCATTTGTTCATCATTATAATTTTCTCGACCACACTTTCTCATCGTACAATTCGCTGAACGAAAAGCGACGGCAGCCAAACTCACACGCAGAGATATAAATACGTAAACATTCTTCGCATTAAAATCTAAGTGGCCGTGGAGGTTTCCACGGCCACTTAGATTTTTATGCGAAACTAGAATGCGTATATCTCCGTTTTCCATATAAAATATCATACATACATAAAACTCATGCCTTCTTAGGCTAAAATCACAGAAAGCCACCTGCTACGATCTTTACATACTCCTTTTGCCTCGTTTACGTTCAAACATCGGGTCATACACGCGCGCCTGACCTGAAGAACATCACCAATAAGGTCACTATATTATGTCCTCCCAGGGGGTTTCCGTTTTTTCACCTCTGCCTTGTAAATAGCTTTTGTTAGTCTCTTTTCATTCGTCCTCTCAAAATGACCGAACCATCGACTCCATCTTCTTTCCTTATTCTGTCAATTAATAAAGAAAATTACATGACCTATCATAACATCCAAGACGCCTATAATCCGACTGGTAGTTCAATATATAACCGCGTTCAAAGAAACAAACAAACTCTTCAGCTTTCTTAAGTTAAAAAAGGATCGACACGCTACGCGAATCGCGCGTGATAAAAAGGCGTCTGCACACGAAGTGCCGCTCTCCCGGTTCTTGGTAGAGCAGGAGCACCGTAGGGTTTCAGTCGACTCTTTCTAAAGGTATGATCTCTTAGAAGAGTTTCGATATATATTTCCGTTATATATTATTTCGGACTTTATGAAAATCTGTAATTTTCACCAGTATTTTAGAGGCTGAGACGAACTAAAGCGCGGTCACTGTCAGACTGCATAGAGAAAAGAAAGAGAAGCGCGATGACACAACGCTGGTAATGTATTAAAAAATGAAGCAATTATCTACGAGTATTAACGAAAAATCTTTGATCGGAAAAAAAACAATAAATATATTAGCATGGTTTATAATAGTACGTATATTAGCATGGTTTTCAATCACTAAAATATTTTTTTAGAGATGTCTTCGTGATATTCTTCTATCGTATCAAATTGGTTGAATTATGTTTTCAACACACTATATAAACTAACATAATCCTGAAGAATATTATATATATTTCTGATTTGGTTTACTGCAGTGGATCATTTACTTTTAGGCATTATAAAACTTGCGTGCAGACATCTTCGTTGGTCTAGTGGTCGCAATCGCTACTGCTGAGCATGAGGTCCTGGGTTCGATTCCCAGGTCGGGCAACGTGATATTAGATTTTTCAATCTGGAATTTCTCAGTAGCA
The DNA here is from genome assembly GCA_963555695.1 of Dasypolia templi. Lineage (NCBI taxonomy): Eukaryota > Metazoa > Arthropoda > Insecta > Lepidoptera > Noctuidae > Dasypolia > Dasypolia templi. The sequence continues at coordinate 2,597,815 of OY743137.1, read as the reverse complement.
GCTCGGAGTCTTGATTTGTGCCCGGTTGATGGCAATAGGCTCGCCCCCTATTACATGGGACTTAAACATAACTGGCGAAATGTGGGTGTACTATAAGTACACCTCTGCCCAAACCTTCAGGGAAACAAGGCGTGATATTATGTTATATAAAACTTGCGTTTAGGTCCTGAAGTCCCATTAAGGTGTCAATAAATACTCTGTACTATTTGGATATTATGGACGCATGTTGCGGTCACCGCTCTTCGAGCCGCGATGATAACGGCCACGACCTTCGCGCTATTCAATTTTCAGTTGCCAGGCAACCAAACATGCGCTTATCAAAACATTCACACGATTAAAACCTTAAAATGCTTATTACAAATTATCATAATAATCCCGTTAACAAAAATTATGATAAATAACGTTAATGCAGACGCAGTCAAGGTGAGTCCATTGCCACGAGGTGAATTATCTGCTTTATCAACGTTTCTTATCTTTCGGATTACCTGAAGAATGTTTTTTGTTTGTGCCTAACTTTCATAGTCGTTATTTCATTTTAATGTGATGCAGCGAGGCGTGAATGCTGACGTAAAATATTCGAAGATTCTTAACATCCATTCAATTCGAAAATAAGTCTGTACGTCTGTCTTTTCACGCCTAAACCACTGAACGGATTTCGATAAAATTTGGCAAGGAGGTAGATGGCTGATCCTGGGGCAGGACATATAGGCTTCTTTTTGTCTCAATAATAATAATCAAAGGGGATGGTATAGGGGATGAAAGTTTTTATAGGAAACTTTGTCGTGACGTCACATCTACGATAGTGGTGTCCTTGTCTAACACTTATTTTAAAACATTTATAACTTAGCAATTTTTTAAGCTATTACTCTTTTTGTAATATTGCTTGCAATAATTTTTTTTGCTACGAAAATGAAAAAAATGTCATCAACCCTATTATTCAATCAACACTGCTCTCAAATCGATGAAGTTTTTTTTTTCGAGTTAACTGTCCTAAAACTAAAAATTCGACATCTATCTCTCTTTATCTCTATTTGACATCTACCAGAATGACGATTCTGTAAAAATCTCACCGTCATGCGTCTTGGTCAATCCCTAGCACCAGTGGCACTGACAGCTCACTCCACGGTGAGATTTTTCCAGAATCGACATGCAGACCGCACTGGGTCCATTAAGGGTAGATGACAGCCTTGCCAACCTCTCGAAGAGAAGGAGGCCTGTGTCCCAGCAGTGGGAACATTAAAGGCTGTTTTTATGATGTACGAAGAATAAAACAATGCAAATTATGTAAACGACGAAATCGTAAAATAACATATATGTATTTACTTTTATCTCTACGCATGAAAGTTATATATACAACCGACTCTTGTGATACAGTAATTATGTTTTTGCGACGAAACGTCCGTATCTTAATACGGACAAACGCAAAAGTAAATACAAATATGGCACTGGTTTTTTTACCGTGGTCCAAATCGCTACTGCCCTGAGCATGAGATCCTGGGTTTGGTTCCCAGGACGGGCAAATTGTTATTTTATTTCTCAGTAGCAGCCCGGAGTCTGGATTTGTGCCCGGTTGATAGCAATAAACTCGCCCCCTGACAAATTTGGCTGAACCTACTATAGGTACATGTCTGCCTAACCCTTTCGGGGAATGCAGGCGTGATGTTAGCTAAATTACATCCAAAAGACATTCGAAAAATAGTCACAACTGATTTAAAACACAGATTTATCGTGTTGTTTATAACATAACAAATAACAATTTAAATTACACAAAACACATAATGTTACTAAAGTCACGTTTTTACTTTATTGCGGTATTACGAAACAAAAACCAGGTTAATGATTTTCACGGACATACAAACATGAAGAGGTCTATCACTTGCTTACTCTACATTAGACAATTAGATTAGACAGATAGATAAACAAACTTTTGTGTGTGGGAAAGATTTTTATGTAAATAAATAAACTTTCAAACTTGATTTTTATTAGGACTAAATTTTTCTATAACCATAGAGAACGACATTTTCAAAGGACACTTTACCAAGAGTGTCTGACAGCTCTATGGGAGCAGTACAGACTGATTTGCCTCTCCGATACCAAAAAACTATTTCATTCCTCAATATGCCATCTGCCTGCTAGCCAAATTATATCGAAATTCGTTCAGTGGTTTAGGCATGAAAAGGTACTCGTAACATACCTACAGACAGAGTTCCTTTCGAATTTATAATGTATTATTGATGAAAATTCTTAGGTGGAACAAAATTACAAAGTTTGACTTATTCAGTAAATATATCGTTCCTACGGTCGCGAATCGCATTTTTATCATTAAACGTTTGGATCATTTAGCTCCCTTCAAAATGGTTGCGCTGAATGTTGCTGATCCGTGCGTCATGTTCGTGAACGAACGTCGTCAGTTGGGACTGGTCATCTCTTAGCTGCCACAGCTTTTTTAATCATTACTTTTTTTGGATTGTTTTTATTTATTTAATGTGTACGGTTTTTGTACATCGTTCTCACTTAAACAAGGTGTCGTTTTGCATCCTCCTCCTGTAAGATACCATATTTCAGGCAAATAAATGAATCTATCTATCTAAATTCAAGGAGGTTACTATGCTAATGATTCTCGACACGAATCAATAATAAAATTAGTTATTTTTATGTTTTTCTAATTTTCGGAGATCGACTTGAATTTAAACGCGGCCCGTGTGATACCGCAATGTAACTGCCCCTCTATGCGACATAGCCGTGCGACATTGCCTACCGCATACGCAGCGGGGCGATTCTGTCCTTTGAAAGTGGTTTGTTCTGGAAAAACGGTCAACTTAAATAACAAAAAAAAACAAGTTTGTATTAATTATTGAGCAAGTATCGTAATTTTATTTGAGTATTTATGTCTTTCATAAAAACCTCCTGAAATTTGACAAGGATGCAAAACGACACGTTGTAGGATCAACATAATTTTTTGTAAGAACAGTACTATTTAAAAGAGTTTCCACGGAGTTTCTTGCCCTTTCTTCACCATATACCTACTACGCTTTGGAATGGGCAACTAGATTCATATTTCTGACTGACCGACTCCTTGACAAGTCAAAAGTGCTTGTAAATGGTTGAAATAAATGCTTTGAGTTTGAGTTTTTGAGTTTGAATGATTGATGCTCGATTCGGCACGGTAGCGTATCGAATGTGAATAGTTATGCTGGAAGTATAGTACCTGAAGAGATATGAGGAACAGGGTGTAAAGTTCACTCATACTCTTTAGAAAAGGGAGGGTCGTTTTTCACATGTGGCGGTGTAGATGCCGCCACATGCCTAACAAGTGGAATGAGGAATTGGCATTATCGAAATTCAAGTTAGGTACTATTAGGTTATAAGAAGAAAACCTGTTTATTTGTGCAATAATGCGTAGGTTTGTCTCAGACTAATTACATTGATAGTAAAGTTTTATCCACTGAATCAGCAAATCAGATTGAAAATGATTCAGACGTTAATTTGCGGTCAAAAGTTCTTATCACCATACTTAGTCACAAGAACTATCAATAAAGATTATTTTATAGTCGAAACAATCACTATAAAACGTACAGCACGTGTTTGCAACATAATCTAATGTAGAAACACATTAACAATACTGACTTGAATAATCGTTTATGAGACAATGTGACGCTGTTGGCAATAATGATGATTTTGTACAGTGTCTTTTAGGACAAGTGACAAGCATCTTTTGTTTTTACCTTGTGTCGTCATTATGAAGGAAACACATAAGTTACGTAAATCACACGAAACAAAACCACAAGATAGAAACCACAATCACAACGATAATGAGCCATCTAATATCAGCTACAAATGCTACAATCTAGGAAGTGGCATCTTATGAACAGCTATTTAAATCCTACTAATATTATAAACGCGAAAGTTTGTGAGTATGGATGGATGTTTGTTACTCTTTCACGAAAAAACTACTTAACGGATTTGGATGAAATTTGGCACACAGATAGTTTATATCCTGGATTAACACATAGAGTACTTTTTATCCCGATACTCCCACGAGATCAAGATTTATGCGGGTGAAACCGCGGGGAGCAGCTAGTAGTCAATATTTTTAAAACTTCATGTTTTAAAGTTTATTTCATTATTTATCAGTCTCGAGCAGAAGATTAATAAAAAGATTCCTTTTCATAACGTTATCATAACATCACGCCTGTAATCCCAGAGGGGTTAGGCAACGGTGTACCTATAGAACACCCACATTTCGCCAGCTTTGGTAAGTCCCATGTAATAGGGGGCGAGCCTATTGCCATCGACCGGGCACAAATCCAGACTCCGGGCTGCTACTGAGAAATTGTAGATAGAAAAACCCAATAACACTTTGACCGAATCGGGGAATCGAACCCAGGACCTCATGCTCAGCAGTAGCTCTTGCGATCACTAGACCAACGAGGCAGTCCTCCTAAAATCTCATATTCCTTTTAAATCTCTTATTTATGTGTGGTGTAACTGTACCATTCCCGTTGTTTTGTTCTTAGGACTATTTGCTTGTAAGACTATTTGATAATAGGAAATTTTGCTAAAGTGTCGTTTTGATTATAGGCAGAGACTTATAATAACACCTTCATTCATGATACAGAAGTGTTACATTTTAAATTGGTAACAGAATCAAATATGTAACACGTACACATGTATTTTTCAATGTCTTAACCCAAAACACTTACAAAAGTGTAACAGTTATATATCGGTTAACGATATAAAAGTATTAACAGTGTTAATAAGTGTAACCGGTAAACACGGCCATGCCAAAATAGCCGCAATCCCGACTGGATTGTTAGTCTATCCGCCGCGCACCGCGCGTTGTTGCGTTACCGTGCAATTATACCTAAAACTGTTTATTCATGTTACACATATAAAAGGTTACACTTTGATACTGCAACATTATTGTATCTGTTACACTTATAAAGGTTTGTCTTTCAAAACAGTTTTAAAAAACAGTGTTAAAGACACTTATTAGGTACGCTTACAGTTTGTCCCAGTCCCTGACAAAGTCCCAGATTATAGGTCGTTTTGCTATTTGGACTATTTGCGTTTAGGACTTTTTGATACGGAGGGGAATTCTTGTCTTGCTCATCACACCACATGAGAGAAGCGAATATAAATCTTCTACCCATTTTACCCATTTTTGTTTAGCCCAATGCTGGGCAGAACTCCCCTAAATCTATCCAGGAAGTGTTTTCCCGCGCCACCTTGAACTAGTCCTCGCGGTACTGGTCCAGGTCAAAGCGCCAACGCTATCTGGGCCGACCACTGCAGCGCCGTCCATCTTCAGGCACCCATTGTGTAGAGACATTTGTCCAGAAGTCATCGTGCATGAGAGAGCAATGTTAATGGCCTCGAATTACGAGTTGTAGGTCGTGGGTTCGTACCCAGACAGGCGCTTTATTTTGTGTAAAATTTCATCACCACTGCTCTTAAAACGGTGAAGAAAAACATAATGAGGAAACCTGCATATCCTAGAACCAAACATTCGAAGACATGTGACATCTACCAACCCGCAATGGGTCCGCGTGGTGGATTAGAGCCAGGCCTCACTGAGAGGAGGCCTGTGTCCCAGCAGTAGGAACAATATAGGCTGATTATGCATCGAGCGTGCGGCTCATGTCAATCAATCAATCACAATCATTTATTATGTTAAACATATGATGTGACCAGTCCAATCCCATTTGAGCCTGGCAGCCTTCTTGCCAACGCCAATTAGACCCGTTTTGGAACGCAGCGTTATCTCTTCACATTTATCATTTAAAATAAACGATCATTGTCATAATCTTAGTCACTTTACGTAAGACATTTTTTCTATGAGAGAAGAGAGAAGGCAGAAAGAAGAAAGCATTCGATAAATGCAGAAAACAGAGGTTCTCTGAAACTGTTAAAATCTAGATCGACGAACGATACATGTGTGCACCCAACAAAAAATTTGTTTATATTTTTCTGTCACATCATAAATTCACAAACGGGAAATGACGACGGTCATAGCCATCGCGATAAACGACTCCTTAGATAAACGATTAAATGCCTACTAATACAATGGAATGCGATACCCAAACATTATTCTCATTATTTAGGACCAATACACAGTAACAAAACCTAAAATTAGTAGTCTTATGATTCCTTATCGATTTGAAAATGACAACAACGGATTAAGAATATCGAACGATTTTTATCAGTGACGACACGTTATAATTACTTTAAACATATGACTAAATAGATAATAAAATTACATTTGTATTTAACTTTTTGAAACAAGCTGCAAAGCACTGGGCAGGGGGAACATAAGTCAGATGAGTCCTAATGATTAGGAATAGACACTGAAAAGGTATTACTGAAACCCAGCGATCATGGACATTTTGATTAAAATAAGATTAAAGACTACGTCGAAGACAAGGAAGTTTGGCAATAATTCTTTCTGCACATGTGGCTTCCCTGGTACCTAATTAACGGCATCACTGTGTAAATGTCTAATAACTAATCCCAAATTACGGTCTTTATTTGTAACAGTTATGTTACAAATCTGAACGCAATTTTGTAATTTAGTTGAGTTTTCTTTTCTTTTAGTAGATTCTTTCAAATTTTATGAATTTGGCCCTAAAGACTGTAGATTTAAAGACCATTTTCTATTTTGTTAAGTACCTATCTGGTACTTGTTGACGCCTACACTGTCCTCCCATACCTATTAACACCGTCACTTAGAAACATTGTAAAAGCCAAATGTTTTTAAAAGAGTAACCGTGGAGTTTCTTGCCTGCTCTTCTCCATAGGAAACGACAAATTGGAACCGTGCACCTAGCCATCATAGATTTTTAACAGTCGTTACGGTTATTATTGGCGACGACATGACCAAGTGAATATAATTATACGCATGATTGAAATAAAGAACTTTAGAATAGATATAGGGATAGTATTGTAACATAAGAACTAATTAAACGTAGCACACAGACACACAATCCTAGTAAAACAACCTTGAACCTCTCAGTAAACTCTTTTACAAAACATTCACCCACACAGCCATACGAATACAGTAGGCCGGTGGTAGGTTTCGACTTGTCTGGAAACGGACCTTGAAATCCAATATCCACATTTCCAGTACTTGGATAAAACCAATGAAAAACACACCTCAAATAATAGCAACCTCCACTTCTTGTACCCCCTTGTTGTAAATAGAGGGCCGAAAAACAGTTCAAGTCAGTTCAGTTCAGTACACAGCTCCATAATTATATGTAACTAGTGATAAGTGATAAATAGTAGTAAGTAATTAATGTGCTAATTATAAGTTTATGTATTAGTGTGATTCAATTTATTACAGTGTTAACAAAACATCGGAGTATTCAGTCTAACAACCAGTCTTACCAAGGATAACCGTGTTACCCAGTTACTGGGTTGTGGAAGCCACATAGACAGTCGCTCTATTTAAAATACTGGTATTCAATTGCTTCCAGTAAGAAAAGAAGCCGGCTCCAACTTAGAGAAAGGTTAGGTATTGATGATGAATTGTATCGAGCTAGACTGCATGGAGACTGCAAGATAGTTGGAGGTTGCTATGTTATTAAGACACACACACACATAAACTCACGCCTTCTTCCCATGGGGGTGGACTGAAACCACATAACACCACCTGCTACGATCCTTACATACTCCTTTTGCCTCGTTTACGTTCATGGTCATACACGCGCGACGGTTGCGATTACTACGCACCTGACCTTTCTGAAGAACATCACCAATAAGGTCACTCACATATTACGTCCTCCTAGGGCATCACCACCCGGCATCTCCACTCACAAGTACCTTGCTGGGGCTCTGTCTCGCATAGACTCTTAGGATTATGCTAAGCGATGGCCGTTGTGCGTGGGTGTTTCTTTCTTTACATACACACCTACTTGACAACAATAGATTTTACGTCATGGATAATAATTTCAATTCAAAATTCCAAACAAAATTCATGCATGAACATAAACGAAGCAACACAGGAGTTCTTAGATATCGTAGGCAAAAAGGTTCATAAATGAAGATCAGACAGATGCTACTTCCTAGACTGAAATTTTTCTAGTCACAAGGCTTGGTTAAAAAGGGATTTCTAATTACACATGCAGACTCTTCGTCATAATAATAAACATCACAACAAATCACGTGACAATTCGTATCGAAGGTTTAATGACACAGAAGGCGACAGCCATATAGGGCATAATATTTACTCCTATTTGGAGCCATTTATTTAATATCGACTAACAAAAATGTCACTCTGTTAGAAACTATTGGATTTCTATAGAATCCAACACAAGGCTATCGGCTGCTGGCTTGTCTGCAGTGGGTTAAACTCAAAACCAAAGCGTTTATTTCATTTACAGGCACTTTTATAGAATCGTCAAGGTGTCGGTCAGTCAGTAAGATAAAGCTAGTTGCCCATTAAAAATCAAAATCAAAAGTCATTTATTCAAATTAGGCTGAAAATCAGCACTTTTCGACCGTCAAAATTACATAAGACAGTCCCCCAAAACGCCCGCCCTTCACCACTTCCTAGTGCTTTAGCTGGGAAGAAGTGGCTCAACTCCCCAGCAGCACAGCTGTCTGTTCGGTTAGAAGAACTGGATTTTATACAATTGTAAGTACTTACCAAAACATTATATTAAATTAATTGCCATACGTCAGCTAGCCACGCCAATACCAAAAAAAAAATGAAAATAAAACTTAATACATAAATAAAAGCCTCTAGGCCTAAAGGACATGGCAGCTTACATATGCAAAACTGGATAATCTACAAACAAATAAAATAAATAAATGATAAACTAGGACATTCCAAAGTGTAGTAGGTTCCTATGGAGAAGAGCGGGCAAGAAACTCGATGGTCACTCTAGTGGAAATATTGTAACATTTACATATATTTTTTACAACCAGCGCAGCGAATACTGCACCAATCACCCATAACGACACACTAACATGCATTCACTGAAAATTACGTAAACTGCATTGTTTTAATACTGTTCATTTCGTTTCTACGGTAAGGAAATAATATTTAGATACGATACGATACGAAAATGGGCTTTTTTTTTGTTTACCAGATATTTTACTAAGTTAATACGGATACCCAAATTTAATAAAACATTTTGTTCTTCTCCACACATTTGTTCGCCTAGAAAGTCCCTAAATACTTGAAAATTTTATAAACATTAATCAAGAATCTGTCCTTGTTCTAAATTCCTTCCCCTCCTTTTGTATAAACATTTACTTTCATTATTATTTTAAGACTTAGTTCAGGTTTTGCACGAAAGATTTATTATCGCAGCGATTTTTTTATACGCACTGCACCTTCAACTCTCAGTACTGAGCCGAGCAATAAGAATCCAACAACGCATCTCAGAGCTTCAAGATAAAACACATTGTTGGATTTTCAACTCTCGGCGATGATTATGAGCGTTATTATTTTCAATACGGTATCTAATTAAATATAAGAATCTCTTTAAAGCAACTCACCTTTGTATGTGACTCCTTAAACACATAAGGGCCCATCTCCACGACGCGTAGCTTCTCGGCTGTTCCAGCCAGTATCTCGTTTATATTGCTGATGTTGAAGAAGTAAATCTCCAGGTACATAGGAATCGGCGTCTCCCGCCATATGCTGAACGACATTGATTCTGTTGTTAGGACCATCATCTGGAAGAACATAATAAGTGTCAATGAAACTGGACTGTTTGGTCCTTCGGTACGGGATACTAGACAGAAAATGTACAGTAGAAAAAAACATTTACGTAACATAGATTAAAAGGCACATAATATAAAATAAAGCAGATAAAACCATTATAAAACAAAAATCTATTTTTTCTTTTTTTTTTAAATTAAGTGTAAAATGCCATGTAAGAAATTGGCAGGGAAGTGTGCCACACAGCTGCGCCAAAAAGGCCCAGTTCAGAAAAAAATGCCTGACAACTAGCGCCTGACGCTGGTTTTCAACTGAACCTGAAGTATGAGATGCCGGATGTAAATATGAAGGGCCATTAGATCGGTACAGTAAGTACATCAGGACCAATATTTATCTCAAGTGGACGAGGCGGATTTATATGTCTTTCCTTATTTTTAACATGACCCTAATTGTTCTAGGACACCATGTCATCCCGCGGGGGCTCATGTTGGCCATAGTATTTATGGTCATTCAATTGGAATAAGTATGAATTGATATAAAACTTAAACAATAGAATACATTAATTTAGATTAGTATAGGAAAACTACAGATTCCTTTGTAGCCACAGTTATCAGTTATTAGCGCTAATCAATTTGGTAAACATGTGAATAACCTTATCAGAGCCCAAATATTATTCACAAATCTGTTGACAGTCATATAAAATCATTAATTAATTACGAAAAAGTATTTTTAGTGAAACATAAGTCTTTTGGAAAAGTTACGCTGCCCACTATAATTTCTCCTTCAAATAGTTTTATCTTTATTTTTGCGTGAATGGCCAGATGTATGAACGTAACCGAGACAAAAAGAGTATGTAAGGATCGTGGTGGTGTGTAGTTTCTGCCTACCCCCATGGGAAAAAGGAGTCAGTTTATGAATGTATGTATAGTTTCTCATTGGTCTAGTGGTGGCAATCGCTACTGCTGAGCATGAGGTCCTAGGTTTGATTCCCAGGTCGGGCAACGTGTTATTGGGTTTTCCTATCTGGAATTTCTCAGTAGCACACCGGAGTCTGGATTGGTGCCTGGTTAATGGCAATAGGCTCGCCCCCTAATACATGGGACCTAACATAACTGGCGAAATATGTGTGTACGATAGGTACACCTCTGCCCAACCCTTCGGGGAAACAAGGCGTGATGTAAGGTTACGTATAGGTTCTCTTTTCTTCGAGGTTTATCCTCGTTTATAGAAAAACGCAAATATATTATAGGCACAATACTTGAATAAAACTACTTGTACTATTATGTATTACGTGATGATAAAACACGACATCTTGACTCGGTGGAACACAGAGTAAAAAGTCGACGAGACAGTGGTAGCTAGGCGTCACACCCTGGCTCATCGGAGTAATGTTGCTTGCCTGTCGTTCTTCTACAGACTGTACTTTAGAGAGTGTGCGCAGGCGCACCACGACCAGATCCCACCATCGCCATTTTACTACCGGTCTACCAACCGCACTGCAGGGTACCAACCGCACTTGGTTGATATCCCGAGCAGTCGTACTCAGGGCTCCTCCTGCAAATTTATTATGCGCACAGCCAAAGTGCAAAAGCAAGATGAACAGGCATCTTCTGGGTGCACTCGTTCCATCATAAACCTCAACCATCGCTTACCATCAGGCTTGATCGAGGTCAGGAGGAGGCCCATAAAGTTTTTATATCAATTTTCGATCCTACCATCCGCCATCCCCTACCATAACAGTGCCTCCCGGTCTATTCCTTGATATGCAATGGTCTTTGTGCACCATGTAGCTGACGAAAGAATAACGGTCGTCTATTTGTACTAATCTGACAAAAATTTCGAGTTTTCGTTTTGCGAACAGCGTTATGTTCGATTCAGCACGGAGCCGTAAAGAATGGTAGTGTTGAGACCGCTCCTCAACATCGCCACGCGCTGGCGCCCGTGAACGAGGGGTGTCTTTAATTGTTATCCTGTTTGTTTTATGAGTGGTAGTGGGCAGTAATCCACCACGCGGGCTCAGTGCGGGTTGGTAGATGTCACATGTCTTCGAATTTTTGGTTCTAAGACATGCCATGCCGGTTTCCTCACGATGTTTTCCTTCACCGTTTTGAGAGCAGTGGTGATGTAAATTAAAAGTCTGTCTGGGTTCGAACCTACGATGTACCACTCGAAAGTCGCAGCCGTTACCACTGGGCAACCACTGCTTTAACACTACACATACATACACAAACACAAAATACATCACACCCTCTCCCACAACCTCATAGATGCACCTTGAACTCCACTACACTTCAAACAATTATAAGTTTTTTTTTCCTTCTCTTCCAACGTATAGTTTGTTAAGCATAATGTTTTTGATGATATTTTTGCCTGTAGGGGGGAGTCTCTGGTGACCCAGTCTCCCACTAATGAACATTGTACTGCATCATTTTTTTTTTTCATTTCATGTATTTTGTATAAGTGTTATTTGTGGAAAAAAAATTAACCTATTTTTTTTCACCGATCGTCGTATTTTCTTCTCTTATTTTATTTTACTTACATGTTATACAGTACCACTCTCACTTTCATTTTGCTCCACCACAACCTTTTTTTATTTTGGGTGGGAAATCATCAAATGACTTCTCCCGCTCCGGGTCGAGCGGGAGGGCGTGTCAGACTTTTACTGACTAAAACCCACCCGTGTTCCTTCATTTGCCTGTGCCAGGGCCACGGTTACTCTTTCGAATTTCCCGCGACCCTGAGGCAGCTCCACCACCACCTATCGTCGCGTTCAGGTTGTGAATAGCTATGCTAGTGTTTCATTGTTTCAGGATCACCACCAAGGTGTTATAAGTAAACATCCAGCTTTGCATACCTTTTGCAACTGTGACGTGAACAATGGTGGCCAAAACACCACCATGACAGCCCCAGAGACCACCAGGAACGAGCCAAAGCCCAAGAGCAGCCCGCTCCTCACCCCCGACGACACCATCTTGATTTCTATAAATTACCTGCAAAAGAAATTACAAATCTATAAATAGTATCCACTGGGTGACAGGGAAATTCGACGTTCATTGAAAGGGGTTATACTAGAGGTCATTATCAACAAATTACTTAAATCAAGTTAACCTAGTCAAAACTAAATGAAAAGGAAAAAATATCAGACTTGTTACCGAAAACAATAAATTATGAAAAAACTACTCTACTCTAAACATTGAATTGGGATGATGACTACTATTAAAAATGATCGTAAAAATAATGTAATTTCAAAGAAGGCATAGTAAAAATTATATAATCGAAAAAATCTGTTAAATCAATGTAAAAATGAAGAAGATACACGCTTTAAAAAATTTAGGCGGGGATTATTCCTGTCCTTCTCGCGCGGTACGGACAATGTACGGCGCTAGTATGTTACGTTGTAGTGACGTCACTTCTAAGATAGTGCTGACTAGTCTAATACTTACTTTAAAACTTTTATAATTTGGCAGTTTTTAAAACTTTTACACTTTTTGTAATACTATTTGCACTATTTGGAAATAAACATATTTTTGAGCTAAAAATAAAAAAATTGTCATCATCCCATTGATACTTTTATGGAAGCTAAAAAAATAGAGATCATCAAAAAGAATCTAAAAACCGTCGCAGCTCGGTTACCATCCAGTTTTGTTGCTAATGACCTCTTTCAAGGAATAGGTCGACCCACCCTCTCACTTTCTATAAAATTAAGTCGCTTTTCATGTCTAGTCTTGTTCCTCAAAATTACTCAATTAAGACATTTTATTCCGAAAGGTTTATGTGTCGTAGAAACCGAAAAGTGATAAAATATGTTTGACTGTTTGTGTGTTTGTTTGGGTCGGGCAAAGTGTTATTGGGTTTTCTATCTGGAATTTCTCAGTAGCAGTAGCCTGGAGTCTGCCCGGTTAATGGCAATAGGCTCGACCCCTATATCATGGGACATAAACATAACTGGCGAAATGTGGGTGTACAGGTACACCTCTGCCCAACGCTTCGGGGAAACAAGGCGTGATGTTATGTTATGTTGAATGTGCTGTGGTGTGTTTGTGTGTGCATGTAAGGGTGTGTCAGTGCGTGTGTACAGTGTGTAGGTGCTATATCAAGGCTTCGGTGTCGTCGTATCATAACTTTAAAAGAGCTGATGTTAGTATTCGCTTACAGGTCGTGGTTGAGCAGTCCCTTAGGTCTCAGATTTTGCTTACTTTAATGTAAATTTTGGGATGTGAAAAATGGGTACAGCGTCTAAAGTCCCCGTCACGAGAAGCTAAAAATTTTGTAAACACACATTCAGGAATTCGCAACCTTTGGGTAAAATAAAATAAAAACAGTTACAGCGTCACCGTGAACTTACTTCAAAATCATGGCCCAAATGTTTACGTTCCATGAATCAGATGCGTTCCAGTACCACAAAACATTAGACGACAGCGGTTTATATCGCTAAAATATAACCCGATCAAGTGAAATTGCTCATTAGTTTCGTATAACACGTATCTAACTTTGAGTTCATTGAATTTGGTATTATTCGTTGTTTATTAAATTGTCGCTACGTAACTTGGTAGAAGTTCTTTATTTACAAAAATTATAGCTTCTCGTGACGGGGACTTTAGTTAGTTCGGATTTAGGATTCGGATTTATGCTATATTACATCACGCTATGACTCTTAGGAGTCGAGCAGAAAGCAAAAGAAAAGTCAGAAAGAAAACTAAGCGCAAACGAAGTGATGCCGAGGCGCGGCGGGCAGGTGATGCGTTGCGACGCGCGACGGGGTGAGTCGGGAGAACAAACGAAATATCACGCAGAAGAAGACGCGGTCAGAAGCTAATATATAGTTGTTTTATTTATTTATTTTTGCTTAAAAAAGCTGCTTGATTTACTATAAAAAAAGACTTTAAGGCTCTTTATCGTACGACCTTTACCAACAAACTACGTTGTTCCTTAAATTACACCTCTTGTTTTGAAATTCAGTCATGCCAGAAGATTAGATTGTGTTTGACGACGTATCGAATTAGTATTAATTTCTAATAAGTCACGTTTAAAAAGCGATTTAATCAAAAAGATCAATGGACCAAATGTAAATTGTTTGACGATTGCATTTTTTTATAAGTTTAAGTTATGAGTATCTTATCAATCCATCAATCATGATTACTCAGGTATGTTCCACCCGCGCCGTAAAATCAAAAGTTTCTTTCTTCCTGTGCATGCACAAATGCGCGCGGGGAAGTTTACTCCGCGTTCGGCGCTCCGATTGGCCGTTCATCATTCGGAAGTTGCGCTCCGATTGCTAAGGGCCAATCGGAGCGCCGCCGAACGCGTTTGATGCGTAAAGTAGAGATGGTTAAAATAAACTCACAATAGGGTCTCAGACCTCTACAATCCAGTTAGGTTAGGGGGTAACACGACACGCATTGGTAAGACTAGTTGTAAGAAGAGTTTCATGATATCATGACCCTGTTTAAAGAGGCCCATATTTATTAGGTAGGTTTTCGATCGATCGATGGGTGATCTATGTAAACTTTTAGGTACTTATATTATTACGACGCGACGCCTAGTTTCCTTATTTAACCAAATTGTTATTTTAATAATTAACCACATCGGTATTTCCCTGTATTAGTTTGCCTTCCTGTACGCTTATAAAAGTCCTTTAGGCGTGTCGAAAAAATCATTTTTTGAACATGTTTTTGGGTGTTAGTGTTTTGGGGATAAGACCGGGGATTGAAAGATTTTTACCTCACTAAAACCACCACGGTGGTCACCGTTAGCTTTCAGAAGACCGTTCCGAAGCCCGCTCGGTTCAACGCCTGTTCGGTCACTTCTTTGGGTCGACTGTAAGCCCTGTAAGCGCGGACGTAAGAATATCGCTTATCTTGACGGAGTTTTATCGCACACAGTTGAGTTTTTTCGACGCGCTTGGATGCACTCTGATTCTCAATGCTAGGCCTAATTCCGAGAGTTGAAAATCCAGTGCATCACGACGACGACGTGTGGACAATCATACGCCTAGTTTCGGTCAGCTGTAACTCTGTAAGCTTCCCCTACAGAATAGAATTAAATTAAATAAACGAAATATCGTATTTTTTGCCGACTACCCCGGTAGGGTAGTTTTTTCTGTACCTAGCACTTTGCAATAAAGCCTGATGATAACGCATCGAGGGCTAGAAAACACTGAATGGTGTGCAATAACTGTGACATCGCGATAAAAAGAAAGAGAACAAAGAAAGAAAAGAAAAATAATTTGACCCCTTTCCAGGGTCAAACTATTTTTCTTTTCGCACACAAAACAAAAAAAAAACAGAAGAAAATAGTATTGTTTGTCTCACGGCTGCGCCAAATAGGCCCAGTTCAGCATAAGTGCCAGACAAATAGGTGCCTGGCGCTGGTTTTCAAATCAACCCAATGTTACGAGGATGTCTGGATGTAAATCAGTTTTAAAGTTTTACAGGTATTTGTATGTAGGTACTTAGCAATACATCATGATATATCACGTATGCAATAATTATTTTATCGAATTACTTACAGCTGTTTGTTATCAGTAGGTCGGAATGTATAGGTAATAAAAGCGATAATTACTTAATTTTTTTTATTTTTTATTAACTATAATGATGAAATACTTACTTTAAGTCAGTTTGGTTGTCATAGGCAATAGGGATGATGACTAATATTTAAAATGTTCGAAAACATATTGTAACTTAAAAGAAAGCATAGTAAAAATGAGATAATCGAAAAAATCTGTTAGATCGATGTAAATATGTATTAGTAACATGCTTTTAAAGTTTTTGGAGGGGATTATTCGCGTCCTTGTCGCGCGGTACGGACAATGTATGGCGCTAGTATGAAGTTACATGGTCGTGACGCCACTTCTACGACAATGCTGTCCTTGTCTAACACTCATTTTAAAGCGTTTGTAACTTGGCAGTTTTTTAAGCTTTTACTATTTTTATAATATCTGCACTATTTGGAAACAAAAATTTTTTTGAGATAATAATTAAAAAAATATTCATCATCTTAGACTTATAGATAACAAAAGGCTCAGGTTAGTAAACAGATTATAAATTAATCTGATTTTAATCTATATCAGAATATTTATTATTAAAAATTTTTGTAAAATATAATACAAATTTGTCAAAAAGATAATGTTATTATGCTAAGGTTTAAGAGATTAGTCTGTCTTTCATTCAGTCATTGTGATGTTCTTTATGAAACTTCTTTAAAATTGAGAATTAATTTGTGTCACCAGGTATCCAATGAGTCAAGAAAATTGGACTTATAATGAATCAGGCTTTGTTGCAAAAGAATTCTAATTAAAATCCGCAGAGAGCAAAATAATATGATATAATTAAGTATTATGAATTTGTTTTGTTTAAATTAATTAATAGATTAGATTAAAAGTCTGGACAATATTTCAGATTTAGTTGTGGATTACTTAGTAAAATCAATCAAACTTTGGTTTGAGTTTATATATTTTGGATATAAAGGAAGTGGATCATCTTTTCATAAGCAGCTGATTAAGTGTATCTAACACTCTATAGCTGGAGTGTTTTTAAAATTTAATTGGGGTTTCCCTCATATATTGTTGTTGATATAATCTATGTACTGTTGTAGGAGCCAAGAGTTCTGTAATTAAATTAAATAAGTTAGTAATTGTGTAATTGTCTACATCTCTAATCTAGGTATTGGTGCCGATTCTCTTGTCACAAATGCCTCTAAACTAGACTAAAAATCACTAAAATTTGGTTTAATCCTGTCAAAAGACGATTTTCCATTCTTAAAGTGACACAACTTAAGTACATTTTAGTTTATTTTTAAATTTAGAGATTTTTTTTCTCAGAATAGCTTCAAGATTCTCATAGTAAAAAGTAAGGAATTTTAGTGATAGTTTAGTTAGTTTATTTCGGTGTACAAGAGAATCGGCGCCATTATCTATTTACAGCAAGTTAAATTATTTACACTGAATTTAGGTCAGCTGTCAGCTCAATTAAAATTACACATGGAAATTGAGATGTAATAATTTCTTTAAAGGCTTTGTAGATTCAAATCAGATACATATATATATATATGTAAAGAAAATGTATTTCTTATTTAATCGCGTTCCGCCTTGATATTAAGACTTTTTGCTCAGTAGCACTACGGAGTTATTTATGATAGACAATACAGATGTCAACTAGAAAAAGGTGGAGTTGTCAAGATGAAATGAAACATCTAAAAGAATATTTTAGTTCTATATATTTTATTTTAAACATTATATTAAAAGGAGAATCGACATAGGTGGAATAAGTTACTTAAAATGTTGTTTCTTTAATTTCAGGTAAGTTTAGGTATTCAATGTTTATGTAGTACATAATTTTAGTTAACATTTTATTTATGTCAATCTTAGATGTTAAATAAATTTCTTTAATTTCAGCAGCACATTTGGGTTTCAATATTACACCTAATACGATAATAATCATCTTATTTATATATATATACATATAAATATACATATTTTATATTATTATTTTTAGAATAACAACTTAAATTTTACTTAAATTTAGATTGAAGGACCAAATTTCATCTCCCTGGTTTTGGTCCTTTAATCCAAGCATAATAATTGATAGATACACTTTTATTTAATTAATATTTCACATTATTACACATTAGAGCAAACAAAAGCAAGTTGATATAAATAAATGTATGTGTCATACTGTTCATTAATGTATCAATAACAAAAGACATTATTTAGAGCACAGATTAGTTTCGGCTTTTATGTAGAATAAGGCCTAGACATCATTATGATTTGCGAATTGTTTTTAAATTATATTCGTCATTAGCAGATGAGATATTATATAATATCGTTTGCAACTATACACAAATCAAGTAGGTCGTTGAGATAAAAAATAAACATTTGATGTCACTGACGAAATTGCAAAAAAATTGCTTTACTTCATATTTTTAGGCGTAATTTTTAGACTTTAATGGGAAGATAAAAGATCGTAACGGTGCATATGTCTCTAATTTTCTAATCCGTTAGTTTGCTATTAACGAGGTTACGTAAATTCTTGAATAAATTGGGAATAAACTCTAACATAAAGCAAACAAAAAGTTTGAAAGAATAACTTTTGAGCGCTTACAGGACATGATGTCTGAAATAAAATTTAAAACTAGAGCAAATGCACGGGAATGAAATCTAATTTGATTAGATAAGACCATTGGTTTACTTACGTTTCACAGCATTAATATAACACGGTATTGTAAACAAAACACTTGCTCACGCACGGTTTTCGTATTTATTCTTTGGTACCGGTACAAATATTTAATATAAAACGTGAATCACTAGTCAACATCTTCGCAAGTTATAAACTGCAACCCACTGATTGATTAACAAAACTAAAAACGTAATAAATAATCAAACAAACTTTACGTGCAACCACAGCAAAGTGTTTCCGCGAATAAGCGATAGATTGATAGAATAACAACAAGGAACCAGCCAGTGACTATCAATAAATATGTGAATGAAATGAATGGTGCGTTTCGATTTCTGTCAACAATGTCACTAATGTCAAAGTCAAAATGGGACAGTTGTGTGGGGTTACTAGCTTCATAGTTTTTTTTTTCTACTATGGCATCGGCGCTCCATCTTATTTGTGGCAGAAATTCTCCAGCTGGAAACTTAGCGAACGAATAAGTATTATACTTACGGCTATCTTTTAATTCTTGATGACGGATATTTGGCGTCGCTTTTTGATAAATACTGGCATTCAGCTGCGCCGGTTAGATTGGAAGCCGACTTTCATGGTTCATAACATAATTCGGAAAATGCCCGAAGGGATTAGGCAGTTACCATTTATACAGGGTTACTGGTAACTCGACGTATTCCTTGCAGGACGTCATAGTAGGGTTAAAATGCAACAAATTAAGCCACCAAATGTTCTACCGAAGTTCAGTAATTTTTGAGCTAGTTTCAGTTTCAGTTTTTTTATGAAAAATCCCAGATTAAATCATTTGGAGCCAATTAAGAAATGATTTACAGCGCGACTGTACTGCTATTTTATATTAATATCATACTTGATGCAGTAGTAGATCTTTGTTCATAATCAAAAGTTCAAAAATACCAGAAACCTTGGCAAATATCACTAAACAAACATTATTTTTTGTGATTTTTACTTTTACTTTATACAGAATTATTACAATAGGGATGATGACTTATATTAAAAATGGTCATAAATATAATGTTATTTCAAAGCAGGCATAGTAAATATGAGATCCTAAATACAAAAATCTGTTAAATCGGTGCAAATATGAAGAACATACACGCTTTTAAAGTTTTTGGAGGGGATTATTCCCGTCCTTGTCGCACGGTACGGACAATGTACGGCGCTAGTATGAAGTTACACAGTCGTGACGTCACTTCTACGATAGTGCTGTCCTTGTCTAACACCTATCTTAAAACGTTTATAACTGGGCAATTTTTTAAGCTTTTTCACTTTTTGTAATTTTGTTTGTACTATTTGGAAAGAAACAATTTATGAAGATAAAAAAAAAAAATGTTATCATCCCTATTTAATTAACAGAGTTCGAGGTTATGTCGGAAATTAACTCTGTAAAGTATTAGGTATATTATCTCAATTTTAAATATTGGGAATGTGAAGACAATGTGGATTTGTTGTTAATTATCTTTTTTTTTTTTAATTATGTAGTTTTAATCGTTGTCTGGCATTTTTAACAATTTATGCGGTCTACCCAAATATCCTGTCTTTGGTAATGTTCTTGGAATCGTTGAGCTCCTTAAGTTCTATGTTGAGCCGCATGATTCCTGACAAATTAATTAAATTAAATTCGATTATTTTAGACTATGAAAATGTCTATATTTTGTTAGTATTTATCAAAACTGTGTTAGTCTTGAGGAGATCACTTATTATAATACGAAAAAATAAATAGAATTAGAAAATTAAACATAAAATTAAAATAAATTATTAATAAAATTGTACTTAATTAATCATTGAAATTAAGTTAATATTAAAATTGAATTGATAAAATAATAATTAAATTAGTAAACATACAATGGTCAGGTAACATTTAGCCTGATGAGCCTTCCCACAGTTGCCGATACTGGTCTGTCTGCAACCATCCTTAAGATTCCATTGCCACTCCCTCGAATTCGGCGAATTAGTGAGGCTGACTTTTTTCGCATTATAGCGTAAAAGTCATACACCCTCGCGTCGGCAAACATGCCCGACGCACTCCAAAATCGAGGCTGTCGCACCAGAATCCTACAGTAGGTGTTGTACTGTACTCTGAGAGCATTGTAGGCCCGCTGCGTGTAGTGACAAATGCGTGCACTGACTGGACAGGTCCACTCATTGGGTGTGGTTCTTTCCTCAAAAGACCATTTCAGACACTAATCTACATAGTCTTCACAGGACTGACCTCTGAATTGGTTTCGGCCGTTCTTCTTAGAGTAGTCAAATAGGAAATACCGATCTCATCTAGTTTTTATAATATGATGACGTGTTAATGTGTTTGTACAAACCTACTTACAGAATCTAAATAATTTGTCGTTTAACAAACATTTCGAAGAAAGTGATAACGAGGAAATATGCAATATTCTAGGTTTTCAAACTTAGTACATATTCCCTAGCACAGACGTTAGCTGACCAACCATTCGCCGAAAATTGCGTAGGTAGCTATTACGCACACATAGGGAATTAGGGAATGTTGTCTTTACAGGACCGGACTGAGGCCGGTTGCCGCCGATGTACTTACCGAAAATCCACGAAAATCGATATTTTCTGGGTATAATAAGTGTAGAGTACTTAACATTAAAGTCTTAACGAATAGAAACACTCTTATATTATGGTGGTCATATAAAAGGCGATTATGGGAGTATTTTAAGAGGACGATTGGCAGCAGTCCAGTCTCCTCCTTTTGACGATATATGTATGTTTATATACATACTGTTGACATCAGACTGAACTGGCCCTGCAGTCTTTAACCCGCATGCCAAGAGTCTGTCGAGGTGGGTTTGATATTATGAGGAAATGCCAAATATAAGGTACGTCGACATGTACCTTGAGCTATTCAACAAGGA
This sequence comes from Dasypolia templi, assembly GCA_963555695.1. Lineage (NCBI taxonomy): Eukaryota > Metazoa > Arthropoda > Insecta > Lepidoptera > Noctuidae > Dasypolia > Dasypolia templi. The sequence continues at coordinate 2,576,090 of OY743137.1, read as the reverse complement.
AGTTTAACCACAGCACGCGTATTTAATCCGATTTTCATAATATTTTTTGAAGAGTTTTGTGAATATTGACGTATTCGTGATGTATCACACTCATTCGAAAGACCTCATAATTTCCGTTATCTGACGACTACGAATCATTGAGTTATAATTTATAATGTAATGTAATGTGATTTTGAGGGTCTTAAAGAGGAACGCCTGAAGGTCTTCTCGAAAGAGTTGAGAGTAGAGTTGCTTTCGAGGTTACGACTTAGAATGTGGGTGTAATCGACACCACTGTTGATACTTCACACTCCCTAGCAAAAATCTCAACCTCTGAAAGTCAGAGGGGAAAGGTTTTCGTTCATCTTTAATTTTAGGTCTTTTTGTGATTTTAAAAGTGTATCTTGGTGTAGGTACTTAAGTAATAATAAAACGAAATATTGCCTACATATTTCTTTATTATTGAATAAATTACAAAAAATTGCTATTCATGTAAATTCCATTCAGGCATTATATCTGCATAAAGATATTCTTCAAATTAAGCGGTTTGCTAAAATAAAACCTAAAACCGAAAAAAGTCCAAACTGCATAACTTACTGAAAAAACATACTTTGGAATGGTCCACAAGCCTACAATTTGAGACAAGCATTACACGTTAACTGAGTAAAATCACAGTAAAAAAGCGATGACTTTTAAATACCTAATTAAGTTTCTTTCAACGTTTGGTAGGCGAAAATCCTTTTCAAAACAGTTACTCGATCTCAATTTTAAAGTATCCGAGATGGCGAGAACTCTGAACTCGTACCTGAATCGATTACAAAAACTAATAGGTTCCTACTGCTGGGTATCGTTATTGTTAAATAAAATGTTTTTGCCTTCAGCAAAATATTCCGACTCATGTACAAACAAAATCACTGGAGAAACGTTGCCAGCAACGAAACAACTTCTACTATAATGGCAGTTTATCTAATCGATTCGAATACTAATTGATATAACCCTTATCTCTAGAGGAGGCATTCGTAAACTAGTGTATAGCGATAAGGCCAGATTCTAGAAGCTTCTGAATCTTAGCGGCGATTTCTGGGTTCTTTAGATGGTCCTGTAGAGCATGGGGATCTTGTTGCATCTGTTCGAGGATGCAACGCATCGCGGGGTCGCGGAGGATTTGTTGAACTTCTGGGTCAGCCATCGCGCGCTTGCGGACCTGTGTTTCAACGAAATGTTAGAATATTATGTCAACAAGATACGACGCTGAACAATGCCTATATCACCATTACATTCACAATATTTTAAGGCCAGCAGACCACACAAAATTACTGTCCTAAGAGACAGACAAAACATTAATCAACATGATCTGCTTCATGAGCAACACAGCGTGTTCACCACGTCTCCCCCGCAATACAAGTAAGGAGAAAAACTACGTCGCTATTGGAGAGAACGCTGTCCAGACCTAATAGAATAGCATTCTGAAAAAGTTAGTGTTCAAAGAAAAATGGCGGCTAATTATTCGAACAATAAAAGCTTGTTACATAAATAAAAAATATTGTAAAATGTTCGTTTCTAATTCCTAAATACGATATATCAACGTTTTTATAATTTAAACTCCGTGGTTAATAAATATTGAGAGTTTCATTCTTTGGTTTTTTTTGCGGTAAATATGAATTTTAAAACAACTAATCTGAACAATGTTGCCAACTTAATGCTTTTCGCGCGATCTAGAACTTTTTCTAGCTGTGGACTGCAGTTATACGTCTAAGAAATACGTACTAGGAGTTGGCTGGTGGTATAAATAAATTGACCTAAACGCAATACCTATTTATTAACTATGTCGTCGTTTGAAAGAGGTAACAAGTTTTTTTGTTTTAGTTGTCCGAATGAATGATTAAGATGGCAACTCAGACTTTGCGTTATTAGAAACACTGACAGTGACAGTTGCTCTCGAGCCGCTGTTTTTTTTTCCTTTTGTGTTTGCACAGTTTGTGCATTCAGCCAGCGTCACGTTTAGTTTATTACGAAGGAAACAAAGCTAGGGAAACGAAAATACAATAAGTTATAACGGGATTTAGGGATAATATCGATAGGATAAGTATTTATAACAGTGGTACCATAATGAATAATGAACTAAAATTACAACCTAATATTATAGTAATGAAAGATACTATACATTTATATATAGGAAAGCTATTAGTAAATAAAGTATTGAGGTAGGGAAAGGAGTACGAAGGGACAAGAGGTTACTGAGAAAGGATGAACGGTCATGTCACCTACGTCTGTGCCACACCTGTTGTTAAATACACTTGGGAGCAAATAAATCGAGCCACTACCTTTTTTCACGTAAAATGGTAAATATTTTTGGGAATATGGAACGTATCAATTCGAACTATATATCGCCTAAAAGTTAAGTTAATAACCTTAACAATGAGGGTAAATTATTGAATAATAACCTTATTGAATGATAAATTATTGGCTCTGCAAGAAAAATGGTAATTTTGATAGAAAATTTAGTAGGGCTAAAACAGTCCATAAAAACAATAAAAAACAAAATTATTGCAAAAAAAATATTCTTAATAACTGGTATTACCCCCCCGTGCCCTGATGCATTCTTGTAGCCTATTAGTCATCGATCTGATCAGAGTTACGATGACATATTGTGGTATGTTCTCCCACTCTTCAAGCACAGCGACTTTAAGCTCGGGAATGGATGAAACAGCGGGAACCCTGGCTCGGACTCTCCGTTTTAGCTCGTCCCATAGGTGTTCGATCGGGTTCAAATCGGGACTTCGTGCTGGCCATACCATTTGTTGAATCCCGATCGCAGACAAGTATTCCGTAACGATCTGCGCGGTATGAGGTCTCGCATTGTCATGCATAAACAAGAAATTTTCTCCGACAAAACCAGCATACGGCATTACGTGGTCTTCAAGAATGTCAGTTATGTATCGGTCAGCTGTTAATCCACGTCTACCACTGCCATCGTTGGCGGGGTCGCTAAGACAAGTTCCGTTTTTCCGTCTAGAGAAATTCCTCCCCACACCATAAAAGAACCACCACCAAAACTCACAGTTTCTCGAATGCAACATTGGGCAAATCTTTCACCAGGACGTCTATACACTCGGTTTCTCCCGTCATTGCTAAAAAGACAGATTCTTGACTCGTCAGAAAACAAAACTGACCTCCAGTCTACTAACGTCCAATTAATGTGTTCTCGAGCAAACTCCAAGCGAGATCGGCGATGAGCTACAGTCAATTTTGGGCCAGTTGCTGGTTTGTGTGATGTTAAATTTCGTTCCTTTAGTCTTCGTCTCACTGTCCACCTACTGATTGCGACACCTCGAACGTCACGTAACGCTTGCTGTAGCTGAACAGCATTAAGTCCACGGTCGCGCAACGAATTGGTTGCAATAAAGCGGTCGTCACGTTCTGTTGTTGCCCGTGGTCGGCCAGTTCCAGGTCGCCGAACAAAAGCACCAGTCTCCAGATACCTGCGGTATACCCGCTGTACCTTTGAACGACTCAAATGAAGTCTGCGTGCCACTTCACGTTGTCCGTGTCCAACCTCAAGTAAAGCTACAACTTGGGCAGCTTCCGTCGGTGTAGTATCCATTTTATCAGGTTATTTTGATTACACAGACACAGATAAAGACAACAATAACAAGTAATATGGGTATGATTAACAAAAACCTCAAATTTAATCTTTTCTTAACAGAGTACAATAAAAATTTCATAAGCAAATTAAATGCGATAATTTTATTCTACCCTTTAAACTTTAATTAAAATGAAATTTTGACAACTAACTACCCTCATTGTAAAGGTTATTAAATACCCTTTTAGGCGATATATGTTTCGAATCGATGGGTTCCATAATACCAAAAATAATAACCATAATGCGTGAAAATGGAAGTGGCTCGATTTATTTGCTCCCAAGTGTATGTTTGGGTTACAGACTTGTTTTATTTCTTTATTAAATAATTCTTTATTTTATCATTTATTCAAGAAACGAAAATTCACACGATTGACGATAGTCAAAAAACTTGAATGCATAAAAGTTGTTTCAAATTCAAAATTCCCGCCAAAAAGACTAAAGTCTCAATATTTATTAAAAACGGAGTTTTTTGACGAAAATCTTTTCTAATATAAGTCTAGGAACTTATTACGAACATTTTACGGTAGTTTTCATTAATGTAACAAGCTTTTTTACTTCAAATAAAATGATGTATGGGCACCTGCCATTGTTCTTTAACTCACCGATAATGAATCACATCATGAAGTTGTCAGTTAGACAAGAGTGGTTCATTTGCATCCAGTTAAATGTGAATGTATAAGAATATTGTTTTTCTGTGAGCTTGGTACCTTAGTTATGACACGCTGACATAGCTTTTAAGTTTCTTGTAACTAACGAACTAATATCTGGATCATTGTTGCCTAGGCAAATGAATAAATTTAATTTATAGCCATAAAGTGAACGTTTCTAGCAGCCCACTCCACAAACGTTCACTGCTAACAAGAGATACCAATAATAAATTAGTGATTAGTTTGTTTGACCTCTACATTACCATAATCGTTATATGTATAAGAACCTACCTCCTCAGGGTTGGAGTTGAGTTGCGTGGAACAGGCACGGTAGCCCTCCAGCGCCTCTGCATTGCTTGGGTCCAGTTCAAGAGCCTTCTGGTACGCGGTGAGAGCTTTAGAGTGCTTTTGCATACCCTGTAAGGAAAGAAAGGTTTCGTTATTTTTGTATGGTTTCAAGGAACAGAGCTTTCTGATTGCATGTGATGCCGGTACTTAACTTGGGTGTATTTGTCCAAATATTGACACTATGTGGGCAATACAAAATATACCCCACATTTATTGAAATAAAGTAGAACTTTATTTCAATAAATCCTTACAAAAACTTTTAAGAAGGAGTAAAAAGATTAATTCACCCATTGTGTTTTTGTGCTAATAGCGATGATGACTAATATAATAAATGTTGGAAAAAAATATGTAATTTTAAATCAGGAATAGTAAAAATGACAATCGAAAAATCTGTTAAATCGATGTAAATATGAAGAAGCTACACGCTTTAAGTTTTTGGAGGGGATTGTTCCCGTTCTTGTCGCGCGGTACGGACAATGGCGCTACTAAGAAGTTACATAGTCTTGACGTCACTTTTACGATACTGCTGTCCTTGTCTAAATCGTTTATAACTTGGCAATTTATTAAGCTTTTACCCTTTTTATAATATTGGTTGCACTATTTGGACACAAATATTTTTTTGAGTTAAAAATAAAAGAATTATCATCATGCCTATTATACTGTACAATAGGTACATACATAATAGTAGAATATTTACTGTTTTATAGAGTAAATAACCTCTTTATAGCACGCAGTGTGTGGGCGAAAAATTGTTTTAAAACTGTTTGTGTAGCCTTTGCCCTTCCAGCATGCTCAGTATCATCATGCTGGAAGGGCAAAAGATCTCTACCAAGAAAAGGCTATTTCTTGAAAATCGACATCGTGCTGTAGTCTTTACAATCTTCCATCATCGTCTTTACAATTCTTTTCGTTTCTAGTGGCCAGTGGCCATGCTATGCAAGCAGGAGCTCATTACCAGCGCCACTTTGAAATTTATTGATATTTAAAGTCAGGCAATGTCAAAGGGGCTGTTTTTATTGCTTTTGACCTTCAAACATCCATATTCTAAGTCGTAACTTCAAAAGCTACTCGACTCACAACTCTGTCGAGGAGACCTCAATGCGTGCGGTATTCATAGTCGACAGAAATTGAGGTCCCTCGAATGGGTGTGACGTATCACCGTCACGAATACTTGAAAATTCAATAAACTCTTCAAAATATATTTTGAAAGTCGGATAAAATAAGCGTGTTTTGGTTAAAAGTTCCTCTTTGACTACCTCAAGAAGCCTCAAGGTAGATGCCGAGGTACATTAAAGCTGGTTGCTCAACTCAAACTCACTTCGACTGAGGAAACTGCTTGAGATGATGATTAAAAGTTGCAACTATAAATATCAAAACATAAAGTGAGGTTGACTCAAGTCGAGTAAATCATTATTTTTTAACTTAGAATATGGGTTTTAATGATAAATGAAATAATAAATTATATTATTTCTGTATGTAGGTTTGTACAAACACTTTTACACGTCAAACGTATTTTTTTAAACTAGATGAGGTTCGCGTTTCCTATCTGACTACTTTGAGAAGAAAGGAGAATTAATTCCAGACATAGTATTGGTCAGATGATGTGAAGACCATGAAGATTGGTGGCTGAAATGGTCTTTTCAGAAAAGAATCACACAGATTGAGTGGACCTGTCCAGTCAGTGTACGCATTTGTCAGTAATCATGCAGCTCAACTCAGAACTCAACGACTCGACGAACAATGCCAAATGTCCTTTACATTTGAGCAGGCCGCATAAATAAGTCTAACTAACTCAGAAAAAAAAACACTATTAAACAATGATCCTATATATATATGGGGAGGATCATTGTTATACACAATAATTAAAGTATTAATATGCTGTTTTTTTTTTCTTTTGAGAAAATGCTCTGTTTTGCAAAACCCCGTTTCCTTATGGCGCTCACCAAAATCATGCGGCCTCTATGACACTGACGTTTTGCAGACGTTTTGCACGTGTCGCCGGCGTGACTGCGTTTACGCAGCGTGTTCGCCTCGTGAATGTCACGCTCTCGACGAATGGGGTTTGTTAACTAGAACGGAAACACTGGATGAAATGGAGATTTGCATGTCTCTGAAACACCAGTGTGATTATGAGGCGTTGTGATGGAATGTGATTTTTTGTGAAACATGGTAATACAGCGGCAGCGTTTAGAGATTTTGATAAGGCGGGCATTATGTAGGTTTTATGGTCTGTGAGGCGACTGATGAAGCAAGACCGAATATACATAGTGTTAGCTTTTTGGAGGAACCTCGGTTATTAGGGATTCGTACCTCAAAAGGAAGAAATGGAATAATTTTAAGATCACTTCATTGTCCGTTCGTCTGTCAGTCTGTCAAGACCCTTTTTCTCTGGAACGCGTAGAGGTATGAAGTAGAGGTGGGTAACTCCGGAGGTAGGTACTGATCCAAAGGAGCCGGTTCCGAACGCGGATACGTAAACCTTATTTATTCCTCACTATCCTTACCGGCACCGCGGTACCAAATGATTCCGGAGCGCGCGTTCACTGTTCACTCGCTCAAGTCACTAGGAAGTACTCGGAACACGTCGTATCGCTATAGTACCTTGGCACTATGACATTAGTAGGGACACAATAACAGTACGGTGCGCTCTTATTTCAATTGTCTTAGAGTTAAATATGGATTGACTGGCACGCATAAAACGTGATTTTTGTGTCATTGTAGAGTCGCTCAAAAGACAGACCACGCTTATTAATAAAATTATGTATGTATTTTATTTATTTTTAGAGAATGTTTGTATTATTCTGCAAACTTTAACAGACCATACTATCGCATTAAGTATGCACTTGTAATGATAGTTGTAAGGGAGATTTTAATCAATAAATAAATAACAGTTTTTAACTAAAAACTGTTATTTATTTAAATAAAATACTTCGGGAAAGGAATTAAAATAAAAATAATACGCTGTACGAAATTTAAATCATAATATCAATAAAATAACCAACTGTTCGATTATTCAAAATGTGCCAAATGATCCAGTGAAGCAAATGAATAAAATGTTCTGCGAAACCGGGGAACCAAAATGAGCGAGTGAGTGCCGGTGCCAAATGGTGCCAAAGGAATAAATAAGGTGAACCGGTACCGGACCCGGAGTCGGAATAGGTGAATCAATTCACTTGCCGGAATAAATATTATCCACCGCTAGTATGAAGATGAAATAAATATCAAATACCTAAGTAAGGTCCCTTATAGCTCTAAAATATGTCACAATAAAAAATGCATCCTTTTCGTATTGCGTTGACTTAGAAGCTTCCAGCATTGATAATCCAAAAGTGTGGTTTTTCGACGCGCTGTTGGCGCGACGCGATGCACTCTGTTAGATTCTCAATACTCGGTTCAACACCGAGAGTTGAAATTCCATTGCAAAAAATCCCGCCCCGATATTTTTGCATCCGTTCGAACGTGGTCATAACGCATAATTGTTTTTATTTTTCGATTACAAACTTACATTTGCAATTTGAGAATAGGCATGACGTATTTTTTATTATTTTAACTCAAAATAACATTTGTTTCCAAATAGTGCAAACAATCTAAAAAAGTGAAAGCTTAAAAAATAGCCAAGTTATAAACGTTTTCAAATAAGTGTTAGACAAGGACAGCACTATCGTAGAAGTGACGTCATACAAGCGCTAGATATTATCCGTTCCACGCTACAAGGACGAGAATAAACCTCCAAAAAACTTTTAAAGCGTCTAGCTTCTTCTTATTTACATCGACTTTAGGGATTCTTTCGATTATCTCAGTTTTACTATGCCTTTTTTGAAATTACATTATGTTTCGAACATTTTTGATGTTAGTCATCATCCATATTGACCGCGACTTAAATCGATGTATGGGAAACATGTTTTTCAACAACAATGTTAAGTTTGTTTTCATCCCAAGTACGGAATCCTTCATTGTGCGTGGCCCGACAAGCACATGGAAAGTTTTTTCGTTCTTATTGTATGAAAAACAAGGCAAAAGCCCGCCATATGGTGTCACCGCGACCTTTGGTCATTTGTGATGCCAGGTATGCCAGGCATGGTTGATAAAGAAGGAAAGAAAAATATTTATTTGCACGCAGTTCGCAAAGCAAGTAATGATAAGTACGTTAGCCCGAAAAAGATGTAATATATATACACGAACAAGGAACCATTTTATTGTAGAGATTATAAGGCTATTTGGTGCTTAAATGGACCATTATGAATACGTGGCTAAGTAGATGGCCGAATAACGAGACAAACATTTGTTTAGATAGATAATAGAAGAAACAATCATACGTGACAGTTTTTGGCTGACACAAGAATAAAATATATAAAAATGCTATAGTGCGCGCGGAACCAGTTGGCCGCGCCTTGGTTATGTGAGCGGTGGGACGGAGACGCGGGAGCGCTTCGCTTGCTGTCTAGTGTGACCAGATTCAGTATTTTAATACTTTTTCAGTATATTCTACAGATTTTTCCGAACGTCAGTATTTTTATGGGTATATTGCGGGAAGTCAGTATTTTTCAGTATTTTTGGGTATAACTTGGATAAGAAGTTATGGTAACACCGTAGCGATCTATCTCTTCTCTTATTAGTTTGTGGCAGGGAGTTTGCCCGTTTAGCGTACATTTTATTTATAAGCAAAGATCAAAGAGTAAGTCAAAGATAGAAAATGTCAAGTGGCTGCCGCCGCATTGATATAATAAATGAGAAGATTTAAGTTAAGTATATAACAACAATATGAATCAAACAGGAGGTCCACTCCTGTTTGATTCATATTGTTGTTGTAAAAAAAAAAAAAACGGTAATTATAAAACAAATATTTAGAAAAAATAAGTCTAAATTTTCAGTTTAAGGGATAGTTAAGTAATAGGGTATACTTACATAAAATACTTCCTTGTCTGTATATGAATCACAAATAGTATAGTATCGACTCGTCTAATACAGTTGGTTTGTTGATGTGAAACTCAACTCAAATAATTTATTTCAATAAAACCATTTACAGGCACTTTTGAATTGTCAAGAAATGATTTTGTATCTAGTGTTTGTAAATCTCTGTTATGTTTACCAGTATGTAGTTCTGCATGCGAGCGCATATTTTCACAGATAAATTTAATAAAAACAGATCAAAGAAACAGATTCGGAAACAAAAATGTGTCAGCAATTTTAAAAACATAGCAAGATGTTATAGAAATTCTAACATTTATTGTGATGATGATGATTGAATAAAACGTGTTAAGAAAATCGGTATTTTTATTGGTATATTTGCCCTTTGTAAATCGGTATATTTCAGTATTGTTTTGAGGTGCTTCGGTGTTTTTCTAAAATTTAATCTGGTCACACTGTTGCTGTCATTACTCAGTGCGGCGCCGTACTTCGCGACGAGAACACGCGTTTGAAAGTTCCGGCTAGTTTAGACAAAACGCACAATCTAAGGAAATAATATTTCAAATGCATACGTTTAAAAACAAAAAGTAAAGCCGATGTCAATGAATAGAATATTAAACTGATACGAATATACATAATTTCATTTAACATTAAAATATGTCAGAATAATTTCATAAGTGATTCAGAGGATATGTCAGAATAATTTCATATAATTAGTTTTTGGTTCATTTTACTATTAATTACAATATAATTAGATAGGTACAATATGAACTTCTAAAAGTTAAATTTTATTTTATTTATTCTTTTCAATTATTGAACAATTATTGTTCAGCATATCTCCAGATTGGTCATCACTGTCCAATCTCATGTGCGTTGCGAGTAGTAGGCTACCCGCCCCCTCACCCCTGTCGCCACCTAAGGCGCGGCCAACTAGTTCCGCGCGCACTATAACATATATTTTATATGTTATAGTGCACGCTTAATCTGTGTCTCTCGGGATCTCACAGTATCCACCATATAGGTACAAAACTTAGTACCATTCTTTTTTTAATTTTGGCTTTCCCAACCATCATCAAATGACTTCTCCCGCTCTGGGTGGAGCGGGAGGGCGTGTCAGACTTTTACTGACAAAAACCCACCGTGTTCCTTCAGTTGCCTGAGCCAGGACCACGGTTACTCTTTCGAATTACCCGCGACCCTGAGGCGTAAAACATAGTACCTAAACAATTTATATTCCCGAAACAAAGTCAACATCTATACACCCTAAGAGTCCTATGACCAAAACAAGATAATCCACATAAATCTTACAAATATGTATACGGTAATCATTCAATAACGAGTTAAACTAACCTAAAACTTCATATTTCTGTATTCAATTCAACAGTTCAACTTTGAGAGGTGTCAGAAATAAGAATTTTATTTAAATGCGATTTCCGACACGCGGTGCCTTTGTGTCGCGCCTGTTTGATATTATGGTTGTCATGACATCTCGGAGTACTCACACTACTCCCGTATTTATAAGAACGTTCGCATACTAATCTCAGTTTCAATCTGTCAAAAATACAATCAATTTACATACAGTTTTGACAAGTTTTTGACATATGGAACGTTTTTTAAATACGAGAATTGGCCTTCAGATTCGAATCACTGAATGCGTCCAGACGAACATTACAGTGCGTACCTGTAATGATTACAATCGTTTCAAATCAGTACAGGTACGCACCGTAATTTTCACGTTCAGTTTCAATGGTGAAATCCGCCCTTAGTCTTTCAAGTGGACCATTGTGCCGTGTATTACTTCTTCATATAAAATCCTACTATGTTTTGTCCCTATACCTACGTTGGATACAACGTCATGGAACAAAGGCTGATAATAAAATGGTTCCTGGTCCGTGTACACATCTTTTAGAGGCTGGACCATTTCGCAGACTATGTCAAAAATTCTCCTGTGCCTGTAATTACGCTTGCACTTCCCGTGCAAGCCGTGATTCCATTAGGCAAGTCTTGATTGCAAGATTGACGTCTCATTAGCATTCAAATTGCTTGCATTGAAAACATGTTTTCGAGAGTGTTCAAATTGCATGCAGGTTTTACTTGCATGCAAGTGGAGATGTTCAACAATTGAGTAGGACATCATGGGTGGAAGACGTATATGTCACTCGTTGGCAATAGGGATGACATTTTTTTTAAATCTCAAAAAATGTTTGTTTCCAATTACTGCAAACAATATTACAAAACCAGTAAAAGCTTAAAAATTGCCAAGTTATAAACGTTTTAAAATAAGTGTTAGACAAGGACAACACTATCGTAGAAGTGACGTCACTATTATGTAATTCATACTAGCGCCGAACATAGTACGTACCGCGCGACAAGGACGGGAATAATCCCAATGTTGACACTGACTCTTTTATGAAATTTAGATGTGCTGAACGCGTTCAGTTTCATTGTTGAAATCAGCCCTTAGAGATCTGTGGTGCCAATAGCCTCTTAAGTAAATTTGAAGTGACTTCTTACCTGAAGAATCTTTCCCTTCCTGATCCATCCCTTGATGAACTTGGGGTCAAGTTTGAGGCACTGGTCGCAGTCTCTGAGTCCAAGGTCGAAGGCAGCAAGCTTGGTGTAGCAGGCAGCGCGGTTGGAGTACAGCTTGGGGTCGTCTGGGTTGCGAAGGATTGCTTCGGTGTAATGTTTCACTGCTAAGCTGTAATCGCCTAGAAAATGTAGAAAAAAACAATCATGTTTCATTGTTTATTGTCATTTCCAAAAGATCTTTTGCTTGATTTGTTTTTTCTGAGGATTGAGGATTGAGTGAGGATACAAAAATCCTCTATCATGGACGCTTTTATATCAGATTTCACATACAAAAACAGACAATTGAAAACACTAATGTATGTAAAATCTTAGGAAATTTTTCGGACAGGTCTGATTCTTATTGTCAGGCTTAGACATAATAGCAGGAATAATCTGGAAATGCTACTGGTGTGCAGAACTAAGGTTCATTTCCAGTATGACAGAATGGAGCAGTCCAAAGACTTAGTTGATTTTTGAAAAGATGCCATTATAAAATCAGCCTCTTATCTATGTTTATAGATACAACTTAGGTATCTGTAAGAGGAAGTTTGTTCAAATTAGGCTGACAATCAGTACCTTTTTTAACGCCAAGATCAAACGCCCACTCTTCACCATGTAGTGCTAAAGCACCAACTAAAGTTGGAACTCACCTTTCTTAAAGTAATCATTGCCTAGCTCCTTCTCCTGCTCAGCCTTCACAGGGTCCACGTAAGCCTTCTTCTCCTCCTCGGCTATCCGTTTCTCAACCTCACTGAGCAATGTCTTGATCTCCGGAGTACGGTGCTCAGACATTGACTTCTCGAAATATGTTTTTGCTAACTTCCATTGTTCCATCTTTTTGTATGCATTGCCTGGTAACGAGGAAAGTGTTAATAGAGGTCAACATTGAGGTTGTTGGTAACACAAGTTTATGTATAGGATAAAAGTCGAAGAAGTCTTTAATATACAGGAAATACGTGAGCATGGAACGGTAAGATAAAGGCCACTGACTTTTGCCTTGAGTGTCTTGATTATCCCTCTTATCGGTGGATTCTCGGAATCATCTTTGAAGCATTCCCCACTCAAATTATATTGAGGTTGCACAAAGGTCTTCTAAAACTCACGAAGTCGACTGACAAAAAGCTATTGAGACAGTTATCTCGCGACTAATAAGTAGTATCGTATCTTGACTTCCCATTAGCAATGTACGTTCATTGTTAGTAATCTTTTGAATTAAAAAAAACCGTAAAGAAAATAAATACGTTATTTTGACCTAGCGGTTTCTACATTAGCCCCATTCCATCAAATTACTTCAGACTCTTGTTTATTAAGACATTGCATTTATTTATATAAGTAAAACATTAAATGAAAACATCAATAATTTATCTATTAAAACATTACATACAGTACAATTTGGCTCAGTGCCAGAAACCACATAGGTAATAATTGTAAGGATATTTATTTATAAAGCCATAAACACACTACGGCAACAGTCGCGGTCAATATTCTGATAAAAGATGTCGGTACATGGTATCGCCATAAGAAATATGAACAAAAGCTTCTGCCCGTAACTTAGCGTGAAATGAAATTTCTTGCTCCCCCGAACCTCCCCGTCGCATCGGATCCCGCGCTATCACTTCGTTTTCGCTAAGCGTTCTTTGTCCCTTCTTTATTTTCATTCGGCTCCCAATAGCCCCAGCGTGATTTTAAATAACTTTCTCAAGAATTAGGCTATAAAGAATGTTTTAAATGTAGATATTAGCGCGTTCAAACAAACATTATTCCTATAGGTACACATTATTGGTTCAGTTAAGCAGACATAAAAAATGCTTATCACTGAATAAATAAGCGGACAATGTTAATTAAAGACACTTGATTGCACAATGCATACATAAATTATTTTGATAACCTTTGCCTGCTTAATTTCCTTTCCTGTTTTTTTATTATTATTGGAAGGTACAATTTCCTTACAATTGTAGCAGAATCGCGCCTGTGAATTAATCTAAACTAATAACATCTAATAATAGAAATGCGAAAGAAACTGTGTTTGTTTGTTACGCTTTCACGCTAAAACGGTTGAACGGATTTGGATGAAATTTGACACATTAGTAAACCATGACCTTGATTACTCCTCTTTATTAGTGGCTTTTGTGTACAGGATATTAATAAAGATTTGTTACAGTTGAAATGACAATCATGTCATTTGGTTTAAATAGGTTTTTAATTTAATTTTTCTTTTATTTACATTCGTTTATGTTTTGTCTATGTGAGAACGTTGTAGGCCTTGTAGACTGTAGATTTATAGACTCACTGTCCTCCCATACTATTAACACTGTAATTTGTAAACATTGTAAAAGTAAATTATTTTTAAAAGTGTAAACGTAGAGTTTCTTGCCGGCTCTTCTATATAGGAAACGACAAACTGGAATCATGCACCTAGCTTCTGACATTTCATAAGTGCCCATGTAGGTTTATGTGAAATCAAATGTTTTGATTTTGTTTCATACAATATAATACTACGTACAGATACCCAATCTCATGCAAAGAAATGACACCTCCGTAAATCTGGCTATTGAGCTGGCTATTTATCTTCGTCCAAATTTACAACAGATGGCAGCATCAGCGACTCACTAATTACAACAGACTGTAGTTTTACAACACCATCTAGGAGTAGAGCTACTTCAAAAAAGTTTCGTGCAATCCTTTTTATATAAAATTTTATAGTTCCGGGTGCAAAAAAAACATGTTAATAGATTTCTTTTATATTTCTATGTAAAGTAATAGATAAAAAAAGGTGTTTAACTTAAATTAGCAACTATAGCAGTTACTGTGATGACAGGACAAATTGAGTAAAACGCCGTCTATTGCAAAGATCAGATGGCTAATTTTATAATATTAAGGGTTTGAATTGAAGCTAAAGGTTATTTAAGTAATTTGTTGAAAATATGTGCATTATGAGTGTAAATAGATAAATCAGCATCAAACAAGGAAGTTTTGATTTTGACAAATCTTACTTCAAACAAAATTCTGGCGTTTATCGCTTTCTAATGACTGTTAATTTTATAATGGTTATCTATGCAGCCATCTATGTTTTTTTTTTTCAAGACAAATAATTTGTCCGAATTGAGACCCCATGACGATACTAAGTTCGCTCCCATCATAGGTATCCATCTTCAGTAAGCAGAGCCCTTGTTTATCATAAAACCAATTCATTAACGCAGTTGCTTTTTCCGATTTAGTGCAATTAAAACACTGAATTTGACATACTGACATGATACTAGGAAAGATAACTTGAAACGAAACGAAAAAAAATTAGATTAATAGTTTGACTGTATTTTTTTATTATTTTGTTTTTCGAAACCTAGAAAAATATTAAGCCACGGTTTTTTTTTCGCCCAAAAATTGGCTAAGTTCTATGCGTTTTAAAGTCGATGCTAGACAGAGACAGGATTATTATTCTGACGTCACAAAACAGGAACGCCACGCTTCGCCGTTTTTTCGTTCGTCACGCTTTCATTCAGTACAATGATCGTTTTGCGAGACAAGGATGCATCTTTCCAATACTGAGCGCGTAGTGATTGGAAATCACGTTTCTACTATGGTCCTCCAATCTTAGTACGCAAATACTCGCGTATAATTCGACGTGACCTAATTCACTATTCTATAATACACCTACATACAGTGCCAAAACGCATACGGACTAATCGACTTAGTAGAGAGACAATTGTGCCAATTCTCTTGTACACCGAACTTAACTAATTTATCACTAAAATTCCTTACTTTTGACTTTGAGAATCTTAAAGCTATTCTGCAAATAAAAACTTTAATTAAATTTAAAAATAATGTTGACAAAACTCAAATCGAATTTGACAATCGCGAGTCCACGTGTTTTTTTTCTTTTGGCTTCGTGTTTGCCCTACCCCGTGAAGTTTTGTTAGAGCAGAAGGTAGCCTGGGGCTTTGACGTGTTTATAAAACACGTCAAGGCCCCAGGCTACCAGTTTTTACTTTTTGTTTGGAAAATATATAAAAAAATATATTACATAAATGTTGAGTTTTAGGAGTTTAAAAGTTTCCTATAGGGGGTCGCAATTTTCATTATTTTTGCGATGGACACACCGTTATCGAAATATAAATAAAGGAACAAATAATCCAAGCCAAGACTTAAATAACGCTTTCACTATTAAAAAATTATCAGATCTATTGAGAGCCAAGACCCTAATTTCAACGTGACGACGCACGCAGTCTCAACCTCCACGCGTTTCTGAGAAAAAGGGTCTTGACAGACAGACAGACTGACGGACGGACAAAGAAGTGATCTCATGGAGGTTCAGTTTTTTCATGATTCTAGGAAAACACACAAACTTGATTTCATTAATACGTTTCGTACGGCAGGATTGCCCGGTAAATTACGGCCAGTGCAGTCTGAGGAAGCCCTAGCTTTATACCGCCTCAGTATACTCCAGCCAGACCCGTGATGATAAAAGTAAACTGGAATTTATTTTAATACGTGACCCATAATATCTTTGTCCAGTAATTGAGCACTATTTATAACATAGGCATGCTTCTACTCCGTGCATACAGAATACAGATAAAAACTGTTTTGGTTTGTGATAGTAAAGGACATTGAACTTCAGCTACGTAGTTATCTAAGGGCCAACGCCTAATGACTGGGTTACGCTACGGTACGAAGTAGAATGAAATTTAACAGTGAGCCAAGCTGATTTCAGTTCTAAATCCTGTTGATAAGGATGATTTTGGCTTGTGAGTGCGTTATATTTTACTGTTGTCCTGGTGAGTGTGTGTTTGACGAATTTAAATTCTAATTTCAAGCGCAAAATAGTTTTTTTGGCCTGAAGTTGGTTATATTTTACTGTTGTCGTGGACAGTTAAAGAATTGAAGTACGTTCTAATCTGTCGCTGTACCTCCGGGCTTTGCCAGTTTTACTGCTTCAATCACTTTACAGCACAGGTGGTGACTTTCATGTGAATGGGCACATGGCGTAACCATGACCACCATTTTCGTGTTCAGCGACAATCCGCCTAGCGCGCACGCTCGCTTTTTTAACGCGACGTTTTTGCAAAGTGAACTCTCGCCGTTGATTGTGGAAAAACCAGTGCGCATGAAGAAAAGTCGCGTTTAAAAAGCGCCCGTGTGTATGGGGCCTCTAGTTTTTCTGTCTCTCTAATAAAAACCCAAAACCACAGGCGGAGTCTAATGAAACATAAAATGATTTTGCTTAACATATCTGAAAATTGGAACAGGTGTAAGTACCCTTAAAGACCTAGAGTAGATGTTGAGGAATGATCAGGAACAAGCCTATTGCAAAGTTCTTATTTCTAGTCCAACCTTAAAAAAACAATAAAGTTGTTGGAAATGTCCTTGCAACCGCATGATCATAAAATTACAAAAGCAAAGAAATCAACTCACCAATCCTAGTAAAAGCCTTGGCTATTAACTTGAAATCAGCTCTATTTTCTCTTCCAATTTCAATAGCTTTCTCACATTCCTTAATGCATTTCTCATATTCTTTCTGTTCAAAGTAAACAGCAGCCATGTTGGTGTAAAAGGTTATATCCGTGGGATCATGTTCCATGGCTTTTTGATAATGTTTCAGCGCATTTACTAAATCTTTCTTTTTATAGTACTCATTCCCTTGATCTTTCTCTTGTAATGCCTGCCTTCGGTTCTCAGGAAGATCATCATATTTTGGTTTCTCCGGTTCTTCATTCTTCGGTGGTTCTGCAGTTTTTCTTTCGGGTGCTGGTGGGTCTATGTCCATAGGCATGTGAAGGTCTAAGCCAAACATGATACTGATTGTCGTGAGGACTCTTTTGTCTTCCATTTTTGTGCCTAGGTTTTGGACGTCAAATGGATTCTGTACTATTTTCTGCAGAGTTTTAAGGAATTTGTTAGGTTCTATTTCGGAAAGTAAATTTTGGCAGAATTAAGACATACTTTATATTATTTAATTACTTAGTCTGTAATACGAAAATTTATCTATCATAACTTCTTATTTTATGGGCAACACATTTTTATGCTAAATGAAAAGAGATGATTCAAAGTGAAAATAATCTCAAATAAGCAGGAAAAGTAGAAACATAATTTTATTACAAACATCAAGTTACATGGCAAAAAGCCTAGGTTTACTTCCATAAAATAATACAGTTCACTTTAAAAACAATTTGATAACTTGCTCTTTGCACATGGATGGTAGAAGTTTGAATAATTTGTTTATCTAGTGTAAAGCACCTGTATCTTTTAGTACTTAGACCAAAAGTATAGTGTTGCTATGGAAATGTTTTTAAGTTGAAACAACTGAATATTCAAAAATATGGACACAATGAAATGCTAATTAATACACAATACAAAAGAAAACCAATATACCAACTATGTTTATAATTAAAGAGAAAAGAAGAAGAATATTCACAAAACAAATCCAAACTGACAAAGTGATTCATTGTATAAAAATATGAATTACTACATTACAAAATAACCCTATGACCCAATATTTTAGTACAAGGATGTTAGAAAACATAAATTGCCTGATATTAAAAAAGAAGGAAGTTGCAGGATTCAAAAAGCCATCAACAGTAAGATTTCATACTCACTTCAACCAATTTGACATATTCCGGATCATTCAGCCATTCCTTTGTCTGTGGGTTTGCTTTGAGCTTCTCGAACAGCTGTTGTGTCTTCAACTTCAGTTCAACAACTTGTTTCTTGACTTCGACCAGGCCTGCAGCGAGCTGTTCGTTGCCAGGTTCGAGCTCCAGACCTTTTTCATATGCTTCAATGGCCTCGTCATGACGGCCTAAGTATGCTAATGCTGACCCTTTGCGAGAGTACCCTTTGCTCCACGTAGGATTCAGAGCAACGGTCTGGTTTGCATCCTGTAAAGCTGCGGCGTAGTTCTCATCTTTAGCATAAGCTGCCGACCGGTTGCTATACAGAACGTGGTTCTTTGGGTCCAAGGCAATAGCCTCCGTGTAGTATTTGACGGCCTCGTCGTACTTCCCCGATGATAACGCCGCGTTACCTCGCTCCTTTAACTGATTCACCTAAAAACGATACACATGTTGGAATTATGCTTCTTCATTCAAAATTCTAATCGTAAAGCGTCGATATAACCTCTTACCTGTGCCATAATTATTTTCTGCTAACAACTGATACAACAAAATGTGCACTTGCAATAAAATATTTACTTCTAAATACTCTAGTTTCTTGTTCAATAAAATTTTATATTTTATTTCACTAATTTGTTCATCGAGTTCAAACAAGCAACACGAAGTCTAGAAATGACACTTCAATTTCGAGAAAATTCTCGCCAAAATGCGATAAAGGATGGCGTTCCAGAACTTGCTTACAGGGTTTAACATAATGAAATTGATAGAATTATATGGAGCTCTTTTGTACTTGTTTAGTTTTGCGTATAGCTATCTCTTTCGAGTTTACTGTTGCTTCAACTCATTCACTAAGGGAACTGGACTACTTTCCTCTTTATTTGTTTAAATACCAGTCTTTTTGGACCCTGACAGCTGATTTTCAAAACTTCTTTAAGTTTCTCAACATGCCTGTTTCACCCCCAGTACTACTATACCACCATCAATCATCATCATCAGCTGGAAGACATCCGCTACTGAACATATACTTCTTCCTTTAGTCAGCATATTTAGTGTTCCTGCGCTATCATTTACATGATTTTAAACAATTTAAAAAAATGTAGTTTAAAAAAATCAGAACACGCACTCAAAATTATAAAATTGACGTATTAGTTCTTCATAATATCCAATGATTCAATCAAAAAGCATGGAGTACTTTGTTGCATATAAATTGAGCGCTTTTAGTTTTTACCACATAGTTTTATTTATTACTTTTTAGTCTAGTACATACTTTATTTAATTAATAAGTCTAAAGTCAACGAAATTAAAACTTCAGCGGTTTACTAGGAGCCACTGAATCAAATCTGCCCAATCTATTGGACTTGTAAAACTGAATCATATGATTCCAAACTCTAGGGGTTTACTAGTAGCCACTGAAGAGTTCCAGTTACCACTTAACTTTGTGACAGGCACATAACTTTGTGTATTTGATTTCATCACCACTGCTCTCAAAACGGTGAAGAAACATCGTGAGTAACCGGCATGTCCTAGAACAAAAATCCGAAGACATGTGACATCTGCTACAATATCTATTGTTACAATATCAAAGTGTAACTTTTATATTTGTGAAAAACACATTTTTAAGTGTTACATATTCGATTCTGTTATTCAATTCAAAATGTAACACTTATAATTCTGTAACCTGTAAGAAGGTGTTTCACAATCTGAATAATTTTGAAGGATTTTGCTAATCTATTGCTGCGTATGTTCGAAAAATTTGTCAGCTCAACAACGTCAATAACGCAATGAATGTTGTTAAACGCCTCAGGGTCGCAGGTAATTCTACCACTATTCACCTCCTGGCTCCATCATCAGACCCTCGTTGCCTAAGCCCAATGTATTGGCCTCGTCAAAGCGAATCATATGAGCTCAAACTTTAGGGGTTTACTATGTAGTAGTAACTGAAGAGTTCCACTATCCACCTCCTGGCTTCATCATCAGATCAGTTCCAAGATATCAAATTGGAGTTTCGGTCATCCGAACTATATTTACATACAAAGTTTCATTTCGATACGACAATATTGTTTGTTTTAGATGGTTAGTTCTTTGCGAAGCTAATAAAATCGTGCTGAAAACAAGCAAAAACATTTGAGCAAGTCTCAATCAATCATCATCAAGTGAATGAAAACATCATCATCATCTTTGTCGCACTATGTTTATTACTTTCTGTAATGGCAAAGGAAACATGTCATGTGAAATAACTAGTTCTAAGAGCGCAGTACATTGAAGCATTTCAGAAAATTGCTGACCGTTGCACTGGTCCACAAATTTTATGTGATTGATGATTTTTTATTTAATTAATTAGTAAGGCACAATAAAAAAAATACACCAATACATAAAAATTCCTACAGTTCCTACCATCAATGTAGTAGTCAACTAAATTATATTTTAATTAAACCATGAAAACTAAGCAGTTTTTACAGTTGGCAGCCCCGCGCCAAGAGAATTCATCTTCAATAATTTTTAATCTGTGCTTTGCATTGAAAAATGTCTCCTGAGCTGTCCTGTCCAGCTTTACCAGTGTTTTATTTTATTTTTGCACAGTTTTCTCTTGACTAAATCACTCAAAATCAGTTTGATACCCATCGCAAGGCTATGCATTTACTTAACGTATAAATGGAGCCCTGAGAGTTGCGTAGTAGTGTCGTCGTAAATCATTTAGTGGGACCGACGCTTGTCACGCTAATCACTATTTTGTAGTGTTCATAATTGGTTCCTAGACGTTGTGGGGAATACCAAGTGGTGTTTAGGATCGATGGCGGCTTGAGTGTTTTCCGCGGTGTGATAATTGGCGGGAGGCGGGCTCACACAGTTCGGTGACTCATTCGCGGGCTGGTGCCACTTGGTAATCATGGATACCGATGATGGGGAATCTTCGAGCAGCGGTCCTATGTCCAGCCTGAACAGTTTGTTCTCGTTCACAAGTCCCGCTGTCAAGAAATTATTGGGGTGGAAGCAGGTATGGTTACAAACCTTATCATAAAAAGCTCATGTTACTTCTCTGTATTCATACTAAGTACAAGCTTATATTCAGTTTCTAAGTATTATTTTATAGATCTAACTTCATATCAGGCAGTCTTCTGTCATTTTTTTCAGGGTTTCAGGGTTGAAAAATAACTGTGTTGAAAATGTTAACTTGTCTAAAAACTTGTTTGACATTTACTTTGCTATGTGTTTTGTATTATGTGGATAGAAAACACAGTAGAAAACCATTTCAAGAGCAAAATTAGCAACCATTATTCATAAACTAGTGGTTTATACAAACAAAGTTTCTGTAACTTAAAAATGGTTAAAAAGTCAAGTGTCTTTGTCCAACACAAATGTATGTATCTAAATGCACTTTAGAACAAGCTCCCACTTAATGAGAAACAGTAGCTGGCAAATGACTTAAACAATCATGGCATTTAGGACCACCCTCTATAAGGACAAGCTACCCGTCTCATGTGTTCCTTAGATAATACCTTAGTATTATATCCTTGCAATCAAGGCATTATATTGCCTCTGTCCGATATCTTTTTGATGTTTGAACTGAACCTTAAGACTGGACTTAATAATCTGTGCAGTGCTTTCTTCAAAAGACCGTTTCTTATATGATCTTGTACAAAGACAATGTCTGGACTTTAAAAGAAACTGTGACCTCTGAGTTTGGTTAAGTTTTTCTTCTCAGAGTAGTTGGTTTGGAAACACATACCCCATCTAGTTTTAAATTTTACAATTTTTTTATGACATAAGAGTTTTTTAAAAACAATTTATGTAAATTATAGTATTTACCTAAATTTAAATTAAATAGAAGCTACAAGTGTAAACTTACTTTAGTTCAAGGAACATCTAGCACATCCCTCCCTGTCTAGGATATTATGAATGAAGTATTATCATTCTGAAAGTTCAACAACCGCCTATCAGCTTTGATTTGATGAGTATGCTATCTCTTTAATATTGCAAATTAAATCCGTAAATAGAGAAAGTTCCTACTTCCGTAAAATACACTTTTTAATTAAAATAATTATAAAACAATGCTTTTCTGTCATAAAGGTAATAAATAGGATCCCATAAATTTCTGTTTGTAAAGTGGTGATAGTATAAGAAGGGGTGCAAGTTAATTTGAAGCTACATGAAACATAAAACTTAAAATAACAAAAAAAAATGCAAAAAAGGTTTAACTTTGCAATATTTGCAAAAGTGTAACAACTAACAGCTTACATTAGGATGTATGTGATTGATGAACATTTGAATTAGAATAAATGTCACAGTAAGTAGTGTGACTATTATAGATTACTTAGTGACTTAGTCGAAATCTGAAAATCCTTTAAAATGATTTACTTCAGAATGTTCAAGCAGCACTTTTCCAGGACATTTTTGTAAGTCTACTCCAAAATGTCCATACATGTTCTGAGTTCCCTACCACTTTTAAACCCTTCAAAGCAAGATGAACAGGCATTTTCTGGGCATGCTCGTTCCATCATAGACCTCGTCCATTGCTTTTCATCAGGCGTGACTGAGGTCAAGAGCAGGCCCATTTGGCAATAAAAAATAAAAATAAATAACAACACTTCAAAGACAATTGTAAAAGTCTCTCTAATGCTACTCCATGACAATTTAAATTGAGTATCTATTACTGATTACCAATCTAATCCATCCATAGTCCCTTTCAGTCCCTTCCCAACCATTTTTGTACCACAATACTCATTATTTTGGCCTTCCAAATGGCTTTGGAAGGCCAAAATAATCTGCTAAGCTAAAATAAGCTGCTTCCTTTCCCACCTGGCCTGGGACAAACCCAATACCAGGATTACACGTAAGAAACGGTTATAAAATAAACAGTACTATTTATTGAAACACATATGAGTCATACAACCAGTCAGTTGGTTCCTACGAACTGTGAATCATATTGTTATTGACTATCATATAATCGGATTTCTTTAACTAGATATTTTTAAGGATAATATTTTTGATGTTTACTTGTGACAAAATAAATTTAATAGAATGTTTTGTGACACATTGACCTTTTTTTTATTTGTTGATGATAAAAATGTAAGTAGAAACCTACTTTGAGTTTGAATAGTATTTTGTGTAGCAAGACTTTACTTTTTGTGATATTTGTGGTTGTCAACTCAACCATTCTTATGTGGCAACATTTAACATAAATAGATATAGATATTCAAAAACTGATCATCAATAATTTTGCCCAATGCTACAACAGTTGGTAGGGTGAAAACTAGCCTTGGATGTTCACAAAAGCTATAATATGGCAGTTTATTTAAATAATTGCTAGAGAAATAAAGCTTGTGTAAAACAGTCAAGTTCTAACATTTTAATGACGTACTTAACATCAGTGGTGCATTCTTAATGTAGACAGACTATGTAGTTGACACATGCCTAGAATCAATGATTAATGTACCACCAGTTTACCTAGTTTCCTTCCTAATGTGAAACTTGAATGTAAATCACACTTAGAGAGTAGCTTTTGATTGGAATTCATGATTTTAACTAAATAAAACTGTAACTAGATAAATAGAAAGTTTAATTTTATTTGTACACTAAAATTAACCTTGTATTTATTTCTTTAGCTAAACTTGACTTGCAGTTCCATAATATTCCTATTTTTTTTATCGTGAGTTTACTGGATGTTGCCAGTTTGGTATGTATTCAATTAATGTTAAGCTCAAAACATTCACATGTCTTTGATATCCATAGTTTAGGTTTCATGCTTCTCCCTGTCAACTGAAGCTTGAAAAACAAATCCCCACACATAGATTTTGTGGTTTTGGTCAAATACATAATAAGAAATTTGAATGACTGCCTTGTTGGTCTAGTTGTCGCAATCGCTACTGCTGATCATGAGGTCCTGGGTTCGACTCCCAGGTCGGGCAACGTGTGACCGGTTGATGGCAATAGGCTCGCCCCTTATTACAAGGGACTTAAACATAACTGGCGAAATGTGGGTGTACTATAGGTACGTAATGTTTTATAAGAATTTCTTTAACCTTATTATTTCTTCTCTTTTCAGGGTGACGAAGAAGAAAAATGGGCAGAAAAGGCAGTGGACAGTCTGGTGAAGAAGTTGAAGAAACGGAAAGGTGCCATCGAGGAGTTGGAGCGGGCGCTGTCGTGTCCCGGCACGCCGTCCAAGTGTGTCACTATTCCTAGGTCACTTGATGGAAGATTGCAGGTTACTGTCAAAAATCCTCAAAAAGCCACATTAACTTATTGCCTTGCAAAGTACTCTAGTTCTCATTAGCTAGGTCAAAGATGGTAAAAGCAAAGTTGCTATTCGCACTTTGGCCTAGCTCAAATTCAAAGCATTTATTTCAAACTAGCTTCTCCCCTTGGCTACGCCCGCGTCGACGGTAATTATCCCACGGAAACGTATTACCGGGATAAAAAGTACCCAATGTGGGTTATGAACTCACAAAATATATTCCTTATATTTAAAAAAATTACTTGCTACTAAAGTTTTGTAATAATATATAAATTCAATCATTGTTCGAAAGACATGTGAGGGCCATGTAGCGTAACCGTTGTTGTTGTGATCGTCCAAAGTTATTGTTCTTTCCCTCAGGAACATTTTATGATGATCGGTTCAGTGGTTTAGGCGTGTGAAGGTAACAAACAAACAAACTTACTTTCGCATTTATAATATTAGTTAGGATTACAATAAACCAATTAAGGCACTTTTGGATTGTCAATCTCCAGCTAATGACCGTTTCTCGGATCACAGTTGAAATGAACTTTACTCATCCCTGTTACACCATAACTTACACATGAATCTATTGTTGTATATTATGGGGGAGATGCCTCTGACGGTAGAATAGACAAAATGACAGATAAAATAGACAATGTTTTTATTTTACTCATATGTCATTTTGTCTATTCTTCGGTCGACAAATCATGTTTCTAAGGTGGTCTACGCGTGCTTGTGAAATTGTAATAATCCTGCGGAGTAAACAGTCGTGATGTTTGTTATGTCTCCAAATTACATTGCCCACTAATTGAAAACTTTCGTTCAAGTAAGGCCTTCCAACAGACCCACCATTAACATGATACACAATAATTCCAGGTATCACATCGGAAAGGCCTCCCACACGTGATATACTGCCGCGTCTGGCGCTGGCCTGACCTGCAGAGCCACCACGAGCTCAAACCCTTGGAGATCTGCCAGTACCCCTTCAGCGCGAAACAGAAGGAGGTCTGCATCAACCCTTACCACTACAAGAGAGTCGAGAGCCCCGTGTTACCTCCAGTGTTAGTACCCAGACATTCTGAATTTGCACCAGGACATTCATTACTCCCGTTTCAAAGGACTGCAGAACCGTCTATGCCTCATAATGTTTCCTACTCAGGGTCAGGGTTCCCTCCGTCAGCTAGTTCGGAACTCCCTGATACGCCGCCTCCCGCGTACTCCCCGCCTTCAGACGACTCGGAACCTCCTGGAGAAGTGGCCCCGGTTTCCTACCAGGAACCTCTTTACTGGGCATCGGTAGCATATTACGAGTTGAACTGCCGTGTAGGTGAAGTTTTCCATTGTAACTCCCATTCGGTCGTGGTCGATGGGTTTACGGATCCCTCGAATAACAGCGACCGATTCTGCTTGGGTCAGCTCAGTAATGTGAACAGGAATTCGACTATCGAGAACACGAGACGTCACATAGGAAAGGGGGTACATCTGTACTATGTCGGGGGTGAAGTGTACGCAGAGTGTTTGTCGGACGCTGCCATTTTCGTCCAGAGTCGCAACTGTAACCATCACCATGGGTTCCATCCGTCAACCGTGTGTAAAATACCTCCTGGATGTTCACTGAAGATCTTTAATAATAGGGAGTTCGCGCAACTGTTGTCCCAAAGTGTCAATCATGGTTTCGAAGCAGTTTATGAGCTGACGAAGATGTGCACGATTCGTATGTCGTTCGTGAAGGGCTGGGGGGCGGAGTACCACCGCCAGGACGTGACGTCCACGCCCTGCTGGATAGAGATCCACCTGCACGGGCCGCTACAGTGGCTCGACAAGGTTCTAACGCAGATGGGCTCCCCGCACAACGCCATCTCGTCGGTTTCCTAGCCGCGTCGCGCACACTCGACACCCCCCACCCCCCACCGTACTTCGGTATCCGGTATTAAAATTCTTTAATCTCAAAAATAATTTCAACCGTTGCATTTTGTATTTTATACGTGACAGAATATTTTTAATAGTTTTTTTAATGTTTTGCGTTGTAATAAAGCCCCAATTGGCATTTTACAAGTATGCAGCTCAAACCATGTGTCCAATTTATTGAATCGTATTTTGTAAGCGTAGTCTATTGAATAAAGACATTAAGGTTTACTTTACTCGTCAATATAATTTATGACAAGGTAAAAAAAGATATTATTGGTGTAAATAAATAATGCTTAAAAATCTTTCTATTTTGGTAATGTCAAGCACAAAAGTCTAAGTTCGCCATAAATTCGTTCGATATTGATGATATTATATTTTAGTATATTATTATATTTAATTATTGTATAAGGTAAGACATATGTATGTAAGTTTCATACATTTTATAGTAGCTTAGATTTAGCTTTAATGCAATTTTATTTTAACTGACATTTAAATCATTATTTTGGTTTTGTGTAATTGAGTTCAGTTTTACGCATACAAACTGTAGAACTGTATTAAAATTATTGGGTTTCTTTTATTTAAAGAGGCAATCGTGCAACATACTTGCTATATCGCAGCTGAGCTAAAAGCGTCCTAAACATTACTTTAGGGAATTAAAATAATAGAATTTGGTACCATTTTACACAACTGGAGCCTCAAAACTGCACTTGACATAACAAAGTGACTATCATGTGTTCTATATATTACGGTAATTGTATTTATAATTTGTGTAAGTATGTCAAACTACTTTTTTCGACTCGCGAATCGGATATAGAGAAGATTTTATGTAGATTATAATTAAAAATAATGTGAAAGAGTGAGTGAGACAGGGTTTGCGTGCATGCTAAAAAGAGAGAAAGATAGCGAAGGTTAACAAAATGGCGATATTCGAGTCGAAAATTTTTTTTTGACAATAAATTTAAATCGTGCCATCATAAAAGCTGACAGAATTTAATTTGTCATGTTATTTTTAAAATCTGAATGTTGCAATTTCATTATAAATCGTTTTGTTCGTAGTTGTTTTTATATTGTTAATGTTTTATTTTAAAATAAAATAACCTCGGAAGTTTTTAACAATAAAGTCGGAAAAAATCAAAGCAATTTTTTTTTTACGTTGTAGTTATTAGGGAGTGACAGTTTTACAAAAAAATAAAGAATGAAAAGTTAAAACCAAATCAGGGGACATGTGCAGAAGTAATGGAAAAATGTGATTGATCTCAAAATATTAATAAGAAAGATTTAGTTCCTCCGTAAAGAGTGACTGTTGCGTGTCCCAGTTATAATAGAGATAGTAAAATACATTAAGTTTTCAATGTAACTAATCACGAGCCGAGCGAAACCTTTATTTTTATTAATCTGCCTTCTTTTGCCCCATTGCTCTAAAGGAAAAAAAACATAAATTGATGCACTGAGCTTAATATTATTTTAATCTTTTGTTAGCACATAGTCAGACAGAAAATACCACATATTCTTCAATACAACGCGCCTCCTATCTGCTATATTATAAATAAATTATAATACATATATTAATATACAATGTTCATAAAATGCTATAACGCTGTTTATCAAATATATCTTAAAATATTAAAAAACATAAAAATAGTATATTGATGAAATAATTTAAAACATTTCTTAAAAACAGTATTTATTGCAATAAATGCTACCGACATCTGAAAATCTGTTTTGCCCATGTAGCCAAACCAATTAACGCATCGTATGTATGACATTCGCTACTAATTGGAAATAATGATCCAGTGAATTTATATATTATAATTCTAAATATTTATACATTATCGTTGACGCTGCGTTCAAATACCTATACATAAAAAACCGAAGTTAAACTGGATGTTTACAAACAATTTATGAATTCCTTTCGTTTAATGGTAAAAAAATGATTTAAACATGTATAAATCGAACCTATTAAAATAATGTGTAACCGGTTATCTAAAAGAAAGACTTAAAACTTGTCTGTTACACCAAAGTATTTGTAAATTATTTAGAAATGTGTAAAAAAAGTAAACTTATTAAAGAAAAAGCTGCGTCAACTAAATGCGGTTTTCATATACATTTGAACGTGTTGTTACAAAACCTATGGCCTCTACAGAAATGTGCCTAAACATGTAGCTTGTATGACCGTCCACTTGAATAGCTGAATTTTTGTGTGGATTTTGTCAGTTTGTGACCAATATTCAGTAAGGCAGTCGGTGTATGGGCCATAAAAGATTTTACTGTTTTTACCCTGTATTTTGAAAAGGGGTAATTTCGGTTAACTCTGTTTATAGAAGCTGGTTTTATGCTCATTAGTGCAAGTGTACGATCAGCTTTATCTATAACATAATGACTCTTTATTTTTACGCGGAGCGACTGTCGTTTAGAGTTTCTAAACTATATGGTTTTAAAAGAAATTGTTACCCAATTTATTTAGATGAGGGTAAATAATAAAGATGTTTGAGAAATCTATATTTTAATGACTAAATCTATACATAAATTCCGCTCTTTTCGTATACAGTAACTAAATAATATACTTTTCATATATTTTCTTTTACATAATGTTATTTCATATATAACATATTGGCTTGTTGTCATAAATACACGCAACTATATTTATATATTATTAAAGTGCCTTTGAACTTTGATGAATGCCTTATTATTTTAATTATTACATGAGAATAAGTATTCATATTGTATTTGGAATTATCTACGATATTGCATTTTTGTTTTAATTTTTATTATAATTT
The DNA here is from genome assembly GCA_963555695.1 of Dasypolia templi. NCBI lineage: Eukaryota > Metazoa > Arthropoda > Insecta > Lepidoptera > Noctuidae > Dasypolia > Dasypolia templi. Next base: position 2,546,487 of record OY743137.1, on the reverse strand, counting down.
GACCGTAATTTTAATAGTGCCTATTCTTATAAATTAGTATAAATACCATTTGTATGCCTTATTTTTTCGAATTCATATTTTTATTGTGGGGTTGTGTAAAAAGTAGTTGTGATCCCTTTTGATTTTTGACGATGTGAGCATACATAAATAAATTGAGGAGTGATTTTACACGAAAGACCATTACAATATGAACTTTTTGTATTGGCTAAATAAAATTATCTCTTGAAAAGTTAATGAGTTTTACCCCAACTACTTTAAACCAACCCCCTGTATATGTCTGTTAAAAACGTAGAAGTCTGTAAACTTATTGCTGATATTAAATTGTATATTTAAAACTAATTTTGGATTGATTGTACCGATTGATGATCTTCCATTGAACTATTTTTTTGGCCCTTGCGTAAAATACACGCACAGGAAATGCATGTTTTTTTTAATTTTGCCACGTGGATTGATGTAATATTTTAATACACCTAATGTAATGAGGTTTAATCTTGCAAAATAAATCATTTTGATGAGATTTTGGATACTTTTAATTTGTTGTCCAATTCCAGAAACAAAATCAATGATTTTATACTGACGTATTTTTCATTAAATGAAATATTAAATCTTTGTTTCGGTGCAATTCAATCTAAAAACTAAAATACTAATAATGGTTATATGTGCGTCTGAATCGTGTGATCTTTGTGACGTCAGAGTGAAATGTAAACTTGTACATAATGTTTTACGACAGTGTGGGCATTGTTAAGTGGTTTTGTTTTTTTAGTTTTGGATTTGACAACCTTTTACAAATATAAATATTATCAATCTGTCTTCTAACCCTTACATAGAAGGAAGGCCATATTAGGATATTGCCATGTTTTATCAAAATTACGTATTTCTATACTTAATTTTGATAAAACATGGCAATATCCATATATAGTACTGTAAAAGAGCCTATTTTTGCAGTGAAAGTTCCAATCTTACATGTTATTATTTATAAGACGTATTGTTTTTGTTAGAAAAGAACACACAATTTTGAATAAACTTTGTATTGTTTAAAAAAAATTCTCGGTCAAAAGCATGAATGAAATAAATAATTTATTACATAAAAATAGTAATTAACTAAACTAAAGGTTTAGAAAAGTTGTCAAATCCAAGAAGTATGTTTGTTTGTTGATTTTGCGAGGTTGATGTACGTGTAGTGTTGTCGGATGTATATGACATGAGTTTTGTGAGTTTTAGGGCTCAGACCACTGGGGCGTAACAATGTTAAATGAAAACACGCACGCTCTTTTGGTAAGATATTTTTTTTATAAGCAAGCAAAATCTCAGGTGTTTTAGAACACTGTACCCATGATTACCACAACTTATCAAATGTGTTGCCAGCTAAAAGGTTGTCAAAATTATTTCATGTTACGCCCCGGAGGACAAGAAGCTTTGTGTACAAAATTGTGAATGTTTTACTTTCGCTCTATTAAATGTAAGATAGATGTAAGCGCATACAAGCCATTGTTCATGTAATTTTTAGTAAATACTTCTCTGTTTAGCAAATAATAAAGTTTCTTTTATTGATATAATTTGTGTTTTTTCATTTACAACTTTGGGTCTTAGCTCAGCAGTGAGACAGAGAAGGGTAAAAAAAATTGCGTGAGTAGATCAGTAAGTTCGGCCTAACTCTGACCTTTAGTTAAAAATGTGCTTGCCGTCATTTTTAAACAATCGGCACACCTCGTAAAACTGGTAAAAACTAGTGTGGAAAATCTACAAAATCAGAAGTGAAACCAACAAAAGTCGACAATTGAATATTACTAATGTTTAACAGTCCGATTAGTTCACGCACGAGGACCACGTCTGATCCAAAAAGTTAATTCTGTCTGCAGAAACAAAACTCACATTACAAAAAAAAATGGAAGAATGACTACATACAACAATATTTATCATAAAGATTTGTAACTTTAGTATAACAAAAAGTTTTTAAATGAAATGTCTTTCTTTTACACCTTTCTAGTATAAACTTCTACTGTTACTATCTTCTACTATCATCTACAATAATAAAATCGTTTATTTATATAAAAGGGACACATTTACAATCGATACCATAACAATTAAAAAGAACACAGTTGCTATATGCCTGAACTAGGTTGAACCTGTGTTTCAGGGTAGAAAGTGCAAAATTACTTAATATAATAAATTAACAATGAGTACAAACTAAAAACTAAATTAAAACTTAGGTAAATAACAGTAAAATAGCATGTTGGTGGATCTATTTGCAGACAACAAGTAGATCTTCTGTGTGTGCATAATCAATGGTTAGTAAATATTTAAGTATTATTTGTTTACAGTTATAATTATTTAATTTATAGATACTTAGTTTTCTATTTAATTTGTTGTACAGAAATGGGCCTAAGAATGTAAAAAATATTTCTACAAAGACATGTTTCGAGGTTGCATTAGATAAGCATACTATGTCATTCCGTCTCTTGTTAGTATTGGTAGCATACAAGGTAATCATAGTGTGCTGTTTTAATACTAAGTGCATAATGAAAAGCTGGCGAACCGTTAGTACCTTGCAGGATTTATATAACAGATCTGTAGGAAAGAGAAAGGGATGGAAGTTTTCTACCTTTAAAATAGCTCTCTGAGCTCTTTCAAGAGCAAGCAAATTAGTTTTTGGTGCGCCACCCCAAGAAGTGATACAGTATTGTATTATAGATTGACATAGGGCCAAATAAACTTGTGTTATTAATTTTGGATCTGAGATTGTTCGCATTAGCTAGGCTTTCAATATGTTTTTTAAAAGAAAGTGTATCGTCCATTATTACCCCAGGTATTTTGTGTTGCTCGTTTTGACGATAAAGGGACATTTACACATGTTGACTGTACGGTTTCGACATTGATGGGCATATAAATGAGGGTTAGTAATGAGTTGAGGCTTGCGCATGGAGAAGTGAATATATTTAGTCTTGTCGGCATTTAATGTTAGTAAATTGCTTTGGAGCCAATTAGTCACAGTATTAAAACCTAGTTGAGCGATTCGAACAGTTCGCTACTGGTTTTACGGTAAATATTAACGCCGTGTCGTCGGTATATGATATAATTTTGCCATCTTTAATATGTAGATTACACAGGTCATTAATATAAATAAGGAATAGCTTGGGACCCATAATACTCCCCTGAGGAACACCAAAACCAGTATTTTTTTGCTCATCGCTCGTAATATTATCTATTCTAACACATTGGTAGCGGCCGTGTAAATAATCAGTAAAAAGTTTCAGCAGCGTTCCCCTTATTCTTATTGTCTCTTATTTATTCAGTAGGATAGAAACAGACAAAACGAGGCTAAATCGAGGAAGACACCCAGGGTCTGGTTTCCTTTGCCGAGTTCTTCTGAAATATAATCAGTCAGGCTATGTACCGCGTCGGCTGTCGATGGTTTGGCTCTAAAACCAAATTGCGCAGGGGATAAGATGTTGTTTTTTTCTAGGTAATTAACTAGTCTACTGTTTATAATTTTCTATAGTATTTTTGAAATTGATGCGAGTAAGGATATTGGCCTATAATTATTAACTACGCCTTTATTTCCCGATTTAAAAATAGGGATTACAACTGCCTTTTTTAGACAACTAGGGAAAATTCCTTTGGAAAGACAGATTCGAAATATATGTGTTAAGGGAGGTACCAAAATCTGCTTAAAGTTTTAAGGATCTTATTGCGTATTATCCCATCCAACTGCACAGAAATCTTTTAGCCCAGAAATAATTCGGATTATTTCATCTTCATCAATGTCTAACATAGCAAAAGATTTCATGTTACGGTTACTGTATGATTTTTTATATCTGGTAGGTCGCAATATTTCGGAATCTGTTCGGCAAGAGTTTTCCCAACATTTACAAATTCTAAAGGTATTAAAAACATCATCAAAATAGCTGCGTATTATAACAAAAGCGGCAGTGTACACCTGTTGGCGATACTTGCCCCGCCATATCTCGCTAAATGTCATAGAAATTTGGCATTAATTAACGAGATACCTAATTATATCGCACCCGCTGCCCGGATCATACATAATATTATTTGACAACATACTGAATAACCTTTCTATCATTTAGCATACCTTTGGGGTTTACAGCAAAAAACTTTTTAAAATGATGCTTGGTTTATAAAAATAAACTTTTAAAATCCAAAAATGGAAAATAAAAAAAATAACATCTCCAGTACCGTGACACATAAGACATGGGTCAATGGGGCCCAACTACCCAATGACCTCACAAGACACTTAAAAATTGTGTCGGTCAATCTACCCTGTCAATAGATATTCCGGTCGAATTAGAGTGAAGCTTTTGTATAGCATTGACACTTCCTGTATAAGTAGTGTTTTTTGTTTTTATTTCTGCTCATTCAATTATTAATGTCTGGGGTAGGAGTACATTGAACTATACATACTTAACATCAATGAAGCAGTATCTTTTATTTTTCGCAAACCGTCGATTGTACCGCTGTCACGCTGCTAAAACCACAAATCAATCTAGAGCAAAAATAGCACGGCATGAGAGATTTCGTACAGTTTCTATCCACTAGATGGCGCTTTACATTTACGTCACGTTTCTGAATCGCGATGTTATGGTTCTCCGCCGTTGAATGACCCTCTTGAATTTCTGATTATAATTCATACTTACCTGGCATAGGGGATACCGTGATCAAGAAGGCGGTTCCCCCAGGGCGAGGCCTTCCCATTGCACTGCGGTTGGGTTGACCCCTGCGATTATCCCTAATGTGGATTAGAGATGGGTTGTAACAGGTTAAACACGATATCTGTTATCACTGGTACTGTTACACAAAAATAACAGATCCAAATATCTGTTATTAAATAACAGCCTGTTATTTTTGGACGGATGATAAATACAAATTTAAATCTCAATTGAACATCGTCTTTGTCTTTGCGTTTTGAATCGAAAATCGTATCCGAAGAAAGACATGGGTAATGTGAAATTATAGAATTACGTAAGTCGGCCGTATGCCAGTTGTAAAAGGCTAGGCAAATTGATTGTTTTTTTTTTTTTTTCGAAATTCCAAACTGAACACTTTCCTTCATACTTAATCGCAGGCATAGGACTGTCAGTTTACTATAAATTTAGGAACTTTAGTACATAATCAGAAATCCCCCCCGACCCTTGCTCGACGAAGTGCCAGCCCGCGCCGTAGCTGAGCCTGTAGCTTTAAATTCCCCGATTAATAATAATCAACTAAACTTGATCCAGCCTGTCCCATCTTGCTGTCCTCCCGTCAGCGACGCCCTAAGCCGAGGTCCGTACCCCACAGGGGGTGCCCTTAGCGAGCGTTCGCTTAATAATATAAGTAGTATTACGCCCCTGGCTGGAGGCTTTGAGTCCGCTTAAGGCAGCCACAGGATAGTCCGGTTAAGTAGTCACGACCTCTCAAGGTCAACTACGAGATGCCATACACAAAAAAAAAAAAAAAAAAAAACATAATCAGAAATTGATTACGTTTCTCAAACTGGCGTAGTTAAAAGTGTTCAATTAATTTTATGTACATAACTATTCACATTATCACCTATTGTATATCTACATGACTATTTACAATATCACCTATTCTATATCTACATTTACATTTAATATTTACATATTTGATTAAGAAAGATTAGTTCCTGCAATTTCCTAACTCCTAACCGGGTCCGCCTTTCATTAAGGATATTCCCTGCAGCAGAGAATACCCTTTCGCAAGGAAACGACGAAGCCATTGCGTTAAAATTTTTGTTTACCATTTCACATTTCGTAACAAAGGAAGCAGCAAGGGAAGCAGTGAAAGAAATCAAATTTCAAAAATTCAAAATGACAACAAATAAACCAGCCAAATTACCTTCAATTGAATATCATCTTTAAATCTATTGAAATAAAGTCGTACATATTTGGGAAATTTTGCTACCAATACCGTCAAACCAAAGATAATATAGATAAAAGGTATCCTTAGACGGACATTATAATAGTTTTGGTTGCATCCCTTTCCAAAATAATGTAGAACAAAATATATTTTTATGTCATCAATATCAAACAAACCAAGAAAATTACTCATAATAAAATATAATTGATCATCAAAAAATCGTAAATACCTGGAACATTTTGCCGCCAACCTAATAAAGGAATTCGGATACGATCACATTTTTTTTGGTTGCATCACAAATTGCCATAAAGAAAATTGAATAAAATTTTATTTAATTTTTTATAATGGTCACTGGTCAGTAACAGGTCAGGTAACAAGTAACACGGCCTAATTTAGGAGTCACTTTTTTGTAAATGATCGTTCTTGTTAGACCACCAACTATATTTTAGGGATAATAAATACTAAGTGCTTCTCTTTTTAGCGCAGTTGAACCGCTTTAGTAAGAGTGAGAAGTAAACTTATTTTGAAATAAATAATAGGTGTTTCTCTTTTTAGCAAGGGTCATTCTTTGATGAGGGAGAGAGAAAAATTGATAACCCTGTTATTTTCCTTCCTTTGTGTGAGTGTGTATGAAAATAACAGCCGTGGTAACAGTCTGTGTGGGTGGACTTATTTATTGAAATAACAGATTTAACAGCCGATATTTTGAGTAACAGATAAGCTATATTGGTAGGAACAATTGTTATTTGTTATTTTTAAATATCTGTTATTTCTATCTGTTACGATAAATACGCCTCACCCCTAATGTGGATAACTCGGATGCGTTATTTTTGGTAGTGGGGACTGCGTACGCGCCGTCCCCCTCAGAATTATCTTTAAAGATGTCTTGTTACAGGTTAACCTGGTTAACCACTGTATATATTTGTTATCACTGGTACTGTTACACAAAAATAACAGCCTGTTATTTTTGTACAGGCCTCTCTCCACTCCTTCCATCTTGCGCGACCCTGCGCGTCCTCTTTCCAGATCCGATGATAAATTGTATTTAAATCTCAATTGAATATCGTCTTTGTCTTTTCGTTGTAACTCTAAAATCGTATCAGAAGAAAGACGGGGTAATGTGAAATTATAGAAATACGTAAGTTGAAAAAGGCTAGGCAGATTGATTGTTTTATCTTTTTGTAAATTCCATACTGAACACTTCCTTCATACTTTATCGCAGGCGTAGGACTGTCAGTTTACTTATATACTACATAATCAGAAATTGATAAGGTTTCTCAAACAAAAGTTTTCAATTCATTTTATGTAAATAACTATTCACATTATCACCTATTGTATATCTACATGACTATTTACAGTATCACTTATCAGAAAGAAATCAAAAATGTCAAAAAACAAACCAGCTTAATTACTTTCAATTGAATATCATCTTTATTCCTACTACAATAAAGTCGTACATGTACAAAGTGGTCACTGGTCAGTAGCAGGTCAGGTAACAAGTAACACGGTCTAATTTAGGAATCACTTTTTTGAAAATGTTCGTTCTTGTTAGACCACCAACTAGATTTTAAGGATAATAAATACTAAGTGCTTCTCTCTTTAGCGCAGTTTAACCGCTTTAGTCAGTGAGAAGTAAACATATTTTTATTATTAACAAGGGTCATTCTTTGATGAGGAAGAGAGAGAAATTGATAACCCTGTTATTTTTCCTTCCTTTGTGTGAGTGTGTATGAAAATGATAGCCGTGGTAACAGTCTGTGTAGGTGGACTGATTTATTGAATAACAGATTATCAGTAACAGCCGTGGTAAGTCTGCATGGGTCAGTTATTTTAAGTAAACGATAAGCTATATTGGTAGGAACATTTATTATTTGTTATTTTTAAATATCTGTTAATTATATCTGTTACGATAAATACGCCTCACCTCTTATACTCTTGTCTTGTCGTCCTATTTAAATATAATAATTTATGTAAATGCAATCGCTGACTTCCTGAATTAAACGTTTCTATCTGTGATTTAAGTTAGCCCTTTTTACATTTTGACCAGAAAAACTCACGATGGCCTATCTCTTTTTATTTAGTTTAGTTTCTCTATGGCCTTTCTCGTGTGGTACCCTCTTGATTAATCCATATCCATAATATCTTGTCCCCATACGACTTGTCTCTCCTGTCGCTTGTCATTAATTTACGAACATACTTATGTAACTTAAACAAGGACACTACATTTATTATTTTTATTAGGGGAACCATGATCAAAGGACAATTGCTCCAATATTATAGAACATTGTCTAATCTTAGTTTAAGAAAAATGGTGTTGTTTACATTGCCATAAAGTAACAGTTTGACACAGGAAGAAAATAACTTAAGATATGAAATCAATTTGACATTGCATAATTGGACATTCAATTATAATCTATTTCATTTAATTGATACCAACAATTATGTTGGTAATCATTTGTATTTGACAAAACATATGTATAATAAATTATTATAAGGTGTCGCTATCATATTTATTTTCTATTACAGCTATGAATTTGGCTAAACAACTTGCTTCTTTTGTCTTTTGAGCAATGCAATGACATGTTATAGGTGCTATTCTGCCAATAATTTGATAACAAAGATATCACTTTTAATCCAAAAACTACTAATCGTTTTTAAACATTTTAAACTAAACTTTTGAGTATTTTACCACTTGTCTACTAATGATGTTCTAATCAACAATATAATGCGTTTTTATAATTGTATTGCACACAGTTTGATAACACTTTAATTCCAAAGACATTTTCGGTTATTAGTAACGCTCTCTTCAGTGACTGTGCCACCATTGGTAGGTATACACAAAAGTAGAAAACGACTTTGTGAGTTGTGCGATGAACGGACTTGTATAAACACTGCTGAATTTAATTTATATTTTAAGTCATTCAAAATTATTTCACAAAGTTTGTTGTTTGGCCAAGTCAAGTTACTTGAGTTCAAAAATTAAAAATATTGTATTGGAATTACGCGGGAGTCGTGCGGTCCATGGCTCTTTACGGGGCACCGGTGTGGGCGCGTTCTCTGAGGCGCCGACCAGCCCGCCGGTTGAACGCGTCCCAAAGGGTCATGGCCGTCCGGCTGGTCCGGGGATACCGCAGGGTCTCCTGCGAGGCGGCGAGCCTCCTTGCCGCCATGGGATCTGGAGGCAAAAGCCCTCGCGCACGTATGGGAATGGCGCGAGGAGGCAAAACGCCGGGGTGTAACTCCGCTGCCGCGAGAAATCACGGTACAGCGGACAGAGCTCCGGCGGGATCTCATGGCGACGTGGAGGGTGCGGTTGTCGCAACCCAGTGCTGGGCACGCCACAATTGCGGCGGTAAGTCCCCTCTTTGAGGAGTGGTTGGAGTGGCGCCACGGCGTCCTCACCTTCCGCACGCCGCTTCAGTGACTTGCACCGTACTTACTATGCCAAACCACTCTCACTTACAATAAAAAATCATCTAAAGCCAAATTCACAGTATAAACTTATAAACATAGTATAATACAGGTTATAAGTTTTTGCAAATAAAGATAAACTAATAACCGCATAATAACGTTAGATTAACGGTATCCAATATTACTAATAAAGTGGGTTGGTACGGTTACTAATGAATATGAGCTTCTTTGAGAATATAACCTTTCGAAGGAACCGATCTCGCACAGTGTCAGAAACAATAACAGAGGCCGAATCTAGTAATTCAACAATAGATGGCAGCACCAACAGCTTGCTTAACATCTCGTTTGAAGATAACGACGAAAAACGGAAGTTGAGACAACAAATAGAGGAATTACAGACGGAATTATGTACAGCACACGAAGAAATAAACAATTTGTCTATAGAGAACACGGAACTCAAAAAAACTATTTACGACATGAAAAATAAGCATGAAATCGTTAACAAAGCGACGAAAAAGCTAACGAGCGAAGTGAGCACCCCTAAGAAAGTAAAAATAAATAGAACACCTCGCCGTACTTGTAATGACGACCATAAACCAAAATTACTATTGGATAGCGAGAAACACAGGTTAGAACTCTTTAACTCACCATTGAAATCATGTTCTGCTCAGGCCGCACCATCAGATGTTACTCTGATGAGTGAACCGGTTCACCATAAATAGAACTAGAAAATCCTAAACTGTGCATTATAAGTAGCAATAAAACTAATGACATTTTGACAATCGCAGAAAGAACGTTCCCAAAATGTCAAATATGTCACTTCTTAACACCAAACTGTGGACTCGTGAAGCTTTTAACTGACATTGAGGTAAAAGTTAAGAACTATACGTTGAGTGACTACTGTCTGATTTTCATCGGTGAAGAAGATTTTCGGCGCACAAATAACTACTATGACCTTGTAATTAATGTCCGGGAAACTTTATCAAAAATACAACATACAAATATCATACTTTGTCTACCTACCTTTAAATTTAAACATTCTGTTATGTTCAACTGCAGAATTAAAACTTTTGGTAATATGCTATATTTGGATGTATGAACTCATGAATATGCTTACTTATTCGATTCAAATCTAGATTTAACATATGACTATAATATGTTTTCGAAGAGAAATGGGTCACTTAATAACTGTGGTATGAGCAACATCTTTGCAAATTTACGTCGTTTTATGAACTTAGACATTAGCTATGCGAGCAAAATAAACACGCATTATTCACATTACCCTAACTCTAAAGCAAATGCCACCACTAACGACTCTGAGCCAAATGAGCAGTTTTTTCTCGAATAAATATGTTAAAATATTGCATCAGAATATTGCAGGGTTAATAAACAAATCAGATGATCTTTCTGTATGTCTGGATCAACTAGTTGATAAGCAAATAAATGTTGATGTAGTATGCATTACCGAGCACTTCATTATGGAAGGACAGGAGAACCTGTTGTATGTACCAAATTATTTTTTAGCAGCGTATTATTGCAGAAAGGGGAAAAAAGGGGTGGATCTTATATTCTTGTAAAAAACGGGTAAAAATGGAAAGAACTCCCTAAAATAGCGAAACTTTCATTTCCGGGTGTATTTGAGGGCTGTGCCATTGAGCTTATTAGCTATAAGTTGATTGTTGTTTGTATTTATAGAGTACCAAATGTAAATAATTTAAATGATTGTTTGTATAAGCTTGAGGCACTTCTACAGGAGATATCAAATACCAGCTGCAAGAATATTGCAATCGCTGGAGATTTTAATATTGATGTACTAAAGTCGAATAGGATTACGGCTACGCTTGAATGTCTACTATTAAGTTTTAATTTAACACTGGAATTTAGACAGCCGACTCGCATGGCCAGCCAGACATGTATAGACAACTTTGCGCACAATTATAATAAGTCATGTAAAAGCGAAGTAATAGAGTTTGCTCTATCAGATCACACAGCGCAGCTGCTTCAATGCCCCGTAAAAAAAGCGTGTTCTATTAACTATTGGTACACGACCAAAAGAGACTATAATACAGATAACATAGCCAAGTTCAAATCCTGTATAAAAAATATTTATTTTTCGGAGATCTACGAGACAAGTGATCCCAATATAGCCTATATAGTGCATTTATCGACACTTTTAAGTTGTTTTATGATTTGTGCTTCCCACCAGAGTAAAAGTTAATATTATAAAAAAACCTAAGTGGCTGTCCAAAGGTGTTAAATTATGCAGCAGAAAGAAAAGACACCTTCTGTGGCAACTGAGGTTAAATCCTAGCCCAGTCAATAAAACCAACTTTAAAAGCTATTGCAAATTGTATAAAAAAATTATAAACCTAACACAAAAGGCACAAAACAATGACAAAATAACCAAAGCCAAAAACATGGCAAAAACTACCTGGCAAATTATAAACCAGAAAAAACACAATATTCCCAGCCAGCATATTTATAAAATTAAATCTAATTATAACAAATCCAAAAATCACTTCTAATACATTTATCAATTACTTCGTTGATAAAATACAGCCAAAATTAATGGACGGGACCCAATCTAAAACAAGTAGGAAAATAGACACAAGAAGGGAGTCAATGTTCATGGCACCTAGCGTACCTGATGATATACATAAAATAATAATGTCACTGAAAAACACAAATAGCGTGGGTTACGATGGCCTCTCTACAAATGTTTTAAAATCTGTAGCTAACCAGATATGTGTACATTTAAGTTACATACTTCTTAGTATAAGTGCTGGCATTTATCCAGATGCTTTAAAAACATCTATTATAAAACCAATATATAAGAAGGAAAATAGAGAGCTAATTGAAAATTATAGGCCAATCTCACTAATTCCGATTATTTCAAAAAAAATTGAGAAGTTTATTTACAAAGAGCTTTACAAATACTTAGAAAAAAACTATATTTTGTGTGAACAACAAAAAGGATTTAGACCCAGAAGAACAATTAATATGGCGATTTTTGATTTTATACAGAATGTCATTAACAATGTAGATAAACGAAACCCAGTCTGCGCCATTTTCTGTGACATGACACAGGCGTTTGATTATGTCCACCATCCTACACTTTTAAAGAAACTCGAAGCCTATGGTCTAATGGGGAATGTTCTAGACCTGTTCCGGTCCTATTTAAATAATAGACGACAAATTACTGAAATTAATAGAATTAATATAGTTAATAAAAAAGACGACATATTTCGATCAGACGAGCGAATAGTTAGTTACGGGGTACCTCAGGGGAGTGTGGTGGGTCCTCTGCTATTTATATTATATGTTAATGACTTACCGGAATGCATTGAACAAACATTGACCCTATTTGCAGATGACAGCACCGTGACAATACCTTCGAAAAGTGTAGATACATACGAAAGTGACATTAATATTTCTTTAAAATCAATTATAATATGGTTAGACGAAAATAACTTAAAAATAAATATAAGCAAAACAAAAATAATGCATTTTAACCAACGCATGCCAGATAAGAGCGATCTTCATGTGCAATATAATAATCACACAGTAAATGATGTAGTAAGTACAAAATTTCTAGGACTAGAAATAGACAAAAAACTTAGTTGGAAACAACACATCGAGACACTCTGCAAAAAACTAAGCACTTCTGCTTAGTTTTAGCTGCATACTTTGTCATCTATTGTAAATCTAGAAGCACTCCTGACTGCATACCATGGTCTAGTCGAATGCCACCTACGATACGGTGTCATTTTTTGGGGCAACTCCACCGAAAGAGAAACTGCATTCAAAGCACAAAAAACATGCATACGGTCCTTTTTAAAGCTACAAACTACTGATAGCTGCGTGCCATATTTTAAACAGAATAAAATATTAACTTTACCATGCATATATATTTTAGAAATGGCAGTGTTTGTAAAGTTAAACCCTGATCGTTTCGACCGCATAGCTGACGTATTGCCACGAAATAGGCGTGATAATAGTAGACTGTGTCTGCCCGGTGCGAGAACGACTTTAATGCGCAAAAGTGTCTGCTACATGGCGGCAGTCATTTACAATAAACTACCAAGGTGTTGGAAAGAATTAAACTTGACGTTATTTTAAAAAAAAACTTCGAAACTTTTTAGTAGACAAAGCGTATTATAGTGTGACGAAATTTTTAATTGAGAAAGGAACTTCTTGAAAACTGATTGTAGGGATTAGAAAATATGACATTTAATACAATTTTTTTTTCTTTTTAATTTATTAATACTATTATTTATTTATTTATTTAGTTGTAATTTAATTTCAATGCGATATTAGTTTGACTGGAAAAGAATGGACAATAATTATTGAAGTACTGCTTAATTCAATTGTAATTATAGTTAGTCACTCTCTTTCTTGACATTGTCTGTTATTATGTACTTATAATTTTTTTGTACTTTTGCATGCCTTCGGGTAAAATATGGGTGTTACTAATTATATTTTTATGTCACCTTGTCTTGTACCCATATTTGCAAAAATAAATATCTCTCTCTCTCTCTCTCTCTCTCCGCCGGACACTGTTGTTTCGGGAGGTTCCTGTTTCGCATAAGGCGGGAGGAAACGCCCGGCTCTCACCATTGTGTGGATCGCCCGGAGGACACGGTGGAGCATACGGTGGAGGTCTGCCCAGCTTGGGCGGGGCACCGCAGTGTCCTCGCGGAGGCGATCGGCGGCGGCGATCTCTCGCGTCCGGCCCTGGTCCAGGCCATGGTACGGAGCGAGAGGGAATGGAAAGCAGTCACCTCCTCCTGCGAAGCAGTAATGCTTGCGAAGGAGGAGGCGGAGCGCGTGAGGGAGAGAGCCTTGCGCCCTCACGCCCCCACTAGCCACCGCAGGAGACGCCCTGGGCGTCGGGAGTCACCTGCAGATTCCCGGCCACCGTAGACGCAGGCTTGCGGACGGTGAGCAACGGGTAGCTCGCCGTCCGGTAAGGACCAGGCCCGGGTCGACGGCGCGTGATGAGATGACATGTCAGCACAAAATGACGGGGTCCGATAGGGCCGACGCCTCAGGGTCGCGGGTAATTCGAAAAGAGATAACCGTGGCCCTGGCACAGGCAACTGAAGGAACACGGGTGGGTCAGTAAAAGTCTGACACGCCCTCCCGCTCCACCCAGAGCAGGAGAAGTCATTTGATGATTTCTCACCCAAAAAAAAAAAAGTTGTAATTCAAGTGAACTAGATTTGGGTCTTATACTTTGGCAATTCCATTGTATAATATTTAATTGCATATAAATATTTTTATCAGCCATTTCCAACAAATAAATCGAATAACGAATCAATAGATAAGCTACTTAGAATTTTATGTGTCAGCCACGCTGAAAATATGGAAATTGATTGCTGGATTTTGATCTGAAGGGATCTTTGCTTTGTATTATTTGCATTTTTGATCTTATAAAATGCTAAAAGTTTAGATTATGGGAAGACCTATTATCAGAATGATTGTCTTTATGTAAATAAGGTGCTGTATTTTTTTTCTGGAAAAATCTGAAGATTCGGAAACTTGATGCCATATCATGTCTTCGGCAGGCGTAGGAGTCACTGGATTATGTTTCTTTAAATTACGTTTCGGCATAGGCTTACTTGGCTGATTAGCTGTGGATGTACCTGGGCAGTCCACTTGGGAGGCAGTATCGACATTTTCGTCAATCGGAAATTGCATAGATACTGCGCAATAATAATTATATTTGTGGCACTCACTATAGAAGTCTGTTCGACTTCAGGCATCGGTTCAGAAACCACTTGTGGAACAGTTTTAGTGGAGGGAGGAACGTATATTGTAAGGGCTTACCTGTAGGTGCAGTTAAATTCTGACATTAAATCCCTAATTAAACTAAACTTAATTAAAACTAAACTAATTCTATAAATCTAGCCACTGGCAATATGATGCATCTTTAGCAATCGTGCTAAAGCGAACTGTTTTGGCAAAGGTTCTTTACAAGTCACGCATACCTGTATCGTCTCTTTTTCCCCCCTCACAAAATCTTAGTTTGTTTCGTCCTCTATTAATTACGGTCCATCCTTCTTCAGAAGAGTTTTCATCCCTTTCTTTTCTTTTCTCTCTTTTTGACTCAGCGTCATCCTTTTGTGTATTGTCCTACAATTCCATATTTCTACTATTGATTTGATTCACACATGTGAACAAAGCAACAGCTGTATATGAAGCTACATAATTATGAAGGTACCTATGGAGAAGAACGGGCAAGAAACTCCATCGACACTCTTTTAAATAACATTGTTACAGAAAATAAGTATTCGGAAATATTAAAAAAAAAAGCCGTGGCGGCCAAGAGATGACCAGTCCCCACTGACGGCGCCCGTTCACGAACATGACGTATGGATCAGCACCAATGCAGCACCATGGAATATCATTAATAGCAAAACGGGAAGGTCATGCAACCGAAGTAGTGACTACAGCCTGACAAGGTAAATAGCGCCCTTGCTAAAGTAGTTAACTGGTTTAATGTTAATAACCTACTTCTTAACGATAAAACAAATAAATGCATTAAGTTTGCGATACCTCATGCTAGACAAATAGAAACTAGTGTTCTTATTAAGGGTGAAGAGTTGAAACCCGAAAATACCAAATAATTACCTTAGGCATAACTTTGGATGCCAAGCTTCAATGGGGCCCCCTTAAAGATAAATTATCAAAAAAGCTAAGCTCTGCAACATACGCCGTTGCAAATCGTAATTTTACTGATTTAGTGACAGCCCGTTTAGTACACTTTAGTTATTTTCATAGTGTGATGTCATCCGGTATTCTTTTGTGGGGGAAATGACGTCGATATTCAGAAAATTTTTGTGTTACATAAAAGGGCAATTCGTTCGATTTATAAATTAAGTCCCAGACACTCCCTCAGAGAAAAATTTAAGGCGATTATTATAATGACTGTGCCTTCTCAGTATATTTATAAACAGCCTTTGTATGCACATAAGAATATTAATCTATCGGGATAGGCCCTCATCAGCGATATTACACTTGCACTTTGTAAGTAGGCGTGGATTGTCGGGCGAAGAAAATAGAGATACTAGTTACAGCACAATCACTTTATTTCACTCACAATTTCTTATAAAATAATCACCATGAAATAACCTGAAGGCAGAGGTCCGACATATTAAATGAAAGTATGAGATATAGCAGTAACCAACTCTTTTATTCCGACAGCTTGTTAATTAATTAAACAGATCGCGATAATAGCTCTAGGCGCTACAGCAGGCGCACCGGCCCGAGCCTGCCACAAGAATGATCCCCCTCTTCGCTGCGCACTAGCTTACATTAAGTTGCTTGAGAAGTGGGGATAGTGGGAAGGCGAACGTCCCGCTTTGCACAGCGTAACTCGGCCCGCTGTACCTACCGCTAACGGTGACGCCGACAAATCTGTTTAAAAAATACTGTGATTCCATTACATAAATACTAGGAACAAACACAAAGTTTTTTTCCTACTACCAGTAATAATAAACTTCCTAGCCAAATTCGAGACCCAAATTCAACTAAGCCTTAATAAATTCAAATCTTGTATAAAGCGTAAATTATGCCAGAAAGCCTATATAACCTGGCCTGTCAAAGACTATATTGAGGAGAAGAAGGCTTGGCATTGAGCTGCTCCTATGTAACCTGGCCTGTCAAAGACTATATTGAGGAGAAGAAGGCTTGGCATTGAGCTGCTCCTATGTAACCTGGCCTGTCAAAGACTATATTGAGGAGAAGAAGGCTTGGCATTGAGCTGCTCCTATGTAACCTGGCCTGTCAAAGACTATATTGAGGAGAAGAAGGATTGGCATTGAGCTGCTCCTATGTAACCTGGCCTGTCAAAGACTATATTGAGGAGAAGAAGGCTTGGCATTGAGCTGCTCCTATATAACCTGGCCTGTCAAAGACTATATTGAGGAAAAGAAGGCTTGGCATTGAGCTGCTCCTATGTAACCTGGCCTGTCAAAGACTATATTGAGGAGAAGAAGGCTTGGCATTGAGCTGCTCCTATATAACCTGGCCTTTCAAAGACTATATTGAGGAGAAGAAGGCTTGGCATTGAGCTGCTCCTATGTAACCTGGCCTGTCAAAGACTATATAGAGGAGAAGAAGGCTTGGCATTGAGCTGCTCCTATGTAACCTGGCCTGTCAAAGACTATATTGAGGAGAAGAAGGCTTGGCATTGAGCTGCTCCTATATAACCTGGCCTGTCAAAGACTATATTGAGGAGAAGAAGGCTTGACATTGAGCTGCTCCTATGTAACCTGGCCTGTCAAAGACTATATTGAGGAGAAGAAGGCTTGGCATTGAGCTGCTCCTATGTAACCTGGCCTGTCAAAGACTATATTGAGGAGAAGAAGGCTTGGCATTGAGCTGCTCCTATATAACCTGGCCTGTCAAAGACTATATTGAGGAGAAGAAGGCTTGGCATTGAGCTGCTCCTATGAATTTACACAGATAATGTTGATGTTTAATATTATTTTGCTAACTTTTTTACTTTTAGTATGAAATTTTCTATATTTGTACCTTTACATAAACAATGACATGTATTTATAAATTGACTCTATAAAGAATTATATTACTTTAATTTTTGTGAATGTGAGGACTATGTGGGTCATTGTATTTTTCTGCCTCGTTGGTCTAGTGGTCGCAATCGCTACTGCTGAGCATGAGGTCCTGGGTTCGATTCCCAGGTCGGGCAAAGTGTTATTGGGTTTTTCTATCTAGAATTTCTCAGTAGCAGCCAGAGTCTGGATTTGTGCCCGGCTGATGGCAATAGGCTCGCCCCATAACTGGCGAAATGTGGGTGTACTATAGGTACACTTCTGCCCAACCCTTCGGGGAAACAAGGCTTGATGATATGTTATATATTTTTCTTTTTTTATCTCATCATCATTCATCATTTCAGCCCAAAGACGTCCACTGCTGGACATAGGCCTCCCCCAAGCATCGCCACTTTGACCGGTGCTGCGCTTCCCACATCCAGCGGATTCCTGCGGCCTTCACAAGTTCATCGGTCCACACGGTTCGTTTTTAATGATGGTCTGGCTGTTTGAGTTCTTTATGCGGCCTACCCAAATGTCCCCTCTTTGGTAATGCTCGTCGAATCATTGAGCTCCTTAGTTTTGAGTTGAGCTGCACGATGATTGACAAATGCGTGCACTGACTGGACAGGTCCACTCAAATCTGTGTGGTTCTTTCATCAAAAGACCATTTCAGACACCACACGTGATCCTCATACGATCTGACCAAGATTATTTTTAGATTATTTTTATAAAATCAAATCAAATCATTTATTCGTTTGCAAACATGGGTAATTAGTAAATAGGTGTTTTCTTTAACGTTCTCACATTAACAAAATATTACAGAATCTAATAAAAGATAAATAAAATTAAAAACATATATACACCAAATGACATGATTGCCATCCATTTCAACTGTAACAAATCTGAATTAATATCCTGTTCACAAAAACCACTAATAAAGATTGGAAATTAGAATTGTAGGTATGAGAGTAGAGAGAAAGAGAAGATTATGTCAAAGATGTATGTAAAAAATAATAAAAAAGGCTAGTTTAGGTCAATCTGAAATTGGGTATCATAGTTTCATTTTTACTATGTGTATTTATATAATAGAAATCGCTTCTTATTTTGAAAAGTCCTTTAAGTTCGACTTATGAAGCAATGGATTAGCAATATCCTTCAAAATGATTCAGGTTTTGATTGACAGTGTGTTACGCAATGAGGGTGCTGGTATCCCCTCTGCGGACTCAACTGGATGTAAAAAGTTATAGTAGAGCTAAGACGGCAACTGCGAAGGTATCCGAACCGATCCGCTCACAGGAAAGCGCCCTCTATATTTCAAGAACTAACCAAACCTACCTGCGTTATTGGCGAAATGTGGTGTGCCATTTGTGTGGAATACTAAGTTTACCTTTGGTCACATTTGCCGATCCCCTGAGGAATCACAGCTGTAACCGTAGATTTAATGTTCTTGTGTGGTGCTGACATACTGATATTATGCCACTGTGACTTCACTAGAGTATCTAGTGCAGCGTAGCAATACTGAGAAGATTGCGACAGTACATAACAGTGGCCAAGTGATAACTTGTTATGATCGGCAAGGATCATTAGCGCATTAGCCTCTTTTCCTATTTATTCTTACGCCGTTAAAGTAATCATTTATCTTGGAGCTAGGCAGAGAGGCACCACACCGGGTGCCTTTTTTCCTATTTTTTTAATCTTTCCGTCAAAACTTAAGTGAAGTGAGCTAAATGTGAACTGTCATTCCATCTACTTGTTGTTGTTCTTGTCAACACTGTTTACAGCTCACTTCACTTTGATGTTTACGGTGCGATTGTTAAATAATAGATCGGCAAGTCGTACACTGTTTTAACCTCTGCTAAATATGGATAAAGATCTCAATGTCGTAGGGCAAATAAGAGGTTGTCATATTCGTAATCATTGGCGTGGTTCCAAGAGGTTGATACGCTTTGGCCGTATTGATCTTATCGATAGACCGATGAATGATAGGCTGAGGAATGATGTCATAAGGCAACGGTGCGGTTTAAAACATGTAACAAAAAATTTAAAAGAGAATGCTTAGATGGTTTGGTCATGTTGAGAGTATAAATGTAAGGAGACTAACAAAAGGTATGTATAAGGCAAGTGTGAGTGGAAACTCCGGGAGGGAACGCCCTAGGCGGACATATAGGTAATGACCTTCTTGGTGATGTTCTTCAGAAAGGTCAAGTGCGTAGGACTCGCAACCGGCGCGCGTGTATGACCAGATGTATGAACTTAAACGAGGCAAATGAAGTATGTAAGGATCGTAGAAGGTGGCGTTCTGTGGGTTCTGCCTACACCCATGGGAAGAAGGTGAGAGTTTATGTATGTATGAGTAACTGATTTTGCTTCTAACATCTCTTTCTTAAGAGTTGAGGCCTAATTCATAGCCAGAGAAAAACAGGATGACAGTACCGGAGGTCGTTGGGGAGATGCTTGGGGAAGCCAATTTCCAGCAGTGCACGTCTTCAGGGTAAATGATAATAACAGCTGGGGGTAAGGTATCCTCACCATCATAGCTAAGGATGAAACAAAAAAAAATAACTGAAAGGGACGTTCTCTGCGTAAATAGCGGAAATCTGTCACAAAAAAATCCCAAAATAAAAAACTCATTAAAGGCAATTCCAAAACAAACACCTTCCTAATGAAGCATAACACAAAATGTCTTTCTAAGGCAATCAAATAAATTAACAATAGATTACACTAAGAAAATTCGAGGTCTACGCCCAGAGTTTTCACCACATTACGGCTTCAACGCGCGTGCGCCAACGGCCATGACACCGCGCCATTTGTATTCGTCGCACAGATCTCTACGAAACAGTAACCGATAATTGCATATTATTTCACTTGTTACACGTATAGTGTTATGTATGATTTAATGGCACAGTTTTTTTTAGGTTCCTGCTGGTATTGTTGCGACAAAATGACATCGGTGTGGTGTAAGCAAGCCGGCTGATGCGAGTAACATTTTGGTAGTTTTTAACGTTTGTTTGTCAGATTTCGGGAACGATAAATGACTTTATTACTGTAAGTAGGTTTGTACAAACACTTTTAGACGAGATCGGCGTTTCCTATCTGACTCTGAGAAGAAAGGACGAAACAAACTCAGAGGTCACAGTCTCTTTTAAAGTCCAGACATAATCTTGGTCAGATCATGTGAAGACCATGTAGATTGGTGTCTGAAATGGTCTTTTGAGGAAAGAACCACACAAAATGAGTGGACCTGTCCAGTCAGTGCACTCATTTGACAGTAATCATGCAGCTCAACACAGAACTTAAGGAGCTCAACGATCAAACCTCAAAACGCTCAAATCTTTGAAAATATTGACATTTCCGTCATTCTATATATATTGGAAACGGCTTTGTTTGTGAAAAAGAATCCACATCTATTTCAAAAATTGTCAGCATGACTGCTGACTCCATATGTAAATCAATTGTGTCAAGTGAAATATAAAATTACATTAATACAAAATAGTTCTTTTGGTATTGCCCCCCCATTTATAATGAAGTACCTACCTAATATTATAAAAATACGACTTTATTGAAATTTAAAAGGTCACTAAACAAAATATTAATTGAAAAAAAATATTACACAATTGAGACATCCTTAGTGATGAATCACTGACTGATTGACATGCTACTATTCCATTTGACATTTCTATTTTATTATATTTTTTTTTACTTAAAATATCAACATCTGACATTTCTGTATTATTTTGACATTTATCCCTTATTAACTGTAATTCAAACGATTTGACATTTTTGTATTAATGGCATTTTTAATTTAATTGAAACGATTTGACATAATAAATGTAAAACCTTGTCACAAGCTTACTACGGCTTCACTTTGCATTAAATTTTAGTACTTAGTTGTTTTTTTTTGGGTTTCGTCGCGCTACAACTTATACCTAGTTAGTTGTTGCCATTTCTTTCTCAAAATTTGCCTCAACACCCTGCAATAAATAATTAATAATAAGTACCACCAAGCTTTACCGACGCATAAGGATCGTTGAACGCAATGAGTCATTTAAAGCGTCGGAATTGCACACGGAAGTACTCTCACTGTCCTTGTCACCGATGACATGTAGATATTTGCTCTTTGGTTTTACTTTTATGTTCTGAGAAGATAGTTTGACAGCGTAAATGCGTATTAAATTGTTTTACTTTTTTATGATCTTGTGAATAATACCTACCTAGGTAGTTGCCAAATGAATGAGTCAAGTCAAACCAAGGACAAAATGTAAATACTTAAAGGGACTCCAGCACCTAAACGCAAGCTTTGTAATGCCTAAAAGTATATATGATCCACTGCAGTAAACAAAATCAGAAAAAATTATGATATTCTTCAGGAAAAATCCTAGTTACATAGTGTGTTGAAAACATAATACAACTTATTTGATGCGATAGTAAAAAATCACGAAGATACCTCAAAAAAATCTTTTTACGGTTAAAAACATTTAATATACATGCAATCATTCTGATGTTTTCTCAGATTATTCTACAAGCAACATATTAACGTAATACTGTTTTATTTTTTTGTCCAATCAATAGATTTGTTGTAAATAGATAATTGCTTCATTTTTTGCAATAAATTACCAGCGTTGTGTCATTGCGCATCTTTTTCTTTTCTATGCAGTCTGTCAGTGACCGCGCTAAACTCTTGTCAGCCTCGTATGTAGTTTTACCTGTAATAAATGAATAAGATCATTAAGATCTCGATTTTTTTTCCGGTTCAGTGGTTAGGTACCTATGAGTCAAGTCGATGGTGGAAAACATGATCGCTCATCTGACCTTTCGGTTTCAAAGATCTACCAGAAAGGGTACCTCACTAACTATCAGGAACACCCAGTTGGTACCTAGAAACTGAAGAGATATGAGGAACAGGGTGTAAAGTTCACTCATACTCTTTCGAAAAAGGAGGATCCTCCGACCAGATGGATGTCGTATTTGGTGGGCAACTGCCCGACGATTGATGTCGGGCAGTTGTATATATATATATGCTAGCTGCGCGGTAAACTCTGATTGCGCGATGCAGATCAGATGCAGAGAGATGTGATGCGTAATTCGCATGTAGCGGTGTAGATGCCGTTACAAAACGTAAAAAAATGGAGACGTGGAGTATCAGTCAGCCTAAGTCATCATTGTCAACATTGATTGAAGAAGTAAAATTTGTAGAGAGCGGTGGTTGTAGGTCGTGAGGCACTTTGTGTATTTAATTTCATCACCACTGCTCTTAAAACGGTGAAGGAAAACTCCGTCCGTCCGAAGGAAACCGACATGTCCCAGAACCAAAAAATCGAAGACATCCTGCTACCGGCACTGGGCCCGCATGGTGGATTAAGGCCCGCTCCCTCTCACAGAGAAGAGGCCTGTGTCCCCGCAGTGGGAACGTTTTAGGCTGATTATGCTTAGGATTTTTTTTTGTTTGTCTGTTTGTTTTTTTTGGTAGGGGGTATTCTCTAAAACTACCTGTCCGATTTGAAAAATAATTTTTGCATTTGATAGTCATATTTTTGAGTAAGGTTATGTAACATCGCACTACTACTCTTAGGAGCCGTGCAGAAATAAAAAAAGTCTGAGAGTACGCTAATCGAAAACTTGTTGGGACGGGGGTACAATAAATTTCACGCGGACGATGTCGCGGACAGAAGCTAGTTAGGATTATAACTTAGTTCCGGTCATATTTACATAACCGTTTCTTCATGGGTGTCTGTCTACCTTGCGAGTTACAGAAAGGATTATAATAGGTCTGCTTATACCTACTTCGGTATCTACGTAGGCATAATCTGAGGTAACTTCAGATACGGAAGGACCTGAGGGCCTAGACAAAGTAACATTCGATTAGCGATGACGCTAGTAGAAAAGCAAAAAATATACGTGACATTTCGATAGCTTATGTCAACCACAGACATATAAAGAGTAGCAGACGAAACATTAATCTCCAGTTATATTTGTATGACATGATTCTTTATCCTTTTCTTGCTCAGCGACAAGTCCTAAATAGTATCTCGTTCGGTACCTGTTCTTACACTGACTCATACATAGACAAAATTTGCGCGCCACCATATTGATAAGCAACATCATCTGCAATTTATGAATGAACGAATGCACAGTAACAAATTGATCTCATAGAAATCATCTTAATAAATGAGTTATTCCAAAAAAAGTATAACAAAAATAAATAAAATTCATTCACTTCATTATTTTATTTCAAAATTCCTGATATTTTCATAAACTAGCTTGTATGCTTACCGACACCTTAACTCTGGGGCCAGTTCTTTTTATCGGATGCTGATCTCGGTATGTGTATATATCCCGTCAAGCACGTCGTCAAAAAAAAAAGAGTGGACTGTTGCCAATCGTCCTCTTAAAATACTCCCTAAGTCGCTTTTTACAATAACCACTGTATTAGATGGATGGTTCTATTTGTTAGGACTTTATTGACAAGTACTCTAACACTTTTTATACCCAGAAAATATCGATTTTCGTGGATTTTCGTGCTGCACCCAGCCAACATGTTGCGGCGAGTGCCCTGCGTTCCCTCTCTATATCTAGATGGTCCTTAAGGTCGTCGGAAAGAAAGTGACCTAGGTATTTAAACGTTGATACGTCGTTTCTAAGAAGGTCGGGTCCCACTTCACGACATTTGCCGCCGACCTTATAGACCATGTATTCACATTTTTTTTTACATTATAAATTAATCCCTGTGAGGCAGCGTAGGCTTTCTGCCTAGCCCAATTTGAAGTTTGTTTGTCCTAGAAAAGGCTACAAGATTTCTAGTAGGTACACTTTGTTGCGGTCTACTTAGTTGGTAGCTATTGTCTGAGCGCAGGGATTTTGGGTTCAAACCCTGGATGTTAAAATTGTTAGGTAATAGGTTTCTCTATCAAACACATTCACAGTGGCTGCCTAGGCTCTAATCAAATCAAATCAAAACATTTTATTTTATGTAAACCTACATGGGCACTTATGAAATGTCAGAATGTAGGTGCACGGTTCCAATTGGTCGTTTACTATGGAGAAGAGTCGACGAGAAACTCCACGGTAACTCTTTTAAAATAATTGGCTTTTACAATGTTTTCAAATAACAGTGTTAGTCGGTATCGGAGGACAGATGTAGGCCTGTCAACAAGTACCAGGTATCTGTAACGTTCTCCAATTCACAAATCAAAATTATAAAAAATCTTCTACATGATTGTCATTTCAACCGTAACAAATCTATATTAAAATCCTGTCCACAAAAGCAGCAGACGAGCAGTGGTGGCCCAATGGTAACGGCCGCGACTTACGAGTCTTTTGTGTAAATTATTTCATCACCACTGCTCTCAAAACGGTGAAGGAAAACATCGTTAGGAAACCGGCTGGTATGTCTTAGAACCGAACTGGCCCGCACTGGGCCCGCTCCCTTTAACAGAGAGGAGGCCTGTGCCCCAGCAGTGGGAACATAATAGGCTGATTATGTGTATATGGTGTATTCTAGTCTCCGGTTATGGCTAGCCCCTTAGCATGCACGCCTAGTTTGACCGCGTTTTGTCGACGAAAGAATAGAGAAAATGACACATAGAATATACAAAAGACACATATAATAGACAAAATGACATATAGAATAGACAACATGACACATATAATAGACATAATGACAGATAGAATAGACACAATTCTATTGTTCATTTTTCATTTTGTCTATTTTTCCGTCGACAAAGGCGTTTTTATTTTGGTTAAGCTAAGCGTGCTGCTAGATAGACTTAAACCTGCCATACACACAATACTTTCCTCTTCGAGAAATAATAAGATGTGTTACGTGTTAAATGATAATGATGAATGATTTTATTTCTGTATGTAGGTTTGTACAGACACTTTTACACGTCAATCATATTTTAAAAACTAGATGAGGTCGGCGTTTCCTATCTGACTACTCTGAGATGAAAGCCCGAAAGTAACTCAGAGGACACAGTCTCTTTTAAAGACAGACATAATCTTGGTCAGATCATGTGAAGACCATGTAGATTGGTGCCTGAAATGGTATTTAGAGGAAATAACTACACAGATTGAGTGGACCTATCCAGTCAGTGCACGCACTTGTCAGTAATCATACAGCTCAACTCAAAACCGGAGCTCAACGATTCGACGAACATTACCAAAGAAAGGACCTTTGGGTAGGTCGCATAAATTTATCAAACTACAAACATTAAAAAAGATACATTGTCTTCACATTCACAATAATTTAAAAATATTTTGTTTCTCTACCACAAGCAAAATAAATAAATAAACACGTTTGTACATCTGCACGTCATTCAATTTGTCTGCGAAGTGGAGTGGAACGGTGACACTACCTACTTGCAATAAGTTGGTATAATTTATGATACTAGAAATCTTACTAAATTATATATTTTTGATAGTGAGCCTACCCACATACCTACAAAAATCTAAGTAACCCTACGTGTTATTTAAGACTTTTAATTTAACTTATTGTAACTGAGTAATAAATCTGGGGGCTATGTTTTATTCAGACTAACTTATGCATGCTAAACATGATGAACTTAAAATAATTACATTTGAAAAAAAAAACACTACAAAAAGTCCATTTCTGTCCGTTGTGTTCCAAAAATATTCAAATACACTACTCCGAACATTTCCTATCATAACAGGATCTTTAATAAAAGAAAATTATTAATGGCTCGTACAACACAATCGCCCACGCCATATTAAATGAAATCCAGTCACTGGAATGCGCGAGTTTGTTTGTGCGCGTACGCATACATTGCGAGCAATTGCGGCGATCTTAGATGCTTTACTATTCGGGGAGCTGTTGTACAAGTTGCTTGGTATCTTGGCCTGGAAAACAAACCAGCATTTCAAGCTTCAATTATGTTACCACAAAGTTTCTGAAGCTGTATATTGGAGATTTCATAGCTTTATTTATTTATTTATTTAAACTTTTCGAACCCAAAGAGGTACAAAGGCGGACTTAATGCCTTAGGCATTCTCTACCAGTCAACCAAGGGTGGTGAAGAGATTAGATGGCAGGTGCTTTAATTGAAGGGGACGATGATGGAAGAAAAATGACTTAAAAATAAAATAATATAACTTGTGAAGTGTGATGTAAAATAGATATTGTGTAACTTATAATACACATACATACATATTAAAAAAGTATATACTTACAATACATATATAAATATATATATATATATATATATATAAATTTAATGGTGAAAGGTGTTGAGCCGACTCTACGCTATTTGTTCCGAAAATAACTCTGCAATTTCCGCTTAAATGCATACCGACTGGTGGCCGTCCTGATATCAAGAGGAAGCGCATTCCAAAGAAGAATGGACTGAATATGAAAGGAAGAATGAACAAAGTCAGAAGTATGAGAAGGACATAGCAGGAGAAGATTGTTGGAAGAACGCAGTTCCTTAGCGTGAGATGAACATAGATATTGGAAGTGAGACATAAGATAAGAAGGAGGAGTGGGAGAGTTGAGAAGAGAGAAAAGTGTAGTCAAAGCGCGCAAACTTCTTCTTTGGCGAATGGACATCCATTTGAGCTCAGACCTATAGCTCGACACATGGTCATATTTTCTGAGGTTGAAAATGATCCGGATACAATTGTTGAGCAATCTGTCGAGCTTATCCAAAAAAACCGCATTCAAGTCAAAGTAGCACACGTCACCATAGTCGATGATAGGGAAAATCAAAGTCTGCACGAGCATGGTTTTCGTCTTACCGGGTAAAAAGTTTCTCAGACGATACAGGGATCGCAGAGTACCGTTGACCCTTTGGCTAACACTAGAGACCTGGCGTTGCCAGCTTAGTGTCGAGTCAAGATGCAAACCGAGATCTTTCACAGTAGGGGTAATGGGGATGGCGATACCATTGAAAATAAGAGGAGGAAGAGAACTGAGCACCACCCTACCCATCATGAGTGAGCTTCCAATTAGAATGGCCTGACACTTTGAGGGGTTTACTAACACCCCAAAACGATCAGACCACTCTCTAATAGCATCTAAGTCTCGATTTACATCAACTATAGCGTCCGACAAACTTTCCACCCGCTCAGATGTATACAATTGAAGGTCATCAGCATAGAGATGATACGAACACCGAAGACAGTGAGTTATAAAATTAATGAAGATGTATGAAAATATCAAAGGAGAAATAATACCGCCTTGTGGAACACCAGCATTCAGGTCATGCCAACTCGACGAGGTCTCATCAACGCGAACCGACTGCTGACGTCCCCGAAGATAAGAAGAGAACCATTCCAAAGCCTCGGACGAAACCATAAGATGAGAGAGGATAGAAAGGAGGATATCGTGGCTGACGGCATTAAAGGCATTGGAGAAATCAATTAACACCAGAACGGTAACCTTGGTATCCTCCATAGCTTCTCTAATGTCACCAGTCACTTTAAGGAGAGCGGAGGCTGTACTGTGCCCTGGTCTGAATCCAGACTGAAAAGAGCTAACAAGTTTATTCCGGTGAATAAACCCCGTAAACTGCTTGTGTACGCAGGCCTCAAGCACTTTAGAAAGGAATGGGAGAATGGAAATGGGTCGAAAATGACTGGGAAGGCAGGGATTTGAAATTTTTGGGAGAGGGCGGACATAGGCCATACGCCATAGGGAAGGGAATTGTCCGGAATCAAGAGAAAAGTTGATAATATGGGTAATCGGAGAGACAAGGCTATCCAGGATCCAAACAACCATATTACGACTGATGCCGTCACAGCCCACAGCCTTGGATTTAATGGACAGGATGAACTTTTTAATTTCGTCCATAGTGACCGGAGAGAAGTGAAATGGTTCTATGATGGGACTAGCTAGGCCAGAAATGAAATCGACCGTCTTGGACAACATTTGGGAATCCAAATGACAAGTGGTTGTAAAATGACGGTTGATATCATCAAGGCCAATTGTATTAGGAAAATCCACATGACGTGGTCTGCCGATACCAAGAGTACCAAGAAACTTTCAGATATCAGCAGGTGAAGTCGAAGATATGTTCTCGAGAATATGGCGGCGTTTAGCGTTGCGTATCATCTGATTACACCGATTTCTAGCAGCTTTAAAAAAGCTCCGATTTTCTGCACTGCGATCCTTTTTAAATTTAAATTAAATAGCTTTTCACCTGCTGAACCTGGATAAGATAAGATAAGATAAGATGTATTTATTTGCTCAAACATATGTACATATAAAAGATACAGAAATGCATGCAGGATATCATAAAAAATAAATAGTTTCAGAAATGTTTGCCACATAGTTTTACGTGAAAATACCTTACCTTTGTGGCTCATGATTAACGCTGCTGAGTCTCGTAGAATTTCAATAAATCTCAATGAGAGGCGTGAGAAAGAAACTAACTCACTACCAAGAAACAACTCACTACCAACGATAAATGTAGAAATTTTACAAGGGGTAACAAAATGGGCGGTCTTATCGCTAAAATGCGATCTTTTTCGGACAACCTTTGGATGGATTGAAGGCAGAAGAAGAGACAATGCTGCTGGGAGTCATCTTCTGCCTACAGCAGTCTACTGCTGGACATAGGCCTTTAAAGGTGGACGAAGATACGTACCTCCTTACTGTCAAATCTACTCACGTGCTTTGCAGAATTCCAAGCAGTTTCAATGTTAAATGAGCCGGCACCTTCCAGTACTCATTGTACTCGTAGGTAATATAACAATGCCACATTGTGTTAGTTCTTACATCTGTCCAAATGATGACTGCATCAGTATCACATGATAATGGCAATTTTATTACACCATACTGCAGAACACGTAACGGTCACGTGTGTTATGTATTTTGGTCTATGACTAAAGATCCTTCTAACATTTGTTATAATTTCGTAGAGATTCTTAAAATTGGTCCTCCTTCTCGGATAAAAGGAGTAGCACGGCTTATTGGCAATAATAATCGACAATTTCCAACATTTACTTTCAGAAATATTTCTCATATCTTTTATTAGGTTTTTCAGTATCAATAAATTGGACCTTTGTTTAAATTTAAATGGAGGGAGCTTTTATGGACTTTTATCTACATTCATGGGTGAAATTTGTAACTTTGCAAGAACCGTAACCTAAGCTCGAGCTAAGCATAGGTATCCTTAAAAAAATCATGCATATCATTATGTAATAACGTTTTATACAATCTTGTTTTAAATAAGATACCGATAGTACCAATCAAGTGCACACTCGCACGCCAGCTCCTACACTACGTACTCGAAGAGAGACAGGTCTTGTTGTACTTGGCCTTGCTGTACGTGTGTCTACAACTCGTCGTGGGGGCTCCGAAGGACTCATTTAAAATATTATTATTATACTTACGAATGATCATTCAACGAAAGGACTTCCTACATTTTTTTGTAATAAATTCTTAGTTGTCATCTTGACGTTCATACTAATGTTATGATCGTGAATGTAACTCTATCTGTCTTTTGCGTTTTTACAGCTACGGGCTGAACCGATGAACCGACTTTGATGCGATTTGATAAATATAGCTTGAAAAGTTGAAACCTGTCTATAGACATAGTGGCATACCTGAAATTTCCGTGGACAAAGTGGCGGGCTAGGTTAATTATCTATCTAACTTAAAACATGTTTTGAGGGCTTTTTTAATTAATAATAGTCAATTTGTTATTTATAATCAGCCTGTTATGTTCGCACTGCTGGGACACAGGCCTCCTCTCGGTAAGAGGGAGTGGGCCGTAATCCACCACGCGGACCCAGTGCGGGTTGGTAGATGTCACATTGTCTTCGAATATTTGGTTCTAGAACATGCCGGTTTCTTCACGATGTTTTCCTTCACCGTTTTGAGAGCTGTGATGAAGTAATTTACATAAAGTAAAGAGCCTGTCTGGTTTCGAACATACGACCTACAGCTCGTAAGTCGCAGCCGTTACCACTGGGCCACCACTGCTGTCCAATATTTTAGTTGTGTCATAAGATAATAATAAAACGTAGTCTTGTTATGTAATTGGATCATTTATGTATGTAAGGAAGTTTTTAACAATGGCTGATAGAACCTGTATATTTGTAATATTTTGAGAGTTTTTGATGATAATCAAGGTGTGTTAAAAGGCTAACTATCTGCATATTATAGCACTCAAATATCCCCACAGGTTAGGATAATCCTAAGCGTTAGTTCGGATGGTGCAAGGATATAGGTAGATATTTGTATATTGCCTGCCTCGTTGGTCTAGTGGTCGCAATCGCTACTGCTGAGCATGAGGTCCTGGGTTCGATCCCCAGTGTTATTGGGTTTTTCTATCTGGAATTTCTCAGTAGCAG
Organism: Dasypolia templi; assembly: GCA_963555695.1. Classification (NCBI taxonomy): domain Eukaryota; kingdom Metazoa; phylum Arthropoda; class Insecta; order Lepidoptera; family Noctuidae; genus Dasypolia; species Dasypolia templi. Next base: position 2,515,336 of record OY743137.1, on the reverse strand, counting down.
CCCGAAGTCTGGATTTGTGCCCGGTAGATGGCAATAGGCTCGCCCCCTATTACATGGGACTTAAACATAACTGGCGAAATGTGGGTGTACTATAGGTACACCTCTGCCCAACCCTTCGGGGAAACAAGGCGTGATGTTATGTTATGTTTATTTGTATATTGATTATGTAGGAAGGCTAAATATTCTAAGTCCCATGTATGTAGTCTTAACTTTTAAACATCAACGGATTGTCGTGGCGAAGAAAGTGACCGAAACGAAGCTACAGGCAAGCAATCATGGTGGTTCAAATTCTAGATGGACATGGAGAAAAGTGGTGACGTTGGTGTAAGCGTTCCTCAGACATGAAGGTTTGACTTAATTTATCGAAGGTAAAGAGGACCGTGAGTTCTATATGTTTTTATTAACCATAGTATAGAGAGAATACGGACAGGAAAAAAATTACATTGCATGGTGTGACAAATAAAATCATAGTAACAGGACCTATGATCCACAGTAGTGGGAACGCTATTGGCTGATTATACTCTGCTATGCTATGACTGGTTTGTCACATTACAATCAAATTACGACTTGAGGGGTGAAACCAGAATTTTGATTGGAAATTATCACCTCAGTTGGGCTCCTAATGCTGCATGTTAAAACTAGAACAATGAGCGTTTAAAATCTTATATCTAGCTATTGAACTTTTAAATGTCCAGCTACAAATGGTAACTAGCAAAATTAGAATAACCTTTACTTTACTGTTTATTACCTGCTAGGCCCTTAGGTAATGCACTACAAACCTTATCGAAGTAGAATTTGTAGGTTTTAAGTTTATTTACGAATCTAATGAAGGTTTGTTTCATATTTATTGCACAGAAACTAATAGCAGTGGTGATATAGACAGTACAATATGACTTGAGTTCAACTTTCTATAGTATGTTTCTGAACTTTTTAGAAGATTCCTTATGCATCCGGTCAATTGTCCAGATTCATCACGCAGTGGGCGCCAGTAGACGGGCGTCATCGAGAGAGGTCTAGAAAACGCTGGCATGATGACTTAGATGGGTTTCCGGAAGATTGGCGAAGAAGGCAACACACAAGGCACAATGGAAAGTTATGGGGATACTTTTGCCCAGCAGTGGAGCGATTAAGGTCGTATAAAAAAGGTGTGTAGACAATTAGTAGACATTTTAAAGGAGACAGGGCTCCTTGGAACCATTCACGTTTCAATTTTCGCATGACAACAAAATAATGGTCAATAAGACGTTAGGAATCGGTCGTAAACGACCTTAAAGGAGAAATGCGTGACTGCTGTACATAAACACACATGTTTAAAACAAAAGTCTTTAGCTTTGACCCCATTTGAACATCAATTTACTCACCTACTTGCATCGCGGCGGTTTTTCAGGAAAATATATATAAATGGAGATGAGGTCGAGAAAATAGGTATGCAGGTCACTTAAGGATAAGATCTATTTCTACTCTTGTGTCATTTCTTGTTTATACTCCAAAAACTTTTGCGTAAGATAAGGATTGATTCGACTTTAAATCAATCTATCGACAGATTTATTGAATATCCACAATAATTTCAGTGTTAATTTTATTCGCAAGTCGTGCCCAAATTATCATGTACGGGGCAGCTGCGGAGCCTCACACACAGAATTGTTGTGTGAGGAATGATCTCAATACAAATTAACAGTTAGTCCAGTTATAACGAAACATCCAGGCAAAAAATGCCATCCATTGCATTATATACTTCAATGAGGCCTAATTAAGCTAGGTCTACAACTCCGGCGACCCTGGGAACTCCGACTGTTTCGTCATCTGGGTCAATGGGGTCTGGGATCAATCTGAAACAGTTATTGTAATTAATAATTGAGAATCAGAATCAAAAATTTATTTGCTGTGAATGTAGGTACAGGTATAAAATTGTATATGAATAAATGAGATCGGCTACAGTCTACCTTACGGCATGCAAATTATGACATTAATTAAAATATTACTGAACAAACAAAATAATGTCAACAAAACAAAACAGTAAATAAAGTGAAGTATTATAGTCAGGTAAATAAGTTACATGGTCAATATTGCAATTAGTTATAACATTCATAAAATCATGAAAAAGTCATATCATTTAGAAAGTCTTTCACTGAGTGAGAAATAACATTTGCCTAAAAATAGTGCAGGTACCTATTTAAAAGGTTTAAAGAATAATCCTTAAAAACCATGAGTTTTGTGTCCCATGCCGCCTTATCAAGACTAGAATCAACCCAACAATTTCATTTGCACATTTAAAAAAAAAACTGGATTAAAAAACACGCGTATTTCCTCCATGAATCATTAGTAAATGTGTCAACAGAAACATAACTGACCAACGGGGGTGTTACGTTACCATAGGGCTCTGCGGAGAATAACAATATCAGACCAACCACTGTGGTAAGTTAGCGACATTATAAATACAAGTGGCGGTGTAGCAAATGGCAGACGTGTGTTGTGATCGCTCGCCATAACGCGCGCGAAACGCGGGAAATTTGTCAAGCAGCCATGTTGGTTTTGAAGGTGAGTTTATGGTTAGAAATTGCGGCGGGGTTTTTTTGACGTTTTCTTTTGGGCGGGAGATTTTGACGTTTAGGCGGCCATGTTTTCGAACTTTCTTTTCTTATTTTTGAGCTACGGAAAATGCGTTTGTGGTTGAAATTGTGTTATTTTAGTGCCGGCATTGATTTTTTATAGTAAAAGTGTCATTGTATGAATGGTCATGTAATAGTGTGCTGATAATAATTACCAAGGTGTGAACCATTGAGTATTCAACGTTGAATACTATTATGGGAATGTACTGTGACCTTACGGTTTCTTGGATACCTATTATTAATCGATAGATATCGGACAAAGATTTGAACGTGAGGTCTATAGGATAAGTTTGCTTAACTGTAGCTTTAAAAAGTTTGTTTGTATTTAAAATTACACAACAAACAAAGGTCTTCCTTATACATTAATTACAACAAAACTTCAACAACTTGAAACAGAATAATGATTTGTCTCGAAACAAAAAGTCTCATGGAATAATTTCAAATAATCATCTCAATTTTACCATGGTTTGGTATCTCATCTCCTACAAATTACCATGATACCTTCATTTAGCAACAATAATTAGAGCTTAATGTGAATTTCTCACGGGATTGTTGTAATGTTCCACTTAGTGCTTAAGTTCGCCCATTAGTGACCAATGTGCAATGTTGAACGCAATTTGCTCTATATCTTAGAAAAGTGCTCTGTTCGGTTAAGTGGCCTTTGTGTTCTTGAAGTAAGTTATTAGAATTAACTGCCTTATCTTAATTGTTGCTTTTAGTTTTAGTATAATTGCGTCAGTAGTTACAGTCTTGATTTTTTATTTAATAAGTTTTTTTTATCGAAACATGGACGATGTGAACTAAGTTTTCTGAACGCTTTGTTGAACAAAACGAGCTCAAAAGGTTGGTATTATACAGGAGCTACTGCAATTTGCAAGATTTCTCAAACACGCTATTGCCTCCATAAAATGTACACCTTGATGGAATATTACAATGCATACTAACAGGTTATACGTACCTAAGGCTTAGTACAGATAGTCGCGATTTCGAGGTGGTCCTCCTCGGGCTAGATAACTATAAGTATTACAAACTACCACTTTGATGCGCGATGTCGTGTGAGCTGTCAAAAGTGATTAATTGCTTTATGAGTGATTAATTTTAAGAAAGATGTTTTCAACTAGTAGTCCTTCAAACGGTAGTAATTTTTACAACGTGATTACTTTGTTACCTTATTATTCTTTATTTTATGGACTCTTACTTAGATTGGACTAAGTATTCTCTTTCATCAGAAGGCCAAGCCTCGTACTTAAAAAAAAAAGTTCAAATAAATTTGCATTCTCATTTTTAGCGACAAATAATGTCATAAATCTATGTAAATTGATTGTATCTTTGACAGATTGAGACTGATATTAGAACGCAAACGTTTTTAAAAATACGGGAATTGCCCCTCAGGACATTTCTGACTGTAGAGGTGTTGAGAAATTCTAGGTGCACTAACCTGCCCTTGCATAACTACTTCCCAATTAGTTACGAGTGTGATCAATGATGAGTTTACAATACGTACAAACGTCACCAGCCAATCTGAGTCTAGCCTACAGGGAACTGAGAAGTCAACAAGTTTACGTGAATGCGTGAACAAGGCCAGAAAGTAAGTTAAAATTATAAACTAGGCTAATTTTTTTCCGCAATATTATTTCGTTAACAGTAAGGACCTCTTGCGATATTAGATTAAATACAAAGTGAGACTTTTACTGCAAACAAGAAATATATTATCATAACATCACGCCTACATTCCCTGAAAGGTTAGACAGAATTGAACCTATAGTACCCCACATTTCGTACCCCAAATTTCTAGTTATTTTGAAGCTTTTGTAATTTGGAGCATATATCTTTCAATAAAAATAGAAACAGATGAAGTCAAACGAAGAAGTAACGTAATTTGGAGTAAATTTTGGAATTACAAGGAAATCATTAAATCACGCTTACCTGTAAAACTTAAAGCTAAAGTCATGAAATCTTGCTGCTACCATGCCTTACTTACGCTTGCCAGACGTGGATCTTTATTATCAAAACCAAAAATAAAATACAAGTTTGCCAAAGGGCCATGGAACTAAGCATCCTAAACATCAGACTTAGAGACAAACAACGAAACACAACAATCAGAAAGAAGACACAATTCATAGATGCCCTTCAACACGCTCAAGGCCACCTGGCGCGATCAGAAGACGGCTGGTGGACCTTGAGAACAACCGCTTGGAAAGGCCCACACGGAAAGCGAAGTAGAGGCAGACCAGCAGAACGTTAGACCGACGAGATAATGGAATTGGTGGGCAAATCGTGGCTAATAGAAGCAAAAAACAGACAAGACTGGAAATTACTGGAGGAGGCCTATACCTGTCGCGGAGTCCTAAATTAATTAATTTATTACCAAAAGTACAATTTTTTTAAAATAAATATTAAGCAATAATTTTTTCGAGCCTAATGCCATCAAACAGGCACCAATCCAGACTCCTGGCTGCCACTAAGAAATTCCAGATGGATAAACCCCAATAACACTTTGCCCGACCTGGATATCGATGAGGTCCTGCCTCGTGCTCAGTAAAAAAGAAAGAAACAAAAAGAAAAGATAAGATCACCCGATTATCCTTCTAATATTATAAACGCGAAAGTTTGTGAGTATGGATGGATGTTTGTTACTCTTTCACGCAAAAACACCTGAACGGATTTGAATGAAATTTTGCACACAGATAGTTTATAACCTGGATTAACACAGAGTACTTTTTATCCCGATATTCCCACGGGATCAAGATTTATGCGGGTGAAACCGCGGGGCGCAGCTAGTAAAACATAAAAACAAAGCAGATTTACACAGAACATAATAACTGTGACAAGAAGGCTTCCACTCAGCATGATGCTGTGCTATACTTTCAGCGGTCACCCAAAAATTACGTACGGACCAAGTCAGTGTTAGGGATTGAACAGATTAGACGAAAATAAGTTCATAATAAAGTGAAATAAATAAAACAGTCAAAAAACATAAAAAATCACAATGCTTAAATTATTAAAACCCACCCAAAAGTAGTGTAATTCAGTGTTTTGTAGAGTAGCGCTTGCGATCACAGACCAACGAGGCAAATATATTATGTCTTTCATAATTTGTAAACAGATAGCCGGTATCAAATGGCTTTAGGTATTTTAAGAAGAGTTAGCTTTTACGACTGCTTGAGCTAAAACTCCTTTTGAATTTTCGGCGATAAAAAAGAAGACGTACATGAGTTATTTGTTTGACAAGCTGCGAAGAAGGACTACTTGTTCATCAATAAAACGATTGATTATCATCTACAGCCAATTATTAATAAAGTTTCATGTTTGGCTAGAGCCACCATGTTTTTCTAGGATGGTGGTACACGACAAGTCACGAAGTAGCAGTTCATTTTTGTAAGTCCGGTGAAGTACGATTGGAATTTCCATTATAAATAATAATAAAAATACCAGCCAATCATTTTCCCACTGCAGAGCAAATGCCTCTGCTCATACAGAGAAGGCGCGAGTATTGACCACCACACTTGCTCAAGATGGGTTGGTGATTCAAACAGACTTATGTTAACTATATGTATATGTTTTCTTACGATGTTTTCCTTCATCGATGGCAGTAACGTCCAAGGTAAATCATATTGGTACTTGTCCAGATTTCATGCTTGAGACGCGTGGCCTTGACCACTGGGCCATCACGCCATCAGGTAGTGGCAGGTGTCCATAGGCGGTGATAATAAGACCAGCACCAAAAAACTTGGCCTGCTGCTTTCTTCACCTTCTTTAAAACCAATTTGCACAAACATTTATCATACAATCGGTTGAAATTCCAATAATATCCAACAAGTAATCTATTTCACAAGTTGTAAGTCGGAATGTAACACAAAAGTACGTGGGCGCGGTCGTTGCCACACTCCGATGATAGACTTGCGACTTGTAGCTATCATAGCTTGAGCTAAGAGTAATTGATCCTTTCGGGGGGCAGTGTTATTAGTGTCGACTCTGCTCGATACAGTTTTGCGGGTATTTATCACGTCTGTATTTACTCGCATTCTAAGTAAAACCACTAATTACTCTGAGAACATGTCAATGATCTTTGCAAATTCTTCCTAAACTACTAACAAAATCTTAAATGGAAAGAATACCTACTATTTATTATGTACCCCGTTTAAATTAGGATCGTAATTTTACATAAGGTGACGTAATGGGCTTAACGCTAAAAGCGATCTTTAAAAGACAACCTTCTTTGGATGCATTGCTTTCAAAATGTAGGCGACGTATTGCAGGATTTCGTTGATTGAAAATGAACTTGTACTATGAAGTAAATTTCCAGCAAGTCGAGCATAAATTGCTTCAAAATAAATTTAATAAGTTCACAACTACAAAATATGAATCAGTCCAAAACCTTGACAAATAGAAGGCAAATGGATAATAATCCTGACTCACCGACAAACTGAACTAAATGTAAGAATTAGTTGTATCCTTATTATGAATGCAATAAACTAATATTTAAGTTAATTACAATAATTACAGATGAAGAACAGAGTTTTGAATAATTTTGTCACCGAATGTTTGGTCGTAGTCAAATGCATCTTTGCATTTAGCATTCTTCTAGATCTTCATTAAGCACGCATTCCTAATTGGATAAAAACAGTTAAATACAAATTCAGTTACTAACAAATACAAATACAGTTTACATTATAATTTAGAACGTGTTCTTCTTTGTCTCTGCCTACAAAAGACATAAACGCACATCTACTAAAAAGGTGATTTATGAGTTATTAAATATGTAATATTGGGTCTGCTATATTATCAAAATAGACTTAGTTATGGCATTCAAATAAACATTAGATGAGCTAGATCAATCAATTGTAAATCAATCGTAAATTATCGCAAATGAAATATACGGTAGGTTCGTCTCAATTTGATCATCACTAATGCTCTTTTCCTTTCCTTTGAATCTACTAAAAATCCCAAAATTTCCATCCACAATATCGTAAGTAGGACCACAACTACGTCCTAACCTCAAAATCTATAGGTCACAAACCAGTCATTAGTATTCTCTAGACCAAGCAGTCAGTATGCGGGTCTTGTTCATAGAATTAGATAACTTTGCAACGCAACCCACTTCAGTTTACGCAACAAAACAGTCATATTCCATTTAACTTTTGTTTTAAATCAAGTTCAAATGTGACAGTTCTTTTTTGCATGACAGTGTTGGCTGTATAGGCTCTTAAAAATGTCACTGTACTGCGTTCAGTTAAAAAAAAAAGTACAATAAATTCAATGACATGACGAGTTTATTTTAAAAGTGGAAGCTTGTTGTCTATGCATTCTATGTGAAATCAGTTTTTCTCGGTTGTGGTGTTAGATAACTGAAGTATTGTTTCGGTTAATTATTGTTATTCTGTAATTAACTAAGAAAATCAGCCAGCTATGCAGTATTATTCCTTTCATTACATTATTGCGAAAAGATATAATTTACATGGAAAACAATTTCAATTTCAATGTCTGCGTTTGGTTTTCTACCAATTGTGGGCTATTAAAATATTGAAAGATCTTTCAGTTACCCATTGAACTTAAAAATGAAATGTTTTTAATTAAATACAACCAAGGCCGATTTTTATAATAACACCGGTCACACAATTAATATTTTTTCCAGAATCTAATTTTAAACTCAGACTTTTAACACGCAATGTTTCTTTAACATTGGTCAATACATTTGTGTTATCAATGAAACAATCTACCAATTACATTACAGCATCCGTTATTGTTACAGACAAAACAAGTGAACGGCTAAACGTGGGTTTAGGCACGGATATCACGGATTTAAGGAAATAGATCTTAAAATTAAATTGCACGATTTTTTTTGTAATTATTTGTCGATATAAGGATATGTGGTCATGGGTTTCCTAGTATAGAGCAAGTGCCATTAATCTTAGACCATAAAGATGTAATAGAATTGTATTTTGTTAAAGGTTTAATGTTTTATTCCCCTTACTGAGTTATTCTCGTAAGTTTTGAAATACCGATTGATTGAATACTAGTTTCTGTTTCCGCGAGTTCTTCCGCGTGGATTTGAATTTGATGTTTTAACATAAAATATATCCTACTGGCTGTCCAGGCGAACTTAGTACCGCCTTAGAATATTAACTGCATTGTTATTTTATTTCGTAAAATTTTCCCATGTTTTAATAGTTATTCGGGGCGGAGACAAATCCAACAAACCAAAGATCATAAGAATCGGTCCAGCCGTTTTTGAGTTATAAAAAAGTATAACTACGCCGACTTTGTTCAATTTATTTATATTAGCAATACTGTACTTCCCCATTAGTGAAATAATGTTCGGAATTAGAACAATAGTTTCGAAGATTACCTCCTAAATGCAAACTCACAAATTTTATTTCCCTGTAATATTTATGATTGAATATGAATGTGCTCGTATTGTCAGTACTTTTGTTTAGGCAATAATTTGTATCATGTTTTATTTAAGTGTATTTACTAAACGTCTTATTCATAATAAAGTCATTCGCTTTTATAAACATATGTTAGCTATCGATCTGTTTTGTCCCTTTCTGTTAAACGTAATTTTGCAATAATTTTGACAGTTAATCTGTACTTTACTGATATCATAATATAACTTCGATCAACAAAAGAAAAAACCAAAATAATGTTACATTTCTTTTGAAATAATTACATTCAAAATTACGACACTTTTATGTCAAATAATTATTCTAAACCCATACGACAAGGTCTAATTATAAGTACCTGATCAAAGATCAATGGTGTAAAAAATGACCTTATATCTATAAGTTTTGAGTGCGCCAAAATTAGGCCGTGGTCGGACGGTATGTCTTATTCAAATTACGTGCGACAGACATGCTTCGGTTAAATATTAGGCTGTTGAAATTTTATGGTGGGACGTGGTATTGAATATGTTCGATTAGTTTCGGATTTAAATTGCTTGTTTGTTCGACTGGTTCTGGAGACTTTGTCGCATAGTCTCGAGAATAATGTCTTCAGCTTAGCTTTATAAGAAGAGCAGTGGTGGCCAAGTGGTAACAGCTGCGACTTGCGAGTTGTAGGTCGTAGGTTCGATCCCAGAAAGGCACTATGTGTTAAATATTTCATCACCACTGCTCTCAAAACGGTGAAGGAAAACATCGTGAGGAAACCGGCATGTCGTAGAACCAAAAATTAGAGAACATTTGTGACATCTACCAACTCGCACTGGGCCCGCGTGGTGGATTACGGCCCACTCCCTCTCACAGATGGAGAGGAGAGGAGGCCTGCGTCCCAGCAGTGGGAACATTATATGCTGATTATGCTTTGTAAGTTTTGCGATGACCAGTTTTTCTTTAATTCTAAATTGTGAAAAACGAAACTACTACATTTAATGGGAACAGAATAGGGATTTGATCAATTGTAGGCTTAAACCACAATAATACGGTGGCCGTTCTATACGCAAGTACATTTACCTACCTACTTAAATATCTTTCTTTAACATGGAATTACAACATTTTTCAAAAATTTTACTTTTGATGTTCTTTAGTCTAACAACATATCCCTTAGGTAACCACGACATTAATCCATTTTAGCTTTGAAATGACAAGCACTAAAAACGACCTTAGATATTTCTACTAGGTACACGCACGCAATCTGATCTAATAACATTTATCAACACCGGACAACAACACATTACATATTCATTCAACCCAATCATATGTAAACGACATATCCAAACGATATGACGACAGAAACCAGACATGCCAGATTATTGTCTAACCATCTGAACACACCCTTATACATCTCATTCGCACGCGTACTAAACCACATTCTTAGACAGGTATGCAATGTGAAATCATTATCAATATTAATGAATGGGTACTATTTGATATAGCTTGTTTTCATTTTTGTAAGGCCATCTGCAGTGGATTGAATAGCTTCGGAGATTTGACGGTGAAGCTTCGAGCATTTTCATGTTATATTTGAGTTGTTACTTGGTACTACTACATATACTGAAATTTCGTCCGAACAGTATGAAGTCACCTAGCAGCTCTATCATTGTCTTCGTTAAAATCCTTAAAGGTGGTTAATTGTGCATGATGGGCAGGTAAGAAGGGGAAGTTTCTGTAAGAGGGACTGTGTTTGGGAGGGGTCGATTGTATGTACATTTTATTTTAGTTCCTGGAAAATAAAAATGTTAAAATATAACAGTCATTCTTCAAAGAAATCTGTCCACTTATAATTTTATTATAGAACGTCCGAAGTAATAACACTTACTTAAACACTAATAATTTTATTATGTGTGCCGATAAAGTTATAAAATCGTTTTGACATTTAAACTTTGTCAATCTATGTTCTAGTTGTTCATTGGGGCGTTAACCATATTCCATGTTATGGGCACTTGGCATATTTGTCAACTTGTTACATAAAATATCTAAGTACGTAATAAACAATTCTAGTCTTTTCCAGTTTATTTTATAATAAAGAAGTAAAATTGTAGTGTAAGTAAATACTTTTTTTTTGAAGAAGTCTTGATTCAATTCCAAATAAATCTTTCACTAATAGAAATATATAGGACAGGTTTTATCCACGCGAACGAACACTGTAGGTACTTGTATTATTTATCTCAAATTAAATATCAATAAGCTGGTCACAGACTTTGTTTGAATAGGAAGTAGTGTAGGCTTCTAAATGTCCTTAATCTTACATAAGCACTAGATCTATCCAGTATCTAGACCAATAGTACACATCTAAAATGCCTGACTAACGACTAGTGGCCAGGAATTAATGGTTATTATACTTAATTAGTCGGTAATCGAATACTTGATCGATTTTCTCTTTGATTTTACGAAGAAATTAATTATTGGGGATTATGAGGCTTTTAATTTTATCTCTATGTGGCTGATGAAGTAAAAATTTAGCTTTATTGACTTCAGCGAGCAAATCAACTCCATGAATACTACAATACCTCTTTGTTTTTTACAAAAACAATAAGAACGAATTCCGATTACTTTAAAAAACAAGCGGTGACCTACGAGTATATGTTTTAAATCGAATGTTCGATCAATTAAGCACCTATTTTAATTTTGATAAACACCTTTGGGTTTACGCTCTTGCTCCATATTCTAAGTCAAAACCTCATTATTAACTCGACTTGGCTCAACCTCACTTAGGTAGTTTGATATTCATAGTTGTAATTTGACTCATTATCTCGAACAGTTTCCTCAGTCGAGGTGAGTTTGAGTTGAGGAGTCAACTTTCAAATATAAGGCACGCATCAATCTACCTTGAGGATTCCTTGAGGTAGCTAATCATGAAGTTTAAACCAAAACACGCGTATTAATACGATTTTAATAATGTCTTTTGAAGAGTTTTTGGAATATATTCGTAACGTAGTACCTCTTTTTTAATCTTTATTTATTTAAGGGATTTTTGTACACATTTGCGACGATGTCAATCCCATCGTGCTTTTTACAAGTAACAAGTTACTTCTAAACTTAATAAACGAATCTTAAACGTAGTACCTCTACTCGCACTTATTCGAGGGATCTCATAATTTCCTTTATCTAACGGTTACGAATACCGAGTTTGAGGGTCTTCAAGGCACGCTTTGAGGTCTCCTCGACAGAGTTGTGAGTCCAGCAGCTTTTGAGGTTACAACTTAGAATATGCGTGTTAGATTATTTTTAAAAAAGTACACAAGCATCGGCTTATTTACTTTTAAGGTCCAGTCTACAAAGAAGCAAAAAATAGCTTTTTGCTTTAGCTGCCTAGTATAGCTAATGTGTAGCTATCTGCTAGCTTTACTAGCCTACTAACTTACTATTAATTAAATTATATATACGTGGGTACTTATAGGTATACAAAGATATATATGCAATGTCATGACATTGATTGGAAAAGGCAAGACCATATTAATTTTTATTACCTTTTCAATCATCACGAGGAGCTATTTTAATTGGATTCTGGTCTAGATTTTCTATTCAAATCCATATTGTGAGCATGTAGTTCCTTTACCTACAACAATCAAGGACTTTCCTCTTTTTTTCTTACATGGTGATACTTAATTAATTTTTTGTTGACCTGAGGACCGGACAGGTAATCGAACTCAGGATCTCAAGGTTTACAGTCTCACTATTTCCAGCGATGACAATGAAATGTTTCATTATAACATGCAGCTCTGTGTTATTGAAATTTAAAAACTCTACTTTTCATGCAAAACAAATAATAAGGAAAATGAAGATATCGACAATTCGGTACCTACCTACTTATCATAGGTTATTCTAAAATCTTAAAATCAAAAAGGGCCTAAATTCACTATTTGTCATGTCGTGACCACAAGCCAACAGCAGAAAAATCAATCCATAATGAAAATAGTTAAATACAAATCTTTAATATTCAAACATTTTGTAAACAAGCAACTCCAAGTAGCGTAAGCATTTCCATCATGTTTTAATCTTAAGCCAATTTCCACGTACCGCCAGCGATATTAATTTTATATACTTACATCAATATATAATAAGTATATAAACAAAGTATCGTATGTCCGCGTTGACCACAAGGCTAAGTTGCTAGGTTAGGACATTCTCTCTGGACATAGTAGAAATTTATAACAGTATCTCAACTTGGCTATTTTTCGTGTTAATTACACATGTATAACATCATGCCTGTATTCCCCGAAGAGTTAGGTAGAGAGGCATAGGAATCCTAAATCCTGCCAGTTATGTTAACATAACTGGCAGGTTTTTGGCCCCAGTTGATGGCATAAGTCTTTCCCCTGGAACGACTATTGCCAGCAACTGGCCACAAATCTAGTAAATGGACTGAAAATTTCCTAGTGAAAAAACCCAATACCTCTGCCCGACCGTGGGATCTAATACAGGATCCCATGCTCACTTGCTCAGCAATGAATAGATAACTAGATCAAAGCACTTCAACAAAAATAAACGACGAACTGCATTGTGAAGCTCGCAAATATAGACGAGTACCGAGAGAATCGAGCTTAGTGTTGTGTAGCAACGCGTGTCTGAACGAGTGCGTCAATTCGCGTGTTAGTTCGTATTTGTTTTACTGTTTATAATATGAACTGTACTGTGGGCGTTGACGACTCGACTAAGTTTCTTGTGTCATTGCTTTAACAAGAATTTGCAGGAAAAAATGTATAGGTAGCTGCAACAAATTGTTCGAGAATTTTGTTCTTATAAAGTTTCGTATGGCTTTGGAAGCTGTGTTTTGTAATCGTAGCTAGGGGACATTATTATTTTAAGCGCGATATTCTATTTGTAGTACCTACAACTTGCCAAAAAAGTGATTTGTATTCAAACCACTTTTTTGGCAAGTTAATTTAAACTTCATTCAAACTAATATTTGTGACATACGCATAATAATGCGTTCGTACAATTGTTAGTTTGAATGAAATTTATTTTTATTTTATTGGTTCAACAACAATTCTGTCAAACTCAAACTCAAACTCAAATCATTTATTTCAATTAAACCATTTACAGTCACTTTTGAATTGTCAAGGAGTCGGTCAGTCAGAAATATGAAGTTAGTTGCCCATTCCAAAGCGCAGTAGGTACCTATGGAGAAGAACGGGCAAGAAACTCCATGGACACTCTTTTAATTAATATTGTTGTTACAAATATATTAGTTACATCGATTAATGTTGACACTATAAGTGAGAACGATGTACAAAAACCGTACACGTTAAAAGCGTCCAGAGTGCAGCAAAACATAATTAAAAACAATCAAAAAAAAATTATTAAAATAAGCCGTGGCAGCTAAGAGATGACCAGTCCCAACTGACGGCGCCCGTTCACGAACATGACGCATGGATCAGCACCATTCAGCTCAACCATTTTGAAGGGAGCTTAATGATCCGACACACGCGCCACCGTCAGCGAGACATTTGAGTGAGCATGACATACTATCAGCCGCCCGGGCACATTCAAGTCAATCTATGACATTACCCGGTAAATGGTAGCTCTATAGTACAAAGTACTCACATCTGTGCAATGCATCTATATAATAAAAAGGAGATTGAGTTTATATAATGCAAATATATTCTTACAATCTTCAGCAGCTTCAAGTGTTTCAAATGTCAATTAATTAGTTGTGGTTTGGAGCAGGACCAGCATTAAGCCAGGCATTTTTATCAGTTATGTAATCCCCTAACATATGCCTGCCTGTATAGTGTGTTTGACAAAGGATTTGAATTTTGTCTCATTCAGTTGAAGTATGTGGGGAGGTATTTTATTATAACATTTTAGACAGTACCCCATGAAAGATGAGTCTACTTTAGCCAGTCTGAAACTTGGTTGAAATAATAGGTCCCGATTTCTAGTACTATAATTATGTCTTTCACCTTTTTTACTGTAAAGATGTAATTTTTTTCTTACGTACATGATGTTTTCACAGATGTATTGACAAGGTACCGTCATGATGTTAATATCCTTAAACAATTCCCTTAGAGAATCGCGCCTGCGGAGATTATAAATGGCTCTGATGGCTCTTTTCTGCAGAATAAAAATAGACTCGATGTCTGCAACCCGTCCCCAAAGTAAAATACCGTAAGACATGATACTATGAAAGTAACTAAAATAGACCAGCCTCGCGGTGTAGATACCGCGAGGCTGGTCTATTTTAGTTACTTTGTAGTATCAGTAAATTGACGGATTTTTCTGACAGCGTAAGCTGCTGAACTTAGCCGTCCTGCAAGAGATGTTAAATGAGGACCCCTTGTAGCCTTGAGTCGAGCGTGATCCCCAAGAAAACCGTTTTATCGACGAATTCTAGTTTCTCTTGATTCAACACTATCTCACAATCACTACTCTTGACGTTTGGTAAAGAAAATCTTATACACTTAGTTTTATTCCCATTTAGTACTAAATTATTAGCAGTGAACCAATTTTGGACCAGCAGTAGGGCGTTATTTACGTCGTCAAAATTTGAAGCACGTCTATCTACCTTAAAAATTAAGGAAGTATCGTCAGCAAACAACACCTTTTGTGGTTGATTTTTAAATAAATGTCATTCATATATACTAAAAAGAGCAAAGGATCCAATATCGAGCCTTTTGGAACACCTATTTTTACTTTTAAACCAAGTGAATTGACACCATTTATTTGAACTTTCTGCTGTCTATCATTTAAATAAGATTTTACTAAACTGAGCGCAAGTTTTCCAAGTCCGCAATGCTCAAGTTTCAAAAGCAGGGTTTCATGGCACTGTACACAGTTTTTATGGCAAAGGTAACATACAAAAATATATGTGCAAAACACTAACTGGTAAACTCCGCACGCATATAGAGAGAGATAATAATGAAGGTATTTCTTACAATTTTATGATAGTAGAAATGGCAGTCCTAATCTCGTCTAAAATAGTCCTCAATCTAGGGAGGGGTGACGGATTCCTAGAGACAAAAAACTTGGTAAGCTCGTTTCGAGCACATCCCCAAATGATAGCTTGACAAAACATTTCATACATTATTGTGCTCAGTTACGTACTTAGTTTACCTACGAACGTCGTAACCACATTTCAATTCGAACACTCCCTTTAATCACTTACACCATAAAGCAACAAACACAACAATATAATAACTTTGTACAAAACCTCTAATTACGCCGTAACGAGCACGCAGCGGTTAAAAAACGATTACGCAAAGACAACGCAGCGACAAGATCAAGGGCGCTCACTTTTAACTGTTTGATATAACTTAACGCTGTTTTGTAATGTTGTGTAACTTTAATTAAGTTAACACGGTTCGTGGTTTGGTAACGAAAAATATGTGATCATCTTGTTTTATTTTTACTTCCGAAATTAGCTGGTTTGATTCAAAATCAAAATGAAAAGTCATTAATTCAAATTAGGCTGAGAATCAGCACTTTTCGAACGTCAAAATTACATAAGACAGTCCCCCAAAACGCCCGCCCGTCACCACTTCCTAGTGCTTTAGCTGGGAAGAAGAAGTGACGCAACAAACTCCCTAGCAGCACAGCTGTCTGATCTGTTAGAAGAACTGTATTCTAAACAATTGTAAGCAATTACCAAAACATTAAATTAATTGCCATACGTTAGCTAGCCAACCCAATAACCTAACGGCCGAACCCAATATAGTATTAATCTCCAATTTTGGCGTACTTGAGATCTAGTTAGTTGGACAGATCGCTAATAGACAGTATAATTCTATCTGTCCCTGTCAAACAAATAGCTGTCAACACGTTGTTAGGTCGCATACTTTGGCTTTATTAAGACGTTAAACCAGAGAATTATAAGTTTTTCTATCTCCAGTACGCCAAAATTAGAAAAAGATACGTTATTGGGTTCGGCCGTTACGCTAGCCACGGTTGGTCCGTGGATGGGTGAACATCTTCACATACCAAAATCTATCCGTATCTCGGAAAGCACGAAAAGCCGTTGGTTCCGGCTGTCATTCGTGGATCTTGGACAGTCGTTACGGGTCGTCAGAAGCCCGAAATTCTGACAACCAGTCTTAGCAACGGGTATCGTGTTACCTAGTAACTGGGATGTGGACTTCAGAGGGACTGCCTATGTAAAATACTGGTATTCAACTGCATCCAGGTGTACTGGAAACGGACCCCAAAATGGTTGGGAAATGGCTCGGCAGAAGATGACTGTTTTTATACTTATAGTCTTTCTTACGAGTGATGAGTTTCTTTTAATAGAGCATATTCTAGAGCTTTTTCCATTGCAATAAGACATTCAAGAGAAACCAAACAACGACCCTGTTCCAAAAAACTTTAACACCACTTAAACCACGTTTTCAGTCTATTCTGTTATGTGAGTCAGATACAGAGGCACTTATCACTGCCATTAGGTGTGCATGCCTAATAGCGGCGATAAGTCCCGTCTTTGAGGAGTGGTTGGAGAGGCGCTACGGCGTCCTCACCGGATATGGTTGTTTCGGGAGGTTCCTGTTCACGCCCCTAGTCGCCGCAGGAGACGAACTGGGCGTCGGGAATCGCCAACAGTTTCCCGGCCACCGTAGCCGCGGCCTTGAGGACGGCGGGAAATGGTTAGCTTGCCGTCCGGCAAGGACCAGACTCGGGTCGACAGCACGTCGTGTTCCACGTGCGCCTCAAAGAGATGTCAGCACCAATTGACGGGGTCCGTTAGGGCCGTTGCCTGCCAGGGTCGCGGTTTGTTCGAAAGAGATACAGGGGCCTTAGTACAGGCAACTGAAGGAACATGGATGGATTTTAGTCAGTAAAAGTCTGACACGCCTTCCTGCTCCACCCAGAGTGGGAGAAGTAATTTAATGATTTCCCAACCAAAAAAATAAGGTGTGTGTAAGAAGTTGTATAGGTGTTAAGGAAGACTACCTTTATATTAGGAAGACTAATTGGAACCGTGTACCTAGCTTCTGACGTTTCATAAGTAGGTTTAACGTTAATAAAATATTTTAATTTTGGAGCCTACAACAGAGCCCTGAGGAACACCAGTACCAAAAAAACTGTAGTAATTTTTCTTTCACTTTCGGTTTCACTCAAAGTCTTCTCTCTCTTTCCAGACTCTTATCCTCTGCACGGCGTGGCTAGCAGTCCACTGCCAGAACTACAACGGCCCCACCACGACCCCAGTCCCGATCCTCAAGCAGATCAACCGTCAGAACGACGACGGGTCCTACAGTTACGGCTACGAAGCTGCTGATGGATCCTTTAAGATCGAAACTAAGTACCCAAACGGAGACGTAGCTGGAAAGTACGGTTATGTGGACCAGGACGGAAAGAACAGGGAGGTCTCTTACGGAGCCAGCAGTCAAAGAGGATTCGAGCCTGAAGGTAAGATTGTTGTTGTTTTAGCGGTATTGTTTTTGCGTGGTGATAGAAATCTAGCTTAAATCAAAATCAAAAGTCATTCATTCAAACTAGGCTGAGAAACAGGCCTTTTTGAACTTCAAATTAAAACAGTATTACTTATTAAAACAGTCCCCTAAAAACGCCCGCCCTTCACCACCCTAGTGCTTTACCTGGGAAGAAGTGGTGCAACAAACTCCAGAGCAGCACAGCTGTTCAGTTATAAGAACTTGATTCTATACAATAGTAAGTAATTAACATTCCGAAACACGGAACATTAAATTAAATTATTTGCGATATGCCAGCTAGCACACGCCAAAATACCAACAAAAACATTGAATACTATAACATAAGCAAAATTAAATAACAAAAATGTAACAGAAATTAATACCTAAATAAAAGCCTTCATGCGTAAAGGGCGTCCCCGCTTACATATGCAATGCTGCATTATGTTCATTTAGCTGTAACTAGAAGTTACAAATGTTAAACTAGGACCTTCGAAGTAAAATAGCATATTAAGCATTAACAGCCTATAACGTTCCCACTGCTGGGACACAGGCCTCCTCTCTGTGAGAGGCAGTGGGCCATAATCCACCACGCGGGCCCAGTGCGGGTTGGTAGATGTCACATGGCGTTTCCTCACGATGTTTTCCTTTGACGTTTTGTGAGCAGTGGTGATGAAATTAAATACACAAAATAAAGTGCCTGCCTGGGTGCGAACTCACGACCTACAACTCGTAACCACTTGGCCACCATTGCACTCTGAAGTCAAATAAAAAACAGTTAATTACTAAAACAATAACAAAACCATGGTCTACAAGACGACCTGTCACCACAAGCAGAAAACGTTCACGAGCATAACGCAAAGATCAGCCACTAACCCCCTCGCCATATTTGAGGCAAATCGCATATTACAGCCACAACGGGGCGCAGCGCAAACGATTTTCGCGTAGGTTCATACAAAATATAATTTCCCTAATTTCCACTGGATTGATTGACCGTAACCTTTACAAACCCTACAGGCTGTTCCAATATGGTATGCCATTCATATTGGAGCAGTCTGCAGCTTTCGTTAGAGGTGCCTGGACTTTGTACTAAGGTCAACCTTGTAATACTCGTAGGGTATCCACCACACAAACACGCGTGAACACTGTTGTGGAGATTAGATTCCAGTCATTAGGTCAAATCATTGGCAAAGAATCTAGTGCTTTTGCGAATGCGTTGTGAATAATCGAAGCCCCGATGTCGAAATAGAAATTCCTCAGCAATTATCAGTTCCCTCAACAATTAGCTACTGTATTCGTAACAGCTGAGCGTTTACACCACCGCTCTCTAATTCACTCGTGGGGCAATCGACACATCATTCATGGCGTAGGAAATGTTTTGTTATGGTGGTCCAACTGCACGACAGTAGCCGATGAATTGTTATTTATAGATCTGTGTGGAGTAAAGGCTATTAGATACAGACCAACTATCGTATAATCATGCTGCGACATATACATTAGCTACTGCATTGCGTCTTTTCTTTTCACTGTTACTTCGTCATGTTTAAATTTAATTTAAAAACATTTTGACGTGAATACGTCTTTGCGACCATTAAAAAAAACGGATGATAATACAATCGGGGGATACAGTTTGGTGTTACAGCTACATATCTATCATCTACATCCAAAATGTAATTACACCACTCGATAGCTAAAGAATCAAAGAATTTGTTACGTTGAATCAGGACTGTGACGGCACGAAATCTACCCACCTCAGAAAATATTACTCGTTACGTTCACGTATTCACGTAAAACACACGACCGTGTCCACGACACAGCCACACTCCTTTTCTTCTTCTTAGAGTGTCTATGGCAATACATTCAGCCCTTTTTGTTCATATCAAATCATCATCATCAAAAGAAAGAAATCATCAAATGACAACTCCCGCTCATAGTGGAGCGGGAGTTGTCATTTGAAAGTCTGACACGTAGACTTTTACTGACTAAAACTCACCCGTGTTCCTTCAGTTGCCTGGGCCACGGTATCTCTTTCGAACTACCCGCGACCCTGGCAGGATACATTCAGCCCTGAATAAAAAAAAATGCTATTTAAGATGTATCAATAAATTTATAGGTTAGAATGTTAATTTCTAATGTCACGTGTACTAAACATCTTGGTGTAAAAAATCATGTAAGCATGACATTTTTTGAGCATGATTAGAACTTTGAATCCAACGACTCATGCAGTGAAACAGCAATAAATCATATGATGTAACAAATAATGAAAGTTGATACCGCAGTGTGACCATCAAGCAAATAAATACAACGTTTGATATCATTGTTGTGCACGTTGCATGATCAGCACTAACAATATTGACGATACCTTAGGGTTCATGATAACAATCGATCTGTCGACAATACAGATTGTTCAACACAATATCAGTAGTAATGGAGGTAAAACTGAGCTATCGATAAGGTTTCGGTAAAACATCGCATGGTTTTCCGACTCGACTCCGACTATAATCTTGTGGGACACAAAAATATTGAGCTTACTATTAAGCTGAGACGACTTCAATGTTTCGCAGACATTAACAAATCGTATTAAAAAAAAAACTGGCAATGTGCGTGGCGGCCCACGCACATTGAAGGGTTCCAAATTCAAATTCAAATTTATTTCATAAAAAGACGTACGGTCTGTTAGAAAATATGATGATACAACTTAGGAATAGTTTACATCTGAGTTGGTAAAAATACAATTTTAGGATCCGATGTTCTAGCTAGGTTACTTAGTAGCTTGTATTAAGGACAATCAGCCCTCATTTCCCGAAAAATTGGACAAAAGTATTGCCTAGACGGTCACATAATTATTATAAAAATTTAGAATAAATTTAATAAAAGTCTAATACAGGAACTGCGTTCCATACTTGGGATGAATTTATCCCAAGAACAGACTTAACATTGTAGTTGAAAAACATGTTCTTCCATGCATTAAATATACGTCACGGTCAATTCTCTGCAATTCAATGGAAGTTTCAATGTAAGTTTGTAATCGTTTTTTTTTAATCTTATAAAACTACAAATTCACAATTTTCGGACTTTTTCCTTTACTTGTGCTGTTAGACCTTGTTTCTTGCCAAATTTCATGATTCAAGGTCAACGGGAAGTACCCTTTAGGTTTTGATTTATTTGCGAGTATCAAAATATGTCGCAGAAATCGCCGTATTTTTTTTGCGTTGACTTAGAAACATGTTTTTTTTTAGCTCCAAGGGGCCGTAGACCTACGTGTTTGGTATTAATTTCAACTTGATACCTCCAAGAGTTCCTGATAAAAATGGTCTTGACAGACTGACAGACAGACCTATAAGGGTTACGTTTTTGTCTTTTGAGGCACGGAACCCTAAAAAAGTCTAAGAATACTCTATGTACATCATAAGAAATTGCAAATAATCAGAACTTTGGAGAGTGTTTGTAACACTCATCGTTTTGAAATACCTACGAGTTTAAAGAAAATGAAAACAATTATCACATCTTTACCGAAATGGAGAATAAACTCTTGGACTAGAAAACTCATATGCTGTGTCTCGCAACCCTACAAGTGGCACTCTGGCAGCAACCTTCATGCCCTGATAAACCGTCTAACGACATAATTCTCGCTAACTAGAAGATTAGTTTACCTAATACTTGCTAACTTAAAGTAATTTAAGATTGCAATAGTGGTAATTTACTAAAACATTATTCGTCTTTAATTTGTTAAGCTCTCTTTAATTCTGTCATCATCATAATTAATTATCAACCCGTTAATGATTAGGTATTGTGGTATACCAAAAATACTTAAAAACAAAACTGAAGAAAATCCCCTTTAAGAAGTTATTTTTAATTTTTTTTATTCTGTACAAACAAACCGCACATTACAAAAATATAATTAAATGACTTATAGACATTTTGTCCACAGTGTGGCTATCCATACATAGTGCATCTTTTCCATAGACCCTTTATCGGCTGGCCCTATCAGAATACCAGCGCCGTGACACTTATTTTTAAGTGTTGCAGCATTATGCTGAGATGGCGGGCTTTTTTTTTTTCTTATTTTTTTTTTTTTTTAAGAGTGTCTATAATTAAGTTTTAACTATGTACTGTGCGAGTCCCAATAAATACTTTTTCTTTCTTTCTTTCTAGTGGTTGCTCAATAATTTTTTTCCCAATACTCAATCATTTATTGCCCTGCCCATACGGATACATTGATTTAAAGTTTCAACCATCTGAATGTGTATTGATAACGAGAGAGATTCCACTAATAACAGGACACGTATCCAACTTACACAATTTCTAATGTAATCCATCACCTTCCAGGTTCCGGCATCATGGTACCCCCACCAACGTTAAACAACCAGCACTCCTCAAACGCCCTCACCGACGGCCAAGAAGACGATGGTCAGTACCGTGAGGATCCCAGCATCTATGAGGACCCGAAGTACAACAGCCGAGCTCAGCCAAGACCTGCCCCGATCAGGCAGTACCACCAGCCTGCTCAACCTGCACCAGCAAGGCAGTACCAACAAGCAGCGCCTGCTCCCGTCCCCACAGCTGCCCCAGCTCCTCAATACGAACAGGAGAGCCGGTTCAAATCAGCTCCTCTGTACTCCCAACAGACCAGCCTCTTCAACCAAGGTCCTCAACAATTCCCGTCACAAAACCAATTTCAGTCCCAAAACCAGGAGTTCCGTCCTCAAAGCCAAGTGTACCACCAGCAGCCTCAGTTTTCTTACCAGGGGTACACTCCTCAGCCATACCAGAATGTTCAGAGTCAAGGTTTCCAGCAGAGCCAGGGTTTCCAGCCACAGTACCAGCAGCAGCAGCAACAGCAGAACTACCAGAGCCAGAATCAGAATTTCAACCCATTCTTCGGCCACCCAGCACAGAACTTTGACCCCAGCTCTGGGTCTTATACTATTAACTTTACTGGTTAAGCAGTGATGGGCTGTTTGTTATATTATTGTTTCGAGGGTGTGCTAGCCGTTAGGTTGGTGGTGGGGTAGACGATTCATACATATTGTAGATGAAAATTATTTGAGTGGTAAAATATTTGAGATAGAGTTTTTGTGAGTGATGCAGGTGAAGAGTAGGTAATGAAAAAATGCCGAAATATGATAAAACATGGATGCTTCTTTTTTGGTAACTTTTGCTGAGTTACTTTCACTTTATGCCTTTCATAGGCTAAAAGTAACTAAGCAAGTGCTGTACACAGAACACATTGCTTTCTACTTTTACTGCTAAACTGCAAATATGAATCGTCTGTCTGAACACTTACGTAAATAAATATTTTGTACAAAATATTAAATATTTAAAGGGTACGAGTATCTCCCAAAGTGACGAACGACACCGTTTTTTTAACGATTTTTGTATATTTTTATTACTAGTCAATTATTTCGGTGTTTTGTAAAATTTCGAAGAAAGGAGTTTTAATTATAATGCGACTAACAATATGAATTATATAACTTATTGTATATTTTTCTGTAATACAGGCATACAGACATATTGATACAACAATTAATATCTAATTAAGGGTTACGATTTTGATGGACGTCAATTTGTCCTTTTCATAGATTTTCATACATTTTATTTATATTTTTTTATATATCTAAGTATTTATTTAATTTATTTATTCTATTAGCCTGAAATAATATTAAATTGTTTTTTTTTCACATAATATAATCTGAGTAAATATCCATTTATTTATCGCCATTCTATTTATTTATTGAATTATTTACTCTTATCGGTACGTATTATTTAAATGTAATTGCAATATAATGTAAATGCTTTAAGTTGAAGATTATTGTATTTTAAAATATATTTATCCTTAAACAGTTAACAATTTAATTGTGATTATTCACTGAAATATTTACATATAGGTACCATTTAAAGTATTATAACGTGTTTATTAACTTTGGTAACATAAAAGAAGAAATTCTGAGGCCCAAACCATGTAAACGAAAATGACCAAATGGTCTTAAAGATACCAAACAGAAACAAACTGTACTGAAGACTAGAAAATTGTATATGATAATTTAAGGCAAACAACGTACTTAGCAGCCAGGCTGTTACAGCCAGTCTTCATCAGCCATTCTATGGTGCAATCTAAATGCAACGTGCAATATTATTTGGTGATTATTGAAATATGTTATTGTTTTTCTGTCAATAGTTGATGGAATTTATAATTGCTTAGCAAAAATCAAAGTAGCATTAGTTTAAGTGAGTTGTGGTGCAAGCAGGCCTTTACTGCCAAGTGTTATGTGTTATTTGCCTTAATTTAAAATCTTAGCAATTCACACGAGAAAGGCTTGCTTTTGTACTAAGACAGGTATTCAAGAGGACAGGCATTTCCTTACCTGTCCTGTTCAGTTTCTGCTTTCAGTACATATATTTTTTTCAATTTTCTTGTAAAATACCTTTGCAAATCTCTAAAACTTTACTAGAAATAGTTTCAATGCAAAAAGTAACCAATCTTGAAATTGCGGTTCCTTCATGATGTTGTAGCAATAACATTATCATTGTACCATCCTTAAATAATAAAATTAAAAAAAGGAACCTAATAATGAAATAAACATTCAATAAACGAACGATTGATTACGCGCACGCGCAGATTTCAAAATGATGGTCGCGTGTGCGAAATAATACGTGTGCCGATTGTAAATATATTATTAAATAAAGTGTTATGTAATATATAGTGTGTTTCCTTTTATTGTCGTGGAGAAAGTGCACTAGTTACAGGTCAAAGTATTTGTCATGCACATGATCAAAATAGGGAATGGTTGGTGGCAATTTAGAGCAGTACCCCTAAATACATGCATATGCAATATGGATGTCGTGGGATGTGCATGAGGCAAGTGGAACCTCGATTTTCGGCTTCCTGGCATGAGTGATGGCAGTATGTGCCCTTACTTGCATAAATTATAGCATGGGGTCTTATCTCGAACAAATTATAATTAGTCTTGAAAAAAAATCATAGATGGCAGCATAGGTAACCATTATGAAATTAACAATAATTAAAAAGCGATATACTTCAGAAATTTGGCTGAATTAAGATTGGTAAAAGTCTAAATATGCCTGTTTAGTGCTCATTTATCTATTTCCACTCATAATTTCAAGTATTTGAAAAATAAAATAAAAAGGAAGCCTTTATCTTCAATTCGAACCCTTTTAAAGATAAAAGTAGCCATCTGTTAATCATATTGTTTACGAGCTTTTTGCAATAGATGGCGTTTTACGCAATTGGTCCTGTCATCGCACTTTCCAAAATTGTTACTTATTTAAATCAAACATCTTTTTTTTAATATTATTTACATACAAATATAAAAGATATCTAATAACACGTTTTTCTGAACCCGGAACTATAAAACTTTACATAAAAGGATAGCATGAAACGTTTTATAAGTAGGTCGTCTCTTAGATGGCGTTGTAAAACTACAGTCTCTGGAATTAGTGAGTTGATAATGCTGCTATCTGTTGAAAAATTGGACGAATAAAAATTGCCAGACTTAGGGAGGTTTCATTTCTTTGTATGGGATTGGGTATCTGTACGTAGTATTATATTATCTGTGATTATAGATAATAAATGATTTTATTTCTGTAAGTAAGTTTGTACAAACACTTTTACACGTCAATCATATTTTAAAAACTAGATGAGATCTGCTTTTCCTATCTGACTACTCTGATAAGAAAGGCCAAAACAAACTTTCTCAGTTTGTTTCACAGTCTCTTTTAAAGTCCATACATAATCTTGTTCAGATCATGTGAAGACAATTTAGATTGGTGTCTGAAATGGTCTTTTGAGGAAAGAACCACACAGATTGAGTGGACCTGTCCAGTTAGTCCACGCATTTGTCCGCAACTCAACTCACATAATTAAAACTTGCCTACACTGTCCTCCCATACTTTTTAACACTGTAATATCAAAACTTTGTTAAAGCCAATTATTTTTAAGAGAGTAACCGTGGAGTTTCTTGCCGGCTCTTCTTCATAGGAAACGACCAATTGGAACCGTGCACCTAACTTCTGACGTGTCCATGTAGGTTTATGTTGAATAAATATTTTGATTTTGAGACAAAGGATTATTACCACTCCCTTCAAAGGGTTATCCCAAGACGGTTCGCCATTTAAAATCGTATTTACTTAAATAGGTTAGACAAAAGGAAAATAAAATAGAAGTACATATTGAGAGGGAACGTAGGGCGCTGGCAGTCCGTACCTAACATGTTGGCTTGCAGGCTTGCATGCTGTAGCAAGGCAGTCAAAATAACGCTTATTAAAGCTTATTGCCAAGTGTTTTACACGTGCAGCATGTGGACCAACTATACTCAGCGGAGTATCAGTGTCCTAAGGGTCCAATATAATAACGGGGTCAGGATGTTGATGAGGCTGCCCTGTTTCTGCAGTGCATCAGGTATGTTTGCACAACCAATCGTAGATGGCTTCCACGTCATCTTCAGACAGAAACCTGCCTCTTTGCTCTGCAGAGTGCGGGACAGCTCCAACTTCATCCTGAAGACCATAGCGGGGAGGTACGATTCTCCTTTGTTGGGTGTAGTTGTTCGAAGATGAATTTAGAACCACAGCCTATTCTATAAATAGATTGTAAGCTTACTTATTATACATAGGTATAAGTTATCTTTTTTTTTACTAACCCCTATGGATGTTGCTTATCCAAAATTTTTTTTTTTTTTTTTTACCAAGTTTTACCCCATTTGCTTGTCTATGTACGAAGGAGGTGTTTCTACGATCAAGGAATCTTCATCTGCGGTGTAAAGCTGGGTACTTTACTAGTTTTAAGGGTTCCGGACGTCTTAATGAAAAACAGAACCCGTATAGAATCACTCATGTTTGCCTGTCTGTCCGTCTGTCACAGCCAATTTGCTCCTTATCCACAAAACTGATTAAATTTAAATTTGGTACACAAATTATATTTATGTGACCTAAACACGGTAGTATAACGTAAATAAACGAATTGGGAATATGGGGGTCACTTTTGAGGGGAAAACTAGAAAATTAAAAACAATACTGTTGCGAACTGTACCTTGTGACATATCAAATGAAAGGGCTTGTTGTGAGTTTCTCAAACCAAGTTTTGTAAAATTTTAAAATAAACAGTTTTGAAGTTATCTAAGAAATTACAAAATACAAAATTTGTCCCCCTTAATCTCCGAAACTACCAACCGAGCCTAAAATTTTGAAAAAAATACTGAAATTAGTTAATTGCTTACAGATTATCCGCTGACTTGTGTCGGCCATTTTGCGCGAATCGAGGTATATGTGTAGGTACTTCTGGGTGGTCCCGCGCGATAATGTCGCGTGTGAGTAAAATAACAATAACTCGTAAGTTAATAATGGGAGCTGTTTATAAATAACGTCGTTGGGATTGTTATGAAAGTAGCTAACAGATTATGTATAGATTAGCCCAGTTTTGCCTTGAAATCTATTAGTAATTATAATTTATAATCAGGATGAGGCATTTTTTCTCAATTACATGTGTAAAGTTGAACATAATTAAAAAAATAAACCATTATTTCAAAAACTGTTTGTTCAATTTACATAAATATACACTATTTCACAATAATCCATCAAAAGTACAAACCTCCCCATACATTTTTTACAAGCTACTAGCTTAACAATAACATTACGTCATTTGGACGACTCGAGCGCGTGCAAAAAAAGGGGTCTGTTCATTGTCCGATTCCCAGAACACTAAAGGTTAAGTAGCTTGGGTTGTTATCTTACAATAACAAATGGTCCACATACTTATCACAAACAGAGTCTCAGCTGTTAGAAGTGTTTATTTTAACAGTATCGACTAACCAAAACAAACACTTGAAAAGAGGCTCAAAAAACATCCACTCAAACATTTCATCATAGTTGAAAATCTGTTGTAATTATTTTAAATGTATACTGACATTCTACTTTTAGAAGATATTTACAAATCGATAAGCACAATAAATAACCATGCTGCATTACAAAAACATTTAAAAATCATTAACCAAAATAAACAATTGCACTACGAAATGCATAAGTACCTAGTACACGGATCACAAGGATGATAGAAATTATGGATACACCCATACTGTCACACCTGAACGTGAAGAAAATAAAAAACGATAATGCAATAGACGAGAATCATTTGGAAAAAAAATCATGGAAAAAAAAATTGAAAAAAAAAATTGGAAAAAAATGAAGAAAAAATGTATTTAAAAAAGTGCAAATAAAAAAAAATATGATTAAAAAAAATAACACATGAATACTTGTCGTATTGATTACCTCTTTTTTTTTGAAGTCGTTTAAAAACAGAAATCAGAAAAATTAAGCCACCAAAAAAATATGTCGTATCCATTAATTCAACCATCCGATAAAAAATCACGAAACTGGCAGTATGAAGTTTATACCTTTGCCCCAACCCGGTCTGTGTCACGGCCAAAAAATGGCTTCATTGTGTTGCGTATTTTTCATTTCAATGTTACGCAAATTTGTTACGTTATTATTAAAATTAAATGCTTAAAAACAATATTACTATACATACCAATACACGTAACAACGACAGTTTGATAACATTAGTGTATTTATTATTCGTAACGGGTGCAAAACAACCGCCTTGCCGCCGGCACGGCGCACAAAATGGCGAATACTAGTTTGTTGAAATAACTATTTCTGCTCAAAATCTTTATCAAACACACAACCTATGTATTAAAAACTGTTTATTACTTACCCATTCATGACGAAACACACCGAAATCCAACACAACACTCTATAACACAAAAAACTGGAGGTTTCGAGTTGGAGCGTCGACTCGCCCGAACGCGCGCGAAATCTGTACTGAGACACGACTCTGGTTCACTCTAGTAACCGTCGTAGGAGTGTTTGAGAGACATGACGTGAGACATTATACCATCCTAGTTCTTTTCCCTACACTTTGTGCAAGTTTGAGCAGGAAAGGTATAGATTAGAAATACTTATTAGAACAAATAAGACGTCAGCGACCCGCCAGCGACCCGCCGCCAAAATATGGCGTCACAACAGACAGATAGATATTTGACAGATCACATATTTTGGTCGCGTAACAAACAGGAAAACCTATAAGATGTCTGTGTCTTAAAAAAACGTGGTAAATCTTTTAATATTGTGCGTACAAACTTACAATGTGACTTCAGAACTCAACTTTAACCATAAATTATGATAATTAACCTACTTGTAATTAACATAACATAACATCATGCCTGCAATCCCAGAAGGGTTAGGCAGAGGTGTACCCATAGTACACCCACGTTTCGCCAGTTATGCTTAGGGGGCGAGCCTATTGCCATCAACCGGGCACAAACCCAGACTCCGGGCTGCTACTGAGAAATTCTGGATAGAAAAACTCAATAACACTTTGCTATAAGCTATTGCGAACACTAGACCAACGACTACTTGTAATTGTCGTATCGAAACTTTGTACGTATATGTGGTTCGGAGAACAAAACTATAATTTAGTATCTTGGAGCTGATCTGATGATGGAGCCAGAAGGTGGATAGTTGAACTCTTCAGTGGCTGCAAGTAAACCTGTCGAGTTCAGGTTCATATGATTCGTTTTGACGAAGTGAATAGATTGGGGAGGGTCTGATGACGAAGCCAGGAGGTGGATTGTGGAATTCTTCAGTGGCTCCTAGAAATCCGCTCAAGTCATAAGTTCGTTGACTTCAGATATATACACTTAATGAAGACTACATAGACTACAAAGTAAAATAAAAAAGTGCTTACTAGTTATTTAACAATTTTTTTGCCCATATATTTTTTCATTGTTTTATTAACCTATATATTTTTTTCTTGGCTATGAAGAAAGTAACTACTGATGTGCTAGAAATACCTTTTTATCCAACTAAGCTAGAAGCAAGGGTTATGATTTTAAATTGTCTGTGTAATATCAGTACAATATCACCGCTGAAATAAAAGTAAATAGAGCAGCCTACAAAAAGAAATGAAATCCTACCAAAAACGTTTCAAGTAAAGTAGGTCGCCAAGACTTCTCACTGTTCAAAAGTTACCAGGTTTAATGTACAGTCAAGACCCTAACTCTACAAGGCCTAACTCTAATAACCTCTTCTTGATCAAAATGTATGGCTTGACCGTTCCATTTAACTATTGCATGATACAAAATTAAAGACCAGTGACTTCATTTCTTACCATAAGCCCATAGGAGTGTTTGTGCGACGGCCGCGAAACGCTCAAGCCGTACATTTTGACCAAGATGTAAGGTTTGTGGAGTTAATCCTTGTAGAATTAGGGGCTTGGCTATTCATTAAAGCGATATGTAAAGTAGTCTTGGCAACCTTATTTACATGAAATGTTTTTGGTGGGTAACATCCACATACGGAACCCTCTCCATGCGAGTTCACTCGCACTTGACCGGTTTTTTTTGAGGCCTGGAATGTTATTTGTCTCCGAGTACCAAATTAATTTCCCGTTTATTTAAGGGAATTCCATATTTATGATTTAATTAAGTACCATGTTTTTCCACAGAGTGTTCATGGCATTGAAGTATGTATCTGAGTATGCTAACTTAATATTATAAATGCGAAAGTAAGCACTACTGAACGGATTCGGATGAATTTTGGCATAGAGGTTACCTGGGTAGTGACATAGGCTACTTTTTATCCAAAAGCACAGGATTGCAGACGATGTCACGCGCAACATCTAGTATTGAACTAAAGACCTTTAAAAAAGGGCGCCATATTTTGGGAAGTATGTATGACAATAATTATAAGGGCGTCCATAAACTGGTAATTCAAGTATAGAGAGGAAATACCGTAGGCGGCGTCTATATCCGGCTCGCGGGCAGGCGGCCTTAGTCACTCGCTCCAAATATAATGTTGCAGTGTTGAGGAATAATTGACATTTTACTGTTTATATTCAAATTGCATGCTTACTGTGTTTACGCCAAATGTTCTAAAATCGCTGATCAATCTGGTACGAGTATGTCTTCGGTTTTCTGACAAGTAACGTAGAACGTAGAGTAAATAGAGTTTTATTGGATACTTACCTCTTGATTTTATTCTGTGGTCATAGTTTTAGCAAATGATGAACACCTTTTTACTTGGATAGACTTTATTCTGATGGAGATGGCCAGGGGCTTTTAAGGAAGACCTTTATTTAACAATTGGCGATGTAGTGCACCATATAATGATTAGATAAGAATTTTCCAAAAGTTGCAGACGCGCTTCTCATGAATCTTATTAAACTTCTGCTTGATTTGTTAATATGGTACTCCTATATGAAAACCAATTAACCCAATAAATTACAATATTCACTCTAAAAACTAGAGCAAATTTAATCGCAATTAATTAACTGCTTCGCTCTTGCATAATTTCGTCAAAATGTCAAGTGTGTGTGAGTCGCAAGGTCAGATCAAGTTACGACTAAGTGATATGATGTTGATACAGTTCTTACTTTACGACTCCAAGTTACAATCTCACTAACTTGGCATTTAAATAGATGTTTAAATCGTAGATTAAATTTTTAGGAGTTGTTGTTACGCTAAAGGATTAATTTGACATTTTAATGCAGTTTGTTTTAAGGGTCAAATTTTAAGTTTGTAATGTTTTATGCTGAACAGCAAAAGACAATTGAAGGACGGAAGTATTTAGGTTTGTTAGGAAAAGTTAAGTCCACAATAAATGTCTACCCTTTTACTAAGTTATCCTAATGAAGGTTCGGGAAAACCCGTTCTAGGATTACAATAATGCGTTTATTATTCTTTTATTTATATGTTGAAAGGTGTGTTTTACTAATATTACTTGAGACGTGTAATCCCACAGAAAGCTAAAAGGATATAGTCACTATAAGAAAGTTAGGAATTCAATCAATAAGGGCGGTATTCGGTATTTAATGTAGATAAACTTAGTCTTTTAGACTAAGTAATTTGGACAGGTGGCTCAAAAGTTACCACTGTAAGAACGCGGGCGGCGCGTAGAGCGGGGCTGTGATTTTTCACGGCTAATTCGCTGAACTGTGTCTGAAGTCAGGGGAAGGACATAGCACCATGCGGGCAAAGCCGCGGGCGGAATCTATTATTATAAATGCAAAATGTCTGTTTGTTTGTCTGTTACGCTTTCAAGCCAAAACGGCTGAACGGATTTGGATGAAATTTGGCATACAGTTAGACCATGACCTAAGTAAGGGCATATGCTACTTTTCATCCTGGATCGCAGACGAAGTCGCAGGCAACTAAGCTAGTAAAATAATATTTATGAGGTAAAATGAGAAAGACTACAGTATTGAAATAGGATTGATTTGTTTTTTCTGTACTCCAACAATCCTTGAAGCAAGCATGAGTCTCTTTCTGTAAGTTACACTCTTGGTAAATTATAAAGTGGTCTGTTTAAGGCGGTTCCCCGACTAAACGACCTTGAACGTTCTATCCTTCTCCGTCCCACCTCTCAGCATCGCTCCGTCCCGCTCCCTGCGCACGCCCTTATGTCATGAAATTTACAGATTTTATATATTAATATTCATTTCGGAATTATTTAAATAAAAAAAAGAATATCGTCTTTTGAAATGAAATAAAACGTGGATTATTTAGATTTTTAAATGACATATTAATAAGTTTAATCCTAAAATTATTAGAACAATTTTTTACAAGGAGGTTTTTAATTTATTTATAACACATAGAAACAATTAAGAACGTGCAATGTGATGATAGGATATCGAACATTAATAATAAATAATAATAATAATAAAAGAATTAACTATAAATTATTATAAACAGTAACATCCGAGTCTTAAAGACTGTAATAAAATTCATTTTGTTTCTAATTTGTTAACATCTCAACCGAACTGAAAAAAAAACGAAAGTCACAATACACATGCAAACATTTGGTATATGAAAAACGACTTCAGTAAAAGGTTTAGGCAATAAATTAACTGGCACGGAACAAATCGGCTAACGGCTAAGGTCGGCGGGACCTCCAAACTCTAGCAATGACTTGAAATCAATTCATCGACGACGAGTAATGTGTGGGGCAGAGACTTCTGGTGAACTAGTGGAGACCGCATTTCTGGTTGCATATTTTGTTTGTTATTAATGAAACAATTAGGTACGTATTGATAAACAATTGAATTCCTGTGTCTACCTTGCGCCTTATTAGTTTCTTAAAACTTTTTTGATTAAATGTTTTATACGTGAATAAAACTTTATTACAATAAAAACAACAACCGACTTCAAAAAAAAAACAATACGACAAGTTAAAAAAAAACTATAATTTCGGAAGTCCGTGTCTTCGGTTTTGTAACATCGTTTTCGAACTACGAAACTTCCGACTTCCGAAATTATTATGATTTGTAACTTTTTTGTTGTGGTCCCTACCCCACACAAATTCGTATACCTTCTAACCTACCTAAGTATATAACATTGACAGGAAGTAATTATAACATCATCAACATACACTGAGTGAAAACTGATTCAAAAACCACTCATCACAACTTGATCAAAACACAGGACATCTCGATAAGTAAGTTTCAATAAAAGAAGGTTTTTTTTCAAATCGGTTTATACATGACGGAGTTCTGAGGTACAAACATCAAAATAAAAATCGAATCGAGAACTTCATCCTCGCCCCCGACGACGCCACTACCCTCCTCCAGGAGAGTAGTAAGGCCACCAGCACACTACATAAGCCCAAAACCCGATCGCCGTCCTACCGTCCTCGCCGCCGAGGCCCGCCGCGACGCCCAAATCCACGCCCCTCTCGACCCTTGCTCGAGCCAGCCCGCGCCGCTTAGCCTGTAGCTTTAAATTCGTCCCTAAATCACTCAAATCCTGATCCAGCTAGTCCCTTGCTGCCCTCTTCCAGCGACGCCCTAAGCCGAGGTTCGTACCCCACAGGGGGTGCCCTTAGCGTTGTCGCTTAGTTTTTAAGTTAGTGCATAAGTTTAAGTCCTGGCTGGAGGCCTTAATTTATTAGGGCAACCACAGGCAAGTCCATCTAAGCAGACGACAACCTCATAGGTTGACCTGCGAGATGCCATTCCAAAAAAAAAAAAAGAACTTCATCCTTTTTTTGAAGTCGCCTAAAAATAGCATCGTTTTTGGCTTCCCAGTGGAACGTAGAAGCTTTACTTTTCATAGTGAGGTGATGGTGACTGTGCTTCAGGCATCCTTTTGATTAGCCGAGTTTTTGGTTAGGTTCACAATCACCCATGTAAACTTAAATATTAAACACTTCATTGTATATACACCGCATATGAAAATAAGGACAAACAAAAAACAACTAAATAAAAAAGAAAATAGGAGGGTTATCCTTACCTGAGTAATAACTAATACCATTTATCTGTTCACAATTAAACAGCAATAATTTTATCCAGCTCATGAAACTAATTATTAACCGATACAAAACCTCTGTCAAACAACTACTCTATGCTCACAATTTAAATTAAGCTGTATCTACACTTTTACAAAATGTCATTTCCTCAAATGAACCAGTGTACTACATCAACATACGGTCACGTACCATATCTGTGTCCTCATTGATGTCCTCGCCCGTCCCAGAAGTATGAATACATCTTTAACAGTCAGCTGCTTAATGTCAATTGCCCGGAGGCTATTGTTTTGATGGATACTTGTAGATAACATACACGTAATACCTCGTTGGTCTACTGCTGAGCCGCCTGCTGTCCTGGGTTCGATTCCCAGGAAAAGTGTTATTGGGTTTTTCTATCTAGAGTTTCTCAGTAGCAGCCCGGAGTCTGGATTTGTGTCCGGTTGATGGCAAGAGGCTCGCCCCTTGTTACATGGGACTTAAACATAACTGGCGAAATGTGAGTGTACTAAAGGTAAACCTCTGCCTAACTCTTCTGGGATTACAGGCGTTATGTTATATTATGTTAACATACTCGTAAGTAATCTTTGCTGGTGTTTCAGAAACCGTAGGTTCTCCGTGTTTGGTAGGCTTCTCCGATGAATTGCGAATGCGTTTTTAATTTATGGTTTTGTTCTTTTCCTCAGGACTAGAAGAACAACTCCCATACTTAAAAACGTACAAAAACTGGTCACAATCTCATCTGAATGATAATCAATGTCAAAAACTTGTCAAAAATGTAGCCACAAAAAGGTATTTTTGACAGATTGACAGTTAGAACGTTCTTAAAATTATGGAAATTGCCGCTCTGATCTAGGACATATTGAACAAAAACAAAAAAAAAAGCTTTAGGTAACCTATCAAATTAAAAACAAAATTAAATGTCAGCTGCATACAAAAGCAGTATCCACTTCCGTCTCCTTATCCGTTTCTATTTCAAGTTAATAATAAATGCCGAAAACAATTTACTGACTAAACTACATTCGTTTAATGTTTTAAAGAGAGCAGTTGATTATAAATGTCGCTGTAAAATTTATAACCTGAATTATTCATGAAATAATGAAAAAAACAGCAGCAGCAGTGGTGACCCGTGGTAACGGCCTTGACATACGAGTTGCAGGTCATAGTTTCAATCATCTCTTCACCACTGCTCTCAAAACGGTGAAGGAAAACATCTTGAGGAAACCGGCATGTCCTAGAACCAAAAATTCAAAGACCACAGTGACATCTTCCAACGCGCACTGGGCCCGCGTGGTGGATACGACCCACTCCCTCTAACCGAGAGGTGGCCTGTGTCCCAGCAGTGGGAACATTATAGGCTGATTACAATAGTGTTTAAACTATGGATGTACACTAAAGGACCGTTACAATCATCATAGATACGAGTATGCAAACTTATTTACAATATCTAGTCTTTAATATTTATACATTATTATAAATTAAACTCGCTTTTCGTATCTTTGCTTTGTTCTGTTAAACTTCGCAATAGATTTTGATGCAGCTTGCACTGCTATTTAGAGCTTTTTTTTAAGGTTTATGTGTAACACATTTATATTAAACTTTCATAAATAATAAAGCAATCACGTTGTTTTGCCAAAGCAGGGAGCTAGCAAATCAACAGAGCGAAGAAAACTTGAAAAAAAAACTGAGGAAAATACTATAAAAGTTATTTTTATCATTACCAGATAAAGACAACCACGCTCCATAAAAACAAAGATGATTAAAAAAACGGAAAAAGTGAACCTGTCATGTCATTTATTGAGACATTATTCGCATGGCAATAAATAACAATCAACTTAATCATCACTAAACCATAACAACTTTCATAACTTAAACTTACTGACAGCATAACTTAACCGTGACATACGTATGAAAGTGTTCACAAGGTCGTATGCACTTCCTGGCTATGTCACAATGGTATTAAGTTCATAACTTGCGCTCGAACTGGTTTATATTTAACTTGCAAGTTGTATGTAAGCTAGTGCGAGTGAAATGATTTGTAGCGCCATCTAGTGGGCGAGGTGAGTCATTACTTCATAATGGCAACACGGTCACAGGTATGAAAATATTAATTTGTGAGGTTTTCATTCACAGAAATTGTAGATTCTATAGACTACTGTCTTTCTTTTTATGTCTAATTCTTTAAAGATATCAACCTGCTGATAGGAGGAGGGGTATGTAGGTTATGAAAGAAGAAACCTATGACAAGAGCAAACACATGGGTATAACATAACGTAATCATTAATTCTGTTTCCCTGAAGGGTTAGGCAGACATGTACCGATAGTACACCCAAATTTCCCCATTTTGTTTAAAATAAAGTAAATATTGTTTTATTGCAAGCAAAATACCTAAACAAAACAAAAACATAAAAATTAAAACACAGAGTTATAAGTAGGACCCATAGTCTTCAAAAATCATAAATTATATCGTAATTTTTTGCTACTGCTTAGGTGAATAGTGCACACATTTAACTAGGTTGCAAGAGACAACCCTCAAAATGCTGTTACTAGAGCGTCTCAAAGTTTGCCAAAAAGACGCCACACTCGACCTCATAATGGTATAAAAGTCCGGGACCCTCGCTTTGGCAAACATGCTCGAGGCACTGCAGTATCTTGGCAGCTTTAAATCCCATGTATTAGTTCTTCTCCATAGGTACCACTACGCTTTGGAATGGACAACTAGCTTCATATTTCTGACCGACTCTTTGACATTCATTTGACATTAATGTATTAGATAGCGAGCACTTTACACCATCAAGAATATATCGATGTATAGGGAGGCAGGACATCGCAGCACAAACTGTTACATATGGATACAGTAGATCATTCTGAACCTTTAAAAAAATTGTTGGTTATTTAAAATAAACAGTATCGTCAGTTATTTATAAATGAGCAGTGGTGACTGCCTCGTTGATCTAGTGGTCGCAAGAGCTACTGCTGAGCATGAGGTCCTGGGTTCGATTCCCAGGTCGGGCAAAGTGTTATTGCGTTTTTCTATCTAGATTTTTTCAGTAGCAGCCCGGAGCCTGGATTTGTGCCCGGTTGATGGCAATGGGCTCGCCGGACACGGTTGTTTCGGGAGGTTCCTGTTTCGCATAAGGCGGGAGGAAACGCCCGGGTGTCACCATTGTGTGGATCGCCCCGAGGACACGGTGGAGCATACGGTGGAGGTCTGCCCAGCTTGGGCGGAGCACCGCAGTGACCTCGCGGAGGCGATCGGCGGCGGCGATCTCTCGCGTCCGGCCCTGGTCCATGCCATGGTACGGAGCGAGAGAGAATGGAAAGCCGTCACCTCCTTCTGCGAAGCAGTAATGCTTGCGAAGGAGGAGGCGGAGCGCGTTAGGGAGAGAGCCTTGCGCCCTCACGCCCCCACTAGTCGCCGCAGGAGACGCCCTGGGCGTCGGGAGTCGCCTGCAGATTCCCGGCCACCATAGGCTCGGGCTTGCGGACGGCGAGCAATGGGTAGCTCGCCGTCCGGTAAGGACCAGGCCCGGGTCGATGGCGCGTCGTGTTCCACGCGCGCCTCAAAGAGATATCAGCACAAATTGACGGGGTCCGATAGGGCCGACGCCTCAGGGTCGCGGGTGATTCGAAAAGAGATAACCGTGGCCCTGGCACAGGCAACTGAAGGAACACGGGTGGGTTTTAGTCAGTAAAAGTCTGACACGCCCTCCCGCTCCACCCAGAGCGGGAGAAGTCATTTGATGATTTCCCATCCAAAAAAAAAAAGAAAAGGCCTACACTGGCCTCCCATACCTATTAACATTATTAATTGAAAACAAACAGTTACCGTGTAGTTTCATGCCGGCTTTTCTCCATAGGAAACGACCAATTGGAACCGTGCACCTAGCTTCTGACGTTTCATAAGTGCCCATGTAGGTTTATGTGAAATAAAATATTTTGTTTTTGATTTTTGGTGTTGATTTATATTTCCTCAGTTGAATAATAACACAAAATTAAGTTACAACTTACAAGAAATTGCACATTGAAACAATTATCCTAAGTTAATATATTTTAAAATGATTGAGACAATTGAACGCAGTCTCGCCCTGATTGTTGACCTTTGCTGAAGAATGCAGAACTGTCGAGGTGGGCTGCTTTAGTTTGCATGACGACATCTTGGATTTATTTTATTAACATCACTTGTTTGAATGGTAAAGGGTTTTTATGTCTACAAGTGCAACGCCCGGAATATCACCGATTTATTGAGAATAGTCGAAAAGTTCTTTAGTGCCATTCTGTAACCATCTCACCGTGTAAACTTAGGTGAAGTGAGCGTGGGGTAAGCTGTCAGTGCCACTGATGCGAGGGATCTTATGAGACTGACAGCTCACTCCACGTAAAGAATATTTTTTACAGAATCGACATGCAGGATACTCACCGGGTTCGAGTATTACAGGTGTGATGATATATAATTTTTAGTTCAGTTGAAAAATTTCATCATCATTACTAGTAATCAGCCAAAAAATCTTCACTAGTTTTCATACGCCAGTAACTTTATTGGCATTCATATTTTCAACTCATAAAACCAGAAGAGATTGCTTGGTTTCAGTTATGTCTTCGAAATAATTACTTCTCGATGAGATTTCAGGCCCTAATTTCTGAGGGAAAAGACAATAATATTTTGACTAGTTATACAGGGTACCCAGAAGTCGACGTCAAGCCGTCGCAGTAAGCCTGTCTACTCAACTCTTTTTTAAATAAAGCTTTCATCAATAATGATCTTAAATAAATTAAGACCCTCACTTATGTTCTTGAAATGAAATCGTACTTAATTACTTTACAACCAATTACAATGGAATTTCACGTTAACAATTGATAAGGAGGTTAATGTCTTTGTAATAAATAGCCACAAACCATAGACAATGCTACTTACATATCAATCATTCACGCTCGTCAACCGAATAGGCGATGTGGGTGTGCTATGTCTGAGAATCGAGAAATATTGAATCAGATGGTCTTGCTTTTTGGCCTTGATTGACTTTCACATCTAGGGGGAATGATTAAAAATAGAAATCATAAGGAGTTTTTAATTCCTTCTCATCGATACAATTTACTTGAGAAAAGTTTGTATCATGGTATATCTACCACTTTGAATGAAAGATAAGCAGCCAACAAGATTGCTTACGGTATGGAAAAAGTTAATTTAGAATTCAACACCCCTATCAATTCATCTCCTTAGTCAACTGGACGTGAGAGCAACTGCTATATATGGTTTGACTTCCAAAACGGTCACGTGTTACAATAAAGTATTACCTACAAAAATTTATCTGTTACAGCTTAGAACCGAGTGGAAATACGTTTGCCTCATTACTGAGTTTTAAACGTAACTGGCAAAATGTGAGAGTAATATCTCAGTCTACATTTAAGGCGAGAGCATGCTTGATGTAATGTTTAAATTTGACAAAATTGCAGACAACGTATGTTATAAGAACACGGTCTGTACCATCGCATTCCCTTAGATAAGATTATACCAATTAGGAACGAACGAAGGTTAATGTTTTATGTGAGTACTTATCTCTAACATCAGATGCTGTTAAAGGAACATAATTAGCATTTTTGCATTCTGCGTAACGAAATATATTTTGTGAGAATTCGGAACCAAGGATTCTAATGTATTGTTCGTAGTACAGTTACTTTAACCTTTTTATGAATAGATCTGCATTCTATATTACTCTTCCTTATAGTAATTAATTAGTCTGTAATTGAGGATTGCTAGATCACCTTATCAACGAGATCGTTGAGAAAATATTTAACCAGACTGTGGTTGAGCTCAAAAGGGCGTGATGTTTATCTTCATTAAGATATGATGAGTATGCTGATACTTGCAGATTTCCACACTGTGTTAATTTTCGCCAAACAAAGGCAGACCTCCAGCATCGCATTAGATACCTTTTATAAACTCTGACACCATTTTATCAGGCTTTTCAATTAAAAGTCACATAATCAGCCTGTCATGTTATCATTGCGGGGAGACAGGCCTCCTCTCGGTAAGAGGGAGTGGGCCGTGATCCGCCACGCAGGCCCATTGCGGGTTCACCGTTTGAGAGCAAGTGGCGATTAAATTATTTACACAAATTAAAGCGTCTATTTGGGTTCGAACCCACCACCTACAACTCGTAAGTCGGGGCCGTTATCACTGGACCACCACTGCTTTTAATAAAATAAGTGATAAACATAATATTAACACTAGAAATAACAATAAAATAGATCAACCATTTTTCAGACTATCTAAAGTACACACATCTTTTATGGGGGACTGTGTTAAAGGTTATAACAAAATACCTTGTGAAATATTGCAATTTAATTAAAGAAAGGTCAAAACTCGTGTTAAAAAACACTTTGTAAACAAGCATATTACAAATTAGAAGATTATATCCTAGATAAGAATGCTTGGAAACATGCTGGTCCTGCTCCATAGGACAATCTAGAGGCTAGACAAAATCATACTATTTGCTTATTGTATTGTATAATTTGTTATTTTTACTTTACTCACACACTGACTTATTCCTAGTTAATATTTTAGGAAAATCATATATTTTTACAATGTTTGTAAATATGTGAGCACAATGTACCTATCACGTGATTAATTTATCTGCCTTTGCTTTATTTTTAATTCTTTTTACCAATTGTGGTATAGTATTTTTATTCTTGGTGCATCGTCTTCACATGTAGAAATATAATTAATGTATGCAAAATATTGTAAAACATTTAAAAGAGTAACGGTGGAGTTTCTTGCCACTTCTTCTCCATACGAAAATACTTTTTGGAAGTGGCGCCTAGAATCAGTTCCATTTTTAATGTAAATTTTGACGTTCAAAAGTGCCTTCCTATGGGCCTATTTGAAATAAATGCTTTGACTTTGACTTTCTCATCCATCCATGATCTGCTCATTTTCGTCAAACGATAAGAAGGACGCGTATTAACATGATATTTATTTGTTAATACGCGTTAATACAACCATTGTCTCGGAAGATAAACAAAAAATTGTCATATTGTGTCAGAACCCATGACCTTGAACGCAGAAAGCGGACACTGCACTGCTGTGCCATTTGGTCCGTATAAACTAGAGCTGCCGGAGAAAATGAGCCAAGGTCAGATAGATTAAGAAGGCATTTTGTAATTGATATCATGAATGGAATATTATCTTGTTAAAATATAATTATTTGTAAATGAATGAAAATGCGACTTTGTAACTCCATTTATTGGACAAATAGAATGGAATGGCTAAATTTAAATTCTAGTTCATTAAATCTATATACCTACCAGGCCACTCAGAAAATATTGCGAAAAAGTTTTATGTATGAGAGACTGACTAGTTTTATTCTATTTTGACATTATGATATGTGTAAGTAAAAATAGGTACGTTCCAATTTCAAAATATCCGTCTACATTATTTGCGAGCTAATTCAAATGATCGTGTCCCATAAAATAATGGATCTGCGCCGGGAACATTTTCGCGGTGTGATTTTTTACAGTTTCAAGTGTCGCCTGAAATCGGACGTATCGTTCGATAGACTTCAAATGGCAGCCATAGATGAAGGCCCTTATAAGGCAACCGTGTATAGTTGGTATAACGAGTTCAAGCTTGGTCGACTAACTTTGGGGGATGAAGAAAGAAGTGGTTGCCCTTTGACGGTTATTGCGGAAGAAAACGTGCTGACAGTGAAAAATTAAATCTAAGATAATAGGCGAGTTACGTACCCAGAGATTCAGCACTTACTGCAGGTTGGATCGGGAAGCCTTCACGAAATTCTACACGTGCATCGTCGCGTGAGGGGGATAGTTTCACGCTGGGTGCCTCACAACCTCACAGATACTCAGAAGCAGGACCGGGTGGAATGGTGCCGTGATATGATAAACAAATTTGAAGCAGGCTCGTCTCGGCGTGATTACGACATCACTACAGGTGATGTGTCTTGGGGTTAACAATACGATCCAGAAACGAAGCGCAAGTCGACGGTTTGGGTGTTTCAAAACGAATCAACGCCTATCAAAGTGGAGCGATCTAGAAGCGGGGGGAAGATTTCGATCGTTTTTTTCAATTTGACTGGCTTGGTGTCAATTCCTTTACGAAACCAAAGAAGCATCAACGCTGAATGGCATACTACCAAATGCTTGGCAGAAGTATTCCCTGTTGTGAGCAACAAGCGACCAGACACAGATCTCCGCGGGCTACTGCCCCACCACGGCAACGCACACCACGCTCAAAATGAGGGACTTCCTGGACAGCATGCCGGTCAAAGTGACTTTTTTTTATTCCCGTAAATATAAAAATCTGCTCAAAGGGATAAAATTTTCGTCGCCGGAAAATGCGCTGCCAGCGTTCGATCAGGCTGTAACAGAGGTGTCTACGGCGGACTGGAAAAAGTGTTTCGAAAACTGGTTCAGACGCACGAATAAAGAAATATTTACTTTAACATTAATTTTTATTTTCGTATAACTTTCTGAGTGTCCCACGTATATAAAAGGTAACCGTGACTGATTGGGTGATCTATCAAAGCATAGCTTAAACCACTGAACGGATTGAGCTGAAATTCGGCACACAGATAGTTATTATGACGTAGGCATCCACTAAGAAGGGGTTTTTACGTAATTCGACCTTTAAAGTGGTGAAAAGGGGGGAATTTGTTTGTATGAATTTTTTATTTCTTGTGTTAATAAACTTGAAATTTGGCACGAATACATGTATATGTAAATTATAAAGATTGAGATTTTTCTGAACTACCTCTTACATTGTTTATATAAATTGCACTATAATAGATTGGTGGTGTCAAGGTTTGTATGGAAGAATTTGAACGCGGGGTCAGATTAACTCAAAATTCAGTATTTATTCTTCCGACCTTAGGACCATAAATAATGAATACCGTGTATGAGGGTTTTTCGAAAATCGTACTCAATTCAATTTTCAAGGGGAGGACTTTAAGTAAAGGTAAACTTTATAAGTAAAGGCGCTGTTGGATTAGCATTAAACTCAGTACTAATA
Organism: Dasypolia templi; assembly: GCA_963555695.1. Taxonomy (NCBI): domain Eukaryota; kingdom Metazoa; phylum Arthropoda; class Insecta; order Lepidoptera; family Noctuidae; genus Dasypolia; species Dasypolia templi. Next base: position 2,471,589 of record OY743137.1, on the reverse strand, counting down.
TTTAAAATAAAAGACAAAATTTCGTAGTGGAAAAGGGGTAATAAAGTTTCAATTTTACTGCTTGCTTCAATGAACTCGAAAATGGGGATAAATTATGTTAATTCATACAATGAAAATGTAACAAATGTTTCTATGTCGTGGTGAAAAGAGAGGACACGGTTTATTTGAAAAATCTTATTCCGTTGATCTATAATTAACAAACTTGCAATTGACTTTTATCTAAATCTGCTCTGTAGTTAATATCTTTTTGCATTTGAAAGTCCAATTCTTGAGGAAGGCTAGCAACTTTACACCACGCGAAGACCCTTAGAAAGAGCAAATCGAGCAAAGGCAAATAAGGCAGAAAGAACGCTTAGTATAAACGAAGTAATAGCGTGGGCGGGGAGGGTCGCGGGAGCAAAACATATCACGCGGATGAAGTCGCGGGCAGAAGTAAGTAAAGTGACATCGAACACAGTACATCACGTAATTTCTGAAAGCATTCATCACGAGAATTTGTCAACAGAATTAATGTTATGAGATTTCAGAAAACAGGAAGTGTATAGAAGTCTATGTGCACAATGACCTATCAATAGCTGTCCGTACTTAATCAAACAACTTTTTTCCAGACAACACATACCCCAAAATGCTTACATCGATCTCCAATCGGCTGCCTTACGTCACCGGCGCTGGCGCCGGCGCATTGCACCTAAATCGTGCAGATTTTAACCGAGACACGAATACGCGACCCGAACGCTAATCATGATGTAAGCTTACGTGATGGATGTCTGCGTGGTGCTCATTTTTGGATGTACATTCTGTCAAAAAAGTATCGGGAATGGATGAATTGTTTATGGTTCAAAAGCCAGTGTGGCTGCTTGTATGAGGTCCTGAGGTCAGACTTCTGAACATCACATAGATCAATGAAGAAATAGCGTGACAAAAGTGTTGAGTTAGTACAAATGATATGTTTTATGGCTCCATATTTTTTTGTTGTTGTTAGATTGGCACAACTGTTTTCCATTCTTCCATTTTATACTTGCATCTGTTATTTAGATTAAATGCAGTGCTGTTTTTAGTCAGATCATATCTAGTGTGTATTGCAAATTTCATAACGGACAAAAACATCGAACAAAGACTTTGTCTTAAATTTTGCATCGCCAATGGAATTTCGTTTTCGGAGTCAGTGAAAATGTTGCAGAAGGCTTACGGTGAATGAACTTTATCAAAAACACCTACTTATGAGTGGTACAAAGCGTTTAAAAGCGGTCAAGAAGTGAAGGAAGATTTGCCTCACTCTGGTAGGCCATCAACGTCTTCAACTGAAGTTAACATAGCAAACGTGAAGGAATTAGTGACTGAAAATCCTCATTCAGATTAGAGAGAGATAACCGCTAAACTTTCTGTGTCTCACGAGTCGATCCGTACCATTTAAATAATCACTTGGGTATGAAGAAACATGTTGCCGCTCGGCTAGTCACAAAATACCAAAATTTTCTCCAAAAACTCAATCGCATAAGAGTCGCTGAGGACATGCTAGAATGAGTCAATTCCGACCCAACATTCATGAAACGCATTGTTAATGGTGACGAGACGTGGGTTTACGAGTTTGACATACAAACTAGTCAACAAGCTTCAGAGTGGCGCTTGCCAACGGAACCGAAACCGAAAAAAACACGCCAAATTTGATCTAAATTCAAAGTCATGTTGACTGTTTTCTTTGACTATCGCGGTGTTGTGCACTAGAAATTCTTGCCGGAAGGTAAATAAATAATAATATTTGAGCGTAATGCGGCGTTTATGAGAGCAAATTCGACGAAAAATGCCAGATTTGTAGAAATAAAAATCTTGAATTTTGCATCACGATATTGCGCCTTCGCACAAGGCCATCATTGTGAACGAATTTTTGAACAAAAGCACAATAAATACCATCGAGCAAGCACCTTATTCGCCAAGTATATTATGTCTCCAGCCGACTTATATTTTTTTCCTAAACTCAAATTACCACTTTCGTTCCGTTCGGCACCCGTTTTCATTCGGTAGAAGAAATCACGGCGAGAACTGAACTCAATTCTGGAAAAAGAGTTTAAAAAATGTTTTGATGGTTGGATTATTCGTTGGCGTAAGTGTATCGTTTCAGAAGGAGCATACTTTGATGGCTACAAAATAAATTTGGATGAATAACTAACATTTTGTGTATTATTGATCTTTTCCCGGTACATTCTTGACAGAGTAGTACGAGTATGTATGCAGTAATCGAAGGATTTTTTTCTGAAAACATTAAAGACTGATGACTTCTGTTTATTTTATCAACAACTGCACAGCTTTTTCTCAACTATGTTAGGGATGGCTTCCAGTCTAACTGTATGCAGCTGGTTCCATAGATATATGAGGCTGTTCATGCCGTAATAAAGAGATCAGCCAGTCAGCAAGTTTAGGAAATTGGCTGACTTTCCGGGATGCGCCGGATTAGATAATATATGTAAGTACCCATATCAACTTGCTCAGGCTTTTTGATTTTACTACTATTGAAGAAAAATTTGGAATATTATTAACCGACTTCCTAAGGGAGAAGGTTCTCAATTCGCCTTTATGTCTTTTTTTTTTGTCGCTATGTTACTAATTTTACATTTACACGTGAAAAATATGTTCGTTTCATGAATTTACACAAATTAATCCTTTTTAGAATTCCTTGTACAATTTCTCTATGTGCCTGCCTGCCTGCCAACCAACCGCGTGGTGGATAACGGCCCAGTCGCTCTCTGAGTGAGTGTCCCCATACGGGGAACATTATAGGCTGTCCATATTCGAAAAGACTGTCAGTATTACCACGTAATGCGGTCGAAACTATCCGTGAGCGTATATCTTTGGTTTAATTCTCTCTTTGGGCGCCCTTACGTCTTCGAGAACACATTGACAGCGAGGGACAGGTCCATTAATTACATCAAGCATTCATGATGATCTGAACACGTGATAACAAAGACCAAGTAAGAGGAAAGTGAACAGCCCCAGCATACTAACTGTTCTTAAAGTCTGTTTCCAATTACTAGTGCAGCCTTCGATGAATATGCGATCAAGTACGGTAGTGCAATTTAGATTAGCCAGGAAATCGGTATCTTTGACTTGTATGGCGAAAGGAAGTCATTGAGAAAAGTTGTGGTCGTTTGGAGTCAAATAAACCTAGCATCAACTTTTAGTTCAGATCTCAATTTATTTGGGATTGACGCAGCATAGTCGTCTTCCATTCCTTCCTATCAGTCAGTTTATCTGTTTTTATTATTACTTCTGACGATATATTATGCTACAAGTTAAGATGCATAAGAGCTATCTACAGCTTCCACACAACTTACAGTTGAAAGCTGTTTTTAAAAAATATGAAAATATTTACAATGCCTTTGTTGTACATATTTGAAACGTCCATGTTTGTTAAAAAATATCTGTGTAAATTTGCTCGAGGAAGTATCCAGCGCCGTTATGAGCGGTTACAAACAGTTGGGTCTAAAACGACACTATTTTAGAACAGTGTTTTCGCAATGGCTTCAAGGATATGTAATAAATTACAGAAATGTGGAGTGAAGAAAATGGACATAAAAAAGTAATTTGGTTTTGTTTCTTTATGTAAGACGTATTACTCTTTTCAAATAATAAATATGATACGTTTCCCAAAATATTATCTGTACTCTCTCGACTACAATAATATTTTTATTTTAGACCTTTTGTTATCACAAATAAAGATTGATTGGTTTATTGATTACACAAATCCACTTATTCCTTCTTTGGTTTACGTTTATTCTACTGTATTGTTAGTTAGATTGAACACGTTTGTTATTATACACGGTAGGGGATGAGACACTTACTTAGTTTTGAGCAGCTTTATTTTGTAAACTACCTGTAACCACAATACATTTTTAATTTTGTTTTTAAAAAAATTGTGGAAAAATACAAAACATTGAACTTTTGAGAGTTACTAAACTATGGTGTGTTGTGCGCCTTATCGCCAAAAGTTACTACTACTCTGTCAAGAGAGTACCGGGAAAAGACCAATAGTACACAAAATGTTAGTTTTTCTGCCTACTTTATTTTATCGCCTTCAAATTATGCTCCTTTAGAAACGATGTACTTACGACAACGAATAATCCAACTAACAAAACCTTTTAAAACGCTTTTTCAGCAATTGAGTTCGGGTGTCGCCGCGAATTCTCCTTTATGTCTTCCACCGAATGAAAAAATTGAGTTATGGAAAAACAAAGAAGTCGGCTGAATTAGAAATATCCAGTAAATAAGGTGCTTGCTCGATTGTATTTGTTGAGTTTTTGGTCAAAAATTCGTTCACAGTGATGGCCTTGTGCGAAGGTGCATTATCGTGATGCAAAATCAAAGAATTTTCTTTCCACAAATCTGGCCTTTTTCGTCGAATTTGCTTTCTTAAACGCCGCATAACACTCAAATAATATTCATGATTTACTGTTTGACCTTCCGGCAAGAATTCAGAGTGAACAACACCGCGATAGTCAAAGAAAACACAGTCAATATGACTTTGACTTTTGATTGACTTTGGCGCAGTTTCGGTTCAGTTGAAAGGCGCCACTCCGAATCTTGTTACGACCTTGTCTGACTAGTTTGGATGACAAACTCGTAAATCCACGTCTCGTCACTTTTCATGAATGTTGGGTCGGAATTGACTCGTTCTAGCATGTCCTCAGCGACTCTTATACGATTGAGTTTCTGAAGACAAAATACATGTCTTTTGCCGAGCGGCAACATATTTCATACCCATGTGATTATTTGAAATGGTACGGATCGACTCGTGAGACACAGAAAGTTCAGTGGCTATGTCTCTTAAACTTGAATGAGGATTTTCGGTCACAATTTCTTTCACTTTTGCGATGTTAACTTCAGTTGAAGACGTTGATGGCCTACCAGATCGAGGCAAATCTTCCATCACATCTCGACCGCTTTTGAACGCTTTGTGCAACTCATAAGGACGTGCATTTGATAAAGTCGATTCACCGTAAGCCTTCTGTAAAATTTTCAGTGACTCCGAACATGATATTCTATTGGAGATGCAAAATTTAAGACAAACTCATTGTTCGTTTTTGTCCATTATGAAATTCGCAAAACACACTTGATATGATCTGACTTGGATCTGACAAAAAACAGCACAGTATTTAATCTAAATAACAGATGCAACTCAAACTCCGCGCCAAAATGGAAAACAGTTGTGCCAATCTATCAACAACAAAAAAAATGGAACCAAAAACATATCATTCGTACCTACTCAAAACTTCTGTCACCCTATTTCTTCATTCATGTGATGTTCAGAAGTCAGACCTCAGGACAAGCAGCCACACTGGCTGCCGCTACACATAATAGCATTGTTGGAAGTCGTTACCAAATGCAATTGAATATGCAATTACATACGGTACTGCCATATAGAACAACCAGGAAATTCGTCTAGACTTCGATATTGTACCTGTAAGGTTATAAATCCTTCGTGGTATAGAAAGTGCACTTCCTTTGGAAGAAAACCGTGAGGTGAGGATTCTTGCACGAGAATATGATGGATTCTCGCTTCACTTTGTCGCATAAAAGATAAGTATGGGATTGTGGGCCAGTGGTAACAGCCGGGACTGACTAGTTGTAGGTCATAGGTTCGAACCCAATTGTTTCATCACCACTGCTCTCAAAACGGTGAAGAAAAATATCGTGAGAAAACAGGCATGTCTTAGTAGCAAAAATTCGAAGTCATGTGATATCTACCAACCCGCACAGGGCCCGCGCCCACTCCCTCTCATCGAGAAGAGGCCTGTTTCCCAGTAGTGGGAACATTAAAGGCTGATTATACTCATGCAAGTCGGTACAGCTTCGTTTGCACTTGCACTATACAGTGATTCAGGCAGTTTCCAGGAAGGTCTTCTCACTCAGCACTCTTATTGGCGACTAATACTTAACTTGCTAGGAAGTCATCAAAAGTGTTTTTCTTTTGTGGTGCGTTTACTCACTGTCTCTTTTTTCTTATGTTCGCCTTTAAACCGACCCATGCAGTACGATCAGGAATTGAACTACTCATAATACAGGGGAATATTTAATTGATCCTCTAAAACTTTTTGCTCCTTAAATTATGTTCGCCATTATTCCTCCAAACTTTCGTCTTTAAAAAAACATCGGTACCTACTGTTAAACTTGGTGGCAGTACTAAGCTAGGACCAATCACAAAAGAAAATCTGACCAAGTGCGTGTCGGACTACGCACTTTGAAGGGTTCCGTAGTTGGGATGAAGAAATCCAAAAAGTTGAAACACACCACATCGAAATACGTCAAGGTCAATTCTCCACCTGCAAATAGTGTATAACCTCAAAATATTAAAGATTTTCCGACTTTTTCCTTTCATTGCTTCTTACGAAATTTCATAATTTTAGCTCAACGGGAAGTACCCTAGTATACTCGCCAATAAATTGAAACCTACAGGTTTCAATTTATTGGCGAGTATCAAAATATGCGCATTTATAAATGGGCGATTTTTTTTATTGCGTTGACTTCGAAGCTTTTTTTTAGACCTCGTCGACCTAGCAGTATAGACCTTCGTATAAGATAATAATTTCAACATAATACCTCCACGCGTTGAGGGAAATGGTCATGACAGACTGACAGACAGACGGACAACGAAATGATCCTATAAGGGTTCCGTTTTTCTTTTTGAGGCACGGAACCCTAAAAACTGTGAGTACATTGGCATGTCGAATAATATTTTAAAGAAATCCAAATGGCAATTATGTGGAGATCCATTAAATACACGAAAATAATAAAGAATAATATTTCAGGCAGCTAGGCAGTCAGTCTGTCTAGGCTAGCCTCGACATTGATGTGTGAGGTGTGGCGCGACTTTCTTCCGTTCGCCTGAAGGTTGCGTGCGAGATACTGAATATGTATACGAGAATTTACCTATTGTATTATATTAATTATTTATTGCCTTTGCTCTCAAGATCAGATTTAGGTATTATTTTTACAGACAAAGTTGCCTGCGAATTCGTCTGCGTGTTTTGTATTTTAGGATTTGTAGGGTTCCGTACCTCAAAAGGAAAACTGGAACCCTTAAAGGATCACTTCGTTGTCCGTCTGTCTGACCGTCTGGCTGTCTGTCAAGACCCCTTTTCTCAGAAACGCGTGGAGGTATCAAGAGGATATTAATATCAAATACGTAGGTCAGCGGTCCCTTATAGGTCTAAAAAAAATCAAGCGTCTTAGTCAATGCAAAAAAAAACGGTGAAATTATTAAAATTTGTCGCAAAAAAATATATAAAAATTCATGCGACATATTTTATTACTCTCTAATAAATCAAAACCAATATGGATACTGGAAATTTGCTATGAAGCAAGCAAAGGAAAAAGTCTGAAAGCGTTTAATTTGTAAATAATAATGATAAATGATAAATGACTTTATTTCTGTAAGTAGGTTTTTAAAAACACTTTAACACGCCAAACATATTTTAAAAGTAGATGAGATCGGCGTTTCCTATCTGACTACTCTGAGAAGAAAGACCGAAACAAAGTCAGAGGTCACAGTCTCTTTTAAAGTCCAGACATAATCTTGGTCAGGTCATGTGAAGACCATGTAGATTGATGTCTGAAATGGTCTTTTGAGGAAAGAACCACACAGAATGAGTGGACCTGTCCAGTCAGTGCACGCATTTGTCAGTAATCATGCAGTTCAACACAAAACTTAAGGAGCTCAACGATTCGACGAACATTACCAAAGAAAGGACATTTGGGTATGCCGCATAAATTGCTCAAACTGCCAGACCATGATTAAAACTAATTTTATAAATTAAAAATAAACTGAGATATATAAAAAAATACAACAAATCCACACTGCCTTCACATTCACAAAAATTAAAATATAATACTTTACAAAGTAAATTTTCATGTCAAAGTGTATAAAAATCCGAGAATAAACTTGGTCAGATCATATGAGGACCCTGTAGATTGGTGTCTGAAATGGTCTTTTGAGGAAAGAACCACACTGATTTGAGTGGACCTGTCCAGTCAGTGCACGCATTTGTCAATCATGGTGCAGCTCAATTCAGAACTACGGAGCTCAACGATTCGACGAACAATACAAAAGAAAGTACATTTGGGTAGGCCGCATAAAGTACTCAAACAGCCAGACCATGATTAAAACAACTGAAAAAAAAAAAATTTAATGACCCACATAGTCCTCACATTCACAAAATTAAAATAATATTATAATTTATACAGTAAATATATACATGTCATTGTGTTTCTAAAAAGGTACAAAATATTAAAAAAATCATAATAATAAAATAAAAATTAAAAAAAAATAAAAACAAAAAAATTGCTAAATAATATTAAACATCAAGATTGTCTGTGTAAATTTATTGGAGCAGCTCAATCTCAAGCCTCCCTGTCCTCAATATAGTCTTTGACAGTATAATAGGCTTTCTGGCATAACTTCCGCTGTATAAAAGATTTGAATTTATTAAGGCTTAGTCCTTGTAGTTTTATAACATTGATTATACACTATTTGAGAATTGACGTGACGTATTTCGATGTAATAAATCAAAAACTCAAAGGGTAATTCCCGTTGGCCTAGAATCATGAAATTTGGCAAGAAGCAAGATCTCACAACACAAGTAAAGGAAAAAGCCCGCAAACCGTTAATTTGTAGATTTATCACATAAAAAAATGCGATTTAAAACTTACATTTGCAGTTGGAGAATTCAAATAGCTTTTACATTACGTTTTTGAAGCAGATCTGTACCCTAATTACGTAATACAAAACCAATCGGAATCTGAATCGTTTTGAAACAGATTGCTAATCCATTGCTTCATAAGTTCGATAAAATTCTGCTCAACAATGTACAAAACGCAATGAATGTTGTTGAACTGTCAAAATCAAACGGATTAATCGTAATCGTTTACGAAAATGTGCTACGCAATTAGGGTGCTGATTTACAAGAAATTAATGAACTTTGGGACCAGTCAAATCCTTTGTATTTTTCAATCAGATTTACTTTACTTTTTTTTTAATTGCATCGTTTATTAAACGTTTAGGTACAGTAGCGCTCATAAGACCATAAGAAATACATTGACGCTTCGGTTTCACTTACGACCTTCTTCTATAAGTTGTTTCTATACCATACACTTTGTCTGTAATTGATAGTAGTTCATAATTTCAATTAACTTAAAATGCTAGCTTAGTAGTTCCCGTGCTTGGGTAGGAGCGATTATGGCAAACCCTGAGTTCGAATCTCACCTGCGCCTGCGTATAAAGCTCGATGTTATAATCAAATAATATCTATTTATAGTTTTTGATATGTTATTAATAATACCTAAAGTGAACAATCTGTTAATTAGCGGTGTTGTGGTTATAATTTCCAAAATGAAGTGAAAAGTAAATATTGAAGCATTGGCCAATATTATTGCGCTGCGTATAATTGGATGTAAATGATGTGATAACACAAATATATATTGAAACCGTACTAAGTGTGAGTGTTATCTATCATTTAAATATTTAATATTTTACATTTTTTTTTAAGGTAGTGATGAGTAAAGTGTTATAAACATAATGTTATTTATAATATATTTTTTCTTAATTTTTATAGTTTATAGTATTTTGCTTAGAGCTGTCTAATAGTATCACATTCTTTGTTCTAGAGAAATTCTGTGAGTCTGTGGGTTAAGAGATGTGAGGAAGAGGGAATCCTTGCTAGTCGGAGCGCTTATTTATGAAGTTGAAGGCTTATTTAAATAAGCATTCACATGGTGAATGGATATGAAACAAATGGTTTCACAGCAACCGGACATTTAGCTGAATTAATTAAAAGCGACATTAAAAACTGTTCGCCGTGTGCTCCACGCAAAAAAAGGTTGCATCACCGAAGCCCAGCAAACAATAACGTAATACTCGTAACCAAGAACGTTTCAGTTCCGGAATAGTATATCCTGTATTTATAATTATAAAAATTGAGGTTTAGTTTCAATCTTCTTTTCTTAAAGAAAATGAATACTTAAGCTATCCTCCAATTTATAACCTATATTCAATAAAGCCAAATAAAATGTGAAATACTTAATGTAACCAAACTGCCCTACATAACTACTTAAAATCACTACTTTTGGAAATTCATGCTCGACGCTTAATGTTTATGGTGAAATAATTCTTAATTTTTTTGAAAATCTCATATGTTAAAATTAAACAAATTGCTTCTAAGTTCCATTACATAATATTGCACATCCTATTTGTCTGAAGAGGTTATTATAAATTTTCGTAGCGGTTATCTATATGTTAAATATTAAAGAAATAAATATATTTAAATTTTTGTTATCACTTGTAACGCATTTTTATATTCTAAATCCATAATGCAATGACAACAAAAAATAGCATTTGTTATTATTTCAAAACAAAATAAAAAAATTGCAATAAAACTGCGCTCCATCTTATGAGATCAGAACCTAAGCCGGCGGCTTATCAGTCCAACGCTTGACGCCTACTGCTACTTCTACTACAAGCTGTTACTAGATTAACTCGAATTTTAGCAATGCTATAAACTGGCCAGGTCACGCGCATGATGCGTGTCTAACAAAAGCGACGGAAATATATTTTTGTTTCGTGCTGAGCGACGCGAGTACGCGACGATACGTCAGTGTGTGCCGTGCAAAACTGCGATCTTTGTGGTGTGTGTCGTTTAAACACATATTATTTGCACGATGTACAAGCATCGTACCAAATTAAAAACAGATCTTGGTAACTAGGTCTAGTGGTTTCCTAGATGGCGCACTAAACCGTTGCATACTCTCAACACAATATACGTACTGTTAAGGTAAACTAAATGTTGAATTTATCATGTTTTTGTACAACGTGTTACATCAGATGAGCTACGTCCCAAGCCTCAGCTCTGATGTTTTTGCATAGTTTGACCCGCTTCCCTCACATCTATATCGTTAGAACCTATGTATACCTAGCACATAACATTACAAATAAAATAGACTTGCTTCTGGCCACGACTTCGTCCGCGTGGAAGTCAACTATACCACTTAACATATCCTATGAAACTTGGCAAGAGTGTCGCTTCCTATAAGTAAATGAATTTTTGAAATCGGATATATGTTTTGGAGATTACCTCATACATCCAAACTTACAAATTTTACCTGTTTTTTTTGTCTCTGTGTAGAAGATGTGTGACGTAATTACTGATGTAGAAACAAATAATTGAACATTATCACCTTAAGTTACAATTACGAAATAAAACTCTTAAATTTAAATTTTTTTCTGTCCAATTAGGAGATCAAGGAAACTTAAAATTAGGAACACATGAGACCAGGGCTCTATAACATAATTGCTTGTGCTGTGCCCACTGTTGGGACACAGGCCTCCTCTCTTTGAGAGGAGAGAGATTCTTTAATCTACCACGCGAGCCCATTACGGGTTGGTAGATGTTACGTCTTTGTTAGTTGGGGCCGATACCACTGGGCCAGGCCCTATTTGATAGAAATATGTGAATATAATATACAGAAAGAAGCTCAACTCATTCAAACACTAATCTCAAGAAGACATATCACACCCTGGTTCCATAGCACCTTCCAACACATTTTTCCTTACTGCCTCAACCATTTGCACCATCCAAATTTCAAGTAACACACCAAGCTATTGTTGCATAAATATGAGCATAATTAGCCTGTAATGTCCCCACCGCTCGTCTGTATGAGAGTGGGCTGTGCAATCCACCACTAGGGCCCAGTGCGGTAAATGACACATCTCTTCGTATTTCTGGTTCTAGGATATTGTCCTATTCTTAATATTATTAAATAAAACTAAGTCGGGTCAGTTACACCATTCACAACATAAGAACGGCTGAACCAATTTTTATGATCTTTGATTTGTTGGATTTGTCTTCGCCCCAAAGAGCAGAATAACTATTAAAATATGAAAAATAATGCGAAAAATAATAATAATTCAGGTAATATTCTGAGGGGATATGTTCGCCGTGATAGTACATAAATAATGAAAATGTGGACAGGAGGATCATTCTTTGTTTCATTTCTCAAAGGCTGGATCTGAAATTGTGTCACTAACCCAGTTTTCCAGCTTTGTCCAGTCCTGTACCTTGCAACACAATACATAGATACCTTTTCTAAAAGGTGGTCACTATGCACTATGGTCTACGATTATAATCCGGAGACCGTAGGAACCTTAGTAATATAATAGTGTCAAAGTATATTTGCAAGAACTCAGTGATAACTAAATACAATATCCAAGGTTGTGGATTAAAATCAGTTTCTCAAATACTTTATATCAACACAGAAGGTCAATGGTACTATAGTTATTTACTTTTTATTGATAAAACACTAAAATAGTAACTGCGGTTTTATTTGTTTTAAATATAAATCGGATTTATGCAAGCAGATGCAGCAGCTGCGCGAACACATTTAAATATTTTTGCTATTTTAAATCTGTTGCATTTTTTATCCAAAAAAAAGTGTAAAATAATTATGTGTATTTATTTAGGTGGTGCAGTTTTGATTCATATTAATTCTCATCACCCCCAACGTTGAAATATATAAAAATTGAGTGAAAGGTTTCGCCCCGTGGCTGATATAAAAGACAAGTGCGCCTGCGTCGCGCCTCCGACTTGCCAACATGACACCGTTCACGCGATTGGTATGTAACTCGCTTATTTAAAACCTTTTTTTTAAAGAAAACAGTTGCACCTTTTTGGTAATAATTGCCATTTTGACACTTCAAATGCTGGCTGATAAGAAAAAAAAAATGTTTAAGGAAAATAAACTGTCAGTGATACCGTTTTGTTTTCGTATGCAATGGTTATTTACTATTAAAGTTTTTCGAATTATAGCTGTTAACTCCGTGTTTATTAAGCAATATTGGTTCACTTACTAAATAAGACCATTATTTATATTATTTTTTCCATAAAAAATATGTAGATAATAATTATGCCGATGAGTATAATAACATTCTGTTTACTAATTGTTTTATTTCAGTAAGTGTTAATAATTAATATTGTTATTAAGTGAAAGTTAATAATAGAAAAGTGACGTTAAGTGTTGGTTCCTTTGTTATGCAGTTGTCAACAATTAAGTGTTGTGTTTGATAAGGTTCGCGTGTGTTTAATCATGCAGTTAGTGAAATTAACTTCATCACTTTAGGTGATATTGATGATGGAGCTTTTGATATGAAAACTGCAACATGTAATATAATTGGCAAATGCAAACTAATCTTATATAAAGTTCGTAGTAGAAGTTCTTTAAATAGTACTTAATTCATTAGTTACCACATGAAAAATATTCTTACTTTTTGTTACTGTGGTGAATACAAAATAGTGTGGTGTTTGACACGGTTGTTCTTGAGCTAATAAAGAAACTAGTCAAACACACCAGCACCCTAATTGCGTAACACATTTTCGTAAACGATTACGACTAATCTGTTTGATTTTGACAGATCAACAACATTCATTGCGTTATTTACATTGTTGAGCAGAATGTTTTATCGAACTTATGAAGCAATGGATTAGCAATCTGTTTCAAAACTATTAAGATTCCGATTTATTGTGTGTTACGCAATTACGGTGCAGTTTCTGATAGGAGAACATTTCAAGCTGTTTCAAACTTAGCCAGTTAATTGCGAAATGCTTACTTGGCGATAAGAGATAACGATCGTTTAACACTTGTAAACACGCTGTAATTATTCTACAAGGTTTCGACTGAAGATAAATTATGATAAAATGAACGAAGACAACCAACGTTTCAGTTATAGCTGTCGCCTGCGACTTCGTCTGCGATCCAGGATGAAAAGTAACCTTTGTGCTTTTCCAGGCCATGTTTAAAATTTTATTCAAATATGTTCAGCCGTTTTTAGCATGAAAGCGTAACAAGCAAACATACAAAAATAAAAATGTTTTCTTTTTATAATATAAGTTTAGATTATATGCAAAACATTCAAATAGGTGATAGTGTGCAACTATTTCATCCTATTGTGAACACTAGCTGCATATTCTCAGCATTTCTGACTGACTGACTACAACATTGTAAAAGGTTAAAAATGATCATTTCCTTACTCATTGTCAAAATACTACGTCACTTTGTATAGACCTCGATTTATTATCAGTGCAGTGCCAATGGTCATGTTACTGGTGGCAATAAGTCGTAAATCAATCTGTGACATACCATACTACCGGGGACTAGCGCCCACCTAGTGTCACAGTATAGGCAGATTTGCAGTAGGACAACCGTCAAGTGGTGTAAAGATTATGTTATGAAGAACCTTTTCTGTTACTTACCGGCAAAACAAATACCAACAAAGCAAGGTAGGTCTATTTCTACTCATACCTTTAGATTCACAAGAATTTATTCCCATAAAAAAGTAGACTGAACTAAGGGTCAATTGGTCAAATACTCCACTTTAACATTGTAGTAACAATATCGCAGTGAATGCCTAAGACTATTATTTCAAAATAGTACAGAACAAAAGCTAAAGATTTCCACACTCAGTTATAACATAACGTAAGCGATTGTGCTGTGTTTAGGGGATCTAAATGTGAAGAGAGTGTGTTATTCAATAATTACTAATAAATTATGTGCGTCCAAGTAAGCATGAACAATGATAAACGTATGTGCATTTATTTTGATTACCTTAAAGTTTTCATTACCAAACAAAATTTTCGTGTCAGTATCCTAATCGTTACTTCCTAACTAAAGATATCATAACAGAAAAATTAAGTTTGTTTGTTTGCTTGTCACGCTGAAATGACTGAACGGATTATGATGCAAAGCACACATATAGACCATGACACACGTATATACAGCATATACTACATACAGTAAATAGGCAACTTTTTATTCTGGATCGCAGACGAAGTCGACGGCAAACGCAAGTTATGAAGTAAATCTTCAATCATTACTTTTATAAAAGTCTGATCTTCACATAATCTGCAGGTATAAACATAAAACAAAATTAATCTGAAACAACTTTTATTACGACCTTGACAGTATAGCAAAAAGTACTACCTTGTCGCGATACATGCATTAAGTATATTTCCGCATACTATCTTTGCAATAAATCCAATCGAACGCAACCGAATCCCAATGTTACGCCTTTTGCAATACGATTTGAAACCCCACAGCACTTATATGCACTATATTCTATCGCGTACGACTGAAAACTAGTCCCGTCTTTTCAATCCAAATAATTATAAACATTGGACTAATAAGATAAAGTTCAAAATTGAGTGTCAGTCTTCGCAAATCCAAGGGCGTGGCAGACTTGAAATACTGGATATGCTGCTCTGTGCCCAGTGAACGGACCGTGGCCTCTAACTACTACTTTCCTAGCCCCTTTGTGCCGTATTATAATTATTTATAATATTATACTGGTCCACCTTTAGGTATTCTAGGAAATAAAAAGCTTTATTGAAATTGGATCCAGTTACGCGTTAATTTGATATGGGCAGGACATCAAATGTCACGATTCCTCGTTATTCAGGAATCGTGCATGTTGTTTCAAAGTTACTATTAAAATGTTCAGTTTTTTTTAATGAACCGAATAAATGGCGTGATCAGTTTAATCAACCGTGAAAATACGCGTTTTTATTTCAATTAAATTTGGATTACATGACTACCACACCGGCTGCTAAAGTTTTGTTTAATATATTACAAAGAAAAATATTATTTTCACCATAAAAATTGTGTATAAATACTTTTTAAAATTTTGACCAGCTTTGTTCCTACCGCCCTCGCCGCCGAGGCCCGCCGCGACACCCAAATCCACTCCCCTCCCGACCCTTGCTCGAGCCAGCCCGCGCCGCTGAGCCTGTAGATTTAAATTCGTCCCTAAATCACTCAAACCCTGATCCAGCTAGTCCCTTGCTGCCGTCTTCCAGCGACGCCCTGAGCCGAGGTCCGTACCCCACAGGGGGTGCCCTTAGCGTTGTCGCTTGGTTTTTAGTTAGTATTTAAGTTTAAGTCCTGGCTGGAGGCCTTAATTTATTAGGGCACCACAGGCAAGTCCGCGTAAGCAGACGACAACCGAACAGGTTGAACTGCGAGATGCCATAAAAAAAAAAATGACCAGCTTTGTTTGTTAACTGCTTGCAGTAATAATAAATTACATTTGTTATATCCAAAAAAAATATTGTAATAGTTAATCACTTGATTAGCATTGCTGTGTGTACAATTTATTTCATTTGTAACAAACATCAATTGATATTTGTAACAACAACAAGAAATTGATTTTGCGCAACAAACACACAGCGCTCTCATTCTTATCACGAATCGTTTATAGGCGTTTTATTTTTATGGTAAAAGAACTACGCATTACATATTTGTGTATAATATTGCCTAATAGTAATTTGGTTAAGTGGTATGGTGCCAGTGGCAGAACAAATGAATGAAATCAGTGTCAAATGTGAATATTTTTTATGGTGTACAACTTAGATAAATGATTGGTCTCGCGGCGCTCGACGCAGCGAGACCGATCATTTATCTAAGGTTAAGGTAAGTTGTACACTCTAAAGTACCTATGTGTAATCAAAAAAAAGTGACAGGAAAACATTTTAGCCGATTGCCTGCTACGTTCGTTACATACTCCTTTTGCCTCGTTTACACATCTGGTCATACATGCACGCCGGTTGTGAGCACTACACAGACCTTTCTTTTGACTGCTTGCTACCGAATCCAATTCAAACTCAAGCCACATTAACATGATGTAATTCCTATGTATGTGTCATATACACGTAGGGGGTTTGTTGCGCCACTTCTTCTTTCCAGCTTCAGCACTAGGAAGGTGTTTAAGGTGACTGTATTTTGTAATTTTGTCGTTTAAAAAGTGCTTATTCTCAGCCTAATTTAAATAAATGCCTTTGATTTGATTTTGATACAAAACAATCAAATTGAAGCAACAAATGACTTGCATCGTCTGAACACTGATAAGAAGGTGAAAGTTTTATTGTAGCTTCAACGTATGGTAGGCCACAGGCAATTAAATCGCACAGTATTATTTTATCAGAGTAGGTACAGTTTGTCCTTCTACAAATAACTGAAAAGAGAAACCAAAAACGCTTCTCGAAACAAGAATCACTGAAAAATCATCTTTACCGACCGCAAGACATGTTTCCTCAAAGGTTTGGACGTAGACAAATTTCAGATAGTTAAACGAAAGACGGTACAACCCATGTCTTGCAACCACTAGACTAACGAAACAGTTACACTTATTGATCACTTTAATATACCAAAGAAACACAACTCCATTGTGCAACTGCGTGAAGTAACGGCAATAAGGTACAAATAGGCAATGTTGCTACAGGTTACAGGTGGACCTACGTCTAGATCACGTTGTGACAGACTGTTATATTTGACACGTTAAGCCATCTATGCGTGAACTTTCGCCATTGTTGCGAGGTACGAAGCAGAAGATGAAGCGTGTTACTCACACGAGTGGTCAGTAATTAGAAGTGTCAGACCAATGAAAGCCCATAAACCCACCTCGTCTATTATAGATGAGTTTATGAAGTATAAATAATATTTTAGGCAGATAACGAATGACAAAGCCCGTTATGCTGAAACTGAACAGATTGCACGGCAAAATCAGCTGATAGCTCTGTGATTCTCTTAAAATTCTCTTTAACAAAAGCTGAGTATACGATTAATAACATTACTTAATAAACCAATTATTTAGAAGCGAAGCCCTCATCAATCGATCAAAGGATCGTGGCAGGTGGCGTTCTGTAGTTTTTGCCTGCCCCCCTGGGAAAAATGCGTGAGTATATGTACACGTATACGTATGACGGGTCCACATTAATATTTTTTATTTTATTCTAAATAATATAATAAATGCGAAAGTACCTTTGTTTGTTTGTTACGCATTCACTGATGAAATTTGGCACACAGATGGACCAAGATCTGGACAAGGATACACGCTACTTTTCATCCTGTATTGTAGACAAACTCGTCGGCCACGGCTAGTTCTGACGTAAACGTCCATCATTCGTCATCAAACCGCGCTACAATAATTTTACCACAGTTGTAAAATTTTCATTTCATCGCTTCCGCCTATGAGTTCCGCCACGGCCCCCAATTACCCCAACATGACACATTACACTTGGATATAACAAACGCGGGTGTCAAGGCTCGTTTGTTTCTCAACAAAGTAATTGCATTAAACTAGACAATTTAATTAATATTGTTTCAATAGCAGCTGGTGTTTCGTTACGTACTAAATTATAGGCAGTAAAAGAAATTGGAATGAAAATTTTGTTACTTGATTATCTACCTACTTAGTTTTGATATGCTTGGTTTACTTTTTACTCAATTGCAATATACTTGCCTACTTATGGTTTTTTTATTTTATTTGAGCCATCTTTTGCGCATAAAATTTGTTTGGGCATAAATAAATATTAGGTATCAAACATTTACGATATTTTTATGAAAGGACCACATTTTCCTAAACAAAACCAATGTTATTACTCTTATCAGCAACCACTAAATCTTTCAGTTTTTTTTTTGCTACTTTTGTACATTTTCACAAATATTTAATTTTTATGTCATTAATCCAACAAAACCTTCAATGTTCATTTATTATCAGAAATTAAAATAAATTAAATTAGCATTTTCTCTTTTTCCTTCGCAGGCGGTATTGGCTCTAGTGGCGTGTGCGCACGCGCAGTATTCAGACGAGCGCGCGCCGCGGTACATCGCGTCCGAGCCCAAGGCGGCCGCCACCACCCCCGTGCCGATCCTCAAGCAGATCAATAGGTAATGTCAAACACACACGTTTGCTCTTATCAAAAGCTAACGTAGAAAGTAAGTCCACGTTCGCAAGTAGCCGTTCGTAGTGCCGACAGTTGAAAATCCAACAGTGTGTTTTTTCGACGCGCTGGAATGCATGATGCAAGATGATTTAAAATAAGAATGTAGGGTTTAAGTATTCAAATAATCAAATCAAAGCCCTCAATTTGCCAACCGCACAAAAAAAAACTGAAACATCTTAGATACCCTTGGAACAAACTATGGGTCCGAACCCAAGCAGGTACTTAAATAAAACGAAGACATGTGTGGGACCCGCGTGGTGGATTACGGGCACGGCCCACTCCCTCTCACTGAGGAGGTTTGTGTCCGAGCAGTGGAACCATAAACGCTCATTAAGTGTGTATCATAAGCAAGATCTTCTGACGGTGTGGTGGAAGAACTAATATGCTAAACTTGAGGTCCTGAACACAATAAGAGTCCAGGAACTGCACGGGTGGCGACACTCAAATAAACATCTGATGATGATGATTTAATAGACATAGCACTGCTTCATCAGTTTTGCTTATCAATTCTTACATTTAATTCTTTGAGAACGCAGAACAAATTTTGAGGCAATTAGGCCGATAAAAAAAAAAGGGCTAGTTAGGTATCTCAAAAGAAACAAATGGTAAGGTAAACCATTTGTTTTAAGGCCGTTAGGAACCGATAATAAAGATATTAGTTTTATTTCAAGGCTTCAACATGAACTGCACTACAATGTTACAACTCCTGCTTACCCGGTGCGATCATCATTTTTCGACCATCTCCAAAAGATAATGCATCTTATAAAAGAGGAAACCGTAGACCCATCGTGGTATTTGTTGTTGTTTATTTTCTACACAAGTTATATTCAAAACTTAAACAACCCCGACACAAACAGAAACCTCTGACACGTCTGAACAGATTTTCTTCATACTTTTTTTTAGCTCTCGATTACACTCTCGATTCACCTTTCAAACAAAACGAGAAAAAAAAAACAAAATCGGTTCAGCCGCTTGGGAGCTACGATGCCGCAGACAGACACACAGATACACACGTTAAACTTATAACACACCTCTTTTCCCGTCGGCGTTTAAATATACACACGGTAAATTTATAACATTTCCGTGCGGGGTCAAAGATACACAAGTTAAACTTATAATACCCCTCTTTTTCCGTCGGGGGTTAAAATGGTTGCTTGCACCACCATTCACTCAATAAATTCGGCGCTAAACGAATTTAAAACATTGTTGCATTGCTGTCAAACGTTTAAAGATAAAAGACACAGATTATGTTTTAAACAGCTTTAGCGCTAAACGCATTTACTGGTTTGTGAAGCAAGTGGTCTTGAGTGTTTGTTCCTCAATCTTTTACCTTAAACTTTCCTATCCCAAAAATGCTTTTTAATGTTCAAGATCTAGTGGTCTAATGCTTCATTTACCTGTTGAATGCCGTTATTACAGAAAAAATGTCTCGCGCGTATCCACGTTCGAAGTGTTAATTAAAAGACGTCTGTGTCACAGTTTTTTATTTAGCAACTCTCCGTGATCGTATCTACATTAACCTAGTATTAAACTAGAGTAGCAGCATAAACTTTTCTTTTCTTTTTTCCTTTCTTTGTGTGACAGTGTGTTCTTATAGTTACTAATGACTGTATAAATAAGACCCATTTTGGGAAATAAATTAATGTGGAATTTGGAATGAACAATGTTTGAGCCTCAAGCAGGGATTCAACTAAGTTTATCTTTATCGTGCTGTCAATAGGGCCTAAAAGTGATTTTCTATCAGCGATATCGATTGGAAAAATCAAAAGTGTATTGAATTGACGTAAGCTACCTAAAACCTTATGTAAATCTTGCTGAAAGTCGTTGTAGAAATACGAAACGCCTTGAAAGCAATTGTCATTGGTCTAGGCCATTAGATGAGGCTAAAACTCAATAAAGAAATGGTTTGAAAGATATTTGTGCCACTTTTATTTCATGTTATAATAAATATAGTATAGTAGTCTGGTAGATACATTATCTATGGCTCTAGTATAACGCCTACAACCTTGACAATTTATTAATAAACCTAGGCACAGCGAATTGGGCAAGGCGTATTTCTAAAATACCTTAACATAGCGAACTGGTTTCAAGTCTATCAAGTTATTTATTACAGACAAGTAAGTGCAGCTATAATACAATTAGATCCAGTTTATCGTTGTTAGTGTTACATTCTGTTTCGTTTTATTTGCAACTTAAACACTTGGTCAGGAGGATTGCGATGAGGATCTATTTATCTCCTACATAATAATAGTCGTGGAAGTAACAAAAACCCTCTTCCATACAAACTACCGTAAGTACTAAAATTGGATGGGAGACAAAAACAATCAAAACAGCCAGAAAAAATTAACTTTCCCGAATAATTGTAGATCTGACAGTGAAAGTTCAAAAAGTTAGGAGAAAAATC
The DNA here is from genome assembly GCA_963555695.1 of Dasypolia templi. Classification (NCBI taxonomy): domain Eukaryota; kingdom Metazoa; phylum Arthropoda; class Insecta; order Lepidoptera; family Noctuidae; genus Dasypolia; species Dasypolia templi. Next base: position 2,450,373 of record OY743137.1, on the reverse strand, counting down.
AAAGAACAAGTTTTTTTTTGGGAGATTGGCAAACGAGGTTACAAAACCTACCTGTGATTAGGAATATTGTATTTTAAAACTGTACAGTCGACATTGACCCTGAGCTGGCAGAGCACAATACGGGATTTCAATAGAAGACGAGGCCAGCTTATACTAATTCTGTTACCAATGTTGTGCGGTCTACGGTGCTCACGAAACAAACCAAACAAATTCTAACGCTGTACGTCATACATTGCAGGCACAACGAGGATGGATCCTACACTTACGGATACGAGGCCGCCGACGGATCATTCAAGATCGAGACTAAGTCCCCCGCCGGAGAAGTCAAGGGCAAATACGGATACAAAGATGATACTGGCAAGGTAAGGATTGTCTGATCACTTTCAAATAAGTAGGTAAAGAAATTAGTCTACTGCATTTAGGAGTTTGACGCGTGTTTGCAGACAGTGCATTTTGACGAGAACGCACTCCTTGCCTGAGCTTAGCATGCTAAACGTGGACATACCTCCATATAACCATTACAGGGAACGGCCAACCAGGATTCGGTGATCGCAGTTTTTGAGTGATCACTATGGCTGATCACTCTGTCGCTTTCAATTTTGACATCATACCTTAAGACCGTATGCAAATACTTGTGCTTCGCTCCCCGCGCCTATGCCACCAAGAATACGGCAAATCAGATTATGGCTGATTGGTATTGGTATTGCAACTTGCCATGTCTTTGATGTCATTCTTAAAGCGAGACGAGTGCAGGACATTCGTCAACCAAGATATAATACTCAGAATAAATGTATATTGTTATATTATTCGTAGGCTTTAAACGTTTCTGCAGTAATTTTAACAATGAACTGATCTCAATTCCAGGTCCGAGTAATAGAATACGGAGCAAACAAGTTCGGTTTCCAGCCATCTGGTGAGGGCATCACTGTGGCGCCGCCCACGCTGGTGGACGAGACCCGAGAGGAGAGGCAGAGGCAAGAGAAGCAGCAGCCACAGGTAAGATATGTAACATAAAATAACATCACGCCTATAATCCCAGAAAGGTTAGGCAGAGGTGTACCTTTAAGTACACACCCACATTTCACCAGTTATGCTTAAGTTCCATGTAATAGGGGGCGAACCTATTGCAATCAAACGGGCACAAAACCAGACTCCATGCTGCTACTGAGAAATTCTAGACAGAAAAACCCAAAATAATTTTGCCCGACCTGGGAATCAAACCCAGGACCTCAGCAGTAGCTAAGATATGTTGCCATTGGTTTTTGGTACAAACCCTATCCTATAGCCTATTGTATTAAGGCCCATACAAAATGAAAATACACACATCAAAAAAGTCTAAGCAACACATACTACACACATCAAAAAAGTCTAAGCAACACATAATATTTTAAATTATTAATGAATTATTATTTCATTTATTACCGTTTAAAAAGTTTACATAGGTAATACACGACGACTGATGCATGCATGCCGTTTTGTCGGGACAAGCTCTTTCTTCAAAAGGCTCTTTATTGTTATACCAGACCACTTAGAAAGAATTGCGATTTTTTTTTTATGTATGAGCGACTGACCAGATATAGTATTTTGAAAATATGATTATTTGTAAGTAAAAATATGTATGTTTCAACTTCAAAATTACTCTCCACATTGTTTGCGCGCTAATTTATGTTATCGTGACTCATAAAAATTGATCTGCTCCGGAAACATTTTCGCGCTATTATATTTTACGATTTCAAGTAGCACCTGAAACCGGACGAATGGTACGATAGACCATGCCGTCTGAGTTTGTTCTGGCATTTATTCTCAGAGATTAGACAGCTAGGAAATGCTGGCGTCGTCTGGTTTTAAAATGTTGACCAAAATATTTTACGTGTAATATATTAGAACTAGAGTTTCCTAAGACTGTGCTGGCCGCCGCATAGCGTTGTTTAAATTGGAAAAGTGCGAAGAAATGATGTCATTTCAAAAAGGTATATAAGGGACTCCATGCTGCTACTGAGAAATTCTAGACAGAAAAACCCAAAAACATTTTGCCCGACCTGGGAATCAAACCCAGGACCTCAGCAGTAGCTAAGATATGTTGCCATTGGTTTTTGGTACAAACCTTATCCTATAGCCTATTGTATTAAGGCCCATACAAAATGAAAATACACACATCAAAAAAGTCTAAGCAACACATACTACACACATCAAAAAAGTCTAAGCAACACATACTATTTTAAATTATTATATCATTTATTACCGTTTAAAAAGTTTACATAGGTAATACCTATGTAAACTTTTTTGATCTAGAGGACATACTGGCTGATTTTAAAAAAAAATCGAGTATCATTGTTTTTTTTTTCATAAATTCTAAAGCGAATGCATTTGTTCGAATTGTATAGCTTTTTGTTTGCTTATTAAAATGTTGTATTCTGTATCAATTTTATGAATTAAACAATAATTTGAAAAAAGTTTTGAACAAATTTGGATTTTGAGATATTTTTTTACGTCATGGAGCGACGTCTTTGAAGGCAGATGAAATGCAAAGAGCTGTAGGGATGTTGCAAGCGGGAAGAAGTCAATCTCAGGTATCTCGGTATTTTGGTGTCAACAGAAGCGTTATTTGCCACCTTCATCCATGTGTCCATGGAGTGTGTCCTTGGAGCATGTGTCCATGGAGTTTCTTGCCCGTTCTTCTCCATAATACTGCGCTTTGGAATGGGCAACTAGCTTCATATTTCTGACTGACCGATTCCTTGAAAATTCAAAAGTGCCTGTAAATGGTTTCATTGAAATAAATGATTCGAGTTTGAGTTTTGAGTTTGAGTTCATCACCGTTTACACTAACACGGGAGATCCTGCTGAGCAACACCCAGGTCGAGGAAGGTGTTCAACCACACGGCAAGATCGATACATACAACTGACTGCAAGACGCCAGCCAATGTCAACCACCCGAGAGATGAGGGTTTAAGGCTACAAATTCAATCAATCTGTGCGAAATCGACGGTATGAGTATGGCCTACGAGCACGACGGCCAATTAGGTGCCCACCGATCCGTCACGGGAATCGTGTTCGTCGAAATGAATGGTGTAGGGAACACATTACATGGACCCGGGAACAATGGGATAAAATTTTATTTTGCGATGAGTCTCGATTTGGGTTCAAGCCTGAGTGAGAGTGTACCGTCGTCCTGGAAGACTCAGGTGCGTTCAGGAAGTGCATCCATACAACGGCTCAACAGTTATGGTATGGGCGGGTATTATGAAGAACAGACAAATTGAGCTCGTTTTTGTAAATGGTAACAAGAACGCTGTAAATTACGTTGAGGATGTTCTAAGGCCTTATGTCCGTCCATTCGCACAAACGATTGGCTCCGATTTCACACGCGGAAGTACTTGGCAAGGGAAAACATCCTGGTATTGCCTTGGCCTGCACAATCGCCAGACCTCAACCCCATCGAGCATGCATGGGACATGCTCCAGAGACGTGTTTTAAAGGACTTGGATTGAGTGACAACCACCGAACAACTGATGGACTTACTAAAATTTCAGTGGGAGCAATTGCCGCAGAATAACATTAACAGTCTCATCGGTTCTATGAATAATCTTTGCCAGCAAGTTCTCAACAACACAGGAGGCCACACTTTGTATAAATTTATGCAATTTTTGTACTACCATTTAATTTTAGTTTAATTTTAGTTGATTAGGCACCTTACTTTGTACTACGTACTTACAGTACTTACTCGTAATTATTGTTAATTAAGATTTAAAAAAAACTATTGTTGTTTAATTTCAAAAAAACATTAAAAAATAATATATATAAGAAATACTAAGGATTTAATGCGAAGAACATTGTTAAATTGAAATTTGTATGTGTTGCTTAGACTTTTTTTATGTGTGTAGCTTCTAACACCCATATTCTAAGTCGTAACCTCAAAAGCTACTCGACTCACAACTGTGTCGAGGAGACCTCAACACGTGCCTCGGAAGACCCTCAATATCAGTGTTTATAGACGTCAGATTAAGGAAATTATGAGGTCCTTCGAGTCGACATGAAATGAAGAGTTTACATAATCAGCCTATAATGTTCTCACGGATGGGACGCAGGCCTCCTATCTGTGAGAAGGAGTGGGCAATCCACCACGCGGGCCCAGTGCGGGTAGGTGGATGTCACATGCCTTCGAAATTTTGGTTAGACATTTCCTCACGCTGTTTTCCTTCAAAGTTCACCGTTTTGAGAGCAGTGGAGGCCGGTTTGAAGACTTTTGTTCTCGTGATTTCAAAATGTTCCAATATTCCAAATTCCAACTCCAAACAATGAAAAAAAACATAGATCGTTTTATTCCTCTTGTATCAGCACAAACTACGTAATGATAGATATATATACAATGACATGAAAATTTACTTTGTAAAGTTGTTTATTATCATAATTGTTGTGAATGTGAAGACGTGTGTGTTGTTGTTTTTTTTTTAAGTTAGATTTAATCATCGTCTGGCAGTTTGAGTAATTTATGCGGCCTACCCAATTGTCCTTTCCTTGGTCATTACCAATTCGTCGAATTGTTAAGCTCCATAAATTCTGTGTTGAGCTGCATGATTACTGACAAATGCGTGCACTGAATGGACAGGTCCACTCAATCTGTATGGTTCTTACCGCAAAAGACCATTTCAGACACCAATACACATGGTTTTCGCATGATCTGACCAAGATTATGTCTGGACTTTAAAAGGGACCTCTGATTTTGTTTCGGCGTTTCTTCTCAGAGTAGTCAGATAGGAAAGGCCGATCTCATTTAGTCTTTAAAATATGATTGACGTGTAAAAGTGTTTGTACAAACCTACTTACAGAAATAAAATCATTTATAATAACCGCCATAAAATATCAACCATTCAACAAAGTGGTGCCAATGCTATCGGTCCAGGGTGAAACTATCACCACGATGTTATAAAACATTGGCTATATTCTCTTTGTTTAATATTTTCGCGTCAGAAGTCACCCTGTGTTGTCATCTGACATTATGCTTAGCTGAGGACATTTTGGCAGTACGAGTACTATCTTTGTTTTCTGTTTTATATAGTTTTAATGTGTATTTTTTTTTGTGCCGTAATGCCAATAGACGCATTTTTCTTTCTTATTTCTCACAGTCACGGCGCAACCAATACCAGTCCGCGCCTGCGCAAGCCATAGACTACGACTACAATGATGAGGCCCCTGCACCGGCCCCTCAACCACGTCCGGCCCCGCGGCCCCAGCAGCAGCAGCAGCAGTACAGGCCCCAGCCGGCCCCACAGCAACAGCAACAGGTTGGGCTACACGACGACTGATGCATGCATGCCGTTTGTCGGGACAACTCTTTCTTCAAAAGGCTCTTTATTGTTATACCAGACCACTTAGAAATTATTGCGGAAAAAAAGTTTTTATGTATGAGCGATTGGCCAGTTATAGTCTATTTTGAAAATATGATTATTTGTAAGCAAAAATATGTATGTTCCAATTTCAATATTACCCTCCACATTGTTTGCTAGCTAATTCATATTATCGTGACTCATAAAAAAAATGATCTGCTCGGGAACATTTTTGCGCTATTAAATTTTACGATTTCAAGTGGCGCCTGAAACCGGGCGAATGGTACGATAGACCATGCCGTCTGAGTTTGTTCTGGCATTTATTCTCAGGGATTAGACAGCTAGGAAATGCTGGCGTCGTCTAAAATGTTGACCAAAATATTTTACGTGTAATATATTAGAACTAGAGTTTCCTAAGACTGTGGTGGCCGCCGCATAGCGTTGCAGTAGGAATGATGACTTAAATTGGAAACTACTGAATTCTGCCAGGCAAAAAATTTACTGAATTCTGCCAGGGTCGCGGGTTGCTCGAAAGAGATACTGTGGCCCTGGCAACGTCAACTGAAGGTACACGGTAGGTACAGACTTTAACTGACTTAAACCCAGTTAGTAAAAGACGTTCAAAAGTGCCTTTTTATGGGCCTATTTGAAATAAATGCTCTGACTTTGACTTCTGACACGCCCTCCACCTCCAAAAAAAGAGTTACTAAAATAAACGTAATTGAATTTTATTGCAGTACCGTCCCCAGCCGGCCCCACAGCCGCAGTACCGCGCGCAGCAGCAGCCGCGGCAACAGTTCGGCGTGCCGGCGCCCACGCAGGCGCCGCAGTACCGGCCGGCGCCACAGCAGAGTCCTACTCCACCCAAGGTAATGTGTTGTACATCACAGTATAACACCACGTCGGTTTTCCCCGAAGAGTTAGGCAGTCTGCCTCGTATAGATGTAAACATCAACAAGGACATATAGTGACCTTATTGGTGATGTTCTTCAGAAAGGTCAGTTGCGTAGCACTCGCAACCGGCGCGCGTATGACCAGATGTACGACTATAATAATAATGTAAACGTTTATTTTCTCTTCACAAGTTATGTACTTAATACTAATATTACAATGATAGTAGTGCACAAACAAGGAGCTGACTTTGTGAGAGACTGGTGCCTGAAGTAGGTTTATACAAAAACCTGTATTATAGGTCACCAGCCCTCCCGCGGCTAGAAGCCTGTGGTTTGGACCAACATAAAATGCAGTATACTTAACTAAGGTTTAAACAGAAAACAAAATACCCAAAACGAGAAAACAAAAAATACAAAATTTACCAAAGGTTTGTGAAAATACCAGAGTGTGTGTGTAACTTGTGAAAGTGAATAAATGAGACTGATGGGAGAGTGTATGTGAGAGGTTTCTTGAGTGAGTGTGATGCGATTAAAGTTGATGGTATGAAGAAGCAGCATAGGGGATGAATAATAAGTAGAGAAAGTCTATCTGTGTGGGATCAACAAATTTTCAGTTTCCTGATAGTCTAGAGTTTTCAAATAGTGGTCTACAAATCTGCAGTCTACAAGGCCTACACGGTTCTCACATTCACAATATACAAAATAATCTAAAAGAAAAAGAAACCTGTTTAAAACAAAATCATGATTGCCATTCCAACTAACATATGTTTATAAAAGCCACCAAAGAGTTGAAATTAGAATTGCAGGTATTTATTAATGTCAAATGATAAAAAGATAAAAAGATAAAAAATTAATAAAAAAAAATCAACAACGTAATTTGAAAAACAATTGTAGCTACGTATTAAAGAACACAGATTGAAGGTTCTTGTCGATGGTTATGTATTCTTGCTGACTGTTCCTCTATTACCCCCAAATTTCGCTAGTTATGCTTAAGTTCCATATAGTAGAAGGCAACTTTATTTCCGTCACCCGGGCTTAAATACAGACACCGAGTTGCTACTTAAAAAGCCCGACGTGGGAATCTTATCCAGGACCTCATGTTCTCATGCAAAGTTTATCAAAAAAAGACGGTGACTGGCGGTGCCCTATACGGTCCCTAAATCCTTTTTTTTTTGTCGTTTTGAAAGTCTAGGTGTTCAATGCTGGACATCGGTTCTCACATTGCACGCCGTTTTAGTTGATCATCAGCTGCGCTCATCCAGCTTCTACCAGCCACCATGTTCTATCGCTCTAGAAACCTCTCAGCAGCTACTATAAAACCAATATGATTCAGTGATGATATGTAGCCATTGCACGTTGACTGGACAGGTCCACTCAATCTGTGTGGTTCTTTCCTAAAAAGACCATTTCAGACACCAATCTACATGGTCTTCACATGACCTGACCAAGATTTTGTCTGGACTTTAAAAGAGACTGTGACCTTTGAGTTTGTTTCGGTCTTTCTTCTCAGAGTAGTCAGATAGGAAACGCCGACCTCGTCTAGTTCTTAAAATATGATTGTCGTGTAAAAGTGTTTGTACCTACTTACAGAAATAAAATTATTTATCTTTAACACAGATGATACGAAGCTCATTGGGCGCACAGGATCACAAAAGATTTTAAGCCATGCATGATAGCACCTACCTAGTTTTTAAACACTTTGTTCTTACATATGCTCAAATATCTGGTCATTCCTCCTCCAGCCCCAGTTCTTCGCCGGCGCCGCCCCAGTGCCTGCACAGGACAACTTCTTCAACCCTGAGCCAGCCCCTCAACGAAGAACTTTCCAGCAGAAGCAGCAACCGTACAGGCCTCCTCTCCAGTTCCCGAGCTTCAATGACGCAGCACCTTCCCGCAACCAGTTCAATCCATCAGAATTCGCCCCTCAACCTCCTCAGAAGAACCAACCATACTCCATGTTAGACGAACTCCTCAAAGAATATGGCTTGCCGAAGAATGGAGCTGCCCCCCTGCACGATATTTCGTTCGGCTCCTACTAGGTTAAGAATAAATCTCACTGTCATTTTGTAAATATGTAGACTATTTTTTATTAATTAAAAACAAACTTGCTTTGTTTTTTTTATCAATTAATTTTGGTAAAAGAAAATAATTGAATGTGTATGTTGGTTTGTTGTATGGTGACCTTGAAAGTTATGTGGAAAATCCCGCCTATCTAGTTAAATAATTTTGAAAAGATTAAGATACTACTCGTATGAGGGTTTTAACAGTTCTGTTGAATCCCGTAGAAAGAAAGTAAAGATGTTGAATTTCACCAATTAACACTGTTCAAAATAATCATAGGCAAAGAGATCATACAAGAGAGAGCATTTTAATGATGAGACATTCGATTTACAAAAGTAAAAAAAAAACAAGCTAGAATTCAAAACTTGGAACGCAGCGTGACACACATGTTTTTTAAAGATCACTTTGTTACCTTTTAGTACAGTACAGTTTGAACAAGTCATTTTATTAACCATTTTCCCTTAGTGCTGTGATCTGAAGGCCAATTCCTGTACTTAAAAAACGTTCAAGTTCAAGTCGCGATCTCATCTCAGCGACAATCAATGTCAAAAATTTGAGTAAATGTATTGTATTTTTGACAGATTGAGATAGATTAGAATTCGAACGTTCTTAGAAATACGGGAATTGCCCCTTTGAGCGTCAGCTGCCCCAATATTCTAAAGTAACAGCATGTTAAACTTGTAAAAAAGGTAATTACATAAAAATTGTCAGCTGCGTGGGCTAAATATGTAAACCATGCACTATGAATAGCAGGGCAACATGGTCAAAAGAGCGATGACCTTAATTTTAAAGAGAAATAAACGTGCACAATTTATTTATTAATTAAAAACCGGACAGGACAAGTGCGTGTCGGACCACGCACGATGAAGGGTCCGTAGTTTGATAAATTTAAAATAGACAAATTTAATATTGTAGTTGAAAAACATGTTCTGCCATGCGTTCCAAATGCTAATGTAAGTTGGTCGACTATGACTCGTTAACTTGCAAAGCCGACTTAGTTGTGATAGTTTTCCTTTTAACTTCTTTATATAAACTACTGCCGTGAATTTGTTCACCTATCCAAAACCAACAATTTAGCTGCCGGGCTAATTTTTGTTAGCCTTTCTAACAAAAAATTGCACTTTAAAGTATAATCGGTTCCCTGAATCGAAAAATGGTTTTCAAATACCCGGAATATTTTCGAACGACCTTTCCAACGACTAACCATGGGATAGACGAGAAAAAAAAAATGTAGTGTTAAATATTGTACGGTGGTACGGAACCCTTAATGTGCGAGTTGAAAGAAAAGAAAGAAAATAACGTTTATTTACGGTAAACATGACGCAGTGATCGAACACAAACACCAAAGAGAACAAATCGGGGGAAAATATGCGTCACATCCACGCAAAACGGCCATCGCTCAGCTGAAAGCTACGACCCTATGCGAGACAGAGCCCCAGCGCTGGTTTTCAGCGAAAAGAGTTTTGAAAAAAAGAAAAAACTTTCGAGTTCGACTCGCACTTGAAAGTTTTTTTTTTGTGTATCTGTGACTCTGTAGTGTACCTGTCATCATGTAGAAGACAAACGGGGTCATTGAGAGACACTAACTGTAGGAATGGCTTTAATTTTGACAGTTCAACAACATTCACTGCGTTATGTACGTTGTTGAGCCGACAAAACTTTGAAGCAATGGATTAGTAATGGATGATGTGATTGACAGTGGGTTACGAAATTAGCTCGCACGAGCCACTCACAAACTCAAACACAAATCATATATTTCAATTAAACCATTTACAGGCACTTTTGAATTGTCGAGGAGTCGGTCAGTCAGAAATATGAAGCTAGTTGCCCATTCCAAAGCGTAGTAGGTACCTATGGAGAAGAAAGGGCAAAAAACTCCATGAACACTCTTTTAAATAATATTGTTCTTACAAATATATTAGTTACATCGTACATACCACATACAGGTACCGTAAATCCGAACGATTTCAACTGATCCTATGGCTAATGTGTGAATATTTGCTATAAGCACACTAAGTATCACCCAGAGATACGAATAAAGTCTTAAAATAAAACTACGTAAATAGTATGTGTAAAATAACTATTTTGGATTCAAACCGTTAGAAACCAGTGAGGTAAAAATCTTACACTCCCCGGTCTCATCTCCAATCCTCATAGCTCGGATGCCTTTTGAAGGTTTCTTCCCTAATAAAAAAGGTAGCATAGCAGTAATTGTTTACCATTTCAATATACTGAATAAAGTATAGATCGACCAGCATACGAGTGGAGACCGCGTATCAGCAAGCCTACTGAGCTGGATGGACCGACGACCTTTAAAAGGTGGCTGGGACAGACTGGATGCGGAGGCCGGAGGACAGGATGATGTGGTGCAGCCTGAGAGAGGCTATTTCCAGTATTAAGCCTTCGACCTTGAGCCACAAAGTACACAACTTCCCCATCGATTGAAAAACATACGCAGACAATGACGAAACACATTACATTATTGAATGTACCTTTGTGTCATTTTTTTGTCCCCGCATCTGGGACGTGGGACTTATTCCCACCATTCTGTACGCATGGGAGCCTCGTGTGTATGTACGTATGTGTGGCATATTTCTCAAGAACGTTGCGCAATTTACAAGAGTCGTTATGCATTACTTTAGAATGTCGTGTCTGTTAGATTGTTTAGCGTTTTGTTTTAAGAGTTTATTACGAGTTTTGATGGTTGTTGATGGTACGAGGTCAGATGATTTATTATGTTTCTTTACATTTAAAGCTTTTCCCGCATATAAAATATAGCTGTCACCAGAAATATGGTGTTTTTAGCAATGTTTTCTTATATCTTAATAGTTTTAGGTACAAGTACAACAAGGTAGGTACAAGGTTCTGACGCGGGGCCAAAATCGGAACTTACGCCGACATCTTGTTTCGTTAATACAAATTAATTTCTGTGGCCATTTCGGAAGTTTCCCAACAACAGCACCCTGGTAATGACATTATTGGCACCAAACAAACCCTGCAGCACTCTATCTTATGCTTAACACAATCATATACCTAGGAAGTATTTGATTATAGTTAGCATTTCATGTTTACAGGCCAAAAATAATGACGTCATAGATAATTGCCCTTAAAATGATCTTAGTTTTGGACAGTAACTTGGTTAAAATTCCGGCAAACAATTACTCATGAATGCGATCAAGCCGGATGCCTTTCAGATTTCACGTGAAGCAAATTTTATCAGACGTCCGCATTCTTTGGGAAATCAGATTGTGACGTGTTGATGTTATCAACTTAACATACACTTCTACGAAGTAGATAGATGGGGTTGATTTACGGTCGAACCCAATCCTATTTCCAGTGGAAGACAGATCGCTATAATGATGATAGACAGTATAATTATATGTGTCACTGTCAAACATATGGCTGTCAAAATAATAGAGGGACGCATAAATTGGCTTTATTGGGACGTTAAAACCAGAGATTCTTAAGTTTTTCTATCTCCAAAGAGCCATCTAATACGATATTGGTTTCGGCTGTAAGTTTTACCCTGACAGTATGTAATCTACGAGTTTTACGTTGCCAGTTTATATGATTCAGAACAATTTTTCAGGCTTCGCCGTTGGCAACCTAAACAGGTGAGTTGGTTTACTTTTAAACGTCTAATGGCTGGCACTTATTGTTTTTATAAAGGTATCAAAATACAAAACATTTTTGGGAATGGTCAAAAAGTATGGTTGGAACACAGTTTAGTTGCGAATATGTCTAATGATTTACGCCGAATTTCACCAACGAACTGCCTCGTTGGTCTAGTGGTCGCAATCGCTACTGCTGAGCATGAGGTCCCGGGTTCGATTCCCAGGTCGGGCAACGTGTTATTGGGTTTTTATATCTAGATTTTTTCAGTAGCAGCCCGGAGTCTGGATTTGTGCCCGGTTGATGGCAATAGGCTCGCCCCCTATTACATGGGACTTAAACATAACTGGCGAAATGTGGGTGCATAGGTACACCTCTGCCCAACCCTTCAGGGAAACAAGGCGTGATGTTATGTTATGTTCACCAATGAAACTGAACGTGAACAACAAATCAAAATAGCGTTCAAAAGCTGTCAGTGTCATCATGTTTGTGTAATAGTAACACTGACAGCTATTGAACACGACGTAGATGTTGTGAGCGCGTTCAGTTTCATTGGTGATATTTGTTCTTAGTCAGATTAGCCATATTCATCAATCTGCTGCCGTTTTGGCTATTTATTTATGGTCATCGAAACATTTCTTTGTCTTCCATTAATTCTCTATTAGATGTCAACTACGTATTCACCGCTTTTCTAGAAATAACATCTTTCAAACACTCCGTCCATCGTTTCTTTGGTCTCCCCGTGCTCTTAAAGCCGTCCACATTCGTACTCAAAACTTACCTCACGACATTTTCCTCATTTTCATCACATGACATACCATGACAACGTCATATTGTTGGAGCTGCTGAAGATTGTACAAACTACTGCTACTATAAAGCTACCATTTACTGGGTACGTCTTTGATTGACTTGAATGTGCGGCGGCTGAGAGTATGTCATACTCACTTAAATGTCTCGCTGGTGGTGGCGTGTGTGTTGGATCATTAAGTTCCCTTCAAAATGGTTGAGCTGAATGGTGCTGATCCATGCGTCATGTTCGTGAACGGGTGCCATGAGTTGGGAACGGTCATCTCTTAGTTGTCACTGCTTATTTTAATTTCTGAATTGTTTTTGTTTTGTACATTTTAACGGGCGCATTTAACGTGCACGTCTTTCTACATCGTTCTCACATGTATAATGTCCATGGAGTTTCTTGCCCGTTCTTCTCCATAGGTACCTACTACGCTGTGGAATGGGCAACTAGCTTCATCTTACTGACCCCTTGACAATTCAAAAGTGCCTGGTAATTGGTTTATTTGAAATAAATGCTTTTAGTTATAGCATATTAAATATTTGAATAAAACAGTTTTTCAACTTCAATATAGACACATTAACTACGCATACTTCCTTCTATAACTTACAGTCAAGATAGTGTAAGTGTGAAACTTCACGCTCTCTTAGGTACCTACCCACTTGTAAAATAATCTAGCTACAAGTTAAGTCATCTCGAGGAAATGCGTAAATTAATGGGTTCTCATGCTGTGCAGTTTTTTTTTGTGTACGACAATTATCTTAGAAAGAACTACATACTACTACTACTACTACATACTGTTGATGATGCATGTAATAGAAAATGTGAAAGGTTTCAGTTCAGCATGTAACGTCATTCAAACAGAATCCGGTTGCGGTTTGCTGTTGTAGTCAAAGTAGTGAGCAGTTTTTGATGATCTTCGAAATAGGTTACAGTTATTCCCTCAGTGGCATGTTTATATGAGCCATCGCACTAGCTTATATAACAAAATTAGATGAATAAGAGATAAAAGCAAACGTTTAAAGTGTACCTACTTATACAGAAAAGTCTTGTGAGACATTTTATTATCAAAAAATCGAAAACATCAGGTTTTCACACAATTGACGTTATCTGCGTACAACAGTAGACATGGGCCCTTCTAAAAAGAACTAAGCAAGATAAGACAGTCTATTTGTATCCAAAGACACCTGACTCTATAGAACCTATTCCCCAATCCATGGGAAAAAGTATACAAAAGTATAATTACCATTCATTAATCTTAGAGAGAAATAGTGTGTAGTATTTCAAGGTTTTTTTTTCCAAAATATTGCCTGCAGGTGTGCAAACAATAGCCAACCTTCACGCCTGCGACTCTTTGCCAATAGATGGTAGACAGGGACTTGGAAATTGTCGCAATGTAGGTTTGAATGTATGCGATGTGTTAATAAGTCTTCTAGAACAGTTTATACCAGTGTTGGTTAAATTAATCACGATAGTTCTTTTGAGATTAAGAAGAATGGAAATAATTTTACACACTTGAGACTGACTACTATAAAACGCAGCTAAGAATTACTGGCAGAGAATGATTGGCAGAAACGAAACTTTGTAAAGAAATACTTATGATTGATAATGATTACGCAATTTGTTTTTCGAATTTTTCCTCTAAGCCATTGGAATGTCTATTCCGTAGTTGGATTTGTATAGAGGCAATAATACTGTTAAGTTTGTGTAAGGGTTACGTTAATGCGTTCCTTATGTGTTTCTTTTGTTATAAACAACTTTAAAACTTTATGGAAGCGTATCTAATATGGTGCATTTATAAGATGCATGCAGAGGAAGTTGCGATATTGAGATACCGTATGTTATATTACACACACGATTATAAATGTTGGACAATTGTGTAACTACTGTCTTTCATGGTTGGGGGACACATCCCGTTGTTTTGGAATTGCGATAACTTATGTATGGAGTTAACAGATAGTTTCGATATTCTGACTCTATGGTTTGTAGTAACTAGGTTCTTTTAGTAAGCTCTTTTAGTAACGTCGTTGCTTATTTCAATTAACTCTACAACTTGATATAGTGCATTTCGTGGGTTCAATCAAATGATTTGAAATCAAACAGCAAATCTAACTTTTTAAATCGTTTCTTTACCATAAAATTCACATAAAAAAGTACTATTTACATTACATGAGTATTTCTATTGGAACATTTTAAAATAAATATTTACCTCAGTGTCTCGGGCGCTTGTCATCCATGGAGCCCTCCTCGCCCAGGATCTGGATGTTCCTCACTTGTTTCCTGGGGGGCGCGGCCGTGGTCAGCTCCGTGGGGGGCGCCACCGTGGGCATGAAGTCCGGACTGATGGCCAGAATCAGCATCTTCAACAACAAAGCCTCTCTTATTTCTGGTGGGAGGAACTCCGGCATGTCCTCGATATGGTTGGAGGAGGAGCCAGCAGTATCGTAAGGCCGAGGATACAACCTCCTCCGCGGGACATAACGCTGACTCTCATACTGGTTCTCATAACCCTGGTTCTGATACTCCTGCCTGTACTGGTCGTATCGGTAATCGTAACGGTCGTCGTCCTGGTACCGCTGGTATCGGTACTCGTTCTCCGGACGATACAAGGACGGTTCAGGCATCATCTGGTCCATTAACACTTGCAACTTATTCTGCCGTAATATCAGAATGTGAAGCAAGCGACGCAAATCTCTGGTACTCACAGGGGTGGCGATGGAAGTCATCTCCTCCACGGGGTTGTATCTCGGCTGGAAGAGGGCTGGTCTCTGGTACGGGTTCACGAAGCGGCCTTGGTAACCCTGTAAAGGCACTCCTCTATCATCCACAGGAATTGGTATGATTCTCGATACTGGTCTCACTTCGTAAGGTTGTTGCGTCACTTCTGCAGTCGGTTGAGGTCTTTGATGATGTTGTGAGGTCTCCTTAACATATTGAGGTTCCAATACTTTATTCTGAACTTCGTATTGTATAAATGGCCTCGTGTTCCCGATAGGCACTGGCGCGCCAGGGTTGTCTCTCAAGTACTCCCGTGTGCGAAAGTGTACGGCTGGTGGTGGTCGTCTGTAAATTGGCTGCTGATGGTCGTAGTCTTGGTCATCATGATGTCTTTGGGGTTGAATATGAACCACTGGCACTGCGTTTGTGGTCACTACATGGTCTTGATCGAAGACACGGCCTGTACTGGCTTCGATAGTGGTTTCCTGCTCCTGGATAGGCACGTCTTGGTATTGTTGATTAATCTTCTGTCTGGCAGCCACTAACGAGTGTATAGGTACTAATCTTGGTCGAGGAGTTGTAGTTGTGAACAAAGGCCGAACAGTTCCCATAGATAGATGGCTTCCATAAACGTCAGTTGAATCATCCCCCACAGATTGCTGTAAGCTGACCATGCGGGGGTTGGGGCTAGTTCCACTTAACTCGCGACGGATTGTATTAGCTTTGTTCGCATCACTTTCTTGATCTTCAGTTACACGTTCATACACTGGCTTCAGTGTCGCGGGAATCTTTGTAGTCGTTTGTCTTGTAATCAATTCATCTTTCACAGTCGCCGACATCGGTTTTAAGATCTGCGTCCTTGTTTTCATATCTTCGACTTTCGGTTTGTACAAACTTAAAATGTTTGTTGTTGTTTCTTCTACCTTTTGAGCGTCAGTTGTGGTCTCTACATATGGAGCCCTTGTTGAACTGGCAGGAACTCGTCTCCTCGGTATAGCTTGGATCACTGTCCCTCGCGTGGTATACGACCCTCTTGTAGGGTATACAACGGTAGGCGAAGGTCTTCTAGTAGTCGATGACACTGTTTTATTCATCCTCACTATCATTGTCGGAGTACTTGGAGTCGTACTTGTGCTGACAGGAACCGGTGTACTATCACTCGAAGATGTGTACGTCACACGTTTGATCTCGCCATCCTGGTCTATGTAGCCGAAAGTGCCCTTAACATTTCCAAGGACATCCTTATTCTCGATCTTGAAGGTGCCATCGTCGGCTTCATAGCCGATGGTGTATGAACCATCATCATTCAAGCGTCGGATCTGTTTCACGATTTGTATCTTTTTCGGGTCAGCAGTTTCACTTGCTTTGAGGATCTCTTTGGTGGAGTTGGTCGGTGACTCTGTGGTGGCATGTTCGGTGGAGTTGGTCGCAGCTGCTGTTGTAATGCACGCGATGATGATGAGGACGATCATCTCGTCAGGCAAGTTGTCGGCATGTCGACGGTACGGCGGCGCCGCACCCGCGGCTCCCCTATATAAAAATATCGCCCCACTCTCAAAGCCACCGTGCGAATATTGCGCAAGAGCCACTATTGTTGTCATTTCATTATCTGAAACGGAAAATCTTTTTCTCTTTAGCTACACTTGTGCCGTAAGCTCCCAATTGTTTAATTGTCCAAATAGTTTTGTTAAATTACTTGTATGTGGTCAGATTCACTTTTTAGGGCGTTATAGATTTCGGAGCTGGTGTTATTTTAATTGTTCGATTGTTATGGTATGGATGGTTGGAGGCGGTCGGTTTGTCAGTGTGCTCCCACGGCAGTCAAAGTCAAATTCGTAATAACCACTTGCAGATTTTAGGTATTGCCAATGTTAATTACTGCCATACTTGTGGAGCGTGTGCATCAACATTGAAGTGCATATAAGTTCAGTAATGGCTGTTCTTGCAAAAAATAATCTACGTTCTTGAGTGAACAGTGGTGGCCCAGTGGTATCGGCCTCGACTTACAAATTGTAGGTTATGTCTTCGAACCCAGGCAGGCACTTTACATTGTGTATTTAATTTCATCACCACTGCTCTCATAGCAGTGAATGAAAACATAGTAAGAAAACCGGCATGTCCTAGAACCAAAAATTCGAAGAAATGTGATATCCGCCAACTCGCATTGGGTCCGCGTGGTGGATTACGGCCCACTCTCTCTCACAAAGAGGAGGTTTGTGTCCCAGAAGTGGGAACATAATAGGCTAATCATACAGTCATGCAAGGTTGTCGTAGACTACATTTTCCCGTATATGAATGCCCTTTTTCTCTTCTTCGTCATTCCATTCTATTGTTAACGGTCTTCTATTTGTCTTGACCAATATCTTCATCAGCATCATCAAATACCACAGCAGTAGTTGGCCTCTGGAACTCCGCTCGTAGGCGATTCAATTCATTCACCTTGCTGCTCAAACTGTCAGGTGATCTGTATCAGTGTTCTCACGGGCAGTATAAAAGTTTGTTCATTTGTCTTTGTTCGTTATTACGAGTATGTCACTTCATTAGGGGAAGGTAATTCAGACGTGGATCATGAACTCTTGGGTTCGATTCCCTGTCGTTCGAACGTGTAGAGCTTAACCAGCATTGTATCCATCCATCTTTTCATTTTTATTAAGATGGATACGTATGTAGGTTATAAGATTGACATTCAACGCCGCTCGCGTAGACCGACGAAACTTTTTATCATTAAAAGAATTGGATTTTCACGATGGCAGAATGAAATTTTACCGCAAGAAATAAATGATTAACAGAACAATGTGTGTTCTCTTTGGTCCTGAGTGACATCAAGCAATGCACAAAATTGCAAAGTCAAAGTCAAAGCATTTGTTTCAAATAGGCCCATAAAAAGGCACTTTTGAACGTCAAAATTTACATTAAAAATAGAACTTTAATTATATACATTAAATATTTATTTGTATACATTAATTATATTTCTATATGTGAAGACGATGCACCAAGAATAAAAATGCTATACCACTATTGGTACAAAAAAATTAAAAATAAAGCAAAGGTATATAAATTAATCACGTGATAGGTACATTGTGCTCACATATTTACAAACAATTGTAAAAATATATGATTTTCCTAAAATATTAACTTGGAATAAGTGTGTGAGTAAAGTAAAAATAACCAAATATACAATACAATAAGCAAATAGTATGATTTTGTCTAGCCTCTAGATTGTCCTATGGAGCAGGACCAGCATGTTTCCAAGCATTCTTATCAAGGATATAATCTTCTAATTTGTAATATGCTTGATTACAAAGTGTTTTTTTAACATGAGTTTTAAACTTTCTTTCATTTAATTGCAAAACTTTCATATCCTTATTACGAGGCCTTTGGCTACTCTGGATGTGTGTAATTTATGTAAAGTTTTTGTAAAGGGCGTTTTGTTACTGCAGAATAAACAATTTTTCTTTCTTTTCCTTTTTCTTTATTTATCCAACGGCATATACATTCAACATTGGCTTACAGTAGTAAATAGAAAACGTATTACTTCTAATACATACACAAATTATAGGAATACATAAGTTTCAATTAGTAGGAGAAACCCAATCAGCCCCCAAATCTGCAAAAGTTTGCAAAATTTCCGTTATTATATCAAAATTAGAGCTTAATAACGAAAACTAAAACATCATTATAAAAACATCAACGAGTTATTAAGCACATAATAAATGTCTGTGTATTACTATTAACAATGACGGTTGTGGCTTACATGTGATTGTGCTCACAAATGCGGGTTCCCACGGAACGGTTGCAAATATAACACCAGCGAAGGGTCTTTAATATGAATTGTTAATTTTGTTTTTGCTTCTTAAGGTCTAAACCGCGAGGACATCATGTAAAGCTAAAGTGACTTGATCCATTTACGGGGGATTCTGTTGTCGTGCGTAAGTTGTTAAGTACAAAGACATAATTTTGGATTTTATATGCAACGATTTCGTAAGGCTTTAGTACCGTTGACCACATGAAAAGATTATAAAGAAGACCGCAGACTATAACCTGCATCTCTGCCTAGCGTTTGTGGAGTAGCAAGAAAACTTTCGATTTGATCAAACCATGGTCTGTACTGCAGTCTCTTCAACGGTACCATATCCGCTATCGGTACATCGAGGTAGGTGCTGAAGTGTCTGTACGAAGACGCTTCTATTTCAGTCCGACTCCAGGACCAGACCTCGAAACCTATCCTTCTGCAGCGAAGAGTGAGACAGGGATACGTTACCTCTCCGAAACTGTTCACCGCTGCACTGAAGGATGTCTACAAGGTTCTGGAGTTGGCATTAACATCATTAGCGAGTACATCACTCCTTTGGTTTTCCGACGATATAGTAGTCATGGCTGATACTAAGGAGGACTTCAGTACAATATCGATGACCTTAGTAGAGCTTCCGAAAGAGTGGGTCTTAAAATGAACATGGACAAGACAAAAATTATGTCAAATGCCTATGTAATACCCACTCTCATGAAGATCGTAGACGCTACACTTGAAGTCAAAGTCGAAACGTTTAGAGCGAACTAAGTGTACAGTGGTTGTGTTATGTTACCAGGTCTCTCAGAAAGTTTGTTATGGCGAAAAAAAAGTTTTTGTGTATCTCCTCAAAGGGATACAATTATCGTCGCCGGAAGACGCGCTGTCAGCGTTCGAGCAGGCTGTAAATTTGGTGTCTACGGCGGACTGGAAAAGTGTTTCGAAAACTGCATAAAACTTTGTATAAAGGCTAGTGCAGAGTACTTTGAAAATATTTAATTAAAAATCACATATATACTTTTTATTTATATTTAAAGAGCTCTGATCACGTCAGAGGATCTCTTGGCAAGGCAGGAGTGTGGTTTAGCCGGTAAGAGTCCGGCTCTGCCCAGATATTAACATTTATTTATATTTTCGCAAAACTTTCTGAGTGTCCCACGTATGTTAGTGCTTATGATTTAGCAGCCTCTTACAAGCATTGCAATTATCATTCGCCTACCCTCATCATTCTAAATTTGCATGCATTACACATTATTATTACTTAATTATTTTATTTAAAATTAATACAATTAAATTGAGAAATTACAGTTTTGTCAAAAATTTAATGTCAATAATAGTTGATGAATTTAATACAATTATTCAGCAGTGTGTCTGAGTGAATGCCTGCCTCGTTAGTCTTGTGGTCGCAAGAGCTACTGCTGAGCATGAGGTCCTGGATTCGATTCCCAGGTCGGGCAAAGTGTTATTGGGTTTTTCTATTTCTCAGTAGCAGCCCGGAGTCTGGATTTGTGCCCGGTTGATGGTAATAGGCTCTACCCCTATATAGTTTTTCAGCAGTATTTCATCCTTTTCAGGTAACACACATTATAATTATTACTTTATGTAGATCTATGACAGATCGCCACATTTGTACATGAGAAAAAATCGTAATTTTAAGCTAGACTCTAAATATTCTTTTACCAACTAGAAACATTTTTTGGATTAGGTATAGTTTGAGCCTTTTTTGGAAGATCGTTACTCATTTTTAGGGTTTCGTACCTCGAAAGGAAAAAACGAAACCCTTATAGGGTCACTTTGTGGAGGTATCAAGCTGGAATATATATCAAATACTCGGGGCTACTGTCCCTTGGAGCTGTGAAAAAATCAAACTTCTAAGCCAACGCAATCAAAAGATACAGCTTTTTATGCCGCAAATTTAAGTCACTCGCAAGGGAATCAAAACCTACAGGGTACTTCCCGTGAAGTCAGAATCTTGAAATTTGGTACGAAGCAACGTCTTATAGCACCGATAAAGGAAAAATTGCGATTTTTTTTGTTACATGCATACTACATAATAAACTAAATTTTAAACTTACTACCCCTTTCCTCATGAACGCGTGTGAACTTTAACTTATACATATACCTATAGGTTTGTACAGAACCCTCGGTCGCGCGTCCGACTCGCACTTGGCCGGTTTTTTCAGTTTTAAACATGTTGGGCAACTTATTATATCTTTTTATTGGCATATATTATAGGCTATCACTTAACATTTTAATTCTTGAGGATGGAGAGCATAACCTCTTTTTATGGCCAGTGCTGACGTTGTGCGTATCTTCTACTATAGTGAACTTGGCGATATTTTTAAAAACAAATACGCAAATATCAAGTATGTATATGACTGCAGAGTTAGAATCTGATATTTTGTAAACTATGGCTTGCAGCTCTCCGTATTATCTATTTGGACTATAATACACTTCTTTTGCAATATGAATAGTTCATCTTCGTTAACACTATTTGCCCAGAGCATGACGCCATATTCCAGCCATGAGTATGCGTATGCGCAGTAAGCAGCCATGGCTGTGTGTGTGTTAGTGCTTTGTTTAATTTGAAAAAGAGCTTCAGAGAATCTGGAGAGTTTTGTTTTTATCTGTTATAAGTGTAACTTCCAGTTAATGCGTGTGTCAACATTTATGCCAAGTAGGTTAAATATATTAACTTCTTCTATTTGCGTGTTTCTGTGTGTTGTTTTAATTTTGAGAGGTGGTTTTAAAATGATCTAAATTGTATTATTTTAGTTTTATTACTATTAATTCCCAAGTTGTGGATCTGGAGCCAAGTATCTACGGTTCGGGTATCTATTTGGGTTATTACATTTCCACACTTGATTAATATTGAAATATCGTCTGAAAATAGTACAGGTTAAGTATTTCCTTTATCTAAGTTGTTGTTGTGTTGTGTTGTAGTTGTGGACGGGTATGTTTATCCAGGACAAGCTGTCCAATTAGGTAGGTTCAACTTCGAGAAAGAGGTCGATCGTCGAATCCGACTCGGCTGGGCCGCGTTCGGCTACGAAACGCTACGAAATATCATCTCGTCCCACATACCATAGTGCCTTCAGACAAAAGTCTTTGACCAGTGCGTGTTGCCAGTGATGATCTTTGGCACTGAAACGTGGTTCGCTCACAATGGGCCTTTTATGAAGGAACAAAGTCACCCAAAGGGAAATGGAGAGGGCTATGCTTGGCCCAACATGATCCAATCAGAAATGAAGACATCCGCAGGAGAACCAACGTAACCGACATAACAAGAAGACTTGCCCAACTTAAGTGGCAGTGGGCACATTACTCGCAGAACCGATGGCCGATGGGGCCCAAAGGTTCTGCAGTGGCGACCGCGTACCGGAAGATGTAGCGTTAGAAGGCCTTCCACGAGGTGGACCGATGGCCTTGTAAAAACTCAGAAATCCGCTGCATGCGGAAAGCACAGAACCGGTCGAAACGGCGTTGCTTGCGGGAGGCCTATCTCCAGCAGTGGACTTTAATCGCCTGAAATTATGATATGATGATGATGATTTTCCCCATGCGGCTGGTCTCTAACCTAATCGCCTCACCCCATTTACACAGGTCGAAAAAAAGAAACCGGTTCTTCACGGTAATTTGGCGGCCGATCGTCTGCGACTGAGCATTTTCCCGGTCGATTTAGTCACCCGCCGCATGAGACACGTCGCATGAGACACGTGTTTAATCACCTGCAGCCCGCAGGTGATTAAACATATAGCCCGCAAGTTTGCATGGTGTACTGGTGACGTGAAGGTGACGCTCTTTAGAGCATTCTGTACCTCCTTCTACACATGCAGCTTGTGGGAGAAATATTCGCAAGCGTCGTATGGAACCCTTCGTGTCCAAATCAATAACGCGTTTAGAAAACTGATGGGGTTGCCATGGCGTTGCAGTGCGTCAGGGATGTGGCGAGTGTAGATTGATTGTTTTTACACCACAATGTGTAAGCGCGCAGCTTCGTTGGTGGCTCGAGTCATGGCCAGCCCCAACAGGGTTATAAAAATGATTGCTGACAGGATGGACTGTCCATATATGATTCACTGCTGTCAGTTACATTTGTCACCATATCGTGTTGTTTACTAACACTTACTTTTTTAATGACAATGTTACTGACCCTTTAAGAGTCTTCGCTCGAAATAAAGAATATGAATTTAACGATGCACAGAATAAATACACCTTCTCTCTGATTTTCAGCGATATCGTGCAAATAGTCTCCGAATAACATGGCGGCTGTGTAGCATCCGGATGGACTGACTGGCATGCTGGAAACTATAATTGAGCCGTTGTTGCCATTTGGCTACGAAGCCCTAACTAGATGAGGTCACTGTATGTGATAAATACAAAATTCACTACTTTATCAACAAAACAGCCCCATCTGGTTTCACACACGATAGCCAATTGGGTATTTGAAAGTTTCTTCAGACTACTAGCTTAACGTAACATTGTTAAATAAGTTTGGTATCTATATCTATTCTTTCGAGCATGCTACTTAGTTACGTAAAGGTTCAAGTATATACCGCTAGAGGGCGCTTAAACTATATCGAGCAACTTGGCGTCGGAGGAGCAGTTCGCCCGTCGTTTCGCGCCAGGGTAACCCGCGAAGTTCAATTTTTTTTACGTTGTTTGTTCAACATACAACGCTGGCGCTTCCTCCTTATGGGTCACAGTTTTGATCCCCAACTTGGGGCTAAATTTGTATAGCCCTCCTTTAGTGTATAGATGCAACTGATACTAAAATACTAAAGGGCTTTCCAATTAAGAGGTGTCATTATGATATTCACAGAAAAATTCAATTTTTTATATAAATGATCGGATGTTTATTTCATTATAAAGAGGAAGGTATGTCGTTAATAGTGGAAAATAACATCAGGCAAATGACCACCACGACAACGCTTACAGGACATATGCTTTTCATGAAATATTCCGGAACCAAATCGCAAAGTGGCTGCCCTATGTCCTCGATAGCCTCACGAATTTCATCTTTGAGGTCTTGAATCGACGCTGGGCTGTTGGTGTACACCTTCTCTTTCACGTGTAATGTAGGTTTCCATGTAGGTTTATGTGAAATAAAATATTATGATTAGAAAAAAACTTGATTCTCTACAATAGTACGTATGCAAAGTAATAAACATTACGAGACACAGAACATTAGATAATATTATTTGCCTTAAGTCAGCTAGCCACGCCAATATACTAACAAATACAATGACAATATACACAAGCAACAAAATAAAAATGTCATCAATATCAGGGTGCACACACACTCCACATCCAGACGCAGGGTTGCTACTGAGAAATTTCTGATAGAAAAACCCAATAACACTTTACCTGACCTGGGACTCGAACCCAGGACCTTCTGCTTTAGTATAGATTAATGTAAATGAATACTATTTCAAGATCCTCTCGAATGCACTTGTATGCTTGTCTCGTCTGTTATTTCTAACGTCGTAAAAGTTCACAGCTACATGATAATAATTAAATAAATAGAAATGTCTTTCTAAGAAATATGAAAGTGGCCACTCATTTGACTATTATCGGGTTTCTCCAATAAAAATGCGGAAGGCTCGGTGCGCGGGCGCAGGTAACTAGTAAATAATGAGCGAGCTAATTATTGACTTGTAAGTCTTCTGGTGGTGTAGACACGATGGTCGGTGGTGATCTGGTTATATAAGGTGGGTGACGGCAGGTAATTATGGCTTTCTGGTACGTGTATTTTATGGATATGCAGTACTTCCAATGGATTTTGATCGTTTTTAATATGAATGAAACCATTAGATAGCTTCGTCTCGTGGTCATGGTATTTTTTACGTGGAACTGCAATTCCGATACGGTTTTTTTTTTAAGTCTAGATTCCGTTTATGGAAGCTTCCTAATAAAGTGCCTGTTAGGAAGCCGAGTTTATTGTGTTACATAATTTCAGCCGAAAAATGTCCACTGCTGGACATAGGCCTCCTCCAAGCACCGAAAATTCGACCAGTTCTGTGCTTCCCGCAACCAGCAGATTCCTGCGGCCTTCACCAGGTCTTCGGTCCACCTTGTGAGAGGCCCTCCAACGCTTCGTCTTCCAGTACGCGGTCGCTACTCGAGAATCTTTCGGCCCCATCGGCAATCTGTCCTGCGATCTATGTGCCCTGCCCACTGCTACTTAAGTTTGGCAATTCTTCGGGCAATGTCGGTTACCTTGGTCCTCCTGCGGATCGCTTCATGTCTGATTCTATCACTTAGGGACACTCCAATCATAGCCCTCTCCATTGCACTTTGGGTGACTTGGAGCCTTCTAATAAGGCCTATTATAGTGTATACGGACGCTATATTGTGTAGTTTCAGCAGAGTAAACTAGGTAACCTAACTATGAATACAGCTGAATTGTTTGTTTATCGAAACTGTTGCTGTATTATTTCAGAAAACATTGGTAAAAAACCGGCCAAGTGCGAGTCGGACTCGCGCACCGAGGGTTCGTACAAACCTGTAGGTATATAAGACCTGAGTATTTGATATCAATTTCAATTTAATACCTCTATGCGTTCATGAGGAAAGGGGTAGTTAGTTTGAAATTATTTAAAAAATTACGGTTTTCGCAATTTTGCCTTTATTTGTGCTAAAAGACGTTGCTTCGTATCAAATTTCAAGATTCTGAGTTCACGGGAAGTACCCTGTAGGTTTTGATTCCCTTGCGAGTGAAAAATGTTTCGGAAATTTGCGGCATAAACGGCTGTATCTTTTGATTGCGTTTGCTTAGAAGTATGATTTTTTCACAGCTCCAAGGGACAGTAGACCTGAGTATTTGATATACATACCAGCTTAATACCTTCACGCGTTCCTGAGAAAAAGCGTCTTGACAGATAGATAGACGGACGGACGGACGGACAACAAAGTGATCTTATAAGAGTTCAGTTTTTTCCTTTCGAGGTACGGAACCCTAAAAACTGTCGTAAACTAAATTCCTCTCATGTATTTTAAAACTATCGAGTATGTTATTTCTTGAAAATATCTGTTGGTTGTAGCTGCAACAGTTTCGTGCGCTTCGCATTGTGTTTTGCTTGTTTTGTTAACAAACAAAACAGAGCGCAACCTTCACCTTCAATTATCGCTTCAGCGAACCAACTAATTGTTATGTTGTAACAGTACGGTAAGAGAAACATTGAAGACAAACAACAAATGAACACACAATGTTGTAAAAAATATAATTTATTATTAAAACAAAAATGTTACAATAGATCATTTGTAATTTTTTACAATAACGCGTGTCTTGGACTGTCACGCACGAATGTCATTCCATACGTTACAATATTTATTTTTACTTAACTTAACACTATTTCCTAGAATTACGTTAAGGTACTGATTAGACACAGCGTATTATGTACACGGAGACGACCACTGTCCGTCCATAAACACTAGATATATAACAAACACACGTTCGCACTCGATTTTACTAGTCGACCAATCAATCTGAGACTTGTACATTGCTTATGGCCTTACCTGAGAGACTTGCTGACTGGTCGATAGTGATTCACTAGCTCAGCTAAGTTTAGCTCTATGGACTAATACTGGATGCCGTGCCCTCTGAGAAAGGCGTCGATCTGTCCGGAGGAGGCGGACTCTCCGCGAGGCGCCACGTAGTAGAACTGTGGGGAACCCTCTTGCGGCTGCGAAGATACCTGTAACCTTTGAGCCTGCGCTCGCGCTGCCGCGCGGTCTCTCTGCAACTGACTCTGCTGCAACTGCTGCTGTTGAGCAAACAATTGCTGCGAGTTTTGGAACTGGTTCTCAGACTGCTGCCTCTGGTACACTTGTTGTGTGTTCTGCAGCTGGTGTCTATACAGGGGCCCGTTAGACGCAGGAGAGGAAGGCACTGATTGCAGTTGAGGAGAGGGCACGAACGGCCTCGGCTGCTGTTGCTGAGTTGCGACGTAAGGCTGAAGTCTCTGATTCAAGTTTAGCTCTCCCTTAGTCTGAGGCAAACTCTGGTACAGCTGTGTGTTGTACGAGCCGCTTGACGGGTCATAGACCAGCTCGGTCGAGTACAGAGGGTTGCCGCTTTGAGCGGGTGCTGCCAAAGACGTCGCCTTCGTGGGGTTGGCGCCAGCTGACGTTGTCGACTGCAGGTTTTGTTGTTGATTGTCACGGTGGAACTTGGCGAACTCAGCAGCAAAGTCGATCTGGCCGGGCCTCGACGGACTAGCGGTGGTGATCACAGCCGGAGCGGGAGAGGGTGAGTAGTTCGGCTGGGGACTGTACTGAATCTGAGGCTTAGCAGTTACTTGGACGAGCTGTGGCCTGAACGTAGTCGCTGGGGGCAAAGTCCTGGGCGAAGTCACTTGTAAGGGACGAGGAGTGATCGCGATAGGCTGAGGTTGATAGGCAGGCCTCCTGGATGGCTGCGGGCGTTGGACAACTCTCTGTCTGATATGTTGGAGAGGCTCCTCTTCAACTTCATCTTCATCAGCATCACGGAAATCGTTCTGGAAGAAGGTCGTGGGGGGTCGTGGGGTCGTGGGACGGGGTGCCGCTACAGGTCGTCTGGGGTAGTTGGGCTCGGGGTCATCCCTTTCTGCGGAGTTAGGGGCTGAGGGCTCATCATCCTCTTCTTCCCCGTTCGGGTTGTTGGGGTCACACGGGTTGCCGGACACGTAGGTGAACTCTCGCTTGTTGCCGTCGGGGTCGACGTAACCGTACTTGCCGCGGACGACACAGTCTGTGCCTCGCGTCTCCTCCTTGAAGGAACCGTCAGCTGCCTCGTAACCGAATGTGAAACTACCGTCATCGTTGACCTGGAAAGTCGGAAAAACTATTTTAATAGGAGAAGCAGAAAACACTAGAGACATTATTACGAGAGACATTAAACTGTTCTATTATTTTTTTGCTTTTTGTAAATATTTTTATCATATTGACGCGCATGACCATCAGTGAAACGACAACAAAAGACAACATGACTCATTGTAGAAATGTTTCTAGAGCCCGAGTTAAATACAAAAAAAAAAGTCACTATGTAACACTTCTACCATGATCTATGCGCTCGAATTATGTTGACAACGGCTTGGTTGGTAAACATTTGTGCAATTGTTTCGAGAAATGTAATAAAAAACAATATGGCAGCGTTTGTTCCGATTTTGGTCACGCATTAAAATAGAGCTCTTCGTAAAGCAGAGATTGAAATGATAACGCTATACCTACGTGCTGAAATAAGTAAAAAGTAGCTAAAAGTATAAACTAAAACTAAAGGTTTACAAAATCTTAATCATACCTTGTTGTAGTTCCTGATAGTCTGCACGGGCGGTTGCTTGGGTGCATCCTGGACCTGCTGCTGCTTAAGCCTGGGGGCGGGCTGACGCTGCAGGCCTCTGGGCTCATACTCCTCGTCTAGCCTGTCCGAGGCTCTGTACAGGCCGTCGTACGAATCCGCTGCTACTAGCACCACCTGGAAGCAGTTAATAGAGTGGTTAGGTTTGGTTTAATTGGATATACAAGTGGGGGTGATTCGCAAGTAAAATCTCAATAGTTTCAAGATGGCTGTTGTCATACTCCACATTCAAGCTCCATTGTATCTGTCGCGGAGTGTTATGTTATTGTTGATGCTTATCCCATGAATTCAGTACATGATTCTGAGCCACCACGCGTTGTTTTTTTTTTGATCGATTGTCAAATCTGATTTAGAGATAGATGGTAAAAAAAAACCTTTCATAGAAAAATGAAATACCAGCGCAGTCAAAATGTCTGGCAGAGCTAATTCAATTTAATAACTGACGAAAATTTTCAACGAAGGGGGTACTGTTTTCATCCATCCGTGCCATCTTGTATGTCGGTAATGTTTGACTCTTTAGGTGTCAGGTAAAACCTTTACCTTTCACCATCCTGGGCGAAAGGTCTCATAAGGTTTCGTGCATATGCCATCTTCTCCTAATACAGTTAAAACAAGTTCTTAAATCTCACCTGGTCTCCAGCGGAGCGGTCCTGTGCCTGCGGTTCGTAGTCGTACTCATCCTGGATGGGCTGTTGTAGCCTCGGCCTGGGACGAGCACCTGCAGCCAGGCCCACACTCAGAAGTACACACAGCATCTGGAAAGAAGAAGGGGGTTGGTTAGATGCGCGGAGTTAAAAAATAAATCACACATCGGGTGGGTTTGAAATGTTCCTTTTTTTACTTTCTGAAGATTTTTGATGTTCAGTTCTTAAATAATTTTAAGGTAAGGTCCCTCATGTGTCTTTTCTTCAACTATCATTATGTTAGTCATCAAGAATCAAGAAGGGATCTTGGGTATGAATAGAACGTACGAGTATAAAGCAGTAGAATACTTTCATCTAATAAGTGTAAAGCGGTAGAATACTTTCATCTAATAAGTGTTTTCTGTGTGCCTCAGTGGACAGCTTAAAACACTAAGTTAGTCTAATTTAGTGGATAAGCAGACCTAATCAATTAAAGTTTACATACAATTAAAGCTAACACGATTTCGTTTTAAACCTACTCAATAAAAAGTTTTATTTTGTTAAGTCAGCTTCCTACAACATTACAAATCAGAGCAACGACATTTGCACACAAGGCCGGTCTCATACAATCCATCTCTAAAGTTTCGACACAAACTAAACTGAAAATTAAACTAATGTGTTTCTATTTTGTTCTAGACTGTTTGGACATGTGACTAATCGCTTGAATGTTGTGCTCGGATTAATTAACATTGAGCAACTTTAATAATTGCTTTAATATCTTGTTGCAAAGTAAAAGAATCGCTGTACCTGTTGTTAGTGAGGTGAATAAGCTAGTTTTCTATATAATTAAATAATCTAGAGAGAGAATGCGACTAACTTTGTAATACAACTGATGGAGCAATCATAGATTTTTTTCTTGTAGCCAGATCTTTTTTTGGAATTTATGGTTACTGAAACAAATTACAAAATTACTGAAACCAACCTATTTCAAAACACATTGGTCATGCAAGATAATATTTCCATGGTTTTGGGTCCTCCAAAATGAGCGTAGGATTATTTTCTAATCCCTCAACTTTGTTTTAAGTGTTACAACGTAAAGTTTGAGTAATGTTAAAGTTTGCAACTTTCATTCAACCATAAATCCGTATTGCTGAAAAACGCTTAAACATTTTGCAACGGACTCTTTTGAAACCAAATATTTCTGTTTTAAAAGAAGGCCGTTATTGACGGAACAAATTCTAATGATAACTAACTTTAGTTCACCCGATTTTCGTGGAATGTTTCGAAACTAAATATTTCTACTCTGAAATATACAATATGTAACAGAATTAACGCAAGCTCTGAAAGCAGTTAGTTCATAATTACTACTGATCCGATTTCAGTTACTCTTATTAAAAGATTTATTTTTAATTATGATTTGTCAAACGGGGTGAATGGGGGTGCAGGGGTGAATCGGGACGAAACTTTAAAGTTTTATTTAAACATTGAAATAATATAGTCGGTTGCCAACAAGGGCAGTTAATCGTTGATGGCAGTCAACACATTAAAGTCCTTAATAAATCTATTTATCTTTCTTTCTTTCTTAATGACAACAAACTACATTATTTCAATGTTAAAATCGCTTTTAAAGTTTCGTCCCGATTCACCCCTGAATCGGTACCGACTCGGTACTGATCGCCGATTGAGCCAAAGAAAATTAATTCTTATTTCAAGGCAAAGAGACTCATAAAATGCATAAAGTTATGTAAAAATTTTAACAATTGTTATTTTTACTAAGAAGATCGTGTTGACCCGCTTTAAAATAATAAATTTTCACTAGCAAATGCGTTGCCATGCCCTGTTTTATTCAAACCACCCGTATTTTAGAACAAAAAACGCATTAAAAAAAAATTGAAATCGGTTCAGCCGTTTTTGAGTTTTACCGAGACTTACCAACAGCAATTATTTTTTATATATATAAGAATAAGATATTGTATATTCTAGGACAAATGTACTTCCTTCTTGGAATTAATCAGTCAAGTCTAAAAGGCCGCGTTTATAGACAGACACCGCACCTCTTACTTAGCAACTCCAACGAATAACACCAGAGGTTAATCGTTTATAACCTCATGTAACACCATCAATATTTACTACAATAATATAATAACTAGATAGTGATGACTTGAGCCCTTCGTTAATGATAATGACCCACAGCTGAGGTCATCGCGGACATTCAACTCACATACATAATACGTACGCGCAGATTATCGTTAACGAGTTTCTGTGGACAGTTAAAATGAGGTGACAATATATGGCTGAGTTTATAATATAAATAATACAGGGTCTCGTCGGTTTTTTAAATAAAATAGCTCTGCCATAATTATATTCTGACCGTGTGCTTATTGCAGTTTATTATGAAACGGCAGTTTTTTATTGATAACCGAAGAAAACCTGATAGGACTATATTTATCTATATCTAGTATTAATCTTCATGAAAGAAAATAGGCTAGGCTCGTTTTAAAGGTAGGGCGTCAAAGATTGGTTTGGATTCGCGTAAATCCAGGATCTTGGTCCTCCACTCGAAGAAGATAATTGTAAATCAGTCTTCAGGAGGTTTTCTATGCAGTCAGTTAAGAATTTCAATACAATGCATTAATCAGTGATAGTGCTTAAATCATACTAAATCCTATTTCTGAACGGCGATCTTCAGCTGTCTATTTTGTGTTAAAAATACGAACGAAGACAAGCATCGTAGCGGAATTTCTAACCAGAGAAATGCCCACAAAGTCAGCTAATAAGTAGAGTAATTCGATAGCACGTAATCGTAAGACATGATACAATTGTCGTAACAGTGGTTAATTACAAAACTAGCCGCATACCGACTATCGACCCACTTACACGCCAGGGAGACCATGACGCAAGGAAAAGTGATTCGATAACTATGTATAAAAACTTTATGGATTTGTTATTTTGTTTCCGAAATGGAGAGTGTAGTGTGATGTTGCTTTGAATAATATAACGTTTTGTTTTTGTAACATCTGGTAATGAAACCTAATTTAATTTTGCCTACGAGGTTGAACTATGAAAAGCAGCAAAACCTTTGCCAATAAAAGTAGCAAAACATCCACATCTTACAAATTAAATAAAATTAACCCTTGAGACCTTTAATTAATGAACTCGTTAATTATTTAAATGGTATTATGGCCCAATCACCTGTCACTCACCACAACTCAATTAAGACGAACTTCATTAGGAAAATGATAAACGTTTCACACGAACTACCAAAAATACTGCAAACATTACTGCGGTCCGAAAAAGGCTGTACTTATTTGAGTTACTTCGGTGCTGTCTTAATTTTTGTTTAACACTTGCAGAAAAGAAGGTAGTAGTTGAAATTTAGTTATTTACTTGCCTTTTATTTAATTTAGATTGTGTTTGACGAAGATGACTGCCTAGCAAAAGGCTCAATTTCGATTTGACATAAAGTGGCAGTTAGAATGCAAATAAGAAATATCAATTATCTCTTTACGGTTTGAAAGAATACATCACATCTTGTCTGGATCTGATCATCGGACTTTCTCTATCAACTTAAAGAGAAATTCGTTCTGCATCAAGCCCTTAATCCATTCAACGATTCATCCAATTTCCTCAACACACGCACCCACTGCAGTGAAAGCTTGAAATGTAACAATAAGAGAATAACATTTTTTTCCTCTAACTTCAAATGCATTTTATAAAGGCTATTACCGAGAAAGTCTCATTGTGTTCTTACGGCATCCGCTGTGAATATTTTAATGTGGGCATTCATTTGAGATGAAATCATAATATGCAAATAATAGCGAGTGATGAGAAAAGGTAACTTTTCTTGTGTACTTTAATTTTCCCTTACGTGTATATCTGTAGTCCTTAGAACTGCCTTTTTATCTGCGAATTTATTCTGTACAAATCTAATCATAAAACTTCAATGAAGTGAGCTTGAAAAGAGCTGTCAATAGTGTGCGGGTATTTTATAATTTACCGGGTAATATGTATTTATTGACTAGAATGTGCCCTGGCGGCTGAAGTAGCTCCCTTCAAAATGGCTGAGCTGAATGGTGCAGATCCATGGGTCATATTCGTGAGCGGGTGCCGTCAGATGGGACTGGTCATCTCTTAGCTGCCACGACTTATTTTTAATAGCTGCACTCTGGACACTTTTAACGTGTTAATCTTTTTTACATCGTTCGTACATATAAGATCAACATTAATGATGCACTTAACTAATATTTTTGTAACATTATTCAAAAGAATGAAATGAAACATGAAACTCCAGGTACACCCTGGAGTTTCATGCCCGTTCTTTTCCATAGGTACCTACTACGCTTTTGAATGGGCAACTAGCTTCATGTTTCTGACTGACCGACTCCTTGTCAATTCAATAAAGACTGTATATGGTTTAATTGAAATAAATGCTTTGAGTTTGAGTTGAGTTTGAGTTTGTCAATACCTAGTCTTGAGGTGGAATGGTAGTTCTCTTCAAGCCCCTTCAGCTAAGTTTTCACGGTGAGATTTTTACAGAATATACAGGCAGGTATAGTAATTGCAACTGCGACTTCTATGTGGAAGGGTCGGTTCGGTTCTCAGGTCAGAAAAGTGTGCTTTTCCATTAGTAATTTTTCAGTGACAGCCTGCAGTTTCGATTTGTGCCCAGTATTGTAATTGGCTTGCTCCCATGTTAATGGGACTTTAAACATAGCATAGCATAACCATAATTAGCCTATAATGTTCCCACTTCTGGGACATAAGCCTCCTCTCTGTGAGATGCAGTGGGCTGTAATCCACCACGCGGGCTCAGGGCGGGTTGGTAGATGCCACATCTTCGAATTGGTTCTGGGATATGCCGGTTCCCTCACGATATTTTCCTTCACCGTTTTAAGAGCAGTGGTGTTGAAATGTATTACACAGAGTAAAGCGCCTGTCTGGGTTCGAACCTATGACCTAAAACTCGTAAGTCGCGGCCTTTACCACTGGGAAAACACACAGGCGAAATATAAAGAAGAAGTATGTCTGTAAGTGGCGTATGCTTTTAACTACTTAAGTATTCATATTATGTGAGAAGCACTTAAATACAAGCAATAAAATACATAAGCATTTTGATAATATTGAATAATAAACAAAAGCTCTTTAAGCACCATGTAAGCAATTATTAGCATGTTTTGTGTCATAATTTACATTGGTTTACATCCACATTAATATTAATGTTACAAAATCAAATCTAAGTTAATGATAAACATTTAATTCATCGTCTTATAATCGTCACAAATCAATGTTGTAATTAATGTGTTTTATATGTGAAGGTGCTTGCTCACATACGAACAATCCTGATGACGCTAAGGACATTTGCAAACGTTTAATTGAAAAAAACTTTTCCACACGAGATCATAATTATTATGGATGGATACAAACAAATTTAAACCATAGAGAGCGTTTGATTCATTCAATATTTTTATGATTTCTTTTCTTGTTCCAAATGCCAGAGTTAAGATTTCGTGGATTAAACTACAGATTTGTGAAAATTACACCCACATTTCGCAAGTTAATTTTAAATTTCTAGGTACCCTGGGACGATTCTTTTGATATTATCTGACGCGGGGCCGATAATGAGAATTTCCTAATTAGACATTCTAATGGGTAAGATATATACGGACGCTTAAAAGTCACACTCTTCTAGTACCTAAGTACAATCTACTCAACATTCAGAAATTGCTGGAGCGACAATTTATCACACTGTTATTAAATGTACATGCGCTCATGACTCACACAACACAACTAACAGAAAACGTAACACCACAGTGTGTTCAGACCTTAAGGACGACGTTTTGCAAGGATAACTAGTGAAACTGGTTGAAACTACTATTAATGTGGGAATACATTATTTAACGCCCCCGCGACAAGGTTTTATTCCCCGGCCATGGAATAAGTTTGAAAATTATAAAAACAAAAGAGATCTCTTTTCTTTTTATTATTTTGGATGGCAAATTCCCTTTCCAAGAATAACAGTAGAGACCGATTTATTATTAAAGGTCTCTCCGGTGAATTATGTTTAATAGATCATGCCACATTGTTACTTAGGAATATTTTAGCTTATTGCTGAAAACGAAACTCACATAAAACTTATGACTTTAAAAAAAACACGTTTTTTTTAACGGACTTGTGCTAGTGATGTAATAAATTCGAAAGTTTGTCTGTATGTTATCTTTTCACGACTAAACCACTGAACGGATTTCAATAAAATTTGGCAAGGAGATAAATTGCATCCTGGGAAAGCTAATAATATAGGCTTATTTTTGGGAAGAAGCTTAAACAGTATTCTGATAACTGTACATATACACAATTACACATAAACCTTTCGTAATAATTCTGTAAATTATGGTAAAAGTCGCACCAAATTCCATTGCATTGTTTACAAGAACTAACTGGTCACATCGACAGACATGATGAGACTTTGCTTCATTGTACTACTATTATGTAAAGGTGAATCAACAGAATTCGTATCATACAGACATTCCCATTGCATTTAGAGATCTTAAAAATATGAACCACATGTACTATAGTCTTCATATACTAAACTAGATCACCTTTCATTACACGTCAAAGTCAAAGTCAAATCATTTATTTCAAATAGGCACTAAATGGCACTTTCGAACGTCAACATTTACAAAAAAAAAAAAAAAGAGTTGATTCTAGTTGCCCCATCGAAAAGGTAGTTTCGTATGGAGAAGAACGGGCAAGAAACTCTATCGTTACTCTTTTAAAATGTTTTACAATATTTTGTACTTACACATAATAATTTAATGTTTTGTGAAGACGATGCACCTATAATTAAATTACTATACCACAATAGGTAAAAATAATTATTTATAAAGCAATGGCTGGTAAATTAATTATGTGATAGATAAATGGTGTTCTATGTGAGTACCATGTATCTTTAAAAATATTGTTAAAGTAGATGATTTCCATAAAAATGTTAACAAGTAACATGCGTGAGTTAAAGTTATTACAGAATCAATGTAAAAAAAGGAATGAATGTGAAATGAAAAATTATACAATTCAATAAGCAACCAGTTTGATTTTGTCTAGCATCTAGATTCCTATAGAGCAAGCATTCTTATCTAGGATATAATCCTTTTATTTGTTATATGCTTGTACTTTTAACATGAGTTTTAAGTTGCATAACTCAGACCAAAATGGGTCCCACCAAATTTGAAGTCAGTAAAAAAAAATACGAAAAAATTACAAACAGCAGCACGTTTCGATTAAGGCTGCGCCCGCGCCTGCCCCTCAGGGGACCATACAACCTAGCCATGTTTAGAAAAGCGAAATACATTTAAATGTAATACATACTGCATAGTTACTTAATGTAGCGAAAGTGGGTTACGTGATAGTAATATTAAATAGAGCGGTGTTATGAATAGCGAGTATTGTTAGAGTAAAAAAAAAATTGTGTGATTTTATAGTGCGCTACAAGTGTATCTGAATAAGAAATGAGTATTTAAAGGAGCAGTGCTGGCCCCGTGGTAACGGCCGCGACTTACGAGTTGTAGGTCGTAGGTTCGAACCTAGGCAGGCGCTTTACTTTGTGTTAGTTATTTCATCACCACTGCTCTCAAAACGGTGAAGAAAAACATCGTGAGGAAACCGGCATGTCTTAGACCAGAAATTCGAAGACATGTGACATCTACCAACCCGCACTGGGCCCGCGTGGTGGATAACGGCCCACTCCCTCTCACAGAGGGGAGGCCTGTGTCCCAGCAGTGGGAACATAATGGGCTGATTATGTATGTATGAAGATCAAAAATGACGATGTATGGACCGTGTGAAATATGATTTGGCTTGAAAGGGCGTCATTACTGAGATGACGACTAGGTAACTCTCCAGAAGGGTGCGTGTGCCTAAGGAACTAGTTAAAAAAAACAGCATAAGTGTGTGAAGTTAGGATGAATTTATCACAAGAACAAACATGACATTGTAGTTGACAATCATGTTCTCCGATACATCGATATACGTCACGGTCAATTCTGCAACTGCAAATGTAAGTTTATAATCGGAAAATAAGTTTTTTTTTTGTGATAAAACTACAAATTAACGATTTTGGGACGTTTTCCTTTACTTGTGCTGTGAGACCTTGCTTCTTGTTAAATCTCATGATTCTAGGACAAAGGAAATTCCCTTGGTGTTGAATATTAGCGCGGTTTCGCGCTAATATTTTTTATTGCGTTGACTTAGAAGCTTGATTTTTTTAGAGCTCTAAAGGACAGACAGACAGAGAGACCTAAGGGATCTTTTTATTCCTTTTAAGTACTAAACCCTTAAAATTGTTAATAGCTCGCCCCCCATCAGCTTATTATAATATTGGTCTCAAATATCATGGATGCGTTTGCGGACACATTTCTCAAACAGACAGTCAGCTAGACCAAAAACAATTACTCGTCCCATAGGCTAAGATTTCCTAGAATACCGTTTCCGTCACATTCACAGCGGACGTCATGAAAATCTATCATATTCACCAGTATTTGACGTTAACTTGTCAAATAATGCTCTATATTTGGACATTGCGGACGCATGTGGCGGTCACCGCTTATCTAGGAAACCGTATCTACATCGTTACAAACCAATTATCCACCCACTTCGCCATCAAGCAGTTCAGCCAGTTTTTTCTTTGTTAACATCCAAGCACATCCATTGTACTTAAAGTAAAAAATACATGATTAACGCACATAAATCACCATTACACATTAAGGGCACGTCGCGTCGTCGATGCGTCGCTCGTCGGCGGCGCTTGGAAAGGAACGTGTGTATCGTCCTTACCAGTTGTGCAATGTTGAACTAACGTTTTGTAAACAATGCCTCGTTAGCCAGTTACTTTAGGGAGTAAGCTGAGTAATAGGCACCGTACGTCAGCGTAGAGAGTTGAGGACTCTGTCTATGTTGTTTTCTATACTCGACAAACCTACTTCTCCTTCTTACCTGACCCCCCATGTTCAATACTTATGTTCTGCTCATAGTAAAAATCTTCGTTCCACCAACAATCGTCTTCTATGATGTCCTTCTCACCGATCTGGTTTTATTCACTCTTCTTTCTTTATCCAGGCGGCCTTTCTTTGGAATGCGCTCCCTCTGAATCAGGATGGCAACCAGTCGGTTATCTTTCAAAGTGAAGGCTCGTGAACATATTCGTGAGAATTTTGTAAAATCATCTCAACGCTGATTTGTTGAATTCTTTTTCTCCTCTACCTATTTCTCCTGTCTAATTTTTAATCTGTTTATTTGTTTGTGTATTTGTATTAGTTATATATCGCTTTTTTTGCACCTGCCATGTTTTTCTCTCTGCATCACCCTAAGGTTGACTGGTAGAAAATGCCTCGAGCACTACGTACTACGCCTTTGTATGGTAGTATTTTACTTGTGCATAAAGTTTTAAAAAAAATAGATGCACTTGTAACTTTGGGAACGACTAGTAGGTTTTTATTTTCTCAAAAATTTCTCGTGTCCTCGAGAAGTAAAGTGTTATAAGTACAGAGAAAATCGCCTATTACAGACAAACTGAGTGATTCCATTCCTATTTTGGTACGAATCGATAAAAAAGCAATTTCTTTAAATAAACTTTACAATAAATCAGTACAGAGTGTGACTAATAACTTGATTATTTACATAAAATTGCTGTTGACCTCAACGGAAACCGATTTTAAAATATACAAATGCTTTTTATTTATTTTTACCGTCTATAAACAAGTTCACAATGTTAATACGACATTGATATAATTGTAGCTTTATTCTAGAACTTTAGGTGGTGGAGAAATAAAATGGGTGAAGGTCAAGAAAATGGTAAAGAAATAAAACAAATGGAGGATCCCAATGTTCTTTTTAAAAACCCAGCAAACTTTTAGGTATGCAATTAAATGTTAATCCATATTGGTTTTTGAAAGGGGTTAAAGTTACCTTTTTTCTGGGATCACACTGTCAGTTACGTTGTCAAATGGTAAGAATACTTGTTTAAAATCACATCAACCCCTGAGCCTTGAGTGTCTAGTGAAGAGTTTGTAAGCGAATGAAGTCTTAACGACTTGGTAATAACGGTGATTTCAATTTATCAGAAATTGTTTAACTAAACTAGGTTAGTTTGATATAATTCATATCTAAAGAGAGAGAGTAACAAAAACACATTAAACACGCCTACACAGTCACCACCAAAAAAGGCTATCATCGAACAAGATCTGCAGACCGTTCCAATTTCATCACCTCACTTACATTACTGCCTAGTCCCCTGACGAGGTTCGACAAGTCGTGACCGAGGGGTTACTTAACAAGTAATTATGTCTTGAGGTCTGGTACAGTCAAACGGTAACAAAGGTAGGTTAATACTGCCGATATTTTCTGTAACAATCTCTGTTTGAAAACTTAAAAAACCTTAAAGGAGAAAGCTCCTTGTTTCTCCCATTCTTCTGTTCTTGCAAAATACCCAGTATGACGGCAAATGACTGCAACCTTCAAGCTCACTTCACCCAAGTTTTCACGTTGAGATTTATACAGAACTAGCTTTTGTCCGCTTGGAGGTCGGAAATTATCCCACGGAAACCTACTACCGGGCTAAAAAGAATCATTTGTGTTAATCCAGGTTACAAGCTTACAAAATGTATTACTTTTATTTAAAAAAATTAACTCATAACTGAACTTTCTGATAATATAATAAATATAAAAAGACAAGAAGCGCCATCTAGCGTCCTAAAGCAATTGTGGCAGTCGAAAGTTATTGTTCTTTGCCGCGGGAATAATCCTTTGTGCCTGAATGAAAGGTACTCCATGTCCTTTTCTGTACCCCTGACCACGTATATGCAAAATTGTATGATGATCGTTTCATTGGTTTAGGCGTGAAAGGTAACAAACAAACAAACTTACTTTCGTATCTATAATATTAGTTAGGATTAGGATAGACCGTTTGTTCTCAGATTAAGGATAATTGCGGTTTACCTTTAACTTGTACCCAAATTTAAATTTTCTTCAGTTATGTTTAATTCCTCCCGTGTAATAGACTGACTTCGAACAGTCACTTAGAAACTTGTTTATTAATTATTTTCGAATTTGGACAAAGTTATTGAAGAGTAATCAACGAATGACTTCAAAGACTAGCAGGGAACTTTTCGAAAATTATCCATTTTTAGTCGTTGACTGTACCTGTGGGTACGTAAGTCACGAGATTGTCGTGTCTCCACTGAGTCATTCATTCATGTTGTTATCTTCTATCGATTTCTGTCGCCCTGGTATTTTGGATAAAGGGATCTCAGTAGGTGTTTAGAAAGTTGAAAAAAAAGCTTTTGTTGGAAATCGCTGATCGAATCTATTACACAGGGAGCAATATTTTTGTAGTCTAGGATTAAGAAAATTAATTAAAACTGTTAAGTAGTTTTCAAAATTGACTGGAAAGCGGAACGTACTAACAAACACCGCAGGATAACCGTCTGCAGTTATTTATGTTGCTTCGTAACTTTTTTTTAAACTGTGATTTTTCCTACGGTTTTTCTCAGTCCAGAAGTAATGTAAAACGGAATCATAACTTTCAAAGGCTTATTACAATCCACTTAGGGATCTACCCAGCTGCACCATTTTTTATATATTTGATATACTAGGGATGACAAACCAATTTT
The DNA here is from genome assembly GCA_963555695.1 of Dasypolia templi. Taxonomy (NCBI): domain Eukaryota; kingdom Metazoa; phylum Arthropoda; class Insecta; order Lepidoptera; family Noctuidae; genus Dasypolia; species Dasypolia templi. The sequence continues at coordinate 2,409,562 of OY743137.1, read as the reverse complement.
GTTGTGAAAGCAGGTATTTTAGCTAACTTCCAGTAGTCACATATCTACCTATATTTTATTTAAATATTTACACACACGATATAACTGATTTACATTCCTAAGACGTCAGGCACTTAGTTGACGGCTTTTATGCTGAACTGGGCCTATTTGTCGCAGCCGTGAGACAAACAATACTATTTTCTTCTGTTTTTTTGTTTTGTGTGCCTTAATTTGGGTCAAATAAATTTTCTTTCTTTCTTTTCTTTACATCCCTGTGATCACACCAATACTTACACTACATAAACTTAGATTACAATGTCATAACTGTATGCTTAGACCGCAAATAATCCAACACATATTACATGTTAATCAGAGCGGAGAAGATATAAAACTGTTTGTAATCTCCTAATTGCTCTTAACTTCCTACTGATCTGGAAGTTAAAACAACTAACTGCAGTAATTAGCTGCATATTTTTGTTGTGATGTCTTGCAATGTTGAGGAAATAAAAATTATGAATTGTTATTTGGATTCACATTTTTGGAGTTTTTCGACTTGACTGCCGCATTGAGTTAGTGCACTCTATTGGTCGAAGGCAATACTTATTATGATTCCTTGCAATTATCCGAGCAAAACCTTGTGATAGTGCGTTATTCAGAGGCTATTAACTTATTAATTAAGAGCAATAAACTACAATTAAAAGCACATTATTAATGCTCGATATCCTATCATCACATGGCACGTTCTTATTTGTTTTTATTCGTCTAAATACATATAAAATCTCCTTGTAAAAAAGTGACTAAAATTATTGATTGCATGCATCTGCTGCTAAACGTGACGTTCTAATAAGTTGAAGATTACACTAACGGATAGATAATTTAAAAATCTAAATGATTTACTTGTTAATTTATTTAAAAATGGCTATTCTTTTTTTATTTAAATAATTCAAATAATTGCTAATTATACGATAAAGGGGTGTCCGCGGGGAGCGGGACAGAGCAGACTTAGCGGCGGGATGGAAAAGGACCGAACACTCAAGGTCGTTTGGTCGTCATTTCGTAAACCATTTTCCCGCCATAACACAGTCGGTCGAAAGCGCTGTTGAATATCAAATCCCTTATTCAATTCCCAAGACAGCCATAGTGTAAATGTTTTTTTCCATTATGAACTTCTTGTGTCTGTTGATGGCAATTTGTGCCTGGTTGATGGCAATAGGCACGCCCCCTGTTACATGGGAATTAATTATAACTAGGAAAATGTGGGTACACTACCGATTAACCCTTTGAGAACAACAGGCGTGATGTATGCTAGGTTACATTTACAAGATCTGCGACACAAGTCTTGTCACGACAGTGTGTCATAACAAACCAAACACTATGTCATAATTCATTTGCGTATAATTTAACAGCAACAAGAAAAACGAGCAAGTCAAAAACTGGGGCGAATATATCATAAGCATAATGAGTGTAATGCCATTATGTAACCAAGTATTTATTAATGGTAACTGTTACTTCGAGGCTCATTTAATGGTTGGGTGCCGTTTTTTTTTTTCAGTAGGCTTGGGTAGATAAAATTGGTAATCAAAGACGTAGATTGATAGAAATTGGTTTTGCTTTTAATTTATGAATAGTGCTATAGTTATTGCTCAATGCACTGGGTGACACTTCCTGAAACTGTCAATTTTGACTTCGGCCTAGGTTTCTGGCTTTGGCGCTGGTTTTTGACTGCTGGTGGTTGAATAACGAAATCATTATTTAGGGTTTTGTACCTCAAAAAGAAAACACGGACAGACAAACGGACAGACACACCCTGTCTGTCTGTCCGTTTGTCTGTCTGTCTGTCAGTCTGTCAAGACCCTTTTTCTCAGGAACGCGTGGAGTTATCTAGTTGAAATTAATATAAAAAGCATTATGTCTTCGGTCCCTTAGAGCTCTGACAAATTCAAGCTTCTAAGTCAAAACCTATAGGGTACTTCCCGATGACCTAGAATGACCTAGAGTCTAGACCATGAAATTATGCACGAAGCAAAGCAAAGCAAAGCTCTCATAGCACAAGTACAGGAATAAGTCCAAAAATATTTAATTTGTAGTTTTATCAAACAAAAAAAGCTTTTTTTCGATTACAAACTTACGTTTGCAAGAAGAGAATTGACCGTGACGTATGTAAATCGATGTACCTTTAGGAGAACATGTTTTTCAACTACGATGTTAACTTTGTTCATGGGATAAATTATTCATGCCAGCTGCGGTACCCTTCATTGGGCGTGGTCCAACACGCACTTGACCGGTTTTTATCAGAAATGAGACTTGATTGAAAACTTATGAACAGCCTCTCATCACTGCCAAACCTTAGCCAGATTTGTTACTCTTAGAACAAAATATGAATCAAAACTGCAATAAACCAAGTCTTACTTATCCACATTAGGATATCCTTAACTCCAACAGTATAGATGTAACATTCTTTAGCGGATGCAATAAAAGATACAAACAAATTAAATGCATAACTTAGAACAAAAAAATCTTCCAAGAAATTAACCGGTGTAGTTGTTATCTGGCCAAGGTTGAGGTTTGTGGCTGTGTTAGCCAGACTCAATATATAATCTAGATTGTTTTTGGAAGCAATTATGTGATTTATTATTTAAGTTCCGCACTCATCAACTTATTAATTACAAAAGCTTTGGAGAAGGCAAGCTACAAACTGAACATTTTTAAGAACCTTGCCTTAATTAATAGTTTTATTTTAAAAGAGTTAATTTTCTACACATTGAGCCTGCTTAATGTTATTTTAAGCGCGGAATTGAGTGTTGGTAGGGTAGGTTTAGGATGCTATGATTTTAGACGCAGTTTCGGGACCATGAAACTGAAAACCCACTAAGCATTGATACTGTGAGAGACAGAAATAGGAACCCTTATAGTCGGATCTTAAAATAATACAAAAAAAATGTTTTCTATTTGGTCCTGCATTTTGTAATATCTTTTTGGAGTGCCAATGGAGTTTCTTGCTCGTTCTTCTCCGTAGAGATCAGCGTTTTGGAAAGGGCAACTAGCTGAAACTTGCTAACTTATTGACTGATTCCTTGACAAGTCTAAAGTGCCTGTGCGCGGTTAAATTGAAATACATGCTTTGAGTTTGAGCTTCTAGAGCGATAGTCCACCACCTATATTTTATAAAGATCTTGGTAAGATTCCATCTCTAGCTAAGTACTCGTATGGAATGCCATTACAATATTCATTCATATTTCAGCACATTGGCGCCACAGCCTAGGCAATTTGTGCAGTGTGTCGACAGTCGACCTATGCGCGAGCGCAACGCATGAAACGTACAAACGACAAATAAATAGACGTAATCAAATGACAATTTCTGACACTTACGACACACTGCTCTCTGTTGGCTGTTGCAAGTGTACGGTCACCTAAAGAAGGAGTGATGTATTGTTTTTTTCTCATTGTCAATGATGTGACTATGTGATACTTACGTACCTACATTTCACAGAAGGCAAAGTCAAAGTTTTTATTTGTAAAGCATATGCTTATAGGTAGGGTGTACAGACGGGTGTTGTAAATAAAATATGTAAAGGTACGCTATGTTTTGCCGTTGACGGTGTTCATATATCTATAATGTAGTAAGTATCTAAAATTACACTTACGTAACAGAATAAAATATTTAAAATCTTTCCACGCTAAATTACTTACATAAAACTTATCCTAAAACAAAGTTAACAATTTTGCGTAAATTATTAGAATTACATAACGTTTCTTCTACATCCATACATACATAACATCACTCCTGTAATCCCAGAAGGGTTAGGCAGAGGTGTACCTATAGTAAACCCACATTTCGCCAATAGGGGGCGAGCCTATTACCATCAAATGGGCACAAATCCAGACTCTGGGCTGCTACTGAGAAATTCTAGGTAAAAAACAAAATAACACTGTACCTGACCTGGGATCCGAACCCAGGACCTCATGCTCAGCAGTAGCTCTTGCGACCACTAAACCAACAAGGCAGTCACATTTCTTCTACATTAGACGTTTTGTTATATATTTAGACGGTGACAAATATACGGGCAGTTGTTGTCTTAGGGAAATCACCAAAGCTTTACATAGCTATATTCCGGCCTTCTATAAAACATAGTAATGATATTAGTTTGGTCGCGTATACCACAGACATATAAAGAGTAGCAGACCAAAAATTAATCCCTAGTTATATTTGTGTAGATCCAAATGAGTCTTTATCCTTTTCTTGCTCAGCGACAAGTCGTAAATAGTTTCTGGTTCTGTCACCTGTTCTCACACTGACTCACACATAGACAAAATTTGAAGCGTAGCTTGTCTACCCCGCGCCGCCATATTGATAAGCAACATCATTCGAAATTTATGAATGAACGAATGCACACCGACGTTTTAATTTGTCTCAAAGAAATCATGTTTAAAAAAAGGTGTTACTCCAAAACAATTAAAATATAAATATAAATTAAATTCATTCTTATATTTAGAAACTCCTGATATATTCATAAACTAGCTTTCAGGCATCCCAACACCTTAACTCTAGGTCCCACCAAACTGGGCATGCGGGTTGAAGACTGCAGGGCCAGTTCTTCTATCCGATACTGAAGTCAACGGTATGTGTATTTATATCGTCAAGCCGTTCGTCAAAAGGAGAAGAGTGAACTGCAGTCGTCTTAAAATACTCCCTTAGTCGCTTTTAAAAATAACCATATAGGTTACACTTCTTATACCCAGAGAATATGGATTTTCAGTAAGGATATCGGCGGCAACCGGCCTCAGTCCGGTCCTGTAAAGACAACATTCCCTATGTGCGTAATGGCTACCCAATTTTTTGCGAATGTTTGGTCCGCTACTTACTCTTTATATGTCTGTGTCGTATACCTAATATAATTGAACAATTTTAACTGTTCGGGCCTACAACTGTGAAAGGACAACAAAAGAGAATGGGTGTCCTAGCCACGGCCACTAATAAACAAAACCGTTCAAACGCAAACATTCACAAACTGTCTTACAACCCCTAATTAGCGACAGACAATTGTCTAATTGGTTTCGGAAATCGTTCAGCCCACTTAACTTAGTTCTGACTTAGTCAGACAAATGCTGGCTACACACGATCAAGCTATTACGGGCACGAATTACTTCGTTTGATTAATTGACGGTAAGTGTGGACGATTGTAGAAATTACATCGATTAACGCAAAGTAGGGTTGCGACGGTCGTGTAAGTCGAATTTGATAGTGTGAAGTATTTTTATTGATATCGTTGGTCTAGTGGTCGTTAGATACCCAGGTCGGGCAAAGTGTTATTGCGTTTTTATATCTAGAATTTCTCACTAGCAGCCCGGAGTCTGGATTTGTGCCCGGTTGATGGCAATGGGCTCGCCCCCCATTACATGAGACTTAAGCATAACTGGCGAAATGTGGGTGTACTATAGGTACACATCTGCCTAACATTTCGGGGATAAAAGGCGTGATGTTATGATGTTATGTTATATCTATAGGTAACGTAACCATCCGCCCGCTACTTCCTCCGCGTGAGATATTTGGACCTGACTCACCCGTCGCATCACAATGCATTCCCCTCGCTAATACTTCGTTTTCGCTAAGTGTTCTTTCTGACTTCTTTTCATTTTGCTCGCCACCTACAGCGTGATGTTACATAGCCTATGGCATTCATCGAGAATTGGGCCATCAAATGAAAAAATAATTGATTAAATCCGCGTTCACACAAACAATCAAACCCTTTAGCCAACAGATGCCAACTGTGCCGTCACAATGAATGAGTGTGAGATCCTTCAGTCCTTGTCAACTGACACCACATCTCGATGCATCCCCACGTCGGTTTCTAGGAAATATTCCGTGAGACTGCTCTATGTCGCATGGTATTAACATTAACAGATGTAGCAGAAACGGTGCACGAAAGTCAAGGGTCGTAGGAAGGGACAGAGAACTGTCAAAGTCATCATTGTTGCAAACAATGATAACAGAGATATAAAGAAACTTCGGGGAGAGCTGCACGTTCAGGATCAACACATTTTCTGACAGACAGGAAAAAGCTACTCCCCATTACTTTCCTGTAATTCCTGACCTGCAAACACCATTTCAGACTTTAATCGACATGGTCCTCATAGGTTCCGACCAAGTTTATGTCTGGAGATTAAAAGAGACTTTTACTTTCGAGTTTGTTTCTGTGATTCCGATATCCTATTTACAGAATAAATTAAAAAAACAACTATTTACTAAACACAAAAGGAACGCACGGTATCATTTAGATACCGTGCGTTCCTTTTACCGTGTGTGCCCATTGAAATGAAAGATCTGCTTGGCTTACTCGCAAGTAATCTCATCTTTAAAATTACCTTAGTATATCGTGACTAATTCGACCCAAACTCAATTATATTCGAAGATATAATAACCCAGCTGCTCCACGCTATAACCACATTACAATTATTCCAAACCACTTTTTCACTAAACTAGTTTGAACGCACCAGATGACCACCAAGCATGTCATGCGCCTGCGCATAATGGCCGTAACTCATTGGTTATGTATGACACACCACATAATCGTGTGGTGGCCGTTGTACTGGTGTTAAGTGGACTCTTACATAAGTAATGCTCTGTGATGGAGGTAGTTAGAATATTCATTCGCTAGAGGAATGTGGTTAATGTATATTATAAAAGTGATTCTTCTGAAACGGATCTAGTCTAGAAATGTGTATATTTCATTGTTTATCTGTGGTCGTTACAGGTATTAAATATTTCATTAACACGAAATTAGGCTCTGTTTGAGTCCGATTTCAATCAAGCCACATCAGGAATCATTAGCATAATCAGCCTATCATGTTCCCACTGCTGGAACACAGGCCTCCTCTCTGTGAGAGGGAGTGGCCCAGTGCTGGTTGGTACATTCACATGTCTTCGAATTGTTAGTTCTAAGACATGGCGGTTTCCACACGATGTTTTCCTTCACCGTTTTGAGAGCACTGGTGATGAAATAATTTACACAAAGTTAAGCGCCTGTCTGGCATTAATTTGTCGAAAATACAGGATACATACATTTGCGTAATCCTTTTGGACTTGATGTAAGAGTTATCAGCCGGCGTAGGCAATCACGTCTTAATAGGATGTTAACAAGACTTTGTCTCACGAAATGCGGAAATACAATTAAATATTAACGTTTCAAATCCGAGAATCGAATCCCAACTCACTACGCACCACTTAAACAACTGCGCCAGCGTAGTTTCCTATTCTAAAACATGACAAGTCAATAAGCTAGATCACTGTCGCTTTCACTATACGTCCGGCGCAGGAGTCGCTCGCATCGCGCATGCGCGCCGCGACTTAGAAAGCAAACGGTTTCACTGACCGATGGCCGATGGTGGCCGATGGACGAATGGACCACATCTTGACATTGAATGCGGTTAATTATATAACAGCTGTTTGATATGGAAAAAGGCAGATTAAGGCTTTGAATGAAAGATCTTGTGAAGATAAATTAAAGATTAGATGTCTGTGAGAGAGGTGTGAATGCAATTGCAATTTCTAGAGATCAGGATTTGTAATCTGGATTACACCAACTATGGTCACTGTATTTATGTACTTTTCATTAGGCCGAGGAACTGGAAGAATGCGTACCAGATTTTCGACTATAAAGTTTTAATATAAAAATTACTCGTTTTGTATTTCGAAAATATATCTTGTGTACTTTAAAAGTTATTGCAATTTTAAAAGTGTGGTTCTAAGTTTTGATGGCCAGTGTTATTTATATAATTATAATTACTAGCTGACCCCGCAAACGGTGTAACGCATATATTTTTTTTATAGATGTTGGCCGATTCTCAGACCTACCCAATAAGCACACAAAATTATATACACATCGGTCCAGCCTTTTCGGAGGAGTTTGGTAACAAACATTGCGACACGAGAATTTTATATATTACTAGCTGACCCCGCAAACGTTGTTTTGCTAAATTTTTTGTTTTTTTTTTATTTATTTTTTTGAAATGAATAGATGTTGGCCGATTCTCAGACCTACCCGATATGCACACAAAATTTCATCAAAATCGGTCAAGCCGTTTCGGAGGAGTATGGCAACGAAAACTGTGACACGAGAATTTTATATATTAGACTAGCTGACCCCGCAAACGTTGTTTTGCAAATTTTTTTTTTTGAGATTTTTTTTTTTTTTGAAAAATAGATGTTGGCCGATTCTCAGACCTAGATATGCACACAAAATTTCATCAAAATCGGTCAAGCCGTAGCATCTGAGAGCCTTTCCTGGGCACGCGGTACCGTGGCCAACTTGGAAATCTTTAAATAGACTTCGTACCCAAGTCGGCCGTAGCAAAGACAATCTCCACAGACGGGGGTTCACGGACGGCTGAGATCTCAAGTGCGTATGCGCTACCTAAACACAGACAATGGGCCACCTTCCATCCCGCGACGCAAGCCCTGTCACCTGGGCACTTAATGTTCTTATGACTGCGTCAGTGAGCAGAGTTCGTGCAGTTTAATTTTGGGCCAAAGATGTTTACAATTTTTGCCCGTAGGTACGCTAAATGCAGCTTTATTGCAGAAATATGGTACAGTGGGAGCTCAGTACCTGAACGAGTACCAGCACAAAGAGCTCTACACTTATAACTACTATTTTTATAGAGATCAAAATCCTAAATCCTAACTGCCCAACAAAAAAAAAAAGTGGAAGTAATTTTTAAAAAAAGTGTAAGTAATTCCAAAATTACTGAACGGATTTGGGTGAAATTTGGTACCCTGATACACCATGACCTGGATAAGGACCTAGACTACTTTTCAACCTTGATCGCAGACAAAATCACGGGCAATAGCTAGTAATATTATAAATTCGAAAGTAAGTCTGTTTGTTCGTCTGTTTTTACGCTTTCACGCGAAAACGGCTGAACGGATTTGGATGAAGTTTGACACATGGGTAGACTATGACCTGGGTTACGACATAGGATACTTTTTATCCCGATATACCCGAGGGATCGAGACGTGTGAAACCGCGAGGCACAGCTTGTTCTTAATAATACAGATAATATAAAGGGCCGCTTAACATTTCAATCAAACTTGTTTCACAGTAACACAGCCGCAGGGCTCAAGTTACATTGTTTCAATGTTTTCTTTCAAAACCTCATCTGTTTGCAACATTTCACAATCGAAGAAATTGTTATTAATGAATGAGCGTACCTATATTTCACAAGCTGGCTATCGTAACTACAATAATTGTATTGTAAGACGGAATCGATTCTCGACAATCGGTATAAGAATCGGTATTGTGAAATTAGTATATTATAATAATATCGAGTTGGTTCGCTATCATGTCTGTTAAGTACGTATTTTTATCTGTCATGAATATAATAAAATTGACTGCTATAACGAGTAATAGCTACATACCTACTAATAATGCTGTAGATAAAGTAGTTGATTCATTTCATTGCATCGCGTTAGTTACGATAACAGATCTTTTTAGTAGTTCTTTCGTTATTTTTTAATGGTCAATTTTTAATCTTTTTTGTAATGAAGTACTTAAATGTTTTTATTTCGCAATTAAAGCAAAAACGTCACCAAAATATATTGATTATAATCTTGTAACTTAGCATACCTATCCTATCTTACTGTAACATTTAAGAAATAGAATATACAGGTAAAATTTGTTGGTCTGTTTGTAAGTACGAAGTGATAGCGCGGGCAGGTGATGCGATGCGACTCCGTGGGGTGGCGGGCAGAAACTTCTCGCGGGCGAAATCGCGGGCATAAGCTAGTTTATAATAAATAAGTTTAAACATAGTAGGTATCCGTATAGGTTCAAAAGCAATATCTTTAAACTAGAAGCCGACCTAAAAATCAAGACTGATTCCATAATCTTCAAAAACGAATACAAATACAGAATGTCCCGTAAGTCGACGTAAAACCGGAGTCGGGTGATAGGAAAGAAAAAAATGTAACGAAAGGAATTAAAGACCGTCACAGGCAGTAGATATTCTCAATTTTTTTCTAAATGCCCGTAATTTTTTAAATACTTATCAAGTATTTGTTTATATTTTTCTGTAAACTATTATGACTAAGTCGACGTCGAGCCGGAATCAGGTGATAGGTCACACTATCACCCGATTCCGTCGACTTACGGGACAGCCTGTATATTCTAGTAACATTAGCATCCAATACTAACAACTAAGCTACTTTTAGATCCGTATCTTATAAAAATACATGAGTTTTGTAAGATATATGTTCTTCCTTATTAGATAACTAAGATATATAGGCACCTTGCTATTTTATAATACCAAGAATTTAGCGAGCAGCAAAAAAAGTCAAGTTCATGTTTTATTTTTGCAAAATACAAAAATGTCAAGCATTTAAATTAAACTTTTTTACGGTCTATGAAATAAACATGTAGCCCTAACCTTTAGATCCCAGAAACTAAAGGTTTATCTTATTATAAGTACCTTTTTAGGGGCAAAGTTGTAGGTACTTACATAATTTTCTACACCGTCATAGTTTTACAGAAATCACAAGGACAAAGTGCGTTTCAAATCAAACATTCAGGTCGTCCACACATAACATACAATCGCGCCAATTTCCGATTGTTTCCAATCGATTAACAACGAATTAATCAATAAACAAATAAATATTATCCTTGGTCGGTGATGTGAGATGTGAGAAAATGTGTGACCGTACCGAGGTAGATATGTAGTTACCCGTGGTCAGAAAAAAACATTGAATAATACCGTTACGAAACAAAAACGTTTCGCAATGTTAACGCACTATTGAAAAATCAGTAACGCGTGCACTTAGAGTCGATACTTCGACTCGTTTTGTTTTTGTTCGATTCTTTACGGTAATGATGAAGAAAATTACAGGTGTCTTTTTATTTTTTATCACGTGCATTATAGATAAACTTTTGAAAAAGCACTGAGACCTGTAAAATTTATTATTAATGACTTTCGCAATAGACGGTAAATAGGATCAGAAGAACAATGAACTATAACAATCCAATCTTCCGACCATTATTGATTTTACCCTATTGCACATCCCCATTAATGAATGAATGAATGAATGAAATGCACCGACCCCAGCGTGGTTTGACCAGACTCGATTAATCGAATGAACCCCAAGATTTGCACTCGCCCCTGAAGCCTCATGCTTCATGGTGCTACAAAGACCATTGCATATCAAGGAATAGACCGGGGGGCACTGTAATGGTAGGGAAGACGTGCCCTTAGGATAGGAAGGATTAAGAGCCTACGGAGTATGCACCCTAACGTAAGCATGGGATTAGTGGAGAGGCGGGTGATATTTGTCTATTGGAGGGCATCTTTTAACGATGTCACAGCAGGGTTGATTCAGGTCGAGCTTCATCGGTGAATCTTTAAGCGGGGTTCAGCTGGTTTCTCGGCTCTTTTCTATGTCACTGCTCTGCTGTGATAAATATTGCTGTTCTTTTCAATGTCTTCGTCTGAGTTCTCGCTACTGACCGTTTCCGGTTTTTGTACATCTCGTTAGCGGCGTTCTTGATCTTCCACCGTGTCCATCGAATAATTGTACCCTTGTCGAAGTAATTTTAAGTCTTGTGCTTTCGTTCGAGTCTCAAATGTTGTTCCAAAAGTAGTATGGGCACTGTTGGGTATCGAACCCAACACAACACATTGCGCATGGTCTGCACGCGCAGGCCGCGTGTTTAGCGCGTCGCGGCGACGACACGGTTCGGCCCGATGACCACTCGCTTCTTCTGACTTCTCCGCGACGGACGATACTCCTCTTACTTTAGTTTCGTTATTAGCTGAATATCCGGTACAATTTTATTATTGTTATAAGCACGTCATTAAACCCTTGCCTTAAATACAGTAGTCCACTCTTTAGATGATCCCCGCGCTAACATTAGTCCTTCAAGAATCTCGCCGTCTTAATTTCAAAAGTAACGGTCTCAAAAAAAAAAAAAAGCTTCGAACTCGAAGCTTTTCAGTTGCGTTCTTCAACGGGGGCAGCTCCAGCAGAAATCGTCAACACCTTGTTGAAGAAGCTTCGCGTAGCACTGCACACGCCCAGGGGACGGAGTCGGGCCAAGGAGAACTAAAACTTGCAGATAATCGTTTATACAGTGGATGGTTTACCCATTTTGTGAGTTTGTTCCACTTTGTTCCTTATTCATTCATTTACTTAGTCTCATTCCATATGTTTACCAACATTTAAGTGAGTGTTTTCATTTGTCTTCAAGTCTTTTAGTGGCAATCATTCTTATTCATAGCCTTATATTTATTTAAAGTCACTTACGAGTATATGCTTATAAAGCTAAAATATAACGGTTAGGATAATCCATCTGTTTACACCCTTCCTTCACTTCACTATATCAGTTGATAACACGGCGACGTGCTTCCTTGTTATCTTCGCATCAGCTGTTCCTTATTTTATTTTTTAAACGTTGCCCCACATTAGGAATTACTCCTGTATCGTGGGTGCGTTCACAAACATGAAACTCACATACACAAGACACCCAGACCCGGAACAACCATTTATAGGTCATACAAACATTTGTTCCGTGCGGGGATCGAACCCGCGACACGCAGCGCAGCAGCCGATCGCTCAACCACTGCGCCAACCGTGCCGTTAAATTCGCACCAAGTCATTCATAATCATAATTCATAAGCTAGCTCATTACATTTCGTATTGATTTTATAAACTGTTTTGTTATCTCTTCTCTAATAAAATCATTTTTGCAAGTTTGCTGGTGGTGCTGCTGTGAATCGTTATAACCATAAATCTTAATTTATTTCAACATCATATTGCAGGCACTGGTTAATAGAGTGTACAATCTTAAATAGAGAAAGGTGTCTGTGATAGAAGGGTCCTGAGTTACAAATCGGTCAGCTCTCTTAGATATGACATGTAAATTTACAGAGCGGTTAGAGATTCAAGATGTTATTTTAAAAGTTTAAGATTGCAATTAAGTATTTAAGTAAAAGTAGAACCTACAAAACAAACAGAAACATTTAAAAAAAAACATTATTTAATTAAGATACTCGTAGAACTGGGCAAACTTGCTAATTATATTGACTTAAGATCTAATTTAACTAATTCATAATTATCCAATTTGAAAGCAGTAGGTACTTACAGTTACTACTAGTTAACAAAATTCAGAAGTAAAAGGTGTAAAGTCAAGCAAAAAATTCACGGATATATACAAATTATGCATAACGCGAGAAAATAAAACAAGAATATTCTACCATATGCTTAATTAACAAAAAGAGAAAGAATGGATATGGGGTAATGAAGAATGTTGTGTTTATGATGGCTAAGTGATTTTACGATACGGGTTTTAAGCGGGTGATTGAGCAAACATTTGTTGCTCGTCTATTTTGTGTTGGGAAATCGTGATATAAGGGAAGAACAGTGTTTTTTGTATATTTTTTTTATTACAGTTTTGAGTATAAACAACTGTCGGACCGTTAGCACTTGGCATTGTTGGTTAATTTGTAAAGTTGGATAAAGGATTGTGAAAAAACAATTCTAATATAAATATATAGCTCTTTGAGCTCTTTTAAAATGATTATACATATAGTTATGGTCTTCCTCCTACCTAATTGAAATATGGGGCAACGCGCCAAAAACCAACCCAAAGGACCTACAGATCACACAAACTAAAATAATTCAACCATTATTTCACTATGGTTACCTTACACCTACAGTCAAAACTTACAGGGAAACTAGACTCATGAATATTAAACCACTTCATGCACATTGCACCAGCATATTTATATTATAAGAAAACTTCTAAAAAGTCCATTCACACGCAACTACACCTCACAAAAATACACCAAGTACCCTATTTTGTTGTTTGTATCTTATTTAATAACAATTTTAATATGATGAGCAATTGCTGAGATATATCGGAATCACGGTGAATGCGGCGAAATGGCCCAACTTCGTTTAAACAACGGTTGAGGGGCATGCCGCCCTATTACGCCCAATATGGTTAACAGAATAATAACAGCCGCACGGGCCGAGCGATCAGCCATGACTGCCGCGGTCGGTCCGTGGATGGGTGACCATCCTCACTCACCAAAACCCAGCCGCGCCATGGGAATGGTGATGATGGTTAACAGACTGCGGCGTCACAGAAGAACCGCACAGTCCGTCCATACTTAGTTCCAACCTGTTGAACCTGTACTTGAAACCTTTACGCATTATATTTTTGAAACTTTGCGCAACAGACACGCAAGGGTCAGTTGCAGGTACCGGCTAGTATTCCGTTAAACAGTGAGCACCGCATTTTTTTACTGCACCCTCAAACAATGCAACCTTCTGCTTTCTTTCGATCCCAGCCATAATGCGCCTTTCGCTTGTCCGCCACATCTGGCGTCCATTACGAGCATCAACAAAGCGTCTAACTTACAAAATATGTAGTTGTGAATATCCAAATAAAAATTTACGCCTCTTTTAAATTATAACTTTGGTATGTTTGAGAAAAATATTACCTAGATTAAAATAAAATAGATTCAAGCAGGCTTCCATTTCTACTCGAAAGGAAGCAATAATAATAGTCAGTGAATATTGAACTTGTTCAACGTAGTTATATAGTTGTTCGGCACAATGTGTATGAAGTATTAGGTTAAGAGCGATACCGTACTATACGGTATGAATTCATTTATTTCTAAAGATTACAAATCTCTTGTACGGAAATAAGTACTGACATTACTTAATTAAAACATTGATGTCCAGGAGTAGCAATGCCTTATACGAGCGTTACGAATTTATGAAGGTAATTGTTACAAGTTTTTGTATTGTCAACCGCCGTGCGGCGCGTTGACTCGGTTACCGTGCGATGACTCGTTATCTTTGTTTTTGTTTGAAATCATAGGACTCGATCACACTTTGTGCCAGGATAACAGCTTCGTTTATCCCGCACTACTATATTTAATATAAATACACTATCCTATAACAATTGTTTAAAATTATGTTGGACATGCGCGTGGCGTTTAGGTCGTTGATTCAAAATCAACGACCTAAAACGCAGCCGCAGCGTAGAAGTACAGCTTAGGGTACGGAACGATCTCACCAGTGACGCGGCAGGAATCTCAGCTTCATGGAACGCACATTTATTTATCTTTTGAACCGATTTAAAGTATTTTGGTTTGC
The DNA here is from genome assembly GCA_963555695.1 of Dasypolia templi. Classification (NCBI taxonomy): domain Eukaryota; kingdom Metazoa; phylum Arthropoda; class Insecta; order Lepidoptera; family Noctuidae; genus Dasypolia; species Dasypolia templi. The sequence continues at coordinate 2,394,432 of OY743137.1, read as the reverse complement.
GACACTGATACACACACACACACACAAAAGAAACACGGTTTGATTTCTAAGTCCGGCAAGTAAGCCACCATCTGTTGGGCACGGTGCCTCAGCGAAAACAAAGACACGACCTTCCGGGTCGGAGTTTCGAACCGAACCACCCTATTGCACATCCCCATTAAGGAACAAAATTACTTTTGTCTTATAAAATAGTAATTCATTCAAAGAATTTTATTGCAACTTCGTTTTGACCAAATATAAAATCCTATTTATATTTAAGCAAAAAACTGGTCCACTCCAAGTAAGCTTATAACTTTTAATACTTGACAAGATACAGCCCATCCATCAAAACAACAGATTCAAGGGTAGCCAATAGCAAATATGATTTGTCTTCTTACATTTGAAGCTGGCAACATCAATCAACGTGAAATTTTGATTGGCCAGCGAGGTTACTGCTCTATGGTCACCTTGTAGTTTATGAAATAGAGGTATTTTCCAAGAATCTTAACTGCATGTATAACTTAGTTACGAAACAAGTACAAAGTGCTTAATTCAACAACGAGGTAGTGCTTATTCAAAGTCCGTGATTCAAATTACATCTAAAAAGCACATTTTAGATGCATGTGTGCTTTTTAGATCCATGTTTGAAGGTCTAACTTTACAACCTCTAAAAATCTTAAGGAATTTTTCAGCTCTTATTCAGTTAAACCTCACATTAAAGTGCAACTTGGCAAAACATTTGCGTTTTTTTTTTCACAACGTATTTATAAGTAAAACGCTAATAAGTTCCTACTACTAATCATGCAAAAAAAACTCCCACCAAACTACTCTATTTAATCTTAACACATTATCGCCTAAGCAGGAACCTCGACCTTTAACCAAATCAATCAGTAGAACAATATCCCTTCAGATAATCTCGCCCATTCTACTTCCCGCCAAAACTTTCACTTGACAGCTGACCTTGACAGTTCCCGCCGCCATGTTGTAATTAACGTCACTTTTTTTATTAATTGCACGGCTGATGTGAACGGCCTGCCCTTGCTAGGGTTACCCGGAGCTTGTCTGTTAGTCTCATGATTTTTCGTGCTAGTTTGTAGATAATTACCTACGTTTCTATTTATATGTTAATTATGTGAGTTCAAGGTGTCGTTGTTTTCATGAAATGATTTTAATTACAAATTAAACAATTTTACATTCTAGAATAGATAATAACCTAAAATAAACTTGTAATCAGTTACATTTAAATATTCAACAACACAAATATATAATGGCCAAAAATTATAACAATGTCAGAGTTGTAAAAAAAAAAATGTCACAAATAACATTGTCAAGTTGTAAATAAATGCTTTACCCGCAATTTTGTTAGCAAAGTGATGTCAAAATCAGGGGTTGACTTTTAAAGAACCGTTCACCTCACCCAGTTTCTAAGAAAGGTACAAGCATATCTAATAAATAATTACAACTTTTGTCTTTTCGTTGAGCAGCTTAAGTACTGAGTTGAGCTACACGATTACTGACAAATGCTTCTTCAGTGCAAGCATTTGTCAGTAATCGTGTAGAAAGACTGGACAGGTCCACTCAAACTTGTGTGGTGCTTTCCTCAAAATACTATTTCAGACACGGATCTACGTGGTCCACACATGATCTGACCAAGATTATCTCTGGACTGAGGCATTGACCCCTGAGTTTGATTCGCCATTTCTTCCAAGGGGTTGCCAGATAAGAAATGTCGACACCATCTAGCTTATTTTATTAATTTTTTTTATATGACGTGTAAAAGTGATTCCGATTATATTTTCTGTGGATTTTGACTACACGTCTTCTGCCAGTCAGTCAATCAGCCACGGAATTGTCTCATGTCTAGAAAAAAATCCATATTTTAGTATAATATTTTTTTTAACAAAAAAAAATACTACTGTAGACGACTCCATGCATTCCCATACAAGGTTTAATGCCCAGCACATGACACTCGCGTGAGAACCAGTTCCGAGTCGCACGGGGTCAAGATCTAGCGAAAGTGTTCACCGGCGCGATCGTTACACTGATTGATATTGGGAGATTCGTATTTGTAGCATCCTCATTATTAATTATTAATTAATTAATCGTTATACTTCGTGGGAGGTCTATTAGAGGCCGACTATTTTGAGTTAAGTATGAGCTATGGGTTACGAGCAACGATTTTTGTGATATTGAGGCGCTTCCCCGACCAAACGACCTTGAGCGTTCGGTGCTGCTCCGTCCCACCGCTCAGTCTCGCCCTGTCCCGCTCCCTGCGCCCCTATAACATAGTTTTTTTTTATGTTTATATAAAAATATATATAATAGCGATGAGAAATAAAATAAAACGTGCATTATTTTGATTTTAAACGAACTGTTCTGTAAGTGTAATCCTCAAATTATAAGAACATCACCTTTAGCAACAGATGCATGCAAACAATAATTTTAGTCACTTTTTTACAAGGAGATTTTAAATGTATTCAAAACACATAAAAACAATTAAAAAAATTGCAATGTGATGATATTATGATATCGAACATTATTCATGTGCTTTTTTAAGTAGTTTGTTACTCTTAATTAATGAGTTAATGGCCTCTGAATAACTCGTCTCAGGGTAGCGTCTTAAGAGTGCTTAAAAGGTTGTTAATATTACATCCTGCTTGGAATAGACAGAGGTACACCTCTGTGAGTGTGATATTCTGCATGTCGATTCTATAAGTCAGCTCATTCCACGCTCACTTCACCTAAATTTTCACGGTGAGATGGTTACTTATGTGATTGGCCTAGATAGAATAGCACTGCAGGTCTTGTGATAGGTCTATTCCGTGAAATCTCATTTTGTAAACTTAGGTGAAATAAAGCTGTCAATAGTTTAAATCCATAGCATCAGGTGGTATGATAGCTCACTTCAAGCTCATATCATTTGAGTTTGCACGGTGAGATTTTTACAGAATAGACGGCCTGGTCATCTATATAATTCACACCATTTCAACCGGGTACCTAAGGATCTAGCCCAGAGGGACTAGATATGTTGCAACCGGTTAAGGCATTTCGTATTTCTGCAACGACTTTCAATAGGATTGACTTGTTTTTCGGTAGATTAAGTCAATTAAACATATTTTTGACTTCTCTATTTTTGTTATGGGGAGGTATAGGAAACAATGCTCAGGAGTCAAAAATAAGCATTACCATAGACACCATCGACTCAGCCGCTCCAAGATGTTTTTTTTTGTGGATTTTCTTGACTATTAACCATTAAAAACCTTAATAGGCAATTAAGCTAATAAGTAATTGCTGGATCAGCATTTCCTTATCATTCTTTACATAGAAAATAATAGGTTTCCCTCCAATTATGGCGATAACCATTAAAACTTTCTCTATATACGCCATGATTATAAGATTTTTAGTCTGTAATATAATCTATGTTACGTAAAAAAACATTGACAAGTTGTTTTTAAAAATAAAACAGTTACTGCGTTGGTGCAAAAACACAAGTTAAGATAAAAAATGGGTGAAAGTGAAAATGATTTGCGTGTTTTTTTTCTGAAATAAAAATTATTTCATAAGATAAAGTGACAAAATTAAGCCAGTTATTTTTACTTATGCCTCTAGTTTATATTAACATTTCCCTCGGCGGCTTGTAATGTTAAAAATAATAAAACCACAACTTGGAAAAAAATATACCAGGCCACTCAGAAAGTATTGCGAAAAAAGTTTTTATGTATGAGAGACTGGCCAGTTATAGTCTCGTTTGAAAATATGATTATTTGTTAATAAAAAGATCAAATTTAAATTATAGTGTGTAGTAGTTTTTTTGTGTGTAGTAGTGTGTAGTGAGTGTCGCCTGAAACCGGACGAATCGTACGATAGACTTCAAATTGCATTCATGGATTAAGGCCCTTCTAAGGCAACTGTGTATCGTTGGCATAACGAATGCAAGCGCGGTCGACTAACTTTGAGGGATGAAAGAAGAAGTGGTCGCCCTTTGACGGCTGTTACGGAAGAAAACTGTGTGCTAACAGTGAAACATGTAATCCAAGACAATAGGCGAGCAACGTATCAAGCATATATTGCAGGTTGGATCGGGAAGTTTTCACAAAATTCTACACGTGCATCTTCGCGTGAGGAGGATAGTTTCACGCTGGGTGCCGCACAACCTCACCGATGCTCAGAAGGAGGCTCGGTTGGAATGGTGCCATGATATGATAAACAAATTTGAAGAAGGCTCGTCTCGGCGTGTTTACGACATCATTACAGGTGATGGATGAGTCTAAGATTTATCATTACTATCCAGAAACGAAGCGCCAGTCGTCGGTTTGGGTGTTTCAAAACGAATCAACGCCTGCCGAAGTGAAGCGATCTTGGAGCGAGGGGAAGATTTTAATCGTGAGCTTTTTCAATTTGACTGGCTACTTAGTGTCCTTACAGCTCTGACCTTACACCGTGTGACTTCTTTTAATTCATAAAAATAAAAATCTGCAGGAAGATGCGCTGTCAGCGTTCGAGCAGACTGTAAGCGAGGTGTCTACGGCGGACTGGAAAAGTGTTTCGAAAACTGGTTCAGACGCATGAAACGCTTTGTATAGAGGCTAGTGGAGAGTACTTTACAAGATAAAAAAAATGCCTACAGAACATTTATTTATATTTTCGCAAAAGTTTCTGAGTATCCCACGTACTTAATGTGGTGGAAAGAATCGAGAGAGAGTAGTCCAAAACCAATTACAACCTTTTTTAATTTTGTTAACTTTATCCTTATTTGGGTTTACACAATAATGTACACAGAGAAAGACTGGATATGGCAGCACCCCACACCATGTAATCACATCATGTCATCAGCAACATAACATGCTTGCACGCTAAACACATAACAAAACTACTCTTCACCCACAACTCTTGTACAAACAAGCCACATTTACATCGTCACGTGCTGTCAAGTCACGACGCACAGCGGACAGACAGATGTCCGTGTAGCAACATGTTGTCACGACGCGTCACGGTGTCCTTGCGTAACCGACACGGTACGTGTCAATGGGCCGTGACGAATGTGTGTGCGGGATAATGATGTAGATGGGGGTGAATGAAGTGGTAATGTGTTGATTAAGTTAAATAAGTTTGGTGGAGGCACCAAACATATTTAACTTAATCATTCACATTATATATAAGGTATGTTAAAACTGTTTGTACTCCCCGTCACTTGTCCCTTAAGCTTCATTAGAAAACCAGCGTCAGACAGCATCTGTCTGGCATCAATGCATTTTGGCGCAGCCGTGAGGCAGACACTGTTGTTGTTGTTATTTTTTTATCATTTGTATTTTGTGCTCTACGACCTGCGTACAAATAAATACTTTTCTTTCTTTATTCATCGCTCTGTAGTAGGAATGTGAAAGTGTATCTTTTTAAGGCTTACTGCCAATCCTTCTACACGTGCAGCTTGTGGGTAAAGTATACGCAAAGGGCCTACAACGTCCTAAGAGTTCAGTATAATAATGGATTTAGGATGTTGATGGGGCTTTCGCGCTTTTGCAGCGCTTCGCAGATGTATGCGGAAGCCCGTGTTGACGGTTTCCATGCCATAATGAGGAAGAGAGCGCCGTCAATAAACACCTACTCCAGGTTGCGCGGAAGCTTCAACAGCATCCTAAAAACATTGTGCGACAAGATGGACAGCCCTTATAGTAGGCAATGCGTGCAGAGGCACGTGCCAACATGTGTTGAGCCGCAATGCGTGCAGAGGCACGTGCCAACATGTGTTGAGCCACGTAGGTACATATAAGTTGTTGTTTGGTTAGTTTTGTTATTTTTACTAACATGGTATTAAGTTGTTGTTACTAATACTATTATGAGTGTGTATACTTTTATGTGTTATCCACAATAAACGTACTATACATTGCCATATATATATATTACATTACCTATATGCGAAGACGAAAATTGTGTGCAGCCAGATATAGATGCTTATATGCCAGAGATAGAGAAACACGAAGGTTTGAAGAAAAGTTGCAATAGGTAGAGGTGAAAATTGTATCGGGACACAGACCTTAGGAAAAGCTCAAGGTGTGAGCCGGGCCACTAAAAATGTTTGTGTTACTTGAATCTTTAAACTTACAAAGTATTAAGTAAGTATTCGATATAAGTAGGAAGTATTTTTGGACTGACATGAAAGAATTTTGGCTTTTTTAGAAGAAAGGAAAAAAATGTTAGCTTAACTAAACACCAAATCAAATCAAATCGAAATATTTTTTATCACTTATACCTGAATGGGCATGGAATGGGAATGGGGTTATGAAAAGAATGATGCTAGGTGCACGGTTCCAATTGGTTGTTTCCTATGGAGAAGAGCCGGCAAGAAACTCCACGGTTACTCTTTTATAAATAATTGACTTTTACAATGTTTTCAAAATCGTTCTTATACGTCCTTGAAACATAGCGAGACGGTTCTAAACAACACCCTGAACCCAGTTGATCCCTATCACTAAATCACGGTTGATTATCAAAATATAACATTGACCTCAATCTTTATTGATTTACTAACTAGAAACGACATTTAGATCAAATATCTGTGTTGAAATGGAAGCGAAATGTCAACTCTAATAAGGTCGTGATATTATTAGTTTTCGCCTGCGATCAATTAGAGTTAACCTCTATAATCTGTGATAAGATTAAATTGTTTTATGTATGGACCTATTGGTAATATTTGCATACTAATAGATAATGAGGGCTAATTACATGGGTCAAGATCTGCTACATGAATGTGCTTATTACCTACCTACTGTTGTTATCTATATCAAAGTTTATATTTACTTAGGTAGGAAATTGATAAATGAATGCAAATCTCTAAGCATTTTTGACATTGAACATATAAAATACCTATAGGGCTTTATTATGAGAAAAGGTAATCATGTTTTTTGGTTACGTACCTACATATCATGCAACCAGCATGTCCATTTTGTAAAAACCTCACCGTGAAGACTTGCGTGGAGTGAGCTGTCAGTGTCATCCCGTCTTGGTCAATCCCTAGCATCAGTGGCACTGACAGCTCACTCCACGCTCACTTCACTTTAGTTTTACAGAATGGCACTACTTAATTAGAAAATGTTTCCTTAGAATATATTGCAGCGGGAGTGTGTTTGTTAGAACGCGCTAATCTCTGGAACTACCCGTAGATTAAAAAAAACTTTTTGTATTTGATACCCCAAATTTTGTGAAATATTATACGCTATTTAAAATCACGCTACAAACCTTGGGAGCGCAGCAAAAAGAAAACAAGGCAGAAAGAACGTTAAGCGAAAACGAATAAAACGTAAACATTAGGAATCTGAAAGATCTAAGGCCATTGGCAAACAATTCCTCGCCAAATTGCTTGTGATTGGCTTAGATAACATGTAATTTACCACGTGTTACATTTTCCACGGCAACCATAAACCACAACCACACATTACCCAAAACAAATAACAGGTTAACAACCAACAGTTGTGCGGCGCGGGCGCAGGAATGGTATTAGAAAGGATCCCGACAAGGTCGGACCGTGTCCGCTACAGTGCCGCGGTGGCACTACATATTGTATTTTCTGTGTCATGGGCTAGCCATATGGGGTTAATGGTTAATTGTGACGAGATTGTAGATCTATCAATGAAATGGATAATAGATTTGGTGACATCCGCCCAAAGTTAGGGGTTATAATAACACGAGCCTATTACTGTCCCGCTGCAGGGCAAAGGCCTCTTCTAATACAGAGAAGGCACGAGCTTTGATCACCACGCTTGCTCAATACGGGTTAATGATTTTAGACTTTTAACTATAGTCCAGGTTTAATTAGGGGTTAATTTTAATTAACCCAATATACTTATAATTATACCAATCAATGGACTATGAATCAATCTGCTAAAATAAACCGCAGTCCTGATAAAATAAACCTATTAGCATGTTTTTCGGAACCCGGAACTATAAATCTTTATATTAAAAGGATTGCACGAAACGATTTAAAAGTAGTCGACTACTAGATGGCGTTGTAAAACTAGTACTACTAAGTCTTTAACAATTAGTAAGTCGCTGATGCTGCCATCTGTTAAAAGTTGTAGGAAGAAAAATAGCCAGTTCAATAGCCTGACTGAGGAAGGTGTATTTTTTTGTATGGGTTTGCGTATCTGTACGTAGTATTATATTATCTGTGTCCCGACATAAACAACTGACACTTTTGCCTTTTATGCTGATGGTCCTTTAGTAAAAGACCAATAACGTGTTGTTCCCACGGTGTTGAATGTTTCATTGTTTCCGTTTATTTTGTAGAAATATCAAATGAACAGTAAACCTTTTACAAATAAAAAAACAAAATTCATCTGACCGTGATTCTCAAACCGACCATGTTTTATAAGGGAATAATATTTGTAATTTTAATCTCATTACACTGAACATTTGCAGCACACCCATTTTCAATAGGTACATGGAGGGACAAAATACCTTTTGATACCTAGTTTTAGGTACTAACCTATACCTAAGTACTGTAACATTCTCTTTTCGAACTGCAATTTGTGTCGAATAGAATGTGCGTATCGCTTACAATGTTAAGACAAATGAAGGCTCAGGGTACGTAGTTTCTGCATGTTTTGCTCCTCAAAAGATATTGAGGCGCTTTTCCTGCGGGTACTTACCTGAAAAGATAAAAGGAAAATTATTAGTAAATCGTAATTAGATATGAAAATTTAAAATATTTAAATATGAAAATTTATTCAGCCTGAAATTGTCCTAGTTGGACAATTAAGGCTTGTTTATTTGCAAAATTATTCAGCATTGATAACCACGCCTACTGAAAATGTCCAGGTAATTTTATTGCAGTTTTAAGGTTAATGGTTATAACAAAACATTTTCAGCTGCAAAATTACTTTAATTTTATCAGACCTGAAACAATATTTAGAACTTCAAAACAAAGTGAACTGCGCTTCATGAGTGGTGTCCTTAAAGTTTAACGCACAAAACTCGAACCTCCGATCGTCCGATAAGAACTACATACAAGTAGCCCTCGCTCTTAATAGGCCCATTTCCGACCATTGACATTACAGATTACTTCATTTAAAAGTTGAAACATAGGTATAAGGCAAGGTCTGCAAAGTAAATAAAGCAGATATAATAAAGCGACAATTTTACATCAATTAAACGTTTTAGTTTTTTAAAGGCCATAAGACATGGTAGGTGAGTTTTTAGGTTAAGTATTTTAACATCCGATATTTTGAAACTTTTATCTCCTTACAACACTCGTAAGACTTGGACGATACCACTGAGCCACCACGGCTCAAACTTTCAGTAGCAGCTCTAATTGAAGGGCTTTGTAGAGTTTATGGCTTGACAAGCAACATGTGTGTTGAATTCACGCCTGTACGTCAGTTCCTTTCTTTAGTTTAGATAGTCAGACTTCTAATCAACCCAATGATGTACCTTACAGGCCTATACAAACTCATACACTGATTAAAATCTCAGAATTAATGGCAGTTACTATGAGAAGAGCATCGCGTAAAAGGTGATGTGGGCAAACCGGCTCCGACCTTTCGTAGTACTATTTTATATGGACGCATTCGAAAACAGGTTCACAGTAGGTACTATTCACATGAAGATTCCCGTGTTTACTTACTATTAATTGGCGAAGGTATGTGGGTAGAGGTGTAAGGGATTTTGCATAAAATCTGACCTAACTTTATATTAAGCGAGCCTTTAATTTATCGTTTCCTTAACACATATAATTATCAAAGAGTAACTGTAGAGTTCCTTGCCGGCTCATCTCTAAAGGAAACGACCAATTAGAATCGTGCACCCAGCTTCTGACGTTTCATAAGTGCCTTATGTTTGTGCCATAGTGTTTATGTGTAATAAAATATTTTGAATATGATTTTAAAAATATAACGTTTTGAAATGCACAGAATGTTGAGTACTTCAATAACCTACGCAATTATGTATTCTCATGTAGCTATGCTAATTTAGATTAAAATAAGATATACCTAGATTGTATCAACAATCTGCCTCGTTGGTCTAGTGGTCGCAAGATCTATTGCAGAGCATGAGGTCCTGGGTACGATTCCCAGGTCGGGGAAAAGTGTTTTTGGGTGTATCTATCTTGAATTTCTCAGTAGCAGCCCGGAGTCAGGATTTGTGCCCGGTTGATGGCAATTAGCTCGCGCCCTATTACATGGGACTTAAACATAACTTGCGAAATGTGGGTGTACTATATGTTCACCTCTGCCTAACCCTTCCCAGATTAGCGGCGTGATGTTATGTTATGTTATGTATCAACTGTTTACGTACAAGGAATGCGGAATGCCTTGCTATTCTGCTGAGGCGGAATGTAGCGTGATATCAAGTTATTAATAAACAACCTTATAATTTACTGTGGCTGTCGTAAATGGTGACTAAATATCTGTGTCTGGTAGAAAGATGCAATATTTTAGAGAGTTTAGTAGAAGCACAGCTGGAGATCATAAGATGTATCAGGAGAATGGATTTGCGTCGCGTTAATAGCAACAGGATCTTTTCCAATTAGGTAATGGGACGAATAAAATAACTGGAAGAAAATTGTCTCCTACACTCCTTTGCAACTCTCCATGATGCTGTATTAAGTTAGGTTCAACGAACACAAACTTTCGAATACTTATAGAAAGTCTTCGTGAAGACCACCATGTGCAACTGTCATGGTAAAACCTTATTTTAATACCCCCCGTAGTAACTCTAAAACGGCTTTCTCAAACGCATTATTCGACAACTTGCGTTAGAAAATCTAACCACAATAATGCAATAAACAAAACAAATGCGTGTGAATACTTCAACAGTACAGACATCAACGTAAAAATCATAAAAACTTATTGAGAAATAACCAAAACATTGTTGACATTATTTCGTGAAATTTTTACTTGTATCATTGTTGTAATAACGTACTAAACTTTAATTAAGTAGGTAAAAATGAAGTGTGAAATTACGATTTTTTAAGTTCCTATTGTTTTAACTTACGTCAGAAACTTGAGGTATTGTTTCTCAATTTTGACCTCGAGTCATCTGTATTAATGTGCAGTGAAATTAATGAGAAAACTGGACGTACTTTGAGAGCTGAGAAACGTATGAAGTGTTTACTTATAACTATATTTTATGGGAAAAAAGAACGTTTTGAATTGTGAAAGCTTTGGGAAAAGCCTTTTTCAGAGGACCACAATAGGTTGCAAAGATTAACTTACGTCTAGAAAATAACTCGTCTAAATGGAGATAGCCGTCTAATAGCCTACGGAAAATGATAGCTCTCACATTAACTAAATCTTTCAAACAAGTTACATGCATACATACAATACACAGATTAAAATACATCTGAAAATTGTTTTCATTAGACTGAATTGTTTTTCTGAATTTAAGTATTTATTTTTTTCTGAGAAAATCTATTCTTATATATTTACTTGTCAGACTTTAGGTTTCCAGTTTTCTTTTTCAGTGCCCATGCCATATTTTGTCTCTGCACCACCCCAAGGTAGACTGGTAGAAAATGCAAGGCATTAAGTCCATAGTCGTAATTTTTTTGTACTTGTACATACATTTTTAATAAATACTGGCTGACCCGGCGAACGTTGGTGAACATCATTAATGATGTAACTAATATTTTTGTTACAATATTATTTAAAAGAGACCATGGAGATTCTTGCCCGTTCTTCTCCATAGGTACCTACTACGCTTTGGAATGGGCAACTAGCTTCATATTTCTGACTGACCGACTCCTTGACAGTTGAAAAGTGCCTTTAATGGTTTCTATTGAAATAAATGCTTTGAGTTTGAGTAAATTAATCAATAAGTTTAATAAAACTTGTACAAATCAAGATCATAAGAATCCACTACCTTAAACTCAGTAAACAATAAGTCTATAATGAGCATTTCCAAGTGAACCCCAAACTATACGAAACAGATGCTGGCCCGAAGGTCACGACACTACACTGTTATAACGAAACAAGTTATTACAGTGACCTGATGATTTCTGTTGCTCCATGTGATCTTGGTACACGAGATAACATAAGACTTATGAGTATCATTAACTTGCTCTGGCTAGGCTATCATTATTTATTTGGTCTTGAATCGTGGGATGTTTGTTTTGGTTTTGTAATAGATTGGTTATTTGAAGAGGCTTCTGAATGGTGGTTGAGAAGAGATTTTAACCTAGTAGCCAGATAGTCTCAATAGGTTGGGACAAAAGGTGTTAATTAAGATTGTGTTTAAAGACAAAGTCGAAATCTCCCAGATACAGTAGCACCGGTTTCTGAATTGAGAATTTATTTTGAAATTGAGAAGTTGTCAATCTTTAAGATTACTTAAGGCGAATGCCTGCGAAATACAAAACATATTTGAAAAAAAAAAGGAATTTTCAATTTCTCGGGCTTTGTTGTATGAATCGCCAGGCAACACATAATTAACTTTAATTTACTTAATTTATGTTTTGTCCCAACCTGCTTGTAATTGTCGGACTACAAGGTGAAAGACTCTTCTGAAATAGAGAAGAGCAGTTTGACAAGTTCTCAACTTCAAATCCTCAATTTATAAACTGGATGTTGGGCAAGAACGAAGGAATTGCCAAATTGTAGTGTTGACTTTATTACTAGTATCTTTATGTCTAATTTCTTCAGCCCGCACAGGAATAAAACCAGATAGACGTAGACCAACATTCACCGACCACTACCGCTATTTCCTAATTAACATTCAACCATTTTTGTAAAACGCAACATTTTGCATAACTACAATAATAAATTTCACATTTCCTTCGCGACAAGTCACAACAGAAAACTAATAAACTAACGTTAATTCCTCATAAGGAAGGTATGCTAATCAAATTATTGTTAACACATTACTTGGTAAATGTTACGGGAATTTGATATTTGTTGAGTCGAGATAGGGGTTAGTAGTTGTGGAAAAAGTAGGTTTATGAAAATAAAGTGAATGTATGTTGTGTGTATCATTCAATTTTGAATGATGGTATAAACACATGCTCCTTTGCTTTACTGTTAAGCAGCCGTAAGTCTGTGGTCAGTTGGGATTCATAGATACCACACAAATCGATTTAAAAATAAATACATATTAAGCCAAAGCAATTGGCCTTGTCGTCAGCAAATAAAATCTGCTGGAAAACGTCTCTATTTATAAAGAGAAGAAGCGATAAGCATTATAAGCTTATTTCAGAAGATCGAATCAAAAATTTAACAGTACTTGTATCATTGTAAAACCCCATGGTAAAACTTCGACCTACAACTTAAGTCCCTGTTGTAGTGTGGTGTGTCTTCAACGGCTACATTTTGTAAGTATATATTTTTTTTAAATAATTACGTAAAATGTCAACTTGCCCTAAAAACAATTTGCCTTATCTTTTAATATAACTTTTACATGGTTTCGTGATGGAATCTCTTCAAGGTACACGTTTGAAATAGTGAGTTATTGTCATCTTTACGTTTTTTTAAATCGAGACAATTATTATAATTCAAGTTTCTGTCTTCACACCGCGCTTGCCCGCATGTTTAATTTTAGGTTAAATGAAGTTAGTTCTGTAAACTTGCATTAAAACGAGGATCTTTAATCCATCTGGCCGCCTTAAACTACCAACAGCTTTAGTCAATCCACAATATCATTGCAATAGGTAATAGGTCAAACAATAATGACGAGTCCATTATTTCTCGTTCTCAGTAGCTAATTGAATTTCACAATTACCGTGTATAATTTTCTAAAGCTGTAACACAGACCAAAAAGCAATTGATTATCTTCTACTGTAACTGTGCTTAAGATATTTTGCTTTTTAGGTTAAAAAAAATTTTATTTGTTTTTTTTGTTACCTTTACACACCTAAACTACTGAACCGGTCATCATGAAATTTTGCATATATGTGGTCAGGGGTACAGAAAAGGACATATGGTCATCAAGAAGAAAAGTATTGTTCCCGAGGGAAAGAACAATAACTTTAGACGGTCACTATAGCTTTTGGACGCTAGATGGCGCTACGTATCTTTCGAATCATGATTAAATAATATTATCCATGTATATGCATGGATGCATTTTCTATGTTTGACGAACAACAGCCGTATGCCCGTTTATACTAGTTTTTACAAACTTTCGGCGCTACTCCCTATGCTATCTACTCCCTATACTGTCTACTCCCTATGCTATCTACTCCCTATACTGTCTACTCCCTATACTGTCTACTCCCTATACTGTCTACTCCCTATACTGTCTACTCCCTATACTGTCTACTCCCTATACTATCTACTCCCTATACTGTCTACTCCCTATACTGTCTACTCCCTATACTATCTACTCCCTATACTGTCTACTCCCTATGCTATCTACTCCCTATACTGTCTACTCCCTATACTGTCTACTCCCTATACTGTCTACTCCCTATACTATCTACTCCCTATACTGTCTACTCCCTATACTATCTACTCCCTATACTGTCTACTCCCTATACTGTCTACTCCCTATACTGTCTACTCCCTATACTATCTACTCCCTATACTGTCTACTCCCTATACTATCTACTCCCTATACTGTCTACTCCCTATGCTATCTACTCCCTATACTGTCTACTCCCTATACTGTCTACTCCCTATACTGTCTACTCCCTATACTATCTACTCCCTATACTATCTACTCCCTATACTATCTACTCCCTATACTGTCTACTCCCTATACTATCTACTCCCTATACTATCTACTCCCTATACTGTCTACTCCCTATACTATCTACTCCCTATACTATCTACTCCCTATACTATCTACTCCCTATACTGTCTACTCCCTATACTATCTACTCCCTATACATTAAGTTCATAGCTTCGGCCGGAGTTACGGGGGTTTCCTACTATATAGTACTTACGAACATAAGATTAGTTCAGTTTCAGAACTATGAATGAATTCGACAGTTGTCCTGATGTCCTGATGTGTTTTAGCACGTCCAAAAAATTTCATTTGACACTAGTTTGACGGATCAACTACTTGCGGTCTTCGTTGACGGACTTAGAGGGTAGACCACTGAGCCGAGCGTTAAAAATGGGCAATAACAATGTGGAAACGGGCATAATCCACTGCATAACCAAACTAATGCGCTAACCAAATCCTAACGGGGATTAGGGTTTGCTTAGCGATAAACGAAACTTTAAATACTTTTTACCCTCTAATTGCTTGGCGTGATAGTAAAGCAAGTATGCGTAAACCAGGTTGTTAATTGATCACGTTCCATTTCCTTAACTAGCGTGACAATGCGCATGATTGCACTCATGCAAACATTTGCACACATAATCACGTCACATTCGTAAACATTACGATGCGTTATTAATTTGTTACTTAATTTACTGTAGCGATGCGCCATGGCGAGAGGTTTTATTCGATTGTTGGAATATCTCGATGGTTCTCCATTGTTTCGACTTGGACTCGAGTCTGATTCGGTCTGTTATTGCGATGGCGCGTTCATTCGCGAGTTGTTCCTCGATGGTTTCGAATTTTGCGAGTACTTGACTTGCGTTGTGATTGCGAATCCAAACTAATTCTTCGAACAATCGAAAACTAGCGGTCAACGGAATCCCGTTCACTCAAAACAATCGAAAAACATCTCGATTGTTTTGTAGAACGTCGAGTCGATGGTTGCCTCCATGGTCTAATTTAACGACTCCTATTCTTTCGATTGTTATAACATCTCGTATCGCAAGTTTACTGTTCATTGACATGTCAGCCAATAAGGTCTTCTGTTAAACTTTGCCCTGCTTTAAGTCTACTACAATTATTGCTTACTAGCTGTTGTCAGCGACATCGGCTGTGATCATGGATGAAAAATTGTATTACCCAGGTCATGCCATCTGTGTGGCAGGTTTTTTCCAAATCCGTTCAGCCGTTTTTGTGTGAAAGCGCAACAAACTTACTTTCGTATTTATAATATTAGTTAGGGTTAGTATGTTAAAACTGTTCTATTCATAACTTTTGGAAATTGATCCCAAAACGACAGCAAACTATGCCAGTTATTTTTAAACTCCATGTCATAACGGGTAAGGTTATTGAGGTTGTCAAACACAGTATAGTTAAAATCTCTGAAATATATTCTATTGACAATTTACTTCACTCAACTACAATCACAGTAGAATACTTTGAAAGTTTCAACAAAGAACGCAATGGTTGGCTTTATGTAACAGTGTGCCAGTTGGCGACCGTCCTGCGCTTGCGCATAAACCGGTCCTAAGGGCATTATATAGACCACTCTGCAAAGTGTGCAACTTTATACACTAGGGGGAAGAAAGTTTGTGATTGTGGAACGTTTGTCCTTGGTTTGTAAAAGGCCACCCGGTCTCTTTTAGTATGTGTCTGAAAAGGCTTCTAAGTAATTATTTCTAGTAAATTTGAGGGAAGCAGCATCTTCCTGATTAAGAAAAAAATTTTTGCTCAAAAAAAAAAACTTGTGAAGTGGCTACAGCAATGTTTATATGAATTAAGTTCGACGTATACATATGTAAAAACATTTGATTGGTGATACAATGATGTACTTAAATACTTATCGTCAGGAAGCTATATAGGACAATACATGTAATGAGAAAGGCCAGATAGGTCTTAACATCTGTCCACTCAATCACGCACGGTACATTATTACATGAAATTTTAAAATAAGCCTACCTAGATCCATTCTATCTTTAGAAATCTCTGCACTGAAAAGCTCGACCTTGCACCTCACAAAGTAAACCACCCCAAACGGCTACAATCACAAACTATACTTAACCTTAACATTACAAAACCGTTCCAGTGAAAGTAAATATTACATTTGAACCTCAACCGAAATTCTTAACCTACTCTACATAAACTCTGTATTAAGGCTCCGCTCTCACCGCACTACACGCCGCCCTTACTTAGTAGAAACTAGTTTGTACAAACATGAAGTCAGAGTTATGTAATGGGCTTTGTTTTAGTGAGAATTTAAAGGAAAAGTCTTGTTTATAGGTAACTAGCTTTTGGCCGCAATTCGTACCACGTACAACTACCAGGATTTAAAGTTTCCTGTCTGTTAATTCAGGTTATAAACTCACAAAATGTACTGAAGATTAAAAAAAAAATACATGATTCGAAATACAAGTAGCGCCATCTAGCGTCCTAAGGCAATTATGACCATCGAAAGTTACAGTACAATGTTTCTGGATGAAATAAACTTTACGTCTTTTTCTGTATCCCTGACAACTTTTATGCGAAATTTCATGATGATCGGTTCAGTGGTTTGTGAGTGAGAAGGTAACAAAAATAAAAAAATAGTTACGCATTTATAATATTAGTTAGGATGTTGAGCAGTTTAGGTGCTATTAAGTGACCTGTACTGTGTAAACTAGTTAAAAATCTACTTATTACTAAACCAAGTGTGGATATTTTAGGCACAATATTTTAGTAATACAAAATTCTACTGTTTTACCCGCCTCTGCCCCATATTACTACTTGCCATGAGACTTATACGTAACTGACGAAATGTGGATGCGGATGTACTACTAATTTACTAATACTTTGCCTTACCCTTGCAAAAATAACGTTATTTTGCACAAAATTATTAACTGTTAAACTTAAGGACTTTCATTTATGTACCTTGGCTGTTTGCCTAACTCGAGTGCTTCTGTAAACGAGGAACTTTATTTCTACCATTAATTGCATCACTTACTGTCGAGAGAAAGTGTGTGATAGTTGTAATAGTTTGTAAGTGAGTATTATTGATCTAGGAAACGTTTCTCGATCACTAACACTTAACTTAGGTAAGCGATGGCGCTCGCGCCGTCAACTTGGACTATTTTCTATTTTATATTACTACTTATTGGTTCCGTTCTATCGTAACAATAATGCTTTAATTAATCATAACAAATTTGAACGAGCCTGAACAGTAGATATACGCATTATCTACCAGACACTTCCCGTAATTTTAAGAACGTTCGCATTCAAATCTCTATAACAATCTGTCAAAAAACATTCAATTTACATACATTTTTTGACATTGAAATGAATGAATGAATTTGAACGTTTTCTAAGTACGAAAATTGACCTTCAGTTCAGATAAATACAAAAATGTGTTTTACGTCGTTCGCATTTGCAGAGTTCTTTAAATTAACCCCATTCCAATATATATTCATTTAATTAATTTTTAAATAGTTTTTCTTAAAAAATTATGAAGAAACCCGCGCAAACAAAAGACTTCAACGCACTCGTCTAAACGGATGGATCGTGGCTAGAATAAACTATTACTTAATTTTCGTTTCCATTTTCATGTGTTCTTGTTCATTTAATTTCAGTAATGTAAAACGTTTAGTAACTACAAACATTTCTGAACTATTAAGGCTACTAATTTTAAGTGAAATGCTTATGTTTGTAGGCAAGCACAGGCCCGCGGATATAAGATTCCTCCACAATTTCCTTCGAACGTAAATGATCTAAGTTATTTAATAAATACATACATACATAACAACACGCCAGTAATACCAGAAGGGTTAGGCAGAGGTGTACCTATAGTACACCGACATTTCGCCAGTTATGCTTAAGTCCCATGTAATAGGGGTCGAGCCATGATCAACCGGGCACAAATCCAGACTCCGGGCTGCTACTGAAAAATTCTCGATAGAAAAATCCATTAAGACTTCGCCCGACCTGGGAATCGGACCCAGGACCTCATTCTCAGCAGAAGCTCTTGCGACCACTAAACCAACGAGTGAGTTGAACGATCAGTTGGATAAATATTACGAAATAAGCTAAAGGAAAACTAGATCAAGACTATATGAGGAAAATAGGCACCGTCAATAAGACTGTCCTATTCTTAGATATAGGAAAATTAAGAAGTGGAGAAAAAATACTGTGAAACTGGCAAAATATATCCTTTATCACACTCCTATTCCTTGACACCTAAACACAACCTCACACAACATTGTAACCGAGTAGGCGTACCTACCTCACCGATTCGCCACGCTGATAACAACACAATGGCTGCTGAGACTAGATAACAGACGGACGTGACCCCGACCTGTTTGCTGAAGACTTGGGCTTTGCTGAGTCATTTCAACAATTATTGGTCTGGACATCGTAATAATCTAATAGGATTAATGTTAGATTCAGTAGAATTGGGTTTAAAAATAGTCTTTAGTATTTCGTTATGTAAATGGAGATATTTGTACTTTTTTAAGTCTAATTTTAATGGTCCAGTAAATAAATGCTTCTGCCAAAATTAAAAGAAAAACAAAGGGAACGTTGAAAACTTTAAGTCTTGGTTTAGTTCCCAGATGAAAACAGCTGCTTCTGAATTAGCGCAGTTAATTATGGGGTCATGATCATGAACTTTTATAAGTCATTAAAAGACTTTAAAACGTAATAATATCAAAATCAAATAGGCATTCCGGTCTATTAAATAAACTTTCTAAACCACATAAATACAAATTATTGATACCTATATTTGATCAACAGTCGTTTGTATCGATTATTCGTGATCGCATTAGATAATCGAATTGTTTAAAAAGCCTACCGCGTCTTAAATTATCTACATCTTTTATTACTTGATTGTGCCATTATGATTGAGGATGTAACAAGTATGATTTAGTGAGACAATTATCGTGAGAGGTTAATTTATTTCATTAATCTTTCATTAGTAGACAAAGAGTTTTTAATTATATTGGCTCGCGGTTGACATATTCTCACGTACTGGTAAGTGCACATTTGCCTTTAAATAACCGAATCACTTGTGAATTGAAATTTCGCAGAAAAACAACGGCAACGATTTTTCTTTTTACGCACAATTAACGTATCAGTAAACAGGGTGTAACAAGACTCATCACAGTCATCACACAACCGTCAACTACGCAGTCTGTGTACATCAAACTACGTAACATTGCACAAAGATAATTGCTGGGTATGATTTGAAATGGAATTAATTTTTTGTTTGAGCTTTTTAAGTGCATGCAACGGTACATGGGTCATGGGGGTATTTCAAGTTGTGTTATAACATTAAAAACCTTTTTTCGTTAAAACACCTGAGTAAAAGTGAGACCCTCAATATCTCCGTAACCAAAGGTTCCCGGGAATGGTCCAGTACAAGAAAATGTTCACAACGCCGGGGACTACAAGTGACTCTTAGCTTCGTTAAGTGTCTTTATGCACCCGTAATATCTTTGGAGGCGCATCACCCTATTTCTGGCCGCCCAATGATTGTAGGCGAGTATATAAATTTTCTATCTAGGAATAACAAATATACAGTAGATTGGTACTAACCACAAGCTGCGACAAACCACGCCCCTTTAAAGAAACTGATAACATGTTTTCCGAGATGTAACTTGCGCTGGCCGCGGAAAACTATCAACCCTATATTTTGCCACGCCCAGTCGGACCCAGTCGCTTAGTTCAATGAAAAGGAATGGTTTACTTCCGTATGTTCATGGTGTTATACTGTTTTGACTAAAACAGATTTCCAGATAAACAAACAAGTTAATTGATGATGACTTTTGAGATGAGTTGGCCCTTGTGTTGCAAGTCAAATACGAAAGCCACACATTATTTAACCACATACTGCCTACACTGATCATGTAACCTTCGTTACTTTGACTACTTATAGAGTTATTGACAGTGTTATTTACCATACTGCAAAACGGTGCTTTAATTCTTGTCCAAGGAAAGCCAAAAGTTATGCAACAACGCATAAATCTTTTTTTTTTCTTACAAATAGCCAAAAAATACCGTCTATTAAATTAACATTTACACAAAACTAATATTTCATAAACTTTCAAAACTGACCTTGTAGTATCCTAAATTATTGTAAAACTTGATTCATACACCGTCGGCCATTGTGTTGCATGCACAATTGCATTCAAGCTATTATCTGCGTATCAACCTTGCCGTAAAAACGCGCTGTTTCTGAAGGCGAGGAATATTGTCTTCTGTCTACAGAACCACGTGATGTTTAGGTGCGAATGTAGTGACAGTCTAGAAACTATTTGTGCTTATGTAATTGTTGGTAGCTTTTGTTACGGGGCTTTTAGCGTTGCCGGTTACTATGTGGGTACCTAATTGTAGTATGCTTTGGAACTTTTTCTGATTGTATTGTTTGCTTTTATGTTAATAGTATTCCATTACTTAGTGATTATTACCCGTACTTTGGAGTTTCTTGCTCGTTCTCCATAGGTTCCCTACTACGCTTTGGAATTGGCAACTAGCCCTAGATTTCTGACTGTACGACTTCTTCACAATTCAAAACTGCCTGTTAATGGTTTAATTGAAATAAATGCTTTGTGTTTGATTAAGACTCGTTAAAACAGGAACAGTTAAAATGTTAATACAAAATGGTATAGTTTGACATGACTTTGTTTTATCGAGACTTATTTATTTATGGTTCTCTATTGTTTAACAATACATAATGCGAACATTTAAAAAAAAACATTTTTTCTAAACAATCAACAAGTAAATACTATTGCGTATTCGGATCCGACTCAATCGAAATTAAAGTAAAACTCGGAAACGGGTAAATTGGAAATCTAGCTTTAAACAAACAGATTTCATAATCCGATAATGGATACTCTAAAGATCGTTAAAACTGTAGTTTTTCCAAGTATTGTGAAAAAAGCTATCATTAAACCTTACTTTATCAACTGTGAAGTCTTTCATTGCCACAGAAATGGATAAACAACTTAGTACATTGTTAATCTTGTAACCGGTAAGCAATACAGACATAATCACCAATAAATATTTATAACTCAGAAGGTCAGGAACCGAAGTTTCACAAGAATTGTGTGGACAAGACGCCAGTGAATTAGTGAATGAACGAACATGAGCAAGTGACCTATGCATCGGTCACGACTGACGTGTAGACAGACACCATTTTGTTGATAGCTGTTTGATATTTCGGGCATTGGTATACAAATATGCATTTTGATTTGATTTGAATAAAGAGTTGCTTATTGAAAAACCTCGAGTGTTGTGACGGCAGCAACTGTTTCACTAATTTAACGTCATTCCCACACTCGACTTAAGACTTTTTGAGAGAAGTCATCCGACTCTTCTTCTGTAAACTAATATGAGTTACTGTCACTGTTGCAAACATAGAGGGCACAATCAAATAAAATCAACTGGGTATTAAAAAGTGGCACTGATAACCTTAACAGTTTTAGTACTAAAAACCAACTAAACTAAGTGAAAAAAGCGATCTGTCAATATAGCTCAGAATATACAAATAACTTTTTCTTCATAACATACAATCAAACCATAATAAAATAAAACGGTTTCATGAAATTTTAATCGATTGACCCTAAAACAGTTAACCTCAAGGTTTATCTGCAGTTTAAATCTAAAATTAACTTGTACTAAGAACACACGTTAACTTTTCTTGGAGAAAGTTTATTTTATCGCTTTTAATATCTGGATGCAGTTTATGTTATATTTATCGGTTTCACTTGTATAAACTTGTGGAATTACTTTATAAGCTGCGTTTACTAAGTTGATACCTATCTTTAGCATTATATTAACAACATCTAATTAAAAAGCAGCTGGAAACAGCTAGATGAGAGTGGCCAAGTTGATTGGACAAGCCTAGGTACGTCCAGCAGTGGACTGCTGTAAACTGATGAACTGAAAAACTGAAATCCAAATTGTGGACGAAGATAAATTGCAAAAAGTATCTTATACTGCACATAACAACTCCAGTGTCTAAAAAGGAGTTGGTGTTAGGGCTTTTCGGTCCCTTGCCCGAGGGTGCGCTCTCTCGGTCCTTAAACTTGGGAACCCGTCTTTGGGTCCCCCACCCCTCGGGTTGGGTGGGAGGGCTTTATTGAACACCTGAACCCACCACCACCTAAAACCACTAGTCGCTGAAGGGTTCGCCTCCCCTCACCATTCAGTAGTATGTTTCTGGTGTGTGACTGTAGGAGCGCCCGAAGTGTTTCACGACACGGGCGCCCGTGCGACCAGGTCCCTGCCTGGTAGATCCCTAGTTCCCTAGTGAAGGCCCAGCCAATCAAGCAATGAGGGCGTTCATTTTGGTTACCGCTCACCTACAGTAGATGCTATCCCCGCCCACAACAAAGTAACAAAACAACTTAAATGTTTTGAGCAACAACACAAAATTAACTAAGAGAAGACATTGACCAACTTCTCCTACAAACAAACAAAATTTGTTCTACTGATTAATAACAATAAAACTATACATGATTTCCGTTTATTAATCGTTTCGACGGGCAGTTCACGAGTAATTAACAAAAACGTGAAGAGGTTCGTGTTTTTTGTCACGAGAGGTCACTCCGGGTCAGTCGGGGTCACTCAGGGTCACCCCGGAAATTCTTTGTTGCGTGAACTTTGCGACCTTAGTCTCGTAATGCAATTAAACAGTTGAACATCACGATTAGTTTTTTATTCATATTGGTTTAAGATTTATGTTTATTTTAATAAGGAATCTTTATGGGTATGATTCTGATTCTCAGCTTAATTTCAATAAACGATTTTTGATTTCGATATCATGAGCTTACTATTGGATCGCGGCTAAGTAAAAACAGCTGCACGGGTAGATGGATCAGGTAAAGTTACGCTTTCCAAGTCGGTCCGTGGATGGAACCCCCTCCGTGCCTCGGAAACCACGTTAAGCATTTGGGCCCGAGACGATCGTCTCTAGATCTTTAACAGTCGTTACATACATAGATGCGTAGAACTCTGACAACCAGTCTTCCCAAGGGGTATCGATTTCTTCTTCTTCTTCGTGTTGATGGCAAGACAGTTGTTCATACTGTGTTGGCCCAAAACTTTGCCACTTCCTCGGCGTTACGGCAGCGCAGAGGTCACTTTGTCTGGATGTTTTAGGGCACAGAGGGCAGGATAGGAGGTGGAGCATGGCTGACAAAGCTCCACATCCACATCCTGCTGCCGTTCAGTCGAAGTGCGAGACAGATAGGCTGTCGCTTCGTGTAAAATAATGATAATGTGCTGACTGGGCAGGGAGAGTCTTAACTTTAAGGTAACAGCTATATGAGCTGCTACGATCAGCCAATATTAATGTTTACACTTGAGAAGACACTCAATATTTTATTCTAAACATTGTAAAACTAACTGCAGTTTCTCTAAAGTCGTTTTGTCAATAAATTACAGCTGTAAAGATAATATAAACTTCTGTAAAGTGTTGAGTATTACGACAGCTTTGGATTATTTTAAACTCTATTGGCAAGGTCATAGTTACAATATCAATTTTAAAAAATAAACTTTTAATTTATCACCAAAAAATACTAGTCATCTCGTAAAGCGATCTGATTTAATTTAAATTATAGTAATTTAAATAAAATCAGATCGTTTTAAGAGATGTACCAATACATTGCTAAATGTAGCACTTTATATACGTACCTATATAGTAAGTAATACATGCAACGAACCAGGTCGTGGGAAATACACTAGCTAGCCTTGCAGATGTTGTCGTTACGAAAACTGATGCTCAGCGGGTTTTAGCGAACGTTTCAGGTTTAACTTTAAATGTGCAGTTCAAGAGGTTTTGGAGATAAGCCTGTGTTTTTATTGATTTTCAATTGTAGTTGAGGCTTGTTCTGTAGCAATTAGTAATTTTTGTTACTTTCTTTAAAAGCTCTTTTAAATCTGTCTCTTACGAAAAATGTACCTTACAAATAGATGGGAATTAGCCTTTTTTTTCTTTATAAGCCAAAAACGAAGAATGATCTAACAAAAAACTTTGTTTTAACTAACTTTTTAAATGCCATCATTCACGTTTCCAACATTAAACATTTACTAAGTAGAACAACACATATATCTTATCCCAACACCATTAAATTCTAAATAAATAAAGAATCTTTGATAAATTTGAAGTCATCAGAGAATTGATTTCAAATCATTTCGTGCGATCATCAAGATAAATGACTAACCTTTACACAACACTATCAAAGCCATGCCTAGCACAATCACAACAATAAAAACATTTCATAAAAACATACTCAAATTAATTCTAAATCATTACAAGTAATGGGTCAAATAATGTAACACTTTACACTTTGCCAGCCGATTAATAGTGTCGTAAATAAAATATGATGAATTGACATACATCTCTAGTGAATGTTGCCAGTTAAATATCGAGCCAATCTATAAATTACAGCTTTGGGACATCAGGTGCCAAATTGCCCAACATTCAGTTTTTTTTATTTGTTGGAGACAGATTAATATGCTGGTTGTACACGAATTGCCCCGAGCTAGACTGGGGACCAAAATTATAAGATATAATCTCATTTGTCAATATTATTTATGTAATTATGTATCTTTAAGATAATTTTGTCATACTTAAGACATTATATTACATATACTAAATGTCAAGATTTTAAATTGGTACGTAATTAATTAAAATTCCTCACAGTTAAGGCAGTTTATTACGCTCAATTAAAGCGTGCTATGCAATGTTTCGGTATAAAAAACCTCGATTAGAACGTTTAAGAAACTTTTTCATGCATTAATTCACACGCGTAAAGCTCTTTATATTCAAAGATAAGTTTAAGATCAAAAGTTATTTAAATTGTTATCAAAAAAAGCCGATCGATCGTCTAAGCGTGCATGCACAAGATCTTGCTGGGAAAAGCAGAAGATTTCAAAATATTTATAAGTATGAATATAGAACGTTCCTAATCCTTTAAAGGCGTCCTCTAATGTAGCCTTGTTTTGGGACAAAATGGGTATAAATATGGCACATCTTGCCCCATACCACATATTACAGTAGGTATTATTTTAGGAAACAAGTTTGCGAAATATTCTCAGATTTTACATAATACCTTTTTGTGTTCAATAATAATAATATAAGTGTAGCCATTACATTATAGGCTTTCACAACGGAGATAAGTCGCCCGATTATATTGTAATAATACAATAAAAGATAATTATGTGCATTCGCAATCGATTATCAAATTACCGCTTTATCCAGTTCAATAGAATCGTTTTTTTTTAATCGATTGTTTTTATTGTCTTCTTTCGTTTGACGTCCACGTTCATAAAATGTTTGAAATACGCACGTCTTAACGTCATCATGCGCACACACTGAAAAAAGCGCACATTTAACTGTTAAATTAACAATCGAATAAGGTATGTACAAATTATAGGCCAAGCAGAAATTTTCCTTATTGTTAAGTAGGTAATTATGAACCAGACTAGGAGAAGCTTGTGGGCAACCAAGTAAGGTTGACGAAACTTAGAAAACAAAGTATACATGTATTCATGTTATGTCTGAATGGGTTTTCGCTACACTTTTGCAATATTTTCTATGTGAAACTTTTGTTTCATATTTTTTCTATTAAGTGTAAACATTATTAACGGTCTGTGTATTCATGTCCATTGTTTTGTAACAAACAATGTTTTGAAAGCCATATTGCATTGGAATGCTTTAGGTTTATAAGGCGTCTTTTCTGTTTACTCTCTCAACATCTTTTAATGAGGTGTGAAGATACGGATCAACATAATTATAGTTAGTTTAATGTTCAGTAGGAACCTTGAGGCACAGAAAAGCTTAACCTTGTACTGCACAAGATATTATTACACATATTATTCTAAGGCAAAACTCATGATTTCCTCGACTTGACTCAACCTCACTTAGGTGGTTTGATATTTATAGTTGCAATTTTACTCCTCATCTCAAACAGTTCCCTCAGTCGTGGTCAGATGGTGTTGAGGAACCAACTGTCAAATATAAGGTACATCGGCATCTACCTTGAGGCTTCCTTGAGGTAGTCAACAAGGAAGTTTTAACCAAAACAAGCCTAATTATCAGATTTTCGTAATGTCTTATGAAGAGTTTATTGAATGTTGACATATCACTTCGACTCACACTCATTCGAGGGACCTCATATTTTCCTTAATCTAACTACTATGAATACCGATTTTAAGGGCTACCGAGGAACGCCTTGAGGTCTCCTCGACAGAGTTGTGAGTGGAGTTGCTTTCAAGGGTACAACTTAGAATACGGGTGTTTGTATGCTCTGAACGGCATTTGTTTTAAAAGTGTGAATTATTTCGTTTTTCTAATTACTCACATACTCGTAGTATATTTTTTCTTCTGGAAGACTATCTTCTACATCCCAGTACGTCATCATAGCCCTTTTTTTATGGGTGAGAAATCATCAAATGACTTCTCCCGCTTTGGGAGGAGCGGGAGGTGTCAGGTGTGTTTACTGACTGAAACCCACTCATGTTCCTTTAGTTGCCTGTGCCAGGACCACGGTTTCTCTTTCGAATTTCCGACGACCATGAGGCGTCGGCCCTATCGGGCCCCGATTTTGGTGCTGACATCTCATTGAGGCGCGCGTGGAACACGACGCGCCGTCCACCCGGGTCAGGTCCTTACCGGACCGAGCGAGCTACCCATTGCTCGCCGTCCGCAAGCCCGCGCCTAAGGTGGCCGGGAATCTGCTTGCGATTCTCGACGCCCAGGGCATCTCCTGCGGCGACTACTGCTCCACCGTATCCTCCGGGCGATACGTCATCATAGCCCTAAGGTCTCAATCAACATCCGCCTAAGGTTTTCCCAACCATGTTACCAGTGTGTCAGTTTCCAGTTTAATTGGATGCAGTTCAGTTCCATTCACGTGAAGCGACGGCATAACTGACCTCCACAACCCAGTTACTGGGTAAGTTGATACCTCTTTGGTAAGACTAGTTGTCAGACTTTCGGTCTTCTGACGACCCGTAACGACTGACAAAGATGCTTTCCGAAACACGGCGAGGTCTTGGTACGTGTAGATGGTCACCCATCCACAGCCCAAAGGCTGCAAGCGTGTTTAAGGTCCTTTAGACATAAATCCATTTACCTAAACTCCCCTTTTCACCAAAAACATTATTTCCCTAGCTGCTGTTTCAACAAATGTAAAGCATTTTGTGAATCTTCTCAGAATTTTGTCCTTTCTTTCCATGACCTGTTCCTAAAGTTTCTCAGTACCTACACAGTTCGTGATATCCACATTGTGTTTTTGTCAAAGTTTCGCTTGCTAGAGCGTTCCCACGTACATTGAGATGTCTTCTAAAAACGAGTACCTCTCTCGATATATTCTGTGTTAATTGGTGTCTTTAAAGGTATCGTTTATTACTTACACGTTTGTTGTACTTCTAATTATTGAAGCCTTTTTGGCGAGAAGAATTTGTCAGCGGTTGATGGCATCAATGGAATTTGAAGCTAAACTGGAAAAGTCGATTGAAGATGTCTTGATTTTAATGGTAATTGTAATAAAACCAAAATAAATTGTTTTACTGACTGTTTTACCCAGCACACTACTCAAGTAGCAGACTTTTAAAGTGTCTAATTAAACTGTTATTGGAGACATGCAATTTTTGACATATTTAACATCGACAAAATATGATGAGTAGCAGTGTGCAAGAAGAAGAAAGACAAACCGCCCCAACTTCAATTAAATGGGAAAAATTGCAAGCGAATGGTGATGAGTTACCAACTTGTATATGTGGCAATATTTTTTAGTTTTGTTTTAGAAAACTAAGCTAAACAGGATGAACATATAATTGGTAAGTAAATGAGACGCTTGTTACAACCTTCTTGCGAGAATCAATCTAGAGTTGGTCAACGTAGTTTTCGTACTAAATACTGCACCAAACTAGCCTACCACCACTTTTTGTGAGCAATCCTGATCTTTAAAGTTACACATTAATGCCTTATTGCTACACTTTGTTCTAAGTGGAGACGGCGAAGTGAATATAATTGATTTTCACTTCATATGCCCACTTGATTAAACTAAACGCAAGTAGCTACACTTAGTATATTCAATCTTATTATATTTTATAGTCGTTATCTTGAGCCCTAAGTTCCACAAGAAATGAACGCCCAGCAATAAAAACCCGAACTTTTGAAAGATTTGTCGAAATATGAAGAAGCAGAAGCAAAATATACAAAAATAAATGCAGAAGCAGAGACAGCCCAACATCTGGATATGAACAGTTTAGTTAAACTAACCCAATAGAAAAGAAGCAATGATAGAAGAACAAACTCCAGATGAAAACTAAAGCGACACGAACAGTTTTTAGATACAAAACTAAGATAAGATGCTATCAACAGCAATAGCGAACACATTGTGGAGTAACCTCCTTATGCTAATCAAGCGTCAGATAAAAAGCACAAATTATTTAACTGCACCACATTCGACGCTGAACGACCCAGGTCCCACGAGAATAATGTCAAACGTGATTGTTTGTTTAACCGCCGTTTAAGGCTGTCAAAATATCTATAATGGAGATGCATCAGGTCAGTCTATTGCAATCCTTTGCTGAATTTAGGGCTCCCCCAAGTTGCCTCATAACACCCGGTTTTCCACCTTCGATATCCAGTCTGTTCTTGCTTTCTTCTTCAGCGTCCAACTCTTAGTTCACTTATCCAAGATTAGTATTTATTAGTTCAGTAGTACGCAAGTCCCAGTTCCATTAAACGATCATCTCTGTCTTCTTTGCATTTAGCATTATCGATCGCATCAATTGATAGTATTTCAAAATCAGTTTCACGGGCTAATTTGTTAAATGGTTGTTCTCACTCCTTTTGAACTTGATCAGATAATATATTACCTACAATTTTAAAATTACATACATACATACCCATCATCACGCCAGTAAACCCAGAAGGGTTAGGCAGAGGTGTACCTATACTCGTAGAACACCTACATTTCGCCAGTTATGCTTAAGTCCCATGTAACAGTGGGCGATCCTATTGCCATCAATCGGGCACAAATCCAGACTCCAGGCTTATTGTGAAAAAATCTAGATAGAAAAACCCAAAAACACTTTGCCCGACCTGGGAATCGAACCCAGTACCTCATGTTCAACAGTAGCTCTTGCGACCACTAGACCAACGAGGGATCCAATTTCAAAATTATGAATTAAATATTACTTTATAATTATCTCACACCATATAATGTAGTTTTACATTGTTAGTTCTATATTTCGCAAGGATAACAAATCCCATCGATACTTCCGCGTCCTATCTGAGAACGAGGCCGGCGCACGCGCACCGATACTCTCAAATCTATGGGATATAAAACTAGATCGATATGGAATTCCTTTAGATGGCTTCTGAATACTGAACTATGAATGGATCTGTAAATTAAATCACTCGTATTTCTAAAGGGCTAGTTACACACTTATTTTGACCAAAAAAACAACAAAGAACAGTCACTAGTAAAAAACTTTTTCTGAGTCTAATTCTGTTGTTTATTAATAGATGCAATGGTAATAATAGTCGATGATGAGACGATGTATGATGAGGTTGTTATGTGTCGCTTTTGCTTCAGTTTATTTAATTTGAAACGCGAAACAAAATATACAAAATTGTATAACATGATCCACACTACACTTCCGAGTCCTGGCTGGGAACTAGCACGATTGCGCCAGATCGTGCTGGTAAACCCCCCTCCCCCTCAAGCGCCTGACCTACAAGCCTACTACAAAGGTGGTATATGGAGATTAGAATTGTTTTAGTTTATACGTAATTGAAATGAAAAGTTAGAAGATTTTAAGCTGAAAAAAAACTGAAAAAGTGGAAGGATATTGATATTCGTTTAAGCAAAAAGGTTCTAGGTTTTTACACATTTCAACAAGCCATACCTAACATTTTCATTCGGATTGCTCTTCCATTGGTGAAAATGAAGGATATTTTATTGCTTAAAGTCACCGCTTTCCTTAGCAAATAAACTGGATTCTCGATTATGTTCAGTTACATACCGTGTGAAACGCTACCCCTGGTGATTTGCTATACAGGTATTCGTAGTGCAAACACCAGTCTCTCACAAACTAATGTCACATAGTTTTTAAGCTTGTCTAAATTTTAAAAAAACGATACCATTGTTTGTGCAGAAAAAGTGAATTTGAATTTCGTCAGTATTTACCAATTATTAAATTGTAATTATGACAGACTACTTCAAAATTAAACCACCAAAACTCCCCTATCTGACAGCTTATAAATTAATCGTATGAATCACGCTAAAGCCGGTAACTGATAGCCGTCAATATGATAATGTCATGTTCTGTTGCAATGGCCGCTCAACTTGAGGCATTGCCCACGCGCAGGGGCGGACCTAATCTAGATATAAGGCGTATAGGTTAATAGAAATAATGAAAGATTAATTACTTATTATGGAGGCGTAACTGATATTAACAGCCTGGCCTTGAAAATATTTCTGAGGTTTTATAATGAATTATGTGTGGTTGAGATTTTTTTAGTTAGGCACTGAGGATCAAACTCAAACTCAAACTCAAATAATTTATTTCAATTAAACCATTTACAGGCACTTTTGAATTGTCAAGGAGTCGGTCAGTCAGAAATATGAAGCTAGTTGCCCATTCCAAAGCGTAGTAGGTACCTATGGAGAAGAACGGGCAAGAAACTCCATGGACACTCTTTTAAATAATAATGTTTTTACATATATCTTAGTTACATCGATTAATGTTGACACTATAAGTGAGAACGATGTACAAAAAACCGTACACGTTAAAAGCGTCCAGAGTGCATCAAAACATAATTAAAAACAATCCAGCTAATTAATTATTAAAATAAGCCGTGGCAGCTAAGAGATGACCAGTCCCAACTGACGGCGCCCGTTCACGAACATGACGCATGGATCAGCACCATTCAGCTCAACCATTTTGAAGGGAGCTAAATGATCCGACACACGCGCCACCGTCATCGTTTACATTTGAGTGAGCATGACATACTATCAGCCGCCAAGGCACATTCAAGTCAATCTATGACATTACCCGGTAAATGGTAGCTCTATAGTACAAAGTACTCACATCTGTGCAATGCATCTATATAATAAAAAGGAGATTGAGTTTATATAATGCAAATAAATTCTTACTATCTTCAGCAGCTTCAACAGTGTTTCAAATGTCAATTAATTAGTTGTGGTGTGGAGCAGGACCGGCATTAAGCCAGGATCATTAAGTTAAGACAATTTTAAGTAAGAGATATTGTGCCTCATTCCTGTAGCCACCAGGGATTTCTACATTAATTAGTATTCATGAAAATCAGAGTAGTTCTTCAGAAACTCATGCATATCTATTTTAGTTGAACTTTGATTTTGATAGATATTACAATTATTATAAACCCTTAGTCAATCGAGTTCAGGATCACAACTTTAGCATTAGACTTTTACCAAAACTTAGAATTCCTAAGTTAAACAATATAAAAAAAAACGTAATTTAACGTAACAATGCGTAATATATCGCAACAACATACATCAGCTGTATAGCGGTCGTCGTCCACTTCCCGCGATAAATTTCACTTTCCGTGCATCCAAGTTAACTTTCGTTGTTTTCTCCAACGATTGCTTAAACATTTTTGTTAGGTAATTCTTTTAAACTACGCGAGAATTTGACTATAGGATTTTATAGGACTATAAGACAGTTTCGTGTTTATTATACTGGCGACCCACCTTTGCTTCGCACGGTTTTTAGGACTTGACACAGCATCGGGTTTTTATTTTATTTAATGTTAAGTAGTAACATTTTTATATTATACAGGTAAGCCTTCGGAAATTAATTCTCTAAATGATGGTGAAAATTGCATTAAAATCCATTGCGTATTTTGGAAGAACAACGCGATCACACAAACAGACACGATATGATAGGTTCTCATTGTTAATATTAACAACATACTCGTAATTGCTTAACTTATACGAATACTATGCACAATAAAGAGTTCCAAACTGATTTAAATAAATTACTAACTATGTAAAATATATCGCGAAACTTATCACAATTTTTATTAGTCATGCAATTTCCTAATACATTTAATTGATTTAATTAATTTGCAGTTCAATCAAAACATCTTTCAATGTTTTTTTTATTTATTTTTTCTTTAAACACGTCAACTCTGTAAACGCGAAAGTGCTCTGTGTATATCGCTAGACCTTTATAATATACAGAAGAAGGTTATCGACCCGGAAAACCAGTTGTCCTTTCCGAATGCGACTGACTAGACCTAGGCATTAATCTTATTGCCTAACATTTTCATGAATTTATCACATTTGTATAACTTTCATTTTATTTCGAGTCCTTGAATTGCACTACAAATGTTTCGTTGTTAAGGTTTAAGCGTGATTTAATTATTAATTTTAGCTGAAACTTGATAGAAACCGGTTAAGGTACTGTTCGTAAAATAAGTTTTATTTGCAAAAACGCTAATTGTTTAATAATCTCAAAAAGTCAAGTTTAAAAATAAATACATTTATTCGTCAAAAAAAAGTGGTACAAAAACAGTTAAATAAAAAGTCGTTCAACAAATTGTTACGCTTTTTATACAACAACAAATAGAGCCGTAAACGCGGATTAAATGAACTATGCACAAGTAAAAGATACAGGCAACTCTTAAAATTCACCAAATATCAAACTGCAACATCAACTATTCACATGCAAAACAATGGAAGCAGAAATGTGGCTTAGAACCACCTTACGATAGACATTCGCATTTGTCCCACTAAAAAAAAACACAGCATCACTCGAGCGCGAATCCGAAATCCAGAGGGTGCATTCTAAAACCACAAATCTGCACTTAATTTTGACACTTACGTAAAATTTGGCCGCCATTTTGGGGTTAAACTGTCACTAATGTCACTCGCGAGGCATGCACATGCGCGAAGGGTACGCGCGCCGAATGACCGCCGAGCGTTCGCGCTGACTATATAACCTCCCCCCCAAACTATTATTATATTAATTACATTAAATGTTTTCACTGCACGGTGTCGAACGGATCGATCTGGATTATTTGCTTCCTACTGCGATAATCCCGAAATACGGTATTTAAATGGCCCGTAGAAAGTTTCCGATTCACATTACCAACATTACATTTGATTTACAACTCACAATTACTTTTATTATAACTTTAACAACGCAATAATACATGTCTACCTATTACATTTTTTATTCAATGTACTCGTTTGCTATATAAGGACGGTCCTTGGCCAGTGTAAGTACCTACGAGGTGTTTATAGGTGTAGGTAATTTAATTTTTTCTATTACTTCCGATTTAGTTTTGCTCGAACATGATCTCAATAAACGAGTAGCAAGTTGGTTATAGAAAGTATGAAAGCTTCTTTCAGCGATACATTTTAATATTAACACCAATACAGGATTTAAACATTTTCAAGGCAAAGGAAATGGAGGGAGATTGGGTGGGTCAGGCATTTAGAAACGTTCGTTACTAGTGTAGCTTTAAGGTACAGTTAGACGTTGACAAGCCCTTGCTAACTAGTTTATTTCCTGACTTTGCAAAGGGAACTTAATGCTTTAAATTGATCAAGAAATTATAGCTCAATTCTTCTATTATTCATGTATAGTAATATTTTTTCAGGAAATAAAGAAAATGAAAAGAAAGTTATTTACATTCCATAGACACATTAGTCTGTTTAACATACTATTATCATATTTTGATGACAACAGTAATGTCGCACTTTCAATATGCGGTACTAATAACCTTCAATTGACATAAAGTTATTTAACGGAGCTTATAATATTATGCATGTAGATGCATATTATATATTTAGATGCATTGACCATGTTGAATCAAGACCCAAACCTAGCCTTGGTCTAGATTAGAGCTCACTGGCTGCTTAGTTTTGAAAGACCGTGATGAGGGTTGAGACCGTGCATCATGGACAATTTGTTAGAAAAGAGGGACTAACAACATCTGAGGAAAATGAAAATGATGTATTTGATTGAAATTGCCGTGGTTATCCCGAGGCCAATCAATGCCGTTCCGATGCTAATAAGTGCGCGATGACCTTAGAAATGCCAAAGAAACATTAATGCATGCTACGCACCATTTCATCTATTGCTTTAATATTAAATTAAATTAAATTAAATGTTTATTTCTGTAAGTAGATCTTTTAGGACACTTTTATACGTCAGATTTTTAAAACTAGATGGCGCCAGCATTTTCTAGCTGATTGATCCCTGAAAAAACCGAACACTGAAATAATTTCCGAAACAAACTCATAGGTCATGGTCTATTTAAAGTCCAAACATCATATTAATAGGATTTGATGTGAGTCTAACAATGCAGGGCCATTTCCGGAAAGGCCTCTTGAAGAAAGAGCCATTGCAGCTTTCAGTTGACCTGTCCCAAAAGACAGCATGCATGTATCAGTCATCGTGTAGCTCAACCCAATTTTATGGAGCTCAACGACTCGTCACACGACGCTACCAGATCTGCAGGACATTTGCGAAGGCCATACTAAACACTCAAAACCGCCAGACAGTTTATTTTTATTTTTATTTCTTAAACCCAGCACATCTCATAAATAAGTTCACGTGACGATCTCGTCCCGCTGCGCAGGCACAAAACCCGCATCGACTCGTGCGTACGAAGCGGCATTACCACCTAATTTACAAAATTACGCTACACTATTACCTACGAATAAATTACTAATTAAACAACTTACGTAACGTATTACATTCAACATGACTATGTGGGTTGCTTGCACATTTTGGGTGATACACTTTTAAAAATGATAAATGGCCCTGTTTTAGAATAATATATGTATATTTTAGGTCCAAAAATGGGCAGAGCTAATTGTTAAAGTAAACACATTTAATATTAGAAAAAAAAACTTGTTTTTCCAGACTTCGGAATTACACCACAAGCAACTGTTTGTGTCGCCCGGGTATCACCATTGTGTGGATCGCCCGGAGGACACCGTGGAGCATACGGTGGAGGTCTGCCAGGCGGAGCACCGCAGTGTCCTCGTGGAGGCGCTCGGCGGCGGCGATCTCTCGCGTCCGGCCCTGGTCCAGGCCATGGTACGGAGCGAGAGGGAATGGAAAGCCGTCACGTCCTTCTGCTAAGCAGTAATGCTCGCGAAGGGGGGTCTGTTAGGGCCGACGCTTCAGGGTCGCGGGTAATTCGATAGAGATAACCGTGGCCCTGGCACAGGCAACTGAAGGAACACGGGTGGGTTTTAGTCAGTAAAAGTCTGACACGCCCTCCCGCTCCACCCAGAACGGGAGAAGTCATTTGATGATATCCCACCCTAAAAAAAAAAGCAACTGTTTGTGTGCCAAAGACAATTTTAAGTTAGGTATAAAACACCAATGACTTAGAAAAACATCGTGAAGGATTCCTCGTTTCAGTGCTCCTGAAATCGACAATACTTACACAGTACTTACATAAGTGGACTAATGCCACAAAGCATTCTTTACCAGACAATTTCTTTAGGGTTAGGTATGTGGAGCTTGTTCATTACAGTTTGTTTTATTTTTATTTTAGGTCAAATAGGCTATTTATCAAACCAAGAACTAGTTTCTTTAACGATTCCTTAACTAATTAATTGAAAATCTAATTATTACAATTGTATTCCTTTAAATAAGGAAGTAACCATTGATTATTCATTTATTAAATGTACTCAATAATAAGTTTTTGTTTAGGTATTATTTATAGATCATGTTATAATTTTTATTGATGAAGATGAAGATAAATCCAATTATTTTTAATAAAGGTTCCATATCCTGAATCCTGATTGTGATTGATAAGCGATCTTAGGGTGGATTTTACCAATGATACTGAACGCGATCAACACATAAACTACGTTTAAGAGCTACCAGTGTCATTATTTTCTATGGAACATTGACACTGACACTGAGCTTTTGAACGCGTTTTAGATGTGCTGAACGCGTTCAGTAACATTGGTGAAATCAGCACTTAGTTACTGATTTATGAAATCTAGATTAATATTATAAAGAGGAAAGGTTTGATTTTGTTATATTTGTTTGTTACGCTTTCACGCCAAAACAGTTGAACGGATTTGGATGATATTTGGCACATGGATATACCATGAACTGGATTAGAACATTGCATACATTTAATCCCGATATTCCCCCTAAATCGAGACTTATGTGGGTTACACCGCATGGCGCACGTAGTACTTTCTAATTACTTTGTCTAGGTTATTTACTTCTTAAAACTTAATTCGTTCCCATCTCAAAATCTTCCAACGCCTATTGTGAAAAGTTCTTTAAAAGCACCTTTAGAAACACGAACTAAATGACATTTCATATTCCGGCAAACAAAACAGTTCCGATCGAACTGCTGAACCTTTTTCAAACTAAGTAGGAGTCAGCTTCCACCCTCTAAAACACCAGTATTTCTCATGGAGCAACAACCTATCTCATGCTGAGATCTCTATCATGCTGAGCTGGCCATCCCATTTGGTGCAACCTTGGGACGCACACCGCACTGTGCTCATTGTCTTATTTAAAGGATGTAATTGTGTCACTTTATTTCTTTGGTTTCTTTACTTCTGTATATTGGCACCTTGTTTATATTTATTATTGTAACTTTTTATCATTATATTATGTTCTTGTGAGTTGTGTGCAGTGGCGGTAGTTTCATAGAAACCAAAAAGCCCGGCTTGCCCTAATAAAATAATAATTCACAACAACAAACGTAAACCTATCAAAACAAAAACTACACCAGTCAATGAACTCGAATTCAAACATTCATGTCATAGGAAAAATACAATTTCGAAATTCCCGCATATTCTACCGCGCGCACTAGCACTAGGTTGCCAGATTTACGCACCCGTTGAACTCCAATCATTCAGTAATCAAAAATATTATGAATAACATTTAAATTCCGTGCTATCTCGTTCTGGCGCTACTCAATGCAATGACTTGACACGAGTGATGATATCTTGAAAGAGTATTTTCTTAATAAATCTTTAAACAATTTCTTTTTTTTTTCGTAAAAAATCGGCTTGCCCTAATTATGACCCCTAGGCACGCCACTGTTTGTGCTGCGTCTTTTGTGTGCACTGAATAAATGTTTTATCTATCTATCTACCTTACGTCCACATCCCAGTTACTGGGTAACACGATATCCCTTGGTAAGACTGGTTGACCACCCGTAACGTCAGCCAGGACCAACGGCTTATCGTGCTTTCCAAAGCACGGAGGGATCTTGAAATGTAATGGATGGCAACCCATCCACAAACCTACCGCAGAAAATGCAGCTTAACCTTCATTAGACCCGTACGGCTGTTATTATCTAGCCACAAGCCCAACACAACACAATTAAAAGTAAAAAAAGAAACCACGGCATTCTGTCATTAGTCATTACTCTCATTTACAGGCTTTTCCCACAATAATATACGAAAACAGAACACACGATTACATTGTGACAATTCTATTCCCCAATACTTTTATAACATTCTTAACTTGTGGTCGATACAGCTCAATTAGTAATAGACACCACTGGAGTGTTGACCGCATTGCGCCACACGCCACTGGCTACGGACACTTGTGGTCAACAGTCATGTCCGCGTGGAGATAACTAGGTAGGTGAATCAATGATATTAGACAGATTTTCAGTCAACTGTTCGAGTTTTTTGTGGAAATTCCGTGAAAATTCGATTCTTTCAGAATCCACGGAGTTTTGATTAACTTACCTGCCTTATCTACGCCTACGAGGCGTACAGGCAATCGAAAATTCTCTATTTTTTTCTAACGGTTAAAGTTAGCGCTTTGTGCTCTGTAGCCAACTCAGTGCCCTAAGGGTGCCTACCTCGCTAAGTCCCGCCATTTTTTTCCTTATTGAGGTACAGCACTCCTGCGAGACGTATATTTAGGCTTTGTGCTAATATTTCTACTGATTCAGGTAATGAACTTCAGGCAGGAGAACCAGAGCCCAAAAAACGTAAAAACTGCTCTTTATGCTGCAAAAAAAAAGATAATGTCGCAATTAGTGTGCTAATAATGCAAAAAGGCAGTATGTTGCGAGCACAACGTTGATGTCTGTGTAGATTGCTCTAAAATTATAGCTATTCATTAAAATCCTGATTACTTTTAATGTTTTTCCTAAGAATAAGTTGTTATTGTTAAAAAATATCAGATTGTTTAAAAAAATATGTTTCTGTTAATTTTGAAGAAGTAATTTTTACTTTGAATTTAAGCACAGTTTTTTGTTTTATTATGACTGTGATTGTAGTTCTCATTGATTAAGCTGTGTTTTATAATCAGTCTATATCCCAGCCTTCAATTTCCTTCCAACAATAGGACCCAAGTAGGTATAATTTATCCTACAGGCTGTCATTTACTGTACGCTTCTGAGATGTATGTTAAGGCTTTACGTAATTCTAAAATAAATTGGGCTTCCCTTGGTTAACCCAAGGGAAGCCCAATTTATTTTAGGAAGGACGAACTTTATTATTACCGCGGTGCAGGTAAATCAAAGGAGCTCTTGACAACTTCTTTTCCTTTGGCCTCTTCAAACAAGATACCGGTAACTAACCGCAAAGCGTCTGGAACCCACAACCTAAATGTCTACACAATTGATAAGTTTTTGTATAATGTACTTACAAAACTAAGTTAGAGAATGTAGTTGCAGGATTCCTAAAAAAACTTCTTGACTTTTTGTGCTGAACTTACTCTCTGAATTGACTACACAATGAAAGGAATGTATTACATGATAAAATAATAAATGATTTTATTTCTGTTAGTAGGTTTGTAAAAACATTTAACACGTCAGTCAAATTTTAAAAATAAACAAGGTCGGCGTTTCTTATCTGACTACTCTGAGAAGAAAGGCCGAAACAAACTCAGTGGTCACAGTTTTATTAATCAACTGAACAGCTTCATATGAAACTCACCGGAATAAACTCAACCTATTTATTAGTTCCTCACATTGTTAAAAGAAAAATTAATAGGCGTCACGGTGCATTTCAAGAATACTTTTTACCACAGTTCACTTGATCGGAATCAAACCTGTTGTAATTTACGTAAGCGCGGAAAACAAGCTGGTAATTATTTCTAGTTATTATGCAGATTATAAATTCCAGGAAATTCTTGTGAAATATAGATCAGAATTAAAGTGATAGATTGTAACTTTGTTGCTAGCTTAGATTGTAACTTAGCGAAGTTATGAATGGCGCAAAATATTCTGTAGGTAACACGCTATGTTTGAGCAGTGATACCAGCTAATTATTAGATACTTATTTATTTATTTCAGCTCGTTTATTGCTAAGCTAGCTATTGCCCGCGACTTCTGTTCTGCGACCCAGAATGAAAGTCAGGTATGCTGGAAGAGATTTCATTAGAAATAAGCATCATTTTGAACGTAATTTTCTGTTCATTACTTCTTGTCTGTTTATATGTGTGTACATAAATGGTGCCGGCCTGCCTCGTTGGTCCAGTGGTCACAAGAGCTACTGCTGAGCATGATGTCCTGGATTCGATTCCCAGGTCGAGCATAGTGTTATGGGTTTTTTTTATCTAGAATTTGTCAGTAGCAGCCCAGAGTCTGGATTTGTTGCCGGTTGATGGTAACAGGCTCGCCCCCTATCACGTGGTACTTAAGCATAACTGGCGAAATGTGGGTGTATGATATGTACCTCTGCCTAACCCTTCTGGGATTTCAAGCGTGATGTTATGTTCGATGTCCTAGGTCATGGTCTATCTGTGTGCCACACGTTTATGTAGCCGATTAGGTACTGAAAATTCGTTTATTTCTTTCATTTCGTTACGTTTATATTACGAATTCATCATTTTTACTAAAATCCCATCGTTATTTACCTTCCAGTATATGATTCATCTGTTACAAGATGATACTTCCCCAATTATTGTCAAAATACTACCTTCAGTAAACAATGCGAGGAAGCCCCGTCATTATAAAAGGCCCTGACGATGATGGCGACACCTATCAGCTGGGACGAGAACTACCGGTGGCAGGCTGTCACTTGCGGTGAGATTCAAGGTTACTGGCTTCCTATTGGAGCTGTTCTTACCTTGCAAGGCTTTTTAGATTATTTGATGTAGGCACCTACCTAGGAACTGAAAGTTTGCGATAACACAACATCCATAATCAGCCTATAATGTTCCCACTGCTGGGACACACTCCTCTTTATTTCTAATTTTAATTTCAACTCTCCATTATTGGCTTTTGGTTTAAATTAGTTTTTATTTCACTTTATTAGATTATTTTATATTTTGTTAATGTGAGAACGTTGTAGGCCTGGTAGATTGTTAATTTATAGACCATATTATCCAGAGACCAGTCTATTTGTTAAACGTATTGTACCTTATGACAGGTCTACACTGTCCTCCCATACCTAATAACACTATAATTTGAAAACATGATATAAGAAAAACATTTTTAAAAGAGTAACCATGGAGTTTCTTGCCGGCTCTTCTCCATAGGAAACGACCAATTGGAACCGTGCACCTAGATTCTGACGTTTAGTGCCCATGTAGGTTTATGTGAAATAAAATATTTTGATTTGATTCGATTTGATCTCTTCGAGAAAGCTGTAATCTACCACGCGGGCCCAGTGCGGGTTGGTAGATATCATAGTCATGTCCTCGAATTTTTGGTACTTAGACGAGCCGGTTTTAAGAGCAGTTTTAATGAAATTTTTAACACAAAGGAAAGCACCTGCCTACGTTCGAATCCACGACCTTCAACTCGAAAGTCGGAGCCGATACCACTGGGCCCGATACCACATTGTGATAACATAGATTTTTAAAGCGGTAGTACTGGTGTTACTGACATCAAGTGTACTATCGAAAATAGGATCTCAAGATTGATTGCCCATCTAGATTTAAGATCACTTCATACCAGGCCGATTTTGCCATTTGGTAGCATTTTCAGACATGTGAACAAACACTACTTTTAAATTATTCCAAATCAAAATAAGACTAAGAGTTTCTTAGAAAAAAACCTAATACCACATACTTACTAGATGAGAATGGTAATGGGATAATGACGTACTTATATCACACACCTTTAAAAGATACTGGACCCATATAAATAACGATACACCTAAAATATCTAATACCTATTACTATGTAATATCATCTGTGACCTTCACGCCTCAAAAATTATATGTCATTAAAAAAAACAGTATTTCATATCAAAGTGTGCAACGAACTGACAAGAAAAGAAGAACATTACGTATCAGTTGCATTTGTAAGTGATACTCACCTACAAATAAAATAAATAAATCAACCAGTGTGTGCTCTGAACCCGTGCAGGTCAAGTTGCGAAGGTTGTCTGCTCTCAACCAGCCAGATTTTTTTTAATTCCATTTAAATCCCGTGGGTGTCGAAAAAGACAACATTCCTCCGTGTAAAGAGAGCTATGTTTTAACACCCACGGGGTTAAATATAAATAAAATTAGTAATTGTCCTGACTGGCTGAGAACAGGCGTCATTTGTACCAATTTTTTTTTTGGGTGGGAATTCATCAAATGACTTCTCCCGCTCAGGGTGGAGCGGAAGGGTGTGTCAGACTTTTACTGACTAAAACCCACCCGTGTTCCTTCTGTTCTGTTCTGCCTGTGGCCCAGGGCCACTGTGTCTCTTTCGAACATCCTTCGACCCTGAGGCATTGGCCCTATCAGACCCCGTCATTATGTTCTGACATCTCCTTTAGGCGCGCGTGGAACACTACGCGCCGTCGACCCGGGTCTGGTCCTTACCGGACGGCGAGCTACCCAATGCTCGCCGTCCGCAAGCCCGCGCCTACGGTGGCCGGGAATCTGCAGGCGACTCCCGACGCCCGGCGTCTCCTGCGGCGACTAGGGGCGTGAGGGCGCAAGGCTCTCTCCCTCACGCGCTTCATCTCTTCCTTCGCAAGCATTACTGCTTCGCAGAAGGAGGTGATAGCTATCCACTCCCTCTCGCTCCGTACTATGGCCTGGACCAGTGCCAGTGATAATTAAAAATAAAGTAAGTCGAAAGTTTTAATTACCCTTGATCTCTAGTTTGGGCTGATTGATCGTACTTATCTTAAACTTACAGACCAAAAGTTTTTACATAATCTGGATGTTTGACAGCTTCTGTAAACCACGCCAAAAAGTATTTAATTCAACACAAAAAATATATTACAAAGCGCATATGCGACCACTAAAGACCAATGAGGCTCTTCACTCCAGTGTTGGTGATTGTCTTTCAATCAAATCAAATCTAAATATTTTATTTCACATAACATGGACACTTATGAAACGTCAGAAGCTAGGCGCAATACGTATGTGAGGATAGTGTGGGCCTGTCAACAAGTACCAGGTACTTAACAAAATAAAAAATAGTCCACAAAATAATCTACAGCCTACGTTCTCACATTCACAAAGTATAAAAAATCTAATGAAATAAATAGTTAAATTAGTTTCCTATTTAAATCAAATGACATGATTGCCATTACAAATCTGAATAAATAACCTATCCTGTTTGTCAGTACGTATAATAGAAGTAAGGTGTTAGTACAACTTCAAATGTTTTATTCCAGAAACTAGTTACAAATCTAAAAAAACAAAAAAAGCAAGCACTTAGTTAACCAATAAGTTGATTAACTTCCAATCACGCGCTTCTCTTCAAACAGAACCGCTGTCAAATTTTCATTTCATTTCACTTTCGTTGCGCACGCGTAGTCAAGGTCGCGCTGCTTTCATTCATAACTTAACATAAAATCATGCTTGTATTCCTGAAGGATTAAGCAGAGTTGTACTTTAAACACTCACATTTCATGTAATAGAGGGCGAGCTTGTTGCCATC
This sequence comes from Dasypolia templi, assembly GCA_963555695.1. Classification (NCBI taxonomy): domain Eukaryota; kingdom Metazoa; phylum Arthropoda; class Insecta; order Lepidoptera; family Noctuidae; genus Dasypolia; species Dasypolia templi. The sequence continues at coordinate 2,350,938 of OY743137.1, read as the reverse complement.
AACCGCACACAAATCCAGACTCCATAATGTGCAATTCCTACTGGAAAAAACCCAATAACACTTTGCCCGACCTGGGAATCCCAGGTTCCTATAAAAAGAAAGGAAGAAAAACCTTTTTTTTGGGACACGCACAGAAAATACAAAGAGTAAAAATCAAAATCAAAAGGAGAATGTAAAACAAAAAAGTTCTGTTCGAGGCCAAAGGGCTCCTATCTCATCATAATATTAAAAAATAAATACCGCAGCGCTGGTATTACGATAAGGCCCGCTGTGAGGCCACGGACTCATCGGACATATGATTCAAGGGATAAAAAAACAAGAATAGAAAGCAATTAAAAATAGTTTAGAAGAAAAAAGGTATTTACATAAACTATAATTAGCAGCAGCGCAAACGAGCTCACTCATATAAGGTAATTCATTTATATACGGACTAAGTCCTTTCACGGCACCAGGTATGGGCATGTAACACTTTTGAGCAAATGATATGCCTATTACTGACTTTTTGTGGTGGTAAAGTAGTAATGTATTAATTAACTTTGATAAAAACCTTTTGCTGCTGGACATTGATTTTCTACCTACAAGGACGTAGTAATAGAGTCACTATGCAGGACAAACCAGCACGCCGGTTCTATCTGATGCGGAACTGCAGTCGAGTCTAGACGTAGGTAACCTTGACCAAACCTGCAGGGTCTCTTTTCTGTTGAATTCTAGCAAAACCTTGACCTCTTGGTGATAGCTACTGCGCAGATTAACGTGGCAATATTAGTAGAGGAATTCATAGGAGATACAAATGTTAAAGCTAACTCAAAAACCACTCATCAGAAATAGAACCAAATTTGTATGGGACCACTCGATAAATTAAATTAAATTTATTAAACTAATATAAATATATAATAGATGATTTTAGTATGATTGTGATACTTAATATAAATCGATGTAAATTAAAAGAATTGTATGATATAATATAAATTGTATGATTAACGATAACTAATATAATATAATGAAAACTGTATAACTTTAAATTTGAGTATGTATATTTAGTTTATAGTTTAACATTTAATAACAATAAATTGCAATGCTCTACCAGGCAACTAAGTTCTAAGAACCTACCTATTGTTAACATCTTCAAAAAAATTACACTTAGTTCGCAATAAAGAATTTGAATTTGAATTTGAATTAGTACTTAAACAACTTATCTCATTTGCTATGTCAGTACTTAAATTCTACTACCTACAGGGTGGATTTAATAGGGCTTTCGTTAAAAAAATCTAAATCAAAATATTTTATTTCACATAAACCTACATGGGCACCTATGAAACGTCAGATTCTAGGTGCATGATTCCAATTGGTCGTTTCCTATGTAGAAGAGCCGGCAAGAAACTCCATGGTTACTCTTTTAAAAATATTTGTCTTTTACAATGTTTTTTTAAATACAGTGTTAATAGGTATGGGAGGACAGTGTAGGCCTGTCAACAAGTACCATATATTAAACAAATAGACAATGGTCTATAAATTTACAATCCACAAGGCCAACGACTTTCTCACATTTAGAAAAATTTCCGTTTTCCCATGAGCAATTGCTTTCAGCAGGCTGTTGCTACTGTCCCGCAAATCTTGTGATAATGATGTGTATTAGAATGAGATGTATTCTTCTTCCGCACTACAGCTGTGAAGCTATCAATTGTGACTCGACAAACATTGCCAATGCAGCGCAATAACGCGGCAGTCGCAACAGCGCCCTAAAAGCATTGTTGTATTGAATACGCAATGTATTGACGGCACGCCTAGTTCAGCTGATCCATTGATCGTTCGAGTACAGGGATGTGCAGTATGCTTTAAAAAGCGTGATTTTGACCGCACCTTTACATCGCGCGAACCTACGGGCCAGCATATTCGCCCGCACGGTTTTTTTGTTGTTGTGAAATCATCAAAGACCCTCTCTGGGTGGAGCAGGAGGGTGTGTCAGACTTTTAATGACTACAACCCACCCGTGTTCCTTCAGTTGCCTGTGCCAGGGCCACGGTTTCTCTTTCGAATTTCCCGCGACCCTGAACCGCCAATGCCCTGCGATCAGTATAATTTTTCAAGTTCAAGTACCCGGTCAAGGAGTTACAAGGTAACAAATATTTAAAAAAACAATCGTATTGGAAACCTCCTCCTTTTTTTTAAGTCTTAAAAAGCCTCTACATGTTGCGTGTACGACACCAACGAACGTAGACGGCCGCTGGGTTCCCACCCCGTAACCATCCTAATGTACAAGCTGTAAAAACACCCATCACACAGCCGTCAACTACTCATCCTGTACATCAAACTAAGTAACATTGCACAAATATAATTGATGGGAAACGACTTTAATTTATGGTGTGAAAATTTGCTGCTTGCGGTAGTGCGCAATGTACAACTTTATGCAACAATGCAGGGTCTTGGGCGAATTTAAAGTTGCGTTTTAACAGTTGGAATTTTGACCTTCAGTATCTCCGTAACCCGAAGGTTAGGTCTAGTAAAAATATGAATACAATTACAAGGAGTGCAAGTGACTCTTGCCTTGTTAAGTGATTTTTTTTACACTCGTTATTATATCTTCACCACGCCATGATATTATTATACTTATGTAAGTTAACTTACTCGTAAGCCACATGAGCAATTTAATTCAATTTATTCACTAACAAATTACATTGTGTTTGAAATAATTCTACATAATAAACATAAAATACACTCGTAGAAAAAAAAAAAAAAAAAAACGACACAACTCCCATCATCTAAAACACATATTATCCAATGTCAACTCGTTAAATTTAGGAATCACCAAAAAAAAAAAAACATTCGTTGACAGGAGAAAATTAAATATTATTACAAGTCGTCAACGGAGTAAATGCAGATGTATACATCAAGCTTTTTAAGTGTTGTGGTAACTTGTTAAAAATTTGAACTGCTTGATATTGTGGACTGTGCTTCACTATGTTGAAATGAGGACTTATCTTATTCCTCAAATCCTTCCTACGTGTGCTCTCCCTAACCATTCTTTCCTCATCTGTCTCATATTCATGCATGTACTTCTTAAGATTAGTCAGTAGTACTAGAACGTAGAGACTGGGTACTGTGAGGATGTTTAAATCCAAGAAATGTGGGCGACAGCTCTCTCTTTGTGAAATACGGACGATAGTACGTATAGCTCTTTTTTGAAGGACAGAAGCTCTTTGGCAGTTGTAATTATAGCTATTCCCCCAAAATTGTATGCTATATCTTAATTAGACTCAACTAGCGCATAGTATACTATTTTCAATCTTTTTATGTCAACTACGTCTCGAAGGGTTCTTAGCGCATAACACGCAGATGACAGGGATGCATCCATGGCGGCTAGTTCCTTCTTCCAATTCAATAAGTCATCTATATGCACCCCCAAGAATTTAGCTTCTCTCACGAGTTCAATTTTGTCATCATTTAGTCTTATTTCCATGGTGTCATTATTATGAGCAGTTGTTTTGAATAACATTATATTGGTCTTTGTATTATTAATTTTTAGTTTATTTACAGTAAACCATGAATAAAGGTAACTTAGAACTGCATTAACTTTTTCCGTGAGTTCTTTAATGTCATTTGCCCCAATAATGGCATTCGTGTCATCAGAAAAACCACAAGCTGTGTCGGGAAGTATTTTGTTTATATAATTTATTAAGTCATTGGTGAACAAAATGAACAAAATGGGCCCCAATATAGATCCTTGCGGAACAACGGCAATAATATAAAAAAATGTGATTTATAATGTTGTCTGTGTCCATCTTGCATCTCACTGATTTCTACAAACATTTTTCTGTTTTTTAAATAGGATAACAAAAGTTGAGATGCTTTGCCTCTCACTCCGTAGTGATTTACTCAAGTCCAAAAATACACCAGCTACTCTGATTTTATCATTTATTTTATTGATTACATCATTAACCAGAGTATATATAGCGTCTCCTGTGCCAACATTTTTTTGTTATCCAAATTGTCTCCTATGCAAGACTTTGTTTAAGTTTATATGAAGTACAAGCCGAGATTTAATAATTTTTTCAAAAATCTTTGAAAGCCTTGGCAGCAAAGAGATTGGCCTGTAATTTTTAGGATCGGTCTTTGTGCCTTTTTTGTGAATCGGTATGATCTTGGCTATTTTTAGCTTTTCAGGTAATATTCCATCAGTAATACACTTATTAAACAAATAAGAAAGTGGTTCAGCAAGAATATTTAAATGATCTTTAATCACAGAGATAGGCATTTCGTCATATCCACAAGAACGTTTATTGTCCATCTTTCTGACTATATTAGAAATTTCATTTGGAGTGGTAGGAGTAAAACAAATTTCGTTTTCGACCCGTTGTGTACTCTGCTGCAGTAACAAAATCGCTTCCTCATTTTTGTTTAAACTGGTAAGACATTTGTTATCAAAATGTTTTGCTAGGGTATTAACTACTTCATCGGGTTCATCAACTATTTTGTCGTCAATTTTAAGTAATAGATGATCCATAGGCATAACTTTAGATCCGTTTGTGCAGTTGTTAACAATTTGCCAGATTTCTTTGCTAGAGTTTGTTGAATTTTCAATTTTTTCCCTTACTGTTATTTTTTTAGCATTCGTAATAACCCTTCTATAAATTCAGAAGTATTTATTTTTGTAATTCAGAACACTAGTTTCAAGATTATTACTACCATTATTTGCGCTCAAAAAGCGTTTCATTTTACTAGAGATTTTAACACCTTTGGTGACCCATTTCATTTTAGTACTCTTTATAAGGCTAATTAAACGCTTCTTTTTTTTGTAACTTTTCTTAAAAATCTCTGAAAACTTCTTTACAAATGCATTAATTCCCATATTATTCCAGTTATGTCTCAATATGTCATGCTTAAAATATGTGCCGTTATTAGAGCCGAAAACTCTCTTATTTATAATAACATGCTGTTTGTTATTTCGTGACTTGCTTGTCTGAGATTCCAACCGAAAATTACCTAAAAGACCTCCATGCCCATCAGCCAGACCATTATGGTCTACTTCACATTCCTTTATATAATATTCGGGCAGATTAGTTAAGATATTGTCGATACACGAATATGAGTCATTTCGAATAAAAGTTGCAGTGTTAACAAGATGCCTTAAATTGTAACATGTTAATAAGCCGACAAATTCAGTACGTTTTTTACTATCTAAAAGTAAATCTATATTAAAGTCTCCACATATTATGCATTTCCTATTAAATCAATGTTCCAGTAATTTTTCCATGCGTGTCATGAAAAGTTCAAAATTCTTGTCATAAGGACTACGATAACAACAACATATGTATAGACCAGTATCGATATCTTTAATACAACATATTTCAAAGCTGTCCATCTTATAACGTTTGTTAATTACATCTATATTCTCTACTTTTCTATCAACATGTCCCAGGATCAAACTGCCACCTCTAGTCTTTTTACTTCTGGTGTTGCATGAAATCAGGTTGTAGTTATCTAAAGAAAAAATAATGACGGACTTGTCGTTTAAAAAATGTTCACTTATGCATATGAAGTCTACTCTGATTCCAAGAGATTGTATATAAACTTCCAATTCATTCTTCTTATTACTTATACCACACAGATTCTGGTGAAATATGTTGATACTTTGTAAACTAGGTGTGAGTATTTTATTCTGATTACGGTTACTACTACTGGCCTGCAAACTAGAATCCACCATTTTACACCCCCGAAAAAAAGCACCAGCTTGCTGTGTTGCATTGGCACAAGTTTGACTGCACGAAGGCTCTGAAATTATATTTGGCATTGATCTAGGAACTAATTGGAAGTAATATTGTATAGTGCCTTTTTGTGGAATATTTATAGTACTACTAGTAGAGTTACATTTTTCGGTCTTCCAAGAAGTTAAGTTTTTGCGCACCATGTCGTTACAGTATTTCATATAGTTGTTTCGAAACTGAATTCGTAAAATTTCTCTTAAAAATAGCCGTGACTTTATTATTGTATTTTAATTATATCCACTGTCAATAAATTCTACATGCTTCAAATTATCACTTATAAGACCAAGAATAGAATTGATTTTTGACGTGTTGATGTATCTTGCATTGTGTATATTTCCAACTAGTACATTTGTGTGTGAGATATTATATAAGTTATAATTTAATAAGGATTGCAAAGTAATCGAATTGTCATCGTTTGTGCCTGTCAATATTATTACAAAGTCTCTTTTATCAAAGTTTTTACATAAATAAATGCATGAGTTTACTATTTCATTCGTAGGTGCATTCGGTTTTATTATAGACAGTACCTTATAGTCAGCTCCTAAAGCTAAAGCGCGTTCACTGCCAGACTGCATAGAAAATAAAGAGAAGCGCGATAACACAACGCTGGTAATTTATTGCGAAAAATGAAGCAATTATTAATTTACATTAAATCTATTGATTGGATTAAAACAATAACGTTATGTTTAGTTGCTTGCGCGTAGAATAATCTGACATAAAATCAGAACGACTACATGTATTAGAATGATTATTGTTGTTAATCTTTTTAAAGAAAGGTTTTTGAGGTACCTTCGTGTTTTTTTTTCGATCGTATCATATTAGTTCAATTACTTAGTCGTATGTTATTAAAAGATTATTTTTGAAAATTGTTAATTAACTTTTGCATATAACTGATGTTTTAGAAAATCAACATTGAAAGGTGAGTTAAAGTAATACGTATCCAATGGAAAATCAATGAAGGTAATTCTTTTTTTTTCTATATAATAAAGAACCACAGTTCATATAGTAATTGATTACAATCTTGCCTGAAAGACTAATAAGCAATTTAACTATAACTCAATATTTTACGAGATTAAAACTAAGTGTAGTCTCAATTTACACTTTTACACAATTTATTCACTGTTTAAACACTACACTAACTCAAATGGTTTAGTTCTCTTTAGCCTACGCACTATGTCCGTGTTGTCTAGCAGCTGGATGTGATAGTTTGAAGAAAAGTAATATTTAAGCTTAAGTGAGAGCAGTGGTGGCCGAGTGGTAACGACCGCGACTTACGAGTTGTAGGTCGTAGCTTCGAACCCAGACAGGCGCTTTACTTTGTATAAATTATTTCATCACCACTGCTCTCAAAACGGTGAAGGAAAACATCGTGAGGAAACCGGCATGTCTTAGAACCAAAAAATCGAAGACATGTGACATCTACCAACCCGCACTGGGCCCGCGTGATGGATTACGACTCCCTCTCACATAGAGGAGGCCTGTGTCCCAGCAGTGGGAACATAATAGGCTGATTATGTATGTATGTATGATATTAATGACAAAATTGAAGTGAAAATTAGCTTATTGCATGAATTTTATCTAATTGCATGAATTTTCGCCTAGGCTTAATGGGGTGCTTAACTGTTGCAAATTACAAGTCAACCTGTATAATTATGATATTGCTATATTTTTTTTCATATTTGGCACAACTTAATATTTACACCAGGACTTAATTAATTGACTAACTACAAAGACTAAAGTAGATTTTCGTGCCGATACGAAGATGAAAATGGTCATGATTGTTATAACTGAACCTAACCTCACCAGGCCTTCATCATTGACCCTTCATCATTGACGTCATTCTCGTGTGTCATGGTTGCCCAGGTATTGAAAAGCTTGTCCAATCTTACCACCACACGTAAATAATGACGCTGAATTATGAAATAGATTTATACATTATATATTTATGTACATATGCTATGTACGTACATAAGTGCGAATGATTCAGACATTCCGGTAGGCGGAAGCAAAATTATTAATGTCTGCAGTAAGCAATCACGTTCTTTTTATTATTTCGCATTTAGCAGCTGCCATTTGCAAAATAATAACTACATGCGAATGTTTTTAGGACCGTACATGAAGACTTGTAGAGGATAGCTGGATGTTGCGTTAAAAATAGATTGTTGACAAACTTAGTGTAGTGAAACGTGCACTAGTTGCTGCTCAATGTGTCTTCATAATCAGCGATCGCACACAATCGATGTATATACAGTCCGGCGTTGGTGAAGAAGCGATTAACTCATCCCCTTGCATAGGTTCGGTCTACTGGGCTACTGCATAGTTGCTAATGCACTGGCGATGTCGTTGTCCTGTTCGGACGCCTTCATCATTTTACGTTCCTATCTCCGCTTCACTCAAAAGAGACCGGTATCACTGGATTGCCCTTGAGAAGTCCTTTCCAACCATATACGATCCTTATATTTTCAATTGGGTTTTTGACGAGTATATGCTGACATTATTTAACACAGCGAAATGACCTCGAAATGGCAGCGCCTCCGCCTCCACCACGCGCAGTCGATAACAGTCCTTTTTTTTTCTGGGGTGGATAATCCTCATGGATGTCCTCCACCGTAGGGTGGGCGATGGGGTCTGTAAGACTCTTACTGACTGAAAACCACCCCGGAGTTCCATCTCACACCTACGCCGGGGTCGCGGGAACATAAGATTCTTGCGCAACCCCGACAGGTGACGAGATCTCTCTCTCCGTTTCCGCAGCCTTCTTCTGCGAGATTACTGTTTCACAAAAGGAAGCCACCACGTCTCAGGACTCCTCGCTTCCGACCATCGAATTCACTACGGTCGACCGTAACAGGTGACTGCCTACTCCTGAGATGAGGGCACGGCGCAGCTCCTCCCAAGCGGCACACTCTGCTTCAGTTGACGCAGTGGTGACACCGCGCGTCCGGCTCCCAGTTTATGCGACACAGATACTTCCCGAAGCATCCATGCGCCAAGAGTACCTGCGTCACCCGAAACGACAGGGAGCCGTGCCTCCTCGCGAGCCAGAGATCGAGCACCGGCCGGACCGCCTCAGTCACAACCTTGACTCAAAAATTCTTTGATTCTTTAGCTATCGAGTGGTGTAATAATAATATGGAGGAAGATGATAGATATATAACTGCAACACTTTCTGTATCCCCCGATTTTGTTATACGAGTAATAAGTTGTTTTTGAATGGTAGGCCATTCACTATGACAGCAAATTTGAAGACGTAGGTATACACTTTAAAAGTCTCCGTGAGTGACGATACTTATTACTAACCAAGGGGTATCATGTTACCCAGTAACTGGGTTGTGGGGGTCAGGTATGCAGACACTCCTTGAAGAATACTGGATCAGGTTTGACTGGAAGCACAACATAGTTCAAAAAAGGCTGGGCAGTTTATGAGCGATGATACTTCAGCCCTGTTACCAACCATTACAATAAGAGCTTTTCTGACTTAGTCCACGTTCGTGGCGGCATTTTTTTCGCGCATCTGATCTTCAACGCACTGCGACTCAACCTAGCGCCGAGAGTTGAAAATCCAATTTAGTGTTTGTTCGACGCGCTAGTACGCACTCTGTTGGATTCTCAATGCAAAGTTCAACACCGAGAGTTGAAAATCAAGTGCGCGAAAATATCCCCGAACGTGGTCTTTGATTATCTCGACACGAGACTAACCTCTTAAGGTACCTACTTTTCATAGCCAGAGGCTAATGACGTACTGAAGCGGAACCAGCCGGCCTTGTCACCGCGCCCTTTGTCAAGTTATCATAACTGGGCCACGTATGTGAACGCTCACAACTAGAGCACTTGAATGAGTTTCGCTCAATGCTGCGGAGGTGTGGCGGTAATGACGCTGAGCTCGTTAACATTACGCCTATAATCCCGAAGTGTTAGGCAGAGGTGTATCCACCTATAGTACGCCCATATGTAAGTCCCATGTAATAGGGAGCGACAATAGCCATCTGCCAAAGAAAAAAACCGGCCAAGTGCGAGTCGGACTCGCGCACCGAGGGTTCTATACAAACCTGTAGGTATCTAGGTAAAAGTTCACACGCGTTCATGAGGAAGCGGGTGGAAAGTTAAAATTATTAAAAATATTTTTATTATATGATATAACAAAAAAAAAAACGGTTATCGCAATTTTTCCTATAACTGTGCTATTTGACGTAGCTTAGTACCAAATTTCAAGATTCAGAGTTCACGGGAAGTACCCTGTAGGTTTTAATTCCCTTGCGAGTGTTGAAAATTTTGCAGCATACACGGCTGTATCTTTTGATTGCGTTGGCGTAGAAGTTTGTTTTTTTCACAGCTCCAAGGGACAGTAGACCTGAGTATTTGATATAAATTCCCGAAGCATGCTGGGGTTAATACAGAAGGAAATAATTCATAATAAAACCATTCGACAAAAGACAAAATTGTTTTCCGTCGTCAAAAAAATCAGGTTACTCAAGTGGAACTGGGCAGGCCATGTCTGCAGGTTGGAAAACAGTCGATGGACCAAATAAGTTACTGAATAGATACCAAGGGAGCAGAGCAGGAGTAGAGGTCGGCCAAGGAAAAGGTGGGAAGACATATTTTGGGAGAAGGGAGGACCACGATGGATGACTAAAGCTACGGACAGGTATCAGTGGAAAAAATGGGGTAGGCCTACGCCAAAGAGGCGAACCGCAACCAAATCTTTTGAAGAAAAACTGAAGATTCTTTGAAGCATCTTTTTAACCGACTTTAAAAAGAAAGAAATTTTCGTCTGTTTTTGAGGTTCCGTAGCCAAATTACACATAGAAACGGAACTCTTATCGTTTCGTTTTGTCCGTCTGTCCGTCCGTATGTCACTCAACCAATTTTCAATTCTCAAAAAAATGAAAAACAGTAGCTGGTTTTGAGTAGTACCTAACAGAAGTCTACTGATCATGGACTGCCAAGAAACCCTACTGTCACGGAATTCTTCAGTAACGAACAGTATCCCTACCTATTATGACTGAGTTATCGTACGATAGGTATTTGATAAATAATGCTAAATTTCAATATAAAGTTGTACAAGATTTTGTTTGGTAGGTTGCAGAGTAAAAAAATAAAAACTTTATACCAAATTCAAAAACAAAACACATCTAAGTGCAGTGAACCTTTATTTTCGGTGTTTTCCTGCCCAAATTAAAGATATTTGCAATTTGTAGTGTTTTTTTATAGAAGTCGAATAATTATATTGTTTTCAATATAGGTTTTATTTAACGGTAGACACATTTTTGAGGGCACCGGTGCCGAAAATCAGAAATCAAAATGGCAACAGACCGGATGACTCTTCCTTTTCAATGGAGGAGTGGCACCAGCACCTTCTCTAAGCGACACATGATTGTTTTCCCACATGCACGCGAACGAAGTCGCAGGCACAGATAGTAAAGAAAAAAAATTCAACAACCTCTAAATACCATAAGTCTAGTACCTACACTACTTGCGATGCCACAAAACATAGGAGTGAAGCTAGCTAGCCGACACGATGTCTCAAGTTTATCATAGCAAGTGCGTAAGACTCCGTCGAACTCAGACACGATCCATCAAGTTAACCATAGCAAATGCGTAAGACTCCGTCGAACTCAGACACGATCCATCAAGTTAACCATAGCGAGTGCGTAAGACTCCGTCGAACTCATGGTGCTAGTATTTTCGAAATCAATTCTAGACGTCAAACGCTGGCGAGGATGTTTTCGATAACAACTCATGGTACTGGATTTTAAAAGAGACTTTGACCTCTAAGTTTGCTTCGGTCTTTCTTCTCAAAATACACAGATAAGAAACGCTGATTTCATCTAGTTTAAAAAATATGATTGACTTGTAAAAGTCTTTGTACAAAACTACTTGGAGAAATAAAATCATATAACATTTAAAATCTGACTCAAAAGTTGCCGCAAATTTGTTGGAAAAAGGGTATCAGGACAATGAAGATTATTTAATTAAGATTATTTAATCTTCGTGACTAAATGATAAGAACCACACGGTTCGGTTGAAGGTTAAGTTATGCTTGACGCGGTTGGATCGTGGATGGGTGACCAAAGTCGAAGTCAAAGCATTTATTTCAAATAGGCCCATAAAAAGGCAGTTTTGAACATCAACATTTACACTAAAAATAGAACTGATTCTAGGCGCCACTTCCAGGCAAGAAACTCCACCGTTACTCTTTTAAAATGTTTTACAATATTTTGTATACATTAATTATATTTTTATATGTGAAGACGATGCACCAAGAATAAAAATACTATACAACAATTGGTGAAAAGAATTAAAAATAAAGCAGAAGCAGATAAATTAATCACGTGATAGGTACATTGTGCTCACATATTTACAAACATTGTAAAAATATATAATTTTCCTAAAATATTAACTAGGAATAAGTCAGTGTGTGAGTAAAGTAAAAATAACCAAATGTACAATACAATAAGAAAATAGTATGATTTTGTCTAGCCTCTAGATTGTCCTATGGAGCAGGACCAGCATGTTTCCAAGCAATCTTATCTAGTATATAATCCTCTAATTTGAATTATGCTTGTTTACAAAGAGTTTTTTTAACATGAGTTTTAAACTTTCTTTCATTTAATTGCAATAAGTATATCAAAAGGTATTTTGTTGTAACATTTAACACAGTACCCCATAAAAGATGTATGTAGATGTGTTAGATAGTCTGAAAAATGGTTGATCTGTTTCATTTTTATTATGTCTATCACTTATTTTATTAAATAGATGCAGATTTTTTCTTACATAAATAATATTTTCATAAATGAACTGGCAAGGTACCGTCATTATATTAATCTTCTTAAATAGTTCCCAAAGAGATTCGCGGCGACGTAGATTATAAATGGCTCTGGCAGCTCTCTTTTGCAAAAGACCATCCATTACATATCAAGACCTCTCCGTGCCTCGGAAAGTACGTTAAGCCTTTGGTCCCGCCGTCTTTCGTTGATCTTTAGCAGTCGTTACAGATAGTCATAAGCCCAAAAATCTGACAACCAGTCTTATCATAATCAGTCTTATCAAGGGAATCGAATTACCCAGTAACTGAGTGTGATTGACAACTTTATGAACAGCATCTTTCTCAGCAGCCTTGAACTTACCCGTAAGATATATAAAGGAAATAGCAACGAATCCTGAAAACAAGTTGCAGTGATTACCGTTCTTATATACTTAAGATTCCTTGATGCAAAAAAATCTTTAGAAGGTCGACTAGGTCCGGTTTTCCATCAATGCGTCACAGTGTGTGTAACATTCTTGCATTTCTACCATAGTAAAGCAAGTACTACTTACATATTCATAGCAGTCACTAATAGAATGATCCCACTTGGTAATGAAAACTTGTTTGTGGCTTGAATTGTATAGTAGACTAGCTGTTGCCCGCGAATTTGTAAGCGATCCAGGATGAAAAGTAGCTTGTGTCCTTGCTCAGGTCATGGTCTATCTGTGTGCCAAATTTCATCTTAATCCGTTCAGTCATTTTGGCGTGTAAGCGTAACAAACAAACCAGCTCACTTTCACATTTACAATTTGAGTCACTATAATTTTTTTTTCTCAGTAAATTTTTGTGACATGGTAGGTATAGTTCGTCACTTATTAGAACAATTAAAGAAAGATACAAATACTTAATGAGAAAAAAAACAATATTAAACTAAATTACATACCTAATATTAGTCAAGATTTAAATTAAGTATGTGAATTTTCCGAGTATGAAAAATGTTAATTATGGGAATTGATTTTCTTTCTGTAATTGTACAAACACATTTTACAAGTCAATCATACTGTTGAAAACAAGATGAGATCAGCGTTTCTTATCCGACTACTCCGAGAAGAAAGGCTGAAAAAAACTCGAGAGGTGCCTGAAAACGTAGTCAAAATGTTCTAAAATCGTAAGCACTGACCGTCCTTTCTTTGTGAGAAAATCGTCCTCCATCCTACCAAAAATTTGTGTTGTAAGTGAGGCTCAAAAGCACAGCAGAAAGAGGTTTTCAAGTAATCCCACGAATTAATATCTAATAAAAGCTTATTGTCCACTTGAAGGTCACAATTGTCCGGTTGTGTTCCGACTGTGCGTCACTTTAAAGCAAGTACTCCGTTTGTCAATCTTTGACTTCGCAAGGTCGTGATCTACAATCTGGTCCATTTAATATAATTATTATCTAATAATAGACGCGTAGTTTGGTTCTATTGATTTTTTGTCCTGAATTTATCGATGGTGCATTATCACTAGTGCTGGTGTTTTTCTCGTCGTGGTCAGAAAGGATTTTTGTCATGGTACGGCGCTTGATTTTTTATAGACAGAAGAGAATGCCTACGTATTCTCAAAATCTATATTGTCGCTGTTTCACTTACTTCTTTAAAATGGTAAATAAAAAGAAGAAAAAGAACAGAACAAAACAAATATTTGAAAGAGAGAAGTAGACAGTTAAGAAGACTATGCGACATGAAATAGGTAGTCATTCAATAGGGTCATTTGAACCTAGAGGGTTGTTGATGATTTTAATGATTATTATTCTATAAATACTTATTTGTTACGGTCGCTAATCATATCGTGTCCTGGCGCTTCCCCCTTAGAGCAGAATATTGTTTATCTTTCCATTTGAATGTTATTAAAAATACAGACAAAGAAAACTGGAAAAAACTTCTTCCATTATTCACTTTGGCAAGGTCGGGGACATAAACCCGGTAAAAAATCTTTCTCCCGAAATATTTTCAGTTATTATTATGCCTAGTAGGTAAGTCTAGACATTATTCGTTCATTCAGGTGTCCCTACGTGTGTGCGTCTAGTTCTCACGCCCCGTCACCTTAGTTTTTGCCGATAACTTCGATTAAATCGTGATCCATTGAGCCACATTCGTGCTGCTAGTTTTTGTCAAAAAAATAGTTGCCATTTTATTGGTTTCCTTGTACCTACGGGATTAACTTCGTAGTATGACTGGCTTTTCTTTAATTGTGATAATATCTGATACAGGCCATTGCACTCAATTGGAGTTCATAGAATGATAAATCTAAGATCAACGGAATTTCCATTGATTGTTTTTTTTCCTTTTTCTTTCCTACTACATTACCTTTTATATCTGAGTCTGGATTTGTGACTGGGTGATGGCAATATGAACGACTCCTATAACTCTGCCTACCCCTTAGGTGTCTTCGGGATTATAAGCGTAGTACGTTCTAAGTATAAAAAAAAACAAAGTCACACCATTTAAAATTCAAGAACGGCTGAACTTGTCCCAGCCCCGAAAAGAAGAATAACTTTTAAAATATAGGAAACATACATGAAAATAATAATTACAAAGATAATATTCTGAGGCGGTATTCAAGTTCGAAGGGTCAGCTATAGTAAGTAATATCTAAAACAAATTTAACGTTCGATAGGTTTTCCCTAAACCTAAACAATCTACTATCTCCACTTCTAGCATTCGCAAATTAAAAACAAAACGAAAACGTCCATCATCAGCCTTGGACATCGCTATATAACAAAAACCTTATTGTCTTAATATCAGACTACCTTATTTATATGTAATTGACCGTAATTATTATGAAAAAGATTATTCTGCATCCAACAAAGGACTTAAATATCAATTACCGTATTGTCTGTAAAAATTAAGGCCGCTGAGTTAAATAACTAGCCGCCACTACTGGTTCTTACCAAAAATAAACGTATTATAAATTGTATACAATTATGCAGCTTAGAAACAAAATGTAGAAATTGGCGCCAAAATTAGCGACCGCAAAGACACATGTCAAACAAAACAAACGAAGGCAACGGCCATTGGTTATTCAACCAGTAAAATGTTACGATAACGTGCTGCGTTCCGAAACCGAATCGAATAACTTTGCCGCGGGCCGCATCGCAAATGAAACAGTACAAACTTACAACTACACTCACAAAACCACAAAATAAACCTTATCACGTCGCGTTAAATGTCGTTTTACAGCAAAAAGACAATGTTTATCGACATTGTTGCTTTACATGCAAGTTGCCTCAATGTATGACTTGTTCCAGATATGTCAAGGACTGTTGTTTTGTAAAAATACTTTCTTTCAATACTTATCTTTGCAAATACGCCGATGAAATCTCCAATGGATTTTGTTTTTTTCCACTGCATGCAAAGAATAATGAAACGCTTTTGATTCATCAGGTTACCTACAGGTAGGGAGGGGGATCGATGATTACAATAATGATGTCTTCGGTTTATTCGATCCTCCTTTTTGTATGGCTGTTTTATTTACGCACATATTAAACCATTATCCTCATGGTACATAATTATGCGCAGCGCGCTATTGAGCGGGCTATGCTTGGAGTTTCTTTGAAGGATAAAATCAGGAATGAAGTTATCCGTAAAAGAACTGGAATTACCGACATAGCTTGCAGAGTAAGCAAACTGAAGTGGCAGTGGGCTGGCCATGTTTATCGAAGGACCGATGGCCGGGGAAGTAGACGAGTCCTGGACTGGAGACCGCGTATCGGCAAGCGTAAGCACCCAGCTAGATGGACCGATGACCTTAAGAAGCTGGCTGGAACAGACTGGATGCGGAAGACAGAGGACAGGATGTTGTGGCGAAGACTGGGAGAGGCCTATGTCCAGCAGTGGACGGCGAAAGGCTGAGTTGAGAAAATGATGCATTCAATGATGATAGACTCTTGCTTAGAAGTAACGTATTCAGTCGTGACCCAGATACCACGAAAAACAAATACGGAGGCATGAAGTAAAGACCTCTAAATCTTTATTAATCTTTCAAAAAAGAAAGAAACAAAACACATCATTTCATTCTACTATTCCAGCTAAAGACCAAGCCGATCCAAAGCCAAGACCCCTCCGTGCCTCGGAAAGCAAGTTAAGCCGTTCGTCCCGTCAGCCGTTGTCATTCGTGGATCTTTGAGAGTCGTAGGTACTGGGTCATCAGAAGCCCGAAAGTCTGACAACCAGTCTTACCAAGGGGTATCGTGTTACCTAGTAACTGGGATGTGAACGTCATATAAGCAGTCGCTCTATGTAAAATACTGGTACTCAGCTGTATCCGGAAAAGGCTAGGCAGGTATTGATGGCTTTCATTCACAGATTACCGTCACTGTATAAATATGGACAGTACGGAAACTACGAACAAACATTCGAAACAGTACACTCACACAGAGAACGACGAGACCAAAGCGAACGTCGCGGTGCTCTCATGTACGAGGTCATGTCGTTAATGAAGACAAAATTAAAATCCATGATGGCGGCTGCGAGAATTTGCAAACAATTCATAATGGGTGTCGTTTTCACGGTTATCGAGGGTACTGAAGCCAATAGTGAGGTCAAATTGAAAATCCAAGATGGCGGCTGCAAAAAAAACTAATTTTTCGTGTTGGGAGTCGTTTTCATGGCTTTCAAGGGTGCTGAAACCGATAGTGAAGTCAAAATGTAAATCCAAGATGGCGCTTGCTTACTTTTTTTTTTGTCATGTCTGTCGTTTTTATAGTTTTCAAGGGTGCTAAGGCCGATAGTGAGGTCAAAATGTAAATTCAATCCATGGCAACTTTGAAAACTAGGAGAACGACACCGTTGACGAAAATTTTAAAAAAAATTGCAACCACAATCTTGGATTTTTATTTTGACTTCACTATCGGTTTCAGCACTCTTGAAAACTATGAAAACAACAACATCCATATCAAAAAAATTGCATATATGAACGCTTTTTCGGGTGACAATATCTAGCAGTTGACTCCCGCCGCAAGCCGCGTTAAAGAACTTCGTTCCAAAAATACACTTTTTAATTTTACAAACATTATGAGTGACATCCCTTAACGCTCCAATGGAGCGTAGGTAATTATTTTAACGAATAGGCCTAGTTTCGTTAGAAAAACTTTACACCACAGCTTAAAGATCCAAAATACGGATTTTTTGGGTTCCGGACGTCCTGATGAAAAACGGAACCCTTATAAAATCACTCGTGTGTTTGTCTGTCTGTCCGTCAGCCGAAGCCAATGTGCTCCGTTATCTACTGGACTAATTAAAGTTGATTTTTGGTACACATTTGCATTACTGTGACCCAAACACATTCGTATAACGTAAATAAACGAATTTTCAATATAGGTGACCATATTCAATATTCGTTTATTCACTAGGAAAACTATAATTTGGTATCTTGGAACTAATCTGATGATGGAGCCAAGAGGTGATTAGTGAAACTCGAAGCCACTGAATGGCTTCTAGTCAACCGCCCGAGTTTGACCTTATGTGATTCATTTTGACGAGTCCAATTAATTGGGCTTAGTAACGAGGGTCTGAGGATGGTGCCAAGACGTGATAGTGGAACTCTTAAGTGGCTTCTAGTAAACCGGTCAAGTCATAACTTCGTTGACTTCAGACTTATCATCTTAATGAAGAATATACTAGACCAAAAAGAAAAAAAAAATACGTGCTTTAAAAAAAACACGCTTTTAATAAGCACTTTAGCATATAATAAGTTAGTTAGTAATAACTAACTTATTATTTTACATTTTTTTAAAACCTACATATTTTTTCGTTGGCTATGAAGAAAGTAACAGCTGACGAGCAAAAAATACCTTTTAACCCGACTATGCTAGGAGTACAATATCACCGTTAACATAAAAATAAATAGAGCACCCTACAAAAAGAAATGAAATCCTACCAAAAACGTTTCATGTAAAGTAGGCCGCCAAGACTTTTCACTGTTAAAAAGTTATCAGGTTTAATGTACAGCCAAGCCCCTAACTCTACAAGGCCTTAATTTAATATCTTGGTCAAAATGTATGGCTTGTGACCAGTGACTTTATTTCTTACTAAACACCCATAGTAGTCTCTTTGCGACGGCCGCGGAACGGATGTAGAGGTATGCCTTGTAGAATTAGGGGCTTGGCTATTCATTAGATCGAATACCTTTTTAACAATGAAAGCGATGTAAGTCTCGGCAACCTTCTTTACGTGAAATGTTTTGGTGGGTAACATCGTCGTACGGAACCCTCTCCAAGCGAGTTCAGCTCGCACTTGACCGGATTTTTTTACTTCGATTTTGAGTAAAACTGCAGTTAATATCTTTTGCGAAAAAACTGCATTGCAGACTTTTTTTAAATATACCTCGTCTCCAAACGCCAAAAAAAAAAAAAAGGAGTTCCAGTTGTTTCAAGTTTCAACCGACATCTGTTAAAAACGAGAGAGCATTCTCCTTGTCCGGTGGCATTCATACAAAAATCACAAACACATTGCTTTTTGTACTGATACATCTAGCATAGTATAGCATAATCAGCCTATAACGTTCCCACTGCTGGGACACAGGCCTCCTCTCTATGAGAGGTAGTGAGCCGTAATCCACCACGCGGGCTCAGTGCGGGTTGGTAGATGTCACATGTCTTCGAATTTTTGGTTCTAGGACATGCCGGTTTCTGATACATCTGCTGGCCCAAAATTAACTCGATTCTAATTCCCGGGACTTTGGTCGTGGATTGTCGCGTAGACTTTGAGACTGTCGAGACTTCCCAAACCCTAATGTACACTTGACTTTTTAATGGTGTCTAGCGCCACTGCTGGGTTTAACATACATACATACATAATCGGCCTATTATGTTCCCACTGCTGGGACACAGGCCTCCTCTATGTGAGAGGGAGCGGGCCGTAATCCACCACGCGGGCTTAGTGGTGGTTGGTAGATGTCACATGTCTTCGAACTTTTGGTTCTTAGGCATGCCGGCCGGTTTCCTCACGATGTTTTCCTTCACCGTTTTGAGAGCAGTGGTGATGAAATTATTTACACAAAGTAAAGCGCCATGGTTCAAACCAACGACCTACAACTCGTAAGACGCGGCCGTTACCACTGGGCCACCGCTGCTCTCTGGGTTTTGGTAACACAACATAGACATAAATTCCTAAAAGTCTAAACTAACACACTCCAATTCTTTACAAAATCACACAACCTTATTAAACGACTCAATTCATCTCTTGAACACTATCTCTAAGCGTACAGAGGTGATGCGTGTGCGAACTGTTCACACAACGGATGTTGCGGTACAAAGAATGGGCACCTATTTGTCTAAGATGAGACGCTCTCCTTTCACACATGAAACAGTAAATCTTTATTTCCAGTCTTACCAATGTTGGGGAAGTATCATTATTTTATATTACTTCATTTACCGACAGACTTCTGTAAGAGAGAAGAGGGAATTCATAAACGGAACACAGTGCACTCGTATAAGATTCTTCATTTGCCATATCCTAATTATGAACGGTTACAGTACTTCTCATGGACCGACTGCCTGTCTGGGTTCAACAACTTAATAACTAGGTAACATGATACTCCTTGGTAAGACTGGTTGGCGGACTTGAGCTTTCCCCTTGATACAGTACCTATTGAAAATAATACTGGATGATGTGCAATATATTTATGATGAGTTAGGTATGCTCGTGAACGGGTGCTGCTTGTGGTGACCAGTCGTCTTGCTGACCATAGTTTGTTTATTTATTTATTAAAACTTTATGCACAAGTAAAAAATACTGTACAAAGGCGGACTTAATGCCTGAGGCATTTTCTACCAGTCAACCTTAGGGTGATGCAGGGACAAAACATGGCAGGTGCAACAAAGAAGATAGATAACTCGAAAAAGAATACACTACTAAAACATAAATACTTAAATACATACATATAAAACAAAATAAACTTAGTCAGGAGAAATAACGATAGGTAGATGAGATGATTTAACAAACTTCTCACGAATATGTTCACGAGCCTTCACTTTGAAAGATAACCGATTGGTTGCCATCCTGATGTTCAGAGGGAGCGAATTCCAATGAAAGACCGCCTGGACAAAGAAAGAAGGGTGAATAAAACCAGAGCGGTGAGAAAGACATCGTAGAAGACGATTGTTGGTGGAACGAAGATTTTTACTATGAGTAGAGCAGAAGTATACGAGTAGAACATGGGGGGTCAGATAAGAAGGAGTAGTAGGTTTGTCGAGTATAGAATATAACATAGACAGAGCCCTCAACTCTCTACGCTGACGTATGGGTAACCATATTAAAAGCAATCGGTGAGCAGAGACATGATCATACTTACGTAGATTGAAGACAATTCGAATGCAGTTATTTAGAAGGCGGTCAAGTTTATTGAGGAGATCTGCATTCAGGTCATAGTAACACACATCACCATATTCTATTATGGGAAATATTAGGGACTGTACAAGCATAGCCTTTATGTGTGATGGGAGGAGGTTTTTAACCGATAGAGCGACCGCAACGTTCCGGTGACTTTTTTACTAACAGTCGTGACCTGCTTTCGCCAGTCAAGACATGTGTCGACATGCATACCAAGATCCTTAACATCGGAGCTAAACGGGATGACGGAGTTATCAAACATTACAGGTGGTACAGTAACGCCTTTTACTTTCCTCATACTGTAGGGGCTCCCTACAATGATAGCCTGACACTTCGTAGGGTTTACTGCCACCCCAAATCTATCAGACCAGTTTTTAACTACACTTAAATCCCGGTTAAGCTGCTCAATCGCATAGGATATGTTGTCCACACTTGCCTGGTAGTAAAGCTGCAAATCGTCAGCATAAAGATGATACACAACCCGAAGTTCGGTGGTAATAAGATTAATAAAAATGGAGAACAAAAGAGGAGATAATATACCGCCTTGAGGGACGCCAGCTGCAAGATCACACCAACTCGACGAAGAGTCTCTAGCACGAACTGACTGCTGACCCCCCTTATTGTAATTGTTCTGTTTATTTATCATTTGTGTGTACTTAATCCAGCATTGCATATGTAAACTGACACGCCCTTTATGCCTGGAGGCTTCTATTTAGGTATTAAGTTTTTATAAAAAAAAATGTTTGCCTGATTTTCATTGTATTTGTTGGTATATTGGCGTGGCTAGCTGACTTAAGGCAGATTATTCAATTTGATTTTCTGTGTCTCGTTATGTGTATTACTTTGCAAATCTAATTTTTATAGAATCAAGTTCTTTCTAACTGAACACACAGCTGTGCTGGCTGCTGTGGAGTTTGTTGCTCCACTTCTTCTTTCCAGCTAAAGCAATAGAAGGTGGTAAAGTGCGGGCATTTTGGGGGACTGCCTTATGTAATTTTGACGTTCGAAAAGTGCTGATTCAAGGCCTTATTTGAACAAATGACTTTTGATTTTATGATGATGGTTTAAAAGTTAACTGAACCACTTTAAGCATCAGGGTAATATAGGTAAGTTCGTGGATGGGTGGCCATCTATTACATTTCGAGGCACGGAGAGGTCCGTGACTCGAAAAGCACGTTAAGCCTTTGGTCCGGCTGTCATTCGTAGATCTTTGACAGTCGTTACGATTAGTGAGAAGCCCAAAAGTCATACGACCAGTCCTTAGTAAGACTGGACTGGTATCGTGTGTGTGTGTGTTAGATAGGTAGTCCCACCATGAAAAATACTTGGGAAAAACCTGGGCAGATAGATTGGGAATATAGGTTAGTAACAACCTTATTTAGCCGAAAGACGTCCGACTTCTGAACATAGACCTCCCCTATGCATCGCCACATCGACTGGTCCTTGGCTTCTTGCATTCAGCAGATTCCTGTTACCTTCATCAAGCCAGCACGCAAGTGAAGTTTTCTAATGAGACCTTGTAGTGTAGCCAGTATTTGCCATCTTTCTAAGTAAATCTTAGATAACAATGGCGTTATTTACAACAGTGACAAAAAATATCTGCACTTCACACACAGCAAGAGTCGATCGATTTTTTTCTCGTCTCTGAGACCAATCAATGATCACAGTGTATTGTTTTTAGCAGAAGTAGAAGGACGTTGTTATTAATTCTATCGACGTATATTGTGCACAAATAAAACCTCATTTACGCAATACAATGACATCGTTGGTCACCGTAACATTGTAGGTCATAAGTAGCAACGCACTTAAAGTGTTTCAAAGTCCAATTGCTTCATTCGTGTACAGTTCGCGCAAAACTTTATGTAGTCTCAGAAGTTGCACGCGAGTGGCTGCAAAATGACCTAAAAGCTAATTATTTTGATGATAAACAAATCAATGCTGTAGGTAGGCTTAAAGTACTATAAAAAAAATCACATCTATAATAATGATTATGCACTCAACCGTACCATGCCCGGTTTCGTACTCGGGTCTTCGTTCAGAGAGCTCAAGTTTTGTGCGAACTCTACAAGCTGTACATCCTTCAAATATTATTAGTAGTCAGTCGATGTATCTTGAAAAAAGATTAGCAAACATTTGCTACAAACCAACATACCTACTTAACTATGTATTTGTCGTCGACGTTATCTCGATTTAAATGATCTTTAACTAAATGTTGATTTAATTAGTTATTAATCTTTTTCTGCATGTAAAACTTCTTTCAAGAAAACCTTGACAGAAGCACATTAAAAACGAAAACGAACGTCACTGCTTTAAAATGTCACCAAACGAAGCGTGAACTAAATTCTACCCAAACTATAGTTAAATTAATAAAAATCCGCCCACAGCCTTACAAACGATTTAATGGCAATCTAAGCTGCCATAAAAATAGGAATGTTAATCTGATTTCGTACAGTCATGTGACTAAGATGAATGAAACTGAACCAGACCATGGGACCGAAATCAGAAGCGTGGAACTTCTGCTGTTCTGGACAAAACGATGCATGCAAGAAACACTTAAGTAAGATGGCGAAGAAATGGCTGCGCTCGGACAGGAAGGACAAGTGGAACACTGGCTCAGCTCAGCTGTCCACTGTGGTCGCTATGACAGGCGCTCTGGTCGTCATCGCTATAGTCATTAGATCTCTGTACTTGATGTTTATCAAACCGGACACTGCTTAGATCCGCGGTTAATGATGGGTAACTCGAATTTATTAGAAGTTGTGAATGTCAGTAGTTAGTTCATTGTATGTGTAACAAGTGCAAGACTCTCCTAGTTCCTGGATCGCCGCAAAAAAAAATCTCTTCAATTCTCCCCTGGCAGCCCACACCCATTTGTCATTCACTCCATCGTCATTCATGGGTTAGCAATAACATGTCATTCATCAGAATGACATGTTATTGCTAACCCAATCCATTCATCTTTTTTATGGTCTCTCTCTCCATCCACGCACATTTATTTTCATCCCCCTTCATTAAAGACAAGAGATCCTCTTTAAACTTTTCTGTCGCCACGTTCAATGAATATTCTTTGTTTCAGAATATGAGCAATTTGACGAAGAGTACTAAATGATCGGATTTCGCCAACCAAAGCAAAGGAACCTTAGACGCAAAGGAGGTAGCAAATATGGCGTGTACGGCGTGTCTAAGATCCAGCTGGGCAGCAATGTCTTTGTCATCAGCGGGCTGCTTCTATTTTGTCATTAATTTCGGCTTGCGTACCTTGTACCTCAAATACAAAACACAGACACTCTTATGATAGCACCGAGCTGCGTCAGTATGCACTGTTTTTTATGACATACATTTTGGATTCTTGTTGTGCGTTTCACTTCACCATCAGCCTACAGCAGTGCTGGACATAGGCCTCTTCAACTGCATGTCATTCAGCTCGATTCTCTGTAACTCTGTTGTGCGTTTTACTTCTGATATCAAACCAAAATCAAAATATTTTATTTCGTATTTAAACCTACATGGACACTTGTGAACCTTAGAAGCTAGGTTCACGGTTCCAATAGTAATAGTCGTTTCATAGGGAGCCGGCAAGAAACTCCACGCTTACTTTTTTATTATTATTGGCTTTTACATAATTTCTGAATTAAAAGGTATATTCAAATTTATTAGGTATAGGAGGACAGTGTAGGTCTGTCAACAACTACCAAGTACCTCTGTCATGATGTGATTACAACCTCTTCACGAGCGCGACTTGATGTAACTTCCTATATAATATACAGTACATAGTTTCAGTTTCATAAATAGTTCGGCTTTGTAGCCATCTACGCGGAGTGCACAAGTGTGTGCGCAGACACTACTCTTTCCTCACTCTCATATGTAGATGGGACGGCAATCCGACTGCCACGGGGGAATCACACCGCCAACTTCAAAGCTACTACTAAGAAATTCCTTAAGGGAAAACCTAATAAGAAAGAACGAAACATGCGTTTATTGGCATTATAACACAAAAAAAATTACATCTTAAAAATAAAAAAATAAACGGAAAACAATGATAGTACGTTAATGCAAAAAGGGCCTCAGCTCAGCATAATGTCAGGTGACAACACAAGGTAACACATTAACATAACACACACACACATTGCCCGACCTAGTAATCGAACCCAGAGGCCCTATTATGAACTCTTATTTCCAGGCAGTTTACGGCGTAAACAGAACTGCCTTGCAATTTCGAATTTTAAACTTGTCAAACAAGCTAGTCAGCGGTCACGTGACACCCTGGCCGACTTCTGGCCGAATATTGCCTGGCAATACTGTACTACGAACGTACTTTTGACATTTCTTTTCATATTTAAACTGTGAAAAGTAACCTCACAATTCATTCAATTTACTCTGCTTCAGAGGCCGTAATATAGTACTCTTTGTTCAGAGGAGCTTTTATTAAATTCTTTTGGGTTTATTTGGCGAAATTATTTAAGTGTCATAAAAATAAAGAAATAAAATATCATGTATGAGGAAAAATTTACTGTTTCAGTTCCTGGAAAGTGACTTTTCTCAAATTGCACATAATCTATGTCGAACGCATTATATTGATCAAGAAGCCGTCTTTGGGCTTCTTGATCAATATAATGCGTTCGACATAGATTATGTGCAATTTATTCAACGATATCAACTTAGCAAAGATTTGGTACTGAACCATTATGAAGAGCTGAGGTCTCACATGTGATGAGACGTGTGATCCCACACAAGGCTATAAGAATAGTAAAATACACTTTCCAATATACAAATGAAAGGATAATAAACGTGTCATTGAAATCCTTAGAACGGCCTTTCCTTTTGGTGTTCACCTTTAACCCAAAACGGGCCTGCAAAATCCACGGATTTATCAGTAAAGACTAGGGTAGTTGTTTTTATTACGAATCAACTTTACGTAAAGTTTTAACTGAACATTATTCTGATTTAATTTTTTGGTAGCATTATCATAGTATGCTTCTTGCTCCTACCAACGCACAACTGGTGATGTTCTCAGTCAATGTCAATTCAATACGTTATTTCAATTTAACCGTAACTCACCAATAAATATTTAATTGTGTTTCTGAACGTTACGTCAGAGAATTACAAGCCAGCCATATACAAATTACCCAGCGTGAAGTCGCTCAGAACTAGGAATGTCATAATACGAATTTTAACCAGCTAGTGAAATGAACTTGCCTGGTTTTTTGAAAGTTCGTAATAGTCGAGGACCCCTTACCAGTCTTACCAGTCGCGCTTGCGACCACGACACCAACGGAGCCATCGGGGCTTTGCTGCGGAGCTTCGGATCTGTCAGGTAGGTTCCAATTTCAAAATTTCCCGCCACATTGTTTACGAGCTAATTTAAATTATCGTGTCTCATTAAAAAAATGATCTGCGCCGGGAACATTTTCGCGCTATGATTTTTTACGATTTAGGTAGTCGACTGAAACCCGACGAATCGTACGATAGACTTCAAATTGCATTCATGGATGAAGTCTATCGTCTATAGGTCCTTCTAAGGCAACCGTGTATCGTTGGTATAACGAATTCAAGCACGGTCGACTAACTTTGGGGGATGAAGAAAGAAGAAAACGTGCTAGCAGTAAAAAGCAATCCAAGATATAAGGCGAGCTACGTATCAAGAGATTCAGCACATACTGCAGGTTGGATCGAGAAGCCTTCACGAAGTTCTGCACGCGCATCTTTGCTTGAGGAGAATAGTTTCACGCTGGGTTCCGCACAACCTCACTGATAAACATATTTGAAGCAGGCTTGTCTCGGCGTGTTTACGACATCATTACAAGTGATGTTGCTTCTTACTCAAAAATTTTTAAGAACACTTGTAAGGCTGCTAAAGCCTTATACATTAGCAACAAGGTAAAATCAGCAGACAATAAAATAAAGACGGTTTGGAAAATTATCAATAATGAAACGAACAGGATCAAAAAGCAAAATTCTGATTACACACTGGAGACGTCACGTGGTCTCATTTGCGATAACAAAAAAGTTGCTCAGGAATTTGTGAATTTCTTTACCAGTGTCCCACTAAAAACCACTGAAATCTTAAATTCTTCGCCCTCGCGTGCTTTTGATTTAATGAGGGCGAATGTTTCTGCCTGCCCGATTGAATTTAACTTTAAGCATATTAACCCCTTAACAGTAATAAAATCTTTTAAGCAAATCAAGATCAAATTGACCGAAGATCTTTGGGGAATGTCTATTAAAGTCTGTACCTCCATAATTGAAACTATAGCACCTTACTTAGCCTTAATATTTAATTTGTGTGTGGATCAAGGAGTCTTCCCGGATCTAATGAAATACAGTAAGGTAATACCACTTTTCAAATCCGGGGACAGTAAAGACACTAATAATTATAGACCTGTGTCCGTGTTGCCGGTTTTCAGCAAGGTTTTTGAAAAGATAATACTTAATCAGATGCTCAATCATTTTAATACTAATAAAATCCTTCACGAGCAACAGTATGGTTTCACCAAAGGGCGTTGTACGACCGACGCTGGTGTTACCTTATTAAAACATATTTTTAACGCGTGGGAAGAGGCTCAAGACGCCATAGGAATCTTTTGTGACCTCTCCAAGGCATTTGATTGCGTCGATCACGAAACCCTGCTTTTGAAACTTGAGCATTACGGACTTGGAAAACTTGCGCTCAGTTTAATAAAATCTTATTTAAATGATAGACAACAGCAAGTTCAAATAAATGGTGTCAATTCACTTGGTTTAAAGGTAAAAATAGGTGTTCCACAAGGCTCGATATTGGGTCCTTTCATCTTTTTAGTATATATTAATGACCTACTCCATTTATTAATAAATCAACCACAAATAGTGTTATTTGCTGACGATACTTCCTTAATTTTTAAGGTAGATAGACGTGCTTCAAATTTTGACGACGTAAATAACGCCCTACTGCTGGTCCAAAATTGGTTCACGGGTAATAATTTAGTACTAAATGGAAATAAAACTAAGTGTATAAGATTTTCTTTACCAAACGTCAAGAGTAGTGATTGTGAGATAGTATTGAATCAAGAGAAGCTAGAATTCGTCGATAAAACGGTTTTCTTGGGGATCACGCTCGACTCAAGGCTACGATGGGGTCCTCATTTAACATCTCTAGCAGGACGGCTAAGTTCAGCAGCTTACGCTGTCAGAAAAATCCGTCAATTTACTGATGTAGATACCGCGAGGCTGGTCTATTTTAGTTACTTTCATAGTATCATGTCTTACGGTATTTTACTTTGGGGACGGGCTGCAGACATCGAGTCTATTTTTATTCTGCAGAAAAGAGCCATCAGAGCCATATATAATCTCCGCAGGCGCGATTCTCTAAGGGAATTGTTTAAGGATATTAACATCATGACTGTACCTTGTCAATACATCTATGAAAACATCATGTACGTAAGAAAAAATTTACATCTTTACAGTAAAAGAGGTGAAAGACATCATTATAGTACTAGAAATCGGGACCTATTAGTTCAACCAGGTTTCAGACTGGCTAAAGTAGACTCATCTTTCATGGGGTACTGTCTAAAATGTTATAATAAAATACCTCCCCACATACTTCAACTGAATGAGACAAAATTCAAATCCTTTGTCAAACGCACACTATTCAGGCAGGCATATTATAGGTTGGAGGACTACATAACTGATAAAAATGCCTGGCTTAATGCCGGTCCTGCTCCACACCACAACTAATTAATTGACATTCGAATCACTGTTGAAGCTGCTGAAGATAGTAAGAATTTATTTGCATTATATAAACTCAATCTCCTTTTTATTATATAGATGCATTGCACAGATGTGAGTACTTTGTACTATAGAGCTACCATTTACCGGATAATGTCATAGATTGACTTGAATGTGCCTTGGCGGCTGATAGTATGTCATGCTCACTCAAATGTCTCGCTGACGGTGGCGCGTGTGTCGGATCATTTAGCTCCCTTCAAAATGGTTGAGCTGAATGGTGCTGATCCATGCGTCATGTTCGTGAACGGGCGCCGTCAGTTGGGACTGGTCATCTCTTAGCTGCCAGGGCTTATTTTAATAATTAATTAGCTGGATTGTTTTTAATTATGTTTTGATGCACTCTGGACGCTTTTAACGTGTACGGTTTTTTGTACATCGTTCTCACTTATAGTGAACAACATTAATCGATGTAACTAAGATATATGTAAAAACATTATTATTTAAAAGAGTGTCCATGGAGTTTCTTGCCCGTTCTTCTCCATAGGTACCTACTACGCTTTGGAATGGGCAACTAGCTTCATATTTCTGACTGACCGACTCCTTGACAATTCAAAAGTGCCTGTAAATGGTTTAATTGAAATAAATGATTTGAGTTTGAGTTTGAGTTTGAGTTTGATGAGTCTTGGATGTGTCAATACAATCCAGAAAAAGTGAAGCGATCCAAATACTGCTCCACACACACCGCGCTCAAAACGAGGGACTTCCTGGACAGCTGCTGGTCAAACTTCTGGATCAGCCTCCTTTCAGCCCTGACCTAGCCGTGTGACTTCTTTTATACCCGAAAAAAAAACTGATTAAAGGTATACAATTTTCGTCGCCGGAAGATGCGCTGTCAGCGTTCGAGCAGGCTGTAGACGAGGTGTCTACGGCGGACTGGAAAAAGTGTTTCGAAAACTGGTTCTAGTAGAGAGTACTTTGAAAGAATTTAATAAAACAATATTTACATAGAACATTTATTTTTACTATCGCAAAACTTTCTTGAGTCTCCCACGTAATACGATTGATATCACAAAGTCGTATCGTGAAGCCGCGTCGTTCCTGTGTAGTGGAGGCTTAACGAAATGAGGAATTTGGACATGCAGGTGCATAAATGGCTACGTTGGGCCTTCTCCACAATGATGCAGAGTTTCCAAGTTTTCCAACCTAGTGCGGGGCAGACCCTGGACAAATGCTATCTATATATATAGGCCCCAAACTAGACAACCCTGTATCTTGGGCACCAATAGGGTACTTTTATTTTAAAACATGTTTGGTAATAAAAGGAAATAAGTTTACTTAAAAATACGAAAAGAAAAAACTAACCAACATAATTAAAGAAAACATAACAAACAAATCCAGAAATAAAAAGAATATAATTTTTCTAAAATTAGAAAAAAACCCTATTATTTGAATGCGTGTGGGTGTGTGATCATGTGAGGGTGACTTTGATGGGTGTTTAAGCGTGAGTATACATATGTGTGTGGTACGAACGTATGTGTGCAAAAATTATTATACCACTTTATTAACCTTTTCTGCTTCGTCATAAGACAAGTTTAGTAACCAGGATGTTAGTATTTTTTTGTAGTTGCGAGTGCAATTCCTTATATTGCACTGTCTGATCACCGCGTTATAGGCGCAGAAAATGTGGGAGTCTTTGGGCATACGCGGATTTTACTGGGGTTGTTATTGTTGTTATCTGCCGAATGCTGTGTTTTCTAAATATCATGTCCCGTTGATTTTCTCCAAGTTCGCCTTCATCATCAACATCATGTATTTAATCGAACCAAAAATAGTTCCCATTTGGATTTCATAATAATACTGGCGTCGCCCGCGTGGAGTTCGGAAATCATCCCACGAGAACGTGCTACCGGGATATAAAGTATCCTATGTGTTAATCAAGCAGCCTAATTGAGTCCCACTATTTCGTCAACGATTATGCCTAATCTGTTTGATTTTGACAGTTCAACAACACTCATTGCGATAATAACATTGTTGAGCAGAATTTTTTATCGAACTTATACCTACCATATAACAATGGATTAGCAATTTGTTTCAAAACGATTCAGATTCCGATTGATCGTGTATTACGCAATTACGGTACAGGTTATAAACTCATTAAACGTATTTTACATATATTTTTAAAATGTTCTCCTAGCACACTACTAAAGTTTTATATAATATAATTCGTAGCGCCATCTAGCGTACTAAACCAATTGTGACCGTCGAAAGTTATGGTTCTTTCCCTCGGGAACAATCGATTTTCATCTAGACACCCTATGTCCTTTTCTGTACCCCTTACAACGTATATGCAAAATTTCATGATGATCAATGGTTTAGGCGTGAAAAGGCATTAATGATCAACCTAATAAAATAATCATGCCTCTTTTTGTCAGCCCCAAACAAAATCAAAGTCCTAAAATACTAAATAGCAAATCACTGCGACCAACTTAGATGTGCAGTCTCTTAGATGGACACAGTTCTAACCTAACCCATTTGGTCGGGGTGCCCTTACTTTGCTACTGCGACTAAGGGCTCCCACATACAGCGCGACACGAAGGCCCCGCTCGTCGCGCTGTCGCGTCGCGCCAGCCTTAAGTTTGGGAAAGGGCCAGAAATTTATAAAGGAATAGTCTTTACTCAATTAGCAAGAGGCGTTCTGAAGTTTCTACGTAGGTAGAAACCCCATGGAAAGAAGGCGTGAGTTGATTTGTGTGTCGATAAAAAGAGGCTCACTTATTTTAAAAAAACTTACTGATCATGGGGTTTGGATAAGCATTATTCTTGTCACTGTCACACAACTGTCAAGTTTTTAGAGGATCAATTAAATAGGTATTTCCCGTTCGCCTTTAATTATACCCACAGCAATTTACATCAATGAGCACTATTTAGCAATAACAACTAACAAAATTACAAAGCGAATGGGAAATCATGGATGACATGATGACTCGACACGCCATACGACGCTGTCGTAAACTGTGTTTCGTTGGCGTTTGCGTACGTGTCATAAATAATGCGTTTTAATTAGTCTAGCGTGTGTCGACACGATCACAAGAGCAACATATAATTATGTACTTACTGCTGTTTCGACAGCGGTAATGTGGCGGCATCTACATCGCAACATGCGAACTACGCATCACACTGACGTCACGCAAAATCCTGCATCGCGCAAGCAATACAAAATACAATGTACCGACATCATTCGTCGGGCAGTTGCCCACCAGACACAACACTTGTCTGGTTATATGATCCTCCCTTTTCCATAGAGTATGTGTGAAAATTACACCTTATTCCTCTTATCTCTATAGTAATAGTGTTGGGAAACGAGAAAACTCTTTGTTTGGGTCCGGAAGGGTTGAGGTATTAAGTTCTGTTTACGTTTTCATTAAATATATCTACTTGAGTTTTTTGTTCGTATATTGGCGTGTGTTATCTGACATATGCCAATTAATTTATTTTAATGTTTTGTGTATCGTATATTAGTTACTTTACTCACTATTGTATAGAGTCTTCTTTTAACTCAACAGACAGCTGTGCTGCTTTGATTGAGTTTGTTGCGCCACTTCTTCCCAGCTAAAGCACTAAGAAGTGGTGTGGTGAAGGGCGGGCGAGCCGGGGGACTGTCCTATGTAATGTACACGTTCCAAAGTGCTGATTCTCAGCCTTGTTTCAATAAAGGCTCGTACACATTGGCGGGACGCCACAGCGCGACACAAAGGCACTGCGTGTCGCGCTACGAGCGGTGCCTTTGTGTCGCGCTGTGGCGTCGCGCCTGTTTGTGGGAGCCTTAATATAAAATAAGTAAAATTGTTTTTTGTATTTGTTTCCTCTCTTTTGACCTTAAGGGATCTGATCCGTTTCCGATTTTAAGACCTCTAGAAGAGATCCAAGAGACACATTCAAGAAGTTTTCTTTAACAGTTTATAGGAAATGTTGTGATTGAGTTTAAAACATGGAATTTTTGCTTTTTTAATGGTGATACCATGGGAATAATTTAGAGTAATATAAAAGGGTAGGTAATCCGGACATTAATTGAGAAATTTTACAATTATTGTAAAAACTGATTTTAAAAAATTAAGATTTTTGTAAAAAAAACACCTTAATTCTCAATTGACGGTGAGTTTTTTTTTTAGTTTCTATTTTATGAGGACGCACTGTTATTTTCAGTCATGACTGAGTTTGTTCATCGAGATAGATCGTTTAGTTTAAAAGTTATACAGATTTGTTTACACCCCTGTTTAAACAAATCACAGCAGCGAACAAAAATTTAAAAAACTGCTGTAAGTAAATGTTTTTTTTTTGTGTGCACATTATGAAGACCCACACTGTATAAGTTTTGCACGTTAAACATAAAATCTTTTCAAATAAGTAACTCAATAACCTTTGGCTGATTGTGATTGCAATACATTTCAGCGTAAATGCAATTTTATTTGATTGATCATACAGTTTTAAGTTTTCTTGATACGCCTTATTTATAGTATAAATTCCAGACCAACAACTCATTAGCAATATACGTGCTAGTAAAACATTCCGCCTTTTAAAGATTAGAATCACACAGAATCCTTGAACTTTAGATATCTTCATACATCCTGAAGATAAAAGCTAGTTTTATTAGTAATTAAGCATTAAGTATACTTATGCGGACGTGTCGGCGTTCCGCTAGTCGTAATGTTTTGTTACTTCCTAAATCATTTAATTTTTTGAATTTATTTTTGACTAGCTGTTGGCCGCGACTTTGTCTGCGATCCAGGATAAAAAGTAGCATATGTCCTTACTCAGGACATGATCTATCTGTGTGCCAAATTTCATTCAAAAAACAAACTTATTTTCGCTTTTATATAACATTCAAGTTAGGGCTGCCAAAATTCTACGGTGGACGCCATCATGCGCGTGCGAGCCCTCACGACGGGGGATGCTGTTGCCCGGGGTGGGGTCGTCTTGGCGGTGTCTCTAGACATCGCCAATGCCTTCAACACCCTGCCCTGGAGTTGCATCAGGGAGGCATTGCGGTATCACCGGATGCCGACCTACCTCTGTCGCGTGGTCGAGGCCTATTTGACGGACAGGGCCGTCATCTACCCCGGTCACCGGGGAGAGTGGAACCGGCGAGAGATGTCGTGCGGTGTCCCACAGGGATCGGTCCTGGGGCCGCTTCTGTGGGATATCGGTTACGACTGGGTGCTGCGCGCCGACCTCCCGAATGGCGTCAGCGTGGTGTGCTACGCTGACGACACGCTGGTCCTGGCACAGGGGAGGTCGCACCAGGAGGCGGCCGAACAAGCGACACTCGGGGTTGCGACAATCGTCGAGAGGATCCGGCAGTTGGGACTCGAAGTGGCCCTGCACAAGTCCGAGGCCATGTGTTTTCATGGTCCTCGGAACGCGCCACTGTCGGGTTCCCAGATAACGGCGGGAGGGGTTCACATCGGCGTCGAGTCGACGATGAAGTACCTGGGACTCGTCCTCGACAGCCGGTGGAACTTCGTGGAGCATTTCCGACGTTTGGCTCCCAGACTGGAGCGGGCTGGGGCTGCCTTGAGGCGGCTCCTGCCCAATCTAGGGGGTCCAAACGCCTCCTGCCGGAGGCTCTACGCGGGAGTCGTGCGGTCCATGGCCCTTTACGGAGCACCGGTGTGGGCGCGTTCTTTGAGGCGCCGACCGGCCCGCAGGTTGAACGCGTCCCAAAGGGTCATGGCCATCCGGCTGGTCCGGGGATACCGCACGGTCTCATGCGAGGCGGCGAGCCTTCTTGCCGGATTGCCGCCATGGGATCTGGAGGCAAAAGCCCTCGCGCACGTATGGGAGTGGCGCGAGGAGGCAAAACGCCGGGGTGTAACTCCGCTGCCGCGAGAAATCACGGTACAGCGGACAGAGCTCCGGCGGGATCTCATGGCGACATGGAGGGTGCGATTGTCGCAACTCAGTGCTGGGCACGCCACAATAGCGGCGGTAAGTCCCCTCTTTGAGGAGTGGTTGGAGAGGCGCCACGGCGTCCTCACCTTCCGCCTGACACAGGTCCTCACCGGACACGGTTGTTTCGGGAGGTTCCTGTTTCGCATAAGGCGGGAGGAAACGCCCGGGTGTCACCATTGTGTGGATCGCCCGGAGGACACGGTGGAGCATACGGTGGAGGTATGCCCAGCTTGGGCGGAGCACCGCAGTGTCCTCAGGGAGGCGATTGGCGGCGGCGATCTCTCGCGTCCGGCCCTGGTCCAGGCCATGGTACGGAGCGAGAGAGAATGGAAAGCCGTCACCTCCTTCTGCGAAGCAGTAATGCTCGCGAAGGAGGAGGCGGAGCGGGTGAGGGAGAGAGCCTTGCGCCCTCACGCCCCCACTAGCCGCCGCAGGAGACGCCCTGGGCGTCGGGAGTCGCCTGCAGATTCCCGGCCACCGTAGGCGCGGGCTTGCGGACGGCGAGCACTGGGTAGCTCGCCGCCGGTAAGGACCAGGCCCGGGTCGATGGCGCGTTGTGTTCCACGCGCGCCTCAAAGAGATGTCAGCACAAAGTGACGGGGTCCGACAGGGCCGACGCCTCAGGGTCGCGGGTTATTCCACAGAGAAAACCGTGGCCCTGGCACAGGCAACTGAAGGAACACGGTGGGTTTTAGTCAGTAAAAGTCTGACACGCCCTCTCGCTCCACCCAGAGCGGGAGAAGTCATTTGATGATTTCCCACCCAAAAAAAAAAAAAAAAAAAAAAAAAGGGCTGCCAAAATTAAGAGGCATTTTGAGACTGATTTCTTGGAAGCAGTAACAGTAGGTATGACCTTTTTAACTCTTCAAGTAGATAATTGTTTTTAGCTCGAACGGTTCCTTACTTAAGTATAAGTTACTAAGAAATTGCGCCCGGATCTTCAGCTGTATAGATAATTAAATTTTCTTAATTGTCTCTACTGTCTGTGCCTTTCAGGGTGAATGGTTTTCAGGGATTAAAAGAAGGACAAATAAAAAGAAGGAAGTTCGACACAAACAAAGAATTAACAATTTCCATAAGTGACCAAACCATTAAACACTGCTACGATTCTTATCCCACGAATTTCTATGAAGCTTTGACTTATCAATAGATATGTTCCAGTTCAAACCCGTTTTTTAGATAGATCGCGTTTTCCCTAGTTAAAACTAGTTTTACCTAAATGCCTTTGTTAAAACTAGAAATACCTAGTCAAAACTATAATTTACCACTGAGATATTTGATTTTCAGATAAAACTAGTTGTCACTCCGAGCTTTAGTTAAAACTAGCACTAGATAAACCAAGTTGGGATTGAAAACGTTAACTAGGCAAAACGCGATCTATGTAAAAAACGGGTTTTAACTGTAAAAGATACACTGTTCAGCAGACTATGAAATCTTATCATAGTTGTAATAGGTGACCAGCAAACCAATGACAAACTAAACACATAGCATGAACAGCCACACCTTAAGACACCATTTAAAATTGATAATTACAAGCTGCATGCGAATTCGTATCAAATACACGATTAGAGCCAACAATCCTTCATAATATAATCTTACAATCTCAGTACAAATGGTCAACCTTTCATCGAGTTGTAATTGTTTTAGCACGGAGCGAAAGGTTGCGGGTCAAGGCATCTACTGATGGGCATTGTTCGATTAATCTTATCAGCTGTGAGCTGAGGTCAGTTCCCGTTGACTTCAGTCCAAACTGATCGAGTTGCTCGATTGGTAGGTAGTCTATAGATACTGAAGTTGTGAAAGAATTGAGTGACTGGCTTTTGAATTAGAGCAACAAGGGCGAAGTATTTAAAGCTTTGTGGTTAATTCGACTTTGATGGAATTTCTAACCAATTTTTTTTGTGCCTTCGCATTGATCGAAGCCAACGCTGATGTTATTGTATTGATGAACAACACAGCGTGATATAAAACAATTGACAATCGATGGTGGTCACATATAGAAACGGAAACCTACAATAGCGAATGAGATGTAGAAGGTGAAAATACAGCCCCAAATATAGAACCACTACAATTTATATTAAATAATCAAATTACATAAAAGATGACGAGAATAAAAATACATTCTAGAGCAAACTAAGACCACTTTTAATAGAAAAGTTATTACACAGTAAACCAATTAATTACGGATATAACTTTGTAGGTACTTCGTTCCTAACATTTTATTTTATATTATTAAGATTCGGCACAGGAATTGGTCTGTTCAGAGCCATATTAGGTACTGTCTATTCCAGTGACAACAAATTTTATTTTGTCTTGTAGGTTTATTAGCATACCATAGATAATTATTACATGACAAATGATTGTATTTATTATCTATCTCCTCTAATATATAAAATTCTCGTATCGCAATGTTTGTTACCAAACATGCATTTCGGGTAGGTCTGAGAATCGGCCAACATCTATTTTTTTTTTAAAAGAAGCAAAACAACGTTTGAGGGGTCAGCTAGTATAGTATTATTATAGTTTTGACTGCCCAACCTCTAAAACTATCTGAATTAAATAAGTATCTGTTTTATTGTGTGCTTATCGTATATTGTATAGGAATGATAATTATTGGACATTTTATTCTAGACATTTGAAATATCTAAAATTGATCGTATTGTGTTTTGATAAGTTTAGACACAATTTATGTTAAGGTATTGAATACAAACACAAACTCAACAGCAAACTGACATTATGGTTTGCAGTGCTCTGATAGGGCTCGTGTACAAAAATTGACAGTAATTTATTATAAATGTGTGGTGTGCATGAGAGCAAATAAGTAAATAAAGAAAACAACCGAAGAAGTCTATTTGGATCTACAAAACGACCGTATATCTTTTGCCCGAGACCAGTAAACACCCCACATAAGTAGTGAACTTTAATTGTAGTCAGCGATTAGCCTTGCATTTTATTAAACAGCAGTGCTAATATTATGAAGTCAAGAAAGGGGCATTACATGAAACCAACAGCCTAATTGCTTAACACATTTTCGTAAACGATTACGACTAATCTGTTGTATTTTGATAGTTCAACAACATTAATTTCGTTATTTACATTGTTGAGCAGATTTCTTTATCGAACTTATGCAGCAATGTATTAGCAATCTGTTTTAAAACGATTCAGATTCCGATTGATTGTGTATTACGCAATTAGGGTACAGAACCCGTAGCACCAATGAAACAATACACACGAAATTTATTTTATCGATTACATATCAAAATATCTGTTTAATTCCTGGTTAAATTGAGGCCATAAAGCTATCTTCATAACCTCTTAGAATTGGACCTGACATGGCCGACCAAGAGAATGACCATGAAATCAAAATTGGTATCAGTCCAAAACTTAGATACGAGCTTTGTTTTTTTTTCAGTATAACGGGTGTATAAAGAGACACTTAAGGAAGCCGAGAGTCACTTGTCCTCTCCGTCATTGTAGGTAATCATTGTGTTGTACTGGACCATACCTGGGTACCTTCTGTTACGGAGATATTGTAGGTCAAAATTCCTACATTTACGGACATTTTTTTTTTCAAAAAACTAGTTTGTAATCTTTGATTATAGGTATATATTTAAAGTTTTTAATGTTATAACACAATTTGCACCCATAAGCACAATGTTTTACTTGCGTTACGTTGTTGATTTAACAAACCAAAACAAAATTCGTTTCCCAAAAATAATGTTTGTGCCATGTTACTTCGTTTAATGAACAGAATGCGTAGTTATATGATGTGTGTTTGTACACCCTGTAGTTATTGAAAATATTTTGAACGTCCATAAGTTCCTTAAATATGAAGTTTGGTAGGGTCCCATCGTTTGCGGAACAACACAACTAAGGTAGGTACTACCTTTACAAAGGTGCTTTACCAATCTAAAAAATCGCGTGTAAAAATAATCCTATAAACTAGAAGGAAAGTTTTAGTTGGCAGAATTCCCAGTAGGTATGATAAAGAAAGCTGTAGAAATATTAACATATTTATTCTCTAAACAAAAATCCCCATCTAAACAAGCTTCCCGTTATTAATATTCCGTAATATCTATGGTTTAAGCGACGTCCAAATATATTAAATTCCATAGAACTTGTACTGATAATATCTTTAACCTTTATATTTATATGAACTTTACAAGTAACGGACACTACTTTATGTTTTTATCTATGCACTAGCTTCCACCCGCAGCAACGCCAGCGTGTATGTCGTAAAATATCCCACGGGATTCGACCGGGACAAAAATTTGCCTTCAAAAATGTCCTTCCCCATGGCAACTACATATCTGCTTCCCAAAGTTCATCGAAATCCGTTCAGTGGTTTAGGCGTTAAAGGAAACCTAAAGACAGAGGTTTATCGTGCCAACCCGTGGACTACAGCGACAGTGAGAAAGTGAGACGGGTGAGTAATAATAAACCTTATAACAGTTTAATAAGAACTATTATTGTAGTTAGGTGTGCCATAGAGTTTGGTTAGTATAGTACTTTAGAATATATAATATTACTAGCTGTTGCCCGCGACTTCGTCTGCGATGCAGGATGAAAAGTACCACCTAGGTAAGGACATAGGCTACTTTACGTCTAAATGTGTGACAAATTTCATCAAGATCCGTTCAGCCGTTTTGGCGTGAAAGCGTATCAAACAAACAAACCTACTTTCGCATTTATAATAAAAAATGTATAATAATATATTTATATACATATGTATATAATTAGGATAAAAAAACGGCCTTTTGCTGATGCTGTTAAAAGCTGCAAAGGATGCCCAGAGAGTAGAACTGCTTTGCCGAAAGTGGATGAGCACACGCTTTACAATTTATAACTTTATTTTTTTAAACCTTATCTTAATATATGAGATCCTGAATCCAACATTAAGAGTGGAGCTCCAAAAACAAAGGAAATATCTTGAATTCAATGTGATCTACAAGATGCGACTGGATGTCGAAAGGCAAGGCAACGGAAGAGATAATCTAATATGTAGAAGACAATAAAGTTTTCATTGATTTTGGAGCGCCTAGTATTTTCCCTGAGAATTTTTCTCGATGTAGTTAAGGCTTGTATACACATACGACAGATAAATAGACATTAGCAGACGATTTTGTGCGCCACACACAAAGCTTGTCTTCTACCCAACCCTAACATCTATTAACATTGTACCCAAACTGTATGTGCTTGTAAAACACGATCACAAGAACGTAACCAGTCCATTCATCTGGCAAAACCTCGTTAGGTCAAGGTTCCTTATATTAATAGCAGTCTTTTGTCCGGCCGCACCATTCGTCATATTTTGACAACTCACACGCAGCTCGTCAAAGGTGAACATTTAATATTAACCGGTTACATTAACTCTTTATTGTGGTATTTGTCTTGTTCTGAGAAATGCGGGGTTTGCCTTGATTTGATTGGTAGGTGTATTGTTTCATTAGTGTTAACGTGATCTGGTTCGAACGTAGACTTTTGAGATGTAGTTTAAATTATTTGAATTCCCGGTTTCTGTGAAAAAATGCAGCCTCATACCTTAGCTTGCATGCTTAGAATATTTTCAG
The DNA here is from genome assembly GCA_963555695.1 of Dasypolia templi. Classification (NCBI taxonomy): domain Eukaryota; kingdom Metazoa; phylum Arthropoda; class Insecta; order Lepidoptera; family Noctuidae; genus Dasypolia; species Dasypolia templi. The sequence goes on along the minus strand of OY743137.1, from coordinate 2,310,839 downwards.
TATAGATACTGAAAATATTTTTGTGAAAGCTCGTGAAACTTCCTCGTTGGTCTAGTGGTCGCAATCGCTACTGCTGAGCATGAGGTCCTGGGTTCGATTCCCAGGTCGTGCAACGTGTTATCTGGAATTTCTCAGTAGCATCCCGGAGTCAGAATTTGTGCCCGGTTGATGGCAATAGGCTTGCCCCTTAAATTATGGGACTTAAAAGAATACATAACTGGCGAAATGTGGGTGTACTACAGGTACACCTCTGCCCAACCCTTCGGGGAAACAAGGCGTGATGTTATGTTATGTGAAAGCTCGTAGCTAAGTTTTGGTCTGACTCTAATGTAGATTTAGGTATAGGCCATCTTAATCAGCCTAGTCAGGAATAAAAAAAAAATAGTACATATGTCACCATAAAAAGTTACAAGCATACAACAGGTACACGACAAGTATTTAAACAAATTCCCTAGCCCCTGAACTAGGCGGGACCCTGTATCTCAGGGGATGGTGTTCAGCTATTGACATTCTCATATTATATTAGAACATTTGTGTGTCACTACTAAATATAGTTCATCTTTGTAAGTACCATTAGAGAGTGCAAGGCTTTGCTGGTGAGTTTGAAGATATGAGGTATGGATGTGGGTATGTGTGTAAATGATATGAAGTTATGCCATTTCAAAAACAGGCAGCTAAATATCAATTAAAATACCTTCAGCCACTCAGCGTCTGAAACAACTTTCTCTAATCCTCCTACCGAAGCTTTTTCAATGAATTACTAAATTCTGAAGTTACTCAATGTATAGGTACCTGGCTCCAGTGTTCCTACCTGCTACTGCAATACTGATAACGAGTTGAATCTCGACCTTCACTTAAATACATTGCACACTTCTTGTTTCTCCATTTCCCTTAATTATTTGCAACAAGTATTTATACCTATTGATACAACAACTTTCGCAAAATTAACTTTAAATGACATTAAATTAAGCCGCCCTGTAACTGCACAGCAAATGGTGTAAAGATAGTCCTCTATAGGAATTTCTTTCTACATCCACAGGAACTGCATAGATTCCTATTTATAATTTAGTAGCATGATTTCTGTAGACGGATTTATAAAAATAAAATAAAATAATATAATCTTTATTTCGGATAAGCAACATCCATATGCGTTAGTAAACAAAAGGATAACTTATACCTATGTTAGTAAACTTAAAATCTATTTATTGACTAGGCTGTTGTTCGAGATACATCGTCGAACAACATCACCTAACAAAGGAGAATCATACCTCTCCGCTATTGTCTTCAGGATGGAGTTGGAGCTCTCCCGCACTCTGCAGAGCAAAGAAGCAGATTTATGTCTGACGATGGCGTGGAAGCCATCGACGTGTGCTTGTGCAAACATACCTGATGCACTGCAGAAACGGGGCCCCCATCAGCATCCTGAACCCATTATTATACTGGACCCGTAGGGCGCTGATAGCCCGCCGAGAATAGTTGGTCCACAGGCTGCACGTGTAAAACACTTGGCAATAGGCTTTGAAAAGCGTTATTTTAACTGCCTTGCTACAACGTGCAAACCTGCGAGCCAACATATTACATCGGACTGCCAATGCCAGCGCCCTACGTTCCCTCTCAATATCCACTTGACCATCAAGGTCGTCGGTTACATAATGTCCCAAGTACTTGAACTGGTACACTCGCAATATGTCATTCCCATTAAGTTTAATCGGGGGCACATACTCAGGACATTTAGCACCGCCAGCCTTAAAGACCAAGAACTCACTTTTCTTGACGTTATATACTAGGCCATGTTCACGAGCATAGCCCTTGCAACAACTAAGCAGCTCCCTAAGCGCCCTAACCGTAGGGCTCAGCAGCACCATATCGTCAGCGTAGCTGATGTTGTTGAGACTAACGTCATCGTCATTTTTGCTGCTGAGCTCAACGATCAGATCGTTAACATACAGGTTAAAAAGTTTTGGTGACGTTATCCCTCCTTGTCTTACCCCGCACTCTAGCCCGTACGACACCGACAGCCCATCGGCCCATCTCACACTGTTCGTCTGGTAGTAATACCAATACTGGAAGATACGCAACAGCTCTGCTGGCACTTTTCTCTCCCGCAGCTTTTTCCACAAAACCTCGTAAGATACAAGGTCAAAAGCACGGGAGAGATCTAAAAAGCAAGCATACACTGGTGTTCGACGTTTTGTGTAGTATTGCACCGTATGTTTGAGGCCAAGTATTGCACTTTCCGTGCCAAGATTATTACGAAATCCAAACGTCGTGTAATTTTAACAGGCTATCCAACCGTGCGTCCAGCTGACTGTCGAATACCTTTGCGATAATAGTAGCCAGGGAGATGGGTCGATAATAACACTTATCAGCAACGTCACCCGTTTTATTCTTAACAATAGGCACGACAATAGTTCGCATGAGATCACAGGGAAGGTACGAGTGACACAAACATAGCGAGTAAAACATAGCGAGCACTCTAGCTATGTGAGGACCGGCATGCTGCAAGTGCTCAATGCTTAAACCATCGTGACCCGGGGACTTCCCTCTCGTCATTTTCTTAATGGTGCTTGAACACCTGCTTGGCCGAAAAACGAACCAGATCATAATCACGACAGCATCCGTCATCAAGCACTCGCAACGATGAGCCCAGCGGTGACTCCACTTTAAAGTGATCCATAAACATGCTGGCGATGCTGTCCGGCTGATCAGCACCACCGACACTCACAGGAAGGCCAGGCCTGATATCAAACTTTTTGGTAGCCTTCCAGAACTTCTGAAAATTATTGGCTTTACGGAGGGAAGCTACAATATCAAGCTTAATTTGTTCTTGATGAGTCTGACACCACACTAGTTTGCTTTTAAACACCTTTCGTGATAGGCACATGTCGTTGTAGATATTTCCAGAAGTTGGTTTATTGTGCCATACCCATAGCTGATATTTAAGTCTCTCCCTCGCGTGGGCGTCTCGGACGTGCTTGTTCCACCCAACAACCCGGCCTACATGTCTATGAGTCCGAGTTTCCACTTGGCTCTGTACCGCGGCTTCTGATAAAGTAGTAACAATACTTTCATACATCTTGTCAAGAATTTTCCTATGCTCAGTATTATTACAGTGTCTATTGCTGCACAAACCAAATTCCTGAGGGTAATCAATCAGCCTTAACTTACTATTACATAAGTTAGAACACGCTTATTTGATCGCTATCCCTCTCGCCCCAAATTACTCTGCTACGTGATGTTTTATGGTCTATTAACTTTGGCTCTATCTTATCTAACATACACTCAACAAATATGGGACAGTGATCAGACCAGAACACATCGTGCACAATACCTATCTCAGTAACCGTTAACCAAGCAGAGTGTGTGACGACACAATGGTCAAGCCATCGCCTACAACCGTGCGCATCACTGACAAAGGTATAGCTACTTGACTCTAAGCCTAATTTTTCAATATCCGCACACCTCCACTTTTGTTCGTTACAGAATTCTAAGAGTTCACAGCAAAATGACTCACCGGGGTGTGCGTTGAAATCACCAAGTATGTAAACCGTTTCAATGTTACTAACTTCGACAATCGCACTAACTTCACTTAAACACTCCGTGATTTATGCCTATTTTCTTAAATTTTCAATCTCAATCATTTTGTTTTGACAAACTATATTTATTTATTTATAGCAAATTTCTGCGTCTTCGTAGGTTTCTGAAGGACTGTAAATATACCTAACATATTGAACCTACAGGAATACGTTGACTGCCTCGTTGGTCTAGTGGTCGCAAGAGCTACTGCTGAGCATGAGGTCGATTCCCAGGTCGGCCAAAGTTTTATTGGGTTTTTCTATCTAGAATTTCTTAGTAGCAGCCCGGAGTCTGGATTTGTGCCCGGTTGATGGCAATAGGCTCGCCCCCTATTACATGGGACTTAAGCATAACTGGCGAAATGTGGGTGTACTTTAGGTACCTACACCTCTGTCTAACCCTTCTGGGATTAGAGGCGTGATGTTATGTTGTTAAGTTAGAACGTTTTACGTTTCGAATAGCACAATAGATTCAATGATTGTGATCAATGACGTATTATAAATAGATGTTGTCTTACACGAACATTAGTGCACTCAAAAACAGCGTAAGCCATGAAAAGTCCCACACCGATAGCTGTTGTTAGAAAGAGATGAACATACGTAATTAATTATGTCAGCTGCTGCCTGGTCATTGGCGTAATGAACATGCAGCAGCAAGACAGTTTCAAGTCAGGCAATTGCCTTGCTTTTATCTTGCCAATATTGAGCTCGGGTAACGCATCTAAAGGTTTGTGATAGGCTGAATAGTTAATTTCCATTCCATTTCCAGAAAATTTTACTTTCTCCTACCAACTTGTGAATAACATCATACCTGCTGCGATTGTCCTGCATCCATTGCCTAGGTATCCTACAAGGTTCATCAATCAGCCTATTATGTTCCCACTTCTGGGACTCAGGCCTCCTCTCAGTAATCCACCAAGCGGGCCCAGTGCGGGTTGTTAGACGTCAAGTCTTCGAAAGTTGGGTTCTAAGACATGCCGCCTTCCTCACGATGTTTTCCTTCACCGTTTTGAGAGCAGTGGTGATAGTTTATACAAAGTAAAGAGCTTGTCTGGATTCGAACCAACGACCTACATCATGTAAGTCGCGGCCGTTACCACTGGGCCACATTTTTGGGTTCTATTTAATCTAGTTCCATGGCATCGCAAAGGCGCCTATCGGTTGAATCATAACTTTAATATTATTATGATCTATGAGTCCATTTGAAACGCTTGGGCCAACTCTTGCGCCACTAATTATATAATGAGTCCTTAAACGAATTTTGACGTAAGAAAGAAAGTGATGTCCTTAACCGGTGCCACGCGCATGCGCTCTGAATGATAAGTTCGGTTGTGCCATGGATTGCCATGCGTGGAGGTCGAAATTACCCCAATATATCAATAGGTTTGATTTAAAAAAAAAAACATTATGTCGCTGGCATTGGGATTCCCCTCCATAGGGATTCCCCTCTTCTGCTTCTGAAAAAACATTGTCGATTACCGAACTTAAACGCTGCTTGGAAAGCTGTACAAATTAGTGTAATTATTTAAAAGAACCCGAGTCATCACGCGAAGCTTGATAAGAACTTTAGCAGAATTGTGTCTAATCATTATTTTTTGCTTTGCTAGTTACTATGTCAAACTCAAACTTAAAGCATTTATTTCAAACCAATAACAGGCACTTTTGAATTGCCAAGGGCTCGGTCAGTCAATGAAAAACCTATAGTTGCCCATTTCAAAGCGTAGTAGTTTAGGAACCCCTATGGAGAAGAACGGGCAAGAAACTCCACGGACACTCTATCAAAATATTGTTCCTACTTAACAACACTACGTCTCACCGTTTACCAAATTTTATGGAAGCATTTTCAGTCCAGCAACACCATCATTGCGTGTGCGCCGAAGGAGCATTCCTTCGGCGCACACGCAATGTAAGCGCACGTCCGAAATATTTAAATGTAGGTCAATATTCGGATTAAGGTGACTGTAATGTAATAACAATTTAATTCACATTCAATACGTGTGTAATAGATATAAAATTATCTAGTCTTGAATCAGAAGGAGAAAAGAACCATTTGCATTGATTATTTTTAATCAATGCTGCATGTGTTCAAGGAAACAAATAAAATGGTTTATTGTTGAGACGGCCTGTTTTTAATTCGAGCAGCTATCCGAGTAAATTGAAACAAAGATTGATTATTATGGATCTGATATTCACACAAAATAATTCAGTTTTGTATCAGCTTGGCAAAATCTATCTGAAAATCTGTCTGATCAGACTTAATAGTTCATTTCGTGTATCGGACTGAGAGAGTAGGTCGGTTAAATGTCCTTTCTTTTGTATTGTTCGTAGCTGCACGATGATTGACAAATGCGTGCACTGACTGGACAGGTCCACTCAATCTGTGTGGTTCTTTCCTCAAAAGACAACTTCAGACACCAATCTACATGGTCTTCACGTGATCTGACTAAGATTAAGACTGGACTGTAAAAGAGACTGTGACCTCTGAATTTGTTTCGGCCTTTCTTCTCAGAGTAGTCAGAAAGGATACGCCGACCTCATCTGGTTTTTAAAATATGATTGACGTGTAAAAGTGTTTGTACTGTACAATCAATACAGTACAATCCTACTTACAGAAATAAAATCATTTATCATTTAAGCTTTTGACTATAGAAACACAGTTTATCAACATTATTCTCATCCCATTTAGCTGTGAGCAGGACGGCTGAGTGTCAGTTCTCTAGTTGGACTTCAATTTTTTTTTCGAAATGTTGTGGGATATTTGATGCCGCCGGGGTTGACAGACATACGAACGCTGTTTTTAAATTTGTTGCTGACTGCGCCTACGGTTTAGGCTTCGTTGTAGATTAAAGTGTTGTTCAAAATGTTTCTGCAGGCGCCGATTATTCACTTCGGCGTGTGTTTCAAAACGCGCTTTTCCATTGTAAAATCCACTTTTAAAGTGACTTTCCTCAAAACGATTCAAATATTTAATTAATTACTACCTACCTACAAAATAAAGTAATTTAATAAAGCTATCCGTCGATGAAAATAGGGTAAAGATCATTTGTAAAGAAGTTATAAAATCGAACACAAGAACTTACCTAATATATTGCATGTAGTGTTGCCCAAAATCGGTCTTGGTCTTGCAGTCTTGGTCTTGTTCTTGCATTTTTGCAAGACCAAGACCAAGACTGAACCCTGCAAGACATGAGCAAGACAAAACTAAGCCTGCGAGACTCTTGCGTCTCGCAGTTTTTTTTTTTTAATTTTTTTTATTGAAATTGTCAAAAAAACATATTTAATATTATAATTGACAAAATATACGTTCCCGAAAACCACAGCAGTTTGTTAGGAACGTTTGGAAAGTCGTGAAATTTTAATGGTATTTCCCGCAACGAAATGGTTTTGTGTTGGTAATACAATCGTTTCATAAATAAATAAAATATTAGAAACATAAACTGGCAGATTTAAAATTGTGAAAAACAAAACTCAAAAGCGATCACGAAACAATAGTACTTCCCGATACCTACAGCCGAACGGCCGCGGAGCCGTTGACCCGCGTGCTTTTCAATCAGCTGGTATCCAACAAGTTATTACTATTTTCCCTTCATACTGTTACGGGCTTAGGATAGATTTTCTGCACATACTTAATTCCTAAAAAAGTACCTACCTATTTGAGGCGTCAGACCACAAGTAAAAGTATAACGGAGTTAGATCCGGGCTTCTTGGTGGCCAAGGCACTGGCCCGGGATAATAAGCCCTAACATAAATGTCAATCCATTGCAGTGATGACGTGTGTTGCGCGTACGACATTCGCGGGAATCGCGGGAAAACTAAGTAAGTACCTAGACCCTGACGGACGGTAACTGACGCACGGATACAATTTAGGCACTGGCGGCGGCTCCGTTTGCTATTGTTGCGCGCAGGCTAGTTTATGCCCTATCACTACACAAGAGAGCTAATTTTACTTTGAACATTTATAAATAGATCTTTCCTTTGGCGGCTAAGCGGTGATTTTTTGTATTGTTGCGTGCAAACTATTTTATGCCGTGTCAATACGTGCGAGAGCTTATTTTGGTTTGAACATTTATGCATTGCTTTTCTTTGTCGGTAGTGACGCGTGCGGCGCGAGTTGTACCTACAAGTTACATCCAGTGTAACTATTGTTTTTTTCACTTTTTCGAGTTGATGAATATTATTTTTATTAATTTAAAACAAAAACATTTTTATTTTTTACTGCTTCGAAATTACTCCTTATGGCAAATCGTTCTGCCGCGGGAAAACAACCATTTAAACACGCTGTACCTATTTCGACTATTTACTAAGTCGCGAGTTACTCACAAATATGCTCCCATGTGACAAAAATGTACCTAGCATAAGTTCCTAGCAAAGTTCATATTGTTCATACTGTGTATTGTATAAGTCTAATGTGCAGATCTAACGTTACTAGGTTGATATGTGCTTAAAATTTTAGCCAACAAAATTATTAAAACATTATGTGTACCTACTTAATATGTTTCAAAGTTTATATTATTCTTCTATTCAGCAAAATTTAAAACTAACAGTGAGTCGAGTACCTATAGGACTAGTAACAGTTTTTACGCCAGCCAATGTTATGGTTCAGACGGCGCACATCAAGCTACTATCAATCTGTTTAATTTCTTAAACAGATTTTCAACTTCATCGCCAAAGCATTATGGTTCAAGGTTGATTGGGAAAGTTTGTCGTTCCGCGAATAAACCGTTGGTCGGTCTGTGTGTTGTATGGTACCTATTTATTTCATAATTTACCGACAAAGACGCCGTGGTTTATCAAAGACTGTGCAACAAGTGTATCACAGCATTTGACAGTGTTTGAGCGCCGCCGCAATTCGAAATAGGTAAAAATTTAGTCCGCTCCTAGACTTTGTGTCGCAGCCGCCCGCGCCGCGCCGCTGCCCATGTTTCAAAGAATAAAATAAGTTTCCGGGTGCTCAGAACGGACACAAATAGATTATGTTGACGTTGTCCTCGCAAGGAAGATTTAGTCGTAAGGATATGTAGTTAGTAATATAATATAGTTATTAGTTATATTAATACTATTACCAATATAATTAGACATGCACTGCAAATTTGGAAGTGGGTGGTTTTATTTAACACTCTTGAAACGCTCTGCTAAAACTTTCGCACGTTTCAAGTCACAAACGACGTCATATTTACGCATATAGTGTTTTAAAATCACACACTTTCAAAAATCAAAGATTGGCTGTTCTCCAGTACGGACCTTAATCCCTTGAATTTTAAAATATGGCAGGATTTAGAGGAAACGGCCTGCGCAAATCTCCACAAAAATTTGCTGTCGCTGAAGCTATCTCTCATCAAAGCAGTGGCCGAATGGGACCTCAATGTCGCGCGTGATTCTATCGATTTTCGTAAAGTAGTTTCGTTAGCATTTAAAAAAAAACTTTTTTTTAAGTTTCGTAAGTAGTGTTTATTTTGATAGATTAAAGTAATATAAGCAGAATTCATTTTTAAATTAACTTCAATTTACGTTTCTTTCTCAGTAATAATTTTTAAAGCAAAAGTAATAATTTAATTTAACGTTTTCCTTCACGTACTTATCTTCTACGTGAAAAAGGGTATTGCTTGAGAACCTCTTTTTTAAGCCTCAAATTGTAAGAATATATTTGCATTATATAAACTCAATCTCCTTTTAATTATATATATGCATTGCACAGGTGTGAGTACTTTGTACTATAGAGCTACCATTTACCGGCTAATATCATTGATTGACTTGAAAGTGCCCTGGCGGCTGATAGTATGTCATACTCACTTAAACGTCTCGCTGACGGTGGCACGTGTGTTGGATCATTTAGCTCCCTTCAAAATGGTTGAACTGAATGGTGCTGATCCATGCGTCATGTTCGTGAACGGGCGCCGTCAGTTGGGACTGGTCATCTCTTAGCTGCCACGGCTTATTTTAATAATTTATTTTTTGTATGGTTTATAATTATGTTTTTCTGCACTCTGGACGCTTTTAAAGTGTACGGTTTTTGTACATCGTTTTCACCTATAGTGTCAACATTAATGATGTAAGTAATATATTTGTAACAACAATATTATATTATTATAACTGCTTAAAATCAAAAGGGCCACAAATAAAAAAAAATACGAATCCTTTTTAAAGCATAAATCGTAATAATTCTGTTTATATTTTTATATTCGAAAAAGACACCCAGTAATTTCGCATTAAAATGGCTTAATCACACAACTGCCCCTTTTGCATTTTTACGCTTTGGTGTCTAACTTCAGAGCAAAGCTGCCATCTTCTCAGTTGTGACCCAGCTTTCAGCGTGAGTGAAATTATTTTTTGTGAAAAAGGGCCACATTCCAAAAAAGACCTCAACGTTGTTAGAAATTTCTAGTAAAAAGTGCCACATTTTGAAATACGACCTTATTGAATTAAAATCACATGTAAGTATAACACTATATTTTAAGAAAAAGTGCCGTATTTTGTGATGTGTCCCTTTTGAATTACAATAAAATGTGTTTTAATTATTATTGTATTAAAGATAAGTGCAGTATTTGAAATGCTTCTGTTTTGCATATAAAATTATAGTGATTATGGTAGTATTTTTATACGAATGTGCAATATTTGCTTAGGTTGTTATTATGTTTTAAGTTTTAAATGAAATATTTTGTGCAAATAGTATATTTGCTAGAAGTTACTAAATATTTGCAAGGTCACTGACAGATGAAGCAAAATGTTGGACCAAACTAATTATAAAATTAGTTTCCAAATTGTCTATAATTGTTTTGTTTTCATATTGTAGTACGCATGAATTGTGTCTGTCATTTAAACTCATAACTTTATTTATTTATTTATAGAATGAATAATAGAGCTCGCCGGATTTTAAATATTATTGAAGTCAAAAACGGGAAATGTCAAACAACTTCCAAACGCAATTTAGCTCAATTCTCAAATTAGTTGAGCCCGATGAATATTTACCGCAGCAGCTAGTAATGTCTGATGACGTTCAAGTGGAACCTCACCACTCAAAATGAGGGCGATGCTGTTGATGAGGGTGATGCTAAAATCTTCGCCAATTTATGTACCTGATCAGTAAATTACCTTGATTAAAACAGCCAAGAAAAAAGGAACACCGTTTACAGTAAAGGAACTTACACATGAGTGTTTTATGAATTTAAATCTCTGGCTGTTGGCAACTACACTACCAATGAAGATGGCGACAGGGTGAAATGGGCAGATCTCAAAGTTATTAAAACTGCCCAAGATGTTAAAACCATGTTTTTTTTATAAGACTTCCTACGAACGCGCGGAGTTTGCCCAAGTTACAACATTGAAAAGAAGGCATAATTCACCATTCACATTTCAAAAAAAACTTTATGCCAATAAACTACAAGTTTCCGGAGCGAAAAAACAAGGAATTTTAAACCTAATTGAAAAGAATGTGATTCTTAAGTATTATAAAACTTTTTATACAAATCTTTAATTTAAGTTTTCTCAAATGATAATAAGTTAGAATAATTACTATTATAAACCAGGATTTGATAAGACTGATTGAAACCTATAGACTGATTTCAGTAGAGTAATCATTTGAAATGTTAGTAATAAGTTTTTTAAGAGAAGTTACTGTGATGATTTAATTAATATTAATAATTATTATTTTCATTGATATGTAAGTCAAAGATTTACGTCGGCTTTTAATTTGTGATTTATCATAGGAGAAGATTTAATTTAGATACGAAAATAAGCATTTTAATAATTTGTTAACATGGTGGGCTAGAGATTTATAAACAATTTGAATTTTGTAAACTCACTTAGGTATATTTATTTCTATAGAAGTTGATTTAATTTTTAGGTTTTACAAGACATGGTGAGGTTAGGTTAATCCATCTTAAAGCACATTTCAATTTTTAATGTTATTTTTTTGTTTCATTATTACCTACGTTTTCTATTTGATTTGTATTTTTTATGGTTGATTTTTTGTAATTTTATTGCAAGGTATTGCTACCATTTAGTTCTAATTACTTATTTTTTGCACTTTAAACAAAACATTATACGAAAAGACCTAATAAAACTTATTTTCAGTTTAAGTTGTGAATTTTATTAATAAAATTCATGAACGTTATGGTATTTTTTTATAAGCAAAAGGGACTTATGCGATGTTTTACTTAACTGGGTAAAACTTATAGTAAATATCAAAATAAAGGCAAATAGAGGCTTAAAATATACATCCGATGATATATAACACATAAATATACAAAATTAGATTGATAAAATATAAACCAAAAACCGCCCTAAAAATTTTGACGGGCTCTCCTGTAAAAAAATGACTTTTCGATTTATGGCCCCTTTGAATTTAAGCAGCGAATTAGTCCGAGGTTTTGTAGCTGAGCAAGGGCTATACCATAACAATTTTTTTTTACAAAGGAGACTGTACCTCTTCCTTTAATCTCTGCAGTTTGTTCTTTAAAGTTCAGTTTTCCGGATGTTCCCTCTATAGTCTTAAATAAGTCTCGTTGATAAGTCATGTGAGATGTACAACCGCTGTGCAGAACCCAAAAGCTGTTCTCAGCTTTTTCCTTATGTGTTATTTTGTTATTCAAAAGAGTGTCCATGGAGTTTCTTGCCCGTTCTTCTCTATCGGTACCTACTACGCTTTGGTATGGGCAACTAGCTTCATATTTCTTACTGACCGACTCCTTGACAATTCAAAAGTACCTGTAAATGGTTTAGTTGAAATAAATGCCAAATCACGACCAGTCGAAAATCTTGACAGATAGCTACAAAGGTATCAATGTCTTCAGTAGTGTGGCAATGAGTTTATGGTGGCAGGTGTATCCAGTGGCGTATTTTAAGATTCAGCGCCCTGGGCCTATAACGTTTGCCGCCCCATAAATTAACGAAAAAAAGCAAAAACTTTGACTATACAATAAAATCCAGCAGTGTGTTGATGTGGGCTGAGAATGAGGGAATGCCAACAACATTTTTTTTTTCCTGATGGACAGATTGGCTATCAAACTCTTCAATGACACTGTTAAATTAACGGATTGGGTCAAGCCAGCTTCTACAGGGTGACAGGTAAATTCCACCTATTCCTTGAAAAGGGTTTATACAAGAGGCAATTAGCAGCAAATTAAGTCTTGTATACTATGGGTCAAAACTGGATGGTTTTCGAGCGGTGCTCTTCGATTCTCCGAGCGGTGTTCTTCGATTTTTAACTGAAGTTCTTTTATTTCAGAGATTATGCATGTTTTGGGCAAGCATTTTTTTTATGCATTCATACTTACTCTTACTTCTTATTCAGACATTGGATCCAATTTGCATAAACATGCAAAATTTGTGGTTACCACGTCGTACGAAGTTTTGTGCTTCCCTAACTCGCCCAACAATTAGTAGCATATTGCGAAGAAGGTATTAACCCTGAAATCACATCCTTGTAACAACACTTCTGCCTCGCGACACTCATCGTCTCGTTTCTTTCTCTTAATAATTATTATTTATTCTCTTGTGACTGTTTCTGTTTTCTTCTGAGAATTTTCTCTTACCACAATCTTAAAAAGTATCAAAATATTTCCGTTGATTTTCTACAAAAGTAATGTTAAGCCTGGAAACTACAAACTTCCTCTACGTCCGTGTCGACACCTTGTAGAATTTTGGAAACTACCGATAGTAAATTGTTTTAATACGGCGGGATAACTGTGTATAATACACTTACGTACTACTTTGGCTTGCGTTGCGTGGCTTTCATTTTGAAAATCAAGCAACATTCATTGCGTTATTTACATTGTTTAGCAGATACATTTTTCGAACATATGGAAAGGAATAGCCCAAAATTATTCAGATTCGGAGTAATACTGTGTTACGCAATTAGGCTGCGTCCTGAACCAATTTTGTTGAGCCAATAGCCCTTTTTTTTCTGTGGGAAATCATTAAATGACTTCTCCCGCTCTGGGTGGAGCGGCAGGGCGTGTCAGACTTTTACTGACTAAAACCCACCCGTGTTCCTTCAGTTGCCTGTGCCAGGGCCACGGTATCACTTCCAAACAACCCGGCAGACACTGGCCCTAACGGACCCCGTCTGTTAGGGCCGATGCCGGTCCTTACTGGACAGTGAGCTAAAATGTTCGCCGTCCGCAAGCCCGCGCCTTTGGTAGTCGGGATTCCCGACGCCCAGGGCGTCTCCAGGGGCTACTAGGGGCGTGAGGGAGCAACGTTCTCTCCCTCACGCGCTCCGCCTCCTCCTTCGCGAGCATTACTGCTTCGCAGAAGGAGGTGACAGCTCCCATTCACTCTCGCTCCGTACCATGGCCTGGACAGTGAGCTAAAATGTTCGCCGTCCGCAAGCCCGCGCCTTTGGTAGCCGGGATTCCCGACGCCCAGGGCGTCTCCAGGGGCTACTAGGGGCGTGAGGGAGCAACGTTCTCTCCCTCACGCGCTCCGCCTCCTCCTTCGCGAGCATTACTGCTTCGCAGAAGGAGGTGACAGCTCCCATTCACTCTCGCTCCGTACCATGGCCTGGACCAGGGCCGGGCGCGAGAGATGGCCGGGAGCGAGAGATCGCCGCCGCCGATCGCCTCTGCGAGGACACGGCGGTGCTCCGCCCAGGCTAGGAGAACTCCACCGTGTCCTCGAGCCAATAGCCCTACAGCTTTATTTTTAACCAAAGCTATTTGGTGGGCAGAGTCACTTTTATAGCTTCAAGAGCCGTTATTATTTGGCTCCAATCTTTATCAAGGCTGGTACAAGCATCGTCTCTCGCTGACCATAGCTCTCGCTTATGTACATGAACAAAAACGACACGAGCAACGTCGAAACATCCTGGCTAGTCCGGAGTCGCGACGGAGTCCGACGGACATATTGTCGCCGCCCCGCCGCCGTGCAGTAAGCGATAGCCCCGCGTCTTGATGTCTATCAAACTTACAACCAAATGAGTTTGAGTTTTTGTTAATTAGGTAGGCTTTTTTTAAATTTCTTCAGACATATAAAGTCAAAAAGAAAGACGGACAAAGCTGAGCACGAGGTGCGGCTCGCGCCGCCCCTTGCAGCCTGCCGCCCCGGGCCATGGCCCTTTTGGCCCTAGGGTAAATACGCCCCTGGGTGTATCTGGATTCGGGTATTGTTTCCGGTGAAACCACGTAGTGTGTAACCAATTGGTCATGGTGTCCTAGCTTAGTTTATGGGTCCAATTCGGCATTACAAGCCACACCAAACGCATAATCCGACTGCTGAACGTTAAGGGCGGATCCACGGCCCGACTATCATCATCTGATTCAGTAGATCCCCCCCCGAGCAAAGGGCAGAAAATCCTGGATCCGCCCTTGCTGAACGTTGTTTGGGATTCCTTTGTTTCAGAACTAAAACCAGGGTAGGTTAATCTGAGTAGCGGTAGGAAATTATACCCATACCGCAAGTATTTTGTTTGTAAAGCTGGGACTCGGATTACAGAACAAAAAGCATGGTAGGCTAATCTCCTGCCAGGGTCGCGTGGTACTGGGTACTGGGGTTCTGAATACTGAAAGGGTTTCCATTAACGCACCACGCGTTTAGTAGTATTTCTCCAGACGAGCGCTTCACAAATAGTTCTACTATGTACTCTACTGAGGCTACGCAATATAGAAAAAGATTGAGATTCTGATGAGGACCATCAGAAGCGCAATCTTTTTCTTTTAGTTAATAATATACATACGAGTATCCCCACACTGCACAGAAAACTATCAACTTGCAAAATTAAGGTTTTGAATCTGGATTCCATGGCAACACATTAAAAATCAATAATCAATGTCTCAATTTTTTTTTGCTATAGCAATATTAACATCTAAATCAGAAAATGTCATCGGTCATGTCAAAATTGTAAAAATAATGCTTTTGTTCATTACACATGGAATTTAGTTTATAAATAAAGTTTTAAACTAGGCTCCGTCCTATTTAAACATCTATAACTCATGTGTTGACATTAAAGGTGGCGCTAATTTCAGTGCAGAACGAGGTTTGTATGCAACAATATTGTGTTCTCATTTCGCATTATTTATTTGCGAATTAACTGTTTATTTCTTACTATTTACTGTAAAATCAATGAAACATAAGGAATCAACGTACTTTGTTAATAATTTGCTTTTCATCGTCATGATCTTTAGTAAAATGTAACTAAAGTATCTGCTAATGTTTTACAGGGTTAAAATATAAGCATTTATGATGTCGATGCCACATAGTAGCTCAAGTACCACAAGTTCCAGCACAAAACGCAAGGAAATATACAAGTAAGTGTCTTGTAACATACTTTATTGTCAACATGCTTGAGGAATCAGTATGTTGTTGACTACTAAGAAATGAATCAAAGTCCAAACAGTTTGCAACTAACTTTTTTGAACTTTGATAAGAAAACTAAAAATTTTGATCAGAAGGTTACATTAGGCGTTCACAATGTAAACAATGTAAGTACCTATCATATTGGAGCAATTTCTAGTTGTATTATGCTTCAAGGTTTTTTTTTTTGTAATAGTGAAAGTACAAAACATCAGCATTACCACTTACATTTCTTAAAATCCTGTGAAGAAATTATGAAGCCACCAAATACAATACACAATTATAATGGTTCCTTAGCTATAGTTTTGTAATAAAATATTATACTATTCACAGATATCAGGCACCATGGCCACTGTACTCAATGAACTGGTCCGTGAGACCAGACAAACGGTTCCGCCTTGCACTCGGTAGCTTTGTTGAAGAGTACAATAACAAGGTGAGTAAAGTACTCTCACTTTGTGGTATGAAGGCTACATCACTCATTAGCTGCAATCAATTAATAATGCTTGTAAATAATTCAAAGCTACACCCAGTTTCTAACAGTGACTCGAAACTGTAATCATAAAAAGTGTTTGAACAGTTTTACAGTCACTCACACTCACGCCTTCTTCCCATGGGGGTAGGCAGAAACCACAGAACACCACCTGCTACGATCCTTACATACTCCTTTTGCCTGTTGTCAGAATGTTTATTTTTTATTTTTCTGTGACAAGCTGCTATCAGTTTTGTACTTTTAGCGGATGGGTTGGGGGTAAACATTAGCGGGAAGAGCGTGACTCCAGCGAGCCATCTACTCCGTATTCGTACTTACAATGTCTTTCCTTTTAAGTATTTTCCTGTAGATTCTTGTTTTTAGTGCGGCTGCCAGATTGTTGGGGTGACTTTCCAGTTTTTCCTGATACCTTTTTGTGATGTATTTGATTTCGTCCCAGACAGTATTCGTTGATAACCCTTTGTGTATTTCAGCATTCGTGACAAGCCAAGGAACGCCACTGATTGACCTCAAAATTGCGTTTGGCACTCTCTGAATGATGCTAATGCTAGAGTTACAGGCACTGCCCCAAAGTTGGATTCCATAAAGCCACACTGGCTTCAAGATTACTTTATAAATTAAAAGTGTGTTATTGGTGCTCAGTTTACTGTTGCATCCCATGATCTAGTGTATGTTCTTGTAACGGATATTAAGTTCGTGTCTCTTGGTCTTAAGATGTTTCTTCCACGTTAGACGTCGGTCGAGATGTAACCCTAGGTATCTTACGCTTTCATGGTGAGATAGTGTGACATTCTCGAGGCGTAGTCACACTTTCGCAGCGTAAATGTGACGTGGACCGATTTGCTGGCGCTTGTCTTTATCCGCCACCTTTGTAGCCATGTGGTTATTTTGTCCAGACTCCCATGAAGTTACTTCATTAGGATTTTTACCCATCTTGTGTATCATTATGATTTGGGACACCTTCCACGCCAGAGGAAAGTACAGGATTCTCAAAATGGCATTAAAAAGTGAGGTAAGAAACAAAATGGCTTTTCTCTCGGTAGCTGTTTCAATATTTCTTTGGTGAGGAGATCGTACCCGGGAGCTTTCTTGTCTTGAAGCTTTGAGATAAGCCTCCAGAATTCGCGTTCTGTAATAGGGCGCGGGGGCGGCGACATTTGAAAATCTTGTTGTAGGACGCTATCAACTAGTTCTTAATTTTCCAAGTTTATGGCTGGATTTGGTGTTAAGACTTTTTCGAGGTGCCTTGCAAATGCGTCTACCTTTTCCTGGGATGTTCGCGCCCAAGCTGATGCGGTTTTAAGAGGAGGCCTAGCATTATGAGGTCTGTGATAGCTTTTAGTGAACTTCCTCAATGAATAATTCGTCGATGCAAGACTGTGATCAAGATGTGTGATGTGTGCAAGATTGTGTAAGATTTCTTATAAGTTTAAAGAAGCTTTATTAAAAACAGTTTTATCCACTGGTAGCCTACTTTGATGCCACATTCTTCGAAGTCGGCGTTTATCAAGTAGAGAGTTTGCATAGTAATTATTTACTATGCAAACTCAAATCATTTATTTCAATTAAACCATTTACAGGCACTTTTGAGTTGTCAAGGAGTCAGAAATATGAAGCTAGATGCCCATTCCAAAGCGCATTAGGTACTTATGGAGACGAATGGGCAAGATACTCCATGGACACTCTTTTAAATAATATTGTTGTTACAAATATATTAGTTACATCGATTAATGTTGACACTATAAGTGAGAACGTTGTACAAAAACCGTACAAGTTAAAAGTGTCCAGAGTGCAGCAAAACATAATTAAAAACCATACAAAAAATAAATTATTAAAATAAGCCGGGGCAGCTAAGAGATGACCAGTCCCAACTGACGGTGCTCGTTCACGAACATGACGCATGGATCAGCACCATTCAGCTCAACCATTTTGAAGGGAGCTAAATGATCCGACACACGCGCCACCGTCAGCGAGACATTTGAGTGAGCATGACAAACTATCGGCCGCCAGGGCACATTCAAGTCAATCTATGAAATTACCCGGTAAATGGTAGCTCTATAGTACAAAGTACTCACATCTGTGCAATGCATCTATATAATTAAAAGGAGATTGAGTTTATATAACGCAAATATATTCTAACAATCTTCAGCAGCTTCAACAGTATTTCAAATGTCAATTAATTAGTTGTGGTGTGGAGCAGGACCAGCATTAAGCCAGGCATTTTTAGCAGTTATGTAATCCCCTAACCTATAATATGCCTGCCTGCATAGTGTGCGTTTGACAAAGGATTTGAATTTAGTCTCATTCAGTTGAAGTATGTGGGGAGGTATTTTATTATAACATTTTAGACAGTACCCCATGAAAGATGAGTCTGCTTTAGCCAGTCTGAAACCTGGTTGAACTAATAGTCCCGATTTCTAGTACTATAATTATGTCTTTCACCTCTTTTACTGTAAAGATGTAATTTTTTTCTTACTTACATGATGTTTTCATAGATGTATTGACAAGGTACTGTCATGATGTTAATATCCTCAAACAATTCCCTTTAGATAATCGCGCCTGCGGAGATTATATATGGCTCTGATGGCTCTATTCTGCAGAATAAAAATAGACTCGATGTCTGCAGCTCGTCCCCAAAGTAAAATACCGTAAGACATGATACTATGAAAGTAACTAAAATAGACCAGCCTCGCGGTATCTACATCAGTAAATTGACGGATTTTCTGACAGCGTAAGCTGCTGAACTTAGCCGTCCTGCAAGAGATGTTAAATGAGGACCCCATTGTAGCCTTGAGTCGAGCGTGATCCCCAAGAAAACCGTTTTATCGACGAATTCTAGTTTCTCTTGATTCAATTCACTATCTCACAATCACTACTCTTGACGTTTGGTAAAGAAATTCTTATAAACTTAGTTTTATTTCCATTTAGTACTAAATTACTAGCATAGAACCAATTTTGGACCAGCAGTAGGGCGTTATTTACGTCGTCAAAATTTGAAGCACGTCTATCTACCTTAAAAATTAAGGAAGTATCGTCAGCAAATAACACCATTTGTGGTTGATTTATTAATAAATGGAGTAGGTCATTAATATATACTAAAAAGAGGAAAGGACCCAATATCGAGCCTTGTGGAACACCCATTTTTACTTTTAAACCAAGTGAATTGATACCATTTATTTGAACTTGCTGTTGTCTATCATTTAAATAAGATTTTACTAAACTGAGCGCAAGTTTTTCGAGTCCGTAATGCTCAAGTTTCAAAAGCATGGTTTCGTGATCAACGCAATCAAATGCCTTGGAAAGGTCACAAAAGATTCCTATGACGTCCTCTTCCCACGCGTTAAAAATATGTTTTAATAAGGTAACACCAGCGTCGGTCGTAAAACGCCCTTTGGTGAAACCGTACCGTTGCTCGTGAAGGATTTTATTAGTATTAAAATGATTGAGCATCTGATTAAGCATTATCTTTTCAAAAACCTTGCTGAAAACCGGCAACACGGACACAGGTCTATAATTATTAGAGTCTTTACTGTCCCCGGATTTGAAAAGTGGTATTACCTTACTGTATTTCATTAGATCCGGGAAGACTCCTTGATCCACACACAAATTAAATATTAAGGCTAAGTAAGGTGCTATAGTTTCAATTATGGAGGTACAGACTTTAATAGACGTTCCCCAAAGATCATCTTGATTTGCTTAAATGATTTTACTACTGTTAAGGGGTTAATATGCTTAAAGTTAAATTCAATCGGGCAGGCTGAAACATTCGCCCTCATTAAATCGAAAGCAAGCGAGGGCGAAAAATTTAAGATTTCAGTGGTTTTTAGTGGGACACTGGTAAAGAAATTCACAAATTCCTGAGCAACTATTTTGTTATCGCAAATGAGACCACGTGACGTCTCCAGTGTGTAATCAGAATTTTGCTTTTTGATCCTATTCGTTTTATTATTGATTATTTTCCAAACCGTCTTTATTTTATTGTCTGCTGATTTTACCTTGTTGCTAATGTATAAGGCTAGCTGCCTTACAAGTGTTCTTATATTTTTTTGAGTAAGAAGCAACATACTTATTAAAACTATCCGTGTTAATATAAGGCTTAAAGCCATACAGCTCGAAAAGTTTTTCCCTACTTTTCCTAAGTCCTTTCCCAGTCACTAAATAAAAACTTAGGTTTGATACTTTTAGTGTTCTTCTTAAAAATATTATTAAACTTGGTTTGAACTACCGAAAAGAATTCTTTATACAAAATATTAACATTATTCATTGTAAGGTCCTGATTACTTAACTTACAAATTAAATGCTATTAAATTTATTTAAATTAACAGATGGTATTGGTCTGGATTGTATCTGCACTTTTTGTATCGCTATGTTGGACTCAAAAGTTACGGTTTGACCGCTGTGATCTGAAGGGTGATAATTAACGATAGCTTTATCTAAATAGTCGCAGCAACAAAATACATTATCAATACATGAAACAGTAGTTGTAGTTGATTATTTCCCCAACAACCGTGTTCCCTGTTGCCTCTATTTCTTCCTTTATTATACTAGTGGGTGTGGACGGATAGAGGTTTCGTATTACCACTCTGAAGGGTCTTTGGTCCTTTGTATTGAAAGTATGGCCTATGAGTCCGTTTTCTCGAACAAGAGATATCAGCTTCTTTTATTGTCGCTGAAAGAGTATTAGATCTTGGTCGAAAACCGTATTGTTTATCGTAGAGAAAGTTCAGTGAGATCAGATACTTTTCGAGGCGATTGTATAAAACCCTTTCAAATATTTTAGACAGCACGGGAAGTACTGAGATGGGACGATAGTTTCCCGGCTCTGATTCAGCTCCCGATTTATAAATGGGCGTGACTTTTGCAATTTTAAGACTACTAGGAAATGTACCTGATTCCATGCAATTGTATATACAGCTTGTTAGTTCGTCAAGAATTAAGTTTGCAACGCTTTTTAATGATTTTGTGGTCACCTTCTAAACCTGAGCTGGTGTTGTTATTTAGGTTATTAATGATTTTGAAAATTTCATCTGTTGTGGTGGGTTCTAAGTTACCAAGTGTAGTAGTGTGAGATCTAGATAAAATTGTCAAAAGGTTGCCAGATGGATGATGTTGTATGAAAATTTGATTTGCTAGTATCGAGCCAACATTCGCCAAGAAATCGTTAAAACATTAACATACCTTTGAATCACTAACAATGCCACTTGGTGATTGCAGTTTTCGCGGGACGGCTGTTTCAGTTAATTTATAGCAAAACAAATTGTTTATAATACTCCACATTTTCAATGGCTGTTTCTTGCATTTAGCGAAGGCTTTCATATAGTATTTAGATTTCGTTCGTTGAATATATTCTGAAACTTCATTTTTTTCTTTATAAATATGTCTTCTTTTTGCTTGTCTTTTGGGTATTTCTTGTGTTGAGTCCACAAAGTGTTTCTACTATTTATTTCACCTATGATTGATCTATTTATCCAGTCCTGTCGAGGTGGATTTAGCGTTTATGTCTTAGTAATTTTGCTTATAACTATACACCTTATTAATTTTTCTTCCAGTAATTTTTCTTATATCTATACACCTTATTAATTTTTCTTCCAGGGAGTCATATATGCTGTCTCGGTTTTGGTCTTACGATTCCAAGATGGTCTTATAAAGTACTTCATAGTCAATAACGTGATAGTTTCTCTTTTTCAAAGGTTCCGGTTGGTGGCGTTTTAGTTCTAGGTAAATTTGTTTGTGGTCTGACATAGGTGTATCGACAATAGCTACATGAAAATTATTTTGTTTAAGATTTGAACAAATATGGTCAATAATACTCTTCGATGTTGTTGATTCTCTTGTGCAGTAGTCTTCATCTATTTTGTTCAAGAATTCATAGCCGTTTTCTTGGATCACTTCCTTATACATAATAGTTGCACGTTCTGTATTCAATAAGATGAAGTTAAAGTCACCGAAAACCACTCCACGTTTTTTATTAATGTAACTGTTGAGAGTACGTATCTAGGAAGGTTTTGACATTTACTTGTTCAGGTTTTCTATATACAGCACCAATTTCTAGAGTATAGTTTTCAATATGAATTCACAAATAATGGTTGCAGTTTTGACAGATTTCCTAACTCAGAGTATGTTGCAGATTGTTATTTACAAATATCTAAACACCTCCACCTCTCGTACCAGTTCTGTAGTTATAATAATGTGTGTATCCGGGAATCTGAAATCTTTTTCCTTCTTCGTCAGATTTTATCCACGTTTCCGTTAGAACCACAACGTGTAAAGAAGATGGAAAAGCTTTCATGACGCATTGCAATTCATCAAATTTACCAGGTTTCACGATACTCCGCATATTTGCATAAAGAAATTTTAAAGATTTACTTGATGTGGTAATGCTGCCATAGTTATCGACGACTTGATAGGTTATTTTTACATCATCAGGATCAGTGTGTTTGTTTGTATTAGGTTCAATGATATTTAGTTTTTTGCAGGTAGCTCCACTATTTTCGGTATACCGTTAATGTACTTAATTGTGAAACTTTTGTGTTCACTAAGTGATCGGCGATTAAGTTCATCTTTCAGATTTTGCAGGAATTTTCGTTGTTTTGGTGTCTGATCGGAGTAAATTTTTGTATCCTCTCGCTTAGAGTTGTTTCGATTTCGTAGTATGGATTTATGTCATACTTTCCCAATCGCATGATCCTTTCTGGCTCGGGATTGTCATTATCAATTGACTTTAGTAAATATACGACTTCATTTTTGTCCATACTTATGCGTTGATCCTTGTTTGAGGATGCAGGTTCCGGGATTCCACTAATAACGATATTTTTGCTTAGGAATTCACGTTAGTTAATTTCTGCTATGAGGTTTTCATGCGCTTCAATTGAGGAAGATGTTTGAGCTTGATCTCATTTGAGTAATTGAACTGCGTGACTTATCTCAATAACCTTTTTCTCAGTTATGCCATTTTCATTGCGTAGTGACATAACATCAGATTTGAAATTGATTTGTTCAATGGCGAGATTGTCGGTAGTGGATTTAATACCATCGATACGCTCCTTGATAGTTGATATTTCTTCAGTGTTTTTTTTTTTTGTAAATTCACTGTGTCGTCGTAAGTGTCTTTAACATAGTCATAATTTCTGTCATTTGC
Organism: Dasypolia templi; assembly: GCA_963555695.1. Lineage (NCBI taxonomy): Eukaryota > Metazoa > Arthropoda > Insecta > Lepidoptera > Noctuidae > Dasypolia > Dasypolia templi. The sequence continues at coordinate 2,287,345 of OY743137.1, read as the reverse complement.
TTACGCATTTCACTTAATTCCGTTCGCTTGTGTTCATTATCATCCAGCTGTTTTCGTTTATTATTACGCTGGGTTACTTTCGAGGTATCGGAAAATTCGGGTTGAGAATCGCCTGATAGTAAATTTGGTTGCGAATGACTACGTCCGACGCCTGCGTGGACACTTCTAGTTGGTGAGCGCACTATATTCATGATATCTTTGTATTGGTTACTCACTCAGTGCGTGGTTCGACTGTGGTGTTATGTCGTCCTGCGATCGCTTAAGTGCGAGGGGGTTAAAAAATAACGAGCCTGCCTCTTTCTTGCGGGGGCGAAGAGCTGCTCTCGCGCCGATGCACTGTCGACAATGATAGTATTCTCCGAAGAATAGCGTCGTAAACACTTACACGCGGCACAATTTATTTTGAGACTTTTGTTAGTGTAGTTTAAGCACAGGTCCGACTACCTTTAGTTTTTTTTAAATTAAGGAATAGTCAGCGACACGTCTACTTTTTACAACGTCCTAACAACGAGGTTTTCGGTAACGTGATCAGTAATTTCCGGGGCAATTCAGGTTTTATGTGGAAACACTGGTTTGGGGATGGCCACCGTTTTATCAGTGATAAATGACATCAAAAGAAAATTACAAGTGGCAGAAAAAAATGAATAATAATAAAAAAAATCGTTGATAAAACTGTTTTCTTGGGGATCACGCTCGACTAAAGGGTGCAATGGGGTCCCCATTTAACATCTCTTGCAGGACAGCTAAGTTCAGCAGCATATGCTGTAAGAAAAATCCGTCAGTTTACTAATGTAGATACCGCGAGGCTAGTCTATTTCAGTTACTTTCATAGTATCATGTCTTACGGTATCTTATTATGGGGACGCGCTGCAGACATCGAGTCTATTTTTATTCTGCAAAAAAGAGCCATTAGAGCAATATATGGCCTCCGTAGCCGCGATTCTTTAAGGGAGCTGTTTAAAGATATTAACATCATGACCGTACCTTGTCAATATATATGAAAACATCATGTACGTAAGGAAAAACTTAAATATTTTCAGTAAAAGAGGTGAAAGACACAACTATGGGACTAGAAATAGGGACCAATTGGTTCAACCGGGTTTCAGGCTGGCTAAAGTAGATTCATCCTTCATGGGGTACTGTTTAAAATGTTATAATAAAATACCTCCCCACATACTCCAACTGAATGAAACGAAGTTCAAAACTTGTATCAAACGCACACTATGCAGCCAAGCATATTACAAGTTGGAGGATTACATTTCTGACAAAAATGCTTGGCTCAACGCTGGTTCTGCTCCACAAGGGCGCATAAACAATTGATTAGCATTCGGAAATATTGTTGGAGCTGCTGAAGATTGTAAGAACTATCTTTGCATTGTATAAATTCAATCTTTTATTATTGTATAATTGCAAAGCACACGTGTGAGCACTATGTAGTACCTACTATAAAGCTACCCTATATTGGGCACGTCTGTCATTGACTTGAATGTGCCCTGGCGGCTGAGAGTATGTCACGCTCACTCAAATGTCTCGCTGGTGGTGGCGTGTGTGTTGGATCATTAAGTTCCCTTCAAAATGGTTGAGCTGAATGGTGCTGATACATACGTCATGTTCGTGAACGGGTCACCGTCAGTGGGGACTGGTCATCTCTTGGCAGCCACGGCTTATTTTTATTTCCGATTTTTTTATGTTTTTATTACGGGTGTTTCTACATCGTTCTCACATGTATAATTTCAACAAGACTGATGTAACATTTTTTTCTGTATCCATATTATTTAAAAGAGTGTCCATGGAGTTTCTTGCCCGTTCTTCTCCATAGGTACCTACTTTCGCTTTGGAATGGGCAACTAACTAGCTTCATATTTCTGACTGACCGACCCCTTGACAATTCAAAAGTGCCTGTAATTGGTTTATTTGAAATAAATGCTTTGAGTTTGAGTTCGTTTTTAGGATAGGAAAACACTAGATAACGATAACACAGTTTCCGTGGCACTTCAACTACACTTTTAAAGTGTTTTGGGGCACAACTTCACAGTATTTCTCACAAATCGCGAAATTAATTGAGGAGCGTATTAGCTTCTGACAATAGTTTGACACATCTCAAATCGTTGTATTAATGTAAAAGGAGTATGTTTAACACGTTTGTTTTAATTATAAAGAAAAACCTTTAAAAATGTAACAGATGCAATAATATTACAGCATCAAAGTGTAACCTTTTATATATATATTAATATGTGTAAAAAAAATATATAATATGTGCAGTAATAACCAGTTTTAAGTATACTAAGGATGATGACTAATATTAACAAGTTATGGAAAAATAATGTAATTTCAAAGAAACCATAGTAATAATGAGATAATAAAAAAACATCCGTTAAATCAATGTAAATATGAAGAAGTTACAAGGGATTATTCCCGTCCTTGTCGCGTGGTACGGACAATGTACGGTGCTAGTATGAAGTTACATAGTTGTGACGTCACTTCTACGATAGTGCTGTCCTTGTCTAAGACTAATTTTAAAGCATTTATAACTTGGCAAATTTTTAGCTTTTACACTTATTGTAATATTGTTTGCACTATTTGTAGTTTTTAGATTAAAATTTAAAAAAATTACATTATCCCTATGTGTATGTTTCAATAAGACCATTATAAGGCTCTTAAAATGTCACAAATTACAAGCAAAAGAAAAAAATGGTTCCTAGTTGCCCCCCCACCCCCCTTCAAAAGGTAAACCAGGATAGGTTTTGGTGGTTTTATGTTTGATTCATCATAACTTGTTCAATCAATTACAAAAAGAGATGAAAGAAATGATATTTATTTCAATAGGTAGAAGGGACATCTTGAAAGACACTTCTACAGAACAATGTTTTGATGGTTTTTTTTTCAAACCTATAAAAAATATCAACAATTCCCTGCACATTAACTGATTGCTTGTTCAGGATTTCAAAAACTGTGATCAAGTTTTATATTGTGTTTTAACGAGATTTATTTTATATTTTCTAGGTACAAATCATATCTCTAGATGAGGAGACAAGTGAGTTCAGTGCTAAGAGCACCTTCGACCACCCATATCCCACCACAAAGATCATGTGGATCCCGGACAGCAAGGGAGTGTACCCTGACCTGCTGGCTACTAGCGGTAAGTTGGAGAATGTTTCTCGCATTGTGCATTTATTTCAAAGTTGCAGATCTGCAGATTTGGTAGCGTCGTGTGATGGGTGGTTGAGCTACATGATGACTGATGCATGCATGCTGTCTTTTGGGACAGGTCAACTCAAAGCTGCTATTGGTGTTTGTTCAAGGGTTCTTCCCGGAAATGGCCTTCCATTGTTAGACTGACAAAATCCTATTAATATGAAGTTTGGACTTTGTAAGAGACCTTGACCTCTGAGTTTGTTTCGGCACTTCTTCTCAGGAATCATTTGTGAGGAAAATTTGTGTGAATTATGGTTGTAATGGAACTCCGCCTCCGCCTCCGTTACTGCGAAACTTCCGCAAAGAATTGAACCAATTGTTTTACAATTAACTGAAATTGAATTACAATTAACTGCTATTTTTTACACACATTTTTATAAATACTTCTATACTTTGTCTTACAAACATGTTCACAGGTATTGAATACTCTAAAATCGCAATTTACTGATAATTAATTATTTCTCTCCTACAGGCGACTATCTCCGCATATGGCGGGCAGGCGAACCATACACTCTCTTCGAGTGCGTTCTCAACAACAACAAGAACTCGGACTTCTGTGCCCCGTTGACTTCATTTGACTGGAATGAAGTGGACCCCAACCTCATTGGGACCAGCAGTATTGATACTACGTGCACTATATGGGGGCTGGAGACTGGCCAGGTGCTGGGGAGGGTCAATGAGGTGTCGGGGCATGTGAAGACGCAGCTTATTGCTCATGACAAGGTAAGTTGTTCTTGCATTAGGTCCTCACGTTCAAGTTACGCGGCGCAAGATCAGAGGTGAGCCATTGTCTGTGGAGAGACGCCGCATACATACCGGAGGTCTGAACCGTGCATGAATGCCCATTTGCGGAGATTTTCCTAGCTGCGGCCTACTTGAGTATGAAGTCTATTCAAGGATTTAAAAGTAGGCCACGGTAACTTGTGCCGGGGTGGGAGGCTCTCTGATGGTTCAATACATAAATCAGGAGGTTAAAGCAGTTCTTGCCAAAGATCACATGACTCATCTTCCTGTGGCAACACAGGATTATTTGCTATTGTGCGTTCACCACAACTTTACGCGTGAGCAGGGGCGTAGCTACCGCCGTATCTGCCGTATCAATTATACGGGGCCCCCGAGATTAACGCCTGTCAGACCTGTCACTATTGTCCATCGAGGCAGAAACTTTAGAAAAACTCACCATCAGCTATAAATGATTTTACTTCCAACTATGCTTTAATTTCATCACAATCACACTAAAAACTCAGTACAAAGCGAGTCTTTTATGCTCTAGAGCAATAAAAATTTATGAAATTTCATTATTGCACAGTTTTTTTTTTATCGCACCAAAAGGTGCCAATCTCAATGGATTAGCTCTATTCAGCCAGCCGATATCAATACTTTTTTTTACGTACGTATTATTCGTTTCTATCCTACTTGTTCCAAATTTAAATATACTCGTAAATTTGCCCAACAAAACTACCTTACGTTGAATAATTGCTCAAGTATAACTTTTAATTTCAATAATTAAACTTCTATTTTAACTGTTTGATATGAGTTTCTTTTATCTACTATTCCTATATGTAATAGTTGAAAGAAAAGCACATTATGCACCTCGCCTTATGTAATTTATATTGCCCTCGTGCCTGTTAGATTAGAGCCCTCGCTAACGCTCGGGCTGTAAATCAGGCAATAATAAATTACTTTATGCTCGATGCAATAATCTACTATAATAAATCAGTTTGTCGGGCAAAAAAAGGCAAGGAGAGTGTAAATTTAATTTGAATTGTTTTTTTTTTGTGAATGATAGGTAATTGTGATAAATAAATATTTCTTTTAATTTTATGCAAACTTTTTTTTTCTTTTGTGAGATATCTATACCCTTCATAAGGGCCCCCAAACAAATTTTTATACGGGGCCCCGCCAAGGCACGCTACGCCACTGCGCGTGAGTAATTGGTAGCACTGTTCCGTTGGTCGCCATCTTGCTTAAAGTTTTATCGGTTGCTACTTGAACTATTTTTTACGTTTCATTAACAAAAACAGATTGTTAACATGCCGAAGGTTGCTAAAAGTGCTAAAAGACAAACCATTCTTCAAATTTACGCATTTTGTGGATAAGCAAAAGCTGAAAATAACCTGATAGTTCCAATAGAACAAGTCCGTGCGCATTACACATTATTTTTACATTGCTAGATTATTTCCCCTATAATTATTTGTTATTTTTAAATGTTTAACAATAAAGTAATATTTTTGAGTCATCGATTCCACAATCTGCTGGGAGGCTTACGTTTAGCAGTAGACGGCAATTAGCTGATGATGATGAATAAAGTAATAATGTATTTATATATAGCGTATTTTGCGTATGTATTTATTTATGATGTTAATATATTATTTCGTAAATACTGAATATCGTTATTATAATATATTCTAATCTATATTATCTTTGCACAAATACGTACTAAGTAAAAGTATAGGTAAGTCCCCGAATTTCGGGGAACTCTACTGGCATTGAAACTAACAACACTGAAAAATTCAGTGCTACCAACCGCGTCACGTCTTGTTTAAAAGTTTATATTAATAAAGTTGCCGCCTTTGTCTCCAGGAGGTGTACGACATCGCGTTCAGCCGCGCGGGCGGCGGCCGCGACATGTTCGCGTCCGTGGGCGCCGACGGCTCCGTCAGGATGTTCGACCTGCGCCATCTGGAACACTCCACTATTATCTATGAGGTAATGCTTATTATGTATCCGTGGATAGGTATAATTTTGCTCAACAAAATTAAGTTTAAGTCTAACTGCCAGACCTTCTACAGAAGCAGCCTGTGGTCTAGCTAGACGCAGAAAACAATTGACACCCTGAAGATTGTTGGGGCTTTTGTAGTGCATTTGGCATGTTCGCTCAGGAGCGTTCGATTCCCAGGTCGGGCAAAGTGTTATTGGGTTTTTCTATCTAGAATTTCTCAGTAGCAGCCCGGATTCTGGATTTACGCTCAGTTGATGGCAATGGGCTCGCCCCCTATTACAAGGGACTTGCGAGATGTGGGTGTACTATAGGTACACCTCTACCTGACCCTTCTGCGATTACAGGCGTGATTCTAAAGACATAACGTCTTTAGAAATTAGAAACTAGCTTTTGCCCGCGGCTTCGTCCGCGTAGAGTTTGTAAATTATCCCACGGAAACGTACTACCGCGATAAAAACTAAACATCCAAATGTATTCCTTATATTTAAAAAAGCGGCCAAGTGCGAGTGGGACTCGCCCATGAAAGGTTCCGTAGCAGCAAGAGTTGATTGAATGAAAGGTAAATTGCGGTTTACGATTTATGACGATTAAAAAAAAACTACTTACTAGATCTCGTTCAAACCAATTTTCGGTGGAAGTTTGCATGGGAATGTACATCACATATTTTTTTTGTTTTACCATTCTCTTATTTTAGTAGTTACAGGTGGGGGGGGGACACATTTTACCACTTTGGAAGTGTCTCTCGCGCAAACTATTCAGTTTAGAAAAAAATGACATTAGAAACCTCAATATCATTTTTGAAGACCTATCCGTAGATATCCACACATATAGGTTTGATGAAAAAAAAAATGTTTCAGTTCTAAGTATGGGGAACCTCAAAATTAATTTAATTTTAATTTTTGTGTGAAAGTCTAAATGCGGTTCACAGAATACATCTACTTACCAAGTTTCAACAGTATAGTTCGTATACTTTCGGAAAAAAAGTGGCTGTGACATACGGACGGACAGACAGACATGACGAATCCATAAGGGTTCCCCGCTTTGCCATTTGGCTACGGAACCCTAAAAATTACCTCTTAACTCACGACTAAGTTTCTAATAATATAATTCAATAATGATTCGAAAGACACGTAGCGCCATCTAGCGCCCTATAGTAATTGTGACTGTCGAATGTTATTGTTCTTTCCCTCAGGAACAGTTCTTTTCTTCTGGATGAAAGGTTTCGTATGTCCTTTTGTTGTACACCGATCACGTACATGCAACAATTCATGATGATCGGTTCAGTGGTTTAGGCGTGAAAAGGTAACAAACAAACAAACTTACTTTCGCATTTATATTACTTGCTTCCGCCCGCGGTTTCGCCCGCGTGGTGTTTGATGAAAAGAAGATTAGATCCTTCCCCAGGCTTCAGAAACAGTTCAGCGGATTAGCCGTGAAACTTCACAGCCCCGCTCAACGCGCCACCCGCGCTGCCGTTCTTACTGTGGTAACTTTTGAACTACCCGTCCAAATTACTTAATACAAAAGAAAAAGTTTATCTACATTCAATACTGAAAGTATAAATTTAGATAAGAATTTACTAAATACTCTAAAACTTGCATTTAAAAAAAAACAATTTAAATGTATAAATGGCTCAAAATTTTGGCTATAATAGCTTCCACATAAAAGGTAGACACATGGTGTCGCGGACTTTTATTTTGAACCGTTTAAAACAAACAATTCCACCATACATTACTAAGTCACAGTTTATGCAGCGCACGCCAAGATAGGTCATTATAGGGCAGTGCATTTTTCGTCTAACTTGAGACTTATCGTTATATTATGGTCAAATGGCACAAAATCTTATAAATTATAGGCTATGTGTTGTTCTGATGTATAAGCTATATTACTGTAAAGTTTCATCACAATCCGTTCCATCCATCCTCACAAACTTTCGCGTTTATAATATTAGTATAGTAGGATTGAGTTTGAAAGAAATAAACTGACAAAATCATTACAGTTTCAATTTCCCAGCATTATATCGTAAAAGGTTTATTTCATGTAAATGAATACGTTACATTTACCTATTCTTGTCCCCCCAGGACCCCCAGCACACGCCGCTTCTCCGCCTGGCCTGGAACAAACAAGACCCTAACTACCTAGCAACAGTGGCTATGGACGCTTGCGAGGTCATCATCCTGGATGTGAGGGTCCCCTGCACGCCAGTGGCCAGGCTCAACAACCATCGCGCTTGCGTCAACGGCATCGCCTGGGCCCCACACAGGTAGGAGATCAAAGCGGGTGGCGAAGGTGGGCCGATGACATCTTCAATGGACGTCAATTGAACCAATTACAAGCACTTTTTAATTGTCAAGGAGTCGGTCAGGCAGAATGAAGCTAGTTGCCTATTTCAAAGCGCAGTAGTAGAGCAGTAGTGTAGCAGGTTCGAAACTCTATGGACTCTCTTTTAAGGGGACTACTGGACCCAAACGCAAGTTTAATAATTCCTAAAAGTAAATGATTTTAAAAAAAAAAATCTTCAGGATATATGCTAGTTAGATATTCTGTTGAAAACATAATACAACAAATTAGATACGATTGAAAATAAAACACGAAGTGACATCTAAAAACTTATTTCAACGATTAAAAATCATACATGCAATCATTTTGATTGTTTGTCACATTATTCTACAAGCAACAAATAAACGTTTAAAAAAATAGTGTTTTAGTTTTTTACGTGATAAATAGATTCTTTGTAAATAGATAATTCCTTCATTTTTTGCAATAAATTACCAACGTTGTGTCATCGCGCTTCTCTTCCTTCTCTATGCAGTTTGACAGTGACCGCGCTTCAGCTCTTGTCAGCCTTTTAATGCAAAATATTAATTATACATTGAACTCGTCAGTGGGTAAAATGTCACCTAGAAAGTTGTATGTAATATGTTAGTACAAAACAAGTAATAGCGTCGTCTCCCGCCCAGCTCGTGCCACATCTGCACGGCCGGCGACGACCACCAGGCCCTGATCTGGGACATCCAGCAGATGCCGCGCGCCATCGAGGACCCCATCCTGGCCTACACGGCCGCCGAGGGCGAGGTCAACCAGATACAGTGGGGGGCCACGCAGCCCGACTGGATCGCCATCTGCTACAACAGGCACACGGAGATCCTGCGCGTATAAGAATGAACTGATTGCGTAGTGGTTTCTGGGTCATAAGGACTGTGTGTGGGAGGAACAGCACCCTGCAAGCTTAGCGTGACCATTTTTTGTCAACGGAAGAATAGACAAAATGACAGGTACTATAGACACAATGACAGATAGAATAGACAACTTTACCGGTGGAGTAGACAAAATGACAGGTAGATTATACAATATGACAGGTAGAATAGACAAAATTACAGATTTCTTTTATTCATCTGAAATTTTGTCTATTCTTCTGTCGACAGAACTTGTTTCTACGGTGGGTGGTCTTGCTACGCGCGCTGATTGCGTAACACACTATCAATCACGATTTGATTAATTTTGAAGGATATTGACAATCCATCACATCATGTTCAAAAAATTGGAATTTTCACCTGTCAATTTGGAAGTCATTGCTATTGATTATCAGTGGTACCTAAGCAATTACGTCGCTGATTTTTGCAATTTTCCCTTTCCTCGAAAACGGTGCCTACTTTATGCTATCTCAAATATGCACCTTACATGACTTTTCGACATAATTGTTAGTAGATCCTTACCTTTCTTCTTAATCTTACCTATAGTTTTTATTATATATTTCTTTTCGTAAATGAAATGTCAATGTGATTGACAAAAAACATCGTAGTATTTATCTCTTGAAAATAGGGATGATGACATGTTTTGTATTTTAACTCAATAAAATATTTGTTTGCAATTAGTACAAACAATATTATGAAAAGTGTAAAAGCTTAAAAAATTGCGACGTTAGAAACGTTTTAAAATATTAGACAAAGACAGCACATTCGTAGAAGTGACGTCACAACTATGTCACACCGCGCGACAAGGACGGAAATTATCCCCTCCAAAAACTTCTAAAGCGAAAAACTTCTAAAGCTTTAAAAGCTTCTTCATATTTCCACCGATTTTACAGATATTTTCGATTATCTCATTTTACTTTGCCTTCTTTGAGATAACATTATTTCTTCGAACATTTCTATTACTATTTATCATCCCTATTATGCTAATAATAATTGTGTCGAATACGTTAAACATTTATTTAAGAGGCCTTTACAACCAGAAGATGATGACATTAAAAAAAAAAACATAATGCTAGTTTCATCCCCTAATAATACGTGTTCCTTATACCAGAAACCATTATGATCTGATTAACTTTGTAGTTACATCAGTTAGTACCGAAAGGGGTACCCTTATAAATTATAATTCATATTAAAGTACGTACGCATCTACGGACGCACACGCACGTTTGAAATGTTCGCCAGCAATTTGAGTTTCTTACGACTTGCAATTTACTATGTGATAATAAATATTTGACGCTGCTTCGTATGGAATCGGTATGCTGTATTAGCGTTATATGTGGATGGATAAATCTTTCGCAAGTCTTAAACGAGTTGTGCAAATACCCTTATGAATTTGGAATTTTAAAAAAGTAACAATGTAACAGTGACTTGGGTTATAGTGGATAGACCACATGACCTTAAAAATTATGAACAACTTGGAGCCGCCGTTGGAGGTGCTAAAAATAATAATTATGGATCGAAATACCGCGCCAGGTTTTCGAAAAACGCAAAAGAGAAAATGTGCAATACTTGCATTACTACTTAAAATTAGAAACTATGACAACCGTTTGCTAAAACGATTGTCACATAAAAAGATCGTGAAAAACAATACTTAATGAATGTTATCTGATATCTCTTTATCAAAAGACTGATGGAAATATTAACATTTCTTAATTCTGAGGTTTTACTAACTTCTTCCAGAGACTCTGAGGAAAAAAAAAATAGCTATATGATTTTATACGCTATCATGTGTGGGTTCGTAGCTAGGAGGCAAACTCTCGAAAAAAAGATCTTGGGGCCATGCTGTGAAGCGTTAAAGCTTCCTTGGTCTTTTGCGAAAAAGGGATGATGCTATTCATCTTGTATAGCTCCATCTCTCTTTCGCACTGAAAATTAATGTTACGTTATTGCAAATTGCAAGGTATACTGACCTGCAAATTGCAAAAAACCGTAAGAAAATTTCGTTCTGCGTGCTTCCCCGACGATTTCGCACTCAGCGTCACCTATTTTGGTTGCCAAGCAGTGCTCTGCTTTGCTCCTAGCGTACACCCATATTTATTTAGTTTTTACTTGATATTATAAGCAAGTAAAACTTAATAAAATTATGTGACTCTTTTCTAAGGGCTGATTTTTTAATAGTCACAAATCTCATAACTGAATAGTAAATATTGACGTTTGATAGCTTTCGTAAATTAAATAAAATTTGTCAAACTTGTCTGTTCCTTAGATAGCATGAGTTTGAGCTCTCGAAAGTTGCTCGCAAGTGGCTGCAAAACTAACTATAACCTAATTGTTTTTGTGATGAAAAAATCAATGCCGTAGGTAGGCGTGGACATGGTCGTGTGTTTTACGTGAATACGTGAACGTAACGAGTAATATTTTCTGAGGTGGTTAGAGGTCGTGCCGTAACAGTCCTTACTCGACGTAACAAACTCTTTGATTCTTTATCGAGTTGTGTAATTACATTTTGGATGTAGATGATAGATATGTGGCTGCAACACCAAACTGTATCCCTGATTTTGTTATCTTATGATTTTTTTATGGCCTCATACTACGTCAGCAAATTTTAAGACGTATTCACGTCAAAAATGTTTCACATCTGTAATAATGATTGTGAACTGAACTGTCCAATCCAGAGGGCTCATAATGTTTTCCGCGAAAAGTAAAACTTATTGGACTATTGAAAAATCTGCCATTAGTAGTAATAATAAGTGTATATGTCTATTGCAATATTCCTAAGTTTTCTCCGTAGCAAAACAAAGAATCGTAATCGGCGAATCAAGAACCGCGGATATGCAATACGCCCGGCGTATTTTACAATACGCGTCTGACTTCTCTTTAAAGACTATACGTGGATTAGTTGATTATATTAGAAACCATAGTGTTTAAACTTGCATTTAAAATGTGATTATTTTAGTAACATTGGCATACTAATAAAACTTTTACGATTCAGATAGTTTTTGGCACAAGCAACTACTTTTCTTTCTTTCGTGAAGGTTTCTCCACGATATAAATATGGACAGTACAGAAACTACGAACAAACGTTCGAAACAGGACACTCACACAGACGCGTGCATCGACGGGACACCAAAGCGAACGTCGCGGTGCTCTCCCTCGTGGGTGGCTGGGTCGAAACGAGTGGTCGCGTTACACATTTATCTCTTGCGCCACGGACCGTCTGAGAACTTTTTAGAAATGCCTCAAGCGTATTATATATTAGAGAATTTTAATATTTTTTTTCGTTTCAAGGGGTTATAAACCCGATAACTAGTGAAGTCAAAATAAAAATCTAAGTTGGCGGCTGCGAGAATTTTAAAATTTTCATCATGGGTGTCGTTTTCATGGTTCTCAAGGCTGACGTTAAAATGTAAATCCAAGATTGATTGGAAACGACACCCCTAACAAAATATTTTTTTTAAAAAGCAACCGCCATCTTGGGTTCACATCATTCACTAGAGGAGTAAATGATGTGAACCCAAGATGGCGGTTGCTTTTTTTTTTTAAATTTTGTTCTAAAACAAATGCTTTTTTTAAAACACTTCAATTTTATAAACAATATAGCGCTCCAATGAAGTGTAGGTACCTAGGTAATTATTTCAACAAATAGGCCTAAATCCATACTGTCCAATTTATACTGTGGTTTCGTGTAGTAGGTAGGTATTCTTTACTTACGCCGTGATTTTATAAATCAAACTGACCAATTAAAAAAGATAGACAAAGCCTCACAAAGTATTAAGTTTAAAACAGTGGTCGGTTACACGATTCTAAATCCAACTAAAATCTATACTTCTTTAGTTACGCCAATGTTCATGAACTCACAAAAACTGTTGTTTTGTCAAATCCCTTGTGTGTAGGACTGTTTATGTATTTGTATATTCAATATATTCAAACAACAAAAATCAATAATACGATGCTTCACTTATATCTGGTATAAGCTTCCAACATCCAAATTGCTGAACGATCAGATAATTATGGGTCATCAACTCATCATAGTATTTCACAAAACGTATTTATAAAAAAAAAAAATCTCACATTTGTTTCAAACTTTTATTAAGAAATCCATGTTTTCTGTTTTCAATTAGCAATTTTGTACTTGTATCTAAAGTCGAGGTAAAACATGTATTATTAAAATTGATGTGATTAAAAATAAGGACTAGATTTAATATTAATTTATATACAAATAGCTGTAAGGATTCTTATTAAATAAATAAATGATTTAGAAAGTAAGGCACTTTTACTTAAAAATAACAGACCCCAGCCAACTTCGTGCCGCTTCATAATCTCCATTTTATTTTTTCGTGAAATTTTCCCATGTTTTGTAACACATAACTATGTGTTGACACATGATTCTGCTATTCGGGGCGGAGACAAATTTTACAAATGAAAGATCATAAAACGTTGCAGCGTTCTTGAGTTATAAATGGTGTAACTAACCCGACTTTGTTTTATTTATTTATAGATTAGGCTAAATAATGTTATAAAAATGCACACATCATACTTTGCACTTAATTCCCCTGGTACGCCCGATGCAAACTTTATGGTGGTTGGTTTTTTTTTTTACTAGAGGCGATTCGCTACGCAGTAACAAATTCATGTGTCAGCGGGGGTGATGGATGAGGTACTGCAACGAGTAACTCGCTTCAGTACGTCTACCATGATTTATTATCGAAAAATTACTCGCTAGCGTATTAACGTGGATCAAATAGATTTCGATAATGAGTCTTACACAGTCGCTAAGGTAAACTCGATAGATCGTGTCGTCTAGCTAACATAATCACTCCGTATGTTTTGTTTCTTTCTTTGTCAGTTATAAGAGAGAACGGCTCATGTACTAAAAAAAATGTTACGACAGATGAAATAATACGACTAAATAGAAAGGCGTACTAACGTACCTACTTAAGGTATTTAGTGGTTGTTGAATTTTTGTTTCATAAACTATGTCACCCCCGAGTTTCGATTACTAAATTTGTAATTTTGTCGACGATGTGCGGTTCGCGCCTTTTTTGACTTAAATTAGATGAATAAGTTTACAAAAATAGAATAATACAATGAGGACCAGTGCGACGACACAATTTCAATTGTTGGTGGAATTTCTACACTTGACGTCGTTAAAATTCAGCGGCCAGTAACATATTCAATGTTAAATCTCGTCCTGACATTATTTTGGCTAGTAGACTCAGAAACGTATAACATTTTAATGTAAACATTTTTCACACCTCAAAATGCTAGCTTATTTTTGACGGCGTCTGTGAAATGAGTGTCGCTTTGTATGGCGACAGCTGAAAAACATTAGTGACTATCGAATAGATCACGTTAGGTTTCTTACCTATCGAAATCTATAGTGCTCATGGTACGAATTTTAATTATTTCTGTAACCGCTAGGGGCGCCGTACAATATTTCATTTATACATATATCATTTACGGAAACGCTAGCGAGTTTTGGCTGTTTTACACAGCCAAAACGCGCTAGCGTAGCTCATGGTAGAGCTAGAGCCACCATAGTTTGACGCGTACTTATTAAAATAGCCTGGGGATTGGAAGCCCACAAAATCTAAAATTTTACAGTCATGCATATTATAAAATATGATAAGCAATACTTATATTTTGTAAGTATTTTATTGCAGTAACTGCCCAATGCAGTAAATTGCAGTTTGAAAACTACTCTCTGAACAGCTATTTAGATACTGCAAAACGAACCAATCTATGGTCTAACCAACTGCATTAACACTGCTTTGTGAATTTAGCCTGTAAATGCTGGTCATCTGTATACGCAATTATCCAGATTTTTGTCCCAGAGCAAATTCCTGGTACACCTTTAACAGAGACTCAGGTGTTCTAGGCTTAAAATCCCTCAGAACATGTTCAAAATGCTCCATAGTTACTTCTTTGCAGTCCAAGTCTTTTTCTAAAGCTCTTAACGCAGCTTCGTGGCAAAGAGCTTGCAACTCAGCTCCTGAAAAGCCTTCAGTCCTTGTTGCCAAACTATGAGAATTCACGTCGTCAGATATGCTCATTTTGCTAAACTTCAACTCTATTATCTGCAACCTTGTCTCGAAATCTGGCAATGGGACGTATATCAGACGGTCTAATCGACCCGGTCTTAGCAAAGCCCTGTCCATTCTATCAGGCCGGTTAGTTGCCGCTAGGATTGTCACCGAGTTTAGTGGCACCACACCATCTAGCTCTGTTAATAGTTGAGCCAAAACTCTCTCATGCACTCCAGCCTCACCAGCCCCTCGTTCCCCACCGATCGCGTCCATTTCATCAAAGAATATAATAGACGGCGCGACCTGGCGAGCTTTCGTGAACAAATCTCGAACAGCCCTCTCTGATTCGCCGACCCATTTTGAAAATAATTCCGGACCTTTTATGGAGAGGAAGTTCAGACCACTTTCGGTTGCTAGAGCTTTGGCTATCATGGTTTTAGAACAGCCCGGGGGTCCGTAGAGTAAGACGCCGGCCGGAGGACTGACTCCAAGTCTTCGGAAGCTCTCAGCATGTTTCAGAGGCCATTCTACAGCCTGACGCAATTTTAGCTTCAAATCATCTTGTCCTCCTATGTCTGTCCACCTTACGTTGGGTATTTCTATCAGTAGCTCCCTCATAGCACTTGGCCTGACTGTGGTCAGTGCTGCAATTAGATCGTCACGCTCAATACAATCACTAGATCGTTTTATACACTTCATAGTAGCTTGCGAGCACAGATTGACCAAATCCGCGGCGACGTAACCATGAGCCAAGTCTGAGATACTTTCAATCTCCTCTGAAGATATTTTATTTGGCAGGTTCTTGAGCAAACTGTTAACGATTTCTTTTCTTCTTATTCTATCTGGTACAGGAATCTCTATTTCCTTATCAAGCCTTCCAAAACGTCTAAGCATTGGATCTATATTTTCTGGTTTCCTTGTAGTAGCTAATACAAAAACCCTGCTTTCTTCTGCATGTAAACCGTCCAGCATGTTCACAAATGCTGAAGTGATCCTTCTCTCTTGTTCTGTACTGCTAGAAGACCGCCTAGGGCATATAGTCTCAATTTCATCAACCAGTATGATGCTTGGTTGGTTTTGTGTAGCTTTTTCAAACAGGCCTCTCATTGTACCTTCAGTTTCTCCAAAGTATTTGCTAAAGATGGCTGGCCCATTAATTTCTGTGTGAAAGCAGTTGAGATTTTCAATTAGATACTTGCATATTGCTGTCTTCCCTATCCCTGAGTGGCCATAAATTAGCAAGCCCCTTGTGGGTTGAAAATTAGCAGTCAGACCATCTGTATTGAATGATATCTTGATAAATGTCTGAATTTCTTCTAAAATATCATCAACACCACCCAGAATCTGTGGCTTTTTCTTACTTTTTGCAACTGCTTCTTTTTCCAGATTCCAAATACTACATTCACTTAAAACATACCAACCTGTATAATCTAAGTGCTCAGATTTGATGTCAATTACTTCTATTTCTAATTTCCTACCAAAGTAATAGTAAACTAAAATGCTACCAATACAAACAAAATTATTGTAAAAATTGTGTTTTAA
The DNA here is from genome assembly GCA_963555695.1 of Dasypolia templi. Taxonomy (NCBI): domain Eukaryota; kingdom Metazoa; phylum Arthropoda; class Insecta; order Lepidoptera; family Noctuidae; genus Dasypolia; species Dasypolia templi. Next base: position 2,270,666 of record OY743137.1, on the reverse strand, counting down.
AATATCACAAATATCTGATTTTATTTTATGGTTTCTGATTCTGATTTTGAGGCGAGTTGCCTTTGGTACTTCCTCTTTGATCACAGAGACTGTCACCTTCTTGCTGTTATTACTCCATTCACTGGATAGATCTGTAAAGAATAGTAAAACTGTTTGAAATGGTGAATTGTGGGAAAAACTATTAAACTGGAGTCTCTTCTTTAGTTTAATAGTTTTTGTTTATTGTTGTGTGTAAAATTGTTTTAAAGGAAGGGACAAGCTTAGGCTTTCATAAAGAGTTCCACAAGTAACATAGTGTCTTTTCAGGTAACACTTTCGGAAGAAATTGAATTTATAAGAAACATCGATTGGTAAGTAGGGACTTACATCTCTGTTGATTTATTTTTCAGGATTTATTTATCTGTGGATCCACAAATACTTAATTCTTGTACATCTTCTTTATACACAGTCCCTCGGTGCTGAGGATCGTGACCCATCTTGTTGATGCCATGTCCTGGCATGGTGCCTGTACTTTATAGAACCATGTATAATTCTAAAAAGTGAATGTAGACACTTACCAGCTGCCGGTAATATAACAGCGGCCGGCGCAGACGCTTTGGACGGCCACATCCGCTTCACCATCATAGGAGCGCCGTCTCGGCTCAACTGAATGGGACATCCGAGCACTGCTCCTATAAGCGAACCAGCCGACGGGTGCACGAGTACAGCGTCCCGCGGAGCCCCCTCGGGCGCCGAACCCACCCTCTGCAGCCAAGTAAACAGCTTCCCATCTTCAACATAAGGACATTTCAACTGATCTTTCCCGCAGCTCAATTCGATGTGAATATTTTTATCGTTTGAAGTTATACTACATCCGCATCGCTCGCAGTCCACCCATAGAGTTTTCTTTGGTGTTTTTGGTGGCATAGCTAGGTGTAAAGTTATAAATAATGCTTTGTTTTTAAAAATGAGGCTATTTGATCACACCAAGCTAAAAGTTAGGTTATTTGTCTACAGACTGACAGCTGTGTTTTTTTTTGTATTCGCCCAAAGGGCAGGCTATAGTCTTTCGACCATACCGCCTCGTCTTCGGTGTAGAATTTCTTATTTGGTAAGTTTTAAAGATAATGTATTTCGTGTAGTTTCAGTTTTAAAGATAATGTATTTCGTGTAGTACATTTTTTATTTTTTAGAGTGTGTCTTTCATATATGATGACAGTTGTTTGACATTACCATCAAAATCAACAACGAACGAAACGCAGAGAGATCAATGGATTTAAATGTAAAATATAATGTACATTACTACTTCAAAAGTCCATTCCGAAGTGAATTCAAATAATGGAAATAATTATTACAAATAAAATAACTTAAATTATCCTGAACAATGCCAGCACCGCTAGCCGGCCCATATCCATCCATTTCTAAACGTCAATTTTCAACGACTCGTCATAAATGGCAACTGTCAATCAAACTGAACTGACATTACAAAATTGCGTTTGCTTTTGCTGTGATTCATGATTCATTTCGTTTTATTACCATAACATTTAATTTATCGTCTCCAAATGCTATTAGTTTAGTTAAGTTAAACAGTCGACAGCATTAGGCAGCTGTTAGGTAGTTTAAGTTAGGTTTACTGTCCATAAATTGTTAAGAATCGCATAGGATGACTCTCGCAGAGTTCTTCAGCTGCTCCCTCCTTGCCTTCGGGGCTCCGTTGGTCATGTTCGCGTTCACGGTGGCCAATGACCCTGTCCGCATCATCATCATGATATTAGCAGCATTTGGATGGCTACTATCGTTTCTTATTTCTTCTGTTGTGTGGTTTGCTGTGGTGCCGTTACGTTCGCATTTGGCGTTTGGGATGGTCTTTGCAATCATATTCCAGGTCAGTAACTGATATCATTTCATTTATAATTTAAAAAATTGCTTTTTCTGTGTAGTGAAACTTACTAACTAATTGCATTTAGAAGCTACCTGGATAATACATGTTGTGATATTATTTTAAGGAATATGCAATACTAACATGCAAGATACAGATAATCTTGTTGCTATAGCATATTGCTTTGCTCTAGATTTACCACATTGAACCAAGGGCTGTCCACCAGAAGAGATTGTTAAAATGCCGTGGTAATTAAAACCCCTTTTCAGCCTTATGTGGTAAAATTGAACAGCAAAAAAACTTAAAATTCCACAAAATATAGTGTTCATAGCACAATAGCATAGCATAATCAGCCTATAATGTTCCCACTGCTGGGACACAGACCTCCTCTCTATGAGAGGGAGTGAGCCGTAATCTACCATGCGGGCTCAGTGCGGATTGGTAGATGTCACATGTCTTCGAATTTTTGGTTCTAGGACATAGCCGGTTTCCTCACGATGTTTTCCTTTACCGTTTTGAGAGCAGTGGTGATGAAATTATTTACACAAAGTAAGGCCTGCCTGGGTTCGAACTCATGACCTACAACTCGTAAGTCGGGACCGTTACCACAGGGCCACCACTGCTCCATAGTGTCATGCAACCACAATTTTGATATACATATATTTCTTGTTGTAATGACTAAATGCCTTTTACCCAGCATAAACAGCTAATAATTTTCCCACTGCGGACACACAGGGCTCCTCTCGGTGATAGGGAGTGGGTTATCCACCAAGTGCCCAGTGCGGGTTGGTAGATGTCACATGTCTTCGAAGTTTTGATTCTAGGACATTTTCCTCACTATGTTTTCATTCAACGTGTTGAGAGCAGTGGTGATGAAATAATTTACGAAAAGTACAGTGCCTCTCTGGGTTTATAACTTGTACACCACCACTGCTCAGGCTTTGACTAGCAGTGGGACAGTATATGCAGTTTTGATGTACCCACCTGTAATGGAATATCTTCTATTTTTCAGGAAGCATGCCGATATGGCATGTATGTCTTGCTACGGAAGACAGAAGCAGGGCTGAAAGAAATATCAGATAACCACAACATAGGCAGCAATAAACTAGAGTTGGCTTATGTGTCAGGACTGGGTTTCGGAACTATGAGTGGAGCCTTCGCCCTTATTAATGTACTGGCTGATTCGGTATGTAGTTTGTTGTCTCTAGTTTAAAAATTTCATCTAAAACTTAATACCATATAAAGAAGGCAGGAGTGATTGTCTTATGGTTGAGGCTGCACACTGAAAATGGCCCTAGATGGTCAAAGGCTAATCTTAAAATACAAAAACCATGTGATCATACATGCTAATGTCTGAGACCACCTAACCAATTTTAATAAAATATTGTGATTGTGTATGGTTGGTTCCAGCTGGAAAGATAGGATAGTTTTGTACCAAATTTGTGGTGCTGTTGTCAAGAGCATCCGTGTGAAGGTTGATGGTACCCTATGTAATCCATAATCACCATATTGGTGGTTATATGTTATGTTATGTTAAATGACATTGGCAATTTAATTGGTTGTATTGATTGATATTTTATGAATTTTTTTATTAAATAGGATTATATGAAGTTTGCGGGCAACCTGGCATTTCCCCCCCAGTTTTTCAGTTTTCTCGAGCCAGTCTTTGTAGAATAAAATAAAATAGAATATTGATCTATATAGGTAAGTTAGAAAGATGGAAACAAATCAATTAACTTAACATTGCAACCATTCAATACCTTAATTCTCTTAATCTAATTTTACTTTGCATGATGGTACTTTAGATTAGACTGTAAAGCACCAGGATACATATATTTTTTTAGTTTTGACTTAATTTTTTTCCATATTACAGGTTGGCCCAGGCACGTTAGGGCTCAACACTGGCACGGAGTACTTCTTTGTGACAAGCGCAGCCATGACTCTCTGCATGATATTACTCAACACATTCTGGAGCGTTATATTCTTCAGTGGATTCGACGACAAAAACTACATCAAAGTTGGATGGGTCATTGTGTCACATTTCTTTGTTTCTGGACTCAGCTTGTTGAATAGCAAAGAATTGTATGCAGCAACTATCCTGCCCTCATATATCGTTTTAGGAATCACAGCATATATTGCATTCAGAACAGCCGGGGGATCAACGAGGAGCTTAATTCAAAGTATTTCTACTAGGTCATAGAACTATGTTGTTGATTCTGAATAAATCTCGAAGAATTTATTAGATTTTGCGCTGACAGTTTTAAATGCAATACAGGGTTTGATTTAATTGACAAATGCATTTAGAATTATTCATAATTTGGCTTTACAAGTGCAAAAGCGACCAGGATGTCAAATTATTTCATGTTTTGCCAGTTTAGATAGAAAAATGTAAAATTAGAAATGTTTTAGAGGTTTGTAAAAATAGCAAGTTAAACATTGCTAATAGTCTTGTGCCGGCTCGGTCATTTTTAAGATCGCTCCGTACTAGTTCATTTCGGAAATTCGGACAGTGAACTAGTTCATTCTAATAGCTCTATTCGGTCTTCGCTTTTGGTGGTCAGCATCTGATATTCTGATCTCATTCTTGCAGATTCGGTTGGTCGGGTTCGGTTAGCATCGTCATTCGTCGGCTATTCTCTCTCGTTCTCATTCACAGACATCGAACGTATCTGTCAAACAATCAGTGACTGTTTATCATTTCTCGTTCTCGTTCGCACAAACGATCGCGCGGTTTACAATGTCCGAGATCGAAAAGACCTATTAGACCTAATAGACCGATTACGAGTCAGCGTTCGGAAACGTTTCTTTTAGTACAGTGCAAAGATACGTTTCCTATTCGTTCATGGTTCATGAACTACACAAGACTAATTGCTAACATTTTAGTTAATATGTATGATGTATTACAATTAACAAGTTTTAAAAGAGGAGCATCCTTGACTGCCGTGCAGAATGATTGTATCACTTGTGTATTATTTTGAAATAGAAAATTAGTGTTTCAATGGTTGAATTGTATGATGAGTATGAAAAATGAATTAAGCGTTGCTTTTGATTGCCAATAGATAAGATTTTATTAGTGGGTCGAGTTAAGAATGTCTACTGATTCACAACAAATAGTTGGTTATGGTAATCCTCAGTATTTGTACTTACGTATATACAGTATAAGTAGAACTTGTTTCTCTCAAATGAATAATTTACCGGGGAAACTAGAGTGCGCCAAAATACGTCTGCGCGCGGCCAAAATCTGAAATAATGAAATAATCGTTTGCCGCCATCTCGACTTTTGCATCAGGTGCCTGTTTTCTAAAGTAAATAATCACCATCATTATGCCCAAATCGTTAGCCATAATAAATAGTCTTGAAGGTCAAACACGCGCGCAGACTTAGGTATCTTGCGCGCACTCTAGTACAATACAAAATGATTGTAATTTATAGACTGACTGACATCTTAGCGAAAACATTATGTTAATTCCGTCAAGCTGATTGGCCGAAAGTCTTGCTGCATCATAACTGAAGTCCAGCATGTTTTATCTTAGGTACAATAACCCTACACTGATTTGTTGCTTGTCTGGGACGAAACATTGCACGCCAATCAAGACATTATTGTTTCTACACGAAACTTTATAGGTATCGAAATACAGGATATCGAATATGAGAAATATTTAATCGATATGAATAAATGAATATTAGGACATACTGTAATGTAAATAGTGTTATGTCATTATTACTGTGATTAAACCTCATAAAATAAATACATAAATAACTAACAATACCTACTACATTATGATAATAAATGAAAATGTTATTGCTTAGTAGGTCTAACACTGCAGATTTACAAACACTAAATAGATTAACAACTTAACTAAATGTTTGTAGGTACAGTTACTACTATTAATTATTTTACTATTGTATAAGAACAATAATTCCTTATTCTCTTTTAATAATTGGATAGAGAATTTGTTACAAAAACTAACTGTTTAAATACTTCTTTAAAAAAGTTTTTTTACAAATAAACAGACGGAAGATTATTTTGTTTTTTTAAATCATATGTTAGGTACATGGCAACCGTATTTTTGTTATTTTTATTTATTTATGATCTAATAATTAATTTCTCTTGCCTTTCTAGGCACTACCACAGATAACCCTTTTTTTAAATAATCCTTTGAAGATATCCTCCAATCCAAGTAAATCTAAGTGTACTTACTCCGGACCAAAAATTACTTAAAATTAGGTAGGGATAATAATATAGACCATGGGTAATACAAACAGTTTCATACAAAGAGTCATGATGTGTTTTTCACCAATTTCAGCAAATTTGAGAATAACTAGATTGAGTCTGCTATCTCGTATTCTCGTAGTAAGTAGGTAGCTAAGTTTATGTTAAACTTTGTGTTTTGTCACAACGAAACGGATGTCTATGACTGGTCTGGTTTTAAAACAAAATAGGTTGCAACTTTTTTCGATTTCGACAACTCTAGAGGCACTATTGTAGTTATTATTACATAGTATGGGGAAGGCAACTGTCAAAATGGCGCTGTCGTAGCTAGTTCCCAACACAAGCTAAAAATACAAGGCGTGATGTGGTTTTATTTTATTTTAGCGAAAGTTGACTCGTTGTTGTGTTCCTAGATACTCCGAAATTGGAGTCCGAATTTCTCGTAAGCCTCTAAAATTAGATGATTGTGCTTTAAAGCTATTCGTACAGATTTTTTTGAGTTCGAATTTAAGTCGTGAACATTTTGAAGAAAGTGATTACGAGGAAATATTCAAGGTTTAAAATTCTGACACTTTCCATGTCAAGTACTTGATTTAAAATACGGAAATCACCGAAAATAACGAAACAGTGAAATAAAATCAAACTCATGAATGAACATAAAATGAAATGAATGAACGAAATGTCAAAATTTTTGTAGGCCGTAGGGACCTAGCTATGGTCACGCCATCTACAATTAGCTTTGCCCGACCTTCCCCATTATGTTGAAATCAGCGTAACTTCACCGGCATTGCTAAAAGTGTTGAGATACATGTCATGTACATTACCTACGTACCTACAACACTAATTCGATTTTCGTGGTGTGCGTGTGACTGCTTCGTTCTTCTAGACTACACAATGGATTTTGATGCGGTTTTCGCCATCATTTTTAGAGAATTTATCCAAAAGGTGTATGTGATAGTAATTAACATATTTTGACATGTTGCCAATTCAATACATTACACCCGTGCGAACATGCGAAGCAGGGGCAAACTCAAAGTATTTATTTCAAAGCAAATATATCAATTACAGGCACTTTTGAATTGTCAAAGTCATTCGGTCAGAAAAATGAAGCTAGTTGCCCATTCCAAAGCGTAGTATAGGTACCTACCTAGGAGAACGGGCAAGAAACTACACGGACACTAAATTATAGTTACAAAACGACTGAACGGATTTGGATGATTTGGCACACAGATAGTTTATGACCTAGATTAACACAAGATACTTTTATCCTGGTAGTAAGTGGTATAATTCCCGATTTCCACGCGAGTAAAGCCTCGCGCAAAATCTAGTACAAACATAAATTCACGACTTTTTCCCCATGTAGGTAAGCAGAAACTATAACGCCGCTTGCGTTATTAGATTTTATTTAGTAGAAAGAAAACTTGTGGCCATGACAGAATACTTTTATTCTTCTAGTACTACATGACATTTTAAGTTTTGACAAGTTTATTGTAATGAAAAGCTGCATGATGCTGCTTACGTACGTAGGCTGCCTCGTTGTATCGCTCTTATTGCAACGATTAGAACAAGGCAGTCAGATCTCTGGTAATTTAGACCCCTTATGCCCCTCGGATTAATCATAGTCGAAACTCCTCGGACAAGTTGTCGATATCATCATGATACTTGTAAAGCTAGGCTTGCCGACGTCGTGCGGTCCGTGAGGATGGTACGGCAGCATCCCAGAGGGGTTAGGGCAACTACGGCCGCAAGAAGAACAGCTCCAAGCCGTCCAGCGGGAAGAAGTATGTACTTGTAGGGCTGCGGGGCTGTGTCGCAGTGCGGAGGTGCTGCGTGAGGTTTCTCTCGGCTATTTGTTCCAGACAAATACATCGGACATCACCGTCGACGCAATCTGTTTGCGCCGCCGTTATCTAAAACTGTCGCCAGAGCAGAGTCCCCCTGTGTGTCGTACTTTAAGGATGCTTAACGACCTCCTGACCACAAATCCTGAATGTGAGCTGTTTGCTGATGAATGGAGCAGAATTATGCGTGTATGTCTGATGCTTTACGAGAGTAAGTATGCTAGGTTGACCTCTATTATTGTCGGTATTTGTAATATTTTTGTTTACTATATCTGTTTCAATCTCTATGTTAAAATGTAAATGGTGTTAACATTTTAGTTAACAATAAACAATTATAATGCTGTTGTCATCATTAGGTATTGTGTGGTAGGTCACATAATTTTTATAGGTATTTGGTGTCTTGGTGCATAATATCCAACAATGGCATTGACCGAAAGTCTGCCAACCAGTCTTACCAATATCTTGTTACTTGTTATCCAGTTAGGTTTTGGAGGTCATTTAGTCAGTTGCTGCATGTACAGCAACGGTATTAAGCTACTCTGCAGGTTTTCTGAATGTCGGGGCCATTGGCAAAAACTAAGCAGATAATGCCTCCAAATAAACTAATTCTGATTGTCATACCAATATAGGTAGTTTGAAATCTAATCGCATTTCAAGAAAACAATCTTTAAGTCCTATTCCTGACTCTCCTCAGCCAGTTCCTGCAGCAATGAGTCCACGGTCCACACCGTGTCAGCAGAGTCCATTTCCTCCTGGGGTATGTAAGAGTTCAGTACTTCTAGCACTGCCTCAATGCTGTCTGCAGTGCCAGATATGCCTCCCCCAACTTCTGAAAGGGCATTCACTGTTTCTGAGTCCTTATGATCGGGGCTGAAAAAGAAAATATAAGAACTTAATTGACAGATGTAACAAATAGGCAGACCAAAGAAAAGATGGTTAGATTGTGTGCCAAAGCTAGGGTTTGGTAGGTCAGGCAGAGAAAAATGGAACACTGATGAAGATTCTGATCCCTAATCAATTGAGACAAGGATAGTACAATGACGAGGACATAACAATAGCTACCTACATATTCTAGATATTCAATCATAGAATTAACAATTAGTGTAACAAAACTTGTCCTAACTATAATAGTGTACACTTACACCGGTGGCATAGATATTTCTTTCTCCAATATATCTTGTAGGTCGTCTAGATCTGGTATCGTTGGTATATCATCGCTAGAATCTGGTGACTTCTTGGGTAGCACGAATTCTCTAAAAAATGGCATTGTAAGATAAGAACCGTGGTTTTTCTGTTTGACTAGAAGGTGTACAAATTTATTTGCTAATGAACACCAATATACGTAATGTTTCGGATATTACAATTAAAATGTACACAATTTAATTTGATCGTATAGCAAGATTCGAAATTACATTCAGAAAATAGGGGTACACTTACTTTGCTTCGATGTGGGTGCCTTCAGCCCATACACCCACTTTCTTAGGCTCAGGCACACTTGCATTCGTGTCATTCATTTTGAAAGAAATTAATTTTAAAAAAACCTGCAAATTTCTTGCGGGTTGCGGTTTTTCCGTTTTATTATTGATTTTTCATTTTGTTTACATTTGTTGAAAACGTTCTAATAATATCATAAAATCAGTATCTTAAGCATTACCATTAGGTAATTAGCCTTTTGCTTTGAAACATTCGCAATGTATTTAACTATCTCTTTCTAACTTAATAACTATGATATGCAAATGCTTAGGATGTGATGTCCCGTTTCGTACTACCAATTACCATACACACCACCGACGGCACCGGGCACCGACTCCACCGAGCGTCATGGTCTTGACATTGACAGTCTTGACACAGACTACATAAAGCTTCTACGCCTGCATTCCGAATAGGGATGATGACTAATATTATAAATGTTCATATAAATAATGTAATTTATAGAAATATATCTAAATAAAAACAAAGTGGGCATAGTAAAAATGACATAATCGAAAAAATCAGTAAAATCGGTGTATATAATATGAAGAAGATACACGCTTTTAAAGTTTTTTTTTGTTTTGAGCGGGCTTACGTCCGTACCGAATGAGCGTGAGCGCGTCATGTGAATTAGTATAATTGTTATAATTTTATTACATATAATTATTTACTGCCCATCCTAAAAAAATGTCCCGTCACATTATGCCAACCTCCCTTTTCCCACGTTTAATTTCCGCAACACTCGACACTGGCAACAATGGTTAAGGCCGCTTGCCACAATCAAAAAGAAGAAGAAGATGTCATGTGAATCGTCATAGACGACGTCATGACACGCAACTTGCGATAACGCCGACCATGCCCTTTAGAAATATCACTGTGAGCGAAATGTTGACAGCTCTCAGTTGTCATAATCGTGATATCTAAGGCTGCTTTCCGAATTGGGATGTAATCGATTTGAGCGCGCTTACACCCGTTCCGAGTTGGCGTGAGCGTGATAACGATGTCCCGAGAATCGTCATAGGTGACGTCATGACATGCGCCATCTTGCGATAACGCCGACCATGCCCTATAGAAATATCACTGTGAGCGAATTGTCAGCTGTCATAATCGTGATAACTAAACCGGAACGTTAATTATCGATGTGAGCGCTGTCAGCGATTATGGTCTAACTCGGAATGCGGCCTTAGTCTTGATGACTTTTTCCGACGCCTGTAAATTTTTGACAGCTGAACTCTGTGGAAAGTACTTGTTACTCATGGAATTAGTATGTACTATCAACCAATCTGAAACATGGTTGGGAATAGGTTATTTCTCCAACTATGGTAGGGTCGGCTTCCAGTCTAAACGGATGCAGCTGAATGCCAGAGAGTACTTTATGGGGTGACTTTTCAATGTTTAAATACACGCAAACCCATTGAACCGTGATAAATGACTTTTAAAAATTGTTATTAAAATACTTTTAACTGTTTGATATTCTAGAAAAGGTCATATCGAAAGGCTTGTTAAAGTATTAGGTACACCATGGAATAGCAATGAGGGGCATTAAATTTGGAGAGAATATTTATATTAGTGACGAATTCTGGGCTGCGTAATTGTTGACAATAGATCTCACTATCTTATGTCAAATTACAGTTACTCCATCTAAATAATATTATAGTACTTATTTATCCATGGTAGACAGAGCCTCTAGACTACATACTGTCTTCTGCACAGACATTTAAAGAGTAGCAGACCAAACATTCGCTATATGTTGCGTAGCCATTATGCACACATAGGGAATGTTGTCTTTACAGGACCGAACTGAGGCCGGTTGCTGGTTGGTCACTAAAATCGGTATTATCTGGGTATTAGAAGTAAATATAATATTATCTATTTAAAAAAAAAATTGTAACAGGCGACTAAAAGATTATATGAGATTATAAGAGGACGAATGGAAACAGTCCACTCTCCTCCTTTTGACAACCGGCTTGACGATATATTTACACATACCGTTGACATCAGTATCGGATAGAACTGGCCCTTCAGTCTTTAACCCGCATGCCCAGCTTGGCGGAACCTAAGGTTTGTTAAAACTAATTTATATGTACAATAAGAAACAGTTGCAGTGACAAGAACAATATAATACATGTAAACAACGGTTGCTATGGATTTAGATATTACAAAGTAAAGGTTTATAAAAACTAAAAAGGTATTAATAAACAGGTTTAATCTACTCTTCTTAACATCCTCCTCTTTTTGGCAAACCTCACGCTATCAAACCCATCTGCATTGTGATTGATACAATCCGTGGCTTATGTAGTGCTTTGATAGGCAAATCCGCTAGCTGGAATTCGCTGGGAACCTATACCACACATATTTCGCCAGCAGCAACGAGTTCTCTGACATAAAAATGTTTAATTGCAATATGCTTGGTTCTTCTGTGGAGCTCTGGGTTATGTGAGATCTCTAGGGCTGCATCATTATCGACTTTCAACTTCTTTCTGAATTATATTGATTTGTTGCAGCTACAATGACGTCATCTACGTAGAGAGCAAGAATGATTTTGTTTTTTTCACGGTTTCAGCTAAATACGGGTCTACATCACATTGTTTAAAACCATTTGTTTTTAACAATCCACCATAAATTTATTCTAACACCCAGGTGCTTGCTTTAGACCATATATACTTCTCTTGAGTCTAGACACCATATTCGATCCATCGGAATAGCCATCAGGTTGATTCATATAAAATTAAAATTAAGTCGTGCGGTGTTCCGCAGGGATCGATCGTGGGACCGCTCCTGTGGAACATCGGGTTCGACTGGGTGTTGAGGGGCGAGCTCCCGCCGGGCGCAGACCTGACGTGTTACGCGGACGACACGCTGGTCACGGCCCGGGGGAGTTCGCACAGGGAGGCAGCGTTGCTCGCGACGGCGGCGGTCTCACTGACGGTGAGCCGCATACGGCGCCTCGGCCTGGAGGTGGCCCTCAACAAGTATGGTACGGGGGCCATGGTGTTTCATGGCCCCCGGCGGGCGCCGCCGGCCGTATCACACATTGTGGTCGGGGGGGTCGGGATCGCTGTCGAGCCCACCATGAAATATCTGGGATTGGTGCTCGACAGCCGGTGGGACTTCGGACCCCACTTCCGGCGGCTGGCGCCCAAGTTGTTGTTGGCAACGCTGCTTCCTAATCTAGGGGGCCCGAGCGCCGCCTGTAGGCGGCTCTATATGGGGATCGTGCGATCCATGGCGCTCTACGGAGCGCCGATCTGGGCGTCTGACCTGACGGCCGGCAGCATAGCTATCCTGCGCAAGCCGCAGCGGGCGATGGCCGTCGAGAGTCATTCGGGGGTATCCCACGATCTCCTTCGAGGCGGGTTGTGCGCTGGCCGGATCCCCGCCCTGGGACCTGGAGACGAAGGTGCTCGCGCCACCTGTACCGGTGGCGCGAGGCAGCGCGGGAGCGGGGCGAGCGACCGATGAAGCAACATATTGAGCAGCGTCGTTTGCAGCTCCGCGAGGTCCTGGTGGCGGAATGGCGGGTGAGGCTGTCACGTCCTACCGCCAGCCTCAGCACCATCGAAGCGATCCGGCCAGTGCTCGACCGCTGGCTCGGGAGAAGGCACGGCTCCCTGACGTACCTGTGTCGCATAAACAGGGAGCCGGACGCCCGGTGTCACCACTGCATTGACTTCCGGGAGGACACGCCGTGGCACATGCTGGCAGAGTGTGCCGCTTGGGCGGAGCCGCGCCGTGCCCTCATCACCGAAGTAGACAACGAGCTGTCGCTGCCGGCCGTCGTGAACGCGATGGTCGGCGGCGCTGAGTCCTGGGACGCAGTGGTCTCCTTTTGCGAAACCGTCATCTCGCAGAAGGATGCTGCGGAAAGGGAGAGAGAGATTTCGACTCTCGACCCGGCCGGCAGCAGACGCACCGGACGTCGGAGGAGGGCGGACAACGCCCTTTTCCGGCCCCCCTAAATGGGTCCAGGGGCGACGGATTCGGGGACATCCGTCGCCCCCCAACATCAGGACAGAAAGAGAGAAGGCGGCGCCTTCTCCGCCGAATAAAACAAAGGCTCATCAGGGCTACTTGAAGTGCGATCTGAGCTGCTTTAGGTGCAATAATCCTCCCTTGCATTACACACCGGTGGTGCCGAAAGTGGAAAATAGATTTTTACTGAGGGTTGTTCTTCTGAATCCCCGTCCCCGTCCCCGTAAAAGTAACGTCTGTGGTGAACTTCTTAGTCGCCACATACCGACTCGTTAAGAGTCTATGCTTTTCAGTAGTTCGAAGTTGTCATAATGTCTGTACGAATTTAAAGTTGAATAAAGCCAACATTTGGTTATAATTTGTTAAATATTGTTGAATAAAGAAATAACATATTTCGGTGACTGAAAGTTCACAGTGTTTTATTTTTAAGTGACAACATCAAATTATAACAAGCGTATCCTAGCTACCATAGTATAGATATATGGTCTGCCATATATACTTCACATCCTCGGAACTTTTTACAAGAATATTACTGTAATATATTCTTTTATCCCAATGCTGAACTTAAATTATGCAGCCTGGGGCCGAACAGTGGTTTGGTAAACATATCAGCCAGTTCCTTTTCCGAAGGCTGATACATTCTCTTACAAAAAAATGTTTCAGCTTAATGTGTTTGGTGCGCTTGTGATATTCATACTTTGGGTTGTGCGCAAGTTGAACAGCAGATTCATTGTCCAGGTTCAGTACTGGTTTCTCAATTTTAATCAACTTGTTAATAAGGCGATTCAACCATAAAATCTCTTGTGCAGATTCGCTTGCTGCTATAATCTCCGCTTCAGTCGAGGAGATGGAGACTGTCGTTTGCTTCTGACTTCTCCAGCTAATAGCAGCTCCGGAGAATAAGCACACCATTCCAGATGTCGACCTTCCAGTAGTTTGATCTCCTGCATGATCTGCGTCGCTGTAGCAGACTTTTCAGGATAGGTTCCGGTACTTACCGGAAGATGCGTTTTACCAGCATGATATCTTTCTTGGTAGGTGCTCCGAGGTTTCGAGATGCGACACCCAGAGCATATGAAATATCAGGGCTTGTCTGTATGGGAAATTTGCGTTGACTTCCTCTTCCTCTGCCATTTCATTTTCTTTGATGATTGGCGTTGGTGCTGGTTTGCAATTGGACATTCTATATTTTTCTAACACTTTCTTTGTGTAAGACTTTTGACTTAATGAAATGTTCTTGTATTTGCGGACATTTATTTCCATGCCAAGGAAGTACGACGCAGGTTTCGTAGTAATCTTAAACCTTGTTTTCAATTCCTTGATAAATTCGTCTCCTGCTCTATTTGTATTATATGCTACAAGTCCGTCATCATCATAAAGACAAATAAAGAGTTTAGATTGTCCTCTGATTCGAACATATAAGCATGGATCCGCTTCACTTTGTTGGAAATCCGAATTTCTTAAGAATTTGGCAATGTAGGTGTTCCAGCAGCGCGGTGCTTGTTTCAAACCATAGTTCAGCTTGCAGACTCGTTTTGTGCCATCCTGAAAGCCATCAGGCTGCTTCATGTAAATATCTTCCTTTACTGTGCCGTTCAGAAAGGCGGTTGAAACATCGAACTGTTGTAGTTTCAGATTTTCCCGAGCAGCTATAGCAAGCAATGCTCGTACGGTGCTCAGACGAACCACTGCACACTGGACTGAATGTTATCAATCATAATCAACTCCAGGTCGCTGAGAGTAACCCTTGAACCATTCTGGCTTTATACCTATCGACGGTACCATCAGGATTCATTTTTACTTTATACACCCATTTGCACGGGAGTGCTTTTCGTCCTTTGGGTAAATCAACGAGATCCCAGATTTGGTTGTCATGCAGTGAAGTTACTTCACTGCGCATGGCATCTTGCCATTTAACTTTGTAAGGAGAGTCCATCGCTTCTTTGAAGGTCTCAGGCTCTTTAGGCCTGTGAAGATTTTCGATTTCTTCAGCTGCTGCCTAAATAAAATCATCGTAGCGCTTAGCTGTGATTTTTGACCTGTCTCTCAAAGACCTCGTTTGACCGGTCGCATTTTCTTCAGCATCAGCATCAGGTTCATCATCATTGACATCGGTAAAAGATCCGGAAAGAGATTCGTATTCACTTTCATAATTCGCTGGTTCCACTTGTCGAACGTCTTCAGTTCTATCGACCGAACTTTGTTGCAGCGTTTCATCTTGATCATCTGCGTCAGTATTACCATCATACTGCTGATTATCTCCTTCATGAATGTCAAGCTTAATATCCACTCGCTTGCGTGTTGTTTGCTGCGATGACGTTTCATTAGGTTCGTATGAAAACTCTAAATCGTTCAGAAGTCTGTAAATTGCATTTTTATTAGATTCATCGTAAAACATAGTCTTCAATACTCTAATATTTTTTTTATGTTGTAATGCTGGGTATGATGGGCTTCGAGGGTATGAAAATCCTGAAAGCTTTAGATGTTTCAGAGTATCCCGCAAAAATGCAAGGAATTGCCTTTGGTGCGAATTTGTGACCATTAGTGCCTTTCATCAGAACGTAAGTCTTGCAACCGAACAAGTATAAATGATTAATACAGGGCTTTCTCCCAACCCATCGCTCGAATGGCGTTTGTTTCTGAACGGCGCTGTTTATACTCCTGTTTGATAGGTAGTTTGCAGTGAATACTGGTTCGTCCCAGAATTTTAATGGTGCCTGTGCGTCAATCATCATTGCTCTCGCTTTCTCCACAAGGGTACGATTCTTTCGTTCAGTAACTCCGTTTTGGTTCGGGGTGTAGGGTACGGTGAGACGTCTATGTATCCCGCAACGTTTCAGATAAGCGTTGAACTCTTTGTTCACGTACTCGGTACCATTATCTGATTGTAAGAATTTGATTTTGTTCCCCGTGTGCGTTTTCGCTAACTCCTTGAACTCTTTAAACTTTTCTAAATCTTCGTTCTTGCTTTTAATCATATAAACTCGACTGTATCGGCTAAAGTCATCTATGAAAGTAACGAAGTACTTATTTCCGCTTACTGTGGGCGTTCTAATAGGTCCACATACATCGCTATGAACGATTTCTAAGCGTTCTGTTGTTCGTTGAGTTGTTTTCTCACGGGGGGCAGGAATTCGATGAAGTTTTGCTTGGATACAGATTTCACAGTCTGCCAAGGTTTCAGTAGCATCAAAGTGCAAGCCAAGCAAATACTCGTTTTTGAGTGCACGTTTCAGATCTTTGGCGTTTATGTGACCAAGTTTTCTGTGCCAGATGTTTGATGAGTTCGCTTTCTTTTTAACAATTGGAATCGAAACAGTGTCATCATTATGATTGGCCAGATTGTTGCGATCATGTTTATTTGTTAAAACTAATTTAACAGTTAAAATAAGGAACGTCGGTTGCAGTGACAAGAAAAATATATTACAAGTAAAGAACGGTTGCTATGGATTTAAATATGACAGAGTAAAGGTTTATAGAAAATAAAGAAGTATTAATAAACAGGTTTTTTTTTACTCTTCTTAACATCCTCCTCTTTTTGGTAACCCTTACGCTATCAAACCCTTCTGCATTATGATTGATACAATCCGTGGCTTGTGTAATGCTTTGGTCAGTAAATAAGCTAGTTGGAATTCGCTGGGAACATATTCCACACATATTTCGCCATCAGCAACGAGTTCTCTGACATAAAAATGTCTATCTGCATCTCTATAGGTCTCTCTGCATTTATATAGCGGCCTCATTATCGACTTTCAACTTCGGTATCTCCTTCAAGTTAGATATTTCACCAAAGAGTCTTTTGATCCAGACAATCTCTCGGGCCGCTTCACTTGCAGCAACCAATTCGGCTTCGGTACTTGATATTGCTACACATGTTTGTCGTCGACTTGTCCAAGATATTGCTCCTCCAGAATATAAGCATAATATGCCTGATGTTGATCGTCCAGTAGTTTGGTCTCCACCATGATCAGAATCGCTGTAGCATTCCAGAATTCCAGTTTTGCAACTCTTCTTAAAAACTATTCCAATTTCCAGAGTTCCTTTTATATATCTTAGGATACATTTTACCTTTTGAATGTCCTCTTTAGAAGGGTCTTCTAAAGTTCGGGAAACAACGCTTACAGCGTATGCCAAGTCAGGTCTGGTTCCAACAGTCAGGTATGCAGCTTCTTTATACGGAAACGACGTAGGTTCTACCAACTCTTTATTCTGTTCTGGCAGTCCATCTTTTTGTATAGAAGTGGTAACGGGTTTGCAGTCACTCATACCAAAGCGTTCTAACACTTTCTGAGCGTAGTGTTTCTGTGACACTCGTATATTTCCATTATGCTCCTTTATTTCTAATCCAAGAAAATATGTTGCATCTTTTATAGTGACATTGTACCTTTTTTTAACTCTCTAATGAACTCTTCAGAATCATCTTGATTTGTTGCAGCTATAAGGCCGTCATCTACGTAGAGAGCAAGAATGATTTTGTTTTTACCACGTTTTCTGATAAATAGCAGGGGTCTGTATCACATTGTTTAAAACTATTTGTTTTTAAATAATTCACCATACATTTATTCCAACACCGAGGTGCTTGCTTTAGACCATATAGACTTCTCTTGAGTCTACACACCTTATTCGATCCATCGGAATACCCATCAGGTTAATTCATGTAAATTTCTTCATTCAATAAACCATACAGGAATGCAGTTCATACATCGAATATATGTGTGTGAGTTTTAAACCTTCATTTGCAACAACGCTTAGGACCGATCTTATCGTTGTCAATAAGACTGAAAGTCTCATCATAGTCGATGCCCTTTTTCTGGGTATATCCTCTAGCAACTAGCCTTGCCTTGAATTTGTCTAGTGAGCCATCTGCATTGGTTTTAATTTGATATATCCATTTACAAGTTATAGGCTTTCTATCTCTTGGAAGATCAACCAGTATCCAGGTTTTGTTTACCTTTAAAGATTTCACCTCACTATCCATTGCTTTGACCCACTGATCTTTATGCGGACTAGTTATTGCTTCTTTGTAGGTATTGGGTTCATTGATCTCATTAAGAACATCAGCTGACATCATGACATAATCCCCAAAACGAGTAGGCGGTCGTATCTGACTTCTATCTCGTAGAGTCATGCTATCAGTTATCTCAGCTATATCATCTAAGTTTTCTGGTGTCTCATCATCAATATCATCATCTAGGGCATCTTCATAAGGAGGTGATCCTGGTAGTGATGCTTCTAGTGAACGTCGAGATGGTTCAGTATGGTCATATTGGCTAGTTTCTACTTCCTGACTCACAACTTGATACGGCGATGTGAGAGGCATAGTTTAGCTAGGCTCATCAGGGCTTTCTCCTACGAGGCGGCTTGTGCACTGGCCGGATCCCCGCCATGGGACCTAGACGCAAAGGTGCTGGCGTCACTTTACCGGTGGCGCGAGGAAGCGAAGGCGCGGGGCGAGCGGCCGATGCAGCGCCATATGGAGCAGCGTCGGTCGCAGCTTCGCGAGGTCCTGGTGGCGGAATGGCGGGACAGGCTTTCACGCCCTACCGCCGGCCTCGTCACCATCGAGGCGGTCCGGCCAGTGCTCGACCTCTGGCTCGGGAGGAGGCACGGCTCCCTGACGTTTCGGGCGACGCAGGTGCTCTCGGGGCATGGTTGCTTCGGGAAGTACCTGTGTCGCATAAACAGGGAGCCGGACGCCCGGTGTCACCACTGCGTCGACTGCCGGGAGGACACGGCGTGGCACACGCTGGCAAAGTGTGCCGCTTGGGAGGAGCCGCGCCGTGCCCTCATCACCGAAGTAGGCAACGACCTGTCGCTGCCGGCCGTCGTGAATGCGATGGTCGGCGGCGCAGAGTCCTGGGACGCAGTGGTCTCCTTTTGCGAAACGGTCATCTCGCAGAAGGAGGCTGCGGAAAGGGAGAGAGAGATCTCGACTCTCGACCCGGCCCGCAGCAGACGCACCGGGCGTCGGAGAAGGGCGGACAACGCCCTCTTCCGGCCCCCCTAAATGGGTCCAGGGGCGACGGATTCGGGGACATCCGTCGCTCCCCAACATCAGGACCCGAGAAGGCGGCGCGCGTAGTGTTCCACGTGCGCCGCTCACAGACGTTGCGGGGGGAGTACACCTCACTCCCCCCGCCCGAGACGGGGCCCGCGCGGGCCCGGCACCAGCCGGGGTTGTGGAAGAATAATGTGTTCCCGCGACCCCGGCGTAGGTGTGAGATGGAACACCGGGGTGGTTTTTAGTCAGTAAGAGTCTGACAGACCCCTCCGCCCGCCCCAGGGCGGAGGACATCCATGAGGATTTTCCACCCCGGGAACAAAAAAAAAAAAAAAAGGCTCATCAGGGCTTTGACCTGACGGCCGGCAGCATAGCTATCCTGCGCAAGCCGCAGCGGGCGATGGCCGTCAGAGTCATTCGGGGGTATCACACGATCTCCTTCGAGGCGGGTTGTGCGCTGACCTGGAGGCGAAGGTGCTCGCGTCACTGTACCGGTGGCGCGAGGCAACGCGGGAGCGCGGCGAGCGACCGATGCAGCAACATATCGAGCAGCGTTGGTTGCAGCTCCGCGAGGTCCTGGTGGCGGAATGACGTTTGAGGCTGTCACGCCCTACCGCCGGCCTCAGCACCATCGAGGCGATCCGGCCAGTGCTCGACCGCTGGCTCGGGAGAAGGCACGGCTCCCTGACGTTTCGGGCGACACAGCTGCTCTCGGGGCATGGTTGCTTCGGGAAGTACCTGTGTCGCATAAACAGGGAGCCGGACGCCCGGTGTCACCACTGCGTCGACTGCCGGGAGGACACGGCGTGGCACACGCTGGCAGAGTGTGCCGCTTGGGAGGAGCCGCGCCGTGCCCTCATCTCAGAAGTAGGCAGTGACCTGTCGCTGCCGACCGTAGTGAGTTCGATGGTCGGCAGCGTCGAGTCCTGGGACGCGGTGGTTTCCTTCTGCGAGATGAGGCTGCGGAGAGGGAGAGAGAGATCTCGACTCTCGACCCGGCCCGCAGCAGACGCACCGTGCGTCGGAGGACGGCGGACAACGCCCTTTTCCGGCCCCCCTAAATTTGTCCAGGGGCGACGGATTCAGGGACATCCGTCGCGTAGTGTTCCTCGCGCGCCGACCACAGACGTTGCGGGGGGAGTACACCACACTCCCACCGCCCGAGACGGGGCCCGCGCAAGCGTGGCAGCACCCGCCGAGGTTGCGGACGAATTATGTGTTCCCGCGACCCCGGCGTAGGTGAGTGATGGAACACCGGGTTGGTTTTTAGTCGGTAAGAGTCCGACAGTCCCCCCGCCTCCCCGGGGTGGGGGACATCCCTGAGGATTTACCAACCCGAAACCAACAAAAAAAGGCCAGTCAGGGCTACTTGACGTGCGATCTGAGCTGCTTTCTGTGCGATCATCCTCCCTTGCATCCACCACACATCGGTGGTGCCGAAAGTGGAAAATAGATTTTTACTGAGGGTTGTTGTTCTGAATCCCCGGCTGGGTCAATAGGCGTCAGACCTGACTCATTAAAAGTAACGTCTCTTGATCTTATGAGTTTACCATTTTTATTCAGTTAGCGATAGCCCTCGTCACCGTCATATCCGATGAGAATACATTTTTCAGCCTTTTTGGAAAGCTTTGTCCTCTTTTGTTGAGGAACATGAGCGTAACATTCACATCCAATTATTTTTAGGTGACTGATTGTTAACTTTTTCATATACCACAACTCAAATGGCGATTTACCATTTTCTAAAGTTGGACCAGTTCTGTTCAAGACATATGCAGCAGTGTTAATCAATTCTGCCCACGTAGCAATAGCATGCATCAATGTACGAGCTGCTTCGACTAAGGTTCTGTTTTCAAGTTCACTGAGGCCATTTTGTTGCGGCGTGTATGACATCGTGATCCTTTGTCTTATTCCAGCTTCTTGTAGAGTACACCTGACGTTCTCATTATTAAATTCACCTCCATTGTCGCTAAGAAATTCTTTAACAGTTTAACCAGCCACTTTACATTCTTGTAACTTGTATCGAAGCTTTAGGTGAACATCCGATTTCTGTCGCATGAAATAAACGTGTCGGTATTTGCTGTAATCGTCTTTGAATAGAACGAAGTAGCGACATTTATTGAAGGAAAGGGGAAATGGACCGCATACATCAGCGTGTATAATTTCCCCAGATACTTTAGCTCGTTCTCTCGTTCCAAATGCTTGTCGGTGTGTTTTTTTATAAATACATCCAGTACATAACTCAGAATCTAGACGAACTTTAATCCCGAGTTCTTTTTCAATAATTTCTTTAACGTGTTTCTGGTTCTGGTGGACTAATCGTTCGTGGTAAAGATGTAACAAATTATCTGTAGACAAGACGTTTAAAGATGGTGTTGGCTTTGTAATAGTATCTACATTAAGCTTATACAAGCCTCTATTCTTGACTCTTTTGCCAGTCAGTATTATCTGTTCTGCAACTTTCAGCAAACAGTGATACCTTTCAGACATAAAAACACTATTGTTTAGTCTGTCTTGAGCAGCCAATACAGAAAATAGATTTCGCTTTATAATCAGGTACGTACCATACATCACAGAGTGTGAATCCGGATTCATTGATAACATTCTTTAAATCAACAGTACCTTTGCCAACAGCTTTGACAGTAGCTCCATTAGCTGTAGTCACTGTCAGAGTATCATTAAAAGGCTGAAAACTAGAAAAATAGTCGTTTAGACAAGTGACATGACTGGTTGCTCCGTTGTCGACGAACCAACTTGTAGTATCGTAGTTTGTAAGCATTGAATTCACGTCGGTGGTAACTGGCAAGAGCATTAACAGATTTCTTGACTGTTTATTTTCTGGCGTGGATGGTTTCCCGTCAGCTTTCCATTTATGACATTGTCTGACCTTATGACCGACTTTTCCACAGTATCCACATTTATTTTTTGATTTATTACTGTATTGTACATTTAGAGCTTCTGCAGGGCCTTCGTTTAAAGATACAGAGATAGACCGCTCATAGATACAGAGTTGCGTCGTCAGATTTTTTACGGTTTTGTCTGTCTTTGAAATTAACATCCAACTCGATTTAAAGGAGAAGTAGGTTTCAGGTAGAGTATCTAGAATCTTGCAGATTATGAGGATATCTGGTAAGTCGTATTTCTCTATCTTCATTAATTCAGCTTTTAAATTTGACCAAAGGGTTTTGATTTTGGAGATATGAGTCGTAATTTCATGTGTCGGATCTTTACGATAGCCGAAAAACTCCATACAAAGAGCGTAACTTTTGTCTTCAGATGTGCCGTCGAATAAACGATGCAATTCATTCCAAACATCTTTAGACGAGTTGAATCGCATGATTTTTTGAAGAGTTTCGTCTGATATATTCGCAGTAAGTAATAGTAATGCGGAACTATCCATTTGGTTGTATTTATTAAGAGTATTTTGGTACCGTCAAACCTGGAAACTTTGCCAATGGTTGTTAAATTTGCCATACACCGACTTACAAGGCAAAATAATTTGTTACAACGAAACCGTATTTTTTAACGGGTGTAGCACCTTTAAATCAAATTTGATTGGCAACATTCTATATTGTATGACAACCCAGCTCCCGTAAAACTGTCGTTTATGGCGGTTATTTTTTTTCCTGTGCTAACTGTGGATGACTTGACTTCGTGCTCCGAAACTTCAATAAAAATAAGTGAGATAAATGTTGTTTATGCAAGTCAAATTTTAATACCACATTCTTATCTCGGTATTATTTAGATAAAATCATGATAATTTACGTCTCTTTATGCAATTTAACCGTAGTAATCACTGTTGGCAAATTTACCATCCCCTACAGAAATTTATTGATGTTTACTTTGCCATGTTTTCTTAGAGGCTAGGGCTGTCACAAAAATATTCTGTTTTGTTTAGCTACTTACCTAGGTACTTCTGGTTTGATTAAAATTGGATGTGTAAGTTTTTCAATCCTTATTTGTAATACACCTACCTTTATAAATTTTGGAGATCGATCGAATGTGCCTATGATGTTATAATCTTTATTAGAGGTTATAGAAATATCGAATAAAGAAACTATTTGCTTTGGATTTAAGGCAACAGGCATACCTTTTGATCCCCGTAAAATATTACGAAAGCTACCAGATGACGAAGAGCAAAACAACTATACAACGATACCGCACTCTCTAGACTATTTGAAAGCGAATTGGGCAGCGAACCCAATACAAAAGGTTAGGTCAATCTCACAATTGCTCTAAACATATTTTTATACTTGTTTATATTGATTGGTAATATTAATTACCACACTAAGATGACCTATCTTTATTATGTTTGTTTTTAGGTTTTCGTTTTAAAATACTTTTTTTTTTTTTTTCATTTTACTTTTCGACAACCCTGACAGCTATTTCTATTTAGTTTGAAAAAATCGAAACAAGGCGGGTGAATTTGCCACATTGTGGACATTTCCATTGCCAGGGCAAATTATTATACAATTTTAGTATATTTTGACTGTAACCAAGCATGTGGCAATGATGACTATGATTTTATATTAAAATTCGATTCATTTTAGCCAACATTTTGTTATGGCAATCATAACGTATGTAACGGTTGACTTTGCCATAAAAGTTATTTGGGCTAAAATATTATTAATGAATGAGAAAACAATAGATATTCGATTTTATTTCAATGATGCATAAACTATTGAGCTGATTGATTGCTTCGTGTAGGTGTATTAAAGAGTTCTTTTTTTAAGAAACATCCTTTCAAACTTTTTTGCCAGCATAAAGTGGCAAAGTTGCCAGGTTTCACGTTATCGAGAAATTTCTTGGGGTTCGATGGTAATAGGTTTCTCGGGTTTCACTAGTGTACCGGTAACCGCATCCAATCCACCGGGCATACCTCTAAGAAGTAGCGTAGCCTTAAATTTCCACGTAGTCCAGTTTCTCGTGCCAAAGGTGGCCAAATTCAATTTTACAACTTGGAGATCGCATTTTGAAATTTTGTCAGTCAGTAACTTTACAGACTGACTCTTTTCCTTTTTTAAATCACTGGTAACCACGCTCTGCTACCATGTTAAAACTAATTTAACAGTTAAAATAAGGAGCGTAGGTTGCAGTGACAAGAAACATTTATTACAAGTAAAGAACGGTTGCTATGGATTTAAATATGACAGAGTAAAGGTTTATAAAAAATAAAGAAGTATTAATAAACAGGTTTTATTCTACCCTTCTTAATATATTTGGTTTAATGTAATAAAGACCATCTCCATGTTTAAATGCGGTGAGAGTTATTCCATCTTTTGGATTGTTAACCGTCGCTTTAGTCTTTGTGAAGAGGACAGTACAGCCTGCACCTGTCATCTTACTGACCGACATCAAGTTAGTGCCCAGACTAGCTACGTATCGAGGGTTTTGTAGCTGTGTAAGGGCTATACCATTACCACTTTTTGTTACAAAGGAGACTGTACCTCTTCCTTTAATCTCTGCAGTTTGTTCTTTAGTTGCAAAGTTCAGTTTTCCGGAAGTTCTCTCTATATTGTTAAATAAGTCTCGTTGAAATGTCATGTATCTATGTACAACCGCTATCCAGAACCCAAACGCTGTTTTCAGATTTTTCATAATATGTAAGGAGGCACTGCATAGCAAAGTTGTTCCTATGAGAACCAGTGTGTTTATTAGGCTTCTGACTGTTTTTCTTCCAGCAATTCGTACAAATTTTGTGAGTCTTGCGTTTGAAGATATTACCACTACGTTTGCAAATTTTACAGGACGTGTAAAGGGCTTCTTCTTGAAAAGAGGATTCAGTTTCGTCGTTATTAGTCATGTTTTGGCTATGGCCCTTCGCGCAGGTCCCTTACTGGCATAAGTGACTTTCAATTTTTCCCATAATGTTTTAGCAATAGTACATTTTTTACTTTGTTTAAGCTCAGAAGGTTCGATTATAAGTATGAGTTCAGATCTCGCCTGTCTATCGCCTTCTTTATCAGCCACTGCACCATCTATGTATTTATTTAGTCTCTATGTATTTCCATAATTTGTGTCGAACGAGGACAGCTTCAGCCTGTAGCACCCAAGTGTCGTAGTTCTCTCTAGTTAGAGGGTCAATTTTAGTGCTCGACATTTTGGATACTCAATTTTTTTTATTTCGTACACGATCGGCTACCATGTTAAATATTGTTGAATATTAAATAAAGAAATACATTATTTCGGTGACTGAAAGTTCACAGTGTTTTATTTTAAGTGACAACCCCGTCTAATTATAGTACTCTTTGGTGACAACATCAAATTATAACAAGCGTATCCTAGCTACCATACTGATGTATCATAGATATATGGTCTGCCATAGATACTTCACATAATTCGATCTAGGTTTTACAGCATCACACGAACCTATGTACTTCCAGTCTGTTAAAAACCCCGGTTCACGTTAAAAAAACAAAAAACAAAGCATGAAGCTACTCGGTACAAAACATACTAGCACAACCGTTGTCTGAATCTTTATAAAACCTAGAAAAATATTAAACATAACAAAATTGCTAATCAATGTTATTTCATAACAATTTATTCAACTTTATCTATGCAAAACACTCTTCAATACTTACTGTAAGGATCTTCGACCAAATATTCTCGACCTTGATCCGTCATAGCCTACTGCGGCTCAAGAATGGACGCATTGGGTATATACTTTAAAAAAAATTCTGATTGCGTATGAAGCAGAGAAGAAAATTTATGATACGATGAAGATGCAACTTTTTATTAATCATGTATCACCCAAATTATACGAATACATAAATGAGTGCACATCATTTATTACTGCAGTAAGTACAGTACACTCAACACCATATTTGTCAAACCTAAAAATGAAATTTTTGCGAGACATATTCTGGCTACAAGAAAACAGCAGAGCCATGAAAACATTCAATAATATCTTCAGCAACTGAGAGTTTTAAGCAAGGATTGTCAATTTAAAAATGTTGATGCAGAAAGTAACAGGAATGATTGTATATGAGACGCATTTATTTCTGGCATTATTTCGCATAAAATTCGTGAGCGCTTGCTAGAAAATTTTAACCTGACGTTGGATGAAGCTGCCAGCCAGGCACAAGGAATTGAAACTGCTGAACATAATGCGCAAACATTCAACAACACGACCATTGGCGAATCTCTTATCATGGCATTGCCAAAGACGGCAACGGAAGACAAAAAGAAACTACTAACACCAGAATACCATTCGAGACAATGCTTTTTCTGCGGAGATAAAATTCACCGGCGTCAGAACTGCCCAGCTTTTAAGGCCAATTGTCAAAATTGTCAGAAAAGGGGACGTTTCGCAAATGTTTGTAGGAGCCCTAAGACAAATCTTAACGCTGAAACTGCTACTGATTGATCTCCTGAAAATATATTCAACGAAGATGCGGCTGTTGTTGCTCCGGCCAGTTTAAAGAAATCAGTCGTAACCATTGAAGTTAACGGCAAAAACGCAAATGTCTTAATTGACTCTGGAAGCTCTAAGAGCTTTATCAATTACGATATTTTATTAAATACTTCTTTTAAGAAAGCAGAATGTAATGAATCTGTTACAATGGCCCAAACAACTCATAATTAATTGCGAAGGGATACTTCAAGGAAAGATTGTTCTAAATGGCAATGTTTACGAAAAAGTTTCGCTTCTTATCGTTAAATATCTTTGCGCTGCCGCTGATGTAATCATAGGACATAATATACTGAATGAACACTCGAAACTTAAAATTATTTTTGGTGGATCTAGAAAAACATTACAAATATGTAGTGTGCTGGCTTCATCTGTTCCACCGATTCCCTTATTTTCGAATTTACATCCTAATTGCTTACCAATTGCTGTAATGTCAAGAAAATACAGTAACGATGATCTGAAATTCATAGAAAATGAAATAAGTCAGCTTTTAGCAGACGGTGTTATCGAAGAGACCAGATCACCTTGGCGAGCGCAAGTTCTTATCACCAAAAATGAAAATCACCAATTGGTTATGGACTATTCTCAGACCATTAACAAATATACCGACTTGGATGCCTACCCTTTACCAAACATAGAAAAAATGGTGCATAATATTTCAAAATACGACTTCTTTTCTAAAGTTGATTTAAAAAGCGCTTATCAGGTATCAATAATGGAAGCAGAAAAGCAATACACAGCATTCGAGGCGTGCGGGAAACTGTATCAATTTTGGTCGTATCCCGTTTGGCGTAACAAATAGAGTCAGTGGATTTCAAAGAGTCATGGACTGGTTATTTAATGAAGAACATTTGACAGATACATATGCTTATTTAGATGACGTCACTGTATGCGGAAGAGACAGGGTAGAACATGATAAGAATTTAAAAAGATTCATGGATGCAGTTGAGAAGTAAAGTTTAACTGTTTACAGAGATAAATCGACGTTTTCAATAAAACAATTAGCGTACTCGTATACAACATTTCGAAAAAGTCCATTAAACCTGATCCAGACCGACTCCAACCACTTATTAGCATGCCTATACCGACTGACAACACTTCACTTAAACGAGCTCTCGGTATGTTTTCGCATTATTCAAAGTGGATACCAAAATTCTCGGAAAGAATACACAGCCTCGTGGATCCAGAATTCCCATTAAATGATAAAGCTAAATCAGCTTTTGAAGACTTGAAGAACTGCATCGCAAAGTCTACGATATTTGCTATCGATGAAAACAAAATGTTTACAGTCGAAACAGATGCCTCCGATAATGCTATTGCGGATTGCGGCTCAAGAAGGACGCCCAGTAGCTTTCTTTTCGCGTGCACTATCCATATCAGAAAAGCGACATTCAGCCATAGCAAAGGAAGCGTATGCCATCACCACATTAGTTCTGGATTCCCATATCACGGATCATAAACCGCTCCTACTTAGTATTGCTAACACCAATCCCAAACGTGAACCTAGTCGCATTTCTAATTCCTTGAACTACGCCGCAATTAAGTCAGAACTAGAAAACATGGACTTCACAGTCATTTATGATACGGACGACCCTAACACCGCTATGAATTTTTTTTATAACAATGTTAACGTCAGTCATTGTCAAACATACGACGCAAATTATAATCCCGAGGAAAAAGAGGACTATTAAACCCTGGATTACCCCTGGACTTTTGAAGTGTATTTTAAATCGTGACAAGCTGCACGCGGGATGTAATAAAGAACCTAATAACATTATACTCAAAACTACGTATACGCGCTATCGTAACTTTTGTAATGCCCTACTACGTAAGATAAAGATTACCTACGAAAAAAATTAAATTGAAAAAGCAAAAAATTATCCTAAAGCTCTTTGGAAAACAATTTAAGAAATTACAAACACAAGTAAAGTTAAAACTAGCCCGGTTGAGCTATTAAAAGCATCTGATAACCCTAAATCCTCCATAAATGAAGTGTGCAAATTCTTCACTAATGTAGGGAAAAGTATGGCCGCTAACATCATATCTCAGTGCCAAATCTCCTACAATTAGCCTAGCAGTGAAGTTTCAATAATCAGTGACAACGCCTCGCTCTCCACTGTCAATTCCCTAGCGTTACTAGAGGTTGATGAAACTGAAGTGGAATCCCTAATTCTGCAATTACGCAATGACTGTGCATTGGGCTGGGATGGTATATCGCCCTTATTATTAAAAATGTGCCGTCATACACTAACACAGCCTTTAACGCACATCTTCAATCTTTGTCTACAAAAGGGTGTGTTTCCTGATGCACTTAAAAGAGCTATCATCCATCCAATCCATAAGGCGGGGAACAGAGGTTGTGTCAACAACTACAGACCCATCTCGGTAAAGATACTTGAAAGGATTTTTAGCCGCCGTCTGAATAATTTCTTGGACAAGTACCAGATCATAGCCAATAACCAATACGGTTTTCGTGCTGGAGTCTCAACCGAAGATGCAGTCCTGGACTTGACGCAGTTGGTTGCTGGGAACCTGGACAATAAAACTAAATGTCTTGGTATATTCCTAGAATCTCGAATGATTCTAGGAATATACCAAGTATCTTTACCGAAATGGGTCTGTAGTTGTTGACACAACCTCTGTTCCCCGCCTTATGGATTGGATGGATGATAGCTCTTTTAAGTGCATCAGGAAACACACCCTTTTGTAGACAAAGATTGAAGATGTGCGTTTAAGGCTGTGTTAGTGTATGACGGCACATTTTTAATAATAAGGGCGATATACCATCCCAGCCCAATGCACAGTCATTGCGTAATTGCAGAATTAGGGATTCCACTTCAGTTTCATCAACCTCTAGTAACGCTAGGGAATTGACAGTGGAGAGCGAGGCGTTGTCACTGATTATTGAAACTTCACTGCTAGGCTAATTGTAGGAGATTTGGCACTGAGATATGATGTTAGCGGCCATACTTTTCCCTACATTAGTGAAGAATTTGCACACTTCATTTATGGAGGATTTAGGGTTATCAGATGCTTTTAATAGCTCAACCGGGCTAGTTTTAACTTTACTTGTGTTTGTAATTTCTTTAATTGTTTTCCAAAGAGCTTTAGGATAATTTTTTGATTTTTCAATTTAATTTTTTTCGTAGGTAATCTTTATCTTACGTAGTAGGGCATTACAAAAGTTACGATAGCGCGTATACGTAGTTTTGAGTATAATGTTATTAGGTTCTTTATTACATCCCGCGTGCAGCTTGTCACGATTTAAAATACACTTCAAAAGTCCAGGGGTAATCCAGGGTTTAATAGTCCTCTTTTTCCTCGGGATTATAATTTGCGTCGTATGTTTGACAATGACTGACGTTAACATTGTTATAAAAAATTTCATAGCGGTGTTAGGGTCGTCCGTATCATAAATGACTGTGAAGTCTTTTTTTTTAGTTCTGACTTAATTGCGGCGTAGATCAAGGAATTAGAAATGCGACTAGGTTCACGTTTGGGATTGGTGTTAGCAATACTAAGTAGGAGCGGTTTATGATCCGTGATATGGGAATCCAGAACTAATGTGGTGATGGCATACGCTTCCTTTGCCATGGCTGAATGTCGCTTTTCTGATATGGATAGTGCACGCGAAAAGAAAGCTACTGGGCGTCCTTCTTGAGCCGCAATCCGCAATAGCATTATCGGAGGCATCTGTTTCGACTGTAAACATTTTGTTTTCATCGATAGCAAATATCGTAGACTTTGCGATGCAGTTCTTCAAGTCTTCAAAAGCTGATTTAGCTTTATCATTTAATGGGAATTCTGGATCCACGAGGCTGTGTATTCTTTCCGAGAATTTTGGTATCCACTTTGAATAATGCGAAAACATACCGAGAGCTCGTTTAAGTGAAGTGTTGTCAGTCGGTATAGGCATGCTAATAAGTGGTTGGAGTCGGTCTGGATCAGGTTTAATGGACTTTTTCGAAATGTTGTATACGAGTACGCTAATTGTTTTATTGAAAACGTCGATTTATCTCTGTAAACAGTTAAACTTTACTTCTCAACTGCATCCATGAATCTTTTTAAATTCTTATCATGTTCTA
Source organism: Dasypolia templi (assembly GCA_963555695.1). Classification (NCBI taxonomy): domain Eukaryota; kingdom Metazoa; phylum Arthropoda; class Insecta; order Lepidoptera; family Noctuidae; genus Dasypolia; species Dasypolia templi. The sequence goes on along the minus strand of OY743137.1, from coordinate 2,239,818 downwards.
CCCTGTCTCTTCCGCATACAGTGACGTCATCTAAATAAGCATATGTATCTGTCAAATGTTCTTCATTAAATAACCAGTCCATGACTCTTTGAAATCCACTGACTCTATTTGTTACGCCAAACGGGATACGACCAAAATTGATACAGTTTCCCGCACGCCTCGAATGCTGTGTATTGCTTTTCTGCTTCCATTATTGATACCTGATAAGCGCTTTTTAAATCAACTTTAGAAAAGAAGTCGTATTTTGAAATATTATGCACCATTTTTTCTATGTTTGGTAAAGGGTAGGCATCCAAGTCGGTATATTTGTTAATGGTCTGAGAATAGTCCATAACCAATTGGTGATTTTCATTTTTGGTGATAAGAACTTGCGCTCGCCAAGGTGATCTGGTCTCTTCGATAACACCGTCTGCTAAAAGCTGACTTATTTCATTTTCTATGAATTTCAGATCATCGTTACTGTATTTTCTTGACATTACAGCAATTGGTAAGCAATTAGGATGTAAATTCGAAAATAAGGGAATCGGTGGAACAGATGAAGCCAGCACACTACATATTTGTAATGTTTTTCTAGATCCACCAAAAATAATTTTAAGTTTCGAGTGTTCATTCAGTATATTATGTCCTATGATTACATCAGCGGCAGCGCAAAGATATTTAACGATAAGAAGCGAAACTTTTTCGTAAACATTGCCATTTAGAACAATCTTTCCTTGAAGTATCCCTTCGCAATTAATTATGAGTTGTTTGGGCCATTGTAACAGATTCATTACATTCTGCTTTCTTAAAAGAAGTATTTAATAAAATATCGTAATTGATAAAGCTCTTAGAGCTTCCAGAGTCAATTAAGACATTTGCGTTTTTGCCGTTAACTTCAATGGTTACGACTGATTTCTTTAAACTGGCCGGAGCAACAACAGCCGCATCTTCGTTGAATATATTTTCAGGAGATCAATCAGTAGCAGTTTCAGCGTTAAGATTTGTCTTAGGGCTCCTACAAACATTTGCGAAACGTCCCCTTTTCTGACAATTTTGACAATTGGCCTTAAAAGCTGGGCAGTTCTGACGCCGGTGAATTTTATCTCCGCAGAAAAAGCATTGTCTCGAATGGTATTCTGGTGTTAGTAGTTTCTTTTTGTCTTCCGTTGCCGTCTTTGGCAATGCCATGATAAGAGATTCGCCAATGGTCGTGTTGTTGAATGTTTGCGCATTATGTTCAGCAGTTTCAATTCCTTGTGCCTGGCTGGCAGCTTCATCCAACGTCAGGTTAAAATTTTCTAGCAAGCGCTCACGAATTTTATGCGAAATAATGCCAGAAATAAATGCGTCTCATATACAATCATTCCTGTTACTTTCTGCATCAACATTTTTAAATTGACAATCCTTGCTTAAAACTCTCAGTTGCTGAAGATATTATTGAATGTTTTCATGGCTCTGCTGTTTTCTTGTAGCCAGAATATGTCTCGCAAAAATTTCATTTTTAGGTTTGACAAATATGGTGTTGAGTGTACTGTACTTACTGCAGTAATAAATGATGTGCACTCATTTATGTATTCGTATAATTTGGGTGATACATGATTAATAAAAAGTTGCATCTTCATCGTATCATACATTTTCTTCTCTGCTTCATACGCAATCAGAATTTTTTTTAAAGTATATACCCAATGCGTCCATTCTTGAGCCGCAGTAGGCTATGACGGATCAAGGTCGAGAATATTTGGTCGAAGATCCTTACAGTAAGTATTGAAGAGTGTTTTGCATAGATAAAGTTGAATAAATTGTTATGAAATAACATTGATTAGCAATTTTGTTATGTTTAATATTTTTCTAGGTTTTATAAAGATTCAGACAACGGTTGTGCTAGTATGTTTTGTACCGAGTAGCTTCATGCTTTGTTTTTTGTTTTTTTAACGTGAACCGGGGTTTTTAACAGACTGGAAGTACATAGGTTCGTGTGATGCTGTAAAACCTAGATCGAATTATGTGAAGTATCTATGGCAGACCATATATCTATGATACATCAGTATGGTAGCTAGGATACGCTTGTTATAATTTGATGTTGTCACCAAAGAGTACTATAATTAGACGGGGTTGTCACTTAAAATAAAACACTGTGAACTTTCAGTCACCGAAATAATGTATTTCTTTATTTAATATTCAACAATATTTAACATGGTAGCCGATCGTGTACGAAATAAAAAAAATTGAGTATCCAAAATGTCGAGCACTAAAATTGACCCTCTAACTAGAGAGAACTACGACACTTGGGTGCTACAGGCTGAAGCTGTCCTCGTTCGACACAAATTATGGAAATACATAGAGACTAAATAAATACATAGATGGTGCAGTGGCTGATAAAGAAGGCGATAGACAGGCGAGATCTGAACTCATACTTATAATCGAACCTTCTGAGCTTAAACAAAGTAAAAAATGTACTATTGCTAAAACATTATGGGAAAAATTGAAAGTCACTTATGCCAGTAAGGGACCTGCGCGAAGGGCCATAGCCAAAACATGACTAATAACGACGAAACTGAATCCTCTTTTCAAGAAGAAGCCCTTTACACGTCCTGTAAAATTTGCAAACGTAGTGGTAATATCTTCAAACGCAAGACTCACAAAATTTGTACGAATTGCTGGAAGAAAAACAGTCAGAAGCCTAATAAACACACTGGTTCTCATAGGAACAACTTTGCTATGCAGTGCCTCCTTACATATTATGAAAAATCTGAAAACAGCGTTTGGGTTCTGGATAGCGGTTGTACATAGATACATGACATTTCAACGAGACTTATTTAACAATATAGAGAGAACTTCCGGAAAACTGAACTTTGCAACTAAAGAACAAACTGCAGAGATTAAAGGAAGAGGTACAGTCTCCTTTGTAACAAAAAGTGGTAATGGTATAGCCCTTACACAGCTACAAAACCCTCGATACGTAGCTAGTCTGGGCACTAACTTGATGTCGGTCAGTAAGATGACAGGTGCAGGCTGTTCTGTCCTCTTCACAAAGACTAAAGCGACGGTTAACAATCCAAAAGATGGAATAACTCTCACCGCATTTAAACATGGAGATGATCTTTATTACATTAAACCAAATATGTTAAGAAGGGTAGAATAAAACCTGTTTATTAATACTTCTTTATTTTTTATAAACCTTTACTCTGTCATATTTAAATCCATAGCAACCGTTCTTTACTTGTAATAAATGTTTCTTGTCACTGCAACCTACGCTCCTTATTTTAACTGTTAAATTAGTTTTAACATGGTAGCAGAGCGTGGTTACCAGTGATTTAAAAAAGGAAAAGAGTCAGTCTGTAAAGTTACTGACTGACAAAATTTCAAAATGCGATCTCCAAGTTGTAAAATTGAATTTGGCCACCTTTGGCACGAGAAACTGGACTACGTGGAAATTTAAGGCTACGCTACTTCTTAGAGGTATGCCCGGTGGATTGGATGCGGTTACCGGTACACTAGTGAAACCCGAGAAACCTATTACCATCGAACCCCAAGAAATTTCTCGATAACGTGAAACCTGGCAACTTTGCCACTTTATGCTGGCAAAAAAGTTTGAAAGGATGTTTCTTAAAAAAAGAACTCTTTACTACACCTACACGAAGCAATCAATCAGCTCAATAGTTTATGCATCATTGAAATAAAATCGAATATCTATTGTTTTCTCATTCATTAATAATATTTTAGCCCAAATAACTTTTATGGCAAAGTCAACCGTTACATACGTTATGATTGCCATAACAAAATGTTGGCTAAAATGAATCGAATTTTAATATAAAATCATAGTCATCATTGCCACATGCTTGGTTACAGTCAAAATATACTAAAATTGTATAATAATTTGCCCTGGCAATGGAAATGTCCACAATGTGGCAAATTCACCCGCCTTGTTTCGATTTTTTCAAACTAAATAGAAATAGCTGTCAGGGTTGTCGAAAAGTAAAAAGAAAAAAAAAAAAAAAGTATTTTAAAACGAAAACCTAAAAACAAACATAATAAAGATAGGTCATCTTAGTGTGGTAATTAATATTACCAATCAATATAAACAAGTATAAAAATATGTTTAGAGCAATTGTGAGATTGACCTAACCTTTTGTATTGGGTTCGCTGCCCAATTGGCTTTCAAATAGTCTAGAGAGTGCGGTATCGTTGTATAGTTGTTTTGCTCTTCGTCATCTGGTAGCTTTCGTAATATTTTACGTGTGGTAATTAATATTACCAATCAATATAAACAAGTATAAAAATATGTTTAGAGCAATTGTGAGATTGACCTAGATATTTCTTAAAAACGCTAACGCATAATTTTCATTAATATAAAGTTTTTCAATATACATAATTAAATAAAGAGAATAAGAAATATCTAAAATACAAAACCATGAGTAAATTAAATCGATGCAACCCACAATTTTTACATCAAAAATAAATTATTTTATTTTATCGTTTGACCGAACCAAATCTTTTTTAAAGTTTCACTGTTTCGTAGTTGAAAAAATGAAATTATTTTACAATTTTACCATTATTATTAATTTTATATTTTGAAAAACTTTATATTATTGAAAATTATGCGTCGGCGTTTTTAAGAAATATCTAAAATACAAAACCATGAGTAAATTAAATCAATGCAACCCACAATTTTTACATCAAAAATAAATTATTTTATTTTGTCGTTTGACCGAACCAAATCTTTTTTAAAGTTTCACTGTTTAGTAGTTGAAAAAATTAAATTGTTTTACAATTGTACCATAATTTTCATATTTGAAAAAACAACTTTTTTTCAATTTTGTATATTGAAAAGAAAGAAAATTAGCGTTAGCGTAAAAAAATTTCTTTGTTTTTACATTTACAACAGCATTTTTTAATTTTATATCACGGGGAAGATCTATGTATGAAGTACCATGTAGTTTGTTGAATTTATTGATGTTAATGTTTATAGAATTTATGTTTTTTAGATTCCACCTACTATCTTTTTTTGAAATACATTCACTAATTTTACTAGTTATTGTATCATGTAAAGATGAAAAGAAAATATTGAAGTCATCTTGACAAATTATGTACTCGTAATTGAATGTTTGAAAGTCAAACGTAGGATCTATAAAATCTTTGGTTTGTTGAACAAAATCAGCGTGCAGTATGAAATTTAACTTATTTTTTAATGTTGATGAATCCACTGTTGTATACAAAAAACATAATTTTTAATTGAATTTAAAAACACTTCAGGAGTTTCAAAATGTAACGGTGTTGAATTGATCTACTCTACTTATGATTTATAAGTTAAAATTCTGTTTCCAATGCAGATTCAACAACAATAATAATACATTTGATAATGAATATGTGAATTTAAAAGATTCGGAAATATTTCAAGTTGTGAAAGTGAATAACCCCAATCCTGTGACCTATCAGTTGAAAGATGAAAGGAAACAACCAATCTTAGGTGGATTTTATGAACAGGAACTCCAAAAAGGTAAATATCCTGATGTATACCTAGTGGCGAAAGTGTCGAAGAGAAACTGTGATGATACATTTCTAGTGAAGTGTTTCGGTATGGATTCTACAAGTTGGATAAATAAAGAAAACAAAATGAATTAAAGCACAATTTGATTTATTTGACTGACCTAGCTGAAGCTTGCTGACATTTATCTGTTTTTATTTAATTAGGTATACATAAATCTTAAACGTTAATTAAGACATACAAAAAACTTAACAATAACAGATAATCAGGTATACACACAAAATTTACACGTTTATTATTAGATATACATGTAAAAGACTTAATAAGTACTAACAGGTTACTACTTATATTCAAATGAGTTCCTAGTCAATACAAATAAACTAGATACATAATATGAAAAAAGTAGGTAACTACACAAAAATATTACACACTAAACTTATCGATTGAGTAAATGATTTTCAAACCACAGTGAGAATGCTCGCACCTCTACACCACTACAGTGAGCGCTGCGAGATGGAATTCCTTTGTATGCTACATGCCTCGTACAATTACTAAGTCGGTGTAATTTAAATTTTTCTATAATTATTTCCACTTTCGGACAATGGATTGCTTCTAAGTTATACGATTTATACCCCAAACTTGCTAAAAAATCTCTTTCTACTATCCCCCCTTTGTAAGCCCACGTGAAATGCTTGTTTGGATCAAAACTCTTTACTCGTTTTAAAAACTCTGAAAAACTAATATCATTATCATAATTTTTTAATTGCATTCCGTGAATATGTCTCATAACGAATGTGATTGTTCTATCATGTTTATAATCTAACAACCACGTTGGGAGTTTTATGTAAAACCAATAAAGGATATTATCCTGAATATTGTAAATTGCTACTTCTTTAAAGTACATTTTTTTTGACATCTGAAACCCATTTACATCAATAATATACTTTATATTTTCTAGATTCATAATGAAGTACACAAAAAAAAAACGCAAATGAAAACTTTCAAATATCCCTATAACACACTCCCTTACAACATAAATTAAACAGTTGATTAAATCGTTATCTATTTGTTCGGCGAATAGTTCGTGAGCGAAACACTCTGACGTTGTGTCACTTAATAACTGAAACCACTATTTCACTTCCACATTGATGTCACCTGCAACATCCTCCAAAATGAATCGTCTGAGATTTAATTTTTCTCCCATCGCATGTGTTAATAATGAAGATGTCACCACTGTCTTCTTCGTGTTGAGGGGAAAGTAGTGAGTAGTAATGCAGCTTACAGGTATTTTCATCATTGTCTAAGAAACTTAATGATTTCTGCAACAAACACAGAAAACACGTTAATATCATTTTTTTTCACACACGCAAGGCAAAGTTAATGTAAATCAAAAGTCAGAAAGAAAGAAAAGTAATTTTCAATAGAATAAACACTTACCTCCATTACCGTTGATGCGTTGAAGTAACACAAAACGTAGTACTGTCACTATCCACTGCTACCAAACCAGTTGACTATGGTCTGACTGAGTGGGCTGCTCTTATATAGCACCACTAAGTAATTTCTAATCTAAAGCAAATTCTTAAGTGCTTACAACGCAACTGATAGTAACTTAATGAGTCAACACAGTTCCCAATGTGCGATCTTACAAAGTTATTTCACATTCCTTCGGGGTGCGTTGCAAAGATGAACTCCTCAATAGGCTACCCATGTATAGCCATGAATGTACCAACGTATATAATATGCAATTTGGATACATATGATAAACCAAGCTCACACTAGGTAGCTTTAGATATTGACACAAATAGCGTTGGGCAATATTTTGATTCGTATGGACGAAATACTCTCCACTAGCCTCTGTAAAAAGTTTCATGCGTCTGAAAAACTTTTTCCAGTCTACCGTAGACACCTCGTTTACAGCCTGCTCGAACGCTGACAGCGCATCTTCAGGCGACGAAAATTGTATCCCTTTAAGCAGTTATTTTATTTTCGGGGATAAAAAGAAGTCACACGGTGCTAGGTAAGGGCTGTAAGGAGTTTGACCGGCGTGCGGTTCTGGAAGTCGCTCGTTTTGAGCGCGGTGTTCGAAGGCACTTTTTGTCGTGGTGGAGCAGTAGACCGCGGAGCCCTGTGTTTGGTCGCTTGTTGTTCACAACAGAGAAAACAACATTTGGTAGTTTCCCATTCAGCGTTGATGCTTCTTTAGTTCCGTAAAGGAATTGATCAAGTAGCCAGTCGCTTCTAGATCGCTTCACTTTGGTAGGCGTTAATTCGTTTTTTAAATACCCAAACTGTCGACAGGCGCTTCGTTTCTGGATCGTATTGATAAATCTGTAAACCTGTAATGATGTCGTAAACACACCGAGACCGTTCCACCCGGGCCTGCTTCTGAGCATCGGTGAGGTTGTACGGCACCCTACATATACAACCTGTATTTCTAGGGTTATATTCTGTAGGTAAAAATAATACTTAAACTCCTAGAATAGGTGGTCCAAAAATAAATAGTTTCAGAGATATCATCAATCATAATTCAATTAGGTCCAAAATTGTCACCAGTATGACAAATCTATTTACGTATATTTACTTTTGCGAGGTTGCCAATTTTGTTTGCGTACCGTACAAAATAGACCCTCGATGTGTCTAGGTATCGAGTATAAGAAAATGCGACGTTGTCATATTTCACGTTAAGGTGTTTTACATTAATAATCGTGACTTTGTCGAATTATTTTGTATGAAAAATGAAAAAACAAAGGATGATTGAAACATAATTCATATGTCAGTTGATTTTTTGATATGGTCTCAATCATACCCTAGAGTTATGGGATATAAAAAAACACCTTGTATAGCTTACGATGATACCAGATCCGCGTTACTGTTTACGGAATATAACTCTGAGAGTAATGCCCATTTAAAACAAAAATAATATTTGTTTTTACATTTACGACAGATTTAAAAAAAATGTTATATCACGGGAAATATTTACAGGGAACACAGGGTTCACTGATATTTTAGTTGAATGAGCTGTTCCGAACATATTTTATAGTTTGAAATAAAGATGGTTTGGTCATGTTGAGAGGATGAATGAAAGGAGCGTAACAAAAGGTATTTACAAGGCAGATGTGAGTGGAAACGCGGTAGGGGACGCCCTAGGAGGACATATGTTGACCTCAATGGTGATGTTCTTCAGAAAGGTCAGATGCGTAGCACTCGCAACCGGCGCGCGTGTATGTATGGATATATGTGTAGGATCGTAACAGGTGGCGTTCTGTGGTTTCTGCCTACCCCCATGGGATGAAGGCGTGAGTGTAGTATGAAATAAAAATATAGGCAATGAACAGTAGTACGCACACTATGCAGCCAAGCATATTATAAGTTGGAGGATTACATCTCTGACAAAAATGCTTGGCTCAACGCTGGTTCTGCTCCACAAGGGCGCCTAAACAATTGATTAGCATTCGGAAATATTGTTGGAGCTGCTGAAGATTGTAAAAACTATCTTTGCACTGTATAAATTCAATCTTTTAGTATTGTATAATTGCAAAGCACACGTGTGAGCACTATGTAGTACCTACTATAAAGCTACCCTATACTGGGCACGTCTGTCATTGACTTGAATGTGCCCTGGCGGCTGAGAGTATGTCACGCTCACTCAAATGTCTCGCTGGTGGTGGCGTGTGTGTTGGATCATTAAGCTCCCTTCAAAATGGTTGAGCTGAATGGTGCTGATCCATACGTCATGTTCGTGAACGGGCGCCGTCAGTGGGGACTGGTCATCTCTTGGCTGCCACGGCTTTTTTTAATTTTTCTTTTCCGATTTTTATGTTTTTTTACGGGTCTTTCTACATCGTTCTCACATGTTTAATTTCAACAAGACTGATGTAAAAAAAAAATCTGTAACCATATTATTTAAAAGAGTGTCCATGGAGTTTCTTGCCCGTTCTTCTCCATAGGTACCTACTTCGCTTTGGAATGGGCAACTAGCTTCATATTTCTGACTGACCGACCCCTTGACAATTCAAAAGTGCCTGTAATGGGTTTATTTGAATTAAATTTGAGTTTGAGTTTGAGTTTACCCGTTTACAATGAGTAATTGATAAGGAACCCTAAAGCAGTAGTAATGAGAGCCCTCGAATGAGTAATAGATAAGAAATGGCCAACTGAATGAGCTGTTCAATAAATATTTTATAGTTTGAAATAAAGATGGTTTGGTCATGTTGAGAGGATGAATGAACGGAGCGTAACAAAAGGTATTTACAAATGTACACCCATATGCCTACGTATATAATATGCAATTTGGATACGGATTATAAACAAGGCTCACACTGGGTAGCTTTACATATTGACACAAATGGCGTTGGGCAATATTTTGATTCGTATGGACGGGCACCTGTGCGATATCAACTTGAATTTTTAAGAAGAAATTGCAAAAGATGGGACTGGAATGTTGATAGGATTCAGAATGATTTGACTTCAGTTTGTGGTGAATATTGCTTAATGTATTTGCTATATAAGTTTCAGGGATGTTCAATGCATAGTTTTGTAAACCCCATGGGAAGAAGGCGTGAGTGTAGTATGAAATAAAATAGAGGCAGAACCCGCTCACAATGAGTAATTGATAAGGAACCCTAAAGCAGTGGTAATGCGAACTCTCGAATGAGTAATAGATAAGAAATAGCGAACAATGAAACGCTAATGAGGGTCGCCGGGCCGGGCGGATGTCAATTAGATTATTGCTAATTGATTTACGTATCTCGCGAACCGTGCATCCTACGCAAAAATGGACCGCAGATTCGTGCTCAGCGCATGCCAAAACCTTTTTTTTTTTTTTTTAGGATTGAGGACCGCTTAGTAGTCGGTTCAAACCCCATTGAAAAAAGTGAGCTGGAACCGGCACAACCTATCTACTAATAACATAAAACAAAGAGTTTGGTCAATTTTTTTAATTTTGAAAATGTAACAGAATCTTACGGTGAATCTACTTTATCAAAAACACGTACTTATGAGTGTGAGTTCACAAGCTCCAAAGTTCAAAAGATGTGATGGAATATTTGCCTCTGCTCTGGTAGGCCATCAACGTCTTCAACTGAAGTTAACAAGTTTGAGAGAGATTGCCGCTGAACTTTGTGTCTCACGAGTCGATTCGTACCATTTTAAATAATCACTTGGGTATGAAACATATCGGGAAAGAAGAAGGAAGGTCAAATATCGTGGAAAGAAAATTCTTGTATTTTAAACATAACATCACGCCTTGTTTCTCCGAAGGGTTGGGCAGAGGTGTAGTACACCCACATTTCACCAGTTATGTTTAAGTCCCATGTAATAGGGGGCGAGCCTATTGCCATCTACCGGGCGCAAATCCAGACTTCGGGCTGCTACTGAGGAATTCCAGATAGAAAAACCCAATAACACGTTGACCGACCTGGGAATCGAACCCAGGACCTCATGCTCAGCAGTAGCGATTGCGACCACTAGATTTTGACTTGGATTTTGTATCACGTTAATGCGCCTACGCACAAGGCCATCATTGTGAACGAATTTTTGACCATAAACTCAACAAATACCATCGAACAAGCACCTTAGTCACCAGATATGTCTCCAGCAGACTTCTTTCTTTTTCCTAAACTCAAATTACCACTTCGTGGCACCCGTTTTCATTCGGTAGAAGACATAAAGGAGAATTCGCGACGACAACTGAATCATAACCATTCTTTTTGGATTGGCCGTAGTCAGTTAATAATAACAAAACATTTAATTTCAGGCTACAATGGCCCCTAGACTTGTGTTAATTTATGACTTAATTGTATTAATTAGTCGACCTTAACTGAGCACGAACCTGTGTCGACACAGTATGTGAACGGCATGGGGTCGCCGCAAGTGCCGTCTGACGGCCTCCTCAACACAACCTGAAATCATAAAGGCTCGTACAAATAGGCGCGACGCGACAGTGTGACACAAACGCGTGTCGCGTGACGAGCGGTGTCTGTTTGTGGGAGCCTTAATTAAGCAATGTCCAGTTACCAGGCAGTTCATTTGTAACGTCGCCTACAAGCCGGTATACATATTCACTACGCAGCCAGCTAACTGCATAAATGTGCTCTTCCGAAGCCGACCGTAAACCGCAAACCGCAGCTGCAAAGTCGCCAAATCTCAACGACAGAACGGAGACCGCTGCTTCGGAAGAGCACCTTATCTATCTGTAAGTAAATTCAACTCCGAGAAGGATGATGATTTAATATTGAGACTGTTGTTTTTTTTAAGTGTCATCATATTATTATATTCAGTGAAATCTGTGAAAGCTGGACTCACGTTAACTGCTGTATCATACTTGGTAGAAGCGCGGGGGTAGGGTGGTACTGTGCAGACGATGCCTCTCGTATCGGCGATGTCGAACTCCGTAACAACATGCTCCCACACTTCTCCGTTTTCTTCCTTGTAAAAAACAACTTCTACGTCTCTTAGGTTTAGCTGAAAACCAAAAAAAGTAACAAGTTCAATGGAAATCCAACTAACGTAAAAACAAAATCAAACGTAATTTTATTCAAATTAGGAAGAGTAGTGTTGGCGCTTTTTCTTCAAACGTCAACCCCCAAACTCACTCAACAACTTTTTAGTCAGTAAAAGTCCCACACGCCCTCCTGCCCCGCCCAGAGCGGGAGAAGTCTTTTGATGGTGTCCCACCCAAAAAAAGGGTCCTATTTAATGGCAGTCGACAATCTGTCAATTCGAAGATTTTACAAGTTTCTTTTATACATTTTCTGCTGTATTTAAAAACATCGCCTGTCGAGAAAATGTGTCAATATTGTAATTAAATGACAAACAGCTTTTTCCCGCGGCTTCGCCCGCGTGGAGTTCGAAAATTATAAAAAGGAAACGTACACTACGATCTTTTTAAGAGTGATGATTCCGTTATACATTGTTTTTATATAACTGTAGGTATTGGTTTAAGGCTCCCAAAATCAGGCGCCTAACGCGTTTGCACGAGCCTAACGCGGCCCACGGCAGTAAAACTCTGTCGGCATGATTTTTTCCTTCATCTTCAACATATAGGGCATATAAAAGATATACAGGCTGTCCCGTAAGTCAACGTCAAGCCGGAATCGGGTGATAGGACAATATCATCGTCATCAGATAACAGAAAAATGTAAAAAATCTTTGCTGTGTATTTTTAAAGTTACGAGCATTTATAAAAAAACAACGAGAAAATCTGCTGCCTGTGACGATTATGACCCGACTCCGTCTTGACGTCGACTTACGGGACACCATGTATTTAGTTTATTTTCAAGATTTGGAGAAAATTGCTTTTGTAAGGGAAACTCCGCTCTTCCACTTAGCTTTAACAATTTATTTGCAATTTAAATTAAACAAACGGAGTGACAAAACTTCTTCTTCTCCTCATGAAAGTCTATGATGAAAACCATATGAAAATCCGTTCGGAAATTTTTGACTATTTTTGAGTATATCGAGTTCAGACAAATAGACTTAGCGGGGGGACTTTTATAACATGTAGTGAAGTAATATGTCGCGGAAGTATTAGTGGAACAACAAAGCCGAACCGAGACCGGAACCAAATGCTACGCAAATTCGGCTCACACCTATCGGCCACCTTAGTTCGGCAATGACCCTCGCTGAGTCACGTTCCAGGTCACAATCCGAGCACAATTCGATCTAAGCCAAGCATTTCCCGAACACATTTTCGATTTGACGCCTCGATCGGCCGAACTATGTCGACTCCAACTTCAAGCGTGTAGCACGCTCCCAAGGATGTCATCTATCTCCTAGCCAAATTTTATCGATATCCGTTCAGTCGTTTAGGAGTGAAAAGGTAACATACAGTTTTAAATCCTAACTAATATTATAAATGCGAAAGTAAATTGGTTTGTGACCAAAACGGCTTAACGGATCTGGATGAAATTTGGCACACAGATAGTCCGTGACCTGGGTAAGGGCACAGGCTACTTGTCATCCTGGATCGCTGACGAAGTCGCGGGCAACAGCTAGTATTATTATTTATATATAGAGAACCTCGTTGGTCTAGTGGTCGCAATCGCTACTGCTGAGCCAGAGGTCCTGGGTTCGATTCCCAGGTCGGGCAACGTGTTATTGGGTTTTTCTATTTGGAATTTCTCAGTAGCACCCCGGAGTCTGGATTTGTGCCCGGTTGATGGCAATAGGCTCGCCCCCTATTACATGGGACTTAAACATAACTGGCGAAATGTGGGTGTACTTTAGGTACACCTCTGCCCAACCCTTCGGGGAAACAAGGCGTGATGTTATGTTATGTTTATGTTATATTAAAAATGGAATTTCAACGTCACTCACGGCCAAACGGATCGACGTTCTGTTCCTCCCTGAGCCGCAGGGCTGCTTCGATCTGTTTAGATTTCACGATTCGTATGCCGAGGTCGTCGAACTGATTTACGCAGTTGTCCCTCGTGACCTGAACTTGTATTACGTATATATACGTATCTTCTGATGAGTTATTCCTGCTCACTATCCCATTGGGGTGCACCCTGTGATAGACAACACATGACGTCAAGCCCTTATTCCTCAAAGGGTTACACAGAGGTGGAGGTGGGTACCTACATATAATACATTAAACTTACGAAAATAGTCAATCAGGCAGCTGTTGTAACTGCGTATTTTGGCTATGTGGATTCAATAATAATAATTAGGGTATATTTTTGGGCAAATTCCTGCGAAAAAAACAAAAATTTTAAAGCAAAGAATTATTTATTTAAATTACAATAATAGAAGAGGTGTATTAGATCAATATGTAGTATTAAACCAACAGAAAGTTGCAAACCGCATTTTAAATCACTTAAAATACTAACACTACCTTGTCCTTACATTTGTTGTCAAGAAAAATAGAGACTGGTTTAAAAAAGCTTCAGAGCGTCGCTACAAATCGACCTGACAAGAATATCGTCACGAATTGTGTACTGGTATACCATTGACGAATTCTTTCTTGACAAAATGTAATTAACTGAATCATAATGCTCAAAAATCTATGATGTCTTATTTATTGTGTTCTGAATATTTAAGTATAATAATTAATTGTATTCTAAATATTGAATTTTTTGTTATTTTGTATGTACTTTTACTGTCGTTATTTTGTATGATTTTAATTTCTTATATTGTTAAATGGTGTATACTAATGAGAAGACCTACTGTATCAAATACTTTGACTTTGAGTGCAGATTTCATCAATGAAACTGAACGCGATGAGCATTTATAAACCTAGTTCAAGAGCTTTCAGTGTCAACATTCCATCAATTTTGACACTGACAGCTTTTAAACGAGTTTTAGATGTGCTGAACGTGTGCAGTTTCATGGGTGACATTGGCAGTATCATCATAACGGTATAGTTTTCTTGTTGTTTGTCTTATTTGTTTTTAGTGGATTCATATATTTATGTAAATTTATTTGTGCTTATATTTATATATAATTAGGTAAGTATATGTATGTATTATATTTATAGTTTAGGTTTATGCGTATCTTTATATTTAAAATATTTATTCCCAAAAGTTTTTTTATTAATTGCACCACTGTTTGTCTCTGCATCACCCAAAGGTTGACTGGTGCCTATGGCATGAAGTGCGCCTCTGTACATCCTTTTGCGTAAAGTATTAAATAAATAATAATAATAAATTCGCCAGTTATACGAGAAATATCTGTTGGAAAAACACAAAACACTTTGTCCGACCAAGGAGTCGAACCCAGGACCCCATGCTTAACAATCACTAGACGAACGAACCCAAATACTGGACACACATTACACACAAATAATAGATAAACATATTTAGTATTAACAGTGATCAAAATACAGGGTTTAGTTATTAAAAAGGATCAGCACTTTTACTCCTACTTCAAGAGCTGTCAGTGTCAATATTCCATAACATTTTTGACAGCTACTGAACGCGTTCTAAATGTACTGAACGCGTTCAGTTTCATTGGTGAAGTCCACCCTTAAAGTTCATTGAATTAAGTATCTTACCTATAAGGCGCGGCGCATCTTTGCAGACCAATGACACAGTGATCCGGGCAGGTCCTTCGGGTCCTATCTTGATTTTAGGAAACCACTTTTAACCCATTTTTCTTTTCACTCCTAGGATCGCACCTGCTGATTTGATCTCACTGTCGTAGCGAAATCTGGTAACAAAAACAAAATAATTGGGTAACTGGGTACATTATTATGATCAATAATTGTTTTGAGCTGACATTATTTTATTTATACAACAAACGTTATTTTTTCATCACATCCTTGCTGTGTTTATTTAAACTACTCTGCTTTATTCTTTGCTTAGTCGCCTTAAACGCCATCACACGATGCAAGTTTGTTGCCTGTGGCACACAATAAAACTGAAGTAACAACTCAAATTCAAAGCATTTATTTCAACCAGCACCATTCAGCTCAACCATTTTGAAAGGATCCAACACACACGCCACCACCAGCGAGACATTTGAGTGAGCGTGACATACTCTCAGCCGCCAGGGCACATTTGAGTGAGCGTGACATACTCTCAGCCGCCAGGGCACATTTGAGTGAGCGTGACATGAGAGTATGTCAGTTCGAGAATATAGTTGCGTTTTCAGAATAGTGCTTAGTCTGTGTTAAAATTGTAGTGTTCATTTTTGTTTAGTTTCTTTATAGTATATCTGTCGTGATTGTGTGTAGGTATTTATAACTATCTTGTTCCTCTAACTAATGGTTCTATCTGTGCTCCTGTTCCTAAAATGTATTGATGTTAGTAAGTCTGTCCTGCTCTAATTGAACTTATTTTACATTTATCTATGCCAAATTCCATTTTAATACCGTTTGAGAATTGTTCTGTTTATTGACCAAGTTCAAGTTTGCTAATTTACTGAGTTGAGTCTCACTTTTGGCATATAATTTGATATCATCCATGTACAACAAATGATTAAATTGTATTTATGGAACCATATGATTGATTAGTATGTCCTTCGGTAGTTGTACGTGGGACACTCAGAAAGTTTCGCGAATATAAAAATAAATGTTGTACCTATAGGTAAATATTTTTTTTATTTAATCTTTTCATAGTACTCTCTTAAAAGCCGCTATACAAAGTTTAATGCGTCTGAACAAGTTTTCGAAACACTTTTTCCAGTCCGCGGTAGACACCTCATTTACAGCCTGCTCGAACGCTGACAGCGCATCTTCCGGCGAAGAAAACTGTATCCCTTTTATTGTTGTAGGCTGTAAGGAGGGTGACCTCGTTTTGAGCGCGGTGTACGAAGGCGCGTTGTCGTGGTGGTGGCCCGCGGAGCACTGTGTTTGGTTGCTTGTTGCTCACAACAGAGAAAACTTCTGCCAAGCATTTGGTAGTTATACCATTCAGCGTTGATGCTTCTTTGGTTCCATAAATGAATTGACACCAAATAGCCAGTCAAGTTGAAAATGCTCGCGATCAAAATCTTCCCCCCGCTTCTAGATCGCTTCACTTTGGTAGGGGTTGATTTGTTTTGAAACATCCAAACCGTCGACTGGCGCTTCGTTTCTGGATCGTATTGATAAATGCAAGACCAGACCTATAATGATGTCGTATCCACGACGAGACGAGCCTGCTTCAAATTATTTATCATATCACGGCACCATTCCACCCGGGCCTGCTTCTGAGCATCGGTGAAGTTGTGCAGCACCCAGCGTGAGACTATCCTCCTAACGCGAAGATGCACGTGTAGAATTTTGTGAAGGCTTTCCGATCCAACCTTCAGCATGTGCTGAATCTCTTGATACGTGACTCGCCTATTGTCTTGGATTAAATTTTTCACTGCTTGCACGTTTTCTTCCGTAACAGCCGTCAATGGGCGACCACTTCTTTCTTTATCCCCCAAAGATAGTCGATCAACGATACACGGTTGCCTTAGAAGGGCCTTCATTCATTAATTCCATTTGAAGTCTATCGTATGATTCGTCCGGCCACACTTGAAATCGTAAAAATCATAGCGCGAAAATGTTCCTGGCGCAGATCCATTTTTTTTATTGACGATAATTTTTTTATGAGACGATCATTTAAATAACAACGTGGAGGGAAATTTTAAAATTAGAACGTACCTATTTTTACTTACAAATAATCATATTCTAAACGAGACATTGGCTGAATGCGAAGCCAAAACAGAAAACATATTTTCAAAACTGGCCAGAAAAAAACTTACAAACAACCATTTTTCGCAATACTTTCTGAGTGGCCTGGTATTTTTTGTATAATTTTATAAAAACAGTTTTGAAGTTTTTGAAGAAATTATACGAAAATTAACCCCCCCCCCTCCTTATCTCCGGAACTACCGAGCCTAAAATTATGAAAAAAAATACAGTCCCCCCTGGTACCACTCCCATGAAAAGGTAACGCACCGTTCTTGAGAAAAACTAATTATTGTAACCTTACCTCAAAACACTTTAATGTCGCTTTTCCAACGTCTCCGGCGCTGCGGGAAGTGCAACCCCTTCGCCCTTGCGTAACAAAGGATAGGCACCTGTGCGAGCTGTAGCGGCTGAGGGTGGTCCAGTAAGCCGAAGCTGCGGAGGTGAGCATTTCGCGCCTCCGGATTTTTATAAACACTCTAGGGGTAGGAGCCAAAAGACTACGTGGAAAAATAGAACTGATTCTAGGCGCCACTTCCAAAAGGTAGTTTCGTATAGAGAAGAAGGGGCAAGAAACTCCACTCTACCGATTGTCTTCACAAGTAATTATACAGGGTGTTCAGTAAATAGCACGACATACTGCAGAGGGTGATAGCTTGGGTCAATACCTACCAAAAAACACGATATATATGTTCAATGTATGTGTTGTTGACGTTTAAAAGAGCATATTTGTAACAAATGTTTTGACTTTGACCTGTAAGTTTAATAATCTTACGAATGGCTATCGTGCTACCCTGCAGTTTTTTTTTCCCCGATTGGGTCACATAAACCTTATGATTGCGTCAGTGAATGAGTTAATTTTAGGCCAAACATAATTCAACTTTTTGCCATCGATACGCTAAGAAGTGGCTCCAAGTAAGATACTGGTATTCACCTGTTTTCTATTTGATATGAAGCTAAGCCAAAATAGTAGACGAAAGGCTAGTATGCATTCCTTGCCTTGTTTTTTTTAATTATTCTTTTTTATTCTCACACACTGTAATTATCTCCTTTTTTTCACTTCTCCTTTCGCAGGTCTGCTGGAAAAAAATTCTTAAGAAATAAGCAGTACTCAAATTATAATTATTTATTTATTTATATTTCTTGTCTTACAATCACTGCTATCATTACAGGAATATTCCTAATGCGGTAGCGTGGTCCTTATTATACTATATTAAATAACATAAAACATACAATATTATTTTTGTGAATTCATTCAGAGAGCAGGAAAATAAATCGATTATGTTAGCAGTGTCATTAAGTGCGTGCAAGGCGCGCGTCAGTGGCGCTTTGCTGAGTAAGTTGGTTCGTGCGTGTGGCACTGCTAGTAACCGCGGCTTCCTGCGTCGCAATGCGTAATTGTCAGGTGCATTCAGACAAATCTCCTTCAAAACACCGGGATTATAAGTCTTACCGCGTAATAGTTGGAATACATATGTGGTTATAGCTAAGTGCCTCCTTGTCTCGAGTTTGTTGTATCCAACCATACCAATAACGAATAAGGTTGGGTACATTAACGGATAGAAGGGATACACACCGTAAAGCTTCATGTACAAAAATCTGGTGAATTTGTTTTGTATACGCTCCAACATGAGGTTATATTTAGTCTCATGCGGGGCCCATATGACAGCATTAAATTCTAACTGAGTTCTTATAAGCGCATTATACAATGCTACAACTGCTTTCATATTAGTATAACTCGATGCCCGTCGAAGAACAAAACCCAGACTTCTGTACGATTTTTTACAAACTTTTACAATATGGTCACGAAAAGTTATCTCAGTGTTCAGGCGTACACCCAGGTCACGCACCTCTTCCACCCGCTTAATTGATGTGCCCTCAAGCTTGTAATCGTGATGATGTGGTTTTCTCATCCTGCCAAAAGTTATTACTGAGCATTTGCTTACATTAAACTGTAGTTTATTTTTCCTACTCCACTCAGATACATTGTCTATATCTTGCTGCAATAGTGCACAATCACTTTTATCTTTGATGGCCATGATAAACTTAAGGTCATCCGCGAATAACAGACAAGTGGCAACCCTGACAGTCTTAGGCAGGTCATTTATCAAAATAATAAAACTCAGCGGACCCACGTTACTGCCCTGACTTACTCCTGATCTTGTATAATATGACTCAGATTTACAACCAGCATATTCTACAAACTGCCGTCGATCTCTCATGTAGTTAGCAAAGAACTGAAGCAATTTTGGAGTACATCCGACCGCAGCCAGCTTTTCTAATAATATGTCATTATCAACCAAATCGAAAGCTTTTTTGTAGTCAAAGTAGGCAGCGTCTACTTGTACTCCAGCATCAACATTTGGAACCACGTACGTCATAAAGTTCATTAAATTACTTGTTGTGCTACACGCCGGTCGAAATCCATGCTGGGCGTCCGATAGTAAACTGGACACTTGGTCTAAAATGCACCTTTGTATGGTAGACTCAAAAACTTTTGCTGGAGTTGACAGAATTGCCACCGGCCTATAGCCACTCACGTCTGAATCAAAAGGCTAGGCCTACCTATTTTTATTATTATGTTTTTTTCAATATTTGTGCCTTTTTACATACACAATGACATGTATATATTTACTGTATAAAGTATAATATTATTTTAATACCCCGATAAGAGTCAGGCGGTTCTCTTCTCGAGACGCCGTCGATTCCCTCCCCCACTTCCCAGCCCGATCACTATGTACGGTAAGCTGATCCCCTGGGAGAAGCAAGCCAAATACCTAGGCGTGATCCTCGATGAAAACCTTACCTTTAAGGCTCATATTAAGGCGGTTCGCGCGCGCGCCTCCTTCGCTCTTAGCAGGCTCCACTTCGTACTGACAGCCCGTAGTAAACTGTCCCTTAAATGCAAGCTCCGCATTTATACCGTAGTCATCCGTCCCATCATAACCTATGCCTGCGTTGTATTTGCGCACGCTCACCCACGTCACCTCCATAAGATGCAGACCCTCCAAAACCGTTTCCTCAGACGGGTTACGGGTGCCCCTTACTATGTCCGAAACATAGATCTTCACGTCGACCTAAAAATGCCAACCACAAACCAGTTCATGAAACGCTTATCTAAGCGTTTCTTCGACTGTGGCACCAAACATTCAAACCCCCTGATTTCAGCGGCCGCTCGCTATACTCCCTCCCGCATTAGTAGTATTCGCCGACCAAGGCATATCTTAATCGCCGACGACGACGCCACTACCCTCCTCCAGGAGAGTAGTAAGGCCACCAGCACGCTACATAAGCCCAAAACCCGATCGCCGTCCTACCGTCCTCGCCGCCGAGGCCCGCCGCGACGCCCAAATCCACGCCCCTCCCGACCCTTGCTCGAGCCAGCCCGCGACGCTGAGCCTGTAGCTTTAAATTCGTCCCAAAATAATATCAATCCTGATCCAGCTAGTCATTTGCTACCCTCTTCCAGCGACGCCCTAAGCCGAGGTTCATACCCCACAGGGGGTGCCCTTAGCGTTGTCGCTTAGTTTTTAGTTAGTATTTAAGTTTAAGTCCTGACTGGAGGCCTTAATTTATTAGGGCAACCTCAGGCAAGTCCGCTTAAGCAGACGACAACCCAATAGGTTGACCTGCGAGATGCCAAACAAACAAACAAAAAAAAATTATTTTGTGAATGTGAGGACTATGTGGGTCATTGTGTTTTTCTTTTTTTTTCTTTCATTTGTTTTAATCATGGTCTGGCTATTTGAGTACTTTACGCGGCCTACCCAAATGTCCTTTCTTTTGTATTGTTCGTCGAAGCGTTGAGTTCCTTAGTTCTGAGTTGAGCTGCACGATGATTGACAAATGCGTGCACTGACTGGATAGGTCCACTCAAATCAGTGTGGTTTTTTCCTCAAAAGAACATTTCAGACATCAATCTACATGGTCTTCACATGACCTGACCAAGATTATGTCTGGACTTTAAAAGAGACTGTGACCTCTGAGTTTGTTTCGGCCTTTCTTCTCAGAGTAGTCAGATAGGAAACGCCGATCTCATCTACTTTTAAAATATGATTGACGTGTAAAAGTAAACGGGTGCTGCTTGTGGTGACTGGTCGTCTTGCTGTGGTTTTGTAATTGTTCTGTTAATTTATTTTACCTCGATGGTCCTAGTTTATCATTTGTGTGTACTTAAAAATTAATCCAATATTGCTTATGTAAGCTGTCACGCCCTTTATGCCTGGAGGCTTTTATTCGTGTTTTAGTTATGTTGTTTTTTCATTGATTTTTATTGTTTTCTGTTTTGGGTATATTGGCGCGGCTAGCTTACATATGGCAGATAATTTAATATGATGTTCTGTCTCGAAATTTTTCTTACTTTGCTTACCATTATAATTGCATAGTTTCAAGTTTTTCTAACTGAACAGACAGCTGCTGGGGAGTTTGTTGCGCCACTTCTTCTTCCCAGCTATGGCACTAGGAAGTGGTGAAGGGCAGGCGTTTTGCGGGACTGTCTTATGTAATTTTGACGTTCGAAAAGTGCTGATTCTCAGCCTAATTTGAATAAATGACTTTTGGTTTTGTGTTTCGCTGAGTCCGAGGACAAGGGAGTCACTATCCTCGGACTCAGCGAAACGCACTGGATAGTGACTCCCTTCCTTTTAATTTCACTATCTATTATTTGAAGTTTGCCAGGTTGGTTTAGGCCGCGTACATTCCAGGTGCCAAGGCGGCGAGAAAATAGTTTTCGTGTGTTGCCTGATCAGACACAACCACATGGCCGGTAGCTCAACAGATCTTGATCGCTATTCCTTAAATCCATTGTGACTTTCATGGGAACTAGTGCTGTGGTTTCAGTTTCTTTCCGTACCAGACGTTTTAAGGGTTATTTAGACCCTAAGACAAGGTATACAATAACAGGCTCTACACTCGGAAGCCTTATTAATTCCCTAAACCCACAAATACGGAGCTGGAATGCCCACTTTAGCTAAGCTTCGGTTATGTTACTTACATTGTAAGCATGTTAATGTAGGTACTCGTAGTGAATGTTGTTAAATGTACATCTTTTAGCACTAAACTTCTTGTTTTATTTAATGTTTTGATAAAAGAGCAGTTAATATTCATAAATTCAGAAACAAATGTTATTTTGACTTTAGTTTAAATTATGCTGCCTATCAACTTCAAATGCTTTGAATACTAAGTTGCGGCTAGTTTAGACCTGGCAGACCTATTGATCCATTATCAGGGGCATCTTGGTTATTATTTGGAGTATGTTCCATCAGGGTATATTCGATGGGGTAGGTTCATGGTGCCGGAAGGCTATATTTTAGGGGTCTGCCTAGTGCTTCCGGCAGGGTGCGCAATGGCAGACCCACTTTTTTTTAACATAAGTAATCAATTTTAAACTGTTGACAGCACTTTTATTCGGATACAGTCGTTTGAACGGGCTTCTACAATCGGCTTGAGTGCGTCCCTTCATTGGTGCGATTGGTAATCACTCACGCAAATACAATTATGATCCAATAGTTGATTGAAATAAACGAATTGAATTAATGAACATATTATGTTTCATGGTCAAAGGTAAGAAAAACTGCAATTATCAAATAATATCCTTTTATTGTTTTTTTTTCTCAAAAATATAACAAAACTGGCATTTTCAATGCTTTCATATCATTGCACATTCGATCGTTACTGTATAACCTTGTGATGTCTGATTTTATACTAAAATACCTAAAACGAGGAGGTTGTTATGATTTTAGTAGACATAAGTTTTAAAACTAGCTTGAAACAATTTTTGTTCATGTCACTATAGGGAAACTAAGCTTGTGTCTGGTCTATGATCAGTTTAGTGTTGCGCTTACACGGGCAACACAATGGTGTTTCGGCATCACTGAGCGATTTGCAACAATTCCAAGGTTGTATAGAAATTGCAAAGTATTGCGCTATTTTATTTGCCCGTGGTAAGCACAGCTTAGAATGGTTTACTTCCATTATGTACTTTTACAAGCATGGCAACATGTATTAAAAACTATTTCAAATTATCCTGAGTTTTAATTTTAACATAAGAGTTTGAAGCGAGTTGCCGGTCATTTTAAATAGTTTAACTGAATACACAAAAAAAAAGTTTTTTTTTCTTTTAGAAAATATTTACAAACTATTTGGTAACAAATCATAACCGAAATAAGAATTTTATAATAAGAACTAAACCTTAAATGAGAAGAAATCTTTAAATAAAACTTATTTAATTAAATTCAAGATTTATAAAATCTCATCATAACGTAAGGGAAAATATAATAAAATTGTTTTCGACATATTATCCCGTGCGTTTCAGTGGCTAGAGAAAAAAGGAAGATAATTGAAATAACAATCATTTGTGCAAAAACATTCTAAATTGTTGTTTTATAAACACATTCCCTCACGAATACAACCATTTTGTTATTACGACTACCGTGCATTCTCAATCTCAATGCCTTCTAGACATTATTTACTACCCACCCTTTCGTATCACCTTCTACTACAATACACATTTTTCGAACAGTAGAGAAATATTTCGATTTCCTTCGTCATTTCATAGATTGACTTACATTTTACAATAAAATCTAAGAACATGTTACAAAGAAACCGCATGTATAATTTGGGAAAAACTTGAACTTCTAATTTCAAGAAAGTGAATGCTGAATTCACTATAAAGGCGGACCGTTTTTTTTTAAATAATTTTCGAATTCGAATGGTGAACAGCCCATCAAAACACTTGACATGAATTTGAAGGTCTGTTAGTTATTTATTGTGTTGATTAACCTTTCAAGAACTTGTATGTTCTATGCTGTTTCCAATCACATAATCATGGATTTTCTAACAAACAATCCCAAATAGTCATTTCTATCAAGTAGAAATAGTATTGGGTGAAATCACCATTAATTTCAAAGTACATAATCTCTTTAGATGTTAAAATATTTCATAATATTTAACGCAGAAAATAATGTTGATGCAATTTAAAAGTATTTTGATATTTACATAAATGTTTTGTTCTAATAAACTTTGTAATTTGATGAATTCAATAAATTAGAATTCTCCTTTATATTATTTTCTGGTTCAATAATGACTGTGTTAGAGTTTGAAACATTTATAAAAACATATCTTTTAGAGAAGCAGTTAGTTAAAGCACCGAGTAATAAAATGCAACATTAAGCCCGTTTGGAGATCAATCGTATATAAAAATAAACAACAACATTTAGGGATCTGGAAGACCTGTGTTATTTTTAAAAATGCCTTTTATTTGAAAGCATTCAAGGTTATAAAAAAGTATGTGCGTTGTTAAAAATATAAATAGTACCAAAAGATTTTAACAGTGTTGGCTATTAAATCTGAAAAACCATATAATGTATATTTTTTCACTAGTATTAGTGAATAAATAGATATTCTGATGAAGCTGCGTATAAAAGATTGCAACAGTCTTAACATTTCATCAAACTTTTGTGAATTACTTACTATAAAATCCCAGATCGGTAAAAATATAACTATTTAACGTAATTACCAACTAAAGAAAGTCATAGATTATACACACAAAGAAACCCCGCTAATCGAAAACGGGATTCAAATCGATTCCGGGATTCAGTTACTCGTCCGTAACTATTTAAGTCCGTGAATTAAATTCGTAAGTCAAATGTAGAGTGCGCCACTGTTGCTTAACTCAGGAAACTTAATTATTACATTAAATTGATCTCCTATAACAAAAATATGTAATGTCAAACAGTTTCATAGGAAGAACTACTTACTATTTTAAACTATCTACAACTACTGGGCCTCGCTATGCAAAATTCAGTAGAGACTGCAGACGGCGCTCTGCAAGGTCAAACTTCCTCTAAAAGATCTAACATGCAGCAATTAAATTGCCTGTAGAATGCAATATGTTAAAGCAATAATAAATTTCGAAGCTTCTATACTCTAAACAGTGTTTGGATGTAGCAACTTTTTACATTGCTTTCAACTATTGTATTAATCGGACAACTAATTTGCTACGTGTAAATGGGCCTCTAAATGTCGTCATGTTAGATTTGGAGTGCTACAAGGATCTTTTGGTGCCAAAACTACATTGAGGAGTTGTTGGTTGCAATTGTTTTGTGATGTGTCACTTAAAATGTATTCAAAAAGCAAGAGTTAGTTCCGATTTTGGGCACGCAGCCTTGCTTTATGAATTGGTTTCCGCTCAGGACGAAATACATCAATGAAACTGAACGCGTTTAGCACATCTAAACCGTGTTCAGGATTGTCAGTGTCATCATTCAATCTGCCTAGATTTTTTCTAACTATGTTGTATCCGGCTACAGCTGAATCAAAACAATATTTAAAATGGAGCGAGTATAGCCTGCAGGAGCCTATACCCCTTGGTAAGACTGGCTGTCAAGACTTGGGCGGCTGACTACCCGTAACAACTGTCAAAGATCTACGAATGACAGCCGGGACCCTAGGCGTAATGTGCTTTCTGAAGCTCGGAGGGGTCTCGATATGAAATGATGAAACGAGTCTTCCATCCGCGAACCGTCTCGAGCGGCTGTTATTATTTATGCACGAGGTTCTCACTGTCAGCGTCGTCATTGTTGTGGAAAATTGGTAACATGACAGCTCTTGAACGAGGTTAAGGTGTGTTAATGGCGTTGTGTCATGTTTCAATTAGCTCTTGTGCAGCTGCGTGCAGTCAGCAGTCAGCAGTCAGCAGTCAGTAGTCAGTAGTCGGGTCGTGCGCGCGCTCGCCCAGCAGCGCGGACAGGCCGGACAGCTCGCTGGAGTTCAGCAGCAGCGACGTGTCGCCGCGGTCCAGCAGCAGGTTGGTGAGCGACGCGGCGCTGTGACCCTCAGTCTCCATTAGGTTCTGCTGAGCTTGCTGCTGCTGCTAAAACAAATAATATAATTATCAGTTCAGAAAAGAACGGGTTCCATGACACAGACCAAAAACGTATTCAAAAGCTTTAGCATGGCCACAGATAATATAATACTACGTACAGATACCAAATCCCATACATCGAAATGGCACTCCCTAAGTCTGGCGATTGTACTGGCTATTTTAATTCGTCCAAATTTTCAACAGATGGCAGCATCAGCGACTCACGTTTTGCCAGAGACTAGTTTTACAACGCCACCTGGGAGTCGACCTACTTTTAAAGCGTTTCGTGCAATCCTTTATACATAAAGTTTTATAGTTCCCGGTTCAGAAAAACATGTTAATAGATTTCTTTTATATTTCCATGTAAAGTGATAGATTTAAAATAAGTTGTTCGAATTAAATGAGTGACGATAAAGTGGTAACTATGAGGACAGGGCAAATTGAGTTCAACGCTATCTATTGCAAAAATCACTAAACAACATAATTAAACTGATGGCTACTTTTATCATTTGAAGGGTTCGAATTAAAGTTAAAGGCTACATTTATGTTTTTTGTTGAAAGTACGTGTATTATGAGTGTAAATAAATAAATCAACATTAAACAAGGAAGTTTTGATTCTGCCGGTAATCACTTTCTAATTATTGTTAATTTTATAATGGTTACCTATGCTGCCATCTATCATTTATTTCCAAGACTAGTTATAATTTGTTCGAGTTGAGACCCCATGGCATGGCATACATCGAAAGCTGAGAGCATTTAACCGAACGGAAAGTCTACTACAAGGTTCTTTCGGCGCGCGGCCAAAATCAGAACTAACACATTTCACAACAACAACAGCGCCTCTGATCGTCATTCGGTGTATTGCTTAAAGATCCTTATAGCAGTGTACTAATTACCAGATATCAATTTGGATAACAACTGTGTAAACTGAATACAAAAAAGAGTGCAACGCAATTCTTGAATGTATTGTGCAACCTGTCATAAAATTTACCAAATATAAATCTTAAAGTCATTCACTCACTGCTCACTGGCAGACACCGCACAACGTAAACCGCTGGGTCTATTCTTACCCGACTACGGCAAACCCAAAAGGAAGGGTAAGGTAAAAGATAACAGACTTTTCGTTTTTTGGAAATTTATTTCACAAGGCTCCACAAAAAAATTGGCGATGTTAATTCCATTTGGCACACGGCTTGTTATATTAAAATCCCTATTCCCACCCCCCTACCCCCTTATTTATTAATGAATATGATAGCCTATAAGCTCGACAGCCCAGTGGTGTGGAATCTCAGCAAGAGGAATAAATCACTGAACATCTTCATGCCTTCGGCCCACGTTACGTGGGGTTGGCGCACCACGTTTTATTTCTATCTCCCCTGTCAACCCTCACGCTATCATTCACTCCCTTCCGTTTCATATAATTTCTCACAACGAATAAGTCACTCTTAGTTACTAAATTACTATCATTTAATTAAAAAAAATTAGAAATGGATCTATGGTCTTTAGATTTAATATATTAATATTTCTTAATATTTTTAATTCATCAATAATTTAATTTAATTTATTTATCAAAATCTTAATTGCAATATACAAGCTAACACTAAAATATATATCTAGTGTACAAATGTATACTTTTTCTTGCCGGCTCTTCTCCATACGAAACGACCAATTGGAACCATGCACCTAGAATCTGACGTTTCATAAGTGACCATGTAGGTTTATGTGAAATAGAATATTTTGATTTTTTTGATCCAAAAAAAAGGGGGAAAGAGCTCACTGGGCATAAAAAAATACGTTCGCATCGCTGTCAACGGGACAAGTGCAATACAAAAAAAAATATTATAATCAGTTCAGGAAGCATGGGTTGTACGTCATCAAACAGTTTATTTTATACTAAGTAAGAAATGTTATATTTGAATGTGTTGTTAAACCTTTCACAAAATTTATGTAACACTAACTGAAGCAAATACGATAAGATTTGAATATACTTCAGACATTTAATATGATTCAATCTATCATTCTACACTCAACAATCGATTTCCAATCCGTTACCTAATTTTAGAATGTTGCTAATTTATATTGTACTGGAGTGTACACCAGTACAAAAAATTTGTTGAGAAAATGTATAGAAATTCAAACTAACCTGTACATAGGTAGGTTGCTGGTGCTGCACCAGGTTGGGCGAGATGTGACCCATGTTCTGCGGCATGTTGGGCGACACGCGGCCCACGGGCGCGCCGTGCATGCTGGGCGACATGCACTGCGCGTGTGGCGACAGGACGTTCATGTTGGGCGACATGCTTTGTGCGTGCGGCGACAAGACGTTCATGTTGGGTGACATGCTTTGCGCGTGCGGCGACAGGACGTTCATGTTGGGCGACATGCGCTCGGCCGCGTACGCTTGTTGCATGTTGGGGGACAAAGGCTGCATGTTGGGGGACATGGGCTGCATGTTGGGGGACATGGGCTGCATGTTGGGGGACATGGCCTGCATATTCGGCTGTAACACTTGCAGGTTTTGCGTCATAGTTGTGGGCTGCAGGTGGCCAGGGGAGACCTGGCCATAAGGCTGGTTCTGCCATATTTCCTGCCCGAAAGGGTTTCCGTGGCCAGTCACGACTGGGTTGACGTGGCTCGGGCCCGGACCTCCCATACCAGCTTGCATGTTCTCTAGACCCCAGTTCTGGAAGGAAAGGTTTATAGGTAAAAATAAGGAATATCTTGCCGTCAGATTGACGGCAAGATATTCCTTATTTTTACCTAGTTCTAGATATCCTTAAATTATATTCTCCTGTCCTTATCTGAAGAATGATTACTATCGACGTGTAACAATAATTTATGTATGATGTTTAATAAAACCACATTTTTGTGGAACAGAAATTCTTTTTTGTTAAACTTGGAGAAATTTGTAGAATTGCGACTTTTTATTATATATAATAGAATGAGATAGAGAGAGAGATAGTTTTCATGGTTTTTGAGGGTGCTGAAGCCAATAGTTAGGTCAAAATGAAAATTCAAGATGGCTGTCACGTTTTTTTTTAAATCGCGGTTGTCTTTTTCATCGTTTTCGAAAGTGATGCCGTAATTGATGTCAAAATAAAAATCCAAGATGGCGGCTTCGAAAATTTTCAGCTGTTTCATTATAGGTGTCGTTTTCAAGGTTTTCGAGGGTACGGCTGTTTTATTTTGTGTTATGGCTGTCGTTTTAATAGTTTTCGAGTGTGTTAAAGCCGTTATCGAGGTCAAAACGAAAATCCAAGATGGCGTTTGATTTATTTATTTTTATTTATCGTGGTTGCCGTTTTCGAGGGTGCTTGGTGGGTTGTTTAATTTTATCCTCTCACTGGTCGACACTTCCGTATGCACGAGATCTCGGCACAACACTCACGCTAAATGTTCACTCGGATTTTCAGCACTAGATAAATCGTATCATGACGATTCAGAGGTGCGCGTGCGCGAACGTAATTGTTTTTGTATGGTTTCACTGGAGTCTGGAGGCGAAGTGACGCCATCTTGCCGCCACCATCATTTTGGGAAAAAGGAGAGCGGATACAGGAAACGCGCTAAATGCTCATCATGATAACATTAAATTACTGATTTGCGCACTAGGGTTTTAAGACTATGAGAGTCAATTATTTTATATTATGTTTTCGGCGTCAACATTGCTAAAATCCAAGAAGGCTGTACAGATCACGTCTTTGCTGTTTCACTAATTAATTTAAAAGTCAAGAAATACATTTGTAAGGCTTATTTGATGATTGTACCTGTTCATATTGTGGGGCGTAGGCATGAAGCGGCGGACTGCTTATGTTATGATGAGGTGGAGTCCGGTCTGTAACGACACATATTGAATATTAGCACAATAAGCAACATTACATAAGGTCTGTAGCGCTATTCCATCTCACCGTGAAAACTTAGGTGAAGTGAGCGTGGGAGTGAGCTGTCAGTGCCACTGATGATAGGGATTGACCAAGATAGGATGACACTGACAGCTCACTTCACGCAAGTGTTCACAATGAGATTTTTACAGTATCTCCATGCTGAACAAGATTATTTCCGGATTTTTATAAACACGTTAACATTGGTGGACTTTATATATATTATTTTCATAATTGTGAATGTGAAGACAGATGTGATTGTTTTTGTTTGTTTTTTTTTTGTATTAATCATGGTCTGGCAGTTTGAGTCATTTATGCTGTCTACTCAAATGTCCTTTCTTAGATAATGTTGAATGGGCTGCATGATTACTGACAAATGCGTGCACTGACTGGACAGGTCCACTCAATCTGCGTGGTACTTTCCTCAAAATACCAATTCAGACACCGATCTGACCAGGAATAGGCGACCCTTGGGAAAGGCGTGAGTTTGAGTTTGTGTGTATGTATATTTAAATAAATAACATTTTAAATGTAATTATTCATTACAGGCGAGCTCGGTTGTTTTGTCCACAATTCAAAAATGGTTGTGAAATGGAACACAGATTGTTTGCAAAACAGAGACAAAGGACATAGGCGACGTTTCTATCACAGTAACGACAGCGCAGGCGTTGAGCAAAGCAGGTTTAACTTTACTTCCTTTTTCATACAAATTCTACCCATCCTCATCATTTTTTGTTATGATTAAGGTAGCGAGGTTACAAACTTAAAGCAAATCACGCTCACCTCTGGGTTCCGACTTGATTTGCTGCTGTTCTGGTGAGTAGATTCCTGGAATCGGTCAAAAACATTAGTTTTGTATTTCGTTAGTCTAAAAAAATATTACTATGCTACTATTTAACAACTAACACCAACAAAAAACATGCAGAATTAAAGCTAAACAACATTATTATGGCTTATAAACAGTTACACTTCATACTTCCAGTACTGAATTGTAGAAGAAAATTGTTACAACAATTGTTACTAAAATGGTGACATCAAAGCGAGTTTTTCAAACGGCTCTGGCAGATGAAGCCCGCATCGGTTCGTTTCTAAAGTAGAAACAATAGTTGAAACAAAATCTTTTAACGAAGTGTGGCTATGAACGATCAATTCACTAAAGCTGCGTTTCCACTTAGCATAATGAACTGTTCTGCGCGAGCAAACGTTTGTTCGCGAGGTAAAAGAAAACACTTGAGCGAGCGAACATGTTTGTTCAGTGATTATTGGGATTGGGTTGGACTTGGCGAACGAATGCTCGCTCACTCATTCATTCAGTGACAACGACTTTGAATGTGCACGTGCTCGGTTGGGGTCCGATCGTATTTTTTTTCTACACGAACATGAAGTGGAATCAAGATGAAAACTTTGCAACCAATTGAAAACGAAAACGTGCATCTTCGGAATGAGCACTCAGCTCCGTTGATTTATTGGAATTTCTTCTTTCTCTCTGTTTTTTTTTTACATCCAATACCGCCTTTGACATTTGCTTTTTTTAAAGTGCCAATTAAACAAAAACGATGCACTAGCCAAGATCAAATCAACGACATGATCGTCCACATCTACAGAGTGAGAATGAGAACGCAGCTGTGCCAGCGAATTGTTCAGTACCAGCTTTTGTTTGGAACTAGTGTGAATTTTCTCGATATAGTGAAAACAGATATTTTCTGTTTTGAGCGAACATCGGCTGAACAGCAAACATTTGTTTAAAACAATATGCTCGCTAGGCAGGGTAGTGAAAACGCGGCTTTAGGGGGGTCAAGCCACATACACTGTAGATTATAATTTACCTTTAAAATGCCTATTGTGTCAATAATTTTGATCGATACAACACTTTTATGTTATTCGACCATAATTGAATTAATTCCATAAATTAATAATACACCCTTGCAAACGATATAAAAACATACATGCGTTTAAAATATGCCTATCTACGTTGACGTAAAGCTAACATGAATATGTGTGAAAAAAAAAACAAAAGAACAAGCTTAAAAAGTAACGAAAAAAGAAAAACATCAAATTAATCATGCCACATGAAAGTATTCGTACCTCTGACGTCAATCGGGGTTTAGGGTTCCGCGATCAGTAAATAAAACCCACGTATTTTATTAGCATATTAATATAGAATTTCGCATCAATCAAGCTTCGCTATTCAACTCTTATCATTTACAAAAACGTTAAAAAAACAGATTTTATATAAATTGTTTTAAAATATTACAAATGCAAGTAAATCGAAAGTTACAATATATAATGGCGGCAACCTGCCCAACAGCTTGGCTGCTAAAAATAAATGTAGGCCTTTGAATAAACTAAAATATTAAATTTTGACATCGCTTTCGACTGAGCCGCTATTAACCAAAATACAACACCATTATTTATTTGTAAATTCATCTTAAACTTTTTCTAATATCTGACATACATCTTCAAAGATATGTTTGTACCTTATTAACTCAAAGCAAATACCAAAACTTATGTTTTCAGGGTGTTTTCATCGAGAACTGTGTCAATATTTAACCAAAAATTTTACATTGTTTTTAAGAGTTGAGATAAAAACATCCTGAAAAATTGCACAGTATTATAAAATACTTAACCGATTTAGCCAAAACAACAATCGAAAATAACCGATTTTCAACTTTAAGTACACAAACCTATTTTCTAAAGTGACCACAAAATCCAAAGCACCCAAACATTTTGGTTTCTGATGTTCTTTCTTCAAGAAAATGGTTTACAACAATGTTTAGCTTGTTATTAATAATACTATTAGACTCTCCCTCACACACATATCCACATTAGCTCGATGTTATGTGAAACTATACTTTGTACTGATAGCACTTTGGTTGAAAGTTGCATGCTATAAATAGCCACAGCTGCATTTTCAATTCCATTCAATAATATTTGCCCCTATGATACAGGTTCGGTTCAATTTTGACGGACCATTCTCAGAAATAACCATTTACTAGCTATATTTATTTCCTTTTGCTAGTCAACCCTGTATATTTGTACTTTTTTCTAATAAACAAAAAAAAACATCAACCTAACGAAATAAACAAAACGTCCAATAGATATCCGAAATATCAACAAAAAAGAAATACCTAAAATATCAGTTAACAGAAACTTTAAATAAATAAGACGACTAGAAACTCGTAGGAGTAAAATATAACGCTTATTTTTAAATAGCCTTAAAACCATCGCCATTTTAGAAACACCCACATCATTCTCCTGTCCATATAATAATGTTTTATACTTATACAAACTTACATCATGTTATCAAGTTAGTAATGAATATTTAATTATGTAAATACAAATAAATACAAATAAATACAAATTAATATTGTTATAATTCAACGTATACGTATGGGTCTCCACAACGACCAAGAGGTCCACATTAATAATTGTAGATACATGTGTCATATATAAAATAGAATAGTTCATAAAAAATAACTTCGATGTAATTAATATCATTACTTTTACTACTTAAAAACTAAGTTTTTATTAGTTAAAATTTTTTCGTCAAAACCAGATCAAACCTAAAGACATTATCAAAACAAATACTTATTTATTGTTAAAACAACATTAACTTATTTGATCCGTGCCATAACGCATAGCTAAAATAAAAATAGACACGATAGTCTATGGTTTAGCCATTGAAGACAACATGATATGTCCCAGGACAAGAACTCATTTTTATTTCGAGGGCATTGAAATAACGATTGACACCATGTTAGAACTTTTCCCATCACCAAACCATGTTATAATCCTAGAGAAAGAAGTATACAGGGTGTTTGAGGAAACTACTACGTCTTAGAATGTGAACCCGATGTATATGACAGTTCAAATTCAAAAGTCCACCATTTATCTGTGACTGACAAATACATCGCTGGTTTAAAACAATTTCATGAAAGATGATACCATCGTAATATTTGAAGGTTAGGTTCAAAAACACCCTGTATACTAACATATATAAAATAAACCAGAACTTACTTTCGTAGTTTCGTAACATGTCGCTTACGACCTTCCGCCGCTTATTACTCATATTATCTAGAACATTCAAGTTGATATTGTTATTACACATTACTAACATTACAACTAATATTATAACGGTAGGATTACAAAATATCTTTGGCATAAATCAACCAATTCGACAAGAAAAAAATACTGGCAGACGCATAGGGATGGTGACATTTTGCTTATATAAAAAAAGTTTCAAAATAGTTTAAACAATATTATAAAAAGAGTAAAAGCTTAAAAACTGCCAAGTTATAAATGTTTTAAAATAACACTTAGACAAAGACAGCACTATAGTAGAAGTGACGTCACGATTATGTAATTTAATACTAGCGCCATACATTGTCCGTACCGCACGACAAGGACGGGAATAATCCCCTCCAAAAACTTTTAAAGCGTGTAGCTTCTTCATGTTTCCATCGATTTTACAGTTTTTTTTTTTCGATCATCTCATTTTACCATGGCCTCTTTGAAATTACATTATTTGTTCAAACATTTCTAATATTAGTCATCATCCCTATTGTATTATCCCTTCATTAAAGGCATCGGGTAATACGAAGATTACCCGGTTATTTTTCTAGCGAGTTTTTCACATTTGTAGTCAAATAATTATTTAGAATAAAAAAAACTTTACAATAAAACATGTAAACATGTCGAAAACCTGTAAAAAATTAGTAAATTTGGCATTATTGGCGGGAAAATACAGGTTTTTTACTAATACAGTACTGTAATACTCTTACATATTTAGAAGATTCGTCACCAAATATACCTAGCTTTCTTGACAAGATGGTAAACAAACTAAACTACCTACATAGTTCAAGTCCATTGATTTCTCAACACCGCGCAACGAACAAAAAAAAAAAAACGCTAATTCTTAAGCTAATCCCGACTATTGATTATTATGAAACTTGCTGCCATCTATCGGCGAATAATAGCAACTAGTTTCGTCAAACTCCGACACTGTAGCGTGTGGGGCTACTGCCATATACAACGCATAGTGTTCTGCGTCAGTAAGATCTAAATCGTCTTGTAACTTTTTGAACTGAATCGCGTCTAGAGCTAACACGCTTTCAGCAACTAGGATAGTGCCGCCATCTGTTGGCGGAAGCGGAGCTAAGCTGGCAGGACGTCTCAAAGATGACTGAGAAGCTGTCTTATCATTCTCATCCCCGTGGAGGGATATATGAGTGATACTATCCGCGTAACTCAAGCCTGTACCAGACGCGTTATCTTTTAGAGATGTGTGCGAAACTGATGATTTGAACTTTGATGGACGCATCCCGGAAATACTGCTGACGGATCGACCTACAGGTTTGCTTTTAGCATCCTTCCTACCCTCAGATTTCACGCTAGGAGCAGGAGATTTCTCCTTTCGTCTGAACAGGCGGGAGAATAACGAACGTTTCTTCACGGGTGGAAGCGCTGGCTCACTTTTAGCTACCGTCATTTCTGTGTTAATTTTCAAGTTATCCGGGTTACGAGAGACAGGTATCTGACGACCGGGTTTCAGAATACTGTCGACAGAAGTCTGACTGGTTTTAAAAGGTTCAGTGGACACGGATTTGCGAACACGTTTGGGGGGTAGTGGAGGGGCGCGTTCGTCATCTGTATCGCGTTTCAAAGGACTGTATTCAATGATAGGACCGCGGTAAGTCTGGACTTGGACGTCTTCGTACGACATCGGATCTGGTTCGGATATCTCTACCGGGTTTTTGAAAGCAAGTTGCAAGCTAGTGTACGTTCCCGCATCATTGAAATCCTCTATTTCCTCATTATCGTTAGTTAGAGATGAGGAAATATTTTCGAGGCGCGTACGATTTTCTGAGTAAATCTCATCTAATTCCGCGACCTGATCAAGAAGTTCATTTAAACTCTTTTCATTGGTATCAATGATTTCAACGTCAGTGACT
Source organism: Dasypolia templi (assembly GCA_963555695.1). Lineage (NCBI taxonomy): Eukaryota > Metazoa > Arthropoda > Insecta > Lepidoptera > Noctuidae > Dasypolia > Dasypolia templi. The sequence continues at coordinate 2,203,565 of OY743137.1, read as the reverse complement.
TCAAGGTTACCGTTTACGTCGGTAACGGTCGCGGATTCGGTTTCATCAGAAACGTTAGCGCTGACAGAGTCGGTTGTGGAGCTGACGACTTCGGGCTTGTCTTGCTTGTTGTTGTTGTTGGTGTCGGTGCGTTTGTCGAGGAGGAGGGAGAAGAGGGAGAGGTCAGGGAGGGGCTTGCGCGCGGTACCTGTGTTCTCGGGGATGTACTCGAAGGGGAGGGAGTTGCTGCGCGCGTTGTCTGATAGTCTCTTTAGTTGGAAGTGGACCTGGAAAATTAAAAGAAAATTGTTTGATGTCGCTCTTTTAAAATTGACCCAAGGTCTGTTATAATTACTTTACACAAATGCAAAGCTCAGCTTAGGCCTCGCGGACTGTACCACAAAACTGTTAGTTAGTTTGACATGATGATTTTTTTCTCATTTTGTAACGTTCTTATTTGGTTTTAATTAAAATTTTATTCTATGTAATAAGTTTTGGATGATGGGATTGGTTAAGCTGGATACTAATATGCCAATATTGGAATATTGGATTAGTTGGACAACATAATATTAATTGAATTTTTGAGAGATTATGCATCAGAAAGTAAGAAGACCATTATGTAAGGAACACTACTGGAATAAAAACAACGCTTTTCAAATAAATAAGTTGACGTATGGTACTCACATGGACATGGTCAGCAGTTTGAGGGAACTTGTATGAGGGCGTCTCGAAAGCGATGGCGACCTGCTTGTGAACGAGGATGCGGATGGCCGTCTCCTCCCACACCACCATGCCGTTCTCCTCCTGGTAGAACACTACTTCTATGTCTTCGCGGGTCACCTGGAATGTACAAAAAAAATTTTGTTCTTCAGCATCTGGTTAACGACAGCACTAGCACCAATGACTGCCTCGTTGGTCTAGTGACTGCCTTGTCGGTCTAGTGGTCGCAAGAGCTACTGCTTAGCATAAGGTCCTGGGTTCGATTCTCAGGTCGGGCAAACTGTTATTCAAAACCCAATAACACTCACACAACAACAATATTCAACCTAGTTAGATTTCGGGAGCGGAGCGATGGTTGAAAATAAAACATTACAGCTTGATGTAAGACTGCTTATTCTATCTAACCTAATTAATACATAGAACTTACAACTAAGCTGGTGGTCACTGGCGCCTTCACATCACGCCATGTCTGGCTGATAAGGGCAACAATGCAGCCTACGAGCTTATGGCTCTACCACAGCGATAAAGTGGGTTCGCAGAATATAACTACCTACCAATAGAATTTCTCAGTAGCAGCCCGGAGTCTGGATTTGTGCCCGGTTGATGGCACTAGGCTCGCCCCCTATTACATGGGACTTAAACATAACTGGCGAAAATGTGGGTTTACTATAAGTACTCCTCTGCCTAACCTTTCTGGGATTACAGGCATGATGTTATGTTATGTTACCAGCACCAGGGACTTAAAACATCTTCATAAATGTTACAGAATTATAATTGTTACATTTTGAATTGATAACAGAATCAAACATATGTTACACTTATAAATGTGTTTTCAATGTGTTAAACCAAAACACTTACAAAAGTGTTACAGTAACATTTCTGCTGTAACAGATTATAAAAGTGTTAACAGTGTTAATAAGTGTAACACGTAAACGCGGTGTTGCCAAAATAGTTGCAAAATAGATTGCGCCTATTTTGGCAACGCCGAGTCTGTCTGTGCGCCACCGCCGCGCAATTATACCTAAAACTGCTTATTTCTGTTACACATTTTAACACTTATAAAAGGTAACACTTTGATTCTGTAACATTATTGTGTATGTTACATTTATTTTGTATTTCTTTTAAGTCTTAAAAAAACTAACAACACTTATACGGTTACAGTTTGAGTCCTTGACCAGCAAATGCAAAAACTTAATATATTAAGCTGTACCAACTTTTAGGGGACTTAGATCAAAATTATTTTGACAGATTGAAGTGTAAGTTTACGCTAAATTTAGACGCTTAGCTCTCTCTCTCTCTCTCTCTAATATCCTGAGCGCTATGACTAATTTTGGATCCTGCAATAGCAGTATCACCAGTGAAATGCAACCGATTTGGCATTATTTCACATTTCTAGTCGTACTATCTAAGAGGAATTCAATAGCTTGTAGAAAAGGATTTGTGCTAAAAGTTTATAAAATCACCCACAAGTAGTGACTAAGCGTGAGGAATTGAGGATTAATCCTCAATCCTCCTCCTCTGAATAAAACGAGGGCTTTGTCCTGCAGTGCGAGCATGAGTACAGGTCTTGATGGAGGATATATAATATTTCTCACCTTCTCACACAGCAGTATAACCTGCGTGCCGCCCCTAGCGGTGCCAGAACAGTGGCTGGAGCGCATGATGAGCAGGTCGCTCATGGCCTTCTTGTCGTAGATAACGTCGGACACGACCGGCGTCAGCGGACGTCGAAGCCGGCCCGACTCGTCTGGGAGGAACACTTGGAAGCATAGCCGGACTGCGTTCAGGTCTATGCTTTGGGGATGGTTCTTGTGATCGAAGTTTTCTGGGGACAAATGGAAAATGTTCAAATCAATAGTTATTTGTAGCACTTTTTGAAAGTCAATATTACATGAGACAATCTCCCAAAACGCCCCTCACCACTTCCTAGTGCTTTGGGATAGACTGAACACTGAGAGTCCTGAATAGTGATAAATCCTTAATAATTGAAGTTGTGAAAATACATCATAAAATTGAGTGGAAGTTAAACAGACTAACTTTGATTAAAATGTAGGGGTTTATTAGGGGATAGTTTCTTTCGTGGTTGATCAGTAAATCGTCTAGACTTGTAAAGACACCTGAACCATCATCAAAGCAATTGAGAATGCTAGCCTTATAAAACTATACCTGTGTTTATTGTTAATTATATATTTCCTAGTACTGGCTACTTAAGATATTCAATAGAACCTATACACTTTTTTTTTAATACACTACAGTACAAAATCATAGTTTATTTAAAAGGCAACTGTAGGTTGGCGCATGAGGCAAGAGGTAAAGCAATATAGATATCACGTATGCATATATTCAGAATTCTTAATCGAGTATCTAGAATGTAGTCGTAGAAATCGTAACAAGAGCTTTATAAAGATGAACCATCTTCCTGACCTTAACACACAGAGGCGAATCCCGCGCGGGATGGGACAATTATGTGATTCACACCAGTATGAACACTCCATACAAATTAGTTAACACAATCGGCGCGAGCGAATTTCGTGCTTCATGCCGCGCGGTTTTGGACTTATCTTAATACTACTCGCCCTCTTTTTAGGCATATAATGTGACATACAATGCATTCATCTTTGCCCGAATCTTTCCCTATTCTCACTGCCAAAAGATGGACCGTGCACGTTAAACTGGCATCATTGTGGTATTTCTTAAGCAAGTAGGTAAAGATGACATTCCAAAAGTTTTATGCCCTCAATTAACCTACCGAGCACGGTAATCTTCTGCCGCACGTCACACGCGCGTTTATTTGTTTATTTTATAAACGGCGCGACTGTGCAGGTGACTGTAGATGCTAGCGTTAATTCATCGGTCATCGTTACTGTTATGAGGCCAACGGTGCCAAGTGAAAGTGGACTGGGATTCCCTGCTCTGACGTCAATGTGAATCGTTCAAAATATAAGCCTTAGATATATGCTTGTAATGAGAGATTCATTATTTTGCGTGAATGTTGAAATTTATGGTTCCACAATCGCTGGAAATTCCCATACAAATTGGTAGAAGTATGTCGTAGCTCCAACATTAATAACGGCTGGTGCACGAAAGAAAATTAACCAATATGTAAGTTCCACAGTAGCTAGAGATCAACTTGTAAACACCACTAGTAATCTCATACACATAATACATTGCCGAATAAATATTTAGCGCCTTATGTTATTTATTTGTTATTTGATCTGATGGGGAAATCGACGTCGCGATTACACTACATCGCCAGGCACCGCACGAGGCTATTTGGTATTCGGACACACAAACGTTAATAGTGGGAAGCTATTGATCGCTTATTAATATTATCTTCTTTAATATTATAGCATAATAATCAGCCTATACTGTTCCCACTGCTGGGACACAGACTACCTCTCTGTGAGAGGGAGTGGCCGTAATCAACCACGCGGGCCCAGTGGGGGTTGGTATATGTCACATGTCTTCGAAGTTTTGGTTCTCGGCCATGCCGGTTTTCTTACGATATTTTCCATCACCGTTTTGAGAGCAGTGGTGATGAAATTATTTACGCAAAGTGAAACGCATGTCTGGGTTCGAACCTCCGACCTACAATGCGTAAGTCGTGGCCGTTACCACTGGCCACCACTGAAGAGGTAAGAGTCAGCATGTAGGAGGGTAATCTTCGGAACTACCGATTCGATTCCGGATTTTTTTTCACTTATGGGAAGCGACAATATCCCCGAGTGTCAAAGGATACATTTTATGCACCCTCCCCACTTTTTTTTTTAGATGCATTTTTTTTTCTTTTATTTTTTACAAAATTTAAACATATCTATCTATCTATGTTAAAACAAGGAACTTCACGGGCAGAATCTAGTTTGGTTTAAAAGAATTTCCATCCTCTACTTGCAGCACTCGTAGCATCACCAACTTTTGTCGACGGAAGAATGGACAAAATGACGGTTCTTTTTATTGGTCTGTTTTTTGTCTACTCTTCCCGCCATAGAAACTACGCGTACAAGTGAACCAAGAGACGAACAGAGTTGTCGAATTATTTTTGCTCAGTTTTTCTTTTTCTTTTTGTGGCTCAGCAATGCCTGTTGCCTTTATACAAAGTGACTAGTTATTCGTAAGTGTTAGGTATCGTGTGACCTATGTGGCACACCCAGATTTAGTCTAGGCTAGACAGTACTTCCGCCGTGCGATGCCTGCTGTAAACTAGTTTGTCAGAGAACTCTTAAGTAATAACTTCTATCAACTCTCTCCTAAGCTTCTCGTTAGTGAATGATAGCGATTCCATTTTCTTCATCTTGTAGTGTTTTTCGCTATTTGAAACGCGCCATATCCTGCGATTTGCAAGACCCGACACTTTTCTTGGTCCAAGCACATACATTACTACATTTGTAGTAAATTAAGAATATTATTAAGTAAAATTACCAACTAAGCTTTAAAGTTCCTATTAGCATATTAAGATGTATGTCTATGTATGTAATTAGTAGACCCTACTATGATATAGGCAGCTATGGATTGACATTCAAAACTAACTTGGAAAAATTAGAAACCACACTTACACTGAACACTTCATATAAAAATTTGTTTTAAGTACGAAATGACATGGCCAAAAATTGTATGGGCTTGTACCCCAGAATGTACAGATACAAAATATTTGTCATTTAATAGTACTGATCTTCTACAAACAAAATTAAACAGAGGCATATTGCTGAGCAGTTGTGGGCAAAAGTTATGAACGTTTGAAAAGGTTGATTTTTGCACTATGGCTAAGGTATTTCATGTAAATTAATGTGCATATATCTGTGCCAGGAGTTTAATATAATTCGTATTTTAGTTTTAAATGATTATAAAAGCATTTTTTATATCATCTGATAAAATCTATAGTTTGTAACTATTTTGTTTTGCACAAAAAGTAAAATGTCTACAGTAGCATATTCTGTATATGGCAAATAATAAAATGAAGAATATTATTTTAATCATTTAATGTTATCAAAACATTAATTCAATTCCGAAATGTCGTGTCTTCTTGCACGTATTACTGATCTCCAACAGCCATAAGAAACATTGGTATGACCAAGATGTCTTTCCCTTGAATTGGTTGCAAGGCGTCTTGGCTTATTGTCATAGCAGGCACCACAGACACAGCTATGAGGTGACAACTGTGAAGGTAAAAAAGAAACTTATTAGTCTAAGATTTGACCACAACGAATATGGAGTAAATAATACTTGTCGTATATATTTTAGTAGGAGGTAGTTATTGAAACTAGAACTTACCTCAAAAAAAGATAACCACTCCTATAGAAGAACTCATCACATCAGGGGGGTAATGATGATTTTACATGCCGCCTGCGTGCGTTCTCTAATTGGGATACCACAGTCAACACACGCTTGTAAAAGGTCCATTTTCGTTGTTTGTAATTGTACAGTTTACAATCATTATTAGTTAGAGGATTCGTGTAGCGCTACGACACTATAAAATATAAACTTCTTTGCAAAACAATGAAACATAAGCACGATTCGAACGAGAAAACCGGCGCAAACGTCAAAGACAATAATCGTCGTCAAAGGAATATGGTATTGACAATTGACATTTGTCAGCGGTGTTGCCAGTAATAACGTCGTATTATCCTATCCGTAACGTCTATAAATTCAGTCATAGATGGTTCAATTTATAGACAAGAAAACGTACAAAAAATACGTTTTTATTACATTATGGTTACGAATAATTTTCGTGTATATTTAAGGCCTGCAAAGCGTTTGTTTATTATTTTAAAAACCTTCATATAATATTTTTTCCCTGTTCTGATCTTTGCACAACACGCAAATCAAACAGAAAAACTTTTAATTACGATTATTTCTCCACTTCTGCCATGATGCATAAAAAGTTATTCAAAATTCTTTATTAATTTTATTTTAATTATCTGCATTAAATGTACGTTTGTACTCCGTGGGGCACATTTTGTCCATCTCCTTTAAGAATGAGTGTATCACCTTAGTTTATAAGTTATTTACTTACGACTATGAGAATATAAATAAATTATAACAATATTACTGAAAATTTAATTGTGTCTATGACTGCGGCATGTTAGAGGACAATATCCGTGGGATACAATGTGGGTACAAGAATCTGTTGGCAGCAACTCACGATCCTGTCTTCCGCATTTAGATTCTTAACCTGGCTACCTTCGTCAGGTCGACGGTACATTTGGCGTTGCGCCCACCATTCTTATTTTGTTTATATTCATTATTGAGCATTAGATCGTCTATTTGACTAGCACAATTTACAGTGATCAAGATAAAGGTAAAATAAAACGTAAGATACTCATAAATTCAGATTCATGTTACCTCCTACGAGGTAACATGAATCTGAATTTTTGTATTACGAAAGGTCGCGTTTGGTATTTTGAGATGAAATCTATTTATATAAAAAGTAAATCTTGGTTCGGTTATTTTGAATCTTTTCTTTTGAGAAAGAAGTTAATGGTTTTTTAAACAAAAAAGATTAGAATAGGGAAAATTGGCGATTAACTTAAGATCATTTTTCGTCTATTTTTAAGACCACCAAATGTTTATCTGGGAATTTCCTGTTTCTTGAGAGTTCCGGAGGGAAATATGCGCTAGTTTTGACCTCAATTCATAATTAATGCCATAAATATAAGATTGCATCAATAATGTTTGGCGTGGACAATGTAGTGGCGCGGGATTCGTGAATCGTAACCAAACCGGTTCGGTAGCGTGCGCGTGCGTCGAATCGTAAAGGACAATGCGTCCCACCTTGTAAGTTTTACCGTTAGTATTTTTCGTATTTTGTTAACATTTTTCCTGTTGCATAAAAACTCGAATATTTTGCACGGATACCTATGTCTTATTAATGTTAATTTTCATATTTTTTTAGTTCAAATTATAATTTTACCCATCTCTCCATTGCTTAATTAAGGATGTTTATCCGGTACGTCTCAGAAAATTTTCTCTATCCTAAGGGCACATCTGCCCTACTTTTACGGCGCCCGTCGGTTTACTCCTTGATGTGAAATGGTCTCAGTAGCACCATGAAACATGAGGCTTCAGAAGCTAGTGCAAATGTTGGGTTTCATTCCATTCATCGAGTCTGGTCAAACCACGCTGGGCTCGGTGCATTTCATTCATTCATTCATTTATTTATTTCACTGGACCGGATTTGCTTGAAGCATAATTTTACTGAACCTTTTTCCTGTTTTTTTTTTTTTTTGTAATAGATTCAATGTTATTGGGAGATGGGGGTCAATTTACACGAAAAAAGAGTCTTACCAAACAGCATATTCCAAAGAAAAATCTTGATGCTATTCTCAATATTTTTCTTACACTCCGGGCCAAACAAATACGCGATCCAAATTCTTCCAAACATTTCTTGAATCGAAAATAGCTCTTAAAAACTTCCTTACGGGACTATCTAGAAGGGGATAGCAGTCAACAACATGTAAGTAAACGTTTAGCGGGTTATTAGGTCGCTTAAAGGGGCCGGCCGCGGTTTATGGATATTTCTGGCCGCTCGGCTATTTCTGTATCGACGGCTAACATAATATTTTACCGAGTTCTAACCTTACATCAAGCAGTTAAAGTCTGATTTGCATTGTGTGCAGTTGTTCCAGCCAATCGCGTTATACGATCCGAGGATGTGGTTCGCTCGCCACCTGATCACGTTTTATTGATGAAATCTTGTCGTAATGTTCGCAGATGTGGGCAGTTTTCTTAGGAATTTGTGATTTTTTATGGGTTTCATAAGTGGCGTGAATTCAGGAGAAACAACAAAACCATGGTAAACAAATCGACATGTGTATGGTGCTCAAACTTGGTCTTGGACCGAGGCTCAGAAGGCCAAACTCAAGGTTTGCCAAAAGGCGATAGAGCGTAGCATCATAAAATCAAACTCGCACCATTACAATACGATCTGAGTCAGGTATTGCCGATGTTGGCGACAAGTCTGCAAGACAGAAGTGGGACTGGGCGGGTCAAACCTATAGGTTGCATCCAGACAGATGGGCCAGGATCGTCACACAGTGGGCGCCTGAAAACGGGCGTCGTCACCGAGGTAGTCCTAATAAGCGCTGGCGTGACGATTTAGACTCGTTCCTAACCTACTGGACGGAGAAGGTACAACATAAAGAAAAGTGGATAAATGGGGCAACGTAGGATAACTGACAAAAAAAAGTAAACAAGTTGCCAAAAAAAGTTGCCTATATTTTTAAACAGCTGATTCTCTATTTGACCATGAGCTAGACATTTACCGACTAGATAAACATGACACGGTACAGCAAAAAATATAGATTTATTCTAAAATGTAAAACACCTTTGCTGAAGGAAAGATTACAAATACCAATACCGACATGATTCACTTTCAGAAGATTACGGAATAATGTAGTTTTGATACTCACATGTGACTTTCAGAGCTGTCTAAAAACGGACTGTTTATGCAACGAGTATCCTAGGTCAGTCATAAACGTATACCCATATTTTTAAGTCAAAACCTCATTATTTCCTCGACTAGACTTAACCTCACCTAAGTGGTTTGATATTTGACTCTAGTTGAGCCAGAAGCCTGATGGAGCCAGAAGGTGGCGCCCTGAAAGGCGGTTATCGAGTTTGGACTCGTTTGAATAGTTTTGACAAGTATCTACTCTGGTTCTAAAAAAATATAAAAATAAAAACTAGACACATTATATAGATTTCAATAAATTAGTTATTTAATATCATAAAAACTAAAATCAAAAGCTTTGTGTTAATAAAAAAGAACTAAAAAGTTAAAAATAATTTTATTCCAATTGGAATTGGTGTTTAGTTTTCACAGTAAAAGCACCCTCTTTTATCTCAATCTTGCTATTAAATTTTTCGTATAGTCAAATCACTACTGTCATTCGTTTTAAAACGGCTCTAACTCAGCAAATAGACGTTGTGTGTTAAGTTTCCTGACTGTACCTACCTACGTAAAATACTATATATTTTAGTAGCAGCAAAGCTCCGTCTGAGAACGATGGTTAAAAAAATTACCAAAAGCAGTATTATTATGTTCCGGTTTGAAGGGGCTTATTGAGACTGTATCTTTAAGATTAGCAATGTATTACAAAAACTAATATGAAGTCGACATAAAACCGGCGCTCTACACTTTCAAACAATTATACCACAATAAATCACGCCACTCTGTTGTAGTCAGACCTAAAAAACTATAAACGCTATCCTTGTACCTCGTTTGTTACTTTCTCGTTCATATTTACAACTTCACGGGTTACGAGTTTACATTTAGATACAAATGAATGCACTCAACGCATACGTTGAGCAAACTGATGCAGATTAATCTGGATTTGAAGGCAAGGGACCAAATCTAAGCAGGAAAACACGGTGAGATCATTATTTTGGTAAAAACTTCCAAATAACGCGCGTTTGTACAATCAGCAGAAATAGTTATGAGCGCCAAGAATTTTTCCTCGGCCGAAACCAACAACACAACCAACAGTCCTCAACTTAAATATTTAAACTCGAGAAATATCAAACACAGTTCTAGATTATATAGGCTTTTAACTCTGAATCATCTTTAAACATTCCCATTTACCAGAAGTCGTTGTGGTTTTGTGTGACTACCCCAAGTCACACAAAACCTCAACGATCAAAGTCCACTTAGTATTAAATTATACAGGTTATATGTAACCTGTATAATGTAATAATATCTAGTATGATATAGACATAGATATGTCTATCCCTACCACTTTAAGAAAGCGGTTAGGTAAGACTGGTCTGTAACACGGTGAGTTCCGGGTCGCGTTCATATAGCAGATCCAAACGTGGACGCGGTTCAGTAGTACACCAGGTATCATTAGTTTAATTACTGAGCTATCGAAGGATCCGAAACAAATTGGGAAGACTATTCATAAAGGGATGACATTGAGGGATGATGTTTAGATGGATTAAGAGCCCACATAGTTCCAGACTTCATCGCGGCGGGATATTTTGCGCACTGGATTTTCAATGCACAGCTTAGCGCCGAGGGTTGACAATACAACAGTGTATTTTTTCGACGAGCTGTTGACGCGAAGCGATGCACTCTGTTGGATTCTCAATGCTTGGTTCAATGAGTGGAAAATACAGTGCCCGAAAAAATCCTACTGCCATTTTTTTATAGATGTGGTATGTCATCTATTTACCTTGCTTGCTTTGTATTTATTGAAATAACGGCGTGATAACTGTTTTTTTCTAATGTTAATAATGGTCCTCAGAGCAGAACTCTCTGTCACAACATGCATTCAATCACAGGAAGTAAATAAATGTAGTTTATTTCGATGTATTTGAACACGTTTATTTTATCGCAGTCGTAAATCTGAGACAAGAAACACGCGCTTTATGTTTATTAGTGTAGCTAACGATAACGATCGATATCAAATAATGAGCTATTCATAGCTTTTATTACTGAGAGCTTTAACAGAAGACATTGTATGCCTACATAATGCAAGTTTGGGGACGGTCAGCAGTAGCATTTTATGCTCTTCTTTATCTATCCATACTTATATTACATAAAGTCGCTTTTCAAGTCCGTCTGTGTGATTTTTTCATCATCATTTCAGCCGAAAGACGTCCAATGCTGGACATAGGCCCCCCCAAGCACCGCCACTTCGATCGGTTTTGTGCTTCTCGCATCTAGCGGATTCCTGAGGCCTTCACAATGTCATCGGACCTTGGTGTTAGAAGGCCACCTTGTGGGAGGCCTTCCAACGCTACGCCTGTGACTGTTTAGATCTTTAAAATTACACAATGGATTTTGATGCAGTTTTCACCATCATTTTGGGGATTTATTCCTGAAGGTTCATCTGTCTATTAAAACACTAACTCGAGCAAAACCTTGCAATAGTGCGTTATTCAGAGGCTATTAACTCATTAATTAAGAGTAATAAACTACATTTAAAAGCACATTATTATTGCTCGATATCCTATCATCACATTGCACGTTCTTATTTGTTATTATGTGATTTTAAATATGTTTAAAATATTCTTGTACAAGTGTCAAAAATTATTGATTGGATGCATCTGTTGCTAAAGGTGACGTTCTAATAATTTGAGGATTACACTAATGAAGAGATAATTTAAAAAACTAAATAATCCTCGTTTTAGTTTATTTAGAAAAAAATGCTAGCCTCTTTTTTATTATTCTCAATAAAACTGCGAATTACGTGCGCAGGGAGCGGGACAGAGCGAGACTTAGCGGCGCGCGGCGGGACGAAGAAGAACCGAACACTCAAGGTCGTTTGGTCGGGGGATCGCCTTAATATTTAACTAAGATAGAGCACAGAAATCTGTTTTGCCATATCGCCATTGCACCCGAAGCAGCGCATGTGTAAGAATAGACCCGATCATCCTGACTGTGGAAATATTACTTCCTAGTCCGAGGTGGTGGTGTTTCCAGGAGTATCCCAGGTTCATTCCTACTCATTAATTTGCTTCATTGTCTATTAATATGTTTACTTAAGCTGTGCTGCTGGGGAGCTTGTTGCGCCACTTCTCCCAGGTGTTTTGGGGCACTACTAATGTAATTTTGCATTCGAAAAGTACTGTTTCTCAGACTAATTTTGAAACCGTTTCCAGCTGTAAACGTAGAGTCTAGATTGATCGTAATCGTGATATCATTATAATCCCACTATCATTATCCTCAATCTTTTCTGATTCTTGCTAGGAGATATTCCCACGCTAGGTTATCGTCCGCTTTTCTGTTATCAGCGCGTAGTTGGTAAAGTTCAAGACCAACAGTAAACAATGCTGAAGATAGACTTTCCCTACGAGACTGTGACAATGCCCGAATTATATAATCATACCATAAACCTTTATCAAGGATTACATTTTAATTTGTAAAGTTTCGTCATCAATGAAGTTAATATCAATGATCGTGATAATGCCGTTATCATTTTCGAGATAGTGCTGGTATGATAAGCTATCTCCTCAGATGATAATTACGAAAAAATGGATCAACACATTTTGTTTAGTGAGTGGTGTTTCGCACTTGTCGTGTAATGTAACGTTTTACACAACTAACAATTTTTGTAATTTGTTTTATAAGGGGTCCATAAACAGATATATATAACCGACAAAAAAATTCAACTCCAGGGGGTCGTCGATGTCCCTTCCACCCTGTGTAATGGAGCAAATCTAACGGGTAGGTAGCTCACCACATTTCAAACAACTGATTAAAATAGTTTATTTTTTATTCAGTTTTGGTCTTTTCGTCGTAAAAAAGCTTCAATTCCAGTTTTATTTTCTAAGAGAAATAAAACAGTTTTTTTAAACAAAATCATACTTAAAATATTATCATTAGCAGCGACAGCTTTAAAAATAACCTGAACTCTGGTACAGCATGTCGATTCTGTAAACATCTCACCGTGAAGACTTGCGTGGAGTGAGCTGTCAGTGTCATGCCATCTTGGTCAATCCCTAGGTAGGTTTTTACCTCAATGTTTGTTAAACGTTGTCAAATAATCACTCACTATGTTTGTATTTTCATTCAAGTTTACGTCATCTTAGGCGCCAGCTAGTCAGAAGTAGTTCGTTTCCTAACCACGAATACGTTAGTTACACTGTTTTCCTCAATCAAACCTTTAGACCTCGCAACCGATATCGACTCTATTTAAAATAACTCTTTCGAAACGAGGCAAAGCTGCGTGGCCGTCAAGTGTTTTGAAAATGCTTGGAAGACTGTTCAATCGTGCCATTTATGTGCCCATTTCAATTAAACGATTTGACTTTGACTTTGCAAGGGCAACGGCCTTCCTCGCTAAGCATAACCACCATAGAAACAAACAACAAACTTTTGAAGACGGAAGAATACGAGTAGACAAAATGACAGATGAATAAAAAAAAAACGGCAATTTTGTCTATTCTTCCGTCGAGAAGTTGGTCGTGTTACGCGTTTTTGTGGAGTTTTATTGTCAGTCTATGGAAACATCCTGTTGGGAGCAGAAACAAGAAGAATATTCTCTGACGCCCACTCTCAATAGAGGAGTTAATCTTCTTTTGATGCCGATGAGATGAGAAGATTAATTAACATTTGGATTGTCAATTCACTTAATTGACGCCTCATGTACCTGTAACTTCATATTTCAAACAGGAAGGAACACTTCAAGGTGTGATCTCCTTACTTAATTTACGTCTTGACATTAAAAACCGGCCAAGTGCGTGTCGGACCACGCACAGTGAAGGGTTCCGTAGTTGGAGGAATTTATCCCAAAAACAAACTTAATATTGTAGTTGAAATCATGTGTTCTCCCATACATTCCAACTAGAAATAGTTGGTCGACTATTACTCGTTAATTTATAAATCCTAATTTATCTGTGATAGTTTTCCTTTTAACTTCGTTATATTTACTACGGGCGTGAATTTTTTCACATATCCAAAAAACAATTATCCATAATTATTGACATTTTGAATTTGACTGACGAGTTTATTTTTCATTAAAATGTATGTTCAATTTTTGCACTCATAATTTAAGGTAGCTATATAGAAAAGGGATCACAACGTTTGAAAACACCTTATTTATGTAGGTACATAAATAAGGTGTTTTCACTTTCTAAGAAAATAAACTATTATTATTATGAAACATTTAGCTGGCATATGGGGAGGACACCTTACTAACAAAAATTTGCACTTTAAAGCTTAATACTCAGCAATCGGATCACCCGCAATATTTTTGAACGACCTATCAAACGACACCCACACGACGGGATAGACGCTAAAATAATAATTCATACCCACTTTACGTGTAGGCATTTTCTTTTTTAGATTTTAATTTACCACTTTGTCGGCGTAACTACTAAGTATATCCAATCCAAATAACAGCTTTCTAGTACTAAAAGTCTCCGACCTAATCTGCGGACAAAACAAGGCGAAACTATAAGGGTTCCTTGTTGACTACGGAATCCTAAAAAGAATCTAAGATCAAGGCAACTTCAACAAAACAAAGAAACTAGCACACGCTTAGCAGACATGTCAACAGTAAAGGTCTGAGACAAAAGAGGGTCATCGACCGACCTTGACGACTGGTTTAACGGGTAATTATGCGCCATTTGAGATCAATTCTGTGTTGTGATAAATGGTCTCCTAGGACGGGTGGGGATATCAAGATCAAGAGATGTTAAGTAGGTTTGGCGAGCCAACAAAGAGGAAAAACGTATTTTTAAGCTGATGTTTGGAAGATAGTGTAATGTTGGAATAAATCTATGAAGAACACGAATTGAAAGAAGGTATGGTAATTGTAGCTGAATATAAGTCAGGTGAAGCTTTATCTTTGCAAGATAGCTGGTATACGACGGATGAGAGAAGGCCGATGGTCGAGTTAAGTTGTGCGTAATTGGAGAGGCATACGTCCAGCAGTAGCCTAGAATATGATGATTATTTATGGTAACTTTTTAGTGCCAAAGATGAACTTATAACCCGTGCAGTGCTGTGGTATTTTAGGACTTCTTTATTGTAAAGTTTTTGGCATGTTACCAAAGCTTTGCGATGCTATGTCATTGATACATGAAACTTTGGCTAACATTTATTGCAACACTCAAATATAATATTTTAATGGTTCTCGTTTACAAGACATTCAATGCAATTTCAGTGGAAGTAAGTTTTAATGATGTCCGCATGACGTCACCTCGCTCGGATGTCGAAATAAGATCACGTCACCACATTGGCGCATGCCATTCAAGTGAAACGGCTTCTTATTCACAGAGATGCAATTATAACTAGGCATTGAGTAGTCTGAATAACTTAAAGAAAGTTTGTATCATTCGTGTGTAGCATGATCTGCTTACAACGTTTCCTGGGACACAGGGCTCCTCTCTTTATGAGGGAGTGGGCCGTTATCCACTACTAGGGCCCAAGTCGATGTGGAAGATGTCACAAGTTTTCGAATGTTTGGTTCTACGACATGCCGATTTCCTTACGATGTTTTCCTTCATCGTTTTGAGAGCAGTCAGTGCTGATGAAATAAAGGACACCAAGTAAAGTGCCTGTGCCAAGGTTCGATCCAACGACCTACCACTGGGCCAGCACTGCTCATTCTCACTTATCATGTTTCTTTTACAAGTGTATGGATTTTTTAACACGTCCCCTTTCTGTATTTGGAGTTGCATTGTCTTCGACTGCACGTGTGCATGTGCTCATATTGTGTAGTGGATTAGCATGTCACGTAGTTGAATGGGCAGAACAACCGATTAATGTAACGAGATATGTAGTTTCAATGCTGATAAAGAAATCTTTCAAAGAAACAATGTTCTGTTGCGAAAGGTTAAGGTTTCTGGTACTTTTCTCAAAATGCCAGTCTGGGTTCTATCTTGAATTTTGTTACACGATAATTTTGATATTTTTAAGTTTTTTTCGCTATTTTTTCTCAGGGGTGGTCTGATGGGAAATAGCGACTCCATCTAGCTTTTATTATAAATGTCGTGTAAAATTGATTCCGATACCTTACTTAAAAGTAAACGACTTCATTTCATTTCAATGATGTAATGGATACTAATTGGGGGTTCCAGGGGCTTTAATCACGGAGGACATAAGTATAACTAACCTTTGTACTTCTGGCTAATTAAAACCCTTCGGCTGACTTTGTAATAAAGATCTGAGTAAAGAAATGGATCTAAAGACGGAGCTTTATTTACATGTTGAAATCTGTGTGGCTCTTTCTTCAAAAGACCATCTCAGACACTAAATCTGCTTGGTCCTCACATGATCGGACCAAGATAATGCCTGGACTTTCAAAGAGTCAGAGACCTCTGAGTTTGTTTCGGTGTTTCTTCTCGAGAGTAGTGGGTTAGGAAACACGGACCTCATCTAGTTTCAAAACATTATTTATTTTCGACGTGTAAAACTGTATCTTTTTTAGGCAATTTATGGAAATTAATACCATAATTTTAATAGATATCAATCTCAAGTCCTAATCTGTCAGAAAAACGTAACTTCCTTACGTTATTGACATTGATTGTCGCTTTGGCTTTTTTTTATTTAACATATTTTATCATGTCATAGGTGGCCAAGTGGTAATGGCCCCGACTTACGAATTTCAGATCGTGGGTTCGAACCCCACAAGCGCTTTCCTTGTGTAAACAATTTCTTCACCACTGCTCTCAAAACGGTGAAGGAAAACATCGTGAGGAAACCGACATGTCCTAGAACCAAAAATTTGAAGACATGTAACGTCTACCAACCTACCAGGGCCCGCGTAGTTATAGCCCACTCCCTCTCACAGAGAGGAGGCCTGTGGCCCGGCAGGGGAACGTTATAGGCTGCATATGAAGATCGTTGCATTTAATTGGCTGTAACTATTTCAGTCAACCAATCACATCAGCTTCAACATCAACCTTAATATAATCCACTTACTTCTAAAGGGGTCGACCCTCAGCTTCTCCCTGACGGTGAGCGCATCAGCGATGTCCCTTCGCTTGACGCACTGTATGCCGAGGTTCTTGAACTGGTACTCGCTCGTCTCCTCCGTGACGCGCAGGGGGATGGTGCACACGCCCCTCTCGCAGCGCTCGCGGCCCACGAGGTTGTGCGGGTGAGCTCTGGGGAAAGGTGGTAGTGGTTACGAATTAAAGAAATAAACAACCATACACGATTACAAAAAGGCTTTACTGAAATTATTGTACAGGATAAATTTTTAAACAATGCGCAAACTGTAACACATTACTACGTGCAAATATCCAATCCCATACATAGAAATGACACCTCCCTAAGTCTGGCTATTGAGCTGGCTATTTTTCCTCGTCCAAATTTTCAACAGATCGCAGCACCAGCTACTCACTACTTGCCAGAGGCTGTAGTTTTACAACGCCATATAGGAGTCGACTCACTTCAAAAACGTTTCATGCAATCCTTCTTATTTAAAGTTTTATAGTTCCGGGTTCAGAAAAACATATTAATAGATTTCTTTTATATTTCTATGCAAAGTAATTGATAAAAAAAAGTTATTTGATTAACGATAGTGGTTATTGTGATGACAGGACAAATTGAGTAAAACGCCATCTATTTCAAAGAGCGGTAAACAAAATGATTAACGTTAACTATTGTGCCTTGACCTATCACCCGATTCCGGCTTGACGTCGACGTCTTAAGGCTCCTGCAAAACGTTGCGACGCCTCAAGGCGCCGCTCTTCGCGCGACACGCGCTGCCTTTGTGTCGCGCTGTGGCGTCGCGCCAGTGTGCACGAGACTTTACGGGACACCATGTATAAGAACCGATACTTACCAAACAAAATAAATACCTCACTGCACATACTGGCAACTTGATTTAAATCAATTGTGCCAGGATGTTATATTAATTTCAGTCATTTTTCTCACGTTATAGTGAGAACAAGCTATGATTTTTTTTTTTAAAGTAGGGATATAGTAGTTATACTTAAGTGGAAAATGTATAAATCCAAAAAAAAAATTTTTTCTTTTTTAAAACTTTGAAGATTTGAATAATAAATAAGTAAGTAACAACTATTATTTTATTACTCAAGTCTTCAAATACTTGCTTGGTTTATAATTTTTATGACTGTAGTTTTTTTTTTTTTTACTATACCTATGTGTTTTAGTTTTCCGTTAACTATTCTGTAAATGACCCGACCTATCACCTGACTCCAGCTTGACTTCGACTTACGAGACAGCCTGTATATGTACATGGCAAGTTACAATTACAGTTTTACAATAGGCACGATACAAAAACCAAACAACCATAAAAGCTCTATTTGTTGACTTGAATATTAAATAAGTTACGAATCAGCGAATCTACAATCCTCGAAGTAACAGAACTGTAGCAACAGTATATTTTATCTGCGATTAAAAATATTATTACGTTAAACAAATCAATGTCTGTACAATGTCTGCGGTACAGTTTTAGTGTGGAGTCCGCTAATTCAACACATTGCTGGTGAACCTGCTTGTTCTATAAAGCCCGTCACAGACGTAGCTATAATATATATTAATATATCGAGATATATATTATAGTATAGCAAACTACCACACACGAGAACTATACTATAATATGTATATATTTTGCCCTTGCCTCGCCTTTGCAAGCGCACGGTTTTAAAGGCCAAAATATGCCGAGATATTTATTTCGTCATATTTTTGTGACGTCATAGAAATATATATTATAGCTGCGTGTGCGGTCACTCGAAAATTTATATGGAAAATATGTCGTAATATGCCTTGCTATAATTCATATTAATATATATTATAGCTAAGTCTGTGACGGGCTTAAATAACTAATCATGAATAAACATGCGAAGTAATTAGGTATGTCAAAGCTGCCTTTATTGCTTAGACATTGCAAACAAACAGCCTGTGGAACTGACTTGAAGTTAAGTTCTGGATTAGTAAGTAATTTGTTATACAATATTTCTGACTAACTGCCTCGTTGGTCTAGTGGTCGCTAGTAGTGAGAGCTCAGGCTACTGCTGAGCATGAGGTCCTGGGTTCGATTCCCAGGTCGGGAAAGTGTTATTGAGTTATTCTATCTAGAATTTCTCAGTAGCAGCCCAGAGTCTGGATTTGTGCCCGGTTGATGGCAATCGGCTCGGCGAAATGTGGGTGTACTAGACGTACACTTCTGCCTAACCCTTCTGGGATTACATGCGTGAAGTTGTGTATGTATGTATGTATGTAAGATTTCTACTGAATGTTAGGTAGGTGTGCAGTCTGAAATCGTACGGTAGTGGAAAATTCAACCTAGTAGTTTCAACTTTCTGAGCGAAAGGCTGAAAGTATACCTATACCTAGGGGCGTGGACAAAATCGGAACGAACACCGCCATGTTATCTTTTTTTTAAAACAATTTCGGGGACAATTTCTCCAATATTTACCAACGCCCATAACGTCAGTTAGGTGCCAAAAGATCCTTTACGTTTAATCTTATTTACAGAGTAGCCTATGTCTACTATATACTGTGATTCTTTATGGTATAACATAATTATGGGACCACTTAACATTTTGTCCTGCGTGCTGATACTAGCACCCATATTGCGTAACACACTATTAATCAGAATCTGAATCATGTTGAAGGATGCTGCTAATCCATTACTTCATACGTTCGAAAAATTTGTCAACTGTCAAAAAGAAAGCGAGTGTGTAGTGTAGTGTAGTAACGCAAATACCCCGCAGTATGTAAAGGAGTCTAGGGGTACTGATAATGTCTGTGCTGGTTTTAAAATACCAACGCTGCGAAAAAGGAGTAGTGTGATCTGTTCTTACTTGTAAGGCTCATCTTTGGTCACACACGACACAACGATGACCACCTGTCCCGTGTAGCCGCATATCTTAATTGTAGGGTAAGTCTTGTTGTCCGAAGTGCTATTCACGCCGGGAATCGATCCCGCTGACCGGCCCTCACATTCGTAGCGAAATCTGTGGACAAACATAACACAATTAGAAAAAAATATTATTCTAGTTATAGTAGGATACTTATAGGTACTGCAGTGGAGAGAGACCCAGAACTGGCCACGCGCCAGGTAGACCGAAGACCTGGTCAAGGTAACAGGAAAGAATTGGATGCGTGGGACCTGGGAGAGTCAGCATTTGGTGGAAACAAGCGTAAGAATATAGGTTACTTTAGATATACCTTCGGACATTTGCATAAAGCATAATGGGCAACAACGAAGTATGGGATTCTGCCCTGAAACCTAATAGCCAAAAGATATATACCAATCGTAAGTGATTTCAAGGAAAACCTTTCCCACAAACACGACTTTGCCAATTGTTAGACAGTTCGTAGTTAATGATGACTTAATGATTTCGACTATACTTAATTTCTCACATTTAGAGCTCTGTAGCTCCTCACTGACTAACAATCGAGAGAAATAGACAAAATCGTCGTATCACGAAATATTCCCCTTGAAGAAATCTTTCCATTGGCATATATCTTAATGCTATTGGTGGTGCGACAGGGTTAACGTTCTGTCTAGCCGACCGATTCTTAAAAACTTTTAAAACGGCATCTAGGAGGGCCCAAAAAATGTCGCAAGGCACAGACTCAATGAATGTAAATTAATTGACGAAATACCAGAATTTAAATAATACTAAATTACTCTCATTTAGAGCTCTGTAGTTCCTTACGTACTAACAATCAAGAGAAATTGTCTTAGTACGGAATATTCTCCTTGATGAGATCTTTCCACCTTATCGCTTGTTGGGCTTCAGGGCAGATTTGCCCAAGCTTCTTTGTCAACCCTTTTGTTATGGTACCTATCTGCAGGCACGATACACGATACACATATGTACTTAATTCCACACTATAATTAGATCTCATATTGATACATATTTTACACATTGTTTTAATTCAAAACAGAATTGCTCCTTCTAAAAATAATCTTTCAAGTGTAGAACGACCTATTTAGCAATGCATTCTGGGCAGCAATCGACGGTTAATTTGTAGCCGCCTGCGCATTCCCAAGCGGAACCGGCTGCTCTGGTGTAAACATACTAAATTAACTTACTTTATGAAGCTATTAGTTTGGAGTTTTATTTTCAAAGACTGTTCCGTCACATCCTGTATGTGAAAAGTTGTCTTTAATACATAAACATAATCTTTTTTTAATGGTTGATTAGGCTGAAGTACGGCAGAAGAAAAAGGAGGCCTATTGCCAGAAAGCTGTTAAGATTTTTTTTATTTTTATAAATGGCATCTCGCAGGTCAACCTATGAGGTTGTCGCCTGCTTAGACGGACTTGCCTGTGGTTGCCCTAATAAATTAAGGCCTCCAGCCAGGACTTAAACTTATGTACTAACTTAAAAACTAAGCGACAACACTAAGGGCACCCCCTTCGGGGTACGAACCTCGGCTTAGGGCGTCGCTGGGAGAGGGCAGCAAGGGACTAGCTGGATCAGGATTTGAGTGATTTAGGGAAAGCTGTTAAGAGTGAAGTTAGTCTTATAAATATTGTTATTAGTGATAGTTGGCAGGACTTAAGCTCATTTTGTAATAATTAACTGATATTTCGGGTATAACGACGATGAAGGGACCACTCTAATTTCCTCGTTATATCCGGAAGTCGTTACAGGCAAACTTAAAAAGATACAGACACGTACAGTTTATATATTCACTTTTTGTTGAAAATATTTGCAAGCGTAGTTTTGTGGTACATAAAAAAATGTCCCTATTAGTAAATTTTGAAATGACTTCCGCCTTTATCAGTGAATGTGTGTCTTTGAGCCATACTTATTCAAAAGCTTACTAAACACAGTTACTACTCAGAACATCATTTTGTAACTGAACCATAAAACGTACACGTTTACTTAGCACAATTAGCTAATATCTATAAACAAAAGGTAAAGGTCTCCACAGTTGAAAAAAAGAAAGCTCTTAGAGTCTTTGGCGGCCGGCTCCGGTTCTGCACGGGATTTCTAGGTATTAGTTACAAATTATAAATTAAAACAGTCGCTACACCCGAACTCGTCTTTACATCCAAAGTCGCTATAGCCACATGAATTTTGTACTAAACATAACATCACGCCTGTAATCCCGGAAGGGTTAGTCAGAGGTGTACCTATAGTACACCCACATTTCGCCAGTTATGCTTAAGTCCCATGTAATAGGGGGCGAGCCTATTGCCATCAACCAGGCACAAATGCAGACTCCGGGCTGATACTGGGAAATTCTAGATAGAAAAACCCAATAACACTGCCCGACCTGGGAATCGAACCCAGGACCTCACGCTCAGCAGTAACTCTTGAGACCACCTAGACCAACCAGGCAGTCCACTTTATACTAAAGCATGCTTTAAATTCAAGGGACTTAGATTGAACGTCGCTATACCAAGGCTGTAATAAATGAAATCCACTGAATTTAATCTTGATCAAGCATTAAGCTGCTTCTGATCTCCGTGCATTTAGTGGACAAAACGGTTTAATATTAAGAACACAAGCTAAGCTTTGACAGGACAATCTTCAATAACTCTAAAAGAACTTTATCATCGTATTACGTTTCTATTAGCAGTGATAATGATTTTCCGCGAGCATTGCTTGCACTCACGTGCGACGCCACGTTGCCTCTGACATAACAAACGTAACGTGAGCTGGGCGTACTAAGATAAAACGACCTGGCACTTGAACCGTTTAAAGCCCAGCTATGTGATATGTGTGTGGAACGCTATGCATTCGAGTGAACGTGCTGTTAGGCGCCACGACTTAAGAGCATTGTTGTTTGACAACTGCCGTGATTCATCTTTGTAGACATTAAGAACGTTATGGATATGATGGCAATGACTGAGGCAGTAGGGCAAGACCAAACAACGGATCAATGGATTGTGTTATGTCTGAAAGACCATAATTATAGCTAGAAAAAAAGTTAGTTACATATTGAATTGATATTTGATACAGAAACCATGATGCGCCGGGGCCCGACTCCCGTAAACAGGCGCGACGCGACTCTATAAGATCGATTTTTCTACAAGAGGCGCGTCGCGCTGTCGCGTCGTTCCTGTCTGCGGGAGCCATATATAAATTAGGAGTTAGGTTTAATTAATAGGTCCAATTTATCTGATCAGTTTCATCAAGGGTAAGACAGTTTTATTTCTTAAAAGATTGCCACTGTTGTTCTTCTTAAATGGACCAACAACACATTAAATAAGTTTTTGAACCATTTTCCCCAAAGTTTTGTAATAAGGGTAATTACAAAGAAGTGTTTATATTGTAGTACGAGCATGGGTTTTTGGTTGCTATCAGTTGAATGTGTATGAGCGTTCAGTGGGATATCCTAATGCTATTTGTAGACCTTACGTTTACCTCATAGGTTGGGTTTTTGTCAGTTAGTCAGTTATGGGGTTTATTTGTCTACTCTATACAATTTAGGGCCTATTTTGTAATGTATTCAGTAACATTTTGTATTGTTTCTTCTGACTTCGTTTTCTTTCGCTATAGTAATTGATTATTTTCTTAAGATTTCCATTCTTTTCCTCATTAGGGATGATGAATTTTTTTTAACACATAAAAAGTGTTTGTTTGCAAATAGCGCAAACTAAAGCAATATTAAATAGTAAAAATTGACAAGTTATAAACGTTTTATAATAACTGTAAGACAAATACAGCAATATCGTAGTAGTGACGTCACGACTATATTTTGTCCGTGCTGCGCGAATCACCTCCAAAAACTTTTAAAGCGTATAAGCTTCTTCATATTTCCATCGATTTTACCGATTTTTCCGATTATCTCATTACACAGATGCTTTCTTTGAAATAACTTTATCTGTATGAACTTTTCTAATATTAGACATTAAGTATCCCAATTCCACATGATTAGACTTATTTCTTTCTGGATTCGAGTTCAATTATTAATTATGAACCACGACGTGTAGTGCTAATTATTAAACTATTAGTTTAAGACACACCGATTGCATTTTGCATGCACAAGAGGGTATCTGCATATTGAATTAGATTTTATGGTTTTGCATTGTCTTATTAATATAATGCGGTATTCGTTGAACCTGGCGGGGCTTTGATATTACTTATAACAATACCAAGATGACGAAGTTTAAAAGTAAGTCTTAGATTGCTGCTGATGGTGTAACAAGTATTTTAAAATCTTCAATCAAATTAACATTAAGTAAGTGACCAAAATACCTTGAGTTAAAAACAATCTTCCACTAAGTTTTACTAGGTTAATGCACTGTTTAAAAATTGTTTATAACTGCAATTTTTCTGATTTTTTTCTGTAAAATGTTGATGATCTTTTTCAGCTTTCATATTTTCGGTGTATTTTTACCTGTTTAAAAACATTATGAAAACCGACGTACCTTATATTTGACAGTTGGTTCCTACACTCAAACTCACCTCGGCTGAGGAAACTGTTTGAGATGAGGAGTAAAATTGCCACTATGAGTATCAAACCACCTAAGTGAGTTTGAGTCAAGGCGGGAAATCATCAGGTTTTGACTTAAAATATTACGTTGACGCATTAACAATACGAGTAGAATCAGGGTCATAGTCCATAGGCATAACTGGAAATGCCACACAGCAACAACAAACTATCTCTATCTATCTTAATGTTAAGACTGGGTCATTGTTTTTTTATATATTTTTTCAGTTAGTTTTAATCTTAATCGTGGTCCTGCGCGGCGGTTTGAGTTATTTATGGGGCCTACCCAATGTCCTTTCTTTGTTATAGTTCGTCGATCATTGAGCTCCTTAAGTTTTGACTTGAGTTGCACGATTACTGACAAATGCGTGCACTGACAGACTGGACAGGTCCACTCAATCTGTGAGGTTCTTTTCTCAAAATACCATTTCAGACACCAATCTACATGATCTTCACATGACCTTACCAAGATTATGTCTGGACTTTAAAAGAGACTGTGACCTCTGAATTTGTTTCGGCCTTTCTTCTCAGAGTAGTCAGAAAGGAAACGCCGACCTCAACTAGTTTTTAAAATATTTTTCACGTGTGAAAGTGTTTGTACAAACCTACATCAAGAAATAAAATCATTTATAATTTATCTAACAATAGTATATATGATAACATCATGCAATGCAGTCTGCCACTACAGGAAAACAAGGAAAGTAAATAAATATCAACAAACAAAATATGTAAAAAGTATGCCATACATAGCTAGGTACTAATAGATACGTGTAATTATTGTTGCAATAAAATTGTGTGTAGGCACGTTATGTACGGCCCCGCAAGCCAGTAATAACACTGAAACTACGAAAATCGTCCTTACACGAAAATAAAGGCGCTGTCAATGTAAAAATGTTAACGTGGATATGCAGTTGACTGTACTGCTGTCTGCAGTCATTGTTTTCCCGTGGTGTTTTGTGGATACAAGACACGACAGTAGATCAATTGATATTGCTGAATGAAGCATATTCATAGAATGCGCTGGTAAAAAAGTAAACTGAGTGTTATTTCGAATACCGCTGAATCTTTGAAATTACGTTGCATTGGGTAAATGAGTCGGCTCACAACAATTGACTCAGTTTGAGCAACGCGAATTGCGCCCAGTTACGCCCGTTGAGAGAGCAGTAGTGGTTTTGACATGTCCTAGAACAAAAAAATCGAAGACATGTGACATCTACCAAACCGCACTGAGGCCGGGTGGTGGATTACGGCCCACCCTTTCTCACCGAGAGGAGGCCTGTGTCCCAGCAGTGGGAACATTATAGGCTGATTATGCCGCTAAAAGAAGTTTGCATTGACGAATTTCCGAGAACCGTTTTCAATGATGTTCTAATTTAAAAAAAATGCGATGATGTAATGTCGTCTACGCAAAACACATTGTAGTCTATTCATTTTTAACCATAGACTAAAAATAGTCCGTGCCCTTGGAATAACAGTTTTAAAATATAAACTCAGTTTCAAATTACAAACAAAACCGTGGTCAAGGAATTAATACAAGAAAGTTAGGATAAGTAGTATTGACTTTAAATACATTACAAAGAAGAATTAAGAAAGAAATAATAACGTTTATTTGGACACAGTTCGTGAAAAACAAAATACAAATGACAAAACAAAAATAGTGTGTGCTTATGTTGCCACTGCTGGGGCAGAGGCCTCCTCTCTGTGAGAGGAAGTGGGCCGTAATCCACCACGCAGGCTCGGTGCTGGTTGGTAGATGTCACACGTCTTAGGGGCTGCGCCAAAAAGTTTCATTTCAGCATCAATGCGTACAGATGCTGTCTGACGCTGGTTTTATAATGAACATAGAGGAGGCTGACAACAGCTCAAGCGCGGTCACTGTCAGATTGCATAGAAAAGAAAGAGAAGCGCGATGACACAACGCTGGTTGGTTTTTTTATTACAAAAAATTATTTACAAAAAACCGATTGGTTTGATTAAAAAAAAACAATATTACGTTGATATGTTTGTAGAATAATCTCACAAAAAATCAGAATGATTGCATATATTATAAGTATAGATTTAATTGTTATAAGATTTTTTTTGAGGGATCTTCGTAATTTTTTACTATCGCATCAAATTTGTTGTATTATGTTTTCAACACACTATCTAACTAGCATATATCCTGAAGAATATCATATATTTTTCTGAATTTGTTTACTTTAGTGGATCACATACTTTTAGGCATTATAAGACATGCGTTTCGGTCCTGTAGTCCCCTTAAGGCTCGCGCACACTAACACGACGCGACAGCGCCACAAAGACATCCCATGTCGCACGGCCAGCGGTGCATTTGTGTCAAGCTTTGGGAGCCTTGACGGGGAGTTCAAACAGTTTCAACATACCTAATATGTAAGTAAGTAATTCCAGATGCAATAACCCAATAACACGTGCTCTTGGCCGACCTGAGAATAGAACCCATGATATAAGACGCCACTGTTTTACGTAGATATAAAACAAAACCCTGTGGTTTTCCATTCATAAGTCGACAAATTTTTGGCTAAAAATTCACGCATGTGTTATTAAATAAATAGAAATTATTCCATTGTGCAGATACAAGTTACGTGAAATTAAAAATATATTAAGAAAATGGCTCGACTCCTTAACTTATGATGAAACGATTAATAAATTGATAAATTGGCTATATAATCATAACTTTAGCAAACCTACCTTGTAAGAAAACTTTCACACACTCACACTTCACACACACACTACACTCATATACACACTCCTAGATACACAACCACAATCATTCACGCCATCTGCTGTGTTAACAATCACTGTAAGCAAATAGAAAAGTCACGGTCGCATTTTTTAAATTGAAACCGCAAATCATCCGACTCCTAAGATACAAGTCTGCGTACGAGTACCTAGACTGTTTCCATAGGATCTCATGCTCAGCAGTAGCGCTTGCGCCTATTTGACCAACGAGGCTTTTCTCTACGAAAAATAAACACTACCTAATTCAAAATAATTTCGTCACCATTATGATTCCGCCAAGTTTTATAATGCGCTAAACGAGAATTCGAAAAACCATTATCAAGAATAGATTACGCAAAATTAAACCCAACGTTTTGGCATAGCTAAATATATTCTCAACAAATATATAAGGAAAATAACAGGATAACCAATTTTTTTCCTCGTTTCAATAATAATTTTGTATTGTAGATTGTGGGCTTCGCTTTTCTTGACCAAGTGCGAATACTGAGGAAAACTTGTATGTAAACAAGCCTAACGGTTTACGTAACACATGTAATGGCCAGGCGACAACATAGGTCGAATGTCTATGGCACATAACATTTCAGAAACCCAACTTTAAACTAAATTCAGTCACAAAAATCGCACCTCCGAAAATAGCATGAAACCTTGTTAATATTGGTATCTGCTGAAAGTATGTTATGATGTAACTTTGAACTTGAACTTTGAACACAATTCTTCAGAGCAGATGCCGTTAAATAACTGTTGTTAAAATACGCATTATAGGAACCACTAATTGCACCACCCTAGAAGGGTATAAAACAGCCGATCAAGGTCAAACGTACAAGTAAACAAATCCAGCAAGAAAAAAATCCCTGAAAATGGATACCACTGCAGATAAAGCTGTTCAAGTGATTGCACTACTTCAATTTAGGGATACGACATTGTGATATCGCTCGGCAACAGAATTTAAGCCGTTTTTCCGTTCGACGAGCGTTCCAATGGTTCCAAGAAACTGTTGGCTATATCCGAAGACGTGGATCTGGCAGGCAACGCTGCACATACGAAAGATCGTTTTGTGTCGACTTCATTACGCAATCGATTCTTCAATGCTAAGTGCGACAATGGCTCCGATCAGTACGCAGAACTTCAGTTAGCATCCCCGCGGTTAGGAGAAGGTTGCGGGAGCGGAAAAGTGTTACCCACAGAGCTGCTACAGGGCCAAAATTGTTTGCACAGCATAGGAGAGACCGGTTACAATTTGCCCGCAAGCCGTTAATTAGACGATAGAACAATGGCGGCTGTGTTCTTCTAGGATGAGACATTAAGGATGTTTAAATGCAATGATAGGCGGGGCAACACTAGGTTTCAAGTAATTTTTAATAATTGAATTGTTTTGTTTTTCTGTTGTACTTGTAATTGTTTGATGTTGTAATAAAACATTTTTTTTTCTTGTAATTTATTGGATTCCTTGGTAGATAAAACAAAAAAACCCTCAACTTTTTCTGAGAGCTGAATAAAATGCCTTTCAAATGGTGTACTCTGTGTGTCGTACTCTTACTATTTAATAAATACGGTTTTAAATATTTTGAAGGAGATTTTTAAAAAGGTGCGATTTTTGAGATGCGAGTGTATTCGCAATACATTACAGACACAATTTTCAGTTGCAGGGCCAGGTACTGACCTTCAACTCCAATACCTCCAACAAACTCCATAACTAACAAATTAACCAAAACTCCGAAAATGTACTCGTATGTACCTACGCCGCAAACGGCAGAATATTATGAACTTTTTTAACTACGTACTTACTACATCGATCACTAATGAAGAACGTAAAAACTTTGTTACAATATTCTGACAAATAAATGAACGATTACTTCTACTATAACATACCCCTACGATTCGTTACTGAGTCTAAAAACAATCTTGAAATTACAACAAAAAAAACACCTCTCAAAATACAAACGAGAGTTATTATCAGCACAAACGTAATCAGATCATGAGCATCTTATCGCGTATGTGTGACTCATTTAGTTTTTGCCGCCAATATGAACTCTTGTTCTATGGACCTTTATCTCTTTGTGCGTGGGTGTTTTTCTTTTCTCTTCGTGCGTCCAACTGATGTATCCCGGGGGTTCATCATGTTTCCTAAACCCCTGCGTTACACAAGGTCAAATGTCAAGCTTGTTTCTAGTCTCATTTCATAGAAAGCAGTTCATGCCAGCATTGATAAACACAATTTTATCAAAAAATCCAAATAATGCCGCGAATTTGAATAAATACGAGTAATTTCATTAAAAAAGTAGTAACAACATAAGCGTGGGCGACGGAATGCGTCACAGTTCTCGTTTTCGGTATCACCTTCAAGGACGTTATTGTTTCTGAGTTCAGTAGGTAAATCCCCGCCGTATTGTACTAGTTAATTATTCCACTTCCTCTTATGTTGCTGTGCTGGCTTTGTGGCAAAAAAACTATTCACGTAATTTTGTGGATGATTCGCGAAATGTGGAAATGAAATGGCTCATTTCAGAACCCACGTAACTCCATAATTGGTACCCTGAAAACGAAACCAATGGAAGCACGAAATTAAAAGCAGATCTCTAGATGTTTCCTGAGACTCCGGAGCATCTTTTTAACATTCATTATTAATTTCAAGGAAGACCGTTTCCACACTAGATAAACTTTAAATTTCTATACCAAGTAGACCGTTTAATATTGCAACATCAGCTGCCGAGCAGCAGCAGCTGCCTGCCCAGCACTTGAACCCTGAAATAGCTCGGCGCGTCACCATCAGAATTAGAGGCGGTGTAACGGAAGAAAAGCCGAACGATTCTGTATTGTAATGCCCGATCATCAGTCCCAATATGTGGCGTGACGTAGGTACAGCAAATAGACGGAGGTAATGTGTCGATAGAACATGATTTGACATAAACCTTACATTACGTCATATCAGTTTGCATGTGTAAAAAAATCCGAAAGTAGTGGTTGAGCCCATTTTACAGCTTAAAACCAAATCCCGTTGAGATGAAGACGATGCAAACGATCAAAGATTCAAGTAGGTTTCAATGAGATAAACACGTGGCCAACCGCTACAGGTTTTTTAATAAAGAACATAGATTCAGACATCTTCTGATAGAAGTACTGTGCTTGTTAACTGTTCTTATATTATCTAAACGGATACCTAAATATTGATTTTAAATCAGCCATATTCAATTTCGAATTGCACATTACTTTAGATATCTATAACATGGCATTTGTCCAAATCTATTCAACTGTTGTTCTAGACTGACCCAGTACATAAATATGAATTTAACTGATAAAATAAGTTATTGTTCAATGCATCATATTCTCAGCTTGATATGGAAGGTCAGTTGCAGTATCTTGTATGTTGTTGTGTATTAATGAATTATTTCCAGATGGTGTAGCTAGCTAAGAAATTATATTCTTTAGAATTAATTAATTCTATATAATCTTATCACGATCACCAATACGTATATTGTCGTCATGAATGGTGGTTCCAGTACGAGTGTGTGAAGGGCTATAACAGTAGGCAAACAAAGAAATAATGGATTTATTGTGTGTAAGATGAACATCTGTTGCATCTTACACAATAAATCCATTATTTATGGAAGCAGACGACATGCGGTGCCGAGTGAACAACACGGAGCCTGATCTTCGGCGCTTCTCATCCAGTCTCTGTCATCCGCCTTTCGCAAATTCGTCGCTTCACCTAGCCGGCGGGCGTACCACGCTACGTTTGCCTAAACGCCTCCACTCTAGACTTAGTTTTCCCCAACGATTGTCGGTTCTGCGAGAGATGTGACCAGCCCATCACCTCGTTTCGGATTTTATCCTTCAGAGAGACTCCAAGCATGGCTCTTTCCATAGCTCGCTGAGCGACACTAAACTTACGGACCAGTGTCACCGTGAGTGTCCACGTTTCGGCTCCGTAAGTCATAACTGGTATGATGCACGCGTTGAACTTTCGTCATTAGGCACTGTGGTATAAACGACGAGCTGAAACCTCCTATTAGTTTTCCCCTCCAAATTATTCGTACCCAACTGCATATTCTGCCCGAGGTATTCCTGAACAACTTCAAGGGGGACATCGTCAATGACAATAGGTCTCGGGGAAACAAGGTCGTCGTGCCGAGTGTGCCCACCTCAAATAAAGGCCCATAAACGGCAGGAAGATGATCATGGTCCCATTCAAATGATATTTGATCTGACAAAGTATGGGATGATTGGAGGAAATGTTATATATTCGATCTTCTACGGAATATTTAATTAAGGTATCAAGCAGTGAATTCCGACGCAAAAGTACGTTTATAGCTACAATTTGGCTCCATAATTTCTTGGAAATAAGCTTTTAACCACTTGTATTTTATTTGCATTTACCTCAACTATGTAGTTGGCAGTCTTTCCATCTGTGGTAATATGTAGGTACTAGTAATGAATTCTTAGAATTTATCTGCTTACATAACTCTAGACAATTGCTATGTTGTATGTAAATATTATATCTCAGCGAATGATTCATGTCTTGTTTGCACTAGTATGTTACTGATATGATTCTACTGTTTCTATCTCGGCCAAAATAGGTTATTTTCTTATTGTTACTTATTTTTATTAATAGCTTTTTGCTAGCGGGACTGACTATTTAATTGACCTTCCGGATATCTTAAATAAGTCTATGAATAAAGGTCAGGGTATTGATATATCTCATCGGACTTAGATTAGATATAAATAAACATGTTTTCTTTCTTCCTTATTTTAGAGGTTATACCGGTAGCTATGTGTTAGCTCGGCACTGTGATCCACCCTCTAAATATAAATAATTAATTGTGGCCGGCGCAAAATGTCCTTGTCTTCTCTATCTTATCTGCCGCCTTTGTAAAGTTTACTTCTCTCATAGTGCATTTTTAAATTTTTACTTTGGTTGGTCTCTTATCTATTTGCCTCAAATAAACTTGCGAGTCTTGCGCTTAAACTCAAGGTAAGGTAAATCAAAATCATGGCGAAGGTCTAGTTTAGTTATCTTACTAATGGAACTTTGAACTCAAAGAGTGTCAAGGCAATAAATGAACACACGTGCTACAGGAATAATCTAACGCCTTTGGCTGTGAATATTGCCTGATTAGCGTGGGTTTATCCTGGTCCTGTTAGGGAACAGGGGACTGATAAGGTTAACATTAACATAGCCTACACGTGCTGGCAAACTCTGACGGTGAACAAATAGTTACCGTTTGGAAAGTAGGTAGTCACGTTTTATAAGAAGAAAACCGCATCAGACAACAGGCAAAATTTAAGCAGTGCGTCAATTTGGGCAAGTTGAAAAAATAATGCATGTCGGTGGCTAGATCGTGTTTCTGAAACCAAGTAAATGGATTTTTAGTGTTGTCTTAATACTCAATAAGTATTTATTTACATTCCACGATGTGAACTTAGAGGTGGTAGTTTTTACAAGGACATGATCATTGTGGACCCTGTCGTGCAAAGCAAAGTAGGAGAGGGAGAGGGCTTGAATCTGCTGAATTAGTTGCTGTACTATATACACAACTCAATCTGGCTGCTTCTGGCATCATACACACATTGACGAAGCAGATCTTGCAGATTTTCTACCGGTATTTCTCTAGGCAGCTCTAGCTCCAATATTGACATCCAAGCGTGCGTAAAAATAACAATTCCAGTGATTCATCGAGTTTACTAAATAGTTACATATGAATGGACTTTAATATCGTTTTCCATTACGCTGGCGTAGTAACAAGTTATATGTTTTTGCATAGAATTAGAATTGAGTAAACACTCCATTGTTACAGTGACAATACCGCAGATTTTGTATGTAACCATGCGTAATGATAAGAAAAAACAGTAGACTACTAAGATGTTGTATCACTACTTCTATTAAAACATCTCACGACAACATACTGTCTTCAAACAATAAAAAGTAAGCGGCTAGGGCAGTTATAAAGCAATAATCAGAATGTACTAGTAAACTTTCATTGATTACGAATTCAAACAAAGATAATAAAACGATATAACTATTGGATATAGACTTAATAAATCAACAGAACGATAATTTAAGGGATACATGCAAAACTGACACGTGCGATAATCTGTTTCTTCGGCCATATGGTTACAATGACATACAAAAATGTATAGTTTCCCTAAACAACACAGGAGCGGTCGGGTATGATAAGATTTCGACTTCATTTTAAAGGCTTGCTCAGTGGAAACAACTCCTGTGTTGAACACTTAATAAATTTGTCATTCTCAAAAGGCTGCTTCCCAGAGTTTTTAAAGGTTGTGGTTGTTATGTTAAGCCTCTTCATGATAAAGGCGATAGCTCGAATGCAGATAATTACAAACCTGTCTCATACCTTTTTTTTAATGCTGAACCGTCTCTTAGAATTTATTGGGAAACCTAAGATTCTTAAGAAAGAACAATGCGGCTTTCAAAAAAAGAAACCGACCACTCTTGCATGTTTCAATCTTGTATAAAACATAATTGATGAAGTAGAATAGAGAAACCGGATATCTGTTTTCTTCGACATATCGAAAGCTTTTGAATGTATTTCTCATAGATTGTTACTTTTGAAGTTGTAACGATATGGTATTTGAGGCCCGACCCTTAGTTGGCTTGATACCTTCCTACTGAACAGAAAGCAATATGTTGCGATTCCAAGTATGACTGAGAATAAAGAACATAAGGGAATTAGGTATCTTTCAAAATGCAACAACTCGGGTGTACCACAAGGGAGCGTTTTAAGACCTCCTTTATTCTTAAAACAAATAAACGTTCTTCCTGAACACACACACCACAATCCATGCACATTCATTTTGATTATTATGACATCGCCAATTTTGAGAAGTCAACTATTTATGTCAGTATTGTGACATAAATAGTTACAGAATTGACATGAATACAATTGAATCGACAATCTTGCTGAAGATTTAATAATTTGCATAAATAACACATTTTTTTTAATTTATGACTTTTTTTTTGAAGGCGAGAAAAACTTAACATTGTAAACCATTATTTGTTTTTAAAACTGAAACTTCTTACATTATCCTGTACGTATATTTTAGAATGTGCGAAATTAGATAGAACAGTTATGCCTAGGGCACCAAAGACTTCTCTGTTGACAAATAATTACTGTTTTCATAGTATTAGTGGACTTATCTATAAAAATACCAATGAACTTTAATTAGTTACGTATTAATTTATCCCAACTAATTTGTATTATAAATTTGAAAGTAAGAGTAAGTTTGTTTGTTATGCTTTGAAGCCAAAACGGCTGAACGGATTTGTATTAAATTTGGCACACAGACAGACCGACCTGGGTAAGGACAAATATACGTTCATCCTAATTAGCAGACGATGTCGCAGGCAACAGTTTGTTTGTTATAAAGTTAAAATTATAGCTGCTGAAAAAACGATTTTATTCTATAATTTGCTTTATATATAATCTGTTTTAAATTAATGTGACGACAAATAATATTGAATAAAAAAAAAATAAGACCAACACTGTACCAATACATATGGCAAACAAATGGATGTGTTTTGGGGGTTTTCAATAACAAAAATTAATAACAATAGAAACGTTTGGAATAGCATGAATGAACTAATTCAAGAGATGAAGATGAATAAAATAAAGCAATAATTCACAAAGAAAGAAAGAATAAAAAAGAGAAAAACATATAACAAAAAATACCATCGGAAGGTAACAGTATACTCATTATGTCAATCAGGTTCACGGGCTTTGTCAAAGGGCAACACATGCTGTCACATTATCTTATCTCAATGATAAATTATCTAAAAACCTGATTATAGAAATACACAGCACTATGCAAATGAGAAATTCTACAATAACAAACCTATGAGCATCGCTTAGTATTAATCATTGCATCAAATAGTTAAGACAACAGACAACCAAACTGTAACAACTTTATACCATGTTTAAAGCAAATAAAGACTTATCTAACACACAGACAAACGAGCGTATGCTATTTGAAGATAAACAAGAAGACGATGAAGAGACAGGAAAAGAAATAGGTCAACCAAAAGTATTTTCTTAAAGAAGACTTAGCAATATGACGAGTGACTACGCTTGCCATGCCAATGAAACCCAATATTCATTGCGTTATTAACGCTGTTGAGCAAACAAATTTTTCAAACATCTGAAGTAAAATGGAATAGGAATGTCCTTCGAAATGTATTGAACGTGCACGGAGCAAAAGGAGGACCCTATAGCAGATGTCATTCTGTTTCTGCCTACCCCATGGGAAAAAGGCGTAAATTTGTGTGTGTAAGTTGTATTATCTTGATAGAAGGTAACGGTGTTCACAAAAATATAGATATATAGCGAACCGAACACACCTAAATAGTATATAGTGGCGAGGTGGATGACCTAATAGCACTCGCACAGAATCAACTCTTACGAGAGAACGCCCCCGACTTACACGCTGCCAACTAGTTTTAGTTGCTAAGTGGCATGTCTATATTTCTATACTATACAAAATATTATTACGTATGAAGTATGCTTAACATTATCGGTCAAAAGCTTGCAATATGCCATAGTCTCGTTTGCAGTTTGAATTTTAATAATATGTTTTTCCTGGTCCATTTGGTAGCTTGGGAGCCATTCGGGTTTTATTCATTTTGGTAAGTGATCATCGATGAGAGATTCTCATTGAGAGTCTATGTCGTCCAGGGTCTACGTGAGAAGTTGCGAAACTGCATGATGAATGCGGTGCGATGGATCCGCTTTTTAGAGTTCCACTTTCACTAGATGTGTTTAGAAATCTAATAGTCTAGGCATCCGCAAATTCGTCTAGTTGAGATATAACTATTCAGCTATTCTATTTTAAAGTAGATTTATAATTTTTTGAGTTCATTCTTCACCAAAGGTATAAAACAGTGGTTTATGTCACGGAGTTATTTGAATCCCGAACGTAACGAAGAATTCTAGAACCAACGAGTTCGGAGTTAACCCCTAAGCGAGGCGTGGGTGTAAAGACCAGAATCCTGAGTGCAACGAGGGATTCAAGCGCGCCCAAGACGAAGACACCTTAATCCCTGCGTAGAATACTCTACTTTTCACACCTACTGCAAGATAAAAAACTTATTAACTTAATATGTTTTTTTGTAAATGTTATAACACGTTTTGTTTTTTTTAAGTTACAAATTCAAATCATATTTCAAAGTCAAAGTCAAAAGTTTATTGCGAACTACGTGTACAATGTTGATGTTATTTTATGATAGCACTTATGAATTAGCAGCCTTTTACAAGCATTGCAATTTTATCATTCGCCTGCCCTTATCATCCTAAATTGGCATGCATTAAACATTATTATAACATAATTATTTCCTTCTATATTAGTACAATTCGTTTGATAAATTATAGTTTAAGTAATATTATAGTAATGTCAAAATTAAAAGTCAATGAGTCTAATAAAAAAACAGCAATATTTATGTCATCCTTTTCAGGTAGTGCAAATTAAAATTATATTAAGAAGTTAAATAGGATAGACTTAATCTTATTGTTTGGATAGGACAGATCGCCACTTTTGTACATGAGAGAAACACGTTATTTTAAGCTAGACTCTAAATATTCTTTTTCTGAGTAGATTTTTTTTTGGATTAGGTATAGTTTTAGTCTTTTTTGGAATATTATTACAGATTTTTCAGTTTTAAACATGTTGGGCAACTTATTATAAATTTTTATTGCCATAAAATACGGGCTATCACTTAACATTTTTATTCTTGTGGATGGAGCGCATAACCTCTTTTTATGGCCAGTGTTGACGTTTTGCGTATCTTCTACTATAATG
The DNA here is from genome assembly GCA_963555695.1 of Dasypolia templi. Taxonomy (NCBI): domain Eukaryota; kingdom Metazoa; phylum Arthropoda; class Insecta; order Lepidoptera; family Noctuidae; genus Dasypolia; species Dasypolia templi. The sequence continues at coordinate 2,166,484 of OY743137.1, read as the reverse complement.
AACTCGTCAATATTTTTAAAAACAAATACGCAAATGTCAAGTATGTATATTGACGGCAGAGTTAGACTTTGAAATTTTATAAAATACGGTTTGCAGCTTTCCGTGTTATCTATTTGGGCCAGAATTCGTATACACTTCTTTTGCATCATGAATAGTTCATACACGTTAACACTATTTCCCCATAGCATGACGCCATATCGCAGCCATGATGAGTTAGTGCTTTGTTTAATTTGAAAAAGAGCGTAATAGAATCTGGAGAGTTTTGTTTTTATATGTTCTATGTGTGACTTCCAATTAATGTGTGTGTCAATATTTATGCCAAGTAGGCTAAATGTATTAACTTCTTCTATTTGCGAGTTCCTGAATGTGGTTATTAGATTGAGAGGTGAAACCGCCAAGAATGCGCTAGAGGGCGGTGTAACCAAATTACACAATTTAGCACGCTAATGTCTTTGAAATAGATGTCATATTCACATACAACTGTCATCTATGTTTCTACTCAGAAAGAGATGTGGACAAGATGTCGAAAATTTAATGTCGATATTTGTAGAATTCATAATCTACAAAAATATTAAAAAAAAAAGTATCTGTAGCCTTTTTTTGACATTTTATAATTTTCTTCATCAAAATGTTCTGAGCATAGGGAACTTGATTTAGTCGGCATCCAGTTTTGTCTTCCCGTAGCTTCTATCCATTTCTTCTTGGTAAAAGGATCTTAGGGAAAACTGAAATATTTACATACTTTATTTATATTAGGTAAATACTTATTTTGAGGCCTACTACGTCCAGCCGCGAATGAATGAATGATTGATTTATTTGCTAGAATATAGGTACATACATATGTCATGAAGTTATGGTTTCAATCGACAATTCGACTTTGGACCTCTTTCGGCTGACATATGTATACTTTATTAGTTATCAGCTTTAAGCATAATTTTATACTAATTTCATGTACATTTATTTATTTACAATAAAGTTAGTTTAATAATATACATATTTATCGATACCGAACAATGGATTTACTGTATTTGTGTCCCATGCCTAAACGAGTAGCGTCGAAATTTCTAGTTGATTTAGACTTTCAGGAATGGACACAAGATAGTTTTTAGTTCGCATCAACGTAATAAAAATGTTTTTTTCAATTAAAATCAATTGTATTGAAACAATTCAAAGTTTTATACTTACCGGTGATAAATACACCTCCGTGAGATACATTTTTTGTCCTGCTATCATTTTTGCACGTAAAAATTGCACAATTGGGCATGTTTATAATATTCTTCGGTTTGTTCGAGACGTCATAACACAGCGAGTAGCAAATCGCGACTGAGCCGGTGTTGCGAACCAGCGCATAATTGTGACACACGCGGGATAGCTGTGTGGCACGTCCACTCTTTTTTACTATTCCGTGGCAACTAGCTTCAAATTTCTGACTGACCGACCCCGACCGACATACGATCATTCAGACTTGAGGCTATTAAAGTGGTGTCTACGCGACTAAATTATTTGTCTACTAGCTGTTGCCCGCGACTTCGTATGCGATCCAGATCCATAAAAAGTAGCCTATGTCGTTATCCAGAACATGGTCTATCTGTATTACAAAATTCATCTAAATCCGTTTTGGGGTGAAAGCGTAACAAACTAACAAACTTACTTTCGCATTTATAATATAAATTAGGATTAGGATGAATATGTCAAACAAATATTGGTGAAAACTAATTTAACATCAAAACCACATAGAAAAAAGGAATTGAAGGACACTTTCGTTCAATTCTGTTTTTCTGAACCTGTTGTTTACATTTTAATCAGATATTTCTGGAACAGATCTTGAGTAGTGTAGGTAACAACAGGTTCAGAAAAACAGAATTGAACGAAAGTGTCCTTCAATTCCTTTTTTCTATGTGGTTTTGATTTTAAATTAGTTTTCACCAATTTGAACGAAAGTGCTCACGGTTTGTACAACGAAATATCCCAACGGCTGGTTGACACTTCCCGCGACCCAAGGGCTGGCTTTTACCTCGGTCAGAGGCCAAGCATTGCCATACAACGTGGCAATGCCGCCAGTGTTTTGGGTACATTACCAGTCGACAGCGATGCGGAGGAATTTTTCAATGACATATATTAGTTTGTTAATAGTTTCAGTTAGGTTAGGTTGTTACATTAATTGAAAAAATGTAACTTTGCCCTCTTAAGGCGTATACTTCACATAAAAGAAATATGAATTGAACCTAGACAACCCGGGTGTGTTTACACTTTCATTAGTTACTTTTGAAGTAGACCATAGGGTCTACTACGGCACAACACGTTGGCTGCAAGCCCACGTCCGCACAGACGTAAAAAGTTTCGCGCCGGGATTTTATCGCGCCTTTATTATCAACTCTCGGTTTTGAGCCGAACGTTGAGAATCATATAAAATACCTGAAGGCATGCCAGCGCATCGAAAAAACACACTGTTGGATTTTCAACTCTCGGCGCTAAGAAGAGCGTGGAAAATCCAGTGTGGAAAATCACGCCGCGATAATGTTACGTGCGTGCAAATGTGGGCAAAGCCATAATATCCGCCACCGTTACTAACCTGAGCGCCTTACTGGCCGGCTGCTCGACGATCTCCACGTAGGGCTGGTCGCGGCGCGCCATGTTCTCGTCTACGGCGCCTGCGCCCACGCCGAACGACGGATCCGCCAAAGTGATCGCCTCAACTAAAGGACAGAATAAGAACATCAATTATCCACATTCATGATAGAAAACATTAATAATGCAATCATAATTTGTCCTCTATGGAAAGTTTGTAAAAAGATGCATGCATGAATGCTAACTTGCTATTTATCTTGAAAAAAATCGCAATACAGGACAGTTTGATATGCACAGTGTGGCCAGAATATTCAGGTAAAACAAAGTAGGCAAGCTCTTTGAAGGAAAAGTCAAAATTTATAAACTGTATTCGTAATAGGGCCATCCGAGGAACACCCTGTATATTTTACCAGTATAAACAACCTGTGTAATTCCAAAAAATATCTCATCAGACCGCCTACGCGCCTGCACGAGTGGCATGACCAACATAGAAACGAGTTTTGTCGACGACAAAAGTGGTCATCTACGCATGCTGGATGTAAGGGTGATGGAAACGTGCATTACAACATCCATAATCATAATTCTACAGATTACAGCAGTCGAGTGCTCTTGTTTTCCATAATGGCGTGGTTTGGCGCCAACGTCAACGAGCAACGCTACTTGGTAATGTGTTCGCCGCCTTATATTAAGTGTCATTGTTCACGCACAACATAGATCTGGTAATGTGGAATATTATTATTCTCCAGATGCAGATGACGCGGTTGCAGATGTGAGTTACTTGCCCATTCTTCTCCATAGGTACATATTACGCTTTGTAATGGGCAACTAGCTTCATCTTTCTGACCGGCACCCTAATTGCGTAATACACAATCAATCGGATCTGAATCGTTTTGAAACAGATTGCTAATCCATTGCTTCTTGAGTTCGATAAAAATTCTGCTCAACAATATATGTATAGAACGCAATGAATGTTCTTGAACCGTCAAAATCAAACAGATTAATCGTAATCGTTTACGAAAATGTGTTACGCAATTAGGGTGCGGGTCACCTTGACATTTCAAAAGAACCTGTAATTGGTTTATTTGAAATAAATAATTTGAGTTTGAATTGAAAGGCCGGGAGAGGACGCCCTAGGAGGACATTTATAGTGACTTTATTAAATCAAATCAAATCATTTATTTCTTTGTAAACATGGGTAAATTTGTACATAGGTGTTGTCATAAAGTTAGTTCTCCATGTTCTGCCGTCACATGGCATGCAAAACGTAACCTAGATAACACTAGAAATATCATGATAATCCCATTTTCAAAAGCTCAAGTGCGTAGTAGGTACTTGCAACCGGCGCGGCGTATGTGTCTGGTCAGATGGATGAACGTAAACGAGGCAAAAGGAGTATTTAAGGATCGTAGCAGGTGGCGTTCTATAGTTTCTGCCTACCCCCATCGAAAGAAGGCGTGAGTTTATGTATGTGTATTACTTTTATTTTATTTAATTTTAAACGCATAGGTACTCGTTTTAAGAGTACAGAAAAGACACCCCTCATTAAATGATATGTCGTTAAGGAAATTATTTTTAATATTGAAAGTCACTAAGCAATTTAATTTACATAGTAAAAATCCATCCTATTCCTTTTCACCAAGCCACAGAACGGATTTCGATAAACATTTGGCGGGGAGATAAATGGCATCCTAAGGATGGACATACTTTTGGTTCCAGTAGCATGTTCCCGGGGGATAGTTTCCGACATCCGCGCAGGCGCAGCCGCGGGCAGAATATGGTACCATAAACATATTTATACAAGGTGGCCCAACATTATGTTGACAAATTTAAAAAAGCAAGATTTCAAAATTAAAACGTGATTGGTATGGTATTATTATGTTTTTTAATTCTATTTTATGGTGTTTTAACGCCAAATTAGTATTAATCATTTAGTAAAATGTTTACAATTTAAAAATATTTCGCTATGTCTTCAAAACGTGTAGCAATAATTTCTTTGTATGAATCTGGAAAAAGGCAGGGTGAGATAGCTAACATTCTTGGTGTCAGTCGACAACTAGTTTCTTCAGCTATTGAACGCTTTAATGAGTTCGGCCATATCGGAGACCGTCCGGGAAGAGGCAGAAAAAGGACTGTTAGGACATCTAGTAGGCTCCGGCACATCCTCAAACTGAGACTGGATCGCAATCCTCTCAAAGCTGGGCATAAGTCGCTCAACGGTACAACGTATTGTCAAAAGTGACCTCAATCTGACAGCATACAAGCTACGAAAGGTACAACTTCTCGAGGAAAACGATAAAAAAGTACACCTCGAAAGATATCGCTTACTAAGACAACGCGCCGCTGCTGAAAATTGGAAGAACATCGTTTTTTCAGATGTTTTTATTTTTCGATTGAACAAGCCCATGATCATGAAAATGATAAGAATTTATTCTCGTAGTCGTCCTGGGGCTTCTGCAATTATCCCTCACCGCCAAAAGCCGGAATCACTCATGGTTTGGGGCGGTATTTGCTCCACGGGCAAAACCCCTCTTGTTTTCATTGAAAAAGGGGTCAAAATTAACCAAGAAATGTATCGTCGAGATATTCTGGAGAATGTGGTTCTTCCTTGGAATCAACAGCACTTTGGTAACCAGCCATGGATATTTCAGCAGGACTCTGCTCCATCTCACAGGGCTGCAAGTGTTCAACAGTGGTGTAAGGACTATTTTCCTGGCTTCATAAGTTCAAAGGAATGGCCACCGTACTCGCCTGACCTGAATCCGATGGATTACAGTGTATGGTCCATGTTAGAGGCAAGGGCCTGTGCCACCAGACACAGAAGCGTGGATGCGCTGAAGGCAGCTCTAATTCGGGAATGGAAATAATAATCAATAGAAGAAGTGCGAAAAATTGTTGACAATTTCATGAAACGATTAAGCATGTGCATAAGAGCTAAAGGGGGCTATTTAATAATTTGTAATTTGTACCACAAAAAGACTGTACTTTTATTGTTTTTAATTAACTTTGTTGTCTAGACTTTCAAAATAAATTTGTGAACAAAATTGTTTGTCTACGTTTTTTGAGCCATCCTGTATATAGCGAAATTTTATGAAGAATACCGTTACATCAAAACGAGTTATAAACAAAACATTTAACAACTAAGGTCGCATAAGAGACGGAACCTATTACCATAGATTACAATATTAACAATATTTATTGCAAAGACGGTGGCGCGGTGTTAAATTAAAAACAAAACTAGTTTTTGGGGGTGTTACGAATCGTGGACTACTTACCTCTTCGAGCGGTTGAATAATTAATTGTATAGAGATTATGGATTTTAATTTGAGTGGTGTGTTCTCTTTTAAATCTTAATGAACGCTTGCGCACATTTAAAGAGCTTGTTAAAGCTGTTGTTGTTAAAGCTGTTGCCCTCGACTTCAACTGCGATTCAGGATGAAAAGTGGCCTAGAAGAGTAACGATGGAGTTTCTTGCCCGTTCTTCTCCATACGAAACTACCTTTTGGAAGGGGCAACTAGAATCAATTGTATTTTTTTGTACATTTTGGCGTTCAAAAGTGCCTTAAGTGACTAGTTCTAATAAGTTATTTGACCTTTGTGCTTACCCAGATCATGGCCTATCTGTCTGCCAAATTTCATCCAAATCCGTTCTGCCGTTTTGGCGCGAAAGTGTAACAAACTTTTTTAGTAGTTTGTCTGTATATTACTTAGGATATTTATTTCCAGGTTATATAATTACAAACACATTTACATGGGTGAAATTTTCTTATACTTTAGAACAGAAAGTACTTAATACCTACAGCGGCCTTCAACTGAAGCATTGTTAATATTGCAGTGTTTGCAGACGTCATTGTAGGTAATGTGTGAGTAATCCGGAGAGCGTCTAGCTAGTATATAATAGATGTGCTATTAAGTGTGGGGACTCTGTACATTCATTCGTTCCTATATTCCATTTGAAATAAGATTAGACATTTAAATAAACCTTTTATACAGTCCGTTCAACCGATTTTTACTTTTATTGCGTTGGAGGCATGACAAATGGCAACTGCAGTCAACAGTTAGTATTGTTATCACGTTTTTTATTATAATGTCATCCTTATGCCTACGGAATAGAAGATCAAAATCGGTTGAACAAACTGTAAAAAGGATTAATTAAATGTCTAATCTTTTTTCAAATGATGTATATATTTGAAAGATAGTCAGGTCTTCAATTATAGAATAAAAAGCAGACTCTGAGGACTCTTGTCTCATGGTAAAGCAAATCAGTTGAGAATCGGTAAGGATTTTTGGAGGTAACTTTAAGAAGCGTTCTCTGAGCTCTTTTGATTCAGCTTATACTAGGCGGGAATTATTTGTAGTAATCAGTGTTGGTTTGGCCAGTATACCATTACTGTGTGTCAGTGTGTACCCCTTGAAATACGATTTTTATTAAAACAATCATTGGTACTTACAAACATCACTGATATTCAGCTGTTCCTCATTGTGGGTACCGCTTATACATATGGCGCTTTCTGTAAAAAAGAGAAAATTATACTTTTAATTATTTATTCAGATGTAACAAAATTAAATTAATTAAATACTTAACTACAAATAGGCTTCAATTATACATAGTGAAAACGTTACTCTACTAGGAAATTGAATAGAATTGCCAAATTATACATTTATAACCAACAAAAAACCATAGGAATGCTTGAAAAATGGTCTACAAAGCACAACCACAGAAAGCACAGCCGTAAACGAAAAAAGAAAAGAAAATGTAGTACTTAACAAATTTTAATGTACAATGTTTGAAAAATACGTGGCAATACATATCTTAGTTTATAATATTATACACAAAAAATAACGTATGCCAATAATGGTGATAATTTAATACAGGAATGAAAACAGGTATTTTCAGGGTGAAGAAAAGACTGAACAACAACAAAATTGTCGACATCTTAAAAATAGAAGAAGTCAACCCAACCTATATAATTAATTAAAAGCCACTGAAAACTTACAGAACCTTTACTTAACTAATTTCGGCTGTAGCATTTAGCCAACTACGAACTACAAATAAGCACAACTGTAAAGAGCCAATGATTATCAAATTCATGTTATCAAAAGATCAGAAATTGCTTTAATCGTGCTTTAATTATATAAGCAATGTAAACAAAAAGGAATATTTAAAATAGGTTGGTAGGTAAACTAACTATTTCTTTTAAATTTTATACAATCAACACAATTAATAAAAATAAAATATTATTAATTTATTATTTAATTAATTAATTAATAATATGTGTAAATAAATAATGTACCAAACATTAATTATTGTGTGTTAAAAGTAACAATACTACGTAAGTGCATTCGACCAAAGCGAACAGCAGAACATATAAAATTCTATATGATCTGCTGTTCCCAAAGTATCCAATTTGATGAAAATATAAACACACGGATTAGAAAACGTACCCGTGGATTTGCATTATCATTGCACTGCACTTAACAGAAGTGAAGTGCTTTGATTTGATTTTGATTTTCTGTTTTACGTATTTAAATAAATACGTAAAACAGAAAATCTGTATTTTTTTTTGGTTCTTGAAGTTAATTCTATAACCTCAATTTTGGTCGATGATTTTCAAATTAAGTATTATATATTAAATTTTAAAAAAATTGGAAAACGTGGTGGACAATTAAGTAGAAATCTTCTAAATATACGTATAATCTTAACATGGTTTCTTTAAACTTTCATCAAACACTTTTGGAACAGACTGTTTAACACTTTTGATACAACTGTTCCATGTTGAACGTACATAATATAGTTATTATGTTGTTTGTCGTTCGTCAACCGTTGAGCTCTTTGAGTTCTGAGTTGAGCTGCACGATTACTGACAAACAACACTCAATCTGTGTGGTTCTTTCCTAAAAATACCATTTCAGACACCAATCAACATGGTCTTCACATGATCTGATTATGTCTGGACTGTCTAAGTTTGTTACGGCCTTTCTCCTCAGAGTAGCCGACCTCATATAGTTTAAAAAAATATGATTGTTGTGTAAAAGTGTTTGTACAAACCTACTTAAGAAACACAATAATTTATCATTTATGTTTAAAAAGTATAATAAATAACAGAAATTAATAAACTGCATGTAACAATCATAACTAATTAGATGCCTGCGGATGTGCAACATGTAAATGTATCTTGCCTGCATACCAAACTCTCTTGTCGACTGTACCTGTACTTAGTACACAAGTTAATATGCAAATGCATTTCTTGAGAAGGCATAACATTAGTGGAGCAAGTAAGTGAGTTCGTATATTTGGGGAGTCTGTTTACAAGGGATGGAAAGATTGATGGAGATGTCGAAAGGAGAGTGAATGCGGGAAATAAAGTGAATGGTGCTACACATGCAATTGTGACCAACCAGTTGATGCCCAAGAAGGCACGACTGGCTGTTCACAATAGTGTGCTGGTGCCTACGCTTATGTATGGAAGTGAATGTTGGGTGTGGCAAAAGAAGCATGAAAGCAGAATAAATGCTGTGGAAATGCGTTCCTTGCGGAGCATGTGTAGTGTGACTTTGAATGATAGGCTGAGGAATGATGTGAAAAGGCAACGATGTGGTTTAAAAGAAGATGTAGTGACAAAAATTGAAAAGAGTATGCTTAGATGGTTTGGTCATATTGAGCGGATGAATGAAAGGAGACTAACAAAAGGTATTTACAAGGCAGATGTGAGTGGAAACGCCGGGAGGGGACGCCCTAGGAAGACATATAGTGACCTTATTGGTGATGTTCTTCAGAAAGGTCAGGTGCGAAGTACTCTCAACCGGCGCTCGTGTATGACCAGATGTATGAACGTAAACGAGGCAAAAGGAGTATGTAAGGAACGTAGCAGGTGGCGTTCTGTGGTTTCTGCCTACCCCCATGGGAAGAAGGCGTGAGTTTATGTATGTATGTATGTATGCATAACATTATTTAATTTCTGATTTATCACGCGTTAACATGTTTGTGGTTTATTTAAAACATCGTATATTAAAAAGAAGACACATACATCCAACAACATTTAACAAGCAAAGCCATACCTACGTGCAATTGACCGGTACATATAAAAATTATAATAATAGCGATCAACCATTGTATAGCAATAAAAGGTATTAAGTGCGTAGAAAATATTTAATTATAGTCATTAACATGTTTCTTTGATTGAGGTAAATCGCTACCGAGTGCATTTAAATGAAATACGTGGGCGGAACGGAGCTGATACAATATTCGATTATATACTCAACTATGAAGGTAAATCATTCAAAGCCAGGCTTTTCCAAGCATTATAGCATAATCAGCTTAACATGTTCCTACTGCTGAACGATCTCTTTGAGAGGGAATGAGCTGTAATTTACCACGCGGGCCCAGTGCGGGTTGGTTGATGTCACATGTCTTCGAATTTTTTGGTTCTAGGGCATGCCGGTTTGCTCACGGTGTTTAAATTTACCGTTTTGAGAGCAGCGGTGATGAAATTTTTTACACAAAGTAAAACGCCTGCAGAGTTTGAACCCACGACCGACAGTCGCGTCGGGGTCGTTACTACTCCTGTATTCCAAGTGAGTATTTGTATTCAAATTCCGCGCAAATACGGAAAATAAAAGTGATTAAGAAAAAATGTCACGAGATAAATAATGGTTTCCGCTTATATTGTCCAAGACATAGAAATGCGACATAAATTAAAACTAGACGCATTTAAAAAAAATGTATATAAATCGATAAGTAGTTTGAGACCACGTTCGCATGAACGATTTTCAACTCTCGATGTTTAACCGAGCATTGAGAATCCAACAGAGTGCATTCTAGAGCGTCGTAAAACTACACTTTCGGATTTTCAACTCTCGGCGCTTAGCAGTGCGTTGAAGATGCATTGCGCGAAAACCTCTCGCCGCGATATTTTTGCGTCCAAACAAACGAGGACTTAGAGAATACTTTATTCGTACGTCATAATTATGGTCTTTAAAAGAAACAACAATAAATATACCGGTCAACTGCTCGCATTATCTAAGTATAATGAAAACCACATAACGTCAACACAGACAATATTATTTGCAGAAGTTCCACTTTAAACCTGTGAAGAATTAACGCACCATAGGTAGAGGTACTTTCTGTAGGAGCACATATCATATACTAACGAATGCAATTCCATGCCATAAATATGCCAGGAAAATCAATCAATCAAAATATTTTATTTCACATTTAAACCTACATGGGCACTTATGAAACGTCAGAATCTAGGTGCACGGTTCCAATTGGTCGTTTCCTATGGAGAAGAGCAGACAAGAAACTCCAAAAAGATGGCCAAGCAGTGAGATGAAACTTTCAAAAATGGTGATTACTTTGAATATTTATTTAAAAGGGCAGTCGAGTGGTATCCTGCTGAATAGATTGTGCAAGACAGGAACTTACAACCATCCATTCCAGACAGGCCAATAACCGGTTAAGAAGACTGAGAAGGAATAGAACAAGTATAATCTGCACCCGCAGCGGCTCGAATTCGAAACGTAACCAGCCCAAAGGCAGTTTTGTGGCGGTTTCCTCTAGTTCATCGAAACGTACTCAAAACAGTGATTGGAGAGAATAAAATTTAACAAATCCGCAAACATCTCATAAAAACACTTGAAACATCTTTCTATCCTTCACTTTCAGCAGGAACGTGAGTGGTTCTTCTGTAATCATCATCGTTATGACGCAATTTTAACACATCATCTACCCACGCGCCGCGTCACGATCAGACACAGTCCAGGGGACGACGAGTGCGTATGCGCATATTTCCCGCTAATTTCGTTAGCTATTCATATTTTTAGTAGCCGCTTCACTAATTGGGGGCATCGTTGTCTAGTGATTTTCTACGCCGGTGAATTTATGAAAAACTTGCTCTTCGTCACCGGCTTTGTCAGCGTCAATGTGGTAAATTATCCGACGGGAACTTACTCAAAAAAAAAACATTTAATAAAGGATATAGCTAGGTCATTATAGTTAACAGAACAATATTAAAAAAGAAAACGAGAAAATCTACAGCCTGTGACGGTCTTTTATGACGGATTGGCAACCCTAGATCATGCGTTCGTATTTAATAAACTATTAATCGATATGACATAATCGTCATTTGTCTAATGGACAGGTATTCTAACAAACATGTTGAGATAGGCCATTACTTATTATCTCACAACATCGGCATCGTTACGTCTTATAGAAGTCTACGGACGTCCATATAACTACTTATGTACTACGAGGTATGCCATCATAATTTTTTTTTTTTTTTTTCAATTAAACCATTTACAGGCACTTTTGAATTGTCAAGGAGTCGGTCAGTCAGAAATATGAAGCTAGTTGCCCATTCCAAAGCGTAGTAGGTACCTATGGAGAAGAACGGGCAAGAAACTCCATGGACACTCTTTTAAATAATAATGTTTTTACATATATCTTAGTTACATCGATTAATGTTGACACTATAAGTGAGAATGATGTACAAAAAACCGTACACGTTAAAAACGTCCAGAGTGCATCAAAACATAATAAAAACAATCCAGCTAATTAATTATTAAAATAAGCCGTGGCAGCTAAGAGATGACCAGTCCCAACTGACGGCGCCCGTTCACGAACATGACGCATGGATCAGCACCATTCAGCTCAACCATTTTGAAGGGAGCTAAATGATCCGACACACGCGCCACCGTCAGCGAGACATTTGAGTGAGCATGCCATACTATCAGCCGCCAAGGCACATTCAAGTCAATCTATGACATTACCCGGTAAATGGTAGCTCTATAGTACAAAGTACTCACATCTGTGCAATGCATCTATATAATAAAAAGGAGATTGAGTTTATATAATGCAAATAAATTCTTACTATCTTCAGCAGCTTCAACAGTGATTCGAATGTCAATTAATTAGTTGTGGTGTGGAGCAGGACCGGCATTAAGCCAGGCATTTTTATCAGTTATGTAATCCTCCAACCTATAATATGCCTGCCTGAATAGTGTGCGTTTGACAAAGGATTTGAATTTTGTCTCATTCAGTTGAAGTATGTGGGGAGGTATTTTATTATAACATTTTAGACAGTACCCCATGAAAGATGAGTCTACTTTAGCCAGTCTGAAACCTGGTTGAACTAATAGGTCCCGATTTCTAGTACTATAATTATGTCTTTCACCTCTTTTACTGTAAAGATGTAAATTTTTTCTTACGTACATGATGTTTTCATAGATGTATTGACAAGGTACAGTCATGATGTTAATATCCTTAAACAATTCCCTTAGAGAATCGCGCCTGCGGAGATTATATACGGCTCTGATGGCTCTTTTCTGCAGAATAAAAATAGACTCGATGTCTGCAGCCCGTCCCCAAAGTAAAATACCGTAAGACATGATACTATGAAAGTAACTAAAATAGACCAGCCTCGCGGTATCTACATCAGTAAATTGACGGATTTTTCTGACAGCGTAAGCTGCTGAACTTAGCCGTCCTGCTAGAGATGTTAAATGAGGACCCCATTGTAGCCTTGAGTCGAGCGTGATCCCCAAGAAAACCGTTTTATCGACGAATTCTAGCTTCTCTTGATTCAATACTATCTCACAATCACTACTCTTGACGTTTGGTAAAGAAAATCTTATACACTTAGTTTTATTTCCATTTAGTACTAAATTATTAGCCGTGAACCAATTTTGGACCAGCAGTAGGGCGTTATTTACGTCGTCAAAATTTGAAGCACGTCTATCTACCTTAAAAATTAAGGAAGTATCGTCAGCAAATAACACCATTTGTGGTTGATTTATTCATATTTGGTTGGTTGATAAATGGAGTAGGTCATTAATATGTACTAAAAAGAGGAAAGGACCCAATATCGAGCCTTGTGGAACACCCATTTTTACCTTTAAACCAAGTGAATTGACACCATTTATTTGAACTTGCTGTTGTCTATCATTTAAATAAGATTTTATTAAACTAAGCGCAAGTTTTCCAAGTCCGTAATGCTCAAGTTTCAAAAGCAGGGTTTCGTGATCGACGCAATCAAATGCCTTGGAGAGGTCACAAAAGATTCCTATGGCGTCTTGAGCCTCTTCCCACGCGTTAAAAATATGTTTTAATAAGGTAACACCAGCGTCGGTCGTACAACGCCCTTTGGTGAAACCATACTGTTGCTCGTGAAGGATTTTATTAGTATTAAAATGATTGAGCATCTGACTAAGCATTATCTTTTCAAAAACCTTGCTGAAAACCGGCAACACGGACACAGGTCTATAATTATTAGTGTCTTTACTGTCCCCGGATTTGAAAAGTGGTATTACCTTACTGTATTTCATTAGATCCGGGAAGACTCCTTGATCCACACACAAATTAAATACTAAGGCTAAGTAAGGTGCTATAGTTTCAATTATGGAGGTACAGACTTTAATAGACATTCCCCAAAGATCTTCGGTCAATTTGATCTTGATTTGCTTAAAAGATTTTATTACTGTTAAGGGGTTAATATGCTTAAATTTAAATTCAATCGGGCAGGCAGAAACATTCGCCCTCATTAAATCAAAAGCACGCGAGGGCGAAGAATTTAAGATTTCAGTGGTTTTTAGTGGGACACAAAGAAATTCACAAATTCCTGAGCAACTTTTTTGTTATCGCAAATGAGACCACGTGACGTCTCCAGTGTGTAATCAGAATTTTGCTTTTTGATCCTGTTCGTTTCATTATTGATAATTTTCCAAACCGTCTTTATTTTATTGTCTGCTGATTTTACCTTGTTGCTAATGTATAAGGCTTTAGCGGCCTTACAAGTGTTCTTAAAAATTTTTGAGTAAGAAGCAACATACTTATTAAAAGTTTCCGTGTTAATATAAGGCTTAAGGCCATACAGCTCGAAAAGTTTTTCCCTACTTTTCCTAAGTCCTTTAGTTGCCCAGTCACTAAATAAAAACTTAGGGCTGATACTTTTAGACTTCTTCTTAAAAATATTATTAAACTCGGTTTGAACTACCGAAAAGAATTCTGTATACAAACTATTAACATTATTCATTGTAAGGTCCTGATTACTTAACTTACAAATTAAAGAGCTTTTAAATTTATTTAAATTGACAAATGTTATTGGTCTGGATTGTATCTGCACTTTTTGTATCGCTATGTTGGACTCAAAAGTTACGGTTTGACCGCTGTGATCTGAAGGGAGATAATTAACGATAGCTTTATCTAAATAGTCGCAGCAACAAAATACATTATCAATACATGAAACAGAAGTTGTAGTTGTTCGGGTTGGTTCCAAAAACACATTTGACAAATTGAATGATTTAAACAAATTCAATAATCTACTGGTATTTGAATTATTTTCTAAAATATTAATGTTAAAGTCTCCACAGATAATAACTGATTTATTACCAGTTGCAAGTTTAGCCAAAACATCTTCCATTACTGACTCAAATATAGAGAAGTTTTGATAATTTGGGGGTCTGTAAACGCACACTATAACATGCTTATCTAGCTCAACACAAGACAGTTCAACGCTATGTTCAACCGATAGTTCAACTATGTCTTTACGAGCTTTTGATTTTATACAACGTTTAATTAGGATTAGTGAACCACCACGCAGCATTGATTTTCGGTTAAAACAACTGGCCACATTATAATTCTCGTAATTAATTAACATTTCAGAATCTTTTAACCAATGCTCAGTTATGCAAATAATGTCAAACATTGTTTTTTCTAAAAACAATTCAATTTCCAATTGTTTGGAGTTAAATCCTTTTTAATTCTCCATTGGGTTATTTTATGAACTATTTTGCGACGTCCAAGTTCCTTATTTCCTCATGGTTTATGTTATCGCTACGTAGCGGCAATTCTCGTGAGTTTTGTACGTTTTCCTTGTCATATGAAAAATGATAGTATTTTGTTAGCAGCTATTCGGTTAAAAGTCGACTTAGGTTCGAAAGTTCAAAAAAAATTGTGATGCGGTCAAAAACTAGGAAGGACCATTAGCTGCAAAAAGTTATTTTGACCAAGGGTATGCTTGAGAAGGTAAGGTAATATGAATAAGAATAAATTTATTTTGCTAAGTTTAAATTCATGTTGATTGAATTCCTAGACCTCATACTAGGGTTCCCCGTGTTTTGAGATCCAGGCTCTTTCGTTCCGTTAAGAACATATAAAACTTAAATTAGGCATAACAAAGACTGTATACATGGTGTGACTTGTGTCCGTTGTTGCATTATATCAACTCAATCTCCTTTTTATTATATACCATAGAGCTACCATTTACCGGGTAATGTCATAGATTGACTTGAATGTGCCCGGGCGGCTGATAGTATGTCATGCTCACTCAAATGTCTCGCTGACGGTGGCGCGTGTGTTGGATCATTTAGCTCCCTTCAAAATGGTTGAGCTGAATGGTGCTGATCCATACGTCATGTTCGTGAACCGGCGCCGTCAGTTGGGACTGGTCATCTCTTAGCTGCCACGGCTTATTTTATTCATTTATTTTTTTGAATTGTTTTTAATTATGTTTTGCTGCACTCTGAACGCTTTTAACGTGTACGGTTTTTGTACATCGTTCTCACCTATAGTGTTGTGTCGTTAATGATGTAACTAATATATTTGTAACAACAATTATTTAAGAGTGTCCATGGAGTTTCTTGCCCGTTCTTCTCTATCGGTACCTACTACGCTTTGGGATGGGCAACTAGCTTCATATTTCTGACTGACCGACTCATTGACAATTCAAAAGTGCCTGTAAATGGTTTAATTGAAATAAATGCTTTGAGTTTGAGTTTGTGTTGCTGCTGCAAGAAGTGAGTGCATAGTGGCCAACGTGTGTACTGTGAATTTTTATTAAAACTAAGAAACTTTCTGTCATATCGTAGTCCAGTGTAAGAAGCCAATTTGTTACCGGAAGCCAATTTGTTCTGCATTCTGTATATAGACCATTGAGTTTCGTTTATGTGTGTGTACCCATAAAACGTTTTTGACGATAGATGAAGGCAGGTCTGTGCCAGTATGGTCCTAGTGATCTGTTTATAACTGCTCTTTTAACGTCTCTTGCACAAGTTTTATTTGACTACATTTTGACGTTAACGTTTGGCTTTAACGCTATCAGAAAAGTTTTTTTTGTCTAGGCCTGTGTTGTATGTATTGTACTCATGATTGGGCAAATAAATGATTATGATTATCGAATCATCGGTGTGCGGGATAAAGCCAAGACTATGTAGTTGGGGTTTTGGAGTCACAACTGTTAAAACCTGTCTGTATGACTGAAACGATTGACCATTGACGTCTTCGCCTTATTGCATTCAGCCAGGAGCTAAACAAGACAAAAAAAAACCGGCCAAGTGTGTGTCGGGACATTGATTATATAGAAAAAAAAAACAAAAACTGTGGAAAACAAAGTTATTACTGCGATTGTAAACGAAATATTACATATCTATGGGATCCAACAATACCCCACACGCATATGTGCATTGTTTTTTTTCACCCTTTGATTACAATTATGTTTGGAGAGCGCAAATCCTCATTATTTGTTTTGTAATTTCAGTACACCACTGTTTAGCGGTGCACAAAATACAACTTCATTCCAATTTTACCCACTGCATTGCCAATGATCTGCGATTAAAATGGCCGTGTGTCATCCGAACGGACAGACTGAAGAAAAAATCCAACAGATTACTTCAAAACTTTTTACTGTTTATATTCCAAATGCTTTAAATACATATAATAAACGATCAGTCCGGCAAGGATGCAGAGGAAAACAGAAGAAATTCTTCTGACGGAAATGTATAGAGCAGTGTGACCCAATTCTTACTTAATGATTTAGGTCAGTCCTGCCGCGCAAAAATTTAACGGCCCGTTTAGTGCGAATGTGAAGAACCTGCTAAGTTGTACAGTTTAGGCAATTATACTGCGGTTCAAGGTAATTCATGATTTGGCCCATTCTAGCAGCGCAAAAACTTGACGGCACGTGTAGCGCGAAGGTGAAGCACCTGCTACATGAGTGGCTTAAACAACTTTGTCTGTTTGTTTAGGCTACCAATTTTAGGAGGTTCAGCGACTCATAGTGTAAACTCAAATATGTTAATTTAAAAACAAACTTTGACAGGAACGATTGCGTTTAAAAAGGCTCTTGCACACTGGTGCGACGCCACAGCGCAGCGCGACGTGTCGCGTGGCAATTCTGCGACATTATCGCGACGCCACACCAAACGACAATTTTGTATGGTGTAGCGGCGCCGGCGTCCGCTACATCAAGTAGCTACGCGACTTCACAAGAGAGTATACATGGTGATGCAGTCCCAGTTGAGCTAATAATTAGACGATATTTGTCAGAGGACGAAGGCAGGTCTGTGCGTGTTTGTTGAGCGTGGGGTCTAGGTTCGATTCCCCGGTCGGTCGACATAAGCCAACCTAACCTAAGTAGGTACCCTAGCTTGACCAAACACGCACGATCGCGTGCATCGGTGCCACACGGCACAATTGCACTAAATCCGTGAAACGGTAGTACGGACAACTTCGTTAGTTACTCTTCCAAAAACAAATCACATCCCAAACTCAAACGAACTAGAAGTGACGAACGGCAATCCAGTCAAAGCTGCAGATTTCAAAGAATGTCATACATATTATCGCATTTGTTTAGAACACGCACTCTTAGATATTGGCTTACGCAGTTACGTTGAAAAACTAAAACAGTGTTAACCATAATGACGATACGGAAATAAATCTAAAGAAATCGGAACTTTGGGCTAAATTATAATGGAAACTTCCTTATATTGGTTGAAGTAACGAAACACAAAATGACTTAAGAGGCTGACAACAGCTAAGGCGCGGTCACTGTCTGCATAGAAAAAAAGAGAAGCGCGATGACAACGCTACTAATACAATAAAAAAAACAATTATCTATTTACATAATATCTATTGATTCGCCCCAAAATGAAACATTATTATGTTAATATGTTGCTTGTACGTAGAATAATCTGACAAAAAATCTGAATGATTGCATGTAGTATGGTTTTTAATCGTCAAAATATTATTTTTGAGGTCTCTTCGTGTTTTTTTTTCTATGGTATAAAATAAGTTGTATATATCCTGATGAATATCATATGTTTTTTCTGATTTTGTTTACTGCAGTTGATCACATACTTTTATGCATTTTATAACTTGTGTTTTGGGTCCTGTAGTCCCCTTAAATGAATACTTTGCTAGCAGACCATGTGGTATTTAACTTAAAAGTAGGATATCTTTTCAGAAGTAAATGTTTCAATTTGAAACTTTCAAATCAGTTTTCCATCAATATTTCGGATCCTAAATTACATTAGCTTTGAGCTAAAACACCAAAGTGTGTCCGAAACAACAGGAAAATACTAGTGGAAATAGAGATATGAGGCCTTAGCCCAGCAGTGGGGTGATTGGCCTTAAGGGTCTTAAAAATAATACTAATTAGTTCACAAAACCGGCGAAGTTTAAAGCGATAAGTTTATAAGAACCCAATAGTTATTGTCTGTCATCACAATGATTGATGAAATATGTAGAACAATTTCTATACAATATTCAAGGAAATTCTTCTACGCGGTTGTCTGCGGCAGCCTTAAAGCAGCATCTGTCATGTTTTCAAGACAATATAACCTACTTACAGAAAGAAAATCTTTATCTGTTGTTTGGAGTCTAAATCGTTTTGAAACAGATTGCTAGTCCATTGCTTCATAAGTTTGATAAAAACTCTGCTCAACAATGTAAATGACGCAATGAATGTCAAAATCAAACAAATTAGTCGTAATCGTTTACGAAAATTTGTTGCGCAATGAGGGTTTTCTGAAATGATCTCCGATAGATGGCAGGACTGTAGCGGCAGGTCCAATGGACTGTCAAAATACATACGCGAATTGTAATTTTCTATATATTTTTTGGTTTATTTATTCTTAAAATCATTCCTTTCGGAATATCGTTGTTTAAAATGCCACAGTGTTGTGCAGTGCCTATGTGTGCAAATAAAACAGGAGGACATAAGTTCCCTACGAGAGATAAAACCCGATTAAAACAGTGGCTTGTAGGCATTCGCAGAGATAAATTTACTCCAACGAAAAATAATCCATAATAAAATCAATAACACTTCCAAATACAATAGAATTTCAATAATTTATGTTCAGTACCTACGATTCTGTGCTATTTGACAGCTGTTTGGACCTGACGCCTACGAAGCGCCGCCTAGTGGCAGATTTTTTTTCGAAAACCCTCATTATGTAGGCTGCTGATCCCTCAATCATGAAAAAAATAACATTCTTAAAATCTTCCTTTTATTTCCGACATTAATTAATTCTGTACGTTTCATCTTGTCTGCATAAAAATAAATAATTCAGGCCCTAGCTTTAAACCTTATTACTCTCAACATCATCATAATTTATTTATTTCGCGATATTATCAGTTTGGAAGTCAGTTCATAACTTAGCAAAATATCTGTGACTGGCTTACGGGATGCGTGCATTTTCCTCATATAGGAACGTAACGAGGATAAGAGTTATGGTTACTTCGAACTTGTTTCAAGTATCAGGTTCATTTATGTATTTGATATGTTGGGTTGGTTCGCGCAGGCAATCACTGTATACGAAAACATTGCCATATAAGCTGAGACACATAAGCACCAGCCCAAAGGTTTGGATTACTAGGTCCGGCCCGTATTGCCCAAACAGTTGGTATTAAAATCTATTAACAGTAACCGTGGAGTTTCTTGCCGGCTCTTCTCCATAAAAACGACCAACTGGAACCGTGCGCCTAGCTTCTAACGTTTCGTAAGTGCCCATGTAGGTTTTTTTTATTTTTTAAATTGGGTCATTTGAACCAACCATTTGGCTCCGCATGTTGGAGCGAGTCAGAGTGGTCGCACTAAGTTGCACTTGGAATTCCTAAGGGAATAGTTATAACAATGCGTAGGAGACCAGGCGACATAAATACACGCTGTTATCCTTTGTATTAAATTAACATTTATTGACTGTATCGCACTTAGTATAACTTTTACATAACACATAACATCACGCCTTGTTCCCCGAAAGGTTAGGCAGAGGTGTAACTTTTACATGACATTATATTATGGTTTTGTTGCAGACCTAGGGTGCATTCCGAACTAGACCATAAACGCTCACAGCACTCACATCAATAATTTGCGTTCCGGTTTAGATATCACAATTATGACAGCTGAGAGCTGTCAACAGAAAGACCGATTGGATATTTTTACTAAGTCATGGTCGGCGTTATCGCAAGATGGCGCGTGTCATGACGTTATCTATGACGATTCACTACACATCGTTATCGCGCTCACGCTATTTCGGAGCGGCTGTACGGCCGCTCAATTCGATTACAGCGCAATTGGGAATGCAGCTCTAGTCAAACCTAGTAAAGGTCGCGGGAATCCGTTGAATGCGTGAAACACTATTTTCGGTTTATAGTGATGATAACGACTGCATGGTTAAATAATGTTTATTATTATATCATTTATTTAACTAACATAGCTACTATGTTTCATTTATCTTTTATCTTAACCATGCATGATGTGACAATAAAATTCTTATATTAAGTGTTCAAAAAAATGCAAACCTGAGAACTATTGTTTCAATAAACCCATGTACAGTCCGCGAGGCCTAAGCTGAGCTTTGCATTCGTGTGAGTGATTACCAATCACACCAATGTAAATGTGATCGCGCGACGGACGCACAACGCCTCAGGCAGATTGTCCGATTGCCAAGCAAAGAAGCAATGAGTTAGATACGAAGAAACTTATTATTTTGAAAAAGGAGCCTCGCTTGTAATCACAGTATTACAATATCTTTTAATACAATTAATCGTGACAAATTTAAAAACTGATTTCATCATAGGCACTTGTGTCAATATCTATTTTGAATCACCAGTGAGGCTAGGTACCTACCTACCTGAATATTACCTCAGACCTACCTGAATATTTTAATCGCTTTTACTCCTTTAGAAAGTGTGAACCTGATCTGAACCTGCCTATAAGTATCAATATATTCACCATCCAACAAATCAATGAGGCTAAATCTAAACCAATATTATAATTGCGAAAGGAAGTTTGTAAAACTGCTGAACGGATTTGGATGCAATTTGGCACATAGATGGACCATGACCTGGGTAAGGACACATGCTACTTTTCATTCTGGATCGAAGTCGCGGCCAACGGCAAGTAGTTAATAACGCTCGTCAATATAAAAAAACATTCAAATAAAACAGAGAATCAGCTTTTTATGATAAAAAGCTACAAAATACCCCCTATTAAAACCTTTCATCATGCCATTCGGAACATGGATGTTAAAAATGAAGAACCGCACTGAATCGAGAAGGCTCTAGCCAACCAAAAATAACCCAGTTCCTTCCCTCACTGCACTGGCATTTTTATTTATTAGTCTGCTGACCAGCTTAGTTCTTGGAGAGCAATGTGAATGTCAAAAGAACAATAGATTATTACATATTGCAGCATGGTTCATTTAATTATCATCTACAGACGTCGCCGGTTTGTCGAGTGCCAGTGATTCATTCAACGTAATTACCACCAATGATAATAATATTAAGTAATAATCCAAAAGCCATAACAGTTTGATCCACTGAGATCTTGAATGCGACTACAGGACGACAATATAATGAAGAAGATTTCCCTAAAATCCCATTCAATATTCACATGAGCGGAATGAAGCGCAAAGTAAAGAAAAGCAGTGTGTTACACGAAATCCTGCAGTGCGAAACTGCGAATACCTTGACTGATGTGAATTGGCCTCACACGTCTAAATGGGCAAAGTTGATTGAATAACTGTGTAGCCAAACTAGCAAACTGAAGAGATGTAATCAAAGATGAACAAGACGGCGATACGATGGAAGATGTATAAAAAGACGAGTACTTAGTTGCAAAAAAATAAAACGATGAGGAGGATAATAAAAGAGCTAGAGGAAATGCTCAAATATGCGAAATCGATGTTAGGAATGCAGTATTTAATTAATAGCATGAATAATCTGTCAATGATGTTAAATGATTCAATAAAACATTGATGGAAGACGACACTATCTGGCTACTTTATGGTCGATTCAATTACTTGTAAGTCTCAGACATGCAATCTGTCGCAATTCATGCGCTGTTGACCTTTACTCTGCGCATATCGTGGTAATATACAATGTAGACATAACTCCTGATGGTAATTATGGTTTCATTTGTAAACAATAAACGAGGTGATAGTTTTTAACGATTCTTTCACTGTACCTGCACGCGTAGCTTCAGGTGGTCATCCACCAGACAAACAAGTTTCGTCGCTGGAAGAATAGACATTTAGTCAATTCGTCCGTCGAGAAATCCGGTCATGCCATGCGAGCTGCTAGACTTGAACAGCGGTGACTCATAAAATTGAATAGCTATTTGATCTACTGATCGGTAGTTTTATTTAGTGCTGAGTTACATTTTTCATGCTAAGTACTTGATAAAATTGCCTTCTATATTTGGATACCATGAAGGCGGTAAGGAGTCAACAATCCTTCAAAGGATTGTCTGCTTAAGTCAGAAATAGCATCACATCGGAATCAGAGATTACCATCTTAGTAAACAAATAGGGGTGATGTCAATTTTTGTATTTTTATCTCAAAAAAATGTTTGTTTCCAAATTGTGCAAACAATATTACAAAAAATTAAAAAGCATCATCATACTAGCGCCGTACATTGTCCGTGCCGCGCGACAAGGACGGGAATAATCCCTTCCAAAATCTTTTAAAGCGTGTATCTTCTTCTTATTTACATTGATTTAACAGTTTTTTTTATTATCTCATTTTTACTATGCCTTCTTTGAAATAACATTATTTTTTCGAACATTTTTAATATTAGTCATCCTCCCTATTCAACAAATAAGTTATAATATCAATAAAATGTAAGCGGAGACTGAGATATCACAAAAAAAAATATTTTCATAAGATACCAAAAATACCGCAACATGTAAAAGTACACGGGAATAAAGACGCCTACGATCGTCTACGAATGACGTCAGCAAGTAGAACCACGTCATACATCTCCCGATGACGTCAAAGGCGCTTGTTAAAGCTCCCGGCCCTTATTGATCCGAGATTATGAAGTTCGGAATGTCTACGTAATTAAAATAAACTAAAGTGGAGTCTGTAAATGGGGTCTGATATTTAAGCTCGTTAAAAGTAATGGCGAAAAAAATAAAAGCTGATTGAAAACGTCAGAGAACTTTGGCTGGCGCGCCTTAGGTTTGTAATATTGCGGTGTTATTTAATTCCAAGAGTATGCATATTTTGCTTGCCCAGTTCTTTGAACGTTTTGAAAAATAACATAAAAGTGACGAAAGCGTAGGTACAAAAAACTAAACAATAAATAAATGACATACAATCTATTACTCGAACATTTATCTAACAATTAATGACAAGGTAAACACTTGTGTAATTCGCGGCGTACGGCTTTAGGACTGATTAAATTGTTTTATCGTTTCTTCTTCAATGGCCATGGCTTTAAGATTATACAAGCAGCGATGCTAGATTGTAATACATAATACTTAAAAGCAGGCCTAAAGGAAAGTCGCCAATCGTAAATAAATATGTTTTTTAAAGAAATTGTCAAGACTGTTTTTTTTTCACTTCAAGAACCAAACATCAGTGTAGCCTAGCTCTTATGCTAGGAGTTTCTGTATCACAAGAGCTAACTCAAAAATAATATAAGGTTACATATTTATTATTTTACATGATATTTGCAAGTATTTTGTGGAACACAATAAGAAGCTCCCTAGCGCGATCTTGGAAGAGGGGCTCATCAGCTCATGGCTAAATGAGTCCACGCATAGGAGCAACCTTCATCGTTGGACCTATCCGTCATACAATCAAAAGACATGTACATCTAAACTGCGTGCGATGAAGTGTGTTAAAAAAAAATTGTGTTCAAATAGTTCAAACAATATTATAATAAGTGTAAAAAATAAAAAATAGCCAAGTTATAAAAGTTTTAAAGTACGGCGGTAGTACGGCTTCCTCATCTTTCTGACTGTCCGACCCCTTGACAATTCAAAAGTGCCTGTAATGGTTTATTTGAAATAAATAATTTGAGTTTGAGTTTGAAGTGTTAGACAAGGACAGTACTAACGTAGAATGACGTCACAACTGTAACTTCATACTAGCGATAGCGCCATAGCATTGTCCGAACAGATTTCGATGAATTTTTGCGCACAAATAGACCCTGATTTGGGTTAGGAGTTAGGGCATAGGACTTTTATGCCGGTAGTACGTTCCCTTAGGATGATTTTCAAGAAGCTGCAGGCTAATGCCTGTATTTAATAAAAGTTAAAGGATAAGGCTTATTTTCGAAGACGGACAAGCTAGGAATGTTGGAGTAAAGGAAGACGGGCTAGCACTTTAAGAACTCCACGAATTCAAACTCAAAGCATTTATTTCAATCAAACCATTTACAGGCACTTTTGAATTGTCAAAGAGCCGGTCAGTTAGTCAGAAAGTTGAAGCTAGTTGCTCCACGTGGGCTGGTCGCAAGAACTGGTTCTTGGAATCTGGTAGATATTGTACGCCGGCCACAATATGTCAGCTTGAATTTGCGAGGGGAACGAAAGCCTCCGAATACTTTGTGCCTAAAAAGGTTTTTTAACCTATTTTTTTAAACAATATTAAAAAAATGTCAATTGGCTGATTTCAGTTGCTAACTCATTGAGTGAGATTAAATCAACGTATGAAGGAAAATGTACAATACTAGGGTACTTATAAAAAAATGTATGTTAGGCTAGGTGACAATTAAAGCCATGTTGAAGCAAAAAATGGGGTTTTGTCATTTTGTGCCGGCCGGGGTTATCTTTTACCAGCTCCTGAACTAATTTATCACAATATCAGCCTATTTTAAAAGTATTTAAACTCAAACTCAAATCATTTATTTCAATTAAACCATTTACAGGCACTTTTGAATTGTCAAGGAATCGGTCAGTCAGAAATATGAAGCTAGTTGCCCATTCCAAAGCGCAGTAGGTCACTATGGAGAAGAACGGGCAAGAAACTCCATGGACTTAAACATCCATCCATATCCATTACCTACAGCTTTGTTCTATGTTTGGAGTCGGAACGATAAAAAAAAACAAATAGTGGCTAACTTGAAGGTATTAAGGTTCCCGCAAACCAGCGCGACATAAAGGCACCGCTCGTCGCGCAACACGCGGTGTCTTTGTGTAGGGCTGTCGCGTCGCGCCAGTGTGTACGAGCCTTTATATGTGTAAAAATATGGCTGAGTTAACCGAAATAACTATCGGCTAAGACAAGTCACAATGCCCTACCAACCTCTTTCGACGAAGCGAAATCTAACGAGAATGAATTCGAAATGCTAGGTATGATTATTACGAGTACTAAGCTAGGAAAACAGATATTGCCATGCGATAGCCTGCACACAGATACCGGAATATGAATTGAGGAAAATAATGCTAATACGTACTTTTAACTTAAAAAATCAACCGACTTCTAATATATGACTTTAATTACGGAATTCAGTGTCTCTGGTTTGGTATTTTCGTTTTTTGTCACCGACTTCCGAAATTCAATTATTTTTTACTTCTTTTTGGAATTCGGTTGTATTTTTTTGTTGTAACAGGTTTTGTTTTACACTTTTTTGTTGTGGTACTTACCCCACACAAATTCGTTTACCTTCACTTGTTAAGTAAATAACTGTGACAGGAACTTAATAGAACATCATCAACACACTAAGTGGAAAAAATACGTATTTTGGAAACTAACTCAAAACCACTCTTCAGAACTTGACCAAATGTATATGGGACTACTCGACAAGTAGGTATACCCTTTTCAAACAGAAGAAAAAAATAACAAATCGGTTTATAAATGACGGAGTTCTGAGGTAACAAACATAAAAAATACAACCGAATTGAGAACCTCCTCCTTTTTGTGAAGTCGGTTAAAAAGGAAGTTCAAAGGCTACGACTTTAATTTGACCAGGCTACGGCATCTTGATTCTGTAAAAATCTCACCGTGAGGACTTGCGTGGATTGAGCTGTCAGTGTCATCCCGTCTTGGTCAACCCCTAGCATCAGTGGCACTGACAGCTCACTCCACGCTCACTTCACCTAAGTTTTCACGGTGAGATGGTTACAGAAAAGCAGAATAGCACGACAGATAAGTTAAACAAGAAAACATAAATCACCTAGCATTAAGAGCACGTAATATGGATTTCGTGACGAACAACAGTTTTGATAAGAAAGAAATGCTTAGACGTGACGATAATTAATATTCCAGGATTATCCTTATTGGATGGCAGCTTGAGTTTTTTGGGTAAATGTAAAGAGAAAAGAAGTTTGAAAACGTTTGGAGGAATTGATGAAGTTCAGAGAGAGACGTGGTGCTGGGGCGAGTTTGTTGCGCAACTTCTTTCCTGCATTAATACCAGGGGAAGTGAAGCGTGGGCATTGTGGGGTCTGTTTGAACACCAAAGGGAAGAACGCTTTCAACTCTCAGCCCAATTTGAACAATGCGTTCTGCTAAGAGGTATGACTCAAACAGATTTCTTAAACTTTACAAAAACTACAAATAAATGAAGTGGACTTTAATTCGTGATCTTGGTGTTATCCTTGATTCTAAGCGTTGCTTAGACCTACACATAGGAAATATTGTTAATAAAGCTTATCAACTATATAGATTCGTAATGCGATCAACAGCCGATTTTAAAAATACTTCTTCCTATATTTGCTTGTACAAGTCTCTAGTACGCCCTCAACTGGAGTATGCCGTGTCCGTCTGGAGTCCATACTACAAAAAGTACGTTGAAATGATTGAGTGTGTTCAGCACAAATTCCTGCGTACCATGCATTATAGATGCTTCCATGGAAATTATTTGTCATACCAAGATCTGCTTGGAAAGTATAAGCTCGCAACACTTGATAATTTATATAATAATGTTAGAAATAAATTTGATTGCATTGAATTGTCCAATATGTTATGTTAAGCGGTTGCCAGGACAGTCGACAAGCGAATGGTGCGCGCTGGCAGACTATTTTCAGTAGGCACTTGTAAGTCTAACTCTGGCATGCGTTCCCCTGTTCGCAGAATGCTTATATATTCCTATACTTAATAGGACTTTTGAAGATGTAGACATTTTTGCATGTGCTCCCTTATATGTTCAAAAATCTTATTCTTAAGGAGCTTTCTTGAATATTCATTACATATTTTTCTTTTTCGTGCCATTTCTTGAGTATTATATACAAATAGATAATTTAATTAATTGTTAACTTATGGATTATTTTAATATTTTAACTGCATCCTATACGAGTAGTTAATCTGTGAACAGCGTTGTGGGCTGCAATATTGTCTTTAAGATTTGTGTATTTTTTTTTCTATGTTTTATATTGTAGCTGTTTATTGTTCCTTTTGAATAAAAAAAAAATAAAAAAAATCAAATTAAAATACCGTCGGCAATCAGACGGCGAAAGGATAGCCCGCGAAATTAAAAGTTTCTTACGTTTTTGATTAATTGAATGTCTTTTTCAATAGGATTATATGAATTTAGTGGGTTTTATTGATAATTTTAATTATTACAATTCTGTAAATACACACTTGCTTCAACATACAATCTGACACTAATCTGTAATATGAAAAAAATCTTAGAAAATTTGAAGTTTGCGAGCTAATCCGGCGCTTCCCCCATATGGGCGAATGTCACCAATTAAACTGAATGCGTTGAGCACATCTAAAACGCGTTCAAGAGCTGTTAGTGCCAAAATTGTTATGGAATATGACAGTGACAGCTCTGGAACTGGGTTTAAAAGTGAATAGAGCGTTCATTTCATTGGTGAAATCGGCACTTAGTGTGGACAATAAAAGATAGCAGTAGGTACATGAACAAGTGATTGCGCTAGAAAATAGCCCTTATTACAATGCACAGTGGATGCCTTACTGCCACTGGTACTGCATACAAATGACCGCTTATTAGTTTTATTCACAATTCTGAATTTATAAGCGAGCACATTGTATGCGTGTATGATGAGTTATAATTTAAGCCTACACGCTATACTTTGTTGAATGCAACGAGGATTTATGGCCAGATAAATTGGCAAACGACATTAATTTATGTGGAGTTGGTAGCACAATGAAAAGGAAGAAATAGTGAGTGGATATTTTGATGTCGCAGGTTTCGCGCAGAGTGTACCAAACTGCACCTGGTTGCCAACGATTCGTTGATACAGTACGTTTGACCTGAGTACAAGTCCTGAGCCAACCGCAGAGATGACACACTTCTTCTATAATAAATTCTGGTACCAAACATTCGTATCGATCGCATAAAAATAAATCAAATTAATAGTAGATTATTGCATCGAGCACAAAGTCACGAGGGCAATATAAATTACTTAAGGCGAGGTGCATAATCTGCTTTTCTTTAAACTATTACCTATAGGAATAGTAGATAAAAGAAACTCATATCAAACAGTTAAAATAGAAGTTTAATTATTGAAATTAAAAGTTATACTTGAGCAATTATTAAACGTAAGGTTAAGAGTTATGTTGGGCAAATTTATATTTAAATTTGGAACAAGTAGGCTAGAAACGAATAATACGTACGTAAAAAAAAAGTATTGATATCGGCTGGCTGAATACAGCTAATCCATTGAATTGGCACCTTTTGGTGCGATTTAAAAAAAACTGTGCAATAATGATATTTCATACATTTTTATTGCTCTAGAGCATTAAAGACTCGCTTTGTACTGAGTTTTTAGTGTGATTGTGATGAAATTAAAGCATAGTTGGAAGAAAAATTCATTTATTTCAGGTACCACAGACCCATATTAGAAAATAATAAAAAAGAATACAAAACCACACAAAAATAATAACAAAACGAATTTACAACATTACAGTAGTGTCTTACGTGCCACACTGTATGTAACTTGCCTGTCACAGCAGTGTCGCACATAGGGACAGTCCAACCTATCGGCTTCATATGCCACTACACACAGACATTCACAAAAATAATCATGCTAATTTCATTAGGTGCTGCCAGATGAGGAATTCAAAAATGTGGTAGGAGTATTTGTTAAACGCGGATTTTCTAAAAAAACTCGGGATGTCTTATTTTAGCATGTACTTACATCGATTTTACACTCGAACTTTTTGCGCTTAAAGATGTTTTTATTTTCATAATCGTACAAGGCCAAGGAATTAAATATTTCAATAAAAAACGAAATGTCAAATCAGTAACTAATCTCTCAAGTGAGACTAGTTGGAAAAGTAGAAACTTTCGAAGAGCCTTCTATCTGCCTATCAATCAAATGGTCAAAATGATACTTCTTGTTATATGTTTGGGGATGGCAAAGGTGTCTTTGCCCGAGTTTGCCCATACATCCAAGTAAAAAAAAAACGAGTTTGTTTAGGTTATTTTTTTCTATAGTTTGAGCAAGATTCGAAAAAGAGCGGAATCTGGAAACTCTAACGGATAGTGGACCCAATGTCCAAAAAAACGGGTAAAAAGCGGAAAAGCGGTGTATTTAGCAACTGATTTGTGTTGTCAAAGGAAACTATGTCCAAGTCCAAGTGGACAAGAATCACCTCAAGACGTATCTTATTCCCCTGGCAACGACCCGAGATTATTGACAAAGACTTATTATGATGAGGAAAATAAATGAGTTACGCACACAAGGGGATATCTAGTAATAACCATTACAGGTAAATTCAACAACAAATCTAACAGTTAAAAATTATATGAGTGAACTGTGTAACAAAATTTGATCAATAATTTGTTTTAAGCCAGGTACAGGTAGTTTAGTACCCTTTTTCACTAACACTAAGGTGTGCCTAAATGAAGGCGCACTGTTCGATTTTCAATGCTGAAAATCCACGGAATAGTAAAAAAGAGTGAAAATCCAATGTGGAATAATATTTAGGTATTACATTTACGTGTAGCTTAGTTTTAATGAAAACGGTTACTGTGCGAATAAGCAAGTACCTAATCTAGGGTTCAAATGAAAATTAGGGTGACTCCCTTTGAACAATTTGAAGTTGGTGTGATAATGTTTCGGTTGCATGTTCAGACTACTTGAAATAAATAAGTTTTACTGCAAGGGCTTGTAACCCTATCTTTAGCAAACAGAAAATGGGGTCTAAAATTAGATGGGGAGTTAAAATGAGAAAATATTATTAGTATGCATATATTTCTGACATAAAATGAGAAAAGAAGGAATATGAATGATAGTGACGTAAGTTTTCAGTAGATAATTTGTACTTGGTTACCTTATTATTTTGCTTTAATTACAAAGTGAAAGAAGTTTAAGTTTCCCAAATATAATTTAAAAAAAAATATTTAAATAATATTTTCTAATTCTCTATCACAGTGGTGACAAT
Source organism: Dasypolia templi (assembly GCA_963555695.1). Lineage (NCBI taxonomy): Eukaryota > Metazoa > Arthropoda > Insecta > Lepidoptera > Noctuidae > Dasypolia > Dasypolia templi. Next base: position 2,135,559 of record OY743137.1, on the reverse strand, counting down.
ACAGCACCAGTCTTCAATCAAATGACGGATAAATTGAACAAAAACATACCTAAAAAGTGAATTTAGTTTTTTATCATCTCCTCGATTTCTTCCAAAACCATTTTTGCTAACATGGTTGGACTTTTTTAAGCATTTTGTGAGTACAGTCACAAAGTCTACTTCAAGCTACCACTCGATGTTCGCGGGATTGCGGCCGAAGACTAACTGCTATAGCTTTGCCACCAAATAGTTAGGTCACGGATCCTAGCCCAAGAGATAATAAGTCACCCACACGAGGCCTCGTGTCACAACAAATATAGGGAAAACCGAAATTGCTGTAAAGATTGATTGTTGTGTGATTTTTTTTATCCCACATTGATTAGTCGAGGCTTTCTACTGCTCCGCATTTTGTGCATGTGTCTGTGGGTGCACATATTACCTAAGCGCAAGAGAACTGAGTGAGACAGGTTGAAAGTTTATCTTTGTATTGTTCAAACAACAATTTTTTCAAATTTTTCATCACACAACAATAATGTGCAAACACAACAATTTTATTTGATTGATTAGTTTAAACTTATCACCAAAAAATGAAAAAATTATGAAATTATTTATGTTTTACCCCGAATTTGAGTCCTTAGTCGATCAAAGTTTAAGGTTACCTACTTGTTTTATCTATTGACCTGTGATGCCAATTTGTAATATATACACTTGCATTATTTTTATTTATATTAATAATTTACTTTTATAAGCTTACTACTTAGCTGACCCCGCAAAAGTTGTTCTGTTTTTTAATTTTTAAATAGTTGTTGGCCAATTCTCAGACCTACCCAATATGCACACAAAATTTTATACAAATCGGTCCCGCCGTTTCGGAGGAGTTTGGTAACAAACATTGCAACACGAGAATTTTATATATTAACTAGCTGAACCCGCAAACGTTGTTTTGCTTCTTTTTTTTATTTTTTTTGAAAAATAGATGTTGGCCGATTCTCAGACCTACCCGATATGCACACAAAATTTCATCAAAATCGGTCAAGCCGTTTCGGAGGAGTATGGCAACGAAAACTGTGACACGAGAATTTTATATATTAGAAAGATATTTTATATTTTAAGATTACATAAGGGTAAACAATGAATTATTAAAACAACTTAGACAACATGACATAACATCACGCCTTGTTTCCAACGAAGGGATGGACAGAGGTATACCTATAGTACACCCACATTTCGCCAATAACATAGATACTTATAGTAATTTTACAAGTACATGCTCGAATTTCTGAACTCCTGACAACCAAACTAGGACGTGTCCTGTATCAAGTGTCAGCATTCCTCCAATGAGGAACAATGAATGTGAGCTATGAAAATAATATAATTTTAATAATTTAAGGCTCTTTTGTTTTTCAGTTAATTTACGTTGTCCTACTGCTGGGCAAAGGTCTCGCCCATATTTTTTCACTTTTCTTTATGCGCCTTCTCCGTCTCTCTCCAAAAATGAATATCTTAGATAAAATAATAATTCTAAGAATTTAATCCTAATTACGAGTTTTATCTCTGCTATATGTGTGGAGAAGTTTATGTAGTGTAAGGGTGAGTGCAGTGTGAGAATGTGTATGTGTGTGAGTTGAATGGTAGCAGATGTGTGCTTTAAGGTGACCTTATATAATCATCAACATTTAGCCTTTTCCTTAATTCAGAGATCTTTCTAGGGTTTAGCAGACATGTGACGTAATTTATTCTAATTTATAAACATTACAATGCTTAAATTGCTTTATTCACTTGTTACTCTGCAGGGTATTGAACTGACTTGACTCTACTTGTATAATATCATTCTGAATTATGTTTATGACATTGATGACATCTACTGATATCTACTGATATGTAAGATGAATAATTAACATCAATGCTCTCTAATTAGAAAGAAACATATCAAGTAGCTATTTAGGTATATTATATCAATTAATTAAATAAGTTATTCATTATCAGACTTTGGCCTTTTTCGCTTTCAATTTTTTTTCCTATCAAGTATATTCTGTGAAAAACGAAGAATATGCTTGATAGTATAAATAGCTATATGCAAATATAAAAACAAATGACATTCTTTCAAATTAAACTGAGATTTTGACAGTCAAAAAGCATGTGCTGATTATATACTTTTGAACATCAAAATTACATAAGGCAGTAGCTGTGAAAAAATAGGGGCGCAACAAACTCCCATATAGTATAATAATAAATTCAACTTTTTTGTGATGAACAATGTCAGTACACTCAATAGCTTAAAAACACAATTTTATAATGCTCTGCTGGGTTGCTTGGATTGTACCTATGCAATAATTTACTATTTTATGTTTCCACATCACATAAACCTGTAGTGAACTTAATAAGTAAACTCTTACTATTGCCACCCACACTGAGTGCCACAAATAGCCTGAGATATTTTACTAACATTTTTACAGTTTACAACAAGGTAGGTTTTAAATATTTCGTAGATTCAAAGAAAGAAAGAAAGAAAATATTTTATTTGGGACATGCACAGGGAATACAAATAGTAACAGAAAAAAAATTAAATTAAAAATAAACAAAAAAATTGTAAAATAACAGAAAAACAACAAAAAACAATAAAAAAAACCTGTACGAGGCCAAAAAGGCTCTCTCAGCATAATGCTGCGATATTTAAAAATTAAATAATGCAGCGCTGATATTCTGACAGGGCCCGAACAACGGTTGGTTATGCGATTCAAGGGACATATGTATAATAAATTGTGGACTTAATGCTTACTCAGCTTTTTAAAATAAATATTACAGGATATTAGAAAATATTGCTATTCTTATAACAGAATTAGATATAAGAAACCAAAAATATGAACATTTGCATGCTACACAACTTCATCTCAGTATAACATTACCATTTTCAATTAAATAGAAAAAGTTCATGAATAACATTTAAATCCATATAACTATACCCATATTTTTTTTGTTTTGTTTAAAAGGGAAAGCTGAATCCATTACCCACGAAAATGATGGACAGGCTCCATGTCACTACAGACATTCCAACAAATATGAAACATATTTGTAAAATTATGCATGAAATGCAATGTGGGTATGTCATTTCTGAAAATAAATGAGGTCATGCAACTAATGTGAAAATGTTTCTGTCACTTGTTTAAAATCACACTCTACCTTGTAAATCAATAACTTTTTGCTTGAATTACATTAATTGCATTTAATTTTTTTTTTGTTTCCAGTTTTTTTTTATACTTAACATTTTAAGGAATCACAAAGAAAAGTTCGTGAGGATAATATAGAAACTTGTTGCAAGTTTCTGTTTTGTTAACTTCAGAATTTCATAAGTGTAAAAATTATTGAATAAGGCTTCAAACTATTAAAAAAGTGGTTTTCGCTGTATTATTTTTCCTAATAAGTTCAACTATGGTAAATAATTATGCTTTATCTAGTAGTTGAGGTAGGCATCAAAAGTGATTTATGTATATAAATGTACATTCTTACCCTAAAATTGTATCTCTGTGATCTTCATTTATTTAAGTTTAAAGTTTTATCTTGGCACCAAGTAACAATGCTACCGGAACATCTGAACTTCACTCACATAATGTTCTACAATAATGAGTCCTGTATACATGAATTTGTTAAAAAGCTTTTTCAAGCCAATAGCCATGTAAATTGAATGAAGAAGTTTTAAGGAGGGTAGATTTAGAATTCTAATAAATTGACATTTAGTTTATGATTTTGATCACAGATTCAAAACATCATCAACTATACTAAACCTCATATATTCAGATAGCTTATTTAAATAACCATTTTATAGACGTAGGGATTGTCGAGCTACGATGCGCAGTTTCTGAGATATCGTAGTTTTAGTGAACGCGGGTAAGTCGCGCGATTTATCGCGCGCGGTATTACGTACGTTTAATCGTGTAATAAAATCGCGTTACGGTCAAGGGTATACTGTGTCAAAACTCAAGCCTGTCAAACTTTGACATTCACTAGAAATGAAATCTGTGATGATATAAAAATATTATGTAATTTGACTTTTATTTAGAGAAAAAGAATGCATTTGCAAATGAAATTACTTCTGATAAAGTGGGTAGGTATCAGGTTGGTATTTAGTGTCTAGAATAGGTTTTAGACTTTAGAGATTATGACCATAGTTATCAGAAATGTAAATAAATATGTGCACACGCACAGTGAGTGTTTAGGTATATCAACGAGTCAACGAATCTATATGCTAAAAATAGATCAAGGAAGAGTAAAGTGTTGACAAACGATTTAAAGGCAGTGCGAAGAGGCAAAGTAGAGATTAGTGTTGAATGACTGTTTGAATGAATTGAAACTAAAACATGGAAATAACTAAACGTACATCGAAAGCAGAGTTTATATATTTCCACAGTGTGCCAGCTTTTAGGATAAAAATAGAACATTACACTCAACCACCCAGCTAACTAGAACATTGAAAAGCATCACAATTACTGGCTGAAAATGCACCAAAATTGATGAAACTAGGCTGAATGATCAGTTTCCTTTGCTTTTAAAACTTGTATGTGCAAACACTATGTGCAATGACGGCTGCGGATCGCCAGAAACAAAAATGTATGGCATATTACATGCATGTCGTACAGTTTACCTCCGCCGATGTCCATGGCAAGGTACGAATAGGCCGCGGCCGCGGACACTTCACAGCGGTCCTTCCGCACGCGAAAATATCAAAACGCACATTTATATTAACTTCGTCATAACTCGTTTCGTTTTAAAACATAACACTTCCCACTTTCAGAGTGTACTTTCATGAACTTTGAACGCACTAAATCTCACTTTTTAACTGAATACCGATCAACTGATTTGCAAACACACACGATGTACTTCACAAATTGTAAACTATAGACGTACCTCCAGCATGAATGATCCTATAATAATAACTGTGAACTGTTTCTTCGCTCTCGCTCGTCCAAGGAACTAGTTATCAAGGTCTCTCGTCTCGACGCTGAGTACTTCCAAGAATTGTCACAGACTAAGTCGCGAACTCTAACACTGTATTGTTAACGCGCGGCACTAATTTTAATAACTACGGTTAATTAATTTAGTTAAAAATATTCAGGTATCAAACGTATCGTGAAGTAACACTACTCCGTCCGGTTAGTGAACGTCAAAAACTAATGATAAATCTCAGATGTGTGCGTGGCGATCCGACATCACACTAGCAACGACTGCCGGCGATTGGCCGCGAACTGTCACATGGCGGCCGTGTGACGTACGCGGACATGGCGCATGCGTATGGTGAATTATAAACTTTATTTCGCGAGTGCGAGCGAGAAAGAGATATCGGTCGTACTATTCAGTCGCCACTGACAAGTGACGGACTATCAGTGGTGTATGAACTCCCGCCAAAATTAAAACAATATTATTTCAATGCAAATGTTGCTAAAATTAATTACTGTTGCAATCTAGGAAAGAGGACATTTATCAAGCGATCAGTTTTATAAGGCTACATAGTCATATAGAAGATGGAACAACAGAGAGATACTAACACAGGTTACCGTGTATCGCGAACCGCAAAAATTTACTGGACAAATACATACGAGTATTATTTACTTGTCCTCTCCTGGTGTATTTGTCCGGTTAGTCGACGTTATTGTATGATCTGGCCTGCATCATGCGTTATAATTTTTAGCTTATAAATAGTACCTATGTTTAATAAATAGGTACTGAACCTAATAATCGTTCAGCAGATTTACGAAAGCATGCTTCTGCCAGACATCCCTTGGATGCAATCATAAACAATACAAAAATACGAATGTCTAATACCTACGCGGTACTACAGTTGAAATGAACACACCTTTTCATTAGCATTACCTACCTAATTTACTAGCTATCTAATTATGTACTCAACACAATATCAGTAGGTACAGACTTCTTGAAGACAGACCTTTTGATTTCGAATTTCCGTTTCGTTATAAAACCGGTAATTGTCAAATGAGATACTGTAAACGTACCTACGTATCGATCAAAATATATGCTACAATATCACTTTTTAACCCCCGAGGCAAAAATAGGAGACTCGGATACCTGGCAACTCGACCCACAGATCACGCCCTCAATAATTCGCTGCATCCTGCATTTGAAAAACTGCGCTCTCGTCGTTATCAGAATGTCATTCATGTTACCTCTCATAATTTTATAACCGCATTTTTCTAGATATGGCCCAAAAAATATAGAATAGTAAACCAGCATCTATTAGAAATAAAGTGTCTGGGATCCTGTAAGAGGTTGGATGTTACTACAACATCACTAACTTTACTACTGATAAACAGAGGTATGACGATTCCGTCTTGCAAATTAAACACATATGATTTTTGTGTTTAAATATCTAAAATTGTAATGACCCGCAGTGCTATTCTGTAACCATCTCACCGTGAAAACTTAGGTGATGTGAGCGTAGAGTGAGCTGTCAGTGCCACTTATGCTAGGGATTGACCAAGACGGGATGACACTGTCAGCTCACTACCTCACGTAGAGATTTTCACAGAATTGAAGATGTTTACTTAACTGATATATTTTAAATTGTTTTTTTATAATGTAGTCTTTTGACATGCCATATTAATCAAATTGTAATTGCTTGTTTATGTTATTTTTGTACGCCATACATTGGCAAAAAAATTTTAGACATTATAGGTACTAAGTATCTGTAATCATACCTATGTTTAACAAAAAAAAAAAAAAAAAAAATTGGTGATTTGGGGATTCAACGCCCTGAACCATTGGAGGGTCCAGGCGTAACATTACCGGAATCAAAAATAACCTGTACATATATTTTTTTAAAGGGAATAGTCAGTCCCTGTAAAACTAAATTGAATGAAAGATGAGTCAGTCACTTTAATGTAATGTTACGACTGCTACAAGTCCAATCACGTGAAACACAATATCTATTTCCGAGTTTCACAGACCTCCCAGAAGCTGGTCTTCCGGCAGCGCCCAAGAGTCCTGAAAAGAACACAGAATACCTGGACTCCTCAAAAATAACCTGCTCCCCCCTTCTCAAGTCTTCAGGACATAACAAATGTATCAAGAAATTCTAGAAAGTCCTTAGAGAATGAATGTATCATAATAAATGATTCAGAGAAGATTGAGTCTAATAGCCCTAAGAATATTTTGCTGAATCACTTGATAGCGAAGAAGGAGAAGGAGAATTTTGTACGTTACGACGATAAAGTCACTATTATTCAAAATAAAAATATTTTATTTTACTTATACCTACATGGGCACTTATCAAACGTCAGAATCTAGGTGCACGGTGCCAATTGGTCGATTCCTATGGAGAAGAGCCGGCAAGAAACTCCATGGTTACTCTTTTAAAAATATTTGTGTTTTACAATGTTTTCTAATTACAGTGTTAATGGGTATGGGAGGACAGTGTAGGCCTGTCAACAAGTACCATATGTTTAACAAATAGACTATGGTATATAAATTTACAATATACAAGGCCTACAACGTTCTCACATTTACAAAAAATAAAATAAATCTAAGAAAGTAAAATAAAAAACGAATAAAAAATTGTAGGTACATTATGTCAAATAATGATATTATGTCAGAGTAAATAACTAATAATAAAAATTAAAATTAAACATTATTATTTGGGAGCAGTTATTAGAAATTTACATAGTGATGCCGTTTATGAGGTACCAGGGAAGCCACATGTGCAGAGGGAATTATTGCCAAACTTTCTTGTCTTCGATGCACTAAAGTCTTTAGAGCTCAAGTATGAGTCACCACACTCACCAAAGGTCTGAATAATACCGTGGAGGCGGGGGTAGTGTATGCGTCTCAATTTCAGAATGTTTCAATAAGCTCGAACGGTGAGTCACCACCCACTGCGTTACGCATACTATGGCTAAATTCAAAACATTTTGGGGGTGGGTAGGTGTTTACCTACCTAGTCGTAAATGCTGAATGAACTGTTTTCATTCAAGGGATTTTGTGGATAGTGGGTGACTAACGGCCGAACCCAATAACGTATATATTTATCTCAAATTTTGGCGTAAGTACTGGAGATACTAGTTTGATACGACAGAACAAAAAAACACGAAGAAACCTCAAAACCAAACAAATATACATACAATCATTCAAATCTTTTGTCAGATTATTCTACTGTTCTACAAGCAACATTTTAACGTAAAATCGTTTTATTTTTTTGTCAATCAATAGATTTTGAATAGTTAATTTGCTTCATTTTTTTGCAATTAATTACCAGCGTTGTGTCATCGCGCTTCTCTTTCTTTTCTATGCAGTCTGACAGTGACCGCGCTTTAATTCTTGTCAACCTCATAATCAGCCGTGATAATATTTGCATTAAGAATAATTGATCTAATATCTAATAACAGGTTCCTAGTCAAATATCGTATTAGATGTTTGAAGACCAAAATGACAATAACTTTCAAATCACACAGTTTTTTAATAAAAAACCAAAAGGCTTGGTCTGGCTTTCAGGAAGGGAGAGAAAGCCTAAAATGTTTTAAAGGCTTAGCGCCTACGCGACCGTAGCACAGCTACGGCGTAGCTCTCACAGTGCTACGGATGACGCTCGTTTATTCAACCCTCTGTTATTATTGGTTTTCTGATTTATGTCAGAGAATTTCGCAGGGAATCTGCGTTTGTTGATGGACCAAACCAGAAAGTGTGGTTTAACCCAGCCCCAGAAAACAATAGTTCTAAAAATAACTCATTTAGGTTACATAGAATATTGAAGAAGATTTCTCGCAGCTGACACAATAATTAATTCCCAGACGAATTATAAAACACCCACTTGCAATCTATTTTCGTCCTGCAGCCTACGGCCGACCCCAACCCTCAATAGGTACCTACAGAAGTAAAGTTATTCAAAAACATTCAGACCATTCAGTAATGAGTCAGCGGCGGCGGCGGCCTGACGCGCCTGGCCGCGTTGCGTGAGGCGCCTCGCGCTGCCGTGTCGGCGCTGCTCAGCCTTCTAGCCGCTAAATTAGACCGACCCTCCCTTTGTGCCCCCTCTTACTGTATTATTTAATATTTACGCAATTTTATTCGATGACGTGGCCGCATAAAGGCTGCATGAAGGCTTACCTTTTTTTGTTGCACGTTGCATTAAGACTACGTGCGTGTAGCCATGTTAACTTTCTGTGACACGCAGCTGTGGCAAACCTAGAAATTGTTTATTGCGTAATCTTGTCTTTATTGACTGAATTCGCTTTACAAAAATAAAACTTGAAACAAAGATTATCAACATAATAATTCAGAAAAGTTTCAGATATTGGCTCGGTGGTCTACTTGGAGTCTACTTTCAGATGCTGGCTAAAATCAATCCGAAGCCCGACGAAGAATCAATACGAGGCCAAAAGTCCTCTGGGCTCCCCCCATAAAGATCAATATTATGAAACAGGTTGTTACTACACTTCTAACCAAAAGGTCTATAAACTTACAATCTGGGTCAGAACTAGCGTCTCCAAGGCTTTCGTCCTTTTTTCATAGGTTCGTTCTTTCATTATTTTTAGTTCACAGCCATGAGCTATCTGATAATCTGTAAACACTAGTCATAAAACCGGTGGCACCTGTAGTTCCTTGCTCCGTGCGTCACGCCGCCGGCGACACATGGACTGGCGCCGCGCCGCGCCGTACCGAGCCGCGTCGAGTGACGCCGCGCCGATAGTGGCGTCCTGGCAGCTCGTCGCCACACGCTATGATAGCCAATGAGTACAGTTAAGGGCAAAAATATTTGCACCTAAATGTAATGTATGTACCAGGAATGCCTTTTATGTTCTGCCGTTTACATCATCATCATCAGCCTATTTTAGTCCACTGCTGGACATAGGCCTCCCTTAATGAGCGCCATAGCGCCCTGTCTTCAGCTTGACGCATCCAGCATCTGCCTGCAATCTTTCGCAGCTCGTCATCCCACCTGGCCGGAGGGCGTCCTACACTACGTTTGCCGAGTCGCGGTCTCCACTGCGTTTACATATTAACCACTCCACTCTCTGCCGTTTACATATTAACCACCAATTATGAATTTAGAACTGTTCAATATTCACATTTGTTGGAATTTAGAATATCAAAACAATTGAAAGAATTAGGATTAATGTAGTTGTTCAGTCACCGCGATGTTTTGAACCTGTCAGGTCACTTACGAAAATGAATCTTACTCAGGAAAATGTCCATTCAATAATTTTCAGGTCACAGTCTTATTGAAAAATCTCGTGAAGGACGTCCAAAATCCGCCTTCACTGAAGAGAACTTCGTTGCTGTGAGACAACTCATCCTCGAAGATCGCCATGTGACATATCGGGAGAAAGACCCCTTATTAAATATCTCAGGGAGGCGCTTGGTGTGAGAAAGCTAGTTTCCCGTTGGATACCGCATTTGCTTTCAGTCGATCAAATATTAATCAGAGGTAGATTATTACTCTTCAGAGGTTCAACAGAGGAGAGTCAAATCACGTCTAAGACATCATCAGTGGTAACGAATCTTAGATCCATGCCTACGATCCTGATTCCAAACAGCAATCCACAATCGGGGTCTTCCAAGATGAGCTAAAGTAATCGCTTTCATTTTGATTTTATATAAACTCAATCTCCTTCTTATATAAACTCAATCTCCTTTTTATTATATAGATGCATTGCACAGATGTGAGTACTTTGTACTATAGAGCTACCATTTACCGGGTAATGTCATAGATTGACTTGAATGTGCCTTGGCGGCTGATAGTATGTCATGCTCACTCAAATGTCTCGCTGACGGTGGCGCGTGTGTCGGATCATTTAGCTCCCTTCAAAATGGTTGAGCTGAATGGTGCTGATCCATGCGTCATGTTCGTGAACGGGCGCCGTCAGTTGGGACTGGTCATCTCTTAGCTGCCAGGGCTTATTTTAATAAATTATTAGCTGGATTGTTTTTAATTATGTTTTGATGCACTCTGGACGCTTTTAACGTGTACGGTTTTTTGTACATCGTTCTCACTTATAGTGAACAACATTAATCGATGTAACTAAGATATATGTAACAACATTATTATTTAAAAGAGTGTCCATGGAGTTTCTTGCCCGTTCTTCTCCATAGGTACCTACTACGCTTTGGAATGGGCAACTAGCTTCATATTTCTGACTGACCGACTCCTTGACAATTCAAAAGTGCCTGTAAATGGTTTAATTGAAATAAATGATTTGAGTTTGAGTTTGAGTTTGACAGTTCAACAACATTCATTGCGTTATTTACGTTGCTGAGCAGACAAATTTGCCGAACTTATGAAGCAATGGATTAGCAATATCTTTTAAAATGATTCAGATTGTGATTAATAGTGTGTTACGCAACTAGGGTGCAGGTTTCTTTACGATGTTTTTCCTTTACCGATGTCAGTAATGAAATGAATGACAAACACAGATAGAACTTATGAATTGATTAAGTCACATTGTTACTTGCCCGGATTTTAACCCAAAACGTCAAATTCAAATTCAAATTCAAATTCATTTATTTGCCAGAATGTAGGTTTACATGGATATGTATGATCTTAAAACTATGATGGTCCCTTTACATTCTACCATAACATACGGTGTGCAAATGTTTTATTCTAATAAATTAAACAAAACAAAACAAAATGGCAGCAACAACTAATACGTGCTCATGCATTAGGTTCTTTCAGATTGAGAATTTAATAAATAATTGTAAATTATAATGAATGATGTCAAAACTTTATAATGTCAAAGTGTCGAGATAGTAACATTTTAAAACTAATCAATTATAATGTTTATACCAATATTTCAGTTTCCTTCTACGCTATCTGACATGTATTCATTAAGATCGTAAAAGCATTTTTATTTTAACCATTGCGTTATCTTTTTTTAAACATGGTCAAAGGTAAATCTTTAAAGGCGTCCGGTAACCTGTTATATACCCTTACAGCATTTATGTACGAGAATTGTACAGAAGGCTGTACAATTCGAGCCTGCATTGCGGTAAGCAGAGCTCATGTTTAAATTTATTTTTATTTCTAGGAGCTACATTTCGTTTGGTTACATCTTTATATTTAATAAAATATTCCGGATTTTGTTTTACAAATAGACATAACTCCCGAATGTACATACACGGTAATGGCAGAATATTGTACTTTTTAAACAAGGGCTTACAGCTGTCCATGTACCGTCATGGCTTTTAACACTTTTTTTTCCGGTGTGGAAAAACCTCATGGATGTCCTCCGCTCTGCGGCGGGGAGAGGGGTCTGTCAGACTCTTACTGACTAAAACCACCCCGGTGTTACATCTCACACCTACGTAGGGGTCGCGGGAACATAACTCAGCATAAAGCACACTTAAAGTAAGTGTCACAGCGCTGGTATTCTGATAGTGCTGCTGCTGTGATGTCACAGACCGATACAGAAATAGACAATCAATAAAAAATAAGATTGAAGTAAAGCAACTTAGTGTAAAAATACATATTTATTTATTAACTTTATCGTAATCCGAGTGTCAGTACCCGACGTAACATCAAGTTATCATCATTAATTATCTTATTCAATAACGAATATTTCTTCTAAAATCGTCACCCTCCAGTAGTCGGCCTCTAATTTATTCGGGGCCATGTCTTTTCCTTCCCTGAGGACCTTGAGCATACCAAGTGACATTTTTACCGTAGTTATTGAAAAAAATTGGGTACTTACATTAAGTGAACGGAGTGTCATATGAGTGGCATAGTTTTTTATTATTACTTTTCAATAACCAACAAAGAATTTGACACATTTCAAGTCACGCCGTGACTAATCGCAGGTGACTGAAAGAACTGAAATTAAATAAGAGAGAAAGAGCGCCCGGAACACGGGCGGGCGAGGATGCGCGAGCGGCTCGTGCGCATAAATGATAAATGATTTATTTGCTGTAAACAGGTTTGTACAACAGGTGTGTGTTTAAAACACATTTACACATCAATCATATTTTAAAAACTAGATGAGATCGGCTATTCCTATCTGACTACTCTGAGAAGAAAGGCCGAAACAAACTTAGAGGTCAGTCTCTTTTAAAGTCCAGACATAATCTTGGTCAGGTCATGTGAAGACCATGTGGATTGATGTCTGAAATAGTCTTTTGAGGAAAGAACCACACAGAATGAGTGGACCTGTCCAGTCAGTGCACGCATTTGTCAGTTGTCATGCAGCTCAACACAGAACTAAAGGAGCTAAACGATTCGACGAACATTACCAAAGAAAGGACATTTGGGTAGGCCGCATAAATTACTCAAACTGCCAGACCATGATTTAAACTAATAAAAAAGGCATAAAAAATACGACAACTAATAATTACAATAATATAATAATTTACAAAGTAAATTAACATGTCATTGTATACATAAAGTCCATCAATGTCAAAGTGTAAATAAAAATCCGAAAATAATCTTGGTCATATCATATGAGGACCATGTAGACTGGTGTCTAAAACGGTCTTTTGTCGATGTTGATATTTTTTAATCGATCCATTAGTTTTTATCAAAATGACTGTTTTAAATGTTCTAGTATGAAAAGTTTACTTTAATTGTGTAGTATTTATTGCTAGAGCAACTTTTGAAAACAATAAAAATCTATGCCGTAGGCTTATTTACTCCGTTCACCCATTATTCCCAATTTTTTTTCAAGACGGTAAAAAAATACACCCGGTATATATTATGAGGAAGTCGAGGCACCGGTGACTGAAAAGTGGTGTGGAAATCGGTTGTCATGGTATAGGAATGTGATCCGGAGGAATGAGGAAAATGTAGGGATAGTAGGGAGAGACCACAGAAACGATGGATGTGGATTGTGGGAAAGGTGACTAGTATGGGGTCGACTATCTCACCATGAAAACTAAGGTGAAGTGAGCTGTCAGTGCCACTGATGCTAGGGATTGACCAAGACGGGATGACACTGACAGATCATTCCACGCAAGTCTTCACGGCGAGATTTTAACAGAATCGACATGCTGCGTCTACTGCAATGACAGCAAATTTCTTCTTTACTGCGCAGACCCAAAAATAACACCGAAATACATTGTTATGGAGGTTAATAATAAATAATAACAAAATTGATTATTCACCGACTAAAGTTACAGATATAAGTACTTATATAAAATAAAACATATGGTGCAAAATTTGTATAATAATTTATAAAACTCTGCCTGCCTGGATAGTGTATTTTAAGAGACATTGTTCGGCCGAGCAGTTCCTTAAAATTAATGTAATACAATAGAACGAGGAACGTAGGGAACGAATCAAGATTTTGTTATACTTACATAGATTTGTTGTGTGAAGTGTGTAGAGCATGTGATGAGAGGTGAGTGCACTGTGTGTGCGTGTGTGTGTGTGTGCGTGTGTGTGTGATAGGTGAAATTTTGTAAGTGTGTGGAAGTAAGGATGGAAGTAAGTTGGGAGTCTAACACCTAAGTCGTAACCTCGAAAGCTATCCCACGATTTCCTTAATCTGACGACTATGAATAACGATTTTGAGAGTCTTCCGAGGCACGCCTAGAGGTCTCCTCGACAGAGGTGTGAGTCGAGTAGATGTCGAGGTTTAAGAATATGGGGGATAATTCCCTAAGATATGTATTATGTGAAAAGTTTTCGCGATTTATGACTTCTAGTACTCAAACCTCAGTTGGCCCTGTAGAGTTTTTGATCTTTTTAATAAACAGTATCGAATGACATCAAAAAAGTTTATGTATTTTTCAAAATCTGTGAATGCCGATCTAAATTTCTCTAAAAGTTACGGATACTCTCTTGCTACTTACCACCACGCCCACGTCTCAAAATTCATCCTGTTTGCTAATTGTGCGGGAAAGTGATATGCTGAACACTAATATACAGTTTAAGTGAACAGTGCATATGTGTATAGATACTAGAATAGTTCAGTAAGAAATATGTTATGCAAATAAATATAGGTTTAAGCAGTAGGTAGTTAGTTTCATAATTAAGTTTATGTTTTATATAATGTTATAACAAACAATCAGTAACAAATAGAGAGCGTAATATTGTAACGCGGTCCTCAAGCCGATCCCTTGGGAGAAACGAGCCAAATATCTGGGTGTAGTGCTCGATGAGCACCTCTCTTTTTCAGAGCACATTAAGGCGGCTCGTTGGCGCGCCGCCTTCGCTCTAGAGCGCCTAGGTAGACTTCACTTTGTCCTAAATGCACGTAGCAAATTGTCACTAAAGTGCAAAATGCGTATCTACACAGCGTGCATCCGCCCGATCATGACATATGCCAGTGCAGTCTTTGCACACGCCAAGCCCTATCGCTTCAATAGAATGCAGACCCTCCAGAACAAGTTCCTCCGTAGGATTACAGGCTCCCCCTGGTACGTTCGCAACGAGATCCTTCACGTTGACCTCAAGATTCCCACTATCTGCCAGTTCATGAAACGCATTTCAAAGCGTTTCTTCGAGACCGCCGTGAATCACCGCAACCCTCTGGTTGTCAAGGCCGCTAGCTATATTCCCTCCTCCATTAGTCATGTCCGCCGTCCCAAGCATGTCCTCACTGATCCCGATGACCACATAACTCTCATTCAGGTGAGCAGTAGGGCCACCAGTACAGTGCACAAACACAAACCGATTTTCCGACCTCGCCGCCGAGGTTCCTCGCGAAGATCCCGACGTAACTGTCCCCCCCGACCCTTGCTCGACGAAGTGCCAGCCCGCACCGTAGCTGAGCCTGTAGCTTTAAATTCCCCAGATAATAATAATATAATCCAGATCCAGCCTGTCCCATCTTGCTGTCCTCCCGTCAGCGACGCCCTAAGCCGAGGTCCGTACCCCACAGGGGGTGCCCTTAGCGAGCGTTCGCTTAGTAATGTAAGTAGTTTTACGGCCCTGGCTGGAGGCTTTGAGTCCGCTTAAGGCAGCCACAGGATAGTCCGGTTAAGTAGTCACGACCTCTCAAGGTCAACTACGAGATGCCATACATAAAAAAAAAAAAACTCGTTCGACACACACACCAATCCTGATCCAGCTAGTCATTTGCTGCCCTCTTCCAGCGACGCCCTAAGCCGAGGTTCGTACCCCACAGGGGGTGCCCTTAGCGTGTAGTCGCTTAGTTTTTAGTTAGCATTTAAGTTTAAGTCCTGGCTGGAGGCTTAGTTTATTAGGGCAACCACAGGGAAGTCCGCTTAAGCAGACGACGACCCAATAGGTTGACCTGCGAGATGCCAAACAAACAAACTCGTTCGACACACAAGTCCGCTTAAGCAGACGACAACCTCATAGGTTGACCTGCGAGATGCCAAACAAACAAACAACTCGTTCGACACACCCTCATCCGCCCCGACAAGAGTGTCGCTTTCGACAGTCCCGACAAGGCTGAATGTCTTGCTGACAGCCTAGAGTCCCATGTTCTCCCAGCTCTCAACCAGTAGACCAAGCTCACCTGAACAAGGTCGACGCTGAAGTCGAACGGAGAGCCTCCCTTCCTCCCGTCGAAGACCCTGATGATCCTCTGCCTCCCGTCACTCCAGACGAAGTGCACGACATCATTAAAGGGCTCCACGCTCGTAAGGCCCCCGGTTCGGACGGTATTACCAATAAGGACAATATACAAACTCCTTCCTGCCCCGCTAATAATGACTTATGACCGCCATCTTCAATGGTGACTTGAGCAACAACATCTTCCCACATACGAAAAGAGCCTCATACCCAACGAGCAGTTTGTTTTCCGAAGCCAACACTCGGGCACCCAACAGGTCCACCGTATCGTAGAGCACTTATACACTGGTCTGCAGCGTAACGCGACGACGGGTGTGCTATTCTTCGACATAGCGAAAGCCTTCGACAAAGTCTGGCACAACGGCTTGATATACAAGCTTTACCAACTAGGAGAGCCAGATCGTCTCGTGCTCATCTTACGAGACTTTTTGTCGAATCGCACCTTTCGCTATCGCATCGAGGGAGCACTCTTTTCCTCTCATCCTATTCGCGCCGGTGTCCTTCAGGGTTCCGTACTATGTCCTCTCGTCTTCACGCTGTTCGCCAGCGATATCCCAAAAAGTAAAAAGCTCATTTGGCTCTCTTCGCCGACGACACTGCCGTTTACTATACCGTTCACTGTCCCAACGCTCGTACTCTGCAAACCTCCGCAAACGTTTTACGCGCTTGGTTCCGGAAATGGATAATCGAGGTCAACCCCGATAAGAGTCAGGCGGTTCTCTTCTCAGCCCGATTACTATGTACGGCAAGCCGATTCCTTGGGAAAAGCAAGCCAAGTACCTAGGCGTGATCCTAGATCAGAACCTTACCTTTAAGGAACATATCAAGGCGGTTCGCGCGCGCGCCTCCTTCGCTCTTAGTAGACTCCAGTTAATACTGACAGCCCGAAGCAAACTGTCGTTAAAATGCAAACTGCGGATCTATACCGCAGTCATCCGTCCCATCATGACCTATGCCTGCGTTGTATATGCGCACGCTCACCCACCGAACCGTTTCCTCAGAAGGGTTACGGGTGCCCCTTACTATGTCCGAAACATAGATCTTCACGTCGACTTTAAAATGTCAACCATAAACCAGTTCATGAAACGCTTATCTAAGCGTTTCTTCGACTGTGGCATCAAACATTCAAACCCCCTAATTTCAGCGGCCGCCCGCTATACTCCCTCCCGCATTAGTAGTATTCGCCGACCAAGGCATATCTTAATCGCCCCCGATGACGCCACTACCTTCCTCCAGGAGAGTAGTAAGGCCACCAGCACCCTAATTAAGCCCAAAACCCGAATGCCGTCCTACCGACCTCGCCGCCGAGGCCCGCCGCGACGCCCAAATCCACGCCCCTCCCGACCCTTGCTCGAGCCAGCCCGCGTCGCTGAGCCTGTAGCTTTAAATTCGTCCCAAAATAACATCAATCCTGATCCAGCTAGTCATTTGCTGCCCTCTTCCAGCGACGCCCTAAGCCGAGGTCCGTACCCCACAGGGGGTGCCCTTAGCGTGTAGTCGCTTAGTTTTAAGTTAGTATTTAAGTTTAAGTCCTGGCTGGAGGTCTTAATCTATTTGGGCAAACACAGGCAAGTCCGCTTAAGCAGACGACAACCTCATAGGTTGACCTGCGAGATGCCAAACAAACAAACAAAAAACTCGTTCGACACAGTCGGCGGCAAGCTCTCTAGAAGAAAACACTCCAATATAGAAGCAAGAAACAACAGTGGTTTTTATTCCTCACCAAACCCACCATAGCAAATGCGGCTGTATACCATACTAATAATATATATACATATATTTATATATGTATACAAATTCAAAAGTGAGGGGTATTAGATACACATGTGATTTTGTAAATTAAAAATACTCACGTGTTCGCTTTTGCTAATTGTAATGGGTTTAGTCCTCGACTGTACATTGTCCACTAGGGGACATGTACTCCATAATTTTGCCTTTTTAATAACCTTGTAAAGGTTTTGCAACTCGATAAGGTACAATTACAGTGGAAATCGAGTGTTAAACTTAATGCTAAATGAATGTGGGACTATTCGGTCATAGATCATCTGCTGTTAATTGGAAAATTATAGAGCAGGCTTGCAATTGTAGCCTGCAATAAATTGTAATGTAACTTTTTATACTTTGCAACTACGTGTCATGTAGCTTGCTAAGCGACAGTTGCATTATATAGCGAATGCACATTATAGCAAAAACTATAACCAACTCTAAAGGTAAGTGCAGTATTGTCTCTCCTTCTCCCTTTAATCTTAATCCATCCGAAGGTTATCAATAAGACGCCCATTGGGTCACCCAATAAGTAGTATAATTTCTACATAATGTCTATAATTTTGGTGTACACAATAAAAGGGTACTCTATCTATCAAACGATACATTTTGAACCCGCGACACAAATAGAAGGGTTTTATAAATGATTAAATCATTTATTTATTTGCAAACATGGGTTAATTTGTACATAGGTGTTGTCATAACATTAGTTCTCCATGTTCTGCCGTCACATGGGCATGCAAATCATAAGCAATAATATAATTTAAATATAATATTAAATAACATTAGAAAATATAATTAAATCCCATTTTCAAATGTCAAATCATTTGAATCACAATAATAGGAAATGTCTTACATATTTCATGCAATGTCACTGGCTGTTAAATATGTCAATGGATACAGTACAAGCATCTCAATTTAAGTATTAATAAGAAAGTTTTTTATTTTTCCCAAACTTTCAATATTGACCAATTACATTATTTTAATTATTATTTCCAAAGAGCATGTCATGAACTGAATGAAGATGAGTACCAGGAAATCAATCATTAAGTCATTAAAAATTACAACTTATATCTATACCTAGGTCCCACAGATTTTTTCCGAAAGGAACTCCGAGATATTATAATAGGATTAACTTATGAGAAAACTTTTTTAAATGTCTTTTAAACAAACTAACATTTAAAGTTTTGATCGATTCTGGTATGTGATCGTATAGAATTGGTGCCATGCAGAAAACACTTTTATGCACCAGAGCTGTCTTGGACTGTCTTGCACAAAACATATTGACGTGTCGTCGACTCCGGATGTTTGAGTCCGATAGCTTGGGAATAGCTTGGGCTTTTCTTTTCTTTCTTTCTTTCTAAATAGTCTTTTGAGGAAAGAACCACACAGATTGTGACCTGAGTGTCAGAGTGGACCTGTCCAGTCAGTGCACGCATTTGTCAGTAATCGTGCAGCTCAACTCAGAACTTAAAGAGGTCAAGGATTTGACGAGCAATACCAAAGAAAGGACATTTGGGTAGGCCGCATAAATTACTCAAACTGTCTGATTAAAACTAATATTAAAAAACCCAAATTAAAGTAATATAATACGGCAAATTCTGCGGAATCGCAGCTCTTAAACAGCTGAACCGATTTGGTTGTGTTTGAAAGGTTGCTTGATCGAGTGTTCTGACAAAAAAAAAACTCTTTAGGTTTATAGGTTTTGTTTGTATTTGGTGCTTTTAAAATAAAAAAAATTATTATGAAAAATTTGAAACCTGTATCTGCGATCCCAGCCACAAATTCGGAGATGCTTTACTTTGAACAAAAAGTTTGGAAATAATAAAAAGTGGTGTAGTCGCGTATCACTTGCGTAGCGTATAAGCCTTGTAAAACTTGCGCAGGCGTCGGTGGAGTCGTAACACGGGTAGCCTTGTCAGCCTTCGCAAACTGGATTTTCAATTCTCGGTATTGAGCCGTGCATTGATAATCCAACAAGGCTCAGGTGTTTTAACTTATATTGACCTTTTTCAAACTCTAACCCAGGCATAAACTCAATAAACAAAAAAAAAAACAACAAAACATTCAAAAACATTTTCAAATCTATGTCACCGAACTGTCATTGTAATCAGAATCGCTTTTCAACCTAACATTGCTATACAAAAAAGTGCCGACAAATACTAAGAATCATAATAAAAGGGAATATAATCAAGTGTGAAATGCCGGAACAACCAATTCATCCGATCAAGGTGCCTCGCAGCGTGTCGCCGGTCGCCCGGGCGGGCGCCGGAGACATATCTGAACGGGAATTGTCCCGGGAGCGACATAATTTGCAGACCACGCCGCCTGCGTAAGTCTTTCTTTCATAGATTATTTTCTAGTGCATGGAAGTAGAAGTGACTCTCTCTTCTTTAGATGATAGAGTAGTGATGTTGACGTCATCAGTCTCCACCACCACCAACTGGTAAAGGTAGAAAACATCAAAAGAGAAATTCTTTTTTTTTTGTGTTGTCATTGGTTGGGTAAATATACTACTATGTATGCAGAAGGTATCGTTCTTAGATAACTCAAAATCAAATAATTTATTTCAATTAAACCATTTACAGGCACTTTTGAATTGTCAAGGAATCGGTCAGTCAGAAATATGAAGCTAGTTGCCCATTCCAAAGCGCAGTAGGTACCTATGGAGAAGAACGGGCAAGAAACTCCATGGACACTCTTTTAAATAATATTGTTGTTACAAATATATTAGTTACATCGATTAATGTTGACACTATAAGTGAGAACGATGTACAAAAACCGTACACGTTAAAAGCGTCCAGAGTGCAGCAAAACATAATTAAAAACAATCCAGCAAATTAATTATTAAAATAAGCCGTGGCAGCTAAGAGATGACCAGTCCCAACTGACGGCGCTCGTTCACGAGCATGACGCATGGATCAGCACCATTCAGCTCAACCATTTTGAAGGGAGCTGAATGATCCGACACACGCGCCACCGTCAGCGAGACATTTGAGTGAGCATGACATACTATCAGCCGCCCGGGCACATTCAAGTCAATCTATCACGTAGGTATAGTATATACTTATAACAAAAAGCTTCAATTGGACATGGATATGATCGTTATATCCAATACATCGAATACTATCAACATCAAAGGGGACTACAGGACCTAAACGCAAGTATTATAATGCCTTAAAGTATATGATCACTGCAGTAGCAGAATCAGAAAAATATGTGATGTTCTCCAGGATGCATTAATACAACTAACCAGGATGCATAAATATTGAAAAAAAAAACACTGAGATATCTCTAAAAAAATTAACGATTAAAAACCAATCAGAATTTCAACAAGCAACTTTAGTCCAATCAATAGATTTTTTAATAAATTACCAGCGTTGTGTCATCGCGCTTCCCTTTCTTTTCTATGCAGTCCACTGAACGATTTTCGTTCAGTGATGCAGTCTGACTAAAGTGAAACCTTTCGTAGCAGCCTCTGCCACAAGCCTATGCGTCTGCTACGAGTACGGCTACACAAGCAGGTATCGTTTCATACAGCAATGTACGATTTACTTGCCTAATTATGTAGTTAAGACGCTGACAAGAGTTATAACGCAGTCAGTGCGGACTGCATAAAAAAGAAAGAAGCGCGATGACACAATACTACTAATTTATCTATTTACTTACTCAAATAGAAAAAAAAACGATTACTCAACTAATTTTGAGTAATCGAAAATTACAAAAAAACAAGTTCTATATTTAAATATGATGCGTTAATGTTCTTATTAATTTTACCAACGCACGTGGATAAATAATATGGATATTATTGTTGGAATATCATTTCACGAGGTTAGTTTATATAGTTTTTTCATATCGAGAAAACTTAAACGTGTTCTAAATTCAACAGGGTTTTCAGAAAAATGTTCAAGATAAACATAAGTACCTATGTTTTTTTCCCGCTATCACTTTTTTTTAAAGTTAATGCTCCTTAGAACATTTTGCTCTTGTCAACGCCTTAGTGTCCAAAATTTTATTCATGTGATGATTTATCATTCATTTACGGTTGTGTTAAAAACTTGCAAATACAACCCAACGGTTTTCGAATTGTCAGGGCAAAGTATAATAATAATCCTAGTTTTTTGTATCTGTACGGGATGAAAATGAAAACATGCTCCAACTCGAAATAGGAGGATCAGTAACCGTTACTGTGTACATAATCATTATAAATAGGAGGATCAGTAACTGTTACTGTGTACATAATCATTATAAATAGGAGGATCAGTAACTGTTACTGTGTACATAATCATTATAAATTGTCATTTCCCAAATCTAAATTCTTTAATTATCGTCATTATGTAGTTGAAACTAACATAAACTTATTGCCTTCAAGTAGACATGAATTATCGTTGATAAAAAAAAAAAAAATTGCACGCGCCCAAAGAGCAATCCTTTCATCGCAGAGTTCACAATATGAAGCAAGTTGGCAACGCGTTTGAGCTAGCGGTCTTTTACCAAATTTTGGCCGTTCCAACGAAGAAAAGGGCGCGCGACAACGTTGGCAAATCGCTTGCATAAGCGCACGTACAGTTGTAAACACCGTTTTACAATCAATCGTGCGAGATTGTAAACTGTCGATCGAACTGATCGACGTATAATTTTCGATAGTTTATAATTATCCATGTCAAATAATGAACTAACCTCTTGGCAGTAGCCGAATGGGGATGTTTTTTTTATTTCTATCTAAAAAAACAAAATATTTCCAAATAGTGCAAATAGTATTACAAAAAGTGTAAAAGCTTAAAAAACTGCCAAGTTATAAACGTTTTAAACTAAGTGTTAGACTAGGACAGCACTATCGTAGAAGTGACGTCACGTAACTACATACTAGCGCCGTACATTGTCCGTCCCGCGCGACAAGGTCAGGAATAATCCCCTCCAAAAACTTTTAAAGCGTGTATTTGCTTCATATTTACATCGATTTAATTAACAGATTTTTTTCATTTGATTATCTCATTTTTACTATGCCATCTTTGAAATTACATTACTTTTACGAACATTTTTAATACTAGTCATCATCCCATTTGGTCGCAGTCAAAGCCAGGGCACCCCGACCAAATGGGTTAGGTTAGAACGGTAAGCTACCATGCGCGAGCGGAGCAAGAGAAGGCGAGTGCTACTTCCAAGTTTTTCCGCAGTTACTTGGCTATTAAGAGGCTTAAAAAGTTAAAAGAGCTAAAGCGCGATCACTGTCAGTCGGCATAGAAAATAATGAGAAGCACGATGACACAACGCTGGTAATTGATTGCAAAAATTATAGAAATTATAGAAATTATTTTTTTTATTTTTATTTAACCATTTATGTACCCACATATAAACAGACAAGAAGATTTAAGAGAACAGAAATGTACTTACAAAGGTAATGCTAAATTGTCTATTTATAAAAATCTATCCATTAACCTAAAAAAATAAAACACTGTTACGTTAGTATGTTGCTTGTACTAATCAGACAAAAAATCAGAATGATTGCATGCATGTTAGTATGGTTTATAATCGTTAAAAACAAATTGAGGTATCTTCGTGATTTATTTAATCTAAATCAAATTAGTTGTATTACGTTTTCAACACAGTGTTTATCTAGCGTTATACCCCGAAGAATATCATATATTTTTCTGATTTCTTTTTACTGCGGTGGATCATACACTTTTAGGCATTATAAAACTTGCGTTTTGGTCTGGTAGGAGGGGGAGTACAGGACCTAAGCGCAAGTTTCGTTTAGGTAGCTAATGCCCGAAATGCGTTGCAATGCTTTTAAAACCTTCTCTGGCGCGCACACATCCACTTACTAAAGTGTCATCACAATCGGTCGAGCAATTTTCGAGTTTGAGCGAGACTAAAGAACATCAACTTATTTTTAAAATTAAGTTGTAGCTTTCCTAATCCTTTAGGTAGATTGAAGCTGCTTACCCATTCTTGTAATTTTATGATGTTGTAACTTAGGTACAATACCGTTAAATTAAAAGGAAGTCACAAACAAAACCCTTGGCCTACATATAAAGTTCAACCCGTCACAGATTGTGAGTTACTAACCTATATGTCAGTAACTGTTAGATAAACGACCGCCACGCTGTCTGTGCTCGATATATATTAGCTCATCTAAACAAACATGAGTCCACTGGATACTAAACAGAGACCTCCCTCGCTTCCGCACTATCGGGTATTCCCATTCAATAAATAAATATATCTAAGATACCTACATATCTTTCTAAGAAGTGATATCACTGTGTCATTTGACCCTTAAGGAAGCTAGGTTGGAGCATGTTGGCCGAAATAAGAATGACTGACGCAGACAGTACCTAGTTTTTATTTGAGGTTGATCGATGACAGTGTAGAGTTAAACAAACCATGCAGTCTAGCTCATGTCTACTGCGGAATAGAAACCCCTTTAAGAATGCCCAAAATAACCATACATGGCAGACGTATTAGTAACTGCAAATACTGAAGCAGGCAATCCTCTCGGAAGTAATTTTTTATTTTTTATTTATTTAAAATCTGTACAAACATAACATTACATATCGTCTGCCTAACTGCATAACAGTTTGTCGGCAGTTGTTCTCGTCTAACAATAAATTACAAATTTTGAAGTTAATGTGCTTGTGTAAATAACTATATATGTAAATAAACTATAGCTAATAAATATACAATCACATAAAAAAATATCCAAAACTCACATTTTACAAATAGGCATTTTCGCCAATCTATAGTTTGTTACAAACATTATCATGGACACATTGAGAGATGATGTTTTTGTAGAACCTTTTTAAGTTGGGCCTTAGATTTAACATGCGAGATCAGTTTTGGGGGTAGCTCATTGAATAACGTGGGTACTACGTACCTTCTTGTGCGCTTACTAAAATAGTTTGATACTTTTGGGACAGCCATTGTCTTCTTCTTAGATAAACGAGTTGGGTACATATGCTTACGTTCTACTTTGTGGTTTTGTTGATTAATTTGTTCAGCCAGTATATTTAGTTTACTTTTAAGATGGATCGGCAGTTTTACAAATTTTGAACAATTCTTCGTAATTTTTATTAAAGTTCTTCTTAGTTTTTTAATCTACAAGAAGTTAAGATAAAGAAGAAATAAAATTAAGATCTTGCAGGTAAGGTTAGTAACCTTACCTGCAAGATCTTAATTTTATTTAAGTGTGTAGGGAACGTGAGACAATATCCACCCAAGCCGTAACCAATAATTGAGTCAGCCAGTGCGTAATATAAGGTAAGCAGTACTTTCCTGCTAACAACATATCTGATATTTTTCAGGTTACCCAAAATAGAGCGTAGCCTATTACAGACGGTGTTAACTTGCAGATTCCATGTTAATGTGTTATTTATCACAAGTCCTAGGTATTTATAAGAGGCAACTGTTTCTAAACATAAACACTGAGAAATGTTTTTATTTATTTAAAACTTACACACACTATCTTTACAGGATGACCCCAATTCAATAGTGGTTTGCAACCAACGCCAAATAAATTGAAAAATCAACTTACAGCTAATACTTAAACATCTAAAATTTAACAATACAAACACAAAACTCTATTTACAACTGAAGAATTTTACAATAAATTATGTGAACCTACCTATGTAATAATTATCGAAAAAAATATATAAAATCAGACTTAACCCAGAATATTAAAATTTAAATATAACTTACAAAATTCAACAACACTTGCGAATTCACTCAGATTGCACGAAAATATGTCAATTATTTCATGCACTTCGTTTAGTACACATCAAGGGCTGCACTAAAAGTATCGGGAATGGAATATTTCCACTGTTCCTGTCATATTTAATTTTTTTTAAATTGAAATTCCTTGGTTTTAAAAATCGAATATCATTTATTTATTTAAAAAAAGATTCTCGGTCTTGTCACAAGGTTTTGTCAAATTTGTTTAGTCGTTGAGAAAATGGATTTGACTCGAGAAAATTCAAGAGCGATGATTTATTATGACTTTCGAAGTGGTTTAACACAAAAGCAGTGTGTTGACCGGATGATTTCTGCATTTGATGATGAAGCTCCCTCCAAAACCACAATTTATCGCTGGTTTGCTGAATTTCAACGTGTCAAGCTCAGTGATGATCCCCGTCAAGGTCGTCCAAAAACTGTAGTCACCCAAGAAAACGTTGATGCTGTGCGTAAGCTGATTGAGGAAGATCAACATGTGACATACCGCGAAATTCAGGCAACTATAGACATTGGCATAAGTCAAATACAAATAATCTTGCATGAACAATTAGGTGTAAAAAAGTTGTTTTCCCGATGGATACCGCATTGGCTCTGTGAAGAGCAAAAAGCGGCTCGCGTTACTTGGTGCATCAGAACTCTCGAAAGGTTCCACGCAGGATCCTCAAATGCTGTATACAACATCGTATCAGGTGACGAATCCTGGATATACGCGTACGAACCCGAAACAAAAAACCAGTCACGAGTTTGGGTGTTCGAAAATGAGTTAAAGCCAACAAAAATTGTTCGTTCACGGAGTGTTGCAAAAAAAATGGTGGCCACGGTTGTCTCCAAAACCGGCCATGTTACGACTATTCCTCTTGAGGGACAAAGAACGGTTAATGCAGAATGGTATGCTAGCATTTGTTTGCCACAGGTCGCTTCTGAACTCCGTAAAGAGAACTGCAACCGCCGCATCATCCTCCATCACGACAATGCGAGTTCTCACACCGCACACAGAACAAAAGAGTTTTTAGAGCAAGAAAACATAGAATTATTAGACCATCCGCCGTACAGCCCCGACCTAAGCCCTAATGATTTCTATACTTTCCCTAAAATAAAGAATAAATTGCGTGGACAGAGATTTTCATCACCTGAAGCTGTGGCCTACAAAACGGCCATTTTGGAGACCCCAACTTCCGAATGGAATGGTTGCTTCAATGATTGGTTCCATCGTATGGAAAAATGTGTCAAATTTCGCGGAGAATACTTCGAAAAGCAATAAATACATTTATAGTAATGTTGTGTCACTTCCTTGATTCCCGAAATTTTCAGTGCCGCTCTCGTATTGTGCGGGTGAGGGGTGTTTTTGACAGCAGGTTAGTTTTGGCAGTAGGCACTGCCAGCAGTGGCGGTCGCCGCCGCCTCGACACGTACCGGTCTGGTACGCACAGCTTCAGGTGACGAAGCACACCCGGGTTATGAGCTACTCCACGCAGGAGTTTAAGCGCATACGCCGCAAGTGTAAATTCCCGGCGCACTCTCGAGTTCGTTGTACCCCACCATACCCAGTACAAACAGTGTAGGATACATCAGCGGGTAAAATGGGTAAACCCCATAAAATTTAAAATATAAGTGTCTTGTAAATGTATTCTGTACTCGCTCCAGCATTACATTGTATTTCGCTTCATGAGGAACCCAAATCACCGCATTGTGTTCCAAGTGACTTCTTACCAAAGCGTCATAGAACACCCTCAGCGCGGTAACGTTTGTGAATCCATGCGACTGTCTCAGCACAAAACCCAGGTTTCTGTACGCCTTCTTGCAAATCTTAACTATATGATCCCGGAAAGTTAGGTAAGCAGTACTCCTAGATCTCGTACCTGAGACACTCGCTGCATCGGCGCATCCTCTACTTTGTATTCTTAGGCTAATGCAGTCTTCGCGCGCGTAAATGTCATCACTGAGCATTTCGCTGTGTTGAAATAGAGTATATTTTTATGGCTCCATTCCACCACTCTCTCTATGAATTCCTGCAATCTCTCACAGTCCGACTCACCCTTGACCTGGAGCAGCAATTTGAAGTCATCCGCAAACAATAAACATAAACTATGTTTGACAAGTTTGGTAAGTCATTTATCATTAAAATAAATTCAAGAGGCCCCAAATTGCTGCCCTGGCTCACGCCTGACCTGGTGTAGTATGGCTCGGATTCGAACCCGTTGTAGTCAACGTACTGCTGTCGGTCTTAAGTAGCTGGCGAAGAACTGTAGTAGGTGCGGAGTGCAGCCAATTTTTGCCAGCTTCATTAGCAGTACATCGTTGTCGACGGTTTTTTGATTTTAAAAAGGCGTTTGATACGCCTTTTTAAAATCAAAAAACGCCGCGTCTACTTGCACACCAGCATCGACGGCTGGCACCACCCTCGCCATGACGTTAAGCAGATTAGTGGCAGTGCTGCGCGCCGGCCGAAACCCGTGCTGCGCGTCTGATAGCTGTGCGCTCACTTGAGCCTGCACGCAGCGTTGGACTTGGATGGCATACTCGAAAACTTTTGCAGGTGTCGACAATACTGCCACCGGTCTGTAGCCACTGACATCCGGACGTGCACGTCGTTTAAAATAATCCGAAGTAATCCCTTAGTAGCTCTTTACTATACCCACAGGAATGCTGTGGTTTTTAAGGGAATAACAGGCAAATTTTGAAAAATAACAACACAAAAGCGTAATCTGTTTTTTTTTTGTGAAACGGGATTTATACTATTCCCGGCTGTTTTGTGATAGGCTTTTGAACTTAGAGACCTACTATAAAAAATGTCACGTACGGTTAGGTTAGATTTGTGACAAATAGGGATGATGTCTTATTATTAGAAATGTTGGAACAAATAATGTAAGTAATTTCAAAGCAGGCATAAGTAGATAGTTGAAGAAATCTGTAAAATCGAATGTAATATGAAGCTACACCCATTAAATGTTTTTGGAGGCGATTATGATTATGTTGCGCGGTACAGACAATGTTTGAAGTTACATAGTCGTGACGTCACTTCTATGATAGTTCTGTCTTTGTCTAACAGTTATTTTAAATCGTTTTAAACATGGCATCTTTTTAAGCTTTTACACTTTTAATAATATCTATTGCATTCGTTGCAAACAATTTTTTATGAGATTAAAAAAATAAACATCATTCCTATTTCGGGGTGAGGCCGAGATAAGCACAACACAAGTCGATGAATTATTTTCGTGTTACATGTGGCTGAAATCACAGTAGGTACATACTATGCTTTCTGCAATTTTACAGCGCAAATCAAGTTTTTACAAAATTGCGTGGATGTGGGCTCAACTTGTGGATAATATACGGCTGCCGTGCAGTCTGCTCTCGTTTTGGGTAAAACCCATTTACTATACGACTCCCGATTCTTAGAAATCTTACAGTATCAGTTACGTTTGGCATTGTTTGGCTCCAGATATCGGTAGGTTACTTTAAATGTTAATGTAAATGTGAGTGTAGTGGGTGTGTGTGTGTACAGTCCACGTCGCAAGCACATCGAATTTAGTACCGGGATAAAAATGATAGACACCACACGGTGCGGAGGACAATGGGCTTGATGAATAAGCTTCACTTGGAATTAAGACAACTAAAACCTCATGAACAACACACGACATGAGAAATAAACTTATGTAGCTCCCATCTAAGAAAAATACTGCAGCCGTGATAAGTATTAAACTCACACATTTTTCCCATGGGGCATAAGGTTCATCAGACTGAGTCCAGATTGATTCCTTAACAGGGGAAGGTACCTACTCCCAAGACTAGGTATATTGAGTCCACTGAATATCTCTCAAAAGATTACACAATTATAGGAAATAATAAACAGGCGGATGGATCTTACAAAAACATTAACGGGAAGACTGGAAGACATGTTCTGCGGTCAAGTGATCTAGTTCTTGTTCTAATAGTTTGTTAATAACCCTTTCCTTGTTAATGAGTTAATGACGCACGATGACGCTTCAGATAATTTTGTTTGCTTTACATCACAATTTTAGTGCGTTACTAAAAGTGGGAAATTACACGACGTTACTTAAATAGTAATTAGACACGTTTTCCTTTAAAATAGTTACTGTTTGTCATTTTGGAAAACTACGAAACAATATGACGCGTTGTGACGTGCGAAAAAGACCAAGTTTTTGTTACGTTTCCAGAAACTGTGTTTAATAAATGAAAATCGCTCCTTTACAATTTACCAATGAAACGAGTTACTTTGCTATCAACCAGAAATGTACAGTAAATTCGATAGGAACCTACGGATTATATTTATTTTAAATTCACGCACCTACCTGGGTTCACTAGAAGAAACAAATAACTTGTACTTAACTTTATTGTATACACCCGCGCGCCGACAGATTATTTTGAAGTTATTTTAAAAACACTGATTATGTTAAAACTTTTTCACCCACAGTCGTGTCCAACCAGCTCATCCAAAAAAGCAGCTCTTCTCAGCCCCCCCACCAGTAAACAAGTTCACAGCGAAGTGGTGCTCCCCCAGTCCCAACCTTACCAGAATCCGGTCCTGTCTGGACGCGTTTGCCAACAAAGAGACCCCAATTAGCAGACCTGTTGCTAAGACCAAGGCAGCTTCCATGGAGGACTTGACGCCTACTAAGCGGATCAGGATTGACGGGTTTGTCGTTTGATTTCTTTAGCTTTCTTACTCCATCAGTCGTGACACATGAAAATCGAAAATACCCTACTGGTTTACTTCACGACATTACTCATAATTATGAACCCCGAATCTAACCCCTCCTAATCCAAATCCGCAAAAACTATGTCTGGAACTTAGTGCTCTGATTTATGCCAGCACATTTTTATGTGATAAACCTACTAGAAGAAATTTTATTTTTTGTTCCAATTTCAATCAAGCACCGTGCTTAAATTAACACTCTCGCCGGTTATCTAAAATCTAGAATTCCCTTAGGAAGAATGGTCTCCCAATGTTGGAGTCTCCTGGGCCCCACGGTTCTGCCGAGCAATTAGCAGCCAGCAAGATCTGCAGGTTCATGGTCATAGCGGCCTGGAGGAGGCGGCGCGAGGACGTCCGCTGTCTCCGCAAGACTTTGGAGACTCAGGTAATTCATGCAACGCGATGAATTCGGATCAATAACAGATTTTGTAAGATTTCTCCAATTCAAATCTGCCTTACAACCTTCTGTACCTAATGCGACAGATATAGTTTTACACTAGATAAGTACTGAATCCCAGCAAAATTAAAAAGTGACATGGGACAAGGACAGAAAGATGGTGATTCACAGATTTAAGTAAATGCGAAAGTTAGTTGCTTTGTTTGTAACGCTTTCACGCTGGAACGGCTGAACGTATTTGGAAAACCATGACCTGAATTAGGACAGATAATACTTGTTATCCCAATATTCCAACGGGATGGAAACTTATGCGGACTAACCCGCGATATATAATAATGAAATTTATCTGAAAGGGGTGAAAAAAGCCAGCAACATGAAAGGTGTTGAAACCGGATTATCATCGTAAATCTTTGATATCATTCAGGTGTCGTACTCGGAACGCCTGCGCATCCAGATATCTGCACTGAAGTCTCTGTTGGACTCTGACAACTCCAAGGTCCGCATGGCGATGAGGGAGCTGGAGCGATTGAAGCAACTGCTCAAAGATAAGGAACAAGAGAAGGCAGTGCTGGAACGAGTAAGTTTCATTTGATTGACGAGGTTCTTTAAATTGACGAGGATTCAAAACCTTATTGATATTCTTCAGAAAGGTCAGGTGCGTCGTAGGTACGTAATT
This sequence comes from Dasypolia templi, assembly GCA_963555695.1. Classification (NCBI taxonomy): domain Eukaryota; kingdom Metazoa; phylum Arthropoda; class Insecta; order Lepidoptera; family Noctuidae; genus Dasypolia; species Dasypolia templi. Next base: position 2,103,830 of record OY743137.1, on the reverse strand, counting down.
GCGGAACACACTATCAGTAGTAATCGCTTTCATTTTGACAGTTCAACAACATTCATTGCGTTATTTACGTTGTTAAACAGTATTTTTTTCGAATATATGAAGCAATGGAATTAGCAATGTCATTCAAAATTATTTAGATTTTGATTAATAGTGTGTTACGTAATTAGGGGGCAGATGTATGAATGTAAACGAGGCAAAAGGAGTAAGAGTCGTAGTAGGTGGCGTTCTGTAGTTCCTGCCTATCCCCATGGAAAAAGAGCAAGCAAAAAGGTTTTTGTATGTACCTATCAAAACCAAATTCAAAAGTTTTTTTAAAAGTGTAAGCTGTATTTTATTTGAGGAACTAGCTGTGCCCGCGGCTGCGCTCACGTGACTGTATTCCATTGGTATCTCACTAAAAACTACCTGGATACAGAACGACTGCTTTTGTGTAATAATAACCCACCCTCTATACCTTTCCATCGAGAGCAATAACATACATTCTGTACCGATACAACACACACCATCACCATTACACACAAACACAAACGCACACTTGCTGGTTGCAACACCTACCCTGTTTTGTTAACTGTTAGCATAAGCTCAAGTGTACCGACTGTCTGTCTACGTGAACATTGTATAATAATTGATTAAATATTAAGTCGGTAGATTTCGTTAATATAAATTAAAACCTGTGATAAGACTAAATTAGTGAAAGACCAGAAACGTATAGACGCAAGGTAACAACGCGGTAACAAGCTAGTTGTTAGTCTTGATACAAACTAGGCTGTCTTGGTACAGAGTATGAAATAATAATATTTTTTCTTTAGGAGAAAGTGGCACTAGAAGATGATGTCTGTGCTGCCGAAGATCGCGCTTCGGAGATGAGTATTGGTGAGTGAATTTGTTTTTCTCAGCTAATCTAACTGATTAATGGCTTTAATTAAATGTCTAATCTTATGTAAAGGGTAAGTATAAGTACTGCTATAAGACATATAGGAAGAGGTAGTTAAGAAACCTTTAACGGTCCCACAGGTATATCAATCAGAAGCCGTTGTTCATACCTATAGAAGATTTGTGCATTTGCTATACATGCCATAAACAAAGGCACGAATCTTGCAAAACAAAACTGCACTGCATTAACGTTTTTGTAAAATGGACCAAACTTGCCCATGATATAATCAGCCTATAGCGTCCCCACTGCCTACTTGCATACAGGCCGTAATCTACCATGCGCATGCGGGTTGGTGGATGATTCTTCGAATTTTGGGTTCTATGACATGCCGGATTCCTCACGAATTGTGAAATAAAGTGGTCGAGTATGTCTGCCCTGCTCAGGCTGGCGCAACTGCCGCAACGAGCTGGACGGCGCGCGCGCGGCCGCGTGTGCCGGCGAGCACGCGCTGGCGCTGGAGCGCGCCGCGCACCGCGACGCTTGTGCCTCGAGGGACGACGCCTTCGACCGGGTGAGTGTGCATGGGTGCATATTATTTGTTTTTATCCAGGTTCCAATGTCATCTACACTTGCACCTGTTAGTTGCTCTGTTTTATATACACTCGCGAGCAAAATTATGGAATCACTTACTTGTGATTTGCTGCGAGCGATCTTAAGAATTAAATGACTAATGAAGGTTAATAAAAATGGTAACAGACCGCCAAGATGTTGTGAAGAAAGCTACGCTTTGTTATAAGCGTCGCGGCGCTCCTACAGAAACAAACATAGAATCCACACACATAGGCGCACGTAGCTCGCGCGCGCCCTGTATACCATCTGCCATGACGGATACACTATGAGGGGCCTGTATTTGCGGGCCACCGTATGGCATCCGCGGCCGGGGTGCATAGCAGCGCAGCGCCCCCTTACGGGGGCGTCGTGCTATAGATACCGAGTTTTTTATCAGTCGGCTATCACACGTTGACTGGTACACATCACCGGTAAATTCGACCCTTGACCTTGGACGAAAATGGACACCACTCCTACGGAAGCACAAATTGTTGCCCTGCTCTAACAAGGGCTTAGCCAGCGTGATGTCGCACGTCAGCTCTCAGTCCTGTGTCTCGAAAGTTTACAAACGCTTTCGAGATACTGGAAGCTTCATACCGAGACCAAGATTTGAACAGCGCCGGTGCACTTCGGATAGAGATGACCGTTTTATTGTGTTAACTTCTCTTCGAAACCGTCATTTGACTGGTGTCGACGTCCAGCAGGAGCTCAGACAAGTTCGTGGGATGACGGTCTGTGAGTGGACAGTTTGGCGATAAAGCAAGGGAAACTGAATCCAAAAACACAGGCCAAAACTGACGGCAGCTCACCGACAAGCACGTCTTCAATTTGCTCGGGCCGGCATTTCATTTGACGGAGAAACGGAGCTCGTTTTCGTGTCTGATGGGGGACGAGGAGGCGGTCTAACTTCAAACCGATATATCGCCGACATTCTGCTGGAACATATCGCTCCTTATGCGGGATATATCAGTGATAACTTCATCCTGATGCACGATAACGCCCGTTGTCACACTGCACGTGCCACAGCTAAGCTCCTAGGTGAAGTCGGTATCCCCACATTAGACTGGCCAGCGCTCAGCCCCGACTTGAATCCCATTGAACACTTGTAAGATAAGCTGAAAAGGAGGGTTCGATCCTGAAATCCAGCTCCTTCAAGTGTTGATGAGCTGATTTCGGCTTTGATAGAGGAGTGGGAAAGTATCCCACAAGATTCTATCAGGAAGCTGATTAGGTCCATGAAGAATCGTCTTCGAGCTGTTATTAGGGCTAGAGGAGGCAACACAAAATAGTTGAATACAAATAATCAAGAAAAATTTAAAGATATTTCGCATTGTTTTTCAGATCCATTTTTCCCTATTTCTTCACTTTTTACTTACTCCTTCACTTAAATCAGGATAGCTCCTAAAATACGCGTCTATTGTAAATGAAAATGTTATTGATTTAAAGGTTACAGTATAATCTTCAAAATAGTACATTTTTATTGACCTTCATAAGTCATTTAGTTCTTAAGATCGCTCGTAGCAAATCAAAGTAGGTGATTCCATGGTTTTGCTCGCGAATGTATATTGTATATTCATTTCAACTTAATAGTTACCAACTTATATTTATGTAAGACAATGAGTCTTATTTTTCTGCCAACCAATCTACTGCTTCTTCTAGCGATGAAACCTTTTGTTCTTTCAGCTACACTCTTGGTGATTTAGTGCAACAAAATTTCAATGATCAGTCCAATCGGTTGGTGAATGTGTGTCACAATAACGGTCAGTGTTCCGAGCCACTACAGCGAGCTGTACGACGCTTTTTATAACAGCAATGGTCACGCCATCCTAATCTCTGAAACTTGGCTCACGAACCACATCGCCTGTCCACCACTTACTCTCTAACTGGTTCCATTCTAATACGAAATTATCGGATTGGTAAGGGAGGGGCTGGTGTAGCTATATACCTTCGCAATGACTTACCCTAAAGCTTTAGCCTTTAACACGTAGGATACTATTGAATTTGGAAGTTTTCTGTTCAGCTGGCGATGCTAGAAGAAGACCTCGCGCAACACGAAGAACTGCTGTCGTCAGCGGAGGCCGAGGTGGCGACGCTGCGACGCGAGACAGATGAGAAGCAGAGGCAGCTGGAGATCACTAGCGAACGACTCAACCAGGAAGAGGAGTGAGTGGACTTGCCTTACTTCCAGGGGGACAAGTCTGCTAACGAAATTTTGTCGGAATAGGCCTTCATTGACGACGTAATTGTGTGTCTACACCGCCACATGTGAAATTTGCGTCACACTGACGTCACCCAAAATCCATCGCGCAAACAAAGTGTACCGCGCAACTAGCATATATATGGGCAGTTGCCCACCAGACACAAAACCCGTCTGGTCGAAGGAACCTCCATTTCTATAGAGGATGAGTGAACTATACACCCTCATTCCTCACGATGTTTTCCATAACCGTTTTGAGAGCAGTGTGTAATCAATTACACAAAGTAAAGTGCCTGTCTGGGTTCGAACCTACGACCTACAACTCGGAAGTCGCGGCCGTTACCATTGTGCCACCACTGCTAACATAAACATAATTTGTTTAAAAACGGTCAAAACACAATTGAGTAGGTAGGTGTTGGGTATGATATTGGGATTTTACCTAGCATTTATAAAATTTTCAGGATACCAACATTCGTTTTTAAGTAAAACTACTGTAGGGATTCTCTGTGGTCTGACTTGAAGGATAATTAAATTAATAGTCTTATCATCTTCACTTACCTCACCAGGGCTCGCTCGCGCTGTTCCCGTGAATGCGCCGCCCTGAACAGCCGCGTGTCGGCCGCAGCCTGCGAGACCAGCGCGCTGCGGGAGGAGCTGGACGACATGCGCGGAGAGCTCTCGCGCATGCAGCAAGAACTGAAGCTCACCAGGGAACAGCTGGACTGGTGGCCGAGACCACTCACCAAGTATGTTTGCAATGGACTTTATAACACTGTACCGACAATCTAGAGTGGCAGCAGTACAGGTTCCATCAGGGCCATCCAAAGTAATTTAGGTTCCACCAGAGCCTTTGCCGTGCAGGGCAAGTGCACAATGCACATGGTGTAAAATAGCTTGACAATCGACTTTTCGTCTATGTAACACTGGCCCGCGACTTCGTCTGAGAACCAGAATGAAAAGTAGCATGATTCCTTACTCAGGTCATGGTCTATCTGTGTGCCAAATGCCATACGAATCCGGGCAGCCATTTTAGCGTGAAAGCTAGCGCTACAAACAAATTTACTTTTGCATTTATAATATACTAGCATTTGCCCGCGGCTTTGCCAGCGTGGAGGTCGGAAATGATCCCACGGAACCGTACTACCGGGATAAAAAATATCCTATGTGTTAATCGAGGTTGTAAACTCACAAAATGTATTACTTATATTTAAAATTAACACTTCACTACTAAAGTAATATTAAAATTCAATCATGACTCGAAAGACACGTAGCGCCATCTAGCGTCCTAAAGCAATAGGGATGATGACAATTTTTTTCATTTTTAACTCGAATAAATAGTTGTTTCCAAATAGAGCAAACAATATTACAAAAAGTGTAAACGCTTAAAAAATTGCCAAGTTATAAACGTTTTAAAGTAAGTGTTAGACAAGGACAGCACTATAGTAGAAGTGACGTCACGAATATATAACTTCATACTAGCGCCATACATTGTCCGTACCGCGCGACAAGGACGGCAATGATCCCCTCCAAAGACTTAAAACGTGTAGCTTCTTCATATTTACATCGATTAAACAGATTTTTCGATTATCTCATTTTCACTATGCCTTCTTTGAAATTACATTATTTTTTCTACACTTTTTAAATTAGTCATCATCCCTATGATGTTAATTATTATTTCCCTCAGGAACTAGTTTTTTCCTTAATGAAAGTTACCTACCCTATGTCGTTTTCTGTACACCTGACCACGTATATTTATAATTTCATGATTATCGGTTCAGTGGTGTAGGCGTGAAAAGGTAACAAACAAACAAACTTACATTCGCATTTATAATATAAGTTAGGATTAGGATTGGTTGCGATGCATGAGTGTTTGATAAATTCTCTGGTTACCAGGCCAGGCCGTTCCAGCTGTGTCTGATCACACAAACTAGTAAAGTTTAAGTTTTAAGATCGGTTCAAGAAATCTTTACACACAAGAAACTAATGATTCCGTAGCATGGAAAACAAAACTACTGCTTGTAAAGGGAACACGTCAAAAACCTATCAAGTTTCAACGTTTTGCTTCTTTGTTTTGTCATTTGCAGTGATATTTGTGTTGTATTGTAAAAAACCTTATGTTTTTATCACAGGATGTTGGGTGCAGCGCGAACATGGCTCCGTAGCCCGAAGGCAGTTCCTGAAGCCATCCTGTGGACCCTCATACCAGCTAGACACGGCATTCCATAGATAAACATTCAGAATTTCAAAAAGACGCCCGAGTGTAATTTTTTGCTCAAATAATATCAAATGTTGCCAATACCAAAAATACTATATTTTTAAGAAAGGTGCATAAACGCTATTGTTTAGTTATACGTTTACAAGGTAAGTTTGGTAAGTATTTTATTTTGCTAAGATTGTCAATATTCTAGATGTTATTTTACTATAGTGTACTTGGTTATTGATTTTATTTTAAGCGATTGTGATTATTTAGTTTTATAAAATAAACGTAGTACCAAAAAAAAACTTTGAAGTTCTGTTATTTGGGTATCTTAGTTTGCTGATCATCTTATTTTCTTCAGAATTTAGAACATAAATGTTCGTCTCGTCAAAGCTCGTCAAAACTTAAGTTTTCTTTCAATTTCGAGATACTCAAGAACTATACACACGTAGGTTACAGTCTCTAAAGAATGGGTACACGGCAAAAAAACCTAAATATAAAATCACGGTTAGTTTGGCGCACTGTTTTTGTTTGCCTGTATGTGGAACGTAACTTGAAAAGTAACAATAGTATGTTGAGACGAACATACTGTCAGTATATATGCACTGCAACATCGTTGAAATAAATTTGCCTAGGTGTTGTTTCATTTCATGTCTCATTATGTGCATCTGGATTGAGGTGAAGGCCATTTTTTTCTGTCCAATACAAATATTCGCTCCTATAAAAAAATTAAAAATGCATTTTTTCATAAAGTACTGCATTTAGAACAACGAACTGTAATTTTTTTGTAAAAATTTAATTAAAAAACTTGATCCAATATGTATTAATCTATATGGTTGAGTCTAGTTGGGCTCTCCCTTTGAGTAGGTACCTAATTATTACTTACGTCGTAAATAATTCACTGAGTAGTTCAACTCTAAGTTAAAAAAGGCATATTTACGTATTTCGTCAGTTATTTGGTAGATTCCCCCAGTACAGACATTAATGAACGGAGGGACCCAGTTAAACCGCCATAAATCTGTTACGTCAGGCCATATTCTATAGAGTTGGAAATTTCTTAAAAGATTTTAAGAAAATCTTAAGCAAATTCTGCAATTAAAACTGTTATCACAGAGATGGTACCGTACCTACTGTCGCCGTCAGATATATTGTATGTAGCAGACAAGGTGACCAAATACTTCTGAACAATTTAAAATGTGAATAAGTTCCATTAATATCTGATCATTCATTACTTCATTAATATCTGAGCAGATGCATGTCAATAATTTCTGTACACACAACTAACCAAATTTTTTTTTTCTTTTTTTTCTTTATTTTCTTTTGGCTTCGCACAGTTTGTGCATTCAGCCAATGTCACGTTTAATTCATTACGAAGGAAATAAAGCTAGGGAAACGAAAATATAACTATAATAAGTTATCAATCGCTACTGCTGAGCATGAGGTCCTGGGTTCGATTCCCAGGTCGGGCAACGTGTTATTGGGTTTTTCTATCTGGAATTCCTCAGTAGCAGCCCGAAGTCTGGATTTGTGCCTGGTAGATGGCAATAGTCTCGCTCCCTATTACATGGGACTTAAACATAACTGGCGAAATGTGAGTGTACTATAGGTACACCTCTGCCCAACCCTTCGGGGAAACAAGGCGTTATGTTATGTAATAAGTTATCACGGGATTTAGGGATAAAATCTATAGGATCAGTATTTACAACAGTGATACTATAATGACTAATTAACTAAAATTACAACTTAATATTATTTAAAGTAATGAAAGATACTATACATTTATATACAGGAAAGCTATTTGTGCAAAGTAAAGAAAGTATTGAGGTAGGAAAAGGAGTACGAAGGGACAAGAGGTTACTGAGAAAGGATGAACGATCTTAAAAGGGACAGGAAAAAAATGTGATCTAAGTCACCTACGTCTGTGCCACACAGACAAATGGGGTCGTCGATGATATGAAGTTTGGCAAGATGGGCTGGAGAGCAGACATGACCCACCCAATCTCATCCGTATCAGAATGGAGGTCTCCATCTTGCCAAATTTTGCCCTGCCAAACCACGGTTTTTCCGGAACGTCTGGGTGAATAAATGAAAAATAATGACCTTTCGGTTTGCTTCCGATATCCCAAGCTTCCTTCCAGGTTTTCCGAAGAAAAGTCTTTGGTAAAGACTCGAGGTCAAAGTAAAAGTTTGTATAAGGAACTAAGTCCCCGCATTGCACCGCATCAACGTAGGTACAATGTCAAGTGTATCTACGCAGACAAACACTGAGCTTACCTAATTCGTTACTGCGTGATATAAAGGACGAACCAAAAACGACTATCGACTTGACTATCTGTGGTTAGTGCAGTCATTTGGTAGTTTTACCAGGAAGGTTTTTAAACTGGTGATTTTATTGAGGTCGACGTGCTCTCTTCGAATTTTCACATTGTCCCCAGAGTTCTACCGCAAAGGCATAAAAATGACTATTGATTTTACCAAAAAATTATGAAGACCTTACATTTTCTCTAGTTTAATTTTGTTGATTAATGTGTTATCGAAAAATGAGTTGGAAAGGAGATATTGTCAAAAAACTGCTATTAGGCGCTATTTTTCCAATGTGCGAACGGCAAAGATAAAACAATGAGCGACAAAGTGAGAATTCGAAGAGAACACGTCAAACTCAATAAAATAACCAATTTTCAAAAAAAAACATGTACCTAACACCCTTTTTGCACACCAAATGACTGTTCTAGGTATAAATACGATGGAAAGGGAATAAAAATTGTAAAGAAAATCATTTGTTTAAGATACAGTTGCTATTGATAGAAAATAGATCTTGATTTTGTAATGAAATTAAAAATTATTGTAAATTTATTTTTATTTGTGACAACATAAGTAGATTTTCCAATTAGAAAATACAGGAGTACTGGCTGGATTGGCTGTTACTGAGAAGTAATAGCCATTAATTCCTTGTTACCCGCACTGGACTTTGTCATCGATTGAAATAGCTCGAAAGCCTTGGAATAGACATATTGGTATTTTGTGTAATCTCCTGCATTTAATACGTACTGTAACCGTTTTCGCATGGAACCAACAACCTTCTCACAAAAATTTCGTCCTCTGAAAGATTCCCAAACGTTATTTGCATGTTGTCTTAATGCTTCCTTTCTTCGACATTGATTCCCATCCCACTCTTGCACCGTTTCACCCCATAAGTTCTCAATGGGATGTCTGGACTTTTTGGCGGTAGTTTGATTAAAGTAAGCTCTCTCTGTTCATTAATCCATGCTTGTACAGTACGAGCATTATGCACTGAGCTATTGTCTTGAATGAACGTTATATGTTCATCTTGATAAAATACTTTAGCAGTTGGAAGAAAAGTATCTTCAAGAAGTTCCTTGTAATTCATTGAAATCATTCATTCCACTTATTTCTACAAGCTCATCAGGGCCATTTTTGCACATCCATCCCCAGAATCCAATCGTAATACGACCGCTCCGACGATTAGGTAGCACATTTTGTTCCAAGTACCGTGTATTTTCTGGTCTCCACAAACTCGAATCTGCCATTATTCGATGAACAGAAAATTTTCTCGTCCATAAAGATAACTTTATCAAAATTGTGATTTAAATAATTGGCCGCAAATTGCAGCCGCTGCATTTTGTGCCTTGGTGTGAGAGTTGGATTTCTTGCCGGTACTCTATTTTGTAAACCTCCTTCTTTTAATCGTCTTCTTACGGTGCTACTGGATACTTGAAACGTACTTGAAAACTGTGTAGTATTAATACATTTTTCACTTCGGGCCTTGTCTAGAATAGCCATGTCTTGGTTTCTTGTTGTTGCACGCGGACGACCAAATGAAACATGATTATTCAAAGTACCCTCTTGCTGCCATCTTCCCAGCCATAAACATACAGTATTTCTCTGAAATAAATACAGTTTTACATTTTAACAGTCGTAATGGATATTAGTAGTTTGATAGTAACTGGATTAAATGTTTTTAGCGCTCATCGCCATAATTATTACTTACGGCTATCCCTAGCTCATCGGCGATGTCTGTTACGGACAGACCATCATCTTTTAACTGAATTATTTTATATTTTAATTCAGCATTTATACGGTATGAACTCATATTACATTAATTAAAATCAATAATCCAATATCTATAATACGTTGCTTGCCTGAATTTATTTATTGCGTGAGTTCACAAATGAGTTGCATGACACACTTAACATGACATGACAAGACTCAAAACTACAAAATGTTAACCACTGCCAGGGTCATCGTAGTATCTAAATAAGCAAAAGAGTTGCTATATAAATTGTATTTATATTAAAGTTGGATGCACTTCCTACTGCATTTTTCCTCAAGGGTTCAGATATCTAAGACTACCCCATCTGCGTAGATACACTTGACATTGTAAGTGTTCAGATATTTTTGGTTGGTTGTGTGTATAGAAATTATTGACAAGCATCTGCTCAGATATTAATGAAGTAATGAATGATCAGATATTAATGGTAACTTGTAGTGTATGGAACTTATTGAAATTTTAAATTGTTCAGAAGTATTTGGTCACCTTGTCTGCTACAATATATCTGACGGCGACTGTACGAGATTTATGCTATGCCAGCGTCTGGATCAAGTGAAGTCTGTAAAGTCATTTCTCCATAAAAGTTTTAATTCACGTTTAAGAAATTTTAGGTGTTTTATTTATTTTTTACTGATTTACAAGTGGGCACTAGAGTCGAGATGCACATTGTTGCATTGCATTTATTAGGACGGCATATTCATTTAAACTTAGGTATGTTGTATTTCATATTATTTGCAACCATAATAAAACAATACAGTTCGACGTCATCAATTTATTTCAGTCTTACATTTATAATCAACAATGGTTCAACTACAAAATATCAACATTTGGAATGGTTCCTATCACTGGGGGCGAGCAAAGTTGGTTCACCGCTACGGATGACGACATCGTTTCTTATGACATTGAAGTTAATTAAATATTGCGGAATTTTACATTATTACAACGAAACATTTTAAATGAAAATTGAATACAACATTTAATTAGTACACAGTTTTGTCTATTTTCAGAATAAAATTTTAACAACACAGAATACAAGAATCATTAGGGTTGACATAACATCACGCCTATAATCCCAGAAGGGTTAGGCAGGGGTGTACCTATAGTACACCCAAGGGACACAAAACACCACTCAACTCACCCAACACCCAAGGGGTGTAGTAGGGTTGACAATATGAACAAAACAATTAATCAAATAACTTACACAAACAAATACAATAAAATAAAATAAAACTAAACAATACTTTATAATTATCTGTTTTTAATACAAATTAAGCTTTAGTCCACGTGAAACTAAGAAAACTTTCTTCACTAAAATCATTATGAATAACGCTAGTCATGTTGACGGCTACCATTGAACTATTTTGTTTAGGCCTACAGTTCAGCTCACCCCCTTTCTAAGTAAACATTAAGATGAAGGTGTTTAGGCCAGTGGCATAGCGAATAGTGGCAGATCTATAAAATGTTGGAACAAAAACTTCCTTTGGTTGACGGTCGTGTGACCTGTTACATTAATGATTAAGTGGCTGTGTAACAAAAAAAAAAACATTTTTTAGGAAATTGTTTGTTATGGAGGGTCTACTTATCATTACCTGCAAGTTGATACTGTAGAAATCTCACCGTGAAGACTTGCGTGGAGTGAGCTGTCAGTGTCACTGATGCTAGGGGTTGACCAAGACGGGATGACACTGACAGCTCACTTCACGCAGGTCTACACGGTGAGATTTTTACAGAATCGACATCTGGTCTGACGATTCGAATAAGGTGGTGGACACACAATCTTCATGATGACAGATTTTATTCGTAACAATACCGCGTTTTCTATTTTTAATCAACTTAAAACAGGAGGTTTGTCTTCAACACGTGTGTCCGCAATTCTCTCAAAAACGTACTCAACCATTTTTTTTCTTGTTTTGTTATTAAGGAAGTAATAACAAAACTAAATGGTGTTTCACTAGCCTAAACCGTTAGTTTTGAAATAGATATGTACAAGATGTCAGCTATTTATAATTTACATAAATTAGCACGAATTGAATTATTCTTCCATATAATTAATAATAAGAATTAGGTTAACGCCACATTTGCTACAATATAACATAAAACAACTAAGTTTTAATGATTCCAAAATGGGTGACTATTTTCTACTTACAAACTTTATTTAAACATGCACCACCATTTTTAAATAAAGTTTTTATGTAGAAAATAGTCACCCATTTTGGAATTTAGAATAGTAAGAAGTTCGATTTTAATCAACAAATTACAAGCAGCAATAATGGCGTTAATGAAAACTATACTAATACCATAAACAGCTAATTGCTAGCTTTAAAACTGTGTGGGTGTTTGGAGAGCAGACTAATTACTTTTAAAAAAATGGTGCGGAGTAATGAAACTTTTGTCATTTTATGTAAACAACAATAATAATATTCACGGTTATTGTTTATAATAAATTGGACTAAAGGTATAAAACATTAAGAAGGCAAAGATAATGTAAACTCTTAGAATAATCTTACATAAAAATACTTAATATCGTATGCAAAATGTCTACTCCCCAACACAATCAAATGCAATCATATTGCGAAATCTAAGAGTATTAAATATTATGACTAGAACCATAATACACATGTTGGAACCTAGGTCGCTTAATTATAATATAATTATAATCACTAGTTAATAAATTTCATTGAACACTAACATCATTGCTTTTTTCCTTAGTTAAAAACAGTATTTTTAAGATAAAAGCTGCAAGTGGCGTAATTTTGGAAAACCGTTTAAAACATGACCCTTCTTTTGGGCTCCGCTGCAGGCGGTGTAAAGATAAGTTCCTCTTTAGAAAGATGATCACATTACACACATATTCGGTCATTTAGATGTACGCTGGGAGGGTGGCTATTTCCGGCTATGCACTGGTTTCATGACGGAAAAGTTTTATCTCAATACGTACCTCATGTCTATCAGCTGTCAAAGCGTGCATAATGCTCAGATACCGGATCTATGTTTCGCGGATGTATACAGATTTATTTGTAGACTGACTAATAATAGTAATAATATACCTACTGTTGAAAACTGGTACTTTTTCTAAAACTTCACAATCAGAATTACGTTTTTTTTGCGGTTTTGTCTTGATTTCAAGCTTTACCATCTCAATCAATCAACAATTAAGATTCCTCCATTTATAAATTCAGCCAGTTCCCTAAATGACGTAACTCACAACTTTTACCGTAAAACCGTGTACATTCAAAGATGATCTCACACAGAAGGATGCATTCACTGGATTTATACTATAACATCCATTATTAATAATTATTATTTATTATTACTCGTAAATATTTATATTTATTGAAGTTTTGGAGTTAAGATTCAAAGAACAGTTTAGGCCAAATTATGGTATGTACCTACTAAAAATTAAGACTGTATATTTATTTTAAATTCAGATTTCGGGTTTAAAATTTTTCGAAAATACGAATTGTTTTTATTGCAAAAAAAAAGATAAAATTGATTAACATACTAAGTCTCTCCGACAAAATTATTCTGTTTTGGTTAATAATTAAATATTCAAAACCTGAAACTTATTTTAAACTTCTTAGGTTTAAATTTATAGAAAGTTTTATAAATACTGTGTAGATCTCATTAAATAAACTAAATGCTAATAAATAAATATAAATTAAGTGTTCATTATTTAAAAACAATACCGCAAAATACTTATTTGATAAATCTATGCATTTGTTTTGAGAATTGTATACTTTTTTTCGAAACTAATATAGCTATTTTTAATTTCAATAGTCAAAAATCGCTCAGATCGCTAAATAAAACTACTCTTTAGGAATTCTTTATCACCTGAGGTAACCTTACTTTAAGGTTGCCTCAGGTGCCCCCAATGTGAGCAAAAAGGTTACTCACATGGTATGTCTCGTGAACAGTTAACAAAAGAGATAGGATATAGAACCAGAGGGCCTAGACAAAGTAACATTCGTAATATTCGATTAGCGATGGCGCTAGTAGAAAAGCCAAAAAATGTATGGGGTTGACATAAGTTATCGAAATGTCATGTGATCATAGGTCACGTGGGCGTGGGCAGTGGATGATAATTTTTTGACTGGTAACGAATCTCTTTTGTTAGCTGTTCATTTCAAGTCACCGACATCTCTATATTCGGCTATTTCGTAGAGTTAGCCTCAGTAACTGCCTATGCCTCTACTAATAAAATAAAAACCTACATTTATTGGGTCATTAGCTGCATATTGATGACGTTTCTATTCCCCAGTTATTAAGTTATCTAATAAATAAAGTGCAGGCATCTTTGTGTTAAGTCATTATAATAATTAATAAGTGATTAAAAGCAAAATTCTAATAATACGCGTTAGTTTATTTTACATTGTTTAATTTAAAATATTAATTACTTACCAAAGCAATAGTTTGCTTTAAATTCAAGTTTAGTTTAGATTTCAAATTTATAAATAAATCGTCCGTTTAATTTTCATAAACTTTTCTCATTCTGTCAAAAAATGTCACAACTTTCAAAATATTATTTTTTTGTCAATTTTAATTGTTTCATTAATTTAGCTTTCTCGTGTAAGCGGTTGGCTTACCCTCTTAATAATAACATTGACAATAAACATAGATGTTTAATTAACTCGTTATTGTCATACGTCTATCAATTCCATGTACATGGACTACGTCTTTGGCAGGATTCCATTAAAATTTAAAGGCTCATGGACCCGTGTGAGTTTACGTACAAAATATTTACTAAGAGTATACTTTGGAGAGTCTGAACACATGTTAAACACCGGATTGCTAAAAGACTCTTCAACAGGATTTTCTCAGAGTCAGTATGTTTCGGTTGGTTGAGTGAAATACCAACAGCCAATTAAATCACTTGACATAAGTAAAGTTACCGGCGGCACATTACTGTGCCAAGTTGTTTCGTGTTGTGTCGTAACGCGGGATCGACCAATCAATCTAATCTGTTCAGCATGCGTTGCATGCATCCACCTTAGAAATGAGTTTGTCGACAGAAGAATAGACAAAATGATGGATGAATAAAAGAAAATCTTATATTTTGACTATTCATAAAAATAAACAAAACAAAATAACAGAGTAGTCAGATAGGAAACGCCGATCTCATCTAGTTTTTAAAATATGATTGACGTGTAAAAGTGTTTTTACAAACCTACTTACAGCAATAACATCTTCAATCATTTTTAAGATAATAATAATATAATTTACTATAAACGTTATATATTAGGTATGTTGAAACTGTTTGAACTCCCCGTCACTTGTCCCTAAAGGTTCATTAGAAAACCAGCGTCAGTCAGCACCTGTCTGGCATCAATACTGAAATGCACCATTTTAGCGCAGCCGTGAGGGACACACTATTGTTGTTATTTTTTTTATTTTGTCATTTGTATTTTGTGTTTCACGAACTGTGCCCAAAAAACAATTTTTCTTTCTTTCTTTTCTTTATTCTATCTGTAATTTTGTCTATTCTTCCGTCGACAAAATTCGCATTAAAAGCTAGTTTTGGTTGTCTAAAATAAAACTGAGCCAGAAGGCGTGACGACTTGACACAACACTTAAGATAGATTGATGCCGAATAGCTTTTTATAAAACATATGTGCCTCGAAAGGGCACCCAGAAGGCAGCCATCTTTCTTATATCCGTCTTCATAAACAATGGACGACTGCCGACCAACATGGGCCACAGTGTGAACAATTTGACGTAGAGTTATGACTAGTTTGAGACTGATCCGCTCGCTTACTTTAATTTATGCATATTCCAATTGCTCGATTTAGATCCCACGGTTATAATATGCTATATATTTAAATTGTAAACTATGCCTTTGTCCATTGGGACTAATAAGGTTTTAAATAAATCAAAAGGAAACAGTTCCTTTGTTGTCAACGATACAATTTCAATTGTAACTTTAAATACAAATGTAGATTTGTAAGATTTGAAACTATAAAACAATTCTTAATTTAGTTATCTTTAGCGCGAATTTGGTTATGCCTAATACATGAAATAAATGCAAGTGAAGAAGAAACCTGACATTATCTGCTCGTAGGTTAATGCGATATTCTACATTGTAGTAACACTACTAAATAATAAAAATTTAGTCGACTTACACAATCAACCGCACACGATCAACGAATCTTCAGACACCGTGACCAGATGCCCAAAAAAAAACGTACAAATTGAGTGCGTTACGATAATCAATCATCTCTTCTAACGCCGATTAAACCCCGAACATCACTCCTTAGCCTTTACGAAGCAAATAATCATCCAAGAATTTCCAATTCAAACCCGAGCGAGTCTCCCACCTCACCTATATCATGCCGAAGCCCTCGCCGCCCTCGTTGATGGCCCACAGCAGCGCGTGCACCAGCAGCTCGTAGCTGTCGTAGTCCGGCAGACACAGCTGGTTGAAGCACGTGTGCGCGGTGGGCAGCGCGCCGAACTTGGGCGCCGGTGTTATCTGGAAGCGAGGGTTCAGCTCCTGGAACCGTTCATTATTGTGACTTGTAGGAAGGTTGTAGGGAATAGTAAAATCGGTTTTATGTAATGGGTGTTGATGTAAAAGAAACAAAAAAGTTGCTTCAGAAGTTGGATAGGTATAGGTAAAATAATAATTCAATTTATGTTAGATGTTACAAAATGCTAAAATCTGACGTAATTAAATCTCCACCTGTACAATAAAAGAAGTCCAATGCTTATTCTAGGGTGCACACTCGGTAGGCTCAAAATCCCTCCTATCCTAAGGGCACGTCCTTCCTACTATTAAAGCGCCCCCCTGGCTACTCTTTAATATGCAATAGTCTTTGTAGCACCATGAAGCATGAGGCTTCAAGGGCTAGTGCAAATCTTGGGGTTCATTCGATTAATCGAGTCTGGTCAAACCACGCTGGGGTCGGTGCAATTCATTAAGGTGGAAATATGGTAGCATTGATAATAATGTAGCACCGTTAAGCCAAGCGCGCAGTGCAGCCGTAACGGGCCGCAGTGCAACGTATTTTCAACCAAACAAATAAAAAGGGTATTCGCTAAGGTTGCCCGCGAATTTTTTTATTTTTCAATTTTTTTTGCAACTCAGTGGCAGGGTCTATTTTGTGTACAACCTGACTCTGACCTGCAAATTGCAAAAAAAAACCTTACAAAATTTGTAAAGAGAAAGCGTTTTTCTTAGTAGCCCGATTTTCTTAGGTTTTTTTGCAATTTGCTATTTTGTATAAGGTTGTATGTATTTACAGAATTGTAATAATTAAAGTCATCAATATTACTCTTTATGACAGAGTAATCCTATTCTATGACTATTTCATGAAATCTTAATATATGAAGATTATACTAACTTAGGGAGTTGTATTACTGATTCTAATGATTATAATTCTGTAAAGAGTGTTGCGCGCAGACACTATTTTTTTTTAACCATTGTATAATCAAACAAAAGTTTTTATGATTAATTTTTTACTATATCAATCATGATTGAAAATTTAGTTAAAACTAATCTTCTATTTTAAAAGGAAATATTTAAATGTGAAAGAAGAAATACTTTTTAAATGTTGAACTTCTTTATTTTTGGTGTTTAAAAAGTATCTGAACTTAAAAGTTGGTCAACGGAAAATTTCCATCGTAACGTTTTTATCACGCGGCGTTATTAATCTAATTGGTCTTTCTAACTTTCAATAGTTGTTCTAATACTGTGAACGCTTCTATTAAACAGTTTTTACTACTTTTTTAATTTGCCCTCCTAGATAGATCTGCAAATAATTGCCAAATGGTCCTGTGTGGTTTAAAAAATGACTAGCTGCTCCCAGCGGTTTCACCCGCATAAATCTTGATCCCGTGGGACAAACTATCTGTGTGCCAAATTTCATCCAAATCCGTTCAGTAGTTTTTGCGTGAAAGAGTAACAAACATCCATCCATACTCAGAAACTTTCGCGTTTATAATATTAGTAGGATTAAGAAACTACAATATCTTGTTTTACCACCTTTCAATGAATATCCGAGATGGTTTTCGAGGGCGTCAAAGCCGATACTGAGGTTAAAATTAAAATCCAAGATGCAGAGAGAGGCAGCTGCATTTTTTTTTGTCATGGGTGCCGTTTTAATGGTTTTCGAAGGTATTGAAGCAGATAGTGAGGTCAAAATGAAAGTTCAAAAGGCGGCCGCGAGAATTTTGAAATGTTTCATCATGGTTGTCGTTTTGATTTTCATTTTGACCGCACCGGCTTTAGCACCCTCGAAACCATGAACGACACCCATGATTCAAAATTACGAAATTCTCGCGGCCGCCATCTTGGAAATTCATTGAAAAGTGTTAAAAAATATTACATTCAAAGAGGTTAAATAGTATAAAAGGAGCGTACACAGTTAATTATAATATCAATAAAAAATCAGAAAGAATAATTAGATTAAAATTGCACCGCGTAATCAAAAGATCACAATGAGAATTTTCCGCGTTTAACGTAATTTTTTTTTAAATATTCTTTAAAAAAACGTTTAACCTTAAAAAAAACATGAATAAAAATAATAAAAAAGTAAAAGCGTATAAAATACGTATTAGTACAGATAAAACCAGCTTGTTTGATTATATTCTACTAGTTAAGGAATACCAGAAAAAAGTAAAGTTCCACCAACAGAGAGACAGTATAAGATTGATGAAATACCTATACACGTGACTAATTAAAGAATAAACTAATTGTTTTGTTCATATTTTTTTGCCATTTTCCTTGACCTTACTACTTCAATCAAAGGTTTTAATCAAAATTTAAAACTAAAACAAATTCAATCCATTTCTTTAGTTTTTTGCACGACTAAAACTGATTCAATCGTCAATCGTTACTTAAATTTAATAGTAAATAGTCAGATTTAATTTACTATCGAGCATAGGACTCCCCTTGATTGTGCGATTACCCACGAACCAAAAGAAATTGCTTATTCTAACCATTTTCAACCATAAGCACAATAATCTCTTTCCCAAAAGTTGTCTATCTTAATCGTCTTACCTGGAAGCCTCCAGAAGGCAGCTGAGAACAGCCTGTAGTGAACTGTAGCAACCTGGCCCTCTCTTCGGTACTGAAGTTGGCCAGGGCTGCCCAGAACCAGCTCAGCAGACGGTCCCAGTCGCGGCCCGAGCCCGACACCAGCGCGTGCGAGCGCCAGTCTGCTACGGAGACCTCGCCCGTGCCACACACTAGCAGCTACAACAACAAGTATTGCTCAGGCATCGACATCATAAGGCATTTCGTCCTAAAAACAGGTGCAGGTGATAATAATAGTACCTAAATACAATAAAAGGGGTGTAATGCCGGATATAGGCAAATAATCGTCACATCGTTACTTAAAAACGACTGGTTATAAGGTGATTTAACGCGCAACTGACATTCACAGGGTTCTGTTGGTAAATATTTGCGAGAAATGTATTAAAAAAGCAAGATGGCGGCGGTAGTTCCGATTTTGGCCGAGTGGATAGCAGGGATTAGTAACATTTTCTCCTTGAAGATAATAAATTTAGTACATTTTCGTAAGTAATGGAGCAGTTCTTTATAACATTTTCAACTTTAGAAAAACTGCCATAGAGGTTGGAGTGACGTCGACAACGATAATTTTCAAAATGCGAACTTTTTTAAAATACTGTTTGTGACTTTTGATCATACCGACCGTGTGCCTATATTGTCAAAAAGAACAATTTAGTTTTACAAAAATATATCTGAAAAAATAGTGGCCAAAGTAAGAAGGAACAAAGCAAGATTTTTTTAATTAATCCCGGGGTTAAATAAAGGGTTAAATAGGACACGAAAGTTGTCAGTGTTGGCGATCCGTCACACGGCAAAATCTATTTATGTACATCTCGACATCAAACTAAGATTTCCATGAATTGTCCCAATGCTAACAAAGTAAACATATTGGTAACATACCTCCAGCTCGTTCTCATCAAAGATAGCTAGCAGGTTGTCGGGCACGAGCAGCGTGAGGCCGCGCAGGAAGGCGTCCGTCTCCAGGCGCCAGGTCCAGGTACGCTATCTTGGTAACATACCTCCAGCTCGTTCTCATCAAAGATAGCTAGCAGGTTGTCGGGCACGAGCAGCGTGAGGCCGCGCAGGAAGGCGTCCGTCTCCAGGCGCCAGGTCCAGGTACGCTATCTTGGTAACATACCTCCAGCTCGTTCTCATCAAAGATAGCTAGCAGGTTGTCGGGCACGAGCAGCGTGAGGCCGCGCAGGAAGGCGTCCGTCTCCAGGCGCCAGGTCCAGGTACGCTATCTTGGTAACATACCTCCAGCTCGTTCTCATCAAAGATAGCTAGCAGGTTGTCGGGCACGAGCAGCGTGAGGCCGCGCAGGAAGGCGTCCGTCTCCAGGCGCCAGGTCCAGGTACGCTATCTTGGTAACATACCTCCAGCTCGTTCTCATCAAAGATAGCTAGCAGGTTGTCGGGCACGAGCAGCGTGAGGCCGCGCAGGAAGGCGTCCGTCTCCAGGCGCCAGGTCCAGGTACGCTATCTTGGTAACATACCTCCAGCTCGTTCTCATCAAAGATAGCTAGCAGGTTGTCGGGCACGAGCAGCGTGAGGCCGCGCAGGAAGGCTTCCGTCTCCAGGCGCCAGGTCCAGGTACGCTATCTTGGTAACATACCTCCAGCTCGTTCTCATCAAAGATAGCTAGCAGGTTGTCGGGCACGAGCAGCGTGAGGCCGCGCAGGAAGGCGTCCGTCTCCAGGCGCCAGGTCCAGGTACGCTATCTTGGTAACATACCTCCAGCTCGTTCTCATCAAAGATAGCTAGCAGGTTGTCGGGCACGAGCAGCGTGAGGCCGCGCAGGAAGGCGTCCGTCTCCAGGCGCCAGGTCCAGGTACGCTATCTTGGTAACATACCTCCAGCTCGTTCTCATCAAAGATAGCTAGCAGGTTGTCGGGCACGAGCAGCGTGAGGCCGCGCAGGAAGGCGTCCGTCTCCAGGCGCCAGGTCCAGGTACGCTATCTTGGTAACATACCTCCAGCTCGTTCTCATCAAAGATAGCTAGCAGGTTGTCGGGCACGAGCAGCGTGAGGCCGCGCAGGAAGGCGTCCGTCTCCAGGCGCCAGGTCCAGGTACGCTATCTTGGTAACATACCTCCAGCTCGTTCTCATCAAAGATAGCTAGCAGGTTGTCGGGCACGAGCAGCGTGAGGCCGCGCAGGAAGGCGTCCGTCTCCAGGCGCCAGGTCCAGGTACGCTATCTTGGTAACATACCTCCAGCTCGTTCTCATCAAAGATAGCTAGCAGGTTGTCGGGCACGAGCAGCGTGAGGCCGCGCAGGAAGGCGTCCGTCTCCAGGCGCCAGGTCCAGGTACGCTATCTTGGTAACATACCTCCAGCTCGTTCTCATCAAAGATAGCTAGCAGGTTGTCGGGCACGAGCAGCGTGAGGCCGCGCAGGAAGGCGTCCGTCTCCAGGCGCCAGGTCCAGGTACGCTATCTTGGTAACATACCTCCAGCTCGTTCTCATCAAAGATAGCTAGCAGGTTGTCGGGCACGAGCAGCGTGAGGCCGCGCAGGAAGGCGTCCGTCTCCAGGCGCCAGGTCCAGGTACGCTATCTTGGTAACATACCTCCAGCTCGTTCTCATCAAAGATAGCTAGCAGGTTGTCGGGCACGAGCAGCGTGAGGCCGCGCAGGAAGGCGTCCGTCTCCAGGCGCCAGGTCCAGGTACGCTATCTTGGTAACATACCTCCAGCTCGTTCTCATCAAAGATAGCTAGCAGGTTGTCGGGCACGAGCAGCGTGAGGCCGCGCAGGAAGGCGTCCGTCTCCAGGCGCCAGGTCCAGGTACGCTATCTTGGTAACATACCTCCAGCTCGTTCTCATCAAAGATAGCTAGCAGGTTGTCGGGCACGAGCAGCGTGAGGCCGCGCAGGAAGGCGTCCGTCTCCAGGCGCCAGGTCCAGGTACGCTATCTTGGTAACATACCTCCAGCTCGTTCTCATCAAAGATAGCTAGCAGGTTGTCGGGCACGAGCAGCGTGAGGCCGCGCAGGAAGGCGTCCGTCTCCAGGCGCCAGGTCCAGGTACGCTATCTTGGTAACATACCTCCAGCTCGTTCTCATCAAAGATAGCTAGCAGGTTGTCGGGCACGAGCAGCGTGAGGCCGCGCAGGAAGGCGTCCGTCTCCAGGCGCCAGGTCCAGGTACGCTATCTTGGTAACATACCTCCAGCTCGTTCTCATCAAAGATAGCTAGCAGGTTGTCGGGCACGAGCAGCGTGAGGCCGCGCAGGAAGGCGTCCGTCTCCAGGCGCCAGGTCCAGGTACGCTATCTTGGTAACATACCTCCAGCTCGTTCTCATCAAAGATAGCTAGCAGGTTGTCGGGCACGAGCAGCGTGAGGCCGCGCAGGAAGGCGTCCGTCTCCAGGCGCCAGGTCCAGGTACGCTATCTTGGTAACATACCTCCAGCTCGTTCTCATCAAAGATAGCTAGCAGGTTGTCGGGCACGAGCAGCGTGAGGCCGCGCAGGAAGGCGTCCGTCTCCAGGCGCCAGGTCCAGGTACGCTATCTTGGTAACATACCTCCAGCTCGTTCTCATCAAAGATAGCTAGCAGGTTGTCGGGCACGAGCAGCGTGAGGCCGCGCAGGAAGGCGTCCGTCTCCAGGCGCCAGGTCCAGGTACGCTATCTTGGTAACATACCTCCAGCTCGTTCTCATCAAAGATAGCTAGCAGGTTGTCGGGCACGAGCAGCGTGAGGCCGCGCAGGAAGGCGTCCGTCTCCAGGCGCCAGGTCCAGGTACGCTATCTTGGTAACATACCTCCAGCTCGTTCTCATCAAAGATAGCTAGCAGGTTGTCGGGCACGAGCAGCGTGAGGCCGCGCAGGAAGGCGTCCGTCTCCAGGCGCCAGGTCCAGGTACGCTATCTTGGTAACATACCTCCAGCTCGTTCTCATCAAAGATAGCTAGCAGGTTGTCGGGCACGAGCAGCGTGAGGCCGCGCAGGAAGGCGTCCGTCTCCAGGCGCCAGGTCCAGGTACGCTATCTTGGTAACATACCTCCAGCTCGTTCTCATCAAAGATAGCTAGCAGGTTGTCGGGCACGAGCAGCGTGAGGCCGCGCAGGAAGGCGTCCGTCTCCAGGCGCCAGGTCCAGGTACGCTATCTTGGTAACATACCTCCAGCTCGTTCTCATCAAAGATAGCTAGCAGGTTGTCGGGCACGAGCAGCGTGAGGCCGCGCAGGAAGGCGTCCGTCTCCAGGCGCCAGGTCCAGGTACGCTATCTTGGTAACATACCTCCAGCTCGTTCTCATCAAAGATAGCTAGCAGGTTGTCGGGCACGAGCAGCGTGAGGCCGCGCAGGAAGGCGTCCGTCTCCAGGCGCCAGGTCCAGGTACGCTATCTTGGTAACATACCTCCAGCTCGTTCTCATCAAAGATAGCTAGCAGGTTGTCGGGCACGAGCAGCGTGAGGCCGCGCAGGAAGGCGTCCGTCTCCAGGCGCCAGGTCCAGGTACGCTATCTTGGTAACATACCTCCAGCTCGTTCTCATCAAAGATAGCTAGCAGGTTGTCGGGCACGAGCAGCGTGAGGCCGCGCAGGAAGGCGTCCGTCTCCAGGCGCCAGGTCCAGGTACGCTATCTTGGTAACATACCTCCAGCTCGTTCTCATCAAAGATAGCTAGCAGGTTGTCGGGCACGAGCAGCGTGAGGCCGCGCAGGAAGGCGTCCGTCTCCAGGCGCCAGGTCCAGGTACGCTATCTTGGTAACATACCTCCAGCTCGTTCTCATCAAAGATAGCTAGCAGGTTGTCGGGCACGAGCAGCGTGAGGCCGCGCAGGAAGGCGTCCGTCTCCAGGCGCCAGGTCCAGGTACGCTATCTTGGTAACATACCTCCAGCTCGTTCTCATCAAAGATAGCTAGCAGGTTGTCGGGCACGAGCAGCGTGAGGCCGCGCAGGAAGGCGTCCGTCTCCAGGCGCCAGGTCCAGGTACGCTATCTTGGTAACATACCTCCAGCTCGTTCTCATCAAAGATAGCTAGCAGGTTGTCGGGCACGAGCAGCGTG
Organism: Dasypolia templi; assembly: GCA_963555695.1. Taxonomy (NCBI): domain Eukaryota; kingdom Metazoa; phylum Arthropoda; class Insecta; order Lepidoptera; family Noctuidae; genus Dasypolia; species Dasypolia templi. The sequence continues at coordinate 2,079,876 of OY743137.1, read as the reverse complement.
AGGCCGCGCAGGAAGGCGTCCGTCTCCAGGCGCCAGGTCCAGGTACGCTATCTTGGTAACATACCTCCAGCTCGTTCTCATCAAAGATAGCTAGCAGGTTGTCGGGCACGAGCAGCGTGAGGCCGCGCAGGAAGGCGTCCGTCTCCAGGCGCCAGGTCCAGGTACGCTATCTTGGTAACATACCTCCAGCTCGTTCTCATCAAAGATAGCTAGCAGGTTGTCGGGCACGAGCAGCGTGAGGCCGCGCAGGAAGGCGTCCGTCTCCAGGCGCCAGGTCCAGGTACGCTATCTTGGTAACATACCTCCAGCTCGTTCTCATCAAAGATAGCTAGCAGGTTGTCGGGCACGAGCAGCGTGAGGCCGCGCAGGAAGGCGTCCGTCTCCAGGCGCCAGGTCCAGGTACGCTATCTTGGTAACATACCTCCAGCTCGTTCTCATCAAAGATAGCTAGCAGGTTGTCGGGCACGAGCAGCGTGAGGCCGCGCAGGAAGGCGTCCGTCTCCAGGCGCCAGGTCCAGGTACGCTATCTTGGTAACATACCTCCAGCTCGTTCTCATCAAAGATAGCTAGCAGGTTGTCGGGCACGAGCAGCGTGAGGCCGCGCAGGAAGGCGTCCGTCTCCAGGCGCCAGGTCCAGGTACGCTATCTTGGTAACATACCTCCAGCTCGTTCTCATCAAAGATAGCTAGCAGGTTGTCGGGCACGAGCAGCGTGAGGCCGCGCAGGAAGGCGTCCGTCTCCAGGCGCCAGGTCCAGGTACGCTATCTTGGTAACATACCTCCAGCTCGTTCTCATCAAAGATAGCTAGCAGGTTGTCGGGCACGAGCAGCGTGAGGCCGCGCAGGAAGGCGTCCGTCTCCAGGCGCCAGGTCCAGGTACGCTATCTTGGTAACATACCTCCAGCTCGTTCTCATCAAAGATAGCTAGCAGGTTGTCGGGCACGAGCAGCGTGAGGCCGCGCAGGAAGGCGTCCGTCTCCAGGCGCCAGGTCCAGGTACGCTATCTTGGTAACATACCTCCAGCTCGTTCTCATCAAAGATAGCTAGCAGGTTGTCGGGCACGAGCAGCGTGAGGCCGCGCAGGAAGGCGTCCGTCTCCAGGCGCCAGGTCCAGGTACGCTATCTTGGTAACATACCTCCAGCTCGTTCTCATCAAAGATAGCTAGCAGGTTGTCGGGCACGAGCAGCGTGAGGCCGCGCAGGAAGGCGTCCGTCTCCAGGCGCCAGGTCCAGGTACGCTATCTTGGTAACATACCTCCAGCTCGTTCTCATCAAAGATAGCTAGCAGGTTGTCGGGCACGAGCAGCGTGAGGCCGCGCAGGAAGGCGTCCGTCTCCAGGCGCCAGGTCCAGGTACGCTATCTTGGTAACATACCTCCAGCTCGTTCTCATCAAAGATAGCTAGCAGGTTGTCGGGCACGAGCAGCGTGAGGCCGCGCAGGAAGGCGTCCGTCTCCAGGCGCCAGGTCCAGGTACGCTATCTTGGTAACATACCTCCAGCTCGTTCTCATCAAAGATAGCTAGCAGGTTGTCGGGCACGAGCAGCGTGAGGCCGCGCAGGAAGGCGTCCGTCTCCAGGCGCCAGGTCCAGGTACGCTATCTTGGTAACATACCTCCAGCTCGTTCTCATCAAAGATAGCTAGCAGGTTGTCGGGCACGAGCAGCGTGAGGCCGCGCAGGAAGGCGTCCGTCTCCAGGCGCCAGGTCCAGGTACGCTATCTTGGTAACATACCTCCAGCTCGTTCTCATCAAAGATAGCTAGCAGGTTGTCGGGCACGAGCAGCGTGAGGCCGCGCAGGAAGGCGTCCGTCTCCAGGCGCCAGGTCCAGGTACGCTATCTTGGTAACATACCTCCAGCTCGTTCTCATCAAAGATAGCTAGCAGGTTGTCGGGCACGAGCAGCGTGAGGCCGCGCAGGAAGGCGTCCGTCTCCAGGCGCCAGGTCCAGGTACGCTATCTTGGTAACATACCTCCAGCTCGTTCTCATCAAAGATAGCTAGCAGGTTGTCGGGCACGAGCAGCGTGAGGCCGCGCAGGAAGGCGTCCGTCTCCAGGCGCCAGGTCCAGGTACGCTATCTTGGTAACATACCTCCAGCTCGTTCTCATCAAAGATAGCTAGCAGGTTGTCGGGCACGAGCAGCGTGAGGCCGCGCAGGAAGGCGTCCGTCTCCAGGCGCCAGGTCCAGGTACGCTATCTTGGTAACATACCTCCAGCTCGTTCTCATCAAAGATAGCTAGCAGGTTGTCGGGCACGAGCAGCGTGAGGCCGCGCAGGAAGGCGTCCGTCTCCAGGCGCCAGGTCCAGGTACGCTATCTTGGTAACATACCTCCAGCTCGTTCTCATCAAAGATAGCTAGCAGGTTGTCGGGCACGAGCAGCGTGAGGCCGCGCAGGAAGGCGTCCGTCTCCAGGCGCCAGGTCCAGGTACGCTATCTTGGTAACATACCTCCAGCTCGTTCTCATCAAAGATAGCTAGCAGGTTGTCGGGCACGAGCAGCGTGAGGCCGCGCAGGAAGGCGTCCGTCTCCAGGCGCCAGGTCCAGGTACGCTATCTTGGTAACATACCTCCAGCTCGTTCTCATCAAAGATAGCTAGCAGGTTGTCGGGCACGAGCAGCGTGAGGCCGCGCAGGAAGGCGTCCGTCTCCAGGCGCCAGGTCCAGGTACGCTATCTTGGTAACATACCTCCAGCTCGTTCTCATCAAAGATAGCTAGCAGGTTGTCGGGCACGAGCAGCGTGAGGCCGCGCAGGAAGGCGTCCGTCTCCAGGCGCCAGGTCCAGGTACGCTATCTTGGTAACATACCTCCAGCTCGTTCTCATCAAAGATAGCTAGCAGGTTGTCGGGCACGAGCAGCGTGAGGCCGCGCAGGAAGGCGTCCGTCTCCAGGCGCCAGGTCCAGGTACGCTATCTTGGTAACATACCTCCAGCTCGTTCTCATCAAAGATAGCTAGCAGGTTGTCGGGCACGAGCAGCGTGAGGCCGCGCAGGAAGGCGTCCGTCTCCAGGCGCCAGGTCCAGGTACGCTATCTTGGTAACATACCTCCAGCTCGTTCTCATCAAAGATAGCTAGCAGGTTGTCGGGCACGAGCAGCGTGAGGCCGCGCAGGAAGGCGTCCGTCTCCAGGCGCCAGGTCCAGGTACGCTATCTTGGTAACATACCTCCAGCTCGTTCTCATCAAAGATAGCTAGCAGGTTGTCGGGCACGAGCAGCGTGAGGCCGCGCAGGAAGGCGTCCGTCTCCAGGCGCCAGGTCCAGGTACGCTATCTTGGTAACATACCTCCAGCTCGTTCTCATCAAAGATAGCTAGCAGGTTGTCGGGCACGAGCAGCGTGAGGCCGCGCAGGAAGGCGTCCGTCTCCAGGCGCCAGGTCCAGGTACGCTATCTTGGTAACATACCTCCAGCTCGTTCTCATCAAAGATAGCTAGCAGGTTGTCGAGCACGAGCAGCGTGAGGCCGCGCAGGAAGGCGTCCGTCTCCAGGCGCCAGGTCCAGGTACGCTATCTTGGTAACATACCTCCAGCTCGTTCTCATCAAAGATAGCTAGCAGGTTGTCGGGCACGAGCAGCGTGAGGCCGCGCAGGAAGGCGTCCGTCTCCAGGCGCCAGGTCCAGGTACGCTATCTTGGTAACATACCTCCAGCTCGTTCTCATCAAAGATAGCTAGCAGGTTGTCGGGCACGAGCAGCGTGAGGCCGCGCAGGAAGGCGTCCGTCTCCAGGCGCCAGGTCCAGGTACGCTATCTTGGTAACATACCTCCAGCTCGTTCTCATCAAAGATAGCTAGCAGGTTGTCGGGCACGAGCAGCGTGAGGCCGCGCAGGAAGGCGTCCGTCTCCAGGCGCCAGGTCCAGGTACGCTATCTTGGTAACATACCTCCAGCTCGTTCTCATCAAAGATAGCTAGCAGGTTGTCGGGCACGAGCAGCGTGAGGCCGCGCAGGAAGGCGTCCGTCTCCAGGCGCCAGGTCCAGGTACGCTATCTTGGTAACATACCTCCAGCTCGTTCTCATCAAAGATAGCTAGCAGATTGTCGGGCACGAGCAGCGTGAGGCCGCGCAGGCAGGCGTCCGTCTCCAGGCGCCAGGTCCAGGTACGCTATCTTGGTAACATACCTCCAGCTCGTTCTCATCAAAGATAGCTAGCAGGTTGTCGGGCACGAGCAGCGTGAGGCCGCGCAGGAAGGCGTCCGTCTCCAGGCGCCAGGTCCAGGTACGCTATCTTGGTAACATACCTCCAGCTCGTTCTCATCAAAGATAGCTAGCAGGTTGTCGGGCACGAGCAGCGTGAGGCCGCGCAGGAAGGCGTCCGTCTCCAGGCGCCAGGTCCAGGTACGCTATCTTGGTAACATACCTCCAGCTCGTTCTCATCAAAGATAGCTAGCAGGTTGTCGGGCACGAGCAGCGTGAGGCCGCGCAGGAAGGCGTCCGTCTCCAGGCGCCAGGTCCAGGTACGCTATCTTGGTAACATACCTCCAGCTCGTTCTCATCAAAGATAGCTAGCAGGTTGTCGGGCACGAGCAGCGTGAGGCCGCGCAGGAAGGCGTCCGTCTCCAGGCGCACGCGCGCTGCCAGGCGCCACTGCGCCAGCGCGTCCAGGTACGCTATCTTACTGCTGTTGCGGACCTGCTTGCCAGCACGGAGCATTTTAAGTCTCATCAAAGTTAGAGTAAACATTCAACTGTATTATTCTTAAAAGTAATATAGGCATAACAACCAGTAAACCAGCCATTTAAGACATCGTAGGTTGCAAAAATTTGCACTGTGTTGAGTTTTTGGGATGTATTTAAGATAGATACCAGTAGTGTAAAACCAAGTTTGCAGCTTCGAAAGACCTGGACCAACCAAGTAGCTCAAAAACCTCGAAACGTGGCACGGTCGTGCGACATCATGAGATATGGTGTGTTCGAAAAGTAACTGATTAAAGTGTAAAATAGCCCAGTTCAGGTTGAATTCTTAAACAATAACAGGTCGGACGACCTGCGCCCCTCCCAGGGAAGGCAGAGCCGAGGAGATGGAACGCCACTAATGCCACAATTCCGTTTCGGGACTCTTGTCAGTCCGTCCCGACGACACGGTTGGGTGGCCGCCCTCGTGGACGGAATTGTCACATGGGCATATTTCGCTCCCAACAAGAGTCTCGCTGACTTCGAGGGGTTCCTTGTCGAGCTAGGTGTCATCGTGAGCCAGTTCCACACTCGCCCGGTGCTGTTGCTCGGGGATCTCAACGCAAAGTCTGCGGCGGATCCCCTATCACCGATCCTAGGGGCGAGGTGTTGGACGAGTGGGCGATCGAGTCCGGCCTGACCGTCCTGAATCGGTGCACTTGATTCGACGTCTCCACCCACACTTCGAGCGGCGGCCCCGCCAATGGATGGTCCTCGCTGGTCGCTTAAGCGAATCGACAGGGAACTGGGTCCGGGACGAACGAACCCGACGTGCGTGGAGTTTAGGCGCCAGTACAACCGATACCGGAAGAGACGTCGTCGGGTTTCGGAAGAAGAAGCCGCGCTGTATGAGGTGTACCGCACGGCGAAGGAGGCCCTGTGGCTGGCCATCGGCGAGTCGAGGACTCGAGGACACGCCAGTTCCTGTCGAGCCTGACTCTGAGCCCGTGGTGGAGGACCAAAGCGGAGGCTCCACTACGTCTCTGTTGGGAACCAACAGAGCGGAGGCAAGTGCTGCGAAGAGAGGCAGCGTTGTCAAAGTCAAAGTCAAAGCATTTATTTCAAATAGGCCCATAAAAAGGCACTTTTGAACGTCAAAATTTACATTAAAAATAGAATTGATTCTAGCCGCCACTTCCAAAAAGTAGTTTCGTATGGAGAAGAAGTGGCAAGAAACTCCACCGTTACTCTTTTAAAATGTTTTACAATATTTTGTATACATTAATTATATTTCTATATGTGAAGACGATGCACCAAGACTAAAAATACTATACCATAATTGGTAAAAAGAATTTAAAATAAAGCAAAGGCAGATAAATTAATCACGTGTTATGTACATTATGCTCACGTATTTACAAACATTGTAAAAATATATGATTTTCCTAAAATATTAACTAGGAATAAGTCAGTGTGTGAGTAAAGTAAAAATAACAAATTATACAATACAATAAGCAACTAGTATGATTTTGTCTAGCCTCTAGATTGTCCTATGGAGCAGGACCAGTCTGGACCAGCATGTTTCCAAGCATTCTTATCTAGGATATAATCCTCTAATTTGTAATATGCTTGTTTACAAAGTGTATTTTCAACATGAGTTTTAAACTTTCTTTCATTTAATTGCAATTTACAACAAGGTATTTTGTTGTAACATTTAACACAGTACCCCATAAAAGATGTATGTGCTTTAGATAGTCTGAAAAATGGTTGATCTATTTTATTTTTATTTCTAGTGTTAATATTATGTCTATCACTTGTTTTATTAAATAGATGCAGATTTTTTCTAACATACATAATATTTTCATAAATGAACTGGCAAGGTACAGTCATTATATTAATCTTCTTAAATAGTTCCCTAAGAGATTCGCGGCGACGTAGATTGTAAATGGCTCTGACAGCTCTCTTTTCCAAAATAAAAATGGATTCAATGTCAGCAGCCCGACCCCACAGTAAAATGCCGTATGACATAATGCTGTGGAAGTAGCTAAAATAAACAAAACGCGCGGTTTCTACGTCTGTTAACTGTCTTATCTTTCTATCAGCATACGCGGCCGAGCTTAGTCGCCCCGCGAGAGATGTTATATGGGGTCCTCATTGTAACTTCTCGTCTAGCGTGATTCCTAGGAAAACCGTCTGATTACTAAATTCCAGTTTTTCTCCGTTCAATGTGATGCCACATTCGCTACTTCTAACATTAGGTAATTTAAATGGAATGCATTTGGTTTTTTTTCTCATTTAGTACCAAATTATTTACCGTAAACCAATCGTGGACCTGAAGAATAGAGTTATTCACTTCGTCAAAATTTTGTGACCTTCGGTCTATTTTAAAGATCAATGAAGTGTCATCTGCAAATAACACCATCTTCGGTTGATTTTGAATAAATTGAGGTAAATCATGAATGTAAACTAAAAAGAGGAATGGATTCTATCTTTCAAGTATGATCTTAGCAAATCAAGAGCTTCATTCCTAATCCCATAGTGCTCCAGTTTCAGCAGAAGTGTCTCATGGTTTACGCAATCGAACGCCTTAGAGAGGTCGCAAAAGATTCCAATGGCATCTTGTGACTGGAGGAATCAAGAGTTAAAAATGTTCCTTATTAGGGTGACACCGGCGTCAGTGGTACAACATCCTTTAGTGAAACCGTACTGCGGGCCTATTACGAACTTTTAAAAAACCAGGCAAGTTCCAGGCAATTCATTTCACGGGCTGGTTAAATTTCGTATTATGACATTCCTAGTTCTGAGCGACTTCACGCTGGGTAGTTTGTCTATGGCTGGCTTGTAATTCTTTGACGTAACGTTCAGAAACCCAATTATATATTTATAGGGAAATTACGGTTTTGTTTATCTCACGTATTTTATGATAAAAATAATAAATACCATATATTAAACTAGTCAGTCTAGTATAACAGGTGAAAATATGAACGCAATTTAATTTGTGCTATTCTAGATTATGATAATTTATATAATATTTCCTGTTTGCAAATTGTAACGCGAGGTTTCCGAACGCATTCCACTTGAAGGTCAGCGGGGAATTCGACAACTTCAATGAAAGTATTGTTTGACAAACATTAGATAATAACAATAACATTATGAAAGAACACTATCGTATTGTTTGTTTAATGGAAGGATCCATTCTAAGATTTACGGAGTACAAGTATAAACAAAAAGATGGCGAAAGTTTTATTGTACTCAATAAAACTTTAGTTAGAAATACTTTTCAATTAATATTCATGTTTTTAACATGATATAATATTAATAAAATGTAAGTTTTATTTTAATAGTGGATGAGCGTTCTCGCCCTCGCCTCGTCGGCGAGTTACCTAACTTATGTTCAGCTGGATTTTTTTTTTTTTTTTTTATAAATGGCATCTCGCAGGTCAACCTATGAGGTTGTCGTCTGCTTAGACGGACTTGCCTGTGGATTCCCTAATAAATTAAGGCCTCCAGCCAGGACTTAAACTTAAATACTAACTAAAAACTAAGCGACTACACGCTAAGGGCACCCCCTGTGGGGTACGAACCTCGGCTTAGGGCGTCGCTGGAAGAGGGCAGCAAATGACTAGCTGGATCAGGAATGATATTATTTAGGGACGAATTTAAAGCTACAGGCTCAGCGGCGCGGGCTGGCTCGAGCAAGGGTCGGGAGGGGCGTAGATTTGGGCGTCGTGGCGGGCCTCGGCGGCGAGGACGGTAGGACGGCGATCGGGTTTTGGGCTTATGAAGCGTGCTGGTTGCCTTACTACTCTCCTGCAGGAGGGTAGTGGCGTCGTCGGGGGCGATTAAGGTATGCCTTGGTCGGCGAATACTACTAATACGGGAAGGAGTGTAGCGGGCGGCCGCTGAGATCAAAGGGTTGGGGTGTTTAATGCCACAGTCAAAGAAACGCTTCGATAAGCGTTTCATGAACTGGTTTATGGTAGGCATTTTAAGATCGATGTGGAGATTTATATTACGGACATAGAAGGGGGCACCCGTGACCTTTCTGAGGAAACGGTTCTGGAGGGTCTGCATCTTATGGAGATGACGTGGGTGAGCGTGCGCGAATACAACGCAGGCATAGGTCATGATGGGACGGATGACTGCGGTGTAGATGCGCAGCTTGCATTTAAGTGACAGTTTGCAACGGGCTGTCAGAATAAAGTGGAGTCTACCAAGAGCGAAAGCGGCGCGCGCGCGAACAGCCTTAATGTGCTCTTTGAACGTTAAGTTTTTATCAAGGATCACGCCTAGGTATTTGGCTTGCTTCTCCCAAGGGATTGGCTTGCCGTACATAGTGATCGGGCTGGGAAGGGGGGGTGGGACTCGACGACGTCTCGAGAAGAGAACCGCCTGACTCTTATCGGGGTTGACCTCGATTCTCCATTTCCGGAACCAAGCGCCTAAGACGTTTGCGGAGGTTTGGAGAGTACGAGCTATAGCATTGGGACAATGACCGGTATAGTAAACGGCAGTGTCGTCGGCGAAGAGAGCCAACTGAGCCTTTTTACTCTGTGGGATATCGCTGGTGAACAGCGTGAAAACTAGAGGAGATATGACGGAACCCTGAGGGACACCGGCGCGAATAGGGTGAGGGGACGAGAGTGCACCCTCGATGCGATAGCGGAAGGTGCGATTCGACAAAAAGTCTCGTAAGATGAGTACGAGACGATCTGGCACTCCTAGTTGGTAAAGCTTGTATAACAAGCCGTTGTGCCAGACTTTGTCGAAGGCTTTCGCTATGTCGAAGAATAGCACACCCGTCGTCGCGTTACGCTGCATACCGGCGCACAAGTGCTCTACGATACGGTGGACCTGGTGGATACTCGAGTGTTGTGGGCGGAAACCAAACTGCTCGTTGGGAATGAGGCTCTTTGCTTCGGCGTAGTCTTTGAGACGCTTATAAATAAGCCTCTCGTAGATTTTGCCGAGGACATTGAGTAAGCTAATAGGGCGGTAGCTGGAGGGCTCAGACTTTGGCTTGCCTGGCTTTGGGATACCGATGACGGTGGCTTCTTTCCATGCTTGTGGGAAGATGTTGTTGCTCAAGGCGCCATTGAAGATGGCGGTCATAAGCATTATTAGCGGGGCAGGAAGGAGTTTGTATACCTTATTGGTAATACCATCCGAACCGGGGGCCTTACGAGCGTGGAGCCCTTTAATGATGTCGTGCACTTCGTCTGGAGTGACGGGAGGCAGAGGATCATCAGGGTCTTCGACGGGAGGGAGGGAGGCTCTTCGTTCGACTTCAGCGTCGACCTTGTTCAGGTGAGCTTGGTCTACTGGTTGGGAGCTGGGAGAACATTGGGACTCTAGGCTGTCGGCAAGACATTCAGCCTTATCGGGACTGTCGAAAGCGACACTATTGTCGGGGCGGATGAGAGGAGGCATAGAGACCTCTTCTGAGGAACGCAATTTCCTCTGTAATTGCCAGAAGGCTTGATGAGTGGGCTCGAGTTCGCTGAGCATCTTGTTCCAGCCCTCAGAGCGAACCTCCCCTATGCGTTTCTTTACAGCACGCTGTAAATGGCGCATGTGGGCTTTGTTCGCGTCACAAGGGAAGGAGTCGTAAGCACGGATGGCCGCGTTCTTCTCGGTTATCAGGTCACGTACGTCAGTAGGTAGTTTCCAGCGATGGTCTTCCATCACCGGAACTTCCCGTGAACAATCCGTCAATACGGATTGTACGTGCTCTGTAAACGAGTCGATTGCGGCCGTCGTGTCAGCGACTGACACTAAGTGATCGGGGATGGTGTCTAAGTGAGGCGACGTGGTGGATTTCAGTCTTTCGCTTACTTTCCTCCAGTCGGTTATCGTCTGGGTCTGAGGGGGGCGGTTGGGGTCGATCGGGCAATATGTTCAGCTGGAAAGATTGTTGGAGTTTTTATACTACTTCCAAGAAGTCTGAAGAAATCTCAGTGATTTGCATCTACTATAGAAAATGTTGGCTGGGACTGGGACATTGAATGAGAGCCTATATCACCAGTGGGGCGTTGGTAGGAGCCAGTAGCATACTATGATAATGCAACCAAAACCTAAAATGAGAATAATGTTTACTTAAAACTTTACGTAAAGTTCATACTTAATAAAAACAACTACCTTAGTCTTCACGGATAAATCCGTGGATTTTGTAAGCCCGTTATGGGTTAAAGGTGAACACCAAAAGGAAAGGCCGTTGTTAGGATTTCAATAATACGTTTATTATCCTTTTATTTATTTAGTGGAAAGTGTATTTTACTATTCTTAGCCTTGCGTGCGATCACACATCTCATGACATGTGAGGCCTAAGCTGCTCACAAAGATTCAGTCCCAAGTCGTGAACTGCACATCATCCATGTCGAACGCATTAGATTGGTCATGAAGTCGTCTCCTTTTATTAGTTGATTCACAAGTTTGCCGAGAAGAATCACTTTCCAGGAACTCAAACAGTTCATTTTCGTCACACATAATTATATTTTCTTATGTTATATAGAAAACACTCCAATAATTTCCAAATAAACCCAAAACAATTCAATAAAAGCTCCTCTGAAGCAGCGTAAACTGAATGGATTGTGAGGTTACTTTTTGACAGTTCTAATACGGAACGAAATGTCAAACGAACGTTCGTAATACGGTATTGCCTGGCAATATTCGGCCAGAAGTCGGCCAGGGTGTCACGTGATCGCTGACTGGCTTGTTTGACGAGTTCATAATACGAAATTGCAAGTCAGTTCTGTTTACGCCGTAAACTGCCTGGAAATAAGAGTTCATAATAGGGCCCCTGATGTTCATGCAAGATGGAGTTTTTATTAAAATGACGTAACATTTGATTGAGCATCAACTTTTCAAACACCTTACTGAGAACTGGCAGAATTGACACGTACAAAGAGCTCAATAAATGTAGGCCACATTTATTGAGCTCTTTAATGATGAAATTAATGACACGGTTAATGCTATTATAATGTGGCTCAGTAATAATCATTTAAAAGTAAACATTGACAAAACCTCCTTCGTTCAATTCCACAATAGGAAATCAAATTCTGACCATAAGATCACTTATTCGGATCAAAGTATTTGTGCGGGACAGTGATATGATGAACACTAATAAACAGTTTAAGTGAACAGTGCTTATGTGAATAGATAGTAGAATGGTTTAGTAAGAAATATGTTATAGAAGTAAATATAGGTTTAAGCAGTAGGTAGTTTAGTTTCCTAATTAAGTTTATGTTTTATAATGTTATGTAATAAACAATCAGTAATAAATAGAGTCAAAAACGTAATAATATTGTAACGCGGTCCTCATTACGGTAAAGTTGCATTGTAGTTAAGCTAAATTGTCAAGCGGTCCTCGTTACGGTAAAGTTTCGTTGTACTTAAGCTAAATTGTACCAAAATCCTGCCTCGCTCTGATTGGCTCATGGCTGATGGAAAAATGTGATCTGTAGTGATTTGCCGGCTAGTTCTCGAGGCAAAAATTGTATAAAAATAGGAGCAAAATGCCCGTTCGATACCCCAGCCCGATCACTATGTACGGTAAGCCGATCCCCTGGGAGAAGCAAGCCAAATACCTAGGCGTGATCCTCGATGAAAACCTTACCTTTAAGGCTCAAATTAAGGCGGTACGCGCGCGCGCCTCCTTCGCTCTTAGCAGGCTCCAATTCGTGCTGACAGCCCGTAGTAAACTGTCCCTTAAATGCAAGCTCCGCATTTATACCGCAGTCATCCGTCCCATCATGACCTATGCCTGCGTTGTATATGCGCACGCTCACCCACGTCATCTCCATAAGATGCAGACCCTCCAAAACCGTTTCCTCAGAAGGGTTACGGGTGCCCCTTACTACGTCCGAAACATAGATCTTCACGTCGACCTCAAAATGCCAACCATAAAACAGTTCATGAAACGCCTATCAAAGCGTTTCTTCGACTGTGGCATCAAACATTCAAAGCCCCTGATTACAGCGGCCGCCCGCTACACTCCCTCTCGCATTAGCAGTATTCGCCGATCAAGGCATACTTTAATCGACCCCGACGACGCCACTACCCTCCTCCAGGAGAGTAGTAAGGCAACCAGCACGCTTCATAAGCCCAAAACCCGATCGCCGTCCTACCGTCCTCCCCGCCGAGGCCCGCCGCGACGCACAAATCCACGCCCCTCCCGACCCTTGCTCGAGCCAGCCCGCGCCGCTGAGCCTGTAGCTTTAAATTCGTCCCAAAATAATACCAATCCTGATCCAGCTAGTCTTTTGCTGCCCTCTTCCAGCGACGCCCTAAGCCGAGGTTCGTACCCCACAGGGGGTGCCCTTAGCGTTGTCGCTTAGTTTTAGTTAGTATTTAAGTTTAAGTCCTGGCTGGAGGCCTTAATTTATTAAGGCAAGCACAGGCAAGTCCGCTTAAGCAGACGCCAACCGCATAGGTTGACCTGCGAGATGCCAAACAAACAACCCGTTCGATACAGTCGGCGGCAAGCTCTCTAGAAGAAAACACTCCAATATAGAAGCAAGAAGCAACAGTGGTTTTTATGTCTCACCAACCCAGCATAGCAAATGCGGCTGTATGCCACATTTAATGGTCCTTCGAGCCGGATATTGTGGGAAATAATCACCTGAAGACTTCGAAGATTACAGCAAGTCAAGAAATATCTACGAAAAATAGAAGAGTGTGCTCAAGATTCAAGATATTCGAAGAAAATCAGCTGACAGCATGCCAGTTACGCGCTCCGTAGGAAGAGGCCGCAAACCGTCGGAGGAACAGAAGCCATCATCGTCCGAGACCACTAGCTCGGCGACCGGTATCAGCACGGAAGCCAGCACGGAATCGACAGCTACAGGGACGACCGCCACGGAGACTTCGGAACAGACAGACACCTCCGCGGCAACTGAGCCATCCACCGTGACTTCCGCAACCGCCGCAACCACCTCGACCGCTGCCGCCGCCTCCTCTGCCGAAACCGCGCCCCCCGCCTCGCACCTCGCCATCGCCGCCACTCCCTCCACTGCGACAACGCTAGCCGCGAGTGCGAAGGCCGAACAGCTGATGAAGCCGCCCGCTACTGTCATCAACAGTAAAACTCGTCAAGAAACGGAAACCTCTACAGTGAATCGAGTTAAGCAGAGCACCGCCGGTCCATTGAAACCGACTGGACAACAGGAACCCCGCCCCCCTAGCAAGAAGGGGGAGGGGGGAGCCCTACTCACAGCAGAACGAGACAATTAAAACTCGCGAAAGCAAAAGAAGACTTATTACGCCTTCAAGTTGAATTAGCAGCAGCACGCCTAGCTACATTGGAGACAGAAGACTCAGAAGAGGAAGAAAATGATGTCTCCCTCTACTCGAAATCAGAAGTCAATGCAAGAGTGGACAACAGGTTGGAAAACCAAGTGAATCGTCCGGTGTTAGCAATCGCCAACGAACCTCACCGCCCCCCAGAAGAACCAATGGTCGTCCGCACAGAAGAACCAGTGCCAGCGAAGCATGAAGATACACGTCAGTAACCGGCGGGAGGTCAAACCGACCTAGCCCTCCTAGCCGAAGCCATCACCCGGGCTGTCAGCGCTGCTCATCGACCCAAGTTCGTCGAGTTACCGATCTTCAGTGGAGCTCATCAGGAATGGCTACCCTTCCGCGCCGCCTACTACGAGACAGAAGCACTGTTCAGCACAGTTGAAAATACGAACCGACTCAGAAGAAACCTGAAAGGAAAGGCCAAAGAAGCGGTTGAAGGCCTACTAATAACCAACGCGCACCCAGCCGAAGTAATGAAGACATTGGAGTCAAGATTCGGAAGACCAGAGTCAATAGCCATGCTGGAGATGGAGACGCTTCGAGGTCTACCACGCCTTACTGAGTCACCAAGGGACATCTGCATATTCGCCACTAAAGTCTCCAACGTAGTAGCAACATTGAAGACTTTGGGTTATTTTAATTACATGTACAACCCTGAACTCGCGAAGACAATAGTGGACAAGCTGACGGCGACTTTAAGATATAGATACTACGACTTCTCAGCCACGCAGCCACGTGAAGATCCTTGCCTCATCAAGATTGAAAAGTTCTTCAAAAGGGAAGCAGAGTTGTGCGGACCTTACACGCTGCCTGAACAAGTGACAGCACCTACTACAAGCGCACCACAGAAGAAGACGCAAAGGGTCAACAACATGACTGAGAAGACGCAATCAACAAAGTGCTTCTTATGTGACGATACGGGGCATACCAACGCAACGGAATGCGAACAGTTCTAGAAGTTGGATGCAAACGCAAGATGGGACATTGCCAAGTCCAAGCGCCTCTGCTTCAGGTGTCTTCGTTACAGAAGCAAGACACACAACTGCCGACCCAAGTCATGCGGTATCAACGGTTGTAAATACTCGCATAACAAGATGCTGCACTACGACAAGAAGACAGAGAAGGCAGAAGGGAAAGAAGAAACAACGGAAGTCATCAACTCAACTTGGACAATCAAGAAGCAATCCTACCTGAAGACCATTCCGATCCAGGTGAAGGGCCCGAAAGGAGCGGTCAATACTTTCGCGCTGATGGACGACGGGTCAACGGTCACACTTGTCGACGACAGCATAGCAACTAGCGTCGGAGCAACGGGACCCGATCACGAAGAGCAAATAAATACAAGTTTTTTTTTCATATTAGTTTAGTTTCTTTCCCACACAAATCCGTTTACTACTTGTTATGTATTTACATAGCAAGTAGTAAATGAATACCGACTTCCGAAATTAAAGCTATTTTTCACTTAGTAGTATACAAGGTGTCGTTTTGCATCCACGTCAAATTCAAGGAAGTTACTATGCTAATGATTCTCGACACGAATCAATAATAAAATAAGTTTTTTTTGTTTTCTTATTCTAATTTTCGGAAATCGACTTGTATTGAACGCGCATGTAAAACGCGGCCCGTGTGATCTGCCCTTTTATGCGACATAGCCGTGCGACATTACCTACAGCATACGCAGCGGGGCGATTCTGTTCTTTGAAAGTGGTTTATTCTGAAAAACTATCAAACTTAAATAACTATAAAAATAAGTATGTATTAATTATTAAGCAAGTATCGTAATTTTATTTGATTATTTATGCCTTTCATAACAGCCTCCTGAAATTTGACAAGGATGCAAAACGACAAGTTGTACATTTTGGAAGTCGAAGGAGTTGTTTTTAATCAGCAAGATTTGGAACAGACTATACATACCCTTATGGTAGAGCCGTTGGGCAGCAGGTCGTGGGTCTCTACGAGACGTCCCTGCGCGTCGTACACGTCGTCGGAGAAGTACAGCTCCGGCACCGACTCGGCCGCGTCCAGGTCTGTCTCCAGCACGTATTTGATCTTCGACAGGTACAGCTCGGGGTCGTCTTGTTCGAAGTACTTGAAACAGGAAAATTGTAATTTGAGCATTTTCGCAATTTAGTGTCTAAACATGTAAACAAATATGTGAATGTGTTTAACACACAAAAATTACTTTTACTTTATACAAAAACTCTTATGTCGTATTCGGATAATAAACCACAAAACGAGTTCGTATTGACATAGTTTAAAAACAGAAAACCTATATTTTTTAAATAGAATTGTAATAAAACACTTTTTCTCGAACAAATTAATGTTATAAAACATGTTTTTTTACAAATACGATACAGGGCAAATACATCCAATAGGAATGGTGACAATTTATTATAATTTTTATTTACAAAAAATATTTGTTTGCAAACGATGAAAACAACATTATACAAAGTGCAAAAGCTTAAAAAAACGCCAAGTTACGTACGTTTTAAAAAGCTGTTAGACAAAGACAGCACTATCGTAGGAGTAACGTCACGATTATGATACTTCATACTAGCGCCGTACGTTGTCCAATCGACTAAATTGCTTTTGGCAACTAGAGTTTCCACCAAAAAAATCGAGCTTTGCTTCTGGCAACTGCAGTTGCCAAGATTGATTTTCTATTAAACGACTCAAAGCTTTATTTTAAAGAGCGTAAGGCTTATTACAGGTTATTTTAAACAGTAAACGAATAGATTATCTACCATCTGGACACAAGATTGCAACATGACAGAAATAAATTTCATTGAGAATTAATATGTGAAATTGCGAGTCGGCCATTTTGTGTTTTTTATTGCTTTTTTTTATTGTACGCCGCGCGTGGTCCGTGAAATAATGTCGAAAGTGTTCTATTTGAATGTTTATTACTAATGTAATAAACATTCAAATGTACCAAATACCAAATATATAATAAATATAATGTACCAAAATAAGATAAAACCCAGTTCTATGATTTTTTATATTTTATTCAGTGATACTTAGTGAAATGAGCGTGAAATGTTCCAAAATCGAAAGTCTCGAACGCGTTTTTGGTGAAGTTTTTTGTTTACGTATTTTAAAGTGGTAATTTATCGTAATTACTTAAACCTGCGGGAAACTATGTGTGTTCCTATAATGTTTAGACATAATTTTAATCATAAAAAGTGAAATAGTGTATCAATATCTTTTAAATGTGCTGGATAAAAGGAATATTAGCTAGAGGTGAGTTCAAGGTCAAGTATGTACTCGTAAATGTTGTCGTATGTATTATTGTCCAATTTATTACAAATCTTTCATTATTCTGTAGTATGTTGCTATAAATATAAACTAGAGGATTATATCTATTTATCAAATGATCGAAGCCGGTTAAATTAAACCAAATTTTCTTCGTAATTTAATTTTGAAATCGCAAACTAATTTTTTTTTTTAAAAACCTACTCTTTTTTCTCTAACTAGATTCTAATTAGAAATTATCATATTGGAATCTCATTGGCCATTAAAAACGCTAATAAACTGGCCTTTCTCAACATTTTTTAATTTTTTTCTAAATCGACTTAAATTGTACATCTAGATTTAGCGGTTAATTGTGTAAGTCAGGGTAGATTCTTTTGTTTTTTTTTTATTAATATTTTCTTCCACAATTATTATGGTTTTATGTTAAAAAGTAAAAATAACTATTCTAGTTTATAAAAAAATATGTAAAACTTGTACCTATCGCGCAATATTTTACACAATAACACGTTATGAGACTCACATAAAATATTATATACACAACGCTTAATATTGTTTTCACCTTTACAAACGTTCCTTTATTCCCTATCTTACCCTCTACTCTAAACATTAAACAAAAGAACGCTAGGCCACTTGGAGCGATTGTAAATCAAGTTTTATCGCGTCCGCGGTCGGGTGTCAAGTGTCTTATTTTAATGGCCACTTAACTTTGAGTTTGTTCATCAAAAACTAGAGAGCGGTTATGATACAAGTGTGCTCTTTTCCACTCGGCTCCCTTATCGCACTCGGCTCCCTTATCGCGCTCGTCTACGGCTCGCGCAAATAAATCTGCCTCGGGCGTAATGATCAATGCACACGCGTGTCACACGACGTTTTTCAACACACTTGCGAGGCAAAAAACAGACTCGTATTGATATTATCTTTAATTGTTGAAACAATGAGTGAAAGTATAATTTTCATACCGAACAGTTTTTGTTGGCATTTTTACAGTTTGTGGGTATTGGTATTATGAATCAAAATCAAAAGTCATTTATTCAAATTAGGCTGTGAATCAGCACTTTTCGAACGTCAAAATTACATAAGACAGTCCCCCAAAACGCCCGCCCTTCACCACTTCCTAGTGCTTTAGCTGGGAAGAAGAAGTGACGCAACAAACTCCCCAGCAGTACAGCTGTCTGTTCGGCTGGAATAACTGGATTCTACACAATTGTAAGTAAATACCAAAACATTAAATTAATTGCCATACGTCAGCTAGCCACGCCAATACCAAAACAAAGAAAAAAAATGAATGTAAATAAAACTTAATACATAAATATAAGCCTCCAGGCCTAAAGGGCATGGTAGCTTACATATGCAATACTGGAATTATTATACAAACAAATAAAATAAATAAATGATAAACTAGGACCCCTGTAACAATAATAAAACCATAGACAGCAAGACGGCCAGTCACCACAAGCAACACCCGTTCACGAGCATAACGCAAAGGTCAGCCATTACCCCCCTCGCCATATTTGAGGGAAGGAGGAAACCCGACCCCCGACGCTACCGCAAGCAGTGACATCTAAGGGAGCATGACGAACTTGCTGCCGGCTCAGGCAAGAATAATATTTTCAATTGTCGAGGTCACTAGCTAACCACATATTGCAATACAGCTCATTAAAAACATTGTAATGAGTAGATCATGTCAATAATAAATAAAGATAACAAAATAATTGACTTATACCGTCAAATAAAAAAAAACATATATATGAACTCATATACCCTGTCAGTAGGTAAGCTGATTCTGGAGAAAGAACACGAACATTATCTTGAGTTAATCACAGCGACCAACAGTTCTTATCGTTTAAGTAGTCGTTAATGGAATAATATGCCTTTGAACAAAGGTTGGATTTTACTTGAGCTTTAAACGCATTAAAAGATAAATCTAGTAAAGAAGAGGGGCAACTTGTTATAAAAGGTTATACCAAGCCCAAAAAAAGTTATGGACCTTATGAAGCCGGTGATGAATAATTGAATGAATAATTTCGTTCTTTTCATATTCTTGGGTATATGTCGGAGATGATAAAAAATATTCATTGTATTTAGACATAAAAACTCTATACGTAGATGAAAAAAAAATGTTTAATATAAAACACGAGTACGGTAATGTAAAGTAAAAAGCACGCGTGTTTAATACACTGCATTATGAACCTAAAAGCGGTGTAATAAGAGCGACTTTATGAGCAACTGTGTTGAAAAAGCTTTTAAAGGACAAGCTTCTTCATTAATGCAGTGTAGCTTTTTCATTACCTATGCCTTTTTTAAAATTACATTATTTGTTCTAACATCAGTCATCATCCCTTCGATAATTGGTTGAATTGCTTGTAGCCACAAAGTTTATTTTTTATTTAACAGTTTTAATTGTTGAGTACTTACTACAATTTTTTTTTTTCATTTTTCAAATACATTGCAAACTGTAGTTTTGTATGGTTGAGACTTTTCAATCCTATATTTTGAATTGTTTCTTTATTTTTTTTTATTTTTTACATTATTCTCAGATAGAGAAGCAACAAGAAGAATGTTTCCAGGATTTTGTAATAGGTACCTTGGAAATTCTTGCCCGTTCTTCTCCATCGAGATCTACGTTTTGGAATGGGTAACTGACCGAATCTTTGACAATTCAAAAGTCCCTGTAAATGGTTTAATTGAAATAAATGCTTTGTGTTTGAGTTTGACCCTACCTTGTAATGCACTCTCAGTCCGATGATCTGCGCGAGGAAGGACCTCGTCAGTCGGGCGCGCACCAGCTGCCGGTAGGACCCTCCTAGCGCACTCTCGTATAAGCACTTGCCGACTAGTTTGCCGGCTAACTCGAAGTGTTTGAGCTGTAAGAAGAAGAATTATGCTATAGTTACCTATAGATCAATGTAGCTGAAATAAAGTTGGAAAACTACAATCTATATAAATATAAATTATAACACAAACATAAACTCTCGCCTTCTTCCCACGGGGGTAGGCAGAAATCCCAGAACGCCACCTACTACGATCCTAACATACTCCTTTTCCCTCGTTTACGTTCATACATCTGGTCATACACGCGCGCCGGTTGCGAGTACTACACACCTGAGCTTTCTGATGAACATGACCAAAAAGGTCACTATATATCTGCCTTATAAATACCCTTTGTTAGTCTCCTTTCATTCATCCTCTCAACATGATTGGTTTTTATTTTGGTGATTGATGGTTTGCATCAATCGCCAAAATAAAAACCAATCGTCAAAAATGTTTGTCCGCACAACACTGCAAAGCGTCTGCACCTATTTGGCTAGTTCTTGTGTTTGTTATTGTCAGGACAAGATTCGTATGTGTCGGCGTCATCGTTAGCGGTAGGTACAGCGGGCCGAGTTACGCTGTGCAAAGCGGGACGTTCACCTCCCCACTCTCCCCACTTCTCAAGCAACTTAATGTAAGCTAGTGCGCAGCGAAGAGGGGGATCATTCTTGTGGCAGGCTCGGCCCGGTGCGCCTGCTGTAGCGCCTAGAGCTATTATCGCGATCTATTTAATTAATTAACAAGCTGTTGGAATAAATAAGTTGGTTACTGCTATATTTCATACTTTCATTTAATATGTCGGACCTCTGCCTTCAGGTTATTTCATGGTGATTATTTTATAAGAAATTGTGAGTGAAATAAAGTGATTGTGCTATAACTAGTGTCTCTATTTTCTTCGCCCGACAATCCACGCCTACTTACAAAGTGCAAGTGTAATATCGTTGATGAGGGCCTATCCCGATATATGTATTTTTTTGTTATTTATATGAAATACCCCCGTAAGAAATAATTCGAAATATATTATAGGATTCCTAAGCAGTTAAAAATATTAGTACGGTAAAAAAAAAACGATTGCAACAAAAAACTTCAACACAACTTCATCATCACATTTCAAGCAGTCTGATGCAAAAGAAAAAGAAAGATAAATAGTTTATTCTGCGCAAACAAAACGCACAATACAAAAAGCAATGGACAAAATTGTAAAGCTTTTTTTTTTTAATACGATGCCTTTGGCTACTTTGTATGTGTGTAATTTAAATAAAGTTTTCTGTTATGTGCGTTTTGTTGGTGCCGAATAAACATATTTTTGTTTCTTTAAAAATAAAATTACATAACACACTTAGAATAATAGTTGGCAGATAACTGCCAACTGCTGTTAGAAGTCTCAGATTGCACTGAATGTCTTATAGCGAAGGAACGATAAACTGTACGGAATCCTCTCCTACTTATCTATTTCTTCCTTTTTTAATGGTATTTCTGTCTAAAGTGAGAAATTGATACATATGGTCCACCCAGTTATTTGAAGACAGTAGATTTTTATTTTGTATAAACGAACTGTTTTATAAAGTCACCTTGAGATGCGGCGGTCTATCCGGGTTGGGATGCACGAGGCCGGTGGGCGAGTCGTGGAAGGACACGAAGAGCCCGAACTTGGAGTCGAACAGCTGCCCGCACAGCTGGGAGAACCACTCGCGACGCACGCCGCCCCAATCCACTCCTAAAGCATTCAAATATTCTTTAAGTCACCCGCCATAAGCGCGATCCTGGGCCGATCCGGTCCTGGGTTGTTCGAAAGAGATACCGTGGCCCTGGCACTGGCAACTGAAGGAACACGGGTGGGTTTTAGTCAGTATTAGTCTGACACGCCCTCCTGCTCCACCCAGTGCGGGAGAAGTCATTTTATGATTACTCAACCCAAAAAAAAAAGTTGCCATTATGCCCAATGGAATCTCCCATCAGCAAAAAAGATGAACTTCCATATCCTATTTAGTTCCTTTAGGCGATGAATTATTAAAAATAATTTCGTGTGCACATTCGTTATACAGGGTTAGATTTCAAAGACCTGGCAAAATTAAAATTGTGGTAGAGTCTTACTCTTCCACCCATATTCTCAGTCGGTACCTCGAAAGCTACTCGACTCACAACTCCGTTTAGGAGACCTCAAGGCGTGCCTCGGAATACCCTAAATATAGTCGTCAGATAAAGGAAATTATGAGGTCTCTCGAATGAGTATGAGTCGAAGTGATACGTCACTTTTCAATAAACTCTTCAAAAGACGTTATGAAAATCATGTCTTTTGAAGAGTTTATTGAAAAGACGACATCGGTCGTGACGTCACTTCTTCGATAGTGCTGTCTTTGTCTAACGATTATTTTAAAACGTGTGTATTTTGGATTTTTTTAAGCTTTTACACTTTGTATAATTTTGTGTCCTCTTTATGGAAACAAATATTTTATTGAGTTAAAAATAAAAATAAATGTCTTCATCCCTATTCAATACGTTGAGGTTATGTTGCCCTGTGTGCCTTACGTAGGCCCATTGGCCTAAGTAAGGCACACAGGACAACATAACTACCCACATACACAGTTTGACCACAGGATTATAATCCTGTGGTGTTAGTTTATTACTACTACTTGTAATTGTATACAATTACAAGTAGAAGTAATAAACTAACGATTTTTTGTACTTCAAAAACACCCGACACCCATCAAAGATCATATTAAGATAATCTCAGAAGACAAAATTTTAAGTACTCTCGCGGATATTTTAAAAAGGGCTGATGCAGA
This sequence comes from Dasypolia templi, assembly GCA_963555695.1. NCBI lineage: Eukaryota > Metazoa > Arthropoda > Insecta > Lepidoptera > Noctuidae > Dasypolia > Dasypolia templi. The sequence goes on along the minus strand of OY743137.1, from coordinate 2,057,129 downwards.
AGTTTTATGATTTCCGTCATCTGCATGTCTATTCTGTAAAAATCTCATTGTGAACACTTGCGTGTAGTGAGCTGTCAGTGTCATCCCGTCTTGGTCAATCCCTAGCATCAGTGGCACTGACAGCTCACTCCCACGCTCACTTCACATAAGTTTTCACGGTGAGATGGTTACAGAATAGCACTACAGGATACTGACTCGGCTCCAGGTGGCCGAGCCCACAGCGCGGAGTTGGCTACTGCAAGGCTCCTGGGGTCTCCTGGAATGTGGACACTTACCCTGCTCGCCCTGGAAAGTGATGTCGAAGTTCTTGCACCAGTCTTGCACGGTGAAGTGCCTGGTGGCCTTGAGGCTGGTCCGCAGCAGCTCGGACCGCAGCACTCGGATGGCCAGCTTCTCGTGAGGGTGGCGCGAGTGAGACTTGCGGATCTCGCTGTAGAAGAAGTCTTGTTTGTTCTGGGGAAGGTAGAGGAAATTATGGGTTAAACACTTTTCACGAAACTCAATTATGCCAGAACTTGTCAATGTACACCAGGATGGGGCCAGCTCGTTTATTTGGAGATCATCATTAAATCAGGTATATTTTTGATAAGGACGTTCATTGTATTATGGTTTTAATCGATAGAATTTTTAAGAATATTGTTTAACCTCTATTTGGGTTTTCTCTATCAGTTAATTTATAATTCTTTTAAGAAATAAATATCTTTAACCTTAAGAATCACTCAAAAAAACCGGCCAATTGCGTGTCGGACCACGCATATTGAAGGGTTACGTAGTTGGATGAATTTATAAGAAGAACAAGCTTATTATTGTAGTTGAAAAACATGCTCTCCCATACTTTCCAACTGCAAATGCAAGTTGGTCGACTATTACTCGTTAACATGTAAACCCAACTTAGCTGTCATTTCAAATACAAGTACCGTGAATTTTTTCACATTTCCAAAAGCAACCACTTAACTGGCAGCTGGAGAGGGGGGAGGGACCTGACCTGAGGGGTCTAACAAAAATTATCATTTTAAAGATTTATACTACCCAAACGGATCCCTGAATCGAAAAATGGTTTTCACGCACTTAGTTTTTTATTTACCAAAATCAAGATTTTATTTTGCCACTTTGTCGGCGTGACCAATATATATGTATATCCATGCCAAATACTGCTTCCTAGTAGTTAGAGTCTCTCAGCTAAGCTGCGGACAGACGGACAGACTGACGGACATGGCGAAACTATAAGGCATTAATGGTTGTGTAGTAATAGTTTTTATAGTGTCAAAGACTGCTTTGACAATAAATGTTAAATATGCTTTTGAAAATTTGTACGCCTATAACTGTTAAGCATGTATGCTCTTGTTATTTTGTATTTTACCATCTTTTTCTACCATGTTTTTAAGCAACTAAATATTATTCTATTCAATTCTATTCCTTGTTGACTACGGAACCCTAAAAAAGTCCAGCAATAACAAAAGAATTATAAAACCGAATGTGTCTACGCCGCACACACCTTGAAGCTGTCCTCCCCGCCGCAGTTGGCGATGAGCAGCTGCGTGAAGGTGGCAGCGATGAGGTCCCTCTCAGCAGACACCAGCTCCAGCTGCGGCTGCACGCCGTCCTCCAGGGTGAACTCGCCGCCAGGCCCGGAGCCCGCTGGCGTCGGCTTCAGGATTAACTGGAAAGAACAGACAGTTGAACATGAGAAATGTGTCCTGACCGTCGGTGTTAAAATCGTTTAGAATCAAAAAACAACTGAAACAAGTGAATGACATTCGAGATCTGGGTGTGATCGTAGACAGCAAGCTGAAATTTACTTCACACATTGACAAAGCAGCCCAAATGTTAGGGTTTTTGAAGCGCAATTCCAGAGGGTTTAAACACCAAAGAACCAAGGTGTTACTCTACAATGCTTTAGCGCGCAGTCATCTTGAGTATGAAAGCAGTGTGTGGACCCCTTTTTATGCATTACACTCGCAACGTGTGGAAAGCATACAGCGAGCTTTCACTAGACATCTCGCTTACTCTGCTAGAGGATTTTCCCACAGACAGCCATACATGGAACGTTTAAAAAAAAAAATGATTTAATAAACTTTTATTTTTACATATTTCTTACTATTTAAGTTTCGTTACGGATTTGAAACACGTAAGTCTGTTCTATGTCTATGTCTAGTTTATCTAAGTTTTAGTTTAGTATATTAAATTTCAAGGCTGCAAGATATTGTATATCAATGCTATGTACTCCGTAATTGTCATGTATATAAGAATTAAGAAATATTTATTTGCATAAATTAGTATTAAAACTGAAGAATTTGATCGTTTGAACACGCTAATCTCTGGAACTACCAGTGGAATTTCAAAAAATATTTTGCATTTGATAGCCCAGTTCTTGAGGAAGGTTCGAGGCTACACTTGAGGAAGGTTTATGTCACGCTAAGACCCTTAGGAGCCGGGCAAAAAGAAAAACGTTCGTTCTGACTTTGAACGAACGTTAAGCGAAAACTAAGTAATAGCGCGGGCAAAACTATAACTTCTGTTCTCTGTACAATCCGCCTAGGTTTCTGTTGCACTCCCGTCTTTTTAAATAAAGTCCATGTTCGTGACTCCTCTCTCTGCGAGTGCGGGTTGGAAGAGGGCACCTTGGATCACATATTTTTCGAATGCTCTAACAACACCCCCCCTCTAGATTTGTATAAGCGTCTCCCAAAATTTAAGATACCGATTAATTTCCCCTCCCTTTTAACATATCCCTCTCCTGACCTGCTTGTGGCGCTGATGATTTTCATCCGCCACAATAATATAAAGTTACGAGTATGATTTATTTCCCTAATTATTTCGTGTGTGGATGATGTATTTATGTATAAATAAATGTTCTAACAATTATAATTACTTATGTAATTTTTATCCTTTTGTTTGTTTCAGTCCAGTACTAACCCCACAAGATCTTCATTAAGTATCATCGAAGATTTTTATAGTTTTTTTTTTTTTTACAATACACACTTTCGCTTTTCCTGTTCACTTAGACATTGGCAGAATAGTCGACATCGGCTTTGCTTGCCATAATAAAATATAGAATAGAATAGATAGTTTGTAACAAAACATTTTACAAAATGCTTCGCTTTACCGTTGCAAGACGGCGCAATTTTCCAACCAGGGCATGAAACGTTAAATGTTTTGAATGAAACGTTCAAAAGGCGCATTATTTTACGTTACGGTTACGTCAACTGGGTGCCAAGATCGTGCGATTTAAAGCCGTTGAATTTGTTTTGGGTTTTCTTAAGAGTTGCGTCTATAACAACACACCTGTAACTTTGGAGCACCTTAAAACTAAAATCCGCCAAACTATTGCCGATGTAACCCACGTAATTTTCGAAAAATCATCGTAAGAATCAACTGCTGCAGAAGGTCCAGAGGCGGCCATTTGTCTGACATCCTTTTCCATAATAAATGAATAACACTAAATATTCGATTAAAAGAAAAAAAAAATTTAGATATTGTTACATTTTGGGTATTTATTTTTCTTCCAATAAAAGTTAGGAACCTCGAATTGGATCGCCCTTTATTTGCATAAAATAGAGGTGTTACCAGTTTTAATAAGCGCTATGTACACTTGTTTTTATCGTGCTTGTTGTGAATGCAAACAAATATTATAGTGATCCTAAGATTTTTTTAATGTTTTCTGTTTTTCACTAGTTTTCCTTAAGTTAAGTTATTAATAAAATTAAATAAAGTTAAAATAAACTCTTAAATAAATAATTTTACGGCGCTGTGAGCAGATGTTGCGCTGGACTGTTGCTGTAGCGCTGTAAGTATCTTACCTTAGTGGAAGGACACAGACGGAAGCTGGTGATCCTCTTGGGAATGAACTTGAGGATGTAGTCCTTGAGCGTGAGCTGCTTGGGTGAGATGCAGCACAGCACGCGGCGCGCCTTGCCCGACATGAGGCGCGCCTCGTAGCTGATGTTGTGGCGCTTGGACGAGATGTTGCGCTGCACTGTCGCCGTGTCGCTTGCTGGAACGCGCGGGTGGGCTTGTTACAACACATTACTACCATAAGCATATACCAACAAATACAATACTCAGCAATAGGTAGGACCAATCTTCTATTCCAAAAATACATATTGAACTAAACGTCTCGATCTTATTTACAACGCGCCGCTGACCATTTTGCGGAAAATCCATGCCTCAGTATAAAATATTTGCAGTTGATCAACTGAATTAGTTTTTCTTAGGTTAGCTTCCATATAGTGAACTAAAATTATAACTTAAAATCTCCTGTGTACCTAATGGACATTTTCACATTATCTGAAAACGACACCAACCATATACCGATATTTCGGCAGCAATACCCACGCCTTCGATACCGATTTAATAATTATTATTACTGCGACGCACCCAACGATCACAGCACACGCCCCTTGCGTTGCCAGACATCCTGATTTTGGCAGCACGTGCTGATTTTTTGGCCAAACCATGGGGTCTCAACTCGAACAAATTATATTTAGTCTTGAAAAAAAATCATAGGTGATGCCACCATAGGTAACCATTATGAAAATAACAATCATTAGAAAGCGATAAACGGCAGAATAAAAAATAAAATAAAACTTCCTTGTTTGATGCTGATTTATCTATTTACACTCATAATGCACTTATTTTCAACAAAAAACATAAATGAAGCCCTTAACTTCAATTCGGACGCATAAAATGATAAAAATAGCCATCTGTAAATTACTTTTCAACACATATATGCTATATTTCAACACATATTTCAACACTTTCAGCTCATAAAGAGGTTCTTATTACACCGCTTTTAGGTTCATAATGCAGTGTATTAAACACACGTGCTTTTTACTTTACATTACCGCACTTGGTTTTATATTTAACTCTTTTTTTCTTTCATCTCCGTAAAGAGTTTTTATGTCTCAATACATTGAATATTTTTATCATCTCAGACATATACCCAAGAAAATAAAACCAATAATACCTTATCAGAAACTGTTAAAATGCCAATAAAAACTGTTCGGTATCATTTTGAGAATTGTACTTTCAGTAATTGTTTCAATAATTAAAGATAATAACAATACCAGTCTGTTTTTTTCCTAGCCAGTGTGTTGAAAACGTCGTGTGAGACGCGTGTGCTTTGATCGTTACACACTCGGCTCCCTAAATCGAATAAAATCGCCTCACTCTTGTATCACAATGTACTATTGTATAGAGCTCTTTGCAATATATGGCGTTTCACTCGATTTGTCCTGTCATGACAGTAACCACTATCGTATGTTAAAATCAAACAACTTTTTTATTTATTTATTACTTTACGTAGAAATATAAAAGAAATCTATTAACATGGTTCCCTGAACCCGGAACTATAAAACTTTATATGAAAAGGATTGCACGAAAAGTTTTAAAATTAGGTCGAATCCTAGATGGCGTTTAAAACTACAGTCTCTGCCAATTAGTGAGTCGCTGATGCTGCCATCTAGTGAAAATTTGGACGAAGAAAAACATCCAGCTCAATAGAAAGACGGTGGTGCCGTTTCTTTGTATGGGATTGGGTATCTGTACGTAGTATTATATACAGGCTCAATCCCACTTTTCGGTGATTACTCGACGATGCGGCGCGGCGGAATAAAGAATTTTAGCTATCTTGGAATCTTCGTACATGAGGTGTAATACTATTGTAGTCAGTCCATGATGATATATCGAAGTTATTCTGCGGCTGACGTGTTATTAACTCCTACTTACTTAATTTTATCTTTTTGGTGTACCCTTACAGGGTCCATATTTTTGTACCTACCTTTAAGCCCTTTGTAACATCTTTTTACAATATGGAATGCAAGCAATAAATGATTATGATTATGTTTTTACATAATATCGCCGATAACGATCAGAACTGGAAATACCTGGTGCCTGCAAATAGCTGGTTATATTTTTTGCAGCTCGAAAACTCGCAGTGTTCGAGTGAGCACTTGTTTTTGGGTCCTTCACTAAATAATTTAGTCTACCAAGAGAAATACTAAACTGTATTTTACACAGACTGCACTAAGCTTTATACTCATTCAATTAATCATTTCAATTCTAATCATTCTCCTAATTTGTTCTGTATTTCGTTAGCGATGTTTTACTAGTTTAGCTTTATTCTTGGGCGTAATAATCTATTGATTTTCATTAAAAATCATTTTCTCTAGCCATTTATCATCATTGTAAATTTTACTTGAAACTCAAAAGGATAAGTAGTAAAAAAATAAAAACTACTGATTATTTGTGAAGTTTATACTTGTTTTTATTGTGGCGCTTTCGACGAAAGAATCCCGCTTTTTTATACAAACGGTTTAAAAACCCGTTTTGCCAAAAAAAAGTAAAAGGAACCTTTTCGCTGTAAAGGGAACTCTTGTGCAAAATTTCATGAACATACATTTACAGACCGTTAGTAGTAGTAGAGAGTTAATAAAAAAAAACTATGAAACTCCAAAATCCAACCGTTAAATCCCCTCTTAAACACGATTATCTCATGGTACATACAATTATCATATAATTTTGTGATTTTATTAGGAAATGAGGCGAAAAATGGGTTTTGAAATCGACCCTATTTAGTTTTTTTTTCTTCATAATATTACAATTTACCGTGTTTTGAACCGTTAATTGGCCTAAAGCAAGGATGTATCTAAGACATGTATTTCTTCAGGACCAGAATACGGTTATTTGATAATATAAAGTTGATTCTAAAACAGGCAAATTCGAGTAACACTAAATGAAAAGATAGCTGGAGATTAAGTTTTGATTTTTAAATTTCTTGGAATTTTTAGAAATATTAATAATAGGAAAAGATTAATTTTGGTTTGCGTTTCTTATTAAATAGGGTCTTTTCAACATCATATTTCCGCTATATTTCCAATGAAGGTACATCATAATTAAGACCTGAAATGGACTATTCATTTAAATGTTTTTTTTTTTAATTTTGTATCGAAATTGAAAACGTGGTCAAGCCAGCTGCAAGTAGACTATACAGGGTGACTAGCGATTTGACATAATTCTTCAAGGACATGATAGTATGACCAATTTGCAACAATTAAGCATCCTATAAAAACTAGGCAAAAGAACATAGAATTCGAGAAACCTAATTTCTATGTATTTTTTAAAAGTTCCCAGAATTCGTCACACAATTTTTCAAATTGAATGGCCTTCATTGCTGCTTCATTGGGTGCGTCATATTTTAACACGCCTTTCGATGTTACCAACTTTTCTAAAACATGAAACAGTTAATGGAAGAAGTTCACTAACCGTTTTCAAAAATCATTCACGTACTTTCACACCAAATATCCCCAATTAGTTTCGTGGGCAGTAATTTTTTTGATGAAGGTGGTGACGTATTCCATTTTAAGGTCTCGGTGGGGTCGTCATTTTTTTATGAAGGTGCGGTGGTTATAATAAAAGCAAAATCAAATAAAGTAGTTGACCAGTGAGCACGATGCAGTCGAACTCCCCGTTGTGCAGCACTCCGCCCTCGTACAGCACGCGCGCGCGGTACACGCCGGCGATAGGGAAGCACAGCGACAGCGACACGCGCTGGTTCACGGCGTCGTACGCGAACGTCGCCGACGACGACAGCTGCTCGTCTATCTCGCCTCCTAAAGGGTTGATTTTTATGGAGAAGCCCTGGAAAAGGTCGTGAGTATCTTAATTTCAGAGTTGCGAAGAACCATTTGGGTCGAACATCTTGTACGGTCTTATGAACCGTACATTTACTTTGCAAACGCAACAACCTACTTGGATGTCGTGCGTCACAAATATTATGCTATAATTATAATGTTTTAAGCAAAGCACATCGAGTCACACGATAACTGTGGATTAATTCCACTTAAGAGAAAGAATCGCTACTACTAACTTGTAAACCTTCTACTTTTAATATAACTTTAAAGTCACATTTCACGTTAACCTACATAGGCAGTCAGAATTTAGATGCACGGTTCCAATTTGTCGTTCCCTATGATGAAGAGCCAGCAAGAAACTCCACAGTTACTCTTTTAAAAATATTTGACTTGTACAATGTTTTCAAATTACAGTGTTAATGGGTATGGGAGGACAGTGTAAGCCTGTCGGCAACCACTAGCGAACCCTACATCTCCTCGTGCTATAGCTGTGCACACACAAGCAGCAGTAGGTACTGACGGCGGGCGGCTCCAGCGCGGCCAGCGGCGCAGGGTTGTCGTACTGGTCGCGCGGGTGCACGTGCAGCGCGCGCGCGTGCCCGGCCGCCCACACCAGCGCGTGGTGCGCGCGGCCCACACGCGACCGCCGCGCCTCCACGCGCCCCGCCGTGAACCACTTGCGGAACGGGCTGCCGCTGATGCCCACCAGGCCTGCGGACGTTTAAATAGCCATATAGTGTTGGCATTCATCAGCATTTCAACCGAAAGATATCCACTGCTGGACGTAAGCCTCCCCCGAGCACCACCACTTCGAACGGTTGTGCATCCGGCGGATTCCAGCTGCCTACACCGGGATTAACCTAGTGGGAAACCTCCCAATGGTACGTCTTCCGTTACGCGGTCGCAAATCCAGAACCTTTCGACCCCATCGGCCATCTCGGAAATTGTACAGACGATTTCCGTTGCCCTGGTTCTCCAACGGATGTCTTCATTTCTGATTCGATCACGTTGGGAAACTCCAAGCCTTAGCCTCTCTCCACTGCTCTTGGGTGACTTTCAGCCTTGAGATCAATAAGACCCATTGTGAATAACCATTTTAGACCTTCCTTTATGAATGAAATATAAAGAGGTATAGCCAAATGTGTCAAAAAAGTTCGAGGACAATGACAAGTGATTATTATTGCAAAACTTTTAATAGTAAAAAAAATAAGAATACATGAGAGCAACTCTAGATTACGCTGTCTCTAGATGATGAATTCTAAAAAACACTTACTTTCTGTTAAATATGTAAAAATTATGTATACTAATTAAAACAGTATTTTAAACATTCATACCTTGATTAACAACTCGGTGGGCTCAAAATCGCTCCTACCCTAAAGGCAAGTCCTTCCTACTTTTAAAGCACCTCCCTGACTACTCCTTGATTTGCAATGGTCTTTGTAGCACCATGAAGCATGAGGCTTTAGGGGCTACTGCAAATCTTGGGGTTCATTTGATGAATCGAATCTAGTCAAACCACGATGGGGTCGGTGCATTTCATTCATAATAATAATACCTTGATTAACAATTAAGCCAAAAAAATGAGCTCACCAATCGAAACGGACACGATGTAGACGCCGGCGGTGCGCACAGTGAACTTGACGCGTGCAGTGTTGGCGTGCGCGGGGTCGCCCGAGCCCAGCTCTATCACTGCCGTCACCTGCAGTAGAGGACATAGCGCGAAGCTCTCACACCTGTCTTTATAAATACAATAGTAGCCACGAAAAACACTTACACCCAGTTTTTCAATGGGGATGATGACTAATATGAGATGAAGAAGACTAAGATGAGAAATTTTCGAAAAAATCATGGAATTTTAAAGAAATAGTAAAAAGAGACAACAAAAAAAAGAGGAAAATCGATGGAAATATGAAGAAGCTACACGCTTTAGAAGTTTTTGGAGGGGATTATTCCCGTCCTTGTCACGCGGTACAAAGTAGTGACGTCATTTCTACGATAGTCTAACAGTTATTTTGAAACGTTTATAACTTGGCATTTTTTAAAGCTTTTACACTTTTATTATATTGTTTTCACCATCTGCAAACAATTATTTTTATGAGATTATATAAAAAAGATTGTCATCATCCCTATTGTATATCAAGAAAGTATGGGCACAGGTGTTGTTCTTTATAGGCGGGATTTCGACGCAAAACAGAAAAAAAGTTACCGGTATATACACTATATTAACTTTCACAACTCGCACATAGAACAGCTTCACGAAAACATAGTAAAACTAGCGTAACTTTATACTTAACATAAAGACATCCGAAATTGGTGGGAACGCATGAGTAATTCGACACTCGCCCGCATGCATTGATGTTGCAAGGGCACTGCAACGGGTCGCGCGGGGTCCCCATGTCGGTTCGCGAGCGCGCGAACTCAGGCGGCGGCCCCGCGCATGCGTACCAGGCAGGCATTAACTATACTTGTGTGGCGGTGCGCGGGGTCCCCATGCGTATTTCGCGAGCGCGCGAACTCAGGTGGCGGCCCCGCGCATGCGTACCAGGCAGGCATTAACTATACTTGTGTGGCGGTGCGCGGGGTCCCCATGCGTATTTCGCGAGCGCGCGAACTCAGGCGGCGGCCCCGCGCATGCGTACCAGGCAGGCATTAACTATACTTGTGTGGCCGTGCGCGGGGTCCCCATGCGTATTTCGCGAGCGCGCGAACTCAGGCGGCGGCCCCGCGCATGCGTACCAGGCAGGCATTAACTATACTTGTGTGGCGGTGCGCGGGGTCCCCATGCGTATTTCGCGCGTTATTCGAAACTTAAAACTAATGAAATTAACAATTTAAATAAAGCGAATGAATTGCCTAAATTCCACCCCCTTGTTCCTGAACGTACTCGTCAGTAGGCAACACAATGACGTTTATAAAGAGTCGCTTCATAATGCCCCTACAGGTTCTGACAGTCACTACTCTTATATGACCATCGCGACCTGGGTAGACTGCGCTAATCACGCCCCTATGCCACGCATTCCGAAGCTGAGTATCTTCTAAAATAAGAACCATGTCTCCCACCTTCACGGGCGGTACTTCATGTAGCCACTTTTGGCTCTTCTGAAGAGTGGGGACATACTCTTTCAGCCAGCGTCGCCAAAACATGTCCGCCAGAGTCTGAGCCTTTACCCAAGTCTTTCTAGTGTTTAAATCCGATGCATCAAAGATACCTAACGTAGATGCACTGGTAGCTGTACCTATAAATAAATGATTGGGGATAAGAGCGTTGGGCCCATCGGGGTCCGTACCCACAAAAGTTAATGGCCTACTGTTTAGGGTCAGCTCTACTTCAGCCATCAATGTCATTAGCAACTCCTCTTTAGGCGCCCGCACCGACAAAGTAACTCTAAGTGCAGTCTTTACCGAGCGGACGAGCCGCCCGCAACACCCACCCATGTGCGGGGCTGCAAGAGGATTAAATTGCCATGAAATGCCCTTGGTAACGACAAAATCATGAATGTTGTCGCTCTCCTGATATGAAGGGTTCTCCAGGGCGAGCGATCAAGCGACGGATTGCCATTATGGCTGAGCCAGCTGATAGTGAAGACGCTAGCTCAATATGAACACCGCGAGTCAAAGTCAAAGCATTTACTTCAAATAGGCCCATAAAAAGGCACTTTTGAACGTCAACATTTACATTAAAAATAGAACTGATTCTAGGCGCCACTTCCAAAAGGTACTTTCGTATGGAGAAGAAGGGGCTAGAAACTCCACCGTTACTCTTTTAAAATGTTTTACAATATTTTGTATCCATTTTTTATATTTTTATATGTGAAGACGATGCACCAAGAATAAAAATACTATACCACAGTGGGGATGATGACGATTTTTTTATTTTTATCTCAAACAAATGTTTATTTCCAAATAGTGCAAATAGAATTCCAACAAGTGTAAAAGCTTAAAAAACTGCCAAGTTATAAACGTTTTAAAGTAAGTGTTAAACTAGGACAGTACTATCGTAGGCGTGACGTCACGACTACGTAACTTCATACTAGCGCCGTACATTGCCCGTACCGCGCGACAAGGACAGGAATAATCCCCTCCAAAAACTTTAAAAGCGTGTATCTTCTTAATTTTTACATCGATTTAACAGATTTTTTGATTATCTAATTTTTACTATGCCTTCTTTGAAATTACATTATTTTTAAGAACATTTTTAATAGTAGTCATCATCCCAATTGGTAAAAAGAATTAAAAATAAAGCAAAGGCAGATAAATTAATCACGTGATAGGTACATTGTGCTCACATATTTACAAATATTGTAAAAATATATGATTTTCCTAAAATATTAACTAGGAATAAGTCAGTGTGTGCGTAAAGTAAAAATAACAAATTATACAATACTATAAGCAACTAGTATGATTTTGTCTAGCCTCTAGATTGTCCTATGGAGCAGGACCAGTATGTTTCCAAGCATTCTTAACTAGGATATAATCCTCTAATTTGTAATATGCTTGTTTACAAAGTGTTTTTTTAACATGAGTTTTAAACTTTCTTTCATTTCATTGCAATATACCACAAGGTATTTTGTTATAACATTTAACACAGTACCCGATAAAAGATAAAAAATAGTTGATCTATTTTATTTTTATTTCTAGTGTTAATATTATGTCTATCACTTTTTTATTAAATAGATGCAGATTTTTTGTAACATACATAATATTTTCATAAATGAACTGGCAAGGTACCGTCATTATATTAATCTTCTTAAGTAGTTCCCTAAGAGATTCGCGGCGACGTAGATTGTAAATGGCTCTGACAGCTCTCTTTTGCAAAATAAAAAACCAAACGCGCGGTTTCTACGTCTGTTAACTGTCTTATCTTTCTAACAGCATACGCGGCCGAGCTTAGTCGCCCCGCGAGAGATGTTGCGTTTGAACTTCTCGTCTAGCGTGATTCCTAGGAAAACCATCTGATTAATAAATTCCAGTTTTTCTCCGTTCAATATGGTGTCACATTCGCTACTTCTAACATTAGGTAATTTAAATCGAATGCATTTGTTTTTTTTTTCATTTAGTACCAAATTGCTACTATAGGTACACCTCTGCCCAACCATTCGGGGAAACAAGGCGTGATGTTATGTGTGTGTGTGTTATTTACCGTAAACCAACCTTGCACTTGATGAATCGAGTTATTCACGTCGTCCAGATTTTGTGACCGTCGGTCTATTTTAAAGATCAGTGATGTGTCATCTGCATATTACACCATCTTCGGTTGATTTGATTCGGATGATAGTTTACATTAACGATTTACCCCAATTGCTTATTGGGGTAAATCGTTAATGTAAACTAAGAGGAATGGACCCAATATCAAACCTTGAGGAACGCCCATTGCCATTTCATACCCCAATGAGTTTATATCGTTTACTTGAAGTTGAAACCTTTCTATCTTTCAGGTATGATATTAGCAAATCAAGAGCTGCATTCCTAATCCCCTAGCGCTCTAGTTTCAGCAGAAGTGTCTTATGGTTTACGCAATCGAACGCCTTAGAGAGGTCGTAAAAGATTCCAATGGCATCTCGTATTATTCCTCCCAGGCGTTAAAAATGTTCTTTATTAAGGTGACGCCGGCGTCAGTGGTACAACGTCTTTTAGTGAAAACGTACTGATGTTCATGAAAGATGGAGTTTTTATTCAAGTGAGGTAACATTTGATTTAGCATCAACTTTTCAAACACCTTACTGAGAACTGACAGAATTGACGAGGGCCTATAATTATTGAGCTCTTTACTATCACTGGATTTGAACAATGGGATGACTTTACAATTTTTTTTTTGAGATGGGTTTGCTCTTGACTATATAGAGTATAGGTCAAAAGTGACAGAGACAAAGTCTACGATGGAGTGAGCTTACCCAGAAGAAGCCTGTTCACTCTAACTTTGAAGAGATTCGGGTTGAATGCATTCGGGAGCACAGACGCAGGTAGTGAGTTCCACTCTTTTGCCGTGCGCATTTTGAAAGATGTTTGGAAGCGCTTAGTGCGAATTGGTGGAATGGCAACTAAGTAAGGATGGTAATTAGCAGTACCTCTAGATGTCCGATGGTAGAAGGGACAGGTGGAACGAGGTCGTGTAGTTCTTGCGCACACTCACTGAAGTACAGTTTATAGAAGACCGACAAGCAGGCAACCTTGCAGCGATGAGCTAAGCTGTGAAGCTTGGCATCCACCAGTTTTACGTCGCCTATGAGCCTCTAAGGTCCGTATTACAGAACGTTCCTCAAGTCCAGTTTGATCGTCAATCAGTCGATCACCGTTTAAGTATAGAATCAATACTTGAGCATCGTTCTTATTCCAGAACGGTAATCAATCTATACTCAGCTGAATCGAGGCTCAAATCGTGCCTCAAGCAGAGATGTGTGTTGTCTATGGATCAGCTTGTTTTCGTTTACGATTTATTGTATTTACCAACTTTGTTCTGATCTTCTCTGGATTAGAAACAGTAAAATATACTGTAGGTGGCCTTTAATAAAAAAGTTGATAATTTTACATATTGTTTTATTTATAAAAATATAATTAAACTAGGGTATAGTAGCTGTAAATCTATATTCATATAAGTCAATTGCCAAAAATGTTTGTCCGCGCATCACTTCAAAGCGGCTGCACCTATTTGGCTAATTCTTTTTTTGATGTATGTGTATTTGTCAGGATAAGGTTTGTATGAAAAAAAAACAATTGGAAAATCCACCGGGAAGGTCAGGAATATGATATAATTTTTTTGTGAAATTCACCCCAGGCGACGCCGGGCACGAACAGCTTGTTAAATATAATTATTTATTATGGTAGTTCTAAACGCAAACCCATCAACAGTCCCTTGAATTTCAGGATGATCTTGTCAATTTCATTTACATTGCTATCACTCTGTTCATCGTTTATTGGCATTGAATCGTTGCATGATAATGATATATTAAAAAGTACAGCGCAAGAAACGATTACGTTACAAACTGAAACCAGTTTATTGCCCAGCCCTCGACTTAGGCATGAAATCTCCGTTTCCATCTACCAAATGTTCTTTCAACCACATTTCGTGTTTTGATATAACCTCTATTGAAGATTACTTCGGCATTCCTTGTTGGTGTACTTATTGGGGTTAAAAGAAACCTAAGGCAAGGGTAGCCACTGTCACTAACAAGGTAACCATTGTGTTGTTGCTGAATATACTGATTTCGTAAGGAGCACATTTGAAAAATTCTGCTATCATGTGTGCTGCCCATCGTGCCACAATAAAGTGACCAAATGGACCAACAACTGAACAACAAGTACATAACTATCAACAAAAATATTGATAGTTATGTACTTAATCAATATTTATCTAACCTGAACCTAACCATTTATAGAATAATAAGATTTTCTGTTTCTTCATTTTGTTCCACTCCTGGAGTTTTAACAATTTTTATGTGTGTGCAGTCAATTGCACCATCTATGTTTCTGAAGCCAGGATATCCTTCATACTGGCCCAGCTGCTGAAACTGCGCTCGAGACTATATCTTGTAGATACTCGTACTTATTTTGGTCTATGTTGAAGAGCCATTAGGCGAGAGACATTCGCCACTATGTTTGAAGCAGCTGGTTGGGAAACGTTTACAAGATCACCACACAAAAAAGTTAAATTATTGATTCATGTTGTTTTTATAATCCATTGAATAGCATTTAAATGTGAAAATAAAACACTCAAAATTAAATGAAGACATCGCATAAAATGTAAACACACAAGAATTTGCAATTCTGGGGCTATGGGATGTCCATGTTTGTGTGGTTTTCTTAAATCGTCGTACATAATGGGTAGAATTACATTTTTCACCACATCCTGTGAAAACCTGTATCTCTTTTTGAAATATTCACAATTTTAAGGGTCCTGTGTATCCCTTAAATATCTGAGAGGAACGCTAAAATTCAACCTTCTATTTGTATCGTCGTAGAATAAATTATAGTAATTATCTACTTCTACAAATATATCCATTAAGATAGTAATAAAGAAAAACAACAATATTTAAAACTCGACAACGCATACACTTGAACAGAACAAAAATTTACATTGAAACTACAAAATGATGCTCAAGCGCGGTCGCGACCACACTTGGGTGATTACATATCAAATCACTGCTTGGGTTCGATTTACAAACTGTGCGATGATGTAGAATAAAGCATAACTCAGCTGAACTATGATCGATGAATCTATGCTTGAGGAACGTTCTAAAATTCAAACAAGACTTACAACTAGTTTTAAACAGAGATCAATGCTTGAGTTTCCTTCTGTAATACGGACCTTAGCTCCGCGTTCCACTGAGTCGAGCGCGGCAAGTTGGTATTTTGCTGAGCCATCTCAGAGGTGGCTGCAATACTACATGCAGGATCGGACTTGCGCTTTATAAAGAGTTAGAAGCTGCCCAGGCGTAAAGTATCGCTTCACTCTATTTAGAATGCCCAGTTTTTTGGCCGCAGTTTGAGCTTTGCGCTCAATGGCGCCAAAGTTGAGACTGGACGTCAACTCCATGCCTAGGAGCTCAAGCTGATCAGTTACAGGAACAGGTGTACCCCGAAAAGTAGGAGTTTGGTCAAAACGACTCCTTTTTGCGGTGAAAAGACAGGCCTGTATTTTGGGGGTGTTAAAAGAGACCAGATTGTCATCACCCCACCGGGAGACAATGCTTAAGGTCAAATCAGTCCGCTCTACCATGGCTTCTCTTAAGGTACGAACTTCACCCCCGCTGGTTTTCGGGCCGGACAAGTATCTCTCTGAAACAGTACTGTCATCTGCGTACCCAACAATTGAATCCCAGGTTGGAGTAGGTCATTGATGTGCCCCCCCCAATGGGTTCCCACATTGACGAGGCGGGGGGGCTCAGTAGCCGTGGTTTGGACCCCCACGGTGAAGCTAAGAGGAACCCGAGGAGGGGCCGCTCGTCAGGGCTTTTGCAGACAAGCCGACGACGTAGCGGCCAAGGTTGCGGTGTTGTTGGGCGACATCGCAACTGTGGTGGGGCCGCGGCGGGAGAGGAGTGCCGGTATTGCGGTGCGCCGCACTCCCTACCTTCCGCGGCCTTAACGGGGTCGCCACCGTACGATGGCTGACGCGGTGGGGCCGCAGGGGAAGAGGAGTGACGGTATGTCGTTGGCCGCTCTCCCTATCCTCTGCGGCCGAAAAATGGTCCCCGACGGGGCCATTCATCAGACCCGTCGCAAGGGGCAAGGGGTTGGTCATAGGCTGAGGGCGAACAACGCCCTCTTCCAGCCCCTCTAAATGGGTCCAGGGACGGCGGACTCGGGGACGTCCACCGCCCCCCATACATCAGGAACCGAGGTGGCGGCGCGTAGTGTTCCACGCGCGCCCACCCCTCTTAGACGTTGCGGGGGGAGTCTAACACCTAACTCCCCCCGCCCGAGACGAGGCCCGCGTAAGCGGGCCGGCACCAGCCGGGGTTGCGGAAGAATTATGTGTTCCCACGACCCCGTCGTAGGTGTGAGATGGAACACCGGGGTGGTTTTTAGTCAGTAAGAGTCTGACAGACCCCTCCGCCCGCCCCAGGGCGGAGGACGGAGGACATCCATGAGGATATTCCACCACGGGAACAAAAAAAAAAAAAAAGGTCATTGATGTGCAGCAGGAAAAGATATGTTATATAAGTTTCAGAAGATCTGGAAAGACTCCTTGGTCTACACTGGTTTTAAATATTAAAGCTAAATAGGACGCAAGGGTTTCGATGACAGATCTAAAGACTTGCAGACATTCCCCAGAGATCTTCTGTTGATTTAATTTTAATATCTTTAAAAGCTTTTATAACAGCTTGGGGGTTTGTATGCAAGGCTACAATGGGGTCCTCATTTAACATCTCTAGCAGGACGGCTAAGTTCAGCAGCTTACGCTGTCAGAAAAATCCGTCAATTTACTGATGTAGATACCGCGAGGCTGGTCTATTTTAGTTACTTTCATAGTATCATGTCTTACGGTATTTTGCTTTGGGGACGGGCTGCAGACATCGAGTCTATTTTTATTCTGCAGAAAAGAGCCATCAGAGCCATATATAATCTCCGCAGGCGCGATTCTCTAAGGGAATTGTTTAAGGATATTAACATCATGACTGTACCTTGTCAATACATCTATGAAAACATCATGTACGTAAGAAAAAATTTACATCTTTACAGTAAAAGAGGTGAAAGACATAATTATAGTACTAGAAATCGGGACCTATTAGTTCAACCAGGTTTCAGACTGGCTAAAGTAGACTCATCTTTCATGGGGTACTGTCTAAAATGTTATAATAAAATACCTCCCCACATACTTCAACTGAATGAGACAAAATTCAAATCCTTTGTCAAACGCACACTATTCAGGCAGGCATATTATAGGTTGGAGGACTACATAACTGATAAAAATGCCTGGCTTAATGCCGGTCCTGCTCCACACCACAACTAATTAATTGACATTCGAATCACTGTTGAAGCTGCTGAAGATAGTAAGAATTTATTTGCATTATATAAACTCAATCTCCTTTTTATTATATAGATGCATTGCACAGATGTGAGTACTTTGTACTATAGAGCTACCATTTACCGGGTAATGTCATAGATTGACTTGAATGTGCCTTGGCGGCTGATAGTATGTCATGCTCACTCAAATGTCTCGCTGACGGTGGCGCGTGTGTCGGATCATTTAGCTCCCTTCAAAATGGTTGAGCTGAATGGTGCTGATCCATGCGTCATGTTCGTGAACGGGCTCCGTCAGTTGGGACTGGTCATCTCTTAGCTGCCAGGGCTTATTTTAATAAATTATTAGCTGGATTGTTTTTAATTATGTTTTGATGCACTCTGGACGCTTTTAACGTGTACGGTTTTTTGTACATCGTTCTCACTTATAGTGAACAACATTAATCGATGTAACTAAGATATATGTAAAAACATTATTATTTAAAAGAGTGTCCATGGAGTTTCTTGCCCGTTCTTCTCCATAGGTACCTACTACGCTTTGGAATGGGCAACTAGCTTCATATTTCTGACTGACCGACTCCTTGACAATTCAAAAGTGCCTGTAAATGGTTTAATTGAAATAAATGATTTGAGTTTGAGTTTGAGTTTGAGAGTTTATGCTGAAACCTAAACCCCAAAGGGTATGCTTTTACATTATTTTTAAGTAAGGCAGCAGAAAGCGCGGGTGAGGAATTTCAAGCTTCAGTAGTTTTAAGTGGAATAATAACAAAAAAGTTTCAAATTCCTGAGCTATATCTACATTTGAGTTGATGGGGCCACGTGCAGTCTCTAAATTAAATTCAATATTACGCTTATACAATATTATGTCAATAACACTGGCCGACATGTCGAACCAAGGACCTCCAGCTTAGCAACCACGCCTGCAGCCAGGACTAACAGGCACACTGTCAAGCTTATGTCAAGCAATTTGATATGCCAATGTAATTTCAATCAAAGCAGTTAACATGTTTTCGTAGTTGACCTTGAGAGGCCGTGACTACTTAACCGGCCCATCCTGTAGCTGCCTTAAGAGAACTCAAACCCTCCAGCCAGTTGCGAAAAACTTACATTACTAAGCGACTGCTCGCTATGGGCACCCCTGTGGGGTACGGGCCTCAGCTTAGGGCGTCGCTGGAGGCGTGCGTGCAGAAGACCTCCTCGTATGCTTGATAGCTGCTAATCCCTTACGGATACGTTCGAGGGGAATAGCAGTTGCTCCTGATCGATCGACGATTGTCGATTGACACTGGAGACAACCCTGCCACAATGCTGCAGGCGTACCAACGTGGCTGGGGTTTCTCCCTCAAGAGCTATCTTGGGGAGAGATCTTTCGGCGGGTTCGCTGAGTCGGGTTGGCCGGACAGCGAACGGAGGCATGTTTAATGCCGCCGTCGGGGGCTTGGTTTAATTACCTGGCCCAGAGGAAGGCTACCTCTAAGATAAAAAAAACCACCCAATCCTAAACTCTGAAGCGCGGTGAGAGGATGAATGGCTGGAGGGAGTCCAGTCGTGAGCGCACCTGCCGCACTCTGCAGTATGTAGGCTAACCGGACATCTAGGCTCTGCCCGGTGGACATTTTGTACCTATATCTACTCGTGGGATTTACTATAGAAAACGAACTTATACAACAAAAACAACAGCAACAGTTATAAAAATTGCCGATCGTGTTGGTCGAGCAGATGAGTGTGGGTGCGGTGTCAGAGTCTGACACTGCATTTAAGAGGATGAGTGTGGTGAGCGTCTCGAGCGTAGGCTCAAAGCGCAAGACCTAAGCTACTGAAGAAGAGATGGTTGAGCATCCGTTCAAATTTTGGATGACAGGCCTCTCTTCTAGCGAGGAGAACCTGTCGGCCTCCATGGGGCCAATGGGCAGGAGAGGGCGAGGTCGCGCAAAGAGCAGAACGTCAGCTTCATCGACGTGGCGCGACGCTCAGGGTCGCTTTCTCAAGCACCCCAAGCCGCCGGTTCCTGTGGAGCCCGACTCTGAGCCCGTGGTGGAGGACCAACTACGTCTCTGTTGGGAACCAACAGAGCGGAGGCAAGTGCTGCGAAGAGTGCCCAGTAAAAAATTGTCGCGGCTGACGAGGTCAGCGAGTCGGGCCAACCGACAGGCCCGAGAGCGGCGTTTCGCTCGGATGGCAGCCGGGGAAAGCGTGACGGGGGTGGCGCTCAGTCGCTAGGTTTTGGACGGCGTGGATGTCGTCCTGAAGGTGGCCACCAAATCGGGCAACCTGAAGGGCACTTTCACGCGTGCTTTAAAGGAGGCGGCGGAGGGGATTAAGGAGGCGGTTGAGGTCCTCCTTAACCGCACTAGTACGGAGGAGACGGCGAAGCTATGGGAGGAGAATAGCCGTCTCCGATCCGAGTTGGAGGACCTCAAGCGGCAGTTCGCCGCCCAGAGGGCAGCACCCGAGCTCCCCTTCCGTCACGGCCCTGTCGTCGGCACCATCGCCAGTCCCATCGTCGACACCGGCTCTTGTGAATGCGGAGATCGAGAAGATCGCGCGTGCAGTGTGGACAGATGGTGGGTGCCGGCATGGAGGCCATAGAAGAGAGGCTCCTCCCAGCGGTGTCTCCCCGCCCACCGCTCGCTGCGGACAAGCGGAGGAAGGACGGGCCCACAAAGCAGGGGCCAATAACCGCGTCGGTTGTGTCGAGTGGGTCCAGGAAGGGGACCAAAAAGCCCGCAGAGGGTACGTCCGTGCCCACTTCCCAGGCGACAGCGCCAACGGCGGCCTCGCTCGCGCCTCCCACAGAGACATGGGCGACGGTCGTAAGGGCCGCCGTCGCGGGAAGAAGACGGCGCCACCGCCACCCGCTGAAGCACCGGCACCGGCACCAAAGAAGGCCCAAGGATCGCTTAAGGTCAGAGCTCCGCGGCTGTAGTGATTACGCTGCAGCCCGGAGCCGTCGAAAGGGCCAGGTTACATACAAGGCGGTCCTGACACAGGCGAAAGCAAATGTCGCGTTCCCCGACCTTGGCACACCGTCCGGCTTCAGAATGAGGCCGGCGATTACGGGGGCGCGGCTGCTCGAGGTGTCGGGTGCCTCTAGCGGAGAAAAGACGCGGCGGCGGAAATACTGGCCACCAAACTGAGGGAGGTCCTCAACCCGGAGGACGTCCGGGTGTCCAGGCCGATGAAGACCGCTGAGCTGCGCGTCGATGGCCTGGACGACTCGACGACCCCGGCTGAAGTCGTGGCGAGCGGCCGATGCAGCGCCATGTGGAGCAGCGTCGGTCACAGCTTCGCGAGGTCCTAGTGGCGGAATGGCGGGACAGGCTCTCACGCCCTACCGCCGGCCTCGTCACCGTCGAGGCGGTCCGGCCAGTGCTCGACCTCTGGCTCGGGAAGAGGCACGGCTCCCTGTCGTTTCGGGCGACGCAGGTGCTCTCGGGGCATGGTTGCTTCGGGAAGTACCTGTGTCGCATAAACAGGGAGCCGGATGTCACCACTGCGTCGGCTGCCGGGAGGACACGGCGTGGCATACGCTGGCAGAGTGTGCCGCTTGGGAGGAACCGCGCCGTGCCCTCATCTCAGAAGTAGGCAGTGACCTGTCGCTGCCGACCGTAGTGAGTTCGATGGTCGGCAGCGCCGAGTCCTGGGACACGGTGGTTTCCTTCTGCGAAACAGTCATCTCGCAGAAGGAGGCTGCGGAAAGGGAGAGAGAGATCTCGTCCACTCTCCCGATCCGCAGCAGGCGCACCGGGCGCAGGCGGAGGGCGGATAACGCCCTCTTCCAGCCCCCCTAAATGGGTCCAGGGGCGATGGATTCGGGGACATCCGTCGCCCCCGAACATCAGGACCCGAGAAGGCGGCGCGCGTAGTGTTCCGCGTGCGCCGGTCACAGATGTTGCGGTGGGAGTACACCCCACTCCGGCCGGGGTTGCGGAAGAATTATGTGTTCCCGCGACCCCGACGTGGGTGTGAGATGGAACACCGGGGTGGTTTTTAGTCAGTAAGAGTCTGACAGACCCGCCCCAGGGCGTAGGACATCTATGAGCATGTTCCACCCCGGAACAAAAAAAAAGGGTGTCGCTTGAGGGAGGGCAGCAGGATGGGACACGCTGGATCAAGATTGGATGATTATTATTATCGTGGGAATTGAAAGCTACAGGCTCAACTACGGCGCGGGCTGGCACTTCGTCGAGCAAGGTTCGGGGGGGAGCAATTAACATGAGTGACCGCCAGCTATTTATTCACAACGTGTTTTTCAAGTGTTCCAGAAACCTGGTGTTACCAAAGCAGTGGTAATATCCAACTCACGCTTACCTTCCTAGTTCCGTGGCAGATGGCCACGTTGAGCTCGTCCGTGTCGCAGATGGGGTAGGGGTGTCCGTTGCGCTGGTAGCAGTGTACCGTGAAGCACATCGTCTCGCCCACTGCTTGGGGTTCCGTCCAACCCCATTCCACCTGGCGGTGGGAAGGTTAATGTGTGTAACAACTATCGTACTGGCGAGCGTGATGTTGGAAGTCCAATTCCCACTCTTGTACTTTAAGTGCCGATTTTACCAATGTTACTGAACGCGTTCAGCACATCTAAAACGCGTTCAAGAGCTGTCAGCGTCAATTCAAAAAAAAAATATGACACTGACAGCTTTAGAACGGAGTTTATGTACTGTTCAATGTACGTTTCAATTTCAAGTCAATTTTTTTACATTTTTTGTAATTTATTTCTCTCAAAAAGGTACAAGTTGGGTACATGGTGTCAGAACAACACAATACATGCTTTTTCTTTCTTTCTTTCTTTTACTACAGTGAAATTAAAAAGTAACTTATGTCCTAACACAGGTTAAGGTCTTCCTGTGAGCGAAATTTCTTCAGTCGTTGAGGTAACAGACCGACGAAGTTACTTTTGCATTTATAGTATATGGATATGAATAAGGATTACCTTACAACTAGGTGGATGCAGATATTTCCCGGTGACATACTGCAGCAGGGAGTGCTTCGCTTCAGGCGCGAGGGAGGGCTGTGTCATGGCCGCCAGCGTCACCAGCCCGCACACAGACACCGACACCACTAGCATGCCACCTGGATTATGCCATGAAGCAATGATATTAGTGCGTCGATGATAGGCTTCAAAACATAGGCCCAAGAAAAAGTTATACACTGATAAATGTACCACGGACAATTCTGTCGTGATAAACCAAAATACTGCATGCAGTTTTATCCAGCACCGATGTAGAAAGTACTGATAGAATGATCTTATAAATGCCCTTAATACATGGGGACAGGAACATGCAACATAGGGATGATGACAATTTTTTTAAATTTAAATCACAAAATAAAATTGTTTAAATATAGTGCAAACAATTTTACAAAAAGTGTAAAGCTTAAAAATTGTCAAGGTATACACGTTTTAAAATAAGTGTTATACAAGGAGAGCACTATCGTAGAAGTGACGTAATGACTTTGCAACTTTATACACACACACACACATTTGTAATATTGCTGTATACTATCTTTTTGTAATTCTTAATGTGTTATTGTTTGTTTTCCCGAATAAATTAATAAAATACTAGCGCCGTACATTGTCCACGACAAGGACGGAAATAATCCCCTCCAAAAACTTTTAAAGCGTGTATCTCCTTCATATTTACATCCATTTAACAGATTTTTTCGATTTTCTCATTTTCACTAAGCCTTCCTAAAAATTACATTATTTTTACGAACCTTTTAAATATGAGTCATCATCCCTATTCTCGTAAATAAAAACGTTCAAATTCAAGTCACAATGTCATTTCAGCGACAGTTATTATAAAAAACTTGTCAAAAATATAAAAATCAAAAATCAAAATCAAAAGTCATTTATTCAAATTAGGCTGAGAATCAGCACTTTTCGAACGTCATAATTACATAAGACAGTCCCTCAAAACGCCCGCCCGTCACCACTTCCTAGTGCTCTAGCTGGGGAGAAGAAGTGGCGCAACAAACTCCCCAGCAGCACAGCTGTCTGTTCTGTTAGAAGAACTGGATTCTAAACAATTGTAAGCAAATTACCAAAACATTAACTTAATTGCCATACGTCAGCTAGCCACGCCAATACAAAAAAAAATACAAAAAATGAATGTAAATGAAACTTAAAACATAAATAAAAGCCTCCAGGCCTAAATGGCATGGCAGCTTACATATGCAATACTGGATTTGTTATACAAACAAATAAAATAAATAAATGATGAACTAGGACCATCAAAGTAAAATAAATTAACAAAACAATTACTGTAACAATAATAAAACCATAGACAGCAAGACGACCAGTCACCACAAGCTCGTGAACGGGTGCTCCGTTCACGAGCATAATGCAAAGGTCAGCCATTACCCCCCTCGCCATATTTGAGGGAAGGAGGAAACCCGACCCCCGACGCTACCGCAAGCAGTGACATCTAAGGGAGCATGACGAAATATATGAAAATTGATTGTCTTTTTGACAGATTGCGACTGAGGTTAGATTGCGAACGTTCTCGAAAAATACGGGAATTGCCGCTCTGTTACTGTCCGCGAGGCCTAAGTTGAGCGTTGCATTTGTGTGAGTGATTACCAATCGCACCTATGTGATCGCGCGAGGGACAGCCAGGGACGCACAGCGCCTCAGGCCGATTGTCCGATTGCCAAGCAAAGGACGCGTCGCTATGTGCATTCACACAAATGCACAGCTCAGTTTAGCCCTCGCGAACTGTACCATGGATTCAGTACATGATTCTGCGTTGAAATTTTTCGCCGACTATTTTGAAAACATTGCAGTTCCGTACACTTTGACCGCGTAGGTACTGCAGTTTTATAAGAAACAGCATTTTTTTTTCTTATAACCGACAGAACAATTAACACTAGGGGGAACAAAACGCTAGGGGGTCTAGAATCATGTGCTAAATTCATGGTTTCAGTTTAATGGTCGATGTCCTCACCACCGGCTGTACTACAGGTACACCTCTGCCCAACCTTTCGGGGAAACAAGGCGTGATGTTATGTTATGTTGTTTGTCCTTGCCACCCTGTATATTACGAGTTTTACATGAAACTGAAATAAGAAGCCAAAAGTATCAGATGCCAGTGTCTTCTTTTTTTTTCCAGTGCCTGAGCTTAGAAATGGCTTTATGTATTCAAAATATGCAGTTACACATAGCTGGTAATTAGCAGAGGATGATACTTTATCATCGGACACCCGCTTGTAAACTATGCTAAGCTTGTGAAACTAAACATTCAGAATAGTTGCTTACCCCAGGTCCAAGCGTCCTGATGCTTGCTGTTCTTGACCACAGCGCTCCAAAGGTCTGCCTTCAGGGTCTGCAGCGCCTCCTTGCCGGTGGGTAGACTCTGTCGCGCCGCTGACCAGGCGCCGAAGTCTTTGGGGTCCAGGACGTGCCGCGCCGTGCTGTCCTCGAGCCAGTACACGTCCTCCAGTGAGGATACATCGAGGCTGAGAAGTCTGGGGAAGAAAATCGAGTGGGTTTGCGTGATGAAGTGTGAAGTACTTACTGAAATGCATTATCTAAGTCCCTTCTTCGATATCTGTACTTAATGTAAATAAAAGTCACTTTTCGTGTCTGTTTGTGTGACCCCGTTCTTCTAAACTCCGCTACGGATTTCGACGTGGTTTTACCATCATTCATAGAATTGATTCCGGACGTTTTTGGTTATATGTCGGCTATCCCTTAAGGTGATTTGCAACCAAATGACCCCTTATGACCCCTAAGTAAATGTCAAACATTTAAGAGTTATTTTTTTATTTTTTTTGACGGTATACAACATAGAAAGTTTATTTAAAAACAATCAATGCATGTTCTTGTAAGTAATATTATAATCTGCTTCTATTTAAATACATAATAATCAAGCATAACATGACAACTTCGTAAAATAGTTTTTAAATCAGAGCTACGAGTCGTTACAATATTCATCATTTTAAGCAGGTTATTTGACAAAAATAATAGATTCCTGCAAAAACACATGGATGTACTTTATCGGCAGAACATGTACAACTTCTCAGCTATCCAACGAGATATAATAAGATACCATATATTTTTTATTTTTAAATGCAAATTACTCGAAAATGGTTGACATTTGCACAGGGGTCATACCAAATGACCTCTCCTACATCCCCTTAACAAATTGTCGACATATTACCATTAACCCTGTATATGGTGTTTATTAATTCATATTAAATTAACATGTCGTAAAACCGTGCAAAGCTGGGGTCGTTAGTGTGTAGATAAGGCGGTTTTAAGTGTGTCTTTATAACTTAGTATTGCTGGAGGTTCCGCTGCAGAAGACAGCAAGACTGAGTGTCACTAACAAACGATTAAGTAAACAAACGTTTTTCATGTAATTAGGGATTTCTATCAACTCTAATGACGTGACGCAGTACCCAGTATATTTTATCGGAGGAGTATTGCTAAAGTGAATTTATCTAAGATCTTGTTAGGGCTTTTTCCGCGCATACGGACAAGTAACGCCGAAAAATGCACTTACTGGACAAACACTATCACAAGTGCGCTATAAGTCATTGACCTACAACAAAACAGTTAGCTAAACCAAACATGCCGATGACATTACTAATAATCACCACAAATAGAGCAGGAACCGAACTACCAATTTCTTATCCAACATTATCTAAATCTAAACTTTCGGAAAATTGCAACCAATTTTCCATCAACCATTCTAACGGTACATTACCCTTTGCCCGAGGCCCGGAGGCCTAGGGGGCGGACATAGGGTGTGTCTGATTATGTTAGATGTGTTCCGGGCCTCAAGGGTCAGGGAACTGAAGAGTGTGATAAACTACCCGACAAATGCCAAATAATGGATTACTGACGCGATTAAGTGTGTTGTTGAAAGAACCGTTTTTGTTTTGTTTTGATAGCCATGTTTTTGTCCGATCGTTTGAGGTTTTTTTACGATTGTATTTATTTGGGGTTAGTCGATTTGGGAGAAATAATAATAACAACGTGGTCGAGGTTGCGATTAGATAAAAAAAGAACGCAGAGGACAATTACCTCGTCTGTGCTGGACTAGAATTAATCAATCAGCCAAATAAAAAAAACGGCCAAGTTCGTTTCGGATGCTCAATGAAGGGTTCCGTAGTTGGGATGAGTTTATTCGAAGAACAAAAATTTCTGTTGTAAAACATGTTCTCCCGTACATCACGGTCAATTTTCCAACTGCAAATTCAAGTTGGTGATCACAAAAAAAGTTATTTTCATGTGAAAATATAAACTACTAATGAAAGATTTTCGGACTTTTTCCTTTTCATGTGCTGTGAGACCTTGCTTCTTGCCAAGATTCATGATTCTAGGTCAACGGGAAGTACCCTATAGGTTTTGATTTATTTGCGAGTATCAAAATATGTCGAATAGATCGCCGTACTTTTTTATTGCAATGACTTAGAAGCTTCATGTTTTTAGAGCTCCAAACTCCTCAGGGACTGTAGACTTACGTATTTGATATTAGTTTCAACTTGATACCTCCTCGCGTTCCTAAGAAAAAGGGAGTTGACAGACAGACATACAGGGACATACGGGAAGGTTGATGAATTACCTGACGCTATCAACAAATTAAATAGGGACTTGGTAGCCATAAAATCCTGGGCTGACAGATTTGGTAATTGTAAACCCTACGAAGTGTCAGGCGATCATCATTGGCAGTTCTCGTAGTATTAGCAAAGTGGATGGTAAAACCTTGCCACCAGTACTCTTCAATGGTATTATCGTTCCTTTTAGCACTGACGTGAAGGACCTAGGCTTGCACATTCATAGTACCCTGAACTGGCGTACTCAATTCGTCCGGGTAAGCCAGAAGGTTACCGGAACGTTGCGGGCTCTGTACCGATTTAAAAATTTATCATAAATAATGTAACAAAAAAAAATATGCAAATAATATTTATTACGTTTACAGTGTGTTAGTTTAACATAAATATAAAACAATTTAAAATATAAAAAGCTTATTCGAAGTGGTCTCCATTGGCTGCAATACAGTCGTTTAAACGTTGAGGACAGTTATCAATGGAAGCACGCACTCTTTCCATGGGAAAATTCTTCACTGCCAATCGTATGGATTGTTTTAGGGACTCCAAATTGCGTTTGCGTTGGCGTTTAGAGCAAGCCATACTCTCTAAAACTGACTACGGCCAGTCTTCAGCTCTGATGAAGTCCGCAACGTTCACTTCCAACCAAGACTGCGTGGACCGAGTGAGAGAGTCTTGTTGGAAGGACCACTTGGTTATTGAACATGGTGTTGTTAAGGGGCTTAACTACCTTCTAAAGAATGGTATCTTGATACACTTGTGCCGATGTTTTGATAACTTTTTACAAAAATATGGCTCAGTCGGAGTGACTGAGCCATATTTTTGTAAAAAAGTTCATAGCTATCACCCCAACAAATCATCGCTGAAGTCGGATAATGCCCACGTTGCACTCTGTCGACTAATTATGAAGCTTCCTTCGAGCTTTGAGCATAAATACGGTCATTTTGTTTGTTTGTTAAAATGTTGCTCAATTGTAAAGATTTTCTCATCCGTAAACAATTTTTTTCTGTGACCTCCCTTTGCTTACCGCTTCAGTAGTTGTTTCGATTTTACCACCCTATTCTTTTTTAAATTATCAGTTAAAAAATGACCAGTGCGTCTCTTATAGGCTGCAAGTCCTAAGTCATTGTTTAAAATACGCGACATGGTTCTGGGTGCTATCTTCATCTCCCGAGATAAAATCTTTTGCTCTCGGACAGGATTTCTTCGAATTCTTTCCCTTACTGCTTTGACCACCTTTTTCGTACGAACACTACGTGGACGGCCAGATCTTTTTCTGTCACAAACAGAGGAGGTCTCATTGTACCTATTAATAGCCCGGTACACAAACATTTGACTAGATTTGACAATACCAAGCGTATGGAGAGTTTAAAAAATTGCATTTGTCTACATACCAACTTAGTGTAATGCAATCACAGCGATTCGGTTCTCTTTATCACCTCGTTCCATTTTAATTTCGCAAAATATTGTACAATGTATTGGCGCCAAAATTAGAAAACTCAATGAACAATCGTATAAAAATGACAGATTCCAAATTCAAATGTAATATCTTTCTTATTTTTAACTGTAACAGTATTTATGGCCAGACTAAGTATAGACACTAACACCTCATGAATGCGTTTTAGATTTGCTGACCGCGTTTAGTAATATTGGTAAAAACGGCACTTAGAAATGAGTTTAACGAGGAAAGAAATAAAAAATGTGTCGTGAGGTAACACCAACCTGTTTTCTAAGAACGATGTTTTTGCACGTATTGACCAAGTTCACTATATGAGCCCACTTTTGAACTCATCAAGTGCAAATTTCACCAATGAAACTAAACGTGATCAGCACATCAAAGCTGCGTTCACGAGCTGTCAGTGTCAATTTTCCATAACAATGATGGTACTGATAGCTCTAGAATGCGGGTTAGATGTGCTGAACGCGTTCAGTTTCATTGGTAAAATTTGCACTTAATGAGTTCAAAAGTGGCCGCATATCGTGAACTATCATATCTATAGAAAACAGCTTTAATTTTGTTATTACCTACTACACACTCTTTATTTCTTTCCTCGTTACACTCATTTCTTAACGACATTCGCAAGCCCATATGAGGCTGACAAGAGCTAAAGCGCGGTCACTGTCAGACTGCATAGAAAATAAAGAGAAGCGCGATGACACAAGTACACAACGCGGGTTATTTATTGCAAAAAATGAAGCATTTATCCATTTACAAAAATCTATTGATAGGAGAAAAAAAATAAACACTTACGTTATTAATTTGCTCGTAGAATAATATGACAAATAACTTGAATGATTGCGTATACTAGTATGGTTTTTAATCGTTAAAACAAGTTTTTTGGAGTTTTTTTGGACCTCCACTAGCGTACAGTTTAGTCGTATTATACAGTATTCAATATGAATTTATGAATATCAAATAAAATAAAATTATTATTTATTGACATAATATGTTACAGAAAGTTGTTTGTAACCTCTATTTCCTGAACTAGGTGTACCTGTATGTCAGGAGCGCCCTCTCCCATTTATATTTATATACTAATGTCAACATAGGAATAAACAAACAGTCGTGCTACAGAATAAAATTTTAAAAGAAGTAAAACCAAAATACTAAAATTAAAATAAAATAAACAATAGCAGAAATGAAAAGCATGAAAATGGATGAAAACGAAAAAATAAATTTTTGAGATATTATATCGTGCTGTGTGTTCAGGTGTGTACGTGTGCGTGAGGGGGAGTTCGTGTTTATGTTTGAGTAGGTGTGTAAAAGAAAGGTATGTTCTATGTGTGTGTTCCGCTGTAGAATCAAATCAAATCAAATCAAAATATTTTATTTCACATAAACCTACATGGGCACTTATGAAACGTCAGATTCTAGGTGCACGGTTCAAATTGGTCGTTTCCTATGGAGAAGAGCCGGCAAGAAACTCCATGGTTACTCTTTTAAAAATATTTGTCTTTTACAATATTTTTAGTTACAGTGTTAATAGGTATGGGAGGACAGTGTAGGCCTGTCAAAAAGTGTTAAGAAAATAGACAATGGTATATAAATTTACAATCCACAAGGCCTACGACGTTCTCACATTTACAAAATATAGAAATAATCTAAAAGAATAAAATCAAAAATAATTAAAAATTGTAGGTATAAAATGACAAATAATGAAAATATTATGTCAGAGTTATTTATAAGTCAATATCTAATAATAAACAATAAAAATTAAACAAATGAGATTAATTATTAATTATTTTCTCTACGTCCTCATAATGAAGAGTGAAGAGCCAGTTCTTTACAGTCTTGCAAAACCCGTGCGACATTTAATCGATTGAATTACGTTTGGAGTTGTTCGCTTATTTCGAAGTTTACCTGGATCGTTTGGGGTAGATTCGTGTTTTTTTGTAATTAACTGGAAAATATGAAGTTGTCTTACAGTAAGTACCCGGCACAACTCGAATAAAGTCTTCGTGGGAAATCTGTATGGTTTGAATAACAAGGACCGTTATACTCTTTTCAGGCCTAAGAGATGCGTATTACACGCACCTCCACAAACCCCAATACAGTAACCAATAACCGAATGTGCCAATGCATATTACACTGAAAGGAGGAGATCGCTGTCGCTGGCAGCAAATATGCATATTTGGAGGTTGCTAGGCAACTGAGAACCAAACAACTTTAAATGGTTTCAAGCTCCAGGGTTTCTAGATTCTGCTATGACGTCAATGAAGTTGTTATTAAGTTCTTGACGCATTTCGCAGGAACATAGTTTATTTCTTGACATGAGATTCCCTTGACTTGGACTGGCCCTCCTCGATATCCAATTCAGATTATAGCAATAATAATTATTATCGACTGTAAAACTACACTAACTAAGGATGATGAAAATTGTAAAAAACAATAGTAAAAATAATGTAATTTCAAAGAAGGCTTAGTAAAAATTAGATAATCGAAACAATCTGGTAAAACGATGTAAATTTGAAGTAGATGATCGCTTTAAAAGTTTTAGAGGGGTCTATTCCCGTCTTTATTGCCGCGCTATTATGAAGTTACATAGTTGTGACGTCACTTCTGCGATAGTGCTGTCCTTGTCTAACACTTATGTTAAAACGTTTATAACTTGCCTCAATTTTTTTAGATTTACACGTTTTGTAATATTGTTTGCATATTTGGAAACAAACAATTTTTCAAGATAAAAGTAACAAAATTGTTCATCATCCCTATTGCCAAGTTGGTTAGAATTAACATAATCTGCTTCAACAACGCCCCGGATACGGCAGTTGGGACAGAGGTTTGATGATAAGTTGCGTAGTTTCCGGGTCTGCTTAATGGACTCTTAAGCTTACGATGAGACTGAATTATTATGTTGTTCTGCAAAAAAACAGCCATAAAACGCGCACTTTAAAGTTCTGAAGCAAATGTAGACGGGGTAGTGTTAATCAAGTCATGGCACACTATAGAAGTTAATCTATATACTGTCAGACACGCAATCACCTAGTCTACAGGAAACCAAGCTAGTATAACATGGTACAGTCAACCACAATCGTTACTCACACTTCAACTACGAAAATAGCCCTTACCGCTAAGAATTAGACTCCCTGTCAAAGTGAAAATGTTATAATGTAAGTGCCTTAGTACAGTTAGTTAGCGTGATAACGCCGATTTCCACGCTGTTGGCCAGATTAGCGGCTTGAATATAAATAAAGCCTTCCGGACAATCTGGGTTTATGGGGAAGGGGTGGAGTTGGTTTGACCGCATAGCTGCGCCAAAATCGGGTTATAGAGCTATGAAAGGACGCAACTAAATGTTCAGGGAGAAATAGGAATATAATAATAATATTTTTTAGGTACTTTGAAAAAAAAAGTGAACTCACGCCTTCTTCCCATGGGGGTAGGCTAAAACCACAGAACGCCACCTGCTACGATATTTTTTCTTTGAAAAAAAAACATAGGTAAACTTATTAAACACGATTAGGGAAAAGAGAGCAGAGTCGACCCAGGTGGCTTTACTTTGGAGGAAACAGTGTCCCGGGGCGGGTTGGTGGTGGCGGTGTCCTTGGACATCTCCAACGCCTTCAACACCCTGCCCTGGAGCTGCATACGGGAGGCACTGCGATATCATCGGGTGCCTCTCTACCTCCGCCGCATCGTTGGGGCTTATTTGGCTGGGAGGTGTGTCACCTACATGGGACGTGATGGCGGAAACCAGCGCCAAGTGTCGTGCGGTGTTCCACAGGGATCGGTTGTGGGACCGCTCCTGTGGAACATCGGGTACGACTGGGTGCTGAGGGGCGAGCTCCCGCCGGGCGCGGACCTGACGTGTTACGCGGACGACACGCTGGTCACGGCCCGGGGGAGTTCGCACAGGGAGGCAGCGTTGCTCGCGACGGCGGCGGTCTCACTCACGGTGAGCCGCATACGGCGCCTCGGCCTGGAGGTGGCCCTCAACAAGTCGGAGGCCATGGTGTTTCATGGCCCCCGGCGGGCGCCGCCGGCCGGATCACACATTGTGGTCGGGGGGGTCCGGATCGCTGTCGAGCCCACCATGAAATATCTGGGATTGGTGCTCGACAGCCGGTGGGACTTCGGACCCCACTTCCGGCGGCTGGCGCCCAAGTTGTTGAGCGCGGCTGGGGCGCTGTCAACGCTGCTTCCCAATCTGGGGGATCGTGCGATCGATGGCCCTTTACGGAGCCCCGATCTGGGCGGCTGACCTGACGGCCGCCAGCATAGCTGTCCTGCGCAAGCCGCAGCGGGCGATGGCCGTCAGAGCCATTCGGGGGTATCGCACGATCTCCTTCGAGGCGGGTTGTGCACTGGCCGGATCACCGCCCTGGGACCTGGAGGCGAAGGTGCTCGCGTCACTGTACCGGTGGCGCGAGGCGGCGCGGGAGCGGGGCGAGCGACCGATGCAGCAACATATCGAGCAGCATCGGTTGCAGCTCCGCGAGGTCCTGGTGGCGGAATGGCGGGTGAGGCTTTCACGCCCTACCGCCGGCCTCAGCACCATCGAGGCGATCCGGCCAGTGCTCGACCGCTGGCTCGGGAGAAGGCACGGCTCCCTGACGTTTCGGGCGACGCAGGTGCTCTCGGGGCATGGTTGCTTCGGGAAGTACCTGTGTCGCATAAACAGGGAGCCGGACGCCCGGTGTCACCACTGCGTCGACTGCCGGGAGGACACGGCGTGGCACACGCTGGCAGAGTGTGCCGCTTGGGAGGAGCCGCGCCGTGCCCTCATCACCGAAGTAGGCAACGACCTGTCGCTGCCGGCCGTCGTGAACGCGATGGTCGGCGGCGCAGAGTCCTGGGACGCAGTGGTCTCCTTTTGCGAAACGGTCATCTCGCAGAAGGAGGCTGCGGAAAGGGAGAGAGAGATCTCGACTCTCGACCCGGCCCGCAGCAGACGCACCGGGCGTCGGAGGAGGGCGGACAACGCCCTCTTCCGGCCCCCCTAAATGGGTCCAGGGGCGACGGATTCGGGGACATCCGTCGCTCCTCAACATCAGGACCCGAGAAGGCGGCGCGCGTAGTGTTCCGCGTGCGCCGCTCACAGACGTTGCGGGGGGAGTACACCTCACTCCCCCCGCCCGAGACGGGGCCCGCGCAAGCGGGCCGGCACCAGCCGGGGTTGTGGAAGAATAATGGGTTCCCGCGACCCCGGCGTAGGTGTGAGATGGAACACCGGGGTGGTTTTTAGTCAGTAAGACTCTGACAGACCCCTCCGCCCGCCCCAGGGCGGAGGACATCCATGAGGATTTTCCACCCCGGGAACAAAAAAAAAAAAAGGTGGCTTTACTTTGTGTAATTTATTTCATCACCACTGCTCTCAAAACGGTGAAGGAAAACATCGTGAGGAAACCGGCATGTCATAGAACCAAAAATTCGAGATTCGAGGACATGTGACATCTACCAACCCTCACTGGGACCGCGTGGTTTTGCATACGATTTATATTTGGCGCAAATATGATCACCTTTCTGCATTTCGTACAAAGCTCAAGCGAGAGGCTTTCCATACGTCTTCGCCGGGATTCTCATATCTTGTTTCAGCTGTACACTATTCTGTTCAACCCTACAACCCCCTCTTATCTTAAAAAAAAGTTTCTAATTCCTTCCTTCATGACACATAATAGATATCTGAGGTCATCGGAAAACTTAAGACTAGAGATGAACTCCACCAGTTTTTAACACTAGTCTTGTACAGTTCAAGCAGTACGGTTATGGAATGCCTTGTCCATGTCGATAAGGCGTGCTCAATCACTGTCCTCTTTTAAAATTTTATAGATTCAGTTTCCTTGCTCTTAAAAACACACACATATACTAAAACATATATTTATAGACACATATTATGTGTAGATAAATACATGTTTTATGTATGTTTGTATTAATTGTTTAAATATAAACGGTCCACCACTAACTACCTGCAATATTGTGTCTCCTTCTACCTTTCATCCATCCAAAGGTTGTCTGTAAAAGATAGCTTTTAGCGATAAGACCTGTGTCACCTAATGTAAAATTTCTACATTAATATCTGTCAGTTACGAGTATAAGGTGTAATAAAGAGTATTACACATAACATTACAACACGCCTTGTTTTCCCGAAGGGTTGGGCAGTGGTGTTACTATAGTACACCCACATTTCGCCAGTTATGTTTAAGTCCCATGTAATAGGGGGCGAGCCTGTTGCCATCAACCGGGCACAAATCCAGACTCCGGGCAGCTTCTGAGAAATTCCAGATAGAAAAACCCACTAACACGTTGCCCGACCTGGGAATCGAACCCAGGACCTCATGCTTAGCAGTAGCGTTTGCGACCACTAGACCAACGAGGAACGAAGAGTATTCTATCTATGTATCTAACAATTTGCTTACATTGAAATAAATGCTTTGAGTTTGACTTTGAATTGGCCCTAACGGATCCTCCGTCCCGTGAGAAAATTTATTTTAGACAAATTTAAAAACAATTTGCCAGACCTGGAATCGAACCCAGGACCTCTTGCTCAACTCACTTGCGACCACTAGACCAACGAGGCCGCTAAACAATAAAAAACACTACACACACAACAACAATCAATGAGGCTCAAAGGCATTTTCAAATTCTCAAACACAGATTAATCATAATAACAAAGAAATAAATCACACCGTTAAAACAGGAACTAACAAACGAAAGCGAGAATATAAAATGAATTCTTCGTTACTCAATGAAACCTCGGTGAGCTTGCAGTTTTCCGCGCGAGAACATACGTCATAAATCATAAGGCCACGTACTAACGGACGTAAAAATATGGCGCACTCGATTTTCAACTCTTGGTGTTTGGCCGAACGTAGCGAATCTAACAGAGTACATCCAGCGCGTCGAAAAAACACACTTCATTTTCAACTCTCGGCGCTGCACAGAGCGTTGAAAATCCAGTGTGCGATAAAATCCCGCCGCGATATTTTTACGTCGAATGTGGGCTTAGGCGTTTCCTGCCTTCCGGCCGGGCGTGAAATATTACCAGCATGTCTATTCTGTAAAAATCTCACCGTGAACACTTGCGTGGAGTGAGCTGTCAGTGTCATCCCGCCTTGGTAAATCCCTAGCATCAGCGGCACTGACAGCTCACTCCACGCTCACTTCACCGAAGTTCTCACGGTGAGATAGTTACAGAATAGCACTACTGTTTTAAGAAAGTGAGCTTTCGCTAGACTTCACAATTGGAAAATCTGTCCTCGTTGTAAGTTGTGATTAGCAGGCTCAGAGGAAAAGATGGCAGGACCACAGGATGACCTGGACTTACATACACACAGCTGATCCATGTCGTCTCACCTTACGGTGAGAATTATACGGAATAGATCCGCTTTGTGTGGCTGGCTTGATATACCTAGTTTATTTTTATTGACATGGGAATTAAATTATTTTGTTTAAATTGATTAAATTAGAATCATTATTATTGTCATAAAATTTGCATGCCGAATTTAGTAGGCGGAATATGAAGAACTACTGTGTATGTGTTATAAAATCTGTAAAACACCATATCTGGCAAATAAATGAATCTGTCTATCTAAAAAAAACTTGGGAGAAGCCAGCTTGAAGTCAGCTGTCCATCCATTTCCCAGTACACCAGTGTCAATCCCTAAAATATCAGCACGCCCAGCATCATAGAAACGGAACACAAAACAAAATTAACAAATGACAAAAGAATTAAATAAATCTGTCACTTTGTCTACTCTTCCGTCGTCAAAACCTGTACCCTAATTGCGTAATACACAATCAATCGGAATCTTATAAGTTCGATAAAAAATTCTGCTCAACAATATAAATAACGCAATGAATGTTGTTGAACTGTCAAATCAAACAGATTAGTCGTAATCGTTTACGAAAATGTGTTACGCAATTAGGCTGCTGGTCATGTTAAGGCTCCCACAAACAGGCGCGAAGCGACAGCGCGACACAAAGGCACCGCTCGGCGCGCGACATGCGGTGCTTAGGTGTCGCGCCACAGTGTACGAGCCTTTACGCGTGCTGGTGGCATGCAAGTCCACTTCACCTTAGTTTTCACGTTAAGATTTTTATAGAATAGACCGACAGGTATATAAATGGCTCGAGTCAGGGGGTAGTGCACTCAAAAAAAAACTCAAAGCGTTTATTCCAATTGAACTATTTACAGGCACTTGAATTGCCAAAGTGTCGGCCAGTTAGTCTGATAGTTAAAGCTAGTGGCCAATTCCAAAACGTGGAGAAAGAATGAACACTCTTTTAAATCAAGATATTATTTAATGCTGGGTACAATATTCTTGTTGCTTCTCTGTGAGGAGAACAGTGTAAAAAAAAAAGAAACAATTCAAAATATAGGAACAAACAGGTTTCAACTGACGGCGACCGTCCACGAACATGACGCGTGGATCAGCACCATCCAGCTCAACCATTTTGTAGGGAA
This sequence comes from Dasypolia templi, assembly GCA_963555695.1. NCBI lineage: Eukaryota > Metazoa > Arthropoda > Insecta > Lepidoptera > Noctuidae > Dasypolia > Dasypolia templi. Next base: position 2,019,580 of record OY743137.1, on the reverse strand, counting down.
CCGAATGATCCAACTCACGCTCCACCAGCAGTGAGAAATTAAAGTGAGCATTGAAATACTCTCAACTGCCACGCTCATTCAGAGACAAGTCGAAAGAGGGAAAGAGAGGCCTTTGTCCCGCAGAAAAACAATATTGGCTAAATCTATCTAGGTATGTGTCTATAGCTTAAACTGCGCGATTGTGTGTTACAAGTCTAATTCTAGCGTTAATTTATTATAGTGCGACACTGCAATAAATGAAAATAGTGGTCCAGATTACAATTGATAACCTTAATTTTTCCGATTTTTGTTTCCTTATTCGATGCATTTATTCTTCCATAACCCATGGGTTATATGTTTGTCCATAAAATATCAGTATTGGATATACGAAGGGTCTCCATGATATGACAATAGTTAAGCAATCACTAAATGGATAATGCCGGATATAACATTAGTTTACGCTTTATTAAGGTTGAGGGTCCTCGAATGTCGGTTTCTCTCTACGTCTGTTGGAACAAGGATCCGGCTTCTACGATCTAGGCTAACATGACAGGCGCGAGAACGCTCTCTATGTCGATTTGTCGAAATTTGTCTACGAATCTGACGTTATTAGAATGCCTAACATGACCGATAGGCTCGAGTAAACTCGAAAAAGGCACTTTGACATTTCTTTATCTCGCGACGAGATACCGATGTAGCAAGTTATTAAAAACAAATTATTTTTCACATTGCAACATCGGTCGCTTTTACTCATGGAATTCGTAAGTACTATAATGAATTCACGTCTACCTCTTTTAATTTGTGTTTAGTTTCTTGTAACCAACATTTTTTACTCAAAAAAATACAAAATTAGTGGCTTTGGTTAATAATGTTGCGAAAGTTTTATATTGCTATACACCCACAACCTCCTAGATTTCGATAATCACCATAATTGGCAAAGAGACTAGTTATTACTGCACGTGATGCTCATCCATGTAATAGTGCTCCCCTCTGCCACAGTTATTCTCGCGGCCGCGAAAATAACTTGGTTCCATGTAAATGTAAATAGTAGTATATAACTAAGTATTTTCATTAATATTATATTTAAAAATAAAAATTATAAGTATATTTATGAATTTGCCATGTTATTTTTGAGTTTTTATTTTATTTTAATTGTATCATAATTTTGTCTACTCTTCTCGTCGTCAAAATTGAGGACGACTAAATTAGAGAAAATCGGTGATTTTCTCATGTTGAATTGTAAAAAATGCGAGGTAAATTATGTGCCATGTTAGGGTTTAACGAGAAAACATCAAGTTTGACATAACTAGTCGAATATTTTGTATGGCAGTGCTGTCAGAAAACGAGTAAACTGACGGTATAGACGCGACGAGAAAATACGAGAGTGAGTAATTGTCGCGTCTGGCATGTTAGCCCTGCTGAAAATGTATTCAAATGCTTTTTGGCATCATCATAGTCTGATTTTCATCATGAACTACAGATACTTCCAGAACACTAAGATGCCAAGTTCTACCGAAAAAATATATTAAAAAATAACAATACAAACAACCTCCAATATAGCGCAACTTGAGCAGTAACAAAAGGGTGTAAGTCCCCCTGGTACGATCACGAAGCTCGTTTACGAGCAAACGTTAAGGGATGGCATGTCATTTAGATTGTACGCCGTTATTTTTTATTTATAGGTACGTTTCAGAAATGCGTTGACAGATTTTAGGAGAATCCCTGAAATTGCGCCATTGTGATATCAATGACTCCTAAAATAACATGAAATATCACATGTTATCTAAAGAGGCTGTTCCCTTGCCCTCGCTCCTAGAAATAAAGGAAAAATGCTTTTATTGGCATTACGACACAAAAATAATGACACCTTATAACAATAAAAACCAGAAAACAAAGATAGTAATGCCAAAAGGGCGTCAGCTCAGCATAATGTCAGATGACAACACAAGGTGTACCATCTGACGCTGGTTTTCAGCTGCAACCCACGAGTGCCATAAGCCAGAATACTAAAACACAGAGTATGTGTCCCTTTTAATAACATACATGTTTGTGTACATGTGTTGAGTTTGTGTAATTAATGAAATTATAAAATAAATACCCAGTTTCTGCGTATTTCCTCCTCATATCAAGATGATAAGATAAGTAACTAAGTAATATTATAGGAACTGGCTATTATTGTTACCCTTTTGCAGGCATTATAAAGCCTAGAGAATGCAGAAAAACTATCGATTCACCATCCGGCTGATAAAACTTTAACGTCTCAATCGTATTCAGGTGAAAAGCAGCACCCCCGTCTAGTAGCTTCAAGAACATGTAAATACAGCCTGTGCGGCTTACCCGAGCAGCGAGCAACTCAGTTAAACGAAATATTAATCACGCGGCTGTCAAGATACTGGCGTCAACTTCGGGAGTCGAAGCACTAATCTGATGTTAGGGATCGTGTCATTGTTTTAGAAACGATACAGCGTATTCAATCTGGTTGATTTTCTGCAGTGTAGAAATACTTGATGTTAAATGAATTTCGGGTATTTTTTGTCATTGATGCAGTCTTATAAACAAGACTAAATATACCTACTTACCTTACAACCATGATACCTACTTCCAATGCTGTGGAAAAATTAAAAGGAAATGAGAAAATCAAGAGACCCGATGCTGAGCTCGAAGAAAATAGAACTGAATTAGTAGACAATCTTTTCACTGGTTTATCTAGGTCATCTTGTAGCGCACTGAATAAAACAATTGCCTATTACCTTAGATAAAAGCTGTCAGTTCTTCGAAGAATGATGGTCCTCAATGTCATATAACATTGGTTAACTTTCTGGGACAGACAGACTGTGAATCCTGTTAGTTTCTACAACTGTGCTAATGATAGAAAAGTTGCATGACAATATAATCATAAGTCTTCATTTTAATACAAGATACGTAAATAAAACTCTTCAAATGGTTAAGACAAATATATGTAGTTAGTTGCAACTAGTACTTACTAGTACTTTATAACTTAAGTAGTATATTGAAATTAAAATGCCAATCCATATACATACATAAACTCACGCCTTCTTCCCATGGGGGTAGGCAGAAACCACAGAACGCCACCTGCTACGATCCTTACATACTCCTTTTGCCTCGTTATATAATCCACACCAAATGCCAATCCACGTTATATAATTTTTACCTCATAAGATAGAGATCTAAAGTTACATAAATAATTAACTGCACAACACAGTCGTCCTTAATTTCCAATTCCGAGAGTCATCTCCAAATCGCCAATACTCCAATGTATCCTGAATCCTTTGAAATTGAACCGATTTATCAGAATCCGTATTGTACTCCCTGGAGACCCATAAACAAGGTTTCTAAACAAGCCGGATCCAAACACATGCCAATAACTTATCAGTTGAACATTTGAATCTTGCTACAGAGTTCGTGTGAGAAACTAAATGAATCAATACATAGCATACAACAGTCATTTTCCGTGTCTGTCTGTGTGGCCGCTTAGTTCTTCCCATCTATATGCTAGTCATATGGAATGCAATTAATGAATACGAACTACACAAACGATTTTGTTGTCGCCGGCTGTCGGTGTGCCGAGACAGAGCCCCAGCGCTGGTTGCGATGTCGCTATGACACGCATAGGGTCGTAGCATTGTGCTGAGCGTTTTTTAAGTACGAGAATTTGCCTTCTCGTATCAGCTGCGTATTTTCATGTGCAAATCGAGTGAATTTGGAGATATGTATTTTTATACCTTTCGGTTGTGCCTTTGCATGCAAATGTCAGGTGTTTTGGCACTACTGCAAAGTATAAAACGTTGCCCAATTTTGGAGATGCAGAAAGAAATCAGCATGATATGTAACCTACCTTTGTTTTTATTTAAACAGAATTAGGGTACCCAAATGTAGAGCTAACTCAGCTTCATGATATCCTGTAATAAACGAGTTTCGTGATCGGTCAAGCCAAATCAAGGCCTGAAAATCGACTAGAATAATAAAGCAGTAGGTATTGATTTACAAAAACCCTAATATGTTGGATAGCTCATGAATGTATATCATGGCCATAAGTGATTTAATAATGTTCCAGTTAATCGGTTAAACTGAACTTATGTGCTCCAGTTAGTAAAATCATCGTAATAGTTCGAACTGCGTTCACATTTAAGCTCATTATTTCTTTGTTCATGTTAACATTTTACAATGTATTTTTTTTTCCATTTTGCGGATAACACTGCAGTAGTTGTTACCCGAATATTCTATAATACTGGGTCTAGCAATCTGTATACGCATCACAACTAAATGCTTGTGTATCGACAGTCTGCACTTACATAAACTTTGTACACAAAATGCAGTACTTTAAAATTCAAAACCAACATCCCGAAACCAAAATGGACGCCATAACCGCGCGTTCGAGCCAAAAATAGTCCTCCAAATATATTTCACAAACGGGACAGCAAAATATGTCCTCTGAGTGAATCAAAATACTTCATACGTGAAAACCTTGTTTGCAGTTGCCAGGAATTCAATGGAGCGTGAAAGATTTTCATACATCAAGTAAGGGACGTGAGCCGATAGCATCCCGGCCTTCTCCGGCCTAAGTGAAAATGAGGATAAATCTTGGCCTTTTTCATAATACCCTCATGATATCGGGATGAGTTGAGGATTTATTTGGCCTTGGCCTTTATGATTTGATTTGGGGTTAATGTTTAATCTTCACGCTTGTTTTCACGCAACAACATCATTTTGAGCCATTTTAAATATCAGTTTTATTTCTGTAACTAGCTGGCTCTTTTCATAGTATCACTGCAGACGTTCACCTTTACGTCTGCAGTTCTTTAGAGCATTTTCTACTACCTTATTGACATGCAGCGGGTGAAAAATTCAAAGGCGTCGTGCCCTTCATGTCCAATTTAATAACGAGTTCAGAAAATTGAGGTTGCCACGGCGTTGCAGTCTGTGAGCGATGTTTGCGGCGGCGCGTGTAGTTGGGTTTTTACACAAGAACGCACAAGCGCGCAGCATCGAAAATGGGGGTCTACTCTCTAAGCACGAAGTCCGTAGTTTCGGCCTTCGTTACGGACGTTTCCTACTCCGTATCACCTACGGACTTACGATTAGTCCCCAACTCGAACTAAGAATGAATGACAACACGATTTGACTGTTGTCCCTACTCCCGATGAGTTTTTGCCCGTCCGAAAAGTTGGATTTGACACTTGTTTTGACGGAACGTTATGTCATTTCATAAGATATCAAAATAGTTTTCGTGCTGCTGACGAAAGTTAGGCCGCATTCCGAATTGAGCTGTAATCGGTTTGAGCGCGTTCCGAGTTGGCGTGAGCGCGATAACGATGTCCCGTGAATTGTCATAGATGACGTCATGATATGCGGCAACTTGCGATAACTCCGACCATGCCCTATAATATTATCACTGTGAGCGGCTCTCATCTGTCATAATCGTGATAACTAAATCTTCCGATTTAGTTTCGCACATTATCGATGTGAGCGCTGTCAGCGATTATGGTCTAACTCGGAATGCGGCCTTAGCATAATAGCATAGCATAATCAGCCTATGACGTTCCCACTGCTGGGACACAGGCCTCCTCTCAATGAGAGGTAGTGAGCCGTAATCCACCACGCGGGCTCAGTGCGGGTTGGTAGATGTCACATGTCTTCGAATTTTTGGTTCTAGGACATGCCGGTTTCCTCACGATGTTTTCCTTCACCGTTTTGAGAGCAGTGGTGATGAAATTATTTACACAAAGTAAAGCGCCTGCTTGGGTTCGAACTCACGACCTACAACTCGTAAGTCGGGACCGTTACCACTGGGCCACCACTGCTCTAATTGAAATTATGGCTGCTTTTGTATGCTCGAAGAAGCATTAAAGGTAGAAAGGAGGCGTCGCCGATTGCCTCTTGTTAAAACATGTCAATAAATAGGGTATTTGTATTTATATTATTGATTAGGTTATATAATTTTCAAACTTGATATTTTGCTTACAGGACACAATGGGTGGTAGGACAGGCGGAAGATACTGTTAAAAAACAAATTTTACACAATAAAAGGATTGTTTTTGGTAACAAATTTTTATTTAGCATCAATTAACACAACTCGGCTTCTTGCTGAATCGGCAGGTAGGTGTCGCCGAACTCGTGGACGTGCACGACGAGAATGTAATGCTGTAAACAAATGAAAAAAAAACTCAGTATTAGCTTAGTATTTTATAAACATGATTTATGTCATCTATTTACTAGTGATCAATTATACTTACTTCGATGATTATGAATTAGCAGTTCCTTTTACCAGTGCCTCAGTGATCACTGCGGGTTGCTCCTGGGGAAGTGGGTTGGCAGGTGTAGCAGTAGATATTTGTGTGGGTGTGATGACTGCTGGGTTTTGTCTTACAGATGGACCCTGTATGTATGAATGAATGAATGAAATGCACCGACCCCAGCGTGGTTTGACCAGACTCGATTAATCGAATGAACCCCAAGATTTGCACTAGCCCCTGAAGCCTCATGTTTCATGGTGCTACAAAGACCATTACATATCAAGGAATAGACCGGGGGGCACTGTAATGTTAGGGTAAGACGTGCCCTTAGGATAGGATAGGAGTGTAAGAGCCAATCGAGTAATGCACCCTTAAATTAGCATTGGACTAGTGGAGGGGGGGGGGGGGTACTATTTGTCTATGAGAGGGCATCTTTTAACGACGTCGCAGCCGGTCGCTGCTATGCTGTGTTGTTCCAATATCCGGTTTCCTGTATATCTCACCAGCAGCCTTTTTGATCCTATCTCGTTCTTCAGTCGTGTCCACCCAGAAGTTCGTTTCCTTGTCGAAATAAGTCATGTCCTGTTTGAGGTTGTTATTCGGTATGTATTTTGTTTTGGTGGATGTGATTTGTTATTGAGAGCGGCGTAATAGTATTGTTTATGTTTAAAATCCTTGGCCTCCAGTTTTTTTTTCCCTTCGCGCCTTGCGCTTGCCCTTTTGTATTATTATTGGAGCTTTCGTTATTGTATAGAATTCGGCTTGTTCTTAGCAGCCCCCAGATTATTTTATGGTCGGAGATGCAGCCCATGAGTTTTTCTCCTGTATGTGGAGTAATAATGTGATTCAATTGGGATTTCTGGGTGCATTTAGACCATGTTATCTTACAAGGTGGTCTCGTTTTTGTTGTTTCTATTTGCAGTTTTTCCCTGTTGGCTATATCCATTAACATTTCCCCGTTGTGGTTGCAATAGCCATGGAGGAGGTTTTGGTGAATCAGCCCTTTGCGTTGGAAACTTAGCGTATCTTTTCGACCAATGTGTGCGTTAAAGTCGCCTAGGATTACTAGCGTACATTTCTTTGGTTTTTGTCTAATTAGGTTTAATACCCCTATGAGAGATCTAGTTGCTTTATGGGTACAATTGTTGATGTGTGAGTTGTTTATATAAAGGGGAGCATGCTTGTCACTTTCCGTACCAATTCTCAGGGTAATTGTCATAGTGTGGGTATCCCTTTTCATGTTATTTATTTCAATTGCCATAGTGCTGTTCATTGTAGAAAATATGTAAGTTACCTGGTACTGCCTCGCCGGTAGGTGAATATTTCAGTGTGTTCCCGCTGTTCGTGTGAACAAACACGTTTACAAGGTAGAATTCTGACGCGGCAATTAGGATGTCTTTTCCTCCCCAGAATGCTTCATTGAACTGCGCGGTTACGTATTCTGTTATCATTTGTTCCTGAGATAGATTATTGTTAGGAAGAAAGTAATATTATTTTAAAGTGCTAGGCTTATTCTTTCATCGTCTCGATTCATTGACACAAATTTTGCCAGATCGCGGCGTGATGATAAGTGATCGAATGTCAGACCCAATACATTGTTCATTTGGTGAGCCAAGGCTCTAAATAAACAATTCCCGTCCCTTTTCATAGGTACTATTACAATAGCCATTGTAGATTTATTGCTTTGTTTAAACTTTAAAGACAAAGACGCTGAAATTTGACTCTGCCACACTCAGAGTCGCCTAATGGTTACTTAAAGAGATCCTTAGTAAAAATTAAAAAAGGTTCACCCTCAGAGTCAGTTAACGGTTCAATATCGACCCTTAATGACAATTAAAGTTAAGGACAGCAAAACCTTTACTTAACTTTTTAACGATTAATTTTGAAATTTACATTTGGGGCGATCGACTTGCCATCTGATATTTTAGGTTCCACGATTGGTCTCTTTAATTAATTGCGCCAATATCGCCTTTTCATCGGTGATGAAATTGGCCACTCTTTTGCGTGGTGTTTTTGTTTGTAGATTCTCGTAAATTGAAACAGAATATGAATGGAATTTAACACAAGGTGTGTCGTAAAATTGTTATCACATTTTCACCGATAATATACTGCCTAACTTATCATTATTTTAATGAATACCGATAAAATTAAAACAAAACAAAACTTTCGCCCGGTGAATGAATCAGATCACAAAAACATCAAATTATTCCCTGATTCGACATTGACAGTTCACAGTGATACTATGTTTTTTTTTTTAGCAATCACTTTATCTTATTTAAATGAAAATAGCTGTTTCGCTTTGCATTTTAGTAAAAACTTACAAAGAACTAATTGTCATTCATATTGCTACGAATAATAGTTTTCAACGTGTATTATAAACTTTTTTGTTATTTAGTATTAACAGTTTTCAAATGTGGCAACACCAAGGCTTTATCGATATGCAATCGATATGGTGATTTGATGATGCTTGGCCCTATACTTAATTAATACTGTCATTAGCTAATGAACCCTTAAATTATGTCTCTGTGATGTACCGTTCATTAAGGGATTTAATGCTCATTAGTTAAGTACTAATTAGGACTAATTTAATTAACCTTTCTGAGTGCGGCTGTAAGACAGGGGTAAGATTAATGGGCCGTCCCTGATGGATTCTAAGGAAATGTATCTTTTTGTGGAGCTTTACAATTCAGCGTAGAAAGTATTTATTGTTGTCTTTTTTTTTGTTTTTTTGTCGATGCATCCGAACCCTCGCTTGCCATATGTCACACAAGTGGTTGTAAAAAAGAAAGGGTCTGCATCTACTTATATTATTTGTTAGCCGTATTTCCTGGGAATTAATGCTGCAGTCGTTAACATATGATAGGTAAGTATCAGGGGAAGCAATTCTTGTACGACTTCTGAATCGACATCGCTCTTTTTGTTTGAGTAAATAGCATCCTACAGAAATTTGTCAAGATAAACGTCACCCTTCACCAGAATGCCAAACCTCAAGTTCACGACCTTGCTGACCCGCTTGGCCCTACCACAAGATTACAACTGAGAATTGAAACTCATCCCATTGGCTTATTTAGCCTTTTTGGCCTTAACAGAACTTAGTGACATTTAGACTAGAAAATGCAAATTGATCACAACAAATCCAGGCCTTCCTCTCTTTTAGGCTCTTTACGCAAGCTTTTCATTGCCTTCGAGCTTTGTCTCGTTGCTCGTTGGAACCTCAAATGATTTGCTACAAATTAAAACAATAGCTAAGCTAAGTGAAATCTTTGTACTTTCTTATTGAGAATTAAATTTCCTTAACCATAGAATGGATTGATCTCACCAAATTCGAAGCTCAGGATCCTTTGGCAGGTAAGCAGTTCCTCGCCTGCGTTGACGGTAGATGTACAGTTCCAAAGAAGTTTATTTCGCGACATACAAAATAGTTACGAATATCGAAATAATAATTCAGCCTGTGTTAAATTATAATTTTGCCATGTTTGAGAACAATATTGCCTAGATTAAAATAAAGTATTTCATTTATACTCGAAAAGAAGCAATAATTACAAGTGTAATAGGTAATTGTTACAAGTTTTGTATTGTCTACCGCCGCGCCGTGCGGCGCGTTGACGTTACCGCGTCAACGCGCCGCACGGCGCGGCGTTATCTTTATTTTTATGTTTGAAATCAAAGGACTCGATCACACTTTGTGCCAGAGTAATAGCGTATATTCGTTTATCCCCCACTACTACATTTAATATGAATACACTGTCCTATAAAAATTGTTTAAAATTAAGTGGAACTTGCGCGTGGCTTTGAATCAACGACCTAAAACGCAGCCGCAGCTTAGAAGTCTAGCTTATGGTACGGAACGATCTCACCAGTGACCAGTGACGCGGAAGGGGTCAGGCCTTGTTACTCCTCAGCAGGTGTCTCAGCTGCATGGAACGCACTTATTTATCTTTTGAACCGAATTAAAATATTTTGATTTGCGACACAGACACACACACACAAAAGAAACAAAGTTTGCTTTCTAAGTCCGGCAAGCAAACCAACATCTGTTGGGCACGATGCCTCAAGCGGAAACAAAGGCGCGAACGTCTCGTTCGGAGTTTCGAACCAGGCAGTTAGTAAACAACACGATACTATGATACATGTAATTGACAGCAGTGAATCCGATTGCTGGCAGAGTGGACTGAACATATATGTAATGTTCAGTCCACTCTGCCAGCAATCGTTTTCAGAACACTGCAATGGCTGGCCATGACTCGAGCCATGGGGTCTACTCTCTTACTCCGTCAACGACGATACGGGTCCATCCGAAGGTAGTTCGAAACTAAGCATTAAACCCTACTCCCGATTGATTTCGGATTCATGAGTTTCTAACGGAATCATAGACAATATTTGTGAACGAATGACGCATGACGATAGAGCTGCGCTATTTTACCGGTCGATTACCGGTTTACTTACTTTGAAGTTTTCTAGCTTATTAAACAAAAAATAATATTGGTATTCTGAACAAAAGACCACATTTCTAACAATATACTTTTTATTATGTCTTTAGTTAAAGAATTGAACTATTTTTGCCATTTTAATTCGTATCGTGGCCTTATCCTGTTAATACCTTTGCCTTTTTTCTTTCTGACGGCAACTTTCAAATGAAATGTCAGTTTTTTTCAAAATATTTATTTACATTAGGTGTACTTTCATAATATTATTTATACGACGCGGGAAGTTTTCGCTAGTTTAGTAAAATTGCCCCAACCGCTCCAGCAGCAATTCATGCACAAATTGAGGCCCTCCTCGATTTTATGAGTGAGCATAATGAGTTGGCTCGCGGACTATTGAGGGGTGCCGACGGGAGAATCCGATCAAAACGGCTGTGGGAAAGCCTGTTCAACTCCCTAATTCAATAGGGAGTTGCACAAAGTCCATGGTGCAGTGGAAAAGGGTAAGGTTAATAACTCGTATTAATATGATTTTAAGGTCTTGCCATTTTTAAAGTGCATACAATGATAAAAAACATTTGGCGGAAAAAGCTGCTGGATCTGCCAGACGTTCAGCATGTGCTACAGGTGGAGGCCCATCGGTAGCACCAACCCTCTCGCAAGTTGAATTGAGGATACTGTCAATTATGGGAGAGGGTTTTAGAGAGCCGCAAACTGAGGCAAGAGTGCCAGCTTTTCCATCGGTAATAATTAAATTTATAATTGAATATAGGTAGTAAATTTGTTCTGATGGTAAAAAAAAACAAGAAACAACAGCATTAATGTATTTATAATTATTTTGCATGGAGTCTTTGCCGTGACTTTTAAATTAAATAATTATACTTAACAGATACATTATTATACATTTCTTGTATCCGTCAATGATATTCAGTTTTTGTTGTACAGGGTCCACCTGTAAGACAAGACCCAACAGTCATCACACCCACACAAATATCTGCTGCTACACCTGCCAACGCACTTTCCCAGGAGCAACCCGCAGTGATCACTGAGGCACTGGTAAAAGGAACTGCCAATTCATAATTAACGAAGTAAGTATTTTTGATCACTAGTATATAGATCACATAAATCATGTTTATAAAATACTAAGCTAATACTGAGTATTTTTTTATTTCATTTATTTACAGCATTACATTCTCGTCGTGCACGTCCACGAGTTCGGCGACACCTACCTGCCGATTCAGCAAGAAGCCGAGTTGTGTTGATTGATGATAAATAAAAATTTGTTACCAAAAACAATACTTTTATTGTATAAAATTTGTTTTTTAACAGAACCCATTAAGTCCTGTAAGCAACATATCAAGTTTGAAAATTATATAACCTAATCAATAATATAAATACGAATAACCCATTTATTGACATGTTTTAATAAGAGGCTATCGGCGACGCCTCCTTTATACATGTAAAGCTTCTTCGAGCATTAAAAAAGCAGCCATATTTTCAATTTATTAACTTTCGTCAGCAGCATGATAACTATTTTGATGTCGTATCAAATGACATAACGTTCCGTCAAAACAAAAGTGTCAAATCCAACTTTTCGGACGGGCAAAAACGCATCGGGAGTAGGGACAACTGTCAAATCGTGTTGTAATTCATTCTTAGTTCGAGTTCGGGACTAATCGTAAGTCCGTAGGTGATACGGAGTAGGAAACGTCCGTAACGAAGGCCGAAACTACGGGCTTCGTGCTTAGAGAGTAGACCCCCAGATTAGAATCAATTTTACGACGATCACATGGATAGTTTGGGATGAAGAGGGTTATTTATGTTGTTCAAAGTAATGTGCAACAATAAGGAAACCTTGTGTTTACCATATGGATGTGCGAAAACGAATAATAATAACTGCATATAAAACTAAAGATTATTTTCAAAAGTCCTACCTCGGAAAATGCGAATCACGAAGTAGGATTTTAAAGCACATAAATAGGTTCACTTCGTCGGGTAGCCGCAAATTAACTACTGCTTTTCAAAACCTCAGCGTTTCGGTAGGTATACTAATTTTGGGAAAACCGCCAAGATTAACTTTTGTAAGAACATGAAAACTGCAAAGAGGGAAATTCATCTCTAGGTCGGGACGGTAACGTAAACGAGTTCCATTCATAAACGAAGGAATTACTGTAGCATGATGAAAGTCATTATGCCAAGGAATATTGTATGTGCTTGTTAGTGGGTACAGAAGAGACTTTATGTGGGCTTATAAAGGTACATTGACCTACTTGCAACGAACAATACTCGGTCAGAGACAGGTGGGAATTTATTGATAGTTGCCATCGCGTTCAATTTTCTCGCGAGCAGCTCTGAAGCCTTGCATCCAATCTACAAAAAGATTTCGAGTTCGTTTGGACACAATCCAACTCTTTACCTTACAAACGCAAAATGGCTAAGTTCGCTTAAAGAATTTAAGAATGTCCCTCCAATATTAAGTGACTGGATCCCGAAGATAAAACTTTCAATAGTCTTTTGTAGTCGGAAAGAGGACGGCGCGCAGCAATGAATATGAAAACGTATTGGATCGCTAAAAATCATCCAGTGCAGATTTCGTTTACACAATCCTTGCGTCGTTTGCGTTTACGTGTACATTTTAAATGTATCTAATAATCCGAAGCACCAATGAGATGTTTGGACGAAAGACCTTTTTTGAATTTTCATGAAAAGGTTATTTTTCCTGATCCTGGAGGGTCCAAATAAAGCAGTCATGATCCGTGGCACAGTGACGCGCAGTTTATAGGCGTACTGATTTCACGGGTCCCAAACTCAATTTTGCAAAGGTCAAACAAAACACGACAGGAATTTGGTATTATTCTTCTGCGATTCCTTTGTTAATGTTTTCAGTGAAACTTATCAGCGGATTGCAGCATTTCCCCCGAGGGTACGTCCTCCTACGCATATAGACGGAACACATATTGTAGACTTGTAGAGCACATGTTCCGGAGTTTCCGCAAAACCCAAGCTAAAAATTGAATATGAAATGAATCTCTTCTCTTCTCTCTCAATCTTTGCAAGGTTTTAAGCTCGAAGTAAAATATGGTGGAGAGCAGCAGTTAAGCTCGGATTTGGTGCGGGGTTGTGCTTTAATGCCTCGCTCTGATTATCATTTTTATGTTTTTGTGATTTCTTTGCTTGGGTAAGATTATTGGTTGCGCCAAGACAATTTTTTTTTGTTAGATACTTCGATCTTATTTACATACCGACTTGATACATTTTATTGGGACAATGTTAGGCAACGATTTCCATCTACAAGAAATTCCAATTGTCCCAATTTTCCTTTTACCCTATCCCTTTTTATGTGCACCCCAATCCACTCCACACATACCTGCACCAGAGACAAAAATAGCTTTCCGAAACATCAATCTACAGTTTTCAAAGTGCCTCTGTCCCCGTGAAAGCTTGTCTGAATGAGTCGACGATAATACCTTTTTGTCACCACTGCCGACAGCTCCAAACAAAAGCCAGCGCTTGTGTCAAAATTGACACACTTTCAACAAAAGGTGGGCTGACGGCCCGTCGTCGCCTCTGAATATGCTACAAGCTTAAATATTCACTGTGCAGATAATATTGGGGTTTATTGAATTTCCTGCCTGATCTGGAAATAGTAAATCCGGCCTATGCGAAAACTTTACAACTTATAAGTTATAAAAATAAATAAAATTAAAATAAAAACTTTTTATTGTTTCTCATACTACTGTCCCAGTAAGTTATAAGGATCCTTAAACTTCCCATGATGGTGGTTGCTTACAATAATGGTGAGACATAATTAAACAAAACAATAAAATAAAAGTTTACGAGTAGGTTCTAGGATGTTGCAATTTTTGTAGCATGTTAAGATGTTTATGCTACACAGTGTTTGTGTGTGCGTGTTAATGATTGAATAACTGGTGTATGTTATGATTGGGAACAGGTTCTTCATTAGCATCTTCTAGTTAATATAAGTTCAATTTCATAATACGTTTGTGATATAACCATTCCATTAGAGTATTTTTACATTCGTAACGCAACATGCGGTAAATATTCAATTTATTATAAATATAAGTTGATTGAGTATTATACTGACGCCTGGCGAAAACCGTACGGACCGGAGGGGCCACAATATCTTTACGTCTTTTATCGAGATTTGATGGATCAAATGAGAGAGTCTTATGCAGATGTATGGTTGTGTTCAATATGTACAATTTCCTAACAGTGAGCAAATTACTAATCTTGTAAAGGTTGTCTGTAGGATATCGGAAGGGTTTAAAATACATAACTTTGATGAGAGACCTTTGGGCCCTTTCTAGGTCTAGAAGTTATAGGCTTAACGTTTTCAAAGAAGAACATGCTTTTAACTACGAGAAATATTGGGATTCGCGCGATAAGTGCTCCTATAATACACTGTTATATCAAAATGAGTCACACAGAATTCGGGGAACTGCCCGCATGTCTTTGTTCGAACTCGCCCCCTTTTCCTTAACATGTCAAAAGGAAATGTCAAGGTCACGAGTATCCACGGGGCTAGGATTGTTGGCACATGTCCGACACGTGCGATCTCACAGATTTATTGCTAGAAAGATTAGTTAAAAATCTCTGAAGTGTTTCTTGTTTTGCAGTCTAAAAAGCCTTTTTTTTCTTAATAAAGCTGGAGAAAAGAACTTTTATGTAGGTCATGGTAGTTAATCTTGACTATTCTGAGCAAGTGTCTATTATCCCACCCTATCTAGTTTCCTGCTCCTACAACCTACATCTTTAACTTGATACCCTCTTTCACCTCATTTTCCACTTTCTGACACTATTTTAAACTAACGACCGAGAAGTTGGGTTTATTGCTTTTAGAATGATTATTATAAATAATTGAGAAAATTAACTGGAAATTCTGTATTTCTAACACTCGGCTTACACTGGTCCAAACGGCTGGAAATATTTATGATGCTGTTAGACAGTGATTTAATAACGTGCTTTTCTTTCGCTGTTTTATTTCACTCTATCTGTGGAATTCTTAATTTTCTTCTTTTGCTACGTCTTTCAGACAATTGGAATAAATTATTTACAAAAATTGCTAAGCGGCTGGTCGACTCGGCACGTGACCAGAGGGCTGGCTTATTTTTTGGCCAAAGAATTAGCATCGCCATACAACGCGGCAATACCGCCAGCCTTTTGGGGCACTTTTCCTGTTGACAGCGATGTGGACGAATTTGTTGATGCCCTATGATTCTTTATCTTCTTTTTTATATTCATGTTCATATTATTTACTATGTTAAGGCTGTTACCTTGTATATATTTGCATGTTTGAACGAATAGGTTCTTTTCTCGTTTCTTCACAAGCTAGTATTTGAGAATTTTAACACACCCAGTCGTAAAAAGTTTAGCCATTTCAACTGACTGCGGAACAACGCTTTCAGTGCAGCCGTCGACAGAATGCGTTCTTGACACCCGTGAGTTTCATACAAACGAATACCTGTTTTGCGAATTTGATCTTTATTAGTTAATAGAATTGTCGCATTGATCGGTGTCAGGAACGCATTCTCTACCAGCACAGTAAAGTTTGAATGCAAAAGGGAACTTTACATCAAGCAGACTAGCTGAAAGTGATTCTGGTTGGAATCGGTCACTCGAGCGAATTTAGTATCAGTTTCAAAATTGAGTATGAAAGCGGCGCTTGTTTTTGTTACAGTTTTGTGATAGGCGCTTTTGGATGAGCACGACTTCTTGAAACAAATAGCTAGAATTCAGTATTTGATTTATTTATTTATTCATTATCAAGTAACAATAGACTCATACAAATTATTATATACGTGACACAATTTCAATTACAATTTCATACAGACACACAAAACATTAAATGCAACTCATTCATTCACAAAATATTATTATTATTGGTCAGTAAAATTAAATTAAATTAAATTAAATTAATCAATAATTATAATTTCCTAACCGGCATTGGAACAGCAACATGCCTGCCACAGCAATGCCGGACATAAGGGCAGTCCAGCCTGTCGGCGATCATTGCCAGGATAGCATTGGGGCTGGCCCGCACCCGGCGCATCAGGGACGCACTCCGCTTGCGCATAGAAGCTTGGAAACAATCAGTGCGTGCCATTGCGAACATCCCTGATGCGCTACAGAAACGGGGCAGCCCCAACACCGCCCGGAACGCGTTATTGTACTGTATGCGGAGGGCACTGTATGCCTTTTCAGTATAGATAACCCACAGGCTGCACGTGTACAGGGATGTGCAGTACGCTCTAAAAAGCGTGACCTTAACGCCAGTAGTACACCGTGAAAACCTGCGGGCGATCATGTTGGCTCGCACTAACAGCGCCCTCCGCTCCCGGTCGATGTCAGCATGGTCTTTAAGGTCCTCGGAGAGAAGATGTCCTAAATACTTAAATTGGTTCACTCGGTCTATTGGAAAACCATCGAGACTAATATTCGGAGTGTTCATAGGGCTCGACACACCGATGGCCTGAAACACCATGTATTGGCTCTTCTTCCCATTATATTTTAACCCATGTCCATTCACGTATTCCGTACACGTACTGAGTAGTCTCCTCAGCCCACAGATCGACGCGCTCAGTAACACCATATCGTCCGTATAACTCATATTGTTGACACAAAATCCGTCTATATAGCATCCGACATGTTGACTGCTGAGGGAGACGATCATTTCGTTCATATAAAGGTTGAACAATGTAGGCGAGGTCAGACCGCCCTGCCTTACGCCACATTCGTTAGTGTTAATGTCCGACATTGCACCCGCCCACGGACACTGTTGACCTGGTGCCCGTACCAGTATCGGAGTATGCTGATGAGTTCCCACGGTACGTACGTCCGTGCTCTCCAGCTTCCCCCAGAGGATATCGTACGAGACGAGGTCAAAGGCCTTAGATAAATCGAGGAAGCAAGCGTATACTGGGGTCCTTCTCTTCGTGTAATATTTAACGGTGTGCTTTAAACACAGTATTGCACTCTCTGTGGACAGTTTAGGTCGAAAACCAAACTGGTTTTCATGAAGTGTTACGTTTCTATTTAACTGTGTGTTAACACACCGTCAAATGCGTTCTCCACTACAGTTGCAAGCGAAATAGGCCTGTAGTTATTTTTATCAGCAATATCACCTGTTTTATTTTTTATTACCGGTACTTCAACTGTCCTCATGAAGTCCGCAGGCAGGTAGGAGTGGCACACACACAGCGAGAAGAACATTGCAAGAACTCTCGCCAAGTGCGATCCGGCGTGCTGCAGGTGCTCAATACTGAGTGCGTCTGAGAGGGAAAAGGTGCCCAGGGGACTTTCCCCTCTCAATCAAGTATTGCTTCTTATCTTCTTATGTAGCACTTATGCCGTATAAGTTCCGGTACTACGGGCGTTGAAATGTTACACAGTAACGACTATCCTAATACAGAGCGGTTTAACGTGAATACGAATATTAAAAAAAAACGGATGATAACAAAATCGGGGAACACAGTTTGCAGCTACATATCTATCATTTATATCCAAAATATAATTATACTAATCAATAGCTAGAGAATCAAATAATTTGTTACGTCGAGTCAGGACTGTGACGGCAGGACCTCTACCCACTTCCGAAAATATTCCTCGTTACGTTCAGGTATTCACGTTAAACAAACGGCCGTGTCCACAACACAGCCGGTGTGGCTGTGTTGTGGACACGGCCGTCCTTTTTGACACCTTAATGTCAAATAAAAATGTCAGATTTACATGACGGCCGTGATAACATGACGGTACGGCTCTTCTAGGAAACCGTAGGTTGAGTGCGCGTAGCGCTTACAGTACCGTCATTTGTGGACACTCCTTTATCACACTCTAGAATAAGGCTATACTATGGCCACTTACTTGGTATATGTATGCTGCAGCCTATGCGTGGCCAGCCACTGACGCAATACGAGCCTCTGCTGCAGCACCTGTGCAGCACGACGCAGCCTCTTCTCCTCCGCCGCCGGCAGCTCGGGCAGGCGGTCGAGCTGATCGGGAGACCCGCACCCGGATAGCGTGGATATCCCTGGAAAAGAGGAATGTTCTTCTTTCAAATGGCGGTCTTTTCTTTGAGGGCTGGATCAAGGACAGACAAAATAAAAATTACAATGATATAACAACAATAATGTTAACACCTTTCCTTTTAAATTTCATAATCAGTAGGTAGTTAGAAAACAAAATTAACATTAATACAATTCTGACATGCTTATCCTTCTAAATTTGCGCACAGGGGTTGAATAATTCATTTAGACATTTTAGAAACAATAATCGTGTAAAACCCTAATGGCACCCACCGTGAGACTATTAACAACTCGGCTTTAACATGTTAAATCTCACTTTACACGGTGATAATTACACTAATGACAACCATTTATCATTAATTATGCGAAAAAGCTCCGATTGCAAAGGTTCTTATGTCAACATTCAGAAAAACAGAATACGCAAACTTAATGGCGCCCACCGTGGGACATATAACAAATACCCGGTTTAATAGTTATTTACATTAAACGAGCGATTATTACAGCTATTAAAATTTTAATACAAAATCCATGTTCAACAACCATTAATAATATTAAATTACAGTAAGAAAAGCTTTGTTGTCAGTAAGTTGCCTGGAAACGGCACGACCTTGACCTTGGGACTAATGGCAGCCTGTGTTACGACAAGGAAGTTGATGCTCGATATTATGTCCAAAACTATGTTTGTGCTGTAATTTTGTGACAAAATACACGCAATCAACATAGACTCTAAGTGCGAGAAGTTACATAGCCTTACGTAAGTGAAAATATGCGTCTGATTGCCTGCGTGATGAATTGATAATTGCCAATTAGACAATAATCGCTTGGCCGTTCACGGCACTATCTGTAACTTAATAAGAATCTGCAGAGAGATAGATAGACACTTAAATATGAATTCATCATTTGTATTCTAACTAGTGACTCCGTAGTGCGTCGTTGCGGATTAACCGGTTGCGGGATAATATTTAAGACATATTATAGCGAAATTATTAAGACATTAACCAAATAAGTCATTTCAGTTCAAAGAATTGGCGACGATTTCATCGCGGTATCCTGATCATGTTTAAAGCCACCATTTAACATAAAATAAATTTGAAAACTTCCACAAAAGAAACAATCTCTCGTATATTTTCGACAACGTTTAGCATATTTATATTTAGACAGTTAGAACGTAGAACATTGAGACAGTTTCGACCATGACCTTCAAAGCCTGAATCACGCTACCATTTCCATTAAAAGAAGACAAACACGACATGGTAACAGTATATTGTTACCACCACAAACATTCTGTAAAAAACTAGCCAAGTCTCGATGGAGCTGCTTGTTTATCTCTAAAAAGTAATGAAATCTAGACAAAGTCGTGCCAAGTCTAAAGTTCCTTACTGCGATTTCTTTATTATTATAGTTAATGTTGTGTGACTTGGCCGTTGAACATTCTTTATACGTTAGTGGGTACAAGTCAATTTTGTTTACACGTAATGTTATATCTGTTGTAACTACCTGTTTGTTAAGCGAGATAACAGCCCATACTCTTATTGGTAATTGGACGATAGTAACTCATTTTAGGCTGTTGTTGATTGTGCAACACATACATTCAGCATTGACAATGCTGACATCTGCCCTCTTCTTTTTGGAGCGTCAAACCGACCACAGATCTAACATAAAATAGACGTGCAGACGGATTTCTATCAATGATTAGAAGTCCGTCTGTGCTGGAAATAACTTTTTATACTGTTTGTTTCAGGCTCGCCTATACATGAGTATTATTGAAATACGCAGCTTTATCAAGCCTACAATTGACTGGTTATTGAATCAACGTTTTCCAAGTGGCAATTTTCCATCGTCAATGGGTAGCGGTTCTGGCGACAGATTGGTGCAATGGTGTCATGGAGCACCTGGTTTTGTACCCTTGTGTACCCTTCAACGGCCAAGTCACACAACATTAACTATAATAATAAAGAAATCGCAGTAAGAAACCTTAGACTTGGCACGACATTGTCTAGATTTCATTACTTTTCAGAAATAAACAAGCAGCTCCATCGAGACTTGGCTAGATTTTTACAGAATGTTTCTGGTGGGATTACACATTTTTTTGTAGAAACGTGGGCAA
Source organism: Dasypolia templi (assembly GCA_963555695.1). NCBI lineage: Eukaryota > Metazoa > Arthropoda > Insecta > Lepidoptera > Noctuidae > Dasypolia > Dasypolia templi. The sequence goes on along the minus strand of OY743137.1, from coordinate 1,998,774 downwards.
AGCAGAAGGGGAAGCATTCGCCCAGCAGTGGGACGCTATAGGCTAGATTAAATTAGAAGATGTGTCCCAATACGCTGGGTTTTTGCAATGATGGTCGATTTTTTTTATATACCAATAGTAGAAGGGGGCATTACCATATCTCTAATACAGCTGAGACCAGCTGAGGGTTCTTCATCAGATACTTCAGACCTTCGATTTTTGACATCAAATGAAACGGCCCACCAAGTTGAATATTTTTTGTAAAGCCGGTATGTCGATCTCTAATAGTTTGGTTGGGCTCTTGTGTTTTCTAATCAGGGTCACCAGGTACTCCAGATCTTCGATTATCCTAGTTTTTATAGTTTGCCCTTTATGTGGCCATTAAACCCTAACTCTGTACCAAATTTCAGCTGTCTGAGTTTATGGGAAGTACTAGTTTTATTCTGATGATCATGAGTCATAAATGCGAAACTTTGCTTTCGTTTAACTTCGGACCTAAATGACCTAAAGACTTGAAATTTTGGATTTTAAGTATGTGATTATAGCTTACTGGATGACGAAAATTTGTGCGTTGTGGTCTTATCCAGAGGTTCTCAAATAGGGGCCTGAAAATGCGGCGAAATGTTTCCCGTAAAGGATGGTATGGCAGTTTGCTTCGCGCTCGACTTGGCGGGGGCACTACCGTGCCCCCCGATACGTAACTTCTGAAATATATTTCTGTATTTCAAGGATGGTCAATGAACGACCGACTAGAATTTAGTGTTAAATTGTTGAGGATATAAACACATTCAATAAACGAAAAGAAAGAGAATTACAAACAAAGATATTTTTAATCTTGTACAACCGGTTAAAACTTTAAACTTAATCGCTGAGTAACTAACAAACAGCGTTAAACTTAGTTCAGTAAACGCCTCCTACACAACACTTTGTCAACAATAAACCTCAAGTCCTCAACTCTTCCCCAGCAGCTATAAATTCTATTTTCCGGCAAAGAAAGCAACACCCAGAAAACACCATTCAAAACCTTGATAAAAGGGCGGAAAACTTTAAACGGCCAGCTTACATGCTGCACGCGAGGCTTTAATCTAAGTTGTAAAACATAGACTAGCCTAGATAGTATCTGGAGATTAGACACGAAAAGCAGGAAACACGCTATGCTGACGTTGTTTTACGATAAAGTTTTTTTTTTGGTGGTAAGTGCTTCACTTCTTACAAATGTAACAAGAAGTGCCTAGGTTTAGCAGTAGTATCGTGTTAGGAATGCTTGTCCTCGGCCTTTCACAATCAAGTCAAATCAATCAATTGTGCATTAACGCCACTCAAAAAGGGATTTCATACTCTCAGTTGCTATGAAATTCAAGCTTTTGTGATATTATGGTCATTGGTAATAAGGCAACCTACAAGATAAGATGAGATAAGTCTTTATTTGCCTTAAACATGGTATAAAGTTGTTACAGTCTAGTTTTGATATAATTGCAATTGCATGCAAAGTAATTAATTCACAAGTTAAAAGTGAACTACGTGGGACACTCAGAAAGTTTTGCGGAAATAAAAACAAATGTTCTATACGTAAGTATTTTTATATTAAATCTTTTCAAAGTATTCTCCACTAGCCTCTATACATACAAAGTTTCATGCGTCTGAATCAGTTTTCGAAACTCTAGACTCTTTCCAGTCCGCCGTAGACACCTCGTTTACAGCTTGCTAAAACGTTGACAGCGCATCTTCCGGCGACGAAAATTGTACCCCTTTGAGATGATTTTATATTTTCGGGAATAAAAAGAAGTCACACGGTCAGGGCTGTAAGGAGGGTGACCCAGGAGTTTGACCGGCGTGCTGTCAAGGCAGTCCCTCGTTTTGAGCGCGGTGTGCGAAGGCGCGTTGTTGTGGTTGAACAGTAGCCCGCGGAGCCCTGTGTTTGGTCGTTTGTTGCTCACAACTGTGAGAGAAAACTTCTGTCAAGCATTTGGTGGTACACCATTGAGCGTTGATGCTTCTTTGGTTCCGTTAAGGCATTGACTCCAAGTATCGAGTCAAATTAAGAAGCTCGAGATCAAAATCTTTCCACCGTTTCTAGATCGCTTCACTTTGGTAGGCGTTGATTCGTTTTGAAACACCCAAGCCGTCGACTGGCGCTTAGTTTCTGGATCGTTTTGATAAATCCAAGACTCATCACCTGTAATGATGTCGTAAACACTCCGAATCGAGCCTGCTTCAAATTTGTTTATCATCAGCATTCAACCCTAGCCAGCTTCTGAGCATCGGTGAGGTTGTGAGGCACCCAGCGTGAAACTATCCTCCTCACGCAAAGATTCACGTGTAGAATTTCGTGAAGGCTTACCGATCCAACCTGTAGTTTGTGCTGAATCTCTTGATACTCGCCTATTGTCTTGGATCAAAATTTTCATTGCTAGCACGTTTTCTACCGTAACAGCCGTCAAAAGGCGACCACTTCTTTCTTCATCCCCCAAAGTTAGTCGACCGCGCTTGAATTAGTTATACCAACGATGCACGGTTGCCTTCATCCATGAATGCCATTTACAGTCTAACGTACGATTCGTCCGGTTTCAGGCGACGCTTGAAATTGTTAAAAATCTTAGCGCGAAAATGTTCCCGGCGCAGATCCATTTTTTATGACATACGATAATTTTAATTAGCTCGTAAACAATGTCATGGGGTCTCAACTCGAACAAATCATAATTTGTCTTGCAAAAAAGTCATAGATGGCAGCATAGGTAACCATTATGAAAATAACAATCATTAAAAAACGATATACGGCAGAATTTTGGCTGAATGATGATTGGTAAAAGTCTAAATATCCCTGTTTAGTGCTGATTTATCTATTTCGGAAGCCTTTATCTTCAATTCGAACCCTTTTAATGATAAAAGTAGCCATCTTTTAATCATTTTGTTTAGTGCTTTTTGCAATGACGATAATGGCGGTTTACTCAATTGGTCCTGCCTCATCACAGTTTCCAATATTGTTAGTTATCTAAATCAAACAAATTTTATTATATTTTTTTACATAGAAATATAAAAGAAATCTAGTGTATAGTAAGTAGGTCGACTCCTAGATGGCGTTGTAAAACTACAGTCTCTGGTAATTAGTGAGTCGCTTATGCTGCCATATGTTGAAAAATTGGATAATTTAAAATTGCCAGCTCAATTGCCAGACTTAGGGAGGTCTCATTTCTTTGTATGGGATTGGGTATCTGTACGTAGTTTTATATTATCTGTGACAATGTGAAGGGAAATTTTGAAATTGGAACGTACCTATTTTTACTAACAAATAATCATATTTTCAAAATAGATTGAAAACTGGCCAGTCTCTCATAAAAAGTTTAGCATTCAGCATTAAAAAGTTTTTATAAAACTTTTTTTCGCAATAATTTCTGAGTTGCCTGGTTTGTCACAGATTAATTGGTAATACAATAATAAACATTCACACATTTCTTACATTTTTATTATTACGTGTATGTACATACACATTTTATATTTGAAAGATTTCTTTAACATTAATGTTACATGAATCTCATAAAAGTTCAAGTACCTACGGCACATTGTGACTGAAAGGATGATGTGGAGAGGGAACGGAGGGCACTGTCGGTAAGCGGAAACATGCTGGCACATAGATTCGCTCGTTGTACGGTAGACGTTAAATTGACGCTATTTAAAGCGGACTGTCAAAGTTTCTACACGAGTGGTCTATGGGTTGAGTACACACAAAGTGCCTATAATGCCCTCCGAGTACAATATAGTAACACTTTCAGGGCACTGTTGCAGCTCCCCCATTCCTGTAGTGCTTCAGGTATGTTTGCTGACGCCCATAAAGATGATTTCTGCAATTATGCGGAAGGAAACCGCGTCAGTCTTGAAAACTATTCGGGGGTGTAGAAATGTCATCATGAAAATGATAGCAGATAGATAGGACGCGCCTGTGTTCAATCGAGTTTATTTTTCCACTTTTATTTGTGTTCCTACTAACATAATTTTAAAGTTTTTGTAATTAACAATATGGGCCTTGGTGGACTGAGAGTACTTTTTTTTTTTAAAGTTATGTCCATTCAGCCATGTATACAGCATGTAACGAAAACCCTGTCCGATCCTAAAGGGTATTATTTGGTATCGTAGTGCGTACACAAAGACGTAATCATTTAATGGATACGAGATAATTATTTTTCCCCAATAAAAACAATTAATTTAAAAAATTAAAAATAATCATACCAAAGGCAACACTGATCGCTCGACAGGGTTCACCAGAGTTCACCTACAGTTTCGTGTCAAAGAAGCCGCCTGAGCGCGGCGGTCTTTTGTCGCATACCGCCAAAGAAACGTAGGAAAGAAACCTAAAGACATCTACGTTTCGCCTACGCGTAGATATCAGCTGATATTTTATTCTAGGCTTACGCACAATGACCCCGATTTCTGACCTTCTGTTTATCAAGAAACAATTATTATTGAGTTAATGTGATGTGCTTTTGGCAATGTACCCACTGTAGGTATCAGTTTATTAAAACATTTACTTGTTACATACCTCTATCTATCTAGAACATTAGTACACATTCGACACCTTTTTATTAAATTTGCACGTACTCTACGCAGCGCACATGTGTACGATTTGAGTGACTCGAAAGCTTCCACAATCCGAGCTGTTACTTCGATTTCCGAATCACACATTCACTCACAAATAAAAATTAACATATTCAAATATTCCTGATTGGTATACGACATTGTCCGCGATACGATAGCGGCACGTGATACGTACGGACATCCAATCGCAAGCTATCTCCACGTGAGACTGGCGAAGTGTCCAAACAAGTAGCGATCAGTCGGCTACATCAAAGGATCGAGGACTCGTTATGAGTACTTACAATGCGGCTAGAGCACGGCGGTGTCCTTTGAAATAAAAATAGGCAAAAAATAAAAGATTTCGCCGGCCAGTGGAGTGTTGTCAATAACTTTTGGTTTTTATGAGTTACTACTTTTTTTACTATTTTTTCTAGTACGTATGTTAAACCAGGAATACGCCTTTTTTGGATCGGACAGGGTTTTTGTTACATATTGTATAGTTTGTTTTTAAATGAGTTAGTATTATTTAATAATTTTAGTTTTCTTTGGTATTTTGTTGTACAAATACTGAAGGTTCTATTTCTTCAGGTTTTCAGATCCTCGTAAGTCACCGGTGAGTTACCACAAGCACATTTGATTTATTAAACGTTTTCGCCCCTGTAACCACAGTTTCCTACCCTTGTCAATATAGATTTTTCTATTAAAGCATCGCCTAAGAATTGGCTTGGGACGTTGTAGAAAAAAAAAAAAGCTGTTCATACAAATTATAACAAGTCTTTAAAAGGGAATAACTATTGACGCCTATGTTTTGAACAAAACTTCCGAAAATTTCCCGAAAATAATTGGAAACTTTGTGTACTTTGGGAACAACAAACAAGAAATTTGTTGCTTCGTAAGTACGTTACTTGTTACTAAGTGGCGTAAACCAAACAAGAAATCGATTAGGGTGTTGGTCAAGTTTTCTTGACTTCGTCATTAAAGGTAGAATGATTTATAACTTTTCCTTACGTAAGCCAATAAGGATGGTACATTTTTCGATGAAAGAAAACACAAAACGCGCTAACATAAACAAGGCTTATTTTTCTCGCCTCAGGGTCGCGGGTTATTCCACAGAGAAAACCGTGGCCCTGGCACAGGCAACTGAAGGAACACGGGTGGGTTTTAGTCAGTAAAAGTCTGACACGCCCTCCCGCTCCACCCAGAGCGGGAGAAGTCATTTGATGATTTCCCATCCAAAAAAAAAAAAAAAGGCTTATTTCTCTCATAAATTAACAAACAAGGAATAGACAAAAAAAAAATACATTCAATCCGTTCCTACCAGCAAAGAATTATTCAAAGTCCAAATAAGAAGTGAGCTCAGTCCTAACTTCCAAATGTTCAGCTCTTGAGTAAGAAATCAACAAGGCCGAATTTCATTGTGAATTCTTCGCTTGAAACCAATTCCAAGATGATCGTAAATGCTTTTGGTAACTTGTACTTGGATGGCACTTAAAAAGTTCCATAGGTCACACGTGACTTTGCCTGTACTGCTCTGTGCCAGGCATTGTTGTGGGCTCGTCAATTCAATCACACCATTGAGTCTTGCCCTGCTTTCTTTTGTACAAAGGTGTCGCGCCTCGAATAGGAACATTTGGCAAGGTTTTTTAAACAATTGTAAGGGTTCTAAAGTCTACTCCTATCAGCATTGTGGCTTTAAGCTAAATTTTGGAAGTAAATATTAAGTAACGATACCATGTAGGTTCCAAAAACTTTATGATTGCCTACAACTTAAACAATCATTGAAGCTAACTTCATGTTTTTTTGTATGAGAATTCTTGGTAAGTTTTGATAATATTACCTACATCAGACATCAGATTCTATACCCACATTGCGCTTATAACGTGCAAATAAGAAGCCGCACGAAAAAATCTGTAGCTATTCCAAAAATACCCTGCAAAAGAAAACTATTCGTGTATTCAAAACATAATTATGCATATTATATTAAACCTAAGTCCCCGATCAGGAAACACGAACTTGACTTACAATAAAATCGACGTCCTTTTAATATACGATGACATTTTTTTACAACTACCGCACTTTTATTGCTACTTTCTGAACACGAGGCGACGAAGGTCGCAAGAATTACTTTTGTGGAAAGAAAACAACTATACGATTTTGTTTTGAAGACGGAAATTCAGATTTTGTTGTTACCTAAACTTGATAAAGTCAAAGTCAAAGTCAAAGCATTTATTTCAAATAGGCCCATAAAAAGGCACTTTTGAACGTCAAAATTTACATTACAAATAGAACTGATTCTAGGCGCCACTTCCAAAAAGTAGTTTCGTATGGAGAAGAAGTGGCAAAAAACTCCACCGTTACTCTTTTAAAATGTTTTACAATATTTTGTATACATTAATTATATTTCTATAAGTGAAGACGATGCACCAAGAATAAAAATACTATACCACTATTGGTACAAAAAAATTAAAAATAAAGCAAAGGTATATAAATTAATCACGTGATAGGTACATTGTGCTCACATATTTACAAACAATTGTAAAAATATATGATTTTCCTAAAATATTAACTTGGAATAATACAGTGTGTGAGTAAAGTAAAAATAACCAAATATACAATACAATAAGCAAATAGTATGATTTTGTCTAGCCTCTAGATTGTCCTATGGAGCAGGACCAGCATGCTTCCAAGCATTCTTATCAAGGATATAATCTTCTAATTTGTAATATGCTTGATTACAAAGTGTTTTTTTTAACATGAGTTTTAAACTTTCTTTCATTTAATTGCAATATTTCACCAGGTATTTTGTTGTAACATTTAACACAGTACCCCATAAAAGATCTATGTACTTTAGATAGTCTGAAAAATGGTTGATCTATTTTATTTTTATTTCTAGTGTTAATATTATGTCTATCACTTATTTTATTAAATAGATGCAGATTTTCAGAGGATTGTAGAACAAGACTGATCAGCTCAAAAAGATATGATTCGACACAATTATACAGAATTTCAAGAATGGAACAAGAAAAAGCCAAAAACCCAAACCAGACAATATCACAATAAGTTTATTTCCAGCAAATATCAAACGCGGCATATCTAGCAATCTCGGCGAACAAATATTGGTTCACGTCCGTAACCCTTTCAATTGTTCCAGAGTTCGCCATCGGGCTGATCGCCTCCTATTCACTAAGTAGGGTAGCCCTTTATAGCCTTCGATATCATGGAGTTAAAATCTTTGACCTTGACTTTACGGCCATCAATTGTTTTCGCTGACTCAGGTGTCGATTAGTTAATGTAGTCGAGGTAATGGTGTAGCGACAGAAATTGCTGAAATTTAAAAGCTATTTCTTTTAAAAGGCTGTGGCGGTATATATGCGGTAGCTACATACTGTTACTAAACGATTCGCGCAACGCTGTGATGAATCGATAAAAGCCAATACATGTCCTTCTGACACACATCACATTCAGGGTTGGCAACCCTGAATGTGATGTGTTTGCGGATAAATTTAATAAAATTATGCGTACATGTCTGGCGTTCTGTGAGAGAAAGAATGTAAGGGAGTCCAATGTTCCATGTGAGTTTTAAATTAAATTAAATACCATATAATAGTTATTGTCAACGTAATCATTGTTTCTATGTTAATAAATGTAATTGGTGTTGTACCGTTTTATTTAACTCTAAATAAATATTTCGGTGTAATAGCTCGGCAAACTTTAACTATACAATTTCAATTCTCAATGCAAAAATACCTATAAGATAAGACTGTAAATATTGGCAATCCTCATTTTCAGCACATTAATAAAAAAAGGTAGATTTTATCGCAGTGATAGCCCTATTATGTTATTTTGTTAAATAAATAGGTCACGATTTTTTTTTTTTCATAATCTATATACAACAGATTGCTTAGTACGTACCGCGCGACTCATGTCACAACTTAGTGAAACAAAAAGATTCACAATAGCGTATAAAATAAAGCTTGCTGTTTTTTCTATATATTTGGGTCGCGTAGGTACTGAAGTTTTGAATGGGACAGTAGATAATTTTTTCGCGATATCCATGTTGGTCGCATTGACAAAGATCAGTTTGATGGTCTGTACCACACCGTTTAATATAACCGCATATGTCTGATAAACGCTGTTAATGGATCCGATGAATGATGTGTATGATCTAACCTAAATACTTTTATAATTTTCAGTATATTTTAACTTTGTTGAAGATTACAGATTCTTTAAAAAGTATCAGAATAACACCATCTTTAAGTCTGATACAGCTGAGCCTGCAAACACTCTAAGACAATCTAAACCCAATACGTATCACCAGCTCTACCAAAAAGGTACAAATAAATTCATATCATCAAAGACAAATCAGTTCAATACTGATTGTCTTAAACAGCTAACACATTGATTGAGAGCCATCAACGTCTGTAACGCTGACAACATCATCTAAGTACGCAATTCGAGATTACATTATGACACGTCACTTGTTGCGCAGCCGGGCTGCGAGGAAGTAGGGCACGGAACTGGGCCGGTGAACCCCGACCCGGCCATCCCGGGCTACAGGTGGACCTGTAAATACAGATGCATCCCATAGGGTCAATGCACTCGTTTCTGGTGAAACGTTTGGGTGTGGTCAACATGTGTTGACGATCTTCTGCCTAGTTGCAGAATTTTCCCCAGGAATAAACTAACTTGTTTGAGCATCCGTGTTAAATACTTCTTTCCTATATCTACTTATAAAGTACGAAGGTACTGAAAACCTTTTGAACTTAGTAATAACAGATACTTTTCAAAAGAGTAACCGTGGTTTTCTTGCCGGCTCTTCCCCATAGGAAACGACTAATTGGAACCGTGCACCTAGCTTCCAACGTTTCATAAGTGTCCATGTAGGTTTATGTGAAATAAAATATTTTGATTTTGATGATCTCAGGCAAAAAACTCAAACATAAACTTATCTTCAAAGTTACGACAAAATCTTAATATTCTTAACAAATAAATCAAATTGAACTGTCTAGTTGTAATTTCAAAATTTACTAAATACATATGAAAGTATATACGGTCCTCATAACAAAAAACAAAACAAAAACTGTTTATTTATTCCGGCCAAGATGTGTTGAAAAGATGTGCCGTTTCCGAAACGGCTGGATCGATTTCAACGAAATTTAGAATGGGGATACTTTGAACCCTGGGAAAGAACAAAGGCTAATTTGTGTCGACATACAACGCAGACGAATCCGCGGGCGGAGGCTAGTATTCAATAATACCAAATTGCACTCGCTTTTATAACTAATAATATGAATTGACTTTTGAATCAGAATATTTTTATCTTACTCCCAAACCAACACAAAGGCGAGCTTTAGCCATACGAAATATACGAAACGAGATGATCAAATTGAAGAGGATTCAACCGCAGGCAGGGCGGAGTACAAGTTGATTAGTAACCGAGATTGTTTAGGACCTACGATGAAAGGTCAATTTGCGCCAGGTCAGTGAACGAGGCGTTCCGATCGATGCATTTTTGAAAGCAAAATGGCGTGAAATTAGTTTTTTTCATTTTATTCGAACATTTTGTTACATATTGCTCAAGGACAGCACGCGTTTGGCGTTATTCCAACGCGCTATTGCAGATGAACGTTTTAAGTAAATACACAACCCCAAGTTGGGCACGGTAGGCACGTTAATTAGATCCCGCGAGAATCTCTGTCGCTGAATAATTACATCGTTTTGTAGTGAATCAACTTGATTACTAAATTAATGTCACTGTTCCTGATAGAGCTGTGACAGGCTTCGGTAGATTACCGAATGTCATCGGACTTACCCCACATTTTATGTTTTTTATAAAGTTTAAGTTTAAACCTGACATGTAGGACAAGTTTAAGTTTAAGCATATATCCAACTTCCCGACAACAATCAGCACCCTAATTGCGTAATACACAATCAATCGGAATCTGAATCGTTTTGAAACAGATTGCTAATCCATTGCTTCTTAAGTTCGATAAAAATTCTGCTCAACAATATTATAGAACGCAATGAATGTTCTTGAACCGTCAAAATCAAACAGATTAGTCGTAATCGTTTACGAAAATGTGTTACGCAATTAGGGTGCTGGTCGGAGGATCCTCCCTTCTCCAAGAGTATGATTGAACTTTACACCCTGTTCCTCATATCCCTAAAGACATAATTAAAATTCCGCAATATATAAATATATAAAGTAAGGATTAAATTCTTTGTTTAAAAGAATAGGTAGATGAAATGAAAGTGGATAATAAAATAATATATTGTTAAAAAAGACGTCTTTAATCATCGAGCAATAACTTGATTGTGGTATGTTCAAAGTAAAATGCTTGGAGAACATCGCACTCGTTTAATTTTGAAAACGTTCTTTCTTATACTCTTACAGCCGAACCCGACAACGTATGTGTCTATGTCCAATTTTGGCGTACTGGAGATGGAAAAACCTATTAATCTCTGGTTTTAACATCAGTTTTAAAAATTATAAAGCCAAAGTCGGCGCCCCTATAACGTGTTGACAGCTATTTATTTGACAGGGACAGATAGAATAGTACTGTATATCATCAGTAGCGATCTGTCTTAGGTTATTGGGTTTGGCAGTAAGATCTTAAAAAACTTCAGTAAACATTAAGATATTAGATTTAGAATTTCAGAAAGAAAGTTAAGAGACCGGAAACAATGATTTAGGTAAACAAGTTTATATAAAAAATTAATCAAAACTGCCACCGGCCTACATACATAATGCATCCAATACACTAAATTTTTAACTAGACAGTACAACGGCGGAATACTTAACAGATTGCAATCAGAAAATATTGCTCGTAAAACATATTGCCATACTGCAGAGCTGTTCTGAGCATTTCTTAGCAGTTTTGAACTTGGCAGTTTATCTACGAGTATACAGCTAGGAAAATGCAATACCTACGCGATCAAAATGTACTGATCAGCAACTTTTTTTTTGATAACCGATGAAAAATGTTTATGCTATTCTAGGGGTCTAGAATCATGAGCTGAATTCATGGTTACAGGTTGCGCACTGGTTAAAAACTTATCCTGTATATCAGCAACCTCGATTATCATTTACATCAAAGAAGCTTTTAAACTTCGACCCAGGTCAGTCAGGTACTTTTGAGAATCAAGTGTTCGCCACTGGGTATCGCATTGGGATAACACTTCTTTATTTGCGGTTGTTTTTTATGTGTAAAAAGTTTATTATTGTACACTTTTTTTGTTATGGAACCTACCCCTCAACAATTCGTATACCACTACATCTTATGTACCTACCTAAACAATAGTGACAGGGAGTATTAATACATCATGAACATACAAAGTGGATTAAATACGTATTATCTAAGCTAAGCTAAGTTTACTATAGGTACACCTCTGCCCAACCCCCGGGGAAACAAGGCGTGATGTTATGTTATGTTATATTATCTAAGCTAACTCAAAACTACCCAAGCAAAGTTAAATGGGACCACCGCGCGAGCTTCCACTACTAAATTTAATAATATAAGATTTTTCAAAATCGGTCCAAAATTTACGAAAATATCGATGGACGTAAATTTAAAAAAAAACATAAGTACTGACGAATATTTATAACTTTCTCCTTGTTTGAAGTCGGCTAAAAAGAGTTTCAATCAAAATCAAAATATTTTATTTCACATAAACCTTCATGGGCACTATGGAACCGTCAGAAGCTAGGTGCACGGTTCCAATTGGTCGTCTCCTATGGAGAAGAGCCAGCAAGAAACTACACGGTGCGTTATGAGCCGAATTCTTCCCTGTTGTGTTTCCATTGATATGTTTTGTTTCCACTGTTCTTTAAAGTGAACTGCAATAGTTTCCATGATTGCATCCACCTGATATTATTCTCATCCATCATTATTTATTCTTTCCGTCAGTTCAGTAGATTCATTCTTTGGGCGGCGGTAAAGCTGGTGAAGTTTTTAAATGATTACCTACATGAGTTTTTGTAACTACCAACAACACTGCGTCGAATTGAAAACTTTTTTTAATTGCATTCGTTAATCCAGCGAGATGGCTTTTATCTCGGTTCATAAAACAATTTATGTATCGGATATGCATCAATTTTATTTATATGCACGTCGGTGCTTGTTTTAAAAACAAACTGAAACTGGCGGAAAAGTGGGTCACTACTGCAGCTTACGCTTTTTGCGAGCACACTTTTGCAGCAGTCCATTGTTTTACTTTTCGGTTTTTATGGTACTTACGTCATGGCTGTTTTTTGTTGTAAAATAAAAGGAAGAAAAATCAAACCTGATTGTTGTTTTTTGCAGTCTTTTATTGTTTCTCGGACATAAATATTTGGCTTGCTAACGGTAAGGTATGGTAAGTCATAGGTACAAATACTCCAGGCTGTGCCTCTTCTTTGTTAATCATCTTTCTATAATAAGTAAGTAAACACATTTGCTACGATTTCGGCCCAGTATCAATTTTACAACTGCAACGTTATTGTCAATGCCACTAAACATCTCCGGATAAAGTTTATAGTCTGTAAATCTACGTGAAAGCTTGGCACTTGGCAGGCCGCTGGCACTGAAGTACAATACTGCAATGTCCACCGCACAAAGCGATCTTCCCTAAACAAAACGTATGCCAAAGCAGACAAGGTTAACATAAGTTAAGGTCCGGGCCTTTTTGAATTAGTTCCAAGTGGTGCTCGCTGCGAGTGCTACATTCAAAAAGTAATAAGCAGAGCGACTGCTTCCTCCATGCCTAAACTTTCTTCATCAGTGTTAGCTCTATTCCGTCGCTAGTCGTCTAGAGAAAATACTAGTATGTTGTAGCATACTAGTATTTTCTCTCACTGTCATACAACGACACTGAAGAAACAGTAAGTTAACAACAAAATCTACAAGCAAGTCATTCAACATTCACACAAATCCCACAATTACATAGTCTCGCCATGTTCATGTCAGTGTGAGTAAGTTGCTCAATTGAGTTCCTCAGTGTGGGTGCGTTAAATTAAACTGTAACGATGTCTTTGTTTCTCCAAAATCTACTTAGCTGATCTGCCATCATGTTCTTACTTTACTTGGGGTCGGCGCAATACGACAATTCGCACTAAGCGCTTCCAAACATCCTTCACAATGCGCACGGCAAAAGAGTGGAACTCACTCTGCGTCTGTATTCCCGAATGAATTCAACCCGAATCCCTTCAAAGTAAGAGTGAACAGGCTTCTTCTGGGTAAGCTCACTCCATCGTAAACTTTGTCTCTGTCACCTGTGACCTAGACTAGAGTCAAGACCAAACCCATCCCAAGTAAAAATATACGAGGGCTGCACTAAAAGTATCGGGAATGGAATATTTCCACTGTTCGTGTCATATTAAAATCTTTTTAATTGAAAACTCCTTGGTTTTAAAAATCGAATATCATTTATTTATTTAAAAATAGATTCTCGGTCTTGTCACAAGGTTTTGCCAAACTTGTTTAGTCGTTGAGAAAATGGAATTGACTCGAGAAAATTCAAGAGCGATGATTTATTATGACTTTCGAAGTGGTTTAACACAAAAGCAGTGTGTTGACCGGATGATTTCTGCATTTGGTGATGAAGCCCCATCCAAAACCACAATTTATCGCTGGTTTGCTGAATTTCAACGTGAACGTGTCAAGCTCAGTGTTGATCCTCGTCAAGGTCGTCCAAAAACTGCAGTCACCCAAGAAAACGTTGATGCTGTGCGTAAGCTGATTGAGGAAGATCGACATGTGACATACCGCGAAATTCAGGCAACTTTAGACATTGGCGTGAGTCAAATACAAATAATCTTGCATGAACAATTAGGTGTAAAAAAGTTGTTTTCCCGATGGATACCGCATTCACTCTGTGAAGAGCAAAAAGCGGCTCGCGTTACTTGGTGCATCAGAACTCTCAAAGGTTTCCACGCAGGATCGTCAAATGCTGTATACAACATCGTATCAGGTGACGAATCCTGGATATACGCGTACGAACCCGAAACAAAAAACCAGTCACGAGTTTGGGAGTTCGAAAATGAGTTTAAGCCAACAAAAATTGTTCGTTCACGGAGTGTTGCAAAAAAAATGGTGGCCACGTTTGTCTCCAAAACCGGCCATGTTACGACTATTCCTTTTGAGGGACAAAGAACGGTTAATGCAGAATGGTATGCTAGCATTTGTTTGCCACAGGTCGCTTCTGAACTCCGTAAAGAGAACTGCAACCGCCGCATCATCCTCCATCACGACAATGCGAGTTCTCACACCGCACACAGAACAAAAGAGTTTTTAGAGCAAGAAAACATAGAATTATTAGACCATCCGCCGTACAGCCCCGACCTAAGCCCTAATGATTTCTATACTTTCCCAAAAATAAAGAATAAATTGCGTGGACAGAGATTTTCATCACATGAAGAAGATGTGGACGCCTACAAAACGACCATTTTGGAGACCCCAACTTCCGAATGGAATGGTTGCTTCAATGATTGGTTCCATCGTATGGAAAAATGTGTCAAATTTCGCGGAGAATACTTCGAAAAGCAATAAATACATTTTTAAATAGTAATGTTGTGTCACTTCCTTGATTCCCGAATTTTTCAGTGCCGCCCTCGTATATATACTTTTCCTTCTTAAATTCTCACCTGTCGTTGTCAACCGTCACGCTATCCTTTTCTTTCATAATTATCATAGTTAAACTATTTTTGTCCCATGTTTCACCCTTCCATATTACCTTTCCATACCAAGACACATTTGTCTTGAGGTAGGTAGTGGTCAGCATAAGTCGACAGTGTAAACCTCCCCACAATTTTTTTGCTAGCAAAAAATTTCGAGCTCTCTTCGCTCGTTCTTTATCCTAGAATTCTCGTAACTTTTTCGCAACCTTTTTTTTTAAGCTTATTCAATTAATTACTGCGAATTACATGGTGACGGCTGACAACGACGGTCCACCACCTAATGCATACTAATATTATAAGTTCAAAAGTAACTCTGTCTGTATGTTACCTTTTCACGCCTTAACCACTCAACGGATTTACATTAAAAAAATTGCAAGGTGATAGATGGCATCCTGCATATGCGTGCATGACCACTATAAAAACGAGTTTTGTCGACGTAAGAATAGACAAAATTATAGATGAATAAAAGTAATCTGTCATTTTGTCTATTAGATATCTGTCTTTTTGTTTATTCTTCCGTCGACAAAAATTGACCATGCTACTCTAGATGGAGAAGGACATAAGGGCTCTTTATGTCCCGGGACCACGTTTCTTGGGATAAGTTCCGACATCCTCGCGAGCCAAGCCGCGAGCAGAAGCTAGTACAGTATTATTGAAGGGGCCCAAACAGTTCGTTTATAAGCAATTTATAAAATGCAAAAGTTGTGCACTATTTAAGGTTTTTAGAACCAATCGGATGAATTTCCAGCAACCGGTAATATACGAGGGCAACACTGAAAGATTTTAGAACTGGCCACTTGTAAACGATATAATTTAAAAATAAGTTCAAATTTTGAAAACGGAACTCTTTGCCAATATTATTGTGTATGTATTGTATTCATTTGTCATTCGTTTACGATTTGGCGGCAAATTTATTGTCTGTGTCACGACAGCATGAATTTTACGCGAGAAAATTTTCGTACAATGATTTTTTATGACTTTCGATGTCATTTACGCCAACAAGAAAGTTATGATAGACTTCGATTGGCCTTTCACGATGAAGTCCCATCTCGTGCCGCTGTTTACAACTGGTTTAATGAGTTTAAACGTGGTTGCACTAATCTCACCGATGGTCTGCGTAAGGGACGGCCTTCTACGGCGACGACTAAAGATAACATCAGTGTTGTGAGGCGTATGATAGAGACTGACAAGAGTGACTTATCAACAAATTCGGACAAGCTTATGCATCGGTATCAGTCAAGTGCACAATATCCTCCATGAACATTTAGCGGTCAGGAAGCTTTGTGCTCGGTGGATAATTTGACGGAGGCCCAAAAACTACGTCGTGAAATGGTTCAAAGATTTACCGGAGGTGACTCAAATGCTGTGTTCGACATGTGGGTGACGAAAGTTGGATTTATTGTTATGATCCTGAAACTAAGAGACAGTCTGCTGTCTGGGTGTTCCATCCGAGGAGTTGCCAACAAAAGTGAAGAGAGGTCGAAGCGTGGGAAAAAAGATGGTGGCGTCGTTCTTCGGAAGGACAGGTCATTACACAACAATTGTTTTAGAGGATCGAAAAACATTTACTGCGGAGTTGTACACTAACAATTAATAATAATATAATAATAAAATCGTTTATTTATATAAAAGGGGACACATTTACAATCGATACCATAACAATTAAAAAGAACTACGAGGGCTGCACTAAAAGTATCGGGAATGGAATATTTCCACTGTTCCTGTCATTAAAATCTTTTTAATTGAAAACTCCTTGCTTTTAAAAATCGAATATCATTTATTTATTTTAAAAAAGATTCTCGGTCTTGTCACAAGGTTTTGTCAAACTTGTTTAGTCGTTGAGCAAATGGAATCCAATTAGTTCAACCAGGTTTGAGGCTGGCTAAAGTAGACTCATCTTTCATGGGATACTGTTTAAGATGTTACAATAAAATACCTCCCCACATACATCAACTGAATGAAACCAAATTTAAATCTTGTATAAAACGCACACTATGCAGCCGAGCATATTATAAGTTAGGTAATTATATTGCTGATAAAAATGCTTGGCTAATCGCTGGTCCTGCTCCTCAAGGTCGCATCAACTAATTGATTAGCATTTGAAAATACTGTTGGAGCTGCTGAAGATTAAAAACAAGAATCTTTGCATTGTATAAACTCAATTTTTTTGTACTGTATAATTGCTATATGCCATATTATGTGAGTACTATGTACATGCTTTAAAGCTACCATTTACAGGGTACGTCTTTCATTGACTTGAATGTGTCCCGGCGGCTGAGAGTATGTCATGCTCACTTTAAGGTTTCGCTGATGGTGGCGCGTGTGTTGGATCATTTAGCTCCCTTCAAAATGGTTGAGTTGAATGGTGCTAATCCATGCGTATTGTTCGTGAACGGCCGGCGTATTTTAATTAAATTTTATTTTCGAATTGTTTTCATATTTAAATAACGGACGCTTTTAACGTTCTGCATTGTTCTCACATGCATAATTTCAACATGAATGATGTAACCAATCTATTGTAAACATAATTTGATTTAAAAGAGTGTCCGTGGAGTTTCTTGCCCGTTCTTCTCCATAGGTACCTACTACGCTTTGGAATGGGCAACTATCTTCATTTTTCTGACCGACCGACCTTGACAATTCAAAAGTGCCTGTAATTGGTTTATTTGAAGTAAATGCTTTGAGTTTGAGTTTGAGTTTGGAATTGACTCGAGAAAATTCAAGAGCGATGATTTATTATGACTTTTGAAGTGGTTTAACACAAAAGCAGTGTGTTGACCGGATTTCTGCATTTGGTGATGAAGCCCCATCCAAAACCACAATTTATCGCTGGTTTGCTGAATTTCAACGTGGACGTGTCAAGCTCAGAGATGATCCCCGTCAAGGTCGTCCAAAAACTGCAGTCACCCAAGAAAACGTTGATGCTGTGCGTAAGGTGATTGAGGAAGATCGACATGTGACATACCGCGAAATTCATGCAACTTTAGACATTGGCATGAGTCAAATACAAATAATCTTGCATGAACAATTTGGTGTAAAAAAGTTGTTTTCCCGATGGATACCGCATTCGTTCTGTGAAGAGCAAAAAGCGGCTCGCGTTACTTGGTGCATCAGAACTCTCGAAAGATTCCACGCAGGATCCTCAAATGCTGTATACAACATCGTATCAGGTGACGAATCCTGGATATACGCGTACGAACCCGAAATAAAAACCCAGTCACGAGTTTGGGTGTTCGAAAATGAGTTGAAGCCAACAAAAATTGTTCGTTCACGGAGTGTTGCAAAAAAAATGGTGGCCACGTTTGCCTCCAAAACCGGCCATGTTACGACTATTCCTCTTGAGGGACAAAGAACGGTTAATGCAGAATGGTATGCTAGCATTTGTTTGCCACAGGTCGCTTCTGAACTCCGTAAAGAGAACTGCAACCGCCGCGTCATCCTCCATCACGACACTGCGAGTTCTCACACCGCACACAGAACAAAAGAGTTTTTAGAGCAAGAAAACATAGAATTATTAGACCATCCGCCGTACAGCCCCGACCTAAGCCCTAATGATTTCTATACTTTCCCTAAAATAAAGAATAAATTGCGTGGACAGAGATTTTCATCACCTGAAGAAGCTGTGGCCTACAAAAAGGCCATTTTGGAGACCCCAACTTCCGAATGGAATGGTTGCTTCAATGATTGGTTCCATCGTATAGAAAAATGTGTCAAATTTCGCGGAGAATACTTCGAAAAGCAATAAATACATTTTTAAATAGTAATGTTGTGTCACTTCCTTGATTCCCGAAATTTTCAGTGCCGCCCTCGTATATAATATGCCTGAACTAGGTTAAACCTGTGTTTCAGGCTAGAAAGTGCAAAATTACTTAATATAATAAATTAACAATGAGTACAAACTAAAAAGCAAATTAAAACTTAGGTAAATAACAGTAAAATAGCATGTTGGTGGATCTATTTGCAGACAACAAGTAGATCTTCTGTGTGTGCATAATCAATGGTTAGTAAATATTGAAGTATAATTTGTTTACAGCTATAATTATTTAATTTATAGATACTTGTTGCCACTTGTCTTGAAAAAAGTTCGGCAGAAACGACCTCGCAGTAGGATCCTCCTTCACCACGACAACACCTCGTCGCACACTATAATACTGGGTCACCCGTCCTATAGCCCCGACCTCGCACCTTGTAACTTTTATTTATTTCCGAAAATAAAAGAAAAACTTCGACGAAAACGTTTTATGGACGCCGAGGAAGCAGTGGCTGCGTTTCAAAATGCCTTCGCAAAGACCCCTATGGACGAGTGGGCAAAGATGCTTTTCTCAGTGGTTCCATAAGTTGCAACGATGTATTGATGTAAATTGAAACTATTTAGAAAAGACATAATAAAACGAATAACTTGCTAGTTTGTTCAGGTTTTTATTTTCTAAGAACTTTCAGTGTCACTTTAGTATATTAAGACTCTTGTCTGCCTACCGCACACCGTCCTCTCGAGCTCCCTACTCCCTACCTAAATACTAAACTCTTAATCAACTCGTTCGGTCGTTAACTTCATTTCTACTAAAAAGTTTGTCATCTAATTAAAAACACGATAATTATACGACACTGGTGCCGATTCTCTTGTCACAAACGCCTCTAAACTAGACTAAAAATCACTAAAATTTGGTTTAATTCTGTCAAATGACGATTTTCCATTCTGAAATTGACTATAGTGACACAAATTAACTATATTTTAGTTTGACAGCACTAAGATTGCACTGAGTTATTAGTTTAGTGAAAATGGTTATTTTGCTATTCTGAATTTTACGTTTTTCACCTAAAAATTTGATTGTCTAACTAAATCTGAACATGAATCTGACTATTTTTAATCGCGATTAAAAAGGTGTGGAATAAAATTAAGTGGCGTGAACTAAAATTCACACCAACACCTCGACTTCAGACGTGCAAAAACGGTACTTTAACTTTATTTTTCTATTTTTGCTCATATCTCGAAAACGGTGTGTCCTATCACAAAAATAATGAAAATTTTGACCCCCTTTGTAACCCTGAAACCACCAAATCTCTACATGTAGATATTTTTATTTTTCACACAAAAAGTCAAAACTTCTATAGAAAACACGTCGAGGCTGCCCCAGGCTGCCTCCGGCTCTAACAAAGACGTTGCGAAATCAAAAGAAAAAAAAAACACGTGGACTCGCGATTGTCAAATTCGATTATAGTTGTGTCAAAATTATTTTTAAAATTAGAGATTTTTTTTCGCAGAATAGCTTCAAGATTTTCATAGTAAAAAGTAAGGAATTTTAGTGATAGTTTAGTTAGTTTAGTTCGGTGTACAAGAGAATCGGCACCACTGGCTAACGAACCACGTTATTTTTAATTGCGGTCGAGCCCTATATACTTCAAAGTAGCTCTTTTTTTTTCAGGAGCGGGTCTAGATTTTATAGTTGACTAGCTTCTACCCGCGGCGTGGCTGTCGGAAATTATCCCACGGAAACGTGTAACGGCGACAAAAGTTAGAATATGTTCTTCCTCAGTATGCCATCCATCTTATTTTTACCGCATTAATCAGCAAAAAGATGAGACAGATGAGACCTAGACTTTGTTTAAACATTTATGAGCCAATCATCTTTAATTTAATGCATTCATTAAGAAAGAAGTCATCGTCAATGGTAAAAAGCATAATATAATCCAGTGGCGGATCCAGGATCGTCGGTTGGGAGGAGCTTGACCCCGCTGAGGGTAGGTTTTAACAATGGGGATGATGACAATTTATTATTTTTATTTCCAAATTGTGCAAATAGTATTACAAAAAGTGTAAAAGCTTAAAAAACTGCAGTTATAAACGTTTTAAAGTGTTAGACTAGGAGAGGACTATCGTAGAAGTGACGTCACGACTACGTAACTTCATAGTAGCGCCGTACATTGTCCGTACCGCGCGACAAGTACGGGAATAATCCCCTCCAAAAACTTTTAAAGCTTGTATCTTCTTCATATTTAAATCGATTTAACAGATTTTTTCAATTAGTTTATTTTTACTATGCCTTCTTTGAAATTACATTATTTTTACGAACATTTTTAATAGTAGTCATCATCCCAATTAGACTAGAATGTTGCGGCACGATTCTTGGCAAATTTCTTCAAATTAATTTCTCTAACTATATCTTTCTTTCAACACTTTCTAGCATTTCATAACAAAGGTTAGGATCTAATGCAACAGCCTAAAGTTGCCGTGAAAGCAAAACAGAGCGGCTTTTACCGTCAAAGAAAAGACCGAGTGCCGATTTCACCAACGTTATTGAACAAGTTCAGCATAATGACCGAACAAGTTCAGAAAATAATGATACTGCCAGCTCTTAAACGTAGTTTATGTGCTGATCGCGTTCAGTTTCATTGGTTAAATCCACCCTAAGTCGAATCTGAAAGAAATTGAAAACTGGAAAACATAATTGATGACAATTGTACAGTCGAGTTCTTTAATATCTGAGCATGTTCATGAATCAAAAATTAACTAGTATTTACCAGTTGCCTGTGCCAGGACCACGGTATCTCTTTCGAACAACCCGCGATCCTGGCGGGCATCGGCCCTATCGGACCGGCATAGACACGATGAGTGCAGTTAGAAATTAGTTACAGTTGCTGGCTCTATTATTTTGCATTCTATTTAGGGTTCCGTGTCCAAATGGCAAAAAAACGGAACCCTTATGAATTCGTCATGTCTGTCTGTCCGTCCGTATGTAACAGCCACTTTTTCCTAAACTATAAGAACTATACTGTTGAAACTTGGTAAGTAGATTTATTCTGTGAACGGCATTAAGATTTTCACACACAAAAAAAAAATTGGGGATTCCCCATACTTAGAACTAAATCTAAAAAAAAAAAAACACCGAACCCATACGGTACGGTATCTGTGGATAGGTCTTCAAAAATGATATTGAGGTTTCTAATTTCAGTTTTTTTCTAAACTGAATAGTTTGCGCAAGGGACACTTCCAAATAGGTAAAATGTGTCCCCTCCCCTTTTTTATTTTTTGGGTGGGAAATCATCAAATGACTTCTCCCGCTCTGGGTGGAGCGGGAGGGCGTGTCAGACTTTTACTGGCTAAAACCACCCGTATTCCTTCAATTGCCTGTGCCAGGGCCACGGTTACTCTATCGAATTCCCCGCGACCCTGAGGCGTCGGCCCTATCGGACCCCGTCATTTCGTGCTGACATCTCTTTGAGGCGCGCGTGGAACACGACGCGCCGTCGACCCGGGCCTGGTCCCTACCGGACGGCGAGCTACCCTTTGCTCGCCTGCCGCAAGCCCGCGCCTACGGTGCCCCGGAAATCTGCAGGCGACTACCGACGCCCAGGGCGTCTCCTGCGGCGACTAGGAACGTGAAGGCGCAAGGCTCTCTCCCTCACGCGCTCCGCCTCCTCCTTCGCAAGCATTACTGCTTCGCAGAAGGAAGTGACGGCTTTCCATTCCCTCTCGCTCCGTACCATGGTCTGGACCAGGGCCGGACGCGAGAGATCGCCGCCGCCGATCGCCTCCGCGTGGACACTGCGGTGCTCCGCCCAAGCTGGGCCGACCTCCACCGTATGCTCCACCGTGTCCTCCGGGCGATCCACACAATGGTGACACCCGGGCGTTTCCTCCCGCCTTATTCGAAACAGGAACCTCCCGAAACAACCGTGTCCGGTGAGGACCTGTGTCAGGCGGAAAGTCCGACCACTCCTCAAAGAGGGGATTTACCGCCGCTATTGTGGCGTGTGAAATTATGATGTACATTACCATGCAAACTTCCACCGAAAAGTGGTTTGAACGAGATCTAGTTAGTAGTTTTTTTTCAATACGCCATAAAATGTATACATATCAATAACTTGATTTAAAAAAAAACACTATTATTAAAATATCGATCAAAGTTACAACGAACTACAAGAACTTTTATATTAAGTGTTTTTTTAATATTAAGTGGTTATATTAAGCGCTGTTTGATTCCCTTTTGCGGGGCAGTTCTGTATTATGCAATGGCAGAAGTTGTTTGAAACATTTTGAAATGTTTAAATGATATCGTCTTTGTAGACTGTTGTGTTTTAGAAAAGAGTTCATGAAATAGAAGTCCAGACATAATCTTGGTCTGGTCAGGTGAAGACCATGTAGATTGGTGTCTGAAATGGTCTATTGAGGAAAGAACCACACAGAATGAGTGGACCTGTAATGCTATTCTGTAAACATCTCACTGTGAAAACTAAGGTGTAGTGAGCGTGGAGAGAGCTGTCAGTGCCACTGATGCTAGGTATTGACCAAGACGACATTGACATTGACAGCTCACTCCACGCATGTCTTCACGGTGAGATTTTTACAGAACCAAAACGCTGATCAATGATCCTGAATAAGTTTTGCATGTTTATTAGGCAAACGATCTTAAGGAAATCGAGCACGTTTGGAATAGTTTCCTTTTTTGTAGTTTAGTTTTTTAGACCTGCCGTCTTAACGCTATTTTTTTAATAGTCCAGCTTTTTTGTCCCAGTGATCTATAAAATTAGCCAATCACAGCTTCCCCCCTTCACCGAAAAATAAAATGTCAATGTTATTAAGTCTGCATGCGACAGTTTAGTTTGACGGTCCTTAAGAGACCTCTTTGAACTAACTCAGTACAGTATTTCAACTCAATATTCAATTTAAGGTATCATATATTAACGTTTGTAAGCCCCAATTAAGGAATGCACAGACGGTCTGAGCATGCAAAAACGTTTGCACGAGCCAAACATAGGATTTAAGGTGTTTTTACGGCTGAATGTCCAATTAAATGTTGCCCTTTGTTAAATACAATTCATGTTTATCTTGTTTTTACAGCATTCGTCATTCCAAGAAACAAAGTTAAAACAGAGTTTAGCGTTAGTTCTGTGGTTGAAAATTGCTTAAATTAAGTGCACAGTGCTTTCATTTTAACTCATCAACGTCAGCTCAACACGGCTAAAATTGACCCTAGGAAAGGACCTGTTAAAATCTCCGTAACGAAAACTGGCAATGATCTCGTCATTGGTGCAGTCCGCGTCATCAATGCCTATATTGCTTATAGCACGAAAGAGGATTCTGCTAGCTGTCCTCTTGAATTAAGCTCTTCATCACCTGCACGACACCCTTGGGGAAATGGAGTGGAAATAAGCATTTCTGCCGTATTTTACCAGAAATACAGTTTTGAAAGGTAGATATGTTTTACATGGGCAAAATTAACGATAGTCACTTGGTTACTGCAGACTGCAGACATATGACGCCCAAGGCACGGTAATAATATCATACAGTATTCCAACTTCATACAAACGGACGAAGCGCGAGCTATGCCTACGCGCCTCGCTCAAGGCACGCGCGCGGCATGCAGACAGTCTCGACTGTGCCGTAGTGACGAACGGGCGGTGTGTTGTTTTTTTAACAATAACCGCGCGATTTTTTCACTAAAACTAAGTTCAGTACATATTTATTATGACGAGTATGATATATTGTGCTGTTTATGGTTGCATGAATTATTCAATAATAATCTAAAAATAGTTATGTCTGGATGCGTTCCAGAGATAACTTTTTTATGATGATGATGATGATGAATAGAGTAAAGGAAAAGTTATTGACACGAGCCAAATAGGCAGATAGATAGGCGGTTCATGAATCAGGAAACGGTAGGTACCTACGCTTGTGTTAAAACCTTAGGCATGTGTGTTTTGTTTTGTTAGTTTGTATTATTCAAAGTAAATACAAAGACAAAGTAAACATTTTATTAATTTTATTTGTTTATTGTACCGTGTGTATGAATAATACTAGAAAAAAATAATTTGACCGTCTGCCTCACTACTACACACTAGATAGTTGAAATTTTGTCAGATTAAGTATTTCTGCTGCTGCTATATCAACATATATTATACCACAGAAACAGTTTTTTTACTCGTGAAATATTCACAGGTTAATTAGATGTTGGAGAGGGTTGTGATTTTAAAACATTCGTAGCCAGCTGTTCAGCTTGGCATTGGTGACCGAAGAATTTTTGTTTTGAGTTGTTGCGAGTTGTAGGTACCCAATAATAAGTTGAGATAAAAAGTTATTAAAATTACTCGTCAGCTGTTTCTTGCATTTTAGTTGAGTAGGTAGGTGTTGTTGTTTAAAAGGAATGGAGTCCAAGTTTCCCAAAACAATTTATAATTAAGCTTTATATAAGAATGCAGATTTTTATACTTTAAAATTTAATAATAAAGCATTTCGTACGTCTCAGTCGAGGCGCAAATATTTTTCGGTCGCAAATTTATAAGACCGATTTGTTATTCAAACATAAACATGGTTTTTTAATTAAATCTACCAATAAAAAACATCACGCATTTTATTGAACACTTCCTATTAAATTCACAAAGTATTTTATTTGTTTATATACAAAAGTATATTTACAATCACAAAACTAAATCGAAACACAAAGTAGGCAAATGTAATTAAAATGCTGGAGGCGGGCAGCCCTATCGCATGTTTACGTACCGCGCGGCTGTAGGCATTTATTTTAAAGATGCGGCCGAGTTACAATACTGTATGATATTATTACCGTGCCCAAGGGATCGCCGCTGCATTGCCAACCGAAGACTGAAGTTCAATAAGTACTCGCGTAGGCACTAAATACAATTAACTAAAGTACATTATTTGTTTTAACTATGAAATAACAAGTAGCCGATAACATCTACCTTTTTTTCATTTCATTCTCAAATTCACGTGAAAGTAAATGGGTATACGTGCTCTGAAATCCAAATCCTACACAGTAGAAAACGCAATGCACGATACAATCCAGCGCTGAAACGCTGAAGGGATTATCCAGACAATGGTACTGCGAAACCTTGTTACGCGGAACTTGTCAGGCAAACTTCGACTATAGTACAATAGAGTATAAGGTACCATATTTAATAACAAGATTGTTTGTCACAGGCTTTTAATTTTACTGCCGGGGACCCGGTGATGTTATTAGTATTGTTGTCATTAATACTGTCGCCAAAATGAATTTGATTAAAAGTTAATTTTAATGATCACGATGATTTTCTTTCCTGAGCAATTGAATGCATTCTTTGTCGGGCCGCTTAGTCACAATCTGGAGAAATGATCTTTAATTGAAGTAAAAACCAAGTCCTAAAAATAATCCTGAATTCGTGTTCATTCAACGCTTTGTCGTGCGCCAAAACGAAAGTTTTTAGCCTGCAAAAGCACATCAACACGTTCGCGAAACCTACCTGAGAACTGAGAAACTCCAGACAGCATAGAGAGCCCCGAGTGCCGGCTGTGGGAAGGGTGGATCATCCCTATGGAATAAATCTCCGAATCCTCGAATTGCCACATGGTTTATTTTAGAACTCAATTGACACTAATTATCTAAACCGAATTAACCGCCTTCACCACAGGCAACCCTCGAACAAAGAAAAAATCACTCCGACTCGAAATTAAAACGAGGCTAAAAAGATTTATAGATAAATAGTTTTTAATTGATACCGACTGTGTATTTTATCACAATTTTAATTAAAACGATCATATTAATCTGATGTGTGGTGATATGCATGAGTGTAGCGACGTCCGCACGATACGGAGGGTGCGACGCGACTGAGCGAGCGTACAGTCTTTGTATTTGTTTGCCGGTAGGGTGGTCGTTGGCAGGGTGGCCAATGGGGAGGCGGGTGGCTACGTCACAGCTACCCCACACCCCCGCGATATTTTTCTACCGCGGCATTTTCGCTTTCATCACGTTAATAGGTTTATGATTATAATCTTACCTTACCAAGTATAAATGTAATTTTAGTAACAAGATTTTTGAATTGCGAGAATGTAAGTATTTATCATTAAACGTTTTTTTTATAAAGAAGTCACTGAACTTGACAGATGATGTAGATAATTATAGATAACACGCTAAGAGGCTGACAAGAGCTTAAGCACGGTCACTGTCAAACTGCATAAAAAAGAAAGAGAAGAGCGATAACACAACGCGGGTAATTAATTGCAAAAAATTAAGCAATTATCTATTTACAAAAATATTTATTGATTGGTTTATTTTTTTAATGTTGAAAAAATAATAAGCTCCTTGTAAAATAATCTGACAAAAAATCAGAACGACTGCATGTACCTTTACAGTATGCTTTACAGTATGTAATCATTATAATAAAAATTTAGAGGTATCTTCGTGATTTTTTTCTATCACATCAAATTAGTTGTATTATGTTTTCAACACACCATCTAACTAGCATATATCCTGAAGAATATCATATATATTTTGATTTTGTTTACTGCAGTGTTCTTTTACTTTTAGGCATTATAAAACTTGTATTTAGGTCTTGTAGTCCCCTTAATGTTAGTTAATGTCTGTGGTAATAGAGTTAGAAACTATTATGTATTTGTAATCTGTAAATAGGTTGTATTGGTTTCTTGAACCATATGCCTTGTGAAAGGTAGGTACTGTATATTACCATTTGTTGCCAATCTAGTATGTTTGTTTTTCAATCTAAGCTTAAATATTTACTTTATTAGCGCCAATTTCACCAATGTTACCCACCACCGTGTTCAACACATCTAAAATGCGTTCAAGAGCTGTCAGTGTCAATATTCCATAGAAAATAATGACACTGACAGATCTTAAACATAGTCTATGTGCTGATTGCATTCAGTTTTGTTGGTGAAATCCACCCAAAATTAATTTAAAATGCATACCATTCATATTTAGGTTTATTGAAGTTTACAAAACAACAAGGGACCTACTTGGATTCATTTGAATGAATCAAAGGGCTTAGTTCAGGCACATGCTATTATAGGGTTAAATGTAAACAGCATTTACTTGTCACATCTTTATTTTACATTACAAATAATATGTTCATTTAAACACTAAGCAAAAAAAAAATTGTGTTACACATGAACAACCCAGATAAGATCCAGTATGTGATAAAGATTATTTAGGGAAAGCAGAGTTATAAGCTGGGTATTAGACTGAGCTGACTTGCCATGGAATACTACAAGTACCTATTTACAAATAAAGTTTGTCAAAAGTCAAAATTTTGAAAAGTGTTAGCAACATACCACTTGGGTAAATAAGAAAATAAAAAGAAAAATTATCAAACATGGATAAACAAAAAACTTAACTATGTAGGTACAAGAACTAAGTAGGAGCTAGCTGGCTCTATGTAAAGAAAGGAGAATTATCTGGAAAAATACATTTCTAAGAAAGGTATAAATTATTTGATAGAGAGTGCTCTATGAGAATGATATATTTATGCTGCAATTAATAGCAGTCCCATAATCATATGAGTTATAGAACACCAACACAGATTTTTTTCCAGCTATGCACCCGGTTTCACCTGCATAAGCCTCAATCCCATGGGAAGATGGGGATAAAAAGTATACTATATCTAATCCAGACTATAGTCTACCCATGAGCCAAATTTTATAAAAATCCGTTCAGTCGTTTTAGCAAGAAAGTGTAACAAAAAACATACAAAAAATCAAAACACATAATAAAATAACATAACATCACGCCTTGTTTCCCCGAAGGGTTGGGCAGAGGTGTACCTATAGTACACCCACATTTCGCCAGTTATGTTTAAGTCCCATGTAATAGGGGGCGAGCCTATTGCCATCTACCGGGCACACATCCAGACTTCGGGCTGCTACTGAGAAATTCCAGATAGAAAAACCCAATAACACGTTGCCCGACCTAGGAATCGAACCCAGGACCTCATGCTCAGCAGTAGCGATTGCGACCACTAGACCAACGAGGCAGTCAAAATCAAAACACCTTCGTATAATATTAGTTTAGATTTATATTCAGTACAGCTATTCATGAGCATGTCCACTACACATAGCTCTCAAGAAAGGTACTAGGAGGATAGAATGTTTTAGATAAATTGAGGAAAAATCGTGCTGATCAGTAAGCTGAGAAGATTTGAGGTATTTTTTATGTTAGTAAAGAGTAGAATATTTTTATTTGCATCAGAACATGGTACAGTAATGGTCTTAATAATAGGATTATGATCTACCTACAAGTATCGCCATGGACTGGCACACAAATATATATTAAAGTAAACAAGTTCTCATTAAGTAGAATCAATAACAGTGCAGTATGGTCAACATTTTAGATTACTGTTTCTGATTATTTTATGTTTCCCAAAAGCAACCGATCATTTTAGATTTCCCGGGCATTGAAACTTATTAAATAGAGTACAATCAGTGCAATGAATGAAAATATAGGTGAGACCTGGAACGCGCCACAACCATCCTTTCCATAACATTTTTTCGATTATTTACATTTATTTCATAACACAATTACAGATAAATCAAAGCAATACATACCATATTCTCTGAAAAGCTTCTTATAATCACTAAGATCGTTTTGATCCAACCATTCGTCGACTAATGCACTTTCATCGTCAAAAATCTCGGTAAATACAACTCTAACTAGATAAATAAGCGAACACATGAACAATATTGTTCCGCAGTAATGTACCCGTTTATACATGTTTACAGTTCTTGGTCATAATGCCATTTTAAGTTATAATTAATTAAAAATAAACATTCGTAAAATGAGGACGGCCCCACAATTTGTTTTGATTGTCAATGTCAATTTTTGAGTTTGACGTTGATTCGAACGATTTGTGTTCCGTTCCAAACAAAATAATTAATATTTTGAGCATGAACATAATAAAAAAAAAAGAAAAATGAGTAAACGCCGATGAACTACATTAAAAAGTAAAGACTAAATCAAGATTGAGAAAATTTAAATAAAAGTATTTTTTACAACTATGTAAAAGTCACAAACATCTTATTAATGTCTGTGGTAAAAGTAAATAATAACATGTTTGATGTGTAATTTTTTATTCACTATCAACCTGGAACGTTTTCATTGTTGACTTTGTTACGTTTTTTGTTTGCACTGCATTCCTGCAAATATTATCATAACGTTAGACTGGGCCTGCTTAGTTATTCCGTTTATCCACCCAAACATCTAGTTGGATTAACGAAAAGCATAGCGGCTTTCCGAGGAGTTAAAATTCTTCTGTTATTTATTTTATACGGTACTATCCCTATTACACAAGTACCACAACAAGTTTGTATACGATATGTAACATACCGTTGCACAGCGTACCGCGTAGAACATGCTAGGTGGACAATATTATTTTATGATATTTAACGATGCTTTTATATATAAGTAGTCATGTTGAGGCATTATTAATAGTTTTTGGTATGATTTTGTAATAAAAAACAAAAAAAATATGTAAAAACAGAAAAAAATATTTAAAAATAATAAACAAACAACAAAAATGCATTAAATAAATAAATACCTACTGTACAAACTAATTTAACCTAAACCTAATCATCAGAATCATCATCAAAATCTTCTGTTGAATCATCATCATTTTGTGGTAATGTGCGACAATATGATGACGTTTCCGGTCTTGATGCTACTATGGTCGGGCTTACGATAAACTTTAATACTTCTGCACATATTTTTTCCGGCTTTTTTCGGGGAATCTCACGAAGGCCATTGATCAAAGGGTCAGATGTTATTATTAACATGGACAGCAAGTCTCTATTCGTGGCAACACGTGAGCACTTGCGGGTGTTGTACTCCCTAAATCTGCGGCAATCTTTGTTACGTGCTTCTTGAGCCTCTTCGGAAAGTTGCCCAATTGGAAGCAATACCGCTTTGATGACCTCAGTACTGTGTACTAATATTTTATGTACAGTAGCAGGCATATAGTACCACGAATAGAGACTAAGGTAATGTCTTCTAGTTTCAAGACTAAATTTATTAAATTCAACTAAGTTTATCTCGAACCCAGAAGACAATGTCCTCAAAATAACATCGAATTGTTTGATAATAGTAACATCCAATCCTGTGATTTGAGCGCTCATCTCAGCATTCTTAAAAAAGCGACGGGCTGTGTTTCCATCATTGGAAGAACCAAATCCTGGCTTTGGTTTATCTACAATGAGTCCCATCTCGTTCTTGAATATCAACTTGATTTCTTCGGAACGAATCTTGAACGAAGCTTTGTCTTCATCGCTTCTAGCCTGCCATTTCTTAATATTCAACTTATAGCTGATATGTAAAAGGCATTCAAAGCAACGAATCCAAGCATGAAGTGTAGATAAACCAAAGCCAAAATGTTCCTGATTGCTGTTAAACTTCGCGGGGTCATCGTTCATCGTCTTGGGGATGGCACCACAGATGAAACACTTTTGAGATGAACGAGTTTCCGTGGCGTTACATACCTTTCCGTCTATCATTGTCTGAAGAAGTTCGTGTTTCACAGAGATTTGAGAATCACCAAAGTTGATAAGTGTTGGAAGAAGAGCATTAATTTCTTCCAACAATCTATTTGTCTCCGCTAACGTGAAGTCACTCGTTTCCTCAGCAAATATAAATTTGATGGGGCGACAATACATAGTTGATGAAGGCCGAGGATTTTGCCAAATAATTTTAGACCCATCATATAACTTAAGGGGAACGAAAGAAAATACGAAAAGAAATTCGTCCGTATCTTCAGTGTTCTCAAATTTCTGTTTGTATGTGCTGTGCCCAGAACTTCCATCACAGCCCCATTTACTAAGAAGTGTAAACGTTGGACTTGTTGGGAGGACACTACTGATAACTTCATTCTGTGCTATTACTAGACGTTCCGCAGTTTTATTTAATAAGGATTGCAAATTTATTGCAGCACGAGTTTCTGTTATAGAAATGTGATCCTCTGCAGGGTAACAGGCATTTTTAGATTTTACTACACTAAAATATGACGGAAACACATTATGTCCTGTCATTATGGACCACTTCCTAGTTTGTTTGTAAGCATGTGTTGTTGACTTAGAATCTATATGGTATGCTAAGGCTTCGTCACTACTTAACTGCCTAGGATTAACGGAACTGGTAGTTTCTTTTGACTTAATAATATTATCTGGCCTTTCACTAATGTCTCTAATCACATGGGCAACTTTTCTTTGCCCTGCTGAACGCATAGCAATTTCGGCAGCAGTCACTAATTCACTGGCACTTCGAGATTCTACGAGATCCACGACTCGACGTTTCTTCGTCTTAAACGACGATTCCTCGAAATCTTTGCGAGGTCTTCCTGCAGATGTCACAACCTCACTCGATGTTGAAGGTTGTGGGGCTAAAGAACTCACAGTAAACTGTATGTCTCCTTCATCCAGCCAAGTCTTATTTCTAATTAAAAAACGCTCCTTCGATTTTCCCGAAGCCAACCATTTGGTTTCAATCTTAGTAGAAAAGTTGGATATTTTCAACTTTATTTCTCTTTGGCTGCTTTCAGTAATGTCACCAAAGTGAAATTTTGAAGAAAGATAGTCATAAATACGCGATCTTATATCATTCTTCGTGTGTTTCAACCACTCTTCAAAAAATGCTACCCTTGAAATAGAGTAAACGTGTTCTGAAAAAAAAAAAAAAATGTTGTACTGAAGTGTGCTGAACAATATGTGTATTTTTACAAACTACACAGTTATACCTACAATATATCTAACTACTAAAACTACCCCGAATAGAGGCGAATCAATGTATTTCCTGAACGTTCAAAGTTTTGTTTATGAAAAAAAATACGCAAAAATTCATGCATTAATTTAAAAAAATGCTAAAAATTCATTTTAATAGATTCTGATAAAAATAATATATTAAATAATAGTGCATACCCTCAGTATTAATATCCATCACAAAAAACTTTCACAATATCACTATAAACCACTATGAGATGTGCACAAAAGTGTCGCTAAATTGCAACTGATTGACCGGAACGCTTGCATTAAACTCATTACCTGACTTCTGAACTCTATGACTCATCAGTTAAGCATTTGAAAATCATTTTTTTCTCGGAATTTGGAGTTTGGGGGTGTTGTTTGTGTTATGCAATTAAAATTTCCTGGAAATGAAAACTTGAATTTTGTTCACCTAGCATGTTCTAGGCGAAATACTGTGCGTTGGTGGCACATTTAAGAGGATACTTGAAACCTCACAGAAGTACCAACTTTGTGCTTGAAAATTACTTAGTACTCACGGGACACCCCCTTCCTATGGGTTTTCACAATGTTCAGCATAACAAACTTGTGGTTATGTACCATTATTAATGGTATGGATAGAAGGTAGTTGTATCGCAGAGTTTTACAGGTTTTATGAATAATTAGGCAGATTTTGTTTATCGGGTTTATTTAGAATTATGTACCTCCTTAAATGTATATGTGATCCTCCTTAAATAATGATTGGTCTCGCTGCGCTAGACTATCATCGCGCCGATGACTCCCACTCATTTTCCCCCCGATCCCAATCACACCGCCGATGTTCTCGACGTGGCGCTCCTACAGAACGTCAACCTACGGTTGAACTCTATAGAAGTGGTACAAGAGCTCGCTTCCGATCACCGTCCAGTAGTCATGAAACTGGTCCCCCGCATAGGTCTGCCCGATTCCACCCAACCCCTTCCCAACAAAGTGGTAACGGACTGGAGGAAAGTAAGCGATCGCTTAAAATCCACCACGTCCCCCCACTTGGACCCAATCCCCGATCATTTTGACTCTATCGCTGACACGACGGCCGCGATTGACTCATTCATAGCTCACGTACAATCAGTCCTGAACGATTGTTCAAGGGAAATTCCAGCGACGGATGACCGTCGCTGGAAGTTGCCGGACGATGTACGCGAACTGTTGAATGAGAAGAACGCGACTGTCCGTGCCTACAATACCTTCCCCTGCGACGCGAACAAAGCCCATATGCGTTACTTACAGCGTACTGTAAGAACACGCATAGAGGAGCTGCGTACCGCCGGCTGGGACAAGATGTTGAGCGAACTAGAGCCCACCCAGCTAGCCTTCTGGCAACTCCAGAGGAAGCTCAGATCCGGAGAAATAGTCTCCATGCCCCCCCTGATCCGTCCCGACAAGACCATCGCCTTCGATGATGTCGACAAGGCTGAGCTTCTAGCCGACAGTCTAGAAGTCCAATGCTCGCCTAGCTCTCAACCAGTAGACCAAGCTCACCTCTCTGAGGTCGACGCTGAAGTCGAACATAGAGCCTCCCTCCCTCCCGTCGAAGACCCAGAGTATCCACTGCCCCCAGTCACGCCCGACGAAGTGCACGACCTCATCAAAGGTCTTAAGGCTCGTAAAGCCCCCGGCTCAGATGGAATCACCAATAGGGTATTCCAACTTTTCCCTGCCCACCTGATAATGCTACTGACCACCATCTTCAATGGTGCTCTGAGCAACAACATCTTCCCATTATCGGTCATCGGTATCCCGAAGCTCGGCAAGCCAAAGTCAGAGCCTAGTAGTTACCGCCCCATCAGTCTGCTCAATGTCCTCGGCAAAATCTATGAGAGGCTTATTTATAAGCGCCTCAGAGACTACGCCGAGACAAAGGGCCTAATCCCCAACGAACAGTTTGGTTTTAGAACCCAACACTGTGTTGTACGTGCGTACAACAGGTCCACCGTATAGTCGAACACATCAACTTCGGTTTCCAACGAGGTTTGATGACCGGTGCTGTCTTCTTCGACATAGCGAAAACGTTCGACAAAGTCTGGCACAACGGCTTATTATATAAGCTGTACCAACTCGGTGTGCCAGATCGTCTCGTGCTCATCTTACGGGACTTTTTGTCGAATCGCACCTTCCGTTATCGCATCGAAGGAGCGCTATCCTCCCCCCACCCTATTCGCGCAGGAGTCCCTCAGGGCTCTGTGATCTCTCCCCTCCCCTAGCATTCACGCTATTCACCAGCGATATGCCCAAGTGCAGCAAGGCACAGCTGGCTCTGTTCGCAGACGACACGGCCATTTACTACACCGGCCGCGATCCAGACTCGATATCTCGCATTCTCCAAACCCAAGTCAACAAGCTTGGCGCCTGGTTTAGGAAATGGAGAATTGAAGTAAATCCCGACAAAAGTCAAGCGGTTCTATTCTCGAAGCCGCGTCATACCCCCTGCCCCCCTCGACCGATCACCATGTTCGGAAAGCCGATCCCTTGTGAGAAGCGAGCCAAATATCTTGGTGTAGTTCTCGACGAACACCTCTCGTTTTCAGAGCACATTAAGGCGGCTCGTTCGCGCGCCGCCTTCGCTCTAGGTAGACTCCACTGCGTCCTCAATGCACGTAGCAAATTGTCACTTAAGTGCAAATTGCGTATCTACACAGCGTGCATTCGCCCGATCATGACCTATGCCAGTGCAGTCTTCGCACACGCCAAGCCCGTTCGCTTCAATAGAATGCAGACCCTCCAGAACAAGTTCCTCCGTAGGATAACAGGCTCCCCCTGGTACGTTCGCAACGAAATCCTCCACGTAGACCTCAGGATTCCCACTATCCGTCAGTTCATGAAACGCATTTCAAAGCGTTTCTTCGAGACCGCCGCGAATCACCGCAACCCTCTGGTTGTGAAAGCCGCTAGCTATATTTCCTCCTCCATTAGTCAAGTCCGCCGTCCCAAGCATGTCCTCACCGATCCCGATGACCACATAACTCTGATTCAGGAGAGCAGTAGGGCCACCAGTACAGTGCACAAACACAGACCGACATTCCGACCTCGCCGCCGAGGTTCCTCGAGAAGATCCCGACGTAATTGTCCCCCCCGACCCTTGCTCGACGAAGTGCCAGCCCGCGCCGTAGCTGAGCCTGTAGCTTTAAATTCCCCGAATAATAATAATCAACAAAATCTGATCCAGCCTGTCCCATCTTGCTGTCCTCCCGTCAGCGACGCCCTAAGCCGAGGTCCGTACCCCACAGGGGGTGCCCTTAGCGAGCGTTCGCTTACTAATGTAAGTAGTTTTACGCCCCTGGCTGGAGGCTTTGAGTCCGCTTAAGGCAGCCACAGGATAGTCCGGTTAAGTAGTCACGACCTCTCAAGGTCAACTACGAGATGCCATACGAAAAAAAAAAAAAAAAGCGCTAGACTAGATACAACCGGCGTACTTGTCCAATGCGGCAACAAATACCACGTCAAAGTTGGCGTACCCGAGCCAGTCACACTGTAACCTGTCTGTCACGTGCACGTGGCGAATCTTTTATTAAATTTTGGGCATAATCCGAAGTAAAATGCCTGTTTGCGTAGTAAAACTGTTTAAAAATAATACTACAAGGAATAAGAAGGACACTGGGATCACATACTACCGGTAAGTATCGTATAATTTCGAAATTTCAACATGAACCCTAAACGTCATTCATTGTTGCGGCGTATACAAGTCAAGTTCCCCGTGGTTGAGATTTTTACAAAATGTGAATTTATTGTTTTGTATTTTATTAAATATGCTATTTCATTTATTTCGCCTAGTTCTATAAATTATTTAATGTTTATCTTTGGCTGCCTCGTTGGTCTAGTGGTCGCAAGAGCTACTGCTGACTTGCTGAGCATGAGGTCCTGGGTTCGATTCCCAGCAACCTAATTGCGTAACACATTTTCGTAAACGATTAAGACTAATCTGTTTGATTTTGACAGTTCAACAACATTCATTGCGTTATTTACATTGTTGAGCATATCTTTTTTCGTACTTATGAAGCAATGCATTAGCAATCTGTTTCAAAACGATTCAGATTACGATTGAATGTGTATTACGCAATTAGGGTACAGCACCCTAATTGCGTAACACATTTTCGTAAACGATTACGACTAATCTGTTTGATTTTGACAGTTCGACAACATTCATTGCGTTATTTACATTGTTGAGCTGAGTTTTTATCGAACTTATGAAGCAATGGATTAGCAATCTGTTTCAAAACGATTCAGATTCCGATTTATTGTGTGATACGCAATTAGGGTGCAGGTCGGGCAAAGTGTTATTGGTTTTTTTTCTATCAATATAATTTCTCAGTAGCAGCCCGGAGTCTGGATTTGTGCCCGGTTGATGGCAATAGGCTCGCCCCCTATTACATGGGACTTAAGCGTAACTGGCGATTTTTTTTTTGTATGGCATCTTGTAGTTGACCTTGAGAGGTCGTGACTACTTAACCGGACTATCCTGTGGCTGCCTTAAGCGGACTCAAAGCCTCCAGCCAGGGGTAAGTAACTGGCGAAATGTGGGTGTACTATATAGAGGTACACCTCTGCCTAACCCTTCTGGGATTACAGGCGTGATTTTATGATGTTATGTTTTATCTTTGTAATCTATACACATAAGGTGTGAAAATGTTAGGTGTAACTATTTCAAGGGTTGATTCTACCCATGAAACTTTCGCTAAGGAACCTGATCGAAAAATGTAAAAAAAACGTCGTATGTAAATAAAAATAAAAAAGTATTAAAAATGAGGCCTAATCATTGATATACATACTTTCCATTTTTCTAAAGAAGAAATCTATGTTTAAACTATACACAAAAATATATTTATACATTCGCTTTTAATTATTGTTAATTTTAAAGCATTTTCTGAGCTATATTTTATAACTTAAATAATAGACCACAGCATAAAATATTTTTCCATTAACTCAGCACCCTAATTGCGTAACACACAATAAATCGGAATCTGAATCGTTTTGAAACAGATTGCTAATCCATTCCTTCATAAGTTCGATAAAAACTCAGCTCAACAATGTAAATAACGCAATGAATGTTGTCGAACTGTCAAAATCAAACAGATTAGTCGTAATCGTTTACGAAAATGTGTTACGCAATTAGGGTGCAGGTAACAGTTGAGGACCCGGTAACACAATTCTTCACGCACACTAGTTCTCAATGTCAACTGACAAATGTCAAGTGACGATGTCTTGCACATTATCTAGTCGAGCGCCGCGAGACTGATCATTTAACTAAGTGTACCTCCATGGAAAAAAGGCGTCAGTTCATGTAGGCATCAGGCGCGGTCGCAGGCCAAGATTTGGGGGGGGCGGGGCACAGACATGTACAGAGTAGCAGACCAAACATGAATCCCCAGAACTATATATTTATATAGAGTAAATAGTATCTCGTTCTGTCACCTGTTCTCACACTCACTCATCCATACATACATAGACAAAATTTGACGCATAATTTGTCTTTCCCACGCCACCATATTGATAGGCAAAACATCATGCAAATTGTATTGGCATTTTAGAAGCCATACACTATATCAAATCACATCAAATAAAAAAATCAGTAATTTTTTTCAGATTCCCGTAGTAGTATTCAGGCCTTAAAACAAAATCAACTTCACAGTAAAATTTATAGTAAAATCGTAGTAGAAATTAAGAGTTTGTTATTTGAGTGTTCCCAAAACGGCTTGGAGATCGAGATAGCCTGGATCCCCGGTCACTCGGGTATTGTTGGCAATGAGTGCGCGCGCCACATCGAATCCGGCTGATCGAAAGCACTACGTAACTCACAACTACGATTTGCGAAATGGTGCCAAACTCAAATTGTTCAACTCATGGACAAAAACGTGGAATGAGACCTCAAAAGCCAAGGGTGCCTACTACGCAGCTATACAGCCTAACATCCAGCGGAAACCTTGGTATTTTAAATATCCAAAGTTGTCAAAAAGAACTGTATCGACGCTTTGCAGGCTAAGACTCGGACATTGTTGTAGCCCAGTGTTTCTGAATAAGATCCATGTTAGGGACAGTTCCCTGTGTGAATGCGGTCTTGAGGAGGGTACTTTGGACCATATATTATTCTCCTGCACTTTGAACACCAAATCCTTCGATCTCTATCGAAAAATTTCCAAATGTAATATTCCTCTGCCTACTAACTTCCGTTCTCTTCTATCCCACTTCTCTCCCAAAATTATTAACATTTTAACAAAGTTTTTAAACGAAAATGATATAAAATTGTAATGGTGGCGTAATAATTATGTAAATATATACATACTGTATGTTTGTTGTGCTGTTTATCACCCTGCTTATAAGATAATAATTTAGAACAATATTTATGTAATACTAACCCCTGTCCTCGTGTTTTCAGCGACTAACATCGGTAGCTCTACCACAAAGTACATAGTCGACGGCTTGTCTATACTCTGCCGTCTCAACGTGACGCTGGCAGAATAGTCGACACCGGCTCAATTGCCATTAAAGGAAAAAAAAAAAACATGCAAATAATGAATGAACGAATGCACGGAGACGAATTGGTCTAAAAGGAATCATGATTAAAAAAAGTATAGGTAGGTTACGTCCAAAACAAGAAACGTATAAATATTAAATAAGTTCATTCTTTTTCTTTTTCCTTATTTATTCTTAAACCAGCTTTCAGGCACTTTCAGACACTTTAACTCCAGATCCCACCAAACTGGGCACGCGGGCATGCGGGTTAAAGACTGCAGGGCCAGTTCTTCTATCCGATACTGATGTCAACGGTAAGTCCGTGGGTGTATATTATATACCGTCAAGCAGGTCGCAAACGGAGACCGCTGCCAATCTTAGGTCGACTTGGGAATCGAACCCTAAGTAGGTATATGATGTTTTATCATATTCATTATTCGGGCTTATTGTTTGGGTAACAGGAGAACAAAAATACAAATAAAACAACACATTAGGTACTAGTATTAATCTATTTATACAAATTGATTTGTTTTCAATATCACAAGGAGTGCTTGTACAGTCTATGAGCTGCATAAAGCTAGGTGTTAGATCACAACTAACGAAAAGGAGCTTCATTCTAAGAGTGTGAAGGGCTTTGCACACAATCTTGTATGACTGACATAAACGGGGGCGTGCCCGTCGTGCAAACCTCTATAAAAATATAGTTATATCAAAAACAAAATACATATCTAATTATGAATAAAATCTAAAACATCAATAAAAAAAAACAAAGAAATAGTAGCACTGAAATAGTAGCACACACAAAATAGCTGTAAATTTAATTTCAGCTTCCTGCCTGCTAAATAGGAATGCTCAAATATTAAAATGTGCACGAGGGCAAGCTTACACCACGTCGTGCGCACCAAGTCCACATAATGTGCACGGAGATCGTGCAATAATAGCATCATGGTTAGTTAGACTGGGCATACACGATGGTGCGTAGGGCTTCGTAATAAATGAGAAAGCAAAGGACCATTCCTAACAGCGCGCGAATCACACGAAATAAATCTTCATTCTGCAATAACACACTTAAATGCTGTAACGTCACTGGCAGGCCATAGGTATAGCTGAGATGTTAGGTATCCATTCCAGTAAAAAATTGCGTACTCTTTACGTCACTTCAAGATTTGTAATGGACCTCAGGTTGGATCTAGTATCGTTTGGCAGGAGTTTAGGGGTAAAAAGAGTTAAAGATGGTAGGGGTGGGTTCCCTGATTATAACGCTACCACTCTTATTACAAGGTAATGTATATTTTTCGAGAAATAAATAAAAATGTTTCTAACCTCAAATTAGATAAACAGCGTAACGAAACGTTAGAATCGGCGATTGACAAGCAAATCTGTACAAGTGTATAGTCTTTGGTGTAAGATGTCGACCAGCCTCAGCCGTTGCGGCTCGCACGGGTGCCTATCCTTTGTTACGTAAGGGCGAAGGGGTGGCACTTCCCGCAGCGCCGTAGACGTTGCAGAAGCAACGTCTACGGCGCTGCGGGAATTGCAACCCCATTCAAGTGTTTTGAGGTTGGTTTAAAACAATTCACCACCAACCCCCCCTCTCCCCAACCCCCTCCTCCTCCTCCCAAGCGATACTAAATTTTTACCTGGACCTCTACCTCGCCATAACGGATTTTAGTTCTTGATGTTGAGTTTATCGGCCAGGGAGCATGAGAGGCCGGTGCCATCGGGCTCTACGTTCAGTTTGTCCACCTTGCCGTTGACGATGACCATGGAGAATCGTTTGGAGCGGTATCCTCCGAGAGGGGGCAGGTTGACACCCAGGTCTAGAGCCTTGATGAAGGCGCCAGTAGGGTCGGCTAGCATGCGGATCTGTGGATATTTAAAGGATTTGTTGTAAAGTTGTGTAGGTTTGCACTCATGCTATGTTGATCAGTACGAGTAGATTCGATATTCATTTCGATCACTCTCGCAGTATAATAGGAATGATGACTAATACTAAAATGTTCGAAAAAATCATGTAATTTCAAAGAAGAAGAAGCTACACACTTTCAAGTTTTTGGAGGGGATTATTCCCGTCCTTGTTGCGCGGTACGGACAATGTATGGCGCTAGTATGAAGTTACATAGTCGTGACGACACTTTTACGATAGTGCTGACCTTGTCTAACACTCATTTTATATCGTTTATCAATTTAGTAAGCTTTTTTATAATATTGTTTGCACTATTTGGAAACAAAAAAAAATTGAGGTAAAAATAAAACATCATCCCTATTACTGTAGGACATATCTATTAGCTAACTATATTCAAACGTCTGAGTACCCACTGCTGCTTGTTATTTTATTACCCTGCAATGTTTAAATTTGATATAACATTATGATACATCTAAAGAATTAAAGACTTTCAAAGCCACCGTAATAAAACTACCCGGAATTAGTTAAAATTGTATTCTATTTCCTACTGAAAGGGAGGTTAACTCACTGCTGAAGGTTTTCTCCATTCGCTTAAATATTTAATTAGTAACGTGTCGAAGTGAAGTTAATTATGTTTCTGCATTTCAAAGCGTCACACTGATGTAGGTTAAATCACAACTCAGATACAGTCTCTTTTAAAGTTCAGACATAGTCTTGGTCAGATCATTTCAGGACCATGTTCTGAAATGGCATTGTGAGGAAATAACTATACAGATTTTAGGAGACCTATCAAGTCAGTGCATGCATTTGTCATTAACCGTGTATCTTCGAATTTAAACAGCTCAACGTCTCGACGAACAATACCAAAGAAAGTACATTAAGTACATTTGGGTAGGCCGCATAAAGTACTTAAACTGCCAGATTATCATTAAAACTGAGAAAGAGAAAAAAAAACGACCCATATTGTCCTCACATCCACAATAATTAAAATAATAATAATATTTAAGTAAACTTCACAAAGTAAATATTCAAGTATATAATAATCATCAAACATAGCAAAATCTCTTCTCTGTATGCTGTTATATTGGAGATAAGTATACAGTAGAAAGAATGAAAAAAGTATTTATTGACAAGCTAATAGAATGACACTTTAAATTTAAATGTCGCAGCGCTAATATTCTGATGGGCCTTGTGTAAAACCACGAGCGAAACAAACGTTATACAGGTTAGGAACTCGAAATGAGAGTTCCATCCATCATCGAGAAATAAATTCCTAAAAGCACAGAACGATGCAAGAGACGGGAAAATGAAGAGACAGTGGAAATAAAACAATGAAAGCAGGAGCAAATTTCATGAATGCGTTATAACAACATACTGCATAGTGCAGCTCGGCCGTTCTATAATAAATCCGCACTGCGTTCCGATCGATACTGGCCATGTCTCACATTCGGAGCGACAATAGCTCGACAACGGAGCTGAAAGCTTTAGTCCTATTTCGTATTTACTATTGCTGACTTTAACTGTTGAGATAAATAAACAGATTCCTACAGTACTCAGGATGCGTTTAAATGACCAACTAAAGGTTTTGTAACCATATCTTTACATAAAAGAGTTTCGGTGGAGATTTTTTGGAATGGGCAACTACGCTTCATATTTCTAAGGGACCGAGCCCTTTGAAAATTCAAAAGTGCCTGTAATTGATCTATATGCTTACAGTTTTGGACTGACCAAAGATGTCAATCTTGTAGAAAATTTTATCAAATTCGAACCCGTTTTTCCAGACAAACTTTTTAGCCAAAGCGAATTTCCAAAAGGTTGGTCACAACTCCACAACACGCGATATAATAAGCACCACAAGTTGGCAGTTCGAGCACAGCAACCCGAAAACAGCTTATTTAAATAGCGAAACATATGAAGGAGACGATAGCATCGCAATGCAACACCGGATAACGGAAACCCAGTAGGTACAAAACCTTCGTGTCGGATGTGACACGTCAAGTTTCATTTAAAGCTAGAACAAAGCGAAAGAAAAAAGGTTTAAAATACGGGCTTTTGTAGGCAATACTAATAAAGCAAGGACCAACAGAAAGGGATCGTAATTCCGTGACATTGAAATTCCAAAGTCAAGCGTTTTATCAAGCGTTTAATCAACAAAGCCAGATTTCTGCGCGGCTACCCTCGTAATGTATGAAAAGCCTTTGATCTCACAAATTAACGAGTCACCTCATAAGAGTTACGGAGATTTTTACAAGTTAATCTGATCTTTCACACTTGTCCCGTATAAGGTTTTCTCGTATGGTATTGTAAGGATGGTTTGCCTGTGTTAGCTTTTATAAAATTAATAAAGTAAGCCTGGCTATTCTGATTCTTTTAATTTTTTCAGATTCAAGTTAGGTCAAGTAGGTCCTTATTAATATCAAAGTTAAGAAGCAATCTAAAAACTTATTTGTGTAACAGTCTGATCGCACGTTGAACCAATACATATAAAATCAAAATCAAAATCAAAATATTTTATTTCACATACACCTACATGGGCACTTATGAAACGTCAGATTCTAGGTGCACGGTTCCAATTGGTCGTTTCCCATGGAGAAGAGCCGGCAAGAAACTCCATGGTTACTCTTTTAAAAATATGTCTTTTACAATGTTTTCCAATTAGTGATTAACAGGTATGGGAGGACAGTGTAGGCCTGTCAACAGTTATATGTTAAACAAATAGACAATTGTCTATAATTTATAATCCACAGGGCCTACGACGTTCTCACATTTACAAAATATAAAATAATCTAATAAAGTAAAATAAAAAAATAATAAAAAAAATTAGGTATATAATGTCAAATAATGAAAGAATTATGTCAGAGATATGTAAAAGTCCATATCTAATAATAAAAAATAAAAATTAAACACCATTATTTGGGAGCAGTTATTAGAAATTTACATAGTGATGCCGTTCATGAGGTACCAGGGAAGCCACATGTGCAGAAGGAATTATTGCCAAACTTTCTTGTCTTCGACGTAGTCTTTAATCTTATAGTACGCTTTTTTGATAAGGACACGTTTAATGTGGGCTTTGAACTTTCCATCGCTAAGTTCTGTAACCGACTTAGGCAACTTATTATAAAAGCGGATACTGTTTATCAGAAATGATTTGCTTGTTTTAGTTAATCTAAATTTGGGTATAACAATTTCATTTTTACTACGTGTATTTATATTATGGAAATCGCTTCTTATTTTAAAAAGTTCTAAGTTTTTGCGA
Source organism: Dasypolia templi (assembly GCA_963555695.1). Lineage (NCBI taxonomy): Eukaryota > Metazoa > Arthropoda > Insecta > Lepidoptera > Noctuidae > Dasypolia > Dasypolia templi. Next base: position 1,954,421 of record OY743137.1, on the reverse strand, counting down.
ACATACAAAATACTTTCTAAGATATAAAGGGAAGGCAGAGTGAGTATATCAATTTCTTTGAATTTGTTTCTAAGAGACTCGCGAGGACCCATTTCATAGATCGCGCGGATTGCCCTCTTTTGTAAAATGAAAATTGAATCTACGTCAGCTGCTGATCCCCACAGCAGAACGCCATAAGACATAATACTGTGGAAATAAGCAAAGTATACCAACCTAGCTGTGGCTATATCGGTCAACTGCCTTATTTTTCTTACTGCATACGCAGCTGAACTTAATTTACCTGAAAGAGCTCTAATGTGAGCGCCCCATTGCAATTTAGAATCTAAAGTAATTCCTAGAAATACAGTTTCCGTAATAGCATCTACTTTCTTGCCATCAAGTTTTAAATTTAAACCCACTTGGGGTACATTTGGTAATGAGAACTTAAGACATTTAGTTTTGTTCGCATTGAGTAAAAGATTATTAGCTGTAAACCATTTCGAAAGAATAGCCAGACTATCATTCACATGTAAGACATCCGTATCTTTTCTATCTATTTTAAAAATAAGAGAAGTATCATCAGCGAATAAAATTATATCTGATAAGTTGGCCATCATGTAAGGAAGGTCATTAATATAAACTAGAAATAAGAAAGGGCCGAGAATTGAACCTTGAGGCACTCCCATCTTAACTAAGGACCCCGAGGACGTCGCCCCGTTAACGTTCACTTTCTGTGGTAAAACACCGCCCAAAACATCCTTATAACCCTAAGTCACGACCCTTGTCCAGGTTTCAACCGTAAATTGAACAGCTTACATAAACTTTATTTATAGCTACTGCTTCGTTTCATTGTTATCATTAAATATCGTCATACTTTACGCCAATAATAATAATTCTTAACGCCTTCCGAGTAAGTCATCATTATAAAGCAACATTACAATCAAGGTTATCGGTACCTATTATAGTCAACTATGTAGTAACTACATGAATAAACAGAATCGTGTCTTGACAACGCACGGTCTACAGTTCAAAAGATACATATTTAATGAATAATACATGCCGCCTTTACCGAAAATCTATAGAAATAAAATATCAGTACCCCACTAGATAGAAGGTTGGTAGAAACCCTCGGGAGTTATTGCTGCGGGCTATCGCCTGTAGCCTCATCTGGGTTGAACTTGACAACAAGGAGAGCACTACTATACTAAACTCTAGAACTAAATAGCAATCGCATAGAAGTCCGAGCCAAAACTGCAGAACTAACTAATATTATAAATGGCAAAGTAAGTTTGTTTGTTTTTATCGCTGTCACGCTAAAACGGCTGAACGGATTCGGATGAATTTTGGCACACAGATAGACCATGACCAGTAAGGAGGACATAGGCTACGTTTACTTTTTTTTTTGCTTACTTTGCGTATTCCTGTGCGTATCCTAATAAATACTTTTTCCATCTTTTTCTTTTCATACTGGATCGAAAACGAAGTCGCGGGTAACAGCTACTTCTAGAATAACTTCCAGTTTCAGCTATCTGACATGTAACGTGAAACAGCAAGCGAAAAGAATCAATAATCGTAAATCCGACATTTCAATTGTCGATGAAATAAATGGTAATAGGTATGCATGGATCGAACCTACCTATTACTTCTTTGTCGTCGCTTCAGGATCGATTGACACCTTATTCTAACAGTCTGTCTGTAAGTATTGGCGTAGCTAGGGATTTTGTCTAGAGGGGCAGCGATCCAGCTGAGCTAACCACATGTAATTTAATGAGAGATCATAAAGGATGCTTCCTATAAATAATCCCCACCAAAAACATTTCATGTGAAGTTGGTTGCCAAGGCTTTAATAATGCTTCCACTGTTGAAAAGTTATCAGATCTATTGAGAGCCAAGCCGCTAACTATAGGGCCTAACTCCACAAACCTTATGCCATGGTTAAAAAGGTTTGATATTCGATGAAACGCTTCGATAAAAGGTAGTGCCCCTGCTTTTTGTTGTTGGCTCATCTTGGCGCTAAGGCTGCTTTTTGTTATACAATCTATGTGATACTTAAGGAATGCAATAAAGATTTGAGTATTGGGAGATGTGGCGTCTTTCTGAGCTACTTGGTAGAGTTGAAAGTGATCCTAAAGAAAGTGAAGTAATCCTTTTTTCCGTTTTTTTCCTTTTGAGGTACGGAGCCCTAATAAAAAAGCGATTAAACAGTAAGTAATTTTTCAATACTGTCGATATTTCTAGGGTGGTCAAAGAAGTTTCTAGCCAGAAGTAACGCACAAAGCTTACCAATGACCAGTTACGCATCTTTGTCTGTCTGTCAGTTACCTTTTCATGCCTTAACGGATTTCGATGAAAGGCACACAATTAGACCACGACCTGTTCTGGACATAGGATACTTGTATATCCCGTTAGTGCGTTCCTGTGCGATAATTTCCGACCACTACGCTCGAGGCCACGGGCAGAAGCCAGAAATCTATGAAGTGTAAAACGTACATTAACTTGAATAATTTAGTAATCAAAAGGCCGGAGGTCGTCGCAAGTGGGGCGTATTGATTTCATAATGAGTTCTGTCGCCGGCCCGCGCCGACCGCTTCCACCGGCCACTATAACTAACATCTACATTTTTTGCCATTTTTCCGGCCATTAGGTTTTTTGACAAATAGAGTGTGAAAAGTAAATTGTTTGCGGGGCCGTTTAATTAGATACCCTCCCGTTTTGAGGGGAATTCAAGGTAATGTTGGGTGATGTCAAGGGATTGTTTGGATTTTTGGAATTATAATCATGGGGCAGGAGTAGGCGATTTTCCAGCCATAATGACTAGCCTTTTTGCGTTATGGTAAATGTGCTCATTATCAAATTTGCGATCCAATGATCGCAAAAGTAAGTGTCTGTTTCGTCTGAAAGCTGTTTTGTCGAATGTAAATTGACTGAAACATTTATTAGAAAGCATTACAGAAATACTGAAAACCCAAGGGACATGTACATAAGATGACATATTGTAAATTTCGATATTTTCTTTGATAGTCTGCCAATATTTAAAACTAAAATCAATAACATTGATCTGTAATCAGCTGCCTACGTGTAATACTTATTGTAATTTATTACTTATTTCATTGTCTTTATTTTAATTTGAATTTAGTTTATGTAGACGTATAATATCAGATTTATTTTATTTACTTTTTTTTCTCTTCAAATTGTTTCACGTCATTTCAATACTTACCTTTATTTTATCAGTATTTTTTCCCTTAGCTGCGAATTTTTTTAAAAGTACTTTTGTATGGTTGCCATTTTCCAGTGTAATGTGACGAAATATATATTTTTTTATTTTAGTTTATAATCAAATCACATTTGGTAATTTTATGATGTATCAATTTAATCTTAATGCTAATACGTATTTTAATGATTGTTGAAAGTTAATTGAGTACGTTCACCTTTAAGTAAGAATGTTGTGCATGCCTCTTTAAGTGATGTATTTATTACACAATTGAAAACTCGTGACTACCTATTGTTCTACTCTTGTAAATATGTCGCTGGTCTAAGTTGCTTTAATAATAAATATTATTTTGTTTCAGGAATAGAGATCGAATATTCGGATGCATATTTACCTAAACTTAATTTTGCGCTATGAAAGTATAGAAGCGGTTTCTTAAAATATATACAACATGTCCCAAAATTCAACGATAAGCTAACACCGGAGGATAGACCTGCCCCGGACTAATCGGGGAAAAAAAGAAAAAAATATATGTCCCAATTATATTTTAAGTTATATAAAAAAAATGAAATTCTTCAGAAATTGAGACCGTTTATGATATTTTTCACTACCATGACCACAATTTTTTTAATTTTTTTTTAACCTGAATTGCTTGGGGTTGTCTTAAAGACAGGGTCTACTCAAAACCCATTGCGACATTGGACGAGCTTCGTCGAAATATCACTCAGGCTGCTGATTACATTAATAGCAGAAGATATGCAAGACAAATAAAACAATCATTTTTAAGGCGATGTCGTGCATGTATTAATGCTGGTGGCAAACAGTTCGAACATTTGCTATAATGTTAATAACTTTTTAATTACACGTGAAACTGTTTGTACCATTTGTTTTGAAATATTAAACATTTTTCAAGAACTAATACTTTTATTACACCCGACCATCATTCGGCCCCTGTTTAGAAATAATAGGCCCATATTTTTTTATAACTTGTTTTCCTAGAGTATTATACCATTTTGGAATGTTGGTTAGTTGCGTCAATATTAAAAAAAACTTGCCATACTAGTATTCATATTTTTTTTTACACCACGATAAGTTAAAGTTGGTTAAAAGTAAAAGTCTTCAAAAAATTAAGGGAATAAAATAAGTTTCATTAATTTTCGTGATAAAACAAGAGTTATTCTGGTTTTTTTTTAGAATTGTGGTAGATAGCAGTGCTATTTAGGTTGCCTATAAAAAAAAAGAAACAAATATTAAAAAAATTGTGGTCATGGTAGTGAAAAATATCATATACGGTCTCAATTTCTAAAGTTTTTTTTTTATATTTCTTAAAATATAATTGGGATATGTTTTTTTTCTTTTTTTCCCCGATTAGTCCGGGCAGGTCTATCCTCCGGTGTTGGCTTATCGTTGAATTTTGGGACATGTTGTATATTGTAAAAATAAAACGGCCAGGAACACCGGGAATGCATGACTATTCGGGTGTATAGTATGGAAGCGACTTTAAAAATATAATAAAAACCCCATGATTCTTTATAGGCATCCGATTCTAGTCAGAAAAAGCTCAAAATTAGTGGATTCCGGAATCGCGGGATTTTTCGATACAAAATCTCAACTTTAGGTGAATACCTATGCATCGGAATGTCCGACATCTAGTCATGAATTAAAATAGCAATAAAGCAGTTGTAACTTAGAAATTACTAGCAGGGTTAACAAACCTATGGAACGCAAACCATCTTAAGTCACACGCGACGCTGAATTATCGCCACGACGTTTTTTGTTTTTAATATTAATAAGAACTGCAGTTCCTAGCAATTGTCTGTAAATCATTAGGTTTTGATTAAAAAATAAATGGCATTTTTTTATTTATCTTGACACCATTGGGAATTGTTCAAGGCTACTACCAAATAGAGCCTAGTTTTCAGCACCTTGCACCTTGCACACAATATTCATACAAAACCAAAACAGAAGAAAATAGTATTGTTTGACTAACGGCTGCGCCAAATAGACCCAGTTCAGTATAAATGCAAAACCAAGTGCCTGGCGCTGGTTTTTAACTAGACTCAATGTTACGAGGACGACGGAGGTCTTCTATTATCCATATTTCCATAGGGACTTACTAATACTACTCTGTGTAAAAAGTATCGGGAATATGTCAATAAAAAGACCCGCGTAAAAGAGGTCGTTCTAATTTTTTTCCTGCAGGTTGGTAGCACTGTACTGATTTAGCGCGCAAAATTTGAGCGGGATCTGTCATTTAATTTGTTTTAAACTACACTTTTTGTTGGTCATAGTTTTGAGTTCTCGGCGATTTTTACAATGGAAAATATTGTTGAACAAAGAGTGTGCCTTAAATTTTGTGTTTCAAATGATATTTCATGTGGTGAATCACTACAAATGTTGCGAAATACCTACGGCGAATCGTGTATATCGAAAACAAGGGCTTATGAATGGTATAAGGCTTTTAAAGAAGGCCGAGAAGTAGTAGTAGACTTACCTCGTTCTGGTAGACCTTCAACCGCTACGACCAAAGAAAACATCGACAGAATCAAGAAGCTAGTGCTCGAAAATCGACGTATGAGTCTGAGAGACTTGGCTAGTGAGGTGAAAATATCTTTTAAGTCCGTCCACAACATTCTCATTGACATTTTAGGCATGAAACGCGTCGCCGCTCGACTAGTCAATTTTGTTCAAAAAGCGCAGCGAAAGCATGTCGCTGAAGACATGGTTTCCCGAGCTTCTACGGATCCGACCTTTATGAAACGTATAATAACTGGCGACGAGACATGGGTTTATGAGTACGACATGCAAACAAGCCAACAGTCTTCAGAATGGCGTCTCGAAAACGAGCCGAAACCCAAAAAACCGCGGCAAAGTCGCTCCAAAATCAAGGTGATGTTGACAGTTTTTTTTGACTACCGTGGTGTGGTTCACTCCGAATTCCTTCCAGAGGGAGAAACAGTGAATAAAGAATATTATTTAGGCGTCATGAAGCGTTTGCGTGAGAGTATCCGCCGAAAACGTCCAGATTTGTGGCAACACAACTCATGGATGCTGCACCATGATAATGCACCATCACACACAGCCATTATAGTGAAAGAGTTTTTAGCGAAAAATTCAACAAAAGTTCTCGACCAAGCACCGTATTCACCTGATATGGCTCCGTCTGACTTTTTTTTATTTCCCAAGTTAAAATTACCACTTCGAGGAAAACGTTTTGAGTCGATAGAAGCCATAAAAGAAAATTCGCTGAATGAGCTAAAGGCCATACCGCAAATAGCCTATGAAAAATGTATGGAAGACTGGGTGAAGCGGTGGAGATGTTGTATTGCAAGCGATGGGGCCTACTTTGAAGGCGATAAAATAAATTTAGATGAATAATTTGTATTTTTTGATTTATTGACAAATTCCCGATACTTAGTACACAGAATGTACATCTAATATTTCGAGGTCAATTTTGATCGTTTTCAAGTTTATATGTAGGAGGTAACTTCTGGAATTAACGGTCGATTTTATTTTGCCTTTGATAGCGGGCATTCTTGAGGAATTTGTTACATCACGCTATGACCCTTAGGAGCCGAGCAAAAAGAAAAAAGGAGAACAGCAAAAACGAAGTGATAGCGCGGGCAGGTGATGCTGCGCGACGGGTTGGATCGGGGGAGCAAGAACTCGCGGGCAGAAGTAGCGATAGGCGATTCCGAGATGTTTTAACAATCGAAAGGATCGGAGTCATTAAAATAAACCATTGAGTCAACCATCGACTCGGCGTTCTACAAAACAATCGATATGATTTTCGATTATTTCTAGTTTTCGATTGTTCGAAGAATTAGTTTGGATTGGCAATCACAACGCAAGTAAAGAACTCGCGAAACTCTAAACAACTCGCGAATGAACGCGCTATGCGCCAGTCGCAATAACAGACAGAGTCAGACTCGAGTCCAAGTCGAAACAATCGAACAGTCGAATAAACCTTCTAGCCATCGCGCATCTCTAGGCAGAAGCTTGTAATACAATAAATGCGAATGTAACTTTGGCACACGATCAGATCACCTAGGTTAAGACAAGATACTTTTTATCCAGACACTTCACGCGGGAAAGCACGGGCAAAAGCTTGTGTCATGTGCGTAATCTAATTGTCCTGCCGTGAAAAAGTATACCAGCCCTGACTAAGGCTGAGTTATTGAGTAGGTAGTCATTTTCATTGACGTTATAGCCTAAATACTATATGCATTTTTTTTTTCAGTTACCTATTTGCCTTTGTTGTTAAATTGCCATTGCCTGAATTTTTGTGAGGGATAATATACAGGGTGTAAAAACACCCATCACATAGTCGTCATTCTGTTTATCACACTAACATATCACAAAAATACCTGCTGGCTAACGAATTTTATGTTTGGTGGTAAAAATTGCTTTTTAGGTAGTGTGCAACATAACGCAAACAAAACATTGTGCTGACGGGTGCACTCAAGGGTACAGGGGTCGTGGGGGTAAAGTAGTATTGTACTATTAAAATCTTGTTTTCGTAAAAAAACGTCAGCAGAAGTTGGTATTTTGACCTTCATTATCAATTCTTATTCAGTACAAAAAAAATAACCCGTTAGTCCATAAAGATTTCAATCTGAAAGATGCTTTACTTGGGCAGTTGACAACAGTATTACAGTCTTGATGATGAAATACTGAGTAATCACTAAAAAGAGTATTTATCTGTAATTGACAAAAAAGGTGACCTCGAAAATGTTTACTAAGATTGACTTTTTGTGACCAAAATTGTAGTTGTGTAAAATCTGAGTTATTAGATTGTCACCTATAAAGCCTTGTGTCGTTACATTTTGAGCTATGCTATTAGTGCTGGAAAAACTCATATTTATGATAAAAATTGCATGTTCACAGCATGCAGTGTTGAAGGTGCTGCTTTTCCTTAACTTCAGAATCCCTAACACTCAAGTGATTCGAGGATAAGTGGAGAGTTTATTTCTGCTCTGTAGAAGAGCAATTACAGTAATAGTCTCACTTCTTTTCAATCACATATTTTTTTACTTAATAATCCACATATTTAATATTATAAATACAAAACTCTGTCTGTCTGCCTATTACCTTTTCACCTATAAAGTTGAATGAATTTTGATGAGGCACACAGGTAGACTATGACCTGGGCTAGGATATACTGTACTTTTAATCCCAATATATACATACAAGAAATAAAACCAACAAAACTTGTTCACTTTGATTTTGAACCATATATACATAAATGTTATACATAGTATACACAATATGTCACACTTCCTCAAAAAAACTCTCATAGCACAGAAACACCTGTTTTTTATGACCTACCTTCATTCAAATCATTGATTGCACTATCTACAAATGGTTACGGTTAGCAACTCCTTGACCCCTGACATTGTGTTTGCAATTATCTAAGTAATACATAATAATATACTCCAAGCTCAATAGAAGGTTAAAATGACAACTTAGCATTTTGTTCTGGAAAATAGTTTACAATTATTTTGATTTACCCACTTAAAAAAAAGTTTAAGGCCCCAGAAATCTTCTTCTCAATTACCCTTTTCGGGCATAACCAAAGTTGGATAAAAACTGGTTATTATAAAGAAGTGACAAAACATACAAAATAATCAGTTTTCTCATTTAGCCAAATTCCCAAACTCCAAAGTTGTGAAGTTCAACATACAACTAGGTACAAATACCTAATACTTCAACGTTTTTAACACAGCTAAACCAAGCTCAATTCATGTTTGAATTTCGGAGGCATGACTACCTCCGAAATCCAAATTTGAAACTTAAAAAAAACAACTGAAAAAAAAAAAACTTACCTTTCCCTTGGTGTTGTGCTGAGCCCCCCAGGCCGCCATCACATAGGGATCGTTGACGGACACGCACACAATCTCGCCCACACCCTCGCCCTTCAGCTTGTCAGCATTCTGCACGTACCCTGGCAGGTGGGTCTTTGAGCACCCAGGAGTAAAGGCACCAGGAACCGCGAACAAAACCACTGTCTTCCCCGCCGTCAAATCAGATACATTAACTTTGTTAGCCGGAGAATCTTCAAACAAATCAGTCGCCGGCAGAGAATCACCAATCTAAGGACACAGGAAGACGCATTACTTACATACGCCGGCCATTATATAATTTTAAAACAACTCTGACAAAATAATTACCTTTATGGGTGCCATGGCTAAATGTGAAGTATGTAGCGCTCGACCGACCGCTCGCCTTGACGATGAAGTTAAACGAATAATTGACGACCCGGTGAGAAACATTTGTAGTGTGGTAGGGGTATATATCTTTGTTTTATTGATCCTTACAGTCAACAGATGATAAAAATTCCCTGACCTCTGTCTGCGCGAATGTGACTTTGTCAGTTTCCTGTTTACATAATAGCTAAAATGTCTTTATATTATTAAATAATTTCGATTCGATTTTGATTTCAATGTCGACATTTTCTAAAATAAATAACAATCTCAACTTTGTAAAAACTAATATTTTATGAAAACAAGCAATATTAATTGAGTAAAATTTGGTTTCCGAACGTGTTGTCTCTCTTGTCTTTGATTCGACGTAGACAGGGAAATGTTGCCAGGAAGGATCAGTTGCAAAAGGTGATGGAAAATAAACATGAGTTGAAAAAAACAATGTACTTCAGTGGTTTCTCCATTTGTGGTTTCTCCAACTGAATTATCAAGTGCAATGTTAGAATTTTCAAGGAAAATATTCAAGCTTGTATTTGCAAGAAAAGCCATCAAACATTATACCTTACTCGTCATTGATTTGTATTATCCTAATGACGTTGTGGGACTCATTCGTTATTACAGGGAACAGTTAGTTATGACGCAGCAACATTAATTGTTTATGGTTCGCTTTCAGTCAAGCATTCCTACGTCTTTTGCTTGTTTGCTAATTATTTGAGTTTTTTAGGTCGTTTTCCACGTTTTTAGATATGACAGTGTGTGATATAAGTGTTATAATAAAGTGGCGCTGATATTAGTAAGTTTACTAACGGTCTATCAACATGGATACCCCAACAATGGAAACTATTTACCAGGCCATAAGCACCTTATATGATAACCCCAATGCAAGCGAAAAAGAAAAGGCCTCGCTATGGCTGGGAGATATGCAAAAATCCGTAAGTATTCTATTAAATCTGGATTACAGTAATATTCCAATGATGAAACTAAAATCAGTTGTTCAAAACTATAACCTATTTTACAGATACATTCGTGGAAGATAGCCGACGAACTTTTGCAGCAGAAGAAAGACATGAACTCATGTTATTTCGCTGCGCAGACGATGAGGTCGAAGGTGCAGCACAGCCTGTCTGAGCTGCCTGCCGAGGCCCTTGTATCCCTCAGAGATTCACTAGTGGCACACTTGGAGCGCACCTCCCCAGAGACAAGTGCCTCAGTGCTCACACAGCTGTCCCTAGCACTGGCAGACCTAGCCCTTCAAATGCCTGCATGGCAGAACTGTATTGGTGACCTAATTAAATCATTTTCAAACAAAAATGATTTTGCCCTTTTAGAAATATTGACTGTGTTACCTCAGGAAATAGATTCGTCTAGCTTAAAACTTGGTGAAAATAGAAGGGAAGACATAAAGTCTGAGTTAAGGTCAAATGCTCATATAGTTACTTTGTTCCTAAAAGAAAGTATCACTAGTTCTCAAAATTCACATGTTGCATTAAAAATCTTAAAATGTATGACGTCTTGGATACAGGTGAGAGCAATAAATATACAGGAAGTTCCTCAGAATGCTGTCATAGGGTTCAGTTTACAGGTTTTAAGGGATCATAATTCAATAAATACACTGCATGATGCAGCATCTGATTGTATTACTGCATTGTTGCACTGTTTAGAAGAAAATAATAATAATGACAATATAGAGCAACTGTTGTTTGAGAGTGTGTCAGCTTTGGAGGAGAGTTACCATATGGCAGTGGCTCATGAAGAAGATGAGAAGGCTACGAATTATGCAAGAGTGTTCACGGAGTTAGCTGAGACATTTCTAGAGAAGATTATTGTGTCTATGTCTGGAGGAACCTCTCACTTTGCTGTGAGGTCTTTGGAACTGGCGTTGGTGTGCGTTGGCCATCATGACTATGAGGTAAGCAGATCACCATCATAAACAATAACATAACAGGATAATACCATGGAAAATCTATTTTTATTGTCTATACTAATTATTTTAAGTATAAATATTAATAAATAGTGCATCAGGGGACTACCTAAAATTGTATGTCAGACAATGATGACTGTTAAAATGAATCCTTAGCTGCAGCCGGTCAAAATCAAATTTTCTTTGGTTCTTTGCAAATTGCAGCTCTGTTTTACATCCTATGTTGATCAAAATTTGGAAATTGATGATATTATTCAGTAAATATATAGTTCCTACAGTTGTAAATCTCATTTTGATCAACAACAAAGGTAAACAGCTGCAATTTGCAAAAAAATACAGAAAGTTTGAATTTAGCAGGCTACTGCTGAGGATTCTCATTAGTAGCTTTTGTTTTTGCAAACTAGCAATTGATTGCTGTGTCCTTTTTTTGAGATTTGATTGATTATATAATGTTATTTAAGTTCATCATTAGCTTGCTAAAAGAAACAAGTTTAAGCACAATAATATGTATTGTAGTTATAATACCACTGTATTTTGTATGCGAGAGTTGTATGAATTACAGGTGTTATTTTTCCTAGAAATAGAAAGTTGTTAGTAATAACTTCTTATGTATTAGTAATAACTTTTTAATGACTGCGGATATCTGCAAATGTCAATGAATCATCCCCTTCTGGGAGTGGTATTTCTAATTGTGTAATTCTGTAGGTTTACATTTGGTATAAAATATTAAAGGTCTAGTTGCATAAGCATATTTATAAAAAAAACTTTTATCATTGTCACAGTTACAGTTATAACAATTTAAGGAAAAAAATATGCAGCCATTATTTATAGGATAAAATAGATTAATCACTGTATTGTTACTACATGCACTAATTAGCAATCAGAATGCCTTCATCAGACGTATTTGATATCTTTTAAATTGGAAAAAACACGAAAGATGGGTATCTGTCTCTATAATAATGCTACAAATAAATTCCGATTGGCTAATAAAATAAAAGCACATTTACACTTGGCTGGTTTGTTAGCATTCACATACTTAACTCTCCTGAAATCAGGCACAAGTACGCCCAAATTTGGGTGAACTATCAAAAATATAATTAGGCACTAAAGATTATTGAGGTAGCTGTGTGTACACACATGTAGGATTCTTTCGTAGCCTCGCCCCCTAAATCATGGGACTTGTACAAAACTGGCGAAATGAGGGCTTTCTATAGCGACACCTCTGCTTAAGTCTTTGGGGATTACAGGCGTGATATTATTTATGTTATATCCTTCGTAGCGTTGACATAATTGTTTTGTTGTCAATTCAAATTGTATATGTTGCCTTCATCAAAAACACGCGCCACCTATCTCTCACTCATCTTCAAAATTATCTACCTCCAGGTAGCAGAGATTACCTTCAACCTGTGGTACCGGTTATCGGAAGAGGTGTACCAACGTGACTACCAGCCTCTCACGGACGCCTTCAAGCCTCACATAGAGCGGCTGATCGAGGCGCTCGCCCGGCACTGCCAGTGTGAACCCGACCATACTTCTCTGCCTGAGGAGGGGGACGAGTTCTATGTAAGTGGTTAAAAAGTTAACACTTCAACCCAAATACTCCATTTCTTACCTATTCTTTTAAAATCAAAATCAATTCTTGTCTATTCAAAATTGGTTGAGAATCAGAGCTTACAAATTGAATGTCAAAATGATAAAAGACTAACTCTAAAAAACCCCACCTCTCACTGAATTTCTTAGATGTTGAATTTTGGATGAGGGCTACCACGGCTACCACCAATCTTAGGCACGCCTTTTTTTTTTAAATATATATTTTGGCCTATTCTCAGACCCGATATGCACACAAAATTTCATACAAATCGGTCCAGCCGTTTCGGAGGAGTTTGGTAACAAACATTGCAACACGAGAATTTTATATATTAGTAGAAGTAGATAGATGTAAATGAAAAAACGAGAATAATAATGATTCTGAGGATAATAATATGTTTAAAAATCATATCAAGTATTTATAGCTATCTTAGTTTTTTTCAAGTTACATGTTTATAAAGCATTATAATCACAACAAACATTACATTTTTTAAGGTATCTGATTCAGGCACACCATATTCCCAGCCTATTAAATAAAATCCCTCCAAATAATGTATGTTGTTCACTCGGCAGGAGTTTCGCAGCAAGGTGATGGGTCTGATCAAGGATGTGGTGTTCATCGTGGGCTCGAGCTCCGTGTTCCGGCAGATGTTCGCTGTGCTGCACGCCGACATCAGCTGGGAGCAGACTGAGGCTGCGCTGTTCGTCATGCAAGCTGTGGCTAAGAATATATTGCCGTGAGTGGAACATAATAACTAGCTGCTGATGGATACATTCGGTTCTCATTCTGCTATCACCCTGCTAATATTCTAAATGTTAAAGTTTGTATAAACGGATTTGGATGAAATTTAGAACTTAGATTCACACATAGGATACGTTTTATCTCGGTAGTAGGTTCCCTTGTGATAATTTCCATCTACACGGGCAAAGCCGCTGCCAAAAGTTAGTTTAAAAAAACTCAAGGTAATATAAATTACAAAATGAATCAAAATATACCTACATACAAAGTCGAGATAGTACTCATTAGAATTTACATTACAAAGTCAGAATTTATTTGAATTAATGCTACTTCTTACTATTAGATATAAAATTATAAATGTGAATGTTTATGTTTGGATGTTTGCTACTCACGCAAAATTGCATGAACAGATTTATATGAAATTTGGCACATGGATCAGTTTGAATTTGGATTAACACATAGGATAATTTTAATAGAGGTTCCCATGGGAGAAAATCAGAAAATCAGTAAGACAGATCGCTACAGATGATAGACAGTACAATTCTATCTGTCCCTGTCAAACAAATAGCTGTCAACACGTTATTGGGTCACATACTTTGGCTTTATTGGGACGTAAAAACGAGATAAATACGTTATTGGGTTCGGCCGGAAGCCATGAAGCAGCTCTCTTTCTGAGGACGGCATGGAATTACAGCTAGTGTCCGCAAACATGCCCGACGAGCTGCAGTGCCTCGGCAGCCGCATCAGCATTCTAAGGGCATTGTTTATATGACGCCCGCATTGGGAAGCCGCGGGCAAAAGGTAGTTCAATATAACGGCACAGGATAGCCTTTACTAGAAGTAGTCAGCGCATTAGTGGTTCGGCAGCTTCAATATCTGTGCCGAAATATAGCATTCGTTCGTCGTGGTATGACAGCGGCTCTCCTGACATCCTCTCTGTCATCAGAAGCCATCGGCCACGCCACCATCGACGCGACGCTCTGCTCGAGTGCTGTCACCAGCCGGTTGAACTCTTATCCGACCCCTACAGTGATTCCAGTAACAAAACTAGGTGGCGCCACTTGCTGCAAAAGTCATATCATATTTTTTTGTAAATGTTGCCGATAAAAAGTGCCATTTATGTGCCTATTTGAAATACATTATTTATTTCTATCCTAGTTGCCCCTTCCAAAGGTTAGTTTCGTATGGAAAAGAATGAGCAAGAAACTCCATTGTTATTCTTTAGAAATGTTCTACAATATTTTGTACTTATACATGAGTATAAGGGGGTATTCTCGAGGAATGTAGAAATGAACTACACACGGATTCGGTAAACCAGTTTGTAATGGTAACAGCACAAATATGATGCACTATTAGGTATAATTAGCGTTAAAACACGAAAGTATGGCGTCCGTCGCGCACGATCGCAGCGTGCGCGGTGTAGCGGGGGGCGGCGGGGAGCCAGCGACGTATGCTTGTAGCTGCGGGCACAGCGCGGACTGTAGCGGGGGGCGGCGGGGAGCCAGCGACGTATGCTTGTAGCTGCGGGCACAGCGCGGACTGTAGCGGGGGGCGGCGGGGAGCCAGCGACGTATGCTTGTAGCTGCGGGCACAGCGCGGACTGTAGCGGGGGGCGGCGGGGAGCCAGCGACGTATGCTTGTAGCTGCGGGCACAGCGCGGACTGTAGCGGGGGGCGGCGGGGAGCCAGCGACGTATGCTTGTAGCTGCGGGCACAGCGCGGACTGTAGCGGGGGGCGGCGGGGAGCCAGCGACGTATGCTTGTAGCTGCGGGCACAGCGCGGACTGTAGCGGGGGGCGGCGGGGAGCCAGCGACGTATGCTTGTAGCTGCGGGCACAGCGCGGACTGTAGCGGGGGGCGGCGGGGAGCCAGCGACGTATGCTTGTAGCTGCGGGCACAGCGCGGACTGTAGCGGGGGGCGGCGGGGAGCCAGCGACGTATGCTTGTAGCTGCGGGCACAGCGCGGACTGTAGCGGGGGGCGGCGGGGAGCCAGCGACGTATGCTTGTAGCTGCGGGCACAGCGCGGACTGTAGCGGGGGGCGGCGGGGAGCCAGCGACGTATGCTTGTAGCTGCGGGCACAGCGCGGACTGTAGCGGGGGGCGGCGGGGAGCCAGCGACGTATGCTTGTAGCTGCGGGCACAGCGCGGACTGTAGCGGGGGGCGGCGGGGAGCCAGCGACGTATGCTTGTAGCTGCGGGCACAGCGCGGACTGTAGCGGGGGGCGGCGGGGAGCCAGCGACGTATGCTTGTAGCTGCGGGCACAGCGCGGACTGTAGCGGGGGGCGGCGGGGAGCCAGCGACGTATGCTTGTAGCTGCGGGCACAGCGCGGACTGTAGCGGGGGGCGGCGGGGAGCCAGCGACGTATGCTTGTAGCTGCGGGCACAGCGCGGACTGTAGCGGGGGGCGGCGGGGAGCCAGCGACGTATGCTTGTAGCTGCGGGCACAGCGCGGACTGTAGCGGGGGGCGGCGGGGAGCCAGCGACGTATGCTTGTAGCTGCGGGCACAGCGCGGACTGTAGCGGGGGGCGGCGGGGAGCCAGCGACGTATGCTTGTAGCTGCGGGCACAGCGCGGACTGTAGCGGGGGGCGGCGGGGAGCCAGCGACGTATGCTTGTAGCTGCGGGCACAGCGCGGACTGTAGCGGGGGGCGGCGGGGAGCCAGCGACGTATGCTTGTAGCTGCGGGCACAGCGCGGACTGTAGCGGGGGGCGGCGGGGAGCCAGCGACGTATGCTTGTAGCTGCGGGCACAGCGCGGACTGTAGCGGGGGGCGGCGGGGAGCCAGCGACGTATGCTTGTAGCTGCGGGCACAGCGCGGACTGTAGCGGGGGGCGGCGGGGAGCCAGCGACGTATGCTTGTAGCTGCGGGCACAGCGCGGACTGTAGCGGGGGGCGGCGGGGAGCCAGCGACGTATGCTTGTAGCTGCGGGCACAGCGCGGACTGTAGCGGGGGGCGGCGGGGAGCCAGCGACGTATGCTTGTAGCTGCGTGCACAGCGCGGACTGTAGCGGGGGGCGGCGGGGAGCCAGCGACGTATGCTTGTAGCTGCGGGCACAGCGCGGACTGTAGCGGGGGGCGGCGGGGAGCCAGCGACGTATGCTTGTAGCTGCGGGCACAGCGCGGACTGTAGCGGGGGGCGGCGGGGAGCCAGCGACGTATGCTTGTAGCTGCGGGCACAGCGCGGACTGTAGCGGGGGGCGGCGGGGAGCCAGCGACGTATGCTTGTAGCTGCGGGCACAGCGCGGACTGTAGCGGGGGGCGGCGGGGAGCCAGCGACGTATGCTTGTAGCTGCGGGCACAGCGCGGACTGTAGCGGGGGGCGGCGGGGAGCCAGCGACGTATGCTTGTAGCTGCGGGCACAGCGCGGACTGTAGCGGGGGGCGGCGGGGAGCCAGCGACGTATGCTTGTAGCTGCGGGCACAGCGCGGACTGTAGCGGGGGGCGGCGGGGAGCCAGCGACGTATGCTTGTAGCTGCGGGCACAGCGCGGACTGTAGCGGGGGGCGGCGGGGAGCCAGCGACGTATGCTTGTAGCTGCGGGCACAGCGCGGACTGTAGCGGGGGGCGGCGGGGAGCCAGCGACGTATGCTTGTAGCTGCGGGCACAGCGCGGACTGTAGCGGGGGGCGGCGGGGAGCCAGCGACGTATGCTTGTAGCTGCGGGCACAGCGCGGACTGTAGCGGGGGGCGGCGGGGAGCCAGCGACGTATGCTTGTAGCTGCGGGCACAGCGCGGACTGTAGCGGGGGGCGGCGGGGAGCCAGCGACGTATGCTTGTAGCTGCGGGCACAGCGCGGACTGTAGCGGGGGGCGGCGGGGAGCCAGCGACGTATGCTTGTAGCTGCGGGCACAGCGCGGACTGTAGCGGGGGGCGGCGGGGAGCCAGCGACGTATGCTTGTAGCTGCGGGCACAGCGCGGACTAACTTTGACGCGGACGTAATGTAACACAACGCTACATGAGTTATTTAATTATATGTAAAGATGATGCAGATGGAATAAAATTACTATACCACAATAGGTAAAAAGAATTCAATGTAAAGCAATGGAAGGTGTATTCATTATTTGATAGATATACGGTGCTCACATATTTACTTACAAATGTTGTAAAGTATATGATTTCGATTTTTTTAACAAGTAATAAGATTGAGTTAAAGTAATTACAGAATGTATAAACAACAGCTTGAAAATTATACATTTCAATAAGCGACCAGTTTGATTTTGATATTACCAGCATAGGCATAGCATAGCATAGCATTTTGATAGGACCAGCATGTTTCCAAGCATTCTTATCTAGGATATAATAAAATAATAATAATAATCCTCTTATTTGTAATAAGCTTGTTTACAAAGTGTACTTATAACAAGAGTTTAAAAAATTGCAATATATCACAAGGTATTTTGTTGTAACATTTAACACAGTATCCCATGAAAGATGTTTGTATTTCAGAGAATCTGAAAAATAGTTGATCTATACCGTCAAATAAGTAACTAAAACAGGCCAAGAGTTTTCTATTCTTGGAATTCGAAACCTAGCAGTTTATCACGATCTAAAGTTTTACTGCCTTCAGCTATCGAACTTTTTTGTCCCTTTTTGTCACGTTAAAATAAAGTTTGACAGAAAGGTACAAACAGTTCGATAGCTAAAATAGGTTTATACAGCAAATGGATATATGTATTATGAATAAGACAGTTAGTCTACATTGCACCTCGAAAATGGTGCGAGATATTTGTTTCTCTGATTTCTTAATATTACTAAAAACTATCGCAACAACCACCAATAGGCGATCGTGCCGCAAACAAGGATTTTATCCTCACGTCAATTACTATTGATTTGACTTAATATTTTGTCGACAGGGAAGAATATGAATTCGTGCCTAAAGTGGTGGAAGCTATTCTATCCATGCCTGAAGGCGCCCACCTTGCTGTAAGGAAGACTTGCATCCTGTTACTGGGCGAACTGTGCGAGTGGATCGAGCGTCACTCGGAGTGCCTGGAGCCCTGTCTGCAGTTCCTCATCAGAGCCCTGCATGACAAGCAGCTGGCGTATGCTGCCGCTATGGCACTACAGGTTGGTAATCTATGTTTGCAGAGTATCTTACACAGCAGCTGATCAGTTCAACGAAAACTGGTAGGATTATTCGTAACAACTAGGTTTTAATACACAGTTTCGTGCGAGTATAATGACTTAAAGGAAACACGATAATTGTCCGTTTTATTTTTCAAATACGGCCATTCCTAGTGCCTATGAACTCTTACTCATTTTTTCAAACCGTCTTCCCTTATGATAACTTTACACCGTGCCGTATGTTGCAAAAATTGCCCCATTTGTTGCTCAACAGTAAAATGCTGCTAATGATCCAGTTCCCGAATAAAAAAAAAACTCAGAGACATGATCGGATCTATGACATTTATATGATACTTTATATACCTCCATATCAAAAAGTCCTAAACGCAAATAGTCCTAATAGCAATACAACATATAATTAAAACGACACTTTAGCTAAAGGTCCTATTATCAAATCATCCTACAAGCATATTGCCCTTATAACAGCCTACAATCAAAAGGACACTTTAGCTAAAGGTCCTATTATCAAATCATCCTACAAGCATATTACCCTAAAAACAAAAGCACGGGAATGGTACAATCATACCACACATAAAATTTTGACTTTCAGAATAATCACATTATTTATCTACTGCTCGAAACTTTAAATATTATAATAATATCAACTTTAAAACTAAAAACTGATCTTAAAATAGTTTTTCTTTTGCGTTATCCAGAAAAAAATTAAAGGAGCGATAGTTACTAGACGACACGGTAATGTGTTTGTAAAGCATAACTTGACAAGCGACTCCAGCAACAGTTGCTCATTAAATCACACACACTGTTCCATTCTCTATCTCCGAAGATAACTCTAGGTCCGGTTAATCTGGCCTCTAAGCATTTCAAAGGAAACTGAAGAGTACAATCAGGCGCCGTACAAAGCAATTGCGGGCTACGAGAAAGCCTTCGACTCCATAGAAATTTGAGTAGTTTTGACCTCAGACACAATGTGGAAAGACATGTCAAAAACATTGGATTCGTGCAGAAGCAACAACAATTATGTACTAATAATTGGGACAAACATAATAGATGGAGAGATTAATTTATTTACCTGAAATATGGTATCTTACAGATTTTATAACACATACACAATAGTTCTTCATATTCCGCCTATTAAATTCGGCATGCAAAGGAGAATGGCGAGATTGCAAGTAATTTGGGACCCATTCATAGGGGTTGCGTATATTATGGAAACTTATGAATAGTTAAAGAACGACATAAGACAAAAAAAAAGGAAATGGTAATTAGGAGAGAGAAGTTGGGAGAAAAAAGAAATGAAAGTTAGCAGGTTATAACCTAAATCAAAGTCAAAGCATTTATTTCAAATAGGCACTAAAAGGCACTTTTGATCGTCAACATTTTCATTTAAATAGGATTGATTGTAGGCGCCCCTTCCAAAAGGTTTCGTATGGAGAAGAAGGGGCAAGAAACTCCACCGTTACTCTTTTAAAATGTTTAACAATATTTTGTGAACATTCATTATATTTTGCGGCGAGCTGGAGGCGCTGTGGTTCGAGGGCAACTTCGAGCCGCGGCGTCCCCACTTACGGAGAGTCTCCAACCCGAGCTGCTGGAGGAGGTAGTAGCAGCCCTCTTCCCGGTGAGAGCGGAGCATGTTCCGCCGCCGATGGCTTTGCCCGCAGCCGCAGGATCTGCAGAGGAGGAGGAGGGTAACGCCATCAGCGTCCCACAGGGGACACAGGCAGAGATGAGGGCGGCCGTGATGCGGCTCCGGGCACAGAATGTGGCTCCGGGGCTCGACGGAATTCACGGCCTGGCTTTGGCCCTCGCTCTGAAGGAGTTGGAGCCCCAACTGAGAGGACTCTACACAGCGTCCCTAGAGCGGGGCCAGTTTCCCAGTCTGTGGAAGATTGGACGTCTGGTCCTGCTCAGGAAGGCGGGGCGCCCTGCCGACTCGCCGTCTGCGTACCGGCCCATAGTGCTGCTCGACGAGGTGGGCAAGCTGTTCGAGCGCATACTCGCAGCCCGCCTCGTCGGCCACTTGTGCAGAGAGGGGCCGGACCTGGACGAGAGCCAGTTCGGCTTTCGGCATGGGCGCTCTACCATCCACGCTGTGTCGAGGGTGAGATTCCTGGCGGAGGAAACAGTGTCCCGGGGCGGGGTGGTGGTGGCGGTGTCCTTGGACATCTCCAACGCCTTCAACACCCTTTTTTTTTTTTTTTTGTTCCCGGGGTGGAAAATCCTCATGGATGTCCTCCGCCCTGGGGCGGGCGGAGGGGTCTGTCAGACTCTTACTGACTAAAAACCACCCCGGTGTTCCATCTCACACCTACGCGGGGGTCGCGGGAACACATAATTCTTCCGCATCCCCGGCTGGTGCCCGCTTGCGCGGGCCCTGTCTCGGGCGGGGGGAGTGACGTGTACTCCCCCCGCAACGTCTGTGAGCGGCGCGCGAGGAACACTACGCGCGCCGCCTTCTCGGGTCCTGATGTTGGGGGGCGACGGATGTCCCCGAATCCGTCGCCCCTGGACCCATTTAGGAGGGCTGGAAGAGGGCGTTGTCCGCCCTCCGCCTGCGCCCGGTGCGCCTGCTGCGGATCGGGAGAGTGGACGAGATCTCTCTCTCCCTTTCTGCAGCCTCCTTCTGCGAGATCACTGTTTCGCAGAAGGAAACCACCGCGTCCCAGGACTCGACGCCGCCGACCATCGCACTCACAACGGCCGGCAGCGACAGGTCACTGCCTACTTCTGAGATGAGGGCACGGCGCGGCTCCTCCCAAGCGACACACTCTGCCAGCGTATGCCACGCCGTGTCCTCCCGGCAGTCGACGCAGTGGTGACACCGAGCGTCCGGCTCCCCGTTTATGCGACACAGGTACTTCCCGAAGCAACCATGCCCCGAGAGCACCTGCGTCGCCCGAAACGACAGGGAGCCGTGCCTCCTCCCGAGCCAGAGGTCGAGCACTGGCCGGACCGCCTCGATGGTGACGAGGCCGGCGGTAGGGCGTGAAAGCCTGTCCCGCCATTCCGCCACCAGGACCTCGTGAAGCTGCGACCGACGCTGCTCCATATGGCGCTGCATCGGCCGCTCGCCCCGCGCCCTCGCTTCCTCGCGCCACCGATAAAGTGACGCGAGCACCTTCGCATCTAGGTCCCATGCGCCTTCAACACCCTGCCCTAGCTGCATACGGGAAGCACTGCGGTACCACCGCGTGCCTCTCTACCTCCGCCGCATCGTTGGGGCTTATCTGGCGGGGAGGTGTGTCACCTACATGGGACGTGATGGCGGAAACCAGCGCCAGGTGTCGTGCGGTGTTCCACAGGGATCGGTCGTGGGACCGCTCCTGTGGAACATCGGGTACGACTGGGTGCTGAGGGGCGAGCTGCCGCCGGGCGCGGGCCTGACGTGTTACGCGGACGACACGCTGGTCACGGCCCGGGGGAGTTCGCACAGGGAGGCAGCGTTGCTCGCGACGGCGGCGGTCTCACTTACGGTGAGCCGCATACGGCGCCTCGGCCTGGAGGTGGCCCTCAACAAGTCGGAGGCCATGGTGTTTCATGGTCTCCAGCGGTCGCCGCCGGCCGGATCACACATTGTGGTCGGGGGGGTCCGGATCACTGTCAAGCCCACCATGAAATATCTGGGATTGGTGCTCGACAGCCGGTGGGACTTCGGGCCCACTTCCGGCGGCTGGTGCCCAAGTTGTTGGGCGCGGCCGGGGCGCTGGCAACGCTGCTTCCCAATCTGGGGGGCCCAAGCGCCGCTTGTAGGCGGCTCTATATGGGGATCGTGCGATACATGGCGCTCTACGGAGCGCCGATCTGGGCGTCTGACCTGACGGCCGGCAGCATAGCTGTTCTGCGAAAGCCGCAGAGAGCAATGGCCGTCAGTCATAAGGGGGTATCGCACGATCTCCTACGAGGCGGCTTGTGCACTGGCCGGATCCCCGCCATGGGACCTGGATGCGAAGGTGCTCGCGTCACTTTATCGGTGGCGTGAGGAAGCGAGGGCGCGGGGCGAGCGGCCGATGCAGCGCCATATGGAGCAGCGTCGGTCGCAGCTTCGCGAGGTCCTGGTGGCGGAATGGCGGGGCAGGCTCTCACGCCCTACCGCCGGCCTCGTCACCATCGAGGCGGTCCGGCCAGTGCTCGACCTCTGGCTCCTTCGGAGTTCGAAGTTTTTTTTTCGAGACCGTTACTTTTGAAATTAAGACGGCGAGATCCTTGAAGGACCAAGGTTAGCGCGGGGATCATCTAAAGAGTGGACTACTGTATTTAAGCCAAGGGTTTAATGACGTGCTTATAACAATAATAAAACTGTACCGGATAAACAGTAATAACGAAACTAAAGTAAGAAGAGTATCGTCCGTCGCGGAGAAGTCAGAAGAAGCGAGAGGCCATCTGGCCGAACCGTTTAGTCGCCGCGACGCGCTAAACTCGCGGCCTGCGCGTGCAGACCATGCGCAATGTGTTGTGTTGGGTTCGATTCCCAACAGTGCCCATTCAACTTTTGGATAGTTCGAATAACAACATTTGAGTCTCGAACGATAGCTCAAGACTTAAAATATTTCGACAAGAGATTCAATTATTGGATGGACACGGTGGAAGATCAAGAACGCCGATAACGGAAACGGTCAGTAGCGAGAAATCAGACGAAGACATTGAAAAGAACAGCAACATTTATCAGAGCAGAGCAGTGACATAGAAAAGAGCCAAGAAACCAGCTGAACCCCGCTTTAAGATTCACCGATGAAGCTCGACTTGAATCAACCCTGCTGTGACGTCGTTAAAAGATGCCCTCCCATAGACAAATATCACCCGCCTCTCCACTAATCCCATGCTTACGTTAGGGTGCATACTCTGTAGGCTCTTAATCCTACCTATACTAAGAGCACGTCTTGCCAACCATTACAGTACGCCTCGGTCTATTCCTTGATATGCAATGGTCTTTGTAGCACCATGATGTATGAGGCTTCAGGGGCTAGTGCAAATCTTGGGGTTCATCCAATAAATCGAGTCTGGTCAAACCATGCTGGGGTTGGTGCATTTCATTCATTCACATACCACAAATAGGTAAAAATAATTTAAAATAAGCAAAGACAAATAAATCAATCACGTGAGGTACATTGTGCTCACATATATACAAACATTGCGAAAGTATATGATTTTCCTAAAATATTAACTAGGAATAAGTCAGTGAGTGACTAAAGTAAAATAACAAATTATACAATACAATAAGCAACTAGTATGATTTTGTCTAGCCTCTAGATTGTCCTATGGAGCAGGACCAGCATGTTTCCAAGCATTCTTATCTAGGATATAATCCTCCAATTTGTAATATGCTTGTTTACGAAGTTTACTTTTAACATGATTTTTAAACTTTATTTCATTTAATTGCAATATAACACGAGGTATTTTGTTGTGACATTTAACACAGTACCCGATAGAAGTTGTATGTACTTAAAAAATGGTTGATCTATTTTATTTTTATTTCTAGTGTTAATATTATGTCTATCTCTTATTTTATTAAAAAGATGCAAATTTTTACTTACATACATAATATTTTCATAAATAAACTGGCAAGGTACCATCATCATATTAATCTTCTTAAATAGTTCCCAAAGAGATTCGCGGCGACGTAGATTGTAAATGGCTCTGACAGCTCTATTTTGCAAAATAAAAATGTATTCATCACTACATTATGCAAAGGGAACCTGGGGACCAGGGATGGCTGGTAACTATAGGTATACTTAATGCTGGTTTTCGTCTTTAATCAAATTCGTATCACTTCTACTTTGTCGCCTATTTGATGATTCATAAAACTGCTAGCATGCGTCTGTAGGGATAAGGGAACTCTAATTACCTTTAATATCGTAACTATTCAAAATTGTTAGGCTAGCATTACTTATGCAAAAACTAGATTGTAGGCGGATTAAACAAAGCTGAAAGAAGCAGGTATCAGATAAAGAAGTTTTGACAGCATCATCCTCCTGCCCGTGCTTTCATTTATGGTTTGTCATATAAAACAATCTCTTTTATTTACATTATAATTACTTATAAAATATTCAAGACATACAATTTTTGTACATAATTATTTTCCTTTTATTTTCTTATTCAATCATGTATCCTGTACGTGTAATAAGACTTGCTACCTATATGCCTTTAGATTGAATTCGCGTGCATAGCATGGCATTGGTGGTTGCCAACAAATGTCCCTTCTAGAGCAGTCTCATGTCGGCAAACTTCTATAGCAACTGCCTGCTTCCCAGCACAATAAACCCCATATCCTCAGTGCTGCATACATGTCACCGCGAACTCATGAAGTAATATACACACATTACTTAGACATTCTGCAAGACTTAGCTATTGATCCTACTACTGACTCTTACTTTATTATCGGTGATTTTAACCTACCTGACATTGACTGGTTGGACCGTAGGAATCATTCAATCGCACAAGTTTCGAACACAATCGGACGAATATTGTTGAATTTTATTAATTTAATTGGTGGCTCACAATTCAATATTACCAAAAACAAATTGGGTCGAACACTAGACTTGTTTATCTCAAATGTTGACTGCCAGTCGTATCTTGCAATGCTCTGCTCGACCCCGATGGTCATCATCCAGTTTTCTCTATATTGACTTGTCTGAATACGCATTACACTCCGCTAAAACACCGCTCGGTCCCTAGACATAACTTTCATAAAGCTAATTACGATAATATAATTTTTGACTTGAGTCAAATTAACTGGAACTTGGTTCTATCTCACCTTGACTGTGATCAAGCTGTTAACGTCTTCTATGAGACATTATACTGTATTATCAAGTCACATGTTCCGCTGACTAGGATAAGAAACTCAAGTTTTCCTGTCTGGTTTACCCCCTCTCTCATAAGAATATTTAGAACAAAAGAACGGGCTTGGATAAGATGGAAGAAGTACAGTAATCAACCTGATTACTTTAATTTTTCCGTAAGCTTTTCCACGTTATTTAAATGTTATCGGATGTACATTGATTCGGTCGAAGACAGCATTCCTAAGAATATAAAGCATTTCTGGTCCTACATCTCATCTAGAAAAGGAAAAGCTAACTATCCGCTAGTATGTATTTCAGGAATGTTTCATCAGATGACTCCACAGACATCTGCAATCTATTTTCATCTTTCTTTTCTTCTGTCTACGAACCCTCTACTTTGGACCCTGTCAAATGGCAAACATCTGGGCGCAAATAGCTCGTCTTGCAAAGCCAAAATCTGTCTATCCACGGAGGTTTTACGCGCGGCTTTAAAATCTTTAGATTCCTCTAAAGGGGCCGGACCTGACGGCTTACCACCCAGCTTTTTCATAAGAACATGTACTGCATTACATATTATTTTTAATAAATGTTTGCTTGCGGGTGATTCCTGCAATTTGGAAACGTGCGTTTAACCCCTGTTTATAAGACTGGTGACAAGAACAATGTAGAGAATTATCGTCCCATCTCTATCCTCTCTACTTTGTCTAAGGTTTTTCAGAGTCTTGTGCATGGCGCCGTGTACCCTCACATTCATCAGCTTATTTTACCCGAGCAACACGGTTACGTTAAACGTCGTTCAACCGCAACGTATCTGTTAGTATTTACAAACTACTTGATTGAGCAATTGGATCAAAATGTTCAAGTGGACGCCGTGTACACGGACTTTCAAAAGGTTTTCGATAAAAAAATAAAACAAAAGTCATTTATTCAAATTAGGCTGAGAATCAGCACTTTTCGAACGTCAAAATTACATAAGACAGTCCCCCAAAACGCCCGCCCTTCACCACTTCCTAGTGCTTTAGCTGGGAAGAAGAAGTGACGCAACAAACTCCCCAGCAGTACAGCTGTCTGTTCGGTTAGAAGAACTGGATTCTAAACAATTGTAAGTAATTACCAAAACATTAAATTAATTGCCATACGTCAGCTAGCCACGCCAATACCAAAACAAAGAAAAAAAAAATTGAACGTAAATAAAACTTAATACATAAATAAACAATAATAAAACCATAGACAGCAAGACGACCAGTCACCACAAGCAGCACCCGTTCACGAGCATAACGCAAAGATCAGCCATTTCCCCCCTCGCCATATTTGAGGGAAGGAGGAAAACCGACCCTCGACGCTACCGCAAGCAGTGACATCCAAGGGAGTTAAGTTATTCGAAGGGGGGTGCGCGTGCCTCAACTGTTCCATACAAGACTAATGCTGGGGAACGTGCGCCGCTTCGTCGCCTTGTTGATTCTTACAACACACATTTTATAGAATTGGGATGATGACTACTATTGAAAATGTTCGTAAAACTAATGTAATTTCAATTAACAGTTGATGCACGCGCACCCCCCTTTGAATAACACTTTTGGGTACCTTGTAACACAATTTGTTTGTAAGGTCAATACAGTCAAATTTGTAATTGCATATTGCATGTCGTGCAGTGTCATGACCTAGATCCCAAATCCAGAACGCCATACCGTTCCATAGCTGCACGTAAGGCATAGTAAAAATGAGATAATCGAAAAAATCTGTTAAATCGGATGTAAATATGAGGAAGATACACGCTTTAAAAGTTTTTGGAGGGGATTATTTCTGTCCTTGTCGCGCGGTACGGACAATGTACGGCACTAGTATGAAGTTACTTTGTCGTGACGTCACTTCTACGATAATGCTGTCCTAGTCTAACACTCATTTTAAAACGTTTATAACTTGGCAGTTTTTTATGCTTTTACACTTTTTTAACACTATTTGCACTAGTTGGAAATAAAAATTACTTAGAGATAAAAAAAAAATTGTCATCATCCCCATTAGATATATTTTGTCTATCTAAACAGTTATTTAGGAAAATGACTTTGGATATTTTGTCTAGCGAGTAGTTTAATTTGAAGTCAGTAGTAATAAAACAATAACTCAGCAATATTGTGACAGCGACTATTGTTTTATTGTTTAATTTTCATTTATATGTTTTTTATCACTTGTCTTCAGCACTTATTTTAACCTTTTGCTAAAACGTGGACAATGGTACGTGTTTGTTAAAACTTTGTTTAGGTAGTTCTCTGTATTTTGTAGCATGTAACTGTTTTCGTCCCTAATAAATAAATAAATAGCAAACATTCCGTGGGCTCTTAAGTGCTCCCCTACATATATTATGATATTCCTTGCCTTATTTGATATGACAATTTAGGGAACTGAATATTTCTTCAATTATTTGGATTACTTCATTTACACTTGTGCGTTTCACACATCTCTGTACTCTTTAACTATCTGATCACTGTCGTCAGACAAACGATGTCTCCGTAATCGAGCAATGCGCAATTGACAACAAACACAACGCATTTTAAGCTGACGAAATCCAAATCACTTGCAACTCATTATCCAGAAGTAAATGCTGTTGTCTAGGTTGGTGTGCAGAATAGTCAGTCCAAAGGTAAAGACAAGTAGCAAGTCGTCAAGAATCCACAAAATCGCAAAATAGCATAACAATCCGTTGAACACAACAATGACATTTGACATGACAATTTAACACAGACGTTCCATTTTCCGTTTCATGTTTTCAATACCATAAAGAACACAAAATAATTTATATATTTTTATGTACGGTCTGTTTACATTGTAGGTACTTTTCATGTTTCATTGTATATGGTTTTAGTTTATTTATCAAGATAGAAACGAAATCGTACTTATGTGTAAGAAGGTAAATCATAAGTGTAGATTTGAATGTATTAATGTAATTCTCGAAAAACGTTCTGTTCGGAAACTGCACGATGACTTATTTTTTTATAAAATAAAATCGTTATTAACTTTTAATTCCCATCGCCTAGTAACTCAATATTTTTTATAGAGAACTCTTTTATACTTGTTTTTATAATTAATATAAACTTGCCCGTGAACGGTGCTCCGTTAATTTTTAAATTGCGTGGGTCCAACCTTGCCATCCTTCTTTTGTGACAATATTAATCATTCTAATTCAATCAATTTAAACAAAATAATTAAATTCTCATGTCAAAAAAAAGTACTTAATCAAGCATTGTCTACATATCAAATTAGAAATATAATAAAATTACAAATTGTCCATTATGTCAAGTTTCAAATGACAACCAAGGAAATCACAAATGTCTGCGGTACGTTATTAAATATCTTTATTGCCATTCGACTTGTATTTTATGTCAGTACGCAGTTCTACATTAAGCATTACCAATTTTGTTGGATCCCTTGAGATTTCGCCCACCTTATAAACATTGACGCTATCGGCTTTACTGAATAGGTGAGGATGTTTCTTTACAAATACTCCCATTTCCATTATGTATAATCATGCTTATGTTAATAATTATATTATTTAAAAAAAATAGATCTGCATGATTCTAATGGGTCCAAACACGGCTCGTAAACACTTTTTTTGCACAATAAATGCCTTATTGCTGTCAGTGGAATTACCCCATAAGATTAAGCCGTATCTTAGCACAGATGAGCCATATCCACGATAAGCCAATAGAGCGGCATTACGTCCAACAGTTTTCCTGAGATTTCTTAGTGCAAATGCAAAGCTGTTTAGCCTATTACATATATTTTCAATAGGTTTTTGTCCAATTACTATGTCAAAAAAAATCGTATGTTCAACTTCTTCAATTTCATTATCACCTCCAATAATTTTCATTGCTTCATTTATCATTTTGTAATTAGATAAATTCATATATTTTGTTTTGGAAACACTTACACATAAATAATTTTGTTCAAGCCATCTACGGCAGCATTTATTTTATCCTCAAATTGTTAATTTTAAATATCTTTATTTATTGTCAATGGATGTGTCTGCAAACAACATGTACTTATTCTTCGTCACTGTTGGCAAATCATTTATGCATAGAAGAAAAAGTAATGGCCCAAAAATACTACTTGAGGCACGCCATATGTATTGGTCCTGTATTGAGATTTATACTTTATCACTTCTCTGTCTTAATTAACGCCTAAGATATTATAAAATAAAAGGTATAGCACTCTTTCTAAAAGAAAAAACAAGTAAACGGAATCAGTGTTTATTTGTGAAAGTTACGTCAGAACCATGGGGTCTCAACTCGAACAACTTAAAATTAGTCTTAAAAATAAATCATAGATGGCAGCATAAGTTGCCATTATGAAATTAACCATCACAAAAAAACGCAGAATTTTGGCTGGAAGTAAGATTAATTAAAATCCAAACTTCCTTGTTTAGTGCTGATTTATTGATTTACACTCTTATTGCACGTATTTTCAACGAAAAACATGAATAAAGCCGTTAAATTCAATTCGAACCAGTTTAATGATAAAAATACCATCTGTTAATAAGAATCATGCCCACTTTCCATACATTGATTGACCTGTCACATGATTCGTTTTACAGGTCGCGTCTACCTACAACTAGTGTTGTCTATTTACAATTATTATTTATATTAACACAATATCATATCATCTTTTCATTTAGAGGCCAGGGAAAAATACTATTAAGTAAAGAGGTTTTTGAGGTTATACAGCTGTCAGATAAGGTTTGACAGCTGTTTAGCCTCAAAAACTATACTATTATGATGTTTAACATCAAATTGTTTCATAGTTAGTCGCTGAGAGAGTTTCGATTACTCTGAAATAAATCCCTCTTCAATGTAATTAAACATCAATAACAAATCGGCATGAGGCCGCAAACAGCAGTTATATTCTCGTAATATCCCGCCGATACTGAGACTTCACATGTGATGATAGGCCATCCTTGTTTTCTACACTACATTTTGTGCAAGTTAGAGCAATCTATGATACCAGCCTATTACTATCCCACTGCTGGGCAAAGGACTCAACTCATACAGAGAAGGCACGAGCATTAATCACCAGGATTGGTCAAGTCGGGGTGGCGATGTCTGACTTTTATTGAGATTGGTACGTGCCCGGATTTGAACTCACAGCCTCGTGCATAAAAAGCGAAATGTCAAACAAATGACAGCCTGTGATAGAGTTCGTTTAAGTAGTATAAATTGTAGTCTATGGTTTTATGCGTAACCTGTCAGCTGTACACTTATTTTTCTTTCCACACTTTGTGTGGGACATATAAAACATAAAAAAAATCATAGCTGTTCATTAAATAATAAGTAAATTAAAAAATAAATACCAATTGGTTATTAGAAACATTCAATAACCACATGACGAACGAACAAGTTTTTCGTATTATGTGAAACGGAACGTGTGTAAAACACACGAAAGTCTATTTTGAATGATATACATAGTAACATTGCTTTTTTTCTTGGCTTTATTTGAAAATTCAAATAAGTGATACGCAATAAGCAAAAAAAATGCAATTTTTTTAGATATTTTACATCACTAGACGCATTCGAAAATTTTCAGGTCAAGACTGAACATGATTCTTTAAAAGAAATCTAATAACATGTTTTCCTGAACCTGGAACCTAAAAACTTAATAAAAAGGGATTGCTCGAAACGTCTCTGGTAAGAAGTGAGTCGCTGATGCTGCCATCTGTTAAAAATTTGGACGAATTGAAGTAGCCAGCTCAATAGCCAGACTTTATCTGGCTATTGAGCTGGCTACTTCAATTCGTAGGAGGGAGGTGCCATTTCGTTGTATGGGATTGGTATCTGTATGAAGTATTAAATTATCTGTGACCAGAACACAAAAAAAGAGTTTTTCTTAATTCGTCAGTACACGTACAAGTATAGTACCGGACCAATTGAGAAAAACTTTTTTTTTAAATTGACTTTTTTATATCAACGGTTTCAAAGACCTTTCAAATAAATTATTATGACCCATGAAGATAAAAACCGATACAAATTTTTCAGTATTACTGTACTTCCCAAATGGGGTCCTTTTGTTTTAAGGATCATTTGCTTGTAGGGCGATTTGCTAATAGGACATAGGCTAAAGTGTCGTTTTGATTTATGGTCGTTTTGCTATTAGGACAGTGGTGGCCCAGTGGAAAGTTACGAGTTGTTGGTCGTAGGGTCGAACCGAGACAGGCGCTTTACTTTGTACAAATTATTTCATGACCACTGCTCTCAAAAAGGTGAAGGAAAACTTCATAAAACTGGCATGTCCTAGAACCAAAAGTTCGAATACATGTGACGTCTGCCAACACGCATTGGGCCCGCGTGGTGGAATACGGCCCACTCTCTCTCACAGAGAGGAGGCTTGAGTCCTAGCAGTGGGAACGTAAGAGGCTGATTATGATATATTTTTGAATAATGTTTTAAGTAACCCCGCTCCCTACATGGTCACACGCCTGTCCCCAGAACATCTGCCGCGCGTGCCGTGCGCAGGCGTCGGGTCACGTGGGAGTGCTGCTGCGGGCGGGTGCGGCGGCCGAGCAGCTCGCGCTCTCGCCGCACGCGTCCGCCGCGCTCATGCGCGCGCTCGCGTCCGCTATAGGCCGCCTGCCCAACGAGCAGGTAAGCTAACAGCCTGCTGCGGCGGCCGAGCAGCTCGCGCTCTCGCCGCACGCGTCCGCCGCGCTCATGCGCGCGCTCGCGTCCGCTATAGGCCGCCTGCCCAACGAGCAGGTAAGCTAACAGCCTGCTGCGGCGGCCGAGCAGCTCGCGCTCTCGCCGCACGCGTCCGCCGCGCTCATGCGCGCGCTCGCGTCCGCTATAGGCCGCCTGCCCAACGAGCAGGTAAGCTAACAGCCTGCTGCGGCGGCCGAGCAGCTCGCGCTCTCGCCGCACGCGTCCGCCGCGCTCATGCGCGCGCTCGCGTCCGCTATAGGCCGCCTGCCCAACGAGCAGGTAAGCTAACAGCCTGCTGCGGCGGCCGAGCAGCTCGCGCTCTCGCCGCACGCGTCCGCCGCGCTCATGCGCGCGCTCGCGTCCGCTATAGGCCGCCTGCCCAACGAGCAGGTAAGCTAACAGCCTGCTGCGGCGGCCGAGCAGCTCGCGCTCTCGCCGCACGCGTCCGCCGCGCTCATGCGCGCGCTCGCGTCCGCTATAGGCCGCCTGCCCAACGAGCAGGTAAGCTAACAGCCTGCTGCGGCGGCCGAGCAGCTCGCGCTCTCGCCGCACGCGTCCGCCGCGCTCATGCGCGCGCTCGCGTCCGCTATAGGCCGCCTGCCCAACGAGCAGGTAAGCTAACAGCCTGCTGCGGCGGCCGAGCAGCTCGCGCTCTCGCCGCACGCGTCCGCCGCGCTCATGCGCGCGCTCGCGTCCGCTATAGGCCGCCTGCCCAACGAGCAGGTAAGCTAACAGCCTGCTGCGGCGGCCGAGCAGCTCGCGCTCTCGCCGCACGCGTCCGCCGCGCTCATGCGCGCGCTCGCGTCCGCTATAGGCCGCCTGCCCAACGAGCAGGTAAGCTAACAGCCTGCTGCGGCGGCCGAGCAGCTCGCGCTCTCGCCGCACGCGTCCGCCGCGCTCATGCGCGCGCTCGCGTCCGCTATAGGCCGCCTGCCCAACGAGCAGGTAAGCTAACAGCCTGCTGCGGCGGCCGAGCAGCTCGCGCTCTCGCCGCACGCGTCCGCCGCGCTCATGCGCGCGCTCGCGTCCGCTATAGGCCGCCTGCCCAACGAGCAGGTAAGCTAACAGCCTGCTGCGGCGGCCGAGCAGCTCGCGCTCTCGCCGCACGCGTCCGCCGCGCTCATGCGCGCGCTCGCGTCCGCTATAGGCCGCCTGCCCAACGAGCAGGTAAGCTAACAGCCTGCTGCGGCGGCCGAGCAGCTCGCGCTCTCGCCGCACGCGTCCGCCGCGCTCATGCGCGCGCTCGCGTCCGCTATAGGCCGCCTGCCCAACGAGCAGGTAAGCTAACAGCCTGCTGCGGCGGCCGAGCAGCTCGCGCTCTCGCCGCACGCGTCCGCCGCGCTCATGCGCGCGCTCGCGTCCGCTATAGGCCGCCTGCCCAACGAGCAG
The DNA here is from genome assembly GCA_963555695.1 of Dasypolia templi. Taxonomy (NCBI): domain Eukaryota; kingdom Metazoa; phylum Arthropoda; class Insecta; order Lepidoptera; family Noctuidae; genus Dasypolia; species Dasypolia templi. The sequence goes on along the minus strand of OY743137.1, from coordinate 1,920,851 downwards.
GTAAGCTAACAGCCTGCTGCGGCGGCCGAGCAGCTCGCGCTCTCGCCGCACGCGTCCGCCGCGCTCATGCGCGCGCTCGCGTCCGCTATAGGCCGCCTGCCCAACGAGCAGGTAAGCTAACAGCCTGAATTACTTTGACACGTGATAAAGTGCTAGAAGGATAATTTATTTTGGCGTTTAAATCACGTTGACCTGCTGTTGAAAAACAAGATTGTGACGTTGGTTCCGATCTTGTCCACGCGTTAAAAGATCCTTGTACAGGTACAATTTGGACTTGGTTGCCTCAGAGTGGGTTACAAATGGAATGATGTCTGAGCACTCCATTTGTTCCTCATCCTGTAGGGGACATATAAAAATGAAAACATTAATTTGTGCAACAACAGACTAAATTTGGTTAGTGCTGCGAGTGTTGATTTTGAATCCTGAATAAGCGAAGTATGCTACTATGTTAAAGACACGAGATGCAAGTAATTATGGTCTAGTGTAACACATACAGGGTGTCCCGTAAGTCGACGTCAAGCTGGAATCGGGTGATAGTCCTAATCATAATAGTTACTAGGAAAAAAAAAACTAAGTCTTGATTTTTTTAAATTATAGGCATTTCTTTTTTTTTTGAGAAAATGTACACCTGTGATGGTTTTTTAGCTCCTGTTGCTACAAATCTTAACTTTTCAATTTTATTTTTCTTATTTAATCCCGAATAGTGCTAATCTAACCTATTACTTAGAATTCTAAGTCAACTGCTCCAATTTGGAAGAAAGTGTCACATTATGCCGTACAATGAATAGACAATTAATATTTCGTCCAACTTTAACGGACCGTACTGAAAAAAAAAGTACTACGCCAGGTTGGCAAGTAGCACGAAAAGTTGACGCATTTTATAAGGATTCTAAAATATAATAATACTTGCTACATTATTTCTTTGATTACGGGGAAAAAAAATCCTTCAAGAAACCCAGTTTCGAAAAAAAAAATCCTAACCTACTAAAAATTATTCTAATGGGTTCAAAGCTTGCCTAAGACCGAGTGAGACGGAGAGTCATTCATGAAATCTGAGTGAGACAGGTAGTGACGCTTTCAAGTCAGAGATGCTAACTTTTTGTTAAATTTAGGACAAATTTTCCTTACGTTTAAAATTAAACACCAATTAGATGCAAATATTTATTATTTACAAAAGATGTTCAAACTGCCTTCCTTCAACTGCAATACAAGCTCGACATCTTCTTAAAAAAGATCGGATTATCACACGGGCAAATCTTCCGTTGTTGACAAATTCAGCTGCTTCCGTAATTCTTTGCCGAAGCTCAGCTACATTTTCGATTGACTTAAAGTAAACTTTCTCTTTCACTGCTCCCCAGTAAAAAAAATCTAATGGATTTAAGTCCGGTGAACGGGCTGGCCACGAGATCGTACCAGACCGACCTATCCATCTGCCCGGATATTCTTCATTGAGAAATGCTCTAACTGAGCGGGCATAGTGCGCTGGGCAGCCATCTTGTTGATACCACATCTCTCTGTAAATACTGAGTCGCACGTCTTCCAGTAAACTAGGTAAACTGTTTTGTAAAAAATCTAAATAAACTTCAGCAGTCAAGATCTCTGGCAACTCAAAAGGTCGTCTTTAAAATTCCGGTTCACATGTTTATTTTAAAACTATACTGAGATCTATCTTGTCTCATTAAATTCGGATTCTCTACGTGCCACTCGTGTAAGTTGTGTAGGTTCATGTAACCGTCTTTTTTAAATGTCGATTCATCCGACCACAAAATGTTCTCTAAGAATCGCGAATCTCCCGGTGTCTTTGTAGCATCGTTTGACAAAACGCAACCCGAAGTTGATAATCCTGAGGATGCAGGGTTTGTACTCGCTGTACATGGTATGGGTGAAGCTCACGTTTTTGTAAAATTCGGTGAGCTATAGTTTTGGGCACTCCTGTGCTTTGCTGGATTGCACGTACCGAAATACTTGGATCTTCTTCAACTGCTTGAAGTACTACGTCCTCGTAAGGCAAGGAACTTCTTCCTTCACCATGTGGTCGGTTTGGAAGTATTCCTTCTGTGGAGAGTAGACGGTACACATTTGTAAAAACTCGGTCATCTGGATAACGATCAGCATTTGGGTGCCTCTCGCGATACAGTCTAGCCGCAGCACTAGCATTCCCTCTGCATTCGCCATAAATAAAGTGCATGTTGGCATATTCCTGAGTGGTGTACACAGGCATGGTGGCACTACACAATCACACTATAGTCCAGGAGAAAGCAAAGGTCGTTGTAAAGAGATCGAAACTGTCCAAATCACAACCAAACAAACAAGTCCAATAAACGAAGCAAAAAGTCGAAAGTACGAAATAACACGAACGAATACGGAAAGATGCGTAGTAAACGAAGGAGCGTAACGTACTGATCTGTATTGCGTGTGCCAATATTAAAAAAGTGGCGTCACTATCTATCTCGCTCACACTTCATAAAATGACTTTCTCTGTATCTGACTCATTAGCGTCACTATCTGTCTCACTCACCCATTAGAATATTTGACTCGAAAGCGTCACTACCTGTCTCACTCATACTTCATGAATGACTTTCCGTCTCACTCGGTCTTAGGCAAGCTTTGAACGCACTAGAATAATTTTTAGTAGGTAAAGAATTTTTTTTCGAAACTGGGTTTCTTGAAGGATTTTTTTTCCCCGTAATCAAAGAAATAATGTAGCAAGTATTATACCATTTTAGAATCCTTATTAAATGCGTCAACTTTTAGTGCTTCTTGCCAACCTGGCGTAGTACTTTTTGTTTTCAGTACGGTCCGTTAAAGTTGGACGAAATATTAATTGTCTATTCATTGTACGGCATATTGTGACACTTTCTTCCAAGCTGGAGCAGTTGACTTAGAATTCTAAGTAATAGGTTAGATTAGCACTATTCGGGATTAAATAAGAAAAATAAAATTGAAAAGTTAAGATTTGTAGCAACAGGAGCTAAAAAACCATCACAGGTGTACATTTTCTCAAAAAAAAAAGAAATGCCTATAATTTAAAAAATTCAAGACTTTGTTTTTTTTTTTTTTTCTAGTAACTATTATGATTAGGACTATCACCCGATTCCGGCTTGACGTCGACTTACGGGACACCCTGTATAACTTTTCACCTCAGCAGCAAGAACCTAAGGTGAAAAATTTAACGAAGTTAAAATTAAACCTCATGTATATTAGTAAAATAAGCAATAACAAAAAAAAATACATTCAAAACATCAGATAATTTGCAATAATACGGTAATAATTTGTATCCGAACGTTTTATTGTTTGTGTCATCTAGGCATGTAATTTAAAAATCGAACTTCGAATCGACTTGTTTTTATCTGTTGTTGTTCAATTCTTTCGAATTTTGTGAGTAGACCCGGCACTGTTCCCGGCATTTAAAAATAAAATATTAAAAAGTTACTTTGTCATGCGCTCGCAGCAAAATTTAATTTTGTTCAATGTTTTAAACAGCAAAACCTGTTTGTTTGAGGTGCTGAGGTGAAATAGTTATTTGTTTTACTTAAGGGTAATAGTGTTTTTTGCCGTGAGTGCTTGGATTGAAACCTGAGCTAGTGAAGGTTTCAAATCACGAAAAGCTAAAAACTTTTACCCATAAGTGAAACACAACAATTTTCACCACACTACGAGGAACTTGCAAAAAAGAAAGAAAACAAGCAATACATATAGAATCTGTTTATTAAAATGAATTAAAAAGCGGATATTTTCGGTTCTGAATAACCAGGTATTTTCGGTTGACAGGTTTTGAACGTTCTGTGGGTAAAAATTGCAAATAATAGGTAGTGTGGTGAAAAATATATTTTTATAGGGCAATGACAATTTAACCCAATTTTTACATAAATCTTTCCAAAAATTGTGTTTAACTAGTTGTATTTTTGTTTGTACTCGTATTTAAATAAAAAGATATAAGTCAAGCCAAATGGGTGTGAAGTCAAAAAACTGAAAGCGTGTTTTCATATTTAACTTATAATGATTACCATAACAAGTTGTGATTTTAAAACCTTTTCACTTTCCTTCATTGGTATCTCTAACGACATAAACGACTCTGCCAATTTGTTTTGACTCCATTACTAAACACGTCAACTCCAGCAAAAACCTAACAAAAAAAATTGACTCTTAATTTGTTTTGTTCCTCTAGCTAAACCGTCTCCATAACATATCTACTTCTAGCTAACAGTCGCTATGCGCGAGGCCGTCGCCGTTCAGATTGGGGGCTTGTCAGACCTCATGAAGTCTAACGTGGAGATCTGTAAGGGGACGTCGACTGACCCTGCCGTCTGGTTGGATCGCGTGGCGGCCTTGTTCAGGGACGTCGATGTGCAGAGTGGTCAGATCACTGAGTCGCATCCGTGTGTACCGGCTTTGAGTGATGCTTGGCCTGTGCTGCAAGATGCGTTGGACAAGTGAGTATGGTGGTTGATTTGTGGCAAAGAAAATAAACATCAAGTTTCTAGCAACTGGTCTAGGTTACCGGGTTACTGGTTAGGTTAGGGTAGGTGGCTTGGCGGGACAGGCTTTCACGCCCTACCGCCGGCCTCGTCACCGTCGAGGCGGTCCGGCCAGTGCTCGACCTCTGGCTCGGGAAGAGGCACGGCTCCCTGTCGTTTCGGGCGACGCAGGTGCTCTCGGGGCATGGTTGCTTCGGGAAGTACCTGTGTCGCATAAACAGGGAGCCGGACGCTCGGTGTCACCACTGCGTCGACTGCCGGGAGGACACGGCGTGGCACACGCTGGCAGAGTGTGTCGCTTGGGAGGAGCCGCGCCGTGCCCTCATCTCTGAAGTAGGGAGTGATCCGTCGCTGCCGACCGTAGTGAGTTCGATGGTCGGCAGCGTCGAGTCCTGGGACGCGGTGGTTTCCTTCTGCGAGACGGTGATCTCGCAGAAGGAGGCTGCGGAAAGGGAGATAGAGATCTCGCCTCTCGACCCGGCCCGCAGCAGACGCACCGGGCGTCGGAGGAGGGCGGACAACGCCCTCTTCCGGCAACCCTAAATGGGTCCAGGGGCGACGGATTCGGGGACATCCGTCGCCTCCCAACATCCGACGACCCGAGAAGGCGGCGCGCGTAGTGTTGCTCGCGCGCCGACCAGAGACGTTGCGGGGGGAGTACACCTCACTCCCCCCGCCCGAGACGGGGCCCGCGCAAGCGTGCAGGCACCAGCCGGGGATGCGGAAGAATTAAGTGTTCCCGCGACCCCGGCGTTGGTGAGTGATGGAACACCGGGTTGGTTTTTAGTCGGTAGAGTCCGACAGACCCCCCCGCCCTCCCCGGGGCTGAGGACATCCATGAGGATTTTCCAAGCCGAAACCAAAAAAAAGGTGGCTAGGTTAACTTGGTGTAGGTTTGCTGGAAAATTTGATGTTTATTTTTTGTTAATCAGAATGGTTGGTTGGAATGGTTTCATGAGGGCTGCAATCTGTCCCGATATATCGGGACTGTCACCGTTATTGAATCTTGTATCCCTCTTCAATACACAAAAATATCCCGGTATGGTACAAATCGTAATAGCAGGAGTGAGGGAAGGGACCACATCGCCCGTCAGTCAGTTCCCTGCCGCCCTGTGCGCGTGCGCATGTTCTTTTTCTGCATATTTTTACTAGCACGTGGTGCCGGTAGTGCATAATAATAATATTGAAAATACAATTTGATACCTTCTTGAATAAGGTGTGATAATTTTGGGCGACATATGCAATGAACAAAATATGTACATCAGAAAAACTTTTTATAGTCTTAACGTGCAAAGTAAATCCATCAAGTGGAAGAGAGAAAGATTTACTTTTTTAATAGAAAATGCCCAATGCTTAAACTATGTCAAAATTTGCATGCAATTCCAGCCCACAACACACAGTGAAAAGTGTGTGTTTCTTTAAGTCGATATTACAGTGTGATACAAGTGGCTCTTTTAGTCATTACCCCCGAGGCGGTTTTATTCGTGCGAGCCTTAGGCTAGCGCGATAAGGGTGCCGAGTGGGTAATTAATGATCAATGCACACGCGTGTCACACGACGTTTTTCAACACACTTGCGAGGAAAAAAAACAGACTCGTGTTGTTATTATCTTTAATTATTGAAAAAATTAGTGAAAGCACAATTCTCAAAATGGTACCGAACAGTTTTTGTTGGCATTGTTACAGTTTGTTTTGTGGTATTGGTAAACGTTGTTTTCATTTTCTTGGGTATATGTCGGAGATGATAAAAATATTCATTGTATTTAGACATAAAAACTCTTTACGGATATGAAAGAAAAACATAAAGTTAAATATAAAACACGAGTGCGGTAATGTAAAGTAAAAAGCACGCGTGTTTAATACACTGCATTTTGAACCTAAAAGCGGTGTAATAAGAGCCACTTTATGAGCAATTGTGTTGAAAACTATAATATGACTTGCATAAAGTTTTACAATACTATTAAAGCGAATATAGTATATAATATAATAGCCCTGCAAAAAAAAAGTCCTCAGAAAAGTATAATATGCCAAGTTCATCTTCCGCCAGTTCCTCTACAACTATGTAAAATACGTGTATTATCTTAACGAGCTTCTATCCACGACTGCGTACACAATCCCACATAAAGAAATGACACCAACCTAACTCTGGCTATTGGGGTGGCAATTTTACTTCATCAAATTGTTCAACAGATGGCAGCATCTGCGACTCACTAATTGCCAAAGACTGTAGTTTTACAACGCCATCTAGGAGTTCACCTACTTTTAAAACGTTTCGTGCAATCCTTTTTGTATAAAGTTTAATAGTTTCGTTCGTGTTTTTCTTGAAATTCCGTGCATTATGAGTGTAAATAGATAAATCACCATTAATCAAAAAAGTTTTTATTTTTATCAATCTTTCTTCAGCCGAAGTTCTGCCGTTTAAAGGTTTTTATTGATTGTTAATTTCATAATGGTTACCGATGCTGCCATCTATGATTTTTTTTCAAAACTAATTATAATTTGTTCGAGTTGAGAGATGGGCTCTACATCAAAAACTTACAAACAAACTAATTTTACCTCTTTACAGTATTAGTACACATTATCTGAATAAGCGAATAAATATTTGCCTTGTCTTTTTGTTTCTTTTCATTACTCGCCATTCCAGCCAGCCAGAGCGTCTCGACGATACACTAGGGTATCACAGATAATATAATACTACGTACAGATACCCAATCCCATACAAAGAAATTAAACCTCCCTAAGTCTAGCAATTGAGCTGGCAATATGTATTCGTAAATTTTTCAACAGAAGGCAGCATAAGCGACTCACTAATTGCCAGAGACTGTAGTTTTACAACACCATCTAGAAGTCGACCTACTTTTAAAACGTTTCATGCAATCCTTTTATATAAGGTGTATCTATTCATACACGAAATATTTTAAGAGGGACCTCTATAGGTCGTTTAGAAGCTATAGAAACGAAAAAGATTTTTTTATGTAAATGTTTTTTTTATTTTACGTAATTATCATAATTTAAAACTGCTTGAGATGTTTTGCATAAAACCGGCCTGCTCTATGAATCAAAGACGCGGCGGCGGGGAGAGGCGCGGGCGCGGTGCCTTGCCGCGGAGCGCGTGCCGTCTCTCTGTTTAACATATCACTGGTGAACTGTAATGAACATTCGACAATACACCTCTGCCTATCTCTACGGGGAATGCAGGCGTGATGATGTTCACAATAAACCAACTTAGGTAGACTTCGTAACTCGACCTCGTCTTATTTTGATAACACTGATAACAGAGTTATCGCTTACAATAAAAATAAATGTGAATTTAAAATACAAAACGACCTAAATCTAAGTAAGTTTTACAAAAACAGTACCTTCTGTAAACCAGGTACTTACATCTAAATAAGCAGCTAATGACCTCTGTGGGGTTACGACTTTTACGAGCGAGCATCGAAACGTTTCAATCATGTTCTTATTTTTTTTACGAAAAGGATCCTAGATTCGATTAAAACATTCATATTCTACAGTGTTACACATCTTTTAGATAATAATAATAGAAAAATAAACAGCTGACGCAACGCGGATTCGCGTAAGGTAATGACTTCTGTTAGGTTACGAACTGTGCGTCGAGTCGTATCTGTCAGCTGATTGATAGGTTGTGTACCTACCTATTTGTACAGATGTAAACTGTAAGAAGTGCATAGCGCGAACAATTTAAAATGTAAATACCTCATAGCGACGTAGTTTTTATTTACACTATTTACACCAAAATTGCTGTACATATTCACCCTGCAGTTGCACGTTAAATAATGTGTCGTTGCACTTTTAACAATGTCTCTCTAGCTATCACTGCGTAAACAAGCGTTCACGATTCACGTTTTGTTGTTCCGCACTAGAAATGGTCTGGCCGTCATTATCATAAATCAGGTCTATCCCTACCCCACACATGGAAATCCAACGGCGTAAGATCAGGCCTGCCTCCGTCTGCAGCTGGGGGCATGTAGACCCCGTAGTCCCGTTGCCGCTGTCCAGCTTCTAGGATCTCTAGGAAGGGGGCTTGTGCTGTGAGAAAAATAAGACCACCCTCATTGTAGCAGTCCACCATGTATGGTACTCCTAGTTGGAATATTTCGGCATTGTTGCGTTTGTTGCGCGAAGCGTTCCACGTTAGTTAAGCCGCGTGCAGTGCAACATGCAGTTCGCGCGAGAATGAACACGGATGCGGACGGCGCGGCAGGCGCGGGGCGAGGCAACTGAAGCCGGCGCCGCGAGTCGGGTCTCTTTTGATCATTCATATAAGCCACGCGACATCTAAGGGCGCCGCCATGATCTCGCCCGCTTCAATGATAGTAGTTTCTACGTAGTATTTTCGTAGAAAATAGCGTAATGGATGTTACAAAATATGAAAGAGCCAGTATTTTTATGTGTGTTTAAGTAATATTAAATTATTTTTTTTTTTAAATTAGATGCTTAGATAAAAAACTCTTTTTTTTTCTATAGCCCAAGTTCGACCTATAGATGCACCTCTTCAAATATTTCGTGTATGAATAGATACACCTTATATAAAGTTTTATAGTTCCAGAAATCTAATAACATGTTTTTCTGAAAACATGTTATTAGATTTCTTTAATATTTATTTCTATGTAAAAAATCGTAATTAAAAAACGTTGCTTGATTTAAACAAGTAACAAAATTGGAAACTGTGATGACGCAGGACCAATTGAGTAAAACGCCATCTATTGCAAAAAGCTCTAAACAAAATTATTAACACATCGCTACTTTTATCATTAAAAGGGTTCGAATTAAAGATATAGGCTTCCTTTTTATTCAATTTTAAAATACTTGCATTATGAGTGGCAAATAGATAAATCTGCACTAAACTGGGAAGTTTAGACTTTTACCAATCATAATTCAGCCAAAATTCTGCCGTACATAGCTTTTTAATTATTGTAATTTCATAATGGTAACCTTAAATTTCAAAATTATAATTTGTTCGAGTTGAGACCCCATGCCCTAGCAAAGAATTGCTGCCCCCTTTCTCACTGTGTGTAAATTTTAAGAATGGGAGCACGGTGCCTCAAATTATATTTTTGAATCTCAGTTGAGATATAAGAAGCCCATTCATTGTCATAACATAATTGATTTGCCATGTCCATTTGATACTAGACTTTTGTCGTTGAGAATAAAGAGCCAGCCCGTAACACTCCCTTGCACGCCCCTCCCGACCCTTGCTCGAGCCAGCCCGCGCCGCTGAGCCTGTAGCTTTAAATTCGTCCCTAAATCACTCAAATCCTGATCCAGCTAGTCCCTTGCTGCCGTCTTCCAGCGACGCCCTGAGCCGAGGTCCGTACCGCACAGGGGGTGCCCTTAGCGTTGTCGCTTAGTTTTTAGTTAGTATTTAAGTTTAAGTCCTGGCTGGAGGCCTTAATTTATTAGGGCACCACAGGCAAGTCCGCTTAAGCAGACGACAACCTTACAGGTTGACCTGCGAGATGCCATAAAAAAAAAACTCCCTTGCACAGATACGCGTCGGACGGGCGCGTGATGGAGCGCTGGTGTCGCTGCGTGCGCTTCGGAGTGCGCTGCGGCGGCAAGCGCGCCTGCGCACTGGCGCCCGCTCTGGCCGGCCGGCTGCAGCAGGTAATTTATTATCAAATTTTCTTTGTATTTCACTACTATTAAAATTATACATGATTTAATACTTATTTTAATTGAAGAAGTTACAAAAAAATCAAGGTTTCAAAAAAAAAAACATCGGTGGTTAAATGGAGACTTTATCCACTTTTGGAATTATTCTTCTAACCTTGTCACTCAAAACTATCATTGTACTGAATTGCGCGAAGTAATATGGCGTTCCTGTGTTGCGACATCGGATGCTAATAATGCTGTCTCTGTCTAGCACCATCTTTAAAACGCATAGAACATCGCCATTTTAACCATTTATCTATACTGTGGCTTAATTTTATTTTATTTCGAATCGATGTTTTTGTTTGATTTATGTAACAACTCATATGATTGTATAGACATAAGCAATAGAATAAGTTATGTAGTACCCAGAACTACTATATGTCGAGGTGTGCGCGTGCGACCGCTTTTTGCTGTAACCTCCTGTCGATCAAACGCAGGATCGCGAGCACCCCTACGACGTCTTACAACTCAATTCAATAAGGTTTTTCGGGATATAGAATTCTTTGCTGTTTCCGCCGGAAAATTTAGAAGTCTTGCACTTAAAATTATAGCAGAATTAAGTACATAAACCCTAAATCATAATTTCTATTTTCAATATTCTATTAGGTATATCTTCTTATATTTTTATTTTTTATTTAACCATACTGTGCATCCAATGTATTCATATCGTATGCCGTTCGTGTTTATTTAACTTTTTTGTATTATGTGGAAAATGTTATTGGTTATACATTTATGCTCCCATTTTAGTTTTAAGTTCTATACCATACATTTTAAAGTGTCTTTATTTTTTAACCGTTTATTTTCCCAAATAAAATAAAATAGGTTTCGAAAAACCTAAAAATAAAATACAGATTATAGACCTGTGTCAATTATGCCAGTTCCCATCAGTTGATGCATGAACATGAAAAACGTGAATGATTTTTTATTAATGATACGGTTTCAACAAAGGGCGTTGTATCGGTGTCAACCTATTAAAGAACATTATTATTAACACCTGGGAAGAAGCACAAGTGTCGATTTGAATCTTTTGCGGCCTCTCTAAGACGTTCGATAGCTTAAACCATGATACACTTCTCACTTCTGCTTAAACTAGAGCACTATGGGATTAGGACTCCAGCCCTTGATTTACTAAGATCATACCTGAAAGGTTAAAGTAAACGACATAAACTCATTAGGGTCTGAAATGGCAAGGGGCGTTCTTCAAGGTTCGACAATTCGTCCACTCCTCGTTTTAGTTTACACTAATGATTTACCTCAATTACTTCAAAATCCACCGAAGATGGTGTTATTTGCGGCATCATTGATTTTTAAAATAAACCGACGGTCACAAAGTCTTGACGACGGCAACTCTATTCTTCAGGTCCACCGTCCAAGACTGTCTTATGGTGAATAATTAAGTACTAAATGAACAAAAATAACAAATACATGTGAGAAAAACTAAATTTTATTAATCAGACGGTTTTCCTAGGAATCGCGCTAGAAGAGAAATTACAATGTGGCTCTCATACAACATCTCTTGCGGGGCGGCTCAGCTCGGCCGCTTATGCTGTTAGATGGATAAGACAGTTAACAGATGTAGTAACCACGCGTTTGGTGAATTTTAGCTACTTCCACAACATTGGTGGAGCAGTGGTGGCCCAGTTGTAACGGTCCAGGCTTACGAATTGTTGGTCGTGAGTTCGAAACCAAGCAGGCGCTTTACTTTGTGTAAATAATTTAATCACCACTGCTCTCAAACCGGTGAAGGAAAACATCGTGAGGAAACCGGCATGTCTTAGAACCAAAAATTCGAAGACATGTGACATCTACCAACCCGCACTGAGCCCGCGTGGTGGATTACGGCTCACTACCTCTCATAGAGAGGAGGCCTGTGTCCCAGCAGTGGGAACGTTATAGGCTGATTATGCTATGCTTATGCTGATGCCACAACATTATGTCCTATGATATTTTACTGTGAGGTTAGGCTGCTGACATTGAACCCTTCTTTATTTTGCAAACGGTAGCTTTCAGAGCTATTTATGATCTACGTCGCCGCGAAACTCTTAGGGAACTATTTAAAAAGATAATGTCATGACGGTACCTTGCCAATTTATTTATAAAAATAATATGTAAGACAAAAATCTACATATTTTACAAGTATACTACAAATTAGGCACAAGAATGCTTGGAGCAGAGCAAGACCATGCTCCATAGCAAAATCTAAAGTCTAGACAAAATCGAACTGGTTGCTAAATGAATTGTATAATTTATTATTTTTATGACATTGATTTTCATTCCGATAAAACTGTTACTCGCACACTGACATGTTATTTTTTTTGGAAAATCTTATACTTTTGCAATGTTGGTAAATATGTGACCACCCTGCATCTATTACATGATTAAGTTATCTGTCATTGCTTGTTGTGCATACGAAACTACTAGAATCAATTATATTTTCATGTAAATGTTGATGACCAAAAGTGCTTTTTATGTACCTATTTGAAATAAATTACTTGAGTGCACTTGACTTCCCGAAACGAGAGTTGTATTCGCTAGTTGTATTGAAGTTCCATTATATGTATGGGGTGAGCTTATTTTCACAAACAAGGCCACCAACCACAGACAATGAGAAATTCCTGTAAGCAACTATTTACGAGGTCCGAACAAAATGCTTGGAAAAACTTAGTGCCTTAGGAAAACTTTGAATTTGTGCTCGAATGCACTGTAGATACATGTCACAATACTAACTTTAGTTTCTTTAAGTATTTTTGTGTTACTAACAACTTTAGGAATGTGTTTGAAAATCCAAAACCAATGAACATAAATCCTAACTATTATTATAAATGTGAAAGTAAGTATGTTTGTTTGTTACATTTTCACGCAAAACCACTGATCCGATCATCATGAAATTATGCATTTACGTGGTCAGGGATACAGAAAAGGTCATAGGGTGCCTTTCATCCAGAAACAATGTTCTGTTCCTGAGGGAAATAACAATAACTTATATTTGACGATGTTCTGATGGCCCAGTGGTTAAGGTCTCACATATCATGCATGATTTTGTGATTTCAAATCCGGGCTACATGCCCGGATTTGAACTAATGTGACTTTCTCAATTCATATGTTTTTTCAGTGTCTATCTTGGCCATTACAGACGTGAGGAAACCTGGACTTATAGTTAGTATAAGTATAAAATCTCCAACTCCTCTTAAGCAAGCGCGATGATCAATGCTCGGGCCTTCTCTGTATGAGTAGAGGCCTTTATGAGCCAACACTGGATGGTTATACATTGTTTTTATTTATTATGTTAACGAAGACTTTATCACCGCCAGCTGTACCGCGTGCGCCCGCACTCGTGCGTACTGTACCTGGCCTCGGTGCTGCTGGACGAGCTGTCCACGGAGCCCAGTGCGGTGACGCCGCTAGTGCAGCTGCTGCAGGACGTCATGCCGCGCGCCTTCCATCTGCTGCAGCAGACCAACGGGCTCAAGGAGAACCCGGACACTGTGGACGATTTGTTCAGGCTTTGTATCAGGTAAAAATAACACTAACATAAACTCTGCATGATAGCCCAAAATATTTTTGGTCTTAACTTGGTGGTGCTCACCAAGGATACACAACCACAAATCAGTTGCCGGTCATACAGGCTACAGCATCATATTCTGCTCGCTTAAAAAGCAACAACCCAATTAAAAAACAACCAATAATCATTTTGGTACAAACAAATATTAAAATATTTCTAGTTAACAAATTGTTTGCGAAAGCAGTGGTGGCCCAGTGGTAACGGCCGCGACTTCCGACAGTCGCTTTACTTTGTGTCAATTATTTCATCACCACTGCTCTCAAAACATCGTGAGGAAACCAGCATGTCTTAGAACCAAACATTCGAAGACATGTGACATCTACCAACCCGCACTGGTATCGCGTGGCGCATGCCAACAAGGGCACCTAATCGTTAATTATAATAATATAGTGAACACATTTCAGGCCTTTTTGGCAACTAACTTATGTCAATATTAAAATCACTTTTAAAGTTTCGTCCTGATTCACCCCCGTGCATCCGTTTTCACCCCATTTTACCCGGTATGTTATATTGGTCAACTTATGTAATCTGTACTCCCTTGTATTCTTAAGAATAAATGATCCTTATTCTCATTTAGAAAAACAGATATTTAGCACATATCATGTACCGTAGAAAGGTTATCTCCATTAAACATTAATAAAGATTTACCTCCCCCAGGTTCTTACAACGCATCCCGCTGGAGTTCCTCTCATCGGGCGCACTACCGACTGTAATGCAGTGCGCGTCGCTAGCGTGCAGTCTGGATCACCGGGAGGCCAACTCTTCCGTCATGAAGTTCCTCTACGACTTTGCGAAAGTCGCCAACACCACTCGCTCCGACAAGCAGCAGATCAAATGTAAGATATTTTTTTAATTGAATGGCATCTCTTAGTTGACCTGGAGAGGTCGTGACTACATAACCGGACGGCTGCCTTACTACTACTACTAATACTACTAAGCGACTGCTCGCTAAGGGCACCCCCTGTGGTGTGCGGGTCTCAGCTTAGGGCGTCGCTGCCAGATCATGGGACAGGCTGGATCAAGATTGGATGATTATTAATATCGGAGGAAATTAAAGCTACAGGCTCGGGCTGGCACTTCGTCGAGCAAGGTTCGGAGGGGGGTTAGATAATAATAATAATAACATAGTCATTTTAGTGTTGGCGAAACAGGTATCATTTTTGTGTCATAGATTAAAAATGATACCTGTTTCGCCAACACTAAAATTATACTTTACTTTACTTCAAAATTTCACGCCCCGCCACTGCTTGTTGCATACACACTTCAAATGTGTGTAGCATCTAAGGCAGCTGTGCAGCACTCACGACAGCTCATCACAGACTGGTTCATTATTATATTACCCATTTGAATACAAAATCAAAAAATTCATAAGCGTTCTCATAAATGGTCAAATTATTTATCGTCTTATTTTTCCATTTAGTAATAGACAAAAAATACTGAATAGGGAAGAATATTTTAAATACTACATTTAAAACTGCACTAAGGTCAAATAGGCAGTCGCTGTTTGTAAAATACCTGAACATAGTTGGGGAAAGGAGAGATGATTGTGTGTTTTTGTGATGTTAAAGACGATTTTAATCCCTTTAACCTTCTAGGAACTCCCAACTAACATAACAATCACGTTCTCCAGCCCTTGCCGACAACGCGCTCTCCACCTACGGCGAGGACCTGACCTACAGGCTGACAGAAGCCAGCGTTCTCCACCTTCACTCGTACATGCTGGCCGAGGTAGCCGAGGTGCTCATGGAGCTGCTGGAGTGGCAGAAGGCTAAAGGAGTCGACTGGCTGCAGACAGCTGTGCAGCGACTGCCGAGGGACCGCCCGGCTGTGGCTACCGAACAGCAGTGTTGGCAGTTCCACCAGTATGCTATGAGGCGAGTACTGACCATTACAGATTGTGAAACTTTCACTGTTTGATAATATAAAACCTATGGATGTATTGACACTGTATGCTATACAAGAATCCAGGCCATAATCGGAACTAAAACTAGCCATCTTGTTTTTTCAATACTCTTTCACAATTCATGTTTACGAACAACGTCCCCTGTCAATTTCATTCAAACGGCAAAATAATACTTGTAGCACTGTAATTACTATGCTTGTATTAAGCTTGGCACAAAGCAACATAACATACAATGCCGTGCTAAGCTTCAAGGCACAATTGAAATTGTGGCCGAAAATTTTACTTTTTTAGCAAGATGCTGCTTCACATAATCTTGATATCAACACTATAGTCGCCATTTTGCTAATTATAATCATGAAACATTTGCTTAAGTATAACTCTTTTGTTTTATTTGTTTCCAGGGCAGAAAAATGCAAGGAAATGACTCGGCTACTGCGCGACTTCGCGAGACTGTACCGATAAGAAACGACGGATTTATATACTAAACAAATTATAAACCAAACGACACAGGGCTGAGACTGAGTGACTAAACTTTAGACCTTAGTTCAGTGTTTATAAACATGACTTTCGATTGAGTTTTATCATCAAATATGGTGACCTAACTACACTAGTGAAGTGAATAGACTAATTGGATAAACGAAACTATGTTATGAACTGTTAAAGTGTAGCTATTTGTAAAGTCTTGGGTCTGTGGCGACTAGTGATTTAAAATACACACATTGGTTCTCAAATATAATGTTATATTTGCCAACTGGCAACTCTACAGAAACCACAGGCAATTTTTTTTTGTTACTAAAAAGACAAGTTGTGTGTGTTTGGTTATGTTGTTTACTTTATACTAATATGGACTAATTACATTTAATACGATTTGACAACACGCCTGTGGTTGCCCGAAAATTGTAAACTAGATGTTCAGCTCTTATTCACTGACTGCTAAGTAAGCTTCGATGCGAAATTGTAGCCTATTCCTGTTTTTATGGGTACCTATTTGAAATCATGTTAGATAGGCAATATAGTTAGACAGCCGTGTAGCTGAATTATATTGTTTGTAATATGTATATAATACATACATAATTATTATAATTACATTTCTTATATCCACAGTCGTCACAAGATCTAAGACTAAGTTATCATAACATGTAGTAAGTAGGTGCGATTGCACGTCCGAGCAATAATAAATACATAACGTTAAGTTCTACGATTATACGTAGGTACATCCTTTCTTGTATGTTGCATTTGTTCCGATTTGACTCAATGACGTGTTGCGTTCTCTTGTAGTTTCAGGACTTAAAAGTAATGTTATAGGACATGATCAAATTGATTTTGCGATTGTTGATTTTGATTCTTGTATCTAATTATAATACATGTTAAGTTTTCTAGAGAGAGTAAAGTTATGCAAGGAGGCTAAAACAGCGATTATTATGTTATTGCATCAAAATTGTTGGTATGTCGTCTGACCTGCCCAAAGCTAAAGAAAAGCTGTCTTACCTAGTGAGGTATGATGTTTAAAATAAATGGTTTTATGTCGCACTACAACGGTTATAGCTCTCTAGAAAAGAGCGGTAAGTAGGTATCTACAAGTTTGTTTTCTTATTTTTTAAATATTTAGTAAGTAAACTATATCTCCATAACTACAAGGGAACGTAAAATAAGTTAGCTCTTTACTTCATTCGTGATCAAACAAACGACGTATCGTCCGGTCAGTAGGTAAGTACTAAAACTTTCGTTTGATGCAGATATATTTTGTTATAATATACTCACTTTTATTTTGAATGTGATACTACGCATTGAATTGTAAATATTTATTATAAATGTTTACTTTTACTTACGTCTTTTATTTACAAATTAAAACATTACATTTATACTTAAAACTATTATCGTAATATTAAATAATTGTTTAAAATGGAGATTAATACACCAGAAATCATAACTGATCTAATTAACACGATATTGCCGTAACTTATGTTGGTCCATGCTATGCCAGATAGTCAAGATATATCAATACTATTTTAAAACATGCAATTGATAAAATTACTTTGCTTACTTGATTAAAATCGAAATAACTTACTTGCCAATTACTTTTAAAATTACTCTCCAGGGCAACTAATAATCAGAAATATTAAAATCCTCTTTCCCAAGGGTTATAAGTTACGCCAAAACATTTAACAGACGCAGGAACTCAAGTATTTACAGCTATTTCTTCTTACTATTCTTAGGGCTCGATAAAGTGACGAAACTAACTCGTCGGGGTGCTTTCGGGCTTGGAGCGGACTTCACAGCCTGATCCTTCACATCAGTCACTTTAGCTTGCTTGAAGAAGTTGTGTTCATTGTTTGATGTGCTTTTTGGAGTACTTGGCTGACTCACAATTTTAGCATTAGTCGTTTTGGGACTACTAACTGTTGGGTTAGCTTTCTCTTCAGTCTTGGCAGTTTTTAAAGAACTTTTATCTGTTACAGTGATAACTGTGTTGTTTGTCGGCGAATCGGGAGATGTCGACGAGGACTTAGCTCCATTTGTGTCTTCGTATACTAGTTTGATGTCTTCACTATCATCTATGATCATAATTTCTGTATCTTTCGTTGGTTCTGTTTCCTTAGGCTTAATAATATCAGTGTTGCTATTATCTGACCATGATGGCATAGCCACTTCTTCCATAACATCTATTTTGATCGGTGTTTTCTGTTGGGGTTCAATTTTCTGTTTCTTGGGGGATTTTTCTGGCGCCTTGAATTTGATGAAGGAGTCCATCTTGCCTACTGGTTTGGGGTCTTTTATTTCTTTAGGTTTCGATGTTTCTTCTTTTGGCGACTCCACTGGTTGATCTTCAACTTCCATGGGTTCTGTGAAGAGATTGGATTTTATTATAGGATAATGCAGGCAACTTCATTATTTCTGGGCATAATCATTTAAACTACTACTAAAGCTATCTTAATCTTTCACTGAGAGAATATTTTTTTTAGAGCTGAGGCAATGATCGTAATTGGTACTAACGGTAATTTTGTATGGTCATAATTTTTCCATCTAAAACTATTAAGAGATTAGCCTTCTTAATAACTTGATTCAATTATTTTGATGTTCTCTATTATCCAATACAAAACTTTGCAAAGCTTGTGACATTTACCTGGTGGCGCAGTACTCGGCTCCGGAGCCACTTCATCAGGCAGCACTTCCCCCAGCTCGCCATCCGCGAAGGTGATGACAGAACAGTAGCCGTCCGTGCTCGACGCTACCAGGGTACGCCCGTCAGGAGACCACGTCAGGTCTGTCAGTCTGCAAATACGAGATTCATAGATTAAGGACTGCTGTTTTTAACTTAAGGTATTTAAACATACAAGTTCAAATGTTTACAAATATCGTGATCAGGCTATCAAAATTAAAGTCATTTATTTAAATTGGGCTGATAATCAGCACTACTCGAACGCACTTCACCAGTTCCTAGTGCTATAGCTGGAAGAGGAAGTAGCGCAACTAACTGTCCAGCAGCACAGCTGTCTGTTCAGTTACAAAAAACTTCATTCTTTACAATAGTAGGTATGCAAAGTACGAGATACAGAACATGAAAATAAATTAAGTTATTATTGCCATACGTCATCTAGCCACGCCAATATACCAACAAATATAATAATGACAATAAACTCAAGGTAAAATATAAAAATGTAAACAAAAACTTAATACATCTGGAAGTACAAAGTACTGAGTTCAATTTATGAGTAAATAAATTAGGAGATCTGGAAAATTAATAAAATTCATTTTATTTTTTCTGCTGTAATTTGTATGTTGTACATTTTTATAAGTATTGTGTGATATTCTATAACAACACACACACATACACAAACAGCTGTATCTAATCAATAGTATTTGATACAGCTGTGGCTGATAAAGTTACAAAGTTTTATAATGCAGTTATTGATCAGTGTTATCAGGCAGTTATGTATTACATAGGCAGTATAAATTTTGTTACTTGTAAGTTTTTATCTGGAAGCACTGAAATCTACAACAATTTCAGATATACTCAATACTTTATTGCATTCGATATGTAATACATAGATGGTATAACTAAATAAGAGATGAATATGGACCCTGTCGGGCACAGCTCAATTAGGAGAGGGGAAGAGGGTAGCAATTTAAGTCATTCAATAATATTAAAAATTATTAGATGTGTTTAATGGGGAAGGCAACTGTCAAAATGGCGCTGTCGTAGCTAGTTCCCAAAACAAGCCAATAATGCAATGCGTAAGTCGGTTCTTATTAATTTTTGCGAAAATTATTCATTGTTACGTTCATAAATGCCCGAAAATTAGAGTCTACCATTTTCCGAAATACCTTAAACTTAGCAGATTGTGGCTTAAAGCTATTGGAAGATAATTATTTCAATTACAACAGAGTTCGAGGTTATGTCGGAAACATTTTAAAGAAAGTAATGACTAGGAATGAAGCAACATTTAAGTTTTTCAATTCTGACATATTCCATATCGAATAATTATTGATATAAAATATTGAAATCAATAAAAAAAACGAAAGGGTGGAATGAAACCAAACTCATGAATGAACACGAAACGGAATGAATGAACGAAATGTCAAATTTATTGTAGGCTGTAGGGACCTAGCTATGGTCACTCCATCTACAATTAGCTTTGACCGACCTTCCCCATTGGGTGTATAAATATATATATATATATATATATATATTTAAATATATATTTTTAGTTTTGATAGATAAGTATACTGACCTGGTATAGTGAATGTTATTAATCAACGCTATGGGAGTCTTTTGCTGCGTGTCGTACAGCAGCACGGAGCGCTTCGTGCCCACGGCCAGCAACATGCGGCGTGGCGCGGGCAGGCCGGGCGCGGGCGGGGCGGGCACGGGCGGGGCGGGCACGGGCAGGGCAGGCGGCGGGCCGGCCGCACGCGCGCGGTACAGGCGCGGCGACCAGCGGGCCACCAGCGCCGCCTCGCCGCACGGCAGGATGCAGGCGGGGCTGGACAGACATATCAGCATTTTAGACTTCACTGAATTTGGTGCACACACATAAACAGACAAACAAAACAGGAACAGAAAAATAGAATAACACATACACTCATACAGGTAGGAAAACTACAGAACACTACCTGCTACGATCCTAACACATACATACATACATGTGTAACATAACTACCATAAAAACAAGTTTTGTCGACAAAAGAATAGACAAATTACACCAAAATAAAAGAAATCTATCATTTATCATGCTACGCATCGTAAGTCATAAGTCATTTATTCATGAACAATAAGTTGTGTCTGAAATTAAATGGCATTAATAAAAGAAAATGAAATTACGTAAGAAAATAAATAATCCAAAAATAAACAATGCAACAATTAGTAGATCAGCATAGCATAAGTAGAGCAGTAAAGTAACTCACACTTTCAAAGAGTATCTTGTGTAAATGTACACTGCATTGATGGGCTTTATGTCCACCTTCCCTTGCTCCGGTTCGACGCGACCCGCTGGCACTGCTATCAACAGACCATCTGGGCTGAACTGGAGTCTCCTGATATCAGAATTTCCATTTAAAACACGTATAGAAAGCTCATGAAAAATTATCTCAAACAATTTTTTATCACCACCTAAGTACACATTGTGGAATTCAAGAAATGATTGGGTACTGAGCTACTTTGTCAAGTATAAGTAATGCATTTACTTCAAAGAAACCATTCTCACTTACAGGGTACTTTTCGAGTTTTAAAGTTAAAAAGACTTCTGCTAAAGAGATCTTTGTGTATTACTATACAAGATCAGTAAAAATACAGAAGTTGCTAAGAAATAAAGATTGACACCAATATTCTTTTTAAGTCAACCTTATGATTTCTTCAACTCAACCTCACTGAGGTGGTTTGTTGTGGAATAGTTGTTTTACTCCTCATCTCAGTTTGCTCAGTCAAGGTGAGTTTGAGTTGAAGAACCAACTGCAAAATATTACATACCTACGTACTTAATGATCTACCTTGAGGCTTCCTTGAAGTAATCAACAGGGAAGTTTTGACCAAAACACGCGTATTTTATACTATTTTCATGTCTTATGAAGAGTTAATTGAATACCTGTGGACCTCATAATTTCTGACGACTATGAATACCGATTTTGAGCGCCTTCCGAGGCACGCCTTGAGGTCTCCTCGACAGAGTTGTGAGTCGAGTAGCTTTCGAGATTACGACTTGGAATATGGGTATGAATCTTGATGGAGTATTTTACAACCGCCTTTTTAACACAGATGTGATGTAGCTCGTTTTTTTTTGTTATATAAGGCTTTAGTAGCAAAATAACCTGTAATAAGTCTGTAGTGTATCGTCGTGGTAGAGCCGCACTTTGACGTCATGGAGCGGGTGTTCAGCAGGGAAGGGTAGGATGGCCTTACTGCTGCGTGATGTCACCTTCTTTGTTGTTACATCGAATGTGCGGAAAACTCTGGAACGGAAGATAATTTTAGATAAGATGATAAATAACATTTTATTTCTATTTTCGTTGATAATATCTTAACATCGGTGTTTATTTTTTTACATACTTTGACATATTCTTCTCATAACTTATTAGATATACCTACAATTCTAATTTAACTCTTTAATAGGGGCTTTTGTGGACAGGATATTAATTCAGATTTGTTATGGTTGTAATGGCAATCATGTGATTTGGTATTAAAAGTTTTCTTTTATTAGTTTATTCTTTTATATTTTGTAAATGTGAGAATGTTGTAGGCCTTGTAGACTGTAGATTTGTAGACCATTTGCTATTTTTTAAGTACCTGGTACTTGTTGACAGGCCTACACTGTCCTCCCATACCTATTAACACTGGAATTTGAAAACATAGTAAAAGCCAATTATTTATAAAAGAGTAACTGTGGAGTTTCTTGCCAGCCTTTCTCCATAGGAAACAACCAATATTGGAACCATGAGCTAGCTTCTGACGTTTCACAAGTGCCCATTTAGGTGAAATAAAATATTTTGATTTGATTTGCTTGTTTTGATTGCTTCATCTGATCTTTTGATCATGCAACAACTGCATGTCTTATTAAAATCAAATCAAATAATTTATTTCTTTGCAAACATGGGTTCAAGATGGTCACCTATCCACGGACCTTGGTATTATTTTGTCATAAGTAAACTACAGCAACTTGATCACTTTTACACATAGTTTCACAACATTTTAGTGAACAAAGTATGATTTTCTTAGCACATACAAGGAGCTCCTCTTGGTGTAAGTACACAACTACAAACTCACCTATCAGTGCTAGCAGAAGCTATCATCTGTCCCTTGGGGTCCCAGGACACTCCCTGCACAAACCCCTTGTGGTCAGTCAAAATGCTGCTGTATTTGCCCTTGTTCAGATCCCATATGAGCAGCTTGTTGTCCACAGAGCCTGATGCAAGGTGTAAGGAGTTTGCACTCCAGGTTATGTCTAAGACATCCTCCATGTGGCCGCGGAGAGTCTGGGAGAAAATAAAGTGTTATGATTTAATTGAACCAAAGCATTGGTTGAATGGTGCATTGGACACAGTTATGTACAAATAATAGAATAAATAGATTTTTGCTTTATTGCATTACTAACACAACTAGTAGTTTTTTTTAAATATTTATCCTGCCATCTTTTTCATTTTTATTATCTGCAAGACAATTGTTTTGTATAAGTGAGCAAGGAACTGTGTGTTTTAGATAGCTATGATAGCTACACAACTCACCTTATGAATAACCCAAGACTCTTTATACTGTTCTTCCATCTGTTCCAAGGCAGGTGCTGGTTCCTTATCAGTCTTCTTCCAAATAAATATAATGGACTCATCGTCTCCTGAAGCCAAGTACTGGCCGTTGGGTGACCACCGTACCACGTTGACAGCTTTCTGGTGACGCGTGAGATCTGCAGCAACCTCGAGGTTCACTGACCCTGTGTCTGTTGTTGAAATGTACCAGATCTGGAAGATAAAATAGAAAATTTGTAAGCATGGATTTCAATATGGGGAGCCGGGCTCCCCATATTGAATGTTCACTATTTTTTCCATGAGTGTTAATGTTGTGATATAATGTAAGTTTGGAGTTTTGGACAAAAAGTTTTCTAGTGTTTCTATTATAAAACTCAAAATTTAGTTAATTAGCACCTTATAAGCATCAGTTGCCAATATTCACTAAGGAATCAGTATATTTATTCATATTCTTGTAATAATTTACAGGATATTCATACCAAAACATGAGAATCAGTCCCTCCTGTGGCGAGTCGTAATGGTTCAGTTGAATCTGCTTTTGGCTGGAAGTCTACACTTAGTACAGGATCTCTGTTGTGCCACGATATTTCTGGGATAGCGAACTTCATATTTTTGGTTAAATTTTGCACTTTTAACAATTTTAATCGGATCTGGTTCAGAGCGTCTGTCACTTTTGGCGCTAAATTTTGCTTTGTTTTTAAATCTATTTGATACTTCAGCTGTTCGGCTTTCGGCAGACTTTTGTGAAAACTTTAGCTTCGTGGTATTTAGCTTTGCTTTTTTGCTATTTGTGAAGTTAAAAAAATAAAATTTTAATGATTTTCTTAAAACTACTGGTTAAAATGACAATTAGGATAAATACAGTTTTGGACATATCTTTTCATAGAAACAGTAGGATAATCCCACAGAGTACACTAGTATACGATAATCGAATTATGAAACACCAAGAATCACGACGATAATCTTTTATAATGGCAAGGATTTTTCTGTTCATTACTGAACGAAGGGAAGGGAAGGGATCTTTTACTGGCAAGGTTTTTCCACATTGACATAACAAAATTGACAGCTGCTCTTTCTTTCTTTGACGTTTGTTGATACCGTGCTAGACCAACGCCAAAATGGTTTGTGTTTTATAAAATTTTATCCTTTTGAATCGTGAAATACGCTTACTTTTCGTAACCAAATTATAGTGCAAATCTCTATCAATGTGTTCAAGATGTTAACGGAGGATGTATTTCATGGAGAACTTTGAACATTTCAGGTGAACGTACCCAAACAGCGCAGGACTTACTGCAAAAAATGCAAATGCCACAAGACCCACAAGGTGTCTCAGTACAAAAAGTCCAAGGAAAGGCACGCTGCCCAGGGCAGAAGGCGTTATGACCGTAAACAGCAGGGTTACGGTGGTCAGTCCAAGCCCATCTTCAAGAAGAAGGTAAGCGATCATAACCTATGAACCGGATTGTTATCAGTTATTTTGAAGTCTGTACTATGGGGTACCTTATTGTAAATACTTAAATTAACACGTTGGTGTGTACCTATTATTACGATAACCTAGAAATGTATATTTGTTTATATTCATTGGTCTAAATGGCTTGTAGTTGAAAAGTGATCTCTCAAACTCTTCATCACAGCAACAAATTAAATAATTTCCAGACATTGCCTGTGACTAAAGAATCCTGAATCAAGCTTTGTTTGATTTGTGTTGAGTGGATAAAATTTTTGTAGTTCAGTGACTACCCAATTTTAATTCTTGATTGGTTGTTTAATTGTTGTAAAACCATATTTTCATGAACATAGCTAACTGTAGATTTTTTCTTCGTCTGCAATCAAATAAATACATAGTAAGAACCCTACTTTGGTAAACCTATCAATCTAAATGTCAGAAATCAGTAATTATTAAAACAAATACCAAAACATTTCTGGCGATGACAGAAATCATTGATTTTGGTAACACTGTACAATTGTTTAAAAATATGAGTACAAAGTAATCTTCTATCATAATTGCCAAAAAAAAAACAGCCTCCAATTAATACCTGTAACAAAAGAATACTTGCTTTACCAGCATGCATATCATGACGAACTGCTGACGGAAGATTAGAGAAAATGACAGATTTATTTTATTCATCTGTCATTTTGTATATTCTTCGGTCAGCAAAATTTGTTTCTATGCACATGCAGTAAAGGGATTTCAATAAACCATTGTAACCATTCAACAACTATGATTAACCTGACAAAATTATTTTCTTCCAGGCGAAAACCACAAAGAAAATTGTACTCCGTCTTGAGTGCGCCGACTGCAAAGTGAGGTCACAGGTGGCGCTCAAGCGTTGCAAGCACTTTGAGCTGGGAGGAGACAAGAAGAGGAAGGGACAGATGATTCAGTTCTAGGCTGGATAATAAATAAGTTTAACTAATCTAAGAACTTTTATTTACGGTCCTAAACCTAAATGAACAATAATAACATGCTAATATTTTGGAATTTATAAAGAATAACTATGGAGTTTCTTCGCCCATTTTTCTCCATTCAGAACTAACTTTTTGCATAGGCTAACTAGAAGCAATTCACAATACCTACATGATACATCATACATGATAAGTTTTATTTGTACTGGTAAATGAATTGTTAACATGTTGGTTTCCCTAAATACTCACACAATATTAATTTAAAGTAATAGTTTTTGCCCGCGACGAGGTCGAAAAATATCACATTAGAATGTTCTACTGGAATAAAAAAATTGTATGCCCCAACTCAGGGCTGGTGCATGTTTATGTGCCAATTTTCATTGAAATTCGTTAAGTTGTTCGCATTCAACCTCATCAAAGATAAGAGTGAACAGGCTTCTTCTGGGCACAGATATTATAATACTACGTTCTGGGTAAGCTTACTCCATTGTAGACTTTGTCTCTGTCACCTCTGACCTAGACTAGAGTCAAGAAGAAACCCATCTATACTAATATTATAAAGAGGAAAGATTTGATTGTTTGTTTGTATTGATGCTCCGAAACTACTGGACCGATTTTAAAAATTGTTTTACCATTTTAAGCCGAAATTATGTCTGATGAACATAGGCAACTTTTTTTTTTCGAAATCCACGCGGGCGAAGTGCTAGTCTATGCTAATACTATAAAGAGCAAAGATTTGATTGTTTGTTTGTATTGAATAGGCTCTGAAACTACTGAACTGATTTGAAAAATTGTTTTACCATTAGAAGCCGAAATATAGGCTAATTTTTTTTTCTTTTGAAATCCACGTGGACGAAGTGCTAGTCTCAAATTAAAAAAAATGTGAAAGGTAATTGTTACATTTATTAAATATTAGTACTAGCTGTTGCTCGCGACTTCGTCTGCGATCGAGGATGAATAGTTACCCTGTAAAAGTAGTCATGGTCTATCTATGTGCCAAATTTCATCCAAATCCGTTCAGCCGTTTTGGCGTAACTAACAAACGAACTTACTTTCGAATTTGTAATATTAGTGTGGATGGATGTAACTTCCAGAAGAGCTGCTGTATACGTTGTAGAGTTCTTAACCTTAATTTAGTTTTGAAGAAGGGATAGATGATAGCGGCAGGTCACGGAAAAAATCTGCGACTCTCGTAAACTTGAGGAGAAGATTTATAAAACAATGGTGAGACTTTTGTATGCTGATAAAAGAGATGATTGAAATGCAGCTGAGATGAGAATGCTAAGAGAGCTGTAAGGTCTTACGCGACTGAAATAAGAAATGGGGAAGGTCGGGCAAAGCTAATTGTAGATGGCGCGACCTAAGCTAGGTCCCTACGGTCCAATTCATTCCATTTTGTGTTCATTGATGAGTTTGATTTTATTTCACTATTTCGTTATTTTCGGTTAATTCAGTATTTTATATCAAGTACTTGACATGGAAAGTGACAGAATTTTAAACCTTGAATATTTCCTGGTAATCACTTTCTTCAAAATGTTTCTGACACATACTCGAACTCAAAAAAATCTCTACAAATAGCTTTATACCACAATCTTCTAATTTTAGGGTCTTTCGGGAAAAGGTGCACTGCTATTTCGTAGTATCTAGGAACACAATAACGCGTTAATTTTCGCTAAAATAAAATAAAACCACATCACGCCTTGTATAATTAGCTTGTGTTGGGAACTAGCTACGACAGCTCCAATTTGACAGTTGCCTTCCCCATTATTATCTAAGGGGTAGTCAAGTGGGGCCGGTAACTGGGAAATTGTGTGGAAATTGTTTCTCATGGTAGAATGTTGTAAGGAAAGTTATGAGTATGAATGTGGATAGGTATCAGAAAGGGGAAGATCAAAGAAACGATGCAATAATACATCGTTATAAACTGTGTGAAAGACGATATGATATATATGGCTAGAAAGTTTGGGACTACTGAGATGACCGGCTAATAGAGAATTATAGAAGAAAATTACATGTTCCGACGACCACAAACTGGGATATGGACAAGAGAATGATGACGAGTTATGAGAAGGAATTTCTCTTTATTTTTAATTATTGAATACTTCATTAGATAATGATTTTCTTTCTTTTTGGTAAGTACTTAGTACAATTTTATACATCTCCAATCGACTTTGTTTTATTTACTTATATTTCTTCTTTACATTAGTTCTCACATTACTGAAGCAAATAGAATAATGTAGGTACCTACCCACTATACCCAGGACTTAACATAACATAACATCACGCCTTGTTTCCCCGAAGGGTTGGGCAGAGGTGTACCTATAGTACACCCACATTTCGCCAGTTATGTTTAAGTCCCATGTAATAGGGGGCGAGCCTATTGCCACCAACCGGGCACAAATCCAGACTCCGGGCTGCTACTGAGAAATAGAAAAACCCAATAACACTTTGCCCGACCTGGGAATTGAACCCAGGACCTCATGCTCAGCAGTAGCGATTGCGACCGCTAGACCAACGAGACAGGCTTATCTTGGTAATATCTTGACTCAAGTGTCCTTGGAGTTTCTTGCTCATTTGTTTCCATAGAGATCACAGAGTACTTTTATTATATAGAGATCTACGTTTTGGAATGGGCAACTAGCTTTAACTTTCTGACCAATTGAATTGACAATTCAAAAGTGGGCCTGTAAATGGTTTCATTGAAATAAATTCTTTCAGTTTTCTACTTATAAAATCGAACCCGAGACCTCATATGAGCCATATCATCATGATCAATGGCCTGGCTAGGTGCAAAAATCTGTCACTTCATTTCAACGAAAATCAAAACATTCTCGCTCTAGCCCTTATTATGTAGAGGTCATTAATAAAACAAAATATTGAGTCTGAGTCTAGGTGGATCAGTGGGTGGAACGAAAGTTTAAGTTAAGGAAGCACTGTCTCGCCATAGCTTCAGTCTTTCTTTAGAACATTCTCCAGTGAGTAGGGCGACACACTTTAAAAAAACTGCTTCGGCTTTCAGCCTTTGGGGCACAAGGGTATTGTCGTGCAAAGGAGGTTGTGTGTCGCAGACCATTTTGGCCCTTTCGCTGGAACTTGCCACCGCTCTGCGAACTGCTGGTGGTGCTATTCCTGCTAGTGGGTACAGCACTTGTACGCATTTGTTTGTTAACATTACACTAATACTTACTTTACTTTATGATAATTTTACACCTAAACCTTAATTTAGTAGCCAGAACCAACCTTCTCCCAAAACACCATTGACCGGCGCAATTCGGGTTTGAGTGAATTAATTCGCAAAAATACTGTTGTTAGTTTTATGTTATAGTGTAGATTTGAATAGGCTATAATATACACTGTTGTTTTTTTATATTTTAAATATTTTGTTTTCTAAGATATTATTATTGGATACTATTATAAGTACTTATCACTAGTTTTTTAAATTGTAAATAAGTAAATTTTAAGACCTCGCGATCGCATTAGGTATGTACCTATAATGGTAGTTGTAAGGGAGATTTTAATAAATAAATTTATGTTTCAAAGCATACCGGGTAAAATGGGGTGAATTGGGACAAAACTTAAAAGGGATTTTAACATTGAAATAAAATAGTTTGAAATGAAATGATATTTTTGTTTGTTGGCAAAAAGGCCTAAAATTTATTGATTGTATTATAATTAACGAATAAGTGCCCTTGTTGGCAACAAACTATACATACATTTAAAATCCCTTTTAAAGTTTTGTCCCGATTCACCCCCTGAGAGAAGCCTATGTCCAGCAGCTGCCATTAACAGGCAGAGTACATTTATGGCAATGGTTATTTCTTCAAAACCTCATCCAAAACATTAGGGTCCAGTCCTTCCAACTGCAGTTTTAACTTAACAGCTTGAAGAGGCACTCCAACATGCACCATTTTCACAAACCGGTCATACTCAGGATGAGCTTGGTTGCCTTCTACAACATCTATTGCTTGACTAGGTACTTCAGGTTCCTTTTCTTCTTTGGCAGCTTCAGTAGTGGGTGCAGGAGAGTCTTCTGTAGGCTTTGTTGGAGAAGCTTCTGTGGATTCTGATGGTTTTTCAGCTGGTGAGGCTGTTGTGGAGTTTAATTCTGGTATAGACGAGAGCTGTGAAAATAGGAAGTTTGAGGTTGATTTATGAATAAATGTGTTATTATGGTTTAATTGTCTGAAACAGGTTAAGGTCAAAAATTCAGTAATATATTCAATTACTATAGTCATATGAGCAGGAGTATTTTATGTTGGTTCAACTTGCTTTTGACTCCAACAAAACCATGGCAGCATTAACTTTTTCCAGTTTCCTGTCGAATTCCATCAGTTTCTGTTCACATCTCTTCATGAAGTTGTTCAGAAACTGCACATTGGTCAGCACAAAGTGGTTCACAAACGCTAATGTGCGTTTCTGTTGTAATGCTGCTACCTGCAATGGACAAGTTTGACTGTAGACTCCATGGTTCTTAGTTATCTCGGTATATTGGCAATGTTTTTAGTTTGTAAGAATTTTGTAATACGGAGCCTATTACGACCATGTTGGTAGGTCTACGTTTTTGGATCTGCTATTCTGCTAAAATTATAGAATGGATGATGACAGTCTAAAATAATGGTTTTTAGTAAATGTGAATTGTTTGTAGGAAGGCAAATTATGCGATACCTAATTGACTTACCTTGGTCAAATCTACGTTTGCGAGCTCCTGGCTCATCATAGTTTCCTCCAGAGTCATTTTTAGTTGTAGTCAACAACAACTTCTTCCGAAATCTTTAGGTTTGTTTTTAGAAATTTAAGCCCTCTTGGCAAGCAGTACTTAAGGTATTAAGCTCAGTTATCACAC
Organism: Dasypolia templi; assembly: GCA_963555695.1. NCBI lineage: Eukaryota > Metazoa > Arthropoda > Insecta > Lepidoptera > Noctuidae > Dasypolia > Dasypolia templi. The sequence continues at coordinate 1,890,253 of OY743137.1, read as the reverse complement.
TTTTAACTTTAAGCTTACAAATGTACTTAGTTCACATTTTTTCTGAAATAATTCTGTATTACAAAAATGTCAACATGCCTGAACATGCTAACAGTTTGACATGTCACATAACGGCCGCATTCTTCATTCATCGGCTCATTTCAATAAGGCTGCTTTCCGAATTGGGATGTAATCGATTTGAGCGCGCTTACACCCGTTCCGAGTTGGCGTGAGCGCGATAACGATGTCCCGTGAATCGTCATAGGTGACGTCATGACATACGCCATCTTGCGATAACGCCGACCATGCCATATAGAAATATCACTGAGAGCGAATTGTCAGCTGTCATAATCGTGATATCTAAATCGGAACGCTAATTATCGATGTGACTGGGGCCGCATTCCGAGTTAGACCATAATCGCTGACAGCGCTCACATCGATAATTTGCGTACCGATTTAGATATCACGATTATGACAGCTGAGAACTGTCAACATTTCGCTCACAGTGATATTTCTATAGGGCATAGTCGGCGTTATCGCAAGATGGTGCATGTCATGACGTCATCTATGACGATTCACATGACATCGTTATCGCGCTCACGCTAATTCGGTACGGACGTAAGCGCGCTCAAATCGATTACAGCTCAATTCGGAAAGCGGCCTGAATATACTACTGGATAAATTTTTTTTCCATGTTCAATATTGTTGGCTAAATTAGCTAGTGTCCAAATCTAATAAAAATAGTTGTAAAGTATGAGTAAAAAAAAAATATTTATCAACAAAAAGCCAGCTCAGTCAATCACAAATTCCTTAGGCCATCAATTTTTAAATAGAAATTTAAAAAAATGTCTGGCGAAGTTGTAGTGGACGCGTTACCGTACATCGACCAGGGTTACGATGACCCAGGAGTTCGGGAAGCCGTAAGTAGTCGTTTATAACCTTAAAACTACCTTACAAGTTCTTTCTGCTTCTTGTTATGGATATTTTAGTTTATTCACTTCATGATCCGAGTTATTGCGACATCATATCAATTGTTTGCTAACGAGATTTTATAAGTTTTCTCACAACTTTTACTTCTTTGATCTTCTTAATCCATGTTATTGCCACAGTGCACAGCTCTATTTACTACTTCATTTTATCTTTTAGGCCCTGGCTATGGTAGAAGAAGAATGTCGACGATACAGACCAACTAAGAACTATCTAGAAAATGCTGGCCCTGAGCCCAGCACAGCATTTGAGACGTCAGCATTACAGAGAGAGATGGAGAGAGTGCAGCAACGGTTACCCATGGAGCCTCTGTCTATGAAGCGGTGAGTAAAATAATAACCAAGTGAGATAATAACATGGCAAAAGCTAGTTTAATCAGGAGCAATACAGACTACATTCAGAATAGTTTATCTTTTTGCTGCGGGCAACATCAAAAGCATTTAAACAAACATGATGTTTGGTTTAAAGCATTACATAAACTCAAAACTCTCACTTATCAGACACTAATCTGCATGGTCCAAATATTATTATAGCCTGACCAAGATCAAGTTTGGGCGACTCAACTTTAAAAGCGACTAAAATGAGACCTGAGTTTGTTTGGTATTTCATAATAGAGTACTTGGATAGGGAAAACCAAACAAATCTAGTTCTAAAACATATTTATTTTTGATGTATAAAAGTTTTTTCTGGTACCATTATACATAAATACATAAGGTTTATCATTGACTGCCTCATTGGTCTAGTGGTCACAAGAGCTACTGCTGAGCATGAGGTCCTGGGTTCGATTCTCAGATTGGGCAAAGTGTTATAAGGTTTTCTATTTAGAATTTCGCAGTAGCAGCCCGGAGTCTGGATTTGTGCCCGGTTCATGGCAATAGGCTCGCCCCCTATTTCATGGGTCTTAAGCATAACTGGGGAAATGTGGGAGTACTACAAATACACCTCTGCTTAACCCTTCTGGGATTACAGGCGTGATGTTATGTTATGTGTTTATTGTTGTATTTTTATGTTAAAACAACCTCCTGTCACCTACAGTTATGAACTACCCCCACCACCAGCTGGCCGCCTTGGTGAGCCAACAGCCTGGGCAGAGTCTGTAGACAACTCCCACGCCCAGCTGTCACATCAAGCCATCAGAGTGCTGAACTTAGAGCTACAGCTCCAGTACGGATCAGAAGCATGGCGATCTTACCTCAACACATTGCAGGCGATAGTGACGCGGTCACAGAATGTACATAGTCAGTTAAGGTTTGTAGATGGTGCTTTAGTTACACATCATATTGCTTTGTAATTGAGTAATAGTACAGTAGAACCTGTTTAAGACGATTTCACAGGGACCCAACTAAAAACGCGTCTCAAGCGAAATCGTATTATATGGGATAGAGGGTGGGGGATAGTGAAAAATATACGTAATGCACATAATATGATCTAATTTCGTATATTGTTTGTTGAATTAGTTGTTAGGAAGTTATTACATACATGTAATGTTATAAGAAGAAAGAAAAAACGTTTATTTGTGGTAAACATGATGCATTAATATGTGTTTTAATTTACGTTTCATCATCATCGATCACTAATAAGTGATCGATGATTATAATAATGTATTTAGTGAATATACTACCTAGTTACGTTACTTAGAGTAATCACTTATTTTGGTTTGACAAGATTTTGATGTGCTAGCAATTACGATATTTTCAATGTATTTTAACTTTTCCAGTGCGTCTTCACTTTGACTCAAAGAAGCTACATAGCGTCTTAAATCGTTTACTGCTGATAAATAAAAATAAAATCGGAATTACAGCAGCAGCGCGCGGTGCGCGGTCGTGGTGGCGCTGGAGGGCCGGCCGGACGCTCACGACCGCGCACCGCTAAGACAGACGCTGTCCGTTGCCGCGAGAGACAGAGAGACAACACGCGTGCGCATGTAGGCGTATTAAACGGGATGACGAATCGTATTAAGCGTTAAGAAATGTATGAGAACATGTCTCAAGTTGTAGGGACTGACGTAAAATGACGTAATAGGCGAGAAATCGTTTTAAGCGTGATCGTGAGCGGCTTCTACTGTACTTTAGAGAATTCAAAATTCATTGCATCTTTCAGTAGTTTCAATATAATCAAAGCAATTTTTTTTACATGGCGACACAATTAGTCCCTTGTTCGAAAATGTTATTTTTAGTGTAATAAAAAACCGGCAGATTAATTGGTTGTTTTAAAATAGCATTTCAAACCTAATTTCAATGATATCTTCCCCATCCCTTATTTACCAGGAAAAAAATAGCAGCAGTGAACTGGGAGCGAAAACGGTCACAAACGGCAAGTGGCGCGAGATTACGAGCGCTGCGTCGTCGGTGGGCACAGCTTGTGTCAGACAACTATCGGCTCGAACGCGCCATTATGCAGCTTGAAATACAGATGCTGAAGGTAATTATGAATTTATGCTTAATAGGGTTGGGAATTTTATGTTTTTCTTACTGACTCCGTGAGCACTGCGCCAAGCGTGTTAAATGTAACTGTAGTGAAGCTTGGCGCAATGTAGACTGGTAACTCACAACACTGGCTTTTGATCTCCATTTAGCTAGAAACTGATGTGGACAACTTTTTTACAAATACACCTTGACAAATGTCCTGCCTATGACAACTTTTAATAAACCTGTAATGCGGCGAATACTTATTTTTTTTTTTGCCTTTGTAGGCAAAGGGAGAAGCAACTGCTGACGACGGTGAACCGGCAGATTTGGAAGCTGTCAAGAACTTACCAGACAAACTCAACTCTGAAACTGAGAAAGAAGTGCAAAAGAAAATTGAGGATATGTTTGCCGATTAGATTAAGTTTATTTTAAGTAGAGTAAAGTAAGAGTGTCTAAGAATAAAATAAAATAAAAATTCTACACAATTTTTTTTTGTGAATGCAAGGTTTTTCGACGTCTGTGCCATCACAATAAATGCTGTAAATACTGGATTTTGGAGTATTTTTAATGGTCTGTGTTTGTGTGATATGCTGGATATTTGATATCATATTTTTCCATATTATTTCTCCTTTTGCACACGCGCGTGACAGCTGCGTGGGCACTTCCATTTGTTTTTTCTATTCCGTGGTTTAACCAGTACAAAAAAAAGGTTATCGTGAACGCATTCGATAAAGTTTTGCAAAATGTACCTAGTAAACACTGAACGCATTTTTTTGCATTCGATTGTCATTTGTCGTGATCTGTCTGTCAAATTAGTTTTTATTTTATTTATTTAAAAATGGCGGACGATGCGTCGAGCAGTAGCGGTTGCACCGGCAATTTATTAGATAACTCAATAAATCAAGATGAATTGATCATGAAACAACAGCGTGAGATAGAGAAAGAGGTGAGCATCGTTAAATTATTATATTCTAGGGCGAGACAATCTTTATTTTCCGTGAAATTATAATACAACTTTGACATTGTGTTGTGTTTGTTTTGCAGATATCGGAAACGATACCGCTGGTGGGTGAACTTGAAGCATTGTCGTCGTTAGAAAAGGAATATAACGAGGATCCAGTGTACCTGTTAAAAGTAAAAGATTTGTCCTCTAAATATAAGTATATTAGGAGAACACGGCCGGACGGCAACTGTTTCTTCCGAGCGTTTTCCTACGCGTATTTAGAACATCTACTGACGGATAAAAGTGAATTCGATAAGTTTTATGAAATAGCGAAGAATTCGAAGGAAGTTCTTGTCGCCTTAGGGTTCTCACAGTTCACAGTGGAAGACTTTTATGAGACGGTGAGTTTTTTTTATTATTATTTTTCGAGGTTAGATGGTTACTGTTGTTGTTTTCTTACGCCTACATCTTTGTATCTGTATCAATACACTGAAACATCAATATTTTAAAAACTATGGTAAACCATCTGACATTGTGCTAAATAGTTCTGTTGTTGTATTAATAAAGACATGCCAATTCAACATCTGAAAGAAATAATTTTCATAATGTTTATGCTGAAAAAAATACCATGATGGCATGAGAATATATTCTAATAGTTGATTTTTGGTTCTAGCCTGTTATGTAAATAGAGTATTTACCAGTCTTAAATTGTTTATGTACCATTATTTTATTATTATAATCTGTTGTATGCCAAACACTTATATTTACTATGACATACATAGTCAAAAGAACTGTTTGGCATAGGCTTTCATGGTTCAGTGCTCCCACTACTATCAGACTTTTATTTTTTTAACTTTTCTAGGTAATCAGCAAGGTGACACATATTAAACAAATCATAAACTTTTATTAGCATATTAAGTATATACTTAGATAAATGCAATAATGAGTTTAGCAATTCATAGACCTCATCCACTGCTTTCTATCAGGCGAGGTTAAAGTCAAGATTACAAGAGCTGTGCAATACAAAAAATGCTTTTAACACATTTTTTTATTACCAGTTTATGGAAGTGGTACAACGGGTGGGCGAGCAAGCGGGGGGCTCGCCAGACTCCCTAGAATCAGTGAGAACCGAGTTGCATGACAAGTTCAACAAGCAGGGCTACTCTGACTACATTGTTGTGTACCTGCGTCTCGTCACCTCCGGACAGCTGCAGACAGAAAATGATTTCTACCAGAACTTCATTGAAGGACCACGCACTGTGACAGAGTTCTGCAGACAGGTGTGTGGTGATTTTATTAAGTTTACTTCATCATCAATAAAATAGAATGCCACATGAATTTGCGCAGTGGCAAACTTATTATTTGTTACTGATCTAGTAAGCCTAGAGAAGTCTACACAAGTGACAATGGCTACTAGCGCTGGAAGACTAAGGGGACGGCAGCAGGACTAGTCAGTTCAGGGCCGCAGGTACTGAGGGTTCCCAAATTTCGATAAGTACTTATCATTCAAATCCCAAACAATGCCAAAATATGTTCAGTAAGTAAACAGCAGTTTTTTGTGAGAGGCTTCTTATGTATGTTGAATGTAGCAAGCTCAATTTTTTTTGCATGTCATGATAGCTGCAAAAAAAACATGATCTTGCTCTTGCTTCCTACATTCTGTTAACTTTTCTGCACAAGTGAACAAATTAACTACTATTTATGTATGAATTGTCAAAAGAAAACCTTACGTATCCAGAGAGGAGAATGTAAAAATTTCAAGCTTGCCCTATATATTTATCTGAAACTAACATTTCTGTCAAGTCAACAAAGTAGGTATCTCATATTACTGAATGAATGGTCTAAAGAAAACCTAAACTATGTGCAAAAAAATTGGAGCTGAGGTCGCTCTTAAATCCTGCATTCTTCTACTTCTGAAACTTTTCTGCACACTTCATTCAGTTTTGCCACCCCAGGCCCAGCCCTGACAAGCTTAGTCCACCACTGACTTGTTGCTTGTTGCCCCCTGAGTTTGGCTTCAGATTGATTGATTTGAGATTGTTTTGTTTACAGGAAGTTGAACCAATGTATAAGGAGTCTGATCATATTCACATAATAGCACTGAGCAATGCACTAAACGTCGGTGTCAGAGTGAAATACATGGACCGCGGTGAGGGAAGCCAGATGAGTAAGGTATCTATCGAAAACTTGCTTATTTACCCTTTTATTCTTGCAATCTAGCTGCATAGGGAGAGGATGCTGTGCCGTTATCGCCAAGACATCCATTAGGAAAATCTGGACACTAGACTAACTTTTCAAAGTTGTTGTGTGGTATATTTCTATTGAATTCACAATTCTGCATCCCCATTAAGGAGTGTTTAGCTAGGCTAGATAAAAATATCACAGGATTAGCCTTTGATTTTTCCACTGCAGAGCAACAAAATAGCTAAGCCTAACTAGGTAATTAGAAACAGTACAGGTTTTATTAATGTCCAATGATTTATGCTAGGTAAAGCTGGGTCCGAGTCGTGGCGAGTATGAGGTAGACCAGAGCCCCAAGTATGAAATGGTACGAACAATATTTGTGTATAGAAGTTTTTGCTACACCATGTGGCAGTGGCGGATCCAGGATCTTCGTTTGGGAGAGGCTTGAACCCGCTGAGGGAAGGTTTTTTAGCAAAATCAACACAAAAAGCACTCAACATTTTATTTTGCTTAACGCATAACAAGACTCCTCTGATAACTTTTCGCAAATTCCTCAATGACTTCGTTAGTTAGAGTTGAATGTTTGACCGGTCTGGGTGTCTACACTAGGATCTCTAAAGGTTTCACAATACGACATGCCCCTGGAAAATTTCTTCATATTTAGTTTCTTGGATACCTTTTTAAAGTATATCTTTCTAGTGTTCACTACACTTTATGCCATTTCATAACAAAGGGGTAGATCTTTTTGCGTTAGATGGCCTGAAGCGGAACAGTAACTTCAAATACAGCTGCTGTTACCGTCAAAGGAAAGACCAACTCGAACCTTAAGGAATTTAGAACTTGAAAACATAAGTAATAATATTTTTTCTTACTAATAACTTTTTTAACAAGCTTCACACTAGTAAAGCTTGTTAAAAATGTAAAGTAAACTAATAGTAAAGTTCATTCTGATGCTTTTGGTACCCCCACAGCCGTGTGGCTTCCGCGATGACGCACAGTGGTCTGAAAATCGAGTTCCATACTCATAGAAACTTGATATAAGGGATGTAAAAAAAAAAAATGGAATGTCTCTGGTATACCTCCCTTTATATAATATTATAGTATGGAGGGTATGCACAGCTCCGCGCGTGAGAAAAAAAATGTTATGTTTTTTTTTTTAGGGGAGAAAACACTTAAAGTTAATTATTTTTGAATTGAAAGGAACTGAAGGGCTGGTGCTCACATGAGCTATTGCACCTCACACGGTGATCAAGATAACATACAATTCATGCACCTTTCGGTGCCGCTTTGCTAGTAAGAAATTTTAGAAATTTAAAATTTTCGGTATATGTGATTTTTCCAATCTTTGACGTAATTAAATGAAGTTGATGACCTCTTTTCATATGTTTTAGTTAGTAGCCTGTTAATGACCTTTTTAATTTCAATAATAGAAAATGATATTGATTACAAACGTTTTTTTACAAATTGCATTCAAAGAACTAACTCATTTGGTAATCACGTTCATCATGTCATTATGGTTCAGTTGTAACTAGATACTAATAACATCGAGCCCTAATGAGGGTAGTTACATATATGTATAAATATGACGTTTGAGCTTAATTCTCTCAGTAGCTTTTATCACTATTACGCGCGAACTATACTTATTACGATCTATTAATTTTCGTAATGTGATGGAAGGTTTTTGTACCAATTTGGACATTTTCATGTTTGTGGCAAACAATAGTTGTTTTTACAGCCCAGTGTGTTATTAGAAGTTTTTGTGAATGCCGTTGATTTGTCAGAAAATGAAAAGAAAGAATTGAAACAATTCTGTCAGACTTATGTGTGTTCGTTGAGAAATAAATGGATCTCGTGTAATCGCACGAGATATACATTCATAAAGAAGTATGAGACATGGCTGCAAGAAAACAGTAAATGGCCTGAAGTCATCAGGGAAAAGATGACACCATTACTAGCAGTAGAGCAGGAACCTTGTTCTAGTTCTGACTTCTTTACGCGCCTCACTGCTGAAGTGTATGTAGACCTCTATGGTACGAGGGCTGCACTAAAAGTATCGGGAATGGAATATTTCCACTGTTCCTGTCATATTAAAATCTTTTTAATTGAAAACTCCTTGGTTTTAAAAATCGAATATCATTTATTTATTTAAAAAAAGATTCTCGGTCTTGTCACAAGGTTTTGTCAAACTTGTTTAGTCGTTGAGAAAATGGAATTGACTCGAGAAAATTCAAGAGCTATGACTTATTATGACTTTCGAAGTGTTTAACACAAAAGCAGTGTGTTGACCGGATGATTTCTGCATTTGGTGATGAGGCCCCATCGAAAACCACAATTTATCGCTGGTTTGCTGAATTTCAACGTGGACGTGTCAAGCTCAGTGATGATCCCCGTCAAGGTCGTCCAAAAACTGCAGTCACCCAAGAAAACGTTGATGCTGTGCGTAAGCTGATTGAGGACGATCGACATGTGACATACCGCGAAATTCAGGCAACTTTAGACATTGGCATGAGTCAAATACAAATAATCTTGCATGAACAATTAGGTGTAAAAAAGTTGTTTTCCCGATGGATACCGCATTCGCTCTGTGAAGAGCAAAAAGCGGCTCGCGTTACTTGGTGCATCAGAACTCTCGAAAGATTCCACGCAGGATCCTCAAATGCTGTATACAACATCGTATAAGGTGACGAATCCTGGATATACGCGTACGAACCCGAAACAAAAAACCAGTCACGAATTTGGGTGTTCGAAAATGAGTTAAAGCCAACAAAAATTGTTCGTTCACGGAGTGTTGCAAAAACAAATGGTGGCCACGTTTGTCTCCAAAACCGGCCATGTTACGACTATTCCTCTTGAGGGACAAAGAACGGTTAATGCAGAATGGTATGCTAGCATTTGTTTGCCACAGGTCGCTTCTGAACTCCGTAAAGAGAACTGCAACCGCCGCATTCCTCCATCAAGACACGAGTTCTCACACCGCACACAGAACAAAAGAGTTTTTAGAGCAAGAAAACATAGAATTATTAGACCATCCGCCGTACAGCCCCGACCTAAGCCCTAATGATTTCTATACTTTCCCTAAAATAAAGAATAAATTGCGTGGACAGAGATTTTCATCACCTATAGAAGCTGTGGACGCCTACAAAACGGCCATTTTGAAGACCCCAACTTCCGAATGGAATGGTTGCTTCAATGATTGGTTCCATCGTATGGAAAAATGAGTAAAATTTCGCTGAGAATACTTCGAAAAGCAATAAATACATTTTTAAATAGTAATGTTGTGTCACTTCCTTGATTCCCGAAATTTTCAGTGCCGCTCTCGTACATGCCTTCGCGTGTCCACAAACTTTTACTGCATGGCGCTGAAATTATCAAACACTTCAACATTATGCCCATTGGTAAATTATCTGAAGAGGCATCGGAAGCCAGAAACAAAGACTTCAAGAAAATTCAAAAGCACCATTCGCGAAAATTTTGTCGTAAAGCGACAAACGAAGACATCTTCAATGGTCTCCTTGTATTGTCAGATCCTTATCTGTCCAGTATAAGACCACAAAAACAGCTGTTACTGATGATATGAAACCTCTTCTCATCAGTGGCGATGCAGGTGTAGACAAAGAGAACACTGAATTTGTCGATGTTAATGCGTCAATGATAGACTCGGATTTAGAGGACTTTGATGATGGCGAAGATACTACCTGTTAGTAGTAGTTTTTTATGTTGTTTTACTATTAGTCGTAAATAGCTAGACTTAGTATAGTTGCTATAGATATAATAAATGTAAGAGTTGTGATATTCACAAAACTCAAACTCAAAGCATTTATTTCAAATAAACCAATTACAGGCACTTTTGAATTGTCAAGGTCGGTCGGTCAGAAAAATGAAGCTAGTTGCCCATTCCAAAGCGTAGTAAGTACCTATGGAGAAGAACGGGCAAGAAACTCCACGGACACTCTTTTAAATCAAATTATGTTTACATTAGATTGGTTACATCATTCATGTTGAAATTATGCATGTGAGAACGATGCAGAACGTTAAAAGCGTCCGTTATTTAATTATGAAAACAATTCGAAAATAAAATTTAATTAAAATACGCCGTGGCAGCTAAGAGATGACCAGTCTCAACTGACGGCGCCCGTTCACGAACATGACGCGTGGATTAGCACCATTCAACTCAACCATTTTGAAGGGAGCTAAATGATCCAACACACGCGCCACCATCAGCGAAACATTAAAGTGAGCATGACATACTCTCAGCCGCCAGGACACATTCAAGTCAATGAAAGACGTACCCTGTAAATGGTAGCTTTAAAGCATGTACATAGTACTCACATAATATGGCATATAGCAATTATACAGTACAAAAAAATTGAGTTTATACAATGCAAAGATTCTTGTTTTTAATCTTCAGCAGCTCCAACAGTATTTTCAAACGCTAATCAAATAGTTGATGCGTCCTTGAGGAGCAGGACCAGCGATTAGCCAAGCATTTTTGTCAGCAATGTAATCCCCTAACTTATAATATGCTCGGCTCCATAGTGTGCGTTTTATACAAGATTTAAATTTGGTTTCATTAAGTTGATGTATGTGGGGAGGTATTTTATTGTAACATCTTAAACAGTACCCCATGAAAGATGAGTCTACTTTAGCCAGCCTGAAACCTGGTTGAACTAATTGGTCCCTATTTCTAGTGATATAATTGTGTCTTTCACCTCTTTTACTAAAAAGATGTAGATTTTTCCTTACGTACATGATGTTTTCATAGATATATTGACAAGGTACCGTCATGATGTTAATATCTTTGAACAATTCCCTTAGAGAGTCGCGCCTGCGGAGGCCATATATGGCTCTGATGGCTCTTTTCAGCAGAATGAAAATGGACTCGATGTCTGCAGCCCGTCCCCATAGTAAAATACCTTACGACATAATACTATGAAAGTAACTAAAATAGACTAGTCTCGCGGTATCTACATCAGTAAATTGACGGATTTTTCTCACAGCATATGCTGCTGAACTTTGCCGTCCTGCAAGGGATGTTAAATGAGGACCCCATTGAAGCTTTGAATCGAGCGTGATCCCCAGGAAAACAGTTTTATCGACGAATTCTTGTTTCTCTTGATTCAATACTATCTCACAATTAGTACTTTTGACATTTGGTAAAGAAAATCTTATGCACTTAGTTTTTTTCCCATTTAATACTAAATTATTAGCAGTGAACCAATTTTGGATCTGCAGTAAGGCGTTATTCACGTCGTCAAGATTTAATGCACGCCTATTAATTTTATAAATTAACGAAGTGTCGTCAGCAAATAACACCATATGTGGTTGGGTTTTAAACAAATGAGGTAGATCATTAATATAAACTAAAAAGAGGAAAGGACCCAATATCGAGCCTTGTGGTACACCATTTTTACTTTTAGACCGAGTGAATTGACACCGTTTATTTGGACTTGCTGTTGTCTATCATTCAAATAAGATTTTACTAAACTGAGTGCAAGTTTTCCAAGTCCGTAATGTTCAAGTTTTAAGAGCAAGGTTTCGTGGTCGACGCAATCAAATGCCTTGGAGAGGTCACAAAAGATTCCTATGGCGTCTTGAGCCTCTTCCCACGCTGTAAATATGTGTTTTAATAAGATGACCGGCGTCAGTCGTACAACTTCCCTTTGTGAAACCATACTGTTGACCGTGTAAGATATTATTGGTGTCGAAATGATTTAACATTTGATTCAGCATTACCTTTTCAAACACCTTGCTCAAAACCGGCAACACGGATACGGGTCTATAATTATTGGTATCTTTACTGTCCCCGGATTTGAAAAGTGGTATTACCTTACTGTATTTCATTAGATCCGGGAATACTCCTTGATCCACACACAAATTAAATATTTAAGTCAAGTATGGCGCTATAGTCTCAATAATGGAGGTACAAACTTTAACAGACATTCCCCAGAGATCTTCTGTTAGTTTGATCTTGATTTGCTTGAAAGCTTTCACTACTATTATGGGGTTTATATGCTTGAATTTAAATTCAATCTGGCAAGATGAAATGTTTGCTTTAAATAAGTCAATGGAACGCAAGGGCGCAGAGTTTAAGGTTTCAGTCGTTTTAAATGGGATACTGGTAAAGAAATTAACAAATTCTTGAGCAACTTCTTTGTTAGTGCTTACGAGACCACTTGAAGTCTGAAGTGTGAAATCATTGTTGTCTTTTATTCCTGTTGGTTTCGTCATTGATAATTTTCCAAACCGTCTTTATTTTATTATCGGCTGTTTTGATCTTGTTGCTAATGTACAAGGCTTAAGCTACCTTGCAGGTCTTTTTAAAAGTTTTAGAGTAATTAGCAACGTATTTATTAAACGTTTCAGAGTTAATATAAGGCTTAAGGCCATACAACTCAAACAATTTTTCCCTACTTTTCCTAATACCCTAAGTTGCCCAGTCACTGAAAAAAAAATTGGGGCAAATTGTTTTTGTTTTTTTCTTTAAAGTACTACTGAACTCGGTGCTCACTACCGAAAAAAATTGCTCATATAATTCGTTTACGTTGTTTCTAATATGGCCCGGTATACTTAACTTACAAATTAAGTTATTATTAAATATATTTAGATTGCTGGGCGTTATTTGTCTAGATTGTATCAGATTTTTTTTGTAAAGGTGTGTTTGACTTGAAAGCAACGGTTTGAACACTGTGATCAGAAGGGAGATAATTTACAATGGCTTAATGTAAGTAGTCGCAGCAACAAAAAATATTATCAATGCATGTAGCAGAATTTGTAGTTATGCGGGTGGGTTCTGAAAACACATTTGACAAATTGAATGATTTAAAGAGACTTAATAATCGACTGCTATTTGAACTATTCTCTAAGATATTAATATTGAAGTCACCACAGATAATTAGCGATTTTTTACCAGTTGCCAGTTTTGCTAGAACATCTTCCATTACTGACTCAAATACGGAGTAGTTTTGATAATTTGGGGGTCTGTAAACGCACACTATAACATGCGTATCTAGCTCAACACAGGACAGTTCAATGCTATATTCAACCGAAAGATCAACTATATCTTTACGAGTCTTAGATTTAATAGACTTTTTAACTAAGATTAGTGAACCCCCACGCAGCATAGATTTTCGGTTAAAACAACTGCCCACATTATAATTTCCATAATTAATTAGCATTTCATAATCTTTCAACCAATGTTCAGTTAAACAAATAATTTCAAACATGGTATTTTCTAAAAATAGTTCTATTTAAAATAATACTAACTTCACTGTTTTTATTGTGTTAAATAATTATAGTGTAATTGACGTATTTTTGTTGTAATGTCTTGGTATTAGCATTCAAGATTAAAACTATTTGTAAAAAAACTTGATTTTACTGGACCTTATTTTTATTCATCTATAATAAAAACAATTTAGGAATATTACTTTTCTATATAGGTATATCTTAATTGTTTTATGAATATCTATTGTTTCACTAGTATTTTCCCATTCAATGCGTTCGGTAACATCATTTAATTACGTTAAAGATTAGAAAAATCAATAGTGTAACTACCCTCATTAACGCTGAGTATGCCATGTTATTAGTATCTAATTAAAACTCAACGAAAATGACGGTGATTACCAAATGAGTTCTTTAAATGCAATTTGTAAAAAAAAACGTATGTAATCAATATATTTTTCTATTATTGTCATTAAAAAGGTCCTTAGCAGGCTATTAACTAACTAAAATATATGAAAAGCGATCGGCAGTTTCATTTTATTACGTAAAAGATTTAATAAATCACATAACCTAAACTCGAAATTTTAAAAATTTCCTACGCTCGAAGCGGCACCGAAAGGTGCATGAATTGCATGTCATCTTGATCACTGTATGAAGTACAATAACTCATGTGAGTACCAGCCCTTAATTTCCTTTCAGTTTGAAATTAATCAACTTTAAGTGTTTTCTCCCATACAAAAAAAAACAAAACATTTTTTTTCTCACACGTGGAGCTGCGCATACCCTCCATACTTTAATATTATTTAAAGAGAGTTATTCCAGAGACATTCCCTTTTTTTTTTTAAATCCCTGACATTTAGTTTCTATGAGTATGGAGCTCGATTTTCAGACCACTGTGTGACGGCTCGAACTCGGCATGAGACTAATATAAATCATGTAGTATTGCTTTCGATGCAAAAAGGGATGTTTGGACACTGCATCATTATTTATTTCACCTGGAACTAGAACGCCATACAGCAGTTACACTAACAGAACAAAAGATTACTTCATGTGCTGCCTTACATTTATCCTGTGCGTGGTGGACATTGGCTGTTGTGCACTTCTCATTCAAGTTATCTGATACACAGTTTTTAATAATAATGTAGAAGGTCAAAATTCAGGACTCCTGTGTTAATAACACTAAATTTTGGGTAGCCTTAAACTTGATTGGAGATTTATCTGTTACAAAATACGCTGATGCTGTCGTTGGCAGAAAACTGTAAAGGTGATGTTTAATAGGTGTTATTAGGTTGGTATATTTTGCTACCTACTTTTATCCTTCAGTCCATTTGAGACAGCAGTCGAAAACACGGTGTAGACTAACTCCTTGTTGTGGATAGGTGGAGGGAAGATGACTAAACGTCGAAAACCGTAAATCAAATCAATAAAAAGTGCGACATAAAAGAGTAGAAAATAAATGAGGGCGCCACAATAGCTCAGGTAGCAACCCAGTTAGTACGACCCAGCTGATCTTGATACTTGAATACCTAGTATTATTTATTTATAGCTATAACTAATGAGTAAACATTTTAAATAAGTATGTTTATTAATCAATTGCTTTCAATAATTTCCGCGTTGATAGATGGTTTGGCATGTAGTAGTAATAAAACCACAACTTTACAAAAAATACACTTGGGAGCAAATAAATCGAGCCACTACCTTTTTTCACATAAAATGGTAAATATTTTTGGGAATATGGAACGTATCAATTCGAACTATATATCGCCTAAAAGTTAAGTTAATAACCTTAACAATGAGGGTAAATTATTGAATAATAACCTTATTGAATGATAAATTATTGGCTCTGCAAGAAAAATGGTAATTTTGATAGAAAATTTAGTAGGACTAAAACAGTCCATAAAAACAATAAAAAACAAAATTATTGCAAAAAAAATATTCTTAATAACTGGTATTACCCCCCCGTGCCCTGATGCATTCTTGTAGCCTATTAGTCATCGATCTGATCAGAGTTACGATGACATATTGTGGTATGTTCTCCCACTCTTCAAGCACAGCGACTTTAAGCTTGGGAATGGATGAAACAGCGGGAACCCTGGCTCGGACTCTCCGTTTTAGCTCGTCCCATAGGTGTTCGATCGGGTTCAAATCGGGACTTCGTGCTGGCCATACCATTTGTTGAATCCCGATCGCAGACAAGTATTCCGTAATGATCTGCGCGGTATGAGGTCTCGCATTGTCATGCATAAACAAGAAATTTTCTCCGACAAAACCAGCATACGGCATTACGTGGTCTTCAAGAATGTCAGTTATGTATCGGTCAGCTGTTAATCCACGTCTACCACTGCCATCGTTGGCGGGGTCGACGAAGACAAGTTCCGTTTTTCCGTCTAGAGAAATTCCTCCCCACACCATACAAGAACCACCACCAAAACTCACAGTTTCTCGAATGCAACATTGGGCAAATCTTTCACCAGGACGTCTATACACTCGGTTTCTCCCGTCATTGCTAAAAAGACAGATTCTTGACTCGTCAGAAAACAAAACTGACCTCCAGTCTTCTAACGTCCAATTAATGTGTTCTCGAGCAAACTCCAAGCGAGATCGGCGCTGAGCTACAGTCAATTTTGGGCCAGTTGCTGGTTTGTGTGATGTTAAATTTCGTTCCTTTAGTCTTCGTCTCACTGTCCACCTACTGATTGCGACACCTCGAACGTCACGTAACGCTTGCTGTAGCTGAACAGCATTAAGTCCACGGTCGCGCAACGAATTGGTTGCAATAAAGCGGTCGTCACGTTCTGTTGTTGCCCGTGGTCGGCCAGTTCCAGGTCGCCGAACAAAAGCACCAGTCTCCAGATACCTGCGGTATACCCGCTGTACCTTTGAACGACTCAAATGAAGTCTGCGTGCCACTTCACGTTGTCCGTGTCCAACCTCAAGTAAAGCTACAACTTGGGCAGCTTCCGTCGGTGTAGTATCCATTTTATCAGGTTATTTTGATTACACAGACACAGATAAAGACAACAATAACAAGTAATATGGGTATGATTAACAAAAACCTCAAATTTAATCTTTTCTTAACAGAGTACAATAAAAATGTCATAAGCAAATTAAATGCGATAATTTTATTCTACCCTTTAAACTTTAATTAAAATGAAATTTTGACAACTAACTACCCCCATTGTAAAGGTTATTAAATACCCTTTTAGGCGATATATGTTTCGAATCGATGCGTTCCATAATACCAAAAATAATAACCATAATGCGTGAAAAAGGAAGTGGCTCGATTTATTTGCTCCCAAGTGTAGTATTTTTATTAGTCAATTGCTTTCAATAAGTCCCGCATAAATAGACAATAGATTTGGTATGTAGTAGTTATAAGTTCACTCAAATATAAACTAAAATGAATGAATATACTAATCAAGTAAATCAAAATCTAAATATTCTACACCTTCTATGGGATCACTTAAGTTCGTATCGTCTATTTTAAGGTCGGACATTGATTCGCCACTGCTTTCTGAACCAAGCTCATCGTCACTGCTATCTGCACCAACCTGAATAACTAAACGCTCTATGTCATGGTATAATGTTCTTTCACGATCATAATATTCCATCTCAACTTTCTTAACATGCTCACAGCAATTCTTCCAACCCTGAGCTGTTATCAAATTAAATGCCTCTTCGGTTAGCTCCTTAATGTTTTTTGCACCCAGATTCTGTGAAGCGACCTTTCGCTTTGCCAGTGCCCAAATTAACTCAATAGGGTTAAGATCACAGTGGTATGGTTACCACTGTATGACCGTATTGCCCTATAATCTCATCAATTTCGTATTCTCGTTCAGGATGTTTCTTTACCAGTGCCAGAAGCGAAGGTTTTCTCAAATCTGGGTCGAAAGGCAGGTTGTTTTGTTGTAACCATATTTTTATTTCATTAACCTTATTTGCTGATGTCGGAGCTTTATTCTTTATAACAGAGTGATAAGGTGCATTGTCCATCACAATGATTGAGGGCTCTGTGATGTTGGGCATAAGTTTTTCTGTAACCCATTTAGTAAAATTATGACAGTTCATTTCAGAATGATAATCCTCTTGCTTGTTCACACCGCTAAAGAGTATGCCTAATGCTCTACGCATTAGGTACAAAGCCTTTTTCATTTCCGGCATGAACTATTATCCATGGTTTTCCCTTTGACATGTCTATTGTGAATCCTTCAGTTTCAATTGACTGCCAGCATTTTTTAAGCTTGTAGCTGGAGTGGATGTAGCTTTCGTCCAATTATATTATATCTCTTTGAAGCTCTTCAGGCAAGTTTCTGTTTTCCATAATTAATCTTAAATATTTTTCTCATTTGTGTGCAATAATAGGTTTTTCCATCAAAGCTTGTCTGTTTGTTTTACATTTTTATATTGAAATCCAATCCTTTTTAGAAGTTTCCGCAAATGCTCCCGACTTCCGTCATAGCCAATATCTTCCCTTATTTGAACTAATAATTTACCAATTGTTGGTACCTCTTTCTGCACATGTGTCAAAGTCGTCTAATAACTTTGGAGGACGGCCCTTTCTGTGTTTAGCTGGTGTCGAGAATTTCCCACGTTTTCCATACCGTGTTGCACAATTCTGTGCACTGTCCTTACAGAAACACCTAAAACAAACAAAGCATGGTATTAACATAAATAATTATAGATACAACTTTAAATAAATAAATAGTTATCAGAAGTTAAAAGCACTACTTTTAACTTCTGATAACTAGTAGAACCACTGTCAGTCCGACAAAAGAAGTCCTGCGGAAAAAATGTTCATATTGTGAAAATATGTTGAAAAAATTTTGTCGGTTGCTTCAACAAATATGGTTTAGCAAAAAGTTATTTCGTAATACGCAATAAATTACATTAATTGTTTTTGCCTTAATAGCAACGTTGTTAGGTCGCGCTATAATTACAACGATATTTTGTTTACCTTAGCATAACCTCAAAAATAGTACACAAATAATATTTCGTTCGAAAATTTTGCTCCCTGAATGTATTAATCGTTTGTAATTAACGTTTAGTGCAACTTTCAATAGTTACTTACCAGTAAAATCTGCTGTACGATGGTAAACATCTTCGAAGTTGGATAGCAGCTTCCCAGCTTGAAATTCGGCCATACACCGCATGAAAACTTTATAAATTATTTCACGGGCTTCTCCACGAATGGGGAAGGTCGGGTAAAGCTAATTGTAGATGGCGTGACCATAGCTAGGTCCCTACGGCCTACAAAATTTTTGATATTTCGTTCATTCATTTCATTTTATGTTCATTCATGAGTTTGATTTTATTTCACTATTTCGTTATTTTCGGTGATTTCAGTATATTAAATCAAGTAATTGACATGGAAAGTGTCAGAATTAATATTTCCTCGTAATCACTTTCTTCAAAATGTTCACGACATAAATTCGAACTCAAAAAAATCTGTACGAATAGCTTTAAAGCACAATCTTCTAATTTTAGGGGCTTACGAGAAATTCGAACTCCAATTTCTGAGTATCTAGGAACACAACATCGAGTCAACTTTCGCTAAAATAAAATAAAACCACATCACGCCTTGTATTTTTAGCTTGTGTTGGGAACTAGCTACGACAACGCCATTTTGACAGTTGCCTTCCCCATTACCTTATTCATGATATGTCACTGTTTACCTGTCTACACTCAGAAATAACACACAAAAAATAAAATTCTAACGAAAAACTAAACCAGTCGAGCAGAATTGACAGTTCAAGTACTCATTTTAGATGTTGCCAGAAAACGAAAACATTTTAGTTCCCAAATATTTAATTTCTACTCTTTTATGTCGCACTGTAGTTTCTCACACGCCTTGAAAGTTTTTGGAGGGGATTACTCCGTCCTTGTCGCGCGGTACAGACAAATGTATGGCGCTAGTATGAAGTTACATATCCTTGACGTAACTTCTATGATAGTGTTGTCTTTGTCTAGCAGTTATTTTAAAATGTTTATACTGAACTTAGCTTAAAATTGCAAACAAAATAAAACACCGTTTATAAAATTGGTACACTGACTTGCGATAAGAATGGCAACGCAGCTTGGTTTCATTCATGATAAAGCTGTGGCCGACGCGATGCAACGACGTAATGTTTGGCGCCATTATCCTTAATGCTCAATTACTCAAATCAAATCACAGAATATTAACCAAATAGTCGGGCATCATTCACCCGCGAGTTATTCACTAATCAATTTATTATTCACAATCACTTTTCGATCACATAATTATGTCGCCAGTCATTACACATTGTACAGGAAGTTAGGATTATCGAGATGTTTGGTTTCCAACCAGCGACAGAAAGGTAACAATGCTTGTACTTTCTTGTACTTATAAGGTCTGCGTTTGTCACGTTTCAAAACTTTTTGAACAGTTTTGTGATTTACACGAAAATTTCGACCTGCATTACGCAAACTGGACGTCGGATTGCGATCATAATAATTAATAACTCTTTCGTCTGAAATCACATTTGCACGTGGAGGAGCACCATCTACGTGCGGGA
This sequence comes from Dasypolia templi, assembly GCA_963555695.1. Classification (NCBI taxonomy): domain Eukaryota; kingdom Metazoa; phylum Arthropoda; class Insecta; order Lepidoptera; family Noctuidae; genus Dasypolia; species Dasypolia templi. The sequence goes on along the minus strand of OY743137.1, from coordinate 1,870,001 downwards.
TCAATTATTGATTTTCCCGTATCCTCTGGACAGCTTGTACAATAGTGCGCCCGTGGGTCGGACACATACGCGTGTTCCCATACCTCTCACGGTATGTCCGTACAGCTAAAGCGGCATTACCGTGACACACCCCATAAATTAAAATCATATCGGTGTACTCCGAAGCGGTATAATTGTAACGAGGCATGATTATTTAATAATAAAACCTTGAAACACCAAGTATTAAGCGTCTAATTTCGCAAAGTTTACTTAGCTATTTAACTAAGTACCTATAATACGTTTATGTGTCCTGTCACTATTAAAACAAAGCGTAAAATTTCGCACAACACAACAACAAAGATACGATAACACTCGCGCGGCGACTTCAAACGGTCGCGGGCGCATCCGAAATTCCAGAGAAAAGCAAAACGCGTCACAGGCAGGAAGGACGTCCGGTGACACACTGACCGCGTAACCTAGACACGTCGACAAGGAAGCAAAGTAGAAACAAGCAAACTTACCTATCTCTTTCGCACAAACATATTTTGCGATTGACATGATTGCGTAACAGGACATGCGCATGCATTTTTTCGCATGCATTTTTTCTTATCTAGCTGTGATGACACGCTTTGTGACTCTTATGGCTCGGGCAAAATGTATAATTTGTATTGAGAAAATAAATTTGAAAGAAAAAGCGTAGGTTTTTAAAGTAGCGAGCTGGCAACGTGTGTCGTTAACCTGTCGCGTGCTCTCCTGTTTACAATACATCATGTAGAAAATACTTAAAATGAAAAGTAATGTCCTGTGGCTAAACTACTGAATAAATTCATTTGATTTTTTTGTGTGACGGTTGGAAATATCATGACATAAACGAAGTTTCATTTATGATCATATTGTCCTCCCCACATTGTATATACGCGACTTCACTTTTGGGGTTCTTTATTACGGATAATTGAAAACTCCAACATTAAACAGCCTGATTATTAACACAATGTCTGCATTCCAGGTGATAGCACACGACTTCCCAGAGGGTTCCAAGCCGCTGGTGCACCTGCTGTACCGCCCCGGACACTACGACATATTGTACGCGTGATCGTGATAACGCCCCTCATAACCTTTAACGATAATAAAATTAATTATCTTACTCAGCGGGCTGTTTCATTAAAAGCTTTGTCTCTCAAAGACTAGAATGTGCAACTGTGCTGCCCTCTAGTGAAGTGGCTGCGAGAACATTTACGGATCCCTCTTAAATTTCCTGTGTATGTTTCGTGATGCAAATTAGTACCTAATCCTTATTTCAAGCACAAAAGTTCAAACGATGTTGGAAGGTCGTTTTTTCTGGTAATCATGATGTTACAATTACTAGAGATTAGAATTAATTTTGCTGATAACTTGTACTATGGCCAGATGTCTCAGCTTTTGGAATTATAAAACTGTATGGGGATCAGAAAACTGCGATAACTTTGGTATAGGCCTAGTTGATATATTGGATGAACTCAACCTACGTGTGATCAATGATGGCAGTGCAACACGTAGGTCTGCGCCAGGTCAGAACAACAGCTGTGTTGATCTAACATTCTGCTCATCTAATATAGCCAGTCTTTTTAATTGGAGTCGTCTGAATATGACTTATGGGAGTGATCACTATGCCATCAAAATCAAAATATTTTATTTCACATAAACCTACATGGGCACTTATGAAACGTCAGATTCTAGGTGCACGGTTCCAATTGGTCGTTTCCTATGGAGAAGAGCCGGCAAGAAACTCCATGGTTACTCTTTTTAAAATATTTGTCTTTTACAATATTTTTATTTAAAAATATTTTTCTTTTACATCATGGTCCGACCGAACTTCCCCTCCTTTGTTAAAGTACCAGCTAAACTCAGTAGATTGGGACCTATACTCCAAAATTGCTGACTTACGTGTATCTTCCCTCCCATCCATAAATCCTGAGAATGCTCACGAATGCTTTTCCTCATTTTCCAACACACTATCCTCTACAGCAGATGATTGCTTCCCTTCAAAAAAATCGCCAACTGGGAAAATTCCATCCCCGCCATGGTGGGATAGGGATTGCTCCGCCGTGATCAGGGCTAGGAACGAAGCCGAAATGAATTTTAACTCGGACATGACACTAGATAACATCATTGCCTTTTAACATAGCCTGGATAAGTCCAAGAAATTGCTCAAAAATAAGAAGAGAGAAGGTTGGCGGAAGTATTGCCTTGACAATTCAAAAGTGCCTGTAAATGGTTTAATTGAAATAAATGATTTGAGTTTGAGTATTGCGGCTCACTGAGTCCATCCACCCCAGCGTCAGCAGTGTGGCGTAAACTGAGGTCTTTCAGGAAAAGTTTCAGGCCCTCCTCCGGGAACATACTGTCTGAGGAACTGAGTAACCAGTTTCTTTCTAAGCTGGCCCCAGTTTATGTTCCTGGTATGGATGAGTGTGCCACCACGACCTTTCAGCTGGCATCCAATGACCCCCTGGATGGACCATTTACTCTACTGGAATTGAAATCAGTCCTCGCCCATGTGAAGGATTCTGCTCCAGGAGTGGATGGATTCCCCTACTCCTTCATTGCTAAAGCGGGTGATAAGACCCACCAATATTATCTGGACTTAGCCAACTATTGTTTTTCTTCCGGTTATATTCCTCCTGATTGGAAGGTTCAAGTCGTCATCCCTATATTAAAACACGGTAAGGATCCTAGTGATAATTGTTCTTACAGGCCAATTTCTCTATCGTCCATACTTATTAAGCTTTTAGAGCATTTGATAAAAAAAACCGTCTAGAATGGTTTGTAGAAAGTAGGAAGCTGCTCTCAGCGACTCAGTTCGGCTTCAGGAAAGGTCTCGGGTACAGCTGATAGTGTGGGTACACTTATATCAGAGATCCGACTGGCCCTTAGCAGAAATGAGTCGGTGGTAGCCGTTTTCTTAGATATTTCAGCTGCCTATGATTCTGTCCTCCTCCCACTTCTCAGGCAGAAGATGCAAAAGCTGAGAAATCCGGCTAGGATTCGTCAAATCATATGCAGCATTTTTGTAGATCGTAGTGTTCAACTCAGGATTCCCGGGGAAAACTCTGAGCCGAGGTCGGTTTGGAGAGGTCTACCTCAGGGATCCGTACTTCTGATCTTCCTTCTTGCTTAATCTTTACACTTAAACACTTAAACAACATTTCAGCAGTTATCTTCACTCGCAGACGCCTTATCCCCCAAGTCGACATTAATATTGACGGTCAAACTATCCCAATCGAGGAGAAGGCCAGGTTCCTGGGGGTTACCCTTGATTCCAAATTGTCGGGAGTGGATCACATTGGTAATACGGTTAAAAAATGTGAGCGCTCGGTCTCTGTCCTTAAGGCTTTGGCAGGTGTCTGGTGGGAAGCTCACCCATACACCTTAAAACTAGTCTACAATGCGCTGCACGGTGGATCGAAAATCGGCTGTAGAAGACATAGGGATCTCGATTTCTTAAATGTTATTTTTTTTGCTGGAAATGACTTCTGCTGATCATTACTGTTCTATAAAATGTCGTATGAAGTAAATGTGTGCACAAATGGAAGAGTTATAATTTTTATAAGAAAAAAATGTATGGAGCTAGTATGAAAAATCTAATTATCTCCTAAGCGGCATGTTTAACCGTAATATCCTTGGAGGTGGTCATAGTTCTAATTATTTATGATTTTTTGGTTGCCGATTTGACGAAAAATTTAGTGCCGTTTTTTTTAAAAAAAATCGTCAAAATATTTTTAATTAGTTTTACATGTAAAACGATCCCTTTTAGTGTCCAAGTTAAAAAGTTCGATATGTTATTAACCCAAATATTAAGAACACACAAAACAAGAAAAAATAAATAAAAAAATTGCTGTTTTTTGACACATTTTTATTAATTTAAATAAAAAAAGATTATCAAACTCTTTGTAACATATAAAGTTATGCTCTTCCTTAGAAAGGCTTTGAAGGATTCTTGTAACTGTGATATAAAGTAAAGCTAGAAGTGTAATCCTAGCCGATGAATCAGTAACTGTCACTGATTGCTTCGGAGGGTAGCAATCAAGCTTAGTTTGTTGCACTTTATAGTAAGATGGATAAATCCCGAATGGCAGCCTCCCGCAACGTAATATATTGCCACTTTGAGAGTTTTAGCGAAAGAAGCAATCCAAGCGCCTTTTCTGATGTAAATATGATTGTTTTCGCTGGTTTCTTAAGCGTTTCATTTAATTTAGCGGCTGCTTCAGGATTTTTCATCATGTATTCGATGACAGAGGCGATATCTCCATGCCCTTCTTCTTTTAAACATGCTGCAGCTGCATATGCCAATTCACTAGAATCTTCGCCTGTGTGTTCATCAGATCTTCTCTTTTTTTGTTTACTTCCCAGATCTTCGAATGGTTTACGGGATCTTTTCGTCATTGTTCCAATGGACGTTGATGTCGATGATGTTTTTTTTTTTTTCTCCTGTGGCAACACTACAGCTAACAGCTGATTTGAATTTGTCCCTGTAATTTTAATTTTAAATAATATAATTCCTTTTTAATAAGGCCTATTTCCAATTAATTAAATAGTTTATAGCGTAATTAATTGGCTTATGTGTAAAATTTAAGCAATAAGTGTAAAGTATGTGAAAAAAAATTTATTGTGATTCGTTGACAGTTACCGGCTCAAGTGAATGTTGCATTTTCATCTCGTTATCAGGTACAATACTATAGATTTTACTTTTTTTTTTTTTTATCTTTATTTGTTTATAGAGGGTTGGATCAGTATGACCATGCCACCCTCATAGGGGCATTCTATGACTATCTACGCTTAATACCTAGGTTTACAATTTTATATAATTTTTTGGCCGTCCTAGACAATGGAGCAGCCAAGATACTATTATATATGCCAACGTTAAAATAATTAAAACCGTATTCAATTAAATAATTTCTCCTCTCCACCTCGTTCCGGACACATTCCGCTAAAATATGAGTGGTATCCTCTACCTTATCACACTCAGAACAATTTGGGGAATCACTTTTTCTCATTAAAAAGGCGAAGCTATTCAACGGAATATGTCCCGAACGAAGTCTGAAAGCAGTCACAATCTCATTACGATGCATATCTGTACCCACAAACCAAGGAAGGCGGGAAAGGCTGTGTTGAATGGTTCTATACCAAATACCCTTACTTAGTGACCTTTCATCAAAGTATTCTTTCCATAATTCTAGGCACTGGCTGCGAACTCGAAACAAGAGGTCACTAAATAAAGGCAAACACTCAACAAATATTCCGTCTGTAATAGCCTCTTTTGCTAAACGATCTACTTCCTCGTTTCCATACAAACCAATATGGGATGGTACCCATTGAAGAACTATTCTTTTGTCTTGGACCTTACCAATGGAGTCTAAAATTTTATAAGCTATCGGTGCGCCTCGACAATTCGAGGTGCATCGAGCCAGGTGTTGCAGAGCACTCCTAGAATCAGTCAGTATTAAATAATTTCCTGATTCAAATGACTCAATGTATGAAATAGCTTCTGAGATCGCTAGTAGTTCAACGTACATTATTGAAATTTTTGCACCTGATCTAAACTTTATTGATGCTTTCGTTTGTGGATCAAAAACAGCCCATCCCGAATCATTCCCTTCCTGTGACCCATCAGTATATACTGAGTAAAAATGTACATAATTAGCATTTAGAAATTGATCACAAATTTCATGTATGTTGCTACATCTATACCGATGTTTCGGTTTGTCTATAACATCTATACAAGGTTTTACTACATCGGATAAGTCCACATTGCTAACCCATGTGTTCAAAGAAAATCTTTCCAATTGCTGCGTTGAATGTATAGGGTAGTCAATAAGAAACTCGTGTACCGTCACTAATAGTGGTTTTTTCTTACGCCTCCAATATAAACTGTGACATGACTCGGTAAGCTTGTTTAACAAAAGAAATATTTGACTGCCCCGGAACGAATTCACCTTCAACCAATATTTGCCTGCTAATAAGTACCTGCGTACATATAAAGGTTGAAGGTGAAGCTCACACTCCATCACGTGTATTGCAGTAGTCTTCACAAAACCACCAATAACGCGCATACACTGGTTTTGTATTCTGTCCAATTTGACTAAGCTGGTCTTGTATCCGTTATCATATAAAAAATTGCCATAGTCCAGTCTCGAACGAATAATAGACACATATAATAGCCTCAAGTAATATGGATGTACGCCCCACCCAGACCCAGCAAGAACTTGAAAGATTCTTATAGATTTCAGACATTTTCCGGCTAGCTCCTCAATGTGTTTTTTCCACCTAAGCGAGCGGTCTAGCCACATCCCCAGGTATTTAATATTATCTACTACTTGAAGCGGTGTTTCATTTATTAATAGGTTAATACATTCTCTTTTATAGCCTCTCTTAAAAACGCATACTTTACTCTTTGAAGATGAAATTTCTAAGCCTATGTTTGAAAGCAATTTAACTAAAACATTTAGTGAATTTTGAATAATACTGACACTTTCTTGTATGTTACTACCTACTGAATAAAGAACAAAATCGTCCGCGTACTGGGATATCAAAACTCCCCTGCTCATAATATTTGCACAGATACTTGAAGTTACTATGTTAAAAAGCAACGGCGACAAAGGGTCACCTTGAGCTAATCCACGGCCGGTAGTTCGACACATGTAAACATTATCAATTAAAACCTTTAACCTTCTTTCTTTTAAAAAATACCATAAATATTGACATATTTTTGATCCCACCCCAATTATGTCCATTGTTTGCATTAGTGAAATTATATTTACGTTATTATATGCATTATCTATATCTAAAAAGCATCCTATTGTTGTCTTATTTTCTGTAAAGCCAGTTTGAATATGCGAGACAAAATTAACAAGATTGTCCATTGTAGATCGACTTTTTCTAAACCCCGTAGTATAAGGCGATAAGATGTTATTTTTTTCGATGAACCATTCTATTCGATTGTTCAAAATGCTGTGAAATATTTTACATAAACATGACAGCATTGATATCGGTCTGAGTGAAGACTGAGACTGCGGGACGCGCCCAGGTTTAGGTATTGGAATGACTGCGATGTCACGCCACTGATTGGGTACAAAACCGGTTGACAGAGAACCATTATACAGCGATAACAAAATAGATTTACCGTTCTCAGGAAGATACTTAATCATCGAGTACGAAATATTATCACAACCGGGTGACGTGTCCTTAGCGCGAATACAACAATTAAGTTCCTGTTTTGTGCTTGGCGTCTCTAATTTTGAATTATTAGACACAAATGAAAGGTCGTGAGGAGATGCATAATCGGGAGTTAGACTGCGGAGTAGATTATTGGCTCGCTCGCTGTCAACATGTTGTCTAGCACTTCTGCGCCCCTTAAACCACTTCATTTTATGCCACATCTGACTTTGAGAAGTTGTACCGTCCAATGATGTGCAGAGCTCCTTCCAACCTCTGTCCCTTGCTTTGCGCACTAACTTTTGTGATTCACCTATTTTTTTATTAAGTAGTGATAGGTTATTCGGTGAAGGATTACGTCTAAAGGTTGAAAGGGCTAGTCTACGTTTTGCAACTGATTTGGATAGGTCTGCATTCCAGTAGGGTTTGGGAATAAAGACGTTATCAGGGTCCACGTTAAATTTTATATAAGGAATATGAACGTCTGCTGATAAATGTAAACACTCAATAAAATTATCGTAGTCGGCCTGAAGATTGCCTGACTTCTCAAAATAAATAAATAAGTTTTCAAGTAAGCTTCTGTAACTATCCCAATCCGCGTTTTTAAAATTACGTCGATAAGTATCTCTAGGTATAACCTTGAAATTGGTCGTTATATTAATCATTAAGTGATCACTTCCAAGGGTTTCGTTCATAATGTTCCAGTTAAATGTCAAAGCTAAATCAGAGGAAACTAAAGTTATATCGGGCGCGGATTGTTGAAGTTGGTTGTTAACCAACCTAATACGGGTGGATTTGCCATCGTTCAGGGTTACAAAACCGTTATCCAAAATAGAATCACAGATTTGAGATCCTCTTAAATCGGTCCTGTAAGACCAATTGGTGTGGTGCCCGTTAAAATCCCCTACAACAAGACTTTTTCTGTTTACCAAAGAAAAAACTGAATCCCAATCTTGCTGGCTGGTACGCACAGATGGTGCACAGTACAAAGCAATAATATGTTCGATTTCACTACAATTGAACAGTTTAACACACAAGAGTTCAATACTCTGGTTTGTGGTTTGAACGTTACAGATACAGGCATGAATTGACCTATGTATGAAGATAGCTACCCCACCATAACCGTCATCCCGGTCTTTACGGTAAACATTATAATTTGTCAAATTGAGATGGCTATCAGGCTTTAACCAGGTTTCACTAACTGCAGCAATGTGGACTTTCTCCTGTGTCAAAATATTTTCAAATGTAACTAACTTCGGCCTTAAACTTTGCGCATTCCATTGGAGAATAGTCAATTTTACATTTTTCTTGTTCACGGTTTACGCAAAACAAAAAAATCTAATGTCTGTTTTATAATAGGCCAATCTGAAATGTTATCTACCACCACTAAAATTATCCATTCGACGCAACACTTTACCATACTTGTAACCTTAGTTAAAATAGATGTATTTTTCAAAAATATTATTTCCTTAAGTCTTTTTATCAACTCTCCAAACTTCACCTCTCTTTCTCGCTTTTCTTCAACTTCCTCAACAAACACATCTGGTTGTTTGGTATCCTGTGGCTCTGGGTATAAAAAGAAATCGTATTCAGATCGATTAGAAGCAGCATTCTTACGTTTCACTTCTTTTTTGGACGATTGTTGTGAGGCTTTTTTTATCTGTTCCCCTTTGTGTATTTGTGCTTTTGTCGTTAAGATTTCAACGTAAGGTGAAGATTCACGAAGCGCCGATGCCGTATCTTCTACAAGCGGAGGTTGAGACATAAACGCAGATAACGGTTTAATAGACGACATCTTAGGGTAAACATCAGCTGGTGAGCTTGGTGCTACATAAATAGTAAGGGCCTTTCTATACGTGCAATTAAACTCCGCCATAATGTCTCTTAATCTTTTTTCTTTTAGAAATGCAGGGCAACCTTTGTACAAAGCCATGTGTGCACCGTCACAATTGACACATTTTAATGATGTAGTATCGCAGTTAGTATGATTTTCTCCGCACTTCGGACAGAAAACTTTGCTTGATGGACATCTTTTCGTTGGATGACCCAACTTCCAGCACTGCGTACACTGTGATACAGGAAAGATGTATGGGTCCACTTTAATTCTTAAACCATCCACAGATATATATGGTGGTAAATAGGAGCCCTTAAAACATAAACGAACTGCTTCACTTCGAGTCCAGCCTTCATTGGAATTACGTCGGTTGAGTCGAAATATAGAAACCAATTCCGCTGGTTTAGGGCACGCAATTGTATTTTGAATCTCCTCATCAGTTAGATCTAAATCCACATCTCTTATAACACCATATGATGTACTCTTTTCCATAGCCCGTTGAATACGCCAGCCCTTGCCAAGTAATAGTTTACAGTTCTCTAATCTCTCTGCACTGACTTCATTCTGTATATCGAGGCGTACTTTGTATGGGTTCATATATTTCACCCTCAGAATATCCTTAATGCCGTTATCTCTAAATAATCTGGCCAAAGCAAATTGTTTAGGCAATTGCTCACTACATGATATGTATATCTCTATTTTATCTATCTCAAGTTTGTGCTTTTTTTTTTCCTTTGGTTTCACCTCTGTCCATTCGGTATCATCGTCATCTCCTTTCCTCTTCTCCGACCTAGTTTCGCCCTCCATTTTCATAGTATCTTCTTCTTGGTATTGTGTCCCTTCTAAATCTCGTACTACCATATCACTCCACGGACTGCTGCTCGACATAGTAGTCGCTTCACAAGTAGCATACACATGACCTTCCTTACTTTCATTCATCGCGTAACATTAAAAATCACACATCGTTAGCTAATGCGCGCAGCGAGTCAACCCAACGGTATATAAGTACTTACATACACGTTGGGTATAGCTACCGCGGTTCCGCGCAAGTAATAACAACAACGTAATAGGAGCGAACGCGGCTTTGGTAATTAGCAAATCGACTACCTCGCACGAACGCCGTATCGAGACTGAGATTTTACTTGGTAGTAGATTGTTTACGTTCTAATATTTTGCCTAAAATTCATTAGATCACTTATAAAACGGCTACAAGTTGATGCCAATGACCTTAAAAACGTAAACATAACCTTAATTAGTTTGGTGACAGAACTTCTTTCATAACGATCTCAATTTCATTTTCCGTTCAACTAACCATCGGCTACTTGGTCCACTACTCTTTTTCTAATCTCTTCTCTTTTTCTCTTTAATCATGATCATGACACGCAGCGCGCGGGCTCGCCTAGAAGAGTCCAAACTCACTCAGGCTTTGAGCGAACTAAAGGCGTCTAAGGAGCACTGTGACCAACTGATTAGGGAAAGGGATGAAAGTGAAATAGAGTTCCTTGGTCTCCTTGAAAGGAATAGCAAGTTGAAAGCAGAAATGGCTCAGTTATATATTCAACTCACTGATGCCTTGGCAGCCCGGGACGGGCTCCAAGTTGTTGTGGACGGGTTTAACCAGTGTGGCAATGAGTATGAACACTCTCTCAGTCAAAACTATTCACTACAACAGCAGCTACACGAGGCACATAGTCAGATCGAACAACTTGAGACTACAAATCTTAACATCACTGCCTCGTTATCTCAAAGTCTATTCAACGAATTGGTGCCTATTGTCCCATCAATGGTTCTGCTATAAACCCCTCTTACACAATAGATTTAACAACAGGACATGAAGATTTAAAATCAAGTAATTCATTGAGGGTAGTTACTAGTAAAAATAAACTTAAAAAATACATAAAGATTAACAAATACATTGTTAAAACAAAGAAAATGGTCAAAAAACAAAAGTTCTTCATCAAAAATGTAAAACTTAATTGAGAAAGGTTACATCTACTGAAACAATTAGATATGTATTCATTTAACTTACAAAAAAGTACTAGGAAATATCAAATTGACATGGAAGACTTGTAGTATGAACTTGAACAACTACAGGAGAAACTTACTTCCATGACCATTAAATATACAGCCTCTGAAAACCAAATGAGGGAATATGTATTGGCAATGAATGAGCTGGTGAGCTCACAAACAAACAAATGTGAGTATTGTCAACCACCATCTATTGAACCCACACCGGACCATTCATTGACAATATGTGATACCAACATACCGCAGTCTTGTAACAGTTTGCCATTGTCAATTACTAATTGTTTCCCTAAGCATAGTGTAAATAAAGAAATAGTGTTATTTTGTGATGAAATTGGAAAGGATCTAGGCCAATTGTTGACAAACAAATATCCGGGACACTCAATAATGAACTACTGTATGCCTGGTTGTTCATTATATGATATAATGAAAAAAATTATTAAATGCAATTTTAACCAGGACACTATATTATTAATATTTGTTGGTAATAGGGGTAATGTGAAGAAAGGAGAATTACTCCAATATTATAGATCCTTATGCAATCTCAGTTTTAAAAAAATTGTAATGTTCACATTCCCCTTCAGCCAAAGTTTGCCACAGGAAGAAAACATCTATAGATTTAAAATGAATATGACATTGTATAATTTGACATCTAATAATAATTCATTCCATTTAATTGACACTAACAATTATGTTGGTAACCATTTATATTTGACAAAAGATAGATTTTTCACAGATAAATACTATCTTTCTAAGTATTGTAAAAGACAGATAGCTGTGTCGCTATCATATTATTTTTCTATTACAGCCAAGAATTTGGCTAAACAAATTGCTTCTATTGAGCAATGCTATGACATTACAAATAATTCAGCCAATAATTTGGTATCTTATGTTGACGTTCATCATAATAATTTAAATTAGAAATTCAGACAATAGAGGCAACCTCTGGCAATAACGTACAGAATTGCAATAATAAATCTAATAAAAGCTTAAAATCAGTTAATAGTATCAACCTGGTGCATCAAAATATTCAAGGATTTATGAACAAAGATTTAGAAGTAGAATTATTTATGAATTATAATAGTATTGATATTCTGTGTATAACAGAACATTGGCTTAAAAACCACCAGTTATTGTTCAATTTTAATAATCACCAGGTTGGTAGTTTGTTCAGCAGAGTAAACGCTATACATGGGGGCTCATTAATTTTAGTAAGTAACCAGCTTAAATTTAAAGACCGTAAGGATATTGTGAGCCTATCTGTTGAGCGGACTGTTGAAATAGCTTGTATAGAATTGGAGCAGTTTATTGTATTAAGTGTGTACAGGCCCCCTTCAGGATTGTATGACTGCTTCGAAAAGGTAATGGATGAAGTATTACACAAGATTTGTAACTCAAACAAATCCATTATCATTTGCGGTGATTTTAATGTTAATTTATTGGAAAACTCAGGTCCTTGTAGCAAGATAATAAGTTTGTTTCAGTCCTACAATCTTATAAATCTATTTTTGGAGCCAACAAGAATTACCCCTACTAGTGCCACATGCCTAGATAATATTTATACAGATATTGTACCAAGCCACAAAGAAATTATTAATTTACTAGATTCTGATCATTGCGGACAAAGGATTACTATTCTAAACCAAAACAACAAACTAAGTAAAAAGGATATCACTGTCAACCCGAAAACTACAAGCCGCTTAGAGGCTTTTAAATTTAAACTAATAAATAATTTACCACTTTTGTATTCTCCTGTTCATGCTGATCCTAATCATCTATATGATGAGTTCTTTAATATTTACTGTAAACAATTTAATTCGATCTTTATCCCCAAAACTATCTCGGTTAATAGTAATGCATCTTTCAGTGATTGGGCTACCATTGGTATTCATAAAAGTAGAACACGGCTTTATGTGCTGTTTAATGAAAGGACTTATGTTAACACTGCTGAATTTAATTTATATGTTAGAAATTATTCAAAACTGTTTAAAAAAGTTTGTGTTATGGCCAAGTCACGTTATTTGGGTTCGAAGATTAAAAGCAGTAGTAACGTAATTAAAACGACTTGGAAAATTATTAATAGTGAAACGGGAAGGTCTAGTAACAGAAGTACTGACTACAGCCTGTCTATTAATGACAACATAATAAAATCAGACTCACAAGTCGCCGCGGCCTTTGAAAAATTCTTTTCAGATATTCCCGTTTCAACTACTAAATCCCTTAACTCATCGCCTTCTGTTGCTGAGTCTTTGCTAAAGGAAAATGTAAAATTTTCTGGAGAGACTGAGGGCGCTCTTGGTATCTCATCAACACTTGGTTCTTGATTAACTAAAGTTTGCACAAAACTCGGCCAATCAATATTTGCTCCCAACCAATTCTCGTACTTTCTCCTGAAATTATCAAGGAATCGGTTGGATTTCTGCCACCTTTGTAAAGCGGCTCGCGTAAATCTCCGACAAAATTCTTTGAGAACAACACGATCTTCGTCAGACAGGCAATCGCCTATGCGGGATACAACTGCACTGAACAATACTTCATGATCAAATGAAGTACTCTCACTTCGTAGAAGAACAAACAAGTCTAAATTCGTGATTAAACTTTCCATTCTAAGATTTTATAGTCGGAGATTTAGTGTTAGCAGTTACACAGTTGTGAACAAACTAAATTATAAAAGTTGTTTTTTTTGTTTGTTTGTTTGGCATCTCGCAGGTCAACCTATGCGGTTGTCGTCTGCTTAAGCGGACTTGCCTGTGGGTTCCCTAATAAATTAAGGCCTCCAGCCAGGACTTAAACTTATATACTAACTAAAACTAAGCGACAACGCTAAGGGCACCCCCTGTGGGGTACGAACCTCGGCTTAGGGCGTCGCTGTAAGAGGGCAGCAAATGACTAGCTGGATCAGGATTGGTATTATTTACGGACGAATTTAAAGCTACAGGCTCAGCGGCGCGGGCTGGCTCGAGCAAGGGTCGGGAGGGGCGTCGATTTGGGCGTCGCGGCGGGCCTCGGCGGCGAGGGTGGTAGGACGGCGATCGGGTTTTGGGCTTATGTAGCGTGCTAGTGGCCTTACTACTCTCCTGGAGGAGGGTAGTGACGTCGTCGGGGTCGATTAAAGTATGCCTTGGTCGGCGAATACTGCTAATGCGAGAGGGAGTGTAGCGGGCGGCCGCTGTTATCAGGGAGTTAGAATGTTTGATGCCGCAGTCGAAGAAACGCTTTGATAAGCGTTTCATGAACTGTTTTATTGTTGGCATTTTGAGGTCGACGTGAAGATCTATATTACGGACATAGAAGGGGGCACCCGTGACCCTTCTGAGGAAACGGTTTTGGAGGGTCTGCATCTTATGGAGATGACGTGGGTGAGCGTGCGCAAATACAACGCAGGCATAGGTCATGATGGGACGGATGACGGCGGTGTAGATGCGGAGCTTGCATTTGAGGGACAGTTTACTACGGGCTGTCAGTACGAATTGGAGCCTGCTAAGAGCGAAGGAGGCGCGCGCGCGAACCGCCTTAATATGAGCCTTAAAGGTAAGGTTCTCATCGAGGATCACGCCTAGGTATTTGGCTTGCTTCTCCCAAGGGATTGGCTTGCCGTACATAGTGATCGGGCTGGGAAGTGGGGGAGGGAGTCGACGACGTCTCGAGAAGAGAACCGCCTGACTCTTATCGGGGTTGACCTCGATTCTCCATTTCCGGAACCAAGCGCCTAAGACGTTTGCGGAGGTTTGGAGAGTACGAGCTATAGCGTTGGGACAGTGACCGGTATAGTAAACGGCAGTGTCGTCGGCGAAGAGAGCCAACTGAGCCTTTTTACTTTTTGGGATATCGCTAGTGAACAGCGTGAAGGCGAGAGGAGATAGTACGGAACCCTGAGGGACACCGGCGCGAATAGGATGAGGGGACGAGAGTGCTCCCTCGACGCGATAGCGAAAGGTCCGGTTCGACAAAAACTCTCGTAAGATGAGCACGAGACGATCTGGCACTCCTAGTTGGTAGAGTTTGTATATCAAGCCGTTGTGCCAGACTTTGTCGAAGGCTTTCGCTATGTCGAAGAATAGCACACCCGTCGTCGCGTTACGCTGCAGACCAGCGCATAAGTGCTCGACTATACGGTGGACCTGTTGGGTGCCCGAGTGTTGGCTACGGAAACCAAACTGCTCGTTTGGTATGAGGCTCTTTGCTTCGGCGTAGTCATTGAGACGCTTATAAATAAGCCTCGCGTAGATTTTGCCGAGAACATTGAGTAAACTAATAGGGCGGTAGCTGGAGGGCTCAGACTTTGGGATACCGATGACGGTGGCTTCTTTCCATGCTTGTGGGAAAATGTTGTTGCTCAAGGCGCCATTGAAGATGACGGTCATAAGCATTATTAGCGGGGCAGGGAGGAGTTTGTATACCTTATTGGTAATACCATCCGAACCGGGGGCCTTACGAGCGTGGAGCCCTTTAATGATGTCGTGCACTTCGTCTGGAGTGACGGGAGGCAGAGGATCATCAGGGTCTTCGACGGGAGGGAGGGAGGCTCTTCGTTCGACTTCAGCGTCGACCTTGTTCAGGTGAGCTTGGTCTACTGGTTGGGGGCTGGGAGAACATTGGGACTCTAGGCTGTCGGCAAGACATTCAGCCTTATCGGGACTGTCGAAAGCGACACTATTGTCGGGGCGGATGAGAGGAGGCATAGAGACCTCTTCTGAGGAACGCAATTTCCTCTGTAATTGCCAGAAGGCTTGATGAGTGGGCTCGAGTTCGCTGAGCATCTTGTTCCAGCCCTCAGAGCGAACCTCCCCTATGCGTTTCTTTACAGCACGCTGTAAATGGCGCATGTGGGCTTTGTTCGCGTCACAAGGGAAGGAGTCGTAGGCACGGATGGCCGCGTTCTTCTCGGTTATCAGGTCACGTACGTCAGCAGGTAGTTTCCAGCGATGGTCTTCCATCACCGGAACTTCCCGTGAACAATCCGTCAATACGGATTGTACGTGCTCTGTAAACGAGTCGATTGCGGCCGTCGTGTCGGCGACTGACACTAAGTGATCGGGGATGGTGTCTAAGTGAGGCGACGTGGTGGATTTCAGTCTTTCGCTTACTTTCCTCCAGTCGGTTATCGTCTGGGTCTGAGGGGGGCGGTTGGGGTCGATCGGGCCCGAGTAGGGTGCAAGATGCATGACTACAGGGCGGTGGTCAGAGTTTAGCTCGTGGAACGTCTCAATCGATTGCAAACGGAGGTTCACATTCTTGAGCAGCGCTACATCGAGAACATCGGGAAGGTGATTAGGATTACCTGGGAAGTGAGTCGGGCTCATTGGAGCGATGACGTCAAAGTTAAGGGATTCGCCTAACTTGAAAACTAACCTACCTCTGGTTGAAGTTGTGCTACTATTCCACGCCGGGTGCTTGGCATTAAGATCCCCCGCCAAGATGACGGAGTCACTCATACCGAAGAGGGCAGTGAAGTCCTTTTGGAGCGAGATGGGATCCTCCGGACCATTGTCTGGTGGAATATAAGCAGAGATGATGGTGATCGGTTGATGACCAGTCATGCCGAGCCGACAGATAGAGGTCTCCAGATGGGAGAAGAGAGAAGGTGGGTCGATAGGGATGCAATACAAAGATTTCCTAAAGTATATTAGTGTGCCGCCCTTGTGGCATCGAGACCTGTCATTGCGAACTAGTTTATAGTTGGCAATATTCGGGTTTCGGTGATGCGGTTTTAAAAAGGTTTCCTGTATGAGGAGGATGTCAAGCTGATGGTCGCGGAGGAAAGCGGCGATCTCATCGCGTTGACCTGAAACGCCATTTGCGTTGAAGAAGCCTAATTTAAGGGATCGGGGTTTGTTACTGTTTACTCTCGTATTATCCATTGAGAATTAATATTTGAGTGAGTGTAGAACTTGCGCGATCTCGGGATACGCGCTGAGGATTTCCATAAGGCGGAGTGCGTTGCCGTTTGCAGCAACGATTTCTTCCGCCATTTTGTCCGCGGCGGTGGTGAAGAGAGCCGCGTATGTACTAAGTATAATTTGGGCGCTGTTTCGGCCCTGGGTTCCCTGAGGTTTCGCTGGAGAGGCCGTAGGGGCCGCGGGGGCTAACAAAGGCGCTGGGATGGCGGAAGCCATCAGCGCTGGAAGTTGAGCGGGTTGCGCTGGTTGCGCGGGAGTAGAGGGCACCGAAGCTGCGGGAGCCTTCAGGTGATTAAGGTTAGCCCAGGGAGACGGCCTCTGCGGACTGAGCCGCTCCGGCATCAGCGCGGAAGGAGGCTTTCCCCAGGGGCTTTCCCTGTGCTGGCGGTCGCTGGCGCGTTTCGCGAGTTTGGAAGAGGAGGACTTCGGGGCCTTAGGACAGCCCCGGTAATTTGCCGGGTGTCCCGATTGGCCGCAAAGTACACAGCTGGGAGGCTCTAAACATAGTTCCCTATCTTTTGGGCGGGTACAGTCGGCGGTGCCATGCTCTCCTAGACACTTGACGCATCTAGGGGTGGCATAGCAGTTGGACTGCGAGTGACCATATAATTGGCAGCGATGACACTGCCCAATTAATTGAGCTCTGTAAGGCTTCTCTATTGAGATGCCTGAGAGCGAAC
Source organism: Dasypolia templi (assembly GCA_963555695.1). NCBI lineage: Eukaryota > Metazoa > Arthropoda > Insecta > Lepidoptera > Noctuidae > Dasypolia > Dasypolia templi. The sequence continues at coordinate 1,852,392 of OY743137.1, read as the reverse complement.
ACACCGACTTAACTTTAAAAATCGGGTGGTGACCGTCTGTGGGGTCACAGATGACCAGGACCATGTCGTAGACTAGGCCCTGTCTCGCTTTATGTAAGCGATGGACGGCGGAAACTGGTATGCCTTGTGAGACAAGGTCGCTCTTAATCTCCTCGGTGGAGATTTCCTGTGGAACGCGCCTAATAACGACGCGTGTAGGGGTTTCCTCCGGAAGGGAGTAAGTGTGAAAGGAGTAGTTCCTTTCACGTAGGGCGCGGGAGAGGTCCCTAAAGTCCGCAGACGTGGGGACCGTAACTTTGATCCCCTGGAGGGTGGATCGGGCGTTAGTATAGTTGATCTTGCGATCAACACACATTTTAGAGATTTCAGTCCATTTGGACTTTTCCTGGACGTATATCGGGGGAGGGGGCTTCTGCTTCCTCGCGGTAGGAGCGGGTGGGCAAGCCATAGGGCTGGCGGGGCGACTGGCCCGCGGACTAGGGGCGGAAGTGGAGCTGGACGGTAAGTCGTCCTGTTTTTTCTGGGCCTTGGTGACCGGGCCAGCGGGGGCGGAGGATTTAGCCGCCTTCCTCTTGCCTCCTTTGACCACGACTTGGAAGTCGTCATCGCTGGAGGAGGAGGTGCGGGCTTCTTCCTCGGAGAGTGGGACTGACGTGTCCATGCTCTCCGTCGTATTTGTTACAGCGGCGCGCAGCTGCGTTGTCTCTGAGACAATGGCGGCCGGAACAATGGAGGCCGTGACAATGGCGGCAGGGACAAAGGCGGGCGAGACAATAGGGGCCGGATTAGCGGCCGGAGTATTGTCTACCGGAACAAAGGCGGGTGATACAATGGGGGCCGAGATAGTTGCCGGAACAAAGGGCGGAATGCCTTGTTCACTTGCAGGTGGCGATAGCGGGCTCTCCAGTGCGTCACTGAATTCCACAAGTGGCCGTTGGCGTATTTTGGCGCCATATTTCGCCAAGAACTCGGGGTCCTCTAAAAGGACCTCTCTGAAGAACGCCAAAATAAAGGCGTCCTCCATGGTCGGAGGAGGAGCTATTTTAGGGAGGGAATGGTGGAAAAAAAAATTTTCCTACGTGGCCTAAACCCTGTACCTATCTCCCCGGGTGGATGGGCCCGGGGATGTGTGACCCTCTCTGTCGGGTGTAGACAGAGAGGTGAGTACCTATTGGTGAGCCCTAAGCTTGTAACCCGTCGCCAGTCTTATTGTGCGAACGGGGCCCTGACCAGTCTAGCGCGAAGGGTGTAGACACACCCTAAAGACACTAGGTGAGTAGCTGAAAAGCAAAACTGTCACCAGAACCGACTAGGAGATCCCCCAAGGCCGGTTATCTGGCACCCGTCCAACTAACTGCCTTGCCCTGAAGGGGTTCGGCGGGTGTGAATTGGGTCAACACCCCACTCGGCTTCGTTGACACCGTAAGGTTTCAACCGAGGACCACGAAACTGTGGTTTTACCCAGAAGGGGCCTAGTGAAGCTACTCACGAATGACTGATAAAGAAAAGAGATTGCCTTGAAAAAGGCACTTTTTGTTTGGTTAAAATCAAATCAATTTCTTGATTTGATTTTAAATCGGAGTAGTCGGGGCGACTACGATGACGTCACGTGGCAGCGACGAATAATAACACGAAACACAACACTGGAGCGGGAGAGCGCACAAACACGTCCGTCCGCGGCGAGAGTCGAGCGTCGAGAGTGCTAAATTATAAAACAAAACTTTAGCCCTTTTATTGCAAAACGCCAATAATTAGGTAACTACCCTCATCAGTTATCTTCTCATTAGCTAATGAAAATTTATAATTGTCACTAACTATTCTTAGAACTCATAGCACTGCTAATTAAAAAATTAGCTTACTTATCAGGAAAAGTTGAATGTAATCCATAGTTGGCATTGTCGTGAGATATTGAAAATCATTAAATCACCTATAAAGACTCATTAGAAGACCTAATCAGTGTAGTTACTTAATTACTTCTTTTCGGACTCATTAGAAGAGTAAACAATTGGTAATTTGGTTGTATGAAAAGTTTTAAAACTCATGATGTGTTGATAAATATCTAGCTCAAACATAGTTGTCTACGTGTGGGTGTACTATAAACCTCTGCCAACTCCTTCGGAAATATAGGAGTGATGCTATTTTATGTTACGTGTGGTTAAACGTCCGTGTTCTTCAACATAAACACTAAAAGGAATCGTTTCATATGAAAAAACAAATGAAAATATATTGACGATTTTTTAAAAAAAACGGCATGAAATTTTTCGTCAAATCCGCAACCGAAAAATCATAAATAATTAGCACTATGACCACCTACAAGGATATTACGGTTAAACATGCCGTTTAGGAGATAATTCGATTTTTCATACTAGCACCATACATTTTTTTCTTAGGTTCGGTTCGAAACTCCGACCCGGAAGGTCGTGTCTTTGTTTTCGCTGAGGCACCGTGCCCAACAGATGGTGGCTTACTTGCCGGACTTAGAAATCAAACCGTGTTTCTTTTGTGTGTGTGTGTATCAGTGTCGCAAACCAAAATACTTTAAATCGGTTCAAAAGATTGCGTTCCATGAAGCTGAGACTCCTGCCGCGTCACTGGTGAGATCGTTCCGTATCCTAAGCTGTACTTCTACGCTGCGGCTGCGTTTAAGTTATGTTGGACATGCGCCACGCGCATGTCCAACATAACTTTAAACAATTGTTATAGGATAGTGTATTTATATTAAATGTAGTAGTGCGGGATAAACGAAGCTGTTATTCTGGCACATAATGTGATCGAGTCCTATGATTTCAAACAAAAACAAAGATAACGAGTCATCGCACGGTAACCGCGTCAACGCGCCGCACGGCGGTTGACAATACAAAAACTTGTAACAATTACCTTCATAAATTCGTAACGCTCATAGAAGGCCTTGCTACTCCTGGACATCAATGTTTTAATTAAGTAATGTCAGTACTTATTTCCGTACAAGAGATTTGTAATCTTTAGAAATAAATGAATTCATACCGTATAGTACGGTATCGCTCTTAACCTAATACTTCATACACATTGTGCCGAGCAACTATATAACTACGTTGAACAAGTTCAATATTCACTGACTATTATTATTGCTTCCTTTCGAGTAGAAATGGAAGCCTGCTTGAATCTATTTTATTTTAATCTAGGTAATATTTTTCTCAAACATACCAAAGTTATAATTTAAAAGAATGAATGGTGAATGGACTTTTTAGAAGTTTTCTTATAATATAAATATGCTGGTGCAATGTGCATGAAGTGGTTTAATATTCATGAGTCTCGTTTCCCTGTAAGTTTTGACTGTAGGTGTAAGGTAACCATAGTGAAATAATGGTTGAATTATTTTAGTTTGTGTGATCTGTTGGTCCTTTGGGTTGGTTTTTGGCGCGTTGCCCCATATTTCAATTAGGTAGGAGGAAGACCATAACTATATGTATAATCATTTTAAAAGAGCTCAAAGAGCTATATATTTATATTAGAATTGTTTTTTCACAATCCTTTATCCAACTTTACAAATTAACCAACAATGCTAAGTGCTAACGGTCCGACAGTTGTTTATACTCATAACTGTAATAAAAAATATATACAAAAAAACACTGTTCTTCCCTTATATCACGATTTCCCAACACAAAATAGACGAGCAACAAATGTTTGCTCAATCACCCGCTTAAAACCCGTATCGTAAAATCACTTAGCCATCATAAACACAACATTCTTCATTACCCCATATCCATTCTTTCTCTTTTTGTTAATTAAGCATATGGTAGAATATTCTTGTTTTATTTCCTCGCGTTATGCATAATTTGTATATATCCGTGAATTTTTTGCTTGACTTTACACCTTTTACTTCTGAATTTTGTTAACTAGTAGTAACTGTAAGTACCTACTGCTTTCAAATTGGATAATTATGAATTAGTTAAATTAGATCTTAAGTCAATATAATTAGCAAGTTTACCCAGTTCTACGAGTATCTTAATTAAACAATGTTTTTTTTAAAATGTTTCTGTTTGTTTTGTAGGTTCTACTTTTACTTAAATACTTAATTGCAATCCTAAACTTTTAAAATAACATCTTGACTCTCTAACCGCTCTGTAAATTAACATGTCATATCTAAGAGAGCTGACTGATTTGTAACTCAGGACCCTTCTATCACAGACACCTTTCTCTATTTAAGATTGTACACTCTATTAACCAGTGCCTGCAATATGATGTTGAAATAAATTAAGATTTATGGTTATAACGATTCACAGCAGCACCACCAGCAAACTTGCAAAAATGATTTTATTAGAGAAGAGATAACAAAACAGTTTATAAAATCAATACGAAATGTAATGAGCTAGCTTATGAATTATGATTATGAATGACTTGGTGCGAATTAAACGGCACGGTTGGCGCAGTGGTTGAGCGATCGGCTGCTGCTCTGCGTGTCGCGGGTTCGATCCCCGCACGGAACAAATATTTGTATGACCTATAAATGGTTGTTCCGGGTCTGGGTGTCTTGTGTATGTGAGTTTCATGTTTGTGAACGCACCCACGATACAGGAGTAATTCCTAGTGTGGGGCAACGTTTAAAAAATAAAATAAGGAACAGCTGATGCGAAGATAACAAGGAAGCACGTCGCCGTGTTATCAACTGATATAGTGAAGTGAAGGAATGGTGTAAACAGATGGATTATCCTAACCGTTATATTTTAGCTTTATATGCATATACTCGTAAGTGACTTTAGATAAATATAAGGCTATGAATAAGAATGATTGCCACTAAAAGACTTGAAGACAAATGAAAACACTCACTTAAATGTTGGTAAACATATGGAATGAGACTAAGTAAATGAATGAATAAGGAACAAACTGGAACAAACTCACAAAATGTGTAAACCATCCACTGTATAAACGATTATCTGCAAGTTTTAGTTCTCCTTGGCCCGACTTCGTCCCCTGGGCGTGTGCAGTGCTACGCGAAGCTTCTTCAACAAGGTGTTGACGATTTCTGCTGGAGCTGCCCCCGTTGAAGAACACAACTGAAAAGCTTCGAGTTCGAAGCTTTTTTTTTTGAGACCGTTACTTTTGAAATTAAGACGGCGAGATTCTTGAAGGACTAATGTTAGCGCGGGGATCATCTAAAGAGTGGACTACTGTATTTAAGGCAAGGGTTTAATGACGTGCTTATAACAATAATAAAATTGTACCGGATATTCAGCTAATAACGAAACTAAAGTAAGAGGAGTATCGTCCGTCGCGGAGAAGTCAGAAGAAGCGAGTGGTCATCGGGCCGAACCGTGTCGTCGCCGCGACGCGCTAAACACGCGGCCTGCGCGTGCAGACCATGCGCAATGTGTTGTGTTGGGTTCGATACCCAACAGTGCCCATACTACTTTTGGAACAACATTTGAGACTCGAACGATAGTTCAAGACTTAAAATTATTTCGACAAGGGTACAATTATTCGATGGACACGGTGGAAGATCAAGAACACCGCTAACGAGATGTACAAAAACCGGAAACGGTCAGTAGCGAGAACTCAGACGAAGACATTGAAAAGAACAGCAATATTTATCACAGCAGAGCAGTGACATAGAAAAGAGCCGAGAAACCAGCTGAACCCCGCTTAAAGATTCACCGATGAAGCTCGACCTGAATCAACCCTGCTGTGACATCGTTAAAAGATGCCCTCCAATAGACAAATATCACCCGCCTCTCCACTAATCCCATGCTTACGTTAGGGTGCATACTCCGTAGGCTCTTAATCCTTCCTATCCTAAGGGCACGTCTTACCTACCATTCAGGGCTGCCAGGTGAAAAAATTCTGCAATCGTACCACAGCATTAAAAAAGTCGTATACCCAAGGAAAATTCGAAACAAAAAATCGTACATTATTATTCATCCGTTTATTGGTTTATTGACTTTTATTACAAAATTAACAATCAAAATACTACGAAATAAGTAATGATATGTAATGAAAATAGTATGAAAATTTAAATTTTAGTAATGAAATCATTTTTTTTTGTATAAATTTTCCGTATTCATTAGTTTAATCATGTCATCTGTCGGTTTAAAATCGGTGCAGTTTCCGGTGACTCTTATCATTTGCTTTGCCAGCAAGGTGCCATTGACAGTTTCGTTGGCCAAAGTATTTCTAAATTTGGTTTTTAATTTAAGGAAATTAGAATAAAAGGGAATTCCCTCAACACTCTGAGCAGGCTGAGCACGTTCGTTTCATTATTTATATTATTCTGTCACTGCTCTAGATACTTACTCTTTTGAGACAAAAGTTTGTTACTTTGTTGCCAGACCTAATTGAATAAAATAAATGGATCGAATGTAACAAATCGTATGTTTTCCGTACGATTTCGATGCTTCGATCGTACTCGTATGAAATCTGCAAAAAGTCGTACAAATACGATTTAAATCGTACAAATGGCAGCCCTGCTACCATTACAGTGCCTCCCGGTCTATTCCTTGATATGCAATGGTCTTTGTAGCACCATGAAGCATGAGGCTTCAGGGGCTAGTGCAAATCTTGGGGTTCATTCGATAAATCGAGTCTGGTCAAACCACGCTGGGGTCGGTGCATTTCATTCATTCATTCATAGCTCCATACATTTTTTTCTTATAAAAATTATAACTCTTCCATTTGTGCACACATTTACTTCATAAGACATTTTATAGAACAGTAATGATCAGCAGAAGTCATTTCCAGCAAAAAAAATAACATTTAAGAAATCGAGATCCTATGTCTTCTACAGCCGATTTTCGATCCACCGTGCGCTGGTCAGAAGCGTGCTGGACTACTGCAGTTACTTAATTGAGCCATGTAACAAAGAAGCTCTGCGTAGATTGGATTCTGTCCAGGCCAAATGTCTGAGGGCAGTTACTGGTGCCATGAAATCCTCCCCAATAAACGCTCTCCAGGTAGAATGTGCTGAACCTCCTCTTAATGTATTTCTTGCTTATTTTCCATCTTATACCTAAGTATATATTTTTTGGTCTTAATATTTATGTATGCAAATAGGTTTAGTAGATTATTTTATTTATATATTCCATAGATTTTTTATATTTTGTGAATGTGAGAACGTTATAGGCTTTTAGAGTTCTAAACCATTTTCTATTTTGTTCCTAACCTGGTACTTGTTGACCGGCCTACATGGGCCTCCCATAATTATTCACACTAATTTTAAAGCCAATTAAAGAGTAACCGTGGAGTTTCTTGCCAGCTCTTCGCCATAGGAAACGACCAATTGGAACCGTGCACCTAGCTTCTGACGTTGCTTAAGTGTCCATGTAGATTTATGTGAAATAAAATATTTTGATTTGATTTGAATTGTCGATTATTTATTTAGTTTAAAGCTACGGTTTCCTAGAAGACCGTATCCGTTACATTAATAGTGGAAGTCACGAATTCTGACATTTTCATCAGTATATGACACTAAGGTGTCCAAAAATGCTCTGTATTTGGCTATTACGGCTGCGTGTGGCGGTCACCGCTTTTCAAGGACACCTTAGGTCGTAACCAAATTTAGTTTGTCAGTAAAATATACACAATATAGCCAATTACAGTTTATGATAGTAAAGTCCTAATTGGATTATTTAGTTCATTAGACCTTTTTTTTTAATTAACGCCATCTAGTGATATTAAAAGTACCGTTCATGTGTGTGTATTGGAATAAAGTGAAGACTGCTAAATGTTTCTTGGAACAAATCTTTGTAAGAGACGAGTTAACAAGCAAAGAGAATATCTAAAAAAAATTAATTTAAGTTCCCGCTTTTAACAAAGTTGTCTCTCAATGATTTTGTTAAGCGTAAAAATTGAAAATGTGCTTATTTGCAACTGTGCTGCCATCTAGTGAAAAAGTGGCTGAGAGATGATCTTCGCCTTACCCTTAAAAGTGTTAGACAATGACAGCACTATTGTAGAACTGACGACACGACTATGTAACTTCATACTAGCGCCGTACATTATCCGTACCGTGCGACAAGGACGGGAATAATCACCTCCAAAAACTTTAAAAGCGTGTATCTTCTAATTTTTACTATGCCTACTTGGAAATTACATTATTTTTATGAACACTTAATCGGTTCCTCCGTTTGCTAAAATGCTAATGGGACGGAATTAGGTACATTATACATTCCTACCATGTATTTTGAGCATACAAGCACGAAATAAAAGTCTAAATATCACGAAATTGAATATATTGACAATTCAATAACCACCAATCTCGCATAACAATAGTGAAGAGGGAATGCGGTCATAGAATCACAAAATAATTAAAAACAAAATAATTCTTAACAGTCTACTTTTATCTGCAGAAATAAACACCGTCGGGTTCCCGCCGGGGTTTCATTCCCGCGAAAAACGCTTTTATATCTTCCTCCTTGACAACCTCCTTCCTGTCTTTAAAACTCTTAAGGAAGTCGAGTAATTTGTCCCTCATTCTATTGTACTCTGTAAGGGCGTTTATTTGCTGTATCCGGCCTAAAGACGAGAGTGCCTGCATACCTTTTTCATACTGAGATACTCCACCGGCTACATTCTCTTTGCCCAAGCTTTCATAGGCGAAAACAGTGTCCTCCAAGTCAGTTAGAAACAGTACTTTCAGATCTTTGTACATCGAAAGACATTCACCACACGTGCACAGTTTGTGGCGGAAGTTAGAAGGCCAGAATGTAGCTCCCTTGTGGACTCTATTCACATCTTTGGGTCTCACACAATCTAGCTTAGCTTTCTTTGAAGACATATCATCTGTTAAATCAGTGCTAAGTTTTCGTTTATGTTCCTTTGCATTTTCTGTGACAGTAGGCACTTCATTTGTATCTTTAGAAGGTTCCATTTCGATTGTGCTATCATTGTCATCACTGGATTTCAATTCACTGTCATTAGTTGTGTCAGAACTTAGAGGTTTTTCTTCTACTGATTCATTTTCAAGCTTGACTTCATTTACTTTAGTTGCTTCTGTATCATTGGCATCTTTATTTCCCGAAATATTTGTAGGGTCTTCATCAACTTTACTTTCGCTTACAGGCTCATTTTGGGTAGAAGTGTCGCTCATTTCAACATCTTCCGTATTAGTACTAGGTTTGTCATTGGAGTCAGCAGTGTCTTTTTCTCTCTCAGGTACTTCATTATCAAGTTTATTTTCACTGGCACTCATTTCAACATCAGACTCCTTTTTTTCAATATTGTCAGTAGCTTCCATACTTTCTGTTGATTCACTGGTGGGTTCTTTAGATTCTTCTGCATATTCCTTTTCTTTCGCCTCATGAGCCGTTTGTAACAGTTCGTCAATAGCATCCATCACCGAATCCGTCTTCTCTTTGGAATTTTCGTTCGCATCTTTTTCAGATTGTGACGTGTCTGGTACTTCTATGTTACCGGTAACGGTTTTGTTCTCAACAACTGGTTTTTCTTCAGATTTTTCTCCACTTTCTTTTACATGTTCTTCAGTTGACGCTTCCTTTATTTTTATATTTTTTGTTTCACCCTCGTGTTTTTCTTTACCATCTTCAGATTGTTCCATATTTTCCACAGTAGCTTTTTCTACCGTAGCTGTTTCTAGCGTTTCTTCTGCAGTGCTCTCTGTTTTTTCTTCTGTAGCTGACTCTGTTTTTTCTTCTTCAGCTGACTCTGTTTTTTCTTCAGCAGCTGACACTGCTTTTTCTTCTGAAGTTGGATTGTCAGCTGTGAGTGCAGTAAGGTCATCTAGAAGTTGTTGCTCCGTTTTTTCACTGGTTTCAGTTTCATTTTTTTGTGCTTTGTCGCCGTCACCATCTTCTTCACTTTTTGCTTGTTTACTAATTTGTTCAGGTGTTTCAGTCTGTTCTTTTATTTTTTCATCTGCCTCTTCCGGCTTATTGTCAGTACTCTCCATTTTTTCATCTGTGCTTTCTGCCTTTTCTGGATTTTTATTTGTGCTTTCGGCACTTTCAGGTGGTGTGTCACCATTCTGTGTTGGATCATCTATGGTGATATTTTCTATTGCATCTGATTTTTCTAAAGTATCTTCACTTGTTTCTTCTTGTTCCTTATCATTATTTGAGTCTTCCGGATCAGCAGGTGCTTCATGTTTAGCTGATTCATTTGTTTCCATAGTCTCCAAAGCTTGTTCTCCTTGCTCTGCTATCTTACTTTCAGTATCTTCAGGTTTTAATTCTATTGAATCAACAGTTGTACTTACCTCATCTGATTTTGTTACATTGTTTGTTTCAGCAGCAACACTTTCATCAACTTTTTTTTCTGAACTATTTTCCTTCTCCTCATTCATTTCAACATCCCCATTAACAGTGACACTAGTAGTTTCAATTTCGGTATTATTTTCTACTATACCATTGACCAATTTCTCCTTCTCTGAATCCCCATTGCAAAGGCTATTATTAGCAGACTTAGCATCACCATTAACCGTTACAATATCCACATCACCCAATTCAACAGTAACCGCAAACATACTGTAATCATGTAGGAACTCATTCTTCTCCATACAATTCTTGCAGACCATTTCTGAGTATTGATCACTGGCGGGTACAACAGCTTCTAGATGTGATGCATGGAGCCAGTCCTCGCAGATGATGCACTGGATCATGTCCTCCTCAATTGTTGACTCTGGGTCTGGGTAGGGCCGTTGGCAAGTGCAGTAAAGTCCACTGAAGTTTTGGTTATAAATATTGTCATCATTGAGTTCAGTTTTGTCTGTGGTGAACTGGCAAGGGTGGGAGTTGAACTTTGGATTGCCACAATCACACCTGAAGTTTCTTTTGGTGTACAGCTCAATGAGTTCATGGTTCTCATGACAATTTAAGCTGCATGCGAGGCAAACTCCTGCTCTCTTTGTTGGGTCCACCTTAGCCTCGGTGCAGCAAGTAAGGCAAGCATACAGAGCTTGTCTTTTTATGTAGCCCTAAAACAAATCAAATGACTTTGTTTAGCCTATGTAACTTGCTCCTTGCTTGTCCCTGTTAGTAGTAACTGTATAGATTTAAGGAACTAAATTAATGAGAAAACTATTAATTAAGAAGCTCAAATGTGTATCAGTAATAATTCTATTCTTTTAGGATATAATTAACCCAGGTCTTGATTTACTCTGACATAAATAAAACATTGCTTAAACATTTCAACTTATTTATTAACATGTAGCTTTATAAAATTGTTGTTATAACCTCTTCAAGTAAAAGGAGAAAGTAGTTACACTGACTGATATCAATTTACAGTATTTTTGAACATGTTGTATCATGATCTTTAAACCAAATGTGTACCTTAGCAAATGGTAAAGCGTAGCAAGTAGTATCTGTGTTGACCAAATTGATAGTAAACTTATTTTGACTGAATTCAATGGAGTTATTGTACATATTTTGATTTATAAGATAAAATACAAGACAAAATTACCCTATACATATCTTCAGATCTCAGAAAAGATTTCTTAAATAAAACAGTAACCAATCACACATTTGAGTTCATTTGTATTCCTTGAGTATATTGTTTCCCTAGAGCAAGGCATTGTAGGGATCTATTACGTGTGTAAGTGTTTCAAGTTTACTAAAAGCAAGTCAAGATTTAAGGATAACAAGTTGCTCAAGAGACTAATTAGACAAAATGTAGAGCGTAGGTATTATCGAGAAATGATTCTGTTGCAAAGTAAATTTCCCTACGCCATGTTTGTAAAATTCTACGAGTTTTTAAGACAAAAGGAAGGTGTACATACCTTGGAATATGTGCAGTTCTTGTCGTCAGACGCTCCTAGAACAGCGTTGGCATCTTCTTCGAAATCCTGTTGCTCTTGCAAAACATCCATCATCGTTACGACTTTGTCCCCATCACATTCCGCCATTTCGGCGTCTTCGGCGATATTGACGCCGTCTGTAGTCATTGTTACACTTCAAGAAGATAACTGAGGTAAAAGAATCATACGAAAACTACAAAAAAAAAAGCCGGCTATATTAGGCGCCAAGGATTTTATCGACAGGTGAACCGACTCAACCGGCGAACGGAAAAGTGGGAATTTGGGTAAACGGAATGTCGCTTAAGTCGCTGACGTTGGTCAATGTTGCTAGGGTTCGATTTCGAAACACAGATTACTAATATGTAGCAATTTCGATAAACACAGATTCAAAAACCAAGAGTATGTGTTAACGTTTATTGTAAAATAGCAACATATTGAGAAACAAGGGCCGCATTCCGAATTGAGCTGTAATCGATTTGAGCGCGCTTACACCCGTTCCGAGTTAGCGTGAGCGCAATAACGTTGTCCCGTCATAGCGTCATCTATTAGTAATAGTAGTATTGAGTCATGACATACGCCATCTTGCGATAACGCCGACTATGCCCTTTAATAATATCACTGAGGGAATGGTTGACAGCTCTTTTCTGTCATAATCGTGATAACTAAATCGGAACGCAAATTATCGATGTGAGTGCTGTCATCGATTATGGTCTAACTCGGAATGCGGCCAAAGGTTGGCTAATGTTGCGTGCACACCAGCACAACGAACGTCATCGAAGGATATTCGGCGTTGGCTACCGCAGTTTCGTTGGCCTTCGTATGAACGGTTGATTACTTATATTTCTTTGATGCTACTGCCGTGCGTAGCCGGCACACGCTATCGAACGAATGTTGGCGTTTGCTTAACCGTCCAGACAGGACCAACGAATCCACGACAATTCTGGCACTGTGTCTCGAGCCTGCGCTTCGATCGGTGGTTTCGAGCCTAACGTTGTGCACAACGGTATAGTTTACTCAGGTATAAAATCTGCCGAAGCGTTCGCTCAGTACTTTTCCAGCGTTTTCTTACCAGATTCACCTGAATTAAACCCAAATAATCTCAGACTGACCTACTGCTCAGGAAATAATATTCCAATCCCCCTTTTGACCCAACAGGACGTAGTTAAGGGTATTGCTAAACTTAAACCTCATAGCTCGACAGGCCCTGACTCCATCCCTGCTTTTATCCTCAAGGGATGCCACGATATACTGGCAACTCCTCTCTGCCATATCTTTAATCTAGCCCTTCAGTCCGGCGTATACCCTGAGCAATGGAAAATCTCGCGTGTTATTCCCATCCCAAAAACTAGTGACAAATCATCTGTGGTGAAACACAGGCCTATTGCTGTCCTGCCAACTCTTGCTAAGGTTTTCGAGCACATACTACACACGTACATATTACGTCATAAACGTATGACTGCGTTTCTATCTGATGCCCAGCATGGCTTTCGCCAAGGCCGCTCAGTCAATTCGAATCTGATGATTCATGTTGATTACATTTCTGGGGTTTTGGACAGTGGGGGGCACGTGGATGTCCTCTATTTCGATTTCCGCAAGGCGTTCGTCAGGGTTGATAATGACGTGCTTTTGATGAAATTGGAGGCATTAGGTTTCTCGTCTGAGTTTCTTATCTTCTTTGCTGACTATCTGCGAGACCGCAGGCAGTTTGTTAGGCATGGTTGCTTTGAGTCTGTAACTTTATAATACCCGCTCTGGCGTGAGTCAGGGATCTATACTTGGTCCACTGCTTTTCTTTACAATGATCTTATCAATAAGGCTAGGTTCACAAAATGCTTGCTCTACGCTGATGACCTAAAACTAGTTGTTAAAATAGATACGGTCGCGGATTGCTTACTCCTACAAGGGGACATTGACGCTATATATGAGTGGAGCATGGTCAATAAACTCTTTTTAATGTAACAAAGTGTTCCGTCATGACGTACAGTCGCAAACGTCAACCACTCCACTCTAACTACAGATTGGGTAGTGAAGTAATAAGTCGTGTCACCAAAAGACCTGGGCGTGACCTTTGACACTGGTCTGACATTTAGAGATCATGTATGTGTGATCATGATCTTGCCAAGGAATCTTTTAGGCGTTTGGGGTTTGTTTTGCGAAATGCCCGTGATTTTCGCAACCCAAATGTAATGGGGAAGGCAACTGTCAAAATGGCGCTGTCGTAGCTAGTTCCCAACACAAGCTAAAAATACAAGGCGTGATGTGGTTTTATTTTATTTTAGCGAAAATTGACGCGTTGTTGTGTTCCTAGATACTCCGAAATTGGAGTTCGAATTTCTCGTAAGCCCCTAAAATTAGAAGATTGTGCTTTAAAGCTATTCGTACAGATTTTTTTGAGTTCGAATTTATGTCGTGAACATTTTGAAGAAAGTGATTACGAGGAAATATTCAAGGTTTAAAATTCTGACACTTTCCATGTCAAGTACTTGATTTAAAATACTGAAATCACCGAAAATAACGAAATTGTGAAATAAAATCAAACTCATGAATGAACATTAAATGAAATGAATGAACGAAATGTCAAAATTTTTGTAGGCCGTAGGGACCTAGCTATGGTCACGCCATCTACAATTAGCTTTGCCCGACCTTCCCCATTAAGCTTCTGTACACCACCTTAGTTCATAGTAAACTTGAGACTGGTGCCTGATTAGAAAATTAAAAACTAAAAATTAAATTATTCATAAATTATAATTAAATAAAATTAAAAATTAGAAACTACGGACTTCGTGCTTAGAGAGTAGACCCCCTGTATCTGGTATCCCTACACAGCGCGACCATCGATCACTAATAAAGAACTAGATACACAATCAGCGACAAAAAGTGTCCTCACCAAACGCGCACCCATTTGAACATTCGGGTGCGCTTTTAATCTAGTGGAATTCGAACGCTCGAACGGTAAACACGCCTCATTGCTCGTATAAAAACTGTAAAAATAACACATCTAGAACGCTAAAAAAGGATGGAGTTTTATATTTTCGGTAAGTATTAATATTATCATTATACTATTGTTATCACTTTATTGTAAATATTGATATTTTGTCAAGAAATCATCGTAAAACATTTTTTTAAATTAAATCCAAATAAACAGCACGAGTTATAAAGCATCTTAATTGTAAAGACTCTTAGTTAACGTATTTACTCGTACTATCGCATGCCCACTTAAATTGTTCGGGTTACGTGCGTTGACTCTGTTCCATTGTTGGAGACGCTATTGTTTCTTTTTTTATTTTATTATTAAAGAATGATTGTTTTGTTTTTTGTATTATGAGACTTCTTTACTGCTTCTATAAATATTGTAGTATTATTTCATAGATTTTTATTTTTGCCTTTTTTGCGTTCCACGAGAACCAGTGAGGTGTGAAGAATGTATATCAGTATTAAAGCCGACCCAAGGAAGCGTTGTTTGTTCGAGGTATTTTTTAGAAAGTGATGATGAGTGATGGTAAGTGTGACTACGAAAAAAGTTACAAGGCTATACAATACACGGAAAACATAAAAATCTATCGAAAATTTTAAATCTGAATATTACGTCAACAATTTCTTTTTGATTTTACAAGAACTTTCTGAACCTACTTTTTATATTATGTAACTATTGAATTTTGATATAAGTTGTTTGCCAAGCAATACCTTTATTATTTTATCACAAATTAAAGAAAAAATAAATAATATAATTTTTAGTTTAATTATTAATTTAATGTGGTGCCCTATCCAAAACCATCAATCAATCAATCAACTTTATTTTTTCTCACCACTATATACATAAATTATTTTACATTGGTCAGATTCGAGAAAGATACATAATTCTGGTAAGTATATATATTGTGGGAGACTGGTGCCTAAGCTAGGCTCGTGGCCTGTGTTTCAGGACACCAGGATCCCACCCCTTTACATTTTCTTTTTATAAGTTATGTACTAAGCGCCATACGTATATGTACAAAACCATATTTACTTTTCAGGTAAATTATAATCATAACACTTATGCAACATAGACTAAGATGTGCTTTATTACCTACACCAACTTTTTGATGCATTGACAAAAAAAAAACATTTACCATTACAAACTAAAAAAATAAATTGAACAGTTCAACTCCACTCACTCCTTGTCCTAGCGGCGACCCTCGGTCGTA
Source organism: Dasypolia templi (assembly GCA_963555695.1). Taxonomy (NCBI): domain Eukaryota; kingdom Metazoa; phylum Arthropoda; class Insecta; order Lepidoptera; family Noctuidae; genus Dasypolia; species Dasypolia templi. The sequence continues at coordinate 1,836,489 of OY743137.1, read as the reverse complement.
AAGTTTTATTGCTTTCATTTGGCACATTGTATTTCCGACTTTGAAACATGCTTGTAAGGTTGAATTTGTTTTGATGTATGTTGACCAGCGAGTATCGCTCGTAAAAATTTATTGCTTTTTGTACATAGCTTTGTGAATACAACTTTGACCGTAGCGTTTAAGGTTGAATTTCCATTACGTATATTTATTTCAACTAGAATTTCGTAAACATAATTGGGGACAGTTTTAAGAGAACTTTTGCATGGGATTGTGTATCTAGTTTTTTATTAGTGATCGATGAGCGCGACTCATACTTTAACGCTGGAAAAGCTACAGAAAACATTCTTAAGATTTCTCTATAAAAAGATGTTTCACTTCTTACCTTTCATGTACCCTTCTAATTACCTCCTAGGAGTTTTGGGCGTCAACTCGTTAGAGGTTATACAAGGCTTTCTACAGCTCACAGTAGCCTTCAAAACTCTTAGAGGACGCATCGACAGTCCCGACCTCCACGATCTTTTGTGTCGCCTATTCGCTCCCGATAAATACATCGGACATCGCCAAAGCCGTCGACGCAATCTGTTTGCGCCGCCGTTATCTAAAACTGTCGCCAGAGCTGAGTCCCCTGTGTGTCGTACCTTAAGGATACTTAACGACCTCCTGACCACAAATCCTGAATGTGATCTGTTTGCAGATGAATGGAGCAGAATTATGCGTGTATGTCTGATGTTTTGCGAGAGTAAGTATTCTAGGTTGTCCTATACTATATGTTGGTATTTGAAATATTTTTGTTTTCTAATAATTCAATCTGTATGATAATGAATGTAATTGGTGTAACCGTTTTAATTAACAATAAACAATAATAGTAATAATAGTAACGAAGGTTAAAGGCCGGTGTGTACGTAGTGAGATGAGCTGGGGCCTAACCACGTGCTCTTAAACCAGGGACAGAATGTAAACTGCCTTGTTTTTTGTTATTCGACATCTCAGTAGGTCTGCATTTCAGTAGGATAGTATATTGAATTCTGTGGGCCTGCAGCAGGCTTGTTGTGTTGACGTTCTTTTTATAATTAAATTTCAAGCAAAACAACTGTTGAACGTCTGTATCGTCAAAATATACCATCATGAGAAAAAGTAACTTATATACAAACTTTTTCAACATTGTTTTGTAATTTGAGGTTCGAGCTGCTGTGAGTTGTGACTTGTCGAGTCGATGAGGAGTTGTCGATTAGATGAGGTTGTGAAGTCGTTGGTATAAAAAGATAACATGAGTGCCTAGCATAAACAACAATGTTTTGTATTATTTCTTTAATTTTGTAAACATGTGATGAGTACGAAATATTTGAATAATTGGAGAGTGAATATTGAATAGAAAGTATAAACCGATAGCGTCGAGCAACCCGCGCATGGGTTGGGTTAGGTTGGGTCATTCTCGTACCGCAGATGCGGGCCGGCAATAGCCGGGGATCGTGGAACACTTGCACCTGGGATCATGGGAGCTTGTGCAAGCTCCCATGATCCCAGGTGCAAGTGTGAGAAGGGAACAAAAAAAAATTCGTACCCGAAATGCCGTGATGCCGAAATCCCACGAGCTGGGATTTCGGCCCCTACTTCCGGCTCATGGCGCCTAAGTTGTTGGGCGCGGCTGAGACACTGTAATCGCCGTTTCCCAATCAGAGGTCGCGAGCGCCGCTTGTAGGAGGATCTACGTGGGGATCATGCGATCGATGGCCTTTTCCGGGTCCCCGATCTGGGCGGCTGACGGCCGGTACACACACATCTCTGTTCTGCGAAATAACAGGGTACCACACGATCTCCTACGAGGCAGCTTGTGCACTGACCGTATCCCCTCCCTGGTATCTAGAGGCGAAGGTGAGTCACGAGGCGCGAGGAAGCAAGGGTGCGGGGCGAGCGGTCGATGCAGCGCCATATGGAGCCGCAGTCCTGGTGGCGGAATGGCCAGACAGGCTCTCGCGCCCTTCCGCCGGCCTCGTCACCGTCGAGTCGGTCCGGCCGGTGTTCGACCTCTGGCTAGGGAGGAGGCACGGCTCCCTGTCGTTTCGCAGTACGGGGTGACGCAGGTACTCTCGGGGCATGGATGTTTCGGGAAGTATCTGTGTCGCATAAACAGGGAGCCTAACGCCCGGTGACACCACTGCGTCGACTGCCGGAAGGACACGGCGTGTCATACGCTGGCAGAGTGTGCCGCGGAGGAGCTGCGACATGCCCTCATTTCAGAAGTAGAAGTAGGCAGTGACCTGTCGCTGTCGGCCTTAGTGAATTTAATGGTCGCCAGCGAGGAGTCCTGGGACGCGATGGTTTCCTTCTGCGAAACAGTAATCTCGCAGAAGGAGGCTACGGAAAGGGAGAGAGAGATCTTGTCCACTGTCCCGATCCGCAGCAGGTAACAACGCCCTCTTGCAGCCCCCCTAAATGGGTCCAGGGGCGACGGACTCGGAGACGTCCGCCACCCCCATACATCAACACATTCCACGCTCGCCCGTCTTAGACGTTGCGGGGGGAGCCAAAGCCCTCACTAGAGGAGGCCCGCCGAGGGCAGGCCGGCACCAGTCGGGGTTGCGAAAGGATCGTATGTTCCCGCAACCTCGGCGTAGGTGTGAGATAGAACACCAGGGTGGTTTAAAGTTAGTAAGAGTCTGACAGACTCCAGGAGGATTTACACACAAAAAAGGGTTCATACGCACGGCGCGGGTGCAGCATACACTGACAGAGTGTGCTGCATGGGAGGAGCCGCGCTGTGCCCTCGTATCAGACGGTCTACTCTCTTAGCCCGAAGTCCGTAGTTTCGGCCTTCGTTACGGACGTTTCCTACTCCGTATCACCTACGGACTTACGATTAGTCACAAACTCGAACTAAGAATGAACGACAACACGATTTGACAGTTGTCCCTACTCCCGATGCGTTTTTGCCCGTCCGAAAAGTTGGATTTGACACTTGTTTAGATGGAACGTTATGTCATTAGATACGACATCAAAATAGTTATCGTGCTACTCACGAAAGTTAATAAATTGAAAATATGGCTGCTTTTTTATGCTCGAAAAAGCTTTACAGGTAGAACGGAGACGTCGCCGATTGCCTCTTATTAAAACATGTCAATAGGGTATTTGTATTTATATTATTGATTAGGTTATATAATTTTCAAACTTGGTATTTTGCTTACAGACATAATGGGTGTTAGGACAGGCGGCAGATACTGTTAGAAAACAAATTTTACACAATAAAAGTATTGTTTTTGGTAACAAATTTTTATTTAGCATCAATCAACACAACTCGGCTTCTTGCTGAATCGGCAGGTAGGTGTAGCCGAACTCGTGGACGTGCACGACGAGAATTTAATGCTGTAAACAAATAAAATAAAATAAACTCAGTATTAGCTTAGTATTTTATCAACATGATTTATGTGATCTATGTACTAGTTATCAATAATACTTACATCGCTGATTATGAATTGGCAGTTCTTTTTACCAGTGCCTCAGTGATCACTGCGGGTTGTTCCTGGGAAAGTGGGTTGGCAGGTGTAGCAGCAGATATTTGTGTGGGTGTGATGACTGCTGGGTCTTGTCTTACAGGTGGACCCTGTACAACAAAAACTGAATATCATTGACGGATACAAGAAATATATAATTATTTACCTATCTGTTAAGTATAATTATTACATTTAAAAGTCACGGGAAAGACTCCATGCAAAATAATTATAAATACATTAATGCTACAAAACAAATTTACTACCTATGTTCAACTATAAATTTAATTATTACCGATGGAAAAGCTGGCACTCTTGCCTCAGTTTGCGGCTCTCTAAAACCCTCTCCCATAATTGACAGTATCCTCAATTCAACTTGTGAGAGGGTTGGTGCTATCGACGGGCCTCCACCTGTAGCACATGCTGAACGTCTGGCAGATCCAGCAGCTTTTTCGTCCAAATGTTTTTTTATCATTGTATGCACTCTAATAAATACGAGTAATGTATTAAACTTACCCTTTGCCACTGCTCCACGGACTTTGTGCAACTCCCCATTGAATTAAGGGAGTTGCACAGGCTTTCCCACAGCCGTTTTGTTCGGATTCTCCCGTCGGCACCCCTCAATAGTCCGCGAGCCAACTCATTATGCTCACACATAAAATCGAGCAGGGCCTGAATTTGTGCATGAATTGCTGCTGGAGCGGTTGGGGCCATTTTACTAAACTAGCGAAAACTTCCCGTGTCATATAAATTATATTATTTTTTTTTTTTTTTTTTCTTTTGGCTTCGCACGGTTTGTGCATTCAGCCAATGTCACGTTTATTTTATTTTTATTTTATGAAGGATACAAAGCTAGGGAAACGAAAATATAACTATAATAAGTTATCACGGAATTTGGGATAAAATCTATAGGATCAGTATTTACAACAGTGATATTATAATGAATAATGAACTAAAATTACAACTTAATATTATTTAAAGTAATGAAAGATACTATACATTTATATACAGGAAAGCTATTTGTGCAAAGTAAAGAAAGTATTGAGGTAGGAAAAGGAGTACGAAGGGACAAGAGGTTACTGAGAAAGGATGAACGATCATATAAGGGACAGGAGAAAAAAATGTGATCTAAGTCACCTACGTCTGTGCCACACAGACAAATGGGGTCATCGATGATATGAAGTTTGGCAAGATGGGCTGGAGAGCAGACATGACCCAATCTCATCCGTATCAGAATGGAGGTCTCCATCTTGCCAAACTTTGCCCTGCCAAACCACGGTTTTTCCGGAACGTCTGGTTGAATAAATGAAAAATAATGACCTTTCGATTTGCTTCCGATATCCCAAGCTTCCTTCCAGGTTTTCCGAAGAAAAGTCTTTGGTAAAGACTCGAGGTCAAAGTAAAAGTTTGGATAAGGAACTAAGTTTCCGCATTGCACCGCATCAACGGCGAGTGTATCAGCCACTTCATTGCCATGGATTCCAGCATGGGCCGGAGTCCACACAAACTGCAGTGTATTACCTTCAGAGATGGTTCGGAACGCAAATTCTCTTATTAAATAAATGATTGGCAACTGCGATTTGAGTACGAAAGGAGATTTATTGATGGCTACAAGAGCACTTTGAGAATCAGTAAAAATTAAAGTTTTTTTAAGCTTTAAAACACGAATATATTCTATGGCTTTTAAAATGCCAAAACATTCCCCGGTAAAAACAGAAGTCTCAGGTGGCAGTTTTATTTTTTGTACGATGTTGTATTGAGAATGGTATGTACCAATCCCAACACAACCCGTCGGAGAACGCTTCGCAGCATCCGTAAATATATGGTGGTACTCTAGGTGATCAGCCAGAAAACGGTTAAAACTTAAATGGCAATTGGGATCTGATTTACTTACACAGTTATATTTTATGATGGGACTGAATTGTAAACTCTCATAGCTACTGCTAAATAGCGGAAGTTTATTGGAACGATGAATAGGAGAAGCAAGTGATAGGATTTTTTTATAGCTTATAACTAAACAAGGAGCACGTTTATGGGACCCGTAATTTGAAGATTCAATCTGCAACACTAAAGAGTCCAGTTTAGGAATAAGAGGATGAGTTGAGATCTGAAGAATCCGGAACAAATATTTGTCAGATAGAAATTGCCTTCTAACATGTAAAGGAGCTTCCCCGCATTCAACTTGGAGTGCATTAATGGGGCTAGACTTCATGGCACCCGAAATAATGCGTGGTGCCTTGGACTGGATGCGATCCAATTTTTTAAAAGCCATAGCACTTCCAGGTTCGAGAACGAACAATCCATAATCCAGAGTGCTTCTGATGATTGCGTTGTAAACGAGTTTCAAAGAAAAGGGATGTGCACCCCACCATACACCAGAGAGGCACCTAAGCATGTTTAGGTGATTTTCACATTTGTTAACAATATATTCACAATGAGGAACACTACTTAATTTATGGTCAAGTATTATACCTAGATATCTGAATTTGTCTTTAACTGGAATAGGTATTTCCTTATAAAAGAGATTTATTAAGGGAATATTTCTCTTCCGGGTGAATAAAACAGCTGCGCTTTTAGACGTGGATAAATCCAAACCGTTAAGATGTAACCATGACTCCAAAGTATATAAAGCAGAATTGATGGCACAGCTTGCTTGTTCAATAGATTGGCTTGAAGAATATAATAACAAATCATCGGCATATTGAAGAACCTTAACATGATTAGCTAAGGACGTGTCTAAATCAAATGTGTAAATGTTGTAAAGAATGGGACTAAGCACAGAACCCTGTGGGAGACCTCTCCATACCAGACGAGATACTTCTTGATCTCCTATTAACATGTTAACAGAGCGTTCAGTCAGGATATTAATAATGAAATTCGACAAATTCAATGGGACTTTTAAGGCTTGTAGTTTATTTTGTAAAACTGATAAAACAACATTATCGTATGCTGCATTAATATCAAGGAAAACTGCAACAGTAGATTGGTTATTAGAGAAGGATAACCGAATATCAGTTATGAAAATACTTAAACAGTCAGTTGTACTTTTACCTTTTCTAAAGCCATATTGTGATTCTGCCAAAAGACCCTTACTTTCAACGTACCATTCAAGGCGATTTTTAATTAAGTGTTCCGCTAATTTCATCAGAATTGTAGACAAAACTATGGGACGGTATGAAGAAGCGTCAGATGGAATTTTATTTGGTTTAAGGAATGGCAATACCATTTGACGTTTCCATTGAACAGGGATGTTCCCTGTTTTCATAATAGAATTAATAAGCTCTAAATAATAACTGAGGACGTCCTCATTTAAGTTAGCAAAAAAGGAATACGGGATACCATCGATACCTGGTGCAGAATCCTTGGTTTTATGAATAACACCCTTTAATTCAGTGAGAGTGAATGGTAGGTCTAGTGTCGTGTCTTTCTCAATGGCTACGACAGACAGGTTAGGTTTAATACTCTCAGGTACAAAAGGAGGAGCTAATTTATCTAAAAATTCACTAGCTAAAGAAACGGGAATAGGAGAAGGATTGTTATAAATGGACCTAAATCTGCGAATATTGCGCCAGACAATTGTAGGGTGAGTATTCGGCGAAATTGATGAGCAAAAACTACGCCAAGAATCAAATTTTTTCTTCTTAAAAAGTTTGTTGGTTTCATTTATTGAATTAGTAACGATTTCAAAATTAATGTCAGACATATCAAGGTTATAGTTGTATTCAGCCTCTTTACGTTTTTTGATCGATTCTGTGCACTCAGAGTCCCACCACGGAAGTGAGGGAATTGTATTATTATTGCTATTTTTTACAGGAAAAACTTCATCTGCCGCTGCGATTAGTATGAGTGCTAAAGCTTCAGCACAACTATTTTCATTGCCATCAGATATAACAGGCAAGGAACATAACTTTCTGTCAACAATGTTTCTAAATTTGTCCCAGTCATTATTATTTCTATTAGGAAGTTTATGTTTTAAGTTTGTATGCCTTAATGGTGCATTTGGTTTGGATAGAGGATAAGAAATAACTATTGGAAAATGGTCACTACCATAAGTAGAGGTTAGAGTACGCCAATTTAATGAAGAGGCTAAGTTTGGAGAACAGATAGAAAGGTCAATTGCGCTTTGGTTCTGATTGGGATCTGAACGACGTGTGGCAACTCCAGATTTCAAGATGCATAAATTATGTAAGTCTATTATATCTAGTAACTCATCACCATAACAATTAGATGTTGAACAACCCCAAGATTGGTGATGGCAATTAAAGCCCCCAATATTAAAAATGGCTTTGGAAGAGAAGAAAAGAGTTTATTCACCTCTTGAAGAACCGTAGAAGAGGGGTGAGGAATGTAAATAGAAACAAGACAAGTATGGTGCACTTTAATAGCTACAATTGAAATTTCCTCACTATGAGGAGGTAAGGAAATTATAGAGAAAGGGATAGAATTCTTGATAAGTATAGCAACCCCACCATACCCATCAGATCTATCCTCTCTAATGGTTAAATAACCATTAATTTTAAAAATATGATTGGATTTGAGCCAAGTCTCTGCTAAGGCAAAGGCAAAAGGCTCATATTTGTTTAAAATATAAATAATGTCACTCTTTTTGTTTATCAGACTGCGGCAGTTCCATTGGATTATTTTGGATGTGTTGTCCATTTTGAATGGATTGAGATACATTGAAAGAAGTGGCAACGTTGGACGGTGAAATGTTGAACTGAGAGAGAAGATTGTGTAATGCAGAAAGAAAATCGTTTATGGAAAAACTTGTGTCTTTATTTGCATTAATATGATTATTAGAAAGAGCACAACCGTTTGATGGCTGGGGAATGACAAAATCTTTAATAATGGCATTGTGAGCCTCTTTATTATAACCTTGTACAGTTTAGGAGGTGAGCGTGGTTTGAGAAAGACAGTCTTTTTATAGCTACTCGAAGTAGGCATTCTATTCGGTAAAGAGGTTGATAGAATATCTGCAAAATTTTTGGAGGGAGAAGATAAAAGTGTATCAGCATATGATTTAGTTACTGGGGGATATAATTTAGTAGCTTCAGCATAAGATACTGAACTTTGTGCCATGTATGTTTTAATTGATTTTTGCCTTAAAAATTCTGGGCAAGACTTATTTAGTAGCATAGTGAAAACCAGAGCAATGGCAGCAAGATGCACTTTCAGGTTCTCTTTCACAACTGTCTCCAGTGTGGTCTTGACCACATTTAAAACAACGAGGTTTGGACCTGCACTGAATTTTAGTGTGACCAAATCGACAGCAACTGAAGCACTGAACGGTAGGGAAAATATATAAATCTACAGGTAATGCATTGTAGCACATAAAAATTCTTTTAGGTAAAACCTGTCCATCAAATGTAACAACTATGGATTGGGAAGGTTTCCAAGTAGTTGTACCATCAACGTTCGTTTTAAAATTGAGGCGTCTGACTTTTAAAATTGGACCGCAACCAATAGGCACGGTTATATTATCAATAACTTCCTCTGGAGACCATTCCGCAGGAACACCACGCACTAAACCCATTCTAGTAACATTAAAAGTAGGTATAAAAGCTTTATAATTATGTGTTTCGAGACTATTGTTTGTAATAAAGGAATTCGCGTCCAGGAAATTCGAAAAAGATAAAGATATTTTATTGCGCCCGATTTTTTTGACGCTACCGTTTATTATATTTATGAAAGCGTTGCGCTTTAAAAACTTGCCAAATGTGATTGGGTGCAATATGGTTCCATCATCAGGTGTAATATTATTTTTTTGAATATGAATAACGAATGGCGAGTTGTCAGTTTTTTCATAGCTTTTTCTGCCAATCTGAGTGGAAACTAAGGACGGAGCAGGAATATCAGGCATTTTTTTAGTGGGAACAACGTTGGAAACAAGTGTTTCGGAGCAGTTAGGCTCCAATGTAGAAGCTAATGAAGAGTCCGTGCAACCACAACCCGAAGACTCGGAACCGTGGTTTTTACGGGTACGGCGACGCTTATTGCAGTGTTTGCAAACATGCACACGGCTTCTTTTTAAATGACGAGCTGAAGATGACCCATCGGTATCCATGCCCGACTCATTAGACACTATGGTAACAAAATTGCCTGCCGGGGGCACAAAGGCCCCCGGGTCAGGCGGTTCGTTCATTTCCCGCTAAAACAAAATAATAAAACTTACCACTACCGAAGAAAATACACAAAACTAATATTAAAACTATATATAAAATAGAAAAGAACACTAAAACTACGACTACTGATCCTATAATACAAGTTTTTTCAATTTAAACAATTTTTCTCAAAAAAGGACGCGTCCGCCAAGTTCGAAGTTTCCCGCGCTTTTTCTAAATTATAATATGAAAGTACACATATATAATGTTAATTAATGTTTTGAAAAAAAAAAAACTGACATTGTATTTGAAAGTTGCCGTCAGAAAGAAACAGGGCAAAAGTATTATCAGGATAAGGCCACAATAGAGATTGAAATGGCAAAAATTATTCAATTATTTAATTAAAGACATAATAAAAACTATTGTGTTCGAAATGTGGTCTTTTTCTAAGAATACCAATATTATTTTTTGTTTAATAAGCTAGAAAACTTCAAAGTAAGTAAACCGGTAATCGACCGGTAAAATTGCGCAGCTCTATCGTCATGCGTCATTCGTTCACAAATATTGTCTATGATTCCGTTTGAAACTCATGTATCCGAAATCAATCGGGAGTAGGGTTTAGTGCTTAGTTTCGAACTACCTTCGGATGGACCCGTATCGTCGTTGACGGAGTTAGAGAGTAGACCCCCAGAAGTTGGAGCCGACCTGCCACTGCCAGTCGTCGCTTGTTCAATGGTCGGGAGCGTCGAGTTGTGGGATGCAGTGATCTCCTTCTGTGAAACCGTCATTCTGCAGAAGGAGGCTGCGGAAAGGGAGAGGGAGATTGAGAACACTCTCCCGACCCGCAGAAGGCAGACCGTGCGTCGGCGGAGGGCGGACAACACCCTCTTCCTCGGGGTAATTGAGCACACAATTAATCTGTTATGCGAGTAAAGTAAGTGTATCATTATTGATATTTTCATGTAAGTAAACAAACTAACGACATTGTGAAGAGGATTTACTTTATAGAGTAACGAAAAATCCTTTCTTTATGGTAAAATATTTATTTTGGCACCACTTGTCTCTGTTCCATGACATATTCACACACGTTCAAAATCACGTTGACTCTGTTTATAGCGGTTAAAAGTAACAAAGTGGTTTTGAACGGGAAATTGAGCTGTTTAGTGCTTATGAATAATGTATCAAGCCATCAAGGTAACTTGTTATACATTCTCATAGTTTAAACATATTTACAACAACAAAAAAAAAGTCAAAACCCATGAAGTGAAAATCATGGATGTAGATTATCATATTATATGTGTTTAAAGAAAATTTTATTCTCATAAAAGACTACAGTCACTTAGATGAGAAATACATTATTAAGATGCTTACTATTAGGATTCTCGTCGTTCGATTTTTTTATTTGTATAAGCAGGTACTTCTATAATGCATTCATTAGTACTTGGCGGCTATTGGAGTATTAACGATAATTTTCGACTACATGTCGAGCAAGTTGTACTTTGAATACATAATAGGAGCTTACATTTTTATGGACGATGGAAGCTTAATAAAAGTTTTTGAACGTTTAAAAGCAGGCCACAGATAAACATTACCTTTCAACTTCGTTCAATAATCGTTCACTTTACTGTTTACAAAAGCAGGCCTGTACCCTAATTGCGTAATACACAATCAATCGGAATATGAATTGTTTTGAAACAGATTGCTAATCCATTGCTTCATCAGTTCGATAAAAAGTCTGCTCAACAATGTAAATAACGCAATGAATGTTGTTGAACTGTCAAAATACAAACAATTCAAATTAAATAAACACTCCCTTTTTTCGGCAAACTGATTAGTTATATCATTTATAGCTGACTTTAGTTTTGACTAAAGTTTCTGCCTCTAAGGACAATAGTGACAGGTCTGACAGGCGTTCATGTCGGGGGCCCCAATGGTCCGGGGGCCCCGTATAATTGATACGTCAGATACGGCGGTAGCTACGCCCCTGCGCACTAGCCCACAGACTACATAGAGATACAACGCACACTAGCCCGACCGAGGACCGATGCGTAAAGCTACGGTTTCCTAGAAAAGCGGAGACCTGACCACCACATGCGTCCGTAATGTCCAAATTGGTCCTTATACAGAACACTTTTTGACACCTTAATGTCAAATACTGATGAAAATGACACATTTTCAAGACGTCCTCTATGAATGTGACGGAAACGGTCCTAAGAAACCGTAGCTTTTGCGCGGGTCACGTATACGCCCCGCATAAGTAAGTTAATGGAATAGCTGCGCTTACAGCGCACGACGGTCGGCCTAAAGGTATTTCTATTTGACATTATTTCTGTAATCGATTTGAGCGCGCTTACACCCTTTCCGAGTTAGCGTAAGTGCGATAACGATGTCCCGTGAATCGTCATAAACGACGTTATGACATGTGCCATCTTGCGATAACGCCGACGATTATGGTCTAACTCGGAATGACACCCTACATTTTTAAAAAATAAATAAAAGTCAATCAAAGGGATGCATAAATAAATGAAAAAGGAAATAATTTGTAAAATAATTTTCTATCTAAATATCTAATGATAATGCAGCAACAAAACGAAAAAACATCAAACCACAATAACATTAAAGCAGAAAAGGTACATCTAAATTCTTACGGCCTTGACCGATGTAAAGAAAACCAGCCTCAGGCGTTCTTACTTTATGGAAGTACATCATTCCGGGCCAGTACAAACTTTTTAAATACGCCAATGACCCGTTCTGTTCCAACGAAAGGTTCCAACAGCCACTTGGAATGTCCTGATCGATAGAATCAAGAAAGTCCGTACTGTAGTTATAATCTTGTCTTGTTAGTAGGTTGGTGTTCCAACGGTGTTGAGCGGGTCTGATGTGGAGGTAGGACTTCAATAACTTCGCTTCAGAAGCATTCAAACCGTAATAATTGGGGTTTATGACAACGGTACCATTCGGCTGCTTGATTAACTGTCCTCGAGCGCATATTTCAGCTTCGTCACATATGTTGCTGATTGTGGCTGCTAAACGACTTTCCTCCTTCATGATCTTGCATCTTTCGGGATCATTTTCCTCCAAAGCTTCGTCCAAGACCTTTATTTTTAGAGATGGATCCCCTCTAAATGGGAAAGTTGTCAAAAGGGACATCTGTTTGTACTTCTTTTTCGCTCTAGGCAGTAGGCCCCAGAACTTGAAGTCTGTGGTGTAAAAATATTTTCGATCTGCTATAACGTCGGTGTTGACGCCAACGGCAATGTGGTAGTCAATATCTACGGCGTACATCTGCCCCCAGTACTGTATTTGTGTGAAGTGATTCTCAATTTGTAACAACGTCAACGAATTTTGGAGTACAGATATTAATTCATTGGTCATCATCATACCGTTTACGTTTATGTATTCCTGGTATTCCCAGAGCTTGTGGACATTCATTTTCAATATTTTTTAGTATTCCCAAATAAATATTAATTGATTTCTAAGAAAAATGACGTTCATTCGTTTGACAGTTCAGTTCAACGACTTATTTTTAAAATCAGTGTGGTTGCTGCACTTTTCTAGAATAGTTTGTATTTGATGCCATACCTTCAGCTAAAACTGACGATACCAGCAGTATTATTATCATTTATTATTAGTGTTATCTCCGCTGTACAAGCAAATGTACAGGCCGTCCTATTAAACAGGTAGAAACAGTCCGCGGGCCTTTTTTTTTGTGGGTGGGAAATCATCAAATGACTTCTCCGGGCATGTCAGTCGTCAGACTTTTACTGACTAAAACCCATCCGTGTTCCTTCAGTTGCCTGTGCCAGGGCCACGGTGATTTCTTTCGAATTTCCCGCGACCCTGAGGCGAGTCCGCGGGGCCTAAGCTGAGCTTTGCACTTGTGTGAGTGATTCGCACTCGCACTTGTATAAACCGGTTTAAACCAATCGCGCTCTAGGCCGACGTCACACCTACACTATCTTTAAGTGCACTCACACAAATGCAAAGTTCAGCTTAGGCCTCTTCTACATTGAAACTAAGCAAGACTGACTATAGAAAGGAAGAACACTAACGTTAGGCTATCAAACTAATTATAACTATTGTGACTGGTGGACTGAAATAGCAACAGCCAATCAAGTAGCTTGACATGAGTTTGACGGTCTGTTAACTAATTTTTGAGTTGTTCTGTTATTTCGTATTAGTACTTACCTACTAAGAATTACTCACTAATTTTATGCATAGTTTATGGTTGTGTTACAGTAACACCTCCTATTATTTTTTTATCAACCCTCAAGCCCCCGAAATCACACTCTCCCTAGCAGATAAGTACTCATCATAAATACGCCACCTAAAAACACCGTAGCAGATATCTTTTTTCACTGCTGTAAACTTAAGCACACAAGGGACGCAGTAAAAGGATATTTTCTTCTCGTATGACAATTACTGACATCAAATATTTGCTGGCCCTCTGTCGGTCGTAATACGTAACTTGACCGCAACAAATCCCAGTATTAAAAGATCTCTTGCGTTGAACATTTTGTTGGTAATGGAAGCTCACGCTAAGGCTAGTGTAGCAATTTTCTTACGTTTGCAGATTACGGGTGATCATGTTGCTTGTTTGCAGACTCACGGGCGACATTTCCAAGAAAATATTGCGAAAGCTAAGCTAAGATAAAAATTGTGATTTATTGATATCTGAATGTTTTTTGTATTTAGAACAAATGTGTAATTACGACGCGTAAAACATAGTGGCGTTAATATATGAACTTTTGAATAATTCAAATTCGCTTAGGTATTATCGGTCTGGTTGTAAGTATAAAATATTAGAAGTAAAATAATGAATCTTTAAAATACGTATGTGAACATTTGAATAACAAAAATAGGCTGTTCCGAAGAAATAAAAACATTTTATGTTTAGCTACTCGTTACTAGATGGCGCTACTAGTCAAGTTATGGCGCTACTGATACTTTTCAGGGAATACTCATTCATTGAGTATATAAAACTTTTTCAAGTTAACATAATAAATTGAGACTTGCAAATTTGCAATCAGATTCGTTAAAACTAAACAACATAAACAGGGTAAGTTTTAAACCAGTGCGCAAACTGTTACCATGAATAATTCAACAAATGATTAAAAAAATGTCTATGCTAGGGGCTAGACCCCCTGGCATAGACATTTTCTGTCGGTTAGAGAAAAAAAAATTGCTGTTCAGTACATTTTGACCGCGTAGGTATTGCATTTTTCTATGAAACGGCTGCTTTTTTGCGCACAGGTTAAAAATTTATTTATTTATTTGTTTGCTCTCATGCACATCACACATTTTACATATATTACTGTCGGTTTTTGTACATGAACCCTTTCAGGGCACTGCAAAAATAAATGACACTAATCAATAAGTTAATAAATGGAGTCTAAACTTATCAAAACACAATACGAAACATTTTAGAGAAATTAGATGTCTACAATGTGATATCCAATAATTAAGTCTTATACAATATCACACATTATCACAGATATAGTCTTATTTAAGTCAGATAGTATTAAAGGGCAGGCAGTCAAAATAATAATACGAGATGGTTGTTAAATACAGTACAATTTTGTCATGTCCAGTTATTGTTAGTCATTCATGACACAGGATGTCAATAGGTAATAGGGGCTGGTGTCCGCAACTCCACTACGATGCGTATTTTGTGTACGAAAATATATAATTCAGAAAAATATGTAATGTTGTGGTTTTTAATCATTTTTTAGAGCAGACTGAGAAAATCTTGTAGATTCAATGCTCACCGTATTCGGAGTTGATAGGGTTGCCAAGTTTTTGTACAAGAAACAAAGTATAATAATGGTCAAAGTGGGTAAAATAAACAGTTCCTATCTCTGAAAAATAAACTGTTTTTGAAGTATGTTTTTAATATTGTAGATAGATACATAATTAATTGCTTAGTGCTACTCGCGCAAGTGAGAGACAGAAAGTATTAAAACACACAACTACAATAAAAACTATTTGATAGAAATAGAAAATATTATGAGTTCAATGTAGGAGACATGGTATTTGCGGAAAATGGCGATAAACTAAATAGAAGAAAACTGGATGAATTGAAGATTGGACCTTATGAAATAATAGAGAAACTGTCAAACTCAATACAGGACATAGAAAAACAGAATCAAACTTCTTCTACATCACCAAACTACTACCAGCTCCTGCATTAGAAGACAACAGTTTGGAAGACTTTTAATGAAATTTTGTGAAACGACTTTCTCCCCGAAGGGGGGGGGGATGTAAGGAAATGATTTCCCATCAATTCCTCAATTTGAACTTACCCGCGCTCATTGAAGCGCGAGTGATTATAGTAGAATGATAGGTTATGAAGGATATTTCCTAGACGGATTGAACTGACAGACAGTGAAGTGTTAGTGTGAAATGTTTTGTGTTGGCATGGTGATTTGTAGGTTAATAAAATATTATGTTAAATATAATACCTGAGGGATATAAAGGAGACAATATTCGTGAAATTAAAAGCTTTGAATGTTGTTTCTTTATTTACAGGTAAAGTACTATTTTGTAAAGCAATAGGTACCTACTTTGATTGACATACAACACTCAGTAAAACAATAAAAAAAAACATTATTTACAGAAACGCAGTTGAGTTTACTTTCGGACGTCGGCTACCTTATCATATATATATATATAGGTATCGATGCCCCCAAGCAATAAGTCGGTAAAGTGCTACTAACTTCGACCAATTATAGTACGCTACTAAGAACTTTTTATTTTTTTGTCAAATTCGGCACCTATGGGTGCCGAATTTGACATAAAAATAAAAAGCCCTAAAAATAAAAAGCTATGGGTTAGTAATTTGTTTCACTTAGTGATATAATTACGAAGATATCATGAAAAATATTTTTATTTTAGGGAAATTCAAAAATAAAATTATGATTGCAAAAGTATGTTTTTGTTGCTATTACCGACTCATTGTTGTCGTAATAAACTTCGCGCAGAACGAAATGTTAGAACGTTGGGTTCTGGCGAATTATTTTGAGTAAGCTCAAAGCGTAATGGGAACTAACAAGCTTTTTAAAGTAAATAATTGATTAAGAAATATGTGTCCCCCGGTCCTGTTTTCGATGACAACAATGTACCTAACGTTACGTTTCAACTTTTTAACAAATTTACTGCAAATGGTGTTTGTGTATATTAATGAAACAATTTTCCTATCATACTTTTGTTATATTTCTTACTACTGTCTTAAATTGCAAGGTTTTCATGGCATTAAATTACAAAATAACATTGCTTTCCTATGATGTATTAATGACCTCAATTCTTCAACAAAACTAGACATTTCTCCTGTACAATTTTAAGAAGGTAGTAAAAAAATATCAGTCAATGCGTAACAACAACAGAGACAGAAGGTCATTGGCCTACAGGGGTGATACACCCAAAGGTGTTGATAGAAATCCCCGTTTAAAACAGAATGTAACAGATTGACAGTTCAAAGGACTATCGAGATGCTCTTTAACACTATTTTCACGTTTATCTATCAAACAATAGACTTTTAAACACGTGCGTCAATTAACCTCTTGTAAAACGTTTAAAGATGGCTGAAGTACGGCGCGCGCGCGATTCGGCACGCGCTCGCCCACTCCACAGCTACTACGTGCGATACGCGCGATCAGGCTCGCCGCCACAGTTGCATGCAAATCAAGCTTACCTATTGTTCAAGGGTTCTTGATCCAAGTTGATAATGTTTTAGTGGTTTAAATTGAGAGGGTGTCTTTTCTTGAGGGGCGGAGGGAAATGGAGAATCGTTTCCTGGTTTTTGTGATAACGCTTTTCGGGTATTTCCTGTTTAGACGAGGAGGATGAAAGATCGGGTTTTTTCTTGTTTTTTTCTTTCATTCTTGTTCGGTATGTATTTCTCGTGATAAAATAGAAAGAAATTGGTAAAATTGATTTAACAGCTGATTGCATTCAATCAGCTGTTAAATGAATGTTACCAATTTTAGATAATATTTGCTATGCTACGAATGAGGTGCTACGAAACTCGTAGCACCGACCGCTCGTAGCCGCCGGGAGTGCAGTGCGAATATTTGAAACAATGATTTTTTTTTTAGTCTAAAGAGAAAGCTACCGTTATCAACACATGTTGTTGATAAAGTGTATCAGACGGACGGCATACTTAGTACTCTTTAATTAAAATTGTTATTTAGCTGCCTACTTTTGTTAACTGACGCTAAGTACCTGTTTAATTATTATCATAAGGATAAGGACACAAACTACTAGTATTTTACGTTTTCTCTTACTAATCTTTGAGACAGGAGTCTAATCGCATCACCGCATGTTAACTGCCAATATTGAAAAAAATGCGTTTCAATGGAACGCAAGTGGTAAATTCACCGGTCGGGGATTACTGGTCGTCCAATTGTGTCGGGAACCCATACATGACTTTGTTTTATTATTCCATGCCTCGACTGATTAGCGGCGCATACTCCTAGAGGTGGAAAACTCTCAGCTCACTGAGCATCTATCACAAATGGAACAAAACGCCATACGTGGAGGCCGATTGAGTCGCGAATCAACATCGCATTGTTTCGCCTCGACACCGGCTGTCTGAGCCCCGCGTGTGTGAACATCAATAAGATCAGAAACAATGGGTGCATTCCCACAACCTCGCCGCGGGTACCCGACATTTTTCTTTTATAGTTTTAATTGTTTTCGGCGAGAGGTTGGCAGCACTGCCCTCGGGCGGCGCTGCGTTCGGTAAACGATACCGTTGCACAAACAAAATTAATTTGAACGCAATGTGCTTGTATTTTGCTATAGTTTATTTTTGTATAATGCAGGGATTAGTAATGTTCTGAACAATTGGTGGTTTGTTTAGGATTTTAACTTTAATGTTGTAACGCATGTCGCTTAGAGGCGGTATTGGCTAAAAGGGTAGCGAAGCTTTGTAGCTAGAATCGGAATAACATAGCTAATTTAGCTTGAATATCTGTTCGGTACCCAACGTTAAACAATGCGCTGAACACGCATTGTTATATCTCTCTGTAGAGTCTTCACCATAGGTAAACTATATGATTGAATTGAGGTGGACAGCTATGCAAAAAAGAAGTAGGTACAGGTACTCCCTACCTGCATGGGTACAATATTTTCTAGTAGGTATGTGCGTTACGGAGATTTGCAATACAAACTGCCACGTAAAAATATAATAAGTTATATTCGTTAGTGTAGAATTAGAAATCAAATCGTCCGGCAGTTATTCATATCATGACATGCCATAATTCCGACTGTTTCAATTTGTAAAATCTAAAAAATAGCAAGTTTAAAAAAAAAAAAAAAATTGCGTGCACCATTATGACGGCGAAAGTTTCTTCATAAATAATTGCAACAGTCAACCAAGAACAATGCTACCAACGCAATATCAATTTTTAACATTCGAAAATTGAATTCATTAACATCTGTCGAAAACCAATTAAGAGTTAAAATTACGTTCTCACAATTATAAAAATGCAGAAAACGACTTTATTCCCACAGTTTTATTATGATTGAGTGGCGAATCTGGCGAACACACAATGGGCGGGAATATTGGGTGCTTAATCGGCCGGACGCCGCGTAAACAGGGTGTGACAATGGCGCGAATTCCAGATTAAGGTTATTTGTTAAACATGGCGTCCTTTGTGCGAGTTCGCGCGCTTCGGTGATCCGTCGCGAATTAATTGCTTAAGTTTTTGTAAGTTCAGTGATTTTTGAGTGCAGTCCGCCTAATAAGTATGAGAAATTCCTTTCAAGATCTTAAATATGCAGTGGGAATTGTATTTCATTGCTCTAACGTATGCTAGTTGCTTAGGGCGCAAAAAGATTTTGTTCTTGAGTTGGAATTATTAAGCGATGGGTGCTTTGAGAGTACTTAAGAACTAACTGTAGAACATTGAGAACTGTTGCGAATTTCGATAGGCGTAGGTGAGTGATGTGTGAGAATTGAAAATTAAGTCCCCTTAATTAAAAAGCAAAGAGAAAAATAATAAAACTTTCAGTAGGTATCTAATCGTAAATTGCACGCGTGATAAACTTGCCTGACAAAGACGCAAATGTAGAGGTTTATTTTTATAGATGCAGCTAGGAATTAACTATTAAAGCCCACATGCTGTCTAGGAAGAACCAAATTATATTATAGAGGAAGAATGTCAGAGAGTAGAGCAAAGTTTGGATAAGTGGGAGACTGGCTGTAGAATCGAGAAAGTTTTGCTTCCACCACCATCGTCCATTTGTGTTGATGATAGAGACATAATGTGTACGAACATTTGAATATTATAGTAAGTTATCGACACGCAGCGTGGTGGCCGAGCTGAAGAGACCCACGCACTTCAATTACCAAACGACCTTGTTATTACAGACCTCTCCATAAAAAACAAATAAACGAGACAAAATTCAATATAAAACATGTAGTGTTTTAAAAAGCTTAGCTCACAGGGAGTCGCGTGCTGCCCCAGCTCGCACGCGACTGACCGATGATGAACGAGTGTAAGTGTTGCCAGTGCGAATAATCACCGCGTTATGGGGTTGCAAGTAAAAATAATTGGCGCCCCGCAGGCAGACGTGCGTTAATGTTTTCATAATGATGAGTGCCATTGTCTGCGCGGATTTCGTTTTTGTTACCAGATTTGTATATTTTTTTAACAACGGCGTTGTCCGCTTGTTGTGTAAATAGAAAACGGATACAAATATTTTTATTTGTTGTGGAGATGTAAAAGCCGCTGAATTAGATGCATGAAACATTTGTATTTGATTGCTGCCTTGCTACTTATATACCTACGTTACTTATACTTTAGAATCAGGAATCGTTGTAGAGCAAGCGCACCTCTCTTTCTTCTGTTGTAATGTTACGCAACTGCAAGTTATGGTTCGCAAACATCTCGATGTCACGATGTAACCATTTATGTACACTCATATTCTTAAACTTTAGATACTTAATTAATACTTAAATGACATTGAGAGATTTTTATGAAATGTGGGTCTTTGTTGACTCAATAACACCGTTAACATTCTTGGCATACTAAAACATCTAAACATTGCAAACATTGCAAAATGGCAGCAAACCAACTTCCCACATACCTTACCAAAACTTTATGCCAAAACAAAAAAATTCGATTCATATGAAAAAAAAAATCTAACTACGCTAAGGTATGAAGACTGGCCATCATGCTACCATACCATTGTGCCATAGAGTACAGACCATAGACCCAAAACAATCCATCAAAATGGCTGAGCTGTCAATGGCTCTGCGGGAACGCTACCGTTACCTCAACTTTTGTATTATTTGTCCGATTGTGTTTTGAACTGTTGTAAGATACCACTCAATATCAGGATGTTGGCATGTTGTGGAAAGAATGTAACATTGTTATAAATAATATGAATTATGATAGATTGGTTTACTTTGATGATGTTTTATCTTTTCTTTGATCGTGGAAGCAAGTTGCCTGTCTTTTCTTATTTATGTTTGATCGAATATTTTTTTAAAAGAAATGCTGATTTGATTTGATCGTCATTGACACTTTTACCTTTTAATAAACGGTTCCTAGAAAAACTTAAACTGAAAATGCTGATTATTTAAGTACTTACCCCAATTCCAATTCACTGTTGTATCGATCTCCTACTCATTTCCTTATATTAAACCAACATTGTCATCAGTTACAAGTAAACCATAATCCATCTGTACCACAATTTTAATTACACCTCCATATTCTCCGAACTCCTCACAAACAAAACATCAAAAGGTTGCCTGCCATCTTGTTACTCTCGTTAAGTTGTTAGTTGTTGCTTGTTATACATGGGGAGATAATAAAATTGTCTTATGTGTTACAAATAAAGGGTGCGCCGACATCTGCATGAGACGACTCGATCAATTATCGCCATTGTTACAGTTTTACAATAAGTTTAACACGTCGATGCGCCATGTTGAGACGTTTGTTTGAAATGTTTAGTATACGTTATGGTATGTGACGTCAGAATTGGTCATGGTGCTTGAGGTTCAGGATACAGGTTCGCGGTTTACACTTGTTAAAATCTGGAATGTTGCCAAAAGCTTACCTGAATAATATAAGCACTACAATATATATATATATGACTACAATGGATGCTTAATATTTTATCAATTTATGTAAATGTTTCCACACTTTCAATATAGAAACCCGGGTCATTTGTGTAGGTACGGTAATTATTCATTAATTTCAATTGTGTTTTTAGCCTTAGGATGGCTCAAATTGTGTATTATTTCGCCAGAATGGCACTGTTAACCCATAATTGAACAAAGACTTGCAATTATTTTGATACATACGTACTGCAGCGTGACCTATGCGGTTATAACCATTTCTTTCTAATTCGTATCAGTTTCAGTACACGTCAGCAGTTTTTCTTCTAAAACTTTGAAAAGTTGACGTAAACAAGGCCCTCAATTATTTTTGAAAAAAAAACTGTTGCGAAAAAATTTAAATTGAGGCTATTTGAGACTTTTTAATCTTAATTGGAGTCTAGTAAATTATATTGACCTTAATACCTGATCAAATTGCTGTAAATATTTTACAGTCAACCACGTCATGTTATTGATTGCCACACAAATGGTACAAGATATTCTTCGAATTTGGTATGTACTTACCCTTAATTTCTCTCAGTGGAAGGTTTAGTCTTTTCTCTGGTGTAATCATCATCAGCCTACAGCAGTCATCCAGGACACCATCACCTATAACAAAAATAGTCATTAATATTTAGAGCTTTAACCATGATTGCCTATTTCTAACTCATTTTCTATGTTTTCTCGTACTCTCTTTTCATTTAGGCCAATTTATCTCTATCGCAACTGTGTTTATATTATTTTATTTTAATGCGGTTTTTAATATTAATAAACTATACGTGATAGAGTGTTGAATTTTCTTTTAATTTCTCTACAATACATATATATACAGAAAAACCGTCACATGCACTTTGGAACATAAGCTAAACATGTTTTCATCTTTCTTCTAACTAAAGACCCACGCTTCATACTTCTGCACTAAACCAATTTCAACTTTAGCATTCTAATTTTAAATTTGAGTTTGGAATCCTTTGTGACGTCGACAGGTGCGTTCGGAAACCGGGCCAACCTCCCACTGCTTGCCAACAATGCGACACTAGTCGTTCACAAAGCAAAGGCGCGCTCCCATTCAGCCTCACGTGTCGCAAACGGCTTAATTAAATCGGATACATGTAAGAATGTGGGCAGATGATTTATACAACAATTGAGTCCGTCTTTACTCTCTAGAGGCTTGTTTTGCTTACTCTTGAGAAGCTTCCAAATATTATTCTCACGTGTCTACTTTTGTATGCAAAAATCCGCCGAAATTATTCCTTTGAGATACCTTGATTGATAAATGAAATGATAGCTGTAAAAAACTTAAGATGTATGCATCTTAATTTTTTTTACGTGTTTCAATAATATCAACAAGAAAAGGGTCACTGTACCTGTATTATACTAAAGTTTTTGAACAAATCAAATCAAAGGTCATTTAATCAAATTAGGCTGAGAATGAGCACTTTTTGAACTTCTCAAGCGTGGCAGACCAATGGCTACTAACAAACACTAAACACTACTTACGAAATCCCATCTTGGATTATGTCCAAACTGGCTATAACGTTCTCAATAATATTTGCTCACAAGTTTGTAATCCACACCGACTATTGTCGCCGGTCCTTTCTCTAATCCGCTTTGCTCAAATGCCATTTCCTGAAAAGCGTTTAAAATCGCAAATCCGTCACATTCGGACAATCAAAGAGCGAAAACGTGCAACAACCTCAACAGTACTCGTAAGCAATCGTTAGTCGTACAATCCCGACCCCCCGGCGACAAATCCGATCGAAACTGCAAAAGGAGCGCGGTAAAAAAAGAAAAAAAATACATGGCAGAATGGACACGGGGCTATGCTACGACAGATGTTGAAAAAAGTTTGGTATGAAGCAATCTCGTTTATGCCGATTTGAGGGCTTGTTTTGCAAATTGGAAGAAATCGAGCGGTGAAGGGGTGGAATTATGGCCATTATGTGCGTTTAGAGGGTTAATTTACCCTTCCTTGTCAGTTTATTGTATGTACTGTATTGATTTGTGTGTAGTTAGTTTCCGAGGATGGACAATCAATACCAATTAGATAAAGGTAGCAATTTATGTATACCTTGATTTCTTGTGAAGTTTGTACCTACTGTTTTTATCGGTGGTTTATAATATACTGACAGTTAATTAACATGCTTACAAAGGTTTCCATTAAAAAAACCGTGTTTGTAAAGTAAATACATAAATTGTGAGTATAATGTCAAAGTAAATGGCCCAACACATCGAATGAAAGTATCGTTAAAAGTGTTCGTGATTTGTGCAAACTAAAGCAATTACATTCGTTGCCATGTTGACCAACATAACGGGCGATATAAAATTGTTTTTCTCGACAGCTGTCGCGGGATTTTTAACCTGACGCATGTATAATATTCGATCGGATTTTTATTCTGATTGTTACAAGTAAACATAATTAAATTAAATCAACGCAACTTCACAGACGTAATAGTTATCGATATCACAACACGAAACAAAACCAAAGAACAGATCGTCTCAACAAAATTTTTATTGCAAATTTTTTTGTTTTATTGTGTATTTAAATTCTGTCAGAAATGAGAATGAACGGACGATTTGTTGCTAAATTGGCAAAAATGATTTCCATTTGGGCGCGGAGTTTGAGTTGTATCTGTTATTTAGGTTAATACAGTGCTATATAGTAAGTACATACCTAGTGTGTACTACTCTGTCAAGAAAGTATCGGGAAAAGATCAATAATACACAAAATGTTAGTTATTCATCCAAATTTATTTTATCGCATTTTAAGTATGCTCCGTCAAAAACGATACGCCAACGAATAATCCGTTTGACTTTCCGGCAATAATTCCTAGTGCACCGCGATAGTCATAGATTGTATTGACGGTATATTAAGAATATTATTTGAGCGTTTTGTGGCCAGAATGCCAGAACACTAGATTTGTGGAAAGAAAATTCTTGGGTTTTGCATCACGATAATGTGCCTTCTCACAAGGCCATCATTGTGAACGAATTTTTGACCAAAAACTCAACAAATACCATCGAGAAAGCACCTTATTCACCAGATATGTCTCCCGCCGACTTCTTTCATTTTCCTTACCTCAAATTACCACTTCGTGGCACCCGTTTTCATTCGGTAGAAGACATAAAGGATAATTCGCGGCGAGAAATGTACTCAATTCCGGAAAAAGCGTTTATAAAATGTTTTGATGATTGGATTATTCGTTGACGTAAGTGTCGTTTCTGAAGGAGCATACTGTGAAGGCGATAAAATAAACTTGGATGAATAGCTAATATATTTTGTGGATTGTTGATCATTTCCCGGTACTTTCTTGACAGAGTAGTTTATCGATAACTATTACATCCGCGGAATTTCGCTACCCAATTTAATTTGGCCCTGTAGTATACCTAGATTAACTTAATAATATAAACAGTAGGTACAGTTTCTGTGTGAAATGGTTCTCATCGAACAAGTTCTTTAATATTGCTGAAACATAACGTCAATCTAGAGATGCTTTTGGATGGATTGGAGGGTTTTCGCTAGTGACCAAGTCCTAAACTTCAGTAAAATCATGCATGATTCAGAAAAACATTTAAGGGGGAAGCGCCAGGGTAGAGAAAATTCAAATTTACTTACGTTTTTTTTGTAATTAACGGACAAATGTCAGGACAAAACTATAATCACTCAAATGTTATGATTTCCAGAAATCATAACAATTGAGGGCTTTTCTAACTCAATTTCTGTAAATTGATAATGATACTAATGATTATAATTATGTAAAATCATACTTGTTACGTCGCGAATCATGTTGTGATCAACATACAACCTGATACTTAGCTCCATATTGCAAAAATACGTAAATAAATGGAACTTCACTAGTAACCTGGGAGGTTTGCTAGGTAAGTAGCCAGTCACGTCGATCTACTTTGATACAAGAAAGCTCTTTCAAGTAAAGTACAACACATTGGGCGAATATCTTATGAATACGTCTTTCATTCTATTATATGTTGACAGATTTGTATGAGGTCAAAGAAAACACAAAGTGGGCGCTACGCGTCAACTTTATTGAACCAGTAATGCCAACCTCACAGTAATTCTAGGTAAACTTTCGCAGCGTTACTGCAACCGTACGCCATTGTATAAAATAATCAGTGGGCATTTACAAAAAGGTGACAACTTAAAAATTCTTTAATAATGAAATATCTGGCTCAGCATCTGCTCGCAATCCAATAATAGTTTTTTTTCTGTCTCCTGTTAACAGTTTTCGAATGGCGCCTTCGTGGTCAAGATGCCAATGCCGCCGACATTTTGAACACCTGTGCACGTGCTACGGATAAAAAAAAATTGCCGCCTGTAAAGGCTAGTTTTTCTTGCGCTGCATGACGTATGACTTTACAGAAGAACTTTGTTTATTGATTTGGGTAGCAATGGAATATAATAATTATACCGTCTAGTCGATAATATGTCGAACATCTTTGAAAAACTGTGAATCATGACTAAGTAGCACGGATAAGATTTTTATCTACAACCCAACTAATTAATAAACTATAGTGATAATCCCTTTGCCACTGCAGCTTTATCGAAACCGACAGCACGCTAACTGCCTGAAAACAATCTTATTGATTCGTTTTAAAGAAAATCAATTTACATTTTTTACACGATTGTTATATATCTACCTCCACAAGAACATGCCCTTTCTTATATATATTGTCTGCGTCTCAATATAATTTATGGCTTGTTTATTTTAAGAGTAAGTATACATTGAAAACAGTCCCATTACGCGCTTACTAGTCCTGGTGCTGCATACTTCAGTTATTTAAAAAGCCACTTGAGTTTTTAACTTGTAGAAATATAATCATTACGATGAAAAATAAACCCTGTACCGTTATTTCAAGGTTTAAAACTGTTTACGTGAAGCGTACATACTCATGTTTTTGTTAAAAGGAATGCGACCTCTTAATTAATCGATATTGTCGAAAACATTCGCCCTAAAGCAGAACAATACCTCAATTATATAAAACTTTTTCGCCATTGTTTTATTAGTTGCTCAATTGAGTGTTCCTTAACAACATTTCTTTATAAAAATAAATGCTATAAAATATTATAAAAAATAAAGGGAATATTTTTGAAGAGTGCTCGAGTCTAACAAAGGTGGGGAAGTATCTATTGGAAACCGGAACGTTATCCGAGAGGGGCTGGCTTCCGCACTCTCGCTTCCGCGCTGGAGAGGCCATCCAACATGGCGGCCACAATATTAATCAATATTTCAACAACATTAGACTGGCTGGAGTGAGCCTCCTTAAGATGAGACACCTTCTTTGCTGAGTTTCATTTCGTGTTTAGCTGGTGTTATGTCGATCTGTCATTTTGTGTTTTGAACTTTGTTCCTCTTTTGTTTTAATCTGATTCGTATTTATTTTGAAAACTCGCTGAAAGCTGCAATGCTTTTAAACTTGTTCACGAGACATTTAATAATTAGATAGTCACTGTACCATTGGTCACATTTACTTACCTATTCTTCGCTATCTCTGATATTCGCTATCTATGACTTCACTTTATGAAACTGTGGGCAAACTTATATTTCTGTATTTATAAAAGAACCATTAGGGACGTACTCAATTTTTCCAAATATGTACAGTAGCGCTCGTATGTCCATATGCAATCTCACAAAGCTTGACGCTTCGGTTTCATTAACGACCTTCTTCTATAAGTTGTGTCTATACTATAGACACGCACACACACTCACTTTGTCTGTAATTGATAGTAGTTCTTAATTTCAACTAACTTAACATATGGCATGCTAGATTAGTGGAGCGATTATGGCAAGCCCTGAGTTCGAATCTCACCTGCGCCTACGGATTAAGCTTGATCTTATTTTCAAATAAACTATATAAAGTTTTTGCTATGTCATTAATAATACCTAAAATGAAAAAAAAAATGTTTTTTAATAAAATTACTTGAAGTGGTTCGATAATCATTCGATACTTGTCTCGTTCATCTTGTTTACAGAGACCTGAGTACTGAAAACTGAGTCACAGAACTACAGAGACTGAGACACAGAACAACAGAGACTGAGACACAGAAAACTGTGTAAATTATTTCGATTTCTGTGAGGTAGATGCAATTCGTTACCACTATAATTGACCTAATTGAACGTTGTTGGTTAGTGACAAATGTTTAAATCTGTTAATTAGCGGTATTGTGGTTATAACTTTCAAAATGCAGTGAAATATAAATATTGAAGAGTTGGCAATATTATCGCTCCTCACCGACCCCGATGACCACATAACTCTCATCTAGGAGAGCATTAGGGCCACCAGTACAGTGCACAAACAAAAACCGACCTCGACGCCGAGGTCCTTCGCGAAGACTACGACGTAACTGTCCTCCCCGACCCTTGCTTGACGAAGTGCCAGCCCGTGCCGTAGATGAGCCTGTAGCTTTAAATTTCCCCGATACTAATAATCATCCAAATCAGATCCAGCCTTTTATTTTTTTGCGGGATGGAAAATCCTCATGGATGTCTCTCGAGGGGCTCTGTCGGACTCTTAACGACTAAAAACCAACCCGGTGTTCCATCACTCACCTACGCCGGGGTCGCGGGAACACATAATTCTTCCGCAACCTCGGCTGGTGCTTCCGCTTGCGCGGGCCCCGTCTCGGGCGGGTGGAGTGAGGTATACTCCCTCCGCAACGTCTGTGAGCGGCACGCGCCGCCTTCTCGGGTCCTGATGTTGGGGGGCTACGGTCCCTGAATCCGTCGCCCCTGGACCCATTTAGGGGGGCTGGAAGAGGGCGTTGTCCGCCCTCCGCCTGCGCCCGGTGCGCCGGCTGCGGGTCGGGAGAGTGGACGAGATCTCTCTCTCCCTTACCGCAGCCTCCTTCCGCGAGATCACTGTTTCACAGAAGGAAACCACCGCGTCCCAGAACTCGACGCTGCCGACCATCGCACTCACTACGGCCGGCAGCGACAGGTCACTGCCTACTTCAGAGATGAGGGCACGGCGTGGCTCCTCCCAAGCTGCACACTCTGCCAGCGTATGCCACGCCGTGTCCTCCCGGCAGTCGACGCAGTGGTGACACCGAGCGTCCGGCTCCCTGTTAATGCGACACAGGTACTTCCCGAAGCAACCATGCCCCGAGAGCACCTGCGTCGCCCGAAACGACAGGGAGCCGTGGCTCCTCCCGAGCCAGAGGTCGAGCACTGGCCGGACCGCCTCGATGGTGACGAAGCCGGCGGTAGGGCGTGAGAGCCTGTCTCGCCATTCCGCCACCAGGACCTCGCGAAGCTGCGACCAACGCTGCTCCATATGGCGCTGCATCGGCCGCGCCCTCCTTTCCTCGCGCCACCGATAAAGTGACGCGAGCACCTTCGCATCTAGTTCCCATGGCGGGGATCCGGCCAGTGCACAAGCCGCCTCGTAGGAGATCGTGCGATACCCCCTCATGACTCTGACGGCCATTGCTGGCGGCCGTCAGGTCAGCTGTCCAGATCGGGGCCCCGTAAAGGGCCATCGATCGCACGATCCCCACCTAGAGCCGCCTACAAGCGGCGCTCGGGCCCCCCAGATTGGGAAGCAGCATTGACAGCGCACCAGCCGCACCCAACAACTTAGGAACGCCTAACCTGTTGGGAGGAAGACGTCGTCAGGGACAACAACGTCTACACCTCCACGGCGACACGCCAGTCGCGAACACGGCTTGCGACAGCAGGGCTAGCGAACGACACATCCACTATAGAACCACCCCGCTGCCGCACGCACGTGTGAACCGATCCCCGGTTCAAGACGGCCAGGCCAGTCGTGACCAACCACTCCTGCAGTGCTTCACCCCTAGCATCGGTCAACGGAGATCCCCACGCCGTGGACTTGGCGTTGAGATCCCCGAGCAACAGCACCGGGCGAGGATAGAGTCAGCCCACGACGGCACCCAACTCGACACGGAAGCTCTCGAAGTCGGCGAGACTCTTGTTGGGCGAAAAGTACGCCCCAAAATCAGATCCAGCTTGTCTCTTGCTGTCCACCCTCCAGCGACCCTCTAAACCGAGGTCCGTACCCCACAGGGGGTGCCCTTAGCAGTCAATTTAAGTTTTTCACCCCTGGCTGGAGGCTTTGAGTTCGCTTAATACAGCCACAGGATAGTCCGGTTAAGTAGTCACGACCTCTCAAGCATAACTACGAGATGCCATAGACAAAAAAGCCACGTGGATGGCAGGTTCGGCGGTAGCGGCCGCGTGGGTATTCCGCGTGACGGGCGTCGCTCCAGCGGTAGGGCGGAGGCAGCGATGACTTCAGTCAGCGATAGCAGGAAATGTAGCCTAAGACTGGAACCCTGGAATCAGCGCAAGGCGGGTGCTCCCGTAAGCGTTGTGCCAGAACTGCAAGCCTCCGTCGATATGTGCGTCTCCCAGCCGTAAGTAATTTTTTTGTCTATGGC
The DNA here is from genome assembly GCA_963555695.1 of Dasypolia templi. Classification (NCBI taxonomy): domain Eukaryota; kingdom Metazoa; phylum Arthropoda; class Insecta; order Lepidoptera; family Noctuidae; genus Dasypolia; species Dasypolia templi. The sequence goes on along the minus strand of OY743137.1, from coordinate 1,806,402 downwards.
ATCTCGTAGTTGACCTTGAGAGGTCGTGACTACTTAACCGGACTATCCTGTGGCTGCCTTAAGCGGACTCAAAGCCTCCAGGCAGCTACGGCGCGGGCTGGCACTTCGTCGAGCAAGGGTCGGGGAGGACAGCTACGTTGGGGTCTTCGCGAGGGACCTCGGCGGCGAGGTCGGAATGTCGGTCTGTGTTTGTGCACTGTACTGGTGGCCCTACTGCTCTCCTGGATGAGAGTTATGTGGTCATCGGGATCGGTGAGGACATGCTTGGGACGGCGGACATGACTGATGGAGTAGGGAACATAACTAGCGGCCTTGACAACCAGAGGGTTGCGGTGATTCGCGGCGGTCATGAAGAAACGCTTTGAAATGCGTTTCATAAACTGAGGTCAACGTGGAGGATTTCGTTGCGAACGTACCAGGGGGAGCCCTTAATCCTACGGAGGAATTTGCTCTGGAGGGTCTGCATTCTATTGAAGTGAAGGGGCTTGGCGTGTGCAAAGACTGCACTGCCATAGGTCATGATCGGGCGAATACACGCTGTGTAGATACGCAATTTGCACTTTAGTGACAATTTGCTACGTGCATTGAGGACGAAGTGGAGTCTACCTAGAGCGAAGGCGGCGCGCGAACGAGCCGCCTTAATTTGCTCTGAAAAAGAGAAGTGTTCGTCGAGCACCACACCCAGATATTTGGCTCGCTTCTCCCAAGGGGTCGGCTCGCCGAACATGGTGATCGGTCGAGGGGGGCAGGGATTGCGACGCGGCTTTGAGAAAAGAACCGCTTGACTTTTGTCGGGATTGACTTCGATTCGCTATTTAATAAATCAAGCGCCGAGCTTGTTCACCTGGGTTTGGAGGATGCGAGCTATCGAATTTTCATCACGGCTCGTGTAGTAGATGGTTGTGTCTTCTGCGAACAGAGCCAACTCCGCCTTACCGCCCTACCGCCTCGCTTTCACTCTATTCACTCCGGTGAATAGAGTGAAAGCGAGGGGAGAAATCACAGAGCCCTGAAGGACTTCTGTGCGAATGGGGTGGGGGGAGGATAGCGCTCCTTCGATGCGATAACGGAAGGTGCGGTTCGACAGAAAGCCCCGTAAGATGAGCACGAGACGATCTGGCACACCGAGTTGGTACAGCTTATATAATAAGCCGTTGTGCCAGACTTTGTCGAACGCTTCGCTATGTCGAAGAAAACAGCACCCGTCATCAAACCTCATTGGAAACTGAAGTTGATGTGTTCGACGATACGGTGGACCTGTTGTACGCACGAGTGTTGAGTTCTAAAACCAAACTGTTCGTTGGGGATGAGGCCTTTTGTCTCGGCGTAGTCTCTGAGACGCTTATAAATAAGCCTCTCATAGATTTTGCCGAGGACATTGAGCAAACTGATGGGGCGGTAACTCGTTGGCTCCGACTTTGGCTTGCCGAGCTTTGGGATACCGATGACGGTGGCTTCTTTAAATGCCTGTGGGAAGATGCTTTTGCTCAGACCACCATTGCAGGTGGTGGTCAATAGCATTATCAGGTGGGCAGAGAGGTCGTTAGGTGTCCAGCGGGGATTTTTATAGCAGCAACTCACACCACGACACCGCATGGAGTGGTGGGAATTTGAAAGATTTAGGGTGGCACTCTCGTAAACCGTAACTAGAGATGTGCGTTTTAGTTGATCTTTAGGAAATCGACTACAACGCTACATGATCGAAGCTTAATGTTTGTGGTGCAATAAATATACATACATTATATATTTCCATGTACCATTCCATGTACATCGAAATATGTAATGGCTGATCTTTGCGTTATGCTCATGAACGGGGGCTGTTTGTGGTGACTGGTCGTCTTGCTGTCTATGGTTTTGTTATTGGTAAAGTAATTTGTTCTGTTATTATTATTATGTTTTGATCGAACACGCATGCTTCATATATCTACATTTAATGAAGGTAACGGTAGCAAACCAAGCTCTTTAAATATTGGTCGGTATGATTCGTCAGATGTAATCTCGTATAGAGCTCGAAAACATTTTTTTTGGGCGACAAATGCTCTATTGTGGTCAGTACTATTATACAGAACCAACATATGCGCATTATGACATCACAGCCGTTTTCATATTATTGACGTTTTTTATTTGTCTCAGAGCATACACAAATTTATTTATTTAATTACTTACAGCGTCAATCTGTGCTTTCCAGTCTAAATGTTCGTCAATTATTACTCCTAAAAATTTAGTTCGTGCCACTTGTGTATCGGAATCTCCATTTTAACATTTAATGTATTATTATAAGATTGATTACATTGTATATATTGATTTGTTAACATTAATAGATAAATAATCATTATTCAACCAGTTAATTTCTTTAACTTTTACTTATATGGTCCTAGTTTATCATTTGTGAGTACATAACAGTTACTCCAATATTGCATAGATGTAAGCTGTGACGCACTTTATTCCTGGAGGCTTTTATTTATGTATTAGGTTATGTTGTTGTTTTTTATTTATTGATTCTTATTGTTTTCTTTTTTGTGTATATTGGCGTGGCTAGCTAACATGGCAGATAATTTAATATGATGTTCTGTGTCTCGAATTTTTGTTACTCTGCATTCTTTTGTTTTTTATTATTATTGTATAGATTCAAGTTTTTTATAACTGAACAGACAGCTGTGCTGCTGGGGAGCTTGTTGCGCCACTTCTTCTTCCCAGCTAGCACTAGGAAGTGGTGAAGGGCGGGCGTTTTAGGAGACTGTCTCATGTAATTTTGACGTTCGAAAATTGCTGATTCTCAGCCTAATTTGAATAGATGACTTTCGATTTGATTTGATTTGTATGTGTAGTAAATGTTTCTTTAATAATTTTCCAATTTCGCATAACACAGTAGCAGATACATTAACGAGTGATTCTTTTATACTCACTATTTGCCCAACTACACTCGAAAACGCAATAACCAACCCTTTTTTCCATCAACTTAAATTCGAATAAAAAAACAACACACAACAATAGAATTTCAAACAAAACGGGATTCAACAAATTGAGCACGAATGCGCGAGCGCAACCCGCGGCGCTTCGCCACTCGCGCACCAGAGGACGCCAGGGGCGTTGGACTCGCACTGGGCTGGGCCAGGGTGCATGAGACCAGACGAATATCATGAAAAACAAAATATTTTGAAGGTCTACTCCTAACAATTCTCATTTGTGAACATTTCCAACAGTCGACATCATTGAAGGTAGTCGTCAATCTTTGACACATTTACTCGTCTATTGGTAAACCATTATGTCAACATAGATTGGCCAAGACTTGGATGGACATGGTTTTCTCAAGAAATCAAAAAGGGGTTATATATGTAGTAATTAGGTGTGTGTATGTGTACGCTGTATAGCCTAAAGGATGCGCTGTTGAGAGCTTAGAGTGATAATTTTTTTTGATGATCACAAGCATGCATTACCGTCTAAGTCTTCGTAGTTTCTTGGTCAGCGGGGTGCAAAGCAATAGTATACGTACATATTTAGATGTATGGAATATCTATATACGAACGTCTGCTATTGCTAATATTGAATAATTTCAAGCTAATAATCGTAAAACGTCTGTGCTTTGTTTTCGTATAATAGTAGGTTTTGATATCTTAAATATTATAAAACAAAAAATAAATACACTTGTATTAACTTGAAACATCAGTTCAGAAAATCAGTCTCTTTGTGTAAACTTCACGGACGTAATTGGTATCGATATCTAAACGCGATAAAACATATTTTTCAACTCATGCTTCATGGAACACACTAACTACCAGCGGTCGGTGAGCCCTAAAAATAAACCTCAAATCTTTTTGATTTATGATATCCATCAAGTCTGCGGAGTTTCGCTGGCCAATTTCATGTGACCCTGTATGAGTTTTAGTGGAGCTTCTGTGCTTGTGTGCTTTCTGGCAAAACTTAAGCTAATGAGGGTAGACAGAAGTTAGGGACTGGGTGTTAAAAGGTGTGGTCCTTTGTTTGTCTCGGTTGCGGACTGTTTTCATTTAAATTAAGATTTTATAGTAAGTACTTTATGTTTGTGGGTCTCGGTGTCCGTCGCAAAGATGTGCAGTTCGTTTTCAAATATTTGTACACTATCCCTAGAAGCTTTTCAAAATCTTCCAAGTCGCATTTGTATAAGTCGACGCGAGTCGGAAAAAATCTTTCGCACGCGTAACATAAAACGTTTTACTATGCATTGTGCGAGGAAAAAAACAAAAATGATGTTCTAGCGTTCATCAAAATTGCGTTATCACTATGATCAGTGCCTTTTCCAATAGTAAACCATCTTTACACAGCGTCAACACACGTAACAATACACGAAGCCTCTATGCTTTCTTTCCAAGCTCTCATCAAAACTTAAGGTCATCACTTCTATTTTCGTAAACTATCTATTTTTATCAACAAGGCCAATAAGAAGCCCCTGCTCTCCGTCAACATCAACATTGTGGATCACTACGGAAGCCCTGCCTTCTCTCAATCAATGGAAGCTGTACAAACGACAACATCCAGCTCTGTTCTAAAAACAATTGTATTTGTTTAAGTAAGGGGCGAATTCTACCCCTTTTGGTTGTGACTCTTATTATGTACGCTCTTTTAAATGATGAGGGTTCAGGTTTAATGCATATTTGTTTGAAATTGCGATTTGTAAGTGTGGACCATGCAGTGGTGACAAGACCAAAATGAGTATTAAGCATTTAAGCAGAAGCAGCCTATAACGTTGCTACTACTGGGATACAGGCCTCCTATCTGGGAGAGGCAGTGGGCCGTAATGAAAGTGGATTTTTTGGGTCTAAGACATGCTGGTTTACTCACGATGTTTTTCTTCACCGTATTGAGAGATGCGGTGATAAAATTAAATACACAAAGTAGAGTGCCTGTCTGGGTTCGAATTCACGACCTACAACTCGTAAGTCGGGGCCGATACCAATGGGCAAGATGAATTAAGAGATCCATCCATTTTGATGTGAATCAAAGCTTGACTTGGATTGAAGCCGCCTTGAAACAAATTCTCTGGTAGATTTACTTCACCACTACATTTAACATGGTTGTAAATTTAACCGATCAACGGGTATTGCGTTTGCACACTACTTAATAGTAGGAATGGCTTTCATTTTGACAGTTCAACAACATTCATTTTCGTTTTTGAGCTGACAATTTTTTTTAAACAAATGAAGCAATGTATTAGCAATATCTTTCAAAATGTTTCAGATTTTGGTTGATTGTGTGTTACGCAACTATGCCAGTGTCTTTGACTTTCCTTATAAAACAATTCCATATATATGATAAATTCTTTGTCTAGCGGAAGACAGCGTAGAGTGATACATTTTTAGTGCCGATCGACTAAGAATTTGTTTACTAAAGATAAGATACTTTTCTTAATTAAAGCTAAAAGGCTCAAGAATATATAAAAGTATGTTAGTGTGCCGTATAGATAGGAACCTAACTAAAAACTTAAACCCAAAAAGCGTTCAAAAAAACATTGGTAAGCGATTTTGACAATTCAACCAACAAAATTTGAAACATTGTTTCGCACGTTCTCGCAGTCGCACAGTGGGACGAGTAATTGCTCCAATCTGGACAAAAACACGCGCGACTCGTCGTATTTATTTATTTACTTAGTATTTACTGGGAAACAGTAACGAGTGCCGTTGCTGCGAGCTTCAAACAATTCCGAACAGTTTTTTGGCAGCTTTGTGTCGGTTTGGCGCAGCGGGCTGTTTTTTTTTGTTTTAATTATGATTTCGTGACTTCGTTTTAATGAAGTTTGGGAAGTACTTACTGCTTCTCTGTCATCAGAATAAAAGAAGACAGGAACTGCTGTCAAATGTCAAGACTAACACCAAACTTAGTTGCTGGGGTTAATCTGTTGATCTCTATGCTATAGATTTCTTGCCTCTTGACACTTTGAGCGGAGCATCCGGGTTTTCAAATATTGTTGAGCGGCGCTCTATTTTAGAATGAATGTGTAAAAAAGAAACTAAAGTAATACGTCGCATTAAAGTGTCCTGAAGGAATTGGCACAAGCCACGGCTTATTTTGGCGAATTTAACACGTTGTATCAACTAGCGTCTTTCAAACGTACAGAAACATTTATTCGCTCAAAGTGTTAAAAGCGTGGTTTATAAACAGAAAACCAAGTACTGATGAGTTTAGCAAGATTAAAAGACAATCTTCGCTTTTTGTGTCCAGTATAGTGGACACTTGCTTCTCCTAAATTAAGAATCTTCTGTTCAATCTAGCGGTGTTATCATTTTCATGTTTTCAATGATTTTGTTCTGCTTTTATGTCAGTCAGTGATTTATGTTTATGCTTATGTATAAAGGTTTACACAGCTTGTAAATAATAGTGTATTTCTACAGGTTTACGTGCGTTACGTGTGTTGGTTGTTAAATATTTGTCGCGCGCCACTAAACACGACTGTGGCCGGCGTGCCGTCTACTGCAGTATTGTGCAAATGGTTTCTGAAAAAGTCAGATTTTCTATGTACTTGTGTGGTGTTTGTAACTGAAGTTTCCTTTGGACAATAGACAAAGATAGTTTGGTAAAAAAAATTGAGCAAAGCGTAAGTTGTTTGTGAACACATTGTTTCCACGTCTCATGAAGTAATTAATCACCCGAAGGCTAGCAAAACAAGTCGTCGACCTCGGAAATGTGTGCTTGTAGTCGAGCAAACGTGAGGCCTCCTCTCGCTGAGAGGGAGTGGGCCATAATTCACCACGCGGGCCCAGTGCAGGTTGATAGATGTCACATGTCTTCGTTTTTTTTGGTTCAAGAACATGTTGGTTTCCTTACGATGTTTTACTTCACCGTTTTGAGAGCAGTGGCAATAATTTACACAAAGAAAAGCGCCTGTCTGGGTTTTTCATCTCCTTACAAATACCAAGTATCCCACAATCTCCTTAGACACAGTCCCCCTACTGGATCGTATCAATTGGCTCAATCGTGGCACAAACACGCGCCGCGGTCGCGCCCGCCCTACGAGCTACGCCGGCTATCACTCTGCTCACCCCCTTACGTAGAAAGCAGACGCCTGTTAGCGGCAAATAAAAAATATTTTACACTTGCTGTAGCTAAAGGGATGTTGGATAAAGAGTTTTGGTAAATGTAATGTTTATTTAAGATTTTGCTGCATTCCTGTAATGCGCCAAATAATCATATGAATATTGTAGGGTTCAATAACCATATATTTCACCAAAGCATGAATACGGCTAATACGCTGATACCCATAATACAAAGATTAGCAAAATAAATGGTTGGATTGAAATCTAATCTACGTATGTACTACCTCAGAATGTATGTTGATATTAGGCAAACGTTAATTAACACAATAAACGGTTTGATCTTCATAGCTCTTCTATGGTCTATCTGTGTGCCAACATCCAAATCCGTTCAGCTAGTTTATAATATTATTAGTTAGTTCGTTCCGTCCGATCCGTTTAGATGGCTGATATTTCTATAAAGATCCGAAAGTGGACGAACACAATGAAAAGTTAAGACGTTGTATGATCAATTTGATAACTGATCCTAATCCAAACGGTACCCCACACCAGTTTCAAGCCCGAGGCGGTTTTTGAGTTCATAAAAAAGATTGACTCATAGGTAGGTACGGTAGCGAGTATGTTTTTTACTGTTTCACTGTTTCTTGTAACAAATAATTCACGAGATTTGTTGTTTTTGCAAACTAATAATTTAAAGACGTAATTTTGTTTGTTTATCTCTGGAACTCCTGGTCGGATTTGAAAAACTCTTTTAGCATACGATAGCCCAATTCTTGAGGAATGCTATATGCTATGTTACATCACGCTATGACAGTTAGAAGCCGAGCAAAAAGAAAAAAAGTCAGAAAGACCGCTAAGCGAAAACGAATTGATAGCGCGGGCAGGTTGGACGATGCGACGGGATGGGTCGGGGGAGCAAGAAATTTCATGCGGACGAAGTGTAAATATATACCTACTTATAAGCTGAGAGTTTCACTATCTCAAGAAGAAAACCTCAGTGAATTGAGTTTAAGGATCCACACACAATTTCAAGATTCACCACTGTCATTGTTCAAAAAAATATTGTTTAAAGTTTTACTATTTAAAAATTATAATACTAATATGGAATATATAGGAGGATAAGTCGATAAAACCTATACAGACCTACTGTAAATGTGTAATAATCATACTATAATAATAATAATTTATTTAATGAATTATATCATTAAACATCATCATCATCATCAAATTCATCTTAATTTTTTTTTTTATTTGTATTTTTGCTAATACATTACTTTCATGTCAGTGACAGAGTCATGGTCATAATAATATAATACTATGACTTTGTCACTGACATGAAACTAATGTATTTTCACGCCCAATTATGACAGGATATGCTGAAATAAAAAAGACTATAACAGCTATTGTACCATAGTTCTAGCAACTAAATATTTTTGATTTGATTAGATTTCATGATACGACGTTCAAAAGTGCCTTTTTATGGGCCTATTTGAAATAAATGCTTTGACTTTGACTTTGACGCCCTTTACCTTATCCTGTTTTTACAGATAACAGTTTCCATTTATCTAAGACCGTTACCGTCCTACTACCTACTGTAGAGATAATGACCTGCATAGTTTATACTAGTAATTATAAAATAATGCCATATATTTTGAGATAAACGTTAATACGAACTAAGAAAGCGGCGCAATGGTGGCCCAGTGGTTACGGCCGCGACTTACATGGTCGTGGTTTCGAACCCAGGCAGGCGGCAGGCACTTTGTGTAAATAATTTCATCAGCACTGCTCTCAAAGCGGCGTAGGATAACATTGTGAGGAAACCGGCGTGTCCTAGAGACAAAAATTCAATGACATGTGAAATCTACCAATTTACTCGCACTGGGCCAGCGTGGTAGATTACGGCCCACTTCTCACACAGAGGAGGCCTGTGTCCCAGCAGTGGGAACATTATAGGCTTATCATGCAATTAAGAAGGCAGAAAAAATAATTAGGTGTCCGTTTAGAAAAGCGTATGTCTTGAGATAAATGTAAAAACATAAAACGTTAACGTTAAAAGTAAAGAAGTGTTTCATGTATACCTTCGTAGTTTTCATCAACATATGTATTTGCGAACACCACTTATTTATTTATCGAGGCAGTGAGTAGCCCAAACTTTCATCTATCTGGGTAAAAACATATAAGCCTCAATTCAGACATCCCAGATCTGCGTATATATCACGTACATGCTAAGCTGAGTTCAGAAGCACCGAGTCTACCTATACAAGTCTAGATCTAACACCTTTGCAGCGCGGAGTGTGGAGGCGAGCGACAAAACAAACACACAGACACGTGGGGGCGTGGCGCGGGGGCGGGGCGCGGGGGCGGGGAGCGGGGGCGGGGCGCCGAGTACCACCGAGCTGTTCGCGGAAAATCTCTGCGAAACTGGAGCTGTAGACTCTGGAGTTCAATATTTTGTTATGTCACACGTCCTATAGGTATTAGGTGGAGAGAATCTTCGAAATTTGCATTGAAGTTTTAAACACAATCAGTATGTATCTTTTTATATACAATGACATGAAAGTTTACTTTGTAAAGTATTATGTATATATGTAAAAAGGTGTTATTTTTTTCAGTTAGTGCTGTTCATGCAGGGTGGCAGTTTCAGTAATTTATGCAGTATTGGTATTGTTCATCGAATCGTTGAGCTCCTTATGTTATGAGTTGAGCTGCATGATTACTGACAAATGCGTGCACTGACTGGACAGGTCCACTCAATCTGCGTGGTTCTTTCCTCAAAAGACCATTTCAGACACCAATCCACATGGTCTTCACATGATCCGACCAAGATTATGTCTGGACTTTAAAAAAACTGTGGCCTCTCAGTTTATTTCGGCCTTTCTTCTCAGAGTAGTCAGTAGATGAGATAGGCGTTTCCTGTGAAACGCCTATCTCATCTAGTTTTTAAAATGTGATTGACGAGTGTTTGTATACAAACCTACTTTTAGTAGTAAAATCATTTATCATTTAGTAGGTACCTACCGGGTTAGTAAGTCCCTTGATTTGGCCATTATTTTGTAGAGCTGAGTGTGTAATCAAATAGGTTATTTTAATTAATGTGGAAGGCAGATAACGTGTTTTCAGCAGCAGCACTGCAACAGGCTGATTAAAGAAATCCTTCAGAAAAAAAAAACACGGAGAAAAATGTGAGATAGAAACTTGACACAATAGGTTCCAGTCAGTACCGGTCATTTTAAAAGGGTGAGGTTAAGGTAAGGGATTTTGTTCACCCTCACTACGAGTAACTTATCTTGTATGACAGGAGGCGTGCCTGCCATCTTTTTGTTCAACAATGGAACTGCTAGCTGAAACATCGTCTTATTACTATTTGTTTGAATGAAAATCGGCTATTGCTGCTTTTTGGATCATTTGTCACTTAAAGCTGTGTCTAATGTCAACTTAATGGTAGTTTTGGTAGCCTTAATAGGCTTTTTTTTATCACTGTTCAAGTTTTTTTGGCTCTAGGAAAGGTAGGTAGGTTGATATAGGTAAACTCAATTGCTTGCTCTGCTGCTTATTTTACAGCAGAGCTTTTTCTGATGAATACTAGTGAAACAGTGGCATGTCAATAAATATTACTTACCTAATCATAAGAAAAACAAATGAACATGCAAACTTGGAACAATATCTAAATTACGTATTCTCCGTAGCGGGCATCGACCCCACTACGCCGGGGTCTACGACCGTAGACCTTTGCTACGACGCTTTTCGAGTCATTACAGTAAGGTATCTATCGCCGTATTAAATATGAAACCATTGTTCAATGTGACAATTAATTAGGTAGTACCCCAACTTATTTCTTTTTTTAAAACAGTCAATTAAACTAAGTAACGCATTGTCACACATTATTAAGATGACGCAACAAACAATTTGTCAAATAATAACTATTAATACAACCCGAACATCTGCTGGACTATTAACAGTTAACAACAAATAATAACGCACTAAATAAACCGCTAAACAACGCGTGAAATATTAAAGAAAAAACTGTTTATACAAAACCATGACGGATCATTTTAATTTCTATAATGTTTTAACCCCGACAACCCTATGGGCATTCCCTTACTGAACACGAGAAAGCTAACCGAACTTCTCTCAAAGGAAAATCAATCTTATGGCATGAGTAATAGAGTAGTCGTCACTCATAGTGTGAGAAGTAGGAACCATACGAAAGGTAGGAGGGTCCTCGAGAGGAGGCGCCGAGAGGCGGGGTCCGGGGCCGGCGCTCGCGGCGCGCCAGTCGAGTGCCGGCCGCGCGAGATGTCGCACCACGATGACAGCGCCACACAGTTTCAACATCCGAAACCTGCTCCCCGAAGCATCATCTCGCTCCCCTTCACCTTCAGACACTGAGCTCGACGTCACAGGAACAGAGACGCCACCGCCTGGATCCTCCACAGTCACAGAAGAAAAGAAAAATGACAAGCCCGCTTATAGCTACAATGCCCTCATCATGATGGCGATCCGCTCCAGTCCTGAAAAAAGACTGACACTGAATGGCATATACGAGTACATAATGAAGAACTTTCCGTACTACAAGGAGAACAAACAGGGCTGGCAGAACTCTATCCGGCACAATTTGAGTTTGAACAAATGCTTCGTGAAAGTCCCGCGGCATTACGACGACCCCGGGAAAGGCAACTACTGGATGCTGGACCCTTCTTCGGATGACGTGTTTATTGGGGGGACAACGGGAAAGCTGAGGAGGAGGTCGACAGCGGCGTCGCGGTCGCGACTGGCGGCATTTAAACGTGGTGCACTGCTGCACCCCATGTTCGGGAACCCTTACGCGTCGCTGGTTGGATTGTACCCCCCTTTGCTGTCAGTTTACGGAAGGTATGCGCTCCCGAGCCCGCTCCTCAGGCTCCCACCACCTCCGCCGTCATCATACCATCAGCTATACAGGAGGATACATGGGTTCGCGCCCTCCATGAGCCCCCCAAACCAAGAGCCAGATCATTTAGTGAAACACAGTTGATTAGTTGGGCAGGAAGAATAGAGGAAAGAAAAGTCTTTTACCAGATATTCGGAGATATCTTGGTGAAGACAAAGTGACTGTGATATGTGGACAGTGTACAGTAATGGTAACGCTATTTATTATTAATGTAAGATTTATATTTAAATTTCAACTTAATAAGAGGCTTAATTTAAGTTATGAAGCAATAAACGATGTTTCCGAAACGAACGATGAGTATTATTGTGTGGTTTTTATTCATTTTGTTGGTGCAGTAATATGTTTTAACTGTGTAAAGTTAGGCCTACGCTACACTGTGTAGCGGGTTTTCTTGCGAAGTTCAAGTACAGATATGTTTAGCAAATGATTCGAGAAATCTTTTTTTATTATGTTAAAAAAACACGCATGGATTTATCAATCCATTACCCAATTGTAAAAGGTATGCGACGAATGGTAGGTTTTGTTTATAATTAAGTTTTCGTATAAACCAAACAACTTTCTAACAGAACTTTATGGCTCTTACAACTCCAATTAATAAATTAATTAAGACTCATTACAGCCTCATGTTTTATTGATTTGATTACGCCTTACGAGTTAAGCTTGAACATTAATTGAAAACCGCTATTGCAGTGATTAATAACTTTGTATTATTATAAGCTATTAATGCAAATCATTATTTTATGAGACAGGCTACTGATAAAATTATTTGTCAGTTTCTGTCGAAAGTATTTGTTAAAAAGATGTGGACGATATGCCTAGTTATACATATTTCATTTGTAATTAAAACATGTTATATAATCAGCAATTTGCAAGTCATTCTTAATTGCGCCTATTGGGTTAATTATATGATGTACCCACAAAAATTAATTTAAAAAATAAAATTCTAAATAATAAGATAAATCTATGGAATGAAAGCTTAAAACTTAATATTTATTTGTTTATTTGTTGAATAATTTCGATTCTAATCAAAAATTTATTTCACAAAAAAACTTATCCACACAATGTTTCAGCTCTTATTCTTTCAGCGTGTCGAACACAATCTCAGTACTTACGTGAATGAGAACCTAAAGTTTTTGCATGACTTTGGAACTGTAGCAAACAGTACCTATTTAAACGAGCAAACCTGAACTTAAAAAACTGTTTAAAAATATTATGAAGATACCTAAAATTTTTGGTAAAAGGAAAAGACTTAGGTATACACACAATATTTGGAAAAAGGATTGGTGTTCTACAAAAATAAAGCACAAAACTCAAGTGGCAATTAGTAGTAGTAGGTAGGTAGGTAAGTGGTCTCTCTGCCTATCGAAATGCCTGCACTACTTACCAAAGCTATCGTCGATGAGCTCCCATCCTAGACAATAAGCTGAAGTGTCTTATGTGTCTGTAATTTCATACTTATTTTACACTTCAAAACTGCTAACCGGAACACAGTATAGGTACTGCTACAACAAGGTTACAGACGACGGTGAAAAGGATCAAGACTATAGTCAGCTGTTATATAAATAACTTCTTTGGTCCAGTCGACCAAATCCATCGTAGCGAGCGACAACAACAAGTTTGTATATCTCACGAAACCTTCAACCTTATAAAATCCTTGGTGATCATCAATAAGTTAGAATACCCTTACCAGCCTTCGTTGTTTTGTAGAACAGAATACAAATGGTAGTCTCTTGCTTTATACTTTTAGGATATTAAGCAGAAGCACTCAATACAAAATACAATATTCTTGTTAGGAAATCTCACTTGTCGCGTGTGAGGTTGGCCGGAAATATTCGACAGATGGAGACACTAGACATATTACATTATTAATACGTCGCGAAGGACAGAAAGTTGAACAAAATATTCAGATTTCATTCCTCCGCGACGTACTTGGAATTCCACCGGCATATTTATAAAACGGGTGCAAGAAGCATGAGGTCCTGGGTTCGATTCCCAGGTCGGGCAACGTGTTAATGGGTTTTTCTATCTGGAATTTAGCAGCCCGGAGTCTGGATTTGTGCCCGGTAGATGGCAATAGGCTCGCCCCCTATCACACGGGACTTAAACATAACTGGCGAAATGTGGGTGTACTCTAGATAGACCTCTGCTCAACCCTTCGTGGAAACAAGGTGTGAATTCGCATCCAGAATTATGCAAATTTTTGTTGTCGACTTGTCTAGCCGAACAACAGCATGGCGTGATATAAAATACCCTTCATTAAAAGATGAAGAAGAATAAGGTACTTCTATAAAGTAGCCCTTTTTTATATAATCTACAATAACATCATTATAAGCTTGACGTAAAGTGGGAGGCGAATTGAATTTGCGCTCCAACGCAGTTAATCCACGCTGAGCGCATGTGAACAAGTTTCCTAAAGATTTGGTTCACCCTTAAAAGGTAATGACACAATATGTCTACCACTGGAGTGTCTTGATGCAGTTACTTTATAAAACTCAGACGCAGACTTGATTTTCCGGACTCATTAAACCTACCCGTCAAAGCGTTCCCACGCAATACATTATTGCAGTTTAGTGGTGGTAGAAAATGGTATAATAGTGGTTATATTTCTTCTATACTTTCAAGTATCATCATCATCATACATAGCTTGACTTCAACCACTCTTTGCTTGCGCCAACTTCCAATCTCTTGAGCCGGAATCATTCAGATGCTATCTGAAATGGTACCAAATTTTAAGGGTACTAGGACTTAAACGCAAGTTATAGAATGCTTAAAAGTATAAGATCCACTACAGTAAACAAAATCAGAAAAATAAATGATATTCTTCAGGGTTTAGGCTAGTTAGATGGTGTGTTGAAAACATAATTCAACTAATTTGATCTATAGAAAAATTTAAATGTAAATAAATTTAGAGGTATAATACGCTTTAGCTGTTGTCAGCGTCTTAAGTATAGGGATTTACCAGAGTTACCTCACCACCTTACGAACTATGGTTACTAGTTACTATTTAATTTTCAATAAAAACTATTGCCACCAGAAGTTTTTTATCCGTCACAGGATGTATTTTTGCCTTGGGAACTAACATTCGTTAACGACCACTGGTAGTGTGGTTACTTGAAGAATGTAATTTTTTTTTGGCTTATCATGTCTAGAAAAAGGGAAAGCACCGATGTGACTCTTTCAATTCCAAAGTACTTTCTGTGTTTATCTAGGATATTATTGACATCGATGAAGGAAAATATCGTGAGGAAACCTGGACTTTTGTGGTTCATAAGTAAAAAAAAACACCTTAAAAAGTTACAAGTATACAATAGGTAAGTGCATGGCAAGTATTTAAACAAATTTAGGGGTGATCACAATAAGGTGCACAACGAACTGACCCTAGCCCCTGAACTAGGCAGGAACCTGTATCTCAGGGGCTATACATGAAATCGCCAACCCGGCTTGAGCAAGCGTGGTGATCAATGCTCGTGGCTTCTCTGTATGAGAAGAGGCATTTGCTCTGCAGCGGGACAATAACAGGCTGGTATTCTTATTATTTAAAAACAATTGATAACAATACTCTATCCATTATAAAAGCTATATTATTAAAAAAAATGTGGTAAATAATATGCCGTAATTTTTTTGCCACCTCTTTGCTAACAATCCTAGCTAGGAATGGATGAATTTATTGTTATGATCACTAACTTGGTGATCGGGTGAAGTTACCAAGTGACTCGACTCGGTACCTAGACTTGTCTGAAGTAAAGTTGTTTTTAGCTAGTTGCCATTTGAAATGTAGATTATTATTATCAACAAAATATAATGTGTAATTTATGAATGTGGCCTCAGGACATTTCTTGATTGCTTGCATCTCTTAGCATATTCTAGATATGCAGCACTTGTAATTCTTGTATTTTTATTTGTTTATGATAAACTGGTCAAGTGCAAGTCGTGCCTGTGAACATTATTAGTGTAGAAACACTCATATTTGTGTTTGTCTCTTTAATCTTTCACAACGTAAAGTTCTTGTTACTTTTAGCATAGGTAGGTAATGTAATAGATATAGTTTTCATTCAATACTTACCTATTTCCAAATCTATAGTTTCAATTCAACAAAGTCAAAGCATTTATTTCAAATAGGCACTTAAAAGGCACTGTTGAACGCCAACATTTACATTAAAGTAGAATTAATTCTAGTTGCCTCTTCCAAAAGGTAGTTTTGTATGGAGAAGAATGGGCAAGAAACTCCTCCTTTTAATATGTTTTACAATATATCACTTTCATTTTCCCCAATGAAGTACCAACCATATCAACTTTTACTTGTATACAAGTGTTCCATTTGGCCAATGTTATCTTATTACGGAACTCTAAAAAGTAATTTTATCGATATTCCCAAATTATTCACTTATGACATCACAATACTGGGAAAATGTGTAGAAAGAATTTTGTCAAAAAGTAAAAGATTAAATATCAAGTTAGTGCTCAAACCGAATTTCAATTTCGTTGCATTTTCTTGGTTTGAATTTACAAAATTATTATCAATTATGGCGCGATGTTCGTTTGTTAGGTCTTTAGGAACATCCTTTATCGGAGCGAGAACTGTGACAAAGGTGGATTGTACCGCATAGACTTCATGGGAATGTTGAAATAAAATTTTGTCAAAATATATGTGATGAGATGCCTGTGATGTGTGTTGTGTGTGATGTGTGAGTAGTCTGATTGACTGCTGAATATGATTACGATTTCTGTGAAAACCATTACAACTACTGCTGAATACTGAACCGGAACATTATTTCGGTTTCTGACTTCTGTCTTTGCTTCATTTTTAATTCTTTTTACCTATTGTGGTATAGTCATTTAATTTGTGGTGCATCGCCTTTAAATATAATTAATGTTTACAATTATTGGTATACATTTTAAGAGTAGCGGTGGAGTTTCTTGCCCATTCAAACGACCTTATGGAAGGGGCGACTAGAACCAGTTCTATTTTAATGTAAATGCTGACGTTCAAAAGTGCCTTTTATTTGTCTATTTGAAATAAATACTTTACTTTGCCTATGTCTTTGAGACGAAACATGAGATATTATTTATTTTACCTCTTCTACCTTTACTCTGTAAAACACGAATATTTATTTCACTACTTAATTTAAAAGTATTTTGTCTAACGACCAGAATCGCGAAAATATTTGACAATTAAATATCTCTGTGGTTGGCTTTTCTTTATTTTTGTTTATAACTACTTTGTTAATGTTGGTAATGTCTGATAATGATAGTTTGTGTAATTGAGCTGTGTCCAAACATTTTTTTACGAAAATTAAACGAAAAATATTTATTTATTATTTTATTTGGGACATAAAACAGTTACACGTTAAAATTTTAGTAAATAACAAGCTAGAGTAAAAAAGGTAGACATGTAACCCACACCAATGTCCGCGGAATGATCTATTTTGGACAAATAATAGAGAGCCACACCTCTACTGGGGGCGATTTAGGTTACGAAGAATACATAATTATGGTGCAAGCAATTGAATAGCCATTCTTTAAAATTTGGTTTGGGATAGTGGAAAATATAACGCTATGTGGAAGGTAATATGCATGTTTTAGGTTTCCGTAAATATTAATACGCCATACTCGGCATGGCATCGCTACCCATATCAACTTGAAAAATCTACAAGTTTGCAAAGTTCTCAGGCCACAGACACACTAGTTACTTTTCTACCAAAAATTTGACAAATTCAACTAAACCCTTATAACCTGGAACCTGAGCAAAAATATTACGAATTTATTCGCGGTTTACCTACATTCTACGAGCAAAGTCACAGGTAAAACCGAGTCATCCGTCTAACTTCTTAATATTCCACCAAATTACGTCATCCATAATTACTCCAAGTTCCGTCCCGTCCCAGTAAAGATAGTTTAATGACGCGATTTCCAGTTCCCGTTGTCAATGGTTACCGATTCCGCCATGTTGAAATAGCTGTCAGTTGCTTTGATGTCATCAGAATTATAACGGCGAAATAACTTTATTAATGCTTGTCGGTTTGTTATGTGGATTGAATAATATCCGGGAATTTGATTGTTATTTATTGTATAAAATTCTTTGTTGTCATTCCTGTGATTTTGTATGGCTGAAACTCTCTCGCTTTATGTGTGAAATAAAGGCAAGTGGACATTAGGCAGCCGCATCACGCCGCAGCGCATCGCAATTGAATATTAAAAAAATAGCGGTGGGGTCCTATATGGTGCGATGGTTCATTAAGGCCGGATTAACATTGTAGTTGAAAAACATGTTCTCTCATACATCGATATACGTCACGGACAATTCTCCAACTGCAAATGTAAGTTTGTATTCGCAAAAACAGATTTTTATGAGACAAAACTACAAATTAAGGATTTTCGGACTATTTCCTTTACTTGTGCTGAGACCTTGCTTCTTGCCAAATTTCATAATTCTAGGATTCTAAGTACGGATAGGTTTTAATTTTTTTTGCGTTGATTATGATGATTGTTTTTTTAAGAGCTCTAAGGGGCCGGAGACCTACGTACCTATTTGATATTACTATCTTCGATAGATATAAGGTTATTGAGATTGTCAGACAGGAGGACAGACAGACGGACAACGAAGTGATCCTATTGGGGTTCCGTTTTTATCTTTTGCACAAATGTGCATCAGCCTTAAAAGTACCCATTGTCATGTACTCATGAGTACCATAACTTCTTTAGTTTTAACCCGACTCCGGCTTGACGTCGACTTACGGGACACTCTGTATACGTGTTACATGCGCCTGGCTTTCCTACGCTGTTTTGTTTTCTCTAGATTTTCCTTTTAGAGAAAATGCCGTAGGTGCGAAAGGTTGGTAATGCGTCCGGTAAACGGGTAAGGCTGTAAAGGCCCAAAAGAGAGTGCAGCGTTATTAGGAGCTACAACTGCATCGCTACTTATTAGATATTTAATTTTTGTTAAGTTTACAGGCAACGCGTTCTCATATTTTGCTGTAGCGATAGCCAGCAGATGTAGGGATACTATTTAGATCTATATTCAGTCGAAAGGAGCTTCGGATTAGTTAAACGTAGCCTAGTATATCAAGAAACCTGTTATAATATTTCATCCTGATTTACACAAACTCGCGCTGCCAATACTGGCAGTGACCACAATGACTAAACGCTTAATTTAATCTGCCCAATTTATCCATTGCGAAGTATACAGAGATAACAACACAATACATCACTTTTACTTTACAAGGTAAAATACATTGTTGAAATTTTTATTTTGTGCAAATTCTCAAATGGCCGATTCGTAGAATTTACGGACCGTTATTGGTTAAAATTAGATTGGTAAAGATACAATAAAAGTCAACCAATCATTAATGAAGCGAAGAACTCATAGCTTCGCATAGTAGGCGTTCCCATATGGAAGTAGCTACCGCAGGTATATTTTACCTGTGATAGCTACTACGAATCTCTTTAAATGCTGAGTTTGGAAAAAAAAAAATGCTACCATTGGTAAGCAAAACGTTTTGTTTTTGTTTATAAGAACCGAGCATAAGACGCTGATAAATCTTAAAATAACGTACGATCAACGCGACAAGACAATGACTAATATATTGTGTCGACAGCCATTCTGCCGTCTACGAGCAGCAAAGCAAATGGAACCGATGCTAGCAGTTGAAGGCACGCTAAACGCTGCCAACAAAAACAAGTAATTCGAAACCGATATAATCCGACCGCTTGGACCATCTCTCATTCGACACAAAACATCTTGCTCTAGAAATATTGTGAAAACCGCCAACCCCAAATAAATCACAGTCGCCATTTTGTCCCATCGTTCCCGCGCTTTTTCCTAACCACAGACAATTAGGTGGGTGACAGCGCACAATAAACAAGACGCGAGTTAATCCGCGGATTATCGTGAGCGCACACAACCGGCGTGCAGCGAGTATTTCTTGTAAATAATTGTAAATCTACGTCAAAACGCAACGACAGATACATATGTTAGAGGATTACTGGGCGGAGATTAACCCGTTTTATGCTGTTTTATGCGTCGCGTTCGGTTTGACTGTGTTCGGTAACTGACGACTTCCCGCCAAAATGGTAGTAGTGTTAATCTCTAGTTAAATATGGTAACGTCTTCTTGTGGTACGGTTTCGGGAAATGAGCTCTAAATACGGATTGTTTTTGTAAACTTCAAAAATGATAACTGTTTCAGTTTGAAAAAGTGACGATTTCCATATTGACGTGCCGATTTCGGAGTTTTTTAATAAGCCTGTCATAATAAGGACGTGAATTGTGTTGTAATGAACTTTAATTATTGGTACAAAATGTTTAACACCGAAGAACACATTCTGAATCATCAAATTCATTAATGAAGTATCCGGAATCAGAAATGAAAATAATAATCATGTTCGAGAAAAGACAGGCTATTTCTTCGACATTATTGTGACGATTATACATTAAATCCATTATGAATGGACCATCTTCTAAATCTTAACTATTATAGCACGTCACACGGCGTATAAACTCGAGATGACAGCGTATGACAAAAATTGTCATGACGGAACATTCATGAATTCGAAAATTGTATCGTTGAATCCTTTCACCACATTGTCATCAGCTAATCTTGTAAAAAAGGGTTTATTCGGACAATCGGCACAATCCGGATATTTCCATATTTGCGATTCTTTTGTAGAAATTGTTTATACACATTATATTTATTCAAACTACGTGTTTTGCACACATTGCTATATTTAAAATCCTCTGTACCCTTTCAAACGGATGTTATTCTTGCCAAATTGTGTCCCCAAAATGGGATTTGTGTATGATTTTATGATTTTTTCGACAAAAACTTATAATTATTGTGATTGTCGTTCTACAATGATGATTATGTCCGAATATTTTGGGGAGTATGAATCGATTCTTGGATAATCGCTTTGCTCTTTTGAAATGGTCGTAATAATCTCTTTTCTATGGTCAGAAACCGTGAATAGGTGAATGTATTATGCTGCTCTGATATTTATTCAGTTTATTTTATATATCATTTCAATTTTGAAGATTGTGATGGGCAATTTATTTCTCTGATGTTCCACACTGGTGAGTTTATATTGTGAAATATACAATGCACTGAGATATTTCAGCCATACTGGTGTCAAATTATTGGTATGTAATAATAGGGTTATCTATGTTAACGTCGTCAGTAAAGACAATTTTTATGGAACTGTTGTAGGTCCATAGTACCTTTAGTTTCTATGTGTATCTCTAAACCAAAGTTTAATAAATGTATCAATACATAAGTAAGTTATTATTTAGAGGAAAGTCAAGATATATTAAACTATCTTTAACAGAAAAAGAACACAAAAGCTACAGAGTCGTCTATTTTCTTGAAATTAAGTACTTCGGTATTGCACCAACCTTCTCGCTGTTTTAATAACTACAATATCGTAAGTGATCGTGACTACTAAAGCAATTAGCGATCGCAGTACCACTAAGCTCAAAGGTAGTGATAATTGTTTATCAGTTCATCTGAGAGTTAGACTACACAACTTTCTGAAGTCGTTTGGCTTTCATTCGAGATCAAGCGATCCACCTCTAATGTGATCGTACACAATCGCTGGCTGTTTATCAAACAAACCAGTTATGAACTCTTCCCAGTGTTTCATAACAAATTACTTTTTCGAATGTTCTCAGAACTTCTTGGTTTTGAGTATTTGTTTGTAGATCTCCTAGTCTGTTTAGGCGAAAGTTTCATGAGCTAGATCATTTTTTTATTGGCATTTTCATGTCAAAAAGGCTCAAGCCAATATGCACTTTCTAAACGTCGACAATACTAGCATGTAGAAGCACCCAGAATCATACGATAGTTATTACTTTAAGCACTTATTGTGATAACTTTGAGACACTCATTGATATATAAACAATAAGACTTTCACGGTTTCAATATTATATTAGATAGGCTCTTCATTGTGGGAAAGGTTTCATGCTTCTAGATGTGGACTACCAAACGTTTACCAAAAAAAACGTTATGTTGTTTTTGACAGAATGACCAGCATTATAATATGTTGTGTTCGCAAGGTTCACACATAGGTATTGTCCATCATAGAATACCGTTAAACGTAAAACAGGAGTGAGACATTGCCGAAAGTCTTACTACAGAGACAGTCCTGAGATGCGAATCTAAGAAATATCCATAAAATTTACGAAAACAGTTACAAAGACCGAACATTTGTTTTTGTTTTTCCCAAGATTTTATTTCCAGAATTTTCCAACAAGTTTCGGACTAATGTACCAACATCGGACGTGTACAGTAATATTTGTAACAGTTAACACGAACCAGTAACAGCGGCTACATCAAAGGCAACAATTGCCGAGATCAAAGGAATCGCCGCGTAAAGGTGGGTAGCGAAAGAAGATCGCTATTTGTATGCTCATAGATTAGCTGATCAATTTGAAGATATGACAACTCTTTGGTTGAATTGAGGCGATTAGTTTTATATTGTTGGAAGTTAATAAAAAGAAGTGTCTTCGCTTTTATTTGGGATAGATGTCAGTAAAGATTTGGTAGAATGAGTCAACCATGTTGCAGAGATAGTTATTGTAGATAGGATGTCAGATGAAGTTAATATTCATGTTTACTGTTTTGTTTTACCTTCAAAAGTGCTTATTTTCAGTCAATTTAAATTAGGTAACTGAAACTCAAATTATACTGTAAAATTCGGAATAACAGGACGTTGATTAATTTTTGGAAATTAACTAGTACTTAATAAGGTTCTCAAAAGTTTAGCTTTATAACAATTTTCTTTTCGTACCTATAAGTAATTTGGTTCATATACACCCCGCCCAAGGTGCGCGAGGCACCGACGGCGACGCACGCGCATGCAATTGAGACGTCATTCAAACAACGCGGAGTTTTAATAGTTAATTCTTAGAAGTGTTGTAGACTGGCCACACTGAAAATAAACTGTATAGTTTGCTAACAAGGGGCCAGGTGGGAAGATGCCATGACCTTACAAGAGACAGTGGTTCAGGCAGAGCATCAGGCGTTGTGTTGTTTGTGTGTGAGGTCAGCAGAGATATTGAGTTCGACAGGGGTTGTAGTCTTTTTTTAAGGTTTAATATGTGTCTTTAAGGGCGAATTTCACCATACTTCTGTACCTAGAATAAGTCTGAAAGTAATTGTGAATTTTTGACAGTACTTCCATACTAGAACTGTCAGACGTAATTTTTTTCAACGGTTAGGGATTTAATTGGTAAAATAAACACACAAAACATCACGCCTTCCCAGAAGGGTTAGACAGTGGTGTACCTATAGTACACCCACATTTCGCCAGTTATGTATAAGTCCCATGTAATAGGGGGCGAGCCTATTGCCATCAACCGGGTAAAAATCCAGACTTCGGGCTGCTAGAAAAACCCAATAACACTTTGCCCGAGCTGGAAATCGAACCCAGGACCTCATGCTCAGCAGTAGCTCTTGCGACCACTAGCCCAAAGAGGCAGTCTATGATTGGTGAAAACCTACCTGAAAGTAATTTGAACTCATTTTAACAAGGACTTTTGGAGTTGCGATATGCCAAACACTAGTTGATGTTTAAAGTTAATAAGTAAAACTAAGTAGTAGGTAGGCCTACTGGGAACCTTAGTTTTGATCTCTACAACTAAATTAATAAGAAAAGTGTAATCTAAATGAAAATCAGTTTTCCATCGTAACATTATTTTTACGTTTTTGTATGTTTTGCGTTTCATGTCGACGATACATCTTGTGGTAGGGAAATTGCTGCTCCATACATTTTAAGCTTTTAGCGCACTTTGCTATGAAACAGCTGTTTTTTTTTCATAACATACCAAAAAATTCTACTCTAGGGAGTCTGGAATCATATCCCGAATTCATTGTTAAAGTAGATGCGTTTCGATGTCCCTGCCATATGGCCCCTACAAAACATCAATGATCTAATGATTAAACTGTTATACGTTACAAAAATAAATCTTGATTTCAGTGCTTTTCAATTTGACTGTTAAATCGATAACAATAGATTTCATAACTAAGTTCCAGCTAGCATGTATTTTTTACTGTTTAAAAGACTGCTCTTACATAACTATTTCTTCATCATTAAATTAGTTATTGGCTTAAATGCATTCAAGAACACACAAAGGAAAATAAAGGCTAGCAGTAATCTTCGATGGACAGTAGTTTTTATTATTTAAATCAATTCAAAACTGTTAAAAGGATTTTAGTCAAACTCAAATTTGAAGCATTTATTTCAAGTGAATCAATTACAGGCTCTTTTGAATTGACAAGGCGTCGGTCAGTCAGAAAGATGAAGCTAGTTGTCCATTCCAAAGTCCTGTAGTAGGCTAGTAGGTATCTATGGAGAGAAACTCCATGGACACTCTTTTAAAACATAATTTTGTTACGATATAGTTAATGACGATCGACTAGTACTCGTATACCTACATGAAATAACTAATACTCGTATACCTACATGAAATAGCTAATACCCGTATACCTACATGAAATAGCTAATACCCGTATACCTACATGAAATAACTAATACTCGTATACCTACATGAAATAACTAATACTCGTATATCTACATGAAATAACTAATACTCGTATACCTACATGAAATAACTAATACTCGTATATCTACATGAAATAACTAATACTCGTATACCTACATGAAATAACCGCCTTCAAATCAATAAAATTATTTGTTTGTCCTGTTTACGAAAAAACTCAAACAAATTTTGTAGTACATATTTTATTACGTAATCCGGATTTGTATCCATCACCGATTACTCTTACCTCCAAAACTGCTAAACCGTTAACGATGAAACTCTGCCGCTTGAACACACCATCTGATAGTGACATTGTTTGCAGTAATTATTGTATCGTATCGGTCTCGAATTACCGACATTACTCAAATATTTGTACACAGTAGGTACAAAGGCGGGTAATCCGATATTTTGTGCATCTATTTTGTGTAATTACTGGAGGGCGGGTAACTACAGGTTATTTCGTTTTGGTTTACGGATGACATAAAAAAATTTTTTTGGAAAAAAAACAGAGATTTCGATTTTACTGAGGGTGAAAGTAGAAGTCTGGTACGTTTGATGTATAGTCGTTCTCAAAGTAATAATAACGCCTATTGCGGTAGTATTATACTGGCTCTTGCTAAGTAGGTAGGTACAGCCTGAACGCCTCACCATCACCATGTACCATGTCCTCCATAAAAACGAGATTTGTCGACGGAAGAATATCCAAAGTTCCCACTGCTGGAACACAGGTCTCCTCTCTGTGAGAGGGAGTGGGCCGTAATCTACCACGCGGGCCCAGTGCGGGTTGGTAGATGTCACATGTCTTCGAATTTTTGGTGCATAATAAGACATGCCGGTTTCCTCACGATGTTTTATGTTTTCTTTCACCGTTTTGAGAGCACTGGTAATTAATTAATTTACACAAAGTACAGCGCCTGTCTGAGTTCGAACCTACGACCTGCAACTCGTAAGTCGCGGCCGTTACCACTGGGCCACCACCGCTCCCAAATGACAGATAAATAAAAGAAATCTGTAATTTATCTATTCTGTATGTCATTTTGGCTATTCTTCTGTTGACCGTACCCGGTCATGCTTTGCGTGCTGCTAGCTTTTTCGCCACTAATAATATGGACAGCTGAAATGTGAAGACTATAGGTAACTTAACTATCAAACTGTGTTCATTTCAAGGTTTTCAGCAATAACATTTAGGTGTACGTATAATACGACATTGTACGTCGTGACACTATTGTATGTCGTGATTACATGATTAACTTACCTATAAAATAGTTCCAGGAATAGTTTTAGTACTAGTTACAGTAGTAGTACCATTTACCTGGTAATATGTCTTTTACCAGGCCACTCAGAAAGTATTGCGAAAAAAAGTTTTTATGTATGGGAGACTGGCCAGATAGAGTGTATTTCGAAAGAATGATTATTTGTTAGTAAAAATAGGTAAATTTTCTTCGCCTGAAGATGCGCTGTCAGCGTTCGAGCAGGGTGTAAACGAGGTGTCTACGGCGGACTGGAAAAAGTATTGCGTAAACCGGTTCAGACGCATGAAACTTTGTATAGAGGCAAGTGGAGACTAAATACTTTGAAAAAAAAAATACCCATAGAACATCTATTTTTATTTTTGCAAAACTATCTGATTGTCCCACGTATTGATTTGAATGTGCCTTGGCGGATGATAGTATATGTCATGCTCACTCAAAGGTCTCGCTGACGGTGGCGCGTGTGTGGATCATTTGGTTCCCTTCAAAATGGTTGAGCTGAATGTTGCTGATCCATGCGTCATGTTCGTGAAAGGGCGCCGTCAGTTGGGACTGGTCATCTCTTAGCTGCCACCGCAAATTGAAACATTTAATTTCTGGATTGCATTCTTTTTGCTTCTATTTGCTGGACGCTTCTAACGTGTACGTCGTTTTTTTTACATCGTTCTCACATATAATTATAAGTCCAACATTAATGATGCAACTAATAGTTTTGTAACAGTATTATTTAAAAGACTGTCCATGGAGTTTCTTGCCCTTCCTTCTCCATAGGTACCTACTACTCTTTGAAATGGGCAACTAGTTTCACATTTCTGACTGACCGATTCCGTGACAATTCAAAAGAGCGTGTAAATGGTTTAATTGAAATAAACGCTTTGAGTTTGAGTATGAGTTCATCAAAGTATGTATACAGTATCATAAAACAGTGTAATTATGACGACCATATCACTCATTTCTCTACAATCGCTCGGTATTCCGCCCACACAAGACACACACACACACACACATATATCCTTCTTTACAAACACTCGTAGCAATCGAAGTTTATTAAATTATATTGTGACCCCTGCACCGGGGTTAACTCTGTCATTTGTTATACACCGAGATCTTCTGTGTGTAGGTGTCTATGAACTTGTTACAAAACTGAGGACATGGATGTGGTTTTATGGCAAAGCTAAGGTCTCTTATTCTTTATCGGCCATTTTCTTGTGGGTGGTTGTAGTGAGTCGCAGAAGTGAAGAAGAGAGGATCTCTCGTCGATCGTAAGGGACAAAACTTAGCAAGAGACAAAATATTTGATCATAGAGATAGTTTTCCCGGTGTGCGTGA
Organism: Dasypolia templi; assembly: GCA_963555695.1. Lineage (NCBI taxonomy): Eukaryota > Metazoa > Arthropoda > Insecta > Lepidoptera > Noctuidae > Dasypolia > Dasypolia templi. The sequence continues at coordinate 1,779,361 of OY743137.1, read as the reverse complement.
AAATTGTATAGAAAACTCCATGGAAATTTCGTATTCACAATTTTCCGCTTACAAAAAAAAAAAACTTGATTGTTAACTAGGTACCTATATTGAAAGGGACGTTATACTTTGTGTGTCATAATAGCTAGAACAAGTAACAACGAAAACGGAGCAACTTTGATTTGCTTTGTTTTCGCCTATTCATACTTATAATATTACATACTTACTACTGTGCTTTAACTAACTGCCCTGTTGTAAACTAGTCAAGATCCAATCAAGTTTGTAGCTTAGCTTTTGTTAATAAGTTGAACAGCAAACACACTGGTTCAGTTGGGGCAACGGGTGCAGTTGCCTGCCCCCCCTCCCTCCCCACCTGGGCTTCGAGCAAACTGAGTCTAAAAGTCTAAATTAGTTGGAAACATGGCTTTATAACTTATATTTTTAATTTGTTTACAGTATATTACTAACCAGATATATTATTTATAAATAAGTCGTAGTCCCTACCTGTATTTATTTTCTTCTTTCTTATTTCCTTTAGGCATCCTCGAAAAGGGGGGCACATTGTTGCGTTTAGGGAAAATAGTTGCAGAAGGTTTTGTTTCAAAGTCTTCCACGGTTTGAGAACCCCCCCCCCCTCCCCCTAAATATCTGGAATCTGTCACATTCCGCCCTCCCCCAGACACACACACCACAACAATGCAACAATATGAGGTTATTAAATTATATTGTGACCCCTGCGCCGAGGTTAACTCCTGTAATTGGACCTCTAGCCGGCCTGATTGTTATTGCCCGCGATGGCCCGGCCAATTTACTATCACGCTGTCTGGCTATCTAGTCAGTCATCAGATTCATTGGGCAGGAATTATGTTTCAGTCTTTAAAAAAAATAGGATGTCTTGAAATGTCAGATTTTTCTCGAGGTTATCTAGGATGACATTTGATTTGTTGAACGTTTGAATCTGTCTACGACAAAAATAATTTTGATCGTTTGTTTTGAGCAGTAATACTCAAAGTGTCGAGAATAGTAAACAATTCAGATTATACCTAATTTAAAAGTTGCGTCTATGTTATACGTAACTATGTCTATATTACATACGTAATTGCACCACGAGTTAAAAACCATTCTGAAAAGCAAGAGTTACTTACTCCTATTTTGAAATTTACGCAATTTGACGATAAGTTAAAACTTTTATAAAATGTGATCTCTTCCACTATTAATTTCTATCCCATTTGCACAAGAAGCAGAAATTTAGTATTGTGTGTGTAAAAACAAGTTACATATGTCACTGCCACTCTTAGTTCTCCCACAAATGCTATGCAACGTTCAACTGGCAAGCCTGCATCTCCCCACGAAGTAAAAGAGTGTAAACGAGAATTTCTTTGTTGGTCAATATTCATAATTGAATGATTTCAAAAAGCACTCATAGCGATTAGTTATGTCGCCCTCCATAGAAAGTTGGCGACAGCAGGGATGGGCAACCGTAGGGATTTTTTAAGTCATGGAGTTTTTAAGTTATAGTTTTTATTTTTTAAACTGCATGTTACAATCTGTTTGTTCTACGGCCTATCAATACGAAAGGTTTTATACAGAGTTAGTGCCAATGGAAAAAAAAAGCGACAGCACATCTATGTATTTTGTTTTCACTTTTACACACGTTGTCTACATCTATCATATACTCTCCTATTGCAGGTATGCTGGAAGAGATTTCTTTAGAAATAAGCATTATCTTTGTACGTACTTTTCTGTTCTCTTTATTTTTCTTGTCTGTATAAATGTGTGTACATAAATCGTTAAATTAATAAAAACTAAATTAAATTTTAAAACGTTTATAAGTTAGCAAACATTTAAAGCTTTTACACTTTTGAAAATATTGTTTGCACTATTTGCAACCAAATACTTTGTCGAGTTAAAAAAAAAAAATTGTCATCATCCCTATTCGAAACCAAGGCGAGGCAAGATGAGATTAATTGAAAGCTTTCTCTTCAGACTAGCAAGACACTTTTAACTGCTATTCAAACGTGGACATAGGTATGCAAACTAAGCAACTCCTATCTAAAATGTTGTCACCCCCTTCGGTGTCCGACAGTCGCCCGCATGATGTTGCTCATTCACTCAGCAATTATAATAACTTGCCACGCCATCCGTTTGGCGGCCATTACCACCGCAACTGTCCGCACCAAGCTCTGTCATCCCTGATGGACACCCCTCGCAATGCTTGGAAATACAGCGGTCAGTTAGGAGTTTATACTTATGGATGTCAAGACCTAAAGCGCGGTTATTGTCAGACTGCATAGACAAGAAAGAGCGTTTCTCTTTGATGACACAACATTGGTATTTTTTTTTTTTAATGAAGCAATTATTTATTTACAAAAAATCTATTGATTGGACTAAAAAAATAAAACACTATTACGTTAATTATGTTGCTCGTAGAATAATCCGACGAAAAATCAGAATGATTGCATGACTATTAGTATGGTTTTTAGTCGTTAAAGGAAATTTTTTGAGATATATTCGTGTTTTTTTCTATCGCATCAAATTACTTGTATTTTGTTTTCAACACACTATATAGCTAGCATAATTATCTCCTGAAGAATAGAATAAATTTTCCTGATTGTGTTTACTGCAGTGGATCGTATTAAAATTTGCGTTTAGGTCCTGTAGTCCCCTTGTGAATTTGTTGCTAAAGTTCCTCTTGGTGTTGTTTCTCTCATGTGCTAATCTTCTAAGATATGAACGATGAAAATTTAAGGCAAGCTTTTAGTAAAACTAGTAAGATTTTATTCTAAATTTACTTAAATATTTTTTTTTTATTTGATTTATTTTGATTTAATTTTATTCCATTTGATTTTAATCTGATTTTAGTTCAAACTTTATGTTATGTGATTCTAGTGATTTATGTGTGGCAATGGGTACTTGAAATAAATGAATTTACTTATTTATTTATTGTACAGAGCTTGGTAGCTGTTGGTCTTGTTTTGGAATTGTAATTGGATATTACCAACTTCACCGATAAATGCGTAGGTGTAGTGTTTGTAGCGGAAAAATCACGAAAAAGCATTTGCTCATCAATTCCTGATATCAGGTTTTAATGTAGAAAGTTTTCGTCAGTTATCAAAATTAAAAATCTGTTTCATAAGAAAGTGCAATACACATGCGGTAATTTTTGGAAGCATTGGGTCAGAATCACGTACTGAATCCATGGTAGCAGAGGGCCCTCTGTTACCATGTTCATCAATTCCCGTATTTTTAAGAACGTTCGCATTCTAATCTCAGTCTCAATCTGTCAAAAAAATAATACATTTAAATGCACTTTTGACATTGCGGCTTGAATTTGAACGTTTTTTCTGAACAAGAATTGGCCTTCAGGTTACGCGTCGATGTCATGCCACCCTGTATATTGCTTTGAAATTAAGAGCTCGCGATATCGCGTTCAAGAGCTGTCAGTGTCAAAATTGTTATGTAACATTGACAGCTCTTAGACGCGGTCCTCCGGGCCTAGACAAAGTAAAATTCGTAACATTCGATTTGCGATGACGATACTAGAAAAGCCAAAAAAAATGGGGTTGACATAAGCTATCGAAATGTCACGTGATCATAGGTCAGTATCATAGAGAAACGAATGCCATTTGTCTAGGTCCTCTGATATGCTGAACACGTTCAGTTTAATTGGTAAAATCCCCAATTAAAGATCTGCCTTTACATGTATTTTTTTTAATAAAACTGACATCTTTAAAAACCACATAAAATAAAGAGCGGCACAAAATGAAGCTTTAAAATTAAATTAGCGCCCGCCGTTATCACGTACTTTATGTTATTTACGACTACTATGTAACCCTACATCGCTCGTCACAGCGGTCATCAGCGGAACGAATTGCTTTAAAGCGCGGGTTGCTAACAAACCATCAGACCACTAAGTTTGGACGTGGTACAAGTAAGTATGTATACGCGGGCTAAGCCACTGTGGGTTGACTGGCACAAAATGATATAATATCCCCCTTTGCTAATCACACTAGGCTTGAATTGTATAGACGTTTCTAAGTGGAAAGCCTTTTCTGAAGAGGGGCAGACAGGCATCTTCCTAGTCAGTCCTCTCTGACCTCTCAGTTTGAATGGCCCTTCCGTCTAGTTGAGCTATGAAATAAACGTAGGTTATCTAGGTACATAAACCGATACAGCAACACGCTGTTCGATTTTGACTGGCCATTCTTAGGGAGATTATTGATGTTCCTGATCTGCAAAATGAAATCTGCAATCTGTTTGTCCCAGACAATTACTGTCGTGACAGGAAACACAGCTTACTGTCTGTGCCAATTTGCCTTACTGTTGCACACTCCAAGTCACGTATTCCTCGGACATTAGCCCATTTTAACGCTCTCCTAAACTCAAGCGCTGATCTTGATGTTTGTTAAGGAAGGTCATACTGTCAGAATGTTTTAATTTTTCTGATAAGAATGCATGACTGTGTTAAATAAATTATATATTTAAATAATGTAACTGGCTTCGGCTGTTCTATTTAAAAAGTCAATAAAATAAATGAAGATTACTAAACATTCTGAAACCAAGTATAACAGAAATAAGGTAAGCCGCTTCGTGAATACGAACGTCCTTCTGTAAGGTTTTAAGTCGCTGTCAGATTGGATGTTGTGACTTGTTCCACTCACAAATGTTACCCCTTTAGTCCTGCAGTGTCAATAGTCACGGCATTTCAGCTAAATGGTTTATATCTCGCGGGTCATGGAGGCCGCGTGTCTGTGCTTCAATTAATAACAATCAAAGTAATGTTTATCACATATATCAACATTAAATTATTAGTTTTCAAGTTTTTGTGTGATATATTGCTGTTGGTCCAGTTAGGATCAACAGCAATATATCACGAAACTGAAACCTTTTTTAAATCAATAACCAGACTTTTATTGATTTAAAAAAGGTTTCTCGGTGGTGTTTGGAAGAATCGTAATAATTCCGCTCATCCTAGACTAGTTGAAGCAAGGACCTGTAAATGATAGTAACAATGCTACTTCCTGTAAATTGCTTTTTTCGACGTTTTAAGATCGCAGCATCTGATAAAAGAAGATACGGTAGATAACCTACCGTACCTATCTTCAAGTCTATTATACTGTAGGTTATTAGACTTGAATAATGCCACCTCGTGTTGTCATCTGACATTATTCTGAGCTGAGGCCCTTTTTATTTCTATATTTGTTTCCTGTTTTTTTATAGTTTTAAGGTATCATTAGAATTAGGAATAGGTATTTGTGGTGCCCGAATAGATAGAAGGGACAAACATGACCACCGTAGAAACGAGTTTTCTCAAAGAAAGAATAGAAAAAAGGACAGACGTATCAAAGATATCGGTAATTTTGTCCATTCTATCTGTCATTTTGTCAGTTCTTTTCGATCTTGAGAAAGCATTTGCGTGTCACCGCGCCATCGGTGTGGTTACAGGCTAAATAACGGTTTGGACCCGAAGGAATATTCCTGCGCCCGCGCCACCATTGGCATCAAACCAATATTAAACGGGAAGTTATAACGAATCCACAACAAATATATAACAACTTGATGCAGCACAGTTGTCGTACAATAGCTTAATCGTCTTATTACAATTACTCGACAAAGGCCGGTATTGTGAACGAATGATGGGAATGGACGCATTGTCGGCCGGCTGGCAATTGGACCGCAATGCGCCCGTATGAGACATCTTGTTGTTTGTTGAGCGTCTTGGATATGTTCGTTGAATATGATGTTGGTTTTGTGAACTAAAATACTAGAGTTGATTTCGTTACCGCCAAGTATTGTTCACCGATTGACAACCGCGAAGATGTCGAAGGAAGTTAGTCCTTGAGACCGGTGTTTCCTTTGATCCCTACATAAAGGCCTTGACCCTGTCTGTCTTGTCTTCAGCACTCATGGCTCCTTAGGAGCTGAATGCGATCGCTAGAAGCTTTTCGTTAAAGGAAAGATCACACATGTATAAACTTCCCTGGCTGAAATAAAGGTATGGTGTCTCGTTACAAACACCAGCAATGTTACGCTGCAAATTTTTGTTTTTATGCGGCTAAGATCAAGCTCAACCTTGTGATCTACTGATAAGCTCATCTTGGATGTACGGAGTACCACCAAAGTTTATTAATCGGGATTCACCAAAATTGTATACCTATAAAGTAGTCTTTTTGACAGTTTTTCTATACAAGATCTGAAATATGTCTGACTTTAGCAGAATCAGCCCATTTATCCAGAAATGTGATTCTTCAAATCACCCCAAGTTATTACAAGAATATGTACCAATATTGTGTCTATTAGTATCTATTAGTTTGGAGATGATTCATACAATAAAATAATTAGTATTTATGTCCCTCCGACCTCTGCACTCCCGCATGGAGCACTTTACAAGAATGTGGAAGAACTGTTTATTGTTACTCTCGGGTTACTGTTAAGGGATGGGACACATGAGAAAAATATGACATTGTTTTGAGCAGTCGTTTTCTTTAAGCAATGAATTTCGCAACTCGTTGCTTACTCGCCCTGTAGCTACTACTGCGAGAATCAAGCTTAAAAATTGCAATATAAACAACAAAGAATTTATTTAAGTAGTAAGCTTGGTTGTTCTTCATGCTGGATTTCTGAATTAATTAATACTATCTTCAAAGATTTTTTGAAATACATAAGTAATATTGTTTATAATTCCTTCAACTCTGCATGCCCAAAATTATTAATCAAATGCATCAAATCCGTGCTCACCATCCCTAATACAATAAAATCTATTGACACAAAGCTTTATTCAGTGAAACCATCAGAATAGCTACAAATGGTGGCGTCTCGATTCCCGATTTAGTAACATTTCCAAACAATTATAACTGTGGGCCATTTGATGTTATTATGCGGGGTGTTTGTGTGCAATTTACTTGATTTGGACGTATTTTGTAAGTGGTTATGATTTTGTGTTCATGTTGGTGCATTCACGCGTTTTTTTTTTCCCAGGCGCGGTAGATATCAGCTGATGCTGTTTGTATTCTAATGTGTGGCGTTTTTAGCGTTTTAGCTTTATAGTAGTAGGTTTTGGGAAAGTTACATCGTTAATGTTTCGTTTGAAGTTGTTGTGATAATTCAATCGGTCAGCCCACGAAATAATAAAAAATCTTGAAGAGTTATAAGCAGTTATCCGTGCTGCTTTTGTAAGGATTCGGCTGTAATATCCAATCAATGTCTCAATACCGATCAAGACTGAGGTTGAGGGCCTACGTTTTTGCTTTAAAGTCTTAGTACTCTGAAGTACTCTAATCACGCAGTTGGAAACCGTAGAACGTAAAGCTCGAGAGCTGTGAATAACATTTCATCTTATCAGGTGCTCTCGTATCAGGGACTTAAAACACTTTCTTAAACGTTACAGAACTATAAGTGTTACATTTTGAATAGAGAACAGAATCAACTATATAACACTTATAAATATGTTCGTCAATGTGTCATCCCAAGAAACTTACAAAAACTGTAACGGTAACATATTTGTCCCTAAAATAAAAGTGTTAACAATGTTAATAAGTGTAACAGGTAAACGCGGCGAGTTGTGCGGTACCGTGCAATTATACCTAAAACTGGTTATTTCTGTTACACATATTAACACTTTAAAAAGGGTACACTTTGATTGTAACATTATTATATCTGTTACATTTATAAAGGTTTTTATTTTAAAACTTACATTTATTACTGTTACAGTTAGAGTCCCTGGCGCTATGAAAGCATGATCTAAAAGACAAAACTAACATACACGACAATTTTCTATTAGACCTTGCAGTACCAAGTCCTTTCTCCGTATCTAATCTCACCTACACAGTTTATAAACATTTCCTCTAAGACTTAACAAGGAAATTAGTGTAATTGTTGTAATTACGGCAAGTGGGTCGCTGGTAACAAGTAAGCCTACACCGGGCCGCACGCGTGGTGGTTTGGTTCCCGGGCACGACATCGTTAATTATGGGTAGTTGGGGTTTTTGAACTTTGTGGGTGGTGGAAGTTATTGTTTGCATTCAGTGATCTAGGTGGGATTGAATTATATGTCATGCTCACTCAAATGTCTCGCAGACGGTGGGGCGTGTGTTGGATCATTTAGCTCCCTTCAAAATGGTTGAGCTGAATGGTGCTGAACCATGCGTCATTCAAAATCGTCGTTCGTAAACGGGCGCCGTCGGTTGGGACTGGTCATCTCTTAGCTGCCACGGCTTATTTTAGTATTTGGATTGTTTTATATTTAATAGTTTAATTTTTGCATTGTTTTTATCTTTTTACTGCACTCTGGACGCCTTTAACGTGTTTTTTAAATCGTTCTCACATATTAGGTCAACATTAATGATGTAACTAATATTTTTGTAACAATATTATTTGACTGCCTCGTTGGTCTAGTGGTCGCAAGAGCTGCCGCTGAGCTTGAGGGTTCGATTCCCAGGTCTGGCAAAGTGTTAATGGGTTTTTCAATCTAGAATTTCTCAGTAGCAGCCCGCGAGCCTATTGCCATCAGTACATCTCTGTCTCCTCCTTCTGGGATTACAGGCGTGATGTTACGTAATATTATTTCAAAATGTGTCCATGGAGTTTCTTGCCCGTTCTTCTCCATAGGTACCCACTACGCTATGGAATGGCCAACTAGCTTCATATTTCAGTCTGACCGACCGCTTGACAATTGGGATGATGTTCGTAAAAACTTCAAAGAAGGCATAGTAAAAATGAGATAATCGAAAAAATCTGTTAAATCGATCTAAATACGAAGAAGATACACGCTTTAAAAGTATTTGGAGGGGATTGTTCCTGTACTTGTCGCGCGGTTCGGACAATGTACGGCGCTAGTATGAAGTTACGTAGTCGTGACGTCACTTCTACGAAAGTGCTATCCTAGTCTAACACTTACTTTAAAACGTTATAACTTGGCAGTTTTTTAAGCTTTTGTACTTTTTGTAATATTAATTGCACTATTTGGAAATAAACATTTTTTTGAGATAAAAATAAAAGAAATTGTCATCATCCCCATTTAAAAGTGCTTGTAAATTGTGATTGTGGTTTAATTGAATTATGTGCTTTGTGTTTGAGTTTGAGAATTAGAAAATGATCTTGAATAGCTTGTTTTAAGTGTTCACTGGTTTATCCTTTTATGACGGTTTCAATCCAGTAAGTAAATGACTTTGAGCTTTGAAGATCAGCAGTTATTTGACACAAACGTTGTGTGTTTTTAATATCTTGAGCTGAGAGCAGTAAGTCTGTTTTTAAAATTTACTGTTCTTGACAGGTTTTCTTTTGGAGTGATGGAGTCATTGGAAATGCCGGAAGTTGATATTCGCATACGATGCAACTTACACTCCCAGACCCTATTTCTCATCAAATGGTTAAGCAGAAGCTGAGTCCAAACACTCCAGCACGTGTTACATGAACACCATATTAGAAACTAGTTTTGTCGACGGAGAAATAGAAAAAATAACAAAATGAAAATGAAAAATGAGTAATCCAAATTAGGCTGAGAATCAGAGCTTTTCGAACGTCCACATTCCATAAGACAGTCCCCCAAAAAACCCGCCCTTCACCACTTCCTAGCTCTTGGACATTTTTCTTTTTGGACATTAGTCATGCAAAGGTGCTTTAGCTGGGAAGAAGAAGTGGCGCAACAAACTCCCCCGCAGCACAGCTGTCTGTTCAGTTAGAAAATCATCGCGCAGAAACGAACATAACAGACGCACGGAAACAATAGCGCGGCAGTCCCAACAGCATCCTGAAGCAGTTATTAAATTGAATACGCAGAGCGTTTAGCGATCTCTTAGTATGCCTTACCCACAGGCCTCACGTGTTTACGATTGGCGACACGCTTAAAACAGCGCAATCTTTACCTCAAAACTACAACGAGCGAACCTGCGTATAAGCAAAGCAATCAGTTCTCCTCAATAACCGCTCTAGACTCATCACATTTTTTACGACCTCAGTCGTTCCTCACTCGTCACCACCGCCATTTACCCACAAGCTGCTGTGATCTTGATCCATGTCAAATAATGAGTTTTCAGGTCAATCCGAGTGGTTCTAGGTATTCGAGAGGAGACCACCACGTGCACGTGTTTACACCGGGCGCCTGCTACTCATCATGGTTTTGACACATCACACGGACTCCCAGCATCCACCAGATATGATAAGTGATGATATCATGCCAGTCGAAATTGAACTTGAAGTTGTTGAAGTTATAGTTCAGAATTGAATGGCTAGAAATTGGGAGTTGGACTGTTTTGGAAATGGCTCCCTTGTAAATTAGTTTATTCTAAACAGTATTAGGTTTTATGTAGACAAGACTAGTTTTGAGTCTTGGGAAGATGCTGCTAAGGTTGATAATGTAGTAGAAGGAGGAGTTGTCATACGATTAGATGTTAGTAAAAATGTAAGTAATATAAGTAAAGGGCGCGTGATCTGTGAGATCAAAGCGGTTGTGATCAATCCGCCGATGTGCGCGGGAGTGTGCGTGGATGGTCTTGATCGTTTCGCTTTTGATCCGGCTGATTACGTCATATCGCATTATAATTATGATTCAACGGATATTAAAGATGTCGTGTTCCTGATAAACTTAGTGGTTAATGGACTCATTTAGGGATAATTACAAATAATTTTAGTTTTAACTTTTTCTGTTGCCTTTGAAGCCGACAATTCCTTAAGTGCAAAGCCAAAATTTTGAAACGAATCAGCAATCACTCTTAGTAAGAACAATGTTAGAATGTTACTAAGTGTTTAAAGAAATCCTACATAAAAATAATCTACAACAATTTTCTGCTCCTGAACCATGTGTAAAACTATCAAATAGGTGCGCGCGCGCATGCCCCCGATCGCTTTGATGTGGCCGATGTTTACGCGGGTGGCGGGCCTGTGTTTGCTATTAAACAAACCCACTCGTGTCGGCCAACACCCAACACTGGCCGAGACGTTGGCCAAGAGTTCTCCTGGGGAGAAATGGTGAGATTAAACTTGGATTTCAGAAGTACGGTTGATCGACCAATGAGAAAAACGTCTTACAACGAATCATACATTGAATATTCCAGTAAATAGAATACGATTACTCATCCCAGTTAATTATTTGAAAATTAAGTAAGCGCAAGATGCTATATTGAAAATTAACATGTAACCAGAGTTGTTGCAGGTACTGTGAGGACTTGAGCTCATCAAGAAAATTGTAAGCATACAAATGGTATGCGCTATAGAATGAATATGAAGAACCCTGGTTTCTGTCTGGAATATCAGTAAATCAACTCACTTGATTTAACCCTCTCCCAAGATCCTTAACACTGCTTCCCAGCTTTCCACATACAGTCTACCTTAATCTCTTCTTCAGGTCAATTGGATTAGGAAGACAAAACTAAGACAAACTTATTGAAACGTTTCGCCATATCGATCCAAAATAGTCGAGTCGAGTCCACACCGACATTAAAAAAGCGGTCAGCTCTGTTAGCAAACGTTGGCTTCCAACATTGGCGTTGGTTGTTGGTGATGTGAGCATGGTGTTTATTACAGCATTCGTTCGGTTTGGCCCAATGAGCGATATTGTGTGTAAACAACACCGTTCTGCTTCCATGTCGGGGCTGCCACAAGGTACAGGATATAGCAAGAACTATATTAAAGAAGCTATGTCTAAATCATTTTAAGTTGGATTCAATATGTTTTTAAAAGACTAAAATTGTCGTTTATAAATAAATTTATCGAAAGATGCACGGATTATTTTAGCAGCATGGATATTGTAAGAGTAATGAGGTAGTCTCCATAAATCAGATGACACCAGAATACTACAATGTGGTATACTGCACCCTAATTGCGTAATACACAATCAATCGGAATCTGAATCGTTTTGAAACAGATTGCTAATCCATTGCTTCTTAAGTTCGATAAAAATTCTGCTCAACAATATATAGAACGCAATGAATGTTCTTGAACCGTCAAAATCAAACAGATTAGTCGTAATCGTTTACGAAAATGTGTTACGCAATTAGGGTGCTGGTCAGTAACTGGTTGGTGCACTATGCATGTCATGTTGCAGCCCAAAAGAAATTGCATAAATGATAAATGTTTTTTTTTATGTACGTAGGTTTGTACAAACACTTTTACCCGTCAATCATATTTTAAAAACTAGATGAGATCGGCGTTTCCTATCTGACTAGAAGAAGAAAGGCCGAAACAAACTCAGAGGTCACAGTCTCCTTTAAAGTCCAGACATAATCTTGGTCAGGTCATGTGAAGACAATGTAGATTGGTGTCTGAAATGGACTTCTGCGGTAAGAACCACACAGATTTGAGTGGACCTGTCCAGTCAGTGCGCGCATTTGTCAATCATCGTGCAGCTCAACTCAGAACTAAGGAGCTCAACGATTCGACGAACAATATAAAAGAATGGACATTTGGGGAGGCCGCGTAAAGTACTCAAACAGCCAGATCATTACTAAAACTGAAAGAAAAAAAGAAAAATACCATGATCCACATAGTCCACACATTCACAAAGTTAAAATAATATTATATATGTAAAAAGGTACAAATATTGATAAAAACATATTCTTGTCCTCAATATAGTCTTTGACAGTATCAAAATCAAAATCAAAAATCAAAATCAATATTATTTAGAGGTGTAAAGTCTAGCTCTAACAATTTCTTGCTGGTGAGAGGTCCACCACCACCACCACCACCATGATACCACCGTAAGGACCATCTTCCTAACTCCACCGGGTAATTTGCGTAAAGCACTAGCAGTAGAAATGGCTTCCATTTTGTCAGTTCAACAACATTCATTGCATTATTTACGTTGTTAAGCAGACATATTTTTCGAAAATATGAAGCAATGAATTAGCAATAGCTTTCAAAATTATTCAGATTGATGGTGAAAAGTGTTTGATGGTGTACCTGGTGCGCAATTAGTTGCTGGTAACCTCGCTGTCGACTCCAACTTGAGGCACGTCGGCATCGCGCACTTTACTTTGAAGTGCCCTCGCGTTATTTACGAACTGTTTGTATATTTTCATATTTGCGGCCAGCACATCACCAGCGAGCGAGCCCATCGCCACAATGAACTGTGAACTGTTGCCTCGCATTTATCATTACCTATCGACCGACTACAGAATACAAGCTTTTTATTTTTTGATTTAGGATTCGTTTTATGGCTGTTTGAGTTCTTAGAAGACTTGAGACTGTGTTGTTTTTCACTGGCTTGTTGTGGAGTGATTTTACTGGTACGAGTATCTACTTTAGTTTCGCATCATAGATTGTTGTATTAATTTTCAGTCCCTAGCAAAGACTGCTACTTACTAGCCTCAGAAGAGGTCAATGCAGCATCAACAAGATGCGTGTATTAGATCTATTGCTTCTGGCCTCTATGTTAGGTTCTCATTTTTGCGTTGTTCCTTGTAAACTACCTTCTGCACTATGTTGAGACACCTACCGCATTTTTTTAAAGTAAAGCTGATCACATTATCCGAACTTATTACTTGAGTGTCACTCCACCACACATAGGAAGCCGTCAGACCAGCAAAAGACATACGATTGAATCCATACATTTGACACTGACTCACGAGTGCGATCACAATATACTGCACGCGTTCTAATCCCGTTAGTATTCCGTTGTAAGGTTTGATGAGAATTAATTCAATATTGCTCACACGCAGCGGTGGAGTGGTGCCGGAAACCTTGCAGGACTCATTATCATAAGCTTGATGGTCATACAGTAACGTTGGTGTGTTGTCTTTAAATGGTGTCCCAAGTTTCTCTACTGGTACTCTTGAATCAATTATGTAGATTATTTTTGGTAAAACAAGGACTTAATATAATTTAAGATTTGAATTGGTCTCCTCTCTCTCTTAGATACATTTAGAAGTACTAATCTTATTGACAAACTAATCTATATCTGTAAAGATACGAGTACCAATACGTATTATTATATCATCACTAAAAACCACTATTTACATCAAATACGAAACAGAAACCACCGAAACCAATACTAGACCATCAAAGAGACTTTTGATATCGCATTAATCATAAACAAAAATTGTTTATGGAAACCAAAAAATCATAATAATGTATTTGAATGAATATTTTTTCAAATGCACACGCTTTTGCGTCGTAAATCTGTCAATACAGAGGAGGATTTCAGCGTGTAATGATGAATGTTTCCAGCGATCAAAGGGACGTTTGAGGCCGGATGCGCGGGCGCAGATACCCAATCAAATGATGTCCGAGTGGAGCAGAGTTAGGTTATGCTGGGTGAAATATGATTTGACCCCATGTACATTCACTAGACACATGGAAAACTGAGATGATTATAGAAAAGGAATAATTTTGCAATCCAATCAAGTAATTTTGGTATCCAATCAAGGTATGCTGACTGCCGATGACCTTTTCATAATACCTAAACTGCGATGATAATGGCTACGACAAGAACTGATTAGAGTGAGCAACACAGACGACAAATAACGAAACTATTGAAAGTGTGGGGGAGAACGTTCCAAGGTTTAGGACAACACAGGTTTAAAAGTACACTTTCACATTAAACCCCTGCTAAATACAAGTTCGTGTGACGAAATCTTCTAGCATAGCGTCAGCTACATTTGCTTGCTGCACACCATATGATTTGTGGTCTGCGGTCTATGTGGATCAGAACATGATGTTACATCCTATTTGACGACGTGAAGTTTAGCAATCCGCCTGTTTTTCGTGCGGTTTTATGATTAGGCGTGTTTTGGTGATCTGCGAATGTGGAATATATTTATGTCGCATAGACACCATGAATGTAATCATATATTTTGGGCAAGGAAATCAATTAACATAGCCTTTTGCATTCCACAGCAGGCGCATGTGGGCCTTCTGTATCCAACAGATATCTTGAGACTGACCTAGTTAGCATAAAAGTAGGTTTTTAATTGCGTATACTAATATTTTAAAGAGTGTATAGAAATATTTTAGGGTGAGTATTTGTTTGTTCGTAATCTCTGGAACTACGGGTCGGAATAGGGATGATGACAATTTTTTAAATTTTAATTAAAAAAGATTGGTTTTCAAATAGTGCAAACAATATTAAAAAAGTGTAATAGCTTTAAAAAATTACAACTTTTAAACGTTTTTAAATACGTGTTAGTCAAGGACAGCTCAATCGTACAAGTGACGTCACGACTATGTGATTTCATACTAGCGCCAAACATTGTCTATACCGCACGACTAGAACGGGAATTATACCCTCCAAAAACTTATAAAGCGTGTAACTTCTTAATATTAACATCGATTTAACAGATTTTTTTCGAACATAATTATTTATTATTAGTCATCATCGCTATAGAAAAAGTTTTTAGTATTTGATAGCCCAATTCTTGAGGAATACTATGTAACATCACGCTATGACCTTAGGAGCACATCAAAAATAAAAATAAAGTCTGAAAGAATGATAAGCGAAAACAACAAGAACAAGAAATTGGCAGAAGCTGTGGTCGGCACGTAACGTGGCAAGAGTCGTTAGGTGCTTTTTTCCTTTCTTAAACACTCTTCTAAACAGATGTTTAAAAAAATATATTAAGAACCATAAAGTAATGACGAACAGTACAAGTGAAAAAAAAATTGTTGCACTAAGTGCGCATGCGTGAACTTACTCCCTCTTCGCCAAAACGTTGCCAAGTTACGTGCCGGCTACTATAGTGTTTGTACTTATATTTTTTTCGATTGTACCGGAAGTGCAAACGCGTTTCTGATTCACACGCTAAAGTTGTGAACTTACTAACTTCCTCGTTAAAGTAATAACTATCAAAGTGATTTTATGTCAAAATCTTGTAACATAAAATTCATATTACGTAACAGCCGACCAGACTGAAAGACAAAACAAAATCACTCCAACAATATTCCTGTTTTGATATAAAAATCATAAAGCTCGTAGCTCCGACCGGAAGTCGTTGTTTACATGGCGCAGGTGTAATTAAATCGGTGCAGGAAGTACCCGCGCCCGCACTGTTTACTGGTTTACATTACCATCCTTTGACGGGGCCGTTTGATCATACGTATTACTTTAAGAATTTAACTATGGTTTTATGGATTAACCTACGTTTGGTTGAAGGACTTAAAAACAGGGCTGCGGAAGAGTAGTGTGGGTTGAAGATGAATTATGCTGCTCAATATTGCGTAGTGTTTTAGTAATCGGGAATTATTCAGCCGAAACACGTCCAATACTGACACAGGTTCTTCAAAGGATCGCAAAAACGAACAAGAGGCAAAATCGCTGCCTACCCGCCGCCAAGTTTCAACGTTCAACACTTCATAAAAAAATAATCAAAACAGTCCAAGTCAATCTACATCGGAACTCATCACAAGGAATTTCTGTATTTATTAATATCTACAAAAAACCCTATCAAATCAGACCGTCCGCGTCAGTCAGTTTTCCGCGCGGCTGCGTCTGCTCATGTCGCGCGTATGACGCTATTAAAAACCTGACGAGGGTAGGCAGGACTGATTGATCTTGTAGCAGAAGTAAGGGAAGTGTGGCCTTCTGCCGATCTGACAACTGTTGGGTCATTGCGAAAACAAAAGATTACGAAAAAAAGAAAGAACGCATATTTTCTACAGTTTAATATTTTTGCGTTTTATTTTTGGAAAACTTCTAGCACCACGTGTTACATTTGCTTGTAATTTACTCATTGCAGTTTATTGTTGCTTCAAGCGATAGTATGCCACAGGCTATAAATTTTTTTAAGGTACAAATTAAAGTAAAGTAAAAATCGGATGTAATTATTCAGTTTTCATGTATAACTTTGCTTATATAACAAAAAAAATGCTGTGCCCTGACAGTGTCTAAACGGCTCTTAGCTCTAAGCCTTTTGTTAACATCCTATTTTACCTTGTGCAACGCAAATAAATAAATAAATGCGAAAGTAAGTTTGTTGGTTTGTTTATTACGCTTTCATGCCAAAACGACTAAACGGATTTGGATGAAACTTGGCACACAGGTAGACCATGACCTGGGCAAGGACATACGTGGATCGCAGACGAAGTCACGGGCAACAGCTAGTGTCAAATAACTTAAATATTTGTATCAATCTTTCGTACTTTTTTAATGTCAGGAATTTGGCCTAAATACTTTCATTTTTACAATGGCGTGTTATTAACAAGTTATTTAGTAGATGTGTCGTGATAAACGGACGGAAGCCGCGTCCGTTATTTCAGAATATAAATATTTTCGTGGCGGCTTGATGGATCGGTCGTCGATTCGCTTCCCGAGTCGGGCTAATCTTGCTGTTTATCAATATTATTGTGTTATTTTTGGTATTTTTTAAATTTATTTTTTTGTAATGTTAGATATAAGATTCAAATGGTGTGGGAAATATTTCCTACTTATATTTTTTACTTAACGTTATTTTAAGATTGCCGCATATTTTATTTTATTTGATAAGTACCTAAAACAACAGAAATAAACCTAACTATCAAACAAGCTAATTTTCAATAGCCCTTTTCACATTTCGAAAGTATTTAGGTTTTCTAACCGTACAACTAATGATATAAAACCCTTGGACTTTTTCTTTCTACAAAGGTAATTTTATGATCCAAAACCATTAACTACAGATCTAAAACGAGGCTATAAAATCTAGTTTAATTCCCTATCAAATAATATTATCGCACTTCAATTATCGCTACATGAAATATTTCCCGAAACCATACAATCACTACACAAAAACGTGCCAAACCACAAAACTAAACCTGAAACAATACAAAAAGAATACATTTCGACCGTGACAGGACTCGAACCTGCAGTCTTCGGATCCGAAGTCCGACGCCTTATCCATTAGGCCACACGGTCACGTGAAAGGAGGCTTTATATCGGGCACTGTTTCAGGAGGCGAAGGTGACCTACTTTATGAAAGGAATGTTTGCTCTCTCGCTCGGTATGAATTTAGCTTCGAATTAGTTATCATAACACCACGCCTGAATTCGCTGAAGAGTTAGGCAGGGGTGTATAATGTGAGGTGTCTTATTCTACTTGTAATTTCCTGAAAACAATAACGTCAGTTTTGAGCTCTATTGTTTTTACTTTAGTTTTGAAAAGTACAATGTTCTCGGTTGATGAAGTAGCTTTACCAACGGTTATACTGTGTTCCAAAGCTAAAAAGTATCTTCCTCATTTACTAGTAAGACATAATAATGTGTTTTGACAATAATATTGATGTTACCTATATCAATTAGTTAATTAATGTTTGTTTGTAAATGAAGGTAAGGTATACAAACTATGTTTAGTACCTAGCTCTATGGATTGAACAATAGAACTGTCAATATGAAGATGACAGTCAAAAGATAATCTTGTAAAATGCAGAAAATAATTAAGTAATTGCAAATAATAGCATTAATCATCTCAGCGCTGATTTGTTGGATTCGTTTTCTCCTCTCGTTATCTCCTCCTCTACCTATCGTTATTTCTCCTGAAAAAGTTTAATCTGTTTATATGTATGTATTTAAGTATATGTCGGCGTCACCGTTAGCGGTAGGTACAGCGGGCCGAGTTACGCTGTGCAAAGCGGACGTTCGCCTCCCCACTCTCCCCACTTCTCGAGCAACTCAATGTAAGCTAGTGCGCAGCGAAGAGGGAGAGCATTCTTGTGGCAGGCTCGGCCCGGTGCGCCTGCCGTAGCGCCTAGAGCTATTATCGCGATCTATTTAATTAATTAACAAGCGGTCGGAATAAAAGAGTTGGTTACTGCTAAATATCATACTTTCATTTAATATTTCGGACCTCTGCCTTCAGGTTATTTCATGGTGATTATTTTATAAGACATTGTGAGTGAAATAAAGTGATTGTGCTGTAACTAGTATCTCTATTTTCTTCGCCCGACAATCCACGCCTACTTACAAAGTGCAAGTGTAATATCGCTGATGAGGGCCTATCCCGATATCAGAATTGGGATTCGAAGGGCAAAAACCTGAAGAAAATAATGACGACAGTGAAGTGTGGGCTAACGTCTAATCTATTCAAAATATGGAGTTTTTGCTATCACGACATCCGGCAACCACTTAACCGCAAACGTCAAATTTCACCGCAACTGCGCGACTGATACGGTTTGATCCTGATAATGACAATCGCTTCAATGGCACATGCCATCGTTAAAGCACAACAGTCCAAAAATCAAGTGATTGAAGCAAGTGGCAGTACGAACCTTTGACCGAAGTGAAGAATTCGAATCGAGCACCAGCACCGAAGAGTCGTGATACGAACCGTCTCACCTGCTACGTGTATGGACAACCACATCATCCGGTGAGCTCGTTCCTTTTCTTTTTAATAGATAATCTGGTAGTTCGTTTGTAGCTTTTAGCTTTGTCAAAAAATCCAGGGTACTATGCGCTGTGATTTAGTTTACCTTACAGGTATACCTGTGTAAAGAAAACGTTAAATATGAATCGCAGAATAACTGAGCCGTGGTGAAATTCAACACGTCAGTGTCCTTTTTGTTTCATGTTGTGCCTGTTAACTCAATTACAGAACCAGTTATTATAGGTAGGGATCTATTAGATAGTAGATCCATGTACGTAACGATATTGCAAAATTACATTCTATTTGGGGTAAGAAAGTTAACGTTACTAAAGAGTTTCATTATCATATACCACAACATCAAAACTGACCTACATGGTGAAGATAAACTCGCATTAGTTCAGTGCGAAAGGATAATTGATTCTTTATTGGTGGTATGGTGTTTATGGTTAAAGAAATTTATTTCTCGAAAATAAATTACAAAGATTTCACTTACTTGAGAACGTTTTAAAACTTAAAATATAACTTGGACACACAAACTAAGCAGCTATTATTTTAATTTATATTAAATCATCTAAGTTGTAATACCATTTCTTTTCGTACGCAAATAACATTATTAACTAACACAACTTAAAACTTTTCGATCCACCCGCAAAAGAAATAATTTCCGTAGATAAGGAATGCGATCCCGGTGCCACAATAAAGCAATACAGTAGTAGGGCAAGTCTGTTTAATGGATGTGTTTGATCATTTAGAAAGTATTTTTTTTTAAATTTAATCTTGAAAATACCAAACGTTTAGTTCGCATTCTTTACTTCTATAGGTAGCTTATTATATTGTTGCCCTCCCGCAAAAATAATTGTTCTCTCGCCATTGACTGTCCGCACTCGCGGTAGTAAAATGTGATCCTTCCTACTATTGCTGCGATTGTGTACCTGATGTATTTTTGTGTGAATGAACTTACTTAGAATTTTTAAGTATTCTGGTGCAATATGCAGGAAGTTGTTTAATATTCATGAGTTTCGTTTCCCTGTAAATTTTAACTGTAGGTGTAAGGTAATCATAGTGAAATAATAGTTTAATAATTTTATTTTGAGCGATGTGTAGGTCTTTTAGATTAGTTTTTGGCGGTTTGCCCCATATTTCACGTGTTTTACGTTAAGAATCTTGAATCAAATTAAAAGGGCCTATCAAATGGACAGACAAGATATTTACAAGAAAGTGATCGAAATACTAACATCAGAACGGGTTCTGACTAAAATGATTTGACTGGAACGCACTGATTGAACTTCACACTTGTGTGCTGGGCCTCAAGGGATTGTTCGGGGCTCGCTCCATCCTATGCTTAGGGTTTCTGCACAATGTTATACTGTACATTTAGACATCGCGGAGAAGTTGTGTGGAGAAATCGATGGTAGGGAGTATTCTTGTCATTGTTGACTCTTTCACTAAATGAGTCCTTCTCGAGTGCACTTCTTAGTTGGATGCAGCAGGTGCAGATGAAGCACTAAAGGAGGCTCTGTCTTTTCGGTGCGACTTCGCGGATCATTTCGGATCGGGGTGGGTATTGTATTGGCGCAGACAGAGCAATTTTATGGTGAACATGGTGTAGAGTTGCACCTTGTTGCTAACGGTTCTGGCAGGGCATGTGTTCGGGTAGAGAGAGTCATGAGGACATTGAGGTGCTTACTTGTTATAATCGAAAGTGAATCTGGTGGGACCTGGCGCGGCGAGCTTCTCGAAGTGCAGCTAGCGACGGATGGTCCAAGGTCTAGGGTAACACAAACAGAACTTGTGTTTGGGACTCGGGCGCGGTTTTTAAGTGTGGCTTCATATTCTGAGTCTGGGTTTCGGTGAGATTTGGGTGAAATTCGTAAGTTAGCATTGGAGAATATTGGGAGAGTTGCTGCGTCACAGTAGGAAAAATGAGACCGTTCTACAGTGGTGATTCCTACTTCATTGTATGTGACCCCCCTCTGGGTTCATTTGGGCTTCGCAGGGAGTAAAGACTTACCTTTGTTGTGTGTCTAATAGAGAATGCAAATATGGTCGTAAGCATTTTCGTGCAATGCCCGGGGGAAGTGAGGGCTTGGTGCATTTAGCTACCACTTTGACGGGTAGCTTGAAGGAGGCCGAGGTGGCGGCAGTCCGCGATTGACGAATGGAGTGGGCGTCATCGGGTGGTTTTAGTGATGCTTTGTCTATTTGTAATTCACGTACGTTATCTGCCAGCTCTGAAAACCTCTCGGCCTCTGATAGTGAAGAAACGTAATTAAACGTAAAATTGGTACTAATCTGTGAGATAAAGTAAGGGTCCGACTCATGCGGGTTGACATCCTATGGTGTGTGTTATTGGGTAGTCTAAAGAACTGGCTTATGCAGGCCGATATTCTGGGTCATATTATAAAGTGATCGTCTAGTCTGAGAGGCTATGAGATCAATGGAGATATGTGTGGTACTAGTGAGTGATCGGAGAGACGCTGATTGGCTGCCTGGTCCATGTTATCTGGAGAGATAACTAGCTCAAGGAAGGCCTATTTAAGTAGTCCGGCTCAGCTCCTAAAGGTTGATTTTGTGGGTTATAAAACGTTGTAATGTTTGTCACCGATGGACGAGCGTACAGGAAAATCTACCAGTTTTATTATTTTTACAGAAAAATGGGCCCGCGGTGACTTTAAGGGGATGGAGACGCACAAGGACGTGTGAATGTCAGTCTGGCCGTGACGGCGCTTCAATACTTAAATTAGTGTTATTTAGTTTTCATAGATGTCGTTTGTTAGTTTAGAGTGTTATGTGTGTGTGAACATGAATTATGTGTCTGCTACGACACATTCAATGACATGACACTCAGTGACATTTTGCTGGCTGTATGACATGAGACTCGGTCGGCATCGCACAGGCGTGCTACGCATTCGGTGGAGTGTCTAAGTCAAGTCTATTCTTAAGATTAAAATAGTTTGTTTCTGTTATAGGCTCTAAAGTAAATGACTTTGGTGGTAGTGAAACTACCAATGAACATAGCATGTGTGGATTGTTGAGACAAGTACTTTAATACATTTGATTATATAATCTACAGGGACCATTTTAGTCCTGACTAAAAAAGAGACAAAAAAGAGACAAAAAAAAGACAAAAAAAGAGACTAAAAAGAGACTAAAAAGGAGACAAAAGAGAGACAAAAAAGAGACAAAAGAGGTACAAAAGAGAGACAAAAAGAGAAAAAAAAAGAGCAAAAAAAAAAAAGAGAGAAAAAAAAACTGTATAAACTGGAGTGATCTTGTAGGGTCATTCATGACCGGACCAAGCAGTGACAATCCTGAAGGGTTTGTTATAACCGGACCAGGAGATTATAACTCTGTAGGGTCGTAAGACCGGACCAGGAGGTTATAATTCTGAAGGGTCATTTGACCGGACCAGGCGGTTATAATTCTGAAGGGTCGCTGGACCGGGGCAGAAGATTATAACTCTGAAGGGGTAAACCGGACCAGATTGCTAAAGTTCTGAAGGCTCAATAACGAGCGGTCCCGAATTAGTAGTAAACTCTGCAGGGCTGAACCGGACCAGATTACTAGTATAAGTCCTGAAGGCTCAATATTGAGCGGTCCAGAGTTGGTTGCACAGTCAGTAGGGATGACCTGGATCTTTTTCGCTCATCGTGATTGCTAGTCAGGATGAACGAACATCAATAATAACGTTATGTCTTTTTAGACAATGCTTGATGAGTCTACGCGTACGAGGACGTCCGCACGTCAGTATGGCCGTGTCGGCGTCACCGTTAGCGGTAGGTACAGCGGGCCGAGTTACGCTGTGCAAAGCGGACGTTCGCCTCCCCACTCTCCCCACTTCTCGAGCAACTCAATGTAAGCTAGTGCGCAGCGAAGAGGGAGAGCATTCTTGTGGCAGGCTCGGCCCGGTGCGCCTGCCGTAGCGCCTAGAGCTATTATCGCGATCTATTTAATTAATTAACAAGCGGTCGGAATAAAAGAGTTGGTTACTGCTAAATATCATACTTTCATTTAATATTTCGGACCTCTGCCTTCAGGTTATTTCATGGTGATTATTTTATAAGACATTGTGAGTGAAATAAAGTGATTGTGCTGTAACTAGTATCTCTATTTTCTTCGCCCGACAATCCACGCCTACTTACAAAGTGCAAGTGTAATATCGCTGATGAGGGCCTATCCCGATATATATATGTATTATTATTTTATTATTTTTCGAGTTATCTATCCCTTTTGTTGCACCTGCCATGTTTTGTCTCTGCATCACCCTAAGGTTGACTGGTAGAAAATGCCTCAGGCATTAAGTCCGCCTTTGTAAAATATTTTTTTACTGTTGCGTAAAGTTTAAATAAATAAATAGCTTTAAATGTTATTCTCTTTTCAGGTAAGCTTTTTGTTTGGTTTTGTTCGAATTATGTTTAATTTTGATGTAAAACATTGAGATAAATAAAAATATTGTCTTTTCAGAGCAACACAATTTAGTCTATTATTGAAATATGTAGAAACATATTATATTATACTAGCTGACCCCGTAAACGTTGTTTTGATAGATGTTAGCGATTCTCAGACTTACAGTCGGTCCAGTCGTTACGGAGGTGTTTGGTAACAAACATTGCGACACGAGAATTTTATATATTAGATTAACTGTAACCTCCTATCTACAATATATCGAAAATCCGTTTTAACACGTATTTGGGGAAAACATAGCTCCATGTTTTACCTTTTCGCCATGTTAGCTCCTGAGCCATGACATATTTATTTACATTACATTTAGATCGATCCGTCACGATAGATGATTGCCGGTATTTGTTCTTGCTTTGCGACGATCCCAGAACCCTAATTGCGTAATACATAATCAATCGGAATCTATATCGTTTGGAAACAGATTGCTAATACATTGCTTCATAACATCGACAAAAAAATATTTTCAACAATGTAAATAACGCAATGAATTTTGTTGAACTTCCAAAATCAAACACATTAGAGTTAGACGTAATCATTTACGAAAATGTGTTACGCAATTAGGCTGATGGTAAAGAACACAATACGATTCTTATCTATGTTTTAAGGGTCTAGACATTGACTAAGGAATTACATCCGAAGGACAGACACCATCATTTTCCTCATCCCACTTTCAGCTGAAAGACGTCCACTGCTGGTAATAGGTCTCCCCCAATCACCGCCACTTCGACGGGTTCTGTGCATTCCGCATCTAGCGGATTTCTGCGGCCTTCACAAGCTCATTGGTCCCCTTGTAGGAAGCCTTCCAACGCTACGTCTTCCGGTACGCGGTCGCTACTCCAGAACCTGTCGGCCATCTGTCCTGCGAGCATTGTGCCCTGCCCACTGCGAGCATTGTGCCCTGCCCGCTGCGAGCAATGTGCCCTGCCCACTGCCACTTTAGTTTGGTAATTCTTCGGGCTGTGTCGGTCATGTTAATCATCAACTATGTGCTAGTAATAACAAATTGCAACCACCAATCCAACCCTATGCTAAGCTTGGAAGGTCCATGTTCACAAATGTTCAGTACTTAGTTCTTGAATGGCACTTGTTCAGTTATTTTCCTATAAATGTGTTGCAGGCTGTTCGCGGAAAGCATGAGCATACTGACACTTTGAAAGTAGTGTTCTAAAATGGAGAGACACTTATGTTGAACTGCAGCGAAGTTATCGATTAATCTAATTTTACAATATTAAAATACTATTTCGTACGCTTGTCAAATTTTCACTAGACAGACGTTTTTAAATCAAAACCACCTCAAACATCAATTGAAAAAATCCATCCACTACCTTAACGCTATGTCATACAGTTCAAATTCCACAAACAATCATTTTAGATACTGCAAATAATAACTTGGTTCCCCAAAAACGTTATTTTATGATGAATCGACTTCTGATGGTTATCGCCATGACGGATAGATGTCGCTAGTGATGGACCATGGGTCATGGGTACATGGACCTGTTCCATGAGTTATGTATTACCTTTAATTTCGATGGAGAGATATTCGTGGTAGCCGCGCAGATGACGGCATGGGACAGTTGCTTGTCATAACTTATTAAGTTCCTACTGCAAACTAAAAAAAAAAACATTGGGCATTTTCAACTAGCCTATATAGGACTTAGGATTAAGGTACTTACCTACCACTATTGGAAAAAAAAAATACTTTCGGAGGAGAACAAAAAAAAGGAGGAAAGAAAAAGGTGGTTACTGATTTACAAGATATCTCGCTATGAGATTATTTATTTGGGTTAACTATTAAATTTTGTTATTGTTACTTCAAAGTATTTTGTATTTCACAAAAACAAAACAAAGGTCAGACGATATTGTTCTCTATGACTTAAAAATATTATTTCTCAATGTGAGCTTTGGACAACTAGACAG
The DNA here is from genome assembly GCA_963555695.1 of Dasypolia templi. Taxonomy (NCBI): domain Eukaryota; kingdom Metazoa; phylum Arthropoda; class Insecta; order Lepidoptera; family Noctuidae; genus Dasypolia; species Dasypolia templi. Next base: position 1,753,746 of record OY743137.1, on the reverse strand, counting down.
TGAGAAAATTGTCCGAAGCATACCCTGGAGTTTACATATTTGACATACATTTTTGTCCGACGAAGACAAGGGTTTTGTCAAAAATTAACACCTAATTACAACTTGTTAATGTTGATGTATTTTGTTAAATATTTCATGTTATTTGTTGCTGTGTCCGCTATTGTTTCCCTGCAGTTTCAACTTCGTCACAAGTAGGTTGATTTTCACGCTAGTCTTGTTGTGAAAGAAAAAAATATTGTTTCTACTCTGTTAGTGGAGCACTATGTCTCATTATTTATGAAAGGTGAGTCAAGTACATGAAGATAATAACTTAAATTATGATCACTGTCTTGGACTCATATTATCTGTGTTCTACGGAGGCGACGAAATGGTATGGCTTTTAATGTTGTTCCCACTTGTTGTACACGCAATTGTATCACCTGGAGCTCTATAATTTACTCATTAATATGTTTTCTAAAGGGCAAACAAGAGCCACTTCCACAAAGTAGGTCATCACCTCAATTTTTTATTATTATTATACCTGGGTACTTTCTTGTGTTTTGTCTTAAAACTAGAAGTTTGGAAATCTTTTCAAATCCTCGCAATGTGTGTGCCTGTCATAATTTAACCATGCCATTCTATGTGGCTGAACGCTACCAGTACACGAACAAAACTTTCTCGAGAGAAAAAAAAAACATTTCCGTATTCAAACTGTCGCGACTCGCGTCACTCATTGTCTCTGCTTAATAAATATGGCGGGTAATATTGACAGATGGCGCGCGCTTCCTCGGCGCCACTGTTGAGTACACTTACTGTTGCTCCAACCCATATTGTTCTACTTTTGTCCTTAACTCGTTAGGAATTCAAAATAAATGAGCTGAGCTACTGATTTGAATGTCAATACTAAGTTAATACGGTGAGGTGTTGTCTAAAACCAAATATGTGGTGGAATGGACCGGAGACGCGTTTGGACGCACTCATTGTTCTTGACACATACTTATTACAAACTTAAATGATTCATGGCGATGTTTCACTAAGTTTTTGTTCGTTTTATGACTTTTATATTTATGTTATATTTGAATAATTATGTGGTTTAATTTATTTTAACTGTGAGCGTGGATTTAAGTGTGACTGAACTCGGTTTTAAGCTACCGTGATAACTAATTAGACAGAGATACTGTCATAATTTTGTTTGTATTAAATAAAACCACTTATTGACTGCCTCGTTAGTCTAGTGGCCGCAAGAGCTACTGCTGAGCATGAGGTCCTGGGTTATTCCCAGGTCGGGCAAAGTGTTATTGGGTTTTTCTATCTAGAATTTCTCAGTGGTAGCCTGGAGTTTGGATTTGTGCCCGGTTGATAGCAATAGGCTCGCCCCTGCCTAACACTTCTGGGATTACAGGCGTGAGGATGTTATGTTAAATAAAAACAACAAGTAGTAGTTTGTGGGGGTATAAAATATTTTCATCTCAGTTTTACAGTTGATTAAACACACAGTAGCATCGATTTTACATACAGCGCATAATTTTCCAATCAAACTCGTTATTAATTGGAAACAACAAAAATATACACATCACATGCATTTTAAACGTAATCAATTCACACCCAATAGAATAACCGAAACCAATTACTCATTTGACAACCTGACTACAGATCTTAAGATCCATCTCTATATTCATGTCCCTAAGGTTTAAAATCCTTTATCATTTTCGGCTAACAGTAAAACGGAATAAAGGTAATTTCACACTCGTTCGATGTCGTGCTTGGCTGCAACAAATCGTGCGACAAAATAAGTTAGCGATCACACGCGGCGACGTTCATTACTCGCGAGATTTACGGAGCGAGCCGATTGCGAATACCTCGTCGCGTTGCCACTCGAATGTAATCGGACCCGATGTTTTAGGTAATAACTGTTAGGGAGCTTTTTTGTTTGAAGACAATGATGTAGAGTGTCTTTAATTGTGTTTGGGACCGGATTAATTATTGTGTTTTATTAAATTTTAATTGAGTTTTTGCGAATTCTTTGACGTCAAATGTTTGTAAAGGATCTTTACAGAATGCTTAGTACTTCATGTATTTCAATTAAACCATTTACAAGCACCTTTGAATTGTCATAGAGTCGGTCAGTCAGAAATATGAAACTAACCCATTACTTAAGGAGAAGAACAAACAAGAAACTCCAAGGACACTCTTTTAAATCGATATATTGCAAATCCTGGGTACATAATATTTGGGGAATAGGTTTAGCTACGGCGTAGCAGTAACTACTCGTACCTACTATTTTGTGCTACGCCGTAGTTACGCTACGGGATTAAGAAAATCATAATTATCTCTTTTATGCCTTTTTTTTGGGTGGGAAATCATCAAATGACTTCTCCCGCTCTGGGTGGAGCGGGCGGGCGTGTCAGACTTTTACTGACTAAAACCCGGGTGGGCTTTGTCCTTTGTTCCTTCAGTTGCCTATGCCAGGGCCGCGGTTATCTCTTTCGAATTTCCCGCGACCCTGAGGCGATCTCTTTTATGCCTGGATATATGATTTTGATATGACATAACTGAACGCAATTATGTGTCATGAATTGTTTTTCATTATTGCGATTATATTACTTAAGTATAGATGTTCTGTGCAAGTAAGAAATAGGTATGAAGTAGGCATCTGAAGTAACACACAATAAAAAATAAAAATTAAGTCCTCCAGGCCGAATTCCGGCCACTGTAGATTTGTAGACCAGTACCAGCTAACTTGTTGACAGGCCTACAATGTTGACAGGCCTACAATGTCTTCGCACACCTATTAACACATTGTAACCGCAAATTATTTTTGAAGGAGTAACCGTGGATTTTCTTGCCTCTCGGCTCTTCTCCATAGGAAACGACCAATTGGAATAGTGCACCTAGCTTCTGACGTTTTATAAGTGCCCATGTGAAATAAAATATTTCGATTTGATTCGATTTGAATCTACGCGGGAGCTATTACACGGCACAAACGTGTGCGCAGACACAGGTGGACTCTTCCCTAACTCTCCTAGTCAGACACACAATAACTGCAGATCTACACATCTAGACATTATTTTCTACCTTCAACGGGACCGCTCGACTCCTCACACAACGCTATCAATTCGCTATGCAGCACACTGGAGCTACCGATGCACTCAATGATCCGCAGCAAATGCTGTTGATTTATTGCTGACGATTCTTTTTCCAAGCGACAGCTCTTTTGTAACACTGTGCCTTTGTTTAAACGAAAGATGGCGCTGATTTGCTATAAGAGGCTGACAAGAGCTAAAGCGCGGTCACTGTCAGACTGCATAGAAAAGAAAGAGAAGCGCGATGACACAATGCTGGTATTTTACTATTCCAAAAAAATGAAGCAATTATCTATTTATAATAAATTCTATTGACTGAAAAAAAAACATTGTTACGTTAATATGTTGCTTGTAGAATAATCTGACAAAAAATCAGAATGATTGCATGTATATTATTTATTAGTAGTGTCTAATTTGTATGGTTTTTATCGTTAAAATAAATTTTGAGGTACCTTCGTGATTGTTTTCAATCGTATCGTTGTGTTTTGTTTTCAGCACACTATCTAGCATATATCCTGAAGAATACCATATATTTTCTGATTTTGTTTAATGCAGTGGATCATATATTTTTATTCATTATAAAACTTGCGTTTAAGTCCTCAGTCCCCTTAATTGTTGATATTTTTCTTTTGGGAGAAGGTAGGTCTAATGCGTAATTACGTATAGTTTTCAGTATGCCAGAGTTTCATAGATGCATTCTTTATGGTCTTGATATTGATCATTTTTTGAATTAAGACCAGACATCAAGAGGGCCACTGAATTCAAATATTTATTTATTAAGTCTTTATGCATAAGTAAAAAAATACTGTACAAAGGCGGACTTAATGTCTGACTTTGTGCCTGATTTCTACCAGTCAACCTTATAATGAAAAATAATAAAAAACTGGAGTGATTACAGTTAAGAAACAAAAGCTTACGTAAACTAGGTATATATGCAAAGGGTTCAAAGGGCAATGTGAAATAATAGGTATTGAATTAAGTTAGTATTTGGCGCAGGTAGGACACCCGAATAGGAGAAAAACCATCACTATACCGATAGTAACTTATTTAGACGGTTGCTTACATAACGGACTGATTAGCACTAACCAGTAATCGTAGAGCTTAACAAGTGAAACACAAAAACTTGTCATTTCGGAACGTTTTTTTCCAAAGTGTTCACTAATTTAGAAACTAAACACGATCCCCATAAAACTTTACATAACTCATTCCGAAATCAGCAACACATTCTCAATTAGTCACGCAACCGCTACTTGGGTGTCTTACTTAATGAATTTCATGCGACTAATCAGCATTACAGTTTTTGTAGATTTTTGTCCAGAGCGCGCGCGTTCCGCCCCATTGTGCGACGTTTACGACTTTTCTTTGACACATTGAAAGCATAATTGGCGTGGAGCACGTTAGTGCGCTGTGTGCCATCATCAGTAGCTTTTGTACACTGTATGGTAGCTGATGGTAGCTGATGGAGTCGGTGGGTGGGTATTGTAGTAGGAGAAATCGAAGCTTTAAGTTTCCTTTGTCTATGAAACTTTTGTTAGAAAAAGTCGTAATTAAAATATTTCATGCTCCTGTACAAAGCATTCGGTGCAGGGAATATCGATTTAATGCATTTTCATTGTTTATTGTTATGTAGCTATTCGAATTGCTTAGTAGCTTATAAATTTAAGGCAAAGCGTGTCTTAACCACAGAAGCCATTAGCAAAAACAGTATTTTCCGTGTAAAGTTAAATAAAAAAAACCGACCAAGTGCAAGTCGGTCTCGCTCATGAAGGATTCCATACCACCGTACAATAGTTAGCACTACAAATAAAAAAAACACCTATCTTCATTTGTAGCTAAAGTGTTTTTTTTTTTCATTTGCAGCTTTATTAATTTTATTAAAATATAAATTTCCTCTTTAAGTTTTAGCTATACTAGGTACTATTTGTTGCTATAGCGGCAATAGAAATACATACTCTGCAAATTTTTCAACTGTCTACCTATTACGGTTCATGAGATACAGCCCGCTAACAGTCAGACAGACGGACAGACGAACAGCGGGGGCTTAGTAATAGGGTTCCTGTGGCACCCTTTGGAACATTTAAAACTATAAAAGTCGATTTGCAAACATAGTTTAATTATCTTTATCACTAATTGAGTTAAAATTAAATATAGTGGAATAACTTTAACCTATAACTCACATTTGATCACTTTACTCATAGACTTTCATTTTTGCAACAACCTTAAAATTGTATTGTAAGTCTCATCAAACAAGTTCAAGCACCTCATTAGTAATTAGCGTCAATTTGCACACAGCCTCTGGTACATCAAGCACGCCACTATTCACCAGCCACTGGCCAACTAGCCCCATAACTCAACACTTACCTGTTCTAACCACGCCCGAAGCAACTACCTGCCTATTTTTACACACATTATAATTTCCAATTTAATCTGCATACGCAGATGCGAAAACAAATCAGCAAAAAAAGGTCTCCGTGATTTACGTTGCCCCCTGCCTGCTCGCGTAACGAGGTTCGAACATTGTGCAAGACATTGGTACTTTTGGCCCTTTCGGGGCACTGTTCGGGTGCATTGCTCTGTTTCCGGAACTCTGCGAGCATTGAATCGTTCGTGGAACATGTATTGTCTATGACAGGCTTTGAGTCCTGATTGATGGATGAAAGGTGTGAGCTTCTAACTGAAGTGGTAACTAACTGTTTGTTGTCAAAAGTTTTACGCGAAACTGGGTATTTGAAAGTGTTTGTTGTTTGCAGTTCCGAATGATTCTTTATCTTTGCGTTTGCTTTTACTGTTAGTAGATCAATTGATTTGCGGATAGGAACTTGTTCTGTGCATATTTGCAGGCGTGTAACTTGTAGCTTCCTACGTGATCAGCCTGAAGCTATTGAATCCAGAGCGCCACTAACCACGGAAAAGAGAAAAGTTACTGTCTCTGCATTATAAAGTTCCTGCTTGCCAATACTTATAATAAATCACGTCTTAATGTCGTGCTTAAAAGCTTCTGTTGTTTTAGAAGCTCTTATCTAAACGACTATTAATGCACATGGCGACTTTACACAAATGCATTGTCTACACATCCCAATGCCCCGTTTCATCATTGATTAATGGGAAACCCCATGAACGGAAGCCAAAATACTCGAAAAAGTCAACATTGCAACCATTATATAATTACTTGTGACTTTGTCGGCGGTTCTAGGAAGAGATATCACATGCACCGGCCGCTGTGAGTCTGCGACGGCCATACATTAGGCATGCGCAGACGCCGCCTTTAAGAAAAAATCTGCCGATAGTTAGCCATGCACGCTGAACGGCATCACGAACAAAAATAATAAAAACATCACAGTCAAAATATATGTTGGCGTTATTGAAAAAAATTGTAAAAGAGATGTTGACTTTGTCTACTTTGTGACGCACCGCGGACCACTGTCCACTTTCTTTGGATACTAATTTCATGTTTAGTGAAATGGATTAGGGTTTATTTTACGTTGACAAGACCGGGGCGTCAAATATTTTTTCCTGTTGGATTCGAGAAAGGGCGTGGCCGGTCCCGAATGGAAACATTTGCCAATATTATCGTGAAAGGTCTGAACAGATGAAATAATTTATTTCTCTCTGTCGCTTTGTGTCCAAAACTTTGTGCCTTTGTGATATTTTTTGCGTCGGCCGCTTTGCGCAGTGTGGTACCGACATCTCATTTATCCCTTTAACAAAAAGGAGACCGACTTTTTTGGAATTTTAAGATACGAAATCGATCTTATTAGTGTCGGACGGAGAATATTTTTGATTCTTACTTTTTGTGGACTTGCATCGTTTGGTGATTGGTGACCGTTTGACGTATTCAGTGGATGCGTGTTTACAACAAAGGCATTAAAGTGTCGGTAAGTGATCCGTCGGTTTTGTGCAAGCCGACAGTCGCTATAATGATTTAACTTAAATAAATCTTTGGACTTTGAATAGATTATTATTGCTCTTGCATTATATTAGTTTTGATGTCCGTTACGGTTCTTAAATACTAATTTCAGGATTAGTTAAGGAAGTTTGGGTGATGATCTAATGTAAGCTATAACCATAATATGTAGATACTACATACTTTGTGTTAAGGCTCCCATAAACAGGCGCGACACAAAGGCACCGCTAGTCTTCGCTCATCTTCGTTCTTTTGTGTCACGCTGTCGCGCCGCGTATGTGTGTACGAGCCTTTAGTTGGCGGTAGGTACGAAGTCATATTTCCTGAATCGTAAAATATGTATAAAACGACAATCCAAGTAGACAAACATTGTTGTTTAGATAAAGAAAAAAAAAAACTCTATAAAAAAACACCGTGACTAATCAGAGCAAAATGGGGTGTTACTGACGGAAAACCTTTGTAAAAAACTTTTTAACGAAAAAAGAATTTATTCAAGAAATAAAATTTCAAAATTAAACCCCAGAAGCCATTTGTAAAATGCAAACTAATGAAGTAAACATTAGCTGGTCTCCTCAGGGATTCTCACAAGTTGTTGAAATCTCCAGAGATTTCACCATTTGTCAACATCTTATAACGAGTTGGAATTCTGCAAATCATTTTGTTTTAAAGCAGTAGCGATGACAGTAAACAAAAAGTTTTTTGTACACACCTTTTGGGATTCTTAGCAGTGGGCAGTTTATACGCAGCCTATGCGAGCGTAGGTTGTATTTTTTGGTAGGTATATTATTAAAGCAATCTTACTGTAAAATAGCTTATAGCCTATAATGTTCCCACTGCTGGGATACAGGCGTCCTCTCTGTGAGAGGGAGTGGGCCGTAATCCGCGGGCCCAGAGCGGGTTGGTAGATGTTACATGTCTTCGAATTTTAGGTTCTAAGATATGCCGGTTTCCTCACGATGTTTTCCTTCACCGTTTTGAGAGCAGTGGTGATGAAATTATTTATACAAAAGTAAAGCGCCTGTCTGGGGTTGAACACACCACTGCTCACTGGGCCACCACTGCTCTTGAGTATTTGCAAAAATAGCTTTTAAATTGTCTATATAAAAATAGCTTATAACTTCTTCATGGGGGAAGCGCTAGGTTGCCCGTGAAATTCGAGTTGTCAGTGTCAGATTGTATGTTGAACAAATTATGATTCGCGACCATAACAAGTATGTATTCACAGAATTGTATTGTAATTGTTCAGACCCTCGTTACCAAGCCCAGTCTATTGGAGTCGTCAAAACGAATCATAATTATGAGTCCAAACTCGAGCCGTTTACCAGTAGCCACTGAAGAGTTCCATTATTCCCCTCCTGACTCCATTATCAGATCAGCTCCAAGATACCAAATTAGAGAATTGTCATCCAAATTACATACACATACAAAGTTTCATTTTGATACGACAGTTAAAAGTAGGTTAAAATTGACTTCTAAGATTTTATTACATTGTTTGTTAGCAGTTACAAATGAAGTTAATAAACGTGTTTCAATTTTTCTTATTATATAAAACTGTTAACGGAAAGAAGGAGCCCGGATCTCACAACGCAGGGAAACAAATTAATTCTCAGTCTATTCTTATTCTACTACGCTAGCACTTGCATTTCTTTCAATTTGTAATACTGGTTTACGCGTAATTTGATATTATGTACCAGAATGTCTTTCAAAACCCACAACATTATGGCTGTATTGTTTAACAATAATGTGACATTAGTGGCCAAAATGTTTTGTCTGTTCCACGCATAAAAAAATTAAAATGCGATTACAGCCGCAAAGTTACGCCAATAATGAGCTTTTTCCAAATTTCTTTAGCCACTGATCACACCACAAACGCCCCACTGTGCACCACGGAGCGCTCTGCTCACAACGAACTCCTTTCATTTGTTTCAATGGAAACTCTCATTACCACAGAACACCGTGGCTTCGTCATTGCATCCAAACCAACATTTCAATGACATTTAACACACCATCATTGGTTTACAACCACATAGTCGCACAGTGTGACGAATGCTTCACATGGGGTCCCAACAAAACCCCAAAACCACGAAAACTGTAAACAATCGACTTATTTATTGTTTTACAGCGGCCATATAACTTCGTCACTAAAGAATAAGAGGCCAATAAGTTGTGAAATGCACCCGCAATAAAACCATCATGGACAGTGGGTCGGTCGAGGTGACGCTGGACAAAAAAGCGCAATGTGCGGTTTGAATAGATTCGGCACGCTCGGAGCGAAGCGAGTGCATGAATCGGCTTTACACGCGTGATGAATATGCGGAAGTCACATTTAAATCCCTTACAACTTAATAATAACGATAAACAGCGGTCCCCTGTTTAAACGAATGTTTCGCAACATTAGCCGGCCATTTCGCGAAAGCTGCGCAAACGCAGTCTGATTGTACAAACATTAGAATGAATGTGTTTGTCAAACTTATTTGTTGACTATGATAGATTGACTGGCTTGGATTTGTTCGTAAACTCGTTGAATTGAAAAGCTTGTTGACTTATAGATTTTGAGATTGGAAATACAAAAAAGAGATATAATGTCTATATATAAAACTGACAGAAGGCTTATGTCGACAAAAATAAACAAAACGTTACTGTCAAAGATTTACATAAACTGCGACAACTTAATAAACCACGTAAGAGTAGAAAAATCTTGTCGGTGCTATTAGATCCCAAGTGATAGAGACACACTAAATATTGCTGTATGGTTAATAATCTTAAATTGCAGTAGGAACTAATATAGCATAATATAATAAAAAGGTAGGCTCTGACAACGCCGCGGCGCGGTGCGGGCATCACTTCATCTCTATGGTATTTTTTTTCATTCCACATTATCCGGCAAAGTTGAACTCGTACCTGAATCACGTACTTTCACCTCCAAAAGCTACGTTCACGCACATGTTCTTTTTTTCTCTGAAGATTTATGACATGCAAACAATAAAACTTTAACGCAGATGTCATCCGTTGATTATTAATAATGGTAACGCCGACGTTTACCACAGCAACCGCTATGCAATAATAAACACATCTATGTGATAAATGATAATATTTTATGGCGTTCGCCCTCGATATGAGACGCTTGCATCTCCATTTTCAGTTCATAACATTGCCACTCGAAATTAAATCCTATAACCTCTTTGTTAAAGTTGATTTCGCTAGTGTCTTTGTGAGTTGGCCTGAATTGAACATGGGGTGTATAATTCGCATTGATGTTGTTCAATCGCACGTAGCAAATTTTCGATATTCGCTTGAATCATTAGCGGTACGTTTTGTCCAGACGCGGCACCGCTCGGCACACTGTGCGGCCTACGCGCACGTTTGAGGCCTTTTTCAAAACTCACTCATGTGTGGACCTGGTTTATTTGAATCATGAAGAATAGGTTATACGTTGTTGGTATTAAATCTGGTATTTTTCTATAGAAAATATTGTTAAAAAGATGTAAGTATTTTTTTTAGATAACTGTTAACAAAACCCGCATTCACAGATCTACCTGAGTCTATTTGTCATAAAAGTAACAGAACAAAAAGTTATGGTAAAAAAGCATCTTGAAAAAGATCAAGTTGCAACTTCGTAAATACTATTATTGGCTGTTGGCTTAAAATCATAAATAGATTCCGGCTTTTATTCACTTTAGTAGATAAAGTTAAACAGTGTAAGTCAATAAAAATAGTCCTTTAATTTTTAGTAACAGGTTGAAATATTAAGTTAACTTCCTCTTCTGTCAAAACAAGTTTAAGACTTCAAAGATAGGGTAACTAAACCATATTACGAAAAACCCAAACGTAAAATAGGCTGTGTAACACCAACATAAATCTCGATTGATTTGTAAAACCTTGTTCCCATATGTCCTGTGAATTGTAAACACGATCACGCTGTTTTAAACGTCACCACGTTAAGCACAAAATTACATTTAAACTATAAATGTCTTCAATCTTATTGTGGAAAAAATAGGGCTGAAAATCGTATGACAAGGTGTAAATGTTATGTTGGTGGTCGAACCGCACAGTGGGTTGAATAAAAGGACCCTTATTGAACACAATCGTGCCTAATATTTGTAGATAATATTGTTACAACACTAGGGAGAATTGTGCTCATTTTATATAGGGCGGTGTCAATAAACATCTGCACATATGGGGCAATGGGGTGCAAACTACACAGGGAATATTCTGACGGGATTATTGAATTTGTGCCCGCAAATTGATCAAGGCTTATTTCCTAGAACTGGTCGGGGTAAAGGATAGTTCGATAAAATAAATGTAAATATTTTTCAAGCAAGAGTCACTTTTTTGACAATCCCAACGACCAAACTTAATAGTTGAGAAAAGTCATGACCTAAAATAGTAAATGATGACTTTCACTGGGTACGTACGATGGAGCGGCCAAGTCAAAAAGATTAAGCTAAAGACATTTTTTTGACACAAAAATGAAATGTGAAAACTTTTTGAATTGCCTTTAAGTACCGTAACACATCACGTTGTATGACACTGTTATTTTAGTAAATCGTAAATCGTGGGCCACCCCAGAGCAAACTCAGCTAATCTTTTGGTAAAACAGCGGATTTTGTTCATCTCCATCCAAGTTGAAACATGGTGCTTTCAAAACAGCGGCATCGACAAAGTGAGTGTTTGAGACGCCGACGCAAAAAATGCCGATTAGTTTGTTTATAAGCATCTTTGTAATAACGCATCTTGTTTGTGATATAGGTGCAATGAAGTGTGCTAACTTTTCCATTAGCATTGTTGCAGAAATGTTTCGAATTTTGTTATTAAGTTACGAAGACACTTAAAAAAAACCAAATAAGTAATTTGGTAATTGTTTTCTTTTTCCAGAATGTAACTTAAGTTTGAGCATTGTGCACATTTTAATCAAACTTTTAAAACTGAGATCATATTACCCAGAGACATACATTGAACTAATAAATTATCAAATAAACCCACATTCTACAAAAAATGTGTGGTCCTCAGAATTTCATCTTTGAGAGGAGGATAGGTGTACACTTAACCCTCGGCTACCATCTTACGCAAATATCGTATAGCTCACAAAAAATAGACTCATCAATTTGGGGTAAAAACACCAATTAACCGCCATCAATAAGGGATAAACATGGGGCGATGATTGGCACCGTGTTTTGGTAAAAATCGGTTAGCTAAAAAATGGGACCGCCACCCACGCGAGCACCTATGACAGATAAAATGGAAACCAGAAAGTTGAGTGGGTTCCGTTTATAACATGAATAAATAATAACTAGGTAACGCGAATCTGAAATAAGAATATCTTGGCAAGAAAAAAATCTGTTTTCTAGAAGAGCGGTGATCGCCTCTTGTAATGTCCAAATACAGAACGTTTTTCGACACCTCAACGTCAAATACTGATGAAAATGACAGATTTTTGTGTCGTCCGTTATGAATTTGACGGAAACGGTCTTCTAGGAAACTGTAGCTTTAGAACTAAAGAAATACAGATGAGCTTGCGTGAGATTTAACACAAAAAACACACAATTTGAGCACAGAATTCTTATCAGCGTATCGATGGCAAAAAGTTCAAATATGTATGACCTAAAATACCTACAGCTATTTAGCAAGATTGTATCAAGTATTGGACACAATTGCACAACTTTTATATTCTGAATCCGAGGCATTGGCTACTTTGTATGTGTGTAATTTATGTCATTTTTTTGTAATGTGTGTTTTGTTTGTGCAGAATAATAAATTTTTCTTTCTATATCTCAAAGATCCCTAAAGGTCAAAACGTGCGTCTAAACCAGACGACACTTAGCAAAACGGCCCGACCACGTTATCTGCCGCCATTCCACGACCTGGGTGGTGGTGCTGCTGCTCGAGTGGCACCACCACTCACAAGTACGGTTGTAAATCATGAGATGGTTAGATAGTTATGTTATTTGGTCCTGTGCACCATTGTTTTACTCGTAATTTGAGATGGTTGTAGAGTAATGTGTTTGCAAATTCTTTGGCAATCGATTCAAGAATAATGAACCAGCCAGTGATCCTCATTGCATAACTGAAATTTGTATTTATTTATGGACTTGAACTGGGCTGTTAAGATCTCTTTTATTAGTTAACACGTTTAATGTTCCACATGAAGTTCTCTTTTAGATTTATAAGTTTGCTTTTGACTGTTAGGAGAAAGCATATATTTTTGCTAATATTTTATAGACTTTCGGTCTGTGAGACCGTGCGCGGGTTTAAGTGTCGCGAAATTTGTCGCGGGTATAGGAAGCTTAATTACTCTTCTCAATGACAAAATTGCTGGTAATGTCTTATGGCTTGACTTATCTACCACCTTCCTTTGAACACAAGTGTGTTATTGAATGCACGTAACATGGAAAATACATAATTGGCAAAAAAATACGACCATCTTTCTCTCTTCAGTAACTACTTTTCTCCATTTTATTACCATGCCCAAACACCACTAAAATTATCGAGACAAAGTCAAGATCGGAACAAACGACCTATCCACTTCCCCACCTCGTTCTGACACATCAAAAACATGTGTTTGACAAATATAATAAATAGAAAAGACACGTGTTAATATTTTCGTGTCATTTGTCACCGCCACTTTGATCCTGGGACCTCCCGCACCGGCTGGAGGGAAATATTTGGAGCCATTTGTCCTCTGATCACTCTCCGTGCTAATGAGGGTAGATCATCGTTTGAGGTAGTATATCATGTTAATTATTTCGTGATTGGTTTGACAGATCTGTTGAATTAGTGATGGTTCGTCTGTTGTTATTAAGCAGATGAGACTTTTCTTTTATTGGGGTGACCTTTGATGTGTTTCTAAAGACTTGACTTACTGATTACAGGTGTTGTACTATCACAGTATATTGCATCTGTAAGCGGGCACACCCTTTATGCCTGGAGGATTTTATTTAGGTTTAAAGTTCTGTTTACGTTTTTGTTATTCCTGTCTGCTTGAGTGTATTTTTCAATGTTCTTGTTGGTATATTGGCGTGTGCTAGCTGATATATGGCAAATCAATTAATTTAATGTCTTGTGTTTCGTATATAATCAAGTTCTTATTACTAAACAGACAGCTGTGCTGCTGGGGGGTTTGTTGCACCACTTCTTCCCAGCTAAAACACTAGGAAGTGGTGAAGGGCGGGCGTGCTGAGGGACTGTCTTATGTAATTTTGACGTTCACTATGTGCTGATTCTCAGCCTAGTTTGAAAAGCTTTTGATTTTTTATTATTTTTTATTTTAACCTCAATCATAATGATTTAAAGCGCAGTTTAAAGGTCTAAAGATCGTTGTGTATATGTTTGTCCGGGAAACTCATACAACCAAGTCAGGTCCTATTTCCCAGACTAGACTTGTTCAGAAGTCGAGAAAATGCTAGGAAGGGTAAGATTTGTCTTCCATTATTTTAAGGTATGTTTTTCAAAGACAAAACTATCAAAATTCAGGCGCTTTCAGTGTTAGTTAAATAAAATAATTTCGTAAATACAACCGTTTCGTATTTAATTTAGTTTCTTTAAAGTAAAAACCATTTACTTTCCTTATTTCTATCATAATCAGTTTTCACTCGGAAGTGCCACTACGGCTCGCGCACTAATTACCCAGAGCTGCGCACGCGCATCGAGCAAACGATCCTGTCTCCACCGAACGCACGCTACACCACAGTTGTTCACAGGAATGTTGATTGTCTTTGTCTAAGAAATAGATGGCTATTCTTAGGAATGAAAGATATCCAAAAGTAACCAGCCATATCAATTCTTGCAAGTGATCATTTATAATTGTGATACTGTGAGTAATTTTGGTATTTCGATATTTTTTGTAATGGATTTGTTGCATAATGCGAACCAAAATAAATTAGAACGTAGAAGACCTTTTTTATTTTGTATTGGCATCTTATTACATATCATTCTCTTTCGCTCAAGTTTTAAAAATATGATGTCATACCTATTTCCGAATCTAGAGTTTTGCTAAAATACTCCACAGCATATTATTGTGCCGCATTTACATAATAAAAAGATAAAACTTTTTGCACATTTACATAATATTATCCCTCTAAAATTAAAGTTAACGTTACCAACAGTTTCTTAAAACAGCTGCTTACAAACTTCACTCAAAAACCCACCTAATCATTAACAAAAACTTCACACACCAGACTTTTCCACTAAAACAATATCGGTATCAGGTGGTCCTCAAAGCAAGAAGGAACCAATTGGGCGCAATTCCTCCGAGCTGGCGGAGCGTTCACCGACTCATTAGTGAAGTGGTAACTATGAGGGCGATGTAGCTATGTGTCAAGAATGTGGCCAAACTGTCGCTTGGTGGTGGGCGGCAAGAAGACAAGTCGTAGTAGGTGGGAATTTTAGCAAATAGTCGTTAATTTCTTGTAAAATAAGAGGTTCAGCAAAAAGTATGTAAGTGTGTAGTATGTAAGACTATTGTGAGGTACATATTTTTTGTCGAATTCATATCCGAGTGTCTACTATGTCCATGACTGCAGTTTGGCGTAATTGTAAATCGATCAAACGTTTATTAGCAAGAAATAAATTTTGGTAAAGGTGAGATCTAATGAACTTTATTAGAAAGATTTAGGTTGTCAAATAAAGGTAAACAATCTTGATGTGTCTTTTAAATCATTCACTCAGTTTAAAAATAAAATGCTATTAAAAACCAATGTAAATACAAGAATAATGATTACTAAATCAATTGAACCATTCGTTTAAGCAGTAGTTTATTTGTTTAAGATGTGCTTAATATGTGTTTTGGAAAAAGTCACATCAAGATTGTTTACCTTTATTTAACTACCTAAACCTTTCTAGTATATGTGTTTTTGTATTCTGCCTACAAGCTAGCGTGCAAATTTTTATTAAGTTTACATACATTCTTAATACATTACTATTATTATTAGGTAAATATATAAGTTCATAATAAGTTTGTATATTTGGTCACACCAAGAATTAAGACCAATTTTTTGGCTTAGAAAAGTACCTTTGCCAATATCTCTGTGGATGTGTGTTACATAATATTTTAAAATATTTATCCAGGTTCCCCCATATAACGCACAGTGTAAAATTTAAGCAATACTCAAAACACCAAAAAATACATTCAAAACTTTAATTGACTTGTAGTTACATAATTCTCATTACTAACTAAAGATTTAAGACGGGACCTCCTTGCTCCAATACTTTCGGAACTTAATTATCTAATATGGTAACCCTGGGTGGGAGACGCATTCCTCACGAGGCTGCGAATAATAAATATCAGAGATGAGACGAACCGCCATGAGGGGTGGAGGAAGAATGTCACAGTTCACACCGGTAACTGTGAAGGAGTTTTTGTTCAATAATGATACTACTAATTGGGGATTGACTAACACAGGAGCTGTATCCGAAATTCATTGATATGGTTAATAGCAACAATTTCTAGGTAGACCCGGGTGAGACTATTTTTATCTGTTAATTTATTTAAGGTAGGTAAGGTAACGTGAAAAGAGATTAGAAACACTTTTCTCAAATGGATGTTTTTATGTAAAAGTAATAAATATAAAATAAAAATAAAATTATAAAACAGCCATTCGGTAAAAACACAATCGGTTATCACGTGTTTTGGAACAACGAAGAAACACACAGGAATTATGAAGCAGTAAACATCTTAAACGATACATTTACTGAAATAAAAGTATTGTTGCTGAAAAGAGCAAGACGTCGTTTTATCTTTTGGAGACATTTGTCTACCTACCTTAAAAAAAAGTAAAGATATCACACATCCCCAAACGAGATGGCAAGTGCCTCCAATCCGAAGACGACAACTGAAGGGGACCAGACCACAGTTCTGCGGGGTATCAGCACATTTTGATAGGCTCGATGACAGCCGGGGCTGCGACAAAGTGACGAAGTAATTAAAGTCTCGTCGTGGGTGGCCAGTTGGCAACCCAATTAGGAGATGTCGTCAAGGGTTGTCAGGGAAAGAGGGAAGGGATGGCGACTTTATACTTTTCTGTTGCAAAATATATGTGTAGGTATTGTGTAAGAGTTAGTTTGTCAAGTACCAACTGGTTAGTCTTTTGTTGTGCAATTGAATGTCTCTTCCAAATTCTCAATGTAACATGATTTCTATTTCAATTTTAAAGATTGCATTATATCTCATTTTTTGTATCTAAAAACAAATAAAAAAGAAAGAAAGTAAGAAAATATTCACAAAAAAACAAAAAAGAGAAGAAGTTTGTTCAGCATAAACCAATGTTACACAGGACGTCATAAGGATGTTATTGATTTTATCGTGTGTGTACCTACCAACAGTATCATGTTTTCCACTCACAAATGTATTTTTTCCGAACAATTGGGTCAAGTTCTCTCCTGATATCGTCATGATTATCCCAAAGATTACGTAGTTTACCTATAATTACTTCTTAAGTGTTCCTTTATGTCATATTATCTGCGGTAATCTCAAACTGGAGAGGCTCTCCGTCTCAGTCAACACTCCTTTGAGGGTCAGTGAGGGGTGAAAACGGACACCATCCCTCTTCCAGAGATAACAGTGGGCTGCACAGGCCACGCTACGTTACACATTGTTTATTTTACTATCTTTTTGAATCTGTGCCTTATTTGTGAAATGTAATGGAGTGGGTAAGTTGTTTTTTGTTGAAAGAGATAGTTTGTTTTCAAATAGAGACTTTGCTTGTATAGAAAGAAAAACGCTAGTAAAAAAAGTAAAAAAGTTTATTACCCAGCAATTAAATAAATATGCGGATTTAGTTAGTTGGATCGAAGCTTGTAGGGAAAATGTTTAAAGTAATAGCAAAGCATCTACATTATTGGGTATTAATAGTGTTCACATTTTGGGTCGAAAGCCTGTCGGGATCGTTTTAAACAGGCAAGTTATCTTTAACAACATTCACAGATATAATTGCAAATCAGTCTGCAAAACAAAAATGAAAAGAAATCGGGCTCCATTTATGAGCTGTTGGTTAAATCTCAAGACGTTTCATAAAGTTTGTATCGCGTGAACTCGCGGCGCCCTCCTCATGATCTCGCCTCATTCAGAAGAATCAGAGGGATCTCCTAATTGATACGATCCTCACAAGTAAGGCACAAGGGCGCCTGACTCAGAGGGCTCAGGTGTCGGCGATATTATGCCAATTCTCAGAGGCTCGTCTTAAATATTGTGCCAATTTTATACGAGATATTTTTGAAGGAGAGGTTCCATTTCAATGGAGTTTATTTGTATTCATTTTGAAGGGGATACCCTTGACATGATATTTTTGACACAGATGTGACGTCTTTCGTCCACTAACAATAAAATTCTATCAATGAATCAGAGGAGGATTTTTTTGTATTTCGTGCATGAAAATAATAAGTACCGTAGGTACATAGGTAACTAAAAACCTAATTTGTTGGAGAAAATGCTTCATCTAACTAGATAGTAAACTTTGAAATACTATTTTACTGTAACGTTACGTTACAAATTGTGTCTCAACAGACCCAACTTTCTATTTAGGTTGAGTGTTAGAAACAATGGTTCCAGATCTGTTTTTAAAAGGACAACGATGTTAAGTAGTCCACAGGCTTAAAGAGTGAAACTAAAACAATTAATTGCCGTTATTGGTTCAGTAATAAAACGAAAGCAAAAGTAAAAAAGGAAAAATAAATGGCATTTTTGAAGGGCTTATTAAATCAAATCAAATAATTCTTTATTGACATTATGTTACAGAAAGTTGTTTCTAACTCCTGAACTAGGTGTACCTGTATGTCAGGAGTCAGCACCGTCTCCCATTTTATTTGGCTTAGATACTAATGTCAACATAGAAATATACAAACTTATGTGCTACAAAATAATAAAAAATAAAAGAAGTGAAACCAAAATACTCAAATAAAAATAAGAAACAATAACAGAAATTAAAAGTATGAAAATAGATGAAAAAGTTAACAGCAAAAAAAAACTTTATTCTTGAAATATTAGGTATTTCGTGCTGTGTGTGTAGGTGTGTACGTGTTCGTGAGTGTGGAGTTCGTGTTTGTGTATGAGTAGGTGTATGAAAGAAAGGGATGTTCTATGTATGTGCTCCGCTGTAGAATAAGATTTATAATTTATAACTTAATAAGTTGTGTATGTTGCTAGGTTAAAATTGTAACAGTCGTTACGTGTCGTCAGAAGCCCGAAGGTCTGACAACCAGTCTTACCAAGTAAGACAGTCGCTCCATGTAAAATAATGGTATTCAGATGCATCCGGTTGGACTAGAAGCCAATCACAACGTAGTTGCGAAAATGTTACGCAATTAATGATTCAATAGGAACAATAAACAGCTACAATATAATGATTATGATGATGTTGGCGTAGTCACAGATACTTTAATTGCGCAAGATACTTATTACAGACGGAGAAGAAGATAGAAGCTTATCACATTATTTCTCGCGCACTTTTTTAACACAAATTCATCATAGGGACATTTTTTTTAAATTTTTTGCTAAAAAAAATGTTGTTTCCAAATATTGCAAACGATAATATAGCTTTAAAAGCTACAAAAATTGCCAAGTTATAAAAGTTTTAAAATAAGTGTTAGAATTATACGAACATATTTATTATTAGTCCTCATCTTTATTAAAACAAAAACCAATAAAATACCACGTCATAAAATAAAGCTGCGTTCAAACGACTATTTAAAAGCGAATGTTTCAAAACCGTTCCGCCATTGATTGTGAAGTGTTGTCAGATGCACAGGCGCCGCCGCCGCGGCGCATGACATGCATGTGTATGTATCGTGTCAACACGTGGTCTGTATTAGTTTTGACATTTGTAACAGTTTGGTATTGATTTTTGGTTTTTGGATAAGCGTGATTTTATTTTAACTCCTATCGACACAAACTATACGGGAACAGATCATGATGCCGTGTACAGCTAGCTGCTAGCTTGTATGACTTGACAGAATGGGCCAGAAGATACAACATATTATTATTTGGGTTGTTTCAGGCTAGATATTGAGGTAGATTTAATAGATGCGGTGAAATAGAATGTATCTAAAATATCTATGATTCAATTTAATTAAAGTGTCGAGAATTATAAAACTTTCTAACAGTCGGAAGAAAACGAAACCCATCTTTCCATGAATGTACTCCCAAATAACTTTCCAAATTAATATTCCATATTTCAATCATTTGCCAAAGTAACGATCAAATCGAATAATTTTATCACTCAATCCCAACCAACTTTTAAATAAAATATTTCATCTAAAGCACAGTTAAGTTAATAAAGCCGGTTTCAATGAAAACATTTCAATCGAGCGCAATTCGGCACGCCAATTGCGCTCGCGAGATAATCCGTCGGTGTGGACGCGGCTTAATTAACATATCGAATGTTTGTGTTTTGTCTTATTTACGCTCTGTCTTATAAATATCTTAGTTGATGGGGATCAGTTTATTTGTTTTTGAGTATTTTATTGCAACGTATATAATATGATGTTACTCTAGCACAAGATAGACAGGAGTAGAAAGAAGAAAGAAAGCCTTTTCTATGCAGTGGGACAACATAGACAAAATAGACAAATAAAATGCAAATTTTAGCTACTGGTAATTGTCACATACTTCATCGAACCTCTACTGGGTACCAAATTAATTTGAAAGAGACCCAAACAATCCTCTTATTAACTAACTGAGCCTCCTTTCGTGAACTTATAAGAGTAAAATATGGATAATTAGTTACATAAGTAACTTAGTATCTATATTTGAATTGTATCTTTTGTTCAATGTGTGCGTTTATTTTTAATAATATTTAGTTTCGTGTTTCATTAATATCTTACCTGTTGGTAAGCGATGATCATTCCTCCCACATTATTCAATTCATTATTTATTCAAACTTTGTGCACAAAAAAAAAAAATTGTGCCAAGGCGGACTCAATGCAGAAGCATTTTCAGCCCGTCAACTTTAGGGTGATGTCGAGACAAAACATGGAAGGTGCGTCAAAAGGGATAGATAACTCGAAAAATAATAAATACTTATCAAAGATATAGGTTCATACATTTAGCGAAAATAAACTTTATCAAGAGGATTAACGATTGGTAGAGGAGATATCGAATCCAAAGAATCACTTATACTCCTTCACAAACCTCCAAAGGAAAGCTGAGAATAAAAACACCCAGCAATATGCCGCAGTTTGATAAAGAAGCAACACAATAAAGCCGACGCCCTCAAAAGCGCCGAAAAATGTCAGTAACAGCCAAAATTATAGCCTTAACGTGTAACAAAGCAGTCAAGTTATAATATTATATTATTCTATGGAGCCTCTGTGACGGTTGCCTTCCATTATCTTGTCCACAACCGTGTATTTGTTTAATTAATTCCGACAATGAAATAGCTGTGTGTTTCCAAATTATTTACTCCATATTCTACAGGGAAGTCAGAAGGTTCGTGTTGAGGGATTATTTACTACGCGTTTGGCGCCATCACTAGCGTCCATCAGTTCCTGTATCGTGCAGCTGACAGGACACGCAGGACATGATATCAAGGGTCCCATCGTTTGTGGAGCAGTACCACATTTACACTGCAAAATTCTAGACGCGTAGAACTTTTTCTTCGGCTATAAAACAAAATCTGCTGTTTCCCTACGCGGTGAAAATGTATGGAACGGCATTTTTTTTAAATAACTGACGAACAATTTTAACTTAGGGTGGGTGTCTAGAATCATGTACCTACTGAAGCCATGGTATAACCGGTTGCCCCTGCCATACCGTATAATATTATGTTTTTGGTTTATCGTTTATGAATCTCCAACTGAACAGGTTTTCCTTGCTTCGGCCAACCTGGGTCCGGAGTCTGTTTAAAGACATCCAGGTTACCCAAGGCAACTCATGTCGTGTCGAACGAATGGTTTAGGTAAGGAAGCACGGTCTCGCCACAGCTTCAGTCTTTCCTTAGAACGTTCTCCAGTGAGTGGGACGACACACTTTAAAAACCTGTTTCGGCTTAAGCTTTTGTGGTACAAGGGTATTGTCGTGTAAAGGATGTTGTGTGTCGGAGACCGCTCTGCGAACTGCTGGTGGCGCTAATCCTGCAAGTGGATACAACAATTATCACGGGGTCGGTTTACCCCTTGGTAAGACTGGTTGTCAGAATTTCGGGATTCTGACTACCCGTAACGACTGCCAATGATCCACGAATGACAGCAGTGACCACCGGCTTTACGTGTTTTCCGAGGTACTTACAGTGGGGTCTTGGTATGTAAAGATGCGGTCACCCATCCACGGACCTGATCGATTGACCCGTGCGGCTCTTCTTACTTAGCCACGAGCACCTCAAATGGTTAAATTCGTGTTCTCGGCGCTTTTCTATTTGATCCCTATTGTTTGTAGTTCTGCCTTACATGATTCGCAATGACGTGAGAATAGTGTGGCTGGCTACTTTAATGCGAAGCCTTACATAAAAGCGAAATTACTATAGTTTTAACCAACCGTTATAGTTTATTGTCGTCACAATATTTCATGTCATAATCAATTCGTAACATTATATCCTCCTTTTAAACACAGAATTACCTTTCTCCACTCCAAAAAGTATATAAAACCGATGTCCTCCCCTTCTTACCCTTTGTAAAGCACAGGTGCGCAGGCGCAGTTCGAGTCACGCGAATAGTTCGGCGCTCGGCAATTATCAACAGATTACACTATTATAACGCTACCGGCTTATTAGTGCCGATGACGCGGTCATACTACATAGAGTGGCCACAGTGCAGAGGCGACACAGGAAACTCTTTTAGTTTTAGGTTGAAATGGAACCGGAAGGACAATTTTATAGAAAGAAGAAAAAAATGGAAAATAAATTTATTTGTCACAGAATCACGTGCATACAAAAAAACTCCTGTAAAAAACTATTATGGGAATGAAAAGAATCGATCTCCAGCTTAGTTTTTGGTTAGTTTTTATTTAAGATACCATCATCATTGACTATTTGCAAGATGAGAAAATATTTCACCGTAACATTCTAACAAATAATTATTTGACTTCCATTGATTAAATAGCAACACTTAACTATATCCTTTGTATGGCACCAAAATGCAGCATTGATAATGATCTGCATACAATATTATCCTCGATAAAAAAATAAAAAAAACGACAAAAATCGAAAATAGTCTTGCCTACTCCAGAAACGGCTCGGGTGGAATTTCGACTGGACAGTCACCGTGAACATGGGCGGTTGACCATAGTTGCAGTTATATAATCAAAACACTATTTTGCCCTTTGCCCTCTGGCAAAGGTAGCGAGTACTGAAGCCTACTCAGTCTTGTGCCAGATAATCGGAACTGCGTCGGTCGAAATCAGTATTTATAACTATGACAAAGCCATTTCTGAAGTAGGCAAGACAATATTCTGTCTGTTGTTGATAACAACTGTAACAATAAGTAAAGTTGACTGAATGACTGCTTTCGAGAAGACCTCCAAGAGCCAACACCTCTGTAGGCACATCTCCGCACACCTCCCGTGTCCCGAACCCCGTCATTACGCGCGGGCCGCGTGTAATACACGTATCAACTTCACACGGGCCGCACAATGGGCGCGAAACAATGGCGTTTTGTTCAATAATAACGCGGTAGTCATTCTCAAAAGTGACGGTGACGGTAGTAGGTATGGTTTTCAATGGAGTGGCGGGTTGTGGACTAAAGAAGGTGTTAACGAAGATTTTGTAGTAGGAAGTTTTGATTTGTGTCTTACATAAAGCTTCCTTTTGTCTTGGACGGCAGTGCGACAACTTGCGTCGTCCGTGAAGAATTGCGTGGAGTGAGCTGTAAGTGTCATCCCGTCTTGATCACTCCTTATCATCAATGGCACTGACAGCTCACTCCACGATTACTTCACCTAAGTTTTCACAAGGTGATGGTTACAGAATAGCACTACTGGGGCAAAGTTTTCGTTGTTTATTTGGTCAGGTCATCCAATGCCACTTTTTCAGGATCATCTGATTTCAGTTACACTTTGGATGGTTCTTTTTGAATTCTCCAATTGTACTTTTCTTGGATTATAGGACTACTCTTATCAAAACAATGTGAAAAGGCACTCAGGGCCTCCCAATAAGTCAAGTAGCTTCATTGTAACCTTTTTACTTTTAATTTCTCTGAAATCAATGGTTAATATGGTATTGTTTGAAGCTTATGAAGTTCTTATATCCTTTGTTATTATTCCAAGACGTTGAAGCCCATAATTACTAAATCAATATTTCTAAGCTAATCCTGTCGACTGTACGACTGTCATCACTTAAACCCTTTCCAAATATATCCATAATATATCTGTTTACGTGTTAAAGGATTAAAAGAAAGTGAAAACAGCGTTGACAATGTGCACAATAGCTGGTTATTATGCACAATAATAGATAATAGGCAGACCACAGGCGCGGCCCACCCGCGCGTCTCTCTATCACCGACACATCTGCCTGAAAGCGAATGTGCTGAAAAAACTATCCTTGAAGACATCAAAACTAATCGCCGACGGATTAGAGGACATGGATTTTCAATTTACGAAGCCTTAACAAACCATTCTAAACCTTAAGTTAAGACAACAGAGTCGAATGTAAAAATTAAGGACGCAAACCCGAGCAACATAATTTTGCAACTCTTGAAATCATCTATCTTTTTTATCCCAAAGACTTAAGATTCTATTTCGTCTGTATTATAAAAAGACAGTTCTTCCATCTAATGCTTGTCAATGTACGTCACATTGACAAGGCGACTGCTTATTTATTCATAGCAGATTATTCGCCAGGATTATTTGGGCATGAAAAGGACAACGTCGGCAAACACGGGCTCTCTAAGACATTATTTGGGGTCCATTTTGTGTTCCGGATGATCTCGATTCACTTAACTTTGATAATTGTTGTAATGTAAATGGTTCATGCTGATTGGTTTTGTTCTGAATAGATTTGTCGTAAGCACTTGAGATTTGAGACCACCATGAAATGTGAAAGATCTTTCAGCTGTCGGCGATACAAATGTATGAATGTGTTAATGGGACGTGTGCAGTTAATAACTTTGTAGGTGATATCTTCTGCTTGAATATCTTCAGCTGGCGTATGATGTCTTCCTAAGATTTCTTTTCATATTTTGCTTTGAGTTTTTTTCCGGGGTATTTACCGGAATAAGCTTTGTTTCATCTTAGTTTCTCTCTTCCTCTGTTATTGGTTTCGTCTTAGTTTTCCATCCAGAAACAGCAGTATCAGTAGTTCAGCTCTGCCTATATTGATAAATGACAAACAAATGATTTTATTTCTGTAAGTACAAACACTTTTACACGTCAATCACATTTTAAAAACTAGATGAGGTCAGCGTTCCCTATCTGACTACTCTGACAAGAAAGGCCGAAACAAAGTGTGAGGTTACAGTCTCTTGTAAAGTCCAGACATAATCTTGGTCTGAACATGTGAAGACAATGTTTATTGGTGTCTGCAATGGTCTTTTGAGGAAATAACCACCAAGATTGAGTGGACCTGTCCAGTCGGTGCACGCATTTGTGCAATCATGCAGCTCCACTCAGAACTTAAGGAGCTCAACGATTCGAAGAACATTCTCAAACAAAAGACATTTCGGTAGGCCGCATAAATTACTCAAACTGCCAGACCCTGATTAAAACTAACGGAATAAAAAGACAAAAAAAAACATAAAAAAAACAAAAAAGGTTGTCTTCACTTTCACAATTATTAAAATAATACTTTGCAAAGTAAATTTTCATGTCTTTGTATGTATGAAGTCCGTCAATGTCAATGTGTATATAAAAATCCTGAAATAGTCTTGGTCAGATCATTCAAAACCATGGAGACCGATGTCTGAAATGTTATTTTGAGGAAAGAACCACACATATTTAAGTGGACCTGTCCAAATTGAAAATTATCTTTCAGTTCAACTCAGAACTAAAGGAGCTTACTTATATAACATCACGGCTGTATTCCACAAAGGGTTAGGCAGATGTATATATAGTCCACCTTAATTTTGCCAGCCGCAGCTCTACATCTTTCGATATATCCCACAGATTAACTCCGCAGTACTCTTGTTTCTTTATCCCAATCGATAATCCTATTCGAGCACACGCTATTGAATGTCAGCACCATAACTTATGTTCATTTGGTATAAAAATTAAAAAGCAGTACCTACGTTCCACCGAGAGATGAAGAACGCCATTATTTATAAATAAGATTTTCACGTTTCACGGTATAATTGGAAGCGACAGTGGGTATGCGTTTAAATTTTAATAATAAGCACAATAACATATTAATTTTTCTTGTCGAATGTAACGCGAGATGATAATCTTGGGCCGTGGGTGTGTGGCGGGGACCATGATTGTGTCTGATTAGGGACGAAGTGTCTTTTAATTAAACTTGTTTGCTTTTTTTTACCCTAATCAAGGCTTTTGTGTCTTTCCGAGATTTTTGCGTTATGTTTCGTTTTTTCATACTTATAATAATTTTAATTTAATATTATTTCAAATAGAAAAATTTTATTTCTGCTGACACTCTGCACTAAATGAAGTAATTTAGATTAAAATCGGATATTTTCATACTTACTAAAATATTATGAGGTGTATCTTTACAAATCCTACATAAGTAGGTGAATTCTAATTTTTAGACAGCATTGGATTAAAAGTTAAAGCAGATTAATAAAAAGCACAAAAATGTGACAAAGCAGACTTTTATAAGTCAAATAGATTACAAAGGATAATGAGATAAATATTATTAAAGCAATACCAGTTCTTGAACCACTAAGTAGTTAAGTAGAAACGTTAATTTGTTTGAATTCTTTTGCTTTTTCATCTTGATAACCTGTGGTATTTGGATGATAAGATTATTTGGGGAATATTAAATAAATTTTGTCTACTTTTAGGTTGATCAACATCATAAGTTCATTAAATAAGCCCCCCATATCAATTAACGCCTCTGAGTAATTAATTAATAAAATCAATGTAAAACTTTTATATTTTGATGTGTATAGTTTTTCATTTTACTTTTTGCCACCGACTTCCGACTTCCGAAATTTAAAGTATTAATTTTAACTTTGTAGTGTTTTTTTTTGGATGGCGGTTTTTTTTTGTTTTGTAAAAAATATTTGTTTTTCAGTTTTTTTGTTGTGGTACATACCTCACACAAATTCATATAACACTACTTGCTATGTAAATAAGAGTGACTGAAAGTTATTATCACATCATCATCATCATTACAAAGAAAATACAGACGAATTGAGAATCACCCCCGTTTTAAGTCGGTTAAAAATGATCTGATTTTGACGATTTCAGAAAATGACAAAACACAAATGTAAGTAACTTGTTATTTTTCATAGAGCCTGCATCACCATCTCTTTAGATTAAACGTTTCCAACGGAAATATGTCAAACCATCTTTAATGACGGTTTACGTACTTTTTTATTGTAAATCAAGCAAGTATGAGGAGTGTGAGCCTCATACGTTTGAGAACGGTCTTCATCCAACCGACCGTGCTCAAATGTTTTTTCAGATTCCAATGGAATTTCTGTGGTAGAAGATCTATATAATAATTGCTGATATCGCGGCATTTATATCTGCTACTCTAGGAATTATTAAAAAGCTTACCTCTTCCTCGACCGTGACGTCGCGTGGTCACCGCGGTCGGCACATCAAAGCGGCGCGGGCGCAGGCGACACAACATGATTACGATAATCGCGCCGCGCTGTCCCCGCCTGTGTCGCTTTATATAAATTGACTGCACGCTGGACATTCACGGAACGACGGTTATGGGTTTTAAGAAATAAGAAATTCGATGTAACAGGAAAATCATGTCAATAAAACCAAAATATTAAGCGTCTGTTGGGGCAAATTACCTTCGTTACATGTCATTTTGTATGCTACTATACTAGAAAAAGACATTATACTCGTAACGAAGTAGGTTGGATTTATCATACTAGGAAATTGACAAAAGTTTAAATATCTAAGAGCGAAACAAAAGAAAGAATTATTAAAATAATTTAAAGCTTTTTCTACGAAATCACACACCACCAAGAAGTCACCACACTAGTTTTATCATACAAACAAAATCGTCATACATACTTAACATTTTATTTTGAAGCACTCTGTCGCACCATGAACAGCCCGCTTTACCAATCCATGACGCTTTTATAAAACTGTTCTTTATGCGTTTTATGGCGATTGAAATTAAGATGTTCTAATGTGAAGCTGGGCCATGGACCAGCATCGACCGGATTATCTTCATTGCACACACCTACTTAAAATGTTACCAGTTTTCAAACCGATAATTATTACACAATATAACCATCACTGCGGCGGTGTAATCAGGTATTGACTTGCAATGTTCATAGAGTTTGACGTAAAGATGACAGTTCTTTTTCCTAGTGGCGCGCCCTTGAAGTGTCACGTTATGTTTGCCAGTATTTACCTATTCCACTTCTAACCAATCGATCGTTTCCATAATGATATGTTTCTTCTGATATATTAGTCGTTGCGTGGAACTTATTATTATGTATGGTAGAATTCATTAATTATAGAATATTTGGAATAATGTGTAAGTTTTGCCGATATCTATCTGGGAACTCGATGTTGATGGAAATCTCGATTTGGTGCGATTGCCATTATTATTTTGAATTTGTTGATTGCTTGTTCATGTTTAGATAATTTTATTTAAGTCCCGATAAGGTTGGTTCTTTTTTATGGTTCCGTACCTAAAGGGTGCCAACGCGACCCTATTACTAAGCCTCCGCTGTCCGTCCGTCCGTCTTTCTGTCAGCGGGCTGTATCTGATGAACCGTAATAGGTAGACAGTTGAAATTTCACAGTGTGTATTTCAATTCCCGCTATAACAACAAATGTAACCACGTTTGGCCAGTCGGCTAAACGTTACGTTAACTGTAACGTACAGGCACTTTCGAATACAGGCACTTTCGAATTGTTAGAAAGATGAAGCTAGTTGCCTATTCCAAAGCGTTGTACCTGCAACCGTAGTAGCACCTATGGAGAAGAACGGGCAAGAAACTCCATGGACACTCTTTTTAAATATACAATTTGGTTACATCAGTCATGTTGAAATTCACGACGACGACGATGAAGAAAGACGTGCACGTTAAAAGTGTCCGTAATAAAAATAAACAAAACAATTTAGAAATTGGGCGTGGGGAGGGCAACAAATTGATGTTCCTTTTAAGGTGATATACCATAGGCAGTCTTAACCGAATACAATTAAATCCAAGTGCAATCCACACATTTCTTTTAAGCTTTTATTTTCCCAAACGCCAGATATCGTAGCTTTACGAACTAATATTGTACGCTCGACCAGTTTCCTGGTCTCTCACACTTTTTTACCAACAATGCGTCACGACACAAAAATATCGCAACGAGTCCACAATAGTGACGTGACATGCGCAGTGACACTCCGCTCACCCATCACTCGACAATAGTCGCACATCAATGACAACTAATTTCTTACGGTGCATCGCGTTTATTCAATGGGACTACTTATTATAAAAGTCTTTATCAGCCTGTATAGTGTCAAAGATCATGGACAGTCAATTTTGAATTGTTATTTCGGAGAAATAAGGTTGAGTTTTGAACTGTTTCAAAAGTGTAGGGTGACAATAATTTTGACTTCCGCACGGACAGATTTACCCACACATTAGCGGTGTAGCGAATATTCTGAATGAGATTTAAGTACATTATGTTAGGAAGGAGTTATTGCGCGCTTGATAAGGGTCGACTTGATTTTAAATGTTAATTTTTGTTTAAAAATAAATTGTATAAAGTGGTTGAGTTTGGAGTTTCATTTTCGGATCTTTTTGATGCACCCAGAGATTCTCTTTCATACCTGGTTTTTGTTATTCTTGGTTGATATGACACGTTTCAAGTGAGACATTGATATGTTTACGGAACTCGAAGTTTATACTTCTTTGACTATTATTTTACTCATGATTACTATTTATTTTAATGTTTTTAAAATTGTGCAATAACGTATACCCCCTTAACCTAAACTCTCCAAGTATCTCTTTATCAATTTAATAAATTAGGTTTAGGTAAGTACCTAATAGAACACATATAACTGGAATTAAAAGTTTCACTAACGAAAGGTAGATCGCAAAACGCTTGCGATTTGAGAGATGGGTATCATCTTAACTTCCTAACTAATATTATTATATATTATAAATGCTAAACTAAGTTTGTGTGTTTGTTATGCTTTCACGCCAAAACGGCTGAACAGATTTGGCTGAAATTTGGCACGCATATGGACCATGCCCTGGGTAAGGACATAATACTTTTCATCCTGGATCGCGCTACGAATTCGCGGGCAACAGCTAGTCTATATTTGAGTTAAAACTTTTAAGGGCCGTTATGATGATTGCAATATTTAAATTAATCGGTTCGTATCAAATTCGTTTATTAATTTTTATTGGGATAACAGCGGGCAATATCGATTGTATAGTTCAAGGTAACAATAACCACCCCGCGACAATTGCATTAAATTATGATCGTATAGGTAACTACTAGGCTTCAATTGTGAATATATAGGTAACATTTGAGGATGTTGTGCCAATTTACCTATCCGGTTTGCAAAATTAGATGGTTTTATTACTTTACTAGCACTTCGACCGCTACTTCATCTGCGTGGATTTCGAAAAAAAAAGTTGCCTATGTTCATCAGACATCATTTCGGCTTCTAATGGTAAAATAATTTTTCAAATCGGTGCAGTAGTTTCGGAGCTTAATACAAACAAACAATGAAATCTTTCCTCTTTATAATATTAGTATAGATTGGTTTTAAAAGAAAAAAAAATTGATCGATTTTATTGAAGCGATAAAAGGTTCAAATCGTTTTGTTTTATGGTCAAATCTCAGAATATTTCCACAATGTTGCCAAGAAACACTGGTCATTTGACTTCAAAGAGTAATTCTGGAACAAATATTTCTCTACCCTTATTCTCCATAATTTAAAACAATATTCAACCGAAACGTTTTCCAAAATGTCTTCCATAACATTAAATCCGTTTAAGCTCTTCTGGCTAAGCATGTGTGCAAACATTATTCGATCTACATTCGGGGCTCGGGCACAAACTAGTCGCGGCGCGTTGCTTCGCCCGACATAGGGAGAGTACAATAGGGCTAATTGTTGATGGATGATGTGCAAGTTGAAGAGGGGGCGAGAGCGATATGGTAAAAAATCCTCTTATTATATCTACGCTACGCTAAGTTAGTTTAAGCACCTACTTAAAATATTATTATTTCGCCAATTATTCTAATGTTCAGACATCATGTAATAATATTGGACACAATCGCTTCTAATTTCAGTACGCCAAAATAAATTATCTGCTTCTACAAATGTCATTTAAACTATTTTGAGGTACGTTGAACTAAAATCTTTGATTAAAAAAAAAGCGTAGGCAGGTTTCACATGCCTACGCTTTCTATAAACAATCAATGAGTAAACCAAAAACGATATTTTAGTTATCAATCGCTAATTCTACTCCCTTGCACCCTACCAGAATTCGGCTACATGATCCCTCGCGGCTCAAATAAAACATTTATAAATATTTGCTGCTTTATTATTGGCGGGTCTCTGACGTCTCAGTTGACGCGGGGTGCGCATACGCAGCTCAAATCACTATGTCCCGTACTAATGTTGTAATTTATGTCCGCTTTCGATTGATATACTTTTTACTATTATGTTTCTATTGTATTATTTTGTAAGAGAATTTAGTGCGGTACATTTTCAAAAAAGGTTTTATTAAAGGTCGTGTTTAAAAATTAAGCCGAGTCTGTAAAAAAAGTTTTGTTTTAGCAACTTCCTTATTGTTTGTATTGTGGTAAATAACAATTAACTTTCAACATTTCGGTCGTCGCTCCTTGATTGCTGCAGTTATAGCTGCTGATCCCTTAAAAGAACTACAAAATCTTCAAATTAAATTATTTCCTCGAAATAAAATTTTTTTTACTCAATATTTTTATGAGAAATAAAAAATATGAATAAGGAATTAATCTTCATAAAAATATCATCCTTAGCAAGCAGAAGTCGTTTCATCCCACACTCTCAGATCATCATCTAAATGTCTCAATCAAAACTGTTTTCGATAAAATAACTAATGAAAGGCAATCAACGAAGAATTTATGAAATGATTCCGTTGAATGTTTTAACAATCGATTTTGACAGTTTTTATCGATCAATTTAATTGAATTAATAAAATTAACGAGTTACATTTTATAGTTAGTCGATGAGATCGGTTTCGATATTTTATAGTTTGTAGTAAAGAGTTTTGACATCGATGTACCAGACAGATTTTATGATTCTCAAAACGTTCATGGTCACTGTATTTTTATAAAGAATAATATCATTTTAAATAATTTCTATATAGTAATAGCAATTTGTTGTAAATAAAAATGTAGCTATTTAAAAAAATGTATTTGGTATGTATATATGGGTAGGTATAATTCATTTGTTTTTCATAAGTGCAATTATTGGCAATATAAATCATAAAATTGACGTTCCACACTACATAAATATTCTACCTAAAACAAGTTTCAACTAAATTCAGACATATTAAAAAATGTCAAAACATATTTATAAAAAACGCCGCCGGTTTCTACATTTATTCATTAGACACGCCATGGCATTCGTTCTATAAAATTCTAAATAACCACCGTACACCATATTTTTGACGTTAGCCACGGCTATTGTTAAAAAAAAAACATTATAAAAACACAGTATCAATGTGTGCGTGAGTCGATTGTGTAGAAAATTCTGCGCATGCGAGGACACAAGATGGCGACCAAATCATATTTCAAAACGGGTGAAATCTTTTGTTATTAATGAAATAAAAATAATTCAAAAGTGTAACTATGTGGGGTTGCCGCCCTTCTTAATGTTGTGTTGTGTGCCCGTGCAGCCATGTTGGGCAACATTACCAGCGTGACTAACTTCGTATTTGAAGGTATCGTAATTATTGTTGATTTGTAGGTCAATATTTAAGTTTAAATTGTAAGGAATAAAGTCATTGTTTGTAAGAAAAAATACTTTGACAGGAAAGGTTCTGAAAGTTAAACATCGAAACAGATGTTTTCCGGAAGCAAAGTAGAGGCTTCAAATAAATAAGACGGAGAAATTATGTACAGCAACAGTGCTATTCTGTGAAAATGCACCAAGGGTACGAAAACTCACACTTTCCACCAAACCAAGCGTTTCAACGGAACAATTGAAGTATAACGTTTAATCGTTAACGAGATTACAGAATAAGTACTGTGCTTTTCTGCTGCAAGAATACCTACCTACTGGTTTTACCTGAGATTAAAAGACTCAAAAGACAAGAAATTGCCTAATACAAAGCTGATAATAACTGATTTTAGACTATCTTTATTTCAAGATGGAATAAAAACCAGTATTTCTAAAAAATTTAGAAAATATTTTGAAGCTCCAAATTCCGTAATTAACTCCATATTTAGATTCTATTCTCAAGCGTTTGGAGACAAATCCTTGTCGTGTTCCGTTTGTTGATTTAGTCTATTTCAAACAAACTCGTAAGAGCAAAGTTGTGGGAGATTAGGTTCGGATTACTGGAATTACACGTAGTTTGTATGGAGCTATCAACATGGTTAGATTAGGAGCTTTTCTGTCGAAGAGTTTATACTCGTAATATGTTTGGCAGAAGAGAAAGATTATTTTTTCGATGTTGTTTGCTCCTTGAGGTTTTTGATTTCATGTGATTGACTTTTTTACTGCTCTAATGATGTCGCTTACTGCCTCATTCCCATAAATACCTTCTTAAAACAGAATCAAGATGTCAGTGCAGTGGATTGAGTGTGCATCCCAAACCGCATAAAAGTTAAATTCAAAGTTTCGCGACGAAGCCGTGAAATCGAAACACCCTTCTTTCATCCCTAGTCAAAGGCGGCATTTTTGTAATCATCAAACAAATAAAACCTCTAATATA
Source organism: Dasypolia templi (assembly GCA_963555695.1). Lineage (NCBI taxonomy): Eukaryota > Metazoa > Arthropoda > Insecta > Lepidoptera > Noctuidae > Dasypolia > Dasypolia templi. The sequence goes on along the minus strand of OY743137.1, from coordinate 1,719,846 downwards.
CATTTTGATGTTTTTATAAACATAAAACATAATTTATTACGCGAACGCGACCAGGTATTGTCGGCAACCCTTAACGAAACGTGGCATGATTTACGATTTCCAAAACAAAATTAGAGTTTACCGATTTTGTACATCAGTTTCATCCCTGTATGTTTGACAGAGGGTTGAATTTGTTCTTTTGGGGTTGATCATTAAAGTTGGCATGCGGTATTTGACTTTATTTATCTATTATTATGGGCTTTGTCGCCGCTCCCACAGTTCGGCGGCAGATTTGAGCGTACTAGCGTGGCGAATGTGAGGTCTCAATTTGGAGTTATTGTCTGTGTACAATGAACGTATGTATGTGTGTTATGTGCCGATTATTTCCTGTATATTCAGTTGTCTGGTAATGGCTTTATCTATGGCTTCACGGTTGTTTTCTTTTAGGGGATGAAATTTGGTAGAATTTGATAGGGATATATTGGTAATTCGTTTTGGTGTGAAAATCTAAGCATACAGATCCCTTTTAATTTTTACCAGGAATTTCGAGAATCTTCAATGCCCAGAATCGACAAAACCTGACATAAAAACTCAACAACTGTAGTGGTATTCTGTAACCATTTCACCGTGTAAACTTAGGTGAAGTGAGCGTGGAGTGAGCTGTCAGTGCCACTGATGCTAGGGATTGCCCAAGGCGGGATGACACTGACAGCTCACTCCACGAAAGTCTTCAAGGTTAGATATTTACAGAATTGACATGCATGTCCTTCGACCTACTGAGTTGCTGATCCTTAGAGACACCAACCTTGTTCTTTCCAAATGCACCAGTATAACTGTAAAGCTAACATTTAAATTGATTTGATTCGATCTGAAGAGCATTCAATAACATCTATATTACCATTGAACGGTTATCATCCATGGGAACGAACTCCTGCGGCGTCACAATCACTATCCCGCCCTCCTTGATATCAATATGTAACAAAGCAACGTCATCCAAGACCACATTTTTATTGAAGGCGGAAGCTCCGTAATGGCTGCTCGCCCCGACATGTTAGTAAAGTTACATTACAATAGATATAAATGAGTGACGATTTATTGAGCCGTTTGTTGTTCTACAAATACGTTGTGTTTGGGGGACAACGTTGGAAAGTCTTTAATTTTAATTCTTGTTAGCCCGACCTATTTAATCCTTTTTACTCTATTAAAAAATGCCTACATAATGTATGTCGTCTCACGAATGAAATAAAAATCTATATGATTTTCTAGCAGTCGTGAACTTAAATAGTAAGGTACTTTTTGGAATTTTACTAACAGACTCAAAATTTGTGTTTTATTAATATACGGCGTTCGGCCACGAAAATCTCACGATACTTCAAAGAAAGTGTCCAATGATAGCAGTCTTTAATTACAAGATACACTTCTGTTTACCCCATCGAGCCGGTGATTGGCCGAATTCCTGCCTAATTCAATGGGAATGACAACATGGCGGCAATGATTGCTTGACTGCTGGAACATCGGTACCGTGTGTATCTTAATGTTCTTAATAGATGTGGTTATCGACATACGAGTGCGGTCGGCTGCCAGTTTTGGTCTTATGTTCGATTTAAGTTTGAGGTGACAGCGGGTTTTAAAGGCTGGCTAGATTATGAACAGCACTTTGAAGTGTATTTTGAGGTCCACGAAAAACTTACTCAAATTATTTATTTGTTAAGGTTTCCATTTTTTTATTTGCCGTTTAAATACCTATAACTTGCCTAAAGAATGTCTCAACGCATCCCAATTTCTGATGTGTGTGTAGAGTTCCAAATTTAGACTATTTCGATGCATGATTTTTGCTTGCAATAGATTCATACTCCCATATTCTACGTCAAAACTTCACGATTTCCTCGACTTGACTCAACCTCACATAGGTGGTTTGAAATTCATAGTTGCAATTTCACTCCTCATCTCAAACAGTGTCTTCAGTCGAGCTGAGTTTGAGCTTAGGAACCAACTGTCAAATATAATTATGATACGTCAGTATCCATCTTCCTTGAGGTAGTCAAGACGGAAGTTTTAACCAAAACATTTCAAAATGTATTTTGAAGAGTTTTTAAATATTGACGTATTCGTGACGTATCACCTCGACTCACTCTCACTCGAGGGACCCCATAAATTTCTTAATCTGAAGACTATGAATACTGATAGTTCTCCTCGACAGAGTTGTGAGTCGAGTAGCTCTCGAGGTACGACTTAGAGTCTGAGTGTAAGGTTTCCTGTTCAATGTTTGGCAGTGGGATTTGTAAACTTCTCAGTTTTCTCATCCCTTGCATCCTCAGGTCCATCCTCAGGTCGGTTCGTCTCGTCTTATCTTACCGTTTCTATTTGAAAACACATGCGTATGATTTGCATGAAGCACATATTAACAGTTCGTTAACAAACTGTATCGTAAATATTTTGCTGTTGAGAAACGCGGGTTATCTGTGTCGTTATGTGGTTTTCCATTTGGTATTTTAGTCCGCACTGCTCTAGATTTTATACTAAAGTGGCATTGACCAATGAACCCACCGCTATATGCACGTAGTTTTACTTAATTATCATGAATTTAAAACAAGGTTTTTATTAGAAGGCATCGTCACCCGATGGTGTTGTATTTTATTTCATGGGGATGAAATCAATATCAAAGGTTAAGGATACCACGTTATAAGAAGGAAATAAAGAAAATAAACTTATTACCTAACCATCTTACATCCTTCATCAGAAAATAATGCCACATCCTTTAAAAATATACTTTTATTGAACATAATTTACCTAAGTAGGTACAAATTTGGTTAATTTCAGTGAGGTTTTGGTTGTTATAAATAAAAAAAACTTTACATTATTTAGTAAGTTGTGTCGGACAGTGAAATCCCGACACATAGGCACAAGTGGAAAACTCCAGTATTTAGTGTATCGTCTCGAATACATATTAATTTGAATGTTAATTGGAGCGAAGTCGGCAGCGGGTACCGGGAGCACTATTCGTTGTAGCTGTTGGGGAACTGTGTCCACTACTAAAAGTTTTTTTTTAAATTTAGGTTTATCAACCTTTGACGTATAACTATGCTATTATTTTTACAAAAAACGGTTAAATTCATTGTAAGGTTGCTTAATCATATGTAGGCACAAAGAAAAATAATTAAATGTAGCTAGTTATAACTTAGCAATATTAACAATAAGTGCACTGTAAAATGTCTAGACTTGAAACCACCTTTGGATTTGGTACGATGTTAAGTAGGTAAGATAAGTTTTAGTGAGATAGGAAACAAAAAACAAAACAGAGAAAAAAAAAAAAGATTACCTCCTTCTTACAGAAATTGTCTATCCGAATGGTCAGTGGATCCTGTGCTGTCAACCTGCCTTGTTGCAACCCCACTTAGCTGAGAGGTATGGGCTATTCTCACTTATGGAGTTCAAACCTATTTGAGAAAAAAAAAACATTATATAAGTAACCTTTTATTTCCCGTACCGTACAACAATGTACACTAATAATAACACCAATAACGTACGCGATACATTTGGTAGCAGCCCGACCGCTTCATTATGCCACTAATGGCACCAAAGTACCAAGCGGTACGCGCCGGCCGGTACTATTGAGCCACAAGTATTTTTATTGGTCCTCTTACGGGTCAGGTGTTTTGGGTACAAATCGCCTTATTGACGCTGATAACGTGCTTACTTGTTTGGGGAATTGGGTGGAGAACGGTCACGTTATCTTGGAAAGAGGAAATGACTTCTTGGAGTCTGTTACAGTTGCTTTTTGAGTCAGTGGGTAGTACTAGCCAAGGCAGCACTTTCTATAGCTGTGTTCATAAAACAAGTATGAAAGAGTTTTCATATCCGATATCGCCAAACAATGATAAAACTCAAAAGCTTCTGTGAATTTCAATAGGTAAGGATTAAAAGAACGTTAAAATTCTATACAAAAATCAGAACCTCAGAAAACTATCTATGTACCAATAATCCAATTAGACGAGTCATCTCTAATTTCTTACCAGGTGTTACAATAACAACTAATGACAGTTTATTCAAGATATTTATCTCATCCCAAGAAACAGTCCGGCGTTTGATACGCCCGACACAAAACGCCGACCATTCTCACCCTTCAAGAGAAAAGGCGTGAAAACGAACCAACACTATAATAACACCAACTATTATTTGTAGCATTGTAGCCAAATCATTTCTAACTCAAAACTGCTAATTACGCAAACAATTGCTGGAAATAGCGCTCTCATCGGAGATAACTGACGCGGTAGCTCAATCACAGGGTGAGGGAGGTTCGTTGGCGCAAGTCACGCTCATTACAGCGTTATTAACACGCCCCGATTGGTCGAGGCAGGTGCGTGACGTGTGATGTGTGGTGTTTGACTGTATGGGAAGTAAATAGACGGCTATGTAAGTAAATGAAAAGTTTAATGATTTTGCCGTTATGGTTACGTTTTTGAGGCCAAAAGGACCAATTCTTTTGGCTTTCACTTTATAGAAATATGACACGGTTTCACCAAAAGCGTTCGGTAAAATTAAAACGACGACAATTTACCGCGAAATTAAGTCTAGGTATGTTTGTTTACAAAGCTAAAGTAAAGTCCCTATACCTGAACAAATACCATCAAAATAATTGCAAAGCTCTGCCCCACAACTCACGACCCGTCACGTCCCCGTCACCGTCACGCTCGTCACAATAGCCGTATATTTGCATCCACACAATACATTACGTGTTTCTAACAGTCACGCTGTTATTTTACTTAATAACTGATGTTATACCTTTCTATTATTTGCTTAGAAATGGATTCAATGCGATATAAATCATGGAATGTTTTATTGCAGGTGTGAAAGTAATCATTTATTATTTAGATATTTTCCACTTTTAATTAAAAATCATTTTGGAGTGAGTCGTGACATTTTTAACCTATAATCATCCAATCAGCTCAGACTGCCGGACATTGGCGTCTCCCAGGTTCCGGCACAACACGCTGTGCTCCGCATCCAGTCTGTTCCAGCCAGTTTCTTGAGAACATCGATCCATTTAGCCGGAGGGCATCAGATGCGCGGTCCAGGACTCGTCTGCTCTACCAGCCATCAGTCCTTCGACAAACATGGCCACAGCCCACTGCCACTTCAGTTTGCTTTCTCTACAAGCTATGTCGGAACTAATAAGTCTAATCTGTTCATGAATTGTCGCTCAGATTTTCATGGGAAAATGTGTGCCATTGCCATCATACCTATATTGTTATTTAAATTACGTTGTCAGCATCCTATTTGACGAAGACACCAACAATAACAATTTCAATAATTTTGAAGGATATTTCTAATCCATTGATTCATATATATTCGAAAAATATGTCCGACAACGTAAATAACTCAAACATAAAGCATTTATTTCAATTAAACCATTTACAGGCACTTATGTATGTTCAAGGAGTCGGTCAGTCAGAAATATGAAGCTAGTTGCCCACTTCAAAGCGAAGTACCGTTTATTTATTTATTCATTTATGAAAATATTATGTATGTAAGAAAAATCTGCGTCTATTTAATCAAATAAGTGATAGACATAATATTAACACTAAATAACTAACTACCTATACAAATGAATATAAAAACACTCAGGCGTCGAAGTACTCGTCCGCATCGCTGTCATCTGGAAACGTGCTCAGAAGACTGGCAGCATTGCCATGCTGAATGGCAATGCTAATTCTTTTGCCAACGAACAATCCAGCCCTCTGGTCACGTGAAGTGTCGACTAGTCGGTGAGAAATTTTCTTTAAAAAGGAGACGCGCACTCGGGCCCCATGAGCCGAGTGTTTCGACCCCAAACGGCTCAAAACTGTAGTTACCCATAAGGTTACAGTATTTGCGCCGCTTGAGGGTCTCAGCAGCCGCAGCAGTAGCGCCAGCACAGCTCGCCGTGCTAGGAACATGAGATGGAGCAAGGGTATCGACACAGGTTGCGTCCCACACCAGAGGCCTACCCACCTTCCAAGGCAACAACGTCATACCGTCTGGTCTCTTTCCATCGTCACGTACCAAGCCGTTTGGTTCTAAAACCGCAGGTACGCCGGCGGTGACAAGGGATCGACGAATAATATCGTTGATGCTGGCGTGCCGTGCTATGCGACCTGCGCTCCTGTAGCAGGAGAGGCCATGGTGTAAATATGTGAGCACAATGTAACTATCTCGTGAATAATTTATCTGCCTTTGCTTTATTTTAATTCTTTTTACCATTGTGGTATAGTATTTTGGTGCATCGTCTTCACATAGAGAAATATAATTAATGTACCTACCTATAAAAAATATTATAAAACGTTTAAAAGAGTAACGGTGGAGTTTCTAGCCCCTTCAACTCCATACGAAACTACCTTTTGGAAGTGGTGCCTAGAATCAGTTCAATTATTGATGCAAATGTTGACGTTCAAAAGTGCTTTTTTATGGGCCTATTTGCAATAAATGCTTTGACTTTGACTTTGACCTATGGAGAAGAACGGGCAAGAAACTCCATGGACACTCTTTTTAAGAAATATTGTTCTTGCAAATATATTAGTTACATCATTAATGTTGATCCTATAGGTGAGAACAATGTACAATAACCGTACACGTTAAGAGCGTCCAGAGTGCAGCATAAAATAAATAAAAATAATCCGAAAATTTAATTATTAAAATAAGCCGTAGCAGCTAAGAGATGACCAGTCCCATTTGACGGCGCCCGTTCACGAACATGACGCATGGATCAGCACCATTCAGCTCAACCGTTTTGAAGGGAGCTAAATGATCCAACACAAGCGCCACCGTCAGCGAGACATTTGAGTGAGCATGACATACTATCAGTCGCCAGGGCACATTCAAGTCAATAAAAGACAATGAATGTTGAGGAACTGTCAAAATAAAAGCGATTCCTTCTGTTGTCTGTCAAGCAATTACCGCGATTGGTTGAAAAGCAGCTGTTCCCTTCCTTTTTAGACATCTATCTTTACCAATACGCCAAAGGTAGAACGGATTCAGACACCACTTTATTTGAAGTCTGGTCTTTGTCTAACCATCTTAATATTATGCGTTTTTCTTTCAACATACACTGCATTTAAAACATGTCTAAACTCACGTGAAAACCTCCTGTTGTCGGTGAAGGTCGCTCCGTGGCAGCTTCTGTGGCACGATTAGCACGATTAGCTTCGTGTAAATGTTTATTTCGTATTATCTGATAACTGATTACATAGACGATAAGTAAACTATTCACTTTCAAGATAATTAGTTCCGGGTCGTTTTCTGTTCATTCATTGTGTGTGGGTGTTTTAAAAAGCTTATGGAAAACTGCAATAGCCTTCTGTCTAAAACTACGGTAATAAATCCGACGTCCTGGTTACATTCCTGTAATATTTCGGAACCTACCAACAACTATTGTGAAAATTCATCGCTTACTTTTGCACTATCGAAGAGGCAATATCAAAAGTACAGTTGTTTTTAGTCTGATTTGGTATACTTTCTATTGTTTTCAAGACATTGTGAAAAAGAAGGTGTCGGTTAAACTTTGGACTTTTAACAGGTTTAGTGGGTTAACTAGATCTTCTGGCCAGGTACTTACCCACAGTTTAGAATTTTCAAATTTTGTTTTGGTAGGTTTTAAACTTCCACATTATCATCTAACAATAGATGACTAATATTAAAAATGTTTGAAGAAATAATGTAATTTCAAAGAAGGCATAGTAAAAATGAGATTATTGAAAAAATCTGTTAAATCGCTGTAAAAATAAAGAAGTCTTTGTTTCCTTGTCTAACACTTAAAAAGGTTTTTTAAGATTTTACACTTTTTATAATTTTGTTTGAACAACACGCTTGCTATAGTATTTTTTTTAATGTCATCATCCCTATTATTACTTTCTTATAAGAGAGTCAGAGTAATTAATCATGTAGGCATAACATAATATGACATAACTGAAGGGTAAGGCAGAGGAGTAGGTGGTGTGTAGTACACCCACATTTCGCCAGTGTTTGAGTCCCATTTAATAATAGAAGGCGATTCTATTGCCAATTATGAAAGAAAGAATAAGGAATAACAAACTAATAATTTTGTTGAGTAATTGGTCGCACAACATAATCGGTCGCACAATATCATTGTATTAAAGTTAAATATTATGATATTATCACTCAACATAAATATTAAGTACAAATTAAAAGCTAAATAATAAGACAATCAGGTGAATATTTGCGTATCTATTAGATGATTAGTGATAATCAACAATGTTTAAATAATAAGGATTTGTTGTGACTTTATGTGTGCTACATTCACGTTCAAAATGATTTCAAAATTTCCCTCCACTTTGTTTGCGAGCTAATTTAAATTATCGAGTCTCATAAAAAATGGATCTGCGCAGCGAACATTTTCGTGCTATGTTTTTTTACGATTTCAAGTGACGCCTGAAACCGTACGAATCGTACGAAAGACTTCAAATTGCATTCATGGATGAAGGCCCTTCTAAGGCAACCGTGTATCGTTGGACCGTGTATCCATATATGTATTGAAAAGTCGAAAGGTAGGTAGACCAGGGATGGCGACCCGCTACACATCTGCGTGCCATTTTTCCAAACAAATATTGAATGTGGCCAGGATGTACCATCAAACCATCTTGACTTAGTAAAAACTGCAAAAAAACTATATACCTTAAAAAATACACTACATACTTCCACAATTATACCTTTGTTATTGTACAGAAATGTTATCATGTTAGTTTTTTTATAATTAAAGCGACTTTAACAAACATAGCTATATAAGCTAGTTACCTAAATTCCTGAAATAATGCCGTGCCCAAATTATTTTGTTACGTGCGACCAATGGCACCCATGTCATTGGACCGCCATCCCTGTACTAGACTGTAATAGACCGAAGAATAAAAAAGAATAGAATAGAATATTCATTTATTTGCTCTACGTATTTACAATAAGGTGGTTACAATAATATTGAATTATCCTTGTACATTCTACCATTTTGGCATACAAACATTGATGCAGTTCATCATCAAACATTCCAAAATTAAAACACAACTAAAAGTTATCAGCTTGAAAATCTGATACGGAGTACTAACATTTATTTAATAGAAGTACAGTAAGTTTCTTTTCGGAAGTGGTTACTGGTTCCTCTTAACTCACATAACTAATTGAGTTTACAAAAGGAATCCACTCGTTGAGTTCTAGTGATTTTAGACCTGGTGGACGATTCGCCTAAAGAAATACATTATCGGGTCTGGTGGCCTGGTTTTGTAAGACTCCAAATGAACATCAACAAATGACTACCTTTATTAATTAGATTAAGAATTGAGAGTGATCTTATCTAAAGAAAACTGTCGATAATTCAATGCACTTCATTGTTCAATTCCCAGATGATATGAAAACATTATAGAGTTATAATAATACTCGCTAATACGACCATTTTAACATTATAAGCTTCACGTTATTAGCGTCCAATAACAAAACCAGATCCTGCGCAATAACAATAAAATTTGAATAAAATGACAGTTACATATCTCCCATCGAAAACAAACTGCCGAAACTTAATATTGGGTCCACAGACTTACAATAGTCCTCCTTATCGGCCTCCATCTACTGTTTGGACCAACAAAGGCCAAAACCTAGCAAATATAGTTATAATAAGCCGATCATATTTCGATGAATGTAGATACGCATCTATTTAGGGTGACCAAATAATTGATAATCCTATTCAGTGTTTCGGAAAGTGACAATGAATTTTTTTGGGAATTTCTGTTTTGTCGTGTTGTCTTCCTAGTTTGTAGTTATGTCCGGTCTGAAGCGGATTGAGGTGGTTTCGAAATATGAGACTTAAATTTTTGTGACAAAAGTCACAAAAATCTATGGATTTGGACCACAGATGATTGTGATTGTGGCTAAGAATAGTTCGGTTGTCGGTAGTCGTTATCTTGTTATTCTAATATTCGTTTGCGTAGATATAAAAAAGTATCGATTGTGTCGTTTTTAATAAGAACAATGTCTAAATGAGATGTTAACATTAAGATTAGCAAATAAAGTAGCCGTTTCCCCTTGCATACTAACTGGAGACGTGACTGCTACTAGAATAATTCTATATATATATTTAATAATTATATATAAAAAAAAATATAATAATTCATTTTGGCTTCATTTAAATTTTTCAAAGTATGAAATTATTTTTTTTTCTGCTTTTGTATTGTATCAATAAAAAAATAGATGTTTTTTTATTGTTAATTACCTCTTGAAATTTGTGTATGCTTCGATTTATATGATTGAAGCGCAGTTTTGTATAAATCCGCACGGATTTTTAGTTCAGTAATTATTTTTGTTTTGAATAAATAATCACTTCTAATTTCCATACAAATCTTTATTTAATGTTTTGAAGAGCGTTCTTCTTCATTTGTAGGTTTTCTTAAAATGCTAGGTGTCACGACCTTTATCGAGTAGTTTTTTGAAATTTTAAGTTCAAATTATACTTTGGAAGAGTTTTTATAAAATGTTTCTGGACCGTTTAAATTACTTTGTCATAGTTAAAAATATTTGTAGGACTTAATTCCCTAGGGTCACTATTTGAAAGCGAATGCAGCTAATAATACACAGTAAAAGCCGATGCACTATCTCACGCTAATATTGCACAAAAAGATACAAATCTACGTACAATGCATCGCACAGCGGTGCTTAGTTTAGTGAAAACTAATATGTTTTTAGATCTTAATCTTTTGTCGCTACTGTACGGTGTCAAGTTACAGGCCTAATGGTCTGTTTCGTAAAGATGTTAAATTGTGTTATGTCTATGAAGTGAGTTGAATTTGATTTTATATTGTGCGCATTCAATGAATTAGCTTTTATGGTCTTAATTGTGTGGAGTTTTGAAATTGATTTGAAGTCTTTTAACTCAAACTCAACCCAAACTAAAAACATCTAGTTCAATCAAACCATTTACAGGCATTTTGAATTGTCAGTCAGAAATATGAAGCTAGTTGCCCATTCCAAAGCGTACCTTTCTTCTCAATAGCCTATTGAGAAGAAAGATAAATAAATTCTACAGACATAGATATATTTAAAAAAAATTATGTTGCAAATATATTAGGTACAAGTTTAAAATAGCTTCTTTGTGTGCTATTCTTTAGTGAAAATAATGGTTTCTGTATAAAACTAATACTAATATACTTGTTATAGGAAAAACATGATACCTATTTTTCGTCAATTTTTAGATATTAACAAAAACAACCTTAGGGTCATAGTCACTCTACACGAAGACTGGATTCAAAACGTAGTTCCAGTATTTTGCAATGAAGTAAATAAACGTAGCTTTAAGTATTGTTTTCATCATTAAATAAAATCATTTTTCTTTACATGAATACGTGTTTGTTATTTTGCACCTGTGTGTCGTTTATTATAATTTTATATATGATGGAGTAGGTAAATAAGTAAATATGTTTTGTATCGCGTAGTGAATAACAACAATATTGCTATTGTATTAACGCACATTATTCATTCGATTATAATGGCATATTGTTAATAATACTGTATGTCATGCTGATTTTCTAAAGAACATAGAAACTATGTTTATTGTGCATGTTATAAACAAGGAACTTTGGTCTAGTGGTCGCAAGAGCTACTGCTGAGCATGAGGTCATGGGTTCGATTCCCAGGTCGGGCAAACTGTTATTGGGTTTTTCTATCTGGAATTTCTCAGTAGCAGCCCGGAGTCTGGATTTGTGCCCGGTTGATGGCAATAGGCTCGCCCCCTATTACGTGGGACTTAAGCATAACTGGTGAAATGTGGGCGTATCATAGGTACACCTCTGCCTAACCCTTCTGGGATTACAGGCGTTATGTTATGTTTATGTTAAACAAGAAACTGCATCGCTTGTAAATCATAATAACAGTTCATGAAACAATTTTTTAAATACTTTTTTGGCTCTCTTTCAATCTTCTTAAGTTTTTCCCAACCCCCATGGGAAAACGCGTGAGTTTGGTTATGTATGTAGATATCAAATCTTATTATTTTGTTTTTTATTCGCAGATTCCCATTACTTCCTATAAATATTATCGGATGGTTTCTTATTTGTTAAGATTACAGGTAAGTTGTATTATTTTTCCACTGACAAAACTGAAAAGGTGAAATATTCTGCAGCTGTGCCAGGGACGTGTCATGGCATATGCAGATGATACAGTATTTAATGGGAAAACATGGAAAGAGGCAAATGAACTGGCTAATGCAGGGTTACGATTGGTTTCGGAGTGGCTACAGTCAAATCTTCTTACCCCAAATACGCATAAAATGACTTACCTCTCGAGTCAGAAAACTTTTATATAAATTTAAAAATATACGTTGCTTTTGTCCGCCAAACCTTTTATTATTAGTGTACTCTCATTGTGCCAGTCCATCACAACTTACTCTATTACTGCATGGGGGGGGGGGGTGCTTCTAAGACCGTTCATCGTTTAGAATGAGCACAACGTGCTGTTCTTAAGCTGATGAGCTATAGGAGATTTAGATACCCCACTTATTTTTTATACTCAGAATTATCAGTTCTTACAGTAAGACAATTATTCATTAAAGCCACAATATTAACTCAAAACAAAAATATAGCAGACTATACGACAAGAAGAAGGCAAGATATTGTTTACTTATGTAACTTTGATAGTCATGCATGTAAGTCAGAAATTATTAAGTTTCTTAATTCACTGAATTACGATGAGACCTACTGAAAAAATATTTAAAATAACTAGTTAATAAAACAAATCACCAAAATATATAATATATTACACATTTCACGTCACTTCACACACACAGTCCACTTTTTAAACATTTAAACAAGTTATACGGTATAATTACGAAATCCTTTTAATTTAAATAAATTAGTCTTAAGTTTGCCTCGTTGGTCTAGTGGTCGCAATCGCTACCGCTGAGCATGAGGTCCTGGGTTCGATTCCCAGGTCGGGCAAAGTGTTATTGAGTTTTTCTATCTGGAATTTCTCAGTATCAGCCCGGAGTCTGGATTTGTGCCCGGTGGATGGCAATAGGCTCGCCCCCTATTACATGGGACTTAAAACACAACTGGCGAAATGTGGGTGTACAGGTACACCTCTGCCCAACCCTTCGGGGAAACAAGGCGTGATGTTATGTTATGTTTTACTTATTTTGCAAATGGTTTAAATAATAATCAAAGATTTAAAACAAATCACAACCAAGTACTTTGTAAACAAACTTAGCATATAAATATTTTGCATGTTATATGTCAAATTTAACATCTACCCTACAAGTTTGTACAAAAATCAAGCTCACTCTATTACGTTATCTCTTATATTTACCTTCGTTTGATTTCTGCTGTACTTTGCTTTATTGCTTTTTGATTAATAATTAGAATTGTTTTTGCTACCAGAATAATTATTTTGTCACAAGTACATTTACAGAGAACGAGGAAAACTGCTCCACCATAATACAGTTTATAGTACTAGTACGGGGAACAGGGTGAATGAGTTCCGTTCGTTAGAACGGTACTCGGAACCATAATAAGTCCCGATACATACCTCACATAAATGTTTTCTAACTTTACTGTTTATCTGTTGCTAACTTGAGTTGTACACAGTTGTTATGTTGGCAAATAAAGAAGTTTATTTTTATTTTTATTGCCACAGTGAGTTGCTTGACTGACAAATATTTAGAACACTCTTCATTAGTCGACGTCCACATAAGAATGATATCAAACTTATCTTTTAAGTATTATTAATCTCTACATTTAATGCTTGTTTTATAAAAACATCGTGTCGTTATGACATAGGTGCTAGCCATGCTGCGCGTGCGCCGATGTGCGGAGGTACCGGCTGTATTATGATGTCAGACAAGTTACGGCTTGACACTTGACCTGTGGTAACCATGGTTTTATAAGTTTAATGGCAGATAATAAAACGATTGACGAAATTAACTATGAATTTACGTTTGCCCATTAATGTGTAGATTTAAAGATAGAAATATATAAAATTGTTTATAACGTAGTTTACTCCATGAATCCGAAAACTGAAGGAAGAGCATCGTATTTTTACTTTTAAATTTCAATAAATTGTTTCTTTCTCTACGTATCCATACAAAGTGTACAAAAGGTCGTATAATACAACGGATAAAACAAATGCATCAAACAAACAATTTCGAACACAAATCTCACATTTCCACTAAACCATACTACCCCTACTGACCTTCCGCTTCGGCAAATCAAAGTGAACTTACGCATCACCGCAAACATACAAAAAACTAATCAGGCCCTAACTCCCGTACAATAAGGGTCAGAATTCCGCAGCAGCTTTCTTATAGTCCTGTCAAGTTTTCTAGATCATTTTGACAGTTCTCTCGCGCTACCGACGCGCTGCGCAGGCGCTGCCAATCATGGTTTCTGAAAGACCACATCATAAGTGAGACAGAAAGTCACTACGTGATTATAAGAGCATCCAAGTGATGAGTTTACGTGTTATTTAAAAAATGGTTTTATGCAGGGGATTCATTAAGATATACTAGCTGCTCCCTGCAGGTTCACCCGCATAAATATTAATCTATTAATCCCGTGGAAGTATCGAAATTAAATTTACTCTGCGTTAATCCAGGTTATAAACTATCTGTGTCAAATTTTATTCGTTTTTGCTTTAACATGCATTCATCCATTCTCACAAACTTTTGCGTTTATAATATTAGTAGGAATTACTAGCAATATTAGTAGGAATTAGTAGGAAGTAGGATTTGCAGGATAGGATATTAGTAGGATTGACCGTTAATACTGATGCAGCCTTCAGAACTTCTGCTCGGTACGTGATCTTTACCATGAGATAATGGTGCCAGCCAAAGAATAACACTTTTCTTGATCAATAATACATAACATAACATAACATCACGCCTGGGATCCCAGAAGGGTTAGGCAGAGGTGTACCTATAGTACATAATATATATTGTGTTGTTTTGGTAGGTATTGACCCAAGCTTTCACCCCCTGCAGGATGTCGTGCTATTTATTGGATACCCAGTAAAACGGTTTTGTTGTCGGAAGAATAGACAAGAAGAAGAAAAGAAATCTGTTATTTTGTCTATTCTATCTGCCAATTTGTCTTTTCCTTCTGCCATTTTGTCTATCCAAACTATCGTTTTGTCTATTCTCTTTGTAATTTTGTCTATTCTTCCGTCTTCAAAAGTTGGCCATGTTACGCGTGCAGCTGAGTCATTTTCTGGACAAGCTAAAACTACTGCAGTAGCTGCATACAAGCACTTCAGTGAATTCTACTTCAGTAATTCCAAGTTTCACTTAGACTGGGTCTTCTGACCATGTGGTTGGTTGTGCCAGGCTGCTCAGGAGCTGCCACTCACAATTTCTGTCGGTATGTGGCTGTTTTGTGAGGTGTTCGGTTACCTTGACACCTCCGTACGATTGTGATGAGATTGTAAGTCAAGTTATGGTTAATTTGAATATTATGTTGTGTTATGTTCATGGTGACTACTATTACAAGTTTAAGTTAAAAGTGGATGATGTTGGAGTTGAGATTTGATGATGTTGGAGTTGAGTGTTTCATAAGAATCATAAGCCACTAGTTTCATTTAACATTAGAAGGAATTGTGTCTCGAGATTACGCTTAGGATATTATAGTTTTTTTCTTCCGTAATGAAATGTACCCTGTTCCTCTCTTTCCCTAGATATAAAACTACCACACTACGACATAAACATCCAATTCGTTCTGCATTTAGTCTATAAAACCAAAACAGAAAAATGGAGATATGTTCACTCCTCTTAATAAAGTTTCCTCGAAAGGAGATGAATGAAAACTGTCGGTAATTTCTAATGGTCCATCTAAGCCTCGTATCTACGTGATACTTCAACACAGTGTCATATTTTGATAAACTTTGCAGCTATCATCTTATTTTATAATACCGGTTGCGCAAACTTTCGCAATACGTGTTTGACTAGGTAATCTAAAACGACTGACACCTACGTGTGCAGCCATATCCAGTGAGCCAGCATGGGGTTGTCCCACCTATCACACAGTACACTCAGGATGCCGTGGGAGCTAGCACGTATTCTACCGAGAGTAGAAGCGCACCGTTTCCTTATTATGGCATGAAAACCATCAACCCTGGCCTCGGCGAACATCCCGAAGCGCTACAAAAGCGTGGTAGACCCATCAGCATCCTGAATACATTGTTATGTTGGACACGCAGGGCGTTGTATGCCCTCAGCGTATACCCGATCCACACACTGAACGTGTAAAAAGACTGGCAGTATGCTCTGAAAAGGGTAATTTTGACTTGCGTCGTACACCGAGCAAAACTGCGGATCAGCATATTACCTCGGATAGCCATCGCCCTGCGTTCCCTATCTATGTCCAGGTCATCATTCAGGTCATGAGTAACCCAGTGACCCAGGTACTTAAATTTTATTACTCTAGATAACGGAGTATTATTTATGGTCACATTTGGCACGTTAGTGCCTTGAATACCAATAATTCACACTTTTTTGCATTGTACCTGAGTCCTTGAGTGACCGCGTAGTTTTCACACATCTTAACAAGACGCCTGAGAGCGCTTATTGATGGACTCAGCAGCACCATGTCGTCAGCGTAACTTATATATTGTTAACGCAATCTCCATCAATGTGACAGCCTATATAGGTGCTGCTGAGTTCAACAATCAGCTGATTTATGTAAAGGTTAAAGAGACGAGGTGAGGTAATACCCCCTGTCTCACCCTGCACTTCAACCTATACACATCAGACAGAGTTCCACCCCACCGGAAATAGTTCGTCTGATTTTCATACCAAAACTTAAATAGGCACGGTCAACGCTGCTTTCCTTTCGCAACTTTTCCCACAGGATATCGTATGACACCAGGTCAAATGCCCTCGATAAGTCCAGAAAATATGCATTGACCGGTGTTTTCCTATCAGCATAATACTGAACAGTCTGCTTAAGACACATGATGGCAGTCTCCGTCGATAGTCCGGGTCTGAAACCGAATTGGGCATCGTGAAGATTTATACGACTCGCCATATGTGTATTAAGCAAACAGTCCAGTACCTTAGCTGTCACAGTCGCCAAGGAAATAGGCCTATAATTTTCGGGGTCGGCAACATCGCCCGTTCTGTTCTTAACTATTGGCACGACTATGGTCTTCATAAGCTTATCTGGCAAGTACGAGTGACTTATACATAATGAACAAAATGTTGCCAGCACCCTCGGTAAATGAACTCCCGCGTATCGCAAGTGCTCGACGCTGAGGTGGTCATGTCCCGGAGACTTGCCTCCGACCATCCTTAACTTACATCAGTGCCAATCACCGACGACGACACGGGCGCAGCAGGTCCCGATAAGGGATCAACTTGGAACTGATTCACAAACAAATTTGAAATGGCTTGAGGGTCACACATTCCTGCTACGCTCACAGGCAGACTCGGCTTGGGGTTCAGTTTCGAAGTACTCTTCCAAAACTTACCGAAATCTTTAGATTAGCACCATCCATTATGTCTAGTTTTATTTGTAACTGTTAAAAATAACAGTAAGATTATTGCGACACCACTTTAATTTAGCTTTAAAAATGTTGCGTGTATTTCGCATATTCTCATTTAAAAAAAACAATTACCTTTATATAATATTCGTTTAGAATTCTGTCTCAAACTGCGAAAAACTATTTTGATCATATGTTTATTATATTATCAAATGACTTTAGATACCTAACACAGGTTTAGGTACTTATCTGGTAATTTGGTCACGATCCCATAGGTATAGCCGTTCTTTGCTAAATCAAAATCAAAAGACATTTATTCAAATTAGGCTGAGAATCAGCACTTTTCGAACTTCAAAAGTACATAAGACAGTCCCCCAAAACACCCGCCCTTCACCACTTCCTAGTGCTTTAGCTGGGAAGAACAAATTCCCCAGCAATAGCAAATAAAATAGGGCTTATTTCTTGTTATTATTATACTCAGTAGTAAATTAATGCCAGACTTTATTATAAAAAAAAATGACTTATCACCTAGATTATCTTCAGGACAGACTAGAATAAAAACTTATCTAATCAGGAAGATCTGCGATACCAACATAACTATTGCAGTGTATTGTGTTATATTGCGAAATAATTTTGTTTGGCCCTCAAATATTTGTAGTGGGTGAAAATATAATTTATAAAATAATATATAAGAAAGATAAGACAATTCTAACCCAAACGATTTTAATACATTGTTTTTGGCTAATGTGAATACTATCTAAGATATAAGAATATTAATATGTATTAGTAATAGATAGGGGTGCGTTGCAATTTGACAATCTGTCAAAAAATTCAAAACGAATTTTTCTCCATCTTTAGGGCATCAGATCATTTATTAATTACTAGCTGAGCCGGAGAACTTCAAACTGCCTTAGAATATTAACTTTATAACCTTTTTCATGACATTTTCCTATGTTAGTTATAGTTCATAAAAAGATCATAAAAATCGGTCAAATCGTTCTTGAGTTATAAATGGTGTAACTAACCCGACTTTGTTTTAATTATATAGATTGGCAAAACTATTTATTATTTTAATTTACAAAAATAAAACTTGTAGATGTACCTATAACTCACTTTAATTCTTTTATATAACAAAAAGTAACGGAACAATACCGCTACATAAATAATGCCTCCATTTTCCTAACAAAATTGCTTTTAAACACATTACGCTACAAAACGTAAAATTGTCAGTTGGAATAAAATGTCGGCACAGGACGGCAGCCATTACGGTCATTATTGCCTGAATATTACATGAGTGTAGCTTGAAACACTTTCAGCCAACATTATATAGTATATATCATAATATTTCCCTCTAAATATGCTTTCAGATTTGTATTGTGGTTAAGGGGCAGTATGATATTGAATATCTGTGATAATAAAAATAAAACAAGTTTCGATCTTCAACTCGACACCTCACACAAGGCGTTTTTCACAAGTCCTCAGAAATATCCTTTTCTGCATTTACTGTATGAAACTGACCTCAATTTCTTTTGTATTTAATTTAATTTTCTATTTCCAGTGTCAAAAACCATCACAGAAAGTTGAAGGGCGGCCTCAAGTTCCAGTTTTCATTGAATTTTTCCTGAGATGATTATCTAAAACTGTTTTTTCAACCTGCAGCTGTCATCATCTGAAACTTCTACAAATCTATTATAAAGCATATCTACGGTTTAAAATATCATTTTTAACATAACATAACATAACATCACGCCTTGTATCCCCGAAGGGTTGGGCAGAGGTGTACCTATAGTACACCCACATTTCGCCAGTTATGTTTTTAAGTCCCATGTAATAGGGGGCGAGCCTATTGCCATCAACCGGGCACATATCCAGGCTCCGGGCTGCTACTGAGAAATTCCAGATAGAAAAACCCAATAACAAGTTGCCCGACCTGGGAATCATTTATTTCTTGAAGATTTACATAATCACTTAATAAGAAACAAAGTTTTAATAATAATATGTAGGTATTAATTAAGATAGTCCAGAGCACTCTTCGTGCAGTTAGCTAGTAACAGAAATAGGTAATTTGCCCGACGTGATTTTCGTGTTTGCACTTCATGATTTCTTTTACATGTTATTTCTGTGTATTTCTTTTGTTAGGATTTTTCTTATTAATGTTGGTGACTTTTGGTGGAGAGCTCAGTGCCGTTATAGATTTAATTTGTGGATGTTAAGTAGGGATATTGAAACAGAGCTTAATTTTATTTTGGGCTTTTTGAAGTTTGTGTATGTTTGTTTGTGTTGTCGATCGCCAGACCTCAATAAGATACTCAATGTGTGGCTTTACTAATTAATTGTACACAGTATACCGAATTTTTGATGGTAGACATCTAGCTATTCCACGTAACACACCCGTAAGACTTGACAACTTAGAACAACTCCTTTTAATGTGTGGCTGACACGTTAAGTGACTGTCAAGGACATCTTCATATATCGACAAAGACTTGTGATTGTGTTTTTTTTTGTTCTTGGCCGAGAAGATTATGAAGTTTTATGAAGTTTTATTTTAGATGTATTAATGTCAATAGGTTATCCAAGAACCACCAAAATAACTAGGCCATCTTGTGCGTCTTGTGTAATTGCTTCAATGTAGTTAACCGAAGTAAAACAGACAAGTGTCATCAGCATAGAGTGTTATATGTCCTTTTAATCCTAACTCGCGTACATTATTGATAAATATAAGGAACAAAAGAGGACCCAATATCGATCCTTGAGGCACACCACATTTTATCAACTTGGAGCTAATGATGTTGTTTCTCATTTTAACAACTTGCAGTCTATAGTCTAATTTTCTAGGTGAGCTTTTTCAGAATGTTCGAGATTCTGAAAAAGCTTACTGTTATTTTAACAGACGCAAATTTTTGGAAAATTACATTATGACTTAAGGTATCGAAAGCATTTTTTTAATCTAGAGAGACTCAATAGATTAATTTTAGTCCTAAGTTTTGTGACCAAATCAGTCGCAGCAGCTAGTGCTTTGGACTTCGGTCTAAATCCATATCCATAACTAAACCAAGTATAGGCACTTTTTCGAATGCTAATTAAATTTCGAAAACTAAATGTCTGGTAATGTAGTTTCTGATAATCATAAATATCAGAAACATTTGAGGAAATGTTTGAATAAAATAGAAGCCCTAAATAAAATCAAATTTACTTGCAATATAGTAATTCAGGGTTTAGCTGGACTATCAAAACCGGGGCATGCTTTGTTCTTCAAACTGCATACTCATAATAATAATATGTGCATTTCAATTGCATCATTTCTGTGTCTAACTGTTGGCAGGCTGCCCGATTTTATAAAATATCAATATAAAATTAAACTATTTACTAAACTTGATTTTATGTGTGCTTTGTACTTGCTAACGCTTTGCCTTAGTTTAGGTGTTAATTTGTGTAGTAGTATGTCTTTTAAACTATTTCTGCCGCAACTTGCTAATATATTGCCCCCTACTAAAACTGTTAGAAACCGTTCAGGGTTGTATCTTAAATACGCCTATTGTTGTATCGTCAAGGTTCAGTGTGGCTGTATGCTTGGTGTCATTTTAATTTTTATAATTTTTGAGAAACATTATTTGTACCGACCTGTTATATTCTACACTGAGCATTGCACGTATAAATACATGTTGCTTGTATTTGTTTCGCTGGGAATCTTCATGTTAATATACCTACTATCTAGTGATGAGTAATAAGCATCTATCCATATATTACCGAAACTGTAGAGGGATCCGTACAAAATTACACACACTATACATGAACATTCTGAATGGTAACCACGATATCATCATACTAACGGAGACTTGGTTAGTTCCGGAAATTAGCAATAACGAGTTTATTGATCAGCGCTATGTTGTGTACAGGTGTGATCGTGATCGTATTACCACAAAAAAACTTGATGGCGGCGGAGTGTTGGTGGCGTTTCTGCGAACACTTAAATCATCTGAACTTGATATCCCTGTCATTCTTACTAACACACAATCTCGCCATCTTATTGAACACATCCTCGTAGAAGTGCCAAGTGCACAACCGTCCAAGCGTCATGTCATCAGTGCTGCTTATATACCTCCCAGAATGCCTACCTCTGTATATGAGCAACATTTTGAGGTCTTGCAGCACGTACTGGGTGACCCTAGTGTTGGCTGTTTCTACATAGTGGGCGACTATAATCTTCCAGAAATAACTTGGATCACACTGGGCCCGGCTGGAACTCATATCGGCACTGGGCTGGGTACAGGTGTTTCCGTAACTTGTAGCCAGCTAAATAACTTAATGTCTTTACTTGATGCTTCACAATATAATGTAGTGGCAAATACTAATGACAAAATTCTTGACCTACTTATATCCAACCAACCATGTAACGTATCGGCTGCGTTGTTTCCTCTGCTTTCAATCGACGGGTATCATTCACCTTTTATCGGTGAAATAAGTCTAAATGTAAATGTTCAACCTATGAAAAAGCGTCCGCTACAAAAATACAACTTTTACAAATCTGATTACGAGCACATAAACCGCAAAATTAGGGATACTGACTGGACGGACCTTCTTGCCCCTTTGAGAGCCGAAGAGGCACTAAGCGCATTTTATAATAAGATTGACGATATAATTAGACAGCACACACCACTAACAACACCTAGGACCGCTGGTTTTCCGGTATGGTTTTCTAAAACACTAATAAGCACACTCAATAAAAAACAAAAGGCATGGGTTAAATGGAAGAAGTATGGCAACATTGCAGACTACGAAAAATTTTCGCAGCATAGAGCCTTCTTTAAAGAAAATTGCGATAAATGTTTCTCTAAATACATTCAGTCGATTGAGGATAGCATACATAAAAACATTAAGGATTTCTGGATCTACGTTTCTAACCGCAAAGACAAACCCGGTATACCGGCAAAAGTTCAGTATAAAAATAATGTATCCAACGACCCTCAATCGATATGCAATATGTTCTCTGATTTCTTTTCTTCCGTGTACGAGCCTGCTTCACCTGCCCTCTCTCAATGGGAGTTACCTTCTGAAACAGTGTCTAACAATATTGTCGTTTCGAACCTACACTTTAAAGAAGAATCGGTTTTAGCTGAACTGAAATCCCTTGATCCATCTAAGGGACCAGGTCCTGATGGACTATCAGCTTTTTTTCTTAAAAATACAGCTACCTTTATCTGTGGACCCCTAACTATAATCTACAATAAATGTATCACAGAAGGTGTTATGCCTGCGGTGTGGAAGCAGGCTAATATCACGCCTGTACACAAGAGTGGATCAAAGCGTAGTGTTGAGCAGTACAGACCTATTTCTATTTTATCTACTTTGTCGAAGCTCTTTGAGAGACTGGTACATAACGAAGTGTACCCTATCCTGCATAACACTATTATACAGCAACAGCACGGTTTTGTGAAAAAGCGATCCGCGGCAACAAATTTATTAATATTTTCTAGTGACTTATTTGATAACATCGACAATCGTATACAGGTTGATGTAGTGTACACAGACTTTCAAAAAGCTTTCGACAAGGTGGACCATGAATTGTTGCTGAACCGAATAGCTTTCAATGGTATTCGTGGTAACCTGTTGCGATGGTTCATTTCTTACATCACGAACCGTTGTCAGCGGGTTGTTATTAACGGATACCACTCTCATGCTACTCAGGTTACATCTGGTGTTCCACAAGGCTCTATTCTCGGTCCCCTTTTGTTTATTATCTTTATAAATAATATTGGTAGCTGTTTTCATCATTCTAAGTTTTTGTTATATGCTGATGATCTCAAAGTATACAGACCTATTCGCAACATTCAGGACTGCTATTTACTTCAAGAGGACCTGGATCGACTGACAGACTACTGTTCCTCTAGTAAGCTCCATCTGAGCATTCCCAAGTGCAACTACCTGAATTTTACGAAAAATAAAAACATTAAAAGTTTTTCATACGTATTATGTAACGTTTTATTAAATAAAGTAAACAAGGTTCGTGATCTAGGTATATTGCTCGACTCAAAACTCTGCTTGGATTTGTACATCGAACAAATAGTAAATAAAGCATATAAGATGTACGGATTTATAATGAGATCCACTCATGATTTTAAGCGGACCTCTTCGTACCTCTGCCTGTATAAAACTCTAGTCCGTTCCCAGCTCGAATATGCAGTTTCCATTTGGAACCCGTACTATGGCAAATACATCGACATGATAGAAAACGTCCAACGTAGATTTCTTCGTGCAATGCACTACAGGTGTCACAAAATTTATCTACCGTATAACCAGTTGCTCAGTAAATACAGGCTTTTGACGCTCAGCTCTAGGCGTAAACAATTGGAGGCAATGACATTGTATAACATTGTTAACGGCAATTTGGATTGTATTGATATAAATAATTTATTATGCTATGCAGTCCCCAGAACTGTTCATAGACGGCAGGTGTGTGCAGGCAAACTCTTTGCAGTAGGTACCTGTCGATCTAACACTGGTCTACGTTCACCAGTTCGGCGACTGGCAGCAACCTACAACAAATCATTGGAACACATAGACATATTTGCATGCTCTTTGAAAAGGTTTCGTAGACTTTTGTATGAGACACTTGAGCTCTTAGACTAATTGTTTGTTGTTGTTTTTAAAATACTTATTTCTTTTTTATTGTTCTTACTAATTGTTTGTTGTTGTTTTTAAAATACTTTTTTTCTTTTTTATTGTTTTTATAACATTAGTGCAACTGTCATGCATGAACAGTTTACCTCCTAGTGACTTTAGTTTTATTTATTAATAGTAATCTGTGAACAGCGCTGTGGGCTACATTATTATTTAAGTAACTTATGTTTTATTTTTCTTTGTTTGTAATATTGCATAATGTAGCTGTTTGTTGTTCCTATTTAATAAAATAAAAAAAATAAAAAAAATTGTTACTTTATGCGCCTTCGCGGAGCAGAACCAGCGTTGAGCTAAGCATTTTTGTCAGAGATATAATCGCCCAACATATAATATGCTTGGCTTGACATCACTGCAATACCGAAATGGGTCTGTAATTTCCCGGGTCTGATGACTTTTGCGATTTTAAGTGTTTCTGGAAAGTAGCCTTAGAGTAAACATTTATTCATGCATTGCACTAAATATGGCAGTACATATTAGTATTTTTATATATTTAATGACTTTGACGGTGATGCAAACTACGCCAGCGCTGGTGTTTGATTTGAGATTATCAATAATTTTTGCTATTTCTTATAAGTTTGTACTGACACTTGTGAGAGACCTGGAGCGTTGGTGTGTAGTGAAGTAGTGTTACTGTTCGTATTGTGGTGTTTTCGACCTATTTTGTTTACCAGGAGAATACCTATACTGGCAAAGTAGGTGTTGAAGTGTTCACAGTTTTTTTTTCTGTGAGGGTTTAGTAATTTAGGAGGAATACAGATATCTTTATTTTTGTTGTTAGACAGACTATTTGTAAGTTTCCTCATCTTCAACGGTAGTATTTTTTTTAACAGTCTGCCTCTGCGATAATACTCTGTTTCTATAACTTTTAAACTTCTCCTCAAACTCCAAGTTGTTCGGGTTAGTTTTGTGTTGTTTCCACAATATGTTCCTTGTGTTTATTTGCTAAGTATGTCTTTCGTGCTCCATTCTGTTTTAGGTGGGTTCAAAATCTAAATTTTCGTAGTTTTGATTCTTGCTGATTGTCAATTTTATTGCTTATTCTAGCTTTTTATAATCAATATCTTCTATAGTTGTATACAGTTTTGAGAATGAAAGTGTTCTTATCTTAAGAAATATTCTTGTGAGCTGATAGTTTTACATCTTGACCTTAATGAAGGATCATTCATATTTAACCTCCCAGCACGTAACGGAGGGTGGAGTCATTTAATATGGACTAGCACTCGGGTGCTGCGATCGTGCGGAATAGTGCGCTTACGTCGCTAGTCGCAAGCGGCCGCAGCTGGCATTGCACACGATATAATAGCACTTTTCGGGAAATTACTAAACAATTTTTTAATAGCTCCGTTTTCCATTTTTATTTGGAACACATAGACATATTTGCATGCTCTTTGAAAAGGTTTCGTAGACTTTTGTATGAGACACTTGAGCTCTTAGACTAATTGTTTGTTGTTGTTTTTAAAATACTTATTTCTTTTTTATTGTTCTTACTAATTGTTTGTTGTTGTTTTTAAAATACTTTTTTTCTTTTTTATTGTTTTTATAACATTAGTGCAACTGTCATGCATGAACAGTTTACCTCCTAGTGAAATAAGTATAAGTCTCTTATCATTTTGGTTGATTAAACAGTTCTTTGTAAATTTATTGAAAACGATGGATTCGTTTTGTGTATTTAACATTTAATGGCATGATGACAAAGAGTTTAACAGCAGTAAAGTGAATGCTATTATAATTATGAATAAGGCCAAAGATTTTATCAAAAATCATAGCCACACAATAAAGGTTTTCTTTGTAGTTATTTTTATACAATCTCCTGAGACAGCCTTCGAAGCCAGATGTTTTTCTGCGAGAGATAAAGTTTTAGTTTCAAATGGGAGTACACCAAAGGGACCTAATTTGACGATCATTCTACAGCTCATAGTTACAACGGCTAACTAGCTGTCTTACCTCATGACCACCAACACCACAAATGAAGACCTGTGTGATGCCACTGATAATTCTGTTTACAAGGCCATATCTTAGTTACAACTAATTTAAAAAATTAGGAAAAATGTTTATCATCCACACTTAAACAATACATGAAATCTAAAATACACTCAACGACGAAAATGTCTGTTCAAACCGGTAGTTAAAAGCTAATGATATTTAATTGGCGCCCCACGGGCGCACATAACTAAGTAAGGCAATGAAGTAAACTATGATCGCGGCAAAACACAGTTTTTTTCCCGTCGCGCCATCCTCTCAGGTGGCATAGCTCTCACGATCACCTTACTTGTCCCCTCCGCCCTCGCCCCCATACACTTGTTTCCATAATAAAATGATCCAATACAATATGCAAGCGATTAAACGACGTTCCGTTTACGTTCGGTAATTTTATGGCTGACTGTACAAAACTGTTATTTAGTCTTGTTGGGGACAGAGCTTATCAATTATTTAAGAACGTTCTAATTTGTGGTTCTGTTTTTAAAGTTTTCTTCTGGGTAGTTGACATATTTTACTATTTTTTGTTTTACTTTTATTTATGGTTATTACGACCAAATCTGATAAGGGACTACGTGCACTTCTAAGTACTTATGTACATAAGCTCGGTTTTTAGCATACTCATCCAGTGTTTCGATATTGTAATTAATTTGTATCATAAGTACTGTTTGTTTGTGTGCCATGTCGCAATTCAAGAAATAAAATCGAGTCAAATAGGGGTTTCCCACAACTAATTACCGAAATTTTTTTTTTTTCATTTCAGCCAGTACTGTAAAAATATTACTTACAACTTTTCTCACTTAATTTCTTCTAAAAATCCCATCACATTAAGAAATCACCTACTTGAGTTTACATTACACTAAACTAAATCCCCGGGAGCCACTTGCTAGTGTATCCACCCATGTCAAGTGATTATCGGAGATTCCTTGCAAGTTCCCACCGCCCCCCGCGACGCGTGGTCACCCTATTAAGCGTCTAAGTAAGTGTAAGCAATCATTTTAAAGATATTTTATGGGAAAATGGCTATAGTTATTTCGTAGTATACCTACTTGAGAATTGTTTATTCATTTGGAAGGTGGAAGTGAGTTCGTTCGTATATGTGACGTTTCGCGGCAAAACTAACAAACTGACTGGACAAGATTTGCCGTTTTTTTGGTATTTGGTAGTTTTCTTCACAGAAAATAGAAAGTTGATGAGAACAACTACCATATAAAAACGAAACCCAGAAAGTGAATTGGAGCACTAAGTTTTCTGATAGGTTGTCAGAACGAAAACCTCACTTGGCATTAGGAGTGATTCTTGAAGAGTCCTCCGAAAACCAGCTAAGCAGACTGGAATTGTAAATAATTGTCTAAAGACGACTCTAATAAGTCATCACATTCTACTTGCCTATTTCAGAAAAGACACGACAGCTCAGACAATTTAATAAACCAAATCAACAACTATTCCAACTTCCACATCAAAATATTCCTAAACACAGAATCAAAGCGTGACTTCCCCTCCGTCAATTATGTATTTATAATTAATTAGAAGTGGCCACTTATTATCGAATGTTTAATGAACGTGGCTAGAAGCCTCGTGCAGGGTGGCTATGGGAACTATCAGCTGGGCTGTGGGGCTTAGCGTGGTGCCTTGAGCGGGGCGGGTGGGGGTTCAAGGTGCCAGGTTGGAGGGTAGGTAGACTATACGTTGGCAAAACTATAAAAAGGTAGAATATGAAATGATGGATGTAAATGTACCCAGGATTTTGTAATACCAAAGTTGATTTTACAGAGTCCATGGAGTTTTTTGCCCCTTGCTCTCCATAGAGATCTACATTTTGGAACATGCAACAAGCTTCAAATTTCTGAATAATTGACCGACAATGACCTCTTTTAAGCGTTCGATTGCGTAAACCATGAGACACATCTGCTGAAACTAGAGCACTATGGGATTAGGAATAATGCTCTTGATTTGCTAAAATAGAAAGGTTAAAGTTCAAGTTAATGGCATAAACTCATTAGTGTCTGAAATGACAATGGGCGTTCCTCAAGGTTTGATATTGGAGGATGATTTACCCCAATTACTTCAAAACCAACTGAAGATGGTGTTATTTGCAGACGACACATCACTGATCTTCAAAAAAGACCGACGGTCTCAAAAGCTTGACTACGTGACCAACTCTATTCTTCTGGAGCATTATTGGTTTACAGTTAATGATTTGGTACTAAAAGAGAAAAAAAATATGCATTCGATTTAAATTACCTTGTGTTAGAACAACGACCATAAAACGGCTGTATGGTCGTTGTGTTAGAAGTAGCGAATGTGATATTGTATTGAATGGAGAATTCACATAATTAATAAACCTGTTTTTTTATTATCCTTTTAATCTATTGTAGTATAGTAATCGTCTTCACATAGAATTATACAAAAGTTTGTATACAAAATATTGCAAAACATTTTATAAGAGAGTGTAGTTTCTTGCCCATTCTTTTTCATTCGAAACTACCTTTTGGAAGAGGCAACTAGAATCAATAAAAAAAATCTTGTAGATTTTGTCCTTTTTATATGCCTTTTTGAAATATATTATTTGACTTTGACTTGACTACTCGTATTCAAAAGTACCATAATATGGTTTAACTGAAATAAATTTATGTTGAGTTTCATGCATGTTTAGTACATTGTTTCAGGGAGACTTAGTCTTATTCTTTGTAGAGGTTCATGTTTGGGCAAGGTATAGAGAACTTCATAGATTTGTGTTCTACTGTGTGAAGCTCCTACCGATAATAATGTCGAGAGACCCTCCTGATGGAACTGTTACTCGTACCTACGCCTGTTAGACGCTGCTAGGCGAAAAATTGGTCAAGTGATAGTTCCTACCTTGGTTAGGTGAAAATAGTTATAGATTGATAGTTTAATCTTTAATCAGTTAAATATCTGGAAAGGAGCATGAATTTTTCTTCTATGCAGACAATCTAACTATACGGTGTTTCGGCAAACATCAAAATTCCCCAGTAGTCAAACTTATGACTATTCTGGTCAAAGAGATGGACGTATCTTATTAGAATATTTAATCTAAACTGACCATCACGTGACTTACGCGTCCAACTGTCCGTTTTGTGACGCCTATCTCGAAAACCAATGTAAAAATATACCAATACGTTAACACTTTATACAAATTAGTCTTATTTCTTACAAAGTAAGGCCGGTTTCTGCTTGGCAATTGTTGAAATGAGATTTCTTGAGTGACATAATAAAATGGTATGGTTATTTCTAATACAGATGTGTCAAACGATATATCTTTTTTCATAATATTTCAAATAGGTAGTTTTACAAAACATGTTTGATGTTTGATAACAGGAAATCGTGACTGTGGGATTAGGTATACCGACCGAAGATACACAATTTAATTATACACATTCATATTGACCACCCGAATGGCACAGTGTACCGCACCAGATGTCTCAGGCTAACCCTTCAGGGATTACGCATAATAACATTTTATAAACCTGAATATACTCACAGTGCCGAGCATTTACGTATTTGAGCTTCTAGGTAACATGACCAAATATATCCTTACATGAATATGAGACAACAGATGAAAGACAGATTAAGGAAGGCACACGTAGACAAGACATTATATGCTACAAAGTACCTAGTTTGAATATTATCAGGCGCAGTCCCAAATATCACATCATACATAACATCACGCCTGTAATCCCAGAAGGGTTAGGCAGAGGTGTACCTATAGTAGGTACACCCGCATTTCGCCAGTTATGTTTGAGTCCCATGTAATAGCGAGCCTATTGCCATCAACCGGGCACAAATCCAGACTCTGGGCTGCTACTGAGAAATTCTAGATAGAAAAACCCAATAACACTTTGCCCGACCTGGGAATCGAACCCAGGACCTCATGCTCAGCAGTAGCACTTGTGACCACTAGACCCAAATATCAATCGGTTATATTATTTAATAAGTTGCCTCTAGATATAAAAGCGCTTTCTACTCGAGCTCTTTTAAAAATCAACCTAAAAGTACCTGTTGAATAAGTGTCTTTATACTGTTGAAGATCTATAATGAAATTCCTGTATGCTGTATTTAATATTTTGTTGTATTAGTTTGTGTTTTTTTTTGTTTTTGTATTAAATTGAATTTTCTTTTCACACTATTTAATTTCAGATAGAATTTATTGTTCATTAATAAATGACTTATGACTTACTTACCTTCTGTGAAAGACGTTTTTTTCATAACATAATCACACAGACAGACACAGGCTTCCACTCTGTGAGAGGGAGTGGGCCGTAATCCACCACTCGGGCCCAGTGCGGGTTGGTAATGTCACATGTCTTCGAATTTTGGGTTCTAAGACAGCCGGTGTCCTTTTAATATTTTCCTACACCGTTTTAAGAGCTGTGGTGGAGAAGTTATTTAGGTACACCATTAAAGCGCCTGTCTTGGTTCGACACCTACAACTCGTAAATCCCGGCCGTTACCACTAGACCAGGACTGCTCAAAGAATCCCAAGACGGTTTTAAGAAGTGAAAAGTACCGAAATATAAAATATCATTTTAAACATTACATTATAAACACATTGCAGAAATGAGTCTCCAAACA
Organism: Dasypolia templi; assembly: GCA_963555695.1. Classification (NCBI taxonomy): domain Eukaryota; kingdom Metazoa; phylum Arthropoda; class Insecta; order Lepidoptera; family Noctuidae; genus Dasypolia; species Dasypolia templi. The sequence continues at coordinate 1,689,129 of OY743137.1, read as the reverse complement.
GCTATATTATACTCTACAATGACTTCCGCAAAACACATTTATTATTGTTATTAACGGCACAGTGCGCGGCAGCGGCTGACACATAAATTGATTCAAACACCATTTCTACTACAAAATGTGATCACAACACAAACTAACCAACCAAAAATAAACTCTACTCTTCAAAAAATAAGGTTTAAGTCTAATAAACGATTCAAAGTCTACAAACCTGTAAGTTCACGGATCATAACGAGTCCTTTTGACAATTTTAATTTCTCCTCACACTGTGTAAAAAATTAAATGTCACACTTTTGTAAAGCGTTACTAAGGTTGGCTGCAAACGTAGCGATTAGCGATAAGTAAGGACATGTTGTTTACTGGCTATGACTGCCAATTAAATGTTAAAACCACTGCAGGCTTAGGGTCCTACATAAAATGTCGCTGTTCATCTTTTGTGTCTAAATTGGCTTAAGTTTGACTACACCTCTTGTCCGGTTAAATAATGCAATGGACGACAACTGTACTAACTTTTTATAAGTGCTACGAATTAGAAAACTGGGATTTCCAACCTCCATTGAAGTGGTAACAAACTTAGTGCCGATTTCACCAATTAAACTAAAAACAACCCTTTCAACCCAGTCCAAGAGCTGTCAGTGTCGATATTCCATAAAAATCTCAATTTCCACCATCAACAATTTTGACACTGACAGCTCTTGAATGAGTTTTAGATGTGCTGAACGTGTTCAGTTTCATTGGTGAAATTGGCACTTAATTGTCGCAAACACTAATTACAATTAGTTTTTGCAGTGTCCTCTTTCGAGGCCAATGTGCTCAAGTTGCTTCTGATTTTTTGTGGCATGGCGTACGAAGGCCCTTATCAGGTAGTACTATTTGCCTTCACAAAATGAACGTAATGTTTCTGTGCAAGAATTTCACACATCTTTATGATATTTTCTTGTATAAAGTTAATAAGGAAAAACACTCTGTAAAAGTTTTCAGAAGTCCCATTTGTTTACATACGAAATCAGTATGACCCATACGGTCTTGTTGTACCATTTCTCAAATTGCCCGAGGCTTCGGCTGCGTGGCTGTCAGAAATTATGCCACGGGGACATGCTACCGGGACAAAAACCTAGCCTTTGTTACTCCCCATAACATCAGCTATCTGCCAGTGAAAATCCCGTCAAAATCGGTCCAGCCGTTTCGGTGATTAGTCGGAACAAGCAGACAGACAAAAAAAATTAAATGATTTTTTATTTTAAGTACCTACCTTCTATAGTTTCAGCATTTAATAAAAAGCTGTTATTTTGACATTACAAACAGACACTTCAATTTTATTTATTATTCTTCACTTGTTCTCCAGAGGCACTTTCTGTGAACCAAGGTATCTGGAAACAGTGGTTTCTATGAAAAAAAAATACGGCAAGAAGTGCTATCTATGAACAGAGATCTCTGTCAAGTGCTTCCTATGTACCGAGATCTCTACAAACTATGTTTTCCATACAAAGTTTTCGGCGAAACGTGCAAGCGCGTTATCTTAGGTTCCACGCTCATAGATAGAAACAACTTATAGAAGAAGGTCGTAAGTGAAACCTAAACGTCAATCTATTGCTTTGTGAGATTGCTAATGGACTTATGAGCGCTACTGTTGAATTCCTCTTATTCAGGCTAACTGCTAATCTTCATCAGTTGTCAATTTCAGGACTACTGATAGCCAGTTAAGGCTGTTCTTTCTGTTCTAAAACGTACAAGCATGTAGAATGTTGTGCGGTGCAACGGTACACTTTCACATTGACCCGCTCTGCAACTGATTATGCTCAAATTGGAATGACTTTGGTTCTAGATGGAATGGTCCTTCTTTAGTCCTGTGTTTAGTATCCACAGGCTATTCATCGCAGACGGCTGTCGAGGCTGTGCGTGCGCCGCGACACATTCATGCATAAAATTATTTTGTCCAGAAATCGTTAGCTCAGACCACTGGGCATGATACATTGAGCAATATCTAACAACGCTTTTTATCACTTCCTTATTTGAAAAAAAAAATGACATAAAATTGAGGTATTTGTTGGATGATCGTAACTTGTACTTCATACATAGAAGTTTATATTTTGAAAAAAAATGCCAGATTGGAAGGAAACCGTTATTGTATGTATAACAAACATAATAAAAAACCGAAGAACGCTAGTTTATATTGAATTACGTTACTACCAGACGTTCCTACTTCTACGACAAACCAAAATTTATTCTCACAACCTTTTTTTGCCGCTTTTATGGCATACGTTATAAGGTTGAATGTTTGTCAGGGGATGTTAAATAAGTTGGTGGTTATGTCACTTTGCGATCACACCGGGGAGTCTTGCGCAGCTCGTAAGGAATATGATTACGACCACGCAGTTAGGGACCAAGCATCGGTAGCAATTAATATGTTATAGGCGTGTTTATTATAAATTCTATCATATTGTATGGAAAGAGGTTGTAAAACATTTGGAACTGCGATTATTTTACTTTTGTGGTGCAGTGGGCTGAAACGATGCCTGAACTGTTGGAAAGAAGGTGCGTCCACCAAAACTATTGGTTTTGAAGATGTGGTATCAACAGTCAATTAATGAATGCGCAATTTTCCGAGTGTGTACCATGGAGTACAAACAGGAACTAATCAACGCTGCTTGGCGGAAAAAAAGGGTTTTGTAGTTTTAAAATGATTCCCTGACCTTTAGGATTAAGATTATTTGGTTTACGTAGATTTAAACAAAATCTTTGTGCACATAGGTGAAACATAGGAAACTCGGAGGCTGCTATAGAAAGCGGATTCCAGCGGCTGGGATTGGAAAGGTAGGACAAACGCCTCAGGCGCTGCTTAGAATATGAGCTTGACGCTGGGCTGTTAATGTTGTCACCTATCGGAGGTGGCGTTTGAACAGCGACATGACGAGTAAGAGGAGACTCCCTTAAATGCATGTTATTTGCATTAATATTCAGAAATATTCACACATCAAAATATATCTTTAGCATGTGATTTATTGAATCTTTTTCTTTCCATGTAAGTACAAGTCAGTTACGTAATTGTAACATTTTAGCTCGATTTATTTTTTATTCGATAATCTTGTCATTTAATGATTATTTAAAAAACACAATTTTAGTCATTTCTCTCGGTTTATATAAACCGAGAGAAATGACTAAAATAAATATTAACCGTAAGGCAATATAGCTTATTGTCCAGCCACAAAATATTTTTTATCTACATTAATTATTACTTTAGCTATAAACGAAATAAGAATTGAGAGTAACGCTATTTTATTTCGTACTCTAACAAGAACACTCGCGATTATCAACTTTATCACGGATGGTGGTGAAGATGCGTTTAGCACGTTGCGGAACTTGCGTGGAAATGATTTTAGAGTCAGTCAGTCAGTCAGGTCTTAAGTCAGTGAGAACATCAGCTGCTAAGTATAGTGGCTTGATTACCCAATTCATGAATGACTAGCAACTCGCCCCTGCTTCGCATCACTTATACGACGTGACAAAACATCGAGATATCCTTATTATTTATCAAAGTATTAAACACACAAACCTTCTTTTTCCTTCTTTAAATGATGTTTAAAATCGTATCAAAATCCGTTACGCAGTTTGGAAGAACAACTCGGTCATACAGGCAGATGCACGAAAATGACTTTAATTTATAATATCTTTATTAAACATGAACACACTCGACAAAGGAAGGAGGAAACATAGATGAGATGAAATTGCAAAATGATTTTGTAGTCTGGACTGAGTTTGTTGTAGTTTCTTTCCATGTAAAAAGCCAAAGCCTAAAGCGATACTAAGAAGTAAAACCCAAGGACGTTTACAATGGTCACTTGACTCATTTCATAACAGGTTTCATTGTTAACTGCTACTGCAGTAGACATCAGTTCATCATGGCGATTCTGTAAAAATCTCACCGTGAAGACTTGCGTGGAGTGAGCAGTCAGTGTCATCTTGATCAATCCCTAACACCTGACAGCTCACTCCACGCTCACTTCACCTAAAATTTCAAGGTGAGATGGTAACAGACCAGCAATACTGGTCACAGGCCCACATAGTTTCATTTCACCCCAGCTCCATCTTCTAGCTTGTTAATAAGCTTTCCCAAATCTTCCGATCATTATATTCAAATTGTTTATCTCACAGTATTAACCCTCGTTTATCTCCAAACCTGACTCAGAGCTTCTCCGAATGTAAAGTGTTGTTGTACCAATTAGCGTCGGAATAAGGAAGTGAATAACACGCGCACATCTTGATGTAAGCACACAGTTGATCCGTGTGATGCCATGATCTAATTACTTCAATCATCACTGGGGTATGTACCAGTGGAATGAATGTCGAGATGATGTCGAAGAAAACTCCTTCATTGAGCGTTTATTTGTGAATTCTGAAGTTTTTTAAAGGTGGAATGGGTAGACTTATTAAATCGTTTAGGTTAAAACATAACAGGTTTTACAGAAGTGGTAGGGATTACACAGGACGGCAGATCCACCTTTTGGAGACGAGATCTTCAGTTAAATACACTGGTGTTTCGCTCAGCAGAAAAACTTTGTTGCAGGGATACAAAGCTGGCTACTGAAACTTCTCATAAGTCTTCCTAGTTTGAGTGATAAATAATCGTAAATTCGAAACGATGGTATTTCTAGCGACTTATAGTTGAGTTATGGGTCCCTGGTACCGGCTGCTGTCAACGTGTATGAGCACAACATCGCCCACGCCTGACCCCTCACATCTCGCGACTAATTTAATTCCAGCGCATACATACGCATACTTCATAATGGTAACTCTAGGGATGGGAATCCTTCAGGCTAGTATCATTGGACTAAAGGTATCAACGTTAATAAAAACTAGACTAGACTTTTTAGTGTGTCAGAGAAAGTTAGTTGTTGAGATGATTACAAGATGTTGGAGAGAAACAGAAACGGAAGCGTGGTAAGAGTAGCGGTGGTAGGTAGCGCTAAACTTTTTCAGTTCTCGGCACGCGAGTGGCTGCAAAAGTACTTAAAAACTAATTATTTTTGTGATGAACAAATCAATGCTGTAGGTCGCCATTTATTCTTATATATTCTCTAGCTATCGAGTGGTGTAATTCATATTTTGGATGTACATGTCGACACCAAACTGTATCCCCCGATTTTGTTATCATTAGTTTTTTAATGGCCTCCCACTATGACAGCATATTTAAAGACGTATTCACGTGAAAAATGTTTCTCATATTGTGCTCTCAACTGTACCATTTGCGGTTTCGTACTCGGGTCTACGTTCAGAGGGCTCATAAAGTTTTGCGAGAACTATAACTTGTTTCTTGTTGCTTGGGTACTGAGACAGTCAGTACCCAACAAGAAACAGTACAATGAAAGTCTTAAAAAGCTGAAAATAAATAAATGATAAATGATGATATTTCTCTAAGTAGGTTTGTACAAACAATTTAGCACGTCAGTCATATTTTTTTAAAGTAGAATGAGATCGGCGTTTTCTATCTGACTACTCTGAGAAGAAAGGCCGAAACAAACTCAGAGGTCACAGTCTCTTTTAAAGTCCAGACATAATCTTGGTCTCTTTTAAAGTCCAGACAAGACCATGTGGATTGGTGTCTAAAATGGTATTTTGATGAAAAAACGACACATTGAGTTGACCAGCACGTCGATTCTATAAAAATCTCACCTTCACGGTGAGATTTTTATAGAATCGACGTGCTGGTCACTGGGACGTGCTGGTTGAAGTGAGCCTGGAGTGAGCTGTCAGTGTCATCCCGTCTTGGTCAATCCCTAGCATCTGACAGCTCACTCCACGCTCACTTCAACAAAATGTTCACGGTGAGATAGTTACAGAATAGCACTACTGTCCAGTCAGTGATGTTATTAGAGGAAATACTCGGACAGCTCAGCATTCAGCGGACACAAAAAAAAAAGTATAAAAAAAAATTAAAAAAATTATTGCAGTGATCACAGGAAAAACTTGGATGCAGTCGGCGGCACAGGTCAGGTTAGGATAGGATGCTTCGAACCGTAGTATATTTTTTTAATCAAGCTCGTATAATTCCATATCCACCTTAAATTAAGAGTAAAAAAGGGTAAAACACCGAAATTAAATTGAGTTGTCACACTTTTTGTGACACTTGCTTGATTAAACAGATACCGGCGCGGGCGCATCCCTACGCTCGGCCGGACTTGGGAGTGTCCGCATCAATTAGTTAACCTTACTTAAGGTGCGGGTCACAAACAACGCCGATCGCCGGCAATTGGAGGTGGACGCGCCTAATGTCGTGATCTCACTTGTGACTCATTAGTGGACTCAATGTTTGAGGTCTAACTCATTATGGTTGGTAGCAGGTTCTAAGTTCGGGAAGATGTTGTATGTCGAGCTCTTCTCCTCTCATCAAGAAACACCTAAGAGATATTAGCCAGTCAGAACTAAATTTAAAGGAAAATTGTATTTTGTTCTGATAAATTGTTACTACAGATTTAATAGAATTATTAAAAAATGAACAAATGAATACTTAAAATAACCTCACCTGACTAAAACTGTTAACAAACTAAAAGATGGCGTGGAAAAAATCCTACGCACCGCTGCCGACTGGTAATGTACCCAAGATACTGGCGGCATTGCTAAGCCTCTGGCCAAGGTAAAAGCCAGCCCTTGGCTCACGCAAGTGTCAACCAGGCGTTTGGACATTTAGTTGGACCAACTTTGAGCACTCGGGCCCGAGAGTTGCAACCCCAAACGGCACGAAAATATAATTACTGATAAGGTATTATACTTTCGCCGCTTAAGGTTTTCCGCAGCCGCAGCAGCAGCGCCAGCACAGCACGCCGAGCCAGGAAGATGTGATGGCGCAAGAGTATCTACACATGTTGCGTCACCCACACTATAGGCCTACCCAACTTATTATGTATTTAAATGGTACTCAAAACCATTTAAAGCATCCTATCCGTCCTGCGCCGTCGTCGATTGCATCGAAGTTTGTCCCACGGAATAGAAAAAACAAGTGAAAGTGCCCGTCAGTTAAACCGCGTCTATAACAATTTTGCGGAAAATATGTAAATTAATAACAACTTTCGTCAGTTGTGATAACTCTTAATTTTGTATGAACAATGAATAAGCTTTTCGTCAAAGTTGAATTTAATAAGAATTTGGTGGTAATTTGTTGTTGGGTTTTTCTATCTGGAATTTCTCATCAGCAGTACGGAGTATAGATTTGCGGCCGGTTGATGGCAACAGGCTCTAAATTTAAATCGGACCTAAAACAACTGGTGAAATGTGGGTGTACTATAGGTACACCTCTGCCTTACCCTTCGGGGAAACAAGGCATGATGTTATGTTATGTAAAAGATTACTTAAGCAAGTATATAATAATTTTACAATGTTATTGAATTAACAGTGCATATTGTGTAAAATATTGGTTTAGTTAGATAAAATCACAATGATTTTACAAAGTACACGGAAACACTTCGCATGTTTTTACTGAAATCCTTTCTGAAATGATTGAGAAATTTTGGTAAAAGTCTAAATTAGGTGTTTTATTAAAATATGATAAGTAGTAGGTATGTAATGATCAATCATTTTGATTGGTCTTTGGTCGTGAATTGGATGTTGCAATTAATTGATATAACGATCCGTAAATAAACAAATAGGCACGATTCCATTGTTTGAACAGGTAGTATTTATTAAATACTAATTTATACTTCATTAACCAATACAAAACCAACAAACAAAAGCCCAAATCTGTGGGATCTCTGAACCTGGGTCATCGGCGCGTCACTAATACAACTATTACACCGGAGCCACTTAGTCTGCTGTTATCTCTTGATAGCGCGACGTTGGTACCTACCCATCCACAAAGTAATTAGCAGAAGGCGCAGTCCAAAGAGAGGAGGTTACTTACTTAAGGAGGTTACTCCTCTCTATGAGTCTACCTCTCATAGAGAGGAGGCCTGTGTCCCAGCAGTGGGAACGTTATAGGCTGATTATGCTTATGCAGTCCAAAGCGATATTCAACAAGTGAGCAGAAGAACAGCCATCCAGCAAGTATCGAGCCAGTATAATGCAAGAATGGTAATGCATTTACACAGATCGCTTCGCAGATCAGGTCCAGTTGAGAGTTTTTTTTATTTGCTTGAAATCCACCCTATAAAGGGTGGATTTCACAAATGAAACTGAACACGACCAGCACATCAACTAGGTTTTAAGGGCTGTGAGAGTCATTATATTCTGTGGAATATTGAAACTGACAGCTCTTGAACGCGTTTGAGATGTGCTGATCACGTTCAGTTTCATTGGTGAAATCGGCACTTAGTCTGTGCTAAATAAAGGTATTCTATTTATTTCGTTCTTTGCTTTAAACACAAACCTGAAATAATTAAAGACTGCTTTGGTGAGCTGCGAAACTCTGACGTATTCAATTCAAGCACGCTCTATTAGTTATCAGTTTGTTTCAATGGGATTTCTTCTCCTATAATTGGATTATTTCCCGTTTTTTTTCCATACATTACTGCACTAAGCCCTGCAGCCATCCTCAGGTAGCATCATTTCAGGAAATACTTCCACGCTGGACTTAGTCCTTCGGACCAGTTCCGCGCCCGTGCTCTGCATGCCGCCAGAGCTGAGTATCCTGTGTGTCGTACTTCAAGGATGCTTAACGCCCTCCTGACCACCAATCCTGAATGTGATCTGCTTGCTGATGAATGGAGCAGAATTATGCGTGTATGTCTGATGAGAGTAAGTATGCTAGATTGTCAATCTCTATGTTAATTAATGTAATTGGTGCTTACAGTTTTATTTAACAATATGTCGCAATGTGTATTTCTTACAGTTTTTCTCAATATTGTTAGGTGTGGTACTTCTGTCGTTTGCCCCGTGTGCAGTGGACCGTGTGACGTCACATGACACGGCCGAACCTCGCGGCCGGTTTGATCTCTGTGATGTAGCCGATGTAGGACGCGATAGCGGACTTGACTTCCTTTGACAACGACGCGAGAGCCGAAAGGATTGGGAATTTTATTGTCTGCCTATGTATTATTAAGATGTGTTTCATATTGCCCGGATACGCTCTAACAGGTTCTAAAGATGGCACAGAATTTAAATGAAACGTTCTGTTTTATGAGGAAAGTATTGCAACAGATTGTCTTACTATGACAAAAATGAGAGCTGGAACGAAAACAGTGTAACATTTTGACCGCTTTTTTTTCATTTAAGTTTTTACTCTCAAACGTTGTCAATTTATTTCATTGTGCCTGTTATTAAATAGGGGAAGGGGATCGTGGTTAAGTAACATCAGCCGCGCGAGCGATCAAGGTAAAGCTACGCTAGCCGCGGTCGTTACGTGGATGGGTGGCCATCCATTACATATCGAGACCCCTTCGTGCCTCGCACGTTAAGCCGTTCGTCCCGGCTGCCATTCGTAGATCTTTGACAGTCGTTACGGGGGACAGAAGCGGGATAAGTCTGTCAAGCAGTATTACCAAGGGGTATCGTGTTTGGGCACACCACAATAGTCCCCTCTGTGAGGAGAGGTTGGAGAGGTGCCTGACACAGATCCTCACCGGACACAGTTGTTTCGGGAGGTTTCTGTTCCGTATTAGGCGGGACAAACGTCTGGGTGTCACCATTGTGTGGATCGCCCGGAGGACACGGTGAAGCATACAGTGGAGGTTTGCCCACCAGCCGGCGCCGGCGATCCGTCGATCGCGTCCGGCCCTGGTCCTTCTTCTGCGAAGTAGTAGGCCGCAGGAGACGCTCCGGGCGTCGGTAATCGCCCGCAGATTCCCGGCCACTGTATGCGCGGGCTTGCGGACGGCTAGCAATGGGTGCTCGCCGTCCGGTAAAGACACACATACAGGCTGAGCAGATATATTGTTGTGCCTGTTATTAAATACTTACTTACATATTAATTTCGCGAAAGGAATTTTGTTCCAACCAGTACTACTCTTCTGTAACCATCTCACCATGAAAACGTAGGTGAAGTGAGCGTGGAGTGAGCTGTCAGTGCCACTGGTGTTAGGGATTGACCAAGACGGGATGACACTGACAGCTCACTCCACGCAAGTCTTCACGATGAGATTTCTACATAATCGACATGCTGGTGTCGCACGACATCTCTCGACTTTTTGTTTGTATCAGTCTTGTTCATCGGTTACCTCAGCCTACGTGATTCAAGAACTTTCGAAATTACGAATCAATGATTATAAAATAATTATGTTTTTATTAAATCGATGACCTGTTATCAATAAATGACCATTCGATGACAATTCAAGAATGTTGTGGATTAAATACATGACAAAACATTGAAAAACAAGGAATTTATTACGAAGATGACCGAGCATTACAAATCCCGGACAAAACACATCGTAAACGTGTTAATCAGATACCATACTTTACAAATGACACGCCTTTGACAATGGCAGCGGTGACCGTGATCTGACCGAGTTGATCAGTTGATCAGTCGTTCAGGTGATCAATCGATCAGTACGTACGGCACCGACACAAATCCGACACTATTGTGTAGGGTAGGATAGTACCACATCATTGCAAGAAGAGGTTTTGATGCGGCAACTCAAGCAGCGTTTTCACGAGGCGTTTGATCTGGTAATAGGTAAGTATTTAGCTCAGTCTATTCGTGGCTGATCTGTTTTATTATAAACATTATCAACCCGAAACATGCAACGTTGTTATCAAATCTATTTTCTATCATAACTATTTTATCGAATCTCCTACATTAAGTTAATATCATGAAATATGCAAAGGCAATGTTTGTGGAATATGGGTATGCGGACAAGGATTACATCCAGTAGCGTTAATACAATATTGGAGAAGAATACATCCAGTATTGGGAGTGCTTTTGTGAAGGACGTCTGACCGCCGAGAATCACAGGATCGTTGGATGTGACGACGGTTGGGGGTGGCCTATCCAGCAGTGGACGTTTTTCAGCTGAAATGGTGATCATGAGGCTGATGATTGTATCCTTGGTAGTAGTTAATCCTTCTTCATTTTTCACCGCATGCCTATTCGTACTTACCACATCCACACTTCGCGCATCGTCCCTCGCAGCACGACTGCCCTCTGTCGCATCGACACAGGTGTGCTCTTTGTGTCTCGTCTCGATTATGTCGATATTGTCGTACTCTGTCGATCGATAGTCTTGTGAGGACCTATGAATTATTATCTTGTGTTGTAATTTGTCGGTGCATTGTACGTCGTGTTAGTGTATGTAGATAATTACTTATGTCATATATCTACTTAGGTACCTACTAAATATTTAAAGATCATGAAGTTGATGACTGTGTCTGCAATTTTTATTTTTTATGTAGCATTTAAAGATATTGAGCATTGAGTATTAGTTAAGAGTGATTTTATATACTAATGGTAAAATTGATAGTAAGTGATTTTCCTCAAATGATTTTTGGTTTTATTATTTTTCAAAGGAGTTCTTTTCGAGTCTGTGTTGTTATTATGTTGAGAACCTGATAAAATAGTTTCTTAAATATTGCTATAAGCCAAGTTTGTAGGTATGTGTGCCAGAATTGAAATACAGAAATGTTAATACTGAAAAAGGTGTGTTCATTTCATAAGTATGTAGCCACATCCCTGAGTACTTAGATAAAGATAATTATTTGCTTCGCTATGGCTGATACGCTTCAGCATGCAAGTTTGATTCGGTTATAATTCTTACAAATATGTACAGTCCGCGAGGCCTAATCTGAGCTTTGCATTTGTGTGAGTGATTACCAAACGCACCAATGGTGATCGCACGATCTCGCGCGCGATGAAACGCAGCGCCTCAGGCCGATTGTCCGACAAAAAACCGTCACACAAATGCAAATATTAGAAATATTAGAATGTTAGAATAATGTTGGTATCTAGGTAAATACCTACCTAGATACCTACATCATTCTAACATTCTTGATTCAACACTTAAGTAGGTAGTAGACCATAGGAAGACGTTTCTGTGGCCTAAGTACTAAGTAGGTATTTCTAGACAAGATTTCCAAAGTGTTAGAGTATAGTAATGTTGGCAGCGCTCCGCTGTCAAACCCTACCTTATTAGTACAATTCAATTTAGATTTCATACCTAATCTTATCTATTGAACAAACAAATGAAAATAATTGCGTCGTGTACATACCTACGTATGCACGTGCTACATTCAGATCGCAAGTTCTGATAAATCTAAAAGTAAATATAATTCGATAATTTAAGTATGTCAGTTTTATCTTAACACTGAATGATGCTTAAATTTGGGATGCAGAAATTAAGGAGTTACAAAGGCATCTAAATGTTATCTGTTACTATTACTGAACCGCTTTTTCAGCAACAATACTTTATAAATACCTAATTCTTTTAAAATATTTAGGTAAGTAGATATCTATATCGTAGGCAGCGGCTACAGGTTTAATAAACACTTTGTTGATTCATAAATGATTTGCGTCAACATTGATATCTAATTGATTTAAATCATTTATTGGCAAGGTTTCCGTAGTTGTCAACATTCTAAATGGCTGATTTCTTTCTTGGATTTATTACTTTTTAAGTCAGTAAAGGATGAAACCCCGTTGCGTCGTCTCCTTCGTTTTGTTAGGATTTCCTTTGTACGTAGAACTTTACAAATGGTCGAACAAACTGTTTCTAATTGTTGTGAAAATCATCTGTGAAAGTAAAACCTATCAGTAGTCAAGCATTGTGAACAGCACAGATATGAAACAAATGCAATTAGAAAAAAATGTTTTGTCATGTTTAGGTTCTTTAAATCTGTTTATTTTTGGATTGTAGGTAATTGTTTATTAACATATATTATAGGTAAGTACTTACGCTTATTTATAATTAAAATATACATTTGGCTTATCTGCAAACATTTACAAATATTATGGTGATCAAGTTTTATAACAGTCAGTGTGATTAGATGATTACCTGATAAGGTATTTAAAACCTAATTGCGCGTTACTTATTACCTACAACTGAACAGCATGGGAGGTAAGTACTTACATTAAGTACCCACTTGATGACAAACTCTGATTCTACTTTTATATTCCCATGTCCGGCAAAGTGTTATTGGGGTTTTATATCTGGAATTTCTCAGTAGCAGCCCGGAGCAGTGCACCTCTGCCTAACCTTTCTGGGACTACAGGCGTGATGTTATGTTATGTATTGTTAGGTTAGCTAACCTTAATCGATGATACATACTTATGAACAGTTAGTATATACTTAGTACAGCTGTACCACGTAGTAATTGTCATTCTTTGATTGGTAAGCACATTTATAAGTAGATACGTAGTTCTGATACATCGAAAAGTTAAGAAAGGATCACTACAACTAGAGTTAAGGCTCGTGTCGCGCCTGTTTGAAGGAGCCTTTAGGTACAAATGTTTAGTTACCTACTTAGGTAAATTTATTTTATACATAATTATTAAACAAGTAACGTGGACTCAAATAAGTACCTAATAGCAACAATATTTCTTAACAACTATGTAAGTAACTCTTAACCTACACTCTTAACCTAAACTGCCATATAATATATGAATGAGAACCCCTGCTACAAGTCTAATACCTAAAGCAGACAATTAACTTCATAATATTATGAACATGGGCTTAACTAACGGTACGTGGATGCACCTACTTCACTGTTAAGTGTAGGCGCGAAAATAGGTACTTTTACAGTTGTTTGTGATTTTATTTTATCTTACTTACTTACCTAGTTACGAATTCAAGTAAAGAAGTACACAGGTACAGGTAACTAGGTGAACAAAAAACTATTTATTAGGACTCGCACAGGAATACACAATTTGCAGTACGTTGTGTGATACGCAGTATCACAAACTGAACTAAACACACTCATAAAAACAAAAATGAATAACACAAAAATAAAACATAAGTAAATTGTTACTAAAACAAAGTTCGTACGACCCCAAAAGGCCCCTATCTCAGCACAATGCTGCGACACTTAAAAATAAGTGTCACAGCGCTGGTATTAAGTGGTCATTTGGTTTGTTTCGATTTTACTACAATGCACGTGAAGCACCAGCCATAAGGTTTAAAAAGTAGGTATTGAGAGAGACTTACGGGTTGTCTGTACCGGGACAAGTAAATCAAACACAGATTTGTCGTGAAATCTCGGTAATAATTCCTAGAACTTATACGTTAGTACGTTTTTGTATATGTAGGATTTGATCATTGTTCGATGGCTTGTCAACCAAGAACTGACATCCTCTTTCTCTTCTTTCTATTCTCTATCTTAATTAATGATTGTCTCGTTATTCAGCCATCTACTAATCAACGTATTCATAAAGGTTTTATTCAAGCACCAAATGTAATATAATCTATAAAGTACCTAACTATACCTACAGTAAAAACCTAGTTACTTACACCCAATAAATAAATAACTCTTAGGTACTCTATCAACGACTAGGTAAGTAGAAACTTATTACAATGAAAGTACAATTATGTAATTAACTTCCGTTAAAAAATCATAACTAACTCCAACTTCATAGAACTCAACACTCAATCTGATTAAATTATTAAAACAAAGCCACTCTAAACCATAAACTTAACTGTAGACCATTAATCCATCTTTGTTATTAACCAAAATAACATAAGACACGAGTCCGCCAAATCCTTTTTCTGGATAAAGCCGCTAACTCCAATATCCGTTTACGTAAATATAATTTAAAATACTTTATGTTGCAAAGTAAACTACTTTATAGTTAGAAGGTAATATTTTATTATACTTATAGATTGGCTAATTGAAATAAACTATCCGACAAAAGCATTTGCTAGTTATTACAATAAATTATTAATAGGTATTCAGGTCGTTAGTCAATTACCTATTTAGCTAATACCAAAAACTACGCAACTATTATTTTACAAACAATGCAGATAAAGAGGTCTGTTGCAACTAAGTAGGTATGTAGTTATGGGACATCGTTAATGTTTCGAGAAAGTTGTATAATACCCCCTGAAAGGTAATTGAAGTAATGAAATACACCACTACATGTTACTACGATTATCAAATATCAATCAACATAAATCGATAAACTTAAAACATAGAGTAAGTACACTTTGAAAAAATATTTTACAATCCTCATAAATCACATAACAAACCACAATCGATTTATAATCGTAGTACCTACAGTACCAATAAAAGATATACCAGATAATAAATAAACTCGTCGCTGCGCGCACGCAATTCAAACAAAACGACAGCGGAGCTTGTGCGGAGAGGGGAGCTTACGGGATGCGGGGCGTGGCTCTATGTATCAAAAAGCTCGCTCGCCGATTGGTCGTGGCGCTCTCACAAAGCTGTGGAGGCGGGGCCACTGCCGCGCTGTATAAAAGCGCGCGCCGCCTCCGCGCCCGCCAGTTCACTCGCCGCTAGCAGTGTAAGCGCACGCATTACGTGTTCAACAAGTGTATCACAAGTGATTTCAAAATGGTGAAGTTCGAAGGAGATTTCAGTATTAATTCCATACTGATGAACAAGCCGGCTCCTCCGCCGTCGCCCACGGCCTCGTCGATGGGCGCCTCGCCCTCCGAGGCCGACCTCAGCGACTCCGAGCTGGACGTGACGGGCACCGAGCCCGTCGACTGCACCAAACCTAAAGACGGCGACGACGACAAGAAAGACAAAAAGCACGAGAAACCCGCGTACAGCTACAACGCACTCATCATGATGGCAATCCGCAACAGTCCTGAGAAGCGGCTCACGCTGAACGGCATCTACGAGTACATCATGACGAACTTCCCGTACTACAGAGAGAACAGGCAAGGCTGGCAGAACTCCATCCGCCACAACCTCAGTTTGAACAAGTGCTTTGTGAAAGTGCCGCGCCACTACGACGACCCCGGGAAGGGCAACTACTGGATGCTGGACGCGTCGGCGGAGGACGTGTTCATCGGCGGCACCACCGGCAAGCTGCGCCGCCGCTCCGCGCTCACCGGCCGCTCGCGCCTGGCCTGCTTCAAGCGGCCGCTGTTCCCGGGCGCGGCCATGCCGGGCGCCTACCCGCCCGCCACATACTCGCAGCTCGTGGGCTTGTACTCGCAGCTGTTGTATCAAAGGTACGCTCCGATGCAAATGAAGACTCCTCCCGTGGCGCCGAGTGCCGTCCACCCGGCCTTCCGCGGCGACGCGATGGGTTACGGCAGCCTTCCCTACTCGCCCGCGCTGTACGACCGTCTGCCGTCGGGGGCCTTCCTCGGCCAGTCGCAGCTACTGCAGAGCTCCCAGCTGGCGCAACAGTCCGCGATGATGGCGCAGACGTCCCCGTTGCTGCCGCCGTCTCCGCCCATGATGCACTCCCCGCCGCACTCGGGCACCTCCAGCCCCGAGCTGCCCTCGCCCTCGCACCATCCTCTGACGCCTCACATCTACAAGCCAGTCACGGTGCTCACACGACAGTGATCTACTCATAATCTCAAAGAGGCTTTACCAAATAGACTGAGTTAACTGAAAGGTCGGGAGACGTTATTATTTATCTGTGATTTAGTTTTAGTGTAGCTAATGGACCAGTGGGGTTGAGAGGTAATCTCTGTAGTGCGCAATAGTAGCTGGTGTCACCTCTCGTAGCATTCCGCCGTTGTATTGTCATTATGTGTAAATATTTCCAAAGTTGTATATTTATTGACTTAGTTAATACGAATAAGATAAAGAGATATTATGAATAAAACTAAAGTATTGTTCACATTTAAAACTCTATTTTATTTACCTGACCTTCATACTGGGAATTGGGATTCAGATCAATTGCAAATCCGCAAACGAAACTGAAACAAAAAGAGAATAAAATGAAGATTCTCCGTTACATTTTAAAATGGGGATTAATATAATCGGGGATTAAAAAGATTGTATTTCTTTTGAAGAGATCGAAACTTAAGTGAACGAGATTGCTGCTGTAATTCCAGCATCAAATCAGTTTGTTTTTCAGAAAAAGATTAACGATAAAGATGTGCCGGTTGAGATTAATTTGGCGATGTCCGGTCTGCCGTCTGGTGTGCTGTAAACAATAACTGTTCGAGTTAAACACACACTTGAGAGCATTTCTAAGAACATATAGTCAGCTAGTTTCTAGAACATGAGGCATATTATTTTGGGATCGACAATTTATAGCTTTAGAAGATAAACAGAAGCTCTATTATAATGCGATACTTGGAATCGTGCGATTTATAGCCCAGACTTGAAGTATTTAATAGCTTGCTATTTTTTTTATTTCGAATTTTTTATATAATTATTGTGTAAAAATCTATTTTGAAGCCTATTGTGACCAAGGTTTTGTGTGAAAAACAAAATTAGTTCAACATAGGGTAGGTAGGGTTATCTGGTAGGTTTTGTAAGAATATGTTAGTATAAACAATTAAATTCACATATTTTTAAACACAATGTTCTGGGTTGCGGCAATTTTAATTAATCCAAAGTATCGTTATATAAGGAAAACAATTTTGCAAAAAAAAAAGAAGGTAATGTACTTACAAAGGTAATGGCAGCAGTTCAGTATTTTCTTGGTAAACTGTACTTAGCTGCACATTTATATTTCTTAGGCCATTTGAGATACCGGAGGCTATGAAATCTTATGTATTGGCATTTTGATTAAAACACAAAGTAAAAAGCCTACGCAAGTCCGGTAACATTGAAACTAAGTATAGTTATTTTCCTACAAAATTAATAAAAAGTAACTTTCTTAGTTAATAAATCCTGCAATCGCCACCCCGTCTTGAGCAAGCGTGGTGATCAATGCTCGTGCCTTCTCTGCATAGATGGGGGCTTTGCTCTGCAGTGGGACAGTATTATTCATCAATAATTATGATTGCAGCTGCCTGCATATTTAACCAAACGACTTTGTATTTCAACTACATAGGATGTTGTTTTAAAAGCAAGAGGCTACTACCTACTAGGAACTACTTTTACAGTGAGATCAATTATTATTATCCTGAAGTGAGCTACATACTTACTCTGTTATACGTTACTCTATTTTTTATAACAGTAGGTAAGTAAGTACAAAAGTAACGGTCATGTAACGACAACTTTTGTGTAAAACTGTGGAAATGCGCTGGAAATTGTGGATTTTTTGTTATTTTAAAATGTAAATGGTAAATAAATTACATTGCTTGGTATGTATCGTGAAATAACGGCGTTTATTAATCGTTTAATTGAAAATAACTAAGGGTAACTGTTATTTTTTATGTTATAACAAACGTAGTAAAGGTACTTAGCAATTAAGTAACCAAATGTAAATGACTACCGTTTTACATTTAGGTTTAAATATGTTTATATGTTGCTACCGACTTATCTACAAAACACTTGAAATTTTGCAAATAATTCTCCGACACAGCTACACGTATCCTTCGTTTATCTTCGTAGATTAGGTATATGAAAACAGAAATTATTTGTCAAATAATTCGCATTTTGATATGACGTGAATCCAAGTCATACATATCTTGTGAATCAATATTTTGCCTTGTAATGACAACAAATATTATTTTATCAGTTACAATTTGTCAGCTGCGCGTTGCACGTCACTTAGGTTTGATAATATAAGAGTATACCTACTTTTAAATGCATAGTTAGCCTTTAGTGATCCCACTGTTGGGACACAAGCCTTCTCTCGGTGAGAGGGAGTGGGCTGATCCACCACGCGGGCCCAGTGCGGGTTGGTAGATGACGCATGTCGTCGAATTTTAGGTTCTAGGACATGTCGGTTTCCTCATGATGTTTTCCTTCACCGTTTTGATAGTAGTGATGAAATTATTTACACAAAGTAAAGCGCCTGGCTGGGTTCGAACTCACGACCTACAACTCGGTAAGTCGGGTCGTTACCACTGGGCTGCCACTACTTTTGAATACTTCATCTTATTTCTTAAGAAAGTCTTTCTGGAGTTTGTGTGGAAACTGGTTGTCATGGTATGTTATAGTAGACCAGATACTAGCAAAAAAACTGCATCTTCGAATTATATCCCTGCAGGTAATAAACTAAGAAAAGAAGTGCAATCGCGACATGATTGGTTTCTTGAATAAATTGAGCTTAGGCCTAAACGCGTGGAACTTCTGAGAGATAAGTACCTACCTAAATCCTTCATGATTGTTGGTGTTTCCGATGTCCGGTGTTTCCGGGTAAGTAGGAAGTACCTACCTACTTACCCATAAATCGGAAACACCAAAATGTCATAAGACAGTCTCCCGGCACGCCCGCCCTTCACCACTTCCTAGTGCTTTAGCTGGGAAGAAGAAGTGGCGCAACAAACTCCCCAGCAGCACAGCTGTCTGTTTAGTTATAAGAAATAACATTAATAGCCAATGTTTAGGACTTATGTCAAAGTATGGTGTAAAATTAAGATATTGAACAAAAGAAAGTTAAAACTATAGGTAATAATAGATTTTTTTAAAATTACAACTTTATTCAACAAACTTCATTCGAGCCACATGCCGTGTTAATTCGTCCGAGTTGAACTTGGAATTGACACTTGACAGTAGGTACTCGTAGGTACATAATCATTTTGATATCTTTGAGATAAAGATGCATAAGATCAATGTGTGGTCTGAAAATGGATGATAGCTGTGTACCATTCTTTAAATCGCTGAAAATACCTACCTTACGCTAATAATATATTTTTGAAATTAGTGTTTTCGTCAAAACAAACATGAGGTTATTCGAAAAGGTGTCAACGTTACGAGATGTCGCGATTTGTAGCCAATACGCAAATTCTGTATGCAATCAGCGTTGTAAAATTTGAATATTATGCAATTATTATTAAAAAACAGTTATTAATTAAAAAATGTTATTATACGACTGATGAATTTCTGAATGATAAATTAATGTATACTTAGTTTTTTATTTGACAGCAGAAAAAAAATTTGATAGAATATTGTGACTGATTTTACTGTACATAATTTATGATTATTAATTTTATTGCATTGACTGTAGAAATGATTCCATACTGTTTTTAGTTTTAGTTGATAGCATGCAACCATATTTGTACGCCTCTTGGCAGAACATAGCGACCTATGAACTTTAATTTAAGAACTGTATAGCTACCTATGTTACACAAATAAAATATGATTATTTATTAAGTATTGATTAATGAACTGTCAGAAACTTGTGAAGATTTTTTTATTGGTGATTGTATTTTCAGTAGAAATATATTCTGTTTCGATGTAACCCCAATTATTTAAACGAATTTTTAACTGGACAATAATAAGTAGTTAAATAGGGATGGTGACCATATTTTTTTTTACCTCATAAAAATATTTGTTTTCAAATAGTGCAAACAATGTAATAAAAAGAATAAAAGCTATTTTTTTTTAAGTTATAAACGTTTCAAAATATCTTTTAGACAACGACAGCACTATAGTAGAAGGGACGTCACAAATATGTAACTTCATACTAGTGCCATACATTGTCCCTACCTAACTTTTAAAGCGTGTAGCTTCTTCACATTTTCATCGATTTTACAGTTTTTTTTTTAATATCTCATTTTACTATGCCTTGTTTGACATTACATAATTTGTTCGAACATTTCTAATATTAGTCATCATTCCTATTGTTACTCAATTAACGTACCCACTGAAAAGAAACACTAGAAAATTTAAAAAGAACATCATTACTTCTTACAAACATTGAACCAGCATAGAAATCCTTCGATACCCCAGGAATACCCGAACAAACCTTTCGTTTAGTTCGACAGTTACATGGATTCTCTCCAAACACGCTAACAAGCATCTTCATTGATCAGAGGTGAAAATAAACATTTGGTTATAAAACCATTTATATTTGAAGCAAACAAATTATACTTTACAAAGGAAACAGTCAAAACGAGGTATTGATGTCACAGCCAATCAGCGCCTTTTTGAGCATCGACACTGATGTAGCTGCCAGGCAGAGCTGTACCTGCTAACAAGTACAATGTAATACAATATGTACTGACTTCTTACTTGTACAGGCATGCTAGCCTGTGAGGTATCTGAGGCTCTTAAACATACGGAACAGATGCATGCACTCTGAAACAATTTTGATGTGATGACATCAATATTGTTTTTTAAGTATACTTGAATAAAATAATATTTTCTTATTTTTTTTTGACTTTACGAATTAACTGTAAAGATATTATTATACAAATTAAGCTATTATGTGGGAATGTCAAACAAACATGGCCTGTGACACTGGTTAATATTTTTTAAATTTATTTTTATGTCTTACCTACATTTATAGGTACCTAAGTACCATTTAATATCATCCTCTACGCACTCTGCCGAATTTGAACACTATTACTCATTTTAGGGTTCCGTACATCTAATGGAAAAAACGGGACCCTTATAGGATCACTCGCAGGTCTGTCTTTCCGTCTGTCTGTCTGTCAAGACCCTTTTTTCTCAGGAACGCGTGGAGGTATCAAGTTGAAATTAATATCAAAGACGTAAATCTACGGTTCCTTAGAGCTCTTATAAAATCAAGCTTCTAGGTCAACGCAATAAATAAATACCTACGGCGATTAAGCGACATATTTTGATACTCGCAAGTAAATCAACGTAGGGTACTTTCCCGTTGACGTGGAATCATGAAATTTGGCAAGAGGCAAAGTATACAGCAAAAGTAATGGCTCGTACACACTGGCGCAACGCTACGGCGTGACACAAAATGTACCGCGTGTCGCACGACGAGCGGTGCCTTTGTGTCGCGCTGTAGCGTCGCGTCTGTTTGTGGGAGCCTTAAAGGAAAAAATACGAATACGATGATTTGTAATTTATCACATTTAAAAACAACTTTTTTGCATTTACATACTTACATTTGCAGTTAGAGAATTAACCGTGACGTATATCGATGTATGTATGGGAGAACATGTTTTTCAAATACACTTTCTAATACTTAAGTTAGTAGGACATTACATTTGATAAAAAATCATAATAAGTAAGTAGGTATCATGCTCCGTAGCTAATCCTTCGGACAACCTTGATGATTAGAACATGTTACACATTTTACGCAATATTTATACATATATATTATTATAATCATAGACAAAGAAATCGCTCATTTTGCGATAAAAAGATAATATAATCCATACTTATCTTATCTCTGGATCGGGAACGGGCAGCGAGTAGGTAATGTATTGCCATCAAAACATTACTTATTTGATAATGTATCACATTATACAGTCTCTATTTATTGAGGGGTTAAGTATCTTTACAAAAATTTACTTTATAATGATGATTATTTAAATACTTGGGTATCTTCTTCCTGTTTTCTTGATATTTTTGACTCAAATTTGCCACTCTTAGTTGGATAATAAGCGTGTTTGATAGAGCGATGACAATCTTTTAATCCCTCATTTTAAATTGATGTTTTAATGGAAAAGATAAATTATGTTGATCTTATTTTTTTGTTTGGGATCTCCAACACCACAAGTCACAATAAAAAATATATTACATTACTTTGAAATTTCAGCAAAATAAAAATAATAAAATGTCAAGATTGTGAATTCATTATAACACAGTTGTAAACAGAAAAAATATGACCAATGAGGAAAAAAAAATCATGTCAAGATTCCTATTACAATTGTTTAGTATATTAATAATTATATGTTACAAATTACAGATATTTAACATCCTGATAATCATCAACATATCTAAATCTAATACTTTCATGATTATCTTCATAGAAGTCCATAACTCTGCCTATCCCTTCTGGCATTACAGGCGTGATTTTATGTTACGTTAAGTCCATAATGGAAATGTTGTTGTATCTATCAGCTGTTTGAGGCCCCGCATGTGGCATAAGAACTAACCAATACAGACAGGCAATTTAATGTATAGTTATTATGTAACATATTAGAGAGATCAGTGGTGGCGCAGTGGTAACGGCCGCGGCTTACGAGTTGTAGATCGTAGGTTCGAACCCAGACAGGCGCTTTACTTTGTGTAAATTATTTCATCACCACTGCTCTTAAAACGGTGAAGGAAAACATCGTGAGGAAACCGGCATGTCTTAGAACCAAAAATTCAAAGACATGTGACATCTACCAACCCGCACTGGGCCCGCGTGGTGGATTACGCCTCACTCCCTCTCACAGAGAGGGGGCCTTTGTCCCAGCAGTGGGAAAATTATAGGCTGCTTAGGTTAGGTCCATAATATGTCCATTGAGTTGACTATCTTTGACAACAGCTGCTGAACGCATTCATATAACAAATCATTAGTTATGTATAGGTTTTAACAAAGAAATTCTTAATGAAAAATCGATACAATAAAAGCCGATTCTATTTTATTTACTTAAGATTATGTTCTCTGTACAATATACCACATGACTAAAATATAACAAAGTTATTGTGCCGTGAGGCACAATAACTAGTCGGTGTGTTTGGTTTTGTATTTGCGTTTAATGTCACCGCTTTCCGAAATTAAAGTTATTTTTCACTTTGTAGTGTTCTTTGTTTTGGAAGTCGGTTGTTGTTTTAGGGTTCCGTACCTCAAAAGGAAAAAAACGGAACCCTTATAGGATCACTTTGTTGTCCGTCCGTCCGTCTGTCTGTCAAGACCCTTATTCTCAGGAACGCCTCAAATTAAAACCTACAGCCAGGACTTAAACTTAAATACTAACTAAAAACTAAGCGACTACACGCTAAGGGCACCCCCTGTGAGGTACGGACCTCGGCTTAGGGCGTCGCAGGAAGAGGGCAGCAAGGGACTAGCTGGATCAGGATGCATGTGATTTTGGGACGAATTTAAAGCTGCAGGCTCAGCGGCGCGGGCTGGCTCGAGCAAGGGTCGGGAGGGGTGTGGATTTGGGCGTCGCGGCGGGCCTCGGCGGCGAGGGCGGTAGGACGGCGATCGGGTTTTGGGCTTACATGGCATGCTGGTGGCCTTACTACTCTCCTGGGGGAGGGTAGTAGCGTCGTCGGGGGTGATTAAAGTATGCCTTGGTCGGCAAATACGGCTAATGAGGTTGGGAGTATAGCGGGCGGCCGCTGAAATCAAGGGATTTGGGTGTTTTATGCCACAGTCGAAGAAACGATAAGCGTTTCATGAACTGGTTCATGGTTGGCATTTTAAGGTCGACGTGGAGATCTATATTACGGACATAGAAGGGGGCACCCGTGACCTTTCTGAGGAAACGGTTTTGGAGGGTCTGCATCTTATGGAGATGACGTGGGTGAGCGTGCGCAAATACAGCGCAGGAATAGGTCATGATGGGACGGATGACTGCGGTATAGATGCGCAGCTTGCATTTAAGTGACAGTGTGCTACGGGCTGTCAGAATAAAGAGGAGGAGGAGAGGAGCTGCTGAAAGGTTAGGTTTTGATCTAGGATCACGCCTAGGTATTTGGCTTGCTTCTCCCAAGAGATCGGCTTAGTGATCGGGCATAGTGATCGGGCTGGGAAGAGGGGGGGGGGGATCGACGGCGTCTCGAGAAGAGAACCGCCTGACTCTTATCGGGGTTGACCTCTATTCTCCATTTCCGGAACCACGTTTGCGGAGGTTTGGAGAGTACGAGCTATAGCTTTGGGACAGTGACCGGTATAGTAAACGGCAGTGTCGTCGGCGAAGAGGGCCAACTGAGCGTTTTTACATTTTGGGATATCGCTGATGAACAACGTGAAGACAAGGGGGTATATAACGAACCCTGAGGGACACCGGCGCGAATAGGGTGAGGGCGTCGAGAGTGCACCCTCGATGCGATAGCGGAAGTTGCGATTCGACAAAAAGTCTTGTAAGATGAGCACGAGACGATCTGGCACTCCGAGTTGGTAAAGCTTGTATAACAAGCCGTTGTGCCAGACTTTGTCGAAGACTTTCGCTATATCGAAGAATAGCACACTCGTCGTCGCGTTACGCTGCAGACCAGCGCACAAGTGCTCTCCGATACGGTGGACCTGGTGGATACTCGAGTGTTGGGCTCGGAAACCAAACTGCTCGTTGGGAATGAGGCTCTTTGCTTCGGCGTAGTCTTTGAGACGCTTATAAATAAGCCTCTCGTAGATTTTGCCGAGAACATTGAGTAAGCTAATAGGGCGATAACTACAGATTTTAATACCAATGTAAGTCTTTCTTTTTTATTTTGTTACCTTACAATACACACTGTCGATAGTTATTTATTCAGCAAGTTCCTGAAAAATTCCCGCCAAAACAGCCATACATTATCTAAACGACTAGCTTAGCAGGTAGGCAATACAAAAAATATTTACTTTTCTAAACGCCTCATACACATGGGATTTTAGCTTAACTACTCAGGTACTCTTTGAGCAAAATATTGAGTATTTCTAATTACTGTCGTCTGCGTTAATTATTAGCTGTTTTGCTGAAAACCGTTCAGTGGTTACAGGCAGGCTATAAACTATAACAATGAAAGAGTATTTACCTGGAAACTTGCTTAGTGGTTACAGCAATTGTTATACTTAATATTTGTGTTATTTTGCTATTAGTTACTTCTCGTTATTTAACCCATCCATTTGCTATTGTTAACTGTATTAAATAATATATATATGGGGTTATTATTCAAAAAAGTGAAAAGCATGATATTTTAATACAATAAGCTAATTAAAAAAAATAAAAACTAAAGCATCCCATAAAACTAGTTAGTAAATCAGATCAAAGTATTTATTTACATACCAGCTAATGCCTGGCATGCGTTGCGATGCCTTAACAACAACTTACCAAAGCTTTATCAGAAGCGGTCGAGCCATTTACGAGTTTAAGTGAGACTAATGAACAGCAATGGATTTTTATGTATAAAAAGAAGAAGAAGATAAACCTACATGGGAACTCATGAAACGTCAGAAGCTAGCTGCATGGTTCCAATTGGTCGTTTCATATGGAGAAGAGCAGACAAGAAACTCCATGGTTACCCTTTTAAAAACAATTGCCTTTTACAACGTTTTCAAATTACAGTGTTAATAGGTATGGGAGGCAGGCTAGGCCTGTCAACAAGTGATAGGTACTTAACATAATATAAAATTATCTAATATAAGATAAATAAATGATAAAAATAAAAACCTATTTAAACCAAATGTTGCGATTGCCATTACAACTGTAAAAAATATGTATTAACATTCTTTCCACAATAGCCACTAATAATAAATAATAAAAAACTCCAATAAAGAGTTGAAATTAGAATTGTAGACAGAAAGTGATAAATATTGAGAAGATAATGTGAAATAAGTACGTAAAAAAAGAAAAAAAGAAACATCATAATTTGTGAGCAGATAGAAATTTTCAGGCATTACATTTACCAGGGAAGCCCAGGAATTATTGCCTAAATTCGTTGTCTTCGACGTAGTCTTTTAAAATGTTTTTTTTAATAGTAATCTAAATTTGGGCATCACAATTTAACTTTTACTACGTGTAGGTATGTATATGTATTAGAGAAATCGCTTCTGATTGTGAAAAGGTCAAGTTTTTGCAAACAACAACAGCTGTAATGTGGGCTCCCCATTGTAATTTTGAAACTAAAGTTATTCCTAGACATAGAGTTACCGTAATAGCATCTAGTTTCTTGCCATCAAGTTTTGAATTTAGAGCCACTTGGTATACATTTAGTACTCAATGCTAATTGTATCTCAAGTGGGATGAGACATTTAGTAAAAGATTATTAGCTACGAGCCATTTCAAAAGAACAGACAGACTGTCGTTGACATTTAAGACTTCCGTGTCTTTTCTATTTATTTTAAAATTAAGAGAAACTTCTCTTAATTTCATGCCAAAATGAGTCTCTGTAACTATGATTAAGGCTGATACTTTAGCTGCTGATCTTGTTCTTTCCTGTCTATCAAACAGGCAGGAAAAAGTAAACGCCAATGGGGCGACGTCCTCGAGGCCTCTAGTTAAAATTGACGTGCCATAAGGTTAAATTTTTGGCCCTTTCCTATTTCTGATGAAGTGTCATCAGCGAATAAAATTAAATTCGATAAGTTAGCCATCATGTAAGAAACGTCACTAATATTAACCAGAAATAAGTATCAGCCATAATCATAGTTTCAGAGACTCATTTTGGCACGAGATTAAAATTCTTATCTATGAATTTATCAACTAAAATTTTAATCTTTATGCTTTATACCAAATTAGTGAGTGATTCTAATTACAAGGTAAATATTGTGATTATATTTCTTAACCTTCTTTCCCTCTTCTGGTTTTTCCTTTAGTAAGGTATTTTCAATAGCGGCGGACTATAGAATTGTGGTGCCCGGCTAATAGTATACTCAAAGTATTTATTTCAATAATTTACAGGCACTTTTGAATTATCAAGATGTCGGTCAGAAATATAATATGAAGCTAGTTGGCCATTCCAAAGAGTGGTAGGTACCTATGGAGAAGAACGGGCAGGAAACTCCACTATTTTAAATAATATTGTTACAAAAATATAAGTTACATGATTATCTTCTTATAATGATATGTGAGAACGATGTAAAAAAGACGTACACGATAAAAACATCCGGCTTAAAACAGGTAGATAAGAGATGACCAGCCCTAACTGACGGAGCCCGTTGACGAACATGACGCATGTATCAGCACCATTCATGTCAACCATTTTGAAGGGAGCTAAATGATCCAACACACGCGCCACCGTTAGCGAGACATTTGTGTGAGCACGACATACTATCAGCACATTCACGTCAATAAAAGACACATTACCCGGTAAATGGTATCTCCATAGTACATAGTACTCACACCGATGATATAATACAAAGGTAATTGAGTTTATACAATGCAAATATAGTTTTGCAATCTTCAGCAGCGCCAACATTAAGTTATCAATTACTTGTGGTTTTGTAACCGGACCAGCATTGAGCCAGGCATTTTATCAGCGATTTAATCCCCTAACAAAGTCTCTCCTATTGGGACATGAGGCGCATACTTATCTCACGCACTGTTGGCGAATAATAGACACCTCTGCTCAACCCCCTCGGGGAAAACAATTTTGATGACCTGTAGATGCAAGAATATTACGCAATCTCCAAATACCAAAAGATACAGAGTTAGAAAGCACATGAAACAGTAGGGTGCTAAATTAAAATCATAATAAGACTGTATATTATACAGGGTCAAAATAAATTAGCTAGACAAACTTCGCAGCCGTGATGGGTATAGATAACTTAACACGATAAAATATTTATGATTTTTAGGGATCAACGACCGCTGGTAGTGTTCGTCTAAAAGAGCTATTGGTCGATGAAAAATATCATGAAATCGATTTGCCATAAACACAAATTAATGGAGATGTCCATACTCCTTATCCTCACATACGGCGCAAAAACCTGGTCTTTGACAGTCCAGCAGAAGCTTAAGGTTTGTTAGCAAGCAATGGTGCGCAGCATTCTTGGAGTCAGATTAACGGATCGTGTAAGTAACTCAGTGCTGTGCTCCAGAACACATATCGCCGACGACACTAAAAAAGCTGCCAAGCTAAAGTGTAAGTGGGACTGGGCCGGACACGTTTGCCGCATGTCGAACGAGTCATGGGCCAAATCTACCACCATGTGGGTTCCCGAAAACGTTCGGCAACATTGACGCAGTCTCAGAAAAAGATAGCGGGATGAGCTTGACGGCTACAGACAGGATTGGCCCACGCTGGCTCAAGACAGAGAAGAGTGGAAAGGAGAAAGGTAGGCCTTTGCCCTGCAGTGGGCCAATATAGACTAAAAATTATAAAAATATATTATAGTGTCTAAATTTCGATACCAATCACGTTTGTGAAGTTTACACATTAAAAAAACCGAGTTAAAAACAGATTTTTCTAGTGTATACACTAACTGCGGTCACTGACCCCACAAAAATATCACCAATCTATTATTTTTTTGTTTTATAATGTTGGGATATATTGATACCTGTCACGTCTGCGCAGTTTTGTCGGCGAATTTTATTTGACCCTGTTGCTAATATTCAAAATTATCAACTTTCATATTGAAAATAATAAAGTGTCGCGTATTTCTAAGAAGTAGCCTGTGAATTGTCTGTGTGTAGTGATGGATGATTAATGTTAGCTTCCTGCTGACAGCGGCGGCGAGACGGCTGCGTCTGTGGCGTGGCGTGTGTTGTGCTGTGCCGGTCGGATTGTATTCAAATACAGGTACGGAACTGTTAGCTAGTGTGTGGCGCGAGGAATAAGTGCTAGCGGTATAGTTTTTCAGGAAAGATGAACAGAATTATGAATCCAATAATTAAGGAAGGAAACTAAATCCCTGATCACCAGTTTGGTTTAAGGCACAAACATCGTACTCGTACATAGGCTCGTTAACGCTATTCACACCGCCTTTGAATGCAAGTAATATTGTAAAGCTGCATTTTTAGACATTTCCCAAGACTTTGACCGCTGTGGCACGATGGATGAAAACATTTAATACAATTCTACCAGTTCATCAGATCGTTTCTGGAAAACAGACTCTTCTTTGTGAAGCAAGGCAAAAAAGCAACGCAGGCTAGCGTTATTGGTCTCATCCTGTATTTCCGTCAGTTGTACGAGTCATTTCTTTACCAACGAATATTTAATTTTTACTAAACCAAGGTTACTTGAGGAGCCGCAGCCGGTACTTACGTCACCAAAAGGGACCAACTTAACTTGACTTTCGATGCTTTTTGTCCTTTACTTAATCCGACAGCTAAACGCTCTTGTATTCTAAAGCTCCATGTAGACGATGCAAGTTTCTGTCCTGTGACATACTTTTATTACTGCTTCAACGTATGGTATGCCTCGAACAATTAAATCGCACCGTGTTAACCAATTTTAAGAGTGCTAAGTTAAAAATCTGTGAATTCAAACAATCCCGCTCTTTCCCTCAACTTGCACCACATCCTATCGAATGATAGATGCCCGGACAACGTTAGCACATTACAAATATCTATTGTAGTAGTAACTCTGTTGTAAGTAGCGGTAGTCTGCGGCAGATATGTGTCTGACAACTTTGTACACTTGTGTCACAGTGTCACGGCTTCAAGAAGTTGCTACTAAAGTGACCAGTGTTACTGGACACGCGAACGTGGTGACTTAAAAAAACTTTAGAAAAGGAAATGAACAGGCTCGCGTTTGGCTACTATCGATGATGGAGCTTGCTGACTTAGTATTTATAACTTATTTACTGGTGATAGGAAAATATGGTGAGGATTACCGCTGCTTATCGTTTAATGGATATAATCATTATCCACCACATCGTATGATGAATTTTTATGATGAAAGAGGCATACAGGAATTAAATTCGTAACTCTAACTCACCCTAATGGTGTAAATAATATGAGCTTTTAAGGCAGATCCCCGTCGACGTGTCAACTCGAACTGGTTGCGGAGACCGATTGTTAAAACAAATATTACGTAAAATCTGAAAAAAACTTTGTTGTTGTTGAATGAAGTTAGTTTTCTAGTGAAAGGAGAACGTTGACTAGTGAGATATCATTTCAGTAATAGATATGTTTGTCCGCGCATCACTTCAAAGCAGCTGCACCCCTTTGGCTGTTTCTTTTTTATTTAATTTATTGTTGGAAAATCGTACGAAAAAGTGAAAACTTTGAGTTCAAACATCTCTATAGAACAGTTAAAGAAGAAAGTAGGTTCTGGTTAGGGAGATCTTAAAATATAATGACGGATCGATTTCAGAAGAAGAAGTCCGGGGCCATGAGCTGGATAAGGACATACGCTACTCCTTATCCCGGATAGCAGACGAAGCTATATATCTACCATAAGAACTCACCTACCTCAGAATTCCCCAAAGCTCACACGGTCACAGAACGCGCCATCGACAGTTGTCCCCTGAGGCCGATCGGTTAATACCTTCAATCTGACATATCTCCGTGGTGGGCAGCACTATAGCATAAGTTCGATACGCCTGTCTTGACACGGAAGATTTAATGATTAATGTTATATGTAGTGATGACATTCGAAAAAAAATTGGCTTCACATTTCTGATTCACCGAATTCTTGATAATCCAGAAGTGCCTGTAAATGGTTTAATTGAATTAAATTATTTGAATTTGAGTTTTTTGGTAAGTAGCACCTATATTTTCATCATCCAAAAAATCGATGTAGGCACTACTAACTGTGTTTTTTCAGAAAAAATTACATGAAATGGTATTTAACTCACAAAATGATGGGTGTTTTTACGGCCGTTACATCACATCACACCTAGCGCCTTGTTAACCTAGAAGAATCACGAAAATTGTATACCTTCTTAGCAGTTCTTGCGCAGCAACGGTCCCATTTTGTCAATTCTTCCGGAAACAGAAGACAGTTTTTTTTTTTTAAATATATTATCCCAAAAGTCCTATCAATACAACATTAATCATTCACCGTTGCTCATTCAAGACAACCGTAACAAAACCATATTGTGCTGCCCACCCTGAAGATCGTAAGATTGAAGGTAGAGACCGATCGCTCTCAGGGGACGACTGTCGATTGACCATTATTGATGTCGATTCTGCAAAAATCTCATCGTGAAGACTTGCGTGGAGTGAGCTGTCAGTGTCATCCCGTCTTGTTCAACCTAGCATCAGCAGCACTGACAGCTCACTCCACGCTCACTTCATCTGAGTTTTAACGGTAAGATGGTAACAGAATAGCACTACTGTTCTTAAATGCATACTCTTTCGAGTTGCATTAGACTTTATTCTTTCTTTCTTTGTTCCTACCTAGCCTTGGCCCAAATACGTTGAAGTCGGCTTCCACGTCTACTCGGGTTCAGCTAAATACCAGTTTTTAAATGGAGCGACTGCCTCTGTGACCTCCACAACCCAGTTAATGGGTCACACGATGCCCCTTGGAAAGAACGTTTATAAGTTTTTAACAGGTTATTTAAGGAAATTTGGTAAAATTAATAACAAAAATATTAAACACTTTTTTGAATTGGTTGCTCTATAGAAGTGTCTTATTAGGTATCTAAGTTTTGACTTTATTGTAGACTAGCTGTTGTCCGCAACTTGTTCAAATAAGCCCAAGTCCTGCCCCAGGTCATGGTCCATATGTGCGGCAAATTTCATTCAAATCCGTTTAGCTGTTTTAGAGTGGGAGCGTAACAAAAAAACGAATAAAATTGCGTAATGTTTATTATCTCACAATTTCAGGTATGTATTAGACAATAATAACCGCCTTTAATTGTACGAGGACAGTTTCACACAAGTCTTATACTCATACAAAAGATTGACACAGGGTCAATTATTCAGAAAAATGAGGTTGTAGAAAATGTGGGTTAGTTAAAACGTTATAGAGAGAAAACTGTGATCGTCGGTACCTACACTTCACAATATTGTGGATACTATGACCATCTTAATACATTTATTATCTCTGTAATCTTCTGCATAACACAAGATAACAAGTTTATACGAAGGTACAAAGTTTCATTGTTACTAATTCCATTGGAATTTCCTAATTGTTTGCATATCTTTGGCAAAAAACCAAATTGAATTATCAAATTATCTGTCATGTCATGTATGTATGAATCAAATAGATTAGGTACACGAAAAGGATTCCACGATATTTTATTTGAATAATAAATTTACCAAATATTGAAAATATTAGACATTTGACGAAGGTTTAGCAAGACATACTTGGAAAAAAAGACATATTGAGTAAGTATGTAAGATGGTTAAATAACTCCTGAAATTAGGTGCAACGGGCATTAAACTTTGTACCTAACTGAAAATCATCAGGCATACAGGCGATTGCAATCGCGTCCATGCTAGGATAAAACAAGCATGCAACATGTTGAATGAACTAGTTCCAGTTCAGGTAACATAATATAAATATGAAAAAAATCACAAGAATATAAATCAGCTTGATATGGCATAATCAGCTTATAATGTTCTCTCTGCTGGGACACAGGCCTCCTCTCTATGAGAGGGAGTGAGCCGTAATCCCCCTAGGGTACCCAGTGCGGGTTAGTAGATGTCACGCCTTCGAATTTTTGGTTCTAGGACATGCCGGCTTCCTTACGATGTTTTCCTCCACTACGAGTTTTCTCGAGTTGCACATGGAGGTAACGTGGTAAAGGCAAACCTTTGTTCGTTTAAATGCAGTTATTTTAATCAGAGGATGGACAAAATAGTAGACACACGTTTCGTATGAACAGCTTTTGTTGGAAGAATAGACAAAACTACAGATAGAATAGACAAAATTACAAGTAGAATAGACGAAATTACTGATAGAATAGACAAAATCACACATTTATTTTATTCATCTGTCATTTGGTATATTCTTTCGTCGTTAAAACTCGTTTTTATGGTGGTGATGATACGCGTACTGATAGAAACAATTTATGCTGTTTAGTATTCACCTGGTTGCACACCATAACAAATTACCTACAAAATAACAAAACAAGAAGATAAACAAAGACAAGACAAGACAACAAGACAGACAAAGACAATATGCAAGACAAGACAACAAGATAAACAAAGACAAGACAACAAAAGGGTAGCTATTGCAGCTGGAAAAGACAGTTTACCATCAGCTAGCCTGCCAATTTTGTCACGGGACCTTTACCCAAACTTGACTCTGATGGATGTCATCATTCTTTGACCACTATATTTAACAACACTATGGCAAACGATACTATAACGACCCCATAACTAATTATACTGTTGTACAATAATATAATTAATATTTTGTGTACGTGACATCAACTAATTGCCTTCTTGCGGTTGGCGGCTATTTTAGGAGACCTACATTTAAATAATTTGGCGATAAAGCATCATTATTGTACTACAGATTAAAAAACGATATTATTTAAGTATGCGAGATAGCACAAGCTAGAAGAAACAATGGGCACAACGTGACCGTAATTCAGCAGTGTGGATATACATATATTGAAGAAAAATTACTTACTGAAATATGTACCACTACCTACTTATTTTGTGGAAGTTGCGAAAATGTATCTTACTAATCAGGCTACTTAAAGTTACCAGAATAAAACAAGAAGAAACTACTTCTTGACACCTCATTAAAATTCTTTCAGCATTGCACATGAGAGCAACACACAACAAACTAAGACTTGTAATGCCTTTTTGTTTTTTTTTTTTTGGACGGGAAATCATCAAATGACTTCTCCCGCTCTGGGTGGAGCGGGAGGGCGTGTCAGACTTTTACTGACTAAAACCCACCCGTGTTCCTTCAGTTACCTGTGCCAGGGCCACGGTTATCTCTTTTCGAATCACCCGCGACCCTGAGGCGTCGGCCCTATCGGACCCCGTCAATTTGTGCTGACATCTCTTTGAGGCGCGCGTGGAACACGACGCGCCATCGACCCGGGCCTGGTCCTTACCGGACGGCGAGCTACCCATTGCTCGCCGTCCGCAAGCCCGCGCCTATGGTGGCCGGAAATCTGCAGGCGACTCCCGACGCCCAGGGCATCTCCTGCGGCGACTAGTGGGGGCGTGAGGGCGCAAGGCTCTCTCCCTCACGCGCTCCGCCTCCTCCTTCGCAAGCATTACTGCTTCGCAGAAGGAGGTGACGGCTTTCCATTCTCTCTCGCTCCGTACCATGGCCTGGACCAGGGCCGGACGCGAGAGATCGCCGCCGCCGATCGCCTCCGCGAAGACACTGCGGAGCTCCGCCCAAGCTGGGCAGACCTCCACCGTATGCTCCACCGTGTCCTCCGGGCGATCCACACAATGGTGACACCCGAGCGTTTCCTCCCGCCTTATGCGAAACAGGAACCTCCCGAAAAAACCGTGTCCGGTGAGGACCTGTGTCAGGCAGAAGGTGAGGACGCCGTGGCGCCTCTCCAACCACTCCTCAAAGAGGGGACTTACCGCCGCTATTGTGGCGTGCCCAGCACTGGGTTGCGACAATCGCACCCTCCATGTCGCCATGAGATCCCGCCGGAGCTCTGTCCGCTGTACCGTGATTTCTCGCGGCAGCGGAGTCACACCCCGGCGTTTTGCCTCCTCGCGCCACTCCCATACGTGTGCGAGGGCTTTTGCCTCCAGATCCTATGGCGGCAATCCGGCAAGGAGGCTCGCCGCCTCGCAGGAGACCGTGCGGTATCCCCGGACCAGCCGGATGGCCATGACCCTTTGGGACGCGTTCAACCGGCGGGCTGGTCGGAGCCTCAAAGAACGCGCCCACACCGGTGCCCCGTAAAGGGCCATGGACCGCACGACTCCCACGTAGAGCCTCCGGCAGGAGGCGTTTGGACCCCCTAGATTGGGCAGGAGCCGCCTCAAGGCAGCCCCAGCCCGCTCCAGTCTGGGAGCCAAACGTCGGAAATGCTCCACGAAATTTCACCGGCTGTCGAGGACGAGTCCCAGGTACTTCATCGTCGACTCGACGCCGATGTGAACCCCTGCTGCCGTTATCTGGGAACCCGACTGTGAAGACTTGTAATGCCTAAGGCAATTATCTAGAATCCAAAGATAATAGAGGAAGAGGCCCTGAGAGCTTTCACTGTTTTGGTACTGGACAATATTTGTCTTGTGCCCGGAAAATTAATGTTTCCTTCCTTCTTTCACAGGGTAAACACTCTGATGATCAAAATAATCAATAAATATACTCATATATTGGAATGGCGTTAGTTCGCGCCGAGTTAATAGCAGTTTAATGTCGAATTAATCGCTATTTCTATGAAGAAAATCGTTTGTTTTGATCGTGTGGTGCGGCGATGTGATCGCAGTCACGTACGCAAACCCACTTCGTGCGAAGAACAGAAGAAAGCAGAAGATCCATGACCTCTTCTACGAAGATACCCTACTATATCTCACTGTCTACCCTCGGTAGAGCCGTAGTTTATCGGAGAAAAAGTTTAACTTCAAGTTGTAAGAAAACGGCCTGTGTTTGAAGTTTAGGAACTGGAGTCAAGGAGTTTCTTGTCAGTTCTTCTTCATGCAGAAACTTTAAACGTACTGGAACCGTTCCCAAAGTACAAAGTTTCTTATTAGGACTGGAAAACTTTTGACTGTGAGTTTCTTTGCAGGTTCTTTAATAAGTATCGTTTCAGATAGGATCTTAGGCTTTTGTGGTAGTTCTTTTAACATACCTAAAATTATACTTACGTATGATTAAAAGAGGTTGCCTAACTTCTGATCAATGCCTGTACAATACAATTATTAACGGCAGTCCTAATAGGTGATTAACGAGGTTTTAATTGGCATCAATGTTGACAGCGTCGGGGAGGAAAATGCTCAACGCCCCCAATGCCAATCTTAAGGCAATCCCGTAACACTGTAATAATTATTCATTATTAACGGACTACAAAAGGGAGGCGGTTCTTCTTAATTGTTATTTTTGTCGTATACACGGTTAAATTTAGGTCGTTCTGGAACCGAAAGCCATGAACTTGATCATCAAACTCGAAACGATTGAGACCAGTATTTAAAAAAAAACAAAAATAAAAAAAGTTTTTTTTAATTTTTTGTTGTGAATAATTGTCAAATTTGGTTACCGTTTCCTTGGCTGCTATTCGTCGACACGTTTTACACACTTACGCATTGATCGCAAGAAAGCGTTACTTCGAGTTCTCATTTTTTCACAAAATAATTAATGATTTTTCGTGTATTTTTTTTGTTATTTTTTGAAAACTGTGGTCTCAATCGTTTCGAGTTCGATGATCGAGTTCCAAAACGAACTAAATTTAACCGTGTATATGTCATGTCATATCTCCGGCAATTTTATATCGATTTCGTAAATCTTTTTTTTAATAGATACCTTTTGCCTCAGTGGTGGTCTCATTTAACTTACATTACTTTGCTTGATGGTTTTTACGTTATCTTCAATAATACGTTTTTTCCCACTTAGTATTTATTGAGGATGTTATAATAACTTCCTGTCTTACAGTTATTTACATACCAAGTGGTGGTTTACGAATTTGTGTGGGGCAGGTACCACAACAAAGCACTTTTTTACAACAACAAAAAACAACCGACTTAAAACAAACACTGACTGATTAACCTGATTGACTGACTGATTAACCTGAAAGGTTGGCTGGTCAGGGTTATCTGCAATCTTGTTGTATGTAGTTTTTTTTTTACGACGCGGACGGCGGAAAGAGCTTGACATATATACTTGCAATAAACTGTGTGCCATCGTATAGCTCTTCTAAGAGCTTGACATATATACTTGCAATAAACTGTCGTGCCATCGTATAGCTCTTCTAAGAGCTTGACATATATACTTGCAATAAACTGTCGTGCCATCGTATAGCTCTTCTAAGAAAAGAAAAATAAGAACTGAAAAAAGATATCCTAAAAGTTTTGTAATGTTGACATTCAAAATCCTTCAGCCTCTTTGGAAATTCATCACCTGTATGGTGTTAATGTAATATATATAAATATAAGAGTTATGTTGTTGAGCAAACACATTTCTCGGTTAGATGAAGCAACGAATTTCCTTCAAAATTATTCAGATTCATATTAATAGTGTGTTAAGCAATTAGAGAACCGTATTTTTTCCGTTTTATCTCTTGCAACAACATTTTCTAGGTCAGTACAAAGGTACCTACATTATTTATCATAAAATTATATACATATTTAACGGCTTTTACACAAGTATGCTCGTCGGTCCCTCGATATTGTCTGAAAACAGCTGAAATAAAACAAACGTAGATTCAAATAACGTTTTAGTATAAACAGTTGTGCGACGTACGTGGAAGTACTGAATTAATTTTTGCGTGTCATCTGCATCTGTGGTGTGTTGGAGTGTCAGGCGGAGCGGACTCATAAGCGGTAGCGGGGCGACAAGCGTAGCGAGATGACAAAATGAAGTGGGGCCAATCGGTAGATCGTAGCAGTCATTATTTCACACAGATAATAATAATAAGTTTTTATTTATTTCCTCTCACAATGGTTTTGGAGTCGTTAACAGTTTTGAACTATTTATGTCACATTGTGAGAGCTGGTGCCTGAAGTAGGTTTTAGAAAAACCTGTATTACAGGTCACCAGACCCCACTTAGTGGCATCATAAATAAACAGGCTGAAAAGTAAGAAATCAAATAACATAACAAGACAATAACATAACATAACAATTTGAAGGTGAATGTTGATGATTGTGTAGGTGGATGGAAACCACAATGTGAAGATGAATGATGGTGCGTGTGTATGTGTGTGGTGGCTGAAAAGTCACATTCGTGTCATCTTTTGACAATTATGAGTTTGTTACGCAATTAGCTGCGGGCTGCGGGGCACCTCGAAAACAAAGCCGAGATCAGACGCTTCACTCAAGTCAAGGTTCATTTTTGTTTCATTCCATGCCAAGACCCCGACAAAATTATACAGGAACTAACGTTCATACGCTCCTTTAATTTCAAATTTCGATCATTAGGTAGGCGAGTGAATGATTGCCGAAAACCAACATCGCTGGATCACGAATGAAATATGAATATGAACGAAAAGTGAAGCGTCTGATATCGAGTTACACGATCGAACACACCGTGACAGCCCATTTGAATTTGAAGCACCGTGCCTGCTCTGTCACACAACAGTGCCATACGGAAGCGCCACAAAGAAATCTATTCAAATTAAATTGCCAAAACACTGTTTTCATTGCTAATGTATACGACCCTGAAAGTCGTATAATTTGCTCAATTTTCTTTAAGTAATAAACCTATGTAAATATAAAGATTCATCGATAATTCAAACTTTTCTTATGGAATTCATTAATTTATTTATATAATGTAATAGAAGGTTTAATCTCCTCGCCTCCTTCTGTCATTCTTCAACCCTCTTACGCCCGGTGCCGAAACCATAGACAATTTAACAAATGTCACTGTCAAATTTAGGCGGTTTTCATATTCACATTCATTTAATAATTGTTTGTCACAGGTGAAAATACTGTTTTTACATTAATTATTTTTGAATCGCTGTAACATATCTATGGGGTGTTCAATATTTATTGGTACCTATGTCAATGTTATTGGCTATGTTAAAAATTATTAATTATTATTTAATACAAATACACTCTTGGTGGTTATAGTCCAAAGCATTGATTGTTTTAGTAGACCTCAATCTACATTCATTCACACATAATTATTACGGCCTATGTACAATTTACGTTTAATAAGTAAAAAAACAAAAAAGATTAACATGTCAATTTTAGTCAACCTCATCTTACACACACATTATTAAACATGACATAATTATTAAAGTTTTACATTAAATAAGTCAAAAACCATTTTAGTCAACCATTTGGTCATTATGAAATTCGACTAAGTTTTCATTTTACCGCTATCGTCATTACAGTTTTGATGAGTTTTTATAAAAAAAACTGTCATGTTCGAAAATTCCAGCTTTTGACAATCTATAGTAAGTATTTTCTCTGGGGAGTGGGTCGTCTGATACGTAGTCTCTCTATGTAGTCTGTGGCATTAAATGTTGTACCTATCTCTTCTCAGGTAAGGAATATGTTTGGTTGTGTTTATTTTACCCCTAGTTTACCTAATGTTGAAATAAAACATTGAGATTAATAAAACTATTCTCTTTTCAGAGCAACATAACTTTGTCTATCATTGCAATAATAATAGTAGAATGATAATAATAATAGAAACACATTATATATATATGTATACTTTATTGTACACCACAAAAAAAAAACAATGGGCGGCCTTATCGCTTTCTTTCTGAGAGAAGAATGAAAATTGATAATAAATGATAACCCGGTAAAACACCAACTCTTATCGCCCGAACGATAGAAGCGGCGTTAGTCAACTTTCCATCATCATCAGAGCCGGGAGTTCATGGTAATCACCAACGTCTTCCAAACCGCTCCTCACTTTATTTACCCTCACCTTCATACACACATAAAGTTCCTCATCTTATAACAAAATGAGGTCACACTTCTTGTGCTGACAAAGTACTTACTGACTCATAAAGATCTGGACAGTAAACAATAATATTGTGAAACATCGCGCTATATGGCAGCAAGCAGTCAAGCAGTTCTCAAGCTGATGAGGATGTGTTCACTTAGGCCGCAATTGTTGGCTAGCACTCCTTGTAGAACATCCTTCGAGCTAGTCCACGAGGCGGTGCTCAAACTTTGGAGATAAGAAAGAAAATTAAACTCAAGGCATTTATATTTCAAATAAAGTGCCCGGGGCACTTTTGAATTGTCAAGGTCGGTCGGTCAGACAGATGATGCTAGTTGCCCATTCCAAAGCGTAGTAGGTACCTATGGGAATGAACGGGCAAGAAACTCCATGGACACGATTTTAAATCAAAATATGGTTACAAAATAATGGTTACATCTTCACATGAATGATGAAATTATGCATGTGAGAACGATGCAGAACGTTAAAAGCGTCCAAATAGCCGATTCCAATAATTTACGGACCGTTATTGGTTAAAATAACTCTTATTGTATCTTCACTTCATAATGAAGCGAAGAACTCATAGCTTCGCATAGTCGACCCTTCCATATGGAAGTAGCCATTACAGGTAAAATAAGCTAACGAATCCCTTTAGATGCTTAGTTTGGCAATAAAAAATGCTAGCATTGGTAGGCAAAACGATTCGATTTTGTTTATGAATGGAACCGGGCATAAGAGATGACCAGTCACTACTGAGGGCGCCCGTTCACGAACACGATGCATAGATTACCACCATTCAGCTCAACTATTTTGGAGGGAGCTAAATGGTCCAACAATCGCGGCACCGTGAGACATTTGAGTGAGCGTGACATGCTCTCCGCCGCCAGGGCACATTCAAGTCAATGAAAGACGTGCCCAGTAAATTGTAGTTTTATATGCACATAGTACTCCTATATGGCTTAAGCAATTATACAGTATTAAAAGATTGAGTATATACAATGCAACAATATGGCTAAATGTTATTCAATTAGTTGATGCGCCCTTGCGGAGCAGGAACAGCGTACAAGTCTGCACTTTTTGAACGTCAAAATTACATAAGAAGTTCTTTAAAACACTCGCTCTTCACCAATTCCTATAACTGCTTTAGCTGGAAAAAGTGGCGCAACAAAGAACCCCAGCAGCACAGCTGTCTGTATTATACTTATTGAGCCTTTTATTAAGAACGGTATAATCAGGTACTTGACGGTGGAACTAAGTAGTGCAACTGTGGTAGTACACACGACTACATATTAAGGTATACATTTCCGCTGATGCTAGGGATTGACCAAGACGGGATGACACTGACAGCTCACTCCACGCAAAAATCTTCACGATGAGTTTCTTGCAGAATCGGCCTCAAGAATGGTCAATCGACAGTCGTCCCCTGAGAGCGATCGGTCTCTACCTTCAATCTTACGATCTACAGGGTGGGCAGCACAATATGGTTTTGTTACGGTTGTCTTGAATGAGCAACGGTGAATGATTAATGTTTTATTGATAGCACTTTTGGGATGTTATTATAAAATTTAAGAAAATATTTAAACAAACTGTCGTCTGTATCCGGAAGCATCGGCAAAATAGAGATAAATTGTCCACATTGCAAATGTATGTTTGTATGTCTGACCGTTGACCGTTGCTGCGCATGAACTGCTAAGAAGGTATACAATTTTCGTGATTTTTCTAGGTTAACAAGGCTTTGGGTGTGAAGTGATGTAACAGGATAATTTTTAAGCCGCAGGCACCAGCTAGTTTACAAAAAAAAAAAAAGTTTCACATTTAAAATATATAATGTACTCATAGGACGATGTTGACTCCCATGATGCGATAATATGTACACACGGCTACATATCAAGCTATACGTTTCCAGATTAAGCTGACCGCTCATTGTACGCAAATTCTATACACTGCGAGGTCAGGTTATACTTGAAATGTATAGCTCTTGATGTACAGTGTGTGTACTGTCGCAGACACATATAATTAAAATGCTCGTGTAATATGTGGATTCCATTTTTCTGTTTCCTTCTCATAATCAGCACGTTTGTTTTTGGTAAAACAAACGAATAATAACCGAATAATTATGTACACAATTGGGCCGAACACACTTCTGTGGCTCGCGTAACTGTGATGTTTACAATAACATACTTTTAAAACGAAGGCAACTGCTAAAACACACATTCATTTTGTTTTTAAACCACAACAGTATTTTTTCTGGTTATTTAATTTGGCAAATCATGCTAATGAATTCCATCAATATTTATGAATGTCGAGTGTTGCTTATAAATAACTACTTTAGTTTAAATAGTTTGTATTTTTATGATAAATTGTATTGTATGATAATTTGTGTAAATATTTACTACCTACACTTGGTCAAAAAATCGTGCTCAATGTTAATTGATCCTGCACGTGTCGAATTAGTTTTAAACCTTTTACGGAAATTTAAATTAAATCTATAGCTTGCTTATACTTAGATATATTTAAAATGCGTACCTTATCATTTGTCAACGAGTACCTTCAAACAACTGCTTAAATGTTTATTACAAGTTCTTATTAAACACTAATGCCTGTGTCACACTGATATTTGCATACCTATGGATAATTATATAAATTATCAAAACTCAAAATTTTAAGACAAGCATTGGCTGTTTTTCTTATCGAACCCTGAAGAGTTTTGTTTCTCGTAACGTCTCATAAGTTCGCAGTTGATCAGTGGTCAAGCACGAAAGGAAAAAAATCCATAAACCAGATACTTTCTTAAAAAATTACAAATTTGCCAATAGCTTGTTGTATATAATCAAGTTCTTCTAACTGAACAGACAGCTGTGCTGCTGGGGTATTTGTCACTTCTTCTTCGCAGCTAAAGCACTAGGAAGTGGTGAAGGGCGGGCGTGCCGGGGGACTGTCTTATGTAATTTTTGACGTTCAAAAAGTGCTGATTCTCAGTCTTGTTTGAGTCAACGACTTTGGATTTTGAGCAATTTCAAAACCATCATTCTTACATTACAAAAAGAAGGTGTGGGTATTTCTCAAACTTTGAGACACACTGCACAATAAATATGAAGGTATGTGACAACAATTTGTGTCCACGACGATGTGCGCCCGCGCACCGACCGGCTAACGTGTTAGGGGCGACACACATTTGTAACACATACTTATTTTGTAGAGGCACTGAAGAGATAAGTGCTTGCTCCGAGTCCTCAATAGTTGATTCGACAACGTTATCTATTTAAGGGGACTACAGGACCTAAACGCAAATGTTATAATCCCAAAAGTATATGATCCACTGCAGTACACAACATCAGAAAAATATGTAATATTCTTCAGGATATATGCTAGTTAAATAGTGTGTTGAAAACATAATTGAATAAGATAGAAAAAAACACTAAAATATCTCTAAAAAATTATTTGAACGATTAGAAACCATAGGTACTAATTAATATACATGCAGTCGTTCTGATTTTTTTTTTCAGATTATTCTACAAGCTAACAGATTTTTTATTAATAGAAAATGTCTTAATTTTTTTGCAACAAAGTTCCAGCGTTGTGTCATCGCGCTACTCTTTCTGTTCTATACAGTCTGACACTGACCGCGCTTCAGCTGTTGTCGGCCTCTTCAGCAGCGTTTTTCTATAAGTGAGTGTTTGAAACGCAATGTGTCGAGATATAAACACATATTCACTGTAACTTATTAACTAACATATTTATTTATTTACTTATATTTTTTTTAATCCCCTAGTAGTATTTATTGATGTCCGTATGCGTTATTTATTTTTTAAATATCGCAGCAGTAATTGTACTAACAATAGTTTCTAAGTTTTTGTATACTTACCTTTTGGACCTAGTTGTCCCAAATTAAACAATTTTGAATTTGAATTTTGAAAAATTAAGCTGAGATAGGAGCCTTTTTGGCCTCGCACTGGTCTTTTTACTGTTTTTTTTAGACATAAATTGTGTTTCTACATATTTTTGTTTACTATTTTTTTTCCTTCATTTTATTTCTTTTACTATTTGTATTCCCTGTGCGTGTCCCAAATAAAATATGTTCCTTTCTTTCTTTCTATAATATTGGTATTGATGTATGCACTAACATGTCGAAGCTCAAGTTTATGTAAAAACCGGGTAAAACGATGTGTGAACAAAAGAAAAGGTCTCCAAACGTCATCTACTTTAAACTGCTTTCCTAGTGAAACGCTGGGAAAGTTTTCGGGATCACTTGAGGTAGCACAAAGCTATGCAACTTATCTTATCAGTACATAAACTAAGTTTAAGGGCTGTCAGCGTCATTATTTTCTGTGGAATATTGACACTGAAAGCTATTAAACCCGTTTTAGATGTGCTGATCGCGTTCAGTTTCATTGGTGAAAATCCGCACTAACCCGTGCCGTAGATATACAGCTTAGTGCCGTGTGTTGTACATGTTGCTTTAACTAATACAAATACATAATTAAACAGTAGTGCTATTCTGTTACCATCTCACAGTGAAAACAGCAGCAGTGAGCTGTCAGTGCCACTGATGCTAGGGATTGACCAAGACGGCATGACACTGACAGCTCACTCCACGCAAGTCGCCACGGTGAGATTTTTACAGAATCGACATGCAGGGCATGAGTGGCACAATTTGTAGGCATGCTTACTTATTCCCAGATCCTGTCTTAAACCAAATAGTTTTACTTTATCCCCAAAGTGTAGAAATGTCAGCAGTCATAACGTGTTACATCAGAGTCTATTGTGAGTTGTGGTCAGTAGTGGTCAGTTGTGGTCAG
This sequence comes from Dasypolia templi, assembly GCA_963555695.1. Classification (NCBI taxonomy): domain Eukaryota; kingdom Metazoa; phylum Arthropoda; class Insecta; order Lepidoptera; family Noctuidae; genus Dasypolia; species Dasypolia templi. The sequence continues at coordinate 1,644,656 of OY743137.1, read as the reverse complement.
TTGTGGACAACACTTTGCTAATAGACATAACGCTAACAAGCACAACTTGCTCGCGAGGAATACGTAACACGCCTATGTCACAGAAGACGCGGTGCTATCCAGAAATTAGATTGGATTGAACCGTGTTTGGTAAAATATGTATGTAAAATCATCCAAAAATTACCGACTAAAGCATCCTATTGACGATAATTGGGCCTAGCGTACAAACGGCTACAAGCTATATATTTCCAGTATAAGCTAATCTCGCATTTTATATTATTTCCGTACAGTGAAAGGTCAGCATATACTGGAAAAGTATAGCTTGATATGTAGCCGTATGTCCTTGTCCTTGTCCTATTTAAAACGTGCCTTTTTATGGGCATAAAAAGGCACGTTTTAAATGGAATATTAACAAAAAAGTTTTCAAATTCCCGAGCTAAATATGTACTAAATAGGACAAGGAGAGGTTTGGCGACGAATTGTTTTAGCTCGAGTCGAAAATGAAGAAAAGCGTACATACGGCTACATATCAATAGGCCCCTATTTGAAATAAATGCTTTGACTTTCGCGTCTTCATTTTTGTAAATAAAGGACTGTCATCAAAAGAAGTTAAAAAGAAATAACACATCGTAACATTATGCCTATATTCCCCGAGAGGATAGGCAGAGATGAGATGTTACATTTAGTACACGTTTTTAAATTCCATGTAATAGGGGCGAGCCTCAAACTTCAATGGGCGGTTATCCCCGGCGCACTCAAGTTAAAACTGTGATCTGGTAAAAACCTGCGGCATCTACACTCTACACCGGCACATGTGAACTACGCAAAATCCTGCATCTCACAAGCAGAATTTACCGCGCAAATAGCATATATAAAACGTCCCCACATCCATCGTCGGGCAGTTGCCAACCAGAAACAACACCCGGTTAGAGGGTCGTCCCTTTTCTATAGGGGATGAGTGAACTTTACACCCTGGTTCTCATACCTCTATAAACCCTTAGTTTTCTGACAACTGTACTGCTTTATAGATTATAAGATTATCTTCAATAATTTTGCCAACGGAAATCGAATGCCAATGAAATATCGAAATTAAGAAAATCTAAACATAAATAGGCAAATTCTTTCAATGATAATTCAGCCTATTACCGTCCCAATGCAGGGCCAAGGCCTCTTCTCATACAGAGAAGGCACGAGCATTGATCACCACGCTTACTCAAGACGGGTTGGTGATTTCTTTCAATAATTACAGTTAAATATGGTGTCATGATTTGATGATGACTTTCAAAAACATAAGTTAACGGTCTACAGCTTTCAAGTTCAACAATGACGCACTAACTACATACATACAGACATGCAAGCGAAGCAACGAAACAATTAATACTTAAAATGCACTGAAAAGTTGCTGGTTACTGATTAACTAGAGAATATACTCACAAAAATATTGTACAGCAGTTTATGTTATAACAAAAGTGACAAGTCCTATCGTTACTCGTTATTAAGTACTTTTTTAAGTGCTTTTGTGTGCATTAAACGAGTTTTGTCTACGGAAGAATATACTAGTGATCTAACATTTTGTCTATTCTTCGCTCGCCGCGATTCCGCTCAAGCTTCGCGTGCTAGTTCAGCTATTTCTCTTTTCCATGACTTTTCCTTTTCCTCAGACCTCTTTCAATCACTTTTCAAAGTTTGTAAAGATTTTATAAACGCAATCGTTTCTTAACTGACTGAAACACGGCACAAACACTACGGCTGGAAGACTACTTTCAATGATGATGACGTTGAACTCGATCAGGAGTAAACCTACTGCTTTCAGTTATCCGTACTGTGGTTATGGTTGCAGGTCGCGACCGACGCACGCGCCGCCCAATCTAATTACCGCTGCTATGCGCGCGCGCACTTGATTAACGCGAGTTACTGGCTAGGGACGGGCTTGTACCTATCGATAGTTTAACGATTAATCTTCAAACTTTTGTTTCCCTAAGAGCACATGTCATTTTCCATCAGTGAACTCTAAAAGTTTGAAAGGTAGATTTCTAGTTAACTCTCAGAATAGAGAGCGATGCCAACTATTTATTAACAGAGTTCAAAAGGAAGGAGGTTGCCTGAACCCTTGGATATTCTGTTTGTATCAGAAGCTCTTAATGATTCACTTCTCTTCACGAGTTCTGCTGAAAAAGGGAAATTATTTCATCGACATCTCCCTGCTACATCCCTACCCTCAGATTGAGCTTCACACATAACGTTGCTTGGCTTAACAAAGCGAATAATTTCCTCTTGTGAGCTCTTACTTATGTTACTACTATACATAAAAACTGAAACATTCTATGCATGTATATGAAGTACACGTACATTTCACGGTAATCAACAGTTCGCAAATAATTTGAGTGATTACATTTAATTGTAATGGTTTGGTTACATGGTAATAACTAGAAAGCAATTCCTATAATATTGCTTTATTAGCATTTCTTTCATTAATAGTGGCCAAAATAATTTGGTGGATAATTTTATTTGTGCTTATTTTAGGTGTGTGCCATTTACCTACTTTGACGATTGCCACGTACTTACTTACGTTGTTCATAGCGAATTGTTTTGTTATCTACATATTGTTTCAAAACGTTCTAATAAGTAAGCCCTATGAAAATCCACTAATAAACTGCAACAGTTTTGTAAGGGGTGAGTAATATATTTAGGTATTCAGTTATAAAGTCTCTTTAACGAAACCTGTCTCCTATATATTCAACTAAGTGTGCCCTGCGATTTCACCCGCATAAGTTTCGATCCCGTGGGAATATCGGGATATAAAGTTTTTTTAATCCTAATCCAGGTCATGTTCTACCATGTGCCAAAGTTTATACTTATCCGTTCAGCCGTTTTGCCGTAAAAGCGTAACAAACAAACATACAAAAAAACAAATATTTTTTCTCTTTATAAGAATAAGTTTATAGTTTAATTTAAATCACTTGAGATTGGCAGTATCAATTTAGCAATTGTTGTCTTAAAATGTTCGTAATAGTTAAAATAATGTTTCTGCTTAAAAAAAAATATGGAAAAGTTTCCGTACTTTCCAATAAAAGCCTTTCTTCTATGGGATTTGTGTATGAACTTTTGTTTGGACAGGACAACGTCAGCTAGTGAGGAATTTTAATCCTCACTAGCTGGCGCCACATGCCGCAGCCACAACGACCACGTAGGTGTCTGAAAAACCTCTCTTCTTTATTGCAAGCCAAGCTAATACCAGTGTAAGTCTTCATAATGTGTACATATTAAAATTAAACTTAATTTAATGCAAGAACTTTTAATATTTTAATTCGTGCCGTGTGGTGCCGGCCTAGAATTGCACTCTTCCCGTTGGCATCGTAAGAGGCGACTAAGGGACATACACCGGGGGCGGGCAGCAGCGCCACCCCTGCAGAGCAATTCCATAACCAAACTGCGATCCCCAACCCGCATGCCCAGCGTGGGGATTATGGGCAATGAATATTGAAGCCAAACAATGGCCCCCAGTTCCCGGCCGCCTCGCTATTCCTGGCCATGGTAACGGCGGGGCAGGGGGTGCTTGGAATCCCCGGGCTACGGTAGGCTACCATTCATTACACAAGAAATTGACCCTGGCAACGTATAACGGACGAACTCTGAGGCTCGACCATCATCTAGCGCAGTTGGAAGTGGAGTTAGAGAACATTAAATGGCATGTTCTGGGGTTATGTGAAGTCCGTAGAGAGGGGGAGGACACTGTAACCCTAGACTCGGGTCATCTTCTCTACTTTCGCCAGGGCGATAAAAAATCCCAGGGTGGCGTAGGTTTTCTCGTTAATAAGGCTCTCACTCACAACGTTCAAGAAATATCCAGTGTGTCGAACAGGGTAGCGTACCTGATCCTTCGGCTGTCCAAACCGTATAGCATGAAGGTAATTCAGGTCTACGCACCGACCTCGGCACACTCGGATGATGAAGTCGAGGATATGTATGAAGTCTTCTTCTGCTACTTGTATAGATAATGTTTTTTGCAATTGTGATTACTTACACAAACAAATAGTAAATAAGTTGCCATCTGATCACAGTGGACAAACAATAATGTTTTGCTCATATACGCCTTTACAAAAAACTCAAATAATGTTTAGGCAAATTACATGTAAAGATTTAGAGAAATTAAATGATTCTTTGGCCAGTCAATTATGTAAACAAAGTTTTAATAATATAGGTGACCCAAATGAGTTCTACGCCGAGTTCTTTTCACTATTAAACACGAAATTTAATAAAACTTTTCCACTAAAGACTAAAAGTATTAATACAAAGTTTTAATTTAGTGATTGGGCACTCCTGGCATTCGTAAAAGTAGAGAAAATCTATTTGAACTTTATGGCCTAAAGCAACATGTGACTCATACAAGCTTTCATCAGTACGTTGCAAGATATTCAAAATTATTTAAAAATGTGTGCAAAATAGCTAAAGCTCTATATATTAGTAATAAAATAAAATCAGCTGATGATAAAAAAAAACTACCTGGCAAATAATAAATAATGAAACAGGTAGGAAAAAACAGCGTAATATTGAATTTAATTTAGTGACTGCACTGGCCCCATCAACTCAAATGTAGATATAGCTCAGGAATTTGAAAACTTTTTTGTTAATGTTCCACTTAAAACTACTGAAGATTTAAATTCCTCACCCGCGCTTTCTGCTGCCTTACTTAAAAATAATGTAAAACCATGCCCTTTGGCGTTTAGGTTTCAGCATACAAACCCCCAAGCTGTTATAAAAGCTTTTAAAGATCTTAAAATTAAATCAACAGAAGATCTCTGGGGAATGTCTGTAAAAGTCTGTAGATCTCTCATCGAAACCCTTGCGCCCTATTTAGCTTTCATATTTAACACCAGTGTAGACCAAGGAGTCTTTCCGGATCTTATGAAACATAGTAAAGTGATCCCATTGTTCAAATCCGGTGATAGTAAAGAGCTCAATAATTATAGGCCCGTGTCAAATCTGCCAGTTCTCAGTAAGGTGTTTGAAAAGTTGATGCTCAATCAAATGTTACGTCACTTTGATAAAAACTCCATCTTGCATGAACATCAGTACGGTTTCACTAAAGGACGTTGTACCACTGACGCCGGTGTCACCCTAATAAAGAACATTTTTAGCGCCTGGGAGGAATCACAAGATGCCATTGGAATCTTTTACGATCTCTCTAAGGCGTTCGATTGCGTAATCCATGAGACACTTCTGCTGAAACTGGAGCACTATGGGATTAGGAATGAAGCTCTTGATTTGCTAAGATCATACTTGAAAGACAGAAAAGTTAAAGTACAAATAAACGGCACAAACTCATTAGGGTCTGAAATATCAATGGGCGTTCCTCAAGGTTCGATATTGGGTCCATTCCTCTTTTTAGTCTACATTAATGATTTACCCCAGTTACTTCAAAATCAACCGAAGATGGTGTTGTTTGCAGATGACACTTCATTGATCTTTAAAATAGATCGAAGGTCACAAAATCTTGACGACGTGAACAACTCTATTCTTCAGGTCCAAGATTGGTTTACGGTAAATAATTTGGTACTAAATGAGAAAAAAAACAAATGCATTCGATTTAAATTACCTAATGTTAGAAGTAGCGAATGTGACATCATATTAAACGGAGAAAAACTGGAATTTAGTAATCAGACGGTTTTCCTAAGAATCATGCTAGACGAGAAGTTACAATGGGGACCCCATATAACATCTCTCGCGGGGCGACTAAGCTCGGCAGCGTATGCTGTTAGAAATATAAGACAGTTAACAGACGTTGAAACCGCGCGTTTGGTTTATTTTAGTTACTTCCACAGCATTATGTCATACGGCATTTTACTGTGGGGTCGGGCTGCTGACATTGAATCCATTTTTATTTTGCAAAAGAGAGCTGTCAGAGCCATTTACAATCTACGTCGCCGCGAATCTCTTAGGGAACTATTTAGGAAGATTAATATAATGACTGTACCTTGCCAGTTCATTTATGAAAATATTATGTATGCTAGAAAAAATCTGCATCTATTTAATAAAATAAGTGATAGACATAATATTAACACTAGAAATAAAAATAAAATAGATCAACCATTTTTCAGACTATCTAAAGTACATAGATCTTTTATGGGGTACTGTGTTAAATTTTACAACAAAATACCTGGTGAAATATTGCAATTAAATGAAAGAAAGTTTAAAACTCATGTTAAAAAAAACACTTTGTAATCAAGCATATTACAAATTAGAAGATTATATCCTTGATAAGAATGCTTGGAAACATGCTGGTCCTGCTTCATAGGACAATCTAGAGGCTAGACAAAATCATACTATTTGCTTATTGTATTGCATATTTGGTTATTTTTACTTTACTCACACACTGACTTATTCCAAGTTAATATTTTAGGAAAATCATATATTTTTACAATTGTTTGTAAATATGTGAGCACAATGTACCTATCACGTGATTAATTTATATACCTTTGCTTTATTTTTTTTTTTTTTTGTACCAATAGTGGTATAGTATTTTTATTCTTGGTGCATCGTCTTCACATATAGAAATATAATTAATGTCCCCAAATATTGTAAAACATTTTAAAAGAGTAACGGTGGAGTTTCTTGCCACTTCTTCTCCATACGAAACTACTTTTTGGAAGTGGCGCCTAGAATCAGTTCTATTTTTAATGTAAATTTTGACGTTCAAAAGTGCCTTTTTATGGGCCGGGCCTATTTGAAATAAATGCTTTGAGTTTGACTTTGAAGACATATCCAAAGCCTTACACAACACCACTAAGGCTCACTTCAACGTTGTTATGAGGGACTTTAACGGCAAAGAATCCCGAATAGGCCCGCATGGTTATGGAGTTAGGAATCACAGGGGGCGCTTGTCAACTTCCTTGAGAAGGAGGGGCTGTTCTTAATGAACTCCTTCTTTAAGAAACGGCCCCAAAGGAAGTGGACGTGGCGAAGTCCCGACACTGTGACTAAAAATGAGATCGACTTCATCATGACGGATAGGAAGCACATATTCAGAGATGTCTCAGTGATCAACAGGTTCAATACCGGATCTGATCACCGACTGCTCCGATGCTCTCTGAATATCAACTTAAAGCTGGAAAGAAACCGTCTGTTGAAGTCCACGCTCCGACCTAACCCAATCCAGATCATGGCGGGCACCGAGAATTTCCAGCAGGCTCTCGGGAATAGATTCGTTGCCTTGGATCCCACTGATGACGCCGACGAGACCCTACACAATCTGGTCGAAACGTTGAGAGACGAGGGCATCAAGTTCTGCCAAAAGCAGCGCACTGGCAGGAAATCAAAACTCTCGGAGACGGGAAACCACCCAAGCGACTTCGTCAGACAGGTCAGACCTGAACAAGCGAATTGCGAAGATGGTACGGCGCGACCTTCGGAGCTCCAACACACGCCTCATTGAAGAGGCAATAGAGCAGAACCGAGGGTCCAAAGTATTCATTCAGCAGCTTGGCAGGAGCCACCTGACGAAGCTTAAAACGCACGACGGGAGGACTGTATTGTCGAAGCCAGAGATATTCGCCGAGATAGAGGATTTCTATGGCCGATTATACGCTACACGTGCCCGTCGTTCCCAACGAGACGACCACGATTCCAGAGCCACCCTGGCACGCCACTATACCGACGAACTGCCAGATATCAGTCAAGACGAGATCGTGTTAGCTCTGAGACAGCTTAAGAATGGTAAAGCCCCCGGTGAGGACGGCATAATGTCAGAGTTTTTGAAAGCCGGAGGAGCTCCTGTTATACAGGAACTACAGAACATCTTGAACGCTGTCCTTCACAGTGGGAGAACTCCAAAGGCGTGGAGCGGGAGTTTGGTGGTGCTCTTTTTTAAGAAGGGAGATAAAGCCCTCCTTAAAAACTACAGACCCATCTCACTCCTGAGCCACGTCTATAAGCTGTTCTCACGAGTGGTCACGAACCGTCTCGCCAGGAGACTCGATGAGTTCCAGCCACCGGAACAGGCCGGGTTTCGGGGAGGATATGGTACCATAGACCACATTCACACAGTGAGGCAGATTATACAGAAGTCCGAAGAGTATAATCAGCCCCTGTGTCTGGCCTTTGTGGACTATGAGAAGGCCTTTGACTCTGTAGAAACCTGGGCTGTTCTGGAATCCTTACAGCGATGCCAAGTAGACTGTCGTTATATCGAGGTACTGAGATGTCCATACGACGTCGCCACCATGAGTGTCCAAGTACAGGACCAGCAGTCCAAACCCATTCAACTTCGCAGAGGAGTGAGACAGGGGGATGTTATATCCCCGAAACTGTTCACGAGCGCGTTGGAAGATTGATGATGTTTAAGACGCTGGACTGGAAAGGTAAGGGCATTAACATAAACGGCGATTACATCTCGCACCTGCGATTCGCTGATGACATAGTCTTAATGGCGGAGTCGTTGGGGGAGCTGAACCAGATGCTGGACGGCCTAGCTTCAGCCTCGCGACGCATCGGTCTCAGCATGAATTTGGATAAAACCAAAGTCATGATCAATGGTCTCATTGATCCGGGACCGGTCGTCGTACATCCCTCTCGAAATTGTTTCCGGGTACACTTACCTTGGGCAAATTCTACAGTTAGGTAAAAACAATTTTGAGAGGGAGGCCAAGAGGAGGATACAGCTGGGCTGGGCAGCGTTTGGGAAACTACGTCGAGTCTTCTCGTCATCCATACCGCAATGCTTGAAAACTAAAGTTTTCAATCAGTGCGTCCTACCCGTCGTCATGATCTACGGAGCTGAGACGTGGACACTCACGATAGGGCTGGTCCACCAGTTCAAAGTCGCTCAGCGAGCTATGGAAAGAGCTTTGCTCGGAGTCTCTCTGAAGGATAGGATTCGCAACGAATACATCCGACAGAGAACCAAAGTTATCGACATAGCTCAAAGAATTAGCAAGCTGAAGTGGCAGTGGGCCGGCCATATCTCGCGAAGAACCGACAACCGCTGGGGTAAACGAGTTCTTGTGTGGAGACCGCGACTCGGCAAACGTAGTGTAGGACGCCCTCCGGCCAGGTGGGATGACGATCTGCGAAAGACTGCAGGCAGATGCTGGATGCGTCAAGCTGAAGACAGGGCGCTATGGCGCTCATTAGGGGAGGCCTATGTCCAGCAGTGGACTGATATAGGCTGATGATGATGAATGGAAGAAAAAGTATTTAAAAAAATCTATAGGTTTTTTTTATAATTCTTGTTCGTTGCTGTCGCCCCAACGTAAACCAAACGGTATACTTTTAAACTAAACGGTCTATCACTATGTACCTAATTAGAATTAACAGGGCTTCTTAAAAAAAAAAACAATCAATTGAGGGTTTTTTATTAATAAAAATCAGGAAGTATTAGATATTTGTCAAATTTATCAATAAAACGCCTCATTTACCTACCTTTGTTAATTACTTCAAATTATTCTACATCGTATGAGCTTCCTAAAAGTAATAATACCACGTTCGTCTCACAACAACATTTCCAATCAACTTTTAAAGAAAAGTTTGTCACACAGCTACGCACTATACCTTATTAGGCTTGCGTAGAGACACCTATTGTATTAAAATTAAGCATAGTTTCCCTCATTTCAATATGCACATTAGGAAGACTCACACTGTAGAACCCCTTCTTAATTTTAATGTGTAGGTACATAAACTCGGAGGTACAGTCATCGCCATAATGACATGCTTTGCCCAAGCGTGGGACGTTGCCCACATTGCGGCAACATTTACTAACAAGCGGTGCACCGCTTTGCCGACCCCCCTTTAATTATAGCGGTTTATTGATCAGAGGACAAAACATGGTGCAATGCCCGTAATTGAGGAGTTTTAGCTCTTTTGTGGGGTGAGAGGGGAAAATTAATTGGTAACAATTTCCATTTCCTACGAATATGAAAATTGATACTTATTTTTTTTCCCCATAGAAGTTCCTTGAGTGAAATAAGTCCTAAGCACATTCTCCAACCGTAAAGTAGAATTTCTGTGCTCTATTTTGATAGTTGGTGTCTATGAATTATAGAAAGAGAGGATATTTTAATATCTTACACCCATATTCTAAGTCATAACCTCGAAATCTACTTCACTTATAACTCTGTCAAGGAGACCTCAAGGCGTGCCTCGGAAGACCCTCAAAATCGATATACATAGTATAAGAAACCAGAGCGAAATGGGAGAATAAAACGAGCAGAGTAACGTTAGTGCCCTTTATTCTACACGGAACTATCTTAAAAACGCAACGACATGTGCTTTTATACTTTTCTACATCAAAAAAACGGCAAATAGGTGGCGTGATGAGCCACTTCCGGAAATATTAAATATTACTTTAATCTGGTTTGCAATTGACTTCCGTTTACTAATCGGAGACAGTATTTTTACCAACGGAAGTCAGTTGCAGAAAGACTCAAATAATTAAATAAAACATTTACAAAATAATCTGCACCCTATCAATAACATTTACGTTCGATTAAAACCAAAAGCTAACAATAGTCGTCAGATTAAGGAAATTATAAGGTCTTTCGAATGAGTGTTATTCGAGGTGATCGTCACTAATACGTCAAAATTCAAAACAAATTAAGAAAATCGGATAAAATACACATGGTTTGGTTAAATCTTCCTTGTTGATTACCTCAAGGAAGCCTTAAGGTAGATTCAGATGTCCCGTATATTTGACTCACCTCGACTGAGGAAACTGTTTGAGATGAGGATAATTGCAACCATGAATATCAAACCACTTAGGTGAGGTTGAGTCAAGTCGAGGAAATCATGAGGTTTCGACTTAGATAATGGGTATAAATCCCCTCGTGTCCAAAGATTACGCTCACCATTTTCCAATGGCGAGAGCATTTAATTTTCTAAACTACACTTTAAACTGAGTAAGTATGTAGAAACATAATTATCAAAGATCTGTTCTGGTAAATATATAATACGTTTTGTGATTACAAAGAAAGTATAACGAAAGAAACACAAACAAAACGCACATTACAAAAAAAAAAAACAGGCATAAAATACACGCACAAAATAGCCGAAAGCCTCGTACCTACTAATAAAAAGTTTAAGGTTTGACAATTTTTGTCCATTGCTTGATGTTTGGGCAGCAGCGGGGTAGTTGCCTATCACACTATCAGCAGCAACAGCTTGCATTTTGACAGTTCAACAACATCCATTGAGTTATTTACGTTTTGAGCAGACAAATTTATCGAACACATGAAGCAATTGTTTGGCAATATCTTTCAAAATGATTCAGATTCTGATTGTTAGAGTGCTACGCAATACTATTGCTGGTCACAATTTAATGGTCACATCACCAAGACTCGTAGACAGAGAATTCTACTGTCTACGCCAAGACCAAAAACATTGCGAAATTACTCTGTGTTGCGACTCTGGCAAATGACAACAAACAAACAATTCATCATCTGTGAAGTCATCTGTGAGTCCGAAGTCACTTTAAACATCTCCTGGTTCAGTTCCGTTTCTCTGTCAGACTCTTTGAAAAAAAATTGAATTACACGTACAAAGTAGCCAAAAGCCTTACACTCATCCAATTAGAATTTGACATTTGGTCCATTGACTGATATCATGACCAGGCCAGGGACCAAAGACAATATACCAATATACTTACATTGCGGAAATGTTACGAGTAAACAAAACAATCAATAGAACCATAATTGCACTTTTCTTTTTTCAACTAAGTATCATCTAAAAATAAGTTATTATTAAAACAAATGTACCAAATATTACCTTGCTACAAACCCGCTACTGGCACTATCAACTCCATTTACCCGGATTTCTTACTCTCGCCTGCATTATACTGTAATAAATAGGTAATTTACCTTTTACTACACATCTTAACTAAAAAGGGTTTATCTTGGAGCTATCCAGATGTCAGATAAACAAGTTTTTTATTCATACGACAATCACGTCGCATCTCTATGAAGAAAAAAGTTAAAGGTATAGTGTATCACATAATGCACTCTGTTACGTCACCACATTAGCACTCCAAGATCCGATATCAACATTAATACAACAATGAATGAAAAAAAGCATCAAAAGATGTCCTCCACATCACGCAACTGACAAATTTCAGACAACAATGAATGATTTAAGGGTTAAATGGATAAAGACTGGCAACGTTAACTTTGTTAACCAAAAATCTAACAAAAATTTTAAACATGATACAAACAACCTTACGTCGTTATCATAAGGGTTAAGAAAAAGGTGTGACGTCAAACGTAGAGTGAGAACTTCAGTTGTCGATACGTACAGGTCTATAGAAAGGCGGTGCGTTTGATGGCGTGTCGGATGTCTCAATCGAAGTCTTATGCTGCGCCCGCGCCGCACCGTACTCCCACGTACGGGGGTATTCTGTTTGTAAGCTTTTGTTCTGTGTTATGATGTCTTACTGGTAGAATTTCTGAGGTAATATTTAAGGAAAATAAAGGACGTGTGTGAGGTATTGATTTCACTATGGGATGAATTAGATTGGTCAAGCCATAAGAAATACGTTCAAGGACCAAATTATTGAATGCACTTTTCGGTTAAAACATTAATTACAGTTGACTTTTATTGCTATAAGATTTAGAGGTGAATTTATGACTCTTTAATTATTTTTCTAAACATGTAATAGGGATGATGACTAATGTTAAAAATGTTCGCAAAAATAATGTAATTTCAAAGAAGGCATAGTGAAAATGAGAAAATCGATTAAATCTGTTTAATCGATATAAATATGCAGAAGCTTTTGGAAAAGTTTTTGGATTCGGACAATGCATGACGCTAGTATGAAGTAACATAGTCGTGACGTCACTTCTACGATAGTGCTGTCCTTGTCTAACACTTACTTTAAAACGTTTATAACTTGGCATCTTTTCAAGCTTTTACACTTTATGTAATACTAGTTTCTCCCCGCGGTTTCACCCGCATAAATCATGATCCCGTAAGAGTATCGGGATAAAAAGTACTCTATATGTTAATCCAGGTTATAAACTATCTGTGTGCCAAATTTCATCCAAATCCGTTCAATAATTTTTGCTTGAAAGAGTAACAAACATCCATCCATACTCACAAACTTTCGCGTTTATAATATTATTAGGATTGTTGGACTCAAAAAATATTTGTTTCCAAATAGTGCACTATTTGGAAACAAATATTTTTTGAGTTAAAATTAAAAAATTGTCATCATCCCGATTGTTGGAATATATTTATAATTACTTTAGAAACGGAAAATAATTAGTTTATGATGTATACTCGTATACTAGTACATACTTATTTTGTTCTTAAACTCAAAGAACAAATCAAAACCATTTTAAAATCGTTCAATATATAGAATAACACCTCACCTGCATCTAAACCATGTTTGTATAACAACATAACACATGTTAGAGACACGGCTCTTTTAAATATCCTCCAAGAATAATTGCTTACAATAAATCAGGGATGAGCGTTGACAGGATTAATGCGGTGACGACAATAATTGTACCCTTTACCCTACTCGATCCACCACAAGCTAATTTAAACTCTAAATCGCACAGAACAAAAACTGTTTTTGTATATTATTTTTGCTGGTACATAAGACGTCAAGTATTAAATATAAGCTTCAAAGTATTGTTCCTACAATACGGATACTTTTTTATTAGTCCTAATATGTCGGTCCTTTGTGTGTAAATAAATTATGTGACTTTTACCTTAAATAATATTAAATAAAGGGACTTTGTTGGGCTGCCGACGTCGATGATAAAAAAAAATGTTGACGTCATCATTAGTTGCTATGTTTCTGATTGACAAGAGTATTCATATATAATGAATTTGGTTTTTAAAAAACTCCTGTATCTTCTTGTTTAGATCTTTGTGTAAATAAAATGAAAACTTAGAAAAGGAAAACAGCGTACACACGGCTAAATACCAAGCTCTAAATTCCAGTATAAGCTGATCTCTCATTGTATATGATGTCCGTACAATGAGAGGTCAGCTTATACTGGAAATGTATCTATAGCTTGATATGTAGCCGTGTGTACCTTCTATAAGTCGACTGCTGAATGTTTTTGAAACTTTAAAAAGTTGATTACTAGATTACTAGTGTCTATTTGTAATTAAAATGAGTTTATAATATTCAATTGCAATATTGTTCAATAAGGGTTGATAATGTTTCCATTGTTTATAGCATTATCAGCCTTTAATGTTCCCACTGCTGTACCACGCGGGCCCAGTGCGGTTTGGTAGATGTCACATGTCTTCGAATTTTTTGGTTCTAGGATATGCCGGTTTCCTCACGATGTTTTACTTCACCGTTTTGAGAGCAGTGGTGATGAAATAATTTACACAAAGCAAAACTCCTGTCTCGGTTCGAACCTACGACCTACAACACGTAAGTCGTGGCCGTTACCACTGGGCCACCGCTGCTCTCTCCATGGTTGATATTATGCCGCCGCCGTCAAGCCGGAGAAAATTTGTAGCAACAGTAAAAAAATAGAATTGATCCATTTATGATCATAATTACTTCACTTCAAAATTATAAGCAAATTACACCACATAGAAACCACAATACCACTTAACGGTTCGATCTCTTGGACCGCAACACTTAACCCTCTCACAACTCGAGGAGCCACATTGTAGCATTTAACCCTTCCACTGCTCATAATCCCTCTCGACGCGATCATTAAACCGGAAAACGCAAATTATACAACAAAGACGTAACACATCTGCGCCCGCGCATCCAATGTCGATCCTTGAAGAAATAGAACGTTACACGCGCGAATGTGTACCTTATGTGGAAGGGGTAAGGAATATGCAGTTAAGTGGATTTATTATTGATATAAGATATGTTTAATAAGTGCAAGGATGCAACGGTGCGGACAAATCCCGGTTCAGTTTCGTAGTGGAGCCACACGTTATGCAGCATCATTTTCGCACGCGTATTTTTCAGAACGCCCAGGACTTAAACCTTACTTAGTGCCATTTTCACCAATGAAATTGAACGCGATCAGCACATCTAAAACGCGTTCAAGAGCTGTCAGTGCCAATATTCCACAGAAAATAATGACACTGACAGCTCTCAAACGTAGTTTATGTGCAGATCGCGTTCAGTTTTATTGGTGAAATTCGCCCTTAATTAAAGGTGTAAAAAATTATGTCGGACTTGGAAAAACTCCCTACGCTTTAAAATACCGAGGATCATGAAAGAAAAAGCAATGATTTTCCGCTTTAAGTAATTATGTATACTTAAAAGAACAGAGGGACAATACTCGTTTTTAAGAATTTTCGCTTTCTTATCTTATTCTCATACATAATCCGCCTATAATGTTCCCACTGCTGGGATGCAGGCCTTCTCTTGGTTAGAGGGAGTGGGCCGTAATCCACCACGCGGGCCCATTGCGGGTTGCTAGATGTCACATGTCTTCGAATTTTTGGTTCTAGGACATGCCGGTGTCCTCAAGATGTTTTCCTTCACCGTTTTTAAAGCAATGCTGGTGAAATAATTTAAACAAAGAAAAGCGCCTGACTGGGTTGAAGCTCACCACTCGTAGGTCGCGGCCGACACGACTGCTCTACTCGGGCTCTTCTCTACCTTATTAACAATCTGTTATTTTTGACTAGTTAATCGATTGTCGCTGAGGTGAAAAATGACGACTAGATTTTAAATGTCTCCTAATTACGCGAAACATTTGAAATGTGAACTCTATTATGAAATTGAAAAGGCATTTGTCGCTGGGAATTTCATAATATTAATTGTGAAGGACGAGAAATAAACGAATGTCCTAGTAACCTCTTATAGGACGTCACCCTACAAATATTGCAACAAGCGATTGTCTAAGTCGACGGACACGCATGTACACGTATAAGAGAATAAGATTCAGATGAGAAGCATACGCCACTCCACACGCTCCATTAAATAAAACCCTTTTTAAATTAAAAACTCCTTTATGAAAAAAAAAAAACACTTCACCTCATATTTCTAAGCACTATGAATATTAGGATTAAAAAGTATTGTTACAAAAGTGTAGTATTTTTGAAAAGGTTATCTTTTTTGTGTCATCTTTTTGAAATGAATGTAATCGTCTTTTATCGCTACATTAGCTTTGTAGGGTTAAAATAAATGTTTTGGGTAATCGGATTTTTTAAAGTGGTGCTTTAGGGTTAAATAAGTTCGGTTTTAGCGGTATCCGGTAATCCGGTAATCTTACCCTTTTTGCCAAAAAAGTATCGTGTTAAAGATTGAATGCATCTTTGTTAGTGTTATGTATACTTTTTTTGAAAATACAGCTAGTGAAAGGACTAGTTTTTACAGCAATTTAAATAATGTAATTCCTGAAATCAGTAACATTACAAAAGAGTCAAAAGCTGATCTTCAAATGCTGATCCTACATTTGAGAGATATCACAGTCTCCTGATAATATTTTTTACACATATTTCTCTCACAAAGCCAGCTCAATTTTCCCAAATGGTTCTTTTCTAACATAAAACTTTAATCGTCATCCAGCAAAAAGAAACTTGTCCCCATTGTGAAGCATAATAATAAAAGTTCTAAAGTGTTATTAGTACTTAAAGTACCGTATCGGAACACCATAAAGCGATCTATCTAAAATATTATATCGGAACGACGACGGGCCCATGTTTGTATATCGATTAATTAATAAATCGAATACCGATTCGAGAGATGCATCGATACATGCCGCCTCTAATTGAGTCAGCCGGCACAAGAGATAATAAAATATACCGACAATTTATTCTGCCATTCTTGAACTTCCAACCATTTGAATTTCAACCTTATTATATGAAACATAGGAGTATTTTCGTTATTGTTGTCAGCAAAAATAGGGTTGTCAATTTAATAAAAAAAGAAAAAGCACTCACTAAATGCCGAGCATTTACCTGTCATATTATTAAAAAAAAACTCGATAGTGTATGGGAATCGATACGTTTTTGATTAATGGACGGTAAACTAGATTATGCTGTTGAAAAGCATCCATGTTGATGGATTGTTGGGCTTTTTTGCGATACATTAAAGATTCGGTGCGGTAAAAAATATGGAGATGTGCCGGATTAGATATAAGCAGATGAGTTAGGAAAGGCGATAAGTTATCAACTTGTACCTACTGCGACTTTATTTCAAGTCAAATTTAACATAATTATTGCCGTTTAAAGCATAATAAAAGTAGCTTCAAGTAGAACCAGGAACTCGTGTAACGTTCAATAAGAAAGCCCTTCTGTTTTCCTCACATCAACATTTTTCATACTTTCTGGTTGAATTCACTTGATATTCCTAAGGAAAACGGAATTCAAGCAAAGAAAAAAGTAAAGTAAAATCTATAATGTTTCAAAGCCCGCATTGCAATTTGATAACCGCACTTTGATACCTTCATAAATTCTTTACAAAAATATCAAGATTCTCTGTCAAAGATCACTGTGCAAAAACTATCAAAAACTATTAGCTTCAACATTTCCTCAAATAGCTAATAAATCTGTAACCCTACACCACGCGCGGGGTTACAAAGACCCGCACAATGTAACTTTGGCGAATTAACTTCACCCGTTCTCACCTGTTCCCGTTTCTCATAGGAACGCCTACATACCGGCAATATTCGGCACTTTTGACACACCATCGCAGAAACAAGATACGGATCCACACAATGCAGTCAATCCGCAAACCTTTCATGTTAAAGAAATAAGTCTTGTCGCGAAAAAATCCTTTTTTGTTACTTCTATTTAGTATTTCGTTTCATTTTTCCATGTTAGCCTGGGAAATATTGGTGTATCTATCAGCTGTTTGAGGACCCGCATGTGGCATAAGAACTAACCAATACAGACAGGCAACATAATGTATAGTTATTATGTAAGTATCAAGTTGTTGCACCCTACCTAGTTTCAGTATCAATTATGTCTTGATCGATTTACCGGTTGGATTAACGGCAATATTTAAAGGTTAACTGTTAGAACTGAAAAGTCATCCCGTGGTAATAACCCATCGAGGATCTCTCGAATCTGCATCTGTACAGACGTGGGGTGCGAGTGAGAGTGAAGAATACTCTCTACAACCTATCTAGTCTGTGCTCTCTACTATTTCTCTCACTCTGGTTTTTTGTGAAAAAATAGTCACATATCGTGTATTCTAACGTCGGGACTTGTCTGTGCAAGAGTGTTATCAACCTCCCCCAAAGAGAACTACCGACAACACTATTCAAACAAAGGTTAACACGTGAACACTTGTTTCACACAAACTACCTGCAATTACAACAAAACGCGCACAACTCACATCAATCCGTTTTATTATTCCACAATTGAACACTAAAAGGCGAGTGAGAGACGCCGAAAGCTAATACACGCGGTCTTTATGGCCTGAGCTGATTTAAAGGAAGCTTTGTACTGCGCAGGCGTCGGGTTACGCCCGTCTTTAGTTTCGCTAAACAACGCTTGGATTAAATATAGCAGCGGAGGTGTTAACTCGGGTAACCCTATAGGGAGTTATTTGCGCCGGCGGGCAGCAGTGGAGGGTCAAGTCAGGGCTAATGTTTGGGGAATCTTGTGACAAGAAGGAAGTGAACGGGTAATAAGTTTTCTGGTGACTGTCGATGTTTATGATTGCTTATTTGTATCCTGGCCGGATGTCAATTTTAACTTATTTTATTAAATATTTTCCTACAAACCGATCCAATGTACACCATCATATTATATTTTAATGTAATTATAATAAATATTTTGAATATTAGTTTTTTCTAAATATTTTATTTTTTGGCAAAAAATGTGTTCTAATGAATTGAATCCCTGACTCCAGCGCTAGGTAAAAACACCTGTGTTACATGAGCCAGACAACCTATTGTTTTAAAAATATTCGATAAAAACAAAATATACGAAGTAAATAATTAATTTGATCTCCTGAGAATCTTCTCTTCTATTATCAGGATATAAGGATGACAAATATCAAGACGTTTTTAATTTTAAGGATTAAAACCTTTGAGTATCCCGTCTTTGTGACTCACGTTCAGATTAAAATTAAGACGGTCGAGAGGGTCAGTTTAATCGAATTTTGATGTGGAACCAGTGAAGTGTGGTTGAGATTAGCTTGGCTCTCTGGCGGCCCTCTGTCGGCCCCTCTGAACACTAATACAGTTTCCATGTCCACTCCTGCGCATGGAGTGTGCTATGATTTATTAATCGATGTTTAAACGATTTTGGTGCATCGGTAACAGTTCTTCATCTTCACTCATGTTTCAAGTGTTGAAGTTGAAACTTTTTTAATTGTTTGGTTGTTCATCTTGAAAAGTTTTCGCTGGACTTGTAGAATCACACCGTTTTGTCGATTGCTGATTACAGAGGGAGGAGCCACAGGGCCATGGCACCCCCAAAAAACCCAAAAAAGAAACAGAAATATATTCTTAGGACGAGCAACAGGTGTGTTTCTTCTTTTCAGTTAATTTTACAAAGATATAACAGCCGAAAGGTTCTTCTCCACTTTACGCTACTTAAAAACACGAACACTGCGTACGCGGACAGGGGAGGAGCAGCTTTGCGGAATTGCACTCCTACACAATCACAGGCATGTCCCAGTTAAAGTCGATAAAGTTATAGATAGGTTTGCCAAAAGCGCCACAAGGCGCTTTAACTTAATTTTGTAACAGTTCAAACGAATTAAAACCGAATGTTTTGTTTTCTTGTTATTTTAGCCCTAGCTCCGAACCTTGTCAGAATGCCCCCCACAAAATGAAATACTGGATCCGCCCGTGCGTGTAAGGGTAGTGTTTTAATAGCATCAAAGAGTATTTATAGTATGGGTTACGCCAACATCATCCAGTTACCAAATAATACAGTTACCAAAAACGCCCGCCCTTCACCACTTTCCAGTGCTTCTGCTGCACTCTCGTCCTCTGCCCAAACTGAAGTGTGTGTGACATCAAACGAGACACCGCGGTGACTCTACTGACCAACATGACTTGGATTTTGTCTCTTGACTTAAACTTGTTATTTCATGTGCATTAAATTACTAGTGAAGTGAAGGAGCAACCAAAATTCCGGGAAATCGCAGCAAAAATGTTAATCAGGACCTTGAACCTTAAGAAAATGCAACGTAAGTAAGTAAATGCAATTAGAAAATCCGCGTAAAAAATAATAATTCCTGTTCTGCATTCTAATCGTGAACCTCATTTCAGTCCTGCACTCCGCACAACCACGCTCGTCTATTTATATCTGAGGTCACTTTCAGAATACACAGAAAAAAACTAGCCAAACATTACTTTTTAGTCTGTGCCGCTGTCACATGATTGGTTTTACTCGTGCCGGCCGCCAGATGCCGCTGCCTTTGAACTTACCGCCTCCTCACAGTACGACTGAACCATTTCAGACTTTACTGCTTGAAAAATAAGATTCTTAATCTGTTGTTAATTAAATAAAGAAGGCATTTAATATCTTTATTAATGTGGTCGAGCTCAGATGATCAATGATAACTAATTATTAGAAACATTTCGTGGACCGTGCGACGTATTTGCTGAAACACGAAATTCAACCCTATACTTCAGTTTTTAAGGTTGACTTTTCTGGAAGGATTATTGGCAAAAGATAATCGCGTCAGATATTGTATTTAGTTATCGATGAAATGCTTACCTGTGGCAGAGTTAAGAAGAGATTAGGAAGGCCAAGATAAAAAAGTAAGTTATTTTTGTTGATAATCTGTTTTTCTTGAAAACAAAAGGATTAAAAAGTACAACACTTATACACTGCATCTTTACTGTAAATACTGATGTAATCCTTTGTACTTACTGAGTCTATAATACTATTATAACATTTAAGTAGGAGACAAGCAGCTTAATATTGTTGTCGCCAGAGATGTCATCATTTCTTATTCTTATATCTTTCTTCATCAAAGGTTTACGGTTATTTCAAATTAAGACACAACCGTAGGGAAAGATTTCATACAATTATCACAAGACAAGACGAAATGCAAACCAAGGTGAAACATTTAGCCGCGAGAAATCACGGTACAGCGGACAGAGCTCCGGCGGGATCTCATGGCGACATGGAGGGTGCGATTGTCGCAACCCAGTGCTGGGCACGCCACGTCCTCACCTTCCGCCTGACACAGGTCCTCACCGACACGGTTGTTTCGGGAGGTTCCTGGGTCGCATAAGGCGGGAGGAAACGCCCGGGTGTCACCATTGTGTGGATCGCCCGGAGGACACGGTGGAGCATACGGTGGAGGTCTGCCCAGCTTGGGCGGAGCACCGCAGTGTCCTCGCGGAGGCGATCGGCGGCGGCGATCTCTCGCGTTCGGCCCTGGTCCAGGCCATGATACGGAGCGACAGGGAATGGAAAGCCGTCACCTCCTCCTGCGAAGCAGTAATGCTTGCGAAGGAGGAGGCGGAGCGCGTGACGGCCTTGCGGCTTCACGCCCCTAGCCGCCGCAGGAGACGCCCTGGGCGTCGGGAGTCACCTGCAGATTCGGTCACCGTAGGCGCGGGCTTGCGGACGGCGAGCAATGGGTAGCTCGCTGTCAGGTAGGGACCAGGCGTGCGTCGACGGCGCGTCGTGTTCCACGCGCGCCTCAAAGAGATGTCAGCACGAAATGACGGGGTCCGATAGGGCCGACGCCTCAGGGTCGCGGGTAATTCGATAGAGTAACCGTGGCCCTGGCACAGGCAATTGAAAGAACACGGGTGGGTTTTAGTCAGTAAAAGTCTAACACGCCCTCCCGCTCCACCCAGAGAACGGGAGAAGTCAATTGATGATTTCCCACCCAAAAAAAAAACAAAAAATTAAACATTTAACAAATTCAAATAACAATTATTCCGAAGTACTGAAATGAACGATGAAAACTACGCAATAATAATGTAGGTACCCTACAGAATGTTCAGCTGATCTTATAACCAAAGCTCACTCCGTTTTTTAATAGTCACTATAAGTAGGTCCTTATATTTAGGCGACATTAGCAGCGCGACAGAAGCGCGACCGCCGCCCAATTAGAATTTCGTAATAAAAACAGAAGCGTCGGCCGCGCGACCATTTTTGAAATGCAGCAGTGCGTCACACTGATCTAAACTGTGTTCTTATAATGTACACTATTGCTCTGCTAACGTTCTGATGTGAAAGCGGCCTTAAAGAAGATGCTAGGTAATACTCTAGGGAAGGGAAAGGCGTCCTATTCCTAACTCTATGGCAGCAGATAGCATCGTATTTGTGTAAGTACAACTAATAGCTAGATCATCTCTTCTGCAGCTAATGGAATTAGCTTTGTTGGTTTTGTGTCCCACTGATAAACTGATCAACTGGCGATATATTGTTATTGTGTGAGGTTCTCACTCTTTTGTCTATGAATGTGGCATTTTCTAAGCAACGTTGCTGCACTGTGTTTTTTTTTTTTTTAAATCTTTCTTACATAATAATATAAATTCAACATGAATGATGTAACTAATATTTTTGTAACAATACGAGTGTAATTGAAAAGGGTGTCCGTGGAGTTTCTTGGCCGTTCTTCTCCATAAGTACTTACATAGAACGCTTTGGAATGGGCAACTTGCTTCATCTTTCTGACTAACCGACTCCTTGACAATTACCACATCAATATAATTCCCTACAAATTGTTACCAATCACGACGCTCTGCATTCAATTTCCACACAAAAGTCTAATCATGCGCATAAAAGAGACTCCATTAAGCTGACCGCGATATAAATGCAATAAACAATAGTGCGTATAACTAATTAACACACATTCTGGTATCATAATTAAGTATGATCTGTCAATATCGGACGGGTTGCCAAACATGTCCGCATATAGTGGGGATGACGTGCTTACCTACTCGTATTAGGACGCCAGCCCACGACTGCTTTTTGCAGCCATACAATTTTAAAAGTGCTACAACGCCACTGTTATCCTTTATGAAATGCGGCTTGGTGCTGAGGAGCTGTTGGTGCTGAGGAGCTGTTGGTGCTGAGGAGCTGTTGGTGCTGAGGAGCTGTTGGTGCTGAGGAGCTGTGGGTGCTGAGGAGCTGTCTGCAGAACTTGATGAGATGTGCAGAGCATTTACTAAGGTGAACATTGGAGTTTGTGCAATGTATGTGTATCTTTCTTTTCTGTAAATCGTTTGTATCACCTCAGTAGGTTAATTTTATTTACCGATAGGTTTTGCCTTTGCTGAACGCCATTCTTATTGAATGATAGATAAATACAAACAGTTCATGTGTGGCGTCATGTCGAAAGCGCTTTAAAAACAATTCTGCTAAGAATTCTTTATGCACATGCCCTTGACGAAGTACTTAAAACATAAAATTACTGTTGTGGACTATTTAAATAAAAAATATTTAAAGACAGTCCATTTGGGATCGCGACACGTTCGTAATCAGAAAATCTCAAAAATAGGGCTCATAACTTTAATAAACTTAATGATTAAGTAAATTAAAATTTATTAAATAATAAATTTAATGATCCTATTAATTACTCATTTTGCTCGATGATTAGGTACCATTCGTTCCTTACCTGTATAAATATAATTCATTTGCACTGCTTTTGGACAAACTTCACGCTCCTTTATGGCAATCCTGAATGAGCTATGAGTCTTAAGTAGATAACTGCATGGATGTTGGAGGTCTGGGACGCCTTATATCACATACACATACATAAACTCACGCCTTCTTCCCATGGGAGAAGGCAGAAACCACAGAACGCCATCTTAATAAATGCGAAAATGAATGCTGTGGAAATGCGTTCCTTGCGAAGCATGTGTGTTGTGATAGGCTGAGGAATGATGAGGCAACGATGTGCTAACGATGCAGTTTAAAAGAAGATGTAGTGACCAAAATTGAAAAAAGTATGCTTAGATGGTTTGGTCATGTTGAGAGGATGAATGAAAGGAGACTAACAAAAGGTGCAGGAGACTAACATAAGACAGAGGTGAGTGGAAACGCCGGGAGGGGACGCCCTAGGAGGACATATAGTACCTTGCTGGTGATGTTCTTCAGAAAGGTCAGAAGCTTAGTACTCGAAACCGGCGCGCTTGAATGGTCAGGTCAGATGTATGAACGTAAACGAGGCAAAAGGAGTATGTAATGTCTTTTATCACTCGATCAGAATAATAGAAAAACTGTTTAACACTTTAAAAAGTTTCGATCACATTCTTTCCCAAATTAGCACACAATCGCGACCACCAAAATTGCTGACTTCAGCTGCTTCGAGCACTTGCTTTCGCCAGTGAATTTCAGCCAAAACAAATACATCTAAATCATTAATAAGGCTCCATAACAAGGAACTTTTTTGCTCCAATTGAGTTGAAGTTTGATGGCAATTCGTCGTGGATCTCTTAGTGTTTATTTATTAAAGCAATGTTATTAGTTTCGTATCGGAGCCAGTTTTTACTGCTAACGACCCTGGGAGCCGATGACGCGCGTGATTGATTGGGTTCGGCGGTTTCGTAGGCGTGCTGCACTCGAGGCAGGGTTTGGGAAATTTCACTTTGGTTAAAGGGTTATTTCGTTAAAAAAAGATTCAAATGTAGGATATAAGCTGAAGCATAAAAATATATAAGCCGCAAAATAAGCCTTTTGTATTGTATCTGTGAGTGTTACAGACGAATTTTATTATTCGAATTAACACGATCAGTCAATTATAATTTACAATGAGTTAATTATGTATTCGGCCAGTATGCAAATGTCTGTTTAGTCATATTTTCTCTCTCTATCCCTCTGCAAATAAAGAGATCTCTTTCTACCTTTGTCTGTCCACTACATAATAGGTATCAGCATAATTAACATGTCATACCATTAATAAAGTTTATTTTTATGTAAATGTTGGCGTGTGTTGCGCACCCCTGCGGCGGCGACTTCAAACGCGCTCCGATCCGTCAGCATTTTGACATCTTTTGATATGTACCGACAAATAATAACAAAATTATTATACGCTAGTTGTTTGACCGCAGTTCGCTTGTTAGCCCCTTGGTGTGCCGCGATATTTGATTGAAATGTGAATATCCAAGAAATGGTAACCCTCTGCGGTGACACTTACATCAGTTTGTTTTTCCAACTGATGTAACAGAGGGTTAAGATCTGCGGAAAATTAATGAAAAAGAATCTGCGTTAGTTGAAGCAAAACACAGAAATTGGTCTTTTGTCCAGAACCTTAGGACTAGAAGATTGGAAGATGTTGTAATGTGTTATTTACGGGTTGAAAATTAATGGTTGCAACGTGTGTCTGTATTGAAAAGTCATGTTTATTTTATATCCTCAAGTCATGCAGATGAAACCGTGTTAAAAGACTCCACTAAATCCTCCAAGTGCTTCAAACTGTCCTTAGCAAACGACATCCAACTTGTATGACTCACAGACACACAGACCCTACAATATTCCATTATTACTTTATAATAATCTTTATGCTAATGTCAATAAAAACTATAATTGGGTTACAATAATAATATCAGATAACGGTCACCAGCTCGCGTCGTGCATAGCGTAGGTAATAAACGTCTGTCAAATGTTTCTTCGGGTTTCACTCGTTTGGTATTCGCTGGGTCATCGTTTTTGACTGACAGATAGGTTGTACGTTTGTGCTTGTCTGGTCGGAGTCATGTCGGAAACTACTGGGTTACTTTGAGGAATTTGATGAAATGCAGCTAGATAGTCGGAGAGTATATTATATTCTTAACATTGTTCTCGTGACCTTGTTCTTTGACTCTACTCCTTGATAGGCAAGGGGCTAGTGAAAATCTTGGGGTTCATTCGATTAATCGAGTCCGGTCAAACCATGCTGGGGGTTCATTCATTCATTCACCAAACATAACAAATCAGAAGTAAGTAGTTTTAAGTTATAAGCCAAGCATGATTAAGGGCTGATTTTTCAATCCTCAGATAAACAAACAGATAGCCCTTATTCCATACATAGCAAGATTCTCAGCTTTTCAATGGTCAGATAGAAGTTTACTGTCGAATAAAGTCTCATACGGAGGAATAAAGTTATCTGCTTCTTTGAGAGCCAGTTAGGGTTTTATCCCTCCGTTATCTATGACGTTATATTTACCTATTTCATTCGTTTTGTGTTTTTGGTATTGCGACATAGATCCGGAAATTTGTTAAGATGGATGTGTTTGAAACAATTGACGACTCAGCAATCGAAGAAATCCTTAATGATTTAAACCCACCTGAGAGAAAAAACCGAGTTTTGTTTATGTTTCTTGAATAGTTTTGTGTGCCACCAATGTAAAAACTACTACTCACCCTGCGAGTTTATGTATCTGGCGGCATTTTTAATGTAAAAATTGGAGATTTACACGTTTTTTGGCTATTCTCGTCTAACAGGTGGAATACTACTATGTATCTATACTATCTATGCATCTCGCTTGCACGAGGACAGTGTGAAGTTCGCTAGCATAGAACACATATTAATACGTAAGAACGTATATTAATACGATTGCAACTTTTATAATATTTATTCGTGACAATATTCATAAACACTGATTAATTATTAACGTACGTAACGTAGTTTACGAAAATGAGCAATCAATTCAAATGATCAGTGGTCAGCTTGCGGGGCGTGTCCTAACGCAATTATAGATATAATTATTTAACAGCGGCCCGCAGTGTTCGTTCCGACTGCCAAGTGTGTTGCCAGCTTAATTTATTCGTTAAACAGTAGTAGATTTAAATAATAATTAAATTCGTTAAAATACGTAAGTCCTAATTGCATTATTAGCAGGGTGTCATTAGATTTATTAGTTACACATATTTTTTTCAATGCACTCCTGCACGCTTAGCTTGAACATCTTTTGTCGACGGAGGAATAGACAAAATAAAAGATAGAATAGACAAACATAGAGACTTCTTTTTTCATCTAAAGAAAGAAACAAGAAAGAATATAGAAAAGGAAGAAACGGACGACATAATAACAAGATTGCAGAAAGATTTCTACGGCGCGATTTCAAAATGCAAGAAAACAATTAGTTTTTGTTATGAAAGTAATCAATTATTTAAGAAAATGGCTTTGGATATTTCGTCTAGCGAGTAATTTAATATAAAGTCACTCGGTAATATTGTGACAGCGACTATTGCTATAATTTAATTTTAATTTTTATCAGTTGTCTTCAGCACTTCTTTTAACCTTTTGCTAAAACGTGGACAATGGTGGCGTGGGTTACGTGTTTCTTAAAACTTAGTTTAAGTAGTACTTTATATTTTTTATCATATAACTGTTTTTTTGGCCCTAATAAATAAATAAAGTGATTTGTCTTCTCTTGGTAGCGGCGAGATTGAAGTGGTCATGCAGTGTTATTTTTTTTATAACAAGTCTTTTTTTTATAAGTTATAATTGTTCAGTTTTTTGTAGTGATACCTACCCCACACAAATTCACATACCAGTACTTGCTTTGTAAATAACAGTGACAAAAAGTTATTATATTATCTTCATTTTTAATTAAGTGCAAAAAATACGTATTTTTGAGGCTAACTGAAAAAGTACCCAAGCAAAGTTAATGCAATTTATAAGAAACCACCTCTGATGCATACACTATCCATTAAAAAGAGAGTTTTCGAAATCGATCCACACTTGCCGGAGATTTCGCGTAACATTTGCGCAACAAAAGCAAAAAATATACGAATCTCCTCCTCTTTGAAGACGGATTTAAATAACTGGCTTCACTTATTGTAACAGTGTCGAGGTACACACATCGCACAGGCGCTGCGTGATGTGAACGACGCAAAAGGAGATTGGATTCTGTAAAAATCTCAACGTGAAGACTTGCGTGGAGTGAGCTGTCAGTGTCACCCCGTCTTGGTCAATCCCTAGCACCAGTGCCACTCGCTCACTTCACCTACATTTTCACGGTGTGATGGTTACATAATAGTACTACAGGTGGCGTACTGTGGTTTCTGCCTACCCCCATGGGAAAATGGCTTGAGTTTATGTATGTTACATAGATTTTCCATCTGGAAAGCAATAGGTATAGGTAAAATATCCTTAGTTCTCAAACGTCAGCATTACAAATTGCAAAAGTGCTATTTACTAGAAGAAAAATGATTTCTTCGGAAAACAACATACTAAATGCATATCTCCCAGAATTATTAAATTTAAATTTAAACCTAATCCCGCATTCCATTCTTCATTGAGGGCTCAAAGCTAATCAGATAACGACAATGTTCACGCCTATGCGCCTGCGCAATAATGGGTTGGCCAGAGAGGGCAGCAATTGTCACGTCACACTGTCATTATAATTTGTATAATTGTGTTACATGATAAGGTTTAATTGTCGAGTCTGGTCAGTTGAATTTGGTGTTTTGTTATTAAAATATTGCAGCAATAGAATTGTACAATAGGGACTAAACTTGCAATGACAATCAATGGAAATCAGATCAGGTATACCAGGCCACTCAGAAAGTATTGCGAAAAAAAGTGTTTATGTATGAGAGACTGGCCAGTTCTAATCTATTTGGAAAATATTATTATTTGTAAGTAAAAATGGGTAAGTACGTTCCAATTTCAAAATTTCCCTCCACATTGTTTGCGAGCTAATTTAATTTATCGTGTCTCTTAAAAACGGATCTGCGCCGGGAACATATTCGCGCTATGATTTTTTACAATTTCAAGTATCTTCTGAAACCGGATGAATCGTACGATAGGCTTCAAATGGCATTCATGGATGAAGGCCCTTCTAAGGCAACCGTGTATCGTTGGTATAACGTATTCAAACGCGGACGACTAACTTTAGGATATGAAGAAAGAAGTGGTCGCCCTTTGACGGCTGTTTCGGAAGAAACCGTGCTAGCAGTGTTTTTTTTTTATCCAAGACAATACTTGTAGGCGAGTTACGCATCAAGAGATTCAGCACATACTGCCTTCGCGTGAGGAGGATAGTTACACGCTGGGTGCCGCACAACGTCACCTATGCTCAGAAGCAGGACAGGGTGGAATGGTGCCGTGATCTGATAAACAAATTTGAAGCAGGCTCATCTCGGCCTGTTCACGACATCATTACAGGTGATGAGTCTTGGATTTATCAATACGATCCAGAAACGAAGAGCCAGTCGATGGTTTGGGTGTTTCAAAACGAATCAAAGCACACCAAAGTGAAGCGATCTTGAAGCGGGGGGAAGATTTTGATCGAAGGCTTTTTCTTTTTGTCTGGCTACCGGGGGTCAATTCTTAAGCCTTACTATTAAGCTGATTATGCAAATATGAAAAGAAATGTCAAAAGAATGTTCGTAGTACGGTATTGCCAGGCAATATTCGGCCAGAAGTCGGCCAGGGTGCCACGTGACCGCTGACTGGCTTGTTTGACAAGTTCATCAAGGCAGTTTTGTGAACGCCATAAACTGCCTGGTAATAAGAGTTCATAACAGGGCCCCTGAACAGATACCCTGTTCAGGGGCCCTATTATGAACTCTTTCATCACGCTTTCGTCACATATTTTTTAACAGACCATAGTATCAACAATCGTGCAATGGATGAGAACCTGGTCTATTTATCTAACAGAATGTTATTATGCCTTAGTCAAAACTTTTCTGAGAGGACATTTTCTTCGCTTAGGAGGCTGACAAGAGCAAAAGCCAGGTCACTGACAGACTGCATAGAAAAGAAAGAGAAACGCGATGACACAACGCTGGTAGTTTATTGAAAAAATGAAGCTATTATCTATTTACAAAAAAATCTATTGATTGGCCAAAAAAATAAAACGCTTTTACGTTACTATGTTGCTTGTAGAATTATCTAACAAAAAAATGTGAATGATTACATGTTTATTAGTATGGTATTTAATCGTAAAAAAAAGTTTTAGAGGTATATTCGTGTTTTTTTTCTATCGTATCAAATATTTGTAAGTATTATTTTTTCAACGCACTATCTAACCAGCATACATCTTAAAGAATATCATATTTAAAGTATACAAATAAAACTAGAGTGGATCATGTACTTTTAGGCATTATATAGTTGCGTTTAGGTCCGGTAATCTCCTCAGAAGTACTTTAGCAATAATACATGACTAGCGACGACTTCATCTTGCGATCCAGGATCAAAAGTAGATAGTAGGTAATGACCTGTGTGCCCAATTTTATCCAAATCCGTAAAGCCGTTTTAGCGTGAAAGCGTAACAAACAAACAAACTTACTTCCGCATGTATAACATTAGTCAGGATGGGGTGAAACTGATAATAAGGGTAGCTCCTTATACACCCATCACCGATAGTTTTAACCTAATCCACGTTTTTACGACAGTTCAACCTGTATTAACTTTCTCGGGATAGTTTATGGCACGTTAAAATAGTCGAAACAAAACCTTTGCGTCGTAAAATACACACTTATGTGATTAAAATACGTTGTTACTGATTAGAGAATAAAAAGCATAAAGTTGTTTGATACCCCTTCATGTTGTTAGGAGTACAGTGAACAGGATGCTTTGTAAACAGTAGGAATATTCGAAAATAGTCACACATAAGATAACATCGCGCCTGTAATCCCAGTTGGGTTAGGCAGAGGTGTACCTATAGTACACCCACATTTCGCCAGTTATGCTTAAGTCCCATGTAATAGGGGGCGAGCCTATTGCCATCAACCGGGCACAAACCCAGTCTGGGTTTGTGCCCAGTTGATGGCAATAGGCTCCGGGCTGCTACTGAGAAATTCTAAATAGAAAAACCCAATAACACTTTGCCCGACCTGGGAATCGAACCTAGGACCTCATGCTCAGCAGTAGCTCTTGCGACCGCTAAACCAACGAGGCAGTCCAAAGGCTCGTAGCTATATCGCGGCGCCCCCGTAAGGGGGCGTTGCGTGCGGTGCCGGGGCTTCACCCCCCGACCGCGGATGCCATACGGCGGCCCGTAAATACGGGCCTCTCATTATGCTTGCTTCCTGACAGTAGACATATGAGTGATTGCTATTTTGTTTCTGTAGGAGCGCCGCGACGCTTATAGTAAAGCGTCGCTTTCTTCACGACATCTCGGCGGTCTGTCGCCGCCAGGTGAGACCCCTAGTTACCTAGGGGAGGCCCGGCGACAACGACCAGCGACGAAGATGCCGACTCGACGCGCCTACAGAGTAGGTGAGTGCGCAGTCCAAAATAGTACTTCGGTAGGAACCTATGAATGCTTGTCATACTGCAATCACTATCTGTTGACAAAAAGTAGCAAGTTTACTTATAGCGACATCCATCCTCGTATCAGGGCTTATAATGACGAAATCAGCAGTGACTGAACCATTTCCCTGAAGTTAGAAAAGCCCTTTTGAAATCAGCTACTAGCTGACAAACTTAAATATTCTTTTACCATCTAATAGTAATCTCATGCAGAGTTACACCTGGATATCCAGGTTTAAGGAGCATGACGTGATACAAGTTTTGAGTTTAAATGTGGATGGACAAAAGAGAAGGCGAAAAACAAATGGATGGGTGGCTAGGGAGGGGTGACTGTGGGGCTTTTTTTTTTTTTGGGTGGGAAATCATCAAATGACTTCTCCCGCTCTGGGCGGAACGGGAGGGCGTGTCAGACTTTTACTGACTAAAACCCACCGTGTTCCTTCAGTTGCCTGTGCCAGGGCCACGGTTTTCTCTGTGGAATAACCCGCGACCCTGAGGCGTCGGCCCTATCGGACCCCGTCATTTTGTGCTGACATCTCTTTGAGGCGCGCGTGGAACACAACGCGCCGTCGACCCGGGCCTGGTCCTTACCGGACGGCGAGCTACCCATGGCTCGCCGTCCGCAAGCCCGCGCCTACGGTGGCCGGGAATCTGCTTGCGATTCCCGACGCCCAGGGCGTCTCCTGCGGCGACTAGGGGCGTGAGGGCGCAAGGCTCTCTCCCTCACGCGCTCCGCCTCCTCCTTTGCGAGCATTACTGCTTCGCAGAAGGAGGTGACGGCTTTCCATTCCCTCTCGCTCCGTACCATGGCCTGGACCAGGGCCGGACGCGAGAGATCGCCGCCGCCAATCGCCTCCGCGAGGACACTGCGGTGCTCCGTCCAAGCTGGGCATACCTCCACCGTATGCTCCACCGTGTCCTCCGGGCGATCCACACAATGGTGACACCCGGGCGTTTCCTCCCGCCTTATGCGAAACAGGAACCTCCCGAAACAACCGTGTCCGGTGAGGACCTGTGTCAGGCGGAAGGTGAGGACGCCGTGGCGCCTCTCCAACCACTCCTCAAAGAGGGGACTTACCGCCGCTATTGTGGCGTGCCCAGTGACTGTGGGGCTGAGATGACATTTAAAAAAAAAAAAAAAAAAAAACAAGTAGTTATGGATGCAGAAGACATTCTGCGGTAGCCCAAATAAAGGGGGATGAGGGCAGGAGTTCGATGTCTGGCTCCTGACAAACACAGCATATACAATACCTATGCAATATGACCGCAGTGTTTCAACTACTAAACAAGCTCACTAAATAATAAGTAATGAAAACAGGCGTCGGCGCGAGGGAGTCGGTCCAAACAAACCGAGTAGTTATAGTATGTGCTTGTGTGCAGATTGCGATGCGCGGGCGACGCGTGCCGACCCCGACCAGGCAGGGCTTTACAACCGTGAGCGTATAAATGATAAATGATTTCGTCAATCATATTCTAAAAACTAGATGAGATCTTCGTTCTTGGTCAAATCATGTGAAGACCATGTAGATTGGTGTCTGAAATTGTCTTTTGAGGAATGAACCACTCATGTTAAGTGGACCTGTCCAGTCAGTGCACGCATTTGTCAGTAATCATGCACACGGAGCTCAACGATTCGACGAACATTACCAAAGAAAGTACATTTGGGTAGGCCGACTCAAACTGCCAGAAATAGAGAAGACCAAAAAACAAAAAATCCACATTGTCTTCTCATTCACAATAATTGAAATAATAGAATAGTTTAATATTCTTAGTATGATTTGCAACATGGAGTAAAAAGTTAAATGACTGACAAATAATCAGCCTAACTTTCCAACTGCTGGGACCCAGGCTGCCTCTGTGAGACGGAGTGAGCCGCGTAATCCACCACGCGGACCCAATGCGGGTTAGCGGATGTCACATGTCTTCGATTTTTTTATTCCAAGACATGCCGGTTTCCTCACGATTTTAAATACGCATAGTGACTGCGCTCAAGCAATATTTTTAGAAATTTTCACAGTAACAGTTCTTTTCAGCATTACAAAAACATGCAATTGTGAATGTCTACTTATAGAGTTATCATGTACATAATAATTCTATAGGTAGACGTTCACAACTCAAAAGTGGCTGCAAATGGTTTATTTGGAATAAATGCTTTGACTTAGTTTTTTTTCTAATAATCGTTTTTCTTTACTTGTAACGGGACAACTTCGATCTCCATCACCAAATCAGCTATACACCACCGCCGTACGACACCGCAATAAGCAATCGTTGCCAGAATCTTATGAGTCTACTGCTTTGCTGGGAGTTCAACTTCAAATACCCTAAGCAAAATTAAAATAAAAAAAACTCTCGTTAATATCTATAAAAATGTTGCGCACCCCGCAATGGCATGAGCGTCCGCGCACCAATTGCACCAGATTATTGAATCAAGTGCTTTCTCAGCTGCTGACCCCTGCCCCGGCTTAACAAACAGCTGTACTGATGCATATGCAGCATACGAGCGTCACTTAAATCCTTCGGCAAGATACAGATAACAGGATTTACTGTACTAACATTGTGCTGCGCCCTACCATCGTCATTTTCAAAAATTTCAGCGCAAATCTTAATCTTTTACTTAACATCATAACAGAGAAAGGTATCTCAGGCCGCAGGGTCTATCAACCGGCTCTCTTAGGGACATGTTACACTTACAAAACGGTTAGAGTTACTAAATAAAATAAAATATGTTTGAAATTGCAATTACGTAGAAGCAGCATGTGAGTAAATCACAAGGCAAAAAACCGCTTGACACTCGAATTTGATTTAATTTTTTGTGTTATATTGACCTGCTAATTACAGCTCAAGGCATAACAAAACAACGTACCTGGGATAAATCTAGCTTATTGAAGATTATAAAATATAACATTTCTATTAGCAGTGCCTGTAATAAGTGCCTGTAATTGGTTTATTTGAAATAAATGCTTTGAGTTTGAGTTTGAGTTTGAGCAGGGTGATCAGATTGATGGTCGATGCAATGTCACGTCACCAAAGTTAACACTGCTGAGTTCCAGGAACAAGATGAAAGGATAAACTTACCTAAAATGTTAAACTCCTTCCTGTCTACACAAAACTACATAAAGCCGATTTCTGATGTAATTGTTTTAAAAATAAACCATGATTAACGATTAAAATCACTGTGAATAATATTAATAATTAATTGATCAGCAACTCGTAGTCTTTTCAGCAACTATAAGTCTTTCCGTTTTTTTTTTTTACATTTTATTGTCTTGTACTAGACGCTTTGGGCTTCCGCGCGCAGGCGTCTGCGAGTTTCTCCGACGTCAACACTTTCTTTGGTAGTTTGATAATGCGCTGCTGCTGTTTGCTTTGTTTACCGGAGCAAGTCTTACAAGGACTAATTCTCGGGCTGGAACCCAGCACCCGATGCTTGGACGCCGCGCTACCACCTTTACCATCGTCGACACCAAACTTCTTAGGCATCTCCGCACAGTGCTTGTGATACCTGGACTCGCTCCTATGCGAGTGCGGGATGTTGTTTTCACTGTCCGAGCACTCGCTCGACAAGGTTACTCTGCTGCGCGCACGCACGGGAGTAGCGGGACACAGAGGCGGCCTCTTTGGAGATGATTGAAATTTTAAAGCCATATCACTAATCCCTTCATTGTATATATTTTTCCTGCTGCTTTTATAGCCGGTTCCGTCATCTTCTTTTTTTCTAAAAAAACATTCTATAGACATGGACTTCGGTGGCTCAATTTCATTGTGTCCGTCCTGAAATTTCTTAATGTAACTGTCATTATTTACTGGGTCTGCAGTATAGCCTTTCTTTAGGATTGGTACTGGAGTATAGGTACCCAGCTTGTTACTGATCCCGTAGATCTTCGGTTTACCTTGATCTCTGCCGCCGATCATAGACGTTTCGCAGGGTACACTCACGCCACGGCAGTTGAGGGTCGATGTGGTAGGTGTGACGCCGCAGCTGGCATCGTTTAAGTTGCTAGTCATTGTGTATCTGTCGCAGAAGGTCATAATGTTGTCTTTGACTCTGCGCGGTCTGAACGTACTGTTGTTTCTGGCAGGGCAATACGCCGACAAACACTCGGCACATCTGCAGCTGTACTTTCGGTTCATCGTTAAATCTATTTGTGAATTTTGCCCCGGCCTCTGCCTGATGTACGGGTACCATTGGGGAGTCTGGATGAGGGATTGGTAGGTGGGGATTACTTGTAGTGCTTGTGGATTAAACACTCTATTAGTATGGGATGTGATCGAGTACGGAGGCTCAACGTATCTGGTGGATCCGCGGTAATAGGAAGCACACTCTCTCGTGGCATGTTGGTCTTCGGATTTGCTGACTAGGTGGTTGATGAGCCTGGCTCGCGAGCTCTCCTCAGCCATGCGGTCGACATCGTCGGAGCTCTGCAGCACGGCCCGCCGGCTCGCGCTGCCTCTCTCGTACTCTTCCTCGACGGGTTTCACCTTCCGAAATCTCTTGCCTTTTCCGAATTTGACTTGCTTATGGGTCATAACGGTATATCGGTAGAAATGTTTTGACTTTTAAAAATTTTTACAGGGTCCATTTTTGTGCTGTCAGTTGATGACAGATTTCCTGAAGAGTTTACAACAAAAAGTTTGCTCACTTCAAGTAGGTGTCCAAACAGAATGTTGTCTTAAAACACTTTACAAACAGCTGAGGCGGAAATACCTAGTTGATCGCGAACCACTTCAATTCATATCCTTGTGACAATAAAGGATTGAGTAACATAGTTCCTTACAAACTTATTGCTATCGAATCGTTCAATTTTCAGCTCTATGCAGGAATTAATATAGGTTGTGTGATGTGCAAACATATGTTGGGAATGCCTGACGAATCCAGGCCAGGATAAATTGGTCTTCCCTCCTCCCGGTCGTCTTGGGTGCGCGCCGGCCAAGGGGAGATATCGGTCCAATTTAAAGATCTTATATCATAGAGGGAGCGAAGGCAGATGCGTGCAATTGTCCGAGTCAAAGATCAGAGGAAGTGGCAGCGCACGCGCCGGCCAGCTGCGCCACCGCGTGATCTCGTCGCGGATTGGTTAATTATTTGGTATTCGTCACGTTGGGCAGATGAGGTCATGATAATGAAGCAGGAGAAATGTTCAAGATGAACTAATTGATAATTTTCAGAAAAAAATGCACCTGTTTCTGTAATGGTTACCTACTTATTGTGTGTAACAAGTTACAACATGACTCTGAATGGTGACAATTTTACTTGCGTATCTTCAACCTAAAACTTCGTCCTCAAAACTTTATTTTAAAGGTACCTCTAAAGTAGCGTATTCCGAGAGAACGTTCAACGTCCATTTTTAATCGTACAGATTGACTTCATTGCAACAGTTCCATGCCACTGCTGCTCATAGTTCACACCGTTTTAGGAAAACAAAGATCTCTCGTTGTAGCTTGAATGTCGAGCTGGCTTGCGATCCAATGAAGTCTACCCATTCATTTGCGGTTCACTGCTGAACTTATTTATTAAATATTCCTCCCCTAACGAATGTTATCAATTCCGCTTAGTAATAAGCAGAGACACTCCGTAGTGTCCAATAAAACACAAGTCCATAGACAAAAAGAGAAGAAAGTAATAAAACACATATAAACACACGGTGGGCTGCAATTAAAATTACTCCGCGATAAACATATAGCCGTATAAGGTTTTATTGGCCGTAAAATAATGTTATGTGTCCATTCCAGATAGTTGGACAGCTTCTAAAACAATTAGGGGTTACGTTATTGGAGTATTATTGAAATACAAGTTCCGAAGGCATTTTTGGCCTGGACATTGTTGAAAATCAGATAGATTGACGTCTTCTAAACGAATTATACTTTTTATGAGGTAGAGCGATCGCCTAACTAGGCAATCCCACAGATTTAGCATGTACTATACTAGTTTAAACTTAATATATGGGTCTTCACATGACCTGACCAAGATTATGTCTGGACTTTAAAAGAGACTCCAACCTCATCTAGTTAAAAAAAAAATGTTTGACGTGTAAAAGTGTTTGTACAAACCTACTTGCTGTCCCTATTGGCTGCAGCCATTTCGTATAGTCCTTACTAAATTATAATCTCACATAGACTCCATTCACGAAGACTTCGTGAAATTATTCTGCTTCTGTCAATTTTAAATATAATTTCCTACACTATTTTCGGGTCTTGTCAGTAGTGTCAAGCGTTTTGATGGGGCTAGAGAAGCATACCTACCTACTGAACCATCTTATGTGCTTTAACGGAAGCTCACATAGTGCTAACGACATCAATAAAACGTCCCGACACTGTCTCAAAATCGTATAAAATAATTAACTAATGCATTTTTGATTTACGAGCCGTACACACAAGAACAACCACATGTATCTAAAACTGAAATAAAACTTAAAATTGCAACGTAATTTATTACATGATAGTCACCTCCGATAAACGACACTAAAATCTTTTATTACTTTCAAAAACACAATAAAAAAACATAGACCAAACAAAGCTCTCTAGTGTAAATAAACTTTTTGAAAACAGTGGGAACGTTACGTTTTTAAAGTTGTGCATTGCCATTAAAAATGTTATGGCTGCCATCAATTTAATACTGTCGCCGTAGTTTTAGTACGGGGTTTTAATTTTTGACATTTATTAGTTAAAACTATAAGAGTAGTGTGTTTTATGTCGATGGCAGAAAGTGTATGTTACGCTTGCATGACTTCAGTTACCGATATGATTCAATTAGGACTTTGCCTTTGAGTACCTAACTAGTCAGCTTGGTGTAAAACCTTCATTGTTTATTTCACCTTCATTGTCATTCATGTTGCACCGTGAACCCACCGAAATAAAATCAGTCCAGAGAAAGGTGTGTGGCTGTGTCGTGGACACTGCCATGTGTTTTACGTGAATACATGAACGTTACGAGTAATATTTCCTAAGGTAAGTAGAGGTGTGCCGTCACAGTCCTGACTCGACGTAAGTAGTGGTTTAATTATATTTTGGATGTAGATGATAGATGTAGCTGCGACACCAAACTGTATCCCCCGATTTTGTTATCATCAGTTTTTTTAATGGCGTAGCAATATGATAGCTTTAAAGACAAATTCACGATAATATGCATTCACAAAAAAAATGGAATGCTACAAGCTTTCGGCGCCTGTTGGTAAAATTTTGTGGAATTGTCACAGAAATTGTATTGACAAAAGAAGATGGCAGCGTTAGTTCCGATTTTAGCCGCGTGTCAAAAGAACCTGGTTGCGCTGTAGGTACGTTTTCTTTCAGTGGGTTAATTTTCACGAAATCTTCTCCGCTAAGCTACTTAAGAGGAAATGCGGATGACATTTTCTCAACAGAAACGCTCTCGTCTGTTTTCTTTCTGATTGACTTGTTAATTAAGCAATGATTTATTTACAGTAGAATAAATATCAACTATCTACTTTTTTCCCTAGGTATCTTTTTCTTTTCGATGATACAATATCTTTTTATGCACTAAAACCCTCAAAACTGCCTGGTCTAGTGGTCGCAAGAGCCACTGCCGAGCTCAAAGTCCTGGGTTCGATTCCCAGGTGGGGCAAAGTGTTATTGGGTTTTTCTATCTAGAATTTCTCAGTAGCAGCCCGGTGTCTGGATTTGTGCCTGGTAGATGGCAATAGGCTCGCCCCCTATTACATGGGACTTAAACATAACTGGCGAAAATGTGGATGTACTATAGGTACTCCAATGCCTAACCCTTCTTGGATCACAGGCGTGATGTTATGTTAAAACCCAAATGCTCAAGACTGCTATTAACAGAGGCCTAGTGTAAAAATTAGACAACATTATTGAAAAAAAAAACACAGGGTGAGAAGATACAGGGTTATTGGGAGATGTAGGGAAGGTCATTCGCAACCAAATGGTACCTGAAGGCCAAAAAGGTCAGAAATATAAAATGTCAAACTACTCAAAAATGATTGACAATTGTATGGGGGGTCATTAAGGGGTCATTTGGTTGCAAACAACCGCCCCTATTTCCCCTATAAGGATTGCCGAGATATTACCCATAATCCTTCAATCCTTCATTTTCAGTTTATGAAATATCTATGAAATTGGTCCAATTGGCGGAGGAAATTGGCGAAAGGCAAACTTCGAATCATGACTTTTTATACGTTTTTTTTATCATTAACAGGTAACGCCTTTTTTATCATTAATGGTAAAAACAATCTATTAGTGTCAGTTGTTTTTTTTTTTTTGTGTATGGCATCTCGTAGTTGACCTTGAGAGGTCGTGACTACTTAACCGGACTTTATGTGTAAGTTGCAATTACGTGAAATATTTTATAACTTAACGTAGAAACTGGGGGAGGCAAATGCATCTTCATACAGCACTCGGTAAAAAAAGCATATACGGTTCGAATGCAGAACCTATTCTAGCTTATTTCAAAGTATGTCAATACCTACAAATAAGTTTAAAAAATATCCTGCTCATAACGTTTCCAAAACCGAAGACAAATGAACGCAAACAACACAACTTCCATGCACGCAGTCGATACATTTCCAACCCCTCGCCGCGTGCGGGGTACAAAAATGACCCTGATAACATCGAGCACTAACAAACGCGTTACAATTGTTAACGAATGTATATTTTCGTAATAAAGACTTCATACAAATTACATACATCACTCACACACTCACTTAAATCCTTATTTTGTTAGAGTTAAAGTTCAAAATTATGTTTTAATGAGTTTTTCTTGGGTGGAACGATAACAGGCGCCCCGCTGAGAGGGCCGTGAGTCTTTTGTACCGGTAATTTCTCTGGCGACCCCTCTGCTACTATAGCATTGTAAGTCATTAGATATTGTAGTCGTTAGCTCAGATGACGATAATTGGTTGTTTTTTTGTTAGCTTGTATATTTTGTTGTTTAATTGTAGATATTGTATGTTAATTAAGTGTGTGGAAGTTGTGTGGAAATAGGAAAATAAATGAAAGAAAAAAATAGGTTTAAAGCATATTTTCAGCCCAATTAACTATGTAGTATTAAAAATAATGAATTCTCTGCAATCAGCATTTTGTTTTTGTTTTGATTGTTTGTTTCAGAGCCATGTGTATTGTCTTTGGTTAAGACATCGAGCAACGGACATACGTTGACGAACTTTTACTGCTTGAATACGAGGATTAAGGCTTCATTGCATGTGTGTATTGGATGTAATTTTTTTGTTATATGTGTTTTGTTTGTGCAGAATCAAAAAAAAATCTTTCTTTCTTTATTTTGTTCTAAAACATATTACGCCTAATATAATATTTGAAGACAATATCTTAACCTAATTTAAGATATTGTCTTCAAATATTATACCGGCACCAACCCTTTATGGACTCTTGACAAATCATTTTATAATAAAAAGTTTTGTTTAAGATATTGCAATATCATTCAAAGTAGGCACTCGGAAGTACGACCTGCGACACACAAACAGGACACCCGAGAATTAAGCAGCTGATAATTTTTTCGGCTAGAACAGCGTTCCTTTAACCCAAAACCGCAGTTTTATGGTCTATACGACCATTAACATCTTTTTCCATAAAATATTAGCAAAACGGGTTGATTAAGTAATAATCGTAAAGTGTGGCCGTATTCTGCTACCCGCGGCTACGGCGACTTGTTTACACCCGTAATAATAAAACTTGGCGCTATGAACTGTCATCAATTCATCATTCTACGATCAGCTGTGAGCTGACGTCATATGAGCCGATGTCATACGTCGTACGGCATATGAGTCTTGACAAATTAGCTACTTGTTATGTTTCTAGGGGGAATGAAACTCAGTTTCAATGACTTCGACATGGAATTGACGAGGTTATAGATTTTAATCTTTTGGATCTCGGAGATAAACTTTTATAGGCCATAGATTTGACTTATGACTCGTATTGCTGCCAAGCCGATTCTGCCAAGCCAGTGAAACGAAGATTTTTCGTATTCCCAAATTAACATGATCTGCTTATTTGAATGAAAATATACGCGTAACAGAGAACTTCAGGCTTTCAGTGACTTTTGATGTATTTGAAAATAAAATAAACCCCCATCCTTCTTGTTAATAAAATAAGAAACATTATGCTAATGTTAATTAAGGTTGATAACGACACGGCCACAACATAGACATCCATCCTCCTTTTATAATTATAAATGTTTTTTTATTTCTAAGGCAGGTGTGCATTGTATTAGAATGTTGTAATATTAATGTTTTATTTTGGCAAGCGAAGACGCGCCCCGCGGTATGTGGGAAGTTTCGTGCGGTGCAAGTGACAAGCGGGAAGCTTCGTCATCACTTAAGATACTTTCAGAATGTAGTACTATGGAAATACATTTAAAACGAAAACTTTTCAGTGTTCTGAAGTATTTCCTTGCTAATACGTAAGTTAAAGATTGGTCAGAGAGTTCCAGAAAAGAGTTTCCATGGTGTTTCTGGCCCGTTCTTCTCCCTTCTCTTCTTCTCTCTTCTTACCTACTACGCTTTGGAATGGGCAACTAGCTTCATATTTCTGGCTAACCGACACCTTGACAATTCAAAAGTGCCTGTAAATGGCTTAATTGAAATGAATGCTTTGAGTTTGAGTTCGTCAGGAAACGTTATTAAAAATGTCACACGAACTCATTTAAGGATCTCCGTGGTGTTCGTGGCAAAACAAAAAAGCAGTTTTTAGATAATTTACTAATAATTGGAAGCATCTGCCCGCGTATATAACCACCATAGAATCAATTTTGTAATTAGATGAATAGACAAAATGCCATATGATAAAAGCAATCTATTATTTTGTCTATTCTTCTGTCGACAAAAGTTTGTTATGCTACGCGTGCAGTTGCAACTGAGGGTGGATTTCACCAATGAAACTGAACGCGATTCGAACATAAACTAGGTTTAAGGGCTGTCAGTGTCATTATTTTCTATGTAATATTGAAACTGACAGTTCTTAAACATTGACAACAAAATTGGAACTTAATAATGACAGGGTTCTACGAAGTTTAAGTGACCTAAAGAGCCAATTTAACAAATGAAACTGAACACGTTCAGCACATGTAAAACGCTGCTTGTTCAAAAGACACGCCAAAAATATATGCTAAATCCGCCTCTCGTCTATTCCTCACGCCGCTTCACAAGCACGACCCTCTGATGTCGGCGGGGGTCCAGCGGAGCTCTGCTCATCAATTATCGCGCGAAGCCCTCACGGTGCCGTAGGATACATCAACAGGTGCCAGCAGAGACATGGGTAACTCAATTTACAAAAATATTCACGGTAGCCGTAGGACCCCGGGCTATGTGCACTGC
The DNA here is from genome assembly GCA_963555695.1 of Dasypolia templi. Lineage (NCBI taxonomy): Eukaryota > Metazoa > Arthropoda > Insecta > Lepidoptera > Noctuidae > Dasypolia > Dasypolia templi. The sequence goes on along the minus strand of OY743137.1, from coordinate 1,602,338 downwards.
GCGTTCAAATATATGAGCGGTAAGTCAGGCAATTTTATAGCTTCGTCAGGTTTGACAAGGGACGCGTTGCTGCGATTAATTTATTTTATGAATTATTAACACCTCAGCAAGAACGAACGACCGACTTTTCTGTTTTGACAGAAAACGTTAAGGAAAAGTGCGTAAAGCTAAAAAGATTTAAGAATTCACAGCCATTATTTAAAAAGCCGCCATCAACAGAAATATAAACTAAAATATAAGCAATTATCAAAAAGTAATACCATAAACATGACAGCGAATATAAATGATAATTGTGTCCCTAATTCTATATGTAGGTACTCATAAATATTGTGTTACCCTTTTTTATTTAAGCTGATCATTACATTCGCGTATGGCTGTGATTTATGTTGCCGAAGCGAGCCGAAAAGTTCCGATCCGTCTCGGCAATAGATCGTGATTAGGCGCGCGCGCAGCGTGATCACATACTTACTCTTTAGGGTTGTCAAGAAAAATAATAATTATAAGGTAAATGAGTAGGGAAATTAAATAAACAATTAATACTAGTAGCAAAACAAGAAATACTAGTAGCAAAAGAAGTATATTATCTATCTACAATATTGAACATTTTATTGAAAACAGCTGTACTACATCAAATATTTAACAAGTAAACGTAAACATACTAAAATAAAGTCAATTTAAAATTCATGCTTACATTGAAATAAATAAGAATCTATATAATTTGAATGATTGATTAACTCAGTTAATGGGTATTTATTCATCAATACTGTTTTAATCACAGCTTATGATTTATGTGACATTAACCTTTGAATGAATATGCATTAATTGTTATATTTTATGGCATCACCTAGATAGACAAAGTATTTGTTTGTCTATATAAATTATCAAGAAAACTATGTAACACGCTTTCTAAATAAAATTAGACCACAGCGGTATATAGGATCTTAAGAAAAACCACGAATACATAAAAACGATTGCCTAAAATATTGTAACAAAGCATGTGGAAAAATTTAAAACCTTTCAGGTTAAACTACGTAATGTAGCCTTACTTTCAAGATCGAAAAACTGAAGACAGATTTTAGTCAGCCATTCTAGGCTGACCAGAGCTAAAGCGCGTTCACTGTCAGACTGCATATGAAAGACAGAAGAGAGAGAAAAGCGCGATGACACAACCTTGTCATTAATTTAAAAAAAGTAAGCAATCATTTATTAACAAAAAATGTATTGATTGGACTAAAAAAATAAAACACTATTACGTTAATATGTTGCTTTTAGAATAATCTGACAAAAATCAGAATTATTGTATGTATATCAATTAGTATGGAGGATACAATACATGCACAGGAGTACTAATCTAAAAACAATCTAAAATATTGAAGTACATTTTCAGATAAAATACAAAACAATGGTTAAGCGAAATGTTATAATCTTATTCGCGATCTCCTGACTTTGTTTATATTAAATTTAAAATTTGTTCTCATAAATACTACTTGATAATCTCCTGAAACAGGGCTTCCTCTCTCCTAAACTTTTACTGTGCCCTACAGGGTCCATAATGACCTAAATTAAATAGTTACCACCTAAGTACACATTGTTGTAAAGCAGTAAAGATATTGAGTATGGTGTTTAATCGTTAAAAGATTTTTTTTAAAGGTATCTTCGTGATTTTTTCTATCGCATCAAATAAGTTGTATTATATTTTCACCACACTATCTAACTAGCATATATCCTGAATAATTGACTGATTTTGTTTACTGCAGTGGATCATATAGTTTCAGGCATTATAAAACTTGCGTTCAGGGCCTGTAGTAACCTTAATTAGATCTTTGTCCTTGAGGCAGCCCTAAGCCACAAATTGAGACGTCTGTAATTATTTACCCGGACATCATTAGGCGGTAACGGATATAACTCTTGCATCGGTTATTGATTTATATGCGTCGCCCCGTAAAGTGTACCGCCGATAGTACAGCTTTATTTATGTATGGGTTACAATCCAATACACTATTAAATAAGATTACTTATGTAAGGGAAAGCGTTGGCTTTGAGTGATGTTGATTTTTGGATAGGAAAGTACCTAAAGTAGTATGTGGGTACATAAGAATGCTAATCTCAACGGTGTATCATAGCCAGTGTTCTCGGTAAAACAAAAGAATTGATTTCGTGCTGCTGCTAATAATTCAGATTAAAAGGAATTTCTTCTAAGCTAGATCAACGGTTGTTCATCGTTGAACCATTTTCTCTTTATTCTAATGTTACAGAATTATAAGTGTTACATTTTGAATTGGGCACAGAATCAAACATGTAACACTTATAAATGTGTGTCACAAAAGTGTAGTAGTAGGTAATATTATATGTAACCGGTGTAACAATGATGACAGTGTTAATTAGTTTAACAGGTAAACGCGGCGTTGCCAAAATAGTCACAATCTCGACTGGATGGACGCTATGTTGGCATCGCCGCGTCTATCTGTCCGCCGTGTGTTGTTGCGGTACCGTGCAGTTAACTAAACTTAAAACTGCTGATTTCACACATAGGCATTACACTTTGATACTGTAACATTATTGTATCTGTTACATTTATAAATGTGTTTATTTTAAATCAGTTTTAAAAACATTGTTAAACACACTTATATTAAGTTATTACGGTTACAGTTAGAGTCCCTGCTTTATAATTCCAACAATCTGATTTTCTGTTTAAGTAAAAGTCATATCATCAAGATAAATTTGGCTCAGGGATGATTTCACCAGTCAGATATCTTTTATCCCTGGACGTGTGACAGTTATAGTATGGAAAACCATTCAAAAATTCGAAATTTATTCTCAGGTTTATACTAATTCAAGGTATAAAAGTTTGATGAAAGTCGGTACTTAGTCCAAGAAATTATTTATATTCAGAAAGTTATTCACCACTACGCCAGTAACTGTTTCGAAATAGCATTTAGACACGAACGGTATAATTTCAAAATATTTACAAACATTGAAATTTCGTTCAACTCTTTATACTTTTATTGTGTCATAAATATCATGTGACGAACACAAATAAATTATATTTTACAATTGTTTACATTACCATTTGTGAGGTACATTGGTGCTATTGTTTTGGGCTGGTTCGTACAAAGAGGGTCTATATAACTTTTACTGCAGTTTTGGGCTCGAACTAGGCCACTCAGTGCCACTTTTTGGTCGAAAAAATTGTTAACACTTTTTTTGTTTTATTTGAGTTCCTTATTGTTTTCAAACGGAGTTTTTTTGTTTGAGATTTACGACCGGAATTAATTTATGTTTTCAGAGTTGCTGTATATCTTGTTTATGTTTTAGTGTTAGCGTTTACAAAAACAATCATGCTTTCACATTGGTTCAGGGTTCTGGGTCCTGTTCTTGAGATACACAGCTGCCATACTGACATAACCATTTCTGTAGCTATTATAAAATTTGCTGTATTTTATGTACCTATTAATTAAACTTCATCTATCAGTGGCCGCTTTTAGAAGACTTAGATATTAGGTGGTTTTCATTTATATTTAAATCAAAGTTCCTTCTCCACCAATAACTGCAGATTTGGTCCTATTGTCCCAATATAACTTGGACCTCACTCATTATTAAAAAAAAAAAAAACATAACACGCGTTATATTTGTGTACATGTTTACGACTGCTGTATATCAGCCCCGAGCCCCTCACAGCTCTGAGCAGCCCCTGAATGGCCACAATCGCACAATATAGGTCCTCACAATGTCTTCCTAATTTGTTTTGGTTGTGAAGTAACTTCTCATTGTTTCGTTGATTTGTTGCTTTGATTAGTAGTTTTTGTTCAAAATTTACAAAATCTACGGGAGATTTGTTGGTGAAATTGTTAGGACTCTTTTTGAATATTTATTTGGTTGAAAGGTATTGATTTTTTTTTTCTTCCAAATATGTATTATTAAGTTCAAAGTAGACTTGGCTGATATTAGCTCAAAATTTCAAGCATAATAAGTTTATTTAAGATTTAGCTTCAGGTTACGGATTCAACAGCCTCAGGAATTTACTTACTATCTTAGAAAATCTTTAAGCTTCCATCAGTTAATAACCAAAAATAAAAACCAAGAATTAAAAAAACAATATTTTTCAAAAATCTTCTCACGTCGGCACCATTCAACTTTAAACTCACTAAACCGTAAAATTCAGAATAAAATCATAAAAGGTAACCGTAAAACCGGACATTTACGGTTAACATAAATCAGGGAGGGGACAAAACTTTGTTTTACGCGTAAATAAAGTTCTTTCGTTGTGTACTTATTATATGGTTACATTAAGATGGAATAATTAAGAAGAAATAAAATGGTGAATACCATAAGGTATTTTTATTGGTCTTAGAAAATATTTTTGTAGATAAGCTTACACCACATTTTTTGTATATTATTAGGTACCTAATAATATACAAAAAGGTGGTGTAAGCGCTAAGTAATTAAATGCATAAATACTTAAGTCCTGTTCAAATATGCTAAAGTCACAGATTGACAACCAATTCCTTTCAGTCGCGTAAGTGATCCAAAATCAATCCGTCAAACTTTCATTCGGGGAATATGCAAAGGTAACACCCATTCAGCCTCTCTGGCCATACGGTTCGCGCATTGTTCTAGAGCTAAACAATGATAAACAAGCATTAGGACACCATTGAGGGCCACTGTGTGGACAATACGACCACGTCGCACAATTGAATGGAAACAATAACGAGAGAGATGTACAGGGTGTGGACTTGCCAATTTTATAAAATTGCGAACTAAAGGTATAATTAGTTTTTGGGTAGCTTAGAAAAGAGAAAAATTGATCCTAAAATGAATAGCTTTTTTTCTTTTTTGTATTTTAAGGACAAACATTGGTACAGCTGACTTACTGAAATGCGTTAAGTGCTTCTTCTAATGACCCTTTTGAAATTTTGGCTATCGACAAATATTATTTTGTGTGAAAAATTCATCGTTTAAGTATTCCCTCCGGCTTTTAACGCCATTTCTAAAGATCTGAAACTGACCCCAAAATGTTGCTAGCCTTACGACACACTTATATCTTTGCAAACAGCCTATCTAAAATATCGAATAACGGCACAGTCCAAGGCCAGGATGCTGTAACCGCGCAGTAGCACCCACGAGGAGTGATGGATGACTGCACAGCACTACTTAAACAAATGCCCTGCCACAATGGACGCACCAGCGGGTGACTAAAAACAATGCACCATGCGACAAAATGTACGACAATCGAGATAGATTCAAGGAACAGCACTGGACATAATACTGGCCGTAATTTATGTCACTCTGCGCAACAACAGTTGTTGTTTGGAAAATGGAATATCATTAGATGTTGACATAGTGATGTAAGGATTTATTTTTGTTTATGGCTCATTAAATATTTGTTTGTTTGTTGGAAATTAATTTCAATGTTTCGGCAATTACGATTAAAGATCAAAATCTAAGCTTACTAGATTCTGCTTGAAATGCTGTTTCTGAGATCCAGCCCGACATCGCGTCACCTGGCTTTTATTTTGGGTGGGAAATCATCAAAGATTTCTCCCGCTCTGGGTGGAGCGGGAGGGCGTGCCAGACTTTTACTGACTAAAACACACCCGTGTTCCTTCAGTTGCCTGTGCCAGGGCCACGATTTCTCTTTCGATTTTCCCACGACCCTGAGGCGTCGGCCCTATCGGACCCCGTCATTTAGTGCTGACATCTCTTTGAGGCGCGCGTGGGACACGACGCGCTGTCGACCCGAGCCTGGTCCTTACCGGATGGCGAGCTACCCATTGCTCGCCGTCCGCAAGCCCGCACCTACGGTGGCGGGAATCTGCAGGCGACTGCCGACGCTCAGGGCGTCTCCACCGCGTCACCTGCCTGCGCTATCATTTCGTTTTCGCTTAGCGTTCTTTCTGACTGTTTTTTCTTTTTGCTCGTCTCCTAAGGATCGTAGCGTGACGTTACATAGCATGTAGCCTCCCTCAAGAATTGAGCTATAAAATGCAAAAATATATTTCAAATCCGACCAGTAGTTTCAGGGATTACCCCTAAATACAAACCGAAAGAAATGTTATCACTTTATAATATAGTACCTACGGATGGGTAATAAAAGAAAGTATTAAAAACTAATTTACTGAAATTTACTGGCATGCAATTAGCAAAATATTTTTTTCAATGATAGGTAATTTTAGGGTCAAGATTAAACTTTCAACTTGAGCAATCTGTACCGAATGACAGAATTATTAAGAAAGAATTGTCCTACTTGCTTAGTGCTTTAAAATAATTTAAACAACTTCAAACATTTAGACGATTTTATCATGTTTGTATTCAAGCTCAATCAAACGCTAGAGGGACATTTCAAATTTAAACCGATGTAAACCGTCGTCCAGTAGCTGCAGGCTGTGATAAACATTGCTCAACCAGTTGATAGGTATTGAAACAACATTACGAATTACGATACTAAAGGCAACAGCAATTTGTCACTCCCACGCACATAAAAACTTGTTATATTTTGAAAACGGTGCCCATTTCATTAATTATATTTAGGCCGTGTGTCATTTGTAACGTCTCAATCAGACACAAAAAACAGTTGATTATCTATTAAAGTAATTTAATAGCTAAAACTTAAATTAAACCAAAGTGATTTATCATTCACCATGTTATTGAATGGCTAAATTTACATAATCCGTTCATTATTATAATATTATGTTTTATTAATTTGCAACATTTCATAAAGCTAGCAACTATAAAAATATTAGATTAATGACGCGGAAAATACATTACAATTTGTTTAAAAATGGTCATGTAGATTACAATATTTTTTTCAAAATGGAAGATCGGTAGGTTATCTACCTACCGATCTTACATTTTGAAAAAAATCACTTTCGACTAAAGTTTATAATCAAGTTCAAGAGCCTACATGCTGGTGAGAAAATAAAATGAAATCCGATTTTATTGTTGTTCACGCACAGGATTTGAATTGTCTCCTATACTCAATCGAATACAAAGTTCTCTTTCTTTTTAACATGTTAAACGAGACAATGGTTTATTAGTGATATGGCAATCACGTGTGCAACAAACAAAGACACACAAATATGTGACAGGAAGAAAGATTACGGCACTCTATCAAGCGATCTGACAACAGAGTTGAATTCCTACGATTTGTCCCGTCATGGTCCCTCGTAAAACTAAGGACAAAGCGGGAAGAAGCGTGTAATGCTGCTCATAAAACAATAAACCACCCACTGCAGGCAGCGAGCAGCGTTTACAGCGCACGCAGCGTGAACCGTACGCGCCTATTGTCCGCTATTCGGAACGCATCTCAACATGGCGCGCGCGATCAACAAAAGCGCGCCAATTCTGACGTTTCGACGTAATCAATGAGTTGAAAACACGTTTTTTTGTACGAAAATGGGAGTCAAATACGGGTAATTTTTTGGCCTGTTTAGTCCAATGTTTTAATTACTGTGTTGAAAATAAGTTTATATTAGAGTTAAGAAATATACCTTTATTATTGATATGAAGTAAACTAAACTATTCACTCACACGTCATGGAGTAATCAGGACACGGTGTCAATGAAGGTACTTACTTATCTTGTTACACCAAAGAAAAACAATAATCAAAGGCATCCATGAGCAATGCACTACCCGTACCAATAATAATCAATGTAAACGAAACCAACAAGATCGGATCCTGATTGATTACATTTAATAGTAAGTAGTTAATCTAGATCGAATTCACTAATAGAAATCTTAACAAAACGCCGGTCCACTTTCAATTAATATCAAACAACAACAAGATCTCAGCTATTTGTCAGACGATACCATCTCAACAACTGACTGAACTGATTACTATCTGAAACAAAACTATCCAACTCTTTCATAACTTTAACACATTTAGAAAGTCCATAATGTACTGATAGTCTGGTGATTACGAATGTAGTAAGAGTAAAAAGGAAATATCATAAGGTTTTAAAATAATGCTTTAAATGTGATCCTAATGTAATTGTAATTGTACAGTAAATCTTCTGGCAACTTGTGCGCGATCTGTAGGCAGTCCTATTTTACAAAGACCGAGAAACTTTTACAAGGCTCCCGAAGTCTTGAAGATCTTGGAGGGACGCCGACTATCGACAAACTGTGATCGCCCCCGCTTATCTGAACACACTTGCCAGAAGAATTTCCCAAGGCTGCACAGTAAGTGGTAACAGCAGAAGATGCGAATGTTTTTCTCCTAATCCATGATCATGAGCTTAGCTTTATCCGGTTTCATTAGAGGCTCTACTCGTCATTCTTCGCCAGACGTGTCTATTCTGGGTCTAAACACGATCCATGTCCATTCCAGCTTTTATTGTCCTTACACTATCTATTATCTTTTTAGGCTTCCTTCTTTAACCGACCTTCTTTTACGGAACTACCTTCTTTTTTACCATCAGCCATTCCTGAAACTCCTAACAATTAAAAACCAATCTTCCTTGATACCTTAATCATGATAATATCACATCATAAACCCATTAACTGATCCCACGCCTTTGTACGTACAATGATGTCATCACAAGAGATGTCCTCGCCTCGTGATGTGCGGGTTCAGAGATCAGATAAATCTATTACTTGCCGACGCGCATCCGATATTATTTTAATGTTTTAGTACAAATTATAATAATCTATGGACGCTGTATTTATAGGCCCGGTAATCTCTTTTGATTCGCCGCTTATGAGCTAAAGGGTAACGTGTATGAAGACAGTAGTTTTGGAAGTTTAAAACTTGAAAGACGCATATTTGGTAACGTTTCAGAATTGGTCTGTGTTTTTTATTCTTCACTTTTTTATTATGCAGGATTTTTTTTCAGATTTTGTTCTTTGTTGTTAATAAAAGAAACCTATTTCAGGTTCATTAAATATGATGTAGTACCTTATCCTGTTTTTAATTCAGTCCTAGTTAATTTCCTAGTTTTTGTAAATCTTTTTTTTGTCACACAACCTTTCCGCTCACCGTTGTTCTCCCCAATCCAACCATATCCGAATCAAATATCAAATCAGCTTAATTCGTGTGTCAAGTATCCGTTCACCCTTCCGAGGTGTAAATGCACCGTGATATACGCGCGGGATATATCCACGACAATTTATTTGGAGGAGAAGAGCTTCGCACCCTTGCTTCCTCACCATAACCTTTCCAAACGATACCAACTCTTTGACAATGAAAATAGAATTGAAAATCTATTGAAAATATGTTTAAGGTTGACATTAAGATGTCCTAGGATGGATTTTAAAGCTTATGATGGAGAAAATAAGGTAGGTTGTAGCAAAGAGGTTCGTAAAAAAGGCTTTGCGGTCGTTGCAGGCACCGTGCTGAGCCGAGATGATTGCAAAACGAATAAATAATGCGCACATGAAGCTGCGCGCGCGCTTATTACATGTCACCCGTGTTAATGTGTTTATTTTTAAACAGGCAACGACTTTTTAAGTTATTAAAATTGTTACGTTGTTGCGAAAAATTAAAATTACTTTTGCCGTCATTAGTTATGTCGTTTTTCAGATTGCTTGATATTTAATGATAAAAATCTTTGGAAATTGCCAAGTAATTACGGCGATGACTACATGAAACGACCATGGTCGATGAAACGATATATTGGACTCCTTCAAGTATAAGAGTGGAGTGTAGAATTACCTCCGCGAAACACGAAAGATTCGAACAGATTTTACAGCTCCTCTTGAACAATCGGAGAAATACTGTAAATTATTTATTGCAAACATCTTTTTTCTTGTAAAATTAGCTTGTTTTTTTTTTTTATAAGTAGGTAGATAGGTATAGTTCGAACCGATGAAATCTTGTCGAACAATTTCCGTCGTAGTGCAGGTGTCCGTCAAGGTAGCATAATATCACCGCTCCTTTTCAATGTTACACCGAACTCTTCATGGGCATTACTCTGGAGGACTGAACAGATGGTGTCCCAATCTTTGGCCACAACATTGCAAATCTAAGATATGCTAATGACACCACGCTATTTGCTAGCCTGACCACAGATAAACCGCAAAGAAATACGGCGATAATCCTGGACCGCGGTAGCTGTGAGGTTGTACAGTCTCTCTCAGTTGCAATCTTGAAGCGTTAATCTCAAACGATGAAATTAAGAGACGTATGGCGATAACTAAATCATCGATGAAGAAACTGAGAAAAGTCTGAAGGAACAGATGCGAGATCTTACAAAACCCACCAGGATCCGGCTTGTTCAAACACTAAAATTCTCTTTATTCCTATACGACGCTGAGACGTGGACGCTGCGTGTCATAGTGAAGAAGGAGATAGACGTTCTGGAAATGTGGTGCTGGAGGAAAATGTTTGTCGAAAAGCGTCTATCTGACACGTCTCAGGAGTGAGGGTGACTCTATAGAGCGCGTAGTCGTGAAGGGTAGAGTGGAAGGAACGACGCGGACGCTCAGCCATAATATAGACTGACCAAATTAAACCCGCAGTGGGCGATTCCTTGTATGAGTGCACAAAAATACCAAAAATCGGAGTATGTAAATGATGGCGAGAAACCGTGAGGCGAATCACATCAGCCTCTGGACATGAAACTACATGAGGACCACGACGAGTGCTACGTAGATAAAGGAGGTAGAAAGGTATGTTGATTCAACGTTAAGAAAGTTGTGTTAATAGCCCCTAGTAATATTAATGGCCTAGAGAAATTGAACACATGGAACGTCTTGAACGTCAACGAATCTTAAAATATCCTACAAAACACTTTTTAGATGAGAAACGAGAACAAAGCCAACTTAATTTCAATAAAATATTTATGCTCGCATCCTTCACACAGCAAAACAGACGCCATTTGATTCACCTTTTATTTACGTACAATAAAGGCATTCCTCGATTCCTTATATAATTAAGTCTGACGCTCGCATTCGGTTCAGCAGTCAGAGGTTCAATACAAACCCGTTGAGGAAGTTGTAACCTGATGCGTTTCCTCCGCAGCGTCCGACGCGCTCGTAGGCGGGGGGCTAAGTCGCTATCAAAGGCGCCGCCACCAGGCCACGCCCACTCCGCCTTGTGCACACACACCGACAACCCTTTCACTGCCGCTGCCGCTATGTTGTTAACTAATAGTATGTTTCTTTTTATATACCTAGCGTGTTGTGTATCCACAGGAAGTTGCTTCTCTTTGTGCTTGTATGTGCGCGATACGCTTGCTCACTGACAAGGACTTGATTAAAGAGATAGAAGTTAGGTAACCAGAAAAATCGTGGGGAAACCGGCATGTCCTAGAACCAAAACCTCGAAGACATACTTAACATCCACCAACCCGCACTAGGCCTGCGTGTTAAATTTATGGTCCTGCAGTACACACACAGAGAGAAAAGGCCTGTGATCCCAGCAGAGTGAAAGTATCAAATAAGCTGATTGTGCTTGATTCTTGATTGATCGAGAGGCTGGGTGGAGCGACGTTCTTCGCAAACTGGCTGGTGCTTGAATGAGAGTAGCGGAGGATTGAGTAAAATGGTGGGATGCGAAAGTTGTATGTTCAATAGAAGATTAGTAGATACTACAGGCTGATGATGAAGACGAATCTGAGTGTAACTGATTCGGAATGGCACGAGCAACATCCACTCCGATATAAACCAGTAAATAAGCAAATAGGTAGCAACTTCAGCCTATAAATACCATCTGGAAAACCTCATAGGTTACCTACTTCAAACCAGAATGTGTGTATGTCATTTGTCAAGATTATGTCGCGTATGCGTTTCTTCTCAGAGTAGTCAGATAGGAAACGTCGATCTCATCTAGTTCCAAAAAAAATATAATTGACTTGTTAAAGTGTTTGTACAAACCTACTTACAGAAATAAAACAATTTGTCATTACATTGTGACCATCTTCAAAAACCCCTAAGAAAATGTTATCAAAACTAAGGTTTTTAAATTAGGCTTAAGAATCAGCTACATAATCAAAGTTACAGGTTGTTACCCAAATCAGCCGCTTTTAACCACTTCCGAGTGTTTTAACGGGGAAGAAGAAGTGACTCACCAAACTGCCCAGCAAGCAGCAACATATCTGTCTGTGAAAGTTGAAGTTATGTGTTTGCAACGTTCTCAGTGGGTAAGTAGGTACCCATCTATATTTTTTTAACAGAAACAGCAATAGGTTAATTTTATGGCTGAACCATGTCGAGGAGGAAATTTCCCGGACAAACTCACACACAGGAGCTCTTTCAAATCCTAAATGAATTCCAATAATGTTCTCAAATACTACCGCAAGGTCCTATCGTCATAACCATAATAAACCCTCACCAATAATTCATGAATAGCCACCACAAACAATGGTACAACATGGTGTAACTCTACACCACGCGAGCCGGCGGTTTCTCAAAGATATTAGGTAAGTACCTTTTCTACGCGCGTTTTTATCAAAGTAGGATCCCGACCCTTAATGATGGTTCAATCATTTAGTTATCATAGTCAGCAGGTTCGTTGTGACAAGGCGCCCAATGAAGAGATTGATTCACTTTTAATTATATGTTTTGGTACTTGGACTTTATTTATACTTATTCAGTCATGGAAGTGAGAAATTGTTAAGTTTTGACTGCCAACTATTTATCTATACATTCAGACCATAAGCGTATTTTTAAGTAGGTACCTACTTCAGGAAGTCAAAAATGTACACAGAGAGTTAGGTTTTAGGGAAATCGATTATTAGACTACTAACAATGCTACGCCATCCTGAATGTATGCCTGTCGAACTTAAGTGTAGCAAGTTATTATTGTAGCATAGAAAAGCAACAGGAACGAACAAAAAACTTGAGTAGGTTATAATCGCCATTTTACTTAAATCCTGAAAAAAATAACATCCAAAAAAAGTAACAGCCGTTACAGCTAGTTTACTAGTATCAACAGTAATCGATACATTCGTTATTGGAACATGTTTGTGCGGTAACACGAGTGCAGTTAAAACAACAAGCCAAAACACAGTATTGAAAACAGCATCCCAATCTGTAGAAATATTGAGTTACAAGACTGTCCGACGTCTGTGTAGAACCACTGACAGCTCTGATGTGTTCCAAGCTACCAGATTGTTGTGCTATGCTTCTTTTTTACGCATAATAAAAATAATTACAACACGTTATTTTTGGAAATAATAAAAATCTTTCTTTGAAGAACTGGTAACGCCATCTAGGGGTGAGTAGCAGTACTACATTTTTGGAACGAATTTGCTTTAAATAATTTTAATTTCAATTATTATTGTATTTTAATGAGAAGAAGCAGAATAAAACGTTTTTTTTTAAATAAAAATAAACAATACTATTTACTGCTCATAGCCTGAGCTACGGTCATTTAGGTAGGTATTTTTTATATTATTTTATTAGGTATATTTATAGCAGGTTTGATCAAAGTTTGTGTCTGATATCAAATCTCAGCTCAGCATTATTTTTAACATTGATAGTCATTTCTAAATAACAGTATATGCCTCTAGTGAACCTGCAAGTTTATAATTCTTCTATTCAATGTGCTTCCCAGTGTTTCACATTACATCCTTATTCAAATTGTTGGACCGAAAATTTCGCGTCAAACACCTTTTCGGTAAAGACTTGACATTTCCATTATGAGTTTTAACTACAATCCTATTCCCACGCTTGAAAAGTGCGTTTTTATTCACAAAATCCGCTGTTGTGGAATAATCCGAGTGACTTGTTGACATTTCGCTTTGTGCTCTTTGTTAGATTTAAAGTTTCTACACTAACTTATTCTTCGACTAATGTAAGTAGATGCTCAGTATTTTCTTTCACTATCAAAGTAACGTGTTAGGTGCTATCTAGCACAATTATAATACAACATTTTATGTAAAAAGTAATCTGTTAGACTATTCACTATCCTGTGGGCTGTCCACAGGCTCAGCTCAACTTTCAATCAATTAGTTATAATATATTTAATAATTTATAACGAGGTCTATAAAATTTACGCCAATTTGGATATTTTAAAATAGTGTTGATATTTTTTTAAATTGCAAAGAATACTAAAACTTCTTAAAGACAATAGACATACAATAGTTCCGACATCTTTTACAGAGCCATCTGTGGTAGAGTAGCGTATTTAATTAGACTTATAAAATTCTATGAAGTGTCAACGATTTCTCATAGATCGCACTGTAGTCACCTGTGGTTATGCATTGTGCATTGCAGTGTGCCGAACATCTAAGTCCACGTTAGCACGGAAGTCAAATATCGCAGCGGGATTATTTTATTTATGCGCCTGTGAACCGAAAGACCATACCAGGAATTCGGAAAATAATAATCTCGATTCTCACAGACCATCAGCCAGATCTCGAAAAGTATTTAAAAATGAAGGTTTTGTGAATACAGATTTTTTGTAAAGAATTTGTGAACACATTTATTAAAACAATATAAGTATACCTAACACAAAAAGCATTTTAAAGGTAAAAAAATAAATAATAATAATGTGATCCTTTCCTCAGAGTACGTAGATAAAAACGTTCTTTTTCTACATGAAAATCCTACAACTTTTTGTGAAAAGAAATGGAGCAGAAATATCGACGCACTTTGAAGAAATCGATTAATAAAGCTCAATCCTCACATCCAAGAATGTCTAGTGTACTTAACTTTTAGTAAAAAGTTTCTACTAAATAATGGTCCCACCAACTCTTTTCAGACAGTGCGCTGACAAACTAACATAACCATTTTACAAATTAACTAACCAATCGTTCGAAGAAGGCATTTTCCCTAATCAACTAATACAACCAATTCACAAAAATAGCGCTAATACAGACCCTCATACTTATAGACAAATTGCATTACTGTCCACAGCATTCAAAGTTCTTTGAAAAAGCAATGTGCGAACGTGTTTATTTCTTTTGTGAAAAATACAAGATATTCGATGACTGGCAAAACGGATTTCGCAAAAATAGATCTACAACGAAAGCAGTTTACAAGTACATTCAAGAAGATTTAAATATTCAAAATAACAAAAAATATGCAATATCAATATTACTTGATATGAGTAAGGCCTACGACAAAGTGCAATTTAAAATAATATTAAATAAGCTACATGGAATAGGTATATCTACGCGGGAAAGCCCATGAGTGGTTCTGAATCGTAAGATCTGATGTCAGACAAATACATGCTTCAATTCCCCAGGGAAGCTTTATAGGCGGTCTCCAATTCCTCTTAAACATAAATGACCTCCCCAAAACCATAGATGGGCCATGTTTACTGTTTGCGGACGATATTCACTCCTCACCTCGTGCCAAACAAATGCTAATTTAGATGATCCAATCTAATTTATTGTTTTATTAAGAATAGTAAACAGTTTTGTTTACTATTCTTAATAAATTATAAATAGATAACTGTTTACCATTTAAGTAAAATAAATGATTTACAATTTTAAATATGTGTCGGCGTCACCATTGTAAACAGCAGGTGCAACGGGCCGAGTTACGCTGTGCAAAGCGGGACGTTCGCCTCCTCCCTCTTCCCACTTCTCAAGCAACTTAATGTAAGCTAGTTCGTAGCGAGAGGGGGATCATTCTCTTGTGGCAGGCTCGGCCCGGTGCACCTGCTGTAGCGCCTAGAGCTATTATAGCGATCCATTTCAAAATCAAAAATCAAAATATTTTATTTCACATAGACCTCCATGGGCACTTATGAAACGTCAGATTCTAGGTGCACGGTTCCAATTGGTCGTTTCCCATGGAGAAGAGCCGGCAAGAAACTCCATGGTTACTCTTTTAAAAATATGTCTTTTACAATGTTTTCCAATTACAGTGATTAACAGGTATGGGAGGACAGTGTAGGCCTGTCAACAGGTACCATATGTTAAACAAATAGACAATTGTCTATAATTTATAATCCACAGGGCCTACGACGTTCTCACATTTACAAAATATAAAATAATCTAATAAAGTAAAATAAAAAAATAATTAAAATTTTTAGGTATATAATGTCAAATAATGAAAGAATTATGTCAGAGATATGTAAAAGTCCATATCTAATAATAAAAAAATAAAAATTAAACACCATTATTTGGGAGCAGTTATTAGAAATTTACATAGTGATGCCGTTCATGAGGTACCAGGGAAGCCACATGTGCAGAAGGAATTATTGCCAAACTTTCTTGTCTTCGACGTAGTCTTTAATCTTATAGTACGCTTTTTTGATAAGGACACGTTTAATGTGGGCTTTGAACTTTCCATCGCTAAGTTCTGTAACCGACTTAGGCAACTTATTATAAAAGCGGATACTGTTTATCAGAAATGATTTGCTTGTTTTAGTTAATCTAAATTTGGGTATAACAATTTCATTTTTACTACGTGTATTTATATTATGGAAATCGCTTCTTATTTTAAAAAGTTCTAAGTTTTTGCGAACATACAAAATACTTTCTAAGATATAAAGGGAAGGCAGAGTGAGTATATCAATTTCTTTGAATTTGTTTCTAAGAGACTCGCGAGGACCCATTTCATAGATCGCACGGATCTCTTTTGTAAAATGAAAATTGAATCTACGTCAGCTGCTGATCCCCACAGCAGAACGCCATAAGACATAATACTGTGGAAATAAGCAAAGTATACCAACCTAGCTGTGGCTATATCGGTCAACTGCCTTATTTTTCTTACTGCATACGCAGCTGAACTTAATTTACTTGAAAGAGCTCTAATGTGAGCGCCCCATTGCAATTTAGAATCTAAAGTAATTCCTAGAAATACAGTTTCCGTAATAGCATCTACTTTCTTGCCATCAAGTTTTAAATTTAAACCCACTTGGGGTACATTTGGTAATGAGAACTTAAGACATTTAGTTTTGTTCGCATTGAGTAAAAGATTATTAGCTGCAAACCATTTCGAAAGAATAGCCAGACTATCATTCACATGTAAGACATCCGTATCTTTTCTATCTATTTTAAAAATAAGAGAAGTATCATCAGCGAATAAAATTATATCTGATAAGTTAGCCATCATGTAAGGAAGGTCATTAATATAAACTAGAAATAAGAAAGGGCCGAGAATTGAACCTTGAGGCACTCCCATCTTAACTAAGGACCCCGAGGACGTCGCCCCGTTAACGTTCACTTTCTGTTGCCTGTTTGATAGATAGGAAAGAACAAGATTAGCGGCTTGTCCACGAATTCCGTAGTGGTGTAATTTACAGATCAGTGTATTGTGGTTAACGCAGTCAAACGCTTTGGAGAGGTCACAGAAAATGCCAATTGCATCCTGGGACTTCTCCCAGGATTCCAAAATGTGACTGATGAATAACACTCCCGCATCAGTCGTCGACCTACCTTTCGTGAAACCGAACTGGCGACTATGTAAAATACCATTTGAATTAAAATGTGACAACATCTGGTCTAGCATGATTTTTTCATAGATTTTACTCAATGCTGGTAGCACTGATATAGGTCTATAATTAGAGGGATCACTCTTACTACCCGATTTGAAAATTGGTACTACTTTACTATGTTTCATTAAATCAGGAAACGTACCGCTGTCTAAACATTGATTAAATATGCCTGTTAGGACAGGGGCAATTGTGTCAATAATATCTCCAAGAACCTTAACGGAAATCCCCCATAAGTCTACAGTGTTTTTTATGTTAAGACGTTTGAACGCTTTTTTAATTGTGACAATATAAATATGCTCGAATTTAAAACTAGGAATGTCCTTACTGAAGTTTTCTTTGAGTAAAGATTCATCTAACACAGATGATGAGGGAAGAGATTTCGTAACCTCAATTGGGATGTTGGTGAAGAAATTTTCTAGCGACTCAGCAACTTTCAACTTATCTGAAATGGTTTCATTATCAATTTTTAACACGTCATTCTGATCTCGCTGTTTATTGTTTCCAGTTTCTTTGTTAATTACCTGCCACACAGCTTTTATTTTATTATGGGAAATACCAATTTTGTTACTTATTAATTTAGACTTAGCTTGAGCGCAGACTCTTTTGAATATTTTAGAATAATTTCTTACATAATCATGAAGAGTTAGATCAGACGTCAATGATTTCTCGTGATACAACCTATATAAAATATCTCTGCTTTTTCTAATGCCAGCAGTGGCCCATTCACTAAATTTTGGTTTAGTATTGATAGTAACTTTTTTTTACAGGACATGCTTTATTGAATTCTTGGCATACTGTAGAAAATAGGGTACCATAGTTTAAATTGGGGTCTTGTGAATCAAAACTGGTTGTTGAAAGATTGCTATTAAGATTATTATTAAACATTTTCAACTTATTCTTAGTAAGAGGTCTTATTTCAATGGTTTTATTTGAGTTTAACTTTTTATCTAATTAATTAACCAGCTTTTTATTTAATTAATTAACCAGCTGTTGGTATAAAAAAAGTTGGTTACTGCTATATTTCATACTTTCATTTAATATGTCGGACCTTCAGGTCATATCATGGTGATTATTTTATAAGAAACTGTGAGTGAAATAAAGTGATTGTGCTATAACTAGTGTCTCTACTTTCTTCGCCCGACAATCCACGCCTACTTACAAAGTGCAAGTGTAATATCGCTGATGAGGGCCTATTCCGATATATGTAATTATATTTTATACACTTATTGAAATACAAAATATTTATAATAAAAATAAAAAAAAGTTTATTGTTTAACTAAGACTAGATACATGGTGAATTAAATAAAAATAGAACAGCGATTGGCTTACATCTAGTTAGTGGGAGGATTACTGCTCTCCCACTAACTAGATGCACCGCCTGTGCTACCGCCTGTGTTTAGAAGAAACAGTTCCGATCCCATCGTAGTGGGAGGGTTAAAAATTCAACGTGTTAATATCTTTACGGTTGATACAAACAGTTAAATGAAAAAGTTAAAAGCTAAAACTAAGCTATGCGTGCACGATTTAGTCAGAGTAGTATGTGTTGGTGTTAGTAATTAGTGTGGAGTGTGGTGTGTGTCTGTTATTATGTGTGATGTGTGATGTATCAGTTGTATGTATGTCTGTTGCGATCAGTTCTTTAGGAATTCTTCAGTGTCATAGTAGTTTAGGTTTTGAAGAAATGTGCGAACAGTCTTTTTGCAAACGAGAGTCGTTGAGCTGAATATAGAGGCCTTCTTGTTGACTTTATTGTAGAGTGAAGAGCCAAGGTAGATAGCGAATCGTTTTATGAATGATGTGCGCGCAGGTGGAATAGTGCATATCATGTCCTTACGTCGTGTGGAGATTTGGCGGAAAGGTGTTTTTTGGTGTTGTGATAGGACAACGTGTAAAATAAAGAGTTGTCTTACGTTAAGGACGTTACAAGACCTATAGAGCTCAGTAGTTGGGAAAAGTATGTAGGTAGCCACTTTAATTACGGTTGGCTTAATTACGGTCTTTGCCGCACCACCCCAGCAAGAAATACAATAAATTAAAATTGATTGACATAGTGCAAAGTAAACATTACGTAAGATTAAGGGATTTGCTACATGTCTGAGGGTTTTGAATATATAAATTAATTTACGTATGCGGCCGGAAAGAGTGTTGACGTGAGATTTAAAGTTAAGGTTTTTATCCAAAATTATTCCCAGGTATTTGATTTTGTCTACTGGGGAGAGAACAGGGCATAGGCAATCAGGTTGATTTTGTGAGGGACAAGAGTGATCTTTTAGGGAAATGACACATTTAGGTTGGGAAACGTTGGTTATTGAGAAGGTGATAAATTTAGTTTTGTCAGCATTTAGGGCCAAGGTGTGGGAGGACAGCCATTTCAAGGCAGAGTTAAAGCCATCTTGTGCAACTGCTTGGAGTTCCGACCATGTGTTCGCGGAAAAAGTAATGGCAGTATCATCTGCAAAAGAAACTATCGCGGCATTCGGAATCTGGAGATTACAAAGGTCGTTGAAGAACACGAGAAACAATGTAGGCCCCAGGATGCTACCCTGAGGCACGCCATACCGAATGGAAAATTCATCACTGCTGTAGTTCTCTATAGTAACAGATTGTGTGCGATCAGTAAGATAGCTCTTGAAAAAGTTAAGCGGAGACCCCCTGACACCCAGACCTTCGAGCTTGAGTAGAAGAGTGGAAACGGGGACAGTGTCGAATGCTTTCGCAAGATCCAGAAATATAGTGAGAACTTTTTTGTGACAACTTAAGTTTTCTACTACATTGTTAACTAACATGTGAACGGCATCACACGTCGATTTGTTCTTGCGAAATCCAAACTGCTGAGGAGATAACAGTCTGAAGCGTTCGAGATAGTGTATCAAGCGCTTGTTTCTGAGGCGCTCGAGAACCTTAGACAAGGCACTGAGGACTGCTATCGGGCGATAGTTGTTAGGTAAGCTCCCGTCTCCACCCTTGAAAATAGGATGAATAATTGCCCGTTTAAGAGAAGTGGGGAATACAGCTGATTGAAAGCAAAGGTTGACAATGTGGCTTAGGACAGGTGCTAGGGTCCGGGCATAACGTCTCAGGAACGTTTGGGAAATGCCATCCCAGCCAGTTGCAGCGTCAACTCTGAGTAGGTTTATAGTTCTTAGAACCTCATCAGGGTCCGTTTGCTCTAATACGAAAGAGTTGCTATATGAAGCGTGTAAACCGGGTGAAGGGTTTTGGATGTTGCTAATCCTCTCCGCGAGCTTTGACCCAATGTTAACGAAGAAATCATTTACTTCATTGCAAGACTGAGTCGGCGACTGTGAGTGAAGTAGTAGTTGCTTGGCGGAGTTTTTGGTTTTATGTGTATTCGTAATATTTTTTATGTTGTCCCAAAGTTTTTTAGGATTTCTTGAAGCCTTATTTAATTCTTCGGCATCACATTTCCTTTTAATTTATTTAAGAAGTGTTTTGGTGAAATTTCTGTACCGTTTGTATGTTAAACTCAAAGTTAGATTATAGGGTGACTGTTTAACCTTTTTGTGTAGTGAATCTCGGTTTCGAATGCATCTCAGCAAACCTGGGGTAATCCAAGGCTTCAATATTCTTTTACTCGCAGGTATTTTGAAAGTTGTTGTGCGTTCTGATATAGCACCTTTTGTCACGGCAATAAGTTGGTCCATAGCATTATCTGGGTCGGATATATGGTATAGGGGAGTAAAGTCCAGGTAATTCATGGCAGTATCAAGAGCGTCATAATTTACCTTACAAACAGTTTTTTGAGGAGTTAATTTAGGTTTTTTATTGTGCAGACATAGTGTTGGAGTGCCTGCGCAAATTCTCTTAGCAATCATTAATGTATAC
Source organism: Dasypolia templi (assembly GCA_963555695.1). Classification (NCBI taxonomy): domain Eukaryota; kingdom Metazoa; phylum Arthropoda; class Insecta; order Lepidoptera; family Noctuidae; genus Dasypolia; species Dasypolia templi. The sequence goes on along the minus strand of OY743137.1, from coordinate 1,581,163 downwards.
GTGCTAAACTATCACCTTTTGTTAAGATCAACCAATTGTTCAAAGTCATTGTTCTCAATAAAATCAAAACTCATACACGTAACTTGTGCCCGCTGCATTTTTATTCTAAACCCCGTTAAATTACGTACATATTGGTCCATCGAACCGGATTGAATAAAATTGCTTAGATCTGCTACTTCATATAAGTACATAAATTTGGAAAAACAGGAAATAAACAGTGGATTTATAGAAAAAACCAAACCTCGTCCTTAACTTTGAGGTTAAGAACCGGCAGTGTGGTATGTGGATATAAAACGGTGTTAAGTCCAATCAATTTATAATATCGTCACCCAACACTCAATCAGGTAGTATATAACGCCAATTAAGGAGTTATAAGGTTAGTCCTATTTATTACCGATTTTTATGTGTACCAAATTATTCGAAAATGTACCAGACCGTTTGCATTGTGATACATGGCGACCAGTAGAAACAATATTTTATTGTTAAGTTAACAGCAATTAAGTTGAAAAACATATTTATTAAAATATAGTAATGTTGATTAATCATATTACATTATTTCAATTAAATTGTCTAAGCCATGTTTAAGCATAGATAATTAGATATATGTAGGTACGTATTTCTATTTAGTAGGTAACATAATATTAAGAGTGTTAGATATTGATGATTGTTAACTGTTATTACAGTTAATTACCGTGTTATTAAGTTATTGTGTTGACCTTCATTAAAGTTTGGAAGTCATTAGAGTTTGTATAAAAATTAAACGAGTTGTTAAAATCTAGATAAGTACTTAATTATTGTCAGTGTTCATTGAATCATTCAAATCAGTAGTTATCATCTGCACATCAGTTAAGATTAATGTACAGTACATATTGTATAAATTCCAGATTTACACCCGCCTCCAAGAATGACCGAGGAAAAGGAGTTAATAAGGAAGCGAGGTAGCTTCAAAGGCCGATTAACTGCCTTTGTCAATTATTTAGACGCACTGGATGTAACAACATTGTCTAGCTCCGATATAACGGAACTACAGATGCGCATAAGCAAGATGGAATTGTTATACCAACAATATGATGAGGTACAGTTGCGTATGGAATGTATTGTGGATGATATCAAGGCCCAGTTTTCTGAGCGTTCCGATTTTGAGTCACTGTATTTTAAAGCACTGTCTAAGGCTCAGGAATTTCTAAACAGTAATAATAATAAAGATAATGCATCTGTTTGTAGCAACAAAAGTAATTGTGGTAGTAGTTATAAGCCAGTTAGGTTACCCACAATTCAATTACCAAAGTTTAGTGGATCTTACAATAACTGGTTGGAGTTTCACGACACATTTACGAGTCTCATTCATTGCAATGATGCTATCGACGAAATCAACAAATTCCATTACCTACGAACGTCTCTGGAGGATGCCGCTGCCGTGGTGATTCAGTCGATCGAGTTTTCTGCTAATAATTACTCTGTGGCATGGAACATACTATGCGAACGATTTGATAATAAGAGATTACTAATCCACAATCATGTTTCAGCCATTTTTAATATGGAGACCATTACAAAAGAATCCTCTGTCACTTTAAAGAATTTAGTTGACCAAATCAACAAACACTTACGAGCATTAGACACATTAGGGGAACCCGTTAAGTATTGGGATACTCTTTTAATTTTCATTTTTACTCGCAAGTTAGACAGCAGAACGTTCCGTGAATGGGAGGAGTGCAAAGGTCGCGTAGACAAAGACAGCAAGGTTACTTTCGATTCATTCCTTAAATTCATACGTGAGCGCGCCGAGCTAGTTGAAACTTTAGAGTTGTCTCGTAATAATCAGCCACAATCCAGTAATAAAACAGGGGCTAAGCTGAAGTCTATGATTACCGTTCAAAGTGGTGTTAATTCTAATTTAGAGTCAGGTACAAAAGTCTGTCCCAAATGCAAGGGTGACCATAATTTAGGTGAGTGTGCGCAGTTTCTCGCACTAAGTAACGAATCACGAATTAAAATGCTGCCAAGTTTCAAGGTTTGTTATAACTGCTTTCGTTCGGGTCATTTCGCGAACCATTGTAAAAAGCCAGGTTGTAAGCTTTGTAAACGCAGACATAATACATTAATTCATATCGCTGATTTTAAACCTATTGCTCAATGTAATAATAATGTAAAAAATAACTCGTCTGATAACTTGTCGCCACAGTCGGCTACGGCGTCTTCGTTGACTGAGACAAATAATGTTGCATTGTCGGCTAACGTCACATCTGGACACGGCACTGTGAGTCATGATGTGTTATTGTCAACCGCTTTAATTAAATTACATGATCGTAATGGTCGAGAACATGTTGTTCGGGCAATTCTTGACAGCGGTAGTACATCGTGCTTCGTGACGGAAAGACTATGTCGACAGTTAAATTTAGAGACTAGGCAGGTAGATAGATCGATATTTGGCATCAATAACGTGACTTCTCACGTAGGTAAAACGTGTCGCACTAACGTGACGTCATTACACAATAGTTTCAGTACTGAACTTTTTTGTTTCGTTTTACCATCAATAACCAGTGATGTCCCATGCCGTGAGGTTAATATTTCTTCACTCAACATTCCCTCTGATATCTGTTTAGCAGATCCTACTTTTTACAAGCCCGCTGATGTCGATATTTTAATCGGTGCTGATGTCTTCTGGAACTTGTTAGGTTCACAAAGAATAAAGTTAGGCAATGAGAAGCCAATTTTGTGTGAAACCAGGTTAGGCTGGATCGTCTCCGGTCCGATTAGTCGTAATTACGTTGCATTGGTATCTAGTAACATTAGGTGCAATTTTACCAAAGTCAACAATAGTTCTTCCAAAGATGGTTTCAATAAAATTCGAAATGATTTAACTCGCTTCTGGCAACTTGAGGAGGTAAATAAGAAATCTTCTCATTATTCGCCGGAAGAGAAATTATGTGAGGAGCATTTTATAAAAAATACGACCCGATTGGCCGACGGTCGTTTCTGTGTTCGTATTCCCCTCAAACAAAATCCGTCTGTTTTAGGAGATTCTATAAATAAAGCTGCTCATTGTTTACAGTCTTTAGAACGTAGATTAAAACCTAAATCTGATTTTACTAAAATGTATTACGATTTCATGTCTGAGTATGAGTCACTAGGCCATATGACTGAATGCAAACAATTCGATTTGAACTTGTCTGGTTATTTTATCCCGCATCACGGCGTATTACGTGAAAGTAGCACCACTACGAAACTTCGAGTGGTGTTCAATGCAAGTTGTCCATCTTCATCTGGCGTTTCGTTTAACGATTTACAGATGGTCGGCCCTACCGTTCAGGACGATCTGTTGTCTATTCTTCTCCGTTTCAGACAGCACAAGTATGTTTTGTCAGCGGACGTCGAGAAGATGTATAGACAAATAGTTGTCCACCCGTCTGACAGATATCTACAACAAATATTGTGGCGTGGTAAGGTGTCCGACCCCGTTAAGTTTTATAACTTAAACACCGTTACCTACGGCACGGCTAGTGCGCCATTTTTAGCTTTTCGGTGCCTTCATCAATTAGGTGATGATTGTAAAAATCCGAAGGTTGCTGACATCATTAAGCATGATTTTTACGCTGATGACCTACTGTGTGGCGGTGATGATTTGGATGAAGTCAAATTCATTCGTCAGGAGGTAACGAATGTTCTGAAATCGGCTTACATGTCATTGCGTAAGTGGAAGTCGAACGAACCTCAATTATTATCGGAAGTGGCTAAGTCTTTGCTTGATTTAAATATAGGTGCTAATGAACCTGACAAGCTGCTCGGACTAGGTTGGTATGCAAGTTCAGATGAACTCGTATTTCAAATAGGCTCAACTATATCGTGTAATAGTAACACTAAACGTGATTTACTTTCTGTGATTGCAAGGATATTCGATCCTTTGGGGCTTTTGTCTCCATTTGTAATCACTTTGAAAATGTTACTACAGCGAATGTGGTTAGATAAATTGTCATGGGATGAGCCATTGCCTACTGAAATTAATTTAAAATGGCAGACTATTATTAAAGCTCTGTCTGTTTTAAATGAAATTCGTATTCCTCGAATTGTTGTTTGTTACTCATATCGGGAGTTGGAACTCCATATATTCACAGACGCGTCAGAACGTGCATATGGTGCGTGCGTGTATGTACGCAGTATTAATCACGAAGGTGAATGCATTGTTCGGTTACTTATGTCCAAAAGTCGAGTGGCGCCAATTAAACCTACCACAATTCCCAGGTTGGAGTTGTGTGGCGCGGTTGTAGGAGCTCGTCTGTATGAGAAGGTGTTAAACTCCCTTCGGCTTAAGTTCTCTCGCGTATTTTGTTGGACTGATTCGACCATCGTGCTAGGATGGCTACAGATGTTACCTTCAAGGCTTCAGCCATTTGTACGCAATCGCGTCGCTGAAATCTTAGATCAGGCAGGTCACTGTACCTGGAGGCACGTCCCAACCGATAAGAACCCAGCAGACCTAATATCTCGTGGTGTAGATATTAGTCATCTGCAGAGTTTGGACATGTGGTGGTCTGGTCCTGACTTTCTCCAACAAGACTCACGTAGTTGGCCTTCGCAATTTAAATGTATAGAATTAGCCTCACTCCCTGAAACTCGACCTGATGTATCATTAAGTGTTGTTCTTGACGATAACGATACGGCATTAGTTATAGATTTTAAACGTTTTTCTAAGTATTTAAGACTTTTACGTTGCATGGCTTTTGCGATGCGATTCATCAAATTATGTAAACGACAATCGCCCGCTAGTACTTATTTATCTGATGAAGAATTAAGCAAGGCGTTAAAAATATTAATTTATCAAAGTCAACAAGAATCATTTCCCGAACATAAATTACTTTTAAATAAACAAAGTTTACCAAAAAAGAGCGTCCTATTAAAATTTAATGTGTATTTAGATGACAACAATCTAATACGTGTCGGAGGACGTCTCGATAATTCTGATTTTACTTATAATAAACGGCACCCTATAATTTTACAGTCCACTCATAACTTCACTAAATTATTATTTGATTTTGAACACAAAAGGTTAATGCACGCAGGCCCTCAGCTATTGTTAGCAACGATTAGAGAATCCTATTGGCCTATAGGAGGTCGAAATTTAGCCAAAGCCTGTTATCATAGATGCGTTCTGTGCCGACGTATGCAGGGTAAGGTGGTTACTCCATTGATGGGCAACCTGCCGCGACAGCGCCTTCTTCCAGGAGGGTATCCGTTCGAAAGCGCTGGCGTTGATTACGCAGGTCCTATTATGAGTGCTAGTCGTCAAGGTCGTGGATGTAGACTCGTCAAGGTGTATATAGCAATTTTCATATGTTTCACCACAAAGGCTGTGCATTTGGAGCTTGTGGGTGATTTGACTAGTCATAATTATTTATTAGCGTTATATAGGTTTATTTCGCGAAGGGGCAAACCCATCCACATATATTCCGATAACGGTACGTCATTTGTTGGTGCGTATAATGAGCTATCAAAGTTCTTAAAAACGAATTCCGAGTCTTTGGGCGGAACTATTGCTAATGATGGAATTAACTTTCACTTCATTCCCGCGTATACTCCACATTTTGGCGGTCTCTGGGAGGCGGGTGTCAAATCCGCAAAATATCACCTACAGCGAGTGTTGGGACATTGTAAGTTAACCTTCGAGGAGCTTAACACCACATTAGTCCAAATTGAGGCAATTTTAAACTCACGCCCACTAACGCCGCTGTCCTCAGACCCTGCCGATTGCACTCCACTAACGCCAGGTCACTTTCTCGTCGGCCGGCCACTCACTTCGTTGCCGCAGAAAAGTTACGCAGATCAATGTACAACCCATCTCAGTCGTTATCAACGGATTGAGCAGCTCCGCCAGCACTTCTGGACTAGATGGAGTAAGGAGTATGTTGCGGAGTTGCAGCAGCGGACTAAGTGGCGTTCATGTAAAGATGGTTTGAAGATGGATTCCCTGGTGGTTGTTAAAGAGGACAATCTCCCACCCCTGAAGTGGAGACTAGGAAGAATTGTTGATATTCACCCGGGATCAGACGGAATAGCCCGTGTAGCGGATATTCGTACCTCAAATGGCGTCATCAGGAGGGCCTTCAACAGGATATGCTCACTACCCGTAATGTCAGATAAGGAGTCTGGTTGAAAGCACGACTTTCAACGCCCGGGGGCATGTTGGAGTGCCTGCGCAAATTCTCTTAGCAATCATTAATGTATACGTGCTAAACTATCACCTTTTGTTAAGATCAACCAATTGTTCAGTCATTGTTCTCAATAAAATCAAAACTCATACACGTAACTTGTGCCCGCTGCATTTTTATTCTAAACCCCGTTAAATTACGTACACATAGTAAAGACGAGCAATGATCTGTCACCGTTGTATCGTAAACTAAAGTTAATACTTTGGTGTTGGTCCGAATCATGATGTGGTCCAAGCAATTATTACCTCTAGTAGGTTCGGTATGAGCTGGTAAGAATCCATGATACGCCAGGGTGCTAAGATATTCATGAGATCGTGAGTCTTGGGAAGTGGGTTTAATATCCAAGTTTATGTCTCCAGTTATAATAACTGATTTAAATGACATAAGGGGTGGAAGAATGTTATTAAGTGCCGTGAGGAAGGTGTGAATGTTGTCATTTGAGGGTGAGCGGTAGACACAAAGTATAGCAACCTCAGAATCCATCTTAACAAGCAGGCCCGAAGCTGATCCGAAAAAGTTCGGTTCTTCACATGTAGTTGTTAGAGTCGACTTAGCATAAACGACCACACCATCGCCATCGCTCTGATTAAGGTGTTTTGTAGTTTTGAATGTGAGATAATTTTGTAGGGTGGGAATACAAGAGTTACTTGAACACGGTAGCCAGCATTCAGTAAGAACCAGAAAGTCAGAGTCCATGTTAATGCGGTGAATAAGTGTATGAAGGTTTTGGTAGTTACAATTAATTGATCGAATATTTTGGGTGAGTGTTGAAGTCCAGGTACTTAAGTTTCTAATATATGACTTGGTTTCCTCTGGGGTGCATGTATGAGTTTCTGATACAGAAAATTCGTCGACATTTGAGATTACATCATGAATTATATTAGTAATTTTTATGAAGCGTAAAGGGTAAACTGGTGGTCATAAGGCTAAAAGAAAGAAGGGTGAAGATAGTGGGGACATATTGCAAGGTGATAAATGATTTACATGGTGTAGTGGTGTGTTTGAACATTGTATTTGTAATAGGATTATGGTAGTGAAGTATGTATGAAATATGTTTGTTTGAAATGAAAATTGTGTGTTTGGTTACATGGATTAACATGATAATATAAACAAAGTAAGTAATATTAATAAAGAAAACAGTTGAGACACTAGACAAAAACAGAACATGTGAGCTTCCCAAGCACAGAACCACGTAAGTCATATAACGTTTGGTGCAGACATCTTGTAAAGTTGCACTTCATTCTTTATAACAATGGAGGGGCTGTCCGGGGTTTTCTTCAACAGAATGCAGCCTTCTGCGGTCCAGCAAAACAAGTATTGGTTTGCTTTAGCAAAATTACGCGCCAGGTAGAATAGTCGTTTTGAAAGGGTAGTTAACTGTTCTGCAATGTATATTGGCGTTTTTTGAGCATCAATACCCAGGTGAGTTGAGTTTATCTTGTTGCTAGGGTCTCGCTTGTTGTGCTCTTTAACAGCGACAGGAAATTAGTTTTAGTTAGCGTAATTATAAATTCTACTGTTAGGCTTGAGTTAGAACTTTCCTTCTTGGATATCTGCCGCGATACATCGCGGATATCTGCCGCTTGCAATTTAAACTCGAGTTGCTTTGATAGTTCCAGCAAAGCATCATAAAGAGCCCTTTTGTTTTCATTGACTCTTTTTGGGACGTTTCGAATCTCGACACACGTTCTAACAAGGGACGGTCGAAGGATTCAACCTTTTCTTCAAGCGCAGTTAATTTATTCATCATGGTAATGCGTTCTTTTTCTAGGCCAATAATTTTTGACTCGAGTGAGGTCAACAGGGGGCCTAGACAAAATCCAAGCGTTTTCCATTCAAGCATTTTCCGTTCACGCTAAGGACTTGACTTAAGCGTGTGTAAAATGGTAGACCAGTTACAAATGGAACGCAAAACGCCCATTCCGCAGCGTTACACGAAACACTCTATAATTAGTATAGGGAATAGTGTGTAGCAAGTGTCACTATTGCGTTCAGTGTTCCTGTCACTGCAAACGCAATAGCGCGCTAACAATATTATTCAAAAGGTTTGTGTGTGGTGAAACTTTGAAAGTAATTGAAAAGTGTTTTATTACAAATAAAGTGCTTGAACGGCTTTAAATAGTTATTCAAGTTAATTGAAGAACTGTGATCTCAGTTCAGTCAGTTTTTTTGAGAAAAAAAAAATAGTTTCTTGTGCGATGAGTACAATCAATACATATTTTTTAAATTTTAGATGGAATCTAGATTTCGGGCGAGTCCCGAGTCATTTAGTTTGCTGATGGAATTTATGGAAAGGCAGGTTTTTTCCGATACTTTATCATTTACTCCAAATTTGACAACCATTTTTAACTAGTATTGGACCTACTTGAGATTATAGAATGCATAATGTAAACAACCGCACAATGGTGCGCTTAAATGATTATGGTTCTTACATTTGTTATTCCTATAAAGATAAACTTGATTCCAAACCTTAATACTTCTTTCTTAGCTATGGTATTAGAAAACTGTATGTTTACTGACTCTTATCCTCACTGTACACTAATCATAACATTTTTTTTAGCGTTGGCGTCAGGGTTTGATCTCCCGCTAATGAAGCGTGTCGCGGAAACGCCAAAATATCATTGGCGTCTGTCAAAAGTGGCACTTGTCTACCATTTTGATGAACATTTTTGTCGTTAACGTGTCACGCTCATTGCGACGTTCCTTTCCGCATGAGGAATACTGACTTTGTCTACCAATTTAGCAGCAATCACGTGACATGTGGTCAGCAAATATCAGCTCCATACAATTTGAGTTTTCCTTTGGCGGTAACGCTTACAGAAAAGGGATTTTGTCTAGGCCCCCTGCAGGCCTAGACAAAATACATCCGAATGTTTTTCCGCACACGCTACGGACTGAACGTTAGCGTCAGTAAAATGGTAGACAAAGAAGCAAGCTCACGCTAGACGCTAATTCCGCAGCGTCGGAAGGAAAAACTATAGTTTCTCTATGGAAGTGAGCGTGAGAACGAAAAAAAAAAACAAACGTCAATGTCAAACGCCGAAACGCGTCTCTAGTGAGTGGCGGTCATTTGAAACTATCTAAAAAGTTACATTTTCGCGGCGCTTCTGCGGTATTATAAGTATTAACAAAGTAAATAAGTTATATATTTATGGTTAATTATTTGTGTAAATATTAATTGCAAGTAATATGTAATTAAAAAGTGTTTTATTACGGATCAGTAAAAGTTATATTGATGTTTTCAGCTCGAATTGTTAATGTTTTAATTATGCATTTTAGATGGAATTCAGACTACGTGAGTGCCCAGAACAATTTACAATAATGTTAGATTTTATGGAAAGGTAAGTAGGAATTCACGATATTCACGAAACATTTCGAATAAAGTTTGTGTTCATTTGTTTACACAATGACCCAATGGAATTTCTGTTCAAGAGCAGTTCTCAACGCTATCAGTTTATAAGTGGCTTTCATGTTCTAAAAGAGCATATCGTATTTTCGACTTTATTACCTAAACAATAGAGGCAAGCAGGAATCACAACCACATTCCTATGAACCCTGTGAATTATTTGTAAAACTAAGCGTTCTTATGCCTCTATGTTGAGTATAAATGACTCCATGGCACTCACATTTACAATATTGAAATAAATCTATTTATACAAAACTATGGTTTCAAAATTAAGTAGATAATGGAGGATAATGGTACTTATTACTTATTGATTAATAAAATATTAATAATTATGTCAGTTTAAAAAAAAAACAATATTATTATTTCTAGAAATGGTGATCTTTCAAGGCCACTGCCAGGAGCTCAAGGTCGACTAAGAGCTGAACATCAGTGGAATGAGCTCACTGAACTTTTAAATTCTGTAGGTGGGAGTGGTGTCCAAAAACAAGCAGATAAATGGAAGAGAGTATGTTAAGTATTAAAATTGCACATCCACTCACAACATTCACACATATATGTTCTCCTGAGGATGTAACTGTAACAGAGTTATTTCCATTATTTAAATATTTGATGGCCAGAAACTGCACATTTCATTTACATACACTGTGTTTGCTACAATTTTTTTACTTGTTTGTTTTAGGTATGGTCTGATTGGAAGACTAAAACAAAAAAGAAGGCTTCCCTGATCAATAGAGATACACAGGGCACTGGTGGAGGACCGAGTAGAGCCAGACCACTTAATCCCTTAGAGGAAAGATTGTTAAGGATCATTGGCCTTAGATCTATTACAGGGCACCAAGAAGTACAGGAAGCAGGCTTTGAAGTGCACACATGTGTATGTACTGCTTTTATTTAAAATTGAACTATTAAACTTACAATGTGACATTTATGAAAAGTAAAGGTGTATTTTGATGCTTTTCAGGTACAACATTCGTCTGAGCTTATTGTGCGGACACCATCTCTCACCATCTCACCATCACCTTAGATCGCTGCAGAGCTTCCGAAATGTTCGCTTATCTAGCCTAAAACGCTGAATAAACTCCAATTCCGACATTTCGGCGATAACCTCCATACTCCGCCGATTTAGTCTTATTTGACGATTAATCCAAGCTTCTTCATTATTTGCCGCCCATAACAGCCTCAGGCAATGCATTTTAACAAAAATAGTCACTTTTTTCTTAATAAAACACCATTAGCGGTAGGGTCCGAACGTCCGCTAGCGAGCGTGAGCAACTATCGCTGAAATTGACGTTTGCGTTTGTCAAAAACACCACATATGAGAGACGCCACGCTAACGCCACGTTAGCGGTAGCGTTTCTTTACAAGTTTTTATTTGTCTAAGAACTTAGCGTGACATTACGTGTCTTTTCCACAGGTAATGTCATTGCCATACATTTTGACGTTAGCGGTTGTCGTTAACGATATCAGAAAAGTTTTTTGTCTAGGCCTGCTGATCGGATACAGATGACATAGACTTTTCTATCTCGGTAAATGTCTCCTCTATCTTCGAATTTGAGGTTTTTATTTCGACAATATAGTTCTCAAGTTTGTCCATTCGGAAATTCTGTAAATTGGCCATGTTTTGGATCGTTTCTCTAATTTCATTTTTGAATTCGGCTTTGGTCTTTGTGTGACATTAGTTGTACAATCGTCGGTCGACATCTCATCTCTTTCGCATGATTTCGTAGTGTCGGACTCGGAACGTGATGGAATATGTTGATTTGGAGGCGTTCTCGGTGTAGACATACTTTACACTTAATTTGTTTTGTTGAGAAACAAAGTTAACAATTTTTCAAATTCACAAAAAGTGCTGGTATGTACCGGATTTGAACCACCGACCCGCGGCGCTTTGAACCTACTGGCCGGAGCTTATATCCACCACGCTAAGTAACATTTGTTTTACCGAGCAAAATAGCTAATCCGTCATTACTCGTGCAACAAGCAAGTGACAGACAAGGTGACGACAGTCAAGGTCAAATAAGTAAATCACTGCACGATGACACGTTCACTTTTGAGATAATAACAATGTTTGCTTCAGACTAAAATGGCAAAATAGCGAGATTCACACACACTTGATAGTTTGGTTAGTAGATATTATTGTTTGTGATGGTATTGTTCACTCATTTAACCGAAAACTCTGCGCAAAAAACCGTTAATTACTTATAAAATAATTTAAAACCTCGGGGAGAAACACGGGACACGTTCCGTCACTCGCGCGTCGATGGGAAGGGAATTTACACAAATAATTAAAAAGCAATATCAATATAAATATAATTTAATAAAAAATAAAATAAATAGATTGAGATTATTAGTATGTACTAATATTTATGTAAAAACAGAATGATAGGATCGGGGGGCACGGCAGTGCCCCCGTCAAGTCGAGCGCGAAGCAAACACTGCCGTACCATCCTTTACTGGAACCATTTCGCCGCATTTTCAGGCCCCTATTTGAGAACCTCTGGATAAGACCAGAACGCAGAAATTTTCGTCATCCAGTAAGCTATAATCACATACTTAAAATCCAAAATTTCAAGTCTGTAGGTAATTTAGGTCCGAAGTTAAGCGAAAGCTAAGTTTCGCATTTATGACACTCACTCACTCACTCACTCATGATCATCAGAATAGAACTAGTATATCCCATAAACTCAGACAGCTGAAATTTGGTACAGAGTTAGGGTTTAATAGCCACATAAAGGGAAAACTATAAAAACTAGGATAATCGAAGATCTGGAGTACCTGGTGACCCTGATTAGAAAACACAAGAGCCGACCCAACCTATTAGAGATCGACATACCGGCTTTACAAAAAATATTCAACTTGGTGGGCCGCTTCATTTGATGTCAAAAATCGAAGGTCTGAAGTATCTGATGAAGAACCCTCAGCTGCTCTCAGCTGTATTACAGAAATGGTAATGGCCCTTCTACTATTGGTACATAAAAAAATCGACCGTCATTGTAAAAACCTAGCGTAGTGGGACACATCTTCTAATTTAATCTAGCCTATAACGTCCCACTGCTGGGCGAATGCCTCCCCTTCTGCTTTGCCCACGTTTCTACAAAAAGAAGTGAAAGCCACCAAAAACATTCTGTAAAAAACTAGCCAAGTCTCGATGGAGCTGCTTGTTTATCTCTAAAAAGTAATGAAATCTAGACAAAGTCGTGCCAAGTCTAAGGTTCCTTACTGCGATTTCTGAACCGACCGTTGAAGGGTACACAAGGGTACAAAACCAGGTGCTCAATGACACCATTGCACCAATCTGTCGCCAGAACGGCTACCCATTGAGATGGAAAATTGCCACTTGGAAAACGTTGATTCAATAACCAGTCAATTGTAGGCTTGTTGATAAAGCTGCGTATTTCAATAATACTTATGTATAGGCGAGCCTGAAAAAAAATCAGTATAATAGTAGTATTAATAACCAGGGGGGGGGGTAACCCTCCCACCAAACTTCTGCCTTTTGGGTTTTACAGGAGTGTTCAATCTTCCTCCGTAAAAGGTCGTAGGAAACCAAGTCAAAAGCCTTGCTCAAATCAAGGAAACGTGCGTAAACTGGAGTGTGGCGACCCGTGTAGTCCTTCACAGTGTGCTTTACACTCAATATAACGCTGTCTGTGGATAAACCCGAACTGAAACTGAATTGGTTATCGTGAACACTGCCAAGTAGCGCACACCGTCACACACTTTCGACATGATTGCAGCAAGAGATAATTATTGTTCTTGTCAACAGTCTTATTTTTGACGATGGTCACCACTTGTTTTGATCATGTCACTCGGCATATACGCATGACCCAGACAAAAAGTAAAAAGCATAGCTAACACTCTTGGTAAATGCGGAGCAGCGAATTGGAGATATTCAATGCTAAGACCGTCATGACCAAGAGGTTTTCCTCGACGCGTCGCATTAATTCGGTTCAAGAGCATTTTGGCATTAATTTTAACTTCTAGGTCTTTCCATGGCTCAACATTGAGCGTCGACCTAGAAGGGCCTTATGGTGACGACACACTAAAATGGTCTACAAAAAGGTTAGCTATTTGTAGCTTAGCTATTTGCAAACAGGGAGGCTAGCTTTTTAGTCTATTTTTATGCTTCCAAAAAGATCGAAAATTTTATTTTATTTTGAGTCTCCTTCCCCTAGATTCACACATTTCATCGAAAATACGTTGTGAGGTCGGTATATCGTTATATTGCCAGCATACACATTTACGTCTCTCTATGCGCGCCGCTCATTTGCATGTTCTAGCCCACGACTGTTCCTCGCTTTTTAGGACTTCCCCCATAGGTTATTGTCTCGGTAGCCGACACGGATAATGAACTTACAATTTTACCATACATTGCGTCTATTACACGAAAGTGGTGGGGGTCATTACAAGTATGACCACTACACTCTCTAAAGTCATCCGGGAAGTCAATAAGTCGCAATGCTCCATGATATTTCATGCTTTAAGCATGAATCTGTTCTTGACTTCTTTCTTCCCAGATCACCCTATTCACTTCAATGCTAACATTTGGTTGTTGAATCTGAACAAGACTAAGGTCACACAATAATCAACGGAATATATTCATATATTCCGTCATATTCAGGGTCAGGGGTAATATGTTGGCACGAATATTTGCTCGGTGTACTGACCAAGTGAAGATAACACTTTTTAAAGCTTATTGTCAGGGTTTGTACACCGGTAATCTTTGGGTCAACTACTTGAAAAGGTCGCTGGATGTTCTACGCATCCAATACAATAATGTATTTAGGATGCTGTTGCGACTGCCTCGTTTCTGCAGTGCCTCAGAAATATTTGCGGTAAACCATACCGATGGATTTCATGCCATCATCCGCAATAAAACGGCCTCACTCCTGAGCAGAATAAGAGGCGGTCACAATAACATTCTGAAAGCTGTGGCGGCAGACACTTCCTCAACTATAATAAGGCAATTTTTGAGAAGACTTATACCCTAGTCTCTATACCTCGTTATGTCTAGTTTGGTGTGTGGTCTTCTCGTGAATTCGTCTTTAGTTTTAAGTTACTAACAATAGTCTTTTTAAGTGCAACTGTTACTAACAATTTATGGATCTTTTTTAGTTGTCCGAAATAAAATGATTTATTATAATTATTATTTATTATTAGAACAGTAGGCACAACCGCCTTTGTGACTAAACAATGATCAAACCACATTTGCGATCCATAAGCATCACTAATAAAAGTGTGGGTATCCGAACTAAGACCTAACAACTCACAGTCTTATTCATAAACGTGTCTTAAATTTTAATCAATTGCTAAGCAAATGTTTAGCCAAATTCTTATTCATAAACGTTGTTTAGCGCTAAGAGTTCGCTAACCAATTGATTAGTAGCTGTCAAATTTAAACACCATCGGTAGCTTGTTAAGAGGATGCTAAGAGGCAATATGGCGGTTTTTATTTGAGTCAGCTGATCGATTCAATAGGATTATTGTTTGCCTCGAGGTTATTTTGTTCCTAATATCGAGCTGTGCCTCAGTAAATATGGAATTCGACAATCTTTTACGACCTTTCAGAACGACGCAGAAAAAAATTAAATCATTTTTAGACGCCAGCGGGAAGTAGACCAAGGAAGACCTACAAAGCTCGTTAAAATCCGTTACGAGAATGATTATCTACATTACATTTTCTTCATTCGAAGTACACATCATGAAAGGATTTATAGGGAAAACTCAAACAGGAGTAGGCTCAGTAGGTACCTACTCATGAGGTTTGAAGAGTACGAGTTTGTGAGGAAGCTCATAGGAGATAGTTATTATCCAATGTGTTATCCCATGTGCCCTTAATTGTATGACGCCAGTTCTAAGGCCATAAACTATAAGAATAGCCACGTGGCACACAAATAACAAGAGACATTTTGTAGAAACAATTTATTTTGATATTTAATAAGGTAACATTTTTGTTATAAAATTCCCTATATTTTTTTCCAATATTCTTCTTACAAAGTTTTGGACTGTGCCATTCTTTTCTCATGCCACTCTCATTTCTCATCAATTCCACGTAGCCTCAGCCCTAATGGTCTCCTCCCTCCCCGTCTTTGGGGTTGAATAGTATTGGTGCTGGGTGCTAATAGTGGCTTTCATAGCAGCAGTCAAACTTGTACCTGTAAACAAGCATAATAATTGTTATTAAAAGACACTGAAACCCCGTTGCAACAGCGATAGGAATTAGGAAGTAATATATAATAGACACAACTACCTACATACATTTCCAAAAGAGTATTTTCAAGCTAGGACATGAAAAAAACATAGCTATAATCGGCTTCTAATGTTACATCAATTTTACATTCATTTGGTCAGTTTATATTAGTAAGTGTATATAAATTCAGTGATAAATACCTTTTCCAGTTTACTCCAATTATTGGAGCTAATTATTTTCATTGCTACCATGTCAAATACAATGAAATAACGTAATAAATAATTATATTCAAATTAAAATTTTCGATGTAAGTTTTGACATACGTCTGTTAAAGTCACGACAGATACAAAAATCGTGGGTTTGACAACTTTATTCTTGAAATTCTGTTTTGTAGTCGACTATTTTGATTATAATCTGTGATGAATACATAATTTCACCTCTATTCCGTTTATCTACTAATCACCCGCTAACTAGCGTTTATAAATAAAGAAAAGTTAAGCATTGATTTAGAGCTAACTAATTGGTTAGCTAAGCAGTGGCTAACTAATGGTTAGCGACATTTTTATAAATAAGGCTGTCAGTGTCAATGCATGTCCATTGTTTTTCAACACAAAAACTTGAGAGTTCCGTTTAAAATAGTTCCGTTCCGTTCCGAATTGGCAAATGACGTCTCGCGTTGTTGACATCAACTTGCAACGAAATACGGTTCATAAAATCTAAAAGTGACTTTCAAGCAGTGGAAACTACTGTATGGATTGATAAAGTGCGAAATCGTGTGATAACAGCCTTATTTATAAAAATCTCGCTAACCATTAGTTAGCCACTGCTTAGCTAACCAATTAGTTAGCTCTAAAACAATGCTTATTTTTTTTTATTTATAAACGCTAGTAGCTAGTGATTAGTAGAGAAACGGAATAGAGGTGAAATTATGTATTCAGCACAGATTATAATCAAAATAGTAAAAAAAATAAAAGGAAATATAATATAATGACAATTTAAAATAGCGTTATCAAATACTTAATCCGTATAATTATAGTACTCTTTGTACTTAATCCAAGAGATACTCGGACAGACGCGTATGTCTACAAAACAGAATTTCAAGAATAAAGTTGTCAAATCCACGATTTTTGTATCTGTCGTGACTTTAACAGACGTATGTCAAAAATAACATCCGAAAATTTTAATTTGAATAAAATTATTTATTATGTTATTTCATTGTATTTGACATGGTAGCAATGAAAATAATTGGAGTAAACTGGAAAAGGTATTTATCCCTGAATTTATATACACTTACTAATATAAACTGACTAAATGAATGTAAAACTGATGTAAAATCAGCAGCCGATTATAGATATGTTTTTTTCATGTCCTAGCATGAATATACTCTTTTGGAAATGTATGTAGGTACGTGTGTCTATTATATATTACTTCCTAATTCCTATCGCTGTTGCAACAGGGTTTCAGTGTCTTTTAATAACAATTATTATACTTGTTTACAGGTACAAGTTTGACTGCTGCTATGAAAACCACTATTAGCATCTAGCACCAATACTATTCAACCGCAAAGACGGGGAGGGAGGAAACCATTAGGGCTTAGGCAACGTGGAATTGATGAGAAATGAGAGTGGAATGAGAAAAGAATGGCACAGTCCATGTCTTTGTAAGAAGAATTGGAAATCAAAAATAGGGAATTTATAACAAAAATGATACTTTATTAAATATCAAAATAAATTGTTTCTACAAAATGTCTCTTTTGTTATTTGTGTGCCCACGTGGCTATTCTTATAGTTTATGGCGTCATAAGATTAAGGGCACATGGGATAACACATTGGATAATAACTATCTCGAGCTTCCTCACAAACTCATACTCTTCAAACTCATGAGTAGGTGATATTAGGAGCAAAATAACCTCGAGGCAAACAATAATCCTATGGAATCGATCAGCTGACTCAAATAAAAACCGCCTAATTGCCTCTTAGCATCCGAGATCAAGCTATCGATGTTGTTTAAATTTGACAGCTACTAATCAATTGGTTAGCAAACTCTTAGCGCTAAACAACGTTTATGAATAAGAATTTTGCTAAACTTAAATCTAAATGAAATTTCAATCAATTGCTAAGCAAATGCTTAGCAATTGATTAAAATTTAAGACACGTTTATGAATAACACTGTAACAGTAGTTTGAGTTAAAACAAGGACTTGTGTTAAAATAAAGGACATATAAAACTTAAACAGACGCCTGTGACATTCAAACATTACAGTGTTTAAAATATTACTCCAACCTAAAACTCAAAGTAGTTCGACACAACATTGAATATACTTTAAAGACAGTGCTAAATAAACAGTGTTTCGGTGATTCATATGTGTAATCACCTCAATTTTGATCGATTTTCGACGAATTATCCAACACTAATTCGAAATGGTTAATAACGCCATCTGCCCTTGAATAACAGAACTACTTAGGCAAACAGCAACCTACAATACCTGATTGTAATTGATCTAAATCCACGTATTGAAAGTGCCCAAATAAATCTGGAAATCGCCACTAGAGGGCGCAATACACAATATATGGATGGGATCACAAATATGTTACGAAGTATCCAAGAGGTCATGAAGCATCAAAATCAAGATATGAAGAATGAAATAACAAGAACAGTAAACGAAAACATAAATGAGAAGTTCAAAAATATTTAAACTAGAAACCAACAACTGGAAGAAAAAATTGAGAAACAGCAATGATAATTGCTGTTTCGCTTGAGAATGTTCAGAAGAAGAAATGTTATTTTCTTTGGGGTGAGCGAGAATGAAAAGGGGTATCAGGATCTGGAAAATGAAATAATAAATATAATAAATCAAATCATTTATTTTTGCAAACACGGGTAATTCGTACATATATGTTTTCTTAAAGTAAAGTCCTCCATATTCTACCGTCTCATGGGCATGCAAATAATATTCAATTCCAAAATTAAACAGAGATTCTATTTATGTCGAATAAAGATGAATGTCAAATCATTAAAATTACAAAAAAAAAATTTTGACTAATAACAAAAGTAACATTTTTACAGTAATGTCAAAAAATAATGAAGAATGTGAAAGTGTCAATCAGAATAAAAAGCAAAGAGTTACTATAATTAGACGGGTAAAGAGTGCCATCTTAGGTCATTTTTATGCCAATAAGCGCAGTGCTCACCTCCGCAGCTTCGGCTTACTGGTCGCCTCCGGCGACCAGCCTCAGCCGCTACGGCTCGCACGGGTGCCTATCCTTTGTTACGCAAGGGCGAAGGGGTTGCACTTCCCGCAGCGCCGGAGACGTTGGAAAAGCGACATTTAAGTGTTTTGAGGTTAGGTTACAATAATTAGTTTTTCTCAAGGACGGTGCGTGCCACCTCCTGCCAAACGATACTAAATTTTAACCTTTATATTTGGTTCACTGAATATTGAGAGTTTCAGAAATGAAGTACTAACAATGTCCTGTTATGAAGCATCTATAGAACATTAAGGGTGATGTTAAAATGTTATAAAATTAAACTTACCACTGGGAGCACAGTCAAATGCACATAACCTAGGCATTTTCAATAGAAATGTTGATTTAGCACAACACAATAAAATTAATAGCGTCCTTTCGCGAAATTGTTTAAATCAATTCGACAAGTATTACGGGCCGAAGTCACCACAGAAAGGCGGAGAAACTTAAAGCTCAAATCGACGCACTTTATGGAAGATTTCAAAGTCGAAACACAAACGAAAAATGGAAAAAACTACTAACATACGCTGACACAGAGAGTAGCTACCATTTTGAAATTTGAATTTCAAACAAATTGCTAAACTTTGTTTTGTCAGTTACCAGTTTAAAAAAAAGGCTAGTACATAAAAAATTACATTTGTATTTCAATTTGTAAAAATACTGAAATAAGCTCAATTTTATTATTGAAATGTAAAATAAATATTGTTAAGGTACATTATATTTTAAATTTATAAAACTTTTTTTTTTGTTGAGTCGGGATGCTAAAGGCCTCGTAGCCATGCCATAAACATAAAAAAAACCAACGTTTAGGAACAACATGCAGATGGAGCCACCATCTTGTCATCCAAGTCAAATATATGGGACTGTCCCCCCCCCCCTGATAAAAAGTTTCAGAATAGGAACATGTACGTATTTAAATAGCTTATCAATCAGTGCAGAGATTTCTTAAATTTTATCACAGTCATATTTTTTATTACATCAGGTACTTTGTTATAAATGTGGGCAATACCAAAAAAACTTTTTTGCATAAGTGTGGTTTAAATAATGCGGTAAATACACACATGAAAGTAAAATGTAACACCATGAAGACTTGGTAAGCCAAGGGAAAAACTAAGACCAGTGCTAGCAACCTTAACTACAATGGGCATGTAGATAGAGATACTAAAGAAGAAAAATACCCTGAATACCTCACCATACTTCTTAAAAGAAGGCTTTCCGCTTGAAGTGCTGCAAAAACGAAAATAACTCTAGGGTCAGCTTAAGGAAGCTAAGGAACAGGGGAAAAAAGCTTTCCTGAAATATGAGAAAATAGAAAATCAAACAAAAGAATACTATCAGAATCCCCTGAGACAAATAAATCAGTAGAAGAATGTAATAAAAATACTAGCAAAAACAACCTGAAAAGAAAAATAAAACCAATATGATGGTCATCATATTGGTTTTATTTTTGTTTTTTATTTCCATACTCAAAAACAATCTCAACCAAAAGAACCTGAAATACCTACTCAATCCAACACTGAAAATAGCAATACAAAATAGGAAATAACGACCCCTCATGTCCCCACAAGGCCGGTCACCCGGGGAACGTATGACCAAAACCCTTCAATAATCAATACCAAGGAAAACAATAAATTATACATAATGCACTTTCAATGTGAGATCATTATCGTCGATAGAAAGAATTTTACAACTAAAACATGCTATTGAAAACATAAAACACGATATAATTGGACGTTCAGACATACGCAGAATGGGTAACTCGATTATTGAAGATGAGGACCACGTCTTCTGTTACATTGGGAAAAGACCAGGGAGATACGGAGTAGGTTTTCTCATCAAGAAAGAATTAAAACCCAAACATAGATTCCTTCATTGGGTTATCCGATAGAGTGTGTCTTTTGAAATTAAAGTTTGAAAAATATGAACTGTCCTTAATTCAAGTGTACGCGCCAACTGCAGAGGCATCAGAAGAAGATTAATCCTGTTTTATGACAAAATACGAGAAGCTCAATTTTACGCCCGAAATAATTTGATTATCATGGGCGATTTCAACTCAAAAATAGGCTATCGGAAATCCACCGAAAACCTAATCAGGGGAAAATTGGATTTGGAAAAAGAAACAAGCGCGGCGATAGACTCATCAAATTTGCACTAGAAAATAAACTAACGATAACGAACACCCTGTATAAAATGAAGCGTGACAGGAAATGGACCTGACCTACTATTAGAAAGACACCCGACGCAGAGTTGAGGTGAGCTAGTATCTTGGGCACTAGGTAAGGCGGAGGAAACACCCAAGCCAGTGGGTAAGTCCAGTTTTGGGAGAAGGCATCGTGGTAAGTACATTGCTTGAATGTCGTTCAGATCCAGTGATACATAATTTATCCCGACTTTTGCCCGGTCTGACGCAAATAGATCTATCACTGGAACTCCGAACTTTTTGAATTTATTCCAGTGTACGGAACACTGGGGTTACAGATTCCACTCTGGAAGGAGATGATGACGAGAAAGATGGTCTGCGTTACAGTTGTATTTTCCCGGAATATGCTGGATTTTCAAGTTGATTTGGTACTGGTCTAGGATTAGAAAAACCTCTTTCGTGAGTTTAAGTAATGAAGGAGACCTGGTTCCGCCTTCGTTTCTTAAAAAGGCTACAAAAGTCCTGTTGTAAACCGCTATATAAGACGATCGCGCGCCCATTCGGCTCCTCCGCCCGATCATGACATATTGCCAGTGCAGTCTTTGCACACGCCAAGCCCCATCGCTTCAATAGAATGCACACCCTCCAGAACAAGTTCCTCCGTAGGATTACAGGCTCCCCCTGGTATGTTCGCAACGAGATCCTTCACGTTGACCTCAAGATTACCACTATCCGCCAGTTCATGAAACGCATTTCAAAGCGTTTCTTCGAGACCGCCGCGAATCACCGCAACCCTCTGGTTGTCAAGGCCGCTAGCTATATTCCCTCCTCCAATAGTCATGTCCGCCGTCCCAAGCATGTCCTCACCGATCCCGATGACCTGAATGGATAAAAGCTTACCTTCTGTCGCAGAACGTCCCAGTCACCGGATGCACCACGCCAGAGGCAGAGTGCCATTCGACATGGTCCTCGTTGTCTGTCCTCCTACCGAGGGTCACCACCCAATTTTCAACGTCCGATCCATCTGCAACCTCACCGGCTTGCAGATTGAAAAACCGGTGTCATAGGGCAGTGTCACCGCTGCCAGCTTTACGGGCATTCACAGATGCACTGCCATGCCAAACCCAGGTGCGTCAAGTGCCTGGGCGAACACGGCACTGCAGAATGCACCCGTCCCAAAGACCGCACCTTGTGCACAGAGCCGCCAAGCTGTGTGCTGTTCGGCGAATCAGACCATCCGGCCAACTATCGTGGGTGCCCCAAGGCTCCCAAAACCTCATCTCCCAAGCTGACGAAGCGTGCAGACACCCGTCAACAAAGGGAAAGCCCCCTCTACACCCACGCGTGGCCAACGACTCATCACCAGGAGCGACTCAGTCCTCAGAGGCCCTCGCCCTGGAATTACCTCCACCACCAGCAGGCTTTTCCAGCCTTAGCTCCTAGACCCGTTCCTGCGGCCATCCCTCCACTTATGGACCCCCGCATCCGCGTCAACGCGCCCCCAGGCATTCCTGTGCCCGTCAACAAAGCCGCTCCCGCCGGTTCAGCTCCACCCGCAGCCACCCGTGTCAACCTACGGTTGGACTCGATAGAAGTGGTACAAGAGCTCGCTTCTGATCACCGTCAAGTAGTCATGAAACTGGTCCCCCGCATCAGACTGCTCAATGTCCTCGGCAAAATCTATGAGAGGCTTATTTTAAGCGTCTCAGAGACTACGCCGAGACAAAGTGCCTCATCCCCAACGAATAGTTTGGTTTTAGAACCCAACACTCGTGCGTACAACAGGTCCACCGTATAGTCGAACACATCAACTTCGGTTTCCAACTAGGTTTGATGACCGGTGCTGTTTTCTTCGACATAGCGAAAGCGTTCGACGAAGTCTGGCACAACGGCTTATTATATAAGCTGTACCAACTCGGTGTGCCAGATCGTCTCGTGCTCATCTTACGAGACTTTTTGTCGAACCGCACCTTCCGTTATCGCATCGAAGGAGCGCTATCCTCCCCCCACCCTATTCGCGCAGGAGTCCCTTAGGGCTCTGTGATCTCTCCTCTAGCATTCACGCTATTCACCAGCGATATGCCCAAGTGCAGTAAGGCGCAGTTGGCCCTGTTCGCAGACGACACGGCCATCTACTACACCGGCCGTGATGAAAATTCGATAGCTCGCATTCTCCAAACCCAAGTGAACAAGCTTGGCGCTTGGTTTAGAAAATGGCGAATCGAAGTCAATCCCGACAAAAGTCAAGCGGTTCTTTTCTCAAAGCCGCATCGCAATCCTTGCCCCCCTCGACCGATCACCATGTTCGGCAAGCCGATCCCTTGGGAGAAGCGAGCCAAATATCTGGGTGTAGTGCTCGATGAACACCTCTCTTTTTCAGAGTACATTAAGGCGGCTCGTTCGCGCGCCGCCTTCGCTCTAGGTAGACTTCACTTTGTCCTAAATGCACGTAGCAAATTGTCACTAAAGTGCAAAATGCGTATCTATACAGCGTGCATCCGCCCGATCATGACATATGCCAGTGCAGTCTTTGCACACGCCAAGCCCCATCGCTTCAATTGAATGCAGACCCTCCAGAACAAGTTCCACCGTAGGATTACAGGCTCCCCCTGGTACGTTCGCAACGAGATCCTTCACGTTGACCTCAAGATTCCCACTATCCGCCAGTTCATGAAACGCATTTCAAAGCGTTTCTTCGAGACCGCCGCGAATCACCGCAACCCTCTGGTTGTCAAGGCCGCTAGCTATATTCCCTCCTCCATTAGTCATGTCCGCCGTCCCAAGCATGTCCTCACCGATCCCGATGACCACATAACTCTCATTCAGGAGAGCAGTAGGGCCACCAGTACATTGCACAAACACAGACCGACATTCCGACCTCGCCGCCGAGGTTCCTCACGAAGATCCCGACGTAACTGTCCCCCCGACCCTTGCTCGACGAAGTGCCAGCCCGCGCCGTAGCTGAGCCCGTAGCTTTAAATTCCCTTGATAATAATAATCAACCAAATCTGATCCAGCCTGTCCCATCTTGCTGTCCTCCCGTCAGCGACGCCCTAAGCCGAGGACCGTACCCCACAGGGGGTGCCCTTAGCGAGCGTTCGCTTAGTGATGTAAGTAGTTTTACGCCCCTGGCTGGAGGCTTTGAGTCCGCTTAAGGCAGCCACAGGATAGTCCGGTTAAATAGTCGACCTCTCAAGGTCAACTACGAGATGCAATACACAAAAAAAAAAAAAACATTCGACTCAGAGGCACGCGCGCCCTCCCGACGCGAGACCCCTGCCCCGCGACCTGATAGCGCACCACGCCCCCATCGCACCGGATTGACGCCCGGGTAAGCTGTAATTCAGGTTATACGCAGCTTACCTGTGACACTTTGACTCCACACACATAACACACATCTGTTGCGTAACGTGTTCTAGGTTAATAAAGGCGCGTTACGTAAACAAACACAGACATCCGCCACTATACAGGCACCTAAACTCACACGCGGAGGCGCGGTGCGGACCGCGATCCGCGTAGACACTGGGCGGTGTGACACACTACAATACCGCCCACACACTCATGACGGCCCCTCAGCCCGGACAGTGAACGGCTAGCTCTGTGATCTGGACGGGCGGGGACCACTCACCTACTCTGTAGGCGCGTCGAGTCGGTATCTCCGTCGCTGGTCGTTGTCGCCGGGCCTCCCCTAGGTAACTAGGGGTCTCACCTGGCGGCGACAGACCGCCGAGATGTCGTGAAGAAAGTGTGACTTCACTATAAGCGTCGCGACACTCCCACAGAAACAAAATAGCAATCACTCACATGGGCGCGTGTTGCCCGCGCGCCCAATCATCTTACCGGCCACTGTAGCCTACAGAATGAGGAGCCTCCGCGGCCGGGGGGCATAGCCCTGTATCCGCTCGCCGCGCCCCCTTACGGGGACGTACCGACTTCCCACGAAGTTCGGCTCAGAGTGTGTTCACTGCGCTCTCAGACTGCTTCAGCCTCAATCAGGTTGGACAGCTTTGAGAACTAGTAAACGCATTTTACCTTTTACGCATAGTGTATACTTATAAGTGATTATCATTATACTGTCTATCTATTCCAAAATATAATTTAAGTCACTACATTGAGTTTTTACTGTTACAACCATATTATAAGTCAGGATATCTCCAAACAGGCAGATTTAGTACCCATTGCCCATATCGCGCAGCACCTTTTAATTGCAAACGATAATGTAGAGACATTATCAAATGAATTAAATAAAATTGAGTTCATGATAGCATTCATACATGACTCAAGCGCTACCCTTCTACTAATAGTTTAGTTAATCTAAAAAATATGTTAAGTAAATTAGGGTTATTATATTCGAAAGAGGAGATCATTGATATTGATCTTCGAGAATACTCGTATTATAATATTTTAAAGTTAGGTTAATATTATACTGATAAGAAAATAGTAATAGTCATAAAGGTGCCGATTGCCTTACCAAAAACCTATATCCTTTACAAGTTGTCCATCGTTCCTAACAAAAATAATTTGGCCCTTATCCCTTCCTCACCTTACATAGTGATTCAAGGATCATATTCTATGTACATAGAGGCAGAATGTCCGAAGTTGAGCACATGGTACCTCTGCAAAGAGAAAATTGGATAAAAAATTATTGATAAACCAGATTGCGTACAGCAGCTCATCAGTCAACACACCAAATCTCCAAATTATTATAAATTGACACATTATAAATTGTAACTGTGTTCCAAATTATTATACATTGAAATGTTTTTAGAGAAAACAAAGTTTGACATTGTTTGTTTTACTGAACATTGGTTAAGGGATTGCCAAATGCTAATTAATTATGAGAACTATAGTGTGGGCAGTTATTTTACCCGTAAATCTATGCTGCGTGGAGGGTCTCTAATCTTGATTAAAAAGTGTTTATAATCTAACCAACGCAATGACATAGTTGGTTTATCAGTTGATCATTGCATCGAACTGTCCTGTGTTGAGC
Source organism: Dasypolia templi (assembly GCA_963555695.1). Lineage (NCBI taxonomy): Eukaryota > Metazoa > Arthropoda > Insecta > Lepidoptera > Noctuidae > Dasypolia > Dasypolia templi. Next base: position 1,554,990 of record OY743137.1, on the reverse strand, counting down.
TAGATAAGCATGTTGTAGTGTGCGTGCCCCCTAATTATCAGACGTTTTCTTTATTTGAGTCAATAATGGAAGATGTCCTAGTGAAACTTCTATCCAGTAACAAAGCCGCAATTATTTGTGGTGATTTTAATATTCATTTTTTTTTTAAATAATTCAAATAGCAGTAGATTACTAAGCCTTTTTAAATCGTTCAATTTATTTAATGTGTTTACAGAACCGACTAGAGTAACTCCAACTTCTGCTACTTGTATTGATCATGTCTTCTGCGATTTTGATTATTTAGAGAAAGCCATCGTAAATTATCTGCCGTCAGATCATAGTGGACAAACGGTAACTTTTAGGTTTAAAACATCTTTACAAAAATTGCGAATACAATTTAGACCAATAACTACTGGCAAATTAAATAGATTCAATAGTACCCTAAATAATAAGTTAAATGTTCTGGGCCATAATATGGACGATGGAAATAAATTTTATGAGGATTTCTTTTCATTAGTCCACCCTGAATTCAATAAAACTTTTGAAAAGAAAACAAAAAATATTTGCCCTAAATGTATATTTAGTGACTGGGCAACTAGAGGTATTAGGATTAGTAGGGAAAGACTGTTCGAGCTGTATGGCCTTAAGCCATACATTAACACTGAAACGTTCAATAAGTGTGTTGCTACATATTCCAATTTTTTTGAAATTCCTGCAAAATAGCTAAAACCCTGTACATTGGCAACAAGTTCAAATCAGCAGAAGATAAAATAAAAACAGTTTGCAAAGTTATAAATAACGAAACTAGTAGGAAAAAAATATGAAACACTGAATATACGAGTACATTGGAGACTACACGTGGTGCATATGCTCTAACGTGGTCATAAGCTCTAACTTAGAAGTAGCTCAAGAATTTGTAAATTATTTTACTAATATAAAATCTAAAACTACGGAGGCTTTAAATTCCTCACCCAAAGTCTCAATTGATTTATTAAGAGCGAACGTTCCAGGCTGCCTGGTTGAAATTCAATTTAAACATATAAACCCTATGATAGTTATAAAAGCATTTCGGCAAATAAAAATCAAGTTGACCGAAGATCTTTGGGGAATGTCCATCTAAGTTTGTACATCCATAATCGAGACCATAGCACCATACTTAGCTTTAATATTTATTATTGTGTATTTTTGTGTGTAGATCAAGGAGTCTTCCCGGATTTAATTAAATACAATAAGGTTATACCACTTTTGAAATCTGGGGATAGCAAAGACACCAACAGTTATAGACCAGTATCTGTTTTTCCGGTATTCAGCAAGGTGTTCGAAAAGGTAATGCTCAATCAAATGCTTAATCATTTTAACATCAACAAATATTACACGAACAGCAATATGGTTTCATCAAAGGTCGTTGCACGACTGACGCTGGTGTCACTTTACTAAAACACATATTTACAGCGTAGGAGGAGGCCCAAGATGCCATAGGAATTTTCTGTGACCTCTCCAAGGCATTTGACTGCGTTAATACGAAACCTTGCTCCTAAAACTGGAGCATTACGGACTAGGTAAACTTGCGCTAAGTTTAGTAGGATCTTATTTAGAAGATAGACGGCAAAAAGTTCAAATTAATGGTGTCAAATCACTTGGATTAAAAGTAAAAATGGGTGTTCCACAAGGCTCGATATGGGTGCTCCACAAGGTCCTTTCCTCTTTTTAGTATATAGTAATGATCTACTCCATTTATTAAAAAAACCAACCACAAATGGTGTTAGTTGCTGACGATACTTCTTTAATTTTTAAGATAAGTAGACGTACATCAAATCTTGACGACGTAAGTAACTCCCTGCTGCAGGTACAAAATTGGTTTACTGCTAATAATTTAGTATTAAATGGGAAAAAAAACAAAATGCATAAGGTTTACTTTGCCGAATGTTAAAAGTACTGATTGTGACATAATATTGAATCAAGAGAAACTAGAATGCGTTGATAAAAAGGTTTTCTTGGGGATCATGCTCGACTCAAGGCTGCACCCCCCATTTAACTGGGGACCCCCCATTTAACATCTCTTACAGGACGGCTAAGTTCAGCAGCATATGCTGTAAGAAAAATCCGTCAGTTTACTAATGTAGATACCGCAAGGTTAGTCTATTTCAGTTACTTTCATAGTATCATGCCTTACGGCAGCTTAATAAGGGGACGCGCTGCAGTCATCGAGTCTATTTTTATTCTGCAAAAAGCCATCAGAGCAATATATGGCCTCCGCAGGCGCGATTCTTTAAGGGAACTGTTTAAAGATATAAACATCATGAACGTACCTTGTCAATATATATATGAAAACATCATGTACGTAAGGAAAAACTTAAATCTTTTCAGTAAAAGAGGTGAAAAACACAACTATGGGACTAGAAACAGGGACCAATTGGTTCAACCGGGTTTCAGGCTGGCTAAAGTAGATTCATGCTTCATGGGGTACTGTTTAAAATGTTAAAATAAAATACCTTCCCACATTCTCCAACTGAATGAAACGAAGTTCAAAACTTGTATCAAACTCACAATATGCAGCCAAGCATATTATAAGATGGAGGATTACATCTCTGACAAAAATGCTTGGTTCAACGCTGGTTCTGCTCCACAAGGCCGCCTAAACAATTGATTAGCATTCGGAATATTTTTAGGGCTGCTGAAGATTGTAAAAACTATCTTTGCACTTTATAAATTCAATCTTTTAATATTGTATAATTGCAAAGCACACGTGTGAGCACTATGCACCGTCTGTCATTGACTTGAATGTGCCCTGGCGGCTGAGAGCATGTCAAGCTCACTCAAATGTCTCGCTGGTGGTGGCGTGTTCGTTGGATCATTAAGTTCCCTTCAAAATGATTGAGCTGAATGGTGCTGATCCATACGTCATCTCCGTGAACGAGCGCCGTCAGTGGGGACTGTTCATCTCTTGGCTGCCACGGCTTTTTTTATTTTTATTTGCAATTTTTTATGTTTTTTTTTTTGTTTTTCATTACGGGTCTTTCTACATCTTTCTCACATGTATAATTTCAACAAGACTGATGTAACAAATTTTCTGTAACCATATTGTTTAAAAGAGTGTCCATGGAGTTTCTTACCCGTTTTTCTCCATAGGTACCTACTTTCGCTTTGGAATGGGCAACTAGCTTCATATTTCTGACTGACCGACCCCTTGACAAATCAAAAGTGCCTGTAATTGGCTTATTTGAAAAAAATGCTTTGAGTTTGACTACTTAAATTATATATCTGTGCTTCAATCTTGAGGAGGCATAAGGCACTTACGTATGATAAAAACATAACATTAAAAAGAAGAAAGGATATTATTGTGCAAGTCCCACAATTTAAAACCAATTTTGCTGCTACACAATATGAAAATCAATCAGCACGGTTATATAATAAAATAAATAAAGACATATACATTTACACTGAACATCATCATAAAGGTAAGAAAATGCTAATAGAATGGTTAAAATCACGCACTTATGCAGACGTTGAGTTATTACTACAATAAATGGAAATTGGTTATACTTGCAAAGCAACATCCACACTCACTCCCTCATACACACATCCACACTCGACATACCTCTCACATACCACACACATCACACACCACACACACGCAACACACCTCTCACACCCCACACACACTATTATTATAAAGAAGCGAACTTGAAAAACTATGTTAAAAAAAGAGTATTTCTAAGTTGTACAAACAGCCAAAGCTGCGAGAGAGCGGAGTTTCCTAACACAGGCGTCATCATGCTTAAAAGGAAGCTCCAATCACAAACTAATGTTCACTATTTGGTACAGAAATAAACATTTTGTATTTTGTATTTTTTTGTATTTTGTATAACAATATTTATTTTACTTTTCTTTATACAATTGAGCTTATTACAATATTTTTGCAAATTGAAATACACAAGATATTTTTCATGTACTAGCCTTTTTTTAAACTGGTAACTGACATAACAAAGTTAAGCAGTTTGTTTGAAAAGATCTACTAACATACGCTTACGCAGAGGGTAGCTACTCTCTGTGTAAGCGTATGTTAGTAGATCTTTTCCATTTTTCGTTTGTGTTTCGGTTGTGAAATCTTCCAGAAAGTGCGCGGAGTTGAGCTAGTCAGTTGAGTTAGTGTCTTACTACATATTTGGTGTCGATCCGTTAATAGTATTTTAACAGGAAAAAATACCTATAATGGAGAAAATGAAACAATTTTTTTTGCAAAATTGTACCATGATAAGCATAAACATTATAAATATGAAAAATGACTAAAACATTTGACTTGTTTCATTTCACATCATTTCTATAAAAGACAAGCCTACATGATTATGTCAACGGTATATCAATGATAACCAATATTATACAGGAGATTAAAGCCAGTGTGGCTGTTCTGGCGCTAGAAAATACGAAACTAAGACAGGAATTAAAGGAAGCTAATATGAAAAGTAGTTCTTATGAGCGGCAAATTAAAAGCTTAAAAACTGAAGGACTATCTGGAGAGAAAAGAGAAGGTTATAATAACTATACCAATTACCAGAACCAACGACCCCTACGGGTACCAGTACCTTCAATTCCGAAGTGTACTACTGCCCTGGCTGCATCGTCTCGAACAAATGCCGTGGAGTATGGAGTGCAAGCAACTACGCCTCCGCCGCCGCCGCCGTCCCAGAGGCCCGTGGAGACAAGTTACGCAGCGGTGGCCAGGAAAGCAGCGGATATGAGAGTGGACGATACTAGTAACAATGATTGGATAGAGGTTAAAAAAAATAACAGACGAAGTAACGCAATAAGGAAACGTGGTAATAACTCAATTAGTTCTTTAAAAGCAGTGGAACGCAGGAAATTTTTACATGTTTGGAGGCTGAATAAAAGCACTTCAGAGGACGATCTAAAGGAGCATATCAAGCAGACCCTAGGAACGGACTCTGAAATCGTAATCGAAAAATTAAAACCGAAAACTGAGCGAGACTATGCCTCATTCAGGATTGGTGTTACATTAAGTAATTTTGAGAAACTTTGTGACCCTGAGATATGGCCAGTGAATGTAGAATACAGTGAATGGATTTGGTTTCGTCCCAATACTAACCCAAAACAACCGGAAAACCAGTAGTAATTTCAACATTTTATACCAAAACGTCAGAGGACTCAGAACTAAGACAACACATTTTTTATCACTACTCGAGTCATCATGATCTGATTTATTTGCGATTACCGAATCGGGCCTTAATGAAGCGATTCAGAACGCGGAATTTGTGCTTCCTGGCTATCAGATACTACGATGCGATCGGGCGGATGGTCGCAAGCAAGGAGGTGTATTTTTAGTGGCCACACCGAGGTACGAGTTGCGACGAGTGCCGGTGCCAGGTAACATTGAAATAGATAGTCAGAAGTTTGAACTGATGTGTGCGGCTGTTTATATGCAAAACTGTTTTATATTGACTTGTTGTGTCGTCTATATTCCGCCAGGGGCTGCTGACAATGAATATTTATCGATGTTTAGTATATTAGAAAAAATATGTGTCAAATACACCAGTAATTTAATTATATTAGGGGACTTTAATATGTACTCGTGTAACAACAACATTTCTAACTATTACGAATATTTCATGGCCTTCTGTGAATTTACTCAGTGCAACGCGGTACCTAATTGTAACGATAGGCAGTTGGACCTCGTGTTGAGTGCGTGGTGGCGTGTCGGTGAGCGCGGCAGACGAAGGCCTGCAGCCCGTAGATGCGTACCATCCTCCGCTGGCCGTGAGCATCGAGCGCGGCTCGCGTCCGCCCCCCGCGCCGCGTACGTCTCCAGCATCGCCGCAATCGCGACAAACTCATAAATGTTGGAATTTTAATAAAGCGGACTTCAATCAAATGTATAGTTTGGTAGCTAAAATAGATTGGAGTAAGATTTACGGTTCCTGCGATCCAGATTTGGTTTTAGATTTATTTTATAATAAGATATATGACGTTTTCGACAAGTGCGTTCCCCCAAAAAAGAAACATACTAATCCATTAAATAATAGACACGTTTATCCAGTTTGGTATACATCGGAAATTATTAGAGACATAAAAGTTAAATATTTATTTCATAAAAAATATAAATCAAGTAAATCACGCAGTGATTATGTGGAATTCTCACGATACAGGGCGAGAGTGAAAACCGAGACTGCTCGAGCACATGATCAGTACCGCAATCGCATGCAAGAGCACCTGGCGAAGGATCCGCGAGCGTTTTGGGGGTATATTAGGTCTAGGAAAGGCGATTCGAATCAGCGGAAGTTAATTAAAGACGGGCGGGTATGTGCCAATGAGTTCGCTCGGTTTTTTCAGTCGGTATACAATCCGGAACATCCCGAACTGAGTATGGCTGCAGCTAGTGCGGGCGAGGCGGCGGGCGCGTCGCCGGGCTCGCGTGTGCACCTAGCGAGCGTAGGCTCCGTTGACGTACAGCGCGCACTCGCACGCTTGCTGCCTAAGCGCTCAGCAGGGCCCGATGGTATTCCGGCGTACATATTTAGGGATTGCCGTGCGGTGTTGGTTAAGCCGTTGCTACACTTGTTTAACGTCTGTATCAAGACCGCGTCTTTTCCTGAGCGCTGGAAACTTACTCGGGTAGTACCCGTGCCAAAAGGTAGTAGAGGTTCAGCACCTTGCGATTATAGACCTGTAGCGGTATTATGCACTCCAGCTATAGTGTTTGAGTCGACCGTTCACGGTAGCCTGTATCCACAGATTAGCGCTCTGTTGTCCGACGCGAAACACGGTTTCCGTCCTGGGCGGGGGACAACGGGAAACTTACTGGATCTTATGACACAAATAGTACCAACGGTGGATGCGGGTCAGCAGGTAGATGTTGCCTACTTCGATTTCCGGAAGGCTTTTGACACAGTAGATAACGACGTCCTTCTAGCTAAATTGGCTGGTGTAGGCTGTACACCTCATACTTTATCGTTTTTCGCCTGCTATTTACGAGACCGTTGTCAGTACGTCGACTGCAGTGGGCAGCTCTCTGAGCCCTATTTCACGAGATCAGGAGTTAGTCAGGGCAGTAATTTAGGGCCTTTTCTCTTCATTTTAACAGTTAACGACCTGCCGAGAGTAGTCAATAACTCCATACCATTGTTATTTGCTGACGATTTGAAATTAGTTCTTATAATAAAACAGGAAACTGATCATGACCTACTGCAGCGGGATATTAATAGGGTCGTAGAATGGAGTCGTAGTAATAGGTTGTATTTCAATGTGGCCAAATGTTCAGTGTTATCATTTACCCGTGCGCGCGACCCAGATCATTATCAATATTGCATGGATGGAATCCAACTGCAACGTGTCTCAGAGGTTAAGGACTTGGGCGTGCGCTTTACAACAGTTTTAAATTTCCGTAAGCATACCACTGATGTTTGTAAAAAAGCATACCGCAATTTAGGGTTGGTCTTACGGCTAGGAAACCAGTTCACGAACATCGGTGCTCTGAGATCGTTGTACGAAGCGCTTGTAAAAAGTCATTTGGAATGCAATGCTGTCGTCTGGTCGCCACATGAAACCAAGTACAAACTTATGCTAGAACGGATCCAGAACAAATTTGTAAGATTCCTGTACTTAAAGCAGTATGGCGTGTATCCAGGGTATCCACTGATGTATCCTACTCTATTTGTGCTGGGCATGGTAGGCTATTATAAACTGGAAGTAAGAAGGGAAGTAGCTCTCGCCGCATACTTGTTTAAAATTATGCGTGGTAAAATACACAACCCAGGAGTTCTACGCACGGTGGGGTTGTATGTACCTGATCGGCACGTGGGGCGACGGAGGCGACCGCCGCTACTGTGGGTGCCGCCCGCTCGAACCAACCTGTTGCAGCTCGCGCCACTGACGCGCGCCCTGCATACGCTCAATATGGTGTCAAAACAGATTGACTGCTTCAATTGTACTCTGAGTGAATTTACACGGGCCGCAAATTTTATAATTAGTCATAAGTAGATGTTCATAATGATATAATTATTGTAAGTCTCATATTGTAAGCTTTATTAACTATAACTACACTATTGTATTAGGTAAGCCTGTGATGATAGTTGTGTGTGATTCAAATAAATAAATGATTGCAAAACTAGTAAAAGCAGATCCTGTCTTCTGTAAAACCTATGATACAAAGCCATTTCTGCTTAAAATGGTTTTGTTACTTTTGATAAGTGGTTGCACCGTGCCTACAACTACCTACAAAAACCTGGCTTAGTTCGGGCACAACTTGTAGACGGCGCCACTGCGCTTATTGGTACAAAAAAATGACTTAATGAAATAAATGACTTGAAAATGACGTATGATGGCACTCTTTACCCGTATAATTATAGTACTCTTTGGCAGATAGCCCGAGTGCAGCCCCGTCTTCTAAACCGTCATCTCAGAACCGTTCCATACAAGTGTTAAAATGGATGGTTGTCTTATCATCCCAACCATAAACGGTGGCACACTCGTTCACTTTTTTTAACCACACATCAACACGCTGTTTTTTTAGCCCGTATTACATGGCAATATAATTTCATGGCAATATCATTTAAATCATTTCTGATAAACAGTATCCGCTTTTATAACAAGTTGCCAAAGTCGGTTACAGAACTTAGCGATGGAAAGTTCAAAACCCACATCAAACGTGTCCTTATCAAAAAAGCATAGCATAAGATTAAAGACTACGTCGAAGACAAGAAAGTTTGGCAATAATTCCTTCTGCACATGTGGATTCCCTGGTACCTCATAAACGGCATCACTATGTAAATTTCTAAAACTGCTCCCAAATAATGATGTTTAATTTTTATTTGTATTATTAGATATCGACTTTTTACATAACTCTGACATAATATTATCATTATTTGAAATTATATTCCTACAATTTCTAATTAGTTTTTGATTTTAATTTAAATTATTTTATATTTTGTAAATGTGAGAACGTTGTAGGCCTTGTAGATTGTAAATTTATTGACCATAGTCTATTTGTTTAACATATGGTACTTGTTGATAGGCCTACACTGTCCTCCCATACCTATTATATCACTGCAATGGGGATGGCAAGTTAAAGCTAATCTCAGATGGCGCTGCGTGCGGTTGTTCTCAATGGCGTCAGTATGACATTTCTTGAATCGTGTAAACAAACCAAAAAAACAAACATTTGGGCGATTAGTGTAGTTTATTTGTTAACATAGACGCGGCAATGTATTCTACTTGGAGCTTGCTTGAACTTAAAGCCAAGTTAAAGAGAAGAGGGGCGTCTGTTAAAGGAAGAAAAGCTGATTTAGTGGAAAGGTCGGACTCTTGAAAAAAATCTTTTTTGGAGCTGTTTGCATAGACCTAGGTCAACGTAGACCATTAAAATCAATACGCTTACAATGTTTGAACGAATAATATTATAATTAAATAACTTGTAAGTCGTTAATACGTATATTAATTACATATTTTTTAAATTTTATATTGTTGGTGAATACTTTCATGTATTGTATATAAGTTAAAATTATTGAATCAAACTAATTCAGGATTATATTTACAACAGCTTAACTGATGCATAACTTTATTAAAGTAATAGGTAGTTCTTTTTACTTTTAGAGTTAAAGAGAGATGAATAATTGGTTATATTTTTCCAGGTTAGAGCTGTATGACAAAAACTTAGTACACCACAACTCTCTCCAAATCCAACTGAACCCTCTATCATATTTCCACCATTGGCTTGTACCATGACATAAATATTAACTCTAATTTACCTCCTCTTGAAAGACAATGTATTAGATAATTTTGAAACGTAAATAATTATTTTCGGTTTAATTTTATGTGATAGTAGGTAGTTCCTATTTTACTAATACTAAATATTTCTGCCATTTTGCAGTTTCAACAAAAAACAGATGCATCAGGAAAGTAATATGAAGCCAGATTCCTCATATTGATAAGGTCTGCATTTTTAAATGGTCACTTTTATATAAAAGGATTTGTCAAGAAGACAATGAAAAAACTCAACTATCAAATTGACATCAAGATAGATGACCAGGGTGGCATGGCATGTCATGTTCATATCTAAAGATAGGCCTTACTTAAGTGCGTCACCAGATGTCTTACTTTGTGTAGATACAGTTATTGAAATAAAATACCCTTATGTAAGCAGAAACAGGCTTATTAGCCCTGAATCTGTACCTTATATACAGAGTCAAAATGGGGAATTACTGTTAAAACGAACCTGCCTATATGATTTTCAAGTACAAGAACAACTGTACTGCAGTGGCAATAAATTCTGTAATTTATTTATATTGATAAAGATGAGTTGTTCGTAGAAAACATATTATTAAAGTTAGATTATTTTACGATAACTATATAAAGGCTGAAATTATGAATAAATATCTGTATAAAGCTACAATAAAACCACCTATAAGTTATTTATGAGTTTTATTTATGATACACTCTCGGAAATTGCATAACATTATACATTTAAAATATTTTTGAAGCTAAAGGAACATAGTAAGCATTAAGCTCAGTTTTTAAATTCTTATAGGTCTTAGTTAAGCTGTTCAGTAGAAACTCCGCTTACCCCACTCACACCTGTATTTCAAATGATCTGCCATAGGCAGTAATGTTGACAAAACAAATTTAAATTTCCCATAATTTTCTAATCAAGTGTAAAACTTGACAGCTGAAAAAAGAGACAGCATTGTGGCAGTCTGAGTAGAAACTGATGTTTTGCTAATTTGATTGTTAACATTGTCACCACAATCAACAAGAGAAGAAATTTCCAACTCTCTTTCGTATTACATTATATTGTGGATTCTGAGAAATAGAATGATGTGGGTTTTGATTGCTTGATAGATGTTGGAAAAGATTCTTTTGAATGTTTCTCTTAGCATGTCTTTCGTCTCTCGCACGAGCACTGGCTGATATCCTTTTCTGGTTCCATGAAAAGACACTTGGTACTGCTTCTTTCTTTAAAAGTTTGTGTACAGAGGGCAAACCTAAAAACAAGATGAACAATGATAAATATTTAAAGATATAAAGTAATGTTAACAATGTATGTATATAGACACTAGTTTAAATAGAAGATTTATCGTTTATAACACCCACCTGAACTCACACTTTGTTTGGTAATCATTTTCATGAAAATGATCTCGACATAACCTCGTCGTCCTAGTAGGCTCAAAGTTTTTAATCCTAACGGGAGCTATCCACTTAATTCTTTTAATATGATTTATTGGAAATTTGTGTTGGCCTACGTTTTAACACCCAATTACACAACACTTTGTAATTTCTATGTTATTTGTGATCAACTTCTTTATGATGCTATACAATTTGACAGCTAGTTTGGAACAATCGTATACAGCCCCACTTTGACAGTTGCCTTCCCCATTTCAAAACATTGTTAACCCTTTATCCGTGGAGGTACATATTTTTACAGATGCATCAGAAAAGGCATACGGAGCTTGCATATATATTCGTTCTGTAGCTAGTAGCGGCACCGTCCATACACATCTGCTCACGTCCAAGAGTAAGGTTGCACCGATCAAGTCGACCACAATTCCAAGGCTAGAGCTTTGTGGTGCCTTACTAGAAACCAGGTTGTGTATAAAAGTACTAGAATCGTTAACACTTAAACCTGACAAATGCGTATTCTGGTGTGATTCAATGATTGTCTAAGGTTGGCTGTCTGCTTCACCTGGCACGCTTAAGCCGTTTGTAAAGAATCGTGTTTCGGAGATAAGGGAAGGCTTTGGTGCTTACACCTGGCGCTATGTGCCGTCCAAGGACAACCCTGCAGATCTGGTCTCTCGTGGTCTGAGCGCTGACCTTATAGTCAATCTTCCATCTGGTGGTCAGGGCATTCATTCTTACTTACAGATCTCTTTGGCCTTCAATGCCTAACACAGATGGGAACACAATACTACCTGAACTATTACAATCACATTCGAATAACATTAATATCCAATTTAAATTCCAATCATTACCTATCACTAATCCTAATATAGATATACACAATAATTAATTTCAAGCTTTAATTAATTATTCATCTAATTTTTACATTTACAACGTCCATTAGCATACGTATTTCGATTCATTAATCGTTCTAAAGAGAACATAGTCATAGTCTTACTCTTACTAGTTCAGAGCTGTCCTACAGCGCTGATTTTATAGTTCAAAGAGTCCAGAGAGATATATTTCCTGAAGAGTACGAGCTACTTTCATCAAGTATAACATTACCAAACAAAAATCGCCTTAAGAAATTATCACCCTTTATCGAGTCTGGTATTATACGAGTCGGAGGCAGATTAGATAATTCATGCTACGATTATCATTATCTTACCTTATCATTATCTGCAGCAAACATCATTTAGCTAAACTTATTTTTAACACGTATCACTTACGCCTATTCCATGCCGGTCCACAGCTACTCTTAGCCACAATCAGACATGAGTACTGGCCATTGGGTGGTAGAAACCTTGCCAAATTCACTGTTCAACAAACTGGTCGTAAAGTGTCAGCGATTCAACTATGGAGCAGTTCCACCCGTCATGGGTAACTTGCCAAAAGAATACTCACGCGCTCCGCCTCCTCCTTCGAGAGCATTACTGCTTCGCAGAACGAGGTGACGGCTTTCCATTCCCTCTCGCTCCGTACCATGGCCTGGACCAGGGCTGGACGCGAGAGATCGCCGCCGCCGATCGCCTCCGCGAGGACACTGCGGTGCTCCGCCCAAGCTGGGCAGACCTCCACCGTGTCCTCCGGGCGATCCACACAATGGTGACACCCGGGCGTTTCCTCCCGCCTTATACGAAACAGGAACCTCCCGAAACAACCGTGTCCGGTGAGGACCTGTGTCAGGCGGAAGGTGAGGACGCCGTGGCGCCTCTCCAACCACTCCTCAAAGAGGGGACTTACCGCCGCTATTGTGGCGTGCCCAGCACCCTCCATGACGCCATGAGATCCCGCCGGAGCTCTGTCCGCTGTACCGTGATTTCTCGCGGCAGCGGAGTTACACCCCGGCGTTTTGCCTCCTCGCGCCACTCCCATACGTGCGCGAGCGCTTTTGCCTCCAGATCCCATGGCGGCAATCCGGCAAGGAGGCTCGCCGCCTCGCAGGAGACCGTGCGGTATCCCCGGACCAGCCGGACGGCCATGACCCTTTGGGACGCGTTCAACCGGCGGGCTGGTCGTCGCCTCAAAGAAGGCGCCCACACCGGTGCCCCGTAAAGTGCCATGGACCGCACGACCCCCGCGTAGAGCCTCCGGCAGGAGGCGTTTGGACCCCCTAGATTGGGCAGGAGGCGCTTCAAGGCAGCCCCAGCCCGCTCCAGTCTGGGAGCCAAACGTTGGAAATGCTCCACGAAGTTCCACCGGCTGTCGAGGACGAGTCCAAGGTACTTCATCGTCGACTCGACGCCGATGTGAACCCCTCCCGCCGTTAACTGGGAACTCGATTGTGGCGCGTTCCAAGGACCCGAGTGTCCCTAGCTCGGCCGCCGCCTGGTGCGACCTCCCCTGTGCCAGGATCAGCGTGTCGTCAGCGTAGCAAACCACGCTGATGCCACTAGGGAGATCAGCGCGCAGCACCCAGTCGTAACCGATATCCCACAGAAGCGGCCCCAAGACCGATCCCTGTGGGACACCGCACGACATCACGACTTTCCTCGGTGACCGGGGTATATGACGGCCCTGTCCGTCAACTAGGCCTCGACCACGCGACAGAGGTAGCTCGGCATCCGGTGATAACGAAGAGGTGTCTACGTGTCTGATTCAGGTTGAGGCAATATTAAACTCTCGTCCTCTCACTCCTCTTTCCACTCATCCATCAGACCACTTTAACTCCTGCTCATTTCCTTATTGGGAAATCTCTCACATCCCTGCCGCATCCGCAAGTCATCAACCAGAACATATCCAGCCTAAAACGTTTCCAGCGTATTGAGCACCTGAAGCAACAGTTCTGGAATAGATTCACAACACCATCTGTCCTCTTCCAGTGTAACCATTGAAGACAAGTCTTCAACGCCGGGAGCATGATTAGAATCCGACGCGCCGGGCGACTGCGCGGGGGGGGGGGCACGAGCAGCGAGCAGCGGGCGCTCAACGGGACGACACTGCGTCATCGTCCACGCTACTGAGCGATTCTTCGAGTGGAGGATCAACCCCAGAGGTCACTCGACGTGGGCAGCACCACGCAGAGATGCACGACCGCGTGTAGGCACGTGGTTCGCTCAGGCAGGGCCTCAACACGTGGCGGGCGTGGGGTCTCGGCACCCACGAGCCACGTGGATGGCAGTAGCGGCCGCGTGGGTAGTCCGCGTGACTGGCGTCTCTCCAGCAGTAGGGCGGAGGCAGCGATGACGTCAATCAGCGGTAGGCAGGATGTGTAGCCTAATACTGCAACCCTGGAATCAGCGCAAGGCGGGTGCTCCCGTAAGCGTTGTGCCAGAACTGCAAGCCTCCGTCAATGTGTGCGTCTCCCAGCCGTAAGCTCAAAGCAAGGTGGATGGAGGAAGACTCACCCATCGCGGCGGCTCACAATACTAGGTTATGCCGTGCACATGCCGCGGGCATTCTCGGAGGTCCCTCGCCGCGTGGGCAGGCGATTTAAGCGAACAGCAAGGCACAGCGCGGCGAGACAAGCATAGCGAAGAATGCGAGAAGCATGCGCACGCATTCACAGAGATGTGCAGTAATGGTGACAGGTGATGTGGCAGAAGCTACTCGTACTATCGGTAAATAGCTTTCTCGACATTCATAGTGGGGCTGCCGAGAACAATTACAATAGCTGCCAGACCGCGCAGACAGAAATACATAGATAATGCGATCTGACAGGACACAAATAAGAGTATAGGCAATCACACTGAGCACTTACCCGTTTATCTCGGGGTTATGTTAACTTACTCTTTGATGCGAAGGAAAGAGGACGTTAGGCGTCCAGCAGGGATATTTATAGCGCAATCCATACCACGACACCGAGTGACGTGGTGGGAATTTGAAAGATTTAGGGATGGCACTCTCGTAAACCGTAACTAGAGACGTGCGTTTTAGTTGATCTTGAAGAAATCGACTACGATGCTACACTTCATGGGCGAATCCGACTCGTACTTGGCCGCTTTTTACTTTTAAACCAAGTGAATTGTCACCATTTATTTGAACTTGCTGTTGTCTATCATTTGAATAAGATTTTACTAAACTGAGCGCAAGTTTTCCAAGTCCATAATGCTCAAGTTTCAAGAGCAAGGTTTCGTGATCGATGCAATAAAATTACCTTGGACCTCTCCAAGGCAATTTCATTGCATTCACAAAAGATTCCTATGGCATCTTGGGCCTCTTGCGATTCGGGAATATCGGCTCATGCCGCCTGAACTTAGACCACGCTTACCTCGTTTGCCAATGGATATCAAAAATAGGGCGCTGGTGGAGGTCCTGGATTCACAGTTATCAAACTATTTTGATGACTGCGAAGACCTCAGCGATACTTATTCGATTCTGCACTGCGCGGCTGTAGCAGCATGTCGTGTACATGTTGACTCTAGAGCTACACGTCCGAAACCAACCGTACCAGCTTGGCAGTGCAGAATTGAACGCCGTATTGGTGGGCCCAGAGCGCTCATCGGCAAACTAATCTGGTTCCAAGAGTGATGCGCTTTGTGAGGCGAGCGTTCTCAGGGACTGATATTAGCCCTCAGAACTATCAGTCCTGCGTTACAGAGCGCATCGACTTCCTGAAGCAGAAAGTGTATGCATGGGCTAACCGTATTCGTAGGTACAAGCGGTGAGTTGAACGATACACTCAGAATCGCACCTTCCAGAGCGATTAAAGGTAAGTTTTAGGTGTTGGAAGCGACCGAACCAAGGTGTGGCTGACACATGCTTGCCAGATGATGATGCCATGTGTTCTTTCTGGCGCAGTATCTGTTCGGTGCCTGTCAGTCACACCGAAGGTGATTGGGCTCGGGATGTCGAGCGAGCCTGGGATGTTGAACGAGCCTGCGATCCAATATCAGAAATAGGGGCTATTACCATCTGCTCCAAAGATGTAACTCGTGCAGTCCTTCCGTTGCCTAACTGGAAGTCTCCAGGGACGGACGGGCTGCAAAACTTTTGGATCAAATAGTTTACAAGTTCGCAAGCTCGCTTGGCGGCCCAGTACCAGACTACTTTGGAGTTTGGTTCGCTACCACAGTTCCTAACATCAGGAGTTACCCACCTGCTCCATAAATCAGATAGTACCGCGGAACCCAAAAATTATAGGCCGATCACGTGTTTACCGACGGTCTATGAAATGCTTACATCCATTTTGAGAGCTAAAATTAACAAACTGATAGACACCAACTCCATCATGTCTGCCTCTCAAATGGATGTAGGAACGGGTCCCGTGATACTAAGGAGCTACTCCTCATTGATATGGCCATTAGTTAACAGGTTCGTCGTTCCTGAAAGGATTTGTCGACATGTTGGATAGATTGCAAGAAGGCATATGACTCGGTGCCACATACGTGGCTCATGAGGGTGCTGGAGTTGTATAAAGTGGATGCATCTCTGCGCACCTTCTGGATGTCATGTATGGGGCGATGGAGGACGTTCCTTCGCTATCCAGGATTTCGGAATATCCAGAGGAATGACGAGCCGATAAGGATCTAGCGAGGCATATTTCAGGTCGATAGTTTGAGCCCGCTTTGGTTCTGCTTAGCCTTGAATCCTCTAAGTACACTGCTGGAGGATTCAGGTCTAGGCTATCGGCTGAGGAGAGGTGGTGAGGTTATATCTCACCTTCTGTACATGGATGATCTTAAACTCTTTGCCCCCAACAATTTGCAACTAATGGAGCTACTACTCGTAAAAGTAACTGAAACTTTCAGTAGCGCCTTCGGATGGAATTTGGTGTGGACAAATGTGGGCTCATGCATGTAAAGCGAGGAGAGATTGTGGAATCCGTGGTAACCCAACTTCCGAATTCCATAAACTTTAGTGCCCTCTCCGCATCCGAAACCTATAAGTATTTGGGTATGCCGGAAGCGTTGGGCATCAATGGTACTGTTATGAAGCAATCGTTGGAGGAGCGCTTCTTTGGCCGCCTGAAGAAAGTGTTAAATAGTCTTTTGTCAGGCGGAAACAAGGTGCGCGCCTTTAACGGTTGGGTCATGCCGGTTTTGATGTACTCTTTCGGCATACTCAATTGGACTCAGACCGAACTCGACGCCCTGGATAGGAGGGCATGTACACTGCTGACTGCAAACCGATGCATCGCCCACGGTCGGTAATGAGACTGTATATCCCGCGAAAGTGTGGAGGTTGAGGCTTTTTAAACGCCAAGACCCTCCACAATCGCGAGATATGCAGTCTCAGGGAATATTTCCTAGAAGCCGTCGTTGGGATGCATCGTGATGTGGTGGCGGTGGACAAGGGCCTCAACCCACTCTCCTTGGCTAAAGAGAACTGGCGCAAACCTGTAGTGCTTGACACTAATGATCGCATGAAAGTATGGTAGAGTAAGGAGCTTCCGGACGCTTTTTCCGGGCCCTACATCTTCTAGCGTCCGTAGCCTGGCTGTGTTTCGGTTACCTCTTTGAAGAAACCAAAGGTTTTGTCTGTGCAATTAAGGACGATGTTATGATGACGAACAATTACCGGAGATTTATTGTGAAAGAGTGCACGGTTGACAGCCGGGCATGTCACCGTCCGGGGGAATCACACACACATTACCTCCGGGTGTTCTCGTCTAGCTAACGAAGAGTACTTGCATAGACACAACCTTGGAGCCAGGATTATCCATCAGCAACTTGCTCTGAAATACAGCCTTGTGGAATCGGAAGTCCCATACTACAAGTATGTGCCCGCTCCCAGTACTCGAAAATGGAAATATCACATTGTACTGGGATCGATACATCATCGCTGGCAGGACCATTGTTGCCAATAAGCCTGATAAATGCTGGTGGATCGAGTAGAGAGGCCCACAATGATTGTTAATAAAAAATCACATAAATAGTTAAATAATAATACACCACGTAATATTTGACTTCTTATAAAAAATAAATAATAGGCATGTAACAAGCATAAATAAACGTAAATACCCAACAAATTGTTTCAAAAAATTCAAAATAAAATATAATGTAAGGTTTCAAAGAAACAAAAACAGCCGCACATTGATACGAACTCAGATCTCATTGAACGTGAATTCATTATTAGGCCAAACGGTTACCAGCACATGTTAAAATTACGCGAATTTTAGCAATGCCATAAACTGGCCAGATCAAGCGCATGATGCGTGTCCAACAAAAGCGACGCAACTATATTTTTGTTTCGTGCAGTGCGATGCGAGTACGCGACGATACATATGTGTTCCGTGCAAAACTGCGATCTTTGTGGTGTGTGGCGTTAGAACACATACAGTCGTACCGCGAGTTCACAGCAATATGACTCATAACGTGCCTATGCACTTTTGAGTGCGTACATAAGCGCAAATGGAATGGGGCATGTCTTGAATTGGGGAATTGTCCAAAAAATGTTGTTCAATATCGGAAGTACTTTTCCCGCTTATTATCTGAGCACATATCTTGCGTCGAAAACAAACGAATTCACTAATTTTGAACTTTTTTCAACAAATTCACAGTTAGTGAGGGAAGGTATACGGACACTTTGACGAACACTCTGAAAACCCGAGTATTTATTGGACCCTAGTTTCAGTAACTTGTGCAAAACCAATGAGAAAATTGCAAACTGTTCTCACAGGAATGCTGTAACCAATCTGATTATAATTACCACAACATACAAGAACTGTGCAGTATTATTTTTATCTAACGTGTGGTTAAAATAACCACCGCAAAAATAAATCTTATTTGAAAATGTTTTTCGGTCGACATTTTTGCTTCTAGCTCGAAACGGCGCAGTTATGACGCAGCTTTTATTTACTTGTACTACTGAATAGTTAGGGAATCTAAAAATGTCATTAATTAATGTATTCGCAATGACGTTTGCCACAGGCTTCGGAACACCCGCTCGAGTTCTTGTCGGACCTACTTTGGTCTCCTGAGGGACAGGAGACCAAAGTAGGTTTTGACAGCACGCGGTGCCACCATTACGCGCAGCTCCTTTTCTCCTCACTGGCTGGTGGTGCCATTCGAAGACCCGACAAATTAAAGTTTGTCAGGTCCTCGAATGACCGAGAACGTGATGAGCCTCCTTGGCTCTGAAGGCAATCGTGCCCCCCCTCCCCCCCCAAGAATACGTTTACGGGCTTGACCTTCCCGAAGGGAACGTGGCGGATTCGCCGGCTGCTGAGCAACCAGTACCGCTCTGAGGTAGTTGATTTGCGAGTGTCGCGAGCCGTGCTTCGGGGAGCACTGGGCGGATCGCCTCGATGGTGCTGAGGCCGGCGGTAGGGCGTGACAGCCTCACCCGCCATTCCGCCACCAGGACCTCGCGGAGCTGCAACCTACGCTGCTCGACATGTTGCTGCATCGGTCGCTCGCCCCACTCTCGCGTTGCCTTGACGCGAGCACCTTCGCCTCCAGGTCCCAGGGCGGTGATCCGGCCAGTGCACAACCCGCCTCGAAGGAGATCATGCGATACCCCCGAAAGACTCTGACGGCCATCGCCCGCTGCGGCTTGCGTAGGACAGCTATGCTGCCGGCCGTCAGGTCAGACGCCCAGATTGGCGCTCCGTAGAGCGCCATGGATCGCACGATCCCCATATAGAGCCGCCTACAGGCGGCGCTCAGGCCCCCCAGATTGGGAAGCAGCGTTGCCAGCGCCCCGGCCGCGCCCAACAACTTGGGCGCCAGCCGCTGGAAGTGGGGTCCGAAGTCCCACCGGCTGTCGAGCACCAATCCCAGATATTTCATGATGGGCTCGACATCGATCTGGACCCCCCCGACCACAATGTGTGATCCGGCCGGCGGCGCCCGCCGGGGGCCATGAAACACCATGGCCTCCGACTTGTTGAGGGCCACCTCCAGGCCGAGGCGCCGTATGCGGCTCACCGTGAGTGAGACCGCCGCCGTCGCGAGCAACGCTGCCTCCCTGTGCGAAGTCCCCCGGGACGTGACCAGCGTGTCGTCCGCGTTACACGTCAAGCCTGCACCCGGCGGGAGCTCGCCCCTCAGCACCCGGTCGTACCCGATGTTCCACAGGAGCGGTCCCACGACCGATCCCTGTGGAACACCGCACGACACCTGGCGCTGGTTTCCGCCATCGCGTCCCATGTAGGTGACACACCTCCCGGCTAAGAAAGCCCCCACGATGCGGCGGAGGTAGAGAGGCACGCGGTGGTACCGCAGTGCCTCCCGTATGCAGCTCCAGGGCAGGGTGTTGAAGGCGTTGGAGATGTCCAAGGACACCGCCACCACCACCCCGCCCCGGGACACTGTTTCCTCCGCCAGGACTCTCACCCTCGACACAGCGTGGATGGTAGAGCGCCCATGCCGAAAGCCGAACTGGCTCTCGGCGGGCTGCGAGTATGCGCTCGAACAGCTTGCCCACCTCGTCGAGCAGCACTATGGGTCGGTACGCAGACGGCGAGTCGGCAGGGCGCCCCGCCTTCCTGAGCAGGACCAGACGTCCAATCTTCCACAGACTGGGAAACTTCATACGGGTGCCCCCATGGATCCCCGTCCAGAGTCTCCAACATCCTCTCCCGAGATCGCGTCCTCGCCTCGTCGATGGCCAGCCACAGAGTCTGCTTTGCCGTGCGGTACACCTCGTACAGCGCGGCCTCCTCCTCGGGTACCCGACGACGTCTCCTCCGGTAACGGGTGAACCGGCGTCTCACCACCACGCATGCGACGCGCAGCTGCGCGATCTCGGCGGACCACCAGTACACCTGGCGCCTTGCACCCTGTGCGTGGGCGCCGGGCATGGACGCGTCGCATATCTGCGTCATTGCCCCGCGGAACCACAGCGCCTCCAGCTCGAAGTCATTAGGTCCAATCGTTGCCGACCCCCGGAACCAGGCCTGAGCAATGGCTGCCTCCTCGAGAAGCTCCCTGTCGATGCGCTTACGCGCCCAGCGCGGGCCGTCCGAACGCGGGACTGATGTTCTGCGGCAGCCAGCGGTCTGGGCGGAGACGTTGAATCGGATATATCGGTGATCCGACAACGTCTCCACCTCCGCGGCGACACGCCAGTCGCGGACACGGCTCGCGACAGCAGGGCTTGCGAACGACACGTCCACTATGGACCCGCCCCGCTGCCGCACGCACGTGTAGACCGAGCCCCGGTTCAGGACGACCAGGCCAGTTGTGATCTGGGCGATCACAACTGGCCTGGTCGTCCTGAACCGGGGCTCCCACCTCCTCCAATGCCTCACCCTTAGCATCGGTCACCGGCGATCCCCACGCCGCAGACTTGGCACCGAGCAACAGCACCGGGCGAGGATGGAGCTGGCCCACGACGGCACCCAACTCGACAAGGAACCTCTCGATGTCGGCGAGACTCCTGTTGGGCGAAAAATACGCCCCAACGACGCCAACGCCATCTGCGAGGGCGGCTAGCCAGCCGTGCCCCCGAGACGGGCTGACGAGAGCCCCGCCAATGATGGCCACCAAACCGTCCAGATCTCCCACCCAGTTATCCCTGGGCGGGACCCAGTACGCATCGACCACTCTGCCATGCTCTGGAGCAAGAGATCCTGAGCTCTGGCAGAGTGGTTGATGTTGCCCTGGAGGAGACGGAACAGCGCCATTTATGCGCAGTCCATCCCCCCCTCTGTACCGTTCTTAGGCCGGGAGTCGGCCGAAGAGGAGCCCTTCTGGCCCCTTCCCCTCCTTCTGTTGGCGGGCACGCCACAGGCTTTCGCCCCCCATTTGTGCCCGGCGGGCCTCCCTGCAGCCTCTGCGGTCCGTTTCGGCGGTGCACCGGCCGGCACCTGACAATCCCGACGTCCAGGCACCGGTACCACCGCAGGGACCTGGGCTGCAGCAGTTTGACTCTCGCTGCAACCCATCCCACCAACAGACGCCCAGCGTCGGCCACCTTGTTCGCCGCAGCCACCGGGTACCTCACCCAAATCGAGCCGAGCCCGGAGGCGTCGGCGCTGATTTCGCCCGCGCGCACGTCGTCGGGCGGGCATCCACCGACACGGGCGATGGCCTCCACGACCTCGCCGGAGGTGGTCGCCGGAGGTGGTGCGGGCGAAGCCCCTGTGGGCTTCCTGGGCCCCTGCGTGGGCTTTTTGCCCCCCAACGCGGAGTTCGTCCCGGCGGCGGCCTCCTCCGCTCTCCTCCTATCCGCCGCAAGCGGGGGTCGGAGGGTCGCGTCTGGTGGGAGTCACGACTCCAGCGCCTCCATCCGGGCGTTAATCATCCCGCCGCATTGCATCATGCAGATGCGGGCGATCTTTTCGATCTCCTCATGCGCAGGCGACGACTGAACCGCCGGCGGAATCGAGACGGGAGTGACGCTGGGGGCGGCGGGAGCCGCCCTCTGGGCAGCAAACTGCCGCTCGAGCTCCTCGAGCTTTGATCGGAGACGGCGATTCTCCTCCCAGAGCCTCGCCGTCTCCTCCGTGCTGGTACGGTTCACGAGGAGCTTGACCGCCTCCTTGATGTCGCCCACCGCCTCCTTTAAGGCACGAATGTACGTCCCCCTCAGGTTGCCTGACTTGGTGGCAACCGTCATGACGACATCGACGCTGTCCAGAACCTGGCTACTGAGCGCCACCCCGGTAACGGTCCCTCCGGCTGCCATCCGGGCAGCGCGTCGCTCCTTGTTCCGACTGGCCATTTCTGCCACCACGTCGGCTGCGGCAGCCTTCCGCTGCGGCCTCTTGGCAGCGTTTGCCTCCGCCCTGTTGAAGCATAGGCCTAAGCCTATGCTCACGAGGTCCTCCCTCCCCAGTTCGGCGTCGCTCCCCGCGCTCTCCGACGGAGCTGGCGAAGGAGCCGGTGATGGAGCCGGCGATGAAGCCTGCGATGGGACCGGCGTAGCAGGGCGCGTGAAGCGGCCCGATGGGTCACGCCCCGGCTTTGCAGCCGCACGACCCCGACCACTCGTCACCTTGGGCGCCTTTGGTGCCGGCAGGATTTCTTCCTCCGTCTGCCGCCTCTTGAGCAGCGCCTTGCCGCGCCTGCTCAGGTCCAGATCGGACCTACTGTGGTCCCCGGAGGGACCGGAGCCTCCTCGGCTCTGGTTGCCATCAAAGGTGGCAAGTGGCTCAATCACCACGCGCCGGAGCTTCGAAAGAAGCTCCGTTTCTCGCTGGTGACCGGCGGCAGCCCCTCGAGGGCCCGCCAAACCATGGTTTAGCGGGTCCCCGAATGACTGCGACCGGGTTCCTCCTCTCCCGAGACAGTTGTTGCCCCTCCAGAATACGAGAGGCATGACGCATCCGAAACCGGATGCGTGGCGGATTCTGCTAAGCAGTCGGTACCGCCCTGGGGTAAAATATTTTTAAGGTTTTCTTCCTCTCCTCCCACAAGACCACGCCCACACAACTCACCCTCTGAAAGCAGAGGGGGGGTGGGCGTACGACCTACTCCAACGACGGACTAGCCGTCCCTTCCCTAGCCCGGTTCCCTTCCACGACCATCAAAGATGATCGGGGAATGATTGGCTTCTCGGTTGTGTGCGTCCCTCATCCAGGTGCCACCCGCGACTTTGGTCAGTCTTAAACAAAAGTAATTGTACTTTTGTTTGAATTCGAAAAAAAAATTTTTTACGTTTTCCAGATTCGACCTCAACCTCGTGCATGATGAGCGGTAGTGCCTTAAAAACTGGGTCCCCTCGAATATAAAAACAAAACAAATAAGTAGGTATTAAAATAACTTGAATAAGGCAAAGGTGAAATAACAATGCTAATTAACACACTGGCATTTAAATATTACATATTAAAATGCCAGTGTGTTAATTAGCACTGTGTTTTTATTACAATATATTACATCAATGAAATCAAAAACATTGTGTTGTGGTATGTAAGTACCTACACCAAGGGGGAAGCGCCCGTTAGCCCGTGAAATCATCAATACAACCCTCTAAATTCATGTAAAGCTAATTTCCAAAAAAAAAAAAACAACCAACAGGATAATATGAACATAGAGGGTTTTATCGATGATTTTAATTACGGTCGCGAATCATTCTTCTGTCTTATCTTGTTCAACATACAACCTAACAATGAAATGCAAATTGTAAGAAAAAGAGAATTTGGGTTTTGCGGGTAAGCTGGCGCTTCCCCTTAAACAGAACGCCACCCTTGACGGTTATTATTCCGTAGAAAATACATAGAAACCAGAATCTGATACCAACCGAAATAATATCTTTATTTGCATAATATCAGGTATCGGAGCTAAATTTATAGTTGTACCGAAAACAATTTGAATCATTTGATGTCGAGAGGTACAACCAGAATGAACTTCACTAACAAAGTGGTGCTAGTAACTGGCGCAAGTGCTGGTATAGGCGAGTCCACAGCTATCCTGTTCGCTAAACTTGGCGCGAAGCTTTCACTGGTGGGAAGGAATGAAGTCAACTTGCGAGCAGTCTCGGACAAGTGCGAGAAGCAGAAGGGCGTGAAGCCGCTGGCGATCGTCGCGGATCTGGGCACTGACGAGGGCGTCGAGAAGACGGCCAGGGAGACGCTGGATCATTTTGGAAGGTACTATCAAAAAAAAGTACAGCGTTGTGATAAAAGTTGTTTGTAATTAACTAACGCTTAATCCCGATATAACTATATATCCGAATAGACCACATGGCATAGTCCCACGACACCTACGAGAATTAAACATTCATCCGATCTAGAAGCCAGAGATCTGCAGATCTCTCATATCCTCTCGTGTATACGTCAATGCTCTCTCCTAACAGGCTTGACGTCCTAGTGAACAATGCAGCAGTGGGTGCGAGGACTACCATCCAGCTAGCGACGATGGAAACCTTCGATCAGGTGTTTAACGTCAACATCCGAGGGGTGTACAACCTGACCCGCCTGCTGGTGCCGGCGCTCATAGAGTCTAAGGGGAACATCGTCAACGTATCCAGTATCATGGCGACTATGGTCACAACCGGGAACCTGCCCTACAGTCTGTCGAAGGTAGGTTTTACCTTACATTTCTTTTTAACCTTTGATTTCTCTTCTGAGACCCTCAACTGTAGCTGGTTTGTAATGGAGATCAACTTTGACTTTTTATCATCATCATCCCGTTGGGCCCAATTTGGTTCGTCGTTTTTTCAATACATCTCTTTCAGATCAGCCCTCAATTCTGTGTTCACTTCCTGCCTACTTTCTTAGCCATCATCATCCAATCAGCCATTTTTTCTGGGTTAAGATATATTATTCTTTAATGTCTGTCAGGCTGCACTCGACCACTTCAGTCGTCTGATTGCGTACGAGCTGGCTCCTAAAGGAGTTCGCGTTAATGTCATCAGCCCAGGCATTACCGTGAGTAATTTATTGTTTATTTTTTTTCTGCCCCGTTTGGTCGCAAACGCTACTGCTGAGAGCTAAGAGGGTTTTTCTATCTAGAATTTCTCAGAAGCAGCCCGGAGTCTGGATTTGTGACCGGTTGATAGCAATAGGCTCCCCCCTATTACATGAGACTTAAGCATAACTGGCAAAATGTGGGTGTACTATAGGTACAACTCTGTTAACCCTTCTGGGATTACAGGCGTGATGTTATGTATGTATTTTATCTGAGCCAGTGTCAGATGGATCCATCGCTAAATCACTGTTACCATCATTTTAGATAAGCACCTTCGTCCAACGCCTTACTGGCTACTCAGACGAGGAGTACCGCGCGTGGCTCAAGACGGCTGAAGCCACCATACCCATGGGCAGCGCCACGACTGGGGCGGACTGCGCTAACCTGATCGTGCAACTGGCAAGTGATGAAGTCAGTAGGGTCGTCACCGGAGCCATCGTTCCCGTGGACGGTGCCCTACAGTTCGCCGGCTCAGGGAACAGTGAGATTTTGAAAAAACAAATTAAGTGAAGTTGTGGCGGCACAAACAACAAAGACACTTATTAGTCGCATGAAGGTTGTACTATTACCAAGCGCGCGTGGACCAAACCGAAATCAAAAAGTAAATAGTCTGTTGAAAGGAATTTTGTCTAGAAATGATTGCTCATAAATTGAACTCTGCGCTTCTCTGGAGTGATAGATCTTTGAACTTATTATTATGCTCACCACATGTGAGCCTTACGAGTTACGAAATGGACATAAAATTGCATAATTCTGTGCTCATAATTATTCAATTTTATGTCTATCATGAATATGTAGCGTTTCACGTCTGGCATTCTAGCCGACCACACGTGTTTGTTTTGTAGATATATAATAAATACTTGTAACAGCCACTTTAACGTCTAGGTGACTAATTGAGTGGATAATAATACTTGTTTGATGATTCTATGTTTGAACTTTTAAAAGCATCATCAATAAGATAATTATCATAACATTTGCTTACGTAATCTGGTGTTTTTTTTCGTTAACTTAATGCCGGGTGGAACCAGTCTGTACAACATTTAAATGACTTTGAGTATATATTAAAGAGTTCTCTATTAAAGAGTTTTGATCAGTCAGAAAGCGGCAACCTAATAATAATCTTGTTATTCCGGTACTACGGTAACACTTGACGATCATTAGGTAGCCTAGGTACAGTCGACCGCACGTCAGTGGTAACACCTTGACCTGAAGTCAGCCATATCTACTAGTTTTGTTCACATTCGTGCGGCCCACTGTCCATTAAAATCAAGTTAAACTAAAGAACATTATCAATCATATCAACTGCAAATGGTCCAGTAAATAAATGAAGCATTGCAAGTATTGCAGCTTTTATATATCTTAAATTAAATCTGTCAAAATCTAAGTTCAAACAATCACTTCATCTGCTTGGCGAGTAGATTCCCCGGGCTGGCGAACCTCATCCCTCCATCCACCTCGACGACCGTGCCCGTCACCAGCCGGCTGTAGTCACTGGCGAGGTGAGCGACCATGTGCGCGACGTCATCCCCCTCGCAAACCTGCCCCATGGGGATGGCAGAGGCGGCGGATGACAGCCACGCCTGGTACTCATCCTCCGAGTAGCCAGTCATCCGTTTTACTATCGTGGACACCTGGGAGGTTTAAAGATAGATAGTTCAGGATCAAGTAAATTCTGCTTCCTTGAGGTGAGTTTACGCCTTGACGACTGATCTCAAGATAAAAAATAAAATAAAATAAACTTTATCCGATTGATTGCTTGTAAATATGACTTACAGTAACTCCAGGACTAACAGCATTAACCCTGACTCCCTTCGGAGCCAGCTCGAGAGACACCAGGCGGGTGAAGTGGTCCAGCGCAGCCTTTAGCACGGGAAACAATGTCCATGTCGATAGATAAGGAACAAATTGATATGAATTAGTAAAGAATGTCATAAGTATTATATCTATATTTATACTAATAATAAAGTTGAAGAGTTTGTTTGTTTTTTTGAACGCGCTAATCTCTGGAACTAACTGTCGGATTTAAGAAATTCTTTCTGCATTTCACAGTCCAATACTTGAGGAAGTCTATTTAACATTTCGCTAAGACCCTTAGGAACCAAATACAAAGAAGAACAAGTCGGAAAGAACGCTAAGCGAAAATGAAGAAATAGCGGGCGACGGTTACTAGATTTCCACGCGGACGAAGTTGCGGCCGTTTGTTCATAATTATTTTGTCGAATATCGTACCAGAGCGTCGTTCGTATATATTTACTTTGCGATTGGCGGCTGAAAAGTCTCCAATGTAAATGTACCAATGTGACTATTTTATGCTATATTATATCCAATTTTAACCCTAAGTCCAATTTAATGATTCAGGTGAAAAGAAGGAACTGACGAGAAGCCTCAAGCTGGTATAACATTCATCACCTTAGCCATGCCATACGGCAAGCTGCCAACCGCGACGACGGTGGCCGAAATACTGGACACATTGACGATATTCCCCTTAGTCTCGACCAGCGCAGGTACCAGCAGCCTGGTGAGGTTGTACACACCCCTCACGTCGACCCTGAACACCTCGTCGAAGGTCGCCATGTCAGTCAGCTGGATGCATGTCCTCGCACTAATGCCTGCGTTGTTGACGAGGACATCCAGTCTAGAACGAGAAGAAATTGTGATAGAGCAACGGTCAATTTTAATAAAAATGTTTATATAAACGTATGACATAATGTTTATAAGTAACGGTATCAGTTGTTGTGAAACAATGCGTAAATATAAAAATAACCTTATCTAAGGGGTAGTCTGGTTCGTTTGTTTTGTGTAGGTAACACACTTTGCTATGACAAGAAAAAACCCTAACTAATAATTTTGTGACAACTTGTATAGGGGAATGCCCACCGTCCATAGACACTTTGGCCTAGAGTGCACACATTTTAAACTGTATAGATAGGATAGTATGCAATTTCAACAATAAACTGGTCAAGGAAATAGTTTTAAAAAGGCAAGTAAGGGTTTTTGAGATAAAATTGTTTTTAATCTTGAATAACGTAATTGTTTTACAATCATGGGATATACAAGTCAGGGTTAAAATAATCGGCGGAATCCATTAAATAAGCTTGTTCAATAAACAAAAAAGAAAATAAACTCAGTAAGGCAAATGCAAACAATGAAAGTAGACTTTTGACTATTCTGTAGATTTTTGTGATTTGACACTGGACTGTGTCTTGACTTGACAGCCAGCCGGCGTAACCGCCTCTGCCACACAAACAAAAGAATTAATACATCGATCGAATTTAATTCGAATAACAATCTAAAACAAAATCATAATCACCTCTGAAACCCCACTGAAGTTAATTCGCTGGTACATTTAATATCAAAAGTAAAGAATATAACACAGTATATTTTATAATAGATCGTATAACAAGCATTACGGATGTGATAATAATAATGAAAAGTCCATGAAAACATAATCGATTATTTCGTAAACGAAATTGATAAGCAACACTTATCAATTTCGTTTACGAAATTATCGCAACACTGCTTCTTTATCCACAATCGTGAATGTCATTTTTCTTTTCAGTACTTTTTATTAATGGAAAAATGTTGTAATATAGTTCGGATAAATGAATAACTTGTTTTAAGTAAATAGAAATTACGTTTTTTTTTTATAAACGTAAGTTATTGTGCCTGTTGGGCCAAAAAACGGGCATCCCCCTTTAGAAAGTTTAATTTAACATAATTATTAAACGTTGGAGCAGACCTTTTAAAATGTACCAGCGTCTGCTTGGCCGTCTTCTCGATGCCCTCATCAGTGCCCAGATCTGCGACGATCGCCAACGGCTTCACGCCCTTCTGTTTCTCGCACTTGTCCGCGACTGCTCGCAAGTTGACTTCATTCCTTCCCACCAGTGACAGCTTCGCGCCAAGTTTAGCGAACAGGATAGCTGTGGACTCGCCTATACCAGCACTTGCGCCAGTTACTAGCACCACTTTGTTGTTAAAGTCTACGTTCATGTTTTTATATTTAGCGAGCGTTTAATATGAAACCCCGTAAGCTACTGAACACTTGCGAACAGTACATCGTGTCGCATCACGCCGTAATTGTACCTACTCTATAATCGTAGTAAGATAACATCAAGTTCGTCGACTCGTGGACGTACACGCCGGACAAAAGGTCAGGGCGCCGCACTATGTGGAGGTGCCTAAGAGGGCCTGGCCATAAATACATTTTGTAAAAATCGGCGCAGGTACTCGTATTATACCTCAAACTGTAGCTAAGAAGTTAATCTACTATATTATACATAAATTATGTATGTGGTCGGTACAGGTTTATAAAAAAGATCATCTAAACACGATCATTCCTAAACTATCACAAAACGATCAGAATTTTTATTTTTTCAAGATTATTTTCTAGCCACCTAGCAATGAAAACTATACAAGTATTATACCATTACAGAAAGCTTATACTATGTACTTTTGACTGATATGCATAAAAATGCTATATATATGTAAATATATTTACTAGAAATATTTATCTCGTGACATATCATTTTTGCGTACCTGAAACTTTCAATTAGCGTTTTGACAGTTGCCGAAATTTGCCGAAGGTCTGGAAATTATGTTATTTGATAGGAAATTTAATATTATAATAAAATAAGAAAAGAAAAGTTGCAATTTCGTTGCACAACATATGTTAATCTATTATAGCATAAAACAGTAAAAAATCCTACAAATACGTAGGTGATGCTATTTGACTACTTGCTTATTATAGGTCTTATTTGTGACATTTTATTAATTGCGGTTTACGTTAGGATAATGTATCGAGTGTTTCCCACCATTTTTTAGTTCACATACATAATAAATTATCAATTATACATATCGTAAACCGCATAACCACACAATGATGATTCGTTCTTTCTACCACAATTTTGCACACGTTTCAAATCAATATTTTTATATAAAATAGGGATTCTGAATACTCAATAATTACATACTGTTTTTCGTTCGTCATTGTCGTTACTTAAAGTGTAGTAACCTAACCATCTACCTTCTCGCAACAATGAGTGAATTCAACTGTACCAGACGTGACTTATGTCTTGTTTTAATTGAAAGTGACGGGAATTATGTTGTTGCTTTTATATACGGAATAATTTTACAAACTTTTCCGAGGCAAATATCGCTAAGATTGTAGCAAGTGTGCAAAAAAATCTTATTACAAACTTTCGTCAACGTTACACAAAATCTGGCAGAAATAAGCAAATATTTTTAAACAGGAATAGCGTTTGGTTGGACGTCATATTTACTGTGAATCTGGAAGAACCTACTTGTGAATCCGGACCTTCGACATCGACAGGAAAGCGAGGACGCCCTTCGAAAACCTACGAAGACCGTTCCGAGAACTTACTTACGACTTAGAACACAAAGACGAAAAAACAAGGAGTTGCTTGAAACATGTGGCCTTGATTTTATACTGAATTCATATCTTCAGGGATTGAGATCTCAAGGGGAAACCGAAGAAGCATTCATTGTCGAAATTTTACGAGTATTGCCCATGGAAAAAGAAAGTGATATACGTCAAAATCTCCTAAACGAACCGGCACATTTAACAGCGTACTCTAAAGACGAAGCTCTCAGTATTTTCATCGAGTTGGACCTTAATATGGCACAGTATGAAAACATGAGGACTTACTTAATCGCGAAGAATTGCTTATTATTTCCATCATACAAATCAATTCAGGAAGCTAAAGGAAAGTGCTACCCACCAAGATCAAGCGTAGAAATTAATAATATTAAAGCAAAGGTGAAACTTCAAGATCTGCTGGATCACACTATTGCAAGAATTTTACAAATTGATGGTGTATACAAAGTTGGCAAAACACATTTAATGCTTTATTCTAAATGGGGCTGTGATGGTTCAAGCGGACAAAATGAATACAAGCAAGACTTAGTTGAAAAAAGTGAGTTAATTTCTGACACTAATTTATTTATAGCTTCATTAGTGCCTCTGAAACTTATAAATATTAATACAAATGAAACTGTGTGGGAAAACCCTGTTCC
Organism: Dasypolia templi; assembly: GCA_963555695.1. Classification (NCBI taxonomy): domain Eukaryota; kingdom Metazoa; phylum Arthropoda; class Insecta; order Lepidoptera; family Noctuidae; genus Dasypolia; species Dasypolia templi. The sequence goes on along the minus strand of OY743137.1, from coordinate 1,523,572 downwards.
ATCATCAGTAAGATTTTGTAGGCCCATTTTAATAGAGTTTTCAAAGGAGACACCTGAAAAGACAAGAAGTGTAGTTAATGAAATTGAAGCTCAAAAGGACGCTCTTACACCAACTTTAGTCAATATAAATGGATAGATATCGAAATTAAACATACATTATTTTTAACCATGGATGACGGGAAAGTGGCTCAAGTTTTGTCAGAAACTTCATCAGGTGCTGTGTGCACTATTTGTGGTGCAAGACCAACAGAGATGAATAATTTAGAAAAAGTGCAAAATAAACCCGTTGATGAAAATGCTTATCAATTTGGGTTATCGACATTGCATTGCTGGATTAGATTTATGGAGTTAATTTTACATTTATACTATAATCTAGGCTTCGAAAAATGGTCTGCTACAACAAACGAAAACAAAGATTTGAAAAATCAAAAGAAGGCAAATGTACAAAGAAGGTTCAGAGAAGAACTTGGTTTAAATATAGATAAACCTAAACAAGGTACTGGTAACAGCAATGACGGTAATACAGCTAGAAGATTTTTTCAAAATTATCAGTGCAGTGCAGAAATTACTGGTGTGGACGAGGAATTGATTAAACGATTTTATATTTTACTTCAAGTTGTGTCAAGTGGAAAAGTTATTAACGCTACAAAATTCGGTCAGTATGCTTTGGATACAGCACAAAGATATGTTAATAAATATATGTGGTATTATATGCCATCATCTGTCCATAAAGTCCTAATTCACGGTGAAAGCGTCATTCGGCATTATTCAGTGTTACCCCTAGGACAACTTTCCGAAGATGCGCAGGAATCAAGGAACAAAGACTATAAACGATTCAGACTTCATCATGATAGGAAATGCTCTAGAATAGCTACAAATGAAGATGTTCTACATACACTTTTGTATACTTCGGACCCTTACATAACAAGTTTAAGAAAACCATCTAGTAAAAAGTCTATGGAACTTATAGATGAAGCTTTAGAGTTAGTTGAATAATACAGTGTTTTTTTTTATATTTAAAAGTAATGGTACATAATAATAGCAGAAATCATTTTAAGAGTTTAATTTGTGTTTATTATAGCATTTAAGGTCATATTATTAAATATAGTCATAAATTTCTGAACATTTTTCAACATTTCAAGTTTACTGTTTTTTTTAGACAATAAACATATGATTATATCCATTAATTGTATATTATTTAAAAGTACATTTATTCAAGAATACACAAAAAAAAAATCAGCAGCAAATCTATGAAAACATGGAAGTTATGGATTTATGACCCGAAACCGACTCAATCTCCACATAGTGCGCCGGTTCCGGCTTCAACCTCAATTAAAAGTAATTCTCACCTATTTATAGATTTAAAACACATTACAACCACGGTCATCGTCACTCTCCGACCTCATACCAATTTATTTGTGGTCGACGTGGGTTTTTTATTTTTTTATTTAGGATCTGCAACAAAGGACAATGAAATACAAGAAACAAAAAATACAAAATTTACATCACAACAATAAAAAGGTTCTTTAAATGACAGACCACAACATGCACATTTAAATACACAACACAAAAATACGAATTGAGAAAATAAATGATGCAAATAAATAACGACATTTGAAAAGAACTAAAAAAAATGTAACATGCCATGTTTGAGCATTCATACGGAGGTGTAAACAGCGTTAGAAAAAATAGACAAAATAAATGATAAAAAGATTAAACAGGAAAAAAAAGTACAGTTTTCAAGATTGAGTAGATTACAGAGAATTATTATTACATTAATATACTACTATTATAGTACCTACTGAACATTGTCAAGGTGTGGCTTATCTAAATTGCATGTTGTTTAACAAAAAAATCGTTGCTATGTTAAACTAGTTGAAAATTTGACATTATAAGCAGGCGTGAGTGGGCAACACAATTGATACAAATTGAGTGCCTACCGTGATTACAGTCGATATCCAAACCATTCTGCTTATCATTAAGTGTGTGTCGTAGCTGATTACCATACTTATTGCCCAATATATACTTATTAATATGCATTATAAATGCATAATGCATGCATAATCAGCCTATTATGTTCCCACTGCTGGGACACAGGCCTCCTCTCTGTGAGAGGGAGTGGGCCGTAATCCACCACGCGGGCCCAGTGCGGGTTGGTAGATGTCACATGTCCTCGAATTTTTGGTTCTAAGACATGCCGGTTTCCTCACGATGTTTTCCTTCACCGTTTTGAGAGCAGTGGTGATGAAATAATTCACACAAATAAAGCGCCTGGCTGGGTTCGAACCTACGACCTACAACTCGTAAGTCGCGGCTGTTACCACTGGGCCACCACTGCTCTTATAAATACGAAAGTTTAACTCTGCATGTTCCCTCATAATTACACGGGTCTCTTTCGGTTAAGGATATTCATTCAAGACAGCAATATATTATGGTGAATGCTATGTCGCTACACTCGGTACGCCTGGTTCTGATTGTTATGTTTAGTTTTTAGATTGTTTCTAACATATTATAAGGGTAATGTATGCGACGTGGTTGTGCTCTACAAATAAATATTTAAACCAATCGTTAGGAAAAACAGTTAGGAAGGCTGGAGCTTGGAGCAGGATATTTGTAAAAAAAATAGAAATACAAAATACACGCAGTTCAAGCTAGTAGTAGGGCAATATAACCAGCCGCTTTAATGTCATAATCTATCTTATTACTATGTAAAACTTAGTCGAGGTAACATAACATAACATCACGCCTTGTTTCCCCGAAGGGTTGGGCAGAGGTGTACCTATAGTACACCCACATTTCGCCAGTTATGTTTAAGTCCCATGTAATAGGGGGCGAGCCTATTGCCATCTACCGGGCACAAATCCAGACTTCGGGCTGCTACTGAGAAATTCCAGATAGAAAAACCCAATAACACGTTGCCCGACCTGGGAATCGAACCCAGGACCTCATGCTCAGCAGTAGCGATTGCGACCACTAGACCAACGAGGTAGTACACCATTTATAACTCAACAACGGCTGTACCGATTTGTATGATCTTTGATTTGTTCGACTGAATAGAAGAATAACTATTAACACATGGAAATAAAGTATTCTGAGGCGGTACGAAGTTCGCCGGGTCAGCTAGTTATAAATAGAAGCATATAATGAAGACAAAATAACATCACAGCTAGTTCAATCGACCCGAAGAAATTATTACTCAATCTGCTAAAGAAATGTATTTACGGATAAAAAAAGAGCGTAAACATAAAATATATTAACACACAGGTTAACAAATGTAAAGCTACTTGGACTGTTTTAATAAACTAAATAAATAATACTACCTCCAAAGACAACATGGAAATCATAAAGTTAACAGACGCCGTAATTACCGACCCTGTACAAATGGCTTCTCTATTCAACAACCACTATGTCTTATTTAAGAAAAAGTTTTACAAGTGGTTGAATAGTCCTCTCAGTACTTAATTGCGAAATTCGCGAAACCCCCGTACGTCCTTGACGCATGCGCTTATCGCGATGTAATTTGACCCCGCTCTGACCTCGCTCACAAAACATTGTAAACAGTATGTAAACAATACATTAGTTACTTAGTTTGCAGCATGCATGGTATGCTTCGGTTAGGTATTCTGATAGTTTATTCACGGTGTATTCTAATTGTGCAGGGTCTCTTATGGTTACTTGTGATAAGTGCCTGTCTAGCAGGGAGGCTAGGAGGCGTTTATACCCGGGTACATTAGTGCGCCGCGGGTTCCGCCTTGGCACTGGATTGCTTGTATTGGTAGCTAGTGTAAAACGAATCCTTCTGTGGTCTGAGCACGAAGGCTCGTCGGATACGTGCCAGTTTGTGATAAGATTTGTCGCATTTTCTGTTGCAAGGGTTAAATCTATGATTGTTTGTCCTCGGGCTGTGACCCAAGTGGGTTCAGAGCCACGGTTAACAATGTTAAGGTTAGTAGACAATAAATAGGTGGATAGTACCTCTCCTCTAGACTTCGGTGCGTCGCGTCCCCAGAGTGGGTGATGAGCGTATGATCAGGTCTAGTTTGGCGCGCTCGCAGTGTTGTACCAGGTCGGTCATCTCTTTTGGCGGGCAGTTTGCGTCCTCGCCCAGCATGTATACCGAGGCAAGTACAACGTCGGGAACGTCGCCTGCGGTCTGGAGCCTGACAACTGTCAGGTCTCTGGAACAGAACTGAGTAAGTGGTGTGGTAGGAATTCCTTTGGGTATGTAGGCGCAGGTTCTTTGTTTGTCTGAGTTTTGTGTGCTGAGAATTAGCTTACCTCCGATGTTGCCGAGGCCGCATATTCTGTTCTTCCTGATCCACGGTTCTTGGATGGGTGATGTGTTCGATGGTTCGGGGTTTTACCTCCAGTGCCCTGCGTAAGCTAGCCGTGGCAGTTTGGCTATGCTGGAGGTTGGTCTGTATAATGTTTAAGGGCGGTCAAGGCAGTGGGATGGGGTTAGTCGGAGATTGATCCATCAGACAGTATCTCCGCTACCTCCGCTCTGGCCTGGTCGCTGTGTAGGTCACCCGGCGACGAGGCTAGGAGCTGCTCGTTCCAGCCAGGTGATTCGATGTTGTTTGACTTTTTCGAGATGGGCGATGTCTGAGTCGGTCGTCTGTGTCGGTGTCGGTGTTGTCGCTTTCAATTCCGTACTGTCGGTCTTTGAGTCAGCGGGCTAGGTAGTGGGCCAGAAGCGTACGTATATCGACCCCAGAAGGTACGATATCCGTCGCTCCCAGGCCAATACCTTTTCGACTTCCTCCGGTGGCATCCCCAGGGTCAGAAAAGTCCCACTGTTGTTGCCACCCACCGAAGGTAGTTGCCCTGTACAGCGACCACCTGGCAATGTCATACCAAGTGTTCTGATGGATCAGAACACTTTGGAGCCGGACCTCCGTAACGAGGGACGAAAAGCGAGGCTCGGACACGGGTGGGCACGTCAGACTGTCTCAGTACTGTTAGTGTGAGGTCGGTGTTAGGGAGTCGTATCTTGCCAAGTCAGGGCATAGTCGTCTTCGCACCACATCTGCACGGTGCCTTCCGCTACCCGTGGGTAACCGCGGAAGGCAGGGAGTGGTGTCGTCGAGTCTGTGTCCATTAGTATGTCTTCGAGGCCTGACTTTATGAGCTCTGCCTCTTGCCTTGTCAGGTCTCTGGATGGGGTACGGAAGCAGATCGCCACGGCTGGCCGCGTAGATATATCCTTCGTGGCTCGCGCATAAGTTCTCTGCTCCCCCTGAGCGGAATGGACGCTCACACGTTTGGCGCCCTGACGACACAGCCTCACCGAGCGCACTTCGGGGGGAAGTGCGCTCGGTGAGGCTGTGTCTTCAGGGCGCTCCCTCTTCGCCGGTCCCGTACCGCTTGGTCCAGGCTGCGGCTTTGAGGTGCCTGGCAAGGTGTTGTCCGCCGGCTGCGCCTGTGCGTGTGAGGTTCTAAGGCGTCTGTGCTATTACCCCTGTGCTGTCTGGGTCGAGTTCTGTTGTGGAGTGTCCGTGTATAGTCTGGGTTTCGGGGTCGACTAGCGGCCCTGGCAGACTCTGTTGCGTCCGGCCGCTTTTCGCGCTGGGTTACCCCTTTGCGTACTTGCGGCTGGTCGCGTGTTTCCGCGTCCGGCCACTTTACGCGCCGGGTTTCCCCTTCGCGTACTCGTGGCTGGTCGCGTACTGTTTTTTCGGCGTCCAATCGCATTTCGCGCCAGCTAGCACCTTCGCAGTCCTGCTTTCGGTCGCCTACTTTCTCCTCCCGGGTCATAATTTTTCCGCGCTTCTTCAGCAGTCGTACTTTATCAGCCGGGAGGGTGGTAGAGCTACCAGGCCCGTCATCCTTCCCCGTCGCCCTCTGTCTGTGTCTGTCTGTGTCATAATTGGGGTTGGTGATGCTGTTCCGCACAATGCTCTGTTGCCAGAAGCTCGTGGGAGGCATACGCTGAGTTATGGGTACTGGCGCGTAAGTCGCGGGCCGGTTTCTGTGTTTAGGCGCGTTGGTTTCGGCAGGTGTCGGTTTGTTGGGCGCGTTAGTCGCTGCCTGAGTTGTGGGCGCTGAAGAGCGCGGTGACTTGATGCAGTCCGTTGCCCCCCCCCAGATTACGTTGGGGGCTGACCGCCGTGGCGGTGTGGGATTCCCCGGCTTGGCCGGAACCCACCTGGGTAGTTTCTTTTACATTCTGCATTTTTGTCATCATTTGGGGGTGGGCTTTTTTGGAATCGAGGTTACCTCTCCTCCTCTGGGACCGACGGGACATAAGGACAGGAAGGATGGCATTTGGTAAGAGGGTTTGGGATTTTTGGGGGTCACCTTAGGTCTGGGATTTGGCGTAAGGATTTGGGAAAAAAACAGGATGTGTGGATAAAGGAGGGATGGCTTGGTTAGGCATTAGGTTCATGGGGAAGAGGGTGCCCTGAGCCTGGGATTTGGCTTCCGGAAACTTCTCTTGTCGAGGATCTCTTGCAAGATGCTCCGGTCGCGGGATCGACCGTTTTAGTCGGTCCCACAGCCAGAGTTGGGCTATCCGCAACCTGCCCACCCGCTCGGTTGCAAGAGAAGAAGTGCCTGGCGAACTAGGTCACCCCACCGCGGATGTACGCTTACATTCGCGTTGGAGCGATCGAGCTCGCCCCGAGCATCATGGGTGTAATTTTTATGGTTGTGCAGGATGCTACAGCCGATAGTGACGTCAAAATGTAAATCCAAGTTGGCGGATTAAATTTTTTTTTTCCTAGTGGATGTCGTTTTCATGGTTTTCGACGGTGCTGAAGCCGATAGTGTAGTCAAAATGAAAATTCAAGCAGGTGGCTGCGAAAATTTTAGATTTTTTTTCATCATAAGTGTCGTTTTCATGGTTTCGTCTTTTTATTTATTGGTTTATTTGGGATCTCCAACAAAGGATACACATTGATATAAATCAAGTAATAAAATAAAAAAACAGGACATGCAATCCAACTGCAAGAGTTTGCCTCCATACAAATTAATAAGGAATTAATGAAATGCACCGACCCCAGCGTGGTTAGACCAGACTCGATTAATCGAATGAACCCCAAGATTCGCACTAGCCCCTGAAACCTCATGCATCATGGTGCCACAAGAGGGAGATGGGTTGCTCCTGATCGATCGACGAGCGTGTGGTGCAGGCGTACCAACGTTGCTGGCGTTTCTCCCTCTCCAGAAGGAAGCTGCAGAAAGGGAGAAAGAGGCCTCGTTCACTCTCCCGATCCATATCAGACGCACCGGGTGCAGGCGGAGTGCGGAAAACGCCCTCTTCCAGCCCCCCTAAATGGGTCCCGGGACGGCGGACTCGGGGACGTCCGTCGCCCCCCATACTTCAGGACCCGAGGTGGCGGCACGTAGTGTTGTACCACGCGCGCCCCTCTTAGACGTTGTGGGGGGAATCAATCACCTTGCTCCCCCCCCCAGCCTGGGCATCAGTCGGGGTTGCAGAAGAATCTTATGTTCACGCTACCCCGACGTAGGTGTGAGATGGAACACCGGGGTGGTTTTTAGTCAGTAATAGTGACAGGCCCCTCCGCCCGCCCCAAGGCGAATGACATCCATGAGGATTTTCCATCCCGGAAAAAAAAAAGGTCGAGCTTCATCGGTGAATCTTTTGGCGGGGTTCAACTGCTTTTTCGGCTCTTTTCTATGTCCTTGCTCTGCTGTGATGATAAATGTTGCTGTTTTCAATTTTCAATGTCTTCGTCTGAAGTCTCGCTACTAACCGTTTCCGGTTTTTGTATATCTCATTAGCAGCATTCTTGACCTGCTACCGTGTCCATGTTATTTGTATTATCCAAAGATACAATGGGTACTCACAAAAAAGTCTCGGTTGCAGCACTTAACAACGATTTCGGGACACTGAGACCGACCTTCTTTTTGTTCTCTACCCTTTTCGTCGACTATCTGGCATGGAACATGGTAAGCTTGTTGCTACAGAATAAAAACTTTTGGAAACACTGCTTTCATTCACAGATCTCACACACACACTCACAAAATAAAACTGTGTTGGTTGGGTCACTAAATGTTTTGAACGTAAAAAAAACCCTCGCCCCCCATAGATCGCACCAGAAGGTGGAAAAAATAGATTCGGGTAACCGGCGTGTAGTGTAATATGTAGGTTAGTAGCTGGTCAAGGCAATAGGTATTATGGGAAACAATTTTTGCACGAATTTCAAATTGATAACATTTCCTTTGTTATAATAATTAAAGTTAAAAAAACTAGCTAAATGCAATAGTTAATTAGTAGCGAAATGTGGGTGTTAGTACTACGAGTATAGGTACACCTCTGCCCAACCCTTCGGGGAAACAAGGCGTGATGTTATGTGCAATAGTTATATCATGATAAACGTTAGCAGGCAGGTTAAAGTAAGCAGTATGAACACAGTATCCCCACTTTACTCTTCTAAACTTCTTATCATTATTCTCTTCATACTTTATCATTGCTTGCAAGTTCTTCACTCAAATAAAAGCTGGTTTAAACTTCCATCCTCTTGTTCCTCTTCCCTCAGAACACCTTAACTCTTCCTTTTTCGCTAACTCTTTTCCATCGGTCGGGCACCTAATTCTAATCTTATTCACAGGTCTCTGATGGCAATGTTGAAAGCGTGGTGCACTTTGTCAGTGCACCTCGTGCAAAACTAGTTATGTCATCTTTAAGACCATAAAAAATACCTGCTCACCCCCCATTACCATTGATAATCAGATATTATATAAAAAACAGTACGAAAAATACCTTGACTGGCAGTTAAACTGGAAAATGCAAATTGATCACATCAGATCTAAGCTTTCCTCAATTTAGGCTCATCACGCAATATTGTTCATTGCCTTCCTCATCGAGTGCGCCGGACGATTTACAACTCGTTAGTAAAGCCACATCTGTTGTACCTTTATTGAAATATGCATGCATGATGCAGTGTGGACAGATGATGGGTGCCCGCATGGAGGCCATAGAAGAAAGGCTCCTCCAAGCGGTGACTCTCCGCCGAGCGCTCGCTGTGCACAAGCGTAAGGAAAAAGCAGGGCCAATAACCGCGGCGGTTGAGTAGAGTGGGTCCTGGAAGGGGACCAAAAATCCCGCGAAGGGTACGTTCGTGCCCACTTAGCGGGCGACTGCGCCACCGGCGGCGTCGCTTGCGCCTCCCACGGATTCATGGACGACGGTCGTCAAGAAGGGCCACCGTCGCGGGAAGAATTCGGCGCTTCCGGCACCCGCTGGAGCACCGGCACCGACACCGAAGAAGGCCCAAGGATCGCCCAAGGTCAGAGCCCCACGCTCCGCGGCTGTAGATAGATAGATAGATAAAACATTTATTCAGTGCACACAAAAGACGCAGCACTACACACAAGAACATAACAGAATGTTAAAAAGTTACAATAATAAATATAAACAACGTGCCAATAATACAGAAAAAAAATTAAAAAAAATAAACAATCCCAAAGAAATGAAGTTCTAATTGAACTGTGCAAAAATATTTAAAAACAAAACTTTTTATTTCAAACATAACAACATATTTATAACTAAATTAAATTACTAAATAACTAACTAACTACCTATACAAATTAATATAAAAAATACTCAGGCGTCGAAGTACTCGTCCGCATCGCTGTCATCTGGAAAAGTGCCCAGAAGACTGGCAGCATTGCCACGCTGAATGGCAATGCTAATTCTTTGTCCAAAGAACAACCCAGCCCTCTGGTCACGTGAAGTGTCGACTAGTCGGTGAGAAATTTAAATCAAAAATTTATTGAACTTAAATTATTGGTATTCTACAGAAATTTTGCATCGGGAAAGGTTTATAGTGTATATTAATGAATTATCGTATTATAATCATAATTATAGTTAATTACAGTGGCGAAGATGCGAAAATAAATTATATATAAATGATTTGGCTTGACTTAAATATGCTAGCAATAAATAAATATAGGTGTATTACATGTGTATTTTCATAATTATTTAACAAATCATTCAATTACTAGTTCCCTTTGTTCACAGGTGGGTGTCCACGAGCTACGTTAAGTATACAGAACACGACAGCCAATTATATAAAGGATGTGTAGGAAATAGTCATACCAAGGTTTTCCTGCGAGGCGATAAGAAACTGCCGCAGTCTTATTCTGAAGGTACCAAGATATTTCAGGTTCAAAGATAAGGCCTTATTATATGGAGAATCTTAAGCCGGTAAAAACAAGTGCGCACTGACTCGGCCACGTGGGCTTCATATCTCCCAGCGTCCATGTTTAGACCAAGATTACGGGCCTCACTGACGCGTTTTATCGACCTACCCATCAGAGTAACGTTAAGTGTTGGCAGCACTGCACTGATTTGGTTCTTGGTTCCAAACAGCATGTGGCGGCATCTACACCGCCACATGCGAACAAACGCATCAATCCTGCATCGCGCAAGCAGATTTTACCGCGCAGATAGCATATATACAACTTCCCGACAACAATCATCGGGCAGTTGCCCACCAGATACGACATCCATCTGGTCGGAGGATCCTCCCTTTTCCAAAAGTATGAGTGAACTGTCAAGGTGTCGATTGACAGGGTAAAACCAGCCTATGCACACCGTGATAGCGTTGAGAGTGAGACACATAGTCGTGAGACACAAATTACACGCCCATTGCGTACTACTCGTTCAGGGCGGACTGTTAGGTTCCCTGAACGATACAATTTATATTAAATATCTTGGTGTAACAATAGATAGCAGTCTCAACTTCAAAGAGCACATACGACTCCTGAGCGGCAGGATAAGAAAGCTCATATATATTTTTAAAAATCTAAGGCACGTTGCAGATCCTGTGCTGCTAAAGCAAATTTATTTCGCACTCTGTCAGTCGCTTCTTGCGTATTGTATATCTTCTTGGGGAGGTGCGGTGAAGACTGCGTTAAAGCCATTAGAGGTCGCCCAACGTGCGATTCTAAAGGTGAGCCATTTTAAGCCGCTTTATTTTCCTACTGCTACACTGTATCAGCTTTGTGGAGTCATGACTGTTAGACAGTTATTTATAATAAGTGTCACTCTTCTACAGCATAGCAAGCAGGTATATGATGCACGAATCCACCAAAAACGAAGAGCTGACTTGGTTTGTGGCCGAATTACTCTCTTTAGAAGTAAATTTAGCCAACGCTTCGCGAACTTCATTGGGCCCTTTCTTTACAATAGATTGAACAGGGCGTTAAATATATACCCACTTACAAAAATTCAATGCAAAAAAAAGGTGTCTGAATATCTACGAAAGCTAAATTATGAAGAGACTGAACTTCTGATGCATATAACACAATGATTACGTTAGCATTAAACTGTTGGATTGATACTTCACACAGATCAAACACACATATTTCCAAATACTAAACTTCTCATGGACTACACACACTTTCACACACCTCCCACACACCCTCTCTCAATTCATACACTCACACTTCATCCCACACAATGAGAGGTCACGCATTCATACTCTACATATTATAATAGCATTAAAAATTTATAAAACCTATGTGTAAAATAACACTAACTGTTACATACCTTGTAAAAAATATTGTTAATGGCTATTATTAGTGTAATATTATCTGAGGGGATTTGCGCTGATAGCCGAAATACAGGTTTTGCCTAGTTCGGCTACAGATGCTTAACTCATTTGTATTCATAACTAGCCTATATTTAATGTGTAAAAAAAAATTGTAAAAAATCTAGAAATAAAAAAATAAATACTTTAAATAATTAGGGCGGCCCTTTTATTCGTAATGGGGTCCTGTGGCGTCATGTTAATAACGGTCAGAATTCATTTATTTCTAAAGATTATAAATCACTTGACAGAAATAAATACTAAACATTACTTAATTATAACATTGATGTCCAGGAGTAGCATGGGGTTCTAGTGTTAGCATTACGAAAATAAGAAGGTAACTGCTACCAGTTTTGTATTGTCTACCGCCGTGCGGCGCGTTGACGCGGACACCGTACGGTGACTCGTTATCTTTCTTATAAGTTTGAAATCTAAGGACTCGTTTACACTACAGTCAAATAGATTAAATGAGTTTATTTTTATTCATGACCTTTTAAGATGTGGCATTTTAGTAGTTTTTTAAATAGTAATAACGATTGTGTATTTTTTATATCTTTTGGTAATGAATTATAAAGTTTTGCTCCCTCATATGTAATTGTTTTTTTTCCATAGTTAGTTCTAGCACTAGGTATGTTTAGGTCTTGTGCACGCCTCAGAATGCGTTTTTGTACCTGCATGTTTTTTGTGAATGTGATGTGTGTGTAATAAGACCACACTAACGTTGTTTTTTGTGTCCACAGAGTTTCTGCTTACCCTTTTGGGTTTAGTCGAAGCGCGATAGTCACGCGCCGGAGTACGTCCTACGCTGGCGTGCGTACGAGTTTGCCGCCACACCTGTGCAGCCATTTACCTCACCCCGCGCCGCCGCCGCCTCGCCGCCGTCCCGCGGTCGTCGGCTGCGACAGTCGACACCGTCCCTCAAGCCAGTAAACTTGAAGCCTTCAAAGCGCGTTCACGCTACATTGATCCGCACCGCGCTATTATATTTCGTCCGCGTAATTAGTTCATTTCAATTGTTTTATAACGTTAACTTCCTAGTATCACATCGTGACCCTTCTGGTAGTAGAATCATACTTTGTTTCTAGAATTAACTTCGTTTTAACTGTTTACTGTAACGCATTTTGTTTTACTCCATAATTATACCATTGTAATCCTGTTCGCGCCTCTTTCATTGTACACGCTTCCACATAAGCTTCCAAAAGCATATACTTAGTTTTAGTAGGGTTAAGTACCAAACCATTGTTTTCAGTCAAGATTATCGCTAAGGTCCTTTAACGCGCTGTCATAGTCACTTGGCTTAAAAGAGATATAGACTTGGACGTCATGTGGCAAGCGGGTTTCTTGGTAGTTAGTTAATGAAACCAAAGAGTCACTTTAGACATTTATTTTCTGAGACACAGATTTCAGGGTAGTGGGTTTTAAGGACTCTAAGTACTGTTCACTGGTCACTTTCGTAGAAAGAAATGAACGTTACTGCCCTGGGCTTGGCTACGCCGCAGAACGTGGTCCGGCGTGAGGAGACAGGGCAGGCAGCAGGGTAGAGGAGCGACTCCAGAGGTCACCAGGCGTGGGCAGCACTACGCAGGGATGCACGACCGCGTGTAGGCACGGTCCGCTCGAGAGGGGCCTCAACACGTGGCGGGCGTGGGGTCTCGGCACCCACGAGCCACGTGGATGGCAGGTCAGGCGGCGGTAGCTGCCGCGTGGGTAGTCCGCGTGACTGGCGTCTCTCCAGCGGTAGGGCGGAGGCAGCGAGGACGTCAGTCAGCGGTAGGCAGGAGATTAGCAGTGAAGCCTAATACTGGAACCCTGGAATCAGCGCAAGGCGGGTGCTTCCGTAAGCGTTGTGCCAGGACTGCAAACCTCCGTCGATGTGTGCGTCTCCCAGCCGTAAGCCCAAAGCAAGGTGGATGGAGGAAGACTCACCCATCGTGGGGGCTTACAATTTTAGGTTATTCCGTGCACATGCCGCGGGCATTCTCGGAGGTCCCACGCCGCGTGGGCAGGCGATTTAAGCGAACAGCAAGGCACAGCGCGGCGAGACAAGCATAGCGAAGAATGCGAGAAGCATGCGCACGCATTCACAGAGGTGCAGTAATGGTGACAGGTGATGTGGCAGAAGCCACTATCGGTAAATAGCTTTCTCGACAGTCATAGGGGGGCTGCCGAGAATAATTACATTAGCCTCCAGACCGCGCAGACAGAAATACATAGAGAATGTGATCTGACAGGACACAATTAAGAATAAAAGCAAACACACTGAGCACTTACCCGTTTATCTGGGGGTTACTTAAACTTACTGCTTGATCGGCTTGTTGCGAAGGAAAGGGAACGTTAGGCGTCAAGCAGGGATATTTATAGCCCAATCCATACCACGACACCGAGTGACGTGGTGGGAATTTGAAAGATTTAGGGATGTCACTCTCGTGAACCGTAACTAGTGATGTGCGTTTTAGTTGATCTGTAGGAAATCGACTACAACGCTACAGTCATCAGCATAAATGTGGGACCTACACTGCTTTAGGGAATTTATAATATCCGCACAATACAAAATGAAGATGATGGGACCTAGTATTGAGCCTTGTGGGACTCCCCTATTAACAGATGTAAGTGACGAAACAAGGGAAGATCCATTGCTTAAACGTATTTCCACACGCTGCTTACGGTTGGTGAGATAGCTTTGGAACCACTGTATCGCATTTTGATCTAATCCATAATAGTTCAGCTTTGATGGAAATAAATCTATATTAATGCAGTCAAAAGCTAGCGAAAAATCAAGTAGAACGAAGAGTGTGCATAAGCCTTTGTCCTGTGCTGCCAGTATGTTATCTGTCACGTCCAAAAGAGCCGTAGAAGTACCACGTAGTTTACGAAAGCCAGACTGTAGCTCACGTAGAATCTGTTTGTCTTCTAGATATTTTGACAGCTGCTGGCATACAGCCTTTTCAGCAATCTTGGATAGGCAAGGCAAAATACTAATGGGCCTAAGGTCCATTAGGTCAGTCGGATTAGTTTTTTAGGTAATGGCCTAATGATTACGATTTTCCTGATGTCAGGGAATGTTGCTGAAACAATTGTGCTGTTTACAATGTCAGTGATGGTTTTTAGTGTATGTGGGAGTGTAAGCAAAAGCATGTTCAGGGTCACCCTATCACAGCCTTCGGCGTTAGATTTTAGCTGGTGGAAGTAGTTCATAATCTTATCAGCAGTTACTGGTTGTAACGCAAATGCGAAGCTATCATCGCCATAACGATGAGACTCAAAGAAAGTGCGTTGTGATGTATTACAGATGGTGTTACCAGGAACACTCAAAAAGTGATTATTTATTTGGTTCGGATCTCTGAAGTAACTAGGGAGGTCATCTATTGTTTCCTATGTAGTAAGGTGTTTTTTTTTAATTTTTCCATAATGTTTTAGGTGCTTTGATTTTGTTATTTATATTGAATTTGAAGTATGCTACTTTTTTCTAAATAAGGAAATTGCCACCAGAGATTTCAGCTGCTTGTAGTATGCCTTTTTGGACTCGGATGTTGTTTTTTTACGGTACTTGGTCAGAGCGTAATTTCGTAGGTGCATCATTAATTTAATTGTCTCTGTTATCCAGGGATAAGACGGTTCCTTAATTATACATTTCTAGACCGGAGCGTGCGCATCGTAACTTGTTAAAATGTTTCTATTTAATTCCTCAACCTCCTATTCATATTAGCCAAGCCACACATGTAGTCCCAGTTTAGGTATGATAAATCACTATCAAATATTTCTCTATTTATTAGCTTTAATGGTTGGAACAATTATAAAGTCTAATACCGATTGCAGACATCAACTACGAAAGATGTTGGTTGTTGTTAAAAAAATAGGTATAATAATAAACGGTATCTATCTCACAACATAATAAGGCGACTTCTCAGCCAGAAAAACATTACTGCAGAATCAGCATATCACTTAAAGGAATTAGTGGACACTACCAGTGATTGCTTAAGTGGGTTGGCAAACCTCGGAATAGATGTAGCAAATTGGGATATCATGATTATTCACATTTTAACATTAAAATTGGACTTGGAATCGAGAAAGCAATGGGAGTTTGAATTTAGTAGCCACAGCAGTTCCGATGACTTGCCAACTTACCAACAATTCAAAGATTTCCTAACAAGTAGATACAGGGCTCAAAAGTTTATTGATAATAAACCTCCAGCAAACAGAACTAACAATAATAATTCCAAATTAAAATCATTACATGTATCCGAAGTTGTCTGTTCATTTTGTTCTGAAGATACACATAGGTTAAGTGGCTGTAAGAAGTTTTCTCGTGAATTAGTGAACAAACGTCGCGATTTCGTCACTACAAAAAATTTATGCTTTAACTGCTTGGGCAATAACCATACAGCAAGGTTTTGTCGCATTAGTACCAAATGTAAATTATGTCATCGTCGTCACCACACACTATTACACCCAAAGAACTCAGATACGCATGAGACCACTGATGTCAATTCAAATCGGGAATCGGGCAGGAGCGTTTCGCAGCAGGAGCCGGAGTCTCCTAAGGCAGGGGGTACTGCTGAAAAAACAGAAAGTCAAACGTCGGTAGTGTGAATATTCCACATGTTAGGCGCTAGATGGCGCGACAGAACGCGGAGAAACACGAACGTAGTCGTCGCCGCCAACGCATAAGGTGTGTGGCGGCATCTACACCGCCATATGCGAACAACGCATCACACAAATCCTGCATCGCGCAATCAAAGTTTACCGCGCAGCTAGAATATATACAACTTCCCGACAACAATCATCGGGCAGTTGCCCACCAGATACGACATCCATCTGGTCGGAGGATCCTCCCTTTTCCGAAGAGTATGAGTGAACTTTACACCCTGTTCCTCATATCCCTTCACTGGTGACCCCGACGTGATACCGAGTATGAACATCATTATCTCTAAACTGGTGACCCCGACGTGATGAACATCATCTCTTTACTGGTGACCCCGAGTATGAACGTCAGCGCAGCCTTCGTGCAACTACTTCAGCGTGACGTCATCATCATCACTCCCGCAAGTCACACAGCCAGCCAGCAACAACGGCTTGAACGGTTGTCCTGACCATCAGCATGCAGCGCAAGCGCATACCTGGTCATCACCTTCAGCCTCATCAGCAACCTTGGCACAGCACACTGTACATTCGGCCGGTCCACAAGCAGAGTGCTTAATCCCTCTCATGGTCGACATCAGCAGTCAGCCACCCCGACTCACTGGGGCATCTTCGCAGACAGTTCCGACTCACCGCGAACTATGCGACACCCGGTTCCAACTCACTGGAACCCAACTGGCAATGGCAAGCATCGCAAGATACAAGACTTAGTCCACTATCGACCTCCGGTCTTCGGAGGCGAGTGATGTGGCGGCATCTACACCGCCACATGCGAACAACGCATCACACAAATCCTGCATCGCGCAATCAAAGTTTACCGCGCAGCTAGCATATATACAACTTCCCGACAACAATCATCGGGCAGTTGCCCACCAGATACGACATCCATCTGGTCGGAGGATCCTCCCTTTTCCACGAGTATGAGTGAACTTTACACCCTGTTCCTCATATCCCTAAAGGTGTTACTGTTGCCATGGGCGGATGTTTGCGGTACTAACGTCGGGAGTCGACCAATGTGGTGACGAGATAAACGCGCCACCACCGCGAACCAATCAGGCTGGAGATTTGATCGTGAAGAAAGAATAACGAGGTGTTGAGTTTTTACCCGGAAAATTGGTAGTGAGTCTAATTTTTGTAATCGAATAGTATATATCTCTGAATATAACAAGAAACTAAGTATTTCCTTTAATTAATATGTATGTACTCACTTTACTGATTTAAATGTAATATTTGCTGTTATGGGTGAATTGTGTTTTAAATTCTGAGGGATAACGTTGCGCCTATATCTTACTGGGGTTTTATTTTAATTCGTAAGTGATTAACTGTTTAAATTCTATTGTTTTATGAGGTTCCAATAACTTTAAATTCATTATACCTATATACATGTTTGAAGGACGTAATTAAATACACATTTTAAACTGCTATCGTTGTTTGTTTAATATATTTGTTTAATGGGTGTAACATTTTTCAGAAGTGGGATTCGAATCTGGAGCAGTTTTCAGGCAAGGCATGAGTTCCGATAGTCGCAGCCGGTCCCGCAGCCCTGTCAGATGGAGTCGCCGGCGGATGGAACGACCGCAGCAGCAGCAACGCAGCTGCTCTCGCGACACCTGGCGACCGGGCCGTTCGCCAGTCCGGGACCGTCGAGGCCGTCCTCCACCTGGCTTTTCAAATGAACCCGGTAGGTCATTTCTACGTTATTCGGGTGTGATGGTTAAACCGGATATAATACCGGAATTTGATCCTGAAAAACCGGAGCTACCGGCATCTCAGTGGCTTAACAAAGTAGAGCAATTAGGTGCCATACATGGATGGAACGACAACGTTAAAAGTTATTATATGCAGGCACGTCTGGTTGGATTAGCGAAATTGTGGCATGGTGCATTACGAAGCTATGAATTTACGTGGCCAGAATGGAAACAAAAAATTCTGGAAGCGTTTCCTCAAAGCATAGATTACGCAGACGCATTGCGGGAAATGTTAAATAGAAAAAAGTTATTTAATGAAACGATGACTCATTATTTTTATTCAAAATGTACCATGCTAACTAAGTGTGAAATCATTGGAGAGAAAGCGGTGTCGTGTATCATAGAAGGGTTGCCGTTCCACATGAAGACTTATGCAAGAGCTGGTAACTATAAAACCCCTGGCGAGGTTTATTCTCACTTTCTATGCATGAACGACGACAAAAGAATTTATCAAAGCCAGAGAAACGTTCCTCGAGGCCGAGATCACGCATCGGGGTCGAAAGAAGCCATCAGAGAAGTCAGAGTTCCAAAAGAACGGAAGACAGGTGTAACTTGTTTTCTTTGTAGCGAGTCTGGGCATATTGTACGATCATGCCCTAAAAATCCCAACGCTACAAAATGCGAAATCTGTGGGAAAACTAACCACAAAAAAGAGCAGTGTTATCAAAAGGCTGTCAGCGTTGTACAAATACAGGTAAATGAATTTTATTTGAAACATGTCTTGATTAATGGTTTAAAAGGTACCGCTTATTTAGACACGTGGGCTCAAGTCAACCTTATCACTCATGATTGCGTTCTTAAGCTGGGTGTTGCAATGCAACCTTGTGTAGTTTTTGTCAATGGTTTTGGTGGACCACCAATTAAAGCTCACGGGCAGGTATCATTAGAGTTCGTTAAAGATGAAATAAAAATTTCTTCAGACGCAGTTGTCGTCGACGCTGCCGTGAACCGCACCGACGTTTTTATTGGACAGCCTATTTTGAACAATGGAAAATTCAAGCTTACAGTTAGTGGAACTACCGTACTTTTAGGATATGCAGATAGACATGAAACGAAAATTGAATCAGTTGAAATAAATTTCTTGCATGTAGGTACATGTATAGATAAGGTTAACATTTTGTGCTCTGCAGACACTGAAGTTCCAAATTATTCATCCCTGTTTATTGACACCTACAATGATGTTGAAATGGAAAAGTCAACTCTATTGTTTGTAGATACTCGTACAATTGGTTATAATGGTTGCAACTATAGCATTCCTGCTTCTGTGCATTATTTTCCAGTATAGGCCGTTTTCATAGTTAATCACGGGAAAAACCCGGTTTGTTTCCAGAAAGACCAGGTTATTGCTCGTGGGTTGGTTACTCGGGAAATCGTTTGTTCTCCTAGTAATTCTGCAGATAATCTTTTAACGATAATGAGCATTGATGCAACAAAAATCAAATGTGGATCCGGAGATCCACAGGTACTCAAAGAGTTGGTAGAGATTTTAAAAGAATATTCTGATTGTTTTTCAATAGATACAAGAGAATTAGGCAAGACTGACAAAATAGAATTGAATATTGAACTTAACTGTAATAAGCCGGTTTGTTATCGTCCTTACGGGCTTTTCTTTTCAGAAAAGGCAATAGTACGAGAAAAGATTGAAGATATGATATCCAACGGTATTATTAGGGAATCGTCTTCTAATTATGCCAGTCCGATTGTTTTAGTAAGGAAAAAGAACGGAGATTATCGGTTTTGTGTGGATTTTAGAAAATTAAATAGTTTCACAGTGAAAGATAAATATCCTCTGCCTATCATAGAAGAACAAATCGAGAAACTAGGTGGGAAGAAACTTTTTACGAGTCTTGATTTGTCGCAAAGTTTCTTTCAGATTCCTGTAGCGGAGACTTCAATCCACCGAACTGGGTTTGTCACGCCTAAGGGCCACTATACATTTTTGCGTATGCCCTTTGGTTTGGCCAATTCCCCAGCAATTTTTCAGAGACTCATGGACAAGATATTTTCTTCATTACGTCGTGATAAGGTGCTTCCTTTTATAGATGATCTGTTGCTCCCCACTAAAACTCAACAGGAAGGACTCGATTTTCTTAGGATAGTTTTGGAAATAATAAGGGACGCAAAATTGACGTTAAATCTTGATAAGTGCTTTTTCTTGCAAGACAAAATAGACTACCTCGGCTACGAGATCAACGAAAAAGGTATTAGGCCTGGTAGTAAGAAAATTAAAGCTGTGGCCAACTATATAGAACCTAAGAATGTACACGAGCTTAGGATGTTTCTAGGTCTGACTAGTTATTTCAGGAAATTTGTTAAAGACTATGCGTCTGTCACGTATGATTTGTACGGGTTGCTAAAAAAGAATGCAGCGTGGAATTGGGATACAGCACAGCAGAGGGCTTTTGATCACCTAAAGAGGATTTTGACGACTCGACCAATACTCTCATTATTTTGCAGGAAAGGTGACATAGAAGTTCACACTGCTGCAAGCAGTAAAGGTGTAGCTAGAATTCTCTTTCAGGATCAGGAGGGTTTGAAACCCTACGAAATGGGTTTCAGCCGAAAAACAAGCAAAAAGAAGCTATGTATCATTCCTACGAATTGGAAACTCTAGCTGTAGTCGAATCGCTGAGGAGATTCAGAATTTATTTAGCAGGTAATAATTTCAAGGTGGTGACAGACTGTGCAGCCGTCCGAGACACTTTCTTGAAAAAGGATCTACTACCTCGAATTGCAAGATGGTGGTTATCTATTCAGGAGTACGACATGGAAGTCGTTCATAGGCCAGGTAAGTCTCATAGGCACGTGGATGCACTGAGCCGATTTCCGGTAGACCCTCCCCTAGTAGCAGACGTCAATGTGATTGATGTATTTGATTGGTTAGTGTTCAACCATGAACATACAACACCAATTACTGCGTCAGCATCAAGAGCGACATACATTCGTACCACGTGCCGGCAACACCGGCACACAGTCAGCGCTAAGAAGTGACCTACTGAGATCTCGCTTCATCGGCTCAATACACACACAACACACATGGATATACGTATCTATGTGTATTAACCAACAAAGTATATAATTAAGTTAATTATCATAATAAATTAGTCATCAAGCTGGAGTCGAGTTTGATTCACCTTCCGGAACTCCCCTCACTGTGGCCAAGACACCTTTAGCCATCATCGATCCTATGAGTCTGTGGGATCGGCAGTGAGATAACCATTTCCTGTGTACATTGCACGACGTACACAAACCCCTATTCCTACCCAACTTCCGTCTGTTACCGTAGGTCTCATTGTAACAGATTTCCCTCAAGTGAAACCAACGTAACCTGCGTTTGGTATGGTTTGTATGGTAGGTAGGGCATTAGGAGAATTAGGGTGCTAGCTTATTGCTAGAGGGCTAGGTTGTAGTCAGTAGGGTCGTAGGTAAATCCATAGGTACCAGGCTCAATTGATTAGACATAGCCAACTGTACGCATTTGGAATAACGGCCGTACTAAGCTGTAATACTGGTGCGTACATTTTGGTCCTTCGAGCTATTTTTAGGGAAACCAGGGTAATTTGTTTTAATCGGTACTTTAACATTGTAACATTTACGAAATAATAATCATAAAATAAAAAGTTCTTCTTTTTGTCTCGCGCAATTACTAACTGACTGACGTATTTACACGCCATTAAACGATAACGGATCGGAAATCGGTACCACGAAAAGCGGGTCGCCGATATTTTGAGAAGTCGCACTAAATAATATCGTAAGGGCAATTAGGTAACGTTAGGAGCATATAGGACTAGTAGGGACAATTAAGAAAAATGGACATACAAGAAATAAACGAAGTTATAAGAAGCCAAGAAGCAGATTACAATGAACTGAGACAAATATACATCAACATCAAGAAAGATTCAGCTTCTAGAAAAACCCACAAATATATAACGGAAAAAAGAACTCGACTTACAGAAATATTTACTAGAACAACTAAAAACCATTTACAACTAAAAGACCAAGATATTTTATGTGATCACAAATATATCACTACCAATTACTATGGTTCTATTAAAACACAGTATACACAGGCAATTGAATACCTGTTAATGTGTGAGAAAAGACTACAGGTAGTGAACCAACTGTATGAGCTAGAAGATGTACAACTCGAAGAGGAAGAATGCACTAGCACACCCAAATTATTTATTCAACTATTTCGGGTAAATCAGATGCAAAAAAAGCTACACTCAGCAACTCAATCGATGACTGAAGAGACAGCGAGTTGGCTCTTAGAATCTTTAGTGACTACTTTACAAAAACAGTGGCAAGAAATTGAAGAAACACACGTATTAATTCTAATGGAAGATAGTACGTTGGAACACAGCTATTTACAAGAAAACATGTTTGAGAAAACACAAACGGCATACGATCTTGTAATGGATAGATTATTAGCGACAATAGGTCAAAAATCGATACACAAAAACCAAAGAACCTCGGTTAAATTACCAAAATTAATAATACCAACGTTTAGTGGAAGTTACGAGTCATGGAATTCTTTTTATGATTTATTTTTGAAAATAATACACGAAGATAAATCGTTAAGTGACACGGAAAAAATGCAGTATTTAAAAACGCATGTAACAGGTGACGCCGCGAAGCTGATCAAGCATTTACCAGTCTGTGACGCTAATTACACAACTGCATGGAATCTGATAACAAGACGATACAAAAATGAAAGAATAATTATCACTAAGCATATCGATAACATTCTAAGTATGCCAAAAATAAGAAAAAGTAATGCCTCAAACTTAAGAAATCTCCATGACACAATCAACGAGAACCTAGAAGCACTTAAAAGTCAAAACATCGATATTTCAACTTGGGATCCTATTCTGACAAGAATAATAAGTAGAATATGGGACTCTGAAACAAATGAAAAATATGAACATCAATTAGAAGAGCCAAATAAATTGCAAGAATTTTCATTGTTTGTTCATGGTTGCCTACTCAGCAACGAGTAGTTTCCGATGCGTCGAGCAAAATGTACGCACCAGTATTACAGCTTAGTACGGCCGTTATTCCAAATGCGTACAGTTGGCTATGTCTAATCAATTGAGCCTGGTACCTATGGATTTACCTACGACCCTACTGACTACAACCTAGCCCTCTAGCAATAAGCTAGCACCCTAATTCTCCTAATGCCCTACCTACCATACAAACCATACCAAACGCAGGTTACGTTGGTTTCACTTGAGGGAAATCTGTTACAATGAGACCTACGGTAACAGACGGAAGTTGGGTAGGAATAGGGGTTTGTGTACGTCGTGCAATGTACACAGGAAATGGTTATCTCACTGCCGATCCCACAGACTCATAGGATCGATGATGGCTAAAGGTGTCTTGGCCACAGTGAGGGGAGTTCCGGAAGGTGAATCAAACTCGACTCCAGCTTGATGACTAATTTATTATGATAATTAACTTAATTATATACAAATTTGTTGGTTAATACACATAGATACGTATATCCATGTGTGTTGTGTGTGTATTGAGCCGATGAAGCGAGATCTCAGTAGGTCACTTCTTAGCGCTGACTGTGTGCCGGTGTTGCCGGCACGTGGTACGAATGTATGTCGCTCTTGATGCTGACGCAGTAATTGGTGTTGTATGTTCATGGTTGAACATTCTGGCGCCTCTCAGGACGGACTCCAGTTGGTATAACTCAATAGATTCGTGTTGATTTGGTACACTGTACGTAGGTTCCGTAGTGATAGTTGGTTCGCCAGTTGTTCGTTGGGTAGATGTCTTGTTGGCAGCGAGCGAGGTTGGTTTTCTTGCTGGATTGTCAGCTGTCTCGGTACTTGTTCTTCTGGTCTTGAGCTGCACTCTGGCTCTCATCCATCTCAGTATTGCAGGGCCGTAGCAGACTAAAAATAAAAAGGTTATGAACATGATTGTACAAGATATTGCAGTTGTTAAGTAAGTGTGTGTGCTGATTTGACTCCAAACAGTACTATCTAGTTCGGTTTGTAAGGCATTTTCTTGATTAACTAAATGCTGAAAAATCTCTTTTGAGTTATCTATTACTTCTTCCTTGGTAATGTTTAGCATGGATTTAGTCACCACGTGTGTATTCATGGGAAACTCTATTTGTTTTGAGTATGATGTTACAATCGGTACTGAAACAATTCTTTTGGCAGTTAATATGTTGTTAGTTGTTTTAATCAAGCAGTTATCTGCGATTCGTATTACACCAGTATTTTCAAGCTCAATTTCTTATCTTTGTCCATCACAAAGTATTGAAGTCGTAACCCGATCTCTTGCAATGAATAACCAAGTGTTTGGCATGTGAAGTTGTTTCCATATTATTTTATTGGATAAGTGAAATGATTTGGTAGGACATTTCGTATTTGTTTGGTTTTTAAATAGTTGATTTACAATGCAATTTTCATTTAATTGCATGTTTTTCACGGCCCCAGGAAAGCAAATAAAATGGTGAGTCCATTCTAAACAACGTTTGAATTCCTCATAGTTCAAATCAAAATATAGTTCGTTGTTGTAATCTAACCCTATGTATACCATTTTTTTTTTTTGTTCCCGGGGTGGAAAATCCTCATGGATGTCCTCCGCCCTGGGGCGGGCGGAGGGGTCTGTCAGACTCTTACTGACTAAAAACCACCCCGGTGTTCCTTCTCACACCTACGCCGGGGTCGCGGGAACACATTATTCTTCCACAACCCCGGTTGGTGCCGGCCCGCTTGCGCGGGCCCCGTCTCGGGCGGGGGGAGTGAGGTGTACTCCCCCCGCAACGTCTGTGGTCGGCGCGCGAGGAACACTACGCGCGCCGCCTTCTCGGGTCTTGATGTTGGGGGGCGACGGATGTCCCCGAATCCGTCGCCCCTGGACCCATTTAGGGGGGCCGGAAGAGGGCGTTGTCCGCCCTCCTCCGACGCCCGGTGCGTCTGCTGCGGGCCGGGTCGAGAGTCGAGATCTCTCTCTCCCTTTCCGCAGCCTCCTTCTGCGAGATGACCGTTTCGCAAAAGGAGACCACTGCGTCCCAGGACTCTGCGCCGCCGACCATCGCGTTCACGACGGCCGGCAGCGACAGGTCATTGCCTACTTCAGTTATGAGGGCACGGCGCGGCTCCTCCCAAGCGGCACACTCTGCCAGCGTGTGCCACGCCGTGTCCTCCCGGCAGTCGACGCAGTGGTGACACCGGGCGTCCGGCTCCCTGTTTATGCGACACAGGTACTTCCCGAAGCAACCATGCCCCGAGAGCATCTGCGTCGCCCGAAACGACAGGGAGCCGTGCCTTCTCCCGAGCCAGCGGTCGAGCACTGGCCGGATCGCCTCGATGGTGCTGAGGCCGGCGGTAGGGCGTGAAAGCCTCACCCGCCATTCCGCCACCAGGACCTCGCGGAGCTGCAACCGATGCTGCTCGATATGTTGCTGCATCGGTCGCTCGCCCCGCTCCCGCGCTGCCTCGCGCCACCGGTACAGTGACGCGAGCACCTTCGCCTCCAGGTCCCAGGGCGGTGATCCGGCCAGTGCACAACCCGCCTCGCAGGAGATCGTGCGATACCCCCGAATGACTCTGACGGCCATAGCCCGCTGCGGCTTGCGCAGGACAGCTATGCTGCCGGCCGTCAGGTCAGACGCCCAGATCGGCGCTCCGTAGAGCGCCATGGATCGCACGATCCCCATATAGAGCCGCCTACAGGCGGCGCTCGGGCCCCCCAGATTGGGAAGCAGCGTTGCCAGCGCCCCGGCCGCGCCCAACAACTTGGGCGCCAGCCGCCGGAAGGGGGTCCGAAGTCCCACCGGCTCCAATCCCAGATATTTCATGGTGGGCTCGACAGCGATCCGGACCCCCCCGACCACAATGTGTGATCCGGCCGGCGGCGCCCGCCGGGGGCCATGAAACACCATGGCCTCCGACTTGTTGAGGGCCACCTCCAGGCCGAGGCGCCGTATGCGGCTGACCGTGAGTGAGACCGCCGCCGTCGCGAGCAACGCTGCCTCCCTGTGCGAACTCCCCCGGGCCGTGACCAGCGTGTCGTCCGCGTAACACGTCAGGTCCGCGCCCGGCGGGAGCTCGCCCCTCAGCACCCAGTCGTACCCGATGTTCCACAGGAGCGGTCCCACGACCGATCCCTGTGGAACACCGCACGACACTTGGCGCTGGTTTCCGCCATCTCGTCCCATGTAGGTGACACACCTCCCCGCCAGATAAGCCCCAACGATGCGGCGGAGGTAGAGAGGCACCCGATGATAACGTAGTGCCTCCCGTATGCAGCTCCAGGGCAGGGTGTTGAAGGCGTTGGAGATGTCCAAGGACACCGCCACCACCACCCCGCCCCGGGACACTGTTTCCTCCGCCAGGACTCTCACCCTCGACACAGCGTGGATGGTAGAGCGCCCATGCCGAAAGCCGAACTGGCTCTCGTCCAGGTCCGGCCCCTCTCTGCACAAGTGGCCGACGAGGCGGGCTGCGAGTATGCGCTCGAACAGCTTGCCCACCTCGTCGAGCAGCACTATGGGCCGGTATGCAGACGGCGAGTCGGCAGGGCGCCCCGCCTTCCTGAGCAGGACCAGACGTCCAATCTTCCACAAACTGGGAAACTGGCCCCGCTCAAGGCACGCTGTGTAGAGTCCTCTCAGTTGGGGCTCCAACTCCTTCAGAGAGAGGGCCAAAGCCAGGCCGTGAATTCCGTCGGGCCCCGGAGCCACGTTCTTGGCCCGGAGCCGCATCACGGCCGCCCTCATCTCTGCCTGTGTCACCTCTGGGACGCTGATGGCGTTCTCCTCGTCCTCCTCTTCAGACTCTGCGGCTGCGGGCAAAGCCATCGGCGGCGGAACATGCTCCGCTCTCACCGGGAAGAGGGCTGCTACAACTTCCTCCAGCAGCTCGGGTTGGAGACTCTCCGTAAGTGGGGGCGCCGCGGCTCGAAGTTGCCCTCGAACCGCTTTATACGGGCGCCCCCACGGATCCCCGTCCAGAGTCTCCAACATCCTCTCCCGGGATCGCGTCCTCGCCTCGTCGATGGCCAGCCACAGAGTCTGCTTTGCCGCGCGGTACACCTCGTACAGCGCGGCCTCCTCCTCGGGTACCCGACGACGTCTCCTCCGGTAGCGGGTGTACCGGCGTCTCACCGCCACGCATGCGACGCGCAGCTGCGCGATCTCGGCGGACCACCAGTACACCTGGCGCCTTGCACCCTGTGCGTGGGCGCGGGGCATGGACGCGTCGCATATCTGCGTCATTGCCCCGCGGAACCACAGCGCCTCCAGCTCGACGTCATCGGGTCCGGTCGTTGCCGACCCCCGGAACCAGGCCTGAGCAATGGCTGCCTCCTCGAGAAGCTCCCTGTCGATGCGCTTACGCGCCCAGCGCGGGCCGTCCGAACGCGGGACTGACGTCCTGCGGCCGCCAGCGGTCTGGGCGGAGACGTCGAATCGGATATATCGGTGATCCGACAACGTCTCCACCTCCGCGGCGACACGCCAGTCGCGGACACGGCTCGCGACAGCAGGGCTTGCGAACGACACGTCCACTATGGACCCGCCCCGCTGCCGCACGCACGTGTAGACCGAGCCCCGGTTCAGGACGACCAGGCCAGTCGTGATCGCCCACTCCTCCAGTGCCTCACCCTTAGCATCGGTCACCGGGGATCCCCACGCCGCAGACTTGGCGTTGAGATCCCCGAGCAACAGCACCGGGCGAGGATGGAGCTGGCCCACGACGGCACCCAACTCGACAAGGAACCTCTCGAAGTCGGCGAGACTCTTGTTGGGCGAAAAATACGCCCCAACGACGCCAACGCCATCTGCGAGGGCGGCTACCCAGCCGTGCCCCCGAGACGGGCTGACGAGAGCCCCGCCAATGATGGCCACCAAACCATCCAGATCTCCCACCCAGTTATCCCTGGGCGGGACCCAGTACGGCTCGGCGACCACGGCCACGTGAATCGACCACTCTGCCATGCTCTGGAGCAAGAGATCCTGAGCTCTGGCAGAGTGGTTGATATTGCCCTGGAGGAGACGGAACAGCGCCATTTATGCGCAGTCCATCCCCCCCTCTGCACCGTTCTTAGGCCGGGAGTCGGCCGAAGAGGAGCCCTTCTGGCTCCTTCCCCTCCTTCTGTTGGCGGGCACGCCACAGGCTTTCGCCCCCCATCTGTGCCCGGCGAGCCTCCCTGCAGCCGTGCAGAGGCTGCAGTTTGGTGCCGCGGAGCACTGGGCCGCCTTGTGGCCGGGCTGGCCGCAGCGATAACATTCATCGCTGCGGTCCGTTTCGGCGGTGCACCGGCACCTGACATGCCCGACGTCCAGGCACCGGTAGCACCGCATGGCCCTGGGCTGCAGCAGTTTGACTCTCGCTGCAACCCATCCCACCAACAGACGCCCAGCGTCGGCCACCTTGTTCGCCGCAGCCACCGGGCACCTCACCCAAATCGAGCCGAGCCCGGAGGCGTCGGCGCGGATTTCACCCGCCCGCACGTCGTCGGGCGGGCATCCACCGACACGGGCGATGGCCTCCACGACCTCAGCCGGGGTCGTCGAGTCATCCAGGCCGTTGACTCGCAGCTCCGCGGTCTTCATCGGCCTGGAAATCCGAACGTCCTCCGGGCTGAGGACCTCCCTCAACTTGGCGGCCAGAACGTCCGCCCTTTCGCGGCTGGAGGCACCCGACACCTCGAGCAGCCGCGCCCCCGTAACCGCCGGCCTCAATCTGAGGCCGGACGGTGTCCCAAGGTCGGGGAACGCGACCTTGCTCTTGGCCTCTCGGAGGACCGCCGCGTAGGTGACGCCCCTCTCAGCGGCTCCGGACTGCAGTGTGATCACCACAGCCGCAGAGCGTGGGGCCCTACGCCGTCCTCGCGACTTCTTTTTAGGCGTCTTGGCCGGTGCCGGTGTTCCGTCGGCGTTCTTCCCGCTCTTCTTCTTCTTCTTTTTCTTTTTCTTCCCCACCGTCGTCCACCCCTCGGCATCCTGGGTGGGAAGTGAGGCGGGAGGTGGTGCGGTCGCCGGAGGTGCGGTAGGCAGGGTCGCCAGAGGCGCGGTCGCCGGAGGTGGTGCGGGCGAAGCCCCTGTGGGCTTCCTGGGCCCCTGCGTGGGCTTTTTGGGCCCCTGCGCGGGCTTTCCGCCCCCCAACGCGGAATTCGTCCCGGCGGCGGCCTCCTCTGCTCTCCTCCTATCCGCCGCAAGCGGGGGTCGGAGGGTCGCGGCTGGTAGGAGTCGCGACTCCAGCGCCTCCAACCGGGCATTAACCATACCGCCGCACTGCATCATGCAGATGCGGGCGATCTTTTCGATCTCCGCATCCGCACGACCAGGCGACGGCTGGACCGCCGGCGGGATCGTGACGGGAGTGACGCCGCGGGCGGCGGGACCCGCCCTCTGGGCAGCAAACTGCCGCTCGAGCTCCTCGAGCTTGGATCGGAGACGGCGATTCTCCTCCCAGAGCCTCGCCGTCTCCTCCGTGCTGGTGCGGTTCACGAGGAGCTCGACCGCCTCCTTGATGTCGTCGACCGCCTCCTTTAGGGCACGAATGTACGTGCCCCTCAGGTTGCCTGACTTGGTGGCAACCGTCATGACGACATCGACGCTGTCCAGAACCTGGCTACTGAGCGCCACCCCGGTAACTGTCCCTCCGGCTGCCATTCGGGCAGCGCGTCGCTCCTTGTTCCGACTGGCCATTTCTGCCACCACGTCGGCTGCGGCAGCCTTCCGCTGCGCCCTCTTGGCAGCGTTTGCCTCCGCCCTGTTGGAGCATAGGCCTAAGCCTATGCTCGCGAGGTCCTCCCTCCCCAGCTCGGCGTCGCTCCCCGCGCTCTCCGACGGAGCTGGCGAAGGAGCCGATGACGGAGCCGGTGATGAAGCCTGCGATGGGACCGGCGTAGCAGGGCGCGTGAAGCGGCCCAACGGGTCACGCCCCGACTTTGCAGCCGCACGACCCCGGCCACCCATCACCTTGGGCGCTTTTGGCGCCGGCAACATCTCTTCGTCCGTCTTCCTTTTAAGCAGCGCCTTGCCGCGCCTGCTCAGGTCCGGATCCGACCTGCTGTGGTCCCCGGAGGGACCGGAGCCTCCTCGGCTCTGGTTGCCATCGTAGGTGGCAAATGGATCTATAACCACGCGCGGGAGCTTCAAAAGAAGCTCCGTTTCTCGCTGGTTACCGGCGGCCGTCACTCGAGGGCCCACCAAACCATCGCTTAGCGGGTCCCCGAATGACTGCGACCGGGTTCTTCCTCTTTCTCCTCCCTCCAGACAGTTGTTGCCCCCCCCAGAATACGAGGGGCATGACGCATCCGAAACCGGATGCGTGGCGGATTCTCCGACTGCTAAGCAGTCGGTACCGCCCTGGGGTAAAATTTTCGCAACTGACTTTTCCATTTTGTTTATTTTCCTTTGAAGGGTGCGGTCCCTTTGATCCCCCTGGATCCCCCCCAGCGCTAACGACCGGATACCCTCCGGCCATACACCCCCTCGGCACGCTCGACCTTGGAGTTGGGGTTATTTTTTTAAAAGGTTTTCTTCCTCTCCTCCCACAAGACCACGCCCACACAACTCACCCTCTGTAAGCAGAGGGGGGGTGGGCGTACGACCTACTCCTACGACCCTTCCCTAGCCCGGTTCCCTTCCACGACCATCAAAGATGATCGGGGAATGGAACCGTGCCCTTCCCCGTTTGTTGAGATTTGCCGCCAGCGCCAATTGTCCACCAGAACCGGTGGGCGATTGGAGCTGACGTTGCCCAGGATGCGCCACGAGGAGGCTCTTCAACTGCACCCCGATGTGTACGTACCTAAAGCGGGCGCGGGGTAAATCGAAAGTGCCTAATGGTGCAGAAACATGTCGACTAACCTTTGCACGTTGACACGATAAGCATGTTCTGGCCCACTTCCTGCAATCTTTCCGTATGCCGGGCCAAACAAATCTTTCCGCTACCAGCTTGGCGGTCGCGGCTGCGCCCGGGTGGCTTAAGGAGTGCAGACTTGTGAATACCTGCTGCCGGAATGCTTTCGTCACAAAAGGCCTGGGTACTGCTGTACTGACATCACAATATATAGGTTTTATACTCCCGGGGCAGTCCATCTTCTGTAGACGAAGAGATGTGCCCTCTGCTAGGTACTTAGCCAGTTCTTGGTCGTTGTCTTGGGCTGTACTGAGGTCGGAGAGGCCAACTGGTAAACTCAGTTCGTGTACTCGGGAGAGGGTGTCAGCCATGACGTTATCCTTGCCGGAAATATGCTTAATATCAGTCGTGAACTGGGCGATGTAGTCCAAATGCCGGAATTGTCTGGGCGAGCAGCTATGCTTCCGTTCATGGAAGGCGTAACTGATCGGTTTGTGGTCCGTGTAGACCGTGAAGTGTCTGGCCTCGAGCATGTACCGAAAGTACTTTATGGCTTCGTAGATCGCGAGAAGCTCACGATCATACGGTGAGTACTTGGTCTGGCACGGACTCAGCTTCCTGGAGAAGAATGCAAGCGGCTCCCATCCGCCATTGTGGTGCTGTTGTAATACTGCACCAATAGCCGTATCTGATGCGTCAGTCACTAATGCCAGTTTGGCATGGCAGTTTGGATGAGCCAGAAGAGCTGCTTTGGTAAGACTCTCTTTGGTTTCGTGGAATGCTTTTAGGGCCTCGCCGGTGAGGTTGATGGGTGTGGGGCCTTTGACTGCCCCTGTGAGTAAGGCGTTCAGTGGTGCTTGAGTTTGGGCTGCGTTGGGTAGGAATCGCCGGTAAAAATTGGCCATACCTAGGAATCGTCTAAGTGCCCTGACGTCTTTAGGTGGGGGAAAATTGCGTATGGCTTGTACTTTCTCGTCCAGTGGTTTGGTTCCGCTCTCCGCAATTCGATAACCCAAGAAAGTCACCTCGGGTTTACCGAATACGCACTTTGCTACATTAATCACCATGCCGAAGTAATAATAATAATAATATATGTTTTTTTTTAAGTTGTTTTATAAAAATATAGCAAAATAAGGATACAAATAAATAAAAGACATAATAATAATAATAATTGTTTATTTGTACACTTAAAAAGAACATTCATAAGTACATGGATTAAAAAAAGCAATTGTACATCAGAGTCACATTAAGTGGCGAACTGCTGCCTCCTAAACTAGGCCAGAAGCCTGTGTTTTAGGAGCCAAAGTTCCTCCAGGTCTAATGACATGTCATGCAAGTACTTTAGAAACAATAACTTAAGTTAAACAAACAATGCCTTATTAAAACACAGTATTAGTTAAAATTAGGAGACAATTGTAATAAGATTCTCGGTTTCGTCATACGTTAACTCCTGCAACCAATTTGTAATTTTTGTTTTAACTGCGTGTTTAGACAAGGAGTATATGGGGAGAAGTTTATTTATTTTATTATACAGTCGAGAGCTAGTTGCCGCATACTGTCGGCTGGCAAACTTTGAACGGCATTGGACTAAATCGCACACGGGAGTGCCTTTGCGTCTTTTCAGCTTTTCAAGATCCAGGTGTAGCGTAGAGTGTTTTCGCAGCACAGCGCGGAGCACAAAATTTGTCTTACAGTCAATACTTTGGCTTTTGAATAAAGCTCATAGGTCGAAAAGTCCCTGCACTTAAAGTGCATGACTTTCAAGATCGCCCTTTGAGCTCTCTCAACTTTAAGTAAGGAGGTTTTGTAGGTTCCGCCCCAAACCGGGATACAGTATAAAATAATTGACTGGCAAAGGCTCTGGTAAACTATCAAAGCTAGTTCGAGATCCGCAGAGTGCCTAAGATCCTTAAATATATAAATTAATTTTCTTATTCTTGTACATAAGGCTTGGATATGGGGCTGCCAGGTAAGCTTGTAGTCAATGTGGACTCCTAGATATTTAATGTCTGGTACCAAAGACAGAAATGGGCAGCTGCAAGTGGGTGCCTCACCTGAGCAAATGTGGGCTTTAATTTGACCTGATTCCAGTGGAGGAGGTATAGTATTAGGTAACGAAAATCTAATGACCTTTGTCTTTGCTACGTTAAGGGTAAGTAAATTCTCTGAGAGCCATTCCATTACAAAGCGAAGCGACTGTTCCGCCCTTTTACTAGCTCTGTCCCAGTCAGTATCATACACTATTAACGCTGTGTCATCAGCATACGTAAATATGTCGCAGTTTGGAATATGTGCATTACATAGGTCATTGATGTATAGCAAGAAGAGGGGAAAGTCTCGAAGCCTGGTGAATACTTGGCGCAGATGGTCTTCGTGTTGCTTTTCGTCTTTGCTATAGATTAAAAAATCATCTAAATAACAGTAGACGAAGTCCAGTCCACGCATCATTTCGTCGACGAATCGTTGGAACGTTTGCCCTGCGTTGCGTAGGCCAAACGTCATAAATGGAAATTCGTACATACCGAAGGGTGTTGTCATGGCCGTTTTGGGTATGTCCTCCTTGCACAGTGGTATCTGGTTATATGCTTTAATTAAATCAATTGTTGAATAGACGCGACAGCCAGCTATATTGTGTGTAAAATCGTGTATGTGTCGGATTGGGTACATGTCTGGAACGGTGCGAGAGTTGAGTTTTCTGTAATCACCGCAGGGGCGTCACCCGTTGTCCTTCTTTAGGGAGAGGTGCAATGGAGATGACCATGGGCTGTCAGAAGGTCTTGCTGTGCCATTAGATAGCATTGCTTCGAATTCAGTTCGAGCTATCTGTAGCTTATCGGGGGCTAGTCGTCTAGGTGCGCATGAGACAGGTGGGCCTGGTGTGGTGCGAATGTGGTGTTGTGTGTTGTGTGGTATCAAGCGTTGTGTACCTGCGGGTCGCGTAATTTCGGGGAATTCCTGCGAGAGCATGAGATGGTAACGTGTATTACCTGAAAGTACCTTGACTGAGTGGATGTTACTCGCGCTGCTAGCTCGTGCCGCTGGTGCTGTTAGTGAAGTTATATTGTCTATTAAGTTTTGGTTTTTACAGTCCAGTATTAAATTGTAATGACACAAAAAATCTACACCTATGATTGGCTTGGTAACGTCCGCTACCACAAATCGCCAAGGATAACTACGTCGGAGTCCGAGGTTCAAGTTGAGATGCGCGTAGCCGTATGTGCTGATAGTAGTCCCGTTGGCCGCGGTTAGCTGGTAGCTCGTCGGTGCTCGGCGCTCTCGTAGCTGAGTTCGAGGGTAGACGCAAAGGTCACTCCCTATGTCGACCAAAAATTGGGTTTTCGTGTTGCGGTCAGTTACGAAGAGGCGACCGGGTGTAGCGGGGCAATCGTCTGTCGCCATTACTGATGATTGCCCGCGGTGTTTCCCGACTCCTTGTAGTCGCATGGTTTCTGACAGTTGCGTGCTCTCGATCCGAATATGTCGTGGTACCAGCATATGGGTTGGGTCCTGTAGCTTGATGCTGATCGGGTTGAACTGCGGCGTGGCTGGCGGGTGTGCTCGTCTAACTTGATGGCCAGTCGTTCCACCATCCGTTTTAGCTCTGCTATCTCGCTAGTGGTGCTGCTGCTGGGTCCTGGTACGCTGGCGGGTACGGAAGTAGCTGCGACGACCGGCGGTGCTGATATCTCCTGGATACGGTCAGCGAGTTCGGCCAGCTGTTCCAGCGTTAGTGAGGGCTGGGATGCCAGGACAGTCTGTATGTTGTGTGGGAGGCGGTTACTCCAGATGGTCTGCAAGAACTCCTCTGGTACACTCGGCCCTGCCAGGTCTCGCAGATGGCGCAGAAACTGTGTCGGTTTCCTGTCACCCAGTTCCTCATGGGTGAGAAGCTGACGGACTTTCTTCTCATGAGAGGCGGTAAGTCGCTTGATCAGCTCACTTTTCAGCTTTCCATAGCGATTGTGGGTGGGGGGATTTAATATTATGTCTTTTACGGACTTGGCGTGAACGATGTCTAGGTTCGCCATGACGCTGTTAAATTTTATGGCATCCTCGGTGATTCCGTAATTCTCGAATTGACCTTCTACAAGCGCGAACCATAACTCTGGGTCGTCCGGTGAGAATGGTGGCACTTTGATATTTAACTTCCGTAAATATTCGGGTGATTTCTGTTCGGTATCAATTGAAACGCGCATTTTTTTAGGGCGCCTCGTGGTTACGCCTTGTTGCGAGGTCGCAGTCTTTGCCGAATCGCTACTATCGCTTCCTGCGTTAGTACTCATTCTGGTGTTCTGAACGGGGTCACCAATTTAGTGGTAGTAGGTACTCACGATTTCGTGTTGTAGACAGCAGGCAATGGGTGATGTCCGAACGGAATAACGAAACACTTTTAAGGGTTATTCTAAGACGGTCGTTTATTGTTCCACACACTACACACTACAAAGTCTTTAGCAAAAGGTAGAAGGTTAAGCACAGGAAATAACTTAGGCAATAGCACAAGCGACACAGGTAAGCTGATGCAAAAGATGGCGGCGCGCGGGTAGTGAATGACGCGGGCTTCGCAAGCAAGGGCGGTGTGCCGACTGCCGGCCGGCGGGCGCCGCGGGGCTGCGTGCGCGCTGAGCCGCACCGGCAGAACCTGTTTGTTACTGACGTCACTAGCCATGGTATGTGTCCACGGGACGACGTGCATATACACAACATTTGATTTTGTAGTTTTGACGAATTTGTGTGGAATGTAAATGTTTTGGTTGTGAGTGTGTATGTGTGTAATGGCATGTGGGAGTAGCCCACAATGTGTTCAATATGTAAAAAGTATAACCATCAGGAAAAAGATTGCAAATATAAGGTAAAACAATGCTCAATATGTAAGAAAACAAATCACCTGGAAGGAAATTGTTTCTTTAATAAAAATAAAAATAATAAGCCCGATAAGTTATTTAAAAAACCAGATATGGCATTTCTTACTACACCAGAAGAAGTATTAAAAAACAAGGAATTTATTGTGGATTCAGGCTGCACAGCTCATATGACAAATGATATAAAAATATTGACAAATCTTGAAAACAAAGTATCAACAGTGTTAACAGCTAATTACCAATCTGTTGAAGTACATGGTCAAGGAACAGTGAAGGGTAATAGTTGCTGTTTGAATAACATTTTATTTGTTCCTGACATATCACAGAACTTGTTGTCAGTCAATGCAGTCACAAATAACCAAGGAACTGTTGTGTTTACTAAAGGTAAAGTTGAAATCTACAAAGAGTCACAGTTAGTACTAACAGGAGAAAAAGAAAATGGTTTATATAAAATAAACATAGAAAAAAACAATACAGAAGAAAAGACCTTATTAATGAAAGAAAGTGGAACTGCCCTAGAATGGCATGCAAGATTGGGACATCCAGGAAAAACAACACTAGAAATTTTACCAAATATGGTAGATAGAATAAAAATACAAGGCATATAACAAATTGAAAAATGTGAAATAATAAGCAAACGAGACTACCATTTGACACAATAAGAGCTAGAGCCAAAAGACCAATACAAATCATACATACTGATGTTTGTGGACCTTTTGAAAATAAAACATATGATGATTACAGTTACGTATTAACAGTTATGGATGACTACACCCATTTTACCTACCTACTAAAATACAAAAGTGAACTTAAATATAAACTAATAAATTACATTGAAGAAACTGAAAGAGAAAGAAATGAAAAAGTATCAACTATAAGATGTGACAATGGAGGTGAATACACAAGCTATGATTTTAGACAATGGTGCATGGAAAAAGGAATAAAACTAGATTTGACAGTACCATACACTCCTCAATTAAATGGTAAGGCAGAAAGATTAAACCGAACATTACTAAATAAAACCAGAGCTTTACTATTTGATTCTGAATTAGGAAAAGAAATGTGGGGTGAGGCAATGTACTGTGCTACATACATAATAAATAGACTACCAAGTGAAACGTTGGAAAGCAAAACACCAGATGAAATGTTGTACGGTAAAAGACCTAACATAGCTAACATACAGAAATTTGGTTCAAAAGTATATGCAGAACAACTAAATATAATCATAAAGAAACTAGATCCAAGAAGTAAGAAGTTAATAATGGTTGGATATACTAATAATGGATATAGACTATGGAATGAAAAAGATGGAAAAATTGAAATAGCAAGGGATATTGTCATATTTAATGATAATAACAAGAATAAAGAAAAAGAAGATCGTATTATGATAAGAAGACTGGTAACTACAGAAATAATATCAGACAGTGATGTAGAAACAAGTATAGATGAACAAGAAAATGATGAAAACTATAATGAAATACAGGAGTTAGAAATGCAAAGTAGAGAAATAGAAGAAAATGTTTCAGCTACAATAGAAGAAGAAATTGAAATAATTGAAAATACAGAAAGTAATGTAGAAGAAGAAGAAATCGAAATTACAAGAACAAGAAGACAAAAGAAGAAACCAACTTACCTGCATGATTATGTATTACTTACCTACAGTGAGGTCATGAAGTCTGCTGAAAAGAAAAATTGAGAGAAGGCCATAAAGTCGGAGAAGGATTCATTGGCAAGCAACAATACATGGGAAATAGTTGATTTAGAAAAAGCAAAGGGACATAAAATACTGACCAATAGATGGGTATTTTGTATAAAAGAAAATGGTACATACAAAGCAAGACTCGTAGCAAGAGGTTTTGAACATAGGGGGACTGTGGGAGGCTGGAATAAAATCGGTGAAATATCACCTTAAACGCGTCGTTGGCACTTCCACCCTGACTTATGAGGAACTAGCAACCGTGTTAGCTCAAGTGGAATCGTGTCTAAATTCCCGGCCGCTGTCTAGACTGGGAACCAATGCTGAAAACACGGAAATTTTGACTCCTGGCCACTTCCTAGTGGGCGAGCCTCTTGTTACGCCACCAGATTATAACTTCGAAAACTCAAACTTAAGCTCGTTAAAGAGGTGGCAGTATACCCAACGTATGTTGCAAACATTCTGGCGAAAGTGGTCTCAGGAATATTTGAGACAATTCTTTTACATACAGACATAAATGGACCTCGGAAACTCCCTCTCCGAAAAGAGGAAATGTGGTTTTAATCAAGGAAGACGGTCTTCCTCCATGTCGTTGGCTTTGGGGTTTAGTAGAGGAAGAGCATGACGGGATCGTAGGAGTGGTCCCTATTAAAACGAAAAACTCGATTATTAAAAGACCTGTTTCTAAATTATGTTTGCTCCCTGTTACTGAATAGCTTTTAATTTGTGTAATAAAAGGATTTTCATACTTATGAAGGATAATTCGTAGATAAGTAGGTATGTACGGTGGTTTAAATCAAATGTTTTTTTTTGTTCTTACCAATTTAGTTTACACTTAT
The DNA here is from genome assembly GCA_963555695.1 of Dasypolia templi. Lineage (NCBI taxonomy): Eukaryota > Metazoa > Arthropoda > Insecta > Lepidoptera > Noctuidae > Dasypolia > Dasypolia templi. The sequence goes on along the minus strand of OY743137.1, from coordinate 1,485,395 downwards.
ACAATTGTTAACGTTACATTAGTTGGTTAGTACGTAATATTTAATGTTTGTTGTTGCATGAACTTATTATAATATTAAGGTCAATTTATGCTTGCCCTTAATGGGGGGCGAATGTATAACCTGGTTGCACTGTGTCGACTAAGCTGAACATACCCTAGGCACACTGTTTTGTAATAATTCATTCTCGATGCTTCGATAGATGGCGTTGTACTATTTTTTAAATCGCGGTGTTATGGTTCTCCGTATATAGTATATAACGAGCCTATGTACTTAGATTAATCCCTTTTGTCAAGCGAAATATACCGTTGGAACAGGGTTGCTGTGTTTTATTCAAAGGCTCCCTGGTTCCATCTGACCGAAGCCCTGTGCAGACCCTGGCTGGACATCATCAGGTCGTACACGCTGGTCCGGACGGTATACCTTCTCGTTTTTTGGTCAACTGTGCTGAAGAGCTATCTTTGCCACTCTATTATTTGTTTAATCGATCGCTGAAACTGGGAACGTTTCCGAAATGCTGGAAAAAGGTGCACATTGTGCCCATTAACAAAGATGGTGACAAGTCAGATTGTGAAAATTACAGACCCATATGTTATCTGGTATGGCAAAACTTTTTGAAGCGTCTTTATATCAGCATTTTTATTCTCATTTTAAACCGTATCTTTCCCAATCCCAACATGGTCTTGTTCGAGGTAAATCAACACTCATAAACCTGCTCGAGTACAAAAACTATCTGTGTACTGTTTTCGCGAAGGGTGGTCAAATTGACTCAATCTATACAGCCTTTCGGAAAGTATTCGATAAAGTTAACCATGAAGTACTGCTCTTGAAGCTGAAATCTTACGGTATACATGGTTCCCTGTTCCGGTGGATACAGTCTAACTTGAAATACAGAAGCCAACTCGTTTCTGTTAGAGGATACTTGTCGTTACCAGTCAATGTTACCTCAGGCATTCCACAAGGATCGCATTTAGGCCCCCTACTTTACAACATTTTTATTAACGATCTCGTGACAAAATTAGTATGTCCCTGTCTATTATATGCCGATGATTTGAAAGTATTTACGGCGATTAAAAACACCTCCGACAGTGAAACCCTTCAGAGCGATTTAAGTGTCATTTCTGACTGGTGTACCCATAATCGAATGATATTGAACATAAATAAATGCTTTGTTATAACTTTCACAAAAAAACGTGTAAAGAACATCTATGACTACAGACTCGAGGGTCAGTCGTTAGAACGAAAGCACGTAGCCAGAGATCTTGGAGTGTTGTTTGATGAACCACTATCTTTTAGGGATCATTACAATAGCATGACGAATAGAGCATTGAAACTTCTCGGTTTTATATCTAGGTCTACCAAGGGATTTAAAAAACCTCAAAGCTTCATATTACTATATAAAAGCCTAGTAAGAAGTACTTTGGAATACGGTTCGATAATCTGGTCACCGTGTTACGCAGTACACTCTGACAGAATTGAAAGTGTGCAAAGAAAATGTGTTAAGTGGGTGTCGTACCGGTACGGCTTCTCTAGAACGCTACAAAGCTATTCAGAACGCCTTGTTAAGTTCAATCTTGAGACTTTGCATGCTCGTCGCAAACAGCAGGACTTAATAAACCTGCATAAGATCCTACATTCTAAGCTGGACTCTTCAGTTCTGCTGTCCCTCATAAACATCAATACTAGGTATAACACGCGAATACCAAAAACTTTTACACTGCTGGTCTTTATAAATAATACCTCCTATTACAACCCTATCGTTAGAATGTGTCGCCTTTACAACGAAATTTTCAAAGATAAAATAGTATTGATATCTTCGATTTCCGTGCTGTTGTTTTCAGAAGAAATGTATGTACTCTTTCTTTTTAATAATGTTACGCAAATAATGTAAATTTGTCTCAACTATGTACTTTACCTGGCGTGTTGGTCTCTGTTTGATCTCCTACTCGTTCCCTATCTAAGTAGAAGTGAGTGGGGTGGAGGGCAGACGCACAGACCTTGTTCCTGTATAATTTTGTGAACTAAGTAACACAGTAAACAACTGTTGTTGTCTGCATTGCTATTGTTGTTGCTGGTCATGTTGTGCGATTACGCTTTGGGTGATAATCAGGTAGAAACCTATAACGTGAACCTAGTGATATATTGTGATTATCACCTGTTGTAGTTGCCTTGTGAATAAATAAATAAAATAAAATAAAATAAATAAATGTAGCGGATTGGCCTATACTTAAATTAATCCTTGATTATTTCTCAAATGCCAGGTAACTATGACACTAATGTAAGATTAAATATTATCCAATGGAACGCACAAAGCATTAGACCAAAGTTAAGCGAGTTTGATGATTTGTTAATACAAGACAAAATTTACATTGCCGTATTAAGCGAAACCTGGTTACAACCAGACAGTTATTTTAATGTTAAAGATTACGATATATTTCGCAAAGACAGAGACGATTCATACAGTGGTGTAGCAATACTTACACATAAGTCAGTAAAATGTCAGATTTGCCATGATTTACAACATTTTAAATTAGGTATAGAAATTATACACATTAAATTGCATAATTGTAATCAAATTGAAAATATTATATCGATTTACTGTCCGCCTTCGATTAATAGTTGTCAGTTAGTCAGACTGGGATCAATTATTTGCACAGGTTAATAATAAAACCTTACTTTTAGGTGACTTCAATGGCCACCATCCCAATTGGTCCAATAAAGTAGACCGAAGAGGTAATCAAATATTTGACGCACTTATTGGTAGTAGCCTTATTTCATTAAACAGTGGCGATCACACGCGTATTAAGTTAGTCAATGATATACTACAACAGTCATCCCCTGATATTTCGTTAGCGTCATCCGATATAAGCTTAAGTTTAAACTGGCAAGTGTTAAATGAGACATTAGGAAGCGATCATTGTGTTATTAAAATATCAACGTACTTTAAAACTAGTAACGTCTCGTCGAAACTATAAAAAGGCTGACTGGGTAGGGTACCAAAAACTTTTAAATTACCTTTTCGATGAGTTCGTGTTTACGAATGATTTACAAAAAGGATATGACATATTTATAGACTATTTAGACATAGCTGCAGATTGTTTTATACCATGTGTTAAAATTAATACTAACCCAGAGCGAAAATTTACACCAATACCTAATTGGTGTCCTTATCTTTCTAAAGCTGTAGCAGAGCGCCGTTTAGCACTTTCCAAGTTTAGACGTAATCCATCACCACACAACCTCACAATCCTTCAAAGTAAAATCAGTGATGCTCAAAGATATATACGGTGCACTAGAAACAAGTCATGGCAGGACTTATGTTCTACTCTTGACCAAACTACGACACAAACAATGATTTGTGGCGAAAAATGAGATGGATTAAATATTATAACGCAACAAAATCACATGTTGACAGCACTAAAGCAAATGAATTACTTTGTAGTTTAGCCCCCGATTTTGTACCCCGCTACTACCCTATACTTACATCGAATAACCCAAACTTTGAAGTACCAATTACAATCCAAGATTTAACTAAAAGCCTAAAAAATAAAGATACAGCCCCTGGTAGTGACAAGATCATATATTCCATGATAAGATACTTATCTGAAAACGGGAAACAAGTTTTACTGAATTTATTTAATTCATTTTTCAATTCGTCGTTTGTACCTAAACAATAGCGCGATATAGTGGTGGTACCGATTCCCAAACCAGGACCTGATCCCTGTTTGGCCTCTTCCCTTCGCCCCATATCTTTGATCTCATGTATATGCAAAACTTTCCATAACATTCTACTCAATAGACTAGAGTGGTTTATAGAAAAGAACTGTTTGTTAGACCAGAATACCACAGGATTTAGAAAGTGTCGATCAACATTAAATAATCTGACTAGTTTAGTTGCTAGAATTCAAACAGGATTTTCTGGAAAACAAATGACCATAATTATGCTGTTTTATTGATCTGGATAATGCTAACAATGTAGATGTGCATAGTTTATTGCATCTTATGGATGGCCTAGGTGTGGGACATAAACTTTGCACCTATCTGTGGAACTTTTTAAAAGCAAGAAGTGGCTTGGCACAGGGTGATCCATTATCGCCATTGTTGTTTAACATAGCTACTATCAATATCAGTAAAAAGATAAATAATGTATTTATTTCCCAGTTTGCAGATGACTTTGTATTATATTTTAACACCAACAAACTTTTGGAGGCGACACAGAAATTGCAAACGGCTTTAGATCAATTTAATAAGTTAGTTAATTACATTGCTATCATATGAAGCAGAATAGATTATGCCAGTTTTTTATTTGATAATAGTTCTCAAACCCATTTAAATAAATTAACTAAAATCCAAAACCAATGTTTGAGGGTCATCGGAGGTTTATTAAAAGTACACCCATTCATGTGATGGAATGCGAACTACACCTGCAGCCGTTACATATTCGCAGATATTACTTAGCTGGTAAATTATTTTTGAAACTTAAATCATTTGTAGATGGGGGCACTTGTGAAATTGTAAACAAACTTAATATTTGCTGCCAAGGGGCGTATTGGAGACGTAAAAAAAACCACTAAAAGGTCATATTTATGGAACTTTGAATAATATAAGCATGCACTCCAGCGATGAACTAGGATTATTTTCGCTTAATACCTGGATAAGTGGTGTAAACTCACTTTAATAAAAACTCCATCTTGCATGAACATCATTTTTTGCGCCTGGCAGGAATCACAAGATGCCATTGGAATCTTTTGCGATCTCTCTAAGGCGTTCGATTGCGTAAACCATGAGACACTTCTGCTGAAACTGGAGCACTATGGGATTAAGAATGAAGTTCTTGATTTGCTAAGATCATACTTGAAAGACAGAAAGGTTAAAGTACAAATAAACGGCACAAAATCATTAGGGTCTGAAATATCAATGGGCGTTCCTCAAGGTTCTATATTGGGTGCATTCCTCTTTTTAGTCTACATTAATGATTTACCCCAGTTACTTGAAAATCAACCGAAGATGGTGTTGTTTGCAGATGACACTTCATTGATCTTTAAAATAGATCGAAGGTCACAAAATCTTGATGACGTGAACAACTCTATTCTTCAGGTCCAAGATTGGTTTACGGTAAATAATTTGGTACTAAATGAGAAAAAAACCAAATGCATTCGATTTAAATTACCTAATGTTAGAAGTAGCGAATGTGACATCATATTGAACGGAGAAAAACTGGAATTTAGTAATCAGACGGTTTTCCTAGGAATCACGCTAGACGAGAAGTTACAATGGGGACCCCATATAACATCTCTCGCGGGGCGACTAAGCTCGGCAGCGTATGCTGTTAGAAAGATAAGACAGTTTATTTTAGCTACTTCCACAGCATTATGTCATACGGCATTTTACTGTGGGATCGGGCTGCTGAAATTGAATCCATTTTTATTTTGCAAAAGAGAGCTGTCAGAGCCATTTACAATCTCTTAGGGAACAATTTAGGAAGATTAATATAATGACTGTACCTTGCCAGTTCATTTATGAAAATATTATGTATGTTAGAAAAAATCTGCATCTATTTAATAAAATAAGTGATAGACATAATATTAACACTAGAAATAAAAATAAAATAGATCAACCATTTTTCAGACTATCTAAAGTACATAGATCTTTTATGGGGTACTGTGTTAAATGTTACAACAAAATACCTGGTGAAATATTGCAATTAAATGAAAGAAAGTTTAAAACTCATGTTAAAAAAACACTTTGTAATCAAGCATATTACAAATTAGAAGATTATATCCTTGATAAGAATGCTTGGAAACATGCTGGTCCTGCTCCATAGGACAATCTAGAGGCTAGACAAAATCATACTATTTGCTTATTGTATTGTATATTTGGCTATTTTTACTTTCCTCACACACTGACTTATTCCAAGTTAATATTTTAGGAAAATCATATATTTTTACAATTGTTTGTAAATATGTGAGCACAATGTACCTATCACGTGATTAATTTATATACCTTTGCTTTATTTTTAATTTTTTGTACCAATAGTGGTATAGTATTTTTATTGTTGGTGCATCGTCTTCACATATAGAAATATAATTAATGTATACAAAATATTGTAAAACATTTTAAAAGAGTAACGGTGGAGTTTATTGCCACTTCTTCTCCATACGAAACTACTTTTTGGAAGTGGCGCCTAGAATCAGTTCTATTTTTAATGTAAATTTTGACGTTCAAAAGTGCCTTTTTATGGGCCTATTTGAAATAAATGCTTTGACTTTGACTTTGTAAACTTGTCTTGTACGATTAAACCAGAAATTAAAAAAAAAAAAAGTCATACGATCACTATCAACTTCGAATTATATGTAGTAGGAATTTTAACAGGAGCTATTCTGGATATTACAGGATTTATACGGATGGATCTAAAGTTCGAGATAATGTTGGAGCTGCGTTTTTGGACCCTTAAAGTAATACATCTTTTAAGTTCAAGTTAAATTCAAATATTTCTGTCATATATTCCGAGTTAATCGCTATCTTGGAAGCCTTACCTTGAATCGGTAGATTTTCAAAATTTCGTATTCTATTCTGACTGTAAAAGTGCACTCCAACATTAGACGAGATGTACTGGAAATTTTCGTGGCTATCCGGTAGCATACCAAATTATAGATTGTGTTTTTAGATTTAGAGATAAAAATAAAAATATTGTTATACAATGGCTACCTGCCCATATCGGCATTGAAGAAAACGAAGAAGTGGATCAATTAGCCAAAGAAGAATAGAATAGAATAGAATAGAATAGAATACTCTTTATTATGTACACCTTAAAAATTACAGACATTGATGTAGAAATTTTACATTGGGTGGAACACTGGGCGGTCTTATCGCTAAAAGCGATCTTTTACAGACAACCTTTGGATGGATTACAGGGAGAAGGAGAGACAATACTGCAGGTAGTCAGTGGTGTACCATATACATATTCATTAAATACATACATACATTTATCTACACATATATATACAATAATAAACACGAAACAAGACTCAGGAAACTATATGTAATAATGATTAAGGAGTGAGGAAGTGTTTTATTACTAGAAATTTAAAAGTGGACAGTGATTGAGCACGCCTTATCGACATAGGCAAGGCATTCCATAACCGTACTGCTTGAACTGTAAAAGACTTGAGTAACATGACCTTAACATTTGGGTATGAACTAGCCTTAAGCGTTGCGGCGGGAGACGACACCCCCGCCCGCGACGTCTCACCCCCGCCAACTGACAGTGGACGATACATCGCGAGCCCGTACGCCACGATCGCGATCCGCTCGTGAAAACGTCGATTGTTTTTTTTATGTTTACCTGTTTGTGCCCTTGTTACTGTGTTTGCTAATCAATATACCTTTTTACTGTTAAACGCGCATTTCAAATCATTGAAATAGACCCATGCTGAGTAAACCCACCCTGAGTTAATACTCCTCTACACTTGTCATAAAAACTGGTGGAATGCATCGGTATCTCTAGTCTTAAGTTTTCCGATGACCTCAGATATCTGTTATGTGTGTCATGAAGGAACGTGAAACGTTTTTTAAGATAAGAGGGGGTTGGAGGGTTGAACAGAATACTGTAGAGCTGAAATAAGATATGAGAATTCCGGCGAAGACGTATGGGAAGCCACTTGAGCTTTGTACGAAATTCAGAAATGTGATCATATTTGCGCAGGCCAAATATAAATCTTATGCAAACAATTCACTCGCGATCACCCACTAAGCAAGCACGCATCTGGCTCGTCCGCTACGCACTTCGCGCGACTTCTACGCATATACCTAAACGCACCGCTCGACTGGTCCGTTTGACCTGTGGTCCTCAACATTTTAACTCAACATCTAACTTTAACTTCATACTATGATGAAGTGTGCCAGCTGCAATTCTGACTTTAATGATGGCGTTCAGTGTGCCTCTTGCAAGCGGCACCTTGATTTTGGCTGCGCCAGCATCACGGAGGGCGGGTGGAGAAAACTAGGAGCTGACAGAAGGGCGGCATGGAAATGTCCAAAGCGCCGAATTTCCTCACCGTCACCGTCTCCTTCCCCATCTCCACTACCAACACCTGAACCTGCTTCTGTGGAAACGGTCCTGAATGAGATTCGTGAGCTCAAGGCTCAACTGTCTGGCCTGCCGACGCTGTCTGAGGATGTCAAGTGTTTAAGAGAGGAGCTTAAAGAACTCAAGGTCAGTTGTGAGTTCGAAGGTAAACGTCTTGATGATTTCTCTGTTAAAGTTGCGGGCATTGAGTCTAGAGTTGCTGGTCTTGAGCATCTACAGGAATCTGTTTGCTCTCTTCAGTCAGACATTGACCTGATTAAGTCAGAGTTGTCCGCTGGCGACCAGAGATCAAGGCTGAATAATGTGGAAATTAAGGGCATTCCCCTGAAAAAGGATGAAAATCTTTGCGATCTTGGATGAGATTAGCCGAAAGTTAATTTTACACTTCCTCAAACTCAGATCAACTACATATCCAGGATTCCATTGTTCAACACAAAGGACAAATCAATTGTGGTCAGCTTTCTGAACAGATATGTTAAGGAGGACTTTGTTGCAGCTGCACGTTCTTTCAAGACGTTATCCGCACATGACCTTGGTTTCGTAGGCCAAACGAACCGGGTATATGTGAACGATCACTTCAACTCTGACTCCAAAAAGTTGCTGAACAAAACTCGAACAATAGCTAAGTAGAAAGAGTAAAAGTATGTATGGGTCAAACACGGAAAGATTCATGTCCGCAGGCAGGAAGGATCAGCTGTTTTTGTAATATACCTGAGTGGAATCTTGTGGCAATTAAATAACGACACATTATTACCTGTGAATATTTGTAGTGGTGATGAGTACATGTTAACAGATGAATTGCGGGTTTAGGGGTTAAACCAATATAATGCAATATTGAATGAATATGGTAAGATTCTGGATCTGGTTTTATGTAATGAAATTGTTTCAGTGAGTGAATGTATGGTGCCTTTATCACCTGTTGACAAATACCATCCTGCCCTCTGTATTGACATGAACTTTGCAGAGTATACCTATTTTACTCCCGCTCCTTTTATTCGTTATCTGTACGGTAAAGCTGACTTTGCAGCAATTAATAGGGAAATAGCAGCTTTGGACTGGACGAACGTATTTTTAGACATGTCGCTTAATGACGCCGTAAACTACTTCTATGCTACTATAGCGGATATTCAAATCAAGTATATTCCTACTAAGACAGTCTTTCACAGCTCATACCCTATCTGGTACTCCCCGGTACTTAAACGCTTGATTAAAGAGAAGTTTAAATATCTCCGTAAATTTAAAACGTATGGCAGACTTTCAGATGAGGCGACCTTTAAACATTTACGTGAGCGGGTTAATAAACTTGAAGCGGATTGTTACTCAAATTACTTAGTCGAAACAGAAGCCTCCATCGAAAAGAATCCAAAACGCTTTTGGAGCTTTGTGAAGCAGCGATCTAAGTCCAATGCAATACCTAGTTTCTTCAAGTACGTTGATGTGACGATCTCTTCTCCCGAGTCTATTTGTAATGCATTTTCTTCCCACTTTTATTCTACTTTTCTTGAACCTACCGGTGAAGATGTATCTACTAATCATTGTCCCCCCCAAACTGCTTTAAATTCCATTATATCCTCGGATATTCACTCAATTGAAATTGACCTAAATGTTATAGTTAAGTTAATTAGTCTAATTGATCCATTTAAATCTGCTGATCCGGATCACTTATCACCTAAATTGCTGATTGGGTGTGCTGAAACCATTGCCTTGCCAGTTTCTCTATTGTTCAAGAAATCGCTCGCTTCACATTCTGTTCCCCAAATCTGGAAGTCTGCCTTTATAACTCCGGTGCATAAAAAAGGGCATAAAAATGAAATAGTTAACTACAGACCTATTTCCAAACTATGCATATTAGCGAAAGTTTTTGAAAGGGTTGCTTACAACCAAATTTACGCAGCGCTAAGTCAGTCTTTTAGCCCTTCTCAACACGGATTTCTTAAGGGTCGTTCAACTGTTTCTAACCTAGCTTTGCTCAATGACTTTATAACGGACAGAATGGACAATAGGGCACAGGTCGACGTCGTTTACACCGATTACAGTAAAGCTTTTGATAGAATTGACCACAATATTCTTAAAACAAAGCTTTTTAACAATGGCATCAGAGGAGATCTACTTCGTTGGCTTACTTCATACCTTGAAAATCGGTCTCAAGCTGTCGTTATCAGTAACTATATTTCGAGCTGGGTTTCAGCTCCTAGTGGTGTTCCTCAAGGTTCCTTGATGGGTCCGTTGCTTTTTATCATATACGTTGGCGACGTTGACTCTTGTTTCCACTACTCTAATTTACTTTGTTTTGCTGATGATATGAAGATATTTTCTGCCATATCATCGGATGATGACATGGATGCTCTCCAATCTGACTTGGCACGTTTGGATGATTATTGCTTGATTAATAAACTAGATTTGAACCCTGTTAAATGTTCAGTAATCTCCTTTAGCAGAAAACGCGTCCCTCTCCCTACAACTTATAAACTTAAAGGGCAGCTATTGCAGAGATGTGACGGTGTACGCGACCTGGGCGTTTTTCATGATTCAAAACTACTTTTTAACGTGCACATGGAGCAAATAGTGGCCAAAGCATCAAAGTCACTGGGGTTTGTTATGAGACTCGCTTGGTGTTTCAAGAAGGCCAAAACTCTAAAGATTATTTATTGCTCTTTTGTCAGAAGCCATCTTGAATATGCGTCTCAAATTTGGAACCCGTATTATGGCAAATATATTGATCGTATTGAGAATATACAAAAAAGATTTATTCGTTTCCTATGTTTTCGGCTACGTTTACCATACCAATCTGATAATTACTTAAATCTTTGCAAGAAATTTCACTTGCAGCCACTTACAAATCGTCGTCGTCTAGCGGATTGCACTTTTCTTTTAAAAGTTATATCAAACGAGATTGACTGTCCTGAACTCTTGCATAAACTGCGTTTCAATGTCCCTCAGAGATCAGTTAGATTTAATCCGCCTATTTCCATTCCTTTTTCCTCTTCTAATTACAGGCAAAACTCATACATGGTGCGAGCGAGCAAGGACTTTAATATTCTTTGTAAAGAGTTCGCATTTGACCCATTTACCACAAAAAGTTATTCTGCACGCATTCGGCTGAACGCGGATTTTTTTAAAAGTGCATAGTGCTATTTGCACATTATTTAAATACATTTACTATTCCTTTCTATCGTGCATGTTAGTGATCCTAAAATTTTTATTACTGATACTGTTTCTACACGTGAGAACCTGTAATTGGCTCTATGTCTCATACACTTTTTTGTTATACTTTTGTAATAGCTGTTGGTTCTCCTATAAATAAATAAATAAATTTTGGAGTCGCTCAAGTTTATCTAGTTGTGCTTAGAGGGTGTTCCTTTGACTTGTAAACCTTATTGGACAGATATTTTAAATGTTGTTAAATCTAAAAGTTGTGAAATATGGAAAGAATACTTCGACGAGAAGTCATTAAGAAAAGGTATTTGGTATCGGACTCTGCAGCATTCAGAATTATCCTTGGTTTGATAACGCCGATACGAGTAGACAAGAAATCGTGACAAGTTTGAGACTTCGTTCCGGACACATCCCATTGAATCGTTTTGCTGCATTGATGGCCAAAGTTACATCTCCAAACTGCACGGAATGCAATGTAGTGGAAGACGTTTTCCATATTATGTGGAGTGTGTCCGGAACGGGGCGGAAAGATATTTGATTCGTGAACAATTTAATATTAATATTTTTGAATTTCGAGAATGTAATACTATTCTAGCTTTTCCAGCATCCAAAGCCGCTAGAATTATATACAAATTAGTTAACTTAGGGATTATTCGCCGCCACCGGGCACCGCACCCAAATCCTGACGAGCCTAGAAGCGTTAGCGCGTATGTCGCCCATCCGCACGTCTCCTGGCGGACATCCACCGACTCGGGCGACGGCCACCACAACTTCAGCCGGGGTCGTCGAGTCGTCCAGGCCATCGACGCGCAGCTCAGTGGTCTTCATCGGTCTAGAAACCCGGACGTCCTCAGGGTTGAGGACCTACCTTAGATGGAAGAGGAGCCGGTGGCCGCGGGTGCTGCCCTCTGGGCGACGAACTGTCGCTTGAGGTCCTCCAACTCGGATCGGAGACGGCTATTCTCCTCCCATAGCTTCGCCGTCTCCTCCGTGCTAGTGCGATTAAGGAGGACCTCAACCGCCTTCTTAATGCCCTCAGCCGCCTCAGGTTGCTCGATTTGGTGGCCACCTTCAGGATGACATCGACGCCGTGCAAAACCTGGCGACTGAGAGCCACCCGTTACGCAGACCGGGCTGCCATCCGAGCAGAGCGGCGCTCTCGGGCCTGTCGGGCCAACTCGCTCACCTAGTCAGCCGCGACAGTCTTTTGCTGCACCCGCTTTGCAGAGCTAAGGCGAGTGCTGCCTTCGCTCTGTTTGTTCCCAACAGGGACGTACTGGAGCCTCCACTTTGGTTCTCCACCACGGGCTCGGGGTTGATCTCCACACTCTTGACGCGCTCCACAGAAGCTGGCGTATCGTGCGAAATCGGCAATAAACGGTGACATCACCACACTCGGCTCCTTTTCTCGTTTGCCAGTGGTGCCGGTCATTCGAGAACCTGACAAACTAGAATTTATCAGGTCCTCGAATGACCGAGAATGTAGCGTATTCTCCGGCTGCTGAGCAGCCGCTACCCTGGGGTAGTTTATTTTCGTGTGTCTTGCCCATTATTTTTTTCCTTTGAAGGATGTGGTCCCTTTATACCCTGTTTACCCCCCTGCGCTAGCCATTACTTATCCCCTCCGGCCATTCATCCCATTGGCACGCATCCCATTGGCAAGACCTTGGTGATTGGGTTTATTTTTTATTAAGGTTGTCTTCCTCTCCCCTACCCACTACGCCCACAAACTCACCCTCTGCAAACAGAGGGAGTGTGGCCGTTCGATGGCCACCAGGCCTACCCCGGCGACGGACTGGCCGTCCCGCTCCTAGCCCGGTTCGCTCAAAAATAAAAAAAGTAATATCTAAAATTGATATTCGACGTGCATATCACAATAAAAGCGTTGAAGCCTGCGGACATACCGAAAACCACAATGATAACTCTTTTTGGTCTGTTCGTGTTCACGAAAATGAGCTTCGGTCTGTAAAACGCTGCGCAAACGATTCAAAGATTTGTCAATATATTTTTGAAAAACATGAATACTGACGTAGCAAACTTTGTAAGAGGTTGCATTACACCTCTGGGAGAGTTCGAAAGGTCAGACCGTTTCGAGCATGTACCATGTATCTATATGACATAATTGGACCATTACCACCTTCCGATTGATGTACATATTGTGTCACAATGATTGATCGTCATACAAAATGGCCTGAAGTCGTTCCGTATAAAGGACATAAATGCTGAAACCGTCGCAAAAGCTTTCCTCGAGCATTGGATAGCACGTTTTGGTTGTCCTGCAAGAAGAACTTCGGATCAAGGTCGTCAATTCTTTTCACACAATTGACCAAAAAAAAATTTTCGTAGGTAAAGATTAAACCGAATCAGACTACGTTTTCATTAAAAACGAAGTTAAACGTTCTTTAGCACCGCCTTACAACGGTCCGCATTAAACGAAGCAACAAACTTTACGTCGTTCAGGTAGGTTCTAGAGAAGTCGCTATTTCTCTCGATCGTCTCAAACCTGCTTTTGCTATGACTGTTAACCGTGCACTTGAAACGACAGCAAAACACTGCTCCACACACCACTGGACCAACCAGAACCATCTGTAACTACAAAACGGGTCGTGTCGTAAAAAAGAAAGACCGTGAGATTTGACATTTAAAACTTTTTGTCGACAAACCCTAATAATAAAACATCTTTGTGAAATTTGAAGTGCAGTGAAGTGTCCTGTGTTTTAAAATGAACCTACAAACAAACAATTCTGTGGTTTTCTCACACAAAAATTTCAATCTTTAGTTATTTAAAAGTTATCGTTATAAAAATGTTTAAGCGTAAGTAACTTATGAGTTATCATAAGTTTAAAACCTTTTTGTAACTTTTTGTGCAAGTTGTTAAGTACCAAATTTATGACCAATGTTTTTTTTTACCAAATGTTTTAGTTTAGGCACCCACATGCGTGCTTTTGTTTTTGTGTTTTTTCTCATTGCCTCATGATAGATAGCATAGTGTATTATTGTTTAAATTAAAAGTTAGTTATAATTATATATTTTTACACTTTGCTCATGTCATCGTTATTTTGATTATTTTTGATTTTGATGATTTTTTACCCTTTTATTAAATTTGCTTTATCAAAGAGGGGAGGACATGTAGTAGTATGTAACCCACACATGCGCAACATTGTGAACTCAAGTGCCTATGATGTCACACGTCTGCTAAAATTATGGACAGAAATCGACGACAAACAGTTGGTTATTAGCCGCTGCCCGCGTTACTCACGTCACATATAATCAACCTAATTTCAGTTATTGTATACTGACTGTGTTTAGTCGTAGTAACTACATTATTGAATGATTTCGTGAAACTGAAGAAACATTTAATTTCTCCTGACAACAGAACCTAAATCACGTCCCAACAAAAGTTCAATAGAGGTGTCAAAATCAAAATCAAAATATTTTATTTCACATAAACCTACATGGGCACTTATGAAACGTCAGATTCTAGGTGCACGGTTCCAATTGGTCGTTTCGTATGGAGAAGAGCCGGCAAGAAACTCCATGGTTACTCTTTTAAAAATATTTGTCTTTTACAATGTTTTTTAATTACAGTGTTAATAGGTATGGGAGGACAGTGTAGGCCTGTCAACAAGTACCATATGTTTGACAAATAGGCAATGGTCTATAAATTTACAATCCACAAGGCCTACGACGTTCTCACATTTACAACCTACAAAATAATGTAATAAAGTAAAATCAAAACGTAATTAAAAATTGTAGGTATATAATGTCAAATAATTAAAATATGATGTCAGAGTTATGTAAAAGTCAATATAATAAAATAAAAAAATTAAACACCATTATTTGGGAGCAGTTATTAGAAATTTACATAGTGATGCCGTTTATGAGGTACCAGGGAAGCCACATGTGCAGAGGGAATTATTGCCAAACTTTCTTGTCTTCGACGTAGTCTTTAATCTTATAGTACGCTTTTTTGATAAGGACACGTTTGATGTGAGTTTTGAACTTTCCATAGCTAAGTTCTGTAACCGACTTTGGCAACTTGTTATAAAAGCGGATACTGTTTATCAGAAATGTTTTGCTTGTTTTAGTTAATCTAAATTTGGATATAACGATTTCATTTTTACTACGTATATTTATATTATGGAAATCGCTTCTTATTTTAAAAAGTCCTAAGTTTTTGCGAACATACAAAATACTTTCTAAGATATAAAGAGAAGGCAGAGTTAGTATATCAATTTCTTTGAATTTGTTTCTAAGAGATTCGCGAGGACCCATTTCATAGATCGCGCGGATTGCCCTCTTTTCTAAAATGAAAATTGAATCTACGTCAGCTGCTGATCCCTACAGCAGAACGCCATAAGACATAATACTGTGGATATAAGCAAAGTATACTAACCTAGCTGTGGCTATATCGGTTATCTGCCTTATTTTTCTTATTGCATATGCAGCTGAACTTAATTTACCTGAAAGAGTTCTAATGTGAGCGCCCCATTGCAATTTTGAATCTAAAATAATTCCTAGAAATACAGTTTCCGTAATAGCATCTACTTTCTTGCCATCAAGTTTTAAATTTAAACCCACTTGGGGTACATTTGGTAATGAGAACTTAAGACATTTAGTTTTGTTCGCATTGAGTAAAAGATCATTAGCTGCAAACCATTTCGAAAGAACAGCCAGACTATCATTCACATGTAAGACATCCGTATCTTTTCTATCTATTTTAAAAATAAGAGAAGTGTCATCAGCGAATAAAATTATATCTGATAAGTTAGCCATCATGTAAGGAAGGTCATTAATATAAACTAGAAATAAGAAAGGGTCGAGAATTTAACCTTGAGGCACGCCCATCTTAACTAAGGACCCCGAGGACGTCGCCCCGTTAACGTTAACTTTCTGTTTTCTGTTTGATAGATAGGAAAGAACAAGATTAGCGGCTTGTCCAAGAATTCCGTAGTGGTGTAATTTACAAATCAGTGTATTGTGGTCAACGCAGTCAAACGCTTTTGAGAGGTCACAGAAAGTGCCAATTGCATCCTGGGACTTCTTCCAGGATTCCAAAATGTGACTGATGAGTTTTACTCCCGCATCAGTCGTCGACCTACCTTTCGTGAAACCAAACTGGCGACTATGTAAAATTCCATTTGAATTAAAATGTGACAACATCTGGTCTAGCATGATTTTTTCATAGATTTTACTCAATGCTGGTAGCATAGATATAGGTCTATAATTAGAGGAATCACTCTTACTACCCGACTACTGTCTACGGCGGACTGGAAAAAGTGTTTCGAAGAAAACTGGTTCAGACGCATGAAACTTTGAGATGCCAACTCGACACGCCTACAGAGTAGGTGCATCGTCCCCGCCCGTCCAGATCACAGAGCTAGCCACCTCAGTGTCCGGGCTAAGGGGCCGTCTTGAGTTTGTGGGCGGTATTGTAGTGTGTCACACCGCACCGCACAATTATAAGTTTGTTGTAAATGTGAACAAAGAGTATTTTTCTTTTAGGTTTCAAAAAAGTGGCTATAATTTAAAAAAACAACCGGTGACCTATATGTTTTAAGGTTTAAAACGCACGTTGTGTATTTTCTTAACACAAATAATAAATAAAACCATTCCTGAGAACTTTCTAATAATTCGTAAAATGATCTAGTACTCTAGATTTAGGTTTAAAAAAAAACATTTTGACGGACAGGGAGTTCCGCGCCCAGAATGTTATCAAAGACATAACACATACTAGATAAATTAAAACTTTGCCTTCTGAATAGCTAAATATTCAAAACAATCTCAATTTAGCTATTCATCAATCATGTATGCTCAATTTTACAAATATTGGTCGGAACTTAGCAAACAAAATAATATCTACGAATCAAAATACGCAGTCACAGCCATCTCAGAATAAATCAGCTTGCCCTGTTAATTCATTTGTTCTCATGGAGACAGACGACACTGAGGTTGAATCAGTAATACTGCAGTTGCGTAGAAACTGTGCAACGGGTTGGGATGAAATATCTTCCAATCTGCTAAAACAGTGTAGGAACACTGATAGCCCCCATTACACACATATTTAACCAGTCTATAAACACAGGTGTTTTCCCTCAAGCTTTTAAAAAAGCTCTGATTCACCCAGTACATAAGGGAGGGGAAAGAGACTGTGTCAATAACTATAGGCCAATATCAGTGTTGTCCGCACTATACAAAATGCTTGAAAAAATCCTGAATTCCAGACTGAACGGTTCTTTAGACAGATGCAACATTATTGCAGATACTCAGTTTGGTTTCCGAAGTGGGATATCCACTGAGGATGCCGTGCTGGATCTGACTCAATTAATTTCAAGACAACTGGATAATAAAAACAAATGTCTTGTCCTGTTCTGTCCCCATCTTACTGTCTAAACTTGAGGCCATGGGTATCAGGGGAAAACCGTTTCATATGTTTAAGGACATGCCCTATCATGGCAGGATATGCTAAAATTAAAAAAAGACTGTAACATCTATTGCACCATATTTCTAGCAAATATATATTTTTGATTTGATTTGATATTTCTGTCATTTTGTCGGTGTTTAAAAATGGTAATGTATCAGTCCTCACAGATGCCACACACCGTCTGTAAGGACTGAGGAGATAAACTAAACATGGAAAAAGAAACAAATGGTATATTAATTTGAAAAAAAGCTAAAGCGATAGGAGCGTCCTATAATAAAGGCCGATTGTGCGGTTTCGATAATGAAGTAAACACAATGGAAAAATAATATAGTCCTTTGAAAGCGCGGTTAGCTACGCGCGCCTTTGTGAGTGGTAGCTATGAATGTTCCTGCAGGCGCGCCACAACGTCGCCTATCTGCACGACATCTCGGCATTCTGTCACCGCCAGGTGAGAACCCTAGTTACATAGGGGAGGCCCGGAGGCGACGACCTGCGACGGAGATCGACGCTCCAATAGAGTAGGTGGTGGATTACGGCCCACTACCTCTCATAGAGAGGAGGCCTGCGTCCCAGCAGTGGGAACATAATGAGCAGTTTTTTTTTTGTAAAGAACAGCTAACAGTTACATTATGAGAACTTACAACTAATATAACAAAAACAATTTTAATAATAATATAACCCACGACGCTGTCCATAAGTAGACACAAGGTTCAGAGAGATAAAAGAGTGTAATCGCTGGGAGCATTAGTAGCAGCAGTACGTGCAGTAATAAGATGTACATATAATGATAATTAAAAATGTTTAAATTCAGATATGGATTACACAATATAAAATACGAAAAAAGAATTACGTTAGATAATTTTCAGAAGGGGTACACAAAAGGGGATTTATTTATTTAGCAAAAAGGAGCGAGTGAGACTTTTAAATCTACTTAATGGACAATTAAAGATGTAATTTTTTTCAAAATTACTATTGTATGAGTCCACGGCGTTCGGCCATACGGTGGACAGGTGAGCGCTCGCTAGAATTGGTTCGGCAAGAGTAAACTGCAAAGAGAGTACCTGCGCAAACCTGTCGCCTGTGAAAAGTTCTCGGTACAGCGTAGCAAATCATGTTATTTAGATTTATACAATTTAATTGATTTCTGACAATTTTATATGAAATAATGGCTTCAAGGTATATTCTTCTAGAGATAAGGGGCAGGAGCTTGTACTTGGTGAGTAATTGAGAATAAGGTAGGTAGGTTTTATGGCATCTAAAGTGCATGCCACGTAAAAAAAAATACTGAACATTTTCAACCATTTCAGCATATTTTTTGTAGGGGGTTCCATACATACACTGCATACTCTAACTGTGAGCGAACTAGGGCTTAATACAAGCAAATATATGACGCGGTTCTCTTGAAGTCGAGGGTAGATCGTATGATAAAGCCATACAATTGGTAAGCTTTACTTAAAATTTTGTTAAAATGCAAATCTAGGCATAGTTTGGAATCAAGTATAACGCCGAGATCACAAGACATTACCAAGTTGGTTGTAGTTGACCTTCTTTTGACGAATCCATGTTGTCGTTGAATGATAGTATTGTGCAGTAAGGGGTATACTTTATCATGAACTAGTCTCTCGAAAACCTTTGACAAAGCCGACAGTATAGATATAGGGCGATAATTCTCGACATCATCCTTAGGTCCCGACTTGTAAACAGGGGTTATATTTGCAAGTTTCCATGCTTGAGGAAAACGTCCTTGAGAAATAGATAGGTTAAATATAATATGCACAGATTAACGGCTGTTTGTTAAATAAAAATTTCTGGTAGACCGTCCGATCCTGGCCCCTTGGAAGGATCCAATGCCTTTAGCGCACTAAGCACTTCATCAATAGTAAACTTAATGTCATTTAACAGAGTGCAGCTCTCAGAGCAGTCGTCATAAGTGGATGGAATATTAGAAGAAGTGGATGGTTCATAAACCGAATTAAAAAACTCTGAAAAAAGATTGCAAATGGTTTCTGGATTGCTAGTTGACTGGTTGTTATAATTCATAGTGGATGGAATGCCAGCAGATTTTTTTCTATTAGATATGAACGTCCAAAAATGCTTGACATTTTTCTGAAAACCATCTTCAACAGATATAATGTAGTTTTTATAACAGTTGTTGCATTCCACTTGGAATCTTGATCGGTAAAGTGCAAACTGCTCGTGATCCGAAATATTGTTGAACATTTTCCATCTAACCCAGGCCTTGGCCTTATTTTTATAAATGTGAATAAGTGGTTTTGAAAACCACACGGGAAACTTAAAAGATTTGCAATTAGTCAATGGTACATGTTTCTTAATAATTCCAAAAGTAATATTATAGAACGTGTCGAGAGATTCGTCAACGGATTGGTGATTCAAGGCGTCTCTCCAATTAATTTCCTTTAAGTCGGAATTAATTTTATCATAACTAGCCTTGTAGTAATTATATTTTTTTATCGTCTTGCGTATCATTGAAGTTTGAGGTAAACATGGTGAGATTAATACACAGAATGGAGGATGGTGGTTTTCAGGCTGTAATAAATAATCTGTGGGTGATGAAATTGCGCAATCGTCATTACTTATGACCAAGTCCAATATTCTCCCATTCGGGTTTTTTATAGTATTGAATTGATAAGCGTTTAGGAAGGACATGAACACACTCAAGTGACCACATATGGGAGAATTACCTCTACAGATCTGTGCAGACATTGAAATACTATCTGTACTAGCAACCCAGTCGACCTCCGGTAAATTATAGTCACCTAACAGGTAAAATTTTTCGATGTCAGTGTCCTCAAGATGTGTTTGCAATAAGTCAAAATATTCAAAATAAATACACTCGGGCGTTCTAGGTGGTATATACACTGCTGCGATGATTTGAAACTTACCTCTGGTGGAGCTTGGTAACTGCACAAGGATATGTTCAATGTTTGTGTGCATAGATGAACCCGTAATTACTCTAATTGAACGCAGTCCTTTCAGTATCGCCACAAGAACACCACCTCCATCTTTCCTATTAGTGGCCGTACGATCGCGGTCACATCGATGGACTTCATAACGTTCATCAATAAACTCTTTGTTAAATACCTCGGGCGCTAACCAGGTCTCAGACAGAATTATGATGTCGTAACAATTGGCTAAGATATTCATCTGTAGGATATGTAATTTGGTGCGGATCCCCCTGCAGTTTTGGTAATATATAACTAAGTTATCAGTCATTGTGGATTAAAATTCTACAAGAAATAGTCATACAAGCATTTTCCGTTATTAACGTATTCGCAACCCATAAAGCAAGAAAAAAACAAGACTCGAGAAAATATATCAAATAGGTCAACGATAACAAACAACATACCAGCCAGTACACACAATGCTTGACTAAAATTATAAATATGTATTACATTTACATGTTCGCCTAGCAAAAAACTCCCAGCAATCGTATGCACAAAATGGTTTAAATTTTCATTAATCACACAGACAAAGTAGTATTTCACAACAATAAATTCTGCCTCACAAAGGGAATGATAAAAACAGTAACATACGGCGACACATGTGTACAGGAAACCGATAACAAGGAAACATGCAAATCCGAAAAGCTGAACCGATTCAAAACCGTTAGACATGCTATTGAATGACGCGGGCGGCACCCTGGTTGTCAATCGGCGCTGCAAAGCCAGGCTTGATTTTAGCAATGTCATGCGACGTTCGAATAGCAAAAGCCCTTGCCCCTTCTTTTTCACGAGCAAGAATGATCCCGTGCTTAACCCAGAGAAACTTATAACTGTGCTTTTTGGCAGCATCCCGACACTCACGAAACAATTGCTTGTTCTTCAAGGTAAGGTGCTCATGCATATATATTGGCAGCGATGATCCTGAGATACCAAGTTGTTCAGACGCAATTCCCTTACATAATCTATGGGCACTAAGATCGTTGTCGCGCAATATACGTGAAGCCAATTTGACTATAATATTTTTGGGCCTGTTGTTTTGCTGGTGTGCGTGTGGGACACGGTGGATGGAAATAATCTCATTTTGTGGAACATTGCACTTTATTGCAGACCCAATATTTTGCATCAGGGAAAGAAGGTTTTCGTTGCGCCTTTCTGGGACATTACATATCTCTATGTTACAATTCCGCGCATACTGCTCCAGATTGTCAATTTTTGCCACAAGCTCAACGACTACAGGCTTTAAATCGACGGTATCTTGGATACATTTGCCAAGGCTGTCGACTTTCCTGCTAAGATCGGTATGCTCGTCAGTAACAAAGCCGACAGAGTCTTTGAGAGAGTCGATGCGTTCCGTCATACCTTCATACTTCACATACATCTCTGTGAATTTCTGTCGTAAAAGTAAATGCTCTGATCGAAGAGAGTTAATATCGCTTCTAATTTCTGACGTCACTTGATTGAGTGAAGCAAGTTCATTCCTAATCGATACTACATTCTCTGATATTTTAGTTACTAATGAGGTCCTTTGTTCGCACAATCACAGGGGTCACTTTGAACACTTAAAAACGTTGAAGATTTAAACTGTTTATGGATAATACTGGCATTAAACTGCGTTGTTATGCAAATACTTGCGCAAATTAGGATTACACTAGAATCACTGTTAAGATTACTACAAAAATTTGCCGAATTCTGCAGATAATTACCACTTATTCAATATTATTATACGGACTAACATAAACACACTGTACTCAGAGCAGCGGTCGCACGCTCAATGAGGATCTGATAAGAAATATAATATACGAATAGTTCTTTATTAGGTTAACATTAGAAGTATCGTTCAAATATTACACGGTCATGTAAAGACTCATGTATTCAGTAGTAATTTCTTGTATTATAACTACTTAGCCATATATATAGTCTGTGTGTATAGCATTAACACACGAAAATTAGTCATGTTTGATTGGAGGGAGCGAGAACGCACTATTGTGTACTGCGTACACGCCCTCTTCTTACGTCCGATCATATAAATATGGCCGCCCTGTGTGGTGACGCCAGTCCAATCCTGATCCAGCTAGTCATTTGCTGCCCTCTTCCAGCGACGCCCTATGCCGAGGTTCGTACCCCACGGGGGGTGCCCTTAGCGTTGTCGCTTAGTTTTAGTTAGTATATAAGTTTAAGTCCTGGCTGGAGGCCTTAATTTATTAGGGAATCCACAGGCAAGTCCGCTTAAGCAGACGACAACCGCATAGGTTGACCTGCGAGATGCCAAACAAACAAACAAATGGTGACGCCAGTCTCCTCCGATCCGCCGCGCTGTAATTAGCTTCTAAGAAAAACTGTGTCAAGAAATATATATCAGTGAAATCAAGCATCGTTGTTTCTTCTTGGTGTCCATCCACCCTGCACCTGAAAATCCTACAATTTTGGTCCTTCGAGAGCCGGATTTATTAAGAAGATTCAACGAAAAATGAGCCAACGAAGCACGATGACTACAAGAAGCAAGCTACGAAAAATAGAAGCAGAAATGAACAAGCGAAGATTATTAGAAGCGGATTCCGGCGTACCGTCCGAAATGGCACCAGGTTCTCCATCATTAGCACCCACAACGTCGTCATTTCCAGCACCTGTGATCCCACTGGCGGGAGGTCGTATTATAGACCACAGAATAAGCGTCACGCCAGTGAGATCAGATAGAATACACAGGGCTCGGTCAGGGGCGAGCCTCGCCTCCTCGAAAAGCGGCCAGAGAAGCGCCGACTTTCTTCGACGGAGGGTCGAGTACGAGGCAGAGAGGGAATTAGTGCGCCTGAAGGAAAACCTGGTTAAGAAGAAGCTGGAAGCCGATCTCGCCAAGATAGTTTACCGTCATTCAACGGAGACCCGGCGGAGTGGCTGTCATACAAGAACATGTACCATGACACCACGACACTTTACAATTTCAAGCCACATGAAAACCTGGCCCGCTTGAAAACCTCACTCCAGGGAGACGCCAAGCTTGCAGTGGAAGATCTGCTACGCACATCGACAAGCCCAGCAGAAATAATTAAAACGTTGGACGACGAGTTCGGACATCCCAATCTAGTGTTAGAATGTGCCCTGAAAAAAGTGCGTGCTTTACCTAAGGTGACTGAGAGTGGACGTGAGCTTAGGAAGTTTTCAACAACAGTGAGAAATTGTGTTTCACTCCTGAGAAGTGTGCGTGCGAACGGATACCTGAATAACCCACAACTGGTAAGTGAGCTATTAAATAAACTCACCCCTGTACAACGCGCCCAATATGGGGATTTCGCAATGGGCGTGGCAACGAACCAAGGCATTGATGTGCGAGTTTCACCGAGCCTTGAAATACTAGCAGAGTTCCTGAGCCACCTAGCCCGAGCCACCTCATATTATGTACAGATGGACACAAGCACACACACACCTACCACTAGCACATTTAAATTTAAAGGAAGTACCCAGCCAGTGAAACAGACTAGAAATATACAACGTTTAAACGTGCAGTCAGACAGTGACCCACACCCTAAACTAGAAGAAGGGCAATGTACCTTGTGCGAGAAACAACACAAGTTAGCAAAGTGTGAGAAATTCGCTGAGCTAAGTGTCGACGAACGATGGCAACACGTTAAAGCTAACAAGCTGTGTTTCAAATGCATTATAAAGAAACACAATAAGAATTTCTGTCGCGCTAGTCGATGCGCGTCATGCAACTACGCTCATCATACATTTCTACACGCCGCGAAGAAAACTGAGAGCGTCACAAACGTCAACGACTATACGGGAAAGGCATTACTAAAAATACTACCTGTGTGTGTTTCGGTGAACGGTGAAGAGAAACAATGTTATGCCTTACTGGATGACGGTGCTACCGTATCGTTGATCGACGAGTCGATTGCCGAAGGTACCTCGGGGAACCCAGTGCCACTAGTGCTACGTAGCGCCCGCGGTAAAGAGATAGTGGACGAAACGTCGCGTGTAATAAGTGTGTCTGTGCGCGGCCCCAACGGGCAAACACATCAAGTGAAGTGCCGTACTCTGAAAAGTTTGGATCTACCCACTCAGTCAGTGCCCGCCGCTATAATGGCGGAGCACGCCCACCTTCGCCACTTGGGTTGCGAGGAAATGCAGGGAGTCAGGCCGCTGCTGTTGCTGGGTCAGGACAACTGGGAGTTGCTGGTCAGCCAGGAGACTCGCCAAGGGAAGTCAGGTAAGCCGGTTGCCTCTTTGACCAAGCTAGGATGGGTAGTACACGGTCCCGTAGGTAGGTCTACCAGTAACAGTAGTGAATGTGCAAATTGTATAGTAGAATCTAACATTGATTTAAATAAATTAGTTAAATGTCAATTCGAACTAGAAGCCATAGGAATTACAGAAACACCTAGGTCACATAAAGATGTAGAGAGAGCTAACACTATTTTAGAAACCACCAGCCAGCAGACAGAGAGCGGCGCCTGGGAAGTAGGTCTGTTGTGGCGTCGAGACGACCCTCAGTTACCCGATAATTACAGGTACGCGCGCCAACGTTTATCGGGAATAGAGCGACGTCTACGTAAAGACACTAAGTACGCACAAGCATACACAGCTCAGATAGATAGATTGATAACTGAAGGTTACGCCAGTAAAGTGGAAGGCGGGGTCGAATACGAACCGGTGTGGTACCTACCTCTTTTTGGGGTAAAGAATCCCAACAAACCTGATAAATTAAGGTTAGTATTCGACGCCGCGGCTAATTACAACGGTACCGCTCTGAATGATAATTTACTTACTGGACCTGACCTTTTGAACTCTTTATTAGGGGTATTATTTAAATTTAGAATAGGCCCGATTGCGTTCACTGGAGACATAGCTGACATGTTTTTGAGAGTAAAGATTAGAAAACAAGACCGGGGAGCGCAATTGTTTTTGTGGAATACGGCCGGCCGCACAGATCCTGATGTATACGTCATGAACTCAATGATATTTGGTGCAGCGTCATCGCCAACATCGGCCATTTATATTCTAAATAAGAATGCAGACCAGTTTAAACCGACTTATCCCGAGGCAGTAGCGGCCATACATGAAAACCATTATATGGACGATTATTTAGATAGCGCTAGGTCTGTATCACAAGCTAGTCAGCTGATAGAGGAAGTGACCCACATCCACGCCAACGGCGGGTTTATAATACGGGGGTGGATCACCAACTCTCAGGAATTGCGAGACAAATTAAGTATAGAAATGCCTGATCGTGTATCATTAGATAAAGGTGAAGGGTCAACGGAACGCACTCTAGGTATGATTTGGTCACCCAGCATGGATCAGCTAGCTTTTGATTTGTCTTTCAAGAGATTACCCAAAGATATAATAGAGGGACGGGTAGTACCGACTAAACGCGAATTCCTTAGATTCATTATGTCTCTTTGATCCACTGGGTTTTCTATACCCGTGCGTTATACAATCGCGAATACTGATGAAAAGGATATGGCATATGGGGATACAGTGGGACGAAAGGTTACAAGACGCTGAAGCCAGCACCTGGTTCGAATGGTTACACAAATTACAGCATCTTAGTGACCTATCTATACCCCGGTGGTACGGCCTGGAGCCAGAGGGGCTGGAGCTCCATGTGTTCGGAGACGCGAGCGAGTCCGCCTACGCAGCAGTAGCCTATTTAGCAGGGAAAAACGCTCAAGGAAAAAGGCACGTAGCCATAGTAATAGGAAAAGCCAGAGTAGCGCCACAAAAATTAGTATCTATCCCACGACTAGAGCTACAAGCGGCTGTGTTGGCCTGTAGACTGGCCGACACCGTAGAGCGAGAGATAGGCATGCCTATTAGCAACAAGTTTTTATGGACAGATAGCAAGACTGTACTGAAATGGATAAACTCAGACGCGGTTGAGTTTCAAAGATTTGTGTCACATCGTTTAGCTGAGATAGACAAAAGGTCAAAGAGAGTAAACTGGCGTTGGGTTCCGTCGGCGATGAACCCTGCTGATAAAGCGACCGGAGTGGACTGGCCCAATAATGGCAATGAGTGGCTTTCGGGTACCTCGTTTCTTTGTTTCCCACAGGAGCAGTGGCCACCAAGCACCGACCTCAACGGAGTGGCAGAGGCGGAGCTGAAGCGAGTGCAGCGGGTGCACGTCGTCGCCGCACGCGCCGACCCACTTCTCCAGTACGAGCGAATACCGACGTGGACACGAGCTCTGTATGTCGTGGCGCGTCTACTAATTTTTGCGAACCGTTGTCGCAGGCAACGTCAGAATACCACCGTGACCGCCGAGGACCTGCGCGAGGCGGAGCTGCGGTTGTTGCGCCTGGCACAGGCGGAAAGCTACGCGGCGGACATCGCCGCTCTGCGGGACGCTCGCCCGCTACCAGCCAGCAGCAAGCTGCGCCCACTGGACCCGATGCTGTTCAAAGACGGACTGCTAAGAGTGCGCGGCAGGCTGGTCGCCTGCAGCGAGCTCAATTTCGGCGAGCGCCACCCCATCATCCTTGACGGAAGGCATCCGCTCACCCGCCGCCTAGTACTTGGCTACCACCTGGCGGCCCTACACGCTAACCAAGAGTCTGTAGTCAACAGGGTACGGGAGAAATACTGGGTGACGACCCTGCGGTCGACAGTCAAAGCGATCACCGCGAGCTGCCAACGGTGCCGCGTAGAGCGGGCCAAGCCGGTGACTCCAAAAATGGGTGACCTACCGGCCGCAAGGTTGGAGGTCACAAGAAGAGCATTTATCCACTGTGGGGTCGATTATTTTGGCCCCATGGAGGTTGCCATCGGTCGGCGCCGGGAGAAGAGGTGGGGCGTGCTGTTCACGTGCCTCACCACCCGGGCTGTCCATCTCGAGCTGGCGTCGTCGCTGAGCGCCGACTCCGCCATCCTCGCCCTGCGACGCCTTATTGCGCGCCGCGGGCGTCCCGCAGATATGTACTCCGACCGAGGTACCAACTTCGTCGGCGTGCGGCCTTGCGCAATATGAACCATGATAAGCTGCAAAGTGAAGCTGCAGGCCGCGGCATCGCGTGGCACTTCAATCCCCTGCATCCCCACACATGGGAGGGTGCTGGGAGCGACTAGTGCGCTCTGTCAAGAACGCACTCAAAGCAACGCTGCGAGAGCACGCCCCTCGCGAAGAGGTTCTGTACACTCTCCTCGCCGAGGCCAAGCTTGTGGTCAACAGTCGGCCCCTGGCTTATGTAAGCAGCGACGTCGAACATCCAGTGGTGTTGACCCCCAACCATCTCCTGCTGGGCACAGCTGCAGGAGACGCTCCGTGCACGCGTGGACACGTGGCCGACGTCGACTCACGACGCATGTGGAAGAAGGTGAACGCGCTGGCCGACCTCTTCTGGAGACGGTGGCTGCGCGAGTACCTCCCCACTCTTCAACGACGAAGCAAATGGGTCGACAACGTGCCAAATGTGAAAGTAAATGATGTGGTAGTGATAGCGGACCAAAATAAACCACGTAACCAGTGGACCAAAGGGGTCATAAAAAGTGTTTATCCCGGTGCGGATTCGGTTATAAGGGTAGTAGATGTAAGAACGAACCATGGGGTCCTGCGCCGGCCCGTTGTAAAGGTTGTTGTGCTTCCTACAGACGGAACTGTAATCGGCTGAACCCTCTTACGGGGGGTGGGAATGTGGAGAAGCACAGTAATCTCTTGTATTTTTGTTGTCTGTTTTACATATAAGAAATATAATATACGAATAGTTCTTTATTAGGTTAACATTAGAAGTATCGTTCAAATATTACACGGTCATGTAAATACTCATGTATTCAGTAGTAATTTCTTGTATTATAACTACTTAGCCATAGATATAGTCTGTGTGTATAGCATTAACACACGAAAATTAGTCATGTTTGATTGGAGGGAGCGAGAACGCACTATTGTGTACTGCGTACACGCCCTCTTCTTACGTCCGATCATATAAATATGGCCGCCCTGTGTGGTGACGCCAGCCCAGCCCGATCACTATGTACGGCAGGCCAATCCCTTGGGAGAAGCAAGCCAAATACCTAGGCGTGATCCTCGATCAAAACCTTACGTTTAAACAGCATATTAAGGCGGTTCGCGCGCGCGCCGCTTTCGCTCTTGGTAGACTCCACTTTATTCTGACAGCCCGTTGCAAACTGTCACTTAAATGCAAGCTGCGCATCTACACCGCAGTCATCCGTCCCATCATGACCTATGCCTGCGTTGTATTCGCGCACGCTCACCCACGTCATCTCCATAAGATGCAGACCCTCCAGAACCGTTTCCTTAGGAAGGTCACGGGTGCCCCCTACTATGTCCGTAATATAGATCTCCACGTAGACCTTAAAATGCCTACCATAAACCAGTTCATGAAACGCTTATCGAAGCGTTTCTTTGACTGTGGCATAAAACACCCAAACCCCTTGATCTCAGCGGCCGCCCGCTACACTCCCTCCCGCATTAGCCGTATTCGCCGACCGAGGCATACTTTAATCGCCCCCGACGACGCCACTACCCTCCTCCAGGAGAGTAGTAAGGCCACTAGCACGCTACATAAGCCCAAAACCCGATCGCCGTCCTACCGCCTCGCCGCCGAGGCCCGCCGCGACGCCCAAATCCACGCCCCTCCCGACCCTTGCTCGAGCCAGCCCGCGCCGCTGAGCCTGTAGCTATAAATTCGTCCCAAAATCTAATAAATCCTGATCCAGCTAGTCTCTTGCTGCCCTCTTCCAGCTACGCCCTAAGCCGAGGTCCGTACCCCACAGGGGGTGCCCTTAGCGTTGTCGCTTAGTTTTAGTTAGTATTTAAGTTTAAGTCCTGGCTGGAGCCCTTAATTTATTAGGGCACCACAGGCAAGTCCGCTTAAGCAGACGACAGCCTTATAGGTTGACCTGCGAGAGGCCATACATAAAAATAAAAAAAAATGGTGACGCCAGTCTCCTCCGATCCGCCGCGCTGTAACTGGCTTCTAAGAAAAAGTGTGTCAAGAAATATATATCAGTGAAATCAAGCATCGTTGTTTCTTCTTGGTGTCCATCCACCCTGCACCTGAAAATCCTACACCTCAGTCCTTACAGACGGTGTGTGGCATCTTTGAGGACTGATACATTACCATTTTTAAACACCGACAAAATGACAGAAATATCAAATCAAATCAAAAATATATATTTGCTAGAAATATGGTGCAATAGATGTTACAGTCTTTTTTTAATTTCAGCATATCCTGCCATGATAGCATGCAAATAATAATATTAGTTTCATGTGAGTGAAAAAGTCATAGTTATATCATAAAATTAATTATTATTTCCTTTATTACATTGAAAAACTTTTAAATTACATTTTTAAATATTTTTCAAAAAAAAAAAACATAAAATTGTATCCCACCGGTATCGGGATCAGGGTCCAAGCTACCCGGCGGTCAGGGTTCCAGAGAGAGGAACCTCCTGACTATGCGAGCCGTGTCCAGAAGTACCGCTTTCCAGCTGCCCAACGAGAGCCTCCTCAGGTGTTTGTCGAGGCTCTTGGCTATTAAGCCATTGGCTGTCACGACTATCGGTACAATGATTGCTGAGTCCAAATCCCACATGTCGACAACCTCGCTTACCAAATCAAGATACGTGATAGTATGTCTATAATATGTTTTCGTTAAGTGTTTATTAACGCCTTTATGTCCCCACCACACTTAGTCGCAATTAAAGAGTCTTGAAGCAAACACGCATTTTAAATTACCAAATTCCTGCTAAGTAAACATCAACCTTAACGTAAAGAACACTTGATTTCTTTATCTTTCTCGGCTTTCACGAGGTTACCGTCATGCGGGACCGTTATGTCAACAATCATTGTGTGCTGCACTACTCGATCCACCACCACTATATCAGGCTTATTGGCAACAACAGTCCTGTCAGTGATGATGGATCGACCAGTACAATGTGATATTTCCATTTTAGAGAACTCGTACGGGCACGTACCTGTAGTACGGCACTTCCGATTCCACAACGCTGTATTTCAGAGCAATTTGCTGATGGATAATCCTGGCTACAAGGTTGTGTCTATGCAAGTACTCTTCGTTAGCTAGACGAGATCACCCGGAGATCATGTGTCTTATTGATTCCCCCGGACGGTGACATGCCCGACAGATGTCAACCGTGCCGTCTTTCACAATAAATCTCCGGTAATTGTTCGTCCGTTCTCCGGTAATTAAACAACAAAAAGTACAGATGATAGTTATGCAAGAGGAAATAACAAACAGTATAAATATTAGGGTGAATGAAAGACTGGAAAGTATCAAAATATAACAATCTATTTTGGAAGAGAACTTTGAAGAGCAAAAAAGAAAAATAGATACACTAGGAGGAGGAACTTAGTTTTCTTTGGTATTCCAGAAGAAATAGAAGGTGAAAAAATATGATCGAAAACATCGTCGAGAAAATCAACAAAGATTTAAAGATCACATGCGACACTAACAGCATCGAAACGGCCAGTCGATTGGGGAAACAGGGTGAAACTGTCAGACCTGTCCTAATAACATTGGCCACAACGAAAAAGAAAATTGAGCTACTTAAAAACAAAAAAAACACTAGAAGGAAAATCCTATTATTTCAAAGAAGACTTTCCTCAAGATGTACTCCAAAAGCGAAAATAATTACAGGAGCAACTTAAAGCAGCAAGAGAAAATGGAAAAAAGGCTATATTAAAATACGACAAATTAATCATTCTGGAAGGAAACCAATATAGGAAAAACACAGACAAAAAACCAGAAAATACAAAAAAAATAAAAAAAAGAATCATGTCGGAATCCCCGGAAAATAACAGAGCCACTGACTCTGCCTTAACACATGAAGCCAAACCCAATCGCCCAATGAGGAAAAACAAAACGGCTGATATAACAACGTTCCTTACACCAAGGCCTACAAATATAATAAATTGTACCAACAACGAAGAGAACAAACATTCCAAAAACTATTCAGAATAGCAACTAGCCACCAACCCCTCTTCACTCCCAAAACGGTTGGTCCCCGCGGGAGTTGTAGACCAAAACCCTCCAGGGAAGAAAATTAACCCTTCAAGTAACTGTAAAGACAACGAAAATAAAGAAAACAATGTTTTAAACATAGCAACATACAATGTCCGAACTCTGTCGACTTATAGCCGCTTGATAGAGCTGATGGAATCATTGAAAAACACAAAATACAACATAATAGGTATATCTGAAATCAGCAGACTTGGAAACTCAATTGAAGAACACAACGACTTCATCCTGTACTACATGGGGGAAACTCCGGGACTATATGGTGTAGGATTCTTAGTAAAAAAATACTTGAAAAGTTATGTTGAAAGTTTCATAGGTCTGTCTGAGAGAGTAGCACTGCTAAATGTAAAATTCAATAACTTCGAAACAAGTATAATTCAAGTTTACTGTCCCACTGAGGCTGCAAGTGATGAAGAATTACAACTTTTTTACGACACTGTTGACAGAGCTTTACAACTAGCAAGAAGAAATATAATAGTCATGGGTGACTTTAATGCAAAAATTGGCCAACCGAAGCCAAATGAAAAACAAGTCACGAAAAGTCACGGCTACGAGTATGGCAAAAGAAACAGTAGAGGGGATAGACTCAATGAACTCGCTTACGAAAACCATTTAGCAGTAATGAACACTTTTTTTTAAAATATAAACAATCAGAGATGGACTTGGAGATCTCCAGATGGCGTCACAAAAAACGAAATCGACTACATTTTAACTAACTTGATACTGGAAGCAAAAAAGAAAAGTCGAAAGGCCTATGGTAATAGGCCTCAAGAGTTTTACAAAAAAATGAAGAAGAGGTATCAAGGTACAAAGAATCACTAAACAGCTGTTCAGAAAAAATAGTACACAACTGGCAAGAAACAAACAGTGTCCAAGAATATTACGACGAAATTTTAAGCGCCATAGACAGTAGCCTGAAAAAATCTCATGTACCTCACACATCGAAGAAACTCAGTTTACTGTCAGTCCACACGAAAAAGCTGATCAATAGAAGACAAATACTACAAACAACCAAACCAAAGTCACGATCTATGAAAAACGAACTAAAAGCTCTATACAAGCTAGTAAGTAAATATATTAAGAACGACTAATAAGAATCATCGTACACAAACTTTCGAAAAACACCTTAATACTACCGGTAGCGTAAAAAGAGCATACAAAGAGTTAAGATCACACAGAACATGGATTGAAGGACTTCGAGGATCAACAAACACAACACAAAATAGGTCAGAGATACTGCGGATAGCAACAGCCTTTTACAAGAATTTGTACAGCTCACAAAACCAAGCATGCAACCCAGTTAATACTCAAATACCAATAGATAGAGAAGAGATTAGCGAAATGGATGAAATGGAAGTGATCAGAGGAATTGACAAACTCAAAGTAGAAAAGAACCCCGGTCCTGATAAGATCACGAACGAAGCCTTAAAGATAGGACGCACACATCTAGCAACTCCACTAGCGCGTCTGTTTAACATGGTATTACAATCCTCATGCACCCCTACACAATGGTCCGAGTCAGACATAATCTTGCTCTACAAAAATGGTGATCCAAACAACATTAGTAATTACAGACCAATCAGCCTATAACCAGCAATCTACAAATTGTTTTCATCGCTCTTGGAAAAAAGGATGAGAAAGTCAAATGAAAACCATCAGCCTATTGAACAGGCAGGATTTCGAACAGGCTACTCTACTGTGGACCATATCCACTCTATAGAAATGCTGTTTGAGATGTATCAAGAGTTCCAGAAACCGTTATACATAGTTTTCATAGACTATCAAAAAGCTTTTGACAGTATTCTCCACTCATCGACATGGGACGCTCTACACTCTCAACAAGTAGAGATAGAATATATTAGAGTTCTGAAACATCTTTACGACAATACCACAAGCAGAATAAAACTGGAAACCACAGGACCACCTATACACATAAAGAGAGGGGTTAGACAAGGGGACCCTCTATCTCCAACGATCTTCATAGCGGTGCTAGAGTCAATCATTAGCAAACTAGACTGGAGTAAACTCGGTTTAAATATAAATGGCAAGTACGTAAACCATTTGAGATTTGCGGATGATATAGTCTTGTTCTCCGAGGATACAAAACAGCTGCAGTTAATGGTTAACTCACTATATGAAGAAAGTAAAAAGGCGGGTCTGGAGATAAACTTAAGCAAGACAAACATCATGACAAATCACATCGAAGTACCCATATACGTAGAAAACAGATTTCATTTGACCGACAAAACAACGAGATGGAAGTCGAAAGAAGAGTAAAAAATACGTGCAGTAAGTTTTAGAGTCTTAAAGAAATACTCAAAAGTGGTATGCCTGTGAAAACCAAGAAAAGAGTCACGGATACCTGCCTACTGCCCTCATTAACAAATGCTTGCCAGACATGGAACTTCACCAATCGAATAAAAACAAAAACAACATCATGTCAAAGGAGCATGGAAAAGAGTGTCATGAAAATACGAAAAATTCAAAAGATACCCCATCTTCGTATTAGACTCAAAACAAAAGTCATAGATGCTCTGAATTATTCGCAAAAACGAAAATGGAGATAGGCTGGACATATTGCAAGACTCAAAGACGACCGCTGGACTTCAAGAGTAACATGGTCGGGACCTTCACCTTCTAATAAGAGGGGTTCTTGCAAAAAAACTTTATAATTTTAAATACAATTTTACAATTTAAATAAATAACCATAATCTTAAACTACTAATAGAATGAAAAAAATATTATAAGTAGGTTAGCAAATGTATGGAGTTTATAAAAAAAAACTAATGTTATATTATTATTTGAATTTTTAAATGCATGCAGTATTTATACGAGTATTATTATATATGTAAGTAATTCAAATAGCGTAATTTAAATGCATGAAGTATTTATACGTATAACACTCTGGTAGGCTTGGAAATAATAAAAATAAACAGAAACGCAATCACTTATAATTCCTTGAATTCTAGAATATTAATGTCACTATTACAGGCGCACTCTGTTTTTATAATGACTGGCTGGCTGGCTGGCTTGCTATGCGGCAACGTTCAATCCTCCTCACTTAGCTGTCGTGGTAGGATGTCACGTCATGGCAGTTGGCTGGCTGGCTGGCACTTTAGTGGCGACATCTTTCGCAGGCGTTACATTCGGCCATCCTGTAAGCATTGCTCCCGCAATGGGAACGCTAAGCGCAATTAGTCATACTATCAACAATAATATGGGAGAAAGGAACCGCTGGGCGCAGATTAACTCTCAAGCAGATCTATTAGATCTTCTGTTTCTAGCTGCTCGTCAGTACTACTTGCACTATCGGACATGGGTGCTACACTTTTATATTGGCGAATAGCGTCGGCCGATACTAGACCGGTAAACTGTTTATATCCTCTAAGTCCCTTAATACTTCTAATCCTATACCGATCTTTACCTAAAACTTTAATCACTACATAGGGGCCTGAATATACGTCATCTAACTTAGAATTTACTTTGCCAACGCTGTTGGTAGGTGCTTGTCGCCACAATATATAGTCACCTATTTTAGAAATAGTGCTATCTTTACGTTTCTTATCGTAATTTCGCTTCATTCTGGTACTAGCTACCTGAATACGTTTACTAGCTTTAGAACGCCTAGATTGTACAGGTTCTGATACCTGATTGGGTATGGAAACATCACATACGGGCCTACCAGTTTGAGCAAACATGAGATCGTACGGCTTATATCCTGTGGTTGCACTAACCATATTATTAATACCCCAAATGATGTCACGTAAGTTGTTGTCCCAATTGTGAGAAGCGTCACTGGGTTCAGAGGTCCTGGGAGCATCCAATATGGTACGGTTGGTGCGTTCGACCTGACCGTTTGCTCTAGGCCATGCTATAGCGTTTAATATATGTCTAAATTGTTTTTCAGTGGCAAATCTCCTAAAATACCTGCTCTTGAAGGCTTTTCCATGATCAGAAACCACTCGTACAAGGGTACCCAAATAAACTAAATATCTTTTATATAAGTCGAATGGTTTCCACAGAGTTAACAGTACGAGCTGGTTCAGCTACCACAAATTTAGAGAAGGAGTCAGTCATCACGAACATGTATTGGTATGGGCTGAAGTTTGCCTTCCCTCTTACCATATTCACCTTAAGTATGTAAGTAAGCCTAAGTATGTATCATGTCTGCATTTTGCTTACGGAAGTAAGCAAAATGCAGACATGATGTTACATACTTGTTTATGAAGCGCGACATTTTGGGAAACCAGAAAATATTCTTAATAGCCTCACTACACCTCTTTATACCTACATGGCCTATGTCGTCGTGGTGTTTTTGTAATATTTTCCACCTAGCTAATCCCGGAACAACGAAGCGGTTGCCGATCAGGGTTTTACGATAAAGTCTCTCATTAATCCAAGCGTAAGTATTTACTATTTCACTATCCTTGCAACCGCCCTTTAGCAAATCTATGATGTGTTTTAATTTTTTTCATCCCCGTTTTGTACGGTAGCAAACCAATCCATTACATCTAAACGGTCTAAATCAAACGTTTTTACAGGATTTCTACTTAATGCATCTATGTGCTGCATACGCTCACCGGGCCTATAATCTATAGATATGACGTAGTCCTGAATTAGTAACCACCACCGAGCAATACGTGGAATGAGCTCGCGTTTTGTTAATGTGTCGCGAACGGCAGTACAGTCTGTCACTACCCGTACCGGTTTACCTAATATGTAAACCCGAAACCTACGTAAAGATTCTACTAATGCCAAAGATTCGAGTTCATAACTATGGTACACAACTAACAGTAACAGGGCGCAAACTGTCATCGTTTTGTTTTTGTCCCCCCTATGGCACAATTACTCTATGAAGCTATATTGGCACAGAGTATATTTTTGGCAGATAAATGGCAATTTTCGTCGGGCAATAGGCAATTAATGGCAGTGGCACTGACCTGAATGCAGCTTTCAGCACGTAGCAGAATGGTCCCTTCCTTCCAGGTAACATCCTTTCCTCCAGTGTTGATGGTCTTCGGGTAGCCAGTGCTGCCGCTAAGCACAGTTGCAGGGATCGAGTATGAGACGTCTTGGAACTCATAGTGGCGTACTGGAGACACCACGTTATTTCCTTCTGGGTTTCCGGTTATGACAACCTTGATAATCGATATTCCCGGATGCATATGTTGAGACCGCTCCCCTCAACATGGCCGCGCGCTGGCGGCAGTGAACGAGAGGTGCGGGGACGGCGGGGAGATAACCGGTCTACGGCCGAGCGCGGGCCCCCGCGCAAACCAGTCAGCTGCTGCACGCCTCCACGCACGGCTGCGCTTACGCTTTTTTTAACATCTAATTTACATATCTTGTTTGCATTTTTTAACCGACCGTTTGTAATTTCAATTTCATTTCTTATCTCATTATACTTACATGTTATACAGTCCACTACAGTTTTCATTTTGCTCCACTACGATCTATCGTCGCGATCATTGGTCCTTCTACCGCTACGTTTGAATCAAACAAAGAAAAAACGGAAAATTTTCAAATTCAAAAAATCAACGGTTCGTCGGTTGGGGAACAAAGGATTCATCTTCGGGTTACAAGTTCGCAACAGGTCTTCATTATCTACGGGTCATCGTCTGCATATTTGGTCATCGTGAACGTCAATCCGGCAATAGCCGTCGTCATCAAGTTCAAACCAACGGGCGCCTATAGAAAAGATCGTCGTAACTTCAAGCCGAGAAGACTTGAAGACGGAAAACTCAAACTCAAACTCAAACTCAAATCATTTATTTCAATTAAACCATTTACAGGCACTTTTGAATTGTCAAGGAGTCGGTCAGTCAGAAATATGAAGCTAGTTGCCCATTCCAAAGCGTAGTAGGTACCTATGGAGAAGAACGGGCAAGAAACTCCATGGACACTCTTTTAAATAATAATGTTTTTACATATATCTTAGTTACATCGATTAATGTTGTTCACTATAAGTGAGAACGATGTACAAAAAACCGTACACGTTAAAAGCGTCCAGAGTGCATCAAAACATAATTAAAAACAATCCAGCTAATAATTTATTAAAATAAGCCCTGGCAGCTAAGAGATGACCAGTCCCAACTGACGGCGCCCGTTCACGAACATGACGCATGGATCAGCACCATTCAGCTCAACCATTTTGAAGGGAGCTAAATGATCCGACACACGCGCCACCGTCAGCGAGACATTTGAGTGAGCATGACATACTATCAGCCGCCAAGGCACATTCAAGTCAATCTATGACATTACCCGGTAAATGGTAGCTCTATAGTACAAAGTACTCACATCTGTGCAATGCATCTATATAATAAAAAGGAGATTGAGTTTATATAATGCAAATAAATTCTTACTATCTTCAAACATCCCAGGATCCACTCATCGGAGCCACAGTGGTCAGCTCATCATCAGAGGTTGACAGCATAAAACCGTGAGAACGTTCCAATTCCTTTGTTCCAACATTTTGCCTAGTCATTTTGCCCATCCAGATTAATTTTCAATTATTCCAACTTATTTAATAGTTACAAATCAATAAGTATTTCCTTAATCCATAATCTTCAGCCTATCAACTTATTTAAACAGTATCTTTAGTTCTAAACAGTACCAAGTTTTAAGCCATTTCCAATAGTGAATTTAATATTATATTCATTCGAGTCAGTCACAATTTCAGTATTTATGACGTTTTTACTCTAAATCGCATTAATTACAAATTGCAATCAATACATTTTTCATTATTTCATTTAATAATTGAATTTTTATTGTTTTTGTGTGAAGAAAACATTACATCATTCGCTTACTACTCAGCAAATTCGATAGTAAACGCCTAACGTCTTTATAATAGCAATCTGGTTTCTCACTGCTTATAGCTCCGGTACCCATTTCACAACTTATTGCTAATCTTATATTATCAGTAATTATTTTCCCTTAGCATTAATTATATTCTTTTTTCTGTTTCTTACTGCAACTGCTTAATTTTCATTGTCATGGCTGACATGAAAAGCTTTATTAAGAAGCGAGCTTCAATTAAAGCCAAGCTTACGCAATTTGCTACCTACTTAAATATTACAAAGTCTTGCGAAAAGTTAAGTGAAGTACAAGTCATCGAAATCGAATATCGCCTTAATAAATTTGAAACTTTATATGATAAATATGATGCCATACAGGATGAATTGGAAGCGATGGTGGATGACCCCAGCGAGCAATATGCAGAACGCGAAGAGTCTGAGAAGCTGTACTACGGTTTGGTGGCTTCTGCACGCCAGCTGATCAGCGGCGCAAGGAGGCTTCTTGAGGGGGACTCCGGAACCGAGGTGGAATCTTGTATTGCTAGTACACACAAACACAATTCAATTCGATTACCCAAAATTGACTTACCAAAATTTTCAGGCAGCTATCATGATTGGCTGGAATTTAGAGATACTTTTGTGTCATAACAACACATCTTTGGATAAAATCAATAAATTACACTATCTGCGTGCTTCCTTAAAAGGTAGTGCTTCTCTTGTTGTTGATAACCTTGACTTCAGGTCAGAAAACTACGACGCTGCCTGGAAGTTACTTTGTGAGAGGTATGACAACAAAAGATTGCTTGTCAACAATCATGTGCAAGCACTCTTTAACGTCCAGCCTATAGATAGAGAGTCAAGTAAGTCACTACGTTACATAATTGACACAACGAATAAAAATCTTAGAGCCTTGGCAACCCTTGGTCAACCAGTTCAAAACGCCTTCGTCGATGTTCTTGTCATTTATATAATGACCAGTAAACTCGACCACGTTACAAATCGGCAGTGGGAAGAGCATAGAAACACTTTTACGGATCCTCCTACATTATCTGCATTCACTAACTTCATCAGTAGCAGGGCTGACTTACTGGAGACACTTGAGGAGTCTAAACCCATAGCAGCAGCTAAGAGTGAATACGCCGCGCCTGCGGCAAAAACTAAGAGCGGCAACGTGCCAACTGAGAAAACATTAAAACCTTTGTCATGTCCTATGTGTCATCAAAATCATTTTATTTTTGCATGTGAGCAGTTTAAAGGTATCTCAGTACAAGCTCGCATTAAAAGGCTCAGGGTTCAAATGTGTGCATGAACTGTCTTCGTCCAGGTCATGATGTTTCCAAATGCAAATTGGGCCATTGTAAATATTGTCGTCAAAAACACAACACTCTGTTACACATCGATAGTGACAATGTT
Organism: Dasypolia templi; assembly: GCA_963555695.1. Lineage (NCBI taxonomy): Eukaryota > Metazoa > Arthropoda > Insecta > Lepidoptera > Noctuidae > Dasypolia > Dasypolia templi. The sequence continues at coordinate 1,445,568 of OY743137.1, read as the reverse complement.
CTTCCTAATGCACACAACACTGCATTATCAGCTGGTCAATCGTTTACATCTCGAGTAATTTTACTTTCCACAGCGCTCGTGAGGGTAACCGACGCTGACGGTAACCACCATACAGCACGAGTCTCGCTGGACAGTGGAAGCACAACAAATTTCATCTCGGAGGACTTTGTTCGTAAGCTACATGTTCCTATCTACATTACCAAGTCCAAGGTAACAGGTATAAATTATAAAACTTCTAGTTGTACTCAGGGATGCTTAGTGTCATTAAAATCAATTGATGACAGTGAGTACGAACTGAACATTGACTGCCTCGTATTGCCAAAAGTATCAGTATCTGTTCCTAATACTTATGTTGATACAAGCAATATACGTATACCTACGAATGTGCGTCTTGCCGACCCCACTTATTATGTTCCGTCTTCAATCGACGTCCTTGTTGGTGCGGAAGTCTTTTGGGGTATCATAGGCACTGGCCGCATTTCGTTAGGAACCCATATGCCCACTTTGCTTGAGTCAAAATTAGGTTGGCTCATTTCGGGTGCATATCATCAGTCTGATTCCTCTTTACATGTTTGTATGCATACTAATAACTTACAAGTAGATTTAGATCGGTTCTGGGAGTTAGATTCTGTGTCATCTATACATAAACATTCCGGTGAAGAGAGATCCTGTGAACAACATTTTATAGATACCACATATCGTAGTTCTGATGGGCGATTTGTGTTGAGTATTCCTTTTAAAGAGTCACTGGACGTGCTTGGTGATTCATACATGATGGCTAAGCAGCTATTTCTATCTCTTGAACGTCGTTTGGGTAGAGATCCTCGCCTTAAAAGCCTATATGTAGACTTCATCAATGAGTACATAGAGCTGGGACACATGTCTGAATCTACTAGGCGCCCACTCGACTCAACATGTCCTAATTATTTACCACATCATGGTGTTCTGAAGGAGTCAAGAACTACCACCAAATTAAGGGTAGTTTTTGACGCATCCGCCAGAACTGCATCAGGTAAGTCTTTTAACGACATACAGATGGTTGGTCCCCCAATCCAAGATGATTTGTTGTCAATATTACTTCGATTCCGTCAGCATAAAATTGTCATAAGCGCGGATATTGAAAAAATGTACCGACAAACTCTTGTTCACGACAGTCATCGTCCCTTACAAAAAATTCTTTGGAAGGCAGAACCAACACATCCGTTAAAGGAGTACACGCTTAATACCGTGACGTATGGCACGGCATCAGCACCCTTTTTAGCTACCAGGTGTTTAGTTCAATTGGCTGAAGGGTGCTCAGATGCTTCAACAAAGTTTTCGATAGCACGTGACTTCTATGTGGATGACTACTTGTCCGGTGGATCATCTGTTTCAGAAACTTTAGAAAAAAGCCGCCGTGTTGACGATGTTCTTCGGTCAGCAAAGTACAATCTCCGGAAATGGCGGTCCAACGCCAGTCAGGTGTTGCAGGCGCTTAGCGGAGAACACGACGGCTCTGATGTCGTGGACCTGAGCGACAACGAGCAGTCGAAGACTCTAGGTCTTTTATGGAAGAGTTTAAGTGACACATTTTCTTTTTCTATAAACTTAAACTCCACTGATAAGGCTACTAAACGTCATATCTTATCAACCATATCGCAGATCTTTGATCCCATTGGCCTGGTCGTTCCATGCATAGTGGAAGCCAAAATTATCATGCAGCATCTATGGCAGGCCAAATGCTCTTGGGATGAGCTTGTTCCCACGCATATTCAGTATGCTTGGAATGACTTTCAAAATAACCTGCACCTTTTAAATGAGTTCAAGATACCCCGGTGGATTTTGTGTGAATCTGCGTCCTGTCTACAGCTGCATATATTCACTGACGCATCCGAAAAGGCTTATGGGGCGTGTGTTTATGTTCGCAGTATTTCGAGAGACGGCGAGGTTAACGTACATCTTCTTACCGCTAAAAGCAAGGTAGCTCCAATCAAGTCCACAACCATACCGCGGCTCGAGCTGTGTGGTGCGTTGTTGGGCGCAAGGTTGTACTCAAAGGTTCGTCAGTCACTTACTTAAAAGTTTGATGAAGTCCATTGTTGGTGTGATTCCACCATCGTCTTGGGATGGTTATCTACTTCACCAAGTCAGTTAAAGACATTCGTTCGTCATCGTGTGTCTGAAATTCAGGAAACTGTGGCAGTTTGGCATTATGTTCCCTCAGCTGAAAACCCCGCAGACCTCGCTTCGCGTGGACTTAGAGCTGACAGGCTGCTGTCGTCTTCATTGTGGTGGTCAGGACCACAGTTTCTTCGCAAAGATATGTGTTCATGGCCTCAGTTCCCTGAATCACATCATAGTATGTCTGGGTTACCGGAAACAGTCTCTTCTTGTCATGTCTCTAATCAAATTATCGAAAATCCTATCAATGCGTTGTTTTCAAAAATTTCAAACTTTAACACATTACAGCGTGTGACTGCATATGTCATGCGATTCATTTATAAATGCAAAAAAAAACAGTTCTGTCTGATTCACTTACTTCTACTGAACTTAATAATTCTTTAAACTTGTTAGTAAAACTTAGTCAAATGGTATCTTTCTCGGAAGAGTACCACTTACTTAAATCAGGTAAACAATTACCGGCAAAGAACAAGCTATTATCTTTGTCTCCTTTCTTTGATACCCTTTCTAATCTAATTCGTGTTGGTGGAAGATTAAACAACTCGTTTTATGACTATAACACTAAGCATCCAATTCTATTAAGTAGTTCTCATATAATTTGCAATCTCTTGTTTAACATGTTTCATATACGCCTTTTGCATGCTGGGCCACAGCTTTTATTGGCCACTGTTCGTCATCATTACTATCCTATTGGAGGTAGGAACCTAGCAAAAAAGATCACGCATCAATGCGTAAAATGTTGCAGGATCAAGGCCAACACCATTCAGCCCATTATGGGTAATCTCCCAGAGCAGCGTCTACATTTAGAGTTCCCGTTTTTAGACACAGGGGTGGACTACGTCGGACCCATCATGATAGCTGACCGGAAAGGTAGAGGATGTAGGCTCATCAAATGCTTCATTTGTGTGTTTGTGTGTTTAGCTACGAGAGCCATCCACCTCGAGCTTGTGTCAGACCTTACAAAGGAGGCTTTCTTAGCTGCACTAAACCGCTTTATTGCTCGAAGGGGAAAACCCCGTAACATCTTTTCCGACAACGGCACAACCTTTGTCGGTGCTTTCAATGAGTTGGCCAGGCTGCTATCACAACAATTAGACTTTAACAACATCGATCCTGGCATTAATTTTTCATTTATACCTTCATATACACCACACTTCGGAGGCCTATGGGAGTCTGCAGTTAAATCTACGAAGCATCATTTACGACGCATTTTGGGTTTCCAACCTCACCTTCGAGGAGATGGCTACTTGTTTAATTCAAGTCGAGGCTATTTTAAATTCAAGACCCATAACTCCACTGTCCGACGACCCTTCCGACCTCGCTCCTTTAACCCCGGCACACTTCCTAATTGGTCGTTCTCTAATTATGCTGCCTCATCCACAGATCCAGAACGCGAACATCAACAGCTTACAACGATTTCGCCGTATCGACTATTTGAAGCAACACTTCTGGGCTCGCTTTTCCCACGAATATGTTCTGTGGCTACAGGAGAGAACAAAATGGAGCCGGGCGTCTGGCGAGCTCAAGGAAGGAACACTCGTCGTCATAAAGGACAAAACCTTACCTCCTCTTATGTGGCTTCTAGGACGCATCACACATGTACTCCCAGGCAGAGATGGCGTCGCGAGGGTCGCCGACATCCTCACAAGAAAGGGTGTCATCCGGCGCGCCTTCAACACCATCTGCCCGCTGCCGGTTACAACTGTTGAAGACTCTTCAACGGGGGGAGTATGTTGAGACCGCTCCCCTCAACATGGCCGCGCGCTGGCGGCAGTGAACGAGAGGTGCGGGCACGGCGGGGAGACAACCGGTCTACGGCCGAGCGCGGGCCCCCGCGCAAACCAGTCAGCTGCTGCACGCCTCCACGCACGGCTTCGCTTACGCTTTTTTTAACATCTAATTTACATATCTTGTTTGCATTTTTTAACCGACCGTTTGTAATTTCAATTTCATTTCTTATCTCATTATACTAACATGTTATACAGTTCACTACAGTTTTCATTTTGCTCCACTACGATCTATCGTCGCGATCACCTACATTCATCTGAAATGGTCTTGATTGCGAAACGACTGGATTCTTCTGACACGTCCACTTCACCTAAAAAACCTGAGGCTTTCTGTAACACAGCTGTTCCATTTTGTACAACTAGAGAGACTCCGTCATTATTTATCACTGGCTGCCCAATAAGGAGGTTTATGCCGTTCATCTCAATATCAGTCAAGTGAGCTTTGCAGCGTACGTCCAACCCGTCGATTTCAAGGCGGAAGTTCACTTCACCATGGCTAGTTACCAGCGCACCGGAGAATCCTTTGAACGCGATGGTTGTTGGTGTGACCTCTAACTCCAGCAGTTTTGCAACTTGATCAGTCAGTACATTCACCTGGCTGCCGGTGTCAATGTAAGACTTCACGAAAGCATCATTTACTTTTGCAGTTTTTTATAAATATCACTATAGTTTAGCAGCATTTTATTAATATCTCTGACAGTACTAGCTTCACTGGTTTTTGAATTGAAAGGACATCTCGTGGCGATATGACCTTGTATACCGCATTTGAAGCAGTTGCGCTGGTCTGGTTGTGGACAGTCACGTACTAAGTGTCCCGTTTTCTTACAGCGAGGACACGGAACAATGTCTGGGTTGACAGGTCCTGACTTCTTCTCAGCAGGTCGCCCCATATCCTTTTGAGCTGCACGTTGATCATATGAATGCGGGCTGTAGTCATCGAGAGCGCAGAGAAAACCTTCGTAGAGTTCATCAGGATGTTCGCACTGAAAGGCTCTAGCATTCGACTGCAGTCCGACAGGTAAACCGCGTAATATACAAGAGATGGTTGCACTATCCGAAAGCTTGCATCTAAAGCACATTGCAACCTTTTCTTGATAGTACTTAGTCATGCTTTCAGAGTTCAACTTTCTTCGATTGAGCATCTCTTCTAAAATACCTGCATAATCCCGGTGCTTCGGGAAGGCGCGTAGCAGCATTTGCTTCCACTGTTCCCATGAAAAATCGTATTCTTCGAGACGGTTATACCATTTTCATGCCTGACCCCGCAGTTTGTCTTGCAAATAGAAAGATTTTGTTTTTTCACATTGCGTGGATCACACTTCTGAATTATAACACTCTGGTAGGTTTGGAAATAATAAAAATAAACAGAAACGCAATTACTTATAATTCCTTGAATTCTAGAATATGAATGTCACTCGCATACAGGCGCACTCTGTTTTTATAATGACTGGCTGGCTGGCTGGCTTGATATGCGGCAACGTTCAATCCTCCTCACTTAGCTGTCGTGGTAGGATGTCACGTCATGGCGGTTGGCTGGCTGGCTGGCACTTTAGTGGCGACATCTTTCGCAGGCGTTACAAGTATTATTATATGTAAGTAATTCAAATAGCGAGAAGTAAAAGGCTTTTTATTTTTATTTTATTTTATTTATTTATTAATTGTTCGTCATCATAACTTCGTCCATAATTGCACAGACAAAACCTTCGGTTTCTCCAAAGAGGTCACCGAAACGCAGCCAGGCTACGGACGCTAGAAGATCTACATCGGGTCCATGTAGGACCCGGAAAAAGCGTCCGTGAAGCTCCTTACTCTGCCATAATTCCATGCGATCATTAGTGTCAAGTACTACAGGTTTGCGCCAGTTCTCTTTGGCCAAGGAGAGCGGGGTGAGGCCCTTGTGGCCCTTTCGCGGGATATACAGTCTCATTACCGATGACCGTGCGTTATGCGATGCATTCGGTTTGCAGTCAGCAGTTTACGGACTCTCCTATCCAGGACGTCGAGGTCGGTCTGAGTCCAATTGAGTATGCCTAAAGAGTACATCAAAACTGGCATGACCCAACCGTTAAAGGCGCGCTTTACACATTACATATAATAATACTCGTATAAATACTGCATGCATTTAAAAATTCAAATAATAATATAACATTAGTTTTTTTTTATAAACTCCATACATTTGCTAACCTACTTATAATATTTTTTTCATTCTATTAGTAGTTTAAGATTATGGTTATTTATTTAAATTGTAAAATTGTATTTAAAATTATAAAGTTTTTTTGCAAGAACCCCTCTTATTAGAAGGTGAAGGTCCCGACCATGTTACTCTTGAAGTCCAGCGGTCGTCTTTGAGTCTTGCAATATGTCCAGCCTATCTCCATTTTCGTTTTTGCGAATAATTCAGAGCATCTATGACTTTTGTTTTGAGTCTAATACGAAGATGGGGTATCTTTTGAATTTTTCGTATTTTCATGACACTCTTTTCCATGCTCCTTTGACATGATGTTGTTTTTGTTTTTATTCGATTGGTGAAGTTCCATGTCTGGCAAGCATTTGTTAATGAGGGCAGTAGGCAGGTATCCGTGACTCTTTTCTTGGTTTTCACAGGCATACCACTTTTGAGTATTTCTTTAAGACTCTAAAACTTACTGCACGTATTTTTTACTCTTCTTTCGACTTCCATCTCGTTGTTTTGTCGGTCAAATGAAATCTGTTTTCTACGTATATGGGTACTTCGATGTGATTTGTCATGATGTTTGTCTTGCTTAAGTTTATCTCCAGACCCGCCTTTTTACTTTCTTCATATAGTGAGTTAACCATTAACTGCAGCTGTTTTGTATCCTCGGAGAACAAGACTATATCATCCGCAAATCTCAAATGGTTTACGTACTTGCCATTTATATTTAAACCGAGTTTACTCCAGTCTAGTTTGCTAATGATTGACTCTAGCACCGCTATGAAGATCGTTGGAGATAGAGGGTCCCCTTGTCTAACCCCTCTCTTTATGTGTATAGGTGGTCCTGTGGTTTCCAGTTTTATTCTGCTTGTGGTATTGTCGTAAAGATGTTTCAGAACTCTAATATATTCTATCTCTACTTGTTGAGAGTGTAGAGCGTCCCATGTCGATGAGTGGAGAATACTGTCAAAAGCTTTTTGATAGTCTATGAAAACTATGTATAACGGTTTCTGGAACTCTTGATACATCTCAAACAGCATTTCTATAGAGTGGATATGGTCCACAGTAGAGTAGCCTGTTCGAAATCCTGCCTGTTCAATAGGCTGATGGTTTTCATTTGACTTTCTCATCCTTTTTTCCAAGAGCGATGAAAACAATTTGTAGATTGCTGGTTATAGGCTGATTGGTCTGTAATTACTAATGTTGTTTGGATCACCATTTTTGTAGAGCAAGATTATGTCTGACTCGGACCATTGTGTAGGGGTGCATGAGGATTGTAATACCATGTTAAACAGACGCGCTAGTGGAGTTGCTAGATGTGTGCGTCCTATCTTTAAGGCTTCGTTCGTGATCTTATCAGGACCGGGGCTCTTTTCTACTTTGAGTTTGTCAATTCCTCTGATCACTTCCATTTCATCCATTTCGCTAATCTCTTCTCTATCTATTGGCATTTGAGTATTAACTGGGTTGCATGCTTGGTTTTGTAAGCTGTACAAATTCTTGTAAAAGGCTGTTGCTATCCGCAGTATCTCTGACCTATTTTGTGTTGTGTTTGTTGATCCTCGAAGTCCTTCAATCCATGTTCTGTGTGATCTTAACTCTTTGTATGCTCTTTTTACGCTACCGGTAGTATTAAGGTGTTTTTCGAAAGTTTGTGTACGATGATTCTTATTAGTCGTTCTTAATATATTTACTTACTAGCTTGTATAGAGCTTTTAGTTCGTTTTTCATAGATCGTGACTTTGGTTTGGTTGTTTGTAGTATTTGTCTTCTATTGATCAGCTTTTTCGTGTGGACTGACAGTAAACTGAGTTTCTTCGATGTGTGAGGTACGTGAGATTTTTTCAGGCTACTCTCTATGGCGCTTAAAATTTCGTCGTAATATTCTTGGACGAATCTACGTCGACTGCTCAATTCCAGGAGCGAATAAATAAAATACGTGGACTAAATGACAAACTGGTGTAATGCGTATATATACAAGAGTTTTAAGAATAACGCAGTGCCTTTGTCGTGGTAAGATTGTAAGTGAGGCGACGCTCGGAGCTCTCGGACGCGCGAGTGTCCGCGCCGCCGCCCCCGTGCGCCCCTCAGCCACCGCCGACGCCCGATGCTGATACCGCTGTTCCGCGAGCCCCCTCAGCTACCGCGCGCCTCCAACCAGTAGAAGGCATGCCATGCATAGACATGCTCCCCGGGTTGAAGTGGACTTCAAAGAGGAAGCGGACAGATGTTGTTAAAGCCGCGCCGAATCGTCCCTCTCTTCGTCTTCAGGTCTGCGACTCTCGTGACGCCATCGCTGCCGGGGTACACCTGCACGACGCGTCCCAGCAACCAGCAGAGCGGCGGGAGTGCCTTGTCCTTCACAAGAACAAGCGATCCCAACGCTATGTCGCCGTTGGTAGAGGCAGGCCATCTTGTTTTCTGCTGTAGGTTTGAAATGAATTCAAGATTAAACCTCTTCCAAAAGTGTTGCTTGATGCATTCCACACGTTGGTAGCGCTCCAAACGATTGATGTTGGCGTCGGTGATCTGTGGATTTGGAACCGACATTAGTGAGCGTCCAATAAGGAAATGAGAAGGAGTAAGGGCAGAGAAATCAAGAGCATTAGTGGAAAGAGGAGTAAGGGGCCTTGAATTTAGAATTGCCTCTATTTGAGTTAGGCACGTAGCCATTTCCTCATAAGTAAAATGAGTAAGCTGCAGGAGTCTTTTTAAATGATGTTTAGTTGAACGAACCGCGGCCTCAGCGAGGCCGTTAAAGTGTGGAGAATACGCCGGTGCAAACCTGAATTCTATTCCTTCTTGAGCTATTTCACGTGCAACCTCAGAGCCCTGCAAAAATTTATATAGTTCATTACAAGCTCCGACAAAGTTTGTACCATTATCGGACAAGATAGTACGTGGCCTGCCCCGACGTGCGACAAAACGATTTAAAGCAGCCCTGTAGGCCTCTTTAGAGAGGTCCGTGACAAGCTCGAGATGCACAGCTTTGGTAGCCATGCATACAAAAATGCACAGGTAGGACTTTATTAACCTAGATCCCCGACCTTTCCGGTCAGATATCAGTATAGGCCCAGCATAGTCGACGCTACTATTAAGAAAGGGAAATTCTAAAGTGCTTCTAGTATTCGGTAATTGTCCCATGATTGGCTGCACATTTTGAGCTTTAAATCTAAAACATTTCAGGCATTTATTTACTGTTGACTTAGCAAGATTTCTGCCCCCCAAGGGCCAATAAGTTTGGCGAATAGTCGATAAAAGCAATTGTGGACCTGCATGTAGTAGTTTTGTATGTTCCGTTTGAAATATTATTTTTGTTAAATGATGCTTGCTACAGAGTAAAATTGGATGTTTTGCGTCGTATTCATACGGGGAGTTATCTAGTCTGCCCCCTACACGAATAATGTTGTCACAGTCTAAGAACGGAGTCAAAGAAGTTAACCTATTTTTAAGTGGCAATGATTTCCCGGATTTAAGGATAGCGTACTCATCTGGGAACATTTCAGATTGAACTACACGTAGTATAAGAGACAAGGCCATTTTAAGTTCATCAGCAGAAAGGGAACCTGTTGTTTTAGAATTATTATTTTTTAAATTGTGAATAAATCTTAGGCTGTAAGCTACGACGCGTTGTAAATAATTGTAGTTAGAATATTTGTGAATTAATTGTTGTATGTCTGAACTACATGTTAGGTTAGAACTAGAATTACTACTGTTATGACTATCTACTAAGTTAGAAAGTACTTCTGGTAGATCTTGTTTCACGTATTTATTTGGCTGTTGTGGCCAAGCATTTTCATTATTTAATAAAAACCGAGGGCCTGACCACCAAAGTGCAGAATCGCTGATGAGATCAGCCTTCAGCCCACGAGAGACAAGATCCGCCGGATTGTCCTTAGACGGCACGTATCTCCACTTAATACCCGAGCTACTTACTTTCTTGAATCTCGTTGACACGATTTCTAACGAAAGGCTTTAGTTGCTGGGCCGGTGTAGACAACCATCCCAGCACTATTGTGGAATCACACCAATAGTGAAATCGGTGGATTTGTAACGTGAGAGAATCTTTTACCTTTGTGCACAACCTGGAACCTAACAGAGCCCCACACAGTTCTAACCGTGGAATAGTTGTAGGCCTGACTGGTGCCACACGGCTTTTGGAAGTTAACAGGTGAACAGTGACTGTACCTGAACTGGTTACAGAACGAATGTATAAACATGCGCCATATGCCTTTTCAGACGCATCTGTAAATACGTGAACTTCGTGGGTTGTGGAGTTACATGAAATCCATCGCGGAATTTTTATGTAATTTAAACAAGGTAAGGTACACGCAAATACTAGCCACGAGTCTGCGACCTCCTGCGATACTTCGTCATCCCACTCACATTTATCTATCCAGAGTCTCTGCATTAATATTTTTGCTTCGACAATGCAGGGACTAACTAAGCCTAGTGGGTCGAATATCTGACTAATTACTGATAAAATGTGTCGTTTTGTTATTTTGTCATTGGATTCGATTTGAATAGAGAATCCTAATTTATCAGAATCGCATAACCAATGTACGCCTAATGTTTTAGAAGGAGTGTTATTGTCTGAAAGGTCTAATAGTACATGACTTGAGTTATATGAACTACCTAACTCTTTTAAAATTTCTGGGCTATTCGACTGCCACTTTCTTAAGTTAAATTTAGCAGACGCCAGGATAGCCCGCGTTTCCTTACACAATTCAAGTGCACCTGAAATTGTGTCTGAACCGCTCAGATAGTCGTCTACATAGAAGTCATGCTGAATATAACGCTTGACTAATGGACTCGATGCTTGATCAGCTAAGCTCACCAAACATTTAGTAGCCAAGTATGGAGCTGACGCTGAACCGTACGTCACCGTGTTTAATGTATAGGTTTTTAGCGGTTCTGTAGGATTTTTACGAAAAATTATCTGTTGTAGTGACCTTTGGATAGGATTCACTTCAATAGCCCGATACATTTTCTCGATGTCTGCCGAGATCATAAATTTATGCTGTCGAAACCGCAACAAAATAGAAAGCAAATCGTCCTGAACGGTCGGACCCACAAACTGCAAGTCATTGAGAGATATCCCTGAGGTAGTTTTTGCGGATGCATCGAATACGGTGCGTAACTTGGTAGTAGTGCTAGACTCGCGCATGACCCCATGGTGAGGCAAAAAATATTTGACCTCACCTGCAGGCTTTAAACTAGAATCATTTTCCGTCATATGACCTAAACTCTCGTACTCTGACATTGACTCTCTAGTCTAAATACATTGACTTGAACTTAGGATCACGTTCAAATCGTTTCTCTAGCGATAAAAAACGGCGTTTTGCGATGCCGTATGAATCTCCTAATGCAGAAGGATCAGACTTAAAAGGTATTGTGACCACAAAACGATCGTCGTCCTTACGTTTTGTATTCATATAAAAACTGTCTTCGCAAGCCCTTTCTTCCGAAGAAAGGGTGTGCTTTTCAGAAACTGCATCCAGTTCCCAAAATTTTGACAAATCTGTACTGGGAATGGTTTTAGCAAAGTTACAGAAATGTGAGTGGGACGTACGTGAGTGATAGCTTACTGAGCCTGAAACTAACCATCCCAGTCTACTCTCACATAACCTCGGTTGGTTCTTGCCAAGCTTTATGTGGTTGGCTGATATGATGCTCCAGAAAACATCTACACCAACCAATATGTCTACAGCTGATGGAGTATTAAATGTCGGATCCGCCAGCTGCAGACCCACAGGTATGGTTATTTGCTTTAAACTTATTGGAGTTGACGGCAAAAGATGTGTAATTTCTGGTAAGATTAAACAGTCAATGTTAACCGAGTAGTCACCGCAATTGGACTCGATTATTAGACTGCAAGATTGTGCACTAGTACTAGTTTGGTTGCCAATACCTGTTATTGTGGAGCCCGTGCCGTTTCGGGACAAACGCAGCTTATCACATAAGTTCTCGGTAATAAAATTGGCTGTACTACCGCTATCCAGTAAGATTCTTGCGTCACACCTCTCACCGTTGGCGCTCACCGCCTTCACCAGCGCTGTGGAAAGCAAAACAAAAGAGCGAGTATTTGGTTGCAAATTGACTGATGCGTTAGCAGCAAGAGCAATACTTTCCGAGGTACTAGGCATTGGGGTTTGTGAGGGAGGGGTATCTGTACGTTCCATGTGCAATAGGGTGTTATGCCTAGCTGCACAGTACCTACAGTAGGTTATTCTGCACCTTTTTTCATTATGACCCAATCTTAGGCAGTTTATGCAAACATTGAGGTCTTTGGCCTTTTCATTACGTTCTTCTATTGTTAACCTTTTAAAAGAGTCACAAACGTATAGAAAGTGATCGCCAGAACACAGAGGACATTTGTACCCTTTTTTCTCTGAACTAGAATTATTGTTATTCTTACCTTTATTTGTAAAATTCTGTGAAACTATTGCAAAACTTTTGGATTTACCATTATGATTGTTTGTTTTATTATTATGCTTGTTATTATCTTCCAACGTTTCCAGTAAGTCAGCCTTGTTGTTTATAAATGTAGTAAATTGAGCAAGTGTAGGTGCACCAGATAACGTATTTCGAAACTCTTCCCAATACCTACTAGTATTTGAATCTAATTTAATTGACATCATGTATATAATGATAGTATTCCAATGCTGAGTAGGTTCATCCAATGACTTGAGCGCTCGTATATTTTTATTAGTCACATCTATAAGGCGACGCAAAGCGACACTGGATTCTGTAGTGACTGGTTCGACATCGAATAAGGCCTGCAAATGTTTGTCGATGAGAAGACGACTGTTATTGTACCTTTCACACAATAAGTCCCATGCTAATTGGTAATGATCCGCCTTAAAATCTATATTTTTAATGACTTCGGCTGCCTGGCCTTTTAAAGAAGCGCGTAGATAATGGAACTTATTTATGCTGTCGATGCAAACACTATCGTGAATTAAAGAAATAAAAGTGTCCCTAAATTCTAGCCAGCACTGATAACTGCCGTCAAAGCGTGGTAAATCTATTTTAGGTAATCTAACAAAATTATGTTTAGTCCCACCTGACACTATTGCCTCAGACCCTGCCACGGAACCTGCGGAGTTACTTCGGTTACGCTTGCCATCCGGTCCGGATAGCAAACTCCGCGCCAACGCTGCCAGCATGAAGTATTGCTGCTCAAACTGGCCTCTCGTTGCGTAGGCCTCGTCCGGCTTGTCCGATGACACCTCAATCTCCGTCTGTAACTCGTCAAATTCGGCATACATGGCTTCAAACTTGTCTACGCGGGTTTCTAGTTCGATTACTTGCAACTTAGAAAGATTGTCGCAGCTTTTAAGCACATTTAAATAAGCAGTAAAGTTAGTAAGCTTTGCTTTCATAGAACTGCGTTTTTTCACCAATTTGTCCGCCATTTTGGCGTAATACAAAAATGACTAAGCAGAAAATTCTAATTTAAAATAAAGGTTTAAATAATACCGGTAAAAATGCAACAAATGAAATAAGCTCAAAAGTAACTGTATACAAAGCAGCGCGCTAAACAACGCACAACACAAACAGCTGTTGCCTTGTAATTGTGTCAAGGTCACGCTATGCGTTGCACTAACTCGCACGACCGTTATAGGTATAAAAGTAGTCACAAGCGAGCAATTATTTTGCCTACGAAGCTAAAAGACGCTATAAAACACCTAAGTGAATGAAATTAGCTATTAACCAACTCAATAGGGCAATGAATCGGTAAATAATAGAAAGATCAGCGTTATAAAAACAAAAACTGAGAATAAAATGAATGGGAAATAGACAGATAAAAGGAGTAATTGAAACGATCTCACGAATATCCGAATCCTTATCCACAATCTCAGTTGCGACTTCAAATCTTCAACCGTAGGCGACGATGACTCTGCTTTTTTCTAACAAAGGGACGTGGGGTCAATGTCCACCAACGTCTGGGTCTTGTATTCTTGCAAACTCCAAATCTTGCCGCTGTGATGTTCTACTTGCGAAGGACCATATGTTGACGAATCTACGTCGACTGCTCAATTCCAGGAGCGAATAAATAAAATACGTGGACTAAATGACAAACTGGTGTAATGCGTATATATACAAGAGTTTTAAGAATAACGCAGCATTCCCCGATTAATAATAATCAACCAAACTTGATCCAGCCTGTCCCATCTTGCTGTCCTCCCGTCAGCGACGCCCTAAGCCGAGGTCCGTACCCCACAGGGGGTGCCCTTAGCGAGCGTTCGCTTAATAATATAAGTAGTATTACGCCCCTGGCTGGAGGCTTTGAGTCCGCTTAAGGCAGCCACAGGATAGTCCGGTTAAGTAGTCACGACCTCTCAAGGTCAACTACGAGATGCCATACACAAAAAAAAAAAAAAAAAAAAAAAAAATAACGCAGTGCCTTTGTCGTGGTAAGATTGTAAGTGAGGCGACGCTCGGAGCTCTCGGACGCGCGAGTGTCCGCGCCGCCGCCCCCGTGCGCCCCTCAGCCACCGCCGACGCCCGATGCTGATACCGCTGTTCCGCGAGCCCCCTCAGCTACCGCGCGCCTCCAACCAGTAGAAGGCATGCCATGCATAGACAGTTTGTTTCTTGCCAGTTGTGTACTATTTTTTCTGAACAGCTGTTTAGTGATTCTTTGTATCTTGATACCTCTTCTTAATTTTTTTTGTAAAACTCTTGAGGCCTGTTACCATAGGCCTTTCGACTTTTCTTTTTTGCTTCCAGTATCAATGTGGCTCTGACATGCAGTTTATAAAAAAAAAAACTAATGTTATATTATTATTTGAATTTTTAAATGCATGCAGTATATATGCGAGTATTATTATAAGTAAGTAATTCAAATAGCGAGAAGTAAAAGGCTTTTTTATTTTTATTTTACTTTATTTATTTATTAATTGTTCGTCATCATAACTTCGTCCATAATTGCACAGATAAAACCTTCGGTTTCTCCAAAGAGGTCACCGAAACGCAGTCAGGCTACGGACGCTAGAAGATCTACATCGGGTCCATGTAGGACCCGGAAAAAGCGTCCGTGAAGCTCCTTACTCTGCCATACTTCCATGCGATCATTAGTGTCAAGTACTACAGGTTTGCGCCAGTTCTCTTTGGCCAAGGAGAGCGGGGTGAGGCCCTTGTGGCCCTTTCGCGGGATATACAGTCTCATTACCGATAACCGTGGGTGATGCATTCGGTTTGCAGTCAGCAGTGTACGGACTCTCCTATCCAGGACGTCGAGGTCGGTCTGAGTCCAATTGAGTATGCCTAAAGAGTACATCAAAACTGGCATGACCCAACCGTTAAAGCGCGCCTTTAACGGTTGGGTCATGCCAGTTTTGAGGTTTTTGGAGGTGACATCTGTCATGTCACCTCCGATTCTGTAGTTTTTGATTAAATTTCTTACATTTTTATACGGTATGGTCTTTTTTTGGTTTTATAGTAATTTTTAAGTTTCAGGTTTGGTTTCTATTGAAAAACTATTGTAATACCTACTTGGTCAAAATTACTTTCACTGATATATTAGGAAAAATTGGAAATTCAGACGTTTTGTTGACACGGTGTTGCCATTATTATTATTATTTGCTTTATTATGATTATTACACATTCAAATTAGGTCTGTATAGGTTTTTATCGACTATCCTCAAAATATTCCTAAATAGTTTAATAATTTTTAAATAGGAAAAATTTAAACAATACTTTTTGAACAATGTCAATGGTAAATCTTGAAGGGAATTTGGTAAATGGTTGTATTATATAATAGACATGCAGTATACATTTCTCTTAAATAATTTTAATTTTATTGGTGGCAACCGTAGCCTATATAGTTTATGTATTTTTTTTACAAAAATACATGCTTCCAATAGATACAGACATGCTAGTGGTAGTAATTTATGTTTTTGAAGCGGCTTACAGCTATCTAAAAAGTGAGCTCCACATATTGCTCGGACGCATTTTTTTTTAATATGAACCTTCACCAGCTCATGTTTTCGACTATGCCGTCGATAGTTGTTCAAATAAAAAGATCGAAGGTAATTACTGATTAAATGTATAATTTATTAAATTAATAATTAATTAAAAGTCTGTACAGTATAAGTTAGCATGGAACACAGTAATATACTATAATGATGACTAGTCGTTTCTGACGTGGCGCGGCACATGGTCACGTGGTCACGCGGACACGTCGACACGCCGCTGTCACGTGAGCACGAGCACGAGCAGCACGACCGCGAAGCCCGCCACCAAGCACACGATGAGGCTCACCTTCTTCTGTGAACAACAAACTGACACTAGTATCGCATCGGCGTTGTCCTCAACTGCCGGCATACTACAGCTCAGTCTGGCGGCACAATATTTCGCAATGTTTGAGGTTTCTCCAAGTTCCGTTGTTTATTTCAAGTAGCAACGACCTCATCAATTTCAGTTAAGTAAATAAGTTGTGATTCATTTTTGTTGACGATTCAATACATGATGCAAACTTCGTTAAACAAAAAGTCTTTGATGGTGCCGTTAACGGCTACTTATTTCAATACACTAAGTCATTCATGCGGCCCGCTCTCCGCTGGCGGCGGGTAGTGCGCTGTGGGGTACGGTCGGCGTTACCTTCCGCGCCTTGGTGCGGCTGACGGTGCCCTTGAGCAGCTCCGTGCCGCCGGTGCCGACGTGCTCGGTGGCCTGCAGTGCGTAGTACTCAACGCTGTCCACCTGGTCTTGCTGGAACACACAAACAGCCATTACTACTCTCGCTTGTGAACACCACCTTTTTTCATTTGATAAAAGACTTCTCGGGAAGAAAACATCATGGAATGTCAGTCGTCAGTCACAAGTTGCAATGAGCTCGTTCGGAGGCGAACCGGCAAGAACCATGAGTAGACGAGGGATAAGTAAGCCCGTAATCTCTGCGGCAGTGGGCTGCGGGGCGGCGGCGCGTTCAAATGCTCGTGCAATGTTCCCCGCGCCGCTGGCACCGCCGGCGTCGCTGCCCGCTGCTGCCGAGAATACAGCCTTAGACTTTGAAAAGTTGAAATGTAAACGCGCCTTATGTTCCTGGGAACTTTGTAAAAAAAACATCGTTTTAGAGGTGATTGTATTAACGCCGAACTGGTCTGACTGCTGAACGCTGGACTGGTCAATTAGCACTGAGCTAATTACAAAACAACCACCAGCGGGCCGCGTTGTCCTTGACCTGCGTTTTTGTAGCACTTAAATACTAAAACACAGTTAATCGACCTCCTCCGGCAAGTTAGTCAGAAGACTTGGTAGCACGGATGCTGATGTGTACTGTAATGTTTGAACTTGTTTAACGTTAAATACAGGATCAATGTAAATTATTTAGCAAAACTTTGCAGACGTGATGGGTATCGATTTCTAAACACGGTAAAATAAATACATAAAATGGTTTGATGTTTTTTTTTCGGGTCAATAACCGGTGGTAGTTTTGTTACAAAAATAACAGTTTTTTTTAAACTGAATTTTCATGTGACTACACTACACTGTCTGATAACCCCACTTATTTGGAGCTATATTTGAGACGTTTGGGGTAGAAACACTAGCACCGTGGGATCTGAGTGCTCATCGAGTATTTCGGGACATCGCCAAGCGGTTGGTCGACTCTTCACGTGACCAGCCTAGCCTATTTTTAGGTCAAAGAATCAGCACTGTCATCCAACGCTGCCAGCCTTTTTGGCCGATTTTTTTATGCCTTCATAATTGACATAAAAAATTCGTTCCCAATGAGCTTTTCCCTTTTTTCCGTTAAGTTAATTTTGTTTTATCATGTTTAGGTATCGATACCCATCACGTCTGCTGAGTTTCGCTTGATAATTAATTTGACCCCGTGTATACAGTTACAAGTCACCGTGACTGGTAATTTGACATCGCAATAATTGTCAGTCAGCTTGAAGCTGTTTCTACGCTCATGAGACAAATGGTGTCCAAGTTCAAGTACGTAGATGTATACCACCATGTTTGATTTTTACAACACTTGGTTACATAGAAAAATTAAATAGTTTTTTTTTTATAATTCGGTCTTCATGGTCTTTCCGAATCACCATGTATGGTCACCATGCTCGTGCATTTCATAGGCAACTAAGCACTGCCTACCACATAAAATAAAAAATTAAAATAAAACCTAACTACAATCGTAACATTCAAACACTCAGTCCATACTAAGCTCGCCGCGCGGCTGGCCCTCTCCAGTTATATGCTCTCGCATATAACAATGATGTTTATCCATGATAAGCCCTTTAATTTTTGTGGTTGTGGTATTTCCAGTAGTAGTTTACAGAATGTCTGTTATTTCAGTGTGCCTCTTGGCAATGGCCTCCTATAACAATTTCCACGGTGTCCTATCTCTCGCAACTCTTCTCCAACTTCGTCCCGCTGCCTGTGAGCTTTACGGCATTCCCATATCTGTCATCAAATTCACTCACACTCACGATCCTGAACGATCTCTGCATTATTTATTTAACCATTTATAAACAAGACACACACACATAATATATAAACAGAGAAGAAGAAAAGAACTGAAAGATAGGTAGGTTTTGTTGTCCTTGTCACTTGTTTTCTACAACGTTTTTGTGTGGAAATGAAAGGTAAGTACGGGGCCCTGACCCAAACAATTTCACAAATCTGGAAGACCAATCTGAGAGTCATATTCAGAAGTGAATGGCCGTGACTTCCTGTGGTCAGAATCGTATGGAATTAAAGCAACATTAAGCGTCATTATAACGCAAAAGTCACTCGTTTGTTTGAATGAATGATAATGATCGTGTGTCTACGAGTATGATGCACTTGCTTTATCTACCTTGCGCCTTCATAGTGCTAGTGCCCGCACTTAAACCACTGCACGCCACTGATGCTCAGCGATTGTTCATAGTTTAGTAGCTGTATTAATTTTATATTTTTGTCTGTTTTCATTTAATAACATTTTGTTTTATAAATCACTGAACTGTGGGCCGCGAATGTAAGGTTAACCAATATAGCCTGTCATAACTATGAAAGATAATAAAAAACTTTGAAAACATAATTTTTTTAATCAGGTAAGTATTTTTTATGTATCCCTTTTCCGGCTTGTGCGGCAGTGGCGTGGCAATTTTTTTTTTCGCAGGTATTCATAATAGTTAATACAGGGCGCTGTGATACCTTTTCTATTACGAGTTACTGTCAGCGCGTGCAACATGCCAAAGCTAAGCAAAAGCCTCCCCTATGTCTGTCATTGTGTCGTGCAGTTGTCGCGGTGGTGTGAGAGTGCGCGGTGTGCGTACCTGTGCCGCAACGAGGTGCGCCAGCTGCGCGAACAGGTCGCGCACGTCCCGCAGCGCGGACTCGACGCGCGTGAGCTCCTCGTGGCGCGCCTCCACGTCGCGCAGCGCCCGGCGCGCCTCCGCCGTCTCGGCGCGCACGTTGTCCACGAACAGCGAGATGTTCTTTGTGTCCAGCAGCGCCTGGCACTCCTCGTCCGACACCGACAGGTTCGCTGCGAGCAGACGCGGGCGTCAGAGAGCACTGGCGCGTGAGTCAGCGCGCGGAGGTCACGGTGCGGCCGACGACCCCGCGTTCTACTCAGCGAATAAAACCGATGCAGCCATTCAACTTGTACACGAATGACTGTTTCAAAACAACTACAATTAGGATCCGCTTCTTAACTATTGCTAATGTATAATTTTCTTTGTTGATTTTAAATAATGATCCAGCAACATAATTATAGATGCTTACCTACTTATAACATTATTTTTAAATATTTAAACTTCTTCGTTGGGCTCTTGGCGACTGCTGATCTTAGGTTCGATTCCCAGGTCGAGCAAAGTGTTAGTGGGGTTTTCCATTAGGGATTAATCAGTAACAGCCAGGAGTTTGGAAGTTGGTGGTGTGACACCCCGTGCCTCGGAGAGCATCTCTGTGCGCCTGAGCACGCACTTGTGCACTTTATTAACATCACCTGTACTTGGTTAGTCTCCGTAGAGATGCGTAGAGTATTTAACTGCTGAGATGTAATTGAACAACTTGCACATCGATTGTGTATGTGTTCGTTGATTGTTGTAACACATGTTGACGCACAATTGCTATTTCTTTCTTGTGTTATGTGTTGTGTAACAGGTTGTGAAATTGAATCTCGGCGAAGTAGTTCCCTATGCGGCTCAGCGCAGTCCGTGCGGCATCCGTTTGGGCTCAATTAGTTAATGCGGCTCGACAAGCGGCCTCAATCATATTATTATAAGGAAATATTGAATCAAGCTCAGCAGGCTCCTCGGAAACTCAAGGAACCGTGACCAAGTACCAGCTACATTATTTAAATTAAAAAAAGCTTAGTACCTACGCAAAACAAGTCTCATGAATGGCGGAAGGAGAAAGAATAGTATAATTATATTGCAAAACAATAAATTATGAAAGAATTGAAGCCACAAATGCAAGAAACGGTCAAACCGGAAGGAAGTGTAGGGAAGTGGTAATATTACGGCCATATTTGCTGTAGAACCGATAACCGTTGGGGTAGACGTGTTCTCGAATCGGTGAACATAAAGTAGGACTCCCAAAGGCTAGGTGGAGATCTAGTGTGATCACGAATCCGCTCCAGATCTTCGCAACGTGGTAGCAGCTGGATGAGACTAGCCGAGAATCGAGTTAAATAGAGAGTGGTTCTAGATGAGGCCTATGTCCCGCAATGAACCGGAATGTTCTGTACGTACAGAACATTTCAGTTAATTGCGGTTCACCGGTTTCATTTGAACGGTATGGTAGGTTGGAGTTTTTGGTCTTCGACCAAAGCTGAATGAGTTCCATTTGAGCAAGATTTTGGGAATGTGAAAATTGGCATTGGTTGGTTGTAGGTAGCCCAGATAGTCTTCCTCAGCGATGCCAGTATATAGTTCAGAGCAAGAGATACTCACTGAGGTGTATCTGCTGCTGCAGCAGACTGAGCTGCGTGGCGCGCACGGCGTCGAGCGCGGCGTGGTGGCGCGAGAGCGCGTCCGCGTACAGGCGGCGCGCGGCGGCGTACTGCAGGCGGACGATGCGCGCGGCGGCGTCGTTGCGCGCGCTCAGCCGCGTCTCGAACTGCCGCAGCGCGCCGCCCACCTTCAGGCCCGTGGCGTTGGACGCCGTTCCCGTTGCGTCCAGCTGCTCCTGCAAATCTACGCCCACGCGGCACTATAGTTGGATTCACAATGGTATCGTCGCTTTTGATGAGCGTACAATCGAACAGTCTAATCGAGACACAGGCAAAAATATTTTACTCACTGCCTTTTTCTTTTTTGGTGTGTTAAGTATTTATTTATGCGTTTGTCATAGTTATGGCAGTGATGTAAGAATTGACTAGGTAGACAAACACAACATTGTTTAGAACAATTGCAAGTCAGCTACTTACTTATCTTTAGACCAAAATAGCTATTATAGATCGTTTAGCTAAAAAAATATCTGCTACAAAGACAGATTAGGGCACTACAAAATAGTCTTACTTGCAGACAGACGAAAAACGGCAGACCTGATACTACAGCACAAAGTATTCACTGGAGTCACAGACTGCAGCGAACTTCTAAGAACAAACTGTATATGAACGCGCCATCTCGTCTGCCGCGGAAAAGCAGCTACAATTTATTTTATGTCTCAGGATCTAAAACCAATCTGGGATATTTCGCCGCTCTCCCAAGACTCAGTAGGCAATACAATGAATTGTCCAAGCGTTGTAACCTGGACATAACACTCCCCATTCCAAAATACAAAACCACCGAAATAACTACGTTTGGAACTATGTTACCTACTTCTTTCCAAAAGTCAATTAGTGTGGAGATGTCAGAGCTCAGTCATGACATGTTTTTTTTTCTCTTTCTCATCATTTATTTTCTCTATTTTTGTTTTTGCTGTTTACACCACTGTAATATGAATGAATGCTCAAACTTGACTTGTAATTTTATATTTTTTTGTTTTTCTCGAATTTTATCATTTATTTTCATCATTAATCATTAATTTTCTTAATTTGCATTTTTTTTAACCTAGTTATATGTGCATGTGGTGGTCTCCTGTCATTGAAGGAGCACACATAAAAGAACCTTGTTATTATTTTGATTTAAATTGTATATGTGGATCTTGGAGATTCTATATCAATTAATAAATAGCTAAGTGAATCAGGGAGTGTAATCGCCCACGATGATCTTGATCATGGTTACGGTTCCGTTTCTTATTTCATTTCTATTTTGAATGAAAGGACCTTCTGTTCACATTGTGCACGGCGCGACTCTGGATGAATCATCGGTTCGAAGAAGGGCGCTTTGATAAGTTGCTAGTGCAGTGAGTAATATGTTTGTACGTTCATCTTTTGTGTACTTTGGATAAAACAAGGATGAAAGACAATGTACACTTGTCGTGTTGATTGAAAGTAGTACTTAAATGAGCACTATTCATTAAGTTGAATGTAGTGGCACTGTGCTCTGTGCAGGCAGGCTGGCAGGCTGGCCCAGTCCTTGTTGGGGCACTCACTCTTGTTGGTGTGGAAGGTGGGGTCGGCGTGCAGGCGCCGCATCAGCTGCGTGTTGTTGTCGAGGTCGTGGATCCAGCCGCGCATGCGCTCCACCTGCAACACATGCACCACGCGTGACGTCATCACTCACTCGCTCCGTGTCGGTACTGTCAATACAGTGCGGGCAGCATGGCGAGTGTTGTGTACGCAACAGTTGGCATGCACCTTATTGTGTACACTTATACATATACACTTGAACAATATTGCAATAAGATAAGTGCATAGCTCAAGAACAGTGATTGTCAGTTGTGATAGTTTCACGTTGCAGCAGCCGCCCACGCCGGGTCAAGGACGTCATCTGCGATAATGTAATGTCGCGGGCTCTATGTAAATAAACAATCCCGACATCGATACATGCATCAGTAGGTGCGCACAGTGAACGCGTCTCGCAGTAACAAATCATTTGCATACTTAGGAATATTAATATTTTGTGGTGTAAGATTACAGTGGTGTCTGCAAACAAGCGCGGATGTGTTCATGAGTGCTAACAATTAGTTATAATTAATGATTACGTAAGCAGTATGCATGGTCCGTGTGGAACTATTCCGCAAGTTTGTCATGATCATGATTGTGAGTGATGAATCCTCACAACCACGCGGCACAACACCGTCGCGGCGCGGCACGACAAGGCTGCGGCACCAATTAGCAGGGCCGCTAATGAACATAATGAGCGAGTCGTTAACGTCGCACATCGCTCATTAATGAAGCGGCGCGCGCCACACACTGTACTAGTACGCACTGTAGGTACACATACCTCAAGGAAGATGTCCTGTATGTGCTTGTCGTGTGCGGTGGCGAGCTCCGGCAGGCTGGGCTCCACCGTGTCGCAGTACACGCCGACCGCGCCGCGCGCCAGCTGCAACCACAACACAACACCTCACAGCTACACTTGTACACCCGACTCCTGACATGACGAGTGCTGCGCTCACCAGCAGCCAGCTGTGAGCTCTACAGAGCAGTCACTCACCTACCTCACAGCCACACCTGGTGCGACAGTGGTTTGTTTACCATGGTGACGTCACAGTGGGCGCACACATTCGCTCAGATAAAGCACTGCGCGAGGATCCCGTGGGCTTGGGTCTCCTCTCGTTTCGCGAGACTTACGTGGCGCAGCTCGGCGAGGCGGTCCTTGCTCCTCATGGCGCCGGCGCTGCTGCCTGGTCGCCGTCGAGAGAAGCGCTGCGAGTAGGTGCGCTCGCGACGGTATCTAATCGCGCACTGATAACGTCTCTGATATCACGCGCACACCGCACTCCTCGCTAAGGTCACTACACCCGCGCGCTATTGAGACTCATGCGGGGGCTCCGCACCGCGCCTGCGCAAGCACTGAAACTATCCGAGTCACCGAGCTGAGAGATCCACTACACTACTTATTTAGTTAGAGTAGCTGTTACACCTGACTACATCGTCGCTTCAGTCGACGTTAATTCGACGACTCTCTAACTCGCGGAACTAACACGCTTGCAAGTTACAGTTGCTCCGTGCAAACAAGAATGTAGACGTGATGTCTGTTTAACAAGACTGCTGAGCTGAACATGTGGGACATGACGAGTAAGACACGATATTGTGTGAGCAGCTGATCGCGCGGACACTCGCGGGTGGTAGCGCTGCGTCGCACTGCCAGGCCGCGGCCGGCGCGGGCGCACATTCAGTATTTGTGCACTTTTGTGTTTGCGCGGCACATTAGCGCACCGGCAGCGATAAGTCAGCACACAGTGACGGCACGATGCACCGGTGGTGGCCACACACTGGCACACAGAGTGTCATACGCATGCGCATCTAAAGCTGACCGCGCTGAATGTAAGCTGACGCGCACTTGTTACAGTGCCTAATGCATGAGATTTGTTCAATATAATCGAGTCCCGCTCGAGAATCGTGCGCCGCTTTCTGCGTCCACAGACTGCTAACTATTGAGCGCAGTGTTTTGTTGCTAGCTCCCTTACCGCACCAGTCGACCTGTTATCTTGGACTCTGTAAGAAGTATCATCTGCTACCACTGGTAGATCGACGAAAATTTGCAGACTGTTTATTCTTGTTAAAAGTCCTCAATAACAATGTTGATAACCCTGAGTTATTATCAAAATTATATTTTAATGTGCCAAGTAAAGCACTTCGTTTTAATCCACCCATACGTGTATCTCATACGTCTTCGAATTATGGGTATAACAGTTATATTGTGCGCGCAAGTAGACATTTTAATGAGATATGCAAGGAATTTGATTTTGATCCATTCTCAATTAGCGTGAATGCGGCCAGAAGGTGCTTATGCTTCAAATTTTTAAGTAGCGGTAGGTTATATTGTTTTGTTTTTGTTGATATTATACATTATTTTCTCATAGTTTCAGTCATAAAAGTGTAAACCTAGTATTTATATAGCTTCTTACTTTAAATAAGGCTATGTGTTTTTGTATTTGTGCTCACACCATAAATACCTATTATGAGTATACACTCGAGGATTTGTAATTGGCTTCCTGGTAACTATGGTCTCCTTTTTGTTTGTTTTTATTAGCTGTGAATCCTCCATGTACTATATATAAGTAAATATTCTATGTCAATAAAAACATATACTTAATAAATAACCGGAAACAAAAACAAGAAAACAAAACTCAGATATTATCTATAAAATAATCTAAATTATTTATTAATAAAAGAAACTACATAATAGACGAATATCAAACGGATAAATTCAATGATAAATAGATACATACATAAAATCACGCCTCTAATCCCAGAAGGATATGCCAGAGGTGTGCCTATGGTACACCCACATTTCACCAGATAAGTTTAAGTTCCATATATTATGGGGCGAGCCTATTGCCATCAACCGGTCACAAATCCAGACTCCAGGCTACTACTGAGAAATTCTAGATAGAAAAACCCAATAACACTTTTCCCGACCTTGGGCTCGAACCCAGGACCTCATGCTCAGCAGTAGCTCTTGCGACCACTAGACCAACCAGGCAGTCAGCAGTAAATAGATACAACTGTTTATTAACACAAAATAATGACATAAATAAGTCTAAACATATAATCAATAAAAGTATTAATGTAAATAAGTATGTAATTATGTTAAATACAATACAATAATAAATAAGCAATGTAACTAAACACTACTTACAACTTACATGATATCTGTGACTTCATGTCACTTTTTTCCCCGTAAAACTATTTAATTTGGATATTTTCAAGCAGCTTTATCGTCGCGTGCTCCTTTATGGAACAGAATCAGTAAAATAGGCGACAAGGGTATTGTGACCGTTTGAACTCCCTCCGGCACACCTCGGAGAGGTACAGTCCTTGTTGTATAGTTGGTAGATATAGTCGAAAGTCGAAGCTGATTGTTTGACTTGTATCAAATAACCTGTGCTTCCATCGATTATGAGTTGTGTGAAATCGACCTGTTAGCAAAACACACAGACGGAGGTTGTCAATTTGCTAAACAATTTCTTTATTTCAATGGCAGTGGGCTCGCCCCCTATTACATGGAACTTAAGCGGAGGGCTCTAGATGCTCTGCGTGTGCAATATAATAATGGCTTCAGAGTGCTGTTGAGGTTGCCGCGGTTCTGTAGTGCGTCTAGTATGTTTGCTGTAACACGAACTGACGACTTTTATGCCATCATGAGGAAGAAGGCCGCATCCTTGATAAGCAGAATGACGGCTAGCAGCAACAGTATTTTGAAAACCCTGGCTCAACAGCACGATGCACCAATATTACGACACTCTGTCCGGTTGTTCGTGCGGCAGGGATGAATAATAATGTACACTTACTTAATGAATACTAACCCATAGTTCATATGTTGTTTTTACTAACTATTGGACCTATGTAGTCAAGATAAATAAACATAAATTGAAATTAAATTAAATTAAGCATTACTGGCGAAATGTGGATGTACTATAGGTGCACCTCTGCCTAACCCTTCGGGGATAACAGGCGTGATGTTATGATGTTATGTTTTAGTAGATACTTACCAAATTGTAGGCTCCTATTTTGTATGCTAAAAGTGTTCTTATCCGGCTGCAATTTTGCAATTTTTAAATGATTCTTTCCTAATCCTATCTTCCTAACTAATATTTTAAATACGAAAGTAAGTTTGTTTGTTTGTTGCGCTTTCACGTCAAAACGGCTGAACGGATTTGGATAAAGACATATCTGGGTAAGGACATACTTAGTCTACTTTTCATTGTAGATTGCAGACGACGTCGCGGGCAACAGTGATGCTTTATATTACAAGTGGTTTATACTCTCAAAAAGAAACGATGCCAAAAGTGATGTTTTGTTAATTTTGATTGAACTGTTTTTTTTTAACTTAGGTACGATTCAAAGCATGGGTGAAATCATCATTGAAATGAGATTTCGAATCAAAGTCAAAGTGTTTATTTCTAACAGGCACATAAAAGGCACTTTTGACCTTGATTGTAGTCGCCCCTTCTAAAAGGTAGTTTCGTATGGACCAGAATGGGCAAGAAACTCAAGATTTGTGTACATTTATTTTATAATTTTAAGTGAAGACGAAATCAAATAGGAATGATGCACTTGCTAATTGGTCAAACTAAGTAGGTACCTAGCTAATTAGAAATTGAATCATACCCACTTAGCAGTCAAGTTTCCTATCTGGTACGCAATCACATTTTTGTATTGATTCTTGGAAGAGATTGTAGTTAAAATACCTACGTATTAATTGTTTCTATAATTTAGTCGAAAGGTATGCAAGTGATTATAGGTACATGTCTTTTTTGTGATTTCATTCAGGTGTAACTGTAAATAATTAATCACCTAGACACCCTTACGTACCTACCTACGGTACTCCGTAGGCACTTACTTTTAAGGATTTACATTTAAGTATAGAGGGTAATTTGACCGCACGGCAACGGCACCAACAATTACCGGCTCACAATGTATGAAGAAATGCTATAAGTTTTTTCCGCTTAGAGGACAATATTCTCACAAATGTTTTATTACTTGACCAAAACACTAAACAAATCGGGCTTAAATGTTGGTGTGTTTTGTAGATAAAGCGCCACCTGTGAGCGAGAGCGCGCACTAACAAGCAGGGCGCGGCGTTCGACACAACCTGTCGTGAGCGTCATTACGCGCCCTCGCGCCTCCCGCTGCCGCACACAGAGAGCGCTCACCAATATTCAATGTACTCTGTGGCGCTCACTACCCTCTGGCGGTCAAACCACTGAACACTCCTAGCGGAGAAGAATGTCAACTTCAAGCAAAAAAGAAAATACGGACGTCGCATCTGGCGACACCTAGATTTAGCCCTAACAAACTATCATGCACTGCGATTTTTTTTTATTAATAATTTAATTTTGGGCAGTTGGGCACCACAGAGTATTTTTATTATAATAAAGGTTGGGCACTTTCGCTTGCAAGAAAACTCTAATCGCCACGTTGTTCGAGTTTTCTTGCAAGTGATAGTAATCAGAGTATTAGAAAAATTAGAAAATAAAACGACAATATTATTCTAATAAGTTTTAATTAATTATTTACTTTTCTATCAGACAGATGACATCAACATATATTTTTTAAGAATTTGTGTATAAGTGTTGCACAGCACTCAACGCAAGCTATCATTGGCTTTGTTACATAATTTAAAAACGTTTTTTCACTCCACTTTACTCATATTATTAACAAACAGCAGAACAACTGACGTTATTTTATTGTTGCCGACGCCGTTGGTAACTTCGTGTTGTGTAGATTGAAATAAAAATCCTACTATTTATGTATTGTCGGACCGGTGGGATTCTATGATGCTCGAGCGCTGGATCCGACTGCACGCAGTCAAATAGACACGTGCCCGTGCACGTGATCTATCGAACTATGTAATTATGTTATTTTTTGTATTGTTTGTAGTTTTAAAGTGTAAGTCATGTCGTTACTAACATTAGTTTCTAATAAGCATTTCTGTGTTACCGACAATTATATGGATGTTTTTAAAATCTGAAATAAATGAATATAATAAATAATAATATAATAATTTCATTCCATTTCATTGTCGGACCTATCGTAAAGAACGTAAAACATGAGGATTGTAACAGTTTCATTCAATTTATCAAGTTTATCGTTATTTAATATTTTTTATTTAAATATTCCAATACAAAATACTTAAAGAGGTATGGAAAAACTATTACATGGAAGTCAGGATAACTGTTGGCAATGTTTTGATAAGACATTGTCGTTATCGCCGGAAGTTATGGGATGTCATTATAGAAACCTAAAAATCATATCAATTTTTGTCTAATGGCAAGTTGGAGGTTTTGCCCTAGTAGGCATTTCTTTCCTTCCATAAATCAAAGTTGACCGGCGCAAGTTCCATAATACCAGATAAAGACATGTCGTATGCTGTGCTGAAAACCTATTCGGCAGACCTCGCAACCTTGAGTCTTTCGAGTGCGATTGTATAATATTTAACTGTCATTCTGTCATAGAATCAATTATTTACTTTATTTTACAAATAATTATATTTGAACTGTTAGAATGGAAAAGTCCCGAATCTTTTTAAAAAGGTGGATTTTACTTCCTAAAATAATGGACAATATATTTGGAGAAAACTCGGTATACGTCCCAACTTATTGAATGCCAAATCCGAACTGACTGGAAGACGGTGTGCAACCATGTTGGCCCCAGGAGGGCCGGTGCTGACTAAGCATTAGTATCAGCGTTTACCATCACAAAGTAGGGATGTAACAACCCCCCAACAAGATGAAACTTATATTTAAGTGCGAACTCTAGGGACTGGAATTTCTTTAAGTTCCTGAACTTCATCTGTTAAACTGTTGGATTCTATTTTAGTTTTAACAGTTGGACATGTACCGATTTTTTTTACAGATCATATAAAGTATAGAAATTAAAATAAGAATAATTATAAAATAGCTATTATTAGGACAATGAGATTCATATTTTCTTTAATCATTTTGTCAATATCTGATATTAATTAGTGATTTAAAGCAGTAACAAGTTTTTCTAGATGTACATTATTTAGACAAGATTAATAGTTTTAACACATTAACTTAATTCATGAAGGCATACATATTATGTTAATTTATCCTTACTTATATCTATATGGTTACAACTAGGTACAATATATAAGGCTGGTCCACATCATGTGGGATAGGTACAGAGATAGGTTTATATAACACATATTCTAATTTATAAACTAAGGGGATTCTAATGACAAACACTACTTTACTATTTATAAAATAACACAATACAATCTAAACTTAAGCTAAAAGGTAGCTCACAGAGAGTGTTAGAACAGAGGGATGTTTAGAATGGCTTTAGAATAGCTTTAGACTAATAATGTTATAAAGTCTAAATGATAAAGTTCTCACTAGAAAACATTTCATTGATCTTGGATTATATATATATGTCGGAGATGGATAATAATTACAAGTGATTTTTATTATTAACTATTGTCTAATAAATCGACACATAGTTTATGAAGTGCTCTGTGTACGCACTAATTGATTCTTGGCAACTTATTTCAATAATTGTAACCGATGGTTTTATTCAAAACAAATTATGACAATGTTACTTTAATTTTATAGTCATTTACTTTGTGAATTTACCAATGTTTGTTTACGACAATTATTCTTGTATTATTTCATTACTTTTTAATGTAAGTGTTATTAGGTTTAGCACATTTTAGTGTTTTGTATCAAGTAAACACGTGACGTACTTCCGTGCGTCATCGGACAGAGTTGTTGTGGAGGGATAGCAAGGTGGGGGCATCGTCTTATAAAATAGCGTGCCCTCTGTGTGCGAGTCAGTCGATCTTCGGATTCGACTCAACACAGAGCTCCCCTGCTCCCGACAAAACTGTCGGTTTACCTGGTACAGCGCTGCTGTATATTGACATAGCTGTATTTGATTGCTGATAGCGAGCGATACACTTTGTCGTTGGGTGGCTTGGCCACTATACGAACTGAGACCTGAAAAAGTCTGTTCGGTTACTTGTATTGTTTTAATTTGTATTAGTTTAATTAATAAAAACCCTGTAATAGTTTATACCGTATTGTTTATCCCTATAAAATGGGAACTCCAAACCCTGACGAAATACCTCTCGGCACTCCTGATCCTACATCAGAAGTGGGATTAGGTTTAGCCCAGGAATCGCAAGGTGTTGGTGATCCATGGCGAGTAGTGTTAGTTTCAGAACCATAATATGGCTCAGTTAATTAAAGTGATTAAGACGCACTCCACTCCGTCTACTGTAATTCGCTTGCCCGATTTTGACCCAGACCTATCTGATTCCAATGCTCAATCTTGAAGTACAACCGTTTATATTTGCCTATCGGAAAAGCCTCTTTAAGGTAGCACTCTTATTATTGCCCTCACTAAAGTCTTAAAGGGCAGTGCTAACGTATGGCTTTCCCAAGTATCATATGCAGGTATAACCTGGTCCGACTTTAAAGAGTCTCTTCCTCTCTCGTTATCATAGTTTCGGAAACTGTTGCCGCTACCCTCATTAACCTTCATAATAGTCGACCGAAAGAAGGAGAATCTGTAGCCGCATTTGTAAAAGCCTGAGTGTCATTAGTTTCTACTGTACTGGCCCATGTCTCCAAAATTTGATTCCCGTGCTCATCGACTAGCATTTACTATCGAAGTACATACTAGGCATACACTTCAACAAGAACTGAGTGTCTTGTCCCATCTTTAGATTAAGTCTCAGATTTCCTCTGACCAGCTCGATTCTTCCCAACCTACGAGGTTCAAACCAAGTACAATAGTATGTCACATTTGTGGTATATTGGGGCATAAATCTACAAACTGTCGCAAGAAGGCTGAGAAAACCAATCTCCTGGACCAGCCAGCTCGTCACATAAGGCGACACCACAGAAGATCGTCTGTTACCGTTGTGGGGAGTCGGGACACGTCGCTCCTCGCTGCCCAAAGGTGACCGAAAGGCGATCGGAAGGCGGCCGGCAGTCTGCCTTGGACCAGCCAACCATCAGTGAAACGAGTTGAAGCGTGTGATGTACGACCTATCACAGGTGTTCTACAGCAATCTGGTGAGTCGCTTCCATTTTGTTATGACTCTGGGGCTGAATGTTCTCTAATTGCTGAAATATTTGCTGAAAGGTTGTCTGGCAAACGTATCTCTTGTGTGGTCAATATAATGGGAATATGAAATTCTAACATAATCTGTACCGAACAAATTCTGAGTATAGTAAGATGGTTACCATTTAAAGGTACTCTTTCATGTGATACCGGATGCCTATACAAGGCATAGTATCATGATATGCCGTGAGATTTTAAAATAAGGTTTTGCGTTTATATAACCGAAAAAAAAAGTATTATTGTTGCAAAAAGTAAGATTATTGATCAATGCTCAATTCCTGAAACTGAATTTTCATGATATTGATCTCTTCTAGAATCAATCAACAAAGCAGAACAGAAACGTGATGATATTACAACTCTGTCAAATAGTTGTCTTTCAGCTGACCAACAGCGTGATTCTAAAATTTTAGCAATCGTTTCTAACATGAAAAATAACTTTCTACCCCCTAATGTTGTCAAAGTTATGAATACCGATCAAGAACCTTGTACCGTAAATACAACAGAATGGACAACTCGTTGTTTACCTATAGTCTGTTATAAACCACATCCATGAAGCAATCGTGCATTTAGGTTGGGATTAAACATTTAAAAGATTTGTGACCATTGCGAAATTGCATTAAAGCTCTTCA
Organism: Dasypolia templi; assembly: GCA_963555695.1. Lineage (NCBI taxonomy): Eukaryota > Metazoa > Arthropoda > Insecta > Lepidoptera > Noctuidae > Dasypolia > Dasypolia templi. Next base: position 1,413,228 of record OY743137.1, on the reverse strand, counting down.
AGTCTAGTGTCATTATTTGGAGCACTCTCTCGCGTTATAGCTGACCAAGGTCATTGTTTTTCTAGCAATAACTTTAAAGATTTTTGTGATTCTCCAAATATTGCTTTGCATTTAATGCTACCGGTGCATGTATGGCTAATGGGAAGGTTGAACGCATAAGAGTTGCTGACCTTTAAGTTTGATTAATGATGACTGTTGACAGTGAGGAGATTGAAGTAAATCTGTCTCGTGTAAGGGAACAAGCAGCCCTGGGTATAACTAAAAGTGCCGATTACAATGAAGCCCGATATGATTAGGCTATAGCTAAACTATTGGACGGTGATAGATATTTGTTAAAATCTTTGAGTACTAATAGAATTTACAAATATGCCCATGATTATTTACGAAAAATGCCTGAATGTCCAGTCACTGTTAGTAATGATATCAATGTTGACACAGATGATGATGCATCTGCTGCAGACATAGTATAGCTGAATTGACAAGATGTCTATGTTGACTCTTTGTTTATCTTGATACTTAATCGGATGTCTATGCTGACTCCTGGATTTGGACGTTGAACTTGACGCTTATGCGGGTTGTCTATGTTGACGCCTATGCGGGTTGTCTATTCGACTCCAAGGATGTCTATGTTGACTCCTGGATTTGGACGTTGAACTTGACGCTTATGCGGGTTGTCTATGTTGACGCCTATGCGGGTTGTCTATTCGACTCCAAGGATGTCTATGTTGACTCCTGGATTTGGACGTTGAACTTGACGCTTATGCGGGTTGTCTATGTTGACGCCTATGCGCGTTGTCTATTCGACTCCAAGTTACTTGTCGAATCCCATGGTGTGATTTCGGCTGGGAGACTATGTCTCTACTTTAGTTGAGCTATGTAGTGTCTGTAGCAGTATGATAATTTTGAATAGTTGCGATGCAACTGCTATTGATAATAATTTTATTGGACTACTTCAGGATTTTTCTTTTCATTATTCTACTTTTGTTTTTTTTTTTCTACATACCTTTTCTTAAAACTTATTGCTATTAATGTTATTGGTATACTTCGGGATTTTACTTTTCGACATACCTTTTGTTAAGGCTTTTGTTTGTCAGAAAGGCCGAACGATATTCACAAAGATTTGTTTTCAGGATCACACGAGGCCGTGTAAAACGTCAGTTCTGGCCGTGTCGGAGATGGATAATAATTACAAGTGATTTTTATTATTAACTATTGTCTAATAAATCGACACATAGTTTATGAAGTGCTCTGTGTACGCACTAATTGATTCTTGGCAACTTATTTCAATAATTGTAACCGATGGTTTTATTCAAAACAAATTATGACAATGTTACTTTAATTTTATAGTCATTTACTTTGTGAATTTACCAATGTTTGTTTACGACAATTATTCTTGTATTATTTCATTACTTTTTAATGTAAGTGTTATTAGGTTTAGCACATTTTAGTGTTTTGTATCAAGTAAACACGTGACGTACTTCCGTGCGTCATCGGACAGAGTTGTTGTGGAGGGATAGCAAGGTGGGGGCATCGTCTTATAAAATAGCGTGCCCTCTGTGTGCGAGTCAGTCGATCTTCGGATTCGACTCAACACAGAGCTCCCCTGCTCCCGACAAAACTGTCGGTTTACCTGGTACAGCGCTGCTGTATATTGACATAGCTGTATTTGATTGCTGATAGCGAGCGATACACTTTGTCGTTGGGTGGCTTGGCCACTATACGAACTGAGACCTGAAAAAGTCTGTTCGGTTACTTGTATTGTTTTAATTTGTATTAGTTTAATTAATAAAAACCCTGTAATAGTTTATACCGTATTGTTTATCCCTATAAAATGGGAACTCCAAACCCTGACGAAATACCTCTCGGCACTCCTGATCCTACATATATATATGTATTTAGGTATATTAGATACATTATTTAATACAGCTGAGAAAATTTGAATAGCATTGCCTAATCGGGCCTAATTTTGATTTCGGGGTTTTGATTTTTTAAGTTTTTCGTTATATTTTTTTTTTTAATGCTGTATTAGTCATCAAAATTTTATATTTTAAGAGAGATGAAAGTTTATTATCGTTATGTTCTATGTGTTGAATTGCGGAATTATACTTGATTGAGTCATCCTCATCCATTGTGCCAATTACTTGTTTGAAAAAGGAACCGACACCAGCAAACCACTCAGATCTCATACCTCTATCGGGAATAAGATGAGATATAGTACTATTATCTTTTAAAATACTGTCGAGATTATGAAACTAATATACATAATTAAATCTTACATACTGAAACTTATAGTAAATTTTTGCAAGTTTTTTTCATCATAATAATGTTTTACGTGCCGACGACGGATTATCAATAAGGTAAGTGCGTTATTTCCATTTATTCAAATTATGTTTTATGGACCTTTCCAAATGGGACAAAGTCCAAAGTCAAAGTCAAAGTCTTTACAAAGTCGTAGTGATTTTTGACGTAAACCAGTACCCTAATTGCGTATTACACAATCAATCGGAATCTGAATCGTATTGAAACAGATTGCTAATCCATTGCTTCATAAGTTCTATAAAAAATTCTGCTCAACAATGTTTATAACGCAATGAATGTTGTTGAACTGTCAAAATCAAACACATTAGCCGTCTCGTTTACGAAAATGTGTTACGCAATTAGGCTGCATGTCACCTGCTTTATACTTTATTGTTTTAGTATGCTATGCTTTTCATAATAAGTTTTAGAAGTTGCTTTTTATTTTAGTATATTTTCTACAGTTTTATCACTGGAAAATTGTAGACGTTGTTATAAGATCCTAACATAATTATTGTATGTGGATTCTAAAACGGAGTCGTAAATGGATGACGGTACTCGTATAAATGCCTTATGACCGAATACTAGCTCATAAGGGGTTAAACTTGTAGTACTATGAACTGTTGTATTATATGTAAGCATGGCTGTATAAACATATGTACAAAAGATTTAAGGTATTCTTTTAGTGTTGGGTGGCTTCTTTCAAGGGCTCTTTGTGTTTGTGGGTGATAAGGGGTAGACCAGAGCTGTTTAATTTAAAAAGAGTTGCAAGTTTGCTTGAATAGTTCGGCCGTAAAATTCGTGCCTTGGTCGGTTAGGATTGTTTTTGGAATACCGAATTGAGCTATAAAATGGATCAGGCATTCAGAGCTTTCCTCTGCAGTAGCATTAGGTATAGGATAAGCAGCTGAATATTTAGTCAAGTCTTCTTGCAATGTTAGAAAAAATAATAATTTAGCGTTAGCAACTTCAGGAAGAGGACTTACAATGTCTGATGCAGGGATGCACAGACTTATTAAGACTAGGGGCCACTCGGGCAAATTATGAACTGATGGCGGGCCGCCAGAAGTATAGGTAATTAAAGACAATAAAGAATTGATAATAATGTATTAAAATTGAAAAAGAATTTATTTATTTGAAGCGTGGCACTGCATAGTGCTTACAATCTTTTTTATATTTGGCTCAAATTTACTTTTAGCAACACGTAAAACTGCTTCCAAACTTTCGTTTGCAAGGCGGTTTCGATTTTTTGTTTTATTATTATTTAGTATTGAAAAGGTTTGTTCACATATATAGGTAGAACCAAATAAGCTGTCACATTTCAGAGCGTTTATGCGCAACTCTTTGTACGTATTTTTATCAATGCAGAGGTAAAAGTTCAGCAAGTCTCCTTCGTTGAATTTGTTGCGTAAATCTTGGTCGTTTTGAATGTCGATAATTTCTAACTGCATTGACTCTGGCGCATTTTCAACTGAAATCGTGAAAGGATTGCTGAATATGTCCAACAGAGGTTTTACTTTTTTAAACTCCGAAAATCTGTCTTGAAAAGATTGAATCAAAATATCTAGGTTTTCTACATAACTGAAATTAATCGCAGTTTTGTTGAATTTTTCAGCCATTTTCTTATAATTCGGAAAATGATTGTAATTTCCAGAATTCAATTGCGATCTGAAAAGTGTCAGCTTGCATTGAAAGGATGATACATGAGCGTAGAGCTGGGATATCAGTTAATTTATGTCTTGAAGCCGTGTGTTCAAGACATTCAAATGATTTGTAATGTCAACTAAAAAAGCCAAATCACACAACCAATCAGGATTTTTAAGTTCCGGGACATCCCTTTGCTTTTCCGCCAGAAATATTCCAATTTCTTTTATTAAATTTAGAAATCGTTCCAATGTCAATCCACGACTTAGCCACCTTACTTCTGTATAATACAGTAAATCTCCATATTCGCTTTCGATGTCATCAAGGAATTGTTTGAATTGCCTGTGATTTTATGAAATTTACAGTCGAAACTACCACTTTCATGACATTTTTATTTTTTTATTTTTAGAACAGAGGTCTTCTTGGTGTATAATGCAGTGAAACTGCATGAGATCTTCAGCGTTTATGTTTTTTTCTTGCAGATGCTTTTTCAGCAAAGTAAATAGCCCAGTATTGACACCAATCATCGAAGGAGCACCGTCAGTCACAACTCCCGATAATTTTGATAAGTCCAAATCAGTTTTGGAACACTCATCCAAAAGTACATTGAGTATATCAACTCCTCTGGTTTGACCTTTCAATGAACACATTCCTAATAACTCTTCTAAGACTTCAAAATCTTGAGTAACACCTCGTATGAATATGAGAAGTTGAGCTGTGGAACTAATATCAGTGGATTCGTCGAGTGCTAATGAAAAAAATTCAATGATCTTGGTTTTTTCATTTAATTGTTCCGCAATATTACCTGACAAAGACATAATTCGTCGTTGGATAGTCATACGATTCAGTTGAATTTTCTCAATTTTTTTTTGCTGCTTCTGGACACATTTTCTTAGCGGCAATTTCTATGCATTCTTTTACAAAATCCCCATCATTGAAGGGGCGACTTCGCTTTGCTATCATTCGAGAAATTTCATAACTAACTTCTGTAGCTGTTTCTGAATCTTGAATGGGTTTTGTAAACATAGGTTGCTGACCAGTAAGCTCCCGTTTTAAAGACAACATTTTTTGATTTCTTAATTCGCCTGTAAACTTGGTAAAAGTAGGATGCTGCGTTTCATCAATCTTCCTCGTCGCGAATCTCTCAGGGAACTATTTAAAGGGATTAATATTATGACAGTACCTTGCCAATTCATTTATGAAAATATTATGTATGTAAGAAAAAATCTACATCTTTTTAATAAAATAAGTGATAGACATAATTTGAATACCAGAAATAAAGATAAAATAGATCAACCATTTTTCAGATTAGCTAAAGTACATACATCATTTATGGGGTACTGTGTTAAATGTTATAACAAAATACCTTGTGATATATTGCAATTAAATGAAAGAAAATTTAAAATTCGTATAAAAAGTACACTTTGCAGACAAGCTTATTACAAATTAGAGGACTATATACAAGATAAGAATGCTTGGAAACATGATGGTCCAGCTCCATAGGACAATCCCGTCTAGACAAAATCACACTGGTTGCTAATTGATTTTTTTTTTTTTTTTTTTTACTTACTCACACACTGACCTATTCCTAGTTAATATTTTAGGAAAGTCATATATTTTTACAGTGTTTGTAAATATGTGAGCACAATGTACCTATCGCGTCATTCATTTATCTGCCTTTGCTATATTTTTAGTTCTTTTTACCACTTGTGGTATAGTATTTTTATTCTTGGTGTGTCTTGGTATCGTTTTCACATATAAAAATATAATTAATGTATACAAATATTGTAAAATATTTTAAAAGAGTAACGGTGGAGTTTCTTGCCACTTCTTCTCCATACGAAACTACTTATTGGAAGTGGCGCCTAGAATCAGTTATATTTTTATTGTAATTTTTGACGTTCAAAAGTGCCATTTTATGGGCCTATTTGAAATAAATGCTTTGACTTTTCATAGTGCCTTTTTACATTATATTCCTTTGCAATCGCAACAAATTTTCTTACAAATTAAACAAACGACTTTGTTATGGGACCATACAAAAAAGTATTTCTCAGTCCAAATTTCTTGAAACTGCCGATTTTCATCTTTAACCTTACATTTTTTACTAGACCCTGGCTTGTCCATGTTGCGTTCTAATCCTGGCTATGATTAACACAGCACCTAAAAACAATTACAGTACCTACTTAAATTACCTATCCTTTTTTAAATTACCAAAAATAATTGATTAAATATGTAGGGAAACACTTATTAATAACAGAGTTTTACTTACGATTTCACAACACAATTATACACGGCACTTGACGGGAAATCTACGTTGAATGTGGATCAAAATATATGACACCGGCTAGTCGAGTTAAAATCTACACTAGAACTATTGACACTTCACTCAAATTAAAACCGAACTGTCGGTCGCTTTTTTTTTTGTGTATGGCATCTCGTAGTTGACCTTGAGAGGTCGTGACTACTTAACCGGACTGTCCTGTGGCTGCCTTAAGCGGACTCAAAGCCTCCAGCCAGGGGCGTAAAACTAGCTTACATTACTAAGCGAACGCTCGCTAAGGGCACCCCCTGTGGGGTACGGACCTCGGCTTAGGGCGTCCATAGTGCTGCTCGACGAGGTGGGCAAGCTGTTCGAGCGCATACTCGCAGCCCGCCTCGTCGGCCACTTGTGCAGAGAGGGGCCGGACCTGGACGAGAGCCAGTTCGGCTTTCGGCATGGGCGCTCTACCATCCACGCTGTGTCGAGGGTGAGAGTCCTGGCGGAGGAAACAGTGTCCCGGGGCGGGGTGGTGGTGGCGGTGTCCTTGGACATCTCCAACGCCTTCAACACCCTGCCCTGGAGCTGCATACGGGAGGCACTACGTTATCATCGGGTGCCTCTCTACCTCCGCCGCATCGTTGGGGCTTATCTGGCGGGGAGGTGTGTCACCTACATGGGACGAGATGGCGGAAACCAGCGCCAAGTGTCGTGCGGTGTTCCACAGGGATCGGTCGTGGGACCGCTCCTGTGGAACATCGGGTACGACTGGGTGCTGAGGGGCGAGCTCCCGCCGGGCGCGGACCTGACGTGTTACGCGGACGACACGCTGGTCACGGCCCGGGGGAGTTCGCACAGGGAGGCAGCGTTGCTCGCGACGGCGGCGGTCTCACTCACGGTGAGCCGCATACGGCGCCTCGGCCTGGAGGTGGCCCTCAACAAGTCGGAGGCCATGGTGTTTCATGGCCCCCGGCGGGCGCCGCCGGCCGGATCACATATTGTGGTCGGGGGGGTCCGGATCGCTGTCGAGCCCACCATGAAATATCTGGGATTGGTGCTCGACAGCCGGTGGGACTTCGGACCCCACTTCCGGCGGCTGGCGCCCAAGTTGTTGGGCGCGGCCGGGGCGCTGGCAACGCTGCTTCCCAATCTGGGGGGCCCGAGCGCCGCCTGTAGGCGGCTCTATATGGGGATCGTGCGATCCATGGCGCTCTACGGAGCGCCGATCTGGGCGTCTGACCTGACGGCCGGCAGCATAGCTGTCCTGCGCAAGCCGCAGCGGGCGATGGCCGTCAGAGTCATTCGGGGGTATCGCACGATCTCCTTCGAGGCGGGTTGTGCACTGGCCGGATCACCGCCCTGGGACCTGGAGGCGAAGGTGCTCGCGTCACTGTACCGGTGGCGCGAGGCAGCGCGGGAGCGGGGCGAGCGACCGATGCAGCAACAAATCGAGCAGCATCGGTTGCAGCTCCGCGAGGTCCTGGTGGCGGAATGGCGGGTGAGGCTGTCACGCCCTACCGCCGGCCTCAGCACCATCGAGGCGATCCGGCCAGTGCTCGACCGCTGGCTCGGGAGAAGGCAGGGCTCCCTGACGTTTCGGGCGACGCAGGTGCTCTCGGGGCATGGTTGCTTCGGGAAGTACCTGTGTCGCATAAACAGGGAGCCGGACGCCCGGTGTCACCACTGCGTCGAATGCCGGGAGGACACGGCGCGGCACACGCTGGCAGAGTGTGCCGCTTGGGAGGAGCCGCGCCGTGCCCTCATCACCGAAGTAGGCAACGACCTGTCGCTGCCGGCCGTCGTGAACGCGATGGTCGGCGGCGCAGAGTCCTGGGACGCAGTGGTCTCCTTTTGCGAAACGGTCATCTCGCAGAAGGAGGCTGCGGAAAGGGAGAGAGAGATCTCGACTCTCGACCCGGCCCGCAGCAGACGCACCGGGCGTCGGAGGAGGGCGGACAACGCCCTCTTCCGGCCCCCCTAAATGGGTCCAGGGGCGACGGATTCGGGGACATCCGTCACCCCCCAACATCAGGACCCGAGAAGGCGGCGCGCGTAGTGTTCCGCGTGCGCCGCTCACAGACGTTGCGGGGGGAGTACACCTCACTCCCCCCGCCCGAGACGGGGCCCGCGCAAGCGGGCCGGCACCAGCCGGGGTTGTGGAAGAATAATGTGTTCCCGCGACCCCGGCGTAGGTGTGAGATGGAACACCGGGGTGGTTTTTAGTCAGTAAGAGTCTGACAGACCCCTCCGCCCGCCCCAGGGCGGAGGACATCCATGAAGATTTTCCACCCCGGGAACAAAAAAAAAAAAAAAAAAAAGGGCGTCGCTGACGGGAGGACAGCAAGATGGGACAGGCTAAATCTGGATTATATTATTATTATCTGGGGAATTTGAAGCTACAGGCTCAGCTACGGCGCGGGCTGGCACTTCGTCGAGCAAGGGTCGGGGGGGACAGTTACGTCGGGATCTTCGCGAGGAACCTCGGCGGCGAGGTCGGAATGTCGGTCTGTGTTTGTGCACTGTACTGGTGGCCCTACTGCTCTTCTGAATGAGAGTTATGTGGTCATCGGGATCGGTGAGGACATGCTTGGGACGGCGGACATGACTAATGGAGGAGGGAATATAGCTAGCTGCCTTGACAACCAGAGAGTTGCGGTGATTCGCGGCGGTCTCGAAGAAACGCTTTGAAATGCGTTTCATGAACTGGCGAATAGTGGGAATCTTGAGGTCAACGTGAAGGATCTCGTTGCGAACGTACCAGGGGGAGCCTGTAATCCTACGGAGGAACTTGTTCTGGAGGGTTTGCATTCTGTTGAAGCGATGGGGCTTGCCGTGTGCAAAGACTGCACTGGCATATGTCATGATCGGGCGGATGCACGCTGTGTAGATACGCATTTTGCACTTTAGTGACAATTTGCTACGTGCATTTAGGACAAAGTGAAGTCTACCTAGAGCGAAGGCGGCGCGCGAACGAGCCGCCTTAATGTGCTCTGAAAAAGAGAGGTGTTCATCGAGCACTACACCCAGATATTTGGCTCGCTTCTCCCAAGGGATCGGCTTGCCGAACATGGTGATCGGTCGAGGGTCGGTCGCTGCGGTTAGCGTGGCTTTTATACCGCGCGTATAGAGTCGAAAACTGTCTGGAGAAATCTCGAAACCGACTCTGGAAGCTTCGTGTATCTACCTACGCGAGCAATCGGGAATTCGGGACTATTGCTATCTCGCTTGCTCTAACAATATAACCCGTGGATAAGCCGCCATCGCGCTGCCGTCGTCGCCGCGCCGCCGGCCGCGGCGCTTCCTCAAGAAAACGAATTCAACCGAGATCGGCACGAACATTACCGACCGCTGTTACCGACGCATGCACGGCGCACCGATAAGCGCACTTAAGAGCGCGCGCGCGACATTCAAATTACTTTTCGAACATATTTTTTTTGGTTTTATTCTGGAATAGAATTAAATATTTTTCGAATGTATGAGAGTATTATTTTTGCTGTCGGCGGGCCACCAGTATTCGACCGGCCGTGGTCTGTGCATCCCTGGTCTAATGCAACGCGTCGAAACAGTTGTGTCGAAGTTGTAGTGATTTGCATCGGTGCACGGTTAGTTTGACGTAGCGCTTTATTACCTTGGCAAAATACGCATTAACGGACATAATTTTCAATGGCACTGTGCATGTGTCGCCCGTAGTATTTTTCCTGGATTCTTTTTAACATTCTATTAGAGCCTAAATGACCCGAAATGGGGATATCATGATCTTCACGCATAAATTTTGCAATTTCGCTCGTCGGATACATTATAATATTTTTGTAAATATCAATGGATAAGCTTGTATTATAAAATAGGTACGTGATTTTGTTATATGTATATCTTTAAGAAACTATGAAACTAAACGTCTATATTTACATATAAAAGGTAGTTCGTTAGATTTTTCAGGCTATGAAAAAATCGTCGTAAGTAGTTGTTTCATAAGGGTAAACTTAAATGAATAATAAATAATAAGTGACATTTTCTTCTTTATTTATCGGGAATGAAATATCAGGAGGAATTCACTTATATTACCGACAATTTCACATACATGTCGTGGATGGATGGCGCCACAGTACAGCGGACAGCTAACAATTTGATTAATAAACAAATGATCATGTGATCGGAAAGCGAGCCCTATCGCTTGGACACGATTGTCGGTGGAGGGGATGCAGTGAGGACTGGCGGAGAGACAGTCTTGGCAAACGCTCAGTACGAACGCACGTGTCTGTTTCCGTTACACGTCTTTATTTCGTTAGCCAGTGTTTTAAAGTTATCTTTTCGTTCGAGTACCCACTACAGTGCCCGCACTAAAATGTGTCAGATCGTGAAGAAGACCCGATGTTTCGCATCTCGAACACCCCTGATCCGACATACATAACAGTTTGACTCGTCAAAATCAATTGAGGTAGGTATCACAATATGTTTTGAGTTTGTCTTTAAAAGGTTTTCATTATATTCAAGAATTTTAGTATCAAATGTCACTAGTTTGGTATACATAATTTGCAGGCATTTGGAATAAGTATCATCATCATCGATGACTTCACTAGATTGTGGGGTAGGTATTTTAAAGTCAACAGGTAGTTCCCGATTTTCAGGAAGAGCAAAATCATCAGGTAGGTCTAAGGTTCCAGGATTCGATTGTGACGAGGACTGTGGAGGATCATCGGTAAGTATTTGGTCAATGTTAGTGGAGAAATTTTCAGGATTAGGTATTGGATGATTACTAGGTAATTAAAAAAATATTTGTATGAATTTCCTCTATGTTTTGTAATGGATTTATTGGATATCGTGAAAGAGCATCAGCATTAGTATTTGTCGAACCTTACCAACATTGTATTTCATAATTATATTCTTCTAGTTTATGGCACCAACGGATTAATCTAGATCCTTGCAGTTAAAAAGCCAATTTAGGGATATTTGTTCGGTTGGTATTTTAAATTGACGGCCGAAAAGGTAAGGATGAAATACTGGTCCCTCAAGGAGATAATAAAATCTAAAGACATACCATTAAAAAAAAAAAAGACTATCAACTCATGCATTCCCCCATGTTTAACGTATGGGTGTGAGACATGAGCACTCACCAAATCGCTTTGAGAAAAGCTTGCCAAGTGTCAATGGAGAGAAGCATGGTAGGCTCAAAGAGTCAGGATAGAATAAGGAACACATATCTCCAGTCCAAAACAAAAGTGACCGAAATTCTAGCAAGAATAGACCAACAAAAGTAATAATAATAATAATAACGCAGAACTATCTGCCCTGCGTCACAGAGCGCATCGACTTCCTGAAGCAGAAAGTGTACGCATGGGCTAACCGTATTCGTAGGTATAAGCGGCGAGTAGGGCGATACACTCAGAATCGCACCTTCCAGAGCGATGAAAGGTGAGTTTATAGGGGTTGGGAACGACCGAACCAAGGTGTGGCTGACACGTGCCTGCCAGATGATGATGCCATGTGTTCTTTCTGGCGCAGCATCTGGTCGGTGCCTGACAGTCACACCGAAGGTGACTGGACTCGGGAAGTCGAGCGAGCCTGCAATCCAATACCAGAAATGGGGGCTATTACCATCTGCCCCCAAGATGTAGCTCGTGCAGTCCGTCCGTTGCCTAACTGGAAGTCTCCAGGGCCAGACGGACTGCAGAACTTTTCGATCAAATGGATCACAAGATCGCACGCTCGCTTGGCGGCTCAGTACCAGACGGCTTTGGAGTTTGGAGTTACCCACCTGCTCCATAAATCAGGTAGCACCGCGGAACCCAAAAATTATAGGCCGATCACGTGTTTACCGACGGTCTATAAAGTGCTTACATCCATTTTGAGAGCTAAAATTAACAAACATATAGACACCAACTTCATCATGTCTGCCTCTCAAAATGGATGTAGGAACGGGTCCCGCGGTACTAAGGAGCTACTCCTCATTGATATGGCCATTAGCCAACAGGTTCGTCGTTCCCGAAAGGATCTGTCGACATGTTGGATAGATTACAAGAAGGCCTATGACTCGGTGCCACATACGTGGCTCATGAGGGTGCTGGAGTTGTATAAAGTAGATGCAACTCTGCGCACCTTCTTGATGTCATGTATGGGGCGATGGAGGACGGTCCTTCGCTATCCAGGATGTCGGAATATCCTGAGGAATAGCGAGCCGATAAGGATCGAGCGAGGCATATTTCAGGGCGATAGTTTGAGCCCGCTTTGGTTCTGCTTAGCCTTGAATCCTATAAGCACACTGCTGGAGGATTCAGGTCTAGGCTATCGGCTGAGGAGAGGTGGTCAGGTTATATCTCACCTTCTGTACATGGATGATCTAAAAATCTTTGCCTCCAACAATTTGCAACTAATGGAGCTACTGAAAGTAACTGAAACTTTCAGTAGCGCCATCAGGATGGAATTTGGTATGGTCAAATGTGTGGTCATGCATGTAAATCGAGGGGAGATTGTGGAATCCGTGGGAACCCAACTCTCGGATTCCATAAACCTTAAAGCCCTCTCCGCATCCGAAACCTATAAGTATTTGGGTATGTCGGAAGCGTTGGGCATTAATGGTACTGACATGAAGCAATCGTTGAAGGAGCGCTTCTTTGGCCGCCTGAAGAAAGTGTTAAATAGTCTTCTGTCAGGCGGAAACAAGGTGCGCGCCGTTAACGGTTGGGTCATGCCAGTTTTGATGTACTCTTTCGGCATACTCAAATGGACTCAAACCGAACTCGACGCCCTGGATAGGAGGGTCCGTACACTGCTGACTGCAAACCGAATGCATCACCCACGGTCATCGGTAATGAGACTGTATATCCCGCGAAAGTGTGGTGGTCGAGGCTTTTTAAACGCTAAGACCCTACACAATCGCGAGATATGCAGTCTCAGGGAATATTTCCTAGAAGCCGACGTGGGGATGCATCGTGATGTGGTCGCGGTGGACAAGGGCCTCACCCCGCTCTCCTTGGCTAAAGAGAACTGGCGCAAACCTGTAGTGCTTGACACTAATGATCGCATGGAAGTATGGCAGAGTAAGGAGCTTCACGGACGCTTTTTCCGGGCCCTACATGGACCCGATGTAGATCTTTTAGCGTCCGTAGCCTGGCTGCGTTTCGGTGACCTCTTTGGAGAAACCGAAGGTTTTGTCTGTGCAATTATGGACGAAGTTATGATGACGAACAATTACCGGAGATTCATTGTGAAAGACGGCACGGTTGACATCTGTCGGGCATGTCACCGTCCGGGGGAATCAATAAGCCACATTATCTCCGGTTGTTCTCGTCTGGCTAACGAAGAGTACTTGCATAGACACAGCCTTGTAGCCAGGATTATCCGTCAGCAACTTGCTCTGAAATACAGCCTTGTGGAATCGGAAGTGCCGTACTACAGGTACGTGCCCGACGCAGTTCTCGAAAATGGAAATATCACATTGTACTGGGATCGATCCATCATCACTGACAGGACTATTATTGCCAATAAGCCTGATATAGTGGTGGTGGATCGAGTACAGCGGCGCACAATGATTGTTGACATAACGGTCCCGCATGACTGTAACCTCGTGAAAGCCGAGAAAGATAAAGAAATCAAGTATCTTGATTTGGCTCGCGAGGTTGTCGACATGTGGGATGTGGACTCAGCAATCATTGTGCCGATAGTCGTGACAGCCAATGGCTTAATAGCCAAGAGCCTCGACAAACACCTGAGGAGGCTCTCGTTGGGCAGCTGGATCAAGGGCGTGATTCAGAAAGCGCTACTTCTGGACACGGCTCGCATTGTCAGGAGGTTCCTCTCTCTGGAGCCCTGACCGCCGGTAGCTTGGACCCTGTTCCCGATACCGGTGGGATACTATTTTTTATATTTTTAAATGTTTTTTAATTATTTTTTTTCAGATTTTTTAAAAAATATTTAAAAATGTAATTTATAAGTTTGTAAAATATAATAAAGGAGATAATAATAATCTTTATTGGAACAAAAACACATTTTACAAAATTGATTGCGTACGTAAATAGCTATATATTAGTTACAAACTGTGGCGCAGCTTTTAACGCCCACCTCCAAGAAGGAGACTACGGCGTTCCAAATTCCAGAATGAAAAGAACAGTTACAAAAAATAAAAAATCAAATTGGAAGTGTTTAACGTTGTGCATGTGGGGGTGTTGTATGTGAGTGTAGTGCGTGTCTGTAGGGTGTAAGTGTTGAGTACGCTTGTGGAACCCCACGAGCACACTCTACGCTACGTGTATTTGGTGTGCATGTCTACGGATGAAAGATCTTTAGGGTTTCACTAAATTCTCAATTTCTTCGTATGTGAGAGTATGAAGCCATTTATCACTAATTCTTTTGCAATCCCGGAGAGTACATGGATAAATAGTAAGAACTTTATTAATTTTGTTATAAATCACGGGACTGCAGAAAGTGAACTGCCTGCGGACAATTTCCAACTTAACACCTGATGTCGAACAAACTCTGTCAGTCCTACGTTTATGTCTTCTAAACTCAGGGTCAAAAGACAAGCTTGAATGTTTCCGCATCACCGTACTTAGCACAAAAGAGTGCCTTACTGTAGGTAGCTTCCATAGCGTGTACAGTTCGCTGGTAGGGAAGCGATAGGGTTTGAAGGCCATTACGTTAAGGACAGCCCTCTGCGCCCTCTCCAAACGCAGCAAAAGGCATTTACCAGCACCACCCCAGGCCGAAATACAGTACGTTAAAACAGAATGGGCAAGAGCAAAGTACACAGTTCTCAGGGTAGAGAAATTGGCAGAGGTCCTTAGATTTTTAAAAACAAAAATCTATTTTCTCACCCTAGAGACCAGTGAATTGATTTGCCCACTCCATGTCAACGTGTCGTCGACCCAGACTCCAAGATATTTTATTGAGTCCGTGCGCATAACTTCAGGACAGCCACAGGTGGCAGTCCTCATTGTATGGCATGCTGCAGGTGGGGCTGGTTGTGACGCTTTCCTTGGACTAAAAGTTATAAATCTGATTTTATCCAAGTTGAGGGTGAGCAAATTATGTGTGAGCCATCTCATGATAACTCGCAAGGCTGACTCTGCCTGAAGCCGAGCCTCGTTCCAGTCACAGCCACTAACCAGAACAACAGTATCATCAGCGTAAGCAATTAGTTTGGTGTTCGTAAGATCAAGTTTACAGAGCTCGTTTAAGTAAACCAGGAAAAGGGTAAGTCCTAAGGCACTACCTTGTAAGACACTACCTAGTGTGGTGGTTTATCTTGGTATCCAAGGGATGGCAAAAGAAATCGGGGAAGACAGCTTACCTGATGGGATGGGAGGATGAAATTAGGCTGACAACAGGTCCAACACAGGTCCTGGAAGAGGGTACCTCGCTACAGACGCCAATGGAAATGGTTAGAGGAGGCCTATGCCATGAGGCACACCGAAATTCAAGACTTTTTGTGATTTTTGTTGTAACCACTATTGTACATTTTGCTTTCTAGTTTCGGAATAAAAGGATTATTATTATTATTATACCTGTAGATTCCAGAAATTGAAGTTAACTCAACACCGGGGTTTGGTTATCCAAATCAAAGAATATACAGTGAAGTAGTACACTATTATCAAAGTGATTAAAAAATAATGTGAAAACACTGTACAAGATTGCGAAGTCATACAAAACTACACTTCTACATATCTAAGTTATGTATGAATGAGGCCTTTATAAGACCCGAGTTAAATTATTTTGTAGATTTTGGAGTTTTAATCGAATGAAAGCCACTTCATAGCGTGTCGATGGACTCGATGGCAATTTGATATTGAGTAGGCCCCAATTATTCACGACTTAATGATTCCTTGAATCGAACCCACGTCAATTCCTTGGCTAGACACTAAATCTGCGAAAGTCGTATTCTTAATGTCACAATGAACGAAACCGCGCGATAAGAACGCGAAATTGGCGTGGTTTAAACTGTCAGAATACCACGCTTGACAACCATACGAAACTTTTGTAGTTTCGAGTAAAAAGATTGTGGTCGAGATAAACTGAGCAAAACTTTTATTGAAGAAGGTTAGAAACAATTGTTTTTTACACACAAGGGACATTGTAGCTTTATGTCCCTATAAACTATTGTCGAAAATGATAATACTTACGATTATTTCCTTCAACCACGAAATGTTTTTTTTTTTGTATGGCATCTCGTAGTTGACCTTGAGAGGTCGTGACTACTTAACCGGACTATCCTGTGGCTGCCTTACTCAAAGCCTCCAGCCAGGGGCGTAAAACTACTTACATTACTAAGCGAACGCTCGCTAAGGGCACCCCTTGTGGGGTACGGACCACGGCTTAGGGCGTCGCTGACGGGAGGACAGCAAGATGGGACAGGCTGGATCTGGATTATATTATTATTATCCGGGGAATTTAAAGCTACAGGCTCAGCTACGACGCGGGCTGGCACTTCTTCGAGCAAGGGTCGGGGGGGACAGTTACGTCGGGATCTTCGCATTCTATTGAAGCGATGGGGCTTGGCGTGTGCAAAGACTGCACTGGCATATGTCATGATCGGGCGGATGCACGCTGTGTAGATACGCATTTTGCACTTTAGTGACAATTTGCTACGTGCATTTAGGACAAAGTGAAGTCTACCTAGAGCGAAGGTGGCGCGCGAACGAGCCGCCTTAATGTGCTCTGAAAAAGAGAGGTGTTCATCGAGCACTACACCCAGATATTTGGCTCGCTACTCAGGCAGGGATTGCGACGCGAAGAACAGCTTGACTTTTGTCGGGATTGACTTCGATTCGCCATTTTCTAAACCAAGCGCCAAGCTTGTTCACTTGGGTTTGGAGAATGCGAGCTATCGAATTTTCATCACGGCCGGTGTGGTAGATGGCCGTGTCGTCTGCGTACAGGGCCAACTGCGCCTTACTGCACTTGGGCATGTCGCTGGTGAATAAAGTGAATGCTAGAGGAGAGATCACAGAGCCCTGAGGGACTCCTGCGCGAATAGGGTGGGGGGAGGATAGCGCTCCTTCCATGCGATAACGGAAGGTGCGGTTCGACAAAAAGTCCCGTAAGATGAGCACGAGACGATCTGGCACACCGAGTTGGTACAGCTTATATAATAAGCCGTTGCGCCATACTTTGTCGAACGCTTTCGCTATGTCGAAGAAGACAGCACCGGTCATCATACCTCGTTGGAAACCGAAGTTGATGTGTTCGACTATACGGTGGACCTGTTGTACGCACGAGTGTTGGGTTCTAAAACCAAACTGTTCGTTGGGGATGAGGCCCTTTGTCTCGGCTTAGTCTCTGTGATGCTTATAAATAAGCCTCTCATAGATTTTGCCGAGGACATTGAGCAGACTGATGGGGCGGTAACTAGTAGGCTCCGACTTTGGCTTGCCGAGCTTCGGGATACCGATGCCTGTGAGAAGATGTTATTGCTCAGAGCACCATTGAAGATGGTGGTCAGTAGCATTATCAGGTGGGCAGGGAAAACTTGGAATACCCTATTGGTGATTCCATCTGAGCCTGGGGCTTTACGAGCCTTAAGACCTTTGATGAGGTCGTGCACTTCGTCTGGCGTGACGGGGGGCAGTGGATACTCTGGGTATTCGACGGGAGGGAGGGAGGCTCTATGTTCGATTTCAGAGTCGACCTCAGAGAGGTGAGCTTGGTCTACTGGTTGAGAGCTAGGCGAGCATTGGGCTTCTAGACTGTCGGCTAGAAGCTCAGCCTTGTCGACATCATCGAAGGCGATGGTCTTGTCGGGACGGATCAGGGGGGGCATGGAGACTATTTCTCCGGATCTAAGTTTCCCCTGGAGTTGCCAGAAGGCTAGGTGGGTGGGCTCTAGTTCGCTCAGCATCTTGTCCCAGCCGGCGGTACGCAGCTCCTCTATGCGTATTCTTACAGTACGCTGTAAGTAACGCATATGGGCTTTGTTCGCGTCGCAGGGGAAGTTACTGTAGGCACGGACAGCCGCGTTCTAATCATTCAACAGTTCGCGTACATCGTCCGGCAACTTCCAGCGACGGTCCTCCGTTGCTGGAAGTAGATAGTACGATAGTATTCTAGTAATCTATAGATAGTAAGATAGTATTCTCGAGAAAATTAAACTTAAAAACTTCACTGAACATGTTGCATATTTCATCACCCTGTCCCGATGAATGTTGTCCATGTTTCATAACCGATGGAATTGTATATGAGGAATGTTGCTTGCTTTTGACGAAAGACCAAAAAGCTTTAGGCGATTTATTAATACTATTTTCTATGACACCAATGTAGCTGTCATACATTTCTTTTTCAAATAATTTTGCACGACTACGCAAAGTTAAAAATTAATCATAGTCTGATAAATTGCCGTATTTCTTAAACTTGGAGTGATATTTAAATTTTTCTTTAACAATTTTGATTAAAGGTGTTTTATACCAAGGGGGATAGTTAGACAAAGATTTGACGATTTTAGTTGGGATGAAAGTTTCACACAATTGATTCAGTCTGACGTACAAAAATGACAGGGCATCCTCCACTGACCCTTTGGCGAGATCACAACGCCAGTCGAACTCGTAAAGTTCTTTCATTATTGAAGGAAAATCGGCTGATTGATAAACAAACTTTTTTCTTTGGTGTGATGAGAGAGCATGATACTGAACAAAATTTACAAAAATACTAAGAGCTATATGATGAGGGTCTTCTGGAACAAGACATTCAGTGTATTTATCAACGGTTAGGTAATTGTTACAAAAAATCAGGTCCAACACCCGATCGTAAAGGTTCCTATGACCATTGTACTGGACCAGATCAAATGTATTTAAAATATCGAAAAATTCCGTCTGAACAGAACCGTGAATATTTTCCGGAAGAGCACCCATCATCAGTCAGTTGCCACGTTAAGTTTGGCAAATTAAAATCTCCTAAGATAATAAAAGTGTCCGTTAAGTTATTCAGTATAATGTCAATTAACTTGGTGAGTTGTGTAGTCAATGAATACCGTCTGTTTTGTTTGCAAAGATAAATTGTACAAATATGTAATTTATATGAAGCTATGGGTCTTGAACGTTTCAGGGTTAGAGTTACCCATAGGTCCTCCGCGGACGAACGCCAGTCGGTGCGCTCCTCCGCAATGAGCTCACGTCGAACAGCAACAAGAACACCGCCACCAAGTGTCTGATTTCTATTTAAGTAATCTCTGACAAGTCGCCAAACATTATAGCGGTCATCAAACAATTCACTATTGTTACAGCTCTCTTTCAGCCACGTCTCTGTTAAACATATAAATAACATCATAGTTATTTGAGCACACGTTCCTAAGTAAACTTGACGTTTTAGTCCGCAAGCCACGTACATTTTGGTGATAAATATTAATTGGCATATTTAAAAGGGAAAATAATTAGAATTAAGAATAAAACAAAGAATGCTGTTAGCAGATTGAGCGTATGATAAATACAGTGCGGCGGAACTAGAACAAGTATGTAATAAACCCAGTGCGGTGTCATGATTTGGTGTAAACTAATGTGGAATGTTACGCAATTTCACCACTCAACAGGGAAATTAAAGTAGATTCCCTACTCTGACTCACTGATGAGATAGTGAACAAGTGAAGTTTATAGTGATTCATTATGTAAGCGGTGTGAAATAGGCAAAACGTGTTACAATCTGCGAAGAAACAATTTTTTACAAGATAAGATAGTTCAAATAAAAAAAATATCTAGGTTAAAATCCTCTAATTTGTAGTATTTTGTTTTTTTTTTAATACTTTATTAAAAAGAACCGGGTTCTTAATAATTGATTACAATCTAGCCTATACGACTAATAAGCAATTTTAATCTAACTTAATTTGTTACGTGATAATTATTTTAAAACTTAGAAAAGTGCTGATTGAACATTACTCAAGTCCGTTCCACTTTCTTAGAGTCTGATAATTAATGATATAAACACTTTTTTCATGTGTTATTATGTGTGTCACTGTCACTATTATTTCTACACTTTACACTACACTAACTCAAAAGGTTTAGTTCGTTTTGGTCTTCGCACTATATTTGTTTGGTCTAACAGCTGAATTGCCTCGATGTTCACATGTCGATGGAGTCGGTGTTCATGGGCCTCAGCAAATTTTTTGATTATATTGGTGACGGGTTCCATTTTTAGGTCACGATGGAGGTCGTCATTTCTTATATACCAGGGCGCATTTACAATACTCCTGAGTACTTTATTCTGGAATGTTTGTATAATTTTGATGTTGGTCGGCTTAGTACAGCCCCACAGTTGGATACCATATGTCCATATTGGCATAAGAATATGCTTATATACTAAAATTTTGTTATGTATCGATAGGCAGGAACCCCGTCCAATCAACCAATACATGTTTTTAAAACGCATGTCTAGTTCCTGTCTTTTCTTTTTGACGTGCGCTTTCCAGCGCAGTTTTGCGTCAAGCGTTATGCCAAGGTATTTGGCTGTATTTGCGTATGGCACTTGTTGGCCATTTATGAAGATTGGTTGGTAATCACAATTCCTGTTGGTGAAATCAATGTGTAGTGACTTCGATTCATTCAATCTGATTCTCCATTTTTGTGCCCAGTCATGAATTTCATTTACAGCGATTTGTACCTTTTTGATTGCTTCCGTATGGCATGACCCTGTAGCCATAATGGCAGTGTCGTCCGCGAAGGTTGCAATGGTATTATTTTCCAGCTCTGGCATATCATACGTGTACAGCAGGTATAAGACTGGACCCAGCACACTACCTTGAGGCACGCCAGCTTTAATAATTCTTAGATCAGAAAGGCATCCTCGTGCCTTACTCGAAACATACTATCTGTAATGTATGCTTGCAAGATATCGGCAAAATCATTGGGCAATATTAGTCGTAACTTGTATATCAAACTCTTATGCCAAACTCTATCAAAAGCTTGTGCCACATCTAAAAATAAATCAAAAATCAAATCAAAATCAAAATCAAAAGTCATTTATTCAAATTAGGCTGAGAATCAGCACTTTTCGAACGTCAAAATTACATAAGACAGTCCCCCAAAAAGCCCGCCCTTCACCACTTCCTAGTGCTTTAGCTGGGAAGAAGAAGTGGCGCAACAAACTCCCCAGCAGCACAGCTGTCTGTTCAGTTAGAAGAATACGGTGGAGCAGACTTTTTTCTCTTCAAGCGTTCGCTCAATGATGTTTGTGATTCTATGTACTTGGTCTATTGTTGAGTGTTTCTCTCTGAAACCAAACTGATGGTCAGGAATTAGGTTTCTTTCGTTTATTATAGGTTTTAGGCGTTTTAAAACCAATTTTTCAAACAGTTTCGATAATATAGGCAACAGGGAAATGGGCCTGTATGATGAATCTTCGGTAGGTGGTTTACCGGGCTTTGATCATGATCACCGGTCAAACGGCGACGGCCAAGTGCACCGAGGACGCGTTTTCACGCGCCTGGCAAGTACAGAAACGCAAGGGCCGACATTCAACGCCAAGCCGCTGTTCGTCGGGGGTGTACTGAAACTGTGTTGCGGTAACGACCACACCTTAGCCTGGCTAAGGAAGACTGTCTCCGACCTTTCTCTCCCAACTAGCATCTCGCTAGTTGTCAAGAGTCAGTTGGAGATTCACCGACGTCCCCCAGGGTTGGGACCCCGCCACGGGAAGCATCGGCGAGACGCCAGCACCAGCAGGGGAGTCCACTCCCCCACCAAACCACCCGGAAGCATCAGCGGGCGAACCTGCAATAGCAGAGTTGGCAGCTCCTGCTGCCGGCACCGTGGTCGCCGTTCCTTCATCGGGTGGCTTCGGGCCAGGGGGGGGGACGGCTTCGACGAGGGCGACCTGTTTTCCGGGCTGAGACTGGAGGGGGACGAAGAGGGTTCGGCCAACGATGGCGTCCCTTTCGTCGACCTGTAGAGTCCTCCAGGCCAACCTCCACCACAGTCAGACCGCGACTGCTCAGCTTCGACACACAGCCATTGCCCTGATCCAGGAAGCGTGGGTCAGGGCGGGCCGCATACAAGGATCTCCAATCTTGGCTGTAAGCTCCTGGTCACCACAGATCACGTTCATCCTAGATCGTGCATCTATGTCATAGGTAACCTTAAAACACAGCTTTTAAATGACTTCTGTTGCACAGATGTCTCTGCAGTAAAGCTGCAAATACAGAGTGGCGAAGCCGAGGCTCGTTGATCGTTTTCGCCTCGGCCTACATGCCCGAGGCGGAGGCACCGCTTCCACACGACCTCGCCCGCCTCGTGAGCCATTGCGAGAGAAGCTGGTTTGAGGCCGTCGTCGGGGCCGACGCCAATGCTCACCACCAACTTTGGGGTACGGACACGCAAAACGAGAGGGGTAAGGCCTTAGTTGACGCCTTATTCTCGACTAACCTATCCCTACTAAACACTGGCTCCGAACCAACATTCGTAACCAGGCGAAGCCGCACAATCATAGATCTCACTCTGGCAACAGAGGGCGCGGCGGAAATTACCACGGGGTGGCAGGTCTCTAAGGAGGCCTCCTACTCCGATAACAGGTGGATCCGCTTCGACATCCAGGTCTGTGTCACCCCAAAACCACCACGGCGCAATCCGCGTAGCACGGACCGTGCCATCTACACACGCAGCCTTGAATCCAAGCTGGCGTTATCAAGCGTCCTGACGACCGGATACGACACAAATTGAGGTACAAGTAAGTCATCTTACTAAATCAATGATAGACAGCTACCAAACTGCCTGCCCAGAGACCACCCCATGGAATACACCAGGCAAACAACTCTGGTGGGGCGCTGATCTGGAGCGCAAGCGCGGCAAGGTAAGGAAAGCACTTAATAGAGCCATGAATACATGTGCGGATGAGGACTGGGATAAATATTACCCAGCCATTATTATCATGGCCAGGGAAGTTAGGGACCACTCGATCCGGATACTCTCAGACAGCAGGGCTGTTTTGCAAGTGCTGAAGAGCCACACGGTTGAATCTGGGTTGATATACGAGTGTCACCTGCGGCTTAATCAGGTGGGTAGCCTCAATAACATAACCATTCAATGGATCAAAGGACACAGCGGTTCGCTGGGCAACGATGCAGCCGACGAACTTGCCAGAAGGGGGTCGAATGAGGCACCAGTGGGACCTGAAACCATCTTGCCACTCCCCTTCGGGAACTTACGCACTCTGGTAAGGAAACGCACCAGGGAACAACATCACAAACTATGGTCGAAACAAGGTGAGTGCAGGCAGGCTAGGAAAGCACTCCCTGCTATTGACGGCCGCATCACGAAACAGGTTCTCCGACTAACCAAACAACAGCTGCGTTACGGCAGCTTTAACTGGCCACGGGTCTTTTAATAAACACCTCTTTGTCATAAGAGTCACAGACAGTCGGCTGTGCAGGGCCTGCATGGAAGTGGACGAGACAGCAGCTCATGTGCTTCTACACTGCCCGGTGGTCGCCACATACAGGGCAAAGTACTTCGGTAACCCAGGTACCCTACGTGAGGTTGTCAGTAACACCAAGGCGTTGCTGGCCTTTTTCGAGGAGCTGGGGTGGATCGAATGGTCGATTTTCCCACCGTACGACGAACGGTACACCGTACGTGGAGTAGCGGACACCAGCCCGTATTACCTATCCGTCCAGCCACGAGCCGCCGACGCGGCGACGCAGCGAAATTCGACATTAGCTACTTATTATTTTTGATACATATTTTTGTCATTCCATATTCTAGCATCGAATAGGTTTCACCAATTTAATTGTAGTAATTTCCCTTAAAATAAATTAGTTTTAAAATAACTTTGGTTGTTTTTCGATCTTCCGTCTGCAGTTTACATAATTGGCGCAGTCAGTAGGATACTCGCGGGCCGGTTCGCGAATCGCGTTAGAATCATCTCACATCGATAACCACGATCGCGAGTCACCCGGGTGGCTATCAAGTCACGGTACGAGTATCCTGAATCTACAGAAAAACTGCGGAGCCGAGTGGAGAATCCAGACTTCGATTCACGGAGAAGATCCAGAGATGTAATATATGTGAGTACACCAGAATCTTTCTCGTGTTGCTTCCCATCTATTCCTAGTTACTCTTATGTCCAAGATTTTCCATCACGAGAGATCTTATACCCGGGAACCTGCATCGCGACAGGCGCGCCGACACATACTCGTAGTAGATATTAATAGAGATTTAGACAGTTTTCATTAGACCAGCCAACTTGTGCAGAACTGTTAAATGCTGTGTGCATGCAAGTAAAACAATCGAATCGTGTTGATGACGTATTATCGCGTTTGCGCACGGACCACCTTAATGAAGAGGAAAAAGCTAATCTTTTAACACTTTGCTCTCGCTATGCGGATGTATTTTACATTGTCGGGGAACCATTGACTTTCACTAACAAAATAAAACATCGCATAAGAACTACAGATGAAATTCCCGCATATATTAAAAGCTATAAATACAAAGGGTATTTATAGCTTTTAGTATATGCGGGAATTTAACGTTCATCGGGATGAGGTTAGGGACCAAATTTCTAAAATGCTACAGCAAGGTATAATAAGACCTTCCGATTCTGCATGGAGCTCGCCCATTTGGGTCGTGCCAAAAAAAATTGACGCTTCCGGAAAACAGAAATTGCGTCTCGTAGTTGATTTTCGCAAGTTGAACGAAAAAACAATTGACGACAAATACCCCATGCCTAATATCAGTGACGTCCTTACAAATTAGGAAAGTGCCAATACTTTACGACCTTAGATTTGGCAAGTGGCTTCTACCAAGTCGAAATGGACCCTCAGGACATATAAAAAACCACATTTAATGTGGAACACGGGAATTTTGAATTCCTTCGAATGCCCATGGGACTAAAAAATTCACCGTCCACCTTTCAACGAGTTATGGACAATGTTTTAAGAGGTCTTCAAAATAACATATGCCTCGTATATCTCGACGATATCATCGTCTACAGTAACTCTCTTCAAGAACACGTGGTTATCCAAAACACGTGGTTATTTGGAAAAAGTTTTCCAAAGACTTAGGGAGTCCAACTTCAAAATTCAGATGGACATCTCCGAATTTTTGAAGATCGAAACTGCCTATCTGGGTCACATTATTAGTAGAGACGGCATATAACCGAACCCCGACAAAATATCCGCAGTCCAAAAATATCCAATCCCAAAGACTCCGAAGGAAATCAAACAATTTTTAGGCCTTCTAGGTTATTATCGGAAATTTTTTCCCCGATTTTGCTCGCATCACCAAACCCCTCTTACCCTATGCCTAAAGAAAGGTAGTAAGATCACTCTTAGCACCAAATATGTCAACGCCTTCGAAATCTGTAAGACCTTATTAACTAATGACCCTATCCTGCAATACCCAGACTTCAAAAGGGAATTTAATCTCACAACGGACGCTTCAAATGTCGCTATTGGAGCAGTGATTTCTCAGGGACCAATAGTTTCTGACAAACCCGTCTGTTACGCATCACGTACACTTAATGAAAGTGAGCTAAATTCTAGTACCATCGAGAAAGAGTTGCTTGCCATAGTCTGGCCAACAAAGTACTTTATACCTTATCTTTTTGGTAGAAAGTTTAAGGTACTGACTGACCACAAACCATTACAATGGATGGTGAAGTTGAGAGAACCCATCTCACGACTGACCAGATGGCGACTAAGACTAAGCGAATATGACTTTACCGTAGTGTAAAAGAAAGACAAATGTAACACCAATGCTGATGCTCTCTCCCGCGTAGAAATTAATAACGAGGAGACAGATGAGATCAACTCACTGATCGAAAGTATTAAGAATGCTATCAAAGAATATGTCAACCCTAAGGTTAAAACGGCCATATTAATAAATCTACCGTTAGCCATGTATTCACTAGTACCAATTATACAAGACAAATTTAGAAGTTCTTCATTTAACCTAGTATTAGCTAAGGCGGAACTAAGGAATGTTAAAGAATACCTCCGACAACAAGACACTATCCGACACTATCATGACGGTAAGACGAACCACCGTGGTATAAATGAATGTAATCTCACGAAAATATTACTGGCCAAAGATGAAAGGTCAAATCACCAAATTTATTAATGAGTGTACCAGTGTATTTTTATACAATCTTATTGTACCTATGCTAAACAAATGAATAAATGACTTATGACTTACAATTTGTGGTCAAGCTAAATACGACAGGAGTCCAATTAGACCTAAATTTAACAAAGTGCCCCAGCTACAAAACCACTTGAAATCATTGACACTGCTGACAGGATCGATTTATTTTCCTGCTCTCTGAATGAATTCACAAAAGTAATATTGTATGTTTTATGTTATTTAAGATAGTATAATAAGGACCACGCTACCGCATTAGGAATATTCCTGTAATGATAGCAGTGATTGTGGAAATATAAATAAATAAATAAATCTCTTGCAAAACGTACAGCCTTAATTAATAATAGGAACAAAACCCGCGAGCCCGAGATATTATATGCCCCACAGCAACAAGTTTTTATTAAAAACCCTTTTGCCAGTCGCCAGAAAGCTGCACCGCGTTACACGCAAGACACAGTACTCGCCAATTTGCCTATACACATATACACTTTTAAAAAAAGTGGCGCTATAGCCAAATCACGGCTGAAACGAGTTCCTAAAGCGAGCCAATTGTTACAGGATCCTGCTGCTACTGACAATCCATGCGACACACCCTCAAGAGATAAGACTTGAGACTTTAGCCTATGGACCAGGACTATTACCGTACAGATTAGGACTGACTAGACTAACCACACACCACCACTCATTCATACAGTATATACAACTAACTGACATTGAAGATAAAATAAACTCCGTACAGATGCAACTTAAGACTTTTAGAACTAGACTTAATAAAGAGACTTACATGCTTTACGAATATCAGATTGAATATCTTACTGACAAACTTGGTAAGGTACTACAACAAGTAAAATCTTTGGAACCTGCTAGAGCCAAAAGAGGTCTTGTAGATAGCCTTGGGTCAGTAGTAAAAAGTATTACTGGCAATTTAGATTATCAAGATGCCCTAAAATATGACGATATGATTCTCAGTAAATAATGGATATCCCAGCACAGCACTATCTTAGACCAAATAACAAAAAATCAGGAAAAAATTAATGCAACATTAGAACTAACTAATATTAGGAAATAACATAGTTAAGGTCTATGATAGATAGGTTAAAATCGATATACAATGAAGATCTAATCTTAAAACTTAGAGTTACGAGAGTATTTTAATCTAATAAAACGAGTTTCCTATTTTATTGAGAAAAGAATAGTAATAGTAAACAGTTTCCCCATAGTCTCTAAAGACACCTACGATCTATACAAACTATCCATTGTACCTAATAAGAAACAACTCGCCCTAATTCCTCCCACTCCCTACATAGCAACAAACGAGAAATCATTCGTCTACATGGAGGCTGAATGCCCGAAGTACAGCAACATCCATCTCTGTGAAAAGAAGACAAGTCATCAGATCCGGACGAAGCCTGATTGTATCCAAGAGCTCATCATCAACCAAGGTCTAGAAGACACCTGCCAATTCACCAAGATTTCACTTTCCAAAGTAGCAGTAGAACAACTGGATGACCAACACTTCGTTCTTTCATTGCCCCAACCGACCTAAGTACAATTAGCCTGCGGCAGAAAAGACTTTAATATTTTACAAGGAAGTTACCTCGTCACCATCCCCATGGATTGCTACTTGCAAACAACGGAATTCACAATCATTAACGACAGCAACGAGATAAAATGACAGCCACTAAAGTTATCAAAGATATGAAGAGTTATCAAAGAACCAGATGAACCAAACGGTTGATTCTACCCACATCATTGGCTTCACTTCAGTAAACCTGGAAGAACTTCACAGCATCCATAACAAAGTATTAATGGAAAGCCCTATTCAGATCGACAAGACTCAGCCAGTTGTCTTATACCATACAACCATACCATTTTACATCATTGTTCTATGCGCAGCCATACTCATCATACGTAATTTCACGGTAATAAGCCGCAAATATAAATATTGGAACCTCAGAACAGACGACAAGAAGCAGCATAACTATGAAGATGTGACCAGCGATACCAGGATGCGAGATGGAGTCCCAGTATTTTATCTCAACATGAGCAAATAGTTGCTTATCTGCGGGTGGAGGTGTTAAATACGGATTCCAAATGCCGACGCTGCAATTCCTTCAATTTACGCCGAGTGCATAAAAACTGCATCGATGACACCCGTCCAGCCACGAGCCGCCGACGCAGCGAAATTCGACATTAGCTATTACGAGTAGTTATTTTTGGTACATATTTTTGTCATTCCATATTCTATTAGCATCGAATAGGTTTCAACTATTTAATTGTAGTTATTTCCCTTAAAATAAATTAGTTTTAATATAACTTTGGTTATTTTTCGATCCTCCGTCTGCAGTTTACATAATTATCTATACATATTTAAAAAATTGTCGATTTTCGTATCTGGCTGCGTGACCGTGTTGTTCGTGTAAACTACGCACCGGGTTTTGATGTGGTTTTCGCCATTATTTCGAGAATTTATCCCGAATTTTAAAATTCTGTCTATGTAATCTATTTGTATTATACATACATGTAATAAATAAATCTCAATGTTTGTCAAGTCGTAAAACGTACGAAGAAGGGGTGGGTCGCTGGTATTGTATTATTTCAAAACAAGCTCGGGAATGGGAAGTGGACGTACCTACTAGTTAAAATAACCATAGTGACTTTTGATAACGAGGGATAGAGTACAATTTTTTTTTAAAATAAAAAGAAAAATAAAAATCATCATGCATTCGTGCAAAGGCCTTATTGAGTTGTTAAGCTATTGAGTAATAGCTTAACAACTCAATAAGGGCTTGGGTTAATAACGATTCTAATGATGATTCATCGTTACGTTAAATACTAATTGAATAGACTTCGATTACTAAAAAAGTTTGTTATATTGAAGCGACAATTTACGTTTGTACTTTAATTATAGCTTGAATTGTTATCAGACGTGTAGGCTTCTATTTATTGACTTGAGTTCATGTTTTATGAGTAATGTTGGTATTTGTGAATTGAGTTTAGTTCTTCCTTGCTAGAACTGGATGGGCTAGCAAGAATACAAATATTTAAATTGTAATTTAGTTATGATACTATTCTTTAGAGAATTGGATGGGTTGGCATGAATTTTATTGTAACACTGTATTACTTAGACTAGCAGTTCTTGCTAGAATTGTATGGGTTAGCAAGAACTGTGTAAAATCGGTGGCCAATCTTGCTAGAATTGGATGGGTTAGCAATTATTGGATTAGTTAATATGCTATTCTTGCCAGAATTTAATGGAAAGGCATGAAAACTTTCTGAATAATAAATTCTAGTTTTTCTCCATTCAATATGATGTCACATACACAACTTCTAACATTAGGGAATTAAAATCAAATGCGTTTGTTATTTTTTCTCATTTAGTACCAAATTATTTACCGTAAACCAATCTTAGACCTGAAGAATAGTTATTCACATCGTCAAGATATTGTGACCGTCGGTGTATTTAAAGATCAATGAAGTGAAATCTGCAAACAACATAAGTTTATATTGAAGTAACTGCGGTAAATCATTAATGTAAACTAAAAAGAGGAATGGACCCAATGCAAACCTTGAGGAACGCCCATTATCATTTCAGACCCTAATGAGTTTATATCGTCGCAAAAGATTCCAATGGCATCTTGAGCTTCCTCCCAGGCGTTAAAATGTTCTTTATTAGGGTGACACTGGCGTCAGTGGTACAACGCCCTTTAGTGAAACCGTAGTGATGTTCATGAAAGATGTTTTTTATTAAGTGACGTAAAATTTAATTGAGCATCAACTTTTCAAACATCTTACTGAGAACTAGCAAAATTGACATAGGCCCATAATTATTGAGCTCTTTACTATAACCGGATTTGAACAGTGGGATCACTTTACTGTGTTTTATAAGATCCGGAAAGACTCCTTGGTCTACACTGATGTTAAAAATGAAAGCTGAATGGGGCGCAAGGGTTTCGATGAGAGATGAACAGACTTTTGCAGACATAACACATAACAAAACATCACGCCTGTAATCCCAGAAGGGGGGCAGGTGTACCTGTACTGCACCCACATTTCCAGACCAGACTCCGGGCTGCTACTGAGAAATTCTAGATAGAAATACCCAATAGCACTTTGCCCGACCTGGGAATCGAACCCAGGACCACGTGATCAGCAGTAGCTATTGCGACCACTAGACCAACTAGGCAGTCATGCAGACATTCCCCAGAGATCTTCTGTTTTTTTTTTTAAGATCTTTGAACGCTTTTATTACAGCTTGGGTTTTGTATGCTGAAATCAAAACCCAAAAGGAAATGCTTTTACATTATTTTTAAGTAAGGCGGGTGACGAATTTAAAGCTTTAGTAGTTTTATGAGGAATATTAGTAAATAAGTTTTCAAATTTCTGAGCTAATTACATTTGAGTTGATGGGGCCACGTGCAGTCTCCAAATTCAATATTACGCTGGTTTTTTGGACCCGTTTCATTATTTATTATTTGCCC
Organism: Dasypolia templi; assembly: GCA_963555695.1. Taxonomy (NCBI): domain Eukaryota; kingdom Metazoa; phylum Arthropoda; class Insecta; order Lepidoptera; family Noctuidae; genus Dasypolia; species Dasypolia templi. The sequence goes on along the minus strand of OY743137.1, from coordinate 1,382,512 downwards.
GGTAGTTTTTATTTTATCATCAGCTGAATTTATTTAGTTGATAATTAAAGAGCTTAAGCTATTTTGTATGCACAACTCAGGGCTGGTCATAATCGCTCCTACCCAAGCACGGTAACGACTAAGCTAACATGCCGTATGTTAAGTTAGTTGTAATTATGGACTTCTATCAATTACAGAAAAAGTGAGTGTGTGTGCGCGTATAGTTTAGAAACCACTTATAGAAGAAGGTCGTAAGTGAAACCGAAGCGTCAATCTATTGCTTTGTGAGATTGCTTATGGACTTATGAGCGCTACTTTACACCAATTGCTTCGATCACGAAATGATCTGTGATCTATTCTTCAGGGGTGCTGACATGCACAAAGTGACGGGGTCCGATAGGGCCGACGCCTCAGGGTCGCGGGTTATTCCACAGAGAAAACCGTGGCCCTGGCACAGGCAACTGAAGGAACACGGGTGGGTTTTAGTCAGTAAAAGTCTGACACGCCCTCCCGCTCCACCCAGAGCGGGAGAAGTCATTTGATGATTTCCCACCCAAAAAAAAAAAAAAAAAAAAAAAAAAAAAAAAAAAAAAAAAAAAAAAAAAAAAAAAAAAAAAAAAGGGGTGCTGACATGTAGACAACTAATATATTTGTAACAACAATATTATCTTTTTTAAAGAGTTTCCATGGAGTTTCTTGCCCGTTCTTCTCTATAGGTACCTACTACGCTTTGGAATGGGCTTCATATTTCTGACTGACCGACTCCCTGAAAATTCAAAAGTGCCTGTAAATGGTTTAATTGAAATAAATGCTTTGAGTTTGAGTTTGAGACATGTGTTAAAAAAATGCACTAGCCTTGCACCTCCGGTATCTGACCCGTGGAGCACGGTCAAATGTGACCTTGAAGGTTGTCGTGTCCCATGCATCATGCTTATGGTCTAAGATCGTATTCCAGGCACGTTTTTCTTGATGATTGGCAATATGTATTTGTTATTATTATGACTTTATAGGTACGAACACAATGTTGCAAGGCAAATCAAAGCAAACGAAACAATTTTAAAAGAAGAAAAGGTTCCTAACAAATAAAAACGTTACAGGCATTGCCAAACATCAAGTATAAAAGTATTAACAATAATAAATATAGATTTCTACAATTCTATGACATGTAAGATACTAAGACGAACGTAGAATGAATGACGTGTGAAGGGCGCATCCTAAAATGTTGTCATATAACTGCCTCCTGAGACTGCCTTTGTTGTAGATGGTTATGACTGGCCCTAGACATACCAAAACGCCCAGTCCTCCGTAATGAAATGTTTGGCCGGTAACTTGCTAACTTTAATTGTTGATATAACGGTATACGTTACCTTTGCCATTCGGTCAAATCTGTGTCCCTCAAATTTCCTTCACCTAAAAGCACACGCATGCGGTTCCTGAGCGCAGTGTAGCTGCCTCTTCCGCGCCAAATCCACTTGTGTTAGGTATCTAGGAGTGTACATTGATCAGCATCTCAACTGCCATCCCCATATACTCAGTCACGTCCCGCATACGTGAGCTATTATATGTTTTCAAGAAGAAGAAGAGTAAGAAGAAGAAGAAGAAGAGTAAGAATGTTTTCGCTAAAATTAGTATATTTTGCCCTATGCCGTCTGTCCTAACGTACTGGTAGCCCGTTAGGGGTGGTTCCACACAAAATGTATTTATCCGCCTTGAGAGAGCTTAGAAAGCTGTCCTCAAGGTAATGATCTCTCTTCCACATAGGCACCCCACTGTACAGCTCTATTCCGATTGCAAGGTACTTACTGTCAGGCAACTTTATGTGCTCCTGTCGACCCTACGCAAACACTCTGCCCGTCCTTCAAATGAACCAACGGCAACGGGCAGACTTAAGCATATTTTATTACTTTATATTTATATAAAATAATAATAATAAAATTCCGAAGTGGGTATGAACCGTTATGTGGTCGCAGTAGAGAAGGGCCCCGCTCTCGATGGCTAAAGAGAACTGGCGCAAACCTGTAGTACTTACTACCGATGACCGCAAAGCGGTATGACAAAGCAAGGAGCTTCACGGGCGCTTCTATCGGGCTCTACATGAGCCTGATGTAGATTTCTTAGCGTCCGTATACTGGCAACGTTTTGGTGACCTTTTCAGGTTTCGTCTGTGCAATTATGGACGAAGTTATCTTGACGAATAACTACCCGGGACATATTAACGGGACGGTTGACGTGTGTCGGGCATGCCACCGTCCGGGTGAGTCCTGCAGACATATTATCTCTGGTTGTTCTCGTCTGGCTAACGGCGAGTAGGTACTTGCACAGGCATAACCAAGTAGCCAGGATTATTCACCAGCAACTTGCTTTGAATTATGTACTTGTGGATTCTGAAGTACTAGAAATACAGTAGTATTAGAAGTATGTGCCCGACCCAGTTCTCGAAAATGACCATGTCACGTTGTACTGGGATCGGTCTATCACTCGTACTGTCAGGACTATTATCGCTGATAAGCCTGACATAGTAGTGATAGATCGATTAGCGCGCCGCACAATGATTATCGATGTTACCATTCCCCATGACGAAAACCTCGTGAAAGCTGAGAAAGAGAAACAAATTAAATATCTCGACTTAGCACACAAGGTTGTTGACATGCGGAATGTGAACTCGGTTGTCATTGTGCCGATTGTCGTATCAGCCAATGGCCTGGTGGCCAAAAGCCTCGATCAAAATCTCACGAGGCTTTCGTTAGGCGGTTGGAACAAGGGCCTGATTCAGAAGGCAGTGCTCCTCGATTAAATTTAAATGTTTTTTGTTTTAAATGTTGTTTTATAAAAATATTTAAAAATGGAATACAATAAGGATTAAAATGAATAAACGAAATAGTAACAATATTATATTTATTGATATTTTAGTGATATTTATTTCAGAAGTATGTGTGTATGTCAGTATATTTTCATATTGTATGTTAATTGTTGACTGCCTCGTTGGTCTAGTGGTCGCAATCGCTACTGCTGAGCATTAGGTCCTGGGTTCGATTCCCAGGTCGGGCAACGTGTTATTGGGTTTTTCTATCTGGAATTTCTCAGTGGCAGCCCGAAGTCTGGATTTGTGCCCGGTAGATGGCAATAGGCTCGCCCCCTATTACATGGGACTTAAACATAACTGGCGAAATGTGGGTGTACTATAGGTACACCTCTGCCCAACCCTTCGGGGAAACAAGGCGTGATGTTATGTTATGTTAATTGTTTTATTTCTCTACTCTTACACACGTTGTCTACATCTAATACTCGTATATCTTTCTCCTATCGCAGGTATGCTGGAAGAGATTTATTTATAAGCATCACCTTTGTACATATTATTCTGTACCTTTTTTATCTTGTTTGATAATATGTGTGTGCATAAATAGTTAAATATTTATTTAACTTGTGTTGTTTGTTGTTGTGTTTGTTCCCCACGAGCGCCATAGAACTGTATTTGCCAAACGCCAATTCTACGTTGGTAGCAATAAAAAAACATCTTCTTGCCCTAAATATCAATGCATAGACTTACTTAGAGATTATCTTCATACATTAGTTATGACAACATGTAATTTAGAATGATCATGAACTATGTATATCAACTTTCTTTACAATAAAATAGAAATGATTTAAACATATATCGGCTCGACAAACCTTTATTTATGAGGAAGGTACATAACTGCCTTATTGCTCTTTCCTATGAGGAAACAGAGAACCTGTTCACTATTATATAGTACCTAATAGTTAATGCTTTTGACAATATTACACCATTTAATTTAATTTCTTTTTCCTGTTAGACGTATTTACACTACCCAACACCTTTTGCATGTCTTTTGTGCTAATATGTATTAAAAAGTACCCGTCCTAGTTTGCCTACCGATGGCCCCATATTCACTACTCCCAAGCCAAGTGCTAGCCTATAAGTATATGTAATCCGCTGTATGATATTTTGTGAAATAGTTTGATCATTTTAAATAATATTGTGATCCATTGCTATTGTTTACGGACTGACATCTTCAAAACCATTGAAATTCATAAAGGATTCATCTGTTTTGCTCTACGATTCGGTTAAATGGATAATATGATGAGGTGCCTAAACTGTGGCTTAGCCGTAAGGCAGGTTGGTTCCTGATTATTCGGTTCCCATTGACATTCGTCAATGGGAACCGAATAATCAGGAATATGCTTATACCAAATTAAAATAATACGATCTACTAAGGTGTGCACGTTAAAGGCGTCCGTAATGAAACAAATACAAAACAAAATCAAAAAAACAATTCGAAAATTAAAACAAGCTGTGGCAGCCAAGAGATGACCAATCCCCACTGACGGCGCCCGTTCCCGAACTTGACATTTGACTTGACCATTAAGCTCAGTATAGCAAAAAAGGAAAAATAACGTAAAGTACCAACATTATGTTGAAGCGCTTCGAATGGTGAGTAAGAGGATCAGAAGCCCAGAGTTTGGGGTAGGAAAAAGGTGGCAACGCTTCAGCAATAACCCTGGTGTTGTGTTCAGTTTGCGCGTCAGTGTACCTGCCACCCTATTTTATTTTTTACACCATTTACATGCATTTCCATTTGCATTCTACTGTCAATTCCTTTATTTTATTTTTTAAATTTAAATTATGATTTGTGATAATAAGGAACAATCCCTATTTTTTTTTTTTATCGAACAAATTATGTAGTTTTCTATTTATTTTTAATAATTACTTAAGTAATTTTATGGTATTTTAATAATCAATTTTTTTTTGTTTTTTTTTTGTTAGTTTAGTGTTTCTGAGTAATGCTTACCTAGTGACACTTCTTACCTTATCTTAATTTTGTTAACATGAGGATAATGTAGTGGGCTGCAATATTGATAATACTACTTTTGTTATTGTAATTTGTAAACATTTTATATTGTTGCTGTTTATTGTCCCACTATAAATAAATAAATTTAATTTTACAACATTTATTAATACGCCATTTAGGCAAAACATGACTTTGATAAAATTGTATATAACATCTTGCATGCCATATATGTGAATACCCATATTTAGGACGAATATGATCTTATCGTTTCCTATCAATACTAAAGAGTTGAAAAGTTTTATTTGAGTAGCGCAACGTTGGTATTGGTAACTACTTTTATAAAAATTTGTTGCGTTCCATGTAGCAAGCTTTCCTACTAAGGTGGAATAAATTGCGAATGTCAAATGTAAGTGTGTTATGCATGCCAAACCGTGATTTTAGATTTCATCGTATTATTCTAAAGAAGGCCAAATTAAATCTGTAAACGGCTGTATTTCCCCACATACAAATGCCGTACGATTGACCAGGAACAAACGAATACAAACAACAACAAATAAAAACGGAAATATAATAATTGAGCTGTTTCTACATCAGTCAAATGATGGATTTTATAGACCGCATAGGCTGAGTCACAAAAACATAGTGGTATCCACTGGTGATTCAATTCCGCCCATTTTCTAGTAAACTAGTTCTCATCTGCTTAACGATTCGACGAACGACGCTTTCAGAAATCTAATATATTTAGAATATTTCTCGTTTAAGAGTAAATTATAATATTATCATTAAACCAATGCACTATTTAGAGAGGGCGTTATTTAAATCGTTAAACTGCCTGCTGCCGTTTTAATAACACAGTTTCTTTATTGTCATTTGTAATGCAAGGTAGACACACACCTACATATAAGAACAAAATATTGTAGAATATTTTTAAATAGTAACGGTGGAGTTTTTTGCCCATTCTTCTCCATACGAAAGTACTTTTTGGAAGGGGCTACCTACTCGTAGAATCAGTTCTGTTTTAATGTAAATCATGACGCTCAAAAGTGCCTTTTATGTGCCTAATTGAAATAACTAATTTGACTTTGACTACAAGAAATGAAGAAAGACCAAGAATTGAGCCCTGCGAAACTCCAATAGTGATAATAGAACCCGGATATCGCTTGCCGTTAACGTCCACTCTGTGAATTCTTCTTGTTATCCAATTCTGAAGTACGTAGATACAAGGCAACATTTCCCACATCATAGTGATGTCTTCTAGTGTGATAGTGATGATTCTTGTCCAATGTATCATGACAAACACAATCGCAAGCTTTAGACAAATTACAAAAAAAAAACCTAGGGCATCATGTGATTTCTCCCAGGCCTCAAAAATATGTGCAAGAAGCTCAACAACAGCGACGGTAGTCGAACGACCTCTTGTGAAACTGAATTGATAACTGTCAAATAATTATTAATTATTAAAATGTGTTTGCAATTGATCTAGTAGGTATACATTTTTCAAATATAATACTTATTAAGGTAGGAAGCAATACATTTTGGTCTTAAGTTCTTGGCGTCATTCCTTCTCCTATATGAAGCCCAGACTGCAACTTGTTTGTTTTTTTTATCTTTTTTTTTGTTTTTATTTATGTCGCCACAGATCTCGGCGATGCCTTGGGGATTGTTGCTGGTGGCACTGACTAAAACTCACAACTTGTAAGTTTAATGTAAATGAAACCACTCGTAATCTCTATGATGTTTTATTGTAACATATAGATAGTTTTCTACACATCCACCTTACATAGTCGTCGCGTGGTGCGCTAACTGATATGAGCTCTGTACAGCGGCGGCGGCATCGCGCCTCGCTCCCACATAAATAAAATTCACGTAATAATATATAAACTTAGCCTAGAGCGGGCGCAGCGGCCCGCACGTACATCTATATACACGCTAACACTAGTCTGTACACCGCGGCCACGCCCGCGCACTATTTACAACGAGAGGATATGTGTCAGGAACGGCACGCGCGGTCCGCGTCAGTCGCGTGGAGGGCCGCGCGCCAGCAGCGCCAGTGGCTGCAGCGCCGCCGCATGCAGCGCGTGCGCATGCGCGTGTGTGGCGTGCGCGTGCGTCACGTGTGGCGCGTGCGCGTGCGGCGCCAGCGACACACCACCCATCCCAGCGCCGCCCATGCCGGCGCCCAGCCCGCTCTCGCCCGCCGGCGGGTTGATGCGCTTCTCCTTCTGGCGACGGTTGCAGAACCACACGCGCACCACCTCCTTCTCCATGCAGAGCGCGTCGGCCAGCGCGGCGATCTCTTCGCTGGTGGGCTTGGGGTTGTGCAGGAAGGCCTTCTCGAGCGCCACGCGCACGCCCGACTCGATGGAGGTGCGCTTTTTGCGGCGCCGGCCCACGGCCTCGGCCAGCCCCGCGCCCAGCGCCGCGCCTGCGCCTCCTGCCGCGCCGCCGCCCGCCAGCGACGAGTCCGCATCCTCCAGCCACTTCTGCAGCAACGGCTTTAGCTTGCACATGTTCTTGAAGCTCAGGTTTAGCGCTTCGAACCGCGATATCGTGGTCTGCGAGAAGTCATTGCCATACAGCTTGCCCATCGCGAGCCCGACGTCGCCCTGTGTGAAGCCTGCGGAAGAAAACAATCATGTTCTATAATGCCTATCATCGAGAACGGCTCGTGACTTTGCCAGCGTCCAAGTCGGTAAATGCAGTGCATCGGCAGGAGGACTCACCGAGTTTAATGCGTCTCTGCTTGAAGGTTTTGGCGAAGTGTTCCAACTCCTCGAGATCCGCGGTATCGTCGGCGGTGGGCTCGAGCGCGCGCGGCTTGTGCGCGTGCGCGTGCAGCGGCGTGTGCGCGTGCGCGTGCAGTGGCGAGCGCGCGCGGCCGGAGCCTGGCGTGAGCGGCGTGAGGAAGGCGCCGGCGCCGGGCGGCGTGCGGCGCGGCGACGGCGACCGGCCGTCTGCAGCACGACACAATCATTATAAACAAGAAACTTATCGTTCTAACGCATCGGCAATAACCTTAAGTCCTGAACATGAACTGCCCTGCTGACACGTGTTGTGTTAGCAGGGCAGTTTTATCAGCGAGTGGAGAGTAGTGCACGTACCTTGTATATACTTGTAAGGGGGTGACGTACCGGTGGCGGAGGGCGGCGCGTGAGGCGCGCCAGCGCGGGCCTGCAGCTGCTGCAGCTGCTGAGCGGCTGCCTGCGCCACCGCCTGCTGCACCTGACACACATACCACAGTTACTACTGCTTCACTAACAGTCCAGCGCCGTACAGTCGGTCAGTTTCCGCAGAACAATCGTGCAAACATTTGAGAGCTGTGTAGGGTTTTGCAGAATCTCACCTGAGTGTGTAGCAGTAGGGAGTGTGCGCCGTGCTGTGTGAGCAGAAGGTGCTGCAGCTGCGCCAGCGCATTGCCAGCACCCGCCGCGTTCTGTGTACAACATAACAGGTTAGTTGACTTGTCTCAAGCTGTTTCCGACATCACACAACAGGCTGAAACCTGTGCTGTAGCACACGATCCCTGTACGATGAGAAATCAGCCTACCAGCCAACATGTCTTTTGATTGATTGACCTTACAACACCTTCGGTGGACAGGCGTGCACTCACCAAATTTCTTATTAATAGTTGAAAGGCAGAGGTCGGAGGGGCCGAGGGTCGTGTAGGTCTTTTTTGTAGGTGTTTTAGCCACAAATACAGTATGTTTGATGTCAGAAACGATGACGGTGCTCAGCAATCAGCCCCCTCGGCAAAGTCACCTCGTTGGGAGGCTAATTCAGCCCCGGGCGGCGCTTTGGCACATGAAAGTCTGGGTACTCACGAAGACGGCGGCGGTAGCAGCGGCAGCGCTGGCGACGTGCGGCGGGTGCGCGGGGTGCGCAGGGTGTGAGGGGTGCGGCAGCGGCGCGGAGGGCGCGCGCGGGGGGGATGGCGGCCGCTCGTCGCCGCTGATCTCGCCCTCGCCACTTGCCGAGCCGTCTGCACGCATCATACATGACACACATATTATTATATGAAAAAATTAACAGATTATGAATTTTGTTTAATTCATTTAGAGCAACAACTCCCTGGAGTACGTGGAAAGAGCGATGTTGAAACCACGATCACAGCACACAATCTTAGATGGTGCTCAGATCCAAGTTCCTAGCCTATATTTAAAAATACTATAACCTACATAAACGTTTTGTACATATTTTAGACATCAGTAATGATTATTTATTGCTTTGCATACGCGTTCAGATTAATCCTTTATTTCTAGACAGTGGGCCGGTAATTTAATGAGCCGTTCGAGCATCCATCATCCATCCATCTTATACCTACACCTACATTTTTGGCAAATAAATTAATCTGAATCTGAATCAGTCCCACATTGAGTCGATGGTTTAAGAAAGCTAAGCGCTTTTCAGGGAAAACCTGAGGCACACCTATCGTAGTTTAGAAGTGTGCATGCTCAGTCAACTTATGTGGACAAGGCTCGCAAGAGACACAGCGAGGAGACAGCGGGAATACGGATATGTTCACAACATTTATTATAAGATCGTTTATTTTCGTGTCCGCTAACGACACGAGGGCGGGCGCCGGATATTGTATGTAGATGTGCATAATACGTCATCACGGTGACGTGTCACCCCCTCTCCGGGATCATGTCTTTTATACAAAACGTGTGTCACGTATCAGTGCTCAATCAAATTGCAGGAAATTATGCAAAAACGTCACCAGCGGCGCGCTACCAACTGTTACAATTGGCGGCGCACCGCTTGATCACTCTACGTTTAACTGGGAAATTGTTCATCTTTTCCAAGACAGCAACAAAATAAAGAAATCTTGAGACGCATACAATTGGGCGGGCGGTGTTTGGCAATCGATAATGCTTTTCGGAAGAAAAGATCGGAAGATACTACAACGTCTTAAACCAAACTTAAGGAATAATGCGTCTTGCCATGAGTCTGTGTGCAAAGTCAGAATTGCACAAAGGGTCGCGCCATGTTAGGCCTACACAAAAATATGACATAGGGCAGGTCCAAGACATCGAAATACGGGTGGTGGTTCTTAATTGGAGGTGGGCAGGACACTTGTTTAGACGTGGTTATAGCAGGTGGATCAGAGCCCTCACTGAATAGTTGCCAAGAGACGGCAGGAGAAAGTTGGCAGTTCAACAGCCAGATGAGTGGGTGACATTCAGAAGATCGCACAGATCAGGGAAGCATGGTACAGATGAGAGGAGGCCTATACTCAGCAATGGGGAACCAGGTTGCCAGTGATGATGATGATTTAAGCAATTTTCTCGGCTTTACAGACGTGTGGGATTACTGCGGATCAACTAAACTTTGAGACAAAATTGACGTTCAAGGGAATGGTCAACTGTAGGTAATTCTTGAGGATTGACGAATTAGTTATAGTGTGAAAAAGAATACGTGTTTGATCTGATCCGGGCCTGCCTCTTTTTTCATGTTATCAACTACCTAGACATAACCTAGGCAATTGAAAGTCATCGATTACGTTAGCGCACCTTTGCGTTCGGATCAGTAACACAAATGTTTTATTTTTGTCGATTTCACAGTAGCGTCTCCCTCTGCGAGTCAAAGCGACATGTAAGTTGTTCCTTTGTGCGGAACACGTCGCTCAGTGATATCAAACACGACTGTGATTGTTACTGCGTACTATTGTTTACTGCTGGCGCACACATACAGGCACGCGCGGCGCACGGTGCCGTCGGAGCGCCTCGTGTGCCGCCAGCACGCACCTTAAAGGGGTGAGCGCGTATTAGCGGCGCGTGCGCTTTCTTTCAAAGGGGTGAAGAAGGTGCGAAGGGTTTTTTTGCGTGGTGTGTGCGCCGCACGGGTACCGAACCCGCATTCGGAGATGAGGCAAGGGACAGGTGCCCCAGAACCGCGGGGGCACTTTCTAACTATTACAACAAGATGTCAATAGAGGAAAGTGAAAAGACACTGGCTGGCAAATAAGACGATTTTGTAGGAATTTGTAGTAAAACCCATAAAAAATAAAGGAGTGTTCAAATTATTCAGATTACTTATTGAGTAGATAACTGTCGGAATGTATGGTGTGGTGGGTGTCGCGCGGCGCGGCGCGGCGGTATGCTCACATCCCCACTTTGATAACCTAACATATTGTAGTTAGTTATGTTGCTAATTAAAATAAGCTAACTACACGTCGAGATAATGATATACCCAGGTACTAACTATACTAATGAGAACTTTACTCATTGCATATTAATGTGGTCAGAATAAAGTTTACAAGTACAAAAAAATACCGAAGCTTGGACAGTTGAGGATGTAAGAAACCGATAGAAGATGTGAAATGCGGAAACTGTGTACTGTTCAACGTTGTGATCGGTAGTGTTAGCACGCAACATGCAAGCAGAAGAAGTGCGCTCGAGTAGACTGCGCTAAAAATATTAGTTAGTTTGTTCAACTGCTGATCAATTAAACAAACCAACTAATATATTTTTTTGTAACACCTATCTGAGTTGAGCAATTCACCATCATCTTTATTGCTTAATTCAGTAAATTATCTACTTGTTGATGTCTTCGGTTGTTTGTAATACGAAAACGGCAAAAAGAAAAAAATTGTTTGTCGTTTGAATTTTAAAAGAAATCCTGTGTCCATATGTATAACATAAGTAGAAAAAATACATTTAAAAGTTTTAACTTAATAACACGGTACTTTTCTCTAATACAGTATATCTAAATAATAATCAAATGATATTCGTTGGTAAGCGAACAACTGAGAACGGCTAGACCGACCTGGCTATCTTCCGTTTTAAAATGTTCGTAATAGGCCGAATTCCGAAATCCGTTTTTTATTGGGAAAACCCGGAAAATTATCAAAAGCGGGAAAATTTAACGCTATTTTTCTATGGGATTTTTGTATGAACTATTGAAATTCGGACAACGTCTGTTGGGTAAGCTAATTATTAATAATTAATAAATATAAAAAGTATTTTTTTCTGTTTTCAAGTATATTAATTTCAGGTACTTTGTGCCAACTTCACCAATGAAACGGAACGGTTCAGCACATCTAAAACGCGTTCAAGAGCTGCCAGTGTCAAAATTATTACGGAATATAGACACTGACAGCTCTTTAACTGGGTTAAAAAGCGTTAATAGCGTTCAGTTTCGTTGGTGAAATCGGCACTGAGGGTGGATTTAACCAATGAAATTGAACTCGAAAAGCACATAAACTAGGTTTAAGAGCTGTCAGTTTAAATTTTTTATTTTGAATTTAGACACTGACAGCTCTTGAAAGCGCTTTAGATGTGCAGAACGCGTTCAGTTTATTGATGAAATCGGGACTAAGTTGTTAGAACTATAGATTTTCTTTGAATCAGATTTTACTCGTAGATGATAATAAGTGAATTAAGAGTATTGATTTTTGTAGATTTTTCCGGCAATCCGAAATTTTTCGAAAATAGATATTTGTAAATGAAATTCGGTCCTAGTCTAGTTGTTTGTAACATGACGTCACCTGTTAGAACTGTGTGGAGAGAGCAGTGGTTGCTTTTTGATGATAATTAATAGAATGTAATGTTGAGCGTGAGAGCTCATACTGACCATGGCTGGGCGGAGGCGACGGCGACTTGTTGAGCTCGCCGGACTCCTCTGTAACAGAACAAACACACGCTGTCAGTACTTTGTCAGCCTAACTACTCAAACTCAAACTCAAACTCAAACTCAAAGCATTTATTTCAAATAAACCCATTACAGGCACTTTTGAATTGTCAAGGGGTCGGTCAGTCAGAAATATGAAGCTAGTTGCCCATTCCAAAGCGAAGTAGGTACCTATGGAGAAGAACGGGCAAGAAACTCCATGGACACTCTTTTAAATAATATGGTTACAGAAAATTTGTTACATCAGTCTTGTTGAAATTAAACATGTGAGAACGATGTAGAAAGACCCGTAATAAAAAACATAAAAATCGGAAAAGAAAAATTTAAAAAAAAAAAAAAAAAAAACAAAAAGGCGTGGCAGCCAAGAGATGACCAGTCCCCACTGACGGCGCCCGTTCACGAACATGACGTACGGATCAGCACCATTCAGCTCAACCATTTTGAAGGGAACTTAATGATCCAACACACACGCCACCACCAGCGAGACATTAGAGTGAGCGTGACATACTCTCAGCCGCCAGGGCACATTCAAGTCAATGACAGACGTGCCCAGTATAGGGTAGCTTTATAGTAGGTACCACATAGTGCTCACACGTGTGCTTTGCAATTATACAATACTAAAAGATTGAATTAATACAGTGCAAAGACAGTTTTTACAATCTTCAGCAGCTCCAACAATATTTCCGAATGCTAATCAATTGTTTAGGCGCCCTTGTGGAGCAGAACCAGCGTTGAGCCAAGCATTTTTGTCAGAGATGTAATCCTCCAACTTATAATATGCTTGGCTGCATAGTGTGCGTTTGATACAGGTTTTGAACTTCGTTTCGTTCAGTTGGAGTATGTGGGGTGGTATTTTATTATAACATTTTCAACAGTACCCCATGAAGGATGAATCTACTTTAGCCAGCCTGAAACCCGGTTGAACCAATTGGTCCCTATTTCTAGTCCCATAGTTGTGTCTCTCACCTCTTTTACTGAACAGATTTAAGTTTTTCCTTACGTACATGATGTTTTCATATATATATTGACAAGGTACGGTCATGATGTTAATATCTTTAAACAGTTCCCTTAAAGAATCGCGCCTGCGGAGGCCATATATTGCTCTAATGGCTCTTTTTTGCAGAATAAAAATAAAAATAGACTCGATGTCTGCAGCGCGTCCCCATAATAAGATACCGTAAGACATGATACTATGAAAGTAACTGAAATAGACCAGCCTCGCGGTATCTACATTAGTAAACTGACGGATTTTTCTTACAGCATATGCTGCTGAACTTAGCCGTCCTGCAAGAGATGTTAAATGGGGACCCCATTGCAGCCTCGAGTCGAGCGTGATCCCCAAGAAAACCGTTTTATCAACGAATTCTAGTTTCTCTTGATTCAATACTATGTCACAATCAGTACTTTTAACATTCGGCAAAGCAAACCTTATGCATTTTGTTTTTTTCCCATTTAATACTAAATTATTAGCAGTAAACCAATTTTGTACCTGCAGCAGTGCGTTATTTACGTCGTCAAGATTTAATGAACGTCTACTTATCTTAAAAATTAAAGAAGTATCATCAGCAAATAACACCATTTGTGGTTGTTTTTTTAATAAATGGGGTAGATCATTAATATATACTAAAAAGAGGAAAGGACCTAATATCGAGCCTTGTGGAACACCCAATTTTACTTTTAATCCAAGTGAATTGACACCATTAATTTGAACTTTTTGCCGTCTATCTTGTAAATAAGATCTAACTAAACTTAGCGCAGGTTTACCTAGTCCGTAATGCTCCAGTTTTAGGAGCAAGGTTTCGTGATTAACGCAATCAAATGCCTTGGAGAGGTCACAGAAAATTCCTATGGCATCTTGGGCCTCCTCCCACGCTGTAAATATGTGTTTTAGTAAAGTGACACCAGCATCAGTCGTGCAACGACCTTTGGTGAAACCATATTGCTGTTCGTGTAAGATTTTGTTTATGTTAAAATGATTAAGCATTTGATTGAGCATTACCTTTTCGAACACCTTGCTGAATACCGGCAACACGGATACTGGTCTATAATTGTTGGTGTCTTTGCTATCCCCAGATTTAAAAAGTGGTATAACCTTACTGTATTTCATTAAATCCGGGAAGACTCCTTGATCTACACACAAATTAAATATTAAAGCTAAGTATGGTGCTATGGTCTCGATTATGGATGTACAAACTTTGATAGACATTCCCCAAAGATCTTCGGTCAACTTGATTTTTATTTGCCGAAAAGCTTTTATAACTATCATAGGGTTTATATGTTTAAATTGAAATTCAACCGGGCAGCCTGGAACGTTCGCTCTTAATAAATCAATTGAGACTTTGGGTGAGGAATTTAAAGCCTCCGTAGCTTTAGATGGTATATTAGTAAAATAATTTACAAATTCTTGAGCTACTTCTAAGTTAGAACTTATGGCACCACGTGAATTCTCCAATGTATATTCAATGTTTCGTATTTTTTTCCTACTAGTTTCGTTATTTATAACTTTCCAAACAGTATTTATTTTATCTTCCGCTGTTTTGATCTTGTTGCTAATGTACAGGGCTTTAGCTATTTTGCAGGTATTTCTAAAAATTTTGGAATATGTAGCAACATACTTATTGAAAGTTTCAGTGTTAATGTAAGGCTTAAGGCCATACAACTCGAACAGTCTTTCTCTACTAATCCTAATACCTCTGGTTGCCCAGTCACTAAATATAAATTTAGTGCAAATATTTTTTGTTTTCTTTTCAAAAGTTTTATTGAATTCAGTGTGGACTAATGAAAAGAAATCCTCATAAAATTTATTTGCATCGTCCATATTATGGCCCAGAACATTTAACTTATTATTTAGGGCACTATTGAAACTATTTAATTTGCCAGTAGTTATTGGTCTAAATTGAATTTGCAATTTTTGTAAAGGTGTTTTAAACCTAAAAGTTACCGTTTGTCCACTATGATCTGACGGCAGAAAATTTACGATGGCTTTTTCTAAATAATCAAAATGGCAGAAGACATTATCAATACAAGTAGCAGAAGTTGGAGTTACTCTAGTCGGTTCGGTAAAAACATTAAATAAATTGAACGATTTAAAAAGGCTTAGTAATCTACTGCTATTTGAATTATTTTCCAGAATATTAATATTAAAATCACCACAAATAATTGCGGCTTTGTTACTGGATGCAAGTTTCGCAAGGACATCTTCCATTATTGACTCAAATAAAGAAGAGGTCTGATAATTAGGGGGTCTGTACACGCACACTACAACATGCTTATCTAGCTCAACACAGGACAGTTCGATGCAATGTTCAACTGATAAACCAACTATGTCATTGCGTTGCTTGGATTTTAAACAATTTTTAATCAAGATTAGAGACCCTCCACGCAGCATAGATTTACGGGTAAAACAACTGCCCACACTATAGTTCTCATAATTAATTAGCATTTGGTAATCCCTTAACCAATGTTCAGTAAAACAAACAATGTCAAACTTTGTTTTCTCTAAAAACATTTCAATTTCTAATAATTTGGAAGAAATACCTTGAATATTTTGATGAAATAACTTCAAGGCATTCTGCTGACCTTCCTTTTTATAATGACATATTTTTGAGCAAGAAGATACCTTGTTGTTGTTAGTTATAAGAATATTCTTCCTGGTACCTTCTGTTGTCTTACAAACTAGTTTAAATGATTATCCGGAGTTAAGCCCAAGCCTTGAATGTCACCACCAGACGGTGAGCTCATAGTGAGTGAGGGACATGGAACCTCCTTCGTACAGTTTGTAGAATTACTTATAGCTACATTTGAGCTACATTTATTCAGGCTCGCCACGTGATTTTTAGTATTATTACTAACTATTGTGGTATTAATAACACAAGACTTCGACATACTACTTATGTCTGAGTTTATATAAAAAGCTAATAGCCTTGCTATTATGTGTCTAAAATTAACAGGCAGATACACAGTATCCTAAACAATGAACTTAGGAATGAATGAACATGAATGGATGTAATAATAGTGCAGGGGCAAGCAACCCCGAGAAGTAGTACAGTGTTGTCAGTTTGTTTGAGTCACGTAAGACGCCACGGGTGCTGCAACCAGGGCAAAATGACCTTCGACAACGTTTTGTTAGACGCGCAGTCATTTGTGATGTGAGTCACTTTAATGCTGTGGATAAGTCCAACACGTCTACAAGAGGCAGTCGACCTCGCTACCGCTTTGGCGATATATATACATATGTTTTACCACGTCATGAGCTATTTTTAAATTAGAAGTAGCGAGTAGCCCTTCGTGTCGATGCAAGAAGTAGAAGTCAAACATAATTGTTCTCCAATTCATTATGAGGGTCTACACGTGTATTATCATACATTATCAAGATAAACCTCCGCGGTTCCACTGCAAGGCAAAGCCTTCCTTCCTATTTCAAGTTTCCCGGTCTATTGCGATCGCGGGCCAATTATTTGTACTCCGTCAATTGCGATTCGTACTCGCGTACTGAGGTTCCAGTCCTTGTAGGACATATATTTTTTCAAGAAACTTGTAACTAACTTGTATTTTCAAGTCATTTGTCTATGGTTTTATTTGGGACATTACTATCGATTTCTATAAAAAAAACTATATTACATCAAAACGATGTCTCTGACTAAGTATGGAGACATCGTTTTATTTTTTGTGTAATGTTTACTTAAAACATAAATCATTACATATGTTATGACTATCTAAGTCTAGCTCGTCCCAGAAAATAGACTGTTTGACTGTATGTTTATAACAGATTTTTCAAAAAATCTAATAGAAAAATACATAACCCACATAACTAGAACAATATTAGTCATTTACACCGATATTTTTTTATTATTATTGTAAATCGTCTTTCTATATTAACATCATGAAAATAAGTATTAATTAATGTTTATTTTTGATAGTTGTTTATGGTCCCGAAAGATATTACATAAGAATCACAGAAAAGAGTTGAAGCAGTTAGTATTTTGGTAGTTTTTTTTTTGATTTTTGTAATAAAGCCATTCTGAAACTGTTAAGATACACGGTTGAGTACAAGTAATGAGGCATGGAGGTAGCAAGTGCCCAGTGGAGCTGCGGTAAGTACACGATAACAAGCGACGAGCTCGCTAAGACCGTAGCACCTTGTCGCAACACGCAGCCCACCGCCATGTGCCCGCGGTTGAGGATCAGCTCATTAGCGGCCGAATTAATGTAATTAATAGGATCAGCGCGAGGCGTCAGGGCACACACGACACGCCGGACAACGTATTATGAAGCCACAGACACACGGGATCATCAAATTACAAGTAATGCTGATTAATGAGCGGATTAGATACCTCGCTCGGTGTCATCCGCAGTCGGTAATACTGCCACGCCGACGGATCTAGCACACGATTACATTGTTACAAGAAAAAATATTCGAAACCATTGATGACTGAAACGCTGGAGCTCCGGCGCTACTAGTTAATAATAATTTCTCGTAGACGCTCTACGAGAATGCTACGCAACTGCTACGACATGATACATCCTTTAATGATGCTAGTGGTAATTGATATTGAAATGAGATATTTGAGGCACTTGCGAGTACATTGGCGCATTTAGTGATGTGGGTACGCAAGTCGGCAGCCTCAGGTGTGGTGTGCGTGGGAACAGCGGCTACCTGCCGGTAATCTGCGTCGCTCCTCCCGGCTCAATGCAAGGATAAAAAAGGATTTGCGTCGACACAAATGTGCATTTATTCAAATATACGCGAATTTATAAAAGATGTATCCTTTGAATAAAAATAAAAAAAACATATGCTGTAAAAAGTGCGCTTGCATTGAGACGTCATCGTCAGTTTTTTGTGGAGCTGTCACAAAAGGGTGCAATCACAGAAACGAGCGGAGTATCGGATGGAAATATTCACTAAATACGTAAAAAGCGCCAGTTGTATGTTTTTTGCGCGGTCGGATTAGTTTTTTAGGCGTCGCATCGGCGCCGACTCCTGAGGAGCGGAGCAGAGCGGTGTTGTGATGAGTAAGAGTGAGTGACGGGGATGCGATGCACCCGACGCACTCGCGTGCGCGTGCGACACACTCCGTGCACACTGCAGCGACTACTTAACAACTATTAATCATTTATTTTAGATGAAGTTTTTCTTATCTCATACACAAGTTAATCGTTACGGCGATCAAACACAGCTATTGGTTGATTAAGTATTATTTGATAGTTTCGAGTTGATGGGGCGGCCAGTCGGCACATGAACAGGTTTTTACAGTTTTCCATTCAATTAGTGATCTTGAACTATCATGCTATTCTATAAATATATACAACTTGTACATGTCAATTGCGAATTGCTAAAAGCAGTTACAAAAGTTATGTCTGAATGAAATTTTGTGACTAAAATAAACCGATCTTTAGGTGAAATATTATTGCTTTTGCGAATAAAGTTTTTTCACAAAAGCTGTTTATTTTTACAGAATATCGTTTTAAATTCATGTTAAATATTATGTTCGGTTAGTTTTTTGATGGATTGTGCAGTAGTGCGGTACTAAAGTACATTGTTTCAGTACTTTGCTGAAAACAATGTGCTATAAACACGATGTTTTAATGAGAGCGGTGTACTGCCACAACAACGCGCATGGTATATATTGAAAAAAGCTGCATCTTAGAATGTATGCAGATAAGGAGCTAATGTGTGATCGATGAAATATCACACGAACACATTGTATGTATACGTATGAACGTAAAGTCCGTAACTACTACTTAACGTTACACTCTTGATCTTAATTCAACTCCAACTTTTTAATTAGAAAATTGTAACTTATAAGAGTTATAAGTTAAGTTTTAATCAACAAATTATTGAAAAAATAAGTTGGTTCAGATTCAGACGCAACAGAAGGAGTACAACATCAATCACGTAACAACTTGTACTGTTATCAATAAATTTGCTATCAGGAGTTACCTATGCCCAGTGTAATGTAAGTATCTACCAGTTTATTTACATTCTAGATACATTAATTAGCTTTAGGTGTTGTGGCACTGTGGTTAAAAAAATGTAAGTAAAAAATACAATACAAAAATAAAATGACTGAAATCCTGAAAGAATCGACAACTAAATCGATCAATGTCATTTTTAAGACCTGTTTTTTGCGATACTTTACTTAGGTACAAACAAGAACACGCGCAACTATATTGCACTTTGCAAAACAACAAAATACATCTGTTACTATTGAATAAAATACCTTATGTTTCTTAAGATTAAAATTCAAATAAAAGTAAACGACTCATTATTAACAATTCGAAAACAAAAAACAAAACAGCTTTGAGTACTTGTAAATCTTGAAGCAATATCAACAATAGTGTCGATAGTCTAGAAGAAACCTTAACCAACTCACGGTAGCGCGCGGAGCAGTAGGCGCGCGTGTCGGCGCGGACGCATGCGGACAGCACCATGCTGCGTGTGCGGCGGCTGTCGGGACAGTGTACGGGCAATGTACGGGCAATGTACGCACAGCGAGCGCGCGGTAAGTGTACTCTGTGCGCGCGATGGCGGGTCGGCACTCCACGGCACACTGCGCGCACTGTGCAGCCCGCAGCGAGCGTCGCGAACTGCCGCCCCCTCCCCGCGCGACCCGCGCCCCGCACGCACCCCGCTCAACCCTCAACCGTCGAATTAAACATTTTAAACTTTTTGTACGAATCCGTTTCTTTTTCCGCCCTTTAGTGAATTTTTTTCGCGCGATCTCGCCATTATTTCGATTACCTGAGATGATTTTTTTTTCGCATTCGCCGAACGGATCGCGCGCGATGCGCGTTTAAAAGCTGTTTAATTTTTTAGGAAAGGGGAGCGACGAGTTCGGTGATGGTGAACCGATGCGCGAATTCCGATATCGGGTTCGATTGAAATAAAAAACTGAGGCCGGGTTGAGCAGTGTGTGCTGTGGGGGCGACTCGTTACGACGCTATTATCAAACAAATGCTCCCATCTAGATATCTATGCTCAATATCTAGATATCTAGTGAACATCTACATGGAACTCGCCGCACCGCACCGCACCGCACCGCACCGCACCGCACCGCACCGCACCGCACCGCACCGCGACTCAGAAAGTCCGAACACAACAATCCACAAGTTATTGTGTTAATCATCCTCCTCATTGTTTGTCTCGATCATTTTTATTATAGATCTGATACTCGATTAAACGTTTGCTTTAGATATGATTGGTTGCAAAACGAATGAAACAACGAAATAGATGAATAGATATGTTTAAAAGTTTTGACAACAAAGAAGTTAACGAACGTTCGGAAGTATTTTTAATATGCTCTGTTGTGTACACAGTAAACAGCGTTTGGTAAGCAGTGGGAAAGTGATTGTGTGAGATGAAAGGCTGGTTCCTGTTTGATGTGAATCTGATAGAATAGCAAGTGTGGCGGGCGCGACTGACCGCCCCGCCGCCCCCGCCGCCCCCGCCGCCCCCTGCCGCCACCCGCACAGACCTGCGCACCGACACACAAGGCGCACATCTAACATCATCTGGTATTCCAGCCATTAATTAGTGTCAGTGTGTCCTGTACCCCTGGATGTAGTCACCTAACAACAATCGACGTGACTCAAAGAGTCGCAGGAGTCAAGGAGGCAGTTCATTCGTTGAATTTAAAGTCCTTCTTTTACTGCTTACAAATAGGTACCGCGAGACAAGTAGGTGTTTATAGATGCTGCAGTAACTGAGCAACAGCAACGCGCGTCGAGCATCGAACTCGCTCAGCCGCTGTCTGCAGCGGTCCAGCCTGCAGCGGTGGCGCGCTGGTGCGGCGCTTTGTGATGCTAATGTGCGCAAACAGCGGCCGATGAAACTTTAATTCAGGTTCGTCTGACCCCGGCGACCCCCCCACCCCCTCGCCGCCCGCACTCACCCCTCGCAGCCCCTCGCTCATGCATCTCTATCCAAAGAATGCATTTACGTAATGTGGCCGCTGTTTGTTTAGGCGCCAACATATTGCTACTTTGAATAAGAAATTCGCCTTCTTTGTAGAACTCTTCGTATTTTAAAACTGAATAAAGTGTGTTTACTTTAACGGTAACCGCTCCTTGAGTGTTATTTCGGGATTATTTGTTTGAACAGTTTCTGAGACGCGCTTCAAATGCCACAATGTGGATTTAGTACTGTTTTCTTTTCAACGGCTACAAAAAACTAATAATATGTCTTACGAAAAGATTTCATGTTATTACAAATCTTATTTGATTCTTATTAAAGACTAGCTGTTGCCCGCGACTTCATTTGCGATCCAGGATGAAAAGTAGTCCATGACCTTGCCCAGGTCATGGTGTACCTGTGCGCTAAGTTTTGGCGTGAAACGTAACAAACAAACTTACTCACTCTCGCATTTAAAATATTAGTTAACAATAATCTTTTTACGATTTATGTAATATTATAACTATCTCATTCATGTCATCATAATTGCTTCGTAGTTCACGCGACATCAGCTGGGCAAATGTACTACGAGTGAGTCGTAGCGGTGCTACGCGGCCCGTAGCGGCTGACCAGCTCGTAGCAGGCGCGTAGCGGGGGCGAAGCGGGCCGACCCTTCGTGTTTTACCATTGTTATGGGTTTTTTATGAACACTGATTTCTATATTTGTGCAGTTTTATGACGTGTCAACCCTCATACCTTTAGATATTTAATTAAAGATTGGTAGTGTAAGGGTTGAGAGGGTCGCGGAGGGTCGCGGGGTGGGAGGCGACAGGGTCCGTCGTGTGGAGTGGCCGGCGTCGTGTCGCACACGAGAGGGTGTCGGGGATACACTTATTGTAGTTATCGGATAACATCTTTATTTTATTAATCTCATTTCGTATAAACTGTTTTTCTCCCGCTCTCGTCGAAACACGCGCTGAGCTTGCACGTAGTATCTCTTTAACGAAGCATGAGATGTGCTGATCGACGACTGTGTTCTACTGGACTCCACTCGCACAGAACATTAGCAATACAGTAAATTCACAAATATATTGTTTATTTGCTTATAATGCAGATAAGATGAAATTTTAGAACGTTACTAAACATCAGTGCTGGTAATGATTCGGTCCAAGCTCGGCGTGGCACAGTCGCCTAGTCGGTGCGAGAGGCTGGCGAAATTAGTAGTTAGCAATGAGGGAGGCCGGAGGTCGCCGCCATGTTGGATTAGCGCACTATTTGCATTTACAATTGCGCCGTTTCACGCGTGTTAGGTCGGAAGGGGTGCGCTGCCAGACCAACGTGTTGTGAGGGCACACAGGAGAGGAGGCGGACGCCGCACACTGTGCATGTTGTTATAATGGACGGTGACTAAATTGAGATCCGTTACGGACGCACAACGTATAATAGACAAAATGTGACATGAGGAAGGACTGAAGAGTTCATTACTGGTCAAACAGACAGACCTTTTCTTCCTAGATAAAGCACTACGAAGCGGTGAAGGGCGGGCGTTGTCAAGTGTCATGTTGATGTTCAAAAAGTTCTGACCCTGAGCCTAGTTTGAATATTTGATTTTGATCGATGAGTATTGATCGATGGCGCGTTAGAACAAGACTGCTCACGTAACTCAAATGTTCGTCGGACTTGCCTTTAGTTGACTTGCCAATATGTTTTATCATATTCAGCGATATTACAGTGTTGTGGTAGTGTCGTAATGGCAAACGGTACGGGACGCAAGCGCCTGATGCGTAGTTTACCGCCTAAACAAAGATTCATTCAACTGGGAGTTGCACTACAGTACAGTGAACTAGACTGAGCTGAATATAAGACTTGTCTATACTGACCATGTAGGTAACTAAGCGTCATGTTTCCGAGCAAACATCTCTTAGATCAGGTAACACATGCAGGTGTTCGACAAATAACTGGCTGTTCTGTCAGATGAGATATACAAACGATTTTCAGTCAATTTGCATAGCAGTGATTACCATCTCCATAGTGTTCGTGAGTCGCTTCAGTGAGGAGGTGTGTCGCGTGCCGGTGATTGTGGCGCTAATCAATAGCCGTGCAGCTGCAGCGTCCCCCCCCCTCCCCCCTCCCCCCGGCGGGCGCTCGCGTGTCCCCCGCACCGCCCGAACCTCTGCTCCGAACGAACTATCCCGCACTAATGCCTAATGAGTGCCGAGGGCCTTGCGACACGCACTCCTCAACAAGTGCACGTTGCCAGCTCCCGCCGCACCAACGAGTGACAGGCTGCGTTTGTAAGACACTGTCACTGACTCGCAGTATACGTTTCAAGTCAGAGAAATAGGTTACAAGAAACTGAAGAAATACAAGTGCGAGAGGAAATCTTTTCATTAATTACAGGACGCGGGTGTGTTCTTGTGTGTAATTATTGTTAGAACTAAGCTAAGCTTGTGTGAAACTAATTTAATACACCTTATAATCTCGAAAATCATTTTCATTATTGTATGCAAAGTTCTACTCAGGTAGCACTTAATAACAGAAAAAACTTACATAACTAATATTCTAGAATTCGTGGCTTGACCGGGTGATGAACAGCATCCGTTAAATAATAATAAGGGACATACCTAAAACACAAATGATAACACACAGAGCTGATCACGGTCCCGTGTCAGGCTGCGAGCCTGCGCTGCAAGTAAATACGTAGCTAAGTGGGCACATGCCATAGGAGGCAGTGATTTACATACGCGACCCGCTGTATGTAAATCACTATGTAAATGTGCTCGGCGCTGGGATTGGTCGACAGTCGGCGCCGCCACCCTTTGCCTATCAGATAGCGACGCTAAAAAACCAACTGATTTGTTTACGCAAGGCGCCGGCGGGGTCCGGGGCGCGGGGGGCGCGGGGGGTGAAAGGGTTAAGGGCGGCCGCATACGGCGCGTGATTTACGAGCGGTGCGAGCGGCTGTCATTTGTAAATTATTCCGTCGCGCGACAATATCGGTGACGGGTTTAATTTAAACCAGCATGATATATGATGTGCAGCCCGCGCCGCGACAATCACCCTCATTACAATGTTATATACAAGCCAGCATTGCGCTCTTGTTCCATTAACATTATGGTACAGAATTGTGCTTACATTTTCCTGATTTTGAGAATAACCTAAAGTATTCACTCACACACCTAAATATACACACGAATGTATACTAATACCTAATAGATTTAAATAGATATCAATCATGATACCTACTATCAAATGACTATATGAGCATCATTTTAATTTCGTTCACTTTGTACCAATAAATACATTTGCAATTCAATAATCGCTTTCTGTAATCTCTTTCATCTGGTGAATGCTTTATTTTGAATAGTTCGCAGACAGAAAGAGTTATGCTGCAAAAAATACAATAGTGAAATCGAAATCTGCAGCAGCAGGCGCGTGGCGAGGGTGCGCGGGCGCAGGGGCCGGCGCGGCGAGCGGGGAGGTTGCTCTGAGGCACGCGTCGCAACCCTTTAGCGTCAGTTAACTCTATTTAATTTAACAATCCGATGATGCGGGGGTCGTGAGGTCGCGGGGCGAGGGGGCGCGGGGTCGCGTGCCGGCGATATCATAAGTTCGGGAGCTGCGTGCATGCGGGCGCTTCGACTTTACTTACGCTTTAATCATTTATATCGCGGCCAAATAAACATTATAAATTGCTTTAATCACATTTAATGGTCGCCCTATAGTCGTTTATCAATAGTAATGGTGAGAGCACAGCAGCGGAGGCTTCACTTTATACACAAAGAGGAGTCACTTTATACTTTATGTAAATAGTAGGCAGTGCAATTCGATCAGAAGTAGCGAAGCAATTCTGAAAGATGACACTGACGGGAAACGTCTTCGCCGTCAGCTTTCTTCGAACATCTTCTTCAACGGCTCGTGATATTAGCGAGGACCAATAATGGACTATTTAACATTAATATGTCTTCAGAACGCGTAGCATGCCCGGGATTTTACTACGGAAGAATAGACAAAAAGGCAGATAGAATAGACAAAATGGTAGATTTATTTTGTTCATCTGTCATTTCGTCCATTCTTACGTCGACAAAACTCGTTTCTAGTTGTCATGCTTCGCGAGCAGGTGGTGTTTTATTGTTTTTTTTTGCGAGATTCGTTTTGTTCGAAAGTCGAATCTCACAAACATCACGATTTGAATAAAACGAATCTCCTTTACCAAAAATAACAACATGCAGCCGCAGCACTTGCTTGTGCTCGGGTAACAAGATAGACATACGACATAATATATGTACCTACTGTCTCTTACAAAAGTTTCTAATGAAAATGTAATCTTACTAAATTAGTTACACATTCGTTTCACCACTTTTTCAACAATTACTGTTTCAATAACATGATTCATTTTTAATTAAAAAAACATTCGAATAAAATTGGTGTTTTATAATTAAGCTCAATTATCAAACGATAATCATCTTTAGCGTCATCAAAATTATCGGTTTAAGTATTCAAATAAAAGTCAAAGCAATAAGTTTGCATGTGGCAACTGGCACTACACATTGGATCCACAGGTAAGTACGCTTTCTGTTCCATTTCTTTACATTTGCATCAAATGCTTTTGGAGCAGACCGTGGGTCAGTTACAATAGGAGGTATGTATACAATGTGCGGAGGTAGGCATTGTGTCCTGTGAGAGGACATCGCAGTGCGTGCGGGTGACAGCGCTGTAGGGTTGAAGATCAAAGCCCGTCACCGCCGCGCCGGAGGGAGCGTCCTCCTCGCAAATTTAATATGGGCCGCGTTTGTAGAGCGCTGGCTTGCATCAGGCAATGTTTGTGTTCAGTGGCGCGGCTCGTCGGCGGCATTCCTCCGAGCTAGTGCAGTTCCGGGGCCCGCGGAACCTACCTACATACTGAACCATTGATTCGAACGTGGCCCGTGGATTGTAATACACTTGTAATATTAAGGATTATTTTATAACCAAATTCTAAAATACGTAAGAGAAGGTTTGTGAAGTATTTTGTTGCCTATCTATGTAAGTACGTAATTTCAACCACGTATGAATGGATAGACGAAAGAATTAAACTACATTATTATGGGTTCCATAGAACTACGCCATGTTCCAAAATTAATATAAATTCCATTATCTCCGGAAATAAAAAAGCGGCCAAGTGCGAACCGGCGATAATCCTACTAATATTATAAACGCGAAAGTTTGTGAGTTTGGATGGATGTTTGTTACTATTTCACGCAAAAACTACTGAACGGATTTAGATGAAATTTGGCACACAGATAGTTTAAAACCTGGATTAACACATAGCGTTTTTATCCCGATACTCCCACACATTTTACACATTATTTACCACGGAAGAGCACAGAGCGGCCATTCCCGTATTTTTAAAAACGTTCGCATTTTAAGCCGTCAAAATACACCTAATTTTCACAAATTTTTGACATTGATTGACGCTGAGATGAGATTGCGAACTTTAATTTGAACGTTTTAAGTTCCAAGAATAAATTAGCCTTCAGATATCCAAGATACAGCTTCTCACCTAGTTTGTAATTCACGAGTTCTTAAAGTTACATTAGTTGTATCCCAGTTACATAACGTAACATCACGCCTGTAATCCCATAAGGGTTAGGCAGAGGTGTACCTATAGTACCACACCCACATTTCGCCAGTTATGCTTAAACCCAATGGAATAGGGGGCGAGCCTATTGCCATCAACCGGGCACGAATCTAGACTCCGGGCTGCTACTGAGAAATTGTAGGTAGAAAAACTTAATAACACTTTGCACTACCTGGGAATCGAGCCCAGGACCTCATGCTCAGCAGTAGCTCTTGCGGCCACTAGACCAATGAGGCAGTCAATATCCTAGTTCTTACGAATATAACCATCTGCATGCCTTTTAGGCCTGGAGGCTTTTATTTATGTTTTAAGTTTTATTTACATTAATTTTTTGTAATTTTTTTTTGTATTGGCGTGGCTAGCTGACGTATGGCAACTAATTTAATGTTTTGGTAATTGCTTACAATTGTTTAGAATCCAGTTCTTCTAACAGATCAGACAGCTGTTCTGCTGGGGAGTTTGTTGCGCCACTTCTTCTTCCCAGCTAAAGCACTAGGAAGTGGTGACGGGCGGACGTTTTGGGGGACTGTCTTATGTAATTTTGACGTTCGAAAAGTGCTGATTCTCAGCCTAATTTGAATAAATGACTTTTGATTTTGATTTTGACTGTTTTAGGCTATATTTTATTGAGTCCAAATAAACGTTATTTTTATAAGGTCTGTAAAGACTTTGTCACTTCATTTAAATTAAGAAATTATTTAAATTAACACAAAACCTAAAAAGAATCATCTTCGTTATACAAACACACCGACTTGGCGGTTTTCTTTTTTATTTGGAAGTTCTTTGTGTCGTTCCTACATTGGAGATAGAGAAAAAAGACTCCTCAATGCACGTTAGAATAACATATTAGATCACCCGTGGATCGTGCTGGCTGAGTCGCTTGTCAGTTTGTACTTACGTAGTTTCAGTAAAAATTTGTGATTGAACGAAATGAATGAAATAAATAAGAAACCGGAGGGAGCACATTTCTTTTTCATTAAAATAAAAAGGCACCTAGTTCCTAAACTGTTACACGTAACATTTAGCTAAAGGTGTTAATTTTTAAGCAATTTTATTTTACTTTTGTCGTCTTGAAAGTATGATATTTTAATAAAGTCTGTCTAAAAGAAGTCGCTTGTATTGTTGGCGACCTCTCAAATGTTCCACGTAAGTAATACGTAGTTACAAACTGCAGCTATTAAAAGTACTCATTTTATTGTTTCGTCCTGCTGGTAGTCATGGCTTATCCAAAAGTTAAAGTAGCAAATCCTGTGTTCTTGAAGCATAAAAGTAAGAAGCACTGTGTAGTGTAACAGACAGTATTCTGCACGATGTGACTCCATTACAGTTACTTCATTGTTAGGAGTGCGTCAGTCTCGGTTCAAATTCAAGTTAAACTGTTCTAATGAGTTTCTCTTTCGGTGTGGTTCACGATGAATGATATCTGAATGTTGGCAATAAGTGCATCAAATACTTGTTCGGAATGTCTTTCTTATCTGTACCTTACCCTGAATGTTTTCAGTTTAATTAATATTACTTGTTGTCATGACTTATGTAAAAATATTCCTTAGGTTTACAAGAACAATGAAGTTAATGGTTTATTAAAATAAACCATCTTGATTCTTTACACAATGGGCAACAATTTGCGTTTTTCTTTTTGTTGCTAATACTAGAGTTTTGTTGGTGCTGTGTCACGCCACGATATGGTACGAGCCGAGGTGTTGGTGCTGTGTCACGCCACGATATGGTACGAGCCGAGGTGTTGGTGCTGTGTCACGCCACGATATGGTACGAGCCGAGGTGTTGGTGCTGTGTCACGCCACGATATGGTACGAGCCGAGGTGTTGGTGATGTGTCACGCCACGATATGGTACGAGCCGAGGTGTTGGTGCTGTGTCACGCCACGATATGGTACGAGCCGAGGTGTTGGTGCTGTGTCACGCCACGATATGGTACGAGCCGAGGTGTTGGTGCTGTGTCACGCCACGATATGGTACGAGCCGAGGTGTTGGTGCTGTGTCACGCCACGATATGGTACGAGCCGAGGTGTTGGTGCTGTGTCACGCCACGATATGGTTTCTCTTTCGGTGTGGTTCACGATGAATGATATCTGAATGTTGGCAATAAGTGCATCAAATACTTGTTCGGAATGTCTTTCTTATCTGTACCTTACCCTGAATGTTTTCAGTTTAATTAATATTACTTGTTGTCATGACTTATGTAAAAATATTCCTTAGGTTTACAAGAACAATGAAGTTAATGGTTTATTAAAATAAACCATCTTGATTCTTTACACAATGGGCAACAATTTGCGTTTTTCTTTTTGTTGCTAATACTAGAGTTTTGTTGGTGCTGTGTCACGCCACGATATGGTACGAGCCAAGGTGTTGGTGTTGTGTCACGCCACGATATGGTACGAGCCGAGGTGTTGGTGCTGTGTCACGCCACGATATGGTACGAGCCGAGGTGTTGGTGCTGTGTCACGCCACGATATGGTACGAGCCGAGGTGTTGGTGCTGTGTCATGCCACGATATGGTACGAGCCGAGGTGTTGGTGCTGTGTCACGCCACGATATGGTACGAGCCGAGGTGTTGGTGCTGTGTCACGCCACGATATGGTACGAGCCGAGGTGTTGGTGCTGTGTCACGCCACGATATGGTACGAGCCGAGGTGTTGATGCATTTTTAAAGGAATTAATACATTAAGGTAGAAATACAACAAGCAGTGCAGCTGCAATAATCTGCAATCTGCATTGCAGATTATTGCAATGTCGGGCGGTTGCCCAACATTGCAATACTCTTCTTATGCTCGGTTCCTACAAACAAAAACAAATCGTTTTGCTTATTTTTTTTTTGCCAAACTCAGCATTTGAAGAGGTTAGAAGCTTTTTTACCTGTGAGAGCTACTTCCATATGGGAGGGTCTACTGTGCGAAGCTATGAGTTCTACGCGTCATTCTTGGTAAAGATACAGTAAGAGTTAATTTTAACCAATAACGGTCCGTAAATTATAGGAATTGGCCATTAGTGGTTACTAACAAATATTTTCTCGTTCTGATCCAGCCGCGTCCCGTCGGCCCGGCTGCGAACCGCCCGCGAAACGACGGCACCACGGCAGGACGGCATGCGACGCGCTCAGCGAGCAGCGACCAGCCGCCAGTTACCAAAGCTATTTATTTTTACAACGAACTACTCGTTAAAAGTGAAATGTTATCCTTTCACAATAATATGTACACGGCGCTACATACGCGCACGTGTGCGAAGGGTTGCGGCGGGGCATGCGCGGGCTGCGGGGGGCGCGGGGACTGCTGCGCGCGCGCACAATGCAACCCTTCGCCATTGTGTCGCGGGTCACCCTTCACCGTTTCACTTTTCACGTGGCGCGGAACAGATTGCGGCAGTTTTTTATTGAGTTTCCGTTAGGCAGGTTTGAGAGGTCCGGGGGGTCGCGGGGCGGGGCGGGGCGTTTTTTAGCGCTCGCCCCGCCCCGCGGCTCGTTTGCATACGGTCCTCCTCCCTCCTCCCCCTCCGCCTGCCGCGCCGCTCCTCTCCCACGCTGCACCGCGATCACGACGGAGGCCGGTGTATGTCGCTATACTCCGCGCACTCTACTTGTAAACAGAGTGCATCGAACTAATTAATCTGCATTCATTTTAAAATCCCCCGTCCGTCCTAGACCAGGTTGCACATAACATATTTTACGTTCGTTAAACAGGTATAGATATATACCTAAAACTTGTTATATTCTATATATAACTTGTGACTGAGCTGTTCCCAACTAACTGTGATACAGCAACAAGACACAGACCATGAATCACATTGATAAACTTAAACTGAAAAAATAAGCACCTCGACTATTATTATTTGCATACAAACTTATGAAAATGCAATAGAGACACATTATATTGTTAACTTCCATAGTCTAAAGATAATTATATACAGATAGAAGTAAGCAGTCTGTTACTTATGTCCCAAAAAAACGTAATTATATTTTCGTAGAATCATGAAAAAAAACGGTGACATATCACGCGAGGTGGCGACTCACGGACTCACAGTCATGGAGTCACGGCGCTCGCGCTCGCGCCGTCGCACAGTTTTTGTAATACCACTAATGAATGTTCGTTTGTGAACCCGACTTGGTGTTATTATAGTTCTAGCATGTTCATTTACAGCCAGAGCTTGAAATACCGGTATTTTTGGGAACCGGTACCATTGGCCTCGGTGTGGTACCAAAGTAGTACCTGTAGTATTGGTATTTCTGATCAGTATTGGTATTTCTGATCAGTATTATACCGGTACCAAAAAAAACCCGGTACTGGAACCGTTACCCAGGTACCGAAATGGCTAAAACCGCTAAGTACTTATCGACACAGAATTTGTACTTTTAGTACCGGTTCCAAGCCCTGTTTTACAACACGGTACGTAAGTACGTAGCGGATAGATTTCATAAGAAATTCAATTTAGGTACGATTTAGGTTTTGTAAGGGAAGTCACTCCTGCATCCTGCAGCGGGTCATCAACTACTCCGCTAGGCATTTACAAGGCCTCACACGCACGATGCCCAAGCCAGCATCTACCACTCTCTGCATGTTTGGAACGAAGTGGGCTACCCAGAAAAAAGCATTTCATTTTGATTGTCACTACACTTTTTTTTTTTTTCATTTTTATAGTTAGTTTTTTTTTCGTTTTTATAGTTAGTTACTCTTAAACGTTGGTTATTTATTTAATTGTGCATAATTTAATAAGTACACAACATACAGAGAGACTTTCGAATCGTATAAAAACAAAACATGTTTCTAAACATGAAACATGGCATGGCATAAGTTATATTTAGGTATGCTGCTCTAGAGTGTAGAGGCTCGTGCATTATGCAGGGAGAATACTGAGGAATACGTTTGTATGGAATGAACAGCGACTGCAGTTGAGTAGGTGATGCCAAGTAAAGGTGCAGGCGAGACCTAGAGAAGCCGTCAGAGTCTACTGTTTGCTGCAATAACAAATACTAACAAACGTCAATCAGCCCAAATCAACAATTAAATGTTAATCTTGAACTATCCGGCCGTTGATCGCTGTTGAATCGCTGACACAATAACGCACAGAAACCGTTATCGCTGACGGAGAATGGCTGGTAACATGGTGTCAGCACAGACAGCCGAGTGCAGGGTTTATATTTAGGAGTAAGTAGAAAGAGGAAGCAGTCCATTAAGTGCACGCGGAGAGGAACACATGCGAGGAGCACACCAGCCGTGCCTGGTGGTCTGGTGGAGCGACAACTTGAGGAGAAGGGTTGCGCCACGCTAGTGTTCCAGAGCCGGTGAGTGGGTCAGTGGGGCGGCGCTAGCGAGCGCTAACGAGCGATTGTGTTTACTCGCCGAATGCAGCTGATTCACACTTTTTTGGTAAAAACCGTTATTTTGCACATAAATCTCACCCTTCCAAGTTTGAAATTTCAATATCCCGTCGAACAATAGGTGCGTTAGCATCGCGTTTTTTTTCTAATCGTGATTTTTTTAAATATGGGGTAATGCATTTTTTATGGTAAAACATCGCAGCGGCGGAGACGTTATTCCTTCCCACGGCCGGGAAGTGGGTCAGGCATTGTTCCGCTCTCCGTTTTTGCGCTAAAAAAGAGATTTCGCCGCGACGCGGGGACCTGTCGGCTCCCGCCGCGCGCCCCGCACCCCTCTGACACACATTTTTAGGGTAAAAAATGTAAAAATTACGACGCAGCTTGCGATCGAGTTTTCTCAGGAGTATGTACCGAACGGTTTTTTATTCGCCGATAAATCTAATAGCGGCTTGTAGTACAGGAGGCTGGAGCCTGAAGGGTTGCGCAGCTCGGCGCGGCGCGGCGGGACATCTGTCGCGACGACGATTACAACATTTCAAATAAATTTCAACGACGCTGGAGGGTAGAGCACACCGTGCGGGGGTGAGGGGGGCACGCGGGGGCGCCGACAATAAAATGATTAGGTAAACAAAACGAAGGCTGCGGGCTGTTTACTGTGCAGGCGCGCGGTGCGGGCGTGAGCGGGGGTGCTGGCAGGGCGGGGGGAGGGCAGCCGGAGGGGGAGGAGCGGGGTCGCTGAGGGTCGCGCCGAGATTACCTCCGTTTTAACGCGCGAAAGATTTCAAAGGCGGCCGGCCACTTCACAAATAATCCATCAACATCTCGTCGCGACCCTTTAAAAGGCCACTCGGCCCGAAGAGGGCGCAAATTCGATTCCGCCGTAGATTGGAGTGCATATTCAGCTAACGAAGTTTGCTCCCCCCTTTCCCTCCGATACACGGACCGCACACAATATTGTCCGGCGACCGGCCGGCACCTGTCCGGTGAGTACGGTCCATTACCTGTCGCCGAGGGCCTGCGTGAAGTTGCTTTACATTTTATTCTATAATATGGAACGGAAGGAATGCTATGTTACGTGAAGCTAATTACTATGAGGAAACAATGTACCGTGAACAGTACATGGGTTGACCTCCCGCCTCCGGTGGCATCGCCAGCGTAGTATGCATCCAGTTGTTGTAGATCGTGAGATGCTCACGCATTTCACAACTAACCTACATGAGCACTTATGAAACGTCAGAAGCTGCACGGTCCCAAATGATCGTTTCCTATGGAGAAGAGCCAGCAAGAAACTCCTGGGTGACTGTTTTGTAAATCATTGACTTTTACTGTTTTCAAATGACAGTGTTAATAGGTGTGGGAGGACAGTGTAGGTGTTAACCAAGTACCATATGCATAACAAATTCTCAAACTCAAAGCATTTATTTCAAATAAACCAATTACAGGCACTTTAGAATGTTCAAGGGTTAGGTCAGTCAGAAATATGAAGCTAGTTGCCCATTCCAAAGCGTAGTAGGTACACCTATGGAGAAGAACGGTCAAGAAACTCCACGGACGCTCTTTTAAATCAAATTATGGTTAAAAATAATTGGTTACATCATTCATGTTGAAATTATTATGCATGTGAGAACGATGCAGAACGTTAAAAGCGTCCGCGTCCGTATTATAAAGATTAAAACATTTAAAAAAATGTTAAAATACGCCGGCGCTATAAGACGGCGCTTGTTCACGAACATGACGCATGGATTAGCACCATTCAACTCAACCATTATGAACTTTCCAAATGGACAATGTTCTACAAATCTACAGACTACAAGACCTACAAATAGTCGTAACACGTTATCAAATTTCTACGGAGCAAAGGAGTGACTCTAGACGGATATGTCTGGTGTGCCAGGGATCGAGGAACTGTCGCTGGTTCTGACAGTGCATAGCACGTCGGCGGCACACGTATGACGTGCACATCCTACCTCCGCTCCCCAGTACTTCCTGCCCGCGTACAAGGCAAACACCTGCGTCATCAATAATTCCTGGCTTCATTATGCTTTATGATGCGGCGTCATACAAATTATTGAAAGCCCATACATATCAGATGACTCGCGTGTGAGGTACCGGTGCACCGCCCCCGCCCCCGCCCCTCGCCCCCGCCTGCCCTCACACCGCCCCCGCACTGCGGTAATTAAACCGTTGAACACTTGTATTATTTTTAACAAATATGTACTTCCAATAAACAGGAACATCGCAACAGTCTCTGTTGACAGTCACGGTCACAGTGACACCAGAGGGCAGTTCCCGTATTTGTGAGAACGCTCGCATTCTAATCACTCTCAATCTGTCTTATGTCATCTTATTAGTTTATATATTATGAATGCTACTACTCATATTGTATTAAATTATTGTGCCCGACAGGGTCCATGTGAACTGTTTAACTTTAATAAGACCTTGTAAACACATGCGATAAGCAATAAAGATTTGAATTTGAATTTGAATTTTTAAATACAATCAATTTACATACATTTTTGACAATCTATTGACATAAATTTTCGTTGAGATGAGATTGCGACTAGAATTTTAACGTTTTTAAGTACGAGAATTGGCAGAAGTAAGAGCTACCTCTCTGGTAGCTCTTCTATGAGTAAGTGACGTGGAATAGTACCATAGTAGGTACACAACACTTTCACAGTAGTTCAATGTGTGGTGTGGTTTGCTCTGGAGCGGTCATCTGGTCAGTGGTCAGGAGCACTGAAGGTCACTCCGCCGCGTGCGTGCTAAGGCTCCCACAAACAGGCGCAACGCGACAGCTCGACACAAAGACTTCGCGGTGTTGCGCTGTGGCGTCGCAACTGTTTTCGGGAGCCTTTACTCACGTATCAACAGCTGTCTTACTTCACACCTACCGTCCATCCTGCCATTCAACAATTCTGTTAACACACAGTTTTCATCATCAAATTCTTGGTTAGATCTCAATGCGCTATTGTTAAGCGTCTGATCGTTGTTGAGTGATCCACACTCGAGGGCTGCCTCCGGTGACCTTCCGGCCTGCCGCATGCGCACGCGTCGCCCGCGGCAGTGACCGGCGCAGGCGAAGCGGTGCGGTTAGACGCCACTGTCGCAATTACGTGCGACCGCCGCGCGCGCCGATCTTATCGACGCACTAGGCTGTCACACGAGGATGACAACGATAGGGCGTGAATTATATTTGCAAACCTGTATGATGATATACTGCAGGTATATAATGACTTAATGCAGCTGTGTGTTGTACACACGTACTGTTATAGCAGCTCGTTGCGCCGATCTTTGTTTCAGCAAGAAACACTATACGGTATCACCTGTGAAACAACTCCTGAGTTGTACTGTGACATCTATGCGGTAGGTACAGTTCGCGCAAAACCTTATGAGCCCCCTGATAATATTATCTGTGCCCCTGAACATCGCGCGTACAGTTGAGTGCACAATCATAATTGTAGGTGTAAACGTTTTTTTTTTTACACTACCTATATGCCTATCTAGATCTACGGCATTGATTTGTTCATCACAAAAATACTACAGCTTTAGGTACTTTTACAGCCCCTCGCGTGCAATTTCCGAGAGCGCATAAAGTTTTGCGCGAACTGTACGTCGCCGTCGCTTAGCTAAGTACAGCTCTGTAGTAGTGTGTACACTCATGAATACTACGTGTGAACCTAGGCATGCAGACTTTAACCTAACTTTATTTACGACCAGTTCTTTGCCCGGTGTCGCCTATGTTAAGATATAAACGTAAATACGATATTAACAAAGTATTCAAAACTATGACGATGATGAGCTGGCAAGCTCATAAACTTGAGATGAATTCAAATAAGAGATGGAATTTAACTCATATAAACACACTACACACGGTGGAAAGGACATCATAACAAAAGCTTTCACCATAGATTCAGCACATGATTTTATGCAATTAAATTTTTAGGGAAACGGATTAGCAGTCGAAGGTTCTAGATATTGTGATCTATTCGGAAAACGTTTTGTGTATAAAAGGGTAGGTACACGTAAACATTTACAATATACACTACCTAAATAGCCGAAGACTCAATAAGTAGGTGTAAAATAACACGTGTTTGATTACGGATAAACTCATGAAATTAATGTAGTTCGTTGTAACGTCAAAACTACGAAAGCTATTGTTGTCAGAGAGACAGTAGAGGCTGCGCGGGCGCTGCGCTGCTGACAATGCGCCGGTGAACAGTAATCGAATCATAATCGTTAATCGCACGAGCTGGAATAATCGGGCCGCGGCCGTCGACCGCGATTATTAATCGAGAGACGATGCGCGGGCGCCGGGCGAAGGTGCGGGGCCGCGCGGGGCGAGGCCGCGGTCACGAGCGCGCCACGAATGCCCAACATCCGAGATTTGAATACTAGATAATTAATATCGCTTTATTAGCGGTGGAAATATCGATTTATGAAGATATTATCCTCTTTGTGGATGCCGGCTGCGCGCCCGCGCCGCGCGGTTGCCGCGTCAATCAATGACTGTCAGTGAGAGTTCCCGCCCTGTTCACTCGTGTGTCGCGCACAGTGTCGGACACTGCGCACATGTCCGGTGTCACAGTCGCGCCACAGTTGCGTGCAACGCCCGCATCTCGGCGATAGCATCGATACCTCGCTAATGGCGAAGACGCGACGATGCGCGCGCGCTCCCTGATCCGATCGACACCCGCTTTGTGGATATTTTGTGACGAATTATGGAAACATTAGCGCATGCTTACTTAATAGTTACTGTATAGCTTTTCTTACGAAAGGATATTATTATGAACTGATTGTTGCCGGACTGACAAGCTAAAGGGTCCGCTCCTTGCATCTTTTCCTCAAGAACGAGTGCGAAAATTATTATAATTAGAAAGTAGACACCGTTATTACTAAATAAAATACACAATGTTTTGGTACGTATTTGTAAGTTTGGTACTATACTTCTGTCCACAGGTATCGGTATCGGTATCGATGCGTACGCGCAGGTCAGCGCAGTCGTGGCGCTAGACAGAGCGCGCTTTGTCCGCGGCTTACTTTAATTTGTTATCTTAATTTATTAATCAGCGCGCGGTCGTCGCCCCCTCCTCCCTGGCCCCTTCCACCCTCTGATACTCAGTAGTGCTGACGTCACGCGGAGCACACAAAACCTGCGCGTACACACCGCTTACTCAATACTTGTTTTCTGCTTTCGAGAGCAGCCGGATAGCCGAGCGGAATACAGGCGGTCACTAGGCTCAACACAATGTGCTAACGCAGCATCAATACATTGTGTAAGTAGATACATTATAAACTCTGATAATGCTTTATAAATAAGTGTTCGCTCACGTCGAAAAGCTGCAAAATGCATTGGTTCAAATTCCACAATCACATGATTGTCATCGACTGTCCTCCACCTCGAACGGTACATAAAAAGACACAGCCTGCCTGAAGTGCCAGTACAAAACCGAAAGTACAGACGACACTCGGCTCAAAAATAAAAAAGTAAACGTTGCTTTTATTAAACAGGTAGTATAATTCCAGTTCATTGTAACTAATTGTAAACCTCGTGTATAGTGACGGTCACAACATGTCTGCCACAACATGAGCCCCGAGCCCCGTGTTGTGCTCTCAAACACTAATTGTAAACCTCGTGTATAGTGACGGTCACAACATGTCTGCCACAACATGAGCCCCGAGCCCCGTGTTGTGCTCACAAACACTAATTGTAAACCTCGTGTATAGTGACGGTCACAACATGTCTGCCACAACATGAGCCCCGAGCCCCGTGTTGTGCTCACAAACACTAATTGTAAACCTCGTGTATAGTGACGGTCACAACATGTCTGCCACAACATGAGCCCCGAGCCCCGTGTTGTGCTCACAAACACTAATTGTAAACCTCGTGTATAGTGACGGTCACAACATGTCTGCCACAACATGAGCCCCGAGCCCCGTGTTGTGCTCTCGAACACTAATTGTAAACCTCGTGTATAGTGACGGTCACAACATGTCTGCCACAACATGAGCCCCGAGCCCCGTGTTGTGCTCTCAAACACTAATTGTAAACCTCGTGTATAGTGACGGTCACAACATGTCTGCCACAACATGAGCCCCGAGCCCCGTGTTGTGCTCTCAAACACTAATTGTAAACCTCGTGTATTGTGACGGTCACGACATGTCTGCCACAACATGAGCCCCGAGCCCCGTGTTGTGCTCACAAACACTAATTGTAAACCTCGTGTATAGTGACGGTCACAACATGTCTGCCACAACATGAGCCCCGAGCCCCGTGTTGTACTCTCAAACAAAGAGAGCTGCGCGCGCGCCTATTACCGGCGTGAGTCTGCGTTTCACAACTAACCAATATTTTATCTCAATTATCTCCTGTAATAGAGTTTTGTGTGGCCGATGTGAATATCTTGTTAGAAATCATTCTCGGCCGCACTTTATTGGATTACATCGACGAGATAACGTACCAATAAGAGTTAGGGGTATCTTTACGAGAACAATAAACAGAGTTGAATGAGTAGTGCACTACACTTGTTAGTGTGTGGTTGCGGAAGCGAGTGTTCTCGCGGCGCGCGGCACAGCGCGGTTCTTATCAGCGCGTGCGCAGCGGTACAGTGTAGTTCAGTTGAATGTCACGACATCGTGTGCGACATCACCGTCACAAACATGACACACTACATTTGAAATTATATACATTTTCCAAACATTTTCATCTATAGGTAAAAATAATTAAATAAAAACTTCGGAAAATTAATAAATTTTCATCTATGACATGTTTCAATGGTAGATTTAGCAAAAAATAGTTAACTGTGGCATCTTTACTTTCTATGAACAACTTAACATTTGAGTACTGTACATAAACATCTCTAAAAATATCAATTATAATTAAAAATCTGTTACAAATAGTCGTTTACTTTCTATTGTATCACTTTTCAATTAAATGACGGCAACAGGTTTTTAGTAATCGAGAGATATATGAGTACAATACTCATGGGGAAAGTTGCTTATGGAAAGTAAAGATGCCACAGTTAACTATTTTTAGCCAAATCTACCATTGAAACATGTCATTAATGAAAACTTCAAAATTTTGTTTTTGACTGTGCGTAGTTATGTTTATGACAAAAAATTCAATTGCGATAGATTTTATAACATTGCATATTTTATACAATATAAGCTAGAACAATTATCTAATTGGATCTTGCTTTCACACACACACACACACACATACGGCTCGCGCGCGTTGATGTCGTTTGTAGGGAGTTGCGCGCGCGCACCTCGCGGGAGGGCCGACGCTACTATTGTCATTCCAACTGGAACAATATTTGCTGACGCTATTAGAACTGCGAGTGACGCTACTCAGATTGTTTGTCCTGATGCAAAACACAAGATAAAAACAGTTTTATACGTGGTTTATATCAATAACAGAGCTACCAGACTTATAGAGCTACAGCAAAAGTAACGTAATTAATAAATTTATAGTCAAACTAAACGTGAAGGGTGTGTAGCCATCAGCGCGTGTGCTGTTGTGCGCAGGCGCAGACACAGCGTCAAGCGGAACTAACTAGCGCCAATTGGAACAACACCTCATGGTTGCAGCCACTTGTGCAGCTAGTAAGACGCGCGATTATATATATAATAGCCACGAGTCTTAGCTTCAAAACTCTAATTGGTACTAGAAAAATCTGCCCAGATTGAGAAGAAATATATAATTCCGCGCTACCAGACACTTAAAGCCGGCTTAAAGACGTTCTCGTGCTCGTCTGCTTGCAAGTCTATTGCCCGCGCCTGTGTGCTCACTCCACTTCTTTCCTAGCATCCATCCATGATTTCTTTGGACTACCTCTTGTCTTACAGCCATCGACATTCAATATTTTTCAGCCTCTTCTCAATACATTGAATACTGCGGTGTTTAGTCGGCACAGACTGCAGTGTTTTGTGTTCTGTATCGACAGCGTGTGAAACGGGATTCATTACAAATAAACATAACAACATTATAAGTGATATAAACAGCATGCGCTCACAATGCAGTACCTAAACACCGCAGTAGGTTCACACATGCGCGTGCGCGTAACGGGATGGTGCAACGTGCACGGGTTGCAGTTAGGACAATTAGAGCAATGGCGACAGTGTGCGGTGATTACCGCGCGCACCCGCCGCGCACGAGATAAGCAGGCGCCGGCGACGAGGGTCTACTGACAGGTAGGTTGGACCGCTGTACAACACAAAAAACATCAGTGTGGAAGACTGCGGCACAGAATGCGTCACTGTCGTTGATTCTGTGGCATACGGAAAAACATTCTTCGGTATTGTAGTCGCCCCGCTTGCGGCCTCCGGGAAGCGTCGAGAGTGCTACTTAATTAGATGTCTTTTATAATATATATGAGTGTAGTGCCGCTTCTATTCAGATCTCAACACCAGGCGCTTCCCCCTCGGTGCGAGGCGTGTGTTTGTTTGTTTATCACACCGTCATTACGTTTAATTAGCGGTCGGCGTGTCCGCTGTAATCATCGCGTCTACAGCAGCGAGCCGTGCGCCGCGCAGGCGCACTCACACAGCTGCGCCCGCGACGACGCATACTGACCCCTTCAAGTCCTGCGTAAGGTGCAAAGTCGTGTGGCAACGCGGTGGGAAGCGATTGTTTAGCAGAAACAATGGCGCGAACTAGAGATCTCAGAAGAACGATCATTTGAATGCGAAATGCGGGAATAATTAGCAGCCAGCGTCGTTCTAATTGACACGTGTCAAATGTAGAAACGCACGCAGCCGCGCCTCAACCGCCACGT
The DNA here is from genome assembly GCA_963555695.1 of Dasypolia templi. NCBI lineage: Eukaryota > Metazoa > Arthropoda > Insecta > Lepidoptera > Noctuidae > Dasypolia > Dasypolia templi. Next base: position 1,341,481 of record OY743137.1, on the reverse strand, counting down.
AGCCACCACGTAGGCGCGACTCCGCCGGCCGGCTTAATTACCGGCAGCGTGACGTATGCGTCCGAAATATTGTTCGCGAGTAACTTTAATTGATAGCTAATGACAGTCGCGTCCAAATGCCAGCGATCAATAGACAAACACGACACGTGAGGGCTTCGTCCGGAATACACAAAGTATTGCAGTACACAGCTAGGAGTGGGCGCAGGCGAGCAGCACGCCGACTGTACGAGCGTCGCTGTGGACGCTGGGGTAGCTCGTCTGTGCTGTTGGCAACGAGGCGGTAATGTTTTTTATTACTAAGTTACTACATGTGTACATTACACATGTACACAGGGCAGGTTCGTGACGTACAACTATACACACTCTTGTGTCTGCGGGGGCGCGAGCTTGCAGCGTCGCGTCGTCCGGCGCCGGCGCAGCCATACACACGCAATATGTACAGCTCGCCGACTATCCCACGACTGTACAGCACCGTGACCACATCACAGAGTATGTTAAGAAGGCATACTACACGAGACGTCGCGGTAACAACCTCACACACACACTCACGGACGCGCTCGTACTTCACGTGTTATTGTTATCATGGACGTTGCTTCGTGACTGGTTGAGTGTCCATCGCAGCAGGTGTGTGTATAGTTGGCCATATCGTCGAGTGGCTGTTCTGCGGCTGGCTGCGGCGCGGCGGCGCCACTCGCGGCATCGGCTGCGCCGCGGGGTTGCGCGCGCGCCGCTCGGTGCGCTCCATGCAAATCGGCGCATACCTCATGCTGTCCACACGCGGCATGGAGCTGCTCCGAGTACCACGTACTTATGGTATTAAGGTCTTTACTATAATGACGCTGCTTATCACTGCAGGTTGATCCTTTGCTCATTAGCTGATGTCCACACACATTAAAATAACACACAAGTCCAACACATCTCTCATCACAATTCAATTCCATCAACCTACAAAGTGGACGATTTTGAAAAGATGACTGCAACCTGAGTGAGCTGATAGTGTCCAACTGTATGCCACACACGTGACACACTTGACACTACGCAACAGAGCAGTGACGTCACACTACGAGGCTGTTTGTATTGATAGCTGTGAGTCATTACTATTGTACCAGTGAATAGCTTTGCGTTGATAAACAACATCGGTTGAACTCAACCTTTGCGCCACAGAGCGGCGGCGGCGGCGCTGCGGTGGCTCGTGCGCATATCAGCGATATTGTCGAGGGCTGTCGAGCCCGTCGCGATACTGTAAAATGTAATACGCACATAAATCAAAATGTGTTGAAAACAGTTGCGTGCGCGCTATTCCCTCTCTCCTCCCCCTACTGCAGCCTCACCCGCCTGTCCTTCCGACGGTGCTCAAACGCGGTGTGCGTTTGTGTGAACACAAAGACAAGCACCGTAGGTTCACTTGTAGCAAGAGCTATTAGAATCCACTGCATCGCTTCGTTAGATGTCTGCGCATGGAGCGCCGTGTCAGGTGTGTCAGCTTGGTTTATATTGTTGTAGTGGAGCTCTGCACAACTGCACAAGTGCACCTCGATAAGTCGTAGGACCCGAGCGAGTGGTGCTTGCGAGCGAGCCCTCGGCTCGCCATATCGCAAGACTTTTACCACATTAATGGCGCAACGAGTGCACCACGCAGTCTGCAATGCTATGCTATAATAATACAGCTGCCCAATCTAAGTATATGCATAGAATACTCCCGCTTGTGAACGTGATGGTGTGGAACTTCTTGCACGATGACGTCTAACTGGAACCCACTCGTAATCTATTGAGCGCTATGAGATATTTTTGATAGAAACGTAAAATGGATAATTATGACGAAACATGAGGGTTTCTAATTAAATTATTATAAAATTACACGTTAGATCATTATTAGACTAGATTCTTAGTCTCATAATTTTCTAACTTGATTTAATTTTTACTATTTCTATAAGATTCAAGTTCATATCATTCTAGAGGAGAAAGGGGAACCGAAATCTCATCAGAAATCTTATCAGACACACTGGCTAATTCCACGGAATACCATGAATGTTTACTAAGTAGGTACGATGTTTTTAGAAGAGTGAGGTACCACAGGACCCTTCTAGACAAGTTGTCACTCAACACGGAATGTAATAGAAGAGCAGCGGCGCAGGCGCAGACAGACTCACCAGCTGTAAGTGATCGTAATGAGCGGCGGTCGCCGGTTCGGATCCCAGGCCGTGCAAGCGCCGGCGGTTCCCACGCCAGTATTAAATCAAATGACCAACAAATTGGAAGTTCTGGGAAGCAGCGCCCGCGCACCGCCGGACTCTGTGACTACACATCACACACGAACAAGACGATCGTGTCGCTGCACTAAACTGTGTTCAGTTAGGAGCAATCTTATTAGTAAACTCTGATTTTAGATGGGCAATAAAGATAAATAATTAATTTTTAGCTTCATGGAACATCTCTGGAATCCGTGACAGTCGCATTACGATCTAACAAATAAAAGTAATACGGTAACGAGTCGGTGCAATGTTGCGAAACCCGAACGCGCCCGCGGTCACTGTCACAAGCGATCTAAAACTAAAATGAAACGGTTTGTTAAAGTTTTTGTATGCGTTGTGCGGAACAGCGGCGCGGTTCGAAAGTGAAATCGTGTGTCAAAGCGGGGCGCATCACAAAAATGGCCACTTGATTGGGTTTTTACGGGTGGATTGGCGAGACCGCTAGGAATTCGATGCCGAGATGCAGAAGGGCGAGCGGGGCCAGCGGGGCGAGGGGTTCGTGGGGGACTTCGGCACAATTTAAAATTCAGATAAGCGGAATAAACACTCGCCCCCGGAATGCGCGGTCGTTGCCGACACAGCGCACAGCACGCATCGCTACTCGCAGTTCACTAGAGTGCCGAGTGCGACCTCCCGGCAAACTCACTCCTCACTGCTGACTTGTGAACCGAAAAACTAATCGATAACACTTTTGTAAAATGTGAGCAGTTTGAATTTGAAAATAGTACAAAAACCTGTTTACCGTGTTGACTGCACTTCACAGGTTTTAACAAGATAAGGTTCAAGAACCAATAACTCGATGAAACATCACATTAGCACTACGACAGTTGCCACCGCAAGCAGAGCAACTCTATAAGGAGTGACAACAACAGCCTATATGAGGCTTCTCACAAACCACGTTGCAGTGTTCTACGCCAAAATTCACGTAGCGTAAACATAGTAGCTCGAGGATTCCCTAATAGCGTTAGTTTACACTTGCGTAGTATTATAATAGTGTATAATAAAACACAAAGTGTACTTACTAGTCGGATACCAAGTGAAATGAACTCGTAAAATATAATGAGTCGTGAGCAAATTTGGCGGCGCGTCTGATGTCCGCACTGAGTGCCCGCGCCACGCGGCGGGGTACACGGCGAAGGTCACGATGTAGAACATGGTACTACTGCATCACAAGTGTGGCGTGGTCACTGAGACGTTGGTTGCCGCCGTGGAGCACGTAGAGGCGTCGCGTTGGCTTCGAGCAGCACTAGTGAGTGTGCGCAGATCAAATCCAACGTTACCAAAGGTACTGGTACTCAATACTCAATACTCAATATCTTTATTGCTTTACCATAATAACTAACTAATAACTATATAATTGAGACAATTATGGATCCTGTAAGGCACAGCAAAAGTTTAGGAGAGAGGAAGCCCTGTTTCTGGAGACAATCAAGTAGTATTCATTAGAGCAAATTTTACGTATAATATAAATAAAGTCAGGAGATCGCGAATAAGATAATGACATTTCGCTTAACCATTATTTTGTACTTTATCTGCAAAATGTACTTCAATATTTTAGATTATTTTTAAATACCTGTACATGTATTATATCCTGTTTATTAACTTATTTATATTGTTTTCTTTGAATAGTTGTTATGGCTATTTTATTTTATTATTATTCTATGATTATAAAATTTATTATTAATTGCAATATTATGTTTTTTTAATTATTATTATTATCTTATTTATTCATTGTTACCCTATCACTAATTTATGTTAAACATTCCTATAGATTGCGCGATTATCATAAATTACTGTTATCAGTTATGTATTCTTATATTACTTTTTATTATATTAGTAATTTCCTTAACGTAATTATATACCTTTTTTTCTATTATTTATGTTTTTCATTTAAATATTCGTCTACGGAATAATAGCATTTGTTTATTAGTAATTTTTTTAAGTTTTGTTATAAATATATTAATCTTTTCTTCTTTCTTTACTATGTCTGGTAGTTTGTTGTATATTTTTATAGACATTACGTAGGGACTTGTAGAATGCATTTTAAGCTTGGAGGTTGGTATGTTAAGCCTAGATCCGTGTCTTAGTGTGTACTGTGATTGGATGTCTTCGCGTTTTGTGTATAACTCTTGATGCTTACGGACAAATTTTCATATTTCTGGAATGTAAATACTGGGGAGGGTTAAAATATTACGCACCGTACCTACGCATGGAGCCGTGCGCACGTCAGACAACAACGGTTGCGATACTTCCAATCATAGAATAAAGAGTCATGCTTAGATAGAAGATGGTATCAAAAATTCAGCAGTCTGCTAATTTAATAACAAAAACTGCTAACTCCGTTCAGTGATTGTAACGTGGCCCTTAGACCGAAAGTAATTGAATGAAGGGACAGCTGTTGTAAGTGTTGTACTCACCGACTATAAGAGGTTATCTTACAAAAGTATAAATCTAAACGGAAAACAACAATTGTCTGTGCTGTCAACAATGCATTTAGGTAGGATACAGACAGATGATACGATAAGAACTAAAACGATTAAAACAATTGACTCGACGAGGGCAGAACTGTGAGGATGAGAACACGAAGAGTGGCGAGTGTGGCAGCAGCACGACACCGCCACAGACACTAGCACGTTGACAGTTACACATGGAACTCGCACAGGTTAAAGTCAGATGAAATGATCGACAGTGCTAACACTCAGTACTTTTATAACATAACTGCTTATTTATTCAATTTTATGATTTTATGTGTCTACTTGAATTGACCGATAACTTGTATTGTGTGGAGCAAACTGTTAATATAATTTGGTTATTAATAAATAAAGCAAATGAGCCGTCACCAGCTCCTACAGCCCCTAGTGAATATTGTGACACGCGCGTGCGCCGGCAGAGCTAAGTAGCGCAGTTAGCGATCGCGATACTGAGCAACGCCAATTATGCTCGCAACACGTTACACTAAGGATTATTATGATAATTCATTAAATTATAATCGGCCGACGTCTAGACGAAATTCGTTATTTGCTTACCGTCTGTGACAGTGAAGTAAGTTAAAGATAACATACGAGTACATAGAATGTTTGCTCGCTCCGCGCTCGACGCTGCTGTAAATCTCGTCGTTTTCCTGCGATTAGTTTATGGCGTCCGCCGATTTACAATTATATTATATTAACTTCATCAGGTACAAGCTGTGGATTAGCATGTGTCGAGTCCAAAATACGTGTAAGACTACTCGTGCGCCGGCAGCGTATTCGGAGCGGAACCGCGGCCACAATGTGAGCTCATTACCGCGCGCCGGATAATTGAAAATGGCGAGCTCATTATAATATTTAGACAATTATTCATAGACGTAATTTATTCCCAGTACACTGCTTAGATGTCGGCTAATTACCACGGCGCGCATGCGCGGGTCAGTTATAATGAATTCCCTGAGTTTGGGTACATGAGCGCATCGAGAGTCACGGTACCAAGCGGTGCGACGTTCTGAAGACTGACTCAAACGAGAGAGATCCGGCTCTGGGACACATCAACACCTGTTTTGATATTCTTGGAGGATTGCTCTAGTAATGAATTCTTGGAAACATAATTTTTAAGACTTGTTCAAATTTTTAGGGATATAATCTACTTTTACAATATTTGTAAATATGAGCACCATGTATCTATCACATAATTAACTTACTAGCCATTGCTTCAAATATAATTATTTTTACCTATTGTGGTATAGTAATTTTATTATAAGTGCATCGTCTTCACATATCACCTATAATTAAATAGTTAGTACAAAATATTGTAAAACGTTTTATAAGAATAACGATGGAGGTTCGTGCCCATTGTTGTCCATACGAAACTACCTTTTGGGAGCGGCAACTATAATCAGTACCATTTTTTGCAAATGTTGACGTATTCAAGTGCCATGTATGTGCCTATTTGAAATAAATGATTTGACTTTGACTTAAAGCTACCGTGTATTAATAATCACCTAAAAATAATTACAAAAATGTAAGCTATGACGTCACAGCACCTGACAGGCTGTAGGATTTGGGCGAAGTGTTTTGCATGACATTATGCTAATAGGAGTGATGTGGCTTCCGCGGTAAGCCAGGGCTGAGCCTGCACTGCACTGTATGATTCATCGCCTTCCATCATTAATTAATACAACAACTTTGTTAATATTAAAAAGGACAGCAGGCATAGCGGTTCTAGCTACACCAACTATTAAGTGTTTCATAATATTTGAAAGAGCAGATAAAAGTGAATATGTTCGATTGCGGGACTAGCCTCCACACTGTACACTGTACACTGTTGCCCTCTGGCCTTTATTGTTGTCTACTACTTTTTGAAAAATCTCTTAGAGGATGATGATATGAAGATTTTTTTTTTTTTTTTTTAATAATATATTAAAAAGAACCAGGTTCTTAATAATTGATTACAATCTAGCATACACGACTAATAAGCAATTTTATTCTAACTTAATTTGTTACGTGATCATTATTTTAAAACTTAGAAAAGTGCTGATTGTACTTTACACAAGACGTTCCACTTTCTTAGAGTCTGTTCATGTGTTATTATGTGTGTCATTGTCACTATTATTTCTACATGTTACACTACCTCAGCAAACTTTTGGATTATGTTGGGGACGGGTTCCATTTTAAGGTTGCGATGGAGGTCGTCATTTCTTACATACCAGGGCGCATTTACAATACTCCTGAGTACCTTATTCTGGAATGTTTGTATAATTTTGATGTTGGTCGGCTTAGTACAGCCCCACAGTTGGATGCCATATGTCCATATTGGCATAAGAATATGCTTATATACTAAAATTTTGTTATGTATCGATAGGCAGGAACCCCGTCCAATCAACCATGTTTTTTTTTTATGAAGAATAGTGATTAGAAAACTGAAAATCGTCAAAGCCAGTACTTGGCTGAACAAGCTTATCACCGGTGAGACACCTTTCAAGCCGCTCGCATCAGCGTACCGCCGTAAAGCAGACTTATTGAAGGCGCTGACCGCTCAGCCGCTGCAGTGCTGACTGACTGCCGCTCTAATTAGCGTCTTATCGCACGCAGCGCTGAACGGCAATCGGCGCTTCAGCACACACTGTATCAGTGTTCATTGAATGTTGCAATAACTAGCCAGCGAGTTCCACACTCCCTCTGCAGCGCCAGCCACAATCCGCGGTACATCCTACGAGTATAAGTAGTTTTCCGCTACAGTTAAGAACATCTAGAGTTCAGCAAGAAATTAACACCGCTTTTAGTCTATGAGAAAAACCAAGTAACTAATAAGGACATGGCTCTAAGTCTAAGGATGCACACACATACGCACACACACATTCTGCACATTCTGCAATGGTGTGCAAATGACAACAACTTATTATCATATGTTGGAATCTTTCATTTTAAACAAAATTGATGAAAAGGCACAGCTTGAGATGGAATAGAACTTCATATCAATAAGTACGGCGTATTTTTATACCACTCTTTCTCAACGTTGAGTATTATTTCAAAGCTAATTAAATCTAATTGTAACAACTCAGAAGTCTGCCTGCGCCTATGTTTACGACAACGTAAGTATAGCATCAGTCCGGTCACGGCGACCGTCCGAAAGAGTTACTGGGCCGTCGAATTCGTCGGTGATATACGAGTTGTGACCGGCCGCCGGCCGGCGCGGCGTCCCTCGGGTGACGTAACCTACAGAGGGACAGCGCTAAGAGCATGTTTATGACAGCCGTCCGGCACGGTGAGTCCCGTTAGTGACGAAGCCGGACACATGCCAGAGACGCGAACGACAAAACTGTTGCAACTAATGGTTGCAGACGCAACATTGCGCCTTGCGTGTGTCGCCGAAATATATCACAACCTTCTGATCGAAATGTATCCGTGGCACTCTCGAATGAAAACATTTGTTTCCAAGGAGCTTACATGGGCTATTTTAACAAAAAGAAAAACACAAGCGGCATGCGTCTGGCGTTGTTTGTTTACCTGTGGGCGGCAGCCGGGAGCCGGCACATACCGTCGGGATCTGTCGCTGCTCATTGCAAGTGTCACGCGACGACACCCACGAGATGGATGCGGCAAATTGAGACCCCTTCCCCTCACATACCGGCGACTTGAGCTTTACTACAAATCAAGGATATCCTTCCACCGCCCTTGACTGCGCTGCCCGCAACGAGTGACGCGACACGCCAGCAGGAAACATACTCGACACCGCATTATATTTATTTTCATTCTGTGCCTTATTATGGACATGACCCTATTGTTATAACGCGATTGGTAGCAGCCGGTGCGTATTACAATAATTCAAAAGTAATTTGTACGAAACAATATGACTGCAGTTGATCGAACGTATTTCCATGCGTGGATGTTAACGACATTGGTTTGTTACGTGCCTTTGCCACGAAATATCTCGAGTATAAAAATGTAGCGCACCGTGATCGGATCACGTCCACTCATTAAACTCAATCCGCGGGAGAGGAGGAGAAATGAGAGAGTGGAGGGGAGCGGGGTCAGGGGGAACGCTCAGGCACGTAAAGTGAAACTGCACAAAACAAAAGTAGTGAAGGTAGACTTTGAAAACGGCATCCATGATAATGAAACGGTTAGCAGTATGACGTCGCTGTATTCAATGAATAGTCAAGTACAGCCGAGGAACAGTCTCCAGCTACCTATAATTACTACCTGAGCTGCCCACAAGTCCACACATACACACCGAGAGCGCAGAAGGCCTCGCACAATCATAACGTTTAAAAGTGACGGGTGAATCTTGGAAATGTTGAACCTGGAGTGTATTGTTTTAGTGTTGATATTCTCTTTAGTGAGTGAGTTTTCTGTGGCTCGTGGTAATGTGCAGCGACCTTGACTCGCGCGGCGCGCACGGCGCACGCGGCGCGTGCAGGTGCACGCGGGCACGCGTCTCAAATATCAACAAATGTCACTCACCCTCGATATCGGTCCCGTTACTCCGACCACTTAATTGCACACACTTCGCTATCTATTACGCAACTCGTTTGTTGAATGCGAGATACACTTTATGTCTCAAGCTACTGACGCGAGGACGCCAGGACGGCGGCAACTTGTCCACGTCGCGACTGATCGTACTTTATTGCCGGGTGTCGGCAGATAGTCCGCGCTCAATACACCTGAGTCAGTTGAGCGACTTGCGCCAGTCACTTGCCTGATGATCTCGGTTCTCGTTTAATAAATATAATAACAGGGAAGTCATGTAGACAACGCAAGATGCTGATTAAACCCCTTCGAATTGAAGTTGTCAATGCTATGTCGTCCCTCCTTATACCGCAACCAGGTTATCATTCTGCATTGATTAACATCTTATCCTGGATAAAGTCGGGATCAGGATGTTCTCGAGTGGGAATGATCCTGGAGTTCGATTGAATAAATTTCTATCAACGTTCAGGAATTTGAACAAAATGGGCATGTAGTACTTATAACGCTAGTAAGCAGCTAGTAATATTCGTACTGTCATCTCCAAGGAATGTATCGGCTCATGTGATAGTGCGTCTGAATGCGCACGCGCATGGCGGGCGTGTGGGAGCGGCGCTTCATTTGAATGTAAGTATTCTAATGAAGGGCATTACATGCCAGCTGATTGATTCCCGCAAACGAAACTTATTGCCTGCAGCTTGCTGCCAAAGTTACCCACACCGGCCCATTGTAACCATTGTGAGGCAGCGGCACCCGCGCAGGGCTAGCACTCCGCGCTGTGCTCAAACGATGATCAAACTGCAATCAGTGGGCCGAGGTAACAGCGTCCATTAATTTTGTTGTTTCTATCTTTCGGAGCTCGTTCATTTATCACAGTTTCACGGCAGATATAATCTGCGAGTGATCCGGATCGATCTCACGCACCGAGCCATTCAATTTAGATAACATTGCAGCGGAACTGCGAGCGATAGTCGAGCTCTCTATGCATTATTATACATTCCATAAAAAGATGGCGACGACAACACGTTCTTTGTAACCGCGATCGTGAGATTAATCATAAAGAACAGTTTAATATTTGTTGCCATCGCTAAGTAATTGGAAGAACACGAGTTCATTGTGAAAACTTATTGTCAAAAAAAAAGTACATAATTGCCAAGTATCGAGTGGTTCATGTTGAGTGATCTCCTAAAGCGCTTGGTCCGCTTAGCAGCGCGATGAATGCGCTGCGTGACGGGAGCGGCTAGCGGGACCCTAACGTCCGCGCAGGTGCCGGTAACGGGACCTCGCGAAAGGTCACCCTCCCCCGCCCCGCCACCCTCGCCCCGCGCCCTTCATGCATAATGTTATGTGGATCAAGTATAATCCACTCGGCGCGCGACCCCGCGACTCTAGCGAACTATATACAGGTACTTAAAGTTTGACAAGTGTCCGAGTGCCCCGACTCCTCACTTTAAAACACATTACGTGTCGCGAGCGCCCACGGCGGCCGGCTCGCACTTGGTTCGATGCATTTTTAAAGAGATTCGCGTGAAAGTTCTCCTCGTTTATTGAGTTTTAAAAAACGCTCCCTGTTTTTTAGCGCACATTGCATAATGAGGGGATTATTAAAACATGCGACGGGCGCTGCGCCCGACCATTCAGGCGGTGCTTTCATTTACGACACTCATTGTGTAGCGACGGGGCGACGCGACGCGACGGTGCGACGGACGCTGGACGGACAACGGCGCACACTACCGTTTCTGCTATTTTTATTTTTTCATTGTTTTATTGTATTTTTTAACGCTTCCTTCGACACTCGAGCAATAAATTAGAAAGTCGCGGCGTCTTTTGTCACAAACCGAATGATTTTTTACAATGATCGCTTTCTCCGACACGACGAATGTAATTGCTTTAAAATTTCCCTAATTTGTAAAAAATATAATAACGTTTACTTAAGAAGAAGCAAAAATTTTAAAATAACTGTAAAATGTGTATTGGAAGACCCAGCGGCGGGCGTTAAGGCCAGGTCAGTTTGCTGTCGTAACAATGAATTGTTTATAACATAACTTATTACAGTCTGTTATGATTTTATGAAGTTAGTTGTTAAGAAAACAAATATTTAGCGCCATCGTTCTGATTGTGGATATGGTCCAACCAGTGTGTTCACGAACACGCTAGCAGGAGGTCGGCGGCGATGAGCTGACCGGTCAGGAGTCAGGACAACCTGGCGGCTGTGTGACTGTGTCCGTCTGGCCGAGACGCGCAGAGGAGACGCGGCGTGCAGCAACAGCAATATATTACTAATGAGTAATGGGAATCACCAGGGTCCATGCCGTCGGGTGCAGCGATGAATGGTGCGCGCGCGCCGCTCAGTCGGTGAATGACACCCATGGCCTAGACCAGTCTAGGGCACATACATTATTCACCCCGCGATTAGCGCTAAAACTCTAAATGTCAGGTGAATTCCCCGAGGGGTGTGGGGGGTGTGTAACGGTACCTGTACCGCTGGGGTTGCGCGACCTTTACAGCCGTGTGCGCAGGCGCATGTGTGCGTGTGCCTGTAACGGGCCACGTCCACTGTGTGAACTTGACCTTCTGTCATACTTACAGTGATGATCTGCTACCTACAAGCGACGCAGAGATGGTCACTGCATTAAGTCTCGTACACACTGGCGCGACGCCACAGCGCGACACAAAGGCACTGTGTGTCGCGTGACGAGCGGTGCCTTTGTGTCGCACTGCGGCGTCGCGCCTGTTTGCGGGAGCCTTTACTGTACTTATTGTAACAAAGGAGTCGTATCGACGTTTGCACGTATTATAATTTGGAAACGACTATTATTTGTCTGTCCATCAGTTTCCATATGATGTATGCAGTGCAGTGCAGGTGCACGCATTGTAGGCTTATAAAGACCGTCTCCCAAAATGTGATCGGGTGCAGACTGTTGTTGTATTGATACCGGTTGTTTTTCACTCCCACGTCACGCTTTGAATGTACCTAAACGTCAATTTAACATAATATATTAATTTAATATCTCTGGTGCGCTTCTAGTCACATCTAAGTTATCATGATCATAGTCCACTCATAAGGCCGCAGATCCGGCGACTGATAACTTTTTACTTCGCGTCAACCTGACGTTATCGCGCACATCGGGTGACGTCATCGCCGCTCTCTCAACATCCAAGCTCATAAAAAGCACGGTTTTTGTGTACTTCAAGACAAACAATGTTCGAATGAATCTCGCATTGCTAACTATATGCAAATCATGTAATTAGCCGCGCTTACAATAATGTGCATAATGAACTAACAAACGTGCTCTTAGTTCAAATCTCACAGCGGCTCAATGTCACGGTCGATGTTCCAATAGACGGCTGGAACAAGCCCGCATATACAGTGCCCGCGCTATCGCACCGTGTGTTTTCATACTCTGAGTAACGAACAATGCAAAAAAAGCTGGCCGTATTATCAAAGTGAATTTATTACAATAGTAGTGACACTCTTTTCCATCGACTAACTAATGGAATTTGTATACAGATGAACGTGCTCCTTGCAAATAAGTCGTCCACCGTGTGGTCGTAGCTTCCACCGAAGGTTTTTCGGGTTCATCGATCACGTCTGTCGGGCGGACAATTTTGTTAGTTTCTCAGAAATTTTGAATGCGGGAATATTGTAATGGTATAATTTACGAGCGCACGCAGATCGTAGATTACAACGCGTCTAAGAGGCGGCGCGCACGACACGACGCACGACGAAATAAAAAAATCGCGGAACTGCAAGCTGATGTGAGCTTTAACAGCCTGCATAGAAGGTCGGGTCTGCCGCGGGAGCGCCGCTCACAAAGGATTTGCATACGTTAATTTCGCGGAGATTTTCTGCTAGAAAGCTTTTTGTGTGACTTTCCGAAGAGGTATCTCTCACGGCACACGGCCCACGGGGCACACAATGCACTGACTACCTGTGGACAACACAGAACGCTCCGGTCTCCGGACCCTTGCAAATAGATAATAGCGTATTACTTTTTGATAAATATCCATATTCAAAACTTCCACGGTGCGGTAGCTGATTTTGGGTGATATATCGTAAAAGTATCGCTTTTGTTGACCGCTCGGTTTTAGCCGAACATAGGAGTGTGCTAAGGACTTAACATGTGCCTGTAGGTACTCAGAGCCCTCAGACTCGTCACTTGACATTAGGGCGCGGAGTACAGTTGGACGGTAAGGTCAACACGCGCCGCGCGCGTATTAATAGCGCACCCCGTTACTATATCATACACTTTATTATGAGTGTAGCACACTCGTTATCATAGCTCAAACGTTTTTGTATCGTACACGATATTTTAGCGCACAACTTGCTGGTGTGAGCTCGTGTCGCGTGAGAGACAACCGCTCGAGCGCCGCAACAGCGATGACAGGCAGCTGATGACTTTATAATTTAATGTCTGCGCATTTGCGATTGAAAAATATATATATTCGTTATCACAAAAAAAAAGTTTTCATTCCATCAAACTTGAAACTTCTTCATAGTCGCACATACAGACAGAAACATGGAAAAGATTCGAAAGAAACTAAGATATTATGCCAAGGTGCCTACGTGAACGGCAAGAAACTATTTTATAACATTAATAAAAGCCAAAGCGTTTCTTAATAATAGGCCATTTAGTCAAAATAAACAATTTCGCCGTGTGTGCAGTCCGGATCCGTGTTGTAACGCAAATAGTTTCTGGGCTGCATCCCGCGTTGCCTCACAATCACAACAGTTCTGTCACTCAACACATTCTAACTCTTTCACATTTTAGTTGCACAAGAAGCGTGTTTAATAACTGCAACTGTTTAGAAACCAATGACACAAATGAAGAAACTCCGTCCAATAAAATTAACAAAGTAAAATAGTTTGGACCTGAGCATCATGTGATTCTTGAAAAGTAAATTATGATACGTGTGACTGCTAAACGCCGTGCATTATTAGACTCAACGAAGAAAAAAATATTAATGATCTTTTAGATTGATTGGGCAACAAATTCAACGTTACGTTTTTGGCCATTTCTCTTCTGGCTTCGGGAACAACGTCACAGCTCTCATTTTCATTTAATTCACTTCCTGATTGGTTCATATTAAAATCACAGTGTTAAAACTGAAAATATATAAATATCCGCACGAGCAACAAACTGGTTTAAGATTACAAACTCAAAACCAAACCTAGAAGTGGTCCTTTTTTGTACTTAGTGGCACTTTCTCTACAGCATGAAACTGTTATAAGGCGAAATATTAAGCCCCTCTTTTGACATTTGTGGGCTGTGTATCTGTAATTTTTAAGTGTCAAAGAACATTTAAAAGTATATTTTTACGCACGGTATAAAAATGGACTAATAAAGTCACAGGAAAGCGTTATTTAAGTGCGGGTTTAGGTCACACAGTGCTATAAAAAGCACTAAATGTCTCTGTAGCAGGAAGGCATATCATGCGACTTGCGAAGGGACCAGCTAGTAGGTACATTCTCTACATTGCCCTAATTGTTTTTTGCACAAACTTGTCCTATCTGGTCAGTGGTCAACCAGGTAGGAGCGAAGTCGTATCTACAAGCTTTTAAAGTTTTTAATTTTATCTTTCAAAAAGGTTTCATAGAGCACAAACAACACACTTGTGAGCATACTGTAACTTGTGAGCATAATGTAACTTGTTAAGTCTGCAGCCATCGAATATGCGGTAAAAACTATACCTACAGACGACGGTCAACACATTAGCAGTTTGAACCAGGCGCCTTAAACCAGTGCTGTGCTATGTTTTTTTATGGTGGATATCAAACGCCTCCATATCAACGTAGCGTGGCACATCTCTGGTGGAGAAGCAGCGAAAGGTGCACTCAGAAACGTGAGCTGTTTGTGCAGATGATGCACCAGATAGACGTTATATATATACAATCTTTTATTTAAGCTTCAAATACTTATACGTTTTTGGAAAGGTTGAAAAACTATAATTATCTAGATACAAGCAATGTAAATGTAACTAGTAAAGAGAGGATAATATAGAGTAGTGACGTCAGAGCTGGGAAGACACGCACAGCGCCCGCGCAGCGCACGTAGCGCGCCTCGTTAATATCGCCATTAGCATCCGAGCATTGTGGCCGATAGATCCTAATGCACGTTTTGCAATAAATCTCAACTATAAAAAATCGTATTCACGTCTCACCGGCGCGGGCGTCTACAAAAACTAATGGAAATAGAAAGAAATATGCAAGCGATTGTTCGACAGTCGAGCTGAGGGAAAAAATACAGGCAGATGCGCGCGCGCAGGTAGACGACGACGCATGCAAATACGAGGACCAATGTAGTTTTATGCGTTATGTGGAATTATTATTGATTCTTAACCGCTTACAATAGTTTGGTATGGTCTACATGTGCCGACTGTCGGCAGAGGCAGCGCTATGCCACAGGCATCCGTAGGTACCTACAGTCGCGTCCAAATCGAGGAGCTGAAGAAGGAGTTTTCCGTTCTCCAGCTGTGAAGCCGTACACGGCTCATGCAAATGAACGATTAATTAGTAATCAACGAGTAGGCTCCGCGCACACTGCGCGTGCGCGATCGCTACTGACAGGGGAACAGAAGGGACTGTTTAGCAGAGTGAAGTACTACGAAGTAACGCTACTAGTGAAATACTAGCCATCGACTGGTAAAGAATGACAGTGTTACATAAATAAACAAACAATAAAAGATGGAAGTCGATTTTCTCAACAAACTGTTTCGAATTTGACGCGTCGCGGAATCGCGTTCATACTTGTATCGAAGCATTTATTGTAAAAAAAAGAGTTAATATTAAATGTTGGTAGATCTATGTCCAATAACTCCCTAAACTCTTTTTGAAATCTTACCTACATACTTAACTACAACCAAACAACATGATACAGCAGGAGCACGCAACGTTAACTAAGAGTACCTACATTTAGGCAAATAATATCATTAAGATATTATTTGATACTTTTGATCTCGCCAGTTACACTAAGCACATACAGCGTCGGACACAACTCCTGCGGCAGGCGTGTGGCCGCGCCCTAGCGGCGGGCACTTGGCAGGTTATCATTCGCGGAGTATTTACATATTACCTTTGCAGTCACAAATATGCTGCTAAAAGCTAGTGGCGCGTCTTCAGACAACGGTAAAACGCCTTATAAGAGACTAACTGTTGTTGTCGTGTGCACACGGAATTACCTTATGTTATATATGTATATGTATAAAAATAAGCGTCCACCTTCACACTAATTGTTTAACATTTTCAATTGTTAAGATATCTCACAGTGAACTGACAGTTGTAAGTACGCGTGAACTAGACGAACAAAATAGTACCAGACACAACCAGGCATAACAAACAGAATGTAGTTTTTAAAGGATTTGAGGGGTATGTTTGATCCATGTTTATTTAAATGAATTGGATAACACATGGACGAGTTGTATAACAATGAATACTAAGCAAAATTTAGTGCGTGAGTTGTGCATCGTGTATCAGAAGGCAATTGATATGCGCGTGCGCAGGCGACGCTGCGACGCAATGATCGCGCGACATATTGACGAATAGATGGTGCAGTGTCGCTCACTTGTAGCATCTAGTGTAACCACAAGTGCAGCTCATTAGCACGGGAACTGCTCCGTGCACGAACTCAGGGCACGGCGCGGCGGCGCAGCTCGAAGCGCAAGAACGAAGCACGCTTGAACGAACTAGCTTACTATTGTAATGAGAGAAAAGGTCATGCGCACATGTCATCATATTATTATTAGCCATCTGTCTCAGAAAGAAGGGTAATGTTTGTTTTCGATTGGCTAGTAACATCAATATTGCCACAATAACTCACTTCAAATGTTAATAAAACATTAAATAAATTTCAGCAGTACGTTTACTGTCTGTTTAATGTTTGAACAGCGCATCATGTATGACAGTCAGCTACGTCTAGAGGTGATTGATCTAAATACTACATTCAAATACATTGGTATTCGCTTTTCACACGTCTCCCTCGACTAATGTGAGCGCCGCGGCGAGCATGCTAAGCGGAGCAGCGTGCAATATTACAATATTATATATGTGCGGAGCATTTTAGGAAAATTGTAAATAAGGCTCACTTGTTTACTCAAGGAGCTACGTTACTTGGAGTACATACTGAAAAAGTGTAGTGTGAAGTAGGACTAGTGTCTAGGATGGTGGCGATCACAGGGTCCTCTGCGCCGGCGCAGGCATCGATATGGTCACGGAGCCGTGGAAGGCTGGCGGCGCCTGCGAGCGACACCTAATGACGGACAACTAATAGGGAGAGCGTGAGACTGACACCGCGTTTTTACCCTCATTCACTCAGTCAGTAAAAACTATGTCGTTGTACAGACGGTCATCGGCACAGTGCAACAACGCTAATTAATAACTAGAGATGTAATTAGTAAAGATTTGAAAGAGAAGCAAGAATACACGCGTTTGCCTTTATTGTAACGGTTACTTAATAACTTCAACGTATCTATATCTAATGCAACTTTAACATCGCACTCTGTGCACTGACGCCATTCACCCATTCCTTAATTATAGTTGTCAGTAAGTATATCGATAGTTGTCAGTAAGTATATCGATAGTCGTGCTCATCGTGATCTGTGAACGATAAGTCTATTGTGAATAGTTCTTCGGTGACGTCAATTTCTTGCTAAGGTAGAATGTGTAGGGGTCCATTGAAATGAGCATTGTTTATTTTATGCGTGCTCTATTTCCTATTAATATTTTTGTTTTCAATGAATTAGATGCGTAACCCTAGCCATCACGTCTGTAAAGATTTTCCTATTAGGGAATTTCAAGCGGCCCTGATATAAGTGAACGAGTCCGCCACTAGTGTCGCTATGCAGAATACAGCAACAGAAGTGACGAAAAAGATATTTAAAAAAATTGGCATTCATGGGGCCTGCCGACAGAAGTGAAAACCACAAAATGTACACAGGCCACTGCGCGTCGCCATCCTGGCGCAACACGTCACTTTAACACAAAACAGCGAGATCAGAATGAGTTGTCTCTAATTTCTTGCCGGCTCTTCTCC
This sequence comes from Dasypolia templi, assembly GCA_963555695.1. Taxonomy (NCBI): domain Eukaryota; kingdom Metazoa; phylum Arthropoda; class Insecta; order Lepidoptera; family Noctuidae; genus Dasypolia; species Dasypolia templi. The sequence continues at coordinate 1,323,259 of OY743137.1, read as the reverse complement.
ATACGAAATGACTAATCGGAACCTGCGTGCATCTAGCTTCTGACGTTCCTATGTGCTCATGTAAGTTTATGTGAAAAGAAAATACGTTTATTTGATGATTTGATTAGCATCTCGGTGACACTAACCCTAAAGTTTTGCCCCTACTAAGAATCGCTCAACGCGGCTAAAGAACGGAAATAAGTTTTTTTTTAAAGTATTGTTTCATTAAAGTCTTCGTGATTTTCATAAATGGAGCAGTAGGTACGTACTGTGAAGGCCGTTACGTAACAAATAATATTAAAATAAGGTGCAGCAGCGCGTCTAACCGCGGCTACATTATGCTTATTATAATTATTCATGTAACACAAGCAATATTATGCTAATCACGTACTTAATGCTATAGAAGCAATTAAGAAGCGCGTTAACCTCTGGTGTAGAGCACCGCAGCGCTACAGACGCACGCAGCCATTGACGACGCCGTCAATGAGTCGCTCAGGGGTGTGCCGCATACGGAGAACGCCGGGGGATGAACAACACGAAATACCTAACAAGGGTAGATAGATTCCTTTAAAACCGCTCTGGACACAGATGGGATATGAACCATGGAACGTACAGTCTATACCTATCTAAAGACTGGGATCCCTTTTGAGATTCATCTTTAACGAGAACCGACGTTTAGCAGTCATTATTGAAAGAAAAACTATTGCAAGATATAGTTAGCATATTCCGAACTCTAACTATATAATTGTTATTGGCAGCCCTAACCATGAAGCGACTGCCGAAACCTTGTAGTTCATAATATGCATGTATGCAGCATTATAGTAATTTATTTAGCTTACAAGTTTCGTTCATGATATTAACATGGGACGGATTACAGACGTAAGATAACGTTGCCTTATCTAGCATGCACTTGCTAGGAACATTGTTGCGTGTCATAACTTTGTTATAAGGAAATAAATGAACAATTATTTTCCTGGGACGACTTTTACGACTCGTAGCGTTTTCTTATAATTAGATTGGAACTTGAATGACAGTTTCATAGCCACATCTCGACCGCTTTTGAACACTTTGTACCACTCATAAGTACGTGTTTTTGATAAAGTCGATTCACCGTAAGCCGTCTGTAACATTTTCAGTGACTCCGAACGGAACATTCCATTGGCGATGCAAAATTTAAGACAAACTCTTTGTTCGATATTTTTGTCCATTATGAAATTCGCAATTCACAGTAGACATGATCGAATTATATACAGCACTGTAATTAATCTAAATAACGGATGCAACTCAAACTCCGCGCCAAAATGGAAAGCATTTGTGCCAATCTAACAATAAGAAAAAAATGCTTTAGAACCATAAACAAATCAACCAGACAGAATGCATTACACTTACAGTATCTGTATCATGTGCGTCGCAGTGCGTAAGCGCGGCTCATAATGAGCGTTGTTTATAAACGTACCATTTCACTATTACCTTCTCCATATTATTAATAAGCATAGCATAAGCATAATCAGCCTATAACGTTCCCACTGCTGGGACACAGGCCTCCTCTCTATGAGAGGTAGTGCGCCGTAATCCACCACGCGGGTTCAGTGCGGGTTGGTAGATGTCACATGTCTTCGAATTTTTGGTTCTTGGACATGCCGATTTCCTCACGATGTTTTCCTTCACCGTTTTTAGAGCAGTGGTGATTAAATTATTTACACAAAGTAAAGCGCCTGCTTGGGTTCGAACTCACGACCTACAACTCGTAAGTCGGGACCGTTACCACTGGGCCACCACTGCTCGCACACCATATTAATAATTTCAACGAATCATGAATAATTACTTTTAGACATAAATTCATTACATGCACAGTATAAGACTAAAGTGACTTATTATATATATACCTATACTCAATACTCAATATCTTTATTGCTTTACCATAATGTGTACTTAGGTGGTAAATATATAATTGAGATAATTATGGATCCTGTAGGGCACAGCAAAAGTTTAGGAGAGAGGAAGCCCTGTTTCTGGAGACAATCAAGTAGTATTCATTAGAGCGAATTTTAACTACAATATAAACAAAGTCAGGAGGTCGCGAATAAGATAATAACATTTCGCTTAACCATTATTTTGCACTTTATCTGCAAAATGTACTTCAATATTTTAGATTATTTTTAGGTACCTGTACATGTATTATATCCTGTTTATTAATTAATTTATATTATTTCCTTCGAATAGTTGTTATGGCTATATTATTTAATTATAAAATTTATTATTAATAGCAATATTATGATTTTTTTATTTATTATTATTATCTTATTTATTTATTGTTACCCTATCACTAATTTATGTTAAACATGCCTATAGATTGCGCGATTATCATAAATTACTGTTATCAATTATTATTCTTAGATATCTTTTTATTAAATTAGTAATTTCCTTAACATAATTATATACCTTTTTTTTCTATTATTTATGTTTATCATTTAAATATTCGTCTACGGAATAATAGCATTTGTTTATTAGTAATTTTTTAAGTTTTGTTATAAATATATTAATCTTTTCTTCTTTCTTTACTATGTCTGGTAGTTTGTTGTATATTTTTATAGACATTACGCTAAAAATGCATTCTACAAGTCCCTAACTTGTAGAATGCATTTTTAGCTTGGATGTTGGTATGTTAAGCTTAGATTCGTGCCTAAGTGTGTACTATGATTGGATGTCTTCGCGTTTTGTGTATAACTCTTGATGCTTACGGACAAATTTACATATTTCTAGAATGTAAATACTGGGGAGGGTTAAAATATTATGTTTAAGGAAATAGGGTTTGCAGCTGTCGGTTTTATCAATGTTTACCAAGATTCTAACTATTTTCTTTTGTAGGGTAAAGAGTGTCAGTGCATCTGTACTATTTCCCCAGAGGGCTACCTACCTACCTACATAGTGATTGATTATATACATACATATATTCATTATACGAGTAACTTAAAGAAAATTTTACCAAAAGTATGTCGCAGCTTGCTAGTTAGTTACTGCCCCCCTCTATGGTAACTGTCATAGCCATGATTCCAATGAAATCATAAAAAGTTCCACGTCAGTGGAACAGATTTCAAAGTATCTCAAGTCTGTGATTTGAAATCATAATACAACTTGTATATTTAAGTTTTTATAAACCCAACCAATCACCGTTACTAGCGTGGGTGCGCTCTAAACCGATTTGGTCGTCCAGTCCAGTCCAGTCCAGCGTGTCCTCACTACCGTGGCTACAGTTAACTAAATAAGGGGCTGGACAAAAACGCGTGTATTTTCATTGAGCTGCCATAACGGGTGGGTCTAAAGTGGAGGGGCACAACACAGTGCAGCTATCACTATTATTAGTTTCAAGCGATTTTATAAGACACGGAAGCTAGTGTCCCCTGAGTTGTTATAGACAATAGGGATGGTGACAATTTTTTTCTTTTTACGTGACGTCACTGCTATGTAACTTCATACTAGCGCCATACATTGTCCGTACCGCGCAAAAGGACGGGAATAAGAATCTCTTCCAAAAACTTTTAAAACTGGTAGATTCCAGGCTGGTAGATCGATTCAACAGATTTTTTCGGTTATCTCATTTATTATGCTTTCTTTCAGATTACATAACTTCTTCGAACATTTTTAATATTTATTCATCATCCCTATTCTGAAAGGAATAGCAGGACGGGACAGGGACAAGTATTATCAGGGCACGCACTGACATTCAGCGGTAGCGTGTGGGCCAAACACAGTGCAGGCCAAGTACAAAAATGCCGCGTGCGTGACCCGCCGGCACCGGCGCGGGCGGCTCATCCGGGAGTCTCGCGACACCAGGCCGCTCGTAATGAGCCGTGTAATACCAACATCGACAACTGCAATACGATTGTGCGCCACAATCCCTCTCTATCCACGACACTAACTCTTCAATGATATCAACACAGCGGGGTAACGTTTTTTCTCCACCATATCATTTGATTCACGTCGCAAAAAGTTATTTTTCAGTTGTCAAATTTACCTGCTTGGTATTTTTACCGTTAAGATTGATACACTTACAGCACACGATATGATTTATTTCCTTTGTTAGTTTCAGTAATATATTGGTACCCAAACATTTTATGCGAAAATTCTAGCAAGGTATAGTGCTAGCATAAGGTTGAGCCGTACAGCAGCTCAGTGTGACGCCGCCCGCCGGCTGCACGCGGTGCTCAACAAGCGAGTGAAGCGAGTGTGTTGCGCAGGCGCTCGGCGGGGCACACGAGGCGACTGGCATGGAGACGAGTGCCCGCTTTCGAGTGATTAAATTTACATAGGAAATTACAGCGAGCTATGTCGAGCAGCCAGCGAGCTGGGGAATCCGCGCCGGCCATTCATACTTCGTTTAGCATTTATAGCAGTTTGCCATTTTTGATGAAGATATTTAGAAAACAGGTGATTATATCAAATGGTTTTCTGATGGGTTAACCACAGTAACGAACACTGATCCACGAGTGGTTCAATGAAGCCCACAAAGCATTATAAGTGTCCGCAGCACGTACTTTGGCAATTGAGTAATCTCGTGCAACAGACATTTGCACGTGGAAGCATGTCTGCTTGTGATACCTCAAAATCTATGAAAACCGGTGTCTTCACAAGCTTAGCTTGCTCAAGCTGTCTGTATTGGAAGCGCTTCAGGTGTGACAGTGACCTAACATTTAATTGTGAACCGTTTCTGTCGAGAAGTGTCTCGTTGTGATCGACCGAGCTGGTGCTACCTTCGTTTGCAGGTTCATCGTCAGAAAGGTGGTGGAAAATATGATGAATGACGACCAGAAGGACCTATATTAATTTTGCTTCTGTTTGAGTGTGTCACACCTAAACCGTGAATCTATAATACTTATATCAAAGGAGCAGTACATTCTTACAGAACCCGAGCAACGAGACCGGTTCCCATACGCACGTAAGACCAGCAGTCGTGTATCGTAGAATAACAAACTGGGCTATAATTTGGTATAATTCACAGGGCGGCGGCGGGCAGAGGTCGGAAGCTGCTGCGTCACGCGACGTGGGACCTGACCGAGTCGCTCGCGCGGTCGCCGCCGGTCACACGAGCACTTGCGCACCGTGCCGGTACTCAGGGTGTCTGAGGAACGACTGTACGAGTATGCACATAAGTAGGTACGATGTGATGTGACACGTGAAAACGAGATTGCGTATGGCAATTAAGAATTCCAGTAAATTTCTCAAGTGTATAAAACGTACGAAATCGTATGAAAGCCCTTGTATGGCAGTCTGTAACAGCAGCCGTTTGTCAGCAGCACTCAGCGGAGGTAATAAAGCGAATCCCTGAATAAAGCGCCGATAAAGAGGATACTGTCACTGTCACACAAAAACTGTAGAATTACGAGCATGGAGTGTGACAGATGGAAAATCTCGATGTAATCGCCGGAGTTTTTGTTGCTTCAGATTTGAATAATGGTGTGATGGTACACAGGGGAGAGGCAGAAGGCCCACCATTTACAACTCGCGATGAAGGAAATATTGAAATATTGATAAGGAAATATTGAGTGCAGCAGAACGAACAGCTTGACTGCTCATAGGAGCTTTACCGATGTGCTGGTCACGTGACACCAGTGCTTGCGTGCGCTGTTGGTCGCACGTTGTACGGATTGGTGCTTTTGTGCTGATAGCTAGTAGTGAGTGCGGTACAGGCATGGCGCGGGCGCGGGGCGACACGCACAATGCGCGGTGAGCTCCGTGACGCACGCGCATCACAAAAACGCGTCCCCCGCCCCCCGCGCGCCCCCGCCCCCTGCCGCCACACGCTTTTTACCCGCGCCGGCCCATTCATCCCGTAATTAACGCGAATAAAAAACGAAGCTAGACGAAAATTAGAAATGTTTCGGTGTCGCCGCGCTGCGGCACAGAAACCGACTCAGCTGTGAATTTATATTAATTTAATTATATCGTCGTTTTGTCTCGCCGTGTGACCGCGGCGGCGCGGCCAATCGGCTACCGCTCGGCGCCTGCGCAGCACCCGCGCTTGAGGTATACTTTACTACCGGAGGAAGCCATAACTCTGTCGTGTTGGTGCCGACACACGGCACACGTAATGCTTGTGACGCGTGTGTTCTATTCAACTCGCGCACTAATATTATAATGAGTAAGGGTGGTAGTACATACCGTTCAGGTCGAGCACCATCTGTGTGTTGAAGTAGTGGCTGACGTCACCGCGACCCGACACTGAAACAACAAAATACTGCTTAGTTGTGCCATTTAATCATAGTTCACTACATGAACAACAATAGTTTAAACCATTATCATAATCCACACTTTGACCCTCATCTGAGACCTGCTCTCTAATTGCGTAACACACCTTCAATCCATTGCTTCAAATAATGCAATGAACGTGGGTGAACTCTCAACTATGCAAAAATAATTTTGTTTTAAGATACTTATAAAAGATCCTGCAGATACACGAATAAAAGTATTGCTAAGAGTAGCTAATAACAATACCGAAGGAACAGCCACCCTGCGACCTACGAGGTTTGTACAATCGTGCCACGTGCTCCTACAGTGCAACGCACGTGTCACCGAAGGTAACCAATTGAGCAGTTTTTATTAAAGCAATGTACCAATCACAGACGCCTGAACCGAAACCTGCACGTTTTCTTTAGACGTGAAGGTGTCGTTGTGTGTAATGTAACACATTTAGATATTTATGTGCGGAATGCCCACGAGGGGCAAGGTCGCGACTGCGGACTGTCACACAATGGCTCGGAGCTGACCGGTGGCCGGTGGACTGGACGCCCCTCAGCCCCCACACACCCACGCATTCAACTTTCAGTGCGCTACCGGCCGCGAGAACACGGCGCGCCGGCGCAGCTGCCCGCGCCGTCATCGCGAACAAAGCACGCATTGTGCACTGACCGTTGCGAAATCATCGCCATTATAATGATGATTGTGCGCCAACCGTGTGGGCGGCCGGCTCCGGCGCACGTAGCTAATAGAACACACGTACGCGGTACCGTACCGTCGCGACCCAGCCGACCCTCCTCCGCCAAATTATTGCTGAATACATTCTAAATTGTGGCACTACTCGCCCGACTACCGGGCAACACCAATTACTAATAATTGAATATTAAATTGGTTGCCTTGTTTTTTGATAAAACTGTAATAGGCTATCCATGGTTAGATGATTTTGGAGATCCACCATAAATAACATAACATCGACGAATAATGTGGATCCGGATATGTATTTGTTTCATTTTCATGTGCCCGATTCGAATTACGAGAACTTAAATTTTAGCCATAAAAAGCCAGGTGACTTTACGTGAGCGGGCACATGTATTGCTCAGCAGACTGACACTCAAGTGGCTGATTGAGTCGTCACTGGTAATAACGTTCTGAACAGCGTGTGACTTGTATCGTGTAACGCGTGCATCACATTGTGTTGTTGTTAATGCAGCGTTGTCCTTCACGACTTGACACGGTTTGAACGGCTAGCTATTTATATGTAGCACGTTTTATTCGAAATGAAAATATAATATTTAAATAGTTGGTCAATCGTTAATTATGATATTTACATAAAAAGGGGTAAGTTTTGACAATTTAATCGAGCATTGTTATAAAAGCAAGAGTTCGGGAAATGTTAACAAGTTCTACACCGTCGCAAGAAGCCTCTAAACGCGCGCGTGTGTGTGAGTGTGTGTGTGTCGTGGGGACACTCGGTATAATGATGCAGTAATTGCGTCGCTCGCGGGGCTGAAGGAGGGTGTGGGGCGGAGATAGAGATCGGTGCGCGCGCGCATAAATCGCAACCAACTGCAGATTGAGTTATACAGGAACACAAGCTGATCGAAGTTACGAGCAGATTTGGCCTGACTTGTCTGAGGGACATAAAGCACTCACTGGGAGACAAATCGCTACTAGATGTAGGAGCTCGCTAACATTACAAGATACCTTGCGGACGTTGCTAATCGTTTGTGATGCGATCACAAACAAGCTGGACATGCTACTTGTGGTCGGTTAGACTAGCTCAGCATGATTTTGAAACAGCTTATATGGTTTTAAGGACTGGGCTGAGGGGTACCTGTTATTACACCCACATTTTGCCAGTTAGGTTTAAGTTTCATGTAATAGGGGGTGAAATAGCTTTGAAGTCTCGCTCATGCAGCAATTAAACACCGCTTTAATTGAAAGACTGCTCCATTAATTCAAAACGACCATTAGGTACTATAAAACACTGATAAAATTGAATGTTTCACCAATGTGCGTGAAGGGTAAGTACAAGGCACACGACGTGTTTCGCATGCCACGGCTCCCTACCCTACAGACTGCTTGCATTATTTGTTTAAAATATTAGCCGAACAGAACGTTTCACGACGTGGTGCGCGATGCGACGAGGCCGCGAGGGGGCGCCACTCGTGCGGATAGCACAGGACAACCACTAACTGTAGGTACCGCTCATCAAGTAAACTAATCATGTAACTACCTACTGTACTGCAGGTTACCTCAAGTAGTCTCGCGAATGGAAAGTAATGAACGACATTACGTCGATCGATTTGGAGTACCGCTCACCATTCATAGTTAGGAAGCCCACGGCCGCTTCTGTTCAAATAAACATTACCCTCTCCGGGAGTTTTAAAGATAGGATCACATTAACCGGAGAGTATTAACGAGGTGCGGGCCGGACGGGCCCGGGCCGTGGGTCGGTTTCCATTTAAAGTGGGGTCAGTGCGTCCGCCATCGCTCACGGGACGCGCAGTAAATCGCGCGCGTGAATTACTGCCCCGCGCCGCGCAGCGTCCCGCGTCCCGCGTCCCGGAGCACCGCACCGTCCCCGGGGACTGCCTCTGCTGCGCTACTCCATAAATCGTCCCCATTTGGCTAACCCGCGAATCAAAGAAAGGTAATTCACAATGTTTAAATCCAATTTGAAAGGAGCGAGGGCGCCTGACCCCATCGCACTTTCAATATTATTGCAATCTAACAAGCTATTAATATACCGCCGACCGGCAGACGATATCAAAGAAATAACTTAACCCAAGTGTTGGGGTTGAACTCAAGTTATAACGCTGAATAATAAAAATAGCAAGATCGTTTCAAATACAGTCCTTCGTTCGAGGAGGGGGAAACACCTCAGAGCAGGAACTTGAAACGATATGCGTCGTACCGAGTGCTGCGACACTTGCTGTGTCCGTGCTACATGAGTCCGTGTTGACCCACACAGGTCACCCTGCAGCCTGTTCTCATCGCGCACCGACCCGACGGCGGCTCTCAATTTCAAAGTGCAGTGGAACTATCATCGGAATTGTCAGAGACATACTGAGATAATGCTGCTGATTATAAGTTAGACCCGTTGGAAAATGTCACCTGGTCGAAGAGCTCACATTAGAGTGCGGGTGTCGTCCGCCTCACAACGAAGCCCACACGGGCGCCACACAATGTTCATCACGTCGCCTCCGCGCAGCCTCCGTTAGGAGAGCAAACCGAGACGAAATTATCTTAGTAATAGACAACTAAACAACGACCGTTTTTCAACGAACCTACAATGAACAAGTGATTAGTTGTCAGAACCGTTCGCAGAACCAACGCCAGCTAGTGATTACTAATGCAAATGGCGTTAATGAGCGGCAGCTACAGTCGCTAATGCAAGCGTTATTACAATGCAATAATTAGTTAGTGGACAGCCGCGGGTTTCACTAAGCATCAATCACGAAGCGCAATAGAGACGGCAGAACTGTGCTGCGACGGTAATGGCGGCCGAACTGAACACAAGGCTGCGTCGGCGCACTCACACCTGCGTGGTACGTAGATAGCAATCAAGTACTGAAGGATTACTGGCAATATGGATCAAACGATACTTATAGACGACTACATAGAAGTACGAGGCAGTTGTCCGGGACTGCTCTACTTTGTGCAGAGTTGTGAAAAGAAGGCCTTCATTAGGCTTGCTGGTCAACTGTTGTGATGTAAACGAAACTCTGTAATAGATGGCAGAACAACTGCACTGAGGCCTACCTCTGTGTTATAATGATAGTTATGTTTCTTATCACCACGTTTGGTAAAAGATATGGATGTACAGACCACGAGGAGATGCGTTTACATCTCTTTCACATGTTTAGAGATAATTACAGAACATAAGAAGACGAAAGAAGAAGCTATGTTTTTGTACGGTACAGACCGGTTCTTGGAGAAGAAGAACAGCAGCTCAACACATAAACAGTAGGAAAGAGAGATACAGAGCAACTAGCAAGAGATGAGCGGCAGTGAACCGATGAGTGCCACAATCAACGGCTCATGAATGGTGCGTGACGTCACGGATCGATGTCGTCACAATAAGTCGCATGTATCGGAGGATAAAGCGCGGGTCGATGACCGCGGCCGGTTAATTGCGGCCCCCTCCCGCGCCGCCCCCCGGCTCGCCCCGCCCCCGCCGGCGCCCCACAGATGAGACCTTCGTGTTAAGAACAACATTTGGCCCACATCGCTGGCCCACTTCGGCATCGATCCGCCTCACAAGTTCACACACGTCACTGACAACACGACGCTGCACGATACTACAGCTGTACAGCTGTGCTGGTGACCAAACAACCTCGGTCTCCCACATGTTTGTGTGCAATGTCAGAACATCTCAATTTATTAGGTGTGTCTAGTATGTGTAGTGTACACATACTAGACACACCTAATAAATTGAGTAGTACGACCATAGACTACTCACGCTGCAGACAGCACCGTCCTTTCAAGAGCAATGAAACATGCTTTACATATAAGAAGCGCTACATGTTTCATTTAGAGCCTTAGAGTGTATACAAACTAGTAGCATGGCGATCTTCTCTTTTGTCTTATTAATTAGTATGTGTTGATACCTACATTCAAAATATGAGAAATGAGACAACACGATAAAGAGATGATTAACATGCTGTAATCCGAATGCAGGGAACTTTCTGAGGCGCCGCTGCTAATGAATATGCAAAGTGCGCTGTGTTTCAATGGAAACTGAACATAACTCGTACCACTTACTAATTCTATCGGCAGCTTCAAGAAGTCAAGTTATCTCCCGACGCCGACGCCGCCGCTCATCAACCGCGAGCAGAAGGGTAACATCTCTTAGTTAGTGATACAGATCAGATCTACTTGATCTGATCTGGATATTTAAATAGCCCGTCCACACGTGTTCAATTTCAATTTTCATTTAACAAAAGAGGGCAATCCGCGCGATCTAGGAAATGCGTCCTCGCAAATCTCTTAGAAACAAATTCAAAGAAATTGATATACGAGTACTAACTCTGCCTTCTCTTTATATCTTAGAAAGTATTTTGTATGTTCGCAAAAACTTAGGACTTTTTTAAAATAAGAAGCGATTTCCATAATATAAATACACGTAGTAAAAATGAAATCGATATACCCAAATTTAGATTAACTAAAACAAGCAAATCATTTCTGATAAACAGTATCCGCTTTTATAACAAGTTGCCAAAGTCGGTTACAGAACTTAGCGATAGAAAGTTCAAAACCCAAATCAAACGTGTCCTTATCAAAAAAGCGTACTATAAGATTAAACTACGTCGAAGACAAGAAAGTTTGGCAATAATTCCTTCTGCACATGTGGCTTCCCTGGTACCTCATAAACGGCATCACTATGTAAATTTCTAATAACTGCTCCCAAATAATGGTGTTTATTTTTTATTATATATTGACTTTTACATAACTCTGACATCATATTTTCATTATTTGACATTATATACCTACAATTTTTAATTAGTTTTTGATTTTACTTTAGATTATTTTATATTTAGTAAATGTGAGAACGTGGTAGGCCTTGTGGATTGTACATTTATAGACCATTGTCTATTTGTTTAATATATGGTACTTGTTGACAGGCCTACACTGTCCTCCCATACCTATTAACACTGTAATTAAAAACATTGTAAAAGACAAATATTTTTAAAAGAGTAACCATGTCTTGCTGGTTCTTCTCCATAGGAAACGACCAATTGGGACCGTGCACCTAGAATCTGACGTTTCATAAGTGCACAAACATTTACAATGTAATAGTAACAGTCCGACTCGTCGTAGAATTGGAAAGACGACTTTAATTAAATAGAACTCTGCGTTTCCTAGCGTCAATTCTTTTTTTTTGTAAGCTTCTTAGAAAAGATTTCATAGAATTTCAAATGTTATTCGCATTTTTGTTGTTTATTTCTCCGTCACTGATTGAAGAGAAAGTCTTTGTCTAGACATAAAACGAACAACCCAACCACATAGCAAGTCACCTTGAGTTCGATGTTCATCAGTCTTGCGACGTGTAATCATATCACATGGTGGAGTTGTCTTTCTGCTCATGTTTGCAGTGCGGACGACGCAAAGTTACGATGTCCGGAAGTGTGCCCAAGAGGCGTGCGCTTTTAACTTTAAGCTGAGTTATGATAGCGCCGCACTTGTGCTGGTTTTGTAACATCATAAAACAACAATTAGGCGTCGTCGCCAAGTGGATGCGTTCAGTGCGTTGTGGCGTGCATCGTGCGTCGGGCGCCGCTCCACCGCGCAGACTTAACGAACAGATAAGTAGGTACTCCAATAACGCCTTCAGCGCATCTTTTGTGAACTAACCCGGGACTGTGATCGGTACTGAAGTCACTTCGAGCAGCGAACGTTATAACAGCGCGCCCCTGAACACCCACAGCGCCGAAGTCTTCGAGGCATATTGGTATCATTATCTGAAGGTTTCAATAATCTAACTACCATAAAAGACCAATAACCTCTAAACTGACCTTCTCCAAAATATGCATTTATTTAAATGAACTTTTAATTGTTGTTATCGAAATTCGAGTGCTACGCCTGAATGAAAGACATCAACGAAATGCTGTTAATCATTCAAATAATTTTAATTCGAGTTATCTGGTGCATCCTGACGGCAAACTATCGTACAAATGTTTCGCAGCACTTAATACAAGCACTACGTTGTAAGTAAATGAACTGCGATTGCCTGGCAACGTGTAAAGTGGGTGTTTTAATTGTTAGCAATAAGTTAGAAGGAAGTCGGCGTGTCAATAACAATTAAAGCGAAACACAGGTGCTGTCGAAACACAACTTTGTGCGGCATTATGAATATCATAGACGATTAGGTACACTAGAGTTGGAAGCAGTGTGTGGCCAGTACGGGCAGCAGCGCTCGGCACAGCGGTCTCTTTTATGTAAATACTGGCGCGTCAGCGGCCGTCTATAATAACATACAAATATTATGCATCGATAAAAGTATCATAATTGGCTCGAAATACTCCAGTTTTAAATATTAAATACAAAAGCGGGAAAACAGAGTGACTTTACATAATTATCGCATGTTACACTCAGATTTATAATAAAGATAAATGTATGTCGTGTTTTTTTAAATAATTGCGTGATTATTTAAAAAAAAAAATATTATAAGTTGGTCGCATCATTCTAATTATGAGCTGGTTTTAACTGGTGCAACCCTCTCCCCGCAACTTTCTATAATTGCATATATTTATGATTTTAATTGTGTTAATCAATATACATAAATTATAAATTTAATGTGCAGTCATGTATATTCAGCTATTAAGTGTTGTAGCTATATAGACCACGTGTCTGCCCCCGCGGCGTTCACTATATCTATGAGATTCACAGTGAGAAGATATCCTAACATGAACATTTTTATAGTTTGAAGGACAGGGGTCTCCTCATCTGTGGCAGCCATACTCCGTTATTGTAACAACGCTGTTGTAACCTAGGCTCAGTGTTTTGTTAAATAAATGATAACTCACTTACTAACGAATACCCACTTACCACCCTGAGTTTGTTTCGTCATTTCTTCTTAGGGGTTGATAGGAAATGTGAACTTCATCTAGCTTATCCTAACAAATATTATAAATGCGAATGTAACTTCGTTTGTTTCTTACGCTTTCATGCTAAAACGGCTGAACGGATTCTGATGAATTTTATCATTCAGACAGACATGGATACATTAGCTACTTTCAAACTCAAACGCAAAGCATTTATTTCAATTAGGTAAACCATTCACAGGCACTTTAGAGTTGTCAAGGAGTCGCTAGTCGGTCAGTCAGAAATATGGAGCTAGTTGCCCATTCCAAAGCGCAGTAGGAGTACCTATGGAGAATAAAGTACAAGAAACTCTACGGACACTCTATTAAATAATATTGTTACAAATATATTAGTTGAACAGCCTGTTTATTTAATTTGTTATATCACGGCTTTATGTGATTCTGATATCCTTTTTACATAATAAACAATTTCACCTAATTTAATTTCATTGAATAAATCTGCTACAGGTAGTCATCAACCAATCTTGTAACGGATCACAATATTCTCAACTTACTTATTTAACCAATATTCTTTTTTTTTATATACTTAGCAAGTCAGCACTGGTTAGTGCAAATATACATGTGTTTACTTTATCAGATAACGATTGTTTCACTTTGCTGTACGTTTCTAGATACAACTCTTGCATTCTCTTTACAAATGTTTGTGTACCTCCTTCCCTCTATGATAATAGTGTAAAGCTAGATTCACATTACTGTGTCGTGTCGTGTCGTGACGCCATCTGACGCAGTGTTAGCAAATCAAAACTCGTTATGATTTGACTTAGTCCTGAACGATTAAGAAGATTAGTTTGATTGGTGTATCCCGCGTCACGACACAATAATGTGTCTGTGCCTTAAGGTTTCTGTGAGGACGCAAGTCACCAATCATTCCTCTTTCTACGTGTTATATGTTAATGAGGTATTTCTATTCTTACTTTTTCTAAATTCCTTGAATTGGCCACCATTTCAGTCGTTTAATGAGGCGTCAAGAAAGGTTATTTTGACATGTAGCGCTAATGCCAATTATCTTAATGATGATGAGAGAATAAGCATATAATTATAATATATTGTATCTAATTAGTAAAAATTTCGAAGACATTAGATCAAATAAACATAATATATCATTTCTGGATAGAAATGATATATTATGTTTATTTGATCCTGGATAGGAGACGAAAATACACGAAGGTGGGCACGAGAGCATAGTGAATATGGATGTGTGATCCACATAGGTACCTGCGGAGCCTGTGAGGTAGTAAGACATTACATTGCCGGATCTACGGCGTGTCACGGGGATGACGCGGATCCCACTAAACCCTGACGCTGGCCACAGCTTGATACGACATGGAACATTGCCATAATAATATCTACGAATCGAACTTATTTATTCTGGGAAGAATCGTCTAAACGTCAGGCACCTTATTATTGAAACTGTTTAGAATCAGAAATAGTCAGCAGCAGCTTAGATATATTACTCGATTATAATTTTTTGTATATTTATTGTGTTGTTTTACCTGTATTGGGCGTATTATTTTGGGCGTATAACGAGGACACAGTGGTGGGCTGCATAATGTTTCTAGGGCAGCTCGGCAGGCGGATAAAGGGAAAATGCCCGTTGAGCAACCAACAGTTTGCCGCTTTCTCAGTTCAGCTTCAATTTCATAACTATTTTACCTTGTGTCTAATCTTAAATATAAAACAGACCTCGATTGCATTCCTCTTGTTAATTAAAGAAAATCAGTTTTTCTGTGATTAAATATTAGATATATTTTGTGTCATTTCCCATTTTCTATAAACTGACAATATTTTATATTAGTTTGTTGTTTCTACATAAAACATTACATCACGCCTGTAATCCCAGAAGGGTTAAGCAGAGGTATACCTATAGTACACCCACATTGCGCCAGTTATGCTTATGTCCCATGTTAAAGGAAGCACAGGGGGAGGGGGGGGGGGCTGTGTGTTTCTATTAACTATTAATAAAGAATGAATACCCTACATGAATGATGTATTCTTCAAACCTGATAGTGGTAAACAGTCAAACAGTAATAAAGTAAATAGACAATTATAATTACATATAAAAACTTAAGTCAGTGAAAGTCCGTCAAGTGTAGTTCTCACGATATCTATGTCGAAGGCAGATTGCATAATTCGTCATTATACATACGGCGACGACCGTCTACATACTGACGTAATGAAAAATGTATAATGCCTAAGAAATAATGTATAACGCTTAGGCATGTAGAGCGCGCTTAAAGGCCTTTTGTCATAATGCCTAGGCGTTATAGATTTTTCCTTGGAAACCCAATTGATGATTCGATAGCCGTATACATAATGCCTAGGTGAACCTGAGGCGCTGATAAACAAAACAAAAATGGCGTCGAGTAGTACTATTGTTTCCGGAAACAAATATGAAAACAAGTGCGTGCCGCAAGAAATAAGTGATTTTAAAGACGTTTACTATAAAACAATTGTAAACAATCTCAAAGTGAATCATTAAAAAAGCCGTGGACTAGAGAAAACGATTTGGATGTTATCCGGAACGTTAAACACGCTCAAGTGTCCATGCAAAATGGCTTTCGGCGGACTATATTAGGTCGTGTAGTGTATGTGTGTGCGTTATTAAGTAAATAGTTTGGCAGTTCATGGGTTAGGCTAGAGTTGTGACCAACGGCGCGCGCGCTACATCCAAGTTAGATTTCTTACCGACTAATTCTGATTTGTTAACTGCCCACACGTTACTGCTCGTTAAGCTATTTTACTGCTAACTATTTATTTAATTACCCAATTAAATAGTGGTTTTGACTTATGATTATGTCTCATTTTTATTCAGTTTACTGCTCAGTTTTTACTGCCCAACTTGTTTATAGTCACGGTTACCCTAGCATAATAAAACTCTTTACAAAATAGATGCGATCAGAAGCGTCATCAATTTGCCTTGGGCATTATACATAACGGTGACAGTATGCAAACGGACGGCGCCGTTTGTCGACTGACGAATCTTACAATCGGCCTGACATCTGCATTATACGAAAACATTTGAATCATCTATTTCAACTACGAAATCAATAACGATTTTCATAAGTTAACCATTGCCTCGAGAAACTGTTAACCAATTTTTTAAAGCATATTATCAAAAAGCCTTTACACTGATATGCATTTTCATTCAATTACCAAAATCCTCGAAAACTGAAACAAACTGACCAAATTGCGACAAATGACTACGGTAGCGTTTCAAATTAAATTGATTGTTAACTACTTAAAAGAGGCGGGTAGTAGTAGATAAGTATTTGTAAAGTAATTTTATTTTGTATCGCCTTGATTGATTTTTGTGTCATGAATCCTGGGGAGATTATTTGAAAAACCTTGGAGGTCTCCGACCAAATTATTTATAAAATAAAAGAGGAGAAGTATCTAGCATTTGAATAATACTGTCAGAACTTCGTTCGTTCCTACTGTTCTTATATTATCCAAAACGGCCCAGTTCCGGCTCGCTGACTGCGTAAAACGGAGCTAAAAGGATTATTGATGACGCGCGTCACGGGGCTATTATACCTGCTACATTTTACGTTTTTGTCTATAAAATACGTTGAAGTGCTCGTTGAGTCTATTTTATGATATTGTGGCTGGCCTGGGCGGGGCTAGCGCGCCTAGTCCAGCAATAATCGTAATAGAGATAATGCAATACTTTCGAGTCGGATTTGTTTACCGGTAATTACCAATCTTATATTAAAAAGCATAGCCTTTTTAAAACAGTTTACAATGTAGTCTTTATTTTATTGATTTTTTACTTTATTCATCATAAAGAATTAATTAGTGTTCATTGAACATTTATTTGTTGTTTTAAGCAACACAAACTGTTAAAATTATTATTACAACATAACTTACACACAGCCTATCAACATATTCAAGTGTGGGGTGTTTAAGTAATAGACAGCGTTATAAATAACATTCTATCTTTAAGTTAATTTTAATCAAAGTGTATATTGCACCTCTCTTTACTTTGTGATTATAACCAAATAGATAATACATACTTTAAATGTATACCTAATTACTACACATTTAGACACATGCAAATTTCTTTGTTATTGCAATCGGCGAGCGTCGTATCACTTTATGGGCTTATATTTTATCGATTTAATATTGAGATACCTACTTATGTTATTATGAAAAGTGTGGTCTACTACTATTAGGTACCTTCGTAAAGGTATTTTAAGTCATGGCTTCAAAATGCTCTTATGACGTAATAGGTACTGTTGACAATGACCAGTAAAAATGTACAAAGCATACATGTGACTAGTAGCTATATCCACCCAGGTTTGTAAAAATAATCCCAATTTTATGAATAGATAAGCAGACCTTCGAAAACATTATAGGTAGTAGGGTAATAGGTACTTGAGCGTAATACTTAAAGTTTGGTGCTGTGCCATCTTACTTAACTTATTAAATGACCGATATAAAGGACTTATTCAATTCTTTTACGACTAAGTATGGATTTTGTGAATGAAAAATGTTAGGCATTAATATTGTTAAATGTGTATGTTATTTTACAGTGTTTAATTTGGTTTACATACCAATAAATGGGTTGAGCAAAAACATCTACGTGCACATTTGCACACCTGTGCTACAATGTTCCCTTGGAATTAGACACTAATGGCAAAAAATGGCTTGAACCTGAATTAACATAAAATTAAAAGTAAAACGAATATTGGCCCCACGTTACTCAGTCCAATGCATCGAAAAATAAAACAGATTCGTAATCAGTGATCGAGGGGCTTGACCAAAAGCAAAAACGAAAGTAAAAAATCCAATCAAATGCGATCGTTATGTCGAAAACGCAGTGTTTGTGATGTCGGCTAATTTGGGCGACAGGTGCGCGTGTTGCGTGCGCCGTGCCAAAGTTCAGCGCGCTCCCATGCGCGCGCGCAGCTCGCTCCGCTCCGCTCACTCCGCCGCGCGAGAGGGACGCGGCCGACACGTATTGTTACACTCGTAAACAACGCGTGACTCCATCACCCGCTAATTCACTTACGTAGATGACATTATTACAACCGAATTACACCTCGGAGCGGCTCCGCGCGCATTTTACATCGATTACATTACGGTGATTTGATGCCTTTTCTATCGTAATTTTAATATAATTCGTGGGGAGAGCGATAAAAACGCCATTAGTGTATTGTCTAGCGTTCCAGCCAAGATGAAGATATTAGTGATGATTGGTGTCGCTGATGATTAACTTTGAGTTCCGTTTCTGTGGTGGTGTCGAGGAAATGGTTGCGCGTGTGACAACGAGATGTTGTCGTACACCTGTCTTGTCGATGTAATCGTACACACTATCAACGAATGATTTGCTAATGTAATGTTATTACGATAAAGCTGTTTATCGGTGTGATAGAGCAGGGCGCGCCCAGCGCCGGCGCTCTCGGTGGCGCGAGGCCCGTGGGCGCGACGTGTTGACTCAATATTATCTCATATTATACAAATCAGTTGCTGCAGGTGGATGACATTCGCCAATTGTTTGGAGCGCGGGAGCGGAGCGGAGTGGAGCAGAGTAGAGCGAAGAGGAGCGGAGCGGTGCGGACGGCAAGGTGACAAAAGGCTCGCATAAAGAGAGTTAATATTATTTGCGGAGGGAGTGCAGGCTCCCGGGGGACAACCCTTGCCTGACCCCGCTAAATCACAATACGCCACCTGACCCCACATACGTTTCGATAAGGGATTATTGTCGTATTACTTGCTCGCAGTTATTTATACGAGATGTGCACCTCAACACCGTCTTTTGTTACACGACACTAGTCTAACTGTTTGTTTGGGCTCCCTCGGAACACGTCTAAAGCAGTTTTAATTTATTATTATCCTGCTTCGAAGAAACGTCAATGAATATAATAAACTAAGGGCTAACATAAGTTTGTTTAAAATAATTAATTGTTTTATCAGAAGTATTTAAAATGGCAAGCAAGAAGAATACTTAGCTTTTAATCCTAGTATAAATTATTTAAACAAACTTATTTAATGAAATAAGGTTAGTTTCAACTTGAGTTGTCAAAATCATAAACATTATATATTTATTGTTAGGATATGTATGATTCAGCTTGTGTGGAAGCTTAAATCAAATTAAATGTTGTTTTATAATGTAATGTCATGAAATGTATTTGAACAACACTTATGTAGTGGAAGGCCAATTCTCGTACATAAAAAAACGTTCAAATTCAAGTCGAAATCCTAGCTCAGCGACAATCAATGTCAAAAAAATGTATGAATATTGTTTGTATTTTTGACAGATTCAGATTAAGATTAGAGCCTTAGGATTTTAAAATTAAAACAAAGAAACTAACACCAAGTAATTAAATACTAAACTCCTTAGTTTACCATTCATTTGTAGTAAAAATCCTAAAATTAATATTTTTAACTAGACTTTAAGTTGTAATAAATTGTGTCCGTAAACACAATTCATTACAACCAAAATGTAAGTGACAAATACCAGAGTCTGAATTGAAAAGTTTATAGTGAACAAAATTATAAATTTTTGCGCTGTGTCAGAACTTAAGCAGGACTTTTACAGCGCAAATTATATTTATTTTATTGAAATGATTAAAATAATATATTTATTTATGTATGTGACATGTGTAGATCCCAGTTAGTGTATTAAACATAAAGCTTACCAGAGACATCGTTGTGATTTTCCTGTGCGAACGGAATTAACGTTTGCGATTTTATGAACATCACTAATCACAATATATTATTCAGATAAGGATCAATTTCGTGGTGGGTGTTCCTAACATGTGAGGGAACGAGTTTAAACGAACATTAGTGTCGATACAATAACGATCGAATTATAAACACTAACGACTTCTTATCCAACCATTAAACGACAAGTATCGTACTTAACAGTTGCGTACGCGCATAACAAATGCGCCTATCCCGCGTTAGGCGCAAAGTGAACGGCTTACAATGACTTGACTGAGGTTTGGTATCGGTTCCAATTAGTAGAGCGAGTACGACTCCTGGGTCACAACAATGAGCCCCCGACGTGACCCCCGAGACCCGCGCACGTGGGTCGGCACCGCGGATCAAAGGCTCGAGACTGATGGCTGACTTTATGAATGGGAGCCGCGACACAATGGCTGGCGGAGCGTTGGGGAGCACTGTTTGTTTACCCTCCGGTGGTCGCGGACACACTACACACTGGGGCACTGGCGGTCGCCGCGCGCGGCTGGTCTACTGACCGTGTCGCTGCTGGTCGCTGGCAGGCCGCGGGTGCGGCGGCGGCCAGGCGGGCAGCTCGCGCAGGCGCATGGAGCAGTCGAGCGGCTGGTCGCGCAGGGCCAGCGCGGGCATGGCGCGGCCGCGGCCGCCGGTCCTGGGTCGCGCCGTCTCTTCGAAGCGAGCGTCCGCCCACCGAGCGCGTCCGTGAGACACTGCCGTGCGAGCCGCCGCTTTTTTCCGACGGTTTTTTTCGCGGGGGCGGGGCGAGGCGGCCGGCCAATAGCGGCTCGGCCCCCCCGCCCGCGGCCGCCGCCCCCGCGCCTCTACTCTTATTTACGTGCCGTATATTAAAAGGGTTTTCCGCGTGCCGTTATGGATTTTCCTCGGCGTCGTATGTAAAGCGGGCGCGGGCGTCGCTCGCGGCCGTCGCTCGCGGGCGTCGCTCGCGGCCGTCCCGCGCTCGGGAATGTCGCTCGGCTCACATCGCTCGTCCTCTACAAAAACTTGCTGCAGTCGTCCATTCATTTCGTCGGCGGCTCCAGTTTTTGTCATGTTTAAGTTTGGGCTTCTCAAGGTTCACTGATTTAAATTAGAAGGCACGACTGGCGTGCCACCCAGCGCGTGCAGCGCGTGCAGCGCGTCGTGCTCAGCCGGCAGTCTGAGCGGCGGCGCGTGTACTTGTCTAGGAGGAGACGTCGGCGTAGGTAGGTGATGAGTGGTGTGACGTCACGGGCGGCGGGGTCACTGACCGCGGGTCAGACGAAGCCTGAACTTGAACCTCTCGCTCGCTAATTAACATGTCACACCATGCCAGCAGGAGAGCGGCAGAGAGAGCGGTACTAGACACCGACGTCTCACACTATCATGACCTGACCATGATTACGTATGGACTTTAAAAGAGACTGTGACCTCTGAGATTGTTTCGGCCTTTCTTCTCAGAGTAGTCGGATAGAAAAGTCCGCACTCATCTAGTTTTAAAAAGATCTGGACGTGTAAAAGTGTTTGTACGAACCTATTTACTATATCCCTTGTACTACCTACTTACCTATAATCCTTTACCCACATACACCCATACCACAGGTCATTTACGGCATTCCTTGAATCAATATGCTTCCTATTAATCATTCCCTACGAATACGCTCATTTATAATGAATGCCAATGGATCCATATAAACTCAGTTTGGACACATTTTAAAGTATTAGAGCCTTTATTCCTCCACAGCAGGTAGGTCTAGACTAGGTATCTTATTATAATAATACAAATGTTGGAATCTTGAACACTGAAATATTTGTTAGTTTGCGTGCTGTAATCAGGGAACTGACCATGTAAGTACGTGTGCTTACGTTCACTTCACGTTACACATTCCGTAAATAAAGACAACATTCTGTCTAAGGTACTTACGTCACTCCGATACTCAAGTTAGCTATGTACGAGTATCTCTACTAAAATGTAACATTAAGTATAATATTACAATCATTCAATGTATATTCAATATTAATACCGTTAATTAAAATTCTAATTACTATTAATAACTTCATAATCAATTAACAAGAAATTGAGGACGAAAATATTAAAATAATACATAGTTATTAATCATTCACGTTGAGTCTTCAGTCGTATAATCAAAGAATTAAAAGTTTTTAATTGAGTAACGAGACGAATCTGATAATTTTCTTTTAACTTTCAGACAAAGAATTCAGGTTATTGAAGAGGTGCCTTGTTGAGAGAATGACAATGTGTGTGGTTTTAAATATTTTGAATAGACTCATTAAATTAAAAGTAGATACTTGTACAATTGAATGCATTTATAAATAACATAAACTATTTATTTGAAGTAAAGAGGTTGTTGAAAGGTAACTAACACTTAACACAATTTACTTTGAGTTAAATAACAACTAAATAAAAACGGGACGTATTTAGGTAAGTAAGTACAATGGCATTCAAAAGTCTGATCATCTGTCATTGTCTGTACCTACCATTAGTTATTATAGGTAATTATAATTTCAACATTTTAGTAACAAATCTATTTTGCTCATAATGTTTTTTGTTAAATTTAAATTTTACCTTCAGAACACTTTGATACTCCATCGTCCTAGTTAGTCGTATAACTAAGTATTCGGCGATTATTTGTAACGGGGTTCGGAAGTGGAATTAAATTAAAAAGTAGAGGGTTTATAACATTTCAAGGGTTTTCTACCTTTCTGAATTAATTAACTAAAGGAATTGAGCAATTATTGTTAGAAGCTGCAAGCTTTGAGTATAAAATCGTGAAATTTAACCAGGCAGGCAGGCAGGCTCGGTTTTGAATAAGTTTCCATTCGTTATATGTAAATAAACTTCTACTTAGTTAGATCGACCGAAAACGATCTAAGTTACTGTTTCACAGAAACTAGTTTTTCATTAAACTATCATTCAGCTGAGTGACGGCCGTCTTGCGTGGATGTGACGCATATTTTCCCCCAACTTGTTCTTTTTGATGTTTGTGTTCGCTGACTGCGTCATGTTTACCGCTAATAAACGTTTTTCCTTACTTCTTTCTTTCTAGTTATGCTAACTCCTTAGATAAAATCTTTGGAAATAACAAAAAAAGAAGAAGGTTCGTTGACCGTCAGGTTAGTAGAGACAAGCAGTGTTCAGTGCTGTGGAGCCCCAATTTGTGACGTTGCATATGAACACTTTTGTTGAACACTTAATAATTTACAGTTTCTATGAAACTATTATTTGGTTAGGAAAATCATTTTTTTTTTACTTATCAAACAAATAGAAATAGAAAATGTATTATTATCCAGCTAATACTTACTTGTACACAGGTTCAACACAGATTAAAATGTCTTATGTGGTTTATGATTAGTAAGAGCACAGAAACGGTGCAATCGAGCTGTGAGCGACCTGAGAGCAAGAGACAGCGGTGTACCAATGTTTACATGTTTGAAAATATTAATAGTTCCATCATTGCATGTTCAAGAAGTTGTAACGTTTGCCAAACATAATGCAATGCTTTTTACAGATCTGTCTTTAACACGAAGAGGTTCTAGCCGTGCTCAATGCCTGGGAATAGCACCCAGAATATAATAACGTACCTGACTACATAAGGAACCAAACAGCACGAGCTTTAAGAACAAATTATCACTTTTTCTGACGCATATTAAAATTGCTTTTGCACTGTACTACTTACTACGTGTTTTATATATTAACTAAATAATTAATGTGCAAGTTTTTTTTGTTGCGATATTTGTTTATTTCATTTAACATTAATTAATGTTAACTACCTTACATAAATATTAATTTGCAATGTTTATGAATTTAATTTTAATATGATTATACCTACTGCAACTAGAACTGTCTAGTCAGTCTAGTGGTTGCAAGAGCTACTGCTGAGCATGAGGTCCTGGGTTCGATTCCCAGGTCGGACAAAGTGTTACCGATTGGGTTTGTCTATCTGGTATTTCTCAGTAGCAGCCCGGAGTCTGGATTTGTGCCCTGTTGATGGCAATAGGCTCGCCCCCTATTACATGGGACTTAAACATAACTGGCGGAATGTGGGTATACTAACCCCTGCCTAACCCTTCTAGGATTACAGGCGTGATGTTATGATGATGTTATCTTATGCAACAAAAAAAAAAACATCAACTGAATTGTTACGAAAGACTTACGTAGGCGTTATAATATTACCTACAGTAACAACAAAACATTTTACACAAAACCGCTGAGACATAATACTAACTCCGCAGTCGTTTACCTAGCCTGCCGCTAGTTGCCGCCGCGGTGGGCGTAGTCCCTGCCGAGTGCTCTGAAAATATGATATATATAATAGAAGAAGAGACGTAAGCTCTGCCAGGAACAATAACAGACTGATCTCAAAACACTAATATTGTAAATACATCGATAAATGTCAGAGGTATATCAGTGGCGGTCGCTCACACGTCCCATTGACGGCTCCGAGTTGACCCGTACTCTCCGCAATACTATCACTATTCAACAATATTAATTGTGCCCTGACGTATACCTAACGCCTGCCGCCTGACCCTCGGCTCGTGCTGAGTGTCCCCGTGCCGTACGCCTCTTGCTCCTGCCACTCAGCAGCAAGGGTTGAGTAGACCAACTCCTAGCAACGGGCTTACACAAAAGTTAGAGCGAACATATCGATGTTTTTTGTCAGTTGCGTGGTGCTTCTGTGCCCCTTATTATGCTGCTTGATGTGAGTTTGTCACAACAGCGGGATGTGGGTCACGGTGACGTCATCTCGCTGACATCTGCCGCCCCCGCACCTGGACCACGTCGACCCTATCTCCCCTGCCTCCCGCATACCGAGCACCGCACCCCGCGCCGCACCCGCACAACAACGCATGCAGATTTATAACCCCGAAATACAAAAACACGGATATAGACACAAAAGAAACGACAAAACACTTAAACTTTTTAAAAGTGTTTCAAGTCGCGGTCCACCTATCCATCAACTAATAGTCAGAACATTTGTTTTAAAAGACCAATTGGTTTTGTTATTCAAAGGGGCTGAAACGTATGCATTCGAACGCAAGCCTCCTCAAAAGAATAAGAGAAAGTACCTACCTCTGATATTGTAACTGCTAAAATCTGTTAAAATAACAAAATACTGCAATTGTATTGTTAAGTCCATACTAACAAAAAGTTCCGTTTTTTACTGGGCAGACACAAAAGGCCCAAATTACGGTACAATTACAACCTTTGGAAGTAGTTAATAAAAATATATAAAAAAATTAAATAAAAGTTTTTGTCAAAATACGACGCAACTGTTAGTTTTTTGTGAGGAAAAAAGCTTTTTAACGTTTACTGTATTTTTCGAAATGTTTATTTATTTTGTATCTCGAACCTATTAAACTATTAAGTCCTGCACTATCTTATTTGTTATAACATAATTGGTTTTGAAACCTTTCTATTTGCACAAATTTAGATTTATAGATTTACTATCTAATCTAGAAACAGCGGAAACACAGCTGGGCGATAATGATCATAATATTTTGTCCCCATTACTAATTAATCAAGATATAACTTTTGTGTTTAGGTAAGTATAACTTACAACAATAATAACACAGCTGATAATATTTAATACAATTTGATATGCTTTCTTATCTTCTATACTAAACGGATATATGTATTTATACAGATTTGATACCTTTTCTTAACTAGAATAAATTAGGCGGATAATAAGAAGTAACAATAAATTGGTTTCCCTTACAACGTGTTTTTTGAAATCCCATAACTGTAGGGTTATATTCTATAAGTATACATAAAGTTCTTGCATGTGTGGTCCAGAAATGCATAATTTCGAAGATAATCAATCATAATATGTGTCTAGGATTTTAAGTTTCATTGACATATACGAGTAATGCATTTTAATGCAAACATTCTTTATAGCTAAGACTTTGGCTGACTGCGACGTTGTCATATTTCACTTCAGGCTGTCTTACATTAATAATTGTGACTTTGTCGAATTATTTTGTATAAAATTGAATAAAATTTGAAACAAAAAAAATGGTACTTGAAAAATGATTCATTATGACAGTTGAATCCTTGATATGGTCTCATTCATACCCTAGATATATGGGATAAAAAACTTGCATAGCAACACTGCTTTTGGTATCTCCTGTGTTGTACACCGCAACCAAAAAGACCAGATAAACGGAAGAGCATCCAGTACCTCGACATACTCTGCATCTATGTGTAACATTTGAATCACACGTCGCTTCGCATGCGCCGGGCAACGGGTGCGCACTGTGCGGAGCTCCTGCGGGCAGCGCCTGCCGTCAGTGCCCGCTGATGGCTTCATCAATCCGTTTGTCAAGGTGTTCTCAATTATCGCGCTACTGGCAAAAACCGTAACAGCAGGAGGCCAAAAGAGGACGAGTGCTGTTTGAGCCATTGTTTTGTCATTAGGAATGTCTGTCTGTCTAGCACAGTTTGTGTCGTAATAGTGTTAATGTACTCGTATCTATTTAAATTATTACTTACTTACTATCGTCAATTTTACGTGTTTTAACTAACTTTTAAACTAGCATTCATGATGTAAGTTGGATGGGCTTTAAATTAATGTATGTATGTATGTATGTGTAATAAATTACTAACGACAATGCTTTGGTGAATCAGTATCGAGTGTGAAAGTATGTTCAAATTATCAGTTTATTTATACTTTTATACTTATAGTAAGTAACAGTTAAACAATACTGACAGGTTATGAACTTGAAGCGAGATGTCGTTGAGCCAGAGGATCACCTGTGTTACGGATAATTTTGTCTTGAGAAATAACTACGAGTACAAACTACAAGAAAATAACAATTAAAGGTGTGACACAATCATTTGTGTGTTTTTTATACTTATAGTAAGTAACAGTTAAACAATACTGACAGGTTATGAACTTGAAGCGAGATGTCGTTGAGCCAGAGGATCACCTGTGTTACGGATAATTTTGTCTTGAGAAATAACTACGAGTACAAACTACAAGAAAATAACAATTAAAGGTGTGACACAATCATTTGTGTGTTTTTTATACTTATAGTAAGTAACAGTTAAACAATACTGACAGGTTATGAACTTGAAGCGAGATGTCGTTGAGCCAGAGGATCACCTGTGTTACGGATAATTTTGTCTTGAGAAATAACTACGAGTACAAACTACAAGAAAATAACAATTAAAGGTGTGACACAATCATTTGTGTGTTTTTTATACTTATAGTAAGTAACAGTTAAACAATACTGACAGGTTATGAACTTGAAGCGAGATGTCGTTGAGCCAGAGGATCACCTGTGTTACGGATAATTTTGTCTTGAGAAATAACTACGAGTACAAACTACAAGAAAATAACAATTAAAGGTGTGACACAATCATTTGTGTGTTTTTTAATAAGCACAAAAATGATGATTGTGATGTGGATGACATTAGGTATGACAGCAAATGACAATCGTTCTTTTAATTTCGATCAACATGTTGCTTATGAGCGACGCGACTTTTCTCAGCAGAGACCAGAGCGGCGATTCCCTTATGTTTTAGAACGTTCGCATTCCAATTTTAGTCAAATCTGTCAAAAATACAATCAATTTACTAACACAGATTGTTGACATGTTACTGACATTGATTGTGGCTGAGATGAGATTGCGACTTGAATCTAGACGTTTTTGAAGGATGAGAATTGACCTTCACAAATGTAATGAAGCGTGCGCAATTGATTCACCTACAATTGGAGCTTCAATCTATAATCACGTAAACATGACAGTTGCGATTGATCGTTTCAGGGACCCTTAACACAACTCGTGCGTATGCGCCGCAGACGGCGCGGGTCCGTGCTGTGTCTGCGCCCACTCGCGTGATTTCCTTCCTATCTGCAATCACTCTCTGTTGTCTACTACATACAGCAAATCAGACAAATCAACAATTCAATAAGTGTACTTTTATCGACAGACTAAGAGCATTTCAAACATATAGCAGGAGCTTGTCTGCATCGTAATACGACATTATCGTGATTATTCGTGATTGACACGAGTCATACATGCCTGTACCGGATGTGCCGCGCATGCGCACTGTGCTGTGGAATAAGCTCAAACCTGACTCAACGGACCGGACATCAGTCGGAATCGCACTCATTTCTTTTAAAAGTAAATAAACCATCGCAGACTGAGCCACCTTTTGTACATTTGTTACGGTGTATGTTTATTTTTTACTGATGATTGCAATAGAGAATACTCTACATATCTATCTATTCAAACCTTGACAGTTTGTTTGAAACTTATGCGTAGTATACCTCACGTTTAGACAACAAGCACCAAACATTAAAGTTTAAGTTAATAAATAGAAGTGCAGGCAAGCAGATTAGAGGCGGGTATTGTGAGGTGGCGAGGGGCGCGGGTGGGGGGAGGGTGCGTCGATCAAAAAGATTCGATTGCCATGTGACATGTCCCTGTCTAAGTTCAAACGCAATAGTAACGCGTGTTTTGTTCACAGGTAGCTTATTGTAACAAACACATGTCAAGAAGTAAGTACATAACAGAAAAAAAAACAAACAGCTCGAAATAATGATCCAGGCCTTTGTTTCACAAATCTTGTCTCCAATTTAAAACATATCTATTTGAATAGTGTAGCAATGCAATGTACTTGCATATACAATACAAATTGTAGAAATTAGGCATGTATTATCATATAATATTTGATCTGTCGGTAGGGACTACCCCAGAGAAATATTACTTATCGTTTTGCAAGGCAATTTGTTAACAAGTGAACATGATAATAAAAAGCCACGATCCCTCTTCTATTGTATACCCTTTCTCGTAGAGACCCCTACAGACTTCACCACGCACCATACTAAGACCCCTACAGACCTGCCGACATGTCACAACACACAATATTAAGGGACACTTATCTTTGCATTACCCTTGATATGTTGACTATTGAATTGAAATCTTACAATGTCGCAGTCACAAGTAAGGGTTGTTATTTTGTTTAACAATACTTTCATAATACAATAGGTTGGAGATGGTATCGCTTCGCATTGTGTGCTAATTATCCCATTTGTGTGGATAAGACTAGTAAATTTAATTCTGAATTATATTTTTTTATCCTATAGAACGAACTCAAGTGCGGGGTGACAAGAAGAAAGAGAAAGTCCTAGACATAGACATGTTTACAAATAAAATAAAGTCGGGGGTACACCATTTATAACTCAAAAACGGCTGGACCGATTTTTATGATCTTTGATTTGATTTGTTGGATTTGTCTCCGCCCAGACTAGCAGATCAACTAAGTATTACCTAAAACATGGAAAAAAATCAAGACTATATTCTAAGACGGTAGCCCACTAGTATACCTATTATAAATTTACATTAAGGTATAAAAAATGAAACCCATTTTACTTTTTTTTTATAATTAAATTGTTTTCGATTTCAAATCAAATTTAAAACAAATAATATTCTATGTAGGAGTAAGGCGTGTTAATGCTCCACGTGTTGAGGTAATGAAATCGAAACGGACATGTTTGTGGGTGACAGGCAGCTCAACGAGCTCGATTCCCGATCACTTGAGATTGAACCGAGGTGTGCTTAGGGTTCAAGTTGAACCGTCTGTGCAGTATAAAGCAACGATAAAGTGGGCTCGTTTGGCGCAGCTCCAAGACAGCCAGGCGGGCAGTAAGTGACGCCCGCAGCCGGCAGGATACGGCCAACTACTGCTGAGGTCTACGGCTAATACCAGCTCGGGAACACTCCCATGCAATTACAATACATTATAATTTATACATTTTCCACTTTGTGCACAGTGGTGATACATAAGGTGGACATATTTCCATCAACGAGCAAATCAAGCATTATTCTGATATTCAATTGATAGGAGTTGAAGACCATCAAGCTGTCATTTCAACCAAAAAGAGTTTACTTTGGACATACTAGTTGCATGCCAGTCGCCCGGGGTGGCACGTAGCTGTGCTACGTCGAGAGCTGCAATATTAATGTCCCGCGAGCTGCCCGCCACGGTGCCACAGCCGCCTGCCTGCAGGGTGTATTGACTCACTAATATTTGACTAACCCCCCGCACCCCAAGCCCCCAATCACTCGTGCTTTACAAACATAATGAATGTTGTTATTAATTTATGTTCTGACTCTTCCTTTTAATGCCACTCTTGAGGGGTACTAGCCGCGAGCGATCGTGACAACGCAGTACCTATGGGTGCCGGGGCTGGATGGCGACAGCATAGGATTGAATAAGTAGTTAATTTGTAAAAATCTATTTACCTAATCACTATTTTAAAAAAAATCTAAATACTAACAAAATATGGACCTTCGTCTGAATATTTTATTATTTATGAATCCGAAGAGCTTTATACTGATACGTCCATCGACGTTTAGGATGGATGTCATTTAATAAAGCAGTACGTCTAACTTACTAGATTTTCATATGTTTTGATAAATAATGAACACACAGTATTGTACTACAATACTTGATATCGTGTCCTGCGTGTCTTGTTGTTTGCACGCCACAGGAGCTGTTGGACGCTACTGAAGGTGCCAAGTCCGTAGCCAAATCCTGGGCTGACTGTCTAAAGATTACCATCGACACGCTAAGAAAAATAATAAAAATGATGGCTCGCTGAACTGTCTACGACATAAAAGCTCACGAATTGATGTTTGAATAAAAATACTTAGGTACTCCTAGTATCTGTTATATTTTAGGGCTCCGTTTCTCAAAAGGAAAAAACTGAACCCATATAGGATAACTTTATTATCCGTCTGTCTGTCTAGTCTAATAAGGTATCAAGTTGAAATTAATATCAATTATATAAGTCTACGGTCCGTCTGCAATTGTTTGTTTTCCCGAATAAATAAAATAAAGTAATGTTGCTATAATAAGAAGATCTTACATGTTTCGAACTAACAAGTTCGGTTGTTTCGGTGGATGTGGGGCTGTCTGGCGCTGATGATGATGGTGGAGGCACGTCGTGTTATCTCCACCACGCTGTCGCTTCACCTGTGCAGTACTTAGTTCTACGCAGCACGTTGGGGAGGCTCACGGCCCTTCACGCACGTACAAGTCCTGAAGGCGTATTCGAGTACTTGTCTACGACAGCACAAACTGCGGAAAGTCTCCTAATTTCGACATCGATTTACAAAATGCCAACAATTTATTAAGCAGACATAATGAATGGAGTCCGTTTAGTAACCGCTACAGTTTATTGAAATATATTCAGTTTAGCAACGATATAACGGCCCGCTGGAGTTTTTGTGGGTGATATTAGACCCACCGGCACATGCTACCAGCTCATTTAATTGATGAATTAACTATCGTTGTGTTTATAATACAGGCTTGCTTCACGTTTCTGATTCAATGTAAAATATCCGTCGGGTATAACCGCAGTTCCACTACAAGTGTACACATAACTAGTGATCGTAGAATTTAATATTGAATTCATAGAATTAAATCAGTCAACGACCGTTGAATAACATTTCATTTTATGTATCCACATTTTATGGAGCATGCAGCTTATGGAACATAAAGCTCCAATGTTGAAAGTGTTGATTAATAAAACTCCAACAAAATGAATAAATAACTTTTTGCGAAACTTAACTTTCAACAATGAAAAATTTAAAGTAAATCTGTTAAATAATAAACTTACTGTGAGTTTTTCCTCACAGTTGCCATAGTTGGTTTACACACACACACACACACACACAGTTCCGCAATGAAGAACAGACACTCATCTGGTCCAGGTGCTGAAGCTTCTGCTCCTGCTGGCGTCATGAGCACACTATGACAAGTTGAGAACGAGCCAGCGGTGAAGAGGGATTGACATCATGAACTAATTGTACAAGGAGATACTTTCAGGACGCCGACTGCAGCGGCCGCTGCAGCCGCGACGCCGCGTACACCAGCCATGACGTCACAGTGTGGTGACGTACCTGTGATGACGGAGGGCCGGCGCAGGGTCTGCGGCGGGCAGGACGCCGACTGCAGCAGCCGCTGCAGCCGCGACTCCGGGTACACCAGCCATGACGTCACAGTGTGGTGACGTACCTGTGATGACGGAGGGCCGGCGCAGGGTCTGCGGCGGGCAGGACGCCGACTGCAGCAGCCGCTGCAGCCGCGACTCCGGGTACACCAGCCATGACGTCACAGTGTGGTGACGTACCTGTGATGACGGAGGGCCGGCGCAGGGTCTGCGGCGGGCAGGACGCCGACTGCAGCAGCCGCTGCAGCCGCGACTCCGGGTACACCAGCCATGACGTCACAGTGTGGTGACGTACCTGTGATGACGGAGGGCCGGCGCAGGGTCTGCGGCGGGCAGGACGCCGACTGCAGCAGCCGCTGCAGCCGCGACTCCGGGTACACCAGCCATGACGTCACAGTGTGGTGACGTACCTGTGATGACGGAGG
Organism: Dasypolia templi; assembly: GCA_963555695.1. NCBI lineage: Eukaryota > Metazoa > Arthropoda > Insecta > Lepidoptera > Noctuidae > Dasypolia > Dasypolia templi. The sequence goes on along the minus strand of OY743137.1, from coordinate 1,290,367 downwards.
GTCGGCGCAGCGTCTGCGGCGGGCAGGACGCCGACTGCAGCAGCCGCTGCAGCCGCGACTCCGGGTACACCAGCCATGACGTCACAGTGTGGTGACGTACCTGTGATGACGGAGGGCCGGCGCAGGGTCTGCGGCGGGCAGGACGCCGACTGCAGCAGCCGCTGCAGCCGCGACTCCGGGTACACCAGCCATGACGTCACAGTGTGGTGACGTACCTGTGATGACGGAGGGCCGGCGCAGGGTCTGCGGCGGGCAGGACGCCGACTGCAGCAGCCGCTGCAGCCGCGACTCCGGGTACACCAGCCATGACGTCACAGTGTGGTGACGTACCTGTGATGACGGAGGGCCGGCGCAGGGTCTGCGGCGGGCAGGACGCCGACTGCAGCAGCCGCTGCAGCCGCGACTCCGGGTACACCAGCCATGACGTCACAGTGTGGTGACGTACCTGTGATGACGGAGGGTCGGCGCAGGGTCTGCGGCGGGCAGGACGCCGACTGCAGCAGCCGCTGCAGCCGCGACTCCGGGTACACCAGCCATGACGTCACAGTGTGGTGACGTACCTGTGATGACGGAGGGCCGGCGCAGGGTCTGCGGCGGGCAGGACGCCGACTGCAGCAGCCGCTGCAGCCGCGACTCCGGGTACACCAGCCATGACGTCACAGTGTGGTGACGTACCTGTGATGACGGAGGGCCGGCGCAGGGTCTGCGGCGGGCAGGACGCCGACTGCAGCAGCCGCTGCAGCCGCGACTCCGGGTACACCAGCCATGACGTCACAGTGTGGTGACGTACCTGTGATGACGGAGGGCCGGCGCAGGGTCTGCGGCGGGCAGGACGCCGACTGCAGCAGCCGCTGCAGCCGCGACTCCGGGTACACCAGCCATGACGTCACAGTGTGGTGACGTACCTGTGATGACGGAGGGCCGGCGCAGGGTCTGCGGCGGGCAGGACGCCGACTGCAGCAGCCGCTGCAGCCGCGACTCCGGGTACACCAGCCATGACGTCACAGTGTGGTGACGTACCTGTGATGACGGAGGGCCGGCGCAGGGTCTGCGGCGGGCAGGATGCCGACTGCAGCAGCCGCTGCAGCCGCGACTCCGGGTACACCAGCCATGACGTCGGCTCCCGCCGTCTCTGCACAAAACAACGTTAGTTAGTAATTTGATACAAATTAAATAATAATACCAGCCTATTATTGTCCCACTGCAGGACAAAGGCATCTTCTCGTACAGAGAAGGCACGAACATTGATCACACGCTTTCTCAAGACGGGTTGGCGTTTTCACATTTATATAAACTATATAACTCCAGGTTTCCTCACGATGTTTTCCTTCACCGATGTCAGTAATATTCAAGATAAACTCAGAAAGTACGTATGAATTGAAAAAGTCACATTGGTACTTGCCCGGATTTGAACCCGCAACCTCGTGCATGAGAGGCGAGGCTTGAACCACTGAGCCATCACGACAAACAAGAAAGTTTTATTCAAATACAAAAGCAAAATTAATGTATCCATCATATTCGAAATAAGCTTACAAGAATAGATAGATGAAGAAAGGTAGGTTTTTTTTTTAGCGTACGTATAATGAGTTGTAGCATATGAACAATTCAACCTGACAGGCACCCTTTCTGATAGTCAAAAATTGAACCCTAAACCGTCTTCCATAAAACTTTTAACAAAGAGTCTGTATTGTCATGATCTCATAAATCAAGTCCTTAGCCGAAACTTGTCACAGATTAAGGTCACCTGACAAAAAACGTGTCCATGTGTGTGTGTGACGAGGTGCGCGCGCGCAACCCTTCCGCACAGGTGGCGTTAGAAGACGCAAAAACCCTCAGAAAAACACAAGGACGCACGTGCCGACACAAAAAACGAACAACCCTTTGTCCCCGGCTTCTATTGCACGTTTTTATTATACGGTAATTATGTGGCTATCTAGCGCCGACCCTCCCGCCGCCCGCCGGAACTAATTAGCTGTTAGATTCCCACGGTGTTTTATTGTAAGCTGTTATCGTCTAATTCTATAACTATAACTCTGACGCTTACCCTTTTATAAAGAGGGTTTAGAACTCGGGTCGGGCGGCTCCCGGCTAGATACATAATTGAACAGGCTTAAAGCGGTACATAGCGCGAGCCTTCCCTTCAGAGGAATCAAAATATAAAGCAGTGTAAAGTACATAAGCAGCGGGTGTCGAGTGTAGGCGTCGCGACGGAGGCGGTGCTCCGTCTCGCTCGGTAATGTATTCACGTTTCCCGAGCCGCTCATTTTTTATCGCAGTCGCGCGGCGCATTAGAATTTCCAGGCGAGAAAATCTCACGCACACCGCGGCCTGTCCCGCTGACCACGCTACTAACAACCTTGTGACAAGGGTGCATGGTGTGAAGTTCTTTGGATGGTTTTCTCTGTGTGCGGGGGGTGGACGGAGGCTTGCGGGGAGGGGGCGGGAGGTTCGCTACATTGTAAATTCGCGCGGGGAAATGCGGGCGGGTTGACGTGGCGGGGGAGGCGCGGTGGGGGGCGACGTGTGGGGTGTGAGGGAGGGGGGCGCGTGTGCGGCTCGATAAGGAGCGTCCTCCGCGTCTTCGGATGCTAACACCGAGCACCGGCGATGCTCCGCCGCGCCGGGCCGCGCGCTGTCAGCACGGTTTGCTAATCGGCGATTCTATTGCCAAAGTCTATGGCATAATTAACATTGACCCTGTCAGCGGTCATCCTAAACTTTGGGCAAGCTAATTGGAGAAAATTGCTATTTTTCAATTAGCTTTCCCTATTTTTGCCTGTTGCCTGAGTATATCTACTGAAGAAAAGATGGACGGAAGTTCGTCCTTGCATTCTAAACTCGTACAAGTAGTCAACAGTGGCAGTAGTTCAAGTATTCGTCTTTCGTCTTAGACGCTACAACCTGAAAAGAGGTCATTGAAATAGATATTTTTCTCTCTTTTGCATGTGCCTGTCGAATACTGCCATTAATCATTCCGTTACAGATGCACAAAGTGGCCCCTCCAGTGGAGCGTACTGGGCCATGCGCGGCCATGCCTGGCCATGCACGATACGCAATCGACAGCGGACACTCTCGCGCTTGACCGCTCTCGTAAGCGCCGGAAATGTAACTTATCTAAATACTCATACATGGTAAAATGATTTGTTTTGTCTACCTACCTACTTTCTCACACGAACAAGAAAATTTGAAAAGCGTGGAAATATATTATCATAATGTATTGAATTTTCTGCATTTCCATGAATATCGAACCATTATTTTAACAAATAACTTTAAATAAGAGAAAATACCAATTGACCTATAAGCAGTGTTAGATTGAATTGTGCTTGTGAATAATAATATAATAGTATATCATTTATTTTCTCTCCACAAAGCTGACTTAAATTTAATGCGTACAAATGTCTCAGCTGTATTCCACCTTTCTGTGAGTCTGGTGCCTGATATAGGTTTTTGGAGAAAAACCTGTGTTACAGGTCACCAGGCCCGTTCCACGGCTAGAATCAGCTTTCACAGAGATAACGTGCAGCAGTCGAAGATTAAACACTATGCATAACAAAAATAAAAACTTAGTAAGAGTTAAACAATAATTATGGTTACACAAATTAAAGAAAAAGTAATAACATCATAAAACAATAAATAATACCTACCTATAATTCTGCAGAAGTTATTGAGTCATTTCATACGATGTGTGAGTGAGTGTTTATCTGGTGTGAAGTGTTAGACTAATAGGTGATGTATGTGAGTTATTCAGTTATTCAGACAAAAGTCACATTCACTCACACACTGCTCGTGAGTGAATGTGACTTTTGTGGAGTGAGTGCAGTAAGATTTGTTTTTCAAGGAGGTAGGTATAGGTATAAGAATAGGAAGGTATAGCTCTAAGTACTATACGTTATCAAACTAAACCTCGATTTATTTATAACTATTAAGTACCAGCTACGGTTATAAAGAACATAGAAAAATGTTTCATGTTCATTACTGTTTCAGTAAGACCCGTCGACTGACTCACTCTCCAAAACCTGTCGGGCACTTCCCGAAGTCCTAGAAAGCTGAAATTTGGTGTGCAGGCTAGGCTTTGGTGTGCAGGCTAGGCTTTGCACACAAACAACAAAAAATAATAAATCCGTAACTTTCACCCTCCAACTTTCTTAGGGAGGAGCAATCATGTATTTCTTACGAATAATAGGTATGACTAGTATGAATATAAATAACGAAGATGAAGATGAACTGTTGGCTATGAAGACAGTAACTGCTGGCGTGCAAGAAATACCTTTGTTGGCTATGAAGATAGTAACTGCTGGCGTGCTAGAAATACCTTTGTTGGCTATGAAGATAGTAACTGCTGGCGTGCAAGAAATACCTTTGTTGGCTATGAAGATAGTAACTGCTGGCGTGCAAGAAATACCTTTGTTGGCTATGAAGATAGTAACTGCTGGCGTGCAAGAAATACCTTTGTTGGCTATGAAGATAGTAACTGCTGGCGTGCAAGAAATACCTTTGTTGGCTATGAAGATAGTAACTGCTGGCGTGCAAGAAACACCTTTGTTGGCTATGAAGATAGTAACTGCTGGCGTGCAAGAAATACCTTTGTTGGCTATGAAGATAGTAACTGCTGGCGTGCAAGAAATACCTTTGTTGGCTATGAAGATAGTAACTGCTGGAGTGCAAGAAATACCTTTGTTGGGTATGAAGATAGTAACGGCTGGCGTGCAAGAAATACCTTTGTTGGCTATGAAGATAGTAACTGCTGGCGTGCAAGAAATACCTTTGTTGGCTATGAAGACAGTAACTGCTGGCGTGCAAGAAATACCTTTGTTGGCTATGAAGATAGTAACTGCTGGCGTGCAAGAAATACCTTTGTTGGCTATGAAGATAGTAACTGCTGGCGTGCAAGAAATACCTTTGTTGGCTATAAAGATAGTAACTGCTGGAGTGCAAGAAATACCTTTGTTGGCTATGAAGACAGTAACTGCTGGCGTGCAAGAAATACCTTTGTTGGCTATGAAGATAGTAACTACTGGCGTGCAAGAAATACCTTTTTTACCCGACTCGAGACCTAAAGGTTATGATTTAAACATGTATGTGTATTATATGTAGCAGAAAGCTGTACATTTTGACCATGTAAAGTTTGTAGAACTAGCCCTCGTAGAGTTAGGGGCTTGACTGGCGTGTGTATATTTCTGTGTTGTCGTTGAAAAACAGAAACAAGAGCTATGCTTCCGATCCTGAGAGTAATATGTTTAACTTATGTGAGAGAGTTTACTGGTAGTTCTACCTGTACCCTGGCAGCTTCTACGTAAACAGATCCTAGTGTGGCGCCATCTGCCGAGCTCCTACAGAGACGTGCCGTGAATGTTAACATCCTCTTTTTATAGAGCATTCTACAGTCTTCAGCGAGTGAACTACCCAATTATGTACCTTTAAAGGAAATATTCAGGCAACGTCCCCGCGCCCGTTCTAGAGTACTCTCGGGTCAATTTGAGAGGCTGCCTTCTTCCGCTAATGTTGGCACATATCTTCAAACACACACATAACACATAGCTTGCCTGTTTTACTTTGTGTTGATAAGAAAAGCAATGAACGTAAAACAGAGACGGCTCGTCATTTGAAAGTTGTATGATATTAAACAAAGCCGCGCGGAGCAACTTGAACCGTCCTCCCCCCTCCCCTCTCTCCCACACACACCCCAGCCTCCCCCCTCTGCCCGCGAGCCTCCATCCTTATCTTTTGAAATGTTATTTAACGGGACATTTTGCTTGTTGGGCTCGCTCGGGACTCAGGCCCATCAATACAAATATATTTCAGGAAAGATTATCTCCTTTGAGTTCTGGTCGCCAGGAACGTAAACATAAGAACTGTTTTTAATCACCATGTCAATATTAGGTTCATTTACATACAAGCCTGCGTCATTTACAACTGTAAATAAAACAAAGTCGGGTCAATTACTCAAGAACGGCTTGACCGATTTGTATGATCTTTGATTTATTGGATTTGTCTCCGCCTGAACAGCAGAAAAGTTTCATAACTATTAAAAGATGGGAAAAAATCACGTTAAAATAATAATGAAGATAATTTTCTGAGTTGGTATAAATTTCGCCGAGTCACCTGGTTTTCAGCCATACGTATACCCATATTCTTAGTCAAAACTTCATGATTTCCTCGACTTGACTCAACCTCACTTAAGCGGTTTGATATTCATTGTTGCAATTCAACTTCTCATCTCAGTTTCCTCAGTCGAGGTGAGTTTGAGTTGAGAAACCAACTGTCAAATATAAAGTACATCGGCATCTACCTTGAGGCTTCCTTAAGGTAGTCAACAAGGAAGTCTTAACCAAAACACGCGCACTTTATCCGATTTTCATAATGTCTTTTGAAGAATTTATTGGCCTCGACTCACACTCGTTCGAGGGACCTCATAATTTCCTTAATCTGACGTTTATGAATGCCGATTTTGAGGTTATTCTGAGGCACGCCTTGAGGTCAACCTGAAAAGCTGCTCGACGCAGCAGCATCGTCGAGCAGCTTTTCAGGTTACGACTTAGAATATGGGTGTAAGTTTCAGCAAAAAAAAACTAAATTCTCCCTATCAAGGTCATACTACGGACTTGGGAACAGAACCGAGTGATATAACATTGACATTCAAAGGCGATATTATCCTCATTCCCAAATAATATTTCCGACTCAGCGCGGCCGGCGGCGTGAGGCTCGCAACCTTGCTGTTTCGCGAGACACTCATACCTAAATCTGTGTTTGTTATTGTTACAATGTATGTTGAGTATCTTGTGACCATGCTTCTTTGACGAACAATTACTGAACCTGGTAGAGTATTTTTTGTATCAATTGATACCTAGTCAAATAACGTAGTTAAAGTAGCGCTGAACGTAACCAGAGAATATTGCTGCAGGGCCTAAATGTGTTACTTAAAAATAATAATTATTATTTTTAATATGATCACCCTTCATTTGAAATTGAAATACTCCCGCCCCGCCATGGACCACGTAGATGTATGTATTGTGCACGATAGCCATGTTATTTTTATACTTTAATAGTAATAACTTCTGACCGAGACGGCCGATTTTAATGGAAAAAAAAACTAAATGTTAACTCAAGCTACGGATTATGACTATATTTCCAATCCTTGAAATCTCTCAAAAAGAATTACACAAAAATATGACAGCTACATGAGACATTTAAAATCGTCCCTTATTTTAGCCCCTTCAAGAAAAAGCTTTTATATCCCTAACTTAAGAAATGCTGGATTTCTCATACAATCTCGCATCCCTTAGATCAGCCCCTTACGGACTATTTTTAAAACTCAGTACTCAACAATTCAAATTCAAAGAATTTATTTCAATTAAACCATAACAGGCACTTTTGAATTGTCAAGCAGGAAAGGTAAGAAGGCCAGTTAGTTAGAAAGTTGAAGCTCCAATCCAAAACGTAGATCTCTAAGGAAAAGAACAAACAAGAAACCCCAAGGACACTCTTATAAATAAATATATCACAAAATCCTGGGTACAGTACTCTTGTTGCTTCTTTAGGTGAGAATAATGTATTCAAAAAAACAATTTATAATAAATATAGGATTGAAAATAGCCCCTGACCGACCAGTCTCAACCACTTTGTAGGGAACCATATGCACCACCTCCACCGTAGAACACGCGCCACTAACCTCGCGACATTAATGTGAGCATGACATACTCTCAACCGCCCTTTGTTAAAACATACCTACATCCTAAAAACAAAAAGTAGCCTATGGCCTTCCCCAGGATGATGATCTCTTTTCCAAATTTTATCGTAATCCGTTCAGTGGTTTTGGCGTAAAAAGGTAACAGACATACATGCAGACAGACAGACGATAACAACAAGATAATACATATTATGTTAATCTATATGTAGATATAATAAAATAGAAACGATGTCAAAACTGTACATGATTATGTTTGAAAAGATAAAGTAATTGCTACGAGGTGTGGGAACGAGTTTCATTTGTGAAAATATAGTTAATAGAATGTTTGCCCGTTTGTCTGTTTGTCTGAAATGTGGCTCACATATAGATTATAACCTGGATTAACACATGATACTTTTAATCCCGGTAGTACGTTCCCGTGGAATATTAGCACACCCACGCGGGCGGAGGCGCGGACAACAGCCAATATTATATTAAAGTGTAATAAAGTATAGATTTCCTGTTATATCAACATCTAATAAATAAACATGTCATTAACGGCCGTACCCTATAACGTATCTATCTCCAATTTTGGCATACTGAAAAAAAAAACCTATCAGTCTCTGGTTTCAACGTCCCAATAAAGCCATAGGATGCGAACCTATAACGTGTTGACAGCTATTTGTTTGACAGGGGCAGATAGAATTGTACTGTCTATTATCAGTAGCGATCTGTCTAAGGTTATTGGGTTTGGCCGTAACTCGACAATAGGATTGAACACTGATATAAATATTTGTGTTCACTGTAGATTACCTACAAAGGAACAGTGAGTCAGTGACAGTACCTACCTACCTAGTACACACGGAACCAAACACGCACAGTGGAGTCACAATGTTGAAATGTAACTGCCTGACACCTCTGACGCTCCTCACTCATCAAGTCAGAACCGCTACTATCTACTACCAATTCAAGGTCAAACTAATTTTTTATTTTTTCTTAATTATAGACCTGTGCCCGTGCTACCGGTTTTCAGCAAGGTTTTTGAAAAGATAATGCTTAATCCATAGTGTTTTGATTGAGCATCTTCAATCATTTTAATACTAATAAAATCCTTCACGAGCAACACTATGGTTTCACCTACGGGCGTCGTACGACCGACGCTGGTGTTACCTTATTAAAACATATTTTTAACGCGTGGGAAGAGGCTCAAGACGCCATAGGAATCTTTTGTGACCTCTCCAAGGCATTTGATTGCGTCGATCACGAAACCCTGCTTTTGAAACTTGAGCATTACGGACTTGGAAAACTTGCGCTCAGTTTAATAAAATCTTATTTAAATGATAGACAACAGCAAGTTCAAATAAATAGTGTCAATTCACTTGGTTTAAAAGTAAAAATGGGTGTTCCACAAGGCTCGATATTGGGTCCTTTCCTCTTTTTGGTATATATTAATGACCTACTCCATTCATTAATAATTCAACCACAAATGGTGTTATTTGCTGACGATACGTCCTTAATTTTTAAGGTAGATAGACGTGCTTCAAATGTTGACGACGTAAATAACGCCCTACTGCTGGTCCAAAATTGGTTCACGGCTAATAATTTAGTACTAAATGGAAATAAAACTAAGTGTATAAGATTTTCTTTACCAAACGTCAAGAGTAGTGATTGTGAGATAGTATTGAATCAAGAGAAACTAGAATTCGTCGATAAAACGGTTTTCTTGGGGATCATGCTCGACTCAAGGCTACAATGGGGTCCTCATTTAACATCTCTAGCAGGACGGCTAAGTTCAGCAGCTTACGCTGTCAGAAAAATCCGTCAATTTACTGATGTAGATACCGCGAGGCTGGTCTATTTTAGTTACTTTCATAGTATCATGTCTTACGGTATTTTACTTTGGGGACGGGCTGCAGACATCGATTCTATTTTTATTCTGCAGAAAAGAGCCATCAGAGCCATATATAATCTCCGCAGGCGCGATTCTCTAAGGGAATTGTTTAAGGATATTAACATCATGACTGACATCTATGAAAAAATCATGTACGTAAGAAAAAAATTACATCTTTACAGTAAAAGAGGTGATGACATAATTATAGTACTAGAAATCGGGACCTATTAGTTCTACCAGGTTTCAGACTGGCTAAAGTAGACTCATCTTTCATGGGGTACTGTCTAAAATGTTATAATCAAATACCTCCCCACATACTTCAACTGAATGAGACAAAATTCAAATCCTTTGTCAAACGCACACTATGCAGGCAGGCGTATTATAGGTTTGGGGATTACATAACTGATAAAAATGCCTGGCTTAATGCTGGTCCTGCTCCACACCACAACTAATTAATTGACATTTGAAACACTTGAAGCTGCTGAAGATTGTAAGAATATATTTGCATTATATAAACCAATCTCCTTTTTATTATATAGATGCATTGCACAGATGTGAGTACTTTGTACTATAGAGCTACCATTTACCGGGTAATGTCATAGATTAACTTGAATCAAAATCAAAATCAAAATCAAAATATTTTATTTCACATAGACCTACATGGGCACTTATGAAACGTCAGATTCTAGGTGCACGGTTCCAATTGGTCGTTTCCCATGGAGAAGAGCCGGCAAGAAACTCCATGGTTACTCTTTTAAAAATATGTCTTTTACAATGTTTTCCAATTAGTGATTAACAGGTATGGGAGGACAGTGTAGGCCTGTCAACAGTTATATGTTAAACAAATAGACAATTGTCTATAATTTATAATCCACAGGGCCTACGACGTTCTCACATTTACAAAATATAAAATAATCTAATAAAGTAAAATAAAAAATAAAATAAAAAAAATTAGGTATATAATGTCAAATAATGAAAGAATTATGTCAGAGATATGTAAAAGTCCATATCTAATAATAAAAAATAAAAATTAAACACCATTATTTGGGAGCAGTTATTAGAAATTTACATAGTGATGCCGTTCATGAGGTACCAGGGAAGCCACATGTGCAGAAGGAATTATTGCCAAACCTTCTTGTCTTCGACGTAGTCTTTAATATTATAGTACGCTTTTTTGATAAGGACACGTTTAATGTGGGCTTTGAACTTTCCATCGCTAAGTTCTGTAACCGACTTAGGCAACTTATTATAAAAGCGGATACTGTTTATCAGAAATGATTTGCTTGTTTTAGTTAATCTAAATTTGGGTATAACAATTTCATTTTTACTACGTGTATTTATATTATGGAAATCACTTCTTATTTTAAAAAGTTCTAAGTTTTTGCGAACATACAAAATACTTTCTAAGATATAAAGGGAAGGCAGAGTGAGTATATCAATTTCTTTGAATTTGTTTCTAAGAGACTCGCGAGGACCCATTTCATAGATCGCGCGGATTGCCCTCTTTTGTAAAATGAAAATTGAATCTACGTCAGCTGCTGATCCCCACAGCAGAACGCCATAAGACATAATACTGTGGAAATAAGCAAAGTATACCAACCTAGCTGTGGCTATATCGGTCAACTGCCTTATTTTTCTTACTGCATACGCAGCTGAACTTAATTTACCTGAAAGAGCTCTAATGTGAGCGCCCCATTGCAATTTAGAATCTAAAGTAATTCCTAGAAATACAGTTTCCGTAATAGCATCTACTTTCTTGCCATCAAGTTTTAAATTTAAACCCACTTGGGGTACATTTGGTAATGAGAACTTAAGACATTTAGTTTTGTTCGCATTGAGTAAAAGATTATTAGCTGCAAACCATTTCGAAAGAATAGCCAGACTATCATTCACATGTAAGACATCCGTATCTTTTCTATCTATTTTAAAAATAAGAGAAGTATCATCAGCGAATAAAATTATATCTGATAAGTTAGCCATCATGTAAGGAAGGTCATTAATATAAACTAGAAATAAGAAAGGGCCGAGAATTGAACCTTGAGGCACTCCCATCTTAACTAAGGACCCCGAGGACGTCGCCCCGTTAACGTTCACTTTCTGTTGCCTGTTTGATAGATAGGAAAGAACAAGATTAGCGGCTTGTCCACGAATTCCGTAGTGGTGTAATTTACAGATCAGTGTATTGTGGTCAACGCAGTCAAACGCTTTGGAGAGGTCACAGAAAATGCCAATTGCATCCTGGGACTTCTCCCAGGATTCCAAAATGTGACTGATGAGTAACACTCCCGCATCAGTCGTCGACCTACCTTTCGTGAAACCGAACTGGCGACTATGTAAAATACCATTTGAATTAAAATGTGACAACATCTGGTCTAGCATGATTTTTTCATAGATTTTACTCAATGCTGGTAGCACTGATATAGGTCTATAATTAGAGGGATCACTCTTACTACCCGATTTGAAAATTGGTACTACTTTACTATGTTTCATTAAATCAGGAAACGTACCGCTGTCTAAACATTGATTAAATATGCCTGTTAGGACAGGGGCAATTGTGTCAATAATATCTCCAAGAACCTTAACGGAAATCCCCCATAAGTCTACAGTGTTTTTTATGTTAAGACTTTTGAACGCTTTTTTAATTGTGATAATAGAAATAGGCTCGAATTTAAAACTAGGAATGTCCTTACTGAAGTTTTCTTTGAGTAAAGATTCAGCTAACACAGATGATGAGGGAAGAGATTTCGTAACCTCAATTGGGATGTTGGTGAAGAAATTTTCTAGCGACTCAGCAACTTTCAACTTATCTGAAATGGTTTCATTATCAATTTTTAACGACAAGTCATTCTGATCTCGCTGTTTATTGTTTCCAGTTTCTTTGTTAATTACCTGCCACACAGCTTTTATTTTATTATGGGAAATACCAATTTTGTTACTTATTAATTTAGACTTAGCTTGAGCGCAGACTCTTTTAAAAATTTTAGAATAATTTCTTACATAATCATGAAGAGTTAGATCAGACGTCAATGATTTCTCGTGATACAACCTATATAAAATATCTCTGCTTTTTCTAATGCCAGCAGTGGCCCATTCACTAAATTTTGGTTTAGTATTGATAGTAACTTTTTTTACAGGACATGCTTTATTGAATTCTTGGCATACTGTAGAAAATAGGGTACCATAGTTTAAATTGGGGTCTTGTGAATCAAAACTGGCTGTTGAAAGATTGCTATTAAGATTATTATTAAACATTTCCAACTTATTCTTAGTAAGAGGTCTTATTTCAATGGTTTTATTTGAGTTTAACTTTTTATCTAAGTCAAATGATATAAGTTGACCAGTATGGTCTGACCTGATGCCACTAATTAAGGTGGAGTCTTTTATTTTACAGTTGGTAAATACATTGTCTATGCATGAAGCCGAGGTTGCTGTTATTCTAGTTGCTTCATTAAATATACATTTTAAATTGAATGATTTAAACAATGAGATTAACTTACATTTTTCGGGTGAATTAACTAGCAGATCAACATTTAGATCACCACAAACAAAAACTAATTTATTATCTTTAAAAAGTTTACTTAGTATTCCTTCCATAATGATCAAAAATGATGACAAGTTTGAGGGTGGTGGTCTATAAACACATAAGAAAGTATGGCCTTCAACCTCCGCACATGCTACCTCACATAAGCGATCAACAGAGCAGGCAGTGATATCCTTCCTTTCCCTATATCTAAAACGACTATTACACAATATCAAGGTACCACCCCCTATTGAGGACCGGTTGTATGCACTGGCAACTGAAAAATTATTTACATTAAACAACATCCTATCCGGTTTTAACCAAGTTTCACAAAAACATAAGATATCCATATGATATTTATCTAATAACATTTCCACGTCTAAGATTTTGCCAGAGAAGCGATTTATATTTTGGTGATATAGTAAAATAATATTATTTTGGTTCTCTTTTGTCGACTCTAAAAGTTTAAAGAATTAATTACAGTATTATTAGTAGTACTAAATAATACCGTTTCGTCACTTAACCTATTCTCAGTTAAATTATCAATAACTGCGTGAAAATGAATGTGCCTTGGCGGCTGATAGTATGTCATGCTCACTCAAATGTCTCGCTGACGGTGGCGCGTGTGCCGGATCATTTAGCTCCCTTCAAAATGGTTGAGCTGAATGGTGCTGATCCATGCGTTCTGTTCGTGAACGGCCGCCGTCAGTTGGGACTGGTCATCTCTTAGCTGCCACGGCATATTTTAATAATTACTTTGCTGGATTGTTCTTAATTATGTTTTGCTGCACTCTGGACGCTTTTAACGTGTACGGTTTTTGTACATCGTTCTCACTTATAGTGTCAACAATAATCGATGTAACTAATATATTTGTAACAACAATATTATTTAAAAGAGTGTCCATGGAGTTTCTTGCCCGTTCTTCTCCATAGTGACCTACTACGCTATGGAATGGGCAACTAGCTTCATATTTCTGACTGACGGACTCCTTGACAATTCAAAAGTGCCTGTAAATGGTTTAATTGAAATAAAGGATTTGAGTTTGAGTTTAAAAAAATGACGAGTTTTTTTTGTGAGGTCATCACCCGCAGTTAGTGTAGGTATTCACTAGACATATCAGATTTATAAATCTGTATTTTTCCGTACCTTGAAAGGAAAAAACGAAAACCGATATAGGATCTTTGTTGTCCATCCGTCAAAATAAATAAAATTAAAAGAATTTATATCAAATACTCAGGTCTACTGTCCCTTGGAGCTGTGAAAAAATCAAACTTCTAAGCCAACGCAATCAAAAGATACAACCGTTTATGCCGCAAATTTCCGCAAATTTTCGACACTCGAAAGGGAATTAAAACCTACGGGTACTTCCCGTGAACTCTAAATCTTGAAATTTGGTACGAAGCAACCTCTTATACTTAGCACAGATAAAGGAAAAATTGCGAAAATCGTAAACTTTTTGTTACATCTTTTTTCCTTTTTTTCAATAATTTTAAATTTACTACCCCTTTCCTCTAGAAAGCGTGTGTACTTTTACTTATATACCTACAGGTTTGTACGGAACACTACCAGCGGTCGTTGACCCCTAAAAACATCAAATCTTTTTTAATTTAAATTTTCTGCGAAGTTTCACTAGCTAATGTAATTTGACCTTGTATAATATCGCCACCAAGTATGTGTGGACAGTTATTATATTTTCTATTTGCTTTTTATTTCGTTCAATAATAATGTTGATTCAAAATTCTTGAAACCGCTATATAATTGTAAAGGTTCAAAATCATTTCTATTGCTACGTACCCTACAGTCTAGCTCCCAGAAACAACGGAAGATGGGAACATTTCTCATACCAAAGCTGATGGAGTATCCTCAATAGTTGTTTTGTTGTATCCAGGTTTAAAAGTTCCAAACTTATTAAACTAATAAGTAATAGCCGAGTTATTTAACATTACATAAATTTGTGTGATTACTAAGAACCACATCCAAACCACTGTTCACCTACAGGTAATAATACTTTGATAGGAATCTGAAAGACACGTGTTTTCATAAGAAAGGGTTTTCGATACTATCGAAATGACAAGACAAAAAAACTGAGTGATTTAAATAATATGTTCCTACATAATAATATCGGCCTATATATATATTTATTGCTAGTCTAGCTAATGCACGGCATGCGTTGTTATGCCTTTTAAAACATTCTCCGGCGCGCACACAACAACTTGTCAAAGTTTCATAGCAATCTTTACAGCCATTATCGAGATTTTGCGAGACTAACGAACGGCAATTGATTTTTAAATTTATTAAAGATTATCTAACCAATGTTTTAATTTGCAAATACAATATCAAAACAACATACGTTTATGTTAATGTGACAATTAGTTATTCAACAATTTCCAACCTTTCAAAAACCTGAACCTCGTAGAGATCCGCGACAGTATTCACGTCAGAGAACAAGTACCACGTCAGCATGTCAAACTTATTAACAAACACTGAGTAACTGACACCTAGAACTTACTTCGGTTTAACTAAATATTAGTTACTAGCATAACATCTCCGAGTTTATTAATAAGGGGGCCTTAGTGGCACCACAGATATACTTATTTTCAACTAATTTATTTACCTTTATGTACAGACATTTAGACAGACAAGAAGAAAGGAACAGAAAAATACAAGGTGGTGCTTCATTCTAAGGAAATGTTTTCCATACCTGCCATATATTTTACATAATATATGTAGACCACGTGCGTAAGAGTTTAAGAGAACACAAAATACATAAAAACAAAACAATTCACAAAATATAAATATAAAGTGATGATTTTTAATTGGCTGTCAGTCTCATAAAATTGTTTTTTCTGTAAATTTTAACTGTTAGTCATCCATAGCTCATAAAAAAAAAAACAAATGCAACTATGACACAGTGGAAAGATTGTGTTCTTTCACACTCCTTTTAAACACTGCAACAGTTTGACAGTTCCTAATGTCAGGCGTAGGAGAAGCGTACCCGCAGATAGGATGGCGTTAAAGGGTTGTGAAATATGTTAAATAGCAAACACAATATCCGAGACTTCCTGCGAAGTCGAATAGGGAGCCACTTGAGTATCCTGCGAAAGTTAGAAACATGGTCATAATTTTTAAGGTTAAAAACAGAACGAATACAGATATTTAGCAAACGCTGAAGCTTATTTAAAAGCTCCTCGGTGGCTGGTTAGTATTATTGTGAGAAAATGCGCTTTTCTACTTAGGGGTAACTTTAAATTTACCTAGCAGCGGGACTGTTAAGAGGCTGACAAGAGCTAAAGCGCGGTCACTGTCAGACTGCTTAGAAAAGAAAGAGAACCGCGATGACACAACGCTGGCAATTTATTGTAAAAAATAAGCAATTATCATTTTTTATAAAAAAATGTATTGATTTAACAAAAAAAAAAAAAAAAACACTTTTACGTTAATATGGTGCTTGTAGAATAATCTGACAAAAATCTGAAATATTGTATGTACTCGTATATTAGTATGGTGTTTAATCTTTAAAAGATTTTTTTGAGGTTTCTTCGTGTTTTTTTTTCTTCTATCGCATCAAATTAGTTGTATTTTTTTTAACACACTGGCTGACTAGAATATCCTGAAGAATATAATATGTTTTTCTGATTTTGTTTACTGCAGTGGATCATATACTTTTAGGCATTATAAAACTTTCGTTTAGGTCCTTTTCGTTTAGGTCCTGTAGTGTAAGATTAGTAGCAAACAGATCACGATGGTACTCTAAAATCAGTAATCCAAAGGCAAGTAAGTAACAATCCATAAATAAGTAGATTCTCTCTCCGTCGCTCTCGAGCTGAGTAATAGTCAATGGAGCGTGAAACATGGCCGGCTGCTTCAGCTGGCCCAACGTGGCCAATCGTGGCCCATACGTGGGCTATCTCCAAGCATCCACTCTGCGAGATCAGTGCCAAGATTTAAACTTTCAGTCAAGCTCAGTTAACACGGTTCCGAACGAGAACGATTAAATATTGAACTTTAGTTTAAAATGTGTTCTGCGAAGCATGACCGGCTCTGCAAAATTATAGCTTTACAGTTAATCACTAGCAAAGTTCTAAGTTGCTCATGTATCGTTTTTGAAGGTATCTGGTATTAAATGTGACACAGGCTGAGTTCTTTCAGTCGATATTAAAGTGTTTCAAACTTATTTAAGCCAGCTATGATACACACAGCGATGTTACAGTTACTCTAGATAAAGCTAAAAAAAGTAGTACTTTTGCACTGAGACCTTCACGAGGCATGCTATAAGAAGCACAGCTGAACCAACCGCTTATCAGATCATATTAAATGGCTATACGATTTATATGATACGATTTACAGTTCACTATGTACAGATAGTGTTGAACCACCTTTCTCTATCATTATACACATTTGATCCAAGATAGTAAGATACTTTCCGTTGGTATGCGTTGCAAGCCCCTTGCAGGCAGTCCCACTCGCGCGCACCTTGCATAAATGTCGATAAATTGTGTGTGGATAATATTTTAATAACAAATGCAGCATGTGCATGCAGGCGAGGTCAAGGACAGCCCAAGTGGAGCGATTAACTGCCTGCAAAGGTCACACCTCGTGTAACGGGACCCGCTGCGCCTGCGCCGACCACCGCCCCCCGCCCCCCCAGCTGCCGCCGTCACCGCTCATTCACACGACATGTTAGTGTTACGTGTGTGACAGTTAAGTGGAGCAATTGACGAAACAGCCTTCTTTATCGGGTGCCTAAATGAAAATGTCTGATAAAACTGTGTAAGCGTATAAAACCGATTTCCTTTCTTTGGTAATGTTCGTCGAATCGTTGACCTCCTTAAGTTCTGTGTCGAGCTGCATGATTATTGACAAATGCGTCCACTCAATCTCTGTGATTCTTTCCTCAAAATACAATTTCAGACACCAATCTACATGGTCATCACATGATCTGACCAAGACTATATCTGGACTTTAAAAGAGACCGAACTGGACTTTGAAAGAAAGGCCGAAACAAACTCAGAGGTCGTAACCTCTGAGTTTGTTTCGGCCTTTCTTCTCAGAATAGTCAGATAGAAAACGCCGATCTCATCTAGTTTAAAAAAATATTACTGACGTGCTAAATTGTTTATACAAACCTACTTACAGAAATAAAATAATTTATCATTTATGATGAAGGTACTTTTGGTCGTATGAGAGATTCTAAGGCAATTAACAATATACGCTTAAAGTTAACAAAACATAATTTCTATGATACTTTGTCCAGCATCCATCAATAAATGCATCTCGTTTTATTTCCGCTTGAGCATCAGTTACAATCGTGGGAACACAAGTACTAAACCGAGCTGGTCGATCAGTGCGGAGTATGTCAAATTGTGACTGTTAAAGGCAGTGTCTGCGGTTTATATTGCACTGAGTTTTTGTTCCGGTGGTGTAAAGGTAATGCCGACCGAAAGAAGACCGGCAGAAGGGCCACTGCACCGTTTGGTTCAGTCCCGTGCCCCTGGCGTAGCTTGTAGCGTCTACTTCACTCGAGCCTCATTTTATGGTCTATAAGATGTCGCTACAGTTACATGAATATCTTGTTACTTATTTACGAACTTTTCAGTAGCAACCTATGTCTGAATTTGTGCCTGGTTGATGGCAATGCTTGGCTCCAATACATCAGAGTTATCATTTTAACCGAAAGACGTCCACTGCTGGACATAGGCCTCCCCAAGCACCGCCTCTTTGAACGACTCTGTGCTTCTCGCATCCAGCTGTTTCCTGCGATCTTCATATGGGACAAAAAAAAGGTACATTTTTGCCTAACTCTTTGGGGAACTGAGCGTGATGTTATGTAGTGTTGTGTAGTTAGTTATCGTTTGACAAAGAGAATGATGCTGTTTGTCGTCTTTTAGCAAAAACCTAAAGGCACATTTGAAGATATCAACACACGAGTTGGCGATGGTATGCATTGTATTAGTTCTAGATCAGCAGTCGTAGTTTAATGTGAGCCTAGCCTTATGAGAACTAGTTTCATCTTTCTGACCGACCGACCCTAACAAGAAAAGTGCCTGTTATTGGTTTATTTGAAATAAATGGTTTGAGTTTGAGTTTGATTTGAGCCTTTCATCAAGCATTACAACGAATGCACCTTCTCTTATACCTGCCCTCGTCACCGGTGTTGCCAATTAGTCGACTGCGCATGCGTTAATCGCTTTTAATTGCTCGTCTCTGCGCGGCGAGGTCGCGGCGCAGCTCGTCCGCGTCCTGCGCTTTATGATGCGCCCGCGCATCGCTATAAACCGCGCTTGTTAACAGCTCTGTATGTATGTACCAAATGTACCAAAGAGGAGTAGGCTTTAGCTCATTCTGTATTTTCGGGTAATGAAACTTTACAACTTAAACCGTCTTTATCGATTATAGGAATCTTAGAACACTGATAAATCAGCAGTTCCTCTTCTCGTAACGTTTGTGGTGGATCTATTGTAACGGGACAAGCTTAAAACACTTTGGAAATCATCTTTACCCTATTGTTTAAAATGATAGCCATTCTTGTTTGAGCTTTTTGCTCAAACAAGTATGTCTATCAGCCAATGAGAGCATAATACCACCGGACCTTAAGCCCATTGATCTGAGATACCCGTCAGCTCCCACAGTGCAGTGGTTGCACCACATGCCACGTCCCATATACCAATGACGCGTGTTTCACTCGTGGCGATCGGCGGTGAGAGTGAGCGATACACTATGTTCCGTGATGCGATCAGCGCAGGGTCACCAAACAGGACGCTTTGTAACGTGCAGTATCAGGTAGAAAACTCTTCATGAACGTAGTGTGTCTACAGGAACTTACTTTTACCATTCAATCTGGGGGCACTGCAGTGCCGCCGCCAAGACGAGACAAAAACATAAAGCAGAGGGCCACTACCTACCTTTTCTCGAAGTGTTTCGTCGTATTTTCAAACCCTGCTTCAAAGCTTCGGTTTAGACAGTGTTAAAGAACTCAAATTCTCAGGATAAGAAGTAGCTAGCAGACTTATAAAACAAACTAAGTTTCATTTGTCTAGCTTTTATACTTTAGATTTAATTAATACCAAAAATACGTCGATATCATCAATGAATTTACTCACTCACTCATCAACACTAGACTTGCCGAAGTATTAGAGATAATAAATTTGGCATGCAGGCTAGGATTTACACACAACCAGTAAAAAAAAAACTTTCAGCCTTCAAAGGGAAGCATAATCAGCCTATGCCTATGTATAACAAAATTAATAAATCATTGAACATTTATCTACTAACAAAGACAGAATGTAAGGCAAAGGTAAATAAATACCTGCAAAAACTTAATTATGAAGAAACTGAACTTTTTCTTTTTAAAATTCAGTAACAGAATAATACCTCAAAAAATGCATAACCACTCAACCATATTCATGCACACACATGCACACACATACACCTATATACACTTTTACACACAACACACTCATAGGTCAAAAACAGAGTATGTTAAATAAAAAATTATTAAATTAACATTAACCGACTATTATTTGAAATATCCTACATTTATACGCTAGGCCTGAACTCTAACTGGATCAAATTTTAAGGGATTGGGCACTGATAGTCGAAATACAGGCAATGCCTAGTTCGGCTACAGAAACTTAAATAATCAGCTTATGAAAACATTGTGTCTAGCCTGAGTTTTTATTGTACTATATACTAAGTTTATATAAAATAAAGATTATGTAATGTTAAATTTTTGGTTCTATGACATGTCGGTTTCCTCACTATGTTTTCCTTCGCCGTTTTGAGAGCAGTGGTGTCTAGGTTCGAACTTACGACCTTCAACTTGTAAGTCACGGCCGTTACCCCCGCGCCACTACTGCTCTTATCTGCAGCAGAAAGAAGGTGCAAGTCTGGTAAAAAAAACCCTACAAAAATAAATGAAATCCCACCAAAAACATTTCATGTATAGTAGGTTGCCAAGAGTCAAAACGTAATCATTTTCAATGTAAGCCAAGCCCCCAACTCTAGAAATCAACTTGGTCGACATGTATGGCTTGGCTGTTCCATTGAACTACTGCATGACTCAAAATGAAAGACCAGTGACGTAATTTCTTACCATAAGCCTGTGCGACGGCCGCGAAACAGCCAGAAGCACATGTTGCCCAAGATTTAAGGTTTGGGGGTCCGGATCGCTGTCGAGCCCACCATGAAATATCTGGGATTGGTGCTCGACAGCCGGTGGGACTTCGAACCCCACTTCCGGCGGCTGGCGCCCAAGTTGTTGGGCGCGGCCGGGGCGCTGGCAACGCTGCTTCCCAATCTGGGGGGCCCGAGCGCCGCCTGTAGGCGGCTCTATATGGGGATCGTGCGATCCATGGCGCTCTACGGAGCGCCGATCTGGGCGTCTGACCTGACGGCCGGCAGCATAGCTGTCCTGCGCAAGCCGCAGCGAGCGATGGCCGTCAGAGTCATTCGAGGGTATCGCACGATCTCCTTCGAGGCGGGTTGTGCACTGGCCGGGTCACCGCCCTGGGACCTGGAGGCGAAGTTGCTCGCGTCACTGTACCGGTGGCGCGAAGCAGCGCGGGAGCGGGGCGAGCGACCGATGCAGCAACATATCGAGCAGCATCGGTTGCAGCTCCGCGAGGTCCTGGTGGCGGAATGGCGGGTGAGGCTTTCACGCCCTACCGCCGGCCTCAGCACCATCGAGGCGATCCGGCCAGTGCTCGACCGCTGGCTCGGGAGAAGGCACGGCTCCCTGACGTTTCGGGCGACGCAGGTGCTCTCGGGGCATGGTTGCTTCGGGAAGTACCTGTGTCGCATAAACAGGGAGCCGGACGCCCGGTGTCACCACTGCGTCGACTGCCGGGAGGACACGGCGTGGCACACGCTGGCAGAGTGTGCCGCTTGGGAGGAGCCGCGCCGTGCCCTCATCTCAGAAGTAGGCAGTGACCTGTCGCTGCCGACCGTAGTGAGTTCGATGGTCGGCAGCGTCGAGTCCTGGGACGCGGTGGTTTCCTTCTGCGAGACGGTCATCTCGCGGAAGGAGGCTGCGGAAAGGGAGAGAGAGATCTCGACTCTCGACCCGGCCCGCAGCAGACGCACCGGGCGTCGGAGGAGGGCGGACAACGCCCTCTTCCGGCCCCCCTAAATGGGTGCAGGGGCGACGGATTCGGGGAGATCCGTCGCCCCCCAACATCAGGACCCGAGAAGGCGGCGCGCGTAGTGTTCCTCGCGCGCCGACCACAGACGTTGCGGGGGGAGTACACCTCACTCCCCCCGCCCGAGACGGGGCCCGCGCAAGCGGCACCAGCCGGGGTTGTGGAAGAATAATGTGTTCTCGCGACCCCGGCGTAGGTGTGAGATGGAACACCGGGGTGGTTTTTAGTCAGTAAGAGTCTGACAGACCCCTCCGCCCGCCCCAGGGCGGAGGACATCCATGAGGATTTTCCACCCCGGGAACAAAAAAAAAAAAAAAAAATATGTAAGGTTTGTAGAGTTAGGAGCTTAGCTCTTCATTCCATCTGATAACTGTTTAACTGTGCAAGTGTTTTGTGGGTCTTGGCAACCTACTTTAAATGAAATGTTTTTGGTGGTTAGTTTTTTCTGCTTTGTACATTAGGTACCTGGCCTGCAATGCATAACGCCTGCACCTGTACGAAGAGGTTACTGGTGGATTATTGTTTCTTGAGTTCGCTCGGCTAGCTCTGTTAACAGATAGCTACGTCCAGTGTGCGGCGGCCCTTAGCCAGCAGCCCAGAGGTCGATATGTATGTGTGGCGCGTGTGACTGACAATGGTCGTCGCGATGCTTCGGGGAAGGAAGCGCTGCCGGCCACCTGCGCCGACGCACGCCCCACATACCAAGCTGAGTGAGGCGACGCTAATCGATAAATCACAATTTTCTAATAACTTCGTTGTCATTAGCATGCGGCTCCCATGCCGCGCAATGTTCCTACAGCCGCGTGATTGCCGCGCGGTGCCTCCACTTGCACTCATTACACTCACTCGCTTTACTTTGTAAGTTCCCATGAAATATTTGTTTAATGTTGCCGACGTTTCTTTGAATGTATCGTTCTATAATGCTAATGATGTTTACTTTGTTTAAATACCATGCGGTATGGCTTATCTGATGGACATATCCAATGCAAACACACCACTAACTAGGTAAACTTCTGCGAACTGCAGTCAATACAAAATAAACTTTGCTACTCAAGGCTCGTAAACACTGGCGCTACGCGACAGAGCGACACAAAGGCACTGCGTGTCGCGGGACATGCGGTGCCTTTGTGTCTAAATATCGCGTCGCGCCTTTATGCTGGGCGCCTTACTTCTTTGGAATGTATGCAGAAATCTTCACAAACTACTTTTAAGACTGTGTCTTGCCTAGATTATTCCCGATGCCGTTTTTATGTAAATGCATCAGGAACCTAAAATAAATCAAGCCACCTGCGTTTAACTATTTCCTATAAGTCAGTATTGTGTAACAGTTTAGAATGTCAGTCACCGCGCACATTACGTTAAGTAGCTCGCTGCATGCATTCGTAATGTCTGCCTGTTCTCCGAACTGAGCTCATAAACTGAGCATATGCCTACTGGTGGCTGTGTGCCTCGGCCGGGACTCGAACCGCGCCATTGGTCGGGCCGTGCAATTACCACATCTACATAATGTCACCGTGGCAGAGTATTGGCAGCACTGCGCTGATTGGTAGGCAGTGCTCGGGAGCATCCGTCGCAGTTAGCATTGTTAGGACTCCTTAGGCATGAATATGAATACTAATGAGACAGTAGTTGTTACCTAACTACCTGGTGAGTGGTGAAGTAAGACATAATATACTTAGGAATATCTGGGATTTTGTAGTAGGTAGTCATTCATAGTGACTTATATATTATATCTTAAGTATATATGAACAGGTTTTACGTCAGAGTTAACCAACAAGTAGAGTAACTAATGTAATCACGGGGTCTGTGAATATAGACATATCAATCGCAGTAGGTATGGTCGATCGTTTCAATTACCGAACGTTCAGTCCAGTTCAGATTAGTCGCTCCATATTTGTCTGCCTGAACAGGTGTCCCCATACAATTAACATAATTAATTAATTAGTAAAGCTCATTGTTCCATTAATTACGGACGCAATAAACATTTTGGTCTACTTCCTGGCAGATCATCGTAATATTATCATAATGGGCATATTAATTCAGGTGCCTGAGTGAATCACTGCGACTAGGTGCGCGGTGCGCATGCGCCTCACGAGCTGCGCAGCTGTGCGGCGCGCGCGTAGCATTACAAACACACCACCACAAACACACATCTAGCACACAAGCTAGACACAACCCTATGCACTCGAAAATAAGACTTAAATCTGCCGTTAAAAGCGGTTCCTCTGGGTATTCAGGTCCCGATATCAAAGTTTACGTACCTATATTGTACTGGAGGTGTATTTAGTTTGTTCTCGATAAGTCTCCTCAGATTAAACGTCGACGAGACATGAATATGAAGCAGATCTCGCCAATTGTTTTTACAAACGATTTCATTTGAAATACATTTACAATTTTATAATGGGCTCTTGTAGTAGTAGGGTTGTCCGTCAGCTGTCCTACACTTTGCGTCTTGTTGGCAAAATCTCATTACATGATCAATTGCGTAGATATTCGAAACAAAACATTATTTAAATCACTGAAAACATTTATTATCAAGACCAATAGAATATGAGTAGTCATTAAAGTGGCTAAACGAATTTTGTTCGTCAAAACAATTAATTGCTATTTGGCGTAGCAGTACGCCTACGTAGGCATAGAGCTTCGTAGACCCGCGAAGCAAATATCTGTAACTTTTACCTAACAGTTTTGACAAGTGATAGTGTACGAAATAGTATTGTATAATTTTAAGAAAACTTTTTACTGACACATGGAATTAATGGGTAGCCTTTTATATTCAGCTTTATAACTGTTGAATTGCTGATTATTTAAACTTGTATAAAACGGTTTCCAAAACCTAGACAGCCCTACGTTACTCGAGTGCAACGTTTGCATCAACGATACTAAGAACCGCCACGTAAATCGTAGGGTGTCGAATATTAACAGCACTCGTAGCAGCACACACACTCGGTGCGACGCCGACGCCGCACTTGGGGCAGCGCCCGCCGACTCGGCGATGCGACAGAGCGCGACCGACCGCGGCTAGACGCGATAACAGAGGCTCAACCGAATCCGCGTAAATTACGCGAGTGCCGTGTTGTGTGCACATTCGCTTTTATATAAACAGTGTAACAACTCAATATAGAGCTCGTCACGGATGATCAGCTGTGAGATCTATGAACCACGCGTGCGAGTGGAATATTGAACCGTTAAGAAAAACTTAAGTAATTCACACCTGTCGTAAATTAAAGGATAGTAGATACAGATACAGCCGGCATAACGTTGAGTGTGTATTGGCCAGGTATGGTTACCTCGTTGTGGGTGCATGATAACAGCAACGTATCAACGTCTTCCCGCACCGCGAGGCATTTTACTGGCTTTAAGACACAGGCAGTTTCATTCATATCCAGCTAATTCAGTTTAGACTTTAACCTTTTGACATTATTTATTGTTAATATTTGGAAGTGCAGCAGGTACTCTCGCCCTGCGCTACGCCGATGCGCGATACAGGGGGGTATGGTAATATTTCGCGCGCTCGTGCGCCGCCGAGCGTTTTAATTATATCATATCGAGAGCGCAGGATCTGCGCTGGCGGTACACAATGTAGCCGTGCAATAGTACAACTGAAATCAATATAACTTGATGGCAAAGTTGAACTCGCATTTCGACGACCAACAGGTTTTGTTCCCGAAAATGTTATTCTTATTTGTGAGCGAAAGAGGAGCAGAATCATAAAGTAAAAAAAAACTAAAGCAGGTTAGTGTTAGAATAATGTTGTTAAGAATAACAACAATAATGAGCTCACATTATACCTATAGGTACAGCACCTAGTTTCTCTTATCACTGCAAGACGTACCGTAGTTGTGCCTCTGCGTTGGCTGCGCTGTGTGCAGCGGCCGGTATCGTCGGGCGCTGCGATAAATAAATCACGCGCGGAGCTTCATAATTTAATGCACTTCCCAAAACTGACTCATGCACTAGATAACCTTATCACAGCGTACTATGCGAACAAGAGAACTACTATATCGAACGAAGCCTTTTGTTTAATAAGCCACATTACCTGAGAAAATCCTACATCATGTATACGTCATCATTGCTTTAGTGACTGTTTTATGAATTCTGTACAGTATCAAGTAGAAAAACAATGACATGTATATATTTACTATTTAAAGTTTTATTTATTGTGAATGTGAGGACTATGTGGGTTATTGTATTTTTCTTTTTTTCTTTTAATGATGGTCTGGCTGTTTTAGTACTTTATGCGGCCTACCCAAATGTCATTTCTTTTGTATTGTTCGTCGAATCGTTGAGCTCCTAAGTTCTGAGTTGAGCTGCACGATGATTGACAAATGCGTGCACTGACTGGACAGGTCCACTCAAATCCGTGTGGTTCTTTCCTCAAAAGACCATTTCAGACACCAGTCTACATGGTTCTCATATGATATGATCAAGATTATTTTCGGATTTTTATTTACACTTTGAAATTTGGACTTTATGTATACAATAGCATGTTAATTTACTGTGTAAAGTATTATGTTATTTTAATTATTGTGAATGTGAAGACATTGTGGATTTGTCGTTTTTTTTAATGCATTTTTTTTTTGTTATAATCATGGTCAGGCAGTTTGAGTAATTTATGCGGCCTATCCAAATGTCCTTTCTTTTGTGATGTTCGTAAAATCATTTAGCTCCTTTAGTTGTGTGTTGAGCTGCATGACAACTGACAAATGCGTGCATTGACTCGACAGGTCCACT
The DNA here is from genome assembly GCA_963555695.1 of Dasypolia templi. Classification (NCBI taxonomy): domain Eukaryota; kingdom Metazoa; phylum Arthropoda; class Insecta; order Lepidoptera; family Noctuidae; genus Dasypolia; species Dasypolia templi. Next base: position 1,263,418 of record OY743137.1, on the reverse strand, counting down.
CATTCTGTGTGGTTCTTTCCTCAAAAGACCATTTCAGACATCAATCCACATGGTCTTCACATGACCTGACCTAGATTATGTCTGGACTTTAAAAGAGACTGTGACCTCTGAGTTTGTTTCGGCCTTTCTTCTCAGAGCAGTCAGATAGGAAACGCCGATCTCATCTAGTTTTTAAAATATGATTGACGTGAAAAAGTGTTTGTACAAATCTACTTACAGAAAATAAATCATTTATCATATTAGTTTTCAATCACTTACAGCCAGTATGGTGATTTAGGCAAAAAACGAATGGTTTAGCATACAATAACAATAGAACCAGATCAAATAGAAAGGTTACAAAAACTTCTCAAAAAATGAAGGAACGTGTGAATCTACACATGCGTACATCACAATCTAGATGCTTCAGTGTGTCACGGCGGACGTGTGGCGAATATCGCGCCACAGTCGTGCCACAATCGCGCGCACGTTCTCGCCAGACGGCTGCTACCACGCGATAGTCGCTGATGGTTGCTGATAGCCAATCACAGTTCCCACGCATCACGCCTGCCTCGCCGCAGGTGTCACGCCGTGAGGATGAATATTCATGGAGATAGTAGGAGTAAGTGGCACGTCATGCGGTCACTTCATCGGCGTCAGCTCTCCTGAGCACATGATTTCACAGCTTAGATCAGCAGCAACAGTAAAGCAAAGCAACAGCTACTACAGCATGAGCTCCAGTGTAGAACGTCTTACAGCATGAGCTCCAGTGTAGAACGTCTTACAGCATGAGCTCCAGTGTAGAACGTCTTACAGCATGAGCTCCAGTGTAGAACGTCTTACAGCATGAGCTCCAGTATAGAACGTCTTACAGCATGAGCTCCAGTGTAGAACGTCTTACAGCATGAGCTCCAGTGTAGAACGTCTTACAGCATGAGCTCCAGTGTAGAACGTCTTACAGCATGAGCTCCAGTGTAGAACGTCTTACAGCATGAGCTCCAGTGTAGAACGTCTTACAGCATGAGCTCCAGTGTAGAACGTCTTACAGCATGAGCTCCAGTGTAGAACGTCTTACAGCATGAGCTCCAGTGTAGAACGTCTTACAAGCATCGCATTTACAATGTTTGTTCTCTAAAATGGTATTTTATCTTTTCAGGACCTTTCCCGGACGCGTCCCTACTGCTATTCTGTAACCATCTCACCGTGAAAACTTAGGGGTGAAGTGAACGTGGAGTGAGCTGTCAGTGCCGCTGATGCCAGGGATTGACCAAGACGAGATGACACTGACAGCTCACTCTACGCAAGTCTTAACGATGAGACTTTTACAGAATTGACATGCTGATTCTGTTATATTTAATGATTCTTTATCATTATCTTTCAAAAAGGTCTTATAGCTAATGAAACATTTAAAATAATCGTCAAAGCAGTAAGGGAATCCTTTCGTGACGTCAGACCGCAACTGGTGTCCCCGGTCGAGGCCAATGCTCCGCCGAACAGACGCAGATAGCCGAGATAACGACACGTCGCCGCTCGTAAAGATACCTAGGTACTGTTAGTACGTATAGTAGTACGAGGCATGTACGAGGCATGTACGAGGCGTGTACGAGGCATCAACACGAGCGCACTCGACGCGAGGCCGTGATCAAATAACATTAAGTTTAGAAGGCAACAGCCATGTCAAACCATTATGTCAATTGGTCAATTTATAATCAATAAATACATTACAATAAAAGTGTAATTTAAAATAATAGCCACATTTCGTCGTTTCGTATTCAATTTATTATCCAACATTACGGTCAGGTGTGAGCATCGAACCAAACGGGCACCAACGAAAAAGCTTCAAACGAGTAACACCTTCGCACAGCAGCCTTAAGAAAAAGCTTTAAACGAATTCACAAGCGTAATTAACATTAGTATGCCTAATGTCATGAGGCGATAATGACTACAATCACCTCCGAATCGTTCCATGTTAGGATGCTGTAGATACAGTCGGCCAGAAAAACGCGGGAGAAGCCCACGTCTCGGCCATTAAATGTGTTGCAGGCAAAGATGGCGGGTGTCAGTACTGGGCCAACACAAAACGGGAGTGTTTGCATTAACAGGGTTAATTTCCGTGAACGTTTCGCTTTTTTTGTCGCGCGGCGAGCGGCTAGCGGTGAGCGGTGAGCGGCAAGCGACGACGCGTCATTAAAAGTGTTTCGCTGTTCATCCGCTTTTTATCACGTCGTTAACATATGTGATGGTCGCACGCCGCTTATGTAAACAATGATTATGGCATTTCACGAATTTCAATGTGTTTAAGTGTTCTTGACTTCTTCTTGACAATTTTTTTTTTTAATTAATACATCAAAATTATACCCCTCTCTCCCTACCCTGGCTCCCTGTACACCCGACGTGGTATTCAAATCTGTGGCGGACAGGCGGTGCCATGCCGGCGCGCGGCGTTAACCGCCATGTTACTGGCAGAGTGTTCGTATGCCGTATGCGCGGGCGCAGCGCACACACGCTACATGTCACACACGCCACACGTCACACTCGCTAGCACAGCACTAAGTGGTTGGATTATGCAGCGAGCGAGTTATACGAAATGCTAATGAGTAACACACGTCTTAATTATCGTGCGATATTGTTTCGAGAGCGGATTTCTCTGTTCTCCACGTTATTACTCGCATTCAATTTATATGAGTGCATTACCTGCACTTTATCGACGTGGGCCAGATTGCAGATTACTTGTAATAATGTGTGCGTATTTTGAGTCAAATTCTCGTGGCAGTATTAAGCTCAGTATTCAGTGAGTCGGAACGAGTTGTCTAATTAGTTGCGCGGGCGCAGGTTGCACTTTCACATTATTGATGTTACTGGGTGTTTTAGGGAAAGGTCAGGCCCTACTGAGCGCTGTCCGTGTCCGGTGTCGTGTCCGGCTGATGCGCGACGTTTTACCGCTATTTGTTGCTAACTCGTATTGTTATTTTACGACAAAGCCGCACTACGTGTAATACCACAATGTGAGTTTAGGAGAAATTTATATATCAGACAACAAAAGGTCCACTGACAAAAAAACCAACAAAACCACTTCAAAGATGTTACTAACAATTATATCTTATAACCTTCTTTAATACGAGTATGTAAGTGCATATACTGCGATTTTAGTAACAATGTGGCTTATGTATGATCTATGTTAGTAATTATATACTACGACAGACAGTGTTGTTCTGATGAGATGTCCCATTATGGGGCTCTCAAGCCTGACAGCTATCACCTTCAGGAGGCCATTCGCAATCTGGCGAATACAGCTGATCTCTGTATTAATATTATTAATCACATCTCTGGACGCTCGAGTCCAGAGATGTGCAGTGTGCTGTGTGCTTTAAACAGCGTTTGTTTGACCGCTTCTGTACATCAAGCGAACTTACGGGCCAACAAATTCGCCCGTACCGCTGATGCCCTGCGTTCTCGTTCTACATCAGCATCATCTCTAGGTTGCCAGCAATTACACGACGAATCGGAACATCTATAATTTTCATTAGTGGCACATTCACTCGACATTTCTTGCAAACAGCTTCAAAAACCTAGGCTATATAATTATAAAGAAATGTTTTCTTATAATTTGCTCTTATCAAAGTCAAAGTCAAAGCATTTATCTCAAATAGGCACATAAAAGGCACTTTTGAACGCTAACATTTACATTAAAATATAATTGATTCTAGTCGCCCCTTCCAAAATGTAGTTTTTTTATAGAGACGAATGGGCAAGAAACTCCACCGTTACTCTTTTAAAATTATCTACAATATTTTGTATACATTAATTATATGTTTATATGTGAAGACATTGCACCAAGAATAAAAGACTATAGGTACCACATTAGGTAAAAATTAAGCAAAGACAGATAAATTAATTGTGTGAAACATGCAATGGTGGTCACATTATTATTTACAAACATTGAAAAAGTGTACGATTTTCGTTAAAAAAAATTATTAATATAAAAAATTTCAATGATTTTCATAAAGAATCAATGAATCAATGCCATAAAAATAACAAATTATACAATTAGCAACTAGTGGGATTTTGTCTAGACTAGATTTTTCTATGTAAATGGACCAGCAAGTTTCCAAGCATTCTTATCTTGTATATAATCCTCGAATTTGTAACATGCTTGTTTACAAAGTGTACTGTTTATATGAGTTTGAAATTTTCTTTCGTTAAATTGCAATATATCACAATGTATTTTGTTGCACATTTAACACAGTACCCCGTAGAAGATGTATGTACTTACTTTAGCTAATCTGATGGTTGATCTATTTTATCTTTATTTCTTACATAACATAACATAACATCACGCCCGTAATCACAGAAGGGTCAGGGAGAGGTGTACCTACATTTGGTTAGTTATTGTAATAGGGTGCGAGCCTATTGTCATCAACTCCGGGCTGCTACTGACAAATTCTAGTTAAAATTAGGTCTATCACTAATTTAATTAAATAGATGTAGATGTATTCTTACATAAATAATATTTTCATTTATGAATTATGATCAGTTTTAGTGATAAGAATATTATGCAATAAAATTCCCAGTAGAAAGGAACAGGTTTCCAGACTTTGCTTAAATGTAGTAGGCTAGCGCCCCGCCCCGGCATCGCACGGGTGCCATTTACATGACACGTGAAGCCAGTGTTCTGTTCACTGTTGTATGAATTCAAGATAGGTAGTACTTTCATTAGTATTACATACGAGTATTACCATAATCCAGACCAAGATTATGTCTGGACTTTAAAAGAGGCTGTGACCTCTGAGTTTGTTTCGGTCTTTCTTCTCATCGTACTTGCATGCATGTCGTCCATAGAGACATGCTACCACAACAGAAGTCTAACAATGTTATGTAAAAGTCAGTCGGGTATCGGTGCAGGCGCAACTCGCCCGCGGCTCGGGGCGGCGCGCGCGCAGCCTGACGTCTTCATGCACGATGCGATGATGCGATCAGACCAGTAGCCTTAGCCCACATGCTCCAGGGCATCTGGCGGTCAGTAGCCAGCTAACCAGCGAGAGGACGGTTAAATTGTTATGTTACAAGAGTAGGTTATTAGACAATCCCAAGTTAAAGCGCTGCACATGTAAGTAGGCTATTTTAAAGTTTAGTTTTTGAACTCCATAAACAGAAGAGTATGGTATCGACATACCAAAGGCATGTAACTGTGCTCGTTCTGCTATTCTCACATATAACATAAAAAGTACCGCCAAAGACCGTTACAATTAAAAGTTTATGAATAAAGTTCTGACATGATTACAACATTGTATTTTAAACCCCATTGTAATTTCAACTTCAGAAGAAGATGAAATATTAAAGGCTCACATTGTATAATTGATGACTTTATTACCGTAAACCGATGCATGATGAACCGATGTTTTTGTTTGGCACATGTAAATGTGCCAAACAAAAACTGGTATCGCTTGACATAAAACTAATTGAATGATAAAAAGCAGTCAATAATCAATAGATTAGAAGCGTTTAACGACTCGGGCAGATGTGATGCGGGGAGGAGGGGCGAGGTTGAAGGGGGGCGTCTGCAACCATTACTCGCGATTTCACGCGCATCTGTCGCGACTAAACGCAAATGTTTCCTAAAGTGTGAGGTGTCAAATGAAATTAAACTGCAATATCAAACGGCAAGAATAGAAGTGGTCTCTGTTATGTTGCTTTGACAGTTAAACAACAACTGCAGATCGGATGATACTTCAATTAAAAGGTATTTACAATTAGGTAAATTGCAAAAGCCATGAAATGTTAAAATGGATGGCTAGTCCAGCTAGCTCAGCAGGAGCTGTGCTTACCCTTCTATATGGCACCCGTGATGTTTTATTAGCAGTTGAGTACGTACTACCAATATTGGCTCATGTAGTCTCACGGCTCATTACAGTTCGCGGGTAGGTAGTGTAGGTAGTGTAGGTACAGCCATTACCGCCGACCATCTATCAAACGTGTAGATGTACATGCCACTCTTACTTGGACCATTAACTACTATTTACTTATTTATTTATTATGGGACAATAAACAGCTACAATATAAAATGTTTACAAATTACAATAACAAGTAGTATTAACAATATTGCAGCCCACTACATTATCCTCATGTTAACAAAATTAAGATAAGGTAAGAAGTGTCACTAGGTAAGCATTACTCAGAAATATTAAATTAACAAAAAATAAAAATAATATTGATGATTATTAGAATACCATAAAATTAATTAATTATTAAAAAAAAAAAAGAACAATACAAAATTTGTTCTATAAAAATTTAAAATTTGGCATTGTTCCTTAATAACACAAATCATAATTAAAATTCAAAAAACAAAAAACTGCTACTAGTATTCCTTTCGAAGATATAAATGTATCATGTTTCATGTATTTAATGGCGAAAAACTCTATGTGTAACAAAAGTATAAATGTATTGTGTCCGTAGTGTCATCACATGCGCCGCATGTCAAGAAATGCGCCCAAGTGTGTGTATCAGCAAGGCCATCGCGAGGCAGACAATTGCCACATGCCCTGATGTCCTGGTGCTGACGGCTGATGCCCGCTGACTGAACATTTACATACAGCGAGTCAGTGAGTCATCAGCCGGCGGAGCGAGCTCTATCGCGACAATCTCACAATCGTTGAGCTCCGGTGCCGTATCTTACATCGACGAGCCACCAAGCAGGGGGCTGCAGAAGGACAAGGAGAGCAACAGATCAGTGATACATGTATAGGAATTGTCCATTTGTATTGGAAAATTGCACACAAACATTACACTATATTATTTCCAAATCGTGAAGGCTTTATAATTGTTATAAATTGAAAAAGTGAGACAATAACACCTTTTCATCACCTAGAGAGGATTGATCAAACTTGATGACGGGAATGGAAATCATCCACAGAACAGGAAAGTCACGTTCGTCGTGTTTGTGTCTCTCCGCTAGGTAGCAACAATACTTTCTGGCATTCCATCTCGCGTGTAGACGGAACAAACCCTTCTGCGTGTCCCTGCGCCGTTAGATCCGGTGTGGTTGTCGCAGTGTCGTCGGTACAGTCGCGCTCCGCCGCGCCACTCACAACATGGCGTGCGCCAATTAACGCCATGACAACCGTACTTGTGCATGATCCTCAGATTATGACGTCCGCTGTCACGTACACTGCGAATCAAACGATTGTTGCCGAGTTTTCACGAACGATGCCGAAGTCGTAAATAAGGCGATGCGCGCAGTTTTAGTGGTCTAATTAGTTCAATAAACCGCAAGACAGATCGCCGGCCCATTGACTGGAACACCTTGTTTTAATTACTCAAATTGGTTGGAAACTAATGTTCATATGCTTACTCAATTCTAGACACCTATTTTTAAATGGTTACTCCTCATAAGAAAAACATAACATTTAATATAAGTTTATTTACCTTCCACTGGCAATCATTGACGCTGAAATATAGCGACGAACATATCGTAGAGCTCAGCAACACCTACCAGGGTTGTTACGTAGACGGAGTAGGCGTCAACAATATTAGTTATGCTGATGATATGGTGTTGCTGAGCCGCTCGATTAATGCAATGATAAACTTGCTTACGACATGCGAGAGGTAAGCAGAGGCTCATGGGATCAGATACAATGTCAGGTATTAACCTTTAAGGCGGGCACTAAAACTTACCCAATAATTGTAAGTCAGTTGAAACTTTGCGAAAGATCCTTAGAGCAAGTCACTTCTTTCAAGTTCGCAGAGGCGGGAATAGATGGCTTTCACGCCATCATGCGCAAGCGATGCGCCTCCATCATGCGCAGGGTGCGCGTCGGCGCCAACAGCATCCTGAATGCTGCAGCAGATACCTCGGTGGGACAGCCCCATGCTGGGACATTGGATACGCCTACATGCCACTGTGGCGTATTACTAATAAATATAGTTCATGTTGATTCTCTGGTAGTTGTAAGTACTAATACTAGTTTATAAGTAGTTTGTATACTGACCAAATGGACGTTATGGGTCCGAAATAAAAGATTTTTATTTTATTTTTATTTATTTATAATACTTATACCATACCATAGCCACGTAAAGTGTATTGGTTAACACGTTAAAAATATTGAAGAGACCAGACGCAATCCTCTTCAACGTGTTTGTAATTTATCTCTTAGTATATCACGTTAATCACTTTTCGGAACAATCTTTGGCAAAAATCTCAGGGTAATTAAAAAAGACGGTATTAATAAATACAAATGTGTCGTTCCCTACGCAGAGCGCGTTTCCTGCTGGTGAGCCCGACAACTTCAAAGTATAAAGTACTTGATGCCTAAGTGTCGCTTGCTCTAATTACAGCTCAAATATAAAACTCATCCATATTCGTAGCGGCGCCTTCGGCAATTGTCGGCGTCTTTCGCAATTGCCGTGCGTCGGCGCATCACATGGTCTGCTTTTTTATCTGACGGAATGAATTCAGTTTAGTGGACACGGGCAGTAGGGACTCTAGAGATGAGTAAACGGAGCTGGTGGGAATCATACAAAAATCTAAACTTAAAACTTCCATCTTTTAATTCAACTTAAGTTTCATTCATTTTGCTTGAATATTGGTAGATGCGGTGATACATAACAAAACTTCTTTTTATCATATCCCACCTTAACCGGTGTGCAAAAATCTATGAAATTACATTATAAAACATTTATTTGCACTGATTCATATTTTTTAATTTAGTTTAATTTCCATATATCAAATTATTCCTCAAAATACTTTATTCGAGTTCACTCGTATAAAGTATTTTGAGGAATAATTTGATGAATATCTAACCCATAAAAGTTATAGTGTTGTAACCCTGCCGCAGGTCGCGCATCATTGCGCATGCGCCGCGACACTTGTGCCATCACCGGCACAACGGCACATCACTCACACTCTAATGTGGTGTTACTCAATATTTTGACAAGTCACCGTCGTCGCCGGCGTCGGTCTGAGCTCGCGAACTAGTTTCTTCTCAGGAGCAATGATGAGATTCGTTTAAACCAACACTTCCCGTTCACAAAGCAGCTCGAAACAGTTTGAACTGTACCTAAGACTTATTTCATGGGACAGGAAAATGAGACCTTTTTGTTTGATCACCATCGATACCAGCCATTCTTGGGGCGCACAGAAATATAAACTAAATCGGAACATTCATTAAACACAGCCAGGTCACAAAAACAACTTTTAAACCAGCTTCAGCTACTTTTCCAACCCTATTGTTTAAAACGTAAGAAGTTGTGTGCGCGGCAGCAGTAGTGAAGCACATAATAGGTGGCTGCGCATCATCAAGTATTGTTGCTGCGGCGACGCAATTACGCGCGGAACGCAACAATACTGCGGCACATCGGCGCGCACGCATTGTATGTAAATGTCCAACACCTTGCCCGCGCATCTTTTACAGCAAATATTGCTTCGATTCAACCAGACAAATGGGCTCGCTTGTTATCACTCAAGACGAAAACAACGTCAGATTTTTTCAATGGATTTAATATCTCGCCGTAATTTAAATAATGTTATGTTTTCAGTTGTCTCGGGTGAGATCACAGCCACATTCGTAGACGGCATATGGTCTCCCACTCGTAACTTATCATTTTCGCTAGCAGCGCCCATTATGACGCTCGAATAAATATTGATAAAACGAGTTTTAAAATTCATTTTGTATGAATGTGAGGTTGGTTGCGCACGCGCAGTTCCGTGCCAATTACAGCATCGGGCATCAGATAGCGCTAACAAGACGATGCGTATCTGTCGCCTGCGCATGCGCACCGGCAGCGACGCAGCGACCACACCGCGCAAAATTCAAATTCCGATACCAAACGCTAAACTCCCCCGCGACATAAATCTCTCAAACACAACCATAAAATGCACCTTATGTTTAAAGCAGTAAAATTGGAAATTGCTCGAGAATTTCAGTGCGGTCACTTTGCATGATGAACGCGGTGGCGTGAATTACGCGGCCACAGGTCGTTATTGTGAAACCAACACAACTTTGTCGCTATAACCACGTAGACTAAACTGTATTTCCTTAACCGTAAGGGTGTTGTTAACTGTAGAAGTAAAGCTGGCAGAGCATTGTGGCAACGGCGGAATATTTCACGCAGATGGCACGATAGAGCGCGATTGTGCGCGGGCGCAGCGATAGCGCTATCACTGACACACAGCAGGAAGGACAAACGAACGCTATGAATCAACGCGACAGCCGCCACACAAATAACTAGAGCCTTGTTCTGGATTGCGTAACAATGGGTGCGATATCCAGCGCAGTGAAGCCTGTTGGCTAAATGGCTGAAGCGGACATCGATCTTTAAAGTTGGCTGCGCAGGATTAGTGATCGTTGTCGACATATCGATGGCGTCTTGTGTGTGGAGAACCGTTGTTGGCGTCTTGTCAGACAGTTGGGTGTGGGCAAGGCTCTGTTTCAGAGGGCAGAAACGTTTTACAACATTGGCTGGACTGGGAAGTCAATACCAACATGTTGAGTCTGGCGTGTCTCCGTGTGACGATGACGGAGGCACCAGCGCTGTGCTAGACATAATCAGACGCAGTTAGCGGAGGTCAGCTGGTCAGTGCGCAGGCGCTGCCGGAGCCTGCGCCGGCAGGCGGTGTCTTTGAATAATTCGCGGATGACTCCGCTAGATTTATGGCGTATAACCATAGAGCAGCGCCGCCGCCGACAATTAAATAATTTGCGTATGCGCGCCCGCACACACACACACGCACGCGCAGGCGCCTTTTATTGTGATTTGTGTGTTCAAAGCCGTCGTTTATTAATCACGTGGTCGATTATAAGAACAATAACGTAACGTTGGTACCCCGCAATTTCGTGGCCGTTGCGTTGCGGCGGCTCCCTTTGACATAATTTATTGGTGGGATTAGAAGAATTTGGACAAAAAATATGCAGCCAGGAAATATATATACAGGAAGAATGAAATTAAAGTTAATGGTTGCTTAATGTTATGTTTTAGAAGTGGTTGTGACTTAACTGAACATCAGGTTAGGCAGAGGTGTAGGTACCTATAGTACACCCACATTTCGCCAGTTATGCTTAAGTCCCATGTAATATGGGGCGAGCGCCTATTGCCATCAACCGGGCACAAATCAGACTCCGGGCTGCTACTGTGAAATTATAGATAGAAAAACCCAATAACTTAACTGGTGATTTGGAATACGTTTATTATCATTCCGCATGCGGAATACTTGTTGTAACAGTGAAAGTTGAATCAAAGATAATCCTCAGTAGTTCATAAGACAACAGAAATTCAAAGGCAATCAGATTGGAGTTGGAAGCTCAACGTTACGTGATAGTGAAGGGTAGTCATCATCTCGCTGGTGACAGGGAGCAGCATAGTTTGTAGCCCATTGTTTTAGAAAGTGGCTCACTCACCGCCACCATCGCTAACCACATTCACTTATAATCTCACTGCTGCAAGAAACTGCTAAATTGTCGTTTTGATCAGCGATTAAGATAATACGTATTGTGGGAGAATGGCGTCAATTTATAAGTGGTTTTGTGAAGACAAGTGGGAACAGTCGATCGACAAAAACCCACAGCAATTAGTGCGTGTTTCCCCCGGGCGCGGCGCGGCTGCGGGGCGGCTGCGGCGCGGGGCTTCGCTCTGATTGTATAATTGCGCGGCTATCAATTGCTGGTGGTGGTGGGTTGCCGCAAGAACAGTCACCGGTAACCATCACGCACTGCGTCGACCACCCATGTCTTCTTTTTATATTCTATAACATCTTTGACATTAAATATAATTATGTGTTGAGTATCTATTAAAATATAAAATTCACTATTATCTGGTAGGTAAGTAATTTTTCATCTCTTGGTATTGCCATTTATGAAAGATGCGCAGGCGCATGCGTCTCGGCGACGGAAACGACTTGTTGTCAGTTATAATTAATTGATACACGACAAAGTAGAACGTCTGTTTAAGACTTACACAGACAATTTGCGCCAACATTATAGTAAATTACGTCAAATAAAAAAACAGTTTTAGAAATATGTAATTACGGTTGCTTGTGTCAGTAGCTTGCGAGCTCAACAAGAACTCAGCGACTTCATTTCAAACAGACACTTTGCGTGGTCATTTGCTTCAAATGACGCCGGAATCAGGTGTTTAACGTGCACATCATTGTGTTACACATTGATTGAGAGGCACAGCCGCGGCTGCACAGCAAGGGTCGCGCGCATCGGAGGCGGCACGGTGAACGACCGTCAGCGGCCGTTACCGATCGCAGCCGATATTATTTAAAGCGCTCCAATCTCGCTCCTTATTACCGGACGATGGGCCGATAATGCGCCGCGCCGTCCGGCCGCCGTCCGGCCGCCGCCCGGCGCGGTCGCTCCGGTCCGGCACGCCACGCGGTAATCCCGTGCTTATCGCAGATGAGTTACGATTAGTAAATTGGCGAGCGGAGAAGGGCGAGATCGGCTTTCTAATAAATTTAGTTGGAATTACAGGCGCATCTCCTGCGATGGGCTCTAATCGCGATCGAAACAGATATTCCGTTGAAAATTGTTATTCCAATAAGCGGCGGTTACCATTTACTTAATTGGAAAACTCATAAGTACAGGCACGGGACGGGAACATGCACTTTGTGTTCGGCCGGGCTCGGCTCGATGGCAGCGCCGCGCTACCAACAGAGTAGTGCACGACTCGAACTAGTTCATAGTCATCTTCGTGATTAGAGTCAAAACCTTACCGTGAAAATATACCTACGAATGTGACTAACAGGATTCAGGATTCGATCTAGGAACAAAGGTGGTTTTAACTATTACGAACTTTCCGGGAGAATATTTGCCATTGACGGGTCACGGACATCCGGAGAATGCGAAGAGTTTGCAGATTATCAAAAATTTTAAGTAAATGTTATCAACATACATGACGATTGTGAACCAGCTTTCTTGGAGTTGTGTGTACCTAATTGGGGCAAAGCAGCAGTGAACTAGAATCTCAACAATGTGTGACGCCCCTAGAAAAACGTCATCAGCTGATATTTTAACGTTACACAACAACTTCACTATCTGAGATATCATGAATATTCAACAGCGTTGATGAAAAAAAAAATAGTCCACTATTAATTTATTAAGTCGAGTGTAATGATTACCCTTCCTAACTATCGATAAAATGATTGAACGAACTAACTTCCTCGGTAAACTACACTTGACGATCCAGCTATAAAGTACCCGGAGTTATAATCACAGCCCAGAGCCGCAGTGTGATGACCACTTACTCTGTTCATAACATTATGCTAACCAGCTATCAACGATGCTCCACTTTGACTCGACTTAATACCATGCACGGTCCAACAAGCTAGGTAAACCGAGGTAAAATAAGTAAAGTGGACTCTGATCTGAACTAGGTCGTTATCTTACAAGACTGATGAGCAGATAATTCCAATTCTTGTTAGAATATTCAGAGATAAAAAATAATAAAAAAATTTCGTTTTGCAAAAATAATAAATTCCTTGAAGTGTTGAATGTTCTTACAATGTCGACTTTGTTGTTGCTCCTGTTATTTGCTACCGAGCGTTGGGTCTTGGGACTCCTGGGTTCGATCGTCAAGGCGACTACCGAGCGCTGGGTCCTGGGTTCGATCATCAAGGCGACTACCGAGCGCTGGGCCCTGGGTTTGATCGTCAAGGCGACTACCGAGCGCTGGGTCCTGGGTTCGATCGTCAAGGCGACTACCGAGCGCTGGGTCCTGGGTTTGATCGTCAAGGCGACTACCGAGCGTTGGGCCCTGAGTTTGATCGTCAAGGCGACTACCGAGCGTTGGGCCCTGAGTTTGATCGTCAAGGCGACTACCGACCATCCTGGGTTCGATCGTGTTCCAGCAGCATACAAAGTAAACTTGCAGCGACTACAACACGAAATACTGGAATTAAGTTCAGCCATTTATTTACACATTATGTTGTGGTATATGAGTACATACACAAACATTATATGTATGGGTATGTAGCGAGCTCGGTTTATCAGTAAACGGTTGATTTTCTGTCACTGAGCAACCACGTAGAATGAATATTAATCACAACTTTACAACTTCTTTGTACTTCCCATTTAAAGGGAAATAAACACTGCTGGAATACTTATGTATTACATTACTATTATATATCTTATTTGTGACAACTTTGTACATTAGATTGGCACCTACCATTATGTCATCTGTAATAATGGATAGGAACAAGTTTGTATTCTGAGAAAACTAAACACGGAATTAATGATAATCATGGTAAAACGTATTGGGAATATGAAAATAAGCTTCGAAAGTGTTGGACTACTTAGCTATGAATTCAGCACTGGTTATGAATAAAGATGAAAACATGTATTTCTCGCCATAATTATTTGCAAATAGTACTAAAGGGTAATAGTGGGTAATAATTGGTAAAAGTACTGACAAAAATAGGGTATTTTTTGCGCAGATAAAGTGTATTCGTGCAATATTTGGGAGTCCACCGGATGAATCTTGCAAGCAAAATATATAAAGAACTTAGTTTTTTAAATATTTTTGGTTTTTAACACCAAGATTACAGCATTAAATAATTTACTGACGGGAAACATTTTGTAACGTAACCTGTAATATTTGCATGCTATTTGTTAAAACTAAAACATGTATGCTGTAAAATGTATTTTAAAACAACATTTCAACACTGTTGCTCATAAAGTGGCTCTAATTACACCGCTTTTAGGTTCATAATGCAGTGTATTAAACACGCGTGTTTTTTACTTTACATTACCGCACTCAAGTTTTATATTTCACTTTTTTTTTCTTTCATCTCCGTAAAGAGTTTTTATGTCTAAATACAACGAATATTTTTATCATCTCCGACATATACCCAAGAAAATGAAACCAACGAAATTATTAATAAAATCAATACCATAACACAAACTATATAATGCCAACAAAAATTGTTCGGTATCATTTTGAAAATTGTTCTTTCATTAATTGTTTCAATAATTAAAGAAAATAACAGTACGAGTCAGTTTTCTTCCTAGCCAGTATGTTGAAAATAGTCGTGTGACACGCGTGTGCAATGATAATTACCCACTCGGCTCCCTTATCGCGCTCGCCTACGGCTGGCGCGAATAA
The DNA here is from genome assembly GCA_963555695.1 of Dasypolia templi. Classification (NCBI taxonomy): domain Eukaryota; kingdom Metazoa; phylum Arthropoda; class Insecta; order Lepidoptera; family Noctuidae; genus Dasypolia; species Dasypolia templi. Next base: position 1,248,346 of record OY743137.1, on the reverse strand, counting down.
AACCGCCTCGGGGGTAATGACCAAAAGAGCACACTTGTATGACAATGTACTATTATAAAAGTACCATGTTTTAAAACCAGCATAAAATCAAATAAATTACTGCGGACTGCGGGTGTCGATATGTATCGAGCTCTATTGTTATTCTTATAAGAATTATAATCAAGCAACATCATCAGCCGCCTTCCTTGCCCCAACGATGTCGAAGTCGGCGTCCAGCCTCACCGGCTGCGGCTATATACCAGTATTGTACTCCACGTACATGGAGCGACTGCCTGTCAGACCACCAAAGCCAGTTACTGAGTAACACGGTACCCCGCGGTAAGACTTCTTGTCAGACTATAGCGCTTCTGCCTACCTGTACCTAAGGACTGCCAAAGATCTACGAATGACAGTCGAAACCAACGGCTTAATGTGCTTGGCGAGGCATGGAAGGGTCTCAGTAGGTATGTTAAGATGGTCACCCATCCACGGACTGACCGCGGCGAGCGTAGCTTAACCTGATCGATTGCCGCGCGGCTGACGTTAATGAGCCACGAGCCGCTCTCAGACAATATTCTTATCAACAATAAATATTCACCGCCAATTGTTGCACACAACTCGCACATCGTATAGAAACACACTCGAGAGCGCTAATGGACGCAGACGTCGCAACACGTTAATATCTCGTCGTCCTACATGCAGCGCACGGGCAGTAGCTCCACTGCACACAGATTCTCGACGAAAGAACAATACCGATACAACCTGATAACAAGTCTAAAAAGTAACAAAACATTTGAACACCCCGCGTAGCATAGTAGTATATTGATTAATAAGGGATTCTTATAAGTCAAATATACAAGTGAAAATAAAAGTATATACAAATCAAAAGAATAACAATATTTACTTTTGTTATCTTTGGTTACACACCTGAAAATAGTGACCAAACATAAAATTAACAAATAAATTCGATTCGTCATCACAAAATCACAATCATGTCAAAACTTAATTCTTAGGAATTCGAACGTAGCGTTGCGTAGCACGTAGCACGTAGCCCGTAGCGTTTTATTGAGTGTATCGTGGCTCGTATCATGTAGCACTTCGTAGCGTTACTTGTGCCGTAGCACACGAAACGCGTATCGTGTATTGTAGGGCATAGTATGAAGCGTTGCGTAGAATGTTACGCGGAGTCTAAGTAAGCCTTCTGTGCCCTCGTTGTGCAGTGGTTAATATCTCAATAGTTGGCAAGTAAATCAGAGCTGGTTATGTGGACGTCAGCTACGCGATTAGGAACAACTTCCGGCCGCCATAACCGCGTTACAAACTACAAACTTTATCATTTGCACCCCCTTTTCCCCTGCACCTCACTTCGCGTCTCGTAATTAATATTGATCTCACAAACTATTGTTTTAACTACAGACAGGACGCGACAGGTTGGAGTGCAAGTTGGCGAGAAGGCCGAGGGGCCGAGGGGCGCGGGCTCGCCGACGAGGTGTATTCTTTCTGCGTGATTGGCAGAGGTCAGAAGGTATTGCACTCGACTAAATAATACAGTAGGTCCATAATATATTATATTTGCTGTGCCTTTGTTGTGTCTGTGTTTGCTGAAGGCTTCCTCAATTATGACAAAGGCATAAATCAATTATATCTCGGTTTCTGGTAGTCTTGAGTTGTTCAATACAATTCGCGGGTCGTTATTGCAAAATGAAGTAGGTAAAACTAGTATGTAGTGCGTGCATGCCACTGGGTAATATTGTTCTCATGATACATATCAAACGAAGTGTCATGGGGGCTAAGCAATCCATCTAAATTATTCAAATGCAAAGATGAGCCGTAAACAATTGTCTCTTGTCGCTAATGTGTTTATAATGCCAAGGCGCAGGCAGTGGCGGCGCGTGGCGCGCGATCATTTTTGATTTCACACGAACATAGCCGAGCGGCCGGCACCCGCACACGCGCATCACCTACAGCGACGCAACATTCATATGGGGTAAATTGAAACGAATTGGAAATTAATATAAATGTGAGTGCTGAAGACGATTTCAATTTGTTTTTATATTTGAGTTATCAACTTATTAAGTATTGTTAAGCTTCAAACGTGAATGAAATTACTTATTCGCAGGACACACAAGTAGGTACCCCATTCTATTTAATGACCTGTGTCAGTAACACATCATTATAAATTGTTCTGCGGAACTCTGAAATAAATTCAGTTTGATTGAGCCGGGTCATAATAAGAGAAAAACCTAATTACATTAACGATAAATTCCTCTTGAATGACGTCTAGGAATCGAGGATTGAGTCTCAATCGATAAACATATCCGAGACGCTCGTAAAGCCGTTAATGTGCAAGTACCGTGTATTACGACGCGGTGCGTTGCGGTGCGACGGCGGCGAGCTGCGCAGACGCACACCGCGCCTGACGAATGCGGAGCGCGGAACTAATGCCGCGATCTGCGAGCGCGCATTATACCGCATTTACACTTTATTACGGCGCGCGCGACTTTTATTTAACTTTTAACGCGGTCGGAGTAGCGACCGTGGGACCCGTAATGACAAATACGATTCACATCGACATAATCCAAGAAACAAGTAACTCTACAGGTAACTCTCTCATCATTCCTTAAAACACTTTAAAATACCTGTGGGTAAGTACCTACTTAGTACGTAATTAGTGTGTTTTCGGTTTTCCCACGGCTGAGCTATGACAGGCAAGTTTTATAGATTGGTGTGTTTGTAAGTAGTCACGACAATCAGAACGAGCACTTAACACATTAAAACATGTTTTAAAGCAAATCGTCTGTTCATGGTGTGATTGCGGAGAACACACGTGAATGTGCTTGAAAACTCTTTGTGATGGAAGCATGATGTTCGTATCCGTGGAAAAGTTCAAGAAAATCGCTACACAAATGACCAAGCAGCCAATACCGGCCTTCGATTATAGTTACCGAAACACAATAGGCCAAATAAGAAGAAAGTCGAAGATTGGAATCTTTGCTTTTCTATATTTACGTGTTTTTCTTTATAATGTGTTTCGTTTGCATAATCAGCCTATTATGTTCCCACTGCTAGGACACAGCCTGTGAGAGGGAGTGGGCCGTTATCCACCACGCGGGTCCAGTGCGGGTTGGTAGATGTCACACGTCTTCGAATTTTTGTTTCTAAGACATGCCGGTTTCCCCACGATGTTTTCCTTCACTGTTTCGAGAGCAGTGGTGATGAAATAATTAACTCTAAGTAAAGCTGTGCCAACCAACCACCACCTCCTCAGCCTGAGCTTGACTTGTCTCCACCTGTGTTGGCTCTTCCAGCAGAGCCCCGTGTTAATACAAAGAAAATAAGTCCATATTCTTTTGTGACGAAATAGGCTCAGACTTTGTAAAAATGTTACACAATTACCTAAGCCATAGTTTTACCAACCATAGTTTTCATAACATACGTTTTGAACAAATGATTAAAAGAATAGCAAATACAAACCTAGATAATTACTCTACAATGGTTTTGCTATTAGGTAATAGTACCGGTATTACCAGAAAGGACATAGTGGATGGTGTGGACACCTTATTAAAGCTAAATATAGGGAAGCTAATGTTGTGTGCTTTACCTTATTCTGATACTTTATCAGATAATGAAAACAATTATATTCATAAGTTGAATAATACTATACACATGCTGACATGTTGTCATAGTGACAAATTATTGTTTTTTGACACTAACAAGTTTGTTAGTAGTTTTAAGTTAACTCAGAGAAGTTTATCTCTGTCTTGGAAATGTAGACTTATGATTGCTATGTTGATAGCATATAATATTAATGAGGTAATAGCTAATATAATAAAAAAATTGGAGTATTATTGACGAGTCTGTGTTGTCCGCTTATTCTAACAACATAGTGAGCAATCATGAATCTTCATGTTGTACGAAGGAGGATCCACCTATAATAAGGTGTTCTCTTCCTTATGGAACTGAAATGGGCATTCTAGACTCTTCAAGAATTGTAGTTGTGGAGGTCACTCCGGATAACTTTTTAAACTAGTTAGTTAGACAACAGAAGTTACCCCTACAAATAACCAATTATTATTCAACAATAGTACTAAAGTATCTTCTGGCAATTTAACTCATAATGATAAGAAACCAAAGGGAGTGATGTCATTTGTTTAACAGAACATTGGTTTAAACATTATCAAGTACTGTCAATTAACTATGAAAATTATTGTGTAGTTAGCTATTTCAGCCGAATACATATGATACATGGCGGGTCAATAATTCTAGTTAAAAACACAATTCAATCTAAAGAACGAAAAGACATCACTGGTCTGTGTGTTGAACACATCATTGAATGGGGATGATGACATTTTTTTTATTTTATCAAAAAAAAATGTTCCAAGTAGTGCGAATAGTATTCCAAAAAGTGTAAAAGCTTAAAAAACTACCAAGTTATAAACGTTTTAAAGTAAGTGTTAGACTAGGACAGCACTATCTTTGAAGTGACGTCACGACTATGCAAATTCATACTAGCGCCGTACATTGTCCGTACCGCGCGACAAGGACCGGAATAATCCCCTCCAAATACTTTTAAAGGGTTATCTTCTTCATATTTACATCGATTTAAAAGATTTTTTCGATTATCTTATTTTTACTATGCCTTCTTTGAAATTTCATTATTTTTATGAGCATTTTTAATAGTAGTCATCATCCCAATTGTCCTGTGTTGAGCTTGATAAGCATATTGTGATAGTATGCGTATACAGACCTCCAGGTTACCAGAATCTATGTGTGTTTGAATCAGTAATGGAAGATGTGCTAAAGAAACTTAGTGCTAGTAGTAAGTCAATAATCATATGTGGTGATTTCAATATTAATTTATTAGAAAATAACTTGAATACTGTCAGATTATTAAGTCTTTTTGGGTCATTTGATTTATCAAATGTTTTTATTGAACCAACCCGAGTGACAGCTTCTTCTGCCACTTGCATAGATAATATTTTTTGGAACTGCGATTACTTACACAAACAAATTGTAAATAAGCTGCCATCTGATCACAGAGGACAAACAGTAACATTTTGCTTATACATGCCTTTACAAAAAAATCAAATAAGGTTTAGGCCAATAACACGTAAAAAATTTGAGAAATTAAATAACTCTTTGGCCAGTAAATTATTTGTTCAAAGTTTTTATAATATATGTGACCCAAATGAGTTCTTTGCCGAGTTCTTTTCACTATTAAACACACAATTTAATTAAATTTTTCCACTTAAAACCAAAAGTATTTACACAATGTTCTTATTTAGTGATTGGGCGACTCCAGGTATTCATAAAAGCAAGGGAAAACTTTTGAACTTTATGGTCTAAAGCAACAATATCCCCTGGAGTGACAAGCCCACTCATTGAGCCCCGCCAAAACTGTCAGTCGACTCATTGAGTCAGAATGACGCATGTCGGATTTAATGGGAAATATTGCCTGTCTAGAGTATACCTTTCCTGCTCTAACTTACACAGAGTGTAGGAAATAGAATGGCAAAGGTATATGACATCACATGTCAAACATCTCTATACATTTTTTCTCGGGAATGTTCCACTTTCTGAAGTGCGCTTGTAAACAAAGATCGAACTCATTGAGTCGGTGTGACAGAATGGGAATATTAAAAATCGCCATCTTGTTTTTTTGGTACGGTCCTTTTTGATCTTTATTACTTTTGATAAGGTTGCTTTTAGGTTGTTGGGGTCTTTCAAATTGACAATGAACTTTAAAACTATTACTATAAGGTTGCTATTAGGTTGCTGCTGGCATTTTTTTGCGATTACTTACACAAACAAATTGTAAATAAGCTGCCATCTGATCACAGTGGACAAACAGTAACATTTTGCTCATACATGCCTTTGCAAAAAAATCAAATAAGGTTTAGGCCAATAACATGTAAAAAATTTGAGAAATTAAATAACTCTTTGGCCAGTAAATTATTTGTTCAAAGTTTTTATAATACATGTGACCCAAACGAGTTCTATGCCGAGTTCTTTTCACTAAACACACAATTTAATTAAAATTTTCCACTTAAAACCAAAAGTATTTACACAATGTTCTTATTTAGTGATTGGGCGACTCCAGGTATTCATAAAAGCAAGGGAAAACTTTTGAACTTTATGGTCTAAAGCAACATATGAATAATACAAGTTTTCATCAGTATGTTGCAAAATATTCAAAACTTTTAAAAATGTGTGCAAAGTGGCTAAAGCTATTTTATAGATACTAGCAATAAAATAAAATCAGCCGATGATAAAATAAAAACTACCTGGCAAATAATAAATAACGAAACAGGTAGGAAAAAACAGCGTCATACTGAATTTAATTTAGAAACTGCACATGAACCTATCAACTCAGATGTAGAAGTAGCTTAGGCATTTCAAAACTTTTTTGCTAATATTCCCCTAAAAACTACTGAAGCTTTAAATTCCTCACCCGAGTTCCCTGCTGCCTTACTTAGAAAGAGTGTAAATGTATGCCCTTTGGAGTTTAGGTTTCAGCATACAAACCCCCAGGCTGTTATAAAAGCTTTTAAAGATCTTAAAATTAAATCAACAGAAGATCTCTGGGGAACGTCTGTAAAAGTCTGTAGAACTTTCATCGAAACCATTGCGCCCTATTTAGCTGTCATATTTAACACCAGTGTAGACCAATCTCATGAAACACAGTAAAGTAGTTCCTTTGTTCAAATCCGGTGATAGTAAAGAACTCAACAATTACAGGCCTGTATCAATTCTACCAGTTCTCAGTAAGGTGTTTGAAAAGTTGATGCTCAATCAAATGTTATGTCACTTTAATAAAAACTCCATCTTTCATGAACAACAGTACGGTTTCACCAAAGGGCGTTGTACCACTGACGCTGGTGTTTCTCTAATAAAGAACATTTTTAACGCCTGGGAAGAAGCAAAAGATGCCATTGGAATCTTTTGCGACCTCTCTAAAGCGTTTGATTGCGTCAACCATGAGACCCTTCTTCTGAAACTGGAGCACTATGAGGTTAGGAGTACAGCTCTTGATCTTTTAAGATCATAACTGAAAGATAGAAAGGTTAAAGTTCAAGTAAACGGCATAAACTCATTAGGGTATGAAATGGCAATGGGCGTTCCTCAAGGTTCGATATTGGGTCCATTTTTCTTCTAAGCTTACATTCATGATTTACCACAATTACTTCAAAATCAACCGAAGATGGTGTTATTTGCAGATGACACATCATTAATCTTTAAAATAGACCGACGACGGTCACAAAATCTGGACGACGTGAATAACTCGATTCTTCAAGTCCAAGATTGGTTTACGGTAAATAATTTGGTACTAAATGAAAAAAAAAAAACAAATGCATTAGATTTAAATTACCTAATGTTAGAAGTAGCGAATGTGACATCATATCGAATGGAGAAAAACTGGAATTTATTAATCAGACGGTTTTCCTAGGAATCACGCTGGACGAGAAATTACAATGGGGACCACATATAACATCTTTTGCGGGGCGGCTAAGCTCGGCCGCTTATGCTGTTAGAAAAATAAGACAGTTAACAGATGTAGAAACCGCGCGTTTGGTCTATTTTAGCTACTTCCACAGCATTATGTCGTATGGCATTTTAATGTGGGGTCGGGCTGCTGACATTGAATCCATTTTTATTTTGCAAAAGAGAGCTGTCAGAGCCATATACAATCTTCCTCGTCGCGAATCTCTCAGGGAACTATTTAAAGGGATTAATATTATGACAGTACCTTGCCCATTCATTTATTAAAATATTATGTATGTAAGAAAAAATCTATATCTTTTTAATAAAATAAGTGATAGACATAATTTTAATACTAGAAATAAAGATAAAATAGATCAACCATTTTTCAGATTTGCTAAAGTACATACATCATTTATGGGGTACTGTGTTAAATGATAAAACAAAATACCTTGTGATATATTGCAATTAAATGAATGAAAATTTAAAATTCGGATAAAAAATATACTTTGCAAAGAAGCTTATTACAAATTAGAGGATTATATAAAAGATAAGAATGCTTGGAAACATGATGGTCCAGCTCCATAGGACAATCCCGTCTAGACAAAATCACACTGGTTGTTAATTTAATTTAATTTAATTTTGTTTTTTTATTTACTCACACACTTACTTATTCCTAGTTAATATTTTAGGAAAATCATATATTTTTACAATGTTTGTAAATATGTGAGCACGGTGTACCTATCGCGTTATTAATTTATCTGCCTTTGATTTATTTTAAATTCTTCTCGCCAATTGTGGTATAGTATTTTAATTCTTGGTGCATCGTCTTCACATATAACAATATAATTAATGTATTCAAAATATTGTAAATCATTTTAATAGAGTAACGGTGGAGTTTCTTGCCCCTTCTTCTTCATACGAATCTACCTTTTGGAAGTGGCGCCTAGAATCAGTTCTATTTTTAATGTAATTTTTTAAGTTCAAAAGTGCCTTTTTATGGGCCTATTTGAAATAAATGCTTTGACTTTGAAGCGCCTGTCTGGGTTCGAACCTACGACCTACAACTCGTAAGTCGCGGCCGTTGCCACTGCGCCACCACTGCTCTCTGTACTTCTGTAAGTACATAATGAAATGAATTAATCTAACTTGTATTTGAAGTCAAATAACATAACCAGGCTAGCATTGCGTCATCATAAATTAAAAAAGTAGATAACATTTAAGGCTCTGCCCGCACATTATCTGCGACACAAAAAAAACGTCCAATTGATATCATATGATCGATCGTGCTCTTGTGAAAGGGTAGCAAATAAACGGTGGCGACAAACTCACTAAATTAACTAATTAGAAGCCTTATAATTACCTCGCTATGTCGTATTGTGAGCACCAGTGTTACTTGTAATTACAAGTTAATTATGGTCGAAAGCTTTGTGTACTGCTGAAATATGGCCTAACGCATTGCATTCAATGACTTTGTCGTTAATTGTTTTAATCATTCGTATACTCTTAACAAATAATAGCTTTTTAAAAGTACTGACTTTGAATTCTTTCAGTAACGAATATTGAAGCTTTCCTATAAGAACCAACTTGGAACCACAAACAATCTACAAATATTTTATAAACCTGTTCTAAAGGATCATTACAAGATCACAAGAGATCCCCTTTAAAATAAATGTCTTACAATGCACCTGCTGTCAAAACACATCACCCCTTCAGCCACTAAACAGTTTTAAACATCGTCACGTGTCACGTCCGGTCCCGTCCCGAGGCGTCCCGAGCCGTATCTCGCCTACTTATAACCATTTAACACCTCGTTCAGACGGAAGGGTGCGAGACACCCCTTTCATAAGCAATCCTAACATAGATTTGAAAATGACAGAAGGCCCAAAAACTAAATCAAAATATTTATTTCACATTAACCTACATGAGCACTTATGAAACGTCAGAAGCTAGGTGCACGGTTCCAATTGGTCGTTTCCTATGGAGAAGAGCCGGCAAGAAATTCCACGGCTCCTCTTTTAAAAATAACCGGCATTTACAAAATTACACTGTTATTAGGTATGTCCGGACAGTGTAGGCGTGTCACAAAGCTTACCAGGTACATAACAACATCTGTGACACTGTGAGTCTACACAAGGCCTATGTTCTACAACTAAAGAGTGACGTGATATATCATGGTAAACCTAAACCACAAATGTGTACTACGTTATACTTAATTATTACGTTTAATTTTTCCATGACAAGCATAAAAATGTACACGCTACGAAAATCTATGTCAGCAGCAAATCTACAGTCATGGCATTGCTATCTATGGGTGCACACTGTAAGTAAGTACATGCTTCTTTTCATGAATTACGTGTAGTGAGCCTTCTTAGCCTACCTCCGTGGTACTTTCAAGAAGGGTATGTCACAGAAGGGCCAGTGTTTTATGATTGTTATCTGGGCCACAATATGCCGCGCGTCGTAATGGACATGGTGACGGATGGCCGTGAATGGCCGCGCGCGTTTACACCACCAGGCGACTGGATCGGGTTCTGATTGATTGTCTCAGAGGGTGACTGTGCTTGCTTTTGCGAATATAAATATGATATCTTGCTTCGTTTGAGTAGGCTCCGCGGATAGACAGGGGATTATTTTTTAAGTCTACGTTTGTCAATTCTAACACTACTGTTTTACTTTTTTACATTTGATAACAACCCGTTACTATCAAGACCTACAACAGTAATTTAGACGTAAAATAAGTACCTAATACAGAGATTCGTAGAAATGGCAGTGTTTCTCGAAACAAATTTTATTCCGATCCGTTCAAATCTAGTAATTAAGTGGTATTTTTTTAAAGCCAGCTCTGCTGCAAATCATTTCCTACTATTTAACGATTTATGTAAGTACCTAAGTACTACATTACGTTCACATACAATTTCCACCCAATCATAAGGGATCCGTAATTAATTATTTGAAAGCTCTTACAGTAAAAAACAATTAGAGATGGCGGGACTTGTTTTAAATTATATATGTAATTGGTCCACGCGGGTAGGTACCCGCCGGAAATAAAGCACATTAAGTTTTAAGGCTCCCGCTAACAGGCGCAACGCGACACAAAGGCAGCCCGACACGCGGTGCCTTTGTGTCGCGCTGTCGCGTTGCGCTAGTCTGTACAAGCCTTTAGAAACGTTCTTCTTCGTCCCCCACCCTAAAATTTTCGCGGCGGGTTTTTTTCGCGCACTGGATCTTTAATGCACTGCTCAGCGCCGAGAGTAGAAAATCCAACAGTGTTTTTTGCGACGCACTGGGATAAACTCTGTTTGATTCTCAACGCTCGGTTCAACACCGAAAGTTGAAAATCGAGTGCGTGATAAAATCCCGCCACGAAAATTTTACGTACGCGCAAACGTGGCGATGGCGTAGCGGCCGGTTGCGGTGACGCGGTACAGTGATGAGTGTCATAAAAACGGCGCGCGTTTGTGATTCGGAAGCCATTATCAATGAGGCCAGATGTTTTGTTTTGTTGTCGAGACTTTTTGTTGGTGACTTGGTAATGAGAGATGTGATGTTATACCAGCGGGAATATCAACACGCTGCTGAAAGTTTATATTCAAACTCAAACTCCAAGCATTAATTTCAAATAAACCAGTTACAGGCACTTTTGAATTGTCAAGCGATCGGTCAGTCAGAAATATGAAGCTAGTTGCCCATTCCAAAGCGTAGTAAGACCGGGCAAGAAACTCCATGGACACTCTTTAAAAAAATATTGTTTTATAAAATTAGTTAAATCAGTCTTGAAACGTTACATATGAGAACGATGTAGAAAGACGTGCACGTTAAAGGCGTCCGTAATGAAAAACAAAAACATACAAAACAAAAATTCAATTTGGAAAAAAAAAGCCGTGGCAGCCAAGAGATGACCAGTCCCCACTGACCGCGCCCGTTCACAAACATGACGTATGGATCAGCACCATTCAGCTCAACCAATTTGAAGGGAACTTAATGATCCAACACACACGCCACCACCAGCGAGACATTTGAGTGAGCGTGACATACTCTCAGCCGCCAGGGCACATTCAAGTCAATGAAAGACGTACTACTAGTAATAGGTAGCTACATAGTGCTCACGTGTGTTTTGCAATCAAAAATTAATTGCTAATTTAGACTTCTGCGAAGTGTGGACTTAACTTTCCTTTGCTTTTGCTTATATCACGTACTAGCCGTTGCCCGCGACTTCGTCTGCGATCCAGGATGAAAAGTAGCATATATCCTAAACTCAGGTCATCGTCGATATGTGCGTTTGTTCCCACTAGTTCGACTCATTAGTTCGATCTGTGCGTTTGTTCCCACTAGTACGACTCATCGTCGATCTGTGCGTTTGTGCCAAATTTCATCGAAATCCGTTCTTCCGTTTTGGAGTGAAAGCGCAACAAACAAACTTACTTCCGTATTTATTATGTTAGTTAGGATATATAAATAATATACCTTTATATTAATAAGAAGTAACGATGATTTTCACATTACAAACATTTCTTGAAGGTAAGACGTGGCTACAGATGTAGGCTGTTACAAAGCTTTTGCATTGCTTACCATCAAAACTACTGATCACACGTTCTTGAGTAAGTATTCTACAACAATCAAGATTCGGCTTTGTAATGAAAAGGTTTGGTCTAAGACTCTACTTCTGTAGAAAGGTATTAAGAAAGCTTCAAAACTTGTAAGGTTTGTGTTCATTGTGTATCAGGCGCTTAGTACAGAGACTTGTGGAACATATATGATGATCTAGCGAGTCCTAATCGCGTAATTACACGAACCGTAATCTGTCCGCCACACAAACAGAACACACAGAAGGCTAGCACTCTAAGAGATAAGGCACAATAGTACGTGATAATAGTACATATTAGTGCAAAACCTAACCAAAACGATTTTCGAAATTAAGTGATATTTGCCACCTACATGCTACTCGAGAAATATAAACCTTTGGATTTTCTCAAGCCACGGACGTTACTCTTACTAGACATGTTTTACGGCCAAACCCAAAAACCTAAGACAGATCACTAATGACGATAGACAGTTCAATTCTATCTGTTCCTGTCAAACAAATAGCTGTCTTCACGTTATAGGGTCACATACTTTGGGACTGTAAACTGTTATGGGACGTTTAAACCAGAGATTTGAATGTTTTTCTAACTCTAAAACACCAAAATTGGAAATTAATACGTTATTGGGTTCGTCCGTAGGTAGACAAGGCAGGGTAGGCGATAAGAAAACTACTTTCAGTGACAGCTTTCCATATTTTGTTATTTGGCGCAAAGGGTTTCAATTTGCAACAAATATTATTTTCTACTCAGCCACTAAGCCCATGGACTGGACTTTTGGTCCACGTCCCTTGTACTCTACGTGGTGTTAGTGCTCACGACCCCGCGACCTGCGCTGCGCAGCCGCATGCGTGCGCGATGCTATCGCGTAACGTCTTACTACCCGCCATAACACAGCTGATAACAGTGATAACCACACATTACATACATGCAAACACTAATCAACACTTTTAATAAAATCCAACACTTTAGTTAGATTTTGTTTTTATTTTATATTTTGTTGTGGAACTATTTCCTTTGCCATTAATGAAGAAAGGCGTAAAATTAACGTAAATAAACTATACAGGATACATATTTAGCCAGTGGGCAAACTGTATGAATTCAGCATTTATGATGCTAGAACCCCCAGCATAGTAATTTTTGTCGTTACAATTTGCGCACAGGTAAAAATCTATCCTGTATAATTACTTATCTTTATTATGTTGATCCCATCCACTACTTAAGTGTTCTTGTATTTGTTAAAAACGTATAGAATTCTAAAAAAGCTACTGTTGTTATTAGCAATGTAATGTAACCCTTCATTTCACGTCAGATATTTTGTTTTTCCGCATGTTGCATCTACATATTTTATTAACATTTATGCAAATATTTCTAAGACAAAAAAGCACCGGACACTTGACGTAAACAAAACTATAGACAACCCTCTATCATTAACAATTCAAATAGCTTAGAAAAACCTCGTTATGCATACAAAGAGCTACGTAATGCCATCAATAATATGCCTACATCGCTGCTAATACGTCAATAAGTGAAATAAACGCCCAGCCTGGTACGCCATCAATTTTCAATGAAACTGTTTTTCTTATGGTTTCCATGTTTTACTAATCGATCATTTGAATAGGACTCGTGAACACCTGGATGTTGTGAATAATTTTATTTGCAATAAAACAATAATTGTGTCATGGAAATTCTACTGTTGTGTAAGCTTTTTATGATTGCTTATGCAGAGGCAAATCATTTATTTTAATTTAACTGTTATGTAAACCATTTTAGGTGTTGGAAGTCAATAATAAGTTACAAAATTAACCATATATAATGCCGTTTACATAAATCCAAATAGAAATGAAAAGGTGTTCGTATTTCAAAGAACTACAGCCTTGTGAATTATTCAAAAATAAAATTTTTTATTTTTATTTCAGACCCAGGAATCCATATAGTGTTATTATGAACTTAGCCTATGTTAGTAAACACAATAACATAAAAATACAATAATTACATATTTATTGGCTACATGAACATGTGCACGCACATTCTGCCAGCATCGATGCACACTATTTAAGCATGATGGCATGAAAGTCATCTGTTCGCGCTACCGCAAACATTACCGATGCACTGCAAGACCGAGGCAGCCCCAACAATATCCTCAGCGCATTATTACATTGCACGCGCAGAGCGTTGTAAGCCTTCTGCGTATACATGTATTAGCTTGATATCTATATATATAAAAAAACTGAAATTCATTCATTCATTCTCCCACTGTAAGACAACACACAACCGCTGAGCTGGGTCTAGAAGCATGACATTTTCCATAAGAGTTTCAACTAGCTAAAGTAAGCACCAAGAAAGGATTTTTGAAATTTGATTCTCAAAAAGTGGTTAAGTATGGGTTGGAAGATCGTTATTTTTGCAGATGGGAAATCCTTCCCACCTGGCATCTGGCTTATAACTGATTTATGTATTTATTTGTAAAGGTACACTAACAGCTTCCGTATACAAAATATCCAATAACACTAGATAACGGTTATGGGCGTATGCAGTTGCCAATAACAGGTGAACTAACATTTTCAAATACAGTGATATCTTAAGGTAAAAACGAAATGAATAAAATTAAGTGACACAAAATATATAAACAGAAATACAAAAAGACATCTATACTAATATTATGCAGAGGAAATATTTGATTGTTTGTTTGTATTGAATAGGCTCCGAAACTACTGGACCGACGCGATGTGAAAACATTTTTACAATTAGAAGCAGAAATTGTGTCTGATGAATATAAGCAAATTTTTATTTTTTTTCGAAATCCACGCGGACGAAGTCGCGGTCGAAGGGCTAGTAAGTTATATGATACCATTACAACAAAATTAATTTATAAATTGTGCGAGTTGCGTGCTGCTCTCAAAACGGTGAAGGAAAACATCGTGAGGAAACCGGCATGTCCTAGAACCAAAAATTCGAAGACATGTGACATCTACCAACCCGCACTGAGCCCGCGTGGTGGATTACGGCTCACTCCCTCTCATAGAGAGGAGGCCTGTGTCCCAGCAGTGGGAACGTTATGGGCTGATTATGCTTATGCTATGCTACGCGTGCTGTGGGGCCCCAACATTTGGGTTTTAAATATGTTCTAATTTAAAGTTAAATGTTTTAAAAGATTCTTAGTCCTCTTAGAAAAACTTACAGCATTCTCTGTACTAATGTCTTCAAGACTCTTATCTTAATAAACAATACCCAATACCTAGGCAGGTGCTAACTGTGAACTACTAAGGATGATACTGCTGACGTCACACAATGTTGCAAAACTTCCTCTTAAATCCCATCGATATTCTGCGCCAGTCACATGGCACATGCAAAAGTAGGAAGTATTGAATTGCATTGATTCCTTTTACGTCTCCAACCATTTGTGAGTGTTACGTGATATAATCGAGGATGTTTTGGAGGGTGTAATATTATTATTCGAAACATCTGCAGGTTTTAATTATTGTGTACCTATGATTAGATACTTGCCACGTCATTGTTCTGAATCCTATGTTTATTTCTGTAGGTTTTTGAACCTATGTAATAAAAGTACAAGAAGTGGATGTTTTTCTTTTTCGGTATTAATATAGACAAAAACCTCAATTGGAAAAGCCAAGTGGAACAACGTAATATGTCAGAAACTTGATAGTTTGTGTTTGCATTGAAAAAGCTTCGACAAAATGTTTCAGTAGAAGCTGCCCTTTCAGCCTACCATGGCTATGTGTCATCTGTCCTAAGTAGAGAATACAATACCGAGCATGTTTTTCGATACGCATCAAGAATCCAGTAATCCCGGGATCCCGGGGCTATCCCGGGATTAGACTATGTGGTTTCTAATTGGTTTCAAATAAACGAGTAATTTCTGGAAATATATTTTTAATTCTATTGCACAAATCACAATATAGTAAG
This sequence comes from Dasypolia templi, assembly GCA_963555695.1. Classification (NCBI taxonomy): domain Eukaryota; kingdom Metazoa; phylum Arthropoda; class Insecta; order Lepidoptera; family Noctuidae; genus Dasypolia; species Dasypolia templi. The sequence goes on along the minus strand of OY743137.1, from coordinate 1,232,381 downwards.
AAAAGAAAAACGGCAAAACTAAGATACTTTGTAAGAAATAAAAATACAAAAAAACTTGTTTAGAATATCGAAAATATCAATGCATCCAAGGTTTGACTTCCAAGCCTGCTTCGTAGTTTGTTGCCAACATAAGCAGCAGCTGAAAACGCTCGTTCAGGTTCTACACTGGGAGGAGGAATAGACAATAGACATTTATATGCTGTTTCTAAGTGATATACTCGAACTCCTCCATTTTCAAACAGGCTCATTTCACGTCTAATACTATTTGCCAACCCCGATTCATTTTGTATTTGTACTTCAGGATCTGGGGATTTCATACTCTTATCAATTTCCAGCTGTAACTTTCCCTTAAGTGTAATAAATGCTATTAAAATAATCTAGGCAAGGCCATTGGTCTTGGCGCAACGGACTATGGCGTGCAAACTAGGTCTAGTTTGCACTCCGTAGTCCGTTGCGCCTTGCCATTGCGTTTGTGGCAAAGGATAAAATCCCGAGATTAGCCAAGTACAGTCCCGGGATTTTCGGGGTCAGAAAACGGCCGGGATCCCGAGATTCGTTATATAGCTATGGACTTATCATGTGGGGTAATTCGACCGATATCGACAGAGTTTTCAAGCTAAAGAAAAGTTGCATCCGGGTCATAAACAAGGCCAAAACCTCTCTTTAAAGAGAATAAAGTTCTTTCACTGCCCTTTATTTACCGAGACATCTGCATTTTTACAGAGAAACATATGCATTACTTTAGGCAACATAGCGAAGGTGTCAAGACAAAAAAGGGCTAAGTTTCGCAGCTTATTATATCATCTATCTGGTCATATATATATGTACAAGAAAAATGGGTTAAAATATGTGTATATCCATAATAACATTCCTAATGAATCAAAATTATGGCATGGTAGTGTTTTTAACCCCAAATTGGCCGAGTGGCTACAAACTATAGTTGCTTCTATGGCCTTAATAAAATTATAGAACATAGACATAGTTGTTAAATAATTAATTAATTATCATTTATGAGTACCTAATAGGACAGATCATTGCGTATAATAATAATCTTCATTATCAGATTGATTGATTCAGATTTTATTTTACATAAGTTATGAAAATGAATGACTATAATATTGAATGTGATTTACACGATTGCTTGCAGGCAGAACACAAGAACTTTTAGGCTTTGAGATCTTCCCTTGTTGAACAATCTATTTTTAGCAAATAAATATTTTGAATTTGAATATGACCTCTGTATTCACAGGGAATGCCTCAGCCGTTGAGCTGCAGTCACTCCATTATTGAATTCCCTTGAGATTCTCGCAGCATCGCAAGAACACGATACCATGAGAATGATGACAGCAAAACATCACAACAATATAAAAACGGCGGCCGCTCGAGTTCGAGACAGTACGTTTTTATTCCATGATCAGATTTGACGCGAGCAAAAACGTATGAGCTACAGTCGTGAACGCACTCCCAATTATTAAATATTTATTCGATTTTGTTGAAACTGACCGAATAATTGGAACTATAATGTTAACACAAATAAGTACCTACTTTACGTTCGTGCATGAAGCAGAACGTGTGATAACGATCACCTGTCAGTCGCAGTGCGTTCATTAATAGTTGCTTTGCATTGCAATTAGCATCGACAGGACTGTGGAAAAAGCTAATCCATCGAGTTAATAGTTGCTAAATATTGCGAGCATTGCCGACACACGCCATCACTGTGCGTCATCTACTTATGTGCACGTTACAGTGTGCGAGTATATCTGTGTGCCGCAACTCTAATGGCCGCTGATTAGCATTCGTCGCGATTTGTCGCATCGCGTTCGTTCGCACCAATCGTGCGCGTCCTGCGCCGGCGCACGCTAGTTGGAGACATTTTCATAGAAGCGTATGTGACGAGGATTATATTGTGCTGATGAAAGCAAAGATATTTCAATTGATTTTACTAATAATCCAGTTTGAATGAGGAACATAAATCACTACTTTGTAAAAGCTAGACATGTTTTGTGTACTGTCAGTCTCAAGAATGTTCGTGTGTCTCGTGCTCCTGCATTGAGTCGTAAGTGCTAGCGACAATGTACCTACCTACACCTGTGACCTGAAGGTGCGTCGGCGCATGCGTAGGTACAACAGTGGCTGGGGTGCTGTCTCTTCGTATGTCACTAGCGCGTGAGGCGTGCGCGTTTACTCGCGCTTGCGCATTAGCATTAGATAGTGCGCGCGCTAGCGGCGGGCGCAGGGCGGGGCGCCGGGGGCGTGTTCTCGCTTCGCGATTGGCCGCCGCATGCAAATGCGCCGCGCCGCCTGCGCGCGCGCAATCACGGCAACTGCCATCGTGGACCCACCATTGTTCCCGAAGCAAAAACTGGCGAACTTGCCCGAGCTCGTTTGTTGGGAACACGCGCGAGCAAAAACTAAGGAATGCGCATAACAAGAAACTGCAAAAAAGGCCGGACGACGACGATGCGGCGCTTTTTACTTTCGATTTATGTCCCCGCGAGTCCTCTCACAGACCTCCTCCCCTCCTACTGCCTCCCCCTGGAGGAGCGAGCGAGCGCACGCGCAGCTCCCACTCCTGTGAGTTATCCTAACATCGTTTAGCCTGTCGTCACTCGGCCGCATTTTCCCGGCGGCGCAAAAAAGCCGCGGCCGGGTACTGAACCCGCGTTTAAATTGCACAGCTCTTAGAGCATGTGCGCACCGTCCATTGGCAACAGGGCCATTACTTTTAAATCACATTTACATTGAATGCGCCACGACACGACGGCACTCCGCGCCCGCACCGCCATGCCGGCCGTCGGGATGCAACGATCAATTAAAATACGGCAATAAATTAACGGTCGCAAGTAGGTAAGTGATCGAGCGATTTGATACATTATCGCGCTCGGCAGTGAATATATCAAAATATAGACAAACACCCAAAGTAATGCTAGTATTATATCACGGTCTGAACCACACCGTCTCGTGCCGCTACCTAATCGTCCGCGCACTACAGTTCTCTCTGGCCGATGCGGGCCGGTCAATGGAGCAATTTCGTTCCACTGTGCAATTCCGTTGCGGCGAGAATTCCTAAATTAGTGCAGTAAGCAAATTGTCTGGCGGGCAGAGAGGAGAGTGCCGTCTGCAGCGCGCACTGGCCGACCGCCAGCACATGTGGCTTGTATTCGCTTCACTAGTACGTTTGTAACACAATTATGTGCTTATTTACATTGGGCAGTGTACACTAACCGTTCGTTTTGATTCCTGATCGGTTGGCATCAATTCCCCGGTGCCAGTTGTAATATTGCTGTGTAAACTTGATTAACTTTAGTTATACCTACTGAACGGTATTGTGGTGTGTTTGCGTAGGTTTGAATTGTAAATTTTTGGTTGTGGTTGGTGGTTACGTAATGGTTACGTATTATTTACTCTGAACTTCAATGGTAGGTAAATTATAATATCTCACAGGATTATTCTTGAGTCACATCACTCTACTTAGTTAGCTATAGGTAATTGGCATTTACATATCTAATATGCAATTACCTATGGTTTTTATAACATTTTATCATGTTGATATAGAAACCCTGTAGGTATCGGGCATTACCTGCCTAGAAAACACGAGAAATGCCACAAGAATTTGACTGTGTACCTAAGTACCTACTAAGTGAACAGACAACTAATGTACACCATATCAACTAATGTATTGAGCTACCGGATGAGCACCTAACGTTGCAGCAGTTCTTGTGACAGCATATTAATAAGTTGTTATGAATGCACCTTATTAAAATGCATACGATGTCGCGGTGGACCATTAGACCACAAGGCTTTTAATAATATCACACACAGAGAACACAAAACAAATGCACGTTCACAACAGAATGAGTGACAAATATAAACAAAATGATTACATAAAACATTTTCAAATATCTACATATGTACAAGATGACCTCACCAATCCCACGGCAGAATCCAGCAGAGGCTTTTGATCACCAACTGGTTGACCAGTACCGTCGCGTTTTTAAGGAGTGGCTGTGAGAGGTTGAAAATATCCAGCTACATGTATTGGTAATATAAACCTAGCTAAGTTCTTCATCAGGGCCTCAGGGGTGACTGGTCATAGCAGCTAGTGCAGTCCGATACAGGTCCAGGCGTCTCGCGTCTGTATAAATAACGTTCATTACGCGTCTCATCTGAACGCATTAGAATCCTTCCGAGTACGCATTCTTATTCAATTATGCGCCTGCGCAAAAACTAGTCGCGCATTTGAATGACGCGCGCTCGGCCTCGTTACCGCCGCGTCCCCGCGCCGCTCCCGCCCCGCAGCCGCGCCGCCGCCGCCCCGCGCCCGCGCCCAATTTACAAATAAAACGCGGGGAACGTCCGGCCGCGCAAAAACTGACCGCACTCCTCCCCGTGCATATGAATGGAGCGATTTTTTGCGCTCACGCTGCAGCGCTAAGACGTCGCCATGTCAATCACTGCACTCGCTGGATGACAGATTGTTGATCCAACTATGATAAATCCCGAAGGACCACGACCGGTCGGTATGGCAATTCTTCGAAGAGTGGCTTGTGTCTAACAGTGGAAGACTTTTGGTTTAAACGATACCGAATTCCTCCTGGTACCTACTTTAGTGTACTACAGATTCACATTATATTTTATTTTATATTTTCTCCAAGACAGTATCGTAGCTTTCCAAAAAATATTTTGATTTACAAGAGTGTGCGTGGAGTTTCTTGCCAATTTTTCTCCATAGAAACCTACTACGCTTTGGAATAGGCAAATAGCTTCATCTTCCTGACACCCCGACCCCTTTTTAATTATTTTCCATATCAACGCCTTTTTTTTTTGGGTGGGAAATCATCAAATGACTTCTCCCGCTCCGGGTGTAGCAGGAGGGCGTGTCAGACTTTTACTGACTAAAACCCACCCGTGTTCCTTCAGTTGCCCGTGCCAGGGCCACGGTTTCTCTTTCGAATTTCCCGCAAACCCTGATCCATATCAACCCCTGTACCTAATTGGTTTATTTTAATGAATGCTTTGAGTTTGAGTCTCTGAAAATGCTTGAAAGGTTGCAACTTGGAAGCAGATTTATGTGAAGCTTTCAAGCTTTTTACTGCCACACTTCCTGTCAGGTGGGTCCTACCCAGATTATGTTTGTAAATCATTTCAAGCTATCAGCTCCGTCAGTCTTCAATCAATGCTCCAACGTATGTCACAGCCCTACCCTAGCTGTCTTCAGATTGGTCCCTTATTCTCCACTTTACGACTCATCTCCTTCAACAATCATAGTCTATTTCGACAGACAAGGTAACTCTACTATGTCTTCAGTTTATTGACCGAGTCATTTTGACGAGTCTAATGCCTCTTTGAATGACTGTTTTAATTTTCTTTGATTAGGACTCAAGTGGTTCTGCACCAAACCAACAAATCCCGCTTTCATAAAACAACTTTCATAAAAGAACTCAACATGTAGATTATACTTTTAATTACTAGAGCTTTTTAAAGCGTCTTCATCCAATCGACACATGTGCACAGAACTCCTGTTTAAATAAAATGTCCGTCTTTTATCTAGTTAGTCCGAGGGGTGACATAACCTTGAGCTGCCCGGTTGATTTGTCCTGTAGGTCCCGGGCGTATAACTACCCATCCTAGTGCTGTCCTCTCGGCAACGGCGTCAGCGTAGCGGCCCGGCGCAGCGGTCGGCGACAGCAGATCGCCTGATTATGTAACAAGCTCGGATTCACCGCCGCTCGTTTTTACCGCGCTGCCGACGACGCATGGAAAATGCAACAGATTATCTCTCTCAACCGGCCACTGCTGCCGCAGCCTTCTGATATGAATTTATAATCGCAGCATTGTTTTTAATTTCACTGTCATTTCGTACGCCTCTCGTACGATCATATTCGACGTTTTTGCTACAAGTAATCGAAGTACCAATCTATTCAATTAGTCAAATGGATTCTGTGAAAACAATATTAACTTATTATTAACTCTCTCCATGTCCTACAGTGTACGATAATGCCAGTTTTAGTGACACGCCAGCATGCACGGGCACGCACGCCGATAGCGGCACTAGCATAGTTAATGCTGTATGTGCATAAGAAGTTACAATTTATGTTGATGGACCTGTTTTATCATGAGGGAAGGACTGCAAGAAATTTAAACATTGCAAATATAAACATTGCATGCAACAGACAAAATTATTTTTCATTCCGTTTAAGGTTTTCCCGTAAGCAATATAACAGGCGTCATAACATAAGCCATTTCCTAGTGAAGCACTGTGGGTGCGCACCATTGGACGAGGGTTGTAGAATGTACACCCAATTGAATACCTAATAGGTTGGTAGCTCGCTATTTGGCTGTTCCTATTCACTCAGAGATAATCAGTTTGCACTTTGTCAGAGGATTTAATAACAGGTTTTAGTTCCATCTCTTGGCAACCATTGCTTTAGATTCCTTGGACAATTACACCTTCCAAACTCAAATTCAAACTCAAAGCATTTATTTCAAATCAACCAATTACAGGCACTTTTGAAATGTCAAGGTCGGTCGGCCAGAAATATGAAGCTAGTTGCCCATTCCAAAGCTTTGTAGGTGCCTATGGAGAAGAACGGGAAAGGAACTCCAAACGGACAATCTTGTAAATCAAATTATCAAAATATTGGATACAGCATTCATGTAGAAATGAAGCATGTGAGAACGATGCAGAACCTTAAAAGCGTCCGTAATAAAAAGATAAAAACAAATCAAATATTCTATTAAATTACAATATGCCGTGGCAGCTGTGACTAAGAGATGACCAGTCCCAACTGACGGCGCCCGTTCACGAATATGACGCGTGGATTAGACTAGTAAATGCAAGCTTTATAGTATGTAATACATAGTTCTCACATAGGTATGTGATATGCAATTAAACAATACTAAAAGATTGAGTTTAAACAATGCAAAGATAGTGTTAAAACTCTTCAGCAGCTCCAACAGTATTTTCAAATGCTAATCAATTAGTTAATGCGCCCTTGCGGAACAGTACCAGCGATTAGCCAAGATTTTTATCAGCGATGTAGGAATCCCCCAACCTATAATATGCTTGGCTGCATAGTGTGCGTTTTATACAAACACTGAAATAATCCTGCTAACCACTACGAGCGAGCGCGAACACATTGGAAGTCAGCTGCAAAAAAGGCTTCAGTTATGTAGCTTTAGTTAGAAGCATAGGCAAGTACATTATAATAACACAAAGTTTCACTCTCTTCTGGAACAAAACAATATTTCGACCAGTCCCATGAGTCCCAGGGGAGCACCTTCCAATCGAGGGACAAAGTACGGAGCGCCGTGAGGTAAGCCAACAAAAAAACTGTAAATAGAGATTGTAAAAGCTAATCATTGTAATTGATCAGTATTTATATTAAATTATGTCATGTTATTTCTAATATTTTACTCTCTTTCCTCCGGCTTAGAACAGACTTCGTATTTTCTCTTGACCTTCTTCGATTTTCTAAATAAATACCTACGAGTGGGTAAGCATATTAAAGACAAGTTTTGTTAAAGCATACCGCATAAGCAAAACTTGTCTATTTGAAAGTTATTTTTATTTCTATCCTCTCCCCAGCATCCGATTTACCAGCCGCACTTAACGATAAGCTAACTTTAATTGATATAATATATGATATTAATTAGCGATGGATATCGGCCCGCGGTGCGTGGCGGCGCGTCACCGGTACGGGCGCGGCCGCCGTACGTCAGCCGCTCGTGTCTGATACATATCGCAAGCACGCGCGACCGACAACCAGGGAGTTATGATGATGCAGGCGGCTGCTGATGGAATAGGCTACTAAGGTACCATTAGCTCTTTGAAGAAAACTAGCATCAAGCTGATTTTTGTACGTAGTGTCTTCTATAAAGAGTGGCATTTATGAATATACACTTCAAGGATGCCCTTGAACAGAGTAATTGAAATGAACGACCTGGACGTTAACTTTGAAGTTACGCGATATGGAGATACATAATTATTCAGTATGCAGCTTGTTACAATTTATTGCGAGTTTTATTCGCACACGTTTAGTTTAGTATTTCAATGTACTGAAGGTTTGCTCGCTACTTGTGTGTACAGTTAACCGCACGTCCATGTTAGCATTTGACTTTGACAGGGCGGAGGGCCTTTACTTTGACGCATTTAGGGCGGTTTCCGTAATACTACTGGCTTGTAATTGTATCGTGTTCAGTCAAGTATGTGTCGATACTACTTATGCTAATAGTGGCGGTTCTCACGCGCTTTTCTGCAGAACTATGCAGGGAAGCGGCAAAGTTATTGAGTCGCATTCTGTGACACGCAGCGACAGCTGAAAATTTATTATTTTTTCCATGTGGCTGGTTTGTGACATTCTTGTTTCTATCGTGATTGTGATATCTGATGTGGGAAGTAGCATAATACCTACTTACCTAATTATAATTATAAAATAGATATATCAGACAGAATTGCTACTATAAATAATGTAAAGGAAGATAATGTTTTATTTAGTCCCTACGTTTGCGATGTCATAGCCGTTTTCTTCGACTGCAGAAAGTGTCAGTTTTATTTTGAACGGACCACATAAGTTAAAACTTATTATTCAATATCTAAATTACAATATACAAGCTAACACTTAAATATATATATAATGTACAGATTTATACAAAAGAAAGGGGGATAGAGCTCATAGGGCATCAAAAAATATGTCCGCATCGCTGTCAACGGGACGAGTGCCCAAAAGGCTGGCAGCATTGCCACGTTGGATGGCAATGCTTGTTCTTTGGGCATAAAATTGGCCAGCCCTGATCACGAGAACTGTCGACCAACCGTTTGGCGATGTCCCGAAATTACTGATGAGCACTCTGACCCCAAGGACCTAATGTTTCAAACCCAAACGGTTCAAACATATAGCTCCCAATAAGGTTGTTATAATTGCGCCGTTTGAGATTTTCTGCTCCTGCAGCAGCCGCCCCGGCACAGTCCACCGTGCTAGGAAGATGGGATGGCGCGAGGGTGTCGACACAGGTTGCATCCCACACCAAAGGCCTACCCAACTTCCAAGGCATTATGGTCATTCCATCTGGCCTCTTCCCATCGTCACGTGCCAACCCATTGGGTTCTAAAACAGCTGGCACCCCGGCGGTGACAAGAGCCCGACGGATGATGTCATTAATGCTGGCGTGCCGTGCCATACGACCAGCGCTCTTGCTTCAGGAAAGGCCATGGTGTCCGAGGCAGTTGACTGCTTCACCGCATTGACAGCGATGCGCAGCCCCCGCGAGGAGCGCCCAGACGCAAACAAGTAGCGAGCCGGAATGTGGAGTCACAGAGCAAAGTGCCTATGCTGGATGACGGTAGCGCCTGAAGCCAGAGGCCCGACTCCCATTCAACCCACAGCCAGTAGGCGGGCACGCTCGGCAGTATTGGTGGACGTATTAATAAGATTATTCCGTACCAACCTGCAGAGCGGCTCATCCCACTGTCTCTGGGAAGACGGGTTCTCGGGCAGAACCGTGTCCGGGCAAGCCACTTTCCAGGCGTACACCGCATCGGTCAAACACGGCACTTCAGAGTCAACCTGAGAACGGGCTAAGATTCTTGTGGTTAACTTTTCGGTGCTATGGACCGAGGACAGGAACGCCGGTAGGCTTACACTGGAAATTTTGTGGACGCCGAGCCCACCAAAACGAATGGGTAGTGTGGCTTGCAGCCACGCACGGTCGTCCAATGCCACAATTAAAATGGATGTTAGAGTATATCGAATAATATGATAGATTTTTTCTAAAAGGTGTAACTGCTTCCATAAAGAGGAAGAGCGGAGAAAATACATAAAATTTGGACCGAAACAGCAATATCTGATAAGGGTGAATGCCGAATACATTTTAGAAAGACTTTCCGAAATAATGTTTAATTTTTTCGTCGACGAATTGTGAAAAGCTGTCTTCTAAAGTTGGGGAACCTAGTAGTGAACTTTTTTCCAAAATTTTAATTTCTGGGGCTATTGAATAGAATTTCTGTATGGTCGATTGTCTGTCGGTATTGTCACAAAAGTAAACTTCGCATTTTGAGTTGTTGAGTTCGAGGGCGATGCATTGGAACTGCTGTTTTAGTAATTGAAGATCTTTTAGAACAGTGTCTACGTCACCTCCTAGTGTTCCATCATCTAAATACCGACATTGAATTTTGAATTTAGTTGTTGTATTATGGGATGGATAGCCAAACTGAAAATGACTGGCCCGAGAGGATCAACTTGTTGGCATCCGACTGCAGATTCCAAAATTTTGATGGGTTCCAGTAGCACTGCCACATAAAACTTTTCATCTCAACACATCTAATTTTTTACTTCAGCCAACAAAGTGTCCCTGTTATCGGAGTTGAAGGCGTTCTTAACGTCAACCTTGAGGATAACCTCACCTTTATTTGAATTTAAAAAACTAGATACGGCAGCCTCGCAGCCCCCTTTGGATCCAAAGCCAAGCTGTAGGGGCTGGAACTTGTTGCTTAGAGTTTCGCAGTACAATTTGCAGCATATTTTGGCTGCCATACGCCTGTAGGTGCACCCAACGGCAATGGGACGAATGCCGCCGTCCCTCTTGCGCAGGGCACATAAGTTGGCCCCGTACAAGACATCGACGACGGAATCATTCACACCACCGTTGAGCATCAGGTTAATAAGAGCTGCAAGCTCCTTCAAAAGCGAAATAAATCTTTTAAATGCTGAGGAGTCAGGCCGTCGAGGCCACCTTCGAGGCCACCGGCGGAACCACTTCGGAAGGAGCCTACGGCTGCAATCAGCTGGGGGGCAGTAACATTTAAAGGAGTTGAATCCGGACCGGGAGGGAGACCGGGTCGGGAAAGGTGAGACCATCCGCAAGCGCTGGATGATTGCTATCCAGGGCTGAAAGCGTTTCTGGAGATTAGGGCGCTACCACATCGCTACTGAAAAGTAGCCTGGCCGCTCCCCTGATGTCACCTTCACTTAATTTTGATTCTACATGGGAACATAACCCTCTTTGTGAAAGGTTACTGTGGAAAGGTACTTTTGGATCTAAAATGGTAGTCGAATTGTTACGGATTCGGTTGTGAGCCATCGTAGCGAGCGGTTGTCTCGGCTGTGTTCCGACAAAAAATTAATAAAAAAGCGTGCGCGACACGTGCGCCAACCCTGCGCCCAGTTTCGGACAACGAAGTGATAAGTGTTTAAGAATCTGCTAGTGTGCCCTGTGTCACGAAATTCAATTCTTTGGAACTGTACACATCCGAGGAACTGCTTGCATGACAAACGGAAAGAGTTGGTGTATTTTCAATGTGAAGAATTTATCGCTTTATCGCGTCAATGTAGCCGTAGCATTCAAAAACGGTGAATGGTCACGCAAATATCTTACTTTAATATTAATTTATTAGAAAATAACTCGAAACGAGTTCAAGAGCTGTCAGTGTCCGAATTGTTTTTTTTGTAAGTACAACCACATAAGTTGTTTTGTTGGAAACAGTCATATTGTATAGAACTAAATGTTCTAAACATTATGTTTCCTTGACGTTACTTAGGTGCTCAATACAGCACTTCACAGCTTACGGTACAATGTTTAAAAGAGTTTGGGTAAAAATTAACAGAAATTAAAAATCAATGTGACAGCTATAGTCAAAAAAATCCATGGTCCTGTTTAGAAGATATTATTTAATTAATTAATTATGTTTTAACCCTGTCACCAAAGAGTTCGTTCTCGCAATGGTTGAATACTGCAAAGTCACGATTTCAGTATCATTGTTAGTTGACCGATAATACGATATCAGTAAGAAATGTCTTTCGAATGCTGGATCATCAGGTCAGAAAACGTAATGGGTATCGATATTTAAACACTACTTGATGATTTGATGTTCTTTTAGGGATCAACGACCGCTGTTAGTTTTCGTATATGAAGTATGACTGGAAAAAATGTGTTTTATCGCGTTTAGATATCGACACGTCTGTAAAGTTTACAAAAAAAAGATTTTTAAACTACGATTTTTATACGCGGCCAATGACCCCACAAAAACAAACATCAAATTAATTTATTGTTTTGTTCTATACCTACCGATCACGTCTGCGAAGTTTCGCTAGCTAATTTAATGTGACCCTGTATACCGAGGGCATTGTAACATAACATAACATCACGCCTTGTTTCCCCGAAGGGTTGGGCAGAGGTGTACCTATAGTACACCCACATTTCGCCAGTTATGTAATGGTAAATATGTGTTGAAGTAACTAGGCAACTATCCGATATTAACAAGAGCGTATCTCCTCCCGCCAGTGCTCAGTATATTTCATAGCAGAAGCAGTTTGAGATATCTGATAAATATGTGTACATTTTCATAATTTTCATGCGGCGGTAGTTAGCACGATTCGTGACCGGCCCGTATCGCGATCGGACCGGCGCGGGCGGCGCGGCGCTGCGCCTGCGCATAACTCGCGATCATTATTGCGATACAACCACACTGACTTATTGATTCCACCTTCAATTAGAGCCCCGGTGCGCGGGAGGCCCCTATCTATCGGAGGGCTCCCTAATAAATTGCAATAAAGAAAATTAACAGTTTATTAAAAACTAGAAGGAATAAAATTCATATTAAACAAATTCTACAGCTGAGGCGATCAATTTAAATGCAAACTTAATAGTAGTTATTCATTCCGCGTTATTTCTTGGCAATGTACCGCGTTACCGAAAGTGGACAAAGGACGGTGTAACATTTAAAAGAATGTAGATAAGCACGGAGACATTTTACATCGCATCGAACTATAATTCAAGTTGAAGCAGATCGCTATCTCGTCTATGAATTAACGAGGCTGGCGGAGCGTCGCGGCAAACATGTGGCGTTTATTTATAAAGAGTGAATATTCAGGTGGACGCGGATAATAGTTCATTAATAAACTTATCGTGAGCGGTTTAATCGCGATGTGCCGAAACGCGCTGCGTGCAGCGTGATGTTGGCGGCGCAGAAGCGTGGCGGCTGCGGCTGCTTGGGCGCAGGTGCGTGCTAAATGTCACGGCGAGTAAAGCGCGCGGGACACTTCACACATTCCATTATCCTGTGCCGAAGGACCACTCCAATAAGATCAACAAATCAACTCACTGTTTAATTCAAATCTAACCCGACCACTGCTAATTTAATAATGGCGCAAAAAAACTCCATGCAGTTCCTGTCTACTTTGATGCTTGAGAATTCAATTTCTTCAATAGAAGATAATTTAGCTATTGGTAGTTTTCATGTGTGACCATTCACTGAACTAATTCAATTCCGGGGCTGCTTGTCTTTGTATGAATTATGATATAAGCTTATTATTACACGTTTTTTGAAGCAGTCCTTCTGCCCTACCCTCCCCTGCGTATTCTATGGCGCTAACGGGACTCCTGCGCACACTGATGAGCATTTTTTCCGCCATTTCTCCTTGAGCGTGAACTTTCATTGCAAGTGGAAGAAGTGTAGCGAAATTACTATTATTGCAAGTAATTTGAAAAGACTTTCTTTTATATTATTTTGCACCTTGATGGCAGGAGTCAGTTAATAACGTTTTAAATTTTATTTTAAAATGAAATTTTGAAGAATTGAAAAGGTCATCGAAATTGTAACGTTATTCGTTTTGTTGTCTATCAGTTAAAAGTCTAACGGTTCACAGCGTATTTACAGATTGTAAATATAACAGTTTTAACTATTTGGGCAAATGTTGCACCTGCAAGCGATGTGCGAAACACCTTACTTACTAAGTACTTAAGTATTTTGTTATACCGGACTCATCAAGTGAACCGATCTACGAGCAGCAAAGGAAGGGGTTTCCTAAAACATCGTGCTCGACTTCATGGTCGTCTTGTAGTTGTCTAACCCCGCCTCAACTCTAGTATAAACCTTTAGGAAACAGTACCCTAATTGCGTAATACACAATCAATCGGAATCTGAATCGTTTTGAAACAGATTGCTAATCCATTGCTTCATAATTTCGATAAAAAAATCTGCTCAACAATGTTAAAAACACAATGGATGTTGTTAAACTGTCTAAATCAAACAGATTAGTCGTTAACGAAAACGTGTTCAACAATCAGGCTGCAGGTCCTTGAACTAAAAACAAAATAAATGACTCTTTGAACTATTTTAAGAATTTTCCAAATTAAACAAACAAACGATGGATGGATGGATACGGTGAGTTATGTCTCGTGCACACTGGCGCGACGCCACAGCTCGAAACACAGGCACCGCTCGTCGCGCGACACGCGTTGCACTAGTGTCGCGCTGTGGCTTCGACTTTACTCTAAACTCCTTGATTGATTCTCGATTCGTTGTAACTGAAATAGAACAAGATGGTCTGTCGTGTTCATTACTAATTAACTCTGTAACTCACCCAATACTCGTGAAAGTATGCAGTCATAATGCAGTGTGGCCAGCCTGTGAGCGACGCCATCTACCATCGCATGCTCTGCTAACAAACGTAATAGGTATCATCTACCTATAGTGTTGTCTATACAAGTTCACATACAAACTACCAAATTTTTTTTAATAACTTTAAATCCCCATCTGTTTTGATAAAATCATCAACAAACAATTTCGCTAATAATCTTAGAGTAATCAATGTCTTCGATGTTTGTTTGTCCTCGTGTCGTACGATCGGGGGTGGATGCGCGAGCGCAGAGGGCAGCGCGCACGGACCTACGCGACGCGACGGTGCGCTTTCACCGCGACTGAGCGGCCGTGCGGAACTGCGCGCGCACCGTTACATTATCACTTCAACGAATTAAAGATAATGTGCCCAACTTTATCGTTGCTGCTTGTTGTAGTGCTAAACATACTTATAGGACTATGAGGTTTGCCCCAGGGTTCAAAATAGATTATTAGTTTCTATTAAGTACATATTAATCAAGTAGGCATAACATGTCGTGAGGTTAGTTTTGGTTGGAACAATTGGAGAAGAGCAAACAAACGATAGACGGACTGTGTGAAACTTGATAGGAAGGGGGTGACTGCCGAGATGACGACCAGACTAAAGAGATCTATGAGAAGTGGACATGTTGCGCCGGCGATGAGAATGCTAAAGATAATTAAAAATTAATACGTTCTGCCTTTATGGAACTTTATTTATTTGTAAACCTTTAAAACCATTAAGATTCTAACACATAAACAGCTATCACATCACAATACACGTCATCCCACCTATGTGTAATCAATGATCATTACTTACTCATTCGAGTCTTATCCATCCGTATTTAAAACGATACGTTTCGATTGAGTGATACAGATCAAATCAAACAGCAAGCTGCAATATCTCACAGACGTGGAGACAAATTGAGCCAATAAATAAACAAATTAAAGCATTGATATTAATTGAGAGCGGTCACCCTCAATTTTGCGTCTGTTCGACACTTAATTAGATAATGGTCGCCAGTATGAGGTAAATTGTGCCCCGTCGCGCAACGCGCTGGTGGGCGGGATGGGTTGTGCCACGGCCGAGCCATTACGAGCCACGACGAGCCACGACGAGCCACGACGAGCCACATCGAGCCAGGCCAAGCCGGGGCACAGAGCATATAATATCGCAAACAAATATAACGGTAAATAAAAACGCGGCTAGCGTGCGTGCGGCCACCCGGCCGCGACCCCGCGCGCTGCGATACACCGCACATCAATTATCGATAAATATGCGCCATTTCCATTCGATAAACATCTTTGATAACAAACGATATCCTAGTGTTCTTTCAGTTTAACAGCAATTTATTTTGTTCTAGTAATTGCTGATTTAAATGATGATAACCACAGTCAGTTCTTTCCGATCCGTGTTTGAAGTTATCCGCGATCATCGACGTACCTATGTTTAATTAATAGAAAACTAATCTAATATCTTACACGGTGATTTCATCGACTTGTCCTTCAAGTTCCATGAATATAAGTTGTCCTAACAGCAATAACGTGTAATATTATTGTAGAACAGTGTCGAGGTTGGTAATGCGGCGGTATCGATAGTATCGCTGCGCGTGCGTCACTTCACTACGGCTGGCTCGCTAGACGGCGCGGGGCAGCGATACAAAAACCATCAAACTACCGCCAATTACAGTAGCAGCTAGTTTTTAAGTCGCGAGAACTTTCTTCCATTTCCATATTCATTACAAAGAAAGGGTGAAATTATACTCGCTTGCCATGAATATGCTAACGGCTGCGGCTGCGCACTAAATGTTAAAGTTGAATAACACTGCGTCAGCGCGGCGCGGCGCGGGCGCGTTGCGTGCGCGTCGTGTGCGCGCTGTCGGGCGCAGGGCCCTGCGCCTCGGACGGGCCAGATTAAACATTAACACTACTTATAGAAAGTAATCTACATATTAATTATACCGACTGCTCCAGCAAAAACCATGAAAAACTATAATTAGCCGCGTTCTGCGTGTTTGAATAATCGTTACATTTCATGTCGAGCACTCGCAAGCACTAATGTTCTTTGGGAACTGCTGCTCAAGTATTTATGTTCCCATAAAAAGCTTCGCCTGGTAAAGCGATGGGTATGAGCTGTAGCGATTGAGGAATCTTGGAATGTTTATATGTGAAAGTAAAATGTATCAAATAAAAATAAAACTTTATAACGGCTGTAATGGAAGTTCACAAACAAGGGTAAGCAAATAAGATCGTTTGCGCTGAAGAAAGTAGCGAGGTGTGTGTTTTGGAGCACTTGGAGGTAGCCGGCCTGAGGAGCTACGTATTGCACCTTTAACAAACTTCTATTGTGTTTGCGCGTTCCGAAGTTGCCAGGTCGAGGGGGTGAGTCCGGTGCGCCCTGTGCGCGGGGGCGGGTAGGGGGGGGGTCAAGTAATGATACATTCGCACGCCGAAGTGAGGCGCGAGGTAATAATGAGTTATGTACGTGATCCAATTATTTGGGCGCGCGCTCATTACGCGCTAAGTGTGAAATATGGCCGGCTTTATTACTAGCATCGCTGACTTCTTGCCACCCCGGGGGTGGGCCCAGGGCCCCGGGCCCCGCGGGGGGCATCTGCAGCGCTGCAACTGTGCTCCACTAAATCATAATAATGTAAGGTGCGGAGCGAATACGGGTCGTGAAAGGAGTTGCGACTATTTTTACGTGATATATAGGAAGAAGGAGGCGCCTCCCGCCGGCGCCGGCGCCCGACCCGCGCTCACTCCACTACTACGTTACTCGGATCACGAGAATTTTCATTTTGTTAGTCTGCGATGTGCTGTGGGATTGATATATTATGACGTCGTTCAGTTGTGAAGCCACATAAGTCGACCAGTTTCGTGTTTTATGAACATGTTTCGATGCAGCATTTAACACCATGACCCATGCCTTTAGTTGCATTGTAGGAATGTTGATAACACTTCCTAACAGTAATCGTTTTAAATTAGGCATTATTAGTGCATCTTGGTATTTTTAAGAACGTTCGTATAACTAATCTGTCACAATCTGTCACAAATACCTGTCATTTTCATTCATTTTTGACAAGTTTTTGACATTTGATTGTCACTGAGGTGAGACTGCGACTAGATTTTGAACGTTTTAATTACGGGAGTTGGCCTTCAGGTCATTAAACACAGTTGGAGCTAGAGCGAGCTCCGCCAGCCGGCAGCAGGTCGGCGGACGCTGATACGGCCGCGATGGCGTCATGAGCACCACTTCGTCCATAAATCGAACAAACACATTAGTTGGAGGCGATACTTTAAAGATTTGCCGTCGGTGTGCAGTGAGGGGGGGGCCGGCCAAACTCGCCGGAGTTATTCCATTAATTAAACCCGGCGGGCCCCGCGACCCACCCCGTGGGCCCCGCCGGCCCCGGCCCCCCGCCCGCCGCGCAAAAACAAAGCAAGCAATAACGAGCGCAGGGCTGCCACACTCACTACTCCACCACAACTATGTCGATTTATGATAACTGTTTAACAGTAAGAACATTCTTTCCGAACAATTAGTTATTATTGGTTATTTTATAAGTTCACAACTATTCAGTAACGACTGAAGTTATCGGTGCAAGTATTTTGATATCTTTTGCGAATGCGAGCTAATGTTAATGTCAACGTTTAAAGAAGTATTTATTTGATGCCATTTGACGTGGGCAATTGGACAATCTGGGTGAATTTTCACTTCAATAGCAGAGCTTGCATCTTACCTAACTGCTACGCTAATATACCTATACCGAAATATACATACCTGCCATACCTTATTTGTTATTCTAACCTGAATTTAATGAATGCAATAGTTTTCTGTGGCCTTTGCTGCCCTTGATGATGACTGCGCTGCTAACCGATAGGTACCCCTATCAAACGGAAACTTGATATCAAGATAATATCGCAATTTAACACGACGACATTTGTATTCAAACAACATGCCCACTATCAATCATTCACGTAGACTTACAAATTAAATTGAAATGCCAACTATTATAGCAGTTGTAAGATCCATTATTCGCAGTCAAAAGTAAAAAAGTCAAAAGTCAAAACATTTATTTCAAAGCACATAAAATTCAACTTTTGAACGTCAACATTTACATTAAAATATAATTAATTCTAGTCGCCGCATGGATAGGAATGGGCAAGACACTCCACCGTTACTCTTTCAAAATGTTTTACAAAATTTTGTAAGTATAAGTACATTAATTATGTGAAGACGATGCACCAAGAATAAAATTGCACAATAGGTAAAAGAATTAAAAATTAAACTAATACAGATAAATTAATTAAGTGATAGATACATGGTGCTCACTTATTTACAAACATTGTAAAGGAATACTTCAACATAAATGTCTAAATGTTATATGTTTTGAGTAATAAATAATTAAATTAAATTAGCAACCAGTTTGTTTTTGTTTGGAGTCCTATCTAGGTACAAGATACTTGTTCTCAATATCTAGGTACAAGATACTTGTTCTCAATATAAAAGAGAAAGAGAAAATGAAACAAAACGTTGCATGCTGTTATGGGTTTTCTATTGATCATAAAATACATGGATTTATCTATTCACCTTATTTGGATAACCTTGCTTCTTTAAAAGAACAAAGAATAATTTCACCTATTCTCTTTCCGTAATTCAAATACAAATGACCTCCACTTACAGTGAGCACAGCCCTGAGGCAGCGAGTCGGGGGTGTGGGGTCGCACGCTCTTAGAATAAAACATTATTCATAAATAGGATATTACGGCAGGTGGCGCTGCACCGCCCGCCCTCTGCCGCCGCCCGCCCTGCACTGATGTACTGCTCAACACATTATATTACAGCTTTTAATGCGACTACTCGTAATCTAATATTGAATTGCTGAACAATGTCACTGTTGTTGTTTTCATTCGTGTTGAATAAAGTTATCTTTCATGTTAAGATGTTTAGTCACGAATGTGTTTAGTACTGTAAATTATAATTGTCGCAATAGATACCTGCAGTTCTTATGAAGCATGATGGTCACAGCAAGTGTCTTGTTGTGTTGTTTATTGTATAGAACTGCCTCTAATTAACCCAATGCCGTTTTATGTTGAAGTAAAATTAAATTAAATTGATCAATTGGAAAGGTGGTCGCAGTAGATAATATAGCCAGAACTCCGACTATCAATGGTGGTGATTATTCCAACAATCCTAGAAATCAGTCAGTGAGTGGTCTTTGTGACTCAATACTAAAGTGTACCGTCAGCATTCGCATCTGCTTATAAAATCACGCGAGTTCTAAGAATCGACTAAGCAAGTAAGGAAAATCGGCATCGAACGAGTTTGTGTGAATGCCAAACATTTCGCACATTCATTACTGACTTTCGAAATTAAAACATTTACTTAAGTACTGATAAAAAGTTCATTTCATCCAGTGAAAAAAAAGTTAATTTAGAACTTTTTTTTTACTGGGCTCGTATTTAAAAAATGTTTGGATAGGAAACACTCTTATAAATGTACCTAAAGTTGGAGATGATTATGTCGCAGCAAAAAGCTGAGCGATAGCCATTTTGCGTAAATGTGAAGTAACCAACCTTTTTTTTTTGTGTTTGTTCATTTTCGCGTCATGTTTACAGCAAACAAACGTTTTTCCTTTCTTTCTATTAATTCACTGATTGAAAAAAAAAAAAAAACATTTATGTCAACAGTTATTACTTTCCTTAGGAGCCGCGACATCTATTCAAATCATCTGCATCTCTGTACAACCTTATACGTCGCTCGGCGTTTAAATACAAACAATGCATACATACATAATTCTGTACGATTATATTAGCTAATTGCGATGCGGGCGCCCGCGGGAGACGCGCAAGTATGCGCCCGCGCAGGCTATGACACAGCGCGGCTTTGCATAAACAGTGCGTTTGAATGCTCGCGTAATAGCCGCGGTGACGTCACGCACAGAAAAACACACTCATATGGAAATTATTGCTAACTTGTGATTGTACATATAACGTACATTGTGTACAAACGGCTTATGATAGGTACTATATTACGCCTACCTACTTTTTGAACTGATTGAAGATGAATCAGTTGTTTCGTAGCAAAGGACCAAATATTTTTAATCCACTTCTTTGCTACTCAAGATAACTTTTTGCCTTAAATAAGATAATAGTATTAAGAGGTGTTTTTATCAACCTGTGCAAGAATGAGAAAGAAGATATTACGTCTCATCGTGGGTTCATTCAATTATTGGTAGCGATGTGCTACAGGTAGAAAGGTATTGTGGGTGTGACACGTTTTATGTTCTGTTGTCATACAATGAATCATACAATTCTCATAATGTCTGTGTGAATGATAATTATTAAAACACAGGTTTAGTTATGCAATCCCTAAAGTAGGTGAGTCGATTGACATTTAGAAAGCAGTTCTAAGTATAATTGAATTCATTCTTAACAGTAATGGGAATTGACATGCAACATGATATTGTGGATTGCCTGGCTGGCGTGGTGTCCTATTCCCATCGTTCACATCAATATGTACCTTTGTGTTTATAATAGTAAATGTAAATTAACTATTTAGTTTACTGCATAAAGTCTCGTGCACACAGGTGCGACACAAAGGCACCGCGTGTCACGAGTCACGACGAGTGGTGCCTTTGTGTTGCGCTGTGGCGTCGGCACCGTTTGCGGGAGCCTTAAAGCAAGTGTCGCGATGCATACGTCGTCATCGGCTCTGTTTTTCAATTAGGCATTAATAACCAAAACTAAAATATGGATTTATTAGCTACATACTCGTATATCGCTATTCACAAAACTCTACTCTAAAACTGAAAGAAAACCATATGCATTGTTGGAATCAATCAATATTTGGTGTGATCTGTACGCACAGCGCATTGGCAGGCAGTGGCAGGCATGCGCGGGCGCATGGAGCCGACGTTTTAGGGCATCTGTGCCGTGGGAAACGCCGTGAGACCATACCGCCACATACCACCTCCGCACACACACGCTCCTCACATGAACACCATCATATCACGAGTTCTCATAACATTGATTTTTCTCTACCAAATTGGGAGAAGTCTGACGTTACTGACAAGCAATGTACGTGGCCTTAAGACGAAGTGTCGCGTCGGCGCAGCACGGTAATTAGCTGAATGTCATTGCAAATTTTTAACATTCACGTTGCGCTGACTGGCGTGATACGTATCGTGGCGCATTAATATTGATACTCATACACACACAACGAGTATAGCGCTCATACAAACCTTATGCGATACCTGGATTAATGGCTAACATTTACATGTGGCGCGCTTTTTGTAGCTGATTTATACGTTCGCTAGATATTGAATACCTAATAAACAATTACACCGGCACACAAGGTTTATTATGTTTGCTTTATAGCCCAAGAATATTAATTGCATATAAGTGAGTAAAAATACTGAGTAGGCGAGCGAGCAGGTACCATCGCACGCAAATCCCGAAGTTTTTATACTTATCTTGTGTTGAAGAAATGCAAAATGTGAATTTATAGCTCAAGTAAACACTATTACAAAATTATTGAACCCCTGCATGCGCTGTAAATACAAACACATTTAATAACAATGTTATGAAACTTCATCCATTAACCAACTTATTTAAACAGTTAATCATTTCAACTCATTACAGGAAATATTAGAAAAGTTGATACTAGAACTATTGAATGTATTGAATTAATCGTTCAGTAAGTATTATTTATAAATCACGAGATCTCAGAACAAGATCTCAGAGTGCCCCGAGCCCCGACCGACAGCTTGTCGTATTCGCTACTCAGACCAGTTGTTTAGTAAAAACTCCGTAATTGACTTTTGCAGATAACACTATCAAAGCAAAAAGTCTAATGGGAAATATCGTTTCAATCCCATATTATGAAGGCTCCGAACCTCTCCGACGAGAGGCGGCAGCATTCAAGCAGGCGACACAGTGTCGTGTCGTGTATCCGTACACGAACATTGTAAACAGGTAAGTTCATCGATGGGCGTGTCGGCGGTGACACGGTGTCCACTGTGTGCGATAATCTGTTTCAACGTCAGAGGCGCGGTCACGTCGGGGTTTCAGATTAAGATAAAATTGTTATGGAAATGTGTTTGATGGTAACTTTTCTTCTGATATCATTAACATGGAGGCTGTTGGCTTGCGGTGATTTTTGATCCTTTGGCCTACACATGTTTTGGTGTGTCCAGCTGAATGTCTAGTTACTGGCATGTGAGCCTGCGCCGGCGCCGCTGTTTCTCAGTACCCGTTAACAGATATGATTGACAGACGAAGAAAAAATATAATTCATTAGCAAGTGTGCGCAACACGGAGAATGTAGCCGGCACTAGAAATGAGATCGTTTGTTCCGCGGCAAAAACGTCGCATGCCGCGACACACGTAGAATATAAATATCTAAGCGCTCTATCAATATTTATGGCGCAATCATAGCGTCCACTTCAATAATTATTTGAGGTTTGAGTGCGTCTGCGCTGAGAGCGGGGCTAAGGACCACTGACTTCTTTGATGTTACTCGCACGCACAAAAACCCATCTTCTCATTTAGTTTGAATTCTTCGATGGTGCAGGCATTCCGGTTCTCTAGAGATCATCACAAAACTTTTGATTGATCTTAATGGTTTACGAATGCTAACTACCCTAGCGAGAATCTTCAAGGAAAAGGTAAATATTTTGCCTCTCAACCTGACAACACAACACGAACATAGAGCACCGAGCCGTAGGTTGTCCTCCGCGTCTACACTCCTGGTGGTCCAGTGGCGCCGCTCAATGGACGTCCAAGTATGTCATTCATGTGGCTGGCCGGTTCGCGCGCCGTTCAAGGAATCGCGGCGTTTCCTGCGCCGGCGCTGGGAACCGCGACCATTACATGCGCGAACGCCGCCCGCGCCGCGACGCCGCGTTCTTGCGGCGCGCCTGCAGCCAGCCTATGCACATGCATGAGACGGTCACCCACCACTTGTCACGTGCACCTCTTGGGAACATATTGAAACGTTTCCTACTCGATTTATAATGTTATAATGTCACTATTTATTACATACAGTCGTAACGGTCTATGCCCGATGTGAAGCTGCTTTCTAAACATTAGTCAGTATAATTTATATCATTCACGCGGACTGTTATTTGGGAGCAATTTACCAAATTACGAGCAACTTGTTAGGATTGACTTGGGGTGTGGGAAGGGACTGGGAGCTGCTCATTAATCAAGCTACGTATTCAAATTACTATAATTTGGGTCGATGTGGGGCGAGTTGAACTAAACGGTTTGCTATTCAGCCATCGATTAGCATACCTCGGTCTGCATGTTGGTTAAATTCCACCGACCGTCTGGAGGCTGCATATTGTCTTTTATACTGCCGAACGTTCTTGATCATTACTGGTAATTACTGGGATAGTAAAGCTGTTAAACGGGACAATTACTTTTTAACTTCATTCATGGCCTGTTTTATGGTTACCGATTACGATTGTTTCAAAATCTGAATTAAAAGTCATTTCTTCAAACTAGGCTGAGAATCAGCACTGCGTTACGATTTTGGGACCTAGATTTCTAACATTCGGAAAGGCGAGCTTTATACATTTAGTTTTCCTTGCATTGAGAACTAGGTTATATACGGTAAACCAATTCGTAGATTACCATTGAGAGTGCACTGTTTACGTAATCAAAATCTTGTATATTCCTATTTTACTTAGTGTCAGTGGGTTTTCATAACCGATGCTTTAAGCATCATTAGGCCGAACACTAGAACAGGTTCGTCTTCATCTCGCATGTTGGTTATAAACTTTATAAGCTTGTTTTTTCTTTTAATGATCCCTTTGTAATTTAAAGGGATCATTAAAGGAAAAAACAACAGTACTTACATGTTAAAGTGTTGTGTAACATTGTAAACAGGCATGATACCATCATTTGAAGACGTCGTCTATGTGTTGAGTATGTTCCTAATGCGATTTTAATAACGCCACCTCTGCGGACCGAAGGACCACACAATGCAAAATCACTTCTCATCTGTATAGTAGAGAGATTGAATTCGTTTGGAAGAGGAACATGGTCTGATGTTTCCAAATCTAACTATTGTGTCTATGCCGCGGTGATAATTGTTACAAATTAAGCTTAATCGATGCGCGCGCGCAAGGATCGCTTCGGGCCGCGCCACTACGCACGGTGCCGCAAGCTGCCGTGCGGGGCCGTGCCGTGCCTTTGAATACGAGCCGCTATTAGTATAAAATTATACTATTAGAAGCATTATCGAATGACGGTCCATTTTAATTACACAGACATGTTTTGTATAAATTATGATAGATGACAATTTGGGAGTTTTTTTTTGTCCTGGGGTGTAACTGACGTGATTTGCATTTGATCGTTCTCGCTTTACTAGGTTGCAAGTACTTACTCTCTACTAATGATGTTTAGGTAACATTATGTAGGTACCACATAATCCATTTTTTATGCTGCTACTGCAGTGTAGCTAAGAAAAAAAAAACTGCGCAGATGCCATGGGACACCAGATTGGAAGGAAGTTCCTTTCTCTGCTTATTACCTATATATAACAATGATAAGCCTCTGTTGTACCAAGGGCGAAGGCCACCCTTCCGTCTTTCCACTTTTCCCGGTCCACTGCGATTGTGGGATGTATGATCCATTTAATATGGTGGTCAAGTTTTTGTTTTTGTTTTTACGACAAAAAACAAAAAAGTTGCATGGACCGCTGCATGCATTCATGAAACCTTTTCGTTACGTGACGATTACTAAGATTATCCTCTTCGTTTTTCAAAGTCGTTCCAAAAAACGTCAGATTTATGCACATTTGCACGTTTAAGATTTATTTTGCTTCACTTTTCTCAATATTTCGTTTCGCCTCTTTGAAGCTCTTTCGTTTGTTAACAATAGACGCGTGTATTCCTAAGGTAGGTAACTCTTTGCAGAGCTGATCCTGTCGCTATCTAAAAGTAATAGTGCAACTTAGCTACGCAATTTCTTTGCTCAGTTCAGTCCCCACATAATGCACGTGTCGTCACAACAAAACATCAGGAGTGTACATTTAGCGCGGTGACGCGGTGACGATGCCGTCCGGCCGCCGTGATTGATGACGAAAGTGTTGCGCTCAGGTTACGATAAACATCGAGATGTTACCCACCCCCTTCGATGTGGCAAATGGGGCTAGGTGGCTTTAATGTTGTTTTTAACAACACATTTGGAAATTCTATTCCAGTACTGAATAAAGGTGACCTCCATAGACAGACTTATTTTGTAATTTTTCAGCCCAGCGACCACTTATACGATTATAAGGACAAAATATTCTCATTTTGCAATGCTCATACTGACAAGTTAACTCAATCAAAATATTCAATTTCCATGAAACAGTCAGAAAGATGAAGCCACTCGCCCATTACAAAACGGAAATCTATATGGAGAAGATGTGGTATTTTGTTACACCAAAATCACATCTTATTATCTATTTAAAACCTGAGGAGCTGTTGTGCACAGCAACTCTTTCTATGATTCAGTAGGTACCTACTAAAGTTTTTATGAAAATTGTATGACATTCATTTAACTTACATTTGTTTATCTGATAATTGTTGTACTGCTGAAAAGCAAACCTTTAGCTACCTTTGTCTATTTTCCACATCCATTTATCTCATTTCATGTGATCTCTTATTATTTTCCTTTTATTGAATGTTGTGACATTTTGTGTCTAACATTGTCATCTGTCAGTTTTTCTTTTTCTATGGTATAGAGCTAACAGGTCGTCTATTTTATTGTAAAGGTATCGTAAAACTAGTGTTAACCCAGGTTCTCACTGTAAGCCATCTTTATTGTTCCTGGCCGATAATCAATTAAGAAGTATTTGGATTTAAAACTAAAAAGTCACTTCTAGAAGGTCTGCCAGCGCCTATAAAAGGCAACCGTTACTTTTCACCAGGTTCTTTTCCATTTCGTCTTTTGACTCGTTCTTTTTGACTCCGTCTTTGGACACCGGTTCTTTCTTTTCTGTTCCTTTGCTTGATACTCACCAGTCAATGTATTTCTAAAGCTCCTTAATATATACGTTTTGAAAATCTTGTGTGCGTGAAATTGTTTGACTCATTCAATCACCCCCGACCCTCCCACTTGCGTCTTCGAGAGGAGCGGAGTTCGACACGTATTGGAGAAATCTGAAAACGTCGCATAAGACGCCGCCGCCTGAAGATTGAACACCACACGGTTTGCCACACTGTCTAACAACAACCGACGTGGGCTCCCTCACAACGGGCTGCGGGCTGGTGGAGCGGTTGCTGCGAGCTTCCACTCGACAGACTGCGGCCCGGAGGAGCGACCGACGCGTGCTGCTTCAACCTCGAGCTGCTTCGCGACCGTGAGCTCCCTCGTGTCAAACTGCGGGCCAGAGGAACCCGAGCTTCTACTAATTATTAATATCTTTTTCTATTTTATATTTAAAAAAATACATTAACTTGTAACCACGTTTAGCCAGTCTGCTAAACGTTACGTTACAAAGAACAGGCAAGAAACTCCAAAGACACTCTTTTAAATCAGGAAATAGTTAACAGAAAAATGTTAAAATATTTCTTTGGTATGTATTAAATAAACTACTGGCATTTATTTATAAAAACGAGAAAATCTACTGCCTGTGACGGCCTTTGAACTCCAGTTGCTACCAATTTCTCTTTACTATTATGACCCGACCTATCACCCGACGACAAAATGTTACAATGTAGAGATGCCTCTCCTTACCATCGTCATCATCGCTATCAAATTAGCCAAATACGTTAACTGCTGGATTTAAGCCTCCTCCAAGCATCGCCACAACGACCGAATATTTTAAATAAAACGTTCTAAATAACAAACACAATGAGGCAGGGTTTGAGAACAAGGTCAAAGTTAATGTGCCACAACAAAAAATGGAGCAATTTTTGTCGCTTAATCCAGAGGCGAACCGCGAGCGGCAAGCGGAGGCATTCCAAATATGAGTAGCGATGATATTTAAATGACCGGCGGCGGCAGCGCGGGCGCATCGCTTTGACACACCGCGCCCCGAACGCGACGCATTCCATGCGTCCGCGCGTCCGCAACGACCTGCTGTTTTGCGTTGCCGACCTGTCTATGGGGGACGTGCTCGTGTTTTGATGAGAAGAATTCTAACTCATTTGGATTTGTCGCCTATCCATTGTTTGTGTGGATCCCAAATTATTCTATACGATTTTCAACTTTGGTGTAAACTTAATGTTCCTAACTTGCAGTGTTGTCGTGGTAAACTTATGATTTTATTACAGTTAGCGCTCTGATTTGGTGACGTTTGGTGGAATGGGTTAGGATTAGGTTAAGGAATGTTTAATAAACTACTGAATTGCAATTCTGTTCGATCTCGCCCTCATTTTCTATTCTCAATTAGCGCTAGAGTGATTACAGGCGTTAGATGCATAAATAAGCAGTAAATGAAAGCCTATTAGCATTTAAGTTAATTGCTTCAAAATGTTCCTGCTAGCATTGCTTCCTTTCAACAGCCGACACTTACTACTCGCGGCTATTCTTGTTGTTCAATTAATTGACTCACATGGTTATGCTTATCTACGGTTATGGACAAATTGTATGTAGATTCCTGCGCGTTGCGGTGTTAAACCATTTACACCTTATAGGCGTAGACGATTCGGTGCTGATGATTAAGGACTAAGTGGATGCTAATTTGCAAGATATTGCTTTTAGTTTGTTCTTCACTGCAGCTCCTAATTCAGAAAAACGCGAGGAAATCATCGACTTTTCCTATTACCTCTCTCTGAACAAGGAGGCTCCCGCGCCTAAGGAATCAGCTCCCGGCTAAGCAACTTGTTCACACCTTAGCGGGGTATGCGCGTGCGCACACCCACTGTAATGACGCTAACGTTAGGGCGCATGAAGCCATTTGGACGATACTGCACTGAATGGAGTCGAACCCGCTCCTAACAAGGCACATCGTTTGAATGCGTCACTTTTTGCCATCGAGCAGCCGACATGCGCGCCAAATGTTCCGAGCCACTTTTTGGTTAGTTTAAATAAATAAAATATTCATTGTATGCAAGTTATCGGATTGCATAAATTCATATTAATGTATTGAAGGTATGAAGTTTTAAGCATAAAGTAACTCATTTATATTTTATGGTCGGGTTTGTGTGACATAAGATAAATCTGATGATAAATTGCCGAGTTGAGGTGAATTAATTAATTAAATAAAAACTCACCTGTTTTGGACAGATTCAGTTTAACACTTTTTCTTATTTTATGAGCGAAGGTATATACTTGTAGGGACAGTACTATGTACTTGTGAAGCCTTTTCAGTAATGTTTGTTTAATAACACATTGTATGTTTGTATTATGATCATTGCGTTTCTATTAAAGGAACATTGCAGAAAAGTTAAGTAGTAGTAGCTGCAGTACTCGTATTTTTAATAAGAAAGCTTACTTATGAAATGTAACCGAGCTTTTAAGCCACGAAGGTATCCAGTGTCAAAAGCTTAAAGATACCGTATACGTGTGGTGTTTATTTTTCGTAGTTCAATATAACCAACCAACAAGAGTGCGTGGCCATGCACTTTTCACTTACCTATATATTTAGTTTCAACTTTACATTAAACATCTGAACACAACAACAAAAAAACCAAGCTTTCAAGCGATGGGAATAACTTGTAGTTGTAGGCAACTACATTTATTCCCATCGCTTGAAAGTAGCGGTATCGCGTCAGTCGGTGCAAAATGGCAGCCAATTATAATAACTTCAACGTCCCAACCTATGCTGTAACGAAGCATATTTGAATGCTCGTCAGTGACATATTCGTATTAGCGTCCGCGATGAAATGTTAATTCTGTGCTGATGAGAGAGCGGGGCGAACGGGAGGCGCGGTGAGCGGTGTGCGCGCGCGCCGGTCGCAGCTCCCACGCCGCGAGCACGCCGCGCATGCGCAAAAACACCCGCCGGGCCAACACATGTGCCTACGCACACCATACAGTAGTACAGCTGCAGAGGCTCCCCAGAAATACTAAACAGGTGATCATGTTGGATTCGGAATATTGTAGAACTACACAAGAATGCTACATAAAGAAACTCACAACTTTTTGGGTTTCAAAGACATTCTCCTTACTTGCTCGCGAAGGGTTATTTAATATTATGAACGTCAAGACTTCAAAACATGTAGGTACCGAGATTTTAATCGGTCATGTGATATGAACGATCAACATCTCAACTCACACGCACAATATATGTAAAAATAAATTAGGGCACATATAATGTTAAAAACATGACTGATGTCTTCAACATTATCTGTGCCACCAGTTCTATTGGAGGATTCATTATAATATTTTTTTTTGAATTCTCGAGTCCGACAACATATCATGAGTGTGTTATCATCTCTGTGCTTCTCATCATCGTGCTGGAAAGATCCGTCTTTCTTGCATGTTCTTTCATTTCAAATATGAAACATTTCTAAGCTCTGTCCCTAGTTTGGGCAGCAGCGGAGATCTTACTTTGAAGCAAAAACAGTGTGAAATCGTTAGTGTGTCATTTCTAAAGACGCAGCCGACATGTCCTGCTGTGCTGCGACGCGAGCCGGCGCGGCGCAGCGCGGGGCGCGGTATTCGCGCGTCTGCCCCGTGCATACAGATGCGACGTAATTGTCGCGTGCAAAAACTAAACGCATGATAATCGAGGAAATGCCACCTGAACCAGACGCCGCCGGACGGCCTGAACTGATTGTCGCCGGACCGGTGCTCTGAGAAAGCGGACTTATGCAATGCTGTGTTATGTCCGACTGGATTATTATAATTGGGGCTGGTCTATGGGAAAGGTGCGGTCTGCGAACGTCTCCAGATTTAATTGTTTTGTTGAGTGTATTCTTTTGCGATTAGAGGTGGAAGTTTACATTTATACCTACTTGTTTTGGGAAATATTGTGCAAATTGTGGAGTAACTCTATGGATATGTTTACAATAGCATCAACTGCTTCTACTGACAAAAGGATTCCCATCGCTGCAAAATATGCTTATAGTAATCTCTTAACGTAAGTGATAGTTCGTAATGAACCAGGTTTGTTCAGGGAAATAGCAAACTATCATTGCTGAGGAAGATCTACTAGCTAACTAGATGATGGTGAAACGTTGTAGTAAGCACTCTCGCCAAAGTTATTGAATCAAATATTATGTCTTTGTGTTGTCTTGGTTGAACGAATCTGAGGCATCGCAACAAATACTTAGTTTTTAGAAATCGATTAAATTCTTACAGTTCCAAGTTGAGCATTTCTTACGTGCTTAAATTACCACTTACCAGTACTGATATACCAAAGTGGTATTACTTTTCTTTCCTATTCACTGAAGCCATAAGAACTGCTGTAAGCTGCCAATACAACCTACTGCCGAGCACTTTTTGAGAACAGAGGCTGGTATCATCGGCAACGTTCCCGACATAGCTGCTCTATGCATCATTACCCTCGCTTTTTCAATAACCCGCAAATTTTAGATCAATTGTCTGCGTATTCATGAAGGCTCGGATGCGCGCACGCAGGTTTTTGTCTCCCCCCGCCTTTCCCCTCGCACATAGCGCCCAATCGGCGGCGTTTTAATTGCCGTAATCACCGTCTTGTCATTTGCCTCCGAGTGATTTAAGCCGGCGACTTTTTGTCCGTGATACACTGCCGTAACATCAATGGCTTCGTCGGAAACGTTTCTGTGTTGAATAAATTAACCATTCACATTCATTCAAACGTGAGATTTCGTCGAAGATAAAGTGCCACCGATTATATCTGATCAAGTATTTCGTGTAAGAAATATGTATCGATTGTGACGCACTGGTAGCTATCAGTTTAACTTATACCTACCCATGTCAGTAAAACGGCATTTGTAACAATAGGTATGTCACATTCTTCAGTTTTTAGTTTTATTTCTGACTCTTTGGTCAAATGGTTGCAAGTTCCATTGCATTGTGCAGTAAGAAGCCCCGAGACCGTTGTCAGTTGGTGTAAACTGCGCCGGCGCACATTGAGAGCAACGGCTAGATCGTGAATCGGCTTTTATAAATAATATTTGTGTAAACTCTGATCAATTTAGCATTGTTACATACCACGTTACCTTGACCATCAATGTGTACCGTATCACGACGACAAAAAGTTTGGTTTGGTTTGTTTCAGGTGCAGTATTGTTGAGCATGAGCTTGCGCAGTAAAGGAGTGGATCTTCTCACGCGGCTGCGCGGGCGCAGCGGAGGCGCGGAGAATTGTAATTGCCTGTGGTCCCTACGGCCATAAAGCATGTGTTTAGGACTTGAATATTGCTATTGCAGGCCTGACGCAGATTGTAAGTGGTACCTACACAACAATATTGTCTTCATAATATTGATGAATTAAGATATCTTTTGGATAATCAAATCTTATTAGATTAATACATTTATCGTGATTGAGATGTTCGTAGATAACACAACCTCGGAGCTTCAAATAAAGTTATATGATATCACGAGTATAGTTTCATTAGTTCATATAAGAAAATAGAGAACTAAACAAAACGTGAACTTATAACTCTTGTAATTAATTTCAGTGCTTGGCGGCGCAACAGGCAGTAAGTTACAGTGTTGCGCCTGCGCAAGCGGTCGGCCGCTGATAATCTAGTTAAATTTATTTATTGAGGCCCGCGGGCATCCTCGCGGCCCCACGCCGTTCATTACCAACACTTCAAAAAGTACAACAAAACGTACGAAAGTGCTACGAAAAATAAAACCAAGTATTTTATAAAAGACATGACGAAAACAGAGTCAAGATTTTTAAAACAATAAATGTTAGAACAATGAGCCAGGCATGACTGTGATCGCTGATTTCATTGACAACATTAACATAAGTAATTAGTCTGCTATCGGTCGTATCATCCGATACGTGTGTGATATGCGGCCTACATCGCGGGGTCGTTTGAACCGACTCCGGCGCCACCATAACGTCAGATAAGTGAACATATCTTGCGCTGTGTATCCGAAGATATCCGATCTGCGGCGGCTACACAACTATATTTGTTAAATATGTAGCGCGACGTGTATCATAGTGATAAGGGATAGTATCAGGGATGTCTACTGAAAATACCCGGGACACAGATTTTTACGTTAGTAGGTACTTAATTTGCAAAAATCTCTGTTATCTGTACCTACAGTACTTATTTAATTAAAATTAAAGCTTTCTTCCTGTCTTCCTACCTGAGGAGAAATAAGTTAAAACCCAAATGGCTTTCGGTTTACCTTTTTCTCCTCAAACTTTTGGATCGGAAGTAAAATTTATTTAAAGTTGCATTTAGTGATTTATATCTAGCGCAGATTTTTCCCCAGGACCCAGATTTATGAAGCTCAGCAGCAAGCAACCCTGCAGCTGCGCATTATATGAATATCGGTGCGTCCTCGCCGCGGGCTGTGGGTCAGCTATCGCGATGCGCGCGCGCACGCCGGCCGCGCCTCATAACACGCCACGTGATTTACCGTAGAGCACCGCACCGCATCGTCCCGCACCGCACCGCCACGACGCGGTTATCTAACGCCTGTCAATGAGGCTATTTCTTACCAACAATATTGGGGTGTTCGGTGTTCTGTCTTCATTTATGGCAAATAATTTAGTTGGTTTAGAGAAAATGTGTGTTCATTATCAAACCACCCACTTTAGCAACTTACCAAAATATTCCTGTGGGGTTGGTAGATAGATATTTAATATTAACGAAAAATTATTTAAAAATCTCATTTTGACTTAAAAGTTCCGGAAACAATAATCTTTGTATCTTGTCAGTTATACTCGCGCCATCTAGTGACGCTGACGCCGCTGACGGCACATTTGAAACAATTTACCTCGGTTCCATCATATTGCATCGCTAATCGAGATCTATTAGTAATACATCAGTGACACAGCTAATTGTTTAGCTAGAAGGGCTGTCAACCTTGTATTACTCGTAATACATATTCATGCGCCTCGAGTGGAGGCATAGGGAGTCAAGTGTTTTGTCGACGCGCAGTACACCGCGAGGAATCGGTCACTATTTGTGTACACACTCGATAAAGAGGGAATTCTAGTATTCATGTAACACATATACTTACATACATATAGAGTTATAGATTGCTATCCTTTCGTGAGGTTCTTCCCTACGGTTTCGGCCTCTCTTCTGGGTGTAGTTAAAAGCCATAGATGACATCATTGACAGAAGAATTCATTGCAACTCCTGTAGCAGTGTTGCTCTTGCTAAGTACCGTTCATGTTCATACTACTTGTATATCAACATTTTAAAGTTACAAAACTCATAAGCTTCACTTAACTAATCTTAATTAAACTTACTAAACAAATATATTTAATACAACTAATTGAAATCACTCAAAGTTAAACAGCGTGGTCGTGACTTATCTCAGAGTTGCAAACATTCCATTATTTGGTCAATTTTAATGTGGCTAATGTAAGTTGCTTGTTGTAAAAGCAAATATTACGTGTCTCATTATATCAGTGTACGGAGCGATAATAAGTTTATCTGCACAAACACGGGGATTATCAACAACTCACTTCGCTAAATAGGGAGTGTCCCTGCGAAGGAAATCAACTGATGATAAAGAAAAATGCAAGACAGCACGACTCTTCTTGTTTAAGTAGGTAACCGTTAAAAACGCTTCTTACTTATATACCTGCCTACCTAGACATGCCTGTCAACATTATCATCCAGCTTGTGCAATCCCCAAGAAAGCTCCTGCGCCAGCCTCATTCGGTTCATGTTTATTTTTTATTTAAATAAATAAATAAATGTTGCCTGTAGTTCATACAATCTGAGGTGTTCTGGACCTATTTCACCCACATTTTCCCAGCAGTAACGTTACAAGCACTATTGGCATTAACGGGGTAAAATTATTGACTCAGCCCTGCTACTGAATCTCCTTAAGGGATAACCTAAAAACACTGCCTACTTTATTCCATTTAGAGTTTTCTGGATTGGAAGCCAGTAGTCCAATCTTCGCAGTTGTGCTTGTTTGACTAACGAGACTTTATTTTTATTTTAATTCCGAAAAGCCTTGTCCTATATTATTTCAGTCATTATTCTTTGTTGTATAATATACAGAATACTAAGCATAATTTTAAAGTTATGTAACATTCGATATTCCCAATAAACTGCATAATGTCAAGTAGAAATCGTCATGGTAGCCATAACAC
The DNA here is from genome assembly GCA_963555695.1 of Dasypolia templi. Classification (NCBI taxonomy): domain Eukaryota; kingdom Metazoa; phylum Arthropoda; class Insecta; order Lepidoptera; family Noctuidae; genus Dasypolia; species Dasypolia templi. Next base: position 1,197,838 of record OY743137.1, on the reverse strand, counting down.
AGATAAATCAGCTCCAACATAAACTGAACTAGTAACTTACTGGCCGAGTATGGCGTTATCGACAACATGCGACCAGCCAGTGAATATTAAATCACAAAACACTTGCACAACACAGCGAACACGGAAATGTCAGTCTGTCGTCATTCTCGACCTACTTGTACCGCCTGCACGTCAAGTCTTAAATAATTCCACAAAACAACTAATCATGTTTGATTATGCATACGTAATGTAGTCTAATGATAGGTTACGAGCAACAACCCGAAATCTGTGCGTACTGGTCGCCGTATCGCACGGTCGCGGTTGCCGATCGCTGGTCGCCGGTCGTCGGTCGCAAACACAGGTTATTATTTGTAGCGCTCACCTGCACATTACTATTGCGCAACTAATATTAAAGAATATTCTGTGTCGGTTACATTTATCCTGGACCCTGGATGTGAAAGCATTGATTAATATTGTAATGAGCACGACGAACAACTTCCTCCGTACCAACAAACGATGGCTCAACTTCAACACTATTCATCACCGGGTAAGTAATCAACATTTCGAAGAATCTCATACACATGTATCAATGGATGATGCCCATATTGAAGCTACAGTGTTACTTTGTTGTCGTAAGGTAGCGTGTGGTCGCGGCAGCGGTCAGTAATTGTATATAGTTTGAGATAATGGCAGCGCGGCGGTCGCGAGTGCAATTATTTTGATCCGGCGTCCGGTCCGGGGCGGGAGCGCCGTGATTTGCGTACGCGCATTATGCGCCAGCCCTTAATAACACGTTCACGAGCGATGGCGCCCGCGCAGGCCCCTGTCCCCTAAATTACACTATTGTTGTAACGCAACATTGTTGTTTACATTATCGTTCGACAGATATGTGATGACTTTGGCTTAATGTCTCTATAACTATCAGGTGTCAACCTGTCGTCCGGTGTCATGGGCAGGGGCACTTCATTGAGCCATTTGTAAGAAAGAAATACGCTGTGACACCATATTATTAGTCTCGTTCTACGCAAGTTTGTAAAGCAGTCTTCTAATTTCAATTGTTTTATTCCCAACAACATTATAATTATGCCTAGATTGGCTAGTATCCTGTAGAGTTGGTATTCCTAAATGGAATTAACCATTATTACTACAAATAATACGGCGTATGTAAAGATCTTGATCTTTAGGTCTGTATGTATCTTCGTCGAGGCGTTTGTCCATCTAGGTATTACCAAACTCCCGTTCTCTTCGAAAGTCTTCAACGTTCAAACAGTCTAAAGCAATGAAAGTGCAGTTCCCAGCGAGTACAGGAAACGCCCAATTTGATTACGTAGCAAAACAATAGGTAACATTATCTATACCTACACATGTAACGTAATAGGATAATATGTAAAGCCACGATACTGGTCATTATGCAATCTACGAGGGACTGCCACGCAGTACAAACAACAGAAAATCCAAAACATAAGCCTGTAGAATTCACAAAGGTGGCCAAGGGCGAAGACAACAGGGATATCCGATAACATGTTGGGGACGCAAGGAACCGTGAGGATGACAGGAAAAAACGAGGTGATGGACCAATGGCCGTTGGAGCAGACGAATACATTTGTGGAGACCATGCCGTGACCTTGCCGTATCGGCAAGCGAAATGTGGGATGCACCCAGCTAGATGGACCGATGACATTAGCTTAAAAGGTAGCTCGGACAGACTGGATGCGGAAGCCGGAGGACAGGGTGTTATGGCGCAGCCTGGGAGAGCCCTGTGTTCAGCAGTGGACTGCGGTAGACTGAGTTGTTTGAGGTGATTCCAAGCTAAAAGATTATGATGACAATGACGCAGAAGTGGAAAAAAAAGAATAATGTTAATTATTGTCTATAACTATCAGGTGTCAACCTGTCGTCCGGTGTCATTTCAGAGAGCTTTTACTTTGTGGAGGCATCTATCTCGCCACATGCGAAACCACGCATTATACCGACGTCACGCCAAATCCTGCATCTCGCAAGCAGAGTTAACCGCGCAAGTAACAAATACTCGTACATACAACGTCCCGAAATCAATCGTAGGGCAGTAGCCCACCAGACACAACACCCGTCAGGCGCGGAGGGGATAAAAGGGGTTTTGTCGACGGAACAATAGACAACATGATAGATAGAATAGATAAAATTATTGATTACTTTTATACATCTATAATTTTGTCATTATACACGTGCCGGTCTGAAGTTCCTCCCTGTTCTGTGGAGGATGCGTGAACCTTACAACTCTCATGCCTCTATAACTTAAATAGCTTTGGATAGTGGTGAGCCAGGAAGAGCATTGGAGGAAAGTGTTGATATGAATGGTCGAAGACAGTTCTGTACGTAGTGGCTATCCTGCATCGATCTGTTTTGTGGCACAAACGAGCTGTGCCTGAGCATCGCTCACTGATAGAGTTGCGTCTTAATTGTAATTGTATCCTATTCATCCTAATTGGTGGCTATTCTTAGCTCGCCAGAAATGGAGCAATGAATTTTACAATGTACGACCTAGGTATCTACATGACATTTATCAATTGACTATACAGAAATGACCGTGCTCACAAGGGTAATCCCTTGTGAGTACGGTCATTTCTGTATAATAAAGTGCACTCAACGAAAAAGTGAATATCCACCAACAAGAGCAAGGCAAAATGATCTTATTGGTACCATAGTTATTTCCACTGAAACACCAAAGATTATCCCATTCCGCTGTCGGCGCGTATCAAGTGTTACAAAATAATACCTTATCATTACATCTCCTGTGTTGTACTTAGGCCGTCAGGTAATCAGCTGATGCCAGCAGGAAGCGGCCCTGACGTAATGCCACAATATCTCTAATTAGTATGATCCCAGGCGTCGGCTGATTGGATTCAGTTTAATAAGCATAAAGCACACGCGGTGCGCGCGCGTATCTAACCACAGGCCCGCGCAGGAGATGTAATGGGCCGTGGGTATTCAAGGTAGAGTTCAGGTCTATTCTATAATCTTATAAGTGCCGTAACATTGGTAACACATCTGAAGGCCACAGACAAAGCGACATTTTATCAGTATCAATAAGGATAGTGGAAGGAAAAGTAAAAAATGTATTGGAATGACATAAACTGCCGATAAGCTAATGGCAATTCTGTGGGAAGTCGTTGAAGAAATACGAAACGTTTTGAAAGCGGTCGTCCCTTATCTAGACCCATGACTCAAACTCAACTGATGTTAGCTTCAGACAAAAAGAATAAAAGTTATTAATTTTTATAACTTTTGGGACGAAGTTCGTTAACGCTGCGGCGCTGTTGCGGTAGGAGTAGACAGGTAATTGTTATTCCCCCTGCTTGCGATTTTCTCTTTCGTTCTTTTTTTGGCATTTTTTATCTTTTTAGAGATAGTTTTCATGGTTTTCGAGGGTGCTGAAGCTCACTATTTGTGAGGTCTAAATGAAAATCCAAGATGGCTACAACTTCATGAGTGCCTCTAACAACGTATAGTTTATGGCTCTGTAATAAAAACGCGTACAAAATTCACACTTTCTCTCTCCCTCTGTCTCTTTCTATTAACGAGTGTGCCTGCGAGTATCGCGGGAACTTCGTTCCTGACAGGTGTCCCCCAAAGCACTCTTTCTTTCTGAGCTTGTCTTATGTTAGGTACTTGACATTTTTATTTAAAACAACCCTCACAAAAATTGATCCATATTTTGTTAGCTTTACCACTTTATCCAGCAACAATGATATAATCATCCTCACTCTCTTCGACGTCAGCGTTCAAATCGTACGGTTATTTATCAACTTTTCTAAAATTTGCGCTCTTTTTGTAACCTTTAATTTACGTACTCATTTAATTTTTTTTTAATTCTTTTGATTGACCTCAACATTCTCACCTCCGATGAGATTTCACATTACTAGCATCCGGCTAGCTAGAGGAAATTGAGGAGACCGCTCCATATTATTTTACTAAGGTATCAGTGTAGGTAGTTTCCATCCGTATTACTCATTATCTCGAAGTCAAGTGGCTCCTCTGTGCCATGTTCTCCAGTGCCTGTGGAGGTAGTGCTGAGAGCGATGTCGTAATGAAGGGCCATTGTTTAACAAAACCTTTGAGCCGTTTGCGCGAACTACTTCAAGAGTGAGTCTGTAGATGAGACTGGCTGTTCTTCTGTGGTAAATATATACGTAAATGAAAGTAATAATACCTACACGTAGAACTGATATTTAATTCTAGTTTCTTATTAATCCAGTGTTCTTCAAGGATACGTTGCAACCGTCATGACCGACTGTTCTAAATCCAGATCACTCATGATTTATATTTTGATTCCAGTATGCTGTTACGTAAAACTGGTAGGTAATTGCTTGATAAATCCATCCATTTATATGTTCATTTCAAATGAATCTTCCCCTTTTTAACCGTTTGACTGTGCGTAAAGTTACCTACCTTTACCTTTCTGTGCAGACTTCACGAATGGTGGAACGCATCTGCAAATATTCAGATGGTACTGTAATCTGTGTATAAGAAGATCAGTATAATCTTTCGATCGGCCATCAACGTATGTGTGTGTGCGCAACACTGCGCATGCGCGGCGAGCTGCGCGCGCGCTTTGATTAATATGATTATTTGATTGTTTAATCACGGAGGCACGCAACCTCCGATATGGAACCGGCACCGGCAGCGAGCGGCTTGTGGACCAGTGGACCTCGCTACACAAATAATTATGTTTGAGAGTCAGATGAACTGTTTGTAGCGTACAGCTATGGAAGTATGAAATGGCATAGCCTTTAAACCAATATTAACTTACCTAATATTTCTGGAAAGATAAAGCCAAACTGGTCGTAGCTACCCACAACACAGTCAAAAGATTTTTATAAGTTGGATTTAGCTTCGAAGGGGAAGAGAAAATCCCAAGCAACTAATAATAATAATTATTATTATCGATGTTACCATTCCACATGACGAGAACCTCGTGAAAGCTGAGAAAGAGAAACAAATTAAATATCTCGACTTAGCACACGAGGTTGTTGACATGTGGAATGTGAGCTCGGCTGTTATTGTGCTGATTGTCGTATCGGCCAATGGCCTAATGGCAAAAATTCTCGACCAACATCTCTCGAGGCTTTCGTTAGACGGTTGGATCAAGGGCCTGATTCAGAAGGCAGTACTCCTCGATACGGCTCGCATTGTGAGGAGGTTCCTGTCTCTGGAGCCCTAACCACCAGTAGCTTGGACCCTGCTCCCGCTACCGGCGGACCACAATTTTTTATATTTTTAAATGTTTTTTTTAAAAGTTGTTTTATAAAAATATTTTAAAATGTAGCAGAATAAGGATAAGAATAAATAAACGACATAATAATAATAATTCTTTATTGACACAAACTACAGGTGTAACATACAAATTGAAACCCTGGCTCCTGAGCTAGATATCAACCTGAGTTACAGGAGCCAAATGATGAATTTTGAAGTTTGAAGCTCTGGTCCTGTCAGGAGTAATTCATTTAGAGCTAGCGGGCAGGAATACTCCGCCGAGCTGGCGCGATGGGGCACCGATACAAAAAATACACATACTTAAGTAATTCCAATCAATTAATAGTAACTTAGGGCTGCGCAAAAACGCGGTGCCCGCGATAAGGCCGGGAACAAGGCGAGAATCCCGGACACGCGGCACAGCATCCCGGAGCCGGCGCGCTTCCCGGTACCGGCCCACCACGCAGCAAGAGCCAAATAAGTTTACAATTAGTTAGCTAACAGGAACATTACAAATCGTTCTTAATAAAGCTTCAGAGATTCCCATTCAAATTACTGCGCAGTCTCTTGAGTTACTTTACGATTATCTGATATATAGATGTACTCCTACGATTTTCCAAGTTTAAATTCACTTATTCGACCAATCTTTCAGTTATTGGATATGGAAAAACTCATGCAAGTCTCGTTACTCGATTAATTGATTCCATGATTTAGTCAGTACGAGGACAGTAACGCAGCCTTCTGCCAGTTGTGTTAATGTTTCTCGTGGTTCGTGGTACAGTGATGTGGCAAGTGTGTGGGTGGGCCGCTCGCGACCTTCGACACATGCTCGCCTGTAGACACCGCACGCTCGAGACCCGGCACCACACTGCTACAGCCCCAAAACGTAAGTAATGCAGTAACTAAAACATCTGTTCAAATTAATGAGGCATTCTAAGATTGACTATGTACCATTAATTTTTATATTCAATTAATTCAATACAAAATATTGTTATGAAATTCATGATCTTATAATTGCTTCCATAAATGGATGGCGAACTAACATTTAATAAGTAGATTGGCGCACATGGCTGTGCCGAAAAAACCTAATTTTCATCGGTGAGTCAATGGCCAAGAATAAAATATAACGCGCTGTTTCCATTCCTAGAGGCGGTTAATCGCTTTGAGCCAATTAAAGTATAAGTTAATTGATAATAGTGGGCCTGCGCGCGCACCGCTCGCTGCGTAGTGACGCGTACGCAACTAATAACGCTGTCCTACTGTGATCAATGATCGATAATAGCCGGGGCCCGGGGGAGCTGTCAATGTTATTAGTTAAATGATTGTTTTATTTAAATCTTTTGGTAGAAATTGAGAAGTTTTGTGAGGCCGTCGATATTATTTGGGAAGGTTTACTGAAACGTTTTCTCATTTCAGTCTCTGCTTACCTACATACAGTACTTATTACAGTAGTTTAGTAGGATCAGTAATATGGGACATACTTAATATTTATTATACTTTTTTTAAATATTTTAATTCTTCTGAATCCAATAGTTATATGGCACATCTAAATCCCGTGCTCTATATCGTTTCCCTAATTTTCATTAAAATCCCATCAAAATCTCGCGCCCAGGTGGGTGGTACCACAGTCTCCGGGACCAGGTGTCCACAAAAACTTAACAATGCGTCAATGGACCACGATAAGAAGCGATCATCGTCCATTGATGGCAAATACCGGGAAATTACAGGTATTTACCATTTTGCGGTATACCTCACCGCGGTAGGTAGGTCCCGCCGACGAAGACCACTCGAGGCTCATTAATATTTGCACATTGCAAATGACTTGAAATGACTCTACAACGATTGGGCAAAAACTGTGATTGCTTAAATGTGATTAACTCGTGCTTTAAGTGCGTTGTTTATATGTTAATATAATAGCTTCACTGAGGACTCACTTGTTCTCAAAAATCAATTAAATTTTTTGGGTGGTCAATTAGTAGCCTTATGAATCAGTTTCAAGATATGGATTCCCTTCGAAGTGAGCAGCAGTCCACTGATTGTATCATAATACCAATGCTGTGCCATGACTCGTTTCTTTGGGAACCTCATTTCTCAGTCCTTGCCTTACTTAATGTGGATTGGTTTGTGAAATAGTAGTTTTAAAATTACTGGCAGATCAATATGTGTAGCAACACGAGCTACTAGTTTGCTTAGGTTCCCAAGATGCTTGAGTGAGTTCATGTTTCTATATCTACAAGATCATTAGCAACTTTTGAGCCTAAGTAAGTATATCCACTAACTTTGGTTGTTTAATAAAAATTGTATAGGTACGGAAGATAAATAAATAAACGCCGTAAAATTAACTTTATCACAGTAGGCACACGTTTCACACCTAATCCGACATTACAAGCACGTAATACCTGCAATCGATCATATGGTTTTTCAAACAAAGTAAGAACCGTTCACATTGAACCACCCTTTGACCAAAAAACGTCTACGGTTTGATGAAGCTGATTACTATCCCTCGCTAACCAGCGGGACATTAATGAATGAATTGAAAACATAAACAAGGGACATTTGGGTACCGGCGCGGCGGGGCAGTGGGCTGCCCATAGGGGTCACCACTTGACAGAATTAAAAAGCCATAATGGACCCATGGATGTCACCAGGTAGTTGGTTAAATGAATGGGGTCTTACGAAGGGGGGACGATAGGAATCGTCAAATTAGTTAAAAGTCCTTAAATGGTATAATGTGTATTTTAGTATTCAATTAGTTATTTTGTGACAGCAATTACGTGGCGATAGGAATCTCTCGCTTAACGAAAGATTAATGATCAGTGAAGGTTTTAAATGGAGTGAGTGTAGTTACATGTAAGTAGGTAATAGAGCTTGTGATTTTGTTGTCAGTTAATCGAACTAAATGATCTACAGTCTTATTCATAAACGTGTCTGAAATTTTAATCAATTGCTAAGCAAATGTTTAGCCAAATTCTTATTCATAAACGTTGTTTAGCGCTAACCAATTGATTAGTAGCTGTCAAATTTAAACACCATCGGTAGTTTGTTAAGAGGATGTTAAGAGGCAATATGGCGATTTTTATTAGAGTCAGCTGATCGATTCAATAGGATTATTGTTTGCCTCGAGGTTATTTTATTCCTAATATCGAGCTGTGCCTTAGTAAATATGGAATTCGACAATCTTTTACGACTTTCAGAACGACGCAGAAAAAAATTAAATCATTTTTAAACGCCAGCGGGAAGTAGACCAAGGAAGACCTACAAAGCTCGTTAAAATCCGTTACGAGAATGATTATCTACATTACATTTTCTTCATTCGAAGTACACATGATGAAAGGATTTATAGGGAAAACTCAAACAGGAGTAGGCTCAGTAGGTACCTACTCATGAGGTTTGAAGAGTATGAGTTTGTGAGGAAGCTCATAGGAGATAGTTATTACCCAATGTGTTATCCCATGTGCCCTTAATCTTATGACGCCAGTTAATATGCCACGTGGCTATTCTTATAGCCATAAACTATAAGAATAGCCACGTGGCACACAAATAACAAGAGACATTTCGTAGAAACAATTTATTTTGATATTTAATAAAGGAACATTTTTGTTATAAATTCCCTATTTTTGATTTCCAATATTCTTCTTACAAAGTTATGGACTGTGCTATTCTTTTCTCATGCCTCTCTCATTTCTCATCAATTCCACGTAGCCTCAGCCCTAATGGTCTCCTCCCTCCCCGTCTTTGCGGTTGAATAGTATTGGTGCTAGATGCTAATAGTGGTTTTCATAGCAGCAGTCAAACTTGTACCTGTAAACAAGTATAATAATTGTTATTAAAAGACTCTGAAACCCTGTTGCAACAGCGATAGGAATTAGGAAGTAATATATAATAGACACAAGTACCTACATACATTTCCAAAAGAGTATTTTCAAGCTAGGACATGAAAAAAACATAGCTATAATCGGCTACTGATGTTGCATCAATTTTACAGTCATTTGGTCAGTGTAAGTGTATATAAATTCAGGGATAAATACCTTTTCCAGTTTACTACAATTATTGGAGCTAATTATTTTCATTGCTACCATGTCAAATACAATGAAATAACATAATAAATAATTATATTCAAATTAAAATTTTCCGTCGTAATTTTTGACATACGTCTGTTAAAGTCACGACAGATACAAAAATCGTGGGTTTGACAACTTTATTCTTGAAATTCTGTTTTGAAGTCGACTATTTTGATCATAATCTGTGCTGAAAACATAATTTCACCTCTATTCCGTTTCTCTACTAATCATCCGCTAACTAGCGTTTATAAATAAAGAAAAGTTAAGCATTGATTTAGAGCTAACTAATTGGTTAGCTAAGCAGTGGCTAACTAATGGTGAGCGAGATTTTTATAAATAAGGCTGCTAGTCATCTAACCCGGTTTCTAAAATTAAGAATTTGAAGTTAGTCTACTTGAGCATTAGGTACGTAGGGTGATTAATTTCAATGTAGCCCGCAAAATTAAAAAAAAATCGCTGCAAATTAAAATTTGGATTGATGTTTGAAGTTGAGAACTTGTCAAGTTCTCAACTTCAACAGCCTTATTTATAAAAATCTCGATAGTCATTGATTAGCCACTACTTACTAGCTCAGCAATTAGTTAGCTCTTAAGCAATGATTAACTTTTCTTTATTTATAAACGCTAGTTAGTAGCTGACTCAAATAAAAACGCCGTTTTGCCTCGTAACAAGCTTCCGTTGGTGTTTAAATTTGACAGCTACTAATCAATTGCTTAGCGATCTCTTAGCGCTAAATAGCGTTTATGAATAAGAATTTGGATAATCATTTGCTTAGCAATTGATTAAAATTTAAGACACGTTTATGAATAAGACTGAAAAATGTCTCGATTTCGTACCAAAGTGTGATTCCAGTTACTAATTAAAATACTGTGATTTTAAGTATCTTTTTCTATTAAATTACATTTTTGTTTAATGTTGTTTTTTTTTTCTTTTCAGCTCAAAAACCACATCACAACTTACCTCCACCTCCTTCACATAACCTACCCCGGTACTAAGAGAGAACTGTCGTGATGACTCATTTCAATTTACGCCGTTTTTATGGGTCCAGATAAAAAATACTATTTATTCAATCCTATACAGTTTAGGATAGAACTAGCTATGTATATCTTAAAAGTGCATGGAGCTAAGACTGTTTTCGGCTGAGATATGTCTGTCCCTTAGCTTCAAGCTCTGTAGTTTGCATCCACATCGTTCCTCCATTATATAACAAAATTACATAACAGTGGCATCTAACAACAAAAAAACACGACCGGTTCATAAATCCCAAATGCTAGCATACAATCATACACATTAATTACGCATCGTTTACTAATCAAGCAGCGCGGACGCAGCGCCATCAAGCGCATCAGATAAGCGCACAGCTGATCACAAGCACCTCTTACATCAGTAACGCAGCAATGGAAACAAATGAGAATCAGCAGGGGTATGTGACAGGCAGGCATTAGGGCTTTGTGCGTCATTGCGCTCTGCGCCAAAGTATAAACAGTGGCTCTTCAATTGGATTTAAACTTTTAAGTAACATTGTTCAATTTTTCGATTCGATTGTTGTAGGGACCGGCTTCAAAACTTTAAAGTGCTTACCTATTTGGTTTCATAAAAAATAAAAAGTTTTGTTAGGAGATTACGGAAATTCTATAAACCTTGTTAAGTAGGTTCAGCAGGTATAACATTCGCAGTTTTCATTCAGGAGCTAGGTAAGTAGGTATAATTATAATAACTAAGTAGGTAATTTAATAATTAAAGGTAGGTACATTGACGATTATAGAATATTTAAGTTGGCAATTATGGAATCGTTTTATTGAGTAAAAAATATGTGTCATGAAACACCTGTTCTTGAAGTGTGTTTATTGTAGAAAAAACTCATTTTCAAACTTTATATATCAAGACAGCCCCGATCTTTAATTTTATAGGTTAGTATACATGTGGATTTGTACGTAAGGATTATTCTGATAGGATAAATTAAGTAAATATTGTTACTTTAATTACATTACTAGCTTTTATTTAACTTGCCTTGTTAGTTACGTAGTTTGTATAGGTCAAATGTTACAAGCTGAATTAAAACCAATTCCTATTATCCTACAGAGTTGAAATTTTACTTGTTGATTCTGTTTCGAAGACAAATCATCTTTGCATGATGCATGACCTGATTTTATACCCAGGACTGGCTTCAAACGAGGTAAATTCTTAATGGTCAACAATAAAAACACGAAATTTAATACTTTATATGTAATTAATTGTGATAGTCCGTTCTAAAATCTACCATGACCTGGCTGCTGCATACAGGGCTGGTTCCAGAAGAGGTAACTCCTAAGCGGTCAACAGCAGAGACGCAAAATTTTATCAACGCATTCATACACCATGACCTGTCTGCTGACCCAGCATTGGTTCCATACGAGAGATCTCCTCAGCAGTCAACAGCACGGGCACGACATTTTGTATTTCCGTTCAAGTATGATAGTCTGTTCTAAAGTATGGCATGACTTGGATATTGCTTATAGTGAACTCATAATTTTTTATATTTTCTTAAAAGCTTGAGGCGTGAACTGTGTCCTTCTTACACTAGCCAGCCTCAAGCTTTTATGAAAATATTACAGTTCTATGTTTACGTAGGTTTTATTTTGTACTTTTGAGTTCTTTAGAACCTTGTTTAAAAAAAGGTTTTAACTTACATTTTGTTTTATAGAATCAAACTATTATATGTCTAGTAGTATCAAAACTTATTGTGCCTTACTTTAGTGAGCTCAAAACTTTAACTCAGACGTTAGTAGCAGCATCCTAACCGATGTGAGAATGATTTATCGCGATTCTCAGTAAGGAGATGAAATACTTTGAGCAGCCAGCACATAAGTACCTAGCTATAAAGATACATTAAACATCTCGAGTCTACATTTATGCGCTATTACCATCTTAACGATCAGTGTCGCAACTCAGACAGCAATCTGAGCCATCCGCTAATTTATATTACCGTATTAAACTAATTACCCCAAACAATGGAGTCTGCATTAATCCGCTGCAATTTACATTGAATACATCGGGATGCTGAAACATCTAGTATTACCACTACCAATCAGGTGCGAGGATTTTGAACTAGGAAGCTTGCGCAGGCCAATGGCGAGGCGGCAGTGTGCGTGCGCGCCGCCTCGGCCGCCTGGCACGCCCCCCTCCCCCCACCCAGACGGTATCTAGCCGACTAGTTTTAGTCTTAACTATACATGTATTTGAGTAAAATGATGCCTGTTTACAGAGAACCTGCGGGCCTGCAACAGTATTGTTGCGGCACACTATTTGATAATCTAGAGAGCTTATAGTTAGGTATGGGTAGGTCTTAACAAGGTATTTTAAGTATAAATGAGGTACCTACCTACCTACGCATTTAAAACCAACATAACAAGGTAGTCGTCATCTTTAACACCTTTTGCTTTAAACTACAAAACAAGGAGCTTGTAATGTAACTACAATACAAGCTCCTTGGCAACCAGCCTATGATTTTCTCGCTGCTTGGACTCAGGCCTCCTCTCTGGACCAGAGAAGTGAGATGACATCGGTGTAGCCCATCACCTTTGACCTCGAATTTGTCATACAGAGACTAGTACAAAGAAAAGTACTTAGAAATATTTTTCTAATAGCTCAGCCGGTCTAATCTGAAAAAATCTCACCGTGAAAACTTAGATGAAGTGAGCTGACATACCACATAGTGCTAGGGATTGACAGCTTGCTTCAAACTCACTAACCTCGATATAATATAAAGAAGTCTGAATTGACGTTTCTCATTATGGTATAATTATGCCGCGATAACTTTGTATAATCGTCTACGTAAGAAATCGAAAAATCAAATCATAATCTACAATTCTCAACTATAACAATGGGTATTATTAGTAAACAACAAATTTCTTGGAAAAATGCATTTATAGAACACGAATTAAGCGTTGGTTAATATTCCGACAGGACGTTATTCCAATGTCATATCTCTGGTTTCTTTGCCGTAGTTTTGTAACCATTTTTTGACCGAAAAAAAAACTAAACTTTTAGAAACGAGAGAAACGCAGAGGCAATTACTGTATTATTAAATGTTCAAACTTGAAAAAACTGAAAACATATATATTTTTAGCTTTATTTTGATATTTAATAGATATGTCACTAAATAGGAAATGTTGAGGTTTATAAAAAAAAACGTTTTTTCCCATCACGACACAAAGCTTTTTATAGTTGATAAATCGGACTTCTTACTGATCGCGTTCAATGTCATTGGTGAAATCAAACCTTAGACTGTTATCTTGCTGTGCTGCCGTCACCACATGACGCTGGCAGAATAGTCGACATCGGCATAGTTGCCAAAAAGAAAAAAAACAACACACTTAAGTTTTCGCGGTGAGGGTTTTACAGATAGACCGACTGGTCTAGAAACGAAAGTTGAAACTGCTTTACTTTCCACTTATTTCATAACTAACGGGCTTTCATTAGTCCTGGTTCATAGTATCAACCAATATCACTGCTTAGGTATCGAAATTCATTAAGTGTCCTTATTCATTAGTATTGAGGCTACCCCTTAACCAGGTGGCTAGCCTCAATTAGCGACGTGCTTGCCAGAAGGAAGAAATACTACACATCTAGAGATATGTAGGATTGTGCCTAAGTGAGTTTCGTGTAAAATGAAACAGGCATCATCAGAGTAGGACGTCGAAGTATGGACCATCACCCATAAATATAATTCCTGAAAGTTTCAGTTGCTGGTTTTCAGTACCAAACTGATATTATACACAATCCAATTTTTTGCGTAACCAACATCACGACATCTAGATAGCAAAACTCGAATCATCATAATTATTTCTTGCCTTGTAGTGCCGATTTCCCCAATGTTACTAAACGCGTTAAAGACATCTAAAACGAATTCAAGAGCTGTCATTGTCAATATTCCATAGAAAATAGTGACACTGACAACTCTTAAACGTAGTTTATGTGCTGATCGCTTTCAATTTCATTGGTGAAATCAACCCTTAGTAGAAAGAAGAAAAAAATTAAAAATTGTTTATAGTCTGCACAAACAAATCGCACATTACAAAAAAAATACATAAATTACACACATAGGTACAAAATAGCCATAGGCCTCGTATTCAGGAAATAAAAGTTTAACAATTTTGTCCATTGCTTGATGTCACTCAGGACCAAAGACAATACATATTGCTCTGTGTATGTTGCGACACTGGCAAATTACGATATAACAAACAATCATTACAAAAACAAAATGCCGATTGCAAACTGTAAGTGTAAGTGTTATGTAACAAACAAACAACAATAATAAGAACAATTAAGCCGTGCGACACATCTATGCAAGAACAGGTCGTTGCTCAGCAAAATGCTGGGACTTCGGACGAACCTATCCGTATCAATCCTTAGTCGGCTTCTAGGTATTATAACTGGAACGCATCCTCAATACTGGAACGAATCCTCAATAAAAGACTCATAAACTACCTAGAAACAAATAAACTTCTTTCTCGTAATCAATTTGGTTTCCGAGCTGGCAAGTCTACAAGTGATGCAGCCCATGAGCTTGTTGATTATGTAGTAGGAAATTTGGATGCAGGCAAAAATACTTTGGGCATATTCCTAGATTTGGCCAAAGCCTTTGACACGGTGTCTGTGCCGTTGCTTTTGCAAAAACTGGAACGAATAGGCGTTATAGGAGACCAACTCAAAATATTCAAAGACTATCTTTCTGATCGCACACAATATGTGAAAATAGGTGATAGCACAAGCAGTGACTTACCTGTCTCCTTCGGTGTCCCTCAGGGTAGTATTTTGGGTCCAAGCCTGTTTCTTGTGTATTTAAATGACCTTTGTGAGCTAAATCTAGATGGAGGTAAAATTATATCGTATGCGGACGATACGGTACTTCTGTTTTCTGCTGATTCATGGGATAATGTCTATAGGATTGCGCAGCTTGGATTTAATATAGTAAGCCACTGGTTACAAAATAATATACTCACACTAAATGCAGATAAAACGCAATATCTCACCTTTTCAATGCGGAACTGTAATCCACCACGCTCAACTCTCTCCATAATAGCACACAATTGTTGTAACAATGTAAGCTGTTCTTGCCCAGCCTTAGTAAAAGCGAAAACAGTAAAACATTTAGGAATACATATTGATAATAATCTATCTTTTCGACCTCATATAAACATAGTTACTTCTAGGGTAAGAAAACTTATATTCGATTTTAAAAATCTTAGAAATGCAGCTGACCCCAAATTGATTAAGCAAGTGTACCTAGCGCTTGGTCAATCAGTGTTGCAGTACTGTATCTCTGTATGGGGAGGCACGTCAAAAACTATACTCAAACCTCTAGAAGTTGCACAAAGAGCAATACTCAAAGTCAGCACTTTCCGGCCCTATCTATTCCCAACTTACCTTTTGTACCAGTCCTGTGAAATACTCACGGTCCGTTAGCTGTTTGTCCTTAACGCAGTCTTGAGACACCATGCTAGCACAAAGTATGACAAGTTCTCTTATTTTTCTAAGCGTAGACGAAAGGTACATACAAAGATCTACCGACCTTTAAACATTCATACGCTCGCAAGTACTATTGTTACCTAGGCACTTTTCTGTATGAAAAAATAAATAAACAGGTGGAGATATACCCATTAAAAAGGAACAAGTGTAAATGTACTGTAGTAGATTACATCCGCAAGCTAAACTACGATGATACTGAAAACCTGTTGACTGTAATAAAGTAGCTCATCACCCTACACACATCCACACATTTACTTTCTACTCATCGGAAGCCATCACTACACAACTTATTTAAAGATTATTTTCCTATATTTTCCCACTTTTTATTATTATTTTATTGTTATTATTTGGATCAAATGTTGTCTTTATAGGTGTGTATAGAGGTCAAACAAACTTATTTATAATATGTGGCCTACAACAGGCGAAGAGCGCTGATACGAGTTTCTGAAATACAGATATTTTATATCTAGTTCAGGCACAGATGTTCAAATCGAGTCGTAGAAACAAGTGTTTAAAAGTGTATCACCTTAATAAAAATTGTTGTATGTTTTTGAACAAATAAATTATACTTATATACTTATACTTATAACCGGATGCAACTCAACGCCAGTGTTGTCCATGGAGTGACCGCCTACCTGACCACCACACCCCAGTTACTTGGCAACGCGATACCTACCCCTTGGTAAGGCTAGCTGACAGAAGTTTGGGCTTTTTGACCACCCATAGCGACTGCCAAAGATCAAATGACAACAGGGACTAACAGCTCAACGTGCTTTGTGAGGCATGGAACGGTCTCGATATGTAATGGATGGTCAACCATCCATGGACGACCCCGGCAAGCATAGCTTAACTTCGAATAATTAACTAAAACATCGTAACAATAATTTATTGATGAGGTGCATCGACGCATATTTGAATAAAGAAACCCAAAATATCATACTAATCTATTTCAAATCTAACTTAAACTGACGCCTTCAGTGGCTCCTTTAATCAAACTGCTCTGACGACTATCAACTCGAAACGTTATAATTAAATTACGTTAAGACTTTTAAATATAACCAATTATTCACAACATTGTTCCATAACTCAAGTAATTATCATCAAAATGGACTGCCAACAATAAAGCGATACCCCGATGGTTACCTGTACAAATATTCGCGATGCAGCGATACCGCGGTATCAATCATCGCATAATACCGCTAATTGTTGTTACCTGTCGGTGGTTCCGACATGGTGGGGCCAGCTCGTACCCCGTCACCTGTGCCCGTGGGCCGGTATGCTAATGTGGCGCCCCCTTCGACACGTGCCATGATAATTTGTGATAACACACACGAACGCTTTGTTAGTATCATGATACTAATACGTTAAAATGTGCATTCCCCGACATCGACAGTGATCTTGACTTGAATATGAGTGATGCATCGAGGGATGATGGCTATCTTTCTGCACGAGCGACACGATCTTGATATGTAGATGTTTCTAACAGTTATAATTGTAAAGTTGATGATGAGCTAGCTGTTAGTTCGAAACACGTTAATCAAGTTTAATCGTTTCAACTAACTGACAAAACATTGACAGTGTTCGTGTTTTAATAAAATATGATCTCAAACAACATCTTACTTAATGCCATTCTGCCAATCTAACGCTGTTCCTAGCATCATAAAGATAACACTAAGCTTAATTAAATGTTAATACATAGGTAAGTACATACATACATCCATAAACTCACGAATTCTTTCCATGGGGGTAGGCAGACACTACAGAACGCCACCTGCTACGATACTTACATACTCCTTTTGCCTCGTTTACGTTCACACATAATGTTAATAATATAGGACAATATCTGTAATAGTTTCGACTCCCAATTTGAGTATCGCATTAATCATGTCATTATTTTTATGCTTTTGGAGCTTATAATATAAGACAAATTGTTGAAATACATACTTAAAACAAAGATCACTCCGACGCGTATCTCTTAACACCCATTCGTGATGTATTAAATATTATTAATTTAACTATTGCACGCGCTCAAAGAAGATTCCTCTCTCTATATATTGTGCGTAATATTCCCACAAAAAAAACGGCTCGGAACACTGTACTTAATGATAAATTCATACATGAAACACAACTCGAATTACTAGAAGGTTCTGTTACACACGTTCTTGAGATTTTGCGGCATTGAAAAATATTAATCTGCGATTTAAATTTGATTATTGTGATTAATAGGACAGAACCATTTTGAATCACACATTTGAATAATAGTTTTGATAGACTGTGATATTTTAAAATTACTGTCCGGTCCAAATGAAATGTTTTTACGTTGTAAATTATTAAAGGTAATGTAGCATAGTTCAAAAATTGTTTGATAGAAAATAAAATTATAGTGTATTTACCAAAATCGTATACTTATTTATTTATTTATTTATTTATTTTATTTAACCATTTATGTACACACATATAAAGACAAGAAAAAATAAAGATAACAGAAAAGTACGTACAAAGGTAATGCTTATTTCTAAAGAAATCTCTTCCAGCATACCTGCAGTAGGAGAGTATATGAGAGATGTAGACAACGTGTGTAATAAATAGTAAAAGGGAAAACAAAATACATAAAACGAAACAATTCACTAATTTAAAAATAAAAATACTAAATCAAAATATACTTACTTATATACTTCTAAAATAAATAACACTTAATACATATAAAAAATAAATACATACACATAAATTAAACAAATGCAACTATGTCACAGTGGAAAGATAGTGTTCTTTCACTCTCCTCTTAAGCACCACAACAGTTTGACAGTTCCTTATGTCAGGTGGAAGTGAATTCCACAACCGAACCGCGTGTACAGAGAAAGAATAGGAGTAGAAGTCAGTAGAGTGGGGAGGGGTTTTTAGGAGATTTTTAAGGTGCGACCTGCAAGGCGCATCAAAAGGACGGGCGAAGGAGAAGCGTTCCCGCAGATAGGATGGCGTTAAAGGGTTGTGGAGTAAGTTAAATAGCAGACACAATATCCGAGAGTTCCTGCGAAGTCGAATAGGGAGCCACTTGAGTATCTTGCGAAAGTTAGAAACGTGGTCATACTTTTTAAGATTAAAAACAAAACGAATGCAGATATTTTGCAAACGCTCAAGCTTATTTAAAAGCTCCTCGGTGGCATCCAAATAACAGGCATCAGCGTAGTCTATGATGGGCTGTATGAGAGTTTGAGCAAGGGAGATTTTAGTGTTCAAGGGCAAGAAGCTCTGGAGGCATTTCAACGAATGGAACGTGTAGTGCACCTTGCGACTAACTTGAGCAACATGAGCAGTCCACGATAAGTAAGAGTCCAAGGTCACCCCCAGATTTTTTACCGTTTGTGCGTATTCTATCTGAACTCCATTCAGACAGAGTGGAGACAGCGACGCAACATCGAGCCTATTTCGCATATACCTGCCGCCGATAATTATGGCCTGAGATTTCTTAGGGTTGATCTGCAGTCCAAAAGACCGCGACCACTCGCTAATCAAATCCAGGTCTCTGTTCATAGCAGACACGGCGGCTTCCGCATCTTGCGTCAAGAAATGATCGTAAAGCTGCAGATCGTCGGCATAGAGATGGAAGTGCGAAGAGATGACACTGGTGACAGAGTTAATGAACATAGAAAAGAGAAGAGGAGAAAGAACGCCACCCTGAGGCACACCAGCGGTAAGAGAGCACCATTCAGAAGAAGGCTCTTCGAGACGAACTCGCTGAGAGCGTCCTTTTAGATAGGAATCGAACCAGCCAATAGTAGAAGAAGAGAAATTGAAAGATTTAAGGATACCCAGAAGGATATCAAAATCGACAGAGTTGAAGGCACTGCTAAAGTCCAGAAGTACAAGTAAGGTGAGAGATTTGTGGTCCATAGCCCAGCGGATGTCATCGGTAACCTTCAGAAGAGTCGTTACAGTGCTATGACCAGGTCGAAAACCAGATTGAAAAGGACTAAGAAGGTCATTCGAAGAAAGAAAGGCAGAAAGTTGCTGATGAACAATGTGCTCAAGCACTTTGGAGAGATATGGGAGGATAGAAATAGGTCGGAAATCAGTCGGTGAGACCGGGTTGGAGATTTTGGGTAAGGGGATGATATGGGCTTGTTTCCAGGCCTCAGGAACAGTACAAGAGAACAAGGAGAAATTGAAAATGTGGGTCAAGATGGGAAGTAGTGTGAGGAGAATCGGAGAAATCATTCTTGAGCAAAGATTATCATTACCTACTGCAGTGGAAGAGATAGCAAAAATCGATTTTTTTACCTCACTTTCACCAACAGGACTTAATTCGAAAGAAGGACACTGCGCCACCGGCAAACAGAATAGTTTATTTAAAGTAGCTGATTTGACGTGTGGATCCAATGTAACAGGGGGAAGTGAGAAATGTTTGTTAAGAGCGCACACGTCAGTGTCAATACTGGAAACAACTGGAGTCTTACCAATACCGACAGTTTTTAGAAACTTCCAGACTTCAGAAGAGTTGCGGTTGTCGAGAGAATTATGGAAGTAGCGTCTCTTTGCATCTCTACACATACGACTGCAGCGATTACGCAGCAACTTAAACGCAATCAAGTTGCGCTCAGAAGGACAGCGTTTTAGCCTCCTTTTGGCTCTGTCCCTACTGGCCATCGCATCCTTAATGGCAGAAGTGAGCCAGGGGGCCGGGACATACTTTACTTTAACTCGACGGATAGGGGCATGACGATCGTATAAGCTGAGTAGAGTGCTGTTGAAAATGTGAACCATATCGTTGATACATGTGCTCTCCAAGACGTCCGTCCAGTCGATACTACCAGCATCACGCTGCAATGCCTCCAGGTCCATGCCCTTATAGTTCCTAAGGAGAATATATTGCGGTTTACGCTTAGGAGGGCGAATTTTATAGGACATAAAGATGAAGTCGTGATAAGAAAAACAAGCAGTGAGTTGTCCGTGGACAGATACGTTATTGGAATTAGAGACAATCATCAGGTCCAAAAGAGAAGGGGTGCAGTTAGGGAAATGATGAGTAGCAGAAAGAGGCAGAATACTAAGGTTAAAAGAAGATAGGAGAGATTGAAGCTTGTGAGTACGACTGTCATTTTTAAGCAGGCAAGTATTAAAGTCGCCCATCAAGACTACGTGGTCGTAAGAGGGACAGAAATCATTTAAAAGTGAGTCAAAAGAGCCAAAGTAATCGATACTGAGGTTAGGGCTGTACATCACTCCAAGGAGCATTTTAACGTGATGCAAAGAAATTTCAAGAAATAGATGCTCCGCTGACCCTGAGTAGGAAGATGGTGATGTGCTGATAATCTTGTAGGGAATATCAGTACGCAAGTAAATAGCAACGCCACCACCACCCTTCCCGGTTCTATCGTTACGGATAAGAACAAAGCCAGGAAGGGCATAATGAACAGATAAAAGAGAGGGTTTAAGGAAGGACTCAGAGATTAGCAAAGCATCTATATGAGCACTGTTAATGGAAGCCAGAAGATCAGAATAATGGCAAGGTACACTCTGGGCATTGATGTGGGCTATGTTGAGATTGTTGGGAAGGTGAGAAAGCAGAGAGGAGATCTGTTCGCTGAGAGTAAGAGGAGAGGAAGAACCACTCGACGCACTAAGGAAACTGCTAGAGGAGGAAGTGCAAGAGAAAAAATCATCATCAAGATCCGCATCGAACATAGTTTGCAAAAATAATAAATAAAATAATACCAAAAACTAAAATAAATAAAAATATCAAATTCACTTAAAACAATATAATTATATACGCTCAACTAATAAAAGCACCTATTCGCTGTGGTTGGAAGAGATTTTAACACACCATAGATTATGAACAAGGTAGATTCACTAGAATGTGAAGGGAATAAAACAAGAAATAAATTCAGAAACACAAAAAAAAAAAACAAAGAAAATACGAAAATATCCGCAACAACATTCGGAAACAGACAAACGCATAGTGAAACGAAACGTTACGTCAATATAGCAAAAAAAAATGAAACTGGCAGTGACAGTCGACAGACGTCACGTCATAAGATCTGGAAAAATATTATCATCTACCGGCAAGTTATGTGAGAAAAAAATAAACTAAATGCTATGGGTAGATTAAGAAAAGGGAAATCTAATTTTAAAGTGCGCCGAATGTATCACAATGCGATTAAAGTAAACACATGCAAGGGTTTGTAAGCTTAGCGGCGTGCCTTCCTCACGATCTTTTGTTTGGGGGTTGCTGTTAGAGGCGATGTAGATGCCACGGCGGACGACGTAGAAGCGGCAGGCACGGGATCACTGGGTGCAGCAGCACTGGCTGAAGCGGGGAATAGCGCGATTAAAGAATCAAGCTCACCCATGGACGCTATCTTCCGGCGAGACTTGTCAGGCGTCAAGACAATAATCTTTCCCTCCGCAGACCAGCAGTTATTGATGCTAAAGTGCTTGCGTGCCGCAATAAATACCTGCTGCCGTGTCTTCGTCAAAAACTCCGAAATTGTGATGCCGCTGCCTTTGAGTGAAGTTTTACCATCCCAAACTAGCCGACGATGCTCCATTTCTTTAAATCGCACCAACACAGGTCTGGTTTTACCCTGGGCGGCTCCTAGTCTGTGGCACACGTCTAAATGTTCCAGTTTTATATCCTCAATCATTAGTTGTTTTGATATAATAAGGAGAATCGAGTTGCACAGCTTTTCATTAGCTGTCTCAGGAATACCGTGAAACAGCAAGATCTTTCTTCGCATTGCAGTCTCATGTGTATCCAGACTTCGCGACAGGAGTTCAATCTGAGTTTTAAAGTGAGAGAAAGTTTTGCAGACAAAGATTTTAAACTCAGAAAAGTCCAGTGACAGCGCTGCAAGATCTGGGTGTGCCGGGCCAGTTCCAGCTGTAGCTCTCTGCAGTTTATCTTCGTACTCACTCATGCGGGAGCTGAACAGTTTCTCCACTTCCTCCATACTGTGCACAAGCTTGCTGTCCATATTTTATTGGAGTATTTGAAGAGCTGTGGTTGTTGTAGAGTGAAAGTGATAGGAAAGTTCCAAGCGAAGGTGGGTTTTAAAGTTAATTAGCACATAAATATATTGAAAAAGTACAATTAACTATTTTAAAATAAATATTAAATAAGGAAGCAATAAAAAGATGTGTTTATGTCACGCCTACCCACGTAGGAAAAACCTTACCTACTAACCGGTATACATTTAATTATGTTAAGTAAACATGAGAAAACAGTTGAATTTATAAATAAAACATTACGATTTTGGCATCAATCAAAGGTTTTATTTAATCTTTAATTGAACAATAAGGTTCTGTAACTCTTTGGGACATTTTTGTCCCGATAAGTAACCCTGTATCGTACTATTATGTTACAGTGTTAAATTAATGGGAAAAAAACGTTGCATTGAGTTACAGTGGAACATGTCGGGATATTTTTTCCCAATGAGTAACAGTGTAACACAACATGGTGTAACTCAACGGGAATAAAGGAAAACAAAACACAAAAGCAAAAATCATGAAATTAAAATATTTAAAAAACTAATTAGAACTAAGAGTCGAGTGCGTGTGCGTGCGTGTGCGTGTGCGTGCGTGTGTGTGTGTGTGCGTGTTTGTATTGGTGTGTGCATTTGAATAATAAGAAATACGGTTACTATCATGTAAATCTCAATATGTAAGTACTTTTCAGTCTCATCGTAGGTTTTATTTTGTTAGCCATAAATAAATTACCTTTGTAAATTTTCTTACTTTAATTAGAAAATCCATTGGAATTTTAGGTTGTGGATAATACTTTAAGAATTTTTGCTCGGGGTCCCCTGTAGCCGGGGGCCTCGTAGCATCGATACGGCCTATATGGCGGTAGCTTCGGCTGAAAAAGTTTGAAAGCATTCGAAACTCTAGTCGTAGTATCACCTTATTACTTAAGTACATATAGGGCTATAGGAACTCAAACCTGAAGTATTATAAACACGCAGCTAAAACCACTGATGTACTCGAAGCACTTAACTCAAGACTCTCAAAGGACTCGAAGTGGATAGACCAAGAGACAAAATTGAACAAGGTAATAAACCTGAAAAATATCAATTGATCTGCAATCGTTATTGGAGTTTTTACTTGACGCATCACATAAGGTACATGCCTACTAAGGTAAGAAGTGTCGGTCTTCGAAGACTACGAAGAAAGATCGGCTCTCGGTTCTGAAAGCGGCTGAAATCTGTAGAGCAATACTCCACACGAAAAAAAATTAAAACGAATATTCTACACCAAAAACGTTTGGTATAATACAAAGAGGACGAATCTTCTGGTTTAATCATCATCCCAACTGCAACAGCATTTGCCAAGCGATAAGCAGGTATCATTTGCAGCTAACAAGAAAGCAAGTAAGAAACGTTGGTCCTCTTCCCCAGTTCCCCTCTGACTCTTGGTTCATACTCGGGCAGTTAGTGCAGCAATGTGTCACGAGTGATAGCTGGAGCACTCGCGATGTGTCAGCAGACACATTAGTGTCTCCGGCTATAACCGAGCGATAGGTGGACTTATGAAGTATAGCCCGCTAGTGCTGGCACTGCTCCTAATGACCTAGTCTTTAAGAGTAGTTGCGGACTTACATGCGTTGTTGTTACTATGTATGGAGCAATGTAATGTGTTCTTTGGAGTAGGCTAGTAAATAAAAAAAACTCAATTCGGATCACGAAATTCGTCTGCATGACGAATTTCGAGATGCGAACTTGGGTCTTAAAAGTTCGAATATCTACGCGCTGGCTATGTTTTCCCATAAAGACAAAGATATTGAATCGAAGCATAGGGTACAAGGTTGTTAAGTGAATAAGTAGGTACAGGCTGATTGGTTCTCAGGCCAAGACATTGATGAAAATAAATAATTCTATATGGTCACGTGCAGTAATTATCTTTGACAGACCTACCTAGTTAAACTTAACTTTAATATCGAAACAACTTTCAAGCTTTAAGTTTTTCAACTATTGTTTACTGTTAAACGATCTTGGGATTTATCTCTGGAATAAAAGCACTAAAATCATATTCTCAATTTATAACAACTGAAAGTTTCATATAGGTAGCTAGGTAGGTATAGGAGTTCATGCCTCTTGAAGTTGGTCTGACTTGTTATGGTTCAATCAACAATCCAGCGTTCGAAATAGGACTATTGTTATTAGCCTAAGGTATCGAAAACTAGAGTCAACGCTAAACTGTACAATCTAATCGTATTATAAAGAGGTAAACGTTTGTTTGTAAGTTTGTATGAAGGAGGTAATCTCTGGAACTACCCGTCGCATTTTTTTTTTGAATTTGATAGCCCAGCTCTTGAGGGAGGCTATTCGATCACGTTATGACCAGTGATCGGATAATCGGGCGCTAAGTAGCGAAACTTCACTTTTATTCCCACGAAAGAGTTGACACGGACAAGACTTTCAGAATCCCGGATCCCGTAATCGTTTGAAATTCCTGATATTGCAAAAAAAAATACCTGAATACAAAATATTGTAAGAGCTCGTTGTGAAAATTCAAAATTTTCATTGAATAATGCATATACATACTTAATCGTACTAACAAGACGGCTGTTCCTTCTTTAACTCTCATGGTATGTTTTTTAGATTTAAAAAGCTGATTCTAATGGAACTTTTAATTTAAAACGAAACTTTTTAAGAGAACTGGTTTAGTAACAGGCAGCAGCCTTAACTACTTATGTAATTGAAACAATTGTAATTTTATGTGTAGCACCATTTATTTTCGTACAAAAGCATAATTATTGTTGTAAAATTTATTACAATATTATTTGAAAAAAAAAGCTACACAGGGTGTAAGGAACGGTGACCCTTTAACTTCGCCAGTACAGAAAGGAATTTCCATATTATTCTATCGCGGGAAGAAGCTAGAAATCTATGATTCTACGTCACTTCAAAAACACACAGATAAACAAACAACACATCCACATAATTACAACTAATCTGAACCTATAAAAAAATAGGTACGTACACAAAATAATCAAAGAGGAAGTACGTTTCCTCAAGTTTCCTGTAGTTTATCATAATATTCATTGCCGAACCGCGAAATGCAATAGATCACTTATGCGCGATAGCGTCGTGTATTGTACATGAATTAGCCTAATAACTTGATAACATCGACACTTGTTCAACATACTTCACTTGTGAGTCTTAGAACCTATCGGTCATGTAAGCTAGATAATATCGCTTCGGAGAAAATTTTATGAGTGTTTTCAGACAAGCCTTAATTAACCTCTCTATGGTTCTACTGCGTTATAGCTTTTTAGAACACCAATTTGTTCGTTCAATTCAACTGAAATGTCAAATTGAAACGTGTTTGTATCAGATTACGCAGAAACACACAAATTTTTAAGAGGTACGAAACCAGTAAAGAGTTATTGTGACGATGTTTGCCTACAAATATCTATTTCTTAATAAAATTGTGAGAATAATTTTTACCCAACTATGTCTTTTCTCTCAGTATAGTCGATTATCTTTCAGGAGTTACATATTTGCAATTGCAGTTTCAAAAACGTCCCAAATGAAACACACAAAAATACTTCGATAACTGTATGCCATTGATGACTAACTTTCTGGCACTACATAAAATAATTATAAATGTGATGAGTCCTAGTCTGAGCATGCCTAAGGTTCAAAATTAAGCTCAGACCAGACCTACCTCCCCTAGACCTATTCTTTGATTACTCACACACTGACTTATTCCATGTTAATATTTTAGGAAAATCGTATACTTTTTCAATGTTTGTAAATATGTGAGCACCATGTATCTATCACATAATAAATTTATCTGTCTTAGCTTCATTTTTAATTAATGTTACCTATTGTGGTATAGTAATATCTTTATACATGTTGGTAAGTTTATTGTTGGTGCAATTTATTTTTCTGTTGTCAATTATCGTTGGGACACATCCTGGAGCATGCTTTCACGCTCTTCATTAACATTGCGGACGACAAATTTAATTAAATTGAAGGAGTTTATTATTGACTGATTGTGATATCTTAATGACTGTTATAATCACTATAGTTGAACCTAGCACTAGCTAACTAATGTTTGTCAATATTGAAGCGTGATCTTCAAAGCTAAGTTCGAGAATTGAATGACTGTTTTAGTAAATTAAATGTTGACGTTTAAAAGTGCCTTTTAGTGCCTATTTGAAATAAATGCTTTGACTTTGACTTTGAGCGGCCTCATCTTTGAAATGGGTGTTTGTTCTTTGGTTAGAAATTAAGCATACACACTGTGAGTCTTCATAATGTGCACATATTTAAATTTTGTTCGTTGCTTTGAGCTCTTTGTTAACAAAACGGTATTACTTTTAATCTTTACGATCTATCACGATGAAAAAAACTTCGTAATGATTGGTAATAACAGAGTCATTATAAAATAAAAAAATAAGTAAACAAACCCGCTTCAATTGAAAATTAATACACAATACTTGTACAATTTCTCACTAAAAGGACCCTTTCCCTAGCTTTTTTATTACTTTAAATTATTCTACGTCGTACGAGCTTTTTAAAAGTAAAAATGCCACGGATATAACTCAATCCCAACATTTACAATCAACCGTTATAGAAAAGCCTTACACACGGCTACGTACGAAACTTTAGCAGGCAGAGACACTTTTTTTAAAATTATCTGTATTATTTTTCCGTCGATAAAGTTAGGCATAGGTGACATTCTGAAGATTCACATTGTATATAAGCCCTTCACCTTACGTAGATGGAAAGATGAATGATTCATGGATCTGCACGAAGGCATGGAACCTATAAGTGGTTTAAACTCAAAATTACTTGTATGGTGGCAAGATTAGTCTAGAGTACAGCAATCAAGAAAGCGTTCGCCAGTTCTGCCCTAAATAAAAGTTGATCCAAATTCATTATCTATCACTAAATTATTGACTTACATTATCTACCTATCTAAATAATAATTCTTCACAATACTGTCGACCTATATTTCACAAGTCGCCAAGAGCCGCGTATCGCTATACAAACACGACTTCGCTAAGAATTCGCGTTAAACTCGCGAAACTGTATCGAAATCAATATTCACGTGGATATTACAGAGTTATCGTTGAATAAACATGCCGATAACGTCAGGTGCTTGTTTATGCTTTGAAAAATAAAAATATGTGGGTCAGCGACGCACCTGTGGCTGTGAGCGACAACCTGCCACAATCCGTGCAATGCGGACGGGAGGACCAATTTACTTGGTTGAACTTATTTTTATACATTAATTGCTATTTGGCAAGATCAAGATCATCAACATCATCATTATCATCACGACATTAATTAATAACATGCACAATCTTAAATAGAGAAAGGTGTCTGAGGTAGGAGGTTCCTGAATCACAAATCGCCCGGCGCACTTGAACAGGACATGTTAATTTCGAAATGGGACGGTCTGAAGGTTTTTTTTTTCAAAAATACTAATACCGGTATCAAGATAGGTAGAAGAAGAAGAAAGAAGATGTCAGTATTTCTTTTGTGATTTAATAAGTGCCTAAGAACCTAGTGAACCCTGTCTGTCAATGCACTAGGTAGGTTCCTAATTAGTAGGTATTGTTAAACAATTTAATCATTTGTAAAACTACAACATTCATAAAGGTTCAGGAATTGCAACCACGAGTAGGAAAACGAAAACCCGCTCGTTCGGAGAACCACAACCAGATAGAACTGGTAGAACTCGCTGATTTATTACGCAAGACGGATTTATACGACAAAATAATACTTAGCATAAACATACGCATAATCAGCCTATAACGTTCCCACTGCTGGGACACAGGCCAGTGGGCCGTAATCCACCACGAGAGCACATTGCGGATTACACACATGTGACCCCGGACATGTGACCATGTCTTCGAATTTTTGGTTCTAGGACATGCCGGTTTCCTCACGATGTTTCCTTCACCGTTTTGAGAGCAGTGGTGATGAAATTGTGTATTTAACAACGTAATGTGCCTGTCTGGGTTCGAACTCACGACCTACAACTCGTTAGTCAGGGCTAATACCAATGGGCAACCACTGCTCCTCAAACTAAAACCTAATCAAAATTATTTGTGAATTGTAATGGTTATGCCACAGTATTTTAACATGTTCATAACACTGATCAGTCTGGTGAAAACTTGATAACGTTTCCGCGGTTTTCTATTAGATAACGTATCGTAGATATCGAATTCGAAGCTAATTTATTCATTCGATGGATTTATCGGAAATGGGTCACGTGAGGTGGCGCCACGGCGAGTTGTAAATAAATAGGTGCGGTACATACCGCCCGATACCTGCAAGATTATCACTTGTGATTCATTCATCACCTCATATTATAATACTTAAAATAGTTGAATAGATAAGGACTAATGTGCTGGGATTACGAGGACAGGTATTCGTAAGAAGGGTCAAATTAAGGTGATCAACTGAGTGAAAGTTAATAATCTGTATTACTAAGCCTTAGTGGCCGAAAACCGTTAAGTTTTAACCTTTCAAAGAAGAATTGTAGTGGCGATAGTAAGCTCAGAGAAACATTTCGTGTGGCTTGTGAAAGTTGTCGTGTAACCAAGAATCTAGTGGTGATGATGAATCTAGGTTATCAGCACAAGATTTCCTTATGACAGTGAGTTCTATAATTTACTTGAATATCCGCTCGGTGGTGATACTCGATACACCACCGAGCGGAAATACTTTAAACTTGTCCAAACGAACTACACATTAATATAAGCATAAAAGTAACTGTCACGGGTGATGAATACCATGACGGGATAGAAGGAAGCATTACCAACATCTAGGTGAAAAACGAATTATCAATATTAGAAATAATTAACAATTACGTAGATGACTCCGTTAAAACATTTGTCACCGCAGTAAGGAAACACGTTTTCACTGTTAAGCATGAGTAATCGGGACTTCTGCCTGTATCGGTTCAATCAGCATTTAAATAGACATATTTAAATCAACTCATAGGTCGACTCATAGAATTCCTGAAAGTTTCAAGTGTGATAACATTCAAATGAATTGAAATCTTTGGGTATTTCCGGCTATATTTTTGCGATTTACGGTGTGTTTGGTTCTAAGTTATTTATGAAATAGTAAATCTTTTAACTCTCCTATGAATATTTAGATTTACAATATGATGTAATAATTAATAAAAAAATATATGTTTTATTAGC
This sequence comes from Dasypolia templi, assembly GCA_963555695.1. Lineage (NCBI taxonomy): Eukaryota > Metazoa > Arthropoda > Insecta > Lepidoptera > Noctuidae > Dasypolia > Dasypolia templi. The sequence goes on along the minus strand of OY743137.1, from coordinate 1,167,892 downwards.
GTACAGTGCTAACACAAAAAATGGAAGGAAACTGCCTTCCGGGGGTATCTGCACTTACTTCGAGCCGATTGTACCAATGAAATTTAACGCGATCAGCACATCTAAAACGCGTTTAAGAGCTGTCAGTGTCAATACTTCAAAGAAAATAATGAAACTGACAGCTCTTAGACGTACAGTAAAGTAATAAAGTTGATGTACTGATCGCGTTCAATCTCATTGGTGAAATGAGACCTTAGTGTCGTTTTGCTTTTGTATTTTGTTATTTGTATAGTTAGAGAGTTAGTCATTTCATTTAGTACCTCGTGTAAACAAACATACAATATTAACTTTAACAAATAAAATTTCCTATTTTCTTATTAACAAAATTATGCCATGTCGCATTTATATAAGTGCTTGTTGTAATAATTATAACTTGAATACCTGCATGTAATTCGGTCAACAGAAGTAGCACCTGTCCCGATTTACATAATAACGTGATCTAATTACATTTAAGCTGCACTTTCAGTAATTTACGAGGACATGTTAATGTAAGACTGTATCACTTGCTTACTATTTTGACATTTGCATGCTTGCCGTTCAACCTTTAAAGGGGTATTAATTACAAAATGTTATTAATTGACCTCAGAATTTAAATATCACATGAAATAATTAGCATGGTTGTTTTGCATAATTTTACTATACCTACTACATATACGAGTATATGTTAAAGATAATGATCTCATTTGTCCTTTGTTGAATAAATATTTATTTTAAAAATTGTGGTTTTCTCCTATATGCTGATGATCTTAAAGTACTTCATAAAATAAGAACCGTTGAAGACTGTGTTAAATTGCAACAGGATCTTGACCATTTTACCGCCTACTGTCTCACCAATAAACTACATCTAAGTTTATCCAAATGTAAGTATATCTCTTTTACCAAAAAAAATAATACCGTTCAATTCTCTTACTCTCTTTGTAGCACTCCTCTGAAAAAAGTTTCCCTAATTAAAGATTTAGGTGTACTCTTTGATTCAAAGCTACACTTTGATGCACACGTTGATCACATCACTGCCAAAGGTTTTCAATTATATGGGTTTGTAAGGCGGACCTGCCACCTATTTAAGAAGACATCAACATTCTTATTATTGTACAAATCACTTATTAGATCTCAACTTGAATATGCCACTTGTGTTTGGAACCCATTTACAATACATATAGTGACCAATTGGAATCAGTGCAACGAAAATATCATGGCTTTCTTAACTATACATTGTTTAAGAGGTGGTCATCGTATCACACTCTTCTACATGAATTGTCCCTGTCAAATCTTAAAGTAAGGAGAGTGTCTCAAAAATCAAAAAAAAATCAAAATCAAAATCAAAAGTCATTTATTCAAATTAGGCTGAGAATCAGCACTTTTCGAACGTCAAAATTACATAAGACATTCCCCCAAAAAGCCCGCCCTTCACCACTTCCTAGTGCTTTAGCTGGGAAGAAGAAGTGGCGCAACAAACTCCCCAGCAGCACAGCTGTCTGTTCAGTTAGAAGAACTTGATTCTAAACAATTGCAAGTAATTACCGAAACGCCAATGACAAAAAAAAAGAAAAAAAATTGCATGTAAATAACACAAATACATAAATAAAGCCTTCAGGCCTAAAGTGCATGGCAGCTTACATATGCAATACTGAAATTATTATACAACAAATAAAATAAATAAATGATAAACTAGGACCATCAAAGATCTCATGATCAATCGTCCCTATACAAGATTTGTCACAATTCATTTGATTGTAATAACCTAATAAACCTATTATATCTTCGTATACCTAGTCGTTCCCAACGTTTCGTGACGCTTACACTCATAGTCTATTTGCACCGAAGAGTTGCAGAACCAACGCAGGAGAACGAGCTCCTCTACGACGACTAATGAAAAGTTACAACGATAATTTTGCTGATATTGACATATTTTGCATTGTCACTTGCACAGTTTAAAAATGGAATTTATGAAAAATCCTTGTTAAATACCGCATAGTTATTACACGTAGTATTTCTTATATTTTCACATCTAGTTTTGTCATCGTACACGTTATTATTTCACAATATTCAAAAGTTATTCTATGAAATACAATTGTTTGCTAAGTTTGCTTGGACCGTATTTAAACTGTGGGATTAGTTTGTGGATAACGATGCTGGTTGCGTGATTACTTATGTCCTTTGTTAAAATATCTGTAGTTAAATATTATGCAATTTTGCGCAATTGTTTGTTATCCTGAAGAAATAAAAATAAAAATAATATTCTTGACAAGTAATGCAACACATATAGTTAAATCATCAGCCTATAATAAGAATAGATGCATAGCACGATCGACAAAATAATCAACAATAATAAGTACCTAATTGCATTTACTTAATCTTGTATAAAGTAGTGATTATAAATAAAATCCATTAGAAAAACCGTGTTTTGCAATCCACTATAATTAATATTCATGATCGGTTCATAATTTCTGATTACTTGTCTAAATAAATTAACATCTAAATATGGCGATAAAGGAAACCAACGACGTAATAACTTGGCATTATAACTGAACATTTTCAGTTGATAGCTGTTCGAATAGTGCATAAAACATTATGGTGTAATAATTGTTGAGCTCTATGGTTGAGGTACGATTCCTCATTCAGTTTCAACAGAAGATTCTTGACGAAATTCTTATGAAAATGATATTGGATTATTTATTCGTGTGGCTGTATAATGTAAAAGCATACGTGTAGGTAATTCAATGAAACATATGGCTACAGAAGTATATTTGTGAATGACGATGTTTATTTTGAAGAATTAGGATTTTAGACGTTTTTCTATTACAGAGTGTATTAATAGCAAGAAAAAAATGCTCATTTGCATATCTCCGCTAATACCTAAGACCTGAACCTGCAGCCTTGTTCAATTTTATCTATGTATTACTTTCCGTCACCAAAGAGCCCAAAAGTCCTACCTGACTCAAATCCATAGACACGGATCAGCGGTATCCTGCAGTAAAAACGGGTTTATATTCAATCGGGTCCACTACAGTCCCACGTCACAGGTCACACAATGTCCGGCCACAGTCAGGCTGGGCGGCAGTCACAGCACACAGTCGCGGCCGTGCGACAGCTCCACACTCCGGCGCATCACACGCAGCGCGTACACTGTCGCACACACGACAGCAGGACGCTTGCCAAACTTTCCTATCTATTATCGCTTGCAGCAACTTTTGAGGTAAACGGCTCCTTCCGATAAAGAACGGTTGCCGCGTGTTTGAAATTTGTTAACTTAATTAAAATGCATCAGGAGTTAATGACACGACATGAATATGTTAAGCGTTTATTTTGGCTGTTATTAGCGCCGGTTGAAGCAATAGTTAATGTTTGTGCATATTCGCTACATCCTGACAGTTTCCCGGCTTGTTGCTGGGTCCACGCAGTTTATGAAATAATCCTAGTTATATATTACATGATATTGCTGTAATTTTAAAATGTTACGCTAATTAGGCTATTGAGATGAATATACTATGAATGAATATATAATAGTCATCTACCCGCTTTTATTTATTGTACACATCATATATGTATCTTCAATTATCTAATTCTCTCCAAACAATATTGGCTACCGGTAATTACTACTTTAAAACTGACACTACTGGAATTAAATCAATCATTGGCGCAACATTTAACCTCATCATCACCGTTTTCCCAACTAAGTACCAATTTCACCAATTAAACTGGACGCAATTAGGTCATCTAAACCACGTTCAAGAGCTGTCAGTGTCAATATTACATAGAAAATAATGTGACTGCCTGTCTGACCACCACAAGCCAGTTACTGGGTAAACCGGTACCCCGCGGTAAGACTTCTTGTCAGACTATAGCGCTTCTGCCTACCTGTACCTAAGGACTGCCAAACATCCACGAATGACAGCCGGGACCATCGGCTTAACGTGCTTCCCGATGCACGGAGGAGTCTCGATATTATGTAATGGATGGGCATCCGCGTTCCGAATTCAGCGAGTGCAGCTTAACGTTCCGTCACGAGCTCCTCATTTACAGAAATTATCATAAATGAATGAAATGCACCGATCCCAGCATGGTTTGATCAGACTCGATTAATCGAATGAACCCCAAGATTTGCACTAGCCCGTAAAGCCTCATGTTTTATGGTGCTACAATGACCATTGCATATCAAGCAGCAGACCGGAGGGCGCTGTAATGGTAGCGAAGACGTGCCCGTGGGATAGGAAAGGATTTTTGAGCCCCCCGGATATGCATCCTAGAGTAAGCGTTGGACTAGTGGAGAATGGGTGACATTTACAGAAATTAAAATTTTGTTTTAGTGAACGTAAAGTTTACGTGCTATGGAGGTAAAGATAGCCAATGTTTGCTCGTTCGATAAGCGCGGGTATCGAGAAAGTTATCGTAAAGTTATCGCGAGCAAACAGCTTGGATGCGGCGCATCCACCGAGCACTCATTATCATACAAGTGCCAACCGTCACCCACTGACAGGATGTGTCACATATTTGGGTCGGTCAGACACCTTTCAGCAATGGTTTGATTACAAACCATTGCTGAAAGGTGGTTAGGGATCACTCGGATTGTGAACGCCTGCAGGACGACATCAACCGAGTGGTTGAGTGGAGCATCGGCAACAAACTTCATTTTAATGTAGCCAAATGCTCGGTGATGTCTTTCACTCGCGCTCGGACTCTTTTGTATCATCAATACAAGGTAGAGGATGGGCCGATGCAACGAGTGTCGCAGATACGAGTCTTAGGGGTAATCTTCACTCAGGAGCTAACCTTCCGTGAGCATATCAATAAGATATGTAAGAAAGCATACTGAAACCTAGGTTTCGTACTCAGGCAGGCTCAGGGGTTTACCAACATCACGACCCTCAAGGTGTTGTATGACAGGAGTCACCTTGAACATAGTGCAAGTCATGTGGGCTCCTCATGAGGCGAAATATAGTGTCATATTGGAACGTGTCCAAAATAAGTTCACTAGACACTTGTATTTCAAGCTGTATGGGGTATATCCATTCTACCCATTGATGTACCCTACACTATTCGTACTGGGTATGGTAGGGTACAACGCGTTAAAGGTGCGACGGTCCTTTGCACTCGCAGCGTTTGTAGTGAAGCTACTGCGTGGCAGGGTGCATAACCCAGGAGTGCTTTGTTGAGTTGGAACTTTGCGTGCCTGACCGGTACGTGTGCTTGCCGTGCCTGCAGCCAGAACCAACTTACTGGCAAGGACTCCTCTTACCAGAGCCATGAGTGTGGGGAACGAGGTTCACGAGAGGGTTGATGTATTGTGGTGCAACTTAAGTGAGTTCGCAAAAGCTGCATTATATATAATATGTTATTTAGATGTAGGTTAAGATTTAGGATATAGTGTGTTATTTTATAGGATGGTTAAGGATTTAGTATGTAAGGCCACTCTATCGCATTGGATCGCAGATCTGTAATGGTAGTTGTGGGTAAGATTTGCGTAAATAAATAAATCATCAGTAAGTGAAAACTGACGGATGACGATTGAAAGAGATCTACGGAAGAAAAAACTTGCGTAGTCGAGATAGAACAGATTGTTGCCATCAATAAGATGAGAAGACTTGATACTATCAAAAATACCAATCAATTGTCTAATGAGGCATTGAGAATGTTAGGGCAAATTGTATGTAAACTACTAATAGGCAGGAAACTTATATTCATACCGTAACTCTTCAAAAGGTTGTTTTCTGAAAGATGTCTGTCACGGTTGTCTTAGTCATTTATTTAAACGGAAAATACACGATCAATGAATTATTATTCTAGTTTTACACAAGACCTGACCTAAGACTATATAGGTATATTCTGTTGCTATGAATCTGTGTTATCTATCTCTGCCTTACCCATAATCGATAAGAATCGTGATAGTTTGATCGATAATGTCTTGCAAATCCTTCGTGTTCCAAGTGCGGTACATATTCGTGCAGGACGTGCGGGCGGCAGTACGACCGCCGGCAGCCGATAGCGCGCGCAAATATTGACTCGCCTTCATTACTCGTTATTGGAACAATATTAATAAGTGCTAATGTCTATTGTTAAACACCTGAGCTCATGGTTTAATCTAACAATGCTTAAGGAAAATACCTTTCTGTACCTAATAATTGATTAAGTAGTAAGGTACTTCGGTTTTTCCGGGCAACTTTCTTTGAAAAGGAAGTTGTAATGGTTACTTTCTGTCTGAGTGAGGATCCTATCGACAACTTGCTCGAAAATATCTATAGTATCACCGTAATTAAACAATATTGTGGTTATTTTACCTCCTAACAATTTGATAACAACATAATCGACCCTGTCTCCTCTACATTCCAACGTCACATTCAAAAACTTGGGAGAAAACAAAAACAAAACGCATCGTCAAAGTAAACGTCTATTTGGAACACGCACAGTTACGACTATGGTCTGTTGAAATAGTATCTGATGAATGTAAACAAATTAATTCGAAAAAGTACCTGTGGATGCCAATTTATAGTGCCAATTACAATTGAAGGGCTTTGATTTGTTTATGTGAATACTGAAACCCCAAATTCTAATTTTAAGTTACCTCAAAGATGTTTTACATTTGACAATTGAGGTTAATTTTATAACCACAATTTGTGTCGATGATTTTTCAATTCCCTACGATTTACTCAATACTCAATACTTTATTGCATTCTATATGTATTACATAGATGGTAAAACCAAATAAAAGATCATAATGGACCCTGTCGGGCCCAGCAAAAATTAGGAGAGAGGAAGAGGGCTAAGTAGCAGTTTAATATTAATTTAAATTATTATAAATATTTAATTGGGTGTATAATTATATATGTTTTTAAATATTTATTTTTAGGTTTGTATATATTGGTAGTATATTAGGTATTTTAGTACATGTATTTCATAAAAATAATGCAGCTAATTATTTTGGAATTTTAAATAGTATTTCAATAATTATTAAATTACGGTATTATTTATGTATTCGTATTTTTTATTGTATTTATTTTGCAATTGATTTGTCATCTAAAAACTCCTTTACTGAGTAGTACGACTTAGATTCCAGAAATTGTTTCAATGTATTAATAAATGTATTTGTTTTGCTTATTTTTCTAATATCGTTAGGTAATTTATTATAATTTTTTATCGACATGACTAAAGGGCTGGCTGAGTGCATTTTTTAATAACGTTATTCAAAAAGTAATTGTCGGAAAATTGGTGAGATATAAAGTTGAAACATTTTAGTGAGTGACTGTGTAAGAATTGAACCAGAACAGGCTTTATTTACAGTTCCGTCGGATACTTTGAGAACACACATTACACACATAGGCCGGCTACTGTGCTCCGGCCGGCCGCGCCGGGCGACGTGCGACCTGCTGCGTCACACATTACACACATAGGCCGGCTACTGTGCTCCGGCCGGCCGACGTGCGACCTGCTGCGTCACACATTACACACATAGGCCGGCTACTGTGCTCCGGCCGGCCGACGTGCGACCTGCTGCGTCACACATTACACACATAGGCCGGCTACTGTGCTCCGGCCGGCCGACGTGCGACCTGCTGCGTCACACATTACACACATAGGCCGGCTACTGTGCTCCGGCCGGCCGACGTGCGACCTGCTGCGTCACACATTACACACATAGGCCGGCTACTGTGCTCCGGCCGGCCGACGTGCGACCTGCTGCGTCACACATTACACACATAGGCCGGCTACTGTGCTCCGGCCGGCCGACGTGCGACCTGCTGCGTCACACATTACACACATAGGCCGGCTACTGTGCTCCGGCCGGCCGACGTGCGACCTGCTGCGTCACACATTACACACATAGGCCGGCTACTGTGCTCCGGCCGGCCGACGTGCGACCTGCTGGGTCACACATTACACACATAGGCCGGCTACTGTGCTCCGGCCGGGCGACGTGCGACCTGCTGCGTCACACATTACACACATAGGCCGGCTACTGTGCTCCGGCCGGCCGACGTGCGACCTGCTGCGTCACACATTACACACATAGGCCGGCTACTGTGCTCCGGCCGGCCGACGTGCGACCTGCTGCGTCACACATTACACACATAGGCCGGCTACTGTGCTCCGGCCGGCCGACGTGCGACCTGCTGCGTCACACATTACACACATAGGCCGGCTACTGTGCTCCGGCCGGCCGACGTGCGACCTGCTGCGTCACACATTACACACATAGGCCGGCTACTGTGCTCCGGCCGGCCGACGTGCGACCTGCTGGGTCACACATTACACACATAGGCCGGCTACTGTGCTCCGGCCGGGCGACGTGCGACCTGCTGCGTCACACATTACACACATAGGCCGGCTACTGTGCTCCGGCCGGCCGACGTGCGACCTGCTGCGTCACACATTACACACATAGGCCGGCTACTGTGCTCCGGCCGGCCGACGTGCGACCTGCTGGGTCACACATTACACACATAGGCCGGCTACTGTGCTCCGGCCGGGCGACGTGCGACCTGCTGCGTCACACATTACACACATAGGCCGGCTACTGTGCTCCGGCCGGCCGACGTGCGACCTGCTGCGTCACACATTACACACATAGGCCGGCTACTGTGCTCCGGCCGGCCGACGTGCGACCTGCTGCGTCACACATTACACACATAGGCCGGCTACTGTGCTCCGGCCGGCCGACGTGCGACCTGCTGCGTCACACATTACACACATAGGCCGGCTACTGTGCTCCGGCCGGGCGACGTGCGACCTGCTGCGTCACACATTACACACATAGGCCGGCTACTGTGCTCCGGCCGGCCGACGTGCGACCTGCTGCGTCACACATTACACACATAGGCCGGCTACTGTGCTCCGGCCGGCCGACGTGCGACCTGCTGCGTCACACATTACACACATAGGCCGGCTACTGTGCTCCGGCCGGGCGACGTGCGACCTGCTGCGTCACACATTACACACATAGGCCGGCTACTGTGCTCCGGCCGGCCGACGTGCGACCTGCTGCGTCACACATTACACACATAGGCCGGCTACTGTGCTCCGGCCGGCCGACGTGCGACCTGCTGCGTCACACATTACACACATAGGCCGGCTACTGTGCTCCGGCCGGCCGACGTGCGACCTGCTGCGTCACACATTACACACATAGGCCGGCTACTGTGCTCCGGCCGGGCGACGTGCGACCTGCTGCGTCACACATTACACACATAGGCCGGCTACTGTGCTCCGGCCGGCCGACGTGCGACCTGCTGCGTCACACATTACACACATAGGCCGGCTACTGTGCTCCGGCCGGCCGACGTGCGACCTGCTGCGTCACACATTACACACATAGGCCGGCTACTGTGCTCCGGCCGGGCGACGTGCGACCTGCTGCGTCACGCCGGCTACAGACGCAGCTCGCTCGTACTGTGGGAACGGTCTCTGCCCACAGGATGCCACAGTAAGGACATGGCGTTTTTTGTAAGGCGGAGTAACGTGACAATTAGGGCGATGGTTTTGAATCAAGTACTGCGATCAACATATCGTTTCGGGACAAAATTTCACAGGTTAGTATAATTCACCATTTAGTAGTAAATGGTTCAAAGTCAGAGTCAAATCATTTATTACAAATAGGCACATAAAAGGCACTTTTGAACGTCAACATTTACAACAAAAAAAACTAGTTGCGCCTTCCAAAAGATTCAAATTCAGAATAATTTATTTTCTCTTCACAAACAATGGCATCATATACCTATGCATAATTCAGACAGTTCTAGTTTGTGAGTGACTGTTGTCTGCACTAGGAATACCTGTATAGCAGATCACCATGGTCCCACCACACGGTATGTAAACATAATCAAATAATCAGAAAATGTGAAGGGATAGGGCATAACATAAAAATCAATGATAAACTCGCAGAATAAAGACAAAAAAAGAAAAACAAAAGTTATGTAGTGACAACAAACAATATTATATGTAGGGAAATTGGCGGAAATTAAATGTTTTACAATATTTTTCACTTGTAAATTTATTATTTAACTATACGTGAAGACAATGCCCCTACAATGAAATTGCCACAAATTACTATACCACAATATGTAAAAGAATTAAATATAAACCAATGGCTGGTAAATTTATAATGGAATAGATACAAAAAATTAATTTTAGATGATTTTCCTAACATTTTTAAAACTATAACTAGTGATTCTGGTACAAAACGATCCCTCGGGGTAAAACGATTAACAACTGTTTTACCGACTTTAGTAATTCCGTCTAGTTGTTTGAGTGAAAATAGTCTTCGCCACAACGGTTTTAGTATTCTGACAAAGTGTCATGGTGGTGTGAGCATTACGGATTGTTTTAATGAAACAAAATACAATTACTTTTGTTTGATTTAAGGTAAGCAATAATTCAATATGATGTTGTTCTATTTAAGTAATTATACTGTAATAAGAGTGTTTGTATTACTTTCCAATGTTATTTAACAATATAATCAACAATGATCGATTGTTGTTAATGAATACCATGAGGTTATGATTCGTTTTTTTTACAGTTAAGCATTTAGGGTAAAACGATCCTCTTGTGGGAGGGCAAGATCATTTTACCCACATTCATTGGTTGTCATAAAAAAATGCACTATTTTAAAATTCTTTTTTATTGAACTGGTTAACAATAATTTAGTCAATTTTTATTTACAAATAACCATAATCAATCATGGATGTTGTGTTTTATATGAAATTGATCGATCAGTAAGTTATCTCATTATTTTTTACCGCGGAATTACGAAAAACAACGCGTCAAAATTGGAGCGAAATTCACATGGTAAATGTGTTGGATTCTGTAAAACGTGGCATGTCGTATGAAATTGCTAGGAACCAATTCTCCGTGCCAATTATGGTCTTCAAAAGACGAGTTAAAGGAAAGAACATAAACGCCATTGGAGGTGCTAGTCTTGGGCAACAAACGCTAAGTGTTTAGTCAAAATCCGCAGATCTATGGGGTAATTCTGTGGACGTTGCTAAGTCAATTATAAATTTTGTAGCACCTAGTTTAGCTGTTACTTTTAATGATTGTATTTACCGTGGTGAGTTTATCGTGGTGACTGGTTTTCATAAGATCAGGATCTTATGAAAAACAGTAAAATATTACCATTGTTAAAATCGGGTAGTAATCAGACCCTACTAATTTTTGAAAAACTTATTTTAGATCAAATTCAAAGATATTTTAATAAACACATGAAGAGATATGAGGAACAGGGTGTCAAGTTCACTCGTACTCTCAGAAAAGGGAGGATCCTCCGACCAGACGGGTGTTGTGTCTGGTGGGCAACTGCCCAATGATTGTTGTCGGGAAGTTGTATATATGCTAGCTGCACGGTAAACTTTGATTGCGCGATGCAGGATTTGTGTGACGTCAGTGTGATGGCGTTGTTCGCATGTGGCGGTGTAGATGCCGCCACATCACTCCCCTCCGGAGACCGGAGGTCGATAGTGACTTGTATCTTGCGATGCTTTTTGCCAGTGCCAGCTGAGGTTCCAGAGGGTCGGAATCGGGTGTCGTGTAGTTCGCGGTGAGTCGGAACTGTCTGCGAGGATGCCCCAGTGAGTCGGGGTGGGGCTGCTTGTGCGCCAGTGGGTCAGTGGGTCGGATGTGGTACAGCGCCGGGTTGTGGCTGGCTGCTGCTGTTCGACCAGGAGAGGGATTAAGCGCTCTGCTTGTGGACCGGACGAATGTGCAGTGTGCTGTGCCGAGGTTGCTGATGAGGCTGAGGGTGATGACCAGGTATGCGCTCGCGCTGCATGCTGATGGTCAGAATATCCGTTGAACTCGCCGCTCTAAAGCTTGCGGGAGTGATGATGATGACGTCACGCTGAAGTAGTTGCACGACGGCTGCTCTGACGTTCATACTCGGGGTCACCAGTGAAGAGGTATGAGGAACAGGGTGTAAAGTTCACTCATACTCTCTAGAAAAGGGAGGATCCTCCGACCAGATGCATGTCGTATCTGGTGGGCAACTGCCCGACAATTGATGTCGGGAAGTTTTATTATGCTATCTGCGCGATGCAGGATATGTCTGACGTTAGTGTGATGCGTTTGTTCGCATGTGGCGGTATAGATGCCGCCACAGTACTATTGAATTGTACCTTTACTGTTATAGCATAATCAGCCTATAACGTTCCCACTGCTGGGACACAGGCCTCCTCTCTATGAGAGGTAGTGAGCCGTAATCCACCACGCGGGCTCAGTGCGGGTTGGTAGATGTCACATGTCTTCGAATTTTTGGTTCTAGGACATGCCGGTTTCCTCACGATGTTTTCCTTCACCGTTTTGAGAGCAGTGGTGATTATATTATTTACACAAAGTAAAGCGCCTGCTTGGGTTCGAACTCACAACCTACAACTCGTAAGTCGGTACCGTCGTCGTCCGTACTGTTATATTCGTTTTATATTGCATCACGTTATGTTCATTAAAACTTGTACATTTTATTTACTATGTATTAATTTTATAGTTTAGTGATTGTAGCACTCCTAATATGTTTATAGGGCATGCGGTGCTATCCTGTATGAAATTGTTACACTAACCTTAGATCATTGTGTATATTACTTTAACTATTAATAGTGTAAACAATTGTTGGTTGGCCAATAAATAAAAAAATAACCTTAATGGTAGTTTATTGATATATTCCTATGTTTGAACCACCTCTAACTACTAGGAACTCAATTACGATGATCTGGTAACCTTATGATTCCCAGCATCGATGAGGATCATTATTAGGAGACTACATTAAACTATCATCAAGATCGAGTGCAGAGTAACTTAGCAAAGGATCATAAGTCTTTTTGGGATTATGTAGGGGCAAAAAAAGATCTACTCCAGGCATCAAAATTATTAAAGAGGGGGTAGTGTCATCAGACCCAGAATGTGTGAAGGAATTTGCAAAGTATTTCTATTCTGTGTATTGTGGTATTTTGTTACAACAAAATCACATCTTATAATCTATTTATCTATTTAACACCGGAGGAGCTGTTGTGCACAGCAATTCTTTCTATGATTATTGAATCATAGAAAGAATTACTAGTTATTGAAGTACTAGTTTTTATGAAAATTGTATGACACTCATTTTACTTACATTTGTTTATCTGATAATTGTTGTACTGCTGAAAAGCAAACCTTTAGCTACCTTTGTCTATTTTTCACATCCTTTTATATATTTTCATGTGATCTCTTATTATTTTCCTTTTATTAAATGTTGTGACATTTTGTATGTAACATTGTCATCTGTCAGTTTTTCTTTTTCTATGGTATAGAGCTAAGAGGTCGTCAATTTTATTGTAAAGGTATCGTAAAACTAGTGTTAAGCCAGGTTCTCACTGTAAGCCATCTTTATTGTTCCTGGCCAATAACCAATTAAGAAGTATTTGATTTAAAACTAAAAAGTCACTTCTAGAACGCTCGGCCAGGGACTATAAAAGGCAACCGTTAGTTTTAACCCGGTTCCTTCTTTTTCCTCCTATCGTTTTACTCTGACCATTCTTTGTTGCTTAAATATAAATCATTTTATATCTGAGTTCTGATTTATTTATATTTTCGGTGAATTAAAAGAAATATTAGCTAAACTCAGTGAATTTAATTTTATCTTGTGTGCGTGAAGGTGTTCGAGCTCTCCCGATCACCTCCGACCCTCCACCTGAGTCTGCCAGTTCGAGACGTCTTTGAGAAATACAAGGTCCTCACGTCAAATAACGTGGCATGTGACGCCGCCACCAATACACTGGGACCAGAAATCCTGACGTCAAATAACGTGGCGTGTGACGCCGCCGCTTATTCATAGGAACGAGAGGTCCTGACGTACTCACTTATACTTTCATTTTATTTCTAAGATCGAGCCTCTCGCGGGTTCCTCCTCGACGAACCAGAACCGACGCAAGCTCCCTTACTACGGACTGCGGGACGGAGGAGCGGCCGACGCCTCGAGCTGCTGCACGACCGTGAGCTCCCTCGTGTTAGACTGCGGGCCAGAGGATCGTCCTACGCGAGCTTCGACTAACTCTTAATTTAATATCTTTTCTACAAATTTTGTATTTTATATTCAAAAAATTACATTAACTTGTAACCACGTTTAGTGCGCATCCCTTTTTTTTTGTTTCGGGTTGGAAAATTCTCATGGATGTCCCCCGCCCCGGGGAGAGCGTCGTCGAGGGTCTGTCGGACTCTTACCGACTAAAAACCAACCCGGTGTTCCATCTCACACCTACGGCGGGGTCGCGGAAACACATAATTCTTCCGCAACCCCGGCTGGTGCCGGTGCTGGTGGAGTGAGGTGTACTCCCCCCGCAACGTCTGTGAGCGGCGCACGTGGAACACTACGCGCGCCGCCTTCTCGGGTCCTGATGTTGGGGGGCGACGGATGTCCCCGAATCCGTCGCCCCTGGACCCATTTAGGGGGGCCGGAAGAGGGCGTTGTCCGCCCTCCTCCGACGCCCGGTGCGTCTGCTGCGGGCCGGGTCGAGAGTCGAGATCTCTCTCTCCCTTTCCGCAGCCTCCTTCTGCGAGATGACCGTTTCGCAGAAGGAGTCCACTGCGTCCCAGGACTCTGCGCCGCCGACCATCGCGTTCACGACGGTCGGCAGCGACAGGTCACTGCCTATTTCAGAGATGAGGGCACGGCGCGGCTCCTCCCAAGCGACACACTCTGCCAGCGTATGCCACGCCGTGTCCTCCCGGCAGTCGACGCAGTGGTGACACCGAGCGTCCGGCTCCCTGTTTATGCGACACAACCATGCCCCGAGAGCACCTGCGTCGCCCGAAACGTCAGGGAGCCGTGCCTTCTCTAGATCCAGCGGTCGAGCACTGGCCCGATCGCCTCGATGGTGCTGAAGCCGGCGGTAGGGCGCGACAGCCTCACCCGCCATTCCGCCACCAGGACCTCGCGGAGCTGCAACCGATGCTGCTCGACATGTTGCTGCACCGGTCGCTCGCCCCGCTCCCGCGCTGCCTCACGCCACCGGTACAGTGACGCGAGCACCTTCGCCTCCAGGTCCCAGGGCGGTGATCCGGCCAGTGCACAACCCGCCTCGAAGGAGATCGTGCGATACCCCCGAATGACTCTGACGGTCATCGCCCGCTGCGCCTTGCGCAGGACAGCTATGCTGCCGGCCGTCAGGTCAGACGCCCAGATCGGCGCTCCGTAGAGCGCCATGGATCGCACGATCCCCATATAGAGCCGCCTACAGGCGGCGCTCGGGCCCCCCAGATTGGGAAGCAGCGTTGCCAGCGCCCCGGCCGCGCCCAACAACTTGGGCGCCAGCCGCCGGAAGTGGGGTCCGAAGTCCCACCGGCTGTCGAGCACCAAACCCAGATATTTCATGGTGGGCTTGACAGTGATCCGGACCCCCCCGACCACAATGTGTGATCCGGCCGGCGGCGCCCGCCGGGGGCCATGAAACACCATGGCCTCCGACTTGTTGAGGGAGAGCGTGGGGCCCCTACGCCGCCCTCGCGATTTCTTTTTTTTGGGCGTCTTGGCCGGTGCCGGTAATCCGTCGGCGTTCTTCGCGCTCTTCTTCTTCTTTTTTTTCCTCCTCTTCCCCACCGAGTGCGCATCCCTCGCCCGACACTCGACCAAGTTCGAGCTGCGCTTGCTCGGCTCTAACCCAAACGCTCAGCAGGCCCGGATGGTATCCCGGCATTTATTATGCGAGATTGCCGGGCGGTATTAGTAGAGCCGCTCGTATACATGTTTAACTTGTGCTTAGAAACATCGTACTTTCCGGAACATTGGAAGGTCACCCGCTTAATGCCTATACCAAAAGGGGGAGACGGAACAGTGGTCGAATCTTATTGACCAGTAGCGATTCTGTCGACACCAGGAAAGGTGCTTGAGTCTGCCATTCAGCGAGATGTCCAGCAGCAAGTAGCATTGCAACTGTCAGACGCCCAACACGGCTTCCGGCCAGCGCATAGCACGACCAACAACCTATTTAATTCTATGACTTACTTAGTTCCTCATATTAATGCAGGGGTGCAGGTGGACACCGCCTTCTTTGATTTTAAGAAGCCGTTTGACCTGGTGGATAGTAAGACATCGTTGTCTTATTATCAAAGTTGGCGAAAGTGGGCTGCACACCTAAGTGCTTCAATTCTTTGCGAGCTAGGTATATGAGGGACAGGAAACAGTATGTGGAGTACTGTGGATTAAGGTCGCAACCCTATTTCACTAGGTCTGGCGTGAGTCAAGGTAGCAATTTGGGGCCGTTAGAATTCATTATAATGATCAATGACTTGCCTGACGTAATAAGAGATGCCGGGTGTCTGCTATTTGCAGACGACCTCAAGTTGTTACTGGCTATCGAAAACGAGGACGACTGTCACCGTCTGCAGCACGACATTGATCGATTAGTTGAGTGGAGTGTAGAGAACAAACTGCATTTCAATATCAAGAAATGTTCAGATTTAACATTCAGTCGTTCGAGAGTACCACTCCTCCACAACTACAAAGTGGACGAAGTGCCCATGAAAAGGGAGAAGGCAGTGCAAGAACTTGATGTTCGTATGAATACTCAATTGAGATTCCGGGAGCATATTATCAATGTCTGTAAAAAAGCATACAAGCGACTGGGGTTTGTGCTTCGCAGAGCGGCAGCTTTCACAAATATTTAAGCCATATCGGCATTGTATGACGCTCTAATAAGGAGTCAGTTGGAGGGTAGTGCGGCAGTGTGGGCTCCACATGAGACTAAATATACTCTCATGTTGGAGCGCATACAGAATAAATACACGAGATTCATATACCTAAGGCGGTATGGTGTGTTTCCTTTTTACCCCTTGATGTATCCAACCTTGTTTGTGTTAGGCATGGTGGGATACAACAAGTTGGAAACAAGGAGGGATAGCTCTGACGACATATATCCTCGGCGTATTCCGGCGTAACGTAAATAATCCGGGTGTGCTACAGGGGATAGGCTTGTGTGTGCCAGAGTACGTGCAGCGCCGGCGACGGCCCAACTTGTTGGCCCAACTTGTTGGCCCAACTTGTTGGCCCAACTTGTTGGCACGCCGCGCGGTCGAACTGAACTGTTAGACAACGTTCCCCCGGCACGAACAGTGCGCACACTAAATCTGGTTGCCGGAAGAATAGATATTTTCTCATGTTCACTGAGCGAGTTCGCAAGGGTAACGTTACACGTATTATGTATTTAATTTGTAAATCTGCTATGGCATGGATTTTAGTATCTATGAAATATTTTTTATGAATTGTGAATTAACTACACTACCGAATTAGAAGACTGTAATGGTAGCATAAGTATGTATGTAAATAAATAAAAAATAAATACACGATAACTGTTGACAGGACTGCCGCTATTTTTAAAAATATTCCTCATCTGTTGCCATGGATGATAAAAGTACAGAATTATGTACAGAGTTACAAATTAAAAACATAACACGTGTAACGTTACCCTTGCGAACTCGCTCAGTGAACATGAGAAAATATCTATTCTTCCGGCAACCAGATTTAGTGTGCGCACTGTTCGTGCCGGGGGAACGTTGTCTAACAGTTCAGAGAGTACTATTGTAGGTGTTGCACTTTTCAACAACTTCCCCAGTGGTATCTAATTAATTAAACTTAGCTGAAGAGTGCTTAACAGAATGTTGCGATTAAGGAAGCAATGTCATCTCCGACAATGATAGGATAAATTAGTTTATTCATAAAACACGTTCGTGGAACATGTTGCTGCTCACACGCCCGACGTGTGCCGAGTAGAACACGCGCACAGTTTAATGAAGCCAACATTGATAGATTACAATTCATAGAGTAGTGCCGGCTGCAGCCGCGGTGCAGCGCGCGATAACGAATTTATCGCGCGCGCGACAATAAAACGCGTTCGTAAAAATATTACTACATTGCCCCCCCCCCCTTCTTCCCCTCCCCCTCCCCCTGCCTACCCCCACCCCGTGCGGAACCCCAGCGCCCCCTCAGAGGATCCCGCGAGAAATAACACAGTTTGTCTTAGAGAGAATCGAGTTCAATGGCGACTTGCAAGTTGGAAGACGCGACGCTGTTGATACGGTAAGTGTTCCTGTGTGAACTCTTTTGGAGATAATATAAAAGTAAGAGGAAACTGTAACAGCTATAATGATCCGTCTGCTGCCCTACACCCTTGACGGTTGCTGCCTTTTACATTATTTATTATAACAGCATACATCATTTATTTATTACTTAAGTCCCTAGCGAACTTTTGTGGCACATGTACACTGTAGAGCTATGGGAACAGGAGAATTAAATTCTTCGATGTTCAGATTAATTGATTTATTCTGTGGTCCAGATATCAAGAAACACCGCATCGCATAGTTAGTACTCGTGGCGCGCGCGTTATGCTATGATGTCGTGGAGCTGTCGCGGGTCTGTCGGCTGTGTCCGCCCGACATTGAGCCCGCTTTACTGTGATTGAACCGATACAACACTAACTGGCATTTGATCTGCTACTGCTCGTATTTAATCCAAATTATTACGAGTAAACTTGTTTGTTTACCTAACAAATGCTCTGGTCCAGTCTTCTGTCTTGTCTCCGATCGTGAATGGAGCCCCTTCCAGGCGTCACCTCCTCGCCATCTGTCGATTGATAAAGCAATAAACTGTATTATTTAATAAAAAGAAAATGTTTTATTCAGGAACGTCTTCCTTTGGATGCGGAGGTAAAAACGGCGCGATAACATCATACCGAACATTGTAGGAACAGACAAGGCCTGAATATCATTCCTAGAGATCCCGTTCCAGATTTAAGAAAAACTTCGCACAAACGTTTGATATTGTAATACTTTTTCTCATGATTCTGCATTCATAAGACCACAATGCCACTTTTATATTTCAACTGCAATATTAGCATTACCAACCGCTGTTTTCGATGCTGTTTAGTGTTTTATAAAGCGCTACATTGTAGTTAATCATTGTAATATATCAATAAATAAATATCGATGATTTACAAAAAGATATGCGTCACATTTTCCTTCTCTTCGACCAAATAAGGAGTGTAAAGATGATGCGATTTGACCAACAACCATTGCTTGTTATGTTCCTATGGATACTTCTAGATAAAAATACCTTTTTGTAAGATTAGCCTCTTTATTTCCTATTGAATCTACATCAAGTATGTAAAACTACAACACCACTTCAATAACTAAGTGTCGCTGGACGGCCGCGCGCAGGTCGCTGGTCGCTGGTCGCTGGTCGCCGGCGGCCGCTCGCTCTCTTTACGACCATATTTATAGCGCGCTCGGGCACTTGGCCGTTTTTTACGATATACATAAAAGCTGCCGTGAAAGATTTACTCCAAATATATTCCGGCTAATGCTGATTGCGCGTTTCATTGTACTAATGTTATTGCTACGATTTATTGAGAAATTACCTAAATGTTCATGTAGATTATTTTGTTTGGGACTCACAAATCATACACACTTTTGGGTCAGGTTATTACTCCATATATCAGGATCCTAGGAACTGGGTTCGAGTAGAGTATTTCCTCATTCGGCACTTAAACGTACAATTTTTTTGTTGTACGTTTTGGAATTCTAAGGTAGAAAACTATAAGACTGTCTGGCATCTCTCTGTCTGTTCTCTATTTGATAGGTGAAAACGAATATTAATAACTACTCGCCTGGCACGCCTAATTAACTGATACTTCAATGTTTTTTCTAGTAAGTATCTGAGTATAGGTTGTAATGTGATTGTATAGTAATATCCGATATCGCCTGCAGTGGGTACTATAACCGAACGATTGTGTCCTCATAAGCTGGCGGACGATCAATTTTTTGATAGTGTCAGTCGCGGCGACAAGTCATTTCTTACGACAACATTTGATTTGAGTCCCCGCAAATTCAATTTGTAGCACAATGTCGCTAAAAGTGAGCTCGCCGTCGCCATACATATCCATACACACTTACTCGACGTACATAGAGGCTGGAGGCGCGAGGCGCGAGCAAATGGAAAGCAAACTGAAGCCCAAATAAATATTCGCTTTAGCAACAATCGAGCTCGCAACTCACACAATTACGACGGAATGGAAAACCTTAGATAAATAAAATCGGAGGCCGCGAAGGCGCGGGGTGAGGGGCGCGGGTCGCGGGCGGAAGGGGGAGGTTTTTTCGCAAGAACAGAAAAAGCGAAGGCAGCAAACACAAATATCGGGCGAATGCTTGAATGTAGCGAATTTCCAAAGTCCATTCGGTTTATTGACAGCGGAGGGGCCGAAACCGAATTCAAATCCCCGCCCGCCGCGATTTACAATAAATTTCAAGCGGAGAATATGTTTGCAATATGTCGGAGGTAGGGCTTCGCCCCTTGCTGTCGCTCTCGAGACCAATTACTTTGCCCTTCGCCCTCTCGCGGTGCCTCGGGTGGCGTCGCTACTTTAAACACTGCGTGTATGTAGACAGTTGTTTACAACGTAATCGCATGTCGAGACCCTCTCGGCTTTGAATTTTCATTCAATTCTTTGAATGGCGTTCAAACCATGTGAATTACCAATTTTCTCGGCGAACGATTCATTGTGAAAATGTTTTATCTTTATTTATAGGTTGTTTTGAATTATTGTCGCAGCAGATAAAGTAGTTTATGATGTCAGTGAATGAACGCAAATATTAGGAATGTGTTTCCATGTTGGTTTTATGTTTTTGGTTTAAAGATTCATTCTGTTCACTGCATCGACATAACTGTAAGCATAGAACCTGCACGATTATTAATGAAATGTCAGATTTATAACTTTGCAAAACGGGTTGTAATCGTTCGTCGCGTGAAGTCATGTACTTCATGTGTTTCTTGTAATGGTTTAAAGCGTGCGTCACGCGCCT
The DNA here is from genome assembly GCA_963555695.1 of Dasypolia templi. Lineage (NCBI taxonomy): Eukaryota > Metazoa > Arthropoda > Insecta > Lepidoptera > Noctuidae > Dasypolia > Dasypolia templi. The sequence goes on along the minus strand of OY743137.1, from coordinate 1,147,054 downwards.
CTCTGCCACTCGACCCCAGCCAAAATGAAGAAATGAAAACAGAACATGATAGAGTCATAAAAAGTGAGGGAATCGTTATAAAAGCGCGGGTAGTCACGGCTGGAGCGGGTAGGGGCGACACTCGTGTAGAGAACTATAACAAGTAGAGATAAAAGAACATGACGTCACTTTGACGCCTCAATAGTATTTTTTTAACGATTTTTTTGCAAAAAATATCCGCAATATTTCACATCTTTATACAATTATGGTGGTCCGTATTATTTAATTACATTTCGTTTAAAATAAATATTACAGATGATTTCATTAAAATACATTTGTTTAAAATAAATGTATTATACTGGAGGTAGGTAATTAGATGCTAAAATAGACTTAATATTTTAGAAGCAATACCGAAGGAAAATCTAGGTTGATGATTTTTATAAATCGTGATGAGTAATATAATTTATAGTCCTTAGTTGTATGATCCATAAAGACATACAGAGCGGCAGATGTATTCATGACTACTCGCTACGGTGGAGCAATAAACCACCCCCGACCCCCGGGACCAAGCTAACTCATACAGATTGGAAATATTCATGTATTCATACCAAGCTATCTCTGTTTTTAATCCGAGTGAGGAACGTTGTATTTATTTCATTAGAGTTTCAAATAATGATATAAATTCATTAAATGTTATGAAGTTTCATTGGAACTGTGCTACCCCTGATTGATTAATAATCATCTGAGTTTTGTTGCAACAAAATTGCATTCCACCCCACAATAAACAAAGCCGGGCGCGACTAACGACTCGGCACCAACAGTTGCAAAGTTTCCCAACTCCGCTCCGTAGCCGCTACGAGTCTACGAGCGACGGACAGTGGCACAGCCTCATTACGTCGCGTGTGGAATTCCACTCTTTATTTATGAAATAAAAATGAAAACATTTCTGCGGAGAGCTGACGAATGGCCGTCCCCCCTCTTGCCCCCCCCCCCCCACTTCGACCCCCCGGCCACCCCCACCTTGTCCACTGAGGGTAGGACTGGGATGCCACGACACGACGACCCACCTTATAGTAAAATGACGGCTGTGTGGTTTTCAAAAGTCCGCTTAAGCAGACGACAACCGCATAGGTTGACCTGCGAGATGCCAAACAAACAAATGTGGTTTTCAAATTATCTATGCTATGGCATTCGTAGCATAGTGATGCTACGACATTCCATAGCATAGATATTTGTAATGCGCTACGGTGTTTAGTTTCCTATGCTACGCTACGCTACGAGTTGTTTTAGCTACGCGCTTTCGTAGTCGGGCTGTTTGATTTTTATGAAACGAGATAAACTATGAAATAAATTATATGACAAAATGTTACTTACAATGTAAGTAACGTTTTATACGTGCGTCGTGTAATATTTTTGAGCTAGATGTGGTGTTCAATTAAAAATTGAAGAGTTTGAAGCTTTAAGTAATACAGTTACACAAATATTTTTGGACAACATAACAATGTTATGAAGGAAATAGGAATATTTATTATTTTTCCGGAAATATAATAAACGTCTGCAAGTTGATAATAACACAACTGAAACGTTATCCCAACTTAACTGTAAGTACTGTTTTTTTCAGTATTTTGCAGGGTTTGACCTCATAGTTTATTCAATGCGACTGCCCAGCATGAGACCCAGGGTTCGGTTCACAAGCTACTTATAGGACTTTTCTGGCTGCAAATTTGACCAATTCATTAATTAACTTTTGAACGGCTAGCTGAGACACCTAGCAGATGGGAAAAAAATTGTGGACTTTATATCCCATAAAACAAATAATAGGCGAATGCCCAAAATTAATTATATCTAAAATCATACTTTCCTCCTGTTATCAAAAATAGCTGCTAACTACCGAAGCCTCCCTACCTACCTACGTACTCGACCGTCTCGTAGGTACTTGTGTAAGGCGGCCATTTTCCAATTAAACATAACACATGTAATTACAGTTAAGTTTAATTCCACCCGGGGCCGCGGGGGGAGGGGGGGGGGGGTAGACCGGAAAGATTTTTCAATTACCAACTTTGTGCCGTTCGCTCCAATCTCAGATTGTAGAGTAGTGTCGCGGGTCAGAGACGACGGTCATTAGTGAAATGAAGTTATGGTCTGTTTTAGATACTCAGTGATATTATAAAACCGTGGTGTGATTAACACAAATTGTAATCATCAAATTAAAATAAAGTTTAGGTTGTGTTTAATTTTCTTAATATATTCGTCTTAGCGAGTCACTGGCAAGTCTTTAGAGACACTTGTCTCTAAGTAAAACCGATAAAATCCGACTGTTTAGAATTTGTTTATTTGTCATTCTATCTCATAGGCCATTCATTCATGAACGTTTTATTCTATCATTTATGCTATCATCCTCAAGTACAAGGAAACGCTACTAATACTATCAATGATTTCATGCCACTAACTAACACCAAGTTGCACATAAAAGTACTCCTCAGGTAAACGTTTTAAACTAGCGCTCCCTACTCTGTACTCTGTGGAATTCTTAATATCAGTGCGCGCTAACTACGGCCGTATAATATTGGCTGTTGGGCGACTGCTCGCCCCCCCTCCCCGTCCTCCCCCCCCTCCCCCCGCGCCCCCGCCCGCCCTCGCTGTCGCGGCGCGTGCACTGACTTAGGCTGGACGCACATGCAAGATGCAGCTTGCATATTAGAACACTCTCACAAACACTCAGACAGTCGAGATCTGAAGGGCAATTCCCATCAGTCTCAATCTGTCAAAAATACAATCAATTTTCATACATTTTTGACAAGTCTTTGACATTGATCGTCGCTGAGATGAGTTGCGACTTGAATTTTAACGCCTTCAGGTGCCAAAGTTTAATTTGATATGCATGCATGCAAATTACATGCATATACTCGTAAATAAGTATCTAGTATTACTGATGGATGTGAACTCTTAAAATAATTATGCTTATTTACATTCTGTCAAAAAAGTTTCGAAAATGGATGATTTGCTTATGGTTCCAAATTAATATTTTTGTTGTTAGATTGGCACAACTGTTTTCCATTTTGGCGCGGAGTTTGAGTTGCATCTGTTATGTAGATTAAATACAGTGCTGTTTTTAGTTAGATCATATCTAGTGTGAATTGCGAGTTTCTTAATGGACAAAAACATCGAACAAAGAGTTTGTCTTATTTTTGCATCGCCAGTGGAATTTCGTGTTCGAAGTCACTGAAAATGTTACAGAAGGCTTAAGGTTAATCGACTTTATCAAAAACACGTACTTATGAGTGGTACAAAGCGTTTAAAAGATTTGCCTCGCTCTGGTAGGCCATCGACGTCAAGACAACTGAAGTTAACATCGCAAAAGTGAAGGACTGAAAATCCTCATTCAAGTTTGCCAGATTTTTGTCTTACGAGTCGATCCTTACCATTTAAAATAATCACTTGGGTAGGAAATATGTTGCCGCTCGGCTAGTCCCAAAAGACCAGATTTTTTTCCAAAAACTCAATCGCATAAGAGTCGCTGAGGACATGCTAGAAGGAGTCAATTCCGGCCCGAAATTCATGAAACGCATTGTTATTGCTGACGAGACGTGGGTTTACGAGTTTGAAATGCAAACTAGTCAACAAGCTTTGGAGTGGCGCCTTCCAACTGAATCTGAATAGAAACCGCGAAAAACACGTTAAAAACGATGAAAAGTCAAAACTCGTGCTGACTGTTTTCTTTGACTATTGCGGTGTTGTGCACTCGTAATTCTTGCCGGAAGGTCAAACGGTAAATACAGAATATTATTTGAGCGTTATGCGGCGTTTAAGATAGCAAATTCGACGAAAAGGGCCGGACTTGTGAAAAGAATATTCTTGGATTTTGCATCACGAGAATGCACCTTCGCACAAGTCCATCATAGTGAACGAACTTTGACCAAAAACTCAACAAATACCATCGAGCAAGCACCTTATTCACCAGATATGTCTCCCGCCGACTTATTTTTTTTCTTACCTCATATTACCACTTCGTGGCACCCGTTTTCATTCGGTAGAAGACATAAAGGAGAATTCAGGGCGAAAACTGAACTCAATTCCGGAAAAAGCGTTTAATGTTTTAATGATTAGAATATTCGTTGGCGTTAGTGTATCGTTTCTGAAGAAGCATTTTTTGAAGGCGATAAAATAAATTTGTATGAATAACTAAAATGTTTTGTAATATTGATCATTTCCCGGTACTTTCTTGACAGAGTCGAAAGTGTTTAAGTGTTCGAAAAACTTTTGCATAAAACTTAAGCCGTGAGTAAGAGGCGGACAAAATGTTGAAATTGAAATAAAATTCAAAATATTTGAATTGACATAAACTTGCGTGGGTACTTATGTGTGTGGAAACGACAGAAGCTAGGTGCAAGGTTCCAGTTGGTCGTTTCCTATGAAGAAGAGCCGGCAAAGTAACGCCACGGTTACTCTTTTAAAATTAATTGTCTTTTACAATACTTTCAAATTACAGGTACGGAGGACAGTCAACAACAGGCCTATCAACAAGTATCGTCATCAAGTAAGATCACATAAACAATACAGATGTCATCTAACTATTTGAAATTATTGAACAGTTGTTTTTTTTTCATTCCTTTTTTCAAAAAGTATCGGGAAGGGAAAAAGCAACCGAATCAAATAACAAGGTCTCTCGACACCTAAGTATTTTTTTACAATTTCTCCAATTCCGGGCCAGTGAGTGCAGGTCGCGCGGCTGCCGGCAGCCTAACGTCCACTAACGATTACACGCCGAAGTAAACGCTACTTTTAAATTGGATTCCGGCAACTAGGGCCTTTTGTTCAACACCACAAAGGAGCGTTTGAAGCCGAATTATTGCTTCGCGCTGGCCGGCTCCTGCCTCCGCATTGCAACCGTGTCAAGTTGTGATTAAAGCACGAATAATACGAATGCCTCAGAACAGCTACCTCCATGAAGTTGGGCTGAAAGGCTTTGTTTTTTACCCGACTACGGTGAAGCAAAAACGGGAGGGTTATGATTTTGGTATGTTTGTATAGCTGTTCCCACATAACTTCTGAATATGACAAATGACGTATTGATGGAAGCGTCTTGATCGCCCACTGGTTATAGCTTAAATTAAGTCACATTACATTGAATATGGCACCCTCTAGAGGACGAAGTCATGAACAAACAAAAAAATGGTATCTAATTGAAAGAACTTAATCAGCATATTTCAAATATATAGATTGTTATATAACCACAAAATAATTTAAATAAAAAGGAAGTTCAAAAACTATAACCCGACTCTGAAAAATCACGCTCTAAAAAGTATGAAACAAGAAAATATTTCAGACAGAAATAAAGACAAATGGCCAGGGTATAGCCGTGCTCGCATGGCATTATGATTTTGTAGGTGTTCCTGGTACCCTCATGGTATAAGGGCTTTACCCTGCCATTGTTGTATCTGTCTTGATTTGTCTTAAATATTCTCTTGTTTCGTACTTTGAGGAGCGTGATTTTTCTGTGGTCAAGTTTTAGTTTCAGAACAACTTTTTTTTTACATTTTATTCTGTTGCTGTGCCCGTGGCCAATGCTATGGTTTTAATTGCCACGGTTGGCAAACTATCAAACCACTACTTATGTTTCCCAAAGTCCAGTTTTATGATAAACTCGCGATGTTAATAATTAAATTTATTTCGAAAGATCACGAAGATAAACTCTCAAAACGCGTACAATCGCAAGTTCTCTGAATCTTAGAGCGTAAAATTCTCGTTAATGACACAATATTAACAATTAAATCCTTAAAGCGCAGTAAAGCGTACATAAACGCCGGACCAATATCGGAACGGCGTTAAACAGACAATAAAGAAGGTCATTTAATAAAGCGACGGAGCGCACCGACATCGTCCGGCACGGGGCGACACCGGACGGCAACACCGTCGCTGTAAAATGCGCTTAAATTTATTATTATTGCGGTTTATGAAAGATTTAAGTTGTGACTAGCGACCGGCGGCCGGCGACCAGCGGCGTCGGAAACACGGCCATGTTGCTAATATTAACGACCGGCGATGACCATAGCTTCGTCATTTATTTGCCTTGAGATCATGGGAATGGATGGTTCGAGCTTATTTTTCAGAAATTAAGACGTAATTGTAAAGTAGTTAAGCTTTAAATGTCCCGAAAGAGTTTTATCAAGCTAAATACAGGATGTCCCATAAGTCAAAGTCAAGCCAGAGTCGGCTGATAGGTCGGGGTCATAATAGTTAACAGTTTTTTTTTTAATATAAAAAGTAAAAATTTGTAGCAACAGGAGTTAAAAGACAGGCAGTAGATTTTCTCTATTTTTTTATATAAATGCCCATAATTTTTTGAATACAAAGTAATTTTTTTAATTTTCTGTAAACTATTATGATTTGGAACCATTATCCGATTCCGGCTTGACGTCGACTTACGGAACACTGTATAATAAATAATCATTGTACATTTACGCCTAACTTTATACTATTATAAAGTTAGGCGTAAATGTACATTGTGATACAAGTGTGCTCTCTTGGTCAATAGCCCCGAGTCGGTTTTATTCGCGCGAGCCGTAGGCGAGCGCAATAAGGGAGCCGAGTGGGTAATGATTAATGCACACGCGTGTCACACAACGTTTTTCAACACACTTGCGAGGAAAAAAACAGACTCGTATTGTTATTATCTTTAATTATTGAAACAATTAGTGAAAGTACATTTCTCAAAATGATACCGAACAGCTTTTGTTGGCATTTTTGCCGTTTGTGTTATGGTATTGGCTTTATTAATAATATCGTTGTTTTCATTTTCTTGGATATGTGTCGGAGATGATAAAAATATAAAAACTCTTTACGGAGATGAAAGAAAAAAAAAACAGTTAAATATAAAACACGTGTGCGGTAATGTAAAGTAAAAAGCACGCGTGTTCAATACACTGCATTATGGACCTGAAAGCGGTGTTATAAGAGCCACTTTATGAGCAACTGTGTTGAAAAGAACCCCAAATTTTTTCCCGAAATTAGGTATATCAGTACCTACAGCTGACTGTACTATTACAAACAAAAATGCGACATTCGTGAATAGATTCAACATTTTTGCATTTAAATACATATTGTGCACTATTCTGCCACGTTGGTCTAGTGGTCGCAAGAGCTACTGAGCTGAGCATGAGGTCCTGGGTTCGATTCCCAGGTCGGGCAAAGTGTTATTGGGTGTTTCTATCTATAATTTCACAGTAGCAGCCCGGAGTCCGGATTTGTGCCCGGTTGATGGCAATAGCCCCGACCCCTATTGACATGAGACTTAAGCATAACTGGCGAAATGTGGGTGTCCTATAGCTACACCTCTTCCTAACCCTTCTGGGATTACAGGCGTGATGTTATGTATGTGTGCACTATTGATCTCAATGAGTGCTTGCGAGGGCAGCTCGTGTCGCGCCCCCGCTCCCCGCGCCAACTATTATCATAAGCTGATGAGATGCGTTCATTATGTGCCGCCTCTCCCCCGCGCCTGCTCGATACGTGCACACGTTTGGGGAGAAACTCACAAGAATCGCACGTTTTAGGGATTTGATTAACAAATGTGATTTTCGCAAATATGGGAATAGATAATGCTTTTGTGTTTGGGCACACGTTACTTTAGTATTGATTTCAACTACGTTCGAGCTAGAATTCGGGCATGTGTAGGGTTTAGTGTATAATGTAAACTATTTTCAATCGGCGCAAGAAATACGTCATAAAAATTATACTTCACTTGCATACAATTTACAGGATTATCAACATCTATTTTTAGCTGTCCATGTTGTTGTTATGTACTCAGATTATCTAAGGTAGAAATTAATAGGATGCGAAGCGAAAACGAATCACAATATGCCAAAAACCTTTAAAGCTGACCAAAAATGGACTAAAAAAACTACAAACAAATGAAGTCTACTCCAATGTTAATAAACCTAATTATTCGATTTCTCAAGAAGCGATAGTACGTAATTGCGTGCTATCACTTATGCATGAGTTTAAATATCTACGAGCTTCGTGTTGGTGTTACCGAGCCCACTACATGCGCATACGGTGTCAATCAAACTCCAACAGCTACTTATTAGTGAAACCGCGTGTAACACTTCATTGCAAATTATCAAGATAGTACCAACTTAACCTTTCAATTCGAAAAAGCTAATAAACTTAATAAAGCGTTGTGGTGTGTGTAAAGTGACCGAAACGTAATAAATGAACCCTAAGCCGTTGAACAAAAGTTGGAAACCAATTGACATCTCAATCTGTCTCACATTGCTCATATGGAGATAAACAAAGCATCTTTGGTACTACGTTCGTACGACCGTACCTCACAGTACATCCCCCGACACACGACCCCGCGGCCCGGCCCGCCTCCGGCTAGTAATTAAGCCTCTCGCGACACTTAACAGCTCGTTACGGTAGGTCCGGCCTGTGCTTGTGCGTTTATGCATTTGTGCGTCAGTGCTTGTGTGCCTGCACGGCCACTCCATGTAAATGTCCTTATCAAAAAAGCGTACTATAAGATTAAAGACTACGTCGAAGACAAGAAAGTTTGGCAATAATTCCTTCTGCACATGTGGCTTCCCTGGTACCTCATAAATGGCATCACTATGTAAATTGCTAATAACTGCTCCCAAATAATGGTGTTTAATTTTTATTTTTTATAATTAGATATGGACTTTTACATATCTCTGACATAACTCTTTCATTATTTGACATTATATACCTACAATTTTTAATTAGGTTTTGATTTTACTTTATTAGATTATTTTATATTTTGTAAATGTGAGAACGTCGTAGGCCCTGTAGATTATAAATTTATAGACAATTGTCTATTTGTTTATCATATGGTACTTGTTGACAGGCCTACACTGTCCTCCCATACCTCTTAACACTGTAATTGGAAAACATTGTAAAAGACATATTTTTAAAAGAGTAACCATGGAGTTTCTTGCCGGCTCTTCTCCATGGGAAACGACCAATTGGAACCGTGCACCTAGAATCTGACGTTTCATAAGTGCCCATGTAGGTCTATGTGAAATAAAATATTTTGATTTTGATTTGATTTTGATTTTTGAAATTTCAAAAGGTTGCTTTGCTCTAGTGCCGCGTCAAGAGCTCATTGAATCGATGCGATCATCATTTTGAAGTTCATTCAGTTGTTATAAGAGGACGAAGTTCTTTGAGATCGATTCTGGGTCGGTAATCGATTTATGGGTAAGTCTTTATTATTTATTTGGATGTGAACTATTCATAACTAAATAAAATTAATATGAAATTCAACCAAAGATTAATTTACAACATTGCATACCATTAATTTATTAGGTTTAAAAGTATCAACATATCGCTGGAAAAAACATTTGTAACTCATTTTCACGGTAAACAGATGGAGGGAAATAGTTGCAGGCAGTCCAGTAACTACCACAGTTAGCGTATCATAGGGAACTATCTACGAATTGAATAATATTTGGGCAGCGCTCACCGACACTTGCGATAACATCAGTACCAAAATACTTTCACACAAATACTTCCTTGGAAGTGTAACAAAAACAACATTCATATGAGATCCGAAATATTCTGTGCTAGACGTTAATATAGCATTTACAAATATAAAGATAAACGAACTGTTACAGTCAATCGTTGCATCATAGAGTTCAAACACTTGTCAACCAGCATAGGTCCCAAAATTAATTCTAAGATGTCACAAGTGTGCGGTTTCATCTTTATCACAAACTTCAATCACGTAGTTACCAAAGTAAGGATCAGTGAATCAATTTAGGTGGCAGGTAGGGGACGGTGGGGCCAGGGGGGCCAGGGTGGGCCATAATGAGGCAGGAGGATTAGCCTCCAGCGAGGAAATTAACTTGAGACTGGATGGCTTCCAGCCCGGGGACCCTATTTTAGAGGCTGACAATCGCCGGCGCCATTACCGCGCCAATTAAGGCAGGTATTCGATTGGCTCCGTTCAACTGATTGAAAATATTTCGTGTAGCGGGCGGGAGCCGAGTTTATTGCATTCTGAGATTTAGGATTTGCACTAGCTTCATTTTGACAAAATACTAGACGAGTTCGTAGTGTTGAGTTGGTTGGGGTGAAATGTTAAGGATTAGTTCCGAATTTCCGTTACGATGGAAGAACCTCTCTATTATTTTTCTTAAATTCATCAAAATCATATTTCGTTATTTTTTGGGGTAATGAATGGGTTTAACTCTGACATCAGTAGTTTATTGACCAACTAGAAAAACTTATGTTTTACTTGGTGTTTGTGTCCGGCGTTACCCGCGGTACATTTCATCCGACTTTCGTGGTGGATTTTCCAAAAAATAATAATCATACAATCCCTTTCCTGACAATTACAAATACAACAAAAAAAATATTATCCAAATAGGTGCAGCCGCTATGAAGTTAATGCGCGGACTAACTTTTGTGGTGATTTAAATAGATACTTATAGATTATTCATAACCTCTACCTCGAATTTTACCACCATTGATTCAACGTCCATAAATAACATCAATGTCAGTAAGCCCACTGTCCAGCGCCATGAATATTAGAGTCAGTTCCATGTTTGCTCCTTATGTAGCACCTATATTTGATAATTCAATGAAGCATACTAAATAATAAACCATCGCAAGCGTTCGTATGTGGCAAAAATCTAAAAATGGACGTGTCCATTGTTAATTACATTAATTATGGGAGTATTTCTGAGAAATTTCACTTCGATTCGTTTTGCTACTTAATATTTATTTCGTTTTAATTAGAGTAGAGCAGTCATGCCACACAAAGGTCTCACAGACAGTCAAATAAAATGCTTAGCGCAAAAGTATAACGTAACTTAATGTATAATTAAGTGATGCGCAAATGCCAGTTTTACCGGTCTAGACTAATTCATTAATCCCAATGTGTTCATTTTATTGAACTTTAAGTGAATTCCTCTTACCGTATCGATACGATTCACATAAGTTAAAAAAAAAAAAACATTTTTGTACAACTTTGTGAAAACAACAAACAGCTGAACAAGGTAGGCAAGGAATTAATGTGTTGCAAAAACTGAAAAAAGTTTCCGGATTTAACAAAATAATCAATTTTAACCAGTTTTATTATTTTCGAAATATTATGTAGCAAAGCCGTCAAACTCTAGTTAAGTTATAGTCCTCATTTTAAACTTAGGTACAATGTAGCTTCGTTCCAAGGTTTGGTGTATTGCCAGTAAATAACTAAATAACCTCGTAAAATGAGGTAAACTAAAGTATCGCAACAAGAAAGCGGAACGGATGCAGTCATTAATAAATAAAAGTGGCATTTTTAATTGGTGTCTGAAGTCAATTAAACAATTATTACCGCCCCTACGGTAGCATGGCTCGCAGTCAGTTCTTTTTCAATGTCCAAGTTCTACGCGTTTTATTGCTTAAAGTAAACTTTTCGAGTGCTTTTAAATCGAATTGATAAATTTTTAAGTCAGACTGCTAGACAGTGGAGGGGCGATGCAACACTGTGTTGCTGAACGGAACGTTGTATTATTTGAATATAATCAATCATCATACTGTTGCACGGACGTTACTTATGTCTAGTACAATGAGCGTCGTCGGTCGTGGCGGGGGGGGGGGGGGGGGGCTGGGCGAGGGGGGGCGGGGCGGTGCAGTCCGTTACCATGGCGACCGCCCCCGTCTAATCAATTGCAGAAATATGTACGAGCTATTACCAGCGCAACGCGGCCTCCCCCTCCCCCCGCCGCACATTGTAAGCCGGCGCCGCGAGACTGACAGAATGCGCCGCCAGGGGTCACGTTATGTCGGCCGTTTTACACAGGATAGCGCGGCGACATTACACACACTTGGGAAGCGAAGAAAAGATGTATAGAGCACAAGTATCGACACTATTCCGTCTAACTAGACGACTGTAACATACGCGAGTGAGCTTTGATGCTAATATACAAAGCGGCTTAGCGCTTTATTTATTAGCACGAGTAAAATAAAATGTTACATGCAGCTTCATTCAGATTGCATTTCGATTAAGTTACTTAGTTAAATATCCTTTGTCTTCCGTGTCCAAGAAAGACAATTGAAACGAAAATAGAACGTCATTTATATGGTTGTAATAATGTTATTTAGCTCAATTGTACTCATTCATAAGTAATCCGAAGTTAGATCATGCTACGAACCATACCTGAACACTCGTGTGGTCGTAGCCCGTAGCACCGTCGGCCGCGCTACGCCGTAGAGGCCGTAGCCCGCTCCGCCCTGGAAAATTAATGACACTCCATAAATATCTGCTGACGTTTAATTACAATAATAACTGTTTCTTTCTCTTTGTCTGAATACTTGTGGTATTACACTTATTATTTTTTCTACAAAGTTATTAGAGGACTTTTAACAGTGTCAAAAACCAACTAATGAAATAATGGAATAGCGTAATAAACTATGGGATTATAAAGTTGTACTTTTTACTCGCTGTCATTTTGCGATGTTATCTGTCTGACTCCTTTGTGCAAAGCTTTTTTTTTGTTAAACTGTAAAATCCTAATATAACTTACCATTTTTAAACGACGAACTAAAGTGATAAAACACTGTATGACACAGTGGAATATCATATATTGTAAATGTATCTTATCCACTCAGTCATATAAAACAAGTATACATAACATTATCTTTCAATTCAAATCATGGTCATAAAATAGTAACACATAATTACCTCCAGTGTCTAAAGTTAGGAATGTCTTGAAACCTTCAACAATCTTGCCACCAACCTGTTGTTTTATCAAGTATTTGCCAAGTGTCCTTCTATGCCATTTTGTTAACAAACAATCTACTATGCGAGGACGATCACCTCCAATGACTCATTGAGGCCGTTTTGTTGTCCAGCCAAGAAGAATGTCAGATAGTAGGACCGTTATCACTCGACTCCTGAAAATATATAGAAAATAATACCTATAGTAATCATTTGGAATCTCAGTAATATAATTATATTCATTGGTAAACTATAGAATATTTTAAAACTGGTACCTGTAACTTCTTCACTTCATCTCTAACTATAACGCCAGAAATCGCTTCAAGGAACATGATGAGTGCGCGTTTCAATTTGCAATTTATTGAGTTGTACCTTTGGACAAAGAAAGTACAAATTCAAATTCAAACCATGGTCGATCACTTACAACAAACTGCGTTTAGGAGTTTACATATTGTGCTAAAGCCTTGGTGGTTAATTAAAAACTAATCCTAAACCCGTTGTGTACTTGGCAATTACTAATTAGTCACATCCATTACAATCATTCTTTTAGATGTTTCGATATTTTTGGTATCAAAAACTATTAGAGTTTATGAGACATCGACAGCTAACAACGAATGTGACTAGAATTAAAAATAACACCAAACCTCATGTTAATGCCCTCGGAGCAAAACAAAATGAGCGCAGAATACCCACAATTAACATAAATATGAGTGCATATGACAGCGAGAGGTCCGTCTCGGAGGGTCCCCTCCCCCCACCCCCGTCCCCCGTGTATAATTACACCACCCCGCTGCACTCCGTTCAACACATTTCTCATATTCCCCGGCGATTATTGACAATCGCCGCCACCTGCCGGTGAAGGCTGAGATTAACATCGTTTATTGGCGCACAATTAATCGTTTGTTTAATCTGCGGTCGGCGGACCAAGAAATTAATTATAGTAATTATATTTGTGGCGCTAGCGGAGCAGTCTCTAAGAGGCCAGCGAATCATTCTCTGACTACGAATCCAGTTGAAAGTGAGCAGTCATTACGCTAATTGCCCTAAAGTTATTTATCGATACGTTTATTATTCCAATAAACAGAGTTGCCCTGAGAATGCCGACACAAAAATTCATAGTTCACGAATCACGACCCTCCTCCCTTAAAAATAACTCTAAAAAGGCGAGTACACTCCATTATGTGATTTAAAAATGATATTCAAAATCGCTATTAGGGCCAAAACGAGCGTGGGCGCTATTCTATTACCGACCCTTGCTGGAATAAATTCCATCGAAGCGCAATAATAATAAAAAAATGTCGAGAGCTTGTCGCGTGCAAAAGACGTGCGGTCACGCGGTCCTCCCTGCAGCCCCCGCCGGGCGCCCTCAGCCCCCCCCCTCCCCCCTGCCTCGCCCCGCGTCCTCCTCCAGCTCGCACCCTCACAGCCACCCCCGCACGAATATAATATGCATTATGCGAAATCCGTAACTCTTATGTCGGGTCCGGAGAATACCTTAAACAGGCAGTATATCAATCGACAATCAACTTTACATCCTTGTGTCAGAGTTCAAAATCAGTTTGGCCGCGCAGCAGATATGACTTGTAAGCGACGATAGGTGGTGTGGTTTCCTTAGGGCGGGCAAGGCCTGCACTCTCCAGATAACGCTGGGTATTAATCATAGTATTATCGGCCGGTGGCGGCGTCTTTGTTATGACACCGCGTTATTGCAGTTTTTTCTCTATCTACCCTCGAGGAGCCGATAAACGACTCGAGAGTGAATTTTCCGGGACAGATGTTTTAGTAATCCAAGGAGAGATAGCGCGCATAACGTTAGAATAAAACACACTATTATGACAATGACGTCACTCGGTGGGGTCCCGCCCGGTCGCGCCGCGCTCACATTTATTAAGTCATAAAATCTAAAAACCTAATAAAATGGAACATGAATTGTATATTACCCATATTGTAAAGTTTTATTTTATTAACCAATGTAAAAGACGCTGCATTTGGACATAAATACTTATAGCATGACATTTGAATCATGATGAAATGAGAGGAACAAAGAGCTACACTTTCACAGTAACAGAAGAAAAAGTTAATACTAGACTCTGTTTTCTTTCTTAAAAAATGCCATTTCACACTGACATGAAAATTTTGAACCATTTAACGTCTACAATGGTCGGTTCCCATCACTCACTGGCTTCCAGTCAGTGGCTCTACTGAGATAGTGAACGTTATTCAGAGGAACTCTCAATAGGGCACAAGATGACTGGCTCAATTGGAGCTTAAATATCAAGGGACAGGACGAAGGGACGCAACAATTTGTGTATGATTAATGACTGCGTCAGTCGGGGCCAGAAATCTGGAAGGCTCGCGGGACCGCTTCAAACTATAAAAGTTTTGACGCACGCCGCACCAGGAAAAGGTTTCCGCAACGATCGTTATCAAACCACCGCGAATATTCGATTTTGAATAGCGGATGAAAGATTTATTGTTCTCGGGGTGAAGAGTTGAGAATGCACATCGATTCCATCTTTGCCTAGATCAGTTCTCACTTCTGCTAGTACGTAGTATAGGTACCCACTTGAATAGAAGTGTACAACTTAGTTTCAGATTTCTGAGGGGCAACTCCCGTATTTTATAGAACTGTCAATAACACAATCAATTTACATACATTTTTGACATTGATTGTCGCTGAGATGAGTTGCGACTTGAGTTTGAAAGTTTTATAAGTACGATGATTGTATTGGCCTTCTGAGCAGAAGCCTATATAGAAAGGTATCATCAATGATTAGATTTTCCAATACCTGAATGTAAGTATACCTACATAACTCTGTAATCGATGGAAATTCTTAAATTGAAACAGCCCGAACATAAAATAATGGCTCACACATGCAATCATTTCCCAATTCGCACACTCACGCACTCATATCTAGTGTATATGGGAGTGTGTGTGTCTGCAGTAGGATCATTTTTCACGTTTCATGAAGCGGCGGGCGTGGGGTAGTGGATTAAAATACATTTCGCTAGTCGTTGGTGATGGATGGCCTCTCGGAGGGAAAGGGTTGCTACCCTAGCTCCCGCTCCCCTTCACTCCCTCCTCCGGCTGCCGTTATAAACGAGCACAGTAGCAAGTTGGTATGTATATGAGTGAAATTTTATGGCTCTGTTTTGTTGTGGCGGAAAGAGTTTCTTTAGCGGTTGATGATGACCATTGATCAGTTTGTTCTGATTGATGTAAGAAAAAATAATAATGTGTCAAACTATCGGCAGCTTCCAACACAAAACAAAGCCGTTGACGAGATAGATATGATTGATGTGTAAGTATTGATAGACCAGCTCGTAAACAAAGCCATATCGCAACCAAGCCAACACATTCCGCCAGCCAATAAGGAAAACGTATCAAAGTTAAACCCAATTGCGTAACAAAATGTATCCGCTTACTAACGTTAAAATGTCATGTCTTTCCCGAAATCAACACTGTAACGCGAAACGTCTGTGAAAATAATTTAAGGCAAATATAGCAAAGTGAACGCAAATACGAGAAAACGGGAATATTTACGTTGTATCATGTTTTGGGGAAAAAACGTCGGGTGATGCTTCCGATGTTTGTCAAGCGTAAGGCGGGCCACCAGACACACCCGGCGGGAGAAACGCAGCGTTTTTTTAGTTCGAAGATTTATCCTTGCCTCAACATCTGTCGAAAGCTAAACCAAAAATCGCACAGGATTTCAATAATGGAATTATTTCATTCGTTACTTTACAGGTTAAATTAAAATCAAATAATATTTTAGATTACCTATTTCCATTGAGTTTTTCATTGCCTCTCTAAAAGCTCACCCGAGTTAGTTCGTTGTAGTGCGTGTGCGTCGCTCGAAGCTGGCGCTTTGCGCGGTGCGGCGAGCCTGAGCGGTCGCGCCGGATATTTCATTTCCTACATTAACCGCGCTTAATGCGCCCATATCGCCGATAGTACCGTTAATGGAAACAATTATCCAATATTTACACGATCTTCTTGCGCAAATATTTTGTTTGGAAGGTTGGTAATCGTTTTGTGACGGCTGTTTAACCTGGAAATTGGTGTTAGCACAACTTTTATTTATTATTCTAATTTGTTAGCAACAAATTGCTGATTAATGCCAAATAGCTTTTACAACCGTACAAAAGTGGCCTGTCTTATGATGTTCCGGCAGTATCGCACTTGACAAATCTAGGTTGGTACTCTCTTGACGGTGAATCAATAAAATATTAATTGTTCATAAAACTGAGCATTTCGTATGTAATGAACCTAAAAAGCATCATTACACCCTACGTGAGTGTCATACTTTTGCGAGCTGTTCCGTCTACACAGTAAAAGGTAGGTAGATGCTGGCTTGATAATGTTGCAATTGCACACATACATCATGTCGTTTCTTCACGTACTTGCTAGCAGCAGTACCCAGGCACCCTGCACATAGATCACAGTACACAAAGGCACGGCATGCGTCACGGCAACGCGACACCGCTACACGTCGCACATTAGCTGATTGTCCGCCAACACCTCACATATTTGCGCACACGCCTTCTTCCGAGCTTTCACGTAAACTACTCACTTTTATGGCGATTAATTTTATCGCAACTAAGTAATGGTGTACTCATTTCCTTGTACAAATATTTTTACCAACAGAATTACCTATGAACACAATACCTTCAATTGGCTTTCATGATATTATTCAGGCAGGTTATTAGGTATTTGGACACTGAAACACTTATTCTTATATTTGTACTCTGTTGCCATTTGCCACGTCTTGATTCAATCAGTAGGTATGTACCTATTTATAGCAGCTTCTTAATTAATCCACTATCAACACAACAACAAACACACCTAATCTGAACTAATTCATTGTCGAAATACATACACCTTTGAATTCCTTTCGGAGCTCTTGCCAAAATCTAAAACTCACTTACAACAAAGGACGCGTGTTTCATAAATCACCGGAGATAACAATAACCAGCACCAGGTGTGCGCTCGACACGTGATTTTAATACTTTATTTTATAACACTCCAAAAATAGTGTAGGAGCAAAAAAACGTGTCAAATGCTAACGTCGCGTGGCACCAACTAACGCAGGATGCTAAAAAACAGCTGCAACCAAAAAGGGTTGCGGAAGGGTTACAACCCCTCATGGTGAAAACAACCATTATTTTTTAGCAACACGTGCCTGTCAAATCGAGACATCGTAAGAACCCTTTGTATGCAAAGCGCCAATAAAAAGCCCCGGCGCGTGCATGCGCGTTCTGATTTTAAACTGATTTGAATATAGAGCATTTACATAGCCGGTGGGGAGGGCTCTCATTGGCCGGTGATTTGCGTACGGTCTTGCGCAATGCGAACCAACGCAGGTTTTTTAAAGTGTCATTTTTAGGAGCATGGCATTTGATTCGCTGTCGCGATATGATGCCTTGTCGTACATAATGATAGGTATGTAGGTTAGTTTACATATTGTCTCGTTGGGTGCCATTGTGTGCACATTTTGTAAGGGTTATAAATATAAAATAAATGATGATAGGATTAGGAGGGGACTTTAGTCAATGTTTTGCATAGCGATCTTCTTGTTGAAGGTTGTAAACCATTGTATAAATCAGTTCTAAGATTTTACCGTACCTAATCTCGGTACCCGAGATTAAATTTACTCTCTTTGAGACATTGAGCTTTACCATTTTAATTTCTTGAAAAAATAGTTTTAACAATCCTCACTAACAATAGAACTTCTAATAGGTAGGTAAGTACATCTACCGGCTACTCGTATAAATGGACAATTTCCATTGGAGCTACGTGAGGTACTACGTAACAAACGCTGGCCCTGGGCAAACATCACAACTTCATGTAGCAGGACTATGACACTCATTAGAGGGGACAGCGCCCTTTGTAGCACAATCAGGGCCCGCCAGGGGGCGCCATTATCGAATTGTTTAAAATAACGAGGGACCAGTCGTTTGTGTTGCCAGTTAGTCGTGCGCGTACATATATTACGATACGACATTTTAATGTTTATCTCAGAGAAATAGAAAAACGTCGGATCTTTTGGAGAGAAACCCATAGAATAAGAGGAACTTCAGCTGAATGATGTAGAAGCCAATGAGAAAACGAATTATATACGGAATTACAACTTACAAGATCGGAAGAAAGGCGAAGACTGCACAAAGAAAATGAACACAGAGTCTCAGACGAAGAGAGAATTAGGGAGGTAAGTACGTAACCTTTACCTTTATATACAGAAGAAACCATCTAGTTAACATACTCGTAGGTACTTTACGAAGCTGAAAGGGGAGCCCTTGAACCTAGTCCAACCAAACTATCCCTTTTTGTATACCAAAAACAAAACAAAACCCCTCTACGACACAATAGCTGCCCACTTAAAGTCCAATTAAATTCCGAATCAGAGTTCTAAGGATCCAGTGCAGCGGTGGACAGGTGAACATGAGCCTACACACAGAATGAACAAAATAGTTCCAACATAAAGCAGCCCTCCACACACATCGTTACGGCCTGTTTACACGGCCCAAAGATCACAAAAAACGGGCCATTTGGTAATTAAATTGTGCCCCGAGGCAAGGTACCGCAAACTTAAAGAGCAAACAGCGCCCGCTCCTATAAAATGTTGCTACTCTATCAAATTGCTCGTCAGTTGTGTCCCAAATTGTTGATTTAGCTAGATGGCTATTGTTACAGTTATACGTGAATTTTTGTATGTTTAATGTGATATTATTGTTTTTTGTCATCGGAGAAACTATTTTCCTCAGATGCTTTGGTACAGAACCAATTCTCTTCTAATTTTAGAAACTGGCAATGTCATCAATTATTGATTTTAGTTTTAGTATAAAACACAAGTTTATAATAGTAGGTAGTATATTTACCATCCATTCGCAATTTTTAAGAGAAAGTTATTCGAAAGTCGTAACAAAAGCCATACATTTTTGTAAAGACGTCGCGTCCAACAAGAATCGCGAGTAAAATTTGAGTGTAAACAGAATTCCCGGTATTGTGAGCCGTCCAGACAGGGGTGCGCACAATGGCAGGGGGACAGACTGACAGGCGTATTTGTTGTCACATCGCACATGGAACTAAACACACCGTTTTGCAATTCATAGAAACAGTTAGTTGGCATTCTCTAAATCATGTCAAAAACCTTTCTTGTTAATAATAAAAGGTTAGGAATAAAGGCCAAGCTAGCTAGCTTACTAATTAACTAGCAGTAGGTAGAGCTACTTATTTTTCACTCGTAATAAACCAGATTTTTTACCTTTTGTTAAAACATTTATCCATTCCCACAGCCAACAGCATAGAAGCCACAAAAGGTGGCTCTCTTGCCCACATTGTGCACATTACACGGGTCAGAAACTCTCAATAGGAATAATTTAGAAACGTGATAACAGGTGCATAAGAACAGTCAGTTAATTTATTAAAGAAGATGGTGTGTGAACCGAACTTTATTTTAAAATCCCCTATTTGCTTTCGATACATCAAACGTAAAGGTCAATGTTATATCCATTTATTTGAACAGATGGCCTAAATAGGCGATTGGAATTTACTTTTTGCAACCCTTTGTACGGGTAGTTCCGAACTATTATAAAATGTTGACTGACAACAACCGAAACTAAAGAGATATAATTAGGTATTCGACAAAGTTAATGAGATAAAACTATTTACTTAATTCGAATTTTAATTTGCTCTAAATACATGTTTCAAGTGCAACGGTAGTTAGCAATATAATTATATCTTCTTTAAAAATCATCACAAGAGCGACTGCAAGAACATCGTTTATTAATAGTTATCAAGTAAATTATGTGCATGCTTTCTTTGTCCTTGAACTCAGAAGGTTGCAGTTCACAAGCTGCCACTCGAACGTCCTCAACTTTAAGGTTCATTATCGCTCATAAAACTAGAGTACAGTTAGCTGGGTATTATCATTAATTAGGAGAAAGTAGTTGGTAGGCAATGGAGTGTTCAGCCCAAGCAAAAAATAGTGTAAAGGTAAAATGTTTTCATTGTTAGCACGTAAAGGGCACTGAGCTTGTGAGACTGACAAGCTTGTCACTCTGCGACTTTCTTCTGACCGTATAATTTATTAAGTGCTGAGGACTAATTTCAGCACAAAGACCATATTACTTTAAGCGTGCGTTCTGTAGAACATTTTAATGTTTAGGTGGTCATTAAATTGCAAATAATTCTGAAAGCATTCTTCGCTGTTTGATCAACGCTCGCGTGTGGGAGCGCGTCTCTGTACACCGACTGACAGCTTTCACGCTCGGCCACGCCTGCTCCGACGCCTTCAGCCATTTTACACCAATAACTATCAAACACTATGAATTAAAACACGAGTGCATTTTCGCATTATCTATTCATACTGCAGTTTAATCAGAATTCATTGAATGGAACGCCTGCAACCCACGCACAAAGCATCTCGTACCTAGGTAGGTACCTATACCTACATAGGTACATTACACACGTAAAATTATTGTAGTTGTTGAACTCTTGAATTTAGTTCGTAGTATTTATAAGATTTATGTACCTATTAACTCGACCACCTAAACTGCAACTTGTGAATTATTTAACAACGTTACAAAAAATACGAATAAAACTATTGATTATACAAATCATTTGTTTTCATGATTAAACATTGTTAACTAGTAATTAATGAAAAGATCACAATCGGACGTCTAATTAGATATAGCGGTGGTGTTTTTCCCTGCGAGGAGGTCGTTTCAATTACAACAGACGTTCTAATTAAAAGTTTTTATTTACGAATATTTCCTTTTCCAACAAATTCTTTAAGATCCTTGTTGTTAACATTCCGTTTCTTTAGAACTGTTCGAGAAACACTAATTAGCTAAAAATAATAATTCCAACTCCGCCATAACTAATTTGCAATCCGGATAGCATGTCAATTCTAGCTAAATCCTGGAAAAAAATCTACGTTACCGTCAGATGTGTTTCTGCAAAATCTAAATTATGCTAAATTTAATTCTGCATAAACTGAACATGAAACGTTCCCGAAGCAGGGAGCTGCCGCCATCTACCGGCCATTCTCGTCTTGTGATCGCGCCGCATATCACAATCACTTGAAAAATTTGCCTTTGCGATCAATTTGCGCCCATTACCAGCAGGTCAGAGTTCGACGCCTGACGATCCTAATATGTACACTTTTAAACTTCACCTATCAGTCCGAAACCAGCCTTGTTCCAGAGTCCGTAAGATTGATAATGCAGATTGTTGGTCAGTACTCACATTAATAAAAGTCAAGTACAAGCTACAGAAATATGAATTTTATAGGCAAGCAGTTAAGGCTGAAAACACTTCAGAGTCGGTGTTTTCTTTGATGGTAGTGATACGAGGCGAATTCGGCGGCGCCTCAGCATAAGTATGCTAATTCAGGCAATTGGGAGCTCGCTCGGTCGGCGGCATACTGATGATGTTAGAGGATAAGACAGCCTCGACCTGCGCCGCGCTGGGAGGGTCACACGCGACGGTTTAGGCGCTCAATGCCATGATTCAATTGTATCCGTTTATGTGCCTGACCATTTGTTGATTAGCTATGACGACACATTGCTTTTAACAAGATATATATAGATATATATAGTCATGCATCAGATACATAAGATTCGCGCATTCGTTTTAATTGGGAAGTGCAATAAAATATCGTTTTATGAAAGAGTTTCAATTACCTTTATAGATTCCATGACTTGACGTGATCGTAGGAGGCTACGATAAAAAAAAAACACGTGGCTGAATTTATAGACCGTTCTGGTCTATAAATGCATGTGTTATTCATAAGCCTTTACCTATAGACATGCTGCTGGTTGTGGGGTTCATCGGCTCATGAAGTCATCGATTCAAAATGTTTATTGAATATCGATGTGAGCCGTGCCATTTACTCAGTCATTATATCTACTTCAAGTAATCCCTATAATCTGCAGTCTTTAAACACCTTTTAACTCAAACTCAAACTCAAATCATTTATTTCAATTAAACCATTTACAGGCACTTTTGAATTGTCAAGGAGTCGGTCAGTCAGAAATATGAAGCTAGTTGCCCATTCCAAAGCGTAGTAGGTACCTATGGAGAAGAACGGGCAAGAAACTCCATGGACACTCTTTTAAATAATAATGTTTTTACATATATTTTAGTTACATCGATTAATGTTGACAATATAAGTGAGAACGATGTACAAAAAACCGTACACGTTAAAAGCGTCCAGAGTGCATCAAAACATAATTAAAAACAATCCAGCTAATTAATTATTAAAATAAGCCGTGGCAGCTAAGAGATGACCAGTCCCAACTGACGGCGCCCGTTCACAAACATGACGCATGAATCAGCACCATTCAGCTCAACCATTTTGAAGGGAGCTAAATGATCCGACACACGCGCCACCGTCAGCGAGACATTTGAGTGAGCATGACATACTATCAGCCGCCAAGGCACATTCAAGTCAATCTATGACATTACCCGGTAAATGGTAGCTCTATAGTACAAAGTACTCACATCTGTGCAATGCATCTATATAATAAAAAGGAGATTCGAGTTTATATAATGCAAATAAATTCTTACTATCTTCAGCAGCTTCAACAGTGATTCGAATGTCAATTAATTAGTTGTGGTGTGGAGCAGGACCGGCATTTAGCCAGGCATTTTTATCAGTTATGTAATCCTCCAACCTATAATATGCCTGCCTGAATAGTGTGCGTTTGACAAAGGATTTGAATTTTGTCTCATTCAGTTGAAGTATGTGGGGAGGTATTTTATTATAACATTTTAGACAGTACCCCATGAAAGATGAGTCTACTTTAGCCAGTCTGAAACCTGGTTGAACTAATAGGTCCCGATTTCTAGTACTATAATTATGTCTTTCACCTCTTTTACTGTAAAGATGTAAATTTTTTCTTACGTACATGATGTTTTCATAGATGTATTGACAAGGTACAGTCATGATGTTAATATCCTTAAACAATTCCCTTAGAGAATCGCGCCTGCGGAGATTATATATGGCTCTGATGGCTCTTTTCTGCAGAATAAAAATAGACTCGATGTCTGCAGCCCGTCCCCAAAGTAAAATACCGTAAGACATGATACTATGAAAGTAACTAAAATAGACCAGCCTCGCGGTATCTACATCAGTAAATTGACGGATTTTTCTGACAGCGTAAGCTGCTGAACTTAGCCGTCCTGCTAGAGATGTTAAATGAGGATCCCATTGTAGCCTTGAGTCGAGCATGATCCCCAAGAAAACCGTTTTATCGACGCCCACATGTTGAAATTGGCGCACTGGTAAGTCGTATTTAAAAATCAAACTTTCATTATCTTTATTCACATAAGTCGGCCAGTATTTACCTATTAACATTACTTGACTGAATCGTGTAGTATTCATAATGGCAGCCGATAATTTTTATGACAGTAATTTTCTCTTTGATGCCTGTTTTCCAAGTTCATAAACCATTGTGATAATTGTGACGTTAAGATAGATGGCGAAGATTACCAGAGTTGATGCAACCTCGTTACCGTGTTCCTTGTTTAGAATGTTTAAGTCTCGGCAATCGCTTTGAGTTGCTTATAAAGTGGGATGCAATGAGAAAGACTTCTTGGAATTACTCTATATGCATTAAGTATTGAGCCACGTCAAGTTGCATGCTTGTAGAGTCCCAACTAGGACTCGTAACGTAAGGACTTCGAACGAGTCCATTGATTTTTATAACGTAAACGTTGCAATCCCGTAAATCAAATCTTATGTCATTTGTTCACTTCTAGCTGAGAATCAGCACTTTTTGAATGCCAAAGTAAAAGTTCATGGATATCCAAAGTGGGCAACAATGGACTATCAATGTCTTCTAGAGAGAAAGAATCTATCAAATATTGTCAAAGGCTCAGAAATATACTCGGCTAACGAGCCAAAACTTTCGCATGCTAAAATTACCCTAAACATTCATCCCGCTTGACCAAGATCAATAGAATTCCTAAGTGGTGCATCCCTTTTTTGTCACAGCCATCATCTAAACTAGTCGAACCGCTCCAAATCGGAATGCTGCTACTGTTTTGTTGCGTTCTGTCTTTGTACCGTTAAATTTGAATTCGTGAGGCGACCGTGCGCGCGCGCGGGGCAATCTGCGCCGGCCGGTATGCGCATGCGCGTTGTCGCCGACTGATGGATGACAGGTGACGTCGGCGCCGCAAAAGCGCAGGGCCGGCTCAAATAAATATAAGTAATCTAGAAACAGACCAGGAATGTTATATGACTTTAATTAGTCTACTTCAGAGAAGTATTGCGACAGTTTATGGGTGATCTCAAATTATCTGTTATAGGATATAATTTGTTGATTTCAAAAAAATATTGTGTGTCATAATAGATTAGTCACACATACTGCATTTTATCCCGTAGGCGATACAAGCAGCATACTTATTGCTAGTTTAAAATAAACGTTTTCTCACCACAAAACTCGGCGCCTATTCTAATTTGAACACCTAATAATTGCATTAATCAACTGTTTCTATAGCAAGTGTAGCGGAAACGATAACCTAAAACTACGACGTTTCCTAGAATCGTGCGGTAGCCCTATCTGTTCGGAAATCATTAGACATTCGCGGGCTGGCCGGCCGGGTCTCGTCAGATCTTGCGGTGCTCACAAAGCTGCCGCCCGCAGCCACCGCATCTTACACACCGCCACATTTAGCGTAATACCGAGTGTAGCGTAATACGCCGATACCAAATGATAAATCATTAGTATGGTAAGCATTACATGATATAATAAATTGTAACATTACAGAAGCCCTTTAAAATGTCTAGGCACGTAGCGCAGTTAGACAAAAAAAAACTAAAATACACTTTTCTTCAGAAACCAACCCAGAAACGTTACAATAAATAAACTAAATCCTTATATTGCATACCGAATTAAATTTCTGAAAAGGACAACCTTTGAAGGACGCGTGGCATTGTAGATTGTAGCATTGCATGTTCTACCTACGATAAAATATAAATGCTACAAAATAAATAAACTCAAGACCGGTGTTTCCGAAATCAAAACAGCTTTGGAGTAGGTACCTAGGTCATCATCTGCCTGGCTTTTTCCCAAATGGATACAAACTCAAAAGTTAATTTCAGACACCAGTTCTACATGGTCCCCAAATGATATGACCAAAATTATTTCTGGATTGTTATAAACTCATTCCGTCTTATTCCAAAACACGATCTAAATTTAGTACGAGGATTATTGCTAGGTTTAAACCAATACTAAATAAAACGTTATTATAAAATGAAGTTTATCACTAGTTCATGAACTATCTATGGTACTAAAGTTAAACCCCCGAGACCCCTAGTTTAACTATGGATCTAATTTCGGTACTAATTTATTTGAGGTTAGCGTTGATGATTTTTGTGTGTTTATATTAAAAAATGGATATCACTGGGATTGACTTGACGAATTTGGAAGATTTAGATACGCTGGAGATGTCTCGGCGATCTTACAGACATCGTCATCGTGTAAATCCCTTTGAATTGAGTGACGAAGATTTTAGATATAAGTATAGGTTAACAAGACGTTTTGGAGAAAAAATTGTGCATGTTCGACGTGAGGATTTATCCCACGACTCTCGAGGATGCCCATTGAGTCCTGAAGTACAATGTAGATTGGTGTCTGACATGGTCTTTTGAGGAAAGAACCACACAGATTGAGTGGACCTGTCCAGTCGGTGCACGCATTTGTTAGTAATCATGCAGCTCAAGTCAGAACTTAAAGAGCTCAACGATTCGACTAACAACACCAAAAAAAGGACATTTCGGTTGGCCGCATAAATTACTCAAACTGCCAGACCATGACTAAAAGTAACTGATAAAAAACAAAAGCATAAAAACCCACATTGTCTTCACAATCACAATTATTAAAATAATATGATACTTTACAAAGTAAATATTCATGTCATTGTATATAAAAAGTCCATCAATGTCAATCAGTCTTATTACAAAAAATGCTTTTGTACTGGTTTAAACCACGACTAAAAGGTCTAGGATTGTTATATTGACGATCATGTCACAATATAATGTCTGGACTTTAAAAGAGACTGTGACCTCTGAGTTTGTTTTAGGGCTTTCTGTTCAAAGTAGCCTGATAGGCAACGCCGACCTCATCTAGTTTAAAAATATGGTGGACGTGTAAAAGTGTTTGTACAAACCAACTTACAGAAATAACATCATTTATCATTATCAGCAGTATTCTACGAGTATGGACTCCCTATCTGACCACCACAACCCAGTAACTGGGTAAAAACTATACCCAAAGTCAAAGTCAAAAACAGCCGGGACCAACAGCTTAACGCGCTTTCCAAGGTACGGAGGGGTCTCGGTATGTTAAGATGGTCGCCCACCCATGGATCGACCGCGGCTAGCATTGAGTAGACCCCCTGATCGATCGACCCGCGGTTCGGCTGTTATGACTGAGCCACGAGCCCATGTAATTATCGTAAATCTAAAGATAAACAATGACGCTTTCATACATGGCGCAAATTAATGGAGAAGAAGCAATAGGACCTCAAAATTATCCGAAGCAAGCAGTTTAAGAGCGTGAATACCATATTACTTCCTTTTAGAAAACCTACAAATCTACACAAAAGTTCCCTTATAAATATGATTGAGTTACTAAAACCAGACTTTATCGGCGTCAGAACCATGAAATGTGCCTTTAATTTAAAAGTAAGGAATGATACTCATAAGGTCATGAAATAAACTAGCGTAGCCGTGCCGCCCGTGGATCGGTCGGCCGAAGAGGGGCGAGGGACGGGGGGTTCAAGTATTCTGAGAAATTGCGCGTGCGCATCTCAACGATCATAAATCGCTTAGAGGAATTTGGATATAGATAGCACCAGAACGTAACTTGGTTGGAGCGAAATATGTAATGAGAGTTTTCGCCTTTTGTTGGGCTTTAAGGAATTCGTAAATCATGCAATGACTTGTAGGCCTGTTATAATTATACCTACGGTATCAATTAGGATGGTCAAGAAGCCTCTACGCATGACAAATCTTAAGTAAATAAGTTGGGCGATACCATGTGTAGATCATGATCTTCCACTACGATACTGGCTATTCATAAATAGGTAACTACATGAGAGAAGATAAGTATCATGAGAGTAGATAGTAGTAACCTAATTTGCTCTTAGGATGATGAACTGATGATGAATATCTAAAAAAGTAGGAATCATTCACCAAGATTTGAAATTAAAAGTTATTAAAAATGAATACGAAAAAAATTAATGCGGATACTTTTAAATCTCTAATGAAGACCGCCGAAACGCAGTAGTTACGCTTTATATCTGTTCGCGAGCATGCATTGCGTTTAATTGTGTGTAATAGTAATTAAAGCTATAGTTTATCTGTGGCGCGGCACCAGCGCGGCATCGGCAAGACACAGCACGCACGTACCACAACTATGTATATGTTGCAGCTCATCGCAGAGAACTAGTTAATGTTGATGTGTTACCGGTTACTAGTATTAATATGTCCACTATTGGTAGTTGTATCACAAATATCACTCAAGACGTACGAGTATAATAGCGTTTAAATCTCTAGTTCTTTACATTGATTGGTAAGTTGGGATAAACGACCTGAAGCTTTAACTTACTCATCCTCACACATACCTACATTTACAATAAAAAGCTTAAGCACACAAATGATACAGTTAAAAGGCACAAAAACAAAACATGTTTTGATTTAAGAACGAAAGAAGACAACGAACAAATTAGCTGAACTTGCACTACATACTTCGTTGTAACAAAAACAAAATCAATATCGGTGCACAGCGCAAGTATTCGGAAGCCCAGACATGTTTATCTATGAGCCCAGCGGGGTCCCCGGCGGACCACCGCGGAGCTTGCCCGCGGACCCCTGCCGACACACAATATGCTAATAATTGCCTCATAAAAACTGCTGATATTTCACTTGAAACGCCTCATACAAATATGGTCAAGGTAAGTAGTAATAAGCTATCGTGATTATACGTTTAAGTCGCAGAGTACCTAATAGAATTCTGAACTGGGTAAGTCCATAAATTCATAAGGCAGATAGAGTTTGAAGCTTGTAGAGAGCAACATGAAAAAGTTATGGAGTGCAAAGTAGTGACAAACACAAACATCCACTCCTGAATTCGGCAGTCTTATCAAGTCAAATAAAAATATTTATGAAAGAACTGCATAAATAGTTTGTACCCCGCACGTCATCAATAGGCAAAGTTCCCCCTTGCGACAGATCGGACGTGCAATAACAGAACAATGCCGTGAATGCTAAGTTACCCCCGACTCCCCGAGTCCACACTCCGCACCGAGATGCGAGGTCAAGAGGACTCGGACCGACTCGGAGGGTGACGAGACAACAGACGGCTATGAACTGACCCTCGACTCAAACTAAATCTCCAGTTTGAATATCTTAACACGCCCGTAGGTGCTGAACTAAAGTAAATTTTTATTTGTACTTATTTCGGAGAGAAAACATTTATCTTAAATGTTGTGACTATATGACAGCCAAAAGTTACTTATATAGCAACATAGTAAAGAAATAATTAGATCATAGCAACACAACCATGACGACGAACGAAAAAATATACTTAGATACAGAAGATACTCAATACAGAAGACACACATTATGAAGAAAAACGAAAAAAAGTAAGTAGGTAAGATATGATATAACGATACTGTGCACATCAGTTAGAGCCAAGGTGCTGCTTGACAGTTGGAAAGTTGAAAGCTCGTAAAGGAGCGCCTGCCCATAGTCATCTGCTACTTACAATAACTATGATCTTTAATAATGAGGGGCCAAATTGGGAAAAATAATAAAGAATCATAAAGAAAGATTCATATCTTCATCCACATTTATTTCTCCAAAAATACCCCCAGTTCTAGAGCTCCCCTCTCGTATCTACGCATAGTCAATAGTGGAAAACTTAAATCCAAACATACATAAAACATGTCATATGTTTATCACGGCGGGAACACGAGTGTGAGATAAGTCGCATCAATTTTTTCGGCCGCCGTTCAAAATCCCTCGGCGTCGTCGGCTGGCCGCTAAAATATTCCCCGGTTTATGCGCTGAATAATAAGACCCTTACCGCAGGAGCTGGACACTGGAATAACTCGAGAATTTTGAGTTTGAATGCTTTGTAACATGTTTTTGGCGAAAACTACGAATACGCACTTCAATAAAAGAAGAATAAAAGTGTGGATTTTATCCAAATAAGATCGAAGTACCTACAGCCAGTTTTGGAATGATATACTTCGAATATTATTATATTATTAAGCAAGATCAATTTTAGTAGATGTCCGTATTTTTACCAATAGTGCAACTGCACAGCCGGTTTAACTACACTTGAAAAACGTGGGATTTGACAAATCTAATGCTTGCAGTAGAGTCTTGTTAGACACACTAGGAGTATGCCTAACCTACACAGTTTTGCACTGAACAAAGCTGTCAGTGATGATGATCTACCTATAGACGCCATGGCGAGTCCTCCGGAAATACCATTTTGTACGCAAATTTAAAATGATGCGTAAGTATACGAAAAATAGTAACAACGCAACAATCATACAATTACGACACTATCAAAAGAAATGCGGTATCGCAGTCGACTCCCGGTTACACAAAAACTGTACAGAAGAAGCTTTAGCAAAAAAGCGCGGTTGAGACGCAGCGACAAAAACTTCGGTCGACTTACCAAACGATGTTTATTGTATGAGTCGCTGAATTTCAAGTGTTTTTTCAGCTTTAATGGATTGCGTGCCGTCTCCACCCCCAGCTGGACCACATAAAAAATTATCACCCAAAAAACCTTGATATTTACTTTTGGTAAAACAAAAACATTTAACTGATTCAAGTGTTTTGTAATGATCTACTTTGAAGATTTCAGTAGTTAATTTTATTGCCATTACACATACAATTTAATGAAATTGTGCAAGTAAAACAAGATATTCGGCTAAGCCACGGTAAAAATATATCATACAATTATTAGTTATGCGCATATTATTCATGAATAAAATTTCCGACTGCCAAAACGAATCGAAAGGACCTGACAACACTGATAGCAATATTTTCCATCATAAATCAATGCTTGAAAATTGTCATGTATGTAGGACAGTGTCCAAATGTAACATAGATACACAGCTTTATGTATGTATGAGATAAGCGATATTTTACGCTCGGTTAAGCCCGGCCAGTCACGGTTCAAATATTAATCATGGAGCCGTTTCAGGCCTCGAAAAATTTCACAAAGAAACTATAGGGTAATGGAATAAATTGATTGGCTGGATGCACAGTCATGTCGAGTCAGATAGTCGGTGGCTTCACGGAAAACTGTGATAAGTGGATACAAATGAAGCTATTTGTATTAGAGCGTTACAACCTTAACTTGGGGGTAAAATATAATATCTAAGCCTGCATTGTGTATAAAAATCAGACTATCTATAACCTAAATATGTTGCTGCTAATTAAAATTATTTGAATTTAGTGTCTACTAAGGTTAGATAAATCTATATATAAAAAGAAGGAGGAACTGACTGACTGACTGACTGACATATCAATGCACAGCCGAAACTACTAGGAACGTGAAATTTTGCACACGGCTTCCTTTAATAATGTAGGGGAGGACTAAGAAAGGGTTTTTGGAAATTCGACCTTTAAGGGGGTAAAAAGGGGGGATTTCGTATGTATAAAAATCGTATCCCTTGAGTTAATATATATGGAAGAATTTGAACGTGCGGTCCGATTAACTCGAAACTCAGTATGTAGGTACTTAAGACCAAAACTAAAGAATTACATGTTTTTCGTAAATCGCCTATATCGTAATAACCTAACCTAACGGGGTGAAAAGCGGGAATACAGTTTTTGTGTAAAATCTTATTAATTTGGTTAATTAACTTGAAACTGGGCCCGAATACTTATACTTACTTATAAATAAGTAATAAAGGTCTTAATCATTGTTACTACCATTTAAAGGGGGTAGTGAAATTTGTAGGGGGAAACATCGAAATTTCAGCGAACAAACTCCCTCTCTACCTAATTGGGTTTCTCGGAAATGGATCAACAGAAGGGGGTAATTAAGTGTTTGGGGGAAGATTACACTGCGTGTCTGGATTAAGCCAAAGGAGGTAAAAATATCGTAATCTTGTATTTTCTAAAACAACCGGTTAATATGGATGGAGGGGGTGCTACATTTTGTAGGATATAATACAAAATCCAAGCGGAAGAAGTCGCGGGCGAAGTGCTAGCTGCCCATAGATATTCAACCTAAGTACTTATCCTATACTTACCTACCAGGTTTTTTTTTTGGTTACCTATTAAATGCAGTTGCAGAATACGGTGTTGGAAGTTTGAACTCTCTTGTGAAAGACCAATCTGTATCTAAGAAATATAGAGTAAACATAGCGAAGATTAGTAAATAAAACATAGATATGGTACCTAATGGCGATATCAAGTCACGAGGAGACAAAGAGACTCATCCATCATTTACGGCTAATGCGACGAAGAGACTCCACAACCCTTTTACTGAAGATCACTTCGGGCGCATGTCAATACATAGATCAGTCATTCATCATTATCTGAATCTAGTATCGGATAAACCATTTACGAAAACAAGACCATCGCATCGCGAACACCAATATTGGATATGACGCCAAAAGAGTACGAATGAAGTTCTATATTTGAATGAATTCAAGACTAAAGCACATTCCTTGTACCTACTAATAATATTAGGTTGGGCGAAAAGACTTTTCGACCGCCTCGCTAGCCTTTTCGTGAAGTATGTATCAACTGGTAATAAAATCTCTTTGGACTATTTGGATCTGGCTGGTTTTGGTATCATTGAAAGTTTACATTTTAAAGAACATAATTCCAAATTGAAATTAGGAAAATGTGTGATTTTTATTTGTTTTTCGTACTGTCAAGATGAGTGAATCTGATGAACAAATTCGATACTTTTAAAATTTTACTACAAAAAAGGTAACATTGCAACGCAAGCCGCGAAAATTTGCGATGTTTATGGACCTAGTGCAGTGTGTGAGAGTAGCACAAATTTGGTTTAAGGGTTTTCAATCCGGAAATTTTGATATCAAAGATCCACGTCGCTCTGGTCGCCCTATTACGGATAAAATGGATGCCATTTTTGAAAAAGTGGAGCAAGATCGGCTTATCAGTAGTTATGACGTAGCTGAAGAACTGGGAATTGACCACAAAACAGTTTTGGCGCATTTGAAAAAAACTGGGTACACAAAAAAGCTCGAAATTTGGGTACCTCACGAGCTCACTGAATGAAACTTAATGAACCGTGTACTCATTTGTGATTCTTTATTACGACGTAATGAAACCGAACAATTTTTGAAGAAGCTGATAACTGGTGACGAAAAGTGGATCACGTACGACAAGAACGTGCGAAAATGGTCGTGGTCAATGGCCGGTCAGGCTTCACAGACTGTGGCAAAACCCGGGTTAACTCGCAACAAGGTGATGCTGTGTGTGTGGTGGGATTGGAAGGGCATTATTCATTATGAGCTGTTACCACCAGACAGGACCATCGATTTTGAACTCTACTGCGAACAACTGATGAGATTAAAGCAAGAAGTTGAGAGAAAGCGGCCGGAATTAATCAACAGAAGGGGTGTGGTTTTTCACCATGATAACGCTAGACCTCACACATCTTTAGCCACTCATCAAACATTAAGAGAGATTGGCTGGGAGGTGTTAATGCATCCGCCGCATAGTCCTGACCTTGCACCTTCAGATTTTCACCTGTTTCGGTCTCTTCAGAATTCTTTAGGCAGTGTCAGGTTAACATCACGAGACGACTGCCAAAACCACTTGTCGCGGTATCTTGATCAGAAGTCCCAAAATTAATATAGCAATGGGATCATGTCCGTAGGGATACAGAATACAAGATGGCAAAAAGATGGCAAAAAGTTGTCGAACAATATGGTATCTACATAGGTACTTTAGTTAAATGTAAATACATTTTTTTTTTCTTAAAAAAAGCGAAGAAACTTTTTCCCCAACCTATTATATAATTACGGCCGGGATTCTTAAATCAACTGCTAATCAAACTTGCGGAGAATGTCATTCTTTGTAATTTTGTGGGCAAAATGGGGCTCCGATTTTAGCCAAACCATTTCTAATGAATCTTCATTGAAGCATCCACTTCCAATTGATTAGGAAGACTCATCAGGAAACAGGTTTTGAATGAAAAACATGATCGTTGAGTCTTGCTGGCAACAGATCATTGAAACTCGAACACAAACAGTTTTATAGCCTCTTCCCCGCGTGTGCCATCATCTACGTGGAAAAGGATATTATAAACGTTTTACGAAGCCTAATTTCCGTGGACACGGTTCGACATAACATCGTTTATGTCCGAGGGTTATTGTGTACTAAGCAAAATAATAGAACGCCGTACTAATGCTGCGATACGTCGCCGTGAAAAAACAATAAAACGATTTAACTACGGCGTGGCGCTCTGACTGTTACAACGGTGGACAATATCCCATACCATTTATAATGTATCTTTTTTATTACCATAGGGAGGAGTGATGTGACCAGCCGAGCCATGTTTTATTACTTGCAAGCTATCGTTTTGTTTAATTTGGGAACCTAAGCATTAAATCGAGATACATCCCAATAGTTGTCCATTTATGTGGTCAGTCGTACTTACCAATAAAAGCAAGACTGTGTTGGGATCTCTTTAGGGAAATTAGATATTAAATAGGTTTCATGGTGTCTTGGTATATTTAGATTCATTCACTATTGTTACAGATTTTAGGAAGGTAAATAACTAAATGAAAACCAGAAAGAACATATCAATGTTATGAAAGGATATCAAGCTGTAAATGATTACATTTTGATTTACGCAAGTTGTCTTTGGGCAACAGCATGTAAAGAATATTTCTTTGTGTGGTGACATTTCGCGTAATGACTGGAGAACGAGTAGTATTACAGCCGGTTTATGTGCTTCCAAGATGTAGCAGTAATAGTAAAATGATCTTAATACAGCATAAACCGCACATTACTTTTGTTAGCGACGTCCGGTGGCGATAATTCGACATGATATTGCACTTACTAAAACATTTCAACAGCCGCCATTTTGGTCTGGTCTTTGCCCAAACTTAATAACAATGACTTAGATCTTGTTTGAGCAATATGACAGCCATTAACTGTGTTTAGGTAAGTAGTTGGTACTAAGTCCTGCTAGAACTTAATTACCTACCTACAGGTAATTAACTAATAACAAATTAATTAGTTAAACCGATGGGTTTAAAAAATTGTAATCATTAATCAACTTTGCATGCAAACAAAGAAAGTACCTAATCGCTAGAAAAAGTTATCGTTACATAGGTAATGCATTGCATGCATCTCAACTTTGGCAATTCGATTGACATTTCCGTTTTATCCTTTATCGTAAATAAAGCCTACCTCGTGCCGAATAGGTTCGTGGTTCTGGCAAGGTGTGACTACCTGCCACGAGCCCACAATAGTTATCGTACAACCGTAACACGAATGTGTGGGTGAGTAAAACTCAATTATCAAGGGCAGACGCAGTTTAAACCGTGCTATCCCCTTGCCATGTTGTTGACAAAATATTTTAGGGTTCCGTACCTCGAAAGGAAAAATGGAACCCTTATAGGATCACTTCGTTGTCTGTCTGTCAGTCTTCCGATACCCTTTTTCTCAGGAACGCGTGGAGGTATAAAGCTGAAGTTAGAAATAAATACAGGTAGGTACGTCTACGGTCCCTTGGAGCTCTAAAAAATTCAAGCTTCTAAGTCAACGCAATTAAAAATACGGCGATTTATGCGACATATTTTGATGCACGCAAATAAACCAAAAAGGTAACTAAATTTCATGATTCTAGGTAAACTGGAATAACCTAGAATCATGAAATTTGTCAAGATCTCACAGCACAAATAAAGGAAAAAGTCTAAACTAAAATTGCTTATTTGTAGTTTTATCACATAAAAATGCGATTAATAACTTACATTTGCAGTTGGAGAATTGACCGTGACGTACATATCGATGCACTCATATGGGAGATGTTTTTCAACTACATAGGTACATTGTTAAATTTGCTCTTGGGATACTTTCATCCCAACTAAGGAACCCTTCAGTGTGCATGGTCCGACACGCACTTGGCCGTTTTTTCGAAATAAGCCGGCTACGCACTACGCCCCCTAGCTAGCTATTCAAGCAGTTTACTTTAGTTTTGTGTTGCAATTTAGTAAGGATATTCGAGTCCCCATTATAGCATTTGTGATTAAAGCGATTTTGATTCCATTTGGGAAACAATATAGATCCTACGCGTTATGAAGAAATAGGTACGACGTCAGTCTACTGAAGAGTTTATTATCGACTCCTTCTTTCGGTAGGTACTTACTTCTAAAACAATAAAGTTTGTCCTAGTCCTACGTTCCTCTAATAACACTAAAGCGCAATTTACATTAAGAAACTTTTTGCGCAAACTTAGATAATAATTTTACGTTGTAAATAAACTTAATTTTAGTTTGCGAAACTAGCTTTGTAAATTCGGCTTCGGCATAGAAGGTAGGTTCCAAAACAGTAACGATGTAGATCTGAACGCCTAGTCACATAGCAACATATACAATTATTTTTTTTCATCTAAACAAAATACCTATTAAGATTAAGTATGGCATCAATAAAAAAGACCAAAAATATTTTTACAACTAATATAAATTGACCAATCAATATTTTTACTATTTCACAGAAGTCTTTCCTACTTAACAAAGGCTTCCAAATTGTGCGAACTATAAGCAACAGTCGCAGGAGCGATTTGAAAATTTAAACTAAATCCCCATCGCTAATGTTGCAACTGCAGGGGATAATCGCGTCCGTTCCCAGCGACACACTACGCGCACAAAATTACAGAAACGTAGGCTTTAACACGAACACAATAAAGATTTCCTCAACAGCATGTTTAAAATAGCCATTGAAAAAATATTCCTTATTCGGCAATCGTTACGAGCTTTGTGCTTACATCAACTTCACACGGGTAATGGTCACTTGGAATATCGGCCCCATTGTTCGTTACACGATATTTTTATACTAACGTGGGATTTTAGCTGAGCAGGCTTAAATAAAGTACCCACCTACAGGATAGGGCGTGCCCACATCTTCAACAACGCAAACAAATAGAAGCATTTAAAGTAAGCACCTTCTAATGGAATAGTAACATCAAATCCGACAAGAATGAAATCATAAAATGTTGGAATAAAAATGCAATCGCTTTCAATCACAACACAAATCCCACTTGATACGAACACATAATAAAGAAAATTTTAAGAATGTTAAACACAAAACAGAGTAATGCGATCCCTTATTCCCAACGCCCAACATCGGCGCACACCTCCGCAAATCGTAATCCTCTTAGAAAACATTTCCAATTTAAAAAGAATTCCTCTTATCCCTCTGAGGAGGGCACGCGTAAAAAATAAAAGGAAAAACTCTGTGACACGCACTACACAAGACGGTAGATATATAACACGGTTTTTCACTGGGCCCCTCGATTCCTTACAGGTCGCTTCTTCCGTCGGGAAAGCATCTATTGAAACTCCACTCAGGCCGTGTTAGCTATCTATTTAGTATAAAAAGGGTCGAGAATTTTTTGAGATCCTTTTTTTATCCGAAGGTGGGCGCCCACCCTTCGCAACCGACCCGCGCCGGCCGCTCGTTTAACTTAACTATGGAGAATCTATCTATAATATGTGAAAGTATATACCTATTTAATGATATAAATAAAAATTATCATCTTAATTTAGGTTAAACTGCTTTGACCATTAGTAAGACGTTCTAGCAGCAATAAATTAAACATGAGCAATTTGTGATTTGTGTATCTCCCTACATGACCCCCCCTACGCGAGCCGTCCCTCGCCAGCCTCCAGCATCAGTTCAAATATTTAAAGGGCGGCTGAATTTGATTCCATTCGTTTGGATCGCCTCTAGAGCGATCCGCAATTGGATCACACACGCGGTTACTACGGCCCGTCTCCCCAAACTTGGGAGTTATTTCGCTAAAATCAACTTATCCAAATAAATTTGATTTCAATGGCCCTGAGTAAACTTAAAGTTGCAATTCGGCCCAACGGTTGTCTAGAGGAACATGCAACCAATTGAGCATCCGTCACACATCAGTATGATTTCAGTTTGTGTGAAAATAAAGTTCTTTAAACTAGACGTCTTGCAAGTGAGGACGAGGATCGAGCATCTCAATATTAAGTCGAATTGACTATCAAAAGCTACTAAATAGCTGGAATTTTCCTTATTGTGGTGCTGAAAAAAGGAAATCGCTCTTACGTCACTCCCTGAACGAGTAAGAAATATGAAATATACGCGTTGTTCTGTACATAAAAACCACATAAGTCGGGCGGGGCGCGCCTGGGGATCGGTTAACCCACGTTACACGACTCTCGTCCCAGACGGAGTATTCCGACTTTCCACAAAGAAAATAGCAATCAAAATTTGATTTACCGCCACCCGCGGCCATACATCAAACCGCTCTAATCCGCGGAAAGAGAGAAAGCCTAAAATCTAAGGGGATCCGACTTCGCTGTCGAATTGAAAATCCTAGTGGCACGAACCGCCTTAAATATTTATGACCAAGTAAAAAATACGCTCAGGCCTATGAATAAATATGCGAGAAGCGTCGGCGGTGGCCAGACTGGCCAGTGCTGAGGGAGGGTGGACATAACTCAGGAAGTAAAACCGATTTGCACATTATACCGAACTTACCTACCCACATATAAATCGAACTTACCGAAGGTCCGGAGTCACACGTGATCTGTTCGATGTATGCCTTAATTACTTGACATGTGACTCCAGATTTTTAAGTCATTTTTCTGTCGTGTCTTGTTTACACCTTTTATTTGAATTATTTTGGGGCTATCAATATACAGTCGCCTTCAAATTGCAATAACATTTAGAACCTACCTACACAAAATATATATTTGAGTCGATAATGCTCTTTTAAGGAATGGCTGAAAAAAACTTTGTAAACAAAAACGCTCCTGTACAAATTGCTGACTTTTTTGTTTTCACACACTGTTTATTTCTTGATCGATCAATTTTGATTCATCATCCACCTGGATGCAACATTAAGAACGGTCCGGCAGGTGAAGGTACGAAGAAACTACAAACAATTTAAGCCCTTTCAAAATGTGCTTATTAACACAGCATATATTATTTCGTTCATGACCCTATGCCCTCTAGAGGGTGCCCTATTAAATTTATTGTGACGTCACATAGCCTACTCGTATAACCAGCGGACGATCAAAACGCTTCTAACGATACCTCATTTGTCATATTGTAATAATACGAACAGGAAGAGTTTAGAAGTTAGAGGGAACAGATGATCATGCATACATAACATACATACATACACACCGATCAAAATCATCGTTCGTCTTCGTCGACGACGTATAAAAAGTAGACTTTGCGTAGATGTAGGTGTAGGTGGCAATGAGATTGAATTGTATAATGTAGGTATTTAGTTCATCTGAATGCTATCTAATCAAGCGAATTATTCATTTTCTTTTCCACCCAGAGTACGCCTCACTTTAACTCGCTTACCCCATCTCAACCTTCCGAAAACCATTGCTTGTATTTCATTGCAAAATATGTAAGCCGACCACTGTTCAATATTCAGTGGCGTATACAAACTTATCGGACTTTATGGGCAACCGCTACATTTGCCAAACACTAACACTTAGATATATATTTACATATATATAGTGAATATTTACTGAGATACGTTTTTATAGATAAAACTAACTTTTTAAGTAGGTAAATAGTTCTACTTAAAAATCTTTGATTGCGTTGCAACAAAATTCTATGCCGAAGATCCGTATCAAAGGCCCACCTGCTGTCTCCAAGTAACTAGCTACATCGACAGTAGCGAGATAGCGTAATAAAAAAATTACGAACAAGAAACAAAACTAGCATCCCCTATCGGCAATTTTGCATCGAGATCGATCGCTGGAGGGCACCGCGCGGAGGGACCGGTGAGCGATGTCGCATTAGGGAGTTTGCATGGGGTCACCGTAAGCCGTTTCCGATAAGGCCCCCCGGCGATACGGAGTGGTTCGGACTTTCGGCATTTTCGGCTCAACTCTCGCTTATCTGCGTGCCACACTCGCCTGCAACTTACGTGAGCTGAATAATGCATTAGTCTGTCCACCACTCACACACCAAATTGAAATTATTTTCTTATAATACATTATTGATTGCGACACATGAGTTCATAGCTGGCTGTGGAGCGATTGCTGTGAGTAGGTATAATGTTTGAGATAATATGGTTCAATTGTCAAAATTGTTCATTGATTTAATTTAGGTAGGTACAAAGCATGCTTTACCTAACAATAGAATACACGTCACGTAGTCACGTTATAGCCAAAAATAAAAAAGGACCTCTCCTCTTCCTTACATTACCGGCTCGTTAATATTAATGAAAGACTATTTATTATTTAACGAATAATACATTATTCCTAGAATCAGATTTACGTTTTTTACCGCATGACATACACTGTCAGCCCTTAAACTGACTCCTCATAGTTTTTCATATATTCTAAATACGAATTAGGGCTTGTCTCCAGCGCTTGTCTCATAATTATGGCTTCAACTTATCAAAATATATTCCTAAAGGTTGCATGGAAGCACCAAATGAGCTTTAAAATCTCTATTGTACCTACCTAGCTTTTAACGAAGTACCAACAGAGAACAACTTCTGCGTTGGTAAGTACCTCGCTGTAGACTGTTTCGTCGTGTGTTCGTTGTGACTGTAGTAGACTGTTTGATTCCAGTCGGTACCTACATCCAACCAGTCCGACGTGTGAAAGACCAGAAGACTAAATCAATTTAGTCTTCTGGTCTTTCACATGTCGGACTAGTTTTACCTTAGACCATTTAACCCATGGTCCAAGATTTTCCTGGACAAAATGTGTTATAAAAATAAAATATTGAGAGTAGTAAAATTTCGTAAAATACAAAAAACTAGATCTAAAACTACATCTGCAACTAGGTAGGTACAAACCTACCTAGGAAGCCAGCAAAAAAAGTCGATTACTTTTGAATATTTTTCTAAAGTCATAGAAAATTATTCGACATGCTGCTTTTCAGCGCTTCATGTGATAGTTAAGTGTTTGTTTTTCTCATTGTATATTTGTTCGTTTTTTTTTTAAATACCGTCTATTTTTAGAAGCATTTCCAATTAGAAACCTGAAGTGTTACCCGACTTTCGTTGCTAGCTGTATCTAGCTGCTCAAACATCCATATAGACTCCCATACGTTCAAGTGCCCTAAACGTTTAACACGCTACCTGCACCACCACCTCACTCGATTAAGGCGGACGAAACACTTCTTCACGCCACCGTAGCAAGATTGAGATCTTGCCAGAGCCGCGGCCACTAGTCTCTCCCACGTGACAAATGTACGTTTCCCCGCTTTTTACGCGTCGAGGGTGTCACGCAAAAAAATGTATGAGGAAATTTACCTAATGGCTGCGATTCTTTATTCTCTATCGCCATTGTCACGCGGACAATGCTGTAATGGAGGGATGACGTGAGTGGACTCCTCACAGTCCGCACGACACGCCGGGCTTTTATTCTCTTTTCATTTTATTTGAAATATTCGTGAGATACTTGTGAATACGAGGCATTACGGAATTCATTACATTTCTATACAAAGAAGTCTTTGACCAAATAGGTACGATTTCGGCTTGCGCATTCTTGGTAAAGTAGAAATGAAATATTTTGTATGGTTTCAATTCGTTTTGTTTGGTAATTTTCTTTCGAGACGAAAATAAGCCTAGACTTTGCTTAAGCTGTATCTGAATATGTCCCCTGCATAGATGTCATGGTTTAATATTAAAATAATATAAAAGCTGAGTAGGTAGTAGGTTAGTACGTTACTAGTTTAGAGGTGCCTAGTGTGGTAAGTACCTTTAACGGAGGGGTGTCCGCAACTCAATGTCTAAGAGCGTAGTTTGCGTTACAAAAAAAGCATTGATTTGCAGACAGCAAATCAATGTTTTAGTTCGCCCCTTCCCATATGTATTTTAGGAATAAACTAATATTTATTTGCTCATCACCTGCCCGCCTGCCTTTCCCAACTATTTTGGGGTTTCTAGTGTAACCGTATGGAGCTAAGTACCAGTATTTTACGTAGAGCGACCGCCATCTGACCTCCACAACCCAGTTACTGGTTAATGCTAGATATTATATCCCTGGGTAAGACTGATTGTCAGACTTTTGGGCTTCTGACGACCCGTAACGACTATAAATATTCCACGAATGACAGCCGGGACCAACAGTCTAACGTGCTGTCGAGGCACGGAGGGGTCTCGGCATGTAAAGATGG
The DNA here is from genome assembly GCA_963555695.1 of Dasypolia templi. Classification (NCBI taxonomy): domain Eukaryota; kingdom Metazoa; phylum Arthropoda; class Insecta; order Lepidoptera; family Noctuidae; genus Dasypolia; species Dasypolia templi. The sequence continues at coordinate 1,104,961 of OY743137.1, read as the reverse complement.
TCACCCACCCACGGACCGACCGCGGCTAGCTAACCTGATCGTTCGACCCGCGCGGCTGTTGTTACTTTGCAACAAGGCCATTAAATATTTATTAAATATTAAATATTATTAAGAAGATATAATATAGCTATCGTCAATTTGGAGACTGGGACCTTCGTAATCAGAAAATCAAAGTATTTATTATGCCAAAGTATATATTACAGTTGTTTGCCGAAAGTATGAAAAGTAGCAACCAATGAAACCCAAATTTTTACAAGGCGTTTAATAAACTATAAGTAATGCCCGCTTTTAGAAAGTACCTATTTTAAATATAATAACAATGCTAGGAACCCTATTCAATTTAAATTTTAAAGCAACCAACTTCTTAAACTCATCTGCACAAAGTATTATCTTATTTGGGGTGGTGTTTTAACATTAAAATAAACACAATATACTAAGCAAGGAGTAACCCAGATCTGCTAAATTAATAGGATGTTATTATTTGTTTGACTGTCTTTGTTTATCTCTCATTTTTAAGTATAAGTACTTAAAAATGAGAGATAAACAAAGAATAATTAAATATACTAATATAAATAATAATTAACTGAAAAACAGTGTCATTGAAACTAACTATTAAAGTAAATGTAAAGGAGGTGAAGTCAATATTTTGGTTGACAAAAACATAATCATTATTAGACACTGAATAAATTAAATTTATAAACTTACTCACCCACACGGAAATAAAGTCAATTGAGAATCATCAACTGGAATAGTAGATTTCACCCTACCATCATCTATAAAATATTACAAAAAATATATGATTAAAGTATTCACCGACTAACTTCACAACATCACTTTAAATATTCAATATCACATTTAAAATAAACCAAACATTAATTAAATTCACAAGACACCTCCCTCATTTAAATAAACTGGTAGTTACAAGCTCTTCCTAAAGGGAACTGGTGAAAGTCAGTACCCGGAGCACCCAACAAATACAGACCGAGCTTCTCCGGACGAATAAAATTCAAAATCTTTCAAACTCTGCCCTGCTATTGGACAACCAACCCCTTACCCTTTTGCGCGTGTGCTAAAAAATGAAAGGGTTAAAAAACTAACCCTTTTTTAAAAGCTCCCCTCATTTTGCATCTCTTTCTACACTCTCATTGCCTCACCCACTTCTATGAACATAATTCTTGTAAATGTAGGATGAAAAATTATTTGATGGCTTACATTGACACGACGTTATCTGAAAAATCAAGTTGAAAATATCACCATATTTCTATAAACATATTATTTTTATTTTGAACAGATTTATGCAAATTATTATAAGCTATTCGCAAAGCGTCACAAGCTTACCCATTTTATGGTAATCAAGGTATTTTTTATTACCAACACCAAAGCAATAAAAATAAAACTAGAACAAGTATAAAACTAATGATTACTTTAAATATTAAAGCAGCTACTACAGCACAAACAAAATATTAAAAAAATCTTGTCTAAAATTGGCGCGCTGGTTGGTAACGTCAAATTTTACGCAAAAATTTTCAAGCGCTAGAATAAACTCGACTATTGCAATCCCAAGGACATTTTGAATATATACAAAATGCATATGCCTTTGTTATAATTAAATTAAAAATATGAATATTAGTACATATGTGTACTTCTGAAATATAATTATTTTGTTATGCTGAGTTGCTGACCTAATGCTGTCGATTTTGGAGAAATGAAACGTTTTAAGCGATTCTCAACACACAGTATTTTTTTTTAAATAAAAACAAAAGTTTTTGTTTTGGTATAAAAATATAATTCACTGCACAATTAAGGTTTTTAAACTAAAGCAATATCAAATTTGCACAATTTAAAAAACAAATACTCATGAAAATAATTTTGATAGATCATTTTCTTCGTTCCATTCCACTTATTCATAAAATAACATCGTTGTACGATAATGACATTTGACTGACGTTTAGCGTCTTGACAGTAACTCGTTCCAGTTGTAAATGTACAGTATGTAAGGCTTTAAGGAAAATAGACAAAGACAAAAGGATGAATTTACAAACATTAGAACGAAAGAGGACAAGTTGCATGACTTACTGACTCTGTTTGGATGGAAATGGAACAGATCAATCAAACTGTCACATAGAACATAGACAGTTTATAAGAGTGTTTGATGCCCCGTAAAATATAACTTATAAAGTTTACAATCATTTACAAGTACCTACAACGATAGAAATACAAAGATGACGCTTTATCATTTTGGAAATTGCCTTGCACTGGTGTATGCACCATACCACATGGCGTACAAGTTTTCTGGAATGTAAGTTTAATCTTCCTTCTAGGTTACCAGCACCTAATGTACGTTTTGTAATTTAATATTTATGTTAATTAATATTTTAGATCGGAATATGCTACGTTCTCAAAATGTGTGTATGCAGGAGGCCTGTACATCTTCACACAGCTGTGCAAGATGCTCTTGCTGGCTACATTCTTTCCTGATTCCGACAGTAGTCACATTACCGGGGAGTATAATGTGTTCATGGTAATTATTTTGTTTTAAACTGTGATTTATTACTTAGATCTCTAGTTTATGACCTCACTCTTTGTCAGAAAAAACCTTTTTGCAATGAGCTAACTGCAGGTCACTATTGTTTGTGTTGTAATTAGTTATCTCTAATCTTAGTGCTTGCTAAGTCGTGCGAGTGTGTTACAGTACTAAAGGCTAATATATTACTGTCGCTCAAAAAAAAAGTAATGAGCTACTTTCTGTTAAGTAAATGAAACAAAACAGGTCACTCCAACTGCTGCAATAACTGTAACAACAGCAGTACAACTGGAGACTGTTATAGATAATATTGTGTCTATGATAAGTTTAAAAAGAAGTGTTCTTCTATCACTTGTACATTGTCAGTCTATAGAGACGTCAAGGAAAATAAAATATTCATATCCTTTATAAAAATACTTAATTATTTAATACCAGTTTCTTCTATGTATAATAGGTTATGGACCCAGTATAATCGTGAGTAAAAATGAGTAACATAAATATTGAACCACTAAAAAGAGAAAATTATGACACATGGCGAATACACGCAAAAGCCCTTCTATTAAAAAGGGGCCTATGGAATTATGTCTCACAAAAAATAAAAAGACCTACTAGTGAAGGTGACGAACTAAATAAATATTTAGAAAAAGATGTCTTGGCACTAGCAGAATTATTTTTGATCATCTCACCGAGCGAACTGAAACAAGTGAAGAACTGTCAAAGTAGCAAAGATGTCTGGGACACACTTGAGGCTATTTACTACAGCAAAGGTCCTGCACGAAAGGCTAGTCTTTTGAAAGAATTAATCTTAAGAAAAATGAAAGAAGAGGACAATGTAGTAGATCACTTGAACAAGTTTATGGACATTGTCGATAAGCTTGCAGATATGGACATAGAAATCAATAAAGATCTCCTAAGCATTATGATGCTCTATAGTTTGTCTCAATCTTTTGAAAATTTTCGGATTGCGATCGAATCCAGGGATGATCTACCAAGTCCTGAAAACTTAAAGATAAAAATTATTGAAGAAGCTGAAGCAAGAAATAAAGAAATATGGCTAGTACAAGTGAACAAAATTCTGAACAAGAAGCGCTATTTAGTAGACAGCGCAGAAGAAACAAAAATGTAGTTGTTGAATGTTTTAAATGTAAAAAGAAAGGACATAAAGCCAATGAATGCTGGTCAAAAGTCGTACAGTCAGCCCCAAAGGGATGTAATAAAAGTTTTTCAAATCTATATTGTTCTGAAGAAACGTGTCTAAATACAAATGCTTGTAAGGAAAAACTAAACAAGTGGTGTCTTGACAGTGGTTGCACGTCACATATGACACATGAATTAGAAAGATTTCGAAATCTTGATAAGGATGAGAGCAAATCTTTAAAGTTAGCATCAGAGAACTGTACAGCACAAATTGAAGGTCGTGGTATAGCGAAACTCAATATCAAGGAAAGACCTGATTTGCAACTGACCGAAGCTTTATTCGTACCATCACTAACTACTAACCTTATGTCAGTTGGAAAAATAACAGACAAAGGTGCAACAGTTTTATTCAAACAAAAAAATGCAACTGTAATGTATAACAATCAAATACTGTTAAGAGCAGAAAGAAATGAAGACGGTTTATATTATGTTAATGAAGATATACAAGAAAAAGCTAGATTCTGCGAAGCAAATAAAATGCAGCAATGGCATAGAAAACTAGCTCATCTCAATGAGGGGCAAATGCGAATAGCTCTAGATAAAAAGAATATGGAAGGATTGGAATTTAATAAAAATGACACAGTAAAAGACTGTGAAGTATGTGCTAAAGGCAAAGCCACAAAATTACCATTTAATACACCCAAAAATGAAGAAAGAACAAATGAAAAATTACAAATTGTGCATACAGATGTATGTGGTCCCATGAGACAATTATCTAAAGCGGGTTCCAAATACTTCATTACATTTACTGATGACTATTCAAGATATACACGAGTATATACAATGAAAACTAAGGATGAAGCCCTATCAAAATTTAAAGAATTCAAAAATGAGGCAGAAAGGTTTACCAAACAAAAGATAGTTTGTTTACAAAGTGACAATGGCACGGAATACATAAGCCATGAATTTGACAAATACCTAAGAGACAATGGCATCAAAAGAAGGCTATCTGCACCATATACACCCGAACAAAATGGCCTGGCAGAGAGAAAAAATAGAACATTACTAGATAAAGCTAGATGTATGTTAATTGACGCTAATATGAAAGAAGTTTTTTGGGCCGAAGCTATTTATACAGCTAACTACTTAGCAAACCGTAGTCCTTGCAGCAGTATTAATAATGAGACTCCATTTGAAAAATGGGTTAATAGAGTTCCATCTGTAAGGCATTTCCACATTTTCGGAACCAAGGCTTTTGTTCTAAAAAAGGGAAAAAGAAACGGTAAATTTGAAGCGAGATCGACTGCTGGTATATTTGTAGGGTACTCGGAAAATCACAAAGCGTACCGTATCTTTAATCCAAAATCAGACAAAGTGATTATAAGTAGAGATGTCAAAGTACTGGAAAAAATGTTCTACGAAAATGAGGCAAAAGAAGAACAAAAAAGAGTTGTAGTTGATAGAAATGAAATTGAAGTTGTATTTTTTCCAGAAGAAGAAAATGAAGACTCGAATGCACATGAAATTAATGAACTAGATAAAGAATTGGACGTTAATGATGTACTTGTTGATGCAACTGCAGAAACAGATGAAATAGACAATGAAAATAGGCAAGAAATTTATACAGATAATGAAATTGAAGCGACTACTTCACATAATGAAAAGAGACAGAGAAAACCACCAGTTTGGCAGAAGGATTATGAAATGGATGCTGAACAATCATTCCTCTGTGAAATAGATGAGAATAGTGATGAATGGGAAGATGCAATATTAAGCGAAATTGAATCTCACCTAAAAAACAATACTTGGAAAGTTGTACACAAGAATGAAAGTAAAAATTTGATAGATAATAAAATGATTCTGAAATATAAGTACAATGCACTGGGAGAAATTGACAGACGAAAGGCGCGACTAGTAGCTCGTGGGTTCAACCAGAGAGAAGGAATTGACTATAGTGAAACATTTGCACCAGTAGCAAAAATGAGTACAATGAGACTATTGATTGCGTATGCGATAGAAAATAATATGAAACTAAGTCAGCTGGATGTCTGTACAGCATTTTTAAATGGTGATATAGAAGAACAAATTTATATGAAGAAGCCAAAAAATCTCGATAAATATTTAAAAATTATTTTATCACACGGAAAAGACAAAGAGTTGATGAGAAAAGCAAGAGAAATGCTAATAGAAATAAATAAATATAAAAATAATGGAATATGTCAACTTAATAAAGCTATATACGGATTGAAACAGGCAGGAAGGCAATGGTATTTAAAATTACACAGAAAATTATTAGAAATTGGTTTTAAAAATGCTACAGCGGATCCTTGTTTGTACATATTTGAACAAGGAGACGAAAAACTGTTTGCCAACGTATATGTCGACGATTTAATTCTGGCATACAAATCAGAGAAAATATTGAAGGAAGTCAAATCCAAATTGGAAAAAGCATTTGACTTAAGAGATATGGGTTCTCTTCACCACTGTTTGGGTATACGATTCACCCATGTAGGGGAGAGATGACGCTGTCCCAAGAAACTTATGTTGATAATTTGGTAGAAAGATTTAACATGGGAGAATGTAAACCCGTGTCTACACCAATGGAGCCAGCTCTTAAGTTAGAGAAATATGAGAATGAAGACGAGAGGGATAACTTTCCTTATCAAAAACTCATTGGTTCATTAATGTACCTAGCTGTCGCAACAAGACCAGACATAATGTTTGCAGTAAGTTACTTAAGCCAGTTCAACAACTGTTATGACCAAAGTCACTGGCAAGCGGCAAAAAGAGTTATACGTTACCTAAAAGGAACGAAGAACATATGTTTACGATATAAGAAAACAGGAACGTCAACGGCTCTTACGGGTATGGCCGACGCAGACTGGGCGGCATGCACTATTGATCGCCGATCATATACCGGTTATATTTTTAAGTATGGTGGTGGTCTTATTAGTTACGAGACAAAGAAGCAGAGAGTTGTCGCATTGTCAACAGCTGAAGCCGAATACATGGCAATGACAGAAGCGACGAAGGAAGCCTTGCATTTAAAACATTTGCTAGAAGACATTGGAGTGCCACAACAAACAGTCGTTATTTATAATGATAATATGGCTGCGCAAAAATTAGCAAGCAATATGATCACAGGAAAAAGGTCAAAACATATTAGCATAAAGGAACATTTTATCAGAGATTGTGTCCAAAAAAAGTTAGTGACAATTCGTTATATGGACACAGAAAATATGGAGGCAGATATTTTAACAAAAGCGCTGCCACAACCAAGGTTGTTAAAATTGCGAAGAATGTTGGGAATAGGAGTCACTCAGACCTAAAGATCATCTTCGTGAGGGGGAGTGTTATAGATAATATTGTGTCTATGATAAGTTTAAAAAGAAGTGTTCTTCTATCACTTGTACATTGTCAGTCTATAGAGACGTCAAGGAAAATAAAATATTCATATCCTTTATAAAAATACTTAATTATTTAATACCAGTTTCTTCTATGTATAATAGAGACTTACATTAAAATGTTAGTTAACTCAATAATATAATTATTTAAACTCATTATTGTTATTAGTTAATTGATAAATGATATTTAATAAACTAGATCTGGTTGATGTTTCCTATCTGACTAATTTGAGAAGAAACACCGAAACAAACTTATGAGAGCAGTCTCTTTTAAAGTCCAATTAATGTCTTGGTTAGATTGTTAAAGCAGCATTCTGTGTCTGAGATTGTCTTTTGAGGAAAGAGCCATACAAATTATGTCCAGGCGTGTATGTATCAGTATTTACTAACAAAACACTCTTTTACTTGATTTCAGGAAATTCTGAAAGCAACAGTTGACTTTGCAGATCTTCTGGGGATATACTTTGCACTGAATTCGGTTCCAGGCAAAGGTCACGCCAAAATCCTCACTTCGGCTATTGGATGGGCAAGTGCAGAGGTAAAGTAATTCACTACTCAATAAATAAAAATGAAATACTGTATGTTGGTAAGTGCCTTGCTAGTCTAGTAGTTGCAAGAGCTGCTACTGCTGAGCATGAGGTCCTGGTTCGATTCCTAGGTCGGGCGAAATGTTATTGGGTTTTCTATCTATAATTTCTCAGTAGCAGCCCGGTGGTGTACCTATAGTACGCAACATTTCGCCAGTCTGCCTAAACCTTCTGGGATTACAGGAGTGATGTTATGTTATTTGGTAAGTGCATCACCCGAAAATGGCTGGACTGTTTTGGCTATTTTTTGCATTAGAATGTTTGTAATAGTCTGAATTAGGTTTATATAGAAAGAAAAATTTGAAAAAAAAAAGTTTCCTGGAAACTGAACAGCCTTTTTCCTATGGAAATTTACATTTGAACGGGACAATGTCTGTTTGAGGCCAATATTAGAAATTCATATTATTTATTATAGAAGAAACATAACATTTCTAAAACAATAGCTGGTTTCAAATCCGGACTCCAGGGACTGAGGAATTCCTAATGGAAAAACCAAAGACACTGTCCAATTGGGGAAAATGTATTCACCAGGCAGTGAGGGCTCATGCCCTTATCCCAACAAAATGTATTCACCAGGCAGTGAGGGCTCATGCCCTTATCCCAACAAAATGTATTCACCAGGCAGTGAGGGCTCATGCCCTTATCCCAACAAAATGTATTCACCAGGCAGTGAGGGCTCATGCCCTTATCCCAACAAAATGTATTCACCAGGCAGTGAGGGCTCATGCCCTTATCCCAACAAAATGTATTCACCAGGCAGTGAGGGCTCATGCCCTTATCCCAACAAAATGTATTCACCAGGCAGTGAGGGCTCATGCCCTTATCCCAACAAAATGTATTCACCAGGCAGTGAGGGCTCATGCCCTTATCCCAACAAAATGTATTCACCAGGCAGTGAGGGCTCATGCCCTTATCCCAACAAAATGTATTCACCAGGCAGTGAGGGCTCATGCCCTTATCCCAACAAAATGTATTCACCAGGCAGTGAGGGCTCATGCCCTTATCCCAACAAAATGTATTCACCAGGCAGTGAGGGCTCATGCCCTTATCCCAACAAAATGTATTCACCAGGCAGTGAGGGCTCATGCCCTTATCCCAACAAAATGTATTCACCAGGCAGTGAGGGCTCATGCCCTTATCCCAACAAAATGTATTCACCAGGCAGTGAGGGCTCATGCCCTTATCCCAACAAAATGTATTCACCAGGCAGTGAGGGCTCATGCCCTTATCCCAACAAAATGTATTCACCAGGCAGTGAGGGCTCATGCCCTTATCCCAACAAAATTGGTGCTAAAGCAGCATGTTTTCTTCTTCTAAACATCTAGAAAGAAAGAAAGAAAGAAAAATTGTTTATTTTGCACAAACAAAATACACATTATAAAAAAAAAACACAAATTACATACAAATCAAGTAGCATCTCCGTAATTAAGTCGTCACTTCAGTAGTCGTCCCTTAGTTTATAACAAAGCCAAAGCATTTATTTCAAACTAGCTTCTGCTTGCGGGTTCGCCCGCGTGTAAAAATTGTTTATCTAGTCTTTATTTCTATTATTAAAATGATGTCTATTATATTTTATTAAAAATAGGTTAAGAAAAAACTTGCATACAAAATATTTCATAAATTAATTGGCGGGGTAACTCCATAATATTAAACTTTTAAAATACTTACCTGAGATTTACGGCGACGTAAGTTATAAATGGCTCTGACAGCTCTCTTTTGCAAAATTAAGATACACGTCAGCAGCCCGACCCCACAGTAAAATGCCATACGACATAATGCTGTGGAAGTAGCTCAAATAGACCAAGAAAGAATGTCAGTGACCGCGCGCTGTCTCTAATTTTTCTAACAGCATAAGCGGCCGAGCTTAGCCGCCCCGCAAGAGATGTTATCTAAGGGCCCCATTGTAATTTCTCTTTTAGCTTCTAGGAAAACCTTTTGAATAATAAATTTCAGTTTTTCTCCATTCAATACGATGTCATATTCGCTACTTCTTACATTAGGTAATTTCAATCATTTTTTTGTTCATTTCGTACCAATTTATTTACCGTAAATCAATCTTGGACCTGAAGAATAGACTTATTAACTTCATCCAGATTTTGTGACCGTCGGTCTATTTAAAAGATCAATGATGGGTGTGAAGTAATTGGGGTAAATTATTAATGTACTTAGACTAAAAAGAGGAATGGACCCAATAGCGAACCTTGAGGAACGTCTATTGCTATTTAAGACTCAATGAACTTATGCCGTTTAATAGAACTTTAACCTTTAGGTAACATATCTTAGGTCATCGAAAAGGTACAGAAATCTTTTGTCCGCTACCTCTACTTAAAACTTTATGGTTATTACCCGTACATGTACCCAACTCCATTTGTGCTTCGTATGGTGGAATACCAAAGTTTGGAAGTAAGAAGAAATCTTAGCCTGGTAAAGTATTTTATCCGCCTAATTCGTGGTACCCACTTTAATTCCTCATTACTTCAGCACATCTCCTTTAACATTCCACCACCCAATACCTCAAACTATAACCATGACCCTTAAAACTAGTCCATTGTACCTGGCCCTCACCCATATTAGCAACATTTTGCTGTATGACGAGTGCTTAGATGTCTTTGTGAGTACTGAACTGAGATTCCTGAACACCGCTACTCGATACCTTGAGTCCATTGCCACTCCCAGTGCAATCTCCTTGGAGTAAATAATTGAATTGTATATTGTTTTTGATAAATTTGTTTCAGTTTATATTGGCTCATTTTATCCAATTTTATCCAATCTTGTCTAATGTTATCTAATTATAATTAATTTAAATACCTACTTTTTTCAAATTTTATCATATATTTTGTTTTCTTTTCAAATTTTGTTTAATGCAATCTAATTCTATGTAATTTAACCTATTTTTGTTTTTGCATGTGTAATTACTAGTACTGACCGATAACTTGTATGTGTGGTGCTTACTGTTAATATAAGTTGGTTATAAATAAATAAATAAAAATAAATAAATCTTTCAGGTATGATCTTAGTAAAGCAAGAGCTGTATTCCTAATCCTGTAGTGCTCTAGTTTCAGCAGAAGTGTTTCATGGTTTACGCAATGAAACGCCCTAAAGAGGTCGCAAAAGAAATGGCATCTAGGGCTTCTTCCCTGGCGTTAGAAATGTTCTTTATCAGGGTGACACAAGCGTCAGGTACACCGCCGCAATGATGATAGATCTACAGACTTTTACAGACATTTCCCAGAGATCTTCAGTTGATTTAACTAGATCTTTAAAAGCTCACCCAATATTGTAACCATAATGAATGAATGAATGAAACATTGTAGGTGGTGGTAACGCGCTCGGTGCTGCTGTGGGTGGGCGCGCGCGGGTCGGAGTTCGACTGGCGCTACGTGCGCTCGTGCGCTGAGGCCAACGTGGCCTTGCTGCACACGGCCGCCACGGCCGCGCTGGTGTGGCTGGCCGCGCGCAGCGACCTGCCGCGCAGGCACGCGCCCGTCGTGCTGGGCCTGTTGGCACTGGCGCCCTACCGCGGCCTGCTGGAGGACGCCGCGGGCAGCCTGCTGGCGCTGTCTGCGTGGGCCTTGCTGGCCTTCCGAGCGCTCCACGCCAGCGCAGTTGGCCTGACAGCTCTCGGCATGTATGCCGTTCTAGCTCAACAGATAGGAATTTGATTGAAGTTCTTATTTTAAAATTGTGTTGTGGTCAAGTATGGTTTTAAGTTATTTCTATTTTAAGTGTTATTCGAATGTGATTTTGAGTATTGCAACTTAGAACTTTTGCTTTTTATTTTTGTTATAATTAAAAAGTTTAAAAAATCCAACCAAATACATTTTCGTTCATCTACAAATTTGTTATTATTAGAATGCTAATAAACTCAGTACCAACTGAGTTTATTTAGTAACTTGGTTATTTATAATAATGTATGGAATAAAGTTTTACTCACTCATATTAATTTCATACACCGCCTTTTCCTGTGTTTTGTGACCTGTGGCAATTATCCTGATTTTAGCAAAGATATCACTTTTTTTTTCACAGCTTCCTCTGAGAAACATTGGACGGCTTTGCCCTGGAGAATGCCCACAGGACATGGCGCAGCTTTGATTGAAAGAGTGCCATGTAACCTGCAAGTGCCTGCAACCATGCAATGTGGTCGTGTCAGTCGGTAGTGTGACCATAATCCGGCTCACAAAGTACAGTACTTTGAGTTATTTTACCTCTTGATTTGACTTCACTGACATAATCACAGTGTTATTTAAGCCCATCACAAATGATAAATGATTTTATTTCTGTAAGTTGGTTTTAAAAACACTTTTACACGTCAAACATATTTTAAAAACTAGATGAGATCGGCGTTTCCTATCTGACTACTCTGAGAAGAAAGGCCGAAACAAACTCAGAGGTCACAGTCTCTTTTAAAGTCCAGACATAATCTTGGTCAGGTCATGTGAAGACCATGTAGATTGATGTCTGAAATGGTCTTTTGAGGAAAGAACCACACAGAATGAGTGGACCTGTCCAGTCAGTGCACGCATTTGTCAGTAATCATGCAGCTCAACAAAAAACTTAAGGAGCTCAACAATTCAACGAAAATTACCAAAGAAAGGATATTTGGGTAGGCCGATACATTACTCAAACTGCCAGACCATGTTTTTTTTTTTTTTATTAAAAATAAACTGAGATATAAAAAAAAAAAAATCCACACTGCCTTCACATTCACGATAATTAAAATATAATAATACTTTACAAAGTAAATTTTCATGTCACTGTATAGTATGTCAAAGTGTATACAAATCTGAGAATAAACTTGGTCAGATCATATGAAGCATAAAGTTTTAGTATAAATTATAAATGATTTCATTTCTGTAAGTAGGTTTGTAGAAACACTATTACACGTAAATCATATTTTAAGAACTAGGTGAGATCGGCGTTTCCTATCTGACTACTCAGAGAAGAAAGGCCGAAACAGACTCAGAGGTCGCAGTCTCTTTTAAAGTCCAGACATAATCTTGGTCAGAATCATGTTGTGGCGTTGTAGTCGATTTCCTACAGATCAACTAAAACGCACATCACTAGTTACGGTTTAAAAGAATGACATCCCTAAATCTTACAAGTTCCCACCACGTCACTCGGTGTCGTGGTATGGTTAAGGCTATAAATATCCCTGCTTGACGCCTAACGTGCCCTTTCCTTCGCATCAAGCAGATCAAGTTGTAAGTCTAAATAACCCCGAGATAAACGGGTAAGTGCTCAGTGTGATTGCTTCTATTCTTAATTGTGTCCTGCCAGATCGCATTCTCTATGTATTTCTGTCTGCGCGGTCTGGCAGCTAATGTAATTGTTCTCGGCAGCCTCCCTATGACTGTCGAGAAAGCTATTTACCTGTAGTGGCTTCTGCCACATCACGTGTCACCTTTACTGCACTTCTGTGAATGCGTGCGCATGCTTCTCGCATTCTCCGCTTTGCTTGTCTCGCCGCGCTGCGCCTTGCTGTTCGCTTAAATCGCCTGGCCACGCGGCGAGGGACCTCCGAGAATGCCCGCGGCATGCGCACGACATAACCTAAAATTGTAAACCGCCACGATGGGTGAGTCTTCCTCCATCCACCTTGCTTTGGGCTTACGCCTGGGAGACGCACACATCGGCGGAGGTTTGCAGTCCTGGCACATCGCTTACGGAAGCACCCGCCTCGCGCTGATTCCAGGGTTCCAGTATTGGGCTACACAACTTCTATCCTGCCTACCGCTGACTGACGTCCTCGCTGTCTCCGCCCTACCGCTGGAGAGACGGCAGTCACGCGTACTGAACACGCGGCCGCTACCGCCGCCTAACCTGCCATCCACGTGGGTCGTGGGTGCCGAGACCCCACGCCCGCCACGTGTTGAGGCCCTGCCTTAGCACGACCGTGCCTACACGCGGTCGTGCACCCAAGCGTGGTGCTGCCCACGTCGAGCGACCTTTGAAGTCGCCGCCCAATTCTGCTGCCTGCCCTGAGACCTCACGCCGGACCTCGTGCTGCGGCGTAGCCAAGCCCAGGGCAGTAACTTTCTCTTCTCTACTAACTTCAGTGACCAGAACCAGTACTCAGAGACCTTAGAACTCACTACCCTGAAATCTCTTGTTTAATAAATGTGTTAAGCGACCTCTTGGTTTCATTCCTATATATCTACCCTAGAAACCCGCTTGCCACAATGTGAAGACCATGTAGATTGGTGTCTGAAATGGTCTTTTGAGGAAAGAACCACACTGATTTGAGTGGTCCTGTCCAGTCAGTGCACGCATTTGTAAATCATGGTGCAGCTCAACTCAGAACTAAGGAGCTCAACGATTCGACGAACAATACAAAAGAAAGGACATTTGGGTAGGCCCCATAAAATACTCAAACAGCCAGACCATGATTAAAGCAACTGAAAGAAAAGAAAAAACTACACGACCCACATAGTCCTCACATTAACAAAATTAAAAAATATTATACTTTATACAGTTAATATATAAGGTGTATCTATTCATACACGAAATATTTGAACAGGTGCGCCTATAGGTCGAACATAAGCTATAGAAATGTTTTTTTTTATTTTTATCTAAGCATCTAATTTAAAAAAATTAATAATGTAATATTACTTAACACACATAAAATACTGGCTCTTTCATATTTTGTAACATCCATTACGCTACGAAAATACTACATAGAAACTACTTTCATTGAAGCGGGCAAGGTCATGGCGGTGCCCTTAGTTGTCGCGTGGCTTTTATGAATTATCAAAAGAGGCGCCGGCGGCGGCGGCGCCGCGCACGATGCCTCGCCCCGCGCCCGCCGCGCCGTCCGCTCCGCCGCCATGCTCAGTCTCCCGCGAACTGCATGTAGCACTGCACGCGGCTTAACCAACGTGGAACGCATCGCGCTTCGCGCAACAAACGCAACAATGCCGAAATATTCCAACTAGGAGTACCAGAACATGGTGGACTGCTACAATGAGGGTGGACTTATTTTGCTCACAGCACAAGCCCGCTTCCTAGAGATCCTAGAAGCTCGACAGCGGCAACGGGACTACGGGGTCTACATGCCCCCAGCTGCAGACGGAGGCAGGTCTGATCTTACGCCGTTGAACTTCCATGTGTGGGGTAGGGATAGACCTGATTTATGGTAATGGTGGCCAGACCATTTCTAGTGCGGAATAAAAACGTGAATTGTGGCGTTTACGCAGTGATGGCTAGAGATAGAGACATTGTTAAAAGTGCAACGACACATTATTTAACGTGCAACTGCAGGGTGAATATGTACAGCAATTCTGGTGTAAATAATATAAATAAAAACTACGTCGTTATGAGGTATGTACATTTTAAATTGTTCGCGCTATGCACTTCTTATAGTTTACATCTGTACAAATGGGTAGGTACACAACCTATCAATCAGCTGACAGATACGACTCGACGCACAGTTCGTAACCAACAGAAGTCATTACCTTATGCGAAATCGCGTTGCGTCAGCTGTTTATTTTTCTATTATTATTATCTAAAAGATGTGTAACACTAGAATATGAATGTTTTAATCGAATCTAGGATCCTTTTCGTAAAATAAATAAGAAAATGATTGAAACGTTTCGATGCTCGCTCGTAAAAGTCGTGACCCCACAGAGGTCAGCTGCTTATTCAGATGTAAGTACCTAGTTTACAGAAGGTACTGTTTTTGTAAAACTTCGAGGAGGGAATTCAATATTGTAGCTACTTAGATTTAGGTCGTTTTGTATTTTAAATTCACATTTATTTTTATTGTAAGCGATAACTCTGATATCAAAATAAGACGAGATCGAGTTACGAAGAGAGAGACGGCACGCGCCCCGCTGCTACGGTTGGGCGGGCATCGCGCCCGCGCCTCTCCCCGCCGCGTCTTTGATTCATAGAGCTGGCAAAAAGGTTTTATGTAAAACATCTCAAGCAGTTTTAAATTATGATAATTACGTAAAAAAAAAAAAAACATTTAGATAAAAAAATCTTTTTCGTTTCTATAGCTTCTAAACGACCTATAGGTCCTCCTCTTTAAATATTTCGTGTATGAATAGATACACCTTATATATATCGGGATCTCTAGGCGCTACAGCAGGCGCACCGGGCCGAGCCTGCCACAAGAATGATCCCACTCTTCGCTGCGCACTAGCTTACATTAAGTTGCTTGAGAAGTGGGGAGAGTGGGGAGGCTAACGTACCGCTTTGCACAGCGTAACTCGGCCCGCCGCACCTACCGATAACGGTGTCGCCGACATATATAAAAAAAAAAAGAAGCAAAATAATATACATCAAGACTGTCTGTGTATTTTTTTTTTATTGGAGCAGCTCAATCCCAAGCCTTCCTGTCCTCAATATAGTCTTTGAGAGTATAATAGGCTTTCTGGCATAATTTCCGCTATATAAAAGGCTAGGAAGTTGGCACAGACGTAGCTTTTATGTATATTTAATACTAACTGTTAGACCGAGATTTCGTCAACGGCTCAGAATAAAAAGTAGCCTATGTGCTTACCTAGGTCTCGAAAACCGGTCAGCCGTTTTGACGTGAAAGCGTAACAAACAAAACTTACTAGCCATTGTGAATTAAAATTAAATCTGCATGTGTGATTTACACAGTAAAACTTTTTCATACGATGACCATAACATTCTAAACTTGAAAAATGTACATTCGATTGTTTTTCATCCAGCTTTTAAAGTTAAGATGGGCATTGAAAACTTGAGTTAATTTTTAATACGAGTTCCGACTTGGAACTAACGCAGCAACCAGCTCGCAATATTAATTTGGACAGGATACGGCTAATAAGCGCACGTGGACTGAGCGATTTTAGTTTAATCACTTTCGTAGTCGAACCTTCGAAATGAAGAATGAACCCCGAGGAAGATCAGCCTCTAAGGTAAATAACGATGGATTGAATGGGATGTTGGAAGCCAATCCGTATCAAACTAACAAGGAATTAGCGGCATGGCTTAACATTAAAACCATGCCGCCAATAGGGATGATGACTAATATAAACAAAGTTCGTAAATATAATGTAATTTCAAAGAAGGCATAGTTAAAATGAGAAAAGTAATCGAAAAAATCTGTTAAATCGATGTAAATATGAAGAAGAAACGTGCATTAAAAGTTTTTCGAAGAGATTATTGCCGTCCTTGTAACGCGGTACGGACAATGTACGGCGCTAGTTTATAAGTTACATAGCCGTGACGTTAATTCTACGATAGTGCTGTCCTTTTCTATCACTAATTTTAAAACGCTCCTAACTTGTCAATTTTAAAAGATTTTACAATTTTGTAATACTGTTTGCACTATTTGGAAAAAAACATTTTTTTGAGATTAAAAAAAAAATTGTCATCATCCCTATTCCTTGGTAGTTTAGCATACCCACAAAAATGACCCATTTGCATCAAATCAGTAAGATAAAAACTGGCCAACTGCCTGTCGACCAAGCACATTGAAGAGTTCCGAAGTTGGATAAATTTATCCCAAGAACAAACTTAACATTGTAGTTGAATAACATGTTCTCCCATACAATTCAACTGCAAATGTAAGTTGGCCGACTATTATTCGATAACTTGTAAAGCCTACTTAGCTGACATAATTTTCCTTTTAACTTGGATAAAATATACTACTACCAAAAAATTTTTCACACACCCAAAAACAATCATTTAGCTGGCAGATCCCTGCCTGACTCTACCAAAAAAAAATCTGTTTTAAAGCTTAATATACTTCGAAGACGGATTCATGAGTCGAAAATATTTTGCAATCACTCGCAATACTTTTGATCGACCTTTCCAACGACATTTCACACCATCGGAACGACAAAAAATAATTCATCTCCACTTTTCGTGAAAGAGATGTACCCTAAAAGCTCTTTTCTTTACAAGATTTCATTTTACCACCTTGTCGCGTAACTTATATAATGACGTGTGATTAAAAGTGGAATCTTTACGATAATCGCAAGCGAACAACGCATTGGCTAAGTCCAGGCAATCCAGGTCAAAAGCCGCAACAATGCTCTAAAGCGAAGCTTACCCATCCAAAAGTGATCGTAATTTTTTGGTAGTCTCTTCATGGTGTGATTCTCTACAGCTTCCTCAGATCCGGTCAAGCAATAACAGCATATGTAAACTGTACAGAACTTCGAACAATGATGGCAAAACTCACAGTGATACCGATCTTCAGCACTATTGCTCCATGATAACGTTCTCACTTTGCTCGAGAAACCGTTTTAACACTAAAGGAATTACAGTTAGAAATATCCGCCATCCTCCGTACTCGCCGGACCTGGCCGCAATATCATTCATGGTGGTGGCAAAGTGTTATTGGGTTTTTCTATCTGGAATTTCACAGTAACAGCCCAGTGAAAAACATAACCCTGTCTTTGCAGTCGGGAATAAAAACGTTAGAATAAGAATAAGATTATTTTTGGTCTGCCAAAGACTGCCTCATTGGTCTAGTGGTTGCTAGAACTACTGCTCAGCATGAAGTCCTGGGTTCGATTCCCAGGTCGGGCAAAGTTTTATTGGGTTTTTCTAACTAGAATTTCTCAGTAGCAGCCCGGAGTCTGGATTTGTGCCCGGTGATGGCAATAGGCTCGCCCCCTATTACATGGGTCTTAAGCATAACTGGCGAAATCTGGGTGTACTATAAGCAGGTACCTAACCCTTCTGGGATTACAGGCGTGATATTATGTTATCATAGCTATTCATCACACCAGTAAAAAACAGAATTACGAATCACAACTCGGGGACCCAAGATACAGGCACCGCCTAGTTTGGGATAAATAAATGTCACCAATCGTTACAGACAGAATTATTATGATAAATCTTTGTTAAACTTATTTTATGTTATGTAATAATTGTAACAAATGTTTAAATAAATAAACTAGTATTATTATTTTAAGTCTTTGACGTATCTCGGAAACCTGCGGTACCGATCCTTTGGAAGGTGTACGAGGGGCCGAAGCTAACTCGCAGAGGCTTCTTAGAAAATTTTGAAATGTAATGAGGCATCAACTGACGGTTATCACTGTATACACTGTGCAAGTGCACCCAAGGACAACCCTTTGTTGTCCTTGGGTGCACTATTGCAGGATTTGGAAAAAATATCAAATGAACTATGGCTTTGAGTGGGATGGATACCATGAACTATGGAAGGGCTATGGCCCCTGCCTGACCAATGTTTTATACATCAAATACACGGACAAAATGGCAGGGGCCAGGTGAATTCAACACCCCGGTCGCTAGCACTAGTGCCGTATCGACAAGGGGTCAACTTGTCCTGAGATGCTTATGAGGAATGGAGAGGTATTCCACGGCTATGAGGACAATCCCGGAAGTACGGTCGAGATCCCAGCATCTTACTGGAATACCTACTTCCTTCCTCCGAGCATGTTTGCTCTTGCGAATCTCAACTCAAGCAGGCCAACAAAGGCAAGAATGAGGTGGGAGATCTGGTCCTCACCAGTGTTTACTCTGGCCGGTTAATAAAGGCAAGCCAGAGATGAGGAACAAGACTTCTCCCGGGAGAAAGGGTACGTGGGGTCGCTACTGCCCAACAGCTCGCCACATGCTGCCCTGCGGGTTTCTGTATCTCTCTTGGTCTGGCTCCGGCACAGTGAAATCTCTACTGGCACTGACAGACCTAGAGTTCGTTAATGTGGAGATACAGCGCGCGGCGGTGGGGTTATTATTGTTATCAAAAATAGCAATTTGTAAATTAACTTGTAAACCAATTATTTCATATTGTTCCTACAGGGAACACAAAGTTTTGTACACACATCTGTATGTACCTACTTTCTAAGCAAATAAACTTTTATGGTTACGATGATTAGGATTTCTGTGATCATCAGAAATATATAAGAAAATAGAACCTATTTAAGGTAGGGTTCTAAAATGTTCAGGCTCGCTTCGCTCGCTCTTACAATGTTACACTTATTTCTGTTTTAAAATACAAAAAAAAATCTAAGAGGGGGACCGCTTCGACGAAGGCGACCTGTTTGCCGGGCTAAGACTGGAGGGGGACGAAGCGGGTTCGGCCAACGATGGCGTACCTTTCGTCGACCTGTAGAGTCCTCCAGGCCAACCTCCACCACAGTCAGTCCGCGAAGGCTCAGCTTCGCAAGTGGCTGGAGGTTCAACACACAGCCATTGCCCTGATCCAGGAGCCGTGGGTCAGGGCGGGCCGCATACAAGGACTCTCCAATCTTGGCGGTAAGCTCCTGGTCACCACAGATCACGTTCATCCTAGATCGTGCATCTATGTCACAGGTAACCTTAAAACACAGCTTTTAAATGACTTCTGTTGCAGAGATGTCTCTGCAGTAAAGCTGCAAATACAGCGTGGCGATGCCGAGGAGATGGTGATCGTTTTCGCCTCGGCCTACATTCCCGAGGCGGAGGCACCGCCTCCACACGACCTCGCCCGGCTCGTGAGCCATTGCGAGAGAAGCGGGTTTGAGGCCGTCGTCGGGGCCGACGCCAATGCTCACCACCAACTTTGGGGTATGGACACGCAAAACGAGACGGGTAAGGCCTTGGTTGACTACTTATTCTCGACTAACCTATCCCTACTAAACACTGGCTCCTAACCAACATTCGTAACCAGGCGAAGCCGCACAATCATAGATCTCACTCTGGCAACAGAGGGCGCGGCGGAAATTGCCACGGGGTGGCAGGTCTCTAAGGAGGCCTCCTGCTCCGATCACAGGTGGATCCGCTTCGACATCCAGGTCTGTGTCACCCCAAAACCACCACGACGCAATCCGCGTAGCACGGACCGTGCCATCTACACACGCAGCCTTGAATCCAAGCTGGCGTTATCAAGCGTTCCGACGACTTTTGCGGATACGACACAAATTGAGGTACAAGTAAGCCATCTTACTAAATCAATGATAGACAACTACCAAACTGCCCGCCCAGAGACCACCCCACGTAATACACCAGGCAAACAACCATGGTGGGGCGCTGATCTGGAGCGCAAGCACGGCAAGGTAAGGAATACTTAATAGAGCCATGAACACATGTGCGGATGAGGACTGGGATAAATATTACGCAGCCAAATCAAGCTACAAAAAATGCATCAGACTCAGAAGTACCACGGGATGGCGCAAATTCTGTGGTAGCAGTGAATCCTGTCGGCAAGCAAACAGGGTAAGGAAAGTACTGGCGCAACAGCACACACCTGGTCCCGCTACCCTCCGGAAACCCGACAACACACTCTCTTCCTCGCCAGAAGAAGCGAGACGCATCCTTATTGAAACTCGAAACTCACTTCCCTGGATGTTTCTCCGCGCAGGTTATCGACTGGCAAGAGGTAATTCAAACACCATCAGACAATGATCGGCTTTACGCCAGCAGGGTGATCACGTTGGAGAAACTCCAATGGGCCATCCAGAGCTTCCATCCTTTTAAGGCTGCTGGTCCTGATGGTGTGTTCCCCGCCTTACTACAGTGGGGTGACACCGGTGTCGCAATAAGACTGGTGCCTTTATGCGGGCGTGCCTGGCCTTTAGATAGTGGCCTTTAGTTTCCAAAGGATGGAGGGAAGTGAAAGTAATATTCATCCAGGTAAGGGTGACTCCACAAACGCCAAATACTACCGACCAATCAGCCTGACCTCCTTTCTACTAAAGACGCTGGAAAGGCTGTGTGATAGGGAGCTGAGGGACGGCGCTCTGAAAACCATACCGCTTCACGGTAACCAACATGCATACAGCTCAGGTAAGTCGACCGAATCTGCTCTTCACCTGGTAGTCAGCCAGATAGAGGAAGCGATTCATCAAAAAGGCACCTGCTTGGGCACTTTCATAGACATCGAAGGAGTTTTCGATTAAACTAACTTCTCCAGCATCAGCAGCGCCCTCTCCAGACATGGAGTAGAACAGGTACTAACGGACTGGATTACAAACATGCTAAGCAAACGAGTGGTTCGTCTTGAGGATGAGCAGCAACTGGCCATGATAGCCAGAGGGTGCCCCCAGGGAGGAGTGCTGTCCCCCCTTCTATGGAATCTGGTGATTAATCACCTCATCACCAAACTCAATGCCAGCCGCTATTACACAATAGGGTATGCTGACGACCTCACTATCCTTGTTTCGGGGAAGGTGACTGGTACGATCTGCAACCTCACTCAGCCAGCGCTACGTATCCTAAAAAATTGGTGCAAGGAATATGCACCTAAGTGGTGCACTTAAGTGGTGTCAAAACCATCAAGATCAGATAAAAATGGACCTGATGGCGACACACTACACGAATAAGGATTTTAAGAATTTTTGGAAGTGTACAAACAAATTGAATACTAGACCTGAGTGAGTGTCGGCGGTGTTTCTAGCCCTGAAGACATTGCTAATGTTTTTTAGGAACAATTTGTAGCAAAGTCACCCTTAGGACCCGCATGCCGAGGGTTCGATGCTGAGACTCAGGGGATGAATATTTATATTTTAACACTTTCTAAGGATATTGATCTTGCGATTAGGGGTATGAAGGGAGGAAAATCACTAGGGTATGACGCTCTCAGCGTGGAACATCTCAAGTATGCTGGTTTCCACCTTCCTAGAGTACTTGCAATGTTATGTAATTTGTGCATAAATCACTCACACCCACCCCCTGCCATGATGAAGACTCTGGTGGTACCGATTGCCAAGAGTAAAACGATGTGTCTGAAAAATCTAATTATAGACCCATTTCGCTAGCCACGATTGTAGCAAAGGTAATTGACAATGTGCTTAATTAACTCATATTTGAACAAGCGTGTTAAGTTACATGATGTTACTCTCGAAAGCATTTGACCTAGTGTCTTATGATTTATTTTGGCAGAAGCTAAAGGAAACGGGCCTACCGCCAGAGTTGATATCACTTTTTAGATATAGGTACCTTAATCAGAAAAATAATGTTAAGTGGGCGGGTGTATTTTCGAGTGAAAACAAACTGGAATGCAGAGTGAGACAGAACCGCTCAAGGCCCGCTGGTCCCATTTGGGTTCGGTAATCGAAAATTCTCTCAAGCCCCGCTGGTCCCATAAGCAAGTGCTTTTTAATCTGTACATTAATGCGCTGATCGAGGAACTCAGTCAAATGCCCGTAGGGTGCTACGTAGATGGTGTCAGTGTAAACAACCTAAGCTACGCAGATGATATGGTGCTGCTGGCTCCCTTGATTTGTGCATTGTGGAAGTTGAGTGCCGTATGTGAAAAGTATGCGGCCACACACGGTCTGAGTTATAATGTGAAAAAATCAGAGTGCATGATCTTCAAGGCGGGTACAAAGTGTCCAACTGTGGTTCCGCCAGTGTTACTCAATGGTATTCCTCTTAGTCGAGTATACCAATTCAAGTATCTTGGGCATGTGATTACTGAAAGTCTTGGAGATGATGTAGAAATGGGGAGGGAGCGTAGGGCATTGTCAGTCCGGGCGAACATGCTGGCCCGCAGGTTCGCTCGATGTACAGACGCGGTCACTTTATTCAAAGCGTATTGCACATCTCTGTACTCAGCGAGCCTGTGGTTCAGATATACCCAAAGGGTTTGCAATTCTCTGCGTATCCAGTTTAACAATGCATACAGGGCGCTGTTACGTCTGCCGCGCTTCTGCAGTGCGTCAACAATGTTCGCTGAGTCTCGCACAGACGGCTTTGATGCCACATGGTGCAAATAGACAGCCTCACTGCTAATTGCACTGCAGATTGCGTGGGAGCAGTAACAGCATCCTTAATGTAATAGGCAATAAGTTGGACAGCCCACTGGTGTGTAACCTCACCCAGAGGACTAAGTCCCTCTTAGATATTAGGTATTAACATAGTTTTTAAGATCATACTAACGGCATTAATGTAAATTTAAATGTATTAATGTAATTAATGGATCAATGGTTGTCTGAATAAATATATTTTATAGTAAACCACAGACAACTACGACCAGTGCGAGCGTTGCGCGGTCGCGTGCCGCCACGTTACATACAATAAGTTCTATCTTTTTCTCGCCTGGCCGTTGCGAGGAAGGCGGGAACGCGATGCGCGTCAGTCCGCTGCCCACACGCTTAGTGCGTAGACGCGTATTAACCTACCGCGCGCGCAAGTCGCCCCGTGCCTTCCTCGTGTGGCCCGTTACGAGAAATCATTATTTTAGGGTCTTCGTTCCCAATGTTTGTGACTGTTTACTTGTGTTTTACTTTACAAATATACTGTTTTACTAAAGAGGTGGTTACACTCCGATAAGCCCCCTCATATGTGGCGCTCCAATGTTTTTTTCTCGTGTGACAATATAGTGCATAGTTGTGAAAGTTTTTCAGTGACGAACTAAAACGCCAGTGACAAGGAGTAGAGCGGCTAGTTTGACTCGGAGGGAAGATGCAAACGACGCATTACCCATCCCCTCGCGACCAAACACGCCGACCGCGGCGTCCGTCAACCAAGATGGCGACGCCGACCCGGGGTATACCTCTCCGTGCATCGAACTGATTTCAATCTTGTATAAAACGCACACTATGCAGCCGAGCATATTATAAGTTAGGGGATTTAGTCAGGGGATTACATTGCTGATAAAAATGCTTGGCTAATCGCTGGTCCTGCTCCTCAAGGACGCATCAACTAATTGATTAGCATTTGAAAATACTGTTGGAGCTGCTGAAGATTAAAAACAAGAATCTTTGCATTGTATAAACTAAATTTTTTAGTACTGTATAATTGCTATATGCCATAGTATGTGAGTACTATGTACATGCTTTAAAGCTACCATTTTCAGGGTACGTCTTTCATTGACTTGAATGTGTCCTGGCGGCTGAGAGTATGTCATGCTCACTTTATTGTTTCGCTGATGGTGGCGCGTGTGTTGGATCATTTAGCTCCCTTCAAAATGGTTGAGTTGAATGGTGCTAATCCATGCGTCATGTTCGTGAACGGGCGCCGTCAGTTGCGACTGGTCATCTCTTAGCTGCCACCGGCGTATTTTAATTAAATTTTATAATGCGTTAAAATGCGTTAAATTTTATAATTTTATAATGCCCCATAATTTCTAATTAATCGACCAATAACGATGCGCCATAGGGCGAGCCGCGCGCGGGGCGCGGGGCGCTGTTTTGCACACGGCACGATTTGCCGCGAAAGCATAAATAGGAGTCGCTAGCTAGGCGCGATCCCTTTTTTCATCACTCGACGCTCGACTCTCGCCGCGGACGGACGTGTTTGTGCGCTCTCCCGCTCCAGTGTTGTGTTTCCTGTTCCTACTCGTCGCAACCACGTGACGTCATCGTAGTCGCCCCGACTACTCCGATTAAAATAAAATCAAGCAATTGATTTTATTTTTAATCAATTAAAAAGTGCCTTTTTCAAGGCAAATCTCGTTTCTCTATCAGACGTTTTGTGAGTAGCTTCACTAGGCCCCTTCTGGGTAAAACCACAGTTTCGTGGTCCTCGGTTGAAACCTTACGGTGTCAACGAAGCCGAGTGGGGTGTTGACCCAATTCGCACCCGCCGAACCCCTTCAGGGCGAGGCAGTTAGTTGGACGGGTCCCAGATAACCGGCCTTGGGGGATCTCCTAGTCGGCTCTGGTGACAGTTTTGCTTTCCAGCTACTCACCTAGTGTCTTTAGGGTGTGTCTACACCCTTCGCGCTAGACTGGTCAGGGCCCCGTTCGCACAATAAGACTGGCGACGGGTATACAAGCTTAGGGCTCACCATTAGGTACACACCTCCCTGTCTGCACCCGACAGGGAGGGAACTCATCCCCGGGCCAATCCACCCGGGGAGTTATGAATAGGGTTATTAGGCTAAGTGGAAACTTAATTTCCACCATTCCCTCCCATAAGTAGCCCCCCCTCCTCCGACCATGGGGGACGCCCTCCTCTTGGCGTTCCTCAAAGAGGTCCTTTTTAAGGACCCCGACTTCGTCGCCAAGTATGGCGCCAAATTCGCTGCTCTGCAGCAGTCCGTTCCCGGTCCCTCTGACCTAGTAGGCACCGACGACAGCTCTGATATCGCTACGTTTAGCGATGCCCTCGAGCCCTCTCAGTCGCAACTTCTAAGTTGCTCGCCGCCGGCTGTCCACATGGACACCAGCGAGCCGTCCCCTCGTCCGACTTCGCCCTACCTAGACGAGAGCGATTCTCAAAGCTCCTCCCCCTCTTCCGACGAAGGCGTCTTTAAGACGGTCGGTTCCAAGAAGAGGAGCCTCAAGCCGAGTCCTGACACAAGGAAGAAACCGGCTATCGAAGCCACCTCCGCTCCCGTGGCTCCATCCGCCACCGCCCCCTCTCAGGCCGCCTCGGCCTCAACCTCTTCACTCAGCCACAGTGCTGCCAAGCCCGCTGCCCAGCCTTCTGCGGCAAAGAAAATCGCCCCCCCTCCCCCTGTGTACATCCAGGACAAGGGGAAGTGGACAGACGTGTCCAAATGGTGCACCGACCTGCGTATAGGCTACACCAGCGCGAAATCTACCCAACAGGGTATTAAGGTAACCGTCCCGACATCTAACGATTATAGAGAGCTCACAAAGACTCTCCGTCATAGAGGTGTGTCCTTCCACACCTACGCCCTCCCCGAAGACCGTCAAGTCCGCGTCGTGATCCGTAGGATCCCGAAAGAGATACCCGCGGAAGATATAAAAGCCGACCTTATGTCGCAAAACGTCCCCGTTGCGGAAGTCCACCGCATGCACCGCGCCCGAGGCAGGGTACCATTCGATATGGTCCTCGTCGTCTGCCCTCCTACTGAGGGTCACCACCCTATCTTTAACGTCCGTTCCGTCTGCAACCTCACCGGCTTGCAGATCGAGAAGCCTTTTAAGACCGGTGTCATAGGGCAGTGTCACCGCTGCCAACTCTACGGGCATTCGCAGATGCACTGCCACGCGAAACCCAGGTGCGTCAAGTGCCTGGGCGATCACGGCACTGCTGACTGCAGTCGTCCAAAGGACCGCACCTTATGCACAGAGCCGCCTAGCTGTGTGCTATGCGGCGACTCTGGCCACCCGGCCAATTATCGTGGGTGCCCCAAGGCCCCTAAGACATCATCTCCCAAGCTGACGAAGCGTGCAGACGCCCGTCAGCAAAGGGAAAGCCCCCGCTACGCCCACGCGTGGCCTACCACTCAACATCAGGAGCGACTCGGTCCTCAGAGGCCCTCGCCCTGGAACTACCTCCACCATCAGCAGGCTTTTCCAGCCTTAGCACCTAGACCCGTTCCTGCGGCCATCCCTCCACTTATGGACCCCCGCATCCGCGTCAACGCGCCCCCAGGCATTCCTGTGCCTCTAAACAAAGCCGCTCCTGCCGCTTCAGCTCCACCCGCAGCCACCCGTATGGTCGGCCAGAATCCAATGGACGCCTTCAACGTGATCTCGAGCACGTTCACGGCCTTCCTTACCCCTCGCGCCAGGAAAATGGCCAGCGAAATTGTTGCCGCCAGAAATGCCGGCAACATTTATATGATCCAAAATATATACAATGCGTACCCGGACATTACGCAAGCCCTGATGTCCTTCAACAACCAACCCAACCCTAATCATGGATAAAGGAATCCTCGCGCGAACCAAACCCCGATCCCTAAAGTTAGGTTATTTCAATGCCAATGGCATCCTGCGACAACGCGCTGAAATCAGCGAGTTCCTCCGCGACCATCACATCGACATCCTCCTTGTTCAGGAAACGTTCCTAAAACCGAGTTACCGAAATCCGTCAATTGCAAACTATCGTACAGTTCGCAATGACAGGACGCGTTGCCATAAGGGCGGTACCCTTATCTATTACAAAAAGGAGCTATACTGCATTCCCATAGACCCTCCCACACTCTCACGATTAGAAGTGTCTTGCTGTCGGCTTGGCATGACAGGTCATCAACCGATCACCATAGTTTCGGCCTACCTCCCCCCCACTAATACTTCGGAGAACTTCCAACTCCTTACTGAAGATCTTTCTGTTCTGTTTAGCCTGAGTGACTCCGTTATCATAGCGGGTGATCTCAACGCAAAACATCCCTCCTGGAATAGCACCAGGACCTCTTCCAGAGGGAGACACTTGTTCAACCTCTCCTCCTCTCAGAATTTCGATGTCATCGCGCCGATGACTCCCACTCATTTTCCCCCCGATCCCAATCACACCGCCGATGTACTCGACGTGGCGCTCCTACAGAACGTCAACCTACGGTTGGACTCTATAGAAGTGGTACAAGAGCTCGCTTCCGATCACCGTCCAGTATTCATGAAACTGGTCCCCCGCATAGGTCTGCCTGATTCCACCCAACCCCTTCCCAACAAAGTGGTAACGGACTGGAGGAGAGTAAGCGATCGCTTAAAATCCACCACGTCCCCCCACTTGGACCCAATCCCCGACCATTTTGACTCTATCGCTGACACGACGGCCGCGATCGACTCATTCACAGCTCACGTACAATCAGTCCTGAACGATTGTTCAAGGGAAATTCCAGCGACGGATGACCGTCGCTGGAAGTTGCCGGACGATGTACGCGAACTGTTGAATGAGAAGAACGCGGCTGTCCGTGCCTACAGCAACTTCCCCTGCGACGCGAACAAAGCCCATATGCGTTACTTACAGCGTACTGTAAGAACACGCATAGAGGAGCTGCGTACCGCCGGCTGGGACAAGATGTTGAGCGAACTAGAGCCCACCCACCTAGCCTTCTGGCAACTCCAGAGGAAGCTCAGATCCGGAGAAATAGTCTCCATGCCCCCCCTGATCCGTCCCGACAAGACCATCGCCTTCGATGATGTCGACAAGGCTGAGCTTCTAGCCGATACTCTAGAAGTCCAATGCTCGCCTAGCTCTCAACCGTAGTAGACCAAGCTCACCTCTCTGAGGTCGACGCTGAAGTCGAACATAGAGCCTCCCTCCCTCCCGTCGAAGACCCAGAGTATCCACTGCCCCCAGTCACGCCCGACGAAGTGCACGACCTCATCAAAGGTCTTAAGGCTCGTAAAGCCCCCGGTTCAGATGGAATCACCAATAGGGTATTCCAACTTTTCCCTGCCCACCTGATAATGCTACTGACCACCATCTTCAATGGTGCTCTGAGCAACAACATCTTCCCACAGGCATTCAAAGAAGCCACCGTCATCGGTATCCCGAAGCTCGGCAAGCCAAAGTCAGAGCCTAGTAGTTACCGCCCCATCAGTCTGCTCAATGTCCTCGGCAAAATCTATGAGAGGCTTATTTATAAGCGCCTCAGAGACTACGCCGAGACAAAGGGCCTCATCCCCAACGAACAGTTTGGTTTTAGAACCCAACACTCGTGCGTACAACAGGTCCACCGTATAGTCGAACACATCAACTTCGGTTTCCAACGAGGTTTGATGACCGGTGCTGTTTTCTTCGACATAGCGAAAGCGTTCGACAAAGTCTGGCACAACGGCTTATTATATAAGCTGTACCAACTCGGTGTGCCAGATCGTCTCGTGCTCATCTTACGGGACTTTTTGTCGAATCGCACCTTCCGTTATCGCATCGAAGGAGCGCTATCCTCCCCCCACCCTATTCGCGCAGGAGTCCCTCAGGGCTCTGTGATCTCTCCCCTAGCATTCACGCTATTCACCAGCGATATGCCCAAGTGCAGCAAGGCACAGCTGGCTCTGTTCGCAGACGACACGGCCATTTACTACACCGGCCGCGATCCAGACTCGATATCTCGCATTCTCCAAACCCAAGTCAACAAGCTTGGCGCCTGGTTTAGGAAATGGAGAATTGAAGTAAATCCCGACAAAAGTCAAGCGGTTCTATTCTCGAAGCCGCGTCATACCCCCTGCCCCCCTCGACCGATCACCATGTTCGGCAAGCCGATCCCTTGGGAGAAGCGAGCCAAATATCTTGGTGTAGTTCTCGACGAACACCTTTCGTTTTCAGAGCACATTAAGGCGGCTCGTTCGCGCGCCGCCTTCGCTCTAGGTAGACTCCACTTCGTCCTCAACGCACGTAGCAAATTGTCACTTAAGTGCAAATTGCGTATCTACACAGCGTGCATCCGTCCGATCATGACCTATGCCAGTGCAGTCTTCGCACACGCCAAGCCCGTTCGCTTCCATAGAATGCAGACCCTCCAGAACAAGTTCCTCCGTAGGATAACAGGCTCCCCCTGGTACGTTCGCAACGAGATCCTTCACGTTGACCTCAAGATTCCCACTATCCGTCAGTTCATGAAACGCATTTCAAAGCGTTTCTTCGAGACCGCCGCGAATCACCGCAACCCTCTGGTTGTGAAAGCCGCTAGTTATATTCCCTCCTCCATCAGTCATGTCCGCCGTCCCAAGCATGTCCTCACCGATCCCGATGACCACATAACTCTCATTCAGGAGAGCAGTAGGGCCACCAGTACAGTGCACAAACACAGACCGACATTCCGACCTCGCCGCCGAGGTTCCTCGCGAAGATCCCGACGTAATTGTCCCCCCCGACCCTTGCTCGACGAAGTGCCAGCCCGCGCCGTAGCTGAGCCTGTAGCTTTAAATTCCCCGATTAATAATAATCAACTAAACTTGATCCAGCCTGTCCCATCTTGCTGTCCTCCCGTCAGCGACGCCCTAAGCCGAGGTCCGTACCCCACAGGGGGTGCCCTTAGCGAGCGTTCGCCTAATAATATAAGTAGTTTTACGCCCCTGGCTGGAGGCTTTGAGTCCGCTTAAGGCAGCCACAGGATAGTCCGGTTAAGTAGTCACGACCTCTCAAGGTCAACTACGAGATGCCATACAAAAAAAAAAAAAAAAAAAAAGGCGCGATCCTTTTCGCCGCGCGCCGTCGTCGAGTGAAGACTGCCTGTCGGTCCGCGGGACGCGTGTGTCCATCTGCGTGGTCCCGAAGTGAACAATGAAGATACGGAGAGTGCTGGTGCTTCTGCTTGCTTGCTTCCGCTTACAAACCGCTTCTTTCGAAGCGAACTTGTTTCTTCATGTTTGTCAATACGTGCTCGTCTTTTTCAAGATGATTGCTTCACTGTTTCTTGCAGAGTGTCAAAAACGTGGTAAGGTAATTGGTTCGATGGTATGTGGTAACTGTTTCGGTGATATGTGGTAGCTGGTTCGGTGTTATGTGGTAACTGGTTTCTGGTGACTGTGTGACGGGTACTGTGTCACTACACAGGTAATGGCACAGGTGCTGGAGTCTTCTCGGAGGACCTAAACATTCGCATAGCCACACCATTGGGGGCCTATAACACAGTTTTCCAGGCCGAATGCATGGATATTTCTCTGGCTGCTTCGGCCATCATGGCCAAGGAAGTTAGGGACCACTCGATCCGGATACTCTCATACATCAGGGCTGTTTTGCAAGCGCTGAACAGCCACACAGTTGAATCTGGGCTAATATACGAGTGTCATCTGCGCCTTAATCAGGTGGCAGCTCAATAACATAACTATTCAATGGATCAAAGGACACAGCGGTTCGCTGGGCAACGATACAGCCGACGAACTTGCAAGAAGGGGGCGAGTGAGGCACCAGTGGGACCTGAACCCATCTTGCCACTCCCCTTCGGGTACTTACGCACTCTGGTAAGGAAACGCACCAGGGATCAACATCACAAACTATGGTCGGATTAAGGTGAGTGCAGGCAGGCTAGGGAAGTACTCTCTGCTATTGACGGCCGCATCACGAAACAGGGTCTCCGCCTAACCAAACAACAGCTGCGTATAGTTACGGCAGCTTTAACTGGCCACGGGTCTTTTAATAAACACCTGTTTGTCATAGGAGTCACAGACAGTCCGCTGTGCAGGGCCTGCATGGAGGTGGACGAAACAGCAGCTCATGTGCTTCTACACTGCCCGGTGGTCGCCACATACAGAGCAAAGTACTTCGGTAACCCAGGTACCCTAAGCGAGGCTGTCAGTAACACGAAGGCGTTGCTGGCCTTCCTCGAGGAGCTGGGGTGGATCGAATGATCGATTTTCCCACCGTAAGCAAATTGTCGTGGAGTTGCGGACACCAGCCCGTATTACCTATTACCTAAACCCAATAACACTTTACTCGACCTGGGAATTGGCCCGAACCCAGAACCTCACGCTCAGCAGTAGCGCTTGCGACAACTAGACCAAGGAAGGTGATGTACCACCCAGAAATTTCTCGGCACCCATGGTGACCCCCAAAACCTTGGGCTGCTACCGAGCCTGGTGCGCAGTTGATTTTTCTATGTGAGTCGTTGATGAGATTTTCTTATGAAAGTATATGATCGATTTGCAAATGTTGACAATCAATAATTGTCCTCTTAGCTTGAACGTTTTTAAGCACATCTTCTAGTTCCCATTTATCTTTTTTTTTATAGATCAACTTTGATGTCCTTGATTTGAACATTAGTGCGTTGCAAGGTTTAGTAGATTTTGACTTGCCTCATTTAATTTACCGTAGGATTGCGAGTAGATTATTAATAGTCAACTCTTTTGATATGTGTTGTTAAGGAAATCCTCAACCGCCACATTTTTATGCTCAGAATTTTTTTGGTGATTTTGTTCGAACCGTAGAGTACTTAATTTTATATGTATGTATGATAGTGGTGCCGATTCTCTTATACACCGAACTAAACTAACTAAAATATCACTAAAATTCATTACATTAGGCTATGAGTATCTTATAGCCATTCTGCAAAAAAATAGTCTCTAATCGTCGTTTGACAGGATTCATTCAAATGTTAGTAATTTTTAGTATAGTTTAGAGGCATTTGTGACAAGGGAATCGGCACCACGGTTACACCCACCATTCTTGCAGTACGACGCATTTTAAGATAGTATACGCATTAAATTATAGTGATGCCTAGTTTCAGAAAAGCCATGACTCTTGCACGTTCTTCAGGTGAAAGAATAATTAAAGTTTACGTGTATCAGACTCCTTGGCTTTTGTATAGTGTGGTTCATTTACAAATTATTGTAAATGACACCCCAGTGGTGGCGTCCAGTGGTTTCGTTGACAATACACAAAATAATCAGGCACTTTCTCTGTTATTTTTTTGTAAAGTTATAAATAAAACCACTGGAAGACAGCACCGGGGGCGGGGTGTCGTTTACAATATTTTTTTGTAACCACACCACCTTAATGAAAGTTCTAATACTAATCATATAAATTTATCGAAGTAGGAAGTGGTATGGTTAACAAAAAAAAAAAATAATACACCCCAGGCAGTGGTGTCGTCGACAATACACAAAATAACCAGGCGCTTTCTGTGTTTTTTTTTTTTGCAAAGTTAAAATTAATAACCACTGTCAATAATCTTACTTTTTAACACGTACGCAATAAACACTACTCATACAACAGCTTTCGTATAAGAACTGGAGCGTTTATCTTTCTTGTGTACATGTTTTTTGTGGCTCTGCTAGAGAGTATGCTCTTCAGCAGAGCCACAATCAATGTCAATTTTGTCATTACTTAATTCACGGTTTACGATAATAATGTAATGTTCGTAAACCGTAGGTACATCACATCATACATCATAAATGATACAATTGATCGTTTTCTAAAATGGTGGCTCTGCGGCAGAGCATGTCACGATTTTTTGACAGATTGAACCTGAGAATACGAACGTTCTTAAAAATAGGGGAATTGCCCCTCTGATTAACGGACAAAAAGAGCTTCCATGATATATATAGGTAAAGAAACAGCCTTACTTGGTTGAATGATATGTCATGATATCCAAATATTAGTATGATTTATAGTGATTTGATACTAAATATAAAATTGAAAGTATGTGTGATTTGCTTCAAATTATTTTTGTACCCTTAGCTTAGATAACTGATTGGTCTCGCTGCGCTCGATTAAATACCGCGCTATTAGGGATGGCGATCTGCATGCCGATTCTGTACGAATCTCACCGTGAAGACTTGCGTGGAGTGAGCTGTCAGTGTCATCCCGTATTGGCTAATCCCTAGCATTAGTGGCACTGACAGCTCACATCAGGCTCACTTCACCTATGTTTTCACGGTGAGATGGTTACAGAATAAAACTACAGGGATCGATTTTTCAGGCCCAAATGATCGATTTTTTTAATCGATATGCAGTATTGAATCGATCCAGTGAATCGATATTTCACCCTTGAAAATCGTCAATCGATTTTTTTTATATTGATAAAAACCATAAAATAATTTACAATTAGTTAAATGTATCCGTAATATTACGATGTTGCCTGGTAAAGGGTTAAAACTCGCGAGATGGCTGTTTGCTATACATGTAGGTAATGCACTTGCACTGGAAAATCAACGCATAAACGAAGAATGTAAGCACTACACACATCAACTGAATCTAGGGATACCTTAATCCTAAATTATATACGAATCTATAGTTTAAAATCTGTTTAGTTTCTATAAAAGTTTATATACAGATTGAAACCTCATTTATTATATTCTCTAAATTTAAAAATGGAAATAAAAAAACAAAAGTAACAACAAATTACGGCGGCAAAATTGTTAGTAATTCGTTACGCTAAGAAAAGTTAAAATTGTTTTATTTATATTAATTTATGAAAAGGTATTACACTGATTTTCTTTTTTAATTTAACGTGTCGTGTGAGCTTTAAGAGTCATGTCACGTCGTCATTTGAGTCGAGATGAAATGTTACGAGCCGTGGGCATGTTAGAAAATGGTGCCATTCAACGCATCGTTGCTGAGGCCCTATACACCAGCCAAAACGTAATATCAAGGTTGTGGTCACGTTATCGCAGTTCTGGGGATGTGACTGAAAGGCACACTGGTAGATATCGTGTTACTACGCAGAGACAGGATCGATATCTCCAAATGACCGACAGAAGACAACCCAATATCACAGCGATGCAACTAGTACAAAGGCTCCAGGAGGACCATCAGCTGCTGGTAAGCGACCAAACCGTGCGAAGAAGGTTGCATGAAGTTGGTCTTCATGCTCGAAGACCGCTCCGTGTTCCATCATTGCGACGTGGCAATCGCGGTCGGCGGCTTTCGTGGGCTCGGGAGCATTTACAATGGAGTGACGAACGAGCGACGTCTTTGGTGCTGTTCACCGATGAGTCCCGGTTTGGGTTTTATCCGGATTCACGAAGAACACACGTTTGGAGATGTCCAGGGAGAGTTAGGAGGTCCACTCATACCAAGGCGGGACAATCATGGTGTGGGCAGGAATTCGTTTTGGCGGACGAACCCAACTCGTTTGGATCCAAGGCAACATGACTGCACAAAAATACCATGAGGAAGTAGTAGAGCCATGCACGATAATGCTCCTTCCCATACGGCGCGTCTCGTGTCGTCCACTCTCCGAGACCACAATATTCAAGTTTTGGATTGGCCTGCACAGTCGCCCGACTTAAATCCTATCGAGCATGCCTGGAACATGTTACAACGAAAAGTTTTGAGAGATTTCCCGCCAAATTCGACGACGGAACAACAACTTTACGAACACTTGCAAAGAACATGGGACCTCATAGCGCAGCAAGACATTGACAGTTTAATTTTAAGGATGAACAATCGATGTCGATGTGTAATTAATGAAAAAGGTCGCAACACTGATTATTAATAATTAGATTGTTTAAGAGTTTTTCAATTTTAATTAAAGTTAATAGTTTTATAAGAAGAAAAGAAGTTTTTTATCATACAAATTTTCTACGGCGATTTTAAAAATATGTATTTTTATTTAAAACAAAAGAATCACTTAATAGTTTTTTTTTATTATTATAGACCTTAAAATAACCTATCATTCTTCCATTTACTATAGCAGAAAATTCTTCATAGATTAATAGATATTTGATTAAATATAAAATATCCCTAGATTTTATTGATGTGTGTATTTATCGCAGGCAGTTCTGCACCTGAAGTATGATCCTGTACTGTACTGTCAGGAACTGTACCGTGGAGTTTCTTGCCGGCTCTTCTCCATCGGAAATGACCATTTGGAACCGTGCACCTAGTTTCTGTCGTTTCATAAGTGCCCATGTAGGTTATGTGAAATTGTAAAAATATTGATATAGATTTTTTTATTTAGAAAAAAACTATATGAATCACGACCTTCACTACTCAATAGCCATGATTTATATGAGTATTGTGGGATCATCTGGTCCCTGTGAGCGTCTTTCTATAATTGCCGGCAACATCGCAAGTGATGAGCAGAACCGGTTGAATCCCAGTATACTTGACAGACTATTGTTTTTTAAAAGTTTTTTTTTTTTTGTTTTTGGTTGTGGCAAGCGGCCTTAGCCATTGTTGCCAGTGTCGAGTGTTGAAAAGTTTCCATAAGAAGCATTGGGCAATTATCTCATGTAATACATACATTTTTTAAATAAATTTATACCTGATCTGATTTGATATGGGAATAAAAATAATTGTTATTATCGAATTCCCCGAACCAACAATCATAAAATGATCAATAGAATTAGCATAAAACATTTTATAGAAATCTCGATTGTGATTGTAAGTGTAATGCTTAATCAATCTCTAGCATCAGTGGATTGACATTCTTTTTGAGATTTTCAAATCGCCCTATTGGTTTGTGTGTGCAAGAATGAAAATACAGATATGTTTATACTGGAAAAGGTGTGTTCATTTCAGATCATCCACGTAGCTGTCTGCATCTAATGCTGCTCCCAGAGGGGTTGATAGCGAAAGCTGAACCCTCGCGCCGCCCGCTGATGAGCTTCACAGAGCCTGATGATGTTGATGTCACGCCGTGATTTGCTTACCACGACCGTGCTGTTGACCACGACTGTACTATATTTGCTTAAGTCAACGATGAAGTGTGTTCTTAACTTATTTTATCATACTTCTCTTATTTTATAACTTATTTATACAATCGTTCCACTGTGCGCCGCACCGTGAATGTTAGTTAAACACAGTTTTATTGAAATTTATTTTAACATAATGTAGGTATTATTTGCAAATGATAGGTACAAATGCTGTGTGCAGAATGCACGGTGCGTCGGTAAAGTAATGTACGCTTCCGTACACTGTTCACAAAATAAATAGCTTGTTTTTTTTTATTAAACAATGAGAAAGATCGAATAATTTAAGCAGTTTTACTGCTTCCAAAAGGAAGACGTCATAAGCCAATTTATCTTTTGACATAATATATAAACTTTGGTTTGTATATTACGTCCATGCATGCTCTTTCAAGTCAAACACTCAAACACACATCATAATAACAAAATAAACGCTTGCATGGTACAGTCGACTACAAAGAGATGTATCCCTTTGAAAGTTACAAAAATATATATCCTTTGTTGATGTTGTCATTGTTTGTTACAAATATTTGTAAACACGATGTATGACAGATTTATGTTTCAATAAAATGTGCCAAATTTATGTACACTTGGGAGCAAATAAATCGAGCCACTTCCTTTTTCACGCATTATGGTTATTATTTTTGGTATTATGGAACGCATCGATTCGAAACATATATCGCCTAAAAGGGTATTTAATAACCTTTACAATGAGGGTAGTTAGTTGTCAAAATTTCATTTTAATTAAAGTTTAAAGGGTAGAATAAAATTATCGCATTTAATTTGCTTATGACATTTTTATTGTACTCTGTTAAGAAAAGATTAAATTTGAGGTTTTTGTTAATCATACCCATATTACTTGTTATTGTTGTCTTTATCTGTGTCTGTGTAATCAAAATAACCTGATAAAATGGATACTACACCGACGGAAGCTGCCCAA
Organism: Dasypolia templi; assembly: GCA_963555695.1. Lineage (NCBI taxonomy): Eukaryota > Metazoa > Arthropoda > Insecta > Lepidoptera > Noctuidae > Dasypolia > Dasypolia templi. The sequence goes on along the minus strand of OY743137.1, from coordinate 1,067,729 downwards.
GTTGTAGCTTTACTTGAGGTTGGAAACGGACAACGTGAAGTGGCACGCAGACTTCATTTGAGTCGTTCAAAGGTACAGCGGGTATACCGCAGGTATCTGGAGACTGGTGCTTTTGTTCGGCGACCTGGAACTGGCCGACCACGGGCAACAACAGAACGTGACGACCGCTTTATTGCAACCAATTCGTTGCGCGACCGTGGACTTAATGCTGTTCAGCTACAGCAAGCGTTACGTGACGTTCGAGGTGTCGCAATCAGTAGGTGGACAGTGAGACGAAGACTAAAGGAACGAAATTTAACATCACACAAACCAGTAACTGGCCCAAAATTGACTGTAGCTCATCGCCGATCTCGCTTGGAGTTTGCTCGAGAACACATTAATTGGACGTTAGAAGACTGGAGGTCAGTTTTGTTTTCTGACGAGTCAAGAATCTGTCTTTTTAGCAATGACGGGAGAAACCGAGTGTATAGACGTCCTGGTGAAAGATTTGCCCAATGTTGCATTCGAGAAACTGTGAGTTTTGGTGGTGGTTCTTGTATGGTGTGGGGAGGAATTTCTCTAGACGGAAAAACGGAACTTGTCTTCGTCGACCCCGCCAACGATGGCAGTGGTAGACGTGGATTAACAGCTGACCGATACATAACTGACATTCTTGAAGACCACGTAATGCCGTATGCTGGTTTTGTCGGAGAAAAATTCTTGTTTATGCATGACAATGCGAGACCTCATACCGCGCAGATCGTTACGGAATACTTGTCTGCGATCGGGATTCAACAAATGGTATGGCCAGCACGAAGTCCCGATTTGAACCCGATCGAACACCTATGGGACGAGCTAAAACGGAGAGTCCGAGCCAGGGTTCCCGCTGTTTCATCCATTCCCGAGCTTAAAGTCGCTGTGCTTGAAGAGTGGGAGAACATACCACGATATGTCATCGTAACTCTGATCAGATCGATGACTAATAGGCTACAAGAATGCATCAGGGCACGGGGGGGTAATACCAGTTATTAAGAATATTTTTTTTGCAATAATTTTGTTTTTTATTGTTTTTATGGACTGTTTTAGCCCTACTAAATTTTCTATCAAAATTACCATTTTTCTTGCAGAGCCAATAATTTATCATTCAATAAGGTTATTATTCAATAATTTACCCTCATTGTTAAGGTTATTAACTTAACATTTAGGCGATATATAGTTCGAATTGATACGTTCCATATTCCCAAAAATATTTACCATTTTACGTGAAAAAAGGTAGTGGCTCGATTTATTTGCTCCCAAGTGTATGTAGCACTATTACGAATACTGTAATGTGTACGCTCTGAAACGAATTAATGTGTTCGTGTTTGGTTACAATGATATTTATACAGGTCTGACATTCTATTTTCAAATTTTAAAATAGTACGGAAATATTTGTTTTCTCCTTCATTTCGTGCATGACGTCATTGGCGTGTCATTTGTTTATAGAAATTGACCACACTTTATGGTCGCCACATGTCTTCATTCCTGTATATGTATACCTATTCATAAAAGGGAAACTATCGAATAATTATAAATTATTTTCTTGCTAATAATGACATAACTTATAAATAATATTCTTATTAAAAACATAGTAGATCTACTTCACATTTCGGCAAAAAAAAAAAAAAACTTGTTCAATATTTTGTATACCCTCCATTAGCATTGATTACGTCTTGCAAACGAGTTCTCATGGAATTTGCTGCATTCTCACAAAAGTTCGACCCACGAAAGTAATCCCATAATTCGTGGACATGTTGTGTTAGATTGTCAATCGTTCTTACTTGAGATGGCTCCCAAATTTGGATCATAACACCTCACATGTTCTCAATAATATTAAGGTCAGGAGACTTGGGACTTCACCTTATCAGCTCAATATTATGTTGCTCGTAAATCCATCTTTGAACTAACCTAGAGTTATGGATAGAAGAATTGTCTTGAAGTAAATAAATTTTTCTTCTCCAAAAACGTTTCTAAATGTAGGGATTAGAACATCCCTTAACATTTCTATGTGATTATTAGCATTCAGAGTAGAAATTTCAACCAATTCCCCTGGGCCTGAAGCGGAGACCCATCCCCCAAAACCTAATGATAATCGGCCACTCCGTCTGTTAGGTAATAGATCCGATATAGGGAAACGCGTACATCTGCATTAGTTGTGAATGTCCTTTCATCGACAAATATAACTTTGTTAAAGTCGTAATTTAAGTATTTATTGGCAAATTGCAATCTTAAAGCTTTGTGCACCTGTGACGTAGGCCCACGCTACGTAGCCGTCTTCGAATAGTATTAGCACTAACATTTAATTCCCCCTCTAAAGAAGACCCTCTAAAGAGTTTCGATTGGTTTTGACAGAATTTCTAAAATTTAAAATTAGAATGTCCGCTTGTATACATATTATAGTAACGAAAGGTGAACACCATGATTTGTTTTGGAGCGTACACATTACCGTGTCCTTCTTGCTGTATATATCAATTTGGCACATTGAGTGAACACATATAATCGTCATATTTCATGTGTATAATTATTTGTAACGAAGTATGTATACTTCTTTCAATGGGTACATGTTTTTGTAACATTAGGGGGCATACATCTCTTTGTAGTCGACTGTACATGCTCACATTTACAAATAAAAAAATGCTTCTAAATGGTTCAAAACCTTTGTTTACAATGTTTTTGAGTCAGATTTATTTACTTATTTCTAATGATAGCATGTATTTTGTAATATTTTATTAACTCATTCATAACAGAAAATGTAGTTTTGTCGGAAAAATCGAAACTGTCTTGGGTCATTCGCATCACTACGGGAAGAAGTGTCAGACTCAAATTGTCTCAAATCGAATTTCGCGTCTGTGATCTGTCAAACTTTCAGTGTCAATCAAGTCAACTGCAGGAAAGTGAAGTGAGACTAAAATGGCGAATAAAATTAAATAGATAATTCGTGATGTACGTGTGTACAGTTGTTTTTATTTTCAAATCAAATTAATAACCAAGTAATATAGTTAGCAATACTGTGATAAAGTAAATGCTCTTAGGGCTTTACAAACTTATCGGCATTATAATGTGTGTTTGTGATGCTCTCGTCATGAAGTTATTTACATAGATCATTTTGCAAGTGTTCACGATGTTGTGTGTTGCTTTGTTATTAGTGTTTTTGGTGTGCCAATTGAGCGCCGAACAGATCGGAGTGAAGTTCAGGTGTAATGAATCTTCGATAGATCCTGATGTGTCGTACTCGACATTCACTCCATCTCGGGACGGGGTGCAGGGTCGGTACACCGCAGAAATGTGCACGTTCAACAATCCCAATCGGACACTTTTGACGATGGACTTGACGTTCAACGAAAACTTGAAAGTGTGTGATCCGGATTTCCGTAAAAAAAGCCGCTGGGTAATAAGGCCCGGTCCCCAGCACTCCTCCAACAATGTAAACGTTTCTGGTCTAACTAACTGCCCCCATGTAAGTATTCATGTACCATTGAGGTGACCAAGTAAAACAATTAAATCTGCATGCTTATTAGTCAAAATTCAAAGATGCATCAAGTTTTGTATACTTATGTGCTAATTGCAGGGTTTTTGTCAAACCTTGGCATTATTGTTAAGTTACTAAATGTAAATGTGCCCCTTTTTATAAATAAACAATTATTATTATTAATAGCCCTGGATTGCAAGCACTGGAAGTCATGGGGTGAGATCTTTGACCAGAATTGGGCATTGGTATGATACAGGGCAACAAAAACAGTTACTCGTTACTACCATCCCACTGTGTGATAAACTGTCTTTGCAGTGTATAAATTCAATCTCATTGACAAGGCTGTTTATTTCCGAATGTTGGGTACACCGTTTGTTAGCATAACCAAGTTATATTATGTCCTGCAGCTCTATGTGCCTTTTAGCATAGGCCTCCTCTAACTGTCTCCTGATCCAGTATGGCCCCAGGGTTAGACTATAGACATATATACAACATAATATGTCTATTGTCTAATACGTTTTTGAGTGCCCCTGTTTTCTAGAATTTCTGAAATTCAATCCCTTAGTATTTTATTATTTCAAAGCACATGAGTGACTACTATTATATATCTACAACAATGCTACCATTTACTGGGTACTTCTTTCATTCACTTGAATATGTGAACATTGCCCTGGTGACTGAGAGTATGACACACTTACTCAAATGTCTCTGGTTGTGGTGTGTGTGTTGGATCATTAAGTTCCCTTCAAAATGGTTGAGGTGAATGGTGGTGATCCATACATCATGTTTGTGACTCGGCACCATCAGTAGCGAGTGGTCATCTCTTTGATGCCATGGCTTGTTTTTAATATATTTTTTACTTGATTTATCATTTTATTACAAATCGTCGCTGTAGAATGATAACCTCGTATGTCCAGAAATCTAAACTTTACGGGAAACGAAAAAAACGGTTCATTTCGTCAATGTTTAAAATATTTTTATGTGCTTTTGTCTCATGTTTTGAATGATAGAAAGGACTTATATATGTTATTAACCAATGCCATACTTAACTGGATTATGCCAGAGAAATGACATAAGAGGTTTTCTGTTTTTATATCTACGTAGTTACGAGGTTTTCAAAATAAAGACACTGAATTAGACTACAAAAATAATGTTTAATGAATACAATGTGGACAAGTTTTTGGTAAAAAATCAGTACAGAAAGATTTTCTTTCACAGAGATCAGTGGAATCAGAAGCTTTATCTAATTATCTTAAACCTAATCATAACTAAACGAATATCATCCACATACCCAAAATAAACTACAATAATTATCTATGAGAAAAAGACAAAAACAAATTGAATAATTATGAATGCGGCAAGCTGTCATAGAATGAATGTAAATCTCGAGGAATCACACATTTTATTTCCTGAAGATGGTTGTACTTTACCTTAGTAATGGTTAACTTTGAATGATACAACTGTTGAAAACAATCACCAGCGTTTGGTTGATGTATTCTCCTTGGTAGTAATTGGTATTCTTCCGAATGACTTAGCTTGAACTTTATGGATCCTTCTGGTTCATACTTAAGGCAACGTATGTCAGTGACTTGTTGATCGCCAACCTTATTGCGTGGTCTTATTGATGAAAAATATGGTTGAGAGCTGTATTTTTTGAAGGCTGTGTGGTCTAACTGGACAACATTGTAGGGACCAGGATTGTTACGGGCAGTCTTACATGCTTCAACATACCCTGCTGGAGAATAAATCTCGCGATTTTTTATCTGTCGCTCAATTGTGGAATGCATCGCATCGCATTCCATTTGGGTGTGACCCTTCTTCAGGTATTTTTGGACTATGACTATACCTATCTTAGCGGCAACGAATAGAAGTGCATTTGAAAGAATAGAATTTCTATTTTGGTACGTGCACCCATCGCTGTATATAATCACTTTGCGTATGACTGCCGTGTCAACATAGTTAATTATGAAATCAACTATGATACTTGAAAATTCGTCAGCTGTTAAACCGCCTTCAGACTCATCCCAGAGGAAACAAAAACCTTCTTTGGTTTTCAGATTATTTATGGTAAAATTATGCACCTTGAGCTTCATCTTGTAATAAAGCGCTGAAGCTTTTAAATACGGACAAAGCAAGACAGCTTGCAAATCCATTGTAAATACAGCAACAGAATCATCATTTTTTGCTTTATCTTTCTCTTTTTGGCTTTGTGCTTCAGTTTTCCGAATTAAATGTAGTTGATAGTCTGTATCACTAACATTTCCAGCCTTATGACCACAGCAAGTGTCACACTGGTCCTTTTTTGGACGAAATAAGGACAAATTCAAGCTCTCAAATACTTCCCAAAATGTATACCTTGAGGCACTGAAATGAGATTTGTTTTGGTCTTTTGTATATTTTAAATATTCATTAAAAAGTGCAGATTTAGATTGCCAATAGGGTTCTAAGTATAGTTTTTTTGTACTCTTTCTGCAATAGTGTGACTCAAGCTTCGGCAGGGAATGGAAGAACTCTCTCAGTAATTCTTTTTTAAAATTTTTTGCTTGTCCTCTGTTGCTGATTCTGTCTGAAACTGGCACTGTATTTCTCAGAACAGTGCTTTCAACCCAGTTGTGGGCAGACCATTCACCGATATTTATTGTGTTTAAAAACATATTTTTACAGACTCTAAATATTGCCCCGTTATCTTTCAAATTATACCTATATGAATAACTTCTGCGGGAGTTAGAGCTTGCAGTTTTTTTTTGCACAGAACCGCTTTTCAGTACAAGTGATGACACGAAGCAACGTTTTGCTTCCCTATTCAGTAGCCAAAAATGCTCGAAAGTTTGTAATCTTGAATCGTCAGAGAGTTTACAATATTTGGCGTTCAAAATATTTGGCGTTGGTGTTATGTTCACACCGAGGTTTCATTTCTTTTGGCGCCTTTTGGGCATCGTAGACAATTTTTCCCTCTTCGTTTTTTCTTCTTCCCAGATATCCCTCACCCTTCAATCGTTTGTTTTTTTGTTGCTCATACATCCATTGAGATTTATCACTTCGTCCTCGTTTAGCTCTTTTTCGTTGATAATTGGAGATCTCCCCCAAAATTTCAGGGCTGTCATTTGGCTGAAAATTTGGATCTTGCACAGAGTCGTCGCTGCTGAAATCTGTATCATTTTCAGACTCTAAAACTTGCAAATTGAGAATCTCAGTGTTTTCGTTGTTTCCCATAGCAGAAGTAGACGGTGCTGATGGTGGAATTGCGTATACTGTGATTGTATCATTTTCAAGATCGGAATTTGCTGTAATTGGAAGATTTTCCAGTGTTTGTTCTGAAGACATCATTGCAGACCATTCTGCCAGTCTATCAATATTTTGATCTGACTGTAACAAAGACGGAGATTGTTCTAAGTCAACAAGGGTGATTAAGTCTTCTGGTGGCGAATCGTTCTTAAGACACGCTGCCACTAATTTTCTCCCTCTACTAAACATTGGTGCCGATTCTCTTGTACACCGAACTAAACTAACTAAACTATCACTAAAATTCCTTACTTTTTACTATAAAAATCTTGAAGCTATTCTGCGAAAAATAATCTCTAAATTTAAAAATAATTTTGACACAACTATAATCGAATTTGACAATCTCACGATTGTCAAATTCGTGGTGTCCACGTGTTTTTTTTTTCTTTTGGTTTCGCAACGTCTTTGTTAGAGCCGGAGGCAGCCTCGACGTGTTTTATATGGAAGTTTTAACTTTTTGTGTGGAAAATATAAAATAAAATTAACTAAATGTAGAGATTTGGTGGTTTCAGGGCTACAAAGGGGGTCGAAATATTCATTATTTTTGTGATAGGACATACCGTTTTCGAGATATGAGCAAAAAAGAAAAAGAAAGTTAAAGTACCGTTTTTGCTCGTCTGAAGTCGAGGTGTTGGTGTGAATTTTAGTCCATGCCACCTAATTTTATTCCACACCTTTTTAATCGCGATTAAAAATAGTCAGATTCATGTTCAGATTTAGTTAGACAATCAAATTTTTTGTTGAAAAACGTAAAATTCAGAATAGCAAAATTGCCATTTTCACTAAATTAATAACTCAGTGCAATCTTAGTGCTGTCAAACTAAAATATAGTTAAGTTGTGTCACTATAGTCAATTTCAGAATGGAAAATCGTCATTTGACAGAATTAAACTAAATTTTAGTGATTTTTATTCTAGTTTAGAGGCATTTCTGACAAGAGAATCGGCACCATTGTCCTGAAAAAAAATGTAATATTACCAATTTTTTTTAAAGAAAAGCCGTCATACCGGTAACCATCATGACACGAAAACCTCGGATTTAGAACTATACGCGGTTTTCACATGTGACTTTTAACTTCTTGCTGACAAATCAATACTAACCTAAAATTTGCAGCCATAATTGATCATAAACTAAGATTACCTAAGACACCACTTTATTTTCACTATTGGCAGTGAATAGTTTGATCTTATAAAGCAGTTAAAGTCTTATGTGAAAACCTAGTATGTCAGTTATATCACTAAGTTGGTTTGCATTACCGGTGACATACGGGGTTTTCCTAGCAATGTTCCCGCCAAATTAACGAACGCATATTAAATTGCTAAACAACAACTCAGCAGTTATAAAAATACAACCAAAAAGTACTTAAAAGTATAAAGGATTGAAATAAACTTACTTCAGATCGCTTTATCCACAATTTTTCACAAAAAATCTCAAAAATACAGAGCAACGCCCACAACATGCACTTTTTACGTGGTTTTCTCACTTGTGATAGCAAGATGGCCGACGAGTCATAGATAAGAGGTTTTCGTTTTACTCGATAGATGGCACTAGTAGTCATATACTGGGTTCACGGTTTCGCCGTATTATAAAATACGTGGTTTTCATACGATTTTTACAAAAAAAAAAAAAAAGATTTTTTGACATACGAGGTTATCATTCTACAGCGACGATATCTTTCTACATCCTTTTCACATGTAATTTAAACATGAACTATGTAACCAGTATTTTTGTAACAATACTTTGAATTAAAATTGTGTCTGTGAAGTTACTTACTCATTTCTTCTCCATAGAAACCTACAATGCTTTGGAATGGGTAACTAGCTTCATCTTTCATGTTTGAGCGACCCCTTGGCCATTCCAATGTGCCCATAATTGGTTTATTTTAAATGCTTTGAGTTTGACTGGTGTGGACGATAGGCAGATGAAGTCACAAGAGCAAATAGACAATATCTACAATACTTAAGAGGCTCATCAAAATGACTTATGGCCAGGAACTGACTAGATAGCATTAATATAAAAACCACTTACCTTTTTTGGATGACCAAAATTATTTTTAAAATTTCATATAAGTACAGTGTGCGAGGCGTAAGCTGAGCTTTGCATTTGTGTGAGTTACCAATCTCACCCATGTGAACGCGCGAGGGACGCACAGCGCCTCCGGCCGATTGTCCGATTGCCAAGCAAAGGACGCGTCGCTGTGTGCACTCACACAAATGAGTGAGAAAGCTCAACTTAGGCCTCGCGGAGGTCCTACAGTCTTGAGACTATCTATACTTAATAAAATTACGCCAAACAAAATATGGGCAATTTTTGTTGTATTACACCACTTTTGTGGTTCTTTGACAAATGCTTGTTAGGGGTGAAGGGTGACACCAGAAGAAAGGCAGTTCTAAGGATTTCAATTGTACGTTTACATATCTATCATCCCTTTATTTATACAGGGAGTCCCGTAAGTCGACGTCAAGCTGGAGTCGGGTCATAATTTATAACCAAACAAAAAAAAAACTTTTCGAACACTAAAAGGTACAAAGGCGGACTTAATGCCTTAGGCATTCTCTACCAGTCAACCAAGGGTGGTGAAGAGATTAGATGGCAGGTGCTTTGGTTGAAAGGAACAGTGAGGGAAAAAAACTTTTTTTTAAATATAAGTACCTATTGTGATGAATTAAAAACAAAAACACAAGTAAATTGTGATGAGTTTACAACAAAAACATAAAAAATAAAAAGTTAAAGTTTGTAGCTACAGGAGTTAAAAGACCGTCACAGGCAGTAGAATTTCTCGTTTTTTATAATTATAAAAAAAGGAGATCATTTTTAATACATAGCAAAACTATAATGCGTTATAATAGGTAATAGGTAATACGGGCTGGTGTCCGCAACTCCACGTCAATGTGCGTATTTTGCGTACGGTGGGAAAATCGATCAATCGATCCACCTCAGCTCCTCGAGGAAGGCCAGCAACGCCTTAGTGTTACTGACAGCCTCGCGTAGGGTACATGGGGAATTACTTTGCCGTGTATGTGGCGACCACCGGGCAGTTTAGAAGCACATGAGCTGCTGTCTCGTCCTCCTCAATGCAGGCCCTGCACAAAGTACTGTCTGTGACTCCTATGACAAAAAGGTGTTTATTAAATGACCGATGACTGATATTGCTACAAAGCTGCCGTAACTGTACGCAGCTGTTGTTTGGTTAGTCGGAGAACCTGTTTCGTGAGGCGGCCATCAATTGTAGGGAGTGCTTCCCTAGCCTGCCTGCACTCACCTTGTTCCAACCATAGTTTGTGATGTTGTTCCCTGGTGCTTTTCTTTACCAGAGTGCGTAAGTACCCGAAAGGAAGTGGCAAGATGGGTTCAGGTTACACGCAAGTTCGTTGTCTAGCTAACCACTGTGTCCTTTGATCCATTGAATGGTTATGTTATTGAGGCTACCCACCTGGTCAAGGCGCTGGTGACACTCGTATATTAGACCAAATTCAACTGTGTGAAAGTATGCAGATTGTGTGGTACTTAACTTCCCTGGCCATGATGGCCGAAGCAGCCAGAGAAATACCCATGCATTCGGCCTGAAACACTGTGTTATGGACCCCCAATGGTGTGGCTATGCGTATGTTGAAGTCTCCGAGAAGACTCCAGCACCTGTGCCATCACCTGTTTTGGATCCGTCAGTGAAGATGCTCAGATCTGCAGGGCACAAACCCTCCCATATACAATCCTCGTGAAGCTGGATCTTGTGTTTTATCGAAGATTAATTGTTTGGGTACCCGATCATTAGTGGCTTTCGTAATGGGGAACTCCTTGTTGAGTCCCTCAAGTAACGCGGTGTGTGGTGTGTCTCGTACCCCAGAGATCTAGTGCCTTAAAACGTACCACCGCCAGTGTCGCTTCCTGTTGTATGAACAGGTGGAGCGGTGGCAGTTCATGCATAGCTTCAACTGCTGCAGTCGGAGTGTTCCTCATGCAGCCCGTAGTCGCCGTGTTTTTTAATTTATTTTCGTACTCTATGTCCTTAATTGAATTTGGAAGTTTATTATATATTTTAACGCACATGGCTAAAGGTCCTGAATGGAACATAGTTAATTTTGAGCTTGGTAAGGCTAATTCATTTTTATTTTGGCGTCTACCAGGTGAAGAGCGGATTCGGTCGACTTACCCGAGCTGAATGCGAGTGGGTTACCGTGTAGCGAGATGGTTTTCAGAGCTCCGTCCCTCAGCTCCCTATCACGCAGCCATTCCAGAGTCTTTCGTAGAAAGGAGGTCAGGCTGATTGGTCGGTAGGATTTGGCGTTTGTGTAGTCACCCTAACCTGGCTTAGGTTTCACTTTCCTCCAACATTTAGGAACGCATCCAAAGGCCAGGCACGCTCTCATTGAAGGCACCAGTCTTATTGCGACACCGGTGTCACCCCACTGTAGTAAGGCGGGGAACACTCCGTCAGGACCAGCAGACGGAGTTTCTCCAACGTTATTACACTGCTAGCGTAAAGACAATAATTGGTCTGATGGTGTTTGAATTACCTCTTGCCAGTCGATTACCCGCGTGAAGATACACCCAGGGAAGTGAGTTACAATAAGGATGCGTCTCGTTCCTTCTGGCGAGGAAGATAGTGTGTTTTCGGCTTTCCGGAGGGTTGCGGGCCCAGGTGTATTTTGTTGCGTCAGTACTTTCCTTACCCTGTTACCTTGCTGGCAGGATTCAATGCTACCACACAATTTGCGCCATCCCGTGGTACTTCTGAATCTGATGCATTATAATATTATGACTTGACTTATCACCCATAACCGGCTAGACGTCAACTTTCGGGACAGCCTGTATATTGGAAGGTGTATTTTGGTGTGATCACAACACGGCTTACAGAATAGTGCAGTCACTGTGAGAAAGTAAAGATTTCATTCAAGTGGTGGGCGGGCTTGAATAGAAAAAATAAAATTTAGTTAGAATTGAGAAAGACGATAGTACTGAATTAGGATCAATCTAAACTTCAACAATACTTCCCATCATGGCATCAATGCATTTTTGATGGCCAAAAAAATGAGTGATGTTCGTCTTATTGTACTCTGGGTTGGCAGTTCATAATAATAATTATCATTATTTAGTTACAATAAGCTCACATATTAACTTTAATTGTCGCCAGGTATGCTATGCAATGGACTTTGATTTGATATTCAGCAGCTGCTATCTACTGAAGAGCACGTTGAATGGTGTTCGTAGGAGCCACTCTCCTCATGACTCATACCATCTGGTTAGCAACAATATGACCAAAGAAGACTACAATAAGATGGCACCATACGTCAACTTGGTTAACCATGAGTGAGTCACACTTACTACCCAGAGAGAGGGCTATGCATTTTTTTTGTGTTGTCAATTATGTATGTACGTGCTATTTGCATTGCAGTGATTACTTTACACTGCGCTGGTTCCTGGGGATACCGGCGGTAGACTACAGTGTTGTGCTGCACAAGATTAACAATGATACAAGGGTAAAGTATTTGTTGTAACTCTTTGAGAGTGCCAGTAAGATCTAGGAATTGTTGGCCTTCACCCAACATTCTATCTTATCGACTTACTATTTGTATTGTTTCACTGGAGGTTGACATAAATGTGTGTGTTGTTTGTTGCAGGAATATTTACATGAAGACATTGATGTGACGCAGAACTGCACGCTGCCGCAAGACGTGCGAGAGTTGTTCTGTGAGCTAGCGCCGCCCTTCGCCTGCTACCAGGTCTCGCTGGTGCACGGCGGTCTGTGGACCTCCGGCGTCTTCTACCAGAAGAAATTCGTCAATTATGATCATTTGTGTGAGTTTTTTTATACTTAATGCAGATTTGCCTCTTGAAAAGTATAACCCAATTCATGGTAAACAAAATAGTGTTGGTGAAAACACAAACTGTTTGCAATGTTGCACTCAGCATGTTCTTTTCTGTTTCTTTGCAATGAATTTTGGGGCTTGAATGTAGTCCGTCCCCTTGTGTAATGCCTGTAATTTTTCGATGCATGCAGCCCGAGTTTTTGTAGGTATATTAATACAGTATAGATATATGAAGGTCACAGATGACAAGACGGTGAATGTTTCGATGTCATAGGTTACATTCAAATAAACACGCGGCGCGTAGTTGTTTAGCTTCTTACTGTGTCGATGTCGGCCTAAAGATATGACATACCTATTCCCTAATCAAATCCTTGTTTCGTGATTTCCACTTAAACAATTCTCAACTTTATACTCGTATAAAATTAATTTCGTTTCAGAATGACTGAAGGTAATTTATTTTTAACAAGCTTATAATAGCTTCACTTGTTCACTAACTAAATAACAATGTAATGAAATCAAGTCAATTTTAAACCTAATTGACGCGTCGATATAAAACTTTTTATTTATGTAATTGGGATGACAAAACTATTGCGCTGCATGAAGAATAGAGACAATCTACACTTGGGAGCAAATAAATCGAGCCACTTCCTTTTTCACGCATTATGGTTATTATTTTTGGTATTATGGAACGCATCGATTCGAAACATATATCGCCTAAAAGGGTATTTAATAACCTTTACAATGAGGGTAGTTAGTTGTCAAAATTTCATTTTAATTAAAGTTTAAAGGGTAGAATAAAATTATCGCATTTAATTTGCTTATGACATTTTTATTGTACTCTGTTAAGAAAAGATTAAATTTGAGGTTTTTGTTAATCATACCCATATTACTTGTTATTGTTGTCTTTATCTGTGTCTGTGTAATCAAAATAACCTGATAAAATGGATACTACACCGACGGAAGCTGCCCAAGTTGTAGCTTTACTTGAGGTTGGACACGGACAACGTGAAGTGGCACGCAGACTTCATTTGAGTCGTTCAAAGGTACAGCGGGTATACCGCAGGTATCTGGAGACTGGTGCTTTTGTTCGGCGACCTGGAACTGGCCGACCACGGGCAACAACAGAACGTGACGACCGCTTTATTGCAACCAATTCGTTGCGCGACCGTGGACTTAATGCTGTTCAGCTACAGTAAGCGTTACGTGACGTTCGAGGTGTCGCAATCAGTAGGTGGACAGTGAGACGAAGACTAAAGGAACGAAATTTAACATCACACAAACCAGCAACTGGCCCAAAATTGACTGTAGCTCATCGCCGATCTCGCTTAAAGTTTGCTCGAGAACACATTAATTGGACGTTAGAAGACTGGAGGTCAGTTTTGTTTTCTGACGAGTCAAGAATCTGTCTTTTTAGCAATGACGGGAGAAACCGAGTGTATAGACGTCCTGGTGAAAGATTTGCCCAATGTTGCATTCGAGAAACTGTGAGTTTTGGTGGTGGTTCTTGTATGGTGTGGGGAGGAATTTCTCTAGACGGAAAAACGGAACTTGTCTTCGTCGACCCCGCCAACGATAGCAGTGGTAGACGTGGATTAACAGCTGACCGATACATAACTGACATTCTTGAAGACCACGTAATGCCGTATGCTGGTTTTGTCGGAGAAAATTTCTTGTTTATGCATGACAATGCGAGACCTCATACCGTGCAGATCGTTACGGAATACTTGTCTGCGATCGGGATTCAACAAATGGTATGGCCAGCACGAAGTCCCGATTTGAACCCGATCGAACACCTATGGGACGAGCTAAAACGGAGAGTCCGAGCCAGGGTTCCCGCTGTTTCATCCATTCACGAGCTTAAAGTCGCTGTGCTTGAAGAGTGGGAGAACATACCACAATATGTCATCGTAACTCTGATCAGATCGATGACTAATAGGCTACAAGAATGCATCAGGGCACGGGGGGGTAATACCAGTTATTAAGAATATTTTTTTTGCAATAATTTTGTTTTTTATTGTTTTTATGGACTGTTTTAGCTCTACTAAATTTTCTATCAAAATTACCATTTTTCTTGCAGAGCCAATAATTTATCATTCAATAAGGTTATTATTCAATAATTTACCCTCATTGTTAAGGTTATTAACTTAACTTTTAGGCGATATATAGTTCGAATTGATACGTTCCATATTCCCAAAAATATTTACCATTTTACGTGAAAAAAGGTAGTGGCTCGATTTATTTGCTCCCAAGTGTATATAAAAAGGTTTAAAAGAACCCAGATAATGAAACCATCTTAACTATGTACTATAAGCGGTACAGGAATATTTCCAATGTTTTTCCTCGGATCTCGAAAGCCTAATTAAACCGATCTTCAAGAGCGGTGACAGAGACTGTGTCAATTACTTTAGTCCAATCTCTAGACTACCAACCTTGTGTTAGTTTTTAGAGTGTCTAATAAACAACCTCCTAATGAGTTTCATGGAATCTAAAACCTACTTTCACCATCTGAGTTCGGCTTTCGTTGCACTAAGTCTACTGCAGTAGTACCGCAGCTTACTAATGCTATTGTTTCCAATATAGACTCAAATGCTTAACCATATATTTGGATCTGGCCAAGGCTTTTGACACGGTTTCTGTCCTACCTTTTGAAAATTGAAGTGAGGACTTCCCCTCCTGCTTTTTGAAGACTTTCTTAATAACCGTACACAGAGAGTCAGAATAGACAACTGGACCAGTGACGAGGTCATTGTAAGCATTGGTGTTCCGCAAGGAAGTATACTCGAACCCTCACTGTTTTTAGTGTAAATCAACGATCTTTGTCAGCGACAACTTCATAATGGAAGAATATTAACCTTCGCTGATGACACTACGCTCTTGTTCTACGAAAATAGGTGAGACGATGTCTTTCGAAATGCGCAGGATGGATTTTAGACCGATTGCACATGGCTGAAGAACAATGTTCTTACGCAGAATGCCACAAAAATGAAATACATAACATTTGCAAAAAAAAAAACATATAAATCTATGTGGGCACTTATGAAACTAGGTGCATGTACCAATTGGTCTTTTCCTATTGAAAAGAGCCGTTTAGAAGCTCCATGGTTTCTGCTCTTAGAAAAAACCTCATACCTCATACGGCTCTACGCTCAGACCAAAAATTTCGCTCATTCTCACATTTTGGAGGTTGAAAGAGCGCATCGGGTGTACATATAATAACATAATTTAAACAAAGCGCTCCACGTTTTTTGATTGAATCACTGGATATAAAAGAAGAACTATTACAGGTCAATTTAATTATTCATCATTTTTAGTGCGTGATAAAAGCGTGGTTTTTTTTTGTTTTCTAAATATTTTTATTAAGTAATAGCGCGAACTGAACTTTATGAGAGGTATTTTTTTATTTAACAAATGTTTCTTAACACGTTTGGAAATTAAATTGCGACCGCAGGGTCCTTCCTTCATCTTCGTTTCGCACTCGACAGAGAAGTCGTGTTCACGGTAACTTGAGTTTTATCGCAGGTGTAGTCCTAGCTCGATCTTTCCCCATCTGGTTCTGTTAGATATAGGTACAGTCTGGTGCATTCATTACCAGGGTCTCCAACCGCGGATTTAATCAGATCGGTCCTCCTCATCGTTCACCTCCTGCGTAGCCTAGTACCCTGCACTCTGTCCTAAACCACTAGACGCTCTGTGGAGTTATTATTCTGCCTCGAAACGTGACATCAACTTCAGTATTCGAGACCACCTACTACTTTAACGCCGACTTTTGATACAATCTTAGAAATTGCTTCGGCGTATTAATACCATGCTTATGATAGTCCTAACCCCTCTGGAATCACACGTCACCGCGAGATCTCACACCGCGGTACATTATCGCGAGCGTCGTTCATTATAATATTAACTGTTGTGTATACGCAACTCGGGTGAAGGTTTTGTTTTATGATTCGGGTATTCCCACATTTTTAATCTTAAACCCGTTTGTTGGGTGATTATAATTTAGATAAGAATGTGTAGGTACTTGGCTTTACAAGTATGAATCGCGCATTTCTAGAAATTACTACAGTCTGTCCAAAAGTATATGATGAAATATTTAAGCAAATCGATCACAAAACGTACCTGTTGTTGCCAATTTGTGGTATATACCCATAACTCTAATTCAAAATCACCTTTAAGATGTTTTTCATTTGCCAATCTTCTAACCTCATTTATGGTCGATGATTTTTTCAATTACAAATAATATTATTCAAGCAACATATCAGGTGAGATATAAATATGAAATCCTTTTGATGCAGTGTTAGGTAGGTACTTACTAATTCCCTTTAGATAGTACCTAATTGCGTAAGAATTTAACCTGAACAGGATTTGTTTACAGTTTCATTAAATACTCAGGGACTAACTGACCATATTAGAAAAACCAGATAACGCAGACCCAACGACTTAGCCCTCATTCGTATGGAAGTAAATATATCGCGACGCGCTGGGTTGCGTTCTATTAGATTCTCAACGCTCAGCTCAACACCGAGAGTTGAAACTCCAGTGCGCGATAAAACCCCGCCGCGATGTATTTACGTCCGTGCGAACGTAGGCTTACTGAGATATTAATACTGGTCAACAAGACGTTATAAAATAAACATTATTACGGCTCGAATACCACGATCGATACCCCCGTCGGGTCTCATTTTAAAAGAGTAACGGTGGAGTTTCTTGTCCATTCTTCTTCATCCGGAACTACCTTTGGAAAGGGGCGACTAGAATCAATTCTATTTAAATGTAAATTTTGATATTCAAAAGTGCCTTTTATGTGCCTATTTGAAATAAATGTTTTGACTTTGACTCCGAAGTGCCAATTTCACCAATGAAACTGAACGCGGTCAACAAATCTAAACTGCGTTCAACGGTTCAAGAGCTGTCAGTGTCGATATTCCACAGAAGATACATTACATCACTAACTGCTTTTAAACGTAGTTTATGTGCTGATCGCGTGCAGTTCCATTGGTGACATTCGCCCTAATACATCCACGCATGAATGCACGCTTAGCATTTGCCCTTCGTCCACTGAAAGCTCGTGTTGGTCCCGCAGGCCACGAGCGCGTGGCGCCGCCCCGGCTGGCGCCGCGCGCGGCCACCTTGTGGTGGGCCGGCGCCGCCGCGCTGCTGTGCGCGGGCGGCCTGCTGGCGGCCGCGGGCCTGCGCCGCCATCTGCGCCTGCGGGACTACCACAAGCGTGTGCTGGACTTGTGGTTCAACAACCGGTGAGTACACTACACTCCCATGATTTTGTACAGGTAGACCTGGAAACGGACGCGCTTTGGTAATCTTCGTGTTTTCGAATTAACATGAACGTCGAGCTACACAGTAACCCCATTACAAAGGCGCTTTTAGGTTTTCAAGGGTCCATCTTCCATTATGTTCTGAGACGTTTATTCTTGCTTGGTGAGGAACTTAATCACGGCACGATACTCTATTTTCTCTCATAGCTTTTTTTCCCCGATTGACTTGTTTATCCAGCGATATCTGGAAAAGTTAATGAACGGATAGCGGTGAAGTCACCAAGTAGTGAGAGGTAAAAAGTAATTACCCCCTCTCTAAGCCTCCACTCCGCGAACTATTTGAGCCTCCCTCGTACCTGCCCTAATTCACGCACAGAGCTGAGTCCTGAGTTCTAGCAGCGGGAACATTCTAGACTGGTTATTTTGGTGACTAGATAGGCTAACTTGCTTAGCATAAATGCCCAAGCAGGGCAATGTATGATATTTTAAACTTACGGCCATAAATTGTAAGCGTTATCGCTTACAATTGTTTTCTTCAAACAATAATCCGTAATCTCGGTCTTGTATGTGAGTGTTTATCAACTATAATAATTAATTTATTGACGGGCGTCGTTGATTGACTCGCCTGGCATTGTTATCTAGAAGCATGCGCACGCGCTGGTATTCTTCTTCGCGTCTTAGGGGCGTATCGCGTTATTTTCCAAATCTTGATGCCTAGTGCTGATATGACAATAATATCTATTGTAAAAGTGCGAATTGTTTAAGGCTCGTGCAGACTGTGATTGTCGTCGCGTGTTGTCCCTGTTCGTAGAAGCCTTGAAACTGTACTATGAACACTCATTACTATTTGGCGACTACAACACTAGTTCCGGTTAGTCCTGAATTAGTTGTCCATGTTGTTACCATGCTCGATATTTTACAGTACCTACCTAGTCTACGTTTTTATAATGTCCAATCCACAGCTAATAACAAGAGTCCCATCCTTTCTAGTAATGGTAAGGTAAATTTTACCGTATTTAATACGTGTGTATGTAGCTTAGTCCAACGTGCAGAGAGCCGACGGCAAGTCAATAACGAACATTGTACACTGACGTGCCTGTCAACTGTAAAATGTGTCGCCTCACATATCAACTCGGTTATTAAAACAGATAATTATGCGCTTACTATTTATAATTTTCATTTATAAACAAGTTCATTAATTTTCTTATCACCCAAAAGGTCACATCTCAAAACAGTTTGGTTGAGGAAGATGTGAATTATTTCCTGTTATTTTGCGGTTTATATTTAATTTAGTATGACTTGTTATAACTAATCAATGTGTTTTCTATCACAAGCTGGCCAGGATAAGGATCGAAAATAACCACAAAACAGGTAAACGAAATATTGTTTGTGTCGATAGTTTTCCAACGTAGTTTAATAACACTTTTCTTAGATTTGCTGCATAGTAATTAGTTATATGTTCCTAAATTCAGTTGGGTTTAATTGCAAGCGAATAGATTAATATGATCTAGTTGTTGTAGATGTAAGTTAAACACTAATATGTTGTCTATTTGTATGTGGGCAAGCAGTGTATGGCGATTGTTAGTCCATAGTTGGTGTTGCGTACAGCACGCAAGTACGTGATTAGTAGGGTAAAATGAGAAACACTTTGTAAGTTGAAAAGTGCCTGAGACCCTGCGTCGGCGATAATACGCGTAGATCGCGAGAGCGCGCGGTGACATGCGCACTATAGGATGGTCGCTAGCGAACTGGCTATAGCTATAGGCGAAGCGGGCAGTGAGCCGCGGGCGATATGTTTTGCCAAGCAAATATGAGCTTTACAAGAAATGTGGGTAGCCTGACTTCGTGAACTAACTATTATTATTGTTATTACCTACCTTATTTATTTTGTTGTAAAAATGTAAAATCGCAGGGGCGGGGCATCAGTGCTTGTTTATTATAAAAAGGTACACAAATAAATGTTATTAAAGTTTTCCATGTACGTAACAGTAGGCTTATTAGTTGAAGTGGTGCCAGATACGGTTGCAAGTCCTTCGGCGAATTCAAATCGCCTATCTGAATATTTGAATGACAACAGTGCAAGTATTAGCAGAACCACATATAATATAATAAGTACTACGTACAGATACCCAATCCCATAGAAATTACACCTCGCTAAGTCGGGATATTGAGCTGGCAATTTTACTTCGTCCAATTATTCAACAGATGGCAGCATCAGCGACTCACTAATTGCCAGAGATTGTAGTTTTACTACGCCATCTAGGAGTCGACCGACTTTTAAAACGTTTCGTGCAATAATTTTTTTATAAAGTTTAACAGTTCCGGGTTCAGAAAAACATGTTAATAGATTTCTTTTACATTTCTGTGCAAAGTAATATATAAAAAAATAAAGTGTAATTAAATCTTCTACTTTCTTCTAATTAACAAAAAAACTTGAAATTAATTAATTCACTGATAGGCAACAAACAGCCTAAACCGCTCAGTCTTGTAAAAGCATGAAATTTTGTACATAGAGTTCCGTATGTGACGAATTTGGAAGAGATGATTTTGAGAAAATTCATCGCCTGAGGCCCTTTGTACACGGCACGATTTCTTTACGGTATAAACAGTGCCGTAGAAAAACACGTGTCCATCAACAAGCTTCCATAGTGATCCATACAGCACGGACCACCGTACATACACACGCCGTAGAAACCTTCGTTTTTCACGTCAAGAAAAACGTGTGTGTACAAAGGGCCGAGGTCAAATAAGGGATGAAACTTTTATGGAAGTTCGTAATTATGCGGGAAATCACGGCTTGTACAACAATAGTGACCAATCAACGACAACCTACCTAAGAAAAAGTCGGATAGAAAGTAAAGAGCTGCCTAAATAGTTACTTATTAGATCTTTGGTCAACTGAACATGCTTCGAACATGAAAAAAAACTTTGATTTGATTCACTTAGATCATTTTACGTATAAAACGTGATGATGAACGGCGAACACAATATCTGAGTGTAATATTTTGCAAATTCACGTGTTGCTTAATAATGCCCTCGCCTTTCACAGAACCTTGTCGATACAAGAAAATATTTTAATGCTAACTAATACCACCAGTATCACGGACGGACTATATCATTGTGTTTAATTTCGTTATCATACCTTAAAAAACCCGCAACCAGATGTTTTTAACATTTATTAAATTATGAGGAAACGAGCCAATTCCTGAAATGTTTTCTTGTTTTTTTTAAGCTTTATTTACATAAAGATACGTACCAAAAATTGTCCCAGAATCAAGGGCATGACAACGGTGTGCTGATGTCTTGATGGATTAGTCTCCAAGTTCTGTAACTCTGGGCAATATCGTGAACAAAGTGCGTGCTTCTGTATTTTAACCATGATTATGATTCATATCACAAGATCCACGAAATACCTGAGCGTATAAAACATAACATTATAATATGGTTGACTATCTAATTAGAGTACACAATGAATGTTTTGAGCCTGCATTAGGCGATGCATATCTACGGTAGCGCTTATTACAGACATGAATTGATTAGGAGTCACCTTTGCAAAACGCATTCGAATTGCTGTCACGACTCACCGACAGAACTATTGAAATTAAAAGATGTAATTTCTGAACCTGCATTCACAATTGTGGTTACTGGATATGCGTGGGTCTTAGCATGGTAAATAAAGTTGCACAACACAACACCGATTTAACCAAATGTTATTGCTTTGTACAGGTGTCATGTTTCTGACAATATTATAGGTACTGTGCTTAGAGACCGTCTGATGTGCCGTATGAGGTCGCGGAGCGTTGTCGTGTAGGAGCAGCGGGGACGAGCGATTAACCAATAACGAGTCGTGCGTTAGTTTGTAGTGTTCACTCCGTGCACGTAATGTTGCGAGCCGTTTGTGCGGCATTGCTACCGCGACGGAACTCGTATTCCATAATTACTCGTATTTTTATCGTGTCCATATTCATGAAAAATATACAAATGTAGTGATAAACAGATGACTGATACTGCCTCGTTGGTCTAGTGGTCGCAATCGCTACTGCTGAGCTAGAGGTCCTGGGTTCGATTCCCAGGTCGGGCAACGTGTTATTGGGTTTTTCTATCTGGAATTTCTCAGTAGCAGCCCGGAGTCTGGATTTGTGCCCGGTTGATGGCAATAGGCTGGGTATAGGGGGCGACCCCTATTACATGGGACACCTCTGCCCAACCTTTCGGGGAAACAAGGCGTGATGTTATGTTTTTTTATGTAAGCAGATGACAAAATTTGAAAATATAATTCTATATTTTTAAATAGAATTCATTTCAATTTGGAATTTCTCGCCATTTGTCAATATTGTAAAACAGCAACATCATACTCGTAGGTAGGTGAATACCAAATTTTTGATCCTTGTTCGATGGCTTGTCAGCCAAGAACTGACACCCACGATTGTTTCTTTTTATTCTCTATCTAAATTAATGATTGTCTCATTATTCGGCTATCCACTTATCAACGTATTCTTAAGGTTGCATTCAAGCACCAAATAGGTTATAATCGGTACAGTACACACTGTTACATATCAAGCTATACATTTCCAGTATAAGCTGACCTCTCATTTGACGAACATTCTATACAATACGAGATCAGCTTATACTGGAAATGTATACCGTGAAATATGCCAACATTGCCCACAAGGGAAACTTTGCCCGAAAAACAATTTATAAACATATCTTTGTTGTGCAAAAATATCTTAATATTATAGCAACATTGATTGACTTTGGTGGAAAATAGGTTATATGTTTAGCATTACTGACTATAGTGTTTGTTGCTGCCATCGCTTGGTAACTTGTTGGAACTCGTCGAGTGAGGTGCGTGTTTTTGCGGGCAAATTTTAGTGCAAATTTGAAAGTATATTCTGCGAGATGGTAAAAACACAGGTTCGTTTACTTTATAACATGCCGTAGAAAATTATTTCTAGATTGTATTAATGTTAGTGTCATTGCTCAGGGTATTTTAAAACTAAAGTTATGATGATGGGCAAAGTTATCTAGGAATGTTCCGACCTAGGATTGACAACATTACCCGCCATCAAAAAAGGCTTAGGGTTGGCACATTACGAAACCTTGAATTTTTTCGTTTTTAATTCATGGCTACTGCTGAGCTTATTCAATTTCAAACATTCATATATATTTAACTAATAAAATTTGAACTTTTTTATTATTCTCGTACCGGTCAGCTCCGTAGCCTTATTGACTGCCTCCGAAACACAGGATCGCGTGTTTAAATCCCGCCAAGCGCAAACATTCATCTCATCACATTTGTGTTTGTCTTTTGTCTCGATGTTGTTTATCTATAAAAGTATCTATATATGTATTTATTTCAGCTGTCTGGTACCCATAGCACAGGCTTTGCTTAGTTTGGGGTCAAATGGCTTTTAGAGTTGCATGGAGTGTTTAAAAAAATTAACATAAATCTCGAGTTCGACAGAGGAAGTCAAGACGAATAATTGATTCCAGGATGTATAAAAACTACACTGAAGAAATGTTAAAGCTTGCTTGCGAATCCGTAGAATCAGGCCAAATTTCGTCACGAGATGCACAACGGCAGCTTGGTATCCCAAGACGCACAATATTAAATAAAATAAAAAACAAACATTTGAAGTCAGTGGGTCATCCTACTATTTTATAAACTCTAGAAGAGAACCAAATTGTAAGAGTTTTACAAGCTTCGATTTTGGCTCTCCGCTTACTAAATTGGATCTAAAATAAGAGAAAAAAACTCATACTTTTTACAAGTCGATAATTTACTTACCTACCATATACGAGTTACTTGACTTGATCTCTTTTAGTAGTAGGTTAATGCGTGAAACATTTTCTTCGTTTTTCTTTTTATTTATCTAAACACTTGTTCTTTGTAGCAAGGAATAATAATTAGAATTTTTTTACCATGTGCCAACCCTAGCCTTTTAAAAGGTGAAATGTGATTTGTATGAAAAAGGGGAAAAATGTCAGGGTAACATTGCCCAGTCATTTTAGTAAGAAACTTTTCATAGTTTCGTTTACATTCCAAAGGAAACGCCATCTTTACGAAAATTCTTCTACTGGTTTTTATGCCATCTGCATATAGACCATATTTGCGTCAATAATCAATGTGGGCAAAGTTGGCTAAAAATCCAGATAACTTTACCCGCCAACAAAATCCAACAAATAATGAATTAAATGTTGAAAAATAATCAATTTAGCAATACTAACACATGCACATGTTCTTACAGTTGTAGCTGATGGAGGAAAATACTTACGTCTCCATAGAAAAATCCTAATAAAATTGTAATTATTCGTAAAAAGTGGGCAAAGTTGGCATGTTTCACGGTACCGTGTGTACTTTTTTTTTTGTAAGGAACATATTTTCAGCAACACAACATTATGTATAAAGCAATGTGAATGTCATTATTTGAATTGTGTTTTTGGCGAAATGTGGGTTTATTACTAAAGCACACCTGCGCGGAATAGAGGCGCTAAGTTATGTTACAAAATAATGTTGTTGCAAGAATGTCGGCCAAATTTTGCCTTCCATGAAAATGGGGCTTTATTGTAGTCAGTTGATGTTTCCGTCATGTCGTATCTACCATTTCAATTGTTATAAATTGTTCGTTCATGAAGATTTGGGCGAATAACGTTATCAGTATTTTGAAGGTGCTACGACTGTCAAGGTTAATTATGATAATTATATTTTATCAGTGTCTTACACTTGGTGGGGCGATTTATCTTTCCACCGGGTCAACCGGGTCATTTGTGTTTTGGGGCATATTTGCTTATTCGACCGCGAGGCGAATGACCGAAATCTTTAATAGCTACATAAACCTGTTATTATAATTAGACTTCTTATATAGTCTTATTGTAATCGTTAACATAAAAAGAGTAGCAGCCCAAACATTCGCCAAAAGTTGCGTAGCCATTACGCACACATAGGGAATGCTGTCTTTACAGGACCAAACTAAGGCCGGTTGCCGCCGATATACTTAATGAAAATCCTTAAAAATCGATATTCTCTAGGTAGAAGAAGTGTAGAGTACTTATCAATAAAGTCTTAACGAATAGAACCACCCATCTATTACGGTGATTATTGTAAAAGACGACTAAGGGAGTATTTTATGAGGACGATTTGCAGCAGT
This sequence comes from Dasypolia templi, assembly GCA_963555695.1. NCBI lineage: Eukaryota > Metazoa > Arthropoda > Insecta > Lepidoptera > Noctuidae > Dasypolia > Dasypolia templi. Next base: position 1,042,736 of record OY743137.1, on the reverse strand, counting down.
TAACTCTCCTTCTTTTGACGATCGGCTTGACTGCAAATACCGTTATATCAGTATCTGATAGAAGAACTGGCCCTGCAGTCTTTAGCCCACATGCCCCAGCTTGGTGGGACCCAGAGTTAAGGTGTTGACATGGGGTCTCAACTCGAACAAATTATAATAGGTCATGAAAAGAAATCATAGATGGCAGGATAAAAGGATTGCACGAAACTTTCTAAAAGTAGGTCAACTCCTAGATGGCGTTGTAAAACTACAGTGGCAATAAGTGAGTCGCTGATGCAGCCATCTGTTGAAAATTTAGACGAATTAAAATAGCTAGCTCAAGAGCCAGTCTTAGGAAGGTGCCATTTCGTTGTATGGGATTGGGTATCTGTACGTAGTATTGTATTATCTGTGGTGTTGGTATGCCAGAAAGCTAGTTTATAAATATATCAGGGCGTTTTAAATAAAATAATGCATTTAATGATTTTTTAATTTTTATTTTATGTGTTTTATATATAACAAATTTTTTAAGTTGAATTCTTCGAGACCAACTCATAACACAACATAACATCACACCTTGTTTCCCCGAAGGGTTGGGCAGAGGTGTACCTATAGTACACCCACATTTCGCCAGTTATGTTTAATTCATAAATTGCAGATGATGTTGCTTATCAATATGGCGGCGCGGTATGTATGAGTTAATGTAAGAACAGATGACAGAACGTGATACTATTTACGACTTATTGCTTAGCAAGTAAAGGATAAAGAATCGTTTCCGAATATAACTATGGATTAATGTTTGGTCTGTTACACTTTCCTATATGTCTGTGGTAATAACTAAAAATCGATTGCTGAAAATGGTCCTTCTTTCAGACCGCAGTGAATGATAATTAGCTCAACATTTACATCATCACTATTTGATTGGCGAATGTCTGTGTGACTTTATCAAATCCGAGTCCTGACAAAAGAAGTATTTATGTTTTTTAAATACATATAAAATGCAAGTTATTTCGTAAAACATAACCACTTTATTCACTTGGAGCAATACAATTTAAAGTAACAAGTCTTAATATTAAGGCTCCTGCTAACAGTCGCGTCGCGCCTGTCTGTGGGGGCCATGAGGCGGTAACTTTGGTACATTTAACACATGTCGCCACCCGCTCAGTAGTGGATTAGTGAGATGTGCTCTCATAAGGAGTCTCTACAAATTGGTATTTGCGAACAGACGCATAAAAATTGTTCCCGTTAAATTAAAGTGTACCAGTGCAAATACGTACGTAAAAAGTGGTTTATACACATAATTTTAAAGACAAAATTGTGAACTACATAACTGTGTATTTTCTGGTGTTAATATTAACGATAAACTATAAAAAAGTGGGAAACACTAGTGAGTACTATATTTATCTACCCCCGTACTAACTTTTAATTAAACCTGTCATTCAACGTACGTATACAGTAAAAAAATAAAAAAAACGCCTATTAGTTTCATTGTTGCAATAAGTTGCGATCTCTCCAATTGATTATCACAGAAAAACAGGCTACAAAGGGTCACAAAACGAAATGCCTCGGATCCAGAGATCACCACCTAAAATTTCAGACTGCATATCATCCCATGCACAGTCCGAACCAGACGTGACACCTTTAACTAGTACCAAGAAAAAGGAACTAAGTAACGTTTCTACCGGAACTAATAAGCGTCCACGTGTTGAAGGTTCACCATGCAGTGATTTCAGCGCATTCAAGCAGGAGATGGTTGACCTCTTGACTGAATGGAGACAGGATCAAGATCTGAAACTTACTAAAATTGCCGCGGACACATCTAAACTTAAAGAACAAAACGAGGAGATTAAGAAAACATATCAGGAAATTGAAAAATCAATTAACTTCTTGAGTACTAAGTATGATGAGGTCAAGCTGAAACTAGACTTTATGGACAAGGAAAGTAAGGAGCAAAAAGAATACATTATGTCTCTTGAGAAGAAAACCCATGACTACGAGCAAAGTTCACGCTCATCATGCGTTGAGGTCAGAAATGTACCGGTTTTGGAAAAAGAAGAAAGGCATAACATCACTACCACTGTCTCTAATATTGGTAAAACCATTGGAATGAACATTCAGTCATCTGACTTGAGGGATTTGTACCGTATTCCTGGCAAACCTGGACCCTGCGGGCCCATTATTCCAGAGTTTACGACGGTAAACACAAAGTTTGAATTCCTCGCAAATGTCCGGTCATTTAATAAAGACAAACCGTCTTCAGAGAAACTGAACTCAGAAACACTTGGCATCCCAGGGCAACGTACACCCATTTATATAACTGAATTTCTGAACCAATCTGTAAAAAAACTATTTTATCACGCTCGAGTTTTTGCAAAAAAGAACTCTTTTAAATTCTGCTGGACAACAAATGGAAACATTTTCCTACGCAAAGAAGAAACAATACCGTATTCACTCAGAAGACTGTCTTACAAAAATATTACAGGAACAATGACTACATAAGTCTGCAGCACGCTTACTTTTTGCTACCTTTGTTATCTCTATTAACTTACCGAGATACTAATCTAAAAAAAATACACCTAATAAATCCCTGCATCTTCATTTAAGTTTTTACTATTTTAGTTTATGTTTTCTAAATATAACTTCTACTAAAATCATCACATTCAACATTCAAATCACACTTTACACACATGAGCAACTTATTACTTACCGTAAACACTACAAAGTGAAAGATTGGGATCATCTGTCAACTGCTTCGCTATCGTACCTTTCTAGTTCTAGTTTCAGTGAAATACTTGTCAATGTTTGTTTTTGTTACATAAGGCTAACATAGATAGCATGATTACAGAACTTGATTATTTCCAAGTATCTTAGTCATACGCCTGCCTACCTGACCAATGTACTAAAGTCGTCAGTGATACTGGAAAAACTTTCAATATATTGTACATGAATATCAGAAGTCTTAATAAGAACTTTGACGAGCTACAGGCATTCTTAGAGGTGATAAAACTAAAATGTGACGTCATAATACTGTCGGAATGCTGGCTCAGAACTGTATCAGCTGTTCCCAATCTACAGGGTTATTCGTCTTTTCAGTCATCAAATACCTATAATCAAAATGACGGTGTACTTCGCAAAGGACGGTGTCAACTGCTCCGTTACTGAGCCCTGTCTTGATGAAGCAAGTGGTCTACTCTGCACTATTGACAATTTTATAGCTATACTTGGAATTTATAGATCTCCGTCATTTACGACGATAGACAAGTTTATGAATAGCTCGGACGGAGTCTTATCACACTTATACCATTTTAAAAAAATTGCTCTGATTGGAGACACACATATTGATATAAAACTAAACAATGTAGATCGTTTTTCGAATTCATATCTTACCCTAACATACTCTCATGCTCTACTTCCATCCCACCTATCACCTACTAGACTTAATAACTGCTTAGACCACGTAATCCTGAAATCGAAACAAATGGCTACGACTTTAATTATCGAAAGTACCGTCACTGATCATGCTGCGCTTTTGTTATCATTACCTTGGAAACCTCAAAAAATTAAAACAAAACGTACAAAAACTCTCACTGATTACTCGGCAGTTGCGAAAGTAATCGAAACAACAGAGTTTTCTGGAATTATGGCCTCTCTTGACGCAAACGAGGCTACTGACAGGTTCATAGAAATTATTGCATCTACAGTTAGAGACCACACGTCCATCGTGAAAATTCCCCGTAAAAAAAGAAATATAAAGCCATGGATAACGCCAGCAGGGCTAACATGACAAGCGCGAGAACGCTCGATATCTCGATTTCTCGAAATTTGTCGACGATTTTGACATCATTCTTACACCTAACATGACCGCCAAGCTCGAGTAAACTCGAAAAAGGCACTTTGACACTTCTGTATCTCGCGACGAAAAACCGATGTAGCAATTTATTAAAAACAAATAATTTTTATCACTGCAACATCGGTCGATTTTACGCATGGAATAAGTATGTTCTGTATTGATTTAACGTCCACCTCTTTTAATTTTTGTTTAGTTCCATAAAACCGACTTTTTTTACTGTTTTTCTTTGGCATGCTAAAATTTTAATATACAATAAGTGGCACTTATTATACTCACTAGATAATCCACCACAATTGATAAATCGGCCGAAGGTCACTATTCGACAAAGCGATGGTTGATATTGTAACAATCACCATAAAACACATGAAATTGCTTTTACTCACCAACTTTGCGGACTTAACTGGCGATTTTCGTAATTATGTTGCGTAGGCAGGTACAGCCATAACTCCCTAGTTTCGACAATCACCATAATTGACAAACTTGATTGATTATTACTGCACTTGATGCTCATCTACGTAATAGTGCTTCCCTGTGCCAAACTTTCTCTCGCGGCCGCCGAAAGGAACTTCATTCCAATGTGTATAGTAGGCTGTTTAAAACTAAGTATTTTCATTCAATTCAATCAAATCAGTTTTGTCAATTCAGTATTTCAATTAAGTTTTTTCATGTTGTCTAATAGAACTAGAACGAAAATAAGTATAATTATGAATTTGCCATGATATTTTGGATATTCTATTTTATTTTTTTGTATCATAATTTTGTCTACTCTTCTCGTCGTCAAAATCGAGGACGACTAAATTAGAGAAAATCACGATTTTCTCACGTTGAATTGTCAAAATGCGAGATCATTTAGGTGGTCATGTTAGGGTTTAACGAGAAAACATCAAGTTTGACAGAACAAGTCAAGTATTTGTATGGCAGTGCTGTCAGAAAACGAGTAAAGTGACGGTGTAGACGCGACGAGAAAATATGAGAGTGAGTAATTGTCGCGTCTGGCATGTTAGCCCTGCTGGCCTCTTGCGCTGCATTAATAATCGGGACAAGATGCACTATAACCTAAAAAAATCCCCAAATAATATCACCTTACAAGTAACATATAATAACATCATAGCACTTAATCAGTTGGGATTCGTATCGGGTAGGTCTACAGAGGATGCCGTGACTGGCTTAAGCGATCTCATATCTCGCAATTTAGATCAGGGTAAGAAATGCCTTGGGATCTTTTTGGGCCTATCTAAAGCATTTGACACGGTCTCTGTCCCTAAACTTCTACACAAACTTGGAAATATCGGTATACGGGGAACTCCACTAAATCTATTCAAAAGCTATCTCACGGACAGAATGCAAAGTGTGATCATATATAATTGCATAAGTGTGATCATAAATAATTGCAATGAGCACCCTTTACTTAATTACGGAGTACCACAAGGAAGTATCCTAGGGCCGACACTCTTTCTAATATATGTTAACCAGTTATGCACACTTCCACATTGTAATGTTTTTACTTACGCAGATGACACAGCGCTGATCGTGCACGGCTCAGATTGGAATGAAACAAAACGTCACGCTGAGAACTGTCTTATCACGGTATCAAGCTGGCTCGCTACTAATCTTCTTACTCTTAATGTCGAAAAAACTAAATTCATACCCTTTTCTATAAGTAAGAAGAACCAGCCTCTACAGGATTTTAATATTACATTTCACAGCTGCCACTTAAAGCCTAACTGTATCTGTCCACACTTGAGTTAAGGGTCACATATTAAATATCTCGGAGTAGTATTAGATGAGCATCTAAATTCGCACAAACACATTACTTCACTTACATCTAGAGTTCGCAAAATAATTTATATCTTTAAACTACTTAGAAACTCAGCGGACATCGACACGCTCAAAACTGTCTACTACTCTTTGTGTCAGTCACTACTGACAAACTGTGTAACTGCCTGGGGGGAGCAACGATAACATCAATGTTACCACTCGAGAGGGCTCAAAGAGCTGTTCTGAAGGTAATGTTACGCAAACCGTTTAGATACCCGACTGAACAATTATATCAGGACTGCAAGTTCCTCACCGTCAGACAACTCTTTGTTTTCCGATCCACTCTTCGCAAACATGCCTCCGTCATACCAAGACAAGTACTCCATACTCGACGTAGGTGTGCTCGAGTATGTCAAGTCGAGCGTTATAGGACCAAATTTGCTACTCGCCAATATTTCATCCTAAGTCCTAGAATATACAACAAACTTCAAAACATAAGAGTCTAAACGCTTTCGAATTAAAAAGAAAATTGATAAATTTCCTCTTAAATTTAAGTTATTGCGATACAGAGGAACTCATAGGTTCTACGTATTAACGATTTTTCTAAATTTAATTTCCTTGACAGATGTTTTTCTAAGTCTAACTCACCCACACACACACACACACACACACACACACACACACACACACACACAAACCCCAACGGACCGGCTTAACTCCACAGCAACACACAAGCGCAAACACTCCTCACAATTAACTTTTTAGCTCATTCAATAAATATGTATGTTTTAACATCACAATTATTACGCAATTATAGAAATTTTGTAAAACGTGTCAATCCCAATAAAGTACACTGTCCTTCAAGATACAGGATTTCCTAGTTTGAAGGGCAGGGGACTTACTCATCTGTAGTAGCCACAAGTACCCATCCTTTATTGAAAAACAGTGATGTTACCTAGGCTAAGTCTTTTGGTAAATAAATGATTTACTTACTTTACTTTACTTTAACGATGAAAATATCGTATTTATGCTCGCCCGAGCGAAGTGCTGCCACCTTCCTATTTCTCCCGCCAAAAGCGTTGCTGTGTTCCGGGGTGAAGGTTGCCGGTGCAATTTTGAGCTTATCTTCTCTAGAAGTGCAACGCATCTGCGATACCTCTGTTATTGTAGATATCGATCGGCGGTGACCGGACCATTTACTGCACCACTTAACGCCAGGTATACAGCATGTCGATTCTCTAAAAATCTCACCGTGAAGACTTGCGTGGAGTGAGCTGTCAGTGTAATCCCGCCTAGCATCAGTGGCACTGAGAGCTCACTCCACGCTCACTTCACATAAGTTTTCACGGTGATATGGTTACAGAATAGCACTACTGGTCAATCCTATTTTTTTAACCGGAAAAAAATGTCTATGCTAGGGGGTCTAGAATCATTTTTGAATTTATGCTTACAGTTTCCGCACTGGTGTAAAAAATTATCCGTGGGCTGCACAATAACATGCCAGTGGGCAGGCTATAGACACTACGTGCCGATTTCACCAATGTACTGAACGCGTTCAGCACATCTAAAACGCGTTCAAGAGCTGTCGGTGTCAATATTCTATAGAAAATAATGACACTGACGGCTCTGAAACGAAGTTTAAGTACTGATCGCGTTCAATTTTCTCGGTGAAATCAGACTTAGGGCACCGCTAGTCGCGCGATACACGTTGTCTTTGTATCGCGCTGTCGCGCCGCGCCTGTGTGTACGAGCCTTCACTAATCTGCTTTCAAGATTATGCAGGGTTGTTTCGATTTCTAAATATAGCTTGTAATGGACATTATAATTAAACGACAAATTAGAATCTCACCGTACATTGTTGAAGTGGTTACCTAGCAGACCTGCTACATGTATTTTATGGAAATCTGAACTGCATTCAAATGACACTGAACCTTCCGCAGACAACAGTTTGTTTACATACATAAATGGGCACAGGGGTCACGCATCACCCCTTTATTTTTAAACTCGAAAGTTATATAATATACTAGTTATACAAAAACTTACACAATTATTAATGACATGAAAAAAGTATTAATTATGGCAACCTTAATTTGTTTTGTTTGGGTTAATGCAGTTCAAGCAAATATCCTAACGGTGTTCAGTGCAAGCGGGCTGAAGACATTTTATGCAAAAAGTTTATACTTTTTTTACCCTTTTTCTTGGAAATAGTAATCTTGCAATTTTACAGGGGGCTCTCCTTCAGGAGTTTCCTGGTTTATATTTAGAATATCACGTAAAGTGACTCCTAATTCTCAGGGCAAATTTGTAGTCAAACGACGCTTCATCTGCGCTTCCGCCAATTGTAAGGCTAATTTCTTCAAATAAATGCAATATAAAGCATTTTTACCTAAAAAAATCCAACAATTATTACAGTATTACAAAAAGAAATAATGACGAAAACAGCAATAGGGGTTCCAGTCACCCCAGCAATGTCAATATTACAAAAACAACAACTTACCGCGACACGTTGACTCGTTGTCCACACCAATTAGAGAATAGATTGAGCGTTACAATGAGTTTTTTTTATACAGGTCGCTACGCGACTGATCTTTGGTGTTTTAAGCTATGTGTTGCACTAGCTCATAATTTTATTTTCTAGATTTCTGCGGTCATGACTCGGATTTAACGTTAAGATGTTAATTGGTCATCAAGGCTCAGGCAAACAGTTAGTGTCAACATGAGATAGAACAAAGACACCGACCGCGGACTTTTAGGGTTCCGTCAGTGACGTGCATTTCATAAAGGCATATACGCATATGCCTACCTTGAAAAAATCATCATAAACAATTCAGTCAATTAGATTTTACTTGTGCCCTGCAATTTAAGAAACTCACTAAATTGTCATACCCAACAGAAACAAAAACTTCAAAACACACGCGCGGTGCGTCACATGATGGTCACGTGATGGTAAGGGAGCCAAGTAGTGGCTCCCTTACTATTACGCACAAGGTCATTCGGTCTTCACGCGTTCAAGTCAATACGACGAAATTAAAAACGCGTACGTCCTACGCACGTTATGGTATACCACCATAACGTTGAACCTTCGCAATTAAGCATCCTTATACATGATTACTCAAGTAACCAACCAAATATAAATGTAAAAATACTAAGTGATTTGCCCGTGCGAAGAAAGAAAGGGTGGGTAAGAAAATAATATAATCATTCAAAATATATAGTTTTGTTATGTTTTTGATTAGGAAAAGCAATGCACGCCACTGAGTTCCGTATCTAAAGGTTGCAAACGGTGCCATCTTTCTAAGCCAACAATGTTTGTCTGACTGTCTTCTCATGTAGTGATCGAGCTCTGCACTTCGGCCGTCACCCAGACATCAACAAACAATATTAATAGTCTTTAGTAACTATGAATACTACTCATTTGCCAAATTTCATCCAAATCCATTCAGCCGTTTTGCGTCAATACGTAACAAACAAACTTACTTTCGCATTTTATAATATCAGTTATAAGACAATTGTAAAATGAAACAGTCGTTGTTGACTTGACTAGAAGTCAAATAATAACAGGTGTTTTCTTATTAATTCTTTTAGTGTGTCATCTTAAACTAAAGCCAAGATGACACAATAAAAACTCAAAAACTATTTTAATTACTTATATTAATAATTAAAACAGAATTTTATATTCACTTACCGATATATTCATTGCTTCCGTTATTTGGGCAATATTGAGGCCCTCATCGTGTAAAGTGATGATGCGAGCTCTGTCGACCATTGATAATTTTTTTCTTCGAACTCATGTTAAAACTCAAATTGTTAACAAGACGCGACACAATCGTTAAAAGCGCAAGTTGCAACTGAAGTAATATAGCATAATTAGCGTTTAAGAAAAAAATACATATTTTGTTCTTAAATCATACAAAAACAATTACCATAAAAAAGGGTCCTTCCTAAGAGACATTCTTCATCATTGGTCAAACTAAAACAATTAACGTTTAAAAAAACGGTCATCCTTCATTCATTGGTCAAACAGAAAAAGGGCGGGATAACCTACGATTCCAACGTGCAGCCGAAAATGTTTTGAAAAGGGTTATGCGTGGGCAGCGTGGGTGTCGTTCATAGTACATTCACACGTGTTGTAGGTGGCGCCTTTGTGACGAGCGATGCCATTCAGAGAATCGCACACGCTTTCAAAAGAAAGTTTAGTTAATAGACATATTTAAATTCACAATTACACTTAACAAGAAGCCCCTATTAAAATAATCAGTCAATCTTGTTCAAGGTCATTGTTGAACGTTTCGTTAATAATGGATGATGACATTTTATATATTTTTAACTCAAAATAATATTTGTCAATATTATAAAAGGTGTAAAAGCTTAAAAAATACTGTTAAACAAAGACAGCACTACCGTACCGTAGAAGTGACGTCACGACCAGCGCCATAAATTGTCCGTACGGCGCGACAAGGACGAGAATAATTCCCAACAGAAACTTTTAAAGCTTAGTTTCTTCATATTTCCATCGATTTTACATTTTTTTTCGATAATCTCATTTTATGCCTCCCGTGAAAGTACATTATGTGTTCCTTGTCCTTTTTCACATAACCACGTAAATGCAAAGTTTCATGATGATCGGTTCAGAGGTTTATGCTCGGTTCCTATAAATAAAAGGAATCGTTTTGCTAACCGATTGAAGCATTTTTTTTTTGCCAAAGCAGCATTTATAGAGATTCGTAAAATTATTTCACCTGGGATTGCTACTTCCATAGGGTCTACTATTCCGAAGGGTCTACTATGCGAAGCTATAAGTTCTTCGCTTCATAATTGGTGAATGCATCTTCAGATAGATATAAGAGTTCATTTTAACCAATAACGGTCCGTAAATTATAGGAACCGGCCATTAGTCGTGAAAAGGTAACAAACAAACAAACTTACTCGTAGTTTCACATTTATAATATTAGTTAGGAGGATTTCTGTTTAAATGTGCCATCAGTGGATTATAATATTGGTGAATACGGGCATAACTCAAAGTAACGTTGGCATGTGAAGTGTAAGCCCAGAGTCTGATCTTTCTCTGACCCCTAATTAGTCAGACGTAAAACGTGTGCCTGTAAGTTTCAGAGAGCCGGACACCGAAGCAGCAGTGACGCGCGACTCTCGCGATGTGCTGCTGCTGTACGCCCGAGAGGGAGAACATGGACAGCAAGCCATGGCGGCGCTCAGGGATCTTATACAGCATTCTACGGGGGGAACGGTAAGTTCTAGGATATAAAATGTTTATTTCTCTTATTTAGATCTTTTAAAACACTTTTACTGGATTTTAAAACAAGATGGCGCCGGCATTACGTAGCGGAATGATCCCGGAGATTCTTCACCGGGATCAGTCCGCTACTACAACTCTAGCCTCATTTTAGTTTGGAATAGAAAATCTCTGCAATTCGCACCCCGTTACACCATAAGTGAACAACTAAAGAATATATTAAAACTAAGAGGTGTTGTGCATAACAGCATCTTAGCATAGTACATACTATTAGAATTATGTATCACATTTAAACAACTGGTTCAATACCTACATACTATATGAGAAACTGTTTGTGACCTTGGATACCTATTATATTGAAAGATATCGTCAATCATCGTAATGAATGATCGGCTCGTGTGCGCTGGCGCAGGTTGGAGTAAAACCTGATATGTGATATATATCGCAACTCTCGAGCATACATGTTGTACTGATAATATCAATATGCTTGCAAGTTCTGTAAATTATTAAAGATTGTTTTGTTACGCTATATCTGTTGGATTCAAACCATTCAAAATACTTTATTTCATGTAAACCTACATGATGCCCTATGAAACGACAGAAGCTAGATGTACGGTTCTAATGTGTAATTTTTATGGAGAAGAGACAAAAAAAAACTCAGAGAAATACTCCACGACTACTCTTTTTGAAATAATTGGCTTTTACAATGTTTTCATGGTAACCTGTGATTGACGTACGTTCTGAAGTGATTTTATCCATAGAATTACTTGATATGAGAAAATAATCCGACGTTTTATCCAGCTTATTAAAATACGCGTTATCAGTTTTGAAACGAGATGAGATGCAAATTATAATCGAATTCGAAACCTTTTCAATTTTTACAGATTTTTTCGATCATCTCATTTCACTGGGCCTTCTTTGAAATTACATTATTTGTTGGAACATTTCTAATATTAGTCATCATCCCTATTGTGCTCGTTCTTGAATGTGTCTGTTTCTAAAAACAGCAGGCTCGATTCTTGTTCCAGATTGATATATACTTTTAAGTAGAAATGGCTTTGTAGAAGGTGGAAGATTACTTGTCGTCGATGAACGAATGTGAATTGGAGACGAGCGTCGTGTGGCGAAGACGAGTGTCTTGGAGATCACGTCGGCGAGGTGTGGCTTCTGCAGCTGCTGTTTCTTTTTCGAATGTCAAAACGGTGTCAGTTCTTTTACGAACTGTTTGTTTGTGTTTCAAAACAAAAAAATTGTTAAATAATAAAGAAGTTTATATTATAGCTATCTTCACTCTTAAAACAACTATATTGACGAATATTACTCAAAATCGTCTTACTACAGGTTTGTTCTTCGGCTTATCTAAAGCCTTTGACTTAGTGTCTCATGACCTGTTACTTCAGAAACTGGAGGCAATTGGAATTAGAGGCTTCAGTGGATATCGACATACCTAAATAACAGACGACAGCGGGTTACCATTACAAAAGTGGATATAAATAATGACAAAATTGATGAAGTGATACAAACTAAATTTCTAGGTTAAAACGTTTCGTGCCATCATTTTTAATTAAAGTTTTATACTTCCGGTTTCAGAAAAACATGTAAATAGATTTATTTTATATTTTTATGTTAAGAAATAGGTTTAAAATAAGTTGTTTGATTGCATCTAAAGTTATTTTAGATCAAGACATAAACTGTAAAGCACATATTGATACCGTCTCCAAACGAATAAATAAGTTCGTATATGCTGTTAAAAAAGTCAGAAATATAACAAACGTTAAATCGGCAATAACGTCCTACCATGCATACGTCGAATCGTTGCTCCGCTATGGCTTGATAATGTGGGGTAATAGCCCAGAACATGGGGTCTCAACTAGAACATTTTATAATTAGTCTTCAAAAATAATTATAGATGGCAACATAGGTAACCATTATGAAAGACTTCCTTGTTAAATGCTGATTTATCTATCCACACTCGTTTTTCAACAAACAACATAAATGAAGCTTTTAACTTCAATTCGAACCCATAAAATGATAAAAGTAGCCATCTGTTAATCATTTTGTTTAGAGCTCTTTGCAATAGATGGCGTTTTACTCAATTTGTCCTGTCTTCAAAACAACTATTATAGTCACAAATTTAAATCAAACAACTTATTTTAAATCTATTTCTTAACATAAAAAGATAAAACAAATCTATTTACATGTTTTTCTGAAACCGGAAGTATAAAACTTTAATTAAAAAGGATGGCACGAAACGTTTTAAAAGTAGGTCGACTATTAGATGGCGTTGTAAAACTAGTCTCTGGCAATTAGTGAATCGCTGATGCTGCCATCTGTTGAACATTTTGATGACGAAAAATTGCCCGCTCAATTGCCAGACTTAGGGAGGTGTCATTTCTTTGTATGGGATTGTGTATCTGTACGTAGTATTATAATATCTGTGCCCAGAACAAAATAGAGCATTTATTGCACAAAAAAAATGCATTAGAGCAATACACGGTCTTCGACCTGATGAATCCTGTAGGCCGATATTTAAAAAGCTTGGGTTGTTGCCGCTACCGTCCGTTTACATATATGAAACATGTATGTTTGTAGGGAAGCATATGGAATTGCTTTTTTTTTTTTTTTGAATGTCATCTCGCAGGTCAACCTATGAGGTTGTCGTCTGCTTAAACGGACTTGCCTGTGGTTGCCCTAATAAATTAAGGCCTCCAGCCAGGACTTAAACTTAAATACTAACTAAAACTAAGCGACAACGCTAAGGGCACCCCCTGTGGGGTACGGACCTCGGCTTAGGGCGTCGCTGGAAGAGGGCAGCAAGGGACTAGCTGGATCAGGATTGATATTAATTAGGGACGAATTTAAAGCTACAGGCTCAGCGGCGCGGGCTGGCTCGAGCAAGGGTCGGGAGGGATGGAATTGTTTAATAATGCAGAGGATTTATATCCTCGTAACCGACGAGACCCCCACCCCAATAAACATTTAGGCGTCAATAAGAGCTTAGTTTAGAACTTAACGAGAAATAAAGGCGCAACAGCAGTAGCAGTTACAACTTTTGGCGAAAAAAGAGCGTAGATAAGAAAAATATTTCACTTAGAGTTATATCACAGAGTTACAAGGACGATAACAGGATGAGTCTAAAGGTTAAAGGCATACAACAGCAATTTTTAACACTACAATTCGGGCAAATAATCTTTTTTTTATAGGTTTAAGTGAATCTTACAACTATAAGATCTAAATAAGAAGTAATCATTAACTAGAACCCCCAAAGCGCTATGCAAGCGATAATAAACTCTTGTCTAGAACCAAAAGATACACAAAAGCAATAATTACCGCTACCAGTTCTACAATTAATATAATAATAAATTAATATAATAATAATAATAATAAATTCTTTATTGCCATAAAAACAGGTTACAGAAAAATATGAGACCCTGGCTCCAGAGCTAGGTAGGGTACCTGTATTTCAGGAGCCAGTGACTTCTTCCATTTAGGTTATACAATTCAGTTTTATTGCAGCGAAAGGTGATACAATTAAATTACTTAAAATAAAGTTTTAATAGTGAACATATCATTTAAGCACCAATACTAGAATTAGAATAAAAGCAAGCAGACAAAATTAGATTAAAATCAGGATTGACACAAAATTAGATAAAACATTTAAAAACAAAATATTGTTAAAATCGAGATATCAATAAAATAAAATTAAAACAAAAAATAAATATGAAAATTACAATAACAATAAAACAAATTACAATAAAGCCAATATAATTAAAAAGAAAACAAAATATAATAATAATAGGGGGTGCTGGTATGTATGTGTGCGCGTTTGGGTGTTGGTGTGTGTATGTGTGCGTGTGTGTGTGTGTGTCTGTGTGTGTGTGTGTGTATGACTGTGTAAACACCAATTATTGGAGTTCTTATAAACCTATGTTGATTGCATCAATTTTTCAGTTGCGTTGTAGTCTAGTGTCAGTAGCCAGATCTTTAGCTTCTTTTTTGCTTCACGAGTCGTAAGGGGATTTATGTTCAAGATTTTGTTCAACTTATTATAAAGAAAAGTGGCAAGATATACGCGGGTATATCTTGCCACTTTTCTTTATGTCGCCTGGCGGACGCCGTGTGACAGCGTAGAGGTAAGCAAACGTTTGTTATGGTGCGCTTCTTATAAATTTGCGCATTGTAAGGTGTACTACTGTGCTGCTTGCTAACAATTTGCATCACATAGGTTTGCCTTACTGTGAAAACTCCACACTTCTCGTATAAGTCTCTGGTGGGAAATCTAAAGGGTCTGAGAGTCATTACTTTAAGTAGAGATCTTTGGGCCCTTTCCAGGTGAATCATGAAAGTCTTGCATCCACCTCCCCACACAGCAACACAATATCCCACGACTGACTGCACGAGCGCATAGTACACAGTGCGAAGGAGTTCGAAGTCGGCCACGTGTCTAAGTTTTTTAAATGCCCAAATAAGTTTCCTTACACGCGTTGTGGTAAGGTCTATGTGCTGACGCCAGCTAAGCTTTTCATCTACAATCACGCCCAGGTATTTCACATGTTTAGCGTTAGTGATAGCTGTACATGAACATGTCGTTGATGAAGCCAAGTCGCAGATATGTAATCTAATATCTAAATTGACTGGTTTAATTTTTGAAAAGGAGAATTGAAGAAATGTAGATTTGGAAAGGTTCAAAGTGAGGTAGTTAGCTCTTAGCCAATGGCTTACTTTATGCAGTCCCAGTTCGGCGCTTTGTCGGACTTCGTCCCAGGTCCCCCCATGAAATATTAAAGCCGTATCGTCAGCGTAGGTAAAGATCTTACTGTTTGTAAGTGGCAGCTGGCACAGGTCATTTATGTAAATCAAAAAGAGACTCGGGCCAAGAATACTGCCTTGTGGGACGCCATAAGTAACCCAAACATCAGAGCTAACATATTCCTTTATCTTAACTCTTTGCGTACGGTCACAAAGAAAATCCTTAAAGATTTTTAAAGCATTCCCGCGGACACCGATCTTATCCAACTTGTTCACAAGGACAGGAATCATGACAGTGTCGAAAGCTTTGGCCAGATCGAGAAATATGCCGACGCATTTCTGTTTTCGTTCTATTTTAAGTGTGACGTGATCTACCAATTGACTTACGGCATCTTCAGTGCTTTTTCCCGGCCTAAAGCCAAACTGGGCTTCTGATAGTACCATATTGTGTTGCAAAAAGTTTGTGAGCCTTTTGTTTAAAACCTTTTCTAATATTTTTGATAGAGTCGTAAGAACTGAGATGGGCCTATAGTTTCCAACATCGTCCTTCTTCCCCCCCTTGTGAACAGGAGTAATAAGGGACTTCTTGAACACTTTCGGAAAAACACCCTGGTTAAGGCAGATCTCAATTAGTTTAGTCAGATGAGGGACTATAATGTGTTTAGCAAATTTAAGAAACTTGGCCGAAATAGAATCCCAACCAATGGCACAGTCACTCCTGAGATTCATAATCAACGCTTCAACTTCGGCTTCGTCAGGTGGAAGTAACACGATTGAATTTGAGACGGGGGTTATTTCAAATTTATTACTGTTTGGAGCTGGTATTATTTTATCTGCTAGCTGTTTACCAATATTAGAGAAGTAGGTGTTTACCTCATTTACAGCACTTAAACCACTTTTCTGTGGGACTAAAAGGTGGTCCCCAGCAGTTTTTTTGTTTTGAGGTACTGATGATAGATTTGACGGCATTCCATTTATCTTTATTACGGTTTGTTTCTAGTAAAGATTTTTCGTAATTCCTTTTTAACTTTCTCAGAAGGGCGTTACAATAGTTTCTGTACCTTTTGTATATCAGTTCAGCAGATGTATTTCGCGGGTTTTTTATAAAGAATTTGTGCAGCTTATCTCTATGGCGAATACACCGCAGTAAACCAGGGGTAAGCCACGGTTTAAGCAGTCTTTTCCTACATGGTCGAGAAATTATGATCGAGTGTTGTGACAATGCACTTGAAATATGATCAACAAATAGATCGGCGACAACATTTGCCTCAGAGTCACCGTTAACAAAGGAAAAATCAACAGCTTGCAAGTGTGCAAGGGCAGCATCATAATCAACTTTCTTGCACTCATTGTTTCTGCTAGTGTCAGGATTAAGCCAACAAAGGCTTAACACGACTGAAGCGTGGTCAGTCACGGTTGAATCTATTACAAAGGCCGCAGCAGAATAGGATGTGCTTAACATAATATGATCTAGACAGTTTGCAAGCCTTGTTGGATAGTTGTGTGCCGGCAGTAATCCTAGCTCTGCAGTTAGATTTAGGTAAGATGCACTGTGTCTGTCAGTATTGTTCGATTTAATATCGATATTGATGTCGCCAGCAATAATGATGTGTTTAGCTTTAATTGGACGTAAGATCGCTTCTAATGAGTTAAGAAAGCTATTAGTGCAGTGTGCAGATGGGGATCTATACACAGCCAATATGTTAATTCCAGGGTAAACTTGGAGCAATAGAAAACTGGCGTCATTTGACTGAGGTTCTTCAACAGTACATTTTATATTTTTATTGACATAGATAACGATGCCACCATTTTGATTAAGCCTGGTCTTGGAAGAAAAGGATTGATAGTTATCAATAGTAGGAATAGGTTTGTGTTCATTAAGCCAGCATTCAGTTAGGATTATAATGTCGATGTCAAAGGAGAATCTGGCCAGTTGTGCCTGAAAATTATCGAAGTTCTTGTAAATGCTACGAATGTTTTGAGTTATGATGTTCAAAGACTTCGCAGAGCCATGTAGCACAGAATTACAAGTTTCAGGATCACAAAAATAGCTTTTTGCCACAGAGATGGTATCTAAATCTAATAAAATTGTATTGGAATTATTAGCCATTGGAAAAACAATTGAAAATTATGTCACATAGAATTAGTATTTTATTAATTAAATATTTGTGATAAAATAATACTTGTTCAGGAATGATCTTGCCACTTGGTGTATTTGCAATTATATACAATGGTGCTCATAAACTCTTTTGTATCACCAAATGCCTAAAGAAGTTCAAAACTTTCTTATGTTACTTAAAGTCAAACAGTAGGAACTTTTTTCGCTATCATAGAACTTCTAGTGTTAAATGTGACTTGGGTATAACTTAAGGTAGAGTATCAGAGCTTAAAACCACTTCTTTACCCCGAATTTGTTCACTTGTAGTTGATTTCATGGCGACGCAACTAAAAAAAATCTAAAACAGTAAACAAATCTTGGAAACTTCAAAGCAGTGTTGGCATTATCAATTAATTTTTAAATCAAATAATTAATTTGATAAATTTTAATCAGATTACATTAATCATGATTAGAATAATCATGATTAAAAAAGTAATCTTAATCATGATTATTGACGTTAATCATTAATCACTAATCATTAATTGATTAACTTGATTATAAACTAGTACAACCATCAATGTTAGTAATTCTATATAAAAGAAATGATGGAAAATTATGACACACATTTATATTTATTTATAATACACTATATATAAGACAAATATTTTTATTTATTATTCAAGGAACAAAAAAAAATTCTTACTTTCAAATACACTGAATTCAAATTTTCAAGAGTATTTTTAAATCAACTAACCTCCGATCTTTACTTTTCTGATTTCTTGATGTTCAAGTTATATTTAATAACTACTTTTTTTACATAACTGGCGAAATGTGGGTGTACACGTCTGCCCAACCCTTCAGGGAAACAAGGCGTGTTATGATGTTATGTTTTTTTTTTCAAATAAGTCGCCAGATAATTTGTATGAACTAGGTTTATTTAGCTAGTTGCAAAAGAAAACGTTATTTCTACCGAGCCAGATGACGGCAATGGTGTATTTTTCTTAAGGGGAATGCGAAGATCATCTCTCAGCCACTTTTTCACTAGATGGCAGCACAGTTGCAAATTAGCACATTTTAAATTTTTTCGCCTAACCTATAAATCATTGAGAGACAACTTGGTTAAAAGCGGGAACTAACGTATCAACTTATTTTTTTTAGATATTCTCTTTGCTTGTTAACTCGTCTCTTACAAAGATTTGTTCCACGAAACAATTAGCAGTCTTCACTTTATTCTATACACACACATGAACGGTTAATAGTTTTACTATCAATATCACTAGATGGCGTTTTTTTTCAAATACTTGTTTGGGAATTAAAATATTCAGATGGCGTTAATTTAAAGAAAAGGTCTAATGAACTAAATAATCCATTTAGAACTTTACTATCGTAAACTGTAATTGAGTTTATTGTGCATATTTTACTGACAGAAACTAAATTTGGTTCCGACCTAAGGTGTCCTAGAAAAGCGGTGACCGCCACAGGCAGCCGTAATAGCCAAATACAGAGCATTTTTGGACACCTTAGTGTCAAATACTGATAAAAATGTCAGAATTCGTGACTGTGGACTATGAATGTAACGGATATGCTCTTCTAGGAAACCGTAGCTTTAAACTAAATAAATAATCAACAATTCAAATCAAATCAAAATATTTTATTTCACATAAACCTACATGGACACGTATGCAACGTCAGAAGCTAAGTGCACGGTTCCAATTGGTCGTTTCCTATTGAAAAGAGCCGGCAAGAAACTCCACGGTTACTCTTTTAAAAGTAATTGGCTTTAACAATGTTTTAAAATTAGTGTTAATAATTATGGGAAGCCCAGGTAGGCCGGTCAATAAGTACCAGGTTATTAACAAAATAGAAAATGGTTTAGAGCTCCAAAAGGTCTACAACGTTCTCACATTCACAAAATATAAAAAATCTATAGAATACATTAATAAAATTATCTACTAAACCTATTTACATTCATAAATATAAAAACCAAAAAATACATAGGTATTAGATGGAAAATAAGAAAGAAATACATTCCGCTCATCATAACAGAAAAACCAAACGAACAGTTTCAGGAGGGTTTGTCAAAAAACTAGTGTCAGCAAGTTTTTAAATAGCCTTTCAGTTTTTAGTAACATAAATATATTATTTCTTAACATTGGCCAAATAATGACATAATTTTCAGAAGACATCAATTGTAGAAAATAATAGACTGAAAATTACATTGAGACCTACTATTTCTAATATTTTTAATTTCCAATTATTATTCTGAATTATGTAGATAGATAAGAATATAATTATAGTCACACGTCGACACACGTAAGTATCTTACACAATAACACAAAAGTAGGTGGCTAACCTAACATAGTTTCATGAATTACTTAGGTATACAATTTTGAACTTCAATAAATAATTTATTACAATTGTTAGGCTGGTACATATAGTGAAAAATATTTACTAACAAAAATCTTATGAACTAACAAATAACACAATTAAACGTCATAACATACGCCATCTTGCGATAACGCCGACCATGCCCTTTAATAATGGCCGCATTCCGAGTTAGACCATAATCGCTGACATCGCTCACATCGATAATTAGCGTTCCGATTTAGATATCATGATTAAAATATCACTGTGAGCGAATTGTCAGCTGTCATAGCTGACAATTCGCTCACAGTGATATTTTTACGCTCACGCTAAAACGGAATGGGTGTATGCGCGCTCAAATCGATTACATCCCAATTCGGAAAGCAGTGTGTGAACAAATTGTTGACAGCTCGCGTCTGTCATAATCGTGATAACTAAATCGGAACGCAAATTATCGATGTGAGCGCTGTCAGCGATTATGGTTTAACTCGGAATGCGGCCTCAGTCAACCGGTCTGTAAAAAAGGGATCCTTTATCATAATATTTTCGAATTTTATCGATATTAGTATGGATTAGGTATGTTAATTAATTGCTTTATTTTTGTTGACTACTTTGGGGAATCGTTAGTAAATGTGCAGACTAGTAGTAAATGTTCTTTAAAACAACCGTATCTCAACTACTAACATACTAAGAAATAAGAAAATTTAGCAGATAGGTAAATCATAGGTACATATGAGCTTTCCTATCTATGTCTGCACTCTGTTGGATTCTCAATGCTCGGTTCAACACCGAAAGTTGAAAATCCAGTGCGCAGAAAAATCCCACCGCGATTTTATTACGTCCGTCCGAACGTCGACTAAGAGGCTAAGAGCACAATATACTGTGGTAAGAGCATTGATAGATACAACAAGTCAACTTACACCCACACAAATCATAAATACAAAAACCAATCATGATGTTTGAAGAAATAAGTCCTTCAAACACAGCGTGCACGCATTTACCATGCACCGGACAACTTACTGACACGAACAAATCAACAAGTATCGTGAATTCGTAATTCATACGCTTGAATAAAGAATCGTTTTGTGATTATTACATTGCTTGTCCAGTCACTTAGCGACATACTTAGGTAGTGGTTAAGAAGCAATGTATTTATTGCAAAAATAGTAGTCGCTGTGATATATGACGACAAAAATAACGTAGTTTAGGCAAGAAATATTTTACGATTTGTTGTTTTTCATGAATATTTGTATTTATAATTATAACTTTCTATGCTAATGCAAAGATGGCAAGATTTTTTACGACTTACTTTGTACTTATCGTTATATTATGACCAAATCACACATCTTTATAAATTGTAGTCTATGTACTATTCTGATGTATATGCTATGTAACTGTATAGTTTCGTCAAAATACGTTTAGCAGTTTTTGCGTGAAAGAATAACAAACAACTAAAGAATTACTGAAGTAAGAAGGAGGACAGTAAGTAGGATAGAAGGATTAGTAGGTTATCAAAGACGAGACGAGATACGTAATTTGTTAATATGTTTTTATTGTAGTTATTTTAGGATTGACACCGTATCAGTATCGTTATAAGACATTGTTGTCGTCGAAAACGAGACCGGGACATATGATTATTTATGAATCAATTATTTACTTTAAAAAGCTGGTAAGTTCCCATTACAGTTTGAGTTTACTCAAAAAAAAAAACGACAATAAAGTCTCGTTCAGACTGGCGTGACGCCACAGCGCGACACAAAGGCACCGCGTGTCGCGCGACGAGCGATGCCTTTGTTTTAAGTGACGCGCCACTGACGCGTGCACTCCGCACTCTCAACCTCATAGCTAGTGACTCGGACCTTTTCTATTGTTCTCTGAGTGAGTTCACAAAGAACGCATTGTATGTTATAACTTACAAAATGTAATTATTATAATAAGTTAGGATATGTACACTATCGCAATAGGTTACCCTGTAATGATAGATGTAAGTTGGATAATAAATAAATTAAAAAAAAAAAAATTGTAGCGATGACGCTAGTATAAAGCCAAAAAAATATTGGTTTGACATAAGCTAGCGAAACGTCACGTGATCATAGGTCATATCTTAAATCAATGATTATATAATGTCATTATATATACAGGGTGGAAGGGACAGGGTGGACTCAGTACATGATTCTGAACCCCGTGCGTTAGAAGGAGAACATCGTAATGAAACCGGCATGTCTTAGAGCCAAAAATTCGAAGAAATGTAACATCTACCAACCCGCACTGGACTCGCGTGGTTGATTACGGTCCAGTCCCTGTCTCCCTCTCACAGAGTAAAGGCCTGTGTCCCAGCAGTGGGAACATTATAGGCTGGATTTGGATTATTGCTTAGTAACAATTTTTTGTGAAAGGAATAAGTAAAAACTAAGGCTTGTGTACATTAATAAGACAGAAGAAGCTTTAGTTTTTTAAAGTGGAGACCAAGGGAATAAAAAATCTTATACAGGCTTTAAAATGAATAAAGAAAAAAAAATATTCATATAATTTATATGTATTTACACGTCGTCGGCCAGTTCCCCTCAAAGACCGCGCGCGATGATGATGTATAGGTACCATAAGTAATTTATTCAAGATCACCGACAGCATCAGGGACCGAATTACCGTCATTTTTTTAATAACGATACCAATTACCGTTATGTTAACGATAAAAAAGTAACGATATTAATAACGAAACCCATGAGTCAGTTAACGTTATCTAACTATCAGTATTAGTACCGGTAAAAGTTACTATTATTTTACCGGTAATTTTTACGCCTATCTCTTTCTAACAATGACGGCAGAGAGACAAGCATCTTTCGGTGTTAACGTTTAAGGGTCGACTATAGCTACCTTTGTTTTCTGTCAAAATGCAGTTGTGTATGTTGATATCGGAATCATTGATACGACATTAAGCCCATTCTAGTCTATCCACTAGCAACTGCTAACTCTAACACTTAAACGAAGGACATTCATTCGGAGTAGTAATATTTTTGACAGAATCAAAAAGGTCTATCTATAGCTGACACAGAATAAATACGACAAAGTACGTTAGAGAGTAAAAAAATCTTTTAAAATCAACGCGAGTTAAACTAACCACCGTCTATCTTTTCTTTGCTGAACAATCACAGATAAAGAACTATGGCGATTTTTGCTTAAGCTACGTTTTAGGATAAAAAAGTGATATGTGAAAAAAAAATACGATTTAAACTTTATTTGAAAACATTAATTAAAATGATCACTAAAATATATACTTTAATTTTTATTAGCACTAGTTAAACACTAACTAATCAAAAACAGTACTGTTTTTACAGTTAAGGATTTATATTTTAAAATTCTAATTGTCTAATTATAATCATACGCCATGATTATTAGTATGAGTATTTGAATTCAAAATTGCACCCAAAATCACGGTCCATATTTTTTTTAGGAAATGTTGTTTATTTTTTCAAAGTATTTTTTTAAGGTAAATTTAAACATGGTCTGGCAGTTTGAGTAATTTATGCGGCCTACCCAAATATCCTATCTTTTGTATTGTTCGTCGAATCGTTGAGCTCCTTAGTTCTGAGTTGAGCTCCATAATGATTGACAAATGCGTGCACTGACTGGACAGGTCCACTCAAATCTGTGTGGATCTGTCCTCAAAAGACCATTTCAGGCACCAGTCTACATGATCCTCTTCCTCATATGATCTGACCAAGATTATTTTCGGATTGTTACATACACTTTGACATTGATGGACAATTTATGTACACTATGACACGAAAATTTACTTTGTGAACTATTATAATATTTAAATTATTGTGAATAATAAATAACAAAAAAGTTTATTTAAATAAAAATGGACACATTTATAATAACAATTAAAAAGAGCAAAGTTGCTAATTTGCCTGAACTAGGTTGAACCTGTGTTTCAGGCTAGAGAATGTAAAGATAATGTGAATATGTTGTTTATTTTTTCAAAGTATTTAAAAATAAGATAAATTTTATCAGGGTCTGGCAGTTTGAGTAATTTATGCGGCCTACCCAAATGTCTTTTCTTTGGTAATGTTCGTCGAATCGTTGAGCTTCTTAAGTTCTGTGTTGAGCTGCATGACTACTAACAAATGCGTGCACTGACTGGACAGGTCCACTCATTCTGTGTGGTTATTTCCTCTAAAGCCCGCTTCAGACACCAATCTAAGGTCTTCACATGATCTGACCAATATTATGTCTGGACTTTAAAAGAGACTGTGACCTCTGAGTTTGTTTCGGCCTTTCTACTCAGAGTAGTCAGATAGGAAACGCCGATCTCATCTGGGTTTTAAAATACGATTGACGTCTAAAAGTGTAACCTACTTACAGAAATAAAATAATTGATAATTTATCATTCACATTAAAATATAAACTTATGTTTATGGTTTCCCAGTAATCAAAAATTTTTGTTAGTAGAATGAAGTAACGGTTTTATTTTAAAAGTATCTATTTCGTCTATATATTTATTAAAGTAAAACTATTGTTTTCTCTGACCAAGCGGACTGATAAATCATCATCATGCTTTTCTAAATATTTGTTGTTGATGAAATCTTTTCTAATTGTGCTTTTTTGTTCCCGGACCTGGGTGCCACTGCCAATTCACCAGAGCTTTCTTTTTGTAGCTCTTATTGAGCTACAAAACGTATTATTAGTATTATTCCAGGCCACTCAGAAGTATTGCAAAAAATGATTTTATGTATGACAGACTGGCCAGTTATAGTCTATTTCAAAATTTCCCTCCACATTGTTTGCGAGTTAATTTAAAATATCTTGTCTAATTAAAAAAATCGATCTGCGCCGGTAACTTTTTCGCGCTATGATTTTTTACGATTTCAAGTGTTGCCTGAAACAGGAAGAATCGTACGATATACTTCAAATGACATTCATCGATGAAGGCCCTTCAAAGGCAACCGTGTATCGTTGGTATAACGAATTCAAGCGGCTAACTTTGGGGGATGAAGAAAGAAGTGGTCGCCTTTTTACGGCTGTTACGGAACAAATCGTGCTAGCAGTGAAAATTTTAATTCAAGACAATAGGCAAGTAACGTATCAAGAGATTCAGCACATACGGCAGGTTCGATCGGGAAGCCTTCACGAAATACAACACGTGCGTCTGGAGGATAGTTTCACGCTGGTTGCCGCACAACCACACCGATGCTCAGAAGCAGGCCCGCGCGGAATGGTGCCGTGATATGATAAACAAATTTGCAGCAGGCTCGTCTCGGCGTGTTTACGAAATTATAACAAGTCAGCGGTTTGGGTGTTGCGTCAAAGTGAAGCGATCTAGAAGCGCGGGGCAACATTTTGATTGCGAGCTTTTTTAATTTGACTGGCTACTTGGTGTCAATTCCTTTACGGAACCAAAGAAGCATCAACGCTGAATGCTTGGCAGAAGTTTCCTCTGTTGTGCGCAACAAGCGACCAAACAGAGCTCCGCGGGCACCGCACTCAAAACGAGGGACTTGCTGGACAGCACGCTAGCCAAACTCCTAGGTCACCCTCCTTACAGTCCTGACCTAGCACCGTAGGACTTCGTTTTATTTCCGAAAATAAAAAATCCGCTCAAAGGGATATACAATTTTCATCTCCGGAAGATGCGGTGTCGGCGTTCGAATAGGCTGTAAACGAGGTGTCTACTTCGGACTGCAAAAAGTGGTTCGAAAACTGGTTCAGACGCATGAAACTTTGTAAAGAGGCTAGTTTTTTTTTTAATCTTTTCAAAGTACGGAGAGTACTTTGAAAAGATTTAAAAAAAACTTAAAGAACCCCATAGTCCCACGTATACAAAATACGTTCGAAGCATGTGGTACAGAACTAACTTATCATAAGTTGGTAATTATTTGTGTCTATAGAACTCCGCAATCCGACCCCATCCAATTCTTATTTAAGTTAAATGGTCTTTTGAAACATGTATTTCATAAATATAATTCAAAAATAAAGGTGGTTTTAGTAGGTGACTTTAACATTAATACTCTCAAAAAAGGCAACATAACTAATCAATTACTAGATCTATCATATAATTTTAATCTAAAATTACATATAAATGAGCCAACACGCAAGTCATCATGTATTGACCATATTCTCAGCAATATTCCGGATGCTATTGCTTCAGTAATGCCACTTCATCTATCCGATCATGACACAGCCCAAATGTTGAGTATTCCCGTAAGACATAAGATACAAATAAAACAGACAACATACCATATCTATAAAAGAGACTACAGCTTGAATAATATTCAGAAGTTTAAGGAATGTTTACAAAATGTGTCCTGGTCAGAATCTTACGCAGAAAATGATATAGATGTAGCATTCAGTTCTTTTCATGAATTATTATGTCTTTTCTATAACTTATGCTTCCCAAAAATAAAAGTTAAAGTCAATACTAATCAAAAGAAGCAAAACTGGATAAGTAAAGGACTGAAACGAAGTTGTAAAACCAAACGGTCTCTACGCTATCAATATTATAGAAATAAAAATATAGGAAACAAAAGTAAATACATGCAATATTCAAAACTCTTACAGAAATGTATCTCCACATCAAGAAAGAATGCAAATATTAAGTTTATTCACGAAAACGAAAATAAATGCAAAGCAGTATGGAAAGTGATTAGGGACGAAATCACGAATAATAACATCAAGGACAACATAGAAAATATTAAAATCGATAACACAGTAGTCACTGATCCTAAAGAAATTGCAACTGCATTCAATGATCACTACATTAATACGGCGCATACTTCTAGTACTGTTATAAAAACCAGTCCTAAGAAAAATTCAGCAGCTCATTCGATGTTCCTCAAACCTGTGTCTGAAAATGAAGTTAGAACGGAGATAATAGCATTAAAAAACTCAAGTTCTGAAGGATACGATGAAATTAATACAAAAATTATAAAAGCATGCACTGTTGAGCTAAGTGGAATTATAACACATTTAATTAATTTATCTTTTTCACTTGGTACTTTTCCTGAAGCATTAAAAGTATCAATTGTTAAGCCAATTTTTAAAAAAGGAGAAAAATCTGATGTTAATAATTATCGCCCAATAACTTTAGTACCTGTTTTGTCAAAGATATTTGAAAAGTGCATGTACAAACGATTGATCGAATTCTGTAATAAATTTAACATAATTAAGAAAGAACAGTTTGGCTTCCAAAAAAACAAATCCACAACACTAGCTATCTTCACTCTTATAAAAAGTATATTGACGAATATTAATCAAAATCGACTTACTACAGGTTTGTTCTTCGACTTATCTAAAGCCTTTGACCTAGTGTCTCATGACCTGTTGCTTCAGAAACTGGAGGCAATTGGAATTAGAGGCATAGTGCTTCAGTGGATATCGACATACCTAAATAACAGACGACAGCGGGTTACCATTACAAAAGTGGATATAAATAATGACATGATACCACACTCATCCGAACTCAAGTTCAACAGATATGGCGTCCCACAAGGAAGTGTGTTAGGCCCAATTTTATTCCTTTTATACATAAATTCTATAATTAATATAACCCACCATAAATGTATATTATTTGCTGATGATATTTCTATTATTGTAACTACTGATAGGAAAAATAATACGATTGATGATCATGAGACTGATATTAATAACACTATTGAAATACTAATTGATTATCTAAATAGAAATAATTTAACCATAAATCTAAAAAAATCGGTTTACATTCAATTTAATAAATCTAATAATGCTAAATACAATGTTAAAATGAATATACATAAAATTGATGAAGTGATGCAAACTAAATTTCTAGGCATAACTTTAGATCAAGACATAAACTGGAAAGCACATATTGATACCGTCTCCAAACGAATAAATAAGTTCGTATATGCTCTTAAAAAAGTCAGAAATATAACAAACGTTAAAACGGCAATAACGTCCTACCATGCATACGTCGAATCGGTGCTCCGCTATGGCTAGATAATGTGGGGTAATAGCACAGAACAAAATAGAGCATTTATTGCACAAAAAAAATGCATTAGAGCAATACACGGTCTTCGACCTGATGAATCCTGTAGGCCGATATTTAAAAAGCTTGGGTTGTTGCCGCTACCGTCTCTTTACATATATGAAACATGTATGTTTGTAAGGAAGCATAAGGAATTATTTAATAATGCAGAAGATTTATATCCTCGTA
This sequence comes from Dasypolia templi, assembly GCA_963555695.1. Lineage (NCBI taxonomy): Eukaryota > Metazoa > Arthropoda > Insecta > Lepidoptera > Noctuidae > Dasypolia > Dasypolia templi. The sequence goes on along the minus strand of OY743137.1, from coordinate 1,014,499 downwards.
ACCGACGAGACCCCCACAGGCTCATACTGGATATACTTCCGAGACTAGCTAAATATAATAAAAGTTGTTTAGCTATGTGTGTACGTATATATAATAAGATACCAAGTAGTCTCAAAACATTAAATATAAGATTTTTCAAAAATAAATTGCATGAATGGTTGTGTAGTCATAGTTTTTATACTGTCAAAGACTTCTTTGACAGTAAATGTTAAATGTGCTTTAAAATTTGTACGCTTATAACTGTTAAGCAAAAACATGTATGCGCTTGTTATTTTGTATTTTACCATCTTTTTATACCATGTTTTTATAGCAAATAAATATTATTCTTATTCTATTCTTCTTATTCTTATTTGTAAGTTTCGTTTGTTTTTAGTAAGTATTAGTAAACTGTTGTAAAGTCGAATCAAGTTATTATATGTATTAATTCGCTGAACTGTGGGAAGTGTGGAATTATCTCTGGAATCTAGAAATACAGCATTAACAAAACAGTGATTTTGAAACAGTACTTCCTCCCTTTCTGTCATATATTTAGCAACAAGGTGGCTCAGATTAAAGTAATGTTATTTAAATGTATTTTTGACAACAACCATTGCAAGTAAACATCACGTTTAATGTTTTACTGCACAATGTGTAAGTAAATGTTAAATGATTTTATTTCTGTAAGTAGGTTTGTACAAACACTTACACGTCAATACTATTTTAAAAGCTAGATGAGATCGGCGTGTCCTGTCTGTCTACTCTGAGAAGAGAGCCGAAACAAACTCAAAGGTCACAGTCTCTTTCAAAGTCCAGACATAATCTTGGTCAGATCATGTAGATTGGTGTCTGAAATGGTATTTTGCGAAAAGAACCAAGCAGATCGAGTGGACCTGTCCAGTCAGTGCACGCATTTGTCAGTCATCATGCGGGTCAACTTAGAACTTAGGAGCTCAACGTTTCGACGAACATTATCAAAGAAAGTACATTTAGGTAGGCCGCCTGAGTTACGTAAACTGCCAGACTATGATTAAAACTAACAGAGAAAAAAAGACGTAAATGTATAAAAAAAAAACACATTGTCTTCACATTCACAATAATTATAATAACATAACAAAGTAAGCTTCATATCATTGTTTAAAGTATATGTTTAGTCATCAATGTCAATGTGTATATAATAATTAATCTCGGTCAGCTCATTTGAGGACCATGTTGACTGGTGTCTGAAATGGTATTTTGAAGAAAGTACCAAACAGATCGAGTGGACCTGTCCAGTCAGTGCACGCATTTGTCAATTATCGTGCAGCTCAACTCAGAACTAAAGGAGCACAACGATTTGACGAACAATACAAAAGAAAGGACATTTGGGTAGGCCTCATGAAGTATTAAAACTGCCAGACCAGTAAAAGTAACTGAAAAAAAAAACGATGACCCATACAGTCCTCACATTCGCAAAATTAAAATAATGTAATACTTTAAACAGAAAATACTCATGTAATTGTTTATGTCAAAATATATAAAGGTATAGAAAAAAAAACTGTATATTAGTTGATTCATTGTTTTCACCTTGAGATATCGGTACACTTTGTTGCACTTCTTTCGGCCCATAATAATATTTTTACTAAAGCAGTTGCATTAGGAAAAATATTATAAGATGAAAATAACAGGCAATAGACGTATCGGCGTACGCGATGCTTGTGTGCCGTATGATTATGAAATGAAACACGCGGGAGCGCGTGACGTCTCGTATTCGTATCTTTCCGATCGTCGCAAGCGTAACAATAACGATAAATGCTAGTGGTTGCCGCTCCGCTTACAATACAAGAACCGAACGCATAGCACGCGGCGTCCGTTTCGGTTTGGCAACGTCGCATCAGATCTTGCTAGATTTTAGCGAAATAACGCTATTAGTAACGCTATTTTGATACCGTTAAATCCCATGACTTAACGTTATTTGTAACGTTAAGTATTTAACGTAACAGAACGAAATGTTTTGGTTATTATACCGGTATTTTTTTAGTAACGGTAACTGTCCCTGGACAGCATATAGGTACGTTCAACTTTGGTTTACAAAATTATATAGTAAAGGCATGTATGACCTATCTGCTAGATTTTCTCCACAAGGCCTAGATCTCGAAATATTCATAGAATATGTTGAAATACTTTGATATTGTAAAGAAATTTCCAAAAAACGCATTACTAGTTTGTAGATTTACAAACGATTAGGTAGTACGATTAGTAGATTAGTGTGCCAAAATGTACTCGCATATTTAGCTTCGAACATGTAACGCCTAATGATGTAATTAACGTCTTTAACACACTTAAATCTAAAAACACTGGTGATTACTGGGGCATCTCAATTAAACTTTTAAGTAATATAATAGACATCGTAGCCCCCTATCTAGCTGTTACTTTTAATAAATTTGTTGATATAGGAACTTTTCCTGACCTCATGAAGAGTAGTAAAGTCATACCATTATTTAAATCTTTTTTTAATTTCAGGCCTATTTCTATCTTACTAGCATTTAGCAAAATATTTGAAAAGTTAATACTTAAGCAGTTGCTAAGACATTTTAATTTAAATAGCCTCCTTCATAATGAACAATATGGCTTTACAAAAGGACGTTCAACTACAGATGCGGGTGTTGCTCTGCTGAAACACATATTTAATGCATGGGAGAAATCGCAAAATGCTATTGGAGTTTTCTGTGATCTCTCTAAAGCCTTTGATTGCATGCACCATGACACGCTTTTGCGTAAACTACGTCATTACGGTGTCCAAAACGAAGCTCTCAACGTAATAAATTCTTATTTACACAATAGGTTCCAATGTGTAGATGTCGATGGTGTGAAATCATCCGGGCTTCCAGTTCAATTAGATGTTCCTCAAGGCTCAATACTAGGTCCATTCTTGTTCTTAGTGTATATCAATGACTTACCATTCTATTTAAATGATATCTGTGACGTTGTACTGTTTGCAGATGATACCTCTCTTATTTTTAAAGTAGACAGGAATAGACAAGAGTTTGACGACGTAAACAGTGCACTCTCAATGGTTACGGATTGGTTTACGTCAAATAACCTAGTTCTCAATGCTAAGAAAACTATATGTGTAAAGTTCGTCTTACCGAATGTTAGAAATCTAGGACCCAACATCGTCTTAGATAAAGAGCTGCTTGAAACAGTAGACTCGGCAGTTGTTCTGGGCATAACAGTAGATGCCAAACTTCAGTGGGGCCCACATATATCAAGCCTAGCGGGGAGGCTCAGTTCAGCCGCCTACGCTGTCAGAAAAGTAAGACAATACACTGACGTTGATACAGCACGGTTAGTCTATTTTAGTTATTTCCACAGCGTTATGTCCTACGGTATTCTGCTGTGGGGCAAAGCTGCTGATATTCAAAATATATTCGTCCTTCAAAAACGAGCTGTCCGAGCAATTTATCAACTAGGAGCCAGAGTTTCTCTTAGAGATTTTTTTAAAGATATTGGTGTTCTTACGGTAGCATCACAATTCATCTTCGCCAACATCTTATACATTAGGCAAAATATACACTTATACACTAAAAACAGTGATTTTCACAATGTTAATACTAGAAATAAGAACAAACTACGTGCTCCCTTTCACCGGCTTCATAAGGTTCATAACTCGTTTGTTGGGCTAGGCATAACCTTTTATAACAAGCTACCCTCTTCTTTGCTAGATTTGCCTTTTAATGCGTTTAAAGCTCAAGTAAAATCCAACCTTTGTTCAAAGGCATATTATTCAATTAACGACTACTTAAACGATAAGAATAGCTGGTCGCTGTAATTAACTCAAGACAATGTTTATGTTCTTTCTCCAGAATCAGCTTACCTACTGACAGGGTATACGAGTTCGTATATTTATTTTAATTTTATTTGACTGTATAAGTCAATCAGTTTTAGTTACCTTCATTTATTATTGACATGATCCGCTCATTACAATGTTTTTCAATGAGTTGTATTGCAATAAGTGGTTAGCTAGCGACCTCGACAATTGATCTTAAATTATTCTTGCCTGAGCAACCGGCAGCGAGTTCGTCATGCTCCCGTAGATGTCACTGCTTGGGGTAGCGTCGGGGATCGGGTTGCCTCCTTCCCTCAAATATGGCGAGGGGGCAATGGCTGATCTTTGCGTTATGCTCGTGAACGGGTGCTGCTTGTGGTGACTGGTCGTCTTGCTGTCTATGGTTTTGATATTGTTAAAGTAATTGTTCTGTTAACTTATTTTACTTCGATGGTCCTAGTTTATTATTTGTGTTTACTTAAAAAATAATCCAATAATGAGATGTCACTGTGTTGATGTGTTATGTTGTTTTTTTTCATTGATTTTTTTATTGGTTTCTGTTTTGGGTATATTGGTGTGGCTAGCTTAAATATGGCAGATAATTTAATGTTTTTTTTTGTGTTTCGGTTTTTATTCTTTGATTACCTTATAATTATATAATTCAATGGTTTTCTAACTAAACAGACAGCTGTGCGGCTGGGGAGTTTGTTGCGCCACTTCTTCTTCCCAGCTAAAGTACTAGGAAGTGGTGAAGGGCGGGCGTTTTGGGGGACTGTCTTATGTAATTTTGACGTTCGAAAAGTGCTGACTCTCAGCCTAGTTTGAATAAATGACTTGATTTTGATTCCCCAAAGTAGTCAACAAAAGTAAAGCAAATCATGAACATACCTAATTATTTATAGATATAAAATCTTCCGAGTCGTTATGAATGAATGGTAGGTACATTGTACAGTACAGCTAATAGTAGACACACACACGGGTGCGCACCGCGTCCCTCGCATACCACTTTTTGTCAAACACAGCAAAATTCCGAACGAATTTTGTACTGTACTCGAAGTTTTATTACGTGCTTGGTCCGTCGTATATAAAGTATCGTTTTCTGATTATTACATTGCTTGTCCAGTCACTTAGCGACATACTTAGGTAGTGGTTAAGAAGCAATGTATTTACTGCAAAAATAGTAGCCGCTGTGATATATGACGACAAAAATAACGTAGTGTAGTCAAGAAATATTTTACGATTTGTAGTTTTTGTTGAATAGGTACTTGTGTTTATAGTTATAACTTTCTATGCTAATGCTAAGTAGTTCAATGAGAAAAAGTTTTTTACATACTTGTAATTTACAGTTTGTTTTTATTAAATAAAAACTCTTTTGTTCTGTGTGCGGTGTGAGAACTCGCATTGTCGTGATGGAGGATGATGCGGCGGTTGCAGTTCTCTTTACGGAGTTCAGAATCGACCTGTGGCAAACAAATGCTAGCATACCATTCTGCATTAACCGTTCTTTGTCCCTCAAGAGGAATAGTCGTATCATGGCCGGTTTTGGAGACAAACGTGGCCACCATTTTTTTTGCAACACTCCGTGAACGAACAATTTTTGTTGGCTTTAACTAATTTTTGAACACCCAAACTCGTGACTGGTTTTTTGTTTCGGGTTCGTACGCGTATATCCAGGATTCGTTCCTGATACGATGTTGTATACAGCATTTGCGGATCCTGCGTGGAATCTTTCGAGAGTTCTGATGCACCAAGTAACGCGAGCCGCTTTTTGCTCTTCACAGAGCGAATGCGGTATCCATCGGGAAAACAACTTTTTTACGCCTAATTGTTCATGCAAGATTATTTGTATTTGACTCATGCCAATGTCTAAAGTTGCCTGAATTTCGCGGTATGTCACATGTCGATCTTCCTCAATCAGCTTACGCACAGCATCAATGTTTTCTTGGGTGACTGCAGTTTTTGGACGATCTTGACGGGGATCATCACTGAGCTTGAGACGTCCACATTGAAATTTAGCAAACCAGCGATAAATTGTGGTTTTGGATGGGGTTTCATCACCAAATGCAGAAATCATCCGGTCAACACACTGCTTTTGTGTTACACCACTTCGAAAGTCATACGAGTAATAAATCATCGCTCTTGAGTTTTCTCGAGTCAATTCCATTTTCTCAACGAATAAACAGGTTTGACAAAACCTTGTGACAAGAGCGAGAATCTTTTTTTAAAATAAATAATTGATATTCGATTTTTAAAACCAAGGAGTTTTCAATTAAAAAGATTTTAATATGACAGGAACAGTGGAAATATTCCATTCCCGATACTTTTAGTGCAGCCCTCGTAGTTATAATATTGTAAAACAAAATGGGCCAAACAAACACAAGAAAAAAAACATCGCTGGCTCTACGAAAGGATGCTTTGACAATATTATTATAATGTAGGTACGTTATATTATATTTTATTTATTTATTTATACGTGGTGGTACCTACCTATGTAGGTACTGCATCAGCTGAGCACACGTCACGCGTCTGTGGTCAGTGATAACGCTGTGACCTTCAGCTGGCCCATCGTAATATGAAGTTTCAATAGTATAAGAGACCAGCTTATACTACTTTTGTTTGACGGACGTGCGGCCTACTGTAGGTGTTCACGCGACACGCAGTAAAGAAATAGGTACCTACACACGGCTACACATCAAGCTATACATTTCCAGTATAAGCTGACCTCTCATTATAAGGAAATCCTATACAATTCCAGATCAGCGTATACTGGAAATGTATAGCTTAGCTTTAGTGCCTACGTAATCTTTCAAGAAAGCATCAATGCTTATAGATTTTATTCAACCCGAGACCATAGATTACTTTGTAACCGTGCCTGAAAATGTACAATTGTCAGTAGCCTCAGTAGGTACTTACCTACCTAATGCAGAAATATTTTTATTTTAATTACCCTGAAATACTTCCTGTGTTAATATGGAAAGTAATGTGATGTGATAGAGGAAAATTATTATGAAAAATAAAATCGTTTGTTTGTTTATTCACCTGTACCTACCTTTTTAGATTTAAATCTAGTTTCACAAGAATTAAATATAATTCAATCAATCGATTAGGTATCTACGCAACGATGAAGCGTAGTTTAGGAGAAAAATAAGGTACCTAATTATTTTGTATACGAGGGCGGCACTGAAAATTTCGGGAATCAAGGAAGTGACACAACATTACTATTTAAAAATGTATTTATTGCTTTTCGAAGTATTCTCCGCGAAATTTGACACATTTTTCCATACGATGGAACCAATCATTAAAGCAACCATTCCATTCGGAAGTTGGGGTCTCCAAAATGGCCGTTTTGTAGGCGTCCACAGCTACTTCAGGTGATGAAAATCTCTGTCCACGCAATTTATTCTTTATTTTAGGGAAAGTATAGAAATCATTAGGGCTTAGGTCGGGGCTGTACGGCGGATGGTCTAATAATTCTATATTTTCTTGCTCTAAAAACTCTTTTGTTCTGTGTGCGGTGTGAGAACTCGCATTGTCGTGATGGAGGATGATGCGGCGGTTGCAGTTCTCTTTACGGAGTTCAGATCAAACCGTTCTTTGTCCCCTCAAGAGGAATAGTCGTAACATGGCCGGTTTTGGAGACAAACGTGGCCACCACTTTTTTTGCAACACTCCGTGAACGACAACTTTTGTTGGCTTTAACTCATTTTCGAACACCCAAACTCGTGACTGGTTTTTTGTTTCGGGTTCGTACGCGTATATCCAGGATTCGTCACCTGATATATGTTGTATACAGCATTTGAGGATCCTGCGTGGAATCTTTCGAGAGTTCTGATGCACCAAATAACGCGAGCCGCTTTTTGCTTTTCACAGAGCGATTGCGGTATCCATCGGGAAAACAACTTTTTTTCACCTAATTGTTCATGCAAGATTATTTGTATTTGACTCATGCCAATGTCTAAAGTTGCCTGAATTTCGCGGTATGTCACATGTCGATCTTCCTCAATCAGCTTACGCACAGCATCAACGTTTTCTTGGGTGACTGCAGTTTTTGGACGACCTTGACGGGGATCATCACTGAGCTTGACACGTCCACGTTGAAATTCAGCAAACCAGCAATAAATTGTGGTTTTGGATGGGGCTTCATCACCAAATGCAGAAATCATCCGGTCAACATACTGCTTTTGTGTTAAACCACTTCGAAAGTCATAATAAATCATCGCTCTTGAATTTTCTCGGGTCAATTCCATTTTCTCAACGACTAAACAAGTTTGACAAAACCTTGTGACTCCCGATACTTTTAGTGCAGCCCTTGTAACTACCGCCTGATTTATAATTACATAAACATCTAGCTAGTAATATTTATTCCACCCGTGACCAAAGATTACCTAGTTAGTCGACATTCACACGGACGTAATAAAATCTTACTGTGTCAGAAAATGTATAATTATTAGTAGGTACTTTTACCTACATATCATAAGCAGAAATATTTTTTATTGAGGAAGTTCTCAGGGAATGTTCAAGTATAAGTTAGTACTTATGTAGGTACTTAATTTAGATAGTACATTCATTACAATAATATTGTGTAAAATTTTAGAGTCATGTAAAGAACTTTTTTTCACTTCATAATGATTAAATGTAATCTCTGCGGGCAGAGCCGGCCCGCAAACATACGCTGCGCAACTTGTCAATTGAATCACTCATAATATAAAATTCGCAACAGCGCTCAGCGCCAGAATTCGGAGGTTCAAGGTTGTAAGAAAGGTCTCGATTTTGCGTAGCTTCAACGCCATCTAACGATAAACTGATACCGAAGCGATAACAAGTTCCCAAACGATCTTGCTACTCAGCAACTGTTTCTCGATGGTTCGTAGTATGTCTGGTAGAGGGCGTGATTCTGCTCACTCACACAACTAAACATTTTTCGTTTTTTGTCAGCTCTGTTTATCCTACAAATACTGTTTTTTTATAAGTTTTTGTCAATACGCGGTTTCATTAATCATAGAGAATTCATATTCTTGCTTTAATTCAGCAAAAATCGGTTATACCTCGAGATTTGTTACCCAAAAGAATGTATGGGGAAGTGCCACTACGCATTCACATTAAACACTTTGCCTATAACAGGATAACTTTGTAGAAGCTCTCGTTCTTGGCTTCACTCGGCAAAAAAAAATGAAATGATCATATCCGCTCTCTTTTTAGCATCAACTGATTCAATCATCAATTTAAGACTACAGTCTTAAATTGTAAAGTAAAACTATGTACATACTCGATTTCATTGTGGTTTTGGGCAGTTACTACGGATCCCTAAATTCATTTGCCCACCATGTTTAGGTTACGAATTGATATGACTAAGTTTAGAAAAACATAAGAAAACATGGTTCAATTGAAGTATTTTGCTTAGTTGTGTTCTAATACTGCTAGTACGATACCTTAAATTAGAACAGGCAACGTTTTATTCGATTATTACAAAAGTTTTATGTTACTCCATGTCTAATAAAATATTTATTTTCAATAAATAGACAAAATACATCAGGCGCTTGAATAATTTGTTATTAATGCATATACTTATTCACAATGTACTTACCTTCGCAGTAAAAAGTCAACTTCTGTGTACACTAAGTTGAAACTAAAAGATTACTTTTAAATTCACTTTCACAAACGAATGGTGGCGTTTTGGATCCGACAAATATACGCATACTGTTCGCACATAAAAACTTAGAAGTAAATTTATGTTGATGAAAAAAAAAAAACTTAAAAATGTTAGCACCTGAGGCCATTTTTATAGCCTTTCTTGATCTATGCTAGTGCTCAAAGCGTTTAAAATCACCTATTACTCTCTAATCATCACTTATTAATCTCTTATCACTTAAAAATATTGTGAGTGACATTGTAGTTCTATTTCACCGCTTAAGAAGTTAGTATTTTCCCATTTACAGCCCTCTCAGGACCCAAAGAGTTAATAAACGATATTTTACTCTATTGTACCACCTAAGGAATTAATTTTCGCCTATTTAACACGTTTTATCCCTTGTTGTTTCAGTTATCGCTATTATAGCTCTCTTATTGCTTTATATTACTTCTTAACCCATTCTATAACTCTGCTTTAAAACCATTAATCATTCTAAGGTGATATAAAAATTGTGCCAATTTTGGGGGTATAGTTGAGTTATAGCGCACTCTAACTCCGAATGCATAACACTTTCTTATATCTTTAGGATCTGGTTAGCGCTCTAATAGATTTACTATAACTCTTATCTTAGCGCTTAAGTGTTAGTTGGGACAGGCTCGTACTGGATCCCTCAACAAGTCGGAGGCCATGGTGTTTCATGGCCCCCGGCGGGCGCCGCCGGCCGGATCACACATTGTGGTCGGGGGGGGGTCCGGATCGCTGTCGAGTCCACCATGAAATATCTGGGATTGGTGCTCGACAGCCGGTGGGACTTCGGACCCCACTTCCGGCGGCTGGCGCCCAAGTTGATGGGCGCGGCCGGGGCGCTGGCAACGCTGCTTCCCAATCTGGGGGGCCCGAGCGCCGCCTGTAGGCGTCTCTATATGGGGATCGTGCGATCCATGGCGCTCTACGGAGCGCCTATCTCGACGACTGACCTGACGGCCGGCAGCATAGCTGTCCTGCGCAAGCCGCAGCGGGCGATGGCCGTCAGAGTAATTCGGGGGTATCGCACGATCTCCTTCGAGGCGGGTTGTGCCCTGGCCGGATCCCCGCCCTGGGACCTAGAGGCGAAGGTGCTCGCGTCATTGTATCGGTGGCGCGAGGAAGCAAGGGCGCGGGGGGATTTTCCACCCCGGAAACAAAAAAAAAAAATGTCTCGTACTGGATCGGCGGGCGCCGGCGGCCGGATCACACATTGTATCTGGGATTGGTGCTCGACAGCCGGTGGGACTTCGGACCCCACTTCCGGCGGCTGGCGCCCAAGTTGTTGGGCGCGGCCGGGGCGCTGGCAACGCTGCTTCCCAATCTGGGGGGCCCGAGCGCCGCTTGTAGGCGGCTCTACGTGGGCATCGTGCGATCGATGGCCCTTTACGGGGCCCCGATCTGGGCGGCTGACCTGACGGCCGCTAGCATCTCTGTTCTGCGAAAGCCGCAGAGAGCAATGGCCGTCAGAGTCATATGGGGTATCGCACGATCTCCTACGAGGTGGCTTGTGCACTGGCCGGATCCCCGCCATGGGACCTGGATGCGAAGGTGCTCGCGTAATTTTATCGGTGGCGCGAGGAAGCAACGGCGCGGGGCGAGCGGCCGATGCAGCGCCAAATGGAGCAGCGTCGTTCGCAGCTTCGCGAGGTCCTGGTGGCGGAATGGCGGGACAGGCACTCATGCCCTACCGCCGGCCTCGTCACAATCGAGGCGGTCCGGCCAGTGCTCGACCTCTGGCTCGGGAGGAGGCACGGCGCCCTGTCGTTTCAGGCGACACGCAGGTGCTCTCGGGGCATGGTTGCTTCGGGAAGTACCTGTCTCATAAACAGGGAGCCGGACGCCCGGTGTCACCACTGCGTCGACTGCCGGGAGGACACGGCGTGGCATACGCTGGCAGAGTGTGCCGCTTAGGAGGAGCCGCGCCGTGCCCTCATCTCTGAAGTAGGCAGTGACCTGTCGCTGCCGCCCGTAGTAAGTGCGATGGTCGGCAGCGTCGAGTCCTGGGACGCGGTGGTTTCCTTCTGCGAAACAGTGATCTCGCAGAAGGAGGCTGCGGAAAGGGAGAGAGAGATCTCGTCCACTCTCCCGATCCGCACCAGGCGCACCGAGCGCAGGCGGAGGGCGGACATCGCCCTCTTCCAGCCCCCTAAATGGGTCCAGGGACGGCGGACTCGGGGACGTCAGCCCCAGGGCGGAGGACATCCATGAGGATTTTCCACCCCGGAAAACAAAAAAACAAAAAAACGCTGGATATCCTTCCGAGTCCAGCTAAATATAATAAAAGTTGTTTAGCTATGTGTCTACGTATATATAATAAGATACCAAGTAATATCAAGACTTTAAATATAAGATTATTCAAAAATAAATTGCATGAATGGTTGTGTAGTCATAGTTTTATAGGGTCAAAGACTTCTTTGACAATAAATGTTAAATATGCTTGTGAAAATGTGTACGCTTATAACTGTAAAAAGCAGAAACTTGTTATTTTGTATTTTACTATCTTTTTATACCGTTTTTAAGCAAATAAATATTATTCTATTCCATTCTATTCTAGGATTTTTTTTGTTCTATAGTTGTGGTGTCTTATGTAATAAAAAAAAAAACAATTTCTTTTAAATATGTAGACATTCTCTTAGTTTCTTATACATTTCGGTAATTTATTATATGTATATCCTTGGAGCCATTACGAAAACACTGTTCTTTTAAAGTGCAGTTTTGGACCCTACTGTTTGCAACCGGTCTCAACGGCGCTGGCTACTTACTCTTGTAAATTTGTGCAGATTATTTTTCACAAAAATGGACGTTTCAAATATGTACAACGAAGGCATTGTTAATATTTTCATATTTTTTAAAACGGTTCGCAACTGTCTGTAGTCTGTAAGTTGTAGATACTCGTAGCTTTTATTCAACTTTTTCGGTACTTAAATCTATATTACTAGACTAATAATATTATAAAGAGGAAAGTTTTGATTGTTTGTTTGTATTGAATAGGCTCCGAAAATCCTAGACCGATTTGAAAAATTGTTTTACCATTAGAAGCCGAAATTATGTCTGATAAACATAGGCAATTTTTTTTTTATCCACGCGGACTTAGTCGCAGGCGAAGTGCTAGTGAGTAAATAATAGTAGATTATTGCATCGAGCACAAAGTAATTTATTATTGCACCGAGTGCCTGATTTAGAGCCCGAGCGTTAGCGAGGGCTCTAATCTAACAGGCACGAGGGCAATATAAACTACTTAAGGCGAGGTGCATAATCTGCTTTTCTTCAACTATTACCTATAGGAATAGAAGATAAAAGACACTCATATCAAACAGTTAAAATAGAAGTTTAAATATTGAAATTAAAAGTTATACTTGAGCAATTATTAACCGTAAGGTTAAGAGCTTAGTTGGGCAAATTTATATTTAAATTTTGAACAAGTAGGATAGAAACGAATAATACGTACGTAAAAAAAAAGTATTGATATCGGCTGGCTGAATAGAGCTAATCCATTGAGATTAGCACCTTTTGGTGCGATAAAAAAATAACTGTGCAATATTTTTTTTTTTTATAAATGGCATCTCGCAGGTCAACCTATGAGGTTGTCGTCTGCTTAGACGGACTTGCCTGTGGTTGCCCTAATAAATTAAGGCCTCCAGCCAGGACTTAAACTTAAATACTAACTAAAACTAAGCGACAACGCTAAGGGCACCCCCTGTGGGGTACGGACCTCGGCTTAGGGCGTCGCTGGAAGAGGGCAGCAAGGGACTAGCTGGATCAGGATTGATATTTATTAGGGACGAATTTAAAGCTACAGGCTCAGCGGCGCGGGCTGGCTCGAGCAAGGGTCGGGAGGGGCGTAGATTTGGGCGTCGCGGCGGGCCTCGGCGGCGAGGACGGTAGGACGGCGATCGGGTTTTGGGCTTATGAAGCGTGCTGGTGGCCTTACTACTCTCCTGGAGGAGGGTAGTGGCGTCGTTGGGGGCGATTAAGGTATGCCTAGGTCGGCGAATACTACTAATACGGGAGGGAGTGTAGCGGGCGGCCGCTGAGATCAAGGGGTTGGGGTGTTTTATGCCACAGTCAAAGAAACGCTTCGATAAGCGTTTAATGAACTGGTTTATGGTAGGCATTTTTAGGTCTACGTGGAGATCTATATTTCGGACATAGTAGGGGGCACCCGTGACCTTTCTAAGGAAACGGTTCTGGAGGGTCTGCATCTTATGGAGATGACGTGGGTGAGCGTGCGCGAATACAACGCAGGCATAGGTCATGATGGGACGGATGACTGCGGTGTAGATGCGCAGCTTGCATTTAAGTGACAGTTTGCAACGGGCTGTCAGAATAAAGTGGAGTCTACCAAGAGCGAAAGCGGCGCGCGCGCGAACAGCCTTAATGTGCTGCTTAAACGTTAAGTTTTGATCAAGGATCACGCCTAGGTATTTGGCTTGCTTCTCCCAAGGGATTGGCTTGCCGTACATAGTGATCGGGCTGGACTGTGCAATAATGAAATTTCATACATTTTTATTGCTCTAGAGCAGTTTTTCCCAACGTGGGCGATAACGCCCCCTTGTGGGCGCTGCGGGCCTAAAGGGGGGCGGTAAGAGACCCAGAAAAAAAAGGGGGCATTGTGTAGGGCTTTGGGGTCGATTTATAATTTCATCTACCTAGCTAGGAAGACTCTTAGACACCGACTGAGCTCTCGACTCTCGACTACATCTTGTGAATATCAACTTATATTAATTAAGATATAGCTCAAACTCGGTTCGATATAAAAGACGGCGGGCAATCATGTTTTAACAAGTTTTTGTTAAATAATCCGAATTGTACATTCCTATACCAATCGGCTGGTTCTATAATACTTGTTCTTGCTTGTCGAGTACGATTGGGCGTCGAATGAGATAAACGAATTTATGCACGTTTGTCTTATTCCTGTTGGTGCGTGCTGCTTATGCAATCCTATATAAACGACGTAAATTTATTTTATTTTCATTTGCGGTTTCGCGTATAATATATAAGCAGTACTTGATTTCAACACTTACGTATTTCTTAAAACAAAACAATGTCGGAAGTAAAAAAGAAGAGACGGCAAAACTCTGCGGAATATATTAAATTCGGATTTATTGAAAATCCCACAAACCCGTCGTCGCCTTTGTGTCTTCTATGTCTAAAAACATTTTCGAACGAAGCAATGAAGCCTTCAAGACTGCAAGATCATTTGAATAAAATGCATCCAGATAAGACAGAAAAGAATGTAGCATATTTTCAATACCTAGAGAAGAAGCATAATACTCAGCCAAGTGTATCAAAACTATTTTCGGCGGCTGCTAAGCAAGATGACGACGGACTTCGAGCTTCGTACAATATCTCTTTGTTAATTGCTCAAAAAGGCAAACCACACAACATCGGAGAAGAGTTAATTTTGCCAGCAATAAAGGAAGTAATAACTACTGTGCTTCATAAACCGGCCGCAGATATTATCCGAAAAATTCCTTTGAGTAATAATTCTGTGCAAAGACGAATTGATGAAATGGCTGAAAACAATGAAGAATCATTGTGCAGTCATCTGAGGACTAGTCAATTCTCAATTCAGCTCGATGAGTCCAATTTACCAACTAATGAAGCGTTGTATGATGAGAAAATACGTGAAGAACTATTGTTTGCCAGAAATTTGGAGACAGATACAAAAGGCGAAACCATATTCAATACATTGGAAAAGTTTTGTGAAGAGAAAGAGATTCCTTTGAAAAATATCATAGCTATTACAGGGCGCCATAAAGGCTTCATAGCATACTTAAAGAATAAAATGTCCTTGCTATACATTGCGTTATTCATAGACAACATTTGGTTGCTAGAAACTTAAGTGAACGACTATTTCAATCACTGCAATATGTCATCAAAGCAGTCAATAAAATCCGTAGCAGCTCTTTGAATGATAGATTATTTCATCAGCTTTGTTACTAATGACGAAGATTTCAACCGTTTGTTGCTTCATACTGAAGTTCGTTGGCTGTCAAGAGGCAATTGTCTGATTCGATTTTACAACCTGTTTGACTCTATGATAGAGTTCTTGGAAACTAAAGATACAGAACTGCGCAACAAGCTCATAACATCAAAGAATGATATAGCTTACATGACAGACCTGTATAAAATGTTCAACGACATGAACCTCCAACTGCAAGGCGATGAACTAAATTTAATGAAAACAAAAAATGTCGTTAAACAAAAACTGCTTCTGCACAAAAAGAATATGGGCAGACGTGAGTTTCACAATTTTCCGAATTTATCAGTATACTGCAGTAACGACGACTTGTTTGCCTACTGCCAACATTTGGAAAACCTTTTAGACTTCACCGAACGATACCAGGGGGCCTAGACAAAATCCAAGCGTTTTCCGTTCAAGCGTTTTCTGTTTACGCTAAGGATTTGACGTAAGCGTGTGTAAAATGGTAGACAAGTTACAAATGGAACGCAGAGCGCCCATTCCGCAGCGTTACACGAAACACTCTATAATTAGTTTATGGAATAGTGTGTAGCAAGTGTCACTATTGCGTTCAGTGTTCCTGTCACTGTCAAACGCAATAGCGCGCTAACAATACTATTCAAAAGTGTTGTGTGTGGTGAAACTTTGAAAGTAATTGAAGAGTGTTTTATTACAAAATAAAGTGAGTGAACGGCTTTAGATAGTAATTTAAGTTAATGTAAGAACTGTGATCTAGTCAGTAATTTTGAAAAAAAAATAGTTTACTTTTTTTTTTCACACCAAATTTAAAAATATGTATTTATTGTACTCATCGGAGTACAATAAATACATATTTTTTTAAATTTTAGATGGAATCTAGACTTCGGGCGAGTCCCGAGCCATTTAGTTTGCTGATGGAATTTATGGAAAGGCAGGTTTTTTCCGATACTTTATCATTTACTCCAAATTTGACTACCATTTTTAACTAGTATTGGACCTACTTGAGATTATGGAATGCATAATGTAAACAATCGCACAATGGTGCGCATAAATGATTGTGGTTCTTACATTTGTTATTCCTATAAAGAAAAACTCGATTCCAAACCTTAATACAAGAAGTATATCTTAGATAGGGTATTAGAATGCTAGTAGTAAACTGTATGTTTACTGACTCCAATCCTCACTGTACACTAATCATAACAAAAGTATCACTGTTTACTTTTTTAGCGTTGGCGTCAGGGTTCGATCTCCCGCTAATGAAGCGTGTTGCGGAAACGCCAAAATATCATTGGCGTCTGTCAAAAGTGGCACTTGTCTACCATTTTGATGAACATTTTTGTCGTTTACGTGTCACGCTCATTGCGACGTTCCTTTCCGCATGAGGAATACTGACTTTGTCTACCAATTTAGCAGCAATCACGTGACATGTGGTCAGCAAATGTCAGCTCCATACAATTTGAGTTTACCTTTGGCGGTAACGCTTACAGAAAAGGGATTTTGTCTAGGCCCCCAGGACATTTTAAACTTGGAAATACCAGACTGGGTGTTGGATCCGTTTTCAAATGTCAACACAGCAATGTCACCTCAGCTGGAAGAAGAACTTATAGAATTGACAACAAACGAAGAAATAAAAATCCAGTTCAAAAATGGATATCAAGAATTTTGGCTACAAAACCGATCCCGCAATTGTACCCTGGATTGTGGTCAATTGTTCAACGATTTTTGATAGCATTCCCATCGTCATATTTGTGTGAACGTGGATTTAGTGCTGTGGCAACGCTGCTTACTAAAAAGAGAAATCGTTTGCGTGTTACCGAACGTGGCGACTTGCGGCTGTTTTTGAGTAAATTGGAACCTGATATCAACAAACTTATTGAACAGCATCAGATTCAAGCTGCACATTAGTTTTTATATAAGAATTGATTATGTTTGTTTTATTTTCAATAAAAGATACTCTGTCCGAATACTATAAATTTGCGTTTCAATAATCTGTTATAAGTACTTAGCGGTTTTTAAGTATGTTTAAAAAGGGGGGCGTTAAAAAATAATTTATTCTTAAAGTGGGCAGTAGACAAAAAAAGGTTGGGAACCCCTGCTCTAGAGCATTAAAGACTCGCTTTGTAGTGAGTTTTTTGTGTGATTATGATGAAATTAAAGCATAGTTGGAAGAAAAAATCTTTATTGTAGACCACATGATCCATAAAAAAAAACAATATTTTGCCTGTTGCGTTTTACCTTATTGGGAAAGTCTTCTAACTTTAGATAATGAGTTGCAATTATTAAATACGTCTCTCACAGTTCACTCGGTCAAACTCGCTGTTTGCGGAAAGTTGTATCTTTCCTGAACTTTTTTTAAATAAAACTGCACCATTCCGCGGTGGCGGCCATTTTGGGCCAATTGCGCGCATGGGTGACGCCACTTTTGGGTGTTTTGGCGGAAAAACGGCGCGTGTGATTAAAACGACGATAACTCCTAAGTTGTACAAGGAAGCTGTATAAAAGTTACGTCGTTGGATTCGGTATTAAATAAGCTAACATACTATGTATAGATTAGCCCAGTTTTGCTTGTAATTTATTAGTAATTCTAATTTGAAATCTGGGTAAGGGAATTTTCCCACTTTCCAGTGTAAGGGTCATTGTAATTAAAAAAATAAACCATTGTTTCATAAAGTTTTTGCTTAGTTTACATAAATATACACTATTTCTCAGTAAATTTTTGCAAGCTACAAGCTTTACAAAAACATGACGTCATTTTCTGACATACTTCCCTTGTCCTTACCATAAAAAATGCTTGACAATGCAAATGCCCTTATGGACACTGTTGATAACTTTTCTGTATCGGATTCACACGCTTGTACCCCAGAGCAGGCGAAAATGATTATTAAACATCCAAAACATTATCTAAAAATCCTTATACAAAACATTAGATCAATCAATCGTAATTTTCTTAGTCTGCAAACACTACTACAGCGACTCTCGATTGATTGTGACATTTTGGTCTTGACGGAGTGCTGGTTGTTGTGTTCAAGTAACCTCAACATCCCTAACATCCAAAACTTTATTATGTACAGCACTGCCAAAAACTTAAATCAGAGTGATGGTGTTGTGGTCTATGTCAGGTCCAACCTAACTGTCACCTGTGAAGAACTTTGCTTTGGTGGTTGCGCCACCGTATTATCAATCAAGGTGGGGTCTGACATAGCCATACTGTGCATTTACCGGTCGCCGTCGATTAGCAACCTTGATCTTTTTCTATCCTCTCTCAACAACATAATTCCCCCTTTTCTAATATCATAACTGTAGAATAGCTACGTTTTGATATTAGAAAAAGTGGTGACATTAACATCGATATAAAACCGATGTCACTTGACGCTCGCTCCCACGACTACCTCAACACTCTTGCTTTCCACGGATTTCTTCCCACCCATACTTTTCCGACCAGAGGAAACAACTGCTTGGACCATTTATTATTGAAATCCACAAGGTCATCGGTCTAACTAGTCTTCGATACGACTGTTACTGATCATTGCTCTTCCTTGCTGTGCATTTCCAGCAAAAAACCACATGGTAATATTGTTAGATCCATCACCAAAATTGATTTTGACGCCATGGATAAGACTATGGCGACACTAGACTTTGAACCGATATATTCTATGTCGGACTCCAATATTGCTACTGATGCGCTGATTAGTCTCATGGTTAACGCAATATCCGAAACCTCTTACACCAAAAAAATACCATCTAACAAGAAAATCCTCAGACCTTGGATCACTCCGGGGTTGCTGCGGTGTATGGGACACAGAGACCTACTACATAAAATATTGAAACAATCACCTATCAATATCACGCTTGAAATTTCCTATAAGCGATACAGAAACTTCTGCAATAAAATATTAAGAAAGGTCAAAAGACAATTCGACACCCAAGAGCTTGATAAAGCTGGAAATAACTCAAAGGTTCTTTGGGAAACTATAAAACGAATCACAAGCACACAAAAACAACAACATGCAACTACACAACTACTTTCACACTCTGATACTCCTTTTCAGTCTTGCAGTAACATTAATAAATTCTTTGCTGACATAGGTAAGAAACTTGCGGATAATATTATCAACGACCATACTTCACCCTGCTCTCCTTGCTCCCACAATACCTTTTCTACATCATCTTTTGTTTTGGACCACACTGATATTGATGAGGTCAAATCTGTAATTGAGTCCCTTAGATCCACTGCAGCCACTGGATGGGATGGTATCTCTCCTGCGGTAGTTTAGAGATACTGCAAAATTCTAGCGCCAGTTTTAAACCATATATTTAACCTCTGTTTTAAAACGGCTGTCTTTCCGTCGGCCTTGAAAAAGGCTATTATAAACCCTCTCTTTAAGGGTGGCGATGGAAACTATTTAAATAACTATCGCCCTATAGCAGTACTACCCGACCTTTCGAAGATTCTTGAGCGCCTCATCAATAAAAGATTGGTAGGTTATCTCGAAAAAAATAATTTGTTGTCTTCTCAGCAATTCGGGTTCCGAAAGAATAAATCAACCTGTGATGCAGTTCATGAAGTAACGAATTTCATAGTAGAGAAAATCAACAGTCGCAAAAAGGTGCTTACAGTGTTTCTTGATCTCGCTAAGGCTTTCGACACCGTTCCCATTTGCACCCTTTTACTTAAACTAGAGAGATCGGGTGTCAGAGGACTGCAACTTGATCTTTTTAGAAGCTATCTGACAGGTAGAATGCAAGTAGTGAAAATTAGTGACCAATTCAGCAACGAGCTCCCGATTTGTTACGGTGTGCCGCAGGGCAGTATACTTGGACCTACGCTGTTTCTCATATTTTTAAATGACCTCTGCAATCTCAACATCACAAATGCAAAAATTGTGTCTTTTGCTGATGACACAGCTCTTACCTTTTTCGCTAATTCGTGGTCAGAACTTCAGATAATTGCCCAGAATGGTTTTAATTCTGCCTTTGATTGGCTTCGATCCCACTCTCTAACACTTAACACACCCAAGACGAAATTGATGATGTTCTCTATCTCACCGACCTCACAACCAGATATTCCCATCATTTTAAAGGCTCACTCCTGTAACAGTAAACATTTACACACATGCCAATGTTCAATCATTGATACAGTTGATAATATTAAGTACCTAGGTATAACTTTAGATCTGAATTATATAACACATATAAACTTGGTAACAGGCAGGGTCAGAAAACATATATATTTTTAAAACTCTTCGACACGTCGCCAAGCAGTCTCTTATTCGCAATGTATATTACGCCTTATGTCAATCTATTATTACTTATTGTATTAGCTGCTGGAGTGGCGCCACAAAAACTGCCCTAAAACCTTTGGAAGTTTCCCACAGAGCTATACTGAAAATTGCAACATTTCGACCTATTCTGTTTCCAACTACAGAACTTTACAAAAACTGTAGTGTCCTCAAAGTAAGGCAACATTTCATTCTGCAAACCATTCTTCTACAACACTTAAAAACCCCTCTTACTACTATTAAAAAACGTCGGAAAGATATGATTTGTACTGTTCCACAAACTCAGGTGAAATACACTAAGAGATTTTTCTACTATCTTGGCCCTTACTTGTACAATAAAATAAACGCGTCCTTATATATCTATAATTTACCACAGAGCAAATGCAAACTCGCCCTCCGTGCATTCCTCCTGAATAAAACCTACGACGAGACTGAAAAGTTCTTATTAACACCTACATGAAAGTAACCCTATTTCCTATTATTTAAAGTTCCAAATGCTCACACATACTCTCACTCATTCACACACACACACACACACACACACCCTCACACGCACTCACTCGACTCACCACACTCCACTTCTCATTTTAATTAGTCTTATTTAATTTAAATTTAAAGTTTTTTATTTATTTTATATTATAAGTTCGAAAGCATAAGTAACATGATTTTGATTAGTACATGATTGTGATATCCCAATTGGGAGTCTAAACTGTCTCTCCTTAATACAGATCACTCAGTGATCTAGCTAGGTGATCAGCGATTCACCCAACAATTAGTTGTACCTGGTCCATGTAATCAATTATGCATAGTTTGTAAATTTTTACAACTCGAACGCGAGCAAAAAAAAAGGGTGTGTTCATGGGTCGATTCCTCGAGCACTAAAGGCTAAGTCGCTTGGGTTGTTATCTTACAATAACAGATGGTCCACATACATAAGACCAAACTGGCTCTCCGCCAAATCCGGCGCCACCCGCACCAGCCGCCCGACGAGGCGGTTTGCAATGACTCTTTCAAAGAGCTTGCCCACCTCGTCGAGCAGCACGATGGGCCGGTAAGCGGACGGAGAGTCCGCATAGCGCCCCGGCTTCTTAATGAGGACCAGTTTCCCCGTCTTCTAGCAAAGTGGGAACTGGCCCCCCTCGAAGCATGCGCTTAGGAGCCCCCTTAGTCGAGTTCCGAGAGCCTCCATGGCTAGAACCCAGGCTTTTCCAGGTAAGCCGTCGGGTCCTGGGGCGGTATTTTTGGCATTAATCCTATGTACCGCCACTCTCATCTCTACCTCAGTCACCTCCGAAGCATCGTCGTCGTCGTCGGCGGTGTGGCCCGCATCCGGCACCGCAGTAGGCGGAGTCATGGGCGGGGGAGTATGCTCCCCCCGCGAACGGAACAAAGTGCTCACCACGTCCGCGTCAGTGGGGGCGCCCATGGGCGGAGTTTATCCCGCACCATTTTGTAGGGGCGTCCCCACGGGTCCCTGTTCAGCGACTCCTCGCCGGCCAGTGCCCTGGCCCGCAAGATCTCCGCTCGGAAGACTCATCACCTGTAATGATGTCGTAAACACGCCGAGACGTGCCTGCTTCAAATTTGTTTATCATATCACGGCACTATTCTACCTGCTTCTGAGCATCGGTGAAAAAATCAAAAATCAAAAAAAAACAAAAGTCATTTTTTCAAACTAGGCTGAGAGTCAGCACTTTTCGAACGTCAAAATTACATAAGACAGTCCCCCAAAACGCCCGCCCTTCACCACTTCCTAGTGCTTTAGCTGGGAAGAATAAGTGGCGCAACAAACTCCCCAGCAGCGCAGCTGTCTGTTTAGTTAAAAAACCATTGAATTATATAATTATAAGGTAATCAAAGAATAAAAACCGAAACACAAAAAAATAACATATTAAATTATCTGCCATATTTAAGCTAGCCACGCCAATATACCCAAAACAGAAACCAATAAAAAAATCAATGAAAAAAACAACATAACTTAATACACAAATAAAAGCCTCCAGGCATAAGGGGCGTGACATCTTACATATGCATTATTGGATTATTTTTTAAGTAAACACAAATGACAAACCAGGACCATCGAAGTAAAATAAGTTAACAGAACAATTACTTTAACAAAATCAAAACCATAGACAGCAAGACGACCAGTCACCACAAGCAGCACCCGTTCACGAGCATAACGCAAAGATCAGCCATTGCTCCCCTCGCCATATTTGAGGGAAGGAGGCAACCCGATCCCCGACGCTACCGCAAGCAGTGACATCTACGGGAGCATGACGAACTCGCTGCCGGTTGCTCAGGCAAGAATAATTTAAGATCAATTGTCGAGGTCGCTAGCTAACCACTTATTGCAATACAACTCATTGAAAATCATTGTAATGAGCGGATCATGTCAATAATAAATGATGTTGTGTGGTGATGTTGTGCGGCACCCAGCTTATAACTATCCTCCTCGCGCGAAGATGCACTTTTTTTTAAATTGAAAAACATGTTTTGAAATTGGAACGTACCTATTTTTACTTACAATTCATACTTTCCAAATAGACTATAACTGGGCCAGAGACTCTCATACATAAAAACTTTTTTTCACAATACTTTCTGAGTGGCCTTGTAAATGTAAATGTTTGTGTCGGGTAAAATTAAATGTTGAACAGTCACATGCTGTATTGTAATATATTGCTTGAGATCATGTCAGTACTTTTCGTAAACAAAAGCAGTTACTAAACGTGGTTTCTCGCAACATGAAATGTGTGGGAAACATTGTTTAAGTACCATGAATACTCATGTGGCATTTTGCGCGCAACAAAAAAACAAGACCGTTAACCGTTTATTAACGATGTTGACATTTCGAGTAGCGGATTAACTTAACTTTAAATTTTTCTTTAACTTAAATTTAATTGAATACCTACTATTAGCCAGATCGCGCGGCGCCAAAACACGTTCTGAAAAGTACGTTCGGGCCGGTCTTTGATCTCTAAATGATTTTTATTACAAACTAATGAAAGAAACGCCCTTCTTTTATATATTTTTTAATTTTCAGCCTAAACTTCCAAAGCCCATACCAATTTTAAATAAGTAAATCACTAGCGCAATGACATTATTATGAAATGTAATTTCTACCACGAGCTATCGATTAACGTTAACTTCTGTTATGGCCGTTTTGTAGTGCGGAGTGTATGTATCGAGCGTATAGGCCACATGAATAAAGAGACAGAACAAAGACAGCTTCTCAGTAGCGGACAATTTTTTACCTATTTTGGTAGGGTTGGCAAGGGCACCATAGACTAACTACAAAGAAGATTGGCACATGAGGATATAATAAAATAAACAGCATTTATGAGCACAATCTTATTTAACAAATTAAATGCTCAATTTTTTTGCAATAATGTTTTGTGCCTTCTTATTGAATGGTCAATTCTAAATGTAGCATAAAGGCCGCATTCCGAATTGCGCTGTAATTGATTTCAGCGCGCTTACACCCGTGCCGAGTTAGCTTGAGCGCGATAACGATGTCCCGTGAATCGTCACAGATGACGTCATAACATGCGACATCTTGCGATAACGCCGACCATACCCTTTAGTAATATCACTGTGAGCGAATTGTTGACAGCTCTCATCTGTCATAATCGTGATAACTAAATCGCGACGCAAATTATCGGTAAGCGATTATGGTCGAACTCGGAATGAGGCCAAAGTTGTTTTAAATAATCTAATGGAAAGCACTCGCATGGCATATCAAATTTACAATCTTGCACACGATTTAACATACTCGTATCACTACATTCACTACCAATATTAACAATGCTGATTTTGAGCTCAAAATATTCGCGAAATTTTTGCTCAAGCTATTACTTACATTATTGTTCAAAACTACACCCATGATGTCAAATTTGTAAATTTTTGCAGCCGCCATTTTGTTTTTTTTTATTTTGACCTCATTATCGGCTTCATCACTCTTACAAAGTCACAAGTTTGAAAACGACACCCATGATGTAAAATATGATAATTTTCACAGCCGCAATCTCGTTTATTTTTAAACTCACTATTGGCTTCAAACCCTTGAAAACCATGAAACTATCCCATATCTGTTTCTTTGTATTTTAAACAAACTTCTTTTTTATATGTCCTATAACTCTAGGGTACGGTTGAGACCATAATGGTCTCAACCGTACCAACAACCAACTAACTGTCAATCAACTGGCGGTTTAATAATGTTTCAATCATCCTTTTTTTTATTTTTCATTCAAAATAATTCGACAAAGTCACGATTATTAATGTGAAATATGGCAACGTCGCATTTTCTTCGCTTTAAATATGAACGACAAGCTGCTCCCCGCGTTTTCACCCTCATAAATCTTGGTCCCGTGAGAGTATCGGGATAAAAAGTACTCTATGTGGTAATCCAGGTTATAAATTATCTGTGTGCCAAATTTCATCTAAATCCGTTCAGCAGTTTTTGCGTGAAAGAGTAACAAACATCCATCCATACTCACAAACTTTCGCGTTTATAACATTAGTAGGAATGGTTTGAATAAAAATTAATTACTCTCGTATTATAAATTAAACTTAGATCCCGCAATCGCTACTGCTGAGCATGAGGTCCTGGGTTCGATTCCCAGGTCGGGCAACGTGTTATTGGGTTTTTCTATCTGGAATTTCTCAGTAGCAGCCCGAAGTCTGGATTTGTGCCCGGTTGATGGCAATAGGCTCGCCCCCTATTACATGGGACTTAAACATAACTGGCGAAATGTGGGTGTACTATAGGTACACCTCTGCCCAACCCTTCGGGGAAACAAGGCGTGATGTTATGTTATACCTACACATAATATTATTAATGAAATCTCCGAAACTATGCATTTTTGGACCACCTATTCTAGGAGTTTCAGTACACCTATTATTTTTTACTTCCGAATATAAACATAGAGTTAAGGGAAATAAAAAAAACAGGTTGTATAATAAAAGTCGCATCAAGGGGGCATAACGCTTGTTGTTACGTGACGATTTCTACAATTTGACTACTACCTCAAGCTGATGAAAGAGCCATCTACCTATGCGCGGAAATTATTTGTAACAACGTGATGGTATCGGCACCAGATGATCAGTCTTACCAACCTAGAATTAATACTACCGCATCACCAAATCATGGACTATATCGAGCGGCTGTTTTTGTTTTCATCTTTTGCACATTTGAAAAAACCGGAGTTTGTTATGTTTGTTTTCCATGAACCGTGGCTGATGCTACTTGTGCACGGTTGCAGGTGTACGACGTGTTCTCTCCCGAAGTGATGGCCCTGTGCGGGCCCGCGCCTCACACGTGGGTGCGAGCTCTACTACAGCGTGATGACGTCAGAGTGTTGCTGGTGCAGTCGCCGGCCACGGCCGCGCTGTACCAGGACCAGCTGTATGAAGACGAGGGTGGACTGAGATGTGAGTATCATGAGCGAGTATCCTAGTGCAAATACGTTGTGGAGAAAAAATCTGCTCTTTTTTATCCAGGACAAATATCATTTAAATACGTTTAACCGTATATCTCGTTAACCATCAGCTCGATGCGTGCCAGTCGCCACCGACGCAATATAACTGTGGCATTTTAGAATGAAGATTTTTTTTGCTCATTTGTTTGAAGTACAAAAATTATTTTCTCCATCACCTTCTCTCTTTTTCTAAACTGATTGTAACGATAGTCTTAAACTGTCGTTAAGCGAATCCATAAACATTGTTATGTCGTCCAAAACCTTGATTGAACGATGTCCGCGTCCGCAGTGCGCTCCCCGCTGCTGGGCCGGCGCGCCATGTACCGCGCGCCGCACTTCGGCGACCAGCTGCTGAACATGGCGCTGCGTCAGCTGGCCGAGACGCCGGCCGCGCACCAGGACTACCACAAGTACTACCTCGCCACGTGAGTACTGACCGAAGTGTTTATTCATTTTAATACGCCATGTATTTTATCGAACCTCAAATAATCCCCATTTTGCTTTCCGCATACGCGCAATCATTATATTACACAGATGTAGCGCGGTTGGTCACAATTCTAACTTAAGTCGTTTGGCCGAAGTACCGTAGAAGTACAGTATAAAAATGGACAGTACGGAAACTATGCCTATTTGTCTACATAATTACCTACGCTCCATAGAGCGTTAGGGTTGTCACACATAATGTTTGTAAAATTGTAAATTAAATTTTTGAAACGAAGTACTGCTGCTGGCGGCATGAGTTTACTGCTAGAAATTCGTCACTCGACAATTGATAAATGATTTTATTTCTGTAAGTAGGCTTGTACAAACACTTTTACACAACAATTCTTTTTTTTTACTGGAAGAGGTCGGAGTTTTCTATCTGATTACTCTGAGAAGAAAGGCCGAAATAAACTCGAGAGGTCAGTCTCTTTCAAAGTCCAAAGTCAGAGTCAAGGTCAAAAGTTTATTGCGGACTAGACTGACATAATCTTGGTCAGATCATATGAAGACCATGTGGATTGATGTCTGAAATGGTTTTTTGAGGAAATAACCACACAGGTTGAGTGGAACTGTCCAGTCAGTGCACGCATTTGTCAGTATTCGTGCTGTTCAACTCAAAACATAAGGAGCTCAGCGATTCGACGAACAATACCAAAGATAGCACAGTGGGTAGGCCGCATTAAGTACTCAAACTGCCAGATATAAAAAAACTAAGATAGACAAAATATATTAAAATATAACCCACTAAGTCCTCACACAATAATTAAAATAATAAACGCTAAGACCCTACACAATCGCGAGATATGCAGTCTCAGGGAATATTTCTTAGAAGCCGACGTGGGGATGCATCGTGATGTGGTCGCGGTGGACAAGGGCCTCACCCCGCTCTCCTTGGCTAAAGAGAACTGGCGCAAACCTGTAGTGCTTGACACTAATGATCGCATGGAAGTATGGCAGAGTAAGGAGCTTCACGAACGCTTTTTCCGGGCCCTACATGGACCCGATGTAGATCTTTTAGCGTCCGTAGCCTGGCTGCGTTTCGGTGACCTCTTTGGAGAAACCGAAGGTTTTGTCTGTGCAATTATGGACGAAGTTATGATGACGAACAATTACCGGAGATTTATTGTGAAAGACGGCACGGTTGACATCTGTCGGGCATGTCACCGTCCGGGAGAATCAATAAGACACATTATCTCCGGTTGTTCTCGTCTGGCTAACGAAGAGTACTTGCATAGACACAACCTTGTAGCCAGGATTATCCATCAGCAACTTGCTCTGAAAT
The DNA here is from genome assembly GCA_963555695.1 of Dasypolia templi. Taxonomy (NCBI): domain Eukaryota; kingdom Metazoa; phylum Arthropoda; class Insecta; order Lepidoptera; family Noctuidae; genus Dasypolia; species Dasypolia templi. The sequence goes on along the minus strand of OY743137.1, from coordinate 986,597 downwards.
ACAGCCTTGTGGAATCGGAAGTGCCGTACTACAGGTACGTGCCCGACCCAGTTCTCGAAAATGGAAATATCACATTGTACTGGGATCGATCCATCATCACTGACAGGACTCTTATTGCCAATAAGCCTGATATAGTGGTGGTGGATCGAGTACAGCGGCGCACAATGATTGTTGACATAACGGTCCCGCATGACTGTAACCTCGTGAAAGCCGAGAAAGATAAAGAAATCAAGTATCTTGATTTGGCTCGCGAGGTTGTCGACATGTGGGATGTGGACTCAGCAATCATTGTGCCGATAGTCGTGACAGCCAATGGCTTAATAGCCAAGAGCCTCGACAAACACCTGAGGAGGCTCTCGTTGGGCAGCTGGATCAAGGGCGTGATTCAGAAAGCGCTACTTCTGGACACGGCTCGCATTGTCAGGAGGTTCCTCTCTCTGGAGCCCTGACCGCCGGTCGCTTGGACCCTGTTCCCGATACCGGTGGGATACTATTTTTTATATTTTTAAATGTTTTTTAATTATTTTTTTTCAGATTTTTTAAAAAATATTTAAAAATGTAATTTATAAGTTTGTAAAATATAATAAAGGAGAAAATAATAATAATATTATACTTCAAAATGTAAATATTCATGTCATTTGTATATAAATTAAACAGAGTCTGGTTCGAAACTCCGAACGAGACGGTCGCCGCCTTTGTTTCCGCTTGAGGCATCGTGCCCAATAGATGTGGGTTTGCTTGCCGGACTTAGAAAGCAAACCTTGTTTCTTTTGTTTGTGTGTGTCTGTGTCGCAAATCAAAATATTTTAATTCGGTTCAAAAGATAAATAAGTGCGTTCCATGCAGCTGAGACACCTGCTGAGGAGGAACAAGGCCTGACCCCTTCCGCGTCACTGGTGAGATCGTTCCGTACCATAAGCTATACTTCTAAGCTGCGGCTGCGTTTTAGGTCGTTGATTCAAAGCCACGCGCAAGTTCAACATAATTTTAAACTATTATATATATATTCGGGATAAACGAATATACGCTATTATTTTGGCACATAGTGTAATCGAGTCCTTTGATTTCAAACATAAAAATAAAGATAACGCCGCGCCGTGCGGCGCGTTGACTTTACCGCGTCAACGCGCCGCACGGCGCGGCGGTAGACAATACAAAACTTGTAACAATTACCTATTACACTTGTAATTATTGCTTCCTTTCGAGTATAAATGAAAGCCTGCTTGAATTTACTTTATTTTAATCTAGGCAATATTGTTCGCAAACATGCCAAAATTATAATTTAACACAGCCTGAATTATTATTTCGATATTCATAACTATTTTGTATGTCGCGAAATAAACTTCTTTGGAACTGTACATCTACCATCAACGCAGGCGAGGAACTGCTTGCCTGCCAAAGGATCCTGAGCTGTGTGCTGTGTGTGATTTGGTGAGATCAATCCATTCTATGGTTATGGAAATTTAATTCTAAATAAGAAAGTACAAAGATATCACTTAGCTTAGCTATTGTTTTAATTTGTAGCAAATCATTTGAGGCTCCAACGAGCAACGAGACAAAGCTCGAAGGCAATGAACAGCTTGCGTAAAGAGCCTAAAAGAGAGGAAGGCCTGGATTTGTTGTGATCAAATTGCATTTTCTAGTTTAAATGTCACTAAGTTCTGTTAAGGCCAAAAAGGCTAAATAAGCCAATGGGGTGAGTTTCGATTCTCAGCTGTAATCTTGTGGTAGGGCCAAGCGGGTCAGCAGGGTCGTGAACTTGAGGTTTGGCATTCTGGTGAAGGGTGACGTTTATCTTGACGTTCTGTAGGATGCTATTTACTCAAACAAAAAGAGCGATGTCGATTTAGAAGTCGTACAAGAATTGCTTCCCCTGGTACTTACCAATCATATGTTAACAACTGCAGCATTAATTCCCAGGAAATACGGCTAACAAATAATCTAAGTAGATGCAGACCCTTTCTTTTTTACCACCTCTTGTGTGACATATGGCAAGCGAGGGTCCGGATGCATCGACAAAAAAAAACAATAAATACTTTCTACGCTGAATTGTAAAGCTCCACAAAAAGATACATTTCCTTAGAATCCATCAGGGACGGCCCATTAATCTTACCTCTGTCTTGGTCAAATTTCTGTGTCTTTGTCTTTAAAGTTTAAACAAAGCAAAAATTCTACAATGTCTATTGTAATAGTACCTATGAAAAGGGACTGGAATTGTTTATTTAGAGCCTTAGCTCACCAAATGAACAATGTATTGGGTCTGACATTCGATCACTCATCGTTACACCGCGATCTGGCAAAATTTGTGTCAATGAATCGAGACGATGAAGGAATAAGCGTAGCACTTTAAAATAATATTTAGGGCTTTCTTCCTAACAATAATCCATCTCAGGAACAAATAATAACAGAATACGTAACCGCGCAGTTCAAGGAGGCGTTCTGGGGAGGAGAAGACATCCTAATTGCCGCGTCAGAATTCTACCTTGTAAACGTGTTTGTTCATACGAATAGCGGGAACACACTGGTATATTCACCTACCGGCGAGGCAGTACCAGGTAACTTACATATTTTCTACAATGAACAGCACTATGGCAGCAGGGTGTTAATTGACGACGACCAGTATAACAGGAACCAAAACTCTAACGCAGGAATCAACCAAAGCCAGAACATTACAACATATCAAAAACTTAAGTTACCAGCACAACTTAAGAGCAGACCAAAAACAGCCCTCAACACCTCGGTTCCAAATGAATAACCCCCAATCACTTAATCCATTAAGAACACGTGAACAATTAGCGTCCTCATTAGGTACACCAATGTCAAACGAAGTAGCGGATGCCACTGGATACACAATCCTCAGAAGTCCGCCCACTGCCACAATGAAGTACACCTGCCCTGACTTGTGTATTGCAACTTAGAATGTCCGTGGCGCCTCAAAACCGAGCAAAATAATTTAAAATAGACGCTAAACTTTCACATAGGTACAACTTCGCGCACTATGAATCGAACTAGAATCACAGGCAAAGCACACCGAGGACTTGCGATTCTAATCAGAAAAGATGCCCGAATTGAAATAAATAACATGAAAAGCGATACCGACGCGATGACAATTACCCTGAGAATTGGTACGGAAGTGACAAGCATGCTCCCCTTTATATAACCAACTCACACATGAACAGTTGTACCCATAAAGCAACTAGATCTTTCATAGGGGTATTAAACGTAATTAGACAAAAACCAAAGAAATGCACGCTAGTAATCCTAGGCGACCTTAACGCACACATTGGTCGAAAAGATACGCTAAGTTTCCAACGCAAAGGGCTGATTCACCAAAACCTCCATCATGACTATTCTAACCACAACGGGGAAATGTTAATGGAGGTAGCCAACAGGGAAAAACTGCAAATAGAAACAACAAAAGCGAGTCCACCTTGTAAGATAACATGGTCTAAATGCACCCAGAAATCCCAATTGGATCGCATTATTACGCCACATACAGGAGAAAAATTCTTTCACTTCATTAACCAGTCGGTTATCTTTTTTTTTGGGCCGGTACAGCGTATGTACCACACGTCTCGCGAATTTAATTAAGCGATTACTGAGAGGTTAAAGGTGAATGGGCTGCATCTTCGACCATAAAATAATCTGGGGGCTGCTAAGCCGAATTCTACACAATAACGAAAGCTCCAGTAATAATACAAAAGGGCAAGCGCAAGGCGCGAAGGTAAAATAAACTGCAGGCCATGGATTTTAAACATAAACAATGCCATTACGCCGCTCTCAATAACAAATAGAATCCACCAAAACAAAATACCAAGAATGCATAACCAAAAAGCTATAAAATATAGGAATCAACTCAACGGATGCAAATATCGAAATACCTTGGAGTACTATAACGGGAGTACTAAAAGCGGCTGCCCAGGAAACCCTGATCTTTCAACCGATTCATTCCAGGCATCATCGATTAGCTCTTGCCAACCTCCAAAACTCTAAATTCTTAGAAAGAAGGCAACCCGATAACCTAAATAGACATTATCGTGTAAAAGAACGTCAGGCAACGCTTCAAAAGGTTAAATACAAAGAAGAACAAAATGCATGCGGGGACTTCTTTAATGGACTGGGAAAAGAAAAATCCTTCAAAACACATGCAGGTACTGTACCTATTTTACAGGAGCAGCAAACAACACACCAAACGTCGTAAAAGAAACGCATATATATCAATGTGAAAATATATAAAAAGCTCTGAGGGCAACAGCGCAGGTACCAATTCCGAAAAATAATAACCGTAAGATACAAGCGACTGTCGACGCATATCAATCAAGAATCATAGGATATGTTATCCCGCACATGTCCACAGACGACGAAAACCACACCTACTACATGCAGCAATGCAGTATAAGGCAAAATCCAAAAAAGTCGGCCGACCTATTTACACTTGGAATAACAACCTCAACCAGGACATGACTTACTTCGACAAGGAAATCAACTTCTGGGTGGACACGGCTGAAGAACGAGATATAATCAAAAAGGCTGCTAGCGAGATATACAGGGAACTGCAAACGGATAGTAGCGAGACCTCAGATGAAGACATTGGAATAACACAGCATAGCAGCGACCGGCTGCGACGTCGTTAAAAGATGCCCTCCCAAAGACAAATATTACCACCCCCCCCCCTCCACTAGTCCAATGCTAATTTAAGGGTGCATTACTCGATTGGCTCTTACACTCCCATCCTATCCTAAGGGCACGTCTTCCCTACCATTACAGTGCCCCCCGGTCTATCCCTTGATATGCAATGGTCTTTGTAGCACTATGAAACATGAGGCTTCAGGGGCTAGTGCAAATCTTGGGGTTCATTCGATTAATCGAGTCTGGTCAAACCACGCTGGGGTCGGTGCATTTAATTCATTCATTTTGTATATAAATTAAACAAAAGTTAGCAATCAAAAAACAATATTTAGTATGCAAAAAACAATATTCAGTGTGCAAAAATTGGAACAGGTCACTCCCAAGCCTTTTGGTCCTTGTTAACGCTTATTTCATCTTTATTAAGAGACGCATCAAATTGATTTAGTTGCCAATAAACCTTGTTAAGGACAGACGCATTTCATTTCATAATCCTCAATGGATTGCTAACTGTAAACAGTGCTAACTAAAATCAACCTTGCACCCACAACATATGGTCGAATACGAGCCGGATCGAACCTCATTAAGAACAGTGCGACGCTCGAACTGTCCATAATATCAAAAGTCATTTATTCAAATTAGGCTGAGAATCAGCACTTTTCGAACGTCAAAATTACATAAGACAGTCCCCCAAAACGTCCGCCCGTCACCACTTTCTAGTGCTTTAGCTGGGAAGAAGAAGTGGCGCAACGAACTCCCCAGCAGAACAGCTGTCTGATCTGTTAGAAGAACTGGATTCTAAACAATTGTAAGCAATTACCAAAGCATTAAATGAGTTGCCATACGTCACCTAGCCACGCCAATACAAAAAAATAATACATAAAATGAATGTAAATAAAACTTAACACATAAATAAAAGCCTCCAGGCCTAAAGGGCATGGCAGCTCACATGAGCTATTGCACCTCACACGGTGATCAAGATAACATACAATTCATGCACCTTTCGGTGCCGCTTTGCTAGTAAGAAATTTTAGAAATTTATAATTTTCGGTATATGTGATTTTTCCAATCTTAGACGTAATTAAATGAAGTTGATGACCTCTTTTCATATGTTTTAGTTAGTAGCCTGTTTTTAATTACAATAATAGAAAATGATATTGATTACAAACGTTTTTTACAAATTGCATTCAAAGAACTAACTCATTTGGTAATCACGTTCGTCATGTCATTATGGTTCAGTTGTAATTATATACTAATAACATCGAGCCCTAATGAGGATGGTTACTAGTTACATATATAAATAGGACGTTTGAGCTTAATTCTCTCAGTAGCTTTTAGCACTATTACGCGCGAACTATACATAATACGATCTATTTATTTTCGTGTTGTGATGGAAGGTTTTGGTACCAAATTGGACATTTTCATATTTGTGGCAAACAGTAGTTGTTTTTCACAGCCCAGTGTGTTATTAGAAGTTTTTGTGAATGCCGTTGATTTGTCAGAAAATGAAAAGAAAGAATTGAAACAATTCTGTCAGACTTATGTGTGTTCGTTGAGAAATAAATGGATCTCGTGTAATCGCACGAGATATACATTCATAAAGATGTATGAGACATGGCTGCAGGAAAATATAAAATGGCCTGAAGTCACTAGATAGGTATAATAATATATAATAATAATATATAATAAATAGGTAGGAATAATATATAATAATAATGATAATAAAAAGTTACATCACATTCATAATAATTACATCATGCAAAATAGAAATTTCTATTGTTTGGCAACTGAGTAATAATTAACACTTAAAACAAATAATTAATAAAATCTTGATTAGCTTACATTCATAACATGATTGGTTAATAATAATTTTCATTACATTACATTTAAATTTTGATTTTGAGCATACAAAAATATCAATATTAGCAAAATTACAATTATAACATTCAACCATTCGACTGATAGGGCAGCGCAAACCAGAATTAGTACGACATGTATGGACAGCAAATAGGGTGCCTGCACGAATACTACGCATATGAACAGTGCGTGGAACCACATAGCACAGTTTGCTTGTGAGATAGATGCAATCAAAATCACTATGAACAATACCATGCAGTACAGAAGCCTCTAGATATTTACGTCTAGATTCCAGGCTGACCAGCTTATACTTGTCAAGTAATTGTGAGTACGACAAATACTTTTTTTCTTGTTTCAGTAATATACACTTAGTGCAGTAAGTTTGGCGAAAATGTTGATACATTACATTACAATACGGACTTATCTAACGTTATTTCTTACTAGCTTCCGCCCGCGGCTTCGCCCATGTGGAGTGTTGATGAAAAATGGCCTATGTTCTTCCCCAGGCTTCAAACACAGTTAATCGGATTAGCCGTGAAACGTCACAGCCCCGCTGTGCGCACCACTCGCGGTGTCCGCGGTGTTTACCTACTTAGTTCGCAATAAACTTTTGACTTTGACTTTGACTTCAGTAACTTTTGTACACACAAAAAACAAAGTTTACCTACATCAAACGCCAAAGGCGATAAAGGTATTCATTTTGATGAGAAATAACTAAATAAACTGACTAACTGGCGAAATATGGGTGTACTATAGCTACACCTCTGCCCAACCCTTCGCCGAAACAAGGCGTGATGTTATGTTAACTAAATACTCTAAAATGTGTATTGTAAAGACAAAAAAGCAATTCATTTATGGGCTCACTATTTGTATATTATAGCTTCCACATAAAAGGTAGATGTAGGCTGTCGCGGACTTTTATTCAGATTAACACATAGACTATAGCTATATTACTGTTTAGTTTCATCAAAATCCGTTCAGTAGTTTTTCCGTGAAAGAGTAACAAACATCCATCCATCCATCCTCACAAACTTTCATGTTTGAAGTAGTATAGTAGGTAGGATAGAAAGATTAGTAGGATAGTAGTATTTCTAAGACGATACGTATTTTTTTTTTGTTTTTTTGTTGTTGTGGTTATTGTAGATTCATACAGTCTCAGTATCGTTACAAACCGTTGTAGTCGAAAGCGAGACCGGGACACACATAATTATTTATTAATCAATTATTTACTTTCAAAAGCTTGTAAGTTCCCATAACGGTTTCAGCTGACTCAAAATAATTCGAAAATAACCACGTTCTAACATTTACACATATTTAATGCATGGGAGAAATCGCAAAATGCTATTGAAGTTTTCTGTGATCTCTCTAAAGCCTTTGATTGCGTGCGCCATGACACGCTTTTGCGTAAACTACGTCATTACGGTGTCCAAAACGAAGCTCTCAACGTAATAAATTCTCATTTACATAATAGGTTCCAATGTGTAGATGTCGATGGTGTGAAATCTTCCGAGCTACTAGTTCAGTTAGGTGTACCTCAAGGCTCAATACTGGGTCCATTCTTGTTTTTAGTGTATATAAATGACTTACCATTCTATTTAAATGATATCTGTGACGTTGTACTGTTTGCAGATGATACCTCTCTTATTTGTAAAGTAGATTGGAATAGACAAGATTTGACGACGTAAACAGTGCACTCTCAATGGTTACGGATTGGTTTACGTCAAATAACCTAGTTCTCAATGCCAAGAAAACGAAATGTGTGAAGTTCGCCTTACCGAATGTTAGAAATCTAGGATCCAACATCGTCTTAGATAAAGAGCTGCTTGAAACTGTAGACTCGGCGGTTTTTCGGGGCATAACGGTAGATGCCAAACTTCAGTGGGGCCACATATATCAAGCCTAGCGGGGAGGCTCAGTTCAGCCGCCTACGCCGTCAGGAAAGTAAGACAATGCACTGATGTTGATACAGCTCGGTAAGTCTATTTTAGTTATTTCCACAGCGTTATGTCCTACGGTATTCTGCTGTGGGGCAAAGCCACTGATATTCAAAATATATTCGTCCTTCAAAAACGAGCTGTCCGAGCAATTTATCAGCTAGGAGCCAGAGTTTCTCTTAGAGATTTTTTAAAGATATTGGTATTCTCACGGTGGCATCTCAATTCATTTTCGCCAACATCTTATATATTAGGCAAAATACGAGTATACACTTATACACTAAAAACAGTGATTTTCACAATGTTAAAACTAGAAATAAGAACAAACTACGTGCTCCCTTTCACCGGCTTCATAAGGTCCATAACTCATTTGTTGGCTTGGGATAATCTTTTAAAACAAGTTGTCCTCTTCTTTACTAGATTTACTTTTTAATGCGTTTAAGGCTCAAGTAAAATCCAACCTTTGTTCAAAGGCATATTATTCCATTAACGACTACTTAAACGATAAGAACTGTTGGTCGCTGTGATTAACTCAAGACAATGTTCGTGTTCTTTCTCCAGAATCAGCTTACCTACTGACAGGGTATATGAGTTCATATATTTGTTTTTTTTTTATTTGACGGTATAAGTCAATTATTTTGTTATCTTCATTTATTATTGACATGATCTACTCATTACAATGTTTTTAATGAGCTGTGTTGCAATATGTGGTTAGCTAGCGACCTCGACAAGGCAGCAAGTTCGTCATGCTCCCTTAGATGTCACTGCTTGAGGTAGCGTCGGGGGTCGGGTTTCCTCCTTCCCTCAAATATGGCGAGGGGGTTAATGGCTGACCTTTGCGTTATGCTCGTGAACGGGTGCTGCTTGTGGTGACTGGTCGTCTTGCTGTCTTTGGTTTTATTATTGTTACAGTAATTGTTCTGTTAATTTATTTTTACTTTGATGGTCCTAGTTTATCATTTATTTATTTTATTTGTTTGTATAATAACTCCAGTATTGCATATGTAAGCTACCATGCCCTTTAGGCCTGGAGGCTTTTATTTATGTATTAAGTGTTATTTAAATTCATTTTTTTTTTGGCTTTGGCGTGGCTAGCTGTCGTATGGCAATTAATGTAATGATTCGGTAATTACTTACAATTGTTTAGAATCCAGTTCTTCTAAACGAACAGACCGCTGTGCTGCTGGGGAGTTTGTTGCGCCACTTCTTCTTCCCAGCTAAAGCACTAGGCAGTGGTGACGGGCGGGCGTTTTTGGGGACTGTCTTATGTAATTTTGACGTTCGAAAAGTGCTGATTCTCAGCCTAATTTGAATAAATGACTTTTGATTTTGATTTTGAACAAGAACTGCACGATTCATTTACGCCATTATGTCGGTAATAGCAACTTACGAAAATTCGATACTTTACCCAAACAGTTTTGTATTTATACGTAAAGATACTTTTTCATTTAATAATTTTTGTTTTGAATTTCCCTACAATAAAAGTGTTATAAATGATATCTTAGTAAATCACACTACGAAAAATGAAAAACAAATTACTAAAATGTATCCTAACCCGAATTACAAATTCGATATAACAATAAAAAGTCGCATGTTCGCACGGACGAAAATATCTCGCTCCGGGATTTTATCGCGCACTGCATATTTCAACTCTTTGTATTTTAAAATGAATAAAGACAATAATAATAAATATCCCTATAATTTATATTTACACGTCGTCGGCCGGTTCCCCTCAAAGACCGCGCGCGATGACGATGTATAGGTACTATCGAGGACTCCCACGCATGACCCTTTTCAAAACCATTTTCGGCTGCACGTTGAAATTGTAGGTTATCCCGCCCTTTTTCTGTTTGACCAATGAATGAAGTGTGATCGTTTTTTTAAAATGTTAATTGTTTTAGAGTGACCAATGATGAAGAATGTCTCTTAGGAAGGACCCTTTTTTATGGTGATTGTTTTTGTTTGATTTAAGAATAAAAGATGTATTTTTTTCTTAAACGTTAAATGCTATATTACTTCAGTTACAACTTGCGCTTCTAACGATTGTGTCGCGTCTTGTTAACAATTTAAGACTTAACATGAGTTCGAGAAGAAATTTATCAATGGTCGACAGAGCTCGCATCATCACTTTACACGATGAGAGCCTCAATATAGCCCAAATAACCGCGATGGCGTCGCAGGTGGCTCCGGCGTTGCTAGTGGCAGCATCGGTGACCGTCCTATGCTTTGAAACAAAACAAGTCTTAGAAAATACCGTATTAACAAATTACATTACAGAGTGGCGATTAGGTTATCACAGGGCCGAAAAAAAAACAAGAGAGATCTGAGAGAAAAAAACCTCTTTTAAGTGAGGGGCTTGATAATTTTACACATGGGACGCCAATGAATTTTGGAGAAGAGTTAAAAAGATACAATATACCATACTTTCATTGACTGAGGGTAAAATTAAACACGAAAAAGAAAGGTTTTTAAAAAACGTCAAGGGCTTAATTTTTTTGGTAAAGCCAATTGGTAGGCACCCCATCTTTATTTTGTTAATTGTTCCAGGAATAGTTGTATAATTATTGTGTTGTGTGCCGACAATGCAACATCCAGATGTTCCATTGTCATTACTCACCCTGAGATTCTATGCTCTCTCTGCCTTCCCTTGATATCTTAGAAAGTATTTTGTATGTTCGCAAAAACTTAGAACTTTTTAAAATAAGAAGCGATTTCCATAATATAAATACACGTAGTAAAAATGAAATTGTTATACCCAAATTTAGATTAACTAAAACAAGCAAATCATTTCTGATAAACAGTTTCCGCTTTTATAATAAGTTGCCAAAGTCGGTTACAGAACTTAGCGATGGAAAGTTCAAAGCCCACATTAAACGTGTCCTTATCACAAAAGCGTACTATAAGATTAAAGACTACGTCGAAGACAAGAAAGTTTGGCAATAATTCCTTCTGCACATGTGGCTTCCCTGGTACCTCATAAATGGCATCACTATGTAAATTTCTATTAACTGCTCCCAAATAATGGTGTTTAATTTTTATTTTTTATTATTAGATATGGACTTTTACATATCTCTGACATAATTCTTTCATTATTTGACAATATATACCTACAATTTTTAATTAGTTTTGGTTTTACTTTATTAGATTATTTTATATTTTGTAAATGTGAGAACGTCGTAGGCCCTGTGGATTGTAAATTTATAGACAATTGTCTATTTGTTTAACATATGGTACTTGTTGACAGGCCTACACTGTCCTCCCATACCTGTTAACACTGTAATTGGAAAACATTGTAAAAGACATATTTTTAAAAGAGTAACCATGGAGTTTCTTGCCGGCTCTTCTCCATGGGAAACGACCAATTGGAACCGTGCACCTAGAATCTGACGTTTCATAAGTGCCCATGTAGGTCTATGTGAAATAAAATATTTTGATTTTGATTTTATGCAACGGGCACTTTTTCTAATTTTTACGGCCTTTTTTTATTTTGCCGGCCGGGTCTTTCACCTGGTTAATTGTGTATGTTTAAAATACGTAATACAGAATACGTGGTTTTAATTTGTGTGATATCCTGAGCGCCACGCTATTGAATTGACTTGACACAGTTGACTGCAGACAGTTGGAACCTATTACGTAAAACTTGTTCTAAACCTTAAAAAAGAAATTTTTACAAGCTCTGGGTGGATATAAAGGCGTTTTATGGAGGAATGGTGAGGAAGGTCGGATTCTGGACAAAGTTTTGTTTAACTCAAACAGTCTTGTTCTTTGAATTCAAATAATGTCATAATGGCATAATTTCTGAAATATTACATAATGGTTGTTACCACAAGAAGAATTTCTAAACGTGTCATGGAAATTTTTAAATGAACACAACACAACATGACTAGTCATCTTAATCAAATAAAAATCTGCGGCGCGCCGGTCCTACTTCCGTCGAAAACTTGGGAATGCAAAAATAGCAATCTTAATAGCTTAATGTTTACAGTTTTTGTTAACTTGTTCAGATTTTTTTTTTACAATGTGCGTTGAAGCGCTATTGGTGGGCGGAAACAATGCAGGCGGGGGTAGCCACTGGCCCGTGCACGCCAAAATCGCGCTTATGGGGGTTATGCGAAAAAGTCGTCGATAGTACCATAAGTAATTTATTCAAGAACACCGACAGCTTATAGCTAAATTTAGGAAAGGTATGTATGACATATTTGCTAGATTATCTCTACAAGGCCTAGTTCTCGAAATATTCTTGTATGTTGAGATACCGGCATTGCAAGGAAATTTCCAAAAACGCATTACTAGTCTGTAGATTTACAAACGATTCCCCAAAGAAGTCAACAAAATAAAGCAAGTCATGACCATAACCAATTACTAATAGATAGAAATATCTTCCGAGTCGTTATGAATGAATGGTAGGAACTAACTGTAAACTACAGTACAGCTTATAATAGCTATCTATCTACTCACACAGACACACACACACGGCTGCGCACGCGTCACTCGTTCGCCTTCTTTAGACAAACAGAGATAGCAATATTCAGAATGAATTTTGTACTCGAATCGAAGTGTTATTACGCGATTGTTACGTCGGCCCCTTAAGAATTGACGGAGCGCCGCCGTGAGAACAAAAGAACCACATTCCATTTAGCGATAAGGGAACACCTGGTGTTGTTTTGCACGGATTTCTTAGAATCGGTCAATTAGTGTGTGTAAAGTGTATCGGTGGTATCATTTGAATGATTTACACATAAAAATGACAACTCAAGCAGACGAAGCGTTAAGTGTACTAGAAGATTTGGCGTCGTTACTCAAAAAGACACAAATAAACCTTAAAAAGTGCCCAAAAGAACGGTTGTCGAAACCTGGATACTTACAAACTCGTATTCAAACGATCGAAGAATACTGGGTAGCTTTTAAGAAAGCACACCATGATCTGTTATAAAGTACAACTCGGGAACAACGTGTTGTACTTTATAACGTTAGTTATTCCGTATTACGTGTATGAAGAATTCCTCCTTCATGAAGACTTATACCTATGTATGTTGGGAGATCTTAGAGACATGCTGACTTCATGTACTTCGAAGCCGACTGACCAACATTCATGCAGCAATACGTCGAGTGATGGAAAATTACGGGCTAAAGTGATGCTTCCTAATAAACAACTGCCTCCGTTTTCCGGTAACTACGAAGAATGGCCTACATTTAAAGACTTGTATGTGTCATTAATTCATGAATGCACTACATTAAGTGAAGTTGAAAACTTACACTATTTGAAGACCAGTATCACGGGCGAAGCGGCATCATTATTGAAGCACATACAGACCACGGATACTAATTATGTTCAAGCTTGGGAAACGTTGAATCACCGATACGACGATAGGCGCATAATAGTAAATTCATTAATGAAGCGATTATTTAATCAGAAAAAATTTACCAATCAAACTGCAGCACAGCTGAAAGCCCTCCTGGATTGTACCACTGAGGTTATTAACAGCCTAAAAAACGTAGAAGTGCCTACCGATTCCTGGCATCCAGTAATTATATTTCTGGTGGTGCAAAAGTCGGACCCGGAGTCACACAGAGAATGGGAACAGACTGCCTACTCGGTGAACGCTCAAGAGCTGCCCACATGGAAGGAATTACGCTAGGTTTTAGAATCCAAATTCCGGATGCTTGAAATGGGTTCCCCGACGACTACCACTAAACCTACCAAAGAGCGTGTTCTTCATGTTACAACAACAGAAAACGATAAACAAAAATCATGTGCTTTGTGTAAAGAAACGCACACACTGTGTCATTGCAGCATATTCAATAAAATGATGTTTAATGAGAGAAGCGAACATGTCAAAGCAAACAATGTTTCAACTGCCTTGGGGCGGGACATTCGGTGTTCAAGTGCCGTCTGTCAATGTCTTGCCGCACCTGAAAAAGACGACATCACACACTTTTACATCAACCCAAGAAGATTGATGAAGCGGCTTCAAAAGTAGAAACCAAGCCACCGTATTCATCCAGCCAAGCAGATGTAGAAGAAAAGAAAGATCACACAATGATTGCGTCTCATTATAACGCGGGGCAGAAGATATCACCATTGGCTACAGCAGTAGAAATTTTCAAGAGCGAACATGGAACACTTCTGTTCTAAGAGCGCTGATAGACTCAGGATCTCAAGCATGTTTTATAAGCGAGAAGGCAACTCAGATCCTGGACCTCGAAAAATCATCAGTAAATCTAATTGTCTCCGGAATGGAATCCATGAAAGTCAGAGTCAAGCATGAGGTCAAGTTTCAAGTATTGTCACGATGGTAAAACCAACTCCACTTACCTATCCGAGCCTACGTGATGTCCAATCACTTGACCTCCAACATTCCTATAAACACCACGATAGGGACTGATTGGCCGCATAAAGCAAACCACCAACTAGCAGATACAAATTATTATGCATCAGGAGCTATTGATCTGTTGTTGGGTGTAAACGAGCATGCATCAATTCTCAAGCAAGGACTTATTAAAGGTCCACCAGATACACCATGCGCCCCAAACACCTACCTGGGATGGATCTTAATGGGTGGAATAACCAGTAAATGAACGCACGCGAAAAATCCTTGACGGCTATAGAGCATGAAATTAACATAGAATACTGTGCCGTCTTTAGGTTACAATTCTTCGCCCTTTATCAACCCATTCGTTTTCACCTGCCTACCGTCTTCTTTTCATTAAGAGTAAATTTTTAACTTTGAACCAGTGAACTGTTTTGAGATCGCGTTATTTACATCGTCAGTAACCGCTGCTGTCGTTAAAGTTTAAACAAAAGTGAAGTATCATCCGCAAACAACACTATATCATGATTATCCTTTATGACGTAAGGCAAACCATTAATATAAATAAGAAACATGAAAGGACCAAGAATTGAGCCCTGTGGGACTCCCATTGTTAAGACAGATCCGGGAGATCTTTCTTCATTAACTTAAACGCTCTGAATCCTTTTACTCAAGTATGAAGTAAGATGATCCAAAACGCTGTTTCGGATGCCATAGTGGCGCAGTTGCCTGATTAACGTTTCTTGAAGAACGCAATCGAATGCCTTGGACAAATCACAAAACACGCCCAAGTCATCTTACTTATCTTCCCAAGCATTATAAATATGTCCTAAAAGTTCAACACACAAGTGCATCAGTAGTTGAACGACCCCCTGTAAAACCAAACTGTTTGCTATGTAATAATTTATGTCTGTTAAAAAATCTTTGGAGTTGCTAAAATTAACTTCTCCGTTTACTAAATGTAGATAGGTAGTACTGAAATAGGTCTATAATTTGTGGGGTCTGATGTTCTACCTGATCTAAACAAAGGTATTATGTGTTTTCTATTTTTCGTAAGGTCAGGAAACTCCCCACAGTCGATACAATTATTAAAGATAAGAGCTAGAGTAGGTGCTACAATGTCAATTATAGACTTAGCAACTTTTACAGAATTACCCCACAGATCAAGTCTTTTGTTACATTTAAAGTGTGAAAGATTTTAATTATATCCCTACAGGTAATATGTTCAAAATGAAATTCCGAATCGCAAAACAATCTTTTTCCTTTAGTAAATAAAGCCTTAGCATCAGAAGGTGATGAGTTAAGGGATTTAGCAGTTGAAACGGGAATATCTGGAAAGAAGTTTTCAAAGGCCGCGGCGACTTGTGAGTCTGATTTTATGTTGTCATTAATAGACAGGCTGTAATCAGTTTTTCGTTTACTAGACCTTCCCGTTTCATTATTAATAATTTTCCAAGTCGTTTTAATTACATTACTTCTGTTTTTAATCTTCGAACCCAAATAACGCGACTTGGCCATAAAACAAACGTTTTTTAAATAGTTTTGAATAATTTCTAACATATTAATTACAGTGTTAACATAAGTCCCATAATTGTACAGCTCATAAAGCCGTGTTCTACTTTTATGAATACCAATGGTAGCCCAATCATTGAAAGAAGCGTTACTATTAACCGAGATAGATATATATATATAATTAGAATCAGCACGAATAGGAGAATACAAAACTGGTAAATTTAAAAGCCTGTAGGGGGCTTGTAGTTTTTTGCCAGTTTCGTTAAAAAAGCGTGCGTACATGAACAAGGTGGTATAATAAAACTCACTAAATGAAGATACTGATTATTTATTTTTCTCTTCACTCCTTCACAGACCCAGTCAGTACAATTACTTCACCAAAATTGAGCTCTCTCGGCCAAGTGCGCTCATTTAAAAAGTGGGGAAGGCAACTGTCAAAATGGCGCTGTCGTAGCTAGTTCCCAACACAAGCTAATAATACAAGGCGTGATGTGGTTTTATTTTATTTTAGTGAAAATTGACGCGTTGTTGTGTTCCTAGATACTCTGAAATTGGAGTCTACAATTTCCCGAAAGCCCCTAAAATTAGAAGATTGTGGTTTAAAGCTATTCGTAGAGATTTTTTGAGATCAAGTTTATGTCCAAAACATTTTGAAGGAAATGATTACTAGGAAATATTCAGGGTTTAAAATTCTGACACTTTCCATGTCAAGTACTTGATTTAAAATACCGAAATCACCGAAAATAACGAAATAGTGTAATAAAATCAAACTCATGAATGAACATAAAATTAAATGAATGAACGAAATGTCAAAATTATTGTGGGCCGTAGGGACCTAGCTATGGTCACGCCATCTACAATTAGCTTTGCCCGACCTTCCCCATTGACGGTTAGACAGTGTTACCATTCCCATAAATACAGCGGACAGAGCTCCGGCGGGATCTCATGGCGACATGGAGGGTGCGATTGTCGCAACCCAGTGCTGGGCACGCCACAATAGCGGCGGTAAGTCCCCTCTTTGAGGAGTGGTTGGAGAGGCGCCACGGCGTCCTCACCTTCCGCCTGACACAGGTCCTCACCGGACACGGTTGTTTCGGGGGGTTCCTGTTTCGCATAAGGCGGGAGGAAACGCCCGGGTGTCACCATTGTGTGGATCGCTCGGAGGACACGGTGGAGCATACGGTGGAGGTATGCCCAGCTTGGGCGGAGCATCGCAGTGTCCTCGCGGAGGCGATTGGCGGCGGCGATCTCTCGCGTCCGGCCCTGGTCCAGGCCATGGTACGGAGCGAGAGGGAATGGAAAGCCGTCACCTCCTTCTGCTTCTGCGAAGCAGTAATGCTCGCAAAGGAGGAGGCGGAGCGCGTGAGGGAGAGAGCCTCGCGCCCTCACGCCCCTAGTCGCCGCAGGAGACGCCCTGGGCGTCGGGAATCGCAAGCAGATTCCCGGCCACCGTAGGCGCGGGCTTGCGGACGGCGAGCCATGGGTAGCTCGCCGTCCGGTAAGGACCAGGCCCGGGTCGACGGCGCGTTGTGTTCCACGCGCGCCTCAAAGAGATGTCAGCACAAAATGACGGGGTCCGATAGGGCCGACGCCTCAGGGTCGCGGGTTATTCCAAAGAGAAAACCGTGGCCCTGGCACAGGCAACTGAAGGAACACGGGTGGGTTTTAGTCAGTAAAAGTCTGACACGCCCTCCCGCTCCACCCAGAGCGGGAGAAGTCATTTGATGATTTCCCACCCAAAAAAAAAAAAAGAAAAAAAAAAGGTGGTAACAATACCCTACAGTGGCGTCTGCGTTACAGTTTCGTCATGTGTGTAGTGTGTGTTTTTGTCATCCTCGAAAATCTTGAAAACGACACCGATGAAGAAAATAAGTATAAATAGTCGCAAAACCTAAACTAGGGTCACAATGTAAATATGGACACTACGGAAACTGAACAAACGTTCGAAACGGCACACTCACACAGAGGCACACATCGGCGAGACACCAAGGCGAAGGTCGCTCTGCTCAGTCGCGGTTGCCGTGTCGAGACCATTTTATATATATTAGTCTATATAAAGCCGATAGTGAAGCCGAAATAAAAATCCAAGATGGCGGCTGTGTTTTATCTTTTCTCATGGGTATAGTTTTCATGGTTGTCGAGGGTGCTAAAGCCAATAAGTGAGGTCAACATGAAAATCCAAGATGGCGGCTGCGTTTTCTTTTTGTCATGGGTGTCGTTTTAATGGTGTTTGAGGGTGCTGAAGCCAATAGTGAGGTCGAAATGTAAATACAAGATAGCGGCTGCGATTTTCAAATTATTTTTCGTCATCGGTGTCGTTTTCAAGGTTTTCGAGGGTGCTTAAGCGTGCAGTGAGGGCAAATTGTAAATCCAAGATAGTGGCTGCGAGTATTTTCAAACTTTTCATCATGGGTGTCGTTTTCATGGTTTTTGAGGGTGCTAAAGCCGAAAAAACACCCATGACGAAACATTTAAAAAAAATTACAGACACCGTCTTAGATTTACAATTTGACTTCATTATTGGCTTAAGCACCCTCGAAAAACATGAAAAAGACACCTATGATGAAAAGTTTGAAAATTCTCGCAGCCGCCATCTTGGATTTGCAATTGACCTCACTACCAGGTCTAGCGCCCTCAAAAACCTTGAAAACGACACCGATGACATAAGAAAAAACGCAGCCGCCATCTTGGGTTTTTATTTTGACTTCACTATCGGCTTTAGCACCCGTCGAAAAGATTAAAGCGACACCCATGATGAAAAATTGTTAATTTTCGCGACCACTCGTCTCGATACGGCAACCGCGACTGAGCAGAGCGACGTTCGGCTTGGTTTCTCGTAGATGTTTGTCTCTCTGTGGAACCTAACGCTAAGAACATCATCTCTCACTTGAGGAACCTAACGCTACGAGCAATCGTAGCTTTAGGTTCCACAAGAAAGGACCTCAAACTGACCTCTGCGGAACCCCATACTTAATCTCTCTGCGATGAACGCTACCATCCCGACCCCCATGGCAAATGTGCTGGTCGTGAATAAAGGCCCCGACGATGCACTGTAGGTAAGGAGGCACTCTAAGATGTACAAGGGCCGCTCTAATCGCATCCCAAGAGAGCTCTAAAGGTGTTGACGATATCCCAATGGACCGCCATCTACTCCGACAGCGAGCGGTCGCCTAGGATCCCATCCACAGTATAACGCTTACTACGGTAGTCCTTTTTTTTTGTTTTTTTTGTTCCCGGGGTGGAAAATCCTCATGGATGTCCTCCGCTCTGGGGCGGGCGGAGGGGTCTGTCAGACTCTTACTGACAAAAAACCACCCCGGTGTTCCGTCTCACACCTACGCCGGGGTCGCGGGAACACATTATTCTTCCACAACCCCGGCTGACTACGGTAGTCCTAGTTTATCATTTGTGTTTATGAGATTATATTCATATATCTATTAGTACGTCGAGAGATGAAACGAAAAGCTGAACATTGAAGAATGATTAATATAAGTGCACACCCGTGTTACAGTTACGAGGGCTTGGAGACGGATATCCTGCCGCAGCTGGTGTCGTACCGGCGCTACGTGCTGCCGCCCGCAGCCGCCGTGCTGGCCGCGCACCTGGCGGGCGGCGCACCGGCCGCGCCCGACGCAGGCCGCCTGGCGCAGCTGGCGCGCGCCGCGCACTCCTTCCTGGCGCACGTGCGGCACCACCCCGACTACCTCATGGACGAGACCTTCACCCGCTGACGCGCGCCTGGCGGCTGAGAACACCTCGGAGGTGATACCCTACCGGTTCTTCTTAGTAGCCTACACTCGACTACGGCTAACTATTTTGAGTCCTAGCTGAACGACGCGAGAGATCGCATTTTGTATTGATCAAATTGCTGTACGTGTGTGTCACTAACAGTCAAAACTGAACCTCAACGCAACGCAGCGCAGTGCAAAAATACTCGTACCATACTTACGTACAATTTATCTCTGACTACAGACACAGTATAAATATGGACAGTACGGAAACTATGCATATTTGTCTTAATTATTATCTACGCTCCAATGCACAGTGGTACCGCCGCCGAACAAAGGCGGTCATAAATACTAAAAATCTTATTTAATGATTGTTTTTTCGTGGGAAGTGGTTCAGGTAGCAATAAAAACTCATAATATATTAGTGTATATGTAAATTAATACATAATAATATATATTTGATAATTTTTTAACACGAAAAGAATAATAGTATAAATATCAAAATATTAAGTGTGCTTGTCCCCCGTTCTGTAGCGTTTCTGACAATAAATCAAAACTCTTCATGTTGGGGTGTATTCTCTATGTGTCAAAAAGACATAACTAAATAGATAAATGAAAAAAAAAATGGAAATCAATAGATATTTAACATGAAATCGACTTAAAATTAGAACTTACATAACAGATTTAAAATTAGCTAGACTTGCAATAAATCTAAAATTTGATTTGACATTGCGCTCTTTTTCTTACGGGGAGTTTCCGAAGGCCAGTAATATAAGGATCTGAGCAAAGTAAAAGTCTGTTAAGTAAATCTGAGTTTGTAAGTTCTCACGTCATTTTTCGAGTGTGATCTCGTCTGAAAGCTTTAAAATGTTTGTTGTTGGCTTCAGCTGCCTCTTCGGAAAGTTCCCCGATGATATATTTAACTATTATAGTATTAGATATTCACTTATATAGCTGGGAGATTGTACCATGGATACTCTTGGACTAATTGCCGTGCGGTTTCCAAAGCATATTCTTTAAATTTTGTTGTGTCAATTTTATAACCCGATGATAAATAAAGCTTTTAAAATTATATAACAAAGATCGATCAAGTCTTTTCAAGTCAAAATGTAATCCAAGACGGTGGCGGTATTTTTTTTAAATTTTTCGTATTGGGTGTCGTTTTCATGGTTTTTGAGCGTGTTGAAGCCAATAATGAGGTCAAAATGAATATCCAAGATGGCGGCTGCGAAAAAATTCAAATTTTTCGTCCTGGGTGTAGTTTTTCATGGTTGTCGAGGCTGCTAAAGCCGTTAATGAAGTCAAAATGTAAATCCAAGAAGGTGGCTGCAAATTTTTTGAAAGTTTTCGGCATGGTTGTTTTTTTTTTTTTATGGTTTTTGAGGGTGTTGAAGCCAATAGTGAGGTCAAAATGAACTCGTCGTTTCATGGTTAAAAAAAAACATTTTATAGCCTCCATCTTAGATTTACATTTCGACCTCTCTATCAACTTTAGCAGCCTCGAAAACCATGATGAAAAGTTTGAAGATTCTCGCAGCCGCCATCTTGGATTTTCATTTGACTTCACTCTCGAAAAAATTAAAGCGACACGACACATGATGAAAAATTGTTAATTTTCGCGACCACACGTCTCGACACGGCAACCGCGACTGAGCAGAGCGACGTTCGCTTTGGTGTCTCGCCGATGTGTGCCTCTGTGTGAGTGTGACGTTTCGAACGTTTCATAGTTTCCGTACTGTCCTCATTTATATTGTGCTACAGGCGAGCTTTTTATTTTGCGATGCGATTGATCTACAATATAAACTGGCCTTTTGAATTTTTCGGAAATACGAAGCTCATATGATAATACCAATCGAAATGTTCGGCTAGAACAAAAACTAAAAAAGTTGATGATATTTCGCAGTGTCAGGCTATTTATGGCATTTGTTCTAGTCGTATCGAGGTAGCATATTCTTGTACCTAGCGATCATATAGTTAGGAATGCATCTATAAAATGTAATTATAATGTTTGTGATACTTGCACTTTTAATCAGTATATTAGTGCATCCATGACACTTGAGGTCGAAGTTTTAGACGCTATGCGTCGAATCTCTTTAAAAATAAGTTCTTTTATTATAAGCAAAGTGTATACGTAGAACGTCAGTACGCTTGTACAGATTACGGGACGGCCTGCAATAACCTTCTTGCGGATATTAAGACTCACGTAACGTTGTGGTCATACAACACACAATAAGAGAACAGCGCGCTTGAAACTGCTTAAATGTTATCTTTTGCTTCCTAACTTATTTGTGATCTGAAGACAGTTTAGTAACATTTTGAAACGTTTTCTTGGTTTACGATATAATTTAACTGTTGTTTTGGTGTAAGAGCAGTTGGCCCAGTGATAAAGGTCCCGGCTTACGAGTTGTAGGTAGGCGCCCGTGCGGCCAGCAGGCTGGCGGCCTCAGGCGCCCGTGCGGCCAGCAGGCTGGCGGCCTCAGGCGCCCGTGCGGCCAGCAGGCTGGCGGCCTCAGGCGCCCGTGCGGCCAGCAGGCTGGCGGCCTCAGGCGCCCGTGCGGCCAGCAGGCTGGCGGCCTCAGGCGCCCGTGCGGCCAGCAGGCTGGCGGCCTCAGGCGCCCGTGCGGCCAGCAGGCTGGCGGCCTCAGGCGCCCGTGCGGCCAGCAGGCTGGGCGTAGGCTGGGGCGTCGGCCGGCGTGCTGGCCGACGCCCCAGACACGGCCGCGACCCTTGGGCAAGCGTCCAACCGGCGTGCTGGCCGACGCCCCAGACACGGCCGCGGCCCGCGTACAGCCTCGTCCCGTAGATTGGGCAGGAGCCGCCTTGAGGCGCTCTAGTCTGGGAGCCAAACTTTGGAAGGATTCGAACCCTGACATTCGTTTTACTTTCATCACCACTGTTCTCAAAATGGTAAAGGAAAACATCGTGAGCAAACCGGCTTGTCCTAGAAATGGTTCTAGGTCAAGCCGGTTTCCTAACTTCGAAGACATGTGAGATCTACCAACCCGCACTGGGCCCGCGTGGTACCTTACGACCCACTTCCTCTCATAGAGAGGAGGCCTGTGTCCCATCAGTACGAACATTATAAGCTGATTATGCTATTTTACAATTATTTCTGGTCACGTACCGGTTCCTTGCACCTGCCGCACCTCAAGTGCGTCACACACTTTTTTTACAATCCGAAAATGTTTGAAGGAAATTCCTAATCCGTTGCTTTATGTTTGAAAATTTGCATACTCGACGACGTGAATAACGCAATGAATGTTGTTGAATAGTCGAAATGAAAGCCATGCAATTGTTAATATGTAACGCAACCACCCGCAGGTCATCAGGCGACCTAGTCAGGTCCTGCTTCATTATCTTTTTATGATAATGATAAATAATTTTATTTCTGTAATCATGTTTTAAAAACTAGATGAGATCGGCGTTTCCTATCTGACTATTCTAAGAAGAAAGACCGAAACAGACTAATCTTGGTCAGATCATGTGAAGAATGACACAGATTGAGTGGACCTGTCCAGTCAGTGCACGCGTTTGTCAGTAATCATGCAGCACAACTCAGAACTCAAGGAGCTCAACGATTCGCCGAACATTACCAAAGATAGAACATTTGAACTTCTCTCATCTAACAAGCGAATCTTCAAGTCTGCTCCAGATAGGTTAACTGGAACTTATTCATTGTTGTTGTAGTAGACCACAAGTGGGAGGGATTTGTGAAGGCATTTATCAGTCTATCAATTTCTCCCTTTACGAGCCAACCCGTACAAATAAATAACGTTCTTTAGACATTTTATTATTAGCAAACTTATATGCTAAACATACATATAACTTGTATCCAAGGACGATTATGTTGATTTTGACGAATGAGTTGTCTCGGTCGTGACTATAATCCTGCCGGTCCGGTTTTATAAGTACACGTTATACACATTAATCTACTGACAGTTTGCTAATAATAATTATGTACATTAATTATTATTATGTATATTCGTGGAATATTAAAATTGTTATAGTTAGTATTACAAGAATTTTCTACACTATGCTTAGGTATACGGTTTGTATGCTGGTAAGAATAAATCTGACCTCATCATACATGACATCTCGAAACATAGATAAGCATTCAATTGTTATGTAATTTATGTGTCCTAAAATGTATACCGTATTATTTATGTAAGTATATAACAGTGCATACATATGAAGTACACAGTTATATAAATATGTCAATACATAGAGTTAGGTTCTACATGTAATCGTACATTTAAACAAAACTGTAAAATGGCAGCTACTAAGTAATTTATTAACAAAATACAACTTGTTTTAAAGTAAAATAGTTTGGTGAGGACACGTCCTATGTTCGGCCAGAAACAGTTAATTAAGGAATGGTTAATTGTGGTAATGTGGTCACGAAACACGTTTAACAGAAAAGTTTACCCACACCCGTTAACACGTTTAACTTGTCAACAACTGTGGGTGACTGCAGTGTTAGCCATTACTGTCATGGTTCCTCTAGTAGTGTTTTTGATGGACTGACCACTTTCTATTTCTAATCAAGTAAGCCGCATATATGAGCAGAAACCCTTAGTGCCGATTTCACCGATGAAATTGAACGCGGCCAGTAATTTTAAACCCAGTTCAAAAGCTGTCAGTGTCAATATTCCGTAACAGTTTTGACACTGACCGCTCTTGAACGCGTTTTAGATATGCTGAACGCGTTCAGTTTCATTGGTGAAGTTGGCACTTAGTCGATGTGCGGTATTCCAAAAGACTTGTTGAACAGCGATCAGTGACAACCGTGTACCTTTATCAGCATTTTACGGCATTGATTACATATTTCCCCCAATCTGAGTTACATTCATAAGTGTGGTAGAAAATAATTGTTGTATAATTATACAGATCTTGCCGGTTACCTTTAACGAGGAACGAAACAACCTGAATATGACAGTTGTCTGCTTAATTTGAAAATATGTAGTTTTTAAGTATAGGTAAGTACGTGTACGTAATGTTTTTAAATGTTGTTGTAAGTGATAGACGTTGTTGATCCGTTGTTGTTTGTTTCGTTATGTTGTTGTATCTATCGCGTACCTACTTATTGTTCACTAACATTTTTAGAATATCAAGTCATTCTCGCAAAAACAAAAGGTTTTAATGTTTCGATCGCATCGTTTCTTTATGACGATACGAATTTGGCGAGTGATTTTAAAATAAATAAGTACGTAAAACCAGTGTTCAAATATGTTGTATTAGTTGTAATTTGTACCTTTTATGACATAACAGAGTTATATATTTTACATATAATTGTATATTAAGTTCTTAACCTAAGCTATTGAGGTCTGATTTCACCAATGAAATTGAACGCGATCAGTACATAAACTCCAAAAGAGCTGTCAGTGTCGATATTCCCTAGAAAATAATGACACTGACAGCTCTTTCGGACCTTTTGAATGCGTTTAGTAACATTGGTGAAATTGGCACTATGTATAATACTGCTATTTGTTTTTGAGAGTAGAACCTCACTGTTCGTGGACTATCTCGATGGGCTGTAGTTCGGTGAGCTGATCTCTTAGATAATATCAACACGTGCCTACTTATGAATTAGGCCACGAAACAGTAAACGTTGCTGCGGCAAAATGAAGCATTTATGAATCAACGATTATATTGACCCCTGTAAGGGGATGTGGGGAACACTATTGTACAGGAGTGTATGTTAAACGGGACATCATGAAAGGGAGAGTAGTACTTACTTATGAAAAATATATGTAAGGGGCCAAGTCTGAGTTATAAAAAAAATCTGCTGTTCCCTACATTTTTGTGTAATCCAATGTTAATATTGTCAATTTAATCATAACTTTGAAATAAAATAAATATGTTGTCTTTTTGCATAATTTTATTATTTCCACGTCTTAGTCTGCGTTTATTTTATAATCGTGTATGTCTTTCTAGGTTATTTACTAAGACTGTTTTTATTTATAACGAAAATCTTAAGCGGTAATGAAAAAAATAATATTCAAGATCATAGTATTGCAACAAAGCACGTTCCTGCTTTGGCACGGCTTCGACATAATACTGAGAAATCATCCGACCAAAGTTGTGACTGACAATCAAATCTGAAGCAGAAGGTCATCAGATAACTATTTATTTTAAAACGGTACCAAACGTATCATGCCAATACATTCATTACATCTTTGCAATTGAATTACATTCGCTACTATTTGGATACTATAACGCTTATTCAAGAACAGTTCCTGATTATTGTTAAAACCTTCTAATTGTGTTTAAAAATACAAGAGACTGCCTAAAATCAAAATGGTATGGAACAACTACTTCAATTTTAAATTATTCAAGCAAAATATTTAATAGGCTCTCCTCAAGTCTGTATTCCATAGTAAAAATAACCACCAGTACACAGTAAGTACAAAGGTTTGTAATTTGAAATAGCGCGCGGAACCGGCGTGCGATCGAGAAGACGCGAGTGCGAGCGAGACGGCACGGGTAGCAGGTAACAGACATGGCGTCGCGCTAGTCATTACGCCAACCGATGGAAACTGCGCCAACGGTATCTTAGTGAGGATGAGACCGCCATTGTAAGTATTTATTCACACTTTAAAGTAAGAATAGATACGAGGGCTGCACTCAAAGTATCGGGAATGGAATATTTCCACTGTTCCTGTCATATTAAAATCTTTTTAATTGAAAACTCCTTGGTTTTAAAAATCGAATATCATTTATTTATTTAAAAAAAGATTCTATGTCTTGTCACAAGGTTTTGTCAAACTTGTTTAGTCGTTGAGAAAATGGAATTGACTCGAGAAAATTCAAGAGCGATGATTTATTATGACTTTTGAAGTGGTTTAACACAAAAGCAGTGTGTTGACCGGATGATTTCTGCATTTGGTGATGAAGCCCCATCCAAAACCACAATTTATCGCTGGTTTGCTGAATTTCAACGTGGACGTGTCAAGCTCAGTGATGATCCCCGTCAAGGTCGTCCATAAACTGCAGTCACCCAGGAAAACGTTGATGCTGTGCGTAAGCTGATTGAGGAAGATCGACATGTGACATACCGCGAAATTCAGGCAACTTTAGACATTGGCATGAGTCAAATACAAATAATCTTGCATGAACAATTAGGTGTAAAATAGTTGTTTTCCCGATGGATACCGCATTCGCTCTGTGATGAGCAAAAAGCGGCTCGCGTTACTTGGTGCATCAGAACTCTCGAAAGATTCCACGCAGGATCCTCAAATGCTGTATACAACATCGTATCAGGTGACGAATCCTGGATATACGCGTACGAACCCGAAACAAAAAACCAGTCACGAGTTTGGGCGTTCGAAAATGAGTTTAAGCCAACAAAAATTGTTCGTTCACGGAGTGTTGCAAAAAAAATGGTGGCCACGTTTGTCTCCAAAACCGGCCATGTTACGACTATTCCTTTTGAGGGACAAAGAACGGTTAATGCAGAATGGTATGCTAGCATTTGTTTGCCACAGGTCGCTTCTGAACTCCGTAAAGAGAACTGCAACCGCCGCATCATCCTCCATCACGACAATGCGAGTTCTCACACCGCACACAGAAGAGTTTTGGAGCAAGAAAACATAGAATTATTAGACCATCCGCTAATGATTTCTATACTTTCCCTAAAATAAAGAATAAATTGCGTGGACAGAGATTTTCATCACCTGAAGTATCTGTGGACGCCTACAAAACGGCCATTTTGGAGACCCCAACTTCCGAATGGAATGGTTGCTTCAATGATTGGTTCCATCGTATGTAAAAATGTGTCAAATTTCGCGGAGAATACTTCGAAAAGCAATAAATACATTTTTAAATAGTAATGTTGTGTCACTTCCTTGATTCCCGAAATTTTCAGTGCCGCCCTCGTACAAACTTGCGTGATCATAGAAATCAATACATTTCTTGTTTATTCTCCGTAAAAAGCAGAAGTAAACATTTGAAAATAATGAAAACATGCCCAATAGAATTCACATTTATGAAATAAACGCAACAGTATTTCTTGTCAAAACGTTCATGAAGAAAGACAAATTTATGGAACATAAAATTGCGTGCACATGAAAATCGGTAAGCAGTATTAATCAAGCAGGTGTATTGTTAAGTATGAAACAAACGCGTTGTTCAATTAAAAATATTTGCCCTGAGTCAATATTTTGACGGTGCCAGTGTGTAACCGGAATGTCCACAGTGTGCTGACATGCGCAACTTTTTATCAGCGATTTATTATCAGGCCAGTATTATATAACTCGGTGTGTGTGCGCTCTGTCTCGCTCGCACGCGCCCGGTGCGCCGGTCCGGCGAGTGTGCGAGCGAGACGCCGCATATTGCATTAAATTTCGATCCTATTCTGTAATGTTTTGTCCAATCGCGTCCGATCTTTGCGTGTTCCGGTTCTTTGTCATCAATGGGTTGCCGGGCGAGTCCATTTGGAGTGCCACTCGAAAATGTTTTACGCTATATTTAAACGAGATTTTGAGCCATGAAACGACTAGTAATCCGCCCGATGGTTCTATCTATCGTTTCGATCGTGAATTCCGTTCCGGGGCGCAGTATTTAGTGCGATCGCTCTTAGGCCCTTTCGGTATTAATGAGTCGTGCCCACTTCAGCTGACTGCGTCGTACGCAAGGCTACTCTAACTAAACTAGTAGTAGTCGGGCGCTCGAAGGAAACGGTCGGTGCGGTCGCGTGCAAGCGATATGCGGATATGTTATTGAGGTTTAAAATGTTTTTGGAACGTTTCCCATAGGCGCGAGGGTTGTAGGATCTCGTGCTGTGCGGGTCGCGAGTACAGAGACAGTGCGCAGTGAGCACGGCCACAGTGAGCGACGAGGCGAGAGCGAGCGACGCTCAATAATGCTCAAGTTCCTGACTCACAAGCTGCGAACGCATTCGTTGAATGAGGAGAGCGTTTCCGAGAAGGTGGGTGTCGGCGCTAGCGAGCGCTGCGAAGGTCACTCCGGCACCAGAAAATGGCCGCCGCAGAACAAAGGAGCCGAACGTCGGGCCCCACGCCCAGCGCTGGGCCCCGGACCCCGGCCCCGGCCCCGGGCCCCGCACGGAGGACTGAGCTGCTTGCTTGTTGTTGCAGGTGGAGGAGCGCGACTCCGGCACCGAGTCCGACGACGAAGCAGAGCGCGCCGAGCCCGGTGAGTCCTCCGACACACTCCACGCTCTCACTTTCCCCGTATCCCACACCCGCAGACCCTGACACTCGCTGACACTATCAGACATTCGCCGACACTCTCAGACATTCGCCGACACTCGCCGGGCGGCGAAGCTCTCTAATTTTCACCCAAACAACACCCAGTTTAACGTCGAGAAACTGCCGGCTGACACGTTACTCCAGAATAATTGGAAATCGATTTTGGAATCCGTCACATGAATAGGAATCTGTAACGTTTGATAACGGTCAGGTGATAATGTCATAAAATAAAAACAACATACAATGTATGTGGATTGGTAGTTACCTTGTGTGTATGTTAATCGGTAGTATTATTAGAATCTTATTAGCATACTGACCCACCCAGGTGCGGCTCGTATTGTTTATTTTCTATTGAATTTTCCAGAAACGCCTGGATGGTACGATCATTGACAACCAGTTATCAGTTCACCTCTGTAGATGTCCGCTGGGCTATAAGAACAGTCTATAGTCTATGAGCGGTTGTTCGGTGTGAGAAAGGCCCATTTCTTTGTTAATGTCTGGGATGACCTTGAAGGGTAACCTTGAACTTTTATCGACGTTATCCGAGGTAAATTGAAATATTCCGATGAAATCTATTAGGAAGTGATTTATACTATTCAACACCATAGATACCTTCTGAATTCTGATTATATAGGAACCGGTCTAAAGAAAAGATAGATTGGCCTGCCTTACTTTTTTCTAATGACATCGCAGATTGTTACATTGGGTAGTAGTTTTTTTGTCATGTTCTATCATACCATACGCCTATTACCATAGTTTAAGCTAGATTGATCAGTTGTAATCATTATATAGATAAATTAACTCGCTGGACACACAGTGGAGTGGATCTTTGACTTGTTACTGTAATTTAAAAGTAGTTGAACATACTAGGTATAACCATTACTTTATATTAACTGGTTTACTGTACGTCAGTACGTACAAAAATACTGTTGGAAGTTTAAAAGGTGTGGTTCCTCACACATGTTAAATGATAACAAAGATGGGCAACCCAAAGAATTTTATTCAGAAAATGTTATCCAGTGCTTAGATCACGGAATGCGTTTACTCCCGAATGCATTCGTAGTCCTGGAAAGATCTGGCAAAAGAACTGAAATGAGTCGAATTGATACGGTCGATGTCAAGAGTGATATGAAACTCCTGCTGTTGTTTATTTTTAGATATTTGGGCCACTGTCCAAAAGTCCTTTGTCTTGAACACTTGCTCTACCTTGGTAGTTTAATAGCAAATAATATCAGCCTATTTCTATTCCATTTAAGCCTTTAAAGTCTCGTTCTTATGCCTATGGCCACTTAGCACGATCTACCGTGCTATCATCAGTTCATTCACTTTTGATTATGGTTCACTCGTTCGCTCTTACTCACAGGGATAGTCGCAAAATGCTAGAATCACCACAATAGAGACGTTTTTGGAAAGACATCTTTCATCCGAAATTAATGAAACGATGAATTCCTTTGTCTGTTTTTTAATAAACATCCATCTTGTTTGTTATCGGTGTTTCCTTCATGTTTCTACATTTTGAAAGCTAAGAAATTGTAAAATCTAAGCGCAATGCACTAACCGATTGCTGTATTATTTAATAAACTATAATTATTATAAACAATAAACCAATCATTTTAAGTGATTGGCAGCATGTCGTAATTATTTGACAGCACTTGTAGGTAATTGCGTTACTGCTCTGAATATTGAACCTCCCAGTACGTTAGAAAGCAGGAAGGTTTTAGTTTGCTTTTATATTTTATCTAGTTTTGACTAGTGGGAAGCATACAAATATATTTTATCTAGTTTTGACTAGTGGGAAGCATACAAATATATATAAGGATCTGATCTTCAGATAATTTGAATCGCCCACATTCAACTGGCAGGCGGTTTTACACATACTTGTCAAAATTGTGATGGATGAATTGGCACGTTACGTAACATGTGCCTGGGTTACCTATAAGTGCAGATGTTGAGAGTCCATCATAATTGAATGTGCCAAAGTCTAACGCTATTAAATACACGAGTGATTAGCGTCTGGTTAGCGAGCTGGTCGCAGCTATCAACGGATAACGTGTACTCTGTGACGTTGGACAAACAAGAGTGGATAATTTACGGTGTGTTCAATAAATGGTATTGTCAATAAGAATGTTGGGTACTTTAGCAGACGCAAGTTTTGTAATGTAAAACCATTTTGTAGATTTCGTCATCGCTCACAGTTTCGTCTAGCTAGCCTACTAGCAATTTGAATCTGCCTGGTCAGATCCAACTAGTTTACATCCTGAAGAATGTCATATATTTTTCTGATTTTATTTACTGCAGTGGATGGGCTGTAGTGCCATGCCCTTAAGGAACATACATCTAGACAAACGGACAAAAACTATTTGTTACTTTTATAACATATAGATCATTTTCTAAATTCCACCACCTAAGAATACGTACGCTTCCAGTCCTGTATTACGAGTGTGATGTTTGTTCTACTTTAAACGCAGTTCCTTAATGGTTGGTCATGCAACTCTGCAATTACGTGTATACGCTGAATGCTTGAATTATAAAATTAATTTCTGTCACTAGCTCCTATTTTTATTAGTGTTCAGCTAATGGTTTTAGTTTACAATCTATCTTTATGGCTGCATCCACGTTCAATGTAAACATGCAGGCTGGCACATGATAACATTTGATTACATCTGTGATATCTTAGCTGCGTTATTGTAAGTATTAGTATTGTTTACTTTCATCGCTTGTGTTCTATTCTTGTTCAGGCTTCATTCAGGTATTACTGTAGTTCCTCTTCGGTTAGACCGTGTTGGTCTAGGGTTAATGCGTAATTGCTCATATCCTGACCTGTAGGAACATTTCTGAAAATAGGTAGAACATGCCATAAATCTACAGACTGGGAACTATGATCGCGTTATCCTGCAAGTTATAGATGGCATTATTTGAGAGGTTGCCTCTAATACTTTCTCGAACTGCAAATGACGGCTTCTACAAACGATATAAGATTAATTTAGCTTTAACGATTGTCGTCGGACCACCTAGCCATTAACCGTCCGCTATCTTATCTGGCAGAAAAGCCATGATATTGGTAAGATAGCGCCGGCGACGTGTGAATCGAATCAGTGGTGATGGGTAGGTACTGGTGTTGTCTTTGATACCATATTGTCTGTTTACATTTTCTGTCCAACATGCTCGAGCTCGCGAACTGTGCTTGTGTTCAGGGACGTAGCTCGAGGCTTCCATCTATACGATTATACATATTGCAGAATGTAACAAACAAATGAATGCGGTTGACGGTAGTTCACTATTTCATTTTTGCACTCTGAAAGAGTGGATGTCACTTTGAGTTCAGGTTGATACAGTTAGAAATCTGTTTAATGAACAGAATAGAAGAGTTCTTTATTTGCACAGAAAGTGGGTACAAGTTAAACATGTTTAGTTTAAAATTATTCATAGACTAACTACCCTAACTGGTGGCATGCAAACAGTTTAAGCTATAATAATAAAGACTCGCTTAATATTTATTAATAAACACATTCAATCAAATCAATACAAATATAGTGATATTACATTATCACGTGTTACAGACACGTGCATTGCAACATTGGCTGATCTTGGATTTCATATCCCTTTTCTTAATTTTGCTTCCTCATGACAATATTTAATCCTTTCAAAGTGAAAAGACTAGTCTTTTCACTATGACTGCTTAGATCAGGTATCTCAGTTTTTCTACCATCGTTGATGCTAAGTAGCTAGGAGTGTAAAGGATGGCAGCAACAGGAGCTAGTTTCGCAACGAGTCCCCAACTATCTCGTCAGTATTGAAGGCGATATTTATGTACCGCGAGGCCGGCACGCAGTCTGCGACTCTTCACCGTCACAACCAACTGAAACACAGAAGACTCACTCTACTGTTAAACTCTTGTATGAACAAAAATAATTGCTAAGATTTATTCATATACATCTGCCCTAGGATTTTTTATAAGTTAGCCTGTATGTAGTAGGGTACCACTCCTAGGCTTCTCCTGCAAAGAATTTTTTTGTGGTCTGCTGGTTGGGAACTCACAAACCTGCTGTAAACGAAGCTTAGAGAACTTTTTGATCTGTCGAAATAACACTTTTCTTATCAATTGATGTTGCACTACTGCTCTTCAGGTCACATGATCTATTCTGGCACCAAATAAATCAATGGTCAATGACCTAGGTTGGATGTTGCTTTGTGCTGTTTCTATGAACTAGGCAAAGTAGACATTCTCCTTAGCTCCTACTGCAGTAGTAAGAGAACGCACGCAACACACAACTAATAACATAATTAGATTTGAGACACACACGTGCTCGTATCTGCTCGGCTTATTAAATTTTTCCACGCGGCTGATAAGAGCTCAAAGTGCTCTGTCAACATGTTTAGCTGTGCTATCAACGATGTCCTGGTCGAGTGCCCTGATACTTGTTGCCGATGGGTGAGAATCGTTAGTTTTCGTCCAGGATATTTTCATTATAACAATTTTTTGCGAATTAGATAAGCTCGTAAAATGCTGCTATTACGCTGTTGCGTAATTATCAAGCTTAGGTACACATTACACAGTTCGTGAAACACAAAATACAAATAACAAAGTAAAAAGTGAAAATAACAACAACGATAGTGTGTCATGCCACACATTGCTGCGCCAAAAAGGAAAAGAAAGAAGAGGCGGTGCTCTTCTCTGCCAAAAGCCGCTGTATGGTGTTCGTCTAACCTGCACGATGGTAGGGCTGATATAGTTTTTCACAGTTTATACAGTGCTACACCTTTCTCTTGTCTCTTCCTGATAGAGAAACACGCTCAATTTTTTAATGTATCCAAAAACGGCTCTTTCCAAGTTTTATTTAATTTTGTCCTTGACTTCTGAACCGGTACACAATGTCGATAAAAAGCCACAAAACATTAAGTTGAGCGGTTTTCAAAACAGAGGACTCGCATTGTTCTCTAACCTTGCTTCTTGCGAGGGACTGAACCTGAGCCCCTCGACCCTAGCCAGGTTTCACAATGAGTTGAAAGGCTCGTGCAGTTGACCCAAACTTTATTGCCACATAAAAAGACATCTTTTGGACCAAAGTTATGTAGAACATGAATCAAGTATAACGTTTTGGTTTCCAATGCTAAGCTAGGACATTTTAAAAGTTATTGTTTCACTATTTCCTAGCTCTGCGTTTGGTCTCTAGGGTATAAAATAAGCTTTATTGGGAAATTATTAGGAAACCAGTAAACACATCGTATTGATCGATTGATTTTGCCATCATAATTTATTTTATTTACGAAATCACCAGCCACACTCACATACTTGGGAGGTTCAAGAAAAAAAATGACATCCAACTTTCAGTCATGAGATAAGTTAGTACTGTCTAGGTAGTCCTAGACAGTACTAACTTATCTCATGACTAGTGTAGGCCCATCGTACTCATTACGTATCTACGCAATCCTGCCAAGGACATTTACGTACCACTAGTCCGTCCCTCGCCCACGTGCAACTGAGTAAAGCCATCTGGCTGTTTAGCTGTTTACTCAGTGGTCAAGATAAAGCTGTTGGATTAGCGCCATAAAACTACACAATTACTTGCACTCGCGTAAAAATACTATGTACGTCCATGCCGAAGTGTACGCATATGTACATCTTTATGGACTTCACTTAACAAGGATTAATGTAAGAGCATTTTTATGTGTATTCGATTTTCTTACTTGGCTGGGTTAGATCAGCATTCCTGTTTTTTTTCTTGGTTGGTTCGCAGAGGTGTTAATGCAATTCTATCGACAGCCTTCATATTCATCCGTCTTTCTGGCGATTATCTTGTTGTATTGAGGCTGGCCTCATCGCTCTTTCCTATTTGTATTCTACCTTTTCTTCTAATATAACCGTACTGAATATCAGTACAAAGACTTATTAATAATTAGCTGTTTCCGCGACTTCGTTCGCGTGCATATCGGGAAAAAAAAATTGTCGCTTATAGAAGGTGTAGGTAGCGCTCCATCACTGAAAAGGAAGAGTGTTCCGATTTTGCCTGGCGGGAGGCGCTACTTAGGGTTCTCCAAGAAAGCCCTTTCGAAAGCAGTCACTGCGTCTTCAGGGTTTATAATGTCAATGCGACGAAATGGCACTTGGATTTTTGAGAATAAATAAAAATCGAGGCGCCAGTCGGCACCTGCCGTACTCAATAAAATGTCTGGCGGAGGGTGCCAAAGCGTTATCTTGGAGAAGAAGGATCACGCTTTAAGACCGCAGTTGAAAAATTTAATCAAAAACAGGCAAAAAAACTACATAGGAAATTATCAATATAATATTAATGTGATTTGTATTTTATCTGTATATCCTTTATTGGAAATCCCGAATAAATAGATAAATAATGTCAAAAACTTGTTATTAAAATACTTCTCTGCAAACAATGTTAGAATCTCTAATATCGGCATGTCCCTCGAAAGACCTACGTACCTTGTCCTTGTGAGGAGCTACCCAGTTACTGAGATTCACCTGTGGTAATGGGTGCCATTTTGGATTTTGATTACGAGATTTTGGCACCGGCGCCACACTAGGTAGGTATACTGTTCGTTATTGAGGAGATCCGTGACAATAATGTTTCTTCGCAGTCCATGATCAGTTGACCACTGTAAGGCACTTAACCAGCTACTGTGTTTCATCCTCCGTACGATTAACTATTCGTAAAAATACCCTCTGAAATAAATTGGCTGTGTCTGTTTGACATACGGATGGATAGACGGACATGACGAAATGATAAGTTCCGTTTCTACATGCCAGTTGTTTGCCATGCCATGCATGTTTAGTACCATTGGATCCAACGGACAAATTTGGAACTTCTTCCTTTATAAGTCAGTTGTAAAGATGTCTCAATGAATCTTCAGTTTTTCTTAAAAAGATTCGGTTGAAGAGAACTTGAATGAGATGCGACCTTTAGTAGACCTAGGGTAGAGAGAAATCCAAAACCGAATATCCAAAGTTCCAGTTCCAGGTCTAGATTACAGAACTCCAGAACAGTATCTATTTACCTACGAAATCAATTTAGATTTTTATCCGAATTCCGACAATTTTATTGCAAAATTTTACTTTTACGAATGAGTCTCGCTCTTCTGAGGAAATTCTTAACACCGCGATTCAGAAAATGACAACATTTGCTTAACGCCATCTATCGATTACAGTGGTTAACACGAAACTCGCTACAATAAACTTTCTGAAATCAAACTGAAACCCAATTTGATTTTAAAGAAAGTTGTTATGATTTAATCTATTAATTAATTATCTAACATAGTATACATTTTATCACTCAGAACACCACATCAATTATTATCTTACATCGCCACTTTTTATTTGAAATTCTTTTAGCACCACTAATCAACCACCGATGAGAAGCGAATTTTATAACATTATAATCAATTTCATTACTTTTTGAAATGACATGAGTTGTTTGTTACCTTTATTTCGTGTTAGTATTAACTTAATTTATGGTTATCACATACACTTACATTCGTAAATACATTGCGATGAAACAAAAACTAATAATTACTCCGAGTTGTACACAATAATAACCTTTGAGTGTAAAAGTTAACCATATTGGTGTCGTACTTTTTACGTGATACCTGTACTAACAAATCTCTCACATCCAAACAGACAAACAGACAAAAATTACAATAATGATAGAAATGGCATCTGTTCTGATCTATTGTCTATTATCCTTAAACACCCCAACAATTTTTTTTTAATATTTTCAATTACAGAAACGCCTCGTCTACAGATTTATTATTTATATGTATATCGATGTAACACAACTGACCTCAAACCATCAATAATAGAATTACGTAACGTGTTCAGAACCTGATTGGTAGTGATAGCTCGTTATCCGGCCCCCACATCAGCATTGTGATAGCGGTTATCACTGTAACATATATCGAAACTTGATCTTGAACGCTGAGGGTCAAACGATTTGACACAGTTTATAACACTCGCCAATTTGAGTAATGTCTACAGAAATGTGCTCTTGGATCCTCGGTTCCTTGTGTTATTTTGCCATAGTTGGCTAATATAAGATAACGATGGATTTAATCACACACCATTCTTAATTTTCCAATGATGTGAACAACAATGCCACTCTATTGTTTTTTTATGATGTGGTTGTTTGTATTTTATGTTCAGGATAATCAATGTAACGATTATAATTATATTATTTCCGCGCATAAACTGCATTCAATAATTAGAATTTTAATGATTTCCGTTTGTTTTAATTATAAGAAAAAAACTCACGTCAAAAAAAAATACGTCAAAGGCTTCTTAGCCGCCCTCTAATTATACCTTCTTTTGTCAGACTTAAGTCTCGTGCGACACTGGCGCGACGCCACAGCGCGACACAAAGGCACCGCGTGTTGCGCGACGAGTGGTGCCTTGGTGTCGCGCTGTGGCGTCGTCGCGCCGTTTTGCGGGAGCCTTTAGTCATCCGTTGCGCACCTACGACATCATATTTTTTTTTCTTTAAATGTTTATTAAATACTCTATGGTTATATTGTCGATAACTGTTATGTCACAAGAACTAGTTCATGACAAAAATAAGTTTCGACGTGACGATACGGGTGGCAGTCGCTTAACGTTTTGTATGAATTCAAAAATCATCCCAGATTTTCTTGATGAATATAATAGTAGGTTAATAGTTTTCTGGTGATCCAGATGTCGCGTTCTATTCCTAGGCAAGTTCAATGTTATCGCTCTTGGTTCCTGGGCACCACCTCTTGTATAGTAGGTTGGTGTTGTAGGAGCCTTAAGCATACTGTTGTCAAACTGTGCTCAAAAGCTTGGGAGTTTTTGAGCCAGCAATCAAAAACGTTCTGGAAGTGGCTTGTATTTTATTGATTCCTATGGCCTCGGAGTTTCTATAAACTATAGATTTTACTACTTTATTTTAAGCTTCTAGGAATTAAATCTTTAACATTTTACATCACATAATGTTTTAATCCAAAGTCAACGTTTTTTGTAAGCTTAGCCATCAGTGTTTGTAAAACAAGATGAATCCCATAAGCTAGCAAGTACTACACCTAGGTATTACAGGTCTCCGACGATTAAATCTAGGTCTTACTTTTTCTAACCGGTTCAGCCTAGGTAAAGCCAGTTACGGCACTTAAAAACCAGTTGTTTGTGCTCTTTTACACCTAAATCTAGTACATGGAGAGACTGGGAACATGTGTTACCACGGATTAAAAAATGTATGCAGTCTTCAAATATACACACCTTGTCCTTATAATAGATGTCTTTCAAAGCTATTAAAGTGTCAGAAAGACGGATAATATCACGGCTGTATTCCCCGACGATCTAGGCAGACGTGAGAGTACAGCCACACTTCTTCAGTTAAATCTCACATAATAGGGGCCAAGCCACCTGCAGCCAGACCAACCAAAGAAAAAGCTAATCGAGGACATAAAAATATTATGTAATGATGAATGGTGAATGAATGAATATAATGTGCGTTATGTCGCTGTACGCTGTAACGCTGTAAGTCAGAAACTTCAAGCAAATTGTTGTGCATTCGTTTATCGATATTATTGTGTATCCAATCAATCAACACTGTCTGTCGCAGTCCGCTGCTGGATTATTATTTGATTAAATGTGTTAACTGTGGTGTGTAACTTATTTTTCTTCAGACCATTCGTTAAATAGGCCTAGCATTGCGGCCAGCAGCGGCTTGGATACATAGTCAGATATAATTTGGTCCAAAGTGCTGGCATCATTGCGGCCAGGAGCGGCTTGAATATATAGTCAGACATAATTTGGTCCAAAGTCCTGGCATCATTGCGGCGAGGAGCGGCTTAAATATTTAGTCAGATATAATTTGGTCCAAAGTGCTGGCATCATTGTGGCCAGGAGCGGCTTGGATATATAGTCAGATATAATTTGGTCCAAAGTGCTGGCATCATTGCGGCGAGGAGCGGCTTAAATATTTAGTCAGATATAATTTGGTCCAAAGTGCTGGCATCATTGTGGCCAGGAGCGGCTTGGATATATAGTCAGATATAATTTGGTCCAAAGTGCTGGCATCATTGTGGCCAGGAGCGGCTTGGATATATAGTCAGATATAATTTGGTCCAAAGTCTAGGTATCATCATCAAAGTCCTTCTCTTATGCCAATTCATTTGCAACAAGCCGCTGCAACAAGTCTTCTCTTCTTTACATCTCCATTTGTCGTTTGCTTTCTAGCCTTATGTGTATCTTATCTTAATCAATCTTATATAACCTTATCTTTCACATAGATTTTTTTTTCATCCTATCCATCAGTTCTTTTGTCGTCCTCTTATAAGATTATTTAGTCCAGGTAGTCAAAACTAAAATGTTACGCACGGTAAACAAGTGTTATCGAGTAAATGTATTATGTTTTGATGTTAATTCGCTATCGAGCGGCGATAACCCGCTCATCGGGTGAATCGAGCGCGCCTCGCGATGTGCCCAGTAGCCGGCATGTCGCGGAGCCAACTGTACCACGACGTTAATATTGTCATAATTTGTGCTGCTACGATTCGTCTGTTCTTTGCGAGGATTTGATGGGGGATATGGGTGAGAGTTGTATTGTATTTCCATTCCTCGGAAACGTTCGATGTTGAGCTCCAAACACATTTCATTGAAAGATACGGGCTAAGTTTGTTTCCTTTGTGATATACAGAATCGTGATTTTGGTCGTAAAACAAAATAGCAGAACCCGATATATCCATTTTAAATATCGGATCAATTCTGCTATTTATTTTTACTAACAAGCTCAACAAGGCGACAGCACACGGTCAAGGCTTCAGCCACACTTTTGTCTTTCTTTGTAAATCTTTCAACAATATAATCGCACCCTAACCTTGTAGATAATCCATCGGTTCAGGCTCGTTTCCTATAAAACAAAGTAATAACAGTCCCATAAGAAACGATGATTTACTACCATCTACAAATCACATTCGGCGAAATGCTCGTCGATCATTGCGAGCAAAAAGCGCAGTCGACTGAACAATCGTGGGATCATACCCGCTTACAATCGTATCAAGTTATAACAATAATTAAATACTACCTCTGCCTCGTGCTATTTGCGAATTAACAGATTATTTTATTTTGTACTCATTTGAAGTTTCTGTTGTGTCATGTAGCTTATAACAAAGGATAGATAGCACTCATGTTCTTGCTTATTGACCTGGCCTGATCCCTCATAGGCTCTACTACGTTGATCCATGTTAGAAGAAACAAGCCCTCGTTTCTTGTAAGTAATGAACACTGGCGTGTCTTTTAAGTTTTTAGTAAGGTTGTATTTATTGTAACTTTGACATCTACGTTTTGTTAACTTCTGCATGATTCTAGATGCAAGTTGTTACTTAATATCAAGTCCAGCTAACAAATTTTAAAACCTTTTGTCAAAGGATCGTGGTTTATTCGCGTATTTCATCAGATCAGCCCATATTTATGTACACAAAAAGGGTAAAAAGCACAGGAACCTACTCGGTAATACGATTGAGCTTGTCCTTGAGAGTTATCAGGGTGTGCTGTGTCGTGTTTGTTCAGGTGAACGCGCGCGCGCAGCCGCGAACGCCGCGGTTGGCTAGCCTCTATGTTGTCTTAAACTATGTGACATCATGCTTGTAAATAGCCTCATTATTAGACGTGCATGGAGCGTATATTGTGTCGAGGTACCTCAATTAAATTTGTATGGTCACTCGGTAACTAAAAGTAGTTTATATTCTCGCTGGTTTGGCTTTTATGTTCCGGAAACTTTGTGGAATATAACGGTCTTATAATATAATCCGGCTATATGATGTATCTTCCGGCTTCCATAAGAGATTTTCAGCAGAATCTGAATCAGATATTGGATAGATGATCGTAAAATCTGCCATAGACTTTTATTTGAATTACCAACACTTATGGCAAATAAACTGATTTTATTTGATTAACAATAGTATCTTAAATACGTTGAATGTATATTCCGTTGCGAAGTTCAAACGTTTCCCCAATTAAAATTGTATTGGTAATATCAATTATTTAGACCTGCACCCTAATTGCGTAATACATAATCAATCGGAAACTGAATCGTTTTGAAACAGATTGCTAATACATTGCTTCATGAGTTCGATACAAAAATCTGCACAACAATGTTAATAACGCAATGAATTCAGGAAGAAAATAACTTAAGATTTGAAATCAATATGAAATTTCATAATTTTACATTTAATAATAATAAATGTCATTTAATCGATACTAACAATTATGTTGGTAATAATTTGTATTTGACAAAAGATAGGTATAATATTATTATGTACTATCTTTCAAACTATCATAAAAGACAGATAGCTGTGTCGCTATCATATTTTTTTTCTATAACAGCCAAGAATTTGGCTAAACAACTTGTTTCTTTTGAGCAATGCAATGACATGTTAGATTATTCTGCCAATAATTTGGAACCAATTATTGACATTCACTTTCATTTAAATTAGAAATAAGGACAATAGAGGAACCTCTTGCAAAAATGTAAGGAAAGCAAATTTATCATTTGCTTTCCTTACATCTCAAATGTGTGTGTAAATAAATTAAATAGTATCAACCTGGTGCATCAAAATATTCAAGGGTTTTAAAACAAAGATTTAGAAGTAGAATTATTCCTGAATTGTAACAATATAGATAATCTTTGTATGACAGAACATTAGCTTAAAAGCCACCAGTTTATATTCAATTTTAGTAATCACCAGGTTGGTAGTTCGTTCAGCAGAGTAAATGCTGGCTCATTAATTTTTAGTAAATAACCAGATTAAATTTAAAGACCGTAAGGACATTGTGTGCCTCTCTGTTGAGCGAACAATTGATATAGCCTGTATCGAATTGGAGCAGTTCATTATATTAAGATTGTTTGATTGTTTGCTTTTTAGATAAACAATGACATCTATATATTTACTGTTTAAAGTATAAAATTGTTTTAATTTTTGAGAATGTGAGGACTATGTATTTTTCTTTTTTTCTTTTAACGATGGTCTGGCTGTTTGAGTACTTTACGCGGCCTAACCAAATGTCCTTTCTTTTGTATTGTTCGTCGAATCGTTGAGCTCCTTAGTTCTGACAAATGCATGCACTGACTGGACAGGTCCACTCAAATCCGTGTGGTTCTTTCCTCAAAAGACCATTTCAGACACCAGTTTGAGTAATTTATGCGGCCTACCCAAATGTCCTTTCTTTGGTAATGTTCGTCGAATCGTTTAAGCTCCTTAAGTTCTGTGTTGAGCTGCATGACAACTGACAAATGCGTGCATTGACTGGACAGGTCCACTCATTCTGTGCGGTTCTTTCCTCAAAAGACCATTTCGGATATCAATCCACATGGTCTTCACATGACCTGACCAAAATTATGTCTGGTCTTTAATAGAGACTGTGACCTCTGAGTTTGTTTCGGCCTTTCTTCTCAGAGTAGTCAGATAGGAAACGCCGATCTCATCTAGTTTTTAAAATATGATTGACGTGTAAAAGTGTTTTTACAAACCTATTTACAGAAAATAAATCATTTATCATGAATGTTGTTGAACTGTCAAAATACAACAGATTAGTCGTAATCGTTTACGAAAATGTGTTAATGTGTGTGTGTGTGTGTGTGTGTGTGTGTTTTCTTAACTAACGCAACTCAGAGCTCATCCAATCCTAAATCTCATTGCACTGAATCGCAGTGTGTGCTTCGTGTCTTGCGTCGTTAATATTATGAATAAAACATTTCTCCAAAAGTGGATAAATTAATTGGTGGGCATTTCTCCGAAGCCTGGCACACGAGGAGATGGCTACCGGATGCGATGCCAACAGGGCTGGCACACGCACTCGGCAAAAACTTATCATGGCGATTAATATTAACTCTTTCGTTACTCAAGTTTCGTATGTTACTGTCAAATAAATACAAAAATGTTTACTGCGTCAACACAGAGTTTTTTCACATTTGACTATAGGTTGCTTTTGAGTCGTTTCGAGCAAATAATAGTCACGACTTGCACGACTTACTTGAAGTTGCTCAATGGTAGTATTCTTGTGAAATGTAGATATTTTCCGTAACTTTGGTAGGTTAATCATTCAAGTTTGCTCGCTGATGGTATCCCTGATGCTCGTGAATCGTGTTTCTCCCCATCAATTGACAATTGCGCGGTGAATGGGCCCCCTGCGCGCGCGCATCCCAACAACGCGCGGCACATGTACTGTAGGTATTGCATGTACTTACTGTGTGCTGCTGCAAAAAGCACTGACGTGCCTCTCGGTCGCCTGCGCGCCACTCCGGCCAGACGGGCCACCTAACTGTATCCTGTGGGCTGCGGGTACGCCGCACACAACTTACAGGAGCCCTCAACTTGACGTCAAACATGACAACAGTTAAAATTTTGACAAGCTTCATTTTGCGTTACCTTTTCAAATTTTCCCTTTCTCATTTGAGCAATTTCGTGATCTACGTACCAACCTCATTTTTCCTCCATTAAACCAATTCTGTTCTCATCTATTTATGTAAATTAGTCTCAGATATATGATTTACCAAATTGCTTGGTAAATTAATCAAACGCGCTATTACCGCGGGTAATTTGCCGAAAGTTCGTTCATGGATTGCGTTGCTCTGGCATTAGATAGTGTTTAATGTTTAGTTTATAATTGACTGCATTCCTTGAGATGGCCGCTGCTCGCTGGTGTGCGATAGTTTCGAAACGCGCCGCTAATCTGGACATATCGTGGAAGATTACATGCATTTGTAATCGGGCGGCTTGTATCATTAGCGTGCCGATGATTCCTGGGTTCGAGGTCGTGACAATAGCGCCATAACTAATTCTAACAAACAATGCGGTGACCCAGCCGGCGATCTGATGTTTTGCTCCATTGTAACTAGTAAATGTATTACAAAATATTTATAATGACTTGTTTAGTTGTTTAGGAGCCGTGCGGAGCACAGTGACCGGATGAGCGGACCGCCTCGTCTGTCATTCACGATATTATTAAAAACCAAGGAATTTGTTCCACGTTTTGGTCACGTGAATGCTATTAAGAGGTCCTTGCTCCGATGGTCTGATTCTTGGCCGTAATACTCTTAGTGTCAGTTATCCTTGGCATATTTCACAGTGGAATGTTTGCCATATAAGCATGTTCTAATGAAAATTTCTTCATGTTTACAAACTAGTTTCGTTGAATCTTCATAAAACGCGTTTGACAATGGCTTCTTCGTAAAATTGTTGGAACTGTAGAAACCAAAAAAGCCATTTAGTGGTGATTGTCATTAGGATGGCTGCTGCGTCCGTACATGGCTAACTGATCGGCATTGAGGCAGGCAGTAGGTGCCGCCGCTGGACGGGCCTCATCATAATATTTAGTGTGTCCTCGGTGCCGGCTGCTGGGCTCCGCTGCCGGACGACCTCGCATTATCTCTACCGGGATTACTATGGCTGCTGTTTAGTTTTTGTCCACACGACTG
Organism: Dasypolia templi; assembly: GCA_963555695.1. Taxonomy (NCBI): domain Eukaryota; kingdom Metazoa; phylum Arthropoda; class Insecta; order Lepidoptera; family Noctuidae; genus Dasypolia; species Dasypolia templi. The sequence goes on along the minus strand of OY743137.1, from coordinate 941,986 downwards.
TTAAGGTCGTGGCTCTTTATTAAGCGGTTCAGCTTTTTATTCATTATCTTTCTTTTGTTCAATGCACTGCAGGTACTTTCAAAGCTCGACACGATTTTTAACGAGAACTTATTCAAATTTACATCTGCATAAGTCAAACCCTTAAATGTGCACTTTTAGGAGCATAATAGTGTTAAATCTGGGTCTAATCCCCAGCAGCACAACTAACCGTGCAGAAATGTAGGTACCTACATTAGTTCAGCGCGTCAGATTCCTTAGTTTATTTATTAGAAGCAGGCGATGATAAACATATCCATGATCTGTAATATGAATGGTAGTTATTAAGGCAAATGTGCTCAGAGCCTATATCAGTACCTCATATCGGTTCAATTTATATGAATCGCGACCAGATTTGAAATATCTGATGCAAAGCTGCACCTAGGTGGAAGCCCGTATAGTTTATAAGGTATCCGGTCACATTAAGCTAGTAGCTGGGCGCATTACGTGTCGCGGGCACTTGCCGACGCATAAAATGGTTATTTCAAGTCCCTAGAAGCAAATACGAGGAATAATAAGACTCGCGTGCTCCGTGAGCAGCCCATTCGCGCAAGATTATGAGGCTGACGACCAATCGCCGCGCTTCCCCAACCCCGCGCCCCCGCATCGCTCACCTTCGCCCCGCGCCCCGCACCTCCGGTCAGCTGGTCCGTAATCGACGCATATTCAAAACTTATACGAGTGATAACCATATTGCGTGGTGAGTTGGTGACCGACCGCACGACACGGTGAGAGAAATTTCTACTTCTTTTATTGCATTCTGACTTGAGGATATCGTCCACGCTGTGCCCAGGACTTCTACTGATGATGATAACAGCTACGGCTCGAGAAGAGCAGCATGTGGGCGAACGTGACACGTTGGACGAATACGTCTGTTATCATCTTTGATTCTCTTCAAGGTGGGGAAAGCATTAGAACTCCATCCCATGTTTTGTGGAACTACAATATTATTGAGTGTGTTACCGTGACGTAGGCAGTGCTCCGTGCGCCGCCTGCTCAGCAGGTTTATAGCCTCCTTATCTGAAGTGTTCTTACAGCTGTAGCGCACACATCACGGAACCGTACACTGGGCTCTTATGTGGCCGCTGTTAGGAGCTAATCAGCTGTTGATATAAGCGAACGCTAACCACTCACGTCCACGGTGCACTTATAGGTCATCTGGGATAGCCGAGAGCTATCGCCCACAGTGTACCCTAGTTATAGGTATGTGTAACAAAGCAGTTTTTAATGTCAGTTAACATCCTATTTAGTTACGATGATGAGAACTTTACGTAACTCTTTTTGTGGTTGGTTATATCATTACAAAAGTGTGCTAGTGTTGGCTACTGTTTACAGATGTGGTCGCCTAATATTGGTGCAGGATGCTCATAGTATAACAGGTTTGTTTTTTGTTGGTGATAGCTTATACATAAATCAGGTTTTTTCTTAAGTCAGCTATATGTCAGATTTTTTGATGGTTGTTTTTGTGAAGGCAATTATAGTCGTGATCACTGACTGAATCTTTATGAAAGTATCAAGTAGAAGGGGTTCCCAGCTTTTCTTGGAAACTCCTTTTAGTAATCACTGTAATCAGTGTTCCAATTCATTGTAGTCTTGCAACAAACACTTTGTTTTTGATAGTGTTACATCTCTACAAGTTGGTCCACAAAAGCTTATCATTTTTCTTTAATGAACCGCGGAAGTATCGTACAGTTAAGTGTGGCCCTTTCGCGTAGTTACGAGATACTGCCGATACAGATAGTGCAAGATATTGCGCAACTTTACATTGCCATCAACTTGATGATCTCTGCTCTTTTGATATGTGGCCGTAATAAGAGCCTCGCAACTTCCAACGTTACGGCTGCGATAGTTAATTCCAGATAAGATAATTTCGTTACGCGGAGAAGGGAAGTCAGTAGTAATGATAGTAGTTTGTTACTTTCCTTGTGCCAATGTGATTTTGCTCGAACAAAAACCAGCATACAGTCAGCATGGCTGTAATACGTGATTTCCGTCAAAATATGTTAGCGAGTAAACTCAAATATACAAAATCGGAAAAAATCAGAGCTCTATGGAAAACTTCTTCACAAAACAAAAGGTCTGTCCAACTAAAAAACCTGTTGATGAGGAAATTCTCTACTCTTCTAACGATTCAGATGAATAGCAATTAAGACTGTCACTCCAGAACAATGTCGAAGTCAAAGCATTTATTTCAAATAGGCCCATAAAAAGGCACTTTTGAACGTCAAAATTTACATTAAAAATAGAACTGATTCTAGGCGCCACTTCTAAAAAGTAGTTTCGTATGGAGAAGAAGTGGCAAGAAACTCCACCGTTACTCTTATAAAATGTTTTACAATATTTTGCAAACATTAATTATATTTCTACATGTGAAGACGATGCACCAAGAATAAAAATACTATACCACAATTGGAAAAAAGAATTAAAAATAAAGCAAAGGCAGATAAATTAATCATGTGATAGGTACATTGTGCTGACATATTTATAAACATTATAAAAATATATGATTTTCCTAAAATATTAACTAGGAATAAGTCAGTGTGTGAGTAAAGTAAAAATAACAAATTATACAATACAATAAGCAACGAGTATGATTTTGTCTAGCCTCTAGATTGTCCTATGGAGCAGAAGCCGATAAGAATGCTTGGAAAAATGCTGGTCAGCATGTTTCCAAGCATTCTTATCTAGGATATAATCCTCTTGTAATGTGCTTGTTTACAAAGTGTTTTTTTTTCAACATGAGTTTTAAACTTTCTTTAATTTAATTGCAATATTTCACAAGGTATTTTGTTGTAACATTTATCACAGTACCCCATAAAAGATGTATGTACTTTAGATAGTCTGAAAAATGGTTGATCTATTTTATTTTTATTTCTAGTGTTAATATTATGTCTATCACTTATTTTATTAAATAGATGCAGATTTTTTCTAACTTACATTATATTTTCATAAATAAACTGGCAAGGTACATTTATTATATTGATCTTCTTAAATAGTTCCCTAAGAGATTCGCGGCGACGTAGATTGTAAATGGCTCTGACAGCTCTCTTTTGCAAAATAAAAATGGAGTCAATGTCAGCAGCCCGACCCCACAGTAAAATGCCGTATGACATAATGCTGTGGAAGTAGCTAAAATAAACCAAACGCGCGGTTTCTACGTCTGTTAACTGTCTTATCTTTCTAACACCATACGCGGCCGAGCTTAGTCGCCCCGCGAGAGATGTTTTCAAACTCAAACTCAAAGCATTTATTTCAAATAAACCAATTACAGGCACTTTTGAATTGTCAAGGTAGGTCGGTCAGAAAAATGAAGCTAGTTGCCCATTCCAAAGCGTAGTAGGTACCTATGGAGAAGAACGGGCAAGAAACTCCACGGACACTCTTTTAAATCAAATTATGTTTAGAATAGATTGGTTACATCATTCATGTTGAAATTATGCATGTGAGAACGATGCAGAACGTTAAAAGCGTCCGTTATTTAAATATGAAAACAATTCGAAAATAAAATTTTATTAAAATACGCCGTGGCAGCTAAGAGATGACTAGTCTCAACTGACGGCGCCCGTTCACGAACATGACGCATGGATTAGCACCATTCAACTCAACCATTTTGAAGGGAGCTAAATGATCCAACATGATGTTATATGCGGTCCCCATTGTAACTTCTCGTCCAGCGTGATTCCTAGGAAAACCGTCTGATTACTAAATTCCAGTTTTTCTCCGTTCAATATGATGTCACTTTCGCTACTTCTAACATTAGGTAATTTAAATCGAAGGCATTTGGTTTTTTTCTCATTTAGTACCAAATTATTTACCGTAAACCAATCTTGGACCTGAAGAATAGAGTTATTCACGACGTCAAGATTTTGTGACCTTCGGTCTATTTTAAAGATCAATGAAGTGTTATCTGCAAATAACACCATCTTCGGTGGATTTTGAATTAACTGGGGTAAATCATTAATTTAAACTAAAAAGAGGAATGGACCCAATATCGAACCTTGAGGAACGCCCATTGACATTTCAGACCCTAATGAGTTTGTGCCGTTTATTTGTACTTTAACCTTTCTATCTTTCAAGTATGATCTTAGCAAATCAAGAGCTTCATTCCGAATCCCATAGTGCTCCAGTTTCAGCAGAAGTGTCTCATGGTTTACGCAATCGAACGCCTTAGAGAGGTCGCAAAAGATTCCAATGGCACCTTGTGATTGCTCCCAAGCGTTAAAAATGTTCTTTATTAGGGTGACACCAGCGTCAGTGGTACAACGTCCTTTAGTGAAACCGTACTGATGTTCATGCAAGATGGAGTTTTTATTAAAGTGACGTAACATTTGATTGAGCATCAACTAAATTAAATTCAATATTACGCTGTTTTTTCCTACCTGTTTCATTATTTATTATTTGCTAGGCAGTTTTTATTTTCTCATCAGCTGATTTTATTTTATTGCTAATATAAAGAGCTTCAGCTATTTTGCACACACTTTTAATTAATTTTGAATATCTTGCAACAGACTGATGAAAGCTTGTATGAGTCACATGTTGCTTTAGGCCATATAGTTCAAATAGATTTTCTGTACTTTTACGAATGCCAGGAGTAGCCCAATCACTAAATAAAAAGTTTGTATTAATACTTTTAGTCTTTAGTGGAAAAGTGTTATTAAATTGCGTGTTTAATAGTCAAAAGAACTCGGCGTAGAACTCATTTGGGTCACCCATATTATTAAAACTTCGTTTACATAATTGACTGAAAACATTTGAATGAAAACACTGCACCCTCTAAAATAAAAAATAAACCGAATACTTTAACGAAAAACACGAAACCTAAAAACCCTCCCCCAGAACGGCTCGTCACCGCGGGGGCTGTAGTCGACCACCCTCCAAACCGAAAGAAATACTATTTGTACATTCAATCTCAGATCATTAGCAAATGAAGCAAGAGTAGTTGAATTGGAATACGCGAAATCGCAAATTAATTGGGACATTATCGGCATAGCTGAAGTGAGAAGGCAAGGCTATAAAATTGAAGACAGGGGGACATATCTTCTTTACTACTATGGGGAAAAGAAAGGAGAGAAAGGTGTTGGATTTGTAGTAAAAAAACAATACAATACAGAAGTACAAGATTTCATCGCGATATCCGAGATAGTTGCGGTATTACAAGTAGGTATACATGGGAAGAAATTCTCTATAATCCAAGCATATGCACCTACTAAAAGAGCCACTAAAGAAGAAATAGAAAACTTTTACGCCGACCTTGATAAAGCTGTGAATGGCTGCACAAAAAATGTAATATTTTTGGGAGACATGAACGCAAAAATAGGATTCCCCAAAGAAAATAAACAATTAGTAATGGGAAGATACTACGGAAAAAGGAACGGTAGAGGAGAAATTTTTATAAAATTCTGCCTTCAATACAACCTCAAAACTAATACAATTTATAAAAAATCTAATAAGCTTCGGTGGACTTGGAGAACACCTGATGGGAAATCGAAGAACGAAATTGACTATATAGCTATCAATGTCACAAAAAATATACAAAACGTAAATGTGTTGTGCAAAGTACAACACCCCAGTGACCATAGAATGATTAGAATTACATTAAACGTAGAGGAAAACAAAACATCCCGAGCTTACTGCCGAAGCAAACCCTATACAGAAAATGAAATTGCAAATGAAATCCTTGCCCGACAACGAAAACAACACCGTGCACCAATTCAACAAGAAAATAGAGACATTTTTATTAAAAGAAATGGTAACTCTAAAAAACGAAAAACACATATTAAAAAACAAGGAAAATAAACTAGGCAAGAAAAGAAAAGTCTGAGTAAACTATATACAACAATACATAAAAAAATAAAACACAACATTAAAAAGAGGAGACTCGATACAATTAGCAAATTTATAGAAGAAACAGGCGGAATAAAAAAGCTTATAAAAAGTTAGAAACTGCCAGAACACAACTACAGAAATCCTCAGGAACCACCGTCACACACAGGAAAGACCTAATGGCGATAGCTACACAATGCTACCAGAACCTCACAAGTGCAAATAGAAATCAAGAGACACCAATGTCTGAAATTTATAAACCAGCCCATGAAGCAGTACCACCTTTTCTAGAAAGTGAGATAGAGATATCTATAGTAAAGCTAAAAGCAGGAAAGAGCCCAGGGCCTGACGGAGTGACGAACGAAATGATAAAAGCTGCGAAAGAGAAAACAATAAAACCTCTCACCAATCTTTTTAACTGCATTTTAATAACAAATGAACTACCAGAAACATGGACATGCTCGGAAATAGCTTAACTTTATAAAAAGGGAGACCCCAAACTGATATCTAATTACAGACCTATCAGCCTTATATCCTGCCTATATAAAGTATTTGCATCGACCCTACTTAGACGTGTAATAACGAAGATTGACTAGAACCAGCCTATAGAGCAAGTGGGATTCATGAAAAATTTCTCTACCAATGACCACATACACACACTGAAAATTATAATCGAACGCTTTATGGAATATGACCTCCCCTTATATGTTGCTTTTATAGATTACTCGAAAGCTTTCGATTTAATTTCACATGACTCCATATGGCGGGCTTTAAACCAGCAAGGACTAGACGACGACTACATAGAGCTTATCAAAGTTATTTACTTGAGAAGCACAACAAGAGTACGACTATACTCAAGAGGACCAACATTTCAAGTCGAGAGGGGTGTCAAGCAAGGCGATCCGCTCTCCCCAAAGCTTTTCATCGCAGTCCTAGAATTCATATTCCGGAATCTCGATTGGAGTGATTTGGGAATAAACATCAATGGCAAGTACCTCTCACACCTCAGGTTTGCGGATGACATAGTACTGATGTCGTAAGACCCATACAAACTATCCCACATGATAGAGTCCCTTAGTCATCACAGCGAGACAGTTGGGCCACAAATAAACTGGGAAAAAAAACAAAAATTATGACTAACCGTGAAGAAATACCAATATCCATACAGGATAAACCTATAGAATATATCGAAAACTATGTATACCTTGGACATCTTATTTCAATGAAATCATGTACAGAAAAAGAAATAGGTCGCAGAGTGAAGAATACGTGGAACAAATACTGGGCTATGAAGGAAATTTTCAAGGGGTAGGACTGAAAACGAAAGCAATGAACATCTGCCTTACGCGGCCGGTTCTTACCTACGCATGCCAGACCTGGTCTCTAAAAAAATCACATCTAAATAAAATAAGAACCTGTCAAAGAGGAATAGAACGGATTTACATGAACATCAAACTGAAAGACAGAGTCAAAAGTTCACTGATAAGAAAAAGAACAAAGGCGAGAGATGCGGTCAAACAGGTCCTGACACTAAAATGGAAATGGTCAGGTCATTTCCAGAGAGCTATGGATGAAAGATTGTGACCATCTGTGTCATATCGTGGAAAAATCACAAATTGGTATGCAGTATACAAAAAAAGAAGGAAGGGTAGACCGTTAACAAAATGGAGTGACGAAATTGTACAAATAGCCGGAAACTTATGGCCCCCAGACGGGCAAAGGATAGTGCCACCTGGAACGGTTTGGAGGAGGCTTTCACCGCAAAAGGCGGCCCTTACACCTAACAATACTAACCTTATCTAAGTACAAAACTAAGATTACTAACAAATAAATAAATAAGCATACAACACAAAATAGAACATAAGAACCACCTACATGTAAGGGATAAAAATAAAGCTAATAAATAAATAAATGTTAGCGAGGTTGTTATTAGTGTAAGTTATGTCACGGCGCCGGTCGGAGCGGTCTCGGGGGCCTGTTTTTACACGAATATCGTTTTTTACGAGACGTTGGTCATGAGCACGCCGGGCGCGCCGCGGTGCTGCCGCTTTCAGTAATGAGCAACCCTACGCCTCCGCCCGACGACCACTCGATGGGGTTTTAAATGTAATTTTTTAAGTGGCGGAACCATAACATTTGAAACCTGTTTAAATTTATCAGCGCAAATGTTGTTTGGTCCGTTCGCTGGTAACCGAGGAGCGAGGACAGTAACAACGTGCACGACTTTACTCGCGCAGCTTTATCCGAGAGCTTACTCGAAACTGTGGTTTAAAGTACAAGCGAACAATAAAATGATTTATTTCCTTATAAATTGATTAGAAACTTGTTTCTGCAGCGTTCCTGTAAAGTAATTATAATGCTATTCAGTGATGATTGAGTCACATGGGAGAAGGCTGTGCTCGTGTCACTTGTGCTTGTCATTATGTAACCTTATAATGGTCACATAACGAGAGACTACACAGTTGTGGTAGGTCGCGTCTCGGGACGTTATCTATCAACGATGAAGTCGTACGTGACGCCTCCATGCTTTACTATCATTAGGTACTCGAGCTGTGAGTGTGACATACCGCACATAATCCGCACTGCTATTCTAAGCGCACCTGGCAATCAGCGTAATGTCAGGGTAAATCCGACTTCGTTTGACCATCACTGCTCAGGATGATAGTGAGTTCAATGTAAATTGACTTGCGTTGTACTTGCGTGACAGTACTGTCAGTCACAACTCACAACAATACACTGACATCATAATTTTGCAAGTAATCTAGTCTCGACAGTTATCTAGTAAGCTAGTTTATACATGCATTTCATGAGGCATCGATCGAGCAGGCCGTTGGACAAGCATGCGATCAGGAGGCAACGTCCTCAAATAGCCGCTGCTCTTATGCATAGTTCAGTGGAGAACCCTACGTAGTGACGTCTAGTTGTGTTCCTTTTCCGTGTGCTATTATGACGGGAATACATAAACCTTGTGAGATGACTGGCTGTTTTAAGGAGCTGTACCGCAGTCGGTACCTGCGTACCTGATTGCAGAATTTGTCCTCTGCCATTACTAGGTCATAGTTAAAAGCTTTTGTTATGCTTCCTGCGGCACCTGATAACACCCATGAGTAATAACGGACCTATGTATAGTCTTATCTAATTTCTCTTCTTCAACTTGCCCCCCGATGCTGAAAAGACCATTCCATTCTTTGTCAAGCTGGCCTCCGTAATCCATGTTTTTCGTACATTTCAACAATATGAACTCCCCAGATGTGTCAACGAGACACATTATAAATGGTCAGGTTTTATCGCTTGTTTCAGCCACTGCTCACCTACATACCGATATTGGGCGCGATGGACTTGATTTGCCGATTTACTCACTGATCGTAAGTTCGCGACCAACACCTGATAATCGTCATTAGTCAAATTAATGTCAAAATCAATGTCTGTAACAAATAAAAAAACAAGAATGTGTTACAGAGTCTTTTGGACAGTTATCCGTTTCACTGTTATGAACATCTTCGAACACGGATTCCTATTCAAATGTAAAATATTTTTGTACGCATGCCAAATCTCCTTACAATTCTTCTTTCTCGTATAATTGAGATAAATTGTTTTTGTAACCGTCACCTCATTTTATCAATAGCTGAGTGTAATTAACACATTTTATTGTGAGCAAACCATTTGTTTTTACTATTATCCCAGTTTCGTCGAAGGAATGTTTATTCTTCAATAGGAGGTGTTCAATAGAAGTGAAGGTAGTTCGTTATACAATAAACCTGTCAGCTGTAACTCGGTACAGAAAGTGCCACGATTGCAACAAAATTAGAAACTTCTAGAACTAATAGAGAATAACACAACACAGAATTATACCTAGTCAACGAATTTCAGATCATTAATTTCTAAAATAGAATGCTAAAAACATGCCAAAAGTCATTTTGAGCTATCAAACAGAATTTTTAGGCACAGAGTGAGTTTCTCAACAAACTCACATAATAGTTTCGCGATTAGCATGGTGTTGGCTCCTTGTATGTGTGGTGGGAGGGATCTATGTGCAGAGCGGTGCACGAGCGGCGGCGGCGGGAGCTGCTCAGTAGTGTAGGTACTGCGCGGCCGTTCAACTCTGAACCGAAACGGGGTCGAGGAGGTTACCGCGACGCACGCCGCCGTGCACCCGCACAGAAACGCAACTGCGAATGGCCCACCAGATCACTGAATATGCGGGAGCTTGTCTATTGGCCTCGACTCCTTGAAAGTCCAGCCTTTATTCGTGTAACCTCCAGGGTTTTAGTCCACCAGCGTTCTTCTTCAGTATCTTGAAATCCAGTTGGATATTTTGTTTAATGCTCCTCTTCGGCGTGTTCGAGCTACTGCTCCAAGACAATTTTCTAAAATAATGATATTTAATTGACACTGCACGAGCCAGTTTTGGATGTTTTTTTGCACATTCTTGTTTACATTACTGTAAAAGTTCGCGTGGAGTGTTAGTATACGTGATGTACGAAACACAGTTAACTCACTGTGTTCAGTTGCCTGTGGCGCTGTCGATGTCGCCCCGCCCCGACCGATACGTTGCGGGCAAGAAAAACACGCACTCTTATTATAAGATACATCTCGTTTAATATAAACTCTAATAATTTTAGAGGAGTGAAAAACTAGAAACCGTAACAATTTTTTCTTGGAAAATGGTGCAAAATATGGTGGCACTTGTTACTCTTACAGTTTGCCGAAAGTTGTCAATCAACCTGTTACTACTGCGTAGATAGTCTGCAAAGAATACTAAATTACTAAGCGTTGTCTGCGAATTAGTTCTCATCACATTTTTGACCTGTCCAAAAGGCTGACATTTCAACAACAAAAAACTTTTCATATGAAGCACCTACAAAGAGGAACATGTTTCTTCAAAACTCATATTATGTCCAAGTTGCAGGTAGTTTCAACTCTAAATAAATCCTTACTACTTATTTAGGAAGAACATTTTATTTTCAGTACCACCTGGTGCTGAAGAGAATTAGCTTTTACTGAAACGAATTGCTCAGTGTCGCCCGCTCCGGGGTGTTCGTGATTAGGAGAACACGTTTGTGGCTCAGCTAGACGTTTTCCGAGCCAAAGGTGAACGTCCAGTCAAATGGCCCACTAGTCTGACTGAGTTCGAGTGACGTCCACAAATGTTAAACAACTCCCCACTATTATGCAGATGCAGGACCATTGACAGTAATTATATTGTTTAAATGCGTTATTGTCGTATTCTTCTGAGGCTTTAATTATTGGTAATTGCCGTTAATCTTCGTTTAGGTAGCATATCGAGACTTTAACTAGATTATATTTAGAGCAAAGCGCGATCACGTAATCATTACCTAAGAATTTTTACTGAAAATAGTACCTTATAATTCAAGTTGATAAATATCCCCAGGTTTAGTCTGCGTCAGCTTTGCACATTAAAGGGTAATTAATTGTTAAGCATATAAATTCCTAAAAGCTTTAATGTTTTAATGTGCATTTCTCATCGGCATCTTTTCCTCGTACTTCGTAAGTTTTCAACAAAATATTATGTTCGTTGATCGCATTAACATCTCCAGCGCTATCAAACACCAAGCCGACAGCCTCACAACGGAGCGGTACATTAGCAGCGCCATTTCGGGCTAATCGTTCAACACAAATGCATCTAAGTTCATTAAATTACAATGAATTAGCGAAAGGAGTACGAAATCGCGAGGTCGTCGGCCGGCCGCCGCCGCCGCTCGCGTGCAAGTAGGTCGCAAGCGAAGCCGCGGGACGACACATGCCACAGTTGTTCATTATTTTCATCATATATTGACCCAATGCAGTGCAAAGACATCGACAACTTATTCATTCTGTGACAGGCAACTCCCTTTCCCTTGTTAAAGAACACGAAAATCCGTTGTTGGAAGCATTGTTTTGTAGACCAAAATTCGTTCAAATATTTTGCCATGTTAAAAAGGTAAGATGATATTCTGCTAGCCGGCTGGCTTTCCTCACATCTCATCAGCAGATCCGTTTTCTCTTTTAGCATGTGCTGTATGGAAGCATTGACACATAGCACCTTCCATTAACTACATTTACAGTGACATGTATATCCAAGTTATGCGTCCCCAAAGTATCGTAGCATCACTTAACTAATTGAGGAACATCATGATGTAATAGTAACATAATATCAGTAAAATCGCTCTCTGATAAATAAACTGTGAGGTAACTCCAGATAAAGAAGTCAATCTTCTCCAATCTTTCTACACTTAAAGCAAAAAACTTAAAGGCCATTGAAAATGCCACATGAATCTCGATCGTATCTTGAATTTACTGTTTCCTCAAAATATTGAAATGAAGAAGATTGCAACAGATAAGATTCATTTGGACACTTGTAAAAGCTTTTAGAATGTTTACGGTAATGAATGGTGCGAATTGCTAATAGTTAAAATGGAATGGCTGGAGGACGCGCGGTGCGTGTCGTGAACAGGCCGCGAAGGCCGGCTGCGCGTCTGCTCTACAATCCCCGCATGCGACCAATCGCACCAAACTGTCATCATTACTTTGAGGATTACCCTTCAAAACATTTCTCGTCTCAACGTTTACAAACCCGTATCAGTTTCCTGTAGTTCTCCTGAATCGAATACCAGTGGGCCCAATAGGTGTAAAGTAACAGACACACAATGAAAATGATGGCAACATGAGAACAGAAGTCGCGCTGTGGCGCGAAGTCGCATCATTCCGTCACATTGTACACTTTGCTTTAACGTTAAATCGATTCCATCATAATAATTGCGTGTTGCAACATTTACCTGATCGAGGAAACAGGCACACCCGACTCACGAAGGCGCTATTCATAATGTGTGTCACGATAAATAATACCTGCTAATATTAAAGATAGTCTAAAAAGTGTCACTATCTGTGAAAATCTGATAAATTTAGATTAGTTTCAAGTGTAGTGGAATTTTCCTGATAGGAATGATTACTTGTGAATGGTGAATGGAATGTGGATTTGCATAATATCAATATCAATAGGTACAAGTTGAGGAAAAAAACTTATACTGTAGAGTTGTTCATTAAGGTGCTGAAAATTGATGGCTGTGTCGTTTGACACTTTACAGAAACTTGCTATGTCTTTTACAAAATGTCAGGGAAATGCGAGTGCGTTTGTAGCGCAGGAACAGTTAGAAGCGCGGCGGCGCGCCGGCGTGCGCCTGCGACGCTCGCGTGTTTGCCGACGGCGACGGTTATCTCCGCGCGGACATTGTATGCAGTATAACAAATTTTTCACTTACAATTCTGTGCCATTATGTTTCATTATAATTAAAGGAGCAGCCATTGTAAAAGTTCCCATTCTCACAGAGAAAAAATAAAAACATTGTATTAAAACTTTTGTTGTTCTAGATTCAATTATTGCACAGTGAAATAGTAGTTCTGTACCGGTTGTTGGTTATTTATAGAAGTTAGTAATTAATTCAAGTTGGAAATGATTTGGCTGAATGGGGCTCGCTTGCCGGACCGCGACAAGGGCTTGGCAGGCCGCCGTATGCTGCGTTCGGTCTATTCACGGAATAACAATATGAACACAGAATAATCACTGCCAAGTCTGTGGGTCATATGGCAAAGCAGATGAATTTCAATGTGGATTGCTCATTACATCCAGGTTTTCCCTATAAGTTCCCCAAACAGGTTTAGGTAAATATTATAATTATTACCTAGCCCAGTACAAAACTAGAAATAATCGCTTTACAACTAATTTGAAATGTTATTTATATAAAACTGTATGTGGAAGCAGCATGAATGGGAGCACATGTGTGTAAATAGAGCGCGATGTTCTGGTCAGTTGTGGTCGATTGTAACGTTTGTGTTATTTGTTGTTTCAGGTGATTTCTGCACTGACGTCATCATGAAGTGGAACGACGTCACGGATATCAGTGAGTTGATTCATTATCTTTGTAAACAAAGAAACACACTATTTTTGAAAGCGAACACGTCCAATCAGTGACAAAATGGCCACTATCATTTAATGGCCTGAAGTACATCTCCACCTTCTGATAAGTTCCGCTTACCTTATCTGGTAGACAATTGTATACACATACTATTTCATTATTAACATTAGAACAATTGTCTATATATTTATAGATTGTCTATTTTACCGCTAATGACGCAGTCAATATGTGCACATTACTAGTGATTTAGTTCTACCACAACTTGTAATGTTTATTTACCTAAACCATAGGGAAGTGTTTTCCACTAATACGAACAAGGCAAATATTATGCTAATTATTGTTCAACTCGAAAGAAAAACTCAAAAGCATTTATTTCAAGTATACCAATTACAGGCACTTTTTAATTGTCAAGGGGTCGGTCAGTCAGAAAGATGAAGCTAGTTGCCTATTTTAAGTTCCTATGGAGAAGAACTGTCAAGAAACTCATTTATCGGTTTCGGTTACTTTTCATAAAACTTGCCACTTTAATTTAACAATTGGACTTTTAAACAGAAAATGTGACCTTTCCTGATGACAAACACGTGGTACGGCACCAGCAAGTTAAAAGTGTTGATGTGGGCGCAGAGTACGTCCACTCGTACCGCTGCGCGCCCACGCCGCGCGCCGTACGCATGCGCCGGCCGGCACCTCCACTCTCGTACTACGCATAGTACGGCCGCGCCCGACCGACACAACAATCCCATTTTATTTATGTATCTACCGTCACCGACTTATTTACAATGATTTCCAAACGTCATTAACCATAACAATCATCGTAGTGACTGATCGACCGACCATTACGGAAGTTTACTAGAGTCTTCTATGCGGAGTAACAAAGACATTCTAATGGCAGGGGAACAATTAGTGACACACAAACCCACATTCAATTAAATCTCTTACGGAGAACGCTGGTTACGCAACAGCGCCTTATACTTTTGTCTACTTTGGACTACGTTGGTGTAATAGTGTCCACGTCTATGCTAACCGTTTGCATCAATAATAATGGAGACATTACTAAGCTGATTGGGAATGCAATTGTGGAGAGCGTCGTCGTGCACTTTCGGGCCCAACTCCTCTGGGGCTGCAGTAATCTTATTTCAATCGAGTGGACGCCAGCTAATAACCTAACAGGAGGGGCTACCTGTTGTCACATTCAATAGTCCAGACGCGCTCAGCCCGGCTTATACATTTATTTATACTCCTACTGGAACGCCATAAAGCACTTACACCAAACGAGAAAAAAAAGCTTTGTGTGCTGCTTTTCATCCATCCTCATTAAAAGTAGTGATTGTGACATAGTATTGAAACAAGAGAAACTAGAATTCGTTGATAAAAGGGTTTTATTGGGGATCACGCTCCAATCAAGGCTGCAATGGGGTCCCCATTTAACATCTCTTGCAGGACGGCTAAGTTCACCAGCATATGCTGTAAGAAAAATCAGTCGGTTTACTGTAGGTACCGCGAGGCTAGTCTATTTCAGTTACTTTCATAGTATCATGTCTTATGGTACCTATCTTATTATGGGGACGCACTGCAGACATCGAGTCTATTTTTATTCTGCAAAAAAGAGCCATCAGAGCAATATATGGCCTCCGCAGGCGCGATTCTTTAAGGGAACTGTTTAAAGATATTAACATCATGACCGTACCTTGTCAATATATATATGAAAACATCATGTAAGTAAGGAAAAACTTAAATCTTTTCAGTAAAAGTGAGGTTCAAGGGACCAATTGGTTCAACCGGGTTTCAGGCTGGCTAAAGTAGATTCATCCTTCATGGGGTACTGTTTAAAATGTTATAATAAAATACCTCCCCACGTACCTACTCCAACTGAAACGTCATTCAACGCCGGCTGTCGCTGAAAACCAGCGCTGGGGCTCTGTCTCGCATAGGGTTGTAGCATTAAGCTGAGCGATGGCCGTTTTGCGTGGATGTGACGCATATTTTCCCCCGATTTGTTCTCTTTGGTGTTTTTGTTCGATCACTGCGTCATGTTTACCGTAAATAAACGTTATTTTCTTTCTTTCTTTCTAAAACTTGTATCAAACGCACACTCTGCAGCCATGCATATTATAAGTTAGGGGATTACATCTCTGACAAAAATGCTTGGCTCAACGCTGGATCTGCTCCACAAGGGCGCATAAACTAATTGATTAGCATTCGAAAATATTGTAGGAGCTCCGGAAGTAAAAACTATCTTTGCACTGTATAAATTCAATATTTTAATATTGTATAATTGCAAAGCACACGTGTGAGCACTATGTACCTACAATAAAGCTACCCTATACTGGGCAAGTCTGTCATTGCCTTGAATGTGCCCTGGCGCCTGAGAGTATGTCACGCTCACTCAAATGTCTCGCTGGTGGTGGCGTGTGTGTTGGATCATTAAGTTCCCTTCAAAATGGTTGAGCTGAATGGTGCTGATCCATACGTCATGTTCGTGAACGGGCGCTGTCAGTGGGGACTGGTCATCTCTTGGCTGCCACGGCTTTTTTATATTTTAAATTCTGATTTTTTGTATTTTTTTTGTTTTGTATGTTTTTCATTACGGACGCCTTTAACGTGCACGTCTTTCTACATCGTTCTCACATTTATAATTTCAACAAGACTGATGTAACAAATTTTCTGTAAACAATATTATTTAAAAGAGTATCCATGGAGTTTCTTGCCCGTTCTTCTCCATAGGTACCTATTTCGCTTTGGAATGGGCAACTAGCTTCATATTTCTGACTGACCGACACCTTGATAATTCAAAAGTGCCTGTAATTGGTTCATTTGAAATACATGCGTTGAGTTTGATCCTGTGCGCGGTGGACATCGAACGGGCGGCGATGAAACACGCACGCTCACACAGCGTCAAGACACTACTCCATAGTTCCGTTACTCCATCCATGTGGCGCACATTCTTTGCAATTTTTTATTCTTTTTTTATATATATGAATAAACTTGAATTGAATAAACGGAAAATGTTGATGTGTCGTCCTGCCTGACAGACTTAGTGAGGACGCCGGGCTAACTTAACGTCCTAGATCCCCTACGAATGCGATCAGCGATGACGTAACGTGATGCGATGTAAGTAATAATATCAAATAGTTTCGCATATTCTACGTTACTTGTGTATAGTTTTCTCTATGCGTTTGAGGAGCATTTCTTTTCGAATCTCTCTTTTATTGGATTCAACTTTCGCATTTTCGTAGCTCGATGGGCGTTTGGGCATATATAGAAACGCGATCAGTCAGTGCAATTTAGGGAGTTTGATTCGAGCTGTGTCTGAATATAGTAGCGTTGGGTCTCCTAACGCGATCCTGTAGTTTGGCAGGCCGCGCAGGAAGACGCTGAGCGCGCGGCCGCCATTCATACGGAAATAACTAGGTTTGGCACTTACCATGCTGCCAGATAGGAACACTCATGAAAGTGTTAATCGTTTTCTATAAAGTGTTTTTGGTAAAAAGGGACAGGCAAGTTGATGAGAGGTGCTAATTTACTGACAATGTTTTTTTCTACTTAGCGGCCTTCAGCTTTGGTTGAGTATTTGAAATTCTCCATTTTTCAAGACCTTATGAATTCCCCACTGAAACAAAATTTCATTTCTCCTAAAACCAAGTCTTTCTTTTCTAGCAATTATATTTTCCATATAATTCTGTGAATTTAGTCCATAGATCTAGCTCGTGAACGTAAGAGAATATCATGATATCTGGTCTTGAATTTGATGCAGTGCTACCAAATATAGAATGACATCAGAATGATTTGGATGCCACTACTGGTTAGCCAAGGAAATCCGAAACACTATTTGTTTTAAAAGCTTCCAACCGCTTTGATTTGTACTTTTTTGGTTTATATTCCTTTTTCGCATGGACGTGAAGGTCTTAACCCTCTCATCTCATCGCAACTCATATTAACACTATAATAAAGATAAAGAGAGTACTGTTAAACATTTCTTGCTCTGACACTGATTAATTCACACTTCAACATTCCCACGTTTTGGGTTCTAGAACTGCGCTCGCATCGCATGGTGGAAGCTTTCGGGACTAATCGCGTGTGTAATGCACACTCAGCGGCTTGCGGTCGCACCGCGTCTTGCGGTGTGCGAAGCGCGATATCGCACAAGCTTCACTGCACACGATCGACCACCAAATGGCTAGAACATATTATTTATGTGTTTGTTAAAATAAATATTAATATGAATCAATGTTGCCTGCGTAAGACGAAAAACAAACTTTCGGGTAGACAAAACACGATGGAGGAAGGTATTCGCATACGGTGGAAGGCGTTGCTATTTTCCAAGCATATCTAAAATTAAAAAGCCAAACAGCGAACTCCAAAGTACACATTTGTGTAAGACGTTGTTTGATACATGTTTGTAATACGAATTATAAAAATGACTCTAGTAAGTGATCGGTCTACAAAAAGAAACCTGAAAAATACACAGATTTTTCCCATTCATTTTTCAGGGCATATCAATGAATCTCTAAATTTATGTTGCTAATTCTGTATACTCTACGAGTCGGAGATTATTTGAAAAGGTAAAAAAAAAACTGACAACAAACGGCTTGCGCAAGACACAGACACCAAATAAATCTACAATACGCTAATTGTAGATTTATTTGGTGTCTGTGTTGTTGCAAGCAATTTTCAGAGGCATTTCGCTCTTCACGCGTTTCGTTTACGCAGATACACATTCGGTACCCGCTCGCTACTAAGTCAGGTGCTACTTTCTACGAGCCGGTGCGTGCCAACATTCTTTCAGTTGATCGGCTTTGTCGAAATTGGGTTACATAGTATATATGTGTAACGTTGCCTAAGAGAACATCTCGCACTAACTGAAATACGGTTTGTGTAAGTACAAATAACTGAATTAAGTCTTTAAAAAAAAAGGTCGCTCTAAGAAATGTCTGAGCGTGTCGGTCGGCCATGTTGCGCTCGCGCCGAATTGCAGATTACATCACTCCGCAAAAAAACGACGTGCAATCGCCGGAGGAGTAGAGCGGGGTGACAGGGGAGGGGGGATTGGGCAGCTCGATGTAACGACCTTGGCCTTGCTCGGGCTGCGGCCAAGGTGAGCGTTCAACTTTATACCGTAATTATACATGCGCCCACCAGTCTACCGACGCACACACTTATTATATTGCCACAAAGGTGATTGTAACCATAACAGAGTGGATGCCTACTGATATTTTATAACACCAGTCACAGTCGCTCTTAAACCAGCATAAGCAACGGGCGGGTATGTGGGTATAGCGGGTGCAACGAAAGCAGAAACGCACACTCCATTACTCGGTTTCTCTCTAATAATCGACGGATGTTATCGAAATGCGTGAAACTCAGTGTGTAGCTGAACTTGGAACTCGTTTGGAGTAGGCTATGGCTAGCTCGGCTACGATCACGCTTTCACGTGAAGTGCGTGAGCAAACAGCGCGGTGCGACGACGTGCTCCATGGAAATTATTTGGCCAATCACCACAGCGCGGTGCGACGACGTGCTCCATGGAAATTATTTGGCCACACACCAACTGATTCATAATTATGTAGCGGCCAAAACTTGAACAAGTTGCCTTTTACAGATGTTACTTGTTTGAACTTTATCTTGCTCATACCGTGTCGGATGTTTGTCGATGTAATATAATATTCATACTCGTACATTCGATTAAAAAATCAAGCATTTCATCTATGAGAGAAAATAAATTATATTATCTTCTGTTTGCTATTTGATTCTGAGGTGCTCTCAAAGCATGATAAAACAAAATTAACTTAACGCATTTTGAATTGTTTGTTTTGCATGAAATATTGTTTATTTGATACTCTGTAAACCGAACCTATCAATCAATTAAGGATCAGTTCACTAAGGACATTTAAAAAAGTGGAAGCGCTTGATGTAGCTGACACCGGCAGCAGCGTCATCTACTGGGACGAAAACAGTCAACTCATAGAAATAAAATAAATACCGACGTATTCCAAACACGTTCTATAGGTGGCCAACAAAAAAGGAACGGCCATTATGCATCAATAAAATAATGAAATTCACTAATACGGCATAATAAAAAGGACAAACGAGATGTTATCGCGTCGCGTCGCTCCGTGCGCGTTGGCGGGAGTCCAGCGCTGGGCTTAGAGCCGCCCGCCATATCCGCGCAAGTAGCTACAGAAAGCACACTTGTTGTAAGTGAGAAGAAATGCGTTTTTGCTTTGCATCACAAGTGGAGCAAGTCTAACGTATTTCCAGCTTATCAGAGTTACCACCTGCAACTGCTGGAGTGTCCTTTTAATGGATTTGCAGGATCCGACGGAGAGCAATTTTGATATCCCGTTGAAGATGTTTTTTTTTTCTCTCCGCACCATTTACGGTCTTGTGAGTTGTTCTGCCAGCTTTTTGATAAAGTGGAATCGGGTTTCTTTCTTCTGTGCTTGGGTTAAGAAGCTTACGACATAGGCATTCAAGGTTGATAAGTCGAGTCATCTATAGAAAACCAATAAACCGAACCACTTACCACCGGTTCACAGATCGCAGGCGATGTTTGGGACCTTACCGTGGATAAACGCGAGCACCTGTGATGTCGTCGGCGGCTGGCGTGGTCTTGACGAGAGCGGGGGGAAGGTAAATGGACGCTTGAAACTGAATGATGCGCTCAAGCAGAAATATTAACAAAAATTTATTCAACGGTGTCTGAGAGACCGTTGGTAAGTGGATACGGAAACAAAACTAGTGATAAGTGTCTAAGGGTTAAACATGCGGCGCCGACGCCGACCCTCATTATATTAGGAAATGGTTTGGAGGACGAAAAAAGTCAGTGCCCAATCGAGTTTTAACAGTCTACTGTTGAACGTGGCTCGTGACAAGAATGGACGATAAGCTATCCCCATTTACACCATATAAACAATAGTAAATGATTATATTTATGCAAGAAGGTTTGTACAAACACTTTTACACATCAATTATATTTTAAAAACTAGATTAGGTCGGCGTTTCCTATCTGACTACTCGACGAGAAGAAAGGCCGAAACAAACTCAGAGTTCACAGTCTGTTTTGAAGTCCAGGCATAATCTTGGTCAAATCATGTGAAGACCATGTAGATTGGTGTCTGAAATGGTCTTTTGAGAAAGCAACCACGCAAATTGAGTAGACCTGTCCAGTTAGTGAACGCAATTCTCAGTAACCGTTGCAGCTCAACTCAGAACTTAAGGAGCTTAATGATTGGACGAACACACATTCGACGAAAAGCCATTTGGGTAGGCCGCATAAATTACTCAAACTTCCTCATCATGATTAAAACTAAATCAGAAAGAAAAGATACCTAATGAATCAATGACCCACATAGTCCTCACATTCACAACACTAGTAGTAATTTCTTGTAGGGGTAACGATAACATAATTATTTCGTTTAGTAACGTATATATAACGAGTAAGCTCCCCGTCACTAGCGCCCTCGGTGAAGAGGATTATACTGTGCCCATGTCCGGTGTGTCCCCGGGAGGCCATAGGTCATTCGCGGCCATCCTTCACGATCAATCTCTAATGATTGATCATTTCTGAATTACATCTAAAACATGATTGTATGCGGTTACACTAGACAGAAATTTAGTATAAATTTGCAATGACCTTTGAACTAAAGGTGTTGAGCGTGTATAAAGTTGTAGTGTAGGTTCCAAGCGAATGCCATACTGTTTACTAGAACAACAATAACCTTTACTAATAATGTAGTCAATTTGAACTATGAACATTTTGCTCGATTTGAGCTCGAACATATTTCAAAATAAAGGTAAATCATGATTGCAATTTGGATTAACACCACAAACTACACTTGGTGGCTGTTGAGTAACCTCGTGCTAAAATAAGACTATACTTCTCAGCACATAATTGTTTTCAGCTCTTCAGTGTAGATTTAAAATTGTTGCCATAACATTATTAAATAGACAACATTCTCGTGTGGTGTTTAGCAAGGAGCACAAAGACGTGTTCGGCTACTCACGTACGCATTGTGGCCCCACCACATTACCATACTGGTGGATTTTATAGCCATAATGCCACGTCGCGTCGCGCTCATTATGCCAACTACAAAATAGTTCATATTGGCGCAATTTCAACATTCATAGAACTGACGGCAGGTGGAATAGAAACGTTCTAAAATAGTGACAGATAGTTGGCAAAAGAAATAGCATGAAATTATTTTGATCATGAAAGGAAAAATAATAGACGCCAAAACAAGTAAATCCACACAATAGAGAAGAGTAAAAATAGCTTAAAATCTGTCAAGGATAAGAAGACTTAGGTACTTTTATTAGAATTGGAACCACAAACACGTATGATACATTGGTAAAAAAAGTCTAAACTAATGATAACGACGAAAATCCACATTCCCAATGTTCAATCAGTACTGAATACGCGAACTAATTGAGATTTTTATGCAAATCAATGCAATGTTATTATGTTGCCAACTGAGACAGGCGACCCATTGAGTTCAACTTTAATACACGTAGACAGACATGGAGTGAACTATTGGCTGAATACTGCGCTAGCGATATGAAATGTATTATTGTTACTCTGGATTACTAAAATATCAATCTCCTTGTGGTCTTTACCTTCAAATAGAACATAGATCACCCCTTCCTGTATAGTTTTCATACCTACGACCAATTCGTCCAAGTTATCCTCAAGACCAGTTGCTAGCTTGCGTTGATCGACAGCTCGATCGAAGTTTTCCGATGCGTTCAGTCACATTCCCAACTGAACTTGCAAACATAGGTCACATTTAAATTCCTATTATAAACATTTATATAACCATATATTTAATCTCTTTGACCTTACAATTTACATTTCTAATACATCAGTTATCGTTGATGATTAATCGTCGCCATTTTGTTTGCTAATGGCCGACGTATATTGTTTTTATAGTTGAGCGCCTTGAACTTGACCGGCTGGCTACGCGAACATTCGTGCTGTTTTCTAACAAATGTAATATAAATAGTCGTATATCTTGGGAGTTTTGGAGATGTTTTGAGTAGTGTTAGGGATATCGCTGTCTCTTTTCCGCTTCCGTGGCGTTAGTATATCGTTTACGTTACAGCGGCACAGCTAGCACACAATGGGCGTGTGTATTCCAGCCAAGAATAGGCTAAGTCTTGCGTTTCGTGGGAGTCGATACGAATAACAGATTCGATCAGGTAGATGGGTAAGAGTCCATCTGGTAACTTACTACAGTTCTCAGCGTCTGCCTAAATACCTACCTACAAATATCTGCCTACAAATAAACTTCCCGACTAAATTCAAGGTACATCGGTTAGTTCCAAACTGGGCAGCTAAACAATGCAGCGCGATGTTTATTAGCGTCGCTTCGTACTGAACCCCGAGCTCTCGTGTAGCCATACTAGCTATTATGTGCGCGGAGCTGCCCACGCGCATGCCGCCGTGTCATGCCGAGACGCGGATCGACACGCATTTGCATCCCAAATGTGACCATTCAATGACTCTGATTTGTAGCAATTTTGTAGGGTTCAGATAAAACTAAAATATTTGTTCACGATTCAAATTATTTCCGCACATAAACCCAGCTAAAGCTGAAGAATGTTCTCCAACAACAACACTGGCGGTTCTATGCGAATCACTTCCGAAGGCAATAGTAATTTTTCATCATTCAAAGGACAAACTTTGTCGTCAAATCCTTTGTTGTCTATTCTAGGAAAATATAAGTTACCGGCACGTGATCGCTGACAAGGCCGAAATATCGGTTTTACTTTGATAATGACCATTATGCAGTTAGGTTCAAGCTCACTGCTTTATTTTCATCGTTACTCTCATAACAAGTCTAGTACCTACTCCTCCGCTTAATCTATTTGCTATTTGTTGTTTTATTATTAATGCATTTTCTAACGAATATTCGACATTCTCAGTGAATAATCCATTGAAAGCATTCAAGAGAAATCTTTTCTCCGAAACCCATCTTCTAACTTACCGGTGTCTTGAATTACACAATCGTCTTCTTCCATTTTGTTATGAAGAGAAAAATTATATACTGCGAAAATCTCTAAACAATTGCTATTTATACAATGTAATACTATCTAGATTTACGTTATCGCCATTCTATTTTGTAAACGAATAAAAACATTGCATCAGATTCTATAAACTTCTCCACTGTTTGTAGAAGTTATCCAACGGCATAGTTATAAAGCACTCAGTTTGAGCACCGCGTCTAATAAGATACTGGTGGTGGCGTGTGAGTAGAATGCTAGATTTGCGCGCAAACAGGCCGCGCAGGACTCAGATATAAAGAAAGTCTCCGGTCACTCCGACGTATGGACACACAACAACAGTTTGACGTTTCGTGACTCGCCCGCGACAACGGCGCATTGAATCTTGATCTGGTCGACCGCGATAACTTTGCCTGTCTCTCATTACTTCACCTCCAACTTTGAACCGTACGACGTCGACTTTGGACTATATTCTTGTTTGATGAATAGAATTGGCACTTGGAGATGTAAGATAAGTGGAGAGCGAGATCGGTGCGTCGGGGCAGGGCGGAGCCCTTTCAATTATTCACAGGCAGAACAGTATTGTTGCACACGTATGTTGTTGCCCTCTGTCGAAGCGGACCTTATCTCCACTTTGTATGCTCCTACGAACAGGGACGTTGACACCGCTACGTGGCTTTCAGTTCGCCTCGCACCGGTCCCACTCGTAATTTGAGATTCACAAATTCTTGAATGAATATTTGAATGTATCACATCTAGCAGGTTAATCGGTATGATTGCATCGTAAACAAACAATATTGTTCTAAATCTAGCTTTATAATAGAAGCTAGCTGAGGCACAAAACAACCCTGAACGTGGTTATGTATATCCCCCGGGCGGACGCCAGCCAAATTAGAAACTTATTCCGCCGTCTATTTTAATTTGTTCTACCCCGCCGATGAAAATAATCCCTTTGTAACGATTTTTATCGTTATTTTTAAACTTGGTCGCTAGCTTCATGTTCCCATTCGCTACATTCTGAGTTTTAATGATCCATAACTTTGTGCACGTTGTTTCATAAGGGTTTGCCCCTCATGAAACAACCTAACATGCAGCTTGTACTAATTTGTCAGTCAGTTTTTTCATAAGTCTGATTGCCGATCTGATGAGATTGGGACTCACTAGCATTAATGAAATGTATCTAGGAGAAATCGTACAGAAATACCAAAATAATAATGATGATGAATTAGATTGTGTCCTATTAGCAGTTCTTTCTGAACCGGTCATGGCATTTATACCTTGATGCGTAAAACAGAACACAGCTTGAGTGACGGGCTGATAACCTATCGTCGAAGTGAACTCTTAAAGCCTGTGCGGATTACGAGGCAGCTGAAACACTCGAGGTTTTTGCTCAATTCCCAGAACATGGCGGAAACTAATTGGATATTTTACAGTTTGTTATTTGAATGTCTCAATTACTGTCACCGGTTCTAGGTGTGTTTGTATACTGACTTTTAGATAGTGGCGCGACCGGTTTCTATTCTATTTGGCGTTTAATTTTGGACTCATAATCTTGTACGTGGACGTGCGTTGGTTTAGAGTTCGAGAGATTTTAGCTGAATGATGTTTAGTTAGTATATCTGATTCAAGATTGTTTTTGTTTTGACCTTGGGGTTTCCATTACAGTGCACTTTCGAAAATGAAGTTGTATTTTTACTTTTAAAGATTCTAATAATATTACAACTGTGATTTGAATCTATGGATTCAGCCTTCCTCACTACCTTCAAAGCTTCTTCGAAGTGGTGCTATACCAGCCGGTCCTCAGCTGCCTTGCCAGCTGCTTCCAATATACTGTGGTATGTCCTGTGCACTAATTCGGAATTTCATTATGTAATCCTGAATAGAAAGACCCTAATATGTGTATTGAAGGTGAACCAGCGAGTCATGAGCGCCACGCCATCGCCGCTTGATCCAAACCGACACGTTTTTAACAAGTCAAACCTGTTGTTAATAAGGCGCACTACGTAGCGTTACTATTGTTGTCTTTTACTATTTGTCGGAAAGGCATCATCAAAAAATCGGTATAATATTATGGCTTATTGTTTTGTTGATGTTATGATTTTATCTACACATTGTCTGCACATCGTAAGCGTATAGAAGAGAGGATAGCCATGAAGCATAAAGTTTTAGTATAAATTATAAATGATTTCATTTCTGTAAGTAGGTTTGTAGAAACACTATTACACGTAAATCATATTTTAAGAACTAGGTGAGATCGGCGTTTCCTATCTGACTACTCAGAGAAGAAAGGCCGAAACAGACTCAGAGGTCGCAGTCTCTTTTAAAGTCCAGACATAATCTTGGTCAGAATCATGTGAAGACCATGTAGATTAGTGTCTGAAATGGTCTTTTGAGGAAAGAACCACACAGATTTGAGTGGACCTGTCCAGTCAGTGCACGCATTTGTCAATCATCGTGCAGCTCGACTCAGAACCAAGGAACTCAACGATTCGACGAACAATAGATAAGAAAGGACATTTGGGTAGGCCGCATAAATTACTCGGACCATCATTAAAACTAAATGAAAATAAAAGAAAAATACAATGACCCACATAGTCCTCACTTTCACAAATATTAAAATAATATTATGTCATTGTTTATACTAAAAAATACAAATATAGAAAAAAAAAAACCCTGCCCTTTCTTGTAAAACAAAAATTGTCCGAATATCGGCGGCATTTCCCCACAACAGAATACCGTACGATATCACACTATGAAAATGACTAAAGTTTACTAAACGGGCTGTCTCTAAATCAGTTAAATAACGAATTTTTCTATCGGCGTATGCTGCAGAGCTAAGCTTTTTTGACATTTATCTATATGGGGGCCCCATTGAAGCTTGGCATCCAAAGTTATGCCTAAGAATACGGTGGTGTTTTCGGGTTTCAACTCTTCACCCTTTATAACACTAGTTTCTAGTTGTCTAGTTTCTACTGGTCTATAAGTATAAGTACTGAATTTAAGTATTTTTTTGTAATGTTTGGTAACATTCAACGCTCAGGAACTTGTACAGAATTATTTCAGGTTTTTGCTGGAATGTTAGATATTATGACGTTAGTGATGGTTTTGACACAAACCTAGTGCACGAAATTAATAATGCGTACTATTCAGAATTTGGTGCGTAATAAATGTTCAAACACGTTTTCGCATTGATTAGTTCCTGTAGCTATAATACCGTAAGGTTAAGACGCGAGCTCTCTATCCGGAATCCGGAAGGTCATGCCTCCATCGAACCCTAATCAACTATAGTGATGAATGTGGTCTTAACAAACACATTTATCTTAGTTGGAGGTTAACTGAGAGGATCAAACACCCATTCTTATCGGGATCCTCATCCGCTTCCCTTGTTTCGTACGACTTAGGCTGGAGGGTCGGACTACAATGCAAGTAAAAAGTAAGTTCTTGGAACGACAATAGCCTAACGATAGGGTGTAGACGGGCAATCAAGGACGTGGGCTTGAGGTCTGTCGTATTGTACAGCTAGTTTGATTTTGGTCCATGGGTCTGCAATATAATTTTTTGATTTTGTGATCATATTTTGTGATCGGTTTCATACATTGTACTCAACTAAGAATAACGAATAAAAAATGTTATTTATATTTGTTTTCACGTATATAGTATGGGAACGGTACCAAAAATCACGAGAGTCGGTAATATCGGAAACATTTCTCTCGGATACATTTCTCAGCGAGTACATGGTGTCTGCACTGTCACAGATAATATAATACTACGTACAGATACCCAATCCCATACAAAGAAATGAAACCTCCCTAAGTCTGGCAATTGAGCTGGCAATTTTTAGTCTTCCAATTCTTCAACAGATCACAGCATAAGAGACTCACTAATTGCCAGAGACTGTAGTATTACAACGCCATCTAGGAGTCGACCTACTTTTAAAACGTTTTATGCAATCCTTTTATATAAAGTTTTATAAACATGTTATTAGATTTCTTTTATATTTCTTTGTATAAATTAATAATAAAAAAAACGTGGTTTGATTAAAATAAGTAACAAAATTGGAAACTGATGAGGCTAGATCAATTGAGTAAAACGCCATCTATTGCAAAAACCTTTAAACAAAATGATTAACAGATGGCTACTTTTATCATTTAATTAAAGGGTTCGAATTAAAGATAAAGGCTTCCTTTTTATTTTAACTTTAAAATACGTGTATTATGACTGGAAATAGATAAATCTGGACTAAACTGGGAAGTTTAGACTTTTATCAATCATAATTCAGCCAAAATTCTGCCGTATATCGCTTTTTAATGATTGTTAATTTCTTAATGGTTACCTATGCTGCCATCTATGAATTTTTTTCAAGACAAATTATAATTTGTTCGAGTTGAGACCCCATGGCACTGTGAACTGTGCGATATCTGCATATCTGGACAGTTCAATATTTCAACTCAGGAGTGTACCTACTACTCGGCATATCTGCGATCTTCGGGTGCGGGACTCGATGTGTTGTCTTACTTAACTTTATCGTTTCTTGTTTGTATATATATTTGTGAATAGTCGGGAGTCACCCTCATGGTATCGTAGATACACCTTATATATGGTTGAGCACAGATTATAGAAGGCGCAAATTATTATTACAACACTTCCCCTAAATTAATGCCATCTATTTATTAATTCTACTTTTAAACTTAAAGTGAAAACATAAAAAAATTAAGCTTAGTATTTAATATTGGTAAATGATAAATGATTTTTATTTCTGTAAGTGGGTTTGTACAAACACTTTTACACGTCAAACATTTTTTAAAACTAGATGAGGTCGGCATTTCCTATCTGACTACTCTTTGAAGAAAAGCCGAAACAAACTCAGAGGTCACAGTCTCTTTTAAAGTCCAGACATCATCTTGGTCAGATCATGTTAAGACCATGTGGATTGATGTCTGAAATGGTCTTTTGAGGAAAGAACCACACAGATTGAGTGTGCCTGTCCAGTCAGTGCACGCATTTGTCAGTAATCGTACAGCTCAACTCAAAACATAAGGAGCTCAACGATTCGACGAACAATACCAAAGAAAGGACATTGGGTAGGCCGCATAATTACTCAAACCGCCAGACCAAGATTACCATTAAAACTCACTGAGATAATAAAATAAGAAAACAAAAGAAAAAAAATACCCACATAGTCTTAACTTACTACTCTTTGAAGAAAAGCCGAAACAAACTCAGAGGTCACAGTCTCTTTTAAAGTCCAGACATCATCTTGGTCAGATCATGTTAAGACCATGTGGATTGATGTCTGAAATGGTCTTTTGAGGAAAGAACCATACAGATTTGAGTGGGCCTATCCAGTCAGTGCACGCATTTGTCATTAATCGTGCAGCTCAACTCAAAACGTAAGGAGCTCAACGATTCAACGAACAATACCAAAGAAAGGACATTTGGGTAGGCCGCTTTAAGTACTCAAACTGCCAGATATAAAAAATATTACCCACTAAGTCCTCACACGAAATTAAAATAATAATAATATTATACAAAGTAAATATTCATGTCATTGTGTATTTAATAATCATGAAATGTCAAAGTGTATATAAAATAAAACAAAAGTTAGGTACAAAACAAAAAAAAACAGTATGCAAAAATTGGAGCAGGTCAGTCCCAAGCCTTTTTGTCCTCAATTTAGTCTTTGACTGTATAACACTCAGACAGAGAGTACATCCCTGATGAAAGTGTAGAATCTTCACCTGAAAGAAATATAACAGTAAGAACAAGAAAACAATTTTTAAATGCTCAGAAACAAGAAGAAAGTTCTTATCTGTGTTAAGAAGACTAATTGTCAGAAAATGAAGTTCTTGATAACTATGAAAAAGCATTAGAATCTATTCATGCCACAAAATGGATGAAATCAATGAAAGAAGAACTTGATTCACATGAAAAAAAAAATACTCAAACTCAATTTGCGATTAATTGGATGTAAATGGGTGTTAAGCTTTCAAGCACAATTTACGTTTAATAAATGATTTGAATTTATTAAGGCTTAGTTCTTGAATGTGGCTTGGAAGTTTATTATAAAGCGTATACATTGACATCTGAACGAGCCACCTATTTTCTTGAGCCTTGTTGTAGGTACAACAAATTTGTGTTTGTTCCTAGTATTTATATTGTGGATATCGCTGTATTTTTAAACAATTTTATGTTTTTGTGGGCATATAAAAGATTTTCATAAATATACTGAGAAGGCACAGTCATTACATTAATTTCCTTAAATTTCTCTCTGAGAGAGTGTCTCGGTCTTAATTTATAAATTGATCTAACAGCTCTTTTCTGCAAAACAAATATAGTCTGAATGTCGGTGGCATTTCCCCACAAAAGAATACCGTACGACATCACACTATGAAAATAACTAAAGTATACTAAACGGGCTGTCTCTAAATCAGTTAAATTTCGAATTTTTCTAATAGCGTATAATAAAGTGAAGTATCATCCGCAAACAACACTATATCATGATTATCCTTTATGAGGTAAGGCAAATCATTAATATAAATAAGAAACAAGAAAGGACCAAGAATTGAGCCCTGTGGAACTCCCATTGTTAAGATAGATCCGGGAGATCTGTCTCCATTAACGTCAACGTTCTGAATCCTTTTACTCAAGTATGAAGTAAGAAGATCTAGAGCGGTGTTTCGGATCCCGTAGTGACGGAGTTTCCTGATTAACGTTTCATGAAGAACGCAATCGAATGCCTTGGACAAATCCCAAAAGATGCCCCAGGGCATCGCATTTATCTTCCCAAGCATTATAAATATGTCCTAAAAGTTCATCAGTAGTTGAACGACTCCTTGTAAAACCGAACTGTTTGCTATGTAATAATTTGTGTCTGTAAAAAAATCTTTGCAGTTGGTCTAAAATTAATTTCTCCAAAATTTTACTAAATGTAGGTAGTACTGAAATAGGTCTATAATTTGTGGGGTCTGATGTACTACCTGATTTAAACAAAAGTATTATTTTAGTTTTTTTCATAAGGTCAGGAAACTCCCCACAGTGAATACAATTATTAAAGATAAGAACTAGAGTAGGTGCTACAATGTCTATAATGGACTTAGCAACTTCTACAGAATTACCCCACAGATCTGCAGTCTTATTTACATTTAATATGTGAAAAACTTTAATTATATCCCTACATGTAATATATTCAAAATGAAATTTTGAATCGCAAAAATTTACATTTTCCTTTAGCAAAGACTCAACAACAGAAGGTGATGAGTTAAGGGATTTAGTAGTTGAAACAGGAACATCTGAAAAGAATTTTTCAAAGGCCGCGGCGACTTGTGAGTCTGATTTTATTATGTTGTCATTAATAGACAGGCTGTAGTCAATACTTCTGTTACTAGACCTTCCCGTTTCACTATTAATAATTTTCCAAGTCGTTTTAATTACGTTACTACTGCTTTTAATCTTCGAACCCAAATAACGCGACTTGGCCATAACATTCACGGGTATAGTCATGTTTATGTCTTCATCTAGCTCACCATATAGAAAAGCTGTTTTAATGTCTAACTGAATTATCTGTAGATTGTGTTGGACAGCTTCTGAGAGTAAAATACGTATAGAATCATACCTTACACTTGAAGCGAATGTTTCCTGGTAATCAATACCTTTGATTTGAGAGTATCCTTTCGCACAAAGCCGGGACTTATAACGTGGACCAGAAGGTTCTTCTTTGATGCGAAACACCCATTTACATCCAATTAATCGCAAATTGAGTTTGAGTATTTTTTTTTCATGTGAATCAAGTTCTTCTTTCATTGATTTCATCCATTTTGTGGCATGAATAGATTCGAATGCTTTTTCATAGTTATCAAGAACTTCATTTTCTGACAATTAGTCTTCTTAACACAGATAAGAACTTTCTTCTTGTTTCTGAGCATTTAAATATTGTTTTCTTGTTCTTACTGTTATATTTCTTTCAGGTGAAGATTCTACACTTTCATCAGGGATGTACTCTCTGTCTGAGTGTGATTTACTGTCAGTCACAGTGTCAAATGAGTCATCCCTTGAAACTTCTGTATTGTTAATTTCAATACTGCTTTCATTTGTAGTTAATTCAATCGGTACATAATCTCTTTTAACTGTTGACTCTAAAAATATTGCATCTCTACTTTTTATTACTGTTCTTGAATTAGGTAATATGAAATTCAAAAGGGTATCCTTTTGAATTTTCGCAGTAACAATAAAAATATTTTTTCGTGATTTTGAATTCAATTTTTTTCTCTTCTCTTTTGGTAAATGAACCATTGCCTCACAACCAAATGTACGCATGTGGCTGACATTAGGCTTCTGACCAGTCCACATCTCTTGTGGGGTTTTATAAGACAGAGTCTTTGTCGGAGAGCGGTTGACAATGTAAGCAGCTGTATGAGTTGCTTCAGCCCAATAGATTTTAGTTAAGTTAGCATTTAACATCATACATCTCGCTCTTTCTATTAAAGTTCTGTTCATGCGTTCAGCTGTACCATTTTGTTCAGGTGTGTAAGGTGTGGTTGTTTGATGTATTATTCCGACATCTTTGAGAATATTTGAAAAAATTTCATTGACATATTCACGTCCATTATCAGATCTGAGAATTTTAATACTACGATTTAACTGATTTTCCACTTGATTCTTAAATTCTTTAAACTTTTCTAGGACTTCTGACTTGTTGTACATGGTATAAACAAATATTTTCTTTGAGTAGTCATCTAGGAATGTCACAAAATATCTAGCTTTGCCCAAAGACTGAGTTTCCATCGGTCCACAGACATCTGAGTGTATTCATTCAAGTAGATCTTTGCTCTGAGACCCTTGACTTTTAAAAGGCAGACGTGTTTGTTTTCCTTCCTGACACGTTATACACTTAACATTCTCTTTGATTTGACTTAAATTTAAATCTGCAGTATTCTCAGTCAATTTCTTCATGCTCTGAAAATTCAGATGTCCCATCCTTTGGTGCCTCAGGTAAGTATCTTGCTCAATAATATCTGATATGCATGCATAGCCACCAGGCATGTTCAAGCGGTACATATTATTTATTAAGCTTGCTGTTGCTACTATGACATTCTTCCAACTAAGAATAACACAGCCACTCTTATTAAACTTCACTTGGCCACCATTATTAATAATTTGACTTACTGACAGCAGGTTTGTAGCTAATTCAGGTACATGTAATACATTTGCAAGCAATATTTCATTTTGTTGGCCTCTTTCATTATAAACACTCAAGCTTATTTTCCCAGAGCTTTAAACAGGCAGTGTTTTATTATTTGCAACTTTAATACTTTTAATGTGATCTTCTATAAACAAATGATTGTGTTTGGTCATGTGGACAGAAGCACCAGAATCAACATACCAGACATCGGAGTATTCAGAAGAAGCTATAAGGCGGCAGCATAAGATGAACTATTTTGTTTACTTGTATTCTTCTGTTCCTTAGTGGATTTTGTTGATTTACACTCAGGACTTTTATGACCATATTTGTTGCATGTGTAGCAGCGGGGGCCTTTAGCAAAACTTTTATTTTTGTTGTGAAACTTCTTATTTGTAGCAAAAGCTTATGTTTTACTTTCAGAATGTTTGACATCTTGTAATATTTTAGATTTCACTGAGTCAGAGGAAATCTTCATACCTGAACTCTCAATTGCTATTATCATTGGCTTGTAACTTTCTGGCAGGCCGGATAGCAGAAGTGTGCCTAGCCACTCATCATCCACATTAAAGCCAATATTCCTCAACTTATGGGCTGTTGTCATTATTTTACTGACATATTCTTCTACATTTTGACATCCAGCTAGTGAAGTATTGCATAAGTCTCGCAGCAGACCAACTCGGCGTGTTAGCCCGGCGTGTCATCAAAAGCTCGAGATAAGTTTTCCCAAACTTCTTTCGCAGTGCTTGCTTCTTGAATATGAATATAATTTACACGATCGACAAGAAGTATCATCTTTGATCTGGCTTTAGTGTCACGCGTTTTGTCTGTTGTACTTGAATTTTCGCATTCCCCGCAATCCCATAACTCTTCATGCTGCAAATACGTTTTAACAGCAAAACGCCAGGTGGCATAGTTATCACGGCCGGTTAATTTCTCAATTAATGCCAGTTGATTACTTGATGACATATTGAATTCGAAGTACAACTCTGAAAAACTGACCACCTTGCCTTTGTAGGTTATGCCTTTTACAAAACGTGATTTATTTTGTAATTATTTGCACGAACTAATTTATCGGGCTTCCTGGGCCCATACCTGATATTATTTAATGAAAATAACACTGTTCTATAAACAATTTAATGAAACTTTATATTAGACAAAATGTAATACTTTTCTCTAGTAATGACCACAGAGTAGACAAAGCTATAAAAATATAAAATAGATATAAGGTTGAGCACGGATGATAGAAGGCGCTAATTATTATTACAACAATTGCATTAAAAAAAAATACAATGTGGGTTCAACTTGATTATGATCCAAATGGATTGAAATAAATGATTTTTGAATTTGAATTGCGCCAATGAACATGCAGCAGCTAGTGACATAACTAATTATGAATGTTTATCTCTTTCCAACAGCAGTTATCGGTATGGGTCGTTCCTTTACTTCGCGCTCTGCTGCATGATTGTGTGTACTGTACGTAGCTACATTCATGGCATAGGCTGTTTCGAAGTGCACTGTGTATATGACGCGTCATTGGTTTCATGTATTTTCTTTGCTACCGGTAAACTTTATTCTGTTAAGATTTTAGTTCTATGAGCCACCTTTTTTAATGCCAATTGATCGTAGCTAATTGTACTGTATTTTTCTAAGCTGCGCTCCTAATTTCGCACTAGTCAAATAAAACGTGTTAGGTTAACTTTACTAAAAATATATTTTCGTTATTTTATCGTTTAAAAATAATTAGGTCGGATTAAATCATTCATGAAACCTATTTCGTCATACTTACAAAGTTAACAGAACTCGAGTATTTTGTTATAACATTTTATGTGATTGAATACTAAATGGTTTAGATAATGGTTAATGGTAACCATCATTAACCATTAGCTGACCTATGGAGGAAAATTTGAACCATAACAATTCGTTTCTGTTGTTTAGTAGCTAGTAAGGTAGGCTAGAATAAATAGATGTACAGGACAGGATAGATAAACATTATATGTGATAATGTCAGCGCTTAAGGGGAATGAGAAGATCATCTCTCAGCCACTTTATCAATAGATGGCAGCACAGTTGCAAATTAGCACATTTTCAATTTTTACGCCTATCTTATAAATCATTGAGAGACAACTTTGTTAAAAGCGGGAACTAACGTATTAACTTAATTTTTTTAGATATTCTCTTTGCTTGTTAACTCGTCTCTTACAAAGATTTGTTCCACGAAACATTTAGCAATCTTCACTTTATTCTATACACACACATGATCGGTAAATAGTTTTACTTTTAATATCACTAGATGGCGTTTATTTTTTCAAATACTTGGTTGGGAATTAAAATATTCTGATGGCGTTAATTTAAAAAAAAAGGTCTAATGAACTAAATAATTACATGGTGATTATTTTATAAGAAATTGTGGAATATTACACTTGCACTTTGTAAGTAGGCGTGGATTGTCGGGCGAAGAAAATAGAGACACTAGTTATTGCACAATCACTTTATTTCACTCACAATTTCTTATAAAATAATCACCATGAAATGACCTGAAGGCAGATGTCCGACATTTTAAATGAAAGTATGAAATATAGCAGTAACCAACTTTTTTAATCCAACAGCTTATTAATTAATTAAATGGATCCCTATAATAGCTCTAGACGCTACAGCAGGTGCACCGGGCCGAGCGTGCCACAAGAATGATCCCTTCCAACTTCGTGTGAAGTCGCTACGTCCCCGTAAGGGGGTGCGGCGAGCGGATCCAGGGCTATGCCCCCCGGCCGCGGAGGCTTTACGTTGGCCCGTAAAAACGGGCCCCTCATTAGGTGGGCTACAGTGGCCGGTTAGATGATTGGACGCGCGGGCAACGCGCGCCCATGTGAGTGATTGCTATTTTGTTTCTGTAGGAGCGTCGCGACGCTTATAGTGAAGTGTCGCTTTCTTCACGACATCCCGGCGGTCTGTCGCCGCCAGGTAAGACCCCTAGTTACCTAGGGGAGGCCCGGCGACAACGACCAGCAACGGAGATGCCGACTCGACGCACCTACAGAGTAGGTGAGTGGTCCCCGCCCGTCCAGATCACAGAGCTAGCCGTTCACTGTCCGGGCTAAGGGACCGTCGTTATGAGTGTGTGAGCGGTATTGTAGTTTGTCACACCGCCCAGTGTCTACGCGGATCGCGGTCCGCACCGCGCCTCCGCGTGTGAGTTTAGGTGCCTGTATAGTGGCGGATGTCTGTGTTTGTTTTCGTAGCGCGCCTATATTAACCTAGGACACGTTACGCAACAGAAGTGTGTTATGTGTGTGAAGTCAAAGTGTCACAGGTAAGCTGCGTGTAACCTGAGTACAGCTTACCCGGGCGTCAATCCGGTGCGATGGCGGCTTGGTCCGCTATCAGGTCGCGGGGCAGGGGTCTCGCGTCGGGGGGGCGCGCGTGCCCCCTTCCAACGCTGCGCACTCGCTTACATAAAGTGGCCTGAGTAGTGGGGAGAGTAAGGAGGTGAATGTGCCACTTTGCACAGCGTAACTCGGCCCGCTGTACGTGTTGTTTACAAAGGTCATGCCGACATACACATTACCAAAGAAATAATAATATTTGTTGCTTACTGCCTCGTTGGTCTAGTGGTCGCAATCGCTAATGCTGAGCATGAGGTTCTGGGTTCGATTCCCAGATCGGGCAACGTGTTATTGGGTTTTTGCTCATACATGCCTATACAAAAAATTCAAATAAGGTTTAGGCCAATTACATGTACAAATTTAGAGAAATTAAATAACTCTTTGGCCAGTAAATTATTTGTTCAAAGTTTTTATAATTTATGTGACCCAAATGAGTTCTATGCCGAGTTCTTTTCACTATTAAACACACAATTTAATGAAATTTTTCCACTTGAAACCAAAAGCATTTACACAAAGTTCTTATTTAGTGATTGGGCGACTCCAGGTATTCGTAAAAGCAGGGGAAAACTTTTTGAACTTTATGGTCTAAAGCAACATATGAATAATATGAGCTTTAATATGTATGTTGCAAAATATTCTAAAAATTTTAAAAATGTGTGCAAAGTTGCTAAAGCTCTTTATATTAGCAATAAAATAAAATCAGCCGATGATAAAATAAAAACTACCTGGCAAATAATAAATAACGAAACAGGTAGGAAAAAACAGCGTAATACTGAATTTAATTTAGAAACTGCACATGGCCCTATCAACTCAGATCTAGAAGTAGCTCAGTCACTTGAAAACTTTTTTGCTAATATGCCCTCTAAAAACTACAGAATCTTTAAATTCCTCACCCGAGTTCTCTGCTGCCTTACTTAGAAATAATGTAAATGCATGCCCTTTGGAGTTAAGGTTTCAACATACAAACCCCCAGGCTGTAATAAAAGCTTTTAAAGATCTTAAAATTGAATCAACAGAAGATCTCTGCGGAATGTCTGTAAAAGTCTGTAGAACTTTCATCGAAACCATTGCGCCCTATTTAGCTGTCATATTTAACACCAGTGTAGACCAAGGTGTATTTCCGGATCTCATGAAACAGTAAAGTAGTTCCTTTGTTCAAATCCGGTGATAGTAAAGAACTCAACAATTATAGGCCTGTATCAATTCTACCAGTTCTCAGTAAGGTGTTTGAAAAGTTGATGCTCAATCAAATGGTACGTCACTTTAATAAAAACTCCATCTTTCATGAACAGCAGTACGGTTTCACCAAAGGGCGTTGTACCACTGACGCTGGTGTTTCTCTAATAAAGAACATTTTAAACGCCTGGGAGGAAGCAAAACATGCCATTGGAATTTTTTGCGACCTCTCTCAAGCATTTGATTGCGTAAACCATGAGACCCTTCTTCTGAAACTGGAGCACTATGGGGTTAGGAATACAGCTCTTGATCTACTTAGATCATACCTGAAAGATAGAAAGGTTAAAGTTCAAGTAAACGGCATAAACTCATTAGGGTATGAAATGGAAATGGGCGTTCCTTAAGGTTCGATATTGGGTCCATTCCTCTTCTTAGTTTACATAAATGATTTACCTCAAGTACTTCAAAATCAACCGAAGCTGGTGTTATTTGCAGATGACACATCATTAATCTTTAAAATAGACCGACGGTCACAAAATCTGGACGACGTGAATAACTCGATTCTTCAAGTCCAAGATTGGTTTACGGTAAATAATTTGGTACTAAATGAAAAAAAAACCAAATGCATTAGATTTAAATGACCTAATGTTAGAAGTAGCGAATGTGACATCATATTGAATGGAGAAAAACTGGAATTTATTAATCAGACTTTTTTCCTAGGAATCACGCTGGACGAGAAATTACAATGGGGACCACATATAACATCTCTTGCGGGGCGGCTAAGCTCTGCCACTTATGCTGTTAGAAAGATAAGACAGTTAACAGATGTAGAAACCGCGCGTTTGGTCTATTTTAGCTACTTCCACAGCATTATGTCTTATGGCATTTTACTGTGGGGTCGGGCTGCTGACATTGAATCCATTTTTATTTTGCAAAAGAGAGCTGTCAGAGCCATATACAATCTTCCTCGTCGCGAATCTCTCAGGGAACTATTTAAAGGGATTAATATTATGACAGTAAAAGAGGTGAAAGACACAACTATGGGACTAGAAATAGGGACCAATTGGTTCAACCGGGTTTCAGGCTGGCTAAAGTAGATTCATCCTTCATGGGGTACTGTTTAAAATGTTATAATAAAATACCTCCCCACATACTCCAACTGAATGAAACGAAATTCAAAACCTGTATCAAACGCACACTATGCAGCCAAGCATATTATAAGTTGGAGGATTACATCTCTGACAAAAATGCTTGGCTCAACGCTGGTTCTGCTCCACAAGGGCGCCTAAACAATTGATTAGCATTCGGAAATATTGTTGGAGCTGCTGAAGATTGTAAAAACTATCTTTGCACTGTATAAATTCAATCTTTTAGTATTGTATAATTGCAAAGCACACGTGTGAGCACTATGTAGTACCTACTATAAAGCTACCCTATACTGGGCACGTCTGTCATTGACTTGAATGTGCCCTGGCGGCTGAGAGTATGTCACGCTCACTCAAATGTCTCGCTGGTGGTGGCGTGTGTGTTGGATCATTAAGTTCCCTTCAAAATGGTTGAGCTGAATGGTGCTGATCCATACGTCATGTTCGTGAACGGGCGCCGTCAGTGGGGACTGGTCATCTCTTGGCTGCCACGGCTTTTTTAATTTTTCTTTTCAGATTTTTATGTTTTTTATTACGGGTCTTTCTACATCGTTCTCACATGTTTAATTTCAACAAGACTGATGTAACAAATTTTCTGTAACCATATTATTTAAAAGAGTGTCCATGGAGTTTCTTGCCCGTTCTTCTCCATAGGTACCTACTTCGCTTTGGAATGGGCAACTAGCTTCATATTTCTGACTGACCGACCCCTTGACAATTCAAAAGTGCCTGTAATGGGTTTATTTGAAATAAATGCTTTGAGTTTGAGTTTGAGTACCTTGCCAATTCATTTATGAAAATATTATGTATGTAAGAAAAAATCTACATCTTTTTAATAAAATAAGTGATAGACATAATTTGAATACTAGAAATAAAGATAAAATAGATCAACCATTTTTCAGATTAGCTAAAGTACATACTTCATTTATGGGGTACTGTGTTAAATGTTATAACAAAATACCTTGTGATATATTGCAATTAAATGAAAGAAAATTTAAAATTCGTATAAAAAGTACACTTTGCAGACAAGCTTATTACAAATTAGAGGACTATATACAAGATAAGAATGCTTGTAAACATGATGGTCCAGCTCCATAGGACAATCCCGTCTTGACAAAATCACACTGGTTGCTAATTTAATTTTTTATTTTTATTTTTTTACTTACTCACACACTGACCTATTCCTAGTTAATATTTTAGGAAAGTCATATATTTTTACAGTGTTTGTAAATATGTGAGCACAATGTACCTATCGCGTCATTCATTTATCTGCTTTTGCTATATTTTTAGTTCTTCTTACCACTTGTGCTATAGTATTTTTATTCTTGGTGCATCGTCTTCACATATAAAAATATAATTAATGTATACAAATATTGTAAAATATTTTAAAAGAGTAACGGTGGAGTTTCTTGCCACTTCTTCTCCATACGAAACTACTTTTTGGAAGTGGCGCCTAGAATCAGTTATATTTTTATTGTAATTTTTGACGTTCAATAGTGCCATTTTATGGGCCTATTTGAAATAAATGCTTTGACTTTGACTTTTTCTATCTGGAATTTCTCAGTAGTAGCCTGGAGTCTGGATATGTGCCCGGTTGATGGCAATAGGCTCGCCCCCTATTACATGGGACCTAAACATAACTGGCGAAATGTGGGTGTACTATAGGTACACCTCTGCCCAACCCTTCGGGGAAACAAGGCGTGATGTTATGTTATGTTGATAATAATAATTATGCTTTTTGTTCATAACTAAAACATCATTTTCCAAATGAATTTCTGCTGCGAGTAATAACTTCCAGCGGTCACAGTGGCCCATACAAATGCGGTGTTAATTTTCTGGTCCTTCTGTGAGCATTGTTGCCATTTTTTATTATACATGCTACATTTAAATGTTAACACACTGTTGAATCCTTTCCGATGTTCACAAACATACTCAATTTGAGATGATTCACAAGACTGACGATGTTCTTCCATTTGAAATGCCCATTGGATCACATGTTTCAAGTCAACAATACGGTACCCTGACAAACCAGATAAGTGGTCACTTGAATTCTTTCCACAGTTAGTTGATAAGCTTCAGTGGCTGGATCGGGTTGTGGCCAATCAATATCAATAGTCTCTTCTTGCTCTGATACAGATTCAACTGCATTACAGCTATAGCGGCAGGCTGCGGCTTCGTAAGGAAATTTTGGTTTATCCCGCGAATAGGTTTTCAGTTTCGTCGTATCTTGAGCTGTCGAAAGGTTAGACAGCTGATGATGTGTGTGGACTGAAATTAGCCGTAAAATTCTGAATCTGTCATCGGTCTGTCATGTCAGAGCTGTAGTGTCATTCAAGCCGCATTCCGAATTGAGCTGTAATCGATTTGCGCGCTTACACCCGTTCCGAGTCAGCGTGAGCGCAATAACGTGTATCGTCATAGATGACGTCATGACATACGCCGTCTTGCGATAACGCCATCTTGTGACTGAAATTATAGTTAGAATCAGACATATTTATTTGTACAACATACGTTAAAGTTCAAGGTCTTAAATAATTATTATAGGTTGCTCTATGTTTTCATTTATGTCATACAAATTTCAGTGAAATTTAAACTAAACACAAACAAAATCCATTATAGAAAAGAAAAACAAACAATATCAATACAAAAGAAAAACAGGAGATTAGTAATGGTTACAGTCTTTGGTCATTTAAATAATCATCTAGGGCACAGTAACATATCTCAACTAATATTTTATAAAAAAAATGGCTTGTTTCTTACGACATCGGGTATTTTCGGTTTTTAGAATAGAGGCATAGTAATATAACTACCTAGTTATTGATATACATACATGTGACAAATGCGTGCGCTGACTGGACAGGTCTACTCAATCTGTGTGGACACATGGTCCACATGTTTCCACATGGTCTTCACATGATCTGAATAAGATTATATCTGGACTTCAAAAGAGATTGTGACCTCTGAGTTTGTTTCGGCCTTTCTTCGCCTTGTAGTCAGATAGGAAACGTATAAAAACATAATATGATTGACGTTTCAAAGTGTTTGTACAAACCTACTTACAGAAATAAAATCTTTCATCATTTATTTATGGCATCAAATGTTTTAAATTCAAAAACACGTCTTTTCAGCAGAATCAGCTAATCCTGAAAATCTAGAGAAAAGTAGGACATTTGTACCCTAATTGCGTAATGCACAATCAATCGTAATCTGAATCGTTTTGAAACAGATTGCTAATCCAATGCTTCATATGTCCGATAAAAAATCTGCTGAACAATGTAAATAACGCAATGAATGTTGTTGAACTGTCAAAATACAACAGATTAGTCGTAATCGTTTACGAAAATGTGATACACAAGTTTAGGCTGCTGGTTTGACCTATAAAACAAAAACAATTAATATCAAACTTTGAATTCATGATTTTAAACATGCATGTTTTTTCTTCTGATGTTGTTGCACTTGAAACCCAAACCGAAGTCACTATCATGCAGGCATTTCAGAAATAACGGATTTTTTTATGAGAAGGATGCTGTCATCAATTACGTCGTAAATCTGCGAAGGCATCGCCTCCTCGCACATGGGAAGTCATCTCAGTGTATTGAAGGGCGGTTAAACGACAGCCTTCGTTATACTCTTTAGGACCATTCATTTCGAAATTATCAAGACCTCTTAATAATAATAATCATAATCATATTTCCTCGAATCTTATGTACCGTAACACGACTTCCAGTGGATGTCACGTGATATGATATGTACCTATTTTTGTTACGTTAACTGATAGTCCTAGGTACTTTAAAATCACTGTTTGGTAGAATAATGATCGCAATAAAGCGTTATTACTATATAAGTTTTTGATCCAAACGAACCTAGCCTGTATTTTCCCACTAAAATGTCATGGTTTTTGTTCCTTAGTAATGAGTGTGTAACCGTGCCCACAGGTATGGGCGGCGAGGCGTGCGCTTGCGCGCCGGGCCCGCGCCGGCCCGCGCCGGAACCCGACCAGCTGTACGACCACCACTCGTCCGAGGAGGAACTGGAGGTACCGCCCACACGCGACCACTCTGCATGATCACCACTCACTAGTAGAAAGCCCCATACTTTTAATGTAGTCAGGGAAACTGATTGCAAAGCAAATTGACCATCTACTTCTTTAACTTTCGACTATCTTTAGCATGGAGAACTTATGTAAGTAGTGTGTCAACCTGATACAATTAATTTCCCTGAATGTTCAGTAATTTTCCGCTACTTATGCTTTGGAATAGTAGAACCGTCATCAATTGTATCGATACTTTTAAATATACCAAAACACTTATTTTGTAAATCAATAGGTACCTAGATAATCATTTTATTATATGTTGGCCGAGCGTATTTTTTTTTAAATAGACACTTTTTTCATGAACACCATCAGTTTCCATAACCCCTGTACAAAATGTAACGAAAAACTAGTGAACGTAAGTACCGACATTATCAAATACACTTGTGTTAAACTATAAACTGACCAATCAAGTAGCCAGGTAGCATTCAATACATTTTAATTTGTTCGGAACGATTTACGAGGGCGACACAAGTTTTTAGAACTAGCCACTTGTAAACGATATAATGTAAAAATAAGTTAAAATTAAAAAAATGGAACGTTTTGCCAATATTGTTGTGTATGTATTGTATTCATTTTTCATTTGTTTACGATTTGGCGGCGAATTGAAAATTGTCTGTGTCACGTCAGCAGGAATTTAACGCGAGAAAATTTTCGTACAATGATTTTTTGTGACTTTCGATGTCATTAGAAAGTTATGATAGACTTCGATTGGCTTTTCGCGATATAGCCCCATCTCGTGCCACTGTTTACAACGGGTTTATGAGACTCAAATGCTGTGTTCGACATGCTTACGGGTGACGAAAGCTGGATTTGGACACCACGAC
Source organism: Dasypolia templi (assembly GCA_963555695.1). NCBI lineage: Eukaryota > Metazoa > Arthropoda > Insecta > Lepidoptera > Noctuidae > Dasypolia > Dasypolia templi. The sequence continues at coordinate 898,419 of OY743137.1, read as the reverse complement.
AACGCCTCGTCGCACACCGCCAAGCAAACAATCGACTACTTGGCGACGTCAGACCTCGCACCTTGCAATTTTTATTTATTTCCGAAAATAAAACAAAAACTTCGAGGAAAACGTTTTATGGAGGCCGAGGAGGCTGCGTTTCAAAATGCCGTCGAAGAGAACCCTAAGGACGAGTACACAAAGTGCTTTTCTCAGTGGTTCCATCGGATGCAGCGATGTATTGATGTAAATGCACACAACTTTGAAAAGATATAACAAAACTAATAACTTGCTAGTTTGTTCAGTTTTTATTTTCTAAGAACTTTCAGTGTCACCCTCGTAATAATAATTGTCCCCCAGATCTAGGTCTCACGCACAGCCTATAAATGTAATCTAGCTCGGAATTAATCTCAATTTCGACCTTCTACTCCCGCCGGACGAGATTTACAAAACCTTGCAAACACTAGGCCGCCCGGTCGGTCTGAATATTATCACACTTTGTATCAATTAGGATTCAGGTCGGAATATAAGAGCAGTTTTTGTGAATCTCTGTTTCAAGACTTGGTTTAGTTAATTCTTAAAGTGTGACGTTCATGGCCAGCCTTAAATAAACTAAAGCTTTTCATAATAAACGCGTAAGGCCGGGATACACAGAAGGCAATTCTAAAGAGACACAGTTTTTACACCGATAAAATATTCAATTAGCCAAGATACACAGTTTCTTAATTACAACGTAACAGTTTGGAGTTGAACAGAACTGTCGAGTAATCTAGATAAAACGTCAAGAAGAGAGGAGTTTTAATCAACTTTATTCATAGAGTTATTAAAATCGAAATAACACTATCTTATGATCTCATAGCGTGAGATCAAAGTGGTTTGCACAAAGAACGAGATCTAGACTCAATGTCATTATTCGCTGTTTGATGTTAAAACACTTGAATGGAGGAAATTTCTAAGCATTCTTTCTTTCGTTTCTTTAGGTACTTAGTGAGAATGGACTTGTTATTAAAAAGGGTTTTTATAGTGTGGGTGTTTCGTTGTCAGCCTATCACAATATCTCATTATATATCTCTAAGATTATTCTTTATTAGTTACTGTGAAATTCGTGAGATTGGAAATGTCATATTTGCCAAGTGCGATTACTGCCAGAATGTCTGCTCAGTTCGGACTAAATATCTCACCGATCATGTTCCTCTTGGATCCCTATATTTTATTCAAACTATCCGTCTAACCGTAGTAACTGCAAATCTCATTTGCTGTACATGTTCTGGTAAATGTAATGGAAGTTATATATGTTCAGGAAAACAGCGGGTAGTATGCGAGGGGTGGCAAATGGCAGAGACAATTAACTATCGAGAATAGTTAATGGCGTAATTGGTCGGAAGCGCTAAACGCCTGACTTTTGATAGCCCTCATTCTCGACCATTGTTGCTACTCGCTGACTGTTCTCTTAAGCGCGCATCCATTTTGTCGGCGCTATTCTTGTCTCACACTGGCTCAGTATGACGTTCTCGGGTATTCTTCGATTCTTCTGTAGACACAGAACCGCTACTAGAAATCTTATTTTTTTATTCTTCTAGGCTAAAATGTGATAAGACGGAAATCTACTGTTCCAATTATCTCCGGTCTTTATAATTGCGCACCAATTTAGGTTTTGGAGTTTAATTGATAACTTTTATGTTGGCAATTGGCCGCCAATAAAAAGCGGTTGGTTGCGCAGTGGAGGTGGGTGACTCCGGCCGTATCTCACAACGCCGATGTCCGGCACTCCGCATGCCGCATTAATTCGCAACGACACACCGCAACTAAATTACAGCCGTAGATAACTTCTCCCCGTCCCGCACCGCACCCCTCGCCCCCTGCATCCCCTTCTCACCACGTAGTGGCCGTCACGGGGCCTATTAGGCAGACACTTGACGTATACAATATTTTCGACCATGGAGGCAGCTACGGTTCTATTAGTCGGGTCGGCGACATTGGCGAAAATAATGGCATATCCCTCATAGAAAAGGCTCATTCTTAGAATAGAAAAAGGCAGCACGATCGGTTTATAAAATTAGAACATATTTTGTGCTATTTTCATAATCAATCTTAAAAAAGTTGTGGTCCGGAGTGTGTCAGATGCATTCAGTTTAAATGAGACATGTGAAGCAGCATCGCGTGCGGCGGGCTGAGGATCTTAGTTAATAATTCCGCGACAGACACATAGGAGCGATGCAGTTATATGACGTGTAAAGATTAAAAAGTTAGAAGAGCAGGTGAACGACCTCCGGCGAGGCGAGCGAGCGAAAATTAGCGCGAGGAAAAAAACTGCCGACCTCATCTACCTAGCGTCATACGTTCTACTAATCTGAATGTTTTTACAGCACTTTTTCTGTACGTACAAATTATGTAATTTGCTACCTCCTGCTTCGTCCATTGTGGATCTGTGTTTCCATTTTGGCAGTAAATAATTCATGTTTTTAAGTTGCAAAGAATGCAAAAATGGACGGACTGGTTGCATCATATTACACTTGTAAGCAGTGTTGAAAAGTTTTTGTTTCGCGTCCTGATGATATTCAAACAGTAGCAGTAGAGAGTGCATGTAGAGAGTAGCCACTGGTGTGCGTGTTGTGCAGGGCGGCTATCGTCTTCCATTGTTGCTGAAGAGTCTCTGTCTATAGCTACACTGTGTCCGTTTATCTGCTTCGCGGAATAATGAAACCATCAACTTGTCCCTCGCTAAGTTTTGCATCGCATTTCTATGCGAGCTGCGTCTGTTCATTGGACGTAGACCTCGACCGAAACGTCACTGCATTGTGTTCGGTCTCAGTTTAGACTGCTCAGACAACCGGCGTTATTTCAGTAAAACTGCAAGTCTAGTCATCGCGCGTGGACAATTAAACAGCTCCGGTGCGACCAGCCTCTAATTAGATCGCGTACGCGGTTTACTGCTCTGGTGGTTCGTAAACAAATTAGGCTATTAAGTAAATACAATTATACAATTATAACGCGTATGTGGAGCGTGCGAAATTGTGGATCGATACGAGTGGCGGCTGCCGTTTTTTTCGTAGCGTGTTGCCGAGCTGCACACGCTCCCGTCTTCTGTTGACGCTCGCTTCTTTTTTTTTCAGTAACAAGACAAAACAATTCGTGAGTTTTTATTCATTTTTTCCTGTCTGCCTCCTCCATAACATTTGTTTATCTTGGGCTTGGCTTGAAATTAGAAATTCTTTTGTCTCCGCACTTTTTTAATTGCAAAAAGGAAACGGAAATGGCTTTCTAAAGAAAGAAAAACGTTGTGTGAAAATATTAAATGCGTAAAGTCATTCCTGCATTGTTTGCTTTCGCGAAGTATTCAGCGTGGCCATGCAAAGGAGGGGCTTATTAGCGTCACGCGGAGCGGCGGCAGACGAGACGCGGATTCTCTTGTTTCAATTATTGTGCAACGTGATGTTGGTACCGTTCGAACACTTTAATGATTCGGAAAATCCTACCCCGCTTTCAAACAAATTCCAATATACCTAAGGTAAAGGTACCAAACATGGACAGTTTCAGAATGAAAACGACGTTTATTTGCATTTCTTGCTTACGTTCTAGTGATGTTGGAAGAATAAGTTATATCTGTAAATAACACATGCTTTTTAAACATAACACATAACATCACGCCTTGTTTCCGCGAAGGGTTGGGCAGAGGTGTACCTATAGTACACCCACGTTTCGCCAGTTATGTTTGAAGTCCCATGTAATAGGGGGCGAGCCTATTACCATCAACCGGGCACAAATCCACACACATGCTTTTTATAATTGATATATTTGGCACAGTATGTTCCTCCAATGTTTACATACGAGATATTTAAAAAATTCAAGAACCCTTATCGAGGACCCATTATGAACAGTCAATGGTCTTATAATGGACACCCATTCTTAAACAGTATCTAGTATTGGACACATAGTAGGTAGTGTTGAACATTTTCTTAACTGGTTTTACGTAAACGTTTATTCAAGTATTAACATCAAAAATATGTTGTAACATAAAAATTGTAATTAGATGGCGTTATTTATTCTTCTTTAGAATAAACAAAAGAAAAAGAAAAAATACATAACAAAAGCACAAAACATAGCAAAAATTATAAGACGAACAGTAAATATTTGTTCATTTCGTGTACTTTATAAAATCCACATTTGTTTATTGGTACTGGCTCTTTAATAGATTCTATTATTGCTTTCTCATCGTACCATTTGACATTGACCGGGAAATGGTTTTCAGCCATGAATATAACCCATTTGACGAATACATATTCTTCTTCTTGGCACAGCACTGTGGAAGGCCCTAAGTTACAATCCAGCGGGCTTATCCCAACTTTTTTTCTTAAAGTTATTCTTGGAAACCCATATTTGGCAGCTTCTACCTTTTCTCCTCTTTGTACTTCATAGATTGCTCTAATAATTTTGTTGTTCTGTGGAATAATCCCGTTTGTGTGCCATATTAGCTGTGGTAATAAAACAATTTCAATAAAGCGTGGTTGTTAAAGTTAAATCACCAGCCATGAACACCTCCACACCACCAGTCTTGGACAGGGCTGTACCACATTGGGGAAGTATGAATGTAATCATTAGACATTATTAAAATAAACAGACTTGTCTCCCTTTACATAACCAGAAAAAAACAGATAAAAATTAGAAACACAAAAATCCAATGTGTCTTTACCCAATCATGGACTGTCCAGTCCATGATTGGGTAAAGACACATTAAAGTTTCCAGTCATAAACACTTTAAATAAATAAATATATTTAATAACTGACGAAGGTTATTTGCGCAATCATGCTCCTCAGTTAATAATGAATTTTAAAATAAATCAACAAACGTTCAAAATATAATGTAATGTATTCAAAATGTCGGTATTTTTTTAGAAGATTTTTCTTTAAATTGTTTTCACTTGCACTCACTCGACTTTAGATAGTAATCGGAATAATATGGCCGACAAATGTCAAAAACGAAAAAAATGTTGTTCGGTTATCCTAAAGTTTTATAAAAAATGTTGCTATGGTAAAAAATAAGTTTGAGTGTGGTTATTTTTAGCATTTATGTTTGTATAAGTCCATGATTGGTGCACTGTCCATGACTGAATCGATTACCCAAGAATCGATTACCTTACATAAGCTTATGGCACTTACACGTACAGTTCGCCCTTAGGTACGTTTTATATTAAGTAGAATTGAAATAGTGGGACTTCATTGATGCTTAGCTATGTCTTGTTGAGATTAGCATGTCTGAGAGACGTATTAGTTCTCGTTCACACTGGCGTCACGCCTGTTTGTGAGAGCCTTTAATGTTTTTCAGCGTAGCCTTAAAATGTAGGAACATTAGTTAACTCGATGCATGTAAGTTTCGGTGTCCGCACAGAATATCAGGGACTAAAACTGTATTCGTAGTAATTTTTTTTAACACTGTTTTATAAAACTGATAAGAAACAGATTTATGATGTAACAGATACAATGATGTTACAGGCACAAAACGGTACCTTTTATATGTGTTAATAAGTGTTAATATGTATAACAGAAACAAACAGTATTAGGTATAATAGCACGGTACGTCTACAGCGCGCGGCGCGACACCGACAATTTTTTTTTTTTTTTGGTTAATCATCAAATGACTTCTCCCGCTCTTAGAGCTGGAGGGTGTGTCGGACTTTTACTGACTAAAATCCACCTGTGTTCCTTCAATTCCCTGTGCCAGGGCCACGGTTACTCTTTCGAATTACCCGCGACCCTGAGGCGTCGGCCCTATCGGACCCCGTCATTTTGTTGCGACATCTCTTTGAGTCGCGCGTGGAACACGACGCGCCGTCGACCGGGACTAGTCCTTACGGGACGGCGAGCTACCCATTGCTCGCCGTCCGCAAGCCCGCGCCTACGGTGGCCGGGAAACTGCTTGCGATTCCCGACGCCCAGGGCGTCTCCTGCGGCAGCTAGGGGCGTGAGGGCGCAAGGCTCTCTCCCTTACGCGCTCCGCCTCCTCCTTCGCAAGCATCACTGCTTCGCAGAAGGAAGTGATGGCTTTCCATTCCCTCTCGCTCCAAACCATGGCCTGGACCAGGGTCGGACGCGAGAGATCGCCACCGCCGATCGTCTCCGCGAGGACACTGCGGTGCTCCGCCCAAGCTGGGCAGACCTCCACCATGTTCTGAGGTGAGGACGCCGTGGCGCCTCTCCAATCACTCCTCAAAGGGGGGACTTACCGCCGCTATTGTGATGTGCCCAGCACTGGGTTGCGACAATCGCACCCTCGATGTCGCCATGAGATCCCGCCGGAGCTCTGTCCGCTGTACCGTGATTTCTCACGGCTGCGGAGTTACATCCCGGCATTATGCCTCCTCGCGCCACTCCCATACGTGCGCGAGTGCTTTTGCCTCCAAATGCCATGGTGGCAATCCGGCAAGGAGGCCAGCCGCCTCGCAGGAGACCGTGCGGTATCCCCGGACCAGCCGGACGGCCATGACCCTTTGGGACGCGTTCAACCAGTGGGCTGGTCGGCGCCTCAAAGGACGCGCCCACACCGTTGCCCCGAAGAGGGCCATGGACCGCACGACCCCCGCGTAGAGCCTTCGGCAGGAGGCGTTTGGACCCCCTAGATTGGGCAGGAGCCGCTTCAAGGCAGCCCCAGCCCGCTCCAATCTGGGAGCCAAATGTCGGAAATGTTCCACGCAGTTCCACCGGCTGTCGAGGACGAGTCGCAGGTATTTCATCGTCGACTCGACGCCGATGTGAACCCCTCCTGCCATTATCTGGGAACTCGACTGTGGCGCGTTCCGAGGACCATGAAAACACATGGCCTCGGACTTGTGCAGGATCATTTCGAGTCCCAACTGCCGGATCCTCTCGACGATTGTCGCAACCCCGAGTGTCGCTAGCTCGGCCACCGCCTGGTGCGACCTCCCCTGTGCCAGAACCAGCGTGTCGTCAGCGTAGCAAACCACGCTGACGCCACTAGGGAGGTCGGCGCGCAGCACCCAGTCGTAACCGAGATCCCACAGAAGCGGCCCCAGGACCGATCCCTGTGGGACACCGCACGAAATCTCTCGCCGGTTCCACTCTCCTCGGTGACCGGGGTAGATGGCCCAGTCCGTCAAATAGGCCTCGACCACGCGACAGAGGTAGGTCGGCATCCGGTGATACCGCAATGCCTCCCTGATGCAACTCCAGGGCAGGCTATTGAAGGCATTGGTGATGTCTAGAGACACCGCCAAGACGACTCCACCCCGGGCCACAGCATCCCCCGTCGTGAGGGCTCGCACGCGCATGATGGCGCCCACCGTAGAGCGCCCCCTGCGGAAACGAAACTGGCTCTCCGCCAAATCCGCCACCCGCACCAGCCGCCCGACGAGGTGGTTTGCAATTACACTTTCAAAGAGCTTGCCTACCTCGTCGAGCAGCACGATGGGCCGGTAAGCGGACGGAGAGTCCGAAGGGCATAACAATAGCCCTGCGGAATATACCAAACATGGCGGTAAACTTAGCGTAACCGGTCCGATGTATTTGTGGGATAACATGCTCCATGCGTTACGATACCAGTACCGTTGACTGTGTAATGCGTGTCCATTCATAATATTAAGCATTTGTAGGTTTTCCTGCCGTCCGGTATGTAATGTAAGTAGAAGAAAAAGACCAGTTTGAGAATGTTAAAATTTGTATAAAATAAAAGTGGAATGAGAGTTTGTAGGGCATCCCGGTCGGTGTTACACGTCTCGGCCCTAGAGGGGAACAAGAACTGAAACATTGGTTTTAACTAAAAGAACACAAATTAAAGGTTCACAATGTGTATACAAGTTGTTTATTTTTGTACGTAGTTACCTAAGCTAACTTTTAACGACTTGTAACTTCATTGAATAAATTCATTCGAATTTTGCATTTTTTGGGCTTGAAAGGGCCCTTTTGTATATTCAACCCTCTACCTTTGCATTTTGATATTTCTATACCTAAATGTTTTATTCTTCTAATATAATTAAGTGTGGTGTGACTTTGTAGATAATTTTGAGAACTAGGGTAGGTAAACTACTCCGAAATAACCACGAAAAAAAAAGTTCCAAAAAAGATACTATACGGTAGGCATACACCGGAACTATCGACCGCTAGAAGTGCCCATAATCTCGGTTCATTTCTCGTCCCGCTAGCCAACAGTCATTGCACGGGCCGCACAAAGACGATGCGGTTTTTCGCCGGGAGTCCGGGAGCATCCATAATAAATGAGTGGTCGGCTCCACCGGAGCTAACAGTACTCGGCGCGACTTCTCAACGCGTTTCTAATTACACGCTGAAATATTCAACTTCGCCGTCGCGCACTTCTCAGATGAGAGTTTAGTTCGCTCTTTCTTTCCATTCTTGGGCCTTTTGGATAAGCTCTCACCAGACGTTTACTTTGTGAATGTGTCGTACTAGTATGCACGTGCGACTGCGGGTACATTGATGGCGCGTAGGGTTTTGGCTCTGGTCCTTTTGTTCGTGAATATGCTGACGTGTGCACATGCACCTATGTGCGATATTCTGATAAAAAATAGTTTTTAGTTTGGTTAATATGAATCTTTAGGTTAACATTAATGCACAGTAACTCCGCGTCCGGTTCGATGTGTTTCTGTGCAAGCTATAGCTAAGCTGGCTAAATTAGCTCGGCCGATACCCTGTCCCCATCGTGTGATGTTTACGCATGAGGTTGGAGAGCGGAATGTGACGTATGGATGCGGGCGTGCAGGTGATCAACGGTGCGCCGCGCGGGGGCGCCGGGGGCCCAGGGGGCGCTGCGGGCGCGAGCGCGGGCCCCGCCGCGGTGGGCGCCGGCGCGCCCGAATCGCGGCGCCGCGGGGCCTCGTCGCCGCCGCCCGCGGGCGCAGAGAAGCGCAAGTGGCCCGCGCAGCCCTACGACCCCGACGCCGACGACCTGGCGCCGCGCCCCGCCTCCTCCGACGATGACGACACCAAGGTACGCCATACTAATATTACATCTGCATTAGAGACATCCCCGGTGTGACGAGTGCGCTAATATTGTGATAAGCTTGCCTGGATAAGTTTTTCTGTTTAAAATTAAGAAGATTCAACTCTCCGATGTGTTCATGTGGAAGATTTTACATGCAGACATGTGTCATAAACACACATTTCAGTTGTCTCGTAAGTCTGCTGATGGAGTTTTCTGAGTTTGTACCTGAAGCAATAATACAAAAAGTTTCAGAACGGTATCGATTCGGGTCGCGTCTGTTCTAAAAGTAAATATGTAAAAGGCACATTGCCGTGTTCTTCAAAACAGCGAACGACGATCTGGTCTATATCTCCGTATCATGCATGTTACAGGTGGAAACTCCGGTGAGATTCCGTACGTCGCCACCGCTCGAGGCGCTGAAACCGCGGCGCGCCGGCGTGTGCGCGTGCGCTGTGGGCCCCGCGGCCCCCGGCGGCCCGGCGCGCGCGGCTCCTGCGGTCCCGGCGGCCCCGGCGACCCCGCGCGCGCCGCAGTCGCCGCGCCGGCGCCGCACGCCACTGCCGCCGCCTCGCCGCCACCGCCCCGCGCTGGACTTCGATAAGATGCAGCAGGTAGGCCGCCCGCCGAACTCCTACCACTCCTTCATCCTGACGGAACAGCTGCTGTTGGCAAGAGCTGCTACCGCTGGTCCGTGGCCTTTAATTTAAAGACGACTCTTCTTCTCTCCATTTTTCTTGGATTCGAATTTGTCGATGTCAAACTCACAATTGCATTGCAAGCGAAAATCCACTACGAAAACAGAGTATTGGTAGTATTGTGGTAGCTTACCTCGCCGCTGTGGCGATGCGGGCACACTAATGTGCCGCCTCGGACGGCACCCGAACCATCGACTCTTGGCCCTCATACTACCGACTGTGTGCCACTGACAATTGTAGAAATAGTAGTCGATATACGTCACGTGATTACACCAAAAATATACGGTGCGACTCTTAACGTAATAAACTTAAAATTTAAATGTCATTTATTAGACACCCTTTGAAACGGAATGACTCAGCGTCTATAAAGTTTGCATAATAATAACATCGAAACAAGAAACAGCTCACACAAAATAATAATAGTTCACGGCTGGACAAAGACCTCTAACCGCTTCAATATCAGGCTTCAACTAACCTATCACGCATCTGACGCATAAAAATAATCATTTTCTATCGAGCAGTTCCCAAATTCACCAAAACGCTACCTTGACTAATTCCGAACGCAAATGTGAGATGAAGCCAACAGCAGATAGTTATCATTTAGTCACAGCTATGACGGTTAGTTCTGCTCGAAAAACTGGTAGTGAACGGTTAACAGTAGTTCCAGATTGTTTTTGTCATGGTTACCTTGATTCGTGACCCGCGTGTTTGAGTTGATGGAAGTCCGCCGAGTCAGGCTCACGCCCATTTGAATAAACCTGTGAATAATTTTAAAACTTTATCTTGATTGCGGACTGTTAGAGTTCGTTTTGAATTGTATTTAGTCAGCCGGGGCAATTGCGTCAAAAAAAGGGTTTACACTCTTTAAAAAAATCATGTCTCATTATTAATACATTTTATATAAAAATCCTTAAAACCAATGTGAATAGAAATTATCTGTGTGCAACCGTAATTAATTGTTTCTTCCATTAGTTAAAGTAAATACGAGTAACTATATTTTTTTTTTAAAGAGGAATTTGAGACGCATTTTCCCGTATTGGGGCAAACGCGTCTTTATGAAATAAGTTTTAAAACTGTGACGTTTGAAGGCTGAAATAAATATATTTTGTTTCAATTTTAGTTTTGTACACGAATATTTCAGTAAATTACAAAAATATTTAATAATCAGTACATTAGAAGCGATGTCATAAATACTGGGAAAATGCGACTATTTTTTCTTAGACGCATTTACCCCCTGTCAAATCCAGACGTTCCCAACATTTTAGGTGTGAAAGCAAAATTTGTCTAATCCTTGACAAACCTTTACTTAAAATGGATGCTAAAAAAGCAATATGTACATTTTTGAAGTTTAATTAAAATCAAGTTGCATTAGACGAACATTACAACGATAATTTTGTCAATAAAAACCTGTTTATTACCTATGTATGTCTCTATAATATGTCGGGTAAGGTAATTTATTAAAACAAATAGTTAATAGAAGTCTATACGTAATATTGAAAGTCATTTCTGTCTAAATATTTATTCATTTCAATGTGTCTCAGTATAACCATTGTGATCGTATTTTAATTTACCTGCTGACAAATTGATAACTTTACTACAACAAAAAACGATAGCTAAATTTATCTTAAAAAGTAAAAAAAATGAAGAAAGAAAAATTTAAATTTATCGTTAAACAGAGCTTTAAGAAACACTTAGTTACGATATAAAATTAACTCCAAAATACAAATATGAAAACCCCAAAAAATGTGTAAGATCTCTGGTATTGGGGCAAATGCGCCATATAGACGCAATAACCCTGAAACAGCAGACGCTTTTACCCCAAAAATCCAGATTGAACTTCATTTTTTTAAATCATAATTTCTCCACAAGTAAAACGATTTCAGTAGAAATAACTATTAGTATAGATACGCTAAAATAATAAATAATATTTATGTACATTTCATAATAAAAACGGAAAACTTAGAAAAAATATTGATTAATACTCGTAAGGATTTTGATCACTCATCTCGCGCCACGACAAAAAACACGTAATTTTCAATATGGCCTATATTTTGAATTTGTGCGGTACAACGCCAGCTATTGAAAATATGCCTTCTGATTTTATTCAAAATAAACAAAACCAGATGGCAGGAAAGGTTGGTTTTCAGACAGATTTTAAATGATTTCAATTAAACGCAATTACCCCAAAGACGCAAATGCCCCGGTTGACCTATACGATTTTGACGAGCACAAGTATTTTTAACAGTTTATTTGTGTTGGTGTGGCGAAATAGAACGAAGTTTTTAAAATTCAACGATGAAATGCTATTATGCTGCACACAATCCAGCGTTATCTACGAGTTGAGTTTCGTCAAAATATGTTTTTATCAAGGTCGACGAAATCAGCAGTTATTTGTACTTTGTTAAGAAGCTAGGTAACATAAAAGCAATTTTTTTTTACAAAGACAGTTAACAGATTAAAAAAAACAAAAGTAGTACAAAATAAACGTCGCCATACTAGAGAATCTCTTGAGCATTTTCCTAGTCATTTAATAAAACCGAGAGTAGCTCAAAGAGGAAATAAAATAACGTCGTTCGCTAATTGAGAGTAATGAGTTAACTTCAAGTCTTTTAACTTGTAAGCTTGATTACAGCAAATTCTATTAGTCGCATAATAAAATAAACTGTTCGTGGAATTTACAAACGAGATGTTCTCGTTAGGGGTGCATACGAAATTCCTCCATTTTGTTTTGTTCGTTGGAGCCAGAAGTAGTTCGTACAAACAAAGTAGGAATTTTTAATGTAAAACTTAGTTATGGTTATAACTCATAACATTAACAAAAGCAGTACATACACACATCCTATGTCAATCCTGAAGGTCCCCGCAGTCAGGAATTCTTCCGTACCAACGCCGTATTGAGTTTACGCCACTGTTTGACAGTGTACTATTCAATATTATATCAATTGTCTCGTCATTATCTAGCCCTGTACGAACACATAATAAATTACGCATCTCTGGACGTAAATAAATAACTCCCTGAGTATGTAAATGGCAAAATTGTTACCGTACAGGGATAGATACATTATTCATCCGGGAGTTTTTTCATTATATACTTCCCAAATGTCTGTTCATGAAATTTTACGCGCTTGTTTTCGTTATAAATCATCGTCTATTTCACTAATTGTATACAATCGAAATAAAGAAACTAAATAGCATGCACATTAGCCACGCCCACCAACGAGTTAGAGCCGGCGAGCAATGCAACCTTAATTAAACAATCATCCCTCGGTCGATAAACAGAAAAATAGGGCTGATTGACGTGAAGTTTATTTATAACCTAGGACCAACGCTCATAATAATAATTGTGAACGGTGTATTATTATCCAACGTTGGCAGCATACATGTTATGCGTTTTATGTCACATAGTTGTGCGAAATCAAGTATAGCGGTTACTAGCGGCTGCTGTACACAATGTGTCCACGGATACGAATGTTATTAAAACCTAGAATGTACCGGCTTGCCTAGCGAACAAAAGTACCACTAACCCATCTCTCTCATAATGTAAATGTCATCTGCACTTAATGTTTGACATCAAATTAGTATCAAAATCACAAATACTGTGTAGTATAGGTAGTGAATATATATACTCGTAATGTAAGATGCTGATTTAATTTAGACGTAAATGACGTAAAAGACATCGGTTTATTTTTTTGTCCTAAGACAAACCAAACAAACCCACGTACTCCAACTGAATGAAACGAAGTTTAAAACTTGTATCAAACGCACACTATCTAGCCAAGCATATTATAAGTTGAGGGATTACATTGCTGACAAAAATGCTTTGCTCAACGCTGGTTCTGCTCCACAAGGGCGCATAAACTAATTTATTACCATTCGAAAATATTGTTGGAGCTGCTGAAGATTGTAAAAACTATCTTAGCACTGTATAAATTAAATCTTTTAGTATTGATAATTAACATACTACATGTGTAAGCACTATGTACCTACTATAAATCTACCATTTACTGGGTAGTAACGTCTTTCATTGACTTGAATGTGCCCTGGCAGCCGAGAGTATGTCACGCTCAGTCAAATGTCTCGCTGGTGGTGGCGTGTGTGTTGGACAATGACCATATAGCCTATATGGTCGTTGGTGTTGGATCATTAAGTTCCCTTCAAAATGGTTGAGCTGAATGTTGCTGATCTATACGTCATGTTCGTGAACGGGCGCCTTCAGTGGTTTACTGGTCATCTCTTTTCTGCCACGGCTTATTTTAATTTCCGTATTTTTTGTTTTGTATGTTTATCATCACGGACGCCTTTAACGTCACGTCTTTCTACATCGTTCTCACATGTATAGTTTATAATTTAATGTAACAATTTATTATTTAATTAAAAGAGTGTCCGTGGAGTTTCTTGCCCGTTCTTCTCCATAGGTACCTACTATTTCTGACTGACCGACCCCTTGACAATTCAAAAGTGTCTGTAATTGGTTTATTTGAAATAAATGCTTTGAGTTTGACAAAAAGGTAATCAAGTAAGTAACCTATTTAATGTTTTTATTAGTTTTGAGTATTTGATCGTGTTTTTAAAGTTATTGTTAAATGTAAGTAACTCTATATGTATCTTATTCCAAGACCACGGTTCCAAGCGTTATAGACTAAACATTAAATACGGCAACTCGGCAGAAACTGGAACAGGAATTTATCACACTTACTGAATAGAATAAAGATTTCACACATACTATCTTATTTCACTTAGTTGTAAAACAAAATCGGCATGGTTTTGTGCAAATTGATACAAAAATATTTCTTTAAGGCCTGTACTTAAGTGGGTGAAATAAGTCTTGCTGATCACAACATTATAATATTAGACAGAATGGACTATTGCAAACATCCGGATATTGATGAATGATCCCCGTGAATAGTTTTTTCATCCATAATGCAAACATGCATGCAATTTTTTTTTTATAATTTTGATACCAAACAACTTATACTTAATTTAACTGCAAGATTTTTTTGACAAATACAATAATAATGTTGCATATAATTTGTTTTTAGGTTTTACTATTCAATAACGGTTGAAGTACTGTTCTCCTAGATAGGCTAGAATTTAGCCTGTGTTAAGGAGAGACAGTGCCGGTCCCCTGATTTACGGATTATTATATATGTATTGTGTTTATAAGTTTAAAATGTATAGTTTGAAACATTATCAGGACATAAGTGTAGTTACTGTACATTAGTTATCTATTTCAGAAAAATAGGTTTCATTTAATCCACTTATGTTAATTTCAATTTACAGGAAAAATACAGAAACGTGATAAAATACAATAAATTTACCAAAATTAGAAACATAAACACAATCAATATCAAAATTAAGACAAAATCAAAATATAATCAAAAACCAAATTCAAAACCAAATTAAAATCCAAAGCAATATGAAAAATTAAATTTAAATTTAAAATTATATTGTATTTGATTATTATTTATTATTATAGTGTATGTGTGCGTCTGTTTAGGTGTATTGTGTTAAGCGTGTATGTGTGTGTATGTGAGTGTGAGCGTGTTCAGTGTCATCATAATTGAGGTCCAAAAGGAATGTCTGTACAGTTTTTTTACAATTGTAGAATGGAAGTTTAAAGATTGGGCATTTTGCGTTAAGTTTATTATAGAGAGATGGAGCAAAATATAAAGAAAATCGTTTTACGAAAGAGGTACGTGGGAGTGGAATAGTGCAGATTAAGTCTTTCCGACGTTTAGAGATATGTCTGTATGGTGTTCTGGAATGTTGAAGTAAAACTATATGTAAAATGTACTGTTGTCGAACATTTAAAACGTTCCAGGATTTATAAAGTTCGGTCGTTGGAAATAAGATAGGGCGAAAGGTGGCAACTTTAAGTATGGCTCTGTGAGCGATCTCTATAGGCTTCATCACTGTCTTTGCAGCTCCGCCCCAGCAGGAAATACAGTAGGCGACTAGTGATTGGCAAAGAGCGAAGTATACATTCCGGATAACTGAAGCGTGTGCTATAGAGCGGCCGGATAGTGTACACAGTGAAATTTAAGTGTTGGTCAATGAAGATAACAAGATATTTTATTTGATCTACTTGAGTAAGTGATGGGCACTGGCAGGCCTGCTGCGACATACCACTACACGAGTGAGCTTTTAGGGTCATAGACGGATTCATTCGGTTGGGAATTTGAGTTTATCGAAAAGGTAATAAAATTAGTTTTAGTGGTATTCAGGGTCAAAGAGTGTGTGTAAAGCCATCTTAGTGTGGAGTTAAATCCTTTTTGTGAAATCGACTGTCGTTCCAACCATGAGTTAGCGGTGAAGGTTATTGCAGTATCATCTGCATAAGAGACTATTTGGGCATTTGGTATATCTAGGTTGCAGAGATCGTTAATAAATACAAGGAACAAGGTGGGCCCCAAAATACTTCCCTGCGGCACGCCGTACTCGATAGCAACTGTATCGCTATGGTAATTGTCCATAGTCACAAATTGTGAACGGTTTGTTAGGTAGCTTTCAAACAAATTAAGTGTTAGGCCCCTTACACCTATACATTGGAGCTTGAGTAAAAGGGTCGGAATGGGTACATTGTCAAAGGCTTTTGTGAGGTCTAAGAAAATGGTCAAAACCTTTTTATTATTGTCTATGTCTTCACTATGTGATCAATCAATTTGTGTATTGAGTCATTTGTGGATTTCTTTTTACGAAAGCCAAATTGATGTGGTGACAAAATATTAGAATGTTCAAGATAGTGAATGAGTCTTTTATTCATTAAGCGTTTGAGTATTTTTGATAAAGTACTAAGTACCGCCATGGGGCGGTAGTTATTTACTAGGCACCCATCGCCGCCCTTGAGAATGAGGTTGAAAATGTGGCATAGTATAGGTGCGAGGGATGTGGCGTAACGTTTTAAAAACAAGGTGGAGATACCACCCCATCCCGTAGCCGCATTTGTTTGTAGCATGTTTATGGCTGATATAATTTCGTCAACATCTGTCATTTCCAACACAAAAGATTTTTTGAAGTTGGATTGGGGAAGTGAAATGCGAGTAAGTGATTGTTTGTTGTTTATACTATCTGCAAGATTCCTTCCTATACTTGCAAAAAATTGGTTTACGTCATTGCAAGACTGTATCGGAGATGATGAAGCTGATAACAACTGTGTGTAAGAGTGTTTGGTTTTGGTAGTATTTGTGATATTTTTACTTGTTTCCCAGAGTTTTTAGGGTTCTTCATTGCCTTATTTAATTCTAGAGAATCATATCTTCTCTTCGATTTTTTTAATAATGCTGTACAAAAATTACTGTATCGTTTATAGGTGGTACTGATTATGATGTTGTCAGGCGATTGCTTTAATTTTTTATGTAGAGAGTCACGGTTACGTATACACCTCAGCAAACCTGGCGTTATCCACGGTTTTAGAGTTTGTTTCTTTGCAGATACCTTTACTGTTGTAGTACAGTCCTCTATAGCTGTTTTAGTTAGCCTGATAAAGGCATTTGCAGCATCATCTGGATCCATCTTAGACAGAATGGGTGCGAAGTCTAAACCTGCTATAACTGTGTCAAGAGCGTCGTAGTTTATTTTATTTATGTATTTTGTGGAATTTGATTTTATAGTAATTTTATTAAGGCAAAACAGAGAAGAGGAATGATCCGTTACAGTTGTATCATAGACAAGTGTTATAGATTTATGCTTAGAGCGAATTATTAGGTGGTCTAAACAGTTACTTCCTCTTGTAGGCGTCGTATGTGCAGGTAAGAATCCATGATAGGCTAAGGTATTAAGATACTCGTGAGTTCGTGAATCTGATGAGTTATGTTTAATGTCTATGTTAATGTCTCCCGTTAAGATTACAGTTTTGTAGTTAGTCAGCGACTGAAGTATTATATTGAGTGCTGAGAGGAATGTTTGAATATTATCGTTTGCGGGTGATCGGTATATGCAAAGTATAGCTACATCTGAATCTAATTTTATTATTAAACCAGAGGCAGATCCGAAAAAGTCAGGTTCTTCGTGAGCAGATACATGAGAGGATTTTATATAGACGACCACCCCGTCGCTTTTATTTAAGTGTTTGGTGGTGTGATAGGTAATATAATTTTGTAGCACGGGAATGTGGTTGTTACTGGAGCATTTTAACCAACATTCAGTGAGTACTAGGAGTTCACACTGAATATCGATACGGTGTAATAACGTTTGTAAATCAGCAAAATTAACATTAATCGATCTAATATTTTGTGAAAGGATTTTCAATTGATATGTAGTTTGTTCAATATACTTTTGTGTCTGTTCTGGGGTGCATGTGTGTGTATCCGATACAGAAAAGTGATCAACATAATCGATTAATGCATATGTTTTGTTAGACATTATAAATGTAAGTGTCTGGATGTGGGTTAGGAATAAGGCGGTAATTGCGAGGTGTTATGGGAGCATGTGGGAGTGTCAGTAGTATATGTTTAATGAGTGTGTAAAAGTTATGTTTGTGAGCGTTATATTTGTGTGTTGTGAGTGGTGTAGAGTATGTCATGTTTGCAATGAGAATTTGTTTAACAATGAATTCAATAAACACAGTATAAAAACGTAGAACACATTTAGCATAAAAAACACTATTTAAGTAAAAATAAGGGCAAAACAGGAATACTAGTCATGCATTATCCTTTGAATGCTGGTTGAGCTGTATTTCACTTCTTATAACGATAGACTGACTTTCTGGATCCTTCTTCAGCATGATACGTCCGTTAGATGTCCAACAAAATTGGATTTTGTTCACCTCAGCATAGTTTCGCGCTAGGTAGAAGAGTCGCTTGGACGTGGCAGTCAGTTGTTCAGCTATAAATACGGGGGTATCCGGTACCATGCCTAGGCTAGCGGAGCTCAGTTTGTTGTTAGAGTGATGCTTGTTATAAGCTTTGACAGCTGACAAAAAATTAGTTTTCACAAGGGTATTTGTAAATTCAACCGTTATTGTAGAATTTGGGAATTCTTTTTTTGAAGGTTGACGTAGCACATCGCGTATGTCGGACATTTGTATGTTGAGCTCTAGTTGTTTTGATAACTCCAGGAAAGAATTGTATATATAATGGATTAGATTCCTAACATCAAGCGTTCCCAATTATCACAACCACAACGTTTTAACTACCTATGAAGCCCACATATTATTGCTACATCACAGATCTTAATCTCATACGGAAAACGATCATAAAGTATTATTTTCCAGTCAATAATCCCGGCGTGAGATGCACCTCCATCTTTGTTCAGTTCATTGTAGAGGATAGCGTGATTCGTCAGCGGCACATGGTGTCGCATAATGAACGCACATGTGGACGTGTGCGTTCCCACGCTCGGCCGACTTGTGCACCAAACGTGGATATCTGACGCCGTGGGGGGACGACGTGCTTATTATCAATATTGATAAAGATAATAATTAGTAAGAGGATAGGAGAACCTGTTACATGTTTTTTTTTTTTTGTGGAAGGAGTACGTTATGCCGTTTTATTCGTAGTCTAACTCATCCTTCAGTCAACTTCAAATTGAATAAGTAGGTACTTATTTTTTCTACGTTATCTCTCAACGTTTTAGATTACATAGGTACTTGCAATAAACAGCAATTTTTCATTAACTAGCCTCTTGCTTGGTCCTGGTATGTCATGTGAGTACGCTTGATGTATGATCAGAGCAGATGTGTTATTGATATAACCAATATTTTCAGACCAAGGTGGTGTTAAACGCAACCAATTCCTTAGCGATTTAGTTTAGATACTAAAATTCACGACCAATCGGCTGCCCGCCGCGCCGCCTTGCTCAGGTCACAGCTATTGATCTGCATCACGGGCTAAAATTGATTTATTTTCGGATCATCCCTAGATTTTGTCTGTCCCTCACGTTGTCGTCACATTTTGTCACAAATTTCGCAGAATAATATGTTTGATTCCGGAAATCTGCACGACATGACTTCGTGGAAAATCGTTCCACGTTCTTACGATTAACCCTGCTCTGAATCGGTTCAGAATAGCTTCAATTCTATGGCATTTTTACCAATCGATACAACACTTTATATCAAATATATTAAACACACTTGATAAAAATTGACGGTAATCTTCAATAGCAAATGTAGGTGGGTATACCTGTCATCTGTTGTTTATTTGCCTACTTACGATAATCAGAACATTTCCTACTCCGATGTGCTGCTGTTATCAGGGGCTATGTGCCTTACATAAGCTTGCTATATGCAGTTAGGCTCATGGTTGCACCTTTGGTGATACGTTATCAGGCCCTTATCGGGCAGCGGGTCATTGACCCCGTGCATGCGGGCACTTGCATCTGCAGTCGTAGCCACAGCAGACAGATATCAGGCAGAGGTTTGTTATATCATGTGTTCACTGATGGCCGATATCCTCACAATAGATAATAACCAAAAGTGTAAACAAAATAACGTTAAAACTATTTATAGATACCTATACCCATTATCTAATCGTTTATCAAATTATGTATAAAATATATCATATGAGAATATTATATCGAATGTATTGGATGATGTGTGTTTGTTATGTTGTTATTTGATTAAAAAAAAAAAAAAACATTGCAAATTGCAACACTCATAAGGTTTGTTAACGGCACTAATTTAATAAAACAAAACAGTTAGTAAATTAGGTAGGTAACTGTAAGCCCTTGAACACGTCATAATAATCCAATAAAACAATGTTCAAATTATGACATCCAAATGTTATTGTAGCAGTTGAATTATGTCGCTGGTCAGTATATTAACGTAATGTATTAGAGCAGCGAATTCGATAGCTCTTCACCGTCAACTGTTCCGCGTCCAACCACATCCGGGATATAATTACATATTGATTCAAGGCGTGCCAAATTATAATTGAACATTGAAATACTTACACTTCACCGTAGATACTACAACCAAACTTCTCAAATAAAGACCTGAAACTACTAAGTTGACTAATACTGGAAATTGGGAAAAATCTATTAGAATTTCTTCCTTTTACACATTCGATACATGCTGATAAATGCTGTTGCCATTAATAAAAATATAATAATTTATACGCACTTGAAATAAATTGAGCCTTTCAGGCTTCAGTCGCCCAAAAGGACCAATCCTAAACATAGCTGATTTACCAAATTAAATTGAAAACCTTTCTGAATAAATATAATTATGATGAAGGTATATTGTTTTGAGCGCGTTATGTAGTGTAGTGCGTATGGTGTGTGGGGACAGTCGCACTCAATGGGGCGATCGCGGCTCATTGAGTCCCCGACACCCCGTTGGTCGCATCAATGAACGACATTCCTTGCGCGCGCAGACCGGCTAAACACGGCCCCTATATAGGCGAGACGTGGAATGAAAACTCGATGCATTACACTTTTTATCGGGCAGCGTACCAAGTAATAAGAAGTGTTGCGATTCAAACGTGTGTTCTTGTGTGGGGAGATCGTTTCATCGGACTCGCCGTATAGGGGAAGGTTCGCAGATCGCACACTTTCGCGTACAGGGAATAGGTTGCTACGAAATGTTGAATTCAAAAGTAGCTCTGTATGTATGTTACCTTTTCACGCCTAAAACATAGAACGGTTTACGACAAAATTTGCCAAGGAGATAGATGGCATCCTGGGGAACGACACAGGCTACGTGTGGTCCCGGTTGCACGTCCCCGTGAAATTATATCCCACTTCCACGCGGGACCAGCGAACTCAACATATCCTCCTGCGTCGAGGGGTGAGACAAGGGGACGTAATTTCCCGGAAACTGTTCTCTAACGCATTGGAGGATGTGTTTAAGACCCTGGACTGGGAAGCACGCGGCATAAACGGCGAGTACATCTCACACTTGAGATTTGCAGATGACATCGGCATACTGGCTGAATCGCTGCATGACCAGCAACATATGCTGGACGACCTAGTTGATTTTTCTGCACGCATTGGTCTCCGGATGAACGTGAACAAAATGCAAGTTATGTTAAACGACCACGCTACTCCGGGACCGATTGCTGTCAACATCGGTGCTCTGGAAGTTGTTCGAGAATATGTTTACCTCGGGCAAACTCTGCAGTTTGGTAAGAACAATTTTGAGAAGGAGGCTAACAGAAGAATTCAGCTGGGCTGGGCAGCGTTCGGGAAGCTTCATCGAGTCTTCTCGTCGCATATTCCACAGAGCTTAAAGACTTCAGTCAGTGCGTCCTGCCTGTTATGACCTACAGAGCCGAAACGTGGACACTCATGGTACGGCTGGTCCATAAATTCAAGGTCGGTCAGCGAGCTATGGAACATGCTATGCTTGGAGTCTCTCTGAGAGATAAAATCTGGAATGAGGTGATCCGGCAGAGAACCAAAGTTGTCGACATAGCTCACAGAATAAGCAAGCTGAAGTGGCTATAGGCCGGCCATATTAGCCGTAGAACCGATGACCGTTGGGGTAGACGTGTTCTTGAGTGGAGACCGCGAATCGGCAAACGTAAGGTAGGACGTCCTCAGGCTAGATGAAGCGACGATCTTCGCAAGGTGGCTGGCAGCAGCTGGATGAGAGTTGCTGAGAGTAGAGCTTAATGGCGGGCAATTGGAGAGGCCTATGTGCAGCGGTGGACTGCTGTAGGCTGATGATGATCCAAACAGCTCTTTTCTGCAAAACAATGAATGTCGGCGGCATTTCCCCACAAAAGAATACCGAACGACATCACACTATGAAAATAACTAAAGTATACTAAACGGGCTGTCTCTAAATCAGTTAAATTTCGATTTTTTCTAACAGCGTATGCTGCGGAGCATAGCTTTTTTGACAATTTATCAATCTGTGGGCCCCACTGAAGCTTAGCATCCAAAGTCCAAGATTACTGTGCTGTCTTCAAGTTTCAATTCTTCGCCCTTTATCAACACATTCGTTTTCACCTGCCTAACGTGAGGTAGCGTAAACTTAATGCATTTAGTCTTCTTTTCATTAAGAAGTAAATTATTAACATTTACCAGTGAACTATTTTTGAGACCGCGTTATTTACATCGTCAGTAACCACCTGCTGACGTTTTAAGTTTAAACAAAAGTGAAGTATCATCCGCAAACAACACTATATCATGATTATCCTTTATGAGGTAAGGCAAGTCATTAATATAAATAAGAAACAAGAAAGGACCAAGAATTGAGCCCTGTGGAACTCCCATTGTTAAGATAGATCCGGGAGATCTTTCTCCATTAACGTCAACGCTCTGAATCCTTCTACTCAAGAATGAAGTAAGAAGATCCAGAGCGGTGTTTCGGATCCCGTAGTGACGGAGTTTCCTGATTAACGTTTCATGAAGAACGCAATCGAATGCCTTGGACAAATTACAAAAGATGCCCAAGGCATCGCATTTATCTTTCCTAAGCATTATAAATATGTCCTAAAAGTTCAACACCGGCATCGGTAGTTGAACGACCCCTTGTAAAACCGAACTGTTTGCTATGTAATAATTTGTGTCTGTTAAAAAATCTTTGCAGTTGGTCTAAAATTAATTTCTCAAAAATTTTAATAAATGTAGAAAGTACTGAAATAGGTCTATAATTTGTGGGGTCTGATGTGCTACCTGATTTAAACAAAGGTATTATTTTACTTTTTTTCATAAGGTCAGGAACCTCCCCACAGTCAATACAATTATTAAAGTGTAATGTCTATAATAGACTTAGCAACTTCTACAGAATTACCCCACAGATCTGCAGTCTTTTTTACATTTAATGTGTGAAAAACTTTAATTATATCCCTACATGTAATATGTTCAAAATTAAATTCCGAATCGCAAAAATTTACATTTTCCTTTAGCAAAAACTCAGCAACAGAAGAAGGTGATGTGTTAAGGGATTTTGTAGTTGAAACGGGAACATCTGAAAATAATTTTTCAAAGGCCGCGGCAACTTGTGAGTCTGATTTTATTATGTTGTCATTAATAGACAGGCTGTAGTCAGTACTTCTGTTACTAGACCTTCCCGTTTCACTATTAATAATTTTCCAAGTCGTTTTAATTACGTTACTACTGCTTAATATAATCTTCGAACCCAAATAACGCGACTTGGCCATAACATTCACGAACATGACGCATGTATAAGCACCATTCAGCTCAATCATTTTGAAGGGAGCTAAATGATCCAACACACACGCCACCGTCAGCGAGACATTTGAGTGAGCATGACATACTATCAGCCGCCAGGGCACATTCAAGTCAATAGAAGACTTTACCCGGTAAATGGTAGCTCCATAGTACAAAGTACACACACACACACACACAGACTCACTCACACGCACCTGTGCTATGCATTTATATAATACAAAGGAGATTGAGTTTATACAATACAGTCGTACTATCTTCAGCAGCTCCAACAGTATTTCAAATTCTTTAGTTGTGGTGTGGATCAGGACCAGCATTGAGCCATACATTTTTTATCGGCGATGTAATCACCTAACTTACAATATGCCTGCCTGCATAGTGAGTTTTACAAAGGATTTGAATTTCTTCTCATTCAGTTGAAGTATGTGGGTAGGTATTTTATTGTAACTTTTTAAACAGTATGCCATGAAAGATTAGTCTACTTTAGCCAGTCTTAAACCACAACCCTAATTGTAATACACAATCTCAGTAATCTGAATCGTTATGAAAAATATTGCTAATCCATTGCTTCATAAGTTCGATAAAAAAAATTTGCTCAACAAAGTAAATAACGCAATGAATGTTGTAGAACTGTCAAAATCAAACAGATTGGTCGTAATCGTTAAGTAAAATGTGTAACGCAATTACGCTGCTGGTTGAACTTATAGGTCCCTATTTCTATTACCATAATTATTTCTTTCACTTCTTTTATTGTAAAGATGTAATTTTTTTCTTACGTACAGTAACGCTCATAAGTCCATCAATCTCACAAAGCAAAAGATTGAGCTCCGGTTTCACTTACGACCTTCTTCCATAAGTTGTTTCTATAATAAAGACACGCACACACACTCACTTTGCCTGTAATTGATAGTTCATAATTTCAACTAACTTAACATATGGCATGCTTTGCGTTATCGTGCTTGGGTAGGAGCGATTATGGCAAGCCCTGAGTTCGAATCTCACCTGTTGCGGATTAAGCTTGATGTTATTTTCAAATAATATCAATTTATAGTTTTTTTTATTATAGACGATTTTTGAAGTTTTCAAAATTGTTTTTCTTCATTCTGACATCTCATCTGCCAGTCATAAAACCAGCCTGTGTGTTCAGCCAAGACGCACTAAAACCTCCACGATCGAGTCTGTGCGTGTCCTTATTAATTATTTTAGATGTCGAAACTGAGTTAATAATCGGTAATTATATAGAAAATACAATATTACAGGTAAACCTATTGATAAAAATAATTCAAGTTATACATATAAACCAAAAAGTTATCTTCATAGACTAAAAGAGAAAAATGAATGACAGTTTGACGATTGACTTGTGTCACAACAATGGAAAATGTAAACAATGAATGATTTATTAAAGATATTATAAAAGAAATCGTTGTAGAACGATTCGTAACATGCTAACAAATAAAAGGATATGATACGGGACATGAATGGATGTATGAATGATGACTAATGATGTAAGTATAAGTAGCATATACTATACGTTATATTGCGCTATATCCGTGATTATTAAATTGTAATAAATTGTGATTTAGTTTCAATAAAACTACGCTGCATCTTATGAGATCTGAACCTAAGTCGAAAGCTTCTCAGTCCAACGCTTGGCGTCTACTGCTACCAGTCCATATTAGATTAACTCGAATTTTAGCAATGCCATAAACTGGCCAGGTCACGAGCATGATGCGTGTTTAACAAAAGCGACGGAAATATATATTTTTGTTTCGTGTAGTGCGATGCGAGTGCGCGACTACGTCAGTGTGTGCCGTGCAAAACTGCGATCTTTGTGGTGTGTGTCGTTTAAACACATACAGTCGTACCGTGAGTTCACAGCAATACGACTCTTAACGTGCCTATGGACTTTTGAACGCTTACATGTTTTCACAGGTATATTGACAAGGTACCGTCATGCATGACGTTAATATCCTTAAACAGTTTCCTTGGACAATCGCGCCTAAGGAGATTATTTACGGCTTTGATGGCACTTTTCTGCAGAATAAAAATAGACTCGATGGCTGCAGCCCGTCCCCTAAGTAAAATACCGTTAGACATGATACTATGAAAGAAACTAAAATAGGCCAGTCTCGCGGTATCTACATCAGTAAATTGACGGATTTTTATGACAGCGTAAGTTGCTGAACTTAGCCGTCCTGCAAGAGATGTTAAATGAGGACCCCATTGTAGCCTTGAGTCGAGCGTGATCCCCAGGAAAAGTTTTGTCGACGAATTCTAGTTTCACTTGATTCAATACTATCTCACAATCACTACCCTCGACATTGGACAAAGAAAATCTTATGCACTTTATCAACCTTAAAAATTAAGGAAGTATCGTCAGCAAGTAACACCATTTGTGGTTGGTTGACAATACAACTTGATCTACTTACTGATTTTGAACCTTTTCAATACGTTACTATCTCTCTGAAAAATGGCGTCGAATTTCAAATATTTGAATTTCCCACAGTTATTGCACTTTAAAAAACTTACTGATAAAGAGATTATTATCAGAAATATTGATGGAGGCATAATTCTGAAATAATACTTACAGTTTACAAAAAACAAAAATATGACCCTTATTTGTATCAAATGCATATTCCGTATTGTTGAGCAGTCTGTCGAGCTTACCCACCAAAACCGCATTCAAATCAAAGTCGCACACGTCACCATAGTCAGTTATAGGGAAAATCAATCTTCAAAAGATTCTCAGATGATACAGTGATCGCAAAGTACCATTGTCCCTTTGACTAACAAAAGAGATCTGGCGTTGCCAGCTAAGTGTCGAGCCATGATGCAAACTTAGATCTTTCACAGTCGGGGTAACTAATAGGTCTGACGGTACCATTGAAAATAAGAGGAGGAAGAGAGCTAAGCGTCAACTTACCCATCATGCGCGAGGTTCCAATAACAATGGCATGACATTTTCATTTTCTAGGGGTTTACTAACATCCCAAAACTATCAGACCTTTTTGATAGCATCTTAGTCTCGGTTAACACCTGCTACAGCGTCCGATAACTCTTCTCTCTCAGCTGTACACAATATTGAAGATCATCAGCATAAAAAGGATTACAAACACGGAAGACATTGAGTTATAAAATTAATTAAGTTAGAAAATAGCAATGGAGAAAGAATACCGCCTTGTGGAACACCAGCATCCAGATCACGCCAACTCGACGAGCTCTCATCAACGCGAACCGACTGCTGACGTCCCCGTAGATAAACTCAAACTCAAAGCAAATATTTCAATTAAACCATTTACAGGCACTTTTGAATTGTCAAGGAGTCGGTCAGTCAGAAATATGAAGCTAGTTGCCCATTCCAAAGCGTAGTAGGTATCTATGGAGAAGAACGGGCAAGAAACTCCATGGAAACTCTTTTAAATAATATTGTTGTTACAAATATAGTACATAGTTACATCATTAATGTTGACACTTTATGTGAGAACGATGTACAAAAACCGTACACGTTAAAAGCGTCCAGAGTGCAGCAAAATATGATTTAAAACAATCCAAAAAATAAATTATTAAAATAAGCCGTGGTAGCTAAGAGATGAACAGTCCCAACTGACGGAGAAGAAGAGAACCATTCCAGAGCCTCGGACGAATCCATGAGATGAAAGAGGATAGAAAGGAGAATATCGTGGCTGACGGCGTTAAGGGCAATGGAGAAATCAATTAATACCAAAACGTTAACCTTGCGACTGATGCGGTCGTATGTCACAGTCTTGGATTTAATGGACAGGACGATTTTTTTTATTTCGTTCAAGGTGACCGGAGAGAAGTGAAATGGTTCTATGGTGGGACTAGCTAGGCCAGTAATGGAGACAACGTTTGGAAATCCAAATGACAAGTGGTTGTGAAGTTACGGTTGATATCATCAAAGCCAATTGTAGTAGGAAAATCCACATGACGTGCCTATGCTAAAAGTACTAATGAACTTCTAGATGTCAGCAGGTGAAGAAGAAGATATGTTCTCGAGAATATAGGGGCGTTGTGTATCATCTGATTATACAGATTTTTTGCAACTTTGAAAAAGTTCCGATTTTCTTAACTGCGATCCTTTTTAAATTTATGAAAGGCCCGCTCCTCGTCGCCAATCGAACCCTTATCGTGAACTAAGGAGCAGGAGGACGCCGAAGATTAATCTTCTTAACAGGAACGCGTTTGTCGTAGTGAGCAAGGACCGTTCGATCGAAATAGCGTCTACAGCTGTCGCCGCTGCCAGGTTTTCCCAACTAAGATCTTATGATCACCGCATGTACCGAACTTTTGGGTCCGATTTAGGCGGTTTTTATGATTTATTTATTTATTATGGGACAATAAACAGCT
Organism: Dasypolia templi; assembly: GCA_963555695.1. Taxonomy (NCBI): domain Eukaryota; kingdom Metazoa; phylum Arthropoda; class Insecta; order Lepidoptera; family Noctuidae; genus Dasypolia; species Dasypolia templi. The sequence goes on along the minus strand of OY743137.1, from coordinate 870,354 downwards.
ACAATATAAAATGTTTACAAATTACAATAACATAAGTAGTACTAATAATATTGCAGCCCACTACATTATCCTTATGTTAACAAAATTAAGATAAGGTAAGAAGTGTCACTAGGTAAGCATTACTCAGAAAAATGAAATTATCAAAAAAAAAAAAAATGTTATTAAAATACCATAAAATTAATTAATTAATAAAAAAGAAAAATACATAATTTGTTCGATGAAAATTCAAAATTCCCAAATTTTCCTCATTATCACAAATCGTAATTAAATTCAAAAAATAAAAAAAGGAATTGACATTAGAATGCAATTAATTAAATAGCAATAATCCGAATGGTAACACTAAATAAATTTAGAATAAAATACTCACACTATTTCTTATTATCATTAGATAAGATTTCATAAACATTGGTCTTAAATTTCGATTTCGAACATACAAAAATATCAATATCAGTGAAGTTGCGATTATAAGACTCCACTATACGACGAACAGGGCCACGCAATCCTGAATTAGTCCGACAGCCATTTACAGCGAACAATGTTCCTGCTCGGACACTACGCTTATTTACGGTGCGAGGGACCACATAGCATAACTTACTCGTGAGATCAATGCAATCGAAGTGATTATGAACAATACCATGTAGTGTGTTGGCTTCTAGAAACTTACGTCTAGATTCTAAAGATACTATATTGTATTTGCTAAGTAATTGTGAATATGACAAAAACACCGTTTATAGCACCTATAGTACAAGGCGCGAAGAACTTTACGCTGGACTTTCGAGACCATATCTGTATATTTCTTATAAAACGGATTCCAGATTGGGACCGCATATTCGAGCTGCGAGCGTACAAGCGTCTTGTACCTATAAGTAAAGATAGGTGGAGGGCCGCTTGAACTCAGTAGATGATCTCATGACAAAACCAAACATCTTGAATGATTTATTAACAATTCTCTCTACGTGTTGATTAAGCGATAACTTGTTGTCCAGTAGAACACCAAGATCTTTTACATTAGAGTCGTTACTCAGCAAGGCATTATTTAGCTTATACTTAAAATTTGTTATAAATTTTAAGTAGAACAGAACATACGAGAAAAAAATTCAGTCGTGATGGGAAAATCCAGAAGCTGACCATGAGAGGAAACAGGGTGTGGATTTGACGATTAAGTCGAGCCTGAGATATTGATATAGGCAGGTTGCAGTGAAAATATATGGAGACTAAAGGACTCAATGATGTGAAGGAGTTTATGGGATCGCCAAAGTCAGAGTTGGAATCGCCCTTGATAACGCAATGTGCATACTCTGACCCTATGAATTCCAGCGCCAATTCGAGTTTGGAAAATAGTCTACGGCGGGTCGACAATAGACAAGAAGGGTCTTGACGCCTTTGACGTAGACCTCCAAAAAGAGGTACCTACTCAGAATAAGCATGGTTTAGTGATGGAGATGAGGCAATGATCTTGAAAGGGAAATCACTATGAACACAGATAGTGTAGCGAAAAAAAGAGAAGAGACTTCGCCACATAATACGAATAATTTAAGTAATAAAGTAAAAAAACACCGAAAATATAAAAGAAAAAGGTGATAAAGATAACTAAAAAATTACAGTAAAAAACGTCAAGATATATTGCAGCATTGAACATTTTTTTAAAGAGATTAACATAATAAAACTTAGTGGAAGATTGTTATTAACGCAAGTTATTTTTGAAGATAAACCTATTGAAATAAACCAATTGAAATTGTTTTAAAAAACAGGCTACTCTGAACTTAAAATACGTTTTTTTAATTTATGATATGACGCACTAAGTTGAACCGTGAGTCAGTACACAGTAAAATCTAAGAACTGAAAAAAAAAATAACTTGATTAATTTATTTATTTGTTATCATCCTACTGGAACATAGCAATTACACCAACAGATAAAAAAAAAAACTTCATGTGCTGCTTTTCATCTGAGCGTGCGTCTTCCATCCCCGCCCGTCCGATGTCCATCACGCACCGGGTGGACATCGAACAGGCGGGGATGGAAGACACACTCCATCCATGTTGCGCACATTCTTTACGATTTTTGAGACTTGGATTTTTTCAAAATAAATACATTAAAATTGTTACAACGGAAAATTTTGATGTGTCCCCTGCCTGACAGATGACATGACATATTATCTAGAAAACTACAATACGATAAGAATATGGTAGATTTTGTGAATCCGGTGTAGTCGGTGCCGTGCGCCCGACAAGGGAATCTTGGGCTTGTAGGTTGGCACACGCACTTCAAGAGCAAGCCGTGAGCTGATGACCAACGCTGATAAAACGGCTTCGGAATGGGTCACGTGCTGTCTACGATGTTCCAGCCCTTCGGGCGAGCCGAAATTCGGCTTGTATTAGTAGTAACAGTCGTCGTAAATCAATCTTCGAACAATGACTACTAATCTGCCCAAACAGGTTGCAATACAATAGCTACACCACCCCCTTTCCAATTCTATGAGTGAAACCTAGGTGAGAGTAGGTGGTGGAGAGAAATTGACGTTTAAGCCAAATCAAAGAAACTCAAAGACAGAAACCAGAACGGCACATGGACATTGGCGTCGGTAAATGTGTGCAACAGATCACTGTAGTGACTTGGGCCACTTTGCGCATTAATATGGTAGACATTAGACAAATGACTTTTCTGTTGACTGAAGCTCCGACGCACAAAGTCACCAAGGGGCTAATTACCCATGTTTGTTAACGAATAAATGATTTAATGATTTTAAGGGTGTCAGTCAATGAGGTGAAACTTGCATTAGCGGACGAGCTAGAGGAATCAATGGCAGAGTAAAAAGAATCATCATCAGATAACAAAAAAAAACAAATACCAATCCCAAAAAACTTTTGGCGATTTTTTTCTCGGCGCTATGGTTTAGCTAGATTTGGGGGTTTTCCAAATTACACAAAAAAGAGTACAAAAAAAAACTACTATGAAAAATCGCCGGTCCATAAATTTCCAATAAGAACGTCTAACACAAGAGCCTTGGAATGCTCTTTGTCCGCTTTAGCAAACCCAGTGAAAGTTAGTGCATTCAGACGAGATCTTGTCTCCAATCTCCAATCCATCAACCGCTCTAGAGCACTCGTGCTTCGTGAGGAGTTCCACCTCAGGAAATGACCGGAACTCTTCAGGATACAGTCTTTGCTACGGTGCCCTTTGCGGGTCCAGCACATTGGATCTGTGCCTCAAGCTCACCCATCTTTTTAAGGAAGCACTCCTCTAGGTTTTTCTGCTCTAATTGGATTTCATCCTGTTGAGATGACATGATGAAGTGTGCAGAACTAAGTGCTTGTGTTACATGGAATGTTTCACCAATGTAAGTGCCGCTTAGTTAGCAGTATAAGCAATAAGTATTGAGCTCGAACATTTTTTTCACTGTTTGACAGGGTGCTCAAACCGATAGCGACGTCTAAATGAAAACCCAAGATAGCGGTTACGAAAATGGGTGTCGTTTTCATGGTTTTCGAGGAACGAAAATGGGTCTGAAATATAAAAATTCGAAGCCACACAAAATCGTTCAATGTAGTTTTGTTGTTGTCGGATAAACTGGTAGTTTGTAAACTACCAGTTTGTCCAGGTGCTGTGGGTAAAAGGAGCATCACGCCATTTGAATAATAATTCATTTTAATTAATACGGCGATTGTCACACTGCATAGCGCTACGTCGCGTAGCGCGGGTGTCAGATTTAACATTGTATCAGATTGTGTAGAAAACACAATCTGCGTTCGCACAGATTGTTTGCTATGGCCGCCCCGCGCTACGCGACGGAGTGCGGTGTCATAATCGCCTTATGCCCTGTTGTTGTTCTGTGAGTGTTTAATAAAGAGTATGTCTCCCCGCAGCTGAAGGTGGGAGGCGGCGGCGTGCGCTCGTGGCGCGCAGTGGGCGCCGCGCATGGCGGCGAGCTGTCTGTGTTCTGTTGGTGATGTTGTGCGCGAGTGAGGCAGGCGAGCTGGGCGCCCTACGCGCTCCTCAACAGGTCAGTAGTGGGCGGCGAGCTGTCTGTGTTCTGTTGGTGATGTTGTGCGCGAGTGAGGCAGGCGAGCTGGGCGCCCTACGCGCTCCTCAACAGGTCAGTAGTGGGCGGCGAGCTGTCTGTGTTCTGTTGGTGATGTTGTGCGCGAGTGAGGCAGGCGAGCTGGGCGCCCTACGCGCTCCTCAACAGGTCAGTAGTGGGCGGCGAGCTGTCTGTGTTCTGTTGGTGATGTTGTGCGCGAGTGAGGCAGGCGAGCTGGGCGCCCTACGCGCTCCTCAACAGGTCAGTAGTGGGCGGCGAGCTGTCTGTGTTCTGTTGGTGATGTTGTGCGCGAGTGAGGCAGGCGAGCTGGGCGCCCTACGCGCTCCTCAACAGGTCAGTAGTGGGCGGCGAGCTGTCTGTGTTCTGTTGGTGATGTTGTGCGCGAGTGAGGCAGGCGAGCTGGGCGCCCTACGCGCTCCTCAACAGGTCAGTAGTGGGCGGCGAGCTGTCTGTGTTCTGTTGGTGATGTTGTGCGCGAGTGAGGCAGGCGAGCTGGGCGCCCTACGCGCTCCTCAACAGGTCAGTAGTGGGCGGCGAGCTGTCTGTGTTCTGTTGGTGATGTTGTGCGCGAGTGAGGCAGGCGAGCTGGGCGCCCTACGCGCTCCTCAACAGGTCAGTAGTGGGCGGCGAGCTGTCTGTGTTCTGTTGGTGATGTTGTGCGCGAGTGAGGCAGGCGAGCTGGGCGCCCTACGCGCTCCTCAACAGGTCAGTAGTGGGCGGCGAGCTGTCTGTGTTCTGTTGGTGATGTTGTGCGCGAGTGAGGCAGGCGAGCTGGGCGCCCTACGCGCTCCTCAACAGGTCAGTAGTGGGCGGCGAGCTGTCTGTGTTCTGTTGGTGATGTTGTGCGCGAGTGAGGCAGGCGAGCTGGGCGCCCTACGCGCTCCTCAACAGGTCAGTAGTGGGCGGCGAGCTGTCTGTGTTCTGTTGGTGATGTTGTGCGCGAGTGAGGCAGGCGAGCTGGGCGCCCTACGCGCTCCTCAACAGGTCAGTAGTGGGCGGCGAGCTGTCTGTGTTCTGTTGGTGATGTTGTGCGCGAGTGAGGCAGGCGAGCTGGGCGCCCTACGCGCTCCTCAACAGGTCAGTAGTGGGCGGCGAGCTGTCTGTGTTCTGTTGGTGATGTTGTGCGCGAGTGAGGCAGGCGAGCTGGGCGCCCTACGCGCTCCTCAACAGGTCAGTAGTGGGCGGCGAGCTGTCTGTGTTCTGTTGGTGATGTTGTGCGCGAGTGAACGCTCCTCACCAGGTGAGTTTAGCGACATCTATCGCGTTATATTGGAACTGCAAGGATCGTCCCCTTTCAATATACACTCAACGGAACGGAATCTTGGCCAAGCTCTTATTTCGCGATGGCAAAAGCTTTAATTGTATCTAATTAATGTTTCTTTTTCAGTTATGTCAAACAATGTACACTTAGTTCAAGAGGGTAATTCATTATATTTGAGTGCACCATGACGTTATTTTTAAGTTTTAGTTGAACCGGTTCATTTGAGTGATAAAGTTGCAGTTTTAAAGTGTTGTGAAAAGTTTGCTGTTAGGATTTTCAATTATTGTGATTTTGTGTTTTAATTCAATAATTAATGGTGCTTTAAAACCAATAAAAATGCCATGAACACTAGCACAGATTGCATAAGCCGCAGCATTAATCGGCGAAGGGCTGACACAGCGTGAAGTTGCTGTCGTACGTAACGTACCACGTTCATCAATGCGGTATGCACTGAAACATTATCAGGAGGCAGGCCACTACACTCGCAGACTAGTCAGTGGAGGCGTTAGATGCACTTCAGCCCGGAACGACCGATTTATTGTCCTGTAAAAATTAAAACACCGCTACCTGACTGTGGTTAAGATACGCCAGCGACCCCAAATCGCAAGAGGCGTAAATATTAGTGATCGTACGGTGAGAAGACGATTGGAGGAGTCCATTTAAAAGCTCGTAAACCAGCACGAGGTGTAGAACTTCTCAAACAGCACCGAGTAGCTCGACTTCAGTTTGCACAAGAACACGTTAACTGGATCCACGAGCCATCGGCTAGAGTGCTGTTCGCAGATGAGTGTCTATTCGACATTACGTGCTCCAGACGGTCGAGAGCGAGTATGGAGAAGAAGAGGAGAGCGGTTTTAACCATAACCACCACGCACACTGAGAGCTTTAATGGAGGCTCCATAATGGTATGCGGAGGAATAAGTTCCGACGCACGTACGGAGTTGGTTTGCGTCGACAACGTGTTAACTGCAATTCGACACATCGAGAAGGTACTTCAGGAACATGTAGTGCCTTATTCGGGGTTCATTGGACGTGAACAATTCCTCCACATGTATGATAATGCACGTCCACCGTCTCAAATTGCGTAGAAGAATGCCTTGAAGCCCGGACTTAAATCCAATGGAGCATATCTGGGACATGCTAAAAGAAAGATAAAGTCGACTTCAAACCTGCCTCAAACTCTTAACCAGCTCCCAAATGCAGCACTAGCCGCTAGGGACAGCATACCTCAAGTTGACGTCAGATACATCATCGAAAGCATGTCAGATCGAATGCAGGCGGATATCAGGATTAGAGGACGCGCTAGGGATGATGACAATTTTTTTTTATTAAAAAATATATTAAAATCACACGTGGGCAAGTCTCCGTGCCGGTGAGTCTAGGAACCTCACACCTTGTTTCTTCACCTCCAAAAACTAATGTTTATCTCGACCTCTCGACTCGAATTTCGTATAGCTGGGACATGTGTTGTCATGGTTACAGTCCATATGATCGAAACATCCCAAGCCATGTCAGAATTGCATAGCACGAGCATGTCAAATTATTAAATATAACACAATCATGTCAATTTAAAATATCTTTCTCTTTCGTTTTTAGGATTCCAATGACAATAATACATTAATAAACTAATAGAACAGGGAACCCTTATAGTTTCACCAAGACCGTCTGTCTGTCGGCGGTTTAAATCTGACACCTTTGGTACAGAAAAGCTGTAATTTTGCATACACTCTGAGAAAGTTGTGAAATAAAATCTGTTTTTTTTACTGGTTAAGCGAGGATTGTTTTTTTACTTGTCTATTTTATGGTGTGGGGTGTCGTTGGATAGGTTAAGGCAAAAATGTTGGGGGTTTCTGATCATTTTTCAATTCAGGGATCCATTGTCGAAATATTGAGCTATGTAGTTTATTTTCTCGTTGTCAATAAACTGTAGTTTTTGGTTATGTGAAAATTATAATCACGATAATAGTATATGTATATTTATCGAAGTTAAAAGGAAAACTATTAAACTTAAGTAAGCTCTCCGTAATAAGTAATAGTGACCATATAAAATGTAGAACCTGGATAAATAAAAATTCCATAGAAAATTACTTAAAAACCAGCAACTTTGTAAAGTATTTGTAATGAAAAAGAAACTTTCTATGATGAAAACTAAATTGTAGGTGAACAGCGTTGTGGGCTGCATATGGTCTTTAAATTTTGTGTTTTTTATTTCTATGTTCTATATTGTAGCTGTATGTTGTTCCTTTTGAATAACATTAAATAAAAATAAAACATCCCAACTACGGAATCCTTCACTGTGCGCTAGAACCAACTTGTTGTTATTAATAATACGTTTGATTCTGACTTGCAGAGTGTCTGCGGGGCGCCGTACACAGCGGAGCTTGCGCCCGCGTACATGAAGACCGCGCCCCGCCCCGACCCGCCCCGACCCGCCCGACCCGCCACGACCCGCCACGACCCGCGCCCCGCGCCGCCACGACCCGCGACCTACCTCGCGCCCGCGCCCGCCACACGTACTTACGTCCCGCTCGCGCGTATGGAGTATCGCGACCCGCGACCTTCCGCGCCCTCAAGTACTCTGTGTTAGTTTAACCGTCTGTAATCAATTCCCGTTAGCGCAATAAGAACATTAAAATTCCCTATAAATATTGTATAGATACCGCTCATACAGTCATACCGCATACAAGTGCCCGAGCGGGCGCGCGGTAGCTCGTGCGGCGTGACGTCACGTGCAGTAGATAGTCCCGTCTAATGTTCACAGTGACATGTCCTGCGCGAAACGTTCGTATCAAACATTTTAGCCGCGCCCGGCCGCGTGTCGCTTGTGCCTCTCTGCACGGGCACGCGGCTGGCGACGTGCGGCATACAGTTCCTTTGCACTCTAATAATGATCAAAGTACAAACTTACGATACTAGAGGGTCGAGCGCACTGCGCACTCGGCCCTACCGGCGATGCAAGCCGACACTGTTTTTCGAAGAATTTACTAGTTTTGAATACTGTGTTTTTGAACTATCAGTTTGATACTCGACTGGATTGTCAGAACGAGGGATTTTCAATGAATATTTAATTAAGGATGTCAACGAAACTACAGGTTTGTACGAGGCCATCGCTAGGGTAACGCTGTGCCCAGAATTACTTTAATTTGTCTATTGTGATAAAATGGTATTGTAATGATATTTCAATGGACTGAAATCGAGCGACGCGGCGTCGTCCTCTCACACGCGCGTGTTCTGGGTGCCGAGCACTGCCGAGCTCCGCCGAGCACAGCCGAGCACAGCCGAGCACTGCCGAGCACTGCCGAGCACTGCCGAGCACTCGCTGCTGAGCAGTGACAGCGCAGCGGGCGGCGGCGCGTACGCTTGGGTATTAGAGGTGTGACATTTGATAATTGCCTCGAGTTTTTGATCTCGAATTGCGACTGACACGCTGAGCGCGCGTGAGACTCGCGCGTGTAGTTATGTCTGCGTCTCACGCGCGCTCACGACACAAAACGTGATTCCTTCATAGATTTATATTTTACCAGTTTAAAATGTCAATTGATATGAAGACGAGTGCGCGCCTCGTGAGTCGCGACTGCCGACCAGGCGCCCGGCAAACACTGCACACAGACCGCACGCCCAGCACAGTGCTGCACAGTACTGCATAGTGCTGCACAGTACTGCATAGTGCTGCACAGTAATGCACAGTACAGCAGAACACTGCACAATGCTGCACAACACTGCACAGTACTTGGATTGGAGGGCGTGCAGCGACGAGTGTCGAGCGCTTCTCGTCGTTCGTACAAGTTATGTCGGTTGTACTCTAGTTGTATACTTATGTTAGTAGTTTTTAGCGGGGCTAAAACATTCTGTTACTTGTATTGTGTTATAAAACGAAAAACGAAAAAAAATGAAACATTATAAAGTAAATGTGGTGCGAGTGGAGTCAGTGAATTTAACGATAAAGACATTTAACAAATTTTCAAATTAATATGATAAAAAGTACTAAGACTTTTTTAAATCGCTTGAATAAAGATTGTATGTACATAGTGTTAAGTGACGTAGTATAAGTGCAGACTTAGATGTAGTAGGTATAACAAATTGTATGGCGATTGTATGGCGACGTCTCCGACCAGCCGGAGACGTCGCCCGAGTTATTGTTAACGACTTTTCTTTTTCATTAATTGTGTTATTTTTATTTCTGCTATAGTTTCGTTACTGACAGTTCATTGTTATGACCCGCGCTCCGCTCCGGCCGCATCGAATGTCGATCTCGGATGTTTGCGAATTTTCATGATTATGGAGCCTCACTAGATATCAATAATATTAATACATTCGGTAACGCCGCTCTACATACAAATGACAAATTTTTACATGATTATTATCAAGTTTAATTTGTAGAAATGAATATGTTTAAATTCATTTCAGTTTGGTGTCACACTACTTTTATAGCTTGCGCGAGAACTGATGTAAAATGCCTAATTTTAGTAACTCGGGACCTGATCATAAGAGCAGTTCTCATCGCTTCCCGGCTAGTGGCATAAGAGTAATATAATGTGGATAAAGGACATTTTTGTATAGGTTTTTTATGGGATATATAGCGCCTAGTCCGGTAGAGGTGACAAAAGCTCTATGAAATTACAGATTTTAATTTACTTTCCATTACATTTTAATAATGCAAAAAGTAAAGAGAAAACTTGCGATTTCATGGTTTTCGTTGTCATTATTATGTAAGACATATTCAACATAATGAACAAACTCTAAAAATGTAATATATCTACCAATGTCGTTATATCGCTAGAATCAGTCTCCGAGTGATGCGTGAATTATAAAATGTGTGGCACACGAGCGGAGCTTGCGGTCTACTTGTTTGCAACAATCAGTGGTGATATTTTACAAAATAATTTATATTATGTTTTTAAATATTAACAAGCGTAATAAAGAGTGAGCAAAAGCACATCTTATATCAATGTTTCATTATTTCCTTGTATTTGTGATGTCTACGTATCTACAGCATGGGTTTAAAAGACAATTCTGACATTACCAGGGTAATGTCAGAATTGGCTTTTGCGTGGGTCTCACACGCTCTAACAACAAAAACGCTCTGTTTGATTTCCAACTTTTGGCGCTGAGCCGAGCGTCGACCGTGGGAAGTCCAACAGCGCGACTTTATAAGCATTCTTTTAGGTATTGTCTAGTGTTAGTGAAAACTGGTATTAGTTATAGATACACATACGTACGATGCACTAGCAATATTAGGCAGCACACGAAAACATAAATATTATATATGACGACTCGGCAAATTATTAATGAATGAATGTTCAGTGCATTAATGCTTAGCGAGGTTTGACCAGACTCGATTAATCGAATGAATCCCAAGATTTGCACTAGCCCCTGCTTCATGGTGCTACAAAGACCATTGCATAACATGAAGTAGACCGGGGGGCGCTGTAATAAATGATAAATGATTTTATTTTATGTAAATAGGTTTGTACAAACAGGTCGGTTGTGAGCCGTCGAAGCGAGCGGTTGTCTCGGCTGTGTTCCTACAAAAACAAAAAAAAAGCGTGCGCTACACGTGCGCCCAGTTTCGGACAACGAAGTGATAAGTGTTTCAGAAACTAATAGTGTGCCCTGTGTCGCGATATTCACTTGCCTGCCAAAGGATCCTGAGCATCGAATTTGGTGAGATCAATCCATTCTAGGGTTAAGGAAATTAAATTCTCAACAAGAAAGTACAATGATCTCAATTAGCGTAGCTATTGTTTTAATTTTTAGCAAATCATTTAAGGCTCCAACGAGCATCGATAACAACCTCGAAGGCAATGAACAACTTGCGTAAAGAGCCTAAAAGTGAGGAAAGCCTGGATCTGTTGTGATCAAGTTTCATTGTCCAGTTTAACTGTTTCTGTTAAGGCCAAAAGGCTAAATAAGCCAATCGAACTGAGTTTAGATTTTCAGCTTTAATCTAATTGTGGTTGGGCCTAGCGGGTCACCAGGGTCGTGAACTTGAGGTTGTCGGTTCTTATTTCAAGAGACATTCTGGTGAAAGGTTTTTGTAGGATGTTATCAACTCAAAACAAAACGAACGCTGTCGATTTAGGTTTCGTACAAGAACTTATTGCCTTGACCTAGACACTAACCTTTCATATGTTAACAGTTGTAGCATTTATTCCCAGGAAAGACGGCTAATAAATGATCCAAGTCGATGTAAACCTTCAACGAGGCGCATCCTAATTGCCGCGTCAGAATTGTACCTTGTAAACGTGTGTTCTAACTTGAAAAGGGCGGAAAGAGAGATTTTTGTTTAATAGCTGATTCGTCATATCATTAAAATGAAAGCATTGTTTCTACAAACATGTATTTTGTTGCACCAAGCTTACAGAAATGTGCTTCAGGTAGCCGGCCCGAGGGTATTTTTTTTTTTTTATATAGGCGCACAAATAGTCGGTCCCAGTGTCAAGTGTTAAGCTCAAAAGTGCTGCAAAAACAGTGAGTGTGACGTGACGCGCTTTGTTCAGGAATGCGGAATGCATGTTGTAGTGAAAGTATTTGAACATACTAAGCCCTTTGGGATCGTTAGTTGGTTGTGGTTTTAAATAAATATAGTAGTGTGAATGTAAATTGTGATGTGAGATGGTGGTTTGCTTGCCGGACTTAGAAATCAAACCGTTTTTCTTTTGTGTGTGTGTGTGTGTGTCTGTGTCGCAAATCAAAACATTTTAAATCGGTTCAAAAGATAGATAAATGTGCGGTCCATGCAGCTGAGACACCTGCCGAGGCTGATGCTGCATTGCCTGAACACTTCCGCGTCACTGGTGAGATCGTTCCGTGCCCTAAGCTGTGCTTCTAAGCTGCGACTGCGTTTTGGGTTGTCGATTCATATCCGCGCGCATGTTCAACATAATTTTAAACAACTGTTATAGCACAGTGTATTCATATTAAATGTAGTAATGCGGGATGAACGAAGCTGTTATTCTGGCACACAGTGTGATCGAGTCCTTTGACTTCAAACATAAAAACAAAGAAGCGCCGCACGGCGATAGACAGTACAAAGCTTGTAACAATTGCTTTCTTAATTCGTAATGTTAACACTATAAGCCCTTCTTACCCCTGGACATCAATGTTTTATTAAAGCAATATTTAGTATTTATTTCCGTACAAGTGATTTGTAATCTTTAGAAATAAATTATTTCAGACCGTATAGTACGGTATCGCTCTTGACCTAATACCCATACTATACTTGACCTAAACCATAACTACGTTGACCAAGTTCGCTTTTCACTGACTATTATTATTGCTTCCTTTCGTGTATAAATGAAAGCCGGTTTGAGTTTATTTTATCTTGATCTAGGTAATATTTTTCTCAAACATACCAAAGTTGTAATTTAGCAGAGGCTGAAATTATTATTTCGCTATTCATAACTACGAGTATTTTGTGGGTATGGACGCTTTGTTGATCCTCATCTGTCCGCATCTGGCGGACAAGCGCGGGTGCGCGCGGGAGGCGCATGGCGGCTGGGATCGAGAGAAAGCGGAGGGTTACATTCTTTAAGGGCGCACAGTCCGGTAAAAAAATGAGAACCGCTATTTTTTATAGCGGTTTTCATTGTTCAATGTTTAACAGAATGCTAGCCGGTACCTGCAGCTGACCCTTGCGTGTCTGTTGCGCAAAGTTTAAAAAATATAATTCGTAAAGGTTTCAAGTACGGGTTGGAACTAGGTATGGACGGACTGAGCGGTTCTTTTGTGACCAACACCTCGGTTCCAAAAGAATAACCGCCAATTACTTAATCCATTAACAACGCGTGAACAAATAGCGGCATTGATTTTCGATGCTGGCTCGTGGGATAAGGTTAAAAAGTATGCTCAGCAAGGTGTTAATACGGTGTATAAATTGATGTACTACAAATTGCTTGCTGTCAAGGTCGATAAGACAAGATAAGACAGGATACGTGACATAATCCCTTAGACCCCAGGGTCAACCTAACTTCGACTTTAAAAGCCCACTCATGTAATTTCATTAACCATTGCTCTTGTCCTGTTTTAGTTTAAACAAATTCTATCAAATAGCGTTACCATAGATTGCCGTCTCGGCTTCCCACAACACATTGAAACACTGGTCAAAAGAACCAGATAATTAATTTTCATATTAAAAAATCTGAGACATATACATCGGTTATTGAGGACACATTGCAATATGCCAATCTTAGTTAGTGAGTGTATTGCATTGCCATTTGGGACAGTACCTCTAAAAATTATATGATCATTTTAGAGAGAGCTCAAAGAGCTATATTCATAGTGAGTTGCTTTTTCACAATGCTCTATCCAACTTTACCAACACTACCAAGTGCTAACCGTCCGACAGTTGTTTATTCTCATAACTGTAATAATAAAAAATAAAATGAAACACTGATCTTCCCTTACATCACGATTTCCAAACACGGAATAGGCGAGCATCAAATGTTTGCTCAATCACCCGCTTAAAACCCGTATCGTAAAATCACTTAGACGTCATAAACACAACATTGTTCGTTACCCCATCATTTATTCTTATTTTACTTTGTCACGTTATGCTGGTTATGCATAATTTATATAAATCCGTGAACTTTTGCTTGACTTTACACCTCTTACTTCTGAATTTTGTTTCTAGTAGTAACTGTAAGTATGAATTAGTTAAATTAGATTTTAGTCAATCTCAAAACGCCGATCTCATCTACTTTTAAAATAGTATTGACGTGTAAAAGTGTTTGTAAAAACCTACTTACAGAAATAAAATCATTTATCATTTATCAATATAACAAAAAATTGCAAAATATAAATGAAAAAAATTATTTATTTTTCCAATTTTTCTGTTAATTTTGTAGGTTCTACTTTTACTTAAATACTTAATTGCAATCTTAAACTTTTTTAAAATAATTTGACTCTCTAACCGTTCTGGAAATTGACATGTCCTATTTAAGAAAGCTGGGTGAATTGTAACTCGGGACCCTTCTGTCACGGACACCTTTCTCTATTTAAGATTGTACATTCTAATAATCAGTGCCTGCAATATGATGTTGAGATAAATAAAGATGCATGATTACGATTATACCGACTCATAGCAGCACCAGCAGCAAACTCGAAGAAAAAATTATTACAGAAGACATAACAAAACAGTTTATAACATCAAAACGAAATATAACTAGCTAATGAGTTATTATTATGACTGACTAGGTGCGAATTAAGGAACAGCTGATGCGAAGATAACAAGGAATCACGTCGCCGAGTTATCAGCTGTTATAGTGAAGTGAAGGAATGGCGTAAACAGATGGATTATCCTAACCGTTATATTTTAGCTTTATAAACATATACGTGACTTTAGATAAATATGAGGCTACGAATAAGAATGATTGCCACTAAAAGACTTGAAGATAAATGAAAACACTCTTTTAGTTCTCCTTGGCCCGACTTCGTCCCCTGGGCGTGTGCAGTGCTACGCGAAACTTCTTCAACGAGGCATCGACGATTCCTGCTGGAGCTGTCCCCGCTGAAGAACGCAACTGAAGAGCCTCGAGTTCGAAGTTTATTTTTGAGACTGTTCCTTTTGAAATTGAGACGGCGAGATCCTTGAAGGACCAATGTTAGCTCGGGGATCATCTAAAGTGTGGACTACTGTATTTAAGGCAAGGGTTTAATGATGAGCTTAATATACAACAGTACAGGACAAACAGCTAATAACGAACCTAAAGTAAGAGGAGTATCGTCCGTCGCGGTGAAGTCAGCAGAAGCGAGTGGTTATCGGGCCGAACCGTGTAGTCGCCGCGACGCGCTAAACACGCGGCCTGCGCGTGCAGACCATGCCCAATGTGTTGTGTTGGGTTCGATTCCCAACAGTGCCCATTCAACTTTGGATAATTAGAATAACAACATTTGAGACTCGAACGATAGCTCAAGACTTAAAATATTTCGACAAGCGATTCAATTCTTGGATCGACAGGGTGGAAGATCAAGAACGCTGCTAAGGAGATGTGCAAAAACCGGAACGGTTAGTAGCGACAACTCAGACGAAGACATTGAAAAGAACAGTAACATTTACCACAGCAGAGCAGTGACATAGAAAAGAGCCGAGAAACCAGCTGAACCCCGCTTAAAGATTCACCGATGAAGCTCGACTTGAGCCAACCCTGCTGCAACGTCGTTAAAAGATGCCCTCCCATAGACAAATATCACCCGCCTCTCCACTAATCCCATGCTTACGTTAGGGTGCATACCCCGTAGGCTCTTATTATCCTTCCTATCCTAAGGGCACGTTATCCCTACCATTACAGTGCCCCCCGGTCTACTCCTAGACATGCAATGGTATTTGTAGCACCATGAAGCATGAGGCTTCAGGGACTAGTGCAAATCTTGGGGTTCATTCGATTAATCGAGTCTGGTCAAACCACGCTGGGGTCGGTGCATTTCATTCATTCATTCATTCATTGTAAATAGGTTTGTACAAACACTTTTACATGTCAATCATATTTTAAAAACTAGGTGAGATCGGCATTTCCTATCTGACTACTCTGAGAAGAAACGCCGAAACAAACTCAGAGGTCACAGTCTCTTTTCAAGTCCAGACATAATCTTGGTCAGGTCATGTGAAGACCATGTGGATTGATATCTGAAATGGTCTTTTGAGGAAAGAACCACACAGAATGAGTGGACCTGTCCAGTCAGTGGACGCATTTGTCAGTTGTCATGCAGCTCAACACAGAACTTAAGGAGCTAAACGATTCGACGAACATTACCAAAGAAAGGACATTTGGGTACGCCGCATAAATAACTCAAACTCCCAGACCATGATTAAAACTAATAATTTAAAAAAAAATGTATTAAAAAAAACAACAAAACCACAATGTCTTCTCATTCACAATAATTAAAATAGTATAATCCTTTACAAAGTAAATGTCATTGCAATTATAAAGTGCATCAATGTCAAAGTGTAAATAAAAATATGAAAATAATCTTGGTCATATCATATGAGGACTATGTAGACTGGTGTCTGAAATGGTCTTTTGAGGAAAGAACCACACGGATTTGAGTGGACCTGTCCAGTCAGTGCATGCATTTGTCAATCATCGTGCAGCTCAACTCAGAACTAACAGCTCAACGATCCGACGAACAAAACAAAAGAAAATACATTTGGGGAGGCCGCGTAAAGTACTCAAACAGCCAGACCATCATCATTAAAAGAAGAAAAAAATAATGCAATGACCCACATAGTCCTCACATTCACAAAAATTAAAACAATATTATACTTTATACAGTAAATATATACATGTCATTGTTTAGATAAAAAGGTACGTATATAGAAAAAAAACATTAAAAGAAAAAAAAAGAAAAATTGCAAATTACACATCAATTATGTCTGTGTAAACTTATTGGAGCAGCTCAATCCCAAGCCTTCTTGTCCTCAATATAGTCCTTGACAGTATAATAGGCTTTCTGGCATAATTTCCGCTTTATAAAAGATTTAAATTTATTAAGGCTTAGTTCTTGAATGTGGCTAGGAAGTTTATTATAAAAACGTCTACATTGACATTTAAACGAGCCACCTATTTTCTTGAGCCTGGTAGTGGGAACAACAAATTTGTGTTTATTCCTAGTATTTTTGTTATGGATATCACTGTATTTTTTAAACAGATTAATATTTTTATGTGCATATAAATCTACTGAAATTTGTCTCTGGGACTTAATTTATAAATTGAACGAATTTCCCTTTTTTGTAAAACAAAAACTGTTTGAACATCGGCGGCATTTCCCCACAAAAGAATACCGTACGACATCACACTATGAAAATAACTAAAGTAAACTAAACGCGCTGTCTCAAAATCAGTTAAATTACGAATTTTTCTAACGACGTATGCTGCAGAGCTTAGTTTTTTTGACAATTTATCTATATGGGGCCCCATTGAAGCTTGGCATCCAAAGTTATGCCTAAGAATACTGTACTGTTTTCGGGTTTCAACTCTTCACCCTTTAAAAATGGTAGGGAAGACGTGCCCTTAGGATAGGAATGATTATGAGCCTACAGAGTACGCACCCCACAGTAAGCATTGGACCAGTGGAGACGGGTGATATTTATCTTTAAACGACGTCGCAGCCGGGTTGATTCAGGTCGAGCTTCACCGGTGAATCTTTTAGCGGGGTTCAACAGCTTTCTCGGCTCTTTTCTACGTCACTGCCTTGCTGTGATGAATGTTGCTGTTTTCACCAACAACATTTCATCGTCGTCGTCACTGACGATTCGAATAGAAATCCTAGATATGACGACTCTGCTTAAGCACAATAATAAAAGTATGATCTGAGTCGCGAACCGTCGGCATCACCGCTTTGTTTGGACTAGTTCAGTTCGCTGAGTGAAATGCTAAAATCCCCGTCCACATTATGCGAAACATGTTGGCCACTTTACTTTGTTGGCGTGTTTGTTACAAGTGGGGAAGCAGCGTGCCCTCTCTTGGCAGCATAGGTATGCTATGTAGTACTATGTACAGCAAAATTACAACTTAGCTAGCGCGAGCGCCATTAAAATGTTTCACGGCTTTTTTGATAAACCTATTTGGTGCCCAACCATACATCATTAACACTTTTTAATTGATCTGAATGTTTCTTTTGAAAAGTCACTGGACAAATTAGCTGTCAAATACATTTCACGCGCAGTTAGGAAGTGACGATAGGTAATTTATAAGAACTCTGTGCTAGGTAATCTAACTAAAACTCTCCAATTAAAATGGACTCTTTAATAGTTCTGCGGAAACCTCTGCGAAAGACTCAATTGGAGCCAAAATTCATAATGCCGATGAAATCAAAGAAAGCGGTGCCCATAGTGTACCCGATCCCTCCCAATCCAGACTTGGGAGAGGAGTCAAAAGAAACTCCCATATCGTTTGTGAAGCTTTACAAGGATTTGTGTATGCAGAACTCTATTCGAGCGACTAGCCGCGTGCACGTGAACTCGACACGGGTGGACTTAAGCTCAGCAACTCCCGTGGACGTGAACTCACCTTGCATGTATATGAGCCCGGCGCCTCAGTTCGAGTGCCCGCCGGGCAACCTGCACGTGAACACGCCCGAATCGTGCACGGAATCGTCGCACTCGCACACGTCTTTGTTGACGCACTACTTCGGCACAGATGTGGACTGCAGCAGAATGTTCACCAACGTGCTGCCGCCCAGCTCGGCTCGAGCTGAACTAACACTCGAGCTGGATTACGAAATACGATACTAGTTCCGAAGATTCGACATTATGCTAGCATACACCTTATGATGAAATCTTTTGGTAAGAATACCATGGGTATTAAAATATTGAAGCAGAAGAAAATACAAGATATAACTACGAATTTGAACCTGGTGTTTTTATAATATAATAAACTTTTTATATTAGAATAAAATTCCATATCAATTAAACAAATTTGTTAGCACATGCCGACATAAAAACTATGTTGGCAACTCTATATGCTACTTTACTCTTTGGTTGGCAAAACTCCGGTACAAATACAAAACAAAACAAAAATGTTAGTGAAACTATGTTCGTTGACATTACCAATATGTACAGGAGCATGTAGCTGACTTAAGTGCTAGATGAAAGGGCAATCAGTTTGTTGGCAATGACACTCAGGTGACTGTTGGTACTGGCACGCACCCTGAGCAACAAGGACACTGCTCGCTTGCGCCTCACAGTGGGCCCATACTGAAAATTAGTGGACATAGGCAACAAAGTTCCAACATCGATGCGATTTTTTTTTTATATGACGTGTTATGATATTCCTGACAAATTTTATTCTTATAAAATTTCTTATAAAGTTGATAGTTTGTCTTGAAAAAAAATAATTAGATTTTTTTGTATGGAGCGAATCACGTTTAATTTTTTTTCTTCAATTGTGCTAATATGTTGGGTGTGTGGTGTGAGTATATGATAGCTAGGGTCATTCTCTATTCACGAAATAATAATCAGCGCCGGCCATCCGCGGCAGCGCGAGTAATCATTCGGTAAAAAAAAATGTTTTGTAAGAATTTTTTTGCCATTTAAAATAAATTCTAAGTATATTTTTTGTCTCATTTGGCTGTTTTGACCTTCTTTTTAGTTAAATATATAGTTTTAATAGCGCATAGGTACTTATAACTAGTAATTCTGGGAAAGATTTAATTATTATTGCATGTTATCGGTAGCACCTGCATTGTGATTGATGACTCATTTGTTTGTGCGCTCGGCTAAGCGCATAACTAATGAGTCATCGAAAAATGCTCGTCTCTGATTGGCTGAATAATTTACAGTCACTGTTATGTCCACTACTTGAGTAATTAACACTGACTATAAATATAAAGACTTTCATTCCATCTAGTTACTGCGCGCCTGTTCACGGCGATACTGCGCACCGGGACCTTTCCCGCCTCGTGGAAGGAAGGGCGCGTCATTATGCTGCCTAAGGCGGGGAAAAACAGCCAGAAGCCGGAGAGCTATCGGCCGATCACTCTGCTGCCGACAATCTCCAAGGTGTTCGAAGCACTCCTGCTGCGACATCTCCAACCGCACATCTCACCTCGACCGGAACAATTCGGGTTTCGGGCGGAGCACAGCACGACGCTCCAGCTGTCGAGGGTACTGCACCACCTCGCAGCCGCGATCAACAAGAAGGAGTACTCGGTGGCAGTATTCCTCGACATGGAGAAGGCCTTCGACCGTGTATGGCACGACGGCTTGATATATAAGCTGGCCACATCGGACGCGCCCCGTCGCGTTGTGAAGGTGGTCTCTGACTTTCTCTATAACAGGACTTTCAGGGTGGTGGTCGACGGAGCGCTGTCTAGCGCCCGCCCGGTGCTCGCGGGTGTGCCGCAGGGTAGCTGCGTCTCGCCGGCGTGTTACTCGCGTTACACGGACGACATCCCCACCACGCCACACACAACACTCGCGCTGTATGCAGATGACGCCGCGTACATTACTACATCGCTCAATGCGAAGTACGCGGCGGTCAAAATGCAGCGCGCCCTCGAACTGCTTCCGGAGTGGTTGTCCAAGTGGCGGCTGTCCGTGAACGTGGGTAAGACGCAGGCCATCGTCACCGGGTCCGCGCCTCTCCCACCACCCCTGAAACTACAAGGAGCCGACATCGAGTGGACGCCCCGGGTCAAATACCTAGGGGTCACCATCGACCGTCGGCTCACGATGGGGACGCATGTCCACAATGTCGCCGCGCAGGGTAAGGTCGTCCGCCATCTCCTTAAACCAGTGCTCTCGTCCCGCATCCCGGCGCGCGTCAAGCTGGGCGTGTACAAGCTGTACATCCGCCCGATTTTGACGTACGCCGCTCCCGCTTGGTTCGCCCTCACGAGCGAGACGAACCGCAAGCAGCTCCGCACGCAGCAGAACCAGGCGTTGCGGACCATAGTAGATGCCCCTCGCTTCGTGAGGAACGATGTCATCCAGCGGGACCTCGGTATTGAGAGCCTGGATGAGTTTGTGCGGCGACTCGCGAAGGGAATGTTCGCGCGTGCCGACGCCTCGGACCTCACGCATGTCAAAGACATCGCGCCCTGGCACGCGCGCCCCCCCGACGCGCGACCCCTGCCCCGCGACCTGATAGCGGACCATGCCCCCATCGCACCGGATTGACGCCCGGGTAAGCTGTACTCAGGTTACACGCAGCTTACCTGTGACACTTTGACTCCACACACACAACACACATCTGTTGCGCAACGTGACCTAGGTTAATATAGGCGCGTTGCGTAAACAAGCACAGACACCCGCCACTATACAGGCACCTTAACTCACACGCGGAGGCGCGGTGCGGACCGCGATCCGCGTAGACACTGGGCGGTGTGACACACTACAATACCGCCCACACACTCATGACGGCCCCTTAGCCCGGACAGTAACGGCTAGCTCTGTGATCTGGACGGGCGGGGGCCACTCACCCACTCTGTAGGCGCGTCGAGTCGGCATCTCCGTCGCTGGTCGCCGTCGCTGGGCCTCCCCTAGGTAACTAGGGGTCTCACCTGGCGGCGGCAGACCGCCGGGATGTCGTGAAGAAAGCGACGTTTCACTATAAGCGTCGCGGCGCTCCTACAGAAACAAAATAGCAATCATTCACATGGGCGCGCATTGCTCGCGCACCCAACCACCTTACCGGCCACTGCAGCCAACAAGATGAGGGGCCCGTTTTTACGGGCCAACGTAAAGCCTCCGCGGCCGGGGGGCATAGCCCCGGAGCCGCTCGCCGCGCCCCCTTGCGGGGACGTAGCGACTTCCCACGAAGTAGTTTCTGTCGCCTTTTTTTTCACTCGACGCTCGACTCTCGCCGCGGACGGACGTGTTTGTGCGCTCTCCCGCTCCAGTGTTGTGTTTCGTGAACCTACTCGTCGCTACCACGTGACGTCATCGTAGTCGCCCCGACTACTCCGATATAAAATCAATATCAAGAAATTGATTTTGATTTTAATCAATTAAAAAAGTGCCTTTTTCAAGGCAAATCTTATTTCTTCATCAGACTTTCGTGTGTAGCTTCACTAGGCCCCTTCTGGGTAAAACCACAGTTTCGTGGTCCTCGGTGGAAACCTTACGGTGCCAACGAAGCCGAGTGGGGTGGTGACCCAATCACACCCGCCGAACCCCTTCAGGGCGAGGCAATCCATTGGCCGGGTCCCAGATAACCGGTCTTGGGAGATCTCCTAGTCGGCTCTGGTGACAGTTTTGCTTTCCAGCTACTCACCTAGTGTCTTTATGGTGTGTCTACACCCTTCGCGCTAGCACAATAAGACTGGCGACGGGTATACAAGCTTAGGGCTCACCAATAGGTACACACCTCCCTGTCTGCACCCGACAGGGAGGGAACTCATCCCCGGGCCAATCCACCCGGGGAGTTAGGTATAGGGTTAATAGGCTCTAAGTGGAAACTTAATTTCCACCATTCCCTCCCTTAAGCTTTCCCCCCACTCCGACCATGGAGGACGCCCTGATAGTGGCGTTCTTCAAGGAAGTCCTATTTAAGGACCCCGACTTCCTCGCCAAGTATGGCGCCAAATTCGCTGCACTGCAGCAGTCCGTCCCCGGTCCCTCTGACCTAGTAGGCACCGACAGCTCTGACATCGCTACGTTTAGCGATACCCTCGAGCCCTCTCTGTCGCAACTTCCAGGTTGCTCGCCGCCGGCTGTCCACATGGACACCAGCGAGCCTTCCCCTCGCCCGACCTCGCCTTACTTAATTTCGAGCGACGACCAGAGCTCCTCCCCCCCGAGTCGTGATCCGTAGGATCCCGAAGGAGATACCCGCGGAGGATATAAAAGCCGACCTTCTGTCGCAAAACGTCCCCGTTGCGGAAGTCCACCGCATGCACCGCGCCCGAGGCAGGGTGCCGTTCGATATGGTCCTCGTTGTTTGCCCTCCTACTGAGGGTCACCACCCCATTTTCAACGTCCGTTCCATCTGCAACCTCACCGGCTTGCAGATCGAGAAGCCGTTTAAGACCGGTGTCATAGGGCAGTGTCACCGCTGCCAGCTTTACGGACATTCGCAGATGCACTGCCACGCGAAACCCAGGTGCGTCAAGTGCCTGGGCGATCACGGCACTGCTGATTGCACTCGTCCTAAGGACCGCACCTTGTGCACAGAGCCGCTAAGCTGTGTGCTTTGCGGAGATTCAGGTCATCCGGCCAACTACCGTGGGTGCCCCAAGGCTCCCAAAACCTCATCTCCCAAACTGACGAAGCGTGCGGACGCCCGTCAGCAAAGGGAAAGCCCCCGCTACGCCCACGCGTGGCCTACCACACATCACCAGGAGCGATTCAGTCCTCAGAGGCCCTCGCCCTGGAATTACTTCCACCATCAGCAGGCTTTTCCAGCCTTAGCTCCTAGACCCGTTCCTGCGGCCATCCCTCCACTTATGGACCCCTGCATCCGCGTCAACGCGCCTCCAGGCATTCCTGTGCCTCTTAACAAAGCCGCTCCGACCGCGTCAGCTCCACCCGCAGCCACCCGGGTGGTCGGTCAGAACCCGATGGACGCGTTTAATGTCATATCAAGTACATTCACGGCCTTCCTTACCCCTCGCGCAAGAAAAATGGCCAGTGAAATTGTTGCCGCCAGAAATGCCGGCAACATTTATATGATTCGAAATATCTACAATGCGTACCCGGACATTACGCAAGCCCTGATGTCCTTTAACAATCAACCCAACCCTAATTCATGGATAAAGTAATCCTCGCGCGAACCAAACCCCGATCCCTAAAGTTAGGTTATTTCAATGCCAATGGCATCCTGCGACAACGCGCTGAAATCAGCGAGTTCCTCCGCGACCATCACATCGACATCCTCCTTGTTCAGGAAACGTTCCTCAAACCGAGTTACCGAAATCCGTTAATTGCAAACTATCGTACAGTTCGCAATGACAGGACGCGTTGCCATAAGGGCGGTACCCTTATCTATTACAAAAAGGAGCTATACTGCATTCCCATAGACCCTCCCACACTCTCACGATTAGAAGTATCTTGCTGCCGGCTTGGCATGACAGGTCATCAACCGATCACCATAGTTTCGGCCTACCTCCCCCCTATTAATACTTCGGAGAACTTCCAACTCCTTACTGAAGATCTTTCTGTCCTTTTTAGCCTGAGTGACTCCGTTATCATAGCGGGTGATCTCAACGCTAAACATCCCTCCTGGAATAGCACCAGGACCTCTTCCAGAGGGAGACACTTGTTCAACCTCTCCTCCTCTCAGAATTTCGATGTCATCGCGCCGATGACTCCCACTCATTTTCCCCCCGATCCCAATCACACCGCCGATGTTCTCGACGTGGCGCTCCTACAGAACGTCAACCTACGGTTGGACTCTATAGAAGTGGTACAAGAGCTCGCTTCCGATCACCGTCCAGTAGTCATGAAACTGGTCCCCCGCATAGGTCTGCCCGATTCCACCCAACCCCTTCCCAACAAAGTGGTAACGGACTGGAGGAAAGTAAGCGATCGCTTAAAATCCACCACGTCCCCCCACTTGGACCCAATCCCCGATCATTTTGACTCTATCGCTGACACGACGGCCGCGATTGACTCATTCACAGCTCACGTACAATCAGTCCTGAACGATTGTTCAAGGGAAATTCCAGCGACGGATGACCGTCGCTGGAAGTTGCCGGACGATGTACGCGAACTATTGAATGAGAAGAACGCGGCTGTCCGTGCCTACAGCAACTTCCCCTGCGACGCGAACAAAGCCCATATGCGTTACTTACAGCGTACTGTAAGAACACGCATAGAGGAGCTGCGTACCGCCGGCTGGGATAAGATGTTGAGCGAACTAGAGCCCACCCACCTAGCCTTCTGGCAACTCCAAAAGGGAGCTAAGATCCGGAGAAATAGTCTCCATGCCCCCCCTGATCCGTCCCGACAAGACCATCGCTTTCGATGATGTCGACAAGGCTGAGCTTCTAGCCGACAGTCTAGAAGTCCAATGCTCGCCTAGCTCTCAAGCAGTAGACCAAGCTCACCTCTCTGAGGTCGACGCTGAAGTCGAACATAGAGCCTCCCTCCCTCCCGTCGAAGACCCAGAGTATCCACTGCCCCCAGTCACACCCGACGAAGTGCACGACCTCATCAAAGGTTTTAAGGCTCGTAAAGCCCCCGGCTCAGATGGAATCACCAATAGGGTATTCCAACTTTTCCCTGCCCACCTGATAATGCTACTGACCACCATCTTCAATGGTGCTCTGAGCAACAACATCTTCCCACAGGCATTCAAAGAAGCCACCGTCATCGGTATCCCGAAGCTCGGCAAGCCAAAGTCAGAGCCTAGTAGTTACCGCCCCATCAGTCTGCTCAATGTCCTCCGCAAAATCTATGAGAGGCTTATTTATAAGCGCCTCAGAGACTACGCCGAGACAAAGGGCCTCATCCCCAACGAACAGTTTGGTTTTAGAACCCAACACTCGTGCGTACAACAGGTCCACCGTATAGTCGAACACATCAACTTCGGTTTCCAACGAGGTTTGATGACCGGTGCTGTCTTCTTCGACATAGCGAAAGCGTTCGACAAAGTCTGGCACAACGGCTTATTATATAAGCTGTACCAACTCGGTGTGCCAGATCGTCTCGTGCTCATCTTACGGGACTTTTTGTCGAATCGCACCTTCCGTTATCGCATCGAAGGAGCGCTATCCTCCCCCCACCCTATTCGCGCAGGAGTCCCTCAGGGCTCTGTGATCTCTCCTTTAGCTTTCACACTATTCACCAGCGATATGCCCAAATGCAGCAAGGCGCAGTTGGCCCTGTTCGCAGACGACACGGCCATCTACTACACCGGCCGTGATGAAAATTCGATAGCTCGCATTCTCCAAACCCAAGTGAACAAGCTTGGTGCTTGGTTTAGAAAATGGCGAATCGAAGTCAATCCCGACAAAAGTCAAGCGGTTCTTTTCTCAAAACCGCGTCGCAACCCCTCACCCCCTCGACCGATCACCATGTTCGGCAAGCCGATCCCTTGGGAGAAGCGAGCCAAATACCTGGGTGTCGTACTAGACGAACACCTCTCTTTTTCAGAGCACATTAAGGCGGCTCGTTCGCGCGCCGCCTTCGCTCTAGGTAGACTTCACTTTGTCCTCAATGCACGTAGCAAATTGTCACTAAAGTGCAAAATGCGTATCTACACAGCGTGCATCCGCCCGATCATGACCTATGCCAGTGCAGTCTTCGCACACGCCAAGCCCGTTCGCTTCAATAGAATGCAGACCCTCCAGAACAAGTTCCTCCGTAGGATAACAGGCTCCCCCTGGTACGTTCGCAACGAAATCCTCCACGTAGACCTCAGGATTCCCACTATCCGTCAGTTCATGAAACGCATTTCAAAGCGTTTCTTCGAGACCGCCGCGAATCACCGCAACCCTCTGGTTGTGAAAGCCGCTAGCTATGTTCCCTCCTCCATTAGTCATGTCCGCCGTCCCAAGCATGTCCTCACCGATCCCGATGACCACATAACTCTCATTCAGGAGAGCAGTAGGGCCACCAGTACAGTGCACAAACACAGACCGACTTTCCGACCTCGCCGCCGAGGTTCCTCGCGAAGATCCCGACGTAATTGTCCCCCCCGACCCTTGTTCGATGAAGTGCCAGCCCTCGCCGTAGCTGAGCCTGTAGCTTTAAATTCCCCGAATAATAATAATCAACAAAATCTGATCCAGCCTGTCCCATCTTGCTGTCCTCGCGTCAGCGACGCCCTAAGCCGAGGTCCGTACCCCACAGGGGGTGCCCTTAGCGAGCGTTCGCTTAGTAATGTAAGTAGTTTTACGCCCCTGGCTGGAGGCTTTGAGTCCGCTTAAGGCAGCCACAGGATAGTCCGGTTAAGTAGTCACGACCTCTCAAGGTCAACTACGAGATGCCATACCCAAAAAAAGAAAAAAAAACCATCTAGTTTCGCTCTTTTCGTTTATTTGTGAACACAGTGAAATACTTTTAATTTTATATTTACATTAGAACTATGGCTGGATTTTGTACCAACCTAGATCTTTTTGTGAAATTGAAATGAGAAGTGGTGGTGATCTGAAAAATCATATGTTTCTATCTGAAAGTATCATTTCTGTCTTTACTACCGAAGTTTCTGAAGAAGACAAGAACCGAATCAAGGAGTTCTGTCGACTTTTTTGTGTAAATCTAAATAAAAAGTGGATAGATTCAAGTAGAAATCAAAAAACTTTTATGAATCGTGTAAATAATCGCAAGTGGTTGGAAAAAAACATCAACTGGCCTGTTTGTGACAGTGTTGACCTCAGAAGTGAGATGGGCTTTTCGGACGCAGCCTTATCTGAGCCTGTGGATATAGATTCCCATGTTCCTACTCTTGTAGTATGTACTGCGGAAGCGGTAACATCTACAGAAAAGGAGCACAGAAAACCGTTCGAAGAGTTAAGTAATAAGCAAAAAAAAAGACGTTCTACTTCCATAGTAGAAGAAAATTCCGAGGAAGAGTTGCAGCACTGGTACATAACAAAATTGAAAGACAACGGCAAAACGAATCTGGCTAAAGTGGTCGAATACCTTTCCAATAATCCAGATGCACTATCCGAAGTAGACGAGCGACTATTCAAAAAGCAGAGCTTAAGTACTGTCTCTGAAGATAAGTGTTTAGCTCTTTATACATCACTTGCGCTCTCGAAATGGAAGTACTTAGCTCTTCGACAATTTCTGAAAGAAGAAAACTGTGCTTCCTTTCCATCTTATACAAAGCTTGTAAATGCCAAGAAAAGATGTTACCCACCACAAGAGAGTATGGTGATTACCGAAAAAGGAGCTCAAATGAAATTGCAAGCGCTATTGGACCACACTGTGGAGAGGATTTTACTACCTATGAATTCTGTTGATAGCTCTCAAAATGAAGAACTCAAGTTGACCTGCAGGGCTAACATGACAAGCGCGAGAACGCTCGATATCTCGATTTCTCGAAATTTGTCTACGATTTTGACGTCATCCTTACACCTAACATGAACGCCAAGCTCAAGTAAACTCAAAAAAGGCACTTTGACACTTCTGTATCTCGCGACGAGAAACCGATGTAGCAAGTTATTAAAAACAAATCATTTTTATCACTGCAACATCGGTCGATTTTACGCATGGAATAAGTATGTTCTGTATTGATTTAACGTCCACCTCTTTTAATTTTTGTTTAGTTCCATAAAACCGACTTTTACTGTTTTTCTTTGGCATGCTAAAATTAAAATATACAATTAGTGGCAATTATTATACTCACTAGATAATCCACCACAATTGATAAATCGGCCGAAGGTCACATTCGACAAAACGAAGGTTGATATTGTAACAATCACCATAAAACACATGATATTGCTTTTACTCACCAACTTTGCGGACTTACCTGGCGATTTTCGTAATTATGTTGCGTAGGCAGGTACAGCCATAACTCCCTAGATTTCGATTATCACCATAATTGACAAACTAGACTGATTATTACTGCACTTGATGCTCATCTACGTAATAGTGCTTCCCTGCGCCAAACTTTCTCTCGCGGCCGCCGAAAGGAACTTCATTCCAGTGTGTATAGTAGGCTGTTTAAAACTAAGTATTTTCATTCAATTCAATCAAATCAATTATGTCAATTCATTATTTCAATTAAGTTTTTTTATATTGTCTAATAGAACTAGAACGAAAATAAGTATAATTATGAATTTGCCATGCTATTTTGGATATTCTATTTTTTTTTGTATCATAATTTTGCCTACTCTTCTCGTCGTCAAAATCGAGGACGACTAAATTAGAGAAAATCACGATTTTCTCATGTTGAATTGTCAAAATGCGAGATAAATTAGGTGGTCATGTTAGGGTTTAACGAGAAAACATCAAGTTTGACAGAACAAGTCAAGTATTTTGTATGGTAGTGCTGTCAGAAAACGAGTAAAGTGACGGTATAGTCGCGACGAGAAAATACGAGAGTGAGTAATTGTCGCGTCTGGCATGTTAGCCCTGCTGGAAATGGGGACTGGATGGTTCTTCGTCGCAGAGTAATTATAAACAGAAAACGTCAAACACAGCTACAGATTTCGATGATTCATCAGTAGTCATGATAAGCATCGTCCCTCTTCGGCTAGTGTCTACTAGCCCATCATCTGGGAATGAAAATATAGTTTGGGAGAACCCCACACCTTGCTCAACTCTGTACTGTCGACCAGTGAAATTCACTTTCACTTCGGAGACAGCTGATTTTATAAAGTCTGAAGAGTCTGAGATGAAAAAACAAATTGATGAACGAACATCTACACAGCGTGGAAATATTATTGTATCACATGAATTGCATATGACCATGATTGATGGAAAAGTGGCCAATATTATTGCTGAAGTACCATCTGCAACTTGTCCCATTTGCTTGGCAAAACCTAGCGAGATGAATAATTTAGACGCTTTGGCTTCCAAACCACTTCGTGAAGAAATTTACAAACAAGGAATTTCTTCACTGCATATGAAGATTCGGTGTATGGAATGTCTTCTCCATATATCTTATAATCTGGATTTTCAACGATGGACTGCTCGAGGCGAACATAAGGCTTTGAAAAAAGCTAAAAAAAATACCACGCAACAAGAGTTTCGTGAGCAAACTGGAATGCTGATTGATATAGTCAAACAGGTATGTATTTCATTTTCGCTCTTTTTATTTGTATTATAACTCTATGTATTGTATATTACAGTATTGTTTTCCCATTTTAGGGTTTTGGAACTACAAATGACGGGAATACTGCGAGGCGCTTTTTCCAAGATTACAAAAGATCATCCAGAATAACGGGAATTGACGAAAATCTGATTTTAAGATTTTCTGTTATTCTACAAGCCATATCATCAGGCAATAATAAATATTTGCGTTTTTGCTAAATCAAAATTTTTAAGCGATTCAATTAAAAATTCCAATAATAAAGTAAAAACCACTTGGAAAATTATTAACAATGAAACGGGTAAGTCAGTTAAACAAGAAAATCAACTTGAAATTATGGTGGATAACAAATTAGTTAATAAGGCAGCTGACGTAGCTGAGGCTTTTAATGAGTTTTTTGCCAATATACCTATAACTACGACTTGCTCCTTAAATTCGTCCCCGTCTAAAGCTGAGAATCTTTTGAATAGTGGTGTGCCAAAATGTACTCGCATATTTAGCTTCGAACATGTAACGCCTAATGATGTAATTAACGTCTTTAACACACTTAAATCTAAAAAAACTGGTGATTACTGGGGCATCTCAATTAAACTTTTAAGTAATATAATAGACATCGTAGCCCCCTATCTAGCTGTTACTTTTAATAAATGTGTTGATATAGGAACTTTTCCTGACCTCATGAAGAGTAGTAAAGTCATACCATTATTTAAATCTGGTAATAAAAATAACATTGGCAGTTTCAGGCCTATTTCTATCTTACCAGCATTTAGCAAAATATTTGAAAAGTTAATACTTAAGCAGTTGCTAAGACATTTTAATTTAAATAGCCTCCTTCATAATGAACAATATGGCTTTACAAAAGGACGTTCAACTACAGATGCGGGTGTTGCTCTGCTGAAACACATATTTAATGCATGGGAGAAATCGCAAAATGCTATTGGAGTTTTCTGTGATCTCTCTAAAGCCTTTGATTGCGTGCACCATGACACGCTTTTGCGTAAACTACGTCATTACGGTGTCCAAAACGAAGCTCTCAACGTAATAAAATCTTATTTACACAATAGGTTCCAATGTGTAGATGTCGATGGTGTGAAATCATCCGGGCTTCCAGTTCAGTTAGGTGTTCCTCAAGGCTCAATACTAGGTCCATTCTTGTTCTTAGTGTATATCAATGACTTACCAATCTATTTAAATGATATCTGTGACGTTGTACTGTTTGCAGATGATACCTCTCTTATTTTTAAAGTAGACAGGAATAGACAAGAGTTTGACGACGTAAACAGTGCACTCTCAATGGTTACGGATTGGTTTACGTCAAATAACCTAGTTCTCAATGCTAAGAAAACTAAATGTGTAAAGTTCGTCTTACCGAATGTTAGAAATCTAGGACCCAACATCGTCTTAGATAAAGAGCTGCTTGATACAGTAGACTCGGCAGTTTTTTTGGGCATAACAGTAGATGCCAAACTTCAGTGGGGCCCACATATATCAAGCCTAGCGGGGAGGCTCAGTTCAGCCGCCTACGCTGTCAGGAAAGTAAGACAATACACTGACGTTGATACAGCACGGTTAGTCTATTTTAGTTATTTCCACAGCGTTATGTCCTACGGTATTCTGCTGTGGGGCAAAGCTGCTGATATTCAAAATATATTCGTCCTTCAAAAACGAGCTGTCCGAGCAATTTATCAACTAGGAGCCAGAGTTTCTCTTAGAGATTTTTTTAAAGATATTGGTATTCTTACGGTAGCATCACAATTCATCTTCGCCAACATCTTATACATTAGGCAAAATATACACTTATACACTAAAAACAGTGATTTTCACAATGTTAATACTAGAAATAAGAACAAACTACGTGCTCCCTTTCACCGGCTTCATAAGGTTCATAACTCATTTGTTGGGCTAGGCATAACCTTTTATAACAAGCTACCCTCTTCTTTGCTAGATTTGCCTTTTAATGCGTTTAAAGCTCAAGTAAAATCCAACCTTTGCTCAAAGGCATATTATTCAATTAACGACTACTTAAACGATAGGAATAGCTGGTCGCTGTAATTAACTCAAGACAATGTTTATGTTCTTTCTCCAGAATTAGGTTACATACTGACAGGGTATACGAGTTCGTATATTTATTTTAATTTTATTTGACTGTATAAGTCAATTAGTTTAAGTTACCTTCATTTATTATTGATATGATCCGCTCATTACAATGTTTTTCAATGAGTTGTATTGCAATAAGTGGTTAGCTAGCGACCTCGACAATTGATCTTAAATTATTCTTGCCTGAGCAACCGGCAGCGAGTTCGTCATGCTCCCGTAGATGTCACTGCTTGCGGTAGCGTCGGGGATCGGGTTGCCTCCTTCCCTCAAATATGGCGAGGGGTGCAATGGCTGATCTTTGCGTTATGCTCGTGAACGGGTGCTGCTTGTGGTGACTGGTCGTCTTGCTGTATATGGTTTTGATATTGTTAAAGTAATTGTTCTGTTAACTTATTTTACTTCGATGGTCCTAGTTTATCATTTGTGTTTACTTAAAAATAATCCAATAATGCATATGTAAGATGTCACGCCCCTTATGCCTGGAGGCTTTTATTTGTGTATTAATTATGTTGTTTTTTTCATTGGTTTTTTTATTGGTTTCTGTTTTGGGTATATTGGCGTGGCTAGCTTAAATATGGCAGATAATTTAATATGTTTTTTTTTTGTGATTCGGTTTTTATTCTTTGATTACCTTATAATTATATAATTCTATGGTTTTCTAACTAAACAGACAGCTGTGCTGCTGGGGAGTTTGTTGCGCCACTTCTTCTTCCCAGCTAAAGCACTAGGAAGTGGTGAAGGGCGGGCGTTTTGGGGGACTGTCTTATGTAATTTTGACGTTCGAAAAGTGCTGACTCTCAGCCTAGTTTGAATAAATGACTTTTGATTTTGATTTTGATTTTGAATAACATTGACTGTGAAAAATTTAGAAGATACTGCAGAGAAACAGCTGATGTGTACGTGCAACACTATTCGTGGTACTACATGCCAGTTAGTGTACATAAACTTCTAATGCACGGTGCAGACATCTGTAACCACTTTGGTGTTTTGCCAATCGGTAAGTAAAAAATAAATATAGTTTAATTATTTGACTCGATTGCGTTAAGAAATTAAAATATATGTACTTATTCGTTTTAGGTACCTTATCTGAAGAAGCATCAGAAGCCCGTAATAAGGACTTCAGAAACGTCAGGGAGAGGCACACTCGGAAAACGGGGAGAATAGCAACAAACGAAGACATCCTCCATGGACTTCTAATAAGCTCTGATCCCCACATATCCTACATAAGGCCTAAAATAACGAAACAGGTTCATAATGAGGTGTTGCCTGAAGCAATTCAGTTGTTACAGACCACAGAGCCTCCTTGTGACAGTGAGATTATGGAGGAAGAAGAATGCCTCATAGCAGAGTCCGAAAAAATTTTCCGGATCCACTAGCACTTCTGGAACAAGAAATAATGTGATCTGGCTCTAGATTATTCCCACAAAAGCCCATCAAGGCTAGAAATATGACAAACAGCCCTTTTCAGGGCTACAATTACTTCACAGTTTCATATTGATCATACGTACGATAACTTATGCTATAATATACATACACTTGATTATGTAGATAATTATCAACGACTTGCCCGTACAAATTAAAATTATTGCACCTATCTAGTTTTTATATGTTTAGTTCTTACTTTTTTTTAAATCTTGTTTTATTTTTAAGTTACAATTTTTTTTTGATCCAGTGCGAGACTAATAAATACTTTTTCTTTCTTTCTATCATTAAATTAGTATAACCTGAATCTTATTACGATATTTATTCAACAATAGATAATGTGCAGTTAAAAAAATAACAGCCAATCAGAGACAAGCATTTTTCGGTGACTCATTAGTTATGCACTTAGCCGAGCGCACAAACAAATGAGTCATCAATCACAATGCAGGTGCTACCGATAACATGCAATAATAACTAAATCTCTACCAGAATTACTAGTTATAAGTACCTATGCGCTATTAAAACTATATATTTAACTAAAAAGAAGGTCAAAACAGCCAAATGAGACAAAAAATATACTTAGAATTTATTTTAAATGGCAAAACAATTCTTACAAAACATTTTTTTTTACCGAATGATTACTCGCGCTGCCGCGGATGGCCGGCGCTGATTATTTTTTCGTGGATAGAGAATGACCCTAGCTATCATATACTCACGCCACACACCCAACATATTAGCACAATTGAAGAAAAAAAATTAAACGTGATTCGCTTCATACAATAAAATCTAATTTTTTTTTTTCAAGACAAACTATCAACTTTAGAAGAAATTTTATAAGAATAAAAGTTGTCAGGAATATCATAACACGTCATATAGAAAAAAAATCGCATCGATATTGGAACTTTGTTGCCTAAGTCCACAAATTTTCAGTTTGGGCCCACTGTGCGCCTGATTGCAGCAAAGCCATCAGTCTGGGCGTCCGTAAACATCCCTGAGACACTACAGAAGCGTGGCAGCCCCAACAGCATCCTGAATGCATTTTTGCACGGGACTCGAAGAGCATTAACGGCCTTTTGAGTGAAGCTAGTCCAAAGGCTACACGTGTAAAATACTTGACAGTATGCTTTGAAAAGAGTTATTTTAACTGAACCCGTGCAGCGTGAGAACCTTCGGATCAACATATTACACCTCACCGCCAACGCTCTTCGCTCCCGGTCCACATCTAGATATTTAAACTGACGAACACGGTTCAAGACACAACCACTCAAAAAGACAACTGGGTTAGTCTCAGTGACCTTGTAGTCGCCTTAAAGATCATTAACTTACTCTTGACCGAATTGTATCTCAAACCGTGCCCCTCAGCATAACACTCACAGACTCTCGAATTTCCTAAGGCCAACCATTGACAGGCTCAGCAGCACCATGTCATCGGCGTAGCTAATATTATTAAAAGCAAACCCGCCACATAGATGGGTTTGCTTTTAACAACATGTAAACTACTGAGCTCGACAATGAGGTCATTGATGTACCTATAAGTTAAATATGGTAGGGAGGTTAACCCACCCTACCTAACTCCACATTCCATAACGTACTCCTCCGACAGTACATTAGCCCACCTTACATTATTTAGTTAATGGCCGTACCAATAAAAAAAAAACACATCACTAGCTACATTAGCGCCACAGAGCTTAGACCACAACTCAATACTCAATACTCAATATCTTTATTGCTTTACCATAATGTGTACTTAGGTGGTAACTATATAATAGAGATCATTATGGACCCTGTAGGGCACAGCAAAAGTTTAGGAGAGAGGAAGCCCTGTTTCAGGAGACAAATTTTAACTACAATATAAACAAAGTCAGGAGGTCGCGAATAAGATAATAACATTTCGCTTAACCATTATTTTGTACTTTATCTGCAAAATGTACTACAATATTTTAGATTATTTTTAGGTACCTGTACATGTATTATATCCTGTTTATTAATTAATTTATATTATTTCCTTCGAATAGTTGTTATGGCTATATTATTTAATTATTATTCTTTAATTATAAAATTTATTATTAATTGCAATATTATGATCTTTTATTTATTATTATTATCTTATTTATTCATTGTTACCCTATAACTAATTAAAAAATTAAATTATTAACTAAATAATAAAATTATGTTAAACATGCCTATAGATTACGCGATTATCTTTAGTTACTGTTATCAATTATTATTCATATATAACTTTTATTATATTAGTAGTTTCCTTAACATAATTATATACCTTTTTTTCTATTATTTATGTTTATCATTTAAATATTCGTCTACGGAATAATAGCATTTGTTTATTAGTATTTTTTTAAGTTTTGTTATAAATTTATTAATCTTTTCTTCTTTCTTTACTATGTCTGGTAGTTTGTTATATATTTTTATAGACATTACATAGGGACTTGTCGAATGCATTTTTAGCTTGGATGTTGGTATGTTAAGCCTAGATCCGTGCCTAAGTGTGTACTGTGATTGGATGTCTTTGCGTTTTGTGTATAACTCTTGATGCTTACGGACAAATTTACATATTTCTAGAATGTAAATACTGGGGAGGGTTAAAATATTATGTTTAAGGAAATAGGGTTTGCAGCTGTCGGTTTTATCAATGTTTACCAAGATTCTAACTAATTTCTTTTGTAGGGTAAAGAGTGTCAGTGCATCTGTACTATTTCCCCAGAGGGTTACGCCTTGTAAGACACCATGTCAAATACCTTTGACATGTCTAAGAAACAGGCAAAAACAGGAGTTTGGTAACTTGTATAATAATTGACAGTCTTTTTCAAACATAAAACTGCAGTTTCAGTAGATAGACCTTCTCTATTCCATGCTATTCCATGTTGAGCATCATGTAACTTTATGGTGTTTTTCAAAACTTTATCCAACAGTTTTAATTTAATTTCCATAAAATACTTATGCAAATGAAGGTACGGTGGATCGCATTTTGGACGCATACTCGACAATTTATACGAGCTGACAAAGGAACAGGTAGGTAAAACAAAATATTTTTACGAAAATAAGTTTATTTTATTTAGGTACACTTGACAAATCGTAAACACAATTTACGATCTAAAACTAAAATATAAAACGTGTAACGGAATGAACGCAAGAGCTCATACACCCTAATTAGAATATTAAATTATAAGACTGAAATAACATAAAATAGTTATCCTGACAAAACATAAAACGTTTGAGCGCACTACTCGATCTCTACGCACACTAATAGCGCACCGCACACTCGTGTGCTTGCCAGCTGGCTAGGTAGGTAAGCACTGCAAGAGTACGCATTAGGTATGAGTGTACGTTAGTTCAATGACCGAACATTACGTATCTATAGATCACACGTAACTTTGGATAATTTTGTTCTAAGAAATTAGGTTTAGTAAAAGGGAAGCATTTTTTAATCGAGCAACTTTTCACCCGTCTGCGATAGGGTGTTTACCTCCGACGTGCACCCGCGCCGTCGCCGCGTCGCCGCACGGTGGCCCCGGAGACTGACTCATTTAAGGTTCGTTCACACTGTCGCGTCGCGCCTGTTTGTGCGAGCCTTTATCTCGTTGCGTACCTAACTTTCGCGATATCATATTCAGAGTCGTCGTGTATGAAAGATTTGAATCATAAAATTTACATAATTAAATTCGGTAAAGATAAAAGTAATTCCTCACAGGTTTGAACTATTTACACGACACTATTTCTTCGTTCAAAATGTTCACCGCCTTGCTCGATGCATTTTACTGCACGCTTTCTTATGTAAATTTTAGTTTATTTAGCACAAGGCGTGTTCAATTTTTATCTGAGGTCTTCTACACTCGTTGTCGAAATTATGTTTCCTTGGTTCTCTAACAACCATCTACTAAATTCCAGACGTGGTTCGCAGGTGATACGGGAGTTCACCATCAGCGCGTAACGTTCTCCACACGTACAGTAGCGCTCATAAGTCCGTAAGCAATCTCACAAACCGCTGACGCTTCGGTCACGGTAATAATATCATACAGTATTCCAACTTCATACAGTGCTATGCCCACGCGCCTCTTTTTTTTTTTTTTTGTTCCGCGGTGGAAAATCCTCATGGATGTCCTCCGCCCTGGGGCGGGCGGAGGGGTCTGTCAGACTCTTACTGACTAAAAACCACCCCGGTGTTCCATCTCACACCTACGTCGGGGACGCGGGAACATATGATTCTTCCGCAACCCCGAGGTGAGGCTGAGGTGTTAGTCGCAACGTCTAAGAGGGGCGCGAGTGGAACACTACGCGCCGCCACCTCGGGTCCTGAAGTATGGGGGGCGGTGGACGTCCCCGAGTCCGCCGTCCCATTTAGAGGGGTTGCAAGAGGGCGTTGTCCGTCCTCCGCCTACGACCAACCCCTTGCCCCTTGCGACGGGTCTGATGAATGGCCCCGTCGCCTAACATTTTTCGGCCGCAGGGGATAGAGAGAGCGGCCAACGACATACCGACACTCCTCTTCCCCTGCGGCCCCACCGCGTCCGCCATCGTACGGTGGCGACCCCGTTAAGGCCGCGGAAGGTAGGGAGAGCGGCGCACAGCAATACCGTTACTACTCTCCCGCCGCGGCCCCACCACAGTTGCGATGTCGCCCAACAACACCGCAACCTTGGCCGCTACGTCGTCGGCTTGTCTGCAAAAGCCCTGACGAGCGGCCCCTTCTCGGGTTCCTCTTAGCTTCACCGTGGGGGTCCAAACCACGGCTACTGAGCCCCCCCGCCTCGTCAATGAGGTCCCCGTCGGGAACCCATTGGGGGGGTTGCCCACGCGCCTCGCTCGAGGCACGCGCGCGGCATGCAGACAGTCTCGACTGTGCTGCAGTGACGAACGGACGTGTTTTTTTAACAATAACCGCGTGATTTTTTCACTAAAACTAAGTTGAAGTACATATTTAATATGACGAGAAGGATATATTATGCTGTTTATGGTTGCATGAATTCGAACGCATCCAGAGATAACTTTTTTTAGATTACCTGTAAACTCTGAAAGGTAAGACAATAAAATAACTTTACTTACTAGTAGATAGGTACATAATGTGTGTCTTTTTAATGGATAAGTATTTCCTTTTATCTCCCGAAAAAAAAAAGATGTCTGGATTAATAAATAAAGTGAATAGAGTAAAGGAAAGTGATTGACACGAGTGAAATAGGTAGATATAGGCGGTTCATGAATCAGGAAACGGTAGGTGTACGCTTGTGTTAAAACCTCGCTTTTTTTTGTTCAAATCAAATCAAATCAAAATATTTTATTTCACATAGACCTACATGGGCACTTATGAAACGTCAGATTCTAGGTGCACGGTTCCAATTGGTCGTTTCCCATGGAGAAGAGCCGGCAAGAAACTCCATGGTTACTCTTTTAAAAATATGTCTTTTACAATGTTTTCCAATTACAGTGTTAACAGGTATGGGAGGACAGTGTAGGCCTGTCAACAAGTACCATATGTTAAACAAATAGACAATTGTCTATAAATTTACAATACACAGGGCCTACGACGTTCTCACATTTACAAAATATAAAATAATCTAATAAAGTAAAATCAAAAACTATTAAAAAATTGTAGGTATATAATGTCAAATAATGAAAGAATTATGTCAGAGATATGTAAAAGACCATATCTAATAATAAAAAATAAAAATTATACACCATTATTTGGGAGCAGTTATTAGAAATTTACATAGTGATGCCGTTTATGAGGTACCAGGGAAGCCACATGTGCAGAAGGAATTATTGCCAAACTTTCTTGTCTTCGACGTAGTCATTAATCTTATAGTACGCTTTTTTGATAAGGACACGTTTAATGTGGGCTTTGAACTTTCCATCGCTAAGTTCTGTAACCGACTTTGGCAACTTATTCTATAAGCGGATACTGTTTATCAGAAATGATTTGCTTGTTTTAGTTAATCTAAATTTGGGTATAACAATTTCATTTTTACTACGTGTATTTATATTATGGAAATCGCTTCTTATTTTAAAAAGTTCGAAGTTTTTGCGAACATACAAAATACTTTCTAACATATAAAGGCAGAGTGAGTATATCAATTTCTTTGAATTTGTTTCTAAGAGACTCGCGAGGACCCATTTCATAGATCGCGCGGATTGCCCTCTTTTGTAAAATGAAAATTGAATCTACTTCAGCTGCTGATCCCCACAGCAGAACGCCATAAGACATAATACTGTGGAAATAAGCAAAGTAAACCAACCTAGCTGTGGCTATATCGGTCAACTGCCTTATTTTTCTTACTGCATACGCAGCTGAACTTAATTTACCTGAAAGAGCTCTAATGTGAGCGCCCCATTGCAATTTAGAATCTAAAGTAATTCCTAGAAATACCGTTTCCGTAATAGCATCTACTTTCTTGCCATCAAGTTTTAAAATTAAACCCACTTGGGGTACATTTGGTAATGAGAACTTAAGACATTTAGTTTTGTTCGCATTGAGTAAAAGATCATTAGCTGCAAACCATTTCGAAAGAACAGCCAGACTATCATTCACATGTAAGACATCCGTATCTTTTCTATCTATTTTAAAAACAAGAGAAGTGTCATCAGCGAATAAAATTATATCTGATAAGTTAGCCATCATGTAAGGAAGGTCATTAATTTAAACTAGAAATAAGAAAGGGTCGAGAATTGAACCTTGAGGCACGCCCATCATAACTAAGGACCCCGAGGACGTCGCCCCGTTAACGTTCACTTTCTGTTGTCTGTTTGATAGATAGGAAAGAACAAGATTAGCGGCTTGTCCAAGAATTCCGTAGTGGTGTAATTTACAGATCAGTGTATTGTGGTCAACGCAGTCAAACGCCTTTGAGAGGTCACAGAAAATGCCAATTGCATCCTGGGACTTCTCCCAGGATTCCAAAATGTGACTGATGAGTTTTACTCCCGCATCAGTCGTCGACCTACCTTTCGTGAAACCGAACTGGCGACTATGTAAAATACCATTTGAATTAAAATGTGACAACATCTGGTCTAGCATGATTTTTTCATAGATTTTACTCAATGCACAGATCACTCTTACTACCCGATTTGAAAATTGGTACTACTTTACTATGTTTCATTAAATCAGGAAACGTACCGCTGTCTAAACATTGATTAAATATGCCTGTTAGGACAGGGGCAATTGTGTCAATAATATCTCCAAGAACCTTAACGGAAATCCCCCATAAGTCTACAGTGTTTTTTATGTTAAGACTTTTGAACGCTTTTTTAATTGTGACAATAGAAATAGGCTCGAATTTAAAACTAGGAATGTCCTTACTGAAGTTTTCTTTGAGTAAAGATTCAGCTAACACAGATGATGAGAGAAGAGATTTCGTAACCTCAATTGGGATGTTGGTGAAGAAATTTTCTAGTGACTCAGTAACTTTAAACTTATCTGAAATGGTTTCATTATCAATTTTTAACGACAAGTCATTCTGATCTCGCTGTTTTTTGTTTCCAGTTTCTTTGTTAATTACCTGCCACACAGTTTTTATTTTATTATGGGAAATACCAATTTTGTTACTTATTAATTTAGACTTAGCTTGAGCGCAGACTCTTTTGAATATTTTAGAATAATTTCTTACATAATCATGAAGAGTTAGATCAGACGTCAATGATTTCTCGTGATACAACCTATATAAAATATCTCTGCTTTTTCTAATGCCAGCAGTGGCCCATTCAATAAATTTTGGTTTAGTATTGATAGTAACTTTTTTTACAGGACATGTTTTATTGAATTCTTGGCATACTGTAGAAAATAGGGTACCATAGTTTAAATTGGGGTCTTGTGAATCAAAACTGGCTGTTGAAAGATTGCTATTAAGATTATTATTAAACATTTTCAACTTATTCTTAGTAAGAGGTCTTATTTCAATGGTTTTATTTGAGTTTAACTTTTTATGCCACTAATTAAGGTGGAGTCTTTTATTTTACAGTTGGTAAATACATTGTCTATGCATGAAGCCGAGGTTGCTGTTATTCTAGTTGCTTCATTAAATATACATTTTAAATTGAATGATTTAAACAATGAGATTAACTTACATTTTTCGGGTGAATTAACTAGCAGATCAACATTTAGATCACCACAAACAAAAACTAATTTATTATCTTTAAAAAGTTTACTTAGTATTCCTTCCATAATGATCAAAAATGATGACAAGTTTGAGGGTGGTGGTCTATAAACACATAAGGAAGTATGGCATTCAACCTCTGCACATGCTACCACACATAAGCGATCAACAGAGCAGGCAGTGATATCCTTCCTTTCCCTATATCTAAAACGACTATTACACAATATCAAGGTACCACCCCCTATTGAGGACCTGCAGGCTTAGCATGGCGTTTTCTGTTTCTACTCTACTGTAGAATAGAAATCGCTTTCTACGCTCCTCGAAATCTCTTTTTCGCGAGCACGAGGACACACTTAGACTCAGGTTGCTTTATAGACAGTGATTGTCCATAGCAACGGGTTAGTTGCTAGTGATGTGTATAACTACCCATTTTTACCGTACAATTGCGTTTCGTTTCTGTGTAGACAGTAGAAAACTTTCTACTGTCTACACAGAAACGCCATTTTTGTCTACTCTTCCGTCGACAATACGCTTCTCTAGGGCGCTCGTGCTAAGCCTGCTGTTGTATGCACTGGCAACTGAAAAATTATTTACATTAAACAACATCCTATCCGGTTTTAACCAAGTTTCACAAAAACATAAAATATCCATATGATATTTATCTAATAACATTTCCACGTCTAAGATTTTGCCAGAGAAGCGATTTATATTTTGGTGATATAGTAAAATAATATTATTTTGGTTCTCTTTTGTCGACTCTAAAAGTTTAAAGAATTAATTACAGTATTATTAGTAGTACTATATAATACCGTTTCGTCACTTAACCTATTCTCAGTTAAATTATCAATAACTGCGTGTATATTGAACGCTAACAAAGTAGCTAATATATGTCGACTTTTCTTAGGGAGATACATATGTTCCCCAATTAAAACAAAATCTCTAACAAAATTGTTAGTATCAAAATACAATAAGCGGTCACTATGACGACATGTCAAAATATGCATTAAGTTGTTTAAACTATAAATGTAGTCATTTTCTTGATCATTTAAATTACCCGAATATAGCAATGCACATAATATTAATTTGCCTAATTTTAATTTAAGTAGGGTTTCGATACCATTAACTATGTCCGTTTTAGACATGCTCAGACTGTTTCCTATTAAAAGAACTACAGTAGTCTGCTCATTCATTTGAGTATGTTTTATTGATTGGTGGTTTCTAGGGTATGAGTTAAACTGGGTGAAGCGGCAGGGACAACGTGCTGTGACATGAGAGGTGGCGGAATGGGCGCACAACTACAGGTGAGATTGTTTGTCAGTGACTCATACCTCTCTGAATTGTACTTCACCAGGTCAACCAACTCACAGGCTTCCTGCAAGCGCTCACTTAACATTTGTTGACTGGACTCATACTTACAAGATATTTCCTTAAGTGTATTTTCTCTGCTCAGTAATTCCTTTTGAAGGTTTTGTATGACAACATCATACATTTGCCTGCTAGTTTCCAACTTATTACTACATACATTATGTTGGTTATGTAAGCTGATACGTTCTTTCCTAAGATTAATATTAAACTTATAAACACTTTGTGTCTTCAAGAGTTTCTTGTACTTTTTAATATTTTTACTAATTTTAATGTATTTCTTAATTTTATTATGACTGGTAAGAATTGGACAACTAGTTTAAGTTATCGTCCCCTGTTAGGTCTATGGCATCGGTGGGCTTCTCATACTCCAGTCCGGATACACTACCAACCAGCTCATTGAAAAGGTCATTGGTGTTGGCAACCTGTTCGCTGGCTTTCAGAGAGTTGATGGTGGAGATAGTGTTATGTGCCTTGCATAATTCTGCTTCAAGACCTGATATGCGTTTCAGTGCCTGGTCATGAGTGTCACTGCATTGATGAAAGTCTGACACTAGTTGACGGAGATGGTGATGCTGGTCAAGTATGTCCATGTGCTGGGTGTGAAATTCTACGAGCTGGCTCTTGAGTTGTGTGTTTTTGTCATTGATCCTCTTGACTTCAACCTCACTGTCCTCTCTTTCCTGCAGCAGCTGGTTGCATTATTTTTTTGATGCCTCCAGTTCTTTCAGTGCTGCTTTGAGTTTGTCACTCATGTCACGAACTGTGGCTCCACGGGTCATCATTTTACAAAAATCCCCAAATGGCACCTAGAATGTGACAAGAAATAGCTGAGTGTATGAGGAATCAAAAAGGTAGGAGGGTAAGACAGTTAGCAAGAAATAAGAAAACTAAAGATAATGTTAAAAAGAAAAGGATTATAAAAATGGGGAGGTATAAGAAAATAAAAAAGCTATTTAATTTAATCTGGGGCTTATCACAATTCTTGCTGTAAGAAAGACTTATATTCCTATTTAATATAGTATAGGGGCTAGCTAATTTCCACTTATAATGTGTGGACACAGGGACATGAGTTTCACAATTTCGACAATACAATTATTTTACAAACATTAGTTTAATTTAACAATAGTAATAGGATAAATATGTGTGTAGTAAAGTTTGTAGTGTATGTTTTATGTCTGGGGCAAGTGTTTTCGTCGTCGATTCTGCTTCCACAATTTGTCAAGCAAAAGGAGACATAAACGTAGCCGTTGTGTATTGGACGTTGCTCATAAATCTGAGCAGTGTTTACAGATGTTGTTTAGTGTGTAAATATAGTTACAATAATGAATAATATAAAACAAAATACTCCCCGGGTTCGATGAATTCAAATCCAACATTCAAAACGTTGACAGCCGGTGGATTGTTAGTTTGTATAATTCAAAGTAAAGAGTCGGTATTTAAGGTACCGGGACTACAATAAGATTAATTCGCAAACTTTTAAAGATACTATCGAGTTACAATACTGTATGATATTATTACCGTGCTTTGGTTTCACTTACGACCTTCTTCTTAAGTTGTTTCTATACTATAGACACGCACAGACCCTCACGTTGTCTGTAATTGATTATTGTACTTAATTTCAACTTACCTAACATATGGCATGCTAGCTTAGTCGTTACCGTGCTTGGGTAGGAGCGATTATGACAAGCCCTGAGTTCGAATCTCACCTGCGCCTGCGGATTAAGCTTTATGTTAGTTTCAAATAATATCTATTTATTGTTTTTGATATGTTATTAGTATTACATATTTCACGAAATATATATATATTATTTTTTATTTAGTGAAATAGTAAAGTGTTTTAACATAATGTTATTTATAATAATTTTCTTAATTATTATTGTTTAAAGTATTTTGCTTACAGATGTCTACCAGTATTACATTCTTTGTTCTAGAGAAATACTGTGAGTCTGTGGGTTAAGAGATATGAGGAAGAGGGAATCCTTGGTAGTCGGAACGCTTGTTTATGAAGTGGAAAGCTTATTTAAACAAGACTTCACATGGTGAATGAATATGTCTGATACACATATGAAAGATTCAACGACCATTAACTCTGTTCGTGTCTACACAACAATAGATTCCGCGTCACATTTGTGCATAAGTTATCTCGGGAGTGTTTATTACGCGTGTGATCATCTGCAAGGCAAATATACAGCAGCTCGGTGGAGTAAATCCGTAAAATTGTTACTTTTGTCTTTGTAGTTGTTTGGAAGTTTTTTTGTGACACCTCCAAAAA
Source organism: Dasypolia templi (assembly GCA_963555695.1). Classification (NCBI taxonomy): domain Eukaryota; kingdom Metazoa; phylum Arthropoda; class Insecta; order Lepidoptera; family Noctuidae; genus Dasypolia; species Dasypolia templi. Next base: position 825,658 of record OY743137.1, on the reverse strand, counting down.
GTGTAATTGTAAAAAAGTGCAGTTTTGATCAATAATCTTTGGGTAGCAGGCGCCATCTAGCGCCGCCTAAGAAACTTAAAAGACGTGTGTGCCATGTGCCATCTATCTGGTCATGTCCATATTACTTGCGAACATACTATGGTGAAGTTTGTAGCCTGCGGAAGGTTTCTGTCGGCAAAAGGGGGCGCAACGTGTAGTAACTCTACATGCCACAACCGATACATCGCATGTTTATTATTGCCTGATCCTGCCCAAATAAGTAGCGATTGGCTGTTCTCCCAGTGAAGAAAAAAGTTGCCTAATCAGATAATAGCGCCACACCCGTCAAGGACTTGGGGAGTGGTCCCACTGCAATTACAACATCGTCAGTAGTGGCAGCAGCCCCTGTTACAGCAGCGTCGGTAGCAGTAGCATTTCCGGTTGCAGCACTAGCCCAGGGCGCTATGCTAAGGTCACCTGTCGCAGTGACTCAGGCTCAAGGCAGTACAACCAAGCCCACCGTTGCAGTGGCTACGGTACTGTCTCGAGATGAGAGCCAACAGGGAGCTGAAGGTGAGCCTTCGCCGTATGCGTCATTGACCCTCCGTGAGGAGATTAGGCTCTTCTAATCCGAGCTGCGGGAGGTTCGGGACGAAATGAGAGAATTTCGTCGTGAAATGGCCGGCGTGCACTCGTCGATAGGAATCTGTACCGAGCGGGTTGACAGCCTGGAGAGCAGAATCGAAGCTCTAGAAACTAGGCAAAGTGCTGCTATGCCAGATGGCAATGTGAGACGTCTCGAGCAGGTTGTACTAGATGTAGAAAGTAGTGCACGGCGCTATGGTGACCGAGCACACCTTTCTCGTATTGGTTGAAGTGGTTTGGTGTGAGTTAAAGTCTTAAATGGAAATAACAATATTTAATCACTTCACTTAGTTACAAGAAATGGTAAAATGGTAAACTATATCATTAACTTATTGGTAAAATGTATGGTAAAATGGTAATGTTAATGGTTATGGTTATGAGTACGAGGTGTCTCTGATGAGATCTAAACGCGAACTGGCCCACATTTTGGTGGACGAGCGAATGTGCATACTTGCGTTCGCTGCACTTATGCATTTTCGCTGAGTGTTCGATTGAAACTCGAACATATTCCCGAGAGCGAGAAGAAATGCTTGATGATGGATAAAACTAGATGATATGGTGTGTACAAAAACATTAAACTACTTAAACACATTCGTTTCCAGACATCTTAATTGGTATGTGTAAAAACATTGGTAAAACTTAATAAAAGCAAATAATAAAAGCATATTGGTCTACTTAAATAATTTTGAAAAACATAAAATTACACTATTGAGTCTTCCACAGTATTAGCAATATTGTGATTGCCTGTGACCGCAATGACCCCGGCTTGGCTCAGCTGTCGAACTGTTGCATGATCGCCGCATATTACTTTTATTGTGTAGGTGTCACAACAAAAGTAAAAGTGCTGAGAAGTCGAATGTTCTAGACATACGTTGGTGCACTTGGTTTTTTCTACTTTACATGTTTTGGTTGCCGAGTTCGTGTCGCAAAAACTTTCGTCATTTTGCAGGTCTTTAATTGGTTTTAGCAGCTGACACATGTAAGTTGGTCCATGGTGTAGACATGCTGTTAGTTCGTGTGTGGACATGCTAAAGAAGCTGTCTTTTTTTAGGTTGACTGCAACGTATTCGGAGACTGGTATTATTCTGGTCATAATGGTGTTTGGTTGGTGTGGTACTGGTATTGTTCGAGGTCCATTTTCTAAGATTAAATCATCCCTATCGACATATTTTTATTAGATCGGATTTCAGTTTATTTGCTGCTTCGATTGAATGACGCCCTCCGCAGAAATCATCCATATAGAAGCTGTCTTCCAATTCTTTTGCTGCGTCAGGAAATTTCTGCCTTTCACCGGACGCTAACTGTTTCAAGCACATCATCGCCAAGAATGCTGCTGGTTTGGTTCCGTATGTAAGCGTGACGAGTTTATATGATTGTATAGGTTGGTTATTTGATTCTCGCCATAGAACTTTTTGGTAAGCTTGATCTTCTTGGTGTACTAGAATCATTCTGTACATCTTCTCGATGTCGGAAGTATAAACAAATTTGAAATTGTCTCCATTTCAGGATAAGCTCTTGAAGATCCTTCTGTATATTTGGACCCCTGTACATGACGTCATTTACACTGTATCCTGATGATGACTTTGCTGAGGCATTAAAAACTACTCTCCGTTTGGTAGTGGTAGATTCGGCCCGAATGACTGCATGGTGTGGTAAGTAGCATTCGGGCGCCTGGTTAATGTTGCATGGTATCATGTGGTTTAATGCAAAATATTCGTCCATGAATGTTTTGTAATCTGTTCATCACTCACATCTCTCGCGGGGCGACTAAGCTCGGCAGCGTATGCTGTTAGAAAGATAAGACAGTTAACAGACGTTGAAACCGCGCGTTTGGTTTATTTTAGCTACTTCCACAGCATTATGTCATACGGCATTTTACTGTGGGGTCGGGCTGCGGACATTGAATCCATTTTTATTTTGCAAAAGAGAGCTGTCAGAGCCATTTACAATCTACGTCGCCGCGAATCTCTTAGGGAACTATTTAGGAAGATTAATATAATGACTTTACCTTGCCAGTTCATTTATGAAAATATTATGTATGTTAGAAAAAATCTGCATCTTAATAAAATAAGTGATAAATAAAATAAGTGATAGACATAATATTAACACTAGAAATAAAAATAAAATAGATCAACCATTTTTCAGACTATCTAAAGTACATAGATCTTTTATGGGGTACTGTGTTAAATGTTACAACAAAATACCTGGTGAAATATTGCAATTAAATGAAAGAAAGTTTAAAACTCATGTTAAAAAAACACTTTGTAATCAAGCATATTACAAATTAGAAGATTATATCCTTGATAAGAATGCTTGGAAACATGCTGGTCCTGCTCCATAGGACAATCTAGAGGCTAGACAAAATCATACTATTTGCTTATTGTATTGTATTTATTTATTTATTTATTTATTTAAACTTTTCGAACCCAAAGAGGTACAAAGGCGGACTTAATGCCTTAGGCATTCTCTACCAGTCAACCAAGGGTGGTGAAGAGATAAGATGGCAGGTGCTTAAGTTGAAGGGGACGATAATGGAAGAAAAATAACTTAAAAAAAAATAATATAACTTGTGAAGTGTGATGTAAAATAGATATTGTGTAACTTATAATACAATACATACATATTAAAAAAGTATATACTTACAATACATATATATATATATATATAAATTTTATGGTGAAAGGTGTTGAGCCGACTCTACGCTATTTGTTACGAAAATAACTCTGCAATTTCCGCTTAAATGCATACCGACTGGTGGCCGTCCTGATATCAAGAGGAAGCGCATTCCAAAGAAGAATGGACTGAATATGAAAGGAAGAATGAACAAAGTCAGAAGTATGAGAAGGACAAAGCAGGAGAAGATTGTTGGAAGAACGCAGTTCCTTAGCGTGAGATGAACATAGAAATTGGAAGTGAGACATAAGATAAGAAGGAGGAGTGGGAGAGTTGAGAAGAGAGAAAAGTGTAGTCAAAGCGCGCAAACTTCTTCTTTGGCGAATGGACATCCATTTGAGCTCAGACCTATAGCTCGACACATGGTCATATTTTCTGATGTTGAATATGAACCGGATACAATTGTTGAGCAATCTGTCGAGCTTATCCAAAAAAACCGCATTCAAGTCAAAGTAGCACACGTCACCATAGTCGATGATAGGGAAAATCAAAGTCTGCACGAGCATGGTTTTCGTCTTACCGGGTAAAAAGTTTCTCAGACGATACAGGGAACGCAGAGTACCGTTGACCCTTTGGCTAACACTAGAGACCTGGCGTTGCCAGCTCAGTGTCGAGTCAAGATGCAAACCAAGATCTCTCACAGTAGGGGTAATGGGGATGGCGATACCATTGAAAATAAGAGGAGGAAGAGAACTGAGCACCACCCTACCCATCATGCGTGAGCTTCCAATTAGAATGGCCTGACACTTTGAGGGGTTTACTAACACCCCAAAACGATCAGACCACTCTCTGATAGCATCTAAGTCTCGATTTACATCTACTATAGCGTCCGACAAACTTTCCACCCGCTCAGATGTATACAATTGAAGGTCATCAGCATAGAGATGATACGAACACCGAAGACAGTGAGTTATAAAATTAATGAAGATGGAAAATAGCAAAGGAGAAATAATACCGCCTTGTGGAACACCAGCATTCAGGTCACGCCAACTCGACGAGGTCTCATCAACGCGAACCGACTGCTGACGTCCCCGAAGATAAGAAGAGAACCATTCCAAAGCCTCGGACGAAACCATAAGATGAGAGAGTATAGAAAGGAGGATATCGTGGCTGACGGCATTAAAGGCATTGGAGAAATCAATTAACACCAGAACGGTAACCTTAGTATCCTCCATAGCTTCTCTAATGGTAATTTGGTTATTTTTACTTTACTCACACACTGTATTATTCCAAGTTAATATTTTAGGAAAATCATATATTTTTACAATTGTTTGTAAATATGTGAGCACAATGTACCTATCACGTGATTAATTTATATACCTTTGCTTTATTTTTAATGTTTTTGTACCAATAGTGGTATAGTATTTTTATTCTTGGTGCATCGTCTTCACATATAGAAATATAATTAATGTATACAAAATATTGTAAAACATTTTAAAAGAGGAACGGTGGAGTTTCTTGCCACTTCTTCTCCATACGAAACTACTTTTTGGAAGTGGCGCCTAGAATCAGTTCTATTTTTAATTTACATTTTGACGTTCAAAAGTGCCTTTTTATGGGCCTATTTGAAATAAATGCTTTGACTTTTGACTTTTTTGACTTTTGTTCTCAATACGCTGTTTCTCTCAAATTTTCTAAATTGAGCTAACGCTTGTGGTTTAGTCTCACCCAACTTATCTTTGTGTTCCAGTTTAAGTGGTAGTCGGACTTCGTACCTTCCGTCTTCAAGCCTCTTAGTGGTTTTAATGAAAAACTGTAAACACTCATGGTCATCGTTGGACATCTCTATCTTCTGGTTTATGTCTTTGTTCTCCCAATATTTCAGTTGATCTTCTGTGCTGTTGAGAACTACGTTACATTGGTAGTGAGGTTTCATGGATCCACAGAGTAGCCATCTTAGTTGCGTCTGTTGAGCGATTGGTTGCTTGTCATTGTCTCCTCTCAAGATTCCTCCTAACATTATTTTACTGTAAACAGTGTGCAGATGGCACCTAGAAGAATGTCCACGGGTCTGCTAATATGGAACTCCGGATCCGCTAATTGTAACCCTTGGATATGGTTCCACGTTGTTGGTTTGGTAAACGTGTTGTTTGGTAGTCGTTTGATCAAATTATTCATAACGATGACATTCGTAAAAGTATTTCAGACATGTCATCCCAAGACACGTGGATTGACCTAGATGTGGTTTTTTGGTTGCAATACTGTTGGTGGTTACTTCTGCTAACGAAGTTAGACTGTCTTGCCAATGCTTCGTGAAGCAAAGTATTATGTGTAGCTAAGCATTTGCGACATCGTTTGTTCGACTGACATGGTTTATTGTTATGACTGCATAGACAGTTTTGACAGTAATTTAATGGGGAAGGCAACTGTAAAAATGGCGCTGTCGTAGCTAGTTCCCAACACAAGCTAATAATACAAGGCGTGATGTGGTTTTATTTTATTTTAGCGAAAATTGACGCTTTGTTGTGTTCCTAGATACTCCGAAATTGGAGTCTACAATATCCCGAAAGCCCCTAAAATTAGAAGATTGTGGTCTTAAGCTATTCGTAGAGATTTTTTTGAGTTCGAGTTTTTGTCGAAAACATTTTGAAGAAAATGATTACGAGGAAATATTCAAGGTTCAAAATTCTGACACTTTCCATGTCAAGTACTTGATTTGAAATACTGAAAGCACCGTAAATAACGAAATAGTGAAATTTAATCAAACTCATGAATGAACATAAAATGAAATGAGTGAACGAAATGTCAAATTTATTGTAGGCCGTAGGGACCTAGCTATGGTCACGCCATCTACAATTAGCTTTGCCCGACCTTCTCCATTGCTCAATTTTGTTTACTTTTTGCTCGTGCGTCATTTGCAAAAAATGAGGGCAACGCCACAACCCGTGTTCAGAATTGCATAATGCACAAGTTATCGACCGCGACACATGTAACGCACTCATAATAGATTTTGAATTATCTTTGTTGCCTGATTGAAGACTATTCCTGTGGTAACTTTTCTTCTGGTTTTAGTTGTAGTTGCCGTTTTTGTATGGCTAGTGCGGTGTGGTTTTTTGGTTGACTGGTTCTTGCTTGCGTCGAGACGCTTCTAGCGTTGTAAATTTCGTCTCCAAAAATTCCAGGAACTCCTGTAGATCGGGTAGCTCTCTGGGATTCTTTACCGATTCTATGTATTCGGTGAAGGTACCGTCATCAAGTTTTTGCGCTAGTAGATGCACTAATAGTACATCCCAAGTTGCTATATCTACTCCAAGATTCTGAATAGAGTGTAACGTCTCCTTGGTTACGTCATGCAGCTTCTTTATCATGGCCAGAGATTGCTGTTGTATGTTGGGGAGTCCAAGTAAAATGTTGATATGGGACGTGAAAATCAATTTCTTGTTACCATACCTGTGGTTTAAAATCTCCCAACATCCTTGATAATTGTCAGAGCTAATCTGTACATGGTGTATCAGACGCTCTGCTTCTCCAGTAACCTTACTCTTCAAAAACTGCATTTTTTGCGCATTAGACATCGACGGGTTTTTATCGATGGCTTCGCTGTACAAACCTTTGAACGGAACCTACTGGTTGTAAGTCCCATTGAACACGGGTATGTCCATCTTCGGAGCTGACTTCTCATTCATCTGCTACTTAATATCGTCGCCTACATCCTCACCTTCAATTTCCCAATGAAGTTGGTCGATCTCACCCCATCGGCTATCCAGTGATTTTAGAGCGTTCTCGAATTGCCATTGATTTTCGAACTTGTCAACTTGAATTTTACTTGCGGTTCTCATGAATGCTTTAAATATTAATGTTCTGCTTCTTAACTAACCCGTTCAGCTTGCTGGACCCTCCCTGTATAGAGAGAACGTTCACGCTGCGAGGACTCCGAGGATGTTTGAAGGCAGTGGTGGCCCAGTGGCTCCGACTTACGAGTTGTAGGTCGTGAGTTCGAAACCAGGCAGGCGCATTACTTTGTGTAAAATAATTTCATCACCACTGCTCTCAAAACGGTGAAGGAAAAACATCGTGAGGAAACCGGCATGTCCTAGAACCAAAAATTCGAAGACATGTGACATCTACCAATCCGCACTGAGCCCGCGTGGTGGATTACGGCTCACTCCCTCTCACAGAGAGGAGGCCTGTGTCCCAGCAGTGGGAACGTTGTAGGCTGATTATGAGGACTCCTCACAGCATGACGACGTACCTGGTTGTGGCTGCGCCGTCTCATCTTCCGGCCGACGATGGTCTGCGCTTTGCTGTTGCCTAGCCCGGCTTTTGTTCTACGGAGGGTTTCTTCTTGCAACTGCATTGTCCCTAGCTACTCAAGGGTTTTATCAATAATCGCCTTGCTGTTCAAATAACTTCCTGGATCATATCTAAACAACCCTTTTTGAAGTAAATGTGGTCGAAAGTTGCTAACTGACACATTTTCCTATGGTTTTCTTGGCAATCGTGCCAGTATGCTTCCAACATATTTGCCTTGCACTTTGTAATTATCAATGGTCTTTCTTTCGGATCCATCTTTCTTAATATTGGTTAAAAACAAGTTTTCGTAAAGCTCCGTTGGTTGATAAATAGAGTATCGGAATCCATGGTTGATGTTGATTTGACAAAAATATCTGGTAATGGTTAGTATGAGTAAATGTTTCGATCTGACCTAATTTGCTCCAACCGACCGTCTCTGCAATCCCAGGTTCTCCTAATTGCAGCTATCTTCTGGTTCGCGTGAAACTGTTTCACTTGGTAGTCACTGGTTATAAAATGCTCGAAGGACCATGTAGAAAGTAGTGCTCGGCGCTATGGTGACCTAGCACACCTTTCTCGTATTGGTTGAAGTGGTTTGGTTTGGTGTGAGTTAAAGTCTTAAATTATAAGGGAAATAACAATATTTAATCACTATAACACTAAGTTACAAGAAATGATAAAATGGTAAACAATATAACATTAACTTATTGGTAAAATGGTAATGGTTATGGTTATGAGCACGAGGTGTCTCTGATGAGATCTAAACGCGAACTGGCCCACATTTTGGTGGACGAGCGAATGTGCAAACTTGTGTTCGCTGCGCTTATGCATTTTCGCTGAGTGTTCGATTGAAACTCGAACACTAGAGTTGAGGCTCGAGCTCAATGACCGGGAGCAGGATTCGCTTGGCTCCGATCTGGAGATCGCAAACATCCCAGAGATCCCCGGTGAGAATGTGTTGCATACCGTCGGGCCAGTGGCGGCGAAGATCGGGGTCACTACCTATGTACATGTATGTGCTACATTTTCACTCACTATTTTCAGGTCTTTAATATTTGTTAGGCTATTTTTGTTTTTACGGATTTTATGTATTAGTACACTTTGGCTGACTGTGTATATTTCTACAATAGTTACAATACTTCACTTGATATTACTTCGAATTACGCCTAATGCTACTTTTTAAGTTTATTAACATCTCACATTTTTATGCAAAACTTTACACTACAAAATACTCCATAAAGTAAATACAAAAAAAAAAAACTGATATTCCTGTATGTATACACATCTATGTACAAAAATGAACAATACAAGAAATCTAACAGTTGGATTATTTAATGCGGGGTCACTGGGTTCGCGCCATGAGGAATCCTTGTCGCCATGGATAGTGTACGACACATGTATCGTACATGGCACGCGCGCATTTCATTGATCAGCACTTTTCCGTCGCCTTGCACAAATTAAAGTGTAACGCGACAGTACACAATCAGCGTTCAGAGTCAGCTGTACTCATTCACATCATTCATATAGTATTAGTTACGTGGTAGTTAAATATATTCAATAAAGCATCATCTTTGGCTATCCGTGATTTATCATTCAATCACAAGGTGTGTGCGACCCATGCAGCAGCGCATACATCTTTTTGGTCCTTCGAGCCTCAAGATTATAAGTGTTTCGCGTTCTTTTGGGCGGTGGCAATTCGGTTGAGCTGGCCGACCAGAAGCAGCATCTAACCAACTCAACAGAGGAAGCATCACCTGGACAGAAGATACGGACCGCGGAGATCGTTGCACCAGCAGCAAGTACAAGAGATCACTGAAGATCATCAGCAGTGTCGTCAGGACCAGATTTGGTGACTCAAAGTATTTATCATAAATTTTTCATGGAGGGAGTTATTAAAACTCAGTATCAAGTCATGGAGGCAATGCAGAAACTTCTGATAAACTAAAAAAAAAGAAAGAGGAAGCCGTAAGACTGCTGACGGCGTGCAGAAGAAAATAGACCTTCTCAACAAGTATTGGGCAGAATTTCAAAATAACCACGAGAAGATTCGCGAGCGCGAAGATCCTTCTCATCAATACTTTGTACAAGATTCCCATGAACAGACAAGACAATTTTACAGAAGTACTAAGGAACTCTTTACTAAGTATTTGACACAAGAACAAAAACCAGCTTCACCCGTAGTAAAGCCGTCAGCCTTTACTTTCGAGCTGGCACCGTCGACCTCGCATTAATTGGAACCAAAACTCCTTCAAGAGCAAGGTGCAGGTGGAGCTGTAGGCGGTAACCAATCACCCCGTTCAATAAAGGTGCCTGAAATAGCTGAGATCGCGAGTAACAGCAAAACAGACGAAATGCTACGCAAACAAAAGAGCAATTTCAAAGCGTTCCAAAGAACCGCACCAAACATCAACGTGGATCTCCTCAAAGAGAATTGGCAGTTTGAAGACGCCTTAAAGGTGTTAGAGAAGGTGGAAAGCAGTTGATTCACTTTATTGGGATCTTGACAGTTTGCCCAACGAAGCCGACGTGCAATATGAGATGTCTTACAATACGTTTGAACTCGTTTACAACGAAATTAAAGCAACCATCAACTCCAAAATGTGGTAAGTTTAGGGATATGAGGAACAGGGTGTAAATTGCACTCATACTCTTGGAAAAGGGAGGATCCTCCGACCAGATGGATGTCGTATCTGGTGGGCAACTGCCCGATGATTGTTGTCGGGAAGTTGTATATATGCTAGCTGCGCGGTAAACTATGACTGCGCGATGCAACATTAGTGTGATGCGTTGTTCGCATGTGGCGGTGTAGATGCCGCCACATCACTCCCCTCCGGAGACCGGAGGTCGATAGTGGACTAAGTCTTGTATCTTGCGATGCTTGCCAATGCCAGTTGTGATCCAGTGGATTGGAACCGGGTGTCGCATAGTTCGCGGTGAGTCGGAACTGTCTGCAAAGATGCCCCAGTGAGTCGAGGTGGCTGACTGCTCGTGTCGACCAGGAGAGGGATTAAGCGGTCTGCTTGTTGACCGGCTGAATGTGCAGTGTGCTGTGCCAAGGTTGCTGATGAGGCTGAGGGTGATGACCAGGTATGCGCTTGCGCTGCATGCTGATGGTCAGGACAACCGTTCAAGCCGTGGTTGCTGGCTCGCTGTGTAACTTGCGGGAGTGAGTGATGATGATGATGTCACGCTGAAGTAGTTGCACGAAGGCTGCGCTGACGTTCATACTCGGGGTCACCAGTGAAGAGATATGAGGAACAAATCTCATCAAAAACTTATAAAATAAACTTATCACTCATTCAGTCAATCAAAAATCAAAATCAAAAGTCATTTATTCAAACTAGGCTGTGTAACGAGTTTTTTTACACCGTTACATGTATTGATGATTGTAGTTGATTTCGGAACGATTTCTTAATTGTATTTTTTATCTGTGATATGTTTCGTATGACATTTTGGACGTCAAGGTTTGACGAGTCACTTTTGCGATCTTTGTTGGTGAAGGTGACAGGTCTCTTGATTTTTCCTGAATGGAATCGTAACTAATCTGGTTTATAGTGGCGCTTTAATGCCCTAATCTTAAACCAAAGGACCCGTGGAATGGTCCCGGTGGATATTTCAATCGGATTTTTGGTAAGTTGCTCTTTTCGAGAGAAAATTTCCTTCGACGATGGCGGTTCGTTTGTGACCATCTTACGGTTTTTCGCAGGTTTCCTCGTCACCTCCCTACGTCTTTTGATACCAGATATCTTCACGGTACGCCGAGGGAGACGCGAGTTTAAATACCTGGAATAAGCGGTAAGTTTTTCGTTGGTCGATGCGTCCCCGCGTGTCCGAGTTCGGAGTGAAATCACATCTCAGAGTTCCTTTTTGTCCACAGCCTACAATTGTGGGTGCTTATTCCACCTTTACGTCAATTCAACCGGGAAATTTCTACTGGCCTTCCACGGGGGCTGATTACTTGAGAGGTACCACCTTCCGGCTCTCGGGGTCACCTTCCAGTTACATATTTTTTATATTTTTTTCCTTTATAACATAACAGCCTTCAGCTGCGAATTTAAAGTTACAAAGATGCAATGATGATATAGCAACTAAAATTTATATTAATATAATTGTATTCATTAGGCTAAAGGTATACAATAAACTGGGAACGTTCAAGGTAGTGAGACTTTTAATCACCATTGACATCCACAGGCCCCCATCCTAAGATTAATGGTTCAATCTCTCCAACTTTATCTGGCTATCTATTAATAGTGTGTCGCTCCACGGCGCCCGAAATTTAATTTCTTACCTTATCATATTTTTTTTTAGGAGATCACACACTCAGAAACACACACACCTATTCTTTAAATTTTTAATATTACATTTGGCTTCCCAATTAGGGACCGTATTATTCGTTAAATTTATATTATTACATTTGTCGCTCAAGCGAACATGGACTTGAATTTAGCTTACTTATTTTGTTATTGATTCATTGCATCTTGATATTTTGTAGTAACACATTATTGTACAATGTTGTAATTTAAAACTTAAATTCTTTGGATGTTTGCTTTTAAGCAAACAGTATTTTCTACTAACATTATTGTACTTTGTACTATTGTGTATGTTTAATGTTTATGGTTACAGCATTACTTCTTCTTTTTCTTACAAAACCAACATTTTGTATGGTAAGACAGTTTGTTTTATCTAAGTGTCTCAACAGTGTAAATTAGGTGCGGTGAAACTTTGTTTCATATTTAATCTAAAGCAAACTTTAGTTTAACTAAGTAATCTTACTTTTAGTAACTTGAATTGATCTTGTAAATTGTTACTCCATTTTTTAAACTTGAAATTTTCATCAAAACAAACTTTGAACATATCTTTTTAACCTCAAGTATTTTACAACTTTGGAAGTTTTGTTTCATATTTAATCTTAAGTAAACTTTGGTTTAACTTGGTAACCTTACTTTAAGTAGTTTAAACTTATCCTGTAAATTATTATTGCATCTTTTTACTTGATAGTTTCATCAAAACAAAAAAAAACTTAGAAAATGTTTTACACTTACCCTCAAATATTTCACTTTTTTTTTTTAATTTACATCTTGCTTTGCGTTTCGTTTAGTTTATTCATGATGGCTAATGAAGACCAGTCTTTTCCGCCTATTGCTAAAGACCACATAGAATCTGATGGCGCTTGCGTAGATCCTAATGTTGTACAAACTGCTCCGGACATGATTAATTTGACAGAAGTACCACACCCTTTTGATCATAATGAAAGGATTGCACACTCTTCCTCAGCTTTTGCTTTGCACGCTCTGCCTTCGTTTAATTCTATGAATGTTTTGGTTAATGATCATATTAAGAAGAACTTGCCATCTGCAATTAAGTTGCCTGATTTGAAAAAGAGTAGAATTAAATTTGATGGGAAATCTTGTGTTAGGGAATTTATTACTGAAGTTGAAGAATACTTTTTATACAAAAATTTTGACGAAATTTTGTTGGTTGTTTGGAAGCTTAATGGGGCGTGTACAATGAAAGAGGCGCGAACAGGATTGATGCGTTTGTTCGCATGTGGCGGTGTAGATGCCACCACATCACTCCCCTCCGAAGACCGGAGGTCGATAGTGGACTAAGTCTTGTATCTTGCGATGCTTGCCAATGCCGGTTGGGTTCCAGTGGGTTGGAACCGGGTGTCGCATAGTTCGCGGTGAGTCGGAACTGTCTGCGAAGATGCCCCAGTGAGTCGGGGTGGCTGACTGCTGATGTCGACCAGGAGAGGGATTAAGCACTCTGCTTGTGGACCGGCCGAATGTGCAGTGTGCGGTGCCAAGGTTGCTGATGAGGCTGAAGGTGATGACCAGGTATGCGCTTGCGCTGCATGCTGATGGTCAGGACAACCGTTCAAGCCGTAGTTGCTGGCTGGCTGTGTGACTTGCGGGAGTGATGATGTTGACGTCACGCTGAAGTAGTTGCCCGAAGGCTGCGCTGACGTTCTTGTTCGTTCGACTCGGGGTCACCAGTGAAGAGATGATGTTCATCACGTCGGGGTCACCACTTTTGGAAGCTTAATGGGGCGTGTACAATGAAAGAGGCGCGAACAGGATTGATGCGTTTGTTCGCATGTGGCGGTGTAGATGCCGCCACAGTTGGTTCATTCACGGATTTGCTTAGTGGTATTGCTCTGAAATGGTTCCGCACAGTTCGTTTTCGTATTCCATCCTGGCGTGAGCTTAAGCTTGCTTTGCTTAAACGTTTTGACAGGCCGGACTTCTACTATTTTTTGGAACATGATCTTCGTACAAGGAAACAAAAGAGTTCTGAATCTCTTCCAGACTTTATTACAGAAATACTGGACATGGCTAGTCGTCTTTCTTCGCCATTGTTTGATGCGGTTTTGGTTACTATTATTAAACATAACATGCTACCTATTTACACACCTTTTATATTTGGTAAACCTATAGATTCTGTGGAACAATTTCTTGTTCTTGCAAAAGAGCTTGAAGTTTTTGTAAGTCATAAAACTTTTAAAACTCAAAAACCTACTGTTAAGTCTAATGCGGTTTTATCCTGTTTAAAGTGCAAAAGAGATGGACACCATTATAAGCATTGTACTTCCATACCTGGCGTAATTTGTTTTAATTGTCAAAAGGTTGGAGTTACATCTAAGAGTTGTGGTGTTTGTAACGTATAGAAAAGCTCTAGCGAGTCAAAAAACTGATTAGGTCGCATCGAGCCCCTGTTGTTACTGACATAACCGCGAGCGTCTCGATGAAAGAAAATTTTGCTAAATATCACAAACCTGACGATGCTACTCGTGACAGAGATTTTGCGAATTGGTTAGATTACTTAAAGACATTTTTCAAAATTTATAGATCAGCTCCTGTTTTATTTGTTAAAGATAACGATACTAGACCTTATTTACAATTTTCCGTAGATAACCATACTTTTTCTGGTTTATTAGATAGTGGCTCAAATAGTTGTATTTTGGGTTCCAATAGTCATAGACAATTCTTACAGTTAGGTTATAAAATAAATTCTGTTTCTAGTTCTGCTTATAAAAGGTTCTTTACATTTAGTCCCAGACGCTTTGTCTCGTATTGAAATAGCTACTATAGGAATCTCTGAAAATAATTTAGTCTTACCCGATGATGATATTTATGATCCTTGGTATAAAAAAGTATTTATTAATTTTCAAAAGTCTCCTTGTAGATATAAGAACTTTAGAGTAGAAAATAAAGCCTTATATAAGTTTTGTAAAAGTAAGTTTGATCCTAATAGTAATCTTAATTGGAAGATAGTTATTCCTAAAGAACACATATTAGATACAATTCGTTCTAATCATGATGATATTAATTCTGGACACTTAGGTATTCATAAAACTTTAAATAAATTAAAACAACACTATTTTTGGAAAGGGATGTTTAATGATGTTCAAAAATATATTCTTGCTTGTGATACTTGTAAAGCTTATAAACATACCACTCAAACTCCTTTTGGTATAATGGTTAACCCTAAAAAAAGTTGATCGTCCTATGTTGATGCTTTCAGTAGACATTATAGGTATATTGCCTAAATCTTATTCTGGACATAAATATATTCTTTCAGTTGTTGATGTTTTCACTAAATACTGCTGGATTTTTCCTATGATAAATGCTACTACTAGAGTAATAAATAAACTTTTTGAAAAAGAAATATTTCTTAAATTTTTTTGTCCCAAAATAATTGTTTGTGATAATGGTACACAATTCACTTCTAAACATTTTGTAGAGTTTTTGAAGGGTTTTAACATTATTAAAATATTTTATAATACTTTATACACGCCTCAAAATAATACTGTTGAGAGTTAAAATAAAACTGTTGAAACTTGCATAGCTTGTTTTGTCAAAGATGATCATAGAACTTGGTCTAAATATTTACCTAATATTCAACTAGCTTTGAATAATAGTGTTAATCTGGCCACAGATTTCACACCTAATTTTTTTATGTTTGGTAGAGAACTTATTTTTGATGCTTCTTTACATCGTTTTGGTGATTCTATCGATAACATAGATGAACTGGAAATTTCCAATAGAGTTCACTATGCCGATTCTCTTAATTCTCTTGGTAATATTTTTGTTAAAGTACAATCTCATTTATTAAAAGCTTATCAGCGTAATGCTCGCTATTATAACAAAGGTCGCAAAGTCATTTCTTTTGATGTGGGTGATGTCGTGTGGAGAAGAAGTTTCGTTCAATCTCATGCACCTACTTATTTTTCGGCAAAACTTGCTCCTAAGTTTATTAAATGTAAAATTATTGAAAAGATCTCTGATAATGTTTATATTCTGAAAGACCTTAATAAGGGAACGACTGGTCGTTATCATGTTAAGGATATAATTAAATTTTAATTTGGTTTCTCATTGTTAATCTTGTTTTTGATGATTTTGATTGAAGGCCATTATTGATAGTGTGATGCACATTGGGATGGATGATAGGTTATCGATGGTTTGAATGAAGATGTATGTTAGGTAACTTCTTATAAATTTATTAGAATCTTGGTTTAACATTCTAAATTACAACTTAGGACATTTATTTAAAACTTTTTCAACCCACACACATACATTTTCCATATCGAAAGATCTTATTATTATATTATTATTATATTTTTTTAAACAGTCTTGTATGCAATTTTCCTGTGTAAAATTTTGCATGCAATTCCTGAATTGGTGCCTACTACCTTTGTACGTTTTGTTTACACTTGTAGAGGTTTACCTATTTTTTTTATCATTGTGCTCCTATAGTGACTCTGTCACCCGGAATATTTCGCGGTGCACTTAGGAAGAACACAGTGATTTCTTTTTTTGTTTGTGCCCGGAAAGTTGGTGGAGTTGAGCCGATCACAACATCTTTTTTCTTTGCATCTTTAGAGATGTGAAGGTTCTTATACTGTTTCTCACAGTTATAATTTGTTCCTGCTAGTCAGTGGCGATGGTGCCTAACTGCACTCATATAGATTTTTTTGGATTAATCTCGTTAAACAGCGGCCTTTGCGCTTAACTGTACTCGAATTAATATTCCTTTTATCCTGTTACATTAAACACATACTTGCTAGTCGGCGGCTATGGTGCCTAACCGAACTCTTATTAGTATTTTTTTTGTTTGTTTGTAAAGCTTTATACTTGCTAGTCGGCGGCTATAGTGCCTAACCGAATTCGTATTGGTATTTTTTGTGTCTTTTTAGAATTTTATACTTGTTAGTCGGTGGCGATGGTGCCCAACTGCACTCAATTAGGTATAGTTATGTTGTATTGTTCTACAGTGTTAAGCGACTGCTGCACTTAACTGATTCTATAGTAGATCTTGGATTTAACTTGTTAGTCAGTGGCGAAGGTGCTTAACTGTACTCTTGTGGTTCTTTTGATATTATGGGTCGGTTGTGCTAGTATTTACTCTGCACCTGTAAGTGTTGTTTGTATACACGCTGTTTATATTTCATGTTTTACTGGGAAACTCTTCGTTTTACCTTGATCGTTGTTTTTTTGGCATAAAAGAAATTGCTTTCTTTTTTTTTTTCGGGGAGGGATGTAATGTAACGAGTTTTTTTACACCGTTACATGTATTGATGATTGTAGTTGATTTCGGAACGATTTCTTAATTGTATTTTTTATCTGTGATACGTTTCGTATGACATTTTGGACGTCAAGGTTTGACGAGTCACTTTTGCGATCTTTGTTGGTGAAGGTGACAGGTCTCTTGATTTTTCCTGAATGGAATCGTAACTAATCTGGTTTATAGTGGCGCTTTAATGCCCTAATCTTAAACCAAAGGACCCGTGGAATGGTCCCGGTGGATATTTCAATCGGATTTTTGGTAAGTTGCTCTTTTCGAGAGAAAATTTCCTTCGACGATGGCGGTTCGTTTGTGACCATCTTACGGTTTTTCGCAGGTTTCCTCGTCACCTCCCAACGTCTTTTGATACCAGATATCTTCACGGTACGCCGAGGGAGACGCGAGTTTAAATACCTGGAATAAGCGGTAAGTTTTTCGTTGGTCGATGCGTCCCCGCGTGTCCGAGTTCGGAGTGAAATCACATCTCAGAGTTCCTTTTTGTCCACAGCCTACAATTGTGGGTGCTTATTCCACCTTTACGTCAATTCAACCGGGAAATTTCTACTGGCCTTCCACGGGGGCTGATTACTTGAGAGGTACCACCTTCCGGCTCTCGGGGTCACCTTCCAGTTACATATTTTTTATATTTTTTTCCTTTATAACATAACAGCCTTCAGCTGCGAATTTAAAGTTACAAAGATGCAATGATGATATAGCAACTAAAATTTATATTAATATAATTGTATTCATTAGGCTAAAGGTATACAATAAACTGGGAACGTTCAAGGTAGTGAGACTTTTAATCACCATTGACATCCACAGGCCCCCATCCTAAGATTAATGGTTCAATCTCTCCAACTTTATCTGGCTATCTATTAATAGTGTGTCGCTCCACGGCGCCCGAAATTTAATTTCTTACCTTATCATATTTTTTTTAGGAGATCACACACTCAGAAACACACACACCTATTCTTTAAATTTTTAATATTACATTTGGCTTCCCAATTAGGGACCGTATTATTCGTTAATTTTTTATTATTACAGCTGAGAGTCAGCACTTTTTGAACGTCAAAACTACATAAGACAGTCCCCCAAAACGCCCGCCCTTCACCACTTCCTAGTGCTTTAGCTGGGAAAAAGTGGCGCAACAAACTCCCCAGCAGCACAGCTGTCTGTTTAGTTAGAAAAACCATTGTACTATACAATTATAAGGTAATCAAAGAAGAAAAACCGAAACAAAAAGTCATATGAAATTATCTGCCATACCTATGGCAGATAATTTAAAGCTAGCCACGCCAATATACCCAAAACATAAACCATTAAAAATCAATGAAAAAAAACAACTACACAAATAAAAGCCTCCAGGCATAAGGGGCGTGACACCTTACTTAAAGCATTATTTGATTATTTTTAAGTACACACAAATGATAAACGGGGACCATCGAAGTAAAATAAATTAACAGAACAATTACTTTAACAATAACAAAACCATAGACAGCAAGACGCCCAGTCACCACAAGCAGCACCCGTTCACGAGCATAACGCACAGATCAGCCATTGCCCCCCTCGCCATATTTGAGGGAAGGAGGCAACCCGAACCCCGACGCTACTGCAAGCAGTGACATCTACGGGAGCATGACGAACTCGCTGCCTGTTGCTCAGGCAAGAATAATTTATGATCAATTGTCGAGGTCGCTAGCTAACCGCTTATTGCAATACAACTCGTTAAAAAAAACATTGTAATGAGTAGATCATGTCAATAATAAATGAATATAATTAAAAATAATTGACTTATACAGTCAAATAAAATTAAAATAAATAAACGAACTCGTATACCCTGTCAGTAGGTAAGCTGATTCTGGAGAAAGAACATAAACATTGTCTTTAGTTAATTACAGCGACCAACTATTCTTATCGTTTAAGTAGTCGTTAATTGATTAACATGCCTTTGAACAAAGGTTGGATTTTACATGAGCTTTAAATGCATTAAAAGGCAAATCTAGCAAAGAAGAGGGTAGCTTGTTATAAAAGGTTATAGCCCAACAAATGAGTTATGAACCTTATGAAGCCGGTGAAAGGGAGCACGTAGTTTGTTCTTATTTCTAGTATTAACATTGTGAAAATCACTGTTTTTAGTGTATAAGTGTATATTTTGCCTAATGTATAAGATGTTGGCGAAAATGAATTGTGATAATTCCGTAAGAATACCAATATCTTAAAACAAATCTCTAAGAGAAACTCTGGCTCCTAGCTGATAAATTGCTCGGACAGCTCGTTTTTGAAGGACGAAATATTTTGAATATCAGCAGCTTTGCCCCACAGCAGAATACCGTAGGACATAAAACGCTGTGGAAATAACTAAAATAGACTAACCGTGCTGTACGTCAACGTCAGTGTATTGTCTTACTTTCCTGACGGCGTAGGCGGCTGAACTGAGCCTCCCCGCTAGGCTTGATATATGTGGGCCCCACTGAAGTTTGGCATCTACTGTTATGCCCAGAAAAACTGCCGAGTCTACTGTTTCAAGCAGCTCTTTATCTAAGACGATGTTGGGTCCTAGATTTCTAACATTCGGTAAGACGAACTTTACACATTTAGTTTTCTTAGCATTGAGAACTAGGTTATTTGACGTAAACCAATCCGTCCCAATCCCAATCACAATTGCAGTATAAATACAATAGTCAGGGACGACATGCTATAATTACCGCAACGAGTATCCCTGTATCATAACCGTGGATAGTATTTGAAAATTGCACTGTAATCTAGATTTGGCTATACCTAACAATGAAACCGTATTCTGCCGTCGTTTGCCAAGGAACCCACCAGCTAAACTTTCTCGGATCAGCGAGCACACAGCACCAGAGTCAAAACAAAATGAAAACGACTCACCAGATTCGGTAGAAAGTAGATCTGTAGCTGGCTTAGTGGTGCAGATTTCCACTCGCTTCTCAACTCGGCTTTTGCCTGAGTCAGTCTCCCTCTTTGGACAGCGTGTGACTATGTGGCCCGGCACACCACAGAAGAAACAGGTCACTGACGTCGATGATTTCTTTGAAACGCTGGCTTTGGCTGATTGCGATCCATTATTTCCTGAAAACTTAGATTATGAATTAGCAAAATTATCGCGAGAACTGTTAGTCAAGCATGCATTTGCCATATGGCCCAGTTTGCCACAGTTGTAACAACGCATTGGTTGGTCTTTAAATCGGTAATTTTGGTTTCTTGGCATCACCAGGTGCGTCTAATTTATCTTGCATTGGAGGTCCTCTTTTGCGGTATGTAAAAGCAATTAATTCATTTTGTAATCTAACTCAAGTATCAATTTCCGTAGTGAAAGCCAATCGCTTTAGTCGTGGTTCAATTTTTGCTGCATGCGCCATAGTTACAGCTATTGCCATCTTCTCAGTAGATTAGTTGGTCCATTTAGTCAGCAACATGCTCTGAAATCGATTTGCGTAAGCAGACAAACATTCTCCTTCCTTAGGACTCTCATTAAGTAGCCAGTACACAGCATAGCATCAGGAGTTTCCACCGAATCGTATCGAGATAGAAATAGGTCTTTCAAATGAGGCGAAGTTATTCCAGGAAGAGTATTCTGAGCTAGCCAAGAGGCCGCCGACCCCTTAAGGGCTTTACTCATCGTAATAATTAGTCTACTGCCAGATAAACGTTTTTCTTGCATGCATAAATCGACGGTATTGCACCAAGCTCGGGCATCACTATCTCGAGACTCGGGATTAAATTCAGGTAGGGTCAGGTTATTGTCTTCTGAACTAGGTTCTTTCATCGAGCGAATCAACTCCATCATTTGGCGTTGCTGCATTTCAAATAACAACTTCCAACGGTTATTTTCACTTGATATCAAATCAACACTCTGACCTGTAGGCTGTTCCTGCGCCGTTACGTCGTATCCCACTTCTGATGACGGAGGATCGAGCGGCTGGGACACCACGTGTCGCTGCGGATCCGTCATCTGTTGGTCTTCCATCGCGGGCGTGTACGTGCAGGTGTTTAACAAATAATATTCGCAATGTAACGCACATTTACTTTAAAATACAGCAACAAAACTAAATCATAAAAAAAGGATTATGATGATAATCACTGATTAAATGAAAACACAATAATTATTCAACTTTATTTTAGAGCCAATGGATTTGTGCGTGTGCACCGCGTGACGATCTCTTCAAAAGTGATCGCCACCGCCGCCATGACACTCACAACCCCATTCGGTGTTACCCGCTCTAAATTAAAAACACCACTAAAGAAATAAGTTCTAAACTATAGAGTAAAACTAATCGATTACAAGTTTCAAAAAGTGTCACAATAAATCGACTAAATCATCACGCGCCGTCATTTATATGCTAGTTGCGCGGTAAAATATGATTGCGCGATGCAGGATTAGTGTGATGCGTTGTTCGCATGTGGCGGTGTAGATGCCGCGACAGTCATTTTCCCACCGAGAAAGGTTGAAGCTAAAGATCGAAATTTCAGCCTTTAGATGTAGCTACGAACAGTGGACAGCATTCAAAGATTTATTTGTTGAGAACTTCCATTCTAGTCCGTCTCTTTCCACTGAGACAGAGAATACAGTTTCTAAAAAGCAAAGTGAAAGGCGAAGCCGAGAAACTCATTCAGCATCTATCAATCAGCTCGGAAAATTATGAGACTGCATGGGAGATTCTCAACCGCAGATACAACAACCGGAAACTGATCTTCACGTCACATCTCAATTCATTGCTCAGTGTTCCTACCACTCAACATTTCAATATTCAATACTCAATACTCAATCATTTATTTGCATTCCACATGTTTACTTAGGTGGTAACTTAAAGTTATATGCGATCATTGTGGACCCTGTTGGGCACAGCAAAAATAGTAGGAGAGAGGAAACGTTGTAGAATTTACCTAATTAACAGATATTACATAATACCAAAAAGAGAACAAATTAAATCAAACAAATAAAATAAAATTATGTCAAAAATAAATCGATAAAACAAAATAAAATCAAGGTAAATAAAATAAAAATCCAATCATATCAAATGAATAACAAACAAAATAAATAAAAACAAATGAAATAAATAATAAAATAAAGATGAAATCGACACCCATTAAACACCCCATTTGCACTTATACTCGTATGTTGTCGTTTAAATATTCGTTGATACAATAGTAGCATTTTCTTAGTAATAATTGTTTTAGTTTTTTAATAAATGTATTAATACTGTCTTCTTTTTTAATTAATTCAGGCAGGTTGTTGTATATTTTAATGGGCATTACATAGGGACCCTTGAAGTAGGTATGTTTAACCTTAACTTATGTCGGAGTGTGTAACGTGACTGTATGTCTTCGCGTTTTGTGTAGAATTCTTGAAAGCATCAAATTTGCAGGTCTCTAATATGTATATACTCGGGAGGGTTAAAATGTTATACTTTTGGAAGTGAGGTTTGCAGCTGTCAGTTTGATCGATGTTTATCAGGATTCTAATTAATTTCTTTTGAAGGGTGAAGAGTGTAGGTGCATCTGAGCTATTTCCCCAAATGGTCACGCCGTAGCTCAGCCATGCATAAGCATACGCATAGTAGGTGGTGAGCGCTGTTTAAAGATCGGTGGTTTTTTTAATTTCACGGAGAGCATACGAAAATTGTGAAAGTTTTGATCTTATGTTTTGTTAGTGTGTTTTCCAGTTTATATGTGTGTCTAAATCTAGTCCAAGTAAGGTAAATTCTTTAACAATTTCAAGTTGTGTGTTATTCAAAGTAAATTCTATATTTAGAGGTGGTTTTTGATGGGGATGGAAAGTAATTAGTTTGGTTTTGGAGTAGTTTATTTCGAGGTTATGTGCGTTCATCCAGGTAACGGTTTTTGTAAGTATTGAATTTATTTTTTCATTTAATGTATGGTTGTTTTGACATGAGAATACTCGTAAAAGAGATATGTCATCCGCGAATAAAACACATGGTCCCTCTATGGTTTTCGGTAAGTCATTTACATAAATTAGGAACAAGAGACATCCTTTTACACTTCCCTGAGGAATAGAGGCGCTAATTGATTTGCTATTTGATCGGACTTTTTCTATTTCATTGTTCTGGTGATTAAAGTATTCTATTTCTTCTGTTTGTTCTCTGTTCTTCAGGTAGGATACAAGCCATTCATGGGCTCTTCCGCGTATACCTATTCCGTATAACTTTGTAAGCAATATATTAAATTGTACTTTGTCATAAGCTTTGGTCATGTCTAGGAATATACCTACTGCGTATTTTTTAATATTAATTATGTTGAGTGCTTCTTGGATATATTTGTAGACTGCCAAAGTTGTTGAGCGGTTTTTACGAAAACCGTTTTGGCTTTCGTCAAATATTTTATATTTTTCACAATATATAGCTGCCTCATTGGTCGAGTGGTCGCAAGAGCTACTGCTGAGCATGAGGTCCTGGGTTCGATTCCCAGGTCGGGCAAAGTGTTATTGAGTTTTTCTATCTAGAATTTCTCAGTAGCAGCCCGGAGTCTGGATTTGTGCCCGGTTGATGGCAATAGGCTCGCCCCCTATTACATGGGACTTAAGTATAACTGGCGAAATGTGTGTGTATCATAGATACACCTCTGCCTAACCCTTCTGGGATTACAGGCGTGATGTTATGTTATGTTTTCACAATATTTGTAGATCCGGTCGCACATGGCTTTTTCAAAGATTTTTGAGGCTGAAGGCAAGAGGGCTATGGGGCGGTAATTGTTTGGATCTAGTTTAGAATGTTTCTTGTGGATGGGTTTTATTAGAGATGCCTTTAATAAATCAGGGAAAACACCTTATACCATTACCATACCATTTATCAGCAGCATCAGCCAAAAGACTCCACGATACGACATAATAATGTATCAATGCGATCAAGAACCTTGGTGTAGACACGTTATCGTGGGACCCAATAATGGTACACTTGCTTTCACAAAAGTTGGATACGGTGACTCATAACGGAGAGTAGAGTCACTGGCGGAGCCGCGTGAGCCACCCAACATAGCAGATTTTCTCGATTTTCTAGAAGGAAAATTTACATCATGGGAATCGTCTCGTCGTAGGCCAGAAACAGCAAAAACATCTCAGTCGGAGCCTACACAGACATACAAAAAATTTCATTCATATAAAGCAATCAGCGCAAATCACAACAAAAGTTATAATTTTAAATAAAATTCATTATCATTGACAAAAGACAATGAAAGTTCAACAAACTGTCCACATTGAAATCAAGAGCACAAGTTGTTTTCGTGCAAAACATTTCTCGAATTACAGCCTGACGCAAAACGGAAGGCAGTTGCGAAATACAATTTATGCAAAAACTGCCTAAACGTACATACGAATAGCAAAGAATGTTCGCCAAGAAAAACATGCCGCGTCTGCAACTCATATCATAATACATTGCTTCACGACGCTTACGGCAAAGGGGGTGGACAGAAATCAAACAGCAATTCTGTGCAGCAAACAACAGCTGGCACTTATAGCAAGAAAACAACAAGTGACAGCAGCAATCACATGTCACAAGAAGATGTATCAGAAACTATGCTTACCACAGCATTGATCAAAGTGCAAGCACATGATGGGGCCTCTGTCACTCCCGAAAACCTATTTTTCAGTTTAAGTCAGAAGACAGCATGTGTATCAAAGATAAGGGCACAAACAGATGTCGCAATAATTGGATGGAATTGAACAAAATAAATACTTACCTTTATTATTGTTGCAGACAATGTGCCTTCGTGTTATATGCGAGCATCAGATTACCGCAATACAAATCACTAAGGCCGGGGTCATAGCACTGGATGCAGATTGCGTAATTAAAGGAGAAGACTTTACAGTTTTTTCACACAAACTGGGGTACTCAGAGACTAAAACTTCGGTTGATTTGGAATCACAGCAAATTGCACCTATTAACCACATCATCAACGTCACCTTGCCACAATTGGAAATCAACATTTCTGATCACAAAACCCCTTTGCGGCACATCAAAGAACAGATCGACCAGATGAAATCAGAAAACGCCTTGAACTCAGAAATTTCAATCCATGATATCCATCAATATTCAGCAATCTACGTGTTGTTGTCGGGCGCTGTACTAGCAGTCGCAGTTTATCTATGTCGGTGGATTTGTCGTCGTCGGCAGTGGAGCGCCAACTTACAGTCGGCCGCAGCCTCCGGTGCCGCCAGCGCGTACACATCACGAGGCCCATGGCGTCGTCGCGTGTCTGGTGACAGTGACTAATTCAAGTTATAGCTAAGAATAGATTTAAGTCGTGTTTTGTAACTTGGTTGAATTTTTAATTTTAGCATATTAGCACTCTGTAAACTCATTTTCATAATCCACTCGCATCTCTCTCGCCCGGGAATATGTACGACACATGTATAGTACATGGCACGCGCGCATTTCATAGATCAGCAGTTTTCCGTCGCCTTGCACAAATTAAATTGTAACGCGACAGTACACAATCAGCGTTCAGAGTCACCGGTACTCATTCACATCATTCATATATCATTAGTTACGTGGTAGTTAAATATATTCAGTCTTACTTTTGCAACTTTGTTGTGAACAGACGTGTCGAAGATTTAATAAAATAAATAAATAATCACTTGCTGAATCGTGACCTGGTTTTACCAAATAGCGAGTAGTAAAGCAAACGTAGGCATAATATGTGTAAATCGTATATGTGGAAATGTGTTTAAGTGAAATAAAGTAAGTAACTGGTATCATAATAATGGCAACCAGTCCCTTCAGCCGGGGTGACAGATGTGCTCGGAGTCCACCTCCTACACCTGTGCCCGCACCCGCACCTGCGCCCGAGCCCGCACCTGTACCCGCACCGCACCCTCAACCGCCCAGCCAAAGAGACGAGGTCATGATGGAAGCCGGAAATCCAGAACTGGATGTCGTCCATTGAGCAGTGCCTTAACGAAGTATGCTCTATTGCATCAGAGGGCAAATTAAACATGGAGCAAAAACTGCGTATCAGTACTTTATGCCGAAAAGTTAGTCACGGCACGTCGCAGATGGCCGTGCAGTACCAGTCCCTTAAGATGAAAGCCGTCCGGGCCCACTCCACCGTCCAAACACTCGAAGACCAAATTGATCTGTCGCAGCAACTACAAGACCTTAAGTTGTCAATCGGAGCTTCAAGGAAACCAGTTACGGGAACTTCCTTTGCTGAGATGGTTAAAAAAGGTACGAATAGTTTTATACAGCCTATGAATTTAAGCTCTGTAGCCATATACCCTAACGACAAACTGAAGTCGAGTGAGGAGACAAAAACACTTGTCCAAAAAATTATACGCCCCGATCAAATGAAACTGAGATCAAATGAGACGAAGGACGATATTGAGAAGGTGACAAAAACGATGCACTTATCAAATTCAGGACTTACAGTAGACGAGCCCCCAAAAAGGAAGCCCAGAGTAGTAGTTATCGCAGTACCCTCATCAATGCAAGACATGGAAGTTTTTACTTGTTTGTTCCACCAAAAGCTAGCCGAGAACCTCCAGGATTGCAACCTCGAAACCTTTTTGACCTCCATTAAGTTAAGCCATAAGTCAGGTAAGAAGGACGCTGAGACCTGTCATTATATTATTGAAGTATCTGCAGACATACGTAAAGCCCTGATATCTAAAGACAGAGTGTTTATAAATTGGTCGACATGCCCTGTGAGAGACTTTACTCTAGTCACACGCTGTTATAAGTGCCAGCAATACGGACATGCGGCGAAATCATGTCGGGAGACTACCCATACATGTGGCCACTGTGGAGATCATGGTCACTCCATAAAAGAATGCACAAAGAAGGCTGAGGAACCAAAATGCGCTACTTGCTTGCACTTCAAAAAGCCGAGCAATCACAAGACAAGTGCTGCTGACTTTCCAGCGAAAATAATGGCTGAAAAGAGGTACATAAATTCAGTTGATTATGGAGGCGCCTAAGAGCGCCGTTAATCACGTATTTTTCTGGCCCTTCTTATAACTTTTTATAGTTATGATTAATAATTTAATCAATGCCCTACATAATTTCTCTGTATCTGAATCCCATGTTTGTGAAGTTGAACACTGTAAGCAATATCTCTCCTCCTACACTAGTCCACTTACCGTACTAACCCAAAATATTCGCAGTATTTTTAAGAATTTCGACAATTTTAGCATTTTGTTAAAACGTCTAGACATTAATTGTGACGTTATTGTCTTAACCGAATGTTGGCTTTCCAAACAATATAACATACCAATAATTCCGGGATATAATATGTCTACAAGTAATGTAAACTACAATCAGAACGATGGGGTGATAGTTTATGCAAGAAATCATCTCAATGTGTCTGTCGAGGAACCAGATATGCAAGACTGTAACAGATTGTTAATTAAAATTGGGTCAGAATTAGCGATACTTGCCTTATATCGACCCCCCTCTTTTAGAAATATAAACAATTTCACTGACTCTCTAAACGACACCATGCAGAACCTGTCATCTCTCAAAAATACCATTTTAATTGGAGATATTAATATCAATATTCTTCCAGAAAATGCTGACGCATCCGCTGAGGAATACCTTAACCTATGCGCCTTCCATGGTTTGCTTCCCGCTCACACGCTTCCTACACATCAAAGTGGCTCCTGCTTGGACCATATAATGCTCAAGTCGAATTTCCCTGCTCTTGCCCTTGTAACTAACTCAACAATAACCGATCACAGTGCTACCCTGCTTATTTTAAATTGTAAATTACGTAAAGTAGTCACTCGCAACATTTCGAGTTTAAATGTCAATAAACTTGAAGAAGACTTACGTAATATCGACTTTGACCCAGGCTACAATTCCGCTGATCCACAGTTTTGTATGTTGTACCTAATCAAAAGTTTACAACATGCAATTCAAAAGAACACAGTCTTAACTCGGCTAAATAACAAAAACTACAAAATAAAACCATGGATCACGACAGGACTCATTCGCTGTATGAAAAATAGAGATAAACTGCATATGAAAGCTAAATCAAATCCAGATAACTTAATTTTGCAACTGTCCTATAAACGGTACCGTAACTTTTGTAATGATCTTATAAGAAAGGTTAAAAGCAACTACGATAAAATTGCACTAGAAAAGGCTGGTACTGATAGTAAAAAAACATGGAATTTTATTAAAAGTGTAACGTATAGCTCTAAACAAAATCAGTCATCTTCAGGTTTATTGCAAGCACACTCATCACAGTTAACATCTGCCAACATTGCAAATTATTTTTATGTTAATGTTGGAAAGTGCCTGGCTGAAAAAGTACGGGGCCAATCACAATATCTAACAAGCACACCATTTACGTGTAGCACTATTCTATCATCATTTGCGTTGCTAGACACTGACGAGACTGAAGTGGAAACGATAATTATGAGTTTAAAGGACGACTGTGCAGTTGGCTGGGATAACATATCAAATAAAATTATTAAACAGTTCAGACACATTTTGATACCGCCGCTGACTTATATTTTCCAAAAATGTTTATCTACAGGTCTTTTTCCCGAGTGCCTAAAAAAAGCAGTAGTTGTCCCTGTTTACAAATCAGGCAGTAAAGATCAAGTTAAAATTATAGACCTATTTCCTTACTGCCTTCTATGTCTAAAATATTAGAAAAAATTATAAATAAAAGGCTTTACAAATACTTGGAGGATAAATTAATTTTATCTAAACGGCAGTTTGGATTTAGGCCTAGCACAAGAACTTGATAAAGGTAACCACACTGTTGGAATCTTCTTGGACCTCTCAAAAGCTTTTGACACGGTTTCTATTCCTATTCTGTTGCACAAGCTTGAAGCCATAGGTATCAGAGGCACCCAGCTTAAACTATTTAAGAGCTATCTAGAAAACCGTACCCAACGTGTAAGAATTGGTAATGTTCTCAGCGATGATAAAAAAAACACGTCCTTCGTAGTTCCCCAAGGAAGTATTTTAGGGCCCACCCTTTTTTTTGATATACTTAAACGATCTTTGTAATCTAAATCTAAATCACGGCCAAATTGTTTCTTATGCTGACGACACTGCCCTTTTATTTTCGGCTGACTCAGAAAAAAATGTCTACAAGCTTGCGCAACACGGATTCAATGTTGTTAATAAATGGCTTCAACATAATTCACTAACACTAAATGCAGACAAGACAAATTACATTAAGTTTTCGATGCGCAAGCAAACATCCACTAGCATCTCGACATTATATGCTCATAATGGCACAAATCCCACGGATAACCAATGTGTATGTCCCAACATTAAAATGGCAAATAAATCAAAATACCTTGGTGTTATAATAGATGAAACACTCTCGTTCAAACAACATATATTAGCTTTAAATAACAGTTTTTTTTTTTTTAAAAACGTTGCCCCACACTAGGATTTACTCCTGTATCGTGGGTGCGTTCACAAACATGAAAACTCACATACACAAGATACCCAGACCCGGAACAACTATTTGTAGGTCATACAAATATTTGTTCCGTGCGGGAATCGAACCCGCGACACGCAGCGCAGCAGCCGATCGCTCAACCACTGCACCAACCGTGCCGTATGTAATTCGCAAGTTAATATTTGTTTTTAAAAGGCTACGCTATATTGCTGACACAAAAATTGTTAGACAAGTTTATTTTGCTTTATGTCAATCGATTATTACGTACTGTATTACAACATGGGGTGGAGCGGGTAAAACAGTGTTACTAACAATCGAGAGAGCGCAGAGGGCGGTTCTCAAAGTGTCTACTTTCCGCCCTTTCCTTTTTCCTACTAACCTCCTATACAAATCTTGTGAAGTATTAACAGTTCGGCAACTATTTATAATGGGCATTGTACTAAAACAACACACAGCTCTACCCTACAGCACGGAATATACAAACAAAAGACGTAAAGATATAGTCTGTCCACAAAATACAACAAAACATGCTTTTATATCCAAATTTTACCTGTACCTCGGTCCTCTCCTTTATAATAGACTAAACTCAAAAGCAAACATTTATTCCCTGAACTACACAAATTGTAAGAGAATTCTCAAGGAGGCTCTCCAAAGTACCTATGTCTTATGAAGATACAGAGAATTTATTAACTGTGTTAAAGTAAATATAGATCCTCACCTACAACAAGTATTTTTTTTAATTTAGAAACTAGGATTTAAGCTACTCTACATTTAATTTAGTTGTCTAGTGTCAACTTTTTTGATTGTTTTTAAATTTTATCCGACTATTTTAGCACTTTTCGCCTAAAAAACAGGATTACATAGTTCAGGCACGTAAGTCTTAGGAATATAATTTAAATTTAAGCAAAACTGTAATTATTTTTATGCCTTATAATTTTTTGAATAATTATGTTATGTTATGTTATGTTAATAAAGCATCATCTTTGGCTATCCATGATTTAGCATTCAATCACAAGGTGTGTGCGACCCGTTCAGCAGCGCATACAGATAGCATAAGTGAAGACATCATGGCGATAAATGAGACCTGGCTTAGGCAGGGAGAGGATTGTCGCGCGCTGACGGTACCGGGCTATCGGCTGCGGCACCTGCCATGCGTGGCGGGCGCGGGGACGGCGTGGATTTCTAAATGCGCCGCGGGGTGCGCGTGCGCGGTTTGCCGTACCCGGCCGCGCCGGAGGTCGAGCAGATGTGGCTCAGGCTCAACATCAACTCGCATTCAGTGATCATCGGCACCGCATACAGGCCGCCGTGGCTGGATGTGAATGTCTTCCTGGATGCAATCACCGACTCTCTTTCCTCCTTTGCTAGCGCGGATAAGGTTGTCTTGCTTGGTGACTTTAACATTAATATGTTAAACCAGCTGGAAAATAAAACGAAACTACTTAAAAAAAATACTATGCTCCAAGTTAAAGCAAATTGTTACTGAGCCTACCCTATTTCACAGATCATAGTGAAATAATATATCTTGTGTGCACCGATGCCCGTGTCTGTAGGGTTGCTGTATCACACATACCAGAGCTTGGCCAACATGCAACTCGGTCGAACTTAATCGGTTGAACTTAATTTTAAGTTAGAGAAACCTTCCCCACACTGGATCACCTACAGGCCACATAAAGATATACTGCTTGAAAATTAGATATACGCTATTAAGCAGCGGCCGCACCGGGACTGGGGTGTTCGTAGGCTGGTTGCACAGTTTGTGTAAGGACGGCCAGTTGTTCGTCGTGGCGTCGAGTCGGTCCTCCCAGTCCGCGGCGGTGTGCGCCTGGAGCTTGGCCTTCACCTTCTCTGCGAGACGGTTGAGCTGTGCCTTCAGCGTCGGGCATCTGTGTTGTTGCCACTGCTTGCGGAGGCGCGAATATAATAAACAAGAAAGTGGTTCAGCAAGAATATTTAAATGGTCTTTAATCACAGAGATAGGCATTTCGTCATATCCACAAGAACGTTTATTGTCCATCTTTCTGACTATATTAGAAATTTCATTTGGAGTGGTAGGAGTAAAATAAATTTCGTTTTCGACCCGTTGTGAACTCTGCGGCAGTAACAAAATCGCTTCCTCATGTTTGTTTAAACTGGTAAGACATTTGTTATCAAAATGTTTTGTTAGGGTATTAACTACTTCATCGGGTTCATCAACTATTTTGTCGTCAATTTTAAGTAATACATGATCCATAGGCATAACTTTAGATCCGTTTGTGCAGTTGTTAACAATTTACCAGATTTCTTTGCTAGAGTTTGTTGAATTTTCAATTTTTTTCCTTACTGTTATTTTTTTAGCATTCGTAATAACCCTTCTATAAATTATGATGTATTTATTTTTATAATTCAGAACACTAGTTTCAAGATTATTACTACCATTATTTGCGCACAAAAAGCGTTTCATTTTACTAGAGATTTTCACACCTTTGGTGACCCATTTTAGTACTCTTTATAAGGCTAATTAAACGCTTCTTTTTTTTTTAACTTTTCTTAAAAATCTCTGAAAACTTCTTTACAAATGCATTAATTCCCATATTATTCCAGTTATGTCTCAATATGTTATGCTTAAAATATGTGCCGTTATTATAGCCGAAAACTCTCTTATTTATAATAACATGCTGTTTGTTATTTCGTGATTTGCTTGTCAGAGATTCCAACCGAAAATTACCTAAAAGACCTCCATGCCCATCAGCCAGTCCATTATGGTCTACTTCACATTCCTTATAATATTCGGGCAGATTAGTTAAGATATTGTCGATACACGAATATGAGTCATTTCGAATAAAAGTTGCAGTGTTAACAAGATGCCTAAAATTGTAACATGTTAATAAGCCGACAAATTCAGTACGTTTTTTACTATCTAAAAGTAAATCTATATTAAAGTCTCCACATTTATGCATTTCCTATTAAATAAATGTTCCAGCAATTTTTCCATGCGTGTCATGAAAAGTTCAAAATTCTTGTCATAAGGACTACGATAACAACAACATATGTATAGACCAGTATCGATATCTTTAATACAACATATTTCAAAGCTGTCCATCATATAAAGTTTGTTAATTACATCTATATTCACTACTTTTCTATCAACATGTCCCAGGATCAAACTGCCACCTCTAGTCTTTTTACTTCTGGTGTTGCATGAAATCAGGTTGTAGTTATCTAAAGAAAAATTAATGACGGACTTGTCGTTTAAAAAAATGTTCACTTATGCATATGAAGTCTACTCTGATTCCAAGAGATTGTATATAAACTTCCAATTCATTCTTCTTATTAGTTACACCACACAGATTCTGGTGAAATATGTTGATACTTTGTAAACTAGGTGTGAGTATTTTATTCTGATTACGGTTACTACTACTGGTCTGCAAACTAGAATCCACCATTTTACTACCCCCGAAAAAAAGCATCAGCTTGCTGTGTTGCATTGGCACAAGTTTGACTACACGAAGGCTCTGAAATTATATTTGGCATTGGTCTAGGAACTAATTGGAAGTAATATTGTATAGTGCCTTTTTGTGGAATATGTTTAGTACTACTAGTAGAGTTACATTTTTCGGTCTTCCAAGAAGTTAAGTTTTTGCGCACTATGTCGTTACAGTATTTCATATAGTTGTTCCGATACTGAATTCGTAAAATTTCTCTTAAAAATAGCCGTGACTTTATTATTGTATTTTGTTTATATCCACTGTCAATAAATTCTACATGCTTCAATTTATCAGATATAAGACCAGTCGGTATGCATTTAAGCGGAAATTGCAGAGTTATTTTCGTAACAAATAGCGTAGAGTCGGCTCAACACCTTTCACCATTAAATGTATATATAACTAGCTTTCTTAACTTCGAGTTCAAATCTGACAATATTTGCTGTATCTTAATTTCCTATCCTTTTTTTGTCATTTTTTTGTAATTCTTGTTGAGGTACTTGTGCAAATTTGTTGCGAAATTGTTAATTTTGGTTGTTGATTTCTGCAATGTTTTTGTAAGGCAGCATGCCTATTTATTGTGTTTATCGATTTGTAAATATCTTCAAAATGTAGAATATCAATTTACATTTAAAATAACTACAACACAATTTAAACTATGATGCAAAGTTTGAGTGGATGTTTTTTGCGCTTGGTTTCAAATGTTTGTTTTGGTTAGTCGATACTGTTAGTCTAAACACTTCTAACGGCTGAGACTCTGTCTGCGATAAGTATGTGGACCATTTGTTAATGTAAGATAACAACCCAAGCCACTTAGCCATTAGTGTTCTGAGAATCGAACAATGAACAGACCTTTTTTTTGCGCCGTCACTCGATACGTCCAGATGACGTCATGTTTTTGTACAGCTTGTAGCTTGTAAAAAATTTATGGGAAGGTGTGTACTTTGAATGAATTATTGTGAAACAGTTTATATTTATGTAAATTATACAAAAACTTTATGAAATAATGGTTTATTTTTTGAATTACAATGACCCTTACACAAGAAACTGGGAAATATTCCCTCACACAGATTTCAAATGAGAATTACTAATAAATTACTAGGCAAAACTGGGCTAATCTATACATAACACGTTAGCTTATTTAATAACGATTACAACGACGTAACTTTATACAGCTCCCGTGTATAACTTAGGAGTTATCGCCGTTTTAATCACACGCGCCATTTTCCCGCCAAAACACGGAAAAGGGGCGTCACCCATGCGCGCAAGTGGCCCAAAATGGCCTCCACCACCGAACGGCGTTCCCGCCTTCCTCGCAACGGCCAGGCGAGAAAAAGACAGAACTTATTGTATGTAACGTGCCGGCACGCGACCGCGGGACGCTCGCACTGGTCGTAGTTGTGTGTGGTTTGCTATATACTCCCCCTCCAGTCCTGGAGAACGCCCTCGGTCCTGGACTGGTACACTAACAGCAGCATTAGCTGGTCGTCCGCGATTTCGTTTTGGAATAACGGGTTTTGGTAAGGAGTCGTCGCTACCACGGTAACGTGTCAGGTCTTCGGAATGATATTTCCCAATATCTACATTTGGTTGTTCTGTGCTCGCGACGGTGTACGTTGTCGGACTTACCTTCTTAGTGATCTGGTAAGGGCAATCTCGGCGAGGGTAGAACTTAGAAGTGAGGTCTTTTGATCCTTTGCTCAATAAATGAGATTTAAGCATAACTAAATCGCCTACCCCAAAGAGTCAGATGTTCGGCGCGAAGCGTCGGCGTACTGCTTGGTCTTGTCCAGCTGGATCTCGACGCGTTCTCGAACAGCTGATAGCGAATGCAGGAAGTTTTCGAGGTAAGGAGTCACTTGTGGGACAAAGTTTTCTTTAATCTTGAGGGCGCGAAGGTCGTGAACGACCTCTGTGGGTGACCGCATCTCTCTGCCAAAGGTTAAATAAGCCGGTGACTTGCCTGTTGTGCGACATTTCGCGCTATTCAGGGCAAAGCGGATCACTGGCAACTTCTTCGACCATGAGCTATGGTCATCTGCCACGAGGTGGGCCAGCATAGCTTTAAGGTCGCGGTTTTTTCGGTCTACAAGATTAGCTTGTGGATGATACAGCGGGTCAAAATTTTGTTTGATGTCTAGGACTGACATACATTGTCGCATCACTGCGGAAATGAACTGAACACCGTTGTCTGAAATAATCCTTCGAGGCAGACCGAACCGCATGAAATATTCCTCGATGAGGGCATGAGCGCAGGCTTCTGCTGTGGCTTCTTTTAGAGCAAACAGCTCTGTCCATCGGGTAGCAGTGTCTTCTATGAGAAAGACCCATCGCTCCCCCTGGTCTCCTTCTGGAAGTGGGCCGAACAGATCCATGGCCAATACCTCGTTCCGCTGGTTCATGACCGGTGTCTGGAGTAGGCCTGGGGGTTTCGCGTTGTTGGCCTTATATCGCTGGCAGTGGATGCAGGCTAAGACATAATCGGTGATTATTCTCCGCATCCCTGTGAAATAATACAGCTGGGCTACTTTCTGGTAGGTTCTATCGATACCTGGGTGGCCAGCTGTTTGAGAGTCATGTAACTCTTTCAGAATAGCTGCAACTTGGCCGCCAGGTACAACTAACTGAGGGTGTTAATGATCATGCATGATCAAAAGCCGCTGATCAGGTTAACAAAATAAATTGTATCTTTCCATTTGTTAATGACGAAACTAGATGGCGTTGGCGTCGAATAAGATCGCGCTATGGTTTCGTTACCGCAATTTGGTTAGGGTCCTTTGAATTTTAGCAAATATAATTACCGACTATAGAACAGTATACAGTTTCACGCCCGACGAAGTGCACGACCTCATCAAAGGTCTTAAGGCTCGTAAAGCCCCCGGCTCAGATGGAATCACCAATAGGGTATTCCAACTTTTCCCTGCCCACCTGATAATGCTACTGACCACCATCTTCAATGGTGCTCTGAGCAACAACATCTTCCCACAGGCATTCAAAGAAGCCACCGTCATCGGTATCCCGAAGCTCGGCAAGCCAAAGTCAGAGCCTAGTAGTTACCGCCCCATCAGTCTGCTCAATGTCCTCGGCAAAATCTATGAGAGGCTTATTTATAAGCGCCTCAGAGACTACGCCGAGACAAGGGGCCTCATCCCCAACGAACAGTTTGGTTTTAGAACCCAACACTCGTGCGTACAACAGGTCCACCGTATAGTCGAACACATCAACTTCGGTTTCCAACGAGGTTTGATGACCGGTGCTGTTTTCTTCGACATAGCGAAAGCGTTCGACAAAGTCTGGCACAACGGCTTATTATATAAGCTGTACCAACTCGGTGTGCCAGATCGTCTCGTGCTCATCTTACGGGACTTTTTGTCGAATCGCACCTTCCGTTATCGCATCGAAGGAGCGCTATCCTCCCCCCACCCTATTCGCGCAGGAGTCCCTCAGGGCTCTGTGATCTCTCCTAGGGGCTAGGGCATTCACGCTATTCACCAGCGATATGCCCAAGTGCAGCAAGGCACAGCTGGCTCTGTTCGCAGACGACACGGCCATTTACTACACCGGCCGCGATCCAGACTCGATATCTCGCATTCTCCAAACCCAAGTCAACAAGCTTGGCGCCTGGTTTAGGAAATGGAGAATTGAAGTAAATCCCGACAAAAGTCAAACGGTTCTATTCTCGAAGCCGCGTCATACCCCCTGCCCCCCTCGACCGATCACCATGTTCGGCAAGCCGATCCCTTGGGAGAAGCGAGCCAAATACCTGGGTGTCGTACTAGACGAACACCTCTCTTTTTCAGAGCACATTAAGGCGGCTCGTTCGCGCGCCGCCTTCGCTCTAGGTAGACTTCACTTTGTCCTCAATGCACGTAGCAAATTGTCACTGAAGTGCAAAATGCGTATCTACACAGCGTGCATCCGCCCGATCATGACCTATGCCAGTGCAGTCTTCGCACACGCCAAGCCCGTTCGCTTCCATAGAATGCAGACCCTCCAGAACAAGTTCCTCCGTAGGATAACAGGCTCCCCCTGGTACGTTCGCAACGAGATCCTTCACGTTGACCTCAAGATTCCCACTATCCGTCAGTTCATGAAACGCATTTCAAAGCGTTTCTTCGAGACCGCCGCGAATCACCGCAACCCTCTGGTTGTGAAAGCCGCTAGTTATATTCCCTCCTCCATTAGTCATGTCCGCCGTCCCAAGCATGTCCTCACCGATCCCGATGACCACATAACTCTCATTCAGGAGAGCAGTAGGGCCACCAGTACAGTGCACAAACACAGACCGACATTCCGACCTCGCCGCCGAGGTTCCTCGCGAAGATCCCGACGTAATTGTCCCCCCCGACCCTTGCTCGACGAACTGCCAGCCCGCGCCGTAGCTGAGCCTGTAGCTTTAAATTCCCCGATTAATAATAATCAACTAAACTTGATCCAGCCTGTCCCATCTTGCTGTCCTCCCGTCAGCGACGCCCTAAGCCGAGGTCCGTACCCCACAGGGGGTGCCCTTAGCGAGCGTTCGCTTAATAATATAAGTAGTTTTACGCCCCTGGCTGGAGGCTTTGAGTCCGCTTAAGGCAGCCACAGGATAGTCCGGTTAAGTAGTCACGACCTCTCAAGGTCAACTACGAGATGCCATACACAAAAAAAAAAAAAAAAAAGTATACAGTTTGGTTGTTTTATTAAGATCCTCAACCCTACTTGTATACACACAAGGTCACAACTTAAGTACTGAATATCATTCACGGTGTTCGGTATTTAACATTGGTCCTACGACCCGGAAATCGATTGGGTTTTTTTGAGTTCGCGCGTGGTACTCGCAGTGGAGCGCTGCGGCTAAAGTACACGGTTCCCCCACATCGGCAGCAACAACTTCGTCCAGTGTAGTGGACGGGGTCAGCAGCATCGGCGGAAAAGTGACGTTATAGAGGGCGCCACTTGCATCCAGTTCAAACGTGAGGTGACTGTACGTCACTCTCGCGTAGGTCAACGTGTCGTGATAAGGAAGACGTCACACACACCCAGTTCAACGTGACATCAGAAGACTGACGTCACATCCAATAGTTCAACGTGTCGCCACCAGGGTGCGCCACATTCAAATCACCGTGTTGTGTGAGTGAAGTGAAAAATTGTGAGTACATTTTACTATTAAAACAAAGGCAGTTAGTGACAAGCAATTTTAGACTTTATTTATTAGAAGATTTTTACTTTAATATTTTGAACAATATTTTGACTTAGCTTTAAAAGTGTGCATGTTATGTTAAGGACTTAGAATAGTTCTACAAAATACGGTGAAACGGGGAACCTATGCCCGATTTCTACCAGTGTTAGTCCATAAAAACACTTGTAAAATTATCGCAAATATTGAGACTTAGAAAAAATCTGTACATTTTGTTTAGTAACAAAGTTTTTACGTCTCAATCTAGGTTTTCTTTTAAAAGGTTAGTAAAGTAGTGGTTAACATAATAGTGTGAATGAACTTTACATAGCTTATTAAATTCTACAGTTTTTTTAAATCATTTTTTATCACTTTTAGTAAATATTTTTGTTGTTGTTCGTGATGGAAGGTCAAATTAATATATTAAAAGACCTTCAAAATGTTATACAAAAGGCTTTTACAAATTTTAAAAAGAGTCCAAAGGATAGACTGACAATAGAATATATTGAAACAAGGCTTGAATTATTAGAAAATGATTGGTCGTCATTCAAGGAAACTAAATCTCAACTATACGGACGTTATAAGATAGAAGACATAGGTCAAAAGGTGGTCGATATATACGATTCCACTGAAGATACATATGTATCATGTAAATGTCTTATTAAATCAACGTTAAATAAGATTAATCCTAAAGAACCGCTAGCATTAAATAGCGGAGTGAATAATAATAATTCTTCTAAGCCATCCAATTCATTGGTAAAGTTGCCTAAGATAACGATACCCACTTTTTCTGGCAAATACAGCGAATGGACAGCCTTTCACGATCTTTTTAAGTCGCTTGTACACAATAACACATCTTTAGATAATGTACAAAAACTGCACTATCTTAAAGGTCACCTCACCGGTGAAGCCGAACAGTTGATCAGGCATACACCAATCACAGATGCCAACTACAGCGAATGTTGGTCTCAGTTAGAAAGGCGTTATGCTAATAAAAAGTACCTAGTCAATTGCATTTTAGAAAGATTGTTCAGCCAGAAACGATTGAATGTAGAATCAGCTACTGCATTAAAGGAGCTGTTAGATACCACAAGTGACTGCCTTAATGCGCTTACAAATTTAGAAATCAATGTGAGTACATGGGACGTTATCATCATCCATATAGTAACGTTCAAATTAGATAATGAAACGCGAAAACAATGGGAGTTAAGCAGTTCTAACGATTTGAGCAACAAATTGCCAACCTTTGAGGAACTTAAGTTATTTATAGAAAGTCGTTTCCGTGCATTGGAATGCATAGAGCCGCGGAAAGCAGCGGCTTACCAGGCCAGTAACAGTTCACAGGTTCATAACTCTAAAGCAATGCTAGCTACAAGGTCACCTAATATGCGTTGCGAATACTGCTCGGAAGTCCACAAGCTCTGTTTCTGCAAGCAATTTGCAAAACAGACCATAGAAAATAGACGCGAGTTTGTAGCAAAAAATAAAATCTGTTTTAATTGTTTGGGCAGTAATCATAGAGTATACGACTGTAAAAAACAGACCGTCTGCAAAGTTTGCAACAGACGCCACCATTCATTGCTGCACCCTAATGGGGAACCTAACGGAGAGAAAGAAAGCCGAGATGCTACCGTAGAGCCGGCTACAGATAGTTCTAGTTCCCCATCTAGTGATAATCCGATAGTTTCATGCTTGTCTACGGGTCTCCAAACCCCGGCAGGTTTTATTAGCCACAGCGTTAATAAAAGCCGAGTCCAAGACGGGTGAATTTCAAACAGTTCGCGCATTACTAGACCAAGGTTCACAGGCTTGTTTTATTACAGAGGCCACAGTCCAACTCCTTAGGCTAAAGAAAATTCCAGTTAGAGGTCTCGTTTCAGGCTTGGGTGACGATAGATCAACCATTGCAAAGCACATGGTAAATCTTACAATTGTGTCAACAACTGATCTCGATTTTCAACTTAAAATAAATGCATATGTTTTGAGTAAAATCACCTCATACTTGCCTGAGAGAAATGTGAACACAAGTTCATTGGATTTTATTGCCATCAGCGATCTGTGTCTAGCAGATCCCAATTTTAAAACACCCAATAGAATAGATATTCTTTTAGGTGCAGATGCTTATTGCTACATTGTGAAGGAAGGTATAGTCAAGAGTCCATCTGGTACTCTCATCGCACAGAGCACCAGTTTAGGGTGGGTCATTTCAGGTGTAGTTAGTACAAGTAGTGAGAGTTCAAAGCATCACACCAAAAATATAAGCGTACATTGTGCACAGTTCAATGAAGACGATATTTTAAAGAAGTTTTGGGAGATAGAAGAACAAAATAGTACAAAGAAATTACTTAATCCAGAAGAGGAACAGTGTGAAGAATTCTATACAAAAACGACTAAGAGAGATGATTCAGGCAGATACATTGTACGGTTACCTTTCCGAGACGAAGATCCTCCTTGCAAGTCAGGAAATTCACGTGGCATAGCTAAATTAAGGTTTAAAGCATTAGAAAAAAGATTAGTAAAGAACAAAGATTTAAAGAAAAAGTACACAGAAGTTATAAATGAATATTTACAGTTAGGACACATGAGGCACGTGAAAGAAAATGATAGTAAGAAGGAAGAAGCAGTGTATTTACCACATCACGCAGTCATTAGAGACGATAAGACGACAACTAAAGTTCGTGTTGTTTTCAACGCCTCTGAAAGGAACAGCAAAGGAGTATCTCTAAATGATACGCTCATGGTAGGTCCGTCACTACAGGCTGATTTACGTCACACTGTTTTAAGATGTAGGATTCATCGGATAGGACTGGTAGCGGATATTATTAAAATGTACCGCCAAGTAAGGGTAGCAGATGAAGATGTCATGTTCCAAAGGATACTCTGGCGTGATAGTCCAGACAATGAACTCCAAGATTACGAACTTATGACCGTGACCTTTGGAACAGCTTCCGCGCCGTATCAAGCAGTCAAAACTTTGATTCAGATCGCAATCGATGAAGGCGTAAATTATCCACTTGCTGCAGAGAAGGTTTTAAATTGCTTCTACATGGACGATCTCATGACGGGTTGCAATAGTGTAGAAGAAGGCATTGAAATATATAAGCAAATGACAGCATTATTAGGAAAGGGTGGATATACATTACAAAAGTGGAACAGCAATAGTCAGGAAATACTACAGAAAATAGATGAACTTGAAATAAGTAAAGTTAAGAAACAAACAGAACAAACTAGAAGAACTGAAAATAAGGACAACACAATAGGTCAAAGGGACATTATACAAAATAATGAATTAGAGAAAAAGGAGTACAAAGAAGAGAAAGGGCTAGAAATCAAATTAGACAACACTATAAAAATTTTGGGACTTACCTGGAACCGCACCGAAGATACGTTCCAATACTCGGTGAATCTTCCTCCGCTGTCGACTGCACCTGTAACTAAAAGATCAATTATCTCGGATATAGCTCGATTGTTTGACCCACTAGGCTGGTTAGCTCCTAGTGTGGTCTTAGCAAAAACATTCATTCAAAAATTATGGCTTGCAGGTGTTAGTTGGGATGAAGAACTAAGCACTCAATTAGTGAAAGAATGGGATACTTACCGTAAAGAGTTGTCACAACTGAGTAAAGTACGGATACCTCGTTGGCTTGGCACTAATTCCAACGATGATCTTGAGCTGCATGGTTTCAGTGACGCCTCCAAAACAGCATACTCAGCTGTTATTTACTTGCGGATAGTAGATGATGTCGGGAAAATCCATATTTCGTTGTTGGTTGCAAAAACCAGAGTAGCTCCCGTCAAACAAATTAGCATTCCACGTTTAGCTGTGTGGAGCAGTTCTGCTGTCAAATCTTCTGACAGAAACAGCAGATGTCTTAAATATTTCGAGGGACAGAATCAAAGCTTGGACAGATTCCACCGTGGTGTAAGCTTGGCTTAACAGCCATCCAGGCAGATGGAAAACATTTGTAGCCAATCGTAGCTCTCAAATATTGACCAACATGAAGGCATCTCAATGGTTTCATGTAAAAACACAGGACAACCCAGCAGACTGTGCCTCTAGAGGCATATTACCAAGTGCACTGATAAACCATAGTTTATGGTTTTCCGGACCACCATTTCTCAACGAAAAGTCTATATTATATAAAAGGCCAAATGAGTTGAATACCGACATGGAGGAAACAACAAAAACCCACATAGCAATAGTTCCAGATTGTTCCATGTTCGAACGTTATTCCTCATTACAAAAACTAGTTAGAATTATTGCTTATTGTAGGCGATTTTTTAAACCTAACACATGGAGACAAAAATATCTACAGAAGCTAGAACTGGAGGCAGCTTTAGAATGTTGTATAAAACAAACACAAAGAGAACTATTTTCAGTAGAATATTTACAATTACAGGACAAGGGCTATTTACAATTAAAATCCAGTAAGCTTAACTCACTTTGTCCATATCTTGATGACAAGGGTATTATCAGAGTTCGAGGTAGACTTGAAAAGGCTCCATTAAGTGAACAGACAAGGCACCCAATAGTACTACCAAACTCGTGTCATCTAACTAACCTTATAGTAGCAGATGCTCACTTAAGAACTCTGCACGGGGGTCCTCAGCTGATGGCAAATTATTTAAGGACAGCCTATTGGGTCCTAGGAATCAGAAATTTGGTCAAACATCATGTGCGCAAATGTTTCATATGCGCTAAATATCGCGCTAGCATCAAGAACCAAATGATGGGTTCTCTTCCATCTGTAAGGTGTACTCCAGCGCGACCGTTTTTGCATAGCGGTGTTGACTATGCTGGCCCAATAAATATTAGGACAACGAAGGGTCGCGGACACCGTTCGTACAAGGGCTACATATGTTTGTTTGTGTGTATGTCCACCCGTGCTATACATTTAGAAGTCGTCAGTGACATGAGCACACAAGCCTTTGTAGCTGCCTTCAGACGTTTTGTGTCTAGACGAGGTCATTGTGCCAAAATATGGAGTGACAATGGCACAACATTTGTTGGTGCCTCCAAAGAATTGCAACAGTTGTCATCTATTCAGGCTTCAATAGCAGAACAAGTCGAGGCCAACGGTACTACTGAGTGGCACTTCATTCCTCCACATAGTCCTAATTTCGGCGGACTTTGGGAAGCAGGGGTGAAGTCTACAAAGTATCATCTAAAACGGGTCATTGGTGATGCTACCTTGACGTACGAGGAAATGAGCACACTCCTGAATCAAGTGGAAGCTTGTTTGAACTCACGTCCAATGAGTGTCCTTAACGTTACTGATCCTGGTGAACTGTTACCCTTAACTCCTGGACATTTCCTAATCGGAGAGCCGATGGTAAATGTACCAGATGCTAAATATGAGAGCACAAACGTCAGTTATTTGTCGCGGTGGCAATTAGTTCAAAGGATGCTACAGTCATTTTGGAAGCGCTGGTCCCAAGAATATTTGTCTAATCTTATGAACCGGTACAAATGGTCTTCAAAGGTTCCTGAGCCAAAAATTGGAGACATTGTTTTAATTAAAGAAGATGATTTGCCGCCAAGTCGTTGGCTGTTAGGTCGCGTAATAGAGAAGCATCCCGGTGAGGATAGTA
Organism: Dasypolia templi; assembly: GCA_963555695.1. Lineage (NCBI taxonomy): Eukaryota > Metazoa > Arthropoda > Insecta > Lepidoptera > Noctuidae > Dasypolia > Dasypolia templi. The sequence continues at coordinate 781,954 of OY743137.1, read as the reverse complement.
TCACCCGTGTAGTCACATTGCGCACTAAGACCTCTACTGTTAAGAGGCCAACATCCAAACTTTGTATTTTACCTGTTACAGATCAATGAAGTTATTATATTTTTACTTTAGATCACCTTTTACAAACTTTTATTTATCCAAAGATGTTTTACACGTGTTAAGCTTTATTTTTCATTGTTTACACTTTACTTAAACTATATTATTGTTAAGATATTTTGATGTATTCACCCAATGAAATGATATATTTTCTACAACAGGGTTTTTAAACTTTCCTTTTACAACTGTTGAACTTTTATATTTTGTCATTATTGTTTTGGCACTCTAAATGTTAGTATTTTAAGTTTACCATAATATGTAAGTTTTTATATAAGATTTTAGATTATGTAAGATATGTAAGATTTTAGATCAAACCTCAAAAGGTCAACTTATTGCTACAAATTCGGGCCTATAATGTAGTTCAGAAAAGGACATTCCATCAATAATGTCCTTAGTGGGCGGTATGTTAATGATCATGCATGATCAAAAGCCGCTGATCAGGTTAACAAAATAAATTGTATCTTTCCAAGTTGTAAATGACGAAACTAGATGGCGTTGGCGTCGAATTAGATCGCGCTATGGTTTCGTTACCGCAATTTGGTTAGGGTCCTTTGAATTTTAGCAAATATAATTACCGACTATAGAACAGTATACAGTTTGGTTGTTTTATTAAGATCCTCAACCCTACTTGTATACACACAAGGTCACAACTTAAGTACTGAATATCATTCCCGGTGTTCGGTATTTAACAGAGGGGATTCACTCTCGGAGTCCGGATTGAAACGGTACAGGACTCCTTGATACATAAGATCCCTTTCTAACCATCTTTTAGATGCAACGTCATCAGGTCCTTATAGTTCCTTAACAATCTTGTCGCTTGTGCGTTGTAAGTCGGTGTATGGCAAGTTTAACAACAATTGGCAAAGTTGCCAGGTTTGACGCAACAGTTACGGATCATAACAATATAAATATTGATTCGATATCGTCTTCACCTAAAGAAACCCCAGCGCCGAAAGGCGCGCGGTCTGCACAAAGTTACCCGCAAGTTGTAAAAGTGAGCAGTGTCAGCGAAGAGTCTACGACGCAAGCGGCTGGGGCGCTGCAGCCAGGGCCCGCTAATCGAGATAACGGGTCGCAGATCGTGACGTGTGAGAGTGCGACTACCGATAAGCAAACTGAAAAGAGATCATTTGCGGAGACGGTGAAAACAGGCGTGGATAGGAACAAAGTTGCCCACGTTCTTGGATGACAAACTTTGGCCCCAGGGCATTATATTTAGGCGATTCAAGAACTTTAAGCAAAAGAATGCGAACGGTGGAGGCAACACTGTAAGCGGCCCTGTCACGGAACATTATGATAGTAAACAGTCAAAATAGATACAAACTAGTCAGCTTCAACTGTAAAAATGCGAAACGAGCAGTTCAAGGCATTCAAGAACTATGCCAGTCCTCGGACATTATTGCGTTACAAGAAACGTGGCTGTTGCCCGGCGACTTACAGTTTCTGAGCGGAATCGACGACAACTTCGGGTGCACCGGTACATCCGCGGTGGATACCACCGCCGGAATGCTTTGCGGCCGGCCCTACGGAGGGGTTGCACTACTTTGGAACAAAAGAGTTTTTCAAAATGTGTCGGTCTTGCAATGTGATAACCCGCGGGTGTGTGCAATTAAAATAACTATGGGCTTAAAGTCATTCTTATTGTTCAGTGTTTACATGCCTACAGATAAGTTGATAAACTTAACGGATTTCACGGATTGTCTCAGTTTGGTGAGTGCTATTGTTATTAATGAGGATACTGAGTCGGTGTACGTGATGGGTGATTTTAACGCTCATCCTAATGAATTATTTTACAACGAGCTTACGTGTTTCTGTAGTGAATTAGAGTGGACATGTGCGGACGTTGAGATATTAGGACTTGATTCGGACACGTTTAGCTTTGTTAGTGAGGCGAATGGTTCTAGACGCTGGCTGGACCACTGTGTGACTACGAACGCCGCATTACAATCCGTAGCTAGCCCGAACCCTGCGCACCAGGGATGTGCATCGTTTTCGCATAGTAGAGTAAAAACAGTATACTTGCGACCCGGCGAACATCCCTGATGCGCTGCAGAATCGGGGCAGCCCCATCAGCACCCTGAATGCATTATTATATTGCACACGCAAAGCGTTGTACCTACTGTCCGCGCGTGTATGAGACCCACAGGCTACTCGTGTAGAATGATGTACAATATGCTCTAAACACGAGTACAACGAGCAAACCTGCGGGCTATCATATTTGCCCTTACAGACAACGCCCTGCGTTCTCGCTCTATGTCCGCATCGTCTTTCAGATCAGAGGACATGTCCAAGGTATTTAAAATTTTCTACCCGCTTCAGTGGTGTTCCACATAATTTTATGGCAGGTATCGTTGCCGGACCTTTTCCTCTAGCCTGAAAGATCATGCATTCACTTTTTATTACATTATAATTATGTCAGGTCATGGCTGTGAGCGTACTTTTCACAGATGCCCAACAGCTTTGAAAGGCCACATGCAGAGGCACTCAGCAGCACCATGTCGTCCGCGTAACTGATATTATTGAGACAGACATCATCTATATGGCAGCCGACGAAGAAGTGAAGTTATTCCCCCCTGCCTCACCCCACATTCCAACCTGTACGGCTCGGCATATGCACTCGACCATCGCACAACATTGACCTGGTTATGATACCAAAACATAAAGATCCTGCTGAGTTCCGTTGGCATGGATATATCTTCAAGCTTCTTCCACAAGATATCGTAATTAACCAGGTCAAATGCCCTCGATAAGTCGAGAAAACATGCATAAATAGGCGTTCGTCTTTCTGTGTAGTACTTGATAGTTTGCTTCACACACAAGATAGCTGTCTCTGTGGAGAGTCTCGGCCTGAAACCAAACAGGTTGTCACTAATGTTCAGGTATTTATCCAGTTGATTATTAAGCAAACTATCAAGCACTTTCGCTACTGTGGTGGCAAGTGAAATCGGCCTGTAGTTGGATTTATCAGAAATATCACCAGTCTTATTTTTCACAATTGGCACCACCACAGTTTTCATAAGTGCAGGAGGTAAGTACGAATGTCCCATACATATGTTATAGAACATTGCGAGCACTCTAGGCAAGTGAGGGCCTGCGTGTTTGAAATGCTCGATGCTGATACCGTCATGGCCAGGAGACTTCCCACGCGACATAGCTCTTATAGCTTCCTTAACATGTTTAGCCGTAATTATAGCACCAATCTCCTGACAAAGCGGCCCAACATCGTTCGCCAACCGTGATGGTCCCAATGGCGATTTTACAGTGAAGTGATCCTTAAACATATCAGCTATACAACTGTGATCATTGATACCGTTAACGCTCACTGGGAGGCTAGGTTTGCCATTGAACTTTTTTGTGGATTTCCAAAGTGTTTAAAACTATGCTTCGAATGATGCGATGCCAAAATGTCCATTTTTATTTGTTCGCTATGATTCTGACACCATTTTAAGCGAGACTTAAAGTCTTTTCGACTAACTTGCATTTCCTCAAAAACACGGCCCGACTTTGGTTTTCCACACCATACCCACAGCTGAAATTTACACCTAGCCTTCCTATGAGAATCACTAACATGTCTGTTCCATCCAACTACAGGCTTCTTAATGTCACGCCGTGTTACGACTGCAAAACTGTCAGTGGCAGCCTTGCTTAGAACAAAAATTATACTGTCGTAAAGTTTCTCAATGTGTTTTTGTGATCCACATTACTACAAACATGGTCACTACAGTCGCAAAACACACTAGGAAAATCAACAAGTCTCAATCTCATGACAGATCTCACTATATAATAAAATTTGGTCTGGTTTTCTTTCACCCCATAGTACCTTATTGACTAACGATCCCGTGTTAAAAGACATTTTTGTTTTTATAACATCAAAATTACATTCTACAATTAGAGGGTAGTGATCTGACCACATGACGTCATACTTTATGTAAACATTTACTACGGATTGTAATGCGGCGTTCGTAGTCACACAGTGGTCCAGCCAGCGTCTAGAACCATTCGCCTCACTAACAAAGCTAAACGTGTCCGAATCAAGTCCTAATATCTCAACGTCCGCACATGTCCACTCTAATTCACTACAGAAACACGTAAGCTCGTTGTAAAATAATTCATTAGGATGAGCGTTAAAATCACCCATCACGTACACCGACTCAGTATCCTCATTAATAACAATAGCACTCACCAAACTGAGACAATCCGTGAAATCCGTTAAGTTTATCAACTTATCTGTAGGCATGTTAACACTGAACAATAAGAATGACTTTAAGCCCATAGTTATTTTAATTGCACACACCCGCGGGTTATCACATTGCAAGACCGACACATTTTGAAAAACTCTTTTGTAACAAAAGAGATTTATTTTTAAATGAGACATTAAAAATACCGTAAAACGGGGTGAATAGGGATGAACGGGTGAATCGAAACGAAACTCTAAAAGGGATTTTAACACTATAATTATAATGGTTGTTACCAAAAATGTCTCTGTATTGACTGTATTATAATTAACGATTAAGTGCCCCTGTTGGCAACAAACTATATTATTTCAATCTTAAAATCCTTTTTAAAGTTTCGTTTCGATTCACCCCTGCATCCCTATTCACCCCGTTTTACCCGGTACCTAAACTAAAGTTTTTTCAATATTTTTCGAACTACCTAATTGATTTATTTATCGAATTTTATTTATATACATCAATAGTTTTCAAGAAACAATTTTCTTCTGCCGCGTGTTGTACGGTAGTACCTACATGAACATGTGACCGGACGGGGTCAAGCGTCTCACAGCTGATTGCGCGCGAGTGTTTCGTGCGGTCGATAAATTTAATAAAGAGAAAAATGCATGGTAAAAGTGGATTGATTAATTGAGTTTGTAAAGGATTAGTCACTTAATTAAATCACAGCTAATGGTGTATTATTCTTGTTAGGTACTTACTCAGTATTCTATTGGGGTGATTGGGGTCATTCGCTTAGTAATTAAAAAAATATAGTTTCTTTGGGAAAGTTGTTTGTTAGGATGAATACAATCATGTGTTTAAGTATCAGTCACTAATTACCACTTTACCAGTCACCCTATATAAACATATTGTGTAAATGCTATAAGTTATGAGTAACTAATACAACAGAGTTCTGTAGTGTCTGTAACATAATCGCGTTGTTGATCCATAAATATATTGAATGGAAACAATACAACCAAGCCAAAACTTAATCTAAATAAAAGCACACATGGAATATCTATTGCAGTCAAAGCTTTAAAACATAGATTTGTTCTATTGATGTCATAAATATTATCCAAAAAATAAAAGTTGTGTATCTTCCTTGCTCACCCAAAATTGTTTAAATGTTGAGATTCGTCTACAATGTGATCATAGGAACATTATTATCACTAGTGTCTAATCAACAATTTTGAATCAAATCATTAACATTAATTTGGTAAGAATGACTTTTAAAATTCATCACATATATTAGAAATATGAGCTGTAACATCACTTAAACTTAAAATACATTCAAACATACATTAAATCAGTCCGTTTCAATCTACCTCTACACTATGACTATTTCTCTTTGACAGTAACATTAAAATATTTCAATATTGTTCTACTTTTCTTATTCGACTTGGGCGTCCTTTCCGACACGGAAGTCCTCCGTGTGGGGATATTTTCTTTGGGGCTGAGAGGAGCTAGCACAAGAGGAGCTGGCACGTTGAGCTTGTCGACGACGTCCGCGCGCTTGCCTTTCCTCTCGCGCACCAGGAGTGTCAGCCAGTCCGTCGTGGAGTCCTTCTTCTTGACGGGCGACATGAGGCGCAGGTGAGGCGCCTCTCCATCCATCACGAAGTTCGGCAGGTTCTTGGTCGGCGTGGTGAACGATATGATCCTCAGCTTGCTCGGCGACACCTGCATTGGAGACCTATTGTGTGTCGTAGTCGGAGATAGTGGTTTCATTCCTTTCGGCGATAACATTTTGCAGTTTTTACTTTCATAATTCTTAGTGGGCGTCATGAAAGAGGAGCCCGCTTTAGGCATGTAGCACCAGTCGGTGGAAGCTTCCATTCCACAATTCGTAGGCGGGCTTTGTTCGAGACAGTCTCCATGACGTTTAATTCCTGCTGACAGCAGCAATGGTTCACTTTCTTCAGGTAGAGTGTCTAATTTCAGTCTTTTTATTGACATTTCAGCTTCCTCTGTGTCTCTGGAAGCATTCATCAGATCTGTGAGGCATCGCTTTGTTTTTCTGATAGAAGTGCTGCCTTGCGAGCGCATTCGCTTGGCGCTGTAGGATCCGGGTGTGGTGACCAGTTTGCGTTTGTGTGAATTAGGAGTTTTATCGAGCGCGCCCCACTGAGGCAGGCTGGCCACGTCGGTGCGCGGCACGAGCTCGGCGCGGCCGCTCAGCTCGCTCAGCTCGCGGCCGCTCGGCTCGCTCAGCTCGCGGCCGACGCGCCAGAGCTTGTGGCGCGCGTCGTCGCTGCACGTGACGAGCTTGGTGTCTCCGCGCGCGCACCAGGCGGCGCACGTGACCTCGGCCCAGTGGCCCGCCAGCCGCACGACGGGCGACGAGTACTTCACGTTCCACACGTACGCGTTCTTGTCACTGCTGCCGCTCACAAGGTACATGCTGTCGGGGCTGAGGCATGTCTTGATATAGAACGTGCTGTTCTCGTGTCCGATGTACCTCTGCTCTGGCATCGCGTTGTACGTCGATATGTTGAAACAATAGATGACATTGTCCATACAGCTTGCATACAGTCTCATCCTAGCGTCGTCTATGATCAAGTTGGTGTATCCATTCTTGGTGGAGCTGCCACAGTAAGGTATGGAGTGCTTGGGGAGTGGCTCCCGCTTGTAGATGTTGTAGTTCTTGCGCAGGTCCCACACCTTGATGTTGCCGTCGCACTCGCCGCACGAGAGGAGCGTGGTGTCGTCCTGGAACACGAGGCCGGTGATACTGGTAGCGCGCTGCGTATCGACACGCGGCCGCTTGCCGTGCGAGCCGGGCGTCTTGGGGTTGAAGCTGGAGTGGCAGTTCATGAGGCAGTTGTCTGGCTTGAGGACCACAGAGGGCTGGTTGTTGGCTCGTATGTCCCACACTAGTATGTGTCCGTCCCGGGCGCCCGTGGCGAAGACAGAGGGCTCACTGGGCCGGAACACTGCAGTCTTTACAGATCTCGTGTGGCTTGAGAAGACTAGGACCCTTTTAGGAGCACCCTCTGCCACGTCCCATAGACATGCTGTGTGGTCACCTGGAAACAGTGTTGGCCCAAAGTTAATCTGATTAACGATTAAAAATAATAATCATTTTTAGTAGTGGTGTTTCAAACAATTCCGGGAATTCATCAGTGGTATTGCAATCGGAATCGGATCTTTCTTCCTCTGCTTTATTGGACGGTACCTATTATAAGCTTCTACTAGACAAACGCACAGACAAGAACACGGTAGCAGTTTGTGTGAAGTGTTAGGACCAGCAGAGTAAAGAAGTTAAGGGTTATGGCAAAACGACATCTAACTTTTTGGGACACTTAAATCGGAAACGCTGACACAGAAAAGGAATGTAAAAAATATATGAAAGACAAGTTGCAAAAGAAAAATAAAAATAATACAGTTCTGACTTCAAGGCAAACTCCAAAAACACCTGTAACTCAAGAAACTTTTGATCGTAACTTAGTAAATTATTTCGTTCACTCAATTATTGCTTTTCGAGCCGTGGAAGACCCGTACTTCATTAAGATGATGGAGGATTTACATGTGACAAATAGTAGAAAGCAGTGGTGGCCCAGTGGTAACGGCCGTGACTTACGAGTTGTAGGTCGTGATTTCGAACCCAGGTAGGCACTTAACTTTGTGTAAATAATTTAATCACCACTGCTCTCTAAACGGTGAAGGAAAACAGCGTGAGGAAATGTCTAACCAGAAATTCGAAGACATGTGACATCTACCAATCTGCATTGAGCCCGCGTGGTGAATTACGGCTCACTCCCTCTCATAGGAGAGGAGGCCTGTGTCCCAGCAGTGGGGACGTTATAGGCAAATGATGCTATGCTTATGCTAAATAGTAGAATCAAGTTACCCGGGCGACGTTCTCTCAGAAAAAACAATCATTCGATCAGATTTGCGAAATAAAACAAAACCTAGCTGCAGTGAAATATTTGTGTACCACCGCCGCTTTATTATGGTCAGGGAAAAAAAAGTTTTTTTATTAAACAAAAATTATCTGACAACTTATTTAGAAAAAAAAGTAGTTATGAAATATAACTTGAACATCAAGAAATCAGAAATGTAAAGATCGGAGGTTAGTTGATTAAAAATATTCTTCAAAATTAGAATTCAGTGTACTGGAACGTTAGAAATTATTTTTTTGTTCATTGAATAATAATAAAAATATTTTAAGAAATGTTTGTCATTATTTTCCATCGATTATTCTATTCATGATTAATGTAATCTGATTAAAATTAATAAAATTAATTAATTGATTAACGCCAACACTGCCTGAAAATTTATTTTAAGAAAATTATTACAACTATTCTGTGAATAACAATACATTTATTCCAATATTATTGTTATACAAGAAAACATTATTTAAAAAATCATTTTAAAACACTAATTTCCCATACACATTTCAATGAAAATGCAAAGTACATACTGTAATAACATCATCTCTGGCAATTGAGCTCCTTTCACACATATAGTTTCGGAATATTTCAGTTAATTTTGAGGTATGTAACTAAAATGGCACATAGTTTGCTTGCTACTGCTGTTATGTACATTATGATACAAACCCTTAAAATTAAGGTATTTCTGCTTCATAAAAAATGGCTATTTACCACATTATTGAAACTAGTGACCCTTTGGAAGTGAGCCTTTCAGGCTTTAAGGAAATTTATTATTATTGAATAATATAATGACTTCTCTTTTATCATCTTACCTTTTATAAGACACAAAAAACTTCAATGTATCAGGGTACGAAGCAATGTGTTGGTGTTTTTGAGATAGAATTAATGTCTATGTTGAACACAATGACAAATTATTTTTGGCCACACTGATGATTATGGTATGGCTAGGTTGGCAAAGAATAACTTCTCCACTTACTTATCTGTATGGCTGCATCAAAATAGATCTGCACAAATTTGGCGATATTCAAGTGTAGTGCACCCTGGGCATTCAACACTGCCACCATTGCTGACTGACTAATAAATATGTTTACTACAGAATAAGATATTCTCATAAAGTTTCCACTGATAATGTGAGGAACTGTTTATTTAATAAGTAATGTTCAACACAATGTTAACTGTTAATAAAAGAATGAATGAATGCATATGCCTACATTTCTTTCATAATTTATTATGATAGATAATGATCACCATTCAAATTAGTTGTTTTAGCTATGAAATTTGTAGGTTAAAAAACTAACAATACATTTTGGGGATGGCGATCTAAGATCAATTAATCAAAGGATCAATTTTTCAGGCCTGAAAGATCAATATGCAGTACTGCATCAATCCAGTGAATCGATATTTCACCCCTGAAAATCGCCATTAGATTTTTTTTGTATGGGTAAAAACCATAAAATTAATTACAATTAGTTGAATGTATCCGGAATATTAAGATGTTGACGGCTAAAGGGTAAAAACTCGGGAGACGGCTCTACATGTAGGTAATGCACTTGCACTGGAAAATCAGGGCATAAACAAAGAATTTAAACACTAATTATCGCAGGCTGTTCTGCACCTGAAGTATGATCCTATCTAGTTTCTGACGTTTCATAAGTGCCCATGTAGGTGTGAAATAAAATAATTGATTTAGAAAAAAAACTCTATTTATCATGACCTTTACCACTCAATAGCCATGATTTATATGAGTATTGTGGCATAATCTGTGCCTTGTGAGCCTTTCTTCAATTGCCGGCAACATCGTAGGCACAATCCTAGTATACTTGACAAACTATTGATTTTTTTTAATTGATTCAAAAATCTTCTTTCTTTCTTCAACCTTTTTGAAACAACTGTAATCCCTAATTGATAAAGTATTGCACAATGTTCTTATGAGATGTTATTTTCAAGTTATTTAATTCTTAAGGATTACTACAACCATTTTCTACAGAGATGGATGTTGTATTTGATAATAAATTGGTAACAAAACTATGTTGGTTTCTTGCTTACCTGACACAGTAACAAAGTTCATGTTATGAGGCATCCATGCCAGGTCGAAGACAGCATTGTTGTGGCACTGGAATCCTTCCAATGTGCTAGCAGTCGTTATGTTGGATGTATCCTGCAATCACAACTAACCATGACGCACTGAGCATACCCAATCACTGTCTCCTCAAATGATGAGATGGTATGCACATAGGCCTACTTACCTGAATAGCAACTCTGCCATCCTCATTCGCAAGAGCAAGGATGTGCTCGTAACCGGGAGCCTCCGAGAATCGGCACGCAAATATCGGGGGATCCTGGTCAAAGCTAGCCGCAATGTTCGCATTCTGCAGCCCATAGAATGATTCCTCGCTGTCGACCACCAGCCGCTTCAAGACGTTGTCGTAGTTAAGCCGACAATCTGCAATCAATAACCCACCCGTGACTATCACATTTTTTTACAATTCCAGTTATGGATTTTACACTATTGTACTTACAAATGCCAAGCTGACGATCGATCAAACACTGAATATCATTCATTTTCAAGCATTGCCATTTGCACAGTAAAATCACAATAATATCGTTGCAGTAACGCTAGATATTTCTATCAATTTCGATAGAAACATGGAAGAAAACAAACAGCACAACCACTAAAAATAAAGACAAGAACTGACAAGAAGTATCACGTTATGGCGCGAAAAAGTGGCGAAAGAAGGGAAATCGAAACGTAACGTCAACTGATGCAAAACAAAGCGTTTTGTTACGCACATTTTAGTACGTAAACGTACCTTTCGTTTGAAAAACAATACATCGTTTTTCTGTTTCAATGAAATCCATAATATTCGTTTTTATTTTGAAGATATTTTTATATTGAAATTGATATTCATATTTTTTCCACATCACCCTTAAAGTCCGTCCCACGCAAGTAGTGCTGCGGCAATAAGTTGAACTAATTTATCAAGCACAACTATCTTGGACCATGGGTGATTTTGTATGAACCCCGTCCCCAAAGAGTAATATAAGTTATGCCCGTCCCCACCCTGCAACAGTAATGGGATACGTGTCAATTTGTTAATTGGGACCCTAAAAGCCTAAAGTACCTGTATTCGTTGCAAAAATCTTTTTGCCAAAAATGTAACAAATAAGCTTTTCGTCAAAGTTGAATTTGTTGTTCATACAAAATTAAGTCTAACGGACGAAGGTTGTTATTATTTTACATATATTCCGCATAATTGAGACACGCGCGTGATAGCTTCGTGGGCACCTACACTTGTTTTTTCTATTCCGTGACTGACTGAGAATGTACAGACAGATGTTAGCTGGATCGGGACTTCTTTCGTGGGACGGACTCTACACCTTAAAGGCATACAAAGAGATGTGTAGATTATATAATAAATAAAAGATATAGATTAGATCTTAATTCTTAACTAATTAATTATTATTACATAAATTCCCCCTAAATCATAGACCTCCGATAGGACATGGGAGTAATCACGGGGAGTAATAGTGTTCTGCGTCATAGACAGTAACAAGTGTTCGCAATGTTTCCTTAACTTTTTTTTTTACGGTGTTTACTGTCCAATCCAGTGTTGCTAACAGAACCCGGTTTCCAAATGGGGAAGGTCGGGCAAAGCTAATTGTAGATGGCGTGACCATAGCTAGGTCCCAATGGCCTACAAAAAAATTGACATTTCGTTCATTCTTTTAATTTTATGTTCATTCATGAGTTTGATTTTATTTCACTATTTCGTTATTTTCGGTGATTTCAGTACTTTAAATCAAGTACTTAACATGGAAAGTGTCAGAATTTTAAACCTTAATAATTCCTCGTAATCATTTTCTTCAAAATGTTTTCGACATAAACTCGAACTCAAAAAAATCTCTACGAATAGCTTTAAACCACAATCTTCTAATTTTAGGGGCTTTCGGGAAATTGTAAACTCCAATTTCGGAGTATCTAGGAACACAACAACGCGTCAATTTTCGCTAAAATAAAAGAAAACCACATCACGCCTTGTATTATTAGCTTGTGTTGGGAACTAGCTATGACAGCGCCATTTTGACAGTTGCCTTCCCCATTACGTTCTTCTGATTCGTTTAGCTTGCTACATTTAAGTAATCTGTGGATTCGTTGTTTTTTTATTTTGACACTTTTCAGTTTCTGAGAGCTGTCTGTGGTAAAATTCCAAGCGCGTTTGCTTTGCTTTCATGCTTTGCTTATTTTGTTGTGGTGAATTTACAGAAGAAATAAAAATTTAAGTTTTTATGTATCAATATCTTGCATAACGGGCAGAGTTGGGACTAAACAGTCATCAATATTGTAGTGTTACTTTTACGTTTATTTCTAAGTGTTATTTTATGAAATGTCCGTTATAACTTGTGTAATATGACTGGGCGCCCCGTACCGCTTGGTTTTCCTTTCGATACGTATATCTCAGAAGTGTAAGTTTCTAAGTAACGAGAAAATCGAAGAGATCGACTTTCATAAACGAGACCCTTTAAAAGTAAGTATTCGATTTTAATGTTGGAGTCTGTTAGAAATTCGTTACGTGGACACAAATGAGGAAAATGTTGATATTTCAGGTGTATGGAATGTGAGTCTTACGTGGAAAATGGAAGAGGTTTGCTGTAGCCGGCAGCACGGGAAGTTCGTGCTGGGCGGACTCGCGGGCAGCTCGAGCGCGGAGCAGGCGGCTCGCGCGTGCGCCTGGTCGGGCCAGCTGCGCCTGCTGCGCTCGAACTGCGCCGCGCTATGGTGCCAGCTCACCAGGGCTTCGCCGGCGCCCGAGCTCCTCCTGCTGACATTCCCTTTATGAGCAACATGGATGAAATATCATATTGGATTTGTACCAAGCGGGCACCGTGCCTGATGAACTATGACAGTGTCCAAAAACAGAATGAGCAAGCACAGTGTTCTAAAAGTAAACCTAAAAGTGTTCCCAGTGCTCCTGAGGTGCTTACGCCTAAGAAAAAGAAAAAAAGGAAGCTGTCTCTTCTCGAAGATGATTCAGGCTCTGCAACTAGGCAGCAAAATGTATATTTTGACACATCTCAAAAGCAGAAACAGACCCTGATGAGTAGTTGTAAGTCTGATACACTAGGATCTGACTTAGACTTCAATATTAAAAACACCTCTGTGCAAGGCAAATCAAAGAGATTGAAACATCAGAAAAACAACAGAACAACTTTGCACAAGAAAAATAAAGTGATCACATCCACACCCAAGGTGATGCACCTTAGGAGGAGCTTGAGGCAAGCTCAGCAGAGTCTCAACAACAACAGCCAACTTAATAGTTCCTTTGAAATATTTAATAATAGTCTTATGAATGGTAATAAACATAGTCAAATAGAACAGAAATCACTTGACAAGCTTAAGAAGTCACCAGAATTACTTGCAGGCGGGGACCAGACTGTGGACAATAAGAAGAACACCTATCTTAACAAGTCTAAGAATGTAGTCCTCAATGGACAATTCGAAGACCTCAGTGACGTGTCTGGGTTTACAGCAAATTATATTAGGTCTACAAAACTGCAGTCAACTAAAACTCCTAGAAAATTAAGATGTAAAAACAGTAGGAATCTGGTGAAAGAATCACGACAAAGTGTGCAAAAAGACAACACAATGGTTGTCTGTGTCAACAAGTCTATGAACACCAGTACACAAAAGCCAGCTGCTCTGAACTTCAGCACAGAGTCAGAGAATGTGATCAACCTTATATCAAAGGGTATTGACAAGTCTGCCAAAGTAAGCAAGAGCACATCTTTACTCAAGTTTATGGATGCCAAAATTAAAAATGCAAAGGAGGCTGTTGGCAACATTAAACTAGATGGCAGCAGGACTAGAGCAAAGGGCAACTTGAATGTGTCATTCCAAACACAAAGCACCACATCACGGTATCCAAAACGGTGCAGAAATCAAACAACACCAGATGTTGTAGAAGAAAAATTAGGAGACGACAAACAAGCAGATAAAAGAAGGAAAATTAGTAAAAATTCTAGTGATTTCAACAATTCAGACCGGAAGGAGAATCCTGAAGCTGCAGCAGTGTCTAGAACCAGAAGTGGCAGGAACATTGGCTTAACGCTAAGGCAACCTGAGAACTCTGTTTTAGTTCTAAGCAATTCTACAGAGCAGGTCAGTTCCATGGTAAGCATGAATGTTGCCAGCCCTGGCACAGAGCAGAGACATACAATGAAGAAGAAACGGATCACAAGGCATTTGCGTTCAAAGAAAGCCATGGAGAAACAAACAAGTTTACAAAGAGACTCCCTGAGAGACAAGAGTGGTTTTGCTGCATGCTTCTCTGACAGTGATGATGATAGTGAACCATTAAAGCAAAGAAAATTCTTCTGTGCTTAAAACTCTTAAGACTCATTGCAGACTTCCTTGCAGATTTACTTTTAACCTTATATTGTTAGACATATGAATGTGCAAAAGTACACACTTCATGTACAGGGGTAGAGAGTAAAGAATGTTGTAAAAGAAACACAAGTATATTTGAAACATTTATTCACTTCCTGATTAAATTAAATTAGGGACTCTTAAAACTAACCATAAACATGTTGAGTCTGTGTGACATAACAAGATTTAACTTTGGTTCAAGCTTGAAACTACCAGCCAGTTTGTGGATTGTATTGTCATTTTAATTAATAAATAAGGTTAAAAAAACAATTTACAATTTAAATAGGTTAAAAAAAATAACCATTCCAAATGAAATGTAAATTATGCTGAAATTACAATGAATTATTCTTAAATGTTGGCTGACTGAATGCCCCCCAGAATTTGCCAATTTGATAGCAGATTTTGGTTGAGTGTAGCTGATAATGAAGTTCTAATTTAATCATTAAGCTCATTATTATATAATCTTTCCTCTGCCCTTGTTGGACTTCCATTGCTTGACAAGACTAGAATTTTATAAATTTGCTCAGTGCCTGTATTGTTATTGCACTTTGTATATTATCGGCATGTATGTCCGTATTAGCATCTAGATAATTGTATTTAACTTATGATACAGTAGTATATTGCATTCAGCATACTCGTTATACATAATATAATTATTATTGGAGACACTGACATAGCTGGGCTGTCATTTTAAATTAATCTTCATTATTGATGAATGTTTTTAGACCATTATTATTTATGATAATAATTGTTAGGGTGTATGTAGATAGGTCTGCAATTGGACATTCGCATTCTAATCTGTCTCAATCTGTTAAAAATACAATCAGTTTACATACATGTTTGACAAGTTTTTGACATTGATTGTTGCTGAGATGAGATTGCGACTTGATGTTGAACAATTTTTAAGTACGAGAATTGGGCTTCTGGCTTTAAACAGCATGCATTAAATTGCCGAGTTGTTGATATCATACCAACAATAGTCGACAGTGGTGCCGATTCTCTTGTACACCAAACTAAACCAAATGGACAATCACAAAAATTCCTTACTTTTGGCAATGAGAATCTTTCTTCTGCAAAAAAAAAAACTCTGAATTTAAAGTAATATTGACACAACTAAAATCTAATTTGACAATCGCGACTCCACGTGGTTTCCTTTTACTTTTGGCTTCGAAACGTTGTACTTGTTTGCCCTACCCCGTGAAATTATTTTAGAGCCGGAGCCGCGCAGATGGCGCAGCCTCGACGTGTTTCGTGTAAGAAATTTTTCGCTTTTTGTATGGAAAATATGAAAAACTATTACCTACATGTTGAGTTTTAGGGGTATAAAACCTATAAAGGTTTTATAAAGGGGGAGGAAATTTTCATAATTTTTGCGATAAGACACCAGTTTCGAGATTTCGGCAAAAGAAAAGAAAAAAGATACAGTACTTACTATTTTTGCAAATGAAGTCGAGGTGTGGTGTGAATTTTAATTCACGACAAAATTTTATTTCGCGCTGTTTTAATGATGATTAAAAATAGTCAGATTCAGATTTAGTTAGACAATAAAATTTTTAGGTTAAAAACGTTAATTTCAGCATAGCAAAATTGCCACTTTCACTAAATTCGCTGAGTGCCATCTTAGTGCTGTAGATAAGTTGTGTCTCTTTAGTCAATTTCAGAGTGGGAAATCGTCGTTTGACAGGATTAATCCAAATTTTAGTGATTTTTAGTCTAGTTCAGTCTAGAGGCATTCGTGACAAGAGAATTGGCGCCAGTTTTATTTTATTTGTAGTTAGCATGTCCCGAATGCCGACCGCCTGCATAGACCCGCCAAAAAGAGCGCGCAAAATACTGCCGTTTTGTTAAAGATAAAAATTTGCGCGTGTTTAAATTGGCTTTCTGATTAGAAAACATAATATTGGAACACAAATGAGATTTGTGTACGAAATCTTTGTTTTAAAGTGCCATTGTATATTGTAATGTATTGTATATTAAGTATATCTGAGTTAATCCATGACTGTGGCACACTGGAGATAGTTCATTCTAAATTAAATGTGGGAATTTACATACCTACATAATAGTTAAATGTTTGAAGTACATAGTAATATTACAATAGTAATATGAATATATTTCAAACAGAAGGTATTGGTTACACTTTGAATATTTTCTATATTATTGTTAGAAAATTATTATTTCATCCATTTCAAATGCTCCTTAATCTTTTTATGACAATTTTGATGAATAAGATATAATCTGAAACTTATGTGTGACTTTTCTCTTAATTGTAAGAACTGAACTATCTTTGGCATAATATTATATGTATCGAATTTTTGAATTTAGGATAATACTGAACTTTTTATTTAGTGTTTATCAAATTTTTGTGCATTATATTTTGTAGCTTTTATGTATTTAAAATTGCATAGTAAAGTTAATCTTAACTGTAAGTTCTGTTTTAATGTCGAGCACCATACAAAAGTACGAAACGCATACGCATAGATGGCGCCATCAGCGGAAGTGGATAACAAAATATTAAGTTCCTATGATTATGGGAATGTTGAATGAGACACTCACAGACCAGAGAAGCATGACACAAAAGAAAGGAGGCCTATACTTAGCAGTGGGTGGAACAAGGCTGACAATGACGATGATGGGAAAATCATCATAATCTGCCCAGTCCTTAACAAATCTGTTGCGGTCGGCTTACTACTGCGGAGAGACTGCCTATCTCACCTCCATAACTCAGTTACTGGGATTGTCCACGATAACCTTTGGTAAGACTGGTTGTCAGATTTTCGGGGTACAATTAACAGCCGGGACCAACGGCTTAACGTGCTTTCCGATTCCGAGGCACGGAGGGGTCTTGATATATAATGGATGGTCACCGATCCACGGTCCGACCACTCGAAGCGTAGCTTAATTGTTCGACGGCCCGTGCGCCATGTTATTACATATTTAGCCACGAGCGGACGAGCCCCTTATTATGGTAAAATCGGACGGCATAAACAGCCTATTATGTTCCAACTGCTGGGACACAGGCCTCCTCTCTGTGAGAGGGAGTGGGCCGTAATTCACCACGCGGGCCCAGTGCGGGTTGGTAGATGGCAGACATGCCGGTTTCCTCACGATGTTGTCCTTCACCGTTTTGATAGCAGCAGTGATGAAATAATTTACATAAAGTATAGACCTACAACTCGTAAGTGGCGGCCGTTACCACTGGGCCACCACTGCTCTGTCGAGGGGTCCACGAATTATGAAGTGCCCCCTTAGTAGGCATTTCACTATGCTGTTTTGGGATTCATTCTTTTACAATGCCATTTTTTTTTCTGTCGTTCGAACATCAACTTGAGCAGACGTGTATTATGTTTTTACTTTACCAAATTAAAGTCAGTGCAACATAATATCATATCTCACCAGTGCTTCCAGATCCCAAAAGTAAATTTACAGTGTTGCCGGTTAAAAAATACAGAAGTTTCTAAAAACAATACAGTAGATTTTAAAACCGATTACATAAAAATTACAGAAAAAATTTGTTTAAATATTGATAGAAAAATTAGCTTAGCACCTTCACTGTGTCTTTTGATAGCACTCATCGGCAATCAAAGAAGAATCGCAAAGAGTGCAAGTGCATTTATAAGCAGACTTTTTATCACGCTTAAACCACTTACGAAAGTCTTGTATTTGGAGCCAATCATCACGGAATTGTTGCCGATATTTCTTTTTAGCTCTTGATCTTGCCGGACCATCATCGCTACGCACATCACTTTCCTCACTGTTTGTGCTCATTTTTACAGTAATCTATATATAAATTTTAAGTTTAGACTTTATTTAACATCACCCAAAACAATTATAAATCTCAAATATAATGTATGCACCTTGGCAAAACAAGTTTATGAATAAATAAGACGAAAAATCCATGTTCTTTTGTAAGACTACTGTTGCTAGTTGCGTAACGGAGTGCTCTACGATAGTTCTAGCGGTGGGTAACTCCGGAGGTACTGATCCAAAGGAGCCGGTACCGAACGCGGATACGTAAACCTTATTTATTCCTCGCAATCCTTACCGGCACCGCGGTACCAAATGATTCCGGAGCGGGGCGGAGCGCGCGTTCACTATTCACTCTCGTTCACTCGCTCAAGTCACTCGGAAGTACTCGGAACACGTCGTATCGCTCTAACTAACCAACTGTTCAATTCAAAATGTGCCAAATGATCCAGTGAACCAAATGAATAAAATGTTCTGCGAAACCGGGGAACCAAAATGAGCGAGTGAGTGCCGGTGCCAAAGGAATAAATAAGGTGAACCGGTACCGGACCCGGAGTCGGAATAAGTGAATCAATTCACTTGCCGGAATAAAGATTACCCACCGCTAGATAGTTCCGATTTGCCAGGGAATTCCCCGCAACTTTATTACAAACCTACTGTCTGTACATTGTCTATGGTATAGGTCTGTGGGTGTAGATTAGCTGCGTTTTGTTATAAGTATTAGAATTGATAAAGCTATATGAAAATAAAATACAGTGTATTCCATACACTGTATTTTATCATTACAGTATACAGTAGAAAAATCTCACCACAAAGTTCACCTAACAACAATTGGTCGTTATTTGTCTGCACAAGAAAATTAAACCGCGGCTGACAGTGCGCGTACGGCTCCCCTCACACCCTCGAGGAAACAGTACGGACGATATTTTCTGTCCCATTCTCGCATCACCGTGCGGCGGCAGCAGCTATCAGCGTGCGCGTGCGGCCCCCTTCACACCCTTGGGGAAACAGTGCTACCGACATTTTTGGCCTCGCTCCCTTATCACACGACGGCTTCACATTGTGCGTGGTGCGGCCCCCCTCACCCCTTCGAGGAAACGGTACGACCAGATATTTTTTAACTCGCTCACACCACTTTTGAGGTGATAACTCCTTATCTCATTTGGAATACACTACAGCGTTCAAGCACGCCGAAGATCAACATCACCTACCAGTGCGCATTGTATATTGCACATAGGCAGCGTATCGCCGCCATCGTAAATTCACCCACACTAAATCTATCACGGTGTGCGTATAATGAGCCTCTTACGTTCTCCCAATAGCGCACGAGCATCTGGTGGATCGCAGACCGATCTATCAAAGCTAACCAGCATGGAGACGGACTCCTCCATAACTATTAGAAAACGTAAACAGCCTTTTGATAACGATTGTAAATGTTCTAATAAAATAACATAACATAACATATTTATTCAAACATAACATAACATATTTATTCAAAAATTAAAAGGCATAAAAATATATTACAGTTTTGCTTAAATTTAAATTATATTCCTAAGACTTACGTGCCTGAACTAGGTAATCCTGTTTTTCAGGCGAAAAGTGCTAAAATAGTCGGATACAATTTATAAACAATCAAAAAAGTTGACACTAGACAAATAAATTAAATGTAGAGTAGCTTAAATCCTAGTTTCTAAATTTAAAAAAATACTTGTTGTAGGTGAGGATCTATATTTACTTTAACACAGTTAATAAATTCTCTGTATCTTCATAAGACATACTTTGGAGAGCCTCCTTGAGAATTCTCTTACAATTTGCGTAGTTCAGGGAATAAATATTTGCTTTTGAGTTTAGTCTATTATAAAGGAGAGGACCGAGGTACAGGTAAAATTTGGATATAAAAGCATGTTTTGTTGTATTTTGTGGACAGACTATATCTTTAGAAAGAAAGAAAGAAAAAAGAAAGAATGAAACGTTTATTTGCGGTAAACATGACGCAGTGATTGAACACAAACACCAAAAATAACAAGTTGGGGGAAAATATGCGTCACATCCACGCAAAACGGCCATCGCTCAGCTTAATGCTACGACCCTATCCGAGACAGAGCCCCAGCGCTGGTTTTCAGCGACAGCCGGCGTTGAATGACGTCGCCCGGTGCAGCAATCGCTAAGATTAAAACTAAAATACATACACATAAAAACTAGATAAGTGTTCAACAAAATAAGTACAACAAACAATTTTTGTAAAATGGTAACATTCCGGGCATCGAGTGCTCAATTGCTCACGCGCAGTTAGCCTTTGATAATCTGTGCGCGCAGCTGTCTTATAAACAGGTTTGACGTTTATAAGACAGCTTTACGTCTTTTGTTTGTATATTCCGTGCTGTAGGGTAGAGCTGTGTGTTGTTTTAGTACAACGCCCATTATAAATAGTTGCCGAACTGTTAATACTTCACAAGATTTGTATAGGAGGTTAGTAGGAAAAAGGAAAGGGCGGAAAGTAGACACTTTGAGAACCGCCCTCTGCGATCTCTCGATGGTTAGTAACACTGTTTTACCCGCTCCACCCCATGTTGTAATACAGTACGTTATAATCGATTGACATAAAGCAAAATAAACTTGTCTAACAATTTTTGTGTCAGCAATATAGCGTAGCCTTTTAAAAACAAATATTAACTTGCGAATTCTATTATTTAAAGCTAATATATGTTGTTTGAACGAGAGTGTTTCATCTATTATAACACCAAGGTATTTTGATTTATTTGCCATTTTAATGTTGGGACAAACACATTGGTTATCCGTGGGATTTGTGCAATTATGAGCATATAATGTCCAGATGCTAGTGGATGTTTGCTTGCGCATCGAAAACTTAATGTATTTTGTCTTTTCTGCATTTAGTGTTAGTGAATTATGTTGAAGCCATTTATTAACAACATTGAATCCGTGTTGCGCAAGCTTGTAGACATTTTTTTCTGAGTCAGCCGAAAATAAAAGGGCAGTGTCGTCAGCATAAGAAACAATTTGGCCGTGATTTAGATTTAGATTACAAAGATCGTTTATGTATATCAAAAAAAAGGGTAGGCCCTAAAATACTTCCTTGGGGAACTCCGAAGGACGTGTTTTTTTATCATCGCTGAGAACATTACCAATTCTTACACATTGGGTACGGTCTTCTAGATAGATCTTAAATAGTTTAAGCTGGGTGCCTCTGATACCTATGGCTTCAAGCTTGTGCAACAGAATAGGAATAGAAACCTTGTCAAAAGCTTTTGCGAGGTCCAAGAAGATTCCAACAGTGTGGTTACCTTTATCAAGTTCTTGTGCTAGATAGTTAGTCAGATGATGTACGTCATCGTCTGTTGCCATTTTAGGCCTAAATCCAAACTGCCGTTTAGATAAAATTAATTTATCCTCCAAGTATTTGTAAAGCCTTTTATTCATAATTGTTTCTAATATTTTAGACATAGAAGGCAGTAATAGGAAATAGGTCTATAATTTGTAACTTGATCTTTACTGCCTGATTTGTAAACAGGGACAACTACTGTTTTTTTTAGGCACTCGGGAAAAAGACATGTAGATAAACATTTTTGGAAAATATAAGGCAGCGGCGGTGTCAAAATGTGTCTGAACTGTTTAATAATTTTATTTGATATGTTATCCCAGCCAACTGCACAGTCGTCCTTTAAACTCATAATTATCGTTTCCACTTCAGTCTCGTCAGTGTCTAGCAACGCAAAGGATGATAGAATAGTGCTACACGTAAATGGTGTGCTTGTTAGATATTGTGATTGGCCCCGAACTTTTTCAGCCAGGCACTTTCCAACATTAACATAAAAACAATTTGCAATGTTGGCAGATGTTAACTGTGATGAGTGTGCTTGCAATAAACCTGAAGATGACTGATTTTGTTTAGAGCTATACGTTACACTTTTAATAAAATTCCATATTTTTTTACTATCAGTACCAGCCTTTTCTAGTGCAATTTTATCGTAGTTGCTTTTAACCTTTCTTATAAGATCATTACAAAAGTTACGGTACCGTTTATAGGACAGTTGCAAAATTAAGTTATCTGGATTTGATTTAGCTTTCATATGCAGTTTATCTCTATTTTTCATACAGCGAATGAGTCCTGTCGTGATCCATGGTTTTATGTTGTAGTTTTTGTTATTTCGCCGAGTTAAGACTGTGTTCTTTTGAATTGCATGTTGTACAATTTGATTAGGTACAACATACAAAACTGCGGATCAGCGGAATTGTAGCCTGGGTCAAAGTCGATATTACGTAAGTCTTCTTCAAGTTTATTGACATTTAAACTCGAAATGGTGCGAGTGACTACTTTAGGTAATTTACAATTTAAAATAAGCAGGGTAGCACTGTGATCGGTTATTGTTGAGTTAGTTACAAGGGCAAGAGCAGGGAAATTCGACTTGAGCATTATATGGTCCAAGCAGGAGCCACGTTGATGTGTAGGAAGCGTGTGAGCGGGAAGCAAACTATGGAAGGCGCATAGGTTAAGGTATTCCTCAGCGGATGCGTCAGCATTTTCTGGAAAAATATTGATATTAATATCTCCAATAAAATGGAATTTTTGAGAGATGACAGGTTCTGCATGGTGTCGTTTAGAGAGTCAGTGAAATTGTTTATATTTCTAAAAGAGGGGGGTCGATATAAGGCAAGTATCGCTAATTCGGACCCAATTTTAATTAACAATCTGTTAAAGTCTTGCATATCTGGTTCCTCGACAGACACATTGAGATGATTTCTTGCATAAACTATCACCCCATCGTTCTGATTGTAGTTTTCATTACTTTTATACATATTATATCCCGGAATTATTGGTATGTTATATTGTTTGGAAAGCCAACATTCGGTTAAGACAATAACGTCACAATTAATGTCTAGACGTTTTAACAAAATGCTAAAATTGTCGAAATTCTTAAAAATACTGCGAATATTTTGGGTTAGTACGGTAAGTGGACTAGTGTAGGAGGAGAGATATTGCTTACAGTGTTCAACTTCACAAATATGGGATTCAGATACAGAGAAATTATCTAGGTCATTGATTAAATTATTAATCATAACTACAAAAAGTTATAAGAAGGGCCAGAAAAATACGTGATTAACGGCGCTCTTAGGCGCCTCCATAATCAACTGAATTTATGTACCTCTTTTCAGCCATTATTTTCGCTGGACAGTCAGCAGCACTTGTCTTGTGATTGCTCGGCTTTTTGAAGTGCAAGCAAGTAGCGCATTTTGGTTCCTCAGCCTTCTTTGTGCATTATTTTATGGAGTGGCCCTGATCTCCACAGTGGCCACATGTATGGGTAGTCTCCCGACATGATTTCGCCGCATGTCCGTATTGCTGGCACTTATAACAGCGTGTGACTAGAGTAAAGTCTCTCACAGGGCATGACGACCAATTTATAAACACTCTGTCTTTAGATATCAGGGCTTTACGTATGTCTGCAGATACTTCAATAATATAATTACAGGTCTCAGCGTCCTTCTTACCTGACTTATGGTTTAACTTAATGGAGGTCAAAAAGGTTTCGAGGTTGCAATCCTGGAGGTTCTCGGCTAGGTTTTGGTGGAACAAACAAGTAAAAACTTCCATGTCTTGCATTGATGAGGGTACTCCGATAACTACTACTCTGGGCTTCCTTTTTGGGGGCTCGTCTACTGTAAGTCCTGAATTTGATAAGTGCATCGTTGTTTTCACCTTCTCAATATCGTCCTTCGTCTCAGTGCTGATAATGACACCGCCATTTTTCGTCGTACGTAGTCCTCTTACTTGAAGTTTCCTTTGCTCGGGGCGTATAATTTTTTGGACAAGTGTTTTTGTCTCCTCACTCGACTTCAGTTTGTCGTTAGGCTATATGGCCACAGAGCTTAAATTCATAGGCTGTATAAAACTATTCGTACCTTTTTTTACCATCTCAGCAAAGGAAGTTCCCGTAACTGGTTTCCTTGAAGCTCCGATTGACAACTTAAGGTCTTGTAGTTGCTGCGACAGATCAATTTGGTCTTCGAGTGTTTGGACGGTGGAGTGGGCCCGGACGGCTTTCATCTTAAGGGACTGGTACTGCACGGCCATCTGCGACGTGCCGTGACTAACTTTTCGGCATAAAGTACTGATACGCAGTTTTTGCTCCATGTTTAATTTGCCCTCTGAGATAAAAGAAATGCGGACTGAGTTAAGCCGTATGACCTCACTACTAGAAAAGTTTACTGAATCCAATGGAGAAATTTTAAGTATAATGCAGGAAAATATAGAGGAAGTTAAAACTCAGATCGCTGAAATTAAAATATCCAACGACAACACAATCACTTCACTCTATGATAATATTACCGAAATAAAGTCGCAAATTGGCGATATTAAATCGTCAACTACGAATATAACCTCGGAACAAAACACAATTAAAAACCAAGTCGCCCTGCTGGACAACAAAATCTCTCAGAGTGAAAACAAAAATAAACTATTGGAATCCAACATAGATCAAATAAAAATCACAAGGGCATCCACACCGACACCCGGGTCTGAGTCCCAACTACACTCGAATGAACAACGTATTCGAGAAGTTCAAGAGCGTAATGAAAGGGAAAAATCATAATCATAGCGGGCCTACCAGAATCACATTCACTGAAAGATTTCGAAAGATCCGCAAAGGGTGAAACGGATATCAGAAGTATCACTCTCTTGGTCAGTGAGGACATCGTAAAACCTACAAAAGTTATAGGCATAGGCAAATACAACTCAACAAAGAATCGAAGAGTCAAGGTTTGCTTTGACACAAAAGAACCTGCAAAACAACTCCTACGCAATAAAAACAAACTGCCTGAAAATCTCAAAATGTATTCAGACCAAACCCCCGCACAACAAAAATACCTACAACATTTGAAAGATGAATTAGCCCGTCGACTGGCGGATGGCGAAACCGACCTTACCATAAAATATGTAAACGGGACACCCAGCATCATAAATACCAATTCAAAAAAAAATATAAACTAGAATCCACTACAGATACAATTACCAGCACAAATACTTATCAAATACTAAAGGATTATACACATCTTCAAACTGGCAAATCTCGCTTAGCGTTCTTCTAATTAAATGCTCGGAGTATACGCAAGAAAGGAAAATTCGACGAACTCCAATGTATCATCAGATCAATACCCACTACAATACACGTAATCTTACTCACGGAAACATGGATTGCAAATGAATCGCAAGCCCTAGAACTACAGATACAACAATCGAACAGATAAAAAAGGCGGTGGTGTCTCTGCATATATTCACAACAATCTAAAACACTGCCTGTCCGAGTAAAATTACCAGGACGGAAATAACTATCTTTGGGTTCGCTTAGAAAAATATGCACTAGAAGTCGGAGTTATATACAATCCAGGTGATACCAATTTTAAGAACTTTCTTGAAACCTATTCCTCTCAACTGAAGCAAAGAAGCAGAGCAATAATTTTCGGAGATTTTAACGTCGACCTACTAACAAAAGATAGAACTACCAAACAATGCAAAGAGCTAATGAACGAAGCCGGACACAAAATACTAAATAAAATAGGGAAAAAATATTGTACACGAGACTCGGCCACACGGAAATCTACCATAGATCACGTTAGTACCAATTTAAAAAACGACCTTTTCCATATGGCAGTCATCGAGTCTTCTATCTCGGACCACAAACAGATATATGTTGAGCTAAAAAAAATAACACCTCCTGCAAAAACGTATTCCAAATACGAAGCCATCGACTACTTCAAATTGTGTGCCTCGCTTGAAAAAGTGGATCTTAATGTAACCAGTACGGAATATATAGACCTAGAAAATACCCTAAAAAGTCATATTAACGACTGCAAAGTAACTAAAACAAAAATACTAAACCTACCCCAAAATGATTGGATAAACAAAGACATAATTCATGGCATCAATCGAAAAAACTGCCTATGGACAGAATTAAAACAACAACCGGAAAATGAAACAATACAAAAATAATTTAAATCAATCAAGGACAACGTAACACAACTAATTCGAGACACGAAGGACAGCTACGACTACAATCAATTCACTCAATGTACCAAAAAGCCGAAAAAAATGTGGAACTTGGTAAATCACCTGGCCAACAATAAAATTAAGCAAAGCAGTAACCCCCCGAAGCTTATAGTAAGATCCAAACAAATAAGTGATTCAAGAGAGATCTGTGAATAATTCAACCGATACTTTTCCACCATAGGCTCCACCCTAGCCACTGATATACCCAAGCATTTTCATGATAACCTCACCCAAGCCCTTCCCCACTCCTTATTTACCTCCGAACTATCCACTCTTGAACCATGTACTAACGCCGAAATAATCGAAATAATTAATAATCTTGACTCTAACTCCAGTGCAGGCTTAGATGGTATTAACACCAAAACCATTAAGAGTATCAAACACCTTATTGTCAATAACCTAACCGCATGCTTCAACAAATCACTACTAAATGGCGAGTTCCCCAACACCCTAAAAATAGCAAAAGTAATTCCAATTTATAAATCAGGCTCTAAAACTGACCCCGGAACCTACAGACCAATCTCACTACTCCCTGTACTTTCCAAGGTCCTGGAAAAAGTTCTACATAAACGTATAGAAAAATACCTCAATGGTTTTAACTTCTTTTTCGATCGTCAGTACGGTTTCAGACCTAGAAGTAACACCCTTGTAGCTACCATAGACCTAGTCACCAAAATAAAAACAAATATAGATAAGAAAAATATGGTGGTGGGGGTATATATTGATTTAAAAAAAGCTTTTGACACAGTCAGTCACATATTACTAATAAAAAAATTAGAAAGCATCAACATCAAAGGTCCGGCACTGGAGATAATCCGATCATATCTAGCAAAAATATATCAAGTAGTCAAATTAGGAAACGATCAAAGTCAACAATTACCAATCCTATGTGGGGTTCCACAAGGGTCTTTATTGGCCCCTTTACTTTTCGCAATTTATAATAATAATATTCACGAGTTAGGCCTACACGGTCATGTTGCACTTTATGCGGATGATACATGTCTATTTTACTTCGGCTCCTCTATACAATGCTTAATTACAAAAGCTATTCTCCTGGTTCCAATATAATCTCTTAACAATTAATACCTTAAAAACCTGCTACGTCATTTTAAAAGCTAAAAACAAAAATATCCCACCCCATCAACCATTACAAATAAATAATGTACACCTGCAAAAGAGAAACTGCGAAAAGTATCTTGGCTTACGAATGGATAGCGCCCTGACATGGAAGGCACAGATTGAACACATCAAAACAAAATTGTCATCACTTGTTGGATCACTTCGACGCATCGTCCGGTGCATGCCGCGTCAGGTCCGCTACTCCATATATAACTCCCTTGTGAAACCACACCTGCTATACCTAATCGAAATCTGGGGCAATGCCACCAAAACTAGTCTAGCAGATCTTCAAATTATGCAAAATAAAATTCTAAAAATACTTTTTTATTATCAATTTTTAACACCTACTTACAAAATATATGAACAAACCAAACTAATGAACATAAAACAACTATATATTTATCATACTTGCATGCTTGTCCGAAAAATATTAAATAAATCTCTCCATACTAACTTAACGCTACTACGCTTTGGAATGGGCAACTAGCTTCATATTTCTGACTGACCGACTCCTTGACAATTCAAAAATGCTACAGGCATTTTTCAATGGTTTAATTGAAATAAATGATTTGAGTTTGAGTTTGAGTTTGAGTTAACCTTTGTACGGTTGAAACAACAAACACAGCGAAGTTCACGTGTTCATGCCGAGCGAGTTTTTTAGTTCTACCCAAGACAGGAACGAAGCTCGGCAAAACAATGTTTACCTATGCAGGTGCAGATATTTATAATAAGCTACCATCGACCATAAAAAATGTAAGTTCCTATATTGTATTCAAGTGCAACTGGCTCGTCATGTAGTCGAAAATTATCGCATTAGCGATAATTTTCGACTACATGACGAGCGACGATTGGAGTATTAACTCCAATAGACGCCAAGTACTAATGAATGCAATAGAGAAGTACCTGCATAAACAAATAAAAAAAATAAAAAACACACGACGAAAATCCTAATAATAAGCATCCTAATAATGTATTTCTCATGTAAGTGACTGTAGTCTTTTATGAGAATAAATTTTCTTTAAACATATTTATTATAAAATCTAACCTCCAATAAATTATACAGTTTTAGCACTCCGCCTCGGATATAATTTTTCTTTTGATGTTGTAATAGATTTTTTATTTTATTAAAACATATTTACAGACATTGTATTGATGCCGTTGTTGGGAAGAAGGTTGACGATAAATAATAATCAAAGACTTACAGCGTATTTATATTGTTACCAGTCCAGCGAAACGTACGGAAAAAAGAACAATTTTTTTTTTGTATTTTTTTGTATGGCATCTCGTAATTGACCTTGAGAGGTCGTGACTACTTAACCGGACTATCCTGTGGCTGCCTTAAGCGGACTCAAAGCCTCCAGCCAGGGGCGTAAAACTACTTACATTACTAAGCTAACGCTCGCTAAGGGCACCCCCTGTGGGGTACGGACCTCGGGTTAGGGCGTCGCTGACGGGAGGACAGCAAGATGGGACAGGCTGGATCTGGATTATATTATTATTATCTGGGGAATTTAAAGCTACAGGCTCAGCTACGGCGCGGGCTGGCACTTCGTCGAGCAAGGGTCGGGGGGGACAGTTACGTCGGGATATTTGCGAGGAACCTCGGCGGCGAGGTCGGAATGTCGGTCTGTGTTTGTGCACTGTACTGGTAGCCCTACTGCTCTCCTGAATGAGAGTTCAGGAGAGCAGTAGGGCGGACATGACTAATGGAGGAGGGAATATAGCTAGCGGCCTTGACAACCAGAGGGTTGCGGTGATTCGCGGCGGTGTCGAAGAAACGCTTTGAAATGCGTTTCATGAACTGGCGGATAGTGGGAATCTTGAGGTCAACGTGAAGGATCTCGTTGCGACCGTACCAGGGGGAGCCTGTAATCCTACGGAGGAACTTGTTCTGGAGGGTCTGCATTCTATTGAAGCGATGGGGCTTGGCGTGTGCAAAGACTGCACTGGCATATGTCATGATAGGGCGGATGCACGCTGTGTAGATACGCATTTTGCACTTTAGTGACAATTTGCTACGTGCATTTAGGACAAAGTGAAGTCTACCTAGAGCGAAGGCGGCGCGCGAACGAGCCGCCTTAATGTGCTCTGAAAAAGAGAGGTGCTCATCGAGCACTAAACCCAGATATTTGGCTCGCTTCTCCCAAGGGATCGGCTTGCCGAACATGGTGATCGGTCGAGGGAGAACAAAAATGAAGTTACACGATCTTTTATAACATTTCTAATGACAGTTGTCTACCCTTACTACCTATCTGACATGAATATTGCCACATATAAAATTAACTGAACTATTATTAAAAAAAGTAATACCTACTGCTCTATTTAAAACTTTATCAATTCCTTCACAACAATATTAATAAGTAAATTAATCTCATGGTATATTCTTAACAACATCATTTAATGGAGCTTAAAAGTCAATCATTTAGTATATAACAAATCAGTTTAATGGCAACCTCAATTCAATTGGTCTGTGTGAACTTAAAGAAACTTCTACATAATTATAATTGTTATAGGTACTAAGATCTACTACTAGTATAATACGATAACATTCGGCCGTCCTGACTAAAGCCGTGTCCCACGGCGATCTTGTTTACTTGCGTCAGCTGGTGTCGAAGAAGTCATCACGGAGGAAGAAGAAACGCCGCCTGTCGCGCTGGTGGACCACGAAGTAGCCCTTGGCGTTGCTCTGTCGTTCTGCGCAACAGCCGGTAGAGTCTTGCCCGTCTGTAACGTGAATTAAGTCTACAAACCAACGAGTCCATGTAAACAGATTGCACATTCCTACCTAAGTCATTATTATGTATAAGCATTGCACGCAGCAGCTAAATGAATATCATACCTATAGCTAGTTATATGGATTTCGTAGATAGGTAATTGGATAACAGGTAAATGGATAGCACATAGTTTAATATTTAGATAGCACATAGCGCAGTAAATAGGTAGCACATAGTTTAATATTTAGATAGTACAAAGCTCAGAAAATAGGTAGCACATAGTTAATTCGATTTAAACGGGGATAGTGATCTGTATGGAGTATAATTGTAAGTATGTAGGTACCTATTATTTTACACTCGCATTGTTAAAAGTGCAAGATGTTAGTATAATCTAATATCGACTTGGGTAAATGCGGATATAACAACATTCTAAGTAGGTAGTCCAATCACTAAATATAAATGAAAGTAGGTATATTTTTCTATTATCAACATGTTTGTATACATAGAGGGTAAATGATACGCTGCCGTCTTTTATAGGTATCACATAATAGTACGTACACAAACCTAATACATATCAAATTAAATAATAACCAACATACGTAACTTTTTAATAAATCAATTAAATCATCCCTATCGATGTCATGACTCTCACTATCTGTAGTTATGATCATCTGTTAATACTGCCTTGTATGGACGCAACGTATCGCCAGCCACAACCGCACTAAATTTTCGGTACCCCTCATGCCTTTAATTGAAGAAATAGTAAGTATGGTGATTTTGTATGGTCCTGAGTATCTGTTTCATAACTTTTTGCTTACCCCTTCAGCTTGCTAAGTGACACCTTTCCATAAGACTAATTCGCATATGTTATATTTAGTCATTTTTTTGCGCGTACTGTCAAACTTTTTTCATTCTAGCCATATTTATGTCGATGTTTACTTTAGCCTGCCTACGTCTAGATAATAGAAGTTGTTTCTGTTCTTCATTGTTTATCTGCGGTGAAGATTGTGGAACTGGCAAAAGATTATTCTGATGTGTAAATAATAAACTAAATGGTGCCACTTTTGTCACAGTGTATCTGTATTGTATTATTAATGCCTCAAACGACATTTATCAATTTTGAATCCCAGCTACATTCCTCTATGACGGATGTACTTACCCGTCTAAAATTGTTCTATTCACATGTTTAATCTGACCATTTGAACGAGGTACAGCTACGGAATTCAAAACATGTTTAATTTGGTAAGTGGCAACAAAAGTTTAGAAATAACGACTCGTAAGAGCCTTCCCCCTGTCAGTTATTATTCTACTGGGTTTACCAAAAACCGAAATTATATCAGTCAGTTCTTTAACTGTGTCTGTTGAACGTACAGTTTTTACAGAACGAGCAAAAATAAATTTAGTAAAGGAGTCTATAATCATTAAAATATAGTTGTTTCGACGCCTACTGGATTTCGACTTAGTGCAACCGCATGTCGCATTTTATCACCAGCACCCTAATTGCGTAACATATTTTCGTAAACGATTACGACTAATCTGTTTGATTTTGACAGTTCAACAACATTCATTCCGTCATTTACATTGTTGAGCAGAATTTTTTATCGAACTTATGAAGCAATGGATTAGCAATCTGTTTCAAAACGATTCAGATTCCGATTGATTGTTTATTACGCAATTAGGTACAGGCCTATAATCTATCTCTAATTTAAAGTCCTGAATAGTTAACCACCATCGTGCAATGCGTGGTATAAAGTTCTTTTTTTGTTAAAGTAGTACGAATGGCTGCGCAGTCTGTGACGACTTTTACCGGTATACCTACAACATAGATGCGAAATATTTTTAGTGACTCCACCACAGCGAGTGTTTCTAACTCGTAGCTGTGGTAGAATTGATCCTCATTACTGGTGAATCTACTGAAATACGCTACAGGTTTTAGTGTATTATCAGATTGAAAGTGCATTAAAATGCCACCTATTCCTATTTTACTTGCATCCGTGTGCAACTCAGTTATCGCGTTACGATTATAAATCGCGAGTACAGGTCTTTCGGTTAATAATCTTTTAAGAGCAATACAAGTTATATTTTGTTCATCGCCCCAACACCAGGGAGCATCTTTTTTGTTAATTCGGTTAGTGGGCGAGCTATGGATGCAAAATCTCTAATAAACTTTCGAAATATGATGCTTAACCTATGAATTGGCATTTCGTGAACATTGCTCGAAGTTTTAAATCTCAGTACACAATCAATTTTATGTTGACCTATAATCATGTCAATATCACACATACAAGGGTATGTTACTTATTTTTTTTTTTTTTTTTACTTCTGCAAAACAGGGTATCCGTAATTTATCAATTTCTACCGTGAATTGTTCCCATGGAATTTATACAACTACCCTCAAACCCCCTCAGAACTATCGTAGATGGCACTAACGAGAGATTTAATCTTTTTACCACGTTCACTCGTAAAATATTTACTTTACTACCGGTGTCTATGTATGCTCTTATACAACAGTTATCAAGGAAAACATGTTTTTTAAAACAGTCATTAGAAGCACTAATGTACTCAAAAGTGTACATCACCTTAGATTCCGTGCTCCAACAGGTTGCGGCTTCGTGGCTCCGGCAGTCCTTTATCTCGTGGGCAGGTCTCCGGCAGGCGTAGCACAGTTTCACCGACTGCTGCGCCGATCCTCGACGCCACGTGGTTGACGTAGTCTTGGCAGGATGGCTAGCTTTTTTGGTCTTCGCAGCGCCGCTGTCCAGCCGCTTGTAATTTTCCAACGAAGATAAATACACTTAGTACAGTTCTTCAGCAGTATCACATCTGAAAGCTTTTGCATATGGTCTAAGTTCAACTGCAAGACCCCTGATTACACACAAAAATTTCGACTGGAAGACCCCTGGACAACTGGAAGACCCCTGATTACACACAGAAATTGTCGCTTCTTCATCCAGTTTGAATTTCTTTGACAACGATAGTTTATCATGGAAATATGCGGTCATAGTTTCGTCATCACTTTTCTTACGTGCGAAAATCAATTCTAATTCATCAACGAAATCCATGGCCATAGGGAAAGCTCGTTCAAGTGCATATTTCCATTCATCTCAAGAAAGATCGTAATTATCTAAATTTTCATACCATTCCCTTGCAGAGCCACGTAACCTCATGTGCATAATATAGGACTTATCAGCGTCACTCCAGTCGTAAATATGACTCAATTGATAAATTTTATTAAGAGTCCGTGCACAAAATTCACTCTCTAAAGTTTAGGCAAATTCATTGCTATGTTTGTGTGCAACATTTACGCACACACGCCAAAAAATCGAGCATAGTGAACGCTTAAACAGTTTTGATCCTATAGATGAAATAATATTTTTAAGTAACGTAGGTACGGATAATAAAAATCTGGAATGTTGGTGTATATTCGTTTGGTATATTTATCACAATCAACATAAACATAGCACAATTTGGTATTAGATGGATTAAGGTACATTTAAACATTCAATTTGAGGTAAGCGTTTCCCATAAATACGTGTAGTATGCATAAACTTAGACAGTTCAAACAAATTGAAAAAATCTTATTGTCTATGAAATCTGTAAAATAATAAAAAAACAATAAAATATGAGAGACTTGGATAAGAATAAAATATAAAGTTAAGGAAAATACAAAAAAATAATTAAAATGTTTCTCTCAGTGGCATTGAGCAAGTTTTTCTTGGATCGACTATTTCGGGTAAAAGGCATGTATTGTAGAAATCTACAAGCCTTTTTTCCATCTTAGTCTTCCAAAAACTATCGTCCCTATATATTTGATTTACTTTTAGCGGCTGCCCAGGCCCTGTCCATACAGCAAAAAGGCACAAATTTTTCTTTGAGATGTGGAGTTGAGTCATGATTTTTATTTATTATTATTTCGTTGTTTTGGATTTTCCATAACTTATTTTTTTTTGGCTTTAATAGCGTCATCAGGAGACATTCCAAAAGCTGAGGTGGGGCGTTTTAATTCAATTATGCCATTTTCGAACAATGCATCTGGAGTTGCACCCAGGAAAAAGTGCTCATCGTCGATAAACAGACCGCATTGTTCAAAAACAAGGGTTTCTTGTTTTTCCAGCTGAGCCAATGCGTTTCGTTCGTTAGATTTGCCATGTTGAATGGCTGCGACGTGGTCAATTGAATATTTATATAGTAATTTTTTTACCAGACCTGCAGAACTAATATTGTTCCTTCGCTTGCAGACTTTGCTAAAATTTGAGGCCATCAAAAGGCACCTTCGTAGCTCCAGCCACAAGGCGCTTTCCGCCTGTAATATGGTCTCCCGTTCAATGTCGTGCCTTTGCTCTATCTGGGATTTGAGGTTTTGCAGAAACAACGACTTGGTCGTTAAATACCGTTCTTCTGACATGTCCGGCCTTTGGCACGAATCGCCGTAATCAATGTTGTTATTGTTGAATATCAGTCTGCGTCTCGGTTTGTTTTTATTTTATTACTTTGGTTCGTCCGGCATTTTAGCGCTTAAAATTTTTTGGTTACTGTTGATGGACTGCTGTTAAAAAATGTTTTATAAAATCGGCTTATAGGTTTCCCAGTATTAAAAACAACAACTGCTGCATAACACCTCAAGGCATAAAGAAAAGTCGAAAAGTTAGTTTTTAGTCCAAATTTCAACAACAAAAACAGAAATAATGTCAGAAACACCATAGACCGCTAGCTCGCTCGGAGACGCGTCTTTTGACAGGCTGCGCGTACGCCTAGCCAATGAAGAACTTCAATAATTTTTTTTTTTCGTTCAGACACTTGTAAAATTTTCAACATATTTTTCTTCGCGAAAGAAAATTGAATTTGTATGTCTTTATTTTTGATCAAAATCTACGTTGGTCTTCATTTAGAAAGATACTCACCTGCCTTACCGGTATTCTGGTGCGCGTTCCGTGAGCTCGAGTTCCGTTTGGTAGCACTAATTACGGTTTACTCATTTTTTTTTCAGTCGATAAGTTAGTTTTTTGTCAAAATTTCAACAACAAAAACAGGAATAATTTCAGAAACACCATAGACCGCTAGCTCGCTCGGAGACGCGTCTTTTGACAGGCTGCGCGTACGCCTAGCCAATGAAGAACTTCAATAATATATTTTTTTCGTTCAGACACAAGTAAAATTTTCAACATATTTTTCTTCGCGAAAGAAAATTGAATTTGTATGTCTTTATTTTTTATCAAAATCTACGTTGGTCTTCATTTAGAAAGATACTCACCTGCCTTACCGGTATTCTGGTGCGCATTCCGTGAGCTCGAGTTCCGTTTGGTAGCAGTAATTACGATTTCACTTATACACTTGGGAGCAAATAAATCGAGCCACTACCTTTTTTCACGTAAAATGGTAAATATTTTTGGGAATATGGAACGTATCAATTTAATTTAAGTTAATAACCTTAACAATGAGGGTAAATTATTGAATAATAACCTTATTGAATGATAAATTACTGGCTCTGCAAGAAAAATGGTAATTTTGATAGAAAATTTAGTAGGGCTAAAACAGTCCATAAAAACAATAAAAAACAAAATTATTGCAAAAAAAATATTCTTAATAACTGGTATTACCCCCCCGTGCCCTGATGCATTCTTGTAGCCTATTAGTCATCGATCTGATCAGAGTTACGATGACATATTGTGGTATGTTCTCCCACTCTTCAAGCACAGCGACTTTAAGCTCGGGAATGGATGAAACAGCGGGAACCCTGGCTCGGACTCTCCGTTTTAGCTCGTCCCATAGGTGTTCGATCGGGTTCAAATCGGGACTTCGTGCTGGCCATACCATTTGTTGAATCCCGATCGCAGACAAGTATTCCGTAACGATCTGCGCGGTATGAGGTCTCGCATTGTCATGCATAAACAAGAAATTTTCTCCGACAAAACCAGCATACGGCATTACGTGGTCTTCAAGAATGTCAGTTATGTATCGGTCAGCTGTTAATCCACGTCTACCACTGCCATCGTTGGCGGGGTCGACGAAGACAAGTTCCGTTTTTCCGTCTAGAGAAATTCCTCCCCACACCATACAAGAACCACCACCAAAACTCACAGTTTCTCGAATGCAACATTGGGCAAATCTTTCACCAGGACGTCTATACACTCGGTTTCTCCCGTCATTGCTAAAAAGACAGATTCTTGACTCGTCAGAAAACAAAACTGACCTCCAGTCTTCTAACGTCCAATTAATGTGTTCTCGAGCAAAATCCCAGCGAGATCGGCGATGAGCTACAGTCAATTTTGGGCCAGTTGCTGGTTTGTGTGATGTTAAATTTCGTTCCTTTAGTCTTCGTCTCACTGTCCACCTACTGATTGCGACACCTCGAACGTCACGTAACGCTTGCTGTAGCTGAACAGAATAAGTCCACGGTCGCGCATCGAATTGGTTGCAATAAAGCGGTCGTCACGTTCTGTTGTTGCCCGTGGTCGGCCAGTTCCAGGTCGCCGAACAAAAGCACCAGTCTCCAGATACCTGCTGTATACCCGCTGTACCTTTGAACGACTCAAATGAAGTCTGCGTGCCACTTCACGTTGTCCGTGTCCAACCTCAAGTAAAGCTACAACTTGGGCAGCTTCCGTCGGTGTAGTATCCATTTTATCAGGTTTTTTGGATTACACAGACACAGATAAAGACAACAATAACAAGTAATATGGGTATGATTAACAAAAACCTCAAATTTAATCTTTTCTTAACAGAGTACAATAAAAATGTCATAAGCAAATTAAATGCGATAATTTTATTCTACCCTTTAAACTTTAATTAAAATGAAATTTTGACAACTAACTACCCTCATTGTAAAGGTTATTAAATACCCTTTTAGGCGATATATGTTTCGAATCGATGCGTTCCATAATACCAAAAATAATAACCATAATGCGTCAAAAAGGAAGTGGCTCGATTTATTTGCTCCCAAGTGTATTTTTATCCAGTACAAAAGTTAGTTTTATGTCCAAATTTCAACAACAAAAACAGGAATAATTTCAGAAACACCATGGATCGCTAGCTCGCTCGGATACGCGTCTTTTGACAGGCTGCGCGTACGCCTAGCCAATGAAGAACTTCAAAAATATATTTTTTTCGTTCAGACACTTGTAAAATTTTCAACATATTTTTCTTCGCGAAAGACAAATTGAATTTGTATGTCTTTATTTTTCATCAAAATCTACGTTGGTCTTCATTTAGAAAGATACTCACCTGCCTTACCGGTATTCTGGTGCGCGTTCCGTGAGCTGGAGTTCCGTTTGGTAGCAGTAATTACGATTTCACTAATTTTTTTTTTTCAGTCGAAAAGTTAGTTTTTTGTCCAAATTTCAACAACAAAAACAGAAATAATTTCAGAAACACCATGGATCGCTAGCTCGCTCGGAGACGCGTCTTTTGATAGGCTGCGCGTACGCCTAGCCATTGTAGAACTTCAAAAACATATTTTTTTTCGTTCAGACACTTGTAAAATTTTCAACATATTTTTCTTCGCGAAAGAAAATTGAATTTGTATGTCTTTATTTTTTATCAAAATCTACGTTGGTCTTCATTTAGAAAGATATTCACCTGCCTTACCGGTATTCTGGTGCGCGTTCCGTGAGCTCGAGTTCCGTTTGGTAGCAGTAATTACGATTTCACTCATATTTTGATCCAGTACAATAGTTAGTTTTTGTCCAAATTTCAACAACAAAAACAGGAATAATTTCAGAAACACCATGGATCGCTAGCTCGCTCGGACACGCGTCTTTTGACAGGCTGCGCGTATGCCTAGCCATTGTAGAACTTCAAAAACAATTTTTTTTCGTTCAGACACTTGTAAAATTTTCAACAATTTTTTCTTCGCGAAAGAAAATTGAATTTGTATGTCTTTATTTTTGATCAAAATCTACGTTGGTCTTCATTTAGAAAGATACTCACCTGCCTTACCGGTATTCTGGTGCGCGTTCCGTGAGCTGGAGTTCCGTTTGGTAGCAGTAATTACGATTTCACAAATTTTTTTTTTTCAGTCGAAAAGTTAGTTTTTTGTCCAAATTTCAACAACAAAAACAGAAATAATTTCAGAAACATCATGGATCGCTAGCTCGCTCGGAGACGCGTCTTTTGACAGGCTGCACGTACGCCTAGCCAATGAAGAACTTCAAAAATATATTTTTTTCGTTCAGACACTTGTAAAATTTTCAACATATTTTTCTTCGCGAAAGACAAATTGAATTTGTATGTCTTTATTTTTCATCAAAATCTAAGTTGGTCTTCATTTAGAAAGATACTCACCTGCCTTACCAGTATTCTGGTGCGCGTTCCGTGAGCTCGAGTTCCGTTTGGTAGCACTAATTACGGTTTACTCATTTTTTTTCAGTCGATAAGTTAGTTTTTTGTCAAAATTTCAACAACAAAAACAGAAATAATTTCAGAAACACCATGGATCGCTAGCTCGCTCGGAGACGCGTCTTTTGACAGGCTGCGCGTACGCCTAGCCAATGAAGAACTTCAAAAATATATTTTTTTCGTTCAGACACTTGTAAAATTTTCAACATATTTTTCTTCGCGAAAGACAAATTGAATTTGTATGTCTTTATTTTTCATCAAAATCTAAGTTGGCCTTCATTTAGAAAGATACTCACCTGCCTTACCAGTATTCTGGTGCGCGTTCCGTGAGCTGGAGTTCCGTTTGGTAGCAGTAATTACGATTTCACTAATTTTTTTTTTTCAGTCGAAAAGTTAGTTTTTTGTCCAAATTTCAACAACAAAAACAGAAATAATTTCAGAAACACCATGGATCGCTAGCTCGCTCGGAGACGCGTCTTTTGATAGGCTGCGCGTACGCCTAGCCATTGTAGAACTTCAAAAACATATTTTTTTTCGTTCAGACACTTGTAAAATTTTCAACATATTTTTCTTCGCGAAAGAAAATTGAATTTGTATGTCTTTATTTTTTATCAAAATCTACGTTGGTCTTCATTTAGAAAGATATTCACCTGCCTTACCGGTATTCTGGTGCGCGTTCCGTGAGCTCGAGTTCCGTTTGGTAGCAGTAATTACGATTTCACTCATATTTTGATCCAGTACAATAGTTAGTTTTTGTCCAAATTTCAACAACAAAAACAGGAATAATTTCAGAAACACCATGGATCGCTAGCTCGCTCGGACACGCGTCTTTTGACAGGCTGCGCGTATGCCTAGCCATTGTAGAACTTCAAAAACAATTTTTTTTCGTTCAGACACTTGTAAAATTTTCAACAATTTTTTCTTCGCGAAAGAAAATTGAATTTGTATGTCTTTATTTTTGATCAAAATCTACGTTGGTCTTCATTTAGAAAGATACTCACCTGCCTTACCGGTATTCTGGTGCGCGTTCCGTGAGCTGGAGTTCCGTTTGGTAGCAGTAATTACGATTTCACAAATTTTTTTTTTTCAGTCGAAAAGTTAGTTTTTTGTCCAAATTTCAACAACAAAAACAGAAATAATTTCAGAAACATCATGGATCGCTAGCTCGCTCGGAGACGCGTCTTTTGACAGGCTGCACGTACGCCTAGCCAATGAAGAACTTCAAAAATATATTTTTTTCGTTCAGACACTTGTAAAATTTTCAACATATTTTTCTTCGCGAAAGACAAATTGAATTTGTATGTCTTTATTTTTCATCAAAATCTAAGTTGGTCTTCATTTAGAAAGATACTCACCTGCCTTACCAGTATTCTGGTGCGCGTTCCGTGAGCTCGAGTTCCGTTTGGTAGCACTAATTACGGTTTA
The DNA here is from genome assembly GCA_963555695.1 of Dasypolia templi. NCBI lineage: Eukaryota > Metazoa > Arthropoda > Insecta > Lepidoptera > Noctuidae > Dasypolia > Dasypolia templi. The sequence goes on along the minus strand of OY743137.1, from coordinate 741,932 downwards.
CTCATTTTTTTTCAGTCGATAAGTTAGTTTTTTGTCAAAATTTCAACAACAAAAACAGAAATAATTTCAGAAACACCATGGATCGCTAGCTCGCTCGGAGACGCGTCTTTTGACAGGCTGCGCGTACGCCTAGCCAATGAAGAACTTCAAAAATATATTTTTTTCGTTCAGACACTTGTAAAATTTTCAACATATTTTTCTTCGCGAAAGACAAATTGAATTTGTATGTCTTTATTTTTCATCAAAATCTAAGTTGGCCTTCATTTAGAAAGATACTCACCTGCCTTACCAGTATTCTGGTGCGCGTTCCGTGAGCTCGAGTTCCGTTTGGTAGCACTAATTACGGTTTACTCATTTTTTTTCAGTCGATAAGTTAGTTTTTTGTCAAAATTTCAACAACAAAAACAGAAATAATTTCAGAAACACCATGGATCGCTAGCTCGCTCGGAGACGCGTCTTTTGACAGGCTGCGCGTACGCCTAGCCAATGAAGAACTTAAAAAATATATTTTTTTCGTTCAGACACTTGTAAAATTTTCAACATATTTTTCTTCGCGAAAGACAAATTCAATTTGTATGTCTTTATTTTTCATCAAAATCTACGTTGGTCTTCATTTAGAAAGATACTCATCTGCCTTACCAGTATTCTGGTGCGCGTTCCGTGAGCTCGAGTTCCGTTTGGTAGCAGTAATTACGATTTCACAAATTTTTTTTTTCAGTCGAAAAGTTAGTTTTTTTTCCAAATTTCAACAACAAAAACAGAAATAATTTCAGAAACACCATGGATCGCTAGCTCGCTCGGAGACGCGTCTTTTGACAGGCTGCGCGTACGCCTAGCCAATGAAGAACTTCAAAAATATATTTTTTTCGTTCAGACACTTGTAAAATTTTCAACATATTTTTCTTCGCGAAAGACAAATTGAATTTGTATGTCTTTATTTTTCATCAAAATCTACGTTGGTCTTCATTAAGAAAGATACTCACCTGCCTTACCGGTATTCTGGTGCGCGTTCCGTGAGCTGGAGTTCCGTTTGGTAGCAGTAATTACGATTTCACTAATTTTTTTTTTTCAGTCGAAAAGTTAGTTTTTTGTCCAAATTTCAACAACAAAAACAGAAATAATTTCAGAAACACCATGGATCGCTAGCTCGCTCGGAGACGCGTCTTTTGATAGGCTGCGCGTACGCCTAGCCATTGTAGAACTTCAAAAACATATTTTTTTTCGTTCAGACACTTGTAAAATTTTCAACATATTTTTCTTCGCGAAAGAAAATTGAATTTGTATGTCTTTATTTTTTATCAAAATCTACGTTGGTCTTCATTTAGAAAGATACTCACCTGCCTTACCGGTATTCTGGTGCGCGTTCCGTGAGCTCGAGTTCCGTTTGGTAGCAGTAATTACGATTTCACTCATATTTTGATCCAGTACAATAGTTAGTTTTTTGTCCAAATTTCAACAACAAAAACAGGAATAATTTCAGAAACACCATGGATCGCTAGCTCGCTCGGACACGCGTCTTTTGACAGGCTGCGCGTACGCCTAGCCATTGTAGAACTTCAAAAACAATTTTTTTTCGTTCAGACACTTGTAAAATTTTCAACAATTTTTTCTTCGCGAAAGAAAATTGAATTTGTATGTCTTTATTTTTGATCAAAATCTACGTTGGTCTTCATTTAGAAAGATACTCACCTGCCTTACCGGTATTCTGGTGCGCGTTCCGTGAGCTGGAGTTCCGTTTGGTAGCAGTAATTACGATTTCACAAATTTTTTTTTTTCAGTCGAAAAGTTAGTTTTTTGTCCAAATTTCAACAACAAAAACAGAAATAATTTCAGAAACATCATGGATCGCTAGCTCGCTCGGAGACGCGTCTTTTGACAGGCTGCACGTACGCCTAGCCAATGAAGAACTTCAAAAATATATTTTTTTCGTTCAGACACTTGTAAAATTTTCAACATATTTTTCTTCGCGAAAGACAAATTGAATTTGTATGTCTTTATTTTTCATCAAAATCTAAGTTGGTCTTCATTTAGAAAGATACTCACCTGCCTTACCAGTATTCTGGTGCGCGTTCCGTGAGCTCGAGTTCCGTTTGGTAGCACTAATTACGGTTTACTCATTTTTTTTCAGTCGATAAGTTAGTTTTTTGTCAAAATTTCAACAACAAAAACAGAAATAATTTCAGAAACACCATGGATCGCTAGCTCGCTCGGAGACGCGTCTTTTGACAGGGTGCGCGTACGCCTAGCCAATGAAGAACTTCAAAAATATATTTTTTTCGTTCAGACACTTGTAAAATTTTCAACATATTTTTCTTCGCGAAAGACAAATTGAATTTGTATGTCTTTATTTTTCATCAAAATCTAAGTTGGCCTTCATTTAGAAAGATACTCACCTGCCTTACCAGTATTCTGGTGCGCGTTCCGTGAGCTCGAGTTCCGTTTGGTAGCACTAATTACGGTTTACTCATTTTTTTTCAGTCGATAAGTTAGTTTTTTGTCAAAATTTCAACAACAAAAACAGAAATAATTTCAGAAACACCATGGATCGCTAGCTCGCTCGGAGACGCGTCTTTTGACAGGCTGCGCGTACGCCTAGCCAATGAAGAACTTAAAAAATATATTTATTTCGTTCAGACACTTGTAAAATTTTCAACATATTTTTCTTCGCGAAAGACAAATTCAATTTGTATGTCTTTATTTTTCATCAAAATCTACGTTGGTCTTCATTTAGAAAGATACTCATCTGCCTTACCAGTATTCTGGTGCGCGTTCCGTGAGCTCGAGTTCCGTTTGGTAGCAGTAATTACGATTTCACAAATTTTTTTTTTCAGTCGAAAAGTTAGTTTTTTTTCCAAATTTCAACAACAAAAACAGAAATAATTTCAGAAACACCATGGATCGCTAGCTCGCTCGGAGACGCGTCTTTTGACAGGCTGCGCGTACGCCTAGCCAATGAAGAACTTCAAAAATATATTTTTTTCGTTCAGACACTTGTAAAATTTTCAACATATTTTTCTTCGCGAAAGACAAATTGAATTTGTATGTCTTTATTTTTCATCAAAATCTACGTTGGTCTTCATTAAGAAAGATACTCACCTGCCTTACCGGTATTCTGGTGCGCGTTCCGTGAGCTGGAGTTCCGTTTGGTAGCAGTAATTACGATTTCACAAATTTTTTTTTTTCAGTCGAAAAGTTAGTTTTTTGTCCAAATTTCAACAACAAAAACAGAAATAATTTCAGAAACACCATGGATCGCTAGCTCGCTCGGAGACGCGTCTTTTGATAGGCTGCGCGTACGCCTAGCCATTGTAGAACTTCAAAAACATATTTTTTTTCGTTCAGACACTTGTAAAATTTTCAACATATTTTTCTTCGCGAAAGAAAATTGAATTTGTATGTCTTTATTTTTTATCAAAATCTACGTTGGTCTTCATTTAGAAAGATACTCACCTGCCTTACCGGTATTCTGGTGCGCGTTCCGTGAGCTCGAGTTCCGTTTGGTAGCAGTAATTACGATTTCACTCATATTTTGATCCAGTACAATAGTTAGTTTTTTGTCCAAATTTCAACAACAAAAACAGGAATAATTTCAGAAACACCATGGATCGCTAGCTCGCTCGGACACGCGTCTTTTGACAGGCTGCGCGTACGCCTAGCCATTGTAGAACTTCAAAAACAATTTTTTTTCGTTCAGACACTTGTAAAATTTTCAACAATTTTTTCTTCGCGAAAGAAAATTGAATTTGTATGTCTTTATTTTTGATCAAAATCTACGTTGGTCTTCATTTAGAAAGATACTCACCTGCCTTACCGGTATTCTGGTGCGCGTTCCGTGAGCTGGAGTTCCGTTTGGTAGCAGTAATTACGATTTCACAATTTTTTTTTTTTCAGTCGAAAAGTTAATTTTTTGTCCAAATTTCAACAACAAAAACAGTAATAATTTCAGAAACACCATGGATCGCTAGCTCGCTCGGAGACGCGTCTTTTGACAGGCTGCGCGTACGCCTAGCCAATGAAGAACTTCAAAAATAATTTTTTTTCGTTCAGACACTTGTAAAATTTTCAACATATTTTTCTTCGCGAAAGACAAATTCAATTTGTGTCTTTATTTTTCATCAAAATCTACGTTGGTCTTCATTTAGAAAGATACTCATCTGCCTTACCAGTATTCTGGTGCGCGTTCCGTGAGCTCGAGTTCCGTTTGGTAGCAGTAATTACGATTTCACAAATTTTTTTTTTCAGTCGAAAAGTTAGTTTTTTGTCCAAATTTCAACAACAAAAACAGAAATAATTTCAGAAACACCATGGATCGCTAGCTCGCTCGGAGACGCGTCTTTTGACAGGCTGCGCGTACGCCTAGCCAATGAAGAACTTCAAAAATATATTTTTTTCGTTCAGACACTTGTAAAATTTTCAACATATTTTTCTTCGCGAAAGACAAATTGAATTTGTATGTCTTTATTTTTCATCAAAATCTAAGTTGGTCTTCATTTAGAAAGATACTCACCTGCCTTACCAGTATTCTGGTGCGCGTTCCGTGAGCTCGAGTTCCGTTTGGTAGCACTAATTACGGTTTACTCATTTTTTTTCAGTCGATAAGTTAGTTTTTTGTCAAAATTTCAACAACAAAAACAGAAATAATTTCAGAAACACCATGGATCGCTAGCTCGCTCGGAGACGCGTCTTTTGACAGGCTGCGCGTACGCCTAGCCAATGAAGAACTTCAAAAATATATTTTTTTCGTTCAGACACTTGTAAAATTTTCAACATATTTTTCTTCGCGAAAGACAAATTGAATTTGTATGTCTTTATTTTTCATCAAAATCTAAGTTGGTCTTCATTTAGAAAGATACTCACCTGCCTTACCAGTATTCTGGTGCGCGTTCCGTGAGCTCGAGTTCCGTTTGGTAGCACTAATTACGGTTTACTCATTTTTTTTCAGTCGATAAGTTAGTTTTTTGTCAAAATTTCAACAACAAAAACAGAAATAATTTCAGAAACACCATGGATCGCTAGCTCGCTCGGAGACGCGTCTTTTGACAGGCTGCGCGTACGCCTAGCCAATGAAGAACTTAAAAAATATATTTTTTTCGTTCAGACACTTGTAAAATTTTCAACATATTTTTCTTCGCGAAAGACAAATTGAATTTGTATTTCTTTATTTTTCATCAAAATCTAAGTTGGTCTTCATTTAGAAAGATACTCACCTGCCTTACCAGTATTCTGGTGCGCGTTCCGTGAGCTCGAGTTCCGTTTGGTAGCACTAATTACGGTTTACTCATTTTTTTTCAGTCGATAAGTTAGTTTTTTGTCAAAATTTCAACAACAAAAACAGAAATAATTTCAGAAACACCATGGATCGCTAGCTCGCTCGGAGACGCGTCTTTTGACAGGCTGCGCGTACGCCTAGCCAATGAAGAACTTCAAAAATATATTTTTTTCGTTCAGACACTTGTAAAATTTTCAACATATTTTTCTTCGCGAAAGAAAAATTGAATTTGTATGTCTTTATTTTTCATCAAAATCTACGTTGGTCTTCATTTAGAAAGATACTCACCTGCCTTACCGGTATTCTGGTGCGCGTTCCGTGAGCTGGAGTTCCGTTTGGTAGCAGTAATTACGATTTCACAAATTTTTTTTTTTCAGTCGAAAAGTTAATTTTTTGTCCAAATTTCAACAACAAAAACAGAAAGAATTTCAGAAACACCATGGATCGCTAGCTCGCTCGGAGACGCGTCTTTTGATAGGCTGCGCGTACGCCTAGCCATTGTAGAACTTCAAAAACATATTTTTTTTCGTTCAGACACTTGTAAAATTTTCAACATATTTTTCTTCGCGAAAGAAAATTGAATTTGTATGTCTTTATTTTTTATCAAAATCTACGTTGGTCTTCATTTAGAAAGATACTCACCTGCCTTACCGGTATTCTGGTGCGCGTTCCGTGAGCTCGAGTTCCGTTTGGTAGCAGTAATTACGATTTCACTCATATTTTGATCCAGTACAATAGTTAGTTTTTTGTCCAAATTTCAACAACAAAAACAGGAATAATTTCAGAAACACCATGGATCGCTAGCTCGCTCGGACACGCGTCTTTTGACAGGCTGCGCGTATGCCTAGCCATTGTAGAACTTCAAAAACAATTTTTTTTCGTTCAGACACTTGTAAAATTTTCAACAATTTTTTCTTCGCGAAAGAAAATTGAATTTGTATGTCTTTATTTTTGATCAAAATCTACGTTGGTCTTCATTTAGAAAGATACTCACCTGCCTTACCGGTATTCTGGTGCGCGTTCCGTGAGCTGGAGTTCCGTTTGGTAGCAGTAATTACGATTTCACAAATTTTTTTTTTTCAGTCGAAAAGTTAGTTTTTTGTCCAAATTTCAACAACAAAAACAGAAATAATTTCAGAAACATCATGGATCGCTAGCTCGCTCGGAGACGCGTCTTTTGACAGGCTGCGCGTACGCCTAGCCAATGAAGAACTTCAAAAATATATTTTTTTCGTTCAGACACTTGTAAAATTTTCAACATATTTTTCTTCGCGAAAGACAAATTCAATTTGTGTCTTTATTTTTCATCAAAATCTACGTTGGTCTTCATTTAGAAAGATACTCATCTGCCTTACCAGTATTCTGGTGCGCGTTCCGTGAGCTCGAGTTCCGTTTGGTAGCAGTAATTACGATTTCACAAATTTTTTTTTTCAGTCGAAAAGTTAGTTTTTTGTCCAAATTTCAACAACAAAAACAGAAATAATTTCAGAAACACCATGGATCGCTAGCTCGCTCGGAGACGCGTCTTTTGACAGGCTGCGCGTACGCCTAGCCAATGAAGAACTTCAAAAATATATTTTTTTCGTTCAGACACTTGTAAAATTTTCAACATATTTTTCTTCGCGAAAGACAAATTGAATTTGTATGTCTTTATTTTTCATCAAAATCTAAGTTGGTCTTCATTTAGAAAGATACTCACCTGCCTTACCAGTATTCTGGTGCGCGTTCCGTGAGCTCGAGTTCCGTTTGGTAGCACTAATTACGGTTTACTCATTTTTTTTCAGTCGATAAGTTAGTTTTTTGTCAAAATTTCAACAACAAAAACAGAAATAATTTCAGAAACACCATGGATCGCTAGCTCGCTCGGAGACGCGTCTTTTGACAGGCTGCGCGTACGCCTAGCCAATGAAGAACTTCAAAAATATATTTTTTTCGTTCAGACACTTGTAAAATTTTCAACATATTTTTCTTCGCGAAAGACAAATTGAATTTGTATGTCTTTATTTTTCATCAAAATCTAAGTTGGTCTTCATTTAGAAAGATACTCACCTGCCTTACCAGTATTCTGGTGCGCGTTCCGTGAGCTCGAGTTCCGTTTGGTAGCACTAATTACGGTTTACTCATTTTTTTTCAGTCGATAAGTTAGTTTTTTGTCAAAATTTCAACAACAAAAACAGAAATAATTTCAGAAACACCATGGATCGCTAGCTCGCTCGGAGACGCGTCTTTTGACAGGCTGCGCGTACGCCTAGCCAATGAAGAACTTAAAAAATATATTTTTTTCGTTCAGACACTTGTAAAATTTTCAACATATTTTTCTTCGCGAAAGACAAATTGAATTTGTATGTCTTTATTTTTCATCAAAATCTAAGTTGGTCTTCATTTAGAAAGATACTCACCTGCCTTACCAGTATTCTGGTGCGCGTTCCGTGAGCTCGAGTTCCGTTTGGTAGCACTAATTACGGTTTACTCATTTTTTTTCAGTCGATAAGTTAGTTTTTTGTCAAAATTTCAACAACAAAAACAGAAATAATTTCAGAAACACCATGGATCGCTAGCTCGCTCGGAGACGCGTCTTTTGACAGGCTGCGCGTACGCCTAGCCAATGAAGAACTTCAAAAATATATTTTTTTCGTTCAGACACTTGTAAAATTTTCAACATATTTTTCTTCGCGAAAGAAAAATTGAATTTGTATGTCTTTATTTTTCATCAAAATCTACGTTGGTCTTCATTTAGAAAGATACTCACCTGCCTTACCGGTATTCTGGTGCGCGTTCCGTGAGCTGGAGTTCCGTTTGGTAGCAGTAATTACGATTTCACAAATTTTTTTTTTTCAGTCGAAAAGTTAATTTTTTGTCCAAATTTCAACAACAAAAACAGGAAGAATTTCAGAAACACCATGGATCGCTAGCTCGCTCGGACACGCGTCTTTTGACAGGCTGCGCGTATGCCTAGCCATTGTAGAACTTCAAAAACAATTTTTTTTCGTTCAGACACTTGTAAAATTTTCAACAATTTTTTCTTCGCGAAAGAAAATTGAATTTGTATGTCTTTATTTTTGATCAAAATCTACGTTGGTCTTCATTTAGAAAGATACTCACCTGCCTTACCGGTATTCTGGTGCGCGTTCCGTGAGCTGGAGTTCCGTTTGGTAGCAGTAATTACGATTTCACAAATTTTTTTTTTTCAGTCGAAAAGTTAGTTTTTTGTCCAAATTTCAACAACAAAAACAGAAATAATTTCAGAAACATCATGGATCGCTAGCTCGCTCGGAGACGCGTCTTTTGACAGGCTGCGCGTACGCCTAGCCAATGAAGAACTTCAAAAATATATTTTTTTCGTTCAGACACTTGTAAAATTTTCAACATATTTTTCTTCGCGAAAGACAAATTCAATTTGTGTCTTTATTTTTCATCAAAATCTACGTTGGTCTTCATTTAGAAAGATACTCATCTGCCTTACCAGTATTCTGGTGCGCGTTCCGTGAGCTCGAGTTCCGTTTGGTAGCAGTAATTACGATTTCACAAATTTTTTTTTTCAGTCGAAAAGTTAGTTTTTTGTCCAAATTTCAACAACAAAAACAGAAATAATTTCAGAAACACCATGGATCGCTAGCTCGCTCGGAGACGCGTCTTTTGACAGGCTGCGCGTACGCCTAGCCAATGAAGAACTTCAAAAATATATTTTTTTCGTTCAGACACTTGTAAAATTTTCAACATATTTTTCTTCGCGAAAGACAAATTGAATTTGTATGTCTTTATTTTTCATCAAAATCTAAGTTGGTCTTCATTTAGAAAGATACTCACCTGCCTTACCAGTATTCTGGTGCGCGTTCCGTGAGCTCGAGTTCCGTTTGGTAGCACTAATTACGGTTTACTCATTTTTTTTCAGTCGATAAGTTAGTTTTTTGTCAAAATTTCAACAACAAAAACAGAAATAATTTCAGAAACACCATGGATCGCTAGCTCGCTCGGAGACGCGTCTTTTGACAGGCTGCGCGTACGCCTAGCCAATGAAGAACTTCAAAAATATATTTTTTTCGTTCAGACACTTGTAAAATTTTCAACATATTTTTCTTCGCGAAAGACAAATTGAATTTGTATGTCTTTATTTTTCATCAAAATCTAAGTTGGTCTTCATTTAGAAAGATACTCACCTGCCTTACCAGTATTCTGGTGCGCGTTCCGTGAGCTCGAGTTCCGTTTGGTAGCACTAATTACGGTTTACTCATTTTTTTTCAGTCGATAAGTTAGTTTTTTGTCAAAATTTCAACAACAAAAACAGAAATAATTTCAGAAACACCATGGATCGCTAGCTCGCTCGGAGACGCGTCTTTTGACAGGCTGCGCGTACGCCTAGCCAATGAAGAACTTAAAAAATATATTTTTTTCGTTCAGACACTTGTAAAATTTTCAACATATTTTTCTTCGCGAAAGACAAATTGAATTTGTATGTCTTTATTTTTCATCAAAATCTAAGTTGGTCTTCATTTAGAAAGATACTCACCTGCCTTACCAGTATTCTGGTGCGCGTTCCGTGAGCTCGAGTTCCGTTTGGTAGCACTAATTACGGTTTACTCATTTTTTTTCAGTCGATAAGTTAGTTTTTTGTCAAAATTTCAACAACAAAAACAGAAATAATTTCAGAAACACCATGGATCGCTAGCTCGCTCGGAGACGCGTCTTTTGACAGGCTGCGCGTACGCCTAGCCAATGAAGAACTTCAAAAATATATTTTTTTCGTTCAGACACTTGTAAAATTTTCAACATATTTTTCTTCGCGAAAGAAAAATTGAATTTGTATGTCTTTATTTTTCATCAAAATCTACGTTGGTCTTCATTTAGAAAGATACTCACCTGCCTTACCGGTATTCTGGTGCGCGTTCCGTGAGCTGGAGTTCCGTTTGGTAGCAGTAATTACGATTTCACAAATTTTTTTTTTTCAGTCGAAAAGTTAATTTTTTGTCCAAATTTCAACAACAAAAACAGAAAGAATTTCAGAAACACCATGGATCGCTAGCTCGCTCGGAGACGCGTCTTTTGATAGGCTGCGCGTACGCCTAGCCATTGTAGAACTTCAAAAACATATTTTTTTTCGTTCAGACACTTGTAAAATTTTCAACATATTTTTCTTCGCGAAAGAAAATTGAATTTGTATGTCTTTATTTTTCATCAAAATCTAAGTTGGTCTTCATTTAGAAAGATACTCACCTGCCTTACCAGTATTCTGGTGCGCGTTCCGTGAGCTCGAGTTCCGTTTGGTAGCACTAATTACGGTTTACTCATTTTTTTTCAGTCGATAAGTTAGTTTTTTGTCAAAATTTCAACAACAAAAACAGAAATAATTTCAGAAACACCATGGATCGCTAGCTCGCTCGGAGACGCGTCTTTTGACAGGCTGCGCGTACGCCTAGCCAATGAAGAACTTAAAAAATATATTTTTTTCGTTCAGACACTTGTAAAATTTTCAACATATTTTTCTTCGCGAAAGACAAATTGAATTTGTATGTCTTTATTTTTCATCAAAATCTAAGTTGGTCTTCATTTAGAAAGATACTCACCTGCCTTACCAGTATTCTGGTGCGCGTTCCGTGAGCTCGAGTTCCGTTTGGTAGCACTAATTACGGTTTACTCATTTTTTTTCAGTCGATAAGTTAGTTTTTTGTCAAAATTTCAACAACAAAAACAGAAATAATTTCAGAAACACCATGGATCGCTAGCTCGCTCGGAGACGCGTCTTTTGACAGGCTGCGCGTACGCCTAGCCAATGAAGAACTTCAAAAATATATTTTTTTCGTTCAGACACTTGTAAAATTTTCAACATATTTTTCTTCGCGAAAGAAAAATTGAATTTGTATGTCTTTATTTTTCATCAAAATCTACGTTGGTCTTCATTTAGAAAGATACTCACCTGCCTTACCGGTATTCTGGTGCGCGTTCCGTGAGCTGGAGTTCCGTTTGGTAGCAGTAATTACGATTTCACAAATTTTTTTTTTTCAGTCGAAAAGTTAATTTTTTGTCCAAATTTCAACAACAAAAACAGAAAGAATTTCAGAAACACCATGGATCGCTAGCTCGCTCGGAGACGCGTCTTTTGATAGGCTGCGCGTACGCCTAGCCATTGTAGAACTTCAAAAACATATTTTTTTTCGTTCAGACACTTGTAAAATTTTCAACATATTTTTCTTCGCGAAAGAAAATTGAATTTGTATGTCTTTATTTTTTATCAAAATCTACGTTGGTCTTCATTTAGAAAGATACTCACCTGCCTTACCGGTATTCTGGTGCGCGTTCCGTGAGCTCGAGTTCCGTTTGGTAGCAGTAATTACGATTTCACTCATATTTTGATCCAGTACAATAGTTAGTTTTTTGTCCAAATTTCAACAACAAAAACAGGAATAATTTCAGAAACACCATGGATCGCTAGCTCGCTCGGACACGCGTCTTTTGACAGGCTGCGCGTATGCCTAGCCATTGTAGAACTTCAAAAACAATTTTTTTTCGTTCAGACACTTGTAAAATTTTCAACAATTTTTTCTTCGCGAAAGAAAATTGAATTTGTATGTCTTTATTTTTGATCAAAATCTACGTTGGTCTTCATTTAGAAAGATACTCACCTGCCTTACCGGTATTCTGGTGCGCGTTCCGTGAGCTGGAGTTCCGTTTGGTAGCAGTAATTACGATTTCACAAATTTTTTTTTTTCAGTCGAAAAGTTAGTTTTTTGTCCAAATTTCAACAACAAAAACAGAAATAATTTCAGAAACATCATGGATCGCTAGCTCGCTCGGAGACGCGTCTTTTGACAGGCTGCGCGTACGCCTAGCCAATGAAGAACTTCAAAAATATATTTTTTTCGTTCAGACACTTGTAAAATTTTCAACATATTTTTCTTCGCGAAAGACAAATTCAATTTGTGTCTTTATTTTTCATCAAAATCTACGTTGGTCTTCATTTAGAAAGATACTCATCTGCCTTACCAGTATTCTGGTGCGCGTTCCGTGAGCTCGAGTTCCGTTTGGTAGCAGTAATTACGATTTCACAAATTTTTTTTTTCAGTCGAAAAGTTAGTTTTTTGTCCAAATTTCAACAACAAAAACAGAAATAATTTCAGAAACACCATGGATCGCTAGCTCGCTCGGAGACGCGTCTTTTGACAGGCTGCGCGTACGCCTAGCCAATGAAGAACTTCAAAAATATATTTTTTTCGTTCAGACACTTGTAAAATTTTCAACATATTTTTCTTCGCGAAAGACAAATTGAATTTGTATGTCTTTATTTTTCATCAAAATCTAAGTTGGTCTTCATTTAGAAAGATACTCACCTGCCTTACCAGTATTCTGGTGCGCGTTCCGTGAGCTCGAGTTCCGTTTGGTAGCACTAATTACGGTTTACTCATTTTTTTTCAGTCGATAAGTTAGTTTTTTGTCAAAATTTCAACAACAAAAACAGAAATAATTTCAGAAACACCATGGATCGCTAGCTCGCTCGGAGACGCGTCTTTTGACAGGCTGCGCGTACGCCTAGCCAATGAAGAACTTCAAAAATATATTTTTTTCGTTCAGACACTTGTAAAATTTTCAACATATTTTTCTTCGCGAAAGACAAATTGAATTTGTATGTCTTTATTTTTCATCAAAATCTAAGTTGGTCTTCATTTAGAAAGATACTCACCTGCCTTACCAGTATTCTGGTGCGCGTTCCGTGAGCTCGAGTTCCGTTTGGTAGCACTAATTACGGTTTACTCATTTTTTTTCAGTCGATAAGTTAGTTTTTTGTCAAAATTTCAACAACAAAAACAGAAATAATTTCAGAAACACCATGGATCGCTAGCTCGCTCGGAGACGCGTCTTTTGACAGGCTGCGCGTACGCCTAGCCAATGAAGAACTTCAAAAATATATTTTTTTCGTTCAGACACTTGTAAAATTTTCAACATATTTTTCTTCGCGAAAGAAAAATTGAATTTGTATGTCTTTATTTTTCATCAAAATCTACGTTGGTCTTCATTTAGAAAGATACTCACCTGCCTTACCGGTATTCTGGTGCGCGTTCCGTGAGCTGGAGTTCCGTTTGGTAGCAGTAATTACGATTTCACAAATTTTTTTTTTTCAGTCGAAAAGTTAATTTTTTGTCCAAATTTCAACAACAAAAACAGAAAGAATTTCAGAAACACCATGGATCGCTAGCTCGCTCGGAGACGCGTCTTTTGATAGGCTGCGCGTACGCCTAGCCATTGTAGAACTTCAAAAACATATTTTTTTTCGTTCAGACACTTGTAAAATTTTCAACATATTTTTCTTCGCGAAAGAAAATTGAATTTGTATGTCTTTATTTTTTATCAAAATCTACGTTGGTCTTCATTTAGAAAGATACTCACCTGCCTTACCGGTATTCTGGTGCGCGTTCCGTGAGCTCGAGTTCCGTTTGGTAGCAGTAATTACGATTTCACTCATATTTTGATCCAGTACAATAGTTAGTTTTTTGTCCAAATTTCAACAACAAAAACAGGAATAATTTCAGAAACACCATGGATCGCTAGCTCGCTCGGACACGCGTCTTTTGACAGGCTGCGCGTATGCCTAGCCATTGTAGAACTTCAAAAACAATTTTTTTTCGTTCAGACACTTGTAAAATTTTCAACAATTTTTTCTTCGCGAAAGAAAATTGAATTTGTATGTCTTTATTTTTGATCAAAATCTACGTTGGTCTTCATTTAGAAAGATACTCACCTGCCTTACCGGTATTCTGGTGCGCGTTCCGTGAGCTGGAGTTCCGTTTGGTAGCAGTAATTACGATTTCACAAATTTTTTTTTTTCAGTCGAAAAGTTAGTTTTTTGTCCAAATTTCAACAACAAAAACAGAAATAATTTCAGAAACATCATGGATCGCTAGCTCGCTCGGAGACGCGTCTTTTGACAGGCTGCGCGTACGCCTAGCCAATGAAGAACTTCAAAAATATATTTTTTTCGTTCAGACACTTGTAAAATTTTCAACATATTTTTCTTCGCGAAAGACAAATTCAATTTGTGTCTTTATTTTTCATCAAAATCTACGTTGGTCTTCATTTAGAAAGATACTCATCTGCCTTACCAGTATTCTGGTGCGCGTTCCGTGAGCTCGAGTTCCGTTTGGTAGCAGTAATTACGATTTCACAAATTTTTTTTTTCAGTCGAAAAGTTAGTTTTTTGTCCAAATTTCAACAACAAAAACAGAAATAATTTCAGAAACACCATGGATCGCTAGCTCGCTCGGAGACGCGTCTTTTGACAGGCTGCGCGTACGCCTAGCCAATGAAGAACTTCAAAAATATATTTTTTTCGTTCAGACACTTGTAAAATTTTCAACATATTTTTCTTCGCGAAAGACAAATTGAATTTGTATGTCTTTATTTTTCATCAAAATCTAAGTTGGTCTTCATTTAGAAAGATACTCACCTGCCTTACCAGTATTCTGGTGCGCGTTCCGTGAGCTCGAGTTCCGTTTGGTAGCACTAATTACGGTTTACTCATTTTTTTTCAGTCGATAAGTTAGTTTTTTGTCAAAATTTCAACAACAAAAACAGAAATAATTTCAGAAACACCATGGATCGCTAGCTCGCTCGGAGACGCGTCTTTTGACAGGCTGCGCGTACGCCTAGCCAATGAAGAACTTCAAAAATATATTTTTTTCGTTCAGACACTTGTAAAATTTTCAACATATTTTTCTTCGCGAAAGACAAATTGAATTTGTATGTCTTTATTTTTCATCAAAATCTAAGTTGGTCTTCATTTAGAAAGATACTCACCTGCCTTACCAGTATTCTGGTGCGCGTTCCGTGAGCTCGAGTTCCGTTTGGTAGCACTAATTACGGTTTACTCATTTTTTTTCAGTCGATAAGTTAGTTTTTTGTCAAAATTTCAACAACAAAAACAGAAATAATTTCAGAAACACCATGGATCGCTAGCTCGCTCGGAGACGCGTCTTTTGACAGGCTGCGCGTACGCCTAGCCAATGAAGAACTTCAAAAAAATATTTTTTTCGTTCAGACACTTGTAAAATTTTCAACATATTTTTCTTCGCGAAAGAAAAATTGAATTTGTATGTCTTTATTTTTCATCAAAATCTACGTTGGTCTTCATTTAGAAAGATACTCACCTGCCTTACCGGTATTCTGGTGCGCGTTCCGTGAGCTGGAGTTCCGTTTGGTAGCAGTAATTACGATTTCACAAATTTTTTTTTTTCAGTCGAAAAGTTAATTTTTTGTCCAAATTTCAACAACAAAAACAGAAAGAATTTCAGAAACACCATGGATCGCTAGCTCGCTCGGAGACGCGTCTTTTGATAGGCTGCGCGTACGCCTAGCCATTGTAGAACTTCAAAAACATATTTTTTTTCGTTCAGACACTTGTAAAATTTTCAACATATTTTTCTTCGCGAAAGAAAATTGAATTTGTATGTCTTTATTTTTTATCAAAATCTACGTTGGTCTTCATTTAGAAAGATACTCACCTGCCTTACCGGTATTCTGGTGCGCGTTCCGTGAGCTCGAGTTCCGTTTGGTAGCAGTAATTACGATTTCACTCATATTTTGATCCAGTACAATAGTTAGTTTTTTGTCCAAATTTCAACAACAAAAACAGGAATAATTTCAGAAACACCATGGATCGCTAGCTCGCTCGGACACGCGTCTTTTGACAGGCTGCGCGTATGCCTAGCCATTGTAGAACTTCAAAAACAATTTTTTTTCGTTCAGACACTTGTAAAATTTTCAACAATTTTTTCTTCGCGAAAGAAAATTGAATTTGTATGTCTTTATTTTTGATCAAAATCTACGTTGGTCTTCATTTAGAAAGATACTCACCTGCCTTACCGGTATTCTGGTGCGCGTTCCGTGAGCTGGAGTTCCGTTTGGTAGCAGTAATTACGATTTCACAAATTTTTTTTTTTCAGTCGAAAAGTTAGTTTTTTGTCCAAATTTCAACAACAAAAACAGAAATAATTTCAGAAACATCATGGATCGCTAGCTCGCTCGGAGACGCGTCTTTTGACAGGCTGCGCGTACGCCTAGCCAATGAAGAACTTCAAAAATATATTTTTTTCGTTCAGACACTTGTAAAATTTTCAACATATTTTTCTTCGCGAAAGACAAATTGAATTTGTATGTCTTTATTTTTCATCAAAATCTAAGTTGGTCTTCATTTAGAAAGATACTCACCTGCCTTACCAGTATTCTGGTGCGCGTTCCGTGAGCTCGAGTTCCGTTTGGTAGCACTAATTACGGTTTACTCATTTTTTTTCAGTCGATAAGTTAGTTTTTTGTCAAAATTTCAACAACAAAAACAGAAATAATTTCAGAAACACCATGGATCGCTAGCTCGCTCGGAGACGCGTCTTTTGACAGGCTGCGCGTACGCCTAGCCAATGAAGAACTTCAAAAATATATTTTTTTCGTTCAGACACTTGTAAAATTTTCAACATATTTTTCTTCGCGAAAGACAAATTGAATTTGTATGTCTTTATTTTTCATCAAAATCTAAGTTGGCCTTCATTTAGAAAGATACTCACCTGCCTTACCAGTATTCTGGTGCGCGTTCCGTGAGCTCGAGTTCCGTTTGGTAGCACTAATTACGGTTTACTCATTTTTTTTCAGTCGATAAGTTAGTTTTTTGTCAAAATTTCAACAACAAAAACAGAAATAATTTCAGAAACACCATGGATCGCTAGCTCGCTCGGAGACGCGTCTTTTGACAGGCTGCGCGTACGCCTAGCCAATGAAGAACTTAAAAAATATATTTTTTTCGTTCAGACACTTGTAAAATTTTCAACATATTTTTCTTCGCGAAAGACAAATTCAATTTGTATGTCTTTATTTTTCATCAAAATCTACGTTGGTCTTCATTTAGAAAGATACTCATCTGCCTTACCAGTATTCTGGTGCGCGTTCCGTGAGCTCGAGTTCCGTTTGGTAGCAGTAATTACGATTTCACAAATTTTTTTTTTCAGTCGAAAAGTTAGTTTTTTTTCCAAATTTCAACAACAAAAACAGAAATAATTTCAGAAACACCATGGATCGCTAGCTCGCTCGGAGACGCGTCTTTTGACAGGCTGCGCGTACGCCTAGCCAATGAAGAACTTCAAAAATATATTTTTTTCGTTCAGACACTTGTAAAATTTTCAACATATTTTTCTTCGCGAAAGACAAATTGAATTTGTATGTCTTTATTTTTCATCAAAATCTAAGTTGGTCTTCATTTAGAAAGATACTCACCTGCCTTACCAGTATTCTGGTGCGCGTTCCGTGAGCTCGAGTTCCGTTTGGTAGCAGTAATTACGATTTCACAAATTTTTTTTTTCAGTCGAAAAGTTAGTTTTTTTTCCAAATTTCAACAACAAAAACAGAAATAATTTCAGAAACACCATGGATCGCTAGCTCGCTCGGAGACGCGTCTTTTGACAGGCTGCGCGTACGCCTAGCCAATGAAGAACTTCAAAAATATATTTTTTTCGTTCAGACACTTGTAAAATTTTCAACATATTTTTCTTCGCGAAAGACAAATTGAATTTGTATGTCTTTATTTTTCATCAAAATCTACGTTGGTCTTCATTTAGAAAGATACTCACCTGCCTTACCGGTATTCTGGTGCGCGTTCCGTGAGCTGGAGTTCCGTTTGGTAGCAGTAATTACGATTTCACTAATTTTTTTTTTTCAGTCGAAAAGTTAGTTTTTTGTCCAAATTTCAACAACAAAAACAGAAATAATTTCAGAAACACCATGGATCGCTAGCTCGCTCGGAGACGCGTCTTTTGATAGGCTGCGCGTACGCCTAGCCATTGTAGAACTTCAAAAACATATTTTTTTTCGTTCAGACACTTGTAAAATTTTCAACATATTTTTCTTCGCGAAAGAAAATTGAATTTGTATGTCTTTATTTTTTATCAAAATCTACGTTGGTCTTCATTTAGAAAGATACTCACCTGCCTTACCGGTATTCTGGTGCGCGTTCCGTGAGCTCGAGTTCCGTTTGGTAGCAGTAATTACGATTTCACTCATATTTTGATCCAGTACAATAGTTAGTTTTTTGTCCAAATTTCAACAACAAAAACAGGAATAATTTCAGAAACACCATGGATCGCTAGCTCGCTCGGACACGCGTCTTTTGACAGGCTGCGCGTACGCCTAGCCATTGTAGAACTTCAAAAACAATTTTTTTTCGTTCAGACACTTGTAAAATTTTCAACAATTTTTTCTTCGCGAAAGAAAATTGAATTTGTATGTCTTTATTTTTGATCAAAATCTACGTTGGTCTTCATTTAGAAAGATACTCACCTGCCTTACCGGTATTCTGGTGCGCGTTCCGTGAGCTGGAGTTCCGTTTGGTAGCAGTAATTACGATTTCACAATTTTTTTTTTTTCAGTCGAAAAGTTAATTTTTTGTCCAAATTTCAACAACAAAAACAGTAATAATTTCAGAAACACCATGGATCGCTAGCTCGCTCGGAGACGCGTCTTTTGACAGGCTGCGCGTACGCCTAGCCAATGAAGAACTTCAAAAATATATTTTTTTCGTTCAGACACTTGTAAAATTTTCAACATATTTTTCTTCGCGAAAGACAAATTCAATTTGTGTCTTTATTTTTCATCAAAATCTACGTTGGTCTTCATTTAGAAAGATACTCATCTGCCTTACCAGTATTCTGGTGCGCGTTCCGTGAGCTCGAGTTCCGTTTGGTAGCAGTAATTACGATTTCACAAATTTTTTTTTTCAGTCGAAAAGTTAGTTTTTTGTCCAAATTTCAACAACAAAAACAGAAATAATTTCAGAAACACCATGGATCGCTAGCTCGCTCGGAGACGCGTCTTTTGACAGGCTGCGCGTACGCCTAGCCATTGTAGAACTTCAAAAACATATTTTTTTTCGTTCAGACACTTGTAAAATTTTCAACATATTTTTCTTCGCGAAAGAAAATTGAATTTGTATGTCTTTATTTTTTATCAAAATCTACGTTGGTCTTCATTTAGAAAGATACTCACCTGCCTTACCGGTATTCTGGTGCGCGTTCCGTGAGCTCGAGTTCCGTTTGGTAGCAGTAATTACGATTTCACTCATATTTTGATCCAGTACAATAGTTAGTTTTTGTCCAAATTTCAACAACAAAAACAGGAATAATTTCAGAAACACCATGGATCGCTAGCTCGCTCGGACACGCGTCTTTTGACAGGCTGCGCGTATGCCTAGCCATTGTAGAACTTCAAAAACAATTTTTTTTCGTTCAGACACTTGTAAAATTTTCAACAATTTTTTCTTCGCGAAAGAAAATTGAATTTGTATGTCTTTATTTTTGATCAAAATCTACGTTGGTCTTCATTTAGAAAGATACTCACCTGCCTTACCGGTATTCTGGTGCGCGTTCCGTGAGCTGGAGTTCCGTTTGGTAGCAGTAATTACGATTTCACAAATTTTTTTTTTTCAGTCGAAAAGTTAGTTTTTTGTCCAAATTTCAACAACAAAAACAGAAATAATTTCAGAAACATCATGGATCGCTAGCTCGCTCGGAGACGCGTCTTTTGACAGGCTGCACGTACGCCTAGCCAATGAAGAACTTCAAAAATATATTTTTTTCGTTCAGACACTTGTAAAATTTTCAACATATTTTTCTTCGCGAAAGACAAATTGAATTTGTATGTCTTTATTTTTCATCAAAATCTAAGTTGGTCTTCATTTAGAAAGATACTCACCTGCCTTACCAGTATTCTGGTGCGCGTTCCGTGAGCTCGAGTTCCGTTTGGTAGCACTAATTACGGTTTACTCATTTTTTTTCAGTCGATAAGTTAGTTTTTTGTCCAAATTTCAACAACAAAAACAGAAATAATTTCAGAAACACCATGGATCGCTAGCTCGCTCGGAGACGCGTCTTTTGACAGGCTGCGCGTACGCCTAGCCATTGTAGAACTTCAAAAATATATTTTTTTCGTTCAGACACTTGTAAAATTTTCAACAATTTTTTCTTCGCGAAAGAAAATTGAATTTGTATGTCTTTATTTTTGATCAAAATCTACGTTGGTCTTCATTTAGAAAGATACTCACCTGCCTTACCGGTATTCTGGTGCGCGTTCCGTGAGCTGGAGTTCCGTTTGGTAGCAGTAATTACGATTTCACAATTTTTTTTTTTTCAGTCGAAAAGTTAATTTTTTGTCCAAATTTCAACAACAAAAACAGTAATAATTTCAGAAACACCATGGATCGCTAGCTCGCTCGGAGACGCGTCTTTTGACAGGCTGCGCGTACGCCTAGCCAATGAAGAACTTCAAAAATATATTTTTTTCGTTCAGACACTTGTAAAATTTTCAACATATTTTTCTTCGCGAAAGACAAATTCAATTTGTGTCTTTATTTTTCATCAAAATCTACGTTGGTCTTCATTTAGAAAGATACTCATCTGCCTTACCAGTATTCTGGTGCGCGTTCCGTGAGCTCGAGTTCCGTTTGGTAGCAGTAATTACGATTTCACAAATTTTTTTTTTCAGTCGAAAAGTTAGTTTTTTGTCCAAATTTCAACAACAAAAACAGAAATAATTTCAGAAACACCATGGATCGCTAGCTCGCTCGGAGACGCGTCTTTTGACAGGCTGCGCGTACGCCTAGCCATTGTAGAACTTCAAAAACATATTTTTTTTCGTTCAGACACTTGTAAAATTTTCAACATATTTTTCTTCGCGAAAGAAAATTGAATTTGTATGTCTTTATTTTTTATCAAAATCTACGTTGGTCTTCATTTAGAAAGATACTCACCTGCCTTACCGGTATTCTGGTGCGCGTTCCGTGAGCTCGAGTTCCGTTTGGTAGCAGTAATTACGATTTCACTCATATTTTGATCCAGTACAATAGTTAGTTTTTGTCCAAATTTCAACAACAAAAACAGGAATAATTTCAGAAACACCATGGATCGCTAGCTCGCTCGGACACGCGTCTTTTGACAGGCTGCGCGTATGCCTAGCCATTGTAGAACTTCAAAAACAATTTTTTTTCGTTCAGACACTTGTAAAATTTTCAACAATTTTTTCTTCGCGAAAGAAAATTGAATTTGTATGTCTTTATTTTTGATCAAAATCTACGTTGGTCTTCATTTAGAAAGATACTCACCTGCCTTACCGGTATTCTGGTGCGCGTTCCGTGAGCTGGAGTTCCGTTTGGTAGCAGTAATTACGATTTCACAAATTTTTTTTTTTCAGTCGAAAAGTTAGTTTTTTGTCCAAATTTCAACAACAAAAACAGAAATAATTTCAGAAACATCATGGATCGCTAGCTCGCTCGGAGACGCGTCTTTTGACAGGCTGCACGTACGCCTAGCCAATGAAGAACTTCAAAAATATATTTTTTTCGTTCAGACACTTGTAAAATTTTCAACATATTTTTCTTCGCGAAAGACAAATTGAATTTGTATGTCTTTATTTTTCATCAAAATCTAAGTTGGTCTTCATTTAGAAAGATACTCACCTGCCTTACCAGTATTCTGGTGCGCGTTCCGTGAGCTGGAGTTCCGTTTGGTAGCAGTAATTACGATTTCACAAATTTTTTTTTTTCAGTCGAAAAGTTAGTTTTTTGTCCAAATTTCAACAACAAAAACAGAAATAATTTCAGAAACATCATGGATCGCTAGCTCGCTCGGAGACGCGTCTTTTGACAGGCTGCACGTACGCCTAGCCAATGAAGAACTTCAAAAATATATTTTTTTCGTTCAGACACTTGTAAAATTTTCAACATATTTTTCTTCGCGAAAGACAAATTGAATTTGTATGTCTTTATTTTTCATCAAAATCTAAGTTGGTCTTCATTTAGAAAGATACTCACCTGCCTTACCAGTATTCTGGTGCGCGTTCCGTGAGCTCGAGTTCCGTTTGGTAGCACTAATTACGGTTTACTCATTTTTTTTCAGTCGATAAGTTAGTTTTTTGTCAAAATTTCAACAACAAAAACAGAAATAATTTCAGAAACACCATGGATCGCTAGCTCGCTCGGAGACGCGTCTTTTGACAGGCTGCGCGTACGCCTAGCCAATGAAGAACTTCAAAAATATATTTTTTTCGTTCAGACACTTTTAAAATTTTCAACATATTTTTCTTCGCGAAAGACAAATTGAATTTGTATGTCTTTATTTTTCATCAAAATCTACGTTGGTCTTCATTTAGAAAGATACTCACCTGCCTTACCGGTATTCTGGTGCGCGTTCCGTGAGCTGGAGTTCCGTTTGGTAGCAGTAATTACGATTTCACTATTTTTTTTTTTTCAGTCGAAAAGTTAGTTTTTTGTCCAAATTTCAACAACAAAAACAGAAATAATTTCAGAAACACCATGGATCGCTAGCTCGCTCGGAGACGCGTCTTTTGATAGGCTGCGCGTACGCCTAGCCATTGTAGAACTTCAAAAACATATTTTTTTTCGTTCAGACACTTGTAAAATTTTCAACATATTTTTCTTCGCGAAAGAAAATTGAATTTGTATGTCTTTATTTTTTATCAAAATCTACGTTGGTCTTCATTTAGAAAGATACTCACCTGCCTTACCGGTATTCTGGTGCGCGTTCCGTGAGCTCGAGTTCCGTTTGGTAGCAGTAATTACGATTTCACTCATATTTTGATCCAGTACAATAGTTAGTTTTTTGTCCAAATTTCAACAACAAAAACAGGAATAATTTCAGAAACACCATGGATCGCTAGCTCGCTCGGACACGCGTCTTTTGACAGGCTGCGCGTACGCCTAGCCATTGTAGAACTTCAAAAACAATTTTTTTTCGTTCAGACACTTGTAAAATTTTCAACAATTTTTTCTTCGCGAAAGAAAATTGAATTTGTATGTCTTTATTTTTGATCAAAATCTACGTTGGTCTTCATTTAGAAAGATACTCACCTGCCTTACCGGTATTCTGGTGCGCGTTCCGTGAGCTGGAAATCCGTTTGGTAGCAGTAATTACGATTTCACAATTTTTTTTTTTCAGTCGAAAAGTTAATTTTTTGTCCAAATTTCAACAGCAAAAACAGTAATAATTTCAGAAACACCATGGATCGCTAGCTCGCTCGGAGACGCGTCTTTTGACAGGCTGCGCGTACGCCTAGCCAATGAAGAACTTCAAAAATATATTTTTTTCGTTCAGACACTTGTAAAATTTTCAACATATTTTTCTTCGCGAAAGACAAATTCAATTTGTGTCTTTATTTTTCATCAAAATCTACGTTGGTCTTCATTTAGAAAGATACTCATCTGCCTTACCAGTATTCTGGTGCGCGTTCCGTGAGCTCGAGTTCCGTTTGGTAGCAGTAATTACGATTTCACAAATTTTTTTTTTCAGTCGAAAAGTTAGTTTTTTGTCCAAATTTCAACAACAAAAACAGAAATAATTTCAGAAACACCATGGATCGCTAGCTCGCTCGGAGACGCGTCTTTTGACAGGCTGCGCGTACGCCTAGCCATTGTAGAACTTCAAAAACATATTTTTTTTCGTTCAGACACTTGTAAAATTTTCAACATATTTTTCTTCGCGAAATAAAATTGAATTTGTATGTCTTTATTTTTTATCAAAATCTACGTTGGTCTTCATTTAGAAAGATACTCACCTGCCTTACCGGTATTCTGGTGCGCGTTCCGTGAGCTCGAGTTCCGTTTGGTAGCAGTAATTACGATTTCACTCATATTTTGATCCAGTACAATAGTTAGTTTTTTGTCCAAATTTCAACAACAAAAACAGGAATAATTTCAGAAACACCATGGATCGCTAGCTCGCTCGGACACGCGTCTTTTGACAGGCTGCGCGTACGCCTAGCCATTGTAGAACTTCAAAAACAATTTTTTTTCGTTCAGACACTTGTAAAATTTTCAACAATTTTTTCTTCGCGAAAGAAAATTGAATTTGTATGTCTTTATTTTTGATCAAAATCTACGTTGGTCTTCATTTAGAAAGATACTCACCTGCCTTACCGGTATTCTGGTGCGCGTTCCGTGAGCTGGAGTTCCGTTTGGTAGCAGTAATTACGATTTCACAATTTTTTTTTTTTCAGTCGAAAAGTTAATTTTTTGTCCAAATTTCAACAACAAAAACAGTAATAATTTCAGAAACACCATGGATCGCTAGCTCGCTCGGAGACGCGTCTTTTGACAGGCTGCGCGTACGCCTAGCCAATGAAGAACTTCAAAAATATATTTTTTTCGTTCAGACACTTGTAAAATTTTCAACATATTTTTCTTCGCGAAAGACAAATTCAATTTGTGTCTTTATTTTTCATCAAAATCTACGTTGGTCTTCATTTAGAAAGATACTCATCTGCCTTACCAGTATTCTGGTGCGCGTTCCGTGAGCTCGAGTTCCGTTTGGTAGCAGTAATTACGATTTCACAAATTTTTTTTTTCAGTCGAAAAGTTAGTTTTTTGTCCAAATTTCAACAACAAAAACAGAAATAATTTCAGAAACACCATGGATCGCTAGCTCGCTCGGAGACGCGTCTTTTGACAGGCTGCGCGTACGCCTAGCCAATGAAGAACTTCAAAAATATATTTTTTTCGTTCAGACACTTGTAAAATTTTCAACATATTTTTCTTCGCGAAAGACAAATTGAATTTGTATGTCTTTATTTTTCATCAAAATCTAAGTTGGTCTTCATTTAGAAAGATACTCACCTGCCTTACCAGTATTCTGGTGCGCGTTCCGTGAGCTCGAGTTCCGTTTGGTAGCACTAATTACGGTTTACTCATTTTTTTTCAGTCGATAAGTTAGTTTTTTGTCAAAATTTCAACAACAAAAACAGAAATAATTTCAGAAACACCATGGATCGCTAGCTCGCTCGGAGACGCGTCTTTTGACAGGCTGCGCGTACGCCTAGCCAATGAAGAACTTCAAAAATATATTTTTTTCGTTCAGACACTTGTAAAATTTTCAACATATTTTTCTTCGCGAAAGACAAATTGAATTTGTATGTCTTTATTTTTCATCAAAATCTAAGTTGGTCTTCATTTAGAAAGATACTCACCTGCCTTACCAGTATTCTGGTGCGCGTTCCGTGAGCTCGAGTTCCGTTTGGTAGCACTAATTACGGTTTACTCATTTTTTTTCAGTCGATAAGTTAGTTTTTTGTCAAAATTTCAACAACAAAAACAGAAATAATTTCAGAAACACCATGGATCGCTAGCTCGCTCGGAGACGCGTCTTTTGACAGGCTGCGCGTACGCCTAGCCAATGAAGAACTTCAAAAATATATTTTTTTCGTTCAGACACTTGTAAAATTTTCAACATATTTTTCTTCGCGAAAGAAAAATTGAATTTGTATGTCTTTATTTTTCATCAAAATCTACGTTGGTCTTCATTTAGAAAGATACTCACCTGCCTTACCGGTATTCTGGTGCGCGTTCCGTGAGCTGGAGTTCCGTTTGGTAGCAGTAATTACGATTTCACAATTTTTTTTTTTTCAGTCGAAAAGTTAATTTTTTGTCCAAATTTCAACAACAAAAACAGAAAGAATTTCAGAAACATCATGGATCGCTAGCTCGCTCGGAGACGCGTCTTTTGACAGGCTGCGCGTACGCCTAGCCAATGAAGAACTTCAAAAATATATTTTTTTCGTTCAGACACTTGTAAAATTTTCAACATATTTTTCTTCGCGAAAGACAAATTGAATTTGTATGTCTTTATTTTTCATCAAAATCTAAGTTGGTCTTCATTTAGAAAGATACTCACCTGCCTTACCAGTATTCTGGTGCGCGTTCCGTGAGCTCGAGTTCCGTTTGGTAGCACTAATTACGGTTTACTCATTTTTTTTCAGTCGATAAGTTAGTTTTTTGTCAAAATTTCAACAACAAAAACAGAAATAATTTCAGAAACACCATGGATCGCTAGCTCGCTCGGAGACGCGTCTTTTGACAGGCTGCGCGTACGCCTAGCCAATGAAGAACTTCAAAAATATATTTTTTTCGTTCAGACACTTGTAAAATTTTCAACATATTTTTCTTCGCGAAAGACAAATTGAATTTGTATGTCTTTATTTTTCATCAAAATCTAAGTTGGTCTTCATTTAGAAAGATACTCACCTGCCTTACCAGTATTCTGGTGCGCGTTCCGTGAGCTCGAGTTCCGTTTGGTAGCACTAATTACGGTTTACTCATTTTTTTTCAGTCGATAAGTTAGTTTTTTGTCAAAATTTCAACAACAAAAACAGAAATAATTTCAGAAACACCATGGATCGCTAGCTCGCTCGGAGACGCGTCTTTTGACAGGCTGCGCGTACGCCTAGCCAATGAAGAACTTAAAAAATATATTTTTTTCGTTCAGACACTTGTAAAATTTTCAACATATTTTTCTTCGCGAAAGACAAATTCAATTTGTATGTCTTTATTTTTCATCAAAATCTACGTTGGTCTTCATTTAGAAAGATACTCATCTGCCTTACCAGTATTCTGGTGCGCGTTCCGTGAGCTCGAGTTCCGTTTGGTAGCAGTAATTACGATTTCACAAATTTTTTTTTTCAGTCGAAAAGTTAGTTTTTTTTCCAAATTTCAACAACAAAAACAGAAATAATTTCAGAAACACCATGGATCGCTAGCTCGCTCGGAGACGCGTCTTTTGACAGGCTGCGCGTACGCCTAGCCAATGAAGAACTTCAAAAATATATTTTTTTCGTTCAGACACTTGTAAAATTTTCAACATATTTTTCTTCGCGAAAGAAAAATTGAATTTGTATGTCTTTATTTTTCATCAAAATCTACGTTGGTCTTCATTTAGAAAGATACTCACCTGCCTTACCGGTATTCTGGTGCGCGTTCCGTGAGCTGGAGTTCCGTTTGGTAGCAGTAATTACGATTTCACAAATTTTTTTTTTTCAGTCGAAAAGTTAATTTTTTGTCCAAATTTCAACAACAAAAACAGAAAGAATTTCAGAAACATCATGGATCGCTAGCTCGCTCGGAGACGCGTCTTTTGACAGGCTGCGCGTACGCCTAGCCAATGAAGAACTTCAAAAATATATTTTTTTCGTTCAGACACTTGTAAAATTTTCAACATATTTTTCTTCGCGAAAGACAAATTGAATTTGTATGTCTTTATTTTTCATCAAAATCTAAGTTGGTCTTCATTTAGAAAGATACTCACCTGCCTTACCAGTATTCTGGTGCGCGTTCCGTGAGCTCGAGTTCCGTTTGGTAGCACTAATTACGGTTTACTCATTTTTTTTCAGTCGATAAGTTAGTTTTTTGTCAAAATTTCAACAACAAAAACAGAAATAATTTCAGAAACACCATGGATCGCTAGCTCGCTCGGAGACGCGTCTTTTGACAGGCTGCGCGTACGCCTAGCCAATGAAGAACTTCAAAAATATATTTTTTTCGTTCAGACACTTGTAAAATTTTCAACATATTTTTCTTCGCGAAAGACAAATTGAATTTGTATGTCTTTATTTTTCATCAAAATCTAAGTTGGCCTTCATTTAGAAAGATACTCACCTGCCTTACCAGTATTCTGGTGCGCGTTCCGTGAGCTCGAGTTCCGTTTGGTAGCACTAATTACGGTTTACTCATTTTTTTTCAGTCGATAAGTTAGTTTTTTGTCAAAATTTCAACAACAAAAACAGAAATAATTTCAGAAACACCATGGATCGCTAGCTCGCTCGGACACGCGTCTTTTGACAGGCTGCGCGTATGCCTAGCCATTGTAGAACTTCAAAAACAATTTTTTTTCGTTCAGACACTTGTAAAATTTTCAACATATTTTTCTTCGCGAAATAAAATTGAATTTGTATGTCTTTATTTTTTATCAAAATCTACGTTGGTCTTCATTTAGAAAGATACTCACCTGCCTTACCGGTATTCTGGTGCGCGTTCCGTGAGCTCGAGTTCCGTTTGGTAGCAGTAATTACGATTTCACTCATATTTTGATCCAGTACAATAGTTAGTTTTTTGTCCAAATTTCAACAACAAAAACAGGAATAATTTCAGAAACACCATGGATCGCTAGCTCGCTCGGACACGCGTCTTTTGACAGGCTGCGCGTACGCCTAGCCATTGTAGAACTTCAAAAACAATTTTTTTTCGTTCAGACACTTGTAAAATTTTCAACAATTTTTTCTTCGCGAAAGAAAATTGAATTTGTATGTCTTTATTTTTGATCAAAATCTACGTTGGTCTTCATTTAGAAAGATACTCACCTGCCTTACCGGTATTCTGGTGCGCGTTCCGTGAGCTGGAGTTCCGTTTGGTAGCAGTAATTACGATTTCACAATTTTTTTTTTTTCAGTCGAAAAGTTAATTTTTTGTCCAAATTTCAACAACAAAAACAGTAATAATTTCAGAAACACCATGGATCGCTAGCTCGCTCGGAGACGCGTCTTTTGACAGGCTGCGCGTACGCCTAGCCAATGAAGAACTTCAAAAATATATTTTTTTCGTTCAGACACTTGTAAAATTTTCAACATATTTTTCTTCGCGAAAGACAAATTCAATTTGTGTCTTTATTTTTCATCAAAATCTACGTTGGTCTTCATTTAGAAAGATACTCATCTGCCTTACCAGTATTCTGGTGCGCGTTCCGTGAGCTCGAGTTCCGTTTGGTAGCAGTAATTACGATTTCACAAATTTTTTTTTTCAGTCGAAAAGTTAGTTTTTTGTCCAAATTTCAACAACAAAAACAGAAATAATTTCAGAAACACCATGGATCGCTAGCTCGCTCGGAGACGCGTCTTTTGACAGGCTGCGCGTACGCCTAGCCAATGAAGAACTTCAAAAATATATTTTTTTCGTTCAGACACTTGTAAAATTTTCAACATATTTTTCTTCGCGAAAGACAAATTGAATTTGTATGTCTTTATTTTTCATCAAAATCTAAGTTGGTCTTCATTTAGAAAGATACTCACCTGCCTTACCAGTATTCTGGTGCGCGTTCCGTGAGCTCGAGTTCCGTTTGGTAGCACTAATTACGGTTTACTCATTTTTTTTCAGTCGATAAGTTAGTTTTTTGTCAAAATTTCAACAACAAAAACAGAAATAATTTCAGAAACACCATGGATCGCTAGCTCGCTCGGAGACGCGTCTTTTGACAGGCTGCGCGTACGCCTAGCCAATGAAGAACTTCAAAAATATATTTTTTTCGTTCAGACACTTGTAAAATTTTCAACATATTTTTCTTCGCGAAAGACAAATTGAATTTGTATGTCTTTATTTTTCATCAAAATCTAAGTTGGTCTTCATTTAGAAAGATACTCACCTGCCTTACCAGTATTCTGGTGCGCGTTCCGTGAGCTCGAGTTCCGTTTGGTAGCACTAATTACGGTTTACTCATTTTTTTTCAGTCGATAAGTTAGTTTTTTGTCAAAATTTCAACAACAAAAACAGAAATAATTTCAGAAACACCATGGATCGCTAGCTCGCTCGGAGACGCGTCTTTTGACAGGCTGCGCGTACGCCTAGCCAATGAAGAACTTCAAAAATATATTTTTTTCGTTCAGACACTTGTAAAATTTTCAACATATTTTTCTTCGCGAAAGAAAAATTGAATTTGTATGTCTTTATTTTTCATCAAAATCTACGTTGGTCTTCATTTAGAAAGATACTCACCTGCCTTACCGGTATTCTGGTGCGCGTTCCGTGAGCTGGAGTTCCGTTTGGTAGCAGTAATTACGATTTCACAATTTTTTTTTTTTCAGTCGAAAAGTTAATTTTTTGTCCAAATTTCAACAACAAAAACAGAAAGAATTTCAGAAACATCATGGATCGCTAGCTCGCTCGGAGACGCGTCTTTTGACAGGCTGCGCGTACGCCTAGCCAATGAAGAACTTCAAAAATATATTTTTTTCGTTCAGACACTTGTAAAATTTTCAACATATTTTTCTTCGCGAAAGACAAATTGAATTTGTATGTCTTTATTTTTCATCAAAATCTAAGTTGGTCTTCATTTAGAAAGATACTCACCTGCCTTACCAGTATTCTGGTGCGCGTTCCGTGAGCTCGAGTTCCGTTTGGTAGCACTAATTACGGTTTACTCATTTTTTTTCAGTCGATAAGTTAGTTTTTTGTCAAAATTTCAACAACAAAAACAGAAATAATTTCAGAAACACCATGGATCGCTAGCTCGCTCGGAGACGCGTCTTTTGACAGGCTGCGCGTACGCCTAGCCAATGAAGAACTTCAAAAATATATTTTTTTCGTTCAGACACTTGTAAAATTTTCAACATATTTTTCTTCGCGAAAGACAAATTGAATTTGTATGTCTTTATTTTTCATCAAAATCTAAGTTGGTCTTCATTTAGAAAGATACTCACCTGCCTTACCAGTATTCTGGTGCGCGTTCCGTGAGCTCGAGTTCCGTTTGGTAGCACTAATTACGGTTTACTCATTTTTTTTCAGTCGATAAGTTAGTTTTTTGTCAAAATTTCAACAACAAAAACAGAAATAATTTCAGAAACACCATGGATCGCTAGCTCGCTCGGAGACGCGTCTTTTGACAGGCTGCGCGTACGCCTAGCCAATGAAGAACTTAAAAAATATATTTTTTTCGTTCAGACACTTGTAAAATTTTCAACATATTTTTCTTCGCGAAAGACAAATTCAATTTGTATGTCTTTATTTTTCATCAAAATCTACGTTGGTCTTCATTTAGAAAGATACTCATCTGCCTTACCAGTATTCTGGTGCGCGTTCCGTGAGCTCGAGTTCCGTTTGGTAGCAGTAATTACGATTTCACAAATTTTTTTTTTCAGTCGAAAAGTTAGTTTTTTTTCCAAATTTCAACAACAAAAACAGAAATAATTTCAGAAACACCATGGATCGCTAGCTCGCTCGGAGACGCGTCTTTTGACAGGCTGCGCGTACGCCTAGCCAATGAAGAACTTCAAAAATATATTTTTTTCGTTCAGACACTTGTAAAATTTTCAACATATTTTTCTTCGCGAAAGAAAAATTGAATTTGTATGTCTTTATTTTTCATCAAAATCTACGTTGGTCTTCATTTAGAAAGATACTCACCTGCCTTACCGGTATTCTGGTGCGCGTTCCGTGAGCTGGAGTTCCGTTTGGTAGCAGTAATTACGATTTCACAATTTTTTTTTTTTCAGTCGAAAAGTTAATTTTTTGTCCAAATTTCAACAACAAAAACAGAAAGAATTTCAGAAACATCATGGATCGCTAGCTCGCTCGGAGACGCGTCTTTTGACAGGCTGCGCGTACGCCTAGCCAATGAAGAACTTCAAAAATATATTTTTTTCGTTCAGACACTTGTAAAATTTTCAACATATTTTTCTTCGCGAAAGACAAATTGAATTTGTATGTCTTTATTTTTCATCAAAATCTAAGTTGGTCTTCATTTAGAAAGATACTCACCTGCCTTACCAGTATTCTGGTGCGCGTTCCGTGAGCTCGAGTTCCGTTTGGTAGCACTAATTACGGTTTACTCATTTTTTTTCAGTCGATAAGTTAGTTTTTTGTCAAAATTTCAACAACAAAAACAGAAATAATTTCAGAAACACCATGGATCGCTAGCTCGCTCGGAGACGCGTCTTTTGACAGGCTGCGCGTACGCCTAGCCAATGAAGAACTTCAAAAATATATTTTTTTCGTTCAGACACTTGTAAAATTTTCAACATATTTTTCTTCGCGAAAGACAAATTGAATTTGTATGTCTTTATTTTTCATCAAAATCTAAGTTGGTCTTCATTTAGAAAGATACTCACCTGCCTTACCAGTATTCTGGTGCGCGTTCCGTGAGCTCGAGTTCCGTTTGGTAGCACTAATTACGGTTTACTCATTTTTTTTCAGTCGATAAGTTAGTTTTTTGTCAAAATTTCAACAACAAAAACAGAAATAATTTCAGAAACACCATGGATCGCTAGCTCGCTCGGAGACGCGTCTTTTGACAGGCTGCGCGTACGCCTAGCCAATGAAGAACTTCAAAAATATATTTTTTTCGTTCAGACACTTGTAAAATTTTCAACATATTTTTCTTCGCGAAAGAAAAATTGAATTTGTATGTCTTTATTTTTCATCAAAATCTACGTTGGTCTTCATTTAGAAAGATACTCACCTGCCTTACCGGTATTCTGGTGCGCGTTCCGTGAGCTGGAGTTCCGTTTGGTAGCAGTAATTACGATTTCACAATTTTTTTTTTTTCAGTCGAAAAGTTAATTTTTTGTCCAAATTTCAACAACAAAAACAGAAAGAATTTCAGAAACATCATGGATCGCTAGCTCGCTCGGAGACGCGTCTTTTGACAGGCTGCGCGTACGCCTAGCCAATGAAGAACTTCAAAAATATATTTTTTTCGTTCAGACACTTGTAAAATTTTCAACATATTTTTCTTCGCGAAAGACAAATTGAATTTGTATGTCTTTATTTTTCATCAAAATCTAAGTTGGTCTTCATTTAGAAAGATACTCACCTGCCTTACCAGTATTCTGGTGCGCGTTCCGTGAGCTCGAGTTCCGTTTGGTAGCACTAATTACGGTTTACTCATTTTTTTTCAGTCGATAAGTTAGTTTTTTGTCAAAATTTCAACAACAAAAACAGAAATAATTTCAGAAACACCATGGATCGCTAGCTCGCTCGGAGACGCGTCTTTTGACAGGCTGCGCGTACGCCTAGCCAATGAAGAACTTCAAAAATATATTTTTTTCGTTCAGACACTTGTAAAATTTTCAACATATTTTTCTTCGCGAAAGACAAATTGAATTTGTATGTCTTTATTTTTCATCAAAATCTAAGTTGGTCTTCATTTAGAAAGATACTCACCTGCCTTACCAGTATTCTGGTGCGCGTTCCGTGAGCTCGAGTTCCGTTTGGTAGCACTAATTACGGTTTACTCATTTTTTTTCAGTCGATAAGTTAGTTTTTTGTCAAAATTTCAACAACAAAAACAGAAATAATTTCAGAAACACCATGGATCGCTAGCTCGCTCGGAGACGCGTCTTTTGACAGGCTGCGCGTACGCCTAGCCAATGAAGAACTTAAAAAATATATTTTTTTCGTTCAGACACTTGTAAAATTTTCAACATATTTTTCTTCGCGAAAGACAAATTCAATTTGTATGTCTTTATTTTTCATCAAAATCTACGTTGGTCTTCATTTAGAAAGATACTCATCTGCCTTACCAGTATTCTGGTGCGCGTTCCGTGAGCTCGAGTTCCGTTTGGTAGCAGTAATTACGATTTCACAAATTTTTTTTTTCAGTCGAAAAGTTAGTTTTTTTTCCAAATTTCAACAACAAAAACAGAAATAATTTCAGAAACACCATGGATCGCTAGCTCGCTCGGAGACGCGTCTTTTGACAGGCTGCGCGTACGCCTAGCCAATGAAGAACTTCAAAAATATATTTTTTTCGTTCAGACACTTGTAAAATTTTCAACATATTTTTCTTCGCGAAAGAAAAATTGAATTTGTATGTCTTTATTTTTCATCAAAATCTACGTTGGTCTTCATTTAGAAAGATACTCACCTGCCTTACCGGTATTCTGGTGCGCGTTCCGTGAGCTGGAGTTCCGTTTGGTAGCAGTAATTACGATTTCACAATTTTTTTTTTTTCAGTCGAAAAGTTAATTTTTTGTCCAAATTTCAACAACAAAAACAGAAAGAATTTCAGAAACATCATGGATCGCTAGCTCGCTCGGAGACGCGTCTTTTGACAGGCTGCGCGTACGCCTAGCCAATGAAGAACTTCAAAAATATATTTTTTTCGTTCAGACACTTGTAAAATTTTCAACATATTTTTCTTCGCGAAAGACAAATTGAATTTGTATGTCTTTATTTTTCATCAAAATCTAAGTTGGTCTTCATTT
Organism: Dasypolia templi; assembly: GCA_963555695.1. Taxonomy (NCBI): domain Eukaryota; kingdom Metazoa; phylum Arthropoda; class Insecta; order Lepidoptera; family Noctuidae; genus Dasypolia; species Dasypolia templi. The sequence goes on along the minus strand of OY743137.1, from coordinate 707,893 downwards.
AGAAAGATACTCACCTGCCTTACCAGTATTCTGGTGCGCGTTCCGTGAGCTCGAGTTCCGTTTGGTAGCACTAATTACGGTTTACTCATTTTTTTTCAGTCGATAAGTTAGTTTTTTGTCAAAATTTCAACAACAAAAACAGAAATAATTTCAGAAACACCATGGATCGCTAGCTCGCTCGGAGACGCGTCTTTTGACAGGCTGCGCGTACGCCTAGCCAATGAAGAACTTCAAAAATATATTTTTTTCGTTCAGACACTTGTAAAATTTTCAACATATTTTTCTTCGCGAAAGACAAATTGAATTTGTATGTCTTTATTTTTCATCAAAATCTAAGTTGGCCTTCATTTAGAAAGATACTCACCTGCCTTACCAGTATTCTGGTGCGCGTTCCGTGAGCTCGAGTTCCGTTTGGTAGCACTAATTACGGTTTACTCATTTTTTTTCAGTCGATAAGTTAGTTTTTTGTCAAAATTTCAACAACAAAAACAGAAATAATTTCAGAAACACCATGGATCGCTAGCTCGCTCGGACACGCGTCTTTTGACAGGCTGCGCGTATGCCTAGCCATTGTAGAACTTCAAAAACAATTTTTTTTCGTTCAGACACTTGTAAAATTTTCAACAATTTTTTCTTCGCGAAAGAAAATTGAATTTGTATGTCTTTATTTTTGATCAAAATCTACGTTGGTCTTCATTTAGAAAGATACTCACCTGCCTTACCGGTATTCTGGTGCGCGTTCCGTGAGCTCGAGTTCCGTTTGGTAGCAGTAATTACGATTTCACTCATATTTTGATCCAGTACAATAGTTAGTTTTTTGTCCAAATTTCAACAACAAAAACAGGAATAATTTCAGAAACACCATGGATCGCTAGCTCGCTCGGACACGCGTCTTTTGACAGGCTGCGCGTACGCCTAGCCATTGTAGAACTTCAAAAACAATTTTTTTTCGTTCAGACACTTGTAAAATTTTCAACAATTTTTTCTTCGCGAAAGAAAATTGAATTTGTATGTCTTTATTTTTGATCAAAATCTACGTTGGTCTTCATTTAGAAAGATACTCACCTGCCTTACCGGTATTCTGGTGCGCGTTCCGTGAGCTGGAGTTCCGTTTGGTAGCAGTAATTACGATTTCACAATTTTTTTTTTTTCAGTCGAAAAGTTAATTTTTTGTCCAAATTTCAACAACAAAAACAGTAATAATTTCAGAAACACCATGGATCGCTAGCTCGCTCGGAGACGCGTCTTTTGACAGGCTGCGCGTACGCCTAGCCAATGAAGAACTTCAAAAATATATTTTTTTCGTTCAGACACTTGTAAAATTTTCAACATATTTTTCTTCGCGAAAGACAAATTCAATTTGTGTCTTTATTTTTCATCAAAATCTACGTTGGTCTTCATTTAGAAAGATACTCATCTGCCTTACCAGTATTCTGGTGCGCGTTCCGTGAGCTCGAGTTCCGTTTGGTAGCAGTAATTACGATTTCACAAATTTTTTTTTTCAGTCGAAAAGTTAGTTTTTTGTCCAAATTTCAACAACAAAAACAGAAATAATTTCAGAAACACCATGGATCGCTAGCTCGCTCGGAGACGCGTCTTTTGACAGGCTGCGCGTACGCCTAGCCAATGAAGAACTTCAAAAATATATTTTTTTCGTTCAGACACTTGTAAAATTTTCAACATATTTTTCTTCGCGAAAGACAAATTGAATTTGTATGTCTTTATTTTTCATCAAAATCTAAGTTGGTCTTCATTTAGAAAGATACTCACCTGCCTTACCAGTATTCTGGTGCGCGTTCCGTGAGCTCGAGTTCCGTTTGGTAGCACTAATTACGGTTTACTCATTTTTTTTCAGTCGATAAGTTAGTTTTTTGTCAAAATTTCAACAACAAAAACAGAAATAATTTCAGAAACACCATGGATCGCTAGCTCGCTCGGAGACGCGTCTTTTGACAGGCTGCGCGTACGCCTAGCCAATGAAGAACTTCAAAAATATATTTTTTTCGTTCAGACACTTGTAAAATTTTCAACATATTTTTCTTCGCGAAAGACAAATTGAATTTGTATGTCTTTATTTTTCATCAAAATCTAAGTTGGTCTTCATTTAGAAAGATACTCACCTGCCTTACCAGTATTCTGGTGCGCGTTCCGTGAGCTCGAGTTCCGTTTGGTAGCACTAATTACGGTTTACTCATTTTTTTTCAGTCGATAAGTTAGTTTTTTGTCAAAATTTCAACAACAAAAACAGAAATAATTTCAGAAACACCATGGATCGCTAGCTCGCTCGGAGACGCGTCTTTTGACAGGCTGCGCGTACGCCTAGCCAATGAAGAACTTCAAAAATATATTTTTTTCGTTCAGACACTTGTAAAATTTTCAACATATTTTTCTTCGCGAAAGAAAAATTGAATTTGTATGTCTTTATTTTTCATCAAAATCTACGTTGGTCTTCATTTAGAAAGATACTCACCTGCCTTACCGGTATTCTGGTGCGCGTTCCGTGAGCTGGAGTTCCGTTTGGTAGCAGTAATTACGATTTCACAATTTTTTTTTTTTCAGTCGAAAAGTTAATTTTTTGTCCAAATTTCAACAACAAAAACAGAAAGAATTTCAGAAACATCATGGATCGCTAGCTCGCTCGGAGACGCGTCTTTTGACAGGCTGCGCGTACGCCTAGCCAATGAAGAACTTCAAAAATATATTTTTTTCGTTCAGACACTTGTAAAATTTTCAACATATTTTTCTTCGCGAAAGACAAATTGAATTTGTATGTCTTTATTTTTCATCAAAATCTAAGTTGGTCTTCATTTAGAAAGATACTCACCTGCCTTACCAGTATTCTGGTGCGCGTTCCGTGAGCTCGAGTTCCGTTTGGTAGCACTAATTACGGTTTACTCATTTTTTTTCAGTCGATAAGTTAGTTTTTTGTCAAAATTTCAACAACAAAAACAGAAATAATTTCAGAAACACCATGGATCGCTAGCTCGCTCGGAGACGCGTCTTTTGACAGGCTGCGCGTACGCCTAGCCAATGAAGAACTTCAAAAATATATTTTTTTCGTTCAGACACTTGTAAAATTTTCAACATATTTTTCTTCGCGAAAGACAAATTGAATTTGTATGTCTTTATTTTTCATCAAAATCTAAGTTGGTCTTCATTTAGAAAGATACTCACCTGCCTTACCAGTATTCTGGTGCGCGTTCCGTGAGCTCGAGTTCCGTTTGGTAGCACTAATTACGGTTTACTCATTTTTTTTCAGTCGATAAGTTAGTTTTTTGTCAAAATTTCAACAACAAAAACAGAAATAATTTCAGAAACACCATGGATCGCTAGCTCGCTCGGAGACGCGTCTTTTGACAGGCTGCGCGTACGCCTAGCCAATGAAGAACTTAAAAAATATATTTTTTTCGTTCAGACACTTGTAAAATTTTCAACATATTTTTCTTCGCGAAAGACAAATTCAATTTGTATGTCTTTATTTTTCATCAAAATCTACGTTGGTCTTCATTTAGAAAGATACTCATCTGCCTTACCAGTATTCTGGTGCGCGTTCCGTGAGCTCGAGTTCCGTTTGGTAGCAGTAATTACGATTTCACAAATTTTTTTTTTCAGTCGAAAAGTTAGTTTTTTTTCCAAATTTCAACAACAAAAACAGAAATAATTTCAGAAACACCATGGATCGCTAGCTCGCTCGGAGACGCGTCTTTTGACAGGCTGCGCGTACGCCTAGCCAATGAAGAACTTCAAAAATATATTTTTTTCGTTCAGACACTTGTAAAATTTTCAACATATTTTTCTTCGCGAAAGAAAAATTGAATTTGTATGTCTTTATTTTTCATCAAAATCTACGTTGGTCTTCATTTAGAAAGATACTCACCTGCCTTACCGGTATTCTGGTGCGCGTTCCGTGAGCTGGAGTTCCGTTTGGTAGCAGTAATTACGATTTCACAAATTTTTTTTTTTCAGTCGAAAAGTTAATTTTTTGTCCAAATTTCAACAACAAAAACAGAAAGAATTTCAGAAACATCATGGATCGCTAGCTCGCTCGGAGACGCGTCTTTTGACAGGCTGCGCGTACGCCTAGCCAATGAAGAACTTCAAAAATATATTTTTTTCGTTCAGACACTTGTAAAATTTTCAACATATTTTTCTTCGCGAAAGACAAATTGAATTTGTATGTCTTTATTTTTCATCAAAATCTAAGTTGGTCTTCATTTAGAAAGATACTCACCTGCCTTACCAGTATTCTGGTGCGCGTTCCGTGAGCTCGAGTTCCGTTTGGTAGCACTAATTACGGTTTACTCATTTTTTTTCAGTCGATAAGTTAGTTTTTTGTCAAAATTTCAACAACAAAAACAGAAATAATTTCAGAAACACCATGGATCGCTAGCTCGCTCGGAGACGCGTCTTTTGACAGGCTGCGCGTACGCCTAGCCAATGAAGAACTTCAAAAATATATTTTTTTCGTTCAGACACTTGTAAAATTTTCAACATATTTTTCTTCGCGAAAGAAAAATTGAATTTGTATGTCTTTATTTTTCATCAAAATCTACGTTGGTCTTCATTTAGAAAGATACTCACCTGCCTTACCGGTATTCTGGTGCGCGTTCCGTGAGCTGGAGTTCCGTTTGGTAGCAGTAATTACGATTTCACAATTTTTTTTTTTTCAGTCGAAAAGTTAATTTTTTGTCCAAATTTCAACAACAAAAACAGAAAGAATTTCAGAAACATCATGGATCGCTAGCTCGCTCGGAGACGCGTCTTTTGACAGGCTGCGCGTACGCCTAGCCAATGAAGAACTTCAAAAATATATTTTTTTCGTTCAGACACTTGTAAAATTTTCAACATATTTTTCTTCGCGAAAGACAAATTGAATTTGTATGTCTTTATTTTTCATCAAAATCTAAGTTGGTCTTCATTTAGAAAGATACTCACCTGCCTTACCAGTATTCTGGTGCGCGTTCCGTGAGCTCGAGTTCCGTTTGGTAGCACTAATTACGGTTTACTCATTTTTTTTCAGTCGATAAGTTAGTTTTTTGTCAAAATTTCAACAACAAAAACAGAAATAATTTCAGAAACACCATGGATCGCTAGCTCGCTCGGAGACGCGTCTTTTGACAGGCTGCGCGTACGCCTAGCCAATGAAGAACTTCAAAAATATATTTTTTTCGTTCAGACACTTGTAAAATTTTCAACATATTTTTCTTCGCGAAAGACAAATTGAATTTGTATGTCTTTATTTTTCATCAAAATCTAAGTTGGTCTTCATTTAGAAAGATACTCACCTGCCTTACCAGTATTCTGGTGCGCGTTCCGTGAGCTCGAGTTCCGTTTGGTAGCACTAATTACGGTTTACTCATTTTTTTTCAGTCGATAAGTTAGTTTTTTGTCAAAATTTCAACAACAAAAACAGAAATAATTTCAGAAACACCATGGATCGCTAGCTCGCTCGGAGACGCGTCTTTTGACAGGCTGCGCGTACGCCTAGCCAATGAAGAACTTAAAAAATATATTTTTTTCGTTCAGACACTTGTAAAATTTTCAACATATTTTTCTTCGCGAAAGACAAATTCAATTTGTATGTCTTTATTTTTCATCAAAATCTACGTTGGTCTTCATTTAGAAAGATACTCATCTGCCTTACCAGTATTCTGGTGCGCGTTCCGTGAGCTCGAGTTCCGTTTGGTAGCAGTAATTACGATTTCACAAATTTTTTTTTTCAGTCGAAAAGTTAGTTTTTTTTCCAAATTTCAACAACAAAAACAGAAATAATTTCAGAAACACCATGGATCGCTAGCTCGCTCGGAGACGCGTCTTTTGACAGGCTGCGCGTACGCCTAGCCAATGAAGAACTTCAAAAATATATTTTTTTCGTTCAGACACTTGTAAAATTTTCAACATATTTTTCTTCGCGAAAGAAAAATTGAATTTGTATGTCTTTATTTTTCATCAAAATCTACGTTGGTCTTCATTTAGAAAGATACTCACCTGCCTTACCGGTATTCTGGTGCGCGTTCCGTGAGCTGGAGTTCCGTTTGGTAGCAGTAATTACGATTTCACAAATTTTTTTTTTTCAGTCGAAAAGTTAATTTTTTGTCCAAATTTCAACAACAAAAACAGAAAGAATTTCAGAAACATCATGGATCGCTAGCTCGCTCGGAGACGCGTCTTTTGACAGGCTGCGCGTACGCCTAGCCAATGAAGAACTTCAAAAATATATTTTTTTCGTTCAGACACTTGTAAAATTTTCAACATATTTTTCTTCGCGAAAGACAAATTGAATTTGTATGTCTTTATTTTTCATCAAAATCTAAGTTGGTCTTCATTTAGAAAGATACTCACCTGCCTTACCAGTATTCTGGTGCGCGTTCCGTGAGCTCGAGTTCCGTTTGGTAGCACTAATTACGGTTTACTCATTTTTTTTCAGTCGATAAGTTAGTTTTTTGTCAAAATTTCAACAACAAAAACAGAAATAATTTCAGAAACACCATGGATCGCTAGCTCGCTCGGAGACGCGTCTTTTGACAGGCTGCGCGTACGCCTAGCCAATGAAGAACTTCAAAAATATATTTTTTTCGTTCAGACACTTGTAAAATTTTCAACATATTTTTCTTCGCGAAAGACAAATTGAATTTGTATGTCTTTATTTTTCATCAAAATCTAAGTTGGCCTTCATTTAGAAAGATACTCACCTGCCTTACCAGTATTCTGGTGCGCGTTCCGTGAGCTCGAGTTCCGTTTGGTAGCACTAATTACGGTTTACTCATTTTTTTTCAGTCGATAAGTTAGTTTTTTGTCAAAATTTCAACAACAAAAACAGAAATAATTTCAGAAACACCATGGATCGCTAGCTCGCTCGGACACGCGTCTTTTGACAGGCTGCGCGTATGCCTAGCCATTGTAGAACTTCAAAAACAATTTTTTTTCGTTCAGACACTTGTAAAATTTTCAACATATTTTTCTTCGCGAAATAAAATTGAATTTGTATGTCTTTATTTTTTATCAAAATCTACGTTGGTCTTCATTTAGAAAGATACTCACCTGCCTTACCGGTATTCTGGTGCGCGTTCCGTGAGCTCGAGTTCCGTTTGGTAGCAGTAATTACGATTTCACTCATATTTTGATCCAGTACAATAGTTAGTTTTTTGTCCAAATTTCAACAACAAAAACAGGAATAATTTCAGAAACACCATGGATCGCTAGCTCGCTCGGACACGCGTCTTTTGACAGGCTGCGCGTACGCCTAGCCATTGTAGAACTTCAAAAACAATTTTTTTTCGTTCAGACACTTGTAAAATTTTCAACAATTTTTTCTTCGCGAAAGAAAATTGAATTTGTATGTCTTTATTTTTGATCAAAATCTACGTTGGTCTTCATTTAGAAAGATACTCACCTGCCTTACCGGTATTCTGGTGCGCGTTCCGTGAGCTGGAGTTCCGTTTGGTAGCAGTAATTACGATTTCACAATTTTTTTTTTTTCAGTCGAAAAGTTAATTTTTTGTCCAAATTTCAACAACAAAAACAGTAATAATTTCAGAAACACCATGGATCGCTAGCTCGCTCGGAGACGCGTCTTTTGACAGGCTGCGCGTACGCCTAGCCAATGAAGAACTTCAAAAATATATTTTTTTCGTTCAGACACTTGTAAAATTTTCAACATATTTTTCTTCGCGAAAGACAAATTCAATTTGTGTCTTTATTTTTCATCAAAATCTACGTTGGTCTTCATTTAGAAAGATACTCATCTGCCTTACCAGTATTCTGGTGCGCGTTCCGTGAGCTCGAGTTCCGTTTGGTAGCAGTAATTACGATTTCACAAATTTTTTTTTTCAGTCGAAAAGTTAGTTTTTTGTCCAAATTTCAACAACAAAAACAGAAATAATTTCAGAAACACCATGGATCGCTAGCTCGCTCGGAGACGCGTCTTTTGACAGGCTGCGCGTACGCCTAGCCAATGAAGAACTTCAAAAATATATTTTTTTCGTTCAGACACTTGTAAAATTTTCAACATATTTTTCTTCGCGAAAGACAAATTGAATTTGTATGTCTTTATTTTTCATCAAAATCTAAGTTGGTCTTCATTTAGAAAGATACTCACCTGCCTTACCAGTATTCTGGTGCGCGTTCCGTGAGCTCGAGTTCCGTTTGGTAGCACTAATTACGGTTTACTCATTTTTTTTCAGTCGATAAGTTAGTTTTTTGTCAAAATTTCAACAACAAAAACAGAAATAATTTCAGAAACACCATGGATCGCTAGCTCGCTCGGAGACGCGTCTTTTGACAGGCTGCGCGTACGCCTAGCCAATGAAGAACTTCAAAAATATATTTTTTTCGTTCAGACACTTGTAAAATTTTCAACATATTTTTCTTCGCGAAAGACAAATTGAATTTGTATGTCTTTATTTTTCATCAAAATCTAAGTTGGTCTTCATTTAGAAAGATACTCACCTGCCTTACCAGTATTCTGGTGCGCGTTCCGTGAGCTCGAGTTCCGTTTGGTAGCACTAATTACGGTTTACTCATTTTTTTTCAGTCGATAAGTTAGTTTTTTGTCAAAATTTCAACAACAAAAACAGAAATAATTTCAGAAACACCATGGATCGCTAGCTCGCTCGGAGACGCGTCTTTTGACAGGCTGCGCGTACGCCTAGCCAATGAAGAACTTCAAAAATATATTTTTTTCGTTCAGACACTTGTAAAATTTTCAACATATTTTTCTTCGCGAAAGAAAAATTGAATTTGTATGTCTTTATTTTTCATCAAAATCTACGTTGGTCTTCATTTAGAAAGATACTCACCTGCCTTACCGGTATTCTGGTGCGCGTTCCGTGAGCTGGAGTTCCGTTTGGTAGCAGTAATTACGATTTCACAATTTTTTTTTTTTCAGTCGAAAAGTTAATTTTTTGTCCAAATTTCAACAACAAAAACAGAAAGAATTTCAGAAACATCATGGATCGCTAGCTCGCTCGGAGACGCGTCTTTTGACAGGCTGCGCGTACGCCTAGCCAATGAAGAACTTCAAAAATATATTTTTTTCGTTCAGACACTTGTAAAATTTTCAACATATTTTTCTTCGCGAAAGACAAATTGAATTTGTATGTCTTTATTTTTCATCAAAATCTAAGTTGGTCTTCATTTAGAAAGATACTCACCTGCCTTACCAGTATTCTGGTGCGCGTTCCGTGAGCTCGAGTTCCGTTTGGTAGCACTAATTACGGTTTACTCATTTTTTTTCAGTCGATAAGTTAGTTTTTTGTCAAAATTTCAACAACAAAAACAGAAATAATTTCAGAAACACCATGGATCGCTAGCTCGCTCGGAGACGCGTCTTTTGACAGGCTGCGCGTACGCCTAGCCAATGAAGAACTTCAAAAATATATTTTTTTCGTTCAGACACTTGTAAAATTTTCAACATATTTTTCTTCGCGAAAGAAAAATTGAATTTGTATGTCTTTATTTTTCATCAAAATCTACGTTGGTCTTCATTTAGAAAGATACTCACCTGCCTTACCGGTATTCTGGTGCGCGTTCCGTGAGCTGGAGTTCCGTTTGGTAGCAGTAATTACGATTTCACAATTTTTTTTTTTTCAGTCGAAAAGTTAATTTTTTGTCCAAATTTCAACAACAAAAACAGAAAGAATTTCAGAAACATCATGGATCGCTAGCTCGCTCGGAGACGCGTCTTTTGACAGGCTGCGCGTACGCCTAGCCAATGAAGAACTTCAAAAATATATTTTTTTCGTTCAGACACTTGTAAAATTTTCAACATATTTTTCTTCGCGAAAGACAAATTGAATTTGTATGTCTTTATTTTTCATCAAAATCTAAGTTGGTCTTCATTTAGAAAGATACTCACCTGCCTTACCAGTATTCTGGTGCGCGTTCCGTGAGCTCGAGTTCCGTTTGGTAGCACTAATTACGGTTTACTCATTTTTTTTCAGTCGATAAGTTAGTTTTTTGTCAAAATTTCAACAACAAAAACAGAAATAATTTCAGAAACACCATGGATCGCTAGCTCGCTCGGAGACGCGTCTTTTGACAGGCTGCGCGTACGCCTAGCCAATGAAGAACTTCAAAAATATATTTTTTTCGTTCAGACACTTGTAAAATTTTCAACATATTTTTCTTCGCGAAAGACAAATTGAATTTGTATGTCTTTATTTTTCATCAAAATCTAAGTTGGTCTTCATTTAGAAAGATACTCACCTGCCTTACCAGTATTCTGGTGCGCGTTCCGTGAGCTCGAGTTCCGTTTGGTAGCACTAATTACGGTTTACTCATTTTTTTTCAGTCGATAAGTTAGTTTTTTGTCAAAATTTCAACAACAAAAACAGAAATAATTTCAGAAACACCATGGATCGCTAGCTCGCTCGGAGACGCGTCTTTTGACAGGCTGCGCGTACGCCTAGCCAATGAAGAACTTAAAAAATATATTTTTTTCGTTCAGACACTTGTAAAATTTTCAACATATTTTTCTTCGCGAAAGACAAATTCAATTTGTATGTCTTTATTTTTCATCAAAATCTACGTTGGTCTTCATTTAGAAAGATACTCATCTGCCTTACCAGTATTCTGGTGCGCGTTCCGTGAGCTCGAGTTCCGTTTGGTAGCAGTAATTACGATTTCACAAATTTTTTTTTTCAGTCGAAAAGTTAGTTTTTTTTCCAAATTTCAACAACAAAAACAGAAATAATTTCAGAAACACCATGGATCGCTAGCTCGCTCGGAGACGCGTCTTTTGACAGGCTGCGCGTACGCCTAGCCAATGAAGAACTTCAAAAATATATTTTTTTCGTTCAGACACTTGTAAAATTTTCAACATATTTTTCTTCGCGAAAGAAAAATTGAATTTGTATGTCTTTATTTTTCATCAAAATCTACGTTGGTCTTCATTTAGAAAGATACTCACCTGCCTTACCGGTATTCTGGTGCGCGTTCCGTGAGCTGGAGTTCCGTTTGGTAGCAGTAATTACGATTTCACAATTTTTTTTTTTTCAGTCGAAAAGTTAATTTTTTGTCCAAATTTCAACAACAAAAACAGAAAGAATTTCAGAAACATCATGGATCGCTAGCTCGCTCGGAGACGCGTCTTTTGACAGGCTGCGCGTACGCCTAGCCAATGAAGAACTTCAAAAATATATTTTTTTCGTTCAGACACTTGTAAAATTTTCAACATATTTTTCTTCGCGAAAGACAAATTGAATTTGTATGTCTTTATTTTTCATCAAAATCTAAGTTGGTCTTCATTTAGAAAGATACTCACCTGCCTTACCAGTATTCTGGTGCGCGTTCCGTGAGCTCGAGTTCCGTTTGGTAGCACTAATTACGGTTTACTCATTTTTTTTCAGTCGATAAGTTAGTTTTTTGTCAAAATTTCAACAACAAAAACAGAAATAATTTCAGAAACACCATGGATCGCTAGCTCGCTCGGAGACGCGTCTTTTGACAGGCTGCGCGTACGCCTAGCCAATGAAGAACTTCAAAAATATATTTTTTTCGTTCAGACACTTGTAAAATTTTCAACATATTTTTCTTCGCGAAAGACAAATTGAATTTGTATGTCTTTATTTTTCATCAAAATCTAAGTTGGCCTTCATTTAGAAAGATACTCACCTGCCTTACCAGTATTCTGGTGCGCGTTCCGTGAGCTCGAGTTCCGTTTGGTAGCACTAATTACGGTTTACTCATTTTTTTTCAGTCGATAAGTTAGTTTTTTGTCAAAATTTCAACAACAAAAACAGAAATAATTTCAGAAACACCATGGATCGCTAGCTCGCTCGGACACGCGTCTTTTGACAGGCTGCGCGTATGCCTAGCCATTGTAGAACTTCAAAAACAATTTTTTTTCGTTCAGACACTTGTAAAATTTTCAACAATTTTTTCTTCGCGAAAGAAAATTGAATTTGTATGTCTTTATTTTTGATCAAAATCTACGTTGGTCTTCATTTAGAAAGATACTCACCTGCCTTACCGGTATTCTGGTGCGCGTTCCGTGAGCTCGAGTTCCGTTTGGTAGCAGTAATTACGATTTCACTCATATTTTGATCCAGTACAATAGTTAGTTTTTTGTCCAAATTTCAACAACAAAAACAGGAATAATTTCAGAAACACCATGGATCGCTAGCTCGCTCGGACACGCGTCTTTTGACAGGCTGCGCGTACGCCTAGCCATTGTAGAACTTCAAAAACAATTTTTTTTCGTTCAGACACTTGTAAAATTTTCAACAATTTTTTCTTCGCGAAAGAAAATTGAATTTGTATGTCTTTATTTTTGATCAAAATCTACGTTGGTCTTCATTTAGAAAGATACTCACCTGCCTTACCGGTATTCTGGTGCGCGTTCCGTGAGCTGGAGTTCCGTTTGGTAGCAGTAATTACGATTTCACAATTTTTTTTTTTTCAGTCGAAAAGTTAATTTTTTGTCCAAATTTCAACAACAAAAACAGTAATAATTTCAGAAACACCATGGATCGCTAGCTCGCTCGGAGACGCGTCTTTTGACAGGCTGCGCGTACGCCTAGCCAATGAAGAACTTCAAAAATATATTTTTTTCGTTCAGACACTTGTAAAATTTTCAACATATTTTTCTTCGCGAAAGACAAATTCAATTTGTGTCTTTATTTTTCATCAAAATCTACGTTGGTCTTCATTTAGAAAGATACTCATCTGCCTTACCAGTATTCTGGTGCGCGTTCCGTGAGCTCGAGTTCCGTTTGGTAGCAGTAATTACGATTTCACAAATTTTTTTTTTCAGTCGAAAAGTTAGTTTTTTGTCCAAATTTCAACAACAAAAACAGAAATAATTTCAGAAACACCATGGATCGCTAGCTCGCTCGGAGACGCGTCTTTTGACAGGCTGCGCGTACGCCTAGCCAATGAAGAACTTCAAAAATATATTTTTTTCGTTCAGACACTTGTAAAATTTTCAACATATTTTTCTTCGCGAAAGACAAATTGAATTTGTATGTCTTTATTTTTCATCAAAATCTAAGTTGGTCTTCATTTAGAAAGATACTCACCTGCCTTACCAGTATTCTGGTGCGCGTTCCGTGAGCTCGAGTTCCGTTTGGTAGCACTAATTACGGTTTACTCATTTTTTTTCAGTCGATAAGTTAGTTTTTTGTCAAAATTTCAACAACAAAAACAGAAATAATTTCAGAAACACCATGGATCGCTAGCTCGCTCGGAGACGCGTCTTTTGACAGGCTGCGCGTACGCCTAGCCAATGAAGAACTTCAAAAATATATTTTTTTCGTTCAGACACTTGTAAAATTTTCAACATATTTTTCTTCGCGAAAGACAAATTGAATTTGTATGTCTTTATTTTTCATCAAAATCTAAGTTGGTCTTCATTTAGAAAGATACTCACCTGCCTTACCAGTATTCTGGTGCGCGTTCCGTGAGCTCGAGTTCCGTTTGGTAGCACTAATTACGGTTTACTCATTTTTTTTCAGTCGATAAGTTAGTTTTTTGTCAAAATTTCAACAACAAAAACAGAAATAATTTCAGAAACACCATGGATCGCTAGCTCGCTCGGAGACGCGTCTTTTGACAGGCTGCGCGTACGCCTAGCCAATGAAGAACTTCAAAAATATATTTTTTTCGTTCAGACACTTGTAAAATTTTCAACATATTTTTCTTCGCGAAAGAAAAATTGAATTTGTATGTCTTTATTTTTCATCAAAATCTACGTTGGTCTTCATTTAGAAAGATACTCACCTGCCTTACCGGTATTCTGGTGCGCGTTCCGTGAGCTGGAGTTCCGTTTGGTAGCAGTAATTACGATTTCACAATTTTTTTTTTTTCAGTCGAAAAGTTAATTTTTTGTCCAAATTTCAACAACAAAAACAGAAAGAATTTCAGAAACATCATGGATCGCTAGCTCGCTCGGAGACGCGTCTTTTGACAGGCTGCGCGTACGCCTAGCCAATGAAGAACTTCAAAAATATATTTTTTTCGTTCAGACACTTGTAAAATTTTCAACATATTTTTCTTCGCGAAAGACAAATTGAATTTGTATGTCTTTATTTTTCATCAAAATCTAAGTTGGTCTTCATTTAGAAAGATACTCACCTGCCTTACCGGTATTCTGGTGCGCGTTCCGTGAGCTGGAGTTCCGTTTGGTAGCAGTAATTACGATTTCACAATTTTTTTTTTTTCAGTCGAAAAGTTAATTTTTTGTCCAAATTTCAACAACAAAAACAGTAATAATTTCAGAAACACCATGGATCGCTAGCTCGCTCGGAGACGCGTCTTTTGACAGGCTGCGCGTACGCCTAGCCAATGAAGAACTTCAAAAATATATTTTTTTCGTTCAGACACTTGTAAAATTTTCAACATATTTTTCTTCGCGAAAGACAAATTCAATTTGTGTCTTTATTTTTCATCAAAATCTACGTTGGTCTTCATTTAGAAAGATACTCATCTGCCTTACCAGTATTCTGGTGCGCGTTCCGTGAGCTCGAGTTCCGTTTGGTAGCAGTAATTACGATTTCACAAATTTTTTTTTTCAGTCGAAAAGTTAGTTTTTTGTCCAAATTTCAACAACAAAAACAGAAATAATTTCAGAAACACCATGGATCGCTAGCTCGCTCGGAGACGCGTCTTTTGACAGGCTGCGCGTACGCCTAGCCAATGAAGAACTTCAAAAATATATTTTTTTCGTTCAGACACTTGTAAAATTTTCAACATATTTTTCTTCGCGAAAGACAAATTGAATTTGTATGTCTTTATTTTTCATCAAAATCTAAGTTGGTCTTCATTTAGAAAGATACTCACCTGCCTTACCAGTATTCTGGTGCGCGTTCCGTGAGCTCGAGTTCCGTTTGGTAGCACTAATTACGGTTTACTCATTTTTTTTCAGTCGATAAGTTAGTTTTTTGTCAAAATTTCAACAACAAAAACAGAAATAATTTCAGAAACACCATGGATCGCTAGCTCGCTCGGAGACGCGTCTTTTGACAGGCTGCGCGTACGCCTAGCCAATGAAGAACTTCAAAAATATATTTTTTTCGTTCAGACACTTGTAAAATTTTCAACATATTTTTCTTCGCGAAAGACAAATTGAATTTGTATGTCTTTATTTTTCATCAAAATCTAAGTTGGTCTTCATTTAGAAAGATACTCACCTGCCTTACCAGTATTCTGGTGCGCGTTCCGTGAGCTCGAGTTCCGTTTGGTAGCACTAATTACGGTTTACTCATTTTTTTTCAGTCGATAAGTTAGTTTTTTGTCAAAATTTCAACAACAAAAACAGAAATAATTTCAGAAACACCATGGATCGCTAGCTCGCTCGGAGACGCGTCTTTTGACAGGCTGCGCGTACGCCTAGCCAATGAAGAACTTCAAAAATATATTTTTTTCGTTCAGACACTTGTAAAATTTTCAACATATTTTTCTTCGCGAAAGAAAAATTGAATTTGTATGTCTTTATTTTTCATCAAAATCTACGTTGGTCTTCATTTAGAAAGATACTCACCTGCCTTACCGGTATTCTGGTGCGCGTTCCGTGAGCTGGAGTTCCGTTTGGTAGCAGTAATTACGATTTCACAATTTTTTTTTTTTCAGTCGAAAAGTTAATTTTTTGTCCAAATTTCAACAACAAAAACAGAAAGAATTTCAGAAACATCATGGATCGCTAGCTCGCTCGGAGACGCGTCTTTTGACAGGCTGCGCGTACGCCTAGCCAATGAAGAACTTCAAAAATATATTTTTTTCGTTCAGACACTTGTAAAATTTTCAACATATTTTTCTTCGCGAAAGACAAATTGAATTTGTATGTCTTTATTTTTCATCAAAATCTAAGTTGGTCTTCATTTAGAAAGATACTCACCTGCCTTACCAGTATTCTGGTGCGCGTTCCGTGAGCTCGAGTTCCGTTTGGTAGCACTAATTACGGTTTACTCATTTTTTTTCAGTCGATAAGTTAGTTTTTTGTCAAAATTTCAACAACAAAAACAGAAATAATTTCAGAAACACCATGGATCGCTAGCTCGCTCGGAGACGCGTCTTTTGACAGGCTGCGCGTACGCCTAGCCAATGAAGAACTTCAAAAATATATTTTTTTCGTTCAGACACTTGTAAAATTTTCAACATATTTTTCTTCGCGAAAGACAAATTGAATTTGTATGTCTTTATTTTTCATCAAAATCTAAGTTGGTCTTCATTTAGAAAGATACTCACCTGCCTTACCAGTATTCTGGTGCGCGTTCCGTGAGCTCGAGTTCCGTTTGGTAGCACTAATTACGGTTTACTCATTTTTTTTCAGTCGATAAGTTAGTTTTTTGTCAAAATTTCAACAACAAAAACAGAAATAATTTCAGAAACACCATGGATCGCTAGCTCGCTCGGAGACGCGTCTTTTGACAGGCTGCGCGTACGCCTAGCCAATGAAGAACTTAAAAAATATATTTTTTTCGTTCAGACACTTGTAAAATTTTCAACATATTTTTCTTCGCGAAAGACAAATTCAATTTGTATGTCTTTATTTTTCATCAAAATCTACGTTGGTCTTCATTTAGAAAGATACTCATCTGCCTTACCAGTATTCTGGTGCGCGTTCCGTGAGCTCGAGTTCCGTTTGGTAGCAGTAATTACGATTTCACAAATTTTTTTTTTCAGTCGAAAAGTTAGTTTTTTTTCCAAATTTCAACAACAAAAACAGAAATAATTTCAGAAACACCATGGATCGCTAGCTCGCTCGGAGACGCGTCTTTTGACAGGCTGCGCGTACGCCTAGCCAATGAAGAACTTCAAAAATATATTTTTTTCGTTCAGACACTTGTAAAATTTTCAACATATTTTTCTTCGCGAAAGAAAAATTGAATTTGTATGTCTTTATTTTTCATCAAAATCTACGTTGGTCTTCATTTAGAAAGATACTCACCTGCCTTACCGGTATTCTGGTGCGCGTTCCGTGAGCTGGAGTTCCGTTTGGTAGCAGTAATTACGATTTCACAAATTTTTTTTTTTCAGTCGAAAAGTTAATTTTTTGTCCAAATTTCAACAACAAAAACAGAAAGAATTTCAGAAACATCATGGATCGCTAGCTCGCTCGGAGACGCGTCTTTTGACAGGCTGCGCGTACGCCTAGCCAATGAAGAACTTCAAAAATATATTTTTTTCGTTCAGACACTTGTAAAATTTTCAACATATTTTTCTTCGCGAAAGACAAATTGAATTTGTATGTCTTTATTTTTCATCAAAATCTAAGTTGGTCTTCATTTAGAAAGATACTCACCTGCCTTACCAGTATTCTGGTGCGCGTTCCGTGAGCTCGAGTTCCGTTTGGTAGCACTAATTACGGTTTACTCATTTTTTTTCAGTCGATAAGTTAGTTTTTTGTCAAAATTTCAACAACAAAAACAGAAATAATTTCAGAAACACCATGGATCGCTAGCTCGCTCGGAGACGCGTCTTTTGACAGGCTGCGCGTACGCCTAGCCAATGAAGAACTTCAAAAATATATTTTTTTCGTTCAGACACTTGTAAAATTTTCAACATATTTTTCTTCGCGAAAGAAAAATTGAATTTGTATGTCTTTATTTTTCATCAAAATCTACGTTGGTCTTCATTTAGAAAGATACTCACCTGCCTTACCGGTATTCTGGTGCGCGTTCCGTGAGCTGGAGTTCCGTTTGGTAGCAGTAATTACGATTTCACAATTTTTTTTTTTTCAGTCGAAAAGTTAATTTTTTGTCCAAATTTCAACAACAAAAACAGAAAGAATTTCAGAAACATCATGGATCGCTAGCTCGCTCGGAGACGCGTCTTTTGACAGGCTGCGCGTACGCCTAGCCAATGAAGAACTTCAAAAATATATTTTTTTCGTTCAGACACTTGTAAAATTTTCAACATATTTTTCTTCGCGAAAGACAAATTGAATTTGTATGTCTTTATTTTTCATCAAAATCTAAGTTGGTCTTCATTTAGAAAGATACTCACCTGCCTTACCAGTATTCTGGTGCGCGTTCCGTGAGCTCGAGTTCCGTTTGGTAGCACTAATTACGGTTTACTCATTTTTTTTCAGTCGATAAGTTAGTTTTTTGTCAAAATTTCAACAACAAAAACAGAAATAATTTCAGAAACACCATGGATCGCTAGCTCGCTCGGAGACGCGTCTTTTGACAGGCTGCGCGTACGCCTAGCCAATGAAGAACTTCAAAAATATATTTTTTTCGTTCAGACACTTGTAAAATTTTCAACATATTTTTCTTCGCGAAAGACAAATTGAATTTGTATGTCTTTATTTTTCATCAAAATCTAAGTTGGTCTTCATTTAGAAAGATACTCACCTGCCTTACCAGTATTCTGGTGCGCGTTCCGTGAGCTCGAGTTCCGTTTGGTAGCACTAATTACGGTTTACTCATTTTTTTTCAGTCGATAAGTTAGTTTTTTGTCAAAATTTCAACAACAAAAACAGAAATAATTTCAGAAACACCATGGATCGCTAGCTCGCTCGGAGACGCGTCTTTTGACAGGCTGCGCGTACGCCTAGCCAATGAAGAACTTAAAAAATATATTTTTTTCGTTCAGACACTTGTAAAATTTTCAACATATTTTTCTTCGCGAAAGACAAATTCAATTTGTATGTCTTTATTTTTCATCAAAATCTACGTTGGTCTTCATTTAGAAAGATACTCATCTGCCTTACCAGTATTCTGGTGCGCGTTCCGTGAGCTCGAGTTCCGTTTGGTAGCAGTAATTACGATTTCACAAATTTTTTTTTTCAGTCGAAAAGTTAGTTTTTTTTCCAAATTTCAACAACAAAAACAGAAATAATTTCAGAAACACCATGGATCGCTAGCTCGCTCGGAGACGCGTCTTTTGACAGGCTGCGCGTACGCCTAGCCAATGAAGAACTTCAAAAATATATTTTTTTCGTTCAGACACTTGTAAAATTTTCAACATATTTTTCTTCGCGAAAGAAAAATTGAATTTGTATGTCTTTATTTTTCATCAAAATCTACGTTGGTCTTCATTTAGAAAGATACTCACCTGCCTTACCGGTATTCTGGTGCGCGTTCCGTGAGCTGGAGTTCCGTTTGGTAGCAGTAATTACGATTTCACAAATTTTTTTTTTTCAGTCGAAAAGTTAATTTTTTGTCCAAATTTCAACAACAAAAACAGAAAGAATTTCAGAAACATCATGGATCGCTAGCTCGCTCGGAGACGCGTCTTTTGACAGGCTGCGCGTACGCCTAGCCAATGAAGAACTTCAAAAATATATTTTTTTCGTTCAGACACTTGTAAAATTTTCAACATATTTTTCTTCGCGAAAGACAAATTGAATTTGTATGTCTTTATTTTTCATCAAAATCTAAGTTGGTCTTCATTTAGAAAGATACTCACCTGCCTTACCAGTATTCTGGTGCGCGTTCCGTGAGCTCGAGTTCCGTTTGGTAGCACTAATTACGGTTTACTCATTTTTTTTCAGTCGATAAGTTAGTTTTTTGTCAAAATTTCAACAACAAAAACAGAAATAATTTCAGAAACACCATGGATCGCTAGCTCGCTCGGAGACGCGTCTTTTGACAGGCTGCGCGTACGCCTAGCCAATGAAGAACTTCAAAAATATATTTTTTTCGTTCAGACACTTGTAAAATTTTCAACATATTTTTCTTCGCGAAAGACAAATTGAATTTGTATGTCTTTATTTTTCATCAAAATCTAAGTTGGTCTTCATTTAGAAAGATACTCACCTGCCTTACCAGTATTCTGGTGCGCGTTCCGTGAGCTCGAGTTCCGTTTGGTAGCACTAATTACGGTTTACTCATTTTTTTTCAGTCGATAAGTTAGTTTTTTGTCAAAATTTCAACAACAAAAACAGAAATAATTTCAGAAACACCATGGATCGCTAGCTCGCTCGGAGACGCGTCTTTTGACAGGCTGCGCGTACGCCTAGCCAATGAAGAACTTAAAAAATATATTTTTTTCGTTCAGACACTTGTAAAATTTTCAACATATTTTTCTTCGCGAAAGACAAATTCAATTTGTATGTCTTTATTTTTCATCAAAATCTACGTTGGTCTTCATTTAGAAAGATACTCATCTGCCTTACCAGTATTCTGGTGCGCGTTCCGTGAGCTCGAGTTCCGTTTGGTAGCAGTAATTACGATTTCACAAATTTTTTTTTTCAGTCGAAAAGTTAGTTTTTTTTCCAAATTTCAACAACAAAAACAGAAATAATTTCAGAAACACCATGGATCGCTAGCTCGCTCGGAGACGCGTCTTTTGACAGGCTGCGCGTACGCCTAGCCAATGAAGAACTTCAAAAATATATTTTTTTCGTTCAGACACTTGTAAAATTTTCAACATATTTTTCTTCGCGAAAGACAAATTGAATTTGTATGTCTTTATTTTTCATCAAAATCTAAGTTGGTCTTCATTTAGAAAGATACTCACCTGCCTTACCAGTATTCTGGTGCGCGTTCCGTGAGCTCGAGTTCCGTTTGGTAGCACTAATTACGGTTTACTCATTTTTTTTCAGTCGATAAGTTAGTTTTTTGTCAAAATTTCAACAACAAAAACAGAAATAATTTCAGAAACACCATGGATCGCTAGCTCGCTCGGAGACGCGTCTTTTGACAGGCTGCGCGTACGCCTAGCCAATGAAGAACTTCAAAAATATATTTTTTTCGTTCAGACACTTGTAAAATTTTCAACATATTTTTCTTCGCGAAAGACAAATTGAATTTGTATGTCTTTATTTTTCATCAAAATCTACGTTGGTCTTCATTTAGAAAGATACTCACCTGCCTTACCGGTATTCTGGTGCGCGTTCCGTGAGCTGGAGTTCCGTTTGGTAGCAGTAATTACGATTTCACTAATTTTTTTTTTTCAGTCGAAAAGTTAGTTTTTTGTCCAAATTTCAACAACAAAAACAGAAATAATTTCAGAAACACCATGGATCGCTAGCTCGCTCGGAGACGCGTCTTTTGATAGGCTGCGCGTACGCCTAGCTATTGTAGAACTTCAAAAACATATTTTTTTTCGTTCAGACACTTGTAAAATTTTCAACATATTTTTCTTCGCGAAAGAAAATTGAATTTGTATGTCTTTATTTTTTATCAAAATCTACGTTGGTCTTCATTTAGAAAGATACTCACCTGCCTTACCGGTATTCTGGTGCGCGTTCCGTGAGCTCGAGTTCCGTTTGGTAGCAGTAATTACGATTTCACTCATATTTTGATCCAGTACAATAGTTAGTTTTTTGTCCAAATTTCAATAACAAAAACAGGAATAATTTCAGAAACACCATGGATCGCTAGCTCGCTCGGACACGCGTCTTTTGACAGGCTGCGCGTACGCCTAGCCATTGTAGAACTTCAAAAACAATTTTTTTTCGTTCAGACACTTGTAAAATTTTCAACAATTTTTTCTTCGCGAAAGAAAATTGAATTTGTATGTCTTTATTTTTGATCAAAATCTACGTTGGTCTTCATTTAGAAAGATACTCACCTGCCTTACCGGTATTCTGGTGCGCGTTCCGTGAGCTGGAGTTCCGTTTGGTAGCAGTAATTACGATTTCACAATTTTTTTTTTTTCAGTCGAAAAGTTATTTTTTTGTCCAAATTTCAACAACAAAAACAGTAATAATTTCAGAAACACCATGGATCGCTAGCTCGCTCGGAGACGCGTCTTTTGACAGGCTGCGCGTACGCCTAGCCAATGAAGAACTTCAAAAATATTTTTTTTTCGTTCAGACACTTGTAAAATTTTCAACATATTTTTCTTCGCGAAAGACAAATTCAATTTGTGTCTTTATTTTTCATCAAAATCTACGTTGGTCTTCATTTAGAAAGATACTCATCTGCCTTACCAGTATTCTGGTGCGCGTTCCGTGAGCTCGAGTTCCGTTTGGTAGCAGTAATTACGATTTCACAAATTTTTTTTTTCAGTCGAAAAGTTAGTTTTTTGTCCAAATTTCAACAACAAAAACAGAAATAATTTCAGAAACACCATGGATCGCTAGCTCGCTCGGAGACGCGTCTTTTGACAGGCTGCGCGTACGCCTAGCCAATGAAGAACTTCAAAAATATATTTTTTTCGTTCAGACACTTGTAAAATTTTCAACATATTTTTCTTCGCGAAAGACAAATTCAATTTGTGTCTTTATTTTTCATCAAAATCTACGTTGGTCTTCATTTAGAAAGATACTCATCTGCCTTACCAGTATTCTGGTGCGCGTTCCGTGAGCTCGAGTTCCGTTTGGTAGCAGTAATTACGATTTCACAAATTTTTTTTTTCAGTCGAAAAGTTAGTTTTTTGTCCAAATTTCAACAACAAAAACAGAAATAATTTCAGAAACACCATGGATCGCTAGCTCGCTCGGAGACGCGTCTTTTGACAGGCTGCGCGTACGCCTAGACAATGAAGAACTTCAAAAAAATATTTTTTTCGTTCAGACACTTGTAAAATTTTCAACATATTTTTCTTCGCGAAGACAAATTGAATTTGTATGTCTTTATTTTTCATCAAAATCTAAGTTGGTCTTCATTTAGAAAGATACTCACCTGCCTTACCAGTATTCTGGTGCGCGTTCCGTGAGCTCGAGTTCCGTTTGGTAGCACTAATTACGGTTTACTCATTTTTTTTCAGTCGATAAGTTAGTTTTTTGTCAAAATTTCAACAACAAAAACAGAAATAATTTCAGAAACACCATGGATCGCTAGCTCGCTCGGAGACGCGTCTTTTGACAGGCTGCGCGTACGCCTAGCCAATGAAGAACTTCAAAAATATATTTTTTTCGTTCAGACACTTGTAAAATTTTCAACATATTTTTCTTCGCGAAAGACAAATTGAATTTGTATGTCTTTATTTTTCATCAAAATCTAAGTTGGTCTTCATTTAGAAAGATACTCACCTGCCTTACCAGTATTCTGGTGCGCGTTCCGTGAGCTCGAGTTCCGTTTGGTAGCACTAATTACGGTTTACTCATTTTTTTTCAGTCGATAAGTTAGTTTTTTGTCAAAATTTCAACAACAAAAACAGAAATAATTTCAGAAACACCATGGATCGCTAGCTCGCTCGGAGACGCGTCTTTTGACAGGCTGCGCGTACGCCTAGCCAATGAAGAACTTAAAAAATATATTTTTTTCGTTCAGACACTTGTAAAATTTTCAACATATTTTTCTTCGCGAAAGACAAATTCAATTTGTATGTCTTTATTTTTCATCAAAATCTACGTTGGTCTTCATTTAGAAAGATACTCATCTGCCTTACCAGTATTCTGGTGCGCGTTCCGTGAGCTCGAGTTCCGTTTGGTAGCAGTAATTACGATTTCACAAATTTTTTTTTTCAGTCGAAAAGTTAGTTTTTTTTCCAAATTTCAACAACAAAAACAGAAATAATTTCAGAAACACCATGGATCGCTAGCTCGCTCGGAGACGCGTCTTTTGACAGGCTGCGCGTACGCCTAGCCAATGAAGAACTTCAAAAATATATTTTTTTCGTTCAGACACTTGTAAAATTTTCAACATATTTTTCTTCGCGAAAGAAAAATTGAATTTGTATGTCTTTATTTTTCATCAAAATCTACGTTGGTCTTCATTTAGAAAGATACTCACCTGCCTTACCGGTATTCTGGTGCGCGTTCCGTGAGCTGGAGTTCCGTTTGGTAGCAGTAATTACGATTTCACAAATTTTTTTTTTTCAGTCGAAAAGTTAATTTTTTGTCCAAA
Organism: Dasypolia templi; assembly: GCA_963555695.1. Lineage (NCBI taxonomy): Eukaryota > Metazoa > Arthropoda > Insecta > Lepidoptera > Noctuidae > Dasypolia > Dasypolia templi. The sequence goes on along the minus strand of OY743137.1, from coordinate 684,212 downwards.
TTTCAACAACAAAAACAGAAAGAATTTCAGAAACATCATGGATCGCTAGCTCGCTCGGAGACGCGTCTTTTGACAGGCTGCGCGTACGCCTAGCCAATGAAGAACTTCAAAAATATATTTTTTTCGTTCAGACACTTGTAAAATTTTCAACATATTTTTCTTCGCGAAAGACAAATTGAATTTGTATGTCTTTATTTTTCATCAAAATCTAAGTTGGTCTTCATTTAGAAAGATACTCACCTGCCTTACCAGTATTCTGGTGCGCGTTCCGTGAGCTCGAGTTCCGTTTGGTAGCACTAATTACGGTTTACTCATTTTTTTTCAGTCGATAAGTTAGTTTTTTGTCAAAATTTCAACAACAAAAACAGAAATAATTTCAGAAACACCATGGATCGCTAGCTCGCTCGGAGACGCGTCTTTTGACAGGCTGCGCGTACGCCTAGCCAATGAAGAACTTCAAAAATATATTTTTTTCGTTCAGACACTTGTAAAATTTTCAACATATTTTTCTTCGCGAAAGACAAATTGAATTTGTATGTCTTTATTTTTCATCAAAATCTACGTTGGTCTTCATTTAGAAAGATACTCACCTGCCTTACCGGTATTCTGGTGCGCGTTCCGTGAGCTGGAGTTCCGTTTGGTAGCAGTAATTACGATTTCACTAATTTTTTTTTTTCAGTCGAAAAGTTAGTTTTTTGTCCAAATTTCAACAACAAAAACAGAAATAATTTCAGAAACACCATGGATCGCTAGCTCGCTCGGAGACGCGTCTTTTGATAGGCTGCGCGTACGCCTAGCTATTGTAGAACTTCAAAAACATATTTTTTTTCGTTCAGACACTTGTAAAATTTTCAACATATTTTTCTTCGCGAAAGAAAATTGAATTTGTATGTCTTTATTTTTTATCAAAATCTACGTTGGTCTTCATTTAGAAAGATACTCACCTGCCTTACCGGTATTCTGGTGCGCGTTCCGTGAGCTCGAGTTCCGTTTGGTAGCAGTAATTACGATTTCACTCATATTTTGATCCAGTACAATAGTTAGTTTTTTGTCCAAATTTCAATAACAAAAACAGGAATAATTTCAGAAACACCATGGATCGCTAGCTCGCTCGGACACGCGTCTTTTGACAGGCTGCGCGTACGCCTAGCCATTGTAGAACTTCAAAAACAATTTTTTTTCGTTCAGACACTTGTAAAATTTTCAACAATTTTTTCTTCGCGAAAGAAAATTGAATTTGTATGTCTTTATTTTTGATCAAAATCTACGTTGGTCTTCATTTAGAAAGATACTCACCTGCCTTACCGGTATTCTGGTGCGCGTTCCGTGAGCTGGAGTTCCGTTTGGTAGCAGTAATTACGATTTCACAATTTTTTTTTTTTCAGTCGAAAAGTTATTTTTTTGTCCAAATTTCAACAACAAAAACAGTAATAATTTCAGAAACACCATGGATCGCTAGCTCGCTCGGAGACGCGTCTTTTGACAGGCTGCGCGTACGCCTAGCCAATGAAGAACTTCAAAAATATTTTTTTTTCGTTCAGACACTTGTAAAATTTTCAACATATTTTTCTTCGCGAAAGACAAATTCAATTTGTGTCTTTATTTTTCATCAAAATCTACGTTGGTCTTCATTTAGAAAGATACTCATCTGCCTTACCAGTATTCTGGTGCGCGTTCCGTGAGCTCGAGTTCCGTTTGGTAGCAGTAATTACGATTTCACAAATTTTTTTTTTCAGTCGAAAAGTTAGTTTTTTGTCCAAATTTCAACAACAAAAACAGAAATAATTTCAGAAACACCATGGATCGCTAGCTCGCTCGGAGACGCGTCTTTTGACAGGCTGCGCGTACGCCTAGCCAATGAAGAACTTCAAAAATATATTTTTTTCGTTCAGACACTTGTAAAATTTTCAACATATTTTTCTTCGCGAAAGACAAATTCAATTTGTGTCTTTATTTTTCATCAAAATCTACGTTGGTCTTCATTTAGAAAGATACTCATCTGCCTTACCAGTATTCTGGTGCGCGTTCCGTGAGCTCGAGTTCCGTTTGGTAGCAGTAATTACGATTTCACAAATTTTTTTTTTCAGTCGAAAAGTTAGTTTTTTGTCCAAATTTCAACAACAAAAACAGAAATAATTTCAGAAACACCATGGATCGCTAGCTCGCTCGGAGACGCGTCTTTTGACAGGCTGCGCGTACGCCTAGACAATGAAGAACTTCAAAAAAATATTTTTTTCGTTCAGACACTTGTAAAATTTTCAACATATTTTTCTTCGCGAAGACAAATTGAATTTGTATGTCTTTATTTTTCATCAAAATCTAAGTTGGTCTTCATTTAGAAAGATACTCACCTGCCTTACCAGTATTCTGGTGCGCGTTCCGTGAGCTCGAGTTCCGTTTGGTAGCACTAATTACGGTTTACTCATTTTTTTTCAGTCGATAAGTTAGTTTTTTGTCAAAATTTCAACAACAAAAACAGAAATAATTTCAGAAACACCATGGATCGCTAGCTCGCTCGGAGACGCGTCTTTTGACAGGCTGCGCGTACGCCTAGCCAATGAAGAACTTCAAAAATATATTTTTTTCGTTCAGACACTTGTAAAATTTTCAACATATTTTTCTTCGCGAAAGACAAATTGAATTTGTATGTCTTTATTTTTCATCAAAATCTAAGTTGGTCTTCATTTAGAAAGATACTCACCTGCCTTACCAGTATTCTGGTGCGCGTTCCGTGAGCTCGAGTTCCGTTTGGTAGCACTAATTACGGTTTACTCATTTTTTTTCAGTCGATAAGTTAGTTTTTTGTCAAAATTTCAACAACAAAAACAGAAATAATTTCAGAAACACCATGGATCGCTAGCTCGCTCGGAGACGCGTCTTTTGACAGGCTGCGCGTACGCCTAGCCAATGAAGAACTTAAAAAATATATTTTTTTCGTTCAGACACTTGTAAAATTTTCAACATATTTTTCTTCGCGAAAGACAAATTCAATTTGTATGTCTTTATTTTTCATCAAAATCTACGTTGGTCTTCATTTAGAAAGATACTCATCTGCCTTACCAGTATTCTGGTGCGCGTTCCGTGAGCTCGAGTTCCGTTTGGTAGCAGTAATTACGATTTCACAAATTTTTTTTTTCAGTCGAAAAGTTAGTTTTTTTTCCAAATTTCAACAACAAAAACAGAAATAATTTCAGAAACACCATGGATCGCTAGCTCGCTCGGAGACGCGTCTTTTGACAGGCTGCGCGTACGCCTAGCCAATGAAGAACTTCAAAAATATATTTTTTTCGTTCAGACACTTGTAAAATTTTCAACATATTTTTCTTCGCGAAAGAAAAATTGAATTTGTATGTCTTTATTTTTCATCAAAATCTACGTTGGTCTTCATTTAGAAAGATACTCACCTGCCTTACCGGTATTCTGGTGCGCGTTCCGTGAGCTGGAGTTCCGTTTGGTAGCAGTAATTACGATTTCACAAATTTTTTTTTTTCAGTCGAAAAGTTAATTTTTTGTCCAAATTTCAACAACAAAAACAGAAAGAATTTCAGAAACATCATGGATCGCTAGCTCGCTCGGAGACGCGTCTTTTGACAGGCTGCGCGTACGCCTAGCCAATGAAGAACTTCAAAAATATATTTTTTTCGTTCAGACACTTGTAAAATTTTCAACATATTTTTCTTCGCGAAAGACAAATTGAATTTGTATGTCTTTATTTTTCATCAAAATCTAAGTTGGTCTTCATTTAGAAAGATACTCACCTGCCTTACCAGTATTCTGGTGCGCGTTCCGTGAGCTCGAGTTCCGTTTGGTAGCACTAATTACGGTTTACTCATTTTTTTTCAGTCGATAAGTTAGTTTTTTGTCAAAATTTCAACAACAAAAACAGAAATAATTTCAGAAACACCATGGATCGCTAGCTCGCTCGGAGACGCGTCTTTTGACAGGCTGCGCGTACGCCTAGCCAATGAAGAACTTCAAAAATATATTTTTTTCGTTCAGACACTTGTAAAATTTTCAACATATTTTTCTTCGCGAAAGACAAATTGAATTTGTATGTCTTTATTTTTCATCAAAATCTAAGTTGGTCTTCATTTAGAAAGATACTCACCTGCCTTACCAGTATTCTGGTGCGCGTTCCGTGAGCTCGAGTTCCGTTTGGTAGCACTAATTACGGTTTACTCATTTTTTTTCAGTCGATAAGTTAGTTTTTTGTCAAAATTTCAACAACAAAAACAGAAATAATTTCAGAAACACCATGGATCGCTAGCTCGCTCGGAGACGCGTCTTTTGACAGGCTGCGCGTACGCCTAGCCAATGAAGAACTTAAAAAATATATTTTTTTCGTTCAGACACTTGTAAAATTTTCAACATATTTTTCTTCGCGAAAGACAAATTCAATTTGTATGTCTTTATTTTTCATCAAAATCTACGTTGGTCTTCATTTAGAAAGATACTCATCTGCCTTACCAGTATTCTGGTGCGCGTTCCGTGAGCTCGAGTTCCGTTTGGTAGCAGTAATTACGATTTCACAAATTTTTTTTTTCAGTCGAAAAGTTAGTTTTTTTTCCAAATTTCAACAACAAAAACAGAAATAATTTCAGAAACACCATGGATCGCTAGCTCGCTCGGAGACGCGTCTTTTGACAGGCTGCGCGTACGCCTAGCCAATGAAGAACTTCAAAAATATATTTTTTTCGTTCAGACACTTGTAAAATTTTCAACATATTTTTCTTCGCGAAAGACAAATTGAATTTGTATGTCTTTATTTTTCATCAAAATCTAAGTTGGTCTTCATTTAGAAAGATACTCACCTGCCTTACCAGTATTCTGGTGCGCGTTCCGTGAGCTCGAGTTCCGTTTGGTAGCACTAATTACGGTTTACTCATTTTTTTTCAGTCGATAAGTTAGTTTTTTGTCAAAATTTCAACAACAAAAACAGAAATAATTTCAGAAACACCATGGATCGCTAGCTCGCTCGGAGACGCGTCTTTTGACAGGCTGCGCGTACGCCTAGCCAATGAAGAACTTCAAAAATATATTTTTTTCGTTCAGACACTTGTAAAATTTTCAACATATTTTTCTTCGCGAAAGACAAATTGAATTTGTATGTCTTTATTTTTCATCAAAATCTACGTTGGTCTTCATTTAGAAAGATACTCACCTGCCTTACCGGTATTCTGGTGCGCGTTCCGTGAGCTGGAGTTCCGTTTGGTAGCAGTAATTACGATTTCACTAATTTTTTTTTTTCAGTCGAAAAGTTAGTTTTTTGTCCAAATTTCAACAACAAAAACAGAAATAATTTCAGAAACACCATGGATCGCTAGCTCGCTCGGAGACGCGTCTTTTGATAGGCTGCGCGTACGCCTAGCCATTGTAGAACTTCAAAAACATATTTTTTTTCGTTCAGACACTTGTAAAATTTTCAACATATTTTTCTTCGCGAAAGAAAATTGAATTTGTATGTCTTTATTTTTTATCAAAATCTACGTTGGTCTTCATTTAGAAAGATACTCACCTGCCTTACCGGTATTCTGGTGCGCGTTCCGTGAGCTCGAGTTCCGTTTGGTAGCAGTAATTACGATTTCACTCATATTTTGATCCAGTACAATAGTTAGTTTTTTGTCCAAATTTCAATAACAAAAACAGGAATAATTTCAGAAACACCATGGATCGCTAGCTCGCTCGGACACGCGTCTTTTGACAGGCTGCGCGTACGCCTAGCCATTGTAGAACTTCAAAAACAATTTTTTTTCGTTCAGACACTTGTAAAATTTTCAACAATTTTTTCTTCGCGAAAGAAAATTGAATTTGTATGTCTTTATTTTTGATCAAAATCTACGTTGGTCTTCATTTAGAAAGATACTCACCTGCCTTACCGGTATTCTGGTGCGCGTTCCGTGAGCTGGAGTTCCGTTTGGTAGCAGTAATTACGATTTCACAATTTTTTTTTTTTCAGTCGAAAAGTTATTTTTTTGTCCAAATTTCAACAACAAAAACAGTAATAATTTCAGAAACACCATGGATCGCTAGCTCGCTCGGAGACGCGTCTTTTGACAGGCTGCGCGTACGCCTAGCCAATGAAGAACTTCAAAAATATTTTTTTTTCGTTCAGACACTTGTAAAATTTTCAACATATTTTTCTTCGCGAAAGACAAATTCAATTTGTGTCTTTATTTTTCATCAAAATCTACGTTGGTCTTCATTTAGAAAGATACTCATCTGCCTTACCAGTATTCTGGTGCGCGTTCCGTGAGCTCGAGTTCCGTTTGGTAGCAGTAATTACGATTTCACAAATTTTTTTTTTCAGTCGAAAAGTTAGTTTTTTGTCCAAATTTCAACAACAAAAACAGAAATAATTTCAGAAACACCATGGATCGCTAGCTCGCTCGGAGACGCGTCTTTTGACAGGCTGCGCGTACGCCTAGCCAATGAAGAACTTCAAAAATATATTTTTTTCGTTCAGACACTTGTAAAATTTTCAACATATTTTTCTTCGCGAAAGACAAATTCAATTTGTGTCTTTATTTTTCATCAAAATCTACGTTGGTCTTCATTTAGAAAGATACTCATCTGCCTTACCAGTATTCTGGTGCGCGTTCCGTGAGCTCGAGTTCCGTTTGGTAGCAGTAATTACGATTTCACAAAATTTTTTTTTCAGTCGAAAAGTTAGTTTTTTGTCCAAATTTCAACAACAAAAACAGAAATAATTTCAGAAACACCATGGATCGCTAGCTCGCTCGGAGACGCGTCTTTTGACAGGCTGCGCGTACGCCTAGCCAATGAAGAACTTCAAAAAAATATTTTTTTCGTTCAGACACTTGTAAAATTTTCAACATATTTTTCTTCGCGAAGACAAATTGAATTTGTATGTCTTTATTTTTCATCAAAATCTAAGTTGGTCTTCATTTAGAAAGATACTCACCTGCCTTACCAGTATTCTGGTGCGCGTTCCGTGAGCTCGAGTTCCGTTTGGTAGCACTAATTACGGTTTACTCATTTTTTTTCAGTCGATAAGTTAGTTTTTTGTCAAAATTTCAACAACAAAAACAGAAATAATTTCAGAAACACCATGGATCGCTAGCTCGCTCGGAGACGCGTCTTTTGACAGGCTGCGCGTACGCCTAGCCAATGAAGAACTTCAAAAATATTTTTTTTTCGTTCAGACACTTGTAAAATTTTCAGCATATTTTTCTTCGCGAAAGACAAATTGAATTTGTATGTCTTTATTTTTCATCAAAATCTAAGTTGGTCTTCATTTAGAAAGATACTCACCTGCCTTACCAGTATTCTGGTGCGCGTTCCGTGAGCTCGAGTTCCGTTTGGTAGCACTAATTACGGTTTACTCATTTTTTTTCAGTCGATAAGTTAGTTTTTTGTCAAAATTTCAACAACAAAAACAGAAATAATTTCAGAAACACCATGGATCGCTAGCTCGCTCGGAGACGCGTCTTTTGACAGGCTGCGCGTACGCCTAGCCAATGAAGAACTTCAAAAATATATTTTTTTCGTTCAGACACTTGTAAAATTTTCAACATATTTTTCTTCGCGAAAGAAAAATTGAATTTGTATGTCTTTATTTTTCATCAAAATCTACGTTGGTCTTCATTTAGAAAGATACTCACCTGCCTTACCGGTATTCTGGTGCGCGTTCCGTGAGCTGGAGTTCCGTTTGGTAGCAGTAATTACGATTTCACAAATTTTTTTTTTCAGTCGAAAAGTTAATTTTTTGTCCAAATTTCAACAACAAAAACAGAAATAATTTCAGAAACACCATGGATCGCTAGCTCGCTCGGAGACGCGTCTTTTGATAGGCTGCGCGTACGCCTAGCCATTGTAGAACTTCAAAAACATATTTTTTTTCGTTCAGACACTTGTAAAATTTTCAACATATTTTTCTTCGCGAAAGAAAATTGAATTTGTATGTCTTTATTTTTTATCAAAATCTACGTTGGTCTTCATTTAGAAAGATACTCACCTGCCTTACCGGTATTCTGGTGCGCGTTCCGTGAGCTCGAGTTCCGTTTGGTAGCAGTAATTACGATTTCACTCATATTTTGATCCAGTACAATAGTTAGTTTTTTGTCCAAATTTCAACAACAAAAACAGGAATAATTTCAGAAACACCATGGATCGCTAGCTCGCTCGGACACGCGTCTTTTGACAGGCTGCGCGTATGCCTAGCCATTGTAGAACTTCAAAAACAATTTTATTTCGTTCAGACACTTGTAAAATTTTCAACAATTTTTTCTTCGCGAAAGAAAATTGAATTTGTATGTCTTTATTTTTGATCAAAATCTACGTTGGTCTTCATTTAGAAAGATACTCACCTGCCTTACCGGTATTCTGGTGCGCGTTCCGTGAGCTGGAGTTCCGTTTGGTAGCAGTAATTACGATTTCACAAATTTTTTTTTTTCAGTCGAAAAGTTAGTTTTTTGTCCAAATTTCAACAACAAAAACAGAAATAATTTCAGAAACATCATGGATCGCTAGCTCGCTCGGAGACGCGTCTTTTGACAGGCTGCGCGTACGCCTAGCCAATGAAGAACTTCAAAAATATATTTTTTTCGTTCAGACACTTGTAAAATTTTCAACATATTTTTCTTCGCGAAAGACAAATTGAATTTGTATGTCTTTATTTTTCATCAAAATCTAAGTTGGTCTTCATTTAGAAAGATACTCACCTGCCTTACCAGTATTCTGGTGCGCGTTCCGTGAGCTCGAGTTCCGTTTGGTAGCACTAATTACGGTTTACTCATTTTTTTTCAGTCGATAAGTTAGTTTTTTGTCAAAATTTCAACAACAAAAACAGAAATAATTTCAGAAACACCATGGATCGCTAGCTCGCTCGGAGACGCGTCTTTTGACAGGCTGCGCGTACGCCTAGCCAATGAAGAACTTCAAAAATATATTTTTTTCGTTCAGACACTTGTAAAATTTTCAACATATTTTTCTTCGCGAAAGACAAATTGAATTTGTATGTCTTTATTTTTCATCAAAATCTAAGTTGGTCTTCATTTAGAAAGATACTCACCTGCCTTACCAGTATTCTGGTGCGCGTTCCGTGAGCTCGAGTTCCGTTTGGTAGCACTAATTACGGTTTACTCATTTTTTTTCAGTCGATAAGTTAGTTTTTTGTCAAAATTTCAACAACAAAAACAGAAATAATTTCAGAAACACCATGGATCGCTAGCTCGCTCGGAGACGCGTCTTTTGACAGGCTGCGCGTACGCCTAGCCAATGAAGAACTTCAAAAATATATTTTTTTCGTTCAGACACTTGTAAAATTTTCAACATATTTTTCTTCGCGAAAGACAAATTCAATTTGTATGTCTTTATTTTTCATAAAAATCTACGTTGGTCTTCATTTAGAAAGATACTCATCTGCCTTACCAGTATTCTGGTGCGCGTTCCGTGAGCTCGAGTTCCGTTTGGTAGCAGTAATTACGATTTCACAAATTTTTTTTTTCAGTCGAAAAGTTAGTTTTTTTTCCAAATTTCAACAACAAAAACAGAAATAATTTCAGAAACACCATCGATCGCTAGCTCGCTCGGAGACGCGTCTTTTGACAGGCTGCGCGTACGCCTAGCCAATGAAGAACTTCAAAAATATATTTTTTTCGTTCAGACACTTGTAAAATTTTCAACATATTTTTCTTCGCGAAAGACAAATTGAATTTGTATGTCTTTATTTTTCATCAAAATCTAAGTTGGTCTTCATTTAGAAAGATACTCACCTGCCTTACCAGTATTCTGGTGCGCGTTCCGTGAGCTCGAGTTCCGTTTGGTAGCACTAATTACGGTTTACTCATTTTTTTTCAGTCGATAAGTTAGTTTTTTGTCAAAATTTCAACAACAAAAACAGAAATAATTTCAGAAACACCATGGATCGCTAGCTCGCTCGGAGACGCGTCTTTTGACAGGCTGCGCGTACGCCTAGCCAATGAAGAACTTCAAAAATATATTTTTTTCGTTCAGACACTTGTAAAATTTTCAACATATTTTTCTTCGCGAAAGACAAATTGAATTTGTATGTCTTTATTTTTCATCAAAATCTACGTTGGTCTTCATTTAGAAAGATACTCACCTGCCTTACCGGTATTCTGGTGCGCGTTCCGTGAGCTGGAGTTCCGTTTGGTAGCAGTAATTACGATTTCACTAATTTTTTTTTTTCAGTCGAAAAGTTAGTTTTTTGTCCAAATTTCAACAACAAAAACAGAAATAATTTCAGAAACACCATGGATCGCTAGATCGCTCGGAGACGCGTCTTTTGATAGGCTGCGCGTACGCCTAGCCATTGTAGAACTTCAAAAACATATTTTTTTTCGTTCAGACACTTGTAAAATTTTCAACATATTTTTCTTCGCGAAAGAAAATTGAATTTGTATGTCTTTATTTTTTATCAAAATCTACGTTGGTCTTCATTTAGAAAGATACTCACCTGCCTTACCGGTATTCTGGTGCGCGTTCCGTGAGCTCGAGTTCCGTTTGGTAGCAGTAATTACGATTTCACTCATATTTTGATCCAGTACAATAGTTAGTTTTTTGTCCAAATTTCAACAACAAAAACAGGAATAATTTCAGAAACACCATGGATCGCTAGCTCGCTCGGACACGCGTCTTTTGACAGGCTGCGCGTACGCCTAGCCATTGTAGAACTTCAAAAACAATTTTTTTTCGTTCAGACACTTGTAAAATTTTCAACATATTTTTCTTCGCGAAAGAAAAATTGAATTTGTATGTCTTTATTTTTCATCAAAATCTACGTTGGTCTTCATTTAGAAAGATACTCACCTGCCTTACCGGTATTCTGGTGCGCGTTCCGTGAGCTGGAGTTCCGTTTGGTAGCAGTAATTACGATTTCACAAATTTTTTTTTTCAGTCGAAAAGTTAGTTTTTTTTCCAAATTTCAACAACAAAAACAGAAATAATTTCAGAAACACCATGGATCGCTAGCTCGCTCGGAGACGCGTCTTTTGACAGGCTGCGCGTACGCCTAGCCAATGAAGAACTTCAAAAATATATTTTTTTCGTTCAGACACTTGTAAAATTTTCAACATATTTTTCTTCGCGAAAGACAAATTGAATTTGTATGTCTTTATTTTTCATCAAAATCTAAGTTGGTCTTCATTTAGAAAGATACTCATCTGCCTTACCAGTATTCTGGTGCGCGTTCCGTGAGCTCGAGTTCCGTTTGGTAGCACTAATTACGGTTTACTCATTTTTTTTCAGTCGATAAGTTAGTTTTTTGTCAAAATTTCAACAACAAAAACAGAAATAATTTCAGAAACACCATGGATCGCTAGCTCGCTCGGAGACGCGTCTTTTGACAGGCTGCGCGTACGCCTAGCCAATGAAGAACTTCAAAAATATATTTTTTTCGTTCAGACACTTGTAAAATTTTCAACATATTTTTCTTCGCGAAAGACAAATTGAATTTGTATGTCTTTATTTTTCATCAAAATCTACGTTGGTCTTCATTTAGAAAGATACTCACCTGCCTTACCGGTATTCTGGTGCGCGTTCCGTGAGCTGGAGTTCCGTTTGGTAGCAGTAATTACGATTTCACTAATTTTTTTTTTCAGTCGAAAAGTTAGTTTTTTGTCCAAATTTCAACAACAAAAACAGAAATAATTTCAGAAACACCATGGATCGCTAGCTCGCTCGGAGACGCGTCTTTTGATAGGCTGCGCGTACGCCTAGCCATTGTAGAACTTCAAAAACATATTTTTTTTCGTTCAGACACTTGTAAAATTTTCAACATATTTTTCTTCGCGAAAGAAAATTGAATTTGTATGTCTTTATTTTTTATCAAAATCTACGTTGGTCTTCATTTAGAAAGATACTCACCTGCCTTACCGGTATTCTGGTGCGCGTTCCGTGAGCTCGAGTTCCGTTTGGTAGCAGTAATTACGATTTCACTCATATTTTGATCCAGTACAATAGTTAGTTTTGTGTCCAAATTTCAACAACAAAAACAGGAATAATTTCAGAAACACCATGGATCGCTAGCTCGCTCGGACACGCGTCTTTTGACAGGCTGCGCGTACGCCTAGCCAATGAAGAACTTCAAAAATATATTTTTTTCGTTCAGACACTTGTAAAATTTTCAACATATTTTTCTTCGCGAAAGACAAATTGAATTTGTATGTCTTTATTTTTCATCAAAATCTACGTTGGTCTTCATTTAGAAAGATACTCACCTGCCTTACCGGTATTCTGGTGCGCGTTCCGTGAGCTGGAGTTCCGTTTGGTAGCAGTAATTACGATTTCACTAATTTTTTTTTTCAGTCGAAAAGTTAGTTTTTTGTCCAAATTTCAACAACAAAAACAGAAATAATTTCAGAAACACCATGGATCGCTAGCTCGCTCGGAGACGCGTCTTTTGATAGGCTGCGCGTACGCCTAGCCATTGTAGAACTTCAAAAACATATTTTTTTTCGTTCAGACACTTGTAAAATTTTCAACATATTTTTCTTCGCGAAAGAAAATTGAATTTGTATGTCTTTATTTTTTATCAAAATCTACGTTGGTCTTCATTTAGAAAGATACTCACCTGCCTTACCGGTATTCTGGTGCGCGTTCCGTGAGCTCGAGTTCCGTTTGGTAGCAGTAATTACGATTTCACTCATATTTTGATCCAGTACAATAGTTAGTTTTTTGTCCAAATTTCAACAACAAAAACAGGAATAATTTCAGAAACACCATGGATCGCTAGCTCGCTCGGACACGCGTCTTTTGACAGGCTGCGCGTACGCCTAGCCATTGTAGAACTTCAAAAACAATTTTTTTTCGTTCAGACACTTGTAAAATTTTCAACAATTTTTTCTTCGCGAAAGAAAATTGAATTTGTATGTCTTTATTTTTGATCAAAATCTACGTTGGTCTTCATTTAGAAAGATACTCACCTGCCTTACCGGTATTCTGGTGCGCGTTCCGTGAGCTGGAGTTCCGTTTGGTAGCAGTAATTACGATTTCACAATTTTTTTTTTTCAGTCGAAAAGTTAATTTTTTGTCCAAATTTCAACAACAAAAACAGTAATAATTTCAGAAACACCATGGATCGCTAGCTCGCTCGGAGACGCGTCTTTTGACAGGCTGCGCGTACGCCTAGCCAATGAAGAACTTCAAAAATATATTTTTTTCGTTCAGACACTTGTAAAATTTTCAACATATTTTTCTTCGCGAAAGACAAATTCAATTTGTGTCTTTATTTTTCATCAAAATCTACGTTGGTCTTCATTAAGAAAGATACTCATCTGCCTTACCAGTATTCTGGTGCGCGTTCCGTGAGCTCGAGTTCCGTTTGGTAGCAGTAATTACGATTTCACAAATTTTTTTTTTCAGTCGAAAAGTTAGTTTTTTGTCCAAATTTCAACAACAAAAACAGAAATAATTTCAGAAACACCATGGATCGCTAGCTCGCTCGGAGACGCGTCTTTTGACAGGCTGCGCGTACGCCTAGCCAATGAAGAACTTCAAAAATATATTTTTTTCGTTCAGACACTTGTAAAATTTTCAACATATTTTTCTTCGCGAAAGACAAATTGAATTTGTATGTCTTTATTTTTCATCAAAATCTAAGTTGGTCTTCATTTAGAAAGATACTCACCTGCCTTACCAGTATTCTGGTGCGCGTTCCGTGAGCTCGAGTTCCGTTTGGTAGCACTAATTACGGTTTACTCATTTTTTTTCAGTCGATAAGTTAGTTTTTTGTCAAAATTTCAACAACAAAAACAGAAATAATTTCAGAAACACCATGGATCGCTAGCTCGCTCGGAGACGCGTCTTTTGACAGGCTGCGCGTACGCCTAGCCAATGAAGAACTTCAAAAATATATTTTTTTCGTTCAGACACTTGTAAAATTTTCAACATATTTTTCTTCGCGAAAGACAAATTCAATTTGTATGTCTTTATTTTTCATCAAAATCTACGTTGGTCTTCATTTAGAAAGATACTCATCTGCCTTACCAGTATTCTGGTGCGCGTTCCGTGAGCTCGAGTTCCGTTTGGTAGCAGTAATTACGATTTCACAAATTTTTTTTTTCAGTCGAAAAGTTAGTTTTTTTTCCAAATTTCAACAACAAAAACAGAAATAATTTCAGAAACACCATGGATCGCTAGCTCGCTCGGAGACGCGTCTTTTGACAGGCTGCGCGTACGCCTAGCCAATGAAGAACTTCAAAAATATATTTTTTTCGTTCAGACACTTGTAAAATTTTCAACATATTTTTCTTCGCGAAAGAAAAATTGAATTTAAATGTCTTTATTTTTCATCAAAATCTACGTTGGTCTTCATTTAGAAAGATACTCACCTGCCTTACCGGTATTCTGGTGCGCGTTCCGTGAGCTGGAGTTCCGTTTGGTAGCAGTAATTACGATTTCACAAATTTTTTTTTTCAGTCGAAAAGTTAATTTTTTGTCCAAATTTCAACAACAAAAACAGAAATAATTTCAGAAACACCATGGATCGCTAGCTCGCTCGGAGACGCGTCTTTTGATAGGCTGCGCGTACGCCTAGCCATTGTAGAACTTCAAAAACATATTTTTTTTCGTTCAGACACTTGTAAAATTTTCAACATATTTTTCTTCGCGAAAGAAAATTGAATTTGTATGTCTTTATTTTTTATCAAAATCTACGTTGGTCTTCATTTAGAAAGATACTCACCTGCCTTACCGGTATTCTGGTGCGCGTTCCGTGAGCTCGAGTTCCGTTTGGTAGCAGTAATTACGATTTCACTCATATTTTGATCCAGTACAATAGTTAGTTTTTTGTCCAAATTTCAACAACAAAAACAGGAATAATTTCAGAAACACCATGGATCGCTAGCTCGCTCGGACACGCGTCTTTTGACAGGCTGCGCGTATGCCTAGCCATTGTAGAACTTCAAAAACAATTTTTTTTCGTTCAGACACTTGTAAAATTTTCAACAATTTTTTCTTCGCGAAAGAAAATTGAATTTGTATGTCTTTATTTTTGATCAAAATCTACGTTGGTCTTCATTTAGAAAGATACTCACCTGCCTTACCGGTATTCTGGTGCGCGTTCCGTGAGCTGGAGTTCCGTTTGGTAGCAGTAATTACGATTTCACAAATTTTTTTTTTTCAGTCGAAAAGTTAGTTTTTTGTCCAAATTTCAACAACAAAAACAGAAATAATTTCAGAAACATCATGGATCGCTAGCTCGCTCGGAGACGCGTCTTTTGACAGGCTGCGCGTACGCCTAGCCAATGAAGAACTTCAAAAATATATTTTTTTCGTTCAGACACTTGTAAAATTTTCAACATATTTTTCTTCGCGAAAGACAAATTGAATTTGTATGTCTTTATTTTTCATCAAAATCTAAGTTGGTCTTCATTTAGAAAGATACTCACCTGCCTTACCAGTATTCTGGTGCGCGTTCCGTGAGCTCGAGTTCCGTTTGGTAGCACTAATTACGGTTTACTCATTTTTTTTCAGTCGATAAGTTAGTTTTTTGTCAAAATTTCAACAACAAAAACAGAAATAATTTCAGAAACACCATGGATCGCTAGCTCGCTCGGAGACGCGTCTTTTGACAGGCTGCGCGTACGCCTAGCCAATGAAGAACTTCAAAAATATATTTTTTTCGTTCAGACACTTGTAAAATTTTCAACATATTTTTCTTCGCGAAAGACAAATTGAATTTGTATGTCTTTATTTTTCATCAAAATCTAAGTTGGTCTTCATTTAGAAAGATACTCACCTGCCTTACCAGTATTCTGGTGCGCGTTCCGTGAGCTCGAGTTCCGTTTGGTAGCACTAATTACGGTTTACTCATTTTTTTTCAGTCGATAAGTTAGTTTTTTGTCAAAATTTCAACAACAAAAACAGAAATAATTTCAGAAACACCATGGATCGCTAGCTCGCTCGGAGACGCGTCTTTTGACAGGCTGCGCGTACGCCTAGCCAATGAAGAACTTCAAAAATATATTTTTTTCGTTCAGACACTTGTAAAATTTTCAACATATTTTTCTTCGCGAAAGACAAATTCAATTTGTATGTCTTTATTTTTCATCAAAATCTACGTTGGTCTTCATTTAGAAAGATACTCATCTGCCTTACCAGTATTCTGGTGCGCGTTCCGTGATCTCGAGTTCCGTTTGGTAGCAGTAATTACGATTTCACAAATTTTTTTTTTCAGTCGAAAAGTTAGTTTTTTTTCCAAATTTCAACAACAAAAACAGAAATAATTTCAGAAACACCATGGATCGCTAGCTCGCTCGGAGACGCGTCTTTTGACAGGCTGCGCGTACGCCTAGCCAATGAAGAACTTCAAAAATATATTTTTTTCGTTCAGACACTTGTAAAATTTTCAACATATTTTTCTTCGCGAAAGACAAATTGAATTTGTATGTCTTTATTTTTCATCAAAATCTAAGTTGGTCTTCATTTAGAAAGATACTCACCTGCCTTACCAGTATTCTGGTGCGCGTTCCGTGAGCTCGAGTTCCGTTTGGTAGCACTAATTACGGTTTACTCATTTTTTTTCAGTCGATAAGTTAGTTTTTTGTCATAATTTCAACAACAAAAACAGAAATAATTTCAGAAACACCATGGATCGCTAGCTCGCTCGGAGACGCGTCTTTTGACAGGCTGCGCGTACGCCTAGCCAATGAAGAACTTCAAAAATATATTTTTTTCGTTCAGACACTTGTAAAATTTTCAACATATTTTTCTTCGCGAAAGACAAATTGAATTTGTATGTCTTTATTTTTCATCAAAATCTACGTTGGTCTTCATTTAGAAAGATACTCACCTGCCTTACCGGTATTCTGGTGCGCGTTCCGTGAGCTCGAGTTCCGTTTGGTAGCAGTAATTACGATTTCACTCATATTTTGATCCAGTACAATAGTTAGTTTTTTGTCCAAATTTCAACAACAAAAACAGGAATAATTTCAGAAACACCATGGATCGCTAGCTCGCTCGGACACGCGTCTTTTGACAGGCTGCGCGTACGCCTAGCCATTGTAGAACTTCAAAAACAATTTTTTTTCGTTCAGACACTTGTAAAATTTTCAAAAATTTTTTCTTCGCGAATGAAAATTGAATTTGTATGTCTTTATTTTTGATCAAAATCTACGTTGGTCTTCATTTAGAAAGATACTCACCTGCCTTACCGGTATTCTGGTGCGCGTTCCGTGAGCTGGAGTTCCGTTTGGTAGCAGTAATTACGATTTCACAATTTTTTTTTTTTCAGTCGAAAAGTTAATTTTTTGTCCAAATTTCAACAACAAAAACAGTAATAATTTCAGAAACACCATGGATCGCTAGCTCGCTCGGAGACGCGTCTTTTGACAGGCTGCGCGTACGCCTAGCCAATGAAGAACTTCAAAAATATATTTTTTTCGTTCAGACACTTGTAAAATTTTCAACATATTTTTCTTCGCGAAAGACAAATTGAATTTGTATGTCTTTATTTTTCATCAAAATCTACGTTGGTCTTCATTTAGAAAGATACTCATCTGCCTTACCAGTATTCTGGTGCGCGTTCCGTGAGCTCGAGTTCCGTTTGGTAGCAGTAATTACGATTTCACAAATTTTTTTTTTCAGTCGAAAAGTTAGTTTTTTTTCCAAATTTCAACAACAAAAACAGAAATAATTTCAGAAACACCATGGATCGCTAGCTCGCTCGGAGACGCGTCTTTTGACAGGCTGCGCGTACGCCTAGCCAATGAAGAACTTCAAAAATATATTTTTTTCGTTCAGACACTTGTAAAATTTTCAACATATTTTTCTTCGCGAAAGACAAATTGAATTTGTATGTCTTTATTTTTCATCAAAATCTAAGTTGGTCTTCATTTAGAAAGATACTCACCTGCCTTACCAGTATTCTGGTGCGCGTTCCGTGAGCTCGAGTTCCGTTTGGTAGCACTAATTACGGTTTACTCATTTTTTTTCAGTCGATAAGTTAGTTTTTTGTCATAATTTCAACAACAAAAACAGAAATAATTTCAGAAACACCATGGATCGCTAGCTCGCTCGGAGACGCGTCTTTTGACAGGCTGCGCGTACGCCTAGCCAATGAAGAACTTCAAAAATATATTTTTTTCGTTCAGACACTTGTAAAATTTTCAACATATTTTTCTTCGCGAAAGACAAATTGAATTTGTATGTCTTTATTTTTCATCAAAATCTACGTTGGTCTTCATTTAGAAAGATACTCACCTGCCTTACCGGTATTCTGGTGCGCGTTCCGTGAGCTCGAGTTCCGTTTGGTAGCAGTAATTACGATTTCACTCATATTTTGATCCAGTACAATAGTTAGTTTTTTGTCCAAATTTCAACAACAAAAACAGGAATAATTTCAGAAACACCATGGATCGCTAGCTCGCTCGGACACGCGTCTTTTGACAGGCTGCGCGTACGCCTAGCCATTGTAGAACTTCAAAAACAATTTTTTTTCGTTCAGACACTTGTAAAATTTTCAACAATTTTTTCTTCGCGAATGAAAATTGAATTTGTATGTCTTTATTTTTGATCAAAATCTACGTTGGTCTTCATTTAGAAAGATACTCACCTGCCTTACCGGTATTCTGGTGCGCGTTCCGTGAGCTGGAGTTCCGGTTGGTAGCAGTAATTACGATTTCACAATTTTTTTTTTTTCAGTCGTAAAGTTATTTTTTTGTCCAAATTTCAACAACAAAAACAGTAATAATTTCAGAAACACCATGGATCGCTAGCTCGCTCGGAGACGCGTCTTTTGACAGGCTGCGCGTACGCCTAGCCAATGAAGAACTTCAAAAATAAATTTTTTTCGTTCAGACACTTGTAAAATTTTCAACATATTTTTCTTCGCGAAAGACAAATTCAATTTGTGTCTTTATTTTTCATCAAAATCTACGTTGGTCTTCATTTAGAAAGATACTCATCTGCCTTACCAGTATTCTGGTGCGCGTTCCGTGAGCTCGAGTTCCGTTTGGTAGCAGTAATTACGATTTCACAAATTTTTTTTTTCAGTCGAAAAGTTAGTTTTTTGTCCAAATTTCAACAACAAAAACAGAAATAATTTCAGAAACACCATGGATCGCTAGCTCGCTCGGAGACGCGTCTTTTGACAGGCTGCGCGTACGCCTAGCCAATGAAGAACTTCAAAAATAAATTTTTTTCGTTCAGACACTTGTAAAATTTTCAACATATTTTTCTTCGCGAAAGACAAATTGAATTTGTATGTCTTTATTTTTCATCAAAATCTAAGTTGGTCTTCATTTAGAAAGATACTCACCTGCCTTACCAGTATTCTGGTGCGCGTTCCGTGAGCTCGAGTTCCGTTTGGTAGCACTAATTACGGTTTACTCATTTTTTTTCAGTCGATAAGTTAGTTTTTTGTCAAAATTTCAACAACAAAAACAGAAATAATTTCAGAAACACCATGGATCGCTAGCTCGCTCGGAGACGCGTCTTTTGACAGGCTGCGCGTACGCTTAGCCAATGAAGAACTTCAAAAATATATTTTTTTCGTTCAGACACTTGTAAAATTTTCAACATATTTTTCTTCGCGAAAGACAAATTCAATTTGTATGTCTTTATTTTTCATCAAAATCTACGTTGGTCTTCATTTAGAAAGATACTCATCTGCCTTACCAGTATTCTGGTGCGCGTTCCGTGAGCTCGAGTTCCGTTTGGTAGCAGTAATTACGATTTCACAAATTTTTTTTTTCAGTCGAAAAGTTAGTTTTTTTTCCAAATTTCAACAACAAAAACAGAAATAATTTCAGAAACACCATGGATCGCTAGCTCGCTCGGAGACGCGTCTTTTGACAGGCTGCGCGTACGCCTAGCCAATGAAGAACTTCAAAAATATATTTTTTTCGTTCAGACACTTGTAAAATTTTCAACATATTTTTCTTCGCGAAAGACAAATTGAATTTGTATGTCTTTATTTTTCATCAAAATCTAAGTTGGTCTTCATTTAGAAAGATACTCACCTGCCTTACCAGTATTCTGGTGCGCGTTCCGTGAGCTCGAGTTCCGTTTGGTAGCACTAATTACGGTTTACTCATTTTTTTTCAGTCGATAAGTTAGTTTTTTGTCATAATTTCAACAACAAAAACAGAAATAATTTCAGAAACACCATGGATCGCTAGCTCGCTCGGAGACGCGTCTTTTGACAGGCTGCGCGTACGCCTAGCCAATGAAGAACTTCAAAAATATATTTTTTTCGTTCAGACACTTGTAAAATTTTCAACATATTTTTCTTCGCGAAAGACAAATTGAATTTGTATGTCTTTATTTTTCATCAAAATCTACGTTGGTCTTCATTTAGAAAGATACTCACCTGCCTTACCGGTATTCTGGTGCGCGTTCCGTGAGCTCGAGTTCCGTTTGGTAGCAGTAATTACGATTTCACTCATATTTTGATCCAGTACAATAGTTAGTTTTTTGTCCAAATTTCAACAACAAAAACAGGAATAATTTCAGAAACACCATGGATCGCTAGCTCGCTCGGACACGCGTCTTTTGACAGGCTGCGCGTACGCCTAGCCATTGTAGAACTTCAAAAACAATTTTTTTTCGTTCAGACACTTGTAAAATTTTCAACAATTTTTTCTTCGCGAATGAAAATTGAATTTGTATGTCTTTATTTTTGATCAAAATCTACGTTGGTCTTCATTTAGAAAGATACTCACCTGCCTTACCGGTATTCTGGTGCGCGTTCCGTGAGCTGGAGTTCCGTTTGGTAGCAGTAATTACGATTTCACAATTTTTTTTTTTTCAGTCGTAAAGTTATTTTTTTGTCCAAATTTCAACAACAAAAACAGTAATAATTTCAGAAACACCATGGATCGCTAGCTCGCTCGGAGACGCGTCTTTTGACAGGCTGCGCGTACGCCTAGCCAATGAAGAACTTCAAAAATAAATTTTTTTCGTTCAGACACTTGTAAAATTTTCAACATATTTTTCTTCGCGAAAGACAAATTCAATTTGTGTCTTTATTTTTCATCAAAATCTACGTTGGTCTTCATTTAGAAAGATACTCATCTGCCTTACCAGTATTCTGGTGCGCGTTCCGTGAGCTCGAGTTCCGTTTGGTAGCAGTAATTACGATTTCACAAATTTTTTTTTTCAGTCGAAAAGTTAGTTTTTTGTCCAAATTTCAACAACAAAAACAGAAATAATTTCAGAAACACCATGGATCGCTAGCTCGCTCGGAGACGCGTCTTTTGACAGGCTGCGCGTACGCCTAGCCAATGAAGAACTTCAAAAATAAATTTTTTTCGTTCAGACACTTGTAAAATTTTCAACATATTTTTCTTCGCGAAAGACAAATTGAATTTGTATGTCTTTATTTTTCATCAAAATCTAAGTTGGTCTTCATTTAGAAAGATACTCACCTGCCTTACCAGTATTCTGGTGCGCGTTCCGTGAGCTCGAGTTCCGTTTGGTAGCACTAATTACGGTTTACTCATTTTTTTTCAGTCGATAAGTTAGTTTTTTGTCAAAATTTCAACAACAAAAACAGAAATAATTTCAGAAACACCATGGATCGCTAGCTCGCTCGGAGACGCGTCTTTTGACAGGCTGCGCGTACGCTTAGCCAATGAAGAACTTCAAAAATATATTTTTTTCGTTCAGACACTTGTAAAATTTTCAACATATTTTTCTTCGCGAAAGACAAATTCAATTTGTATGTCTTTATTTTTCATCAAAATCTACGTTGGTCTTCATTTAGAAAGATACTCATCTGCCTTACCAGTATTCTGGTGCGCGTTCCGTGAGCTCGAGTTCCGTTTGGTAGCAGTAATTACGATTTCACAAATTTTTTTTTTCAGTCGAAAAGTTAGTTTTTTTTCCAAATTTCAACAACAAAAACAGAAATAATTTCAGAAACACCATGGATCGCTAGCTCGCTCGGAGACGCGTCTTTTGACAGGCTGCGCGTACGCCTAGCCAATGAAGAACTTCAAAAATATATTTTTTTCGTTCAGACACTTGTAAAATTTTCAACATATTTTTCTTCGCGAAAGACAAATTGAATTTGTATGTCTTTATTTTTCATCAAAATCTAAGTTGGTCTTCATTTAGAAAGATACTCACCTGCCTTACCAGTATTCTGGTGCGCGTTCCGTGAGCTCGAGTTCCGTTTGGTAGCACTAATTACGGTTTACTCATTTTTTTTCAGTCGATAAGTTAGTTTTTTGTCAAAATTTCAACAACAAAAACAGAAATAATTTCAGAAACACCATGGATCGCTAGCTCGCTCGGAGACGCGTCTTTTGACAGGCTGCGCGTACGCCTAGCCAATGAAGAACTTCAAAAATATATTTTTTTCGTTCAGACACTTGTAAAATTTTCAACATATTTTTCTTCGCGAAAGACAAATTCAATTTGTATGTCTTTATTTTTCATCAAAATCTACGTTGGTCTTCATTTAGATAGATACTCATCTGCCTTACCAGTATTCTGGTGCGCGTTCCGTGAGCTCGAGTTCCGTTTGGTAGCAGTAATTACGATTTCACAAATTTTTTTTTTCAGTCGAAAAATTTGTTTTTTTTCCAAATTTCAACAACAAAAACAGAAATAATTTCAGAAACACCATGGATCGCTAGCTCGCTCGGAGACGCGTCTTTTGACAGGCTGCGCGTACGCCTAGCCAATGAAGAACTTCAAAAATATATTTTTTTCGTTCAGACACTTGTAAAATTTTCAACATATTTTTCTTCGCGAAAGACAAATTGAATTTGTATGTCTTTATTTTTCATCAAAATCTAAGTTGGTCTTCATTTAGAAAGATACTCACCTGCCTTACCAGTATTCTGGTGCGCGTTCCGTGAGCTCGAGTTCCGTTTGGTAGCACTAATTACGGTTTACTCATTTTTTTTCAGTCGATAAGTTAGTTTTTTGTCATAATTTCAACAACAAAAACAGAAATAATTTCAGAAACACCATGGATCGCTAGCTCGCTCGGAGACGCGTCTTTTGACAGGCTGCGCGTACGCCTAGCCAATGAAGAACTTCAAAAATATATTTTTTTCGTTCAGACACTTGTAAAATTTTCAACATATTTTTCTTCGCGAAAGACAAATTGAATTTGTATGTCTTTATTTTTCATCAAAATCTACGTTGGTCTTCATTTAGAAAGATACTCACCTGCCTTACCGGTATTCTGGTGCGCGTTCCGTGAGCTCGAGTTCCGTTTGGTAGCAGTAATTACGATTTCACTCATATTTTGATCCAGTACAATAGTTAGTTTTTTGTCCAAATTTCAACAACAAAAACAGGAATAATTTCAGAAACACCATGGATCGCTAGCTCGCTCGGACACGCGTCTTTTGACAGGCTGCGCGTACGCCTAGCCATTGTAGAACTTCAAAAACAATTTTTTTTCGTTCAGACACTTGTAAAATTTTCAACAATTTTTTCTTCGCGAATGAAAATTGAATTTGTATGTCTTTATTTTTGATCAAAATCTACGTTGGTCTTCATTTAGAAAGATACTCACCTGCCTTACCGGTATTCTGGTGCGCGTTCCGTGAGCTGGAGTTCCGTTTGGTAGCAGTAATTACGATTTCACAATTTTTTTTTTTTCAGTCGTAAAGTTATTTTTTTGTCCAAATTTCAACAACAAAAACAGTAATAATTTCAGAAACACCATGGATCGCTAGCTCGCTCGGAGACGCGTCTTTTGACAGGCTGCGCGTACGCCTAGCCAATGAAGAACTTCAAAAATAAATTTTTTTCGTTCAGACACTTGTAAAATTTTCAACATATTTTTCTTCGCGAAAGACAAATTCAATTTGTGTCTTTATTTTTCATCAAAATCTACGTTGGTCTTCATTTAGAAAGATACTCATCTGCCTTACCAGTATTCTGGTGCGCGTTCCGTGAGCTCGAGTTCCGTTTGGTAGCAGTAATTACGATTTCACAAATTTTTTTTTTCAGTCGAAAAGTTAGTTTTTTGTCCAAATTTCAACAACAAAAACAGAAATAATTTCAGAAACACCATGGATCGCTAGCTCGCTCGGAGACGCGTCTTTTGACAGGCTGCGCGTACGCCTAGCCAATGAAGAACTTCAAAAATAAATTTTTTTCGTTCAGACACTTGTAAAATTTTCAACATATTTTTCTTCGCGAAAGACAAATTGAATTTGTATGTCTTTATTTTTCATCAAAATCTAAGTTGGTCTTCATTTAGAAAGATACTCACCTGCCTTACCAGTATTCTGGTGCGCGTTCCGTGAGCTCGAGTTCCGTTTGGTAGCACTAATTACGGTTTACTCATTTTTTTTCAGTCGATAAGTTAGTTTTTTGTCAAAATTTCAACAACAAAAACAGAAATAATTTCAGAAACACCATGGATCGCTAGCTCGCTCGGAGACGCGTCTTTTGACAGGCTGCGCGTACGCTTAGCCAATGAAGAACTTCAAAAATATATTTTTTTCGTTCAGACACTTGTAAAATTTTCAACATATTTTTCTTCGCGAAAGACAAATTCAATTTGTATGTCTTTATTTTTCATCAAAATCTACGTTGGTCTTCATTTAGAAAGATACTCATCTGCCTTACCAGTATTCTGGTGCGCGTTCCGTGAGCTCGAGTTCCGTTTGGTAGCAGTAATTACGATTTCACAAATTTTTTTTTTCAGTCGAAAAGTTAGTTTTTTTTCCAAATTTCAACAACAAAAACAGAAATAATTTCAGAAACACCATGGATCGCTAGCTCGCTCGGAGACGCGTCTTTTGACAGGCTGCGCGTACGCCTAGCCAATGAAGAACTTCAAAAATATATTTTTTTCGTTCAGACACTTGTAAAATTTTCAACATATTTTTCTTCGCGAAAGACAAATTGAATTTGTATGTCTTTATTTTTCATCAAAATCTAAGTTGGTCTTCATTTAGAAAGATACTCACCTGCCTTACCAGTATTCTGGTGCGCGTTCCGTGAGCTCGAGTTCCGTTTGGTAGCACTAATTACGGTTTACTCATTTTTTTTCAGTCGATAAGTTAGTTTTTTGTCAAAATTTCAACAACAAAAACAGAAATAATTTCAGAAACACCATGGATCGCTAGCTCGCTCGGAGACGCGTCTTTTGACAGGCTGCGCGTACGCCTAGCCAATGAAGAACTTCAAAAATATATTTTTTTCGTTCAGACACTTGTAAAATTTTCAACATATTTTTCTTCGCGAAAGACAAATTCAATTTGTATGTCTTTATTTTTCATCAAAATCTACGTTGGTCTTCATTTAGAAAGATACTCATCTGCCTTACCAGTATTCTGGTGCGCGTTCCGTGAGCTCGAGTTCCGTTTGGTAGCAGTAATTACGATTTCACAAATTTTTTTTTTCAGTCGAAAAATTTGTTTTTTTTCCAAATTTCAACAACAAAAACAGAAATAATTTCAGAAACACCATGGATCGCTAGCTCGCTCGGAGACGCGTCTTTTGACAGGCTGCGCGTACGCCTAGCCAATGAAGAACTTCAAAAATATATTTTTTTCGTTCAGACACTTGTAAAATTTTCAACATATTTTTCTTCGCGAAAGACAAATTGAATTTGTATGTCTTTATTTTTCATCAAAATCTAAGTTGGTCTTCATTTAGAAAGATACTCACCTGCCTTACCAGTATTCTGGTGCGCGTTCCGTGAGCTCGAGTTCCGTTTGGTAGCACTAATTACGGTTTACTCATTTTTTTTCAGTCGATAAGTTAGTTTTTTGTCATAATTTCAACAACAAAAACAGAAATAATTTCAGAAACACCATGGATCGCTAGCTCGCTCGGAGACGCGTCTTTTGACAGGCTGCGCGTACGCCTAGCCAATGAAGAACTTCAAAAATATATTTTTTTCGTTCAGACACTTGTAAAATTTTCAACATATTTTTCTTCGCGAAAGACAAATTGAATTTGTATGTCTTTATTTTTCATCAAAATCTACGTTGGTCTTCATTTAGAAAGATACTCACCTGCCTTACCGGTATTCTGGTGCGCGTTCCGTGAGCTCGAGTTCCGTTTGGTAGCAGTAATTACGATTTCACTCATATTTTGATCCAGTACAATAGTTAGTTTTTTGTCCAAATTTCAACAACAAAAACAGGAATAATTTCAGAAACACCATGGATCGCTAGCTCGCTCGGACACGCGTCTTTTGACAGGCTGCGCGTACGCCTAGCCATTGTAGAACTTCAAAAACAATTTTTTTTCGTTCAGACACTTGTAAAATTTTCAACAATTTTTTCTTCGCGAATGAAAATTGAATTTGTATGTCTTTATTTTTGATCAAAATCTACGTTGGTCTTCATTTAGAAAGATACTCACCTGCCTTACCGGTATTCTGGTGCGCGTTCCGTGAGCTGGAGTTCCGTTTGGTAGCAGTAATTACGATTTCACAATTTTTTTTTTTTCAGTCGAAAAGTTAATTTTTTGTCCAAATTTCAACAACAAAAACAGTAATAATTTCAGAAACACCATGGATCGCTAGCTCGCTCGGAGACGCGTCTTTTGACAGGCTGCGCGTACGCCTAGCCAATGAAGAACTTCAAAAATATATATTTTTTTCGTTCAGACACTTGTAAAATTTTCAACATATTTTTCTTCGCGAAAGACAAATTCAATTTGTGTCTTTATTTTTCATCAAAATCTACGTTGGTCTTCATTTAGAAAGATACTCATCTGCCTTACCAGTATTCTGGTGCGCGTTCCGTGAGCTCGAGTTCCGTTTGGTAGCAGTAATTACGATTTCACAAAATTTTTTTTTCAGTCGAAAAGTTAGTTTTTTGTCCAAATTTCAACAACAAAAACAGAAATAATTTCAGAAACACCATGGATCGCTAGCTCGCTCGGAGACGCGTCTTTTGACAGGCTGCGCGTACGCCTAGCCAATGAAGAACTTCAAAAATATATTTTTTTCGTTCAGACACTTGTAAAATTTTCAACATATTTTTCTTCGCGAAAGACAAATTGAATTTGTATGTCTTTATTTTTCATCAAAATCTAAGTTGGTCTTCATTTAGAAAGATACTCACCTGCCTTACCAGTATTCTGGTGCGCGTTCCGTGAGCTCGAGTTCCGTTTGGTAGCACTAATTACGGTTTACTCATTTTTTTTCAGTCGATAAGTTAGTTTTTTGTCAAAATTTCAACAACAAAAACAGAAATAATTTCAGAAACACCATGGATCGCTAGCTCGCTCGGAGACGCGTCTTTTGACAGGCTGCGCGTACGCTTAGCCAATGAAGAACTTACAAAATATATTTTTTTCGTTCAGACACTTGTAAAATTTTCAACATATTTTTCTTCGCGAAAGACAAATTCAATTTGTATGTCTTTATTTTTCATCAAAATCTACGTTGGTCTTCATTTAGAAAGATACTCATCTGCCTTACCAGTATTCTGGTGCGCGTTCCGTGAGCTCGAGTTCCGTTTGGTAGCAGTAATTACGATTTCACAAATTTTTTTTTTCAGTCGAAAAGTTAGTTTTTTTTCCAAATTTCAACAACAAAAACAGAAATAATTTCAGAAACACCATGGATCGCTAGCTCGCTCGGAGACGCGTCTTTTGACAGGCTGCGCGTACGCCTAGCCAATGAAGAACTTCAAAAATATATTTTTTTCGTTCAGACACTTGTAAAATTTTCAACATATTTTTCTTCGCGAAAGACAAATTGAATTTGTATGTCTTTATTTTTCATCAAAATCTAAGTTGGTCTTCATTTAGAAAGATACTCACCTGCCTTACCAGTATTCTGGTGCGCTTTCCGTGAGCTCGAGTTCCGTTTGGTAGCACTAATTACGGTTTACTCATTTTTTTTCAGTCGATAAGTTAGTTTTTTGTCAAAATTTCAACAACAAAAACAGAAATAATTTCAGAAACACCATGGATCGCTAGCTCGCTCGGAGACGCGTCTTTTGACAGGCTGCGCGTACGCCTAGCCAATGAAGAACTTCAAAAATATATTTTTTTCGTTCAGACACTTGTAAAATTTTCAACATATTTTTCTTCGCGAAAGAAAATTGAATTTGTATGTCTTTATTTTTTATCAAAATCTACGTTGGTCTTCATTTAGAAAGATACTCACCTGCCTTACCGGTATTCTGGTGCGCGTTCCGTGAGCTCGAGTTCCGTTTGGTAGCAGTAATTACGATTTCACTCATATTTTGATCCAGTACAATAGTTAGTTTTTTGTCCAAATTTCAACAACAAAAACAGGAATAATTTCAGAAACACCATGGATCGCTGGCTCGCTCGGACACGCGTCTTTTGACAGGCTGCGCGTACGCCTAGCCATTGTAGAACTTCAAAAACAATTTTTTTTCGTTCAGACACTTGTAAAATTTTCAACAATTTTTTCTTCGCGAAAGAAAATTGAATTTGTATGTCTTTATTTTTGATCAAAATCTACGTTGGTCTTCATTTAGAAAGATACTCACCTGCCTTACCGGTATTCTGGTGCGCGTTCCGTGAGCTGGAGTTCCGTTTGGTAGCAGTAATTACGATTTCACAATTTTTTTTTTTTCAGTCGAAAAGTTAATTTTTTGTCCAAATTTCAACAACAAAAACAGTAATAATTTCAGAAACACCATGGATCGCTAGCTCGCTCGGAGACGCGTCTTTTGACAGGCTGCGCGTACGCCTAGCCAATGAAGAACTTCAAAAATATATTTTTTTCGTTCAGACACTTGTAAAATTTTCAACATATTTTTCTTCGCGAAAGACAAATTCAATTTGTGTCTTTATTTTTGATCAAAATCTACGTTGGTCTTCATTTAGAAAGATACTCATCTGCCTTACCAGTATTCTGGTGCGCGTTCCGTGAGCTCGAGTTCCGTTTGGTAGCAGTAATTACGATTTCACAAATTTTTTTTTTCAGTCGAAAAGTTAGTTTTTTGTCCAAATTTCAACAACAAAAACAGAAATAATTTCAGAAACACCATGGATCGCTAGCTCGCTCGGAGACGCGTCTTTTGACAGGCTGCGCGTACGCCTAGCCAATGAAGAACTTCAAAAATATATTTTTTTCGTTCAGACACTTGTAAAATTTTCAACATATTTTTCTTCGCGAAAGACAAATTGAATTTGTATGTCTTTATTTTTCATCAAAATCTAAGTTGGTCTTCATTTAGAAAGATACTCACCTGCCTTACCAGTATTCTGGTGCGCGTTCCGTGAGCTCGAGTTCCGTTTGGTAGCACTAATTACGGTTTACTCATTTTTTTTCAGTCGATAAGTTAGTTTTTTGTCAAAATTTCAACAACAAAAACAGAAATAATTTCAGAAACACCATGGATCGCTAGCTCGCTCGGAGACGCGTCTTTTGACAGGCTGCGCGTACGCCTAGCCAATGAAGAACTTCAAAAATATATTTTTTTCGTTCAGACACTTGTAAAATTTTCAACATATTTTTCTTCGCGAAAGACAAATTCAATTTGTATGTCTTTATTTTTCATCAAAATCTACGTTGGTCTTCATTTAGAAAGATACTCATCTGCCTTACCAGTATTCTGGTGCGCGTTCCGTGAGCTCGAGTTCCGTTTGGTAGCAGTAATTACGATTTCACAAATTTTTTTTTTCAGTCGAAAAGTTAGTTTTTTTTCCAAATTTCAACAACAAAAACAGAAATAATTTCAGAAACACCATGGATCGCTAGCTCGCTCGGAGACGCGTCTTTTGACAGGCTGCGCGTACGCCTAGCCAATGAAGAACTTCAAAAATATATTTTTTTCGTTCAGACACTTGTAAAATTTTCAACATATTTTTCTTCGCGAAAGACAAATTGAATTTGTATGTCTTTATTTTTCATCAAAATCTAAGTTGGTCTTCATTTAGAAAGATACTCACCTGCCTTACCAGTATTCTGGTGCGCGTTCCGTGAGCTCGAGTTCCGTTTGGTAGCACTAATTACGGTTTACTCATTTTTTTTCAGTCGATAAGTTAGTTTTTTGTCAAAATTTCAACAACAAAAACAGAAATAATTTTAGAAACACCATGGATCGCTAGCTCGCTCGGAGACGCGTCTTTTGACAGGCTGCGCGTACGCCTAGCCAATGAAGAACTTCAAAAATATATTTTTTTCGTTCAGACACTTGTAAAATTTTCAACATATTTTTCTTCGCGAAAGACAAATTGAATTTGTATGTCTTTATTTTTCATCAAAATCTACGTTGGTCTTCATTTAGAAAGATACTCACCTGCCTTACCGGTATTCTGGTGCACGTTCCGTGAGCTGGAGTTCCGTTTGGTAGCAGTAATTACGATTTCACTAATTTTTTTTTTTCAGTCGAAAAGTTAGTTTTTTGTCCAAATTTCAACAACAAAAACAGAAATAATTTCAGAAACACCATGGATCGCTAGCTCGCTCGGAGACGCGTCTTTTGATAGGCTGCGCGTACGCCTAGCCATTGTAGAACTTCAAAAACATATTTTTTTTCGTTCAGACACTTGTAAAATTTTCAACATATTTTTCTTCGCGAAAGAAAATTGAATTTGTTAGTCTTTATTTTTTATCAAAATCTACGTTGGTCTTCATTTAGAAAGATACTCACCTGCCTTACCGGTATTCTGGTGCGCGTTCCGTGAGCTCGAGTTCCGTTTGGTAGCAGTAATTACGATTTCACTCATATTTTGATCCAGTACAATAGTTAGTTTTTTGTCCAAATTTCAACAACAAAAACAGGAATAATTTCAGAAACACCATGGATCGCTAGCTCGCTCGGACACGCGTCTTTTGACAGGCTGCGCGTACGCCTAGCCATTGTAGAACTTCAAAAACAATTTTTTTTCGTTCAGACACTTGTAAAATTTTCAACAATTTTTTCTTCGCGAAAGAAAATTGAATTTGTATGTCTTTATTTTTGATCAAAATCTACGTTGGTCTTCATTTAGAAAGATACTCACCTGCCTTACCGGTATTCTGGTGCGCGTTCCGTGAGCTGGAGTTCCGTTTGGTAGCAGTAATTACGATTTCACAATTTTTTTTTTTCAGTCGAAAAGTTAATTTTTTGTCCAAATTTCAACAACAAAAACAGTAATAATTTCAGAAACACCATGGATCGCTAGCTCGCTCGGAGACGCGTCTTTTGACAGGCTGCGCGTACGCCTAGCCAATGAAGAACTTCAAAAATATATTTTTTTCGTTCAGACACTTGTAAAATTTTCAACATATTTTTCTTCGCGAAAGACAAATTCAATTTGTGTCTTTATTTTTCATCAAAATCTACGTTGGTCTTCATTAAGAAAGATACTCATCTGCCTTACCAGTATTCTGGTGCGCGTTCCGTGAGCTCGAGTTCCGTTTGGTAGCAGTAATTACGATTTCACAAATTTTTTTTTTCAGTCGAAAAGTTAGTTTTTTGTCCAAATTTCAACAACAAAAACAGAAATAATTTCAGAAACACCATGGATCGCTAGCTCGCTCGGAGACGCGTCTTTTGACAGGCTGCGCGTACGCCTAGCCAATGAAGAACTTCAAAAATATATTTTTTTCGTTCAGACACTTGTAAAATTTTCAACATATTTTTCTTCGCGAAAGACAAATTGAATTTGTATGTCTTTATTTTTCATCAAAATCTAAGTTGGTCTTCATTTAGAAAGATACTCACCTGCCTTACCAGTATTCTGGTGCGCGTTCCGTGAGCTCGAGTTCCGTTTGGTAGCACTAATTACGGTTTACTCATTTTTTTTCAGTCGATAAGTTAGTTTTTTGTCAAAATTTCAACAACAAAAACAGAAATAATTTCAGAAACACCATGGATCGCTAGCTCGCTCGGAGACGCGTCTTTTGACAGGCTGCGCGTACGCCTAGCCAATGAAGAACTTCAAAAATATATTTTTTTCGTTCAGACACTTGTAAAATTTTCAACATATTTTTCTTCGCGAAAGACAAATTCAATTTGTATGTCTTTATTTTTCATCAAAATCTACGTTGGTCTTCATTTAGAAAGATACTCATCTGCCTTACCAGTATTCTGGTGCGCGTTCCGTGAGCTCGAGTTCCGTTTGGTAGCAGTAATTACGATTTCACAAATTTTTTTTTTCAGTCGAAAAGTTAGTTTTTTTTCCAAATTTCAACAACAAAAACAGAAATAATTTCAGAAACACCATGGATCGCTAGCTCGCTCGGAGACGCGTCTTTTGACAGGCTGCGCGTACGCCTAGCCAATGAAGAACTTCAAAAATATATTTTTTTCGTTCAGACACTTGTAAAATTTTCAACATATTTTTCTTCGCGAAAGACAAATTGAATTTGTATGTCTTTATTTTTCATCAAAATCTAAGTTGGTCTTCATTTAGAAAGATACTCACCTGCCTTACCAGTATTCTGGTGCGCGTTCCGTGAGCTCGAGTTCCGTTTGGTAGCACTAATTACGGTTTACTCATTTTTTTTCAGTCGATAAGTTAGTTTTTTGTCAAAATTTCAACAACAAAAACAGAAATAATTTCAGAAACACCATGGATCGCTAGCTCGCTCGGAGACGCGTCTTTTGACAGGCTGCGCGTACGCCTAGCCAATGAAGAACTTCAAAAATATTTTTTTTTCGTTCAGACACTTGTAAAATTTTCAACAATTTTTTCTTCGCGAAAGAAAATTTAATTTGTATGTCTTTATTTTTGATCAAAATCTACGTTGGTCTTCATTTAGAAAGATACTCACCTGCCTTACCGGTATTCTGGTGCGCGTTCCGTGAGCTCGAGTTCCGTTTGGTAGCAGTAATTACGATTTCACAAATTTTTTTTTTCAGTCGAAAAGTTAGTTTTTTTTCCAAATTTCAACAACAAAAACAGAAATAATTTCAGAAACACCATGGATCGCTAGCTCGCTCGGAGAGGCGTCTTTTGACAGGCTGCGCGTACGCCTAGCCAATGAAGAACTTCAAAAATATATTTTTTTCGTTCAGACACTTGTAAAATTTTCAACATATTTTTCTTCGCGAAAGACAAATTGAATTTGTATGTCTTTATTTTTCATCAAAATCTAAGTTGGTCTTCATTTAGAAAGATACTCACCTGCCTTACCAGTATTCTGGTGCGCGTTCCGTGAGCTCGAGTTCCGTTTGGTAGCACTAATTACGGTTTACTCATTTTTTTTCAGTCGATAAGTTAGTTTTTTGTCAAAATTTCAACAACAAAAACAGAAATAATTTCAGAAACACCATGGATCGCTAGCTCGCTCGGAGACGCGTCTTTTGATAGGCTGCGCGTACGCCTAGCCATTGTAGAACTTCAAAAACATATTTTTTTTCGTTCAGACACTTGTAAAATTTTCAACATATTTTTCTTCGCGAAAGAAAATTGAATTTGTATGTCTTTATTTTTTATCAAAATCTACGTTGGTCTTCATTTAGAAAGATACTCACCTGCCTTACCGGTATTCTGGTGCGCGTTCCGTGAGCTCGAGTTCCGTTTGGTAGCAGTAATTACGATTTCACTCATATTTTGATCCAGTACAATAGTTAGTTTTTTGTCCAAATTTCAACAACAAAAACAGGAATAATTTCAGAAACACCATGGATCGCTAGCTCGCTCGGACACGCGTCTTTTGACAGGCTGCGCGTACGCCTAGCCATTGTAGAACTTCAAAAACAAGTTTTTTTCGTTCAGACACTTGTAAAATTTTCAACAATTTTTTCTTCGCGAAAGAAAATTGAATTTGTATGTCTTTATTTTTGATCAAAATCTACGTTGGTCTTCATTTAGAAAGATACTCACCTGCCTTACCGGTATTCTGGTGCGCGTTCCATGAGCTGGAGTTCCGTTTGGTAGCAGTAATTACGATTTCACAATTTTTTTTTTTCAGTCGAAAAGTTAATTTTTTGTCCAAATTTCAACAACAAAAACAGTAATAATTTCAGAAACACCATGGATCGCTAGC
Source organism: Dasypolia templi (assembly GCA_963555695.1). Classification (NCBI taxonomy): domain Eukaryota; kingdom Metazoa; phylum Arthropoda; class Insecta; order Lepidoptera; family Noctuidae; genus Dasypolia; species Dasypolia templi. The sequence continues at coordinate 650,392 of OY743137.1, read as the reverse complement.
TCGCTCGGAGACGCGTCTTTTGACAGGCTGCGCGTACGCCTAGCCAATGAAGAACTTCAAAAATATATTTTTTTCGTTCAGACACTTGTAAAATTTTCAACATATTTTTCTTCGCGAAAGACAAATTCAATTTGTGTCTTTATTTTTCATCAAAATCTACGTTGGTCTTCATTAAGAAAGATACTCATCTGCCTTACCAGTATTCTGGTGCGCGTTCCGTGAGCTCGAGTTCCGTTTGGTAGCAGTAATTACGATTTCACAAATTTTTTTTTTCAGTCGAAAAGTTAGTTTTTTGTCCAAATTTCAACAACAAAAACAGAAATAATTTCAGAAACACCATGGATCGCTAGCTCGCTCGGAGACGCGTCTTTTGACAGGCTGCGCGTACGCCTAGCCAATGAAGAACTTCAAAAATATATTTTTTTCGTTCAGACACTTGTAAAATTTTCAACATATTTTTCTTCGCGAAAGACAAATTGAATTTGTATGTCTTTATTTTTCATCAAAATCTAAGTTGGTCTTCATTTAGAAAGATACTCACCTGCCTTACCAGTATTCTGGTGCGCGTTCCGTGAGCTCGAGTTCCGTTTGGTAGCACTAATTACGGTTTACTCATTTTTTTTCAGTCGATAAGTTAGTTTTTTGTCAAAATTTCAACAACAAAAACAGAAATAATTTCAGAAACACCATGGATCGCTAGCTCGCTCGGAGACGCGTCTTTTGACAGGCTGCGCGTACGCCTAGCCAATGAAGAACTTCAAAAATATATTTTTTTCGTTCAGACACTTGTAAAATTTTCAACATATTTTTCTTCGCGAAAGACAAATTGAATTTGTATGTCTTTATTTTTCATCAAAATCTACGTTGGTCTTCATTTAGAAAGATACTCATCTGCCTTACCAGTATTCTGGTGCGCGTTCCGTGAGCTCGAGTTCCGTTTGGTAGCAGTAATTACGATTTCACAAATTTTTTTTTTCAGTCGAAAAGTTAGTTTTTTTTTCCAAATTTCAACAACAAAAACAGAAATAATTTCAGAAACACCATGGATCGCTAGCTCGCTCGGAGACGCGTCTTTTGACAGGCTGCGCGTACGCCTAGCCAATGAAGAACTTCAAAAATATATTTTTTTCGTTCAGACACTTGTAAAATTTTCAACATATTTTTCTTCGCGAAAGACAAATTGAATTTGTATGTCTTTATTTTTCATCAAAATCTAAGTTGGTCTTCATTTAGAAAGATACTCACCTGCCTTACCAGTATTCTGGTGCGCGTTCCGTGAGCTCGAGTTCCGTTTGGTAGCACTAATTACGGTTTACTCATTTTTTTTCAGTCGATAAGTTAGTTTTTTGTCAAAATTTCAACAACAAAAACAGAAATAATTTCAGAAACACCATGGATCGCTAGCTCGCTCGGAGACGCGTCTTTTGACAGGCTGCGCGTACGCCTAGCCAATGAAGAACTTCAAAAATATTTTTTTTTCGTTCAGACACTTGTAAAATTTTCAACAATTTTTTCTTCGCGAAAGAAAATTTAATTTGTATGTCTTTATTTTTGATCAAAATCTACGTTGGTCTTCATTTAGAAAGATACTCACCTGCCTTACCGGTATTCTGGTGCGCGTTCCGTGAGCTGGAGTTCCGTTTGGTAGCAGTAATTACGATTTCACTAATTTTTTTATTTCAGTCGAAAAGTTAGTTTTTTGTCCAAATTTCAACAACAAAAACAGAAATAATTTCAGAAACACCATGGATCGCTAGCTCGCTCGGAGGCGCGTCTTCTGATAGGCTGCGCGTACGCCTAGCCAATGAAGAACTTCAAAAACATATTTTTTTTGGTTCAGACACTTGTAAAATTTTCAACATATTTTTCTTCGCGAAAGAAAATTGAATTTGTATGTCTTATTTTTTATCAAAATCTACGTTGGTCTTCATTTAGAAAGATACTCACCTGCCTTACCGGTATTCTGGTGCGCGTTCCGTGAGCTGGAGTTCCGTTTGGTAGCAGTAATTACGATTTCACAAATTTTTTTTTTTCAGTCGAAAAGTTAATTTTTTGTCCAAATTTCAACAACAAAAACAGAAATAATTTCAGAAACACCATGGATCGCTAGCTCGCTCGGAGACGCGTCTTTTGACAGGCTGCGCGTACGCCTAGCCAATGAAGAACTTCAAAAATATTTTTTTTTCGTTCAGACACTTGTAAAATTTTCAACAATTTTTTCTTCGCGAAAGAAAATTTAATTTGTATGTCTTTATTTTTGATCAAAATCTACGTTGGTCTTCATTTAGAAAGATACTCACCTGCCTTACCGGTATTCTGGTGCGCGTTCCGTGAGCTCGAGTTCCGTTTGGTAGCAGTAATTACGATTTCACTCATATTTTGATCCAGTACAATAGTTAGTTTTTTGTCCAAATTTCAACAACAAAAACAGGTATAATTTCAGAAACACCATGGATCGCTAGCTCGCTCGGAGAGGCGTCTTTTGACAGGCTGCGCGTACGCCTAGCCAATGAAGAACTTCAAAAATATATTTTTTTCGTTCAGACACTTGTAAAATTTTCAACATATTTTTCTTCGCGAAAGACAAATTGAATTTGTATGTCTTTATTTTTCATCAAAATCTAAGTTGGTCTTCATTTAGAAAGATACTCACCTGCCTTACCAGTATTCTGGTGCGCGTTCCGTGAGCTCGAGTTCCGTTTGGTAGCACTAATTACGGTTTACTCATTTTTTTTCAGTCGATAAGTTAGTTTTTTGTCAAAATTTCAACAACAAAAACAGAAATAATTTCAGAAACACCATGGATCGCTAGCTCGCTCGGAGACGCGTCTTTTGATAGGCTGCGCGTACGCCTAGCCATTGTAGAACTTCAAAAACATATTTTTTTTCGTTCAGACACTTGTAAAATTTTCAACATATTTTTCTTCGCGAAAGAAAATTGAATTTGTATGTCTTTATTTTTTATCAAAATCTACGTTGGTCTTCATTTAGAAAGATACTCACCTGCCTTACCGGTATTCTGGTGCGCGTTCCGTGAGCTCGAGTTCCGTTTGGTAGCAGTAATTACGATTTCACTCATATTTTGATCCAGTACAATAGTTAGTTTTTTGTCCAAATTTCAACAACAAAAACAGGAATAATTTCAGAAACACCATGGATCGCTAGCTCGCTCGGACACGCGTCTTTTGACAGGCTGCGCGTACGCCTAGCCATTGTAGAACTTCAAAAACAAGTTTTTTTCGTTCAGACACTTGTAAAATTTTCAACATATTTTTCTTCGCGAAAGACAAATTCAATTTGTATGTCTTTATTTTTCATCAAAATCTACGTTGGTCTTCATTTAGAAAGATACTCATCTGCCTTACCAGTATTCTGGTGCGCGTTCCGTGAGCTCGAGTTCCGTTTGGTAGCAGTAATTACGATTTCACAAATTTTTTTTTTCAGTCGAAAAGTTAGTTTTTTTTCCAAATTTCAACAACAAAAACAGAAATAATTTCAGAAACACCATGGATCGCTAGCTCGCTCGGAGACGCGTCTTTTGACAGGCTGCGCGTACGCCTAGCCAATGAAGAACTTCAAAAATATATTTTTTTCGTTCAGACACTTGTAAAATTTTCAACATATTTTTCTTCGCGAAAGACAAATTGAATTTGTATGTCTTTATTTTTCATCAAAATCTAAGTTGGTCTTCATTTAGAAAGATACTCACCTGCCTTACCAGTATTCTGGTGCGCGTTCCGTGAGCTCGAGTTCCGTTTGGTAGCACTAATTACGGTTTACTCATTTTTTTTCAGTCGATAAGTTAGTTTTTTGTCAAAATTTCAACAACAAAAACAGAAATAATTTCAGAAACACCATGGATCGCTAGCTCGCTCGGAGACGCGTCTTTTGACAGGCTGCGCGTACGCCTAGCCAATGAAGAACTTCAAAAATATTTTTTTTTCGTTCAGACACTTGTAAAATTTTCAACAATTTTTTCTTCGCGAAAGAAAATTTAATTTGTATGTCTTTATTTTTGATCAAAATCTACGTTGGTCTTCATTTAGAAAGATACTCACCTGCCTTACCGGTATTCTGGTGCGCGTTCCGTGAGCTCGAGTTCCGTTTGGTAGCAGTAATTACGATTTCACAAATTTTTTTTTTCAGTCGAAAAGTTAGTTTTTTTTCCAAATTTCAACAACAAAAACAGAAATAATTTCAGAAACACCATGGATCGCTAGCTCGCTCGGAGAGGCGTCTTTTGACAGGCTGCGCGTACGCCTAGCCAATGAAGAACTTCAAAAATATATTTTTTTCGTTCAGACACTTGTAAAATTTTCAACATATTTTTCTTCGCGAAAGACAAATTGAATTTGTATGTCTTTATTTTTCATCAAAATCTAAGTTGGTCTTCATTTAGAAAGATACTCACCTGCCTTACCAGTATTCTGGTGCGCGTTCCGTGAGCTCGAGTTCCGTTTGGTAGCACTAATTACGGTTTACTCATTTTTTTTCAGTCGATAAGTTAGTTTTTTGTCAAAATTTCAACAACAAAAACAGAAATAATTTCAGAAACACCATGGATCGCTAGCTCGCTCGGAGACGCGTCTTTTGATAGGCTGCGCGTACGCCTAGCCATTGTAGAACTTCAAAAACATATTTTTTTTCGTTCAGACACTTGTAAAATTTTCAACATATTTTTCTTCGCGAAAGAAAATTGAATTTGTATGTCTTTATTTTTTATCAAAATCTACGTTGGTCTTCATTTAGAAAGATACTCACCTGCCTTACCGGTATTCTGGTGCGCGTTCCGTGAGCTCGAGTTCCGTTTGGTAGCAGTAATTACGATTTCACTCATATTTTGATCCAGTACAATAGTTAGTTTTTTGTCCAAATTTCAACAACAAAAACAGGTATAATTTCAGAAACACCATGGATCGCTAGCTCGCTCGGAGAGGCGTCTTTTGACAGGCTGCGCGTACGCCTAGCCATTGTAGAACTTCAAAAACAAGTTTTTTTCGTTCAGACACTTGTAAAATTTTCAACAATTTTTTCTTCGCGAAAGAAAATTGAATTTGTATGTCTTTATTTTTGATCAAAATCTACGTTGGTCTTCATTTAGAAAGATACTCACCTGCCTTACCGGTATTCTGGTGCGCGTTCCATGAGCTGGAGTTCCGTTTGGTAGCAGTAATTACGATTTCACAATTTTTTTTTTTCAGTCGAAAAGTTAATTTTTTGTCCAAATTTCAACAACAAAAACAGTAATAATTTCAGAAACACCATGGATCGCTAGCTCGCTCGGAGACGCGTCTTTTGACAGGCTGCGCGTACGCCTAGCCAATGAAGAACTTCAAAAATATATTTTTTTCGTTCAGACACTTGTAAAATTTTCAACATATTTTTCTTCGCGAAAGACAAATTCAATTTGTGTCTTTATTTTTCATCAAAATCTACGTTGGTCTTCATTAAGAAAGATACTCATCTGCCTTACCAGTATTCTGGTGCGCGTTCCGTGAGCTCGAGTTCCGTTTGGTAGCAGTAATTACGATTTCACAAATTTTTTTTTTCAGTCGAAAAGTTAGTTTTTTGTCCAAATTTCAACAACAAAAACAGAAATAATTTCAGAAACACCATGGATCGCTAGCTCGCTCGGAGACGCGTCTTTTGACAGGCTGCGCGTACGCCTAGCCAATGAAGAACTTCAAAAATATATTTTTTTCGTTCAGACACTTGTAAAATTTTCAACATATTTTTCTTCGCGAAAGACAAATTGAATTTGTATGTCTTTATTTTTCATCAAAATCTAAGTTGGTCTTCATTTAGAAAGATACTCACCTGCCTTACCAGTATTCTGGTGCGCGTTCCGTGAGCTCGAGTTCCGTTTGGTAGCACTAATTACGGTTTACTCATTTTTTTCAGTCGATAAGTTAGTTTTTTGTCAAAATTTCAACAACAAAAACAGAAATAATTTCAGAAACACCATGGATCGCTAGCTCGCTCGGAGACGCGTCTTTTGACAGGCTGCGCGTACGCCTAGCCAATGAAGAACTTCAAAAATATATTTTTTTCGTTCAGACACTTGTAAAATTTTCAACATATTTTTCTTCGCGAAAGACAAATTCAATTTGTATGTCTTTATTTTTCATCAAAATCTACGTTGGTCTTCATTTAGAAAGATACTCATCTGCCTTACCAGTATTCTGGTGCGCGTTCCGTGAGCTCGAGTTCCGTTTGGTAGCAGTAATTACGATTTCACAAAATTTTTTTTTCAGTCGAAAAGTTAGTTTTTTTTCCAAATTTCAACAACAAAAACAGAAATAATTTCAGAAACACCATGGATCGCTAGCTCGCTCGGAGACGCGTCTTTTGACAGGCTGCGCGTACGCCTAGCCAATGAAGAACTTCAAAAATAAATTTTTTTCGTTCAGACACTTGTAAAATTTTCAACATATTTTTCTTCGCGAAAGACAAATTGAATTTGTATGTCTTTATTTTTCATCAAAATCTAAGTTGGTCTTCATTTAGAAAGATACTCACCTGCCTTACCAGTATTCTGGTGCGCGTTCCGTGAGCTCGAGTTCCGTTTGGTAGCACTAATTACGGTTTACTCATTTTTTTTCAGTCGATAAGTTAGTTTTTTGTCAAAATTTCAACAACAAAAACAGAAATAATTTCAGAAACACCATGGATCGCTAGCTCGCTCGGAGACGCGTCTTTTGACAGGCTGCGCGTACGCCTAGCCAATGAAGAACTTCAAAAATATTTTTTTTTCGTTCAGACACTTGTAAAATTTTCAACAATTTTTTCTTCGCGAAAGAAAATTTAATTTGTATGTCTTTATTTTTGATCAAAATCTACGTTGGTCTTCATTTAGAAAGATACTCACCTGCCTTACCGGTATTCTGGTGCGCGTTCCGTGAGCTGGAGTTCCGTTTGGTAGCAGTAATTACGATTTCACTAATTTTTTTATTTCAGTCGAAAAGTTAGTTTTTTGTCCAAATTTCAACAACAAAAACAGAAATAATTTCAGAAACACCATGGATCGCTAGCTCGCTCGGAGGCGCGTCTTCTGATAGGCTGCGCGTACGCCTAGCCAATGAAGAACTTCAAAAACATATTTTTTTTGGTTCAGACACTTGTAAAATTTTCAACATATTTTTCTTCGCGAAAGAAAATTGAATTTGTATGTCTTATTTTTTATCAAAATCTACGTTGGTCTTCATTTAGAAAGATACTCACCTGCCTTACCGGTATTCTGGTGCGCGTTCCGTGAGCTGGAGTTCCGTTTGGTAGCAGTAATTACGATTTCACAAATTTTTTTTTTTCAGTCGAAAAGTTAATTTTTTGTCCAAATTTCAACAACAAAAACAGAAATAATTTCAGAAACACCATGGATCGCTAGCTCGCTCGGAGACGCGTCTTTTGACAGGCTGCGCGTACGCCTAGCCAATGAAGAACTTCAAAAATATTTTTTTTTCGTTCAGACACTTGTAAAATTTTCAACAATTTTTTCTTCGCGAAAGAAAATTTAATTTGTATGTCTTTATTTTTGATCAAAATCTACGTTGGTCTTCATTTAGAAAGATACTCACCTGCCTTACCGGTATTCTGGTGCGCGTTCCGTGAGCTCGAGTTCCGTTTGGTAGCAGTAATTACGATTTCACTCATATTTTGATCCAGTACAATAGTTAGTTTTTTGTCCAAATTTCAACAACAAAAACAGGTATAATTTCAGAAACACCATGGATCGCTAGCTCGCTCGGAGAGGCGTCTTTTGACAGGCTGCGCGTACGCCTAGCCAATGAAGAACTTCAAAAATATATTTTTTTCGTTCAGACACTTGTAAAATTTTCAACATATTTTTCTTCGCGAAAGACAAATTGAATTTGTATGTCTTTATTTTTCATCAAAATCTAAGTTGGTCTTCATTTAGAAAGATACTCACCTGCCTTACCAGTATTCTGGTGCGCGTTCCGTGAGCTCGAGTTCCGTTTGGTAGCACTAATTACGGTTTACTCATTTTTTTTCAGTCGATAAGTTAGTTTTTTGTCAAAATTTCAACAACAAAAACAGAAATAATTTCAGAAACACCATGGATCGCTAGCTCGCTCGGAGACGCGTCTTTTGATAGGCTGCGCGTACGCCTAGCCATTGTAGAACTTCAAAAACATATTTTTTTTCGTTCAGACACTTGTAAAATTTTCAACATATTTTTCTTCGCGAAAGAAAATTGAATTTGTATGTCTTTATTTTTTATCAAAATCTACGTTGGTCTTCATTTAGAAAGATACTCACCTGCCTTACCGGTATTCTGGTGCGCGTTCCGTGAGCTCGAGTTCCGTTTGGTAGCAGTAATTACGATTTCACTCATATTTTGATCCAGTACAATAGTTAGTTTTTTGTCCAAATTTCAACAACAAAAACAGGAATAATTTCAGAAACACCATGGATCGCTAGCTCGCTCGGACACGCGTCTTTTGACAGGCTGCGCGTACGCCTAGCCATTGTAGAACTTCAAAAACAAGTTTTTTTCGTTCAGACACTTGTAAAATTTTCAACAATTTTTTCTTCGCGAAAGAAAATTGAATTTGTATGTCTTTATTTTTGATCAAAATCTACGTTGGTCTTCATTTAGAAAGATACTCACCTGCCTTACCGGTATTCTGGTGCGCGTTCCATGAGCTGGAGTTCCGTTTGGTAGCAGTAATTACGATTTCACAATTTTTTTTTTTCAGTCGAAAAGTTAATTTTTTGTCCAAATTTCAACAACAAAAACAGTAATAATTTCAGAAACACCATGGATCGCTAGCTCGCTCGGAGACGCGTCTTTTGACAGGCTGCGCGTACGCCTAGCCAATGAAGAACTTCAAAAATATATTTTTTTCGTTCAGACACTTGTAAAATTTTCAACATATTTTTCTTCGCGAAAGACAAATTCAATTTGTGTCTTTATTTTTCATCAAAATCTACGTTGGTCTTCATTAAGAAAGATACTCATCTGCCTTACCAGTATTCTGGTGCGCGTTCCGTGAGCTCGAGTTCCGTTTGGTAGCAGTAATTACGATTTCACAAATTTTTTTTTTCAGTCGAAAAGTTAGTTTTTTGTCCAAATTTCAACAACAAAAACAGAAATAATTTCAGAAACACCATGGATCGCTAGCTCGCTCGGAGACGCGTCTTTTGACAGGCTGCGCGTACGCCTAGCCAATGAAGAACTTCAAAAATATATTTTTTTCGTTCAGACACTTGTAAAATTTTCAACATATTTTTCTTCGCGAAAGACAAATTGAATTTGTATGTCTTTATTTTTCATCAAAATCTAAGTTGGTCTTCATTTAGAAAGATACTCACCTGCCTTACCAGTATTCTGGTGCGCGTTCCGTGAGCTCGAGTTCCGTTTGGTAGCACTAATTACGGTTTACTCATTTTTTTTCAGTCGATAAGTTAGTTTTTTGTCAAAATTTCAACAACAAAAACAGAAATAATTTCAGAAACACCATGGATCGCTAGCTCGCTTTGAGACGCGTCTTTTGACAGGCTGCGCGTACGCCTAGCCAATGAAGAACTTCAAAAATATATTTTTTTCGTTCAGACACTTGTAAAATTTTCAACATATTTTTCTTCGCGAAAGACAAATTCAATTTGTATGTCTTTATTTTTCATCAAAATCTACGTTGGTCTTCATTTAGAAAGATACTCATCTGCCTTACCAGTATTCTGGTGCGCGTTCCGTGAGCTCGAGTTCCGTTTGGTAGCAGTAATTACGATTTCACAAATTTTTTTTTTCAGTCGAAAAGTTAGTTTTTTTTCCAAATTTCAACAACAAAAACAGAAATAATTTCAGAAACACCATGGATCGCTAGCTCGCTCGGAGACGCGTCTTTTGACAGGCTGCGCGTACGCCTAGCCAATGAAGAACTTCAAAAATATATTTTTTTCGTTCAGACACTTGTAAAATTTTCAACATATTTTTCTTCGCGAAAGACAAATTGAATTTGTATGTCTTTATTTTTCATCAAAATCTAAGTTGGTCTTCATTTAGAAAGATACTCACCTGCCTTACCAGTATTCTGGTGCGCGTTCCGTGAGCTCGAGTTCCGTTTGGTAGCACTAATTACGGTTTACTCATTTTTTTTCAGTCGATAAGTTAGTTTTTTGTCAAAATTTCAACAACAAAAACAGAAATAATTTCAGAAACACCATGGATCGCTAGCTCGCTCGGAGACGCGTCTTTTGACAGGCTGCGCGTACGCCTAGCCAATGAAGAACTTCAAAAATATTTTTTTTTCGTTCAGACACTTGTAAAATTTTCAACAATTTTTTCTTCGCGAAAGAAAATTTAATTTGTATGTCTTTATTTTTGATCAAAATCTACGTTGGTCTTCATTTAGAAAGATACTCACCTGCCTTACCGGTATTCTGGTGCGCGTTCCGTGAGCTGGAGTTCCGTTTGGTAGCAGTAATTACGATTTCACTAATTTTTTTATTTCAGTCGAAAAGTTAGTTTTTTGTCCAAATTTCAACAACAAAAACAGAAATAATTTCAGAAACACCATGGATCGCTAGCTCGCTCGGAGGCGCGTCTTCTGATAGGCTGCGCGTACGCCTAGCCAATGAAGAACTTCAAAAACATATTTTTTTTGGTTCAGACACTTGTAAAATTTTCAACATATTTTTCTTCGCGAAAGAAAATTGAATTTGTACGTCTTATTTTTTATCAAAATCTACGTTGGTCTTCATTTAGAAAGATACTCACCTGCCTTACCGGTATTCTGGTGCGCGTTCCGTGAGCTGGAGTTCCGTTTGGTAGCAGTAATTACGATTTCACAAATTTTTTTTTTTCAGTCGAAAAGTTAATTTTTTGTCCAAATTTCAACAACAAAAACAGAAATAATTTCAGAAACACCATGGATCGCTAGCTCGCTCGGAGACGCGTCTTTTGACAGGCTGCGCGTACGCCTAGCCAATGAAGAACTTCAAAAATATTTTTTTTTCGTTCAGACACTTGTAAAATTTTCAAAAATTTTTTCTTCGCGAAAGAAAATTTAATTTGTATGTCTTTATTTTTGATCAAAATCTACGTTGGTCTTCATTTAGAAAGATACTCACCTGCCTTACCGGTATTCTGGTGCGCGTTCCGTGAGCTCGAGTTCCGTTTGGTAGCAGTAATTACGATTTCACTCATATTTTGATCCAGTACAATAGTTAGTTTTTTGTCCAAATTTCAACAACAAAAACAGGAATAATTTCAGAAACACCATGGATCGCTAGCTCGCTCGGAGACGCGTCTTTTGACAGGCTGCGCGTACGCTTAGCCAATGAAGAACTTCAAAAATATATTTTTTTCGTTCAGACACTTGTAAAATTTTCAACATATTTTTCTTCGCGAAAGACAAATTCAATTTGTATGTCTTTATTTTTCATCAAAATCTACGTTGGTCTTCATTTAGAAAGATACTCATCTGCCTTACCAGTATTCTGGTGCGCGTTCCGTGAGCTCGAGTTCCGTTTGGTAGCAGTAATTACGATTTCACAAATTTTTTTTTTCAGTCGAAAAGTTAGTTTTTTTTCCAAATTTCAACAACAAAAACAGAAATAATTTCAGAAACACCATCGATCGCTAGCTCGCTCGGAGACGCGTCTTTTGACAGGCTGCGCGTACGCCTAGCCAATGAAGAACTTCAAAAATATATTTTTTTCGTTCAGACACTTGTAAAATTTTCAACATATTTTTCTTCGCGAAAGACAAATTGAATTTGTATGTCTTTATTTTTCATCAAAATCTAAGTTGGTCTTCATTTAGAAAGATACTCACCTGCCTTACCAGTATTCTGGTGCGCGTTCCGTGAGCTCGAGTTCCGTTTGGTAGCACTAATTACGGTTTACTCATTTTTTTTCAGTCGATAAGTTAGTTTTTTGTCAAAATTTCAACAACAAAAACAGAAATAATTTCAGAAACACCATGGATCGCTAGCTCGCTCGGAGACGCGTCTTTTGACAGGCTGCGCGTACGCCTAGCCAATGAAGAACTTCAAAAATATTTTTTTTTCGTTCAGACACTTGTAAAATTTTCAACATATTTTTCTTCGCGAAAGACAAATTGAATTTGTATGTCTTTATTTTTCATCAAAATCTACGTTGGTCTTCATTTAGAAAGATACTCACCTGCCTTACCGGTATTCTGGTGCGCGTTCCGTGAGCTGGAGTTCCGTTTGGTAGCAGTAATTACGATTTCACTAATTTTTTTTTTTCAGTCGAAAAGTTAGTTTTTTGTCCAAATTTCAACAACAAAAACAGAAATAATTTCAGAAACACCATGGATCGCTAGCTCGCTCGGAGACGCGTCTTTTGATAGGCTGCGCGTACGCCTAGCCATTGTAGAACTTCAAAAACATATTTTTTTTCGTTCAGACACTTGTAAAATTTTCAACATATTTTTCTTCGCGAAAGAAAATTGAATTTGTATGTCTTTATTTTTTATCAAAATCTACGTTGGTCTTCATTTAGAAAGATACTCACCTGCCTTACCGGTATTCTGGTGCGCGTTCCGTGAGCTCGAGTTCCGTTTGGTAGCAGTAATTACGATTTCACTCATATTTTGATCCAGTACAATAGTTAGTTTTTTGTCCAAATTTCAACAACAAAAACAGGAATAATTTCAGAAACACCATGGATCGCTAGCTCGCTCGGACACGCGTCTTTTGACAGGCTGCGCGTACGCCTAGCCATTGTAGAACTTCAAAAACAATTTTTTTTCGTTCAGACACTTGTAAAATTTTCAACAATTTTTTCTTCGCGAAAGAAAATTGAATTTGTATGTCTTTATTTTTGATCAAAATCTACGTTGGTCTTCATTTAGAAAGATACTCACCTGCCTTACCGGTATTCTGGTGCGCGTTCCGTGAGCTGGAGTTCCGTTTGGTAGCAGTAATTACGATTTCACAATTTTTTTTTTTCAGTCGAAAAGTTAATTTTTTGTCCAAATTTCAACAACAAAAACAGTAATAATTTCAGAAACACCATGGATCGCTAGCTCGCTCGGAGACGCGTCTTTTGACAGGCTGCGCGTACGCCTAGCCAATGAAGAACTTCAAAAATATATTTTTTTCGTTCAGACACTTGTAAAATTTTCAACATATTTTTCTTCGCGAAAGACAAATTCAATTTGTGTCTTTATTTTTCATCAAAATCTACGTTGGTCTTCATTAAGAAAGATACTCATCTGCCTTACCAGTATTCTGGTGCGCGTTCCGTGAGCTCGAGTTCCGTTTGGTAGCAGTAATTACGATTTCACAAATTTTTTTTTTCAGTCGAAAAGTTAGTTTTTTGTCCAAATTTCAACAACAAAAACAGAAATAATTTCAGAAACACCATGGATCGCTAGCTCGCTCGGAGACGCGTCTTTTGATAGGCTGCGCGTACGCCTAGCCATTGTAGAACTTCAAAAACATATTTTTTTTCGTTCAGACACTTGTAAAATTTTCAACATATTTTTCTTCGCGAAAGAAAATTGAATTTGTATGTCTTTATTTTTTATCAAAATCTACGTTGGTCTTCATTTAGAAAGATACTCACCTGCCTTACCGGTATTCTGGTGCGCGTTCCGTGAGCTCGAGTTCCGTTTGGTAGCAGTAATTACGATTTCACTCATATTTTGATCCAGTACAATAGTTAGTTTTTTGTCCAAATTTCAACAACAAAAACAGGAATAATTTCAGAAACACCATGGATCGCTAGCTCGCTCGGACACGCGTCTTTTGACAGGCTGCGCGTACGCCTAGCCATTGTAGAACTTCAAAAACAATTTTTTTTCGTTCAGACACTTGTAAAATTTTCAACAATTTTTTCTTCGCGAAAGAAAATTGAATTTGTATGTCTTTATTTTTTATCAAAATCTACGTTGGTCTTCATTTAGAAAGATACTCACCTGCCTTACCGGTATTCTGGTGCGCGTTCCGTGAGCTGGAGTTCCGTTTGGTAGCAGTAATTACGATTTCACTAATTTTTTTTTTTCAGTCGAAAAGTTAGTTTTTTGTCCAAATTTCAACAACAAAAACAGAAATAATTTCAGAAACACCATGGATCGCTAGCTCGCTCGGAGACGCGTCTTTTGATAGGCTGCGCGTACGCCTAGCCATTGTAGAACTTCAAAAACATATTTTTTTTCGTTCAGACACTTGTAAAATTTTCAACATATTTTTCTTCGCGAAAGACAAATTCAATTTGTATGTCTTTATTTTTCATCAAAATCTACGTTGGTCTTCATTTAGAAAGATACTCACCTGCCTTACCGGTATTCTGGTGCGCGTTCCGTGAGCTCGAGTTCCGTTTGGTAGCAGTAATTACGATTTCACTCATATTTTGATCCAGTACAATAGTTAGTTTTTTGTCCAAATTTCAACAACAAAAACAGGAATAATTTCAGAAACACCATGGATCGCTAGCTCGCTCGGACACGCGTCTTTTGACAGGCTGCGCGTACGCCTAGCCATTGTAGAACTTCAAAAACAATTTTTTTTCGTTCAGACACTTGTAAAATTTTCAACAATTTTTTCTTCGCGAAAGAAAATTGAATTTGTATGTCTTTATTTTTGATCAAAATCTACTTTGGTCTTCATTTAGAAAGATACTCACCTGCCTTACCGGTATTCTGGTGCGCGTTCCGTGAGCTGGAGTTCCGTTTGGTAGCAGTAATTACGATTTCACAATTTTTTTTTTTCAGTCGAAAAGTTAATTTTTTGTCCAAATTTCAACAACAAAAACAGTAATAATTTCAGAAACACCATGGATCGCTAGCTCGCTCGGAGACGCGTCTTTTGACAGGCTGCGCGTACGCCTAGCCAATGAAGAACTTCAAAAATATATTTTTTTTCGTTCAGACACTTGTAAAATTTTCAACATATTTTTCTTCGCGAAAGAAAATTGAATTTGTATGTCTTTATTTTTTATCAAAATCTACGTTGGTCTTCATTTAGAAAGATACTCACCTGCCTTACCGGTATTCTGGTGCGCGTTCCGTGAGCTCGAGTTCCGTTTGGTAGCAGTAATTACGATTTCACTCATATTTTGATCCAGTACAATAGTTAGTTTTTTGTCCAAATTTCAACAACAAAAACAGGAATAATTTCAGAAACACCATGGATCGCTAGCTCGCTCGGACACGCGTCTTTTGACAGGCTGCGCGTACGCCTAGCCATTGTAGAACTTCAAAAACAATTTTTTTTCGTTCAGACACTTGTAAAATTTTCAACAATTTTTTCTTCGCGAAAGAAAATTGAATTTGTATGTCTTTATTTTTGATCAAAATCTACGTTGGTCTTCATTTAGAAAGATACTCACCTGCCTTACCGGTATTCTGGTGCGCGTTCCGTGAGCTGGAGTTCCGTTTGGTAGCAGTAATTACGATTTCACAATTTTTTTTTTTCAGTCGAAAAGTTAATTTTTTGTCCAAATTTCAACAACAAAAACAGTAATAATTTCAGAAACACCATGGATCGCTAGCTCGCTCGGAGACGCGTCTTTTGACAGGCTGCGCGTACGCCTAGCCAATGAAGAACTTCAAAAATATATTTTTTTCGTTCAGACACTTGTAAAATTTTCAACATATTTTTCTTCGCGAAAGACAAATTCAATTTGTGTCTTTATTTTTCATCAAAATCTACGTTGGTCTTCATTAAGAAAGATACTCATCTGCCTTACCAGTATTCTGGTGCGCGTTCCGTGAGCTCGAGTTCCGTTTGGTAGCAGTAATTACGATTTCACAAATTTTTTTTTTCAGTCGAAAAGTTAGTTTTTTGTCCAAATTTCAACAACAAAAACAGAAATAATTTCAGAAACACCATGGATCGCTAGCTCGCTCGGAGACGCGTCTTTTGATAGGCTGCGCGTACGCCTAGCCATTGTAGAACTTCAAAAACATATTTTTTTTCGTTCAGACACTTGTAAAATTTTCAACATATTTTTCTTCGCGAAAGAAAATTGAATTTGTATGTCTTTATTTTTTATCAAAATCTACGTTGGTCTTCATTTAGAAAGATACTCACCTGCCTTACCGGTATTCTGGTGCGCGTTCCGTGAGCTCGAGTTCCGTTTGGTAGCAGTAATTACGATTTCACTCATATTTTGATCCAGTACAATAGTTAGTTTTTTGTCCAAATTTCAACAACAAAAACAGGAATAATTTCAGAAACACCATGGATCGCTAGCTCGCTCGGACACGCGTCTTTTGACAGGCTGCGCGTACGCCTAGCCATTGTAGAACTTCAAAAACAATTTTTTTTCGTTCAGACACTTGTAAAATTTTCAACAATTTTTTCTTCGCGAAAGAAAATTGAATTTGTATGTCTTTATTTTTTATCAAAATCTACGTTGGTCTTCATTTAGAAAGATACTCACCTGCCTTACCGGTATTCTGGTGCGCGTTCCGTGAGCTGGAGTTCCGTTTGGTAGCAGTAATTACGATTTCACAAATTTTTTTTTTTCAGTCGAAAAGTTAGTTTTTTGTCCAAATTTCAACAACAAAAACAGAAATAATTTCAGAAACACCATGGATCGCTAGCTCGCTCGGAGACGCGTCTTTTGATAGGCTGCGCGTACGCCTAGCCATTGTAGAACTTCAAAAACATATTTTTTTTCGTTCAGACACTTGTAAAATTTTCAACATATTTTTCTTCGCGAAAGAAAATTGAATTTGTATGTCTTTATTTTTTATCAAAATCTACGTTGGTCTTCATTTAGAAAGATACTCACCTGCCTTACCGGTATTCTGGTGCGCGTTCCGTGAGCTCGAGTTCCGTTTGGTAGCAGTAATTACGATTTCACTCATATTTTGATCCAGTACAATAGTTAGTTTTTTGTCCAAATTTCAACAACAAAAACAGGAATAATTTCAGAAACACCATGGATCGCTAGCTCGCTCGGACACGCGTCTTTTGACAGGCTGCGCGTACGCCTAGCCATTGTAGAACTTCAAAAACAATTTTTTTTCGTTCAGACACTTGTAAAATTTTCAACAATTTTTTCTTCGCGAAAGAAAATTGAATTTGTATGTCTTTATTTTTGATCAAAATCTACGTTGGTCTTCATTTAGAAAGATACTCACCTGCCTTACCGGTATTCTGGTGCGCGTTCCGTGAGCTGGAGTTCCGTTTGGTAGCAGTAATTACGATTTCACAATTTTTTTTTTTCAGTCGAAAAGTTAATTTTTTGTCCAAATTTCAACAACAAAAACAGTAATAATTTCAGAAACACCATGGATCGCTAGCTCGCTCGGAGACGCGTCTTTTGACAGGCTGCGCGTACGCCTAGCCAATGAAGAACTTCAAAAATATATTTTTTTCGTTCAGACACTTGTAAAATTTTCAACATATTTTTCTTCGCGAAAGACAAATTCAATTTGTGTCTTTATTTTTCATCAAAATCTACGTTGGTCTTCATTAAGAAAGATACTCATCTGCCTTACCAGTATTCTGGTGCGCGTTCCGTGAGCTCGAGTTCCGTTTGGTAGCAGTAATTACGATTTCACAAATTTTTTTTTTCAGTCGAAAAGTTAGTTTTTTGTCCAAATTTCAACAACAAAAACAGAAATAATTTCAGAAACACCATGGATCGCTAGCTCGCTCGGAGACGCGTCTTTTGACAGGCTGCGCGTACGCCTAGCCAATGAAGAACTTCAAAAATATATTTTTTTCGTTCAGACACTTGTAAAATTTTCAACATATTTTTCTTCGCGAAAGACAAATTGAATTTGTATGTCTTTATTTTTCATCAAAATCTAAGTTGGTCTTCATTTAGAAAGATACTCACCTGCCTTACCAGTATTCTGGTGCGCGTTCCGTGAGCTCGAGTTCCGTTTGGTAGCACTAATTACGGTTTACTCATTTTTTTTCAGTCGATAAGTTAGTTTTTTGTCAAAATTTCAACAACAAAAACAGAAACAATTTCAGAAACACCATGGATCGCTAGCTCGCTCGGAGACGCGTCTTTTGACAGGCTGCGCGTACGCCTAGCCAATGAAGAACTTCAAAAATATATTTTTTTCGTTCAGACACTTGTAAAATTTTCAACATATTTTTCTTCGCGAAAGAAAATTGAATTTGTATGTCTTATTTTTTATCAAAATCTACGTTGGTCTTCATTTAGAAAGATACTCACCTGCCTTACCAGTATTCTGGTGCGCGTTCCGTGAGCTCGAGTTCCGTTTGGTAGCAGTAATTACGATTTCACAAATTTTTTTTTTCAGTCGAAAAGTTAGTTTTTTTTCCAAATTTCAACAACAAAAACAGAAATAATTTCAGAAACACCATGGATCGCTAGCTCGCTCGGAGACGCGTCTTTTGACAGGCTGCGCGTACGCCTAGCCAATGAAGAACTTCAAAAATATATTTTTTTCGTTCAGACACTTGTAAAATTTTCAACATATTTTTCTTCGCGAAAGACAAATTGAATTTGTATGTCTTTATTTTTCATCAAAATCTAAGTTGGTCTTCATTTAGAAAGATACTCACCTGCCTTACCAGTATTCTGGTGCGCGTTCCGTGAGCTCGAGTTCCGTTTGGTAGCACTAATTACGGTTTACTCATTTTTTTTCAGTCGATAAGTTAGTTTTTTGTCAAAATTTCAACAACAAAAACAGAAATAATTTCAGAAACACCATGGATCGCTAGCTCGCTCGGAGGCGCGTCTTCTGATAGGCTGCGCGTACGCCTAGCCAATGAAGAACTTCAAAAACATATTTTTTTTGGTTCAGACACTTGTAAAATTTTCAACATATTTTTCTTCGCGAAAGAAAATTGAATTTGTATGTCTTATTTTTTATCAAAATCTACGTTGGTCTTCATTTAGAAAGATACTCACCTGCCTTACCGGTATTCTGGTGCGCGTTCCGTGAGCTGGAGTTCCGTTTGGTAGCAGTAATTACGATTTCACAAATTTTTTTTTTTCAG
This sequence comes from Dasypolia templi, assembly GCA_963555695.1. Lineage (NCBI taxonomy): Eukaryota > Metazoa > Arthropoda > Insecta > Lepidoptera > Noctuidae > Dasypolia > Dasypolia templi. The sequence goes on along the minus strand of OY743137.1, from coordinate 631,466 downwards.
TCGAAAAGTTAATTTTTTGTCCAAATTTCAACAACAAAAACAGAAATAATTTCAGAAACACCATGGATCGCTAGCTCGCTCGGAGACGCGTCTTTTGACAGGCTGCGCGTACGCCTAGCCAATGAAGAACTTCAAAAAAATTTTTTTTTCGTTCAGACACTTGTAAAATTTTCAACAATTTTTTCTTCGCGAAAGAAAATTTAATTTGTATGTCTTTATTTTTGATCAAAATCTACGTTGGTCTTCATTTAGAAAGATACTCACCTGCCTTACCGGTATTCTGGTGCGCGTTCCGTGAGCTGGAGTTCCGTTTGGTAGCAGTAATTACGATTTCACTAATTTTTTTATTTCAGTCGAAAAGTTAGTTTTTTGTCCAAATTTCAACAACAAAAACAGAAATAATTTCAGAAACACCATGGATCGCTAGCTCGCTCGGAGACGCGTCTTTTGACAGGCTGCGCGTACGCCTAGCCAATGAAGAACTTAAAAAATATATTTTTTCGTTCAGACACTTGTAAAATTTTCAACATATTTTTCTTCGCGAAAGACAAATTCAATTTGTATGTCTTTATTTTTCATCAAAATCTAAGTTGGTCTTCATTTAGAAAGATACTCACCTGCCTTACCAGTATTCTGGTGCGCGTTCCGTGAGCTCGAGTTCCGTTTGGTAGCACTAATTACGGTTTACTCATTTTTTTTCAGTCGATAAGTTAGTTTTTTGTCAAAATTTCAACAACAAAAACAGAAACAATTTCAGAAACACCATGGATCGCTAGCTCGCTCGGAGACGCGTCTTTTGACAGGCTGCGCGTACGCCTAGCCAATGAAGAACTTCAAAAATATATTTTTTTCGTTCAGACACTTGTAAAATTTTCAACATATTTTTCTTCGCGAAAGAAAATTGAATTTGTATGTCTTATTTTTTATCAAAATCTACGTTGGTCTTCATTTAGAAAGATACTCACCTGCCTTACCAGTATTCTGGTGCGCGTTCCGTGAGCTCGAGTTCCGTTTGGTAGCAGTAATTACGATTTCACAAATTTTTTTTTTCAGTCGAAAAGTTAGTTTTTTTTCCAAATTTCAACAACAAAAACAGAAATAATTTCAGAAACACCATGGATCGCTAGCTCGCTCGGAGACGCGTCTTTTGACAGGCTGCGCGTACGCCTAGCCAATGAAGAACTTCAAAAATATATTTTTTTCGTTCAGACACTTGTAAAATTTTCAACATATTTTTCTTCGCGAAAGACAAATTGAATTTGTATGTCTTTATTTTTCATCAAAATCTAAGTTGGTCTTCATTTAGAAAGATACTCACCTGCCTTACCAGTATTCTGGTGCGCGTTCCGTGAGCTCGAGTTCCGTTTGGTAGCACTAATTACGGTTTACTCATTTTTTTTCAGTCGATAAGTTAGTTTTTTGTCAAAATTTCAACAACAAAAACAGAAATAATTTCAGAAACACCATGGATCGCTAGCTCGCTCGGAGGCGCGTCTTCTGATAGGCTGCGCGTACGCCTAGCCAATGAAGAACTTCAAAAACATATTTTTTTTGGTTCAGACACTTGTAAAATTTTCAACATATTTTTCTTCGCGAAAGAAAATTGAATTTGTATGTCTTATTTTTTATCAAAATCTACGTTGGTCTTCATTTAGAAAGATACTCACCTGCCTTACCGGTATTCTGGTGCGCGTTCCGTGAGCTGGAGTTCCGTTTGGTAGCAGTAATTACGATTTCACAAATTTTTTTTTTTCAGTCGAAAAGTTAATTTTTTGTCCAAATTTCAACAACAAAAACAGAAATAATTTCAGAAACACCATGGATCGCTAGCTCGCTCGGAGACGCGTCTTTTGACAGGCTGCGCGTACGCCTAGCCAATGAAGAACTTCAAAAATATTTTTTTTTCGTTCAGACACTTGTAAAATTTTCAACAATTTTTTCTTCGCGAAAGAAAATTTAATTTGTATGTCTTTATTTTTGATCAAAATCTACGTTGGTCTTCATTTAGAAAGATACTCACCTGCCTTACCGGTATTCTGGTGCGCGTTCCGTGAGCTGGAGTTCCGTTTGGTAGCAGTAATTACGATTTCACTAATTTTTTTATTTCAGTCGAAAAGTTAGTTTTTTGTCCAAATTTCAACAACAAAAACAGAAATAATTTCAGAAACACCATGGATCGCTAGCTCGCTCGGAGACGCGTCTTTTGACAGGCTGCGCGTACGCCTAGCCAATGAAGAACTTAAAAAATATATTTTTTCGTTCAGACACTTGTAAAATTTTCAACATATTTTTCTTCGCGAAAGACAAATTCAATTTGTATGTCTTTATTTTTCATCAAAATCTACGTTGGTCTTCATTTAGAAAGATACTCACCTGCCTTACCGGTATTCTGGTGCGCGTTCCGTGAGCTCGAGTTCCGTTTGGTAGCAGTAATTACGATTTCACTCATATTTTGATCCAGTACAATAGTTAGTTTTTTGTCCAAATTTCAACAACAAAAACAGGAATAATTTCAGAAACACCATGGATCGCTAGCTCGCTCGGACACGCGTCTTTTGACAGGCTGCGCGTACGCCTAGCCATTGTAGAACTTCAAAAACAATTTTTTTTCGTTCAGACACTTGTAAAATTTTCAACAATTTTTTCTTCGCGAAAGAAAATTGAATTTGTATGTCTTTATTTTTGATCAAAATCTACGTTGGTCTTCATTTAGAAAGATACTCACCTGCCTTACCGGTATTCTGGTGCGCGTTCCGTGAGCTGGAGTTCCGTTTGGTAGCAGTAATTACGATTTCACAAATTTTTTTTTTTCAGTCGAAAAGTTAATTTTTTGTCCAAATTTCAACAACAAAAACAGTAATAATTTCAGAAACACCATGGATCGCTAGCTCGCTCGGAGACGCGTCTTTTGACAGGCTGCGCGTACGCCTAGCCAATGAAGAACTTCAAAAATATATTTTTTTCGTTCAGACACTTGTAAAATTTTCAACATATTTTTCTTCGCGAAAGACAAATTCAATTTGTATGTCTTTATTTTTCATCAAAATCTACGTTGGTCTTCATTTAGAAAGATACTCATCTGCCTTACCAGTATTCTGGTGCGCGTTCCGTGAGCTCGAGTTCCGTTTGGAAGCAGTAATTACGATTTCACAAAATTTTTTTTTCAGTCGAAAAGTTAGTTTTTTGTCCAAATTTCAACAACAAAAACAGAAATAATTTCAGAAACACCATGGATCGCTAGCTCGCTCGGAGACGCGTCTTTTGACAGGCTGCGCGTACGCCTAGCCAATGAAGAACTTCAAAAATATATTTTATTCGTTCAGACACTTGTAAAATTTTCAACATATTTTTCTTCGCGAAAGACAAATTGAATTTGTATGTCTTTATTTTTCATCAAAATCTAAGTTGGTCTTCATTTAGAAAGATACTCACCTGCCTTACCGGTATTCTGGTGCGCGTTCCGTGAGCTCGAGTTCCGTTTGGTAGCACTAATTACGGTTTACTCATTTTTTTTCAGTCGAAAAGTTAGTTTTTTGTCCAAATTTCAACAACAAAAACAGAAATAATTTCAGAAACACCATGGATCGCTAGCTCGCTCGGAGACGCGTCTTTTGACAGGCTGCGCGTACGCCTAGCCAATGAAGAACTTCAAAAATATATTTTTTTTGTTCAGACACTTGTAAAATTTTCAACATATTTTTCTTCGCGAAAGACAAATTGAATTTGTATGTCTTTATTTTTCATCAAAATCTACGTTGGTCTTCATTTAGAAAGATACTCACCTGCCTTACCGGTATTCTGGTGCGCGTTCCGTGAGCTGGAGTTCCGTTTGGTAGCAGTAATTACGATTTCACTAATTTTTTTTTTTCAGTCGAAAAGTTATTTTTTTGTCCAAATTTCAACAACAAAAACAGAAATAATTTCAGAAACACCATGGATCGCTAGCTCGCTCGGAGACGCGTCTTTTGATAGGCTGCGCGTACGCCTAGCCATTGTAGAACTTCAAAAACATATTTTTTTTCGTTCAGACACTTGTAAAATTTTCAACATATTTTTCTTCGCGAAAGAAAATTGAATTTGTATGTCTTTATTTTTTATCAAAATCTACGTTGGTCTTCATTTAGAAAGATACTCACCTGCCTTACCGGTATTCTGGTGCGCGTTCCGTGAGCTCGAGTTCCGTTTGGTAGCAGTAATTACGATTTCACTCATATTTTGATCCAGTACAATAGTTAGTTTTTTGTCCAAATTTCAACAACAAAAACAGGAATAATTTCAGAAACACCATGGATCGCTAGCTCGCTCGGACACGCGTCTTTTGACAGGCTGCGCGTACGCCTAGCCATTGTAGAACTTCAAAAACAATTTTTTTTCGTTCAGACACTTGTAAAATTTTCAACAATTTTTTCTTCGCGAAAGAAAATTGAATTTGTATGTCTTTATTTTTGATCAAAATCTACGTTGGTCTTCATTTAGAAAGATACTCACCTGCCTTACCGGTATTCTGGTGCGCGTTCCGTGAGCTGGAGTTCCGTTTGGTAGCAGTAATTACGATTTCACAATTTTTTTTTTTCAGTCGAAAAGTTAATTTTTTGTCCAAATTTCAACAACAAAAACAGTAATAATTTCAGAAACACCATGGATCGCTAGCTCGCTCGGAGACGCGTCTTTTGACAGGCTGCGCGTACGCCTAGCCAATGAAGAACTTCAAAAATATATTTTTTTCGTTCAGACACTTGTAAAATTTTCAACATATTTTTCTTCGCGAAAGACAAATTGAATTTGTATGTCTTTATTTTTCACCAAAATCTACGTTGGTCTTCATTAAGAAAGATACTCATCTGCCTTACCAGTATTCTGGTGCGCGTTCCGTGAGCTCGAGTTCCGTTTGGTAGCAGTAATTACGATTTCACAAATTTTTTTTTTCAGTCGAAAAGTTAGTTTTTTGTCCAAATTTCAACAACAAAAACAGAAATAATTTCAGAAACACCATGGATCGCTAGCTCGCTCGGAGACGCGTCTTTTGACAGGCTGCGCGTACGCCTAGCCAATGAAGAACTTCAAAAATATATTTTTTTCGTTCAGACACTTGTAAAATTTTCAACATATTTTTCTTCGCGAAAGACAAATTGAATTTGTATGTCTTTATTTTTCATCAAAATCTAAGTTGGTCTTCATTTAGAAAGATACTCACCTGCCTTACCAGTATTCTGGTGCGCGTTCCGTGAGCTCGAGTTCCGTTTGGTAGCACTAATTACGGTTTACTCATTTTTTTTCAGTCGATAAGTTAGTTTTTTGTCAAAATTTCAACAACAAAAACAGAAATAATTTCAGAAACACCATGGATCGCTAGCTCGCTCGGAGACGCGTCTTTTGACAGGCTGCGCGTACGCCTAGCCAATGAAGAACTTCAAAAATATATTTTTTTCGTTCAGACACTTGTAAAATTTTCAACATATTTTTCTTCGCGAAAGACAAATTCAATTTGTATGTCTTTATTTTTCATCAAAATCTACGTTGGTCTTCATTTAGAAAGATACTCATCTGCCTTACCAGTATTCTGGTGCGCGTTCCGTGAGCTCGAGTTCCGTTTGGTAGCAGTAATTACGATTTCACAAATTTTTTTTTTCAGTCGAAAAGTTAGTTTTTTTTCCAAATTTCAACAACAAAAACAGAAATAATTTCAGAAACACCATGGATCGCTAGCTCGCTCGGAGACGCGTCTTTTGACAGGCTGCGCGTACGCCTAGCCAATGAAGAACTTCAAAAATATATTTTTTTCGTTCAGACACTTGTAAAATTTTCAACATATTTTTCTTCGCGAAAGACAAATTGAATTTGTATGTCTTTATTTTTCATCAAAATCTAAGTTGGTCTTCATTTAGAAAGATACTCACCTGCCTTACCAGTATTCTGGTGCGCGTTCCGTGAGCTCGAGTTCCGTTTGGTAGCACTAATTACGGTTTACTCATTTTTTTTCAGTCGATAAGTTAGTTTTTTGTCAAAATTTCAACAACAAAAACAGAAATAATTTCAGAAACACCATGGATCGCTAGCTCGCTCGGAGACGCGTCTTTTGACAGGCTGCGCGTACGCCTAGCCAATGAAGAACTTCAAAAATATTTTTTTTTCGTTCAGACACTTGTAAAATTTTCAACAATTTTTTCTTCGCGAAAGAAAATTTAATTTGTATGTCTTTATTTTTGATCAAAATCTACGTTGGTCTTCATTTAGAAAGATACTCACCTGCCTTACCGGTATTCTGGTGCGCGTTCCGTGAGCTGGAGTTCCGTTTGGTAGCAGTAATTACGATTTCACTAATTTTTTTATTTCAGTCGAAAAGTTAGTTTTTTGTCCAAATTTCAACAACAAAAACAGAAATAATTTCAGAAACACCATGGATCGCTAGCTCGCTCGGAGGCGCGTCTTTTGACAGGCTGCGCGTACGCCTAGCCAATGAAGAACTTCAAAAATATATTTTTTTCGTTCAGACACTTGTAAAATTTTCAACATATTTTTCTTCGCGAAAGACAAATTGAATTTGTATGTCTTTATTTTTCATCAAAATCTAAGTTGGTCTTCATTTAGAAAGATACTCACCTGCCTTACCAGTATTCTGGTGCGCGTTCCGTGAGCTCGAGTTCCGTTTGGTAGCACTAATTACGGTTTACTCATTTTTTTTCAGTCGATAAGTTAGTTTTTTGTCAAAATTTCAACAACAAAAACAGAAATAATTTCAGAAACACCATGGATCGCTAGCTCGCTCGGTGACGCGTCTTTTGACAGGCTGCGCGTACGCCTAGCCAATGAAGAACTTCAAAAATATTTTTTTTTCGTTCAGACACTTGTAAAATTTTCAACAATTTTTTCTTCGCGAAAGAAAATTTAATTTGTATGTCTTTATTTTTGATCAAAATCTACGTTGGTCTTCATTTAGAAAGATACTCACCTGCCTTACCGGTATTCTGGTGCGCGTTCCGTGAGCTGGAGTTCCGTTTGGTAGCAGTAATTACGATTTCACTAATTTTTTTATTTCAGTCGAAAAGTTAGTTTTTTGTCCAAATTTCAACAACAAAAACAGAAATAATTTCAGAAACACCATGGATCGCTAGCTCGCTCGGAGGCGCGTCTTCTGATAGGCTGCGCGTACGCCTAGCCAATGAAGAACTTCAAAAACATATTTTTTTTGGTTCAGACACTTGTAAAATTTTCAACATATTTTTCTTCGCGAAAGAAAATTGAATTTGTATGTCTTATTTTTTATCAAAATCTACGTTGGTCTTCATTTAGAAAGATACTCACCTGCCTTACCGGTATTCTGGTGCGCGTTCCGTGAGCTGGAGTTCCGTTTGGTAGCAGTAATTACGATTTCACAAATTTTTTTTTTTCAGTCGAAAAGTTAATTTTTTGTCCAAATTTCAACAACAAAAACAGAAATAATTTCAGAAACACCATGGATCGCTAGCTCGCTCGGAGACGCGTCTTTTGACAGGCTGCGCGTACGCCTAGCCAATGAAGAACTTCAAAAATATTTTTTTTTCGTTCAGACACTTGTAAAATTTTCAACATATTTTTCTTCGCGAAAGACAAATTCAATTTGTATGTCTTTATTTTTCATCAAAATCTACGTTGGTCTTCATTTAGAAAGATACTCATCTGCCTTACCAGTATTCTGGTGCGCGTTCCGTGAGCTGGAGTTCCGTTTGGTAGCAGTAATTACGATTTCACAAATTTTTTTTTTCAGTCGAAAAGTTAGTTTTTTTTCCAAATTTCAACAACAAAAACAGAAATAATTTCAGAAACACCATGGATCGCTAGCTCGCTCGGAGACGCGTCTTTTGACAGGCTGCGCGTACGCCTAGCCAATGAAGAACTTCAAAAATATATTTTTTTCGTTCAGACACTTGTAAAATTTTCAACATATTTTTCTTCGCGAAAGACAAATTGAATTTGTATGTCTTTATTTTTGATCAAAATCTACGTTGGTCTTCATTTAGAAAGATACTCACCTGCCTTACCGGTATTCTGGTGCGCGTTCCGTGAGCTGGAGTTCCGTTTGGTAGCAGTAATTACGATTTCACTAATTTTTTTATTTCAGTCGAAAAGTTAGTTTTTTGTCCAAATTTCAACAACAAAAACAGAAATAATTTCAGAAACACCATGGATCGCTAGCTCGCTCGGAGGCGCGTCTTCTGATAGGCTGCGCGTACGCCTAGCCAATGAAGAACTTCAAAAACATATTTTTTTTGGTTCAGACACTTGTAAAATTTTCAACATATTTTTCTTCGCGAAAGAAAATTGAATTTGTATGTCTTATTTTTTATCAAAATCTACGTTGGTCTTCATTTAGAAAGATACTCACCTGCCTTACCGGTATTCTGGTGCGCGTTCCGTGAGCTGGAGTTCCGTTTGGTAGCAGTAATTACGATTTCACAAATTTTTTTTTTTCAGTCGAAAAGTTAATTTTTTGTCCAAATTTCAACAACAAAAACAGAAATAATTTCAGAAACACCATGGATCGCTAGCTCGCTCGGAGACGCGTCTTTTGACAGGCTGCGCGTACGCCTAGCCAATGAAGAACTTCAAAAATATTTTTTTTTCGTTCAGACACTTGTAAAATTTTCAACATATTTTTCTTCGCGAAAGACAAATTCAATTTGTATGTCTTTATTTTTCATCAAAATCTACGTTGGTCTTCATTTAGAAAGATACTCATCTGCCTTACCAGTATTCTGGTGCGCGTTCCGTGAGCTGGAGTTCCGTTTGGTAGCAGTAATTACGATTTCACAAATTTTTTTTTTCAGTCGAAAAGTTAGTTTTTTTTCCAAATTTCAACAACAAAAACAGAAATAATTTCAGAAACACCATGGATCGCTAGCTCGCTCGGAGACGCGTCTTTTGACAGGCTGCGCGTACGCCTAGCCAATGAAGAACTTCAAAAATATATTTTTTTCGTTCAGACACTTGTAAAATTTTCAACATATTTTTCTTCGCGAAAGACAAATTGAATTTGTATGTCTTTATTTTTCATCAAAATCTAAGTTGGTCTTCATTTAGAAAGATACTCACCTGCCTTACCAGTATTCTGGTGCGCGTTCCGTGAGCTCGAGTTCCGTTTGGTAGCACTAATTACGGTTTACTCATTTTTTTTCAGTCGATAAGTTAGTTTTTTGTCAAAATTTCAACAACAAAAACAGAAATAATTTCAGAAACACCATGGATCGCTAGCTCGCTCGGAGACGCGTCTTTTGACAGGCTGCGCGTACGCCTAGCCAATGAAGAACTTCAAAAATATTTTTTTTTCGTTCAGACACTTGTAAAATTTTCAACAATTTTTTCTTCGCGAAAGAAAATTTAATTTGTATGTCTTTATTTTTGATCAAAATCTACGTTGGTCTTCATTTAGAAAGATACTCACCTGCCTTACCGGTATTCTGGTGCGCGTTCCGTGAGCTGGAGTTCCGTTTGGTAGCAGTAATTACGATTTCACTAATTTTTTTATTTCAGTCGAAAAGTTAGTTTTTTGTCCAAATTTCAACAACAAAAACAGAAATAATTTCAGAAACACCATGGATCGCTAGCTCGCTCGGAGGCGCGTCTTTTGACAGGCTGCGCGTACGCCTAGCCAATGAAGAACTTCAAAAATATATTTTTTTCGTTCAGACACTTGTAAAATTTTCAACATATTTTTCTTCGCGAAAGACAAATTGAATTTGTATGTCTTTATTTTTCATCAAAATCTAAGTTGGTCTTCATTTAGAAAGATACTCACCTGCCTTACCAGTATTCTGGTGCGCGTTCCGTGAGCTCGAGTTCCGTTTGGTAGCACTAATTACGGTTTACTCATTTTTTTTCAGTCGATAAGTTAGTTTTTTGTCAAAATTTCAACAACAAAAACAGAAATAATTTCAGAAACACCATGGATCGCTAGCTCGCTCGGTGACGCGTCTTTTGACAGGCTGCGCGTACGCCTAGCCAATGAAGAACTTCAAAAATATTTTTTTTTCGTTCAGACACTTGTAAAATTTTCAACAATTTTTTCTTCGCGAAAGAAAATTTAATTTGTATGTCTTTATTTTTGATCAAAATCTACGTTGGTCTTCATTTAGAAAGATACTCACCTGCCTTACCGGTATTCTGGTGCGCGTTCCGTGAGCTGGAGTTCCGTTTGGTAGCAGTAATTACGATTTCACTAATTTTTTTATTTCAGTCGAAAAGTTAGTTTTTTGTCCAAATTTCAACAACAAAAACAGAAATAATTTCAGAAACACCATGGATCGCTAGCTCGCTCGGAGGCGCGTCTTCTGATAGGCTGCGCGTACGCCTAGCCAATGAAGAACTTCAAAAACATATTTTTTTTGGTTCAGACACTTGTAAAATTTTCAACATATTTTTCTTCGCGAAAGAAAATTGAATTTGTACGTCTTATTTTTTATCAAAATCTACGTTGGTCTTCATTTAGAAAGATACTCACCTGCCTTACCGGTATTCTGGTGCGCGTTCCGTGAGCTGGAGTTCCGTTTGGTAGCAGTAATTACGATTTCACAAATTTTTTTTTTTCAGTCGAAAAGTTAATTTTTTGTCCAAATTTCAACAACAAAAACAGAAATAATTTCAGAAACACCATGGATCGCTAGCTCGCTCGGAGACGCGTCTTTTGACAGGCTGCGCGTACGCCTAGCCAATGAAGAACTTCAAAAATATTTTTTTTTCGTTCAGACACTTGTAAAATTTTCAACATATTTTTCTTCGCGAAAGACAAATTCAATTTGTATGTCTTTATTTTTCATCAAAATCTACGTTGGTCTTCATTTAGAAAGATACTCATCTGCCTTACCAGTATTCTGGTGCGCGTTCCGTGAGCTGGAGTTCCGTTTGGTAGCAGTAATTACGATTTCACAAATTTTTTTTTTCAGTCGAAAAGTTAGTTTTTTTTCCAAATTTCAACAACAAAAACAGAAATAATTTCAGAAACACCATGGATCGCTAGCTCGCTCGGAGACGCGTCTTTTGACAGGCTGCGCGTACGCCTAGCCAATGAAGAACTTCAAAAATATATTTTTTTCGTTCAGACACTTGTAAAATTTTCAACATATTTTTCTTCGCGAAAGACAAATTGAATTTGTATGTCTTTATTTTTCATCAAAATCTAAGTTGGTCTTCATTTAGAAAGATACTCACCTGCCTTACCAGTATTCTGGTGCGCGTTCCGTGAGCTCGAGTTCCGTTTGGTAGCACTAATTACGGTTTACTCATTTTTTTTCAGTCGATAAGTTAGTTTTTTGTCAAAATTTCAACAACAAAAACAGAAATAATTTCAGAAACACCATGGATCGCTAGCTCGCTCGGAGACGCGTCTTTTGACAGGCTGCGCGTACGCCTAGCCAATGAAGAACTTCAAAAATATTTTTTTTTCGTTCAGACACTTGTAAAATTTTCAACAATTTTTTCTTCGCGAAAGAAAATTTAATTTGTATGTCTTTATTTTTGATCAAAATCTACGTTGGTCTTCATTTAGAAAGATACTCACCTGCCTTACCGGTATTCTGGTGCGCGTTCCGTGAGCTGGAGTTCCGTTTGGTAGCAGTAATTACGATTTCACTAATTTTTTTATTTCAGTCGAAAAGTTAGTTTTTTGTCCAAATTTCAACAACAAAAACAGAAATAATTTCAGAAACACCATGGATCGCTAGCTCGCTCGGAGGCGCGTCTTTTGACAGGCTGCGCGTACGCCTAGCCAATGAAGAACTTCAAAAATATATTTTTTTCGTTCAGACACTTGTAAAATTTTCAACATATTTTTCTTCGCGAAAGACAAATTGAATTTGTATGTCTTTATTTTTCATCAAAATCTAAGTTGGTCTTCATTTAGAAAGATACTCACCTGCCTTACCAGTATTCTGGTGCGCGTTCCGTGAGCTCGAGTTCCGTTTGGTAGCACTAATTACGGTTTACTCATTTTTTTTCAGTCGATAAGTTAGTTTTTTGTCAAAATTTCAACAACAAAAACAGAAATAATTTCAGAAACACCATGGATCGCTAGCTCGCTCGGAGACGCGTCTTTTGACAGGCTGCGCGTACGCCTAGCCAATGAAGAACTTCAAAAATATTTTTTTTTCGTTCAGACACTTGTAAAATTTTCAACAATTTTTTCTTCGCGAAAGAAAATTTAATTTGTATGTCTTTATTTTTGATCAAAATCTACGTTGGTCTTCATTTAGAAAGATACTCACCTGCCTTACCGGTATTCTGGTGCGCGTTCCGTGAGCTGGAGTTCCGTTTGGTAGCAGTAATTACGATTTCACTAATTTTTTTATTTCAGTCGAAAAGTTAGTTTTTTGTCCAAATTTCAACAACAAAAACAGAAATAATTTCAGAAACACCATGGATCGCTAGCTCGCTCGGAGGCGCGTCTTCTGATAGGCTGCGCGTACGCCTAGCCAATGAAGAACTTCAAAAACATATTTTTTTTGGTTCAGACACTTGTAAAATTTTCAACATATTTTTCTTCGCGAAAGAAAATTGAATTTGTATGTCTTATTTTTTATCAAAATCTACGTTGGTCTTCATTTAGAAAGATACTCACCTGCCTTACCGGTATTCTGGTGCGCGTTCCGTGAGCTGGAGTTCCGTTTGGTAGCAGTAATTACGATTTCACAAATTTTTTTTTTTCAGTCGAAAAGTTAATTTTTTGTCCAAATTTCAACAACAAAAACAGAAATAATTTCAGAAACACCATGGATCGCTAGCTCGCTCGGAGACGCGTCTTTTGACAGGCTGCGCGTACGCCTAGCCAATGAAGAACTTCAAAAATATTTTTTTTTCGTTCAGACACTTGTAAAATTTTCAACAATTTTTTCTTCGCGAAAGAAAATTTAATTTGTATGTCTTTATTTTTGATCAAAATCTACGTTGGTCTTCATTTAGAAAGATACTCACCTGCCTTACCGGTATTCTGGTGCGCGTTCCGTGAGCTCGAGTTCCGTTTGGTAGCAGTAATTACGATTTCACTCATATTTTGATCCAGTACAATAGTTAGTTTTTTGTCCAAATTTCAACAACAAAAACAGGAATAATTTCAGAAACACCATGGATCGCTAGCTCGCTCGGAGACGCGTCTTTTGACAGGCTGCGCGTACGCTTAGCCAATGAAGAACTTCAAAAATATATTTTTTTCGTTCAGACACTTGTAAAATTTTCAACATATTTTTCTTCGCGAAAGACAAATTCAATTTGTATGTCTTTATTTTTCATCAAAATCTACGTTGGTCTTCATTTAGAAAGATACTCATCTGCCTTACCAGTATTCTGGTGCGCGTTCCGTGAGCTCGAGTTCCGTTTGGTAGCAGTAATTACGATTTCACAAATTTTTTTTTTCAGTCGAAAAGTTAGTTTTTTTTCCAAATTTCAACAACAAAAACAGAAATAATTTCAGAAACACCATGGATCGCTAGCTCGCTCGGAGACGCGTCTTTTGACAGGCTGCGCGTACGCCTAGCCAATGAAGAACTTCAAAAATATATTTTTTTCGTTCAGACACTTGTAAAATTTTCAACATATTTTTCTTCGCGAAAGACAAATTGAATTTGTATGTCTTTATTTTTCATCAAAATCTAAGTTGGTCTTCATTTAGAAAGATACTCACCTGCCTTACCAGTATTCTGGTGCGCGTTCCGTGAGCTCGAGTTCCGTTTGGTAGCACTAATTACGGTTTACTCATTTTTTTTCAGTCGATAAGTTAGTTTTTTGTCAAAATTTCAACAACAAAAACAGAAATAATTTCAGAAACACCATGGATCGCTAGCTCGCTCGGAGACGCGTCTTTTGACAGGCTGCGCGTACGCCTAGCCAATGAAGAACTTCAAAAATATATTTTTTTCGTTCAGACACTTGTAAAATTTTCAACATATTTTTCTTCGCGAAAGACAAATTCAATTTGTATGTCTTTATTTTTCATCAAAATCTACGTTGGTCTTCATTTAGAAAGATACTCATCTGCCTTACCGGTATTCTGGTGCGCGTTCCGTGAGCTGGAGTTCCGTTTGGTAGCAGTAATTACGATTTCACTAATTTTTTTATTTCAGTCGAAAAGTTAGTTTTTTGTCCAAATTTCAACAACAAAAACAGAAATAATTTCAGAAACACCATGGATCGCTAGCTCGCTCGGAGGCGCGTCTTCTGATAGGCTGCGCGTACGCCTAGCCAATGAAGAACTTCAAAAACATATTTTTTTTGGTTCAGACACTTGTAAAATTTTCAACATATTTTTCTTCGCGAAAGAAAATTGAATTTGTATGTCTTATTTTTTATCAAAATCTACGTTGGTCTTCATTTAGAAAGATACTCACCTGCCTTACCGGTATTCTGGTGCGCGTTCCGTGAGCTGGAGTTCCGTTTGGTAGCAGTAATTACGATTTCACAAATTTTTTTTTTTCAGTCGAAAAGTTAATTTTTTGTCCAAATTTCAACAACAAAAACAGAAATAATTTCAGAAACACCATGGATCGCTAGCTCGCTCGGAGACGCGTCTTTTGACAGGCTGCGCGTACGCCTAGCCAATGAAGAACTTCAAAAATATTTTTTTTTCGTTCAGACACTTGTAAAATTTTCAACAATTTTTTCTTCGCGAAAGAAAATTTAATTTGTATGTCTTTATTTTTGATCAAAATCTACGTTGGTCTTCATTTAGAAAGATACTCACCTGCCTTACCGGTATTCTGGTGCGCGTTCCGTGAGCTCGAGTTCCGTTTGGTAGCAGTAATTACGATTTCACTCATATTTTGATCCAGTACAATAGTTAGTTTTTTGTCCAAATTTCAACAACAAAAACAGGAATAATTTCAGAAACACCATGGATCGCTAGCTCGCTCGGAGACGCGTCTTTTGACAGGCTGCGCGTACGCTTAGCCAATGAAGAACTTCAAAAATATATTTTTTTCGTTCAGACACTTGTAAAATTTTCAACATATTTTTCTTCGCGAAAGACAAATTCAATTTGTATGTCTTTATTTTTCATCAAAATCTACGTTGGTCTTCATTTAGAAAGATACTCATCTGCCTTACCAGTATTCTGGTGCGCGTTCCGTGAGCTCGAGTTCCGTTTGGTAGCAGTAATTACGATTTCACAAATTTAGTTTTTCAGTCGAAAAGTTAGTTTTTTTTCCAAATTTCAACAACAAAAACAGAAATAATTTCAGAAACACCATGGATCGCTAGCTCGCTCGGAGACGCGTCTTTTGACAGGCTGCGCGTACGCCTAGCCAATGAAGAACTTCAAAAATATATTTTTTTCGTTCAGACACTTGTAAAATTTTCAACATATTTTTCTTCGCGAAAGACAAATTGAATTTGTATGTCTTTATTTTTCATCAAAATCTAAGTTGGTCTTCATTTAGAAAGATACTCACCTGCCTTACCAGTATTCTGGTGCGCGTTCCGTGAGCTCGAGTTCCGTTTGG
Organism: Dasypolia templi; assembly: GCA_963555695.1. Taxonomy (NCBI): domain Eukaryota; kingdom Metazoa; phylum Arthropoda; class Insecta; order Lepidoptera; family Noctuidae; genus Dasypolia; species Dasypolia templi. The sequence continues at coordinate 616,008 of OY743137.1, read as the reverse complement.
TAGCACTAATTACGGTTTACTCATTTTTTTTCAGTCGATAAGTTAGTTTTTTGTCAAAATTTCAACAACAAAAACAGAAATAATTTCAGAAACACCATGGATCGCTAGCTCGCTCGGAGACGCGTCTTTTGACAGGCTGCGCGTACGCCTAGCCAATGAAGAACTTCAAAAATATATTTTTTTCGTTCAGACACTTGTAAAATTTTCAACATATTTTTCTTCGCGAAAGACAAATTCAATTTGTATGTCTTTATTTTTCATCAAAATCTACGTTGGTCTTCATTTAGAAAGATACTCATCTGCCTTACCAGTATTCTGGTGCGCGTTCCGTGAGCTCGAGTTCCGTTTGGTAGCAGTAATTACGATTTCACAAATTTTTTTTTTCAGTCGAAAAGTTAGTTTTTTTTCCAAATTTCAACAACAAAAACAGAAATAATTTCAGAAACACCATGGATCGCTAGCTCGCTCGGAGACGCGTCTTTTGACAGGCTGCGCGTACGCCTAGCCAATGAAGAACTTCAAAAATATTTTTTTTTCGTTCAGACACTTGTAAAATTTTCAACATATTTTTCTTCGCGAAAGACAAATTGAATTTGTATGTCTTTATTTTTCATCAAAATCTAAGTTGGTCTTCATTTAGAAAGATACTCACCTGCCTTACCAGTATTCTGGTGCGCGTTCCGTGAGCTCGAGTTCCGTTTGGTAGCACTAATTACGGTTTACTCATTTTTTTTCAGTCGATAAGTTAGTTTTTTGTCAAAATTTCAACAACAAAAACAGAAATAATTTCAGAAACACCATGGATCGCTAGCTCGCTCGGAGGCGCGTCTTCTGATAGGCTGCGCGTACGCCTAGCCAATGAAGAACTTCAAAAACATATTTTTTTTGGTTCAGACACTTGTAAAATTTTCAACATATTTTTCTTCGCGAAAGAAAATTGAATTTGTATGTCTTATTTTTTATCAAAATCTACGTTGGTCTTCATTTAGAAAGATACTCACCTGCCTTACCGGTATTCTGGTGCGCGTTCCGTGAGCTGGAGTTCCGTTTGGTAGCAGTAATTACGATTTCACAAATTTTTTTTTTTTCAGTCGAAAAGTTAATTTTTTGTCCAAATTTCAACAACAAAAACAGAAATAATTTCAGAAACACCATGGATCGCTAGCTCGCTCGGAGACGCGTCTTTTGACAGGCTGCGCGTACGCCTAGCCAATGAAGAACTTCAAAAATATTTTTTTTTCGTTCAGACACTTGTAAAATTTTCAACAATTTTTTCTTCGCGAAAGAAAATTTAATTTGTATGTCTTTATTTTTGATCAAAATCTACGTTGGTCTTCATTTAGAAAGATACTCACCTGCCTTACCGGTATTCTGGTGCGCGTTCCGTGAGCTGGAGTTCCGTTTGGTAGCAGTAATTACGATTTCACTAATTTTTTTATTTCAGTCGAAAAGTTAGTTTTTTGTCCAAATTTCAACAACAAAAACAGAAATAATTTCAGAAACACCATGGATCGCTAGCTCGCTCGGAGACGCGTCTTTTGACAGGCTGCGCGTACGCCTAGCCAATGAAGAACTTCAAAAATATATTTTTTTCGTTCAGACACTTGTAAAATTTTCAACATATTTTTCTTCGCGAAAGACAAATTGAATTTGTATGTCTTTATTTTTCATCAAAATCTAAGTTGGTCTTCATTTAGAAAGATACTCACCTGCCTTACCAGTATTCTGGTGCGCGTTCCGTGAGCTCGAGTTCCGTTTGGTAGCACTAATTACGGTTTACTCATTTTTTTTCAGTCGATAAGTTAGTTTTTTGTCAAAATTTCAACAACAAAAACAGAAACAATTTCAGAAACACCATGGATCGCTAGCTCGCTCGGAGACGCGTCTTTTGACAGGCTGCGCGTACGCCTAGCCAATGAAGAACTTCAAAAATATATTTTTTTCGTTCAGACACTTGTAAAATTTTCAACATATTTTTCTTCGCGAAAGAAAATTTAATTTGTATGTCTTTATTTTTGATCAAAATCTACGTTGGTCTTCATTTAGAAAGATACTCACCTGCCTTACCGGTATTCTGGTGCGCGTTCCGTGAGCTCGAGTTCCGTTTGGTAGCAGTAATTACGATTTCACTCATATTTTGATCCAGTACAATAGTTAGTTTTTTGTCCAAATTTCAACAACAAAAACAGGAATAATTTCAGAAACACCATGGATCGCTAGCTCGCTCGGACACGCGTCTTTTGACAGGCTGCGCGTACGCCTAGCCATTGTAGAACTTCAAAAACAATTTTTTTTCGTTCAGACACTTGTAAAATTTTCAACAATTTTTTCTTCGCGAAAGAAAATTGAATTTGTATGTCTTTATTTTTGATCAAAATCTACGTTGGTCTTCATTAAGAAAGATACTCATCTGCCTTACCAGTATTCTGGTGCGCGTTCCGTGAGCTCGAGTTCCGTTTGGTAGCAGTAATTACGATTTCACAAATTTTTTTTTTTCAGTCGAAAAGTTAATTTTTTGTCCAAATTTCAACAACAAAAACAGAAATAATTTCAGAAACACCATGGATCGCTAGCTCGCTCGGAGACGCGTCTTTTGATAGGCTGCGCGTACGCCTAGCCATTGTAGAACTTCAAAAACATATTTTTTTTCGTTCAGACACTTGTAAAATTTTCAACATATTTTTCTTCGCGAAAGAAAATTGAATTTGTATGTCTTTATTTTTTATCAAAATCTACGTTGGTCTTCATTTAGAAAGATACTCACCTGCCTTACCGGTATTCTGGTGCGCGTTCCGTGAGCTCGAGTTCCGTTTGGTAGCAGTAATTACGATTTCACTCATATTTTGATCCAGTACAATAGTTAGTTTTTTGTCCAAATTTCAACAACAAAAACAGGAATAATTTCAGAAACACCATGGATCGCTAGCTCGCTCGGACACGCGTCTTTTGACAGGCTGCGCGTACGCCTAGCCATTGTAGAACTTCAAAAACAATTTTTTTTCGTTCAGACACTTGTAAAATTTTCAACAATTTTTTCTTCGCGAAAGAAAATTGAATTTGTATGTCTTTATTTTTGATCAAAATCTACGTTGGTCTTCATTTAGAAAGATACTCACCTGCCTTACCGGTATTCTGGTGCGCGTTCCGTGAGCTGGAGTTCCGTTTGGTAGCAGTAATTACGATTTCACAATTTTTTTTTTTCAGTCGAAAAGTTAATTTTTTGTCCAAATTTCAACAACAAAAACAGAAATAATTTCAGAAACACCATGGATCGCTAGCTCGCTCGGAGACGCGTCTTTTGACAGGCTGCGCGTACGCCTAGCCAATGAAGAACTTCAAAAATATATTTTTTTCGTTCAGACACTTGTAAAATTTTCAACATATTTTTCTTCGCGAAAGACAAATTCAATTTGTGTCTTTATTTTTCATCAAAATCTACGTTGGTCTTCATTTAGAAAGATACTCACCTGCCTTACCGGTATTCTGGTGCGCGTTCCGTGAGCTGGAGTTCCGTTTGGTAGCAGTAATTACGATTTCACAAATTTTTTTTTTTCAGTCGAAAAGTTAATTTTTTGTCCAAATTTCAACAACAAAAACAGAAATAATTTCAGAAACACCATGGATCGCTAGCTCGCTCGGAGACGCGTCTTTTGACAGGCTGCGCGTACGCCTAGCCAATGAAGAACTTCAAAAATATTTTTTTTTCGTTCAGACACTTGTAAAATTTTCAACAATTTTTTCTTCGCGAAAGAAAATTTAATTTGTATGTCTTTATTTTTGATCAAAATCTACGTTGGTCTTCATTTAGAAAGATACTCACCTGCCTTACCGGTATTCTGGTGCGCGTTCCGTGAGCTCGAGTTCCGTTTGGTAGCAGTAATTACGATTTCACTCATATTTTGATCCAGTACAATAGTTAGTTTTTTGTCCAAATTTCAACAACAAAAACAGGAATAATTTCAGAAACACCATGGATCGCTAGCTCGCTCGGAGACGCGTCTTTTGACAGGCTGCGCGTACGCTTAGCCAATGAAGAACTTCAAAAATATATTTTTTTCGTTCAGACACTTGTAAAATTTTCAACATATTTTTCTTCGCGAAAGACAAATTCAATTTGTATGTCTTTATTTTTCATCAAAATCTACGTTGGTCTTCATTTAGAAAGATACTCATCTGCCTTACCAGTATTCTGGTGCGCGTTCCGTGAGCTCGAGTTCCGTTTGGTAGCAGTAATTACGATTTCACAAATTTTTTTTTTCAGTCGAAAAGTTAGTTTTTTTTCCAAATTTCAACAACAAAAACAGAAATAATTTCAGAAACACCATGGATCGCTAGCTCGCTCGGACACGCGTCTTTTGACAGGCTGCGCGTACGCCTAGCCATTGTAGAACTTCAAAAACAATTTTTTTTCGTTCAGACACTTGTAAAATTTTCAACAATTTTTTCTTCGCGAAAGAAAATTGAATTTGTATGTCTTTATTTTTGATCAAAATCTACGTTGGTCTTCATTAAGAAAGATACTCATCTGCCTTACCAGTATTCTGGTGCGCGTTCCGTGAGCTCGAGTTCCGTTTGGTAGCAGTAATTACGATTTCACAAATTTTTTTTTTTCAGTCGAAAAGTTAATTTTTTGTCCAAATTTCAACAACAAAAACAGAAATAATTTCAGAAACACCATGGATCGCTAGCTCGCTCGGAGACGCGTCTTTTGATAGGCTGCGCGTACGCCTAGCCATTGTAGAACTTCAAAAACATATTTTTTTTCGTTCAGACACTTGTAAAATTTTCAACATATTTTTCTTCGCGAAAGAAAATTGAATTTGTATGTCTTTATTTTTTATCAAAATCTACGTTGGTCTTCATTTAGAAAGATACTCACCTGCCTTACCGGTATTCTGGTGCGCGTTCCGTGAGCTCGAGTTCCGTTTGGTAGCAGTAATTACGATTTCACTCATATTTTGATCCAGTACAATAGTTAGTTTTTTGTCCAAATTTCAACAACAAAAACAGGAATAATTTCAGAAACACCATGGATCGCTAGCTCGCTCGGACACGCGTCTTTTGACAGGCTGCGCGTACGCCTAGCCATTGTAGAACTTCAAAAACAATTTTTTTTCGTTCAGACACTTGTAAAATTTTCAACAATTTTTTCTTCGCGAAAGAAAATTGAATTTGTATGTCTTTATTTTTGATCAAAATCTACGTTGGTCTTCATTTAGAAAGATACTCACCTGCCTTACCGGTATTCTGGTGCGCGTTCCGTGAGCTGGAGTTCCGTTTGGTAGCAGTAATTACGATTTCACAATTTTTTTTTTTCAGTCGAAAAGTTAATTTTTTGTCCAAATTTCAACAACAAAAACAGAAATAATTTCAGAAACACCATGGATCGCTAGCTCGCTCGGAGACGCGTCTTTTGACAGGCTGCGCGTACGCCTAGCCAATGAAGAACTTCAAAAATATATTTTTTTCGTTCAGACACTTGTAAAATTTTCAACATATTTTTCTTCGCGAAAGACAAATTCAATTTGTGTCTTTATTTTTCATCAAAATCTACGTTGGTCTTCATTTAGAAAGATACTCACCTGCCTTACCGGTATTCTGGTGCGCGTTCCGTGAGCTGGAGTTCCGTTTGGTAGCAGTAATTACGATTTCACAAATTTTTTTTTTTCAGTCGAAAAGTTAATTTTTTGTCCAAATTTCAACAACAAAAACAGAAATAATTTCAGAAACACCATGGATCGCTAGCTCGCTCGGAGACGCGTCTTTTGACAGGCTGCGCGTACGCCTAGCCAATGAAGAACTTCAAAAATATTTTTTTTTCGTTCAGACACTTGTAAAATTTTCAACAATTTTTTCTTCGCGAAAGAAAAATTGAATTTGTATGTCTTTATTTTTCATCAAAATCTACGTTGGTCTTCATTTAGAAAGATACTCACCTGCCTTACCGGTATTCTGGTGCGCGTTCCGTGAGCTGGAGTTCCGTTTGGTAGCAGTAATTACGATTTCACAAATTTTTTTTTTTCAGTCGAAAAGTTGAATTTTTTGTCCAAATTTCAACAACAAAAACAGAAATAATTTCAGAAACACCATGGATCGCTAGCTCGCTCGGAGACGCGTCTTTTGACAGGCTGCGCGTACGCCTAGCCAATGAAGAACTTCAAAAATATTTTTTTTTCGTTCAGACACTTGTAAAATTTTCAACATATTTTTCTTCGCGAAAGAAAAATTGAATTTGTATGTCTTTATTTTTCATCAAAATCTACGTTGGTCTTCATTTAGAAAGATACTCACCTGCCTTACCGGTATTCTGGTGCGCGTTCCGTGAGCTCGAGTTCCGTTTGGTAGCAGTAATTACGATTTCACTCATATTTTGATCCAGTACAATAGTTAGTTTTTTGTCCAAATTTCAACAACAAAAACAGGAATAATTTCAGAAACACCATGGATCGCTAGCTCGCTCGGACACGCGTCTTTTGACAGGCTGCGCGTACGCCTAGCCATTGTAGAACTTCAAAAACAATTTTTTTTCGTTCAGACACTTGTAAAATTTTCAACAATTTTTTCTTCGCGAAAGAAAATTGAATTTGTATGTCTTTATTTTTGATCAAAATCTACGTTGGTCTTCATTTAGAAAGATACTCACCTGCCTTACCGGTATTCTGGTGCGCGTTCCGTGAGCTGGAGTTCCGTTTGGTAGCAGTAATTACGATTTCACAATTTTTTTTTTTCAGTCGAAAAGTTAATTTTTTGTCCAAATTTCAACAACAAAAACAGAAATAATTTCAGAAACACCATGGATCGCTAGCTCGCTCGGAGACGCGTCTTTTGACAGGCTGCGCGTACGCCTAGCCAATGAAGAACTTCAAAAATATATTTTTTTCGTTCAGACACTTGTAAAATTTTCAACATATTTTTCTTCGCGAAAGACAAATTCAATTTGTGTCTTTATTTTTCATCAAAATCTACGTTGGTCTTCATTTAGAAAGATACTCACCTGCCTTACCGGTATTCTGGTGCGCGTTCCGTGAGCTGGAGTTCCGTTTGGTAGCAGTAATTACGATTTCACAAATTTTTTTTTTTCAGTCGAAAAGTTAATTTTTTGTCCAAATTTCAACAACAAAAACAGAAATAATTTCAGAAACACCATGGATCGCTAGCTCGCTCGGAGACGCGTCTTTTGACAGGCTGCGCGTACGCCTAGCCAATGAAGAACTTCAAAAATATTTTTTTTTCGTTCAGACACTTGTAAAATTTTCAACAATTTTTTCTTCGCGAAAGAAAATTTAATTTGTATGTCTTTATTTTTGATCAAAATCTACGTTGGTCTTCATTTAGAAAGATACTCACCTGCCTTACCGGTATTCTGGTGCGCGTTCCGTGAGCTCGAGTTCCGTTTGGTAGCAGTAATTACGATTTCACTCATATTTTGATCCAGTACAATAGTTAGTTTTTTGTCCAAATTTCAACAACAAAAACAGGAATAATTTCAGAAACACCATGGATCGCTAGCTCGCTCGGAGACGCGTCTTTTGACAGGCTGCGCGTACGCTTAGCCAATGAAGAACTTCAAAAATATATTTTTTTCGTTCAGACACTTGTAAAATTTTCAACATATTTTTCTTCGCGAAAGACAAATTCAATTTGTATGTCTTTATTTTTCATCAAAATCTACGTTGGTCTTCATTTAGAAAGATACTCATCTGCCTTACCAGTATTCTGGTGCGCGTTCCGTGAGCTCGAGTTCCGTTTGGTAGCAGTAATTACGATTTCACAAATTTTTTTTTTCAGTCGAAAAGTTAGTTTTTTTTCCAAATTTCAACAACAAAAACAGAAATAATTTCAGAAACACCATGGATCGCTAGCTCGCTCGGACACGCGTCTTTTGACAGGCTGCGCGTACGCCTAGCCATTGTAGAACTTCAAAAACAATTTTTTTTCGTTCAGACACTTGTAAAATTTTCAACAATTTTTTCTTCGCGAAAGAAAATTGAATTTGTATGTCTTTATTTTTGATCAAAATCTACGTTGGTCTTCATTAAGAAAGATACTCATCTGCCTTACCAGTATTCTGGTGCGCGTTCCGTGAGCTCGAGTTCCGTTTGGTAGCAGTAATTACGATTTCACAAATTTTTTTTTTTCAGTCGAAAAGTTAATTTTTTGTCCAAATTTCAACAACAAAAACAGAAATAATTTCAGAAACACCATGGATCGCTAGCTCGCTCGGAGACGCGTCTTTTGATAGGCTGCGCGTACGCCTAGCCATTGTAGAACTTCAAAAACATATTTTTTTTCGTTCAGACACTTGTAAAATTTTCAACATATTTTTCTTCGCGAAAGAAAATTGAATTTGTATGTCTTTATTTTTTATCAAAATCTACGTTGGTCTTCATTTAGAAAGATACTCACCTGCCTTACCGGTATTCTGGTGCGCGTTCCGTGAGCTCGAGTTCCGTTTGGTAGCAGTAATTACGATTTCACTCATATTTTGATCCAGTACAATAGTTAGTTTTTTGTCCAAATTTCAACAACAAAAACAGGAATAATTTCAGAAACACCATGGATCGCTAGCTCGCTCGGACACGCGTCTTTTGACAGGCTGCGCGTACGCCTAGCCATTGTAGAACTTCAAAAACAATTTTTTTTCGTTCAGACACTTGTAAAATTTTCAACAATTTTTTCTTCGCGAAAGAAAATTGAATTTGTATGTCTTTATTTTTGATCAAAATCTACGTTGGTCTTCATTTAGAAAGATACTCACCTGCCTTACCGGTATTCTGGTGCGCGTTCCGTGAGCTGGAGTTCCGTTTGGTAGCAGTAATTACGATTTCACAATTTTTTTTTTTCAGTCGAAAAGTTAATTTTTTGTCCAAATTTCAACAACAAAAACAGAAATAATTTCAGAAACACCATGGATCGCTAGCTCGCTCGGAGACGCGTCTTTTGACAGGCTGCGCGTACGCCTAGCCAATGAAGAACTTCAAAAATATATTTTTTTCGTTCAGACACTTGTAAAATTTTCAACATATTTTTCTTCGCGAAAGACAAATTCAATTTGTGTCTTTATTTTTCATCAAAATCTACGTTGGTCTTCATTTAGAAAGATACTCACCTGCCTTACCGGTATTCTGGTGCGCGTTCCGTGAGCTGGAGTTCCGTTTGGTAGCAGTAATTACGATTTCACAAATTTTTTTTTTTCAGTCGAAAAGTTAATTTTTTGTCCAAATTTCAACAACAAAAACAGAAATAATTTCAGAAACACCATGGATCGCTAGCTCGCTCGGAGACGCGTCTTTTGACAGGCTGCGCGTACGCCTAGCCAATGAAGAACTTCAAAAATATTTTTTTTTCGTTCAGACACTTGTAAAATTTTCAACAATTTTTTCTTCGCGAAAGAAAATTTAATTTGTATGTCTTTATTTTTGATCAAAATCTACGTTGGTCTTCATTTAGAAAGATACTCACCTGCCTTACCGGTATTCTGGTGCGCGTTCCGTGAGCTCGAGTTCCGTTTGGTAGCAGTAATTACGATTTCACAAATTTTTTTTTTTCAGTCGAAAAGTTGAATTTTTTGTCCAAATTTCAACAACAAAAACAGAAATAATTTCAGAAACACCATGGATCGCTAGCTCGCTCGGAGACGCGTCTTTTGACAGGCTGCGCGTACGCCTAGCCAATGAAGAACTTCAAAAATATTTTTTTTTCGTTCAGACACTTGTAAAATTTTCAACATATTTTTCTTCGCGAAAGAAAAATTGAATTTGTATGTCTTTATTTTTCATCAAAATCTACGTTGGTCTTCATTTAGAAAGATACTCACCTGCCTTACCGGTATTCTGGTGCGCGTTCCGTGAGCTCGAGTTCCGTTTGGTAGCAGTAATTACGATTTCACTCATATTTTGATCCAGTACAATAGTTAGTTTTTTGTCCAAATTTCAACAACAAAAACAGGAATAATTTCAGAAACACCATGGATCGCTAGCTCGCTCGGACACGCGTCTTTTGACAGGCTGCGCGTACGCCTAGCCATTGTAGAACTTCAAAAACAATTTTTTTTCGTTCAGACACTTGTAAAATTTTCAACAATTTTTTCTTCGCGAAAGAAAATTGAATTTGTATGTCTTTATTTTTGATCAAAATCTACGTTGGTCTTCATTTAGAAAGATACTCACCTGCCTTACCGGTATTCTGGTGCGCGTTCCGTGAGCTGGAGTTCCGTTTGGTAGCAGTAATTACGATTTCACAATTTTTTTTTTTCAGTCGAAAAGTTAATTTTTTGTCCAAATTTCAACAACAAAAACAGAAATAATTTCAGAAACACCATGGATCGCTAGCTCGCTCGGAGACGCGTCTTTTGACAGGCTGCGCGTACGCCTAGCCAATGAAGAACTTCAAAAATATATTTTTTTCGTTCAGACACTTGTAAAATTTTCAACATATTTTTCTTCGCGAAAGACAAATTCAATTTGTGTCTTTATTTTTCATCAAAATCTACGTTGGTCTTCATTTAGAAAGATACTCACCTGCCTTACCGGTATTCTGGTGCGCGTTCCGTGAGCTGGAGTTCCGTTTGGTAGCAGTAATTACGATTTCACAAATTTTTTTTTTTCAGTCGAAAAGTTAATTTTTTGTCCAAATTTCAACAACAAAAACAGAAATAATTTCAGAAACACCATGGATCGCTAGCTCGCTCGGAGACGCGTCTTTTGACAGGCTGCGCGTACGCCTAGCCAATGAAGAACTTCAAAAATATTTTTTTTTCGTTCAGACACTTGTAAAATTTTCAACAATTTTTTCTTCGCGAAAGAAAATTTAATTTGTATGTCTTTATTTTTGATCAAAATCTACGTTGGTCTTCATTTAGAAAGATACTCACCTGCCTTACCGGTATTCTGGTGCGCGTTCCGTGAGCTCGAGTTCCGTTTGGTAGCAGTAATTACGATTTCACTCATATTTTGATCCAGTACAATAGTTAGTTTTTTGTCCAAATTTCAACAACAAAAACAGGAATAATTTCAGAAACACCATGGATCGCTAGCTCGCTCGGAGACGCGTCTTTTGACAGGCTGCGCGTACGCTTAGCCAATGAAGAACTTCAAAAATATATTTTTTTCGTTCAGACACTTGTAAAATTTTCAACATATTTTTCTTCGCGAAAGACAAATTCAATTTGTATGTCTTTATTTTTCATCAAAATCTACGTTGGTCTTCATTTAGAAAGATACTCATCTGCCTTACCAGTATTCTGGTGCGCGTTCCGTGAGCTCGAGTTCCGTTTGGTAGCAGTAATTACGATTTCACAAATTTTTTTTTTCAGTCGAAAAGTTAGTTTTTTTTCCAAATTTCAACAACAAAAACAGAAATAATTTCAGAAACACCATGGATCGCTAGCTCGCTCGGACACGCGTCTTTTGACAGGCTGCGCGTACGCCTAGCCATTGTAGAACTTCAAAAACAATTTTTTTTCGTTCAGACACTTGTAAAATTTTCAACAATTTTTTCTTCGCGAAAGAAAATTGAATTTGTATGTCTTTATTTTTGATCAAAATCTACGTTGGTCTTCATTAAGAAAGATACTCATCTGCCTTACCAGTATTCTGGTGCGCGTTCCGTGAGCTCGAGTTCCGTTTGGTAGCAGTAATTACGATTTCACAAATTTTTTTTTTTCAGTCGAAAAGTTAATTTTTTGTCCAAATTTCAACAACAAAAACAGAAATAATTTCAGAAACACCATGGATCGCTAGCTCGCTCGGAGACGCGTCTTTTGATAGGCTGCGCGTACGCCTAGCCATTGTAGAACTTCAAAAACATATTTTTTTTCGTTCAGACACTTGTAAAATTTTCAACATATTTTTCTTCGCGAAAGAAAATTGAATTTGTATGTCTTTATTTTTTATCAAAATCTACGTTGGTCTTCATTTAGAAAGATACTCACCTGCCTTACCGGTATTCTGGTGCGCGTTCCGTGAGCTCGAGTTCCGTTTGGTAGCAGTAATTACGATTTCACTCATATTTTGATCCAGTACAATAGTTAGTTTTTTGTCCAAATTTCAACAACAAAAACAGGAATAATTTCAGAAACACCATGGATCGCTAGCTCGCTCGGACACGCGTCTTTTGACAGGCTGCGCGTACGCCTAGCCATTGTAGAACTTCAAAAACAATTTTTTTTCGTTCAGACACTTGTAAAATTTTCAACAATTTTTTCTTCGCGAAAGAAAATTGAATTTGTATGTCTTTATTTTTGATCAAAATCTACGTTGGTCTTCATTTAGAAAGATACTCACCTGCCTTACCGGTATTCTGGTGCGCGTTCCGTGAGCTGGAGTTCCGTTTGGTAGCAGTAATTACGATTTCACAATTTTTTTTTTTCAGTCGAAAAGTTAATTTTTTGTCCAAATTTCAACAACAAAAACAGAAATAATTTCAGAAACACCATGGATCGCTAGCTCGCTCGGAGACGCGTCTTTTGACAGGCTGCGCGTACGCCTAGCCAATGAAGAACTTCAAAAATATATTTTTTTCGTTCAGACACTTGTAAAATTTTCAACATATTTTTCTTCGCGAAAGACAAATTCAATTTGTGTCTTTATTTTTCATCAAAATCTACGTTGGTCTTCATTTAGAAAGATACTCACCTGCCTTACCGGTATTCTGGTGCGCGTTCCGTGAGCTGGAGTTCCGTTTGGTAGCAGTAATTACGATTTCACAAATTTTTTTTTTTCAGTCGAAAAGTTAATTTTTTGTCCAAATTTCAACAACAAAAACAGAAATAATTTCAGAAACACCATGGATCGCTAGCTCGCTCGGAGACGCGTCTTTTGACAGGCTGCGCGTACGCCTAGCCAATGAAGAACTTCAAAAATATTTTTTTTTCGTTCAGACACTTGTAAAATTTTCAACAATTTTTTCTTCGCGAAAGAAAATTTAATTTGTATGTCTTTATTTTTGATCAAAATCTACGTTGGTCTTCATTTAGAAAGATACTCACCTGCCTTACCGGTATTCTGGTGCGCGTTCCGTGAGCTCGAGTTCCGTTTGGTAGCAGTAATTACGATTTCACTCATATTTTGATCCAGTACAATAGTTAGTTTTTTGTCCAAATTTCAACAACAAAAACAGGAATAATTTCAGAAACACCATGGATCGCTAGCTCGCTCGGAGACGCGTCTTTTGACAGGCTGCGCGTACGCTTAGCCAATGAAGAACTTCAAAAATATATTTTTTTCGTTCAGACACTTGTAAAATTTTCAACATATTTTTCTTCGCGAAAGACAAATTAAATTTGTATGTCTTTATTTTTCATCAAAATCTACGTTGGTCTTCATTTAGAAAGATACTCATCTGCCTTACCAGTATTCTGGTGCGCGTTCCGTGAGCTCGAGTTCCGTTTGGTAGCAGTAATTACGATTTCACAAATTTTTTTTTTCAGTCGAAAAGTTAGTTTTTTTTCCAAATTTCAACAACAAAAACAGAAATAATTTCAGAAACACCATGGATCGCTAGCTCGCTCGGAGACGCGTCTTTTGACAGGCTGCGCGTACGCCTAGCCAATGAAGAACTTCAAAAATATATTTTTTTCGTTCAGACACTTGTAAAATTTTCAACATATTTTTCTTCGCGAAAGACAAATTCAATTTGTGTCTTTATTTTTCATCAAAATCTACGTTGGTCTTCATTTAGAAAGATACTCACCTGCCTTACCGGTATTCTGGTGCGCGTTCCGTGAGCTGGAGTTCCGTTTGGTAGCAGTAATTACGATTTCACAAATTTTTTTTTTTCAGTCGAAAAGTTAATTTTTTGTCCAAATTTCAACAACAAAAACAGAAATAATTTCAGAAACACCATGGATCGCTAGCTCGCTCGGAGACGCGTCTTTTGACAGGCTGCGCGTACGCCTAGCCAATGAAGAACTTCAAAAATATTTTTTTTTCGTTCAGACACTTGTAAAATTTTCAACAATTTTTTCTTCGCGAAAGAAAATTTAATTTGTATGTCTTTATTTTTGATCAAAATCTACGTTGGTCTTCATTTAGAAAGATACTCACCTGCCTTACCGGTATTCTGGTGCGCGTTCCGTGAGCTCGAGTTCCGTTTGGTAGCAGTAATTACGATTTCACTCATATTTTGATCCAGTACAATAGTTAGTTTTTTGTCCAAATTTCAACAACAAAAACAGGAATAATTTCAGAAACACCATGGATCGCTAGCTCGCTCGGAGACGCGTCTTTTGACAGGCTGCGCGTACGCTTAGCCAATGAAGAACTTCAAAAATATATTTTTTTCGTTCAGACACTTGTAAAATTTTCAACATATTTTTCTTCGCGAAAGACAAATTCAATTTGTATGTCTTTATTTTTCATCAAAATCTACGTTGGTCTTCATTTAGAAAGATACTCATCTGCCTTACCAGTATTCTGGTGCGCGTTCCGTGAGCTCGAGTTCCGTTTGGTAGCAGTAATTACGATTTCACAAATTTTTTTTTTCAGTCGAAAAGTTAGTTTTTTTTCCAAATTTCAACAACAAAAACAGAAATAATTTCAGAAACACCATGGATCGCTAGCTCGCTCGGAGACGCGTCTTTTGACAGGCTGCGCGTACGCCTAGCCAATGAAGAACTTCAAAAATATATTTTTTTCGTTCAGACACTTGTAAAATTTTCAACATATTTTTCTTCGCGAAAGACAAATTCAATTTGTATGTCTTTATTTTTCATCAAAATCTACGTTGGTCTTCATTTAGAAAGATACTCATCTGCCTTACCGGTATTCTGGTGCGCGTTCCGTGAGCTGGAGTTCCGTTTGGTAGCAGTAATTACGATTTCACTAATTTTTTTTTTTCAGTCGAAAAGTTAGTTTTTTGTCCAAATTTCAACAACAAAAACAGAAATAATTTCAGAAACACCATGGATCGCTAGCTCGCTCGGAGACGCGTCTTTTGATAGGCTGCGCGTACGCCTAGCCATTGTAGAACTTCAAAAACATATTTTTTTTCGTTCAGACACTTGTAAAATTTTCAACATATTTTTCTTCGCGAAAGAAAATTGAATTTGTATGTCTTTATTTTTCATCAAAATCTACGTTGGTCTTCATTTAGAAAGATACTCATCTGCCTTACCAGTATTCTGGTGCGCGTTCCGTGAGCTCGAGTTCCGTTTGGAAGCAGTAATTACGATTTCACAAATTTTTTTTTTCAGTCGAAAAGTTAGTTTTTTGTCCAAATTTCAACAACAAAAACAGAAATAATTTCAGAAACACCATGGATCGCTAGCTCGCTCGGAGACGCGTCTTTTGACAGGCTGCGCGTACGCCTAGCCAATGAAGAACTTCAAAAATATATTTTATTCGTTCAGACACTTGTAAAATTTTCAACATATTTTTCTTCGCGAAAGACAAATTGAATTTGTATGTCTTTATTTTTCATCAAAATCTACGTTGGTCTTCATTTAGAAAGATACTCACCTGCCTTACCGGTATTCTGGTGCGCGTTCCGTGAGCTCGAGTTCCGTTTGGTAGCACTAATTACGGTTTACTCATTTTTTTTCAGTCGATAAGTTAGTTTTTTGTCAAAATTTCAACAACAAAAACAGAAATAATTTCAGAAACACCATGGATCGCTAGCTCGCTCGGAGACGCGTCTTTTGACAGGCTGCGCGTACGCCTAGCCAATGAAGAACTTCAAAAATATATTTTTTTTGTTCAGACACTTGTAAAATTTTCAACATATTTTTCTTCGCGAAAGACAAATTGAATTTGTATGTCTTTATTTTTCATCAAAATCTACGTTGGTCTTCATTTAGAAAGATACTCACCTGCCTTACCGGTATTCTGGTGCGCGTTCCGTGAGCTGGAGTTCCGTTTGGTAGCAGTAATTACGATTTCACTAATTTTTTTTTTCAGTCGAAAAGTTAGTTTTTTGTCCAAATTTCAACAACAAAAACAGAAATAATTTCAGAAACACCATGGATCGCTAGCTCGCTCGGAGACGCGTCTTTTGATAGGCTGCGCGTACGCCTAGCCATTGTAGAACTTCAAAAACATATTTTTTTTCGTTCAGACACTTGTAAAATTTTCAACATATTTTTCTTCGCGAAAGACAAATTCAATTTGTATGTCTTTATTTTTCATCAAAATCTACGTTGGTCTTCATTTAGAAAGATACTCACCTGCCTTACCGGTATTCTGGTGCGCGTTCCGTGAGCTCGAGTTCCGTTTGGTAGCAGTAATTACGATTTCACTCATATTTTGATCCAGTACAATAGTTAGTTTTTTGTCCAAATTTCAACAACAAAAACAGGAATAATTTCAGAAACACCATGGATCGCTAGCTCGCTCGGACACGCGTCTTTTGACAGGCTGCGCGTACGCCTAGCCATTGTAGAACTTCAAAAACAATTTTTTTTCGTTCAGACACTTGTAAAATTTTCAACAATTTTTTCTTCGCGAAAGAAAATTGAATTTGTATGTCTTTATTTTTGATCAAAATCTACGTTGGTCTTCATTTAGAAAGATACTCACCTGCCTTACCGGTATTCTGGTGCGCGTTCCGTGAGCTGGAGTTCCGTTTGGTAGCAGTAATTACGATTTCACAATTTTTTTTTTTCAGTCGAAAAGTTAATTTTTTGTCCAAATTTCAACAACAAAAACAGTAATAATTTCAGAAACACCATGGATCGCTAGCTCGCTCGGAGACGCGTCTTTTGACAGGCTGCGCGTACGCCTAGCCAATGAAGAACTTCAAAAATATATTTTTTTCGTTCAGACACTTGTAAAATTTTCAACATATTTTTCTTCGCGAAAGACAAATTCAATTTGTGTCTTTATTTTTCATCAAAATCTACGTTGGTCTTCATTAAGAAAGATACTCATCTGCCTTACCAGTATTCTGGTGCGCGTTCCGTGAGCTCGAGTTCCGTTTGGTAGCACTAATTACGGTTTACTCATTTTTTTTCAGTCGATAAGTTAGTTTTTTGTCAAAATTTCAACAACAAAAACAGAAATAATTTCAGAAACACCATGGATCGCTAGCTCGCTCGGAGACGCGTCTTTTGACAGGCTGCGCGTACGCCTAGCCAATGAAGAACTTCAAAAATATATTTTTTTCGTTCAGACACTTGTAAAATTTTCAACATATTTTTCTTCGCGAAAGACAAATTGAATTTGTATGTCTTTATTTTTCATCAAAATCTACGTTGGTCTTCATTTAGAAAGATACTCATCTGCCTTACCGGTATTCTGGTGCGCGTTCCGTGAGCTGGAGTTCCGTTTGGTAGCAGTAATTACGATTTCACTAATTTTTTTATTTCAGTCGAAAAGTTAGTTTTTTGTCCAAATTTCAACAACAAAAACAGAAATAATTTCAGAAACACCATGGATCGCTAGCTCGCTCGGAGGCGCGTCTTCTGATAGGCTGCGCGTACGCCTAGCCAATGAAGAACTTCAAAAACATATTTTTTTTGGTTCAGACACTTGTAAAATTTTCAACATATTTTTCTTCGCGAAAGAAAATTGAATTTGTATGTCTTATTTTTTATCAAAATCTACGTTGGTCTTCATTTAGAAAGATACTCACCTGCCTTACCGGTATTCTGGTGCGCGTTCCGTGAGCTGGAGTTCCGTTTGGTAGCAGTAATTACGATTTCACAAATTTTTTTTTTTCAGTCGAAAAGTTAATTTTTTGTCCAAATTTCAACAACAAAAACAGAAATAATTTCAGAAACACCATGGATCGCTAGCTCGCTCGGAGACGCGTCTTTTGACAGGCTGCGCGTACGCCTAGCCAATGAAGAACTTCAAAAATATTTTTTTTTCGTTCAGACACTTGTAAAATTTTCAACAATTTTTTCTTCGCGAAAGAAAATTTAATTTGTATGTCTTTATTTTTGATCAAAATCTACGTTGGTCTTCATTTAGAAAGATACTCACCTGCCTTACCGGTATTCTGGTGCGCGTTCCGTGAGCTCGAGTTCCGTTTGGTAGCAGTAATTACGATTTCACTCATATTTTGATCCAGTACAATAGTTAGTTTTTTGTCCAAATTTCAACAACAAAAACAGGAATAATTTCAGAAACACCATGGATCGCTAGCTCGCTCGGAGACGCGTCTTTTGACAGGCTGCGCGTACGCTTAGCCAATGAAGAACTTCAAAAATATATTTTTTTCGTTCAGACACTTGTAAAATTTTCAACATATTTTTCTTCGCGAAAGACAAATTCAATTTGTATGTCTTTATTTTTCATCAAAATCTACGTTGGTCTTCATTTAGAAAGATACTCATCTGCCTTACCAGTATTCTGGTGCGCGTTCCGTGAGCTCGAGTTCCGTTTGGTAGCAGTAATTACGATTTCACAAATTTTTTTTTTCAGTCGAAAAGTTAGTTTTTTTTCCAAATTTCAACAACAAAAACAGAAATAATTTCAGAAACACCATGGATCGCTAGCTCGCTCGGAGACGCGTCTTTTGACAGGCTGCGCGTACGCCTAGCCAATGAAGAACTTCAAAAATATATTTTTTTCGTTCAGACACTTGTAAAATTTTCAACATATTTTTCTTCGCGAAAGACAAATTGAATTTGTATGTCTTTATTTTTCATCAAAATCTACGTTGGTCTTCATTTAGAAAGATACTCACCTGCCTTACCGGTATTCTGGTGCGCGTTCCGTGAGCTGGAGTTCCGTTTGGTAGCAGTAATTACGATTTCACTAATTTTTTTTTTTCAGTCGAAAAGTTAGTTTTTTGTCCAAATTTCAACAACAAAAACAGAAATAATTTCAGAAACACCATGGATCGCTAGCTCGCTCGGAGACGCGTCTTTTGATAGGCTGCGCGTACGCCTAGCCATTGTAGAACTTCAAAAACATATTTTTTTTCGTTCAGACACTTGTAAAATTTTCAACATATTTTTCTTCGCGAAAGAAAATTGAATTTGTATGTCTTTATTTTTCATCAAAATCTACGTTGGTCTTCATTTAGAAAGATACTCATCTGCCTTACCAGTATTCTGGTGCGCGTTCCGTGAGCTCGAGTTCCGTTTGGAAGCAGTAATTACGATTTCACAAATTTTTTTTTTCAGTCGAAAAGTTAGTTTTTTTTCCAAATTTCAACAACAAAAACAGAAATAATTTCAGAAACACCATGGATCGCTAGCTCGCTCGGAGACGCGTCTTTTGACAGGCTGCGCGTACGCCTAGCCAATGAAGAACTTCAAAAATATATTTTTTTCGTTCAGACACTTGTAAAATTTTCAACATATTTTTCTTCGCGAAAGACAAATTCAATTTGTATGTCTTTATTTTTCATCAAAATCTACGTTGGTCTTCATTTAGAAAGATACTCATCTGCCTTACCGGTATTCTGGTGCGCGTTCCGTGAGCTGGAGTTCCGTTTGGTAGCAGTAATTACGATTTCACTAATTTTTTTTTTTCAGTCGAAAAGTTAGTTTTTTGTCCAAATTTCAACAACAAAAACAGAAATAATTTCAGAAACACCATGGATCGCTAGCTCGCTCGGAGACGCGTCTTTTGATAGGCTGCGCGTACGCCTAGCCATTGTAGAACTTCAAAAACATATTTTTTTTCGTTCAGACACTTGTAAAATTTTCAACATATTTTTCTTCGCGAAAGAAAATTGAATTTGTATGTCTTTATTTTTCATCAAAATCTACGTTGGTCTTCATTTAGAAAGATACTCATCTGCCTTACCAGTATTCTGGTGCGCGTTCCGTGAGCTCGAGTTCCGTTTGGAAGCAGTAATTACGATTTCACAAATTTTTTTTTTCAGTCGAAAAGTTAGTTTTTTGTCCAAATTTCAACAACAAAAACAGAAATAATTTCAGAAACACCATGGATCGCTAGCTCGCTCGGAGACGCGTCTTTTGACAGGCTGCGCGTACGCCTAGCCAATGAAGAACTTCAAAAATATATTTTATTCGTTCAGACACTTGTAAAATTTTCAACATATTTTTCTTCGCGAAAGACAAATTGAATTTGTATGTCTTTATTTTTCATCAAAATCTACGTTGGTCTTCATTTAGAAAGATACTCACCTGCCTTACCGGTATTCTGGTGCGCGTTCCGTGAGCTCGAGTTCCGTTTGGTAGCACTAATTACGGTTTACTCATTTTTTTTCAGTCGATAAGTTAGTTTTTTGTCAAAATTTCAACAACAAAAACAGAAATAATTTCAGAAACACCATGGATCGCTAGCTCGCTCGGAGACGCGTCTTTTGACAGGCTGCGCGTACGCCTAGCCAATGAAGAACTTCAAAAATATATTTTTTTTGTTCAGACACTTGTAAAATTTTCAACATATTTTTCTTCGCGAAAGACAAATTGAATTTGTATGTCTTTATTTTTCATCAAAATCTACGTTGGTCTTCATTTAGAAAGATACTCACCTGCCTTACCGGTATTCTGGTGCGCGTTCCGTGAGCTGGAGTTCCGTTTGGTAGCAGTAATTACGATTTCACTAATTTTTTTTTTTCAGTCGAAAAGTTAGTTTTTTGTCCAAATTTCAACAACAAAAACAGAAATAATTTCAGAAACACCATGGATCGCTAGCTCGCTCGGAGACGCGTCTTTTGATAGGCTGCGCGTACGCCTAGCCATTGTAGAACTTCAAAAACATATTTTTTTTCGTTCAGACACTTGTAAAATTTTCAACATATTTTTCTTCGCGAAAGACAAATTCAATTTGTATGTCTTTATTTTTCATCAAAATCTACGTTGGTCTTCATTTAGAAAGATACTCACCTGCCTTACCGGTATTCTGGTGCGCGTTCCGTGAGCTCGAGTTCCGTTTGGTAGCAGTAATTACGATTTCACTCATATTTTGATCCAGTACAATAGTTAGTTTTTTGTCCAAATTTCAACAACAAAAACAGGAATAATTTCAGAAACACCATGGATCGCTAGCTCGCTCGGACACGCGTCTTTTGACAGGCTGCGCGTACGCCTAGCCATTGTAGAACTTCAAAAACAATTTTTTTTCGTTCAGACACTTGTAAAATTTTCAACAATTTTTTCTTCGCGAAAGAAAATTGAATTTGTATGTCTTTATTTTTGATCAAAATCTACGTTGGTCTTCATTTAGAAAGATACTCACCTGCCTTACCGGTATTCTGGTGCGCGTTCCGTGAGCTGGAGTTCCGTTTGGTAGCAGTAATTACGATTTCACAATTTTTTTTTTTCAGTCGAAAAGTTAATTTTTTGTCCAAATTTCAACAACAAAAACAGTAATAATTTCAGAAACACCATGGATCGCTAGCTCGCTCGGAGACGCGTCTTTTGACAGGCTGCGCGTACGCCTAGCCAATGAAGAACTTCAAAAATATATTTTTTTCGTTCAGACACTTGTAAAATTTTCAACATATTTTTCTTCGCGAAAGACAAATTCAATTTGTGTCTTTATTTTTCATCAAAATCTACGTTGGTCTTCATTAAGAAAGATACTCATCTGCCTTACCAGTATTCTGGTGCGCGTTCCGTGAGCTCGAGTTCCGTTTGGTAGCACTAATTACGGTTTACTCATTTTTTTTCAGTCGATAAGTTAGTTTTTTGTCAAAATTTCAACAACAAAAACAGAAATAATTTCAGAAACACCATGGATCGCTAGCTCGCTCGGAGACGCGTCTTTTGACAGGCTGCGCGTACGCCTAGCCAATGAAGAACTTCAAAAATATATTTTTTTCGTTCAGACACTTGTAAAATTTTCAACATATTTTTCTTCGCGAAAGACAAATTGAATTTGTATGTCTTTATTTTTCATCAAAATCTACGTTGGTCTTCATTTAGAAAGATACTCATCTGCCTTACCGGTATTCTGGTGCGCGTTCCGTGAGCTGGAGTTCCGTTTGGTAGCAGTAATTACGATTTCACTAATTTTTTTATTTCAGTCGAAAAGTTAGTTTTTTGTCCAAATTTCAACAACAAAAACAGAAATAATTTCAGAAACACCATGGATCGCTAGCTCGCTCGGAGGCGCGTCTTCTGATAGGCTGCGCGTACGCCTAGCCAATGAAGAACTTCAAAAACATATTTTTTTTGGTTCAGACACTTGTAAAATTTTCAACATATTTTTCTTCGCGAAAGAAAATTGAATTTGTATGTCTTATTTTTTATCAAAATCTACGTTGGTCTTCATTTAGAAAGATACTCACCTGCCTTACCGGTATTCTGGTGCGCGTTCCGTGAGCTGGAGTTCCGTTTGGTAGCAGTAATTACGATTTCACAAATTTTTTTTTTTCAGTCGAAAAGTTAATTTTTTGTCCAAATTTCAACAACAAAAACAGAAATAATTTCAGAAACACCATGGATCGCTAGCTCGCTCGGAGACGCGTCTTTTGACAGGCTGCGCGTACGCCTAGCCAATGAAGAACTTCAAAAATATTTTTTTTTCGTTCAGACACTTGTAAAATTTTCAACAATTTTTTCTTCGCGAAAGAAAATTTAATTTGTATGTCTTTATTTTTGATCAAAATCTACGTTGGTCTTCATTTAGAAAGATACTCACCTGCCTTACCGGTATTCTGGTGCGCGTTCCGTGAGCTCGAGTTCCGTTTGGTAGCAGTAATTACGATTTCACTCATATTTTGATCCAGTACAATAGTTAGTTTTTTGTCCAAATTTCAACAACAAAAACAGGAATAATTTCAGAAACACCATGGATCGCTAGCTCGCTCGGAGACGCGTCTTTTGACAGGCTGCGCGTACGCTTAGCCAATGAAGAACTTCAAAAATATATTTTTTTCGTTCAGACACTTGTAAAATTTTCAACATATTTTTCTTCGCGAAAGACAAATTCAATTTGTATGTCTTTATTTTTCATCAAAATCTACGTTGGTCTTCATTTAGAAAGATACTCATCTGCCTTACCAGTATTCTGGTGCGCGTTCCGTGAGCTCGAGTTCCGTTTGGTAGCAGTAATTACGATTTCACAAATTTTTTTTTTCAGTCGAAAAGTTAGTTTTTTTTCCAAATTTCAACAACAAAAACAGAAATAATTTCAGAAACACCATGGATCGCTAGCTCGCTCGGAGACGCGTCTTTTGACAGGCTGCGCGTACGCCTAGCCAATGAAGAACTTCAAAAATATATTTTTTTCGTTCAGACACTTGTAAAATTTTCAACATATTTTTCTTCGCGAAAGACAAATTGAATTTGTATGTCTTTATTTTTCATCAAAATCTACGTTGGTCTTCATTTAGAAAGATACTCACCTGCCTTACCGGTATTCTGGTGCGCGTTCCGTGAGCTGGAGTTCCGTTTGGTAGCAGTAATTACGATTTCACTAATTTTTTTTTTTCAGTCGAAAAGTTAGTTTTTTGTCCAAATTTCAACAACAAAAACAGAAATAATTTCAGAAACACCATGGATCGCTAGCTCGCTCGGAGACGCGTCTTTTGATAGGCTGCGCGTACGCCTAGCCATTGTAGAACTTCAAAAACATATTTTTTTTCGTTCAGACACTTGTAAAATTTTCAACATATTTTTCTTCGCGAAAGAAAATTGAATTTGTATGTCTTTATTTTTTATCAAAATCTACGTTGGTCTTCATTTAGAAAGATACTCATCTGCCTTACCAGTATTCTGGTGCGCGTTCCGTGAGCTCGAGTTCCGTTTGGAAGCAGTAATTACGATTTCACAAATTTTTTTTTTCAGTCGAAAAGTTAGTTTTTTGTCCAAATTTCAACAACAAAAACAGAAATAATTTCAGAAACACCATGGATCGCTAGCTCGCTCGGAGACGCGTCTTTTGACAGGCTGCGCGTACGCCTAGCCAATGAAGAACTTCAAAAATATATTTTATTCGTTCAGACACTTGTAAAATTTTCAACATATTTTTCTTCGCGAAAGACAAATTGAATTTGTATGTCTTTATTTTTCATCAAAATCTAAGTTGGTCTTCATTTAGAAAGATACTCACCTGCCTTACCGGTATTCTGGTGCACGTTCCGTGAGCTCGAGTTCCGTTTGGTAGCACTAATTACGGTTTACTCATATTTTTTCAGTCGATAAGTTAGTTTTTTGTCAAAATTTCAACAACAAAAACAGAAATAATTTCAGAAACACCATGGATCGCTAGCTCGCTCGGAGACGCGTCTTTTGACAGGCTGCGCGTACGCCTAGCCAATGAAGAACTTCAAAAATATATTTTTTTCGTTCAGACACTTGTAAAATTTTCAACATATTTTTCTTCGCGAAAGACAAATTGAATTTGTATGTCTTTATTTTTCATCAAAATCTACGTTGGTCTTCATTTAGAAAGATACTCACCTGCCTTACCGGTATTCTGGTGCGCGTTCCGTGAGCTGGAGTTCCGTTTGGTAGCAGTAATTACGATTTCACTAATTTTTTTTTTTCAGTCGAAAAGTTAGTTTTTTGTCCAAATTTCAACAACAAAAACAGAAATAATTTCAGAAACACCATGGATCGCTAGCTCGCTCGGAGACGCGTCTTTTGATAGGCTGCGCGTACGCCTAGCCATTGTAGAACTTCAAAAACATATTTTTTTTCGTTCAGACACTTGTAAAATTTTCAACATATTTTTCTTCGCGAAAGAAAATTGAATTTGTATGTCTTTATTTTTCATCAAAATCTACGTTGGTCTTCATTTAGAAAGATACTCATCTGCCTTACCAGTATTCTGGTGCGCGTTCCGTGAGCTCGAGTTCCGTTTGGAAGCAGTAATTACGATTTCACAAATTTTTTTTTTCAGTCGAAAAGTTAGTTTTTTTTCCAAATTTCAACAACAAAAACAGAAATAATTTCAGAAACACCATGGATCGCTAGCTCGCTCGGAGACGCGTCTTTTGACAGGCTGCGCGTACGCCTAGCCAATGAAGAACTTCAAAAATATATTTTTTTCGTTCAGACACTTGTAAAATTTTCAACATATTTTTCTTCGCGAAAGACAAATTCAATTTGTATGTCTTTATTTTTCATCAAAATCTACGTTGGTCTTCATTTAGAAAGATACTCATCTGCCTTACCGGTATTCTGGTGCGCGTTCCGTGAGCTGGAGTTCCGTTTGGTAGCAGTAATTACGATTTCACTAATTTTTTTTTTCAGTCGAAAAGTTAGTTTTTTGTCCAAATTTCAACAACAAAAACAGAAATAATTTCAGAAACACCATGGATCGCTAGCTCGCTCGGAGACGCGTCTTTTGATAGGCTGCGCGTACGCCTAGCCATTGTAGAACTTCAAAAACATATTTTTTTTCGTTCAGACACTTGTAAAATTTTCAACATATTTTTCTTCGCGAAAGAAAATTGAATTTGTATGTCTTTATTTTTCATCAAAATCTACGTTGGTCTTCATTTAGAAAGATACTCATCTGCCTTACCAGTATTCTGGTGCGCGTTCCGTGAGCTCGAGTTCCGTTTGGAAGCAGTAATTACGATTTCACAAATTTTTTTTTTCAGTCGAAAAGTTAGTTTTTTGTCCAAATTTCAACAACAAAAACAGAAATAATTTCAGAAACACCATGGATCGCTAGCTCGCTCGGAGACGCGTCTTTTGACAGGCTGCGCGTACGCCTAGCCAATGAAGAACTTCAAAAATATATTTTATTCGTTCAGACACTTGTAAAATTTTCAACATATTTTTCTTCGCGAAAGACAAATTGAATTTGTATGTCTTTATTTTTCATCAAAATCTACGTTGGTCTTCATTTAGAAAGATACTCACCTGCCTTACCGGTATTCTGGTGCGCGTTCCGTGAGCTCGAGTTCCGTTTGGTAGCACTAATTACGGTTTACTCATTTTTTTTCAGTCGATAAGTTAGTTTTTTGTCAAAATTTCAACAACAAAAACAGAAATAATTTCAGAAACACCATGGATCGCTAGCTCGCTCGGAGACGCGTCTTTTGACAGGCTGCGCGTACGCCTAGCCAATGAAGAACTTCAAAAATATATTTTTTTTGTTCAGACACTTGTAAAATTTTCAACATATTTTTCTTCGCGAAAGACAAATTGAATTTGTATGTCTTTATTTTTCATCAAAATCTACGTTGGTCTTCATTTAGAAAGATACTCACCTGCCTTACCGGTATTCTGGTGCGCGTTCCGTGAGCTGGAGTTCCGTTTGGTAGCAGTAATTACGATTTCACTAATTTTTTTTTTTCAGTCGAAAAGTTAGTTTTTTGTCCAAATTTCAACAACAAAAACAGAAATAATTTCAGAAACACCATGGATCGCTAGCTCGCTCGGAGACGCGTCTTTTGATAGGCTGCGCGTACGCCTAGCCATTGTAGAACTTCAAAAACATATTTTTTTTCGTTCAGACACTTGTAAAATTTTCAACATATTTTTCTTCGCGAAAGACAAATTCAATTTGTATGTCTTTATTTTTCATCAAAATCTACGTTGGTCTTCATTTAGAAAGATACTCACCTGCCTTACCGGTATTCTGGTGCGCGTTCCGTGAGCTCGAGTTCCGTTTGGTAGCAGTAATTACGATTTCACTCATATTTTGATCCAGTACAATAGTTAGTTTTTTGTCCAAATTTCAACAACAAAAACAGGAATAATTTCAGAAACACCATGGATCGCTAGCTCGCTCGGACACGCGTCTTTTGACAGGCTGCGCGTACGCCTAGCCATTGTAGAACTTCAAAAACAATTTTTTTTCGTTCAGACACTTGTAAAATTTTCAACAATTTTTTCTTCGCGAAAGAAAATTGAATTTGTATGTCTTTATTTTTGATCAAAATCTACGTTGGTCTTCATTTAGAAAGATACTCACCTGCCTTACCGGTATTCTGGTGCGCGTTCCGTGAGCTGGAGTTCCGTTTGGTAGCAGTAATTACGATTTCACAATTTTTTTTTTTCAGTCGAAAAGTTAATTTTTTGTCCAAATTTCAACAACAAAAACAGTAATAATTTCAGAAACACCATGGATCGCTAGCTCGCTCGGAGACGCGTCTTTTGACAGGCTGCGCGTACGCCTAGCCAATGAAGAACTTCAAAAATATATTTTTTTCGTTCAGACACTTGTAAAATTTTCAACATATTTTTCTTCGCGAAAGACAAATTCAATTTGTGTCTTTATTTTTCATCAAAATCTACGTTGGTCTTCATTAAGAAAGATACTCATCTGCCTTACCAGTATTCTGGTGCGCGTTCCGTGAGCTCGAGTTCCGTTTGGTAGCACTAATTACGGTTTACTCATTTTTTTTCAGTCGATAAGTTAGTTTTTTGTCAAAATTTCAACAACAAAAACAGAAATAATTTCAGAAACACCATGGATCGCTAGCTCGCTCGGAGACGCGTCTTTTGACAGGCTGCGCGTACGCCTAGCCAATGAAGAACTTCAAAAATATATTTTTTTCGTTCAGACACTTGTAAAATTTTCAACATATTTTTCTTCGCGAAAGACAAATTGAATTTGTATGTCTTTATTTTTCATCAAAATCTACGTTGGTCTTCATTTAGAAAGATACTCATCTGCCTTACCGGTATTCTGGTGCGCGTTCCGTGAGCTGGAGTTCCGTTTGGTAGCAGTAATTACGATTTCACTAATTTTTTTATTTCAGTCGAAAAGTTAGTTTTTTGTCCAAATTTCAACAACAAAAACAGAAATAATTTCAGAAACACCATGGATCGCTAGCTCGCTCGGAGGCGCGTCTTCTGATAGGCTGCGCGTACGCCTAGCCAATGAAGAACTTCAAAAACATATTTTTTTTGGTTCAGACACTTGTAAAATTTTCAACATATTTTTCTTCGCGAAAGAAAATTGAATTTGTATGTCTTATTTTTTATCAAAATCTACGTTGGTCTTCATTTAGAAAGATACTCACCTGCCTTACCGGTATTCTGGTGCGCGTTCCGTGAGCTGGAGTTCCGTTTGGTAGCAGTAATTACGATTTCACAAATTTTTTTTTTTCAGTCGAAAAGTTAATTTTTTGTCCAAATTTCAACAACAAAAACAGAAATAATTTCAGAAACACCATGGATCGCTAGCTCGCTCGGAGACGCGTCTTTTGACAGGCTGCGCGTACGCTTAGCCAATGAAGAACTTCAAAAATATATTTTTTTCGTTCAGACACTTGTAAAATTTTCAACATATTTTTCTTCGCGAAAGACAAATTCAATTTGTATGTCTTTATTTTTCATCAAAATCTACGTTGGTCTTCATTTAGAAAGATACTCATCTGCCTTACCAGTATTCTGGTGCGCGTTCCGTGAGCTCGAGTTCCGTTTGGTAGCAGTAATTACGATTTCACAAATTTTTTTTTTCAGTCGAAAAGTTAGTTTTTTTTCCAAATTTCAACAACAAAAACAGAAATAATTTCAGAAACACCATGGATCGCTAGCTCGCTCGGAGACGCGTCTTTTGACAGGCTGCGCGTACGCCTAGCCAATGAAGAACTTCAAAAATATATTTTTTTCGTTCAGACACTTGTAAAATTTTCAACATATTTTTCTTCGCGAAAGACAAATTGAATTTGTATGTCTTTATTTTTCATCAAAATCTACGTTGGTCTTCATTTAGAAAGATACTCACCTGCCTTACCGGTATTCTGGTGCGCGTTCCGTGAGCTGGAGTTCCGTTTGGTAGCAGTAATTACGATTTCACTAATTTTTTTTTTTCAGTCGAAAAGTTAGTTTTTTGTCCAAATTTCAACAACAAAAACAGAAATAATTTCAGAAACACCATGGATCGCTAGCTCGCTCGGAGACGCGTCTTTTGATAGGCTGCGCGTACGCCTAGCCATTGTAGAACTTCAAAAACATATTTTTTTTCGTTCAGACACTTGTAAAATTTTCAACATATTTTTCTTCGCGAAAGAAAATTGAATTTGTATGTCTTTATTTTTTATCAAAATCTACGTTGGTCTTCATTTAGAAAGATACTCATCTGCCTTACCAGTATTCTGGTGCGCGTTCCGTGAGCTCGAGTTCCGTTTGGAAGCAGTAATTACGATTTCACAAATTTTTTTTTTCAGTCGAAAAGTTAGTTTTTTGTCCAAATTTCAACAACAAAAACAGAAATAATTTCAGAAACACCATGGATCGCTAGCTCGCTCGGAGACGCGTCTTTTGACAGGCTGCGCGTACGCCTAGCCAATGAAGAACTTCAAAAATATATTTTATTCGTTCAGACACTTGTAAAATTTTCAACATATTTTTCTTCGCGAAAGACAAATTGAATTTGTATGTCTTTATTTTTCATCAAAATCTAAGTTGGTCTTCATTTAGAAAGATACTCACCTGCCTTACCGGTATTCTGGTGCACGTTCCGTGAGCTCGAGTTCCGTTTGGTAGCACTAATTACGGTTTACTCATATTTTTTCAGTCGATAAGTTAGTTTTTTGTCAAAATTTCAACAACAAAAACAGAAATAATTTCAGAAACACCATGGATCGCTAGCTCGCTCGGAGACGCGTCTTTTGACAGGCTGCGCGTACGCCTAGCCAATGAAGAACTTCAAAAATATATTTTTTTCGTTCAGACACTTGTAAAATTTTCAACATATTTTTCTTCGCGAAAGACAAATTGAATTTGTATGTCTTTATTTTTCATCAAAATCTACGTTGGTCTTCATTTAGAAAGATACTCATCTGCCTTACCGGTATTCTGGTGCGCGTTCCGTGAGCTGGAGTTCCGTTTGGTAGCAGTAATTACGATTTCACTAATTTTTTTATTTCAGTCGAAAAGTTAGTTTTTTGTCCAAATTTCAACAACAAAAACAGAAATAATTTCAGAAACACCATGGATCGCTAGCTCGCTCGGAGGCGCGTCTTCTGATAGGCTGCGCGTACGCCTAGCCAATGAAGAACTTCAAAAACATATTTTTTTTGGTTCAGACACTTGTAAAATTTTCAACATATTTTTCTTCGCGAAAGAAAATTGAATTTGTATGTCTTATTTTTTATCAAAATCTACGTTGGTCTTCATTTAGAAAGATACTCACCTGCCTTACCGGTATTCTGGTGCGCGTTCCGTGAGCTGGAGTTCCGTTTGGTAGCAGTAATTACGATTTCACTAATTTTTTTATTTCAGTCGAAAAGTTAGTTTTTTGTCCAAATTTCAACAACAAAAACAGAAATAATTTCAGAAACACCATGGATCGCTAGCTCGCTCGGAGGCGCGTCTTCTGATAGGCTGCGCGTACGCCTAGCCAATGAAGAACTTCAAAAACATATTTTTTTTGGTTCAGACACTTGTAAAATTTTCAACATATTTTTCTTCGCGAAAGACAAATTCAATTTGTGTCTTTATTTTTCATCAAAATCTACGTTGGTCTTCATTAAGAAAGATACTCATCTGCCTTACCAGTATTCTGGTGCGCGTTCCGTGAGCTCGAGTTCCGTTTGGTAGCACTAATTACGGTTTACTCATTTTTTTTCAGTCGATAAGTTAGTTTTTTGTCAAAATTTCAACAACAAAAACAGAAATAATTTCAGAAACACCATGGATCGCTAGCTCGCTCGGAGACGCGTCTTTTGACAGGCTGCGCGTACGCCTAGCCAATGAAGAACTTCAAAAATATATTTTTTTCGTTCAGACACTTGTAAAATTTTCAACATATTTTTCTTCGCGAAAGACAAATTGAATTTGTATGTCTTTATTTTTCATCAAAATCTACGTTGGTCTTCATTTAGAAAGATACTCATCTGCCTTACCGGTATTCTGGTGCGCGTTCCGTGAGCTGGAGTTCCGTTTGGTAGCAGTAATTACGATTTCACTAATTTTTTTATTTCAGTCGAAAAGTTAGTTTTTTGTCCAAATTTCAACAACAAAAACAGAAATAATTTCAGAAACACCATGGATCGCTAGCTCGCTCGGAGGCGCGTCTTCTGATAGGCTGCGCGTACGCCTAGCCAATGAAGAACTTCAAAAACATATTTTTTTTGGTTCAGACACTTGTAAAATTTTCAACATATTTTTCTTCGCGAAAGAAAATTGAATTTGTATGTCTTATTTTTTATCAAAATCTACGTTGGTCTTCATTTAGAAAGATACTCACCTGCCTTACCGGTATTCTGGTGCGCGTTCCGTGAGCTGGAGTTCCGTTTGGTAGCAGTAATTACGATTTCACAAATTTTTTTTTTTCAGTCGAAAAGTTAATTTTTTGTCCAAATTTCAACAACAAAAACAGAAATAATTTCAGAAACACCATGGATCGCTAGCTCGCTCGGAGACGCGTCTTTTGACAGGCTGCGCGTACGCTTAGCCAATGAAGAACTTCAAAAATATATTTTTTTCGTTCAGACACTTGTAAAATTTTCAACATATTTTTCTTCGCGAAAGACAAATTCAATTTGTATGTCTTTATTTTTCATCAAAATCTACGTTGGTCTTCATTTAGAAAGATACTCATCTGCCTTACCAGTATTCTGGTGCGCGTTCCGTGAGCTCGAGTTCCGTTTGGTAGCAGTAATTACGATTTCACAAATTTTTTTTTTCAGTCGAAAAGTTAGTTTTTTTTCCAAATTTCAACAACAAAAACAGAAATAATTTCAGAAACACCATGGATCGCTAGCTCGCTCGGAGACGCGTCTTTTGACAGGCTGCGCGTACGCCTAGCCAATGAAGAACTTCAAAAATATATTTTTTTCGTTCAGACACTTGTAAAATTTTCAACATATTTTTCTTCGCGAAAGACAAATTGAATTTGTATGTCTTTATTTTTCATCAAAATCTACGTTGGTCTTCATTTAGAAAGATACTCACCTGCCTTACCGGTATTCTGGTGCGCGTTCCGTGAGCTGGAGTTCCGTTTGGTAGCAGTAATTACGATTTCACTAATTTTTTTTTTTCAGTCGAAAAGTTAGTTTTTTGTCCAAATTTCAACAACAAAAACAGAAATAATTTCAGAAACACCATGGATCGCTAGCTCGCTCGGAGACGCGTCTTTTGATAGGCTGCGCGTACGCCTAGCCATTGTAGAACTTCAAAAACATATTTTTTTTCGTTCAGACACTTGTAAAATTTTCAACATATTTTTCTTCGCGAAAGAAAATTGAATTTGTATGTCTTTATTTTTTATCAAAATCTACGTTGGTCTTCATTTAGAAAGATACTCATCTGCCTTACCAGTATTCTGGTGCGCGTTCCGTGAGCTCGAGTTCCGTTTGGAAGCAGTAATTACGATTTCACAAATTTTTTTTTTCAGTCGAAAAGTTAGTTTTTTGTCCAAATTTCAACAACAAAAACAGAAATAATTTCAGAAACACCATGGATCGCTAGCTCGCTCGGAGACGCGTCTTTTGACAGGCTGCGCGTACGCCTAGCCAATGAAGAACTTCAAAAATATATTTTATTCGTTCAGACACTTGTAAAATTTTCAACATATTTTTCTTCGCGAAAGACAAATTGAATTTGTATGTCTTTATTTTTCATCAAAATCTAAGTTGGTCTTCATTTAGAAAGATACTCACCTGCCTTACCGGTATTCTGGTGCACGTTCCGTGAGCTCGAGTTCCGTTTGGTAGCACTAATTACGGTTTACTCATATTTTTTCAGTCGATAAGTTAGTTTTTTGTCAAAATTTCAACAACAAAAACAGAAATAATTTCAGAAACACCATGGATCGCTAGCTCGCTCGGAGACGCGTCTTTTGACAGGCTGCGCGTACGCCTAGCCAATGAAGAACTTCAAAAATATATTTTTTTCGTTCAGACACTTGTAAAATTTTCAACATATTTTTCTTCGCGAAAGACAAATTGAATTTGTATGTCTTTATTTTTTATCAAAATCTACGTTGGTCTTCATTTAGAAAGATACTCATCTGCCTTACCAGTATTCTGGTGCGCGTTCCGTGAGCTCGAGTTCCGTTTGGAAGCAGTAATTACGATTTCACAAATTTTTTTTTTCAGTCGAAAAGTTAGTTTTTTGTCCAAATTTCAACAACAAAAACAGAAATAATTTCAGAAACACCATGGATCGCTAGCTCGCTCGGAGACGCGTCTTTTGACAGGCTGCGCGTACGCCTAGCCAATGAAGAACTTCAAAAATATATTTTATTCGTTCAGACACTTGTAAAATTTTCAACATATTTTTCTTCGCGAAAGACAAATTGAATTTGTATGTCTTTATTTTTCATCAAAATCTAAGTTGGTCTTCATTTAGAAAGATACTCACCTGCCTTACCGGTATTCTGGTGCACGTTCCGTGAGCTCGAGTTCCGTTTGGTAGCACTAATTACGGTTTACTCATATTTTTTCAGTCGATAAGTTAGTTTTTTGTCAAAATTTCAACAACAAAAACAGAAATAATTTCAGAAACACCATGGATCGCTAGCTCGCTCGGAGACGCGTCTTTTGACAGGCTGCGCGTACGCCTAGCCAATGAAGAACTTCAAAAATATATTTTTTTCGTTCAGACACTTGTAAAATTTTCAACATATTTTTCTTCGCGAAAGAAAATTGAATTTGTATGTCTTATTTTTTATCAAAATCTACGTTGGTCTTCATTTAGAAAGATACTCACCTGCCTTACCGGTATTCTGGTGCGCGTTCCGTGAGCTGGAGTTCCGTTTGGTAGCAGTAATTACGATTTCACAAATTTTTTTTTTTCAGTCGAAAAGTTAATTTTTTGTCCAAATTTCAACAACAAAAACAGAAATAATTTCAGAAACACCATGGATCGCTAGCTCGCTCGGAGACGCGTCTTTTGACAGGCTGCGCGTACGCTTAGCCAATGAAGAACTTCAAAAATATATTTTTTTCGTTCAGACACTTGTAAAATTTTCAACATATTTTTCTTCGCGAAAGACAAATTCAATTTGTATGTCTTTATTTTTCATCAAAATCTACGTTGGTCTTCATTTAGAAAGATACTCATCTGCCTTACCAGTATTCTGGTGCGCGTTCCGTGAGCTCGAGTTCCGTTTGGTAGCAGTAATTACGATTTCACAAATTTTTTTTTTCAGTCGAAAAGTTAGTTTTTTTTCCAAATTTCAACAACAAAAACAGAAATAATTTCAGAAACACCATGGATCGCTAGCTCGCTCGGAGACGCGTCTTTTGACAGGCTGCGCGTACGCCTAGCCAATGAAGAACTTCAAAAATATATTTTTTTCGTTCAGACACTTGTAAAATTTTCAACATATTTTTCTTCGCGAAAGACAAATTGAATTTGTATGTCTTTATTTTTCATCAAAATCTACGTTGGTCTTCATTTAGAAAGATACTCACCTGCCTTACCGGTATTCTGGTGCGCGTTCCGTGAGCTGGAGTTCCGTTTGGTAGCAGTAATTACGATTTCACTAATTTTTTTTTTTCAGTCGAAAAGTTAGTTTTTTGTCCAAATTTCAACAACAAAAACAGAAATAATTTCAGAAACACCATGGATCGCTAGCTCGCTCGGAGACGCGTCTTTTGATAGGCTGCGCGTACGCCTAGCCATTGTAGAACTTCAAAAACATATTTTTTTTCGTTCAGACACTTGTAAAATTTTCAACATATTTTTCTTCGCGAAAGAAAATTGAATTTGTATGTCTTTATTTTTTATCAAAATCTACGTTGGTCTTCATTTAGAAAGATACTCATCTGCCTTACCAGTATTCTGGTGCGCGTTCCGTGAGCTCGAGTTCCGTTTGGAAGCAGTAATTACGATTTCACAAATTTTTTTTTTCAGTCGAAAAGTTAGTTTTTTGTCCAAATTTCAACAACAAAAACAGAAATAATTTCAGAAACACCATGGATCGCTAGCTCGCTCGGAGACGCGTCTTTTGACAGGCTGCGCGTACGCCTAGCCAATGAAGAACTTCAAAAATATATTTTATTCGTTCAGACACTTGTAAAATTTTCAACATATTTTTCTTCGCGAAAGACAAATTGAATTTGTATGTCTTTATTTTTCATCAAAATCTAAGTTGGTCTTCATTTAGAAAGATACTCACCTGCCTTACCGGTATTCTGGTGCACGTTCCGTGAGCTCGAGTTCCGTTTGGTAGCACTAATTACGGTTTACTCATATTTTTTCAGTCGATAAGTTAGTTTTTTGTCAAAATTTCAACAACAAAAACAGAAATAATTTCAGAAACACCATGGATCGCTAGCTCGCTCGGAGACGCGTCTTTTGACAGGCTGCGCGTACGCCTAGCCAATGAAGAACTTCAAAAATATATTTTTTTCGTTCAGACACTTGTAAAATTTTCAACATATTTTTCTTCGCGAAAGACAAATTGAATTTGTATGTCTTTATTTTTTATCAAAATCTACGTTGGTCTTCATTTAGAAAGATACTCATCTGCCTTACCAGTATTCTGGTGCGCGTTCCGTGAGCTCGAGTTCCGTTTGGAAGCAGTAATTACGATTTCACAAATTTTTTTTTTCAGTCGAAAAGTTAGTTTTTTGTCCAAATTTCAACAACAAAAACAGAAATAATTTCAGAAACACCATGGATCGCTAGCTCGCTCGGAGACGCGTCTTTTGACAGGCTGCGCGTACGCCTAGCCAATGAAGAACTTCAAAAATATATTTTATTCGTTCAGACACTTGTAAAATTTTCAACATATTTTTCTTCGCGAAAGACAAATTGAATTTGTATGTCTTTATTTTTCATCAAAATCTAAGTTGGTCTTCATTTAGAAAGATACTCACCTGCCTTACCGGTATTCTGGTGCACGTTCCGTGAGCTCGAGTTCCGTTTGGTAGCACTAATTACGGTTTACTCATATTTTTTCAGTCGATAAGTTAGTTTTTTGTCAAAATTTCAACAACAAAAACAGAAATAATTTCAGAAACACCATGGATCGCTAGCTCGCTCGGAGACGCGTCTTTTGACAGGCTGCGCGTACGCCTAGCCAATGAAGAACTTCAAAAATATATTTTTTTCGTTCAGACACTTGTAAAATTTTCAACATATTTTTCTTCGCGAAAGACAAATTGAATTTGTATGTCTTTATTTTTCATCAAAATCTACGTTGGTCTTCATTTAGAAAGATACTCATCTGCCTTACCGGTATTCTGGTGCGCGTTCCGTGAGCTGGAGTTCCGTTTGGTAGCAGTAATTACGATTTCACTAATTTTTTTATTTCAGTCGAAAAGTTAGTTTTTTGTCCAAATTTCAACAACAAAAACAGAAATAATTTCAGAAACACCATGGATCGCTAGCTCGCTCGGAGGCGCGTCTTCTGATAGGCTGCGCGTACGCCTAGCCAATGAAGAACTTCAAAAACATATTTTTTTTGGTTCAGACACTTGTAAAATTTTCAACATATTTTTCTTCGCGAAAGAAAATTGAATTTGTATGTCTTATTTTTTATCAAAATCTACGTTGGTCTTCATTTAGAAAGATACTCACCTGCCTTACCGGTATTCTGGTGCGCGTTCCGTGAGCTGGAGTTCCGTTTGGTAGCAGTAATTACGATTTCACAAATTTTTTTTTTTCAGTCGAAAAGTTAATTTTTTGTCCAAATTTCAACAACAAAAACAGAAATAATTTCAGAAACACCATGGATCGCTAGCTCGCTCGGAGACGCGTCTTTTGACAGGCTGCGCGTACGCTTAGCCAATGAAGAACTTCAAAAATATATTTTTTTCGTTCAGACACTTGTAAAATTTTCAACATATTTTTCTTCGCGAAAGACAAATTCAATTTGTATGTCTTTATTTTTCATCAAAATCTACGTTGGTCTTCATTTAGAAAGATACTCATCTGCCTTACCAGTATTCTGGTGCGCGTTCCGTGAGCTCGAGTTCCGTTTGGTAGCAGTAATTACGATTTCACAAATTTTTTTTTTCAGTCGAAAAGTTAGTTTTTTTTCCAAATTTCAACAACAAAAACAGAAATAATTTCAGAAACACCATGGATCGCTAGCTCGCTCGGAGACGCGTCTTTTGACAGGCTGCGCGTACGCCTAGCCAATGAAGAACTTCAAAAATATATTTTTTTCGTTCAGACACTTGTAAAATTTTCAACATATTTTTCTTCGCGAAAGACAAATTGAATTTGTATGTCTTTATTTTTCATCAAAATCTACGTTGGTCTTCATTTAGAAAGATACTCACCTGCCTTACCGGTATTCTGGTGCGCGTTCCGTGAGCTGGAGTTCCGTTTGGTAGCAGTAATTACGATTTCACTAATTTTTTTTTTTCAGTCGAAAAGTTAGTTTTTTGTCCAAATTTCAACAACAAAAACAGAAATAATTTCAGAAACACCATGGATCGCTAGCTCGCTCGGAGACGCGTCTTTTGATAGGCTGCGCGTACGCCTAGCCATTGTAGAACTTCAAAAACATATTTTTTTTCGTTCAGACACTTGTAAAATTTTCAACATATTTTTCTTCGCGAAAGAAAATTGAATTTGTATGTCTTTATTTTTTATCAAAATCTACGTTGGTCTTCATTTAGAAAGATACTCATCTGCCTTACCAGTATTCTGGTGCGCGTTCCGTGAGCTCGAGTTCCGTTTGGAAGCAGTAATTACGATTTCACAAATTTTTTTTTTCAGTCGAAAAGTTAGTTTTTTGTCCAAATTTCAACAACAAAAACAGAAATAATTTCAGAAACACCATGGATCGCTAGCTCGCTCGGAGACGCGTCTTTTGACAGGCTGCGCGTACGCCTAGCCAATGAAGAACTTCAAAAATATATTTTATTCGTTCAGACACTTGTAAAATTTTCAACATATTTTTCTTCGCGAAAGACAAATTGAATTTGTATGTCTTTATTTTTCATCAAAATCTAAGTTGGTCTTCATTTAGAAAGATACTCACCTGCCTTACCGGTATTCTGGTGCACGTTCCGTGAGCTCGAGTTCCGTTTGGTAGCACTAATTACGGTTTACTCATATTTTTTCAGTCGATAAGTTAGTTTTTTGTCAAAATTTCAACAACAAAAACAGAAATAATTTCAGAAACACCATGGATCGCTAGCTCGCTCGGAGACGCGTCTTTTGACAGGCTGCGCGTACGCCTAGCCAATGAAGAACTTCAAAAATATATTTTTTTCGTTCAGACACTTGTAAAATTTTCAACATATTTTTCTTCGCGAAAGACAAATTGAATTTGTATGTCTTTATTTTTCATCAAAATCTACGTTGGTCTTCATTTAGAAAGATACTCACCTGCCTTACCGGTATTCTGGTGCGCGTTCCGTGAGCTGGAGTTCCGTTTGGTAGCAGTAATTACGATTTCACTAATTTTTTTTTTTCAGTCGAAAAGTTAGTTTTTTGTCCAAATTTCAACAACAAAAACAGAAATAATTTCAGAAACACCATGGATCGCTAGCTCGCTCGGAGACGCGTCTTTTGATAGGCTGCGCGTACGCCTAGCCATTGTAGAACTTCAAAAACATATTTTTTTTCGTTCAGACACTTGTAAAATTTTCAACATATTTTTCTTCGCGAAAGAAAATTGAATTTGTATGTCTTTATTTTTCATCAAAATCTACGTTGGTCTTCATTTAGAAAGATACTCATCTGCCTTACCAGTATTCTGGTGCGCGTTCCGTGAGCTCGAGTTCCGTTTGGAAGCAGTAATTACGATTTCACAAATTTTTTTTTTCAGTCGAAAAGTTAGTTTTTTTTCCAAATTTCAACAACAAAAACAGAAATAATTTCAGAAACACCATGGATCGCTAGCTCGCTCGGAGACGCGTCTTTTGACAGGCTGCGCGTACGCCTAGCCAATGAAGAACTTCAAAAATATATTTTTTTCGTTCAGACACTTGTAAAATTTTCAACATATTTTTCTTCGCGAAAGACAAATTCAATTTGTATGTCTTTATTTTTCATCAAAATCTACGTTGGTCTTCATTTAGAAAGATACTCATCTGCCTTACCGGTATTCTGGTGCGCGTTCCGTGAGCTGGAGTTCCGTTTGGTAGCAGTAATTACGATTTCACTAATTTTTTTTTTTCAGTCGAAAAGTTAGTTTTTTGTCCAAATTTCAACAACAAAAACAGAAATAATTTCAGAAACACCATGGATCGCTAGCTCGCTCGGAGACGCGTCTTTTGATAGGCTGCGCGTACGCCTAGCCATTGTAGAACTTCAAAAACATATTTTTTTTCGTTCAGACACTTGTAAAATTTTCAACATATTTTTCTTCGCGAAAGAAAATTGAATTTGTATGTCTTTATTTTTCATCAAAATCTACGTTGGTCTTCATTTAGAAAGATACTCATCTGCCTTACCAGTATTCTGGTGCGCGTTCCGTGAGCTCGAGTTCCGTTTGGAAGCAGTAATTACGATTTCACAAATTTTTTTTTTCAGTCGAAAAGTTAGTTTTTTGTCCAAATTTCAACAACAAAAACAGAAATAATTTCAGAAACACCATGGATCGCTAGCTCGCTCGGAGACGCGTCTTTTGACAGGCTGCGCGTACGCCTAGCCAATGAAGAACTTCAAAAATATATTTTATTCGTTCAGACACTTGTAAAATTTTCAACATATTTTTCTTCGCGAAAGACAAATTGAATTTGTATGTCTTTATTTTTCATCAAAATCTACGTTGGTCTTCATTTAGAAAGATACTCACCTGCCTTACCGGTATTCTGGTGCGCGTTCCGTGAGCTCGAGTTCCGTTTGGTAGCACTAATTACGGTTTACTCATTTTTTTTCAGTCGATAAGTTAGTTTTTTGTCAAAATTTCAACAACAAAAACAGAAATAATTTCAGAAACACCATGGATCGCTAGCTCGCTCGGAGACGCGTCTTTTGACAGGCTGCGCGTACGCCTAGCCAATGAAGAACTTCAAAAATATATTTTTTTTGTTCAGACACTTGTAAAATTTTCAACATATTTTTCTTCGCGAAAGACAAATTGAATTTGTATGTCTTTATTTTTCATCAAAATCTACGTTGGTCTTCATTTAGAAAGATACTCACCTGCCTTACCGGTATTCTGGTGCGCGTTCCGTGAGCTGGAGTTCCGTTTGGTAGCAGTAATTACGATTTCACTAATTTTTTTTTTTCAGTCGAAAAGTTAGTTTTTTGTCCAAATTTCAACAACAAAAACAGAAATAATTTCAGAAACACCATGGATCGCTAGCTCGCTCGGAGACGCGTCTTTTGATAGGCTGCGCGTACGCCTAGCCATTGTAGAACTTCAAAAACATATTTTTTTTCGTTCAGACACTTGTAAAATTTTCAACATATTTTTCTTCGCGAAAGACAAATTCAATTTGTATGTCTTTATTTTTCATCAAAATCTACGTTGGTCTTCATTTAGAAAGATACTCACCTGCCTTACCGGTATTCTGGTGCGCGTTCCGTGAGCTCGAGTTCCGTTTGGTAGCAGTAATTACGATTTCACTCATATTTTGATCCAGTACAATAGTTAGTTTTTTGTCCAAATTTCAACAACAAAAACAGGAATAATTTCAGAAACACCATGGATCGCTAGCTCGCTCGGACACGCGTCTTTTGACAGGCTGCGCGTACGCCTAGCCATTGTAGAACTTCAAAAACAATTTTTTTTCGTTCAGACACTTGTAAAATTTTCAACAATTTTTTCTTCGCGAAAGAAAATTGAATTTGTATGTCTTTATTTTTGATCAAAATCTACGTTGGTCTTCATTTAGAAAGATACTCACCTGCCTTACCGGTATTCTGGTGCGCGTTCCGTGAGCTGGAGTTCCGTTTGGTAGCAGTAATTACGATTTCACAATTTTTTTTTTTCAGTCGAAAAGTTAATTTTTTGTCCAAATTTCAACAACAAAAACAGTAATAATTTCAGAAACACCATGGATCGCTAGCTCGCTCGGAGACGCGTCTTTTGACAGGCTGCGCGTACGCCTAGCCAATGAAGAACTTCAAAAATATATTTTTTTCGTTCAGACACGCGTAAAATTTTCAACATATTTTTCTTCGCGAAAGACAAATTCAATTTGTGTCTTTATTTTTCATCAAAATCTACGTTGGTCTTCATTAAGAAAGATACTCATCTGCCTTACCAGTATTCTGGTGCGCGTTCCGTGAGCTCGAGTTCCGTTTGGTAGCACTAATTACGGTTTACTCATTTTTTTTCAGTCGATAAGTTAGTTTTTTGTCAAAATTTCAACAACAAAAACAGAAATAATTTCAGAAACACCATGGATCGCTAGCTCGCTCGGAGACGCGTCTTTTGACAGGCTGCGCGTACGCCTAGCCAATGAAGAACTTCAAAAATATATTTTTTTCGTTCAGACACTTGTAAAATTTTCAACATATTTTTCTTCGCGAAAGACAAATTGAATTTGTATGTCTTTATTTTTCATCAAAATCTACGTTGGTCTTCATTTAGAAAGATACTCATCTGCCTTACCGGTATTCTGGTGCGCGTTCCGTGAGCTGGAGTTCCGTTTGGTAGCAGTAATTACGATTTCACTAATTTTTTTATTTCAGTCGAAAAGTTAGTTTTTTGTCCAAATTTCAACAACAAAAACAGAAATAATTTCAGAAACACCATGGATCGCTAGCTCGCTCGGAGGCGCGTCTTCTGATAGGCTGCGCGTACGCCTAGCCAATGAAGAACTTCAAAAACATATTTTTTTTGGTTCAGACACTTGTAAAATTTTCAACATATTTTTCTTCGCGAAAGAAAATTGAATTTGTATGTCTTATTTTTTATCAAAATCTACGTTGGTCTTCATTTAGAAAGATACTCACCTGCCTTACCGGTATTCTGGTGCGCGTTCCGTGAGCTGGAGTTCCGTTTGGTAGCAGTAATTACGATTTCACAAATTTTTTTTTTTCAGTCGAAAAGTTAATTTTTTGTCCAAATTTCAACAACAAAAACAGAAATAATTTCAGAAACACCATGGATCGCTAGCTCGCTCGGAGACGCGTCTTTTGACAGGCTGCGCGTACGCCTAGCCAATGAAGAACTTCAAAAATATTTTTTTTTCGTTCAGACACTTGTAAAATTTTCAACAATTTTTTCTTCGCGAAAGAAAATTTAATTTGTATGTCTTTATTTTTGATCAAAATCTACGTTGGTCTTCATTTAGAAAGATACTCACCTGCCTTACCGGTATTCTGGTGCGCGTTCCGTGAGCTCGAGTTCCGTTTGGTAGCAGTAATTACGATTTCACTCATATTTTGATCCAGTACAATAGTTAGTTTTTTGTCCAAATTTCAACAACAAAAACAGGAATAATTTCAGAAACACCATGGATCGCTAGCTCGCTCGGAGACGCGTCTTTTGACAGGCTGCGCGTACGCTTAGCCAATGAAGAACTTCAAAAATATATTTTTTTCGTTCAGACACTTGTAAAATTTTCAACATATTTTTCTTCGCGAAAGACAAATTCAATTTGTATGTCTTTATTTTTCATCAAAATCTACGTTGGTCTTCATTTAGAAAGATACTCATCTGCCTTACCAGTATTCTGGTGCGCGTTCCGTGAGCTCGAGTTCCGTTTGGTAGCAGTAATTACGATTTCACAAATTTTTTTTTTCAGTCGAAAAGTTAGTTTTTTTTCCAAATTTCAACAACAAAAACAGAAATAATTTCAGAAACACCATGGATCGCTAGCTCGCTCGGAGACGCGTCTTTTGACAGGCTGCGCGTACGCCTAGCCAATGAAGAACTTCAAAAATATATTTTTTTCGTTCAGACACTTGTAAAATTTTCAACATATTTTTCTTCGCGAAAGACAAATTGAATTTGTATGTCTTTATTTTTCATCAAAATCTACGTTGGTCTT
This sequence comes from Dasypolia templi, assembly GCA_963555695.1. Lineage (NCBI taxonomy): Eukaryota > Metazoa > Arthropoda > Insecta > Lepidoptera > Noctuidae > Dasypolia > Dasypolia templi. Next base: position 573,429 of record OY743137.1, on the reverse strand, counting down.
CATTTAGAAAGATACTCACCTGCCTTACCGGTATTCTGGTGCGCGTTCCGTGAGCTGGAGTTCCGTTTGGTAGCAGTAATTACGATTTCACTAATTTTTTTTTTCAGTCGAAAAGTTAGTTTTTTGTCCAAATTTCAACAACAAAAACAGAAATAATTTCAGAAACACCATGGATCGCTAGCTCGCTCGGAGACGCGTCTTTTGATAGGCTGCGCGTACGCCTAGCCATTGTAGAACTTCAAAAACATATTTTTTTTCGTTCAGACACTTGTAAAATTTTCAACATATTTTTCTTCGCGAAAGAAAATTGAATTTGTATGTCTTTATTTTTCATCAAAATCTACGTTGGTCTTCATTTAGAAAGATACTCATCTGCCTTACCAGTATTCTGGTGCGCGTTCCGTGAGCTCGAGTTCCGTTTGGAAGCAGTAATTACGATTTCACAAATTTTTTTTTTCAGTCGAAAAGTTAGTTTTTTGTCCAAATTTCAACAACAAAAACAGAAATAATTTCAGAAACACCATGGATCGCTAGCTCGCTCGGAGACGCGTCTTTTGACAGGCTGCGCGTACGCCTAGCCAATGAAGAACTTCAAAAATATATTTTATTCGTTCAGACACTTGTAAAATTTTCAACATATTTTTCTTCGCGAAAGACAAATTGAATTTGTATGTCTTTATTTTTCATCAAAATCTAAGTTGGTCTTCATTTAGAAAGATACTCACCTGCCTTACCGGTATTCTGGTGCACGTTCCGTGAGCTCGAGTTCCGTTTGGTAGCACTAATTACGGTTTACTCATTTTTTTTCAGTCGATAAGTTAGTTTTTTGTCAAAATTTCAACAACAAAAACAGAAATAATTTCAGAAACACCATGGATCGCTAGCTCGCTCGGAGACGCGTCTTTTGACAGGCTGCGCGTACGCCTAGCCAATGAAGAACTTCAAAAATATATTTTTTTTGTTCAGACACTTGTAAAATTTTCAACATATTTTTCTTCGCGAAAGACAAATTGAATTTGTATGTCTTTATTTTTCATCAAAATCTACGTTGGTCTTCATTTAGAAAGATACTCACCTGCCTTACCGGTATTCTGGTGCGCGTTCCGTGAGCTGGAGTTCCGTTTGGTAGCAGTAATTACGATTTCACTAATTTTTTTTTTTCAGTCGAAAAGTTAGTTTTTTGTCCAAATTTCAACAACAAAAACAGGAATAATTTCAGAAACACCATGGATCGCTAGCTCGCTCGGAGACGCGTCTTTTGACAGGCTGCGCGTACGCTTAGCCAATGAAGAACTTCAAAAATATATTTTTTTCGTTCAGACACTTGTAAAATTTTCAACATATTTTTCTTCGCGAAAGACAAATTCAATTTGTATGTCTTTATTTTTCATCAAAATCTACGTTGGTCTTCATTTAGAAAGATACTCATCTGCCTTACCAGTATTCTGGTGCGCGTTCCGTGAGCTCGAGTTCCGTTTGGTAGCAGTAATTACGATTTCACAAATTTTTTTTTTCAGTCGAAAAGTTAGTTTTTTTTCCAAATTTCAACAACAAAAACAGAAATAATTTCAGAAACACCATGGATCGCTAGCTCGCTCGGAGACGCGTCTTTTGACAGGCTGCGCGTACGCCTAGCCAATGAAGAACTTCAAAAATATATTTTTTTTGTTCAGACACTTGTAAAATTTTCAACATATTTTTCTTCGCGAAAGACAAATTGAATTTGTATGTCTTTATTTTTCATCAAAATCTACGTTGGTCTTCATTTAGAAAGATACTCACCTGCCTTACCGGTATTCTGGTGCGCGTTCCGTGAGCTGGAGTTCCGTTTGGTAGCAGTAATTACGATTTCACTAATTTTTTTTTTTCAGTCGAAAAGTTAGTTTTTTGTCCAAATTTCAACAACAAAAACAGTAATAATTTCAGAAACACCATGGATCGCTAGCTCGCTCGGAGACGCGTCTTTTGACAGGCTGCGCGTACGCCTAGCCAATGAAGAACTTCAAAAATATATTTTTTTCGTTCAGACACTTGTAAAATTTTCAACATATTTTTCTTCGCGAAAGACAAATTCAATTTGTGTCTTTATTTTTCATCAAAATCTACGTTGGTCTTCATTAAGAAAGATACTCATCTGCCTTACCAGTATTCTGGTGCGCGTTCCGTGAGCTCGAGTTCCGTTTGGTAGCACTAATTACGGTTTACTCATTTTTTTTCAGTCGATAAGTTAGTTTTTTGTCAAAATTTCAACAACAAAAACAGAAATAATTTCAGAAACACCATGGATCGCTAGCTCGCTCGGAGACGCGTCTTTTGACAGGCTGCGCGTACGCCTAGCCAATGAAGAACTTCAAAAATATATTTTTTTCGTTCAGACACTTGTAAAATTTTCAACATATTTTTCTTCGCGAAAGACAAATTCAATTTGTATGTCTTTATTTTTCATCAAAATCTACGTTGGTCTTCATTTAGAAAGATACTCATCTGCCTTACCGGTATTCTGGTGCGCGTTCCGTGAGCTGGAGTTCCGTTTGGTAGCAGTAATTACGATTTCACTAATTTTTTTATTTCAGTCGAAAAGTTAGTTTTTTGTCCAAATTTCAACAACAAAAACAGAAATAATTTCAGAAACACCATGGATCGCTAGCTCGCTCGGAGGCGCGTCTTCTGATAGGCTGCGCGTACGCCTAGCCAATGAAGAACTTCAAAAACATATTTTTTTTGGTTCAGACACTTGTAAAATTTTCAACATATTTTTCTTCGCGAAAGAAAATTGAATTTGTATGTCTTATTTTTTATCAAAATCTACGTTGGTCTTCATTTAGAAAGATACTCACCTGCCTTACCGGTATTCTGGTGCGCGTTCCGTGAGCTGGAGTTCCGTTTGGTAGCAGTAATTACGATTTCACAAATTTTTTTTTTTCAGTCGAAAAGTTAATTTTTTGTCCAAATTTCAACAACAAAAACAGAAATAATTTCAGAAACACCATGGATCGCTAGCTCGCTCGGAGACGCGTCTTTTGACAGGCTGCGCGTACGCCTAGCCAATGAAGAACTTCAAAAATATTTTTTTTTCGTTCAGACACTTGTAAAATTTTCAACAATTTTTTCTTCGCGAAAGAAAATTTAATTTGTATGTCTTTATTTTTGATCAAAATCTACGTTGGTCTTCATTTAGAAAGATACTCACCTGCCTTACCGGTATTCTGGTGCGCGTTCCGTGAGCTCGAGTTCCGTTTGGTAGCAGTAATTACGATTTCACTCATATTTTGATCCAGTACAATAGTTAGTTTTTTGTCCAAATTTCAACAACAAAAACAGGAATAATTTCAGAAACACCATGGATCGCTAGCTCGCTCGGAGACGCGTCTTTTGACAGGCTGCGCGTACGCTTAGCCAATGAAGAACTTCAAAAAAATATTTTTTTCGTTCAGACACTTGTAAAATTTTCAACATATTTTTCTTCGCGAAAGACAAATTCAATTTGTATGTCTTTATTTTTCATCAAAATCTACGTTGGTCTTCATTTAGAAAGATACTCATCTGCCTTACCAGTATTCTGGTGCGCGTTCCGTGAGCTCGAGTTCCGTTTGGTAGCAGTAATTACGATTTCACAAATTTTTTTTTTCAGTCGAAAAGTTAGTTTTTTTTCCAAATTTCAACAACAAAAACAGAAATAATTTCAGAAACACCATGGATCGCTAGCTCGCTCGGAGACGCGTCTTTTGACAGGCTGCGCGTACGCCTAGCCAATGAAGAACTTCAAAAATATATTTTTTTCGTTCAGACACTTGTAAAATTTTCAACATATTTTTCTTCGCGAAAGACAAATTGAATTTGTATGTCTTTATTTTTCATCAAAATCTACGTTGGTCTTCATTTAGAAAGATACTCACCTGCCTTACCGGTATTCTGGTGCGCGTTCCGTGAGCTGGAGTTCCGTTTGGTAGCAGTAATTACGATTTCACTAATTTTTTTTTTTCAGTCGAAAAGTTAGTTTTTTGTCCAAATTTCAACAACAAAAACAGAAATAATTTCAGAAACACCATGGATCGCTAGCTCGCTCGGAGACGCGTCTTTTGATAGGCTGCGCGTACGCCTAGCCATTGTAGAACTTCAAAAACATATTTTTTTTCGTTCAGACACTTGTAAAATTTTCAACATATTTTTCTTCGCGAAAGAAAATTGAATTTGTATGTCTTTATTTTTCATCAAAATCTACGTTGGTCTTCATTTAGAAAGATACTCATCTGCCTTACCAGTATTCTGGTGCGCGTTCCGTGAGCTCGAGTTCCGTTTGGAAGCAGTAATTACGATTTCACAAATTTTTTTTTTCAGTCGAAAAGTTAGTTTTTTGTCCAAATTTCAACAACAAAAACAGAAATAATTTCAGAAACACCATGGATCGCTAGCTCGCTCGGAGACGCGTCTTTTGACAGGCTGCGCGTACGCCTAGCCAATGAAGAACTTCAAAAATATATTTTATTCGTTCAGACACTTGTAAAATTTTCAACATATTTTTCTTCGCGAAAGACAAATTGAATTTGTATGTCTTTATTTTTCATCAAAATCTAAGTTGGTCTTCATTTAGAAAGATACTCACCTGCCTTACCGGTATTCTGGTGCGCGTTCCGTGAGCTCGAGTTCCGTTTGGTAGCACTAATTACGGTTTACTCATTTTTTTTCAGTCGATAAGTTAGTTTTTTGTCAAAATTTCAACAACAAAAACAGAAATAATTTCAGAAACACCATGGATCGCTAGCTCGCTCGGAGACGCGTCTTTTGACAGGCTGCGCGTACGCCTAGCCAATGAAGAACTTCAAAAATATATTTTTTTTGTTCAGACACGTAAAATTTTCAACATATTTTTCTTCGCGAAAGACAAATTGAATTTGTATGTCTTTATTTTTCATCAAAATCTACGTTGGTCTTCATTTAGAAAGATACTCACCTGCCTTACCGGTATTCTGGTGCGCGTTCCGTGAGCTGGAGTTCCGTTTGGTAGCAGTAATTACGATTTCACTAATTTTTTTTTTTCAGTCGAAAAGTTAGTTTTTTGTCCAAATTTCAACAACAAAAACAGAAATAATTTCAGAAACACCATGGATCGCTAGCTCGCTCGGAGACGCGTCTTTTGATAGGCTGCGCGTACGCCTAGCCATTGTAGAACTTCAAAAACATATTTTTTTTCGTTCAGACACTTGTAAAATTTTCAACATATTTTTCTTCGCGAAAGAAAATTGAATTTGTATGTCTTTATTTTTTATCAAAATCTACGTTGGTCTTCATTTAGAAAGATACTCACCTGCCTTACCGGTATTCTGGTGCGCGTTCCGTGAGCTCGAGTTCCGTTTGGTAGCAGTAATTACGATTTCACTCATATTTTGATCCAGTACAATAGTTAGTTTTTTGTCCAAATTTCAACAACAAAAACAGGAATAATTTCAGAAACACCATGGATCGCTAGCTCGCTCGGACACGCGTCTTTTGACAGGCTGCGCGTACGCCTAGCCATTGTAGAACTTCAAAAACAATTTTTTTTCGTTCAGACACTTGTAAAATTTTCAACAATTTTTTCTTCGCGAAAGAAAATTGAATTTGTATGTCTTTATTTTTGATCAAAATCTACGTTGGTCTTCATTTAGAAAGATACTCACCTGCCTTACCGGTATTCTGGTGCGCGTTCCGTGAGCTGGAGTTCCGTTTGGTAGCAGTAATTACGATTTCACTAATTTTTTTATTTCAGTCGAAAAGTTAGTTTTTTGTCCAAATTTCAACAACAAAAACAGAAATAATTTCAGAAACACCATGGATCGCTAGCTCGCTCGGAGGCGCGTCTTCTGATAGGCTGCGCGTACGCCTAGCCAATGAAGAACTTCAAAAACATATTTTTTTTGGTTCAGACACTTGTAAAATTTTCAACATATTTTTCTTCGCGAAAGAAAATTGAATTTGTATGTCTTATTTTTTATCAAAATCTACGTTGGTCTTCATTTAGAAAGATACTCACCTGCCTTACCGGTATTCTGGTGCGCGTTCCGTGAGCTGGAGTTCCGTTTGGTAGCAGTAATTACGATTTCACAAATTTTTTTTTTTCAGTCGAAAAGTTAATTTTTTGTCCAAATTTCAACAACAAAAACAGAAATAATTTCAGAAACACCATGGATCGCTAGCTCGCTCGGAGACGCGTCTTTTGACAGGCTGCGCGTACGCCTAGCCAATGAAGAACTTCAAAAATATTTTTTTTTCGTTCAGACACTTGTAAAATTTTCAACAATTTTTTCTTCGCGAAAGAAAATTTAATTTGTATGTCTTTATTTTTGATCAAAATCTACGTTGGTCTTCATTTAGAAAGATACTCACCTGCCTTACCGGTATTCTGGTGCGCGTTCCGTGAGCTCGAGTTCCGTTTGGTAGCAGTAATTACGATTTCACTCATATTTTGATCCAGTACAATAGTTAGTTTTTTGTCCAAATTTCAACAACAAAAACAGGAATAATTTCAGAAACACCATGGATCGCTAGCTCGCTCGGAGACGCGTCTTTTGACAGGCTGCGCGTACGCCTAGCCAATGAAGAACTTCAAAAATATATTTTTTTTGTTCAGACACGTAAAATTTTCAACATATTTTTCTTCGCGAAAGACAAATTGAATTTGTATGTCTTTATTTTTCATCAAAATCTACGTTGGTCTTCATTTAGAAAGATACTCACCTGCCTTACCGGTATTCTGGTGCGCGTTCCGTGAGCTGGAGTTCCGTTTGGTAGCAGTAATTACGATTTCACTAATTTTTTTTTTTCAGTCGAAAAGTTAGTTTTTTGTCCAAATTTCAACAACAAAAACAGAAATAATTTCAGAAACACCATGGATCGCTAGCTCGCTCGGAGACGCGTCTTTTGATAGGCTGCGCGTACGCCTAGCCATTGTAGAACTTCAAAAACATATTTTTTTTCGTTCAGACACTTGTAAAATTTTCAACATATTTTTCTTCGCGAAAGAAAATTGAATTTGTATGTCTTTATTTTTTATCAAAATCTACGTTGGTCTTCATTTAGAAAGATACTCACCTGCCTTACCGGTATTCTGGTGCGCGTTCCGTGAGCTCGAGTTCCGTTTGGTAGCAGTAATTACGATTTCACTCATATTTTGATCCAGTACAATAGTTAGTTTTTTGTCCAAATTTCAACAACAAAAACAGGAATAATTTCAGAAACACCATGGATCGCTAGCTCGCTCGGACACGCGTCTTTTGACAGGCTGCGCGTACGCCTAGCCATTGTAGAACTTCAAAAACAATTTTTTTTCGTTCAGACACTTGTAAAATTTTCAACAATTTTTTCTTCGCGAAAGAAAATTGAATTTGTATGTCTTTATTTTTGATCAAAATCTACGTTGGTCTTCATTTAGAAAGATACTCACCTGCCTTACCGGTATTCTGGTGCGCGTTCCGTGAGCTGGAGTTCCGTTTGGTAGCAGTAATTACGATTTCACTAATTTTTTTATTTCAGTCGAAAAGTTAGTTTTTTGTCCAAATTTCAACAACAAAAACAGAAATAATTTCAGAAACACCATGGATCGCTAGCTCGCTCGGAGGCGCGTCTTCTGATAGGCTGCGCGTACGCCTAGCCAATGAAGAACTTCAAAAACATATTTTTTTTGGTTCAGACACTTGTAAAATTTTCAACATATTTTTCTTCGCGAAAGAAAATTGAATTTGTATGTCTTATTTTTTATCAAAATCTACGTTGGTCTTCATTTAGAAAGATACTCACCTGCCTTACCGGTATTCTGGTGCGCGTTCCGTGAGCTGGAGTTCCGTTTGGTAGCAGTAATTACGATTTCACTCATATTTTGATCCAGTACAATAGTTAGTTTTTTGTCCAAATTTCAACAACAAAAACAGGAATAATTTCAGAAACACCATGGATCGCTAGCTCGCTCGGACACGCGTCTTTTGACAGGCTGCGCGTACGCCTAGCCATTGTAGAACTTCAAAAACAATTTTTTTTCGTTCAGACACTTGTAAAATTTTCAACAATTTTTTCTTCGCGAAAGAAAATTGAATTTGTATGTCTTTATTTTTGATCAAAATCTACGTTGGTCTTCATTTAGAAAGATACTCACCTGCCTTACCGGTATTCTGGTGCGCGTTCCGTGAGCTGGAGTTCCGTTTGGTAGCAGTAATTACGATTTCACAATTTTTTTTTTTCAGTCGAAAAGTTAATTTTTTGTCCAAATTTCAACAACAAAAACAGTAATAATTTCAGAAACACCATGGATCGCTAGCTCGCTCGGAGACGCGTCTTTTGACAGGCTGCGCGTACGCCTAGCCAATGAAGAACTTCAAAAATATATTTTTTTCGTTCAGACACTTGTAAAATTTTCAACATATTTTTCTTCGCGAAAGACAAATTCAATTTGTGTCTTTATTTTTCATCAAAATCTACGTTGGTCTTCATTAAGAAAGATACTCATCTGCCTTACCAGTATTCTGGTGCGCGTTCCGTGAGCTCGAGTTCCGTTTGGTAGCAGTAATTACGATTTCACAAATTTTTTTTTTCAGTCGAAAAGTTAGTTTTTTGTCCAAATTTCAACAACAAAAACAGAAATAATTTCAGAAACACCATGGATCGCTAGCTCGCTCGGAGACGCGTCTTTTGACAGGCTGCGCGTACGCCTAGCCAATGAAGAACTTCAAAAATATATTTTTTTCGTTCAGACACTTGTAAAATTTTCAACATATTTTTCTTCGCGAAAGACAAATTGAATTTGTATGTCTTTATTTTTCATCAAAATCTAAGTTGGTCTTCATTTAGAAAGATACTCACCTACCTTACCAGTATTCTGGTGCGCGTTCCGTGAGCTCGAGTTCCGTTTGGTAGCACTAATTACGGTTTACTCATTTTTTTTCAGTCGATAAGTTAGTTTTTTGCCAAAATTTCAACAACAAAAACAGAAATAATTTCAGAAACACCATGGATCGCTAGCTCGCTCGGAGACGCGTCTTTTGACAGGCTGCGCGTACGCCTAGCCAATGAAGAACTTCAAAAATATTTTTTTTTCGTTCAGACACTTGTAAAATTTTCAACAATTTTTTCTTCGCGAAAGAAAATTTAATTTGTATGTCTTTATTTTTGATCAAAATCTACGTTGGTCTTCATTTAGAAAGATACTCACCTGCCTTACCGGTATTCTGGTGCGCGTTCCGTGAGCTCGAGTTCCGTTTGGTAGCAGTAATTACGATTTCACTCATATTTTGATCCAGTACAATAGTTAGTTTTTTTTCCAAATTTCAACAACAAAAACAGGAATAATTTCAGAAACACCATGGATCGCTAGCTCGCTCGGAGACGCGTCTTTTGACAGGCTGCGCGTACGCTTAGCCAATGAAGAACTTCAAAAATATATTTTTTTCGTTCAGACACTTGTAAAATTTTCAACATATTTTTCTTCGCGAAAGACAAATTCAATTTGTATGTCTTTATTTTTCATCAAAATCTACGTTGGTCTTCATTTAGAAAGATACTCATCTGCCTTACCAGTATTCTGGTGCGCGTTCCGTGAGCTCGAGTTCCGTTTGGTAGCAGTAATTACGATTTCACAAATTTTTTTTTTCAGTCGAAAAGTTAGTTTTTTTTCCAAATTTCAACAACAAAAACAGAAATAATTTCAGAAACACCATGGATCGCTAGCTCGCTCGGAGACGCGTCTTTTGACAGGCTGCGCGTACGCCTAGCCAATGAAGAACTTCAAAAATATATTTTTTTCGTTCAGACACTTGTAAAATTTTCAACATATTTTTCTTCGCGAAAGACAAATTGAATTTGTATGTCTTTATTTTTCATCAAAATCTACGTTGGTCTTCATTTAGAAAGATACTCACCTGCCTTACCGGTATTCTGGTGCGCGTTCCGTGAGCTGGAGTTCCGTTTGGTAGCAGTAATTACGATTTCACTAATTTTTTTTTTTCAGTCGAAAAGTTAGTTTTTTGTCCAAATTTCAACAACAAAAACAGAAATAATTTCAGAAACACCATGGATCGCTAGCTCGCTCGGAGACGCGTCTTTTGATAGGCTGCGCGTACGCCTAGCCATTGTAGAACTTCAAAAACATATTTTTTTTCGTTCAGACACTTGTAAAATTTTCAACATATTTTTCTTCGCGAAAGAAAATTGAATTTGTATGTCTTTATTTTTCATCAAAATCTAAGTTGGTCTTCATTTAGAAAGATACTCACCTGCCTTACCGGTATTCTGGTGCGCGTTCCGTGAGCTCGAGTTCCGTTTGGTAGCACTAATTACGGTTTACTCATTTTTTTTCAGTCGATAAGTTAGTTTTTTGTCAAAATTTCAACAACAAAAACAGAAATAATTTCAGAAACACCATGGATCGCTAGCTCGCTCGGAGACGCGTCTTTTGACAGGCTGCGCGTACGCCTAGCCAATGAAGAACTTCAAAAATATATTTTTTTTGTTCAGACACGTAAAATTTTCAACATATTTTTCTTCGCGAAAGACAAATTGAATTTGTATGTCTTTATTTTTCATCAAAATCTACGTTGGTCTTCATTTAGAAAGATACTCACCTGCCTTACCGGTATTCTGGTGCGCGTTCCGTGAGCTGGAGTTCCGTTTGGTAGCAGTAATTACGATTTCACTAATTTTTTTTTTTCAGTCGAAAAGTTAGTTTTTTGTCCAAATTTCAACAACAAAAACAGAAATAATTTCAGAAACACCATGGATCGCTAGCTCGCTCGGAGACGCGTCTTTTGATAGGCTGCGCGTACGCCTAGCCATTGTAGAACTTCAAAAACATATTTTTTTTCGTTCAGACACTTGTAAAATTTTCAACATATTTTTCTTCGCGAAAGAAAATTGAATTTGTATGTCTTTATTTTTTATCAAAATCTACGTTGGTCTTCATTTAGAAAGATACTCACCTGCCTTACCGGTATTCTGGTGCGCGTTCCGTGAGCTCGAGTTCCGTTTGGTAGCAGTAATTACGATTTCACTCATATTTTGATCCAGTACAATAGTTAGTTTTTTGTCCAAATTTCAACAACAAAAACAGGAATAATTTCAGAAACACCATGGATCGCTAGCTCGCTCGGACACGCGTCTTTTGACAGGCTGCGCGTACGCCTAGCCATTGTAGAACTTCAAAAACAATTTTTTTTCGTTCAGACACTTGTAAAATTTTCAACAATTTTTTCTTCGCGAAAGAAAATTGAATTTGTATGTCTTTATTTTTGATCAAAATCTACGTTGGTCTTCATTTAGAAAGATACTCACCTGCCTTACCGGTATTCTGGTGCGCGTTCCGTGAGCTGGAGTTCCGTTTGGTAGCAGTAATTACGATTTCACAATTTTTTTTTTTCAGTCGAAAAGTTAATTTTTTGTCCAAATTTCAACAACAAAAACAGTAATAATTTCAGAAACACCATGGATCGCTAGCTCGCTCGGAGACGCGTCTTTTGACAGGCTGCGCGTACGCCTAGCCAATGAAGAACTTCAAAAATATATTTTTTTCGTTCAGACACTTGTAAAATTTTCAACATATTTTTCTTCGCGAAAGACAAATTGAATTTGTATGTCTTTATTTTTCATCAAAATCTAAGTTGGTCTTCATTTAGAAAGATACTCACCTACCTTACCAGTATTCTGGTGCGCGTTCCGTGAGCTCGAGTTCCGTTTGGTAGCACTAATTACGGTTTACTCATTTTTTTTCAGTCGATAAGTTAGTTTTTTGCCAAAATTTCAACAACAAAAACAGAAATAATTTCAGAAACACCATGGATCGCTAGCTCGCTCGGAGACGCGTCTTTTGACAGGCTGCGCGTACGCCTAGCCAATGAAGAACTTCAAAAATATATTTTTTTCGTTCAGACACTTGTAAAATTTTCAACATATTTTTCTTCGCGAAAGAAAATTGAATTTGTATGTCTTTATTTTTTATCAAAATCTACGTTGGTCTTCATTTAGAAAGATACTCACCTGCCTTACCGGTATTCTGGTGCGCGTTCCGTGAGCTCGAGTTCCGTTTGGTAGCAGTAATTACGATTTCACTCATATTTTGATCCAGTACAATAGTTAGTTTTTTGTCCAAATTTCAACAACAAAAACAGGAATAATTTCAGAAACACCATGGATCGCTAGCTCGCTCGGACACGCGTCTTTTGACAGGCTGCGCGTACGCCTAGCCATTGTAGAACTTCAAAAACAATTTTTTTTCGTTCAGACACTTGTAAAATTTTCAACAATTTTTTCTTCGCGAAAGAAAATTGAATTTGTATGTCTTTATTTTTGATCAAAATCTACGTTGGTCTTCATTTAGAAAGATACTCACCTGCCTTACCGGTATTCTGGTGCGCGTTCCGTGAGCTGGAGTTCCGTTTGGTAGCAGTAATTACGATTTCACAATTTTTTTTTTTCAGTCGAAAAGTTAATTTTTTGTCCAAATTTCAACAACAAAAACAGTAATAATTTCAGAAACACCATGGATCGCTAGCTCGCTCGGAGACGCGTCTTTTGACAGGCTGCGCGTACGCCTAGCCAATGAAGAACTTCAAAAATATATTTTTTTCGTTCAGACACTTGTAAAATTTTCAACATATTTTTCTTCGCGAAAGACAAATTCAATTTGTGTCTTTATTTTTCATCAAAATCTACGTTGGTCTTCATTAAGAAAGATACTCATCTGCCTTACCAGTATTCTGGTGCGCGTTCCGTGAGCTCGAGTTCCGTTTGGTAGCAGTAATTACGATTTCACAAATTTTTTTTTTCAGTCGAAAAGTTAGTTTTTTGTCCAAATTTCAACAACAAAAACAGAAATAATTTCAGAAACACCATGGATCGCTAGCTCGCTCGGAGACGCGTCTTTTGACAGGCTGCGCGTACGCCTAGCCAATGAAGAACTTCAAAAATATATTTTTTTCGTTCAGACACTTGTAAAATTTTCAACATATTTTTCTTCGCGAAAGACAAATTGAATTTGTATGTCTTTATTTTTCATCAAAATCTAAGTTGGTCTTCATTTAGAAAGATACTCACCTACCTTACCAGTATTCTGGTGCGCGTTCCGTGAGGTCGAGTTCCGTTTGGTAGCACTAATTACGGTTTACTCATTTTTTTTCAGTCGATAAGTTAGTTTTTTGCCAAAATTTCAACAACAAAAACAGAAATAATTTCAGAAACACCATGGATCGCTAGCTCGCTCGGAGACGCGTCTTTTGACAGGCTGCGCGTACGCCTAGCCAATGAAGAACTTCAAAAATATATTTTTTTCGTTCAGACACTTGTAAAATTTTCAACATATTTTTCTTCGCGAAAGACAAATTCAATTTGTATGTCTTTATTTTTCATCAAAATCTACGTTGGTCTTCATTTAGAAAGATACTCATCTGCCTTACCAGTATTCTGGTGCGCGTTCCGTGAGCTCGAGTTCCGTTTGGAAGCAGTAATTACGATTTCACAAATTTTTTTTTTCAGTCGAAAAGTTAGTTTTTTGTCCAAATTTCAACAACAAAAACAGAAATAATTTCAGAAACACCATGGATCGCTAGCTCGCTCGGAGACGCGTCTTTTGACAGGCTGCGCGTACGCCTAGCCAATGAAGAACTTCAAAAATATATTTTATTCGTTCAGACACTTGTAAAATTTTCAACATATTTTTCTTCGCGAAAGACAAATTGAATTTGTATGTCTTTATTTTTCATCAAAATCTAAGTTGGTCTTCATTTAGAAAGATACTCACCTGCCTTACCGGTATTCTGGTGCGCGTTCCGTGAGCTCGAGTTCCGTTTGGTAGCACTAATTACGGTTTACTCATTTTTTTTCAGTCGATAAGTTAGTTTTTTGTCAAAATTTCAACAACAAAAACAGAAATAATTTCAGAAACACCATGGATCGCTAGCTCGCTCGGAGACGCGTCTTTTGACAGGCTGCGCGTACGCCTAGCCAATGAAGAACTTCAAAAATATATTTTTTTTGTTCAGACACGTAAAATTTTCAACATATTTTTCTTCGCGAAAGACAAATTGAATTTGTATGTCTTTATTTTTCATCAAAATCTACGTTGGTCTTCATTTAGAAAGATACTCACCTGCCTTACCGGTATTCTGGTGCGCGTTCCGTGAGCTGGAGTTCCGTTTGGTAGCAGTAATTACGATTTCACTAATTTTTTTTTTTCAGTCGAAAAGTTAGTTTTTTGTCCAAATTTCAACAACAAAAACAGAAATAATTTCAGAAACACCATGGATCGCTAGCTCGCTCGGAGACGCGTCTTTTGATAGGCTGCGCGTACGCCTAGCCATTGTAGAACTTCAAAAACATATTTTTTTTCGTTCAGACACTTGTAAAATTTTCAACATATTTTTCTTCGCGAAAGAAAATTGAATTTGTATGTCTTTATTTTTGATCAAAATCTACGTTGGTCTTCATTTAGAAAGATACTCACCTGCCTTACCGGTATTCTGGTGCGCGTTCCGTGAGCTGGAGTTCCGTTTGGTAGCAGTAATTACGATTTCACAATTTTTTTTTTTCAGTCGAAAAGTTAATTTTTTGTCCAAATTTCAACAACAAAAACAGTAATAATTTCAGAAACACCATGGATCGCTAGCTCGCTCGGAGACGCGTCTTTTGACAGGCTGCGCGTACGCCTAGCCAATGAAGAACTTCAAAAATATATTTTTTTCGTTCAGACACTTGTAAAATTTTCAACATATTTTTCTTCGCGAAAGAAAATTGAATTTGTATGTCTTTATTTTTTATCAAAATCTACGTTGGTCTTCATTTAGAAAGATACTCACCTGCCTTACCGGTATTCTGGTGCGCGTTCCGTGAGCTCGAGTTCCGTTTGGTAGCAGTAATTACGATTTCACTCATATTTTGATCCAGTACAATAGTTAGTTTTTTGTCCAAATTTCAACAACAAAAACAGGAATAATTTCAGAAACACCATGGATCGCTAGCTCGCTCGGACACGCGTCTTTTGACAGGCTGCGCGTACGCCTAGCCATTGTAGAACTTCAAAAACAATTTTTTTTCGTTCAGACACTTGTAAAATTTTCAACAATTTTTTCTTCGCGAAAGAAAATTGAATTTGTATGTCTTTATTTTTGATCAAAATCTACGTTGGTCTTCATTTAGAAAGATACTCACCTGCCTTACCGGTATTCTGGTGCGCGTTCCGTGAGCTGGAGTTCCGTTTGGTAGCAGTAATTACGATTTCACAATTTTTTTTTTTCAGTCGAAAAGTTAATTTTTTGTCCAAATTTCAACAACAAAAACAGTAATAATTTCAGAAACACCATGGATCGCTAGCTCGCTCGGAGACGCGTCTTTTGACAGGCTGCGCGTACGCCTAGCCAATGAAGAACTTCAAAAATATATTTTTTTTGTTCAGACACGTAAAATTTTCAACATATTTTTCTTCGCGAAAGACAAATTGAATTTGTATGTCTTTATTTTTCATCAAAATCTACGTTGGTCTTCATTTAGAAAGATACTCACCTGCCTTACCGGTATTCTGGTGCGCGTTCCGTGAGCTGGAGTTCCGTTTGGTAGCAGTAATTACGATTTCACTAATTTTTTTTTTTCAGTCGAAAAGTTAGTTTTTTGTCCAAATTTCAACAACAAAAACAGAAATAATTTCAGAAACACCATGGATCGCTAGCTCGCTCGGAGACGCGTCTTTTGATAGGCTGCGCGTACGCCTAGCCATTGTAGAACTTCAAAAACATATTTTTTTTCGTTCAGACACTTGTAAAATTTTCAACATATTTTTCTTCGCGAAAGAAAATTGAATTTGTATGTCTTTATTTTTTATCAAAATCTACGTTGGTCTTCATTTAGAAAGATACTCACCTGCCTTACCGGTATTCTGGTGCGCGTTCCGTGAGCTCGAGTTCCGTTTGGTAGCAGTAATTACGATTTCACTCATATTTTGATCCAGTACAATAGTTAGTTTTTTGTCCAAATTTCAACAACAAAAACAGGAATAATTTCAGAAACACCATGGATCGCTAGCTCGCTCGGACACGCGTCTTTTGACAGGCTGCGCGTACGCCTAGCCATTGTAGAACTTCAAAAACAATTTTTTTTCGTTCAGACACTTGTAAAATTTTCAACAATTTTTTCTTCGCGAAAGAAAATTGAATTTGTATGTCTTTATTTTTGATCAAAATCTACGTTGGTCTTCATTTAGAAAGATACTCACCTGCCTTACCGGTATTCTGGTGCGCGTTCCGTGAGCTGGAGTTCCGTTTGGTAGCAGTAATTACGATTTCACAATTTTTTTTTTTCAGTCGAAAAGTTAATTTTTTGTCCAAATTTCAACAACAAAAACAGTAATAATTTCAGAAACACCATGGATCGCTAGCTCGCTCGGAGACGCGTCTTTTGACAGGCTGCGCGTACGCCTAGCCAATGAAGAACTTCAAAAATATATTTTTTTCGTTCAGACACTTGTAAAATTTTCAACATATTTTTCTTCGCGAAAGAAAATTGAATTTGTATGTCTTTATTTTTTATCAAAATCTACGTTGGTCTTCATTTAGAAAGATACTCACCTGCCTTACCGGTATTCTGGTGCGCGTTCCGTGAGCTCGAGTTCCGTTTGGTAGCAGTAATTACGATTTCACTCATATTTTGATCCAGTACAATAGTTAGTTTTTTGTCCAAATTTCAACAACAAAAACAGGAATAATTTCAGAAACACCATGGATCGCTAGCTCGCTCGGACACGCGTCTTTTGACAGGCTGCGCGTACGCCTAGCCATTGTAGAACTTCAAAAACAATTTTTTTTCGTTCAGACACTTGTAAAATTTTCAACAATTTTTTCTTCGCGAAAGAAAATTGAATTTGTATGTCTTTATTTTTGATCAAAATCTACGTTGGTCTTCATTTAGAAAGATACTCACCTGCCTTACCGGTATTCTGGTGCGCGTTCCGTGAGCTGGAGTTCCGTTTGGTAGCAGTAATTACGATTTCACAATTTTTTTTTTTCAGTCGAAAAGTTAATTTTTTGTCCAAATTTCAACAACAAAAACAGTAATAATTTCAGAAACACCATGGATCGCTAGCTCGCTCGGAGACGCGTCTTTTGACAGGCTGCGCGTACGCCTAGCCAATGAAGAACTTCAAAAATATATTTTTTTCGTTCAGACACTTGTAAAATTTTCAACATATTTTTCTTCGCGAAAGACAAATTCAATTTGTGTCTTTATTTTTCATCAAAATCTACGTTGGTCTTCATTAAGTAAGATACTCATCTGCCTTACCAGTATTCTGGTGCGCGTTCCGTGAGCTCGAGTTCCGTTTGGTAGCAGTAATTACGATTTCACAAATTTTTTTTTTCAGTCGAAAAGTTAGTTTTTTGTCCAAATTTCAACAACAAAAACAGAAATAATTTCAGAAACACCATGGATCGCTAGCTCGCTCGGAGACGCGTCTTTTGACAGGCTGCGCGTACGCCTAGCCAATGAAGAACTTCAAAAATATATTTTTTTCGTTCAGACACTTGTAAAATTTTCAACATATTTTTCTTCGCGAAAGACAAATTGAATTTGTATGTCTTTATTTTTCATCAAAATCTAAGTTGGTCTTCATTTAGAAAGATACTCACCTACCTTACCAGTATTCTGGTGCGCGTTCCGTGAGCTCGAGTTCCGTTTGGTAGCACTAATTACGGTTTACTCATTTTTTTTCAGTCGATAAGTTAGTTTTTTGCCAAAATTTCAACAACAAAAACAGAAATAATTTCAGAAACACCATGGATCGCTAGCTCGCTCGGAGACGCGTCTTTTGACAGGCTGCGCGTACGCCTAGCCAATGAAGAACTTCAAAAATATATTTTTTTCGTTCAGACACTTGTAAAATTTTCAACATATTTTTCTTCGCGAAAGACAAATTCAATTTGTATGTCTTTATTTTTCATCAAAATCTACGTTGGTCTTCATTTAGAAAGATACTCATCTGCCTTACCAGTATTCTGGTGCGCGTTCCGTGAGCTCGAGTTCCGTTTGGTAGCAGTAATTACGATTTCACAATTTTTTTTTTTCAGTCGAAAAGTTAGTTTTTTTTCCAAATTTCAACAACAAAAACAGAAATAATTTCAGAAACACCATGGATCGCTAGCTCGCTCGGAGACGCGTCTTTTGACAGGCTGCGCGTACGCCTAGCCAATGAAGAACTTCAAAAATATATTTTTTTCGTTCAGACACTTGTAAAATTTTCAACATATTTTTCTTCGCGAAAGACAAATTGAATTTGTATGTCTTTATTTTTCATCAAAATCTAAGTTGGTCTTCATTTAGAAAGATACTCACCTGCCTTACCAGTATTCTGGTGCGCGTTCCGTGAGCTCGAGTTCCGTTTGGTAGCACTAATTACGGTTTACTCATTTTTTTTCAGTCGATAAGTTAGTTTTTTGTCAAAATTTCAACAACAAAAACAGAAATAATTTCAGAAACACCATGGATCGCTAGCTCGCTCGGAGACGCGTCTTTTGACAGGCTGCGCGTACGCCTAGCCAATGAAGAACTTCAAAAATATTTTTTTTTCGTTCAGACACTTGTAAAATTTTCAACAATTTTTTCTTCGCGAAAGAAAATTTAATTTGTATGTCTTTATTTTTGATCAAAATCTACGTTGGTCTTCATTTAGAAAGATACTCACCTGCCTTACCGGTATTCTGGTGCGCGTTCCGTGAGCTGGAGTTCCGTTTGGTAGCAGTAATTACGATTTCACTAATTTTTTTATTTCAGTCGAAAAGTTAGTTTTTTGTCCAAATTTCAACAACAAAAACAGAAATAATTTCAGAAACACCATGGATCGCTAGCTCGCTCGGAGGCGCGTCTTTTGACAGGCTGCGCGTACGCCTAGCCAATGAAGAACTTCAAAAATATTTTTTTTTCGTTCAGACACTTGTAAAATTTTCAACATATTTTTCTTCGCGAAAGACAAATTGAATTTGTATGTCTTTATTTTTCATCAAAATCTAAGTTGGTCTTCATTTAGAAAGATACTCACCTGCCTTACCAGTATTCTGGTGCGCGTTCCGTGAGCTCGAGTTCCGTTTGGTAGCACTAGTTACGGTTTACTCATTTTTTTTCAGTCGATAAGTTAGTTTTTTGTCAAAATTTCAACAACAAAAACAGAAATAATTTCAGAAACACCATGGATCGCTAGCTCGCTCGGAGACGCGTCTTTTGACAGGCTGCGCGTACGCCTAGCCAATGAAGAACTTCAAAAATATTTTTTTTTCGTTCAGACACTTGTAAAATTTTCAACAATTTTTTCTTCGCGAAAGAAAATTTAATTTGTATGTCTTTATTTTTGATCAAAATCTACGTTGGTCTTCATTTAGAAAGATACTCACCTGCCTTACCGGTATTCTGGTGCGCGTTCCGTGAGCTGGAGTTCCGTTTGGTAGCAGTAATTACGATTTCACTAATTTTTTTATTTCAGTCGAAAAGTTAGTTTTTTGTCCAAATTTCAACAACAAAAACAGAAATAATTTCAGAAACACCATGGATCGCTAGCTCGCTCGGAGGCGCGTCTTCTGATAGGCTGCGCGTACGCCTAGCCAATGAAGAACTTCAAAAACATATTTTTTTTGGTTCAGACACTTGTAAAATTTTCAACATATTTTTCTTCGCGAAAGAAAATTGAATTTGTATGTCTTATTTTTTATCAAAATCTACGTTGGTCTTCATTTAGAAAGATACTCACCTGCCTTACCGGTATTCTGGTGCGCGTTCCGTGAGCTGGAGTTCCGTTTGGTAGCAGTAATTACGATTTCACAAATTTTTTTTTTTCAGTCGAAAAGTTAATTTTTTGTCCAAATTTCAACAACAAAAACAGAAATAATTTCAGAAACACCATGGATCGCTAGCTCGCTCGGAGACGCGTCTTTTGACAGGCTGCGCGTACGCCTAGCCAATGAAGAACTTCAAAAATATTTTTTTTTCGTTCAGACACTTGTAAAATTTTCAACAATTGTTTCTTCGCCAAAGAAAATTTAATTTGTATGTCTTTATTTTTGATCAAAATCTACGTTGGTCTTCATTTAGAAAGATACTCACCTGCCTTACCGGTATTCTGGTGCGCGTTCCGTGAGCTCGAGTTCCGTTTGGTAGCAGTAATTACGATTTCACTCATATTTTGATCCAGTACAATAGTTAGTTTTTTGTCCAAATTTCAACAACAAAAACAGGAATAATTTCAGAAACACCATGGATCGCTAGCTCGCTCGGACACGCGTCTTTTGACAGGCTGCGCGTACGCCTAGCCATTGTAGAACTTCAAAAACAATTTTTTTTCGTTCAGACACTTGTAAAATTTTCAACAATTTTTTCTTCGCGAAAGAAAATTGAATTTGTATGTCTTTATTTTTGATCAAAATCTACGTTGGTCTTCATTTAGAAAGATACTCACCTGCCTTACCGGTATTCTGGTGCGCGTTCCGTGAGCTGGAGTTCCGTTTGGTAGCAGTAATTACGATTTCACAATTTTTTTTTTTCAGTCGAAAAGTTAATTTTTTGTCCAAATTTCAACAACAAAAACAGTAATAATTTCAGAAACACCATGGATCGCTAGCTCGCTCGGAGACGCGTCTTTTGACAGGCTGCGCGTACGCCTAGCCAATGAAGAACTTCAAAAATATATTTTTTTTGTTCAGACACGTAAAATTTTCAACATATTTTTCTTCGCGAAAGACAAATTGAATTTGTATGTCTTTATTTTTCATCAAAATCTACGTTGGTCTTCATTTAGAAAGATACTCACCTGCCTTACCGGTATTCTGGTGCGCGTTCCGTGAGCTGGAGTTCCGTTTGGTAGCAGTAATTACGATTTCACTAATTTTTTTTTTTCAGTCGAAAAGTTAGTTTTTTGTCCAAATTTCAACAACAAAAACAGAAATAATTTCAGAAACACCATGGATCGCTAGCTCGCTCGGAGACGCGTCTTTTGATAGGCTGCGCGTACGCCTAGCCATTGTAGAACTTCAAAAACATATTTTTTTTCGTTCAGACACTTGTAAAATTTTCAACATATTTTTCTTCGCGAAAGAAAATTGAATTTGTATGTCTTTATTTTTTATCAAAATCTACGTTGGTCTTCATTTAGAAAGATACTCACCTGCCTTACCGGTATTCTGGTGCGCGTTCCGTGAGCTCGAGTTCCGTTTGGTAGCAGTAATTACGATTTCACTCATATTTTGATCCAGTACAATAGTTAGTTTTTTGTCCAAATTTCAACAACAAAAACAGGAATAATTTCAGAAACACCATGGATCGCTAGCTCGCTCGGACACGCGTCTTTTGACAGGCTGCGCGTACGCCTAGCCATTGTAGAACTTCAAAAACAATTTTTTTTCGTTCAGACACTTGTAAAATTTTCAACAATTTTTTCTTCGCGAAAGAAAATTGAATTTGTATGTCTTTATTTTTGATCAAAATCTACGTTGGTCTTCATTTAGAAAGATACTCACCTGCCTTACCGGTATTCTGGTGCGCGTTCCGTGAGCTGGAGTTCCGTTTGGTAGCAGTAATTACGATTTCACAATTTTTTTTTTTCAGTCGAAAAGTTAATTTTTTGTCCAAATTTCAACAACAAAAACAGTAATAATTTCAGAAACACCATGGATCGCTAGCTCGCTCGGAGACGCGTCTTTTGACAGGCTGCGCGTACGCCTAGCCAATGAAGAACTTCAAAAATATATTTTTTTCGTTCAGACACTTGTAAAATTTTCAACATATTTTTCTTCGCGAAAGAAAATTGAATTTGTATGTCTTTATTTTTTATCAAAATCTACGTTGGTCTTCATTTAGAAAGATACTCACCTGCCTTACCGGTATTCTGGTGCGCGTTCCGTGAGCTCGAGTTCCGTTTGGTAGCAGTAATTACGATTTCACTCATATTTTGATCCAGTACAATAGTTAGTTTTTTGTCCAAATTTCAACAACAAAAACAGGAATAATTTCAGAAACACCATGGATCGCTAGCTCGCTCGGACACGCGTCTTTTGACAGGCTGCGCGTACGCCTAGCCATTGTAGAACTTCAAAAACAATTTTTTTTCGTTCAGACACTTGTAAAATTTTCAACAATTTTTTCTTCGCGAAAGAAAATTGAATTTGTATGTCTTTATTTTTGATCAAAATCTACGTTGGTCTTCATTTAGAAAGATACTCACCTGCCTTACCGGTATTCTGGTGCGCGTTCCGTGAGCTGGAGTTCCGTTTGGTAGCAGTAATTACGATTTCACAATTTTTTTTTTTCAGTCGAAAAGTTAATTTTTTGTCCAAATTTCAACAACAAAAACAGTAATAATTTCAGAAACACCATGGATCGCTAGCTCGCTCGGAGACGCGTCTTTTGACAGGCTGCGCGTACGCCTAGCCAATGAAGAACTTCAAAAATATATTTTTTTCGTTCAGACACTTGTAAAATTTTCAACATATTTTTCTTCGCGAAAGACAAATTCAATTTGTGTCTTTATTTTTCATCAAAATCTACGTTGGTCTTCATTAAGAAAGATACTCATCTGCCTTACCAGTATTCTGGTGCGCGTTCCGTGAGCTCGAGTTCCGTTTGGTAGCAGTAATTACGATTTCACAAATTTTTTTTTTCAGTCGAAAAGTTAGTTTTTTGTCCAAATTTCAACAACAAAAACAGAAATAATTTCAGAAACACCATGGATCGCTAGCTCGCTCGGAGACGCGTCTTTTGACAGGCTGCGCGTACGCCTAGCCAATGAAGAACTTCAAAAATATATTTTTTTCGTTCAGACACTTGTAAAATTTTCAACATATTTTTCTTCGCGAAAGACAAATTGAATTTGTATGTCTTTATTTTTCATCAAAATCTAAGTTGGTCTTCATTTAGAAAGATACTCACCTACCTTACCAGTATTCTGGTGCGCGTTCCGTGAGCTCGAGTTCCGTTTGGTAGCACTAATTACGGTTTACTCATTTTTTTTCAGTCGATAAGTTAGTTTTTTGCCAAAATTTCAACAACAAAAACAGAAATAATTTCAGAAACACCATGGATCGCTAGCTCGCTCGGAGACGCGTCTTTTGACAGGCTGCGCGTACGCCTAGCCAATGAAGAACTTCAAAAATATATTTTTTTCGTTCAGACACTTGTAAAATTTTCAACATATTTTTCTTCGCGAAAGACAAATTCAATTTGTATGTCTTTATTTTTCATCAAAATCTACGTTGGTCTTCATTTAGAAAGATACTCATCTGCCTTACCAGTATTCTGGTGCGCGTTCCGTGAGCTCGAGTTCCGTTTGGTAGCAGTAATTACGATTTCACAATTTTTTTTTTTCAGTCGAAAAGTTAGTTTTTTTTCCAAATTTCAACAACAAAAACAGAAATAATTTCAGAAACACCATGGATCGCTAGCTCGCTCGGAGACGCGTCTTTTGACAGGCTGCGCGTACGCCTAGCCAATGAAGAACTTCAAAAATATATTTTTTTCGTTCAGACACTTGTAAAATTTTCAACATATTTTTCTTCGCGAAAGACAAATTGAATTTGTATGTCTTTATTTTTCATCAAAATCTAAGTTGGTCTTCATTTAGAAAGATACTCACCTGCCTTACCAGTATTCTGGTGCGCGTTCCGTGAGCTCGAGTTCCGTTTGGTAGCACTAATTACGGTTTACTCATTTTTTTTCAGTCGATAAGTTAGTTTTTTGTCAAAATTTCAACAACAAAAACAGAAATAATTTCAGAAACACCATGGATCGCTAGCTCGCTCGGAGACGCGTCTTTTGACAGGCTGCGCGTACGCCTAGCCAATGAAGAACTTCAAAAATATTTTTTTTTCGTTCAGACACTTGTAAAATTTTCAACAATTTTTTCTTCGCGAAAGAAAATTTAATTTGTATGTCTTTATTTTTGATCAAAATCTACGTTGGTCTTCATTTAGAAAGATACTCACCTGCCTTACCGGTATTCTGGTGCGCGTTCCGTGAGCTGGAGTTCCGTTTGGTAGCAGTAATTACGATTTCACTAATTTTTTTATTTCAGTCGAAAAGTTAGTTTTTTGTCCAAATTTCAACAACAAAAACAGAAATAATTTCAGAAACACCATGGATCGCTAGCTCGCTCGGAGGCGCGTCTTTTGACAGGCTGCGCGTACGCCTAGCCAATGAAGAACTTCAAAAATATATTTTTTTCGTTCAGACACTTGTAAAATTTTCAACATATTTTTCTTCGCGAAAGACAAATTGAATTTGTATGTCTTTATTTTTCATCAAAATCTAAGTTGGTCTTCATTTAGAAAGATACTCACCTGCCTTACCAGTATTCTGGTGCGCGTTCCGTGAGCTCGAGTTCCGTTTGGTAGCACTAGTTACGGTTTACTCATTTTTTTTCAGTCGATAAGTTAGTTTTTTGTCAAAATTTCAACAACAAAAACAGAAATAATTTCAGAAACACTATGGATCGCTAGCTCGCTCGGAGACGCGTCTTTTGACAGGCTGCGCGTACGCCTAGCCAATGAAGAACTTCAAAAATATTTTTTTTTCGTTCAGACACTTGTAAAATTTTCAACAATTTTTTCTTCGCGAAAGAAAATTTAATTTGTATGTCTTTATTTTTGATCAAAATCTACGTTGGTCTTCATTTAGAAAGATACTCACCTGCCTTACCGGTATTCTGGTGCGCGTTCCGTGAGCTGGAGTTCCGTTTGGTAGCAGTAATTACGATTTCACTAATTTTTTTATTTCAGTCGAAAAGTTAGTTTTTTGTCCAAATTTCAACAACAAAAACAGAAATAATTTCAGAAACACCATGGATCGCTAGCTCGCTCGGAGGCGCGTCTTCTGATAGGCTGCGCGTACGCCTAGCCAATGAAGAACTTCAAAAACATATTTTTTTTGGTTCAGACACTTGTAAAATTTTCAACATATTTTTCTTCGCGAAAGAAAATTGAATTTGTATGTCTTATTTTTTATCAAAATCTACGTTGGTCTTCATTTAGAAAGATACTCACCTGCCTTACCGGTATTCTGGTGCGCGTTCCGTGAGCTGGAGTTCCGTTTGGTAGCAGTAATTACGATTTCACAAATTTTTTTTTTTCAGTCGAAAAGTTAATTTTTTGTCCAAATTTCAACAACAAAAACAGAAATAATTTCAGAAACACCATGGATCGCTAGCTCGCTCGGAGACGCGTCTTTTGACAGGCTGCGCGTACGCCTAGCCAATGAAGAACTTCAAAAATATTTTTTTTTCGTTCAGACACTTGTAAAATTTTCAACAATTGTTTCTTCGCCAAAGAAAATTTAATTTGTATGTCTTTATTTTTGATCAAAATCTACGTTGGTCTTCATTTAGAAAGATACTCACCTGCCTTACCGGTATTCTGGTGCGCGTTCCGTGAGCTCGAGTTCCGTTTGGTAGCAGTAATTACGATTTCACTCATATTTTGATCCAGTACAATAGTTAGTTTTTTGTCCAAATTTCAACAACAAAAACAGGAATAATTTCAGAAACACCATGGATCGCTAGCTCGCTCGGAGACGCGTCTTTTGACAGGCTGCGCGTACGCTTAGCCAATGAAGAACTTCAAAAATATATTTTTTTCGTTCAGACACTTGTAAAATTTTCAACATATTTTTCTTCGCGAAAGACAAATTCAATTTGTATGTCTTTATTTTTCATCAAAATCTACGTTGGTCTTCATTTAGAAAGATACTCATCTGCCTTACCAGTATTCTGGTGCGCGTTCCGTGAGCTCGAGTTCCGTTTGGTAGCAGTAATTACGATTTCACAAATTTTTTTTTTCAGTCGAAAAGTTAGTTTTTTTTCCAAATTTCAACAACAAAAACAGAAATAATTTCAGAAACACCATGGATCGCTAGCTCGCTCGGAGACGCGTCTTTTGACAGGCTGCGCGTACGCCTAGCCAATGAAGAACTTCAAAAATATATTTTTTTCGTTCAGACACTTGTAAAATTTTCAATATATTTTTCTTCGCGAAAGACAAATTGAATTTGTATGTCTTTATTTTTCATCAAAATCTACGTTGGTCTTCATTTAGAAAGATACTCACCTGCCTTACCGGTATTCTGGTGCGCGTTCCGTGAGCTGGAGTTCCGTTTGGTAGCAGTAATTACGATTTCACTAATTTTTTTTTTTCAGTCGAAAAGTTAGTTTTTTGTCCAAATTTCAACAACAAAAACAGAAATAATTTCAGAAACACCATGGATCGCTAGCTCGCTCGGAGACGCGTCTTTTGATAGGCTGCGCGTACGCCTAGCCATTGTAGAACTTCAAAAACATATTTTTTTTCGTTCAGACACTTGTAAAATTTTCAACATATTTTTCTTCGCGAAAGAAAATTGAATTTGTATGTCTTTATTTTTTATCAAAATCTACGTTGGTCTTCATTTAGAAAGATACTCACCTGCCTTACCGGTATTCTGGTGCGCGTTCCGTGAGCTCGAGTTCCGTTTGGTAGCAGTAATTACGATTTCACTCATATTTTGATCCAGTACAATAGTTAGTTTTTTGTCCAAATTTCAACAACAAAAACAGGAATAATTTCAGAAACACCATGGATCGCTAGCTCGCTCGGACACGCGTCTTTTGACAGGCTGCGCGTACGCCTAGCCATTGTAGAACTTCAAAAACAATTTTTTTTCGTTCAGACACTTGTAAAATTTTCAACAATTTTTTCTTCGCGAAAGAAAATTGAATTTGTATGTCTTTATTTTTGATCAAAATCTACGTTGGTCTTCATTTAGAAAGATACTCACCTGCCTTACCGGTATTCTGGTGCGCGTTCCGTGAGCTGGAGTTCCGTTTGGTAGCAGTAATTACGATTTCACAATTTTTTTTTTTTCAGTCGAAAAGTTAATTTTTTGTCCAAATTTCAACAACAAAAACAGTAATAATTTCAGAAACACCATGGATCGCTAGCTCGCTCGGAGACGCGTCTTTTGACAGGCTGCGCGTACGCCTAGCCAATGAAGAACTTCAAAAATATTTTTTTTTCGTTCAGACACTTGTAAAATTTTCAACATATTTTTCTTCGCGAAAGACAAATTCAATTTGTGTCTTTATTTTTCATCAAAATCTACGTTGGTCTTCATTAAGAAAGATACTCATCTGCCTTACCAGTATTCTGGTGCGCGTTCCGTGAGCTCGAGTTCCGTTTGGTAGCAGTAATTACGATTTCACAAATTTTTTTTTTCAGTCGAAAAGTTAGTTTTTTGTCCAAATTTCAACAACAAAAACAGAAATAATTTCAGAAACACCATGGATCGCTAGCTCGCTCGGAGACGCGTCTTTTGACAGGCTGCGCGTACGCCTAGCCAATGAAGAACTTAAAAAATATATTTTTTTCGTTCAGACACTTGTAAAATTTTCAACATATTTTTCTTCGCGAAAGACAAATTGAATTTGTATGTCTTTATTTTTCATCAAAATCTAAGTTGGTCTTCATTTAGAAAGATACTCACCTGCCTTACCAGTATTCTGGTGCGCGTTCCGTGAGCTCGAGTTCCGTTTGGTAGCACTAATTACGGTTTACTCATTTTTTTTCAGTCGATAAGTTAGTTTTTTGTCAAAATTTCAACAACAAAAACAGAAATAATTTCAGAAACACCATGGATCGCTAGCTCGCTCGGAGACGCGTCTTTTGACAGGCTGCGCGTACGCCTAGCCAATGAAGAACTTCAAAAATATTTTTTTTTCGTTCAGACACTTGTAAAATTTTCAACATATTTTTCTTCGCGAAAGACAAATTGAATTTGTATGTCTTTATTTTTCATCAAAATCTAAGTTGGTCTTCATTTAGAAAGATACTCACCTGCCTTACCAGTATTCTGGTGCGCGTTCCGTGAGCTCGAGTTCCGTTTGGTAGCACTAATTACGGTTTACTCATTTTTTTTCAGTCGATAAGTTAGTTTTTTGTCAAAATTTCAACAACAAAAACAGAAATAATTTCAGAAACACCATGGATCGCTAGCTCGCTCGGAGGCGCGTCTTCTGATAGGCTGCGCGTACGCCTAGCCAATGAAGAACTTCAAAAATATTTTTTTTTCGTTCAGACACTTGTAAAATTTTCAACAATTTTTTCTTCGCGAAAGAAAATTTAATTTGTATGTCTTTATTTTTGATCAAAATCTACGTTGGTCTTCATTTAGAAAGATACTCACCTGCCTTACCAGTATTCTGGTGCGCGTTCCGTGAGCTCGAGTTCCGTTTGGTAGCACTAATTACGGTTTACTCATTTTTTTTCAGTCGATAAGTTAGTTTTTTGTCAAAATTTCAACAACAAAAACAGAAATAATTTCAGAAACACCATGGATCGCTAGCTCGCTCGGAGACGCGTCTTTTGACAGGCTGCGCGTACGCCTAGCCAATGAAGAACTTCAAAAATATTTTTTTTTCGTTCAGACACTTGTAAAATTTTCAACATATTTTTCTTCGCGAAAGACAAATTGAATTTGTATGTCTTTATTTTTCATCAAAATCTAAGTTGGTCTTCATTTAGAAAGATACTCACCTGCCTTACCAGTATTCTGGTGCGCGTTCCGTGAGCTCGAGTTCCGTTTGGTAGCACTAATTACGGTTTACTCATTTTTTTTCAGTCGATAAGTTAGTTTTTTGTCAAAATTTCAACAACAAAAACAGAAATAATTTCAGAAACACCATGGATCGCTAGCTCGCTCGGAGGCGCGTCTTCTGATAGGCTGCGCGTACGCCTAGCCAATGAAGAACTTCAAAAATTTTTTTTTTTCGTTCAGACACTTGTAAAATTTTCAACAATTTTTTCTTCGCGAAAGAAAATTTAATTTGTATGTCTTTATTTTTGATCAAAATCTACGTTGGTCTTCATTTAGAAAGATACTCACCTGCCTTACCAGTATTCTGGTGCGCGTTCCGTGAGCTGGAGTTCCGTTTGGTAGCAGTAATTACGATTTCACTAATTTTTTTATTTCAGTCGAAAAGTTAGTTTTTTGTCCAAATTTCAACAACAAAAACAGAAATAATTTCAGAAACACCATGGATCGCTAGCTCGCTCGGAGACGCGTCTTTTGACAGGCTGCGCGTACGCCTAGCCAATGAAGAACTTAAAAAATATATTTTTTCGTTCAGACACTTGTAAAATTTTCAACATATTTTTCTTCGCGAAAGACAAATTCAATTTGTATGTCTTTATTTTTCATCAAAATCTACGTTGGTCTTCATTTAGAAAGATACTCACCTGCCTTACCGGTATTCTGGTGCGCGTTCCGTGAGCTCGAGTTCCGTTTGGTAGCAGTAATTACGATTTCACTCATATTTTGATCCAGTACAATAGTTAGTTTTTTGTCCAAATTTCAACAACAAAACAGGAATAATTTCAGAAACACCATGGATCGCTAGCTCGCTCGGACACGCGTCTTTTGACAGGCTGCGCGTACGCCTAGCCATTGTAGAACTTCAAAAACAATTTTTTTTCGTTCAGACACTTGTAAAATTTTCAACAATTTTTTCTTCGCGAAAGAAAATTGAATTTGTATGTCTTTATTTTTGATCAAAATCTACGTTGGTCTTCATTTAGAAAGATACTCACCTGCCTTACCGGTATTCTGGTGCGCGTTCCGTGAGCTGGAGTTCCGTTTGGTAGCAGTAATTACGATTTCACAAATTTTTTTTTTTCAGTCGAAAAGTTAATTTTTTGTCCAAATTTCAACAACAAAAACAGTAATAATTTCAGAAACACCATGGATCGCTAGCTCGCTCGGAGACGCGTCTTTTGACAGGCTGCGCGTACGCCTAGCCAATGAAGAACTTCAAAAATATATTTTTTTCGTTCAGACACTTGTAAAATTTTCAACATATTTTTCTTCGCGAAAGACAAATTCAATTTGTATGTCTTTATTTTTCATCAAAATCTACGTTGGTCTTCATTTAGAAAGATACTCATCTGCCTTACCAGTATTCTGGTGCGCGTTCCGTGAGCTCGAGTTCCGTTTGGAAGCAGTAATTACGATTTCACAAATTTTTTTTTTCAGTCGAAAAGTTAGTTTTTTGTCCAAATTTCAACAACAAAAACAGAAATAATTTCAGAAACACCATGGATCGCTAGCTCGCTCGGAGACGCGTCTTTTGACAGGCTGCGCGTACGCCTAGCCAATGAAGAACTTCAAAAATATATTTTATTCGTTCAGACACTTGTAAAATTTTCAACATATTTTTCTTCGCGAAAGACAAATTGAATTTGTATGTCTTTATTTTTCATCAAAATCTAAGTTGGTCTTCATTTAGAAAGATACTCACCTGCCTTACCGGTATTCTGGTGCGCGTTCCGTGAGCTCGAGTTCCGTTTGGTAGCAGTAATTACGATTTCACTCATATTTTGATCCAGTACAATAGTTAGTTTTTTGTCCAAATTTCAACAACAAAAACAGGAATAATTTCAGAAACACCATGGATCGCTAGCTCGCTCGGACACGCGTCTTTTGACAGGCTGCGCGTACGCCTAGCCATTGTAGAACTTCAAAAACATATTTTTTTTCGTTCAGACACTTGTAAAATTTTCAACATATTTTTCTTCGCGAAAGAAAATTGAATTTGTATGTCTTTATTTTTTATCAAAATCTACGTTGGTCTTCATTTAGAAAGATACTCACCTGCCTTACCGGTATTCTGGTGCGCGTTCCGTGAGCTCGAGTTCCGTTTGGTAGCAGTAATTACGATTTCACTCATATTTTGATCCAGTACAATAGTTAGTTTTTTGTCCAAATTTCAACAACAAAAACAGGAATAATTTCAGAAACACCATGGATCGCTAGCTCGCTCGGACACGCGTCTTTTGACAGGCTGCGCGTACGCCTAGCCATTGTAGAACTTCAAAAACAATTTTTTTTCGTTCAGACACTTGTAAAATTTTCAACAATTTTTTCTTCGCGAAAGAAAATTGAATTTGTATGTCTTTATTTTTGATCAAAATCTACGTTGGTCTTCATTTAGAAAGATACTCACCTGCCTTACCGGTATTCTGGTGCGCGTTCCGTGAGCTGGAGTTCCGTTTGGTAGCAGTAATTACGATTTCACAATTTTTTTTTTTTCAGTCGAAAAGTTAATTTTTTGTCCAAATTTCAACAACAATAACAGTAATAATTTCAGAAACACCATGGATCGCTAGCTCGCTCGGAGACGCGTCTTTTGACAGGCTGCGCGTACGCCTAGCCAATGAAGAACTTCAAAAATATATTTTTTTCGTTCAGACACTTGTAAAATTTTCAACATATTTTTCTTCGCGAAAGACAAATTCAATTTGTGTCTTTATTTTTCATCAAAATCTACGTTGGTCTTCATTAAGAAAGATACTCATCTGCCTTACCAGTATTCTGGTGCGCGTTCCGTGAGCTCGAGTTCCGTTTGGTAGCAGTAATTACGATTTCACAAATTTTTTTTTTCAGTCGAAAAGTTAGTTTTTTGTCCAAATTTCAACAACAAAAACAGAAATAATTTCAGAAACACCATGGATCGCTAGCTCGCTCGGAGACGCGTCTTTTGACAGGCTGCGCGTACGCCTAGCCAATGAAGAACTTCAAAAATATATTTTTTTCGTTCAGACACTTGTAAAATTTTCAACATATTTTTCTTCGCGAAAGACAAATTGAATTTGTATGTCTTTATTTTTCATCAAAATCTAAGTTGGTCTTCATTTAGAAAGATACTCACCTGCCTTACCAGTATTCTGGTGCGCGTTCCGTGAGCTCGAGTTCCGTTTGGTAGCACTAATTACGGTTTACTAATTTTTTTTCAGTCGATAAGTTAGTTTTTTGTCAAAATTTCAACAACAAAAACAGAAATAATTTCAGAAACACCATGGATCGCTAGCTCGCTCGGAGACGCGTCTTTTGACAGGCTGCGCGTACGCCTAGCCAATGAAGAACTTCAAAAATATATTTTTTTCGTTCAGACACTTGTAAAATTTTCAACATATTTTTCTTCGCGAAAGACAAATTGAATTTGTATGTCTTTATTTTTCATCAAAATCTAAGTTGGTCTTCATTTAGAAAGATACTCACCTGCCTTACCAGTATTCTGGTGCGCGTTCCGTGAGCTCGAGTTCCGTTTGGTAGCACTAATTACGGTTTACTCATTTTTTTTCAGTCGATAAGTTAGTTTTTTGTCAAAATTTCAACAACAAAAACAGAAATAATTTCAGAAACACCATGGATCGCTAGCTCGCTCGGAGGCGCGTCTTCTGATAGGCTGCGCGTACGCCTAGCCAATGAAGAACTTCAAAAACATATTTTTTTTGGTTCAGACACTTGTAAAATTTTCAACATATTTTTCTTCGCGAAAGAAAATTGAATTTGTATGTCTTATTTATTATCAAAATCTACGTTGGTCTTCATTTAGAAAGATACTCACCTGCCTTACCGGTATTCTGGTGCGCGTTCCGTGAGCTGGAGTTCCGTTTGGTAGCAGTAATTACGATTTCACAATTTTTTTTTTTTCAGTCGAAAAGTTAATTTTTTGTCCAAATTTCAACAACAAAAACAGAAATAATTTCAGAAACACCATGGATCGCTAGCTCGCTCGGAGACGCGTCTTTTGACAGGCTGCGCGTACGCCTAGCCAATGAAGAACTTCAAAAATATTTTTTTTTCGTTCAGACACTTGTAAAATTTTCAACAATTTTTTCTTCGCGAAAGAAAATTTAATTTGTATGTCTTTATTTTTGATCAAAATCTACGTTGGTCTTCATTTAGAAAGATACTCACCTGCCTTACCAGTATTCTGGTGCGCGTTCCGTGAGCTGGAGTTCCGTTTGGTAGCAGTAATTACGATTTCACTAATTTTTTTATTTCAGTCGAAAAGTTAGTTTTTTGTCCAAATTTCAACAACAAAAACAGAAATAATTTCAGAAACACCATGGATCGCTAGCTCGCTCGGAGACGCGTCTTTTGACAGGCTGCGCGTACGCCTAGCCAATGAAGAACTTAAAAAATATATTTTTTCGTTCAGACACTTGTAAAATTTTCAACATATTTTTCTTCGCGAAAGACAAATTCAATTTGTATGTCTTTATTTTTCATCAAAATCTACGTTGGTCTTCATTTAGAAAGATACTCACCTGCCTTACCGGTATTCTGGTGCGCGTTCCGTGAGCTCGAGTTCCGTTTGGTAGCAGTAATTACGATTTCACTCATATTTTGATCCAGTACAATAGTTAGTTTTTTGTCCAAATTTCAACAACAAAAACAGGAATAATTTCAGAAACACCATGGATCGCTAGCTCGCTCGGACACGCGTCTTTTGACAGGCTGCGCGTACGCCTAGCCATTGTAGAACTTCAAAAACAATTTTTTTTCGTTCAGACACTTGTAAAATTTTCAACAATTTTTTCTTCGCGAAAGAAAATTGAATTTGTATGTCTTTATTTTTGATCAAAATCTACGTTGGTCTTCATTTAGAAAGATACTCACCTGCCTTACCGGTATTCTGGTGCGCGTTCCGTGAGCTGGAGTTCCGTTTGGTAGCAGTAATTACGATTTCACAAATTTTTTTTTTTCAGTCGAAAAGTTAATTTTTTGTCCAAATTTCAACAACAAAAACAGTAATAATTTCAGAAACACCATGGATCGCTAGCTCGCTCGGAGACGCGTCTTTTGACAGGCTGCGCGTACGCCTAGCCAATGAAGAACTTCAAAAATATATTTTTTTCGTTCAGACACTTGTAAAATTTTCA
Organism: Dasypolia templi; assembly: GCA_963555695.1. NCBI lineage: Eukaryota > Metazoa > Arthropoda > Insecta > Lepidoptera > Noctuidae > Dasypolia > Dasypolia templi. Next base: position 539,710 of record OY743137.1, on the reverse strand, counting down.
ACATATTTTTCTTCGCGAAAGACAAATTCAATTTGTATGTCTTTATTTTTCATCAAAATCTACGTTGGTCTTCATTTAGAAAGATACTCATCTGCCTTACCAGTATTCTGGTGCGCGTTCCGTGAGCTCGAGTTCCGTTTGGAAGCAGTAATTACGATTTCACAAATTTTTTTTTTCAGTCGAAAAGTTAGTTTTTTGTCCAAATTTCAACAACAAAAACAGAAATAATTTCAGAAACACCATGGATCGCTAGCTCGCTCGGAGACGCGTCTTTTGACAGGCTGCGCGTACGCCTAGCCAATGAAGAACTTCAAAAATATATTTTATTCGTTCAGACACTTGTAAAATTTTCAACATATTTTTCTTCGCGAAAGACAAATTGAATTTGTATGTCTTTATTTTTCATCAAAATCTAAGTTGGTCTTCATTTAGAAAGATACTCACCTGCCTTACCGGTATTCTGGTGCGCGTTCCGTGAGCTCGAGTTCCGTTTGGTAGCAGTAATTACGATTTCACTCATATTTTGATCCAGTACAATAGTTAGTTTTTTGTCCAAATTTCAACAACAAAAACAGGAATAATTTCAGAAACACCATGGATCGCTAGCTCGCTCGGACACGCGTCTTTTGACAGGCTGCGCGTACGCCTAGCCATTGTAGAACTTCAAAAACAATTTTTTTTCGTTCAGACACTTGTAAAATTTTCAACAATTTTTTCTTCGCGAAAGAAAATTGAATTTGTATGTCTTTATTTTTGATCAAAATCTACGTTGGTCTTCATTTAGAAAGATACTCACCTGCCTTACCGGTATTCTGGTGCGCGTTCCGTGAGCTGGAGTTCCGTTTGGTAGCAGTAATTACGATTTCACAAATTTTTTTTTTTCAGTCGAAAAGTTAATTTTTTGTCCAAATTTCAACAACAAAAACAGTAATAATTTCAGAAACACCATGGATCGCTAGCTCGCTCGGAGACGCGTCTTTTGACAGGCTGCGCGTACGCCTAGCCAATGAAGAACTTCAAAAATATATTTTTTTCGTTCAGACACTTGTAAAATTTTCAACATATTTTTCTTCGCGAAAGACAAATTCAATTTGTATGTCTTTATTTTTCATCAAAATCTACGTTGGTCTTCATTTAGAAAGATACTCATCTGCCTTACCAGTATTCTGGTGCGCGTTCCGTGAGCTCGAGTTCCGTTTGGAAGCAGTAATTACGATTTCACAAATTTTTTTTTTCAGTCGAAAAGTTAGTTTTTTGTCCAAATTTCAACAACAAAAACAGAAATAATTTCAGAAACACCATGGATCGCTAGCTCGCTCGGAGACGCGTCTTTTGATAGGCTGCGCGTACGCCTAGCCATTGTAGAACTTCAAAAACATATTTTTTTTCGTTCAGACACTTGTAAAATTTTCAACATATTTTTCTTCGCGAAAGAAAATTGAATTTGTATGTCTTTATTTTTCATCAAAATCTACGTTGGTCTTCATTTAGAAAGATACTCATCTGCCTTACCAGTATTCTGGTGCGCGTTCCGTGAGCTCGAGTTCCGTTTGGAAGCAGTAATTACGATTTCACAAATTTTTTTTTTCAGTCGAAAAGTTAGTTTTTTGTCCAAATTTCAACAACAAAAACAGAAATAATTTCAGAAACACCATGGATCGCTAGCTCGCTCGGAGACGCGTCTTTTGACAGGCTGCGCGTACGCCTAGCCAATGAAGAACTTCAAAAATATATTTTATTCGTTCAGACACTTGTAAAATTTTCAACATATTTTTCTTCGCGAAAGACAAATTGAATTTGTATGTCTTTATTTTTCATCAAAATCTAAGTTGGTCTTCATTTAGAAAGATACTCACCTGCCTTACCGGTATTCTGGTGCGCGTTCCGTGAGCTCGAGTTCCGTTTGGTAGCACTAATTACGGTTTACTCATTTTTTTTCAGTCGATAAGTTAGTTTTTTGTCAAAATTTCAACAACAAAAACAGAAATAATTTCAGAAACACCATGGATCGCTAGCTCGCTCGGAGACGCGTCTTTTGACAGGCTGCGCGTACGCCTAGCCAATGAAGAACTTCAAAAATATATTTTTTTTGTTCAGACACTTGTAAAATTTTCAACATATTTTTCTTCGCGAAAGACAAATTGAATTTGTATGTCTTTATTTTTCATCAAAATCTACGTTGGTCTTCATTTAGAAAGATACTCACCTGCCTTACCGGTATTCTGGTGCGCGTTCCGTGAGCTGGAGTTCCGTTTGGTAGCAGTAATTACGATTTCACTAATTTTTTTTTTTCAGTCGAAAAGTTAGTTTTTTGTCCAAATTTCAACAACAAAAACAGAAATAATTTCAGAAACACCATGGATCGCTAGCTCGCTCGGAGACGCGTCTTTTGATAGGCTGCGCGTACGCCTAGCCATTGTAGAACTTCAAAAACATATTTTTTTTCGTTCAGACACTTGTAAAATTTTCAACATATTTTTCTTCGCGAAAGAAAATTGAATTTGTATGTCTTTATTTTTTATCAAAATCTACGTTGGTCTTCATTTAGAAAGATACTCACCTGCCTTACCGGTATTCTGGTGCGCGTTCCGTGAGCTCGAGTTCCATTTGGTAGCAGTAATTACGATTTCACTCATATTTTGATCCAGTACAATAGTTAGTTTTTTGTCCAAATTTCAACAACAAAAACAGGAATAATTTCAGAAACACCATGGATCGCTAGCTCGCTCGGACACGCGTCTTTTGACAGGCTGCGCGTACGCCTAGCCATTGTAGAACTTCAAAAACAATTTTTTTTCGTTCAGACACTTGTAAAATTTTCAACAATTTTTTCTTCGCGAAAGAAAATTGAATTTGTATGTCTTTATTTTTGATCAAAATCTACGTTGGTCTTCATTTAGAAAGATACTCACCTGCCTTACCGGTATTCTGGTGCGCGTTCCGTGAGCTGGAGTTCCGTTTGGTAGCAGTAATTACGATTTCACAATTTTTTTTTTTCAGTCGAAAAGTTAATTTTTTGTCCAAATTTCAACAACAAAAACAGAAATAATTTCAGAAACACCATGGATCGCTAGCTCGCTCGGAGACGCGTCTTTTGACAGGCTGCGCGTACGCCTAGCCAATGAAGAACTTCAAAAATATATTTTTTTCGTTCAGACACTTGTAAAATTTTCAACATATTTTTCTTCGCGAAAGACAAATTCAATTTGTGTCTTTATTTTTCATCAAAATCTACGTTGGTCTTCATTAAGAAAGATACTCATCTGCCTTACCAGTATTCTGGTGCGCGTTCCGTGAGCTCGAGTTCCGTTTGGTAGCAGTAATTACGATTTCACAAATTTTTTTTTTCAGTCGAAAAGTTAGTTTTTTGTCCAAATTTCAACAACAAAAACAGAAATAATTTCAGAAACACCATGGATCGCTAGCTCGCTCGGAGACGCGTCTTTTGACAGGCTGCGCGTACGCCTAGCCAATGAAGAACTTCAAAAATATATTTTATTCGTTCAGACACTTGTAAAATTTTCAACATATTTTTCTTCGCGAAAGACAAATTGAATTTGTATGTCTTTATTTTTCATCAAAATCTAAGTTGGTCTTCATTTAGAAAGATACTCACCTGCCTTACCGGTATTCTGGTGCGCGTTCCGTGAGCTCGAGTTCCGTTTGGTAGCACTAATTACGGTTTACTCATTTTTTTTCAGTCGATAAGTTAGTTTTTTGTCAAAATTTCAACAACAAAAACAGAAATAATTTCAGAAACACCATGGATCGCTAGCTCGCTCGGAGACGCGTCTTTTGACAGGCTGCGCGTACGCCTAGCCAATGAAGAACTTCAAAAATATATTTTTTTTGTTCAGACACTTGTAAAATTTTCAACATATTTTTCTTCGCGAAAGACAAATTGAATTTGTATGTCTTTATTTTTCATCAAAATCTACGTTGGTCTTCATTTAGAAAGATACTCACCTGCCTTACCGGTATTCTGGTGCGCGTTCCGTGAGCTGGAGTTCCGTTTGGTAGCAGTAATTACGATTTCACTAATTTTTTTTTTTCAGTCGAAAAGTTAGTTTTTTGTCCAAATTTCAACAACAAAAACAGAAATAATTTCAGAAACACCATGGATCGCTAGCTCGCTCGGAGACGCGTCTTTTGATAGGCTGCGCGTACGCCTAGCCATTGTAGAACTTCAAAAACATATTTTTTTTCGTTCAGACACTTGTAAAATTTTCAACATATTTTTCTTCGCGAAAGAAAATTGAATTTGTATGTCTTTATTTTTTATCAAAATCTACGTTGGTCTTCATTTAGAAAGATACTCACCTGCCTTACCGGTATTCTGGTGCGCGTTCCGTGAGCTCGAGTTCCATTTGGTAGCAGTAATTACGATTTCACTCATATTTTGATCCAGTACAATAGTTAGTTTTTTGTCCAAATTTCAACAACAAAAACAGGAATAATTTCAGAAACACCATGGATCGCTAGCTCGCTCGGACACGCGTCTTTTGACAGGCTGCGCGTACGCCTAGCCATTGTAGAACTTCAAAAACAATTTTTTTTCGTTCAGACACTTGTAAAATTTTCAACAATTTTTTCTTCGCGAAAGAAAATTGAATTTGTATGTCTTTATTTTTGATCAAAATCTACGTTGGTCTTCATTTAGAAAGATACTCACCTGCCTTACCGGTATTCTGGTGCGCGTTCCGTGAGCTGGAGTTCCGTTTGGTAGCAGTAATTACGATTTCACAATTTTTTTTTTTCAGTCGAAAAGTTAATTTTTTGTCCAAATTTCAACAACAAAAACAGAAATAATTTCAGAAACACCATGGATCGCTAGCTCGCTCGGAGACGCGTCTTTTGACAGGCTGCGCGTACGCCTAGCCAATGAAGAACTTCAAAAATATATTTTTTTCGTTCAGACACTTGTAAAATTTTCAACATATTTTTCTTCGCGAAAGACAAATTCAATTTGTGTCTTTATTTTTCATCAAAATCTACGTTGGTCTTCATTAAGAAAGATACTCATCTGCCTTACCAGTATTCTGGTGCGCGTTCCGTGAGCTCGAGTTCCGTTTGGTAGCAGTAATTACGATTTCACAAATTTTTTTTTTCAGTCGAAAAGTTAGTTTTTTGTCCAAATTTCAACAACAAAAACAGAAATAATTTCAGAAACACCATGGATCGCTAGCTCGCTCGGAGACGCGTCTTTTGACAGGCTGCGCGTACGCCTAGCCAATGAAGAACTTCAAAAATATATTTTTTTCGTTCAGACACTTGTAAAATTTTCAACATATTTTTCTTCGCGAAAGACAAATTGAATTTGTATGTCTTTATTTTTCATCAAAATCTAAGTTGGTCTTCATTTAGAAAGATACTCACCTGCCTTACCAGTATTCTGGTGCGCGTTCCGTGAGCTCGAGTTCCGTTTGGTAGCACTAATTACGGTTTACTCATTTTTTTTCAGTCGATAAGTTAGTTTTTTGTCAAAATTTCAACAACAAAAACAGAAATAATTTCTGAAACACCATGGATCGCTAGCTCGCTCGGAGACGCGTCTTTTGACCGGCTGCGCGTACGCCTAGCCAATGAAGAACTTCAAAAATATATTTTTTTCGTTCAGACACTTGTAAAATTTTCAACATATTTTTCTTCGCGAAAGACAAATTCAATTTGTATGTCTTTATTTTTCATCAAAATCTACGTTGGTCTTCATTTAGAAAGATACTCATCTGCCTTACCAGTATTCTGGTGCGCGTTCCGTGAGCTCGAGTTCCGTTTGGAAGCAGTAATTACGATTTCACAAATTTTTTTTTTCAGTCGAAAAGTTAGTTTTTTGTCCAAATTTCAACAACAAAAACAGAAATAATTTCAGAAACACCATGGATCGCTAGCTCGCTCGGAGACGCGTCTTTTGATAGGCTGCGCGTACGCCTAGCCATTGTAGAACTTCAAAAACATATTTTTTTTCGTTCAGACACTTGTAAAATTTTCAACATATTTTTCTTCGCGAAAGAAAATTGAATTTGTATGTCTTTATTTTTTATCAAAATCTACGTTGGTCTTCATTTAGAAAGATACTCACCTGCCTTACCGGTATTCTGGTGCGCGTTCCGTGAGCTCGAGTTCCGTTTGGTAGCAGTAATTACGATTTCACTCATATTTTGATCCAGTACAATAGTTAGTTTTTTGTCCAAATTTCAACAACAAAAACAGGAATAATTTCAGAAACACCATGGATCGCTAGCTCGCTCGGACACGCGTCTTTTGACAGGCTGCGCGTACGCCTAGCCATTGTAGAACTTCAAAAACAATTTTTTTTCGTTCAGACACTTGTAAAATTTTCAACAATTTTTTCTTCGCGAAAGAAAATTGAATTTGTATGTCTTTATTTTTGATCAAAATCTACGTTGGTCTTCATTTAGAAAGATACTCACCTGCCTTACCGGTATTCTGGTGCGCGTTCCGTGAGCTGGAGTTCCGTTTGGTAGCAGTAATTACGATTTCACAAATTTTTTTTTTCAGTCGAAAAGTTAGTTTTTTGTCCAAATTTCAACAACAAAAACATAAATAATTTCAGAAACACCATGGATCGCTAGCTCGCTCGGAGACGCGTCTTTTGACAGGCTGCGCGTACGCCTAGCCAATGAAGAACTTCAAAAATATATTTTTTTCGTTCAGACACTTGTAAAATTTTCAACATATTTTTCTTCGCGAAAGACAAATTGAATTTGTATGTCTTTATTTTTCATCAAAATCTAAGTTGGTCTTCATTTAGAAAGATACTCACCTGCCTTACCAGTATTCTGGTGCGCGTTCCGTGAGCTCGAGTTCCGTTTGGTAGCACTAATTACGGTTTACTCATTTTTTTTCAGTCGATAAGTTAGTTTTTTGTCAAAATTTCAACAACAAAAACAGAAATAATTTCTGAAACACCATGGATCGCTAGCTCGCTCGGAGACGCGTCTTTTGACAGGCTGCGCGTACGCCTAGCCAATGAAGAACTTCAAAAATATATTTTTTTCGTTCAGACACTTGTAAAATTTTCAACATATTTTTCTTCGCGAAAGACAAATTCAATTTGTATGTCTTTATTTTTCATCAAAATCTACGTTGGTCTTCATTTAGAAAGATACTCATCTGCCTTACCAGTATTCTGGTGCGCGTTCCGTGAGCTCGAGTTCCGTTTGGTAGCAGTAATTACGATTTCACAAATTTTTTTTTTCAGTCGAAAAGTTAGTTTTTTTTCCAAATTTCAACAACAAAAACAGAAATAATTTCAGAAACACCATGGATCGCTAGCTCGCTCGGAGACGCGTCTTTTGACAGGCTGCGCGTACGCCTAGCCAATGAAGAACTTCAAAAATATATTTTTTTCGTTCAGACACTTGTAAAATTTTCAACATATTTTTCTTCGCGAAAGACAAATTGAATTTGTATGTCTTTATTTTTCATCAAAATCTAAGTTGGTCTTCATTTAGAAAGATACTCACCTGCCTTACCAGTATTCTGGTGCGCGTTCCGTGAGCTCGAGTTCCGTTTGGTAGCACTAATTACGGTTTACTCATTTTTTTTCAGTCGATAAGTTAGTTTTTTGTCAAAATTTCAACAACAAAAACAGAAATAATTTCAGAAACACCATGGATCGCTAGCTCGCTCGGAGACGCGTCTTTTGACAGGCTGCGCGTACGCCTAGCCAATGAAGAACTTCAAAAATATTTTTTTTTCGTTCAGACACTTGTAAAATTTTCAACAATTTTTTCTTCGCGAAAGAAAATTTAATTTGTATGTCTTTATTTTTGATCAAAATCTACGTTGGTCTTCATTTAGAAAGATACTCACCTGCCTTACCGGTATTCTGGTGCGCGTTCCGTGAGCTGGAGTTCCGTTTGGTAGCAGTAATTACGATTTCACTAATTTTTTTATTTCAGTCGAAAAGTTAGTTTTTTGTCCAAATTTCAACAACAAAAACAGAAATAATTTCAGAAACACCATGGATCGCTAGCTCGCTCGGAGACGCGTCTTTTGACAGGCTGCGCGTACGCCTAGCCAATGAAGAACTTCAAAAATATATTTTTTTCGTTCAGACACTTGTAAAATTTTCAACATATTTTTCTTCGCGAAAGACAAATTCAATTTGTGTCTTTATTTTTCATCAAAATCTACGTTGGTCTTCATTAAGAAAGATACTCATCTGCCTTACCAGTATTCTGGTGCGCGTTCCGTGAGCTCGAGTTCCGTTTGGTAGCAGTAATTACGATTTCACAAATTTTTTTTTTCAGTCGAAAAGTTAGTTTTTTGTCCAAATTTCAACAACAAAAACAGAAATAATTTCAGAAACACCATGGATCGCTAGCTCGCTCGGAGACGCGTCTTTTGACAGGCTGCGCGTACGCCTAGCCAATGAAGAACTTCAAAAATATATTTTTTTCGTTCAGACACTTGTAAAATTTTCAACATATTTTTCTTCGCGAAAGACAAATTGAATTTGTATGTCTTTATTTTTCATCAAAATCTAAGTTGGTCTTCATTTAGAAAGATACTCACCTGCCTTACCAGTATTCTGGTGCGCGTTCCGTGAGCTCGAGTTCCGTTTGGTAGCACTAATTACGGTTTACTCATTTTTTTTCAGTCGATAAGTTAGTTTTTTGTCAAAATTTCAACAACAAAAACAGAAATAATTTCTGAAACACCATGGATCGCTAGCTCGCTCGGAGACGCGTCTTTTGACAGGCTGCGCGTACGCCTAGCCAATGAAGAACTTCAAAAATATATTTTTTTCGTTCAGACACTTGTAAAATTTTCAACATATTTTTCTTCGCGAAAGACAAATTCAATTTGTATGTCTTTATTTTTCATCAAAATCTACGTTGGTCTTCATTTAGAAAGATACTCATCTGCCTTACCAGTATTCTGGTGCGCGTTCCGTGAGCTCGAGTTCCGTTTGGAAGCAGTAATTACGATTTCACAAATTTTTTTTTTCAGTCGAAAAGTTAGTTTTTTGTCCAAATTTCAACAACAAAAACAGAAATAATTTCAGAAACACCATGGATCGCTAGCTCGCTCGGAGACGCGTCTTTTGATAGGCTGCGCGTACGCCTAGCCATTGTAGAACTTCAAAAACATATTTTTTTTCGTTCAGACACTTGTAAAATTTTCAACATATTTTTCTTCGCGAAAGAAAATTGAATTTGTATGTCTTTATTTTTTATCAAAATCTACGTTGGTCTTCATTTAGAAAGATACTCACCTGCCTTACCGGTATTCTGGTGCGCGTTCCGTGAGCTCGAGTTCCGTTTGGTAGCAGTAATTACGATTTCACTCATATTTTGATCCAGTACAATAGTTAGTTTTTTGTCCAAATTTCAACAACAAAAACAGGAATAATTTCAGAAACACCATGGATCGCTAGCTCGCTCGGACACGCGTCTTTTGACAGGCTGCGCGTACGCCTAGCCATTGTAGAACTTCAAAAATATATTTTTTTCGTTCAGACACTTGTAAAATTTTCAACATATTTTTCTTCGCGAAAGACAAATTCAATTTGTATGTCTTTATTTTTCATCAAAATCTACGTTGGTCTTCATTTAGAAAGATACTCATCTGCCTTACCAGTATTCTGGTGCGCGTTCCGTGAGCTCGAGTTCCGTTTGGTAGCAGTAATTACGATTTCACAAATTTTTTTTTTCAGTCGAAAAGTTAGTTTTTTTTCCAAATTTCAACAACAAAAACAGAAATAATTTCAGAAACACCATGGATCGCTAGCTCGCTCGGAGACGCGTCTTTTGACAGGCTGCGCGTACGCCTAGCCAATGAAGAACTTCAAAAATATATTTTTTTCGTTCAGACACTTGTAAAATTTTCAACATATTTTTCTTCGCGAAAGACAAATTGAATTTGTATGTCTTTATTTTTCATCAAAATCTAAGTTGGTCTTCATTTAGAAAGATACTCACCTGCCTTACCAGTATTCTGGTGCGCGTTCCGTGAGCTCGAGTTCCGTTTGGTAGCACTAATTACGGTTTACTCATTTTTTTTCAGTCGATAAGTTAGTTTTTTGTCAAAATTTCAACAACAAAAACAGAAATAATTTCAGAAACACCATGGATCGCTAGCTCGCTCGGAGACGCGTCTTTTGACAGGCTGCGCGTACGCCTAGCCAATGAAGAACTTAAAAAATATATTTTTTTCGTTCAGACACTTGTAAAATTTTCAACAATTTTTTCTTCGCGAAAGAAAATTTAATTTGTATGTCTTTATTTTTGATCAAAATCTACGTTGGTCTTCATTTAGAAAGATACTCACCTGCCTTACCGGTATTCTGGTGCGCGTTCCGTGAGCTGGAGTTCCGTTTGGTAGCAGTAATTACGATTTCACTAATTTTTTTATTTCAGTCGAAAAGTTAGTTTTTTGTCCAAATTTCAACAACAAAAACAGAAATAATTTCAGAAACACCATGGATCGCTAGCTCGCTCGGAGACGCGTCTTTTGACAGGCTGCGCGTACGCCTAGCCAATGAAGAACTTCAAAAATATATTTTTTTCGTTCAGACACTTGTAAAATTTTCAACATATTTTTCTTCGCGAAAGACAAATTCAATTTGTGTCTTTATTTTTCATCAAAATCTACGTTGGTCTTCATTAAGAAAGATACTCATCTGCCTTACCAGTATTCTGGTGCGCGTTCCGTGAGCTCGAGTTCCGTTTGGTAGCAGTAATTACGATTTCACAAATTTTTTTTTTCAGTCGAAAAGTTAGTTTTTTGTCCAAATTTCAACAACAAAAACAGAAATAATTTCAGAAACACCATGGATCGCTAGCTCGCTCGGAGACGCGTCTTTTGACAGGCTGCGCGTACGCCTAGCCAATGAAGAACTTCAAAAATATATTTTTTTTGTTCAGACACTTGTAAAATTTTCAACATATTTTTCTTCGCGAAAGACAAATTGAATTTGTATGTCTTTATTTTTCATCAAAATCTACGTTGGTCTTCATTTAGAAAGATACTCACCTGCCTTACCGGTATTCTGGTGCGCGTTCCGTGAGCTGGAGTTCCGTTTGGTAGCAGTAATTACGATTTCACTAATTTTTTTTTTTCAGTCGAAAAGTTAGTTTTTTGTCCAAATTTCAACAACAAAAACAGAAATAATTTCAGAAACACCATGGATCGCTAGCTCGCTCGGAGACGCGTCTTTTGATAGGCTGCGCGTACGCCTAGCCATTGTAGAACTTCAAAAACATATTTTTTTTCGTTCAGACACTTGTAAAATTTTCAACATATTTTTCTTCGCGAAAGAAAATTGAATTTGTATGTCTTTATTTTTTATCAAAATCTACGTTGGTCTTCATTTAGAAAGATACTCACCTGCCTTACCGGTATTCTGGTGCGCGTTCCGTGAGCTCGAGTTCCATTTGGTAGCAGTAATTACGATTTCACTCATATTTTGATCCAGTACAATAGTTAGTTTTTTGTCCAAATTTCAACAACAAAAACAGGAATAATTTCAGAAACACCATGGATCGCTAGCTCGCTCGGACACGCGTCTTTTGACAGGCTGCGCGTACGCCTAGCCATTGTAGAACTTCAAAAACAATTTTTTTTCGTTCAGACACTTGTAAAATTTTCAACAATTTTTTCTTCGCGAAAGAAAATTGAATTTGTATGTCTTTATTTTTGATCAAAATCTACGTTGGTCTTCATTTAGAAAGATACTCACCTGCCTTACCGGTATTCTGGTGCGCGTTCCGTGAGCTGGAGTTCCGTTTGGTAGCAGTAATTACGATTTCACAATTTTTTTTTTTCAGTCGAAAAGTTAATTTTTTGTCCAAATTTCAACAACAAAAACAGAAATAATTTCAGAAACACCATGGATCGCTAGCTCGCTCGGAGACGCGTCTTTTGACAGGCTGCGCGTACGCCTAGCCAATGAAGAACTTCAAAAATATATTTTTTTCGTTCAGACACTTGTAAAATTTTCAACATATTTTTCTTCGCGAAAGACAAATTCAATTTGTGTCTTTATTTTTCATCAAAATCTACGTTGGTCTTCATTAAGAAAGATACTCATCTGCCTTACCAGTATTCTGGTGCGCGTTCCGTGAGCTCGAGTTCCGTTTGGTAGCAGTAATTACGATTTCACAAATTTTTTTTTTCAGTCGAAAAGTTAGTTTTTTGTCCAAATTTCAACAACAAAAACAGAAATAATTTCAGAAACACCATGGATCGCTAGCTCGCTCGGAGACGCGTCTTTTGACAGGCTGCGCGTACGCCTAGCCAATGAAGAACTTCAAAAATATATTTTTTTCGTTCAGACACTTGTAAAATTTTCAACATATTTTTCTTCGCGAAAGACAAATTGAATTTGTATGTCTTTATTTTTCATCAAAATCTAAGTTGGTCTTCATTTAGAAAGATACTCACCTGCCTTACCAGTATTCTGGTGCGCGTTCCGTGAGCTCGAGTTCCGTTTGGTAGCACTAATTACGGTTTACTCATTTTTTTTCAGTCGATAAGTTAGTTTTTTGTCAAAATTTCAACAACAAAAACAGAAATAATTTCTGAAACACCATGGATCGCTAGCTCGCTCGGAGACGCGTCTTTTGACCGGCTGCGCGTACGCCTAGCCAATGAAGAACTTCAAAAATATATTTTTTTCGTTCAGACACTTGTAAAATTTTCAACATATTTTTCTTCGCGAAAGACAAATTCAATTTGTATGTCTTTATTTTTCATCAAAATCTACGTTGGTCTTCATTTAGAAAGATACTCATCTGCCTTACCAGTATTCTGGTGCGCGTTCCGTGAGCTCGAGTTCCGTTTGGAAGCAGTAATTACGATTTCACAAATTTTTTTTTTCAGTCGAAAAGTTAGTTTTTTGTCCAAATTTCAACAACAAAAACAGAAATAATTTCAGAAACACCATGGATCGCTAGCTCGCTCGGAGACGCGTCTTTTGATAGGCTGCGCGTACGCCTAGCCATTGTAGAACTTCAAAAACATATTTTTTTTCGTTCAGACACTTGTAAAATTTTCAACATATTTTTCTTCGCGAAAGAAAATTGAATTTGTATGTCTTTATTTTTTATCAAAATCTACGTTGGTCTTCATTTAGAAAGATACTCACCTGCCTTACCGGTATTCTGGTGCGCGTTCCGTGAGCTCGAGTTCCGTTTGGTAGCAGTAATTACGATTTCACTCATATTTTGATCCAGTACAATAGTTAGTTTTTTGTCCAAATTTCAACAACAAAAACAGGAATAATTTCAGAAACACCATGGATCGCTAGCTCGCTCGGACACGCGTCTTTTGACAGGCTGCGCGTACGCTTAGCCATTGTAGAACTTCAAAAACAATTTTTTTTCGTTCAGACACTTGTAAAATTTTCAACAATTTTTTCTTCGCGAAAGAAAATTGAATTTGTATGTCTTTATTTTTGATCAAAATCTACGTTGGTCTTCATTTAGAAAGATACTCACCTGCCTTACCGGTATTCTGGTGCGCGTTCCGTGAGCTGGAGTTCCGTTTGGTAGCAGTAATTACGATTTCACAAATTTTTTTTTTCAGTCGAAAAGTTAGTTTTTTGTCCAAATTTCAACAACAAAAACATAAATAATTTCAGAAACACCATGGATCGCTAGCTCGCTCGGAGACGCGTCTTTTGACAGGCTGCGCGTACGCCTAGCCAATGAAGAACTTCAAAAATATATTTTTTTCGTTCAGACACTTGTAAAATTTTCAACATATTTTTCTTCGCGAAAGACAAATTGAATTTGTATGTCTTTATTTTTCATCAAAATCTAAGTTGGTCTTCATTTAGAAAGATACTCACCTGCCTTACCAGTATTCTGGTGCGCGTTCCGTGAGCTCGAGTTCCGTTTGGTAGCACTAATTACGGTTTACTCATTTTTTTTCAGTCGATAAGTTAGTTTTTTGTCAAAATTTCAACAACAAAAACAGAAATAATTTCTGAAACACCATGGATCGCTAGCTCGCTCGGAGACGCGTCTTTTGACAGGCTGCGCGTACGCCTAGCCAATGAAGAACTTCAAAAATATATTTTTTTCGTTCAGACACTTGTAAAATTTTCAACATATTTTTCTTCGCGAAAGACAAATTGAATTTGTATGTCTTTATTTTTCATCAAAATCTAAGTTGGTCTTCATTTAGAAAGATACTCACCTGCCTTACCAGTATTCTGGTGCGCGTTCCGTGAGCTCGAGTTCCGTTTGGTAGCACTAATTACGGTTTACTCATTTTTTTTCAGTCGATAAGTTAGTTTTTTGTCAAAATTTCAACAACAAAAACAGAAATAATTTCAGAAACACCATGGATCGCTAGCTCGCTCGGAGACGCGTCTTTTGACAGGCTGCGCGTACGCCTAGCCAATGAAGAACTTCAAAAATATTTTTTTTTCGTTCAGACACTTGTAAAATTTTCAACAATTTTTTCTTCGCGAAAGAAAATTTAATTTGTATGTCTTTATTTTTGATCAAAATCTACGTTGGTCTTCATTTAGAAAGATACTCACCTGCCTTACCGGTATTCTGGTGCGCGTTCCGTGAGCTGGAGTTCCGTTTGGTAGCAGTAATTACGATTTCACTAATTTTTTTATTTCAGTCGAAAAGTTAGTTTTTTGTCCAAATTTCAACAACAAAAACAGAAATAATTTCAGAAACACCATGGATCGCTAGCTCGCTCGGAGACGCGTCTTTTGACAGGCTGCGCGTACGCCTAGCCAATGAAGAACTTCAAAAATATATTTTTTTCGTTCAGACACTTGTAAAATTTTCAACATATTTTTCTTCGCGAAAGACAAATTCAATTTGTGTCTTTATTTTTCATCAAAATCTACGTTGGTCTTCATTAAGAAAGATACTCATCTGCCTTACCAGTATTCTGGTGCGCGTTCCGTGAGCTCGAGTTCCGTTTGGTAGCAGTAATTACGATTTCACAAATTTTTTTTTTCAGTCGAAAAGTTAGTTTTTTGTCCAAATTTCAACAACAAAAACAGAAATAATTTCAGAAACACCATGGATCGCTAGCTCGCTCGGAGACGCGTCTTTTGACAGGCTGCGCGTACGCCTAGCCAATGAAGAACTTCAAAAATATATTTTTTTCGTTCAGACACTTGTAAAATTTTCAACATATTTTTCTTCGCGAAAGACAAATTGAATTTGTATGTCTTTATTTTTCATCAAAATCTAAGTTGGTCTTCATTTAGAAAGATACTCACCTGCCTTACCAGTATTCTGGTGCGCGTTCCGTGAGCTCGAGTTCCGTTTGGTAGCACTAATTACGGTTTACTCATTTTTTTTCAGTCGATAAGTTAGTTTTTTGTCAAAATTTCAACAACAAAAACAGAAATAATTTCTGAAACACCATGGATCGCTAGCTCGCTCGGAGACGCGTCTTTTGACAGGCTGCGCGTACGCCTAGCCAATGAAGAACTTCAAAAATATATTTTTTTCGTTCAGACACTTGTAAAATTTTCAACATATTTTTCTTCGCGAAAGACAAATTCAATTTGTATGTCTTTATTTTTCATCAAAATCTACGTTGGTCTTCATTTAGAAAGATACTCATCTGCCTTACCAGTATTCTGGTGCGCGTTCCGTGAGCTCGAGTTCCGTTTGGAAGCAGTAATTACGATTTCACAAATTTTTTTTTTCAGTCGAAAAGTTAGTTTTTTGTCCAAATTTCAACAACAAAAACAGAAATAATTTCAGAAACACCATGGATCGCTAGCTCGCTCGGAGACGCGTCTTTTGATAGGCTGCGCGTACGCCTAGCCATTGTAGAACTTCAAAAACATATTTTTTTTCGTTCAGACACTTGTAAAATTTTCAACATATTTTTCTTCGCGAAAGAAAATTGAATTTGTATGTCTTTATTTTTTATCAAAATCTACGTTGGTCTTCATTTAGAAAGATACTCACCTGCCTTACCGGTATTCTGGTGCGCGTTCCGTGAGCTCGAGTTCCGTTTGGTAGCAGTAATTACGATTTCACTCATATTTTGATCCAGTACAATAGTTAGTTTTTTGTCCAAATTTCAACAACAAAAACAGGAATAATTTCAGAAACACCATGGATCGCTAGCTCGCTCGGACACGCGTCTTTTGACAGGCTGCGCGTACGCCTAGCCATTGTAGAACTTCAAAAACAATTTTTTTTCGTTCAGACACTTGTAAAATTTTCAACATATTTTTCTTCGCGAAAGACAAATTCAATTTGTATGTCTTTATTTTTCATCAAAATCTACGTTGGTCTTCATTTAGAAAGATACTCATCTGCCTTACCAGTATTCTGGTGCGCGTTCCGTGAGCTCGAGTTCCGTTTGGTAGCAGTAATTACGATTTCACAAATTTTTTTTTTCAGTCGAAAAGTTAGTTTTTTTTCCAAATTTCAACAACAAAAACAGAAATAATTTCAGAAACACCATGGATCGCTAGCTCGCTCGGAGACGCGTCTTTTGACAGGCTGCGCGTACGCCTAGCCAATGAAGAACTTCAAAAATATATTTTTTTCGTTCAGACACTTGTAAAATTTTCAACATATTTTTCTTCGCGAAAGACAAATTGAATTTGTATGTCTTTATTTTTCATCAAAATCTAAGTTGGTCTTCATTTAGAAAGATACTCACCTGCCTTACCAGTATTCTGGTGCGCGTTCCGTGAGCTCGAGTTCCGTTTGGTAGCACTAATTACGGTTTACTCATTTTTTTTCAGTCGATAAGTTAGTTTTTTGTCAAAATTTCAACAACAAAAACAGAAATAATTTCAGAAACACCATGGATCGCTAGCTCGCTCGGAGACGCGTCTTTTGACAGGCTGCGCGTACGCCTAGCCAATGAAGAACTTCAAAAATATTTTTTTTTCGTTCAGACACTTGTAAAATTTTCAACAATTTTTTCTTCGCGAAAGAAAATTTAATTTGTATGTCTTTATTTTTGATCAAAATCTACGTTGGTCTTCATTTAGAAAGATACTCACCTGCCTTACCGGTATTCTGGTGCGCGTTCCGTGAGCTGGAGTTCCGTTTGGTAGCAGTAATTACGATTTCACTAATTTTTTTATTTCAGTCGAAAAGTTAGTTTTTTGTCCAAATTTCAACAACAAAAACAGAAATAATTTCAGAAACACCATGGATCGCTAGCTCGCTCGGAGACGCGTCTTTTGACAGGCTGCGCGTACGCCTAGCCAATGAAGAACTTCAAAAATATATTTTTTTCGTTCAGACACTTGTAAAATTTTCAACATATTTTTCTTCGCGAAAGACAAATTCAATTTGTGTCTTTATTTTTCATCAAAATCTACGTTGGTCTTCATTAAGAAAGATACTCATCTGCCTTACCAGTATTCTGGTGCGCGTTCCGTGAGCTCGAGTTCCGTTTGGTAGCAGTAATTACGATTTCACAAATTTTTTTTTTCAGTCGAAAAGTTAGTTTTTTGTCCAAATTTCAACAACAAAAACAGAAATAATTTCAGAAACACCATGGATCGCTAGCTCGCTCGGAGACGCGTCTTTTGACAGGCTGCGCGTACGCCTAGCCAATGAAGAACTTCAAAAATATATTTTTTTCGTTCAGACACTTGTAAAATTTTCAACATATTTTTCTTCGCGAAAGACAAATTGAATTTGTATGTCTTTATTTTTCATCAAAATCTAAGTTGGTCTTCATTTAGAAAGATACTCACCTGCCTTACCAGTATTCTGGTGCGCGTTCCGTGAGCTCGAGTTCCGTTTGGTAGCACTAATTACGGTTTACTCATTTTTTTTCAGTCGATAAGTTAGTTTTTTGTCAAAATTTCAACAACAAAAACAGAAATAATTTCTGAAACACCATGGATCGCTAGCTCGCTCGGAGACGCGTCTTTTGACAGGCTGCGCGTACGCCTAGCCAATGAAGAACTTCAAAAATATATTTTTTTCGTTCAGACACTTGTAAAATTTTCAACATATTTTTCTTCGCGAAAGACAAATTCAATTTGTATGTCTTTATTTTTCATCAAAATCTACGTTGGTCTTCATTTAGAAAGATACTCATCTGCCTTACCAGTATTCTGGTGCGCGTTCCGTGAGCTCGAGTTCCGTTTGGAAGCAGTAATTACGATTTCACAAATTTTTTTTTTCAGTCGAAAAGTTAGTTTTTTGTCCAAATTTCAACAACAAAAACAGAAATAATTTCAGAAACACCATGGATCGCTAGCTCGCTCGGAGACGCGTCTTTTGATAGGCTGCGCGTACGCCTAGCCATTGTAGAACTTCAAAAACATATTTTTTTTCGTTCAGACACTTGTAAAATTTTCAACATATTTTTCTTCGCGAAAGAAAATTGAATTTGTATGTCTTTATTTTTTATCAAAATCTACGTTGGTCTTCATTTAGAAAGATACTCACCTGCCTTACCGGTATTCTGGTGCGCGTTCCGTGAGCTCGAGTTCCGTTTGGTAGCAGTAATTACGATTTCACTCATATTTTGATCCAGTACAATAGTTAGTTTTTTGTCCAAATTTCAACAACAAAAACAGGAATAATTTCAGAAACACCATGGATCGCTAGCTCGCTCGGACACGCGTCTTTTGACAGGCTGCGCGTACGCCTAGCCATTGTAGAACTTCAAAAACAATTTTTTTTCGTTCAGACACTTGTAAAATTTTCAACAATTTTTTCTTCGCGAAAGAAAATTGAATTTGTATGTCTTTATTTTTGATCAAAATCTACGTTGGTCTTCATTTAGAAAGATACTCACCTGCCTTACCGGTATTCTGGTGCGCGTTCCGTGAGCTGGAGTTCCGTTTGGTAGCAGTAATTACGATTTCACAAATTTTTTTTTTCAGTCGAAAAGTTAGTTTTTTGTCCAAATTTCAACAACAAAAACAGAAATAATTTCAGAAACACCATGGATCGCTAGCTCGCTCGGAGACGCGTCTTTTGACAGGCTGCGCGTACGCCTAGCCAATGAAGAACTTCAAAAATATATTTTTTTCGTTCAGACCCTTGTAAAATTTTCAACATATTTTTCTTCGCGAAAGACAAATTGAATTTGTATGTCTTTATTTTTCATCAAAATCTAAGTTGGTCTTCATTTAGAAAGATACTCACCTGCCTTACCAGTATTCTGGTGCGCGTTCCGTGAGCTCGAGTTCCGTTTGGTAGCACTAATTACGGTTTACTCATTTTTTTTCAGTCGATAAGTTAGTTTTTTGTCAAAATTTCAACAACAAAAACAGAAATAATTTCTGAAACACCATGGATCGCTAGCTCGCTCGGAGACGCGTCTTTTGACAGGCTGCGCGTACGCCTAGCCAATGAAGAACTTCAAAAATATATTTTTTTCGTTCAGACACTTGTAAAATTTTCAACAATTTTTTCTTCGCGAAAGAAAATTGAATTTGTATGTCTTTATTTTTGATCAAAATCTACGTTGGTCTTCATTTAGAAAGATACTCACCTGCCTTACCGGTATTCTGGTGCGCGTTCCGTGAGCTGGAGTTCCGTTTGGTAGCAGTAATTACGATTTCACAAATTTTTTTTTTCAGTCGAAAAGTTAGTTTTTTGTCCAAATTTCAACAACAAAAACAGAAATAATTTCAGAAACACCATGGATCGCTAGCTCGCTCGGAGACGCGTCTTTTGACAGGCTGCGCGTACGCCTAGCCAATGAAGAACTTCAAAAATATATTTTTTTCGTTCAGACACTTGTAAAATTTTCAACATATTTTTCTTCGCGAAAGACAAATTCAATTTGTGTCTTTATTTTTCATCAAAATCTACGTTGGTCTTCATTAAGAAAGATACTCATCTGCCTTACCAGTATTCTGGTGCGCGTTCCGTGAGCTCGAGTTCCGTTTGGTAGCAGTAATTACGATTTCACAAATTTTTTTTTTCAGTCGAAAAGTTAGTTTTTTGTCCAAATTTCAACAACAAAAACAGAAATAATTTCAGAAACACCATGGATCGCTAGCTCGCTCGGAGACGCGTCTTTTGATAGGCTGCGCGTACGCCTAGCCATTGTAGAACTTCAAAAACATATTTTTTTTCGTTCAGACACTTGTAAAATTTTCAACATATTTTTCTTCGCGAAAGAAAATTGAATTTGTATGTCTTTATTTTTCATCAAAATCTACGTTGGTCTTCATTTAGAAAGATACTCATCTGCCTTACCAGTATTCTGGTGCGCGTTCCGTGAGCTCGAGTTCCGTTTGGAAGCAGTAATTACGATTTCACAAATTTTTTTTTTCAGTCGAAAAGTTAGTTTTTTGTCCAAATTTCAACAACAAAAACAGAAATAATTTCAGAAACACCATGGATCGCTAGCTCGCTCGGAGACGCGTCTTTTGACAGGCTGCGCGTACGCCTAGCCAATGAAGAACTTCAAAAATATATTTTTTTCGTTCAGACACTTGTAAAATTTTCAACATATTTTTCTTCGCGAAAGACAAATTGAATTTGTATGTCTTTATTTTTCATCAAAATCTAAGTTGGTCTTCATTTAGAAAGATACTCACCTGCCTTACCAGTATTCTGGTGCGCGTTCCGTGAGCTCGAGTTCCGTTTGGTAGCACTAATTACGGTTTACTCATTTTTTTTCAGTCGATAAGTTAGTTTTTTGTCAAAATTTCAACAACAAAAACAGAAATAATTTCTGAAACACCATGGATCGCTAGCTCGCTCGGAGACGCGTCTTTTGACCGGCTGCGCGTACGCCTAGCCAATGAAGAACTTCAAAAATATATTTTTTTCGTTCAGACACTTGTAAAATTTTCAACATATTTTTCTTCGCGAAAGACAAATTCAATTTGTATGTCTTTATTTTTCATCAAAATCTACGTTGGTCTTCATTTAGAAAGATACTCACCTGCCTTACCGGTATTCTGGTGCGCGTTCCGTGAGCTCGAGTTCCGTTTGGTAGCACTAATTACGGTTTACTCATTTTTTTTCAGTCGATAAGTTAGTTTTTTGTCAAAATTTCAACAACAAAAACAGAAATAATTTCAGAAACACCATGGATCGCTAGCTCGCTCGGAGACGCGTCTTTTGACAGGCTGCGCGTACGCCTAGCCAATGAAGAACTTCAAAAATATATTTTTTTTGTTCAGACACTTGTAAAATTTTCAACATATTTTTCTTCGCGAAAGACAAATTGAATTTGTATGTCTTTATTTTTCATCAAAATCTACGTTGGTCTTCATTTAGAAAGATACTCACCTGCCTTACCGGTATTCTGGTGCGCGTTCCGTGAGCTGGAGTTCCGTTTGGTAGCAGTAATTACGATTTCACTAATTTTTTTTTTTCAGTCGAAAAGTTAGTTTTTTGTCCAAATTTCAACAACAAAAACAGAAATAATTTCAGAAACACCATGGATCGCTAGCTCGCTCGGAGACGCGTCTTTTGATAGGCTGCGCGTACGCCTAGCCATTGTAGAACTTCAAAAACATATTTTTTTTCGTTCAGACACTTGTAAAATTTTCAACATATTTTTCTTCGCGAAAGAAAATTGAATTTGTATGTCTTTATTTTTTATCAAAATCTACGTTGGTCTTCATTTAGAAAGATACTCACCTGCCTTACCGGTATTCTGGTGCGCGTTCCGTGAGCTCGAGTTCCGTTTGGTAGCAGTAATTACGATTTCACTCATATTTTGATCCAGTACAATAGTTAGTTTTTTGTCCAAATTTCAACAACAAAAACAGGAATAATTTCAGAAACACCATGGATCGCTAGCTCGCTCGGACACGCCTCTTTTGACAGGCTGCGCGTACGCCTAGCCATTGTAGAACTTCAAAAACAATTTTTTTTCGTTCAGACACTTGTAAAATTTTCAACAATTTTTTCTTCGCGAAAGAAAATTGAATTTGTATGTCTTTATTTTTGATCAAAATCTACGTTGGTCTTCATTTAGAAAGATACTCACCTGCCTTACCGGTATTCTGGTGCGCGTTCCGTGAGCTGGAGTTCCGTTTGGTAGCAGTAATTACGATTTCACAATTTTTTTTTTTCAGTCGAAAAGTTAATTTTTTGTCCAAATTTCAACAACAAAAACAGTAATAATTTCAGAAACACCATGGATCGCTAGCTCGCTCGGAGACGCGTCTTTTGACAGGCTGCGCGTACGCCTAGCCAATGAAGAACTTCAAAAATATATTTTTTTCGTTCAGACACTTGTAAAATTTTCAACATATTTTTCTTCGCGAAAGACAAATTCAATTTGTGTCTTTATTTTTCATCAAAATCTACGTTGGTCTTCATTAAGAAAGATACTCATCTGCCTTACCAGTATTCTGGTGCGCGTTCCGTGAGCTCGAGTTCCGTTTGGTAGCAGTAATTACGATTTCACAAATTTTTTTTTTCAGTCGAAAAGTTAGTTTTTTGTCCAAATTTCAACAACAAAAACAGAAATAATTTCAGAAACACCATGGATCGCTAGCTCGCTCGGAGACGCGTCTTTTGACAGGCTGCGCGTACGCCTAGCCAATGAAGAACTTCAAAAATATATTTTTTTCGTTCAGACACTTGTAAAATTTTCAACATATTTTTCTTCGCGAAAGACAAATTGAATTTGTATGTCTTTATTTTTCATCAAAATCTAAGTTGGTCTTCATTTAGAAAGATACTCACCTGCCTTACCAGTATTCTGGTGCGCGTTCCGTGAGCTCGAGTTCCGTTTGGTAGCACTAATTACGGTTTACTCATTTTTTTTCAGTCGATAAGTTAGTTTTTTGTCAAAATTTCAACAACAAAAACAGAAATAATTTCTGAAACACCATGGATCGCTAGCTCGCTCGGAGACGCGTCTTTTGACCGGCTGCGCGTACGCCTAGCCAATGAAGAACTTCAAAAATATATTTTTTTCGTTCAGACACTTGTAAAATTTTCAACATATTTTTCTTCGCGAAAGACAAATTCAATTTGTATGTCTTTATTTTTCATCAAAATCTACGTTGGTCTTCATTTAGAAAGATACTCATCTGCCTTACCAGTATTCTGGTGCGCGTTCCGTGAGCTCGAGTTCCGTTTGGAAGCAGTAATTACGATTTCACAAATTTTTTTTTTCAGTCGAAAAGTTAGTTTTTTGTCCAAATTTCAACAACAAAAACAGAAATAATTTCAGAAACACCATGGATCGCTAGCTCGCTCGGAGACGCGTCTTTTGATAGGCTGCGCGTACGCCTAGCCATTGTAGAACTTCAAAAACATATTTTTTTTCGTTCAGACACTTGTAAAATTTTCAACATATTTTTCTTCGCGAAAGAAAATTGAATTTGTATGTCTTTATTTTTTATCAAAATCTACGTTGGTCTTCATTTAGAAAGATACTCACCTGCCTTACCGGTATTCTGGTGCGCGTTCCGTGAGCTCGAGTTCCGTTTGGTAGCAGTAATTACGATTTCACTCATATTTTGATCCAGTACAATAGTTAGTTTTTTGTCCAAATTTCAACAACAAAAACAGGAATAATTTCAGAAACACCATGGATCGCTAGCTCGCTCGGACACGCGTCTTTTGACAGGCTGCGCGTACGCCTAGCCAATGAAGAACTTCAAAAATATTTTTTTTTCGTTCAGACACTTGTAAAATTTTCAACAATTTTTTCTTCGCGAAAGAAAATTTAATTTGTATGTCTTTATTTTTGATCAAAATCTACGTTGGTCTTCATTTAGAAAGATACTCACCTGCCTTACCGGTATTCTGGTGCGCGTTCCGTGAGCTGGAGTTCCGTTTGGTAGCAGTAATTACGATTTCACTAATTTTTTTATTTCAGTCGAAAAGTTAGTTTTTTGTCCAAATTTCAACAACAAAAACAGAAATAATTTCAGAAACACCATGGATCGCTAGCTCGCTCGGAGGCGCGTCTTCTGATAGGCTGCGCGTACGCCTAGCCAATGAAGAACTTCAAAAACATATTTTTTTTGGTTCAGACACTTGTAAAATTTTCAACATATTTTTCTTCGCGAAAGAAAATTGAATTTGTATGTCTTATTTTTTATCAAAATCTACGTTGGTCTTCATTTAGAAAGATACTCACCTGCCTTACCGGTATTCTGGTGCGCGTTCCGTGAGCTGGAGTTCCGTTTGGTAGCAGTAATTACGATTTCACAAATTTTTTTTTTTCAGTCGAAAAGTTAATTTTTTGTCCAAATTTCAACAACAAAAACAGAAATAATTTCAGAAACACCATGGATCGCTAGCTCGCTCGGAGACGCGTCTTTTGACAGGCTGCGCGTACGCCTAGCCAATGAAGAACTTCAAAAATATTTTTTTTTCGTTCAGACACTTGTAAAATGTTCAACAATTTTTTCTTCGCGAAAGAAAATTTAATTTGTATGTCTTTATTTTTGATCAAAATCTACGTTGGTCTTCATTTAGAAAGATACTCATCTGCCTTACCGGTATTCTGGTGCGCGTTCCGTGAGCTGGAGTTCCGTTTGGTAGCAGTAATTACGATTTCACTAATTTTTTTATTTCAGTCGAAAAGTTAGTTTTTTGTCCAAATTTCAACAACAAAAACAGAAATAATTTCAGAAACACCATGGATCGCTAGCTCGCTCGGAGACGCGTCTTTTGACAGGCTGCGCGTACGCCTAGCCAATGAAGAACTTAAAAAATATATTTTTTCGTTCAGACACTTGTAAAATTTTCAACATATTTTTCTTCGCGAAAGACAAATTCAATTTGTATGTCTTTATTTTTCATCAAAATCTACGTTGGTCTTCATTTAGAAAGATACTCACCTGCCTTACCGGTATTCTGGTGCGCGTTCCGTGAGCTCGAGTTCCGTTTGGTAGCAGTAATTACGATTTCACTCATATTTTGATCCAGTACAATAGTTAGTTTTTTGTCCAAATTTCAACAACAAAAACAGGAATAATTTCAGAAACACCATGGATCGCTAGCTCGCTCGGACACGCGTCTTTTGACAGGCTGCGCGTACGCCTAGCCATTGTAGAACTTCAAAAACAATTTTTTTTCGTTCAGACACTTGTAAAATTTTCAACAATTTTTTCTTCGCGAAAGAAAATTGAATTTGTATGTCTTTATTTTTGATCAAAATCTACGTTGGTCTTCATTTAGAAAGATACTCACCTGCCTTACCGGTATTCTGGTGCGCGTTCCGTGAGCTGGAGTTCCGTTTGGTAGCAGTAATTACGATTTCACAAATTTTTTTTTTTCAGTCGAAAAGTTAATTTTTTGTCCAAATTTCAACAACAAAAACAGTAATAATTTCAGAAACACCATGGATCGCTAGCTCGCTCGGAGACGCGTCTTTTGACAGGCTGCGCGTACGCCTAGCCAATGAAGAACTTCAAAAATATATTTTTTTCGTTCAGACACTTGTAAAATTTTCAACATATTTTTCTTCGCGAAAGACAAATTCAATTTGTATGTCTTTATTTTTCATCAAAATCTACGTTGGTCTTCATTTAGAAAGATACTCATCTGCCTTACCAGTATTCTGGTGCGCGTTCCGTGAGCTCGAGTTCCGTTTGGAAGCAGTAATTACGATTTCACAAATTTTTTTTTTCAGTCGAAAAGTTAGTTTTTTGTCCAAATTTCAACAACAAAAACAGAAATAATTTCAGAAACACCATGGATCGCTAGCTCGCTCGGAGACGCGTCTTTTGACAGGCTGCGCGTACGCCTAGCCAATGAAGAACTTCAAAAATATATTTTATTCGTTCAGACACTTGTAAAATTTTCAACATATTTTTCTTCGTTGAGAAAGACAAATTGAATTTGTATGTCTTTATTTTTCATCAAAATCTAAGTTGGTCTTCATTTAGAAAGATACTCACCTGCCTTACCGGTATTCTGGTGCGCGTTCCGTGAGCTCGAGTTCCGTTTGGTAGCACTAATTACGGTTTACTCATTTTTTTTCAGTCGATAAGTTAGTTTTTTGTCAAAATTTCAACAACAAAAACAGAAATAATTTCAGAAACACCATGGATCGCTAGCTCGCTCGGAGACGCGTCTTTTGACAGGCTGCGCGTACGCCTAGCCAATGAAGAACTTCAAAAATATATTTTTTTTGTTCAGACACTTGTAAAATTTTCAACATATTTTTCTTCGCGAAAGACAAATTGACTTTGTATATCTTTATTTATCATCAAAATCTAAGTTGGTCTTCATTTAGAAAGATACTCACCTGCCTTACCAGTATTCTGGTGCGCGTTCCGTGAGCTCGAGTTCCGTTTGGTAGCACTAATTACGGTTTACTAATTTTTTTTCAGTCGATAAGTTAGTTTTTTGTCAAAATTTCAACAACAAAAACAGAAATAATTTCAGAAACACCATGGATCGCTAGCTCGCTCGGAGACGCGTCTTTTGACAGGCTGCGCGTACGCCTAGCCAATGAAGAACTTCAAAAATATATTTTTTTCGTTCAGACACTTGTAAAATTTTCAACATATTTTTCTTCGCGAAAGACAAATTCAATTTGTGTCTTTATTTTTCATCAAAATCTACGTTGGTCTTCATTAAGAAAGATACTCATCTGCCTTACCAGTATTCTGGTGCGCGTTCCGTGAGCTCGAGTTCCGTTTGGTAGCAGTAATTACGATTTCACAAATTTTTTTTTTCAGTCGAAAAGTTAGTTTTTTGTCCAAATTTCAACAACAAAAACAGAAATAATTTCAGAAACACCATGGATCGCTAGCTCGCTCGGAGACGCGTCTTTTGATAGGCTGCGCGTACGCCTAGCCATTGTAGAACTTCAAAAACATATTTTTTTTCGTTCAGACACTTGTAAAATTTTCAACATATTTTTCTTCGCGAAAGAAAATTGAATTTGTATGTCTTTATTTTTCATCAAAATCTACGTTGGTCTTCATTTAGAAAGATACTCATCTGCCTTACCAGTATTCTGGTGCGCGTTCCGTGAGCTCGAGTTCCGTTTGGAAGCAGTAATTACGATTTCACAAATTTTTTTTTTCAGTCGAAAAGTTAGTTTTTTGTCCAAATTTCAACAACAAAAACAGAAATAATTTCAGAAACACCATGGATCGCTAGCTCGCTCGGAGACGCGTCTTTTGACAGGCTGCGCGTACGCCTAGCCAATGAAGAACTTCAAAAATATATTTTTTTCGTTCAGACACTTGTAAAATTTTCAACATATTTTTCTTCGCGAAAGACAAATTGAATTTGTATGTCTTTATTTTTCATCAAAATCTAAGTTGGTCTTCATTTAGAAAGATACTCACCTGCCTTACCAGTATTCTGGTGCGCGTTCCGTGAGCTCGAGTTCCGTTTGGTAGCACTAATTACGGTTTACTCATTTTTTTTCAGTCGATAAGTTAGTTTTTTGTCAAAATTTCAACAACAAAAACAGAAATAATTTCTGAAACACCATGGATCGCTAGCTCGCTCGGAGACGCGTCTTTTGACCGGCTGCGCGTACGCCTAGCCAATGAAGAACTTCAAAAATATATTTTTTTCGTTCAGACACTTGTAAAATTTTCAACATATTTTTCTTCGCGAAAGACAAATTCAATTTGTATGTCTTTATTTTTCATCAAAATCTACGTTGGTCTTCATTTAGAAAGATACTCACCTGCCTTACCGGTATTCTGGTGCGCGTTCCGTGAGCTCGAGTTCCGTTTGGTAGCACTAATTACGGTTTACTCATTTTTTTTCAGTCGATAAGTTAGTTTTTTGTCAAAATTTCAACAACAAAAACAGAAATAATTTCAGAAACACCATGGATCGCTAGCTCGCTCGGAGACGCGTCTTTTGACAGGCTGCGCGTACGCCTAGCCAATGAAGAACTTCAAAAATATATTTTTTTTGTTCAGACACTTGTAAAATTTTCAACATATTTTTCTTCGCGAAAGACAAATTGAATTTGTATGTCTTTATTTTTCATCAAAATCTACGTTGGTCTTCATTTAGAAAGATACTCACCTGCCTTACCGGTATTCTGGTGCGCGTTCCGTGAGCTGGAGTTCCGTTTGGTAGCAGTAATTACGATTTCACTAATTTTTTTTTTTCAGTCGAAAAGTTAGTTTTTTGTCCAAATTTCAACAACAAAAACAGAAATAATTTCAGAAACACCATGGATCGCTAGCTCGCTCGGAGACGCGTCTTTTGATAGGCTGCGCGTACGCCTAGCCATTGTAGAACTTCAAAAACATATTTTTTTTCGTTCAGACACTTGTAAAATTTTCAACATATTTTTCTTCGCGAAAGAAAATTGAATTTGTATGTCTTTATTTTTTATCAAAATCTACGTTGGTCTTCATTTAGAAAGATACTCACCTGCCTTACCGGTATTCTGGTGCGCGTTCCGTGAGCTCGAGTTCCGTTTGGTAGCAGTAATTACGATTTCACTCATATTTTGATCCAGTACAATAGTTAGTTTTTTGTCCAAATTTCAACAACAAAAACAGGAATAATTTCAGAAACACCATGGATCGCTAGCTCGCTCGGACACGCCTCTTTTGACAGGCTGCGCGTACGCCTAGCCATTGTAGAACTTCAAAAACAATTTTTTTTCGTTCAGACACTTGTAAAATTTTCAACAATTTTTTCTTCGCGAAAGAAAATTGAATTTGTATGTCTTTATTTTTGATCAAAATCTACGTTGGTCTTCATTTAGAAAGATACTCACCTGCCTTACCGGTATTCTGGTGCGCGTTCCGTGAGCTGGAGTTCCGTTTGGTAGCAGTAATTACGATTTCACAATTTTTTTTTTTCAGTCGAAAAGTTAATTTTTTGTCCAAATTTCAACAACAAAAACAGTAATAATTTCAGAAACACCATGGATCGCTAGCTCGCTCGGAGACGCGTCTTTTGACAGGCTGCGCGTACGCCTAGCCAATGAAGAACTTCAAAAATATATTTTTTTCGTTCAGACACTTGTAAAATTTTCAACATATTTTTCTTCGCGAAAGACAAATTCAATTTGTGTCTTTATTTTTCATCAAAATCTACGTTGGTCTTCATTAAGAAAGATACTCATCTGCCTTACCAGTATTCTGGTGCGCGTTCCGTGAGCTCGAGTTCCGTTTGGTAGCAGTAATTACGATTTCACAAATTTTTTTTTTCAGTCGAAAAGTTAGTTTTTTGTCCAAATTTCAACAACAAAAACAGAAATAATTTCAGAAACACCATGGATCGCTAGCTCGCTCGGAGACGCGTCTTTTGACAGGCTGCGCGTACGCCTAGCCAATGAAGAACTTCAAAAATATATTTTTTTCGTTCAGACACTTGTAAAATTTTCAACATATTTTTCTTCGCGAAAGACAAATTGAATTTGTATGTCTTTATTTTTCATCAAAATCTAAGTTGGTCTTCATTTAGAAAGATACTCACCTGCCTTACCAGTATTCTGGTGCGCGTTCCGTGAGCTCGAGTTCCGTTTGGTAGCACTAATTACGGTTTACTCATTTTTTTTCAGTCGATAAGTTAGTTTTTTGTCAAAATTTCAACAACAAAAACAGAAATAATTTCTGAAACACCATGGATCGCTAGCTCGCTCGGAGACGCGTCTTTTGACCGGCTGCGCGTACGCCTAGCCAATGAAGAACTTCAAAAATATATTTTTTTCGTTCAGACACTTGTAAAATTTTCAACATATTTTTCTTCGCGAAAGACAAATTCAATTTGTATGTCTTTATTTTTCATCAAAATCTACGTTGGTCTTCATTTAGAAAGATACTCATCTGCCTTACCAGTATTCTGGTGCGCGTTCCGTGAGCTCGAGTTCCGTTTGGAAGCAGTAATTACGATTTCACAAATTTTTTTTTTCAGTCGAAAAGTTAGTTTTTTGTCCAAATTTCAACAACAAAAACAGAAATAATTTCAGAAACACCATGGATCGCTAGCTCGCTCGGAGACGCGTCTTTTGATAGGCTGCGCGTACGCCTAGCCATTGTAGAACTTCAAAAACATATTTTTTTTCGTTCAGACACTTGTAAAATTTTCAACATATTTTTCTTCGCGAAAGAAAATTGAATTTGTATGTCTTTATTTTTTATCAAAATCTACGTTGGTCTTCATTTAGAAAGATACTCACCTGCCTTACCGGTATTCTGGTGCGCGTTCCGTGAGCTCGAGTTCCGTTTGGTAGCAGTAATTACGATTTCACTCATATTTTGATCCAGTACAATAGTTAGTTTTTTGTCCAAATTTCAACAACAAAAACAGGAATAATTTCAGAAACACCATGGATCGCTAGCTCGCTCGGACACGCGTCTTTTGACAGGCTGCGCGTACGCCTAGCCAATGAAGAACTTCAAAAATATTTTTTTTTCGTTCAGACACTTGTAAAATTTTCAACAATTTTTTCTTCGCGAAAGAAAATTTAATTTGTATGTCTTTATTTTTGATCAAAATCTACGTTGGTCTTCATTTAGAAAGATACTCACCTGCCTTACCGGTATTCTGGTGCGCGTTCCGTGAGCTGGAGTTCCGTTTGGTAGCAGTAATTACGATTTCACTAATTTTTTTATTTCAGTCGAAAAGTTAGTTTTTTGTCCAAATTTCAACAACAAAAACAGAAATAATTTCAGAAACACCATGGATCGCTAGCTCGCTCGGAGGCGCGTCTTCTGATAGGCTGCGCGTACGCCTAGCCAATGAAGAACTTCAAAAACATATTTTTTTTGGTTCAGACACTTGTAAAATTTTCAACATATTTTTCTTCGCGAAAGAAAATTGAATTTGTATGTCTTATTTTTTATCAAAATCTACGTTGGTCTTCATTTAGAAAGATACTCACCTGCCTTACCGGTATTCTGGTGCGCGTTCCGTGAGCTGGAGTTCCGTTTGGTAGCAGTAATTACGATTTCACAAATTTTTTTTTTTCAGTCGAAAAGTTAATTTTTTGTCCAAATTTCAACAACAAAAACAGAAATAATTTCAGAAACACCATGGATCGCTAGCTCGCTCGGAGACGCGTCTTTTGACAGGCTGCGCGTACGCCTAGCCAATGAAGAACTTCAAAAATATTTTTTTTTCGTTCAGACACTTGTAAAATGTTCAACAATTTTTTCTTCGCGAAAGAAAATTTAATTTGTATGTCTTTATTTTTGATCAAAATCTACGTTGGTCTTCATTTAGAAAGATACTCATCTGCCTTACCGGTATTCTGGTGCGCGTTCCGTGAGCTGGAGTTCCGTTTGGTAGCAGTAATTACGATTTCACTAATTTTTTTATTTCAGTCGAAAAGTTAGTTTTTTGTCCAAATTTCAACAACAAAAACAGAAATAATTTCAGAAACACCATGGATCGCTAGCTCGCTCGGAGACGCGTCTTTTGACAGGCTGCGCGTACGCCTAGCCAATGAAGAACTTAAAAAATATATTTTTTCGTTCAGACACTTGTAAAATTTTCAACATATTTTTCTTCGCGAAAGACAAATTCAATTTGTATGTCTTTATTTTTCATCAAAATCTACGTTGGTCTTCATTTAGAAAGATACTCACCTGCCTTACCGGTATTCTGGTGCGCGTTCCGTGAGCTCGAGTTCCGTTTGGTAGCAGTAATTACGATTTCACTCATATTTTGATCCAGTACAATAGTTAGTTTTTTGTCCAAATTTCAACAACAAAAACAGGAATAATTTCAGAAACACCATGGATCGCTAGCTCGCTCGGACACGCGTCTTTTGACAGGCTGCGCGTACGCCTAGCCATTGTAGAACTTCAAAAACAATTTTTTTTCGTTCAGACACTTGTAAAATTTTCAACAATTTTTTCTTCGCGAAAGAAAATTGAATTTGTATGTCTTTATTTTTGATCAAAATCTACGTTGGTCTTCATTTAGAAAGATACTCACCTGCCTTACCGGTATTCTGGTGCGCGTTCCGTGAGCTGGAGTTCCGTTTGGTAGCACTAATTACGATTTCACAAATTTTTTTTTTTCAGTCGAAAAGTTAATTTTTTGTCCAAATTTCAACAACAAAAACAGTAATAATTTCAGAAACACCATGGATCGCTAGCTCGCTCGGAGACGCGTCTTTTGACAGGCTGCGCGTACGCCTAGCCAATGAAGAACTTCAAAAATATATTTTTTTCGTTCAGACACTTGTAAAATTTTCAACATATTTTTCTTCGCGAAAGACAAATTCAATTTGTATGTCTTTATTTTTCATCAAAATCTACGTTGGTCTTCATTTAGAAAGATACTCATCTGCCTTACCAGTATTCTGGTGCGCGTTCCGTGAGCTCGAGTTCCGTTTGGAAGCAGTAATTACGATTTCACAAATTTTTTTTTTCAGTCGAAAAGTTAGTTTTTTGTCCAAATTTCAACAACAAAAACAGAAATAATTTCAGAAACACCATGGATCGCTAGCTCGCTCGGAGACGCGTCTTTTGACAGGCTGCGCGTACGCCTAGCCAATGAAGAACTTCAAAAATATATTTTATTCGTTCAGACACTTGTAAAATTTTCAACATATTTTTCTTCGTTGAGAAAGACAAATTGAATTTGTATGTCTTTATTTTTCATCAAAATCTAAGTTGGTCTTCATTTAGAAAGATACTCACCTGCCTTACCGGTATTCTGGTGCGCGTTCCGTGAGCTCGAGTTCCGTTTGGTAGCACTAATTACGGTTTACTCATTTTTTTTCAGTCGATAAGTTAGTTTTTTGTCAAAATTTCAACAACAAAAACAGAAATAATTTCAGAAACACCATGGATCGCTAGCTCGCTCGGAGACGCGTCTTTTGACAGGCTGCGCGTACGCCTAGCCAATGAAGAACTTCAAAAATATATTTTTTTTGTTCAGACACTTGTAAAATTTTCAACATATTTTTCTTCGCGAAAGACAAATTGACTTTGTATATCTTTATTTATCATCAAAATCTAAGTTGGTCTTCATTTAGAAAGATACTCACCTGCCTTACCAGTATTCTGGTGCGCGTTCCGTGAGCTCGAGTTCCGTTTGGTAGCACTAATTACGGTTTACTAATTTTTTTTCAGTCGATAAGTTAGTTTTTTGTCAAAATTTCAACAACAAAAACAGAAATAATTTCAGAAACACCATGGATCGCTAGCTCGCTCGGAGACGCGTCTTTTGACAGGCTGCGCGTACGCCTAGCCAATGAAGAACTTCAAAAATATATTTTTTTCGTTCAGACACTTGTAAAATTTTCAACATATTTTTCTTCGCGAAAGAAAAATTGAATTTGTATGTCTTTATTTTTCATCAAAATCTACGTAAGTCTTCATTTAGAAAGATACTCACCTGCCTTACCGGTATTCTGGTGCGCGTTCCGTGAGCTGGAGTTCCGTTTGGTAGCAGTAATTACGATTTCACAATTTTTTTTTTTCAGTCGAAAAGTTAATTTTTTGTCAAAATTTCAACAACAAAAACAGACATAATTTCAGAAACACCATGGATCGCTAGCTCGCTCGGAGACGCGTCTTTTGACAGGCTGCGCGTACGCCTAGCCAATGAAGAACTTCAAAAATATTTTTTTTTCGTTCAGACACTTGTAAAATTTTCAACATATTTTTCTTCGCGAAAGACAAATTGAATTTGTATGTCTTTATTTTTCATCAAAATCTAAGTTGGTCTTCATTTAGAAAGATACTCACCTGCCTTACCAGTATTCTGGTGCGCGTTCCGTGAGCTCGAGTTCCGTTTGGTAGCACTAATTACGGTTTACTCATTTTTTTTCAGTCGATAAGTTAGTTTTTTGTCAAAATTTCAACAACAAAAACAGAAATAATTTCAGAAACACCATGGATCGCTAGCTCGCTCGGAGACGCGTCTTTTGACAGGCTGCGCGTACGCCTAGCCAATGAAGAACTTCAAAAATATATTTTTTTCGTTCAGACACTTGTAAAATTTTCAACATATTTTTCTTCGCGAAAGACAAATTGAATTTGTATGTCTTTATTTTTCATCAAAATCTACGTTGGTCTTCATTTAGAAAGATACTCACCTGCCTTACCGGTATTCTGGTGCGCGTTCCGTGAGCTCGAGTTCCGTTTGGTAGCACTAATTACGGTTTACTCATTTTTATTCAGTCGATAAGTTAGTTTTTTGTCAAAATTTCAACAACAAAAACAGAAATAATTTCAGAAACACCATGGATCGCTAGCTCGCTCGGAGACGCGTCTTTTGACAGGCTGCGCGTACGCCTAGCCAATGAAGAACTTCAAAAATATATTTTTTTCGTTCAGACACTTGTAAAATTTTCAACATATTTTTCTTCGCGAAAGACAAATTGAATTTGTATGTCTTTATTTATCATCAAAATCTAAGTTGGTCTTCATTTAGAAAGATACTCACCTGCCTTACCAGTATTCTGGTGCGCGTTCCGTGAGCTCGAGTTCCGTTTGGTAGCAGTAATTACGATTTCACTCATATTTTGATCCAGTACAATAGTTAGTTTTTTGTCCAAATTTCAACAACAAAAACAGGAATAATTTCAGAAACACCATGGATCGCTAGCTCGCTCGGAGACGCGTCTTTTGACAGGCTGCGCGTACGCCTAGCCGATGAAGAACTTCAAAAATATATTTTTTTCGTTCAGACACTTGTAAAATTTTCAACATATTTTTCTTCGCGAAAGACAAATTCAATTTGTATGTCTTTATTTTTCATCAAAATCTACGTTGGTCTTCATTTAGAAAGATACTCACCTGCCTTACCGGTATTCTGGTGCGCGTTCCGTGAGCTCGAGTTCCGTTTGGTAGCAGTAATTACGATTTCACTCATTTTTTGATCCAGTACAATAGTTAGTTTTTTGTCCAAATTTCAACAACAAAAACAGGAATAATTTCAGAAACACCATGGATCGCTAGCTCGCTCGGACACGCGTCTTTTGACAGGCTGCGCGTACGCCTAGCCATTGTAGAACTTCAAAAACAATTTTTTTTCGTTCAGACACTTGTAAAATTTTCAACAATTTTTTCTTCGCGAAAGAAAATTGAATTTGTATGTCTTTATTTTTGATCAAAATCTACGTTGGTCTTCATTTAGAAAGATACTCACCTGCCTTACCGGTATTCTGGTGCGCGTTCCGTGAGCTGGAGTTCCGTTTGGTAGCAGTAATTACGATTTCACAAATTTTTTTTTTTCAGTCGAAAAGTTAATTTTTTGTCAAAATTTCAACAACAAAAACAGTAATAATTTCAGAAACACCATGGATCGCTAGCTCGCTCGGAGACGCGTCTTTTGACAGGCTGCGCGTACGCCTAGCCAATGAAGAACTTCAAAAATATATTTTTTTCGTTCAGACACTTGTAAAATTTTCAACATATTTTTCTTCGCGAAAGACAAATTGAATTTTTATGTCTTTATTTTTCATCAAAATCTAAGTTGGTCTTCATTTAGAAAGATACTCACCTGCCTTACCAGTATTCTGGTGCGCGTTCCGTGAGCTCGAGTTCCGTTTGGTAGCACTAATTACGGTTTACTCATTTTTTTTCAGTCGATAAGTTAGTTTTTTGTCAAAATTTCAACAACAAAAACAGAAATAATTTCAGAAACACCATGAATCGCTAGCTCGCTCGGAGACGCGTCTTTTGACAGGCTGCGCGTACGCCTAGCCAATGAAGAACTTCAAAAATATATTTTTTTCGTTCAGACACTTGTAAAATTTTCAACATATTTTTCTTCGCGAAAGACAAATTGAATTTGTATGTCTTTATTTTTCATCAAAATCTACGTTGGTCTTCATTTAGAAAGATACTCACCTGCCTTACCGGTATTCTGGTGCGCGTTCCGTGAGCTCGAGTTCCGTTTGGTAGCACTAATTACGGTTTACTCATTTTTTTTCAGTCGATAAGTTAGTTTTTTGTCAAAATTTCAACAACAAAAACAGAAATAATTTCAGAAACACCATGGATCGCTAGCTCGCTCGGAGACGCGTCTTTTGACAGGCTGCGCGTACGCCTAGCCAATGAAGAACTTAAAAAATATATTTTTTTCGTTCAGACACTTGTAAAATTTTCAACATATTTTTCTTCGCGAAAGACAAATTCAATTTGTATGTCTTTATTTTTCATCAAAATCTACGTTGGTCTTCATTTAGAAAGATACTCACCTGCCTTACCGGTATTCTGGTGCGCGTTCCGTGAGCTCGAGTTCCGTTTGGTAGCAGTAATTACGATTTCACTCATATTTTGATCCAGTACAATAGTTAGTTTTTTGTCCAAATTTCAACAACAAAAACAGGAATAATTTCAGAAACACCATGGATCGCTAGCTCGCTCGGACACGCGTCTTTTGACAGGCTGCGCGTACGCCTAGCCATTGTAGAACTTCAAAAACAATTTTTTTTCGTTCAGACACTTGTAAAATTTTCAACAATTTTTTCTTCGCGAAAGAAAATTGAATTTGTATGTCTTTATTTTTGATCAAAATCTACGTTGGTCTTCATTTAGAAAGATACTCACCTGCCTTACCGGTATTCTGGTGCGCGTTCCGTGAGCTGGAGTTCCGTTTGGTAGCAGTAATTACGATTTCACAAATTTTTTTTTTTCAGTCGAAAAGTTAATTTTTTGTCCAAATTTCAACAACAAAAACAGTAATAATTTCAGAAACACCATGGATCGCTAGCTCGCTCGGAGACGCGTCTTTTGACAGGCTGCGCGTACGCCTAGCCAATGAAGAACTTCAAAAATATATTTTTTTCGTTCAGACACTTGTAAAATTTTCAACATATTTTTCTTCGCGAAAGACAAATTCAATTTGTATGTCTTTATTTTTCATCAAAATCTACGTTGGTCTTCATTTAGAAAGATACTCATCTGCCTTACCAGTATTCTGGTGCGCGTTCCGTGAGCTCGAGTTCCGTTTGGAAGCAGTAATTACGATTTCACAAATTTTTTTTTTCAGTCGAAAAGTTAGTTTTTTGTCCAAATTTCAACAACAAAAACAGAAATAATTTCAGAAACACCATGGATCGCTAGCTCGCTCGGAGACGCGTCTTTTGACAGGCTGCGCGTACGCCTAGCCAATGAAGAACTTCAAAAATATATTTTTTTCGTTCAGACACTTGTAAAATTTTCAACATATTTTTCTTCGCGAAAGACAAATTGAATTTGTATGTCTTTATTTTTCATCAAAATCTAAGTTGGTCTTCATTTAGAAAGATACTCACCTGCCTTACCGGTATTCTGGTGCGCGTTCCGTGAGCTCGAGTTCCGTTTGGTAGCACTAATTACGGTTTACTCATTTTTTTTCAGTCGATAAGTTAGTTTTTTGTCAAAATTTCAACAACAAAAACAGAAATAATTTCAGAAACACCATGGATCGCTAGCTCGCTCGGAGACGCGTCTTTTGACAGGCTGCGCGTACGCCTAGCCAATGAAGAACTTCAAAAATATATTTTTTTCGTTCAGACACTTGTAAAATTTTCAACATATTTTTCTTCGCGAAAGACAAATTGAATTTGTATGTCTTTATTTATCATCAAAATCTAAGTTGGTCTTCATTTAGAAAGATACTCACCTGCCTTACCAGTATTCTGGTGCGCGTTCCGTGAGCTCGAGTTCCGTTTGGTAGCACTAATTACGGTTTACTCATTTTTTTTCAGTCGATAAGTTAGTTTTTTGTCAAAATTTCAACAACAAAAACAGAAATAATTTCAGAAACACCATGGATCGCTAGCTCGCTCGGAGACGCGTCTTTTGACAGGCTGCGCGTACGCCTAGCCAATGAAGAACTTCAAAAATATATTTTTTTCGTTCAGACACTTGTAAAATTTTCAACATATTTTTCTTCGCGAAAGAAAAATTGAATTTGTATGTCTTTATTTTTCATCAAAATCTACGTTGGTCTTCATTTAGAAAGATACTCACCTGCCTTACCGGTATTCTGGTGCGCGTTCCGTGAGCTGGAGTTCCGTTTGGTAGCAGTAATTACGATTTCACAATTTTTTTTTTTCAGTCGAAAAGTTAATTTTTTGTCAAAATTTCAACAACAAAAACAGAAATAATTTCAGAAACACCATGGATCGCTAGCTCGCTCGGAGACGCGTCTTTTGACAGGCTGCGCGTACGCCTAGCCAATGAAGAACTTCAAAAATATATTTTTTTCGTTCAGACACTTGTAAAATTTTCAACATATTTTTCTTCGCGAAAGACAAATTGAATTTGTATGTCTTTATTTTTCATCAAAATCTACGTTGGTCTTCATTTAGAAAGATACTCACCTGCCTTACCGGTATTCTGGTGCGCGTTCCGTGAGCTGGAGTTCCGTTTGGTAGCAGTAATTACGATTTCACAATTTTTTTTTTTCAGTCGAAAAGTTAATTTTTTGTCAAAATTTCAACAACAAAAACAGAAATAATTTCAGAAACACCATGGATCGCTAGCTCGCTCGGAGACGCGTCTTTTGACAGGCTGCGCGTACGCCTAGCCAATGAAGAACTTCAAAAATATATTTTTTTCGTTCAGACACTTGTAAAATTTTCAACATATTTTTCTTCGCGAAAGACAAATTGAATTTGTATGTCTTTATTTTTCATCAAAATCTACGTTGGTCTTCATTTAGAAAGATACTCACCTGCCTTACCGGTATTCTGGTGCGCGTTCCGTGAGCTCGAGTTCCGTTTGGTAGCACTAATTACGGTTTACTCATTTTTTTTCAGTCGATAAGTTAGTTTTTTGTCAAAATTTCAACAACAAAAACAGAAATAATTTCAGAAACACCATGGATCGCTAGCTCGCTCGGAGACGCGTCTTTTGACAGGCTGCGCGTACGCCTAGCCAATGAAGAACTTAAAAAATATATTTTTTTCGTTCAGACACTTGTAAAATTTTCAACATATTTTTCTTCGCGAAAGACAAATTCAATTTGTATGTCTTTATTTTTCATCAAAATCTACGTTGGTCTTCATTTAGAAAGATACTCACCTGCCTTACCGGTATTCTGGTGCGCGTTCCGTGAGCTCGAGTTCCGTTTGGTAGCAGTAATTACGATTTCACTCATATTTTGATCCAGTACAATAGTTAGTTTTTTGTCCAAATTTCAACAACAAAAACAGGAATAATTTCAGAAACACCATGGATCGCTAGCTCGCTCGGACACGCGTCTTTTGACAGGCTGCGCGTACGCCTAGCCATTGTAGAACTTCAAAAACAATTTTTTTTCGTTCAGACACTTGTAAAATTTTCAACAATTTTTTCTTCGCGAAAGAAAATTGAATTTGTATGTCTTTATTTTTGATCAAAATCTACGTTGGTCTTCATTTAGAAAGATACTCACCTGCCTTACCGGTATTCTGGTGCGCGTTCCGTGAGCTGGAGTTCCGTTTGGTAGCAGTAATTACGATTTCACAAATTTTTTTTTTTCAGTCGAAAAGTTAATTTTTTGTCCAAATTTCAACAACAAAAACAGTAATAATTTCAGAAACACCATGGATCGCTAGCTCGCTCGGAGACGCGTCTTTTGACAGGCTGCGCGTACGCCTAGCCAATGAAGAACTTCAAAAATATATTTTTTTCGTTCAGACACTTGTAAAATTTTCAACATATTTTTCTTCGCGAAAGACAAATTCAATTTGTATGTCTTTATTTTTCATCAAAATCTACGTTGGTCTTCATTTAGAAAGATACTCATCTGCCTTACCAGTATTCTGGTGCGCGTTCCGTGAGCTCGAGTTCCGTTTGGAAGCAGTAATTACGATTTCACAAATTTTTTTTTTCAGTCGAAAAGTTAGTTTTTTGTCCAAATTTCAACAACAAAAACAGAAATAATTTCAGAAACACCATGGATCGCTAGCTCGCTCGGAGACGCGTCTTTTGACAGGCTGCGCGTACGCCTAGCCAATGAAGAACTTCAAAAATATATTTTTTTCGTTCAGACACTTGTAAAATTTTCAACATATTTTTCTTCGCGAAAGACAAATTGAATTTGTATGTCTTTATTTTTCATCAAAATCTAAGTTGGTCTTCATTTAGAAAGATACTCACCTGCCTTACCGGTATTCTGGTGCGCGTTCCGTGAGCTCGAGTTCCGTTTGGTAGCACTAATTACGGTTTACTCATTTTTTTTCAGTCGATAAGTTAGTTTTTTGTCAAAATTTCAACAACAAAAACAGAAATAATTTCAGAAACACCATGGATCGCTAGCTCGCTCGGAGACGCGTCTTTTGACAGGCTGCGCGTACGCCTAGCCAATGAAGAACTTCAAAAATATATTTTTTTCGTTCAGACACTTGTAAAATTTTCAACATATTTTTCTTCGCGAAAGACAAATTGAATTTGTATGTCTTTATTTATCATCAAAATCTAAGTTGGTCTTCATTTAGAAAGATACTCACCTGCCTTACCAGTATTCTGGTGCGCGTTCCGTGAGCTCGAGTTCCGTTTGGTAGCACTAATTACGGTTTACTCATTTTTTTTCAGTCGATAAGTTAGTTTTTTGTCAAAATTTCAACAACAAAAACAGAAATAATTTCAGAAACACCATGGATCGCTAGCTCGCTCGGAGACGCGTCTTTTGACAGGCTGCGCGTACGCCTAGCCAATGAAGAACTTCAAAAATATATTTTTTTCGTTCAGACACTTGTAAAATTTTCAACATATTTTTCTTCGCGAAAGAAAAATTGAATTTGTATGTCTTTATTTTTCATCAAAATCTACGTTGGTCTTCATTTAGAAAGATACTCACCTGCCTTACCGGTATTCTGGTGCGCGTTCCGTGAGCTGGAGTTCCGTTTGGTAGCAGTAATTACGATTTCACAATTTTTTTTTTTCAGTCGAAAAGTTAATTTTTTGTCAAAATTTCAACAACAAAAACAGAAATAATTTCAGAAACACCATGGATCGCTAGCTCGCTCGGAGACGCGTCTTTTGACAGGCTGCGCGTACGCCTAGCCAATGAAGAACTTCAAAAATATATTTTTTTCGTTCAGACACTTGTAAAATTTTCAACATATTTTTCTTCGCGAAAGACAAATTGAATTTGTATGTCTTTATTTTTCATCAAAATCTACGTTGGTCTTCATTTAGAAAGATACTCACCTGCCTTACCGGTATTCTGGTGCGCGTTCCGTGAGCTGGAGTTCCGTTTGGTAGCAGTAATTACGATTTCACAATTTTTTTTTTTCAGTCGAAAAGTTAATTTTTTGTCAAAATTTCAACAACAAAAACAGAAATAATTTCAGAAACACCATGGATCGCTAGCTCGCTCGGAGACGCGTCTTTTGACAGGCTGCGCGTACGCCTAGCCAATGAAGAACTTCAAAAATATATTTTTTTCGTTCAGACACTTGTAAAATTTTCAACATATTTTTCTTCGCGAAAGACAAATTGAATTTGTATGTCTTTATTTTTCATCAAAATCTAAGTTGGTCTTCATTTAGAAAGATACTCACTTGCCTTACCAGTATTCTGGTGCGCGTTCCGTGAGCTCGAGTTCCGTTTGGTAGCACTAATTACGGTTTACTCATTTTTTTTCAGTCGATAAGTTAGTTTTTTGTCAAAATTTCAACAACAAAAACAGAAATAATTTCAGAAACACCATGAATCGCTAGCTCGCTCGGAGACGCGTCTTTTGACAGGCTGCGCGTACGCCTAGCCAATGAAGAACTTCAAAAATATATTTTTTTCGTTCAGACACTTGTAAAATTTTCAACATATTTTTCTTCGCGAAAGACAAATTGAATTTGTATGTCTTTATTTTTCATCAAAATCTACGTTGGTCTTCATTTAGAAAGATACTCACCTGCCTTACCGGTATTCTGGTGCGCGTTCCGTGAGCTCGAGTTCCGTTTGGTAGCAGTAATTACGATTTCACTCATATTTTGATCCAGTACAATAGTTAGTTTTTTGTCCAAATTTCAACAACAAAAACAGGAATAATTTCAGAAACACCATGGATCGCTAGCTCGCTCGGACACGCGTCTTTTGACAGGCTGCGCGTACGCCTAGCCATTGTAGAACTTCAAAAACAATTTTTTTTCGTTCAGACACTTGTAAAATTTTCAACAATTTTTTCTTCGCGAAAGAAAATTGAATTTGTATGTCTTTATTTTTGATCAAAATCTACGTTGGTCTTCATTTAGAAAGATACTCACCTGCCTTACCGGTATTCTGGTGCGCGTTCCGTGAGCTGGAGTTCCGTTTGGTAGCAGTAATTACGATTTCACAATTTTTTTTTTTTCAGTCGAAAAGTTAATTTTTTGTCAAAATTTCAACAACAAAAACAGTAATAATTTCAGAAACACCATGGATCGCTAGCTCGCTCGGAGACGCGTCTTTTGACAGGCTGCGCGTACGCCTAGCCAATGAAGAACTTCAAAAATATATTTTTTTCGTTCAGACACTTGTAAAATTTTCAACATATTTTTCTTCGCGAAAGACAAATTGAATTTTTATGTCTTTATTTTTCATCAAAATCTAAGTTGGTCTTCATTTAGAAAGATACTCACCTGCCTTACCAGTATTCTGGTGCGCGTTCCGTGAGCTCGAGTTCCGTTTGGTAGCACTAATTACGGTTTACTCATTTTTTTTCAGTCGATAAGTTAGTTTTTTGTCAAAATTTCAACAACAAAAACAGAAATAATTTCAGAAACACCATGAATCGCTAGCTCGCTCGGAGACGCGTCTTTTGACAGGCTGCGCGTACGCCTAGCCAATGAAGAACTTCAAAAATATATTTTTTTCGTTCAGACACTTGTAAAATTTTCAACATATTTTTCTTCGCGAAAGACAAATTGAATTTGTATGTCTTTATTTTTCATCAAAATCTACGTTGGTCTTCATTTAGAAAGATACTCACCTGCCTTACCGGTATTCTGGTGCGCGTTCCGTGAGCTCGAGTTCCGTTTGGTAGCACTAATTACGGTTTACTCATTTTTTTTCAGTCGATAAGTTAGTTTTTTGTCAAAATTTCAACAACAAAAACAGAAATAATTTCAGAAACACCATGGATCGCTAGCTCGCTCGGAGACGCGTCTTTTGACAGGCTGCGCGTACGCCTAGCCAATGAAGAACTTAAAAAATATATTTTTTTCGTTCAGACACTTGTAAAATTTTCAACATATTTTTCTTCGCGAAAGACAAATTCAATTTGTATGTCTTTATTTTTCATCAAAATCTACGTTGGTCTTCATTTAGAAAGATACTCACCTGCCTTACCGGTATTCTGGTGCGCGTTCCGTGAGCTCGAGTTCCGTTTGGTAGCAGTAATTACGATTTCACTCATATTTTGATCCAGTACAATAGTTAGTTT
Source organism: Dasypolia templi (assembly GCA_963555695.1). Classification (NCBI taxonomy): domain Eukaryota; kingdom Metazoa; phylum Arthropoda; class Insecta; order Lepidoptera; family Noctuidae; genus Dasypolia; species Dasypolia templi. The sequence goes on along the minus strand of OY743137.1, from coordinate 496,580 downwards.
TTTGTCCAAATTTCAACAACAAAAACAGGAATAATTTCAGAAACACCATGGATCGCTAGCTCGCTCGGACACGCGTCTTTTGACAGGCTGCGCGTACGCCTAGCCATTGTAGAACTTCAAAAACAATTTTTTTTCGTTCAGACACTTGTAAAATTTTCAACAATTTTTTCTTCGCGAAAGAAAATTGAATTTGTATGTCTTTATTTTTGATCAAAATCTACGTTGGTCTTCATTTAGAAAGATACTCACCTGCCTTACCGGTATTCTGGTGCGCGTTCCGTGAGCTGGAGTTCCGTTTGGTAGCAGTAATTACGATTTCACAATTTTTTTTTTTTCAGTCGAAAAGTTAATTTTTTGTCCAAATTTCAACAACAAAAACAGTAATAATTTCAGAAACACCATGGATCGCTAGCTCGCTCGGAGACGCGTCTTTTGACAGGCTGCGCGTACGCCTAGCCAATGAAGAACTTCAAAAATATATTTTTTTCGTTCAGACACTTGTAAAATTTTCAACATATTTTTCTTCGCGAAAGACAAATTCAATTTGTATGTCTTTATTTTTCATCAAAATCTACGTTGGTCTTCATTTAGAAAGATACTCATCTGCCTTACCAGTATTCTGGTGCGCGTTCCGTGAGCTCGAGTTCCGTTTGGAAGCAGTAATTACGATTTCACAAATTTTTTTTTTCAGTCGAAAAGTTAGTTTTTTGTCCAAATTTCAACAACAAAAACAGAAATAATTTCAGAAACACCATGGATCGCTAGCTCGCTCGGAGACGCGTCTTTTGACAGGCTGCGCGTACGCCTAGCCAATGAAGAACTTCAAAAATATATTTTTTTCGTTCAGACACTTGTAAAATTTTCAACATATTTTTCTTCGCGAAAGACAAATTGAATTTGTATGTCTTTATTTTTCATCAAAATCTAAGTTGGTCTTCATTTAGAAAGATACTCACCTGCCTTACCGGTATTCTGGTGCGCGTTCCGTGAGCTCGAGTTCCGTTTGGTAGCACTAATTACGGTTTACTAATTTTTTTTCAGTCGATAAGTTAGTTTTTTGTCAAAATTTCAACAACAAAAACAGAAATAATTTCAGAAACACCATGGATCGCTAGCTCGCTCGGAGACGCGTCTTTTGACAGGCTGCGCGTACGCCTAGCCAATGAAGAACTTCAAAAATATATTTTTTTCGTTCAGACACTTGTAAAATTTTCAACATATTTTTCTTCGCGAAAGACAAATTGAATTTGTATGTCTTTATTTATCATCAAAATCTAAGTTGGTCTTCATTTAGAAAGATACTCACCTGCCTTACCAGTATTCTGGTGCGCGTTCCGTGAGCTCGAGTTCCGTTTGGTAGCACTAATTACGGTTTACTAATTTTTTTTCAGTCGATAAGTTAGTTTTTTGTCAAAATTTCAACAACAAAAACAGAAATAATTTCAGAAACACCATGGATCGCTAGCTCGCTCGGAGACGCGTCTTTTGACAGGCTGCGCGTACGCCTAGCCAATGAAGAACTTCAAAAATATATTTTTTTCGTTCAGACACTTGTAAAATTTTCAACATATTTTTCTTCGCGAAAGACAAATTGAATTTGTATGTCTTTATTTTTCATCAAAATCTAAGTTGGTCTTCATTTAGAAAGATACTCACTTGCCTTACCAGTATTCTGGTGCGCGTTCCGTGAGCTCGAGTTCCGTTTGGTAGCACTAATTACGGTTTACTCATTTTTTTTCAGTCGATAAGTTAGTTTTTTGTCAAAATTTCAACAACAAAAACAGAAATAATTTCAGAAACACCATGAATCGCTAGCTCGCTCGGAGACGCGTCTTTTGACAGGCTGCGCGTACGCCTAGCCAATGAAGAACTTCAAAAATATATTTTTTTCGTTCAGACACTTGTAAAATTTTCAACATATTTTTCTTCGCGAAAGACAAATTGAATTTGTATGTCTTTATTTTTCATCAAAATCTACGTTGGTCTTCATTTAGAAAGATACTCACCTGCCTTACCGGTATTCTGGTGCGCGTTCCGTGAGCTCGAGTTCCGTTTGGTAGCAGTAATTACGATTTCACTCATATTTTGATCCAGTACAATAGTTAGTTTTTTGTCCAAATTTCAACAACAAAAACAGGAATAATTTCAGAAACACCATGGATCGCTAGCTCGCTCGGACACGCGTCTTTTGACAGGCTGCGCGTACGCCTAGCCATTGTAGAACTTCAAAAACAATTTTTTTTCGTTCAGACACTTGTAAAATTTTCAACAATTTTTTCTTCGCGAAAGAAAATTGAATTTGTATGTCTTTATTTTTGATCAAAATCTACGTTGGTCTTCATTTAGAAAGATACTCACCTGCCTTACCGGTATTCTGGTGCGCGTTCCGTGAGCTGGAGTTCCGTTTGGTAGCAGTAATTACGATTTCACAATTTTTTTTTTTTCAGTCGAAAAGTTAATTTTTTGTCAAAATTTCAACAACAAAAACAGTAATAATTTCAGAAACACCATGGATCGCTAGCTCGCTCGGAGACGCGTCTTTTGACAGGCTGCGCGTACGCCTAGCCAATGAAGAACTTCAAAAATATATTTTTTTCGTTCAGACACTTGTAAAATTTTCAACATATTTTTCTTCGCGAAAGACAAATTGAATTTTTATGTCTTTATTTTTCATCAAAATCTAAGTTGGTCTTCATTTAGAAAGATACTCACCTGCCTTACCAGTATTCTGGTGCGCGTTCCGTGAGCTCGAGTTCCGTTTGGTAGCACTAATTACGGTTTACTCATTTTTTTTCAGTCGATAAGTTAGTTTTTTGTCAAAATTTCAACAACAAAAACAGAAATAATTTCAGAAACACCATGAATCGCTAGCTCGCTCGGAGACGCGTCTTTTGACAGGCTGCGCGTACGCCTAGCCAATGAAGAACTTCAAAAATATATTTTTTTCGTTCAGACACTTGTAAAATTTTCAACATATTTTTCTTCGCGAAAGACAAATTGAATTTGTATGTCTTTATTTTTCATCAAAATCTACGTTGGTCTTCATTTAGAAAGATACTCACCTGCCTTACCGGTATTCTGGTGCGCGTTCCGTGAGCTCGAGTTCCGTTTGGTAGCACTAATTACGGTTTACTCATTTTTTTTCAGTCGATAAGTTAGTTTTTTGTCAAAATTTCAACAACAAAAACAGAAATAATTTCAGAAACACCATGGATCGCTAGCTCGCTCGGAGACGCGTCTTTTGACAGGCTGCGCGTACGCCTAGCCAATGAAGAACTTAAAAAATATATTTTTTTCGTTCAGACACTTGTAAAATTTTCAACATATTTTTCTTCGCGAAAGACAAATTCAATTTGTATGTCTTTATTTTTCATCAAAATCTACGTTGGTCTTCATTTAGAAAGATACTCACCTGCCTTACCGGTATTCTGGTGCGCGTTCCGTGAGCTCGAGTTCCGTTTGGTAGCAGTAATTACGATTTCACTCATATTTTGATCCAGTACAATAGTTAGTTTTTTGTCCAAATTTCAACAACAAAAACAGGAATAATTTCAGAAACACCATGGATCGCTAGCTCGCTCGGACACGCGTCTTTTGACAGGCTGCGCGTACGCCTAGCCATTGTAGAACTTCAAAAACAATTTTTTTTCGTTCAGACACTTGTAAAATTTTCAACAATTTTTTCTTCGCGAAAGAAAATTGAATTTGTATGTCTTTATTTTTGATCAAAATCTACGTTGGTCTTCATTTAGAAAGATACTCACCTGCCTTACCGGTATTCTGGTGCGCGTTCCGTGAGCTGGAGTTCCGTTTGGTAGCAGTAATTACGATTTCACAATTTTTTTTTTTTCAGTCGAAAAGTTAATTTTTTGTCCAAATTTCAACAACAAAAACAGTAATAATTTCAGAAACACCATGGATCGCTAGCTCGCTCGGAGACGCGTCTTTTGACAGGCTGCGCGTACGCCTAGCCAATGAAGAACTTCAAAAATATATTTTTTTCGTTCAGACACTTGTAAAATTTTCAACATATTTTTCTTCGCGAAAGACAAATTGAATTTGTATGTCTTTATTTTTCATCAAAATCTACGTTGGTCTTCATTTAGAAAGATACTCACGCCTTACCGGTATTCTGGTGCGCGTTCCGTGAGCTCGAGTTCCGTTTGGTAGCACTAATTACGGTTTACTCATTTTTTTTCAGTCGATAAGTTAGTTTTTTGTCAAAATTTCAACAACAAAAACAGAAATAATTTCAGAAACACCATGGATCGCTAGCTCGCTCGGAGACGCGTCTTTTGACAGGCTGCGCGTACGCCTAGCCAATGAAGAACTTCAAAAATATATTTTTTTCGTTCAGACACTTGTAAAATTTTCAACATATTTTTCTTCGCGAAAGACAAATTCAATTTGTATGTCTTTATTTTTCATCAAAATCTACGTTGGTCTTCATTTAGAAAGATACTCACCTGCCTTACCGGTATTCTGGTGCGCGTTCCGTGAGCTCGAGTTCCGTTTGGTAGCAGTAATTACGATTTCACTCATATTTTGATCCAGTACAATAGTTAGTTTTTTGTCCAAATTTCAACAACAAAAACAGGAATAATTTCAGAAACACCATGGATCGCTAGCTCGCTCGGACACGCGTCTTTTGACAGGCTGCGCGTACGCCTAGCCATTGTAGAACTTCAAAAACAATTTTTTTTCGTTCAGACACTTGTAAAATTTTCAACAATTTTTTCTTCGCGAAAGAAAATTGAATTTGTATGTCTTTATTTTTGATCAAAATCTACGTTGGTCTTCATTTAGAAAGATACTCACCTGCCTTACCGGTATTCTGGTGCGCGTTCCGTGAGCTGGAGTTCCGTTTGGTAGCAGTAATTACGATTTCACAATTTTTTTTTTTTCAGTCGAAAAGTTAATTTTTTGTCCAAATTTCAACAACAAAAACAGTAATAATTTCAGAAACACCATGGATCGCTAGCTCGCTCGGAGACGCGTCTTTTGACAGGCTGCGCGTACGCCTAGCCAATGAAGAACTTCAAAAATATATTTTTTTCGTTCAGACACTTGTAAAATTTTCAACATATTTTTCTTCGCGAAAGACAAATTCAATTTGTATGTCTTTATTTTTCATCAAAATCTACGTTGGTCTTCATTTAGAAAGATACTCATCTGCCTTACCAGTATTCTGGTGCGCGTTCCGTGAGCTCGAGTTCCGTTTGGAAGCAGTAATTACGATTTCACAAATTTTTTTTTTCAGTCGAAAAGTTAGTTTTTTGTCCAAATTTCAACAACAAAAACAGAAATAATTTCAGAAACACCATGGATCGCTAGCTCGCTCGGAGACGCGTCTTTTGACAGGCTGCGCGTACGCCTAGCCAATGAAGAACTTCAAAAATATATTTTTTTCGTTCAGACACTTGTAAAATTTTCAACATATTTTTCTTCGCGAAAGACAAATTGAATTTGTATGTCTTTATTTTTCATCAAAATCTAAGTTGGTCTTCATTTAGAAAGATACTCACCTGCCTTACCGGTATTCTGGTGCGCGTTCCGTGAGCTCGAGTTCCGTTTGGTAGCACTAATTACGGTTTACTAATTTTTTTTCAGTCGATAAGTTAATTTTTTGTCAAAATTTCAACAACAAAAACAGAAATAATTTCAGAAACACCATGGATCGCTAGCTCGCTCGGAGACGCGTCTTTTGACAGGCTGCGCGTACGCCTAGCCAATGAAGAACTTCAAAAATATATTTTTTTCGTTCAGACACTTGTAAAATTTTCAACATATTTTTCTTCGCGAAAGACAAATTGAATTTGTATGTCTTTATTTTTCATCAAAATCTAAGTTGGTCTTCATTTAGAAAGATACTCACTTGCCTTACCAGTATTCTGGTGCGCGTTCCGTGAGCTCGAGTTCCGTTTGGTAGCACTAATTACGGTTTACTCATTTTTTTTCAGTCGATAAGTTAGTTTTTTGTCAAAATTTCAACAACAAAAACAGAAATAATTTCAGAAACACCATGAATCGCTAGCTCGCTCGGAGACGCGTCTTTTGACAGGCTGCGCGTACGCCTAGCCAATGAAGAACTTCAAAAATATATTTTTTTCGTTCAGACACTTGTAAAATTTTCAACATATTTTTCTTCGCGAAAGACAAATTGAATTTGTATGTCTTTATTTTTCATCAAAATCTACGTTGGTCTTCATTTAGAAAGATACTCACCTGCCTTACCGGTATTCTGGTGCGCGTTCCGTGAGCTCGAGTTCCGTTTGGTAGCAGTAATTACGATTTCACTCATATTTTGATCCAGTACAATAGTTAGTTTTTTGTCCAAATTTCAACAACAAAAACAGGAATAATTTCAGAAACACCATGGATCGCTAGCTCGCTCGGACACGCGTCTTTTGACAGGCTGCGCGTACGCCTAGCCATTGTAGAACTTCAAAAACAATTTTTTTTCGTTCAGACACTTGTAAAATTTTCAACAATTTTTTCTTCGCGAAAGAAAATTGAATTTGTATGTCTTTATTTTTGATCAAAATCTACGTTGGTCTTCATTTAGAAAGATACTCACCTGCCTTACCGGTATTCTGGTGCGCGTTCCGTGAGCTGGAGTTCCGTTTGGTAGCAGTAATTACGATTTCACAATTTTTTTTTTTTCAGTCGAAAAGTTAATTTTTTGTCAAAATTTCAACAACAAAAACAGTAATAATTTCAGAAACACCATGGATCGCTAGCTCGCTCGGAGACGCGTCTTTTGACAGGCTGCGCGTACGCCTAGCCAATGAAGAACTTCAAAAATATATTTTTTTCGTTCAGACACTTGTAAAATTTTCAACATATTTTTCTTCGCGAAAGACAAATTGAATTTTTATGTCTTTATTTTTCATCAAAATCTAAGTTGGTCTTCATTTAGAAAGATACTCACCTGCCTTACCAGTATTCTGGTGCGCGTTCCGTGAGCTCGAGTTCCGTTTGGTAGCACTAATTACGGTTTACTCATTTATTTTCAGTCGATAAGTTAGTTTTTTGTCAAAATTTCAACAACAAAAACAGAAATAATTTCAGAAACACCATGAATCGCTAGCTCGCTCGGAGACGCGTCTTTTGACAGGCTGCGCGTACGCCTAGCCAATGAAGAACTTCAAAAATATATTTTTTTCGTTCAGACACTTGTAAAATTTTCAACATATTTTTCTTCGCGAAAGACAAATTGAATTTGTATGTCTTTATTTTTCATCAAAATCTACGTTGGTCTTCATTTAGAAAGATACTCACCTGCCTTACCGGTATTCTGGTGCGCGTTCCGTGAGCTCGAGTTCCGTTTGGTAGCACTAATTACGGTTTACTCATTTTTTTTCAGTCGATAAGTTAGTTTTTTGTCAAAATTTCAACAACAAAAACAGAAATAATTTCAGAAACACCATGAATCGCTAGCTCGCTCGGAGACGCGTCTTTTGACAGGCTGCGCGTACGCCTAGCCAATGAAGAACTTCAAAAATATATTTTTTTCGTTCAGACACTTGTAAAATTTTCAACATATTTTTCTTCGCGAAAGACAAATTGAATTTGTATGTCTTTATTTTTCATCAAAATCTACGTTGGTCTTCATTTAGAAAGATACTCACCTGCCTTACCGGTATTCTGGTGCGCGTTCCGTGAGCTCGAGTTCCGTTTGGTAGCAGTAATTACGATTTCACTCATATTTTGATCCAGTACAATAGTTAGTTTTTTGTCCAAATTTCAACAACAAAAACAGGAATAATTTCAGAAACACCATGGATCGCTAGCTCGCTCGGACACGCGTCTTTTGACAGGCTGCGCGTACGCCTAGCCATTGTAGAACTTCAAAAACAATTTTTTTTCGTTCAGACACTTGTAAAATTTTCAACAATTTTTTCTTCGCGAAAGAAAATTGAATTTGTATGTCTTTATTTTTGATCAAAATCTACGTTGGTCTTCATTTAGAAAGATACTCACCTGCCTTACCGGTATTCTGGTGCGCGTTCCGTGAGCTGGAGTTCCGTTTGGTAGCAGTAATTACGATTTCACAATTTTTTTTTTTTCAGTCGAAAAGTTAATTTTTTGTCAAAATTTCAACAACAAAAACAGTAATAATTTCAGAAACACCATGGATCGCTAGCTCGCTCGGAGACGCGTCTTTTGACAGGCTGCGCGTACGCCTAGCCAATGAAGAACTTCAAAAATATATTTTTTTCGTTCAGACACTTGTAAAATTTTCAACATATTTTTCTTCGCGAAAGACAAATTGAATTTTTATGTCTTTATTTTTCATCAAAATCTAAGTTGGTCTTCATTTAGAAAGATACTCACCTGCCTTACCAGTATTCTGGTGCGCGTTCCGTGAGCTCGAGTTCCGTTTGGTAGCACTAATTACGGTTTACTCATTTATTTTCAGTCGATAAGTTAGTTTTTTGTCAAAATTTCAACAACAAAAACAGAAATAATTTCAGAAACACCATGAATCGCTAGCTCGCTCGGAGACGCGTCTTTTGACAGGCTGCGCGTACGCCTAGCCAATGAAGAACTTCAAAAATATATTTTTTTCGTTCAGACACTTGTAAAATTTTCAACATATTTTTCTTCGCGAAAGACAAATTGAATTTGTATGTCTTTATTTTTCATCAAAATCTACGTTGGTCTTCATTTAGAAAGATACTCACCTGCCTTACCGGTATTCTGGTGCGCGTTCCGTGAGCTCGAGTTCCGTTTGGTAGCACTAATTACGGTTTACTCATTTTTTTTCAGTCGATAAGTTAGTTTTTTGTCAAAATTTCAACAACAAAAACAGAAATAATTTCAGAAACACCATGGATCGCTAGCTCGCTCGGAGACGCGTCTTTTGACAGGCTGCGCGTACGCCTAGCCAATGAAGAACTTAAAAAATATATTTTTTTCGTTCAGACACTTGTAAAATTTTCAACATATTTTTCTTCGCGAAAGACAAATTCAATTTGTATGTCTTTATTTTTCATCAAAATCTACGTTGGTCTTCATTTAGAAAGATACTCACCTGCCTTACCGGTATTCTGGTGCGCGTTCCGTGAGCTCGAGTTCCGTTTGGTAGCAGTAATTACGATTTCACTCATATTTTGATCCAGTACAATAGTTAGTTTTTTGTCCAAATTTCAACAACAAAAACAGGAATAATTTCAGAAACACCATGGATCGCTAGCTCGCTCGGACACGCGTCTTTTGACAGGCTGCGCGTACGCCTAGCCATTGTAGAACTTCAAAAACAATTTTTTTTCGTTCAGACACTTGTAAAATTTTCAACAATTTTTTCTTCGCGAAAGAAAATTGAATTTGTATGTCTTTATTTTTGATCAAAATCTACGTTGGTCTTCATTTAGAAAGATACTCACCTGCCTTACCGGTATTCTGGTGCGCGTTCCGTGAGCTGGAGTTCCGTTTGGTAGCAGTAATTACGATTTCACAAATTTTTTTTTTTCAGTCGAAAAGTTAATTTTTTGTCCAAATTTCAACAACAAAAACAGTAATAATTTCAGAAACACCATGGATCGCTAGCTCGCTCGGAGACGCGTCTTTTGACAGGCTGCGCGTACGCCTAGCCAATGAAGAACTTCAAAAATATATTTTTTTCGTTCAGACACTTGTAAAATTTTCAACATATTTTTCTTCGCGAAAGACAAATTCAATTTGTATGTCTTTATTTTTCATCAAAATCTACGTTGGTCTTCATTTAGAAAGATACTCACCTGCCTTACCGGTATTCTGGTGCGCGTTCCGTGAGCTCGAGTTCCGTTTGGTAGCACTAATTACGGTTTACTCATTTTTTTTCAGTCGATAAGTTAGTTTTTTGTCAAAATTTCAACAACAAAAACAGAAATAATTTCAGAAACACCATGGATCGCTAGCTCGCTCGGAGACGCGTCTTTTGACAGGCTGCGCGTACGCCTAGCCAATGAAGAACTTCAAAAATATATTTTTTTCGTTCAGACACTTGTAAAATTTTCAACATATTTTTCTTCGCGAAAGAAAAATTGAATTTGTATGTCTTTATTTTTCATCAAAATCTACGTTGGTCTTCATTTAGAAAGATACTCACCTGCCTTACCGGTATTCTGGTGCGCGTTCCGTGAGCTGGAGTTCCGTTTGGTAGCAGTAATTACGATTTCACAATTTTTTTTTTTCAGTCGAAAAGTTAATTTTTTGTCAAAATTTCAACAACAAAAACAGAAATAATTTCAGAAACACCATGGATCGCTAGCTCGCTCGGAGACGCGTCTTTTGACAGGCTGCGCGTACGCCTAGCCAATGAAGAACTTCAAAAATATATTTTTTTCGTTCAGACACTTGTAAAATTTTCAACATATTTTTCTTCGCGAAAGACAAATTGAATTTGTATGTCTTTATTTTTCATCAAAATCTAAGTTGGTCTTCATTTAGAAAGATACTCACTTGCCTTACCAGTATTCTGGTGCGCGTTCCGTGAGCTCGAGTTCCGTTTGGTAGCACTAATTACGGTTTACTCATTTTTTTTCAGTCGATAAGTTAGTTTTTTGTCAAAATTTCAACAACAAAAACAGAAATAATTTCAGAAACACCATGGATCGCTAGCTCGCTCGGAGACGCGTCTTTTGACAGGCTGCGCGTACGCCTAGCCAATGAAGAACTTCAAAAATATATTTTTTTCGTTCAGACACTTGTAAAATTTTCAACATATTTTTCTTCGCGAAAGACAAATTGAATTTGTATGTCTTTATTTTTCATCAAAATCTACGTTGGTCTTCATTTAGAAAGATACTCACCTGCCTTACCGGTATTCTGGTGCGCGTTCCGTGAGCTCGAGTTCCGTTTGGTAGCACTAATTACGGTTTACTAATTTTTTTTCAGTCGATAAGTTAGTTTTTTGTCAAAATTTCAACAACAAAAACAGATATAATTTCAGAAACACCATGGATCGCTAGCTCGCTCGGAGACGCGTCTTTTGACAGGCTGCGCGTACGCCTAGCCAATGAAGAACTTCAAAAATATATTTTTTTCGTTCAGACACTTGTAAAATTTTCAACATATTTTTCTTCGCGAAAGAAAAATTGAATTTGTATGTCTTTATTTTTCATCAAAATCTACGTAAGTCTTCATTTAGAAAGATACTCACCTGCCTTACCGGTATTCTGGTGCGCGTTCCGTGAGCTGGAGTTCCGTTTGGTAGCAGTAATTACGATTTCACAATTTTTTTTTTTCAGTCGAAAAGTTAATTTTTTGTCAAAATTTCAACAACAAAAACAGAAATAATTTCAGAAACACCATGGATCGCTAGCTCGCTCGGAGACGCGTCTTTTGACAGGCTGCGCGTACGCCTAGCCAATGAAGAACTTCAAAAATATATTTTTTTCGTTCAGACACTTGTAAAATTTTCAACATATTTTTCTTCGCGAAAGACAAATTGAATTTGTATGTCTTTATTTTTCATCAAAATCTAAGTTGGTCTTCATTTAGAAAGATACTCACTTGCCTTACCAGTATTCTGGTGCGCGTTCCGTGAGCTCGAGTTCCGTTTGGTAGCACTAATTACGGTTTACTCATTTTTTTTCAGTCGATAAGTTAGTTTTTTGTCAAAATTTCAACAACAAAAACAGAAATAATTTCAGAAACACCATGAATCGCTAGCTCGCTCGGAGACGCGTCTTTTGACAGGCTACGCCTAGCCAATGAAGAACTTCAAAAATATATTTTTTTCGTTCAGACACTTGTAAAATTTTCAACATATTTTTCTTCGCGAAAGACAAATTGAATTTGTATGTCTTTATTTTTCATCAAAATCTACGTTGGTCTTCATTTAGAAAGATACTCACCTGCCTTACCGGTATTCTGGTGCGCGTTCCGTGAGCTCGAGTTCCGTTTGGTAGCAGTAATTACGATTTCACTCATATTTTGATCCAGTACAATAGTTAGTTTTTTGTCCAAATTTCAACAACAAAAACAGGAATAATTTCAGAAACACCATGGATCGCTAGCTCGCTCGGACACGCGTCTTTTGACAGGCTGCGCGTACGCCTAGCCATTGTAGAACTTCAAAAACAATTTTTTTTCGTTCAGACACTTGTAAAATTTTCAACAATTTTTTCTTCGCGAAAGAAAATTGAATTTGTATGTCTTTATTTTTGATCAAAATCTACGTTGGTCTTCATTTAGAAAGATACTCACCTGCCTTACCGGTATTCTGGTGCGCGTTCCGTGAGCTGGAGTTCCGTTTGGTAGCAGTAATTACGATTTCACAATTTTTTTTTTTTCAGTCGAAAAGTTAATTTTTTGTCAAAATTTCAACAACAAAAACAGTAATAATTTCAGAAACACCATGGATCGCTAGCTCGCTCGGAGACGCGTCTTTTGACAGGCTGCGCGTACGCCTAGCCAATGAAGAACTTCAAAAATATATTTTTTTCGTTCAGACACTTGTAAAATTTTCAACATATTTTTCTTCGCGAAAGACAAATTGAATTTTTATGTCTTTATTTTTCATCAAAATCTAAGTTGGTCTTCATTTAGAAAGATACTCACCTGCCTTACCAGTATTCTGGTGCGCGTTCCGTGAGCTCGAGTTCCGTTTGGTAGCACTAATTACGGTTTACTCATTTTTTTTCAGTCGATAAGTTAGTTTTTTGTCAAAATTTCAACAACAAAAACAGAAATAATTTCAGAAACACCATGAATCGCTAGCTCGCTCGGAGACGCGTCTTTTGACAGGCTGCGCGTACGCCTAGCCAATGAAGAACTTCAAAAATATATTTTTTTCGTTCAGACACTTGTAAAATTTTCAACATATTTTTCTTCGCGAAAGAAAAATTGAATTTGTATGTCTTTATTTTTCATCAAAATCTACGTTGGTCTTCATTTAGAAAGATACTCACCTGCCTTACCGGTATTCTGGTGCGCGTTCCGTGAGCTGGAGTTCCGTTTGGTAGCAGTAATTACGATTTCACAATTTTTTTTTTTCAGTCGAAAAGTTAATTTTTTGTCAAAATTTCAACAACAAAAACAGAAATAATTTCAGAAACACCATGGATCGCTAGCTCGCTCGGAGACGCGTCTTTTGACAGGCTGCGCGTACGCCTAGCCAATGAAGAACTTCAAAAATATATTTTTTTCGTTCAGACACTTGTAAAATTTTCAACATATTTTTCTTCGCGAAAGACAAATTGAATTTGTATGTCTTTATTTTTCATCAAAATCTAAGTTGGTCTTCATTTAGAAAGATACTCACCTGCCTTACCAGTATTCTGGTGCGCGTTCCGTGAGCTCGAGTTCCGTTTGGTAGCACTAATTACGGTTTACTCATTTTTTTTCAGTCGATAAGTTAGTTTTTTGTCAAAATTTCAACAACAAAAACAGAAATAATTTCAGAAACACCATGAATCGCTAGCTCGCTCGGAGACGCGTCTTTTGACAGGCTGCGCGTACGCCTAGCCAATGAAGAACTTCAAAAATATATTTTTTTCGTTCAGACACTTGTAAAATTTTCAACATATTTTTCTTCGCGAAAGACAAATTGAATTTGTATGTCTTTATTTTTCATCAAAATCTACGTTGGTCTTCATTTAGAAAGATACTCACCTGCCTTACCGGTATTCTGGTGCGCGTTCCGTGAGCTCGAGTTCCGTTTGGTAGCAGTAATTACGATTTCACTCATATTTTGATCCAGTACAATAGTTAGTTTTTTGTCCAAATTTCAACAACAAAAACAGGAATAATTTCAGAAACACCATGGATCGCTAGCTCGCTCGGACACGCGTCTTTTGACAGGCTGCGCGTACGCCTAGCCATTGTAGAACTTCAAAAACAATTTTTTTTCGTTCAGACACTTGTAAAATTTTCAACAATTTTTTCTTCGCGAAAGAAAATTGAATTTGTATGTCTTTATTTTTGATCAAAATCTACGTTGGTCTTCATTTAGAAAGATACTCACCTGCCTTACCGGTATTCTGGTGCGCGTTCCGTGAGCTGGAGTTCCGTTTGGTAGCAGTAATTACGATTTCACAATTTTTTTTTTTTCAGTCGAAAAGTTAATTTTTTGTCAAAATTTCAACAACAAAAACAGTAATAATTTCAGAAACACCATGGATCGCTAGCTCGCTCGGAGACGCGTCTTTTGACAGGCTGCGCGTACGCCTAGCCAATGAAGAACTTCAAAAATATATTTTTTTCGTTCAGACACTTGTAAAATTTTCAACATATTTTTCTTCGCGAAAGACAAATTGAATTTGTATGTCTTTATTTTTCATCAAAATCTAAGTTGGTCTTCATTTAGAAAGATACTCACTTGCCTTACCAGTATTCTGGTGCGCGTTCCGTGAGCTCGAGTTCCGTTTGGTAGCACTAATTACGGTTTACTCATTTTTTTTCAGTCGATAAGTTAGTTTTTTGTCAAAATTTCAACAACAAAAACAGAAATAATTTCAGAAACACCATGAATCGCTAGCTCGCTCGGAGACGCGTCTTTTGACAGGCTGCGCGTACGCCTAGCCAATGAAGAACTTCAAAAATATATTTTTTTCGTTCAGACACTTGTAAAATTTTCAACATATTTTTCTTCGCGAAAGACAAATTGAATTTGTATGTCTTTATTTTTCATCAAAATCTACGTTGGTCTTCATTTAGAAAGATACTCACCTGCCTTACCGGTATTCTGGTGCGCGTTCCGTGAGCTCGAGTTCCGTTTGGTAGCAGTAATTACGATTTCACTCATATTTTGATCCAGTACAATAGTTAGTTTTTTGTCCAAATTTCAACAACAAAAACAGGAATAATTTCAGAAACACCATGGATCGCTAGCTCGCTCGGAGACGCGTCTTTTGACAGGCTGCGCGTACGCCTAGCCAATGAAGAACTTCAAAAATATATTTTTTTCGTTCAGACACTTGTAAAATTTTCAACATATTTTTCTTCGCGAAAGAAAAATTGAATTTGTATGTCTTTATTTTTCATCAAAATCTACGTTGGTCTTCATTTAGAAAGATACTCACCTGCCTTACCGGTATTCTGGTGCGCGTTCCGTGAGCTGGAGTTCCGTTTGGTAGCAGTAATTACGATTTCACAATTTTTTTTTTTCAGTCGAAAAGTTAATTTTTTGTCAAAATTTCAACAACAAAAACAGAAATAATTTCAGAAACACCATGGATCGCTAGCTCGCTCGGAGACGCGTCTTTTGACAGGCTGCGCGTACGCCTAGCCAATGAAGAACTTCAAAAATATATTTTTTTCGTTCAGACACTTGTAAAATTTTCAACATATTTTTCTTCGCGAAAGAAAAATTGAATTTGTATGTCTTTATTTTTCATCAAAATCTACGTTGGTCTTCATTTAGAAAGATACTCACCTGCCTTACCGGTATTCTGGTGCGCGTTCCGTGAGCTGGAGTTCCGTTTGGTAGCAGTAATTACGATTTCACAATTTTTTTTTTTCAGTCGAAAAGTTAATTTTTTGTCAAAATTTCAACAACAAAAACAGAAATAATTTCAGAAACACCATGGATCGCTAGCTCGCTCGGAGACGCGTCTTTTGACAGGCTGCGCGTACGCCTAGCCAATGAAGAACTTCAAAAATATATTTTTTTCGTTCAGACACTTGTAAAATTTTCAACATATTTTTCTTCGCGAAAGACAAATTGAATTTGTATGTCTTTATTTTTCATCAAAATCTAAGTTGGTCTTCATTTAGAAAGATACTCACTTGCCTTACCAGTATTCTGGTGCGCGTTCCGTGAGCTCGAGTTCCGTTTGGTAGCACTAATTACGGTTTACTCATTTTTTTTCAGTCGATAAGTTAGTTTTTTGTCAAAATTTCAACAACAAAAACAGAAATAATTTCAGAAACACCATGAATCGCTAGCTCGCTCGGAGACGCGTCTTTTGACAGGCTGCGCGTACGCCTAGCCAATGAAGAACTTCAAAAATATATTTTTTTCGTTCAGACACTTGTAAAATTTTCAACATATTTTTCTTCGCGAAAGACAAATTGAATTTGTATGTCTTTATTTTTCATCAAAATCTACGTTGGTCTTCATTTAGAAAGATACTCACCTGCCTTACCGGTATTCTGGTGCGCGTTCCGTGAGCTCGAGTTCCGTTTGGTAGCAGTAATTACGATTTCACTCATATTTTGATCCAGTACAATAGTTAGTTTTTTGTCCAAATTTCAACAACAAAAACAGGAATAATTTCAGAAACACCATGGATCGCTAGCTCGCTCGGACACGCGTCTTTTGACAGGCTGCGCGTACGCCTAGCCATTGTAGAACTTCAAAAACAATTTTTTTTCGTTCAGACACTTGTAAAATTTTCAACAATTTTTTCTTCGCGAAAGAAAATTGAATTTGTATGTCTTTATTTTTGATCAAAATCTACGTTGGTCTTCATTTAGAAAGATACTCACCTGCCTTACCGGTATTCTGGTGCGCGTTCCGTGAGCTGGAGTTCCGTTTGGTAGCAGTAATTACGATTTCACAATTTTTTTTTTTTCAGTCGAAAAGTTAATTTTTTGTCAAAATTTCAACAACAAAAACAGTAATAATTTCAGAAACACCATGGATCGCTAGCTCGCTCGGAGACGCGTCTTTTGACAGGCTGCGCGTACGCCTAGCCAATGAAGAACTTCAAAAATATATTTTTTTCGTTCAGACACTTGTAAAATTTTCAACATATTTTTCTTCGCGAAAGACAAATTGAATTTTTATGTCTTTATTTTTCATCAAAATCTAAGTTGGTCTTCATTTAGAAAGATACTCACCTGCCTTACCAGTATTCTGGTGCGCGTTCCGTGAGCTCGAGTTCCGTTTGGTAGCACTAATTACGGTTTACTCATTTATTTTCAGTCGATAAGTTAGTTTTTTGTCAAAATTTCAACAACAAAAACAGAAATAATTTCAGAAACACCATGAATCGCTAGCTCGCTCGGAGACGCGTCTTTTGACAGGCTGCGCGTACGCCTAGCCAATGAAGAACTTCAAAAATATATTTTTTTCGTTCAGACACTTGTAAAATTTTCAACATATTTTTCTTCGCGAAAGACAAATTGAATTTGTATGTCTTTATTTTTCATCAAAATCTAAGTTGGTCTTCATTTAGAAAGATACTCACTTGCCTTACCAGTATTCTGGTGCGCGTTCCGTGAGCTCGAGTTCCGTTTGGTAGCACTAATTACGGTTTACTCATTTTTTTTCAGTCGATAAGTTAGTTTTTTGTCAAAATTTCAACAACAAAAACAGAAATAATTTCAGAAACACCATGAATCGCTAGCTCGCTCGGAGACGCGTCTTTTGACAGGCTGCGCGTACGCCTAGCCAATGAAGAACTTCAAAAATATATTTTTTTCGTTCAGACACTTGTAAAATTTTCAACATATTTTTCTTCGCGAAAGACAAATTGAATTTGTATGTCTTTATTTTTCATCAAAATCTACGTTGGTCTTCATTTAGAAAGATACTCACCTGCCTTACCGGTATTCTGGTGCGCGTTCCGTGAGCTCGAGTTCCGTTTGGTAGCAGTAATTACGATTTCACTCATATTTTGATCCAGTACAATAGTTAGTTTTTTGTCCAAATTTCAACAACAAAAACAGGAATAATTTCAGAAACACCATGGATCGCTAGCTCGCTCGGACACGCGTCTTTTGACAGGCTGCGCGTACGCCTAGCCATTGTAGAACTTCAAAAACAATTTTTTTTCGTTCAGACACTTGTAAAATTTTCAACAATTTTTTCTTCGCGAAAGAAAATTGAATTTGTATGTCTTTATTTTTGATCAAAATCTACGTTGGTCTTCATTTAGAAAGATACTCACCTGCCTTACCGGTATTCTGGTGCGCGTTCCGTGAGCTGGAGTTCCGTTTGGTAGCAGTAATTACGATTTCACAATTTTTTTTTTTTCAGTCGAAAAGTTAATTTTTTGTCAAAATTTCAACAACAAAAACAGTAATAATTTCAGAAACACCATGGATCGCTAGCTCGCTCGGAGACGCGTCTTTTGACAGGCTGCGCGTACGCCTAGCCAATGAAGAACTTCAAAAATATATTTTTTTCGTTCAGACACTTGTAAAATTTTCAACATATTTTTCTTCGCGAAAGACAAATTGAATTTTTATGTCTTTATTTTTCATCAAAATCTAAGTTGGTCTTCATTTAGAAAGATACTCACCTGCCTTACCAGTATTCTGGTGCGCGTTCCGTGAGCTCGAGTTCCGTTTGGTAGCACTAATTACGGTTTACTCATTTATTTTCAGTCGATAAGTTAGTTTTTTGTCAAAATTTCAACAACAAAAACAGAAATAATTTCAGAAACACCATGAATCGCTAGCTCGCTCGGAGACGCGTCTTTTGACAGGCTGCGCGTACGCCTAGCCAATGAAGAACTTCAAAAATATATTTTTTTCGTTCAGACACTTGTAAAATTTTCAACATATTTTTCTTCGCGAAAGACAAATTGAATTTGTATGTCTTTATTTTTCATCAAAATCTACGTTGGTCTTCATTTAGAAAGATACTCACCTGCCTTACCGGTATTCTGGTGCGCGTTCCGTGAGCTCGAGTTCCGTTTGGTAGCAGTAATTACGATTTCACTCATATTTTGATCCAGTACAATAGTTAGTTTTTTGTCCAAATTTCAACAACAAAAACAGGAATAATTTCAGAAACACCATGGATCGCTAGCTCGCTCGGACACGCGTCTTTTGACAGGCTGCGCGTACGCCTAGCCATTGTAGAACTTCAAAAACAATTTTTTTTCGTTCAGACACTTGTAAAATTTTCAACAATTTTTTCTTCGCGAAAGAAAATTGAATTTGTATGTCTTTATTTTTGATCAAAATCTACGTTGGTCTTCATTTAGAAAGATACTCACCTGCCTTACCGGTATTCTGGTGCGCGTTCCGTGAGCTGGAGTTCCGTTTGGTAGCAGTAATTACGATTTCACAATTTTTTTTTTTTCAGTCGAAAAGTTAATTTTTTGTCAAAATTTCAACAACAAAAACAGTAATAATTTCAGAAACACCATGGATCGCTAGCTCGCTCGGAGACGCGTCTTTTGACAGGCTGCGCGTACGCCTAGCCAATGAAGAACTTCAAAAATATATTTTTTTCGTTCAGACACTTGTAAAATTTTCAACATATTTTTCTTCGCGAAAGACAAATTGAATTTGTATGTCTTTATTTTTCATCAAAATCTAAGTTGGTCTTCATTTAGAAAGATACTCACTTGCCTTACCAGTATTCTGGTGCGCGTTCCGTGAGCTCGAGTTCCGTTTGGTAGCACTAATTACGGTTTACTCATTTTTTTTCAGTCGATAAGTTAGTTTTTTGTCAAAATTTCAACAACAAAAACAGAAATAATTTCAGAAACACCATGAATCGCTAGCTCGCTCGGAGACGCGTCTTTTGACAGGCTGCGCGTACGCCTAGCCAATGAAGAACTTCAAAAATATATTTTTTTCGTTCAGACACTTGTAAAATTTTCAACATATTTTTCTTCGCGAAAGACAAATTGAATTTGTATGTCTTTATTTTTCATCAAAATCTACGTTGGTCTTCATTTAGAAAGATACTCACCTGCCTTACCGGTATTCTGGTGCGCGTTCCGTGAGCTCGAGTTCCGTTTGGTAGCAGTAATTACGATTTCACTCATATTTTGATCCAGTACAATAGTTAGTTTTTTGTCCAAATTTCAACAACAAAAACAGGAATAATTTCAGAAACACCATGGATCGCTAGCTCGCTCGGAGACGCGTCTTTTGACAGGCTGCGCGTACGCCTAGCCAATGAAGAACTTCAAAAATATATTTTTTTCGTTCAGACACTTGTAAAATTTTCAACATATTTTTCTTCGCGAAAGAAAAATTGAATTTGTATGTCTTTATTTTTCATCAAAATCTACGTTGGTCTTCATTTAGAAAGATACTCACCTGCCTTACCGGTATTCTGGTGCGCGTTCCGTGAGCTGGAGTTCCGTTTGGTAGCAGTAATTACGATTTCACAATTTTTTTTTTTCAGTCGAAAAGTTAATTTTTTGTCAAAATTTCAACAACAAAAACAGAAATAATTTCAGAAACACCATGGATCGCTAGCTCGCTCGGAGACGCGTCTTTTGACAGGCTGCGCGTACGCCTAGCCAATGAAGAACTTCAAAAATATATTTTTTTCGTTCAGACACTTGTAAAATTTTCAACATATTTTTCTTCGCGAAAGAAAAATTGAATTTGTATGTCTTTATTTTTCATCAAAATCTACGTTGGTCTTCATTTAGAAAGATACTCACCTGCCTTACCGGTATTCTGGTGCGCGTTCCGTGAGCTGGAGTTCCGTTTGGTAGCAGTAATTACGATTTCACAATTTTTTTTTTTCAGTCGAAAAGTTAATTTTTTGTCAAAATTTCAACAACAAAAACAGAAATAATTTCAGAAACACCATGGATCGCTAGCTCGCTCGGAGACGCGTCTTTTGACAGGCTGCGCGTACGCCTAGCCAATGAAGAACTTCAAAAATATATTTTTTTCGTTCAGACACTTGTAAAATTTTCAACATATTTTTCTTCGCGAAAGACAAATTGAATTTGTATGTCTTTATTTTTCATCAAAATCTAAGTTGGTCTTCATTTAGAAAGATACTCACTTGCCTTACCAGTATTCTGGTGCGCGTTCCGTGAGCTCGAGTTCCGTTTGGTAGCACTAATTACGGTTTACTCATTTTTTTTCAGTCGATAAGTTAGTTTTTTGTCAAAATTTCAACAACAAAAACAGAAATAATTTCAGAAACACCATGAATCGCTAGCTCGCTCGGAGACGCGTCTTTTGACAGGCTGCGCGTACGCCTAGCCAATGAAGAACTTCAAAAATATATTTTTTTCGTTCAGACACTTGTAAAATTTTCAACATATTTTTCTTCGCGAAAGACAAATTGAATTTGTATGTCTTTATTTTTCATCAAAATCTACGTTGGTCTTCATTTAGAAAGATACTCACCTGCCTTACCGGTATTCTGGTGCGCGTTCCGTGAGCTCGAGTTCCGTTTGGTAGCAGTAATTACGATTTCACTCATATTTTGATCCAGTACAATAGTTAGTTTTTTGTCCAAATTTCAACAACAAAAACAGGAATAATTTCAGAAACACCATGGATCGCTAGCTCGCTCGGACACGCGTCTTTTGACAGGCTGCGCGTACGCCTAGCCATTGTAGAACTTCAAAAACAATTTTTTTTCGTTCAGACACTTGTTAAATTTTCAACAATTTTTTCTTCGCGAAAGAAAATTGAATTTGTATGTCTTTATTTTTGATCAAAATCTACGTTGGTCTTCATTTAGAAAGATACTCACCTGCCTTACCGGTATTCTGGTGCGCGTTCCGTGAGCTGGAGTTCCGTTTGGTAGCAGTAATTACGATTTCACAATTTTTTTTTTTTCAGTCGAAAAGTTAATTTTTTGTCAAAATTTCAACAACAAAAACAGTAATAATTTCAGAAACACCATGGATCGCTAGCTCGCTCGGAGACGCGTCTTTTGACAGGCTGCGCGTACGCCTAGCCAATGAAGAACTTCAAAAATATATTTTTTTCGTTCAGACACTTGTAAAATTTTCAACATATTTTTCTTCGCGAAAGACAAATTGAATTTTTATGTCTTTATTTTTCATCAAAATCTAAGTTGGTCTTCATTTAGAAAGATACTCACCTGCCTTACCAGTATTCTGGTGCGCGTTCCGTGAGCTCGAGTTCCGTTTGGTAGCACTAATTACGGTTTACTCATTTATTTTCAGTCGATAAGTTAGTTTTTTGTCAAAATTTCAACAACAAAAACAGAAATAATTTCAGAAACACCATGAATCGCTAGCTCGCTCGGAGACGCGTCTTTTGACAGGCTGCGCGTACGCCTAGCCAATGAAGAACTTCAAAAATATATTTTTTTCGTTCAGACACTTGTAAAATTTTCAACATATTTTTCTTCGCGAAAGACAAATTGAATTTGTATGTCTTTATTTTTCATCAAAATCTACGTTGGTCTTCATTTAGAAAGATACTCACCTGCCTTACCGGTATTCTGGTGCGCGTTCCGTGAGCTCGAGTTCCGTTTGGTAGCAGTAATTACGATTTCACTCATATTTTGATCCAGTACAATAGTTAGTTTTTTGTCCAAATTTCAACAACAAAAACAGGAATAATTTCAGAAACACCATGGATCGCTAGCTCGCTCGGACACGCGTCTTTTGACAGGCTGCGCGTACGCCTAGCCATTGTAGAACTTCAAAAACAATTTTTTTTCGTTCAGACACTTGTAAAATTTTCAACAATTTTTTCTTCGCGAAAGAAAATTGAATTTGTATGTCTTTATTTTTGATCAAAATCTACGTTGGTCTTCATTTAGAAAGATACTCACCTGCCTTACCGGTATTCTGGTGCGCGTTCCGTGAGCTGGAGTTCCGTTTGGTAGCAGTAATTACGATTTCACAATTTTTTTTTTTTCAGTCGAAAAGTTAATTTTTTGTCAAAATTTCAACAACAAAAACAGTAATAATTTCAGAAACACCATGGATCGCTAGCTCGCTCGGAGACGCGTCTTTTGACAGGCTGCGCGTACGCCTAGCCAATGAAGAACTTCAAAAATATATTTTTTTCGTTCAGACACTTGTAAAATTTTCAACATATTTTTCTTCGCGAAAGACAAATTGAATTTGTATGTCTTTATTTTTCATCAAAATCTAAGTTGGTCTTCATTTAGAAAGATACTCACTTGCCTTACCAGTATTCTGGTGCGCGTTCCGTGAGCTCGAGTTCCGTTTGGTAGCACTAATTACGGTTTACTCATTTTTTTTCAGTCGATAAGTTAGTTTTTTGTCAAAATTTCAACAACAAAAACAGAAATAATTTCAGAAACACCATGAATCGCTAGCTCGCTCGGAGACGCGTCTTTTGACAGGCTGCGCGTACGCCTAGCCAATGAAGAACTTCAAAAATATATTTTTTTCGTTCAGACACTTGTAAAATTTTCAACATATTTTTCTTCGCGAAAGACAAATTGAATTTGTATGTCTTTATTTTTCATCAAAATCTACGTTGGTCTTCATTTAGAAAGATACTCACCTGCCTTACCGGTATTCTGGTGCGCGTTCCGTGAGCTCGAGTTCCGTTTGGTAGCAGTAATTACGATTTCACTCATATTTTGATCCAGTACAATAGTTAGTTTTTTGTCCAAATTTCAACAACAAAAACAGGAATAATTTCAGAAACACCATGGATCGCTAGCTCGCTCGGAGACGCGTCTTTTGACAGGCTGCGCGTACGCCTAGCCAATGAAGAACTTCAAAAATATATTTTTTTCGTTCAGACACTTGTAAAATTTTCAACATATTTTTCTTCGCGAAAGAAAAATTGAATTTGTATGTCTTTATTTTTCATCAAAATCTACGTTGGTCTTCATTTAGAAAGATACTCACCTGCCTTACCGGTATTCTGGTGCGCGTTCCGTGAGCTGGAGTTCCGTTTGGTAGCAGTAATTACGATTTCACAATTTTTTTTTTTCAGTCGAAAAGTTAATTTTTTGTCAAAATTTCAACAACAAAAACAGAAATAATTTCAGAAACACCATGGATCGCTAGCTCGCTCGGAGACGCGTCTTTTGACAGGCTGCGCGTACGCCTAGCCAATGAAGAACTTCAAAAATATATTTTTTTCGTTCAGACACTTGTAAAATTTTCAACATATTTTTCTTCGCGAAAGAAAAATTGAATTTGTATGTCTTTATTTTTCATCAAAATCTACGTTGGTCTTCATTTAGAAAGATACTCACCTGCCTTACCGGTATTCTGGTGCGCGTTCCGTGAGCTGGAGTTCCGTTTGGTAGCAGTAATTACGATTTCACAATTTTTTTTTTTCAGTCGAAAAGTTAATTTTTTGTCAAAATTTCAACAACAAAAACAGAAATAATTTCAGAAACACCATGGATCGCTAGCTCGCTCGGAGACGCGTCTTTTGACAGGCTGCGCGTACGCCTAGCCAATGAAGAACTTCAAAAATATATTTTTTTCGTTCAGACACTTGTAAAATTTTCAACATATTTTTCTTCGCGAAAGACAAATTGAATTTGTATGTCTTTATTTTTCATCAAAATCTAAGTTGGTCTTCATTTAGAAAGATACTCACTTGCCTTACCAGTATTCTGGTGCGCGTTCCGTGAGCTCGAGTTCCGTTTGGTAGCACTAATTACGGTTTACTCATTTTTTTTCAGTCGATAAGTTAGTTTTTTGTCAAAATTTCAACAACAAAAACAGAAATAATTTCAGAAACACCATGAATCGCTAGCTCGCTCGGAGACGCGTCTTTTGACAGGCTACGCCTAGCCAATGAAGAACTTCAAAAATATATTTTTTTCGTTCAGACACTTGTAAAATTTTCAACATATTTTTCTTCGCGAAAGACAAATTGAATTTGTATGTCTTTATTTTTCATCAAAATCTACGTTGGTCTTCATTTAGAAAGATACTCACCTGCCTTACCGGTATTCTGGTGCGCGTTCCGTGAGCTCGAGTTCCGTTTGGTAGCAGTAATTACGATTTCACTCATATTTTGATCCAGTACAATAGTTAGTTTTTTGTCCAAATTTCAACAACAAAAACAGGAATAATTTCAGAAACACCATGGATCGCTAGCTCGCTCGGACACGCGTCTTTTGACAGGCTGCGCGTACGCCTAGCCATTGTAGAACTTCAAAAACAATTTTTTTTCGTTCAGACACTTGTAAAATTTTCAACAATTTTTTCTTCGCGAAAGAAAATTGAATTTGTATGTCTTTATTTTTGATCAAAATCTACGTTGGTCTTCATTTAGAAAGATACTCACCTGCCTTACCGGTATTCTGGTGCGCGTTCCGTGAGCTGGAGTTCCGTTTGGTAGCAGTAATTACGATTTCACAATTTTTTTTTTTTCAGTCGAAAAGTTAATTTTTTGTCAAAATTTCAACAACAAAAACAGTAATAATTTCAGAAACACCATGGATCGCTAGCTCGCTCGGAGACGCGTCTTTTGACAGGCTGCGCGTACGCCTAGCCAATGAAGAACTTCAAAAATATATTTTTTTCGTTCAGACACTTGTAAAATTTTCAACATATTTTTCTTCGCGAAAGACAAATTGAATTTTTATGTCTTTATTTTTCATCAAAATCTAAGTTGGTCTTCATTTAGAAAGATACTCACCTGCCTTACCAGTATTCTGGTGCGCGTTCCGTGAGCTCGAGTTCCGTTTGGTAGCACTAATTACGGTTTACTCATTTATTTTCAGTCGATAAGTTAGTTTTTTGTCAAAATTTCAACAACAAAAACAGAAATAATTTCAGAAACACCATGAATCGCTAGCTCGCTCGGAGACGCGTCTTTTGACAGGCTGCGCGTACGCCTAGCCAATGAAGAACTTCAAAAATATATTTTTTTCGTTCAGACACTTGTAAAATTTTCAACATATTTTTCTTCGCGAAAGACAAATTGAATTTGTATGTCTTTATTTTTCATCAAAATCTACGTTGGTCTTCATTTAGAAAGATACTCACCTGCCTTACCGGTATTCTGGTGCGCGTTCCGTGAGCTCGAGTTCCGTTTGGTAGCAGTAATTACGATTTCACTCATATTTTGATCCAGTACAATAGTTAGTTTTTTGTCCAAATTTCAACAACAAAAACAGGAATAATTTCAGAAACACCATGGATCGCTAGCTCGCTCGGACACGCGTCTTTTGACAGGCTGCGCGTACGCCTAGCCATTGTAGAACTTCAAAAACAATTTTTTTTCGTTCAGACACTTGTAAAATTTTCAACAATTTTTTCTTCGCGAAAGAAAATTGAATTTGTATGTCTTTATTTTTGATCAAAATCTACGTTGGTCTTCATTTAGAAAGATACTCACCTGCCTTACCGGTATTCTGGTGCGCGTTCCGTGAGCTGGAGTTCCGTTTGGTAGCAGTAATTACGATTTCACAATTTTTTTTTTTTCAGTCGAAAAGTTAATTTTTTGTCAAAATTTCAACAACAAAAACAGTAATAATTTCAGAAACACCATGGATCGCTAGCTCGCTCGGAGACGCGTCTTTTGACAGGCTGCGCGTACGCCTAGCCAATGAAGAACTTCAAAAATATATTTTTTTCGTTCAGACACTTGTAAAATTTTCAACATATTTTTCTTCGCGAAAGACAAATTGAATTTTTATGTCTTTATTTTTCATCAAAATCTAAGTTGGTCTTCATTTAGAAAGATACTCACCTGCCTTACCAGTATTCTGGTGCGCGTTCCGTGAGCTCGAGTTCCGTTTGGTAGCACTAATTACGGTTTACTCATTTTTTTTCAGTCGATAAGTTAGTTTTTTGTCAAAATTTCAACAACAAAAACAGAAATAATTTCAGAAACACCATGAATCGCTAGCTCGCTCGGAGACGCGTCTTTTGACAGGCTGCGCGTACGCCTAGCCAATGAAGAACTTCAAAAATATATTTTTTTCGTTCAGACACTTGTAAAATTTTCAACATATTTTTCTTCGCGAAAGACAAATTGAATTTGTATGTCTTTATTTTTCATCAAAATCTACGTTGGTCTTCATTTAGAAAGATACTCACCTGCCTTACCGGTATTCTGGTGCGCGTTCCGTGAGCTCGAGTTCCGTTTGGTAGCACTAATTACGGTTTACTCATTTTTTTTCAGTCGATAAGTTAGTTTTTTGTCAAAATTTCAACAACAAAAACAGAAATAATTTCAGAAACACCATGGATCGCTAGCTCGCTCGGAGACGCGTCTTTTGACAGGCTGCGCGTACGCCTAGCCAATGAAGAACTTAAAAAATATATTTTTTTCGTTCAGACACTTGTAAAATTTTCAACATATTTTTCTTCGCGAAAGACAAATTCAATTTGTATGTCTTTATTTTTCATCAAAATCTACGTTGGTCTTCATTTAGAAAGATACTCACCTGCCTTACCGGTATTCTGGTGCGCGTTCCGTGAGCTCGAGTTCCGTTTGGTAGCAGTAATTACGATTTCACTCATATTTTGATCCAGTACAATAGTTAGTTTTTTGTCCAAATTTCAACAACAAAAACAGGAATAATTTCAGAAACACCATGGATCGCTAGCTCGCTCGGACACGCGTCTTTTGACAGGCTGCGCGTACGCCTAGCCATTGTAGAACTTCAAAAACAATTTTTTTTCGTTCAGACACTTGTAAAATTTTCAACAATTTTTTCTTCGCGAAAGAAAATTGAATTTGTATGTCTTTATTTTTGATCAAAATCTACGTTGGTCTTCATTTAGAAAGATACTCACCTGCCTTACCGGTATTCTGGTGCGCGTTCCGTGAGCTGGAGTTCCGTTTGGTAGCAGTAATTACGATTTCACAAATTTTTTTTTTTCAGTCGAAAAGTTAATTTTTTGTCCAAATTTCAACAACAAAAACAGTAATAATTTCAGAAACACCATGGATCGCTAGCTCGCTCGGAGACGCGTCTTTTGACAGGCTGCGCGTACGCCTAGCCAATGAAGAACTTCAAAAATATATTTTTTTCGTTCAGACACTTGTAAAATTTTCAACATATTTTTCTTCGCGAAAGACAAATTCAATTTGTATGTCTTTATTTTTCATCAAAATCTACGTTGGTCTTCATTTAGAAAGATACTCATCTGCCTTACCAGTATTCTGGTGCGCGTTCCGTGAGCTCGAGTTCCGTTTGGAAGCAGTAATTACGATTTCACAAATTTTTTTTTTCAGTCGAAAAGTTAGTTTTTTGTCCAAATTTCAACAACAAAAACAGAAATAATTTCAGAAACACCATGGATCGCTAGCTCGCTCGGAGACGCGTCTTTTGACAGGCTGCGCGTACGCCTAGCCAATGAAGAACTTCAAAAATATATTTTTTTCGTTCAGACACTTGTAAAATTTTCAACATATTTTTCTTCGCGAAAGACAAATTGAATTTGTATGTCTTTATTTATCATCAAAATCTAAGTTGGTCTTCATTTAGAAAGATACTCACCTGCCTTACCAGTATTCTGGTGCGCGTTCCGTGAGCTCGAGTTCCGTTTGGTAGCACTAATTACGGTTTACTCATTTTTTTTCAGTCGATAAGTTAGTTTTTTGTCAAAATTTCAACAACAAAAACAGAAATAATTTCAGAAACACCATGGATCGCTAGCTCGCTCGGAGACGCGTCTTTTGACAGGCTGCGCGTACGCCTAGCCAATGAAGAACTTCAAAAATATATTTTTTTCGTTCAGACACTTGTAAAATTTTCAACATATTTTTCTTCGCGAAAGAAAAATTGAATTTGTATGTCTTTATTTTTCATCAAAATCTACGTTGGTCTTCATTTAGAAAGATACTCACCTGCCTTACCGGTATTCTGGTGCGCGTTCCGTGAGCTGGAGTTCCGTTTGGTAGCAGTAATTACGATTTCACAATTTTTTTTTTTCAGTCGAAAAGTTAATTTTTTGTCAAAATTTCAACAACAAAAACAGAAATAATTTCAGAAACACCATGGATCGCTAGCTCGCTCGGAGACGCGTCTTTTGACAGGCTGCGCGTACGCCTAGCCAATGAAGAACTTCAAAAATATATTTTTTTCGTTCAGACACTTGTAAAATTTTCAACATATTTTTCTTCGCGAAAGACAAATTGAATTTGTATGTCTTTATTTATCATCAAAATCTAAGTTGGTCTTCATTTAGAAAGATACTCACTTGCCTTACCAGTATTCTGGTGCGCGTTCCGTGAGCTCGAGTTCCGTTTGGTAGCACTAATTACGGTTTACTCATTTTTTTTCAGTCGATAAGTTAGTTTTTTGTCAAAATTTCAACAACAAAAACAGAAATAATTTCAGAAACACCATGGATCGCTAGCTCGCTCGGAGACGCGTCTTTTGACAGGCTGCGCGTACGCCTAGCCAATGAAGAACTTCAAAAATATATTTTTTTCGTTCAGACACTTGTAAAATTTTCAACATATTTTTCTTCGCGAAAGACAAATTGAATTTGTATGTCTTTATTTTTCATCAAAATCTACGTTGGTCTTCATTTAGAAAGATACTCACCTGCCTTACCGGTATTCTGGTGCGCGTTCCGTGAGCTCGAGTTCCGTTTGGTAGCACTAATTACGGTTTACTAATTTTTTTTCAGTCGATAAGTTAGTTTTTTGTCAAAATTTCAACAACAAAAACAGAAATAATTTCAGAAACACCATGGATCGCTAGCTCGCTCGGAGACGCGTCTTTTGACAGGCTGCGCGTACGCCTAGCCAATGAAGAACTTCAAAAATATATTTTTTTCGTTCAGACACTTGTAAAATTTTCAACATATTTTTCTTCGCGAAAGAAAAATTGAATTTGTATGTCTTTATTTTTCATCAAAATCTACGTAAGTCTTCATTTAGAAAGATACTCACCTGCCTTACCGGTATTCTGGTGCGCGTTCCGTGAGCTGGAGTTCCGTTTGGTAGCAGTAATTACGATTTCACAATTTTTTTTTTTCAGTCGAAAAGTTAATTTTTTGTCAAAATTTCAACAACAAAAACAGAAATAATTTCAGAAACACCATGGATCGCTAGCTCGCTCGGAGACGCGTCTTTTGACAGGCTGCGCGTACGCCTAGCCGATGAAGAACTTCAAAAATATATTTTTTTCGTTCAGACACTTGTAAAATTTTCAACATATTTTTCTTCGCGAAAGACAAATTGAATTTGTATGTCTTTATTTATCATCAAAATCTAAGTTGGTCTTCATTTAGAAAGATACTCACCTGCCTTACCAGTATTCTGGTGCGCGTTCCGTGAGCTCGAGTTCCGTTTGGTAGCAGTAATTACGATTTCACTCATATTTTGATCCAGTACAATAGTTAGTTTTTTGTCCAAATTTCAACAACAAAAACAGGAATAATTTCAGAAACACCATGGATCGCTAGCTCGCTCGGAGACGCGTCTTTTGACAGGCTGCGCGTACGCCTAGCCGATGAAGAACTTCAAAAATATATTTTTTTCGTTCAGACACTTGTAAAATTTTCAACATATTTTTCTTCGCGAAAGACAAATTCAATTTGTATGTCTTTATTTTTCATCAAAATCTACGTTGGTCTTCATTTAGAAAGATACTCACCTGCCTTACCGGTATTCTGGTGCGCGTTCCGTGAGCTCGAGTTCCGTTTGGTAGCAGTAATTACGATTTCACTCATATGTTGATCCAGTACAATAGTTAGTTTTTTGTCCAAATTTCAACAACAAAAACAGGAATAATTTCAGAAACACCATGGATCGCTAGCTCGCTCGGACACGCGTCTTTTGACAGGCTGCGCGTACGCCTAGCCATTGTAGAACTTCAAAAACAATTTTTTTTCGTTCAGACACTTGTAAAATTTTCAACAATTTTTTCTTCGCGAAAGAAAATTGAATTTGTATGTCTTTATTTTTGATCAAAATCTACGTTGGTCTTCATTTAGAAAGATACTCACCTGCCTTACCGGTATTCTGGTGCGCGTTCCGTGAGCTGGAGTTCCGTTTGGTAGCAGTAATTACGATTTCACAAATTTTTTTTTTTCAGTCGAAAAGTTAATTTTTTGTCCAAATTTCAACAACAAAAACAGTAATAATTTCAGAAACACCATGGATCGCTAGCTCGCTCGGAGACGCGTCTTTTGACAGGCTGCGCGTACGCCTAGCCAATGAAGAACTTCAAAAATATATTTTTTTCGTTCAGACACTTGTAAAATTTTCAACATATTTTTCTTCGCGAAAGACAAATTCAATTTGTATGTCTTTATTTTTCATCAAAATCTACGTTGGTCTTCATTTAGAAAGATACTCACCTGCCTTACCGGTATTCTGGTGCGCGTTCCGTGAGCTGGAGTTCCGTTTGGTAGCAGTAATTACGATTTCACAAATTTTTTTTTTCAGTCGAAAAGTTAATTTTTTGTCAAAATTTCAACAACAAAAACAGAAATAATTTCAGAAACACCATGGATCGCTAGCTCGCTCGGAGACGCGTCTTTTGACAGGCTGCGCGTACGCCTAGCCAATGAAGAACTTCAAAAATATATTTTTTTCGTTCAGACACTTGTAAAATTTTCAACATATTTTTCTTCGCGAAAGACAAATTGAATTTGTATGTCTTTATTTTTCATCAAAATCTAAGTTGGTCTTCATTTAGAAAGATACTCACTTGCCTTACCAGTATTCTGGTGCGCGTTCCGTGAGCTCGAGTTCCGTTTGGTAGCACTAATTACGGTTTACTCATTTTTTTTCAGTCGATAAGTTAGTTTTTTGTCAAAATTTCAACAACAAAAACAGAAATAATTTCAGAAACACCATGGATCGCTAGCTCGCTCGGAGACGCGTCTTTTGACAGGCTGCGCGTACGCCTAGCCAATGAAGAACTTCAAAAATATATTTTTTTCGTTCAGACACTTGTAAAATTTTCAACATATTTTTCTTCGCGAAAGACAAATTGAATTTGTATGTCTTTATTTTTCATCAAAATCTACGTTGGTCTTCATTTAGAAAGATACTCACCTGCCTTACCGGTATTCTGGTGCGCGTTCCGTGAGCTCGAGTTCCGTTTGGTAGCACTAATTACGGTTTACTAATTTTTTTTCAGTCGATAAGTTAGTTTTTTGTCAAAATTTCAACAACAAAAACAGAAATAATTTCAGAAACACCATGGATCGCTAGCTCGCTCGGAGACGCGTCTTTTGACAGGCTGCGCGTACGCCTAGCCAATGAAGAACTTCAAAAATATATTTTTTTCGTTCAGACACTTGTAAAATTTTCAACATATTTTTCTTCGCGAAAGAAAAATTGAATTTGTATGTCTTTATTTTTCATCAAAATCTACGTAAGTCTTCATTTAGAAAGATACTCACCTGCCTTACCGGTATTCTGGTGCGCGTTCCGTGAGCTGGAGTTCCGTTTGGTAGCAGTAATTACGATTTCACAATTTTTTTTTTTCAGTCGAAAAGTTAATTTTTTGTCAAAATTTCAACAACAAAAACAGAAATAATTTCAGAAACACCATGGATCGCTAGCTCGCTCGGAGACGCGTCTTTTGACAGGCTGCGCGTACGCCTAGCCGATGAAGAACTTCAAAAATATATTTTTTTCGTTCAGACACTTGTAAAATTTTCAACATATTTTTCTTCGCGAAAGACAAATTGAATTTGTATGTCTTTATTTATCATCAAAATCTAAGTTGGTCTTCATTTAGAAAGATACTCACCTGCCTTACCAGTATTCTGGTGCGCGTTCCGTGAGCTCGAGTTCCGTTTGGTAGCAGTAATTACGATTTCACTCATATTTTGATCCAGTACAATAGTTAGTTTTTTGTCCAAATTTCAACAACAAAAACAGGAATAATTTCAGAAACACCATGGATCGCTAGCTCGCTCGGAGACGCGTCTTTTGACAGGCTGCGCGTACGCCTAGCCGATGAAGAACATCAAAAATATATTTTTTTCGTTCAGACACTTGTAAAATTTTCAACATATTTTTCTTCGCGAAAGACAAATTCAATTTGTATGTCTTTATTTTTCATCAAAATCTACGTTGGTCTTCATTTAGAAAGATACTCACCTGCCTTACCGGTATTCTGGTGCGCGTTCCGTGAGCTCGAGTTCCGTTTGGTAGCAGTAATTACGATTTCACTCATATGTTGATCCAGTACAATAGTTAGTTTTTTGTCCAAATTTCAACAACAAAAACAGGAATAATTTCAGAAACACCATGGATCGCTAGCTCGCTCGGACACGCGTCTTTTGACAGGCTGCGCGTAGGCCTAGCCATTGTAGAACTTCAAAAACAATTTTTTTTCGTTCAGACACTTGTAAAATTTTCAACAATTTTTTCTTCGCGAAAGAAAATTGAATTTGTATGTCTTTATTTTTGATCAAAATCTACGTTGGTCTTCATTTAGAAAGATACTCACCTGCCTTACCGGTATTCTGGTGCGCGTTCCGTGAGCTGGAGTTCCGTTTGGTAGCAGTAATTACGATTTCACAAATTTTTTTTTTTCAGTCGAAAAGTTAATTTTTTGTCCAAATTTCAACAACAAAAACAGTAATAATTTCAGAAACACCATGGATCGCTAGCTCGCTCGGAGACGCGTCTTTTGACAGGCTGCGCGTACGCCTAGCCAATGAAGAACTTCAAAAATATATTTTTTTCGTTCAGACACTTGTAAAATTTTCAACATATTTTTCTTCGCGAAAGACAAATTCAATTTGTATGTCTTTATTTTTCATCAAAATCTACGTTGGTCTTCATTTAGAAAGATACTCATCTGCCTTACCAGTATTCTGGTGCGCGTTCCGTGAGCTCGAGTTCCGTTTGGAAGCAGTAATTACGATTTCACAAATTTTTTTTTTCAGTCGAAAAGTTAGTTTTTTGTCCAAATTTCAACAACAAAAACAGAAATAATTTCAGAAACACCATGGATCGCTAGCTCGCTCGGAGACGCGTCTTTTGACAGGCTGCGCGTACGCCTAGCCAATGAAGAACTTCAAAAATATATTTTTTTCGTTCAGACACTTGTAAAATTTTCAACATATTTTTCTTCGCGAAAGAAAAATTGAATTTGTATGTCTTTATTTTTCATCAAAATCTACGTTGGTCTTCATTTAGAAAGATACTCACCTGCCTTACCGGTATTCTGGTGCGCGTTCCGTGAGCTGGAGTTCCGTTTGGTAGCAGTAATTACGATTTCACAATTTTTTTTTTTCAGTCGAAAAGTTAATTTTTTGTCAAAATTTCAACAACAAAAACAGAAATAATTTCAGAAACACCATGGATCGCTAGCTCGCTCGGAGACGCGTCTTTTGACAGGCTGCGCGTACGCCTAGCCAATGAAGAACTTCAAAAATATATTTTTTTCGTTCAGACACTTGTAAAATTTTCAACATATTTTTCTTCGCGAAAGACAAATTCAATTTGTATGTCTTTATTTTTCATCAAAATCTACGTTGGTCTTCATTTAGAAAGATACTCATCTGCCTAACCAGTATTCTGGTGCGCGTTCCGTGAGCTCGAGTTCCGTTTGGTAGCAGTAATTACGATTTCACAAATTTTTTTTTTCAGTCGAAAAGTTAGTTTTTTTTCCAAATTTCAACAACAAAAACAGAAATAATTTCAGAAACACCATGGATCGCTAGCTCGCTCGGAGACGCGTCTTTTGACAGGCTGCGCGTACGCCTAGCCAATGAAGAACTTCAAAAATATATTTTTTTCGTTCAGACACTTGTAAAATTTTCAACATATTTTTCTTCGCGAAAGACAAATTGAATTTGTATGTCTTTATTTTTCATCAAAATCTAAGTTGGTCTTCATTTAGAAAGATACTCACCTGCCTTACCAGTATTCTGGTGCGCGTTCCGTGAGCTCTAGTTCCGTTTGGTAGCACTAATTACGGTTTACTCATTTTTTTTCAGTCAATAAGTTAGTTTTTTGTCAAAATTTCAACAACAAAAACAGAAATAATTTCAGAAACACCATGGATCGCTAGCTCGCTCGGAGACGCGTCTTTTGACAGGCTGCGCGTACGCCTAGCCAATGAAGAACTTCAAAAATATATCTTTTTCGTTCAGACACTTGTAAAATTTTCAACATATTTTTCTTCGCGAAAGACAAATTGAATTTGTATGTCTTTATTTTTCATCAAAATCTACGTTGGTCTTCATTTAGAAAGATACTCACCTGCCTTACCGGTATTCTGGTGCGCGTTCCGTGAGCTCGAGTTCCGTTTGGTAGCACTAATTACGGTTTACTCATTTTTTTTCAGTCGATAAGTTAGTTTTTTGTCAAAATTTCAACAACAAAAACAGAAATAATTTCAGAAACACCATGGATCGCTAGCTCGCTCGGAGACGCGTCTTTTGACAGGCTGCGCGTACGCCTAGCCAATGAAGAACTTCAAAAATATATTTTTTTCGTTCAGACACTTGTAAAATTTTCAACATATTTTTCTTCGCGAAAGACAAATTGAATTTGTATGTCTTTATTTATCATCAAAATCTAAGTTGGTCTTCATTTAGAAAGATACTCACCTGCCTTACCGGTATTCTGGTGCGCGTTCCGTGAGCTGGAGTTCCGTTTGGTAGCAGTAATTACGATTTCACAATTTTTTTTTTTTCAGTCGATAAGTTAGTTTTTTGTCCAAATTTCAACAACAAAAACAGAAATAATTTCAGAAACACCATGGATCGCTAGCTCGCTCGGAGACGCGTCTTTTGACAGGCTGCGCGTACGCCTAGCCAATGAAGAACTTCAAAAATATATTTTTTTCGTTCAGACACTTGTAAAATTTTCAACATATTTTTCTTCGCGAAAGACAAATTCAATTTGTATGTCTTTATTTTTCATCAAAATCTACGTTGGTCTTCATTTAGAAAGATACTCATCTGCCTTACCAGTATTCTGGTGCGCGTTCCGTGAGCTCGAGTTCCGTTTGGAAGCAGTAATTACGATTTCACAAATTTTTTTTTTCAGTCGAAAAGTTAGTTTTTTGTCCAAATTTCAACAACAAAAACAGAAATAATTTCAGAAACACCATGGATCGCTAGCTCGCTCGGAGACGCGTCTTTTGACAGGCTGCGCGTACGCCTAGCCAATGAAGAACTTCAAAAATATATTTTTTTCGTTCAGACACTTGTAAAATTTTCAACATATTTTTCTTCGCGAAAGAAAAATTGAATTTGTATGTCTTTATTTTTCATCAAAATCTACGTTGGTCTTCATTTAGAAAGATACTCACCTGCCTTACCGGTATTCTGGTGCGCGTTCCGTGAGCTGGAGTTCCGTTTGGTAGCAGTAATTACGATTTCACAATTTTTTTTTTCAGTCGAAAAGTTAATTTTTTGTCAAAATTTCAACAACAAAAACAGAAATAATTTCAGAAACACCATGGATCGCTAGCTCGCTCGGAGACGCGTCTTTTGACAGGCTGCGCGTACGCCTAGCCAATGAAGAACTTCAAAAATATATTTTTTTCGTTCAGACACTTGTAAAATTTTCAACATATTTTTCTTCGCGAAAGACAAATTGAATTTGTATGTCTTTATTTTTCATCAAAATCTAAGTTGGTCTTCATTTAGAAAGATACTCACCTGCCTTACCAGTATTCTGGTGCGCGTTCCGTGAGCTCGAGTTCCGTTTGGTAGCACTAATTACGGTTTACTCATTTTTTTTCAGTCGATAAGTTAGTTTTTTGTCAAAATTTCAACAACAAAAACAGAAATAATTTCAGAAACACCATGGATCGCTAGCTCGCTCGGAGACGCGTCTTTTGACAGGCTGCGCGTACGCCTAGCCAATGAAGAACTTCAAAAATATATTTTTTTCGTTCAGACACTTGTAAAATTTTCAACATATTTTTCTTCGCGAAAGACAAATTCAATTTGTATGTCTTTATTTTTCATCAAAATCTACGTTGGTCTTCATTTAGAAAGATACTCACCTGCCTTACCGGTATTCTGGTGCGCGTTCCGTGAGCTGGAGTTCCGTTTGGTAGCAGTAATTACGATTTCACAATTTTTTTTTTTCAGTCGAAAAGTTAATTTTTTGTCAAAATTTCAACAACAAAAACAGAAATAATTTCAGAAACACCATGGATCGCTAGCTCGCTCGGAGACGCGTCTTTTGACAGGCTGCGCGTACGCCTAGCCAATGAAGAACTTCAAAAATATATTTTTTTCGTTCAGACACTTGTAAAATTTTCAACATATTTTTCTTCGCGAAAGAAAAATTGAATTTGTATGTCTTTATTTTTCATCAAAATCTACGTTGGTCTTCATTTAGAAAGATACTCACCTGCCTTACCGGTATTCTGGTGCGCGTTCCGTGAGCTGGAGTTCCGTTTGGTAGCAGTAATTACGATTTCACAATTTTTTTTTTCAGTCGAAAAGTTAATTTTTTGTCAAAATTTCAACAACAAAAACAGAAATAATTTCAGAAACACCATGGATCGCTAGCTCGCTCGGAGACGCGTCTTTTGACAGGCTGCGCGTACGCCTAGCCAATGAAGAACTTCAAAAATATATTTTTTTCGTTCAGACACTTGTAAAATTTTCAACATATTTTTCTTCGCGAAAGACAAATTGAATTTGTATGTCTTTATTTTTCATCAAAATCTAAGTTGGTCTTCATTTAGAAAGATACTCACCTGCCTTACCAGTATTCTGGTGCGCGTTCCGTGAGCTCGAGTTCCGTTTGGTAGCACTAATTACGGTTTACTCATTTTTTTTCAGTCGATAAGTTAGTTTTTTGTCAAAATTTCAACAACAAAAACAGAAATAATTTCAGAAACACCATGGATCGCTAGCTCGCTCGGAGACGCGTCTTTTGACAGGCTGCGCGTACGCCTAGCCAATGAAGAACTTCAAAAATATATTTTTTTCGTTCAGACACTTGTAAAATTTTCAACATATTTTTCTTCGCGAAAGACAAATTCAATTTGTATGTCTTTATTTTTCATCAAAATCTACGTTGGTCTTCATTTAGAAAGATACTCATCTGCCTTACCAGTATTCTGGTGCGCGTTCCGTGAGCTCGAGTTCCGTTTGGTAGCAGTAATTACGATTTCACAAATTTTTTTTTTCAGTCGAAAAGTTAGTTTTTTTTCCAAATTTCAACAACAAAAACAGAAATAATTTCAGAAACACCATGGATCGCTAGCTCGCTCGGAGACGCGTCTTTTGACAGGCTGCGCGTACGCCTAGCCAATGAAGAACTTCAAAAATATATTTTTTTCGTTCAGACACTTGTAAAATTTTCAACATATTTTTCTTCGCGAAAGACAAATTGAATTTGTATGTCTTTATTTTTCATCAAAATCTAAGTTGGTCTTCATTTAGAAAGATACTCACCTGCCTTACCAGTATTCTGGTGCGCGTTCCGTGAGCTCGAGTTCCGTTTGGTAGCACTAATTACGGTTTACTCATTTTTTTTCAGTCGATAAGTTAGTTTTTTGTCAAAATTTCAACAACAAAAACAGAAATAATTTCAGAAACACCATGGATCGCTAGCTCGCTCGGAGACGCGTCTTTTGACAGGCTGCGCGTACGCCTAGCCAATGAAGAACTTCAAAAATATATTTTTTTCGTTCAGACACTTGTAAAATTTTCAACATATTTTTCTTCGCGAAAGACAAATTGAATTTGTATGTCTTTATTTTTCATCAAAATCTACGTTGGTCTTCATTTAGAAAGATACTCACCTGCCTTACCGGTATTCTGGTGCGCGTTCCGTGAGCTCGAGTTCCGTTTGGTAGCACTAATTACGGTTTACTCATTTTTTTTCAGTCGATAAGTTAGTTTTTTGTCAAAATTTCAACAACAAAAACAGAAATAATTTCAGAAACACCATGGATCGCTAGCTCGCTCGGAGACGCGTCTTTTGACAGGCTGCGCGTACGCCTAGCCAATGAAGAACTTCAAAAATATATTTTTTTCGTTCAGACACTTGTAAAATTTTCAACATATTTTTCTTCGCGAAAGACAAATTGAATTTGTATGTCTTTATTTATCATCAAAATCTAAGTTGGTCTTCATTTAGAAAGATACTCACCTGCCTTACCGGTATTCTGGTGCGCGTTCCGTGAGCTGGAGTTCCGTTTGGTAGCAGTAATTACGATTTCACAATTTTTTTTTTTTCAGTCGATAAGTTAGTTTTTTGTCCAAATTTCAACAACAAAAACAGAAATAATTTCAGAAACACCATGGATCGCTAGCTCGCTCGGAGACGCGTCTTTTGACAGGCTGCGCGTACGCCTAGCCAATGAAGAACTTCAAAAATATATTTTTTTCGTTCAGACACTTGTAAAATTTTCAACATATTTTTCTTCGCGAAAGAAAAATTGAATTTGTATGTCTTTATTTTTCATCAAAATCTACGTTGGTCTTCATTTAGAAAGATACTCATCTGCCTTACCAGTATTCTGGTGCGCGTTCCGTGAGCTCGAGTTCCGTTTGGAAGCAGTAATTACGATTTCACAAATTTTTTTTTTCAGTCGAAAAGTTAGTTTTTTGTCCAAATTTCAACAACAAAAACAGAAATAATTTCAGAAACACCATGGATCGCTAGCTCGCTCGGAGACGCGTCTTTTGACAGGCTGCGCGTACGCCTAGCCAATGAAGAACTTCAAAAATATATTTTTTTCGTTCAGACACTTGTAAAATTTTCAACATATTTTTCTTCGCGAAAGACAAATTGAATTTGTATGTCTTTATTTATCATCAAAATCTAAGTTGGTCTTCATTTAGAAAGATACTCACCTGCCTTACCAGTATTCTGGTGCGCGTTCCGTGAGCTCGAGTTCCGTTTGGTAGCACTAATTACGGTTTACTCATTTTTTTTCAGTCGATACGTTAGTTTTTTGTCAAAATTTCAACAACAAAAACAGAAATAATTTCAGAAACACCATGGATCGCTAGCTCGCTCGGAGACGCGTCTTTTGACAGGCTGCGCGTACGCCTAGCCAATGAAGAACTTCAAAAATATATTTTTTTCGTTCAGACACTTGTAAAATTTTCAACATATTTTTCTTCGCGAAAGACAAATTGAATTTGTATGTCTTTATTTTTCATCAAAATCTAAGTTGGTCTTCATTTAGAAAGATACTCACCTGCCTTACCAGTATTCTGGTGCGCGTTCCGTGAGCTCGAGTTCCGTTTGGTAGCACTAATTACGGTTTACTCATTTTTTTTCAGTCGATAAGTTAGTTTTTTGTCAAAATTTCAACAACAAAAACAGAAATAATTTCAGAAACACCATGGATCGCTAGCTCGCTCGGAGACGCGTCTTTTGACAGGCTGCGCGTACGCCTAGCCAATGAAGAACTTCAAAAATATATTTTTTTCGTTCAGACACTTGTAAAATTTTCAACATATTTTTCTTCGCGAAAGACAAATTCAATTTGTATGTCTTTATTTTTCATCAAAATCTACGTTGGTCTTCATTTAGAAAGATACTCACCTGCCTTACCGGTATTCTGGTGCGCGTTCCGTGAGCTGGAGTTCCGTTTGGTAGCAGTAATTACGATTTCACAATTTTTTTTTTTCAGTCGAAAAGTTAATTTTTTGTCAAAATTTCAACAACAAAAACAGAAATAATTTCAGAAACACCATGGATCGCTAGCTCGCTCGGAGACGCGTCTTTTGACAGGCTGCGCGTACGCCTAGCCAATGAAGAACTTCAAAAATATATTTTTTTCGTTCAGACACTTGTAAAATTTTCAACATATTTTTCTTCGCGAAAGAAAAATTGAATTTGTATGTCTTTATTTTTCATCAAAATCTACGTTGGTCTTCATTTAGAAAGATACTCACCTGCCTTACCGGTATTCTGGTGCGCGTTCCGTGAGCTGGAGTTCCGTTTGGTAGCAGTAATTACGATTTCACAATTTTTTTTTTCAGTCGAAAAGTTAATTTTTTGTCAAAATTTCAACAACAAAAACAGAAATAATTTCAGAAACACCATGGATCGCTAGCTCGCTCGGAGACGCGTCTTTTGACAGGCTGCGCGTACGCCTAGCCAATGAAGAACTTCAAAAATATATTTTTTTCGTTCAGACACTTGTAAAATTTTCAACATATTTTTCTTCGCGAAAGACAAATTGAATTTGTATGTCTTTATTTTTCATCAAAATCTAAGTTGGTCTTCATTTAGAAAGATACTCACCTGCCTTACCAGTATTCTGGTGCGCGTTCCGTGAGCTCGAGTTCCGTTTGGTAGCACTAATTACGGTTTACTCATTTTTTTTCAGTCGATAAGTTAGTTTTTTGTCAAAATTTCAACAACAAAAACAGAAATAATTTCAGAAACACCATGGATCGCTAGCTCGCTCGGAGACGCGTCTTTTGACAGGCTGCGCGTACGCCTAGCCAATGAAGAACTTCAAAAATATATTTTTTTCGTTCAGACACTTGTAAAATTTTCAACATATTTTTCTTCGCGAAAGACAAATTCAATTTGTATGTCTTTATTTTTCATCAAAATCTACGTTGGTCTTCATTTAGAAAGATACTCATCTGCCTTACCAGTATTCTGGTGCGCGTTCCGTGAGCTCGAGTTCCGTTTGGTAGCAGTAATTACGATTTCACAAATTTTTTTTTTCAGTCGAAAAGTTAGTTTTTTTTCCAAATTTCAACAACAAAAACAGAAATAATTTCAGAAACACCATGGATCGCTAGCTCGCTCGGAGACGCGTCTTTTGACAGGCTGCGCGTACGCCTAGCCAATGAAGAACTTCAAAAATATATTTTTTTCGTTCAGACACTTGTAAAATTTTCAACATATTTTTCTTCGCGAAAGACAAATTGAATTTGTATGTCTTTATTTTTCATCAAAATCTAAGTTGGTCTTCATTTAGAAAGATACTCACCTGCCTTACCAGTATTCTGGTGCGCGTTCCGTGAGCTCGAGTTCCGTTTGGTAGCACTAATTACGGTTTACTCATTTTTTTTCAGTCGATAAGTTAGTTTTTTGTCAAAATTTCAACAACAAAAACAGAAATAATTTCAGAAACACCATGGATCGCTAGCTCGCTCGGAGACGCGTCTTTTGACAGGCTGCGCGTACGCCTAGCCAATGAAGAACTTCAAAAATATATTTTTTTCGTTCAGACACTTGTAAAATTTTCAACATATTTTTCTTCGCGAAAGACAAATTGAATTTGTATGTCTTTATTTTTCATCAAAATCTACGTTGGTCTTCATTTAGAAAGATACTCACCTGCCTTACCGGTATTCTGGTGCGCGTTCCGTGAGCTCGAGTTCCGTTTGGTAGCACTAATTACGGTTTACTCATTTTTTTTCAGTCGATAAGTTAGTTTTTTGTCAAAATTTCAACAACAAAAACAGAAATAATTTCAGAAACACCATGGATCGCTAGCTCGCTCGGAGACGCGTCTTTTGACAGGCTGCGCGTACGCCTAGCCAATGAAGAACTTCAAAAATATATTTTTTTCGTTCAGACACTTGTAAAATTTTCAACATATTTTTCTTCGCGAAAGACAAATTGAATTTGTATGTCTTTATTTATCATCAAAATCTAAGTTGGTCTTCATTTAGAAAGATACTCACCTGCCTTACCGGTATTCTGGTGCGCGTTCCGTGAGCTGGAGTTCCGTTTGGTAGCAGTAATTACGATTTCACAATTTTTTTTTTTTCAGTCGATAAGTTAGTTTTTTGTCCAAATTTCAACAACAAAAACAGAAATAATTTCAGAAACACCATGGATCGCTAGCTCGCTCGGAGACGCGTCTTTTGACAGGCTGCGCGTACGCCTAGCCAATGAAGAACTTCAAAAATATATTTTTTTCGTTCAGACACTTGTAAAATTTTCAACATATTTTTCTTCGCGAAAGAAAAATTGAATTTGTATGTCTTTATTTTTCATCAAAATCTACGTTGGTCTTCATTTAGAAAGATACTCATCTGCCTTACCAGTATTCTGGTGCGCGTTCCGTGAGCTCGAGTTCCGTTTGGAAGCAGTAATTACGATTTCACAAATTTTTTTTTTCAGTCGAAAAGTTAGTTTTTTGTCCAAATTTCAACAACAAAAACAGAAATAATTTCAGAAACACCATGGATCGCTAGCTCGCTCGGAGACGCGTCTTTTGACAGGCTGCGCGTACGCCTAGCCAATGAAGAACTTCAAAAATATATTTTTTTCGTTCAGACACTTGTAAAATTTTCAACATATTTTTCTTCGCGAAAGACAAATTGAATTTGTATGTCTTTATTTATCATCAAAATCTAAGTTGGTCTTCATTTAGAAAGATACTCACCTGCCTTACCAGTATTCTGGTGCGCGTTCCGTGAGCTCGAGTTCCGTTTGGTAGCACTAATTACGGTTTACTCATTTTTTTTCAGTCGATACGTTAGTTTTTTGTCAAAATTTCAACAACAAAAACAGAAATAATTTCAGAAACACCATGGATCGCTAGCTCGCTCGGAGACGCGTCTTTTGACAGGCTGCGCGTACGCCTAGCCAATGAAGAACTTCAAAAATATATTTTTTTCGTTCAGACACTTGTAAAATTTTCAACATATTTTTCTTCGCGAAAGACAAATTGAATTTGTATGTCTTTATTTATCATCAAAATCTAAGTTGGTCTTCATTTAGAAAGATACTCACCTGCCTTACCAGTATTCTGGTGCGCGTTCCGTGAACTGGAGTTCCGTTTGGTAGCACTAATTACGGTTTACTCATTTTTTTTCAGTCGATAAGTTAGTTTTTTGTCAAAATTTCAACAACAAAAACAGAAATAATTTCAGAAACACCATGGATCGCTAGCTCGCTCGGAGACGCGTCTTTTGACAGGCTGCGCGTACGCCTAGCCAATGAAGAACTTCAAAAATATATTTTTTTCGTTCAGACACTTGTAAAATTTTCAACATATTTTTCTTCGCGAAAGAAAAATTGAATTTGTATGTCTTTATTTTTCATCAAAATCTACGTTGGTCTTCATTTAGAAAGATACTCATCTGCCTTACCAGTATTCTGGTGCGCGTTCCGTGAGCTCGAGTTCCGTTTGGAAGCAGTAATTACGATTTCACAAATTTTTTTTTTCAGTCGAAAAGTTAGTTTTTTGTCCAAATTTCAACAACAAAAACAGAAATAATTTCAGAAACACCATGGATCGCTAGCTCGCTCGGAGACGCGTCTTTTGACAGGCTGCGCGTACGCCTAGCCAATGAAGAACTTCAAAAATATTTTTTTTTCGTTCAGACACTTGTAAAATTTTCAACATATTTTTCTTCGCGAAAGACAAATTCAATTTGTATGTCTTTATTTTTCATCAAAATCTACGTTGGTCTTCATTTAGAAAGATACTCACCTGCCTTACCAGTATTCTGGTGCGCGTTCCGTGAACTGGAGTTCCGTTTGGTAGCACTAATTACGGTTTACTCATTTTTTTTCAGTCGATAAGTTAGTTTTTTGTCAAAATTTCAACAACAAAAACAGAAATAATTTCAGAAACACCATGGATCGCTAGCTCGCTCGGAGACGCGTCTTTTGACAGGCTGCGCGTACGCCTAGCCAATGAAGAA
This sequence comes from Dasypolia templi, assembly GCA_963555695.1. NCBI lineage: Eukaryota > Metazoa > Arthropoda > Insecta > Lepidoptera > Noctuidae > Dasypolia > Dasypolia templi. Next base: position 452,505 of record OY743137.1, on the reverse strand, counting down.
CTTCAAAAATATATTTTTTTCGTTCAGACACTTGTAAAATTTTCAACATATTTTTCTTCGCGAAAGAAAAATTGAATTTGTATGTCTTTATTTTTCATCAAAATCTACGTTGGTCTTCATTTAGAAAGATACTCACCTGCCTTACCGGTATTCTGGTGCGCGTTCCGTGAGCTGGAGTTCCGTTTGGTAGCAGTAATTACGATTTCACAATTTTTTTTTTTTCAGTCGAAAAGTTAATTTTTTGTCAAAATTTCAACAACAAAAACAGAAATAATTTCAGAAACACCATGGATCGCTAGCTCGCTCGGAGACGCGTCTTTCGACAGGCTGCGCGTACGCCTAGCCAATGAAGAACTTCAAAAATATATTTTTTTCGTTCAGACACTTGTAAAATTTTCAACATATTTTTCTTCGCGAAAGACAAATTGAATTTGTATGTCTTTATTTTTCATCAAAATCTAAGTTGGTCTTCATTTAGAAAGATACTCACCTGCCTTACCAGTATTCTGGTGCGCGTTCCGTGAGCTCGAGTTCCGTTTGGTAGCACTAATTACGGTTTACTCATTTTTTTTCAGTCGATAAGTTAGTTTTTTGTCAAAATTTCAACAACAAAAACAGAAATAATTTCAGAAACACCATGGATCGCTAGCTCGCTCGGAGACGCGTCTTTTGACAGGCTGCGCGTACGCCTAGCCAATGAAGAACTTCAAAAATATATTTTTTTCGTTCAGACACTTGTAAAATTTTCAACATATTTTTCTTCGCGAAAGACAAATTGAATTTGTATGTCTTTATTTTTCATCAAAATCTACGTTGGTCTTCATTTAGAAAGATACTCACCTGCCTTACCGGTATTCTGGTGCGCGTTCCGTGAGCTCGAGTTCCGTTTGGTAGCACTAATTACGGTTTACTCATTTTTTTTCAGTCGATAAGTTAGTTTTTTGTCAAAATTTCAACAACAAAAACAGAAATAATTTCAGAAACACCATGGATCGCTAGCTCGCTCGGAGACGCGTCTTTTGACAGGCTGCGCGTACGCCTAGCCAATGAAGAACTTCAAAAATATATTTTTTTCGTTCAGACACTTGTAAAATTTTCAACATATTTTTCTTCGCGAAAGACAAATTGAATTTGTAGTCTTTATTTATCATCAAAATCTAAGTTGGTCTTCATTTAGAAAGATACTCACCTGCCTTACCGGTATTCTGGTGCGCGTTCCGTGAGCTGGAGTTCCGTTTGGTAGTAGTAATTACGATTTCACAATTTTTTTTTTTCAGTCGATAAGTTAGTTTTTTGTCCAAATTTCAACAACAAAAACAGAAATAATTTCAGAAACACCATGGATCGCTAGCTCGCTCGGAGACGCGTCTTTTGACAGGCTGCGCGTACGCCTAGCCAATGAAGAACTTCAAAAATATATTTTTTTCGTTCAGACACTTGTAAAATTTTCAACATATTTTTCTTCGCGAAAGAAAAATTGAATTTGTATGTCTTTATTTTTCATCAAAATCTACGTTGGTCTTCATTTAGAAAGATACTCATCTGCCTTACCAGTATTCTGGTGCGCGTTCCGTGAGCTCGAGTTCCGTTTGGAAGCAGTAATTACGATTTCACAAATTTTTTTTTTCAGTCGAAAAGTTAGTTTTTTGTCCAAATTTCAACAACAAAAACAGAAATAATTTCAGAAACACCATGGATCGCTAGCTCGCTCGGAGACGCGTCTTTTGACAGGCTGCGCGTACGCCTAGCCAATGAAGAACTTCAAAAATATTTTTTTTTCGTTCAGACACTTGTAAAATTTTCAACATATTTTTCTTCGCGAAAGACAAATTCAATTTGTATGTCTTTATTTTTCATCAAAATCTACGTTGGTCTTCATTTAGAAAGATACTCACCTGCCTTACCGGTATTCTGGTGCGCGTTCCGTGAGCTCGAGTTCCGTTTGGTAGCACTAATTACGGTTTACTCATTTTTTTTCAGTCGATAAGTTAGTTTTTTGTCAAAATTTCAACAACAAAAACAGAAATAATTTCAGAAACACCATGGATCGCTAGCTCGCTCGGAGACGCGTCTTTTGACAGGCTGCGCGTACGCCTAGCCAATGAAGAACTTCAAAAATATATTTTTTTCGTTCAGACACTTGTAAAATTTTCAACATATTTTTCTTCGCGAAAGAAAAATTGAATTTGTATGTCTTTATTTTTCATCAAAATCTACGTTGGTCTTCATTTAGAAAGATACTCATCTGCCTTACCAGTATTCTGGTGCGCGTTCCGTGAGCTCGAGTTCCGTTTGGAAGCAGTAATTACGATTTCACAAATTTTTTTTTTCAGTCGAAAAGTTAGTTTTTTGTCCAAATTTCAACAACAAAAACAGAAATAATTTCAGAAACACCATGGATCGCTAGCTCGCTCGGAGACGCGTCTTTTGACAGGCTGCGCGTACGCCTAGCCAATGAAGAACTTCAAAAATATTTTTTTTTCGTTCAGACACTTGTAAAATTTTCAACATATTTTTCTTCGCGAAAGACAAATTCAATTTGTATGTCTTTATTTTTCATCAAAATCTACGTTGGTCTTCATTTAGAAAGATACTCACCTGCCTTACCAGTATTCTGGTGCGCGTTCCGTGAACTGGAGTTCCGTTTGGTAGCACTAATTACGGTTTACTCATTTTTTTTCAGTCGATAAGTTAGTTTTTTGTCAAAATTTCAACAACAAAAACAGAAATAATTTCAGAAACACCATGGATCGCTAGCTCGCTCGGAGACGCGTCTTTTGACAGGCTGCGCGTACGCCTAGCCAATGAAGAACTTCAAAAATATATTTTTTTCGTTCAGACACTTGTAAAATTTTCAACATATTTTTCTTCGCGAAAGAAAAATTGAATTTGTATGTCTTTATTTTTCATCAAAATCTACGTTGGTCTTCATTTAGAAAGATACTCACCTGCCTTACCGGTATTCTGGTGCGCGTTCCGTGAGCTGGAGTTCCGTTTGGTAGCAGTAATTACGATTTCACAATTATTTTTTTTTCAGTCGAAAAGTTAATTTTTTGTCAAAATTTCAACAACAAAAACAGAAATAATTTCAGAAACACCATGGATCGCTAGCTCGCTCGGAGACGCGTCTTTCGACAGGCTGCGCGTACGCCTAGCCAATGAAGAACTTCAAAAATATATTTTTTTCGTTCAGACACTTGTAAAATTTTCAACATATTTTTCTTCGCGAAAGACAAATTGAATTTGTATGTCTTTATTTTTCATCAAAATCTAAGTTGGTCTTCATTTAGAAAGATACTCACCTGCCTTACCAGTATTCTGGTGCGCGTTCCGTGAGCTCGAGTTCCGTTTGGTAGCACTAATTACGGTTTACTCATTTTTTTTCAGTCGATAAGTTAGTTTTTTGTCAAAATTTCAACAACAAAAACAGAAATAATTTCAGAAACACCATGGATCGCTAGCTCGCTCGGAGACGCGTCTTTTGACAGGCTGCGCGTACGCCTAGCCAATGAAGAACTTCAAAAATATATTTTTTTCGTTCAGACACTTGTAAAATTTTCAACATATTTTTCTTCGCGAAAGACAAATTGAATTTGTATGTCTTTATTTTTCATCAAAATCTACGTTGGTCTTCATTTAGAAAGATACTCACCTGCCTTACCGGTATTCTGGTGCGCGTTCCGTGAGCTCGAGTTCCGTTTGGTAGCACTAATTACGGTTTACTCATTTTTTTTCAGTCGATAAGTTAGTTTTTTGTCAAAATTTCAACAACAAAAACAGAAATAATTTCAGAAACACCATGGATCGCTAGCTCGCTCGGAGACGCGTCTTTTGACAGGCTGCGCGTACGCCTAGCCAATGAAGAACTTCAAAAATATATTTTTTTCGTTCAGACACTTGTAAAATTTTCAACATATTTTTCTTCGCGAAAGACAAATTGAATTTGTAGTCTTTATTTATCATCAAAATCTAAGTTGGTCTTCATTTAGAAAGATACTCACCTGCCTTACCGGTATTCTGGTGCGCGTTCCGTGAGCTGGAGTTCCGTTTGGTAGTAGTAATTACGATTTCACAATTTTTTTTTTTTCAGTCGATAAGTTAGTTTTTTGTCCAAATTTCAACAACAAAAACAGAAATAATTTCAGAAACACCATGGATCGCTAGCTCGCTCGGAGACGCGTCTTTTGACAGGCTGCGCGTACGCCTAGCCAATGAAGAACTTCAAAAATATATTTTTTTCGTTCAGACACTTGTAAAATTTTCAACATATTTTTCTTCGCGAAAGAAAAATTGAATTTGTATGTCTTTATTTTTCATCAAAATCTACGTTGGTCTTCATTTAGAAAGATACTCATCTGCCTTACCAGTATTCTGGTGCGCGTTCCGTGAGCTCGAGTTCCGTTTGGAAGCAGTAATTACGATTTCACAAATTTTTTTTTTCAGTCGAAAAGTTAGTTTTTTGTCCAAATTTCAACAACAAAAACAGAAATAATTTCAGAAACACCATGGATCGCTAGCTCGCTCGGAGACGCGTCTTTTGACAGGCTGCGCGTACGCCTAGCCAATGAAGAACTTCAAAAATATTTTTTTTTCGTTCAGACACTTGTAAAATTTTCAACATATTTTTCTTCGCGAAAGACAAATTCAATTTGTATGTCTTTATTTTTCATCAAAATCTACGTTGGTCTTCATTTAGAAAGATACTCACCTGCCTTACCGGTATTCTGGTGCGCGTTCCGTGAGCTCGAGTTCCGTTTGGTAGCACTAATTACGGTTTACTCATTTTTTTTCAGTCGATAAGTTAGTTTTTTGTCAAAATTTCAACAACAAAAACAGAAATAATTTCAGAAACACCATGGATCGCTAGCTCGCTCGGAGACGCGTCTTTTGACAGGCTGCGCGTACGCCTAGCCAATGAAGAACTTCAAAAATATATTTTTTTCGTTCAGACACTTGTAAAATTTTCAACATATTTTTCTTCGCGAAAGACAAATTGAATTTGTATGTCTTTATTTATCATCAAAATCTAAGTTGGTCTTCATTTAGAAAGATACTCACCTGCCTTACCGGTATTCTGGTGCGCGTTCCGTGAGCTGGAGTTCCGTTTGGTAGCAGTAATTACGATTTCACAATTTTTTTTTTTACAGTCGATAAGTTAGTTTTTTGTCCAAATTTCAACAACAAAAACAGAAATAATTTCAGAAACACCATGGATCGCTAGCTCGCTCGGAGACGCGTCTTTTGACAGGCTGCGCGTACGCCTAGCCAATGAAGAACTTCAAAAATATATTTTTTTCGTTCAGACACTTGTAAAATTTTCAACATATTTTTCTTCGCGAAAGAAAAATTGAATTTGTATGTCTTTATTTTTCATCAAAATCTACGTTGGTCTTCATTTAGAAAGATACTCATCTGCCTTACCAGTATTCTGGTGCGCGTTCCGTGAGCTCGAGTTCCGTTTGGAAGCAGTAATTACGATTTCACAAATTTTTTTTTTCAGTCGAAAAGTTAGTTTTTTGTCAAAATTTCAACAACAAAAACAGAAATAATTTCAGAAACACCATGGATCGCTAGCTCGCTCGGAGACGCGTCTTTTGACAGGCTGCGCGTACGCCTAGCCAATGAAGAACTTCAAAAATATATTTTTTTCGTTCAGACACTTGTAAAATTTTCAACATATTTTTCTTCGCGAAAGACAAATTGAATTTGTATGTCTTTATTTATCATCAAAATCTAAGTTGGTCTTCATTTAGAAAGATACTCACCTGCCTTACCGGTATTCTGGTGCGCGTTCCGTGAGCTGGAGTTCCGTTTGGTAGCAGTAATTACGATTTCACAATTTTTTTTTTTTCAGTCGATAAGTTAGTTTTTTGTCCAAATTTCAACAACAAAAACAGAAATAATTTCAGAAACACCATGGATCGCTAGCTCGCTCGGAGACGCGTCTTTTGACAGGCTGCGCGTACGCCTAGCCAATGAAGAACTTCAAAAATATATTTTTTTCGTTCAGACACTTGTAAAATTTTCAACATATTTTTCTTCGCGAAAGAAAAATTGAATTTGTATGTCTTTATTTTTCATCAAAATCTACGTTGGTCTTCATTTAGAAAGATACTCATCTGCCTTACCAGTATTCTGGTGCGCGTTCCGTGAGCTCGAGTTCCGTTTGGAAGCAGTAATTACGATTTCACAAATTTTTTTTTTCAGTCGAAAAGTTAGTTTTTTGTCCAAATTTCAACAACAAAAACAGAAATAATTTCAGAAACACCATGGATCGCTAGCTCGCTCGGAGACGCGTCTTTTGACAGGCTGCGCGTACGCCTAGCCAATGAAGAACTTCAAAAATATATTTTTTTCGTTCAGACACTTGTAAAATTTTCAACATATTTTTCTTCGCGAAAGACAAATTCAATTTGTATGTCTTTATTTTTCATCAAAATCTACGTTGGTCTTCATTTAGAAAGATACTCACCTGCCTTACCGGTATTCTGGTGCGCGTTCCGTGAGCTCGAGTTCCGTTTGGTAGCACTAATTACGGTTTACTCATTTTTTTTCAGTCGATAAGTTAGTTTTTTGTCAAAATTTCAACAACAAAAACAGAAATAATTTCAGAAACACCATGGATCGCTAGCTCGCTCGGAGACGCGTCTTTTGACAGGCTGCGCGTACGCCTAGCCAATGAAGAACTTCAAAAATATATTTTTTTCGTTCAGACACTTGTAAAATTTTCAACATATTTTTCTTCGCGAAAGACAAATTGAATTTGTATGTCTTTATTTATCATCAAAATCTAAGTTGGTCTTCATTTAGAAAGATACTCACCTGCCTTACCGGTATTCTGGTGCGCGTTCCGTGAGCTGGAGTTCCGTTTGGTAGCAGTAATTACGATTTCACAATTTTTTTTTTTTCAGTCGATAAGTTAGTTTTTTGTCCAAATTTCAACAACAAAAACAGAAATAATTTCAGAAACACCATGGATCGCTAGCTCGCTCGGAGACGCGTCTTTTGACAGGCTGCGCGTACGCCTAGCCAATGAAGAACTTCAAAAATATATTTTTTTCGTTCAGACACTTGTAAAATTTTCAACATATTTTTCTTCGCGAAAGAAAAATTGAATTTGTATGTCTTTATTTTTCATCAAAATCTACGTTGGTCTTCATTTAGAAAGATACTCATCTGCCTTACCAGTATTCTGGTGCGCGTTCCGTGAGCTCGAGTTCCGTTTGGAAGCAGTAATTACGATTTCACAAATTTTTTTTTTCAGTCGAAAAGTTAGTTTTTTGTCCAAATTTCAACAACAAAAACAGAAATAATTTCAGAAACACCATGGATCGCTAGCTCGCTCGGAGACGCGTCTTTTGACAGGCTGCGCGTACGCCTAGCCAATGAAGAACTTCAAAAATATATTTTTTTCGTTCAGACACTTGTAAAATTTTCAACATATTTTTCTTCGCGAAAGACAAATTGAATTTGTATGTCTTTATTTATCATCAAAATCTAAGTTGGTCTTCATTTAGAAAGATACTCACCTGCCTTACCGGTATTCTGGTGCGCGTTCCGTGAGCTGGAGTTCCGTTTGGTAGCAGTAATTACGATTTCACAATTTTTTTTTTTTCAGTCGATAAGTTAGTTTTTTGTCCAAATTTCAACAACAAAAACAGAAATAATTTCAGAAACACCATGGATCGCTAGCTCGCTCGGAGACGCGTCTTTTGACAGGCTGCGCGTACGCCTAGCCAATGAAGAACTTCAAAAATATATTTTTTTCGTTCAGACACTTGTAAAATTTTCAACATATTTTTCTTCGCGAAAGAAAAATTGAATTTGTATGTCTTTATTTTTCATCAAAATCTACGTTGGTCTTCATTTAGAAAGATACTCATCTGCCTTACCAGTATTCTGGTGCGCGTTCCGTGAGCTCGAGTTCCGTTTGGAAGCAGTAATTACGATTTCACAAATTTTTTTTTTCAGTCGAAAAGTTAGTTTTTTGTCCAAATTTCAACAACAAAAACAGAAATAATTTCAGAAACACCATGGATCGCTAGCTCGCTCGGAGACGCGTCTTTTGACAGGCTGCGCGTACGCCTAGCCAATGAAGAACTTCAAAAATATATTTTTTTCGTTCAGACACTTGTAAAATTTTCAACATATTTTTCTTCGCGAAAGACAAATTCAATTTGTATGTCTTTATTTTTCATCAAAATCTACGTTGGTCTTCATTTAGAAAGATACTCACCTGCCTTACCGGTATTCTGGTGCGCGTTCCGTGAGCTCGAGTTCCGTTTGGTAGCACTAATTACGGTTTACTCATTTTTTTTCAGTCGATAAGTTAGTTTTTTGTCAAAATTTCAACAACAAAAACAGAAATAATTTCAGAAACACCATGGATCGCTAGCTCGCTCGGAGACGCGTCTTTTGACAGGCTGCGCGTACGCCTAGCCAATGAAGAACTTCAAAAATATATTTTTTTCGTTCAGACACTTGTAAAATTTTCAACATATTTTTCTTCGCGAAAGACAAATTGAATTTGTATGTCTTTATTTATCATCAAAATCTAAGTTGGTCTTCATTTAGAAAGATACTCACCTGCCTTACCGGTATTCTGGTGCGCGTTCCGTGAGCTGGAGTTCCGTTTGGTAGCAGTAATTACGATTTCACAATTTTTTTTTTTTCAGTCGATAAGTTAGTTTTTTGTCCAAATTTCAACAACAAAAACAGAAATAATTTCAGAAACACCATGGATCGCTAGCTCGCTCGGAGACGCGTCTTTTGACAGGCTGCGCGTACGCCTAGCCAATGAAGAACTTCAAAAATATATTTTTTTCGTTCAGACACTTGTAAAATTTTCAACATATTTTTCTTCGCGAAAGAAAAATTGAATTTGTATGTCTTTATTTTTCATCAAAATCTACGTTGGTCTTCATTTAGAAAGATACTCATCTGCCTTACCAGTATTCTGGTGCGCGTTCCGTGAGCTCGAGTTCCGTTTGGAAGCAGTAATTACGATTTCACAAATTTTTTTTTTCAGTCGAAAAGTTAGTTTTTTGTCCAAATTTCAACAACAAAAACAGAAATAATTTCAGAAACACCATGGATCGCTAGCTCGCTCGGAGACGCGTCTTTTGACAGGCTGCGCGTACGCCTAGCCAATGAAGAACTTCAAAAATATATTTTTTTCGTTCAGACACTTGTAAAATTTTCAACATATTTTTCTTCGCGAAAGACAAATTCAATTTGTATGTCTTTATTTTTCATCAAAATCTACGTTGGTCTTCATTTAGAAAGATACTCACCTGCCTTACCGGTATTCTGGTGCGCGTTCCGTGAGCTCGAGTTCCGTTTGGTAGCACTAATTACGGTTTACTCATTTTTTTTCAGTCGATAAGTTAGTTTTTTGTCAAAATTTCAACAACAAAAACAGAAATAATTTCAGAAACACCATGGATCGCTAGCTCGCTCGGAGACGCGTCTTTTGACAGGCTGCGCGTACGCCTAGCCAATGAAGAACTTCAAAAATATATTTTTTTCGTTCAGACACTTGTAAAATTTTCAACATATTTTTCTTCGCGAAAGACAAATTGAATTTGTATGTCTTTATTTATCATCAAAATCTAAGTTGGTCTTCATTTAGAAAGATACTCACCTGCCTTACCGGTATTCTGGTGCGCGTTCCGTGAGCTGGAGTTCCGTTTGGTAGCAGTAATTACGATTTCACAATTTTTTTTTTTTCAGTCGATAAGTTAGTTTTTTGTCCAAATTTCAACAACAAAAACAGAAATAATTTCAGAAACACCATGGATCGCTAGCTCGCTCGGAGACGCGTCTTTTGACAGGCTGCGCGTACGCCTAGCCAATGAAGAACTTCAAAAATATATTTTTTTCGTTCAGACACTTGTAAAATTTTCAACATATTTTTCTTCGCGAAAGAAAAATTGAATTTGTATGTCTTTATTTTTCATCAAAATCTACGTTGGTCTTCATTTAGAAAGATACTCATCTGCCTTACCAGTATTCTGGTGCGCGTTCCGTGAGCTCGAGTTCCGTTTGGAAGCAGTAATTACGATTTCACAAAATTTTTTTTTCAGTCGAAAAGTTAGTTTTTTGTCCAAATTTCAACAACAAAAACAGAAATAATTTCAGAAACACCATGGATCGCTAGCTCGCTCGGAGACGCGTCTTTTGACAGGCTGCGCGTACGCCTAGCCAATGAAGAACTTCAAAAATATATTTTTTTCGTTCAGACACTTGTAAAATTTTCAACATATTTTTCTTCGCGAAAGACAAATTGAATTTGTATGTCTTTATTTATCATCAAAATCTAAGTTGGTCTTCATTTAGAAAGATACTCACCTGCCTTACCGGTATTCTGGTGCGCGTTCCGTGAGCTGGAGTTCCGTTTGGTAGCAGTAATTACGATTTCACAATTTTTTTTTTTTCAGTCGATAAGTTAGTTTTTTGTCCAAATTTCAACAACAAAAACAGAAATAATTTCAGAAACACCATGGATCGCTAGCTCGCTCGGAGACGCGTCTTTTGACAGGCTGCGCGTACGCCTAGCCAATGAAGAACTTCAAAAATATATTTTTTTCGTTCAGACACTTGTAAAATTTTCAACATATTTTTCTTCGCGAAAGAAAAATTGAATTTGTATGTCTTTATTTTTCATCAAAATCTACGTTGGTCTTCATTTAGAAAGATACTCATCTGCCTTACCAGTATTCTGGTGCGCGTTCCGTGAGCTCGAGTTCCGTTTGGAAGCAGTAATTACGATTTCACAAATTTTTTTTTTCAGTCGAAAAGTTAGTTTTTTGTCAAAATTTCAACAACAAAAACAGAAATAATTTCAGAAACACCATGGATCGCTAGCTCGCTCGGAGACGCGTCTTTTGACAGGCTGCGCGTACGCCTAGCCAATGAAGAACTTCAAAAATATATTTTTTTCGTTCAGACACTTGTAAAATTTTCAACATATTTTTCTTCGCGAAAGACAAATTGAATTTGTATGTCTTTATTTATCATCAAAATCTAAGTTGGTCTTCATTTAGAAAGATACTCACCTGCCTTACCGGTATTCTGGTGCGCGTTCCGTGAGCTGGAGTTCCGTTTGGTAGCAGTAATTACGATTTCACAATTTTTTTTTTTTCAGTCGATAAGTTAGTTTTTTGTCCAAATTTCAACAACAAAAACAGAAATAATTTCAGAAACACCATGGATCGCTAGCTCGCTCGGAGACGCGTCTTTTGACAGGCTGCGCGTACGCCTAGCCAATGAAGAACTTCAAAAATATATTTTTTTCGTTCAGACACTTGTAAAATTTTCAACATATTTTTCTTCGCGAAAGAAAAATTGAATTTGTATGTCTTTATTTTTCATCAAAATCTACGTTGGTCTTCATTTAGAAAGATACTCATCTGCCTTACCAGTATTCTGGTGCGCGTTCCGTGAGCTCGAGTTCCGTTTGGAAGCAGTAATTACGATTTCACAAATTTTTTTTTTCAGTCGAAAAGTTAGTTTTTTGTCCAAATTTCAACAACAAAAACAGAAATAATTTCAGAAACACCATGGATCGCTAGCTCGCTCGGAGACGCGTCTTTTGACAGGCTGCGCGTACGCCTAGCCAATGAAGAACTTCAAAAATATATTTTTTTCGTTCAGACACTTGTAAAATTTTCAACATATTTTTCTTCGCGAAAGACAAATTCAATTTGTATGTCTTTATTTTTCATCAAAATCTACGTTGGTCTTCATTTAGAAAGATACTCACCTGCCTTACCGGTATTCTGGTGCGCGTTCCGTGAGCTCGAGTTCCGTTTGGTAGCACTAATTACGGTTTACTCATTTTTTTTCAGTCGATAAGTTAGTTTTTTGTCAAAATTTCAACAACAAAAACAGAAATAATTTCAGAAACACCATGGATCGCTAGCTCGCTCGGAGACGCGTCTTTTGACAGGCTGCGCGTACGCCTAGCCAATGAAGAACTTCAAAAATATATTTTTTTCGTTCAGACACTTGTAAAATTTTCAACATATTTTTCTTCGCGAAAGACAAATTGAATTTGTATGTCTTTATTTATCATCAAAATCTAAGTTGGTCTTCATTTAGAAAGATACTCACCTGCCTTACCGGTATTCTGGTGCGCGTTCCGTGAGCTGGAGTTCCGTTTGGTAGCAGTAATTACGATTTCACAATTTTTTTTTTTTCAGTCGATAAGTTAGTTTTTTGTCCAAATTTCAACAACAAAAACAGAAATAATTTCAGAAACACCATGGATCGCTAGCTCGCTCGGAGACGCGTCTTTTGACAGGCTGCGCGTACGCCTAGCCAATGAAGAACTTCAAAAATATATTTTTTTCGTTCAGACACTTGTAAAATTTTCAACATATTTTTCTTCGCGAAAGAAAAATTGAATTTGTATGTCTTTATTTTTCATCAAAATCTACGTTGGTCTTCATTTAGAAAGATACTCATCTGCCTTACCAGTATTCTGGTGCGCGTTCCGTGAGCTCGAGTTCCGTTTGGAAGCAGTAATTACGATTTCACAAATTTTTTTTTTCAGTCGAAAAGTTAGTTTTTTGTCCAAATTTCAACAACAAAAACAGAAATAATTTCAGAAACACCATGGATCGCTAGCTCGCTCGGAGACGCGTCTTTTGACAGGCTGCGCGTACGCCTAGCCAATGAAGAACTTCAAAAATATATTTTTTTCGTTCAGACACTTGTAAAATTTTCAACATATTTTTCTTCGCGAAAGACAAATTGAATTTGTATGTCTTTATTTATCATCAAAATCTAAGTTGGTCTTCATTTAGAAAGATACTCACCTGCCTTACCAGTATTCTGGTGCGCGTTCCGTGAGCTCGAGTTCCGTTTGGTAGCACTAATTACGGTTTACTCATTTTTTTTCAGTCGATACGTTAGTTTTTTGTCAAAATTTCAACAACAAAAACAGAAATAATTTCAGAAACACCATGGATCGCTAGCTCGCTCGGAGACGCGTCTTTTGACAGGCTGCGCGTACGCCTAGCCAATGAAGAACTTCAAAAATATATTTTTTTCGTTCAGACACTTGTAAAATTTTCAACATATTTTTCTTCGCGAAAGACAAATTGAATTTGTATGTCTTTATTTATCATCAAAATCTAAGTTGGTCTTCATTTAGAAAGATACTCACCTGCCTTACCAGTATTCTGGTGCGCGTTCCGTGAGCTCGAGTTCCGTTTGGTAGCACTAATTACGGTTTACTCATTTTTTTTCAGTCGATACGTTAGTTTTTTGTCAAAATTTCAACAACAAAAACAGAAATAATTTCAGAAACACCATGGATCGCTAGCTCGCTCGGAGACGCGTCTTTTGACAGGCTGCGCGTACGCCTAGCCAATGAAGAACTTCAAAAATATTTTTTTTTCGTTCAGACACTTGTAAAATTTTCAACATATTTTTCTTCGCGAAAGACAAATTGAATTTGTATGTCTTTATTTATCATCAAAATCTAAGTTGGTCTTCATTTAGAAAGATACTCACCTGCCTTACCAGTATTCTGGTGCGCGTTCCGTGAACTGGAGTTCCGTTTGGTAGCACTAATTACGGTTTACTCATTTTTTTTCAGTCGATAAGTTAGTTTTTTGTCAAAATTTCAACAACAAAAACAGAAATAATTTCAGAAACACCATGGATCGCTAGCTCGCTCGGAGACGCGTCTTTTGACAGGCTGCGCGTACGCCTAGCCAATGAAGAACTTCAAAAATATATTTTTTTCGTTCAGACACTTGTAAAATTTTCAACATATTTTTCTTCGCGAAAGAAAAATTGAATTTGTATGTCTTTATTTTTCATCAAAATCTACGTTGGTCTTCATTTAGAAAGATACTCACCTGCCTTACCGGTATTCTGGTGCGCGTTCCGTGAGCTGGAGTTCCGTTTGGTAGCAGTAATTACGATTTCACAATTTTTTTTTTTTCAGTCGAAAAGTTAATTTTTTGTCAAAATTTCAACAACAAAAACAGAAATAATTTCAGAAACACCATGGATCGCTAGCTCGCTCGGAGACGCGTCTTTCGACAGGCTGCGCGTACGCCTAGCCAATGAAGAACTTCAAAAATATATTTTTTTCGTTCAGACACTTGTAAAATTTTCAACATATTTTTCTTCGCGAAAGACAAATTGAATTTGTATGTCTTTATTTTTCATCAAAATCTAAGTTGGTCTTCATTTAGAAAGATACTCACCTGCCTTACCAGTATTCTGGTGCGCGTTCCGTGAGCTCGAGTTCCGTTTGGTAGCACTAATTACGGTTTACTCATTTTTTTTCAGTCGATAAGTTAGTTTTTTGTCAAAATTTCAACAACAAAAACAGAAATAATTTCAGAAACACCATGGATCGCTAGCTCGCTCGGAGACGCGTCTTTTGACAGGCTGCGCGTACGCCTAGCCAATGAAGAACTTCAAAAATATATTTTTTTCGTTCAGACACTTGTAAAATTTTCAACATATTTTTCTTCGCGAAAGACAAATTGAATTTGTATGTCTTTATTTTTCATCAAAATCTACGTTGGTCTTCATTTAGAAAGATACTCACCTGCCTTACCGGTATTCTGGTGCGCGTTCCGTGAGCTCGAGTTCCGTTTGGTAGCACTAATTACGGTTTACTCATTTTTTTTCAGTCGATAAGTTAGTTTTTTGTCAAAATTTCAACAACAAAAACAGAAATAATTTCAGAAACACCATGGATCGCTAGCTCGCTCGGAGACGCGTCTTTTGACAGGCTGCGCGTACGCCTAGCCAATGAAGAACTTCAAAAATATATTTTTTTCGTTCAGACACTTGTAAAATTTTCAACATATTTTTCTTCGCGAAAGACAAATTGAATTTGTAGTCTTTATTTATCATCAAAATCTAAGTTGGTCTTCATTTAGAAAGATACTCACCTGCCTTACCGGTATTCTGGTGCGCGTTCCGTGAGCTGGAGTTCCGTTTGGTAGCAGTAATTACGATTTCACAATTTTTTTTTTTCAGTCGATAAGTTAGTTTTTTGTCCAAATTTCAACAACAAAAACAGAAATAATTTCAGAAACACCATGGATCGCTAGCTCGCTCGGAGACGCGTCTTTTGACAGGCTGCGCGTACGCCTAGCCAATGAAGAACTTTAAAAATATATTTTTTTCGTTCAGACACTTGTAAAATTTTCAACATATTTTTCTTCGCGAAAGAAAAATTGAATTTGTATGTCTTTATTTTTCATCAAAATCTACGTTGGTCTTCATTTAGAAAGATACTCATCTGCCTTACCAGTATTCTGGTGCGCGTTCCGTGAACTGGAGTTCCGTTTGGTAGCACTAATTACGGTTTACTCATTTTTTTTCAGTCGATAAGTTAGTTTTTTGTCAAAATTTCAACAACAAAAACAGAAATAATTTCAGAAACACCATGGATCGCTAGCTCGCTCGGAGACGCGTCTTTTGACAGGCTGCGCGTACGCCTAGCCAATGAAGAACTTCAAAAATATATTTTTTTCGTTCAGACACTTGTAAAATTTTCAACATATTTTTCTTCGCGAAAGAAAAATTGAATTTGTATGTCTTTATTTTTCATCAAAATCTACGTTGGTCTTCATTTAGAAAGATACTCACCTGCCTTACCGGTATTCTGGTGCGCGTTCCGTGAGCTGGAGTTCCGTTTGGTAGCAGTAATTACGATTTCACAATTTTTTTTTTCAGTCGAAAAGTTAATTTTTTGTCAAAATTTCAACAACAAAAACAGAAATAATTTCAGAAACACCATGGATCGCTAGCTCGCTCGGAGACGCGTCTTTTGACAGGCTGCGCGTACGCCTAGCCAATGAAGAACTTCAAAAATATATTTTTTTCGTTCAGACACTTGTAAAATTTTCAACATATTTTTCTTCGCGAAAGACAAATTGAATTTGTATGTCTTT
Source organism: Dasypolia templi (assembly GCA_963555695.1). Taxonomy (NCBI): domain Eukaryota; kingdom Metazoa; phylum Arthropoda; class Insecta; order Lepidoptera; family Noctuidae; genus Dasypolia; species Dasypolia templi. The sequence goes on along the minus strand of OY743137.1, from coordinate 436,573 downwards.
ATTTTTCATCAAAATCTAAGTTGGTCTTCATTTAGAAAGATACTCACCTGCCTTACCAGTATTCTGGTGCGCGTTCCGTGAGCTCGAGTTCCGTTTGGTAGCACTAATTACGGTTTACTCATTTTTTTTCAGTCGATAAGTTAGTTTTTTGTCAAAATTTCAACAACAAAAACAGAAATAATTTCAGAAACACCATGGATCGCTAGCTCGCTCGGAGACGCGTCTTTTGACAGGCTGCGCGTACGCCTAGCCAATGAAGAACTTCAAAAATATATTTTTTTCGTTCAGACACTTGTAAAATTTTCAACATATTTTTCTTCGCGAAAGACAAATTCAATTTGTATGTCTTTATTTTTCATCAAAATCTACGTTGGTCTTCATTTAGAAAGATACTCACCTGCCTTACCGGTATTCTGGTGCGCGTTCCGTGAGCTGGAGTTCCGTTTGGTAGCAGTAATTACGATTTCACAATTTTTTTTTTTCAGTCGAAAAGTTAATTTTTTGTCAAAATTTCAACAACAAAAACAGAAATAATTTCAGAAACACCATGGATCGCTAGCTCGCTCGGAGACGCGTCTTTTGACAGGCTGCGCGTACGCCTAGCCAATGAAGAACTTCAAAAATATATTTTTTTCGTTCAGACACTTGTAAAATTTTCAACATATTTTTCTTCGCGAAAGAAAAATTGAATTTGTATGTCTTTATTTTTCATCAAAATCTACGTTGGTCTTCATTTAGAAAGATACTCACCTGCCTTACCGGTATTCTGGTGCGCGTTCCGTGAGCTGGAGTTCCGTTTGGTAGCAGTAATTACGATTTCACAATTTTTTTTTTCAGTCGAAAAGTTAATTTTTTGTCAAAATTTCAACAACAAAAACAGAAATAATTTCAGAAACACCATGGATCGCTAGCTCGCTCGGAGACGCGTCTTTTGACAGGCTGCGCGTACGCCTAGCCAATGAAGAACTTCAAAAATATATTTTTTTCGTTCAGACACTTGTAAAATTTTCAACATATTTTTCTTCGCGAAAGACAAATTGAATTTGTATGTCTTTATTTTTCATCAAAATCTAAGTTGGTCTTCATTTAGAAAGATACTCACCTGCCTTACCAGTATTCTGGTGCGCGTTCCGTGAGCTCGAGTTCCGTTTGGTAGCACTAATTACGGTTTACTCATTTTTTTTCAGTCGATAAGTTAGTTTTTTGTCAAAATTTCAACAACAAAAACAGAAATAATTTCAGAAACACCATGGATCGCTAGCTCGCTCGGAGACGCGTCTTTTGACAGGCTGCGCGTACGCCTAGCCAATGAAGAACTTCAAAAATATATTTTTTTCGTTCAGACACTTGTAAAATTTTCAACATATTTTTCTTCGCGAAAGACAAATTCAATTTGTATGTCTTTATTTTTCATCAAAATCTACGTTGGTCTTCATTTAGAAAGATACTCATCTGCCTTACCAGTATTCTGGTGCGCGTTCCGTGAGCTCGAGTTCCGTTTGGTAGCAGTAATTACGATTTCACAAATTTTTTTTTTCAGTCGAAAAGTTAGTTTTTTTTCCAAATTTCAACAACAAAAACAGAAATAATTTCAGAAACACCATGGATCGCTAGCTCGCTCGGAGACGCGTCTTTTGACAGGCTGCGCGTACGCCTAGCCAATGAAGAACTTCAAAAATATATTTTTTTCGTTCAGACACTTGTAAAATTTTCAACATATTTTTCTTCGCGAAAGACAAATTGAATTTGTATGTCTTTATTTTTCATCAAAATCTAAGTTGGTCTTCATTTAGAAAGATACTCACCTGCCTTACCAGTATTCTGGTGCGCGTTCCGTGAGCTCGAGTTCCGTTTGGTAGCACTAATTACGGTTTACTCATTTTTTTTCAGTCGATAAGTTAGTTTTTTGTCAAAATTTCAACAACAAAAACAGAAATAATTTCAGAAACACCATGGATCGCTAGCTCGCTCGGAGACGCGTCTTTTGACAGGCTGCGCGTACGCCTAGCCAATGAAGAACTTCAAAAATATATTTTTTTCGTTCAGACACTTGTAAAATTTTCAACATATTTTTCTTCGCGAAAGACAAATTGAATTTGTATGTCTTTATTTTTCATCAAAATCTACGTTGGTCTTCATTTAGAAAGATACTCACCTGCCTTACCGGTATTCTGGTGCGCGTTCCGTGAGCTCGAGTTCCGTTTGGTAGCACTAATTACGGTTTACTCATTTTTTTTCAGTCGATAAGTTAGTTTTTTGTCAAAATTTCAACAACAAAAACAGAAATAATTTCAGAAACACCATGGATCGCTAGCTCGCTCGGAGACGCGTCTTTTGACAGGCTGCGCGTACGCCTAGCCAATGAAGAACTTCAAAAATATATTTTTTTCGTTCAGACACTTGTAAAATTTTCAACATATTTTTCTTCGCGAAAGACAAATTGAATTTGTATGTCTTTATTTATCATCAAAATCTAAGTTGGTCTTCATTTAGAAAGATACTCACCTGCCTTACCGGTATTCTGGTGCGCGTTCCGTGAGCTGGAGTTCCGTTTGGTAGCAGTAATTACGATTTCACAATTTTTTTTTTTTCAGTCGATAAGTTAGTTTTTTGTCCAAATTTCAACAACAAAAACAGAAATAATTTCAGAAACACCATGGATCGCTAGCTCGCTCGGAGACGCGTCTTTTGACAGGCTGCGCGTACGCCTAGCCAATGAAGAACTTCAAAAATATATTTTTTTCGTTCAGACACTTGTAAAATTTTCAACATATTTTTCTTCGCGAAAGAAAAATTGAATTTGTATGTCTTTATTTTTCATCAAAATCTACGTTGGTCTTCATTTAGAAAGATACTCATCTGCCTTACCAGTATTCTGGTGCGCGTTCCGTGAGCTCGAGTTCCGTTTGGAAGCAGTAATTACGATTTCACAAATTTTTTTTTTCAGTCGAAAAGTTAGTTTTTTGTCCAAATTTCAACAACAAAAACAGAAATAATTTCAGAAACACCATGGATCGCTAGCTCGCTCGGAGACGCGTCTTTTGACAGGCTGCGCGTACGCCTAGCCAATGAAGAACTTCAAAAATATATTTTTTTCGTTCAGACACTTGTAAAATTTTCAACATATTTTTCTTCGCGAAAGACAAATTGAATTTGTATGTCTTTATTTATCATCAAAATCTAAGTTGGTCTTCATTTAGAAAGATACTCACCTGCCTTACCAGTATTCTGGTGCGCGTTCCGTGAGCTCGAGTTCCGTTTGGTAGCACTAATTACGGTTTACTCATTTTTTTTCAGTCGATACGTTAGTTTTTTGTCAAAATTTCAACAACAAAAACAGAAATAATTTCAGAAACACCATGGATCGCTAGCTCGCTCGGAGACGCGTCTTTTGACAGGCTGCGCGTACGCCTAGCCAATGAAGAACTTCAAAAATATATTTTTTTCGTTCAGACACTTGTAAAATTTTCAACATATTTTTCTTCGCGAAAGACAAATTGAATTTGTATGTCTTTATTTTTCATCAAAATCTAAGTTGGTCTTCATTTAGAAAGATACTCACCTGCCTTACCAGTATTCTGGTGCGCGTTCCGTGAGCTCGAGTTCCGTTTGGTAGCACTAATTACGGTTTACTCATTTTTTTTCAGTCGATAAGTTAGTTTTTTGTCAAAATTTCAACAACAAAAACAGAAATAATTTCAGAAACACCATGGATCGCTAGCTCGCTCGGAGACGCGTCTTTTGACAGGCTGCGCGTACGCCTAGCCAATGAAGAACTTCAAAAATATATTTTTTTCGTTCAGACACTTGTAAAATTTTCAACATATTTTTCTTCGCGAAAGACAAATTCAATTTGTATGTCTTTATTTTTCATCAAAATCTACGTTGGTCTTCATTTAGAAAGATACTCACCTGCCTTACCGGTATTCTGGTGCGCGTTCCGTGAGCTGGAGTTCCGTTTGGTAGCAGTAATTACGATTTCACAATTTTTTTTTTTCAGTCGAAAAGTTAATTTTTTGTCAAAATTTCAACAACAAAAACAGAAATAATTTCAGAAACACCATGGATCGCTAGCTCGCTCGGAGACGCGTCTTTTGACAGGCTGCGCGTACGCCTAGCCAATGAAGAACTTCAAAAATATATTTTTTTCGTTCAGACACTTGTAAAATTTTCAACATATTTTTCTTCGCGAAAGAAAAATTGAATTTGTATGTCTTTATTTTTCATCAAAATCTACGTTGGTCTTCATTTAGAAAGATACTCACCTGCCTTACCGGTATTCTGGTGCGCGTTCCGTGAGCTGGAGTTCCGTTTGGTAGCAGTAATTACGATTTCACAATTTTTTTTTTCAGTCGAAAAGTTAATTTTTTGTCAAAATTTCAACAACAAAAACAGAAATAATTTCAGAAACACCATGGATCGCTAGCTCGCTCGGAGACGCGTCTTTTGACAGGCTGCGCGTACGCCTAGCCAATGAAGAACTTCAAAAATATATTTTTTTCGTTCAGACACTTGTAAAATTTTCAACATATTTTTCTTCGCGAAAGACAAATTGAATTTGTATGTCTTTATTTTTCATCAAAATCTAAGTTGGTCTTCATTTAGAAAGATACTCACCTGCCTTACCAGTATTCTGGTGCGCGTTCCGTGAGCTCGAGTTCCGTTTGGTAGCACTAATTACGGTTTACTCATTTTTTTTCAGTCGATAAGTTAGTTTTTTGTCAAAATTTCAACAACAAAAACAGAAATAATTTCAGAAACACCATGGATCGCTAGCTCGCTCGGAGACGCGTCTTTTGACAGGCTGCGCGTACGCCTAGCCAATGAAGAACTTCAAAAATATATTTTTTTCGTTCAGACACTTGTAAAATTTTCAACATATTTTTCTTCGCGAAAGACAAATTCAATTTGTATGTCTTTATTTTTCATCAAAATCTACGTTGGTCTTCATTTAGAAAGATACTCATCTGCCTTACCAGTATTCTGGTGCGCGTTCCGTGAGCTCGAGTTCCGTTTGGTAGCAGTAATTACGATTTCACAAATTTTTTTTTTCAGTCGAAAAGTTAGTTTTTTTTCCAAATTTCAACAACAAAAACAGAAATAATTTCAGAAACACCATGGATCGCTAGCTCGCTCGGAGACGCGTCTTTTGACAGGCTGCGCGTACGCCTAGCCAATGAAGAACTTCAAAAATATATTTTTTTCGTTCAGACACTTGTAAAATTTTCAACATATTTTTCTTCGCGAAAGACAAATTGAATTTGTATGTCTTTATTTTTCATCAAAATCTAAGTTGGTCTTCATTTAGAAAGATACTCACCTGCCTTACCAGTATTCTGGTGCGCGTTCCGTGAGCTCGAGTTCCGTTTGGTAGCACTAATTACGGTTTACTCATTTTTTTTCAGTCGATAAGTTAGTTTTTTGTCAAAATTTCAACAACAAAAACAGAAATAATTTCAGAAACACCATGGATCGCTAGCTCGCTCGGAGACGCGTCTTTTGACAGGCTGCGCGTACGCCTAGCCAATGAAGAACTTCAAAAATATATTTTTTTCGTTCAGACACTTGTAAAATTTTCAACATATTTTTCTTCGCGAAAGACAAATTGAATTTGTATGTCTTTATTTTTCATCAAAATCTACGTTGGTCTTCATTTAGAAAGATACTCACCTGCCTTACCGGTATTCTGGTGCGCGTTCCGTGAGCTCGAGTTCCGTTTGGTAGCACTAATTACGGTTTACTCATTTTTTTTCAGTCGATAAGTTAGTTTTTTGTCAAAATTTCAACAACAAAAACAGAAATAATTTCAGAAACACCATGGATCGCTAGCTCGCTCGGAGACGCGTCTTTTGACAGGCTGCGCGTACGCCTAGCCAATGAAGAACTTCAAAAATATATTTTTTTCGTTCAGACACTTGTAAAATTTTCAACATATTTTTCTTCGCGAAAGACAAATTGAATTTGTATGTCTTTATTTATCATCAAAATCTAAGTTGGTCTTCATTTAGAAAGATACTCACCTGCCTTACCGGTATTCTGGTGCGCGTTCCGTGAGCTGGAGTTCCGTTTGGTAGCAGTAATTACGATTTCACAATTTTTTTTTTTTCAGTCGATAAGTTAGTTTTTTGTCCAAATTTCAACAACAAAAACAGAAATAATTTCAGAAACACCATGGATCGCTAGCTCGCTCGGAGACGCGTCTTTTGACAGGCTGCGCGTACGCCTAGCCAATGAAGAACTTCAAAAATATATTTTTTTCGTTCAGACACTTGTAAAATTTTCAACATATTTTTCTTCGCGAAAGAAAAATTGAATTTGTATGTCTTTATTTTTCATCAAAATCTACGTTGGTCTTCATTTAGAAAGATACTCATCTGCCTTACCAGTATTCTGGTGCGCGTTCCGTGAGCTCGAGTTCCGTTTGGAAGCAGTAATTACGATTTCACAAATTTTTTTTTTCAGTCGAAAAGTTAGTTTTTTGTCCAAATTTCAACAACAAAAACAGAAATAATTTCAGAAACACCATGGATCGCTAGCTCGCTCGGAGACGCGTCTTTTGACAGGCTGCGCGTACGCCTAGCCAATGAAGAACTTCAAAAATATATTTTTTTCGTTCAGACACTTGTAAAATTTTCAACATATTTTTCTTCGCGAAAGACAAATTGAATTTGTATGTCTTTATTTATCATCAAAATCTAAGTTGGTCTTCATTTAGAAAGATACTCACCTGCCTTACCAGTATTCTGGTGCGCGTTCCGTGAGCTCGAGTTCCGTTTGGTAGCACTAATTACGGTTTACTCATTTTTTTTCAGTCGATACGTTAGTTTTTTGTCAAAATTTCAACAACAAAAACAGAAATAATTTCAGAAACACCATGGATCGCTAGCTCGCTCGGAGACGCGTCTTTTGACAGGCTGCGCGTACGCCTAGCCAATGAAGAACTTCAAAAATATATTTTTTTCGTTCAGACACTTGTAAAATTTTCAACATATTTTTCTTCGCGAAAGACAAATTGAATTTGTATGTCTTTATTTATCATCAAAATCTAAGTTGGTCTTCATTTAGAAAGATACTCACCTGCCTTACCAGTATTCTGGTGCGCGTTCCGTGAACTGGAGTTCCGTTTGGTAGCACTAATTACGGTTTACTCATTTTTTTTCAGTCGATAAGTTAGTTTTTTGTCAAAATTTCAACAACAAAAACAGAAATAATTTCAGAAACACCATGGATCGCTAGCTCGCTCGGAGACGCGTCTTTTGACAGGCTGCGCGTACGCCTAGCCAATGAAGAACTTCAAAAATATATTTTTTTCGTTCAGACACTTGTAAAATTTTCAACATATTTTTCTTCGCGAAAGAAAAATTGAATTTGTATGTCTTTATTTTTCATCAAAATCTACGTTGGTCTTCATTTAGAAAGATACTCATCTGCCTTACCAGTATTCTGGTGCGCGTTCCGTGAGCTCGAGTTCCGTTTGGAAGCAGTAATTACGATTTCACAAATTTTTTTTTTCAGTCGAAAAGTTAGTTTTTTGTCCAAATTTCAACAACAAAAACAGAAATAATTTCAGAAACACCATGGATCGCTAGCTCGCTCGGAGACGCGTCTTTTGACAGGCTGCGCGTACGCCTAGCCAATGAAGAACTTCAAAAATATTTTTTTTTCGTTCAGACACTTGTAAAATTTTCAACATATTTTTCTTCGCGAAAGACAAATTCAATTTGTATGTCTTTATTTTTCATCAAAATCTACGTTGGTCTTCATTTAGAAAGATACTCACCTGCCTTACCAGTATTCTGGTGCGCGTTCCGTGAACTGGAGTTCCGTTTGGTAGCACTAATTACGGTTTACTCATTTTTTTTCAGTCGATAAGTTAGTTTTTTGTCAAAATTTCAACAACAAAAACAGAAATAATTTCAGAAACACCATGGATCGCTAGCTCGCTCGGAGACGCGTCTTTTGACAGGCTGCGCGTACGCCTAGCCAATGAAGAACTTCAAAAATATATTTTTTTCGTTCAGACACTTGTAAAATTTTCAACATATTTTTCTTCGCGAAAGAAAAATTGAATTTGTATGTCTTTATTTTTCATCAAAATCTACGTTGGTCTTCATTTAGAAAGATACTCACCTGCCTTACCGGTATTCTGGTGCGCGTTCCGTGAGCTGGAGTTCCGTTTGGTAGCAGTAATTACGATTTCACAATTTTTTTTTTTTCAGTCGAAAAGTTAATTTTTTGTCAAAATTTCAACAACAAAAACAGAAATAATTTCAGAAACACCATGGATCGCTAGCTCGCTCGGAGACGCGTCTTTCGACAGGCTGCGCGTACGCCTAGCCAATGAAGAACTTCAAAAATATATTTTTTTCGTTCAGACACTTGTAAAATTTTCAACATATTTTTCTTCGCGAAAGACAAATTGAATTTGTATGTCTTTATTTTTCATCAAAATCTAAGTTGGTCTTCATTTAGAAAGATACTCACCTGCCTTACCAGTATTCTGGTGCGCGTTCCGTGAGCTCGAGTTCCGTTTGGTAGCACTAATTACGGTTTACTCATTTTTTTTCAGTCGATAAGTTAGTTTTTTGTCAAAATTTCAACAACAAAAACAGAAATAATTTCAGAAACACCATGGATCGCTAGCTCGCTCGGAGACGCGTCTTTTGACAGGCTGCGCGTACGCCTAGCCAATGAAGAACTTCAAAAATATATTTTTTTCGTTCAGACACTTGTAAAATTTTCAACATATTTTTCTTCGCGAAAGACAAATTGAATTTGTATGTCTTTATTTTTCATCAAAATCTACGTTGGTCTTCATTTAGAAAGATACTCACCTGCCTTACCGGTATTCTGGTGCGCGTTCCGTGAGCTCGAGTTCCGTTTGGTAGCACTAATTACGGTTTACTCATTTTTTTTCAGTCGATAAGTTAGTTTTTTGTCAAAATTTCAACAACAAAAACAGAAATAATTTCAGAAACACCATGGATCGCTAGCTCGCTCGGAGACGCGTCTTTTGACAGGCTGCGCGTACGCCTAGCCAATGAAGAACTTCAAAAATATATTTTTTTCGTTCAGACACTTGTAAAATTTTCAACATATTTTTCTTCGCGAAAGACAAATTGAATTTGTAGTCTTTATTTATCATCAAAATCTAAGTTGGTCTTCATTTAGAAAGATACTCACCTGCCTTACCGGTATTCTGGTGCGCGTTCCGTGAGCTGGAGTTCCGTTTGGTAGTAGTAATTACGATTTCACAATTTTTTTTTTTCAGTCGATAAGTTAGTTTTTTGTCCAAATTTCAACAACAAAAACAGAAATAATTTCAGAAACACCATGGATCGCTAGCTCGCTCGGAGACGCGTCTTTTGACAGGCTGCGCGTACGCCTAGCCAATGAAGAACTTCAAAAATATATTTTTTTCGTTCAGACACTTGTAAAATTTTCAACATATTTTTCTTCGCGAAAGAAAAATTGAATTTGTATGTCTTTATTTTTCATCAAAATCTACGTTGGTCTTCATTTAGAAAGATACTCATCTGCCTTACCAGTATTCTGGTGCGCGTTCCGTGAGCTCGAGTTCCGTTTGGAAGCAGTAATTACGATTTCACAAATTTTTTTTTTCAGTCGAAAAGTTAGTTTTTTGTCCAAATTTCAACAACAAAAACAGAAATAATTTCAGAAACACCATGGATCGCTAGCTCGCTCGGAGACGCGTCTTTTGACAGGCTGCGCGTACGCCTAGCCAATGAAGAACTTCAAAAATATTTTTTTTTCGTTCAGACACTTGTAAAATTTTCAACATATTTTTCTTCGCGAAAGACAAATTCAATTTGTATGTCTTTATTTTTCATCAAAATCTACGTTGGTCTTCATTTAGAAAGATACTCACCTGCCTTACCGGTATTCTGGTGCGCGTTCCGTGAGCTCGAGTTCCGTTTGGTAGCACTAATTACGGTTTACTCATTTTTTTTCAGTCGATAAGTTAGTTTTTTGTCAAAATTTCAACAACAAAAACAGAAATAATTTCAGAAACACCATGGATCGCTAGCTCGCTCGGAGACGCGTCTTTTGACAGGCTGCGCGTACGCCTAGCCAATGAAGAACTTCAAAAATATATTTTTTTCGTTCAGACACTTGTAAAATTTTCAACATATTTTTCTTCGCGAAAGAAAAATTGAATTTGTATGTCTTTATTTTTCATCAAAATCTACGTTGGTCTTCATTTAGAAAGATACTCATCTGCCTTACCAGTATTCTGGTGCGCGTTCCGTGAGCTCGAGTTCCGTTTGGAAGCAGTAATTACGATTTCACAAATTTTTTTTTTCAGTCGAAAAGTTAGTTTTTTGTCCAAATTTCAACAACAAAAACAGAAATAATTTCAGAAACACCATGGATCGCTAGCTCGCTCGGAGACGCGTCTTTTGACAGGCTGCGCGTACGCCTAGCCAATGAAGAACTTCAAAAATATTTTTTTTTCGTTCAGACACTTGTAAAATTTTCAACATATTTTTCTTCGCGAAAGACAAATTCAATTTGTATGTCTTTATTTTTCATCAAAATCTACGTTGGTCTTCATTTAGAAAGATACTCACCTGCCTTACCAGTATTCTGGTGCGCGTTCCGTGAACTGGAGTTCCGTTTGGTAGCACTAATTACGGTTTACTCATTTTTTTTCAGTCGATAAGTTAGTTTTTTGTCAAAATTTCAACAACAAAAACAGAAATAATTTCAGAAACACCATGGATCGCTAGCTCGCTCGGAGACGCGTCTTTTGACAGGCTGCGCGTACGCCTAGCCAATGAAGAACTTCAAAAATATATTTTTTTCGTTCAGACACTTGTAAAATTTTCAACATATTTTTCTTCGCGAAAGAAAAATTGAATTTGTATGTCTTTATTTTTCATCAAAATCTACGTTGGTCTTCATTTAGAAAGATACTCACCTGCCTTACCGGTATTCTGGTGCGCGTTCCGTGAGCTGGAGTTCCGTTTGGTAGCAGTAATTACGATTTCACAATTATTTTTTTTTCAGTCGAAAAGTTAATTTTTTGTCAAAATTTCAACAACAAAAACAGAAATAATTTCAGAAACACCATGGATCGCTAGCTCGCTCGGAGACGCGTCTTTCGACAGGCTGCGCGTACGCCTAGCCAATGAAGAACTTCAAAAATATATTTTTTTCGTTCAGACACTTGTAAAATTTTCAACATATTTTTCTTCGCGAAAGACAAATTGAATTTGTATGTCTTTATTTTTCATCAAAATCTAAGTTGGTCTTCATTTAGAAAGATACTCACCTGCCTTACCAGTATTCTGGTGCGCGTTCCGTGAGCTCGAGTTCCGTTTGGTAGCACTAATTACGGTTTACTCATTTTTTTTCAGTCGATAAGTTAGTTTTTTGTCAAAATTTCAACAACAAAAACAGAAATAATTTCAGAAACACCATGGATCGCTAGCTCGCTCGGAGACGCGTCTTTTGACAGGCTGCGCGTACGCCTAGCCAATGAAGAACTTCAAAAATATATTTTTTTCGTTCAGACACTTGTAAAATTTTCAACATATTTTTCTTCGCGAAAGACAAATTGAATTTGTATGTCTTTATTTTTCATCAAAATCTACGTTGGTCTTCATTTAGAAAGATACTCACCTGCCTTACCGGTATTCTGGTGCGCGTTCCGTGAGCTCGAGTTCCGTTTGGTAGCACTAATTACGGTTTACTCATTTTTTTTCAGTCGATAAGTTAGTTTTTTGTCAAAATTTCAACAACAAAAACAGAAATAATTTCAGAAACACCATGGATCGCTAGCTCGCTCGGAGACGCGTCTTTTGACAGGCTGCGCGTACGCCTAGCCAATGAAGAACTTCAAAAATATATTTTTTTCGTTCAGACACTTGTAAAATTTTCAACATATTTTTCTTCGCGAAAGACAAATTGAATTTGTAGTCTTTATTTATCATCAAAATCTAAGTTGGTCTTCATTTAGAAAGATACTCACCTGCCTTACCGGTATTCTGGTGCGCGTTCCGTGAGCTGGAGTTCCGTTTGGTAGTAGTAATTACGATTTCACAATTTTTTTTTTTTCAGTCGATAAGTTAGTTTTTTGTCCAAATTTCAACAACAAAAACAGAAATAATTTCAGAAACACCATGGATCGCTAGCTCGCTCGGAGACGCGTCTTTTGACAGGCTGCGCGTACGCCTAGCCAATGAAGAACTTCAAAAATATATTTTTTTCGTTCAGACACTTGTAAAATTTTCAACATATTTTTCTTCGCGAAAGAAAAATTGAATTTGTATGTCTTTATTTTTCATCAAAATCTACGTTGGTCTTCATTTAGAAAGATACTCATCTGCCTTACCAGTATTCTGGTGCGCGTTCCGTGAGCTCGAGTTCCGTTTGGAAGCAGTAATTACGATTTCACAAATTTTTTTTTTCAGTCGAAAAGTTAGTTTTTTGTCCAAATTTCAACAACAAAAACAGAAATAATTTCAGAAACACCATGGATCGCTAGCTCGCTCGGAGACGCGTCTTTTGACAGGCTGCGCGTACGCCTAGCCAATGAAGAACTTCAAAAATATTTTTTTTTCGTTCAGACACTTGTAAAATTTTCAACATATTTTTCTTCGCGAAAGACAAATTCAATTTGTATGTCTTTATTTTTCATCAAAATCTACGTTGGTCTTCATTTAGAAAGATACTCACCTGCCTTACCGGTATTCTGGTGCGCGTTCCGTGAGCTCGAGTTCCGTTTGGTAGCACTAATTACGGTTTACTCATTTTTTTTCAGTCGATAAGTTAGTTTTTTGTCAAAATTTCAACAACAAAAACAGAAATAATTTCAGAAACACCATGGATCGCTAGCTCGCTCGGAGACGCGTCTTTTGACAGGCTGCGCGTACGCCTAGCCAATGAAGAACTTCAAAAATATATTTTTTTCGTTCAGACACTTGTAAAATTTTCAACATATTTTTCTTCGCGAAAGACAAATTGAATTTGTATGTCTTTATTTATCATCAAAATCTAAGTTGGTCTTCATTTAGAAAGATACTCACCTGCCTTACCGGTATTCTGGTGCGCGTTCCGTGAGCTGGAGTTCCGTTTGGTAGCAGTAATTACGATTTCACAATTTTTTTTTTTACAGTCGATAAGTTAGTTTTTTGTCCAAATTTCAACAACAAAAACAGAAATAATTTCAGAAACACCATGGATCGCTAGCTCGCTCGGAGACGCGTCTTTTGACAGGCTGCGCGTACGCCTAGCCAATGAAGAACTTCAAAAATATATTTTTTTCGTTCAGACACTTGTAAAATTTTCAACATATTTTTCTTCGCGAAAGAAAAATTGAATTTGTATGTCTTTATTTTTCATCAAAATCTACGTTGGTCTTCATTTAGAAAGATACTCATCTGCCTTACCAGTATTCTGGTGCGCGTTCCGTGAGCTCGAGTTCCGTTTGGAAGCAGTAATTACGATTTCACAAATTTTTTTTTTCAGTCGAAAAGTTAGTTTTTTGTCAAAATTTCAACAACAAAAACAGAAATAATTTCAGAAACACCATGGATCGCTAGCTCGCTCGGAGACGCGTCTTTTGACAGGCTGCGCGTACGCCTAGCCAATGAAGAACTTCAAAAATATATTTTTTTCGTTCAGACACTTGTAAAATTTTCAACATATTTTTCTTCGCGAAAGACAAATTGAATTTGTATGTCTTTATTTATCATCAAAATCTAAGTTGGTCTTCATTTAGAAAGATACTCACCTGCCTTACCGGTATTCTGGTGCGCGTTCCGTGAGCTGGAGTTCCGTTTGGTAGCAGTAATTACGATTTCACAATTTTTTTTTTTTCAGTCGATAAGTTAGTTTTTTGTCCAAATTTCAACAACAAAAACAGAAATAATTTCAGAAACACCATGGATCGCTAGCTCGCTCGGAGACGCGTCTTTTGACAGGCTGCGCGTACGCCTAGCCAATGAAGAACTTCAAAAATATATTTTTTTCGTTCAGACACTTGTAAAATTTTCAACATATTTTTCTTCGCGAAAGAAAAATTGAATTTGTATGTCTTTATTTTTCATCAAAATCTACGTTGGTCTTCATTTAGAAAGATACTCATCTGCCTTACCAGTATTCTGGTGCGCGTTCCGTGAGCTCGAGTTCCGTTTGGAAGCAGTAATTACGATTTCACAAATTTTTTTTTTCAGTCGAAAAGTTAGTTTTTTGTCCAAATTTCAACAACAAAAACAGAAATAATTTCAGAAACACCATGGATCGCTAGCTCGCTCGGAGACGCGTCTTTTGACAGGCTGCGCGTACGCCTAGCCAATGAAGAACTTCAAAAATATATTTTTTTCGTTCAGACACTTGTAAAATTTTCAACATATTTTTCTTCGCGAAAGACAAATTCAATTTGTATGTCTTTATTTTTCATCAAAATCTACGTTGGTCTTCATTTAGAAAGATACTCACCTGCCTTACCGGTATTCTGGTGCGCGTTCCGTGAGCTCGAGTTCCGTTTGGTAGCACTAATTACGGTTTACTCATTTTTTTTCAGTCGATAAGTTAGTTTTTTGTCAAAATTTCAACAACAAAAACAGAAATAATTTCAGAAACACCATGGATCGCTAGCTCGCTCGGAGACGCGTCTTTTGACAGGCTGCGCGTACGCCTAGCCAATGAAGAACTTCAAAAATATATTTTTTTCGTTCAGACACTTGTAAAATTTTCAACATATTTTTCTTCGCGAAAGACAAATTGAATTTGTATGTCTTTATTTATCATCAAAATCTAAGTTGGTCTTCATTTAGAAAGATACTCACCTGCCTTACCGGTATTCTGGTGCGCGTTCCGTGAGCTGGAGTTCCGTTTGGTAGCAGTAATTACGATTTCACAATTTTTTTTTTTTCAGTCGATAAGTTAGTTTTTTGTCCAAATTTCAACAACAAAAACAGAAATAATTTCAGAAACACCATGGATCGCTAGCTCGCTCGGAGACGCGTCTTTTGACAGGCTGCGCGTACGCCTAGCCAATGAAGAACTTCAAAAATATATTTTTTTCGTTCAGACACTTGTAAAATTTTCAACATATTTTTCTTCGCGAAAGAAAAATTGAATTTGTATGTCTTTATTTTTCATCAAAATCTACGTTGGTCTTCATTTAGAAAGATACTCATCTGCCTTACCAGTATTCTGGTGCGCGTTCCGTGAGCTCGAGTTCCGTTTGGAAGCAGTAATTACGATTTCACAAATTTTTTTTTTCAGTCGAAAAGTTAGTTTTTTGTCCAAATTTCAACAACAAAAACAGAAATAATTTCAGAAACACCATGGATCGCTAGCTCGCTCGGAGACGCGTCTTTTGACAGGCTGCGCGTACGCCTAGCCAATGAAGAACTTCAAAAATATATTTTTTTCGTTCAGACACTTGTAAAATTTTCAACATATTTTTCTTCGCGAAAGACAAATTGAATTTGTATGTCTTTATTTATCATCAAAATCTAAGTTGGTCTTCATTTAGAAAGATACTCACCTGCCTTACCGGTATTCTGGTGCGCGTTCCGTGAGCTGGAGTTCCGTTTGGTAGCAGTAATTACGATTTCACAATTTTTTTTTTTTCAGTCGATAAGTTAGTTTTTTGTCCAAATTTCAACAACAAAAACAGAAATAATTTCAGAAACACCATGGATCGCTAGCTCGCTCGGAGACGCGTCTTTTGACAGGCTGCGCGTACGCCTAGCCAATGAAGAACTTCAAAAATATATTTTTTTCGTTCAGACACTTGTAAAATTTTCAACATATTTTTCTTCGCGAAAGAAAAATTGAATTTGTATGTCTTTATTTTTCATCAAAATCTACGTTGGTCTTCATTTAGAAAGATACTCATCTGCCTTACCAGTATTCTGGTGCGCGTTCCGTGAGCTCGAGTTCCGTTTGGAAGCAGTAATTACGATTTCACAAATTTTTTTTTTCAGTCGAAAAGTTAGTTTTTTGTCCAAATTTCAACAACAAAAACAGAAATAATTTCAGAAACACCATGGATCGCTAGCTCGCTCGGAGACGCGTCTTTTGACAGGCTGCGCGTACGCCTAGCCAATGAAGAACTTCAAAAATATATTTTTTTCGTTCAGACACTTGTAAAATTTTCAACATATTTTTCTTCGCGAAAGACAAATTCAATTTGTATGTCTTTATTTTTCATCAAAATCTACGTTGGTCTTCATTTAGAAAGATACTCACCTGCCTTACCGGTATTCTGGTGCGCGTTCCGTGAGCTCGAGTTCCGTTTGGTAGCACTAATTACGGTTTACTCATTTTTTTTCAGTCGATAAGTTAGTTTTTTGTCAAAATTTCAACAACAAAAACAGAAATAATTTCAGAAACACCATGGATCGCTAGCTCGCTCGGAGACGCGTCTTTTGACAGGCTGCGCGTACGCCTAGCCAATGAAGAACTTCAAAAATATATTTTTTTCGTTCAGACACTTGTAAAATTTTCAACATATTTTTCTTCGCGAAAGACAAATTGAATTTGTATGTCTTTATTTATCATCAAAATCTAAGTTGGTCTTCATTTAGAAAGATACTCACCTGCCTTACCGGTATTCTGGTGCGCGTTCCGTGAGCTGGAGTTCCGTTTGGTAGCAGTAATTACGATTTCACAATTTTTTTTTTTTCAGTCGATAAGTTAGTTTTTTGTCCAAATTTCAACAACAAAAACAGAAATAATTTCAGAAACACCATGGATCGCTAGCTCGCTCGGAGACGCGTCTTTTGACAGGCTGCGCGTACGCCTAGCCAATGAAGAACTTCAAAAATATATTTTTTTCGTTCAGACACTTGTAAAATTTTCAACATATTTTTCTTCGCGAAAGAAAAATTGAATTTGTATGTCTTTATTTTTCATCAAAATCTACGTTGGTCTTCATTTAGAAAGATACTCATCTGCCTTACCAGTATTCTGGTGCGCGTTCCGTGAGCTCGAGTTCCGTTTGGAAGCAGTAATTACGATTTCACAAATTTTTTTTTTCAGTCGAAAAGTTAGTTTTTTGTCCAAATTTCAACAACAAAAACAGAAATAATTTCAGAAACACCATGGATCGCTAGCTCGCTCGGAGACGCGTCTTTTGACAGGCTGCGCGTACGCCTAGCCAATGAAGAACTTCAAAAATATATTTTTTTCGTTCAGACACTTGTAAAATTTTCAACATATTTTTCTTCGCGAAAGACAAATTCAATTTGTATGTCTTTATTTTTCATCAAAATCTACGTTGGTCTTCATTTAGAAAGATACTCACCTGCCTTACCGGTATTCTGGTGCGCGTTCCGTGAGCTCGAGTTCCGTTTGGTAGCACTAATTACGGTTTACTCATTTTTTTTCAGTCGATAAGTTAGTTTTTTGTCAAAATTTCAACAACAAAAACAGAAATAATTTCAGAAACACCATGGATCGCTAGCTCGCTCGGAGACGCGTCTTTTGACAGGCTGCGCGTACGCCTAGCCAATGAAGAACTTCAAAAATATATTTTTTTCGTTCAGACACTTGTAAAATTTTCAACATATTTTTCTTCGCGAAAGACAAATTGAATTTGTATGTCTTTATTTATCATCAAAATCTAAGTTGGTCTTCATTTAGAAAGATACTCACCTGCCTTACCGGTATTCTGGTGCGCGTTCCGTGAGCTGGAGTTCCGTTTGGTAGCAGTAATTACGATTTCACAATTTTTTTTTTTTCAGTCGATAAGTTAGTTTTTTGTCCAAATTTCAACAACAAAAACAGAAATAATTTCAGAAACACCATGGATCGCTAGCTCGCTCGGAGACGCGTCTTTTGACAGGCTGCGCGTACGCCTAGCCAATGAAGAACTTCAAAAATATATTTTTTTCGTTCAGACACTTGTAAAATTTTCAACATATTTTTCTTCGCGAAAGAAAAATTGAATTTGTATGTCTTTATTTTTCATCAAAATCTACGTTGGTCTTCATTTAGAAAGATACTCATCTGCCTTACCAGTATTCTGGTGCGCGTTCCGTGAGCTCGAGTTCCGTTTGGAAGCAGTAATTACGATTTCACAAAATTTTTTTTTCAGTCGAAAAGTTAGTTTTTTGTCCAAATTTCAACAACAAAAACAGAAATAATTTCAGAAACACCATGGATCGCTAGCTCGCTCGGAGACGCGTCTTTTGACAGGCTGCGCGTACGCCTAGCCAATGAAGAACTTCAAAAATATATTTTTTTCGTTCAGACACTTGTAAAATTTTCAACATATTTTTCTTCGCGAAAGACAAATTGAATTTGTATGTCTTTATTTATCATCAAAATCTAAGTTGGTCTTCATTTAGAAAGATACTCACCTGCCTTACCGGTATTCTGGTGCGCGTTCCGTGAGCTGGAGTTCCGTTTGGTAGCAGTAATTACGATTTCACAATTTTTTTTTTTTCAGTCGATAAGTTAGTTTTTTGTCCAAATTTCAACAACAAAAACAGAAATAATTTCAGAAACACCATGGATCGCTAGCTCGCTCGGAGACGCGTCTTTTGACAGGCTGCGCGTACGCCTAGCCAATGAAGAACTTCAAAAATATATTTTTTTCGTTCAGACACTTGTAAAATTTTCAACATATTTTTCTTCGCGAAAGAAAAATTGAATTTGTATGTCTTTATTTTTCATCAAAATCTACGTTGGTCTTCATTTAGAAAGATACTCATCTGCCTTACCAGTATTCTGGTGCGCGTTCCGTGAGCTCGAGTTCCGTTTGGAAGCAGTAATTACGATTTCACAAATTTTTTTTTTCAGTCGAAAAGTTAGTTTTTTGTCAAAATTTCAACAACAAAAACAGAAATAATTTCAGAAACACCATGGATCGCTAGCTCGCTCGGAGACGCGTCTTTTGACAGGCTGCGCGTACGCCTAGCCAATGAAGAACTTCAAAAATATATTTTTTTCGTTCAGACACTTGTAAAATTTTCAACATATTTTTCTTCGCGAAAGACAAATTGAATTTGTATGTCTTTATTTATCATCAAAATCTAAGTTGGTCTTCATTTAGAAAGATACTCACCTGCCTTACCGGTATTCTGGTGCGCGTTCCGTGAGCTGGAGTTCCGTTTGGTAGCAGTAATTACGATTTCACAATTTTTTTTTTTTCAGTCGATAAGTTAGTTTTTTGTCCAAATTTCAACAACAAAAACAGAAATAATTTCAGAAACACCATGGATCGCTAGCTCGCTCGGAGACGCGTCTTTTGACAGGCTGCGCGTACGCCTAGCCAATGAAGAACTTCAAAAATATATTTTTTTCGTTCAGACACTTGTAAAATTTTCAACATATTTTTCTTCGCGAAAGAAAAATTGAATTTGTATGTCTTTATTTTTCATCAAAATCTACGTTGGTCTTCATTTAGAAAGATACTCATCTGCCTTACCAGTATTCTGGTGCGCGTTCCGTGAGCTCGAGTTCCGTTTGGAAGCAGTAATTACGATTTCACAAATTTTTTTTTTCAGTCGAAAAGTTAGTTTTTTGTCCAAATTTCAACAACAAAAACAGAAATAATTTCAGAAACACCATGGATCGCTAGCTCGCTCGGAGACGCGTCTTTTGACAGGCTGCGCGTACGCCTAGCCAATGAAGAACTTCAAAAATATATTTTTTTCGTTCAGACACTTGTAAAATTTTCAACATATTTTTCTTCGCGAAAGACAAATTCAATTTGTATGTCTTTATTTTTCATCAAAATCTACGTTGGTCTTCATTTAGAAAGATACTCACCTGCCTTACCGGTATTCTGGTGCGCGTTCCGTGAGCTCGAGTTCCGTTTGGTAGCACTAATTACGGTTTACTCATTTTTTTTCAGTCGATAAGTTAGTTTTTTGTCAAAATTTCAACAACAAAAACAGAAATAATTTCAGAAACACCATGGATCGCTAGCTCGCTCGGAGACGCGTCTTTTGACAGGCTGCGCGTACGCCTAGCCAATGAAGAACTTCAAAAATATATTTTTTTCGTTCAGACACTTGTAAAATTTTCAACATATTTTTCTTCGCGAAAGACAAATTGAATTTGTATGTCTTTATTTATCATCAAAATCTAAGTTGGTCTTCATTTAGAAAGATACTCACCTGCCTTACCGGTATTCTGGTGCGCGTTCCGTGAGCTGGAGTTCCGTTTGGTAGCAGTAATTACGATTTCACAATTTTTTTTTTTTCAGTCGATAAGTTAGTTTTTTGTCCAAATTTCAACAACAAAAACAGAAATAATTTCAGAAACACCATGGATCGCTAGCTCGCTCGGAGACGCGTCTTTTGACAGGCTGCGCGTACGCCTAGCCAATGAAGAACTTCAAAAATATATTTTTTTCGTTCAGACACTTGTAAAATTTTCAACATATTTTTCTTCGCGAAAGAAAAATTGAATTTGTATGTCTTTATTTTTCATCAAAATCTACGTTGGTCTTCATTTAGAAAGATACTCATCTGCCTTACCAGTATTCTGGTGCGCGTTCCGTGAGCTCGAGTTCCGTTTGGAAGCAGTAATTACGATTTCACAAATTTTTTTTTTCAGTCGAAAAGTTAGTTTTTTGTCCAAATTTCAACAACAAAAACAGAAATAATTTCAGAAACACCATGGATCGCTAGCTCGCTCGGAGACGCGTCTTTTGACAGGCTGCGCGTACGCCTAGCCAATGAAGAACTTCAAAAATATATTTTTTTCGTTCAGACACTTGTAAAATTTTCAACATATTTTTCTTCGCGAAAGACAAATTGAATTTGTATGTCTTTATTTATCATCAAAATCTAAGTTGGTCTTCATTTAGAAAGATACTCACCTGCCTTACCAGTATTCTGGTGCGCGTTCCGTGAGCTCGAGTTCCGTTTGGTAGCACTAATTACGGTTTACTCATTTTTTTTCAGTCGATACGTTAGTTTTTTGTCAAAATTTCAACAACAAAAACAGAAATAATTTCAGAAACACCATGGATCGCTAGCTCGCTCGGAGACGCGTCTTTTGACAGGCTGCGCGTACGCCTAGCCAATGAAGAACTTCAAAAATATATTTTTTTCGTTCAGACACTTGTAAAATTTTCAACATATTTTTCTTCGCGAAAGACAAATTGAATTTGTATGTCTTTATTTATCATCAAAATCTAAGTTGGTCTTCATTTAGAAAGATACTCACCTGCCTTACCAGTATTCTGGTGCGCGTTCCGTGAGCTCGAGTTCCGTTTGGTAGCACTAATTACGGTTTACTCATTTTTTTTCAGTCGATACGTTAGTTTTTTGTCAAAATTTCAACAACAAAAACAGAAATAATTTCAGAAACACCATGGATCGCTAGCTCGCTCGGAGACGCGTCTTTTGACAGGCTGCGCGTACGCCTAGCCAATGAAGAACTTCAAAAATATTTTTTTTTCGTTCAGACACTTGTAAAATTTTCAACATATTTTTCTTCGCGAAAGACAAATTGAATTTGTATGTCTTTATTTATCATCAAAATCTAAGTTGGTCTTCATTTAGAAAGATACTCACCTGCCTTACCAGTATTCTGGTGCGCGTTCCGTGAACTGGAGTTCCGTTTGGTAGCACTAATTACGGTTTACTCATTTTTTTTCAGTCGATAAGTTAGTTTTTTGTCAAAATTTCAACAACAAAAACAGAAATAATTTCAGAAACACCATGGATCGCTAGCTCGCTCGGAGACGCGTCTTTTGACAGGCTGCGCGTACGCCTAGCCAATGAAGAACTTCAAAAATATATTTTTTTCGTTCAGACACTTGTAAAATTTTCAACATATTTTTCTTCGCGAAAGAAAAATTGAATTTGTATGTCTTTATTTTTCATCAAAATCTACGTTGGTCTTCATTTAGAAAGATACTCACCTGCCTTACCGGTATTCTGGTGCGCGTTCCGTGAGCTGGAGTTCCGTTTGGTAGCAGTAATTACGATTTCACAATTTTTTTTTTTTCAGTCGAAAAGTTAATTTTTTGTCAAAATTTCAACAACAAAAACAGAAATAATTTCAGAAACACCATGGATCGCTAGCTCGCTCGGAGACGCGTCTTTCGACAGGCTGCGCGTACGCCTAGCCAATGAAGAACTTCAAAAATATATTTTTTTCGTTCAGACACTTGTAAAATTTTCAACATATTTTTCTTCGCGAAAGACAAATTGAATTTGTATGTCTTTATTTTTCATCAAAATCTAAGTTGGTCTTCATTTAGAAAGATACTCACCTGCCTTACCAGTATTCTGGTGCGCGTTCCGTGAGCTCGAGTTCCGTTTGGTAGCACTAATTACGGTTTACTCATTTTTTTTCAGTCGATAAGTTAGTTTTTTGTCAAAATTTCAACAACAAAAACAGAAATAATTTCAGAAACACCATGGATCGCTAGCTCGCTCGGAGACGCGTCTTTTGACAGGCTGCGCGTACGCCTAGCCAATGAAGAACTTCAAAAATATATTTTTTTCGTTCAGACACTTGTAAAATTTTCAACATATTTTTCTTCGCGAAAGACAAATTGAATTTGTATGTCTTTATTTTTCATCAAAATCTACGTTGGTCTTCATTTAGAAAGATACTCACCTGCCTTACCGGTATTCTGGTGCGCGTTCCGTGAGCTCGAGTTCCGTTTGGTAGCACTAATTACGGTTTACTCATTTTTTTTCAGTCGATAAGTTAGTTTTTTGTCAAAATTTCAACAACAAAAACAGAAATAATTTCAGAAACACCATGGATCGCTAGCTCGCTCGGAGACGCGTCTTTTGACAGGCTGCGCGTACGCCTAGCCAATGAAGAACTTCAAAAATATATTTTTTTCGTTCAGACACTTGTAAAATTTTCAACATATTTTTCTTCGCGAAAGACAAATTGAATTTGTAGTCTTTATTTATCATCAAAATCTAAGTTGGTCTTCATTTAGAAAGATACTCACCTGCCTTACCGGTATTCTGGTGCGCGTTCCGTGAGCTGGAGTTCCGTTTGGTAGCAGTAATTACGATTTCACAATTTTTTTTTTTCAGTCGATAAGTTAGTTTTTTGTCCAAATTTCAACAACAAAAACAGAAATAATTTCAGAAACACCATGGATCGCTAGCTCGCTCGGAGACGCGTCTTTTGACAGGCTGCGCGTACGCCTAGCCAATGAAGAACTTTAAAAATATATTTTTTTCGTTCAGACACTTGTAAAATTTTCAACATATTTTTCTTCGCGAAAGAAAAATTGAATTTGTATGTCTTTATTTTTCATCAAAATCTACGTTGGTCTTCATTTAGAAAGATACTCATCTGCCTTACCAGTATTCTGGTGCGCGTTCCGTGAGCTCGAGTTCCGTTTGGAAGCAGTAATTACGATTTCACAAATTTTTTTTTTCAGTCGAAAAGTTAGTTTTTTGTCCAAATTTCAACAACAAAAACAGAAATAATTTCAGAAACACCATGGATCGCTAGCTCGCTCGGAGACGCGTCTTTTGACAGGCTGCGCGTACGCCTAGCCAATGAAGAACTTCAAAAATATATTTTTTTCGTTCAGACACTTGTAAAATTTTCAACATATTTTTCTTCGCGAAAGACAAATTCAATTTGTATGTCTTTATTTTTCATCAAAATCTACGTTGGTCTTCATTTAGAAAGATACTCACCTGCCTTACCGGTATTCTGGTGCGCGTTCCGTGAGCTCGAGTTCCGTTTGGTAGCACTAATTACGGTTTACTCATTTTTTTTCAGTCGATAAGTTAGTTTTTTGTCAAAATTTCAACAACAAAAACAGAAATAATTTCAGAAACACCATGGATCGCTAGCTCGCTCGGAGACGCGTCTTTTGACAGGCTGCGCGTACGCCTAGCCAATGAAGAACTTCAAAAATATATTTTTTTCGTTCAGACACTTGTAAAATTTTCAACATATTTTTCTTCGCGAAAGACAAATTGAATTTGTATGTCTTTATTTATCATCAAAATCTAAGTTGGTCTTCATTTAGAAAGATACTCACCTGCCTTACCGGTATTCTGGTGCGCGTTCCGTGAGCTGGAGTTCCGTTTGGTAGCAGTAATTACGATTTCACAATTTTTTTTTTTTCAGTCGATAAGTTAGTTTTTTGTCCAAATTTCAACAACAAAAACAGAAATAATTTCAGAAACACCATGGATCGCTAGCTCGCTCGGAGACGCGTCTTTTGACAGGCTGCGCGTACGCCTAGCCAATGAAGAACTTCAAAAATATATTTTTTTCGTTCAGACACTTGTAAAATTTTCAACATATTTTTCTTCGCGAAAGAAAAATTGAATTTGTATGTCTTTATTTTTCATCAAAATCTACGTTGGTCTTCATTTAGAAAGATACTCATCTGCCTTACCAGTATTCTGGTGCGCGTTCCGTGAGCTCGAGTTCCGTTTGGAAGCAGTAATTACGATTTCACAAATTTTTTTTTTCAGTCGAAAAGTTAGTTTTTTGTCCAAATTTCAACAACAAAAACAGAAATAATTTCAGAAACACCATGGATCGCTAGCTCGCTCGGAGACGCGTCTTTTGACAGGCTGCGCGTACGCCTAGCCAATGAAGAACTTCAAAAATATATTTTTTTCGTTCAGACACTTGTAAAATTTTCAACATATTTTTCTTCGCGAAAGACAAATTGAATTTGTATGTCTTTATTTATCATCAAAATCTAAGTTGGTCTTCATTTAGAAAGATACTCACCTGCCTTACCAGTATTCTGGTGCGCGTTCCGTGAGCTCGAGTTCCGTTTGGTAGCACTAATTACGGTTTACTCATTTTTTTTCAGTCGATACGTTAGTTTTTTGTCAAAATTTCAACAACAAAAACAGAAATAATTTCAGAAACACCATGGATCGCTAGCTCGCTCGGAGACGCGTCTTTTGACAGGCTGCGCGTACGCCTAGCCAATGAAGAACTTCAAAAATATATTTTTTTCGTTCAGACACTTGTAAAATTTTCAACATATTTTTCTTCGCGAAAGACAAATTGAATTTGTATGTCTTTATTTATCATCAAAATCTAAGTTGGTCTTCATTTAGAAAGATACTCACCTGCCTTACCGGTATTCTGGTGCGCGTTCCGTGAGCTGGAGTTCCGTTTGGTAGCAGTAATTACGATTTCACAATTATTTTTTTTTCAGTCGATAAGTTAGTTTTTTGTCCAAATTTCAACAACAAAAACAGAAATAATTTCAGAAACACCATGGATCGCTAGCTCGCTCGGAGACGCGTCTTTTGACAGGCTGCGCGTACGCCTAGCCAATGAAGAACTTCAAAAATATATTTTTTTCGTTCAGACACTTGTAAAATTTTCAACATATTTTTCTTCGCGAAAGAAAAATTGAATTTGTATGTCTTTATTTTTCATCAAAATCTACGTTGGTCTTCATTTAGAAAGATACTCATCTGCCTTACCAGTATTCTGGTGCGCGTTCCGTGAGCTCGAGTTCCGTTTGGAAGCAGTAATTACGATTTCACAAATTTTTTTTTTCAGTCGAAAAGTTAGTTTTTTGTCCAAATTTCAACAACAAAAACAGAAATAATTTCAGAAACACCATGGATCGCTAGCTCGCTCGGAGACGCGTCTTTTGACAGGCTGCGCGTACGCCTAGCCAATGAAGAACTTCAAAAATATATTTTTTTCGTTCAGACACTTGTAAAATTTTCAACATATTTTTCTTCGCGAAAGACAAATTCAATTTGTATGTCTTTATTTTTCATCAAAATCTACGTTGGTCTTCATTTAGAAAGATACTCACCTGCCTTACCGGTATTCTGGTGCGCGTTCCGTGAGCTCGAGTTCCGTTTGGTAGCACTAATTACGGTTTACTCATTTTTTTTCAGTCGATAAGTTAGTTTTTTGTCAAAATTTCAACAACAAAAACAGAAATAATTTCAGAAACACCATGGATCGCTAGCTCGCTCGGAGACGCGTCTTTTGACAGGCTGCGCGTACGCCTAGCCAATGAAGAACTTCAAAAATATATTTTTTTCGTTCAGACACTTGTAAAATTTTCAACATATTTTTCTTCGCGAAAGACAAATTGAATTTGTATGTCTTTATTTATCATCAAAATCTAAGTTGGTCTTCATTTAGAAAGATACTCACCTGCCTTACCGGTATTCTGGTGCGCGTTCCGTGAGCTGGAGTTCCGTTTGGTAGCAGTAATTACGATTTCACAATTTTTTTTTTTTCAGTCGATAAGTTAGTTTTTTGTCCAAATTTCAACAACAAAAACAGAAATAATTTCAGAAACACCATGGATCGCTAGCTCGCTCGGAGACGCGTCTTTTGACAGGCTGCGCGTACGCCTAGCCAATGAAGAACTTCAAAAATATATTTTTTTCGTTCAGACACTTGTAAAATTTTCAACATATTTTTCTTCGCGAAAGAAAAATTGAATTTGTATGTCTTTATTTTTCATCAAAATCTACGTTGGTCTTCATTTAGAAAGATACTCATCTGCCTTACCAGTATTCTGGTGCGCGTTCCGTGAGCTCGAGTTCCGTTTGGAAGCAGTAATTACGATTTCACAAATTTTTTTTTTCAGTCGAAAAGTTAGTTTTTTGTCCAAATTTCAACAACAAAAACAGAAATAATTTCAGAAACACCATGGATCGCTAGCTCGCTCGGAGACGCGTCTTTTGACAGGCTGCGCGTACGCCTAGCCAATGAAGAACTTCAAAAATATATTTTTTTCGTTCAGACACTTGTAAAATTTTCAACATATTTTTCTTCGCGAAAGACAAATTGAATTTGTATGTCTTTATTTATCATCAAAATCTAAGTTGGTCTTCATTTAGAAAGATACTCACCTGCCTTACCAGTATTCTGGTGCGCGTTCCGTGAGCTCGAGTTCCGTTTGGTAGCACTAATTACGGTTTACTCATTTTTTTTCAGTCGATACGTTAGTTTTTTGTCAAAATTTCAACAACAAAAACAGAAATAATTTCAGAAACACCATGGATCGCTAGCTCGCTCGGAGACGCGTCTTTTGACAGGCTGCGCGTACGCCTAGCCAATGAAGAACTTCAAAAATATATTTTTTTCGTTCAGACACTTGTAAAATTTTCAACATATTTTTCTTCGCGAAAGACAAATTGAATTTGTAGTCTTTATTTATCATCAAAATCTAAGTTGGTCTTCATTTAGAAAGATACTCACCTGCCTTACCGGTATTCTGGTGCGCGTTCCGTGAGCTGGAGTTCCGTTTGGTAGCAGTAATTACGATTTCACAATTTTTTTTTTTCAGTCGATAAGTTAGTTTTTTGTCCAAATTTCAACAACAAAAACAGAAATAATTTCAGAAACACCATGGATCGCTAGCTCGCTCGGAGACGCGTCTTTTGACAGGCTGCGCGTACGCCTAGCCAATGAAGAACTTCAAAAATATATTTTTTTCGTTCAGACACTTGTAAAATTTTCAACATATTTTTCTTCGCGAAAGAAAAATTGAATTTGTATGTCTTTATTTTTCATCAAAATCTACGTTGGTCTTCATTTAGAAAGATACTCATCTGCCTTACCAGTATTCTGGTGCGCGTTCCGTGAGCTCGAGTTCCGTTTGGAAGCAGTAATTACGATTTCACAAATTTTTTTTTTCAGTCGAAAAGTTAGTTTTTTGTCCAAATTTCAACAACAAAAACAGAAATAATTTCAGAAACACCATGGATCGCTAGCTCGCTCGGAGACGCGTCTTTTGACAGGCTGCGCGTACGCCTAGCCAATGAAGAACTTCAAAAATATATTTTTTTCGTTCAGACACTTGTAAAATTTTCAACATATTTTTCTTCGCGAAAGAAAAATTGAATTTGTATGTCTTTATTTTTCATCAAAATCTACGTTGGTCTTCATTTAGAAAGATACTCACCTGCCTTACCGGTATTCTGGTGCGCGTTCCGTGAGCTGGAGTTCCGTTTGGTAGCAGTAATTACGATTTCACAATTTTTTTTTTTTCAGTCGAAAAGTTAATTTTTTGTCAAAATTTCAACAACAAAAACAGAAATAATTTCAGAAACACCATGGATCGCTAGCTCGCTCGGAGACGCGTCTTTTGACAGGCTGCGCGTACGCCTAGCCAATGAAGAACTTCAAAAATATATTTTTTTCGTTCAGACACTTGTAAAATTTTCAACATATTTTTCTTCGCGAAAGACAAATTGAATTTGTAGTCTTTATTTATCATCAAAATCTAAGTTGGTCTTCATTTAGAAAGATACTCACCTGCCTTACCGGTATTCTGGTGCGCGTTCCGTGAGCTGGAGTTCCGTTTGGTAGCAGTAATTACGATTTCACAATTTTTTTTTTTCAGTCGATAAGTTAGTTTTTTGTCCAAATTTCAACAACAAAAACAGAAATAATTTCAGAAACACCATGGATCGCTAGCTCGCTCGGAGACGCGTCTTTTGACAGGCTGCGCGTACGCCTAGCCAATGAAGAACTTCAAAAATATATTTTTTTCGTTCAGACACTTGTAAAATTTTCAACATATTTTTCTTCGCGAAAGAAAAATTGAATTTGTATGTCTTTATTTTTCATCAAAATCTACGTTGGTCTTCATTTAGAAAGATACTCATCTGCCTTACCAGTATTCTGGTGCGCGTTCCGTGAGCTCGAGTTCCGTTTGGAAGCAGTAATTACGATTTCACAAATTTTTTTTTTCAGTCGAAAAGTTAGTTTTTTGTCCAAATTTCAACAACAAAAACAGAAATAATTTCAGAAACACCATGGATCGCTAGCTCGCTCGGAGACGCGTCTTTTGACAGGCTGCGCGTACGCCTAGCCAATGAAGAACTTCAAAAATATATTTTTTTCGTTCAGACACTTGTAAAATTTTCAACATATTTTTCTTCGCGAAAGAAAAATTGAATTTGTATGTCTTTATTTTTCATCAAAATCTACGTTGGTCTTCATTTAGAAAGATACTCACCTGCCTTACCGGTATTCTGGTGCGCGTTCCGTGAGCTGGAGTTCCGTTTGGTAGCAGTAATTACGATTTCACAATTTTTTTTTTTTCAGTCGAAAAGTTAATTTTTTGTCAAAATTTCAACAACAAAAACAGAAATAATTTCAGAAACACCATGGATCGCTAGCTCGCTCGGAGACGCGTCTTTTGACAGGCTGCGCGTACGCCTAGCCAATGAAGAACTTCAAAAATATATTTTTTTCGTTCAGACACTTGTAAAATTTTCAACATATTTTTCTTCGCGAAAGACAAATTGAATTTGTATGTCTTTATTTTTCATCAAAATCTAAGTTGGTCTTCATTTAGAAAGATACTCACCTGCCTTACCAGTATTCTGGTGCGCGTTCCGTGAGCTCGAGTTCCGTTTGGTAGCACTAATTACGGTTTACTCATTTTTTTTCAGTCGATAAGTTAGTTTTTTGTCAAAATTTCAACAACAAAAACAGAAATAATTTCAGAAACACCATGGATCGCTAGCTCGCTCGGAGACGCGTCTTTTGACAGGCTGCGCGTACGCCTAGCCAATGAAGAACTTCAAAAATATATTTTTTTCGTTCAGACACTTGTAAAATTTTCAACATATTTTTCTTCGCGAAAGACAAATTGAATTTGTATGTCTTTATTTTTCATCAAAATCTACGTTGGTCTTCATTTAGAAAGATACTCACTTGCCTTACCGGTATTCTGGTGCGCGTTCCGTGAGCTCGAGTTCCGTTTGGTAGCACTAATTACGGTTTACTCATTTTTTTTCAGTCGATAAGTTAGTTTTTTGTCAAAATTTCAACAACAAAAACAGAAATAATTTCAGAAACACCATGGATCGCTAGCTCGCTCGGAGACGCGTCTTTTGACAGGCTGCGCGTACGCCTAGCCAATGAAGAACTTCAAAAATATATTTTTTTCGTTCAGACACTTGTAAAATTTTCAACATATTTTTCTTCGCGAAAGACAAATTGAATTTGTAGTCTTTATTTATCATCAAAATCTAAGTTGGTCTTCATTTAGAAAGATACTCACCTGCCTTACCGGTATTCTGGTGCGCGTTCCGTGAGCTGGAGTTCCGTTTGGTAGCAGTAATTACGATTTCACAATTTTTTTTTTTTCAGTCGATAAGTTAGTTTTTTGTCCAAATTTCAACAACAAAAACAGAAATAATTTCAGAAACACCATGGATCGCTAGCTCGCTCGGAGACGCGTCTTTTGACTGGCTGCGCGTACGCCTAGCCAATGAAGAACTTCAAAAATATATTTTTTTCGTTCAGACACTTGTAAAATTTTCAACATATTTTTCTTCGCGAAAGAAAAATTGAATTTGTATGTCTTTATTTTTCATCAAAATCTACGTTGGTCTTCATTTAGAAAGATACTCATCTGCCTTACCAGTATTCTGGTGCGCGTTCCGTGAGCTCGAGTTCCGTTTGGAAGCAGTAATTACGATTTCACAAATTTTTTTTTTCAGTCGAAAAGTTAGTTTTTTGTCCAAATTTCAACAACAAAAACAGAAATAATTTCAGAAACACCATGGATCGCTAGCTCGCTCGGAGACGCGTCTTTTGACAGGCTGCGCGTACGCCTAGCCAATGAAGAACTTCAAAAATATATTTTTTTCGTTCAGACACTTGTAAAATTTTCAACATATTTTTCTTCGCGAAAGACAAATTGAATTTGTATGTCTTTATTTTTCATCAAAATCTAAGTTGGTCTTCATTTAGAAAGATACTCACCTGCCTTACCGGTATTCTGGTGCGCGTTCCGTGAGCTCGAGTTCCGTTTGGTAGCACTAATTACGGTTTACTCATTTTTTTTCAGTCGATAAGTTAGTTTTTTGTCAAAATTTCAACAACAAAAACAGAAATAATTTCAGAAACACCATGGATCGCTAGCTCGCTCGGAGACGCGTCTTTTGACAGGCTGCGCGTACGCCTAGCCAATGAAGAACTTCAAAAATATATTTTTTTCGTTCAGACACTTGTAAAATTTTCAACATATTTTTCTTCGCGAAAGACAAATTGAATTTGTATGTCTTTATTTATCATCAAAATCTAAGTTGGTCTTCATTTAGAAAGATACTCACCTGCCTTACCAGTATTCTGGTGCGCGTTCCGTGAGCTCGAGTTCCGTTTGGTAGCACTAATTACGGTTTACTCATTTTTTTTCAGTCGATAAGTTAGTTTTTTGTCAAAATTTCAACAACAAAAACAGAAATAATTTCAGAAACACCATGGATCGCTAGCTCGCTCGGAGACGCGTCTTTTGACAGGCTGCGCGTACGCCTAGCCAATGAAGAACTTCAAAAATATATTTTTTTCGTTCAGACACTTGTAAAATTTTCAACATATTTTTCTTCGCGAAAGACAAATTGAATTTGTATGTCTTTATTTTTCATCAAAATCTAAGTTGGTCTTCATTTAGAAAGATACTCACCTGCCTTACCAGTATTCTGGTGCGCGTTCCGTGAGCTCGAGTTCCGTTTGGTAGCACTAATTACGGTTTACTCATTTTTTTTCAGTCGATAAGTTAGTTTTTTGTCAAAATTTCAACAACAAAAACAGAAATAATTTCAGAAACACCATGGATCGCTAGCTCGCTCGGAGACGCGTCTTTTGACAGGCTGCGCGTACGCCTAGCCAATGAAGAACTTCAAAAATATTTTTTTTTCGTTCAGACACTTGTAAAATTTTCAACATATTTTTCTTCGCGAAAGACAAATTGAATTTGTATGTCTTTATTTATCATCAAAATCTAAGTTGGTCTTCATTTAGAAAGATACTCACCTGCCTTACCAGTATTCTGGTGCGCGTTCCGTGAGCTCGAGTTCCGTTTGGTAGCAGTAATTACGATTTCACAAATTTTTTTTTTTCAGTCGAAAAGTTAATTTTTTGTCCAAATTTCAACAACAAAAACAGTAATAATTTCAGAAACACCATGGATCGCTAGCTCGCTCGGAGACGCGTCTTTTGACAGGCTGCGCGTACGCCTAGCCAATGAAGAACTTCAAAAATATATTTTTTTCGTTCAGACACTTGTAAAATTTTCAACATATTTTTCTTCGCGAAAGACAAATTGAATTTGTATGTCTTTATTTTTCATCAAAATCTACGTTGGTCTTCATTTAGAAAGATACTCATCTGCCTTACCAGTATTCTGGTGCGCGTTCCGTGAGCTCGAGTTCCGTTTGGAAGCAGTAATTACGATTTCACAATTTTTTTTTTTTCAGTCGATAAGTTAGTTTTTTGTCCAAATTTCAACAACAAAAACAGAAATAATTTCAGAAACACCATGGATCGCTAGCTCGCTCGGAGACGCGTCTTTTGACTGGCTGCGCGTACGCCTAGCCAATGAAGAACTTCAAAAATATATTTTTTTCGTTCAGACACTTGTAAAATTTTCAACATATTTTTCTTCGCGAAAGAAAAATTGAATTTGTATGTCTTTATTTTTCATCAAAATCTACGTTGGTCTTCATTTAGAAAGATACTCATCTGCCTTACCAGTATTCTGGTGCGCGTTCCGTGAGCTCGAGTTCCGTTTGGAAGCAGTAATTACGATTTCACAAATTTTTTTTTTCAGTCGAAAAGTTAGTTTTTTGTCCAAATTTCAACAACAAAAACAGAAATAATTTCAGAAACACCATGGATCGCTAGCTCGCTCGGAGACGCGTCTTTTGACAGGCTGCGCGTACGCCTAGCCAATGAAGAACTTCAAAAATATATTTTTTTCGTTCAGACACTTGTAAAATTTTCAACATATTTTTCTTCGCGAAAGACAAATTGAATTTGTATGTCTTTATTTTTCATCAAAATCTAAGTTGGTCTTCATTTAGAAAGATACTCACCTGCCTTACCGGTATTCTGGTGCGCGTTCCGTGAGCTCGAGTTCCGTTTGGTAGCACTAATTACGGTTTACTCATTTTTTTTCAGTCGATAAGTTAGTTTTTTGTCAAAATTTCAACAACAAAAACAGAAATAATTTCAGAAACACCATGGATCGCTAGCTCGCTCGGAGACGCGTCTTTTGACAGGCTGCGCGTACGCCTAGCCAATGAAGAACTTCAAAAATATATTTTTTTCGTTCAGACACTTGTAAAATTTTCAACATATTTTTCTTCGCGAAAGACAAATTGAATTTGTATGTCTTTATTTTTCATCAAAATCTAAGTTGGTCTTCATTTAGAAAGATACTCACCTGCCTTACCGGTATTCTGGTGCGCGTTCCGTGAGCTCGAGTTCCGTTTGGTAGCACTAATTACGGTTTACTCATTTTTTTTCAGTCGATAAGTTAGTTTTTTGTCAAAATTTCAACAACAAAAACAGAAATAATTTCAGAAACACCATGGATCGCTAGCTCGCTCGGAGACGCGTCTTTTGACAGGCTGCGCGTACGCCTAGCCAATGAAGAACTTCAAAAATATATTTTTTTCGTTCAGACACTTGTAAAATTTTCAACATATTTTTCTTCGCGAAAGACAAATTGAATTTGTATGTCTTTATTTATCATCAAAATCTAAGTTGGTCTTCATTTAGAAAGATACTCACCTGCCTTACCAGTATTCTGGTGCGCGTTCCGTGAGCTCGAGTTCCGTTTGGTAGCACTAATTACGGTTTACTCATTTTTTTTCAGTCGATAAGTTAGTTTTTTGTCAAAATTTCAACAACAAAAACAGAAATAATTTCAGAAACACCATGGATCGCTAGCTCGCTCGGAGACGCGTCTTTTGACAGGCTGCGCGTACGCCTAGCCAATGAAGAACTTCAAAAATATATTTTTTTCGTTCAGACACTTGTAAAATTTTCAACATATTTTTCTTCGCGAAAGACAAATTGAATTTGTATGTCTTTATTTTTCATCAAAATCTAAGTTGGTCTTCATTTAGAAAGATACTCACCTGCCTTACCAGTATTCTGGTGCGCGTTCCGTGAGCTCGAGTTCCGTTTGGTAGCACTAATTACGGTTTACTCATTTTTTTTCAGTCGATAAGTTAGTTTTTTGTCAAAATTTCAACAACAAAAACAGAAATAATTTCAGAAACACCATGGATCGCTAGCTCGCTCGGAGACGCGTCTTTTGACAGGCTGCGCGTACGCCTAGCCAATGAAGAACTTCAAAAATATTTTTTTTTCGTTCAGACACTTGTAAAATTTTCAACATATTTTTCTTCGCGAAAGACAAATTGAATTTGTATGTCTTTATTTATCATCAAAATCTAAGTTGGTCTTCATTTAGAAAGATACTCACCTGCCTTACCAGTATTCTGGTGCGCGTTCCGTGAGCTCGAGTTCCGTTTGGTAGCAGTAATTACGATTTCACAAATTTTTTTTTTTCAGTCGAAAAGTTAATTTTTTGTCCAAATTTCAACAACAAAAACAGTAATAATTTCAGAAACACCATGGATCGCTAGCTCGCTCGGAGACGCGTCTTTTGACAGGCTGCGCGTACGCCTAGCCAATGAAGAACTTCAAAAATATATTTTTTTCGTTCAGACACTTGTAAAATTTTCAACATATTTTTCTTCGCGAAAGACAAATTGAATTTGTATGTCTTTATTTTTCATCAAAATCTACGTTGGTCTTCATTTAGAAAGATACTCATCTGCCTTACCAGTATTCTGGTGCGCGTTCCGTGAGCTCGAGTTCCGTTTGGAAGCAGTAATTACGATTTCACAATTTTTTTTTTTTCAGTCGATAAGTTAGTTTTTTGTCCAAATTTCAACAACAAAAACAGAAATAATTTCAGAAACACCATGGATCGCTAGCTCGCTCGGAGACGCGTCTTTTGACTGGCTGCGCGTACGCCTAGCCAATGAAGAACTTCAAAAATATATTTTTTTCGTTCAGACACTTGTAAAATTTTCAACATATTTTTCTTCGCGAAAGAAAAATTGAATTTGTATGTCTTTATTTTTCATCAAAATCTACGTTGGTCTTCATTTAGAAAGATACTCATCTGCCTTACCAGTATTCTGGTGCGCGTTCCGTGAGCTCGAGTTCCGTTTGGAAGCAGTAATTACGATTTCACAAATTTTTTTTTTCAGTCGAAAAGTTAGTTTTTTGTCCAAATTTCAACAACAAAAACAGAAATAATTTCAGAAACACCATGGATCGCTAGCTCGCTCGGAGACGCGTCTTTTGACAGGCTGCGCGT
This sequence comes from Dasypolia templi, assembly GCA_963555695.1. Lineage (NCBI taxonomy): Eukaryota > Metazoa > Arthropoda > Insecta > Lepidoptera > Noctuidae > Dasypolia > Dasypolia templi. Next base: position 401,487 of record OY743137.1, on the reverse strand, counting down.
ACGCCTAGCCAATGAAGAACTTCAAAAATATATTTTTTTCGTTCAGACACTTGTAAAATTTTCAACATATTTTTCTTCGCGAAAGACAAATTGAATTTGTATGTCTTTATTTTTCATCAAAATCTAAGTTGGTCTTCATTTAGAAAGATACTCACCTGCCTTACCGGTATTCTGGTGCGCGTTCCGTGAGCTCGAGTTCCGTTTGGTAGCACTAATTACGGTTTACTCATTTTTTTTCAGTCGATAAGTTAGTTTTTTGTCAAAATTTCAACAACAAAAACAGAAATAATTTCAGAAACACCATGGATCGCTAGCTCGCTCGGAGACGCGTCTTTTGACAGGCTGCGCGTACGCCTAGCCAATGAAGAACTTCAAAAATATATTTTTTTCGTTCAGACACTTGTAAAATTTTCAACATATTTTTCTTCGCGAAAGACAAATTGAATTTGTATGTCTTTATTTTTCATCAAAATCTAAGTTGGTCTTCATTTAGAAAGATACTCACCTGCCTTACCGGTATTCTGGTGCGCGTTCCGTGAGCTCGAGTTCCGTTTGGTAGCACTAATTACGGTTTACTCATTTTTTTTCAGTCGATAAGTTAGTTTTTTGTCAAAATTTCAACAACAAAAACAGAAATAATTTCAGAAACACCATGGATCGCTAGCTCGCTCGGAGACGCGTCTTTTGACAGGCTGCGCGTACGCCTAGCCAATGAAGAACTTCAAAAATATATTTTTTTCGTTCAGACACTTGTAAAATTTTCAACATATTTTTCTTCGCGAAAGACAAATTGAATTTGTATGTCTTTATTTTTCATCAAAATCTAAGTTGGTCTTCATTTAGAAAGATACTCACCTGCCTTACCAGTATTCTGGTGCGCGTTCCGTGAGCTCGAGTTCCGTTTGGTAGCACTAATTACGGTTTACTCATTTTTTTTCAGTCGATAAGTTAGTTTTTTGTCAAAATTTCAACAACAAAAACAGAAATAATTTCAGAAACACCATGGATCGCTAGCTCGCTCGGAGACGCGTCTTTTGACAGGCTGCGCGTACGCCTAGCCAATGAAGAACTTCAAAAATATATTTTTTTCGTTCAGACACTTGTAAAATTTTCAACATATTTTTCTTCGCGAAAGACAAATTGAATTTGTATGTCTTTATTTTTCATCAAAATCTAAGTTGGTCTTCATTTAGAAAGATACTCACCTGCCTTACCAGTATTCTGGTGCGCGTTCCGTGAGCTCGAGTTCCGTTTGGTAGCACTAATTACGGTTTACTCATTTTTTTTCAGTCGATAAGTTAGTTTTTTGTCAAAATTTCAACAACAAAAACAGAAATAATTTCAGAAACACCATGGATCGCTAGCTCGCTCGGAGACGCGTCTTTTGACAGGCTGCGCGTACGCCTAGCCAATGAAGAACTTCAAAAATATTTTTTTTTCGTTCAGACACTTGTAAAATTTTCAACATATTTTTCTTCGCGAAAGACAAATTGAATTTGTATGTCTTTATTTATCATCAAAATCTAAGTTGGTCTTCATTTAGAAAGATACTCACCTGCCTTACCAGTATTCTGGTGCGCGTTCCGTGAGCTCGAGTTCCGTTTGGTAGCAGTAATTACGATTTCACAAATTTTTTTTTTTCAGTCGAAAAGTTAATTTTTTGTCCAAATTTCAACAACAAAAACAGTAATAATTTCAGAAACACCATGGATCGCTAGCTCGCTCGGAGACGCGTCTTTTGACAGGCTGCGCGTACGCCTAGCCAATGAAGAACTTCAAAAATATATTTTTTTCGTTCAGACACTTGTAAAATTTTCAACATATTTTTCTTCGCGAAAGACAAATTGAATTTGTATGTCTTTATTTTTCATCAAAATCTACGTTGGTCTTCATTTAGAAAGATACTCATCTGCCTTACCAGTATTCTGGTGCGCGTTCCGTGAGCTCGAGTTCCGTTTGGAAGCAGTAATTACGATTTCACAAATTTTTTTTTTCAGTCGATAAGTTAGTTTTTTGTCAAAATTTCAACAACAAAAACAGAAATAATTTCAGAAACACCATGGATCGCTAGCTCGCTCGGAGACGCGTCTTTTGACAGGCTGCGCGTACGCCTAGCCAATGAAGAACTTCAAAAATATATTTTTTTCGTTCAGACACTTGTAAAATTTTCAACATATTTTTCTTCGCGAAAGACAAATTGAATTTGTATGTCTTTATTTTTCATCAAAATCTACGTTGGTCTTCATTTAGAAAGATACTCACCTGCCTTACCGGTATTCTGGTGCGCGTTCCGTGAGCTCGAGTTCCGTTTGGTAGCACTAATTACGGTTTACTCATTTTTTTTCAGTCGATAAGTTAGTTTTTTGTCAAAATTTCAACAACAAAAACAGAAATAATTTCAGAAACACCATGGATCGCTAGCTCGCTCGGAGACGCGTCTTTTGACAGGCTACGCGTACGCCTAGCCAATGAAGAACTTCAAAAATATATTTTTTTCGTTCAGACACTTGTAAAATTTTCAACATATTTTTCTTCGCGAAAGACAAATTGAATTTGTATGTCTTTATTTATCATCAAAATCTAAGTTGGTCTTCATTTAGAAAGATACTCACCTGCCTTACCGGTATTCTGGTGCGCGTTCCGTGAGCTGGAGTTCCGTTTGGTAGCAGTTATTACGATTTCACAATTTTTTTTTTTCAGTCGATAAGTTAGTTTTTTGTCCAAATTTCAACAACAAAAACAGAAATAATTTCAGAAACACCATGGATCGCTAGCTCGCTCGGAGACGCGTCTTTTGACAGGCTGCGCGTACGCCTAGCCAATGAAGAACTTCAAAAATTTATTTTTTTCGTTCAGACACTTGTAAAATTTTCAACATATTTTTCTTCGCGAAAGAAAAATTGAATTTGTATGTCTTTATTTTTCATCAAAATCTACGTTGGTCTTCATTTAGAAAGATACTCATCTGCCTTACCAGTATTCTGGTGCGCGTTCCGTGAGCTCGAGTTCCGTTTGGAAGCAGTAATTACGATTTCACAAATTTTTTTTTTCAGTCGAAAAGTTAGTTTTTTGTCCAAATTTCAACAACAAAAACAGAAATAATTTCAGAAACACCATGGATCGCTAGCTCGCTCGGAGACGCGTCTTTTGACAGGCTGCGCGTACGCCTAGCCAATGAAGAACTTCAAAAATATATTTTTTTCGTTCAGACACTTGTAAAATTTTCAACATATTTTTCTTCGCGAAAGACAAATTGAATTTGTATGTCTTTATTTATCATCAAAATCTAAGTTGGTCTTCATTTAGAAAGATACTCACCTGCCTTACCAGTATTCTGGTGCGCGTTCCGTGAGCTCGAGTTCCGTTTGGTAGCACTAATTACGGTTTACTCATTTTTTTTCAGTCGATACGTTAGTTTTTTGTCAAAATTTCAACAACAAAAACAGAAATAATTTCAGAAACACCATGGATCGCTAGCTCGCTCGGAGACGCGTCTTTTGACAGGCTGCGCGTACGCCTAGCCAATGAAGAACTTCAAAAATATATTTTTTTCGTTCAGACACTTGTAAAATTTTCAACATATTTTTCTTCGCGAAAGACAAATTGAATTTGTATGTCTTTATTTATCATCAAAATCTAAGTTGGTCTTCATTTAGAAAGATACTCACCTGCCTTACCAGTATTCTGGTGCGCGTTCCGTGAACTGGAGTTCCGTTTGGTAGCACTAATTACGGTTTACTCATTTTTTTTCAGTCGATAAGTTAGTTTTTTGTCAAAATTTCAACAACAAAAACAGAAATAATTTCAGAAACACCATGGATCGCTAGCTCGCTCGGAGACGCGTCTTTTGACAGGCTGCGCGTACGCCTAGCCAATGAAGAACTTCAAAAATATATTTTTTTCGTTCAGACACTTGTAAAATTTTCAACATATTTTTCTTCGCGAAAGAAAAATTGAATTTGTATGTCTTTATTTTTCATCAAAATCTACGTTGGTCTTCATTTAGAAAGATACTCACCTGCCTTACCGGTATTCTGGTGCGCGTTCCGTGAGCTGGAGTTCCGTTTGGTAGCAGTAATTACGATTTCACAATTTTTTTTTTTTCAGTCGAAAAGTTAATTTTTTGTCAAAATTTCAACAACAAAAACAGAAATAATTTCAGAAACACCATGGATCGCTAGCTCGCTCGGAGACGCGTCTTTTGACAGGCTGCGCGTACGCCTAGCCAATGAAGAACTTCAAAAATATATTTTTTTCGTTCAGACACTTGTAAAATTTTCAACATATTTTTCTTCGCGAAAGACAAATTGAATTTGTATGTCTTTATTTTTCATCAAAATCTAAGTTGGTCTTCATTTAGAAAGATACTCACCTGCCTTACCAGTATTCTGGTGCGCGTTCCGTGAGCTCGAGTTCCGTTTGGTAGCACTAATTACGGTTTACTCATTTTTTTTCAGTCGATAAGTTAGTTTTTTGTCAAAATTTCAACAACAAAAACAGAAATAATTTCAGAAACACCATGGATCGCTAGCTCGCTCGGAGACGCGTCTTTTGACAGGCTGCGCGTACGCCTAGCCAATGAAGAACTTCAAAAATATATTTTTTTCGTTCAGACACTTGTAAAATTTTCAACATATTTTTCTTCGCGAAAGACAAATTGAATTTGTATGTCTTTATTTTTCATCAAAATCTACGTTGGTCTTCATTTAGAAAGATACTCACCTGCCTTACCGGTATTCTGGTGCGCGTTCCGTGAGCTCGAGTTCCGTTTGGTAGCACTAATTACGGTTTACTCATTTTTTTTCAGTCGATAAGTTAGTTTTTTGGTAAAATTTCAACAACAAAAACAGAAATAATTTCAGAAACACCATGGATCGCTAGCTCGCTCGGAGACGCGTCTTTTGACAGGCTGCGCGTACGCCTAGCCAATGAAGAACTTCAAAAATATATTTTTTTCGTTCAGACACTTGTAAAATTTTCAACATATTTTTCTTCGCGAAAGACAAATTGTATTTGTAGTCTTTATTTATCATCAAAATCTAAGTTGGTCTTCATTTAGAAAGATACTCACCTGCCTTACCGGTATTCTGGTGCGCGTTCCGTGAGCTGGAGTTCCGTTTGGTAGCAGTAATTACGATTTCACAATTTTTTTTTTTTCAGTCGATAAGTTAGTTTTTTGTCCAAATTTCAACAACAAAAACAGAAATAATTTCAGAAACACCATGGATCGCTAGCTCGCTCGGAGACGCGTCTTTTGACAGGCTGCGCGTACGCCTAGCCAATGAAGAACTTCAAAAATATATTTTTTTCGTTCAGACACTTGTAAAATTTTCAACATATTTTTCTTCGCGAAAGACAAATTGAATTTGTATGTCTTTATTTATCATCAAAATCTAAGTTGGTCTTCATTTAGAAAGATACTCACCTGCCTTACCAGTATTCTGGTGCGCGTTCCGTGAACTGGAGTTCCGTTTGGTAGCACTAATTACGGTTTACTCATTTTTTTTCAGTCGATAAGTTAGTTTTTTGTCAAAATTTCAACAACAAAAACAGAAATAATTTCAGAAACACCATGGATCGCTAGCTCGCTCGGAGACGCGTCTTTTGACAGGCTGCGCGTACGCCTAGCCAATGAAGAACTTCAAAAATATATTTTTTTCGTTCAGACACTTGTAAAATTTTCAACATATTTTTCTTCGCGAAAGAAAAATTGAATTTGTATGTCTTTATTTTTCATCAAAATCTACGTTGGTCTTCATTTAGAAAGATACTCACCTGCCTTACCGGTATTCTGGTGCGCGTTCCGTGAGCTGGAGTTCCGTTTGGTAGCAGTAATTACGATTTCACAATTTTTTTTTTTTCAGTCGAAAAGTTAATTTTTTGTCAAAATTTCAACAACAAAAACAGAAATAATTTCAGAAACACCATGGATCGCTAGCTCGCTCGGAGACGCGTCTTTCGACAGGCTGCGCGTACGCCTAGCCAATGAAGAACTTCAAAAATATATTTTTTTCGTTCAGACACTTGTAAAATTTTCAACATATTTTTCTTCGCGAAAGACAAATTGAATTTGTATGTCTTTATTTTTCATCAAAATCTACGTTGGTCTTCATTTAGAAAGATACTCACCTGCCTTACCGGTATTCTGGTGCGCGTTCCGTGAGCTCGAGTTCCGTTTGGTAGCACTAATTACGGTTTACTCATTTTTTTTCAGTCGATAAGTTAGTTTTTTGTCAAAATTTCAACAACAAAAACAGAAATAATTTCAGAAACACCATGGATCGCTAGCTCGCTCGGAGACGCGTCTTTTGACAGGCTGCGCGTACGCCTAGCCAATGAAGAACTTCAAAAATATATTTTTTTCGTTCAGACACTTGTAAAATTTTCAACATATTTTTCTTCGCGAAAGAAAAATTGAATTTGTATGTCTTTATTTTTCATCAAAATCTACGTTGGTCTTCATTTAGAAAGATACTCACCTGCCTTACCGGTATTCTGGTGCGCGTTCCGTGAGCTCGAGTTCCGTTTGGTAGCACTAATTACGGTTTACTCATTTTTTTTCAGTCGATAAGTTAGTTTTTTGGTAAAATTTCAACAACAAAAACAGAAATAATTTCAGAAACACCATGGATCGCTAGCTCGCTCGGAGACGCGTCTTTTGACAGGCTGCGCGTACGCCTAGCCAATGAAGAACTTCAAAAATATATTTTTTTCGTTCAGACACTTGTAAAATTTTCAACATATTTTTCTTCGCGAAAGACAAATTGTATTTGTAGTCTTTATTTATCATCAAAATCTAAGTTGGTCTTCATTTAGAAAGATACTCACCTGCCTTACCGGTATTCTGGTGCGCGTTCCGTGAGCTGGAGTTCCGTTTGGTAGCAGTAATTACGATTTCACAATTTTTTTTTTTTCAGTCGATAAGTTAGTTTTTTGTCCAAATTTCAACAACAAAAACAGAAATAATTTCAGAAACACCATGGATCGCTAGCTCGCTCGGAGACGCGTCTTTTGACAGGCTGCGCGTACGCCTAGCCAATGAAGAACTTCAAAAATATATTTTTTTCGTTCAGACACTTGTAAAATTTTCAACATATTTTTCTTCGCGAAAGACAAATTGAATTTGTATGTCTTTATTTATCATCAAAATCTAAGTTGGTCTTCATTTAGAAAGATACTCACCTGCCTTACCAGTATTCTGGTGCGCGTTCCGTGAACTGGAGTTCCGTTTGGTAGCACTAATTACGGTTTACTCATTTTTTTTCAGTCGATAAGTTAGTTTTTTGTCAAAATTTCAACAACAAAAACAGAAATAATTTCAGAAACACCATGGATCGCTAGCTCGCTCGGAGACGCGTCTTTTGACAGGCTGCGCGTACGCCTAGCCAATGAAGAACTTCAAAAATATATTTTTTTCGTTCAGACACTTGTAAAATTTTCAACATATTTTTCTTCGCGAAAGAAAAATTGAATTTGTATGTCTTTATTTTTCATCAAAATCTACGTTGGTCTTCATTTAGAAAGATACTCACCTGCCTTACCGGTATTCTGGTGCGCGTTCCGTGAGCTGGAGTTCCGTTTGGTAGCAGTAATTACGATTTCACAATTTTTTTTTTTTCAGTCGAAAAGTTAATTTTTTGTCAAAATTTCAACAACAAAAACAGAAATAATTTCAGAAACACCATGGATCGCTAGCTCGCTCGGAGACGCGTCTTTCGACAGGCTGCGCGTACGCCTAGCCAATGAAGAACTTCAAAAATATATTTTTTTCGTTCAGACACTTGTAAAATTTTCAACATATTTTTCTTCGCGAAAGACAAATTGAATTTGTATGTCTTTATTTTTCATCAAAATCTACGTTGGTCTTCATTTAGAAAGATACTCACCTGCCTTACCGGTATTCTGGTGCGCGTTCCGTGAGCTCGAGTTCCGTTTGGTAGCACTAATTACGGTTTACTCATTTTTTTTCAGTCGATAAGTTAGTTTTTTGTCAAAATTTCAACAACAAAAACAGAAATAATTTCAGAAACACCATGGATCGCTAGCTCGCTCGGAGACGCGTCTTTTGACAGGCTGCGCGTACGCCTAGCCAATGAAGAACTTCAAAAATATTTTTTTTTCGTTCAGACACTTGTAAAATTTTCAACATATTTTTCTTCGCGAAAGAAAAATTGAATTTGTATGTCTTTATTTTTCATCAAAATCTACGTTGGTCTTCATTTAGAAAGATACTCACCTGCCTTACCTGTATTCTGGTGCGCGTTCCGTGAGCTGGAGTTCCGTTTGGTAGCAGTAATTACGATTTCACAATTTTTTTTTTTTCAGTCGATAAGTTAGTTTTTTGTCCAAATTTCAACAACAAAAACAGAAATAATTTCAGAAACACCATGGATCGCTAGCTCGCTCGGAGACGCGTCTTTTGACAGGCTGCGCGTACGCCTAGCCAATGAAGAACTTCAAAAATATATTTTTTTCGTTCAGACACTTGTAAAATTTTCAACATATTTTTCTTCGCGAAAGACAAATTGAATTTGTATGTCTTTATTTATCATCAAAATCTAAGTTGGTCTTCATTTAGAAAGATACTCACCTGCCTTACCAGTATTCTGGTGCGCGTTCCGTGAACTGGAGTTCCGTTTGGTAGCACTAATTACGGTTTACTCATTTTTTTTCAGTCGATAAGTTAGTTTTTTGTCAAAATTTCAACAACAAAAACAGAAATAATTTCAGAAACACCATGGATCGCTAGCTCGCTCGGAGACGCGTCTTTTGACAGGCTGCGCGTACGCCTAGCCAATGAAGAACTTCAAAAATATATTTTTTTCGTTCAGACACTTGTAAAATTTTCAACATATTTTTCTTCGCGAAAGAAAAATTGAATTTGTATGTCTTTATTTTTCATCAAAATCTACGTTGGTCTTCATTTAGAAAGATACTCACCTGCCTTACCGGTATTCTGGTGCGCGTTCCGTGAGCTGGAGTTCCGTTTGGTAGCAGTAATTACGATTTCACAATTTTTTTTTTTTCAGTCGAAAAGTTAATTTTTTGTCAAAATTTCAACAACAAAAACAGAAATAATTTCAGAAACACCATGGATCGCTAGCTCGCTCGGAGACGCGTCTTTCGACAGGCTGCGCGTACGCCTAGCCAATGAAGAACTTCAAAAATATATTTTTTTCGTTCAGACACTTGTAAAATTTTCAACATATTTTTCTTCGCGAAAGACAAATTGAATTTGTATGTCTTTATTTTTCATCAAAATCTACGTTGGTCTTCATTTAGAAAGATACTCACCTGCCTTACCGGTATTCTGGTGCGCGTTCCGTGAGCTCGAGTTCCGTTTGGTAGCACTAATTACGGTTTACTCATTTTTTTTCAGTCGATAAGTTAGTTTTTTGTCAAAATTTCAACAACAAAAACAGAAATAATTTCAGAAACACCATGGATCGCTAGCTCGCTCGGAGACGCGTCTTTTGACAGGCTGCGCGTACGCCTAGCCAATGAAGAACTTCAAAAATATTTTTTTTTCGTTCAGACACTTGTAAAATTTTCAACATATTTTTCTTCGCGAAAGAAAAATTGAATTTGTATGTCTTTATTTTTCATCAAAATCTACGTTGGTCTTCATTTAGAAAGATACTCACCTGCCTTACCTGTATTCTGGTGCGCGTTCCGTGAGCTGGAGTTCCGTTTGGTAGCAGTAATTACGATTTCACAATTTTTTTTTTTTCAGTCGATAAGTTAGTTTTTTGTCCAAATTTCAACAACAAAAACAGAAATAATTTCAGAAACACCATGGATCGCTAGCTCGCTCGGAGACGCGTCTTTTGACAGGCTGCGCGTACGCCTAGCCAATGAAGAACTTCAAAAATATATTTTTTTCGTTCAGACACTTGTAAAATTTTCAACATATTTTTCTTCGCGAAAGACAAATTGAATTTGTATGTCTTTATTTATCATCAAAATCTAAGTTGGTCTTCATTTAGAAAGATACTCACCTGCCTTACCAGTATTCTGGTGCGCGTTCCGTGAACTGGAGTTCCGTTTGGTAGCACTAATTACGGTTTACTCATTTTTTTTCAGTCGATAAGTTAGTTTTTTGTCAAAATTTCAACAACAAAAACAGAAATAATTTCAGAAACACCATGGATCGCTAGCTCGCTCGGAGACGCGTCTTTTGACAGGCTGCGCGTACGCCTAGCCAATGAAGAACTTCAAAAATATATTTTTTTCGTTCAGACACTTGTAAAATTTTCAACATATTTTTCTTCGCGAAAGAAAAATTGAATTTGTATGTCTTTATTTTTCATCAAAATCTACGTTGGTCTTCATTTAGAAAGATACTCACCTGCCTTACCGGTATTCTGGTGCGCGTTCCGTGAGCTGGAGTTCCGTTTGGTAGCAGTAATTACGATTTCACAATTTTTTTTTTTTCAGTCGAAAAGTTAATTTTTTGTCAAAATTTCAACAACAAAAACAGAAATAATTTCAGAAACACCATGGATCGCTAGCTCGCTCGGAGACGCGTCTTTTGACAGGCTGCGCGTACGCCTAGCCAATGAAGAACTTCAAAAATATATTTTTTTCGTTCAGACACTTGTAAAATTTTCAACATATTTTTCTTCGCGAAAGACAAATTGAATTTGTATGTCTTTATTTTTCATCAAAATCTAAGTTGGTCTTCATTTAGAAAGATACTCACCTGCCTTACCAGTATTCTGGTGCGCGTTCCGTGAGCTCGAGTTCCGTTTGGTAGCACTAATTACGGTTTACTCATTATTTTTCAGTCGATAAGTTAGTTTTTTGTCAAAATTTCAACAACAAAAACAGAAATAATTTCAGAAACACCATGGATCGCTAGCTCGCTCGGAGACGCGTCTTTTGACAGGCTGCGCGTACGCCTAGCCAATGAAGAACTTCAAAAATATATTTTTTTCGTTCAGACACTTGTAAAATTTTCAACATATTTTTCTTCGCGAAAGACAAATTGAATTTGTATGTCTTTATTTTTCATCAAAATCTACGTTGGTCTTCATTTAGAAAGATACTCACCTGCCTTACCGGTATTCTGGTGCGCGTTCCGTGAACTGGAGTTCCGTTTGGTAGCACTAATTACGGTTTACTCATTTTTTTTCAGTCGATAAGTTAGTTTTTTGTCAAAATTTCAACAACAAAAACAGAAATAATTTCAGAAACACCATGGATCGCTAGCTCGCTCGGAGACGCGTCTTTTGACAGGCTGCGCGTACGCCTAGCCAATGAAGAACTTCAAAAATATATTTTTTTCGTTCAGACACTTGTAAAATTTTCAACATATTTTTCTTCGCGAAAGAAAAATTGAATTTGTATGTCTTTATTTTTCATCAAAATCTACGTTGGTCTTCATTTAGAAAGATACTCACCTGCCTTACCGGTATTCTGGTGCGCGTTCCGTGAGCTGGAGTTCCGTTTGGTAGCAGTAATTACGATTTCACAATTATTTTTTTTTCAGTCGAAAAGTTAATTTTTTGTCAAAATTTCAACAACAAAAACAGAAATAATTTCAGAAACACCATGGATCGCTAGCTCGCTCGGAGACGCGTCTTTTGACAGGCTGCGCGTACGCCTAGCCAATGAAGAACTTCAAAAATATATTTTTTTCGTTCAGACACTTGTAAAATTTTCAACATATTTTTCTTCGCGAAAGACAAATTGAATTTGTATGTCTTTATTTTTCATCAAAATCTAAGTTGGTCTTCATTTAGAAAGATACTCACCTGCCTTACCAGTATTCTGGTGCGCGTTCCGTGAGCTCGAGTTCCGTTTGGTAGCACTAATTACGGTTTACTCATTTTTTTTCAGTCGATAAGTTAGTTTTTTGTCAAAATTTCAACAACAAAAACAGAAATAATTTCAGAAACACCATGGATCGCTAGCTCGCTCGGAGACGCGTCTTTTGACAGGCTGCGCGTACGCCTAGCCAATGAAGAACTTCAAAAATATATTTTTTTCGTTCAGACACTTGTAAAATTTTCAACATATTTTTCTTCGCGAAAGACAAATTGAATTTGTATGTCTTTATTTTTCATCAAAATCTACGTTGGTCTTCATTTAGAAAGATACTCACCTGCCTTACCGGTATTCTGGTGCGCGTTCCGTGAGCTCGAGTTCCGTTTGGTAGCACTAATTACGGTTTACTCATTTTTTTTCAGTCGATAAGTTAGTTTTTTGTCAAAATTTCAACAACAAAAACAGAAATAATTTCAGAAACACCATGGATCGCTAGCTCGCTCGGAGACGCGTCTTTTGACAGGCTGCGCGTACGCCTAGCCAATGAAGAACTTCAAAAATATATTTTTTTCGTTCAGACACTTGTAAAATTTTCAACATATTTTTCTTCGCGAAAGACAAATTGAATTTGTAGTCTTTATTTATCATCAAAATCTAAGTTGGTCTTCATTTAGAAAGATACTCACCTGCCTTACCGGTATTCTGGTGCGCGTTCCGTGAGCTGGAGTTCCGTTTGGTAGCAGTAATTACGATTTCACAATTATTTTTTTTTCAGTCGATAAGTTAGTTTTTTGTCCAAATTTCAACAACAAAAACAGAAATAATTTCAGAAACACCATGGATCGCTAGCTCGCTCGGAGACGCGTCTTTTGACAGGCTGCGCGTACGCCTAGCCAATGAAGAACTTCAAAAATATATTTTTTTCGTTCAGACACTTGTAAAATTTTCAACATATTTTTCTTCGCGAAAGAAAAATTGAATTTGTATGTCTTTATTTTTCATCAAAATCTACGTTGGTCTTCATTTAGAAAGATACTCATCTGCCTTACCAGTATTCTGGTGCGCGTTCCGTGAGCTCGAGTTCCGTTTGGAAGCAGTAATTACGATTTCACAAATTTTTTTTTTCAGTCGAAAAGTTAGTTTTTTGTCAAAATTTCAACAACAAAAACAGAAATAATTTCAGAAACACCATGGATCGCTAGCTCGCTCGGAGACGCGTCTTTTGACAGGCTGCGCGTACGCCTAGCCAATGAAGAACTTCAAAAATATATTTTTTTCGTTCAGACACTTGTAAAATTTTCAACATATTTTTCTTCGCGAAAGAAAAATTGAATTTGTATGTCTTTATTTTTCATCAAAATCTACGTTGGTCTTCATTTAGAAAGATACTCACCTGCCTTACCGGTATTCTGGTGCGCGTTCCGTGAGCTGGAGTTCCGTTTGGTAGCAGTAATTACGATTTCACAATTTTTTTTTTTTCAGTCGAAAAGTTAATTTTTTGTCAAAATTTCAACAACAAAAACAGAAATAATTTCAGAAACACCATGGATCGCTAGCTCGCTCGGAGACGCGTCTTTTGACAGGCTGCGCGTACGCCTAGCCAATGAAGAACTTCAAAAATATTTTTTTTTCGTTCAGACACTTGTAAAATTTTCAACATATTTTTCTTCGCGAAAGACAAATTGAATTTGTATGTCTTTATTTTTCATCAAAATCTAAGTTGGTCTTCATTTAGAAAGATACTCACCTGCCTTACCAGTATTCTGGTGCGCGTTCCGTGAGCTCGAGTTCCGTTTGGTAGCACTAATTACGGTTTACTCATTTTTTTTCAGTCGATAAGTTAGTTTTTTGTCAAAATTTCAACAACAAAAACAGAAATAATTTCAGAAACACCATGGATCGCTAGCTCGCTCGGAGACGCGTCTTTTGACAGGCTGCGCGTACGCCTAGCCAATGAAGAACTTCAAAAATATATTTTTTTCGTTCAGACACTTGTAAAATTTTCAACATATTTTTCTTCGCGAAAGACAAATTGAATTTGTATGTCTTTATTTTTCATCAAAATCTACGTTGGTCTTCATTTAGAAAGATACTCACCTGCCTTACCGGTATTCTGGTGCGCGTTCCGTGAGCTCGAGTTCCGTTTGGTAGCACTAATTACGGTTTACTCATTTTTTTTCAGTCGATAAGTTAGTTTTTTGTCAAAATTTCAACAACAAAAACAGAAATAATTTCAGAAATACCATGGATCGCTAGCTCGCTCGGAGACGCGTCTTTTGACAGGCTGCGCGTACGCCTAGCCAATGAAGAACTTCAAAAATATATTTTTTTCGTTCAGACACTTGTAAAATTTTCAACATATTTTTCTTCGCGAAAGACAAATTGAATTTGTAGTCTTTATTTATCATCAAAATCTAAGTTGGTCTTCATTTAGAAAGATACTCACCTGCCTTACCGGTATTCTGGTGCGCGTTCCGTGAGCTGGAGTTCCGTTTGGTAGCAGTAATTACGATTTCACAATTATTTTTTTTTCAGTCGATAAGTTAGTTTTTTGTCCAAATTTCAACAACAAAAACAGAAATAATTTCAGAAACACCATGGATCGCTAGCTCGCTCGGAGACGCGTCTTTTGACAGGCTGCGCGTACGCCTAGCCAATGAAGAACTTCAAAAATATATTTTTTTCGTTCAGACACTTGTAAAATTTTCAACATATTTTTCTTCGCGAAAGAAAAATTGAATTTGTATGTCTTTATTTTTCATCAAAATCTACGTTGGTCTTCATTTAGAAAGATACTCATCTGCCTTACCAGTATTCTGGTGCGCGTTCCGTGAGCTCGAGTTCCGTTTGGAAGCAGTAATTACGATTTCACAAATTTTTTTTTTCAGTCGAAAAGTTAGTTTTTTGTCCAAATTTCAACAACAAAAACAGAAATAATTTCAGAAACACCATGGATCGCTAGCTCGCTCGGAGACGCGTCTTTTGACAGGCTGCGCGTACGCCTAGCCAATGAAGAACTTCAAAAATATATTTTTTTCGTTCAGACACTTGTAAAATTTTCAACATATTTTTCTTCGCGAAAGACAAATTCAATTTGTATGTCTTTATTTTTCATCAAAATCTACGTTGGTCTTCATTTAGAAAGATACTCACCTGCCTTACCGGTATTCTGGTGCGCGTTCCGTGAGCTCGAGTTCCGTTTGGTAGCACTAATTACGGTTTACTCATTTTTTTTCAGTCGATAAGTTAGTTTTTTGTCAAAATTTCAACAACAAAAACAGAAATAATTTCAGAAACACCATGGATCGCTAGCTCGCTCGGAGACGCGTCTTTTGACAGGCTGCGCGTACGCCTAGCCAATGAAGAACTTCAAAAATATATTTTTTTCGTTCAGACACTTGTAAAATTTTCAACATATTTTTCTTCGCGAAAGACAAATTGAATTTGTATGTCTTTATTTATCATCAAAATCTAAGTTGGTCTTCATTTAGAAAGATACTCACCTGCCTTACCGGTATTCTGGTGCGCGTTCCGTGAGCTGGAGTTCCGTTTGGTAGCAGTAATTACGATTTCACAATTTTTTTTTTTTCAGTCGATAAGTTAGTTTTTTGTCCAAATTTCAACAACAAAAACAGAAATAATTTCAGAAACACCATGGATCGCTAGCTCGCTCGGAGACGCGTCTTTTGACAGGCTGCGCGTACGCCTAGCCAATGAAGAACTTCAAAAATATATTTTTTTCGTTCAGACACTTGTAAAATTTTCAACATATTTTTCTTCGCGAAAGAAAAATTGAATTTGTATGTCTTTATTTTTCATCAAAATCTACGTTGGTCTTCATTTAGAAAGATACTCATCTGCCTTACCAGTATTCTGGTGCGCGTTCCGTGAGCTCGAGTTCCGTTTGGAAGCAGTAATTACGATTTCACAAATTTTTTTTTTCAGTCGAAAAGTTAGTTTTTTGTCCAAATTTCAACAACAAAAACAGAAATAATTTCAGAAACACCATGGATCGCTAGCTCGCTCGGAGACGCGTCTTTTGACAGGCTGCGCGTACGCCTAGCCAATGAAGAACTTCAAAAATATATTTTTTTCGTTCAGACACTTGTAAAATTTTCAACATATTTTTCTTCGCGAAAGACAAATTGAATTTGTATGTCTTTATTTATCATCAAAATCTAAGTTGGTCTTCATTTAGAAAGATACTCACCTGCCTTACCAGTATTCTGGTGCGCGTTCCGTGAGCTCGAGTTCCGTTTGGTAGCACTAATTACGGTTTACTCATTTTTTTTCAGTCGATACGTTAGTTTTTTGTCAAAATTTCAACAACAAAAACAGAAATAATTTCAGAAACACCATGGATCGCTAGCTCGCTCGGAGACGCGTCTTTTGACAGGCTGCGCGTACGCCTAGCCAATGAAGAACTTCAAAAATATATTTTTTTCGTTCAGACACTTGTAAAATTTTCAACATATTTTTCTTCGCGAAAGACAAATTGAATTTGTATGTCTTTATTTATCATCAAAATCTAAGTTGGTCTTCATTTAGAAAGATACTCACCTGCCTTACCAGTATTCTGGTGCGCGTTCCGTGAGCTCGAGTTCCGTTTGGTAGCACTAATTACGGTTTACTCATTTTTTTTCAGTCGATACGTTAGTTTTTTGTCAAAATTTCAACAACAAAAACAGAAATAATTTCAGAAACACCATGGATCGCTAGCTCGCTCGGAGACGCGTCTTTTGACAGGCTGCGCGTACGCCTAGCCAATGAAGAACTTCAAAAATATATTTTTTTCGTTCAGACACTTGTAAAATTTTCAACATATTTTTCTTCGCGAAAGAAAAATTGAATTTGTATGTCTTTATTTTTCATCAAAATCTACGTTGGTCTTCATTTAGAAAGATACTCATCTGCCTTACCAGTATTCTGGTGCGCGTTCCGTGAGCTCGAGTTCCGTTTGGAAGCAGTAATTACGATTTCACAATTTTTTTTTTTCAGTCGAAAAGTTAGTTTTTTGTCCAAATTTCAACAACAAAAACAGAAATAATTTCAGAAACACCATGGATCGCTAGCTCGCTCGGAGACGCGTCTTTTGACAGGCTGCGCGTACGCCTAGCCAATGAAGAACTTCAAAAATATATTTTTTTCGTTCAGACACTTGTAAAATTTTCAACATATTTTTCTTCGCGAAAGACAAATTCAATTTGTATGTCTTTATTTTTCATCAAAATCTACGTTGGTCTTCATTTAGAAAGATACTCACCTGCCTTACCGGTATTCTGGTGCGCGTTCCGTGAGCTCGAGTTCCGTTTGGTAGCACTAATTACGGTTTACTCATTTTTTTTCAGTCGATAAGTTAGTTTTTTGTCAAAATTTCAACAACAAAAACAGAAATAATTTCAGAAACACCATGGATCGCTAGCTCGCTCGGAGACGCGTCTTTTGACAGGCTGCGCGTACGCCTAGCCAATGAAGAACTTCAAAAATATATTTTTTTCGTTCAGACACTTGTAAAATTTTCAACATATTTTTCTTCGCGAAAGACAAATTGAATTTGTATGTCTTTATTTATCATCAAAATCTAAGTTGGTCTTCATTTAGAAAGATACTCACCTGCCTTACCGGTATTCTGGTGCGCGTTCCGTGAGCTGGAGTTCCGTTTGGAAGCAGTAATTACGATTTCACTTTTTTTTTTTTTTCAGTCGATAAGTTAGTTTTTTGTCCAAATTTCAACAACAAAAACAGAAATAATTTCAGAAACACCATGGATCGCTAGCTCGCTCGGAGACGCGTCTTTTGACAGGCTGCGCGTACGCCTAGCCAATGAAGAACTTCAAAAATATATTTTTTTCGTTCAGACACTTGTAAAATTTTCAACATATTTTTCTTCGCGAAAGAAAAATTGAATTTGTATGTCTTTATTTTTCATCAAAATCTACGTTGGTCTTCATTTAGAAAGATACTCACCTGCCTTACCGGTATTCTGGTGCGCGTTCCGTGAGCTGGAGTTCCGTTTGGTAGCAGTAATTACGATTTCACAATTTTTTTTTTTTCAGTCGAAAAGTTAATTTTTTGTCAAAATTTCAACAACAAAAACAGAAATAATTTCAGAAACACCATGGATCGCTAGCTCGCTCGGAGACGCGTCTTTTGACAGGCTGCGCGTACGCCTAGCCAATGAAGAACTTCAAAAATATATTTTTTTCGTTCAGACACTTGTAAAATTTTCAACATATTTTTCTTCGCGAAAGACAAATTGAATTTGTATGTCTTTATTTTTCATCAAAATCTAAGTTGGTCTTCATTTAGAAAGATACTCACCTGCCTTACCAGTATTCTGGTGCGCGTTCCGTGAGCTCGAGTTCCGTTTGGTAGCACTAATTACGGTTTACTCATTTTTTTTCAGTCGATAAGTTAGTTTTTTGTCAAAATTTCAACAACAAAAACAGAAATAATTTCAGAAACACCATGGATCGCTAGCTCGCTCGGAGACGCGTCTTTTGACAGGCTGCGCGTACGCCTAGCCAATGAAGAACTTCAAAAATATATTTTTTTCGTTCAGACACTTGTAAAATTTTCAACATATTTTTCTTCGCGAAAGACAAATTGAATTTGTATGTCTTTATTTTTCATCAAAATCTACGTTGGTCTTCATTTAGAAAGATACTCACCTGCCTTACCGGTATTCTGGTGCGCGTTCCGTGAGCTCGAGTTCCGTTTGGTAGCACTAATTACGGTTTACTCATTTTTTTTCAGTCGATAAGTTAGTTTTTTGTCAAAATTTCAACAACAAAAACAGAAATAATTTCAGAAACACCATGGATCGCTAGCTCGCTCGGAGACGCGTCTTTTGACAGGCTGCGCGTACGCCTAGCCAATGAAGAACTTCAAAAATATATTTTTTTCGTTCAGACACTTGTAAAATTTTCAACATATTTTTCTTCGCGAAAGACAAATTGAATTTGTAGTCTTTATTTATCATCAAAATCTAAGTTGGTCTTCATTTAGAAAGATACTCACCTGCCTTACCGGTATTCTGGTGCGCGTTCCGTGAGCTGGAGTTCCGTTTGGTAGCAGTAATTACGATTTCACAATTATTTTTTTTTCAGTCGATAAGTTAGTTTTTTGTCCAAATTTCAACAACAAAAACAGAAATAATTTCAGAAACACCATGGATCGCTAGCTCGCTCGGAGACGCGTCTTTTGACAGGCTGCGCGTACGCCTAGCCAATGAAGAACTTCAAAAATATATTTTTTTCGTTCAGACACTTGTAAAATTTTCAACATATTTTTCTTCGCGAAAGAAAAATTGAATTTGTATGTCTTTATTTTTCATCAAAATCTACGTTGGTCTTCATTTAGAAAGATACTCATCTGCCTTACCAGTATTCTGGTGCGCGTTCCGTGAGCTCGAGTTCCGTTTGGAAGCAGTAATTACGATTTCACAAATTTTTTTTTTCAGTCGAAAAGTTAGTTTTTTGTCCAAATTTCAACAACAAAAACAGAAATAATTTCAGAAACACCATGGATCGCTAGCTCGCTCGGAGACGCGTCTTTTGACAGGCTGCGCGTACGCCTAGCCAATGAAGAACTTCAAAAATATATTTTTTTCGTTCAGACACTTGTAAAATTTTCAACATATTTTTCTTCGCGAAAGACAAATTCAATTTGTATGTCTTTATTTTTCATCAAAATCTACGTTGGTCTTCATTTAGAAAGATACTCACCTGCCTTACCGGTATTCTGGTGCGCGTTCCGTGAGCTCGAGTTCCGTTTGGTAGCACTAATTACGGTTTACTCATTTTTTTTCAGTCGATAAGTTAGTTTTTTGTCAAAATTTCAACAACAAAAACAGAAATAATTTCAGAAACACCATGGATCGCTAGCTCGCTCGGAGACGCGTCTTTTGACAGGCTGCGCGTACGCCTAGCCAATGAAGAACTTCAAAAATATATTTTTTTCGTTCAGACACTTGTAAAATTTTCAACATATTTTTCTTCGCGAAAGACAAATTGAATTTGTATGTCTTTATTTATCATCAAAATCTAAGTTGGTCTTCATTTAGAAAGATACTCACCTGCCTTACCGGTATTCTGGTGCGCGTTCCGTGAGCTGGAGTTCCGTTTGGTAGCAGTAATTACGATTTCACAATTTTTTTTTTTTCAGTCGATAAGTTAGTTTTTTGTCCAAATTTCAACAACAAAAACAGAAATAATTTCAGAAACACCATGGATCGCTAGCTCGCTCGGAGACGCGTCTTTTGACAGGCTGCGCGTACGCCTAGCCAATGAAGAACTTCAAAAATATATTTTTTTCGTTCAGACACTTGTAAAATTTTCAACATATTTTTCTTCGCGAAAGAAAAATTGAATTTGTATGTCTTTATTTTTCATCAAAATCTACGTTGGTCTTCATTTAGAAAGATACTCATCTGCCTTACCAGTATTCTGGTGCGCGTTCCGTGAGCTCGAGTTCCGTTTGGAAGCAGTAATTACGATTTCACAAATTTTTTTTTTCAGTCGAAAAGTTAGTTTTTTGTCCAAATTTCAACAACAAAAACAGAAATAATTTCAGAAACACCATGGATCGCTAGCTCGCTCGGAGACGCGTCTTTTGACAGGCTGCGCGTACGCCTAGCCAATGAAGAACTTCAAAAATATATTTTTTTCGTTCAGACACTTGTAAAATTTTCAACATATTTTTCTTCGCGAAAGACAAATTGAATTTGTATGTCTTTATTTATCATCAAAATCTAAGTTGGTCTTCATTTAGAAAGATACTCACCTGCCTTACCAGTATTCTGGTGCGCGTTCCGTGAGCTCGAGTTCCGTTTGGTAGCACTAATTACGGTTTACTCATTTTTTTTCAGTCGATACGTTAGTTTTTTGTCAAAATTTCAACAACAAAAACAGAAATAATTTCAGAAACACCATGGATCGCTAGCTCGCTCGGAGACGCGTCTTTTGACAGGCTGCGCGTACGCCTAGCCAATGAAGAACTTCAAAAATATATTTTTTTCGTTCAGACACTTGTAAAATTTTCAACATATTTTTCTTCGCGAAAGACAAATTGAATTTGTATGTCTTTATTTATCATCAAAATCTAAGTTGGTCTTCATTTAGAAAGATACTCACCTGCCTTACCAGTATTCTGGTGCGCGTTCCGTGAGCTCGAGTTCCGTTTGGTAGCACTAATTACGGTTTACTCATTTTTTTTCAGTCGATACGTTAGTTTTTTGTCAAAATTTCAACAACAAAAACAGAAATAATTTCAGAAACACCATGGATCGCTAGCTCGCTCGGAGACGCGTCTTTTGACAGGCTGCGCGTACGCCTAGCCAATGAAGAACTTCAAAAATATATTTTTTTCGTTCAGACACTTGTAAAATTTTCAACATATTTTTCTTCGCGAAAGAAAAATTGAATTTGTATGTCTTTATTTTTCATCAAAATCTACGTTGGTCTTCATTTAGAAAGATACTCATCTGCCTTACCAGTATTCTGGTGCGCGTTCCGTGAGCTCGAGTTCCGTTTGGAAGCAGTAATTACGATTTCACAAATTTTTTTTTTCAGTCGAAAAGTTAGTTTTTTGTCCAAATTTCAACAACAAAAACAGAAATAATTTCAGAAACACCATGGATCGCTAGCTCGCTCGGAGACGCGTCTTTTGACAGGCTGCGCGTACGCCTAGCCAATGAAGAACTTCAAAAATATATTTTTTTCGTTCAGACACTTGTAAAATTTTCAACATATTTTTCTTCGCGAAAGACAAATTCAATTTGTATGTCTTTATTTTTCATCAAAATCTACGTTGGTCTTCATTTAGAAAGATACTCACCTGCCTTACCGGTATTCTGGTGCGCGTTCCGTGAGCTCGAGTTCCGTTTGGTAGCACTAATTACGGTTTACTCATTTTTTTTCAGTCAATAAGTTAGTTTTTTGTCAAAATTTCAACAACAAAAACAGAAATAATTTCAGAAACACCATGGATCGCTAGCTCGCTCGGAGACGCGTCTTTTGACAGGCTGCGCGTACGCCTAGCCAATGAAGAACTTCAAAAATATATTTTTTTCGTTCAGACACTTGTAAAATTTTCAACATATTTTTCTTCGCGAAAGACAAATTGAATTTGTATGTCTTTATTTATCATCAAAATCTAAGTTGGTCTTCATTTAGAAAGATACTCACCTGCCTTACCGGTATTCTGGTGCGCGTTCCGTGAGCTGGAGTTCCGTTTGGAAGCAGTAATTACGATTTCACAATTTTTTTTTTTTCAGTCGATAAGTTAGTTTTTTGTCCAAATTTCAACAACAAAAACAGAAATAATTTCAGAAACACCATGGATCGCTAGCTCGCTCGGAGACGCGTCTTTTGACAGGCTGCGCGTACGCCTAGCCAATGAAGAACTTCAAAAATATATTTTTTTCGTTCAGACACTTGTAAAATTTTCAACATATTTTTCTTCGCGAAAGACAAATTGAATTTGTATGTCTTTATTTATCATCAAAATCTAAGTTGGTCTTCATTTAGAAAGATACTCACCTGCCTTACCAGTATTCTGGTGCGCGTTCCGTGAGCTCGAGTTCCGTTTGGTAGCACTAATTACGGTTTACTCATTTTTTTTCAGTCGATACGTTAGTTTTTTGTCAAAATTTCAACAACAAAAACAGAAATAATTTCAGAAACACCATGGATCGCTAGCTCGCTCGGAGACGCGTCTTTTGACAGGCTGCGCGTACGCCTAGCCAATGAAGAACTTCAAAAATATATTTTTTTCGTTCAGACACTTGTAAAATTTTCAACATATTTTTCTTCGCGAAAGACAAATTGAATTTGTATGTCTTTATTTATCATCAAAATCTAAGTTGGTCTTCATTTAGAAAGATACTCACCTGCCTTACCAGTATTCTGGTGCGCGTTCCGTGAGCTCGAGTTCCGTTTGGTAGCACTAATTACGGTTTACTCATTTTTTTTCAGTCGATAAGTTAGTTTTTTGTCAAAATTTCAACAACAAAAACAGAAATAATTTCAGAAACACCATGGATCGCTAGCTCGCTCGGAGACGCGTCTTTTGACAGGCTGCGCGTACGCCTAGCCAATGAAGAACTTCAAAAATATATTTTTTTCGTTCAGACACTTGTAAAATTTTCAACATATTTTTCTTCGCGAAAGAAAAATTGAATTTGTATGTCTTTATTTTTCATCAAAATCTACGTTGGTCTTCATTTAGAAAGATACTCATCTGCCTTACCAGTATTCTGGTGCGCGTTCCGTGAGCTCGAGTTCCGTTTGGAAGCAGTAATTACGATTTCACAAATTTTTTTTTTCAGTCGAAAAGTTAGTTTTTTGTCCAAATTTCAACAACAAAAACAGAAATAATTTCAGAAACACCATGGATCGCTAGCTCGCTCGGAGACGCGTCTTTTGACAGGCTGCGCGTACGCCTAGCCAATGAAGAACTTCAAAAATATATTTTTTTCGTTCAGACACTTGTAAAATTTTCAACATATTTTTCTTCGCGAAAGACAAATTGAATTTGTATGTCTTTATTTATCATCAAAATCTAAGTTGGTCTTCATTTAGAAAGATACTCACCTGCCTTACCAGTATTCTGGTGCGCGTTCCGTGAGCTCGAGTTCCGTTTGGTAGCACTAATTACGGTTTACTCATTTTTTTTCAGTCGATAAGTTAGTTTTTTGTCAAAATTTCAACAACAAAAACAGAAATAATTTCAGAAACACCATGGATCGCTAGCTCGCTCGGAGACGCGTCTTTTGACAGGCTGCGCGTACGCCTAGCCAATGAAGAACTTCAAAAATATATTTTTTTCGTTCAGACACTTGTAAAATTTTCAACATATTTTTCTTCGCGAAAGAAAAATTGAATTTGTATGTCTTTATTTTTCATCAAAATCTACGTTGGTCTTCATTTAGAAAGATACTCATCTGCCTTACCAGTATTCTGGTGCGCGTTCCGTGAGCTCGAGTTCCGTTTGGAAGCAGTAATTACGATTTCACAAATTTTTTTTTTCAGTCGAAAAGTTAGTTTTTTGTCCAAATTTCAACAACAAAAACAGAAATAATTTCAGAAACACCATGGATCGCTAGCTCGCTCGGAGACGCGTCTTTTGACAGGCTGCGCGTACGCCTAGCCAATGAAGAACTTCAAAAATATATTTTTTTCGTTCAGACACTTGTAAAATTTTCAACATATTTTTCTTCGCGAAAGACAAATTCAATTTGTATGTCTTTATTTTTCATCAAAATCTACGTTGGTCTTCATTTAGAAAGATACTCACCTGCCTTACCGGTATTCTGGTGCGCGTTCCGTGAGCTCGAGTTCCGTTTGGTAGCACTAATTACGGTTTACTCATTTTTTTTCAGTCGATAAGTTAGTTTTTTGTCAAAATTTCAACAACAAAAACAGAAATAATTTCAGAAACACCATGGATCGCTAGCTCGCTCGGAGACGCGTCTTTTGACAGGCTGCGCGTACGCCTAGCCAATGAAGAACTTCAAAAATATATTTTTTTCGTTCAGACACTTGTAAAATTTTCAACATATTTTTCTTCGCGAAAGACAAATTGAATTTGTATGTCTTTATTTATCATCAAAATCTAAGTTGGTCTTCATTTAGAAAGATACTCACCTGCCTTACCGGTATTCTGGTGCGCGTTCCGTGAGCTGGAGTTCCGTTTGGAAGCAGTAATTACGATTTCACAATTTTTTTTTTTTCAGTCGATAAGTTAGTTTTTTGTCCAAATTTCAACAACAAAAACAGAAATAATTTCAGAAACACCATGGATCGCTAGCTCGCTCGGAGACGCGTCTTTTGACAGGCTGCGCGTACGCCTAGCCAATGAAGAACTTCAAAAATATATTTTTTTCGTTCAGACACTTGTAAAATTTTCAACATATTTTTCTTCGCGAAAGACAAATTGAATTTGTATGTCTTTATTTATCATCAAAATCTAAGTTGGTCTTCATTTAGAAAGATACTCACCTGCCTTACCAGTATTCTGGTGCGCGTTCCGTGAGCTCGAGTTCCGTTTGGTAGCACTAATTACGGTTTACTCATTTTTTTTCAGTCGATACGTTAGTTTTTTGTCAAAATTTCAACAACAAAAACAGAAATAATTTCAGAAACACCATGGATCGCTAGCTCGCTCGGAGACGCGTCTTTTGACAGGCTGCGCGTACGCCTAGCCAATGAAGAACTTCAAAAATATATTTTTTTCGTTCAGACACTTGTAAAATTTTCAACATATTTTTCTTCGCGAAAGACAAATTGAATTTGTATGTCTTTATTTATCATCAAAATCTAAGTTGGTCTTCATTTAGAAAGATACTCACCTGCCTTACCAGTATTCTGGTGCGCGTTCCGTGAGCTCGAGTTCCGTTTGGTAGCACTAATTACGGTTTACTCATTTTTTTTCAGTCGATAAGTTAGTTTTTTGTCAAAATTTCAACAACAAAAACAGAAATAATTTCAGAAACACCATGGATCGCTAGCTCGCTCGGAGACGCGTCTTTTGACAGGCTGCGCGTACGCCTAGCCAATGAAGAACTTCAAAAATATATTTTTTTCGTTCAGACACTTGTAAAATTTTCAACATATTTTTCTTCGCGAAAGAAAAATTGAATTTGTATGTCTTTATTTTTCATCAAAATCTACGTTGGTCTTCATTTAGAAAGATACTCATCTGCCTTACCAGTATTCTGGTGCGCGTTCCGTGAGCTCGAGTTCCGTTTGGAAGCAGTAATTACGATTTCACAAATTTTTTTTTTCAGTCGAAAAGTTAGTTTTTTGTCCAAATTTCAACAACAAAAACAGAAATAATTTCAGAAACACCATGGATCGCTAGCTCGCTCG
Organism: Dasypolia templi; assembly: GCA_963555695.1. Lineage (NCBI taxonomy): Eukaryota > Metazoa > Arthropoda > Insecta > Lepidoptera > Noctuidae > Dasypolia > Dasypolia templi. The sequence goes on along the minus strand of OY743137.1, from coordinate 375,847 downwards.
GAGACGCGTCTTTTGACAGGCTGCGCGTACGCCTAGCCAATGAAGAACTTCAAAAATATATTTTTTTCGTTCAGACACTTGTAAAATTTTCAACATATTTTTCTTCGCGAAAGACAAATTCAATTTGTATGTCTTTATTTTTCATCAAAATCTACGTTGGTCTTCATTTAGAAAGATACTCACCTGCCTTACCGGTATTCTGGTGCGCGTTCCGTGAGCTCGAGTTCCGTTTGGTAGCACTAATTACGGTTTACTCATTTTTTTTCAGTCGATAAGTTAGTTTTTTGTCAAAATTTCAACAACAAAAACAGAAATAATTTCAGAAACACCATGGATCGCTAGCTCGCTCGGAGACGCGTCTTTTGACAGGCTGCGCGTACGCCTAGCCAATGAAGAACTTCAAAAATATATTTTTTTCGTTCAGACACTTGTAAAATTTTCAACATATTTTTCTTCGCGAAAGACAAATTGAATTTGTATGTCTTTATTTATCATCAAAATCTAAGTTGGTCTTCATTTAGAAAGATACTCACCTGCCTTACCGGTATTCTGGTGCGCGTTCCGTGAGCTGGAGTTCCGTTTGGTAGCAGTAATTACGATTTCACAATTTTTTTTTTTTCAGTCGATAAGTTAGTTTTTTGTCCAAATTTCAACAACAAAAACAGAAATAATTTCAGAAACACCATGGATCGCTAGCTCGCTCGGAGACGCGTCTTTTGACAGGCTGCGCGTACGCCTAGCCAATGAAGAACTTCAAAAATATATTTTTTTCGTTCAGACACTTGTAAAATTTTCAACATATTTTTCTTCGCGAAAGACAAATTGAATTTGTATGTCTTTATTTATCATCAAAATCTAAGTTGGTCTTCATTTAGAAAGATACTCACCTGCCTTACCAGTATTCTGGTGCGCGTTCCGTGAGCTCGAGTTCCGTTTGGTAGCACTAATTACGGTTTACTCATTTTTTTTCAGTCGATACGTTAGTTTTTTGTCAAAATTTCAACAACAAAAACAGAAATAATTTCAGAAACACCATGGATCGCTAGCTCGCTCGGAGACGCGTCTTTTGACAGGCTGCGCGTACGCCTAGCCAATGAAGAACTTCAAAAATATATTTTTTTCGTTCAGACACTTGTAAAATTTTCAACATATTTTTCTTCGCGAAAGACAAATTGAATTTGTATGTCTTTATTTATCATCAAAATCTAAGTTGGTCTTCATTTAGAAAGATACTCACCTGCCTTACCAGTATTCTGGTGCGCGTTCCGTGAACTGGAGTTCCGTTTGGTAGCACTAATTACGGTTTACTCATTTTTTTTCAGTCGATAAGTTAGTTTTTTGTCAAAATTTCAACAACAAAAACAGAAATAATTTCAGAAACACCATGGATCGCTAGCTCGCTCGGAGACGCGTCTTTTGACAGGCTGCGCGTACGCCTAGCCAATGAAGAACTTCAAAAATATATTTTTTTCGTTCAGACACTTGTAAAATTTTCAACATATTTTTCTTCGCGAAAGAAAAATTGAATTTGTATGTCTTTATTTTTCATCAAAATCTACGTTGGTCTTCATTTAGAAAGATACTCACCTGCCTTACCGGTATTCTGGTGCGCGTTCCGTGAGCTGGAGTTCCGTTTGGTAGCAGTAATTACGATTTCACAATTTTTTTTTTTTCAGTCGAAAAGTTAATTTTTTGTCAAAATTTCAACAACAAAAACAGAAATAATTTCAGAAACACCATGGATCGCTAGCTCGCTCGGAGACGCGTCTTTTGACAGGCTGCGCGTACGCCTAGCCAATGAAGAACTTCAAAAATATATTTTTTTCGTTCAGACACTTGTAAAATTTTCAACATATTTTTCTTCGCGAAAGACAAATTGAATTTGTATGTCTTTATTTTTCATCAAAATCTAAGTTGGTCTTCATTTAGAAAGATACTCACCTGCCTTACCAGTATTCTGGTGCGCGTTCCGTGAGCTCGAGTTCCGTTTGGTAGCACTAATTACGGTTTACTCATTTTTTTTCAGTCGATAAGTTAGTTTTTTGTCAAAATTTCAACAACAAAAACAGAAATAATTTCAGAAACACCATGGATCGCTAGCTCGCTCGGAGACGCGTCTTTTGACAGGCTGCGCGTACGCCTAGCCAATGAAGAACTTCAAAAATATATTTTTTTCGTTCAGACACTTGTAAAATTTTCAACATATTTTTCTTCGCGAAAGACAAATTGAATTTGTATGTCTTTATTTTTCATCAAAATCTACGTTGGTCTTCATTTAGAAAGATACTCACTTGCCTTACCGGTATTCTGGTGCGCGTTCCGTGAGCTCGAGTTCCGTTTGGTAGCACTAATTACGGTTTACTCATTTTTTTTCAGTCGATAAGTTAGTTTTTTGTCAAAATTTCAACAACAAAAACAGAAATAATTTCAGAAACACCATGGATCGCTAGCTCGCTCGGAGACGCGTCTTTTGACAGGCTGCGCGTACGCCTAGCCAATGAAGAACTTCAAAAATATATTTTTTTCGTTCAGACACTTGTAAAATTTTCAACATATTTTTCTTCGCGAAAGACAAATTGAATTTGTAGTCTTTATTTATCATCAAAATCTAAGTTGGTCTTCATTTAGAAAGATACTCACCTGCCTTACCGGTATTCTGGTGCGCGTTCCGTGAGCTGGAGTTCCGTTTGGTAGCAGTAATTACGATTTCACAATTTTTTTTTTTTCAGTCGATAAGTTAGTTTTTTGTCCAAATTTCAACAACAAAAACAGAAATAATTTCAGAAACACCATGGATCGCTAGCTCGCTCGGAGACGCGTCTTTTGACAGGCTGCGCGTACGCCTAGCCAATGAAGAACTTCAAAAATATATTTTTTTCGTTCAGACACTTGTAAAATTTTCAACATATTTTTCTTCGCGAAAGACAAATTGAATTTGTATGTCTTTATTTTTCATCAAAATCTAAGTTGGTCTTCATTTAGAAAGATACTCACCTGCCTTACCAGTATTCTGGTGCGCGTTCCGTGAACTGGAGTTCCGTTTGGTAGCACTAATTACGGTTTACTCATTTTTTTTCAGTCGATAAGTTAGTTTTTTGTCAAAATTTCAACAACAAAAACAGAAATAATTTCAGAAACACCATGGATCGCTAGCTCGCTCGGAGACGCGTCTTTTGACAGGCTGCGCGTACGCCTAGCCAATGAAGAACTTCAAAAATATATTTTTTTCGTTCAGACACTTGTAAAATTTTCAACATATTTTTCTTCGCGAAAGAAAAATTGAATTTGTATGTCTTTATTTTTCATCAAAATCTACGTTGGTCTTCATTTAGAAAGATACTCACCTGCCTTACCGGTATTCTGGTGCGCGTTCCGTGAGCTGGAGTTCCGTTTGGTAGCAGTAATTACGATTTCACAATTTTTTTTTTTTCAGTCGAAAAGTTAATTTTTTGTCAAAATTTCAACAACAAAAACAGAAATAATTTCAGAAACACCATGGATCGCTAGCTCGCTCGGAGACGCGTCTTTTGACAGGCTGCGCGTACGCCTAGCCAATGAAGAACTTCAAAAATATATTTTTTTCGTTCAGACACTTGTAAAATTTTCAACATATTTTTCTTCGCGAAAGACAAATTGAATTTGTATGTCTTTATTTTTCATCAAAATCTAAGTTGGTCTTCATTTAGAAAGATACTCACCTGCCTTACCAGTATTCTGGTGCGCGTTCCGTGAGCTCGAGTTCCGTTTGGTAGCACTAATTACGGTTTACTCATTTTTTTTCAGTCGATAAGTTAGTTTTTTGTCAAAATTTCAACAACAAAAACAGAAATAATTTCAGAAACACCATGGATCGCTAGCTCGCTCGGAGACGCGTCTTTTGACAGGCTGCGCGTACGCCTAGCCAATGAAGAACTTCAAAAATATATTTTTTTCGTTCAGACACTTGTAAAATTTTCAACATATTTTTCTTCGCGAAAGACAAATTGAATTTGTATGTCTTTATTTTTCATCAAAATCTACGTTGGTCTTCATTTAGAAAGATACTCACTTGCCTTACCGGTATTCTGGTGCGCGTTCCGTGAGCTCGAGTTCCGTTTGGTAGCACTAATTACGGTTTACTCATTTTTTTTCAGTCGATAAGTTAGTTTTTTGTCAAAATTTCAACAACAAAAACAGAAATAATTTCAGAAACACCATGGATCGCTAGCTCGCTCGGAGACGCGTCTTTTGACAGGCTGCGCGTACGCCTAGCCAATGAAGAACTTCAAAAATATATTTTTTTCGTTCAGACACTTGTAAAATTTTCAACATATTTTTCTTCGCGAAAGACAAATTGAATTTGTAGTCTTTATTTATCATCAAAATCTAAGTTGGTCTTCATTTAGAAAGATACTCACCTGCCTTACCGGTATTCTGGTGCGCGTTCCGTGAGCTGGAGTTCCGTTTGGTAGCAGTAATTACGATTTCACAAATTTTTTTTTTCAGTCGAAAAGTTAGTTTTTTGTCCAAATTTCAACAACAAAAACAGAAATAATTTCAGAAACACCATGGATCGCTAGCTCGCTCGGAGACGCGTCTTTTGACAGGCTGCGCGTACGCCTAGCCAATGAAGAACTTCAAAAATATATTTTTTTCGTTCAGACACTTGTAAAATTTTCAACATATTTTTCTTCGCGAAAGACAAATTGAATTTGTATGTCTTTATTTTTCATCAAAATCTACGTTGGTCTTCATTTAGAAAGATACTCACCTGCCTTACCGGTATTCTGGTGCGCGTTCCGTGAGCTGGAGTTCCGTTTGGTAGCAGTAATTACGATTTCACAATTTTTTTTTTTCAGTCGAAAAGTTAATTTTTTGTCAAAATTTCAACAACAAAAACAGAAATAATTTCAGAAACACCATGGATCGCTAGCTCGCTCGGAGACGCGTCTTTTGACAGGCTGCGCGTACGCCTAGCCAATGAAGAACTTCAAAAATATATTTTTTTCGTTCAGACACTTGTAAAATTTTCAACATATTTTTCTTCGCGAAAGACAAATTGAATTTGTAGTCTTTATTTATCATCAAAATCTAAGTTGGTCTTCATTTAGAAAGATACTCACCTGCCTTACCGGTATTCTGGTGCGCGTTCCGTGAGCTCGAGTTCCGTTTGGTAGCACTAATTACGGTTTACTCATTTTTTTTCAGTCGATAAGTTAGTTTTTTGTCAAAATTTCAACAACAAAAACAGAAATAATTTCAGAAACACCATGGATCGCTAGCTCGCTCGGAGACGCGTCTTTTGACAGGCTGCGCGTACGCCTAGCCAATGAAGAACTTCAAAAATATATTTTTTTCGTTCAGACACTTGTAAAATTTTCAACATATTTTTCTTCGCGAAAGACAAATTGAATTTGTAGTCTTTATTTATCATCAAAATCTAAGTTGGTCTTCATTTAGAAAGATACTCACCTGCCTTACCGGTATTCTGGTGCGCGTTCCGTGAGCTGGAGTTCCGTTTGGTAGCAGTAATTACGATTTCACATTTTTTTTTTTTTCAGTCGATAAGTTAGTTTTTTGTCCAAATTTCAACAACAAAAACAGAAATAATTTCAGAAACACCATGGATCGCTAGCTCGCTCGGAGACGCGTCTTTTGACAGGCTGCGCGTACGCCTAGCCAATGAAGAACTTCAAAAATATATTTTTTTCGTTCAGACACTTGTAAAATTTTCAACATATTTTTCTTCGCGAAAGAAAAATTGAATTTGTATGTCTTTATTTTTCATCAAAATCTACGTTGGTCTTCATTTAGAAAGATACTCATCTGCCTTACCAGTATTCTGGTGCGCGTTCCGTGAGCTCGAGTTCCGTTTGGAAGCAGTAATTACGATTTCACAAATTTTTTTTTTCAGTCGAAAAGTTAGTTTTTTGTCCAAATTTCAACAACAAAAACAGAAATAATTTCAGAAACACCATGGATCGCTAGCTCGCTCGGAGACGCGTCTTTTGACAGGCTGCGCGTACGCCTAGCCAATGAAGAACTTCAAAAATATATTTTTTTCGTTCAGACACTTGTAAAATTTTCAACATATTTTTCTTCGCGAAAGACAAATTGAATTTGTATGTCTTTATTTTTCATCAAAATCTAAGTTGGTCTTCATTTAGAAAGATACTCACCTGCCTTACCGGTATTCTGGTGCGCGTTCCGTGAGCTCGAGTTCCGTTTGGTAGCACTAATTACGGTTTACTCATTTTTTTTCAGTCGATAAGTTAGTTTTTTGTCAAAATTTCAACAACAAAAACAGAAATAATTTCAGAAACACCATGGATCGCTAGCTCGCTCGGAGACGCGTCTTTTGACAGGCTGCGCGTACGCCTAGCCAATGAAGAACTTCAAAAATATATTTTTTTCGTTCAGACACTTGTAAAATTTTCAACATATTTTTCTTCGCGAAAGACAAATTGAATTTGTAGTCTTTATTTATCATCAAAATCTAAGTTGGTCTTCATTTAGAAAGATACTCACCTGCCTTACCGGTATTCTGGTGCGCGTTCCGTGAGCTGGAGTTCCGTTTGGTAGCAGTAATTACGATTTCACAAATTTTTTTTTTCAGTCGAAAAGTTAGTTTTTTGTCCAAATTTCAACAACAAAAACAGAAATAATTTCAGAAACACCATGGATCGCTAGCTCGCTCGGAGACGCGTCTTTTGACAGGCTGCGCGTACGCCTAGCCAATGAAGAACTTCAAAAATATATTTTTTTCGTTCAGACACTTGTAAAATTTTCAACATATTTTTCTTCGCGAAAGACAAATTGAATTTGTATGTCTTTATTTTTCATCAAAATCTACGTTGGTCTTCATTTAGAAAGATACTCACTTGCCTTACCGGTATTCTGGTGCGCGTTCCGTGAGCTCGAGTTCCGTTTGGTAGCACTAATTACGGTTTACTCATTTTTTTTCAGTCGATAAGTTAGTTTTTTGTCAAAATTTCAACAACAAAAACAGAAATAATTTCAGAAACACCATGGATCGCTAGCTCGCTCGGAGACGCGTCTTTTGACAGGCTGCGCGTACGCCTAGCCAATGAAGAACTTCAAAAATATATTTTTTTCGTTCAGACACTTGTAAAATTTTCAACATATTTTTCTTCGCGAAAGACAAATTGAATTTGTAGTCTTTATTTATCATCAAAATCTAAGTTGGTCTTCATTTAGAAAGATACTCACCTGCCTTACCGGTATTCTGGTGCGCGTTCCGTGAGCTCGAGTTCCGTTTGGTAGCACTAATTACGGTTTACTCATTTTTTTTCAGTCGATAAGTTAGTTTTTTGTCAAAATTTCAACAACAAAAACAGAAATAATTTCAGAAACACCATGGATCGCTAGCTCGCTCGGAGACGCGTCTTTTGACAGGCTGCGCGTACGCCTAGCCAATGAAGAACTTCAAAAATATATTTTTTTCGTTCAGACACTTGTAAAATTTTCAACATATTTTTCTTCGCGAAAGACAAATTGAATTTGTAGTCTTTATTTATCATCAAAATCTAAGTTGGTCTTCATTTAGAAAGATACTCACCTGCCTTACCGGTATTCTGGTGCGCGTTCCGTGAGCTGGAGTTCCGTTTGGTAGCAGTAATTACGATTTCACAATTTTTTTTTTTTCAGTCGATAAGTTAGTTTTTTGTCCAAATTTCAACAACAAAAACAGAAATAATTTCAGAAACACCATGGATCGCTAGCTCGCTCGGAGACGCGTCTTTTGACAGGCTGCGCGTACGCCTAGCCAATGAAGAACTTCAAAAATATATTTTTTTCGTTCAGACACTTGTAAAATTTTCAACATATTTTTCTTCGCGAAAGAAAAATTGAATTTGTATGTCTTTATTTTTCATCAAAATCTACGTTGGTCTTCATTTAGAAAGATACTCATCTGCCTTACCAGTATTCTGGTGCGCGTTCCGTGAGCTCGAGTTCCGTTTGGAAGCAGTAATTACGATTTCACAAATTTTTTTTTTCAGTCGAAAAGTTAGTTTTTTGTCCAAATTTCAACAACAAAAACAGAAATAATTTCAGAAACACCATGGATCGCTAGCTCGCTCGGAGACGCGTCTTTTGACAGGCTGCGCGTACGCCTAGCCAATGAAGAACTTCAAAAATATATTTTTTTCGTTCAGACACTTGTAAAATTTTCAACATATTTTTCTTCGCGAAAGACAAATTGAATTTGTATGTCTTTATTTTTCATCAAAATCTAAGTTGGTCTTCATTTAGAAAGATACTCACCTGCCTTACCGGTATTCTGGTGCGCGTTCCGTGAGCTCGAGTTCCGTTTGGTAGCACTAATTACGGTTTACTCATTTTTTTTCAGTCGATAAGTTAGTTTTTTGTCAAAATTTCAACAACAAAAACAGAAATAATTTCAGAAACACCATGGATCGCTAGCTCGCTCGGAGACGCGTCTTTTGACAGGCTGCGCGTACGCCTAGCCAATGAAGAACTTCAAAAATATATTTTGTTCGTTCAGACACTTGTAAAATTTTCAACATATTTTTCTTCGCGAAAGACAAATTGAATTTGTATGTCTTTATTTATCATCAAAATCTAAATTGGTCTTCATTTAGAAAGATACTCACCTGCCTTACCAGTATTCTGGTGCGCGTTCCGTGAGCTCGAGTTCCGTTTGGTAGCACTAATTACGGTTTACTCATTTTTTTTCAGTCGATAAGTTAGTTTTTTGTCAAAATTTCAACAACAAAAACAGAAATAATTTCAGAAACACCATGGATCGCTAGCTCGCTCGGAGACGCGTCTTTTGACAGGCTGCGCGTACGCCTAGCCAATGAAGAACTTCAAAAATATATTTTTTTCGTTCAGACACTTGTAAAATTTTCAACATATTTTTCTTCGCGAAAGAAAATTGAATTTGTATGTCTTTATTTTTTATCAAAATCTACGTTGGTCTTCATTTAGAAAGATACTCACCTGCCTTACCGGTATTCTGGTGCGCGTTCCGTGAGCTCGAGTTCCGTTTGGAAGCAGTAATTACGATTTCACAAATTTTTTTTTTCAGTCGAAAAGTTAGTTTTTTGTCCAAATTTCAACAACAAAAACAGAAATAATTTCAGAAACACCATGGATCGCTAGCTCGCTCGGAGACGCGTCTTTTGACAGGCTGCGCGTACGCCTAGCCAATGAAGAACTTCAAAAATATATTTTTTTCGTTCAGACACTTGTAAAATTTTCAACATATTTTTCTTCGCGAAAGACAAATTGAATTTGTATGTCTTTATTTTTCATCAAAATCTAAGTTGGTCTTCATTTAGAAAGATACTCACCTGCCTTACCGGTATTCTGGTGCGCGTTCCGTGAGCTCGAGTTCCGTTTGGTAGCACTAATTACGGTTTACTCATTTTTTTTCAGTCGATAAGTTAGTTTTTTGTCAAAATTTCAACAACAAAAACAGAAATAATTTCAGAAACACCATGGATCGCTAGCTCGCTCGGAGACGCGTCTTTTGACAGGCTGCGCGTACGCCTAGCCAATGAAGAACTTCAAAAATATATTTTGTTCGTTCAGACACTTGTAAAATTTTCAACATATTTTTCTTCGCGAAAGACAAATTGAATTTGTAGTCTTTATTTATCATCAAAATCTAAGTTGGTCTTCATTTAGAAAGATACTCACCTGCCTTACCGGTATTCTGGTGCGCGTTCCGTGAGCTGGAGTTCCGTTTGGTAGCAGTAATTACGATTTCACAAATTTTTTTTTTCAGTCGAAAAGTTAGTTTTTTGTCCAAATTTCAACAACAAAAACAGAAATAATTTCAGAAACACCATGGATCGCTAGCTCGCTCGGAGACGCGTCTTTTGACAGGCTGCGCGTACGCCTAGCCAATGAAGAACTTCAAAAATATATTTTTTTCGTTCAGACACTTGTAAAATTTTCAACATATTTTTCTTCGCGAAAGACAAATTGAATTTGTATGTCTTTATTTTTCATCAAAATCTACGTTGGTCTTCATTTAGAAAGATACTCACTTGCCTTACCGGTATTCTGGTGCGCGTTCCGTGAGCTCGAGTTCCGTTTGGTAGCACTAATTACGGTTTACTCATTTTTTTTCAGTCGATAAGTTAGTTTTTTGTCAAAATTTCAACAACAAAAACAGAAATAATTTCAGAAACACCATGGATCGCTAGCTCGCTCGGAGACGCGTCTTTTGACAGGCTGCGCGTACGCCTAGCCAATGAAGAACTTCAAAAATATATTTTTTTCGTTCAGACACTTGTAAAATTTTCAACATATTTTTCTTCGCGAAAGACAAATTCAATTTGTATGTCTTTATTTATCATCAAAATCTAAGTTGGTCTTCATTTAGAAAGATACTCACCTGCCTTACCGGTATTCTGGTGCGCGTTCCGTGAGCTCGAGTTCCGTTTGGTAGCACTAATTACGGTTTACTCATTTTTTTTCAGTCGATAAGTTAGTTTTTTGTCAAAATTTCAACAACAAAAACAGAAATAATTTCAGAAACACCATGGATCGCTAGCTCGCTCGGAGACGCGTCTTTTGACAGGCTGCGCGTACGCCTAGCCAATGAAGAACTTCAAAAATATATTTTTTTCGTTCAGACACTTGTAAAATTTTCAACATATTTTTCTTCGCGAAAGACAAATTGAATTTGTAGTCTTTATTTATCATCAAAATCTAAGTTGGTCTTCATTTAGAAAGATACTCACCTGCCTTACCGGTATTCTGGTGCGCGTTCCGTGAGCTGGAGTTCCGTTTGGTAGCAGTAATTACGATTTCACAATTTTTTTTTTTTCAGTCGATAAGTTAGTTTTTTGTCCAAATTTCAACAACAAAAACAGAAATAATTTCAGAAACACCATGGATCGCTAGCTCGCTCGGAGACGCGTCTTTTGACAGGCTGCGCGTACGCCTAGCCAATGAAGAACTTCAAAAATATATTTTTTTCGTTCAGACACTTGTAAAATTTTCAACATATTTTTCTTCGCGAAAGAAAAATTGAATTTGTATGTCTTTATTTTTCATCAAAATCTACGTTGGTCTTCATTTAGAAAGATACTCATCTGCCTTACCAGTATTCTGGTGCGCGTTCCGTGAGCTCGAGTTCCGTTTGGAAGCAGTAATTACGATTTCACAAATTTTTTTTTTCAGTCGAAAAGTTAGTTTTTTGTCCAAATTTCAACAACAAAAACAGAAATAATTTCAGAAACACCATGGATCGCTAGCTCGCTCGGAGACGCGTCTTTTGACAGGCTGCGCGTACGCCTAGCCAATGAAGAACTTCAAAAATATATTTTTTTCGTTCAGACACTTGTAAAATTTTCAACATATTTTTCTTCGCGAAAGACAAATTGAATTTGTATGTCTTTATTTTTCATCAAAATCTAAGTTGGTCTTCATTTAGAAAGATACTCACCTGCCTTACCGGTATTCTGGTGCGCGTTCCGTGAGCTCGAGTTCCGTTTGGTAGCACTAATTACGGTTTACTCATTTTTTTTCAGTCGATAAGTTAGTTTTTTGTCAAAATTTCAACAACAAAAACAGAAATAATTTCAGAAACACCATGGATCGCTAGCTCGCTCGGAGACGCGTCTTTTGACAGGCTGCGCGTACGCCTAGCCAATGAAGAACTTCAAAAATATATTTTGTTCGTTCAGACACTTGTAAAATTTTCAACATATTTTTCTTCGCGAAAGACAAATTGAATTTGTATGTCTTTATTTATCATCAAAATCTAAATTGGTCTTCATTTAGAAAGATACTCACCTGCCTTACCAGTATTCTGGTGCGCGTTCCGTGAGCTCGAGTTCCGTTTGGTAGCACTAATTACGGTTTACTCATTTTTTTTCAGTCGATAAGTTAGTTTTTTGTCAAAATTTCAACAACAAAAACAGAAATAATTTCAGAAACACCATGGATCGCTAGCTCGCTCGGAGACGCGTCTTTTGACAGGCTGCGCGTACGCCTAGCCAATGAAGAACTTCAAAAATATATTTTTTTCGTTCAGACACTTGTAAAATTTTCAACATATTTTTCTTCGCGAAAGAAAATTGAATTTGTATGTCTTTATTTTTTATCAAAATCTACGTTGGTCTTCATTTAGAAAGATACTCACCTGCCTTACCGGTATTCTGGTGCGCGTTCCGTGAGCTCGAGTTCCGTTTGGAAGCAGTAATTACGATTTCACAAATTTTTTTTTTCAGTCGAAAAGTTAGTTTTTTGTCCAAATTTCAACAACAAAAACAGAAATAATTTCAGAAACACCATGGATCGCTAGCTCGCTCGGAGACGCGTCTTTTGACAGGCTGCGCGTACGCCTAGCCAATGAAGAACTTCAAAAATATATTTTTTTCGTTCAGACACTTGTAAAATTTTCAACATATTTTTCTTCGCGAAAGACAAATTGAATTTGTATGTCTTTATTTTTCATCAAAATCTAAGTTGGTCTTCATTTAGAAAGATACTCACCTGCCTTACCGGTATTCTGGTGCGCGTTCCGTGAGCTCGAGTTCCGTTTGGTAGCACTAATTACGGTTTACTCATTTTTTTTCAGTCGATAAGTTAGTTTTTTGTCAAAATTTCAACAACAAAAACAGAAATAATTTCAGAAACACCATGGATCGCTAGCTCGCTCGGAGACGCGTCTTTTGACAGGCTGCGCGTACGCCTAGCCAATGAAGAACTTCAAAAATATATTTTGTTCGTTCAGACACTTGTAAAATTTTCAACATATTTTTCTTCGCGAAAGACAAATTGAATTTGTATGTCTTTATTTATCATCAAAATCTAAATTGGTCTTCATTTAGAAAGATACTCACCTGCCTTACCAGTATTCTGGTGCGCGTTCCGTGAGCTCGAGTTCCGTTTGGTAGCACTAATTACGGTTTACTCATTTTTTTTCAGTCGATAAGTTAGTTTTTTGTCAAAATTTCAACAACAAAAACAGAAATAATTTCAGAAACACCATGGATCGCTAGCTCGCTCGGAGACGCGTCTTTTGACAGGCTGCGCGTACGCCTAGCCAATGAAGAACTTCAAAAATATATTTTTTTCGTTCAGACACTTGTAAAATTTTCAACATATTTTTCTTCGCGAAAGAAAATTGAATTTGTATGTCTTTATTTTTTATCAAAATCTACGTTGGTCTTCATTTAGAAAGATACTCACCTGCCTTACCGGTATTCTGGTGCGCGTTCCGTGAGCACGAGTTCCGTTTGGTAGCACTAATTACGGTTTACTCATTTTTTTTCAGTCGCTAAGTTAGATTTTTGTCAAAATTTCAACAACAAAAACAGAAATAATTTCAGAAACACCATGGATCGCTAGCTCGCTCGGAGACGCGTCTTCTGATAGGCTGCGCGTACGCCTAGCCAATGAAGAACTTCAAAAAAATATTATTTTGGTTCAGACACTTGTAAAATTTTCAACATATTTTTCTTCGCGAAAGACAAATTGAATTTGTATGTCTTTATTTTTCATCAAAATCTACGTTGGTCTTCATTTAGAAAGATACTCATCTGCCTTACCAGTATTCTGGTGCGCGTTCCGTGAGCTCGAGTTCCGTTTGGTAGCAGTAATTACGATTTCACTATTTTTTTTTTTTCAGTCGAAAAGTTAGTTTTTTGTCCAAATTTCAACAACAAAAACAGGAATAATTTCAGAAACACCATGGATCGCTAGCTCGCTCGGAGACGCGTCTTTTGATAGGCTGCGCGTACGCCTAGCCATTGTAGAACTTCAAAAACATATTTTTTTTCGTTCAGACACTTGTAAAATTTTCAACATATTTTTCTTCGCGAAAGACAAATTGAATTTGTATGTCTTTATTTTTCATCAAAATCTAAGTTGGTCTTCATTTAGAAAGATACTCACCTGCCTTACCAGTATTCTGGTGCGCGTTCCGTGAGCTCGAGTTCCGTTTGGTAGCACTAATTACGGTTTACTCATTTTTTTTCAGTCGATAAGTTAGTTTTTTGTCAAAATTTCAACAACAAAAACAGAAATAATTTCAGAAACACCATGGATCGCTAGCTCGCTCGGAGACGCGTCTTTTGACAGGCTGCGCGTACGCCTAGCCAATGAAGAACTTCAAAAATATATTTTTTTCGTTCAGACACTTGTAAAATTTTCAACATATTTTTCTTCGCGAAAGACAAATTGAATTTGTATGTCTTTATTTTTCATCAAAATCTACGTTGGTCTTCATTTAGAAAGATACTCACTTGCCTTACCGGTATTCTGGTGCGCGTTCCGTGAGCTCGAGTTCCGTTTGGTAGCACTAATTACGGTTTACTCATTTTTTTTCAGTCGATAAGTTAGTTTTTTGTCAAAATTTCAACAACAAAAACAGAAATAATTTCAGAAACACCATGGATCGCTAGCTCGCTCGGAGACGCGTCTTTTGACAGGCTGCGCGTACGCCTAGCCAATGAAGAACTTCAAAAATATATTTTTTTCGTTCAGACACTTGTAAAATTTTCAACATATTTTTCTTCGCGAAAGACAAATTGAATTTGTAGTCTTTATTTATCATCAAAATCTAAGTTGGTCTTCATTTAGAAAGATACTCACCTGCCTTACCGGTATTCTGGTGCGCGTTCCGTGAGCTGGAGTTCCGTTTGGTAGCAGTAATTACGATTTCACAATTTTTTTTTTTTCAGTCGATAAGTTAGTTTTTTGTCCAAATTTCAACAACAAAAACAGAAATAATTTCAGAAACACCATGGATCGCTAGCTCGCTCGGAGACGCGTCTTTTGACAGGCTGCGCGTACGCCTAGCCAATGAAGAACTTCAAAAATATATTTTTTTCGTTCAGACACTTGTAAAATTTTCAACATATTTTTCTTCGCGAAAGAAAAATTGAATTTGTATGTCTTTATTTTTCATCAAAATCTACGTTGGTCTTCATTTAGAAAGATACTCATCTGCCTTACCAGTATTCTGGTGCGCGTTCCGTGAGCTCGAGTTCCGTTTGGAAGCAGTAATTACGGTTTACTCATTTTTTTTCAGTCGATAAGTTAGTTTTTTGTCAAAATTTCAACAACAAAAACAGAAATAATTTCAGAAACACCATGGATCGCTAGCTCGCTCGGAGACGCGTCTTTTGACAGGCTGCGCGTACGCCTAGCCAATGAAGAACTTCAAAAATATTTTTTTTTCGTTCAGACACTTGTAAAATTTTCAACATATTTTTCTTCGCTAAAGACAAATTGAATTTGTATGTCTTTATTTATCATCAAAATCTAAGTTGGTCTTCATTTAGAAAGATACTCACCTGCCTTACCAGTATTCTGGTGCGCGTTCCGTGAGCTCGAGTTCCGTTTGGTAGCACTAATTACGGTTTACTCATTTTTTTTCAGTCGATAAGTTAGTTTTTTGTCAAAATTTCAACAACAAAAACAGAAATAATTTCAGAAACACCATGGATCGCTAGCTCGCTCGGAGACGCGTCTTTTGACAGGCTGCGCGTACGCCTAGCCAATGAAGAACTTCAAAAATATATTTTTTTCGTTCAGACACTTGTAAAATTTTCAACATATTTTTCTTCGCGAAAGACAAATTGAATTTGTATGTCTTTATTTTTCATCAAAATCTAAGTTGGTCTTCATTTAGAAAGATACTCACCTGCCTTACCAGTATTCTGGTGCGCGTTCCGTGAGCTCGAGTTCCGTTTGGTAGCACTAATTACGGTTTACTCATTTTTTTTCAGTCGATAAGTTAGTTTTTTGTCAAAATTTCAACAACAAAAACAGAAATAATTTCAGAAACACCATGGATCGCTAGCTCGCTCGGAGACGCGTCTTTTGACAGGCTGCGCGTACGCCTAGCCAATTAAGAACTTCAAAAATATTTTTTTTTCGTTCAGACACTTGTAAAATTTTCAACAATTTTTTCTTCGCGAAAGAAAATTTAATTTGTATGTCTTTATTTTTGATCAAAATCTACGTTGGTCTTCATTTAGAAAGATACTCACCTGCCTTACCGGTATTCTGGTGCGCGTTCCGTGAGCTGGAGTTCCGTTTGGTAGCAGTAATTACGATTTCACTAATTTTTTTATTTCAGTCGAAAAGTTAGTTTTTTGTCCAAATTTCAACAACAAAAACAGAAATAATTTCAGAAACACCATGGATCGCTAGCTCGCTCGGAGACGCGTCTTCTGATAGGCTGCGCGTACGCCTAGCCAATGAAGAACTTCAAAAATATATTTTTTTGGTTCAGACACTTGTAAAATTTTCAACATATTTTTCTTCGCGAAAGACAAATTGAATTTGTATGTCTTTATTTTTCATCAAAATCTACGTTGGTCTTCATTAAGAAAGATACTCACTTGCCTTACCGGTATTCTGGTGCGCGTTCCGTGAGCTCGAGTTCCGTTTGGTAGCACTAATTACGGTTTACTCATTTTTTTTCAGTCGATAAGTTAGTTTTTTGTCAAAATTTCAACAACAAAAACAGAAATAATTTCAGAAACACCATGGATCGCTAGCTCGCTCGGAGACGCGTCTTTTGACAGGCTGCGCGTACGCCTAGCCAATGAAGAACTTCAAAAATATATTTTTTTCGTTCAGACACTTGTAAAATTTTCAACATATTTTTCTTCGCGAAAGACAAATTGAATTTGTAGTCTTTATTTATCATCAAAATCTAAGTTGGTCTTCATTTAGAAAGATACTCACCTGCCTTACCGGTATTCTGGTGCGCGTTCCGTGAGCTGGAGTTCCGTTTGGTTGCAGTAATTACGATTTCACAATTTTTTTTTTTTCAGTCGATAAGTTAGTTTTTTGTCCAAATTTCAACAACAAAAACAGAAATAATTTCAGAAACACCATGGATCGCTAGCTCGCTCGGAGACGCGTCTTTTGACAGGCTGCGCGTACGCCTAGCCAATGAAGAACTTCAAAAATATATTTTTTTCGTTCAGACACTTGTAAAATTTTCAACATATTTTTCTTCGCGAAAGAAAAATTGAATTTGTATGTCTTTATTTTTCATCAAAATCTACGTTGGTCTTCATTTAGAAAGATACTCATCTGCCTTACCAGTATTCTGGTGCGCGTTCCGTGAGCTCGAGTTCCGTTTGGAAGCAGTAATTACGATTTCACAAAATTTTTTTTTCAGTCGAAAAGTTAGTTTTTTGTCCAAATTTCAACAACAAAAACAGAAATAATTTCAGAAACACCATGGATCGCTAGCTCGCTCGGAGACGCGTCTTTTGACAGGCTGCGCGTACGCCTAGCCAATGAAGAACTTCAAAAATATATTTTTTTCGTTCAGACACTTGTAAAATTTTCAACATATTTTTCTTCGCGAAAGACAAATTGAATTTGTATGTCTTTATTTATCATCAAAATCTAAGTTGGTCTTCATTTAGAAAGATACTCACCTGCCTTACCGGTATTCTGGTGCGCGTTCCGTGAGCACGAGTTCCGTTTGGTAGCACTAATTACGGTTTACTCATTTTTTTTCAGTCGCTAAGTTAGATTTTTGTCAAAATTTCAACAACAAAAACAGAAATAATTTCAGAAACACCATGGATCGCTAGCTCGCTCGGAGACGCGTCTTCTGATAGGCTGCGCGTACGCCTAGCCAATGAAGAACTTCAAAAAAATATTATTTTGGTTCAGACACTTGTAAAATTTTCAACATATTTTTCTTCGCGAAAGACAAATTGAATTTGTATGTCTTTATTTTTCATCAAAATCTACGTTGGTCTTCATTTAGAAAGATACTCATCTGCCTTACCAGTATTCTGGTGCGCGTTCCGTGAGCTCGAGTTCCGTTTGGTGGCAGTAATTACGATTTCACTATTTTTTTTTTTTCAGTCGAAAAGTTAGTTTTTTGTCCAAATTTCAACAACAAAAACAGGAATAATTTCAGAAACACCATGGATCGCTAGCTCGCTCGGAGACGCGTCTTTTGATAGGCTGCGCGTACGCCTAGCCATTGTAGAACTTCAAAAACATATTTTTTTTCGTTCAGACACTTGTAAAATTTTCAACATATTTTTCTTCGCGAAAGACAAATTGAATTTGTATGTCTTTATTTATCATCAAAATCTAAGTTGGTCTTCATTTAGAAAGATACTCACCTGCCTTACCAGTATTCTGGTGCGCGTTCCGTGAGCTCGAGTTCCGTTTGGTAGCACTAATTACGGTTTACTCATTTTTTTTCAGTCGATAAGTTAGTTTTTTGTCAAAATTTCAACAACAAAAACAGAAATAATTTCAGAAACACCATGGATCGCTAGCTCGCTCGGAGACGCGTCTTTTGACAGGCTGCGCGTACGCCTAGCCAATGAAGAACTTCAAAAATATATTTTTTTCGTTCAGACACTTGTAAAATTTTCAACATATTTTTCTTCGCGAAAGACAAATTGAATTTGTATGTCTTTATTTTTCATCAAAATCTAAGTTGGTCTTCATTTAGAAAGATACTCACCTGCCTTACCAGTATTCTGGTGCGCGTTCCGTGAGCTCGAGTTCCGTTTGGTAGCACTAATTACGGTTTACTCATTTTTTTTCAGTCGATAAGTTAGTTTTTTGTCAAAATTTCAACAACAAAAACAGAAATAATTTCAGAAACACCATGGATCGCTAGCTCGCTCGGAGACGCGTCTTTTGACAGGCTGCGCGTACGCCTAGCCAATGAAGAACTTCAAAAATATTTTTTTTTCGTTCAGACACTTGTAAAATTTTCAACAATTTTTTCTTCGCGAAAGAAAATTTAATTTGTATGTCTTTATTTTTGATCAAAATCTACGTTGGTCTTCATTTAGAAAGATACTCACCTGCCTTACCGGTATTCTGGTGCGCGTTCCGTGAGCTGGAGTTCCGTTTGGTAGCAGTAATTACGATTTCACTAATATTTTTATTTCAGTCGAAAAGTTAGTTTTTTGTCCAAATTTCAACAACAAAAACAGAAATAATTTCAGAAACACCATGGATCGCTAGCTCGCTCGGAGACGCGTCTTCTGATAGGCTGCGCGTACGCCTAGCCAATGAAGAACTTCAAAAATATATTTTTTTGGTTCAGACACTTGTAAAATTTTCAACATATTTTTCTTCGCGAAAGAAAATTGAATTTGTATGTCTTTATTTTTTATCAAAATCTACGTTGGTCTTCATTTAGAAAGATACTCACCTGCCTTACCGGTATTCTGGTGCGCGTTCCGTGAGCACGAGTTCCGTTTGGTAGCACTAATTACGGTTTACTCATTTTTTTTCAGTCGCTAAGTTAGATTTTTGTCAAAATTTCAACAACAAAAACAGAAATAATTTCAGAAACACCATGGATCGCTAGCTCGCTCGGAGACGCGTCTTCTGATAGGCTGCGCGTACGCCTAGCCAATGAAGAACTTCAAAAAAATATTATTTTGGTTCAGACACTTGTAAAATTTTCAACATATTTTTCTTCGCGAAAGACAAATTGAATTTGTATGTCTTTATTTTTCATCAAAATCTACGTTGGTCTTCATTTAGAAAGATACTCATCTGCCTTACCAGTATTCTGGTGCGCGTTCCGTGAGCTCGAGTTCCGTTTGGTAGCAGTAATTACGATTTCACTATTTTTTTTTTTTCAGTCGAAAAGTTAGTTTTTTGTCCAAATTTCAACAACAAAAACAGGAATAATTTCAGAAACACCATGGATCGCTAGCTCGCTCGGAGACGCGTCTTTTGATAGGCTGCGCGTACGCCTAGCCATTGTAGAACTTCAAAAACATATTTTTTTTCGTTCAGACACTTGTAAAATTTTCAACATATTTTTCTTCGCGAAAGAAAATTGAATTTGTATGTCTTTATTTTTTATCAAAATCTACGTTGGTCTTCATTTAGAAAGATACTCACCTGCCTTACCGGTATTCTGTTGCGCGTTCCGTGAGCTCGAGTTCCGTTTGGTAGCAGTAATTACGATTTCACTCATATTTTGATCCAGTACAATAGTTAGTTTTTTGTCCAAATTTCAACAACAAAAACAGGAATAATTTCAGAAACACCATGGATCGCTAGCTCGCTCGGAGACGCGTCTTTTGACAGGCTGCGCGTACGCCTAGCCAATGAAGAACTTCAAAAATATTTTTTTTTCGTTCAGACACTTGTAAAATTTTCAACATATTTTTCTTCGCGAAAGACAAATTGAATTTGTATGTCTTTATTTTTCATCAAAATCTAAGTTGGTCTTCATTTAGAAAGATACTCACCTGCCTTACCAGTATTCTGGTGCGCGTTCCGTGAGCTCGAGTTCCGTTTGGTAGCACTATTTACGGTTTACTCATTTTTTTTCAGTCGATAAGTTAGTTTTTTGTCAAAATTTCAACAACAAAAACAGAAATAATTTCAGAAACACCATGGATCGCTAGCTCGCTCGGAGACGCGTCTTTTGACAGGCTGCGCGTACGCCTAGCCAATGAAGAACTTCAAAAATATATTTTTTTCGTTCAGACACTTGTAAAATTTTCAACATATTTTTCTTCGCGAAAGACAAATTGAATTTGTATGTCTTTATTTTTCATCAAAATCTAAGTTGGTCTTCATTTAGAAAGATACTCACCTGCCTTACCAGTATTCTGGTGCGCGTTCCGTGAGCTCGAGTTCCGTTTGGTAGCACTAATTACGGTTTACTCATTTTTTTTCAGTCGATAAGTTAGTTTTTTGTCAAAATTTCAACAACAAAAACAGAAATAATTTCAGAAACACCATGGATCGCTAGCTCGCTCGGAGACGCGTCTTTTGACAGGCTGCGCGTACGCCTAGCCAATTAAGAACTTCAAAAATATTTTTTTTTCGTTCAGACACTTGTAAAATTTTCAACAATTTTTTCTTCGCGAAAGAAAATTTAATTTGTATGTCTTTATTTTTGATCAAAATCTACGTTGGTCTTCATTTAGAAAGATACTCACCTGCCTTACCGGTATTCTGGTGCGCGTTCCGTGAGCTGGAGTTCCGTTTGGTAGCAGTAATTACGATTTCACTAATTTTTTTATTTCAGTCGAAAAGTTAGTTTTTTGTCCAAATTTCAACAACAAAAACAGAAATAATTTCAGAAACACCATGGATCGCTAGCTCGCTCGGAGACGCGTCTTCTGATAGGCTGCGCGTACGCCTAGCCAATGAAGAACTTCAAAAATATATTTTTTTGGTTCAGACACTTGTAAAATTTTCAACATATTTTTCTTCGCGAAAGAAAATTGAATTTGTATGTCTTTATTTTTTATCAAAATCTACGTTGGTCTTCATTTAGAAAGATACTCACCTGCCTTACCGGTATTCTGGTGCGCGTTCCGTGAGCACGAGTTCCGTTTGGTAGCACTAATTACGGTTTACTCATTTTTTTTCAGTCGCTAAGTTAGATTTTTGTCAAAATTTCAACAACAAAAACAGAAATAATTTCAGAAACACCATGGATCGCTAGCTCGCTCGGAGACGCGTCTTCTGATAGGCTGCGCGTACGCCTAGCCAATGAAGAACTTCAAAAAAATATTATTTTGGTTCAGACACTTGTAAAATTTTCAACATATTTTTCTTCGCGAAAGACAAATTGAATTTGTATGTCTTTATTTTTCATCAAAATCTACGTTGGTCTTCATTTAGAAAGATACTCATCTGCCTTACCAGTATTCTGGTGCGCGTTCCGTGAGCTCGAGTTCCGTTTGGTAGCAGTAATTACGATTTCACTATTTTTTTTTTTTCAGTCGAAAAGTTAGTTTTTTGTCCAAATTTCAACAACAAAAACAGGAATAATTTCAGAAACACCATGGATCGCTAGCTCGCTCGGAGACGCGTCTTTTGATAGGCTGCGCGTACGCCTAGCCATTGTAGAACTTCAAAAACATATTTTTTTTCGTTCAGACACTTGTAAAATTTTCAACATATTTTTCTTCGCGAAAGAAAATTGAATTTGTATGTCTTTATTTTTTATCAAAATCTACGTTGGTCTTCATTTAGAAAGATACTCACCTGCCTTACCGGTATTCTGGTGCGCGTTCCGTGAGCTCGAGTTCCGTTTGGTAGCAGTAATTACGATTTCACTCATATTTTGATCCAGTACAATAGTTAGTTTTTTGTCCAAATTTCAACAACAAAAACAGGAATAATTTCAGAAACACCATGGATCGCTAGCTCGCTCGGAGACGCGTCTTTTGACAGGCTGCGCGTACGCCTAGCCAATGAAGAACTTCAAAAATATTTTTTTTTCGTTCAGACACTTGTAAAATTTTCAACAATTTTTTCTTCGCGAAAGAAAATTTAATTTGTATGTCTTTATTTTTGATCAAAATCTACGTTGGTCTTCATTCAGAAAGATACTCACCTGCCTTACCGGTATTCTGGTGCGCGTTCCGTGAGCTGGAGTTCCGTTTGGTAGCAGTAATTACGATTTCACTAATTTTTTTATTTCAGTCGAAAAGTTAGTTTTTTGTCCAAATTTCAACAACAAAAACAGAAATAATTTCAGAAACACCATGGATCGCTAGCTCGCTCGGAGACGCGTCTTCTGATAGGCTGCGCGTACGCCTAGCCAATGAAGAACTTCAAAAATATATTTTTTTGGTTCAGACACTTGTAAAATTTTCAACAATTTTTTCTTCGCGAAAGAAAATTTAATTTGTATGTCTTTATTTTTGATCAAAATCTACGTTGGTCTTCATTTAGAAAGATACTCACCTGCCTTACCGGTATTCTGGTGCGCGTTCCGTGAGCTGGAGTTCCGTTTGGTAGCAGTAATTACGATTTCACTAATTTTTTTATTTCAGTCGAAAAGTTAGTTTTTTGTCCAAATTTCAACAACAAAAACAGAAATAATTTCAGAAACACCATGGATCGCTAGCTCGCTCGGAGACGCGTCTTCTGATAGGCTGCGCGTACGCCTAGCCAATGAAGAACTTCAAAAATATATTTTTTTGGTTCAGACACTTGTAAAATTTTCAACATATTTTTCTTCGCGAAAGAAAATTGAATTTGTATGTCTTTATTTTTTATCAAAATCTACGTTGGTCTTCATTTAGAAAGATACTCACCTGTCTTACCGGTATTCTGGTGCGCGTTCCGTGAGCACGAGTTCCGTTTGGTAGCACTAATTACGGTTTACTCATTTTTTTTCAGTCGCTAAGTTAGATTTTTGTCAAAATTTCAACAACAAAAACAGAAATAATTTCAGAAACACCATGGATCGCTAGCTCGCTCGGAGACGCGTCTTCTGATAGGCTGCGCGTACGCCTAGCCAATGAAGAACTTCAAAAAAATATTATTTTGGTTCAGACACTTGTAAAATTTTCAACATATTTTTCTTCGCGAAAGACAAATTGAATTTGTATGTCTTTATTTTTCATCAAAATCTACGTTGGTCTTCATTTAGAAAGATACTCATCTGCCTTACCAGTATTCTGGTGCGCGTTCCGTGAGCTCGAGTTCCGTTTGGTAGCAGTAATTACGATTTCACTATTTTTTTTTTTTCAGTCGAAAAGTTAGTTTTTTGTCCAAATTTCAACAACAAAAACAGGAATAATTTCAGAAACACCATGGATCGCTAGCTCGCTCGGAGACGCGTCTTTTGATAGGCTGCGCGTACGCCTAGCCATTGTAGAACTTCAAAAACATATTTTTTTTCGTTCAGACACTTGTAAAATTTTCAACATATTTTTCTTCGCGAAAGAAAATTGAATTTGTATGTCTTTATTTTTTATCAAAATCTACGTTGGTCTTCATTTAGAAAGATACTCACCTGCCTTACCGGTATTCTGGTGCGCGTTCCGTGAGCTCGAGTTCCGTTTGGTAGCAGTAATTACGATTTCACTCATATTTTGATCCAGTACAATAGTTAGTTTTTTGTCCAAATTTCAACAACAAAAACAGGAATAATTTCAGAAACACCATGGATCGCTAGCTCGCTCGGAGACGCGTCTTTTGACAGGCTGCGCGTACGCCTAGCCAATGAAGAACTTCAAAAATATTTTTTTTTCGTTCAGACACTTGTAAAATTTTCAACATATTTTTCTTCGCGAAAGACAAATTGAATTTGTATGTCTTTATTTTTCATCAAAATCTAAGTTGGTCTTCATTTAGAAAGATACTCACCTGCCTTACCAGTATTCTGGTGCGCGTTCCGTGAGCTCGAGTTCCGTTTGGTAGCACTATTTACGGTTTACTCATTTTTTTTCAGTCGATAAGTTAGTTTTTTGTCAAAATTTCAACAACAAAAACAGAAATAATTTCAGAAACACCATGGATCGCTAGCTCGCTCGGAGACGCGTCTTTTGACAGGCTGCGCGTACGCCTAGCCAATGAAGAACTTCAAAAATATATTTTTTTCGTTCAGACACTTGTAAAATTTTCAACATATTTTTCTTCGCGAAAGACAAATTGAATTTGTATGTCTTTATTTTTCATCAAAATCTAAGTTGGTCTTCATTTAGAAAGATACTCACCTGCCTTACCAGTATTCTGGTGCGCGTTCCGTGAGCTCGAGTTCCGTTTGGTAGCACTAATTACGGTTTACTCATTTTTTTTCAGTCGATAAGTTAGTTTTTTGTCAAAATTTCAACAACAAAAACAGAAATAATTTCAGAAACACCATGGATCGCTAGCTCGCTCGGAGACGCGTCTTTTGACAGGCTGCGCGTACGCCTAGCCAATGAAGAACTTCAAAAATATTTTTTTTTCGTTCAGACACTTGTAAAATTTTCAACAATTTTTTCTTCGCGAAAGAAAATTTAATTTGTATGTCTTTATTTTTGATCAAAATCTACGTTGGTCTTCATTTAGAAAGATACTCACCTGCCTTACCGGTATTCTGGTGCGCGTTCCGTGAGCTGGAGTTCCGTTTGGTAGCAGTAATTACGATTTCACTAATTTTTTTATTTCAGTCGAAAAGTTAGTTTTTTGTCCAAATTTCAACAACAAAAACAGAAATAATTTCAGAAACACCATGGATCGCTAGCTCGCTCGGAGACGCGTCTTCTGATAGGCTGCGCGTACGCCTAGCCAATGAAGAACTTCAAAAATATATTTTTTTGGTTCAGACACTTGTAAAATTTTCAACATATTTTTCTTCGCGAAAGAAAATTGAATTTGTATGTCTTTATTTTTTATCAAAATCTACGTTGGTCTTCATTTAGAAAGATACTCACCTGCCTTACCGGTATTCTGGTGCGCGTTCCGTGAGCACGAGTTCCGTTTGGTAGCACTAATTACGGTTTACTCATTTTTTTTCAGTCGCTAAGTTAGATTTTTGTCAAAATTTCAACAACAAAAACAGAAATAATTTCAGAAACACCATGGATCGCTAGCTCGCTCGGAGACGCGTCTTCTGATAGGCTGCGCGTACGCCTAGCCAATGAAGAACTTCAAAAAAATATTATTTTGGTTCAGACACTTGTAAAATTTTCAACATATTTTTCTTCGCGAAAGACAAATTGAATTTGTATGTCTTTATTTTTGATCAAAATCTACGTTGGTCTTCATTTAGAAAGATACTCACCTGCCTTACCGGTATTCTGGTGCGCGTTCCGTGAGCTGGAGTTCCGTTTGGTAGCAGTAATTACGATTTCACTAATTTTTTTTTTTCAGTCGATAAGTTAGTTTTTTGTCAAAATTTCAACAACAAAAACAGAAATTATTTCAGAAACACCATGGATCGCTAGCTCGCTCGGAGACGCGTCTTTTGACAGGCTGCGCGTACGCCTAGCCAATGAAGAACTTCAAAAATATATTTTTTTCGTTCAGACACTTGTAAAATTTTCAACATATTTTTCTTCGCGAAAGACAAATTGAATTTGTATGTCTTTATTTTTCATCAAAATCTAAGTTGGTCTTCATTTAGAAAGATACTCACCTGCCTTACCAGTATTCTGGTGCGCGTTCCGTGAGCTCGAGTTCCGTTTGGTAGCACTAATTACGGTTTACTCATTTTTTTTCAGTCGATAAGTTAGTTTTTTGTCAAAATTTCAACAACAAAAACAGAAATAATTTCTGAAACACCATGGATCGCTAGCTCGCTCGGAGACGCGTCTTTTGACAGGCTGCGCGTACGCCTAGCCAATGAAGAACTTCAAAAATATATTTTTTTCGTTCAGACACTTGTAAAATTTTCAACAATTTTTTCTTCGCGAAAGAAAATTGAATTTGTATGTCTTTATTTTTGATCAAAATCTACGTTGGTCTTCATTTAGAAAGATACTCACCTGCCTTACCGGTATTCTGGTGCGCGTTCCGTGAGCTGGAGTTCCGTTTGGTAGCAGTAATTACGATTTCACAAATTTTTTTTTTCAGTCGATAAGTTAGTTTTTTGTCCAAATTTCAACAACAAAAACAGAAATAATTTCAGAAACACCATGGATCGCTAGCTCGCTCGGAGACGCGTCTTTTGACAGGCTGCGCGTACGCCTAGCCAATGAAGAACTTCAAAAATATATTTTTTTCGTTCAGACACTTGTAAAATTTTCAACATATTTTTCTTCGCGAAAGACAAATTCAATTTGTGTCTTTATTTTTCATCAAAATCTACGTTGGTCTTCATTAAGAAAGATACTCATCTGCCTTACCAGTATTCTGGTGCGCGTTCCGTGAGCTCGAGTTCCGTTTGGTAGCAGTAATTACGATTTCACAAATTTTTTTTTTCAGTCGAAAAGTTAGTTTTTTGTCCAAATTTCAACAACAAAAACAGAAATAATTTCAGAAACACCATGGATCGCTAGCTCGCTCGGAGACGCGTCTTTTGATAGGCTGCGCGTACGCCTAGCCATTGTAGAACTTCAAAAACATATTTTTTTTCGTTCAGACACTTGTAAAATTTTCAACATATTTTTCTTCGCGAAAGAAAATTGAATTTGTATGTCTTTATTTTTTATCAAAATCTACGTTGGTCTTCATTTAGAAAGATACTCACCTGCCTTACCGGTATTCTGGTGCGCGTTCCGTGAGCTCGAGTTCCGTTTGGTAGCAGTAATTACGATTTCACTCATATTTTGATCCAGTACAATAGTTAGTTTTTTGTCCAAATTTCAACAACAAAAACAGGAATAATTTCAGAAACACCATGGATCGCTAGCTCGCTCGGAGACGCGTCTTTTGACAGGCTGCGCGTACGCCTAGCCAATGAAGAACTTCAAAAATATTTTTTTTTCGTTCAGACACTTGTAAAATTTTCAACATATTTTTCTTCGCGAAAGACAAATTGAATTTGTATGTCTTTATTTTTCATCAAAATCTAAGTTGGTCTTCATTTAGAAAGATACTCACCTGCCTTACCAGTATTCTGGTGCGCGTTCCGTGAGCTCGAGTTCCGTTTGGTAGCACTATTTACGGTTTACTCATTTTTTTTCAGTCGATAAGTTAGTTTTTTGTCAAAATTTCAACAACAAAAACAGAAATAATTTCAGAAACACCATGGATCGCTAGCTCGCTCGGAGACGCGTCTTTTGACAGGCTGCGCGTACGCCTAGCCAATGAAGAACTTCAAAAATATATTTTTTTCGTTCAGACACTTGTAAAATTTTCAACATATTTTTCTTCGCGAAAGACAAATTGAATTTGTATGTCTTTATTTTTCATCAAAATCTAAGTTGGTCTTCATTTAGAAAGATACTCACCTGCCTTACCAGTATTCTGGTGCGCGTTCCGTGAGCTCGAGTTCCGTTTGGTAGCACTAATTACGGTTTACTCATTTTTTTTCAGTCGATAAGTTAGTTTTTTGTCAAAATTTCAACAACAAAAACAGAAATAATTTCAGAAACACCATGGATCGCTAGCTCGCTCGGAGACGCGTCTTTTGACAGGCTGCGCGTACGCCTAGCCAATGAAGAACTTCAAAAATATTTTTTTTTCGTTCAGACACTTGTAAAATTTTCAACAATTTTTTCTTCGCGAAAGAAAATTTAATTTGTATGTCTTTATTTTTGATCAAAATCTACGTTGGTCTTCATTTAGAAAGATACTCACCTGCCTTACCGGTATTCTGGTGCGCGTTCCGTGAGCTGGAGTTCCGTTTGGTAGCAGTAATTACGATTTCACTAATTTTTTTATTTCAGTCGAAAAGTTAGTTTTTTGTCCAAATTTCAACAACAAAAACAGAAATAATTTCAGAAACACCATGGATCGCTAGCTCGCTCGGAGACGCGTCTTCTGATAGGCTGCGCGTACGCCTAGCCAATGAAGAACTTCAAAAATATATTTTTTTGGTTCAGACACTTGTAAAATTTTCAACATATTTTTCTTCGCGAAAGAAAATTGAATTTGTATGTCTTTATTTTTTATCAAAATCTACGTTGGTCTTCATTTAGAAAGATACTCACCTGCCTTACCGGTATTCTGGTGCGCGTTCCGTGAGCACGAGTTCCGTTTGGTAGCACTAATTACGGTTTACTCATTTTTTTTCAGTCGCTAAGTTAGATTTTTGTCAAAATTTCAACAACAAAAACAGAAATAATTTCAGAAACACCATGGATCGCTAGCTCGCTCGGAGACGCGTCTTCTGATAGGCTGCGCGTACGCCTAGCCAATGAAGAACTTCAAAAAAATATTATTTTGGTTCAGACACTTGTAAAATTTTCAACATATTTTTCTTCGCGAAAGACAAATTGAATTTGTATGTCTTTATTTTTGATCAAAATCTACGTTGGTCTTCATTTAGAAAGATACTCACCTGCCTTACCGGTATTCTGGTGCGCGTTCCGTGAGCTGGAGTTCCGTTTGGTAGCAGTAATTACGATTTCACTAATTTTTTTTTTTCAGTCGATAAGTTAGTTTTTTGTCAAAATTTCAACAACAAAAACAGAAATTATTTCAGAAACACCATGGATCGCTAGCTCGCTCGGAGACGCGTCTTTTGACAGGCTGCGCGTACGCCTAGCCAATGAAGAACTTCAAAAATATATTTTTTTCGTTCAGACACTTGTAAAATTTTCAACATATTTTTCTTCGCGAAAGACAAATTGAATTTGTATGTCTTTATTTTTCATCAAAATCTAAGTTGGTCTTCATTTAGAAAGATACTCACCTGCCTTACCAGTATTCTGGTGCGCGTTCCGTGAGCTCGAGTTCCGTTTGGTAGCACTAATTACGGTTTACTCATTTTTTTTCAGTCGATAAGTTAGTTTTTTGTCAAAATTTCAACAACAAAAACAGAAATAATTTCAGAAACACCATGGATCGCTAGCTCGCTCGGAGACGCGTCTTTTGACAGGCTGCGCGTACGCCTAGCCAATGAAGAACTTCAAAAATATATTTTTTTCGTTCAGACACTTGTAAAATTTTCAACATATTTTTCTTCGCGAAAGAAAAATTGAATTTGTATGTCTTTATTTTTCATCAAAATCTACGTTGGTCTTCATTTAGAAAGATACTCACCTGCCTTACCGGTATTCTGGTGCGCGTTCCGTGAGCTGGAGTTCCGTTTGGTAGCAGTAATTACGATTTCACAAATTTTTTTTTTTCAGTCGAAAAGTTGAATTTTTTGTCCAAATTTCAACAACAAAAACAGAAATAATTTCAGAAACACCATGGATCGCTAGCTCGCTCGGAGACGCGTCTTTTGACAGGCTGCGCGTACGCCTAGCCAATGAAGAACTTCAAAAATATTTTTTTTTCGTTCAGACACTTGTAAAATTTTCAACATATTTTTCTTCGCGAAAGACAAATTGAATTTGTATGTCTTTATTTATCATCAAAATCTAAGTTGGTCTTCATTTAGAAAGATACTCACCTGCCTTACCGGTATTCTGGTGCGCGTTCCGTGAGCTGGAGTTCCGTTTGGAAGCAGTAATTACGATTTCACAATTTTTTTTTTTTCAGTCGATAAGTTAGTTTTTTGTCCAAATTTCAACAACAAAAACAGAAATAATTTCAGAAACACCATGGATCGCTAGCTCGCTCGGAGACGCGTCTTTTGACAGGCTGCGCGTACGCCTAGCCAATGAAGAACTTCAAAAATATATTTTTTTCGTTCAGACACTTGTAAAATTTTCAACATATTTTTCTTCGCGAAAGACAAATTGAATTTGTATGTCTTTATTTATCATCAAAATCTAAGTTGGTCTTCATTTAGAAAGATACTCACCTGCCTTACCAGTATTCTGGTGCGCGTTCCGTGAGCTCGAGTTCCGTTTGGTAGCACTAATTACGGTTTACTCATTTTTTTTCAGTCGATACGTTAGTTTTTTGTCAAAATTTCAACAACAAAAACAGAAATAATTTCAGAAACACCATGGATCGCTAGCTCGCTCGGAGACGCGTCTTTTGACAGGCTGCGCGTACGCCTAGCCAATGAAGAACTTCAAAAATATATTTTTTTCGTTCAGACACTTGTAAAATTTTCAACATATTTTTCTTCGCGAAAGACAAATTGAATTTGTATGTCTTTATTTATCATCAAAATCTAAGTTGGTCTTCATTTAGAAAGATACTCACCTGCCTTACCAGTATTCTGGTGCGCGTTCCGTGAGCTCGAGTTCCGTTTGGTAGCACTAATTACGGTTTACTCATTTTTTTTCAGTCGATAAGTTAGTTTTTTGTCAAAATTTCAACAACAAAAACAGAAATAATTTCAGAAACACCATGGATCGCTAGCTCGCTCGGAGACGCGTCTTTTGACAGGCTGCGCGTACGCCTAGCCAATGAAGAACTTCAAAAATATATTTTTTTCGTTCAGACACTTGTAAAATTTTCAACATATTTTTCTTCGCGAAAGAAAAATTGAATTTGTATGTCTTTATTTTTCATCAAAATCTACGTTGGTCTTCATTTAGAAAGATACTCATCTGCCTTACCAGTATTCTGGTGCGCGTTCCGTGAGCTCGAGTTCCGTTTGGAAGCAGTAATTACGATTTCACAAATTTTTTTTTTCAGTCGAAAAGTTAGTTTTTTGTCCAAATTTCAACAACAAAAACAGAAATAATTTCAGAAACACCATGGATCGCTAGCTCGCTCGGAGACGCGTCTTTTGACAGGCTGCGCGTACGCCTAGCCAATGAAGAACTTCAAAAATATATTTTTTTCGTTCAGACACTTGTAAAATTTTCAACATATTTTTCTTCGCGAAAGACAAATTGAATTTGTATGTCTTTATTTTTCATCAAAATCTAAGTTGGTCTTCATTTAGAAAGATACTCACCTGCCTTACCAGTATTCTGGTGCGCGTTCCGTGAGCTGGAGTTCCGTTTGGTAGCAGTAATTACGATTTCACTAATTTTTTTATTTCAGTCGAAAAATTAGTTTTTTGTCCAAATTTCAACAACAAAAACAGAAATAATTTCAGAAACACCATGGATCGCTAGCTCGCTCGGAGACGCGTCTTCTGATAGGCTGCGCGTACGCCTAGCCAATGAAGAACTTCAAAAAAATATTATTTTGGTTCAGACACTTGTAAAATTTTCAACATATTTTTCTTCGCCTAGCCAATGAAGAACTTCAAAAATATATTTTTTTGGTTCAGACACTTGTAAAATTTTCAACATATTTTTCTTCGCGAAAGAAAATTGAATTTGTATGTCTTTATTTTTTATCAAAATCTACGTTGGTCTTCATTTAGAAAGATACTCACCTGCCTTACCGGTATTCTGGTGCGCGTTCCGTGAGCTCGAGTTCCGTTTGGTAGCACTAATTACGGTTTACTCATTTTTTTTCAGTCGATAAGTTAGATTTTTGTCAAAATTTCAACAACAAAAACAGAAATAATTTCAGAAACACCATGGATCGCTAGCTCGCTCGGAGACGCGTCTTTTGACAGGCTGCGCGTACGCCTAGCCAATGAAGAACTTCAAAAATATATTTTTTTCGTTCAGACACTTGTAAAATTTTCAACATATTTTTCTTCGCGAAAGACAAATTCAATTTGTATGTCTTTATTTTTCATCAAAATCTACGTTGGTCTTCATTTAGAAAGATACTCACCTGCCTTACCGGTATTCTGGTGCGCGTTCCGTGAGCTCGAGTTCCGTTTGGTAGCACTAATTACGGTTTACTCATTTTTTTTCAGTCGAAAAGTTAATTTTTTGTCCAAATTTCAACAACAAAAACAGAAATAATTTCAGAAACACCATGGATCGCTAGCTCGCTCGGAGACGCGTCTTTTGACAGGCTGCGCGTACGCCTAGCCAATGAAGAACTTCAAAAATATTTTTTTTTCGTTCAGACACTTGTAAAATTTTCAACAATTTTTTCTTCGCGAAAGAAAATGTAATTTGTATGTCTTTATTTTTGATCAAAATCTACGTTGGTCTTCATTTAGAAAGATACTCACCTGCCTTACCGGTATTCTGGTGCGCGTTCCGTGAGCTGGAGTTCCGTTTGGTAGCAGTAATTACGATTTCACTAATTTTTTTATTTCAGTCGAAAAGTTAGTTTTTTGTCCAAATTTCAACAACAAAAACAGAAATAATTTCAGAAACACCATGGATCGCTAGCTCGCTCGGAGACGCGTCTTCTGATAGGCTGCGCGTACGCCTAGCCAATGAAGAACTTCAAAAATATATTTTTTTGGTTCAGACACTTGTAAAATTTTCAACATATTTTTCTTCGCGAAAGAAAATTGAATTTGTATGTCTTTATTTTTTATCAAAATCTACGTTGGTCTTCATTTAGAAAGATACTCACCTGCCTTACCGGTATTCTGGTGCGCGTTCCGTGAGCTCGAGTTCCGTTTGGTAGCACTAATTACGGTTTACTCATTTTTTTTCAGTCGATAAGTTAGATTTTTGTCAAAATTTCAACAACAAAAACAGAAATAATTTCAGAAACACCATGGATCGCTAGCTCGCTCGGAGACGCGTCTTCTGATAGGCTGCGCGTACGCCTAGCCAATGAAGAACTTCAAAAAAATATTATTTTGGTTCAGACACTTGTAAAATTTTCAACATATTTTTCTTCGCGAAAGACAAATTGAATTTGTATGTCTTTATTTTTCATCAAAATCTACGTTGATCTTCATTTAGAAAGATACTCATCTGCCTTACCAGTATTCTGGTGCGCGTTCCGTGAGCTCGAGTTCCGTTTGGTAGCAGTAATTACGATTTCACTATTTTTTTTTTTTCAGTCGAAAAGTTAGTTTTTTGTCCAAATTTCAACAACAAAAACAGGAATAATTTCAGAAACACCATGGATCGCTAGCTCGCTCGGAGACGCGTCTTTTGATAGGCTGCGCGTACGCCTAGCCATTGTAGAACTTCAAAAACATATTTTTTTTCGTTCAGACACTTGTAAAATTTTCAACATATTTTTCTTCGCGAAAGAAAATTGAATTTGTATGTCTTTATTTTTTATCAAAATCTACGTTGGTCTTCATTTAGAAAGATACTCACCTGCCTTACCGGTATTCTGGTGCGCGTTCCGTGAGCTCGAGTTCCGTTTGGTAGCAGTAATTACGATTTCACTCATATTTTGATCCAGTACAATAGTTAGTT
This sequence comes from Dasypolia templi, assembly GCA_963555695.1. Taxonomy (NCBI): domain Eukaryota; kingdom Metazoa; phylum Arthropoda; class Insecta; order Lepidoptera; family Noctuidae; genus Dasypolia; species Dasypolia templi. The sequence continues at coordinate 342,452 of OY743137.1, read as the reverse complement.
TTTTGTCCAAATTTCAACAACAAAAACAGGAATAATTTCAGAAACACCATGGATCGCTAGCTCGCTCGGAGACGCGTCTTTTGACAGGCTGCGCGTACGCCTAGCCAATGAAGAACTTCAAAAATATTTTTTTTTCGTTCAGACACTTGTAAAATTTTCAACAATTTTTTCTTCGCGAAAGAAAATTTAATTTGTATGTCTTTATTTTTGATCAAAATCTACGTTGGTCTTCATTTAGAAAGATACTCACCTGCCTTACCGGTATTCTGGTGCGCGTTCCGTGAGCTGGAGTTCCGTTTGGTAGCAGTAATTACGATTTCACTAATTTTTTTATTTCAGTCGAAAAGTTAGTTTTTTGTCCAAATTTCAACAACAAAAACAGAAATAATTTCAGAAACACCATGGATCGCTAGCTCGCTCGGAGACGCGTCTTCTGATAGGCTGCGCGTACGCCTAGCCAATGAAGAACTTCAAAAATATATTTTTTTGGTTCAGACACTTGTAAAATTTTCAACATATTTTTCTTCGCGAAAGAAAATTGAATTTGTATGTCTTTATTTTTTATCAAAATCTACGTTGGTCTTCATTTAGAAAGATACTCACCTGCCTTACCGGTATTCTGGTGCGCGTTCCGTGAGCTCGAGTTCCGTTTGGTAGCAGTAATTACGATTTCACTCATATTTTGATCCAGTACAATAGTTAGTTTTTTGTCCAAATTTCAACAACAAAAACAGGAATAATTTCAGAAACACCATGGATCGCTAGCTCGCTCGGAGACGCGTCTTTTGACAGGCTGCGCGTACGCCTTGCCAATGAAGAACTTCAAAAATATTTTTTTTTCGTTCAGACACTTGTAAAATTTTCAACAATTTTTTCTTCGCGAAAGAAAATTTAATTTGTATGTCTTTATTTTTGATCAAAATCTACGTTGGTCTTCATTTAGAAAGATACTCACCTGCCTTACCGGTATTCTGGTGCGCGTTCCGTGAGCTGGAGTTCCGTTTGGTAGCAGTAATTACGATTTCACTAATTTTTTTATTTCAGTCGAAAAGTTAGTTTTTTGTCCAAATTTCAACAACAAAAACAGAAATAATTTCAGAAACACCATGGATCGCTAGCTCGCTCGGAGACGCGTCTTCTGATAGGCTGCGCGTACGCCTAGCCAATGAAGAACTTCAAAAATATATTTTTTTGGTTCAGACACTTGTAAAATTTTCAACATATTTTTCTTCGCGAAAGAAAATTGAATTTGTATGTCTTTATTTTTTATCAAAATCTACGTTGGTCTTCATTTAGAAAGATACTCACCTGCCTTACCGGTATTCTGGTGCGCGTTCCGTGAGCTCGAGTTCCGTTTGGTAGCACTAATTACGGTTTACTCATTTTTTTTCAGTCGATAAGTTAGATTTTTGTCAAAATTTCAACAACAAAAACAGAAATAATTTCAGAAACACCATGGATCGCTAGCTCGCTCGGAGACGCGTCTTCTGATAGGCTGCGCGTACGCCTAGCCAATGAAGAACTTCAAAAAAATATTATTTTGGTTCAGACACTTGTAAAATTTTCAACATATTTTTCTTCGCGAAAGACAAATTGAATTTGTATGTCTTTATTTTTCATCAAAATCTACGTTGATCTTCATTTAGAAAGATACTCATCTGCCTTACCAGTATTCTGGTGCGCGTTCCGTGAGCTCGAGTTCCGTTTGGTAGCAGTAATTACGATTTCACTATTTTTTTTTTTTCAGTCGAAAAGTTAGTTTTTTGTCCAAATTTCAACAACAAAAACAGGAATAATTTCAGAAACACCATGGATCGCTAGCTCGCTCGGAGACGCGTCTTTTGATAGGCTGCGCGTACGCCTAGCCATTGTAGAACTTCAAAAACATATTTTTTTTCGTTCAGACACTTGTAAAATTTTCAACATATTTTTCTTCGCGAAAGAAAATTGAATTTGTATGTCTTTATTTTTTATCAAAATCTACGTTGGTCTTCATTTAGAAAGATACTCACCTGCCTTACCGGTATTCTGGTGCGCGTTCCGTGAGCTCGAGTTCCGTTTGGTAGCAGTAATTAAGATTTCACTCATATTTTGATCCAGTACAATAGTTAGTTTTTTGTCCAAATTTCAACAACAAAAACAGGAATAATTTCAGAAACACCATGGATCGCTAGCTCGCTCGGAGACGCGTCTTTTGACAGGCTGCGCGTACGCCTAGCCAATGAAGAACTTCAAAAATATTTTTTTTTCGTTCAGACACTTGTAAAATTTTCAACAATTTTTTCTTCGCGAAAGAAAATTTAATTTGTATGTCTTTATTTTTGATCAAAATCTACGTTGGTCTTCATTTAGAAAGATACTCACCTGCCTTACCGGTATTCTGGTGCGCGTTCCGTGAGCTGGAGTTCCGTTTGGTAGCAGTAATTACGATTTCACTAATTTTTTTATTTCAGTCGAAAAGTTAGTTTTTTGTCCAAATTTCAACAACAAAAACAGAAATAATTTCAGAAACACCATGGATCGCTAGCTCGCTCGGAGACGCGTCTTCTGATAGGCTGCGCGTACGCCTAGCCAATGAAGAACTTCAAAAATATATTTTTTTGGTTCAGACACTTGTAAAATTTTCAACATATTTTTCTTCGCGAAAGAAAATTGAATTTGTATGTCTTTATTTTTTATCAAAATCTACGTTGGTCTTCATTTAGAAAGATACTCACCTGCCTTACCGGTATTCTGGTGCGCGTTCCGTGAGCTCGAGTTCCGTTTGGTAGCACTAATTACGGTTTACTCATTTTTTTTCAGTCGATAAGTTAGATTTTTGTCAAAATTTCAACAACAAAAACAGAAATAATTTCAGAAACACCATGGATCGCTAGCTCGCTCGGAGACGCGTCTTCTGATAGGCTGCGCGTACGCCTAGCCAATGAAGAACTTCAAAAAAATATTATTTTGGTTCAGACACTTGTAAAATTTTCAACATATTTTTCTTCGCCTAGCCAATGAAGAACTTCAAAAATATATTTTTTTCGTTCAGACACTTGTAAAATTTTCAACAATTTTTTCTTCGCGAAAGAAAATTTAATTTGTATGTCTTTATTTTTGATCAAAATCTACGTTGGTCTTCATTTAGAAAGATACTCACCTGCCTTACCGGTATTCTGGTGCGCGTTCCGTGAGCTGGAGTTCCGTTTGGTAGCAGTAATTACGATTTCACTAATTTTTTTATTTCAGTCGAAAAGTTAGTTTTTTGTCCAAATTTCAACAACAAAAACAGAAATAATTTCAGAAACACCATGGATCGCTAGCTCGCTCGGAGACGCGTCTTCTGATAGGCTGCGCGTACGCCTAGCCAATGAAGAACTTCAAAAATATATTTTTTTGGTTCAGACACTTGTAAAATTTTCAACATATTTTTCTTCGCGAAAGAAAATTGAATTTGTATGTCTTTATTTTTTATCAAAATCTACGTTGGTCTTCATTTAGAAAGATACTCACCTGCCTTACCGGTATTCTGGTGCGCGTTCCGTGAGCTCGAGTTCCGTTTGGTAGCAGTAATTACGATTTCACTCATATTTTGATCCAGTACAATAGTTAGTTTTTTGTCCAAATTTCAACAACAAAAACAGGAATAATTTCAGAAACACCATGGATCGCTAGCTCGCTCGGAGACGCGTCTTTTGACAGGCTGCGCGTACGCCTAGCCAATGAAGAACTTCAAAAATATTTTTTTTTCGTTCAGACACTTGTAAAATTTTCAACAATTTTTTCTTCGCGAAAGAAAATTTAATTTGTATGTCTTTATTTTTGATCAAAATCTACGTTGGTCTTCATTTAGAAAGATACTCACCTGCCTTACCGGTATTCTGGTGCGCGTTCCGTGAGCTGGAGTTCCGTTTGGTAGCAGTAATTACGATTTCACTAATTTTTTTATTTCAGTCGAAAAGTTAGTTTTTTGTCCAAATTTCAACAACAAAAACAGAAATAATTTCAGAAACACCATGGATCGCTAGCTCGCTCGGAGACGCGTCTTCTGATAGGCTGCGCGTACGCCTAGCCAATGAAGAACTTCAAAAATATATTTTTTTGGTTCAGACACTTGTAAAATTTTCAACATATTTTTCTTCGCGAAAGAAAATTGAATTTGTATGTCTTTATTTTTTATCAAAATCTACGTTGGTCTTCATTTAGAAAGATACTCACCTGCCTTACCGGTATTCTGGTGCGCGTTCCGTGAGCTCGAGTTCCGTTTGGTAGCACTAATTACGGTTTACTCATTTTTTTTCAGTCGATAAGTTAGATTTTTGTCAAAATTTCAACAACAAAAACAGAAATAATTTCAGAAACACCATGGATCGCTAGCTCGCTCGGAGACGCGTCTTCTGATAGGCTGCGCGTACGCCTAGCCAATGAAGAACTTCAAAAAAATATTATTTTGGTTCAGACACTTGTAAAATTTTCAACATATTTTTCTTCGCGAAAGACAAATTGAATTTGTATGTCTTTATTTTTCATCAAAATCTACGTTGATCTTCATTTAGAAAGATACTCATCTGCCTTACCAGTATTCTGGTGCGCGTTCCGTGAGCTCGAGTTCCGTTTGGTAGCAGTAATTACGATTTCACTATTTTTTTTTTTTCAGTCGAAAAGTTAGTTTTTTGTCCAAATTTCAACAACAAAAACAGGAATAATTTCAGAAACACCATGGATCGCTAGCTCGCTCGGAGACGCGTCTTTTGATAGGCTGCGCGTACGCCTAGCCATTGTAGAACTTCAAAAACATATTTTTTTTCGTTCAGACACTTGTAAAATTTTCAACATATTTTTCTTCGCGAAAGAAAATTGAATTTGTATGTCTTTATTTTTTATCAAAATCTACGTTGGTCTTCATTTAGAAAGATACTCACCTGCCTTACCGGTATTCTGGTGCGCGTTCCGTGAGCTCGAGTTCCGTTTGGTAGCAGTAATTAAGATTTCACTCATATTTTGATCCAGTACAATAGTTAGTTTTTTGTCCAAATTTCAACAACAAAAACAGGAATAATTTCAGAAACACCATGGATCGCTAGCTCGCTCGGAGACGCGTCTTTTGACAGGCTGCGCGTACGCCTAGCCAATGAAGAACTTCAAAAATATTTTTTTTTCGTTCAGACACTTGTAAAATTTTCAACAATTTTTTCTTCGCGAAAGAAAATTTAATTTGTATGTCTTTATTTTTGATCAAAATCTACGTTGGTCTTCATTTAGAAAGATACTCACCTGCCTTACCGGTATTCTGGTGCGCGTTCCGTGAGCTGGAGTTCCGTTTGGTAGCAGTAATTACGATTTCACTAATTTTTTTATTTCAGTCGAAAAGTTAGTTTTTTGTCCAAATTTCAACAACAAAAACAGAAATAATTTCAGAAACACCATGGATCGCTAGCTCGCTCGGAGACGCGTCTTCTGATAGGCTGCGCGTACGCCTAGCCAATGAAGAACTTCAAAAATATATTTTTTTGGTTCAGACACTTGTAAAATTTTCAACATATTTTTCTTCGCGAAAGAAAATTGAATTTGTATGTCTTTATTTTTTATCAAAATCTACGTTGGTCTTCATTTAGAAAGATACTCACCTGCCTTACCGGTATTCTGGTGCGCGTTCCGTGAGCTCGAGTTCCGTTTGGTAGCAGTAATTACGATTTCACTCATATTTTGATCCAGTACAATAGTTAGTTTTTTGTCCAAATTTCAACAACAAAAACAGGAATAATTTCAGAAACACCATGGATCGCTAGCTCGCTCGGAGACGCGTCTTTTGACAGGCTGCGCGTACGCCTAGCCAATGAAGAACTTCAAAAATATTTTTTTGGTTCAGACACTTGTAAAATTTTCAACAATTTTTTCTTCGCGAAAGAAAATTTAATTTGTATGTCTTTATTTTTGATCAAAATCTACGTTGGTCTTCATTTAGAAAGATACTCACCTGCCTTACCGGTATTCTGGTGCGCGTTCCGTGAGCTGGAGTTCCGTTTGGTAGCAGTAATTACGATTTCACTAATTTTTTTATTTCAGTCGAAAAGTTAGTTTTTTGTCCAAATTTCAACAACAAAAACAGAAATAATTTCAGAAACACCATGGATCGCTAGCTCGCTCGGAGACGCGTCTTCTGATAGGCTGCGCGTACGCCTAGCCAATGAAGAACTTCAAAAATATATTTTTTTGGTTCAGACACTTGTAAAATTTTCAACATATTTTTCTTCGCGAAAGAAAATTGAATTTGTATGTCTTTATTTTTTATCAAAATCTACGTTGGTCTTCATTTAGAAAGATACTCACCTGCCTTACCGGTATTCTGGTGCGCGTTCCGTGAGCTCGAGTTCCGTTTGGTAGCACTAATTACGGTTTACTCATTTTTTTTCAGTCGATAAGTTAGATTTTTGTCAAAATTTCAACAACAAAAACAGAAATAATTTCAGAAACACCATGGATCGCTAGCTCGCTCGGAGACGCGTCTTCTGATAGGCTGCGCGTACGCCTAGCCAATGAAGAACTTCAAAAAAATATTATTTTGGTTCAGACACTTGTAAAATTTTCAACATATTTTTCTTCGCGAAAGACAAATTGAATTTGTATGTCTTTATTTTTCATCAAAATCTACGTTGATCTTCATTTAGAAAGATACTCATCTGCCTTACCAGTATTCTGGTGCGCGTTCCGTGAGCTCGAGTTCCGTTTGGTAGCAGTAATTAAGATTTCACTCATATTTTGATCCAGTACAATAGTTAGTTTTTTGTCCAAATTTCAACAACAAAAACAGGAATAATTTCAGAAACACCATGGATCGCTAGCTCGCTCGGAGACGCGTCTTTTGACAGGCTGCGCGTACGCCTAGCCAATGAAGAACTTCAAAAATATTTTTTTTTCGTTCAGACACTTGTAAAATTTTCAACAATTTTTTCTTCGCGAAAGAAAATTTAATTTGTATGTCTTTATTTTTGATCAAAATCTACGTTGGTCTTCATTTAGAAAGATACTCACCTGCCTTACCGGTATTCTGGTGCGCGTTCCGTGAGCTGGAGTTCCGTTTGGTAGCAGTAATTACGATTTCACTAATTTTTTTATTTCAGTCGAAAAGTTAGTTTTTTGTCCAAATTTCAACAACAAAAACAGAAATAATTTCAGAAACACCATGGATCGCTAGCTCGCTCGGAGACGCGTCTTCTGATAGGCTGCGCGTACGCCTAGCCAATGAAGAACTTCAAAAATATATTTTTTTGGTTCAGACACTTGTAAAATTTTCAACATATTTTTCTTCGCGAAAGAAAATTGAATTTGTATGTCTTTATTTTTTATCAAAATCTACGTTGGTCTTCATTTAGAAAGATACTCACCTGCCTTACCGGTATTCTGGTGCGCGTTCCGTGAGCTCGAGTTCCGTTTGGTAGCACTAATTACGGTTTACTCATTTTTTTTCAGTCGATAAGTTAGATTTTTGTCAAAATTTCAACAACAAAAACAGAAATAATTTCAGAAACACCATGGATCGCTAGCTCGCTCGGAGACGCGTCTTCTGATAGGCTGCGCGTACGCCTAGCCAATGAAGAACTTCAAAAAAATATTATTTTGGTTCAGACACTTGTAAAATTTTCAACATATTTTTCTTCGCGAAAGACAAATTGAATTTGTATGTCTTTATTTTTCATCAAAATCTACGTTGATCTTCATTTAGAAAGATACTCATCTGCCTTACCAGTATTCTGGTGCGCGTTCCGTGAGCTCGAGTTCCGTTTGGTAGCAGTAATTAAGATTTCACTCATATTTTGATCCAGTACAATAGTTAGTTTTTTGTCCAAATTTCAACAACAAAAACAGGAATAATTTCAGAAACACCATGGATCGCTAGCTCGCTCGGAGACGCGTCTTTTGACAGGCTGCGCGTACGCCTAGCCAATGAAGAACTTCAAAAATATTTTTTTTTCGTTCAGACACTTGTAAAATTTTCAACAATTTTTTCTTCGCGAAAGAAAATTTAATTTGTATGTCTTTATTTTTGATCAAAATCTACGTTGGTCTTCATTTAGAAAGATACTCACCTGCCTTACCGGTATTCTGGTGCGCGTTCCGTGAGCTGGAGTTCCGTTTGGTAGCAGTAATTACGATTTCACTAATTTTTTTATTTCAGTCGAAAAGTTAGTTTTTTGTCCAAATTTCAACAACAAAAACAGAAATAATTTCAGAAACACCATGGATCGCTAGCTCGCTCGGAGACGCGTCTTCTGATAGGCTGCGCGTACGCCTAGCCAATGAAGAACTTCAAAAATATATTTTTTTGGTTCAGACACTTGTAAAATTTTCAACATATTTTTCTTCGCGAAAGAAAATTGAATTTGTATGTCTTTATTTTTTATCAAAATCTACGTTGGTCTTCATTTAGAAAGATACTCACCTGCCTTACCGGTATTCTGGTGCGCGTTCCGTGAGCTCGAGTTCCGTTTGGTAGCACTAATTACGGTTTACTCATTTTTTTTCAGTCGATAAGTTAGATTTTTGTCAAAATTTCAACAACAAAAACAGAAATAATTTCAGAAACACCATGGATCGCTAGCTCGCTCGGAGACGCGTCTTCTGATAGGCTGCGCGTACGCCTAGCCAATGAAGAACTTCAAAAAAATATTATTTTGGTTCAGACACTTGTAAAATTTTCAACATATTTTTCTTCGCGAAAGACAAATTGAATTTGTATGTCTTTATTTTTCATCAAAATCTACGTTGATCTTCATTTAGAAAGATACTCATCTGCCTTACCAGTATTCTGGTGCGCGTTCCGTGAGCTCGAGTTCCGTTTGGTAGCAGTAATTAAGATTTCACTCATATTTTGATCCAGTACAATAGTTAGTTTTTTGTCCAAATTTCAACAACAAAAACAGGAATAATTTCAGAAACACCATGGATCGCTAGCTCGCTCGGAGACGCGTCTTTTGACAGGCTGCGCGTACGCCTAGCCAATGAAGAACTTCAAAAATATTTTTTTTTCGTTCAGACACTTGTAAAATTTTCAACAATTTTTTCTTCGCGAAAGAAAATTTAATTTGTATGTCTTTATTTTTGATCAAAATCTACGTTGGTCTTCATTTAGAAAGATACTCACCTGCCTTACCGGTATTCTGGTGCGCGTTCCGTGAGCTGGAGTTCCGTTTGGTAGCAGTAATTACGATTTCACTAATTTTTTTATTTCAGTCGAAAAGTTAGTTTTTTGTCCAAATTTCAACAACAAAAACAGAAATAATTTCAGAAACACCATGGATCGCTAGCTCGCTCGGAGACGCGTCTTCTGATAGGCTGCGCGTACGCCTAGCCAATGAAGAACTTCAAAAATATATTTTTTTGGTTCAGACACTTGTAAAATTTTCAACATATTTTTCTTCGCGAAAGAAAATTGAATTTGTATGTCTTTATTTTTTATCAAAATCTACGTTGGTCTTCATTTAGAAAGATACTCACCTGCCTTACCGGTATTCTGGTGCGCGTTCCGTGAGCTCGAGTTCCGTTTGGTAGCACTAATTACGGTTTACTCATTTTTTTTCAGTCGATAAGTTAGATTTTTGTCAAAATTTCAACAACAAAAACAGAAATAATTTCAGAAACACCATGGATCGCTAGCTCGCTCGGAGACGCGTCTTCTGATAGGCTGCGCGTACGCCTAGCCAATGAAGAACTTCAAAAAAATATTATTTTGGTTCAGACACTTGTAAAATTTTCAACATATTTTTCTTCGCGAAAGACAAATTGAATTTGTATGTCTTTATTTTTCATCAAAATCTACGTTGATCTTCATTTAGAAAGATACTCATCTGCCTTACCAGTATTCTGGTGCGCGTTCCGTGAGCTCGAGTTCCGTTTGGTAGCAGTAATTAAGATTTCACTCATATTTTGATCCAGTACAATAGTTAGTTTTTTGTCCAAATTTCAACAACAAAAACAGGAATAATTTCAGAAACACCATGGATCGCTAGCTCGCTCGGAGACGCGTCTTTTGACAGGCTGCGCGTACGCCTAGCCAATGAAGAACTTCAAAAATATTTTTTTTTCGTTCAGACACTTGTAAAATTTTCAACAATTTTTTCTTCGCGAAAGAAAATTTAATTTGTATGTCTTTATTTTTGATCAAAATCTACGTTGGTCTTCATTTAGAAAGATACTCACCTGCCTTACCGGTATTCTGGTGCGCGTTCCGTGAGCTGGAGTTCCGTTTGGTAGCAGTAATTACGATTTCACTAATTTTTTTATTTCAGTCGAAAAGTTAGTTTTTTGTCCAAATTTCAACAACAAAAACAGAAATAATTTCAGAAACACCATGGATCGCTAGCTCGCTCGGAGACGCGTCTTCTGATAGGCTGCGCGTACGCCTAGCCAATGAAGAACTTCAAAAATATATTTTTTTGGTTCAGACACTTGTAAAATTTTCAACATATTTTTCTTCGCGAAAGAAAATTGAATTTGTATGTCTTTATTTTTTATCAAAATCTACGTTGGTCTTCATTTAGAAAGATACTCACCTGCCTTACCGGTATTCTGGTGCGCGTTCCGTGAGCTCGAGTTCCGTTTGGTAGCACTAATTACGGTTTACTCATTTTTTTTCAGTCGATAAGTTAGATTTTTGTCAAAATTTCAACAACAAAAACAGAAATAATTTCAGAAACACCATGGATCGCTAGCTCGCTCGGAGACGCGTCTTCTGATAGGCTGCGCGTACGCCTAGCCAATGAAGAACTTCAAAAAAATATTATTTTGGTTCAGACACTTGTAAAATTTTCAACATATTTTTCTTCGCGAAAGACAAATTGAATTTGTATGTCTTTATTTTTCATCAAAATCTACGTTGATCTTCATTTAGAAAGATACTCATCTGCCTTACCAGTATTCTGGTGCGCGTTCCGTGAGCTCGAGTTCCGTTTGGTAGCAGTAATTAAGATTTCACTCATATTTTGATCCAGTACAATAGTTAGTTTTTTGTCCAAATTTCAACAACAAAAACAGGAATAATTTCAGAAACACCATGGATCGCTAGCTCGCTCGGAGACGCGTCTTTTGACAGGCTGCGCGTACGCCTAGCCAATGAAGAACTTCAAAAATATTTTTTTTTCGTTCAGACACTTGTAAAATTTTCAACAATTTTTTCTTCGCGAAAGAAAATTTAATTTGTATGTCTTTATTTTTGATCAAAATCTACGTTGGTCTTCATTTAGAAAGATACTCACCTGCCTTACCGGTATTCTGGTGCGCGTTCCGTGAGCTGGAGTTCCGTTTGGTAGCAGTAATTACGATTTCCCTAATTTTTTTATTTCAGTCGAAAAGTTAGTTTTTTGTCCAAATTTCAACAACAAAAACAGAAATAATTTCAGAAACACCATGGATCGCTAGCTCGCTCGGAGACGCGTCTTCTGATAGGCTGCGCGTACGCCTAGCCAATGAAGAACTTCAAAAATATATTTTTTTGGTTCAGACACTTGTAAAATTTTCAACATATTTTTCTTCGCGAAAGAAAATTGAATTTGTATGTCTTTATTTTTTATCAAAATCTACGTTGGTCTTCATTTAGAAAGATACTCACCTGCCTTACCGGTATTCTGGTGCGCGTTCCGTGAGCTCGAGTTCCGTTTGGTAGCACTAATTACGGTTTACTCATTTTTTTTCAGTCGATAAGTTAGATTTTTGTCAAAATTTCAACAACAAAAACAGAAATAATTTCAGAAACACCATGGATCGCTAGCTCGCTCGGAGACGCGTCTTCTGATAGGCTGCGCGTACGCCTAGCCAATGAAGAACTTCAAAAAAATATTATTTTGGTTCAGACACTTGTAAAATTTTCAACATATTTTTCTTCGCGAAAGACAAATTGAATTTGTATGTCTTTATTTTTCATCAAAATCTACGTTGATCTTCATTTAGAAAGATACTCATCTGCCTTACCAGTATTCTGGTGCGCGTTCCGTGAGCTCGAGTTCCGTTTGGTAGCAGTAATTACGATTTCACTATTTTTTTTTTGTTCAGTCGAAAAGTTAGTTTTTTGTCCAAATTTCAACAACAAAAACAGGAATAATTTCAGAAACACCATGGATCGCTAGCTCGCTCGGAGACGCGTCTTTTGATAGGCTGCGCGTACGCCTAGCCATTGTAGAACTTCAAAAACATATTTTTTTTCGTTCAGACACTTGTAAAATTTTCAACATATTTTTCTTCGCGAAAGAAAATTGAATTTGTATGTCTTTATTTTTTATCAAAATCTACGTTGGTCTTCATTTAGAAAGATACTCACCTGCCTTACCGGTATTCTGGTGCGCGTTCCGTGAGCTCGAGTTCCGTTTGGTAGCAGTAATTAAGATTTCACTCATATTTTGATCCAGTACAATAGTTAGTTTTTTGTCCAAATTTCAACAACAAAAACAGGAATAATTTCAGAAACACCATGGATCGCTAGCTCGCTCGGAGACGCGTCTTTTGACAGGCTGCGCGTACGCCTAGCCAATGAAGAACTTCAAAAATATTTTTTTTTCGTTCAGACACTTGTAAAATTTTCAACAATTTTTTCTTCGCGAAAGAAAATTTAATTTGTATGTCTTTATTTTTGATCAAAATCTACGTTGGTCTTCATTTAGAAAGATACTCACCTGCCTTACCGGTATTCTGGTGCGCGTTCCGTGAGCTGGAGTTCCGTTTGGTAGCAGTAATTACGATTTCACTAATTTTTTTATTTCAGTCGAAAAGTTAGTTTTTTGTCCAAATTTCAACAACAAAAACAGAAATAATTTCAGAAACACCATGGATCGCTAGCTCGCTCGGAGACGCGTCTTCTGATAGGCTGCGCGTACGCCTAGCCAATGAAGAACTTCAAAAATATATTTTTTTGGTTCAGACACTTGTAAAATTTTCAACATATTTTTCTTCGCGAAAGAAAATTGAATTTGTATGTCTTTATTTTTTATCAAAATCTACGTTGGCCTTCATTTAGAAAGATACTCACCTGCCTTACCGGTATTCTGGTGCGCGTTCCGTGAGCTCGAGTTCCGTTTGGTAGCACTAATTACGGTTTACTCATTTTTTTTCAGTCGATAAGTTAGATTTTTGTCAAAATTTCAACAACAAAAACAGAAATAATTTCAGAAACACCATGGATCGCTAGCTCGCTCGGAGACGCGTCTTCTGATAGGCTGCGCGTACGCCTAGCCAATGAAGAACTTCAAAAAAATATTATTTTGGTTCAGACACTTGTAAAATTTTCAACATATTTTTCTTCGCCTAGCCAATGAAGAACTTCAAAAATATATTTTTTTGGTTCAGACACTTGTAAAATTTTCAACATATTTTTCTTCGCGAAAGAAAATTGAATTTGTATGTCTTTATTTTTTATCAAAATCTACGTTGGTCTTCATTTAGAAAGATACTCACCTGCCTTACCGGTATTCTGGTGCGCGTTCCGTGAGCTCGAGTTCCGTTTGGTAGCACTAATTACGGTTTACTCATTTTTTTTCAGTCGATAAGTTAGATTTTTGTCAAAATTTCAACAACAAAAACAGAAATAATTTCAGAAACACCATGGATCGCTAGCTCGCTCGGAGACGCGTCTTCTGATAGGCTGCGCGTACGCCTAGCCAATGAAGAACTTCAAAAAAATATTATTTTGGTTCAGACACTTGTAAAATTTTCAACATATTTTTCTTCGCGAAAGACAAATTGAATTTGTATGTCTTTATTTTTCATCAAAATCTACGTTGATCTTCATTTAGAAAGATACTCATCTGCCTTACCAGTATTCTGGTGCGCGTTCCGTGAGCTCGAGTTCCGTTTGGTAGCAGTAATTACGATTTCACTATTTTTTTTTTTTCAGTCGAAAAGTTAGTTTTTTGTCCAAATTTCAACAACAAAAACAGGAATAATTTCAGAAACACCATGGATCGCTAGCTCGCTCGGAGACGCGTCTTTTGATAGGCTGCGCGTACGCCTAGCCATTGTAGAACTTCAAAAACATATTTTTTTTCGTTCAGACACTTGTAAAATTTTCAACATATTTTTCTTCGCGAAAGAAAATTGAATTTGTATGTCTTTATTTTTTATCAAAATCTACGTTGGTCTTCATTTAGAAAGATACTCACCTGCCTTACCGGTATTCTGGTGCGCGTTCCGTGAGCTCGAGTTCCGTTTGGTAGCAGTAATTACGATTTCACTCATATTTTGATCCAGTACAATAGTTAGTTTTTTGTCCAAATTTCAACAACAAAAACAGGAATAATTTCAGAAACACCATGGATCGCTAGCTCGCTCGGAGACGCGTCTTTTGACAGGCTGCGCGTACGCCTAGCCAATGAAGAACTTCAAAAATATTTTTTTTTCGTTCAGACACTTGTAAAATTTTCAACAATTTTTTCTTCGCGAAAGAAAATTTAATTTGTATGTCTTTATTTTTGATCAAAATCTACGTTGGTCTTCATTTAGAAAGATACTCACCTGCCTTACCGGTATTCTGGTGCGCGTTCCGTGAGCTGGAGTTCCGTTTGGTAGCAGTAATTACGATTTCACTAATTTTTTTATTTCAGTCGAAAAGTTAGTTTTTTGTCCAAATTTCAACAACAAAAACAGAAATAATTTCAGAAACACCATGGATCGCTAGCTCGCTCGGAGACGCGTCTTCTGATAGGCTGCGCGTACGCCTAGCCAATGAAGAACTTCAAAAATATATTTTTTTGGTTCAGACACTTGTAAAATTTTCAACATATTTTTCTTCGCGAAAGAAAATTGAATTTGTATGTCTTTATTTTTTATCAAAATCTACGTTGGTCTTCATTTAGAAAGATACTCACCTGCCTTACCGGTATTCTGGTGCGCGTTCCGTAAGCTCGAGTTCCGTTTGGTAGCACTAATTACGGTTTACTCATTTTTTTTCAGTCGATAAGTTAGATTTTTGTCAAAATTTCAACAACAAAAACAGAAATAATTTCAGAAACACCATGGATCGCTAGCTCGCTCGGAGACGCGTCTTCTGATAGGCTGCGCGTACGCCTAGCCAATGAAGAACTTCAAAAAAATATTATTTTGGTTCAGACACTTGTAAAATTTTCAACATATTTTTCTTCGCGAAAGACAAATTGAATTTGTATGTCTTTATTTTTCATCAAAATCTACGTTGATCTTCATTTAGAAAGATACTCATCTGCCTTACCAGTATTCTGGTGCGCGTTCCGTGAGCTCGAGTTCCGTTTGGTAGCAGTAATTACGATTTCACTAATTTTTTTTTTTCAGTCGAAAAGTTAGTTTTTTGTCCAAATTTCAACAACAAAAACAGGAATAATTTCAGAAACACCATGGATCGCTAGCTCGCTCGGAGACGCGTCTTTTGATAGGCTGCGCGTACGCCTAGCCATTGTAGAACTTCAAAAACATATTTTTTTTCGTTCAGACACTTGTAAAATTTTCAACATATTTTTCTTCGCGAAAGAAAATTGAATTTGTATGTCTTTATTTTTTATCAAAATCTACGTTGGTCTTCATTTAGAAAGATACTCACCTGCCTTACCGGTATTCTGGTGCGCGTTCCGTGAGCTCGAGTTCCGTTTGGTAGCAGTAATTACGATTTCACTCATATTTTGATCCAGTACAATAGTTAGTTTTTTGTCCAAATTTCAACAACAAAAACAGGAATAATTTCAGAAACACCATGGATCGCTAGCTCGCTCGGAGACGCGTCTTTTGACAGGCTGCGCGTACGCCTAGCCAATGAAGAACTTCAAAAATATTTTTTTTTCGTTCAGACACTTGTAAAATTTTCAACAATTTTTTCTTCGCGAAAGAAAATTTAATTTGTATGTCTTTATTTTTTATCAAAATCTACGTTGGTCTTCATTTAGAAAGATACTCACCTGCCTTACCGGTATTCTGGTGCGCGTTCCGTGAGCTGGAGTTCCGTTTGGTAGCAGTAATTACGATTTCACTAATTTTTTTATTTCAGTCGAAAAGTTAGTTTTTTGTCCAAATTTCAACAACAAAAACAGAAATAATTTCAGAAACACCATGGATCGCTAGCTCGCTCGGAGACGCGTCTTCTGATAGGCTGCGCGTACGCCTAGCCAATGAAGAACTTCAAAAATATTTTTTTTTGGTTCAGACACTTGTAAAATTTTCAACATATTTTTCTTCGCGAAAGAAAATTGAATTTGTATGTCTTTATTTTTTATCAAAATCTACGTTGGTCTTCATTTAGAAAGATACTCACCTGCCTTACCGGTATTCTGGTGCGCGTTCCGTGAGCTCGAGTTCCGTTTGGTAGCACTAATTACGGTTTACTCATTTTTTTTCAGTCGATAAGTTAGATTTTTGTCAAAATTTCAACAACAAAAACAGAAATAATTTCAGAAACACCATGGATCGCTAGCTCGCTCGGAGACGCGTCTTTTGACAGGCTGCGCGTACGCCTAGCCAATGAAGAACTTCAAAAATATTTTTTTTTCGTTCAGACACTTGTAAAATTTTCAACATATTTTTCTTCGCGAAAGACAAATTGAATTTGTATGTCTTTATTTTTCATCAAAATCTAAGTTGGTCTTCATTTAGAAAGATACTCACCTGCCTTACCAGTATTCTGGTGCGCGTTCCGTGAGCTCGAGTTCCGTTTGGTAGCACTAATTACGGTTTACTCATTTTTTTTCAGTCGATAAGTTAGTTTTTTGTCAAAATTTCAACAACAAAAACAGAAATAATTTCAGAAACACCATGGATCGCTAGCTCGCTCGGAGACGCGTCTTTTGACAGGCTGCGCGTACGCCTAGCCAATGAAGAACTTCAAAAATATATTTTTTTCGTTCAGACACTTGTAAAATTTTCAACATATTTTTCTTCGCGAAAGAAAAATTGAATTTGTATGTCTTTATTTTTCATCAAAATCTACGTTGGTCTTCATTTAGAAAGATACTCATCTGCCTTACCAGTATTCTGGTGCGCGTTCCGTGAGCTCGAGTTCCGTTTGGTAGCAGTAATTACGATTTCACAAATTTTTTTTTTCAGTCGAAAAGTTAGTTTTTTGTCCAAATTTCAACAACAAAAACAGAAATAATTTCAGAAACACCATGGATCGCTAGCTCGCTCGGAGACGCGTCTTTTGACAGGCTGCGCGTACGCCTAGCCAATGAAGAACTTCAAAAAAAAATTTTTTTCGTTCAGACACTTGTAAAATTTTCAACATATTTTTCTTCGCGAAAGACAAATTGAATTTGTATGTCTTTATTTTTCATCAAAATCTAAGTTGGTCTTCATTTAGAAAGATACTCACCTGCCTTACCAGTATTCTGGTGCGCGTTCCGTGAGCTGGAGTTCCGTTTGGTAGCAGTAATTACGATTTCACTAATTTTTTTATTTCAGTCGAAAAATTAGTTTTTTGTCCAAATTTCAACAACAAAAACAGAAATAATTTCAGAAACACCATGGATCGCTAGCTCGCTCGGAGACGCGTCTTCTGATAGGCTGCGCGTACGCCTAGCCAATGAAGAACTTCAAAAAAATATTATTTTGGTTCAGACACTTGTAAAATTTTCAACATATTTTTCTTCGCCTAGCCAATGAAGAACTTCAAAAATATATTTTTTTGGTTCAGACACTTGTAAAATTTTCAACATATTTTTCTTCGCGAAAGAAAATTGAATTTGTATGTCTTTATTTTTTATCAAAATCTACGTTGGTCTTCATTTAGAAAGATACTCACCTGCCTTACCGGTATTCTGGTGCGCGTTCCGTGAGCTCGAGTTCCGTTTGGTAGCACTAATTACGGTTTACTCATTTTTTTTCAGTCGATAAGTTAGATTTTTGTCAAAATTTCAACAACAAAAACAGAAATAATTTCAGAAACACCATGGATCGCTAGCTCGCTCGGAGACGCGTCTTCTGATAGGCTGCGCGTACGCCTAGCCAATGAAGAACTTCAAAAAAATATTATTTTGGTTCAGACACTTGTAAAATTTTCAACATATTTTTCTTCGCGAAAGACAAATTGAATTTGTATGTCTTTATTTTTCATCAAAATCTACGTTGATCTTCATTTAGAAAGATACTCATCTGCCTTACCAGTATTCTGGTGCGCGTTCCGTGAGCTCGAGTTCCGTTTGGTAGCAGTAATTACGATTTCACTAATTTTTTTTTTTCAGTCGAAAAGTTAGTTTTTTGTCCAAATTTCAACAACAAAAACAGGAATAATTTCAGAAACACCATGGATCGCTAGCTCGCTCGGAGACGCGTCTTTTGATAGGCTGCGCGTACGCCTAGCCATTGTAGAACTTCAAAAACATATTTTTTTTCGTTCAGACACTTGTAAAATTTTCAACATATTTTTCTTCGCGAAAGAAAATTGAATTTGTATGTCTTTATTTTTTATCAAAATCTACGTTGGTCTTCATTTAGAAAGATACTCACCTGCCTTACCGGTATTCTGGTGCGCGTTCCGTGAGCTCGAGTTCCGTTTGGTAGCAGTAATTACGATTTGACTCATATTTTGATCCAGTACAATAGTTAGTTTTTTGTCCAAATTTCAACAACAAAAACAGGAATAATTTCAGAAACACCATGGATCGCTAGCTCGCTCGGAGACGCGTCTTTTGACAGGCTGCGCGTACGCCTAGCCAATGAAGAACTTCAAAAATATTTTTTTTTCGTTCAGACACTTGTAAAATTTTCAACAATTTTTTCTTCGCGAAAGAAAATTTAATTTGTATGTCTTTATTTTTTATCAAAATCTACGTTGGTCTTCATTTAGAAAGATACTCACCTGCCTTACCGGTATTCTGGTGCGCGTTCCGTGAGCTGGAGTTCCGTTTGGTAGCAGTAATTACGATTTCACTAATTTTTTTATTTCAGTCGAAAAGTTAGTTTTTTGTCCAAATTTCAACAACAAAAACAGAAATAATTTCAGAAACACCATGGATCGCTAGCTCGCTCGGAGACGCGTCTTCTGATAGGCTGCGCGTACGCCTAGCCAATGAAGAACTTCAAAAATATTTTTTTTTGGTTCAGACACGTAAAATTTTCAACATATTTTTCTTCGCGAAAGAAAATTGAATTTGTATGTCTTTATTTTTTATCAAAATCTACGTTGGTCTTCATTTAGAAAGATACTCACCTGCCTTACCGGTATTCTGGTGCGCGTTCCGTGAGCTCGAGTTCCGTTTGGTAGCACTAATTACGGTTTACTAATTTTTTTTCAGTCGATAAGTTAGATTTTTGTCAAAATTTCAACAACAAAAACAGAAATAATTTCAGAAACACCATGGATCGCTAGCTCGCTCGGAGACGCGTCTTTTGACAGGCTGCGCGTACGCCTAGCCAATGAAGAACTTCAAAAATTTTTTTTTTTCGTTCAGACACTTGTAAAATTTTCAACATATTTTTCTTCGCGAAAGACAAATTGAATTTGTATGTCTTTATTTTTCATCAAAATCTAAGTTGGTCTTCATTTAGAAAGATACTCACCTGCCTTACCAGTATTCTGGTGCGCGTTCCGTGAGCTCGAGTTCCGTTTGGTAGCACTAATTACGGTTTACTCATTTTTTTTCAGTCGATAAGTTAGTTTTTTGTCAAAATTTCAACAACAAAAACAGAAATAATTTCAGAAACACCATGGATCGCTAGCTCGCTCGGAGACGCGTCTTTTGACAGGCTGCGCGTACGCCTAGCCAATGAAGAACTTCAAAAATATATTTTTTTCGTTCAGACACTTGTAAAATTTTCAACATATTTTTCTTCGCGAAAGAAAAATTGAATTTGTATGTCTTTATTTTTCATCAAAATCTACGTTGGTCTTCATTTAGAAAGATACTCATCTGCCTTACCAGTATTCTGGTGCGCGTTCCGTGAGCTCGAGTTCCGTTTGGTAGCAGTAATTACGATTTCACAAATTTTTTTTTTCAGTCGAAAAGTTAGTTTTTTGTCCAAATTTCAACAACAAAAACAGAAATAATTTCAGAAACACCATGGATCGCTAGCTCGCTCGGAGACGCGTCTTTTGACAGGCTGCGCGTACGCCTAGCCAATGAAGAACTTCAAAAAAAAATTTTTTTCGTTCAGACACTTGTAAAATTTTCAACATATTTTTCTTCGCGAAAGACAAATTGAATTTGTATGTCTTTATTTTTCATCAAAATCTAAGTTGGTCTTCATTTAGAAAGATACTCACCTGCCTTACCAGTATTCTGGTGCGCGTTCCGTGAGCTCGAGTTCCGTTTGGTAGCAGTAATTACGATTTCACAAATTTTTTTTTTCAGTCGAAAAGTTAGTTTTTTGTCCAAATTTCAACAACAAAAACAGAAATAATTTCAGAAACACCATGGATCGCTAGCTCGCTCGGAGACGCGTCTTTTGACAGGCTGCGCGTACGCCTAGCCAATGAAGAACTTCAAAAAAAAATTTTTTTCGTTCAGACACTTGTAAAATTTTCAACATATTTTTCTTCGCGAAAGACAAATTGAATTTGTATGTCTTTATTTTTCATCAAAATCTAAGTTGGTCTTCATTTAGAAAGATACTCACCTGCCTTACCAGTATTCTGGTGCGCGTTCCGTGAGCTGGAGTTCCGTTTGGTAGCAGTAATTACGATTTCACTAATTTTTTTATTTCAGTCGAAAAATTAGTTTTTTGTCCAAATTTCAACAACAAAAACAGAAATAATTTCAGAAACACCATGGATCGCTAGCTCGCTCGGAGACGCGTCTTCTGATAGGCTGCGCGTACGCCTAGCCAATGAAGAACTTCAAAAATATATTTTTTTGGTTCAGACACTTGTAAAATTTTCAACATATTTTTCTCCGCGAAAGAAAATTGAATTTGTATGTCTTTATTTTTTATCAAAATCTACGTTGGTCTTCATTTAGAAAGATACTCACCTGCCTTACCGGTATTCTGGTGCGCGTTCCGTGAGCTCGAGTTCCGTTTGGTAGCACTAATTACGGTTTACTAATTTTTTTTCAGTCGATAAGTTAGATTTTTGTCAAAATTTCAACAACAAAAACAGAAATAATTTCAGAAACACCATGGATCGCTAGCTCGCTCGGAGACGCGTCTTTTGACAGGCTGCGCGTACGCCTAGCCAATGAAGAACTTCAAAAATATTTTTTTTTCGTTCAGACACTTGTAAAATTTTCAACATATTTTTCTTCGCGAAAGACAAATTGAATTTGTATGTCTTTATTTTTCATCAAAATCTAAGTTGGTCTTCATTTAGAAAGATACTCACCTGCCTTACCAGTATTCTGGTGCGCGTTCCGTGAGCTCGAGTTCCGTTTGGTAGCACTAATTACGGTTTACTCATTTTTTTTCAGTCGATAAGTTAGTTTTTTGTCAAAATTTCAACAACAAAAACAGAAATAATTTCAGAAACACCATGGATCGCTAGCTCGCTCGGAGACGCGTCTTTTGACAGGCTGCGCGTACGCCTAGCCAATGAAGAACTTCAAAAATATATTTTTTTCGTTCAGACACTTGTAAAATTTTCAACATATTTTTCTTCGCGAAAGAAAAATTGAATTTGTATGTCTTTATTTTTCATCAAAATCTACGTTGGTCTTCATTTAGAAAGATACTCATCTGCCTTACCAGTATTCTGGTGCGCGTTCCGTGAGCTCGAGTTCCGTTTGGTAGCAGTAATTACGATTTCACAAAAATTTTTTTTCAGTCGAAAAGTTAGTTTTTTGTCCAAATTTCAACAACAAAAACAGAAATAATTTCAGAAACACCATGGATCGCTAGCTCGCTCGGAGACGCGTCTTTTGACAGGCTGCGCGTACGCCTAGCCAATGAAGAACTTCAAAAAAAAAATTTTTTCGTTCAGACACTTGTAAAATTTTCAACATATTTTTCTTCGCGAAAGACAAATTGAATTTGTATGTCTTTATTTTTCATCAAAATCTAAGTTGGTCTTCATTTAGAAAGATACTCACCTGCCTTACCAGTATTCTGGTGCGCGTTCCGTGAGCTGGAGTTCCGTTTGGTAGCAGTAATTACGATTTCACTAATTTTTTTATTTCAGTCGAAAAGTTAGTTTTTTGTCCAAATTTCAACAACAAAAACAGAAATAATTTCAGAAACACCATGGATCGCTAGCTCGCTCGGAGACGCGTCTTCTGATAGGCTGCGCGTACGCCTAGCCAATGAAGAACTTCAAAAATATATTTTTTTGGTTCAGACACTTGTAAAATTTTCAACATATTTTTCTTCGCGAAAGAAAATTGAATTTGTATGTCTTTATTTTTTATCAAAATCTACGTTGGTCTTCATTTAGAAAGATACTCACCTGCCTTACCGGTATTCTGGTGCGCGTTCCGTGAGCTCGAGTTCCGTTTGGTAGCAGTAATTACGATTTCACTCATATTTTGATCCAGTACAATAGTTAGTTTTTTGTCCAAATTTCAACAACAAAAACAGGAATAATTTCAGAAACACCATGGATCGCTAGCTCGCTCGGAGACGCGTCTTTTGACAGGCTGCGCGTACGCCTAGCCAATGAAGAACTTCAAAAATATATTTTTTTGGTTCAGACACTTGTAAAATTTTCAACATATTTTTCTTCGCGAAAGAAAATTGAATTTGTATGTCTTTATTTTTTATCAAAATCTACGTTGGTCTTCATTTAGAAAGATACTCACCTGCCTTACCGGTATTCTGGTGCGCGTTCCGTGAGCTCGAGTTCCGTTTGGTAGCAGTAATTACGATTTCACTCATATTTTGATCCAGTACAATAGTTAGTTTTTTGTCCAAATTTCAACAACAAAAACAGGAATAATTTCAGAAACACCATGGATCGCTAGCTCGCTCGGAGACGCGTCTTTTGACAGGCTGCGCGTACGCCTAGCCAATGAAGAACTTCAAAAATATTTTTTTTTCGTTCAGACACTTGTAAAATTTTCAACAATTTTTTCTTCGCGAAAGAAAATTTAATTTGTATGTCTTTATTTTTTATCAAAATCTACGTTGGTCTTCATTTAGAAAGATACTCACCTGCCTTACCGGTATTCTGGTGCGCGTTCCGTGAGCTGGAGTTCCGTTTGGTAGCAGTAATTACGATTTCACTAATTTTTTTATTTCAGTCGAAAAGTTAGTTTTTTGTCCAAATTTCAACAACAAAAACAGAAATAATTTCAGAAACACCATGGATCGCTAGCTCGCTCGGAGACGCGTCTTCTGATAGGCTGCGCGTACGCCTAGCCAATGAAGAACTTCAAAAATATTTTTTTTTGGTTCAGACACGTAAAATTTTCAACATATTTTTCTTCGCGAAAGAAAATTGAATTTGTATGTCTTTATTTTTTATCAAAATCTACGTTGGTCTTCATTTAGAAAGATACTCACCTGCCTTACCGGTATTCTGGTGCGCGTTCCGTGAGCTCGAGTTCCGTTTGGTAGCACTAATTACGGTTTACTCATTTTTTTTCAGTCGATAAGTTAGATTTTTGTCAAAATTTCAACAACAAAAACAGAAATAATTTCAGAAACACCATGGATCGCTAGCTCGCTCGGAGACGCGTCTTTTGACAGGCTGCGCGTACGCCTAGCCAATGAAGAACTTCAAAAATATTTTTTTTTCGTTCAGACACTTGTAAAATTTTCAACATATTTTTCTTCGCGAAAGACAAATTGAATTTGTATGTCTTTATTTTTCATCAAAATCTAAGTTGGTCTTCATTTAGAAAGATACTCACCTGCCTTACCAGTATTCTGGTGCGCGTTCCGTGAGCTCGAGTTCCGTTTGGTAGCACTAATTACGGTTTACTCATTTTTTTTCAGTCGATAAGTTAGTTTTTTGTCAAAATTTCAACAACAAAAACAGAAATAATTTCAGAAACACCATGGATCGCTAGCTCGCTCGGAGACGCGTCTTTTGACAGGCTGCGCGTACGCCTAGCCAATGAAGAACTTCAAAAATATATTTTTTTCGTTCAGACACTTGTAAAATTTTCAACATATTTTTCTTCGCGAAAGAAAAATTGAATTTGTATGTCTTTATTTTTCATCAAAATCTACGTTGGTCTTCATTTAGAAAGATACTCATCTGCCTTACCAGTATTCTGGTGCGCGTTCCGTGAGCTCGAGTTCCGTTTGGTAGCAGTAATTACGATTTCACAAATTTTTTTTTTCAGTCGAAAAGTTAGTTTTTTGTCCAAATTTCAACAACAAAAACAGAAATAATTTCAGAAACACCATGGATCGCTAGCTCGCTCGGAGACGCGTCTTTTGACAGGCTGCGCGTACGCCTAGCCAATGAAGAACTTCAAAAAAAAATTTTTTTCGTTCAGACACTTGTAAAATTTTCAACATATTTTTCTTCGCGAAAGACAAATTGAATTTGTATGTCTTTATTTTTCATCAAAATCTAAGTTGGTCTTCATTTAGAAAGATACTCACCTGCCTTACCAGTATTCTGGTGCGCGTTCCGTGAGCTGGAGTTCCGTTTGGTAGCAGTAATTACGATTTCACTAATTTTTTTATTTCAGTCGAAAAATTAGTTTTTTGTCCAAATTTCAACAACAAAAACAGAAATAATTTCAGAAACACCATGGATCGCTAGCTCGCTCGGAGACGCGTCTTCTGATAGGCTGCGCGTACGCCTAGCCAATGAAGAACTTCAAAAATATATTTTTTTGGTTCAGACACTTGTAAAATTTTCAACATATTTTTCTCCGCGAAAGAAAATTGAATTTGTATGTCTTTATTTTTTATCAAAATCTACGTTGGTCTTCATTTAGAAAGATACTCACCTGCCTTACCGGTATTCTGGTGCGCGTTCCGTGAGCTCGAGTTCCGTTTGGTAGCACTAATTACGGTTTACTAATTTTTTTTCAGTCGATAAGTTAGATTTTTGTCAAAATTTCAACAACAAAAACAGAAATAATTTCAGAAACACCATGGATCGCTAGCTCGCTCGGAGACGCGTCTTTTGACAGGCTGCGCGTACGCCTAGCCAATGAAGAACTTCAAAAATATTTTTTTTTCGTTCAGACACTTGTAAAATTTTCAACATATTTTTCTTCGCGAAAGACAAATTGAATTTGTATGTCTTTATTTTTCATCAAAATCTAAGTTGGTCTTCATTTAGAAAGATACTCACCTGCCTTACCAGTATTCTGGTGCGCGTTCCGTGAGCTCGAGTTCCGTTTGGTAGCACTAATTACGGTTTACTCATTTTTTTTCAGTCGATAAGTTAGTTTTTTGTCAAAATTTCAACAACAAAAACAGAAATAATTTCAGAAACACCATGGATCGCTAGCTCGCTCGGAGACGCGTCTTTTGACAGGCTGCGCGTACGCCTAGCCAATGAAGAACTTCAAAAATATATTTTTTTCGTTCAGACACTTGTAAAATTTTCAACATATTTTTCTTCGCGAAAGAAAAATTGAATTTGTATGTCTTTATTTTTCATCAAAATCTACGTTGGTCTTCATTTAGAAAGATACTCATCTGCCTTACCAGTATTCTGGTGCGCGTTCCGTGAGCTCGAGTTCCGTTTGGTAGCAGTAATTACGATTTCACAAATTTTTTTTTTCAGTCGAAAAGTTAGTTTTTTGTCCAAATTTCAACAACAAAAACAGAAATAATTTCAGAAACACCATGGATCGCTAGCTCGCTCGGAGACGCGTCTTTTGACAGGCTGCGCGTACGCCTAGCCAATGAAGAACTTCAAAAAAAAAATTTTTTCGTTCAGACACTTGTAAAATTTTCAACATATTTTTCTTCGCGAAAGACAGATTGAATTTGTATGTCTTTATTTTTCATCAAAATCTAAGTTGGTCTTCATTTAGAAAGATACTCACCTGCCTTACCAGTATTCTGGTGCGCGTTCCGTGAGCTGGAGTTCCGTTTGGTAGCAGTAATTACGATTTCACTAATTTTTTTATTTCAGTCGAAAAGTTAGTTTTTTGTCCAAATTTCAACAACAAAAACAGAAATAATTTCAGAAACACCATGGATCGCTAGCTCGCTCGGAGACGCGTCTTCTGATAGGCTGCGCGTACGCCTAGCCAATGAAGAACTTCAAAAATATATTTTTTTGGTTCAGACACTTGTAAAATTTTCAACATATTTTTCTCCGCGAAAGAAAATTGAATTTGTATGTCTTTATTTTTTATCAAAATCTACGTTGGTCTTCATTTAGAAAGATACTCACCTGCCTTACCGGTATTCTGGTGCGCGTTCCGTGAGCTCGAGTTCCGTTTGGTAGCACTAATTACGGTTTACTAATTTTTTTTCAGTCGATAAGTTAGATTTTTGTCAAAATTTCAACAACAAAAACAGAAATAATTTCAGAAACACCATGGATCGCTAGCTCGCTCGGAGACGCGTCTTTTGACAGGCTGCGCGTACGCCTAGCCAATGAAGAACTTCAAAAATATTTTTTTTTCGTTCAGACACTTGTAAAATTTTCAACATATTTTTCTTCGCGAAAGACAAATTGAATTTGTATGTCTTTATTTTTCATCAAAATCTAAGTTGGTCTTCATTTAGAAAGATACTCACCTGCCTTACCAGTATTCTGGTGCGCGTTCCGTGAGCTCGAGTTCCGTTTGGTAGCACTAATTACGGTTTACTCATTTTTTTTCAGTCGATAAGTTAGTTTTTTGTCAAAATTTCGACAACAAAAACAGAAATAATTTCAGAAACACCATGGATCGCTAGCTCGCTCGGAGACGCGTCTTTTGACAGGCTGCGCGTACGCCTAGCCAATGAAGAACTTCAAAAATATATTTTTTTCGTTCAGACACTTGTAAAATTTTCAACATATTTTTCTTCGCGAAAGAAAAATTGAATTTGTATGTCTTTATTTTTCATCAAAATCTACGTTGGTCTTCATTTAGAAAGATACTCATCTGCCTTACCAGTATTCTGGTGTGCGTTCCGTGAGCTCGAGTTCCGTTTGGTAGCAGTAATTACGATTTCACAAATTTTTTTTTTCAGTCGAAAAGTTAGTTTTTTGTCCAAATTTCAACAACAAAAACAGAAATAATTTCAGAAACACCATGGATCGCTAGCTCGTTCGGAGACGCGTCTTTTGACAGGCTGCGCGTACGCCTAGCCAATGAAGAACTTCAAAAAAAATTTTTTTTCGTTCAGACACTTGTAAAATTTTCAACATATTTTTCTTCGCGAAAGACAAATTGAATTTGTATGTCTTTATTTTTCATCAAAATCTAAGTTGGTCTTCATTTAGAAAGATACTCACCTGCCTTACCAGTATTCTGGTGCGCGTTCCGTGAGCTCGAGTTCCGTTTGGTAGCACTAATTACGGTTTACTCATTTTTTTTCAGTCGATAAGTTAGTTTTTTGTCAAAATTTCAACAACAAAAACAGAAATAATTTCAGAAACACCATTGATCGCTAGCTCGCTCGGAGACGCGTCTTTAGACAGGCTGCGCGTATGCCTAGCCAATGAAGAACTTCAAAAATATATTTTTTTCGTTCAGACACTTGTAAAATTTTCAACATATTTTTCTTCGCGAAAGAAAAATTGAATTTGTATGTCTTTATTTTTCATCAAAATCTACGTTGGTCTTCATTTAGAAAGATACTCACCTGCCTTACCGGTATTCTGGTGCGCGTTCCGTGAGCTGGAGTTCCGTTTGGTAGCAGTAATTACGATTTCACAAATTTTTTTTTTTCAGTCGAAAAGTTAATTTTTTGTCCAAATTTCAACAACAAAAACAGAAATAATTTCAGAAACACCATGGATCGCTAGCTCGCTCGGAGACGCGTCTTTTGACAGGCTGCGCGTACGCCTAGCCAATGAAGAACTTCAAAAATATATTTTTTTCGTTCAGACACTTGTAAAATTTTCAACATATTTTTCTTCGCGAAAGACAAATTGAATTTGTATGTCTTTATTTTTCATCAAAATCTAAGTTGGTCTTCATTTAGAAAGATACTCACCTGCCTTACCAGTATTCTGGTGCGCGTTCCGTGAGCTCGAGTTCCGTTTGGTAGCACTAATTACGGTTTACTCATTTTTTTTCAGTCGATAAGTTAGTTTTTTGTCAAAATTTCAACAACAAAAACAGAAATTATTTCAGAAACACCATGGATCGCTAGCTCGCTCGGAGACGCGTCTTTTGACAGGCTGCGCGTACGCCTAGCCAATGAAGAACTTCAAAAATATATTTTTTTCGTTCAGACACTTGTAAAATTTTCAACATATTTTTCTTCGCGAAAGAAAAATTGAATTTGTATGTCTTTATTTTTCATCAAAATCTACGTTGGTCTTCATTTAGAAAGATACTCACCTGCCTTACCGTTATTCTGGTGCGCGTTCCGTGAGCTGGAGTTCCGTTTGGTAGCAGTAATTACGAGTTCACAAATTTTTTTTTTTCAGTCGAAAAGTTAATTTTTTGTCCAAATTTCAACAACAAAAACAGAAATAATTTCAGAAACACCATGGATCGCTAGCTCGCTCGGAGACGCGTCTTTTGACAGGCTGCGCGTACGCCTAGCCAATGAAGAACTTCAAAAAAATATTTTTTTCGTTCAGACACTTGTAAAATATTCAACATATTTTTCTTCGCGAAAGACAGATTGAATTTGTATGTCTTTATTTTTCATCAAAATCTAAGTTGGTCTTCATTTAGAAAGATACTCACCTGCCTTACCAGTATTCTGGTGCGCGTTCCGTGAGCTCGAATTCCGTTTGGTAGCACTAATTACGGTTTACTCATTTTTTTTCAGTCGATAAGTTAGTTTTTTGTCAAAATTTCAACAACAAAAACAGAAATTATTTCAGAAACACCATGGATCGCTAGCTCGCTCGGAGACGCGTCTTTTGACAGGCTGCGCGTACGCCTAGCCAATGAAGAACTTCAAAAATATATTTTTTTCGTTCAGACACTTGTAAAATTTTCAACATATTTTTCTTCGCGAAAGAAAAATTGAATTTGTATGTCTTTATTTTTCATCAAAATCTACGTTGGTCTTCATTTAGAAAGATACTCACCTGCCTTACCGGTATTCTGGTGCGCGTTCCGTGAGCTGGAGTTCCGTTTGGTAGCAGTAATTACGAGTTCACAAATTTTTTTTTTTCAGTCGAAAAGTTAATTTTTTGTCCAAATTTCAACAACAAAAACAGAAATAATTTCAGAAACACCATGGATCGCTAGCTCGCTCGGAGACGCGTCTTTTGACAGGCTGCGCGTACGCCTAGCCAATGAAGAACTTCAAAAAAATATTTTTTTCGTTCAGACACTTGTAAAATTTTCAACATATTTTTCTTCGCGAAAGACAGATTGAATTTGTATGTCTTTATTTTTCATCAAAATCTAAGTTGGTCTTCATTTAGAAAGATACTCACCTGCCTTACCAGTATTCTGGTGCGCGTTCCGTGAGCTCGAGTTCCGTTTGGTAGCACTAATTACGGTTTACTCATTTTTTTTCAGTCGATAAGTTAGTTTTTTGTCAAAATTTCAACAACAAAAACAGAAATTATTTCAGAAACACCATGGATCGCTAGCTCGCTCGGAGACGCGTCTTTTGACAGGCTGCGCGTACGCCTAGCCAATGAAGAACTTCAAAAATATTTTTTTTTCGTTCAGACACTTGTAAAATTTTCAACAATTTTTTCTTCGCGAAAGAAAATTTAATTTGTATGTCTTTATTTTTGATCAAAATCTACGTTGGTCTTCATTTAGAAAGATACTCACCTGCCTTACCGGTATTCTGGTGCGCGTTCCGTGAGCTGGAGTTCCGTTTGGTAGCAGTAATTACGATTTCACTAATTTTTTTATTTCAGTCGAAAAGTTAGTTTTTTGTCCAAATTTCAACAACAAAAACAGAAATAATTTCAGAAACACCATGGATCGCTAGCTCGCTCGGAGACGCGTCTTCTGATAGGCTGCGCGTACGCCTAGCCAATGAAGAACTTCAAAAATATATTTTTTTGGTTCAGACACTTGTAAAATTTTCAACATATTTTTCTTCGCGAAAGAAAAATTGAATTTGTATGTCTTTATTTTTCATCAAAATCTACGTTGGTCTTCATTTAGAAAGATACTCATCTGCCTTACCAGTATTCTGGTGTGCGTTCCGTGAGCTCGAGTTCCGTTTGGTAGCAGTAATTACGATTTCACAAATTTTTTTTTTCAGTCGAAAAGTTAGTTTTTTGTCCAAATTTCAACAACAAAAACAGAAATAATTTCAGAAACACCATGGATCGCTAGCTCGTTCGGAGACGCGTCTTTTGACAGGCTGCGCGTACGCCTAGCCAATGAAGAACTTCAAAAAAAATTTTTTTTCGTTCAGACACTTGTAAAATTTTCAACATATTTTTCTTCGCGAAAGACAAATTGAATTTGTATGTCTTTATTTTTCATCAAAATCTAAGTTGGTCTTCATTTAGAAAGATACTCACCTGCCTTACCAGTATTCTGGTGCGCGTTCCGTGAGCTCGAGTTCCGTTTGGTAGCACTAATTACGGTTTACTCATTTTTTTTCAGTCGATAAGTTAGTTTTTTGTCAAAATTTCAACAACAAAAACAGAAATAATTTCAGAAACACCATTGATCGCTAGCTCGCTCGGAGACGCGTCTTTAGACAGGCTGCGCGTATGCCTAGCCAATGAAGAACTTCAAAAATATATTTTTTTCGTTCAGACACTTGTAAAATTTTCAACATATTTTTCTTCGCGAAAGAAAAATTGAATTTGTATGTCTTTATTTTTCATCAAAATCTACGTTGGTCTTCATTTAGAAAGATACTCACCTGCCTTACCGGTATTCTGGTGCGCGTTCCGTGAGCTGGAGTTCCGTTTGGTAGCAGTAATTACGATTTCACAAATTTTTTTTTTTCAGTCGAAAAGTTAATTTTTTGTCCAAATTTCAACAACAAAAACAGAAATAATTTCAGAAACACCATGGATCGCTAGCTCGCTCGGAGACGCGTCTTTTGACAGGCTGCGCGTACGCCTAGCCAATGAAGAACTTCAAAAATATATTTTTTTCGTTCAGACACTTGTAAAATTTTCAACATATTTTTCTTCGCGAAAGAAAAATTGAATTTGTATGTCTTTATTTTTCATCAAAATCTACGTTGGTCTTCATTTAGAAAGATACTCACCTGCCTTACCGGTATTCTGGTGCGCGTTCCGTGAGCTGGAGTTCCGTTTGGTAGCAGTAATTACGATTTCACAAATTTTTTTTTTTCAGTCGAAAAGTTGAATTTTTTGTCCAAATTTCAACAACAAAAACAGAAATAATTTCAGAAACACCATGGATCGCTAGCTCGCTCGGAGACGCGTCTTTTGACAGGCTGCGCGTACGCCTAGCCAATGAAGAACTTCAAAAATATTTTTTTTTCGTTCAGACACTTGTAAAATTTTCAACATATTTTTCTTCGCGAAAGAAAAATTGAATTTGTATGTCTTTATTTTTCATCAAAATCTACGTTGGTCTTCATTTAGAAAGATACTCACCTGCCTTACCGGTATTCTGGTGCGCGTTCCGTGAGCTCGAGTTCCGTTTGGTAGCAGTAATTACGATTTCACTCATATTTTGATCCAGTACAATAGTTAGTTTTTTGTCCAAATTTCAACAACAAAAACAGGAATAATTTCAGAAACACCATGGATCGCTAGCTCGCTCGGACACGCGTCTTTTGACAGGCTGCGCGTACGCCTAGCCAATGAAGAACTTCAAAAATATATTTTTTTCGTTCAGACACTTGTAAAATTTTCAACATATTTTTCTTCGCGAAAGAAAAATTGAATTTGTATGTCTTTATTTTTCATCAAAATCTACGTTGGTCTTCATTTAGAAAGATACTCACCTGCCTTACCGGTATTCTGGTGCGCGTTCCGTGAGCTGGAGTTCCGTTTGGTAGCAGTAATTACGATTTCACAAATTTTTTTTTTTCAGTCGAAAAGTTGAATTTTTTGTCCAAATTTCAACAACAAAAACAGAAATAATTTCAGAAACACCATGGATCGCTAGCTCGCTCGGAGACGCGTCTTTTGACAGGCTGCGCGTACGCCTAGCCAATGAAGAACTTCAAAAATATATTTTTTTCGTTCAGACACTTGTAAAATTTTCAACATATTTTTCTTCGCGAAAGAAAAATTGAATTTGTATGTCTTTATTTTTCATCAAAATCTACGTTGGTCTTCATTTAGAAAGATACTCACCTGCCTTACCGGTATTCTGGTGCGCGTTCCGTGAGCTCGAGTTCCATTTGGTAGCAGTAATTACGATTTCACTCATATTTTGATCCAGTACAATAGTTAGTTTTTTGTCCAAATTTCAACAACAAAAACAGGAATAATTTCAGAAACACCATGGATCGCTAGCTCGCTCGGACACGCGTCTTTTGACAGGCTGCGCGTACGCCTAGCCATTGTAGAACTTCAAAAACATATTTTTTTCGTTCAGACACTTGTAAAATTTTCAACAATTTTTTCTTCGCGAAAGAAAATTGAATTTGTATGTCTTTATTTTTGATCAAAATCTACGTTGGTCTTCATTTAGAAAGATACTCACCTGCCTTACCGGTATTCTGGTGCGCGTTCCGTGAGCTGGAGTTCCGTTTGGTAGCAGTAATTACGATTTCACTCATATTTTGATCCAGTACAATAGTTAGTTTTTTGTCCAAATTTCAACAACAAAAACAGGAATAATTTCAGAAACACCATGGATCGCTAGCTCGCTCGGACACGCGTCTTTTGACAGGCTGCGCGTACGCCTAGCCATTGTAGAACTTCAAAAACAAATTTTTTTCGTTCAGACACTTGTAAAATTTTCAACAATTTTTTCTTCGCGAAAGAAAATTGAATTTGTATGTCTTTATTTTTGATCAAAATCTACGTTGGTCTTCATTTAGAAAGATACTCACCTGCCTTACCGGTATTCTGGTGCGCGTTCCGTGAGCTGGAGTTCCGTTTGGTAGCAGTAATTACGATTTCACAATTTTTTTTTTTTCAGTCGAAAAGTTAATTTTTTGTCCAAATTTCAACAACAAAAACAGAAATAATTTCAGAAACACCATGGATCGCTAGCTCGCTCGGAGACGCGTCTTTTGACAGGCTGCGCGTACGCCTAGCCAATGAAGAACTTCAAAAATATATTTTTTTCGTTCAGACACTTGTAAAATTTTCAACATATTTTTCTTCGCGAAAGAAAAATTGAATTTGTATGTCTTTATTTTTCATCAAAATCTACGTTGGTCTTCATTTAGAAAGATACTCACCTGCCTTACCGTTATTCTGGTGCGCGTTCCCTGAGCTGGAGTTCCGTTTGGTAGCAGTAATTACGAGTTCACAAATTTTTTTTTTTCAGTCGAAAAGTTAATTTTTTGTCCAAATTTCAACAACAAAAACAGAAATAATTTCAGAAACACCATGGATCGCTAGCTCGCTCGGAGACGCGTCTTTTGACAGGCTGCGCGTACGCCTAGCCAATGAAGAACTTCAAAAATATATTTTTTTCGTTCAGACACTTGTAAAATTTTCAACATATTTTTCTTCGCGAAAGACAAATTCAATTTGTATGTCTTTATTTTTCATCAAAATCTACGTTGGTCTTCATTTAGAAAGATACTCACCTGCCTTACCGGTATTCTGGTGCGCGTTCCGTGAGCTCGAGTTCCGTTTGGTAGCACTAATTACGGTTTACTCATTTTTTTTCAGTCGATAAGTTAGTTTTTTGTCAAAATTTCAACAACAAAAACAGAAATAATTTCAGAAACACCATGGATCGCTAGCTCGCTCGGAGACGCGTCTTTTGACAGGCTGCGCGTACGCCTAGCCAATGAAGAACTTCAAAAATATATTTTTTTCGTTCAGACACTTGTAAAATTTTCAACATATTTTTCTTCGCGAAAGACAAATTGAATTTGTATGTCTTTATTTATCATCAAAATCTAAGTTGGTCTTCATTTAGAAAGATACTCACCTGCCTTACCGGTATTCTGGTGCGCGTTCCGTGAGCTGGAGTTCCGTTTGGTAGCAGTAATTACGATTTCACAATTTTTTTTTTTTCAGTCGATAAGTTAGTTTTTTGTCCAAATTTCAACAACAAAAACAGAAATAATTTCAGAAACACCATGGATCGCTAGCTCGCTCGGAGACGCGTCTTTTGACAGGCTGCGCGTACGCCTAGCCAATGAAGAACTTCAAAAATATATTTTTTTCGTTCAGACACTTGTAAAATTTTCAACATATTTTTCTTCGCGAAAGAAAAATTGAATTTGTATGTCTTTATTTTTCATCAAAATCTACGTTGGTCTTCATTTAGAAAGATACTCATCTGCCTTACCAGTATTCTGGTGCGCGTTCCGTGAGCTCGAGTTCCGTTTGGAAGCAGTAATTACGATTTCACAAATTTTTTTTTTCAGTCGAAAAGTTAGTTTTTTGTCCAAATTTCAACAACAAAAACAGAAATAATTTCAGAAACACCATGGATCGCTAGCTCGCTCGGAGACGCGTCTTTTGACAGGCTGCGCGTACGCCTAGCCAATGAAGAACTTCAAAAATATATTTTTTTCGTTCAGACACTTGTAAAATTTTCAACATATTTTTCTTCGCGAAAGACAAATTGAATTTGTATGTCTTTATTTATCATCAAAATCTAAGTTGGTCTTCATTTAGAAAGATACTCACCTGCCTTACCAGTATTCTGGTGCGCGTTCCGTGAGCTCGAGTTCCGTTTGGTAGCACTAATTACGGTTTACTCATTTTTTTTCAGTCGATACGTTAGTTTTTTGTCAAAATTTCAACAACAAAAACAGAAATAATTTCAGAAACACCATGGATCGCTAGCTCGCTCGGAGACGCGTCTTTTGACAGGCTGCGCGTACGCCTAGCCAATGAAGAACTTCAAAAATATATTTTTTTCGTTCAGACACTTGTAAAATTTTCAACATATTTTTCTTCGCGAAAGACAAATTGAATTTGTATGTCTTTATTTATCATCAAAATCTAAGTTGGTCTTCATTTAGAAAGATACTCACCTGCCTTACCAGTATTCTGGTGCGCGTTCCGTGAGCTCGAGTTCCGTTTGGTAGCACTAATTACGGTTTACTCATTTTTTTTCAGTCGATACGTTAGTTTTTTGTCAAAATTTCAACAACAAAAACAGAAATAATTTCAGAAACACCATGGATCGCTAGCTCGCTCGGAGACGCGTCTTTTGACAGGCTGCGCGTACGCCTAGCCAATGAAGAACTTCAAAAATATATTTTTTTCGTTCAGACACTTGTAAAATTTTCAACATATTTTTCTTCGCGAAAGAAAAATTGAATTTGTATGTCTTTATTTTTCATCAAAATCTACGTTGGTCTTCATTTAGAAAGATACTCATCTGCCTTACCAGTATTCTGGTGCGCGTTCCGTGAGCTCGAGTTCCGTTTGGAAGCAGTAATTACGATTTCACAATTTTTTTTTTTCAGTCGAAAAGTTAGTTTTTTGTCCAAATTTCAACAACAAAAACAGAAATAATTTCAGAAACACCATGGATCGCTAGCTCGCTCGGAGACGCGTCTTTTGACAGGCTGCGCGTACGCCTAGCCAATGAAGAACTTCAAAAATATATTTTTTTCGTTCAGACACTTGTAAAATTTTCAACATATTTTTCTTCGCGAAAGACAAATTCAATTTGTATGTCTTTATTTTTCATCAAAATCTACGTTGGTCTTCATTTAGAAAGATACTCACCTGCCTTACCGGTATTCTGGTGCGCGTTCCGTGAGCTCGAGTTCCGTTTGGTAGCACTAATTACGG
This sequence comes from Dasypolia templi, assembly GCA_963555695.1. Lineage (NCBI taxonomy): Eukaryota > Metazoa > Arthropoda > Insecta > Lepidoptera > Noctuidae > Dasypolia > Dasypolia templi. The sequence goes on along the minus strand of OY743137.1, from coordinate 306,715 downwards.
TTTACTCATTTTTTTTCAGTCGATAAGTTAGTTTTTTGTCAAAATTTCAACAACAAAAACAGAAATAATTTCAGAAACACCATGGATCGCTAGCTCGCTCGGAGACGCGTCTTTTGACAGGCTGCGCGTACGCCTAGCCAATGAAGAACTTCAAAAATATATTTTTTTCGTTCAGACACTTGTAAAATTTTCAACATATTTTTCTTCGCGAAAGACAAATTGAATTTGTATGTCTTTATTTATCATCAAAATCTAAGTTGGTCTTCATTTAGAAAGATACTCACCTGCCTTACCGGTATTCTGGTGCGCGTTCCGTGAGCTGGAGTTCCGTTTGGAAGCAGTAATTACGATTTCACAATTTTTTTTTTTTCAGTCGATAAGTTAGTTTTTTGTCCAAATTTCAACAACAAAAACAGAAATAATTTCAGAAACACCATGGATCGCTAGCTCGCTCGGAGACGCGTCTTTTGACAGGCTGCGCGTACGCCTAGCCAATGAAGAACTTCAAAAATATATTTTTTTCGTTCAGACACTTGTAAAATTTTCAACATATTTTTCTTCGCGAAAGAAAAATTGAATTTGTATGTCTTTATTTTTCATCAAAATCTACGTTGGTCTTCATTTAGAAAGATACTCACCTGCCTTACCGGTATTCTGGTGCGCGTTCCGTGAGCTGGAGTTCCGTTTGGTAGCAGTAATTACGATTTCACAATTTTTTTTTTTTCAGTCGAAAAGTTAATTTTTTGTCAAAATTTCAACAACAAAAACAGAAATAATTTCAGAAACACCATGGATCGCTAGCTCGCTCGGAGACGCGTCTTTTGACAGGCTGCGCGTACGCCTAGCCAATGAAGAACTTCAAAAATATATTTTTTTCGTTCAGACACTTGTAAAATTTTCAACATATTTTTCTTCGCGAAAGACAAATTGAATTTGTATGTCTTTATTTTTCATCAAAATCTAAGTTGGTCTTCATTTAGAAAGATACTCACCTGCCTTACCAGTATTCTGGTGCGCGTTCCGTGAGCTCGAGTTCCGTTTGGTAGCACTAATTACGGTTTACTCATTTTTTTTCAGTCGATAAGTTAGTTTTTTGTCAAAATTTCAACAACAAAAACAGAAATAATTTCAGAAACACCATGGATCGCTAGCTCGCTCGGAGACGCGTCTTTTGACAGGCTGCGCGTACGCCTAGCCAATGAAGAACTTCAAAAATATATTTTTTTCGTTCAGACACTTGTAAAATTTTCAACATATTTTTCTTCGCGAAAGACAAATTGAATTTGTATGTCTTTATTTTTCATCAAAATCTACGTTGGTCTTCATTTAGAAAGATACTCACCTGCCTTACCGGTATTCTGGTGCGCGTTCCGTGAGCTCGAGTTCCGTTTGGTAGCACTAATTACGGTTTACTCATTTTTTTTCAGTCGATAAGTTAGTTTTTTGTCAAAATTTCAACAACAAAAACAGAAATAATTTCAGAAACACCATGGATCGCTAGCTCGCTCGGAGACGCGTCTTTTGACAGGCTGCGCGTACGCCTAGCCAATGAAGAACTTCAAAAATATATTTTTTTCGTTCAGACACTTGTAAAATTTTCAACATATTTTTCTTCGCGAAAGACAAATTGAATTTGTAGTCTTTATTTATCATCAAAATCTAAGTTGGTCTTCATTTAGAAAGATACTCACCTGCCTTACCGGTATTCTGGTGCGCGTTCCGTGAGCTGGAGTTCCGTTTGGTAGCAGTAATTACGATTTCACAATTATTTTTTTTTCAGTCGATAAGTTAGTTTTTTGTCCAAATTTCAACAACAAAAACAGAAATAATTTCAGAAACACCATGGATCGCTAGCTCGCTCGGAGACGCGTCTTTTGACAGGCTGCGCGTACGCCTAGCCAATGAAGAACTTCAAAAATATATTTTTTTCGTTCAGACACTTGTAAAATTTTCAACATATTTTTCTTCGCGAAAGAAAAATTGAATTTGTATGTCTTTATTTTTCATCAAAATCTACGTTGGTCTTCATTTAGAAAGATACTCATCTGCCTTACCAGTATTCTGGTGCGCGTTCCGTGAGCTCGAGTTCCGTTTGGAAGCAGTAATTACGATTTCACAAATTTTTTTTTTCAGTCGAAAAGTTAGTTTTTTGTCCAAATTTCAACAACAAAAACAGAAATAATTTCAGAAACACCATGGATCGCTAGCTCGCTCGGAGACGCGTCTTTTGACAGGCTGCGCGTACGCCTAGCCAATGAAGAACTTCAAAAATATATTTTTTTCGTTCAGACACTTGTAAAATTTTCAACATATTTTTCTTCGCGAAAGACAAATTCAATTTGTATGTCTTTATTTTTCATCAAAATCTACGTTGGTCTTCATTTAGAAAGATACTCACCTGCCTTACCGGTATTCTGGTGCGCGTTCCGTGAGCTCGAGTTCCGTTTGGTAGCACTAATTACGGTTTACTCATTTTTTTTCAGTCGATAAGTTAGTTTTTTGTCAAAATTTCAACAACAAAAACAGAAATAATTTCAGAAACACCATGGATCGCTAGCTCGCTCGGAGACGCGTCTTTTGACAGGCTGCGCGTACGCCTAGCCAATGAAGAACTTCAAAAATATATTTTTTTCGTTCAGACACTTGTAAAATTTTCAACATATTTTTCTTCGCGAAAGACAAATTGAATTTGTATGTCTTTATTTATCATCAAAATCTAAGTTGGTCTTCATTTAGAAAGATACTCACCTGCCTTACCGGTATTCTGGTGCGCGTTCCGTGAGCTGGAGTTCCGTTTGGAAGCAGTAATTACGATTTCACAATTTTTTTTTTTTCAGTCGATAAGTTAGTTTTTTGTCCAAATTTCAACAACAAAAACAGAAATAATTTCAGAAACACCATGGATCGCTAGCTCGCTCGGAGACGCGTCTTTTGACAGGCTGCGCGTACGCCTAGCCAATGAAGAACTTCAAAAATATATTTTTTTCGTTCAGACACTTGTAAAATTTTCAACATATTTTTCTTCGCGAAAGACAAATTGAATTTGTATGTCTTTATTTATCATCAAAATCTAAGTTGGTCTTCATTTAGAAAGATACTCACCTGCCTTACCAGTATTCTGGTGCGCGTTCCGTGAGCTCGAGTTCCGTTTGGTAGCACTAATTACGGTTTACTCATTTTTTTTCAGTCGATACGTTAGTTTTTTGTCAAAATTTCAACAACAAAAACAGAAATAATTTCAGAAACACCATGGATCGCTAGCTCGCTCGGAGACGCGTCTTTTGACAGGCTGCGCGTACGCCTAGCCAATGAAGAACTTCAAAAATATATTTTTTTCGTTCAGACACTTGTAAAATTTTCAACATATTTTTCTTCGCGAAAGACAAATTGAATTTGTATGTCTTTATTTATCATCAAAATCTAAGTTGGTCTTCATTTAGAAAGATACTCACCTGCCTTACCAGTATTCTGGTGCGCGTTCCGTGAGCTCGAGTTCCGTTTGGTAGCACTAATTACGGTTTACTCATTTTTTTTCAGTCGATAAGTTAGTTTTTTGTCAAAATTTCAACAACAAAAACAGAAATAATTTCAGAAACACCATGGATCGCTAGCTCGCTCGGAGACGCGTCTTTTGACAGGCTGCGCGTACGCCTAGCCAATGAAGAACTTCAAAAATATATTTTTTTCGTTCAGACACTTGTAAAATTTTCAACATATTTTTCTTCGCGAAAGAAAAATTGAATTTGTATGTCTTTATTTTTCATCAAAATCTACGTTGGTCTTCATTTAGAAAGATACTCATCTGCCTTACCAGTATTCTGGTGCGCGTTCCGTGAGCTCGAGTTCCGTTTGGAAGCAGTAATTACGATTTCACAAATTTTTTTTTTCAGTCGAAAAGTTAGTTTTTTGTCCAAATTTCAACAACAAAAACAGAAATAATTTCAGAAACACCATGGATCGCTAGCTCGCTCGGAGACGCGTCTTTTGACAGGCTGCGCGTACGCCTAGCCAATGAAGAACTTCAAAAATATATTTTTTTCGTTCAGACACTTGTAAAATTTTCAACATATTTTTCTTCGCGAAAGACAAATTGAATTTGTATGTCTTTATTTTTCATCAAAATCTAAGTTGGTCTTCATTTAGAAAGATACTCACCTGCCTTACCAGTATTCTGGTGCGCGTTCCGTGAGCTGGAGTTCCGTTTGGTAGCAGTAATTACGATTTCACTAATTTTTTTATTTCAGTCGAAAAATTAGTTTTTTGTCCAAATTTCAACAACAAAAACAGAAATAATTTCAGAAACACCATGGATCGCTAGCTCGCTCGGAGACGCGTCTTCTGATAGGCTGCGCGTACGCCTAGCCAATGAAGAACTTCAAAAAAATATTATTTTGGTTCAGACACTTGTAAAATTTTCAACATATTTTTCTTCGCCTAGCCAATGAAGAACTTCAAAAATATATTTTTTTGGTTCAGACACTTGTAAAATTTTCAACATATTTTTCTTCGCGAAAGAAAATTGAATTTGTATGTCTTTATTTTTTATCAAAATCTACGTTGGTCTTCATTTAGAAAGATACTCACCTGCCTTACCGGTATTCTGGTGCGCGTTCCGTGAGCTCGAGTTCCGTTTGGTAGCACTAATTACGGTTTACTCATTTTTTTTCAGTCGATAAGTTAGATTTTTGTCAAAATTTCAACAACAAAAACAGAAATAATTTCAGAAACACCATGGATCGCTAGCTCGCTCGGAGACGCGTCTTCTGATAGGCTGCGCGTACGCCTAGCCAATGAAGAACTTCAAAAAAATATTATTTTGGTTCAGACACTTGTAAAATTTTCAACATATTTTTCTTCGCGAAAGACAAATTGAATTTGTATGTCTTTATTTTTCATCAAAATCTACGTTGATCTTCATTTAGAAAGATACTCATCTGCCTTACCAGTATTCTGGTGCGCGTTCCGTGAGCTCGAGTTCCGTTTGGTAGCAGTAATTACGATTTCACTAATTTTTTTTTTCAGTCGAAAAGTTAGTTTTTTGTCCAAATTTCAACAACAAAAACAGGAATAATTTCAGAAACACCATGGATCGCTAGCTCGCTCGGAGACGCGTCTTTTGATAGGCTGCGCGTACGCCTAGCCATTGTAGAACTTCAAAAACATATTTTTTTTCGTTCAGACACTTGTAAAATTTTCAACATATTTTTCTTCGCGAAAGAAAATTGAATTTGTATGTCTTTATTTTTTATCAAAATCTACGTTGGTCTTCATTTAGAAAGATACTCACCTGCCTTACCGGTATTCTGGTGCGCGTTCCGTGAGCTCGAGTTCCGTTTGGTAGCAGTAATTACGATTTGACTCATATTTTGATCCAGTACAATAGTTAGTTTTTTGTCCAAATTTCAACAACAAAAACAGGAATAATTTCAGAAACACCATGGATCGCTAGCTCGCTCGGAGACGCGTCTTTTGACAGGCTGCGCGTACGCCTAGCCAATGAAGAACTTCAAAAAAATATTTTTTTCGTTCAGACACTTGTAAAATTTTCAACATATTTTTCTTCGCGAAAGACAGATTGAATTTGTATGTCTTTATTTTTCATCAAAATCTAAGTTGGTCTTCATTTAGAAAGATACTCACCTGCCTTACCAGTATTCTGGTGCGCGTTCCGTGAGCTCGAGTTCCGTTTGGTAGCACTAATTACGGTTTACTCATTTTTTTTCAGTCGATAAGTTAGTTTTTTGTCAAAATTTCAACAACAAAAACAGAAATTATTTCAGAAACACCATGGATCGCTAGCTCGCTCGGAGACGCGTCTTTTGACAGGCTGCGCGTACGCCTAGCCAATGAAGAACTTCAAAAATATATTTTTTTCGTTCAGACACTTGTAAAATTTTCAACATATTTTTCTTCGCGAAAGAAAAATTGAATTTGTATGTCTTTATTTTTCATCAAAATCTACGTTGGTCTTCATTTAGAAAGATACTCACCTGCCTTACCGTTATTCTGGTGCGCGTTCCCTGAGCTGGAGTTCCGTTTGGTAGCAGTAATTACGAGTTCACAAATTTTTTTTTTTCAGTCGAAAAGTTAATTTTTTGTCCAAATTTCAACAACAAAAACAGAAATAATTTCAGAAACACCATGGATCGCTAGCTCGCTCGGAGACGCGTCTTTTGACAGGCTGCGCGTACGCCTAGCCAATGAAGAACTTCAAAACTATATTTTTTTCGTTCAGACACTTGTAAAATTTTCAACATATTTTTCTTCGCGAAAGAAAAATTGAATTTGTATGTCTTTATTTTTCATCAAAATCTACGTTGGTCTTCATTTAGAAAGATACTCATCTGCCTTACCAGTATTCTGGTGCGCGTTCCGTGAGCTCGAGTTCCGTTTGGTAGCACTAATTACGGTTTACTCATTTTTTTTCAGTCGATAAGTTAGTTTTTTGTCAAAATTTCAACAACAAAAACAGAAATTATTTCAGAAACACCATGGATCGCTAGCTCGCTCGGAGACGCGTCTTTTGACAGGCTGCGCGTACGCCTAGCCAATGAAGAACTTCAAAAATATATTTTTTTCGTTCAGACACTTGTAAAATTTTCAACATATTTTTCTTCGCGAAAGAAAAATTGAATTTGTATGTCTTTATTTTTCATCAAAATCTACGTTGGTCTTCATTTAGAAAGATACTCACCTGCCTTACCGTTATTCTGGTGCGCGTTCCCTGAGCTGGAGTTCCGTTTGGTAGCAGTAATTACGAGTTCACAAATTTTTTTTTTTCAGTCGAAAAGTTAATTTTTTGTCCAAATTTCAACAACAAAAACAGAAATAATTTCAGAAACACCATGGATCGCTAGCTCGCTCGGAGACGCGTCTTTTGACAGGCTGCGCGTACGCCTAGCCAATGAAGAACTTCAAAAATATTTTTTTTTCGTTCAGACACTTGTAAAATTTTCAACAATTTTTTCTTCGCGAAAGAAAATTTAATTTGTATGTCTTTATTTTTGATCAAAATCTACGTTGGTCTTCATTTAGAAAGATACTCACCTGCCTTACCGGTATTCTGGTGCGCGTTCCGTGAGCTGGAGTTCCGTTTGGTAGCAGTAATTACGATTTCACTAATTTTTTTATTTCAGTCGAAAAGTTAGTTTTTTGTCCAAATTTCAACAACAAAAACAGAAATAATTTCAGAAACACCATGGATCGCTAGCTCGCTCGTAGACGCGTCTTCTGATAGGCTGCGCGTACGCCTAGCCAATGAAGAACTTCAAAAATATATTTTTTTGGTTCAGACACTTGTAAAATTTTCAACATATTTTTCTTCGCGAAAGAAAATTGAATTTGTATGTCTTTATTTTTTATCAAAATCTACGTTGGTCTTCATTTAGAAAGATACTCACCTGCCTTACCGGTATTCTGGTGCGCGTTCCGTGAGCTCGAGTTCCGTTTGGTAGCACTAATTACGGTTTACTCATTTTTTTTCAGTCGATAAGTTAGATTTTTGTCAAAATTTCAACAACAAAAACAGAAATAATTTCAGAAACACCATGGATCGCTAGCTCGCTCGGAGACGCGTCTTCTGATAGGCTGCGCGTACGCCTAGCCAATGAAGAACTTCAAAAAAATATTATTTTGGTTCAGACACTTGTAAAATTTTCAACATATTTTTCTTCGCGAAAGACAAATTGAATTTGTATGTCTTTATTTTTCATCAAAATCTAAGTTGGTCTTCATTTAGAAAGATACTCATCTGCCTTACCAGTATTCTGGTGCGCGTTCCGTGAGCTCGAGTTCCGTTTGGTAGCAGTAATTACGATTTCACTCATATTTTGATCCAGTACAATAGTTAGTTTTTTGTCCAAATTTCAACAACAAAAACAGGAATAATTTCAGAAACACCATGGATCGCTAGCTCGCTCGGAGACGCGTCTTTTGACAGGCTGCGCGTACGCCTAGCCAATGAAGAACTTCAAAAATATATTTTTTTCGTTCAGACACTTGTAAAATTTTCAACATATTTTTCTTCGCGAAAGAAAAATTGAATTTGTATGTCTTTATTTTTCATCAAAATCTACGTTGGTCTTCATTTAGAAAGATACTCATCTGCCTTACCAGTATTCTGGTGCGCGTTCCGAGAGCTCGAGTTCCGTTTGGTAGCAGTAATTACGATTTCACAAATTTTTTTTTTCAGTCGAAAAGTTAGTTTTTTGTCCAAATTTCAACAACAAAAACAGAAATAATTTCAGAAACACCATGGATCGCTAGCTCGCTCGGAGACGCGTCTTTTGACAGGCTGCGCGTACGCCTAGCCAATGAAGAACTTCAAAACTATATTTTTTTCGTTCAGACACTTGTAAAATTTTCAACATATTTTTCTTCGCGAAAGAAAAATTGAATTTGTATGTCTTTATTTTTCATCAAAATCTACGTTGGTCTTCATTTAGAAAGATACTCATCTGCCTTACCAGTATTCTGGTGCGCGTTCCGTGAGCTCGAGTTCCGTTTGGTAGCAGTAATTACGATTTCACAAATTTTTTTTTTCAGTCGAAAAGTTAGTTTTTTGTCCAAATTTCAACAACAAAAACAGAAATAATTTCAGAAACACCATGGATCGCTAGCTCGCTCGGAGACGCGTCTTTTGACAGGCTGCGCGTACGCCTAGCCAATGAAGAACTTCAAAACTATATTTTTTTCGTTCAGACACTTGTAAAATTTTCAACATATTTTTCTTCGCGAAAGAAAAATTGAATTTGTATGTCTTTATTTTTCATCAAAATCTACGTTGGTCTTCATTTAGAAAGATACTCATCTGCCTTACCAGTATTCTGGTGCGCGTTCCGTGAGCTCGAGTTCCGTTTGGTAGCACTAATTACGGTTTACTCATTTTTTTTCAGTCGATAAGTTAGTTTTTTGTCAAAATTTCAACAACAAAAACAGAAATTATTTCAGAAACACCATGGATCGCTAGCTCGCTCGGAGACGCGTCTTTTGACAGGCTGCGCGTACGCCTAGCCAATGAAGAACTTCAAAAATATATTTTTTTCGTTCAGACACTTGTAAAATTTTCAACATATTTTTCTTCGCGAAAGAAAAATTGAATTTGTATGTCTTTATTTTTCATCAAAATCTACGTTGGTCTTCATTTAGAAAGATACTCACCTGCCTTACCGTTATTCTGGTGCGCGTTCCGTGAGCTGGAGTTCCGTTTGGTAGCAGTAATTACGAGTTCACAAATTTTTTTTTTTCAGTCGAAAAGTTAATTTTTTGTCCAAATTTCAACAACAAAAACAGAAATAATTTCAGAAACACCATGGATCGCTAGCTCGCTCGGAGACGCGTCTTTTGACAGGCTGCGCGTACGCCTAGCCAATGAAGAACTTCAAAAAAATATTTTTTTCGTTCAGACACTTGTAAAATATTCAACATATTTTTCTTCGCGAAAGACAGATTGAATTTGTATGTCTTTATTTTTCATCAAAATCTAAGTTGGTCTTCATTTAGAAAGATACTCACCTGCCTTACCAGTATTCTGGTGCGCGTTCCGTGAGCTCGAGTTCCGTTTGGTAGCACTAATTACGGTTTACTCATTTTTTTTCAGTCGATAAGTTAGTTTTTTGTCAAAATTTCAACAACAAAAACAGAAATTATTTCAGAAACACCATGGATCGCTAGCTCGCTCGGAGACGCGTCTTTTGACAGGCTGCGCGTACGCCTAGCCAATGAAGAACTTCAAAAATATATTTTTTTCGTTCAGACACTTGTAAAATTTTCAACATATTTTTCTTCGCGAAAGAAAAATTGAATTTGTATGTCTTTATTTTTCATCAAAATCTACGTTGGTCTTCATTTAGAAAGATACTCACCTGCCTTACCGGTATTCTGGTGCGCGTTCCGTGAGCTCGAGTTCCGTTTGGTAGCAGTAATTACGATTTCACTCATATTTTGATCCAGTACAATAGTTAGTTTTTTGTCCAAATTTCAACAACAAAAACAGAAATAATTTCAGAAACACCATGGATCGCTAGCTCGCTCGGAGACGCGTCTTTTGACAGGCTGCGCGTACGCCTAGCCAATGAAGAACTTCAAAAATATATTTTTTTCGTTCAGACACTTGTAAAATTTTCAACATATTTTTCTTCGCGAAAGAAAAATTGAATTTGTATGTCTTTATTTTTCATCAAAATCTACGTTGGTCTTCATTTAGAAAGATACTCATCTGCCTTACCAGTATTCTGGTGCGCGTTCCGAGAGCTCGAGTTCCGTTTGGTAGCAGTAATTACGATTTCACAAATTTTTTTTTTCAGTCGAAAAGTTAGTTTTTTGTCCAAATTTCAACAACAAAAACAGAAATAATTTCAGAAACACCATGGATCGCTAGCTCGCTCGGAGACGCGTCTTTTGACAGGCTGCGCGTACGCCTAGCCAATGAAGAACTTCAAAACTATATTTTTTTCGTTCAGACACTTGTAAAATTTTCAACATATTTTTCTTCGCGAAAGAAAAATTGAATTTGTATGTCTTTATTTTTCATCAAAATCTACGTTGGTCTTCATTTAGAAAGATACTCATCTGCCTTACCAGTATTCTGGTGCGCGTTCCGTGAGCTCGAGTTCCGTTTGGTAGCAGTAATTACGATTTCACAAATTTTTTTTTTCAGTCGAAAAGTTAGTTTTTTGTCCAAATTTCAACAACAAAAACAGAAATAATTTCAGAAACACCATGGATCGCTAGCTCGCTCGGAGACGCGTCTTTTGACAGGCTGCGCGTACGCCTAGCCAATGAAGAACTTCAAAACTATATTTTTTTCGTTCAGACACTTGTAAAATTTTCAACATATTTTTCTTCGCGAAAGAAAAATTGAATTTGTATGTCTTTATTTTTCATCAAAATCTACGTTGGTCTTCATTTAGAAAGATACTCATCTGCCTTACCAGTATTCTGGTGCGCGTTCCGTGAGCTCGAGTTCCGTTTGGTAGCACTAATTACGGTTTACTCATTTTTTTTCAGTCGATAAGTTAGTTTTTTGTCAAAATTTCAACAACAAAAACAGAAATTATTTCAGAAACACCATGGATCGCTAGCTCGCTCGGAGACGCGTCTTTTGACAGGCTGCGCGTACGCCTAGCCAATGAAGAACTTCAAAAATATATTTTTTTCGTTCAGACACTTGTAAAATTTTCAACATATTTTTCTTCGCGAAAGAAAAATTGAATTTGTATGTCTTTATTTTTCATCAAAATCTACGTTGGTCTTCATTTAGAAAGATACTCACCTGCCTTACCGTTATTCTGGTGCGCGTTCCGTGAGCTGGAGTTCCGTTTGGTAGCAGTAATTACGAGTTCACAAATTTTTTTTTTTCAGTCGAAAAGTTAATTTTTTGTCCAAATTTCAACAACAAAAACAGAAATAATTTCAGAAACACCATGGATCGCTAGCTCGCTCGGAGACGCGTCTTTTGACAGGCTGCGCGTACGCCTAGCCAATGAAGAACTTCAAAAAAATATTTTTTTCGTTCAGACACTTGTAAAATATTCAACATATTTTTCTTCGCGAAAGACAGATTGAATTTGTATGTCTTTATTTTTCATCAAAATCTAAGTTGGTCTTCATTTAGAAAGATACTCACCTGCCTTACCAGTATTCTGGTGCGCGTTCCGTGAGCTCGAGTTCCGTTTGGTAGCACTAATTACGGTTTACTCATTTTTTTTCAGTCGATAAGTTAGTTTTTTGTCAAAATTTCAACAACAAAAACAGAAATTATTTCAGAAACACCATGGATCGCTAGCTCGCTCGGAGACGCGTCTTTTGACAGGCTGCGCGTACGCCTAGCCAATGAAGAACTTCAAAAATATATTTTTTTCGTTCAGACACTTGTAAAATTTTCAACATATTTTTCTTCGCGAAAGAAAAATTGAATTTGTATGTCTTTATTTTTCATCAAAATCTACGTTGGTCTTCATTTAGAAAGATACTCACCTGCCTTACCGGTATTCTGGTGCGCGTTCCGTGAGCTGGAGTTCCGTTTGGTAGCAGTAATTACGAGTTCACAAATTTTTTTTTTTCAGTCGAAAAGTTAATTTTTTGTCCAAATTTCAACAACAAAAACAGAAATAATTTCAGAAACACCATGGATCGCTAGCTCGCTCGGAGACGCGTCTTTTGACAGGCTGCGCGTACGCCTAGCCAATGAAGAACTTCAAAAAAATATTTTTTTCGTTCAGACACTTGTAAAATTTTCAACATATTTTTCTTCGCGAAAGACAGATTGAATTTGTATGTCTTTATTTTTCATCAAAATCTAAGTTGGTCTTCATTTAGAAAGATACTCACCTGCCTTACCAGTATTCTGGTGCGCGTTCCGTGAGCTCGAGTTCCGTTTGGTAGCACTAATTACGGTTTACTCATTTTTTTTCAGTCGATAAGTTAGTTTTTTGTCAAAATTTCAACAACAAAAACAGAAATTATTTCAGAAACACCATGGATCGCTAGCTCGCTCGGAGACGCGTCTTTTGACAGGCTGCGCGTACGCCTAGCCAATGAAGAACTTCAAAAATATATTTTTTTCGTTCAGACACTTGTAAAATTTTCAACATATTTTTCTTCGCGAAAGAAAAATTGAATTTGTATGTCTTTATTTTTCATCAAAATCTACGTTGGTCTTCATTTAGAAAGATACTCACCTGCCTTACCGTTATTCTGGTGCGCGTTCCCTGAGCTGGAGTTCCGTTTGGTAGCAGTAATTACGAGTTCACAAATTTTTTTTTTTCAGTCGAAAAGTTAATTTTTTGTCCAAATTTCAACAACAAAAACAGAAATAATTTCAGAAACACCATGGATCGCTAGCTCGCTCGGAGACGCGTCTTTTGACAGGCTGCGCGTACGCCTAGCCAATGAAGAACTTCAAAACTATATTTTTTTCGTTCAGACACTTGTAAAATTTTCAACATATTTTTCTTCGCGAAAGAAAAATTGAATTTGTATGTCTTTATTTTTCATCAAAATCTACGTTGGTCTTCATTTAGAAAGATACTCATCTGCCTTACCAGTATTCTGGTGCGCGTTCCGTGAGCTCGAGTTCCGTTTGGTAGCACTAATTACGGTTTACTCATTTTTTTTCAGTCGATAAGTTAGTTTTTTGTCAAAATTTCAACAACAAAAACAGAAATTATTTCAGAAACACCATGGATCGCTAGCTCGCTCGGAGACGCGTCTTTTGACAGGCTGCGCGTACGCCTAGCCAATGAAGAACTTCAAAAATATATTTTTTTCGTTCAGACACTTGTAAAATTTTCAACATATTTTTCTTCGCGAAAGAAAAATTGAATTTGTATGTCTTTATTTTTCATCAAAATCTACGTTGGTCTTCATTTAGAAAGATACTCACCTGCCTTACCGTTATTCTGGTGCGCGTTCCGTGAGCTGGAGTTCCGTTTGGTAGCAGTAATTACGAGTTCACAAATTTTTTTTTTTCAGTCGAAAAGTTAATTTTTTGTCCAAATTTCAACAACAAAAACAGAAATAATTTCAGAAACACCATGGATCGCTAGCTCGCTCGGAGACGCGTCTTTTGACAGGCTGCGCGTACGCCTAGCCAATGAAGAACTTCAAAAAAATATTTTTTTCGTTCAGACACTTGTAAAATATTCAACATATTTTTCTTCGCGAAAGACAGATTGAATTTGTATGTCTTTATTTTTCATCAAAATCTAAGTTGGTCTTCATTTAGAAAGATACTCACCTGCCTTACCAGTATTCTGGTGCGCGTTCCGTGAGCTCGAGTTCCGTTTGGTAGCACTAATTACGGTTTACTCATTTTTTTTCAGTCGATAAGTTAGTAAGTTAGTTAGTAACAGAAATTATTTCAGAAACACCATGGATCGCTAGCTCGCTCGGAGACGCGTCTTTTGACAGGCTGCGCGTACGCCTAGCCAATGAAGAACTTCAAAAATATATTTTTTTCGTTCAGACACTTGTAAAATTTTCAACATATTTTTCTTCGCGAAAGAAAAATTGAATTTGTATGTCTTTATTTTTCATCAAAATCTACGTTGGTCTTCATTTAGAAAGATACTCACCTGCCTTACCGTTATTCTGGTGCGCGTTCCCTGAGCTGGAGTTCCGTTTGGTAGCAGTAATTACGAGTTCACAAATTTTTTTTTTTCAGTCGAAAAGTTAATTTTTTGTCCAAATTTCAACAACAAAAACAGAAATAATTTCAGAAACACCATGGATCGCTAGCTCGCTCGGAGACGCGTCTTTTGACAGGCTGCGCGTACGCCTAGCCAATGAAGAACTTCAAAAATATATTTTTTTCGTTCAGACACTTGTAAAATTTTCAACATATTTTTCTTCGCGAAAGAAAAATTGAATTTGTATGTCTTTATTTTTCATCAAAATCTACGTTGGTCTTCATTTAGAAAGATACTCACCTGCCTTACCGGTATTCTGGTGCGCGTTCCGTGAGCTGGAGTTCCGTTTGGTAGCAGTAATTACGAGTTCACAAATTTTTTTTTTTCAGTCGAAAAGTTAATTTTTTGTCCAAATTTCAACAACAAAAACAGAAATAATTTCAGAAACACCATGGATCGCTAGCTCGCTCGGAGACGCGTCTTTTGACAGGCTGCGCGTACGCCTAGCCAATGAAGAACTTCAAAAAAATATTTTTTTCGTTCAGACACTTGTAAAATTTTCAACATATTTTTCTTCGCGAAAGACAGATTGAATTTGTATGTCTTTATTTTTCATCAAAATCTAAGTTGGTCTTCATTTAGAAAGATACTCACCTGCCTTACCAGTATTCTGGTGCGCGTTCCGTGAGCTCGAGTTCCGTTTGGTAGCACTAATTACGGTTTACTCATTTTTTTTCAGTCGATAAGTTAGTTTTTTGTCAAAATTTCAACAACAAAAACAGAAATAATTTCAGAAACACCATTGATCGCTAGCTCGCTCGGAGACGCGTCTTTAGACAGGCTGCGCGTATGCCTAGCCAATGAAGAACTTCAAAAATATATTTTTTTCGTTCAGACACTTGTAAAATTTTCAACATATTTTTCTTCGCGAAAGAAAAATTGAATTTGTATGTCTTTATTTTTCATCAAAATCTACGTTGGTCTTCATTTAGAAAGATACTCACCTGCCTTACCGGTATTCTGGTGCGCGTTCCGTGAGCTGGAGTTCCGTTTGGTAGCAGTAATTACGATTTCACAAATTTTTTTTTTTCAGTCGAAAAGTTAATTTTTTGTCCAAATTTCAACAACAAAAACAGAAATAATTTCAGAAACACCATGGATCGCTAGCTCGCTCGGAGACGCGTCTTTTGACAGGCTGCGCGTACGCCTAGCCAATGAAGAACTTCAAAAATATATTTTTTTCGTTCAGACACTTGTAAAATTTTCAACATATTTTTCTTCGCGAAAGACAAATTGAATTTGTATGTCTTTATTTTTCATCAAAATCTAAGTTGGTCTTCATTTAGAAAGATACTCACCTGCCTTACCAGTATTCTGGTGCGCGTTCCGTGAGCTCGAGTTCCGTTTGGTAGCACTAATTACGGTTTACTCATTTTTTTTCAGTCGATAAGTTAGTTTTTTGTCAAAATTTCAACAACAAAAACAGAAATTATTTCAGAAACACCATGGATCGCTAGCTCGCTCGGAGACGCGTCTTTTGACAGGCTGCGCGTACGCCTAGCCAATGAAGAACTTCAAAAATATATTTTTTTCGTTCAGACACTTGTAAAATTTTCAACATATTTTTCTTCGCGAAAGAAAAATTGAATTTGTATGTCTTTATTTTTCATCAAAATCTACGTTGGTCTTCATTTAGAAAGATACTCACCTGCCTTACCGTTATTCTGGTGCGCGTTCCGTGAGCTGGAGTTCCGTTTGGTAGCAGTAATTACGAGTTCACAAATTTTTTTTTTTCAGTCGAAAAGTTAATTTTTTGTCCAAATTTCAACAACAAAAACAGAAATAATTTCAGAAACACCATGGATCGCTAGCTCGCTCGGAGACGCGTCTTTTGACAGGCTGCGCGTACGCCTAGCCAATGAAGAACTTCAAAAAAATATTTTTTTCGTTCAGACACTTGTAAAATATTCAACATATTTTTCTTCGCGAAAGACAGATTGAATTTGTATGTCTTTATTTTTCATCAAAATCTAAGTTGGTCTTCATTTAGAAAGATACTCACCTGCCTTACCAGTATTCTGGTGCGCGTTCCGTGAGCTCGAGTTCCGTTTGGTAGCACTAATTACGGTTTACTCATTTTTTTTCAGTCGATAAGTTAGTTTTTTGTCAAAATTTCAACAACAAAAACAGAAATTATTTCAGAAACACCATGGATCGCTAGCTCGCTCGGAGACGCGTCTTTTGACAGGCTGCGCGTACGCCTAGCCAATGAAGAACTTCAAAAATATATTTTTTTCGTTCAGACACTTGTAAAATTTTCAACATATTTTTCTTCGCGAAAGAAAAATTGAATTTGTATGTCTTTATTTTTCATCAAAATCTACGTTGGTCTTCATTTAGAAAGATACTCACCTGCCTTACCGTTATTCTGGTGCGCGTTCCCTGAGCTGGAGTTCCGTTTGGTAGCAGTAATTACGAGTTCACAAATTTTTTTTTTTCAGTCGAAAAGTTAATTTTTTGTCCAAATTTCAACAACAAAAACAGAAATAATTTCAGAAACACCATGGATCGCTAGCTCGCTCGGAGACGCGTCTTTTGACAGGCTGCGCGTACGCCTAGCCAATGAAGAACTTCAAAAATATTTTTTTTTCGTTCAGACACTTGTAAAATTTTCAACAATTTTTTCTTCGCGAAAGAAAATTTAATTTGTATGTCTTTATTTTTGATCAAAATCTACGTTGGTCTTCATTTAGAAAGATACTCACCTGCCTTACCGGTATTCTGGTGCGCGTTCCGTGAGCTGGAGTTCCGTTTGGTAGCAGTAATTACGATTTCACTAATTTTTTTATTTCAGTCGAAAAGTTAGTTTTTTGTCCAAATTTCAACAACAAAAACAGAAATAATTTCAGAAACACCATGGATCGCTAGCTCGCTCGGAGACGCGTCTTCTGATAGGCTGCGCGTACGCCTAGCCAATGAAGAACTTCAAAAATATATTTTTTTGGTTCAGACACTTGTAAAATTTTCAACATATTTTTCTTCGCGAAAGAAAATTGAATTTGTATGTCTTTATTTTTTATCAAAATCTACGTTGGTCTTCATTTAGAAAGATACTCACCTGCCTTACCGGTATTCTGGTGCGCGTTCCGTGAGCTCGAGTTCCGTTTGGTAGCACTAATTACGGTTTACTCATTTTTTTTCAGTCGATAAGTTAGATTTTTGTCAAAATTTCAACAACAAAAACAGAAATAATTTCAGAAACACCATGGATCGCTAGCTCGCTCGGAGACGCGTCTTCTGATAGGCTGCGCGTACGCCTAGCCAATGAAGAACTTCAAAAAAATATTATTTTGGTTCAGACACTTGTAAAATTTTCAACATATTTTTCTTCGCGAAAGACAAATTGAATTTGTATGTCTTTATTTTTCATCAAAATCTAAGTTGGTCTTCATTTAGAAAGATACTCATCTGCCTTACCAGTATTCTGGTGCGCGTTCCGTGAGCTCGAGTTCCGTTTGGTAGCAGTAATTACGATTTCACTCATATTTTGATCCAGTACAATAGTTAGTTTTTTGTCCAAATTTCAACAACAAAAACAGGAATAATTTCAGAAACACCATGGATCGCTAGCTCGCTCGGAGACGCGTCTTTTGACAGGCTGCGCGTACGCCTAGCCAATGAAGAACTTCAAAAATATATTTTTTTCGTTCAGACACTTGTAAAATTTTCAACATATTTTTCTTCGCGAAAGAAAAATTGAATTTGTATGTCTTTATTTTTCATCAAAATCTACGTTGGTCTTCATTTAGAAAGATACTCATCTGCCTTACCAGTATTCTGGTGCGCGTTCCGAGAGCTCGAGTTCCGTTTGGTAGCAGTAATTACGATTTCACAAATTTTTTTTTTCAGTCGAAAAGTTAGTTTTTTGTCCAAATTTCAACAACAAAAACAGAAATAATTTCAGAAACACCATGGATCGCTAGCTCGCTCGGAGACGCGTCTTTTGACAGGCTGCGCGTACGCCTAGCCAATGAAGAACTTCAAAACTATATTTTTTTCGTTCAGACACTTGTAAAATTTTCAACATATTTTTCTTCGCGAAAGACAGATTGAATTTGTATGTCTTTATTTTTCATCAAAATCTAAGTTGGTCTTCATTTAGAAAGATACTCACCTGCCTTACCAGTATTCTGGTGCGCGTTCCGTGAGCTCGAGTTCCGTTTGGTAGCACTAATTACGGTTTACTCATTTTTTTTCAGTCGATAAGTTAGTTTTTTGTCAAAATTTCAACAACAAAAACAGAAATAATTTCAGAAACACCATTGATCGCTAGCTCGCTCGGAGACGCGTCTTTAGACAGGCTGCGCGTATGCCTAGCCAATGAAGAACTTCAAAAATATATTTTTTTCGTTCAGACACTTGTAAAATTTTCAACATATTTTTCTTCGCGAAAGAAAAATTGAATTTGTATGTCTTTATTTTTCATCAAAATCTACGTTGGTCTTCATTTAGAAAGATACTCACCTGCCTTACCGTTATTCTGGTGCGCGTTCCCTGAGCTGGAGTTCCGTTTGGTAGCAGTAATTACGAGTTCACAAATTTTTTTTTTTCAGTCGAAAAGTTAATTTTTTGTCCAAATTTCAACAACAAAAACAGAAATAATTTCAGAAACACCATGGATCGCTAGCTCGCTCGGAGACGCGTCTTTTGACAGGCTGCGCGTACGCCTAGCCAATGAAGAACTTCAAAAATATTTTTTTTTCGTTCAGACACTTGTAAAATTTTCAACAATTTTTTCTTCGCGAAAGAAAATTTAATTTGTATGTCTTTATTTTTGATCAAAATCTACGTTGGTCTTCATTTAGAAAGATACTCACCTGCCTTACCGGTATTCTGGTGCGCGTTCCGTGAGCTGGAGTTCCGTTTGGTAGCAGTAATTACGATTTCACTAATTTTTTTATTTCAGTCGAAAAGTTAGTTTTTTGTCCAAATTTCAACAACAAAAACAGAAATAATTTCAGAAACACCATGGATCGCTAGCTCGCTCGGAGACGCGTCTTCTGATAGGCTGCGCGTACGCCTAGCCAATGAAGAACTTCAAAAATATATTTTTTTGGTTCAGACACTTGTAAAATTTTCAACATATTTTTCTTCGCGAAAGAAAATTGAATTTGTATGTCTTTATTTTTTATCAAAATCTACGTTGGTCTTCATTTAGAAAGATACTCACCTGCCTTACCGGTATTCTGGTGCGCGTTCCGTGAGCTCGAGTTCCGTTTGGTAGCACTAATTACGGTTTACTCATTTTTTTTCAGTCGATAAGTTAGATTTTTGTCAAAATTTCAACAACAAAAACAGAAATAATTTCAGAAACACCATGGATCGCTAGCTCGCTCGGAGACGCGTCTTCTGATAGGCTGCGCGTACGCCTAGCCAATGAAGAACTTCAAAAAAATATTATTTTGGTTCAGACACTTGTAAAATTTTCAACATATTTTTCTTCGCGAAAGACAAATTGAATTTGTATGTCTTTATTTTTCATCAAAATCTAAGTTGGTCTTCATTTAGAAAGATACTCATCTGCCTTACCAGTATTCTGGTGCGCGTTCCGTGAGCTCGAGTTCCGTTTGGTAGCAGTAATTACGATTTCACTCATATTTTGATCCAGTACAATAGTTAGTTTTTTGTCCAAATTTCAACAACAAAAACAGGAATAATTTCAGAAACACCATGGATCGCTAGCTCGCTCGGAGACGCGTCTTTTGACAGGCTGCGCGTACGCCTAGCCAATGAAGAACTTCAAAAATATATTTTTTTCGTTCAGACACTTGTAAAATTTTCAACATATTTTTCTTCGCGAAAGAAAAATTGAATTTGTATGTCTTTATTTTTCATCAAAATCTACGTTGGTCTTCATTTAGAAAGATACTCATCTGCCTTACCAGTATTCTGGTGCGCGTTCCGAGAGCTCGAGTTCCGTTTGGTAGCAGTAATTACGATTTCACAAATTTTTTTTTTCAGTCGAAAAGTTAGTTTTTTGTCCAAATTTCAACAACAAAAACAGAAATAATTTCAGAAACACCATGGATCGCTAGCTCGCTCGGAGACGCGTCTTTTGACAGGCTGCGCGTACGCCTAGCCAATGAAGAACTTCAAAACTATATTTTTTTCGTTCAGACACTTGTAAAATTTTCAACATATTTTTCTTCGCGAAAGACAGATTGAATTTGTATGTCTTTATTTTTCATCAAAATCTAAGTTGGTCTTCATTTAGAAAGATACTCACCTGCCTTACCAGTATTCTGGTGCGCGTTCCGTGAGCTCGAGTTCCGTTTGGTAGCACTAATTACGGTTTACTCATTTTTTTTCAGTCGATAAGTTAGTTTTTTGTCAAAATTTCAACAACAAAAACAGAAATAATTTCAGAAACACCATTGATCGCTAGCTCGCTCGGAGACGCGTCTTTAGACAGGCTGCGCGTATGCCTAGCCAATGAAGAACTTCAAAAATATATTTTTTTCGTTCAGACACTTGTAAAATTTTCAACATATTTTTCTTCGCGAAAGAAAAATTGAATTTGTATGTCTTTATTTTTCATCAAAATCTACGTTGGTCTTCATTTAGAAAGATACTCACCTGCCTTACCGGTATTCTGGTGCGCGTTCCGTGAGCTGGAGTTCCGTTTGGTAGCAGTAATTACGATTTCACAAATTTTTTTTTTTCAGTCGAAAAGTTAATTTTTTGTCCAAATTTCAACAACAAAAACAGAAATAATTTCAGAAACACCATGGATCGCTAGCTCGCTCGGAGACGCGTCTTTTGACAGGCTGCGCGTACGCCTAGCCAATGAAGAACTTCAAAAATATATTTTTTTCGTTCAGACACTTGTAAAATTTTCAACATATTTTTCTTCGCGAAAGACAAATTGAATTTGTATGTCTTTATTTTTCATCAAAATCTAAGTTGGTCTTCATTTAGAAAGATACTCACCTGCCTTACCAGTATTCTGGTGCGCGTTCCGTGAGCTCGAGTTCCGTTTGGTAGCACTAATTACGGTTTACTCATTTTTTTTCAGTCGATAAGTTAGTTTTTTGTCAAAATTTCAACAACAAAAACAGAAATTATTTCAGAAACACCATGGATCGCTAGCTCGCTCGGAGACGCGTCTTTTGACAGGCTGCGCGTACGCCTAGCCAATGAAGAACTTCAAAAATATATTTTTTTCGTTCAGACACTTGTAAAATTTTCAACATATTTTTCTTCGCGAAAGAAAAATTGAATTTGTATGTCTTTATTTTTCATCAAAATCTACGTTGGTCTTCATTTAGAAAGATACTCACCTGCCTTACCGTTATTCTGGTGCGCGTTCCGTGAGCTGGAGTTCCGTTTGGTAGCAGTAATTACGAGTTCACAAATTTTTTTTTTTCAGTCGAAAAGTTAATTTTTTGTCCAAATTTCAACAACAAAAACAGAAATAATTTCAGAAACACCATGGATCGCTAGCTCGCTCGGAGACGCGTCTTTTGACAGGCTGCGCGTACGCCTAGCCAATGAAGAACTTCAAAAATATATTTTTTTCGTTCAGACACTTGTAAAATTTTCAACATATTTTTCTTCGCGAAAGACAAATTGAATTTGTATGTCTTTATTTTTCATCAAAATCTAAGTTGGTCTTCATTTAGAAAGATACTCACCTGCCTTACCAGTATTCTGGTGCGCGTTCCGTGAGCTCGAGTTCCGTTTGGTAGCACTAATTACGGTTTACTCATTTTTTTTCAGTCGATAAGTTAGTTTTTTGTCAAAATTTCAACAACAAAAACAGAAATTATTTCAGAAACACCATGGATCGCTAGCTCGCTCGGAGACGCGTCTTTTGACAGGCTGCGCGTACGCCTAGCCAATGAAGAACTTCAAAAATATATTTTTTTCGTTCAGACACTTGTAAAATTTTCAACATATTTTTCTTCGCGAAAGAAAAATTGAATTTGTATGTCTTTATTTTTCATCAAAATCTACGTTGGTCTTCATTTAGAAAGATACTCACCTGCCTTACCGTTATTCTGGTGCGCGTTCCGTGAGCTGGAGTTCCGTTTGGTAGCAGTAATTACGAGTTCACAAATTTTTTTTTTTCAGTCGAAAAGTTAATTTTTTGTCCAAATTTCAACAACAAAAACAGAAATAATTTCAGAAACACCATGGATCGCTAGCTCGCTCGGAGACGCGTCTTTTGACAGGCTGCGCGTACGCCTAGCCAATGAAGAACTTCAAAAAAATATTTTTTTCGTTCAGACACTTGTAAAATATTCAACATATTTTTCTTCGCGAAAGACAGATTGAATTTGTATGTCTTTATTTTTCATCAAAATCTAAGTTGGTCTTCATTTAGAAAGATACTCACCTGCCTTACCAGTATTCTGGTGCGCGTTCCGTGAGCTCGAATTCCGTTTGGTAGCACTAATTACGGTTTACTCATTTTTTTTCAGTCGATAAGTTAGTTTTTTGTCAAAATTTCAACAACAAAAACAGAAATTATTTCAGAAACACCATGGATCGCTAGCTCGCTCGGAGACGCGTCTTTTGACAGGCTGCGCGTACGCCTAGCCAATGAAGAACTTCAAAAATATATTTTTTTCGTTCAGACACTTGTAAAATTTTCAACATATTTTTCTTCGCGAAAGAAAAATTGAATTTGTATGTCTTTATTTTTCATCAAAATCTACGTTGGTCTTCATTTAGAAAGATACTCACCTGCCTTACCGGTATTCTGGTGCGCGTTCCGTGAGCTGGAGTTCCGTTTGGTAGCAGTAATTACGAGTTCACAAATTTTTTTTTTTCAGTCGAAAAGTTAATTTTTTGTCCAAATTTCAACAACAAAAACAGAAATAATTTCAGAAACACCATGGATCGCTAGCTCGCTCGGAGACGCGTCTTTTGACAGGCTGCGCGTACGCCTAGCCAATGAAGAACTTCAAAAAAATATTTTTTTCGTTCAGACACTTGTAAAATTTTCAACATATTTTTCTTCGCGAAAGACAGATTGAATTTGTATGTCTTTATTTTTCATCAAAATCTAAGTTGGTCTTCATTTAGAAAGATACTCACCTGCCTTACCAGTATTCTGGTGCGCGTTCCGTGAGCTCGAGTTCCGTTTGGTAGCACTAATTACGGTTTACTCATTTTTTTTCAGTCGATAAGTTAGTTTTTTGTCAAAATTTCAACAACAAAAACAGAAATTATTTCAGAAACACCATGGATCGCTAGCTCGCTCGGAGACGCGTCTTTTGACAGGCTGCGCGTACGCCTAGCCAATGAAGAACTTCAAAAATATATTTTTTTCGTTCAGACACTTGTAAAATTTTCAACATATTTTTCTTCGCGAAAGAAAAATTGAATTTGTATGTCTTTATTTTTCATCAAAATCTACGTTGGTCTTCATTTAGAAAGATACTCATCTGCCTTACCAGTATTCTGGTGCGCGTTCCCTGAGCTGGAGTTCCGTTTGGTAGCAGTAATTACGAGTTCACAAATTTTTTTTTTTCAGTCGAAAAGTTAATTTTTTGTCCAAATTTCAACAACAAAAACAGAAATAATTTCAGAAACACCATGGATCGCTAGCTCGCTCGGAGACGCGTCTTTTGACAGGCTGCGCGTACGCCTAGCCAATGAAGAACTTCAAAAATATTTTTTTTTCGTTCAGACACTTGTAAAATTTTCAACAATTTTTTCTTCGCGAAAGAAAATTTAATTTGTATGTCTTTATTTTTGATCAAAATCTACGTTGGTCTTCATTTAGAAAGATACTCACCTGCCTTACCGGTATTCTGGTGCGCGTTCCGTGAGCTGGAGTTCCGTTTGGTAGCAGTAATTACGATTTCACTAATTTTTTTATTTCAGTCGAAAAGTTAGTTTTTTGTCCAAATTTCAACAACAAAAACAGAAATAATTTCAGAAACACCATGGATCGCTAGCTCGCTCGGAGACGCGTCTTCTGATAGGCTGCGCGTACGCCTAGCCAATGAAGAACTTCAAAAATATATTTTTTTGGTTCAGACACTTGTAAAATTTTCAACATATTTTTCTTCGCGAAAGAAAATTGAATTTGTATGTCTTTATTTTTTATCAAAATCTACGTTGGTCTTCATTTAGAAAGATACTCACCTGCCTTACCGGTATTCTGGTGCGCGTTCCGTGAGCTCGAGTTCCGTTTGGTAGCACTAATTACGGTTTACTCATTTTTTTTCAGTCGATAAGTTAGATTTTTGTCAAAATTTCAACAACAAAAACAGAAATAATTTCAGAAACACCATGGATCGCTAGCTCGCTCGGAGACGCGTCTTCTGATAGGCTGCGCGTACGCCTAGCCAATGAAGAACTTCAAAAAAATATTATTTTGGTTCAGACACTTGTAAAATTTTCAACATATTTTTCTTCGCGAAAGACAAATTGAATTTGTATGTCTTTATTTTTCATCAAAATCTAAGTTGGTCTTCATTTAGAAAGATACTCATCTGCCTTACCAGTATTCTGGTGCGCGTTCCGTGAGCTCGAGTTCCGTTTGGTAGCAGTAATTACGATTTCACTCATATTTTGATCCAGTACAATAGTTAGTTTTTTGTCCAAATTTCAACAACAAAAACAGGAATAATTTCAGAAACACCATGGATCGCTAGCTCGCTCGGAGACGCGTCTTTTGACAGGCTGCGCGTACGCCTAGCCAATGAAGAACTTCAAAAATATATTTTTTTCGTTCAGACACTTGTAAAATTTTCAACATATTTTTCTTCGCGAAAGAAAAATTGAATTTGTATGTCTTTATTTTTCATCAAAATCTACGTTGGTCTTCATTTAGAAAGATACTCATCTGCCTTACCAGTATTCTGGTGCGCGTTCCGAGAGCTCGAGTTCCGTTTGGTAGCAGTAATTACGATTTCACAAATTTTTTTTTTCAGTCGAAAAGTTAGTTTTTTGTCCAAATTTCAACAACAAAAACAGAAATAATTTCAGAAACACCATGGATCGCTAGCTCGCTCGGAGACGCGTCTTTTGACAGGCTGCGCGTACGCCTAGCCAATGAAGAACTTCAAAACTATATTTTTTTCGTTCAGACACTTGTAAAATTTTCAACATATTTTTCTTCGCGAAAGAAAAATTGAATTTGTATGTCTTTATTTTTCATCAAAATCTACGTTGGTCTTCATTTAGAAAGATACTCACCTGCCTTACCGTTATTCTGGTGCGCGTTCCGTGAGCTCGAGTTCCGTTTGGTAGCACTAATTACGGTTTACTCATTTTTTTTCAGTCGATAAGTTAGTTTTTTGTCAAAATTTCAACAACAAAAACAGAAATTATTTCAGAAACACCATGGATCGCTAGCTCGCTCGGAGACGCGTCTTTTGACAGGCTGCGCGTACGCCTAGCCAATGAAGAACTTCAAAAATATATTTTTTTCGTTCAGACACTTGTAAAATTTTCAACATATTTTTCTTCGCGAAAGAAAAATTGAATTTGTATGTCTTTATTTTTCATCAAAATCTACGTTGGTCTTCATTTAGAAAGATACTCACCTGCCTTACCGTTATTCTGGTGCGCGTTCCGTGAGCTGGAGTTCCGTTTGGTAGCAGTAATTACGAGTTCACAAATTTTTTTTTTTCAGTCGAAAAGTTAATTTTTTGTCCAAATTTCAACAACAAAAACAGAAATAATTTCAGAAACACCATGGATCGCTAGCTCGCTCGGAGACGCGTCTTTTGACAGGCTGCGCGTACGCCTAGCCAATGAAGAACTTCAAAAATATATTTTTTTCGTTCAGACACTTGTAAAATTTTCAACATATTTTTCTTCGCGAAAGACAAATTGAATTTGTATGTCTTTATTTTTCATCAAAATCTAAGTTGGTCTTCATTTAGAAAGATACTCACCTGCCTTACCAGTATTCTGGTGCGCGTTCCGTGAGCTCGAGTTCCGTTTGGTAGCACTAATTACGGTTTACTCATTTTTTTTCAGTCGATAAGTTAGTTTTTTGTCAAAATTTCAACAACAAAAACAGAAATTATTTCAGAAACACCATGGATCGCTAGCTCGCTCGGAGACGCGTCTTTTGACAGGCTGCGCGTACGCCTAGCCAATGAAGAACTTCAAAAATATATTTTTTTCGTTCAGACACTTGTAAAATTTTCAACATATTTTTCTTCGCGAAAGAAAAATTGAATTTGTATGTCTTTATTTTTCATCAAAATCTACGTTGGTCTTCATTTAGAAAGATACTCACCTGCCTTACCGTTATTCTGGTGCGCGTTCCGTGAGCTGGAGTTCCGTTTGGTAGCAGTAATTACGAGTTCACAATTTTTTTTTTTTCAGTCGAAAAGTTAATTTTTTGTCCAAATTTCAACAACAAAAACAGAAATAATTTCAGAAACACCATGGATCGCTAGCTCGCTCGGAGACGCGTCTTTTGACAGGCTGCGCGTACGCCTAGCCAATGAAGAACTTCAAAAAAATATTTTTTTCGTTCAGACACTTGTAAAATATTCAACATATTTTTCTTCGCGAAAGACAGATTGAATTTGTATGTCTTTATTTTTCATCAAAATCTAAGTTGGTCTTCATTTAGAAAGATACTCACCTGCCTTACCAGTATTCTGGTGCGCGTTCCGTGAGCTCGAATTCCGTTTGGTAGCACTAATTACGGTTTACTCATTTTTTTTCAGTCGATAAGTTAGTTTTTTGTCAAAATTTCAACAACAAAAACAGAAATTATTTCAGAAACACCATGGATCGCTAGCTCGCTCGGAGACGCGTCTTTTGACAGGCTGCGCGTACGCCTAGCCAATGAAGAACTTCAAAAATATATTTTTTTCGTTCAGACACTTGTAAAATTTTCAACATATTTTTCTTCGCGAAAGAAAAATTGAATTTGTATGTCTTTATTTTTCATCAAAATCTACGTTGGTCTTCATTTAGAAAGATACTCACCTGCCTTACCGGTATTCTGGTGCGCGTTCCGTGAGCTGGAGTTCCGTTTGGTAGCAGTAATTACGAGTTCACAAATTTTTTTTTTTCAGTCGAAAAGTTAATTTTTTGTCCAAATTTCAACAACAAAAACAGAAATAATTTCAGAAACACCATGGATCGCTAGCTCGCTCGGAGACGCGTCTTTTGACAGGCTGCGCGTACGCCTAGCCAATGAAGAACTTCAAAAAAATATTTTTTTCGTTCAGACACTTGTAAAATTTTCAACATATTTTTCTTCGCGAAAGACAGATTGAATTTGTATGTCTTTATTTTTCATCAAAATCTAAGTTGGTCTTCATTTAGAAAGATACTCACCTGCCTTACCAGTATTCTGGTGCGCGTTCCGTGAGCTCGAGTTCCGTTTGGTAGCACTAATTACGGTTTACTCATTTTTTTTCAGTCGATAAGTTAGTTTTTTGTCAAAATTTCAACAACAAAAACAGAAATTATTTCAGAAACACCATGGATCGCTAGCTCGCTCGGAGACGCGTCTTTTGACAGGCTGCGCGTACGCCTAGCCAATGAAGAACTTCAAAAATATATTTTTTTCGTTCAGACACTTGTAAAATTTTCAACATATTTTTCTTCGCGAAAGAAAAATTGAATTTGTATGTCTTTATTTTTCATCAAAATCTACGTTGGTCTTCATTTAGAAAGATACTCATCTGCCTTACCAGTATTCTGGTGCGCGTTCCCTGAGCTGGAGTTCCGTTTGGTAGCAGTAATTACGAGTTCACAAATTTTTTTTTTTCAGTCGAAAAGTTAATTTTTTGTCCAAATTTCAACAACAAAAACAGAAATAATTTCAGAAACACCATGGATCGCTAGCTCGCTCGGAGACGCGTCTTTTGACAGGCTGCGCGTACGCCTAGCCAATGAAGAACTTCAAAAATATTTTTTTTTCGTTCAGACACTTGTAAAATTTTCAACAATTTTTTCTTCGCGAAAGAAAATTTAATTTGTATGTCTTTATTTTTGATCAAAATCTACGTTGGTCTTCATTTAGAAAGATACTCACCTGCCTTACCGGTATTCTGGTGCGCGTTCCGTGAGCTGGAGTTCCGTTTGGTAGCAGTAATTACGATTTCACTAATTTTTTTATTTCAGTCGAAAAGTTAGTTTTTTGTCCAAATTTCAACAACAAAAACAGAAATAATTTCAGAAACACCATGGATCGCTAGCTCGCTCGGAGACGCGTCTTCTGATAGGCTGCGCGTACGCCTAGCCAATGAAGAACTTCAAAAATATATTTTTTTGGTTCAGACACTTGTAAAATTTTCAACATATTTTTCTTCGCGAAAGAAAATTGAATTTGTATGTCTTTATTTTTTATCAAAATCTACGTTGGTCTTCATTTAGAAAGATACTCACCTGCCTTACCGGTATTCTGGTGCGCGTTCCGTGAGCTCGAGTTCCGTTTGGTAGCACTAATTACGGTTTACTCATTTTTTTTCAGTCGATAAGTTAGATTTTTGTCAAAATTTCAACAACAAAAACAGAAATAATTTCAGAAACACCATGGATCGCTAGCTCGCTCGGAGACGCGTCTTCTGATAGGCTGCGCGTACGCCTAGCCAATGAAGAACTTCAAAAAAATATTATTTTGGTTCAGACACTTGTAAAATTTTCAACATATTTTTCTTCGCGAAAGACAAATTGAATTTGTATGTCTTTATTTTTCATCAAAATCTAAGTTGGTCTTCATTTAGAAAGATACTCATCTGCCTTACCAGTATTCTGGTGCGCGTTCCGTGAGCTCGAGTTCCGTTTGGTAGCAGTAATTACGATTTCACTCATATTTTGATCCAGTACAATAGTTAGTTTTTTGTCCAAATTTCAACAACAAAAACAGGAATAATTTCAGAAACACCATGGATCGCTAGCTCGCTCGGAGACGCGTCTTTTGACAGGCTGCGCGTACGCCTAGCCAATGAAGAACTTCAAAAATATATTTTTTTCGTTCAGACACTTGTAAAATTTTCAACATATTTTTCTTCGCGAAAGAAAAATTGAATTTGTATGTCTTTATTTTTCATCAAAATCTACGTTGGTCTTCATTTAGAAAGATACTCATCTGCCTTACCAGTATTCTGGTGCGCGTTCCGAGAGCTCGAGTTCCGTTTGGTAGCAGTAATTACGATTTCACAAATTTTTTTTTTCAGTCGAAAAGTTAGTTTTTTGTCCAAATTTCAACAACAAAAACAGAAATAATTTCAGAAACACCATGGATCGCTAGCTCGCTCGGAGACGCGTCTTTTGACAGGCTGCGCGTACGCCTAGCCAATGAAGAACTTCAAAACTATATTTTTTTCGTTCAGACACTTGTAAAATTTTCAACATATTTTTCTTCGCGAAAGAAAAATTGAATTTGTATGTCTTTATTTTTCATCAAAATCTACGTTGGTCTTCATTTAGAAAGATACTCATCTGCCTTACCAGTATTCTGGTGCGCGTTCCGTGAGCTCGAGTTCCGTTTGGTAGCAGTAATTACGATTTCACAAATTTTTTTTTTCAGTCGAAAAGTTAGTTTTTTGTCCAAATTTCAACAACAAAAACAGAAATAATTTCAGAAACACCATGGATCGCTAGCTCGCTCGGAGACGCGTCTTTTGACAGGCTGCGCGTACGCCTAGCCAATGAAGAACTTCAAAACTATATTTTTTTCGTTCAGACACTTGTAAAATTTTCAACATATTTTTCTTCGCGAAAGAAAAATTGAATTTGTATGTCTTTATTTTTCATCAAAATCTACGTTGGTCTTCATTTAGAAAGATACTCATCTGCCTTACCAGTATTCTGGTGCGCGTTCCGTGAGCTCGAGTTCCGTTTGGTAGCACTAATTACGGTTTACTCATTTTTTTTCAGTCGATAAGTTAGTTTTTTGTCAAAATTTCAACAACAAAAACAGAAATTATTTCAGAAACACCATGGATCGCTAGCTCGCTCGGAGACGCGTCTTTTGACAGGCTGCGCGTACGCCTAGCCAATGAAGAACTTCAAAAATATATTTTTTTCGTTCAGACACTTGTAAAATTTTCAACATATTTTTCTTCGCGAAAGAAAAATTGAATTTGTATGTCTTTATTTTTCATCAAAATCTACGTTGGTCTTCATTTAGAAAGATACTCACCTGCCTTACCGTTATTCTGGTGCGCGTTCCGTGAGCTGGAGTTCCGTTTGGTAGCAGTAATTACGAGTTCACAAATTTTTTTTTTTCAGTCGAAAAGTTAATTTTTTGTCCAAATTTCAACAACAAAAACAGAAATAATTTCAGAAACACCATGGATCGCTAGCTCGCTCGGAGACGCGTCTTTTGACAGGCTGCGCGTACGCCTAGCCAATGAAGAACTTCAAAAAAATATTTTTTTCGTTCAGACACTTGTAAAATATTCAACATATTTTTCTTCGCGAAAGACAGATTGAATTTGTATGTCTTTATTTTTCATCAAAATCTAAGTTGGTCTTCATTTAGAAAGATACTCACCTGCCTTACCAGTATTCTGGTGCGCGTTCCGTGAGCTCGAGTTCCGTTTGGTAGCACTAATTACGGTTTACTCATTTTTTTTCAGTCGATAAGTTAGTTTTTTGTCAAAATTTCAACAACAAAAACAGAAATTATTTCAGAAACACCATGGATCGCTAGCTCGCTCGGAGACGCGTCTTTTGACAGGCTGCGCGTACGCCTAGCCAATGAAGAACTTCAAAAATATATTTTTTTCGTTCAGACACTTGTAAAATTTTCAACATATTTTTCTTCGCGAAAGAAAAATTGAATTTGTATGTCTTTATTTTTCATCAAAATCTACGTTGGTCTTCATTTAGAAAGATACTCACCTGCCTTACCGGTATTCTGGTGCGCGTTCCGTGAGCTGGAGTTCCGTTTGGTAGCAGTAATTACGAGTTCACAAATTTTTTTTTTTCAGTCGAAAAGTTAATTTTTTGTCCAAATTTCAACAACAAAAACAGAAATAATTTCAGAAACACCATGGATCGCTAGCTCGCTCGGAGACGCGTCTTTTGACAGGCTGCGCGTACGCCTAGCCAATGAAGAACTTCAAAAAAATATTTTTTTCGTTCAGACACTTGTAAAATTTTCAACATATTTTTCTTCGCGAAAGACAGATTGAATTTGTATGTCTTTATTTTTCATCAAAATCTAAGTTGGTCTTCATTTAGAAAGATACTCACCTGCCTTACCAGTATTCTGGTGCGCGTTCCGTGAGCTCGAGTTCCGTTTGGTAGCACTAATTACGGTTTACTCATTTTTTTTCAGTCGATAAGTTAGTTTTTTGTCAAAATTTCAACAACAAAAACAGAAATTATTTCAGAAACACCATGGATCGCTAGCTCGCTCGGAGACGCGTCTTTTGACAGGCTGCGCGTACGCCTAGCCAATGAAGAACTTCAAAAATATATTTTTTTCGTTCAGACACTTGTAAAATTTTCAACATATTTTTCTTCGCGAAAGAAAAATTGAATTTGTATGTCTTTATTTTTCATCAAAATCTACGTTGGTCTTCATTTAGAAAGATACTCACCTGCCTTACCGTTATTCTGGTGCGCGTTCCCTGAGCTGGAGTTCCGTTTGGTAGCAGTAATTACGAGTTCACAAATTTTTTTTTTTCAGTCGAAAAGTTAATTTTTTGTCCAAATTTCAACAACAAAAACAGAAATAATTTCAGAAACACCATGGATCGCTAGCTCGCTCGGAGACGCGTCTTTTGACAGGCTGCGCGTACGCCTAGCCAATGAAGAACTTCAAAAATATTTTTTTTTCGTTCAGACACTTGTAAAATTTTCAACAATTTTTTCTTCGCGAAAGAAAATTTAATTTGTATGTCTTTATTTTTGATCAAAATCTACGTTGGTCTTCATTTAGAAAGATACTCACCTGCCTTACCGGTATTCTGGTGCGCGTTCCGTGAGCTGGAGTTCCGTTTGGTAGCAGTAATTACGATTTCACTAATTTTTTTATTTCAGTCGAAAAGTTAGTTTTTTGTCCAAATTTCAACAACAAAAACAGAAATAATTTCAGAAACACCATGGATCGCTAGCTCGCTCGGAGACGCGTCTTCTGATAGGCTGCGCGTACGCCTAGCCAATGAAGAACTTCAAAACTATATTTTTTTCGTTCAGACACTTGTAAAATTTTCAACATATTTTTCTTCGCGAAAGAAAAATTGAATTTGTATGTCTTTATTTTTCATCAAAATCTACGTTGGTCTTCATTTAGAAAGATACTCATCTGCCTTACCAGTATTCTGGTGCGCGTTCCGTGAGCTCGAGTTCCGTTTGGTAGCAGTAATTACGATTTCACAAATTTTTTTTTTCAGTCGAAAAGTTAGTTTTTTGTCCAAATTTCAACAACAAAAACAGAAATTATTTCAGAAACACCATGGATCGCTAGCTCGCTCGGAGACGCGTCTTTTGACAGGCTGCGCGTACGCCTAGCCAATGAAGAACTTCAAAAATATATTTTTTTCGTTCAGACACTTGTAAAATTTTCAACATATTTTTCTTCGCGAAAGAAAATTGAATTTGTATGTCTTTATTTTTTATCAAAATCTACGTTGGTCTTCATTTAGAAAGATACTCACCTGCCTTACCGGTATTCTGGTGCGCGTTCCGTGAGCTCGAGTTCCGTTTGGTAGCACTAATTACGGTTTACTAATTTTTTTTCAGTCGATAAGTTAGATTTTTGTCAAAATTTCAACAACAAAAACAGAAATAATTTCAGAAACACCATGGATCGCTAGCTCGCTCGGAGACGCGTCTTCTGATAGGCTGCGCGTACGCCTAGCCAATGAAGAACTTCAAAAAAATATTATTTTGGTTCAGACACTTGTAAAATTTTCAACATATTTTTCTTCGCAAAAGACAAATTGAATTTGTATGTCTTTATTTTTCATCAAAATCTAAGTTGGTCTTCATTTAGAAAGATACTCACCTGCCTTACCAGTATTCTGGTGCGCGTTCCGTGAGCTCGAGTTCCGTTTGGTAGCACTAATTACGGTTTACTCATTTTTTTTCAGTCGATAAGTTAGTTTTTTGTCAAAATTTCAACAACAAAAACAGAAATTATTTCAGAAACACCATGGATCGCTAGCTCGCTCGGAGACGCGTCTTTTGACAGGCTGCGCGTACGCCTAGCCAATGAAGAACTTCAAAAATATATTTTTTTCGTTCAGACACTTGTAAAATTTTCAACATATTTTTCTTCGCGAAAGAAAAATTGAATTTGTATGTCTTTATTTTTCATCAAAATCTACGTTGGTCTTCATTTAGAAAGATACTCATCTGCCTTACCAGTATTCTGGTGCGCGTTCCGTGAGCTCGAGTTCCGTTTGGTAGCAGTAATTACGATTTCACTCATATTTTGATCCAGTACAATAGTTAGTTTTTTGTCCAAATTTCAACAACAAAAACAGAAATAATTTCAGAAACATCATGGATCGCTAGCTCGCTCGCAGACGCGTCTTTTGATAGGCTGCACGTACGCCTAGCTATTGTAGAACTTCAAAAACATATTTTTTTTGGTTCAGACACTTGTAAAATTTTCAACATATTTTTCTTCGCGAAAGAAAATTGAATTTGTATGTCTTTATTTTTTATCAAAATCTACGTTGGTCTTCATTTAGAAAGATACTCACCTGCCTTACCGGTATTCTGGTGCGCGTTCCGTGAGCTCGAGTTCCGTTTGGTAGCACTAATTACGGTTTACTAATTTTTTTTCAGTCGATAAGTTAGATTTTTGTCAAAATTTCAACAACAAAAACAGAAATAATTTCAGAAACACCATGGATCGCTAGCTCGCTCGGAGACGCGTCTTCTGATAGGCTGCGCGTACGCCTAGCCAATGAAGAACTTCAAAAAAATATTATTTTGGTTCAGACACTTGTAAAATTTTCAACATATTTTTCTTCGCGAAAGACAAATTGAATTTGTATGTCTTTATTTTTCATCAAAATCTACGTTGGTCTTCATTTAGAAAGATACTCATCTGCCTTACCAGTATTCTGGTGCGCGTTCCGTGAGCTCGAGTTCCGTTTGGTAGCAGTAATTACGATTTCACTCATATTTTGATCCAGTACAATAGTTAGTTTTTTGTCCAAATTTCAACAACAAAAACAGGAATAATTTCAGAAACACCATGGATCGCTAGCTCGCTCGGAGACGCGTCTTTTGACAGGCTGCGCGTACGCCTAGCCAATGAAGAACTTCAAAAATATATTTTTTTCGTTCAGACACTTGTAAAATTTTCAACATATTTTTCTTCGCGAAAGAAAAATTGAATTTGTATGTCTTTATTTTTCATCAAAATCTACGTTGGTCTTCATTTAGAAAGATACTCATCTGCCTTACCAGTATTCTGGTGCGCGTTCCGTGAGCTCGAGTTCCGTTTGGTAGCAGTAATTACGATTTCACAAAAAATTTTTTTCAGTCGAAAAGTTAGTTTTTTGTCCAAATTTCAACAACAAAAACAGAAATAATTTCAGAAACACCATGGATCGCTAGCTCGCTCGGAGACGCGTCTTTTGACAGGCTGCGCGTACGCCTAGCCAATGAAGAACTTCAAAAATATATTTTTTTCGTTCAGACACTTGTAAAATTTTCAACATATTTTTCTTCGCGAAAGAAAATTGAATTTGTATGTCTTTATTTTTTATCAAAATCTACGTTGGTCTTCATTTAGAAAGATACTCACCTGCCTTACCGGTATTCTGGTGCGCGTTCCGTGAGCTCGAGTTCCGTTTGGTAGCACTAATTACGGTTTACTAATTTTTTTTCAGTCGATAAGTTAGATTTTTGTCAAAATTTCAACAACAAAAACAGAAATAATTTCAGAAACACCATGGATCGCTAGCTCGCTCGGAGACGCGTCTTCTGATAGGCTGCGCGTACGCCTAGCCAATGAAGAACTTCAAAAAAATATTATTTTGGTTCAGACACTTGTAAAATTTTCAACATATTTTTCTTCGCGAAAGACAAATTGAATTTGTATGTCTTTATTTTTCATCAAAATCTACGTTGGTCTTCATTTAGAAAGATACTCATCTGCCTTACCAGTATTCTGGTGCGCGTTCCGTGAGCTCGAGTTCCGTTTGGTAGCAGTAATTACGATTTCACTCATATTTTGATC
The DNA here is from genome assembly GCA_963555695.1 of Dasypolia templi. NCBI lineage: Eukaryota > Metazoa > Arthropoda > Insecta > Lepidoptera > Noctuidae > Dasypolia > Dasypolia templi. The sequence continues at coordinate 271,435 of OY743137.1, read as the reverse complement.
CAGTACAATAGTTAGTTTTTTGTCCAAATTTCAACAACAAAAACAGGAATAATTTCAGAAACACCATGGATCGCTAGCTCGCTCGGACACTCGTCTTTTGACAGGCTGCGCGTACGCCTAGCCAATGAAGAACTTCAAAAATATATTTTTTTCGTTCAGACACTTGTAAAATTTTCAACATATTTTTCTTCGCGAAAGACAAATTCAATTTGTATGTCTTTATTTTTCATCAAAATCTACGTTGGTCTTCATTTAGAAAGATACTCATCAGCCTTACCAGTATTCTGGTGCGCGTTCCGTGAGCTCGAGTTCCGTTTGGTAGCAGTAATTACGATTTCACAAATTTTTTTTTTCAGTCGAGAAGTTAGTTTTTTGTCCAAATTTCAACAACAAAAACAGAAATAATTTCAGAAACACCATGGATCGCTAGCTCGCTCGGAGACGCGTCTTTTGACAGGCTGCGCGTACGCCTAGCTATTGTAGAACTTCAAAAATATATTTTTTTCGTTCAGACACTTGTAAAATTTTCAACATATTTTTCTTCGCGAAAGAAAATTGAATTTGTATGTCTTTATTTTTGATCAAAATCTACGTTGGTCTTCATTTAGAAAGATACTCACCTGCCTTACCGGTATTCTGGTGCGCGTTCCGTGAGCTCGAGTTCCGTTTGGTAGCACTAATTACGGTTTACTAATTTTTTTTCAGTCGATAAGTTAGATTTTTGTCAAAATTTCAACAACAAAAACAGAAATAATTTCAGAAACACCATGGATCGCTAGCTCGCTCGGAGACGCGTCTTCTGATAGGCTGCGCGTACGCCTAGCCAATGAAGAACTTCAAAAAAATATTATTTTGGTTCAGACACTTGTAAAATTTTCAACATATTTTTCTTCGCGAAAGACAAATTGAATTTGTATGTCTTTATTTTTCATCAAAATCTACGTTGGTCTTCATTTAGAAAGATACTCATCTGCCTTACCAGTATTCTGGTGCGCGTTCCGTGAGCTCGAGTTCCGTTTGGTAGCAGTAATTACGATTTCACTCATATTTTGATCCAGTACAATAGTTAGTTTTTTGTCCAAATTTCAACAACAAAAACAGGAATAATTTCAGAAACACCATGGATCGCTAGCTCGCTCGGAGACGCGTCTTTTGACAGGCTGCGCGTACGCCTAGCCAATGAAGAACTTCAAAAATATATTTTTTTCGTTCAGACACTTGTAAAATTTTCAACATATTTTTCTTCGCGAAAGAAAAATTGAATTTGTATGTCTTTATTTTTCATCAAAATCTACGTTGGTCTTCATTTAGAAAGATACTCATCTGCCTTACCAGTATTCTGGTGCGCGTTCCGTGAGCTCGAGTTCCGTTTGGTAGCAGTAATTACGATTTCACTCATATTTTGATCCAGTACAATAGTTAGTTTTTTGTCCAAATTTCAACAACAAAAACAGAAATAATTTCAGAAACACCATGGATCGCTAGCTCGCTCGGAGACGCGTCTTTTGACAGGCTGCGCGTACGCCTAGCCAATGAAGAACTTCAAAAATATATTTTTTTGGTTCAGACACTTGTAAAATTTTCAACATATTTTTCTTCGCGAAAGAAAAATTGAATTTGTATGTCTTTATTTTTCATCAAAATCTACGTTGGTCTTCATTTAGAAAGATACTCATCTGCCTTACCAGTATTCTGGTGCGCGTTCCGTGAGCTCGAGTTCCGTTTGGTAGCAGTAATTACGATTTCACTCATATTTTGATCCAGTACAATAGTTAGTTTTTTGTCCAAATTTCAACAACAAAAACAGAAATAATTTCAGAAACACCATGGATCGCTAGCTCGCTCGGAGACGCGTCTTTTGATAGGCTGCACGTACGCCTAGCTATTGTAGAACTTCAAAAACATATTTTTTTTGGTTCAGACACTTGTAAAATTTTCAACATATTTTTCTTCGCGAAAGAAAATTGAATTTGTATGTCTTATTTTTTATCAAAATCTACGTTGGTCTTCATTTAGAAAGATACTCACCTGCCTTACCGGTATTCTGGTGCGCGTTCCGTGAGCTCGAGTTCCGTTTGGTAGCAGTAATTACGATTTCACTTATATTATCCAGTACAAAAGTTAGTTTTTTGTCCAAATTTCAACAACAAAAACAGGAATAATTTCAGAAACACCATGGATCGCTAGCTCGCTCGGAGACGCGTCTTTTGACAGGCTGCGCGTACGCCTAGCCAATGAAGAACTTCAAAAATATATTTTTTTCGTTCAGACACTTGTAAAATTTTCAACATATTTTTCTTCGCGAAAGACAAATTGAATTTGTATGTCTTTATTTTTCATCAAAATCTACGTTGGTCTTCATTTAGAAAGATACTCACCTGCCTTACCGGTATTCTGGTGCGCGTTCCGTGAGCTCGAGTTCCGTTTGGTAGCAGTAATTACGATTTCACTCATATTTTGATCCAGTACAATAGTTAGTTTTTTGTCCAAAGGAGATGGACAAAATGTGCCCCACGGAGTACAAACGTACATTTAATGCAGATAATTAAAATAAAATAAATAAAGAATTTTGAACAACTTTTTATGCATCATAGCAGACGTGGAGAAATAATCGTTATTAAAAGTTTTTCTGTTTGATTTGCGTTTTATAAACCTTTTAATGTTGCCATATAATATCAGATAAGTTCAGAACAGGGAAAAAATATTATATGAAGGTTTTTAAAATAATAATTAAACGCTTAGCAGGCCTTAAATATACACATAAATTATTCGTAACCATAATGTAATAAAACGTATTTTTTGTATGTGTTCTTGTCTATAAATCGAACCATCTATGACTGAATTTATAGATGTTAGTGCAGTTACGGATAGGATGATATGACGTCATTACTGGCAACACCGCTGACAAATGCCAATTGTCAATACCATATTCCTTCTTTGACGTTTGCGCCGGTTTTCTCGTTCGAATCGTGTTTGTGTTTCATTGTTTTCGCATTAGACGTTTATATTTTATAGTGTCATAGCGCCACACGAGTGCTCTAACTAATAATGACTGTAAACTGTATAATTACAAACAACGAAAATGGACCTTTTACAAGCGTGTGTTGACTGTAGTTTTCCCAATAAGAGAACGCGCGCAGGCGGCATGTAATATCATCATTACACCCTGATGTGATGAGTTCTTCTATAGGAGTGATTAACTTTTGAGGTAAGTTCTAGTTTCAATAAGTACCTCCTACTAAAATATATACGACAGGTATTATTTACTCCATATTCTAACGTCGTGGTAAAATCTAAGACTAATAGGTTCCTATTTTACCTTCACAGTTGTCACCTCATAGCTGTGTCTGTGGTGCCTGTTATGACAATAAACCAAGACGCCTTGTAACCAATTCAAGGGAAAGACAAATTGGTCATACCAATGTTTGTTATGGCTGTTGGAGATCAGTTATACGTGCAAGAAGACACGACATTTTGGAATTGAAATAATGTTTTGATAACATTAAATGATTAAAATAATGTTCTTTGTTTTATTATTTGCCATATACAGAATATGCTACTGTAGATATTTTACTTTAAGTTGTATAAGCAATATTTACAAACTATAGATTTTATCAGATTATAAAAAATGCGATTTTGTTTTTTTTTACTAAAGTACTATTTATATTAAACGCCTGGCACAGATATATAAACATTAATTTACATGAAATACCTTAGCCGTAGTGCAAAAATCAATCTTTTCAAACGTTCATAACTTTTGTCCACAACTGCTCAGCAATATGCCTCTTTTTAATTTTGTTTGTAGAAGATCAGTACTATTAAATGACAAATATTTTGTATCTGTACATTCTGGGGCACAAGCCCATACAATTTTTGGCCATGTCCTTTCAACAACAAAAACAGGAATAATTTCAGAAACACCATGGATCGCTAGCTCGCTCGGAGACGCGTCTTTTGACAGGCTGCGCGTACGCCTAGCCAATGAAGAACTTCAAAAATATATTTTTTTCGTTCAGACACTTGTAAAATTTTCAACATATTTTTCTTCGCGAAAGACAAATTCAATTTGTATGTCTTTATTTTTCATCAAAATCTACGTTGGTCTTCATTAAGAAAGATACTCATCTGCCTTACCAGTATTCTGGTGCGCGTTCCGTGAGCTCGAGTTCCGTTTGGTAGCAGTAATTACGATTTCACAAATTTTTTTTTTCAGTCGAAAAGTTAGTTTTTTGTCCAAATTTCAACAACAAAAACAGAAATAATTTCAGAAACACCATGGATCGCTAGCTCGCTCGGAGACGCGTCTTTTGACAGGCTGCGCGTACGCCTAGCCAATGAAGAACTTCAAAAATATATTTTTTTCGTTCAGACACTTGTAAAATTTTCAACATATTTTTCTTCGCGAAAGACAAATTGAATTTGTATGTCTTTATTTTTCATCAAAATCTACGTTGGTCTTCATTTAGAAAGATACTCACCTGCCTTACCGGTATTCTGGTGCGCGTTCCGTGAGCTCGAGTTCCGTTTGGTAGCAGTAATTACGATTTCACTCATATTTTGATCCAGTACAATAGTTAGTTTTTTGTCCAAATTTCAACAACAAAAACAGGAATAATTTCAGAAACACCATGGATCGCTAGCTCGCTCGGAGACGCGTCTTTTGATAGGCTGCACGTACGCCTAGCTATTGTAGAACTTCAAAAACATATTTTTTTTGGTTCAGACACTTGTACAATTTTCAACATATTTTTCTTCGCGAAAGAAAATTGAATTTGTATGTCTTATTTTTTATCAAAATCTACGTTGGTCTTCATTTAGAAAGATACTCACCTGCCTTACCGGTATTCTGGTGCGCGTTCCGTGAGCTCGAGTTCCGTTTGGTAGCAGTAATTACGATTTCACTTATATTATCCAGTACAAAAGTTAGTTTTTTGTCCAAATTTCAACAACAAAAACAGGAATAATTTCAGAAACACCATGGATCGCTAGCTCGCTCGGAGACGCGTCTTTTGACAGGCTGCGCGTACGCCTAGCCAATGAAGAACTTCAAAAATATATTTTTTTCGTTCAGACACTTGTAAAATTTTCAACATATTTTTCTTCGCGAAAGACAAATTGAATTTGTATGTCTTTATTTTTCATCAAAATCTACGTTGGTCTTCATTTAGAAAGATACTCACCTGCCTTACCGGTATTCTGGTGCGCGTTCCGTGAGCTCGAGTTCCGTTTGGTAGCAGTAATTACGATTTCACTCATATTTTGATCCAGTACAATAGTTAGTTTTTTGTCCAAATTTCAACAACAAAAACAGGAATAATTTCAGAAACACCATGGATCGCTAGCTCGCTCGGACACGCGTCTTTTGACAGGCTGCGCGTACGCCTAGCCAATGAAGAACTTCAAAAATATATTTTTTTCGTTCAGACACTTGTAAAATTTTCAACATATTTTTCTTCGCGAAAGACAAATTCAATTTGTATGTCTTTATTTTTCATCAAAATCTACGTTGGTCTTCATTTAGAAAGATACTCATCTGCCTTACCAGTATTCTGGTGCGCGTTCCGTGAGCTCGAGTTCCGTTTGGTAGCAGTAATTACGATTTCACAAATTTTTTTTTTCAGTCGAAAAGTTAGTTTTTTGTCCAAATTTCAACAACAAAAACAGAAATAATTTCAGAAACACCATGGATCGCTAGCTCGCTCGGACACGCGTCTTTTGACAGGCTGCGCGAACGCCTAGCCAATGAAGAACTTCAAAAATATATTTTTTTCGTTCAGACTCTTGTAAAATTTTCAACATATTTTTCTTCGCGAAAGACAAATTCAATTTGTATGTCTTTATTTTTCATCAAAATCTACGTTGGTCTTCATTTAGAAAGATACTCATCTGCCTTACCAGTATTCTGGTGCGCGTTCCGTGAGCTCGAGTTCCGTTTGGTAGCAGTAATTACGATTTCACAAAAATTTTTTTTCAGTCGAAAAGTTAGTTTTTTGTCCAAATTTCAACAACAAAAACAGAAATAATTTCAGAAACACCATGGATCGCTAGCTCGCTCGGAGACGCGTCTTTTGACAGGCTGCGCGTACGCCTAGCCAATGAAGAACTTCAAAAATATATTTTTTTCGTTCAGACACTTGTAAAATTTTCAACATATTTTTCTTCGCGAAAGACAAATTGAATTTGTATGTCTTTATTTTTCATCAAAATCTACGTTGGTCTTCATTTAGAAAGATACTCACCTGCCTTACCAGTATTCTGGTGCGCGTTCCGTGAGCTCGAGTTCCGTTTGGTAGCACTAATTACGGTTTACTCATTTTTTTTCAGTCGATAAGTTAGTTTTTTGTCAAAATTTCAACAACAAAAACAGAAATAATTTCAGAAACACCATGGATCGCTAGCTCGCTCGGAGACGCGTCTTTTGACAGGCTGCGCGTACGCCTAGCCAATGAAGAACTTCAAAAATATATTTTTTTCGTTCAGACACTTGTAAAATTTTCAACATATTTTTCTTCGCGAAAGACAAATTGAATTTGTATGTCTTTATTTTTCATCAAAATCTAAGTTGGTCTTCATTTAGAATGATACTCACCTGCCTTACCAGTATTCTGGTGCGCGTTCCGTGAGCTCGAGTTCCGTTTGGTAGCACTAATTACGGTTTACTCATTTTTTTTCAGTCGATAAGTTAGTTTTTTGTCAAAATTTCAACAACAAAAACAGAAATAATTTCAGAAACACCATGGATCGCTAGCTCGCTCGGAGACGCGTCTTTTGACAGGCTGCGCGTACGCCTAGCCAATGAAGAACTTCAAAAATATATTTTTTTCGTTCAGACACTTGTAAAATTTTCAACATATATTTCTTCGCGAAAGAAAAATTGAATTTGTATGTCTTTATTTTTCATCAAAATCTACGTTGGTCTTCATTTAGAAAGATACTCACCTGCCTTACCAGTATTCTGGTGCGCGTTCCGTGAGCTCGAGTTCCGTTTGGTAGCAGTAATTACGATTTCACTCATATTTTGATCCAGTACAATAGTTAGTTTTTTGTCCAAATTTCAACAACAAAAACAGAAATAATTTCAGAAACACCATGGATCGCTAGCTCGCTCGGAGACGCGTCTTTTGATAGGCTGCACGTACGCCTAGCTATTGTAGAACTTCAAAAACATATTTTTTTTGGTTCAGACACTTGTAAAATTTTCAACATATTTTTCTTCGCGAAAGAAAATTGAATTTGTATGTCTTATTTTTTATCAAAATCTACGTTGGTCTTCATTTAGAAAGATACTCACCTGCCTTACCGGTATTCTGGTGCGCGTTCCGTGAGCTCGAGTTCCGTTTGGTAGCAGTAATTACGATTTCACTTATATTATCCAGTACAAAAGTTAGTTTTTTGTCCAAATTTCAACAACAAAAACAGGAATAATTTCAGAAACACCATGGATCGCTAGCTCGCTCGGAGACGCGTCTTTTGACAGGCTGCGCGTACGCCTAGCCAATGAAGAACTTCAAAAATATATTTTTTTCGTTCAGACACTTGTAAAATTTTCAACATATTTTTCTTCGCGAAAGACAAATTCAATTTGTATGTCTTTATTTTTCATCAAAATCTACGTTGGTCTTCATTTAGAAAGATACTCATCTGCCTTACCAGTATTCTGGTGCGCGTTCCGTGAGCTCGTGTTCCGTTTGGTAGCAGTAATTACGATTTCACAAATTTTTTTTTTCAGTCGAAAAGTTAGTTTTTTGTCCAAATTTCAACAACAAAAACAGAAATAATTTCAGAAACACCATGGATCGCTAGCTCGCTCGGAGACGCGTCTTTTGACAGGCTGCGCGTACGCCTAGCCAATGAAGAACTTCAAAAATATATTTTTTTGGTTCAGACACTTGTAAAATTTTCAACATATTTTACTTCGCGAAAGACAAATTGAATTTGTATGTCTTTATTTTTCATCAAAATCTACGTTGGTCTTCATTTACAAAGATACTCACCTGCCTTACCGGTATTCTGGTGCGCGTTCCGTGAGCTCGAGTTCCGTTTGGTAGCACTAATTACGGTTTACTCATTTTTTTTCAGTCGATAAGTTAGATTTTTGTCAAAATTTCAACAACAAAAACAGAAATAATTTCAGAAACACCATGGATCGCTAGCTCGCTCGGAGACGCGTCTTCTGATAGGCTGCGCGAACGCCTAGCCAATGAAGAACTTCAAAAAAATATTATTTTGGTTCAGACACTTGTAAAATTTTCAACATATTTTTCTTCGCGAAAGACAAATTGAATTTGTATGTCTTTATTTTTCATCAAAATCTACGTTGGTCTTCATTTAGAAAGATACTCATCTGCCTTACCAGTATTCTGGTGCGCGTTCCGTGAGCTCGAGTTCCGTTTGGTAGCAGTAATTACGATTTCACTCATATTTTGATCCAGTACAATAGTTAGTTTTTTGTCCAAATTTCAACAACAAAAACAGGAATAATTTCAGAAACACCATGGATCGCTAGCTCGCTCGGAGACGCGTCTTTTGACAGGCTGCGCGTACGCCTAGCCAATGAAGAACTTCAAAAATATATTTATTTCGTTCAGACACTTGTAAAATTTTCAACATATTTTACTTCGCGAAAGACAAATTGAATTTGTATGTCTTTATTTTTCATCAAAATCTACGTTGGTCTTCATTTAGAAAGATACTCACCTGCCTTACCGGTATTCTGGTGCGCGTTCCGTGAGCTCGAGTTCCGTTTGGTAGCAGTAATTACGATTTCACTCATATTTTGATCCAGTACAATAGTTAGTTTTTTGTCCAAATTTCAACAACAAAAACAGGAATAATTTCAGAAACACCATGGATCGCTAGCTCGCTCGGAGACGCGTCTTTTGACAGGCTGCGCGTACGCCTAGCCAATGAAGAACTTCAAAAATATATTTTTTTCGTTCAGACACTTGTAAAATTTTCAACATATTTTTCTTCGCGAAAGACAAATTCAATTTGTATGTCTTTATTTTTCATCAAAATCTACGTTGGTCTTCATTTAGAAAGATACTCATCTGCCTTACCAGTATTCTGGTGCGCGTTCCGTGAGCTCGAGTTCCGTTTGGTAGCAGTAATTACGATTTCACAAATTTTTTTTTTCAGTCGAAAAGTTAGTTTTTTGTCCAAATTTCAACAACAAAAACAGAAATAATTTCAGAAACACCATGGATCGCTAGCTCGCTCGGAGACGCGTCTTTTGACAGGCTGCGCGTACGCCTAGCCAATGAAGAACTTCAAAAATATATTTTTTTCGTTCAGACACTTGTAAAATTTTCAACATATTTTTCTTCGCGAAAGACAAATTGAATTTGTATGTCTTTATTTTTCATCAAAATCTAAGTTGGTCTTCATTTAGAAAGATACTCACCTGCCTTACCAGTATTCTGGTGCGCGTTCCGTGAGCTCGAGTTCCGTTTGGTAGCAGTAATTACGATTTCACTCATATTTTGATCCAGTACAATAGTTAGTATTTTGTCCAAATTTCAACAACAAAAACAGAAAGAATTTCAGAAACACCATGGATCGCTAGCTCGCTCGGAGACGCGTCTTTTGATAGGCTGCACGTACGCCTAGCTATTGTAGAACTTCAAAAACATATTTTTTTTGGTTCAGACACTTGTACAATTTTCAACATATTTTTCTTCGCGAAAGAAAATTGAATTTGTATGTCTTATTTTTTATCAAAATCTACGTTGGTCTTCATTTAGAAAGATACTCACCTGCCTTACCGGTATTCTGGTGCGCGTTCCGTGAGCTCGAGTTCCGTTTGGTAGCAGTAATTACGATTTCACTTATATTATCCAGTACAAAAGTTAGTTTTTTGTCCAAATTTCAACAACAAAAACAGGAATAATTTCAGAAACACCATGGATCGCTAGCTCGCTCGGAGACGCGTCTTTTGACAGGCTGCGCGTACGCCTAGCCAATGAAAAACTTCAAAAATATATTTTTTTCGTTCAGACACTTGTAAAATTTTCAACATATTTTACTTCGCGAAAGACAAATTGAATTTGTATGTCTTTATTTTTCATCAAAATCTACGTTGGTCTTCATTTAGAAAGATACTCACCTGCCTTACCGGTATTCTGGTGCGCGTTCCGTGAGCTTGAGTTCCGTTTGGTAGCAGTAATTACGATTTCACTTATATTATCCAGTACAAAAGTTAGTTTTTTGTCCAAATTTCAACAACAAAAACAGGAATAATTTCAGAAACACCATGGATCGCTAGCTCGCTCGGAGACGCGTCTTTTGACAGGCTGCACGTACGCCTAGCTATTGTAGAACTTCAAAAACATATTTTTTTTGGTTCAGACACTTGTAAAATTTTCAACATATTTTTCTTCGCGAAAGAAAATTGAATTTGTATGTCTTATTTTTTATCAAAATCTACGTTGGTCTTCATTTAGAAAGATACTCACCTGCCTTACCGGTATTCTGGTGCGCGTTCCGTGAGCTCGAGTTCCGTTTGGTAGCAGTAATTACGATTTCACTTATATTATCCAGTACAAAAGTTAGTTTTTTGTCCAAATTTCAACAACAAAAACAGGAATAATTTCAGAAACACCATGGATCGCTAGCTCGCTCGGAGACGCGTCTTTTGACAGGCTGCGCGTACGCCTAGCCAATGAAGAACTTCAAAAATATATTTTTTTCGTTCAGACACTTGTAAAATTTTCAACATATTTTTCTTCGCGAAAGACAAATTGAATTTGTATGTCTTATTTTTTATCAAAATCTACGTTGGTCTTCATTTAGAAAGATACTCACCTGCCTTACCGGTATTCTGGTGCGCGTTCCGTGAGCTCGAGTTCCGTTTGGTAGCAGTAATTACGATTTCACTTATATTATCCAGTACAAAAGTTAGTTTTTTGTCCAAATTTCAACAACAAAAACAGGAATAATTTCAGAAACACCATGGATCGCTAGCTCGCTCGGAGACGCGTCTTTTGACAGGCTGCGCGTACGCCTAGCCAATGAAGAACTTCAAAAATATATTTTTTTCGTTCAGACACTTGTAAAATTTTCAACATATTTTTCTTCGCGAAAGACAAATTCAATTTGTATGTCTTATTTTTTATCAAAATCTACGTTGGTCTTCATTTAGAAAGATACTCACCTGCCTTACCGGTATTCTGGTGCGCGTTCCGTGAGCTCGAGTTCCGTTTGGTAGCAGTAATTACGATTTCACAAATTTTTTTTTTCAGTCGAAAAGTTAGTTTTTTGTCCAAATTTCAACAACAAAAACAGAAATAATTTCAGAAACACCATGGATCGCTAGCTCGCTCGGAGACGCGTCTTTTGACAGGCTGCGCGTACGCCTAGCCAATGAAGAACTTCAAAAATATATTTTTTTCGTTCAGACACTTGTAAAATTTTCAACATATTTTTCTTCGCGAAAGACAAATTGAATTTGTATGTCTTTATTTTTCATCAAAATCTACGTTGGTCTTCATTTAGAAAGATACTCACCTGCCTTACCGGTATTCTGGTGCGCGTTCCGTGAGCTCGAGTTCCGTTTGGTAGCAGTAATTACGATTTCACAAATTTTTTTTTTCAGTCGAAAAGTTAGTTTTTTGTCCAAATTTCAACAACAAAAACAGAAATAATTTCAGAAACACCATGGATCGCTAGCTCGCTCGGACACGCGTCTTTTGACAGGCTGCGCGAACGCCTAGCCAATGAAGAACTTCAAAAATATATTTTTTTCGTTCAGACTCTTGTAAAATTTTCAACATATTTTTCTTCGCGAAAGACAAATTCAATTTGTATGTCTTTATTTTTCATCAAAATCTACGTTGGTCTTCATTTAGAAAGATACTCATCTGCCTTACCAGTATTTTGGTGCGCGTTCCGTGAGCTCGAGTTCCGTTTGGTAGCAGTAATTACGATTTCACAAATTTTTTTTTTCAGTCGAAAAGTTAGTTTTTTGTCCAAATTTCAACAACAAAAACAGAAATAATTTCAGAAACACCATGGATCGCTAGCTCGCTCGGAGACGCGTCTTTTGACAGGCTGCGTGTACGCCTAGCCAATGAAGAACTTCAAAAATATATTTTTTTCGTTCAGACACTTGTAAAATTTTCAACATATTTTTCTTCGCGAAAGACAAATTGAATTTGTATGTCTTTATTTTTCATCAAAATCTACGTTGGTCTTCATTTAGAAAGATACTCACCTGCCTTACCAGTATTCTGGTGCGCGTTCCGTGAGCTCGAGTTCCGTTTGGTAGCACTAATTACGGTTTACTCATTTTTTTTCAGTCGATAAGTTAGTTTTTTGTCAAAATTTCAACAACAAAAACAGAAATAATTTCAGAAACACCATGGATCGCTAGCTCGCTCGGAGACGCGTCTTTTGACAGGCTGCGCGTACGCCTAGCCAATGAAGAACTTCAAAAATATATTTTTTTCGTTCAGACACTTGTAAAATTTTCAACATATTTTTCTTCGCGAAAGACAAATTGAATTTGTATGTCTTTATTTTTCATCAAAATCTAAGTTGGTCTTCATTTAGAATGATACTCACCTGCCTTACCAGTATTCTGGTGCGCGTTCCGTGAGCTCGAGTTCCGTTTGGTAGCACTAATTACGGTTTACTCATTTTTTTTCAGTCGATAAGTTAGTTTTTTGTCAAAATTTCAACAACAAAAACAGAAATAATTTCAGAAACACCATGGATCGCTAGCTCGCTCGGAGACGCGTCTTTTGACAGGCTGCGCGTACGCCTAGCCAATGAAGAACTTCAAAAATATATTTTTTTCGTTCAGACACTTGTAAAATTTTCAACATATATTTCTTCGCGAAAGAAAAATTGAATTTGTATGTCTTTATTTTTCATCAAAATCTACGTTGGTCTTCATTTAGAAAGATACTCACCTGCCTTACCAGTATTCTGGTGCGCGTTCCGTGAGCTCGAGTTCCGTTTGGTAGCAGTAATTACGATTTCACTCATATTTTGATCCAGTACAATAGTTAGTTTTTTGTCCAAATTTCAACAACAAAAACAGAAATAATTTCAGAAACACCATGGATCGCTAGCTCGCTCGGAGACGCGTCTTTTGATAGGCTGCACGTACGCCTAGCTATTGTAGAACTTCAAAAACATATTTTTTTTGGTTCAGACACTTGTAAAATTTTCAACATATTTTTCTTCGCGAAAGAAAATTGAATTTGTATGTCTTATTTTTTATCAAAATCTACGTTGGTCTTCATTTAGAAAGATACTCACCTGCCTTACCGGTATTCTGGTGCGCGTTCCGTGAGCTCGAGTTCCGTTTGGTAGCAGTAATTACGATTTCACTTATATTATCCAGTACAAAAGTTAGTTTTTTGTCCAAATTTCAACAACAAAAACAGGAATAATTTCAGAAACACCATGGATCGCTAGCTCGCTCGGAGACGCGTCTTTTGACAGGCTGCGCGTACGCCTAGCCAATGAAGAACTTCAAAAATATATTTTTTTCGTTCAGACACTTGTAAAATTTTCAACATATTTTTCTTCGCGAAAGACAAATTCAATTTGTATGTCTTTATTTTTCATCAAAATCTACGTTGGTCTTCATTTAGAAAGATACTCATCTGCCTTACCAGTATTCTGGTGCGCGTTCCGTGAGCTCGTGTTCCGTTTGGTAGCAGTAATTACGATTTCACAAATTTTTTTTTTCAGTCGAAAAGTTAGTTTTTTGTCCAAATTTCAACAACAAAAACAGAAATAATTTCAGAAACACCATGGATCGCTAGCTCGCTCGGAGACGCGTCTTTTGACAGGCTGCGCGTACGCCTAGCCAATGAAGAACTTCAAAAATATATTTTTTTGGTTCAGACACTTGTAAAATTTTCAACATATTTTTCTTCGCGAAAGAAAATTGAATTTGTATGTCTTTATTTTTTATCAAAATCTACGTTGGTCTTCATTTAGAAAGATACTCACCTGCCTTACCGGTATTCTGGTGCGCGTTCCGTGAGCTCGAGTTCCGTTTGGTAGCACTAATTACGGTTTACTCATTTTTTTTCAGTCGATAAGTTAGATTTTTGTCAAAATTTCAACAACAAAAACAGAAATAATTTCAGAAACACCATGGATCGCTAGCTCGCTCGGAGACGCGTCTTCTGATAGGCTGCGCGAACGCCTAGCCAATGAAGAACTTCAAAAAAATATTATTTTGGTTCAGACACTTGTAAAATTTTCAACATATTTTTCTTCGCGAAAGACAAATTGAATTTGTATGTCTTTATTTTTCATCAAAATCTACGTTGGTCTTCATTTAGAAAGATACTCATCTGCCTTACCAGTATTCTGGTGCGCGTTCCGTGAGCTCGAGTTCCGTTTGGTAGCAGTAATTACGATTTCACTCATATTTTGATCCAGTACAATAGTTAGTTTTTTGTCCAAATTTCAACAACAAAAACAGGAATAATTTCAGAAACACCATGGATCGCTAGCTCGCTCGGAGACGCGTCTTTTGACAGGCTGCGCGTACGCCTAGCCAATGAAGAACTTCAAAAATATATTTATTTCGTTCAGACACTTGTAAAATTTTCAACATATTTTACTTCGCGAAAGACAAATTGAATTTGTATGTCTTTATTTTTCATCAAAATCTACGTTGGTCTTCATTTAGAAAGATACTCACCTGCCTTACCGGTATTCTGGTGCGCGTTCCGTGAGCTCGAGTTCCGTTTGGTAGCAGTAATTACGATTTCACTCATATTTTGATCCAGTACAATAGTTAGTTTTTTGTCCAAATTTCAACAACAAAAACAGGAATAATTTCAGAAACACCATGGATCGCTAGCTCGCTCGGAGACGCGTCTTTTGACAGGCTGCGCGTACGCCTAGCCAATGAAGAACTTCAAAAATATATTTTTTTCGTTCAGACACTTGTAAAATTTTCAACATATTTTTCTTCGCGAAAGACAAATTCAATTTGTATGTCTTTATTTTTCATCAAAATCTACGTTGGTCTTCATTTAGAAAGATACTCATCTGCCTTACCAGTATTCTGGTGCGCGTTCCGTGAGCTCGAGTTCCGTTTGGTAGCAGTAATTACGATTTCACAAATTTTTTTTTTCAGTCGAAAAGTTACTTTTTTGTCCAAATTTCAACAACAAAAACAGAAATAATTTCAGAAACACCATGGATCGCTAGCTCGCTCGGAGACGCGTCTTTTGACAGGCTGCGCGTACGCCTAGCCAATGAAGAACTTCAAAAATATATTTTTTTCGTTCAGACACTTGTAAAATTTTCAACATATTTTTCTTCGCGAAAGACAAATTGAATTTGTATGTCTTTATTTTTCATCAAAATCTAAGTTGGTCTTCATTTAGAAAGATACTCACCTGCCTTACCAGTATTCTGGTGCGCGTTCCGTGAGCTCGAGTTCCGTTTGGTAGCAGTAATTACGATTTCACTCATATTTTGATCCAGTACAATAGTTAGTATTTTGTCCAAATTTCAACAACAAAAACAGAAATAATTTCAGAAACACCATGGATCGCTAGCTCGCTCGGAGACGCGTCTTTTGATAGGCTGCACGTACGCCTAGCTATTGTAGAACTTCAAAAACATATTTTTTTTGGTTCAGACACTTGTACAATTTTCAACATATTTTTCTTCGCGAAAGAAAATTGAATTTGTATGTCTTATTTTTTATCAAAATCTACGTTGGTCTTCATTTAGAAAGATACTCACCTGCCTTACCGGTATTCTGGTGCGCGTTCCGTGAGCTCGAGTTCCGTTTGGTAGCAGTAATTACGATTTCACTTATATTATCCAGTACAAAAGTTAGTTTTTTGTCCAAATTTCAACAACAAAAACAGGAATAATTTCAGAAACACCATGGATCGCTAGCTCGCTCGGAGACGCGTCTTTTGACAGGCTGCGCGTACGCCTAGCCAATGAAAAACTTCAAAAATATATTTTTTTCGTTCAGACACTTGTAAAATTTTCAACATATTTTACTTCGCGAAAGACAAATTGAATTTGTATGTCTTTATTTTTCATCAAAATCTACGTTGGTCTTCATTTAGAAAGATACTCACCTGCCTTACCGGTATTCTGGTGCGCGTTCCGTGAGCTTGAGTTCCGTTTGGTAGCAGTAATTACGATTTCACTTATATTATCCAGTACAAAAGTTAGTTTTTTGTCCAAATTTCAACAACAAAAACAGGAATAATTTCAGAAACACCATGGATCGCTAGCTCGCTCGGAGACGCGTCTTTTGACAGGCTGCACGTACGCCTAGCTATTGTAGAACTTCAAAAACATATTTTTTTTGGTTCAGACACTTGTAAAATTTTCAACATATTTTTCTTCGCGAAAGAAAATTGAATTTGTATGTCTTATTTTTTATCAAAATCTACGTTGGTCTTCATTTAGAAAGATACTCACCTGCCTTACCGGTATTCTGGTGCGCGTTCCGTGAGCTCGAGTTCCGTTTGGTAGCAGTAATTACGATTTCACTTATATTATCCAGTACAAAAGTTAGTTTTTTGTCCAAATTTCAACAACAAAAACAGGAATAATTTCAGAAACACCATGGATCGCTAGCTCGCTCGGAGACGCGTCTTTTGACAGGCTGCGCGTACGCCTAGCCAATGAAGAACTTCAAAAATATATTTTTTTCGTTCAGACACTTGTAAAATTTTCAACATATTTTTCTTCGCGAAAGACAAATTGAATTTGTATGTCTTTATTTTTCATCAAAATCTACGTTGGTCTTCATTTAGAAAGATACTCACCTGCCTTACCGGTATTCTGGTGCGCGTTCCGTGAGCTTGAGTTCCGTTTGGTAGCAGTAATTACGATTTCACTTATATTATCCAGTACAAAAGTTAGTTTTTTGTCCAAATTTCAACAACAAAAACAGGAATAATTTCAGAAACACCATGGATCGCTAGCTCGCTCGGAGACGCGTCTTTTGACAGGCTGCGCGTACGCCTAGCCAATGAAGAACTTCAAAAATATATTTTTTTCGTTCAGACACTTGTAAAATTTTCAACATATTTTTCTTCGCGAAAGACAAATTGAATTTGTATGTCTTTATTTTTCATCAAAATCTACGTTGGTCTTCATTTAGAAAGATACTCACCTGCCTTACCGGTATTCTGGTGCGCGTTCCGTGAGCTCGAGTTCCGTTTAGTAGCAGTAATTACGATTTCACTCATATTTTGATCCAGTACAATAGTTAGTTTTTTGTCCAAATTTCAACAACAAAAACAGGAATAATTTCAGAAACACCATGGATCGCTAGCTCGCTCGGACACGCGTCTTTTGACAGGCTGCGCGTACGCCTAGCCATTGTAGAACTTCAAAAACAATTTTTTTTCGTTCAGACACTTGTAAAATTTTCAACAATTTTTTCTTCGCGAAAGAAAATTGAATTTGTATGTCTTTATTTTTGATCAAAATCTACGTTGGTCTTCATTTAGAAAGATACTCACCTGCCTTACCGGTATTCTGGTGCGCGTTCCGTGAGCTGGAGTTCCGTTTGGTAGCAGTAATTACGATTTCACAAAAATTTTTTTTTCAGTCGAAAAGTTAATTTTTTGTCCAAATTTCAACAACAAAAACAGAAATAATTTCAGAAACACCATGGATCGCTAGCTCGCTCGGAGACGCGTCTTTTGACAGGCTGCGCGTACGCCTAGCCAATGAAGAACTTAAAAATATTTTTTTTTCGTTCAGACACTTGTAAAATTTTCAACAATTTTTTCTTCGCGAAAGAAAATTTAATTTGTATGTCTTTATTTTTGATCAAAATCTACGTTGGTCTTCATTTAGAAAGATACTCACCTGCCTTACCGGTATTCTGGTGCGCGTTCCGTGAGCTGGAGTTCCGTTTGGTAGCAGTAATTACGATTTCACTAATTTTTTTATTTCAGTCGAAAAGTTAGTTTTTTGTCCAAATTTCATTAACAAAAACAGAAATAATTTCAGAAACACCATGGATCGCTAGCTCGCTCGGAGACGCGTCTTTTGACAGGCTGCGCG
This sequence comes from Dasypolia templi, assembly GCA_963555695.1. NCBI lineage: Eukaryota > Metazoa > Arthropoda > Insecta > Lepidoptera > Noctuidae > Dasypolia > Dasypolia templi. The sequence goes on along the minus strand of OY743137.1, from coordinate 253,408 downwards.
TACGCCTAGCCAATGAAGAACTTAAAAATATTTTTTTTTCGTTCAGACACTTGTAAAATTTTCAACAATTTTTTCTTCGCGAAAGAAAATTTAATTTGTATGTCTTTATTTTTGATCAAAATCTACGTTGGTCTTCATTTAGAAAGATACTCACCTGCCTTACCGGTATTCTGGTGCGCGTTCCGTGAGCTGGAGTTCCGTTTGGTAGCAGTAATTACGATTTCACTAATTTTTTTATTTCAGTCGAAAAGTTAGTTTTTTGTCCAAATTTCATTAACAAAAACAGAAATAATTTCAGAAACACCATGGATCGCTAGCTCGCTCGGAGACGCGTCTTTTGATAGCCTGCGCGTACGCCTAGCCAATGAAGAACTTCAAAAATATATTTTTTTGGTTCAGACACTTGTAAAATTTTCAACATATTTTTCTTCGCGAAAGACAAATTGAATTTGTATGTCTTTATTTTTCATCAAAATCTACGTTGGTCTTCATTTAGAAAGATACTCACCTGCCTTACCGGTATTCTGGTGCGCGTTCCGTGAGCTCGAGTTCCGTTTAGTAGCAGTAATTACGATTTCACTCATATTTTGATCCAGTACAATAGTTAGTTTTTTGTCCAAATTTCAACAACAAAAACAGGAATAATTTCAGAAACACCATGGATCGCTAGCTCGCTCGGACACGCGTCTTTTGACAGGCTGCGCGTACGCCTAGCCATTGTAGAACTTCAAAAACAATTTTTTTTCGTTCAGACACTTGTAAAATTTTCAACAATTTTTTCTTCGCGAAAGAAAATTGAATTTGTATGTCTTTATTTTTGATCAAAATCTACGTTGGTCTTCATTTAGAAAGATACTCACCTGCCTTACCGGTATTCTGGTGCGCGTTCCGTGAGCTGGAGTTCCGTTTGGTAGCAGTAATTACGATTTCACAAAAATTTTTTTTTCAGTCGAAAAGTTAATTTTTTGTCCAAATTTCAACAACAAAAACAGAAATAATTTCAGAAACACCATGGATCGCTAGCTCGCTCGGAGACGCGTCTTTTGACAGGCTGCGCGTACGCCTAGCCAATGAAGAACTTAAAAATATTTTTTTTTCGTTCAGACACTTGTAAAATTTTCAACAATTTTTTCTTCGCGAAAGAAAATTTAATTTGTATGTCTTTATTTTTGATCAAAATCTACGTTGGTCTTCATTTAGAAAGATACTCACCTGCCTTACCGGTATTCTGGTGCGCGTTCCGTGAGCTGGAGTTCCGTTTGGTAGCAGTAATTACGATTTCACTAATTTTTTTATTTCAGTCGAAAAGTTAGTTTTTTGTCCAAATTTCATTAACAAAAACAGAAATAATTTCAGAAACACCATGGATCGCTAGCTCGCTCGGAGACGCGTCTTTTGATAGCCTGCGCGTACGCCTAGCCAATGAAGAACTTCAAAAATATATTTTTTTGGTTCAGACACTTGTAAAATTTTCAACATATTTTTCTTCGCGAAAGAAAATTGAATTTGTATGTCTTTATTTTTTATCAAAATCTACGTTGGTCTTCATTTAGAAAGATACTCACCTGCCTTACCGGTATTCTGGTGCGCGTTCCGTGAGCTCGAGTTCCGTTTGGTAGCACTAATTACGGTTTACTCATTTTTTTTCAGTCGATAAGTTAGATTTTTGTCAAAATTTCAACAACAATAACAGAAATAATTTCAGAAACACCATGGATCGCTAGCTCGCTCGGAGACGCGTCTTCTGATAGGCTGCGCGTACGCCTAGCCAATGAAGAACTTCAAAAAAATATTATTTTGGTTCAGACACTTGTAAAATTTTCAACATATTTTTCTTCGCGAAAGACAAATTGAATTTGTATGTCTTTATTTTTCATCAAAATCTACGTTGGTCTTCATTTAGAAAGATACTCATCTGCCTTACCAGTATTCTGGTGCGCGTTCCGTGAGCTCGAGTTCCGTTTGGTAGCAGTAATTACGATTTCACTCATATTTTGATCCAGTACAATAGTTAGTTTTTTGTCCAAATTTCAACAACAAAAACAGGAATAATTTCAGAAACACCATGGATCGCTAGCTCGCTCGGAGACGCGTCTTTTGACAGGCTGCGCGTACGCCTAGCCAATGAAGAACTTCAAAAATATTTTTTTTTCGTTCAGACACTTGTAAAATTTTCAACATATTTTTCTTCGCGAAAGAAAAATTGAATTTGTATGTCTTTATTTTTCATCAAAATCTACGTTGGTCTTCATTTAGAAAGATACTCATCTGCCTTACCAGTATTCTGGTGCGCGTCCCGTGAGCTCGAGTTCCGTTTGGTAGCAGTAATTACGATTTCACTCATATTTTGATCCAGTACAATAGTTAGTTTTTTGTCCAAATTTCAACAACAAAAACAGAAATAATTTCAGAAACACCATGGATCGCTAGCTCGCTCGGACACGCGTCTTTTGACAGGCTGCGCGTACGCCTAGCCATTGTAGAACTTCAAAAACAATTTTTTTTCGTTCAGACACTTGTAAAATTTTCAACACTTTTTTCTTCGCGAAAGAAAATTGAATTTGTATGTCTTTATTTTTGATCAAAATCTACGTTGGTCTTCATTTAGAAAGATACTCACCTGCCTTACCGGTATTCTGGTGCGCGTTCCGTGAGCTGGAGTTCCGTTTGGTAGCAGTAATTACGATTTCACAAAATTTTTTTTTTCAGTCGAAAAGTTAATTTTTTGTCCAAATTTCAACAACAAAAACAGAAATAATTTCAGAAACACCATGGATCGCTAGCTCGCTCGGAGACGCGTCTTTTGACAGGCTGCGCGTACGCCTAGCCAATGAAGAACTTAAAAATATTTTTTTTTCGTTCAGACACTTGTAAAATTTTCAACAATTTTTTCTTCGCGAAAGAAAATTTAATTTGTATGTCTTTATTTTTGATCAAAATCTACGTTGGTCTTCATTTAGAAAGATACTCACCTGCCTTACCGGTATTCTGGTGCGCGTTCCGTGAGCTGGAGTTCCGTTTGGTAGCAGTAATTACGATTTCACTAATTTTTTTATTTCAGTCGAAAAGTTAGTTTTTTGTCCAAATTTCATTAACAAAAACAGAAATAATTTCAGAAACACCATGGATCGCTAGCTCGCTCGGAGACGCGTCTTTTGATAGCCTGCGCGTACGCCTAGCCAATGAAGAACTTCAAAAATATTTTTTTTTGGTTCAGACACTTGTAAAATTTTCAACATATTTTTCTTCGCGAAAGAAAATTGAATTTGTATGTCTTTATTTTTTATCAAAATCTACGTTGGTCTTCATTTAGAAAGATACTCACCTGCCTTACCGGTATTCTGGTGCGCGTTCCGTGAGCTCGAGTTCCGTTTGGTAGCACTAATTACGGTTTACTCATTTTTTTTCAGTCGATAAGTTAGATTTTTGTCAAAATTTCAACAACAAAAACAGAAATAATTTCAGAAACACCATGGATCGCTAGCTCGCTCGGAGACGCGTCTTCTGATAGGCTGCGCGTACGCCTAGCCAATGAAGAACTTCAAAAAAATATTATTTTGGTTCAGACACTTGTAAAATTTTCAACATATTTTTCTTCGCGAAAGACAAATTGAATTTGTATGTCTTTATTTTTCATCAAAATCTACGTTGGTCTTCATTTAGAAAGATACTCATCTGCCTTACCAGTATTCTGGTGCGCGTTCCGTGAGCTCGAGTTCCGTTTGGTAGCAGTAATTACGATTTCACTCATATTTTGATCCAGTACAATAGTTAGTTTTTTGTCCAAATTTCAACAACAAAAACAGAAATAATTTCAGAAACACCATGGATCGCTAGCTCGCTCGGAGACGCGTCTTTTGATAGGCTGCACGTACGCCTAGCTATTGTAGAACTTCAAAAACATATTTTTTTTGGTTCAGACACTTGTAAAATTTTCAACATATTTTTCTTCGCGAAAGAAAATTGAATTTGTATGTCTTATTTTTTATCAAAATCTACGTTGGTCTTCATTTAGAAAGATACTCACCTGCCTTACCGGTATTCTGGTGCGCGTTCCGTGAGCTCGAGTTCCGTTTGGTAGCAGTAATTACGATTTCACTTATATTATCCAGTACAAAAGTTAGTTTTTTGTCCAAATTTCAACAACAAAAACAGGAATAATTTCAGAAACACCATGGATCGCTAGCTCGCTCGGAGACGCGTCTTTTGACAGGCTGCGCGTACGCCTAGCCAATGAAGAACTTCAAAAATATATTTTTTTCGTTCAGACACTTGTAAAATTTTCAACATATTTTTCTTCGCGAAAGACAAATTGAATTTGTATGTCTTTATTTTTCATCAAAATCTACGTTGGTCTTCATTTAGAAAGATACTCACCTGCCTTACCGGTATTCTGGTGCGCGTTCCGTGAGCTCGAGTTCCGTTTGGTAGCAGTAATTACGATTTCACTCATATTTTGATCCAGTACAATAGTTAGTTTTTTGTCCAAATTTCAACAACAAAAACAGGAATAATTTCAGAAACACCATGGATCGCTAGCTCGCTCGGACACGCGTCTTTTGACAGGCTGCGCGTACGCCTAGCCATTGTAGAACTTCAAAAACAATTTTTTTTCGTTCAGACACTTGTAAAATTTTCAACAATTTTTTCTTCGCGAAAGAAAATTGAATTTGTATGTCTTTATTTTTGATCAAAATCTACGTTGGTCTTCATTTAGAAAGATACTCACCTGCCTTACCGGTATTCTGGTGCGCGTTCCGTGAGCTGGAGTTCCGTTTGGTAGCAGTAATTACGATTTCACAATTTTTTTTTTTTCAGTCGAAAAGTTAATTTTTTGTCCAAATTTCAACAACAAAAACAGAAATAATTTCAGAAACACCATGGATCGCTAGCTCGCTCGGAGACGCGTCTTTTGACAGGCTGCGCGTACGTCTAGCCAATGAAGAACTTCAAAAATATTTTTTTTTCGTTCAGACACTTGTAAAATTTTCAACAATTTTTTCTTCGCGAAAGAAAATTTAATTTGTATGTCTTTATTTTTGATCAAAATCTACGTTGGTCTTCATTTAGAAAGATACTCACCTGCCTTACCGGTATTCTGGTGCGCGTTCCGTGAGCTCGAGTTCCGTTTGGTAGCACTAATTACGGTTTACTCATTTTTTTTCAGTCGATAAGTTAGATTTTTGTCAAAATTTCAACAACAAAAACAGAAATAATTTCAGAAACACCATGGATCGCTAGCTCGCTCGGAGACGCGTCTTCTGATAGGCTGCGCGTACGCCTAGCCATTGTAGAACTTCAAAAACAATTTTTTTTCGTTCAGACACTTGTAAAATTTTCAACAATTTTTTCTTCGCGAAAGAAAATTGAATTTGTATGTCTTTATTTTTGATCAAAATCTACGTTGGTCTTCATTTAGAAAGATACTCACCTGCCTTACCGGTATTCTGGTGCGCGTTCCGTGAGCTGGAGTTCCGTTTGGTAGCAGTAATTACGATTTCACAATTTTTTTTTTTTCAGTCGAAAAGTTAATTTTTTGTCCAAATTTCAACAACAAAAACAGAAATAATTTCAGAAACACCATGGATCGCTAGCTCGCTCGGAGACGCGTCTTCTGATAGGCTGCGCGTACGCCTAGCCAATGAAGAACTTCAAAAAAATATTATTTTGGTTCAGACACTTGTAAAATTTTCAACATATTTTTCTTCGCGAAAGACAAATTGAATTTGTATGTCTTTATTTTTCATCAAAATCTACGTTGGTCTTCATTTAGAAAGATACTCATCTGCCTTACCAGTATTCTGGTGCGCGTTCCGTGAGCTCGAGTTCCGTTTGGTAGCAGTAATTACGATTTCACTCATATTTTGATCCAGTACAATAGTTAGTTTTTTGTCCAAATTTCAACAACAAAAACAGGAATAATTTCAGAAACACCATGGATCGCTAGCTCGCTCGGAGACGCGTCTTTTGACAGGCTGCGCGTACGCCTAGCCAATGAAGAACTTTAAAAATATATTTTTTTCGTTCAGACACTTGTAAAATTTTCAACATATTTTTCTTCGCGAAAGAAAAATTGAATTTGTATGTCTTTATTTTTCATCAAAATCTACGTTGGTCTTCATTTAGAAAGATACTCATCTGCCTTACCAGTATTCTGGTGCGCGTTCCGTGAGCTCGAGTTCCGTTTGGTAGCAGTAATTACGATTTCACAAATTTTTTTTTTCAGTCGAAAAGTTAGTTTTTTGTCCAAATTTCAACAACAAAAACAGAAATAATTTCAGAAACACCATGGATCGCTAGCTCGCTCGGAGACGCGTCTTTTGACAGGCTGCGCGTACGCCTAGCCAATGAAGAACTTCAAAAATATATTTTTTTCGTTCAGACACTTGTAAAATTTTCAACATATTTTTCTTCGCGAAAGAAAAATTGAATTTGTATGTCTTTATTTTTCATCAAAATCTACGTTGGTCTTCATTTAGAAAGATACTCACCTGCCTTACCGGTATTCTGGTGCGCGTTCCGTGAGCTGGAGTTCCGTTTGGTAGCAGTAATTACGATTTCACAAATTTTTTTTTTTCAGTCGAAAAGTTAATTTTTTGTCCAAATTTCAACAACAAAAACAGAAATAATTTCAGAAACACCATGGATCGCTAGCTCGCTCGGAGACGCGTCTTTTGACAGGCTGCGCGTACGCCTAGCCAATGAAGAACTTCAAAAATATTTTTTTTTCGTTCAGACACTTGTAAAATTTTCAACAATTTTTTCTTCGCGAAAGAAAATTTAATTTGTATGTCTTTATTTTTGATCAAAATCTACGTTGGTCTTCATTTAGAAAGATACTCACCTGCCTTACCGGTATTCTGGTGCGCGTTCCGTGAGCTGGAGTTCCGTTTGGTAGCAGTAATTACGATTTCACTAATTTTTTTATTTCAGTCGAAAAGTTAGTTTTTTGTCCAAATGTCATTAACAAAAACAGAAATAATTTCAGAAACACCATGGATCGCTAGCTCGCTCGGAGACGCGTCTTTTGATAGCCTGCGCGTACGCCTAGCCAATGAAGAACTTCAAAAATATATTTTTTTGGTTCAGACACTTGTAAAATTTTCAACATATTTTTCTTCGCGAAAGAAAATTGAATTTGTATGTCTTTATTTTTATCAAAATCTACGTTGGTCTTCATTTAGAAAGATACTCACCTGCCTTACCGGTATTCTGGTGCGCGTTCCGTGAGCTCGAGTTCCGTTTGGTAGCACTAATTACGGTTTACTCATTTTTTTTCAGTCGATAAGTTAGATTTTTGTCAAAATTTCAACAACAAAAACAGAAATAATTTCAGAAACACCATGGATCGCTAGCTCGCTCGGAGACGCGTCTTCTGATAGGCTGCGCGTACGTCTAGCCAATGAAGAACTTCAAAAAAATATTATTTTGGTTCAGACACTTGTAAAATTTTCAACATATTTTTCTTCGCGAAAGACAAATTGAATTTGTATGTCTTTATTTTTTATCAAAATCTACGTTGGTCTTCATTTAGAAAGATACTCACCTGCCTTACCGGTATTCTGGTGCGCGTTCCGTGAGCTCGAGTTCCGTTTGGTAGCACTAATTACGGTTTCACTCATATTTTGATCCAGTACAATAGTTAGTTTTTTGTCCAAATTTCAACAACAAAAACAGGAATAATTTCAGAAACACCATGGATCGCTAGCTCGCTCGGACACGCGTCTTTTGACAGGCTGCGCGTACGCCTAGCCATTGTAGAACTTCAAAAACAATTTTTTTTCGTTCAGACACTTGTAAAATTTTCAACAATTTTTTCTTCGCGAAAGAAAATTGAATTTGTATGTCTTTATTTTTGATCAAAATCTACGTTGGTCTTCATTTAGAAAGATACTCACCTGCCTTACCGGTATTCTGGTGCGCGTTCCGTGAGCTGGAGTTCCGTTTGGTAGCAGTAATTACGATTTCACAATTTTTTTTTTTTCAGTCGAAAAGTTAATTTTTTGTCCAAATTTCAACAACAAAAACAGAAATAATTTCAGAAACACCATGGATCGCTAGCTCGCTCGGAGACGCGTCTTTTGACAGGCTGCGCGTACGTCTAGCCAATGAAGAACTTCAAAAATATTTTTTTTTCGTTCAGACACTTGTAAAATTTTCAACAATTTTTTCTTCGCGAAAGAAAATTTAATTTGTATGTCTTTATTTTTGATCAAAATCTACGTTGGTCTTCATTTAGAAAGATACTCACCTGCCTTACCGGTATTCTGGTGCGCGTTCCGTGAGCTCGAGTTCCGTTTGGTAGCACTAATTACGGTTTACTCATTTTTTTTCAGTCGATAAGTTAGATTTTTGTCAAAATTTCAACAACAAAAACAGAAATAATTTCAGAAACACCATGGATCGCTAGCTCGCTCGGAGACGCGTCTTCTGATAGGCTGCGCGTACGCCTAGCCATTGTAGAACTTCAAAAACAATTTTTTTTCGTTCAGACACTTGTAAAATTTTCAACAATTTTTTCTTCGCGAAAGAAAATTGAATTTGTATGTCTTTATTTTTGATCAAAATCTACGTTGGTCTTCATTTAGAAAGATACTCACCTGCCTTACCGGTATTCTGGTGCGCGTTCCGTGAGCTGGAGTTCCGTTTGGTAGCAGTAATTACGATTTCACAATTTTTTTTTTTTCAGTCGAAAAGTTAATTTTTTGTCCAAATTTCAACAACAAAAACAGAAATAATTTCAGAAACACCATGGATCGCTAGCTCGCTCGGAGACGCGTCTTCTGATAGGCTGCGCGTACGCCTAGCCAATGAAGAACTTCAAAAAAATATTATTTTGGTTCAGACACTTGTAAAATTTTCAACATATTTTTCTTCGCGAAAGACAAATTGAATTTGTATGTCTTTATTTTTCATCAAAATCTACGTTGGTCTTCATTTAGAAAGATACTCATCTGCCTTACCAGTATTCTGGTGCGCGTTCCGTGAGCTCGAGTTCCGTTTGGTAGCAGTAATTACGATTTCACTCATATTTTGATCCAGTACAATAGTTAGTTTTTTGTCCAAATTTCAACAACAAAAACAGGAATAATTTCAGAAACACCATGGATCGCTAGCTCGCTCGGAGACGCGTCTTTTGACAGGCTGCGCGTACGCCTAGCCAATGAAGAACTTTAAAAATATATTTTTTTCGTTCAGACACTTGTAAAATTTTCAACATATTTTTCTTCGCGAAAGAAAAATTGAATTTGTATGTCTTTATTTTTCATCAAAATCTACGTTGGTCTTCATTTAGAAAGATACTCATCTGCCTTACCAGTATTCTGGTGCGCGTTCCGTGAGCTCGAGTTCCGTTTGGTAGCAGTAATTACGATTTCACAAATTTTTTTTTTCAGTCGAAAAGTTAGTTTTTTGTCCAAATTTCAACAACAAAAACAGAAATAATTTCAGAAACACCATGGATCGCTAGCTCGCTCGGAGACGCGTCTTTTGACAGGCTGCGCGTACGCCTAGCCAATGAAGAACTTCAAAAATATATTTTTTTCGTTCAGACACTTGTAAAATTTTCAACATATTTTTCTTCGCGAAAGAAAAATTGAATTTGTATGTCTTTATTTTTCATCAAAATCTACGTTGGTCTTCATTTAGAAAGATACTCACCTGCCTTACCGGTATTCTGGTGCGCGTTCCGTGAGCTGGAGTTCCGTTTGGTAGCAGTAATTACGATTTCACAAATTTTTTTTTTTCAGTCGAAAAGTTAATTTTTTGTCCAAATTTCAACAACAAAAACAGAAATAATTTCAGAAACACCATGGATCGCTAGCTCGCTCGGAGACGCGTCTTTTGACAGGCTGCGCGTACGCCTAGCCAATGAAGAACTTCAAAAATATTTTTTTTTCGTTCAGACACTTGTAAAATTTTCAACAATTTTTTCTTCGCGAAAGAAAATTTAATTTGTATGTCTTTATTTTTGATCAAAATCTACGTTGGTCTTCATTTAGAAAGATACTCATCTGCCTTACCAGTATTCTGGTGCGCGTTCCGTGAGCTCGAGTTCCGTTTGGTAGCAGTAATTACGATTTCACAAATTTTTTTTTTCAGTCGAAAAGTTAGTTTTTTGTCCAAATTTCAACAACAAAAACAGAAATAATTTCAGAAACACCATGGATCGCTAGCTCGCTCGGAGACGCGTCTTTTGACAGGCTGCGCGTACGCCTAGCCAATGAAGAACTTCAAAAATATATTTTTTTCGTTCAGACACTTGTAAAATTTTCAACATATTTTTCTTCGCGAAAGAAAAATTGAATTTGTATGTCTTTATTTTTCATCAAAATCTACGTTGGTCTTCATTTAGAAAGATACTCACCTGCCTTACCGGTATTCTGGTGCGCGTTCCGTGAGCTGGAGTTCCGTTTGGTAGCAGTAATTACGATTTCACAAATTTTTTTTTTTCAGTCGAAAAGTTAATTTTTTGTCCAAATTTCAACAACAAAAACAGAAATAATTTCAGAAACACCATGGATCGCTAGCTCGCTCGGAGACGCGTCTTTTGACAGGCTGCGCGTACGCCTAGCCAATGAAGAACTTCAAAAATATTTTTTTTTCGTTCAGACACTTGTAAAATTTTCAACAATTTTTTCTTCGCGAAAGAAAATTTAATTTGTATGTCTTTATTTTTGATCAAAATCTACGTTGGTCTTCATTTAGAAAGATACTCACCTGCCTTACCGGTATTCTGGTGCGCGTTCCGTGAGCTGGAGTTCCGTTTGGTAGCAGTAATTACGATTTCACTAATTTTTTTATTTCAGTCGAAAAGTTAGTTTTTTGTCCAAATGTCATTAACAAAAACAGAAATAATTTCAGAAACACCATGGATCGCTAGCTCGCTCGGAGACGCGTCTTTTGATAGCCTGCGCGTACGCCTAGCCAATGAAGAACTTCAAAAATATATTTTTTTGGTTCAGACACTTGTAAAATTTTCAACATATTTTTCTTCGCGAAAGAAAATTGAATTTGTATGTCTTTATTTTTTATCAAAATCTACGTTGGTCTTCATTTAGAAAGATACTCACCTGCCTTACCGGTATTCTGGTGCGCGTTCCGTGAGCTCGAGTTCCGTTTGGTAGCACTAATTACGGTTTACTCATTTTTTTTCAGTCGATAAGTTAGATTTTTGTCAAAATTTCAACAACAAAAACAGAAATAATTTCAGAAACACCATGGATCGCTAGCTCGCTCGGAGACGCGTCTTCTGATAGGCTGCGCGTACGCCTAGCCAATGAAGAACTTCAAAAAAATATTATTTTGGTTCAGACACTTGTAAAATTTTCAACATATTTTTCTTCGCGAAAGACAAATTGAATTTGTATGTCTTTATTTTTCATCAAAATCTACGTTGGTCTTCATTTAGAAAGATACTCATCTGCCTTACCAGTATTCTGGTGCGCGTTCCGTGAGCTCGAGTTCCGTTTGGTAGCAGTAATTACGATTTCACTCATATTTTGATCCAGTACAATAGTTAGTTTTTTGTCCAAATTTCAACAACAAAAACAGGAATAATTTCAGAAACACCATGGATCGCTAGCTCGCTCGGAGACGCGTCTTTTGACAGGCTGCGCGTACGCCTAGCCAATGAAGTACTTCAAAAATATATTTTTTTCGTTCAGACACTTGTAAAATTTTCAACATATTTTTCTTCGCGAAAGAAAATTGAATTTGTATGTCTTATTTTTTATCAAAATCTACGTTGGTCTTCATTTAGAAAGATACTCACCTGCCTTACCGGTATTCTGGTGCGCGTTCCGTGAGCTCGAGTTCCGTTTGGTAGCAGTAATTACGATTTCACTTATATTATCCAGTACAAAAGTTAGTTTTTTGTCCAAATTTCAACAACAAAAACAGGAATAATTTCAGAAACACCATGGATCGCTAGCTCGCTCGGAGACGCGTCTTTTGACAGGCTGCGCGTACGCCTAGCCAATGAAGAACTTCAAAAATATATTTTTTTCGTTCAGACACTTGTAAAATTTTCAACATATTTTTCTTCGCGAAAGAAAATTGAATTTGTATGTCTTATTTTTTATCAAAATCTACGTTGGTCTTCATTTAGAAAGATGCTCACCTGCCTTACCGGTATTCTGGTGCGCGTTCCGTGAGCTGGAGTTCCGTTTGGTAGCAGTAATTACGATTTCACTAATTTTTTTATTTCAGTCGAAAAGTTAGTTTTTTGTCCAAATTTCATTAACAAAAACAGAAATAATTTCAGAAACACCATGGATCGCTAGCTCGCTCGGAGACGCGTCTTTCGATAGCCTGCGCGTACGCCTAGCCAATGAAGAACTTCAAAAATATATTTTTTTGGTTCAGACACTTGTAAAATTTTCAACATATTTTTCTTCGCGAAAGAAAATTGAATTTGTATGTCTTTATTTTTTATCAAAATCTACGTTGGTCTTCATTTAGAAAGATACTCACCTGCCTTACCGGTATTCTGGTGCGCGTTCCGTGAGCTCGAGTTCCGTTTGGTAGCACTAATTACGGTTTACTCTTTTTTTTTCAGTCGATAAGTTAGATTTTTGTCAAAATTTCAACAACAAAAACAGAAATAATTTCAGAAACACCATGGATCGCTAGCTCGCTCGGAGACGCGTCTTCTGATAGGCTGCGCGTACGCCTAGCCAATGAAGAACTTCAAAAAAATATTATTTTCGTTCAGACACTTGTAAAATTTTCAACATATTTTTCTTCGCGAAAGACAAATTCAATTTGTATGTCTTTATTTTTCATCAAAATCTACGTTGGTCTTCATTTAGAAAGATACTCATCTGCCTTACCAGTATTCTGGTGCGCGTTCCGTGAGCTCGAGTTCCGTTTGGTAGCAGTAATTACGATTTCACAAATTTTTTTTTTCAGTCGAAAAGTTAGTTTTTTGTCCAAATTTCAACAACAAAAATAGAAATAATTTTAGAAACACCATGGATCGCTAGCTCGCTCGGAGACGCGTCTTTTGACAGGCTGCGCGTACGCCTAGCCAATGAAGAACTTCAAAAATATATTTTTTTCGTTCAGACACTTGTAAAATTTTCAACATATTTTTCTTCGCGAAAGACAAATTGAATTTGTATGTCTTTATTTTTCATCAAAATCTACGTTGGTCTTCATTTAGAAAGATACTCACCTGCCTTACCGGTATTCTGGTGCGCGTTCCGTGAGCTCGAGTTCCGTTTAGTAGCAGTAATTACGATTTCACTCATATTTTGATCCAGTACAATAGTTAGTTTTTTGTCCAAATTTCAACAACAAAAACAGGAATAATTTCAGAAACACCATGGATCGCTAGCTCGCTCGGACACGCGTCTTTTGACAGGCTGCGCGTACGCCTAGCCATTGTAGAACTTCAAAAACAATTTTTTTTCGTTCAGACACTTGTAAAATTTTCAACAATTTTTTCTTCGCGAAAGAAAATTGAATTTGTATGTCTTATTTTTTATCAAAATCTACGTTGGTCTTCATTTAGAAAGATACTCACCTGCCTTACCGGTATTCTGGTGCGCGTTCCGTGAGCTCGAGTTCCGTTTGGTAGCAGTAATTACGATTTCACTTATATTATCCAGTACAAAAGTTAGTTTTTTGTCCAAATTTCAACAACAAAAACAGGAATAATTTCAGAAACACCATGGATCGCTAGCTCGCTCGGAGACGCGTCTTTTGACAGGCTGCGCGTACGCCTAGCCATTGAAGAACTTCAAAAATATATTTTTTTCGTTCAGACACTTGTAAAATTTTCAACATATTTTTCTTCGCGAAAGACAAATTGAATTTGTATGTCTTTATTTTTCATCAAAATCTACGTTGGTCTTCATTTAGAAAGATACTCACCTGCCTTACCGGTATTCTGGTGCGCGTTCCGTGAGCTCGAGTTCCGTTTGGTAGCAGTAATTACGATTTCACTCATATTTTGATCCAGTACAATAGTTAGTTTTTTGTCCAAATTTCAACAACAAAAACAGGAATAATTTCAGAAACACCATGGATCGCTAGCTCGCTCGGACACGCGTCTTTTGACAGGCTGCGCGTACGCCTAGCCAATGAAGAACTTCAAAAATATATTTTTTTCGTTCAGACACTTGTAAAATTTTCAACATATTTTTCTTCGCGAAAGAAAAATTGAATTTGTATGTCTTTATTTTTCATCAAAATCTACGTTGGTCTTCATTTAGAAAGATACTCATCTGCCTTACCGGTATTCTGGTGCGCGTTCCGTGAGCTCGAGTTCCGTTTGGTAGCACTAATTACGGTTTACTCTTTTTTTTTCAGTCGATAAGTTAGATTTTTGTCAAAATTTCAACAACAAAAACAGAAATAATTTCAGAAACACCATGGATCGCTAGCTCGCTCGGAGACGCGTCTTCTGATAGGCTGCGCGTACGCCTAGCCAATGAAGAACTTCAAAAAAATATTATTTTCGTTCAGACACTTGTAAAATTTTCAACATATTTTTCTTCGCGAAAGACAAATTCAATTTGTATGTCTTTATTTTTCATCAAAATCTACGTTGGTCTTCATTTAGAAAGATACTCATCTGCCTTACCAGTATTCTGGTGCGCGTTCCGTGAGCTCGAGTTCCGTTTGGTAGCAGTAATTACGATTTCACAAATTTTTTTTTTCAGTCGAAAAGTTAGTTTTTTGTCCAAATTTCAACAACAAAAATAGAAATAATTTTAGAAACACCATGGATCGCTAGCTCGCTCGGAGACGCGTCTTTTGACAGGCTGCGCGTACGCCTAGCCAATGAAGAACTTCAAAAATATATTTTTTTCGTTCAGACACTTGTAAAATTTTCAACATATTTTTCTTCGCGAAAGACAAATTGAATTTGTATGTCTTTATTTTTCATCAAAATCTACGTTGGTCTTCATTTAGAAAGATACTCACCTGCCTTACCGGTATTCTGGTGCGCGTTCCGTGAGCTCGAGTTCCGTTTAGTAGCAGTAATTACGATTTCACTCATATTTTGATCCAGTACAATAGTTAGTTTTTTGTCCAAATTTCAACAACAAAAACAGGAATAATTTCAGAAACACCATGGATCGCTAGCTCGCTCGGACACGCGTCTTTTGACAGGCTGCGCGTACGCCTAGCCATTGTAGAACTTCAAAAACAATTTTTTTTCGTTCAGACACTTGTAAAATTTTCAACAATTTTTTCTTCGCGAAAGAAAATTGAATTTGTATGTCTTATTTTTTATCAAAATCTACGTTGGTCTTCATTTAGAAAGATACTCACCTGCCTTACCGGTATTCTGGTGCGCGTTCCGTGAGCTCGAGTTCCGTTTGGTAGCAGTAATTACGATTTCACTTATATTATCCAGTACAAAAGTTAGTTTTTTGTCCAAATTTCAACAACAAAAACAGGAATAATTTCAGAAACACCATGGATCGCTAGCTCGCTCGGAGACGCGTCTTTTGACAGGCTGCGCGTACGCCTAGCCATTGAAGAACTTCAAAAATATATTTTTTTCGTTCAGACACTTGTAAAATTTTCAACATATTTTTCTTCGCGAAAGACAAATTGAATTTGTATGTCTTTATTTTTCATCAAAATCTACGTTGGTCTTCATTTAGAAAGATACTCACCTGCCTTACCGGTATTCTGGTGCGCGTTCCGTGAGCTCGAGTTCCGTTTGGTAGCAGTAATTACGATTTCACTCATATTTTGATCCAGTACAATAGTTAGTTTTTTGTCCAAATTTCAACAACAAAAACAGGAATAATTTCAGAAACACCATGGATCGCTAGCTCGCTCGGACACGCGTCTTTTGACAGGCTGCGCGTACGCCTAGCCAATGAAGAACTTCAAAAATATATTTTTTTCGTTCAGACACTTGTAAAATTTTCAACATATTTTTCTTCGCGAAAGAAAAATTGAATTTGTATGTCTTTATTTTTCATCAAAATCTACGTTGGTCTTCATTTAGAAAGATACTCATCTGCCTTACCAGTATTCTGGTGCGCGTTCCGTGAGCTCGAGTTCCGTTTGGTAGCAGTAATTACGATTTCACTCATATTTTGATCCAGTACAATAGTTAGTTTTTTGTCCAAATTTCAACAACAAAAACAGAAATAATTTCAGAAACACCATGGATCGCTAGCTCGCTCGGAGACGCGTCTTTTGACAGGCTGCGCGTACGCCTAGCCAATGAAGAACTTCAAAAATATATTTTTTTCGTTCAGACACTTGTAAAATTTTCAACATATTTTTCTTCGCGAAAGACAAATTGAATTTGTATGTCTTTATTTTTCATCAAAATCTACGTTGGTCTTCATTTAGAAAGATACTCATCTGCCTTACCAGTATTCTGGTGCGCGTTCCGTGAGCTCGAGTTCCGTTTGGTAGCAGTAATTACGATTTCACTCATATTTTGATCCAGTACAATAGTTAGTTTTTTGTCCAAATTTCAACAACAAAAACAGAAATAATTTCAGAAACACCATGGATCGCTAGCTCGCTCGGAGACGCGTCTTTTGATAGGCTGCACGTACGCCTAGCTATTGTAGAACTTCAAAAACATATTTTTTTTGGTTCAGACACTTGTAAAATTTTCAACATATTTTTCTTCGCGAAAGAAAATTGAATTTGTATGTCTTATTTTTTATCAAAATCTACGTTGGTCTTCATTTAGAAAGATACTCACCTGCCTTACCGGTATTCTGGTGCGCGTTCCGTGAGCTCGAGTTCCGTTTGGTAGCAGTAATTACGATTTCACTTATATTATCCAGTACAAAAGTTAGTTTTTTGTCCAAATTTCAACAACAAAAACAGGAATAATTTCAGAAACACCATGGATCGCTAGCTCGCTCGGAGACGCGTCTTTTGACAGGCTGCGCGTACGCCTAGCCAATGAAGAACTTCAAAAATATATTTTTTTCGTTCAGACACTTGTAAAATTTGAATGGTGGAATATAAATGGAATGAAAAAGATCCATGGTGTTTCTGAAATTATTCCTGTTTTTGTTGTTGAAATTTGGACAAAAAACTAACTATTGTACTGGATCAAAATATGAGTGAAATCGTAATTACTGCTACCAAACGGAACTCGAGCTCACGGAACGCGCACCAGAATACCGGTAAGGCAGGTGAGTATCTTTCTAAATGAAGACCAACGTAGATTTTGATGAAAAATAAAGACATACAAATTCAATTTGTCTTTCGCGAAGAAAAATATGTTGAAAATTTTACAAGTGTCTGAACGAAAAAAATATATTTTTGAAGTTCTTCATTGGCTAGGCGTACGCGCAGCCTGTCAAAAGACGCGTCTCCGAGCGAGCTAGCGATCCATGGTGTTTCTGAAATTATTTCTGTTTTTGTTGTTGAAATTTGGACAAAAAACTAACTATTGTACTGGATCAAAATATGAGTGAAATCGTAATTACTGCTACCAAACGGAACTCGAGCTCACGGAACGCGCACCAGAATACTGGTAAGGCAGATGAGTATCTTTCTAAATGAAGACCAACGTAGATTTTGATGAAAAATAAAGACATACAAATTCAATTTTTCTTTCGCGAAGAAAAATATGTTGAAAATTTTACAAGTGTCTGAACGAAAAAAATATATTTTTGAAGTTCTTCATTGGCTAGGCGTACGCGCAGCCTGTCAAAAGACGCGTGTCCGAGCGAGCTAGCGATCCATGGTGTTTCTGAAATTATTCCTGTTTTTGTTGTTGAAATTTGGACAAAAAACTAACTATTGTACTGGATCAAAATATGAGTGAAATCGTAATTACTGCTACCAAACGGAACTCGAGCTCACGGAACGCGCACCAGAATACCGGTAAGGCAGGTGAGTATCTTTCTAAATGAAGACCAACGTAGATTTTGATGAAAAATAAAGACATACAAATTCAATTTGTCTTTCGCGAAGAAAAATATGTTGAAAATTTTACAAGTGTCTGAACGAAAAAAATATATTTTTGAAGTTCTTCAATGGCTAGGCGTACGCGCAGCCTGTCAAAAGACGCGTCTCCGAGCGAGCTAGCGATCCATGGTGTTTCTGAAATTATTCCTGTTTTTGTTGTTGAAATTTGGACAAAAAACTAACTTTTGTACTGGATAATATAAGTGAAATCGTAATTACTGCTACCAAACGGAACTCGAGCTCACGGAACGCGCACCAGAATACCGGTAAGGCAGGTGAGTATCTTTCTAAATGAAGACCAACGTAGATTTTGATAAAAAATAAGACATACAAATTCAATTTTCTTTCGCGAAGAAAAATATGTTGAAAATTTTACAAGTGTCTGAACCAATAAAAATATGTTTTTGAAGTTCTACAATAGCTAGGCGTACGTGCAGCCTATCAAAAGACGCGTCTCCGAGCGAGCTAGCGATCCATGGTGTTTCTGAAATTATTTCTGTTTTTGTTGTTGAAATTTGGACAAAAAACTAACTATTGTACTGGATCAAAATATGAGTGAAATCGTAATTACTGCTACCAAACGGAACTCGAGCTCACGGAACGCGCACCAGAATACTGGTAAGGCAGGTGAGTATCTTTCTAAATGAAGACCAACTTAGATTTTGATGAAAAATAAAGACATACAAATTCAATTTGTCTTTCGCGAAGAAAAATTTGTTGAAAATTTTACAAGTGTCTGAACGAAAAAAATATATTTTTGAAGTTCTTCATTGGCTAGGCGTACGCGCAGCCTGTCAAAAGACGCGTCTCCGAGCGAGCTAGCGATCCATGGTGTTTCTGAAATTATTTCTGTTTTTGTTGTTGAAATTTGGACAAAAAACTAACTTTTCGACTGAAAAAAAAAATTTGTGAAATCGTAATTACTGCTACCAAACGGAACTCGAGCTCACGGAACGCGCACCAGATTACTGGTAAGGCAGATGAGTATCTTTCTAAATGAAGACCAACGTAGATTTTGATGAAAAATAAAGACATACAAATTGAATTTGTCTTTCGCGAAGAAAAATATGTTGAAAATTTTACAAGTGTCTGAACGAAAATAATATTTTTTTGAAGTTCTTCATTGGCTAGGCGTACGCGCAGCCTATCAGAAGACGCGTCTCCGAGCGAGCTAGCGATCCATGGTGTTTCTGAAATTATTTCTGTTTTTGTTGTTGAAATTTTGACAAAAATCTAACTTATCGACTGAAAAAAAATGAGTAAACCGTAATTAGTGCTACCAAACGGAACTCGAGCTCACGGAACGCGCACCAGAATACCGGTAAGGCAGGTGAGTATCTTTCTAAATGAAGACCAACGTAGATTTTGATAAAAAATAAAGACATACAAATTCAATTTTCTTTCGCGAAGAAAAATATGTTGAAAATTTTACAAGTGTCTGAACCAAAAAAATATATTTTTGAAGTTCTTCATTGGCTAGGCGTACGCGCAGGCTATCGAAAGACGCGTCTCCGAGCGAGCTAGCGATCCATGGTGTTTCTGAAATTATTTCTGTTTTTGTTAATGAAATTTGGACAAAAAACTAACTTTTCGACTGAAATAAAAAAATTAGTGAAATCGTAATTACTGCTACCAAACGGAACTCCAGCTCACGGAACGCGCACCAGAATACCGGTAAGGCAGGTGAGCATCTTTCTAAATGAAGACCAACGTAGATTTTGATAAAAAATAAGACATACAAATTCAATTTTCTTTCGCGAAGAAAAATATGTTGAAAATTTTACAAGTGTCTGAACGAAAAAAATATATTTTTGAAGTTCTTCATTGGCTAGGCGTACGCGCAGCCTGTCAAAAGACGCGTCTCCGAGCGAGCTAGCAATCCATGGTGTTTCTGAAATTATTCCTGTTTTTGTTGTTGAAATTTGGACAAAAAACTAACTTTTGTACTGGATAATATAAGTGAAATCGTAATTACTGCTACCAAACGGAACTCGAGCTCACGGAACGCGCACCAGAATACCGGTAAGGCAGGTGAGTATCTTTCTAAATGAAGACCAACGTAGATTTTGATAAAAAATAAGACATACAAATTCAATTTTCTTTCGCGAAGAAAAATATGTTGAAAATTTTACAAGTGTCTGAACCAAAAAAAATATGTTTTTGAAGTTCTACAATAGCTAGGCGTACGTGCAGCCTATCAAAAGACGCGTCTCCGAGCGAGCTAGCGATCCATGGTGTTTCTGAAATTATTTCTGTTTTTGTTGTTGAAATTTGGACAAAAAACTAACTATTGTACTGGATCAAAATATGAGTGAAATCGTAATTACTGCTACCAAACGGAACTCGAGCTCACGGAACGCGCACCAGAATACTGGTAAGGCAGATGAGTATCTTTCTAAATGAAGACCAACGTAGATTTTGATGAAAAATAAAGACATACAAATTCAATTTTTCTTTCACGAAGAAAAATATGTTGAACATTTTACAAGTGTCTGAACGAAAAAAAAATATTTTTGAAGTTCTTCATTGGCTAGGCGTACGCGCAGCCTGTCAAAAGACGCGTCTCCGAGCGAGCTAGCGATCCATGGTGTTTCTGAAATTATTCCTGTTTTTGTTGTTGAAATTTGGACAAAAAACTAACTATTGTACTGGATCAAAATATGAGTGAAATCGTAATTACTGCTACCAAACGGAACTCGAGCTCACGGAACGCGCACCAGAATACTGGTAAGGCAGATGAGTATCTTTCTAAATGAAGACCAACGTAGATTTTGATGAAAAATAAAGACATACAAATTCAATTTGTCTTTCGCGAAGAAAAATATGTTGAAAATTTTACAAGTGTCTGAACCAAAATAATATTTTTTTGAAGTTCTTCATTGGCTAGGCGTACGCGCAGCCTATCAGAAGACGCGTCTCCGAGCGAGCTAGCGATCCATGGTGTTTCTGAAATTATTTCTGTTTTTGTTGTTGAAATTTTGACAAAAATCTAACTTATCGACTGAAAAAAAATGAGTAAACCGTAATTAGTGCTACCAAACGGAACTCGAGCTCACGGAACGCGCACCAGAATACCGGTAAGGCAGGTGAGTATCTTTCTAAATGAAGACCAACGTAGATTTTGATAAAAAATAAAGACATACAAATTCAATTTTCTTTCGCGAAGAAAAATATGTTGAAAATTTTACAAGTGTCTGAACCAAAAAAATCTATTTTTGAAGTTCTTCATTGGCTAGGCGTACGCGCAGGCTATCAAAAGACGCGTCTCCGAGCGAGCTAGCGATCCATGGTGTTTCTGAAATTATTTCTGTTTTTGTTAATGAAATTTGGACAAAAAACTAACTTTTCGACTGAAATAAAAAAATTAGTGAAATCGTAATTACTGCTACCAAACGGAACTCCAGCTCACGGAACGCGCACCAGAATACCGGTAAGGCAGGTGAGTATCTTTCTCAATGAAGACCAACGTAGATTTTGATCAAAAATAAGACATACAAATTCAATTTTCTTTCGCGAAGAAAAAATTGTTGAAAATTTTACAAGTGTCTGAACGAAAAAAAAATATTTTTAAGTTCTTCATTGGCTAGGCGTACGCGCAGCCTGTCAAAAGACGCGTCTCCGAGCGAGCTAGCGATCCATGGTGTTTCTGAAATTATTTCTGTTTTTGTTGTTGAAATTTGGACAAAAAATTAACTTTTCGACTGAAAAAAAAAATTTTGTGAAATCGTAATTACTGCTACCAAACGGAACTCCAGCTCACGGAACGCGCACCAGAATACCGGTAAGGCAGGTGAGTATCTTTCTAAATGAAGACCAACGTAGATTTTGATGAAAAATAAAGACATACAAATTCAATTTTCTTTCGCGAAGAAAAAATTGTTGAAAATTTTACAAGTGTCTGAACGAAAAAAAATTGTTTTTGAAGTTCTACAATGGCTAGGCGTACGCGCAGCCTGTCAAAAGACGCGTGTCCGAGCGAGCTAGCGATCCATGGTGTTTCTGAAATTATTCCTGTTTTTGTTGTTGAAATTTGGACAAAAAACTAACTATTGTACTGGATCAAAATATGAGTGAAATCGTAATTACTGCTACCAAACGGAACTCGAGCTCACGGGACGCGCACCAGAATACTGGTAAGGCAGATGAGTATCTTTCTAAATGAAGACCAACGTAGATTTTGATGAAAAATAAAGACATACAAATTCAATTTTTCTTTCGCGAAGAAAAATATGTTGAAAATTTTACAAGTGTCTGAACGAAAAAAAAATATTTTTGAAGTTCTTCATTGGCTAGGCGTACGCGCAGCCTGTCAAAAGACGCGTCTCCGAGCGAGCTAGCGATCCATGGTGTTTCTGAAATTATTCCTGTTTTTGTTGTTGAAATTTGGACAAAAAACTAACTATTGTACTGGATCAAAATATGAGTGAAATCGTAATTACTGCTACCAAACGGAACTCGAGCTCACGGAACGCGCACCAGAATACTGGTAAGGCAGATGAGTATCTTTCTAAATGAAGACCAACGTAGATTTTGATGAAAAATAAAGACATACAAATTCAATTTGTCTTTCGCGAAGAAAAATATGTTGAAAATTTTACAAGTGTCTGAACCAAAATAATATTTTTTTGAAGTTCTTCATTGGCTAGGCGTACGCGCAGCCTATCAGAAGACGCGTCTCCGAGCGAGCTAGCGATCCATGGTGTTTCTGAAATTATTTCTGTTATTGTTGTTGAAATTTTGACAAAAATCTAACTTATCGACTGAAAAAAAATGAGTAAACCGTAATTAGTGCTACCAAACGGAACTCGAGCTCACGGAACGCGCACCAGAATACCGGTAAGGCAGGTGAGTATCTTTCTAAATGAAGACCAACGTAGATTTTGATCAAAAATAAAGACATACAAATTAAATTTTCTTTCGCGAAGAAAAAATTGTTGAAAATTTTACAAGTGTCTGAACGAAAAAAAAATATTTTTGAAGTTCTTCATTGGCTAGACGTACGCGCAGCCTGTCAAAAGACGCGTCTCCGAGCGAGCTAGCGATCCATGGTGTTTCTGAAATTATTTCTGTTTTTGTTGTTGAAATTTGGACAAAAAATTAACTTTTCGACTGAAAAAAAAAAAATTGTGAAATCGTAATTACTGCTACCAAACGGAACTCCAGCTCACGGAACGCGCACCAGAATACCGGTAAGGCAGGTGAGTATCTTTCTAAATGAAGACCAACGTAGATTTTGATCAAAAATAAAGACATACAAATTCAATTTTCTTTCGCGAAGAAAAAATTGTTGAAAATTTTACAAGTGTCTGAACGAAAAAAAATTGTTTTTGAAGTTCTACAATGGCTAGGCGTACGCGAAGCCTGTCAAAAGACGCGTGTCCGAGCGAGCTAGCGATCCATGGTGTTTCTGAAATTATTCCTGTTTTTGTTGTTGAAATTTGGACAAAAAACTAACTATTGTACTGGATCAAAATATGAGTGAAATCGTAATTACTGCTACCAAACGGAACTCGAGCTCACGGAACGCGCACCAGAATACCGGTAAGGCAGGTGAGTATCTTTCTAAATGAAGACCAACGTAGATTTTGATGAAAAATAAAGACATACAAATTCAATTTGTCTTTCGCGAAGAAAAATATGTTGAAAATTTTACAAGTGTCTGAACGAAAAAAATATATTTTTGAAGTTCTTCATTGGCTAGGCGTACGCGCAGCCTGTCAAAAGACGCGTCTCCGAGCGAGCTAGCGATCCATGGTGTTTCTGAAATTATTCCTGTTTTTGTTGTTGAAATTTGGACAAAAAACTAACTTTTGTACTGGATAATATAAGTGAAATCGTAATTACTGCTACCAAACGGAACTCGAGCTCACGGAACGCGCACCAGAATACCGGTAAGGCAGGTGAGTATCTTTCTAAATGAAGACCAACGTAGATTTTGATAAAAAATAAGACATACAAATTCAATTTTCTTTCGCGAAGAAAAATATGTTGAAAATTTTACAAGTGTCTGAACGAAAAAAAAATATTTTTGAAGTTCTTCATTGGCTAGGCGTACGCGCAGCCTGTCAAAAGACGCGTCTCCGAGCGAGCTAGCGATCCATGGTGTTTCTGAAATTATTCCTGTTTTTGTTGTTGAAATTTGGACAAAAAACTAACTATTGTACTGGATCAAAATATGAGTGAAATCGTAATTACTGCTACCAAACGGAACTCGAGCTCACGGAACGCGCACCAGAATACTGGTAAGGCAGATGAGTATCTTTCTAAATGAAGACCAACGTAGATTTTGATGAAAAATAAAGACATACAAATTCAATTTGTCTTTCGCGAAGAAAAATATGTTGAAAATTTTACAAGTGTCTGAACCAAAATAATATTTTTTTGAAGTTCTTCATTGGCTAGGCGTACGCGCAGCCTATCAGAAGACGCGTCTCCGAGCGAGCTAGCGATCCATGGTGTTTCTGAAATTATTTCTGTTATTGTTGTTGAAATTTTGACAAAAATCTAACTTATCGACTGAAAAAAAATGAGTAAACCGTAATTAGTGCTACCAAACGGAACTCGAGCTCACGGAACGCGCACCAGAATACCGGTAAGGCAGGTGAGTATCTTTCTAAATGAAGACCAACGTAGATTTTGATCAAAAATAAAGACATACAAATTAAATTTTCTTTCGCGAAGAAAAAATTGTTGAAAATTTTACAAGTGTCTGAACGAAAAAAAAATATTTTTGAAGTTCTTCATTGGCTAGACGTACGCGCAGCCTGTCAAAAGACGCGTCTCCGAGCGAGCTAGCGATCCATGGTGTTTCTGAAATTATTTCTGTTTTTGTTGTTGAAATTTGGACAAAAAATTAACTTTTCGACTGAAAAAAAAAAAATTGTGAAATCGTAATTACTGCTACCAAACGGAACTCCAGCTCACGGAACGCGCACCAGAATACCGGTAAGGCAGGTGAGTATCTTTCTAAATGAAGACCAACGTAGATTTTGATCAAAAATAAAGACATACAAATTAAATTTTCTTTCGCGAAGAAAAAATTGTTGAAAATTTTACAAGTGTCTGAACGAAAAAAAAATATTTTTGAAGTTCTTCATTGGCTAGACGTACGCGCAGCCTGTCAAAAGACGCGTCTCCGAGCGAGCTAGCGATCCATGGTGTTTCTGAAATTATTTCTGTTTTTGTTGTTGAAATTTGGACAAAAAATTAACTTTTCGACTGAAAAAAAAAAAATTGTGAAATCGTAATTACTGCTACCAAACGGAACTCCAGCTCACGGAACGCGCACCAGAATACCGGTAAGGCAGGTGAGTATCTTTCTAAATGAAGACCAACGTAGATTTTGATCAAAAATAAAGACATACAAATTCAATTTTCTTTCGCGAAGAAAAAATTGTTGAAAATTTTACAAGTGTCTGAACGAAAAAAAATTGTTTTTGAAGTTCTACAATGGCTAGGCGTACGCGCAGCCTGTCAAAAGACGCGTGTCCGAGCGAGCTAGCGATCCATGGTGTTTCTGAAATTATTCCTGTTTTTGTTGTTGAAATTTGGACAAAAAACTAACTATTGTACTGGATCAAAATATGAGTGAAATCGTAATTACTGCTACCAAACGGAACTCGAGCTCACGGAACGCGCACCAGAATACCGGTAAGGCAGGTGAGTATCTTTCTAAATGAAGACCAACGTAGATTTTGATGAAAAATAAAGACATACAAATTCAATTTGTCTTTCGCGAAGAAAAATATGTTGAAAATTTTACAAGTGTCTGAACGAAAAAAATATATTTTTGAAGTTCTTCATTGGCTAGGCGTACGCGCAGCCTGTCAAAAGACGCGTCTCCGAGCGAGCTAGCGATCCATGGTGTTTCTGAAATTATTCCTGTTTTTGTTGTTGAAATTTGGACAAAAAACTAACTTTTGTACTGGATAATATAAGTGAAATCGTAATTACTGCTACCAAACGGAACTCGAGCTCACGGAACGCGCACCAGAATACCGGTAAGGCAGGTGAGTATCTTTCTAAATGAAGACCAACGTAGATTTTGATAAAAAATAAGACATACAAATTCAATTTTCTTTCGCGAAGAAAAATATGTTGAAAATTTTACAAGTGTCTGAACCAAAAAAAATATGTTTTTGAAGTTCTACAATAGCTAGGCGTACGTGCAGCCTATCAAAAGACGCGTCTCCGAGCGAGCTAGCGATCCATGGTGTTTCTGAAATTATTTCTGTTTTTGTTGTTGAAATTTGGACAAAAAACTAACTATTGTACTGGATCAAAATATGAGTGAAATCGTAATTACTGCTACCAAACGGAACTCGAGCTCACGGGACGCGCACCAGAATACTGGTAAGGCAGATGAGTATCTTTCTAAATGAAGACCAACGTAGATTTTGATGAAAAATAAAGACATACAAATTCAATTTGTCTTTCGCGAAGAAAAATATGTTGAAAATTTTACAAGTGTCTGAACGAAAAAAATATATTTTTGAAGTTCTTCATTGGCTAGGCGTACGCGCAGCCTGTCAAAAGACGCGTCTCCGAGCGAGCTAGCGATCCATGGTGTTTCTGAAATTATTCCTGTTTTTGTTGTTGAAATTTGGACAAAAAACTAACTTTTGTACTGGATAATATAAGTGAAATCGTAACTACTGCTACCAAACGGAACTCGAGCTCACGGAACGCGCACCAGAATACCGGTAAGGCAGGTGAGTATCTTTCTAAATGAAGACCAACGTAGATTTTGATAAAAAATAAGACATACAAATTCAATTTTCTTTCGCGAAGAAAAATATGTTGAAAATTTTACAAGTGTCTGAACCAAAAAAAATATGTTTTTGAAGTTCTACAATAGCTAGGCGTACGTGCAGCCTATCAAAAGACGCGTCTCCGAGCGAGCTAGCGATCCATGGTGTTTCTGAAATTATTTCTGTTTTTGTTGTTGAAATTTGGACAAAAAACTAACTATTGTACTGGATCAAAATATGAGTGAAATCGTAATTACTGCTACCAAACGGAACTCGAGCTCACGGGACGCGCACCAGAATACTGGTAAGGCAGATGAGTATCTTTCTAAATGAAGACCAACGTAGATTTTGATGAAAAATAAAGACATACAAATTCAATTTTTCTTTCGCGAAGAAAAATATGTTGAAAATTTTACAAGTGTCTGAACGAAAAAAAAATATTTTTGAAGTTCTTCATTGGCTAGGCGTACGCGCAGCCTGTCAAAAGACGCGTCTCCGAGCGAG
The DNA here is from genome assembly GCA_963555695.1 of Dasypolia templi. Classification (NCBI taxonomy): domain Eukaryota; kingdom Metazoa; phylum Arthropoda; class Insecta; order Lepidoptera; family Noctuidae; genus Dasypolia; species Dasypolia templi. Next base: position 226,238 of record OY743137.1, on the reverse strand, counting down.
CTAGCGATCCATGGTGTTTCTGAAATTATTCCTGTTTTTGTTGTTGAAATTTGGACAAAAAACTAACTATTGTACTGGATCAAAATATGAGTGAAATCGTAATTACTGCTACCAAACGGAACTCGAGCTCACGGAACGCGCACCAGAATACTGGTAAGGCAGATGAGTATCTTTCTAAATGAAGACCAACGTAGATTTTGATGAAAAATAAAGACATACAAATTCAATTTGTCTTTCGCGAAGAAAAATATGTTGAAAATTTTACAAGTGTCTGAACCAAAATAATATTTTTTTGAAGTTCTTCATTGGCTAGGCGTACGCGCAGCCTATCAGAAGACGCGTCTCCGAGCGAGCTAGCGATCCATGGTGTTTCTGAAATTATTTCTGTTTTTGTTGTTGAAATTTTGACAAAAATCTAACTTATCGACTGAAAAAAAATGAGTAAACCGTAATTAGTGCTACCAAACGGAACTCGAGCTCACGGAACGCGCACCAGAATACCGGTAAGGCAGGTGAGTATCTTTCTAAATGAAGACCAACGTAGATTTTGATAAAAAATAAAGACATACAAATTCAATTTTCTTTCGCGAAGAAAAATATGTTGAAAATTTTACAAGTGTCTGAACCAAAAAAATATATTTTTGAAGTTCTTCATTGGCTAGGCGTACGCGCAGAATATCAAAAGACGCGTCTCCGAGCGAGCTAGCGATCCATGGTGTTTCTGAAATTATTTCTGTTTTTGTTAATGAAATTTGGACAAAAAACTAACTTTTCGACTGAAATAAAAAAATTAGTGAAATCGTAATTACTGCTACCAAACGGAACTCCAGCTCACGGAACGCGCACCAGAATACCGGTAAGGCAGGTGAGTATCTTTCTAAATGAAGACCAACGTAGATTTTGATCAAAAATAAAGACATACAAATTAAATTTTCTTTCGCGAAGAAAAAATTGTTGAAAATTTTACAAGTGTCTGAACGAAAAAAAAATATTTTTAAGTTCTTCATTGGCTAGGCGTACGCGCAGCCTGTCAAAAGACGCGTCTCCGAGCGAGCTAGCGATCCATGGTGTTTCTGAAATTATTTCTGTTTTTGTTGTTGAAATTTGGACAAAAAATTAACTTTTCGACTGAAAAAAAAAATTTTGTGAAATCGTAATTACTGCTACCAAACGGAACTCCAGCTCACGGAACGCGCACCAGAATACCGGTAAGGCAGGTGAGTATCTTTCTAAATGAAGACCAACGTAGATTTTGATCAAAAATAAAGACATACAAATTCAATTTTCTTTCGCGAAGAAAAAATTGTTGAAAATTTTACAAGTGTCTGAACGAAAAAAAATTGTTTTTGAAGTTCTACAATGGCTAGGCGTACGCGCAGCCTGTCAAAAGACGCGTGTCCGAGCGAGCTAGCGATCCATGGTGTTTCTGAAATTATTCCTGTTTTTGTTGTTGAAATTTGGACAAAAAACTAACTATTGTACTGGATCAAAATATGAGTGAAATCGTAATTACTGCTACCAAACGGAACTCGAGCTCACGGGACGCGCACCAGAATACTGGTAAGGCAGATGAGTATCTTTCTAAATGAAGACCAACGTATATTTTGATGAAAAATAAAGACATACAAATTCAATTTTTCTTTCGCGAAGAAAAATATGTTGAAAATTTTACAAGTGTCTGAACGAAAAAAAAATATTTTTGAAGTTCTTCATTGGCTAGGCGTACGCGCAGCCTGTCAAAAGACGCGTCTCCGAGCGAGCTAGCGATCCATGGTGTTTCTGAAATTATTCCTGTTTTTGTTGTTGAAATTTGGACAAAAAACTAACTATTGTACTGGATCAAAATATGAGTGAAATCGTAATTACTGCTACCAAACGGAACTCGAGCTCACGGAACGCGCACCAGAATACTGGTAAGGCAGATGAGTATCTTTCTAAATGAAGACCAACGTAGATTTTGATGAAAAATAAAGACATACAAATTCAATTTGTCTTTCGCGAAGAAAAATATGTTGAAAATTTTACAAGTGTCTGAACCAAAATAATATTTTTTTGAAGTTCTTCATTGGCTAGGCGTACGCGCAGCCTATCAGAAGACGCGTCTCCGAGCGAGCTAGCGATCCATGGTGTTTCTGAAATTATTTCTGTTATTGTTGTTGAAATTTTGACAAAAATCTAACTTATCGACTGAAAAAAAATGAGTAAACCGTAATTAGTGCTACCAAACGGAACTCGAGCTCACGGAACGCGCACCAGAATACCGGTAAGGCAGGTGAGTATCTTTCTAAATGAAGACCAACGTAGATTTTGATAAAAAATAAAGACATACAAATTCAATTTTCTTTCGCGAAGAAAAATATGTTGAAAATTTTACAAGTGTCTGAACCAAAAAAATATATTTTTGAAGTTCTTCATTGGCTAGGCGTACGCGCAGGCTATCAAAAGACGCGTCTCCGAGCGAGCTAGCGATCCATGGTGTTTCTGAAATTATTTCTGTTTTTGTTAATGAAATTTGGACAAAAAACTAACTTTTCGACTGAAATAAAAAAATTAGTGAAATCGTAATTACTGCTACCAAACGGAACTCCAGCTCACGGAACGCGCACCAGAATACCGGTAAGGCAGGTGAGTATCTTTCTAAATGAAGACCAACGTAGATTTTGATCAAAAATAAAGACATACAAATTAAATTTTCTTTCGCGAAGAAAAAATTGTTGAAAATTTTACAAGTGTCTGAACGAAAAAAAAATATTTTTAAGTTCTTCATTGGCTAGGCGTACGCGCAGCCTGTCAAAAGACGCGTCTCCGAGCGAGCTAGCGATCCATGGTGTTTCTGAAATTATTTCTGTTTTTGTTGTTGAAATTTGGACAAAAAATTAACTTTTCGACTGAAAAAAAAATTTTTGTGAAATCGTAATTACTGCTACCAAACGGAACTCCAGCTCACGGAACGCGCACCAGAATACCGGTAAGGCAGGTGAGTATCTTTCTAAATGAAGACCAACGTAGATTTTGATCAAAAATAAAGACATACAAATTCAATTTTCTTTCGCGAAGAAAAAATTGTTGAAAATTTTACAAGTGTCTGAACGAAAAAAAATTGTTTTTGAAGTTCTACAATGGCTAGGCGTACGCGCAGCCTGTCAAAAGACGCGTGTCCGAGCGAGCTAGCGATCCATGGTGTTTCTGAAATTATTCCTGTTTTTGTTGTTGAAATTTGGACAAAAAACTAACTATTGTACTGGATCAAAATATGAGTGAAATCGTAATTACTGCTACTAAACGGAACTCGAGCTCACGGAACGCGCACCAGAATACCGGTAAGGCAGGTGAGTATCTTTCTAAATGAAGACCAACGTAGATTTTGATGAAAAATAAAGACATACAAATTCAATTTGTCTTTCGCGAAGAAAAATATGTTGAAAATTTTACAAGTGTCTGAACGAAAAAAATATATTTTTGAAGTTCTTCATTGGCTAGGCGTACGCGCAGCCTGTCAAAAGACGCGTCTCCGAGCGAGCTAGCGATCCATGGTGTTTCTGAAATTATTCCTGTTTTTGTTGTTGAAATTTGGACAAAAAACTAACTTTTGTACTGGATAATATAAGTGAAATCGTAATTACTGCTACCAAACGGAACTCAAGCTCACGGAACGCGCACCAGAATACCGGTAAGGCAGGTGAGTATCTTTCTAAATGAAGACCAACGTAGATTTTGATGAAAAATAAAGACATACAAATTCAATTTGTCTTTCGCGAAGAAAAATATGTTGAAAATTTTACAAGTGTCTGAACGAAAAAAATATATTTTTGAAGTTCTTCATTGGCTAGGCGTACGCGCAGCCTGTCAAAAGACGCGTCTCCGAGCGAGCTAGCGATCCATGGTGTTTCTGAAATTATTCCTGTTTTTGTTGTTGAAATTTGGACAAAAAACTAACTTTTGTACTGGATAATATAAGTGAAATCGTAATTACTGCTACCAAACGGAACTCGAGCTCACGGAACGCGCACCAGAATACCGGTAAGGCAGGTGAGTATCTTTCTAAATGAAGACCAACGTAGATTTTGATAAAAAATAAGACATACAAATTCAATTTTCTTTCGCGAAGAAAAATATGTTGAAAATTTTACAAGTGTCTGAACAAAAAAAATATGTTTTTGAAGTTCTACAATAGCTAGGCGTACGTGCAGCCTGTCAAAAGACGCGTCTCCGAGCGAGCTAGCGATCCATGGTGTTTCTGAAATTATTCCTGTTTTTGTTGTTGAAATTTGGACAAAAAACTAACTTTTGTACTGGATAATATAAGTGAAATCGTAATTACTGCTACCAAACGGAACTCAAGCTCACGGAACGCGCACCAGAATACCGGTAAGGCAGGTGAGTATCTTTCTAAATGAAGACCAACGTAGATTTTGATGAAAAATAAAGACATACAAATTCAATTTGTCTTTCGCGAAGTAAAATATGTTGAAAATTTTACAAGTGTCTGAACGAAAAAAATATATTTTTGAAGTTTTTCATTGGCTAGGCGTACGCGCAGCCTGTCAAAAGACGCGTCTCCGAGCGAGCTAGCGATCCATGGTGTTTCTGAAATTATTCCTGTTTTTGTTGTTGAAATTTGGACAAAAAACTAACTTTTGTACTGGATAATATAAGTGAAATCGTAATTACTGCTACCAAACGGAACTCGAGCTCACGGAACGCGCACCAGAATACCGGTAAGGCAGGTGAGTATCTTTCTAAATGAAGACCAACGTAGATTTTGATAAAAAATAAGACATACAAATTCAATTTTCTTTCGCGAAGAAAAATATGTTGAAAATTGTACAAGTGTCTGAACCAAAAAAAATATGTTTTTGAAGTTCTACAATAGCTAGGCGTACGTGCAGCCTATCAAAAGACGCGTCTCCGAGCGAGCTAGCGATCCATGGTGTTTCTGAAATTATTTCTGTTTTTGTTGTTGAAATTTGGACAAAATACTAACTATTGTACTGGATCAAAATATGAGTGAAATCGTAATTACTGCTACCAAACGGAACTCGAGCTCACGGAACGCGCACCAGAATACTGGTAAGGCAGGTGAGTATCTTTCTAAATGAAGACCAACTTAGATTTTGATGAAAAATAAAGACATACAAATTCAATTTGTCTTTCGCGAAGAAAAATATGTTGAAAATTTTACAAGTGTCTGAACGAAAAAAATATATTTTTGAAGTTCTTCATTGGCTAGGCGTACGCGCAGCCTGTCAAAAGACGCGTCTCCGAGCGAGCTAGCGATCCATGGTGTTTCTGAAATTATTTCTGTTTTTGTTGTTGAAATTTGGACAAAAAATTAACTTTTCGACTGAAAAAAAAAATTTTGTGAAATCGTAATTACTGCTACCAAACGGAACTCCAGCTCACGGAACGCGCACCAGAATACCGGTAAGGCAGGTGAGTATCTTTCTAAATGAAGACCAACGTAGATTTTGATCAAAAATAAAGACATACAAATTCAATTTTCTTTCGCGAAGAAAAAATTGTTGAAAATTTTACAAGTGTCTGAACGAAAAAAAATTGTTTTTGAAGTTCTACAATGGCTAGGCGTACGCGCAGCCTGTCAAAAGACGCGTGTCCGAGCGAGCTAGCGATCCATGGTGTTTCTGAAATTATTCCTGTTTTTGTTGTTGAAATTTGGACAAAAAACTAACTATTGTACTGGATCAAAATATGAGTGAAATCGTAATTACTGCTACTAAACGGAACTCGAGCTCACGGAACGCGCACCAGAATACCGGTAAGGCAGGTGAGTATCTTTCTAAATGAAGACCAACGTAGATTTTGATGAAAAATAAAGACATACAAATTCAATTTGTCTTTCGCGAAGAAAAATATGTTGAAAATTTTACAAGTGTCTGAACGAAAAAAATATATTTTTGAAGTTCTTCATTGGCTAGGCGTACGCGCAGCCTGTCAAAAGACGCGTCTCCGAGCGAGCTAGCGATCCATGGTGTTTCTGAAATTATTCCTGTTTTTGTTGTTGAAATTTGGACAAAAAACTAACTTTTGTACTGGATAATATAAGTGAAATCGTAATTACTGCTACCAAACGGAACTCAAGCTCACGGAACGCGCACCAGAATACCGGTAAGGCAGGTGAGTATCTTTCTAAATGAAGACCAACGTAGATTTTGATGAAAAATAAAGACATACAAATTCAATTTGTCTTTCGCGAAGAAAAATATGTTGAAAATTTTACAAGTGTCTGAACGAAAAAAATATATTTTTGAAGTTCTTCATTGGCTAGGCGTACGCGCAGCCTGTCAAAAGACGCGTCTCCGAGCGAGCTAGCGATCCATGGTGTTTCTGAAATTATTCCTGTTTTTGTTGTTGAAATTTGGACAAAAAACTAACTTTTGTACTGGATAATATAAGTGAAATCGTAATTACTGCTACCAAACGGAACTCGAGCTCACGGAACGCGCACCAGAATACCGGTAAGGCAGGTGAGTATCTTTCTAAATGAAGACCAACGTAGATTTTGATAAAAAATAAGACATACAAATTCAATTTTCTTTCGCGAAGAAAAATATGTTGAAAATTTTACAAGTGTCTGAACCAAAAAAAATATGTTTTTGAAGTTCTACAATAGCTAGGCGTACGTGCAGCCTGTCAAAAGACGCGTCTCCGAGCGAGCTAGCGATCCATGGTGTTTCTGAAATTATTCCTGTTTTTGTTGTTGAAATTTGGACAAAAAACTAACTATTGTACTGGATCAAAATATGAGTGAAATCGTAATTACTGCTACCAAACGGAACTCGAGCTCACGGGACGCGCACCAGAATACTGGTAAGGCAGATGAGTATCTTTCTAAATGAAGACCAACGTATATTTTGATGAAAAATAAAGACATACAAATTCAATTTTTCTTTCGCGAAGAAAAATATGTTGAAAATTTTACAAGTGTCTGAACGAAAAAAAAATATTTTTGAAGTTCTTCATTGGCTAGGCGTACGCGCAGCCTGTCAAAAGACGCGTCTCCGAGCGAGCTAGCGATCCATGGTGTTTCTGAAATTATTCCTGTTTTTGTTGTTGAAATTTGGACAAAAAACTAACTATTGTACTGGATCAAAATATGAGTGAAATCGTAATTACTGCTACCAAACGGAACTCGAGCTCACGGAACGCGCACCAGAATACTGGTAAGGCAGATGAGTATCTTTCTAAATGAAGACCAACGTAGATTTTGATGAAAAATAAAGACATACAAATTCAATTTGTCTTTCGCGAAGAAAAATATGTTGAAAATTTTACAAGTGTCTGAACCAAAATAATATTTTTTTGAAGTTCTTCATTGGCTAGGCGTACGCGCAGCCTATCAGAAGACGCGTCTCCGAGCGAGCTAGCGATCCATGGTGTTTCTGAAATTATTTCTGTTATTGTTGTTGAAATTTTGACAAAAATCTAACTTATCGACTGAAAAAAAATGAGTAAACCGTAATTAGTGCTACCAAACGGAACTCGAGCTCACGGAACGCGCACCAGAATACCGGTAAGGCAGGTGAGTATCTTTCTAAATGAAGACCAACGTAGATTTTGATAAAAAATAAAGACATACAAATTCAATTTTCTTTCGCGAAGAAAAATATGTTGAAAATTTTACAAGTGTCTGAACCAAAAAAATATATTTTTGAAGTTCTTCATTGGCTAGGCGTACGCGCAGGCTATCAAAAGACGCGTCTCCGAGCGAGCTAGCGATCCATGGTGTTTCTGAAATTATTTCTGTTTTTGTTAATGAAATTTGGACAAAAAACTAACTTTTCGACTGAAATAAAAAAATTAGTGAAATCGTAATTACTGCTACCAAACGGAACTCCAGCTCACGGAACGCGCACCAGAATACCGGTAAGGCAGGTGAGTATCTTTCTAAATGAAGACCAACGTAGATTTTGATCAAAAATAAAGACATACAAATTAAATTTTCTTTCGCGAAGAAAAAATTGTTGAAAATTTTACAAGTGTCTGAACGAAAAAAAAATATTTTTAAGTTCTTCATTGGCTAGGCGTACGCGCAGCCTGTCAAAAGACGCGTCTCCGAGCGAGCTAGCGATCCATGGTGTTTCTGAAATTATTTCTGTTTTTGTTGTTGAAATTTGGACAAAAAATTAACTTTTCGACTGAAAAAAAAAATTTTGTGAAATCGTAATTACTGCTACCAAACGGAACTCCAGCTCACGGAACGCGCACCAGAATACCGGTAAGGCAGGTGAGTATCTTTCTAAATGAAGACCAACGTAGATTTTGATCAAAAATAAAGACATACAAATTCAATTTTCTTTCGCGAAGAAAAAATTGTTGAAAATTTTACAAGTGTCTGAACGAAAAAAAATTGTTTTTGAAGTTCTACAATGGCTAGGCGTACGCGCAGCCTGTCAAAAGACGCGTGTCCGAGCGAGCTAGCGATCCATGGTGTTTCTGAAATTATTCCTGTTTTTGTTGTTGAAATTTGGACAAAAAACTAACTATTGTACTGGATCAAAATATGAGTGAAATCGTAATTACTGCTACTAAACGGAACTCGAGCTCACGGAACGCGCACCAGAATACCGGTAAGGCAGGTGAGTATCTTTCTAAATGAAGACCAACGTAGATTTTGATGAAAAATAAAGACATACAAATTCAATTTGTCTTTCGCGAAGAAAAATATGTTGAAAATTTTACAAGTGTCTGAACGAAAAAAATATATTTTTGAAGTTCTTCATTGGCTAGGCGTACGCGCAGCCTGTCAAAAGACGCGTCTCCGAGCGAGCTAGCGATCCATGGTGTTTCTGAAATTATTCCTGTTTTTGTTGTTGAAATTTGGACAAAAAACTAACTTTTGTACTGGATAATATAAGTGAAATCGTAATTACTGCTACCAAACGGAACTCAAGCTCACGGAACGCGCACCAGAATACCGGTAAGGCAGGTGAGTATCTTTCTAAATGAAGACCAACGTAGATTTTGATGAAAAATAAAGACATACAAATTCAATTTGTCTTTCGCGAAGAAAAATATGTTGAAAATTTTACAAGTGTCTGAACGAAAAAAATATATTTTTGAAGTTCTTCATTGGCTAGGCGTACGCGCAGCCTGTCAAAAGACGCGTCTCCGAGCGAGCTAGCGATCCATGGTGTTTCTGAAATTATTCCTGTTTTTGTTGTTGAAATTTGGACAAAAAACTAACTTTTGTACTGGATAATATAAGTGAAATCGTAATTACTGCTACCAAACGGAACTCGAGCTCACGGAACGCGCACCAGAATACCGGTAAGGCAGGTGAGTATCTTTCTAAATGAAGACCAACGTAGATTTTGATAAAAAATAAGACATACAAATTCAATTTTCTTTCGCGAAGAAAAATATGTTGAAAATTTTACAAGTGTCTGAACAAAAAAAATATGTTTTTGAAGTTCTACAATAGCTAGGCGTACGTGCAGCCTGTCAAAAGACGCGTCTCCGAGCGAGCTAGCGATCCATGGTGTTTCTGAAATTATTCCTGTTTTTGTTGTTGAAATTTGGACAAAAAACTAACTTTTGTACTGGATAATATAAGTGAAATCGTAATTACTGCTACCAAACGGAACTCAAGCTCACGGAACGCGCACCAGAATACCGGTAAGGCAGGTGAGTATCTTTCTAAATGAAGACCAACGTAGATTTTGATGAAAAATAAAGACATACAAATTCAATTTGTCTTTCGCGAAGTAAAATATGTTGAAAATTTTACAAGTGTCTGAACGAAAAAAATATATTTTTGAAGTTTTTCATTGGCTAGGCGTACGCGCAGCCTGTCAAAAGACGCGTCTCCGAGCGAGCTAGCGATCCATGGTGTTTCTGAAATTATTCCTGTTTTTGTTGTTGAAATTTGGACAAAAAACTAACTTTTGTACTGGATAATATAAGTGAAATCGTAATTACTGCTACCAAACGGAACTCGAGCTCACGGAACGCGCACCAGAATACCGGTAAGGCAGGTGAGTATCTTTCTAAATGAAGACCAACGTAGATTTTGATAAAAAATAAGACATACAAATTCAATTTTCTTTCGCGAAGAAAAATATGTTGAAAATTGTACAAGTGTTTGAACCAAAAAAAATATGTTTTTGAAGTTCTACAATAGCTAGGCGTACGTGCAGCCTATCAAAAGACGCGTCTCCGAGCGAGCTAGCGATCCATGGTGTTTCTGAAATTATTTCTGTTTTTGTTGTTGAAATTTGGACAAAATACTAACTATTGTACTGGATCAAAATATGAGTGAAATCGTAATTACTGCTACCAAACGGAACTCGAGCTCACGGAACGCGCACCAGAATACTGGTAAGGCAGGTGAGTATCTTTCTAAATGAAGACCAACTTAGATTTTGATGAAAAATAAAGACATACAAATTCAATTTGTCTTTCGCGAAGAAAAATATGTTGAAAATTTTACAAGTGTCTGAACGAAAAAAATATATTTTTGAAGTTCTTCATTGGCTAGGCGTACGCGCAGCCTGTCAAAAGACGCGTCTCCGAGCGAGCTAGCGATCCATGGTGTTTCTGAAATTATTTCTGTTTTTGTTGTTGAAATTTGGACAAAAAACTAACTTTTCGACTGAAATAAAAAAATTAGTGAAATCGTAATTACTGCTACCAAACGGAACTCCAGCTCACGGAACGCGCACCAGAATACCGGTAAGGCAGGTGAGTATCTTTCTAAATGAAGACCAACGTAGATTTTGATCAAAAATAAAGACATACAAATTAAATTTTCTTTCGCGAAGAAAAAATTGTTGAAAATTTTACAAGTGTCTGAACGAAAAAAAAATATTTTTAAGTTCTTCATTGGCTAGGCGTACGCGCAGCCTGTCAAAAGACGCGTCTCCGAGCGAGCTAGCGATCCATGGTGTTTCTGAAATTATTTCTGTTTTTGTTGTTGAAATTTGGACAAAAAATTAACTTTTCGACTGAAAAAAAAAATTTTGTGAAATCGTAATTACTGCTACCAAACGGAACTCCAGCTCACGGAACGCGCACCAGAATACCGGTAAGGCAGGTGAGTATCTTTCTAAATGAAGACCAACGTAGATTTTGATCAAAAATAAAGACATACAAATTCAATTTTCTTTCGCGAAGAAAAAATTGTTGAAAATTTTACAAGTGTCTGAACGAAAAAAAATTGTTTTTGAAGTTCTACAATGGCTAGGCGTACGCGCAGCCTGTCAAAAGACGCGTGTCCGAGCGAGCTAGCGATCCATGGTGTTTCTGAAATTATTCCTGTTTTTGTTGTTGAAATTTGGACAAAAAACTAACTATTGTACTGGATCAAAATATGAGTGAAATCGTAATTACTGCTACTAAACGGAACTCGAGCTCACGGAACGCGCACCAGAATACCGGTAAGGCAGGTGAGTATCTTTCTAAATGAAGACCAACGTAGATTTTGATGAAAAATAAAGACATACAAATTCAATTTGTCTTTCGCGAAGAAAAATATGTTGAAAATTTTACAAGTGTCTGAACGAAAAAAATATATTTTTGAAGTTCTTCATTGGCTAGGCGTACGCGCAGCCTGTCAAAAGACGCGTCTCCGAGCGAGCTAGCGATCCATGGTGTTTCTGAAATTATTCCTGTTTTTGTTGTTGAAATTTGGACAAAAAACTAACTTTTGTACTGGATAATATAAGTGAAATCGTAATTACTGCTACCAAACGGAACTCAAGCTCACGGAACGCGCACCAGAATACCGGTAAGGCAGGTGAGTATCTTTCTAAATGAAGACCAACGTAGATTTTGATGAAAAATAAAGACATACAAATTCAATTTGTCTTTCGCGAAGAAAAATATGTTGAAAATTTTACAAGTGTCTGAACGAAAAAAATATATTTTTGAAGTTCTTCATTGGCTAGGCGTACGCGCAGCCTGTCAAAAGACGCGTCTCCGAGCGAGCTAGCGATCCATGGTGTTTCTGAAATTATTCCTGTTTTTGTTGTTGAAATTTGGACAAAAAACTAACTTTTGTACTGGATAATATAAGTGAAATCGTAATTACTGCTACCAAACGGAACTCGAGCTCACGGAACGCGCACCAGAATACCGGTAAGGCAGGTGAGTATCTTTCTAAATGAAGACCAACGTAGATTTTGATAAAAAATAAGACATACAAATTCAATTTTCTTTCGCGAAGAAAAATATGTTGAAAATTTTACAAGTGTCTGAACCAAAAAAAATATGTTTTTGAAGTTCTACAATAGCTAGGCGTACGTGCAGCCTGTCAAAAGACGCGTCTCCGAGCGAGCTAGCGATCCATGGTGTTTCTGAAATTATTCCTGTTTTTGTTGTTGAAATTTGGACAAAAAACTAACTTTTGTACTGGATAATATAAGTGAAATCGTAATTACTGCTACCAAACGGAACTCAAGCTCACGGAACGCGCACCAGAATACCGGTAAGGCAGGTGAGTATCTTTCTAAATGAAGACCAACGTAGATTTTGATGAAAAATAAAGACATACAAATTCAATTTGTCTTTCGCGAAGTAAAATATGTTGAAAATTTTACAAGTGTCTGAACGAAAAAAATATATTTTTGAAGTTTTTCATTGGCTAGGCGTACGCGCAGCCTGTCAAAAGACGCGTCTCCGAGCGAGCTAGCGATCCATGGTGTTTCTGAAATTATTTCTGTTTTTGTTGTTGAAATTTGGACAAAAAACTAACTTTTCGACTGAAATAAAAAAATTAGTGAAATCGTAATTACTGCTACCAAACGGAACTCCAGCTCACGGAACGCGCACCAGAATACCGGTAAGGCAGGTGAGTATCTTTCTAAATGAAGACCAACGTAGATTTTGATCAAAAATAAAGACATACAAATTAAATTTTCTTTCGCGAAGAAAAAATTGTTGAAAATTTTACAAGTGTCTGAACGAAAAAAAAATATTTTTAAGTTCTTCATTGGCTAGGCGTACGCGCAGCCTGTCAAAAGACGCGTCTCCGAGCGAGCTAGCGATCCATGGTGTTTCTGAAATTATTTCTGTTTTTGTTGTTGAAATTTGGACAAAAAATTAACTTTTCGACTGAAAAAAAAAATTTTGTGAAATCGTAATTACTGCTACCAAACGGAACTCCAGCTCACGGAACGCGCACCAGAATACCGGTAAGGCAGGTGAGTATCTTTCTAAATGAAGACCAACGTAGATTTTGATCAAAAATAAAGACATACAAATTCAATTTTCTTTCGCGAAGAAAAAATTGTTGAAAATTTTACAAGTGTCTGAACGAAAAAAAATTGTTTTTGAAGTTCTACAATGGCTAGGCGTACGCGCAGCCTGTCAAAAGACGCGTGTCCGAGCGAGCTAGCGATCCATGGTGTTTCTGAAATTATTCCTGTTTTTGTTGTTGAAATTTGGACAAAAAACTAACTATTGTACTGGATCAAAATATGAGTGAAATCGTAATTACTGCTACTAAACGGAACTCGAGCTCACGGAACGCGCACCAGAATACCGGTAAGGCAGGTGAGTATCTTTCTAAATGAAGACCAACGTAGATTTTGATGAAAAATAAAGACATACAAATTCAATTTGTCTTTCGCGAAGAAAAATATGTTGAAAATTTTACAAGTGTCTGAACGAAAAAAATATATTTTTGAAGTTCTTCATTGGCTAGGCGTACGCGCAGCCTGTCAAAAGACGCGTCTCCGAGCGAGCTAGCGATCCATGGTGTTTCTGAAATTATTCCTGTTTTTGTTGTTGAAATTTGGACAAAAAACTAACTTTTGTACTGGATAATATAAGTGAAATCGTAATTACTGCTACCAAACGGAACTCAAGCTCACGGAACGCGCACCAGAATACCGGTAAGGCAGGTGAGTATCTTTCTAAATGAAGACCAACGTAGATTTTGATGAAAAATAAAGACATACAAATTCAATTTGTCTTTCGCGAAGAAAAATATGTTGAAAATTTTACAAGTGTCTGAACGAAAAAAATATATTTTTGAAGTTCTTCATTGGCTAGGCGTACGCGCAGCCTGTCAAAAGACGCGTCTCCGAGCGAGCTAGCGATCCATGGTGTTTCTGAAATTATTCCTGTTTTTGTTGTTGAAATTTGGACAAAAAACTAACTTTTGTACTGGATAATATAAGTGAAATCGTAATTACTGCTACCAAACGGAACTCGAGCTCACGGAACGCGCACCAGAATACCGGTAAGGCAGGTGAGTATCTTTCTAAATGAAGACCAACGTAGATTTTGATAAAAAATAAGACATACAAATTCAATTTTCTTTCGCGAAGAAAAATATGTTGAAAATTTTACAAGTGTCTGAACCAAAAAAAATATGTTTTTGAAGTTCTACAATAGCTAGGCGTACGTGCAGCCTGTCAAAAGACGCGTCTCCGAGCGAGCTAGCGATCCATGGTGTTTCTGAAATTATTCCTGTTTTTGTTGTTGAAATTTGGACAAAAAACTAACTTTTGTACTGGATAATATAAGTGAAATCGTAATTACTGCTACCAAACGGAACTCAAGCTCACGGAACGCGCACCAGAATACCGGTAAGGCAGGTGAGTATCTTTCTAAATGAAGACCAACGTAGATTTTGATGAAAAATAAAGACATACAAATTCAATTTGTCTTTCGCGAAGTAAAATATGTTGAAAATTTTACAAGTGTCTGAACGAAAAAAATATATTTTTGAAGTTTTTCATTGGCTAGGCGTACGCGCAGCCTGTCAAAAGACGCGTCTCCGAGCGAGCTAGCGATCCATGGTGTTTCTGAAATTATTCCTGTTTTTGTTGTTGAAATTTGGACAAAAAACTAACTTTTGTACTGGATAATATAAGTGAAATCGTAATTACTGCTACCAAACGGAACTCGAGCTCACGGAACGCGCACCAGAATACCGGTAAGGCAGGTGAGTATCTTTCTAAATGAAGACCAACGTAGATTTTGATAAAAAATAAGACATACAAATTCAATTTTCTTTCGCGAAGAAAAATATGTTGAAAATTGTACAAGTGTCTGAACCAAAAAAAATATGTTTTTGAAGTTCTACAATAGCTAGGCGTACGTGCAGCCTATCAAAAGACGCGTCTCCGAGCGAGCTAGCGATCCATGGTGTTTCTGAAATTATTTCTGTTTTTGTTGTTGAAATTTGGACAAAATACTAACTATTGTACTGGATCAAAATATGAGTGAAATCGTAATTACTGCTACCAAACGGAACTCGAGCTCACGGAACGCGCACCAGAATACTGGTAAGGCAGGTGAGTATCTTTCTAAATGAAGACCAACTTAGATTTTGATGAAAAATAAAGACATACAAATTCAATTTGTCTTTCGCGAAGAAAAATATGTTGAAAATTTTACAAGTGTCTGAACGAAAAAAATATATTTTTGAAGTTCTTCATTGGCTAGGCGTACGCGCAGCCTGTCAAAAGACGCGTCTCCGAGCGAGCTAGCGATCCATGGTGTTTCTGAAATTATTTCTGTTTTTGTTGTTGAAATTTGGACAAAAAACTAACTTTTCGACTGAAATAAAAAAATTAGTGAAATCGTAATTACTGCTACCAAACGGAACTCCAGCTCACGGAACGCGCACCAGAATACCGGTAAGGCAGGTGAGTATCTTTCTAAATGAAGACCAACGTAGATTTTGATCAAAAATAAAGACATACAAATTAAATTTTCTTTCGCGAAGAAAAAATTGTTGAAAATTTTACAAGTGTCTGAACGAAAAAAAAATATTTTTAAGTTCTTCATTGGCTAGGCGTACGCGCAGCCTGTCAAAAGACGCGTCTCCGAGCGAGCTAGCGATCCATGGTGTTTCTGAAATTATTTCTGTTTTTGTTGTTGAAATTTGGACAAAAAATTAACTTTTCGACTGAAAAAAAAAATTTTGTGAAATCGTAATTACTGCTACCAAACGGAACTCCAGCTCACGGAACGCGCACCAGAATACCGGTAAGGCAGGTGAGTATCTTTCTAAATGAAGACCAACGTAGATTTTGATCAAAAATAAAGACATACAAATTCAATTTTCTTTCGCGAAGAAAAAATTGTTGAAAATTTTACAAGTGTCTGAACGAAAAAAAATTGTTTTTGAAGTTCTACAATGGCTAGGCGTACGCGCAGCCTGTCAAAAGACGCGTGTCCGAGCGAGCTAGCGATCCATGGTGTTTCTGAAATTATTCCTGTTTTTGTTGTTGAAATTTGGACAAAAAACTAACTATTGTACTGGATCAAAATATGAGTGAAATCGTAATTACTGCTACTAAACGGAACTCGAGCTCACGGAACGCGCACCAGAATACCGGTAAGGCAGGTGAGTATCTTTCTAAATGAAGACCAACGTAGATTTTGATGAAAAATAAAGACATACAAATTCAATTTGTCTTTCGCGAAGAAAAATATGTTGAAAATTTTACAAGTGTCTGAACGAAAAAAATATATTTTTGAAGTTCTTCATTGGCTAGGCGTACGCGCAGCCTGTCAAAAGACGCGTCTCCGAGCGAGCTAGCGATCCATGGTGTTTCTGAAATTATTCCTGTTTTTGTTGTTGAAATTTGGACAAAAAACTAACTTTTGTACTGGATAATATAAGTGAAATCGTAATTACTGCTACCAAACGGAACTCAAGCTCACGGAACGCGCACCAGAATACCGGTAAGGCAGGTGAGTATCTTTCTAAATGAAGACCAACGTAGATTTTGATGAAAAATAAAGACATACAAATTCAATTTGTCTTTCGCGAAGAAAAATATGTTGAAAATTTTACAAGTGTCTGAACGAAAAAAATATATTTTTGAAGTTCTTCATTGGCTAGGCGTACGCGCAGCCTGTCAAAAGACGCGTCTCCGAGCGAGCTAGCGATCCATGGTGTTTCTGAAATTATTCCTGTTTTTGTTGTTGAAATTTGGACAAAAAACTAACTTTTGTACTGGATAATATAAGTGAAATCGTAATTACTGCTACCAAACGGAACTCGAGCTCACGGAACGCGCACCAGAATACCGGTAAGGCAGGTGAGTATCTTTCTAAATGAAGACCAACGTAGATTTTGATAAAAAATAAGACATACAAATTCAATTTTCTTTCGCGAAGAAAAATATGTTGAAAATTTTACAAGTGTCTGAACCAAAAAAAATATGTTTTTGAAGTTCTACAATAGCTAGGCGTACGTGCAGCCTGTCAAAAGACGCGTCTCCGAGCGAGCTAGCGATCCATGGTGTTTCTGAAATTATTCCTGTTTTTGTTGTTGAAATTTGGACAAAAAACTAACTTTTGTACTGGATAATATAAGTGAAATCGTAATTACTGCTACCAAACGGAACTCAAGCTCACGGAACGCGCACCAGAATACCGGTAAGGCAGGTGAGTATCTTTCTAAATGAAGACCAACGTAGATTTTGATGAAAAATAAAGACATACAAATTCAATTTGTCTTTCGCGAAGTAAAATATGTTGAAAATTTTACAAGTGTCTGAACGAAAAAAATATATTTTTGAAGTTTTTCATTGGCTAGGCGTACGCGCAGCCTGTCAAAAGACGCGTCTCCGAGCGAGCTAGCGATCCATGGTGTTTCTGAAATTATTCCTGTTTTTGTTGTTGAAATTTGGACAAAAAACTAACTTTTGTACTGGATAATATAAGTGAAATCGTAATTACTGCTACCAAACGGAACTCGAGCTCACGGAACGCGCACCAGAATACCGGTAAGGCAGGTGAGTATCTTTCTAAATGAAGACCAACGTAGATTTTGATGAAAAATAAAGACATACAAATTCAATTTGTCTTTCGCGAAGAAAAATATGTTGAAAATTTTACAAGTGTCTGAACGAAAAAAATATATTTTTGAAGTTCTTCATTGGCTAGGCGTACGCGCAGCCTGTCAAAAGACGCGTCTCCGAGCGAGCTAGCGATCCATGGTGTTTCTGAAATTATTCCTGTTTTTGTTGTTGAAATTTGGACAAAAAACTAACTTTTGTACTGGATAATATAAGTGAAATCGTAATTACTGCTACCAAACGGAACTCGAGCTCACGGAACGCGCACCAGAATACCGGTAAGGCAGGTGAGTATCTTTCTAAATGAAGACCAACGTAGATTTTGATGAAAAATAAAGACATACAAATTCAATTTTCTTTCGCGAAGAAAAATATGTTGAAAATTTTACAAGTGTCTGAACCAAAAAAAATATGTTTTTGAAGTTCTACAATAGCTAGGCGTACGTGCAGCCTGTCAAAAGACGCGTCTCCGAGCGAGCTAGCGATCCATGGTGTTTCTGAAATTATTCCTGTTTTTGTTGTTGAAATTTGGACAAAAAACTAACTTTTGTACTGGATAATATAAGTGAAATCGTAATTACTGCTACCAAACGGAACTCAAGCTCACGGAACGCGCACCAGAATACCGGTAAGGCAGGTGAGTATCTTTCTAAATGAAGACCAACGTAGATTTTGATGAAAAATAAAGACATACAAATTCAATTTGTCTTTCGCGAAGTAAAATATGTTGAAAATTTTACAAGTGTCTGAACGAAAAAAATATATTTTTGAAGTTTTTCATTGGCTAGGCGTACGCGCAGCCTGTCAAAAGACGCGTCTCCGAGCGAGCTAGCGATCCATGGTGTTTCTGAAATTATTCCTGTTTTTGTTGTTGAAATTTGGACAAAAAACTAACTTTTGTACTGGATAATATAAGTGAAATCGTAATTACTGCTACCAAACGGAACTCGAGCTCACGGAACGCGCACCAGAATACCGGTAAGGCAGGTGAGTATCTTTCTAAATGAAGACCAACGTAGATTTTGATAAAAAATAAGACATACAAATTCAATTTTCTTTCGCGAAGAAAAATATGTTGAAAATTGTACAAGTGTCTGAACCAAAAAAAATATGTTTTTGAAGTTCTACAATAGCTAGGCGTACGTGCAGCCTATCAAAAGACGCGTCTCCGAGCGAGCTAGCGATCCATGGTGTTTCTGAAATTATTTCTGTTTTTGTTGTTGAAATTTGGACAAAAAACTAACTATTGTACTGGATCAAAATATGAGTGAAATCGTAATTACTGCTACCAAACGGAACTCGAGCTCACGGAACGCGCACCAGAATACTGGTAAGGCAGGTGAGTATCTTTCTAAATGAAGACCAACTTAGATTTTGATGAAAAATAAAGACATACAAATTCAATTTGTCTTTCGCGAAGAAAAATATGTTGAAAATTTTACAAGTGTCTGAACGAAAAAAATATATTTTTGAAGTTCTTCATTGGCTAGGCGTACGCGCAGCCTGTCAAAAGACGCGTCTCCGAGCGAGCTAGCGATCCATGGTGTTTCTGAAATTATTTCTGTTTTTGTTGTTGAAATTTGGACAAAAAACTAACTTTTCGACTGAAAAAAAAAATTTGTGAAATCGTAATTACTGCTACCAAACGGAACTCGAGCTCACGGAACGCGCACCAGAATACTGGTAAGGCAGATGAGTATCTTTCTAAATGAAGACCAACTTAGATTTTGATGAAAAATAAAGACATACAAATTCAATTTGTCTTTCGCGAAGAAAAATATGTTGAAAATTTTACAAGTGTCTGAACGAAAAAAATATATTTTTGAAGTTCTTCATTGGCTAGGCGTACGCGCAGCCTGTCAAAAGACGCGTCTCCGAGCGAGCTAGCGATCCATGGTGTTTCTGAAATTATTCCTGTTTTTGTTGTTGAAATTTGGACAAAAAACTAACTATTGTACTGGATCAAAATATGAGTGAAATCGTAATTACTGCTACCAAACGGAACTCGAGCTCACGGAACGCGCACCAGAATACTGGTAAGGCAGATGAGTATCTTTCTAAATGAAGACCAACGTAGATTTTGATGAAAAATAAAGACATACAAATTCAATTTGTCTTTCGCGAAGAAAAATATGTTGAAAATTTTACAAGTGTCTGAACCAAAATAATATTTTTTTGAAGTTCTTCATTGGCTAGGCGTTCGCGCAGCCTATCAGAAGACGCGTCTCCGAGCGAGCTAGCGATCCATGGTGTTTCTGAAATTATTTCTGTTTTTGTTGTTGAAATTTTGACAAAAATCTAACTTATCGACTGAAAAAAAATGAGTAAACCGTAATTAGTGCTACCAAACGGAACTCGAGCTCACGGAACGCGCACCAGAATACCGGTAAGGCAGGTGAGTATCTTTCTAAATGAAGACCAACGTAGATTTTGATAAAAAATAAAGACATACAAATTCAATTTTCTTTCGCGAAGAAAAATATGTTGAAAATTTTACAAGTGTCTGAACCAAAAAAATATATTTTTGAAGTTCTTCATTGGCTAGGCGTACGCGCAGCCTGTCAAAAGACGCGTCTCCGAGCGAGCTAGCGATCCATGGTGTTTCTGAAATTATTTCTGTTTTTGTTGTTGAAATTTGGACAAAAAACTAACTTTTCGACTGAAAAAAAAAATTTGTGAAATCGTAATTACTGCTACCAAACGGAACACGAGCTCACGGAACGCGCACCAGAATACTGGTAAGGCAGATGAGTATCTTTCTAAATGAAGACCAACGTAGATTTTGATGAAAAATAAAGACATACAAATTGAATTTGTCTTTCGCGAAGAAAAATATGTTGAAAATTTTACAAGTGTCTGAACGAAAAAAATATATTTTTGAAGTTCTTCATTGGCTAGGCGTACGCGCAGCCTGTCAAAAGACGCGTCTCCGAGCGAGCTAGCGATCCATGGTGTTTCTGAAATTATTCCTGTTTTTGTTGTTGAAATTTGGACAAAAAACTAACTTTTGTACTGGATAATATAAGTGAAATCGTAATTACTGCTACCAAACGGAACTCGAGCTCACGGAACGCGCACCAGAATACCGGTAAGGCAGGTGAGTATCTTTCTAAATGAAGACCAACGTAGATTTTGATAAAAAATAAGACATACAAATTCAATTTTCTTTCGCGAAGAAAAATATGTTGAAAATTTTACAAGTGTCTGAACCAAAAAAAATATGTTTTTGAAGTTCTACAATAGCTAGGCGTACGTGCAGCCTATCAAAAGACGCGTCTCCGAGCGAGCTAGCGATCCATGGTGTTTCTGAAATTATTTCTGTTTTTGTTGTTGAAATTTGGACAAAAAACTAACTATTGTACTGGATCAAAATATGAGTGAAATCGTAATTACTGCTACCAAACGGAACTCGAGCTCACGGAACGCGCACCAGAATACTGGTAAGGCAGGTGAGTATCTTTCTAAATGAAGACCAACGTAGATTTTGATGAAAAATAAAGACATACAAATTCAATTTTTCTTTCGCGAAGAAATATATGTTGAAAATTTTACAAGTGTCTGAACGAAAAAAATATATTTTTGAAGTTCTTCATTGGCTAGGCGTACGCGCAGCCTGTCAAAAGACGCGTCTCCGAGCGAGCTAGCGATCCATGGTGTTTCTGAAATTATTTCTGTTTTTGTTGTTGAAATTTTGACAAAAAACTAACTTATCGACTGAAAAAAAATGAGTAAACCGTAATTAGTGCTACCAAACGGAACTCGAGCTCACGGAACGCGCACCAGAATACTGGTAAGGCAGGTGAGTATCATTCTAAATGAAGACCAACTTAGATTTTGATGAAAAATAAAGACATACAAATTCAATTTGTCTTTCGCGAAGAAAAATATGTTGAAAATTTTACAAGTGTCTGAACGAAAAAAATATATTTTTGAAGTTCTTCATTGGCTAGGCGTACGCGCAGCCTGTCAAAAGACGCGTCTCCGAGCGAGCTAGCGATCCATGGTGTTTCTGAAATTATTTCTGTTTTTGTTGTTGAAATTTTGACAAAAAACTAACTTATCGACTGAAAAAAAATGAGTAAACCGTAATTAGTGCTACCAAACGGAACTCGAGCTCACGGAACGCGCACCAGAATACTGGTAAGGCAGGTGAGTATCTTTCTAAATGAAGACCAACGTAGATTTTGATGAAAAATAAAGACATACAAATTCAATTTGTCTTTCGCGAAGAAAAATATGTTGAAAATTTTACAAGTGTCTGAACGAAAAAAATATATTTTTGAAGTTCTTCATTGGCTAGGCGTACGCGCAGCCTGTCAAAAGACGCGTCTCCGAGCGAGCTAGCGATCCATGGTGTTTCTGAAATTATTTCTGTTTTTGTTGTTGAAATTTGGACAAAAAACTAACTTTTCGACTGAAAAAAAAAATTTGTGAAATCGTAATTACTGCTACCAAACGGAACTCGAGCTCACGGAACGCGCACCAGAATACTGGTAAGGCAGATGAGTATCTTTCTAAATGAAGACCAACGTAGATTTTGATGAAAAATAAAGACATACAAATTGAATTTGTCTTTCGCGAAGAAAAATATGTTGAAAATTTTACAAGAGTCTGAACGAAAAAAATATATTTTTGAAGTTCTTCATTGGCTAGGCGTTCGCGCAGCCTGTCAAAAGACGCGTGTCCGAGCGAGCTAGCGATCCATGGTGTTTCTGAAATTATTTCTGTTTTTGTTGTTGAAATTTGGACAAAAAACTAACTTTTCGACTGAAAAAAAAAATTTGTGAAATCGTAATTACTGCTACCAAACGGAACTCGAGCTCACGGAACGCGCACCAGAATACTGGTAAGGCAGATGAGTATCTTTCTAAATGAAGACCAACGTAGATTTTGATGAAAAATAAAGACATACAAATTGAATTTGTCTTTCGCGAAGAAAAATATGTTGAAAATTTTACAAGTGTCTGAACGAAAAAAATATATTTTTGAAGTTCTTCATTGGCTAGGCGTACGCGCAGCCTGTCAAAAGACGCGTGTCCGAGCGAGCTAGCGATCCATGGTGTTTCTGAAATTATTCCTGTTTTTGTTGTTGAAATTTGGACAAAAAACTAACTATTGTACTGGATCAAAATATGAGTGAAATCGTAATTACTGCTACCAAACGGAACTCGAGCTCACGGAACGCGCACCAGAATACCGGTAAGGCAGGTGAGTATCTTTCTAAATGAAGACCAACGTAGATTTTGATGAAAAATAAAGACATACAAATTCAATTTGTCTTTCGCGAAGAAAAATATGTTGAAAATTTTACAAGTGTCTGAACGAAAAAAATATATTTTTGAAGTTCTTCATTGGCTAGGCGTACGCGCAGCCTGTCAAAAGACGCGTCTCCGAGCGAGCTAGCGATCCATGGTGTTTCTGAAATTATTCCTGTTTTTGTTGTTGAAATTTGGACAAAAAACTAACTTTTGTACTGGATAATATAAGTGAAATCGTAATTACTGCTACCAAACGGAACTCGAGCTCACGGAACGCGCACCAGAATACCGGTAAGGCAGGTGAGTATCTTTCTAAATGAAGACCAACGTAGATTTTGATAAAAAATAAGACATACAAATTCAATTTTCTTTCGCGAAGAAAAATATGTTGAAAATTGTACAAGTGTCTGAACCAAAAAAAATATGTTTTTGAAGTTCTACAATAGCTAGGCGTACGTGCAGCCTATCAAAAGACGCGTCTCCGAGCGAGCTAGCGATCCATGGTGTTTCTGAAATTATTCCTGTTTTTGTTGTTGAAATTTGGACAAAAAACTAACTATTGTACTGGATCAAAATATGAGTGAAATCGTAATTACTGCTACCAAACGGAACTCGAGCTCACGGAACGCGCACCAGAATACCGGTAAGGCAGGTGAGTATCTTTCTAAATGAAGACCAACGTAGATTTTGATGAAAAATAAAGACATACAAATTCAATTTGTCTTTCGCGAAGAAAAATATGTTGAAAATTTTACAAGTGTCTGAACGAAAAAAATATATTTTTGAAGTTCTTCATTGGCTAGGCGTACGCGCAGCCTGTCAAAAGACGCGTCTCCGAGCGAGCTAGCGATCCATGGTGTTTCTGAAATTATTTCTGTTTTTGTTGTTGAAATTTGGACAAAAAACTAACTTTTCGACTGAAAAAAAAAATTTGTGAAATCGTAATTACTGCTACCAAACGGAACTCGAGCTCACGGAACGCGCACCAGAATACTGGTAAGGCAGATGAGTATCTTTCTTAATGAAGACCAACGTAGATTTTGATGAAAAATAAAGACATACAAATTGAATTTGTCTTTCGCGAAGAAAAATATGTTGAAAATTTTACAAGTGTCTGAACGAAAAAAATATATTTTTGAAGTTCTTCATTGGCTAGGCGTACGCGCAGCCTGTCAAAAGACGCGTCTCCGAGCGAGCTAGCGATCCATGGTGTTTCTGAAATTATTCCTGTTTTTGTTGTTGAAAGGACATGGCCAAAAATTGTATGGGCTTGTGCCCCAGAATGTACAGATACAAAATATTTGTCATTTAATAGTACTGATCTTCTACAAACAAAATTAAAAAGAGGCATATTGCTGAGCAGTTGTGGACAAAAGTTATGAACGTTTGAAAAGATTGATTTTTGCACTACGGCTAAGGTATTTCATGTAAATTAATGTTTATATATCTGTGCCAGGCGTTTAATATAAATAGTACTTTAGTAAAAAAAAACAAAATCGCATTTTTTATAATCTGATAAAATCTATAGTTTGTAAATATTGCTTATACAACTTAAAGTAAAATATCTACAGTAGCATATTCTGTATATGGCAAATAATAAAACAAAGAACATTATTTTAATCATTTAATGTTATCAAAACATTATTTCAATTCCAAAATGTCGTGTCTTCTTGCACGTATAACTGATCTCCAACAGCCATAACAAACATTGGTATGACCAATTTGTCTTTCCCTTGAATTGGTTACAAGGCGTCTTGGTTTATTGTCATAACAGGCACCACAGACACAGCTATGAGGTGACAACTGTGAAGGTAAAATAGGAACCTATTAGTCTTAGATTTTACCACGACGTTAGAATATGGAGTAAATAATACCTGTCGTATATATTTTAGTAGGAGGTACTTATTGAAACTAGAACTTACCTCAAAAGTTAATCACTCCTATAGAAGAACTCATCACATCAGGGTGTAATGATGATATTACATGCCGCCTGCGCGCGTTCTCTTATTGGGAAAACTACAGTCAACACACGCTTGTAAAAGGTCCATTTTCGTTGTTTGTAATTATACAGTTTACAGTCATTATTAGTTAGAGCACTCGTGTGGCGCTATGACACTATAAAATATAAACGTCTAATGCGAAAACAATGAAACACAAACACGATTCGAACGAGAAAACCGGCGCAAACGTCAAAGAAGGAATATGGTATTGACAATTGGCATTTGTCAGCGGTGTTGCCAGTAATGACGTCATATCATCCTATCCGTAACTGCACTAACATCTATAAATTCAGTCATAGATGGTTCGATTTATAGACAAGAACACATACAAAAAATACGTTTTATTACATTATGGTTACGAATAATTTATGTGTATATTTAAGGCCTGCTAAGCGTTTAATTATTATTTTAAAAACCTTCATATAATATTTTTTCCCTGTTCTGAACTTATCTGATATTATATGGCAACATTAAAAGGTTTATAAAACGCAAATCAAACAGAAAAACTTTTAATAACGATTATTTCTCCACGTCTGCTATGATGCATAAAAAGTTGTTCAAAATTCTTTATTTATTTTATTTTAATTATCTGCATTAAATGTACGTTTGTACTCCGTGGGGCACATTTTGTCCATCTCCTTTGGACAAAAAACTAACTATTGTACTGGATCAAAATATGAGTGAAATCGTAATTACTGCTACCAAACGGAACTCGAGCTCACGGAACGCGCACCAGAATACCGGTAAGGCAGGTGAGTATCTTTCTAAATGAAGACCAACGTAGATTTTGATGAAAAATAAAGACATACAAATTCAATTTTCTTTCGCGAAGAAAAATATGTTGAAAATTTTACAAGTGTCTGAACCAAAAAAAATATGTTTTTGAAGTTCTACAATAGCTAGGCGTACGTGCAGCCTATCAAAAGACGCGTCTCCGAGCGAGCTAGCGATCCATGGTGTTTCTGAAATTATTTCTGTTTTTGTTGTTGAAATTTGGACAAAAAACTAACTATTGTACTGGATCAAAATATGAGTGAAATCGTAATTACTGCTACCAAACGGAACTCGAGCTCACGGAACGCGCACCAGAATACTGGTAAGGCAGATGAGTATCTTTCTAAATGAAGACCAACGTAGATTTTGATGAAAAATAAAGACATACAAATTCAATTTTTCTTTCGCGAAGAAAAATATGTTGAAAATTTTACAAGTGTCTGAACGAAAAAAATATATTTTTGAAGTTCTTCATTGGCTAGGCGTACGCGCAGCCTGTCAAAAGACGCGTCTCCGAGCGAGCTAGCGATCCATGGTGTTTCTGAAATTATTCCTGTTTTTGTTGTTGAAATTTGGACAAAAAACTAACTATTGTACTGGATCAAAATATGAGTGAAATCGTAATTACTGCTACCAAACGGAACTCGAGCTCACGGAACGCGCACCAGAATACTGGTAAGGCAGATGAGTATCTTTCTAAATGAAGACCAACGTAGATTTTGATGAAAAATAAAGACATACAAATTCAATTTGTCTTTCGCGAAGAAAAATATGTTGAAAATTTTACAAGTGTCTGAACCAAAATAATATTTTTTTGAAGTTCTTCATTGGCTAGGCGTACGCGCAGCCTATCAGAAGACGCGTCTCCGAGCGAGCTAGCGATCCATGGTGTTTCTGAAATTATTTCTGTTTTTGTTGTTGAAATTTTGACAAAAATCTAACTTATCGACTGAAAAAAAATTAGTAAACCGTAATTAGTGCTACCAAACGGAACTCGAGCTCACGGAACGCGCACCAGAATACCGGTAAGGCAGGTGAGTATCTTTCTAAATGAAGACCAACGTAGATTTTGATCAAAAATAAAGACATACAAATTCAATTTTCTTTCGCGAAGAAAAATATGTTGAAAATTTTACAAGTGTCTGAACGAAAAAAATATATTTTTGAAGTTCTACAATAGCTAGGCGTACGCGCAGCCTGTCAAAAGACGCGTCTCCGAGCGAGCTAGCGATCCATGGTGTTTCTGAAATTATTTCTGTTTTTGTTGTTGAAATTTGGACAAAAAACTAACTTCTCGACTGAAAAAAAAAATTTGTGAAATCGTAATTACTGCTACCAAACGGAACTCGAGCTCACGGAACGCGCACCAGAATACTGGTAAGGCAGATGAGTATCTTTCTAAATGAAGACCAACGTAGATTTTGATGAAAAATAAAGACATACAAATTGAATTTGTCTTTCGCGAAGAAAAATATGTTGAAAATTTTACAAGTGTCTGAACGAAAAAAATATATTTTTGAAGTTCTTCATTGGCTAGGCGTACGCGCAGCCTGTCAAAAGACGCGTCTCCGAGCGAGCTAGCGATCCATGGTGTTTCTGAAATTATTCCTGTTTTTGTTGTTGAAATTTGGACAAAAAACTAACTTTTGTACTGGATAATATAAGTGAAATCGTAATTACTGCTACCAAACGGAACTCGAGCTCACGGAACGCGCACCAGAATACCGGTAAGGCAGGTGAGTATCTTTCTAAATGAAGACCAACGTAGATTTTGATAAAAAATAAGACATACAAATTCAATTTTCTTTCGCGAAGAAAAATATGTTGAAAATTTTACAAGTGTCTGAACCAAAAAAAATATGTTTTTGAAGTTCTACAATAGCTAGGCGTACGTGCAGCCTATCAAAAGACGCGTCTCCGAGCGAGCTAGCGATCCATGGTGTTTCTGAAATTATTTCTGTTTTTGTTGTTGAAATTTGGACAAAAAACTAACTATTGTACTGGATCAAAATATGAGTGAAATCGTAATTACTGCTACCAAACGGAACTCGAGCTCACGGAACGCGCACCAGAATACTGGTAAGGCAGATGAGTATCTTTCTAAATGAAGACCAACGTAGATTTTGATGAAAAATAAAGACATACAAATTCAATTTTTCTTTCGCGAAGAAAAATATGTTGAAAATTTTACAAGTGTCTGAACGAAAAAAATATATTTTTGAAGTTCTTCATTGGCTAGGCGTACGCGCAGCCTGTCAAAAGACGCGTCTCCGAGCGAGCTAGCGATCCATGGTGTTTCTGAAATTATTCCTGTTTTTGTTGTTGAAATTTGGACAAAAAACTAACTTTTGTACTGGATAATATAAGTGAAATCGTAATTACTGCTACCAAACGGAACTCGAGCTCACGGAACGCGCACCAGAATACCGGTAAGGCAGGTGAGTATCTTTCTAAATGAAGACCAACGTAGATTTTGATAAAAAATAAGACATACAAATTCAATTTTCTTTCGCGAAGAAAAATATGTTGAAAATTTTACAAGTGTCTGAACCAAAAAAAATATGTTTTTGAAGTTCTACAATAGCTAGGCGTACGTGCAGCCTATCAAAAGACGCGTCTCCGAGCGAGCTAGCGATCCATGGTGTTTCTGAAATTATTTCTGTTTTTGTTGTTGAAATTTGGACAAAAAACTAACTATTGTACTGGATCAAAATATGAGTGAAATCGTAATTACTGCTACCAAACGGAACTCGAGCTCACGGAACGCGCACCAGAATACTGGTAAGGCAGATGAGTATCTTTCTAAATGAAGACCAACGTAGATTTTGATGAAAAATAAAGACATACAAATTCAATTTTTCTTTCGCGAAGAAAAATATGTTGAAAATTTTACAAGTGTCTGAACGAAAAAAATATATTTTTGAAGTTCTTCATTGGCTAGGCGTACGCGCAGCCTGTCAAAAGACGCGTCTCCGAGCGAGCTAGCGATCCATGGTGTTTCTGAAATTATTCCTGTTTTTGTTGTTGAAATTTGGACAAAAAACTAACTATTGTACTGGATCAAAATATGAGTGAAATCGTAATTACTGCTACCAAACGGAACTCGAGCTCACGGAACGCGCACCAGAATACTGGTAAGGCAGATGAGTATCTTTCTAAATGAAGACCAACGTAGATTTTGATGAAAAATAAAGACATACAAATTCAATTTGTCTTTCGCGAAGAAAAATATGTTGAAAATTTTACAAGTGTCTGAACCAAAATAATATTTTTTTGAAGTTCTTCATTGGCTAGGCGTACGCGCAGCCTATCAGAAGACGCGTCTCCGAGCGAGCTAGCGATCCATGGTGTTTCTGAAATTATTTCTGTTTTTGTTGTTGAAATTTTGACAAAAATCTAACTTATCGACTGAAAAAAAATTAGTAAACCGTAATTAGTGCTACCAAACGGAACTCGAGCTCACGGAACGCGCACCAGAATACCGGTAAGGCAGGTGAGTATCTTTCTAAATGAAGACCAACGTAGATTTTGATCAAAAATAAAGACATACAAATTCAATTTTCTTTCGCGAAGAAAAATATGTTGAAAATTTTACAAGTGTCTGAACGAAAAAAATATATTTTTGAAGTTCTACAATAGCTAGGCGTACGCGCAGCCTGTCAAAAGACGCGTCTCCGAGCGAGCTAGCGATCCATGGTGTTTCTGAAATTATTTCTGTTTTTGTTGTTGAAATTTGGACAAAAAACTAACTTCTCGACTGAAAAAAAAAATTTGTGAAATCGTAATTACTGCTACCAAACGGAACTCGAGCTCACGGAACGCGCACCAGAATACTGGTAAGGCAGATGAGTATCTTTCTAAATGAAGACCAACGTAGATTTTGATGAAAAATAAAGACATACAAATTGAATTTGTCTTTCGCGAAGAAAAATATGTTGAAAATTTTACAAGTGTCTGAACGAAAAAAATATATTTTTGAAGTTCTTCATTGGCTAGGCGTACGCGCAGCCTGTCAAAAGACGAGTGTCCGAGCGAGCTAGCGATCCATGGTGTTTCTGAAATTATTCCTGTTTTTGTTGTTGAAATTTGGACAAAAAACTAACTATTGTACTGGATCAAAATATGAGTGAAATCGTAATTACTGCTACCAAACGGAACTCGAGCTCACGGAACGCGCACCAGAATACTGGTAAGGCAGATGAGTATCTTTCTAAATGAAGACCAACGTAGATTTTGATGAAAAATAAAGACATACAAATTCAATTTGTCTTTCGCGAAGAAAAATATGTTGAAAATTTTACAAGTGTCTGAACCAAAATAATATTTTTTTGAAGTTCTTCATTGGCTAGGCGTACGCGCAGCCTATCAGAAGACGCGTCTCCGAGCGAGCTAGCGATCCATGGTGTTTCTGAAATTATTTCTGTTTTTGTTGTTGAAATTTTGACAAAAATCTTACTTATCGACTGAAAAAAAATTAGTAAACCGTAATTAGTGCTACCAAACGGAACTCGAGCTCACGGAACGCGCACCAGAATACCGGTAAGGCAGGTGAGTATCTTTCTAAATGAAGACCAACGTAGATTTTGATAAAAAATAAAGACATACAAATTCAATTTTCTTTCGCGAAGAAAAATATGTTGAAAATTTTACAAGTGTCTGAACCAAAAAAATATATTTTTGAAGTTCTTCATTGGCTAGGCGTACGCGCAGCCTGTCAAAAGACGCGTCTCCGAGCGAGCTAGCGATCCATGGTGTTTCTGAAATTATTTCTGTTTTTGTTGTTGAAATTTGGACAAAAAACTAACTTTTCGACTGAAAAAAAATTTTTGTGAAATCGTAATTACTGCTACCAAACGGAACTCGAGCTCACGGAACGCGCACCAGAATACTGGTAAGGCAGATGAGTATCTTTCTAAATGAAGACCAACGTAGATTTTGATGAAAAATAAAGACATACAAATTCAATTTTTCTTTCGCGAAGAAAAATATGTTGAAAATTTTACAAGTGTCTGAACGAAAAAAATATATTTTTGAAGTTCTTCATTGGCTAGGCGTACGCGCAGCCTGTCAAAAGACGCGTCTCCGAGCGAGCTAGCGATCCATGGTGTTTCTGAAATTATTTCTGTTTTTGTTGTTGAAATTTGGACAAAAAATTAACTTTTCGACTGAAAAAAAAAAATTTGTGAAATCGTAATTACTGCTACCAAACGGAACTCGAGCTCACGGAACGCGCACCAGAATACCGGTAAGGCAGGTGAGTATCTTTCTAAATGAAGACCAACGTAGATTTTGATAAAAAATAAGACATACAAATTCAATTTTCTTTCGCGAAGAAAAATATGTTGAAAATTTTACAAGTGTCTGAACCAAAAAAAATATGTTTTTGAAGTTCTACAATAGCTAGGCGTACGTGCAGCCTATCAAAAGACGCATCTCCGAGCGAGCTAGCGATCCATGGTGTTTCTGAAATTATTTCTGTTTTTGTTGTTGAAATTTGGACAAAAAACTAACTATTGTACTGGATCAAAATATGAGTGAAATCGTAATTACTGCTACCAAACGGAACTCGAGCTCACGGAACGCGCACCAGAATACCGGTAAGGCAGGTGAGTATCTTTCTAAATGAAGACCAACGTAGATTTTGATGAAAAATAAAGACATACAAATTCAATTTGTCTTTCGCGAAGAAAAATATGTTGAAAATTTTACAAGTGTCTGAACGAAAAAAATATATTTTTGAAGTTCTTCATTGGCTAGGCGTACGCGCAGCCTGTCAAAAGACGCGTCTCCGAGCGAGCTAGCGATCCATGGTGTTTCTGAAATTATTCCTGTTTTTGTTGTTGAAATTTGGACAAAAAACTAACTTTTGTACTGGATAATATAAGTGAAATCGTAATTACTGCTACCAAACGGAACTCGAGCTCACGGAACGCGCACCAGAATACCGGTAAGGCAGGTGACTATCTTTCTAAATGAAGACCAACGTAGATTTTGATAAAAAATAAGACATACAAATTCAATTTTCTTTCGCGAAGAAAAATATGTTGAAAATTTTACAAGTGTCTGAACCAAAAAAAATATGTTTTTGAAGTTCTACAATAGCTAGGCGTACGTGCAGCCTATCAAAAGACGCGTCTGCGAGCGAGCTAGCGATCCATGATGTTTCTGAAATTATTTCTGTTTTTGTTGTTGAAATTTGGACAAAAAACTAACTATTGTACTGGATCAAAATATGAGTGAAATCGTAATTACTGCTACCAAACGGAACTCGAGCTCACGGAACGCGCACCAGAATACTGGTAAGGCAGATGAGTATCTTTCTAAATGAAGACCAACGTAGATTTTGATGAAAAATAAAGACATACAAATTCAATTTTTCTTTCGCGAAGAAAAATATGTTGAAAATTTTACAAGTGTCTGAACGAAAAAAATATATTTTTGAAGTTCTTCATTGGCTAGGCGTACGCGCAGCCTGTCAAAAGACGCGTCTCCGAGCGAGCTAGCGATCCATGGTGTTTCTGAAATTATTCCTGTTTTTGTTGTTGAAATTTGGACAAAAAACTAACTATTGTACTGGATCAAAATATGAGTGAAATCGTAATTACTGCTACCAAACGGAACTCGAGCTCACGGAACGCGCACCAGAATACTGGTAAGGCAGATGAGTATCTTTCTAAATGAAGACCAACTTAGATTTTGATGAAAAATAAAGACATACAAATTCAATTTGTCTTTCGCGAAGAAAAATATGTTGAAAATTTTACAAGTGTCTGAACCAAAATAATATTTTTTTGAAGTTCTTCATTGGCTAGGCGTACGCGCAGCCTATCAGAAGACGCGTCTCCAAGCGAGCTAGCGATCCATGGTGTTTCTGAAATTATTTCTGTTTTTGTTGTTGAAATTTTGACAAAAATCTAACTTATCGACTGAAAAAAAATTAGTAAACCGTAATTAGTGCTACCAAACGGAACTCGAGCTCACGGAACGCGCACCAGAATACCGGTAAGGCAGGTGAGTATCTTTCTAAATAAAGACCAACGTAGATTTTGATAAAAAATAAAGACATACAAATTCAATTTTCTTTCGCGAAGAAAAATATGTTGAAAATTTTACAAGTGTCTGAAGGAAAAAAATATATTTTTGAAGTTCTTCATTGGCTAGGCGTACGCGCAGCCTGTCAAAAGACGCGTCTCCGAGCGAGCTAGCGATCCATGGTGTTTCTGAAATTATTTCTGTTTTTGTTGTTGAAATTTGGACAAAAAACTAACTTTTCGACTGAAAAAAAAAATTTGTGAAATCGTAATTACTGCTACCAAACGGAACTCGAGCTCACGGAACGCGCACCAGAATACTGGTAAGGCAGATGAGTATCTTTCTAAATGAAGACCAACGTAGATTTTGATGAAAAATAAAGACATACAAATTGAATTTGTCTTTCGCGAAGAAAAATATGTTGAAAATTTTACAAGTGTCTGAACGAAAAAAATATATTTTTGAAGTTCTTCATTGGCTAGGCGTACGCGCAGCCTGTCAAAAGACGCGTGTCCGAGCGAGCTAGCGATCCATGGTGTTTCTGAAATTATTCCTGTTTTTGTTGTTGAACTTTGGACAAAAAACTAACTATTGTACTGGATCAAAAAATGAGTAAACCGTAATTAGTGCTACCAAACGGAACTCGAGCTCACGGAACGCGCACCAGAATACTGGTAAGGCAGATGAGTATCTTTATAAATGAAGACCAACGTAGATTTTGATGAAAAATAAAGACATACAAATTCAATTTGTCTTTCGCGAAGAAAAATATGTTGAAAATTTTACAAGTGTCTGAACCAAAATAATATTTTTTTGAAGTTCTTCATTGGCTAGGCGTACGCGCAGCCTATCAGAAGACGCGTCTCCGAGTGAGCTAGCGATCCATGGTGTTTCTGAAATTATTTCTGTTTTTGTTGTTGAAATTTTGACAAAAATCTAACTTATCGACTGAAAAAAAATTAGTAAACCGTAATTAGTGCTACCAAACGGAACTCGAGCTCACGGAACGCGCACCAGAATACCGGTAAGGCAGGTGAGTATCTTTCTAAATGAAGACCAACGTAAATTTTGATGAAAAATAAAGACATACAAATTGAATTTGTCTTTCGCGAAGAAAAATATGTTGAAAATTTTACAAGTGTCTGAACGAAAAAAATATATTTTTGAAGTTCTTCATTGGCTAGGCGTACGCGCAGCCTGTCAAAAGACGCGTGTCCGAGCGAGCTAGCGATCCATGGTGTTTCTGAAATTATTCCTGTTTTTGTTGTTGAAATTTGGACAAAAAACTAACTATTGTACTGGATCAAAAAATGAGTAAACCGTAATTAGTGCTACCAAACGGAACTCGAGCTCACGGAACGCGCACCAGAATACTGGTAAGGCAGATGAGTATCTTTCTAAATGAAGACCAACGTAGATTTTGATGAAAAATAAAGACATACAAATTCAATTTGTCTTTTGCGAAGAAAAATATGTTGAAAATTTTACAAGTGTCTGAACCAAAATAATATTTTTTTGAAGTTCTTCATTGGCTAGGCGTACGCGCAGCCTATCAGAAGACGCGTCTCCGAGCGAGCTAGCGATCCATGGTGTTTCTGAAATTATTTCTGTTTTTGTTGTTGAAATTTTGACAAAAATCTAACTTATCGACTGAAAAAAAATTAGTAAACCGTAATTAGTGCTACCAAACGGAACTCGAGCTCACGGAACGCGCACCAGAATACCGGTAAGGCAGGTGAGTATCTTTCTAAATGAAGACCAACGTAGATTTTGATGAAAAATAAAGACATACAAATTGAATTTGTCTTTCGCGAAGAAAAATATGTTGAAAATTTTACAAGTGTCTGAACGAAAAAAATATATTTTTGAAGTTCTTCATTGGCTAGGCGTACGCGCAGCCTGTCAAAAGACGCGTGTCCGAGCGAGCTAGCGATCCATGGTGTTTCTGAAATTATTCCTGTTTTTGTTGTTGAAATTTGGACAAAAAACTAACTATTGTACTGGATCAAAAAATGAGTAAACCGTAATTAGTGCTACCAAACGGAACTCGAGCTCACGGAACGCGCACCAGAATACTGGTAAGGCAGATGAGTATCTTTCTAAATGAAGACCAACGTAGATTTTGATGAAAAATAAAGACATACAAATTCAATTTGTCTTTTGCGAAGAAAAATATGTTGAAAATTTTACAAGTGTCTGAACCAAAATAATATTTTTTTGAAGTTCTTCATTGGCTAGGCGTACGCGCAGCCTATCAGAAGACGCGTCTCCGAGCGAGCTAGCGATCCATGGTGTTTCTGAAATTATTTCTGTTTTTGTTGTTGAAATTTTGACAAAAATCTAACTTATCGACTGAAAAAAAATTAGTAAACCGTAATTAGTGCTACCAAACGGAACTCGAGCTCACGGAACGCGCACCAGAATACCGGTAAGGCAGGTGAGTATCTTTCTAAATGAAGACCAACGTAGATTTTGATAAAAAATAAAGACATACAAATTCAATTTTCTTTCGCGAAGAAAAATATGTTGAAAATTTTACAAGTGTCTGAACGAAA
The DNA here is from genome assembly GCA_963555695.1 of Dasypolia templi. NCBI lineage: Eukaryota > Metazoa > Arthropoda > Insecta > Lepidoptera > Noctuidae > Dasypolia > Dasypolia templi. Next base: position 190,836 of record OY743137.1, on the reverse strand, counting down.
AAAATATATTTTTGAAGTTCTTCATTGGCTAGGCGTACGCGCAGCCTGTCAAAAGACGCGTCTCCGAGCGAGCTAGCGATCCATGGTGTTTCTGAAATTATTTCTGTTTTTGTTGTTGAAATTTGGACAAAAAACTAACTTTTCGACTGAAAAAAAAAATTTGTGAAATCGTAATTACTGCTACCAAACGGAACTCGAGCTCACGGAACGCGCACCAGAATACTGGTAAGGCAGATGAGTATCTTTCTAAATGAAGACCAACGTAGATTTTGATGAAAAATAAAGACATACAAATTCAATTTTTCTTTCGCGAAGAAAAATATGTTGAAAATTTTACAAGTGTCTGAACGAAAAAAATATAGTTTTGAAGTTCTTCATTGGCTAGGCGTACGCGCAGCCTGTCAAAAGACGCGTCTCCGAGCGAGCTAGCGATCCATGGTGTTTCTGAAATTATTTCTGTTTTTGTTGTTGAAATTTGGACAAAAAACTAACTTTTCGACTGAAAAAAAAAATTTGTGAAATCGTAATTACTGCTACCAAACGGAACTCGAGCTCTCGGAACGCGCACCAGAATACTGGTAAGGCAGATGAGTATCTTTCTAAATGAAGACCAACGTAGATTTTGATGAAAAATAAAGACATACAAATTCAATTTTTCTTTCGCGAAGAAAAATATGTTGAAAATTTTACAAGTGTCTGAACGAAAAAAATATATTTTTGAAGTTCTTCATTGGCTAGGCGTACGCGCAGCCTGTCAAAAGACGCGTCTCCGAGCGAGCTAGCGATCCATGGTGTTTCTGAAATTATTCCTGTTTTTGTTGTTGAAATTTGGACAAAAAACTAACTATTGTACTGGATCAAAATATGAGTGAAATCGTAATTACTGCTACCAAACGGAACTCGAGCTCACGGAACGCGCACCAGAATACTGGTAAGGCAGATGAGTATCTTTCTAAATGAAGACCAACTTAGATTTTGATGAAAAATAAAGACATACAAATTCAATTTGTCTTTTGCGAAGAAAAATATGTTGAAAATTTTACAAGTGTCTGAACCAAAATAATATTTTTTTGAAGTTCTTCATTGGCTAGGCGTACGCGCAGCCTATCAGAAGACGCGTCTCCGAGCGAGCTAGCGATCCATGGTGTTTCTGAAATTATTTCTGTTTTTGTTGTTGAAATTTTGACAAAAATCTAACTTATCGACTGAAAAAAAATTAGTAAACCGTAATTAGTGCTACCAAACGGAACTCGAGCTCACGGAACGCGCACCAGAATACCGGTAAGGCAGGTGAGTATCTTTCTAAATGAAGACCAACGTAGATTTTGATAAAAAATAAAGACATACAAATTCAATTTTCTTTCGCGAAGAAAAATATGTTGAAAATTTTACAAGTGTCTGAACGAAAAAAATATATTTTTGAAGTTCTTCATTGGCTAGGCGTACGCGCAGCCTGTCAAAAGACGCGTCTCCGAGCGAGCTAGCGATCCATGGTGTTTCTGAAATTATTTCTGTTTTTGTTGTTGAAATTTGGACAAAAAACTAACTTTTCGACTGAAAAAAAAAATTTGTGAAATCGTAATTACTGCTACCAAACGGAACTCGAGCTCACGGAACGCGCACCAGAATACTGGTAAGGCAGATGAGTATCTTTCTAAATGAAGACCAACGTAGATTTTGATGAAAAATAAAGACATACAAATTCAATTTTTCTTTCGCGAAGAAAAATATGTTGAAAATTTTACAAGTGTCTGAACGAAAAAAATATAGTTTTGAAGTTCTTCATTGGCTAGGCGTACGCGCAGCCTGTCAAAAGACGCGTCTCCGAGCGAGCTAGCGATCCATGGTGTTTCTGAAATTATTTCTGTTTTTGTTGTTGAAATTTGGACAAAAAACTAACTTTTCGACTGAAAAAAAAAATTTGTGAAATCGTAATTACTGCTACCAAACGGAACTCGAGCTCTCGGAACGCGCACCAGAATACTGGTAAGGCAGATGAGTATCTTTCTAAATGAAGACCAACGTAGATTTTGATGAAAAATAAAGACATACAAATTCAATTTTTCTTTCGCGAAGAAAAATATGTTGAAAATTTTACAAGTGTCTGAACGAAAAAAATATATTTTTGAAGTTCTTCATTGGCTAGGCGTACGCGCAGCCTGTCAAAAGACGCGTCTCCGAGCGAGCTAGCGATCCATGGTGTTTCTGAAATTATTCCTGTTTTTGTTGTTGAAATTTGGACAAAAAACTAACTATTGTACTGGATCAAAATATGAGTGAAATCGTAATTACTGCTACCAAACGGAACTCGAGCTCACGGAACGCGCACCAGAATACTGGTAAGGCAGATGAGTATCTTTCTAAATGAAGACCAACTTAGATTTTGATGAAAAATAAAGACATACAAATTCAATTTGTCTTTTGCGAAGAAAAATATGTTGAAAATTTTACAAGTGTCTGAACCAAAATAATATTTTTTTGAAGTTCTTCATTGGCTAGGCGTACGCGCAGCCTATCAGAAGACGCGTCTCCGAGCGAGCTAGCGATCCATGGTGTTTCTGAAATTATTTCTGTTTTTGTTGTTGAAATTTTGACAAAAATCTAACTTATCGACTGAAAAAAAATTAGTAAACCGTAATTAGTGCTACCAAACGGAACTCGAGCTCACGGAACGCGCACCAGAATACCGGTAAGGCAGGTGAGTATCTTTCTAAATGAAGACCAACGTAGATTTTGATAAAAAATAAAGACATACAAATTCAATTTTCTTTCGCGAAGAAAAATATGTTGAAAATTTTACAAGTGTCTGAACGAAAAAAATATATTTTTGAAGTTCTTCATTGGCTAGGCGTACGCGCAGCCTGTCAAAAGACGCGTCTCCGAGCGAGCTAGCGATCCATGGTGTTTCTGAAATTATTTCTGTTTTTGTTGTTGAAATTTGGACAAAAAACTAACTTTTCGACTGAAAAAAAAAATTTGTGAAATCGTAATTACTGCTACCAAACGGAACTCGAGCTCACGGAACGCGCACCAGAATACTGGTAAGGCAGATGAGTATCTTTCTAAATGAAGACCAACGTAGATTTTGATGAAAAATAAAGACATACAAATTCAATTTTTCTTTCGCGAAGAAAAATATGTTGAAAATTTTACAAGTGTCTGAACGAAAAAAATATAGTTTTGAAGTTCTTCATTGGCTAGGCGTACGCGCAGCCTGTCAAAAGACGCGTCTCCGAGCGAGCTAGCGATCCATGGTGTTTCTGAAATTATTTCTGTTTTTGTTGTTGAAATTTGGACAAAAAACTAACTTTTCGACTGAAAAAAAAAATTTGTGAAATCGTAATTACTGCTACCAAACGGAACTCGAGCTCTCGGAACGCGCACCAGAATACTGGTAAGGCAGATGAGTATCTTTCTAAATGAAGACCAACGTAGATTTTGATGAAAAATAAAGACATACAAATTCAATTTTTCTTTCGCGAAGAAAAATATGTTGAAAATTTTACAAGTGTCTGAACGAAAAAAATATATTTTTGAAGTTCTTCATTGGCTAGGCGTACGCGCAGCCTGTCAAAAGACGCGTCTCCGAGCGAGCTAGCGATCCATGGTGTTTCTGAAATTATTCCTGTTTTTGTTGTTGAAATTTGGACAAAAAACTAACTATTGTACTGGATCAAAATATGAGTGAAATCGTAATTACTGCTACCAAACGGAACTCGAGCTCACGGAACGCGCACCAGAATACTGGTAAGGCAGATGAGTATCTTTCTAAATGAAGACCAACTTAGATTTTGATGAAAAATAAAGACATACAAATTCAATTTGTCTTTCGCGAAGAAAAATATGTTGAAAATTTTACAAGTGTCTGAACCAAAATAATATTTTTTTGAAGTTCTTCATTGGCTAGGCGTACGCGCAGCCTATCAGAAGACGCGCCTCCGAGCGAGCTAGCGATCCATGGTGTTTCTGAAATTATTTCTGTTTTTGTTGTTGAAATTTTGACAAAAATCTAACTTATCGACTGAAAAAAAATGAGTAAACCGTAATTAGTGCTACCAAACGGAACTCGAGCTCACGGAACGCGCACCAGAATACCGGTAAGGCAGGTGAGTATCTTTCTAAATGAAGACCAACGTAGATTTTGATAAAAAATAAAGACATACAAATTCAATTTTCTTTCGCGAAGAAAAATATGTTGAAAATTTTACAAGTGTCTGAACCAAAAAAATATATTTTTGAAGTTCTTCATTGGCTAGGCGTACGCGCAGCCTATCAGAAGACGCGTCTCCGAGCGAGCTAGCGATCCATGGTGTTTCTGAAATTATTTCTGTTTTTGTTGTTGAAATTTGGACAAAAAACTAACTTTTCGACTGAAATAAAAAAATTAGTGAAATCGTAATTACTGCTACCAAACGGAACTCCAGCTCACGGAACGCGCACCAGAATACCGGTAAGGCAGGTGAGTATCTTTCTAAATGAAGACCAACGTAGATTTTGATCAAAAATAAAGACATACAAATTAAATTTTCTTTCGCGAAGAAAAAATTGTTGAAAATTTTACAAGTGTCTGAACGAAAAAAAAATATTTTTGAAGTTCTTCATTGGCTAGGCGTACGCGCAGCCTGTCAAAAGACGCGTCTCCGAGCGAGCTAGCGATCCATGGTGTTTCTGAAATTATTTCTGTTTTTGTTGTTGAAATTTGGACAAAAAATTAACTTTTCGACTGAAAAAAAAAAATTTGTGAACTCGTAATTACTGCTACCAAACGGAACTCCAGCTCAGGGAACGCGCACCAGAATAACGGTAAGGCAGGTGAGTATCTTTCTAAATGAAGACCAACGTAGATTTTGATGAAAAATAAAGACATACAAATTCAATTTTTCTTTCGCGAAGAAAAATATGTTGAAAATTTTACAAGTGTCTGAAAGAAAAAAATATATTTTTGAAGTTCTTCATTGGCTAGGCGTACGCGCAGCCTGTCAAAAGACGCGTCTCCGAGCGAGCTTGCGATCCATGGTGTTTCTGAAATAATTTCTGTTTTTGTTGTTGAAATTTTGACAAAAAACTAACTTATCGACTGAAAAAAAATGAGTAAACCGTAATTAGTGCTACCAAACGGAACTCGAGCTCACGGAACGCGCACCAGAATACTGGTAAGGCAGGTGAGTATCTTTCTAAATGAAGACCAACTTAGATTTTGATGAAAAATAAAGACATACAAATTCAATCTGTCTTTCGCGAAGAAAAATATGTTGAAAATTTTACAAGTGTCTGAACGAAAAAAATATTTTTTTGAAGTTCTTCATTGGCTAGGCGTACGCGCAGCCTGTCAAAAGACGCGTCTCCGAGCGAGCTAGCGATCCATGGTGTTTCTGAAATTATTTCTGTTTTTGTTGTTGAAATTTGGACAAAAAATTAACTTTTCGACTGAAAAAAAAAAATTTGTGAACTCGTAATTACTGCTACCAAACGGAACTCCAGCTCACGGAACGCGCACCAGAATACCGGTAAGGCAGGTGAGTATCTTTCTAAATGAAGACCAACGTAGATTTTGATGAAAAATAAAGACATACAAATTCAATTTTTCTTTCGCGAAGAAAAATATGTTGAAAATTTTACAAGTGTCTGAACGAAAAAAATATATTTTTGAAGTTCTTCATTGGCTAGGCGTACGCGCAGCCTGTCAAAAGACGCGTCTCCGAGCGAGCTAGCGATCCATGGTGTTTCTGAAATAATTTCTGTTTTTGTTGTTGAAATTTTGACAAAAAACTAACTTATCGACTGAAAAAAAATGAGTAAACCGTAATTAGTGCTACCAAACGGAACTCGAGCTCACGGAACGCGCACCAGAATACTGGTAAGGCAGGTGAGTATCTTTCTAAATGAAGACCAACTTAGATTTTGATCAAAAATAAAGACATACAAATTCAATCTGTCTTTCGCGAAGAAAAATATGTTGAATATTTTACAAGTGTCTGAACGAAAAAAATATTTTTTTGAAGTTCTTCATTGGCTAGGCGTACGCGCAGCCTGTCAAAAGACGCGTCTCCGAGCGAGCTAGCGATCCATGGTGTTTCTGAAATTATTTCTGTTTTTGTTGTTGAAATTTGGACAAAAAATTAACTTTTCGACTGAAAAAAAAAAATTTGTGAACTCGTAATTACTGCTACCAAACGGAACTCCAGCTCACGGAACGCGCACCAGAATAACGGTAAGGCAGGTGAGTATCTTTCTAAATGAAGACCAACGTAGATTTTGATGAAAAATAAAGACATACAAATTCAATTTTTCTTTCGCGAAGAAAAATATGTTGAAAATTTTACAAGTGTCTGAACGAAAAAAATATATTTTTGAAGTTCTTCATTGGCTAGGCGTACGCGCAGCCTGTCAAAAGACGCGTCTCCGAGCGAGCTAGCGATCCATGGTGTTTCTGAAATAATTTCTGTTTTTGTTGTTGAAATTTTGACAAAAAACTAACTTATCGACTGAAAAAAAATGAGTAAACCGTAATTAGTGCTACCAAACGGAACTCGAGCTCACGGAACGCGCACCAGAATACTGGTAAGGCAGGTGAGTATCTTTCTAAATGAAGACCAACTTAGATTTTGATGAAAAATAAAGACATACAAATTCAATTTGTCTTTCGCGAAGAAAAATATGTTGAAAATTTTACAAGTGTCTGAACGAAAAAAATATATTTTTGAAGTTCTTCATTGGCTAGGCGTACGCGCAGCCTGTCAAAAGACGCGTCTCCGAGCGAGCTAGCGATCCATGGTGTTTCTGAAATTATTTCTGTTTTTGTTGTTGAAATTTGGACAAAAAATTAACTTTTCGACTGAAAAAAAAAAATTTGTGAAATCGTAATTACTGCTACCAAACGGAACTCCAGCTCACGGAACGCGCACCAGAATACCGGTAAGGCAGGTGAGTATCTTTCTAAATGAAGACCAACGTAGATTTTGATGAAAAATAAAGACATACAAATTCAATTTTTCTTTCGCGAAGAAAAATATGTTGAAAATTTTACAAGTGTCTGAACGAAAAAAATATATTTTTGAAGTTCTTCATTGGCTAGGCGTACGCGCAGCCTGTCTAAAGACGCGTCTCCGAGCGAGCTAGCGATCAATGGTGTTTCTGAAATTATTTCTGTTTTTGTTGTTGAAATTTTGACAAAAAACTAACTTATCGACTGAAAAAAAATGAGTAAACCGTAATTAGTGCTACCAATCGGAACTCGAGCTCACGGAACGCGCACCAGAATACTGGTAAGGCAGGTGAGTATCTTTCTAAATGAAGACCAACTTAGATTTTGATGAAAAATAAAGACATACAAATTCAATTTGTCTTTCGCGAAGAAAAATATGTTGAAAATTTTACAAGTGTCTGAACGAAAAAAATATATTTTTGAAGTTCTTCATTGGCTAGGCGTACGCGCAGCCTGTCAAAAGACGCGTCTCCGAGCGAGCTAGCGATCCATGGTGTTTCTGAAATTATTTCTGTTTTTGTTGTTGAAATTTGGACAAAAAATTAACTTTTCGACTGAAAAAAAAAAATTTGTGAAATCGTAATTACTGCTACCAAACGGAACTCCAGCTCACGGAACGCGCACCAGAATACCGGTAAGGCAGGTGAGTATCTTTCTAAATGAAGACCAACGTAGATTTTGATGAAAAATAAAGACATACAAATTCAATTTTTCTTTCGCGAAGAAAAATATGTTGAAAATTTTACAAGTGTCTGAACGAAAAAAATATATTTTTGAAGTTCTTCATTGGCTAGGCGTACGCGCAGCCTGTCTAAAGACGCGTCTCCGAGCGAGCTAGCGATCAATGGTGTTTCTGAAATTATTTCTGTTTTTGTTGTTGAAATTTTGACAAAAAACTAACTTATCGACTGAAAAAAAATGAGTAAACCGTAATTAGTGCTACCAATCGGAACTCGAGCTCACGGAACGCGCACCAGAATACTGGTAAGGCAGGTGAGTATCTTTCTAAATGAAGACCAACTTAGATTTTGATGAAAAATAAAGACATACAAATTCAATTTGTCTTTCGCGAAGAAAAATATGTTGAAAATTTTACAAGTGTCTGAACGAAAAAATTTTTTTTTTGAAGTTCTTCATTGGCTAGGCGTACGCGCAGCCTGTCAAAAGACGCGTCTCCGAACGAGCTAGCGATCCATGGTGTTTCTGAAATTATTTCTGTTTTTGTTGTTGAAATTTGGACAAAAAACTAACTTTTCGACTGAAAAAAAAAATTTGTGAAATCGTAATTACTGCTACCAAACGGAACTCGAGCTCACGGAACGCGCACCAGAATACTGGTAAGGCAGATGAGTATCTTTCTAAATGAAGACCAACGTAGATTTTGATGAAAAATAAAGACATACAAATTCAATTTTTCTTTCGCGAAGAAAAATATGTTGAAAATTTTACAAGTGTCTGAACGAAAAAAATATATTTTTGAAGTTCTTCATTGGCTAGGCGTACGCGCAGCCTGTCAAAAGACGCGTCTCCGAGCGAGCTAGCGATCCATGGTGTTTCTGAAATTATTTCTGTTTTTGTTGTTGAAATTTTGACAAAAAACTAACTTATCGACTGAAAAAAAATGAGTAAACCGTAATTAGTGCTACCAAACGGAACTCGAGCTCACGGAACGCGCACCAGAATACTGGTAAGGCAGGTGAGTATCTTTCTAAATGAAGACCAACTTAGATTTTGATGAAAAATAAAGATATACAAATTCAATTTGTCTTTCGCGAAGAAAAATATGTTGAAAATTTTACAAGTGTCTGAACGAAAAAAAAATTTTTTTGAAGTTCTTCATTGGCTAGGCGTACGCGCAGCCTGTCAAAAGACGCGTCTCCGAGCGAGCTAGCGATCCATGGTGTTTCTGAAATTATTTCTGTTTTTGTTGTTGAAATTTTGACAAAAATCTAACTTATCGACTGAAAAAAAATTAGTAAACCGTAATTAGTGCTACCAAACGGAACTCGAGCTCACGGAACGCGCACCAGAATACCGGTAAGGCAGGTGAGTATCTTTCTAAATGAAGACCAACGTAGATTTTGATAAAAAATAAAGACATACAAATTCAATTTTCTTTCGCGGAGAAAAATATGTTGAAAATTTTACAAGTGTCTGAACCAAAAAAATATATTTTTGAAGTTCTTCATTGGCTAGGCGTACGCGCAGCCTGTCTAAAGACGCGTCTCCGAGCGAGCTAGCGATCAATGGTGTTTCTGAAATTATTTCTGTTTTTGTTGTTGAAATTTTGACAAAAAACTAACTTATCGACTGAAAAAAAATGAGTAAACCGTAATTAGTGCTACCAATCGGAACTCGAGCTCACGGAACGCGCACCAGAATACTGGTAAGGCAGGTGAGTATCTTTCTAAATGAAGACCAACTTAGATTTTGATGAAAAATAAAGACATACAAATTCAATTTGTCTTTCGCGAAGAAAAATATGTTGAAAATTTTACAAGTGTCTGAACGAAAAAAATATATTTTTGAAGTTCTTCATTGGCTAGGCGTACGCGCAGCCTGTCAAAAGACGCGTCTCCGAGCGAGCTAGCGATCCATGGTGTTTCTGAAATTATTTCTGTTTTTGTTGTTGAAATTTGGACAAAAAATTAACTTTTCGACTGAAAAAAAAAAATTTGTGAAATCGTAATTACTGCTACCAAACGGAACTCCAGCTCACGGAACGCGCACCAGAATACCGGTAAGGCAGGTGAGTATCTTTCTAAATGAAGACCAACGTAGATTTTGATGAAAAATAAAGACATACAAATTCAATTTTTCTTTCGCGAAGAAAAATATGTTGAAAATTTTACAAGTGTCTGAACGAAAAAAATATATTTTTGAAGTTCTTCATTGGCTAGGCGTACGCGCAGCCTGTCTAAAGACGCGTCTCCGAGCGAGCTAGCGATCAATGGTGTTTCTGAAATTATTTCTGTTTTTGTTGTTGAAATTTTGACAAAAAACTAACTTATCGACTGAAAAAAAATGAGTAAACCGTAATTAGTGCTACCAATCGGAACTCGAGCTCACGGAACGCGCACCAGAATACTGGTAAGGCAGGTGAGTATCTTTCTAAATGAAGACCAACTTAGATTTTGATGAAAAATAAAGACATACAAATTCAATTTGTCTTTCGCGAAGAAAAATATGTTGAAAATTTTACAAGTGTCTGAACGAAAAAAATTTTTTTTTGAAGTTCTTCATTGGCTAGGCGTACGCGCAGCCTGTCAAAAGACGCGTCTCCGAACGAGCTAGCGATCCATGGTGTTTCTGAAATTATTTCTGTTTTTGTTGTTGAAATTTGGACAAAAAACTAACTTTTCGACTGAAAAAAAAAATTTGTGAAATCGTAATTACTGCTACCAAACGGAACTCCAGCTCACGGAACGCGCACCAGAATAACGGTAAGGCAGGTGAGTATCTTTCTAAATGAAGACCAACGTAGATTTTGATGAAAAATAAAGACATACAAATTCAATTTTTCTTTCGCGAAGAAAAATATGTTGAAAATTTTACAAGTGTCTGAACGAAAAAAATATATTTTTGAAGTTCTTCATTGGCTAGGCGTACGCGCAGCCTGTCAAAAGTTGCGTCTCCGAGCGAGCTAGCGATCCATGGTGTTTCTGAAATAATTTCTGTTTTTGTTGTTGAAATTTTGACAAAAAACTAACTTATCGACTGAAAAAAAATGAGTAAACCGTAATTAGTGCTACCAAACGGAACTCGAGCTCACGGAACGCGCACCAGAATACTGGTAAGGCAGGTGAGTATCTTTCTAAATGAAGACCAACTTAGATTTTGATGAAAAATAAAGACATACAAATTCAATTTGTCTTTCGCGAAGAAAAATATGTTGAAAATTTTACAAGTGTCTGAACGAAAAAAATATATTTTTGAAGTTCTTCATTGGCTAGGCGTACGCGCAGCCTGTCAAAAGACGCGTCTCCGAGCGAGCTAGCGATCCATGGTGTTTCTGAAATTATTTCTGTTTTTGTTGTTGAAATTTGGACAAAAAATTAACTTTTCGACTGAAAAAAAAAAATTTGTGAAATCGTAATTACTGCTACCAAACGGAACTCCAGCTCACGGAACGCGCACCAGAATACCGGTAAGGCAGGTGAGTATCTTTCTAAATGAAGACCAACGTAGATTTTGATGAAAAATAAAGACATACAAATTCAATTTTTCTTTCGCGAAGAAAAATATGTTGAAAATTTTACAAGTGTCTGAACGAAAAAAATATATTTTTGAAGTTCTTCATTGGCTAGGCGTACGCGCAGCCTGTCTAAAGACGCGTCTCCGAGCGAGCTAGCGATCAATGGTGTTTCTGAAATTATTTCTGTTTTTGTTGTTGAAATTTTGACAAAAAACTAACTTATCGACTGAAAAAAAATGAGTAAACCGTAATTAGTGCTACCAATCGGAACTCGAGCTCACGGAACGCGCACCAGAATACTGGTAAGGCAGGTGAGTATCTTTCTAAATGAAGACCAACTTAGATTTTGATGAAAAATAAAGACATACAAATTCAATTTGTCTTTCGCGAAGAAAAATATGTTGAAAATTTTACAAGTGTCTGAACGAAAAAAATATATTTTTGAAGTTCTTCATTGGCTAGGCGTACGCGCAGCCTGTCAAAAGACGCGTCTCCGAGCGAGCTAGCGATCCATGGTGTTTCTGAAATTATTTCTGTTTTTGTTGTTGAAATTTGGACAAAAAATTAACTTTTCGACTGAAAAAAAAAAATTTGTGAAATCGTAATTACTGCTACCAAACGGAACTCCAGCTCACGGAACGCGCACCAGAATACCGGTAAGGCAGGTGAGTATCTTTCTAAATGAAGACCAACGTAGATTTTGATGAAAAATAAAGACATACAAATTCAATTTTTCTTTCGCGAAGAAAAATATGTTGAAAATTTTACAAGTGTCTGAACGAAAAAAATATATTTTTGAAGTTCTTCATTGGCTAGGCGTACGCGCAGCCTGTCTAAAGACGCGTCTCCGAGCGAGCTAGCGATCAATGGTGTTTCTGAAATTATTTCTGTTTTTGTTGTTGAAATTTTGACAAAAAACTAACTTATCGACTGAAAAAAAATGAGTAAACCGTAATTAGTGCTACCAATCGGAACTCGAGCTCACGGAACGCGCACCAGAATACTGGTAAGGCAGGTGAGTATCTTTCTAAATGAAGACCAACTTAGATTTTGATGAAAAATAAAGACATACAAATTCAATTTGTCTTTCGCGAAGAAAAATATGTTGAAAATTTTACAAGTGTCTGAACGAAAAAAAATTTTTTTTGAAGTTCTTCATTGGCTAGGCGTACGCGCAGCCTGTCAAAAGACGCGTCTCCGAACGAGCTAGCGATCCATGGTGTTTCTGAAATTATTTTTGTTTTTGTTGTTGAAATTTGGACAAAAAACTAACTTTTCGACTGAAAAAAAAAATTTGTGAAATCGTAATTACTGCTACCAAACGGAACTCGAGCTCACGGAACGCGCACCAGAATACTGGTAAGGCAGATGAGTATCTTTCTAAATGAAGACCAACGTAGATTTTGATGAAAAATAAAGACATACAAATTCAATTTTTCTTTCGCGAAGAAAAATATGTTGAAAATTTTACAAGTGTCTGAACGAAAAAAAAATATTTTTGAAGTTCTTCATTGGCTAGGCGTACGCGCAGCCTGTCAAAAGACGCGTCTCCGAGCGAGCTAGCGATCCATGGTGTTTCTGAAATTATTTCTGTTTTTGTTGTTGAAATTTTGACAAAAAACTAACTTATCGACTGAAAAAAAATGAGTAAACCGTAATTAGTGCTACCAAACGGAACTCGAGCTCACGGAACGCGCACCAGAATACTGGTAAGGCAGGTGAGTATCTTTCTAAATGAAGACCAACTTAGATTTTGATGAAAAATAAAGACATACAAATTCAATTTGTCTTTCGCGAAGAAAAATATGTTGAAAATTTTACAAGTGTCTGAACGAAAAAAAAATTTTTTTGAAGTTCTTCATTGGCTAGGCGTACGCGCAGCCTGTCAAAAGACGCGTCTCCGAGCGAGCTAGCGATCCATGGTGTTTCTGAAATTATTTCTGTTTTTGTTGTTGAAATTTTGACAAAAATCTAACTTATCGACTGAAAAAAGTTAGTAAACCGTAATTAGTGCTACCAAACGGAACTCGAGCTCACGGAACGCGCACCAGAATACCGGTAAGGCAGGTGAGTATCTTTCTAAATGAAGACCAACGTAGATTTTGATAAAAAATAAAGACATACAAATTCAATTTTCTTTCGCGGAGAAAAATATGTTGAAAATTTTACAAGTGTCTGAACCAAAAAAATATATTTTTGAAGTTCTTCATTGGCTAGGCGTACGCGCAGCCTGTCTAAAGACGCGTCTCCGAGCGAGCTAGCGATCAATGGTGTTTCTGAAATTATTTCTGTTTTTGTTGTTGAAATTTTGACAAAAAACTAACTTATCGACTGAAAAAAAATGAGTAAACCGTAATTAGTGCTACCAATCGGAACTCGAGCTCACGGAACGCGCACCAGAATACTGGTAAGGCAGGTGAGTATCTTTCTAAATGAAGACCAACTTAGATTTTGATGAAAAATAAAGACATACAAATTCAATTTGTCTTTCGCGAAGAAAAATATGTTGAAAATTTTACAAGTGTCTGAACGAAAAAAATATATTTTTGAAGTTCTTCATTGGCTAGGCGTACGCGCAGCCTGTCAAAAGACGCGTCTCCGAGCGAGCTAGCGATCCATGGTGTTTCTGAAATTATTTCTGTTTTTGTTGTTGAAATTTGGACAAAAAATTAACTTTTCGACTGAAAAAAAAAAATTTGTGAAATCGTAATTACTGCTACCAAACGGAACTCCAGCTCACGGAACGCGCACCAGAATACCGGTAAGGCAGGTGAGTATCTTTCTAAATGAAGACCAACGTAGATTTTGATGAAAAATAAAGACATACAAATTCAATTTTTCTTTCGCGAAGAAAAATATGTTGAAAATTTTACAAGTGTCTGAACGAAAAAAATATATTTTTGAAGTTCTTCATTGGCTAGGCGTACGCGCAGCCTGTCTAAAGACGCGTCTCCGAGCGAGCTAGCGATCAATGGTGTTTCTGAAATTATTTCTGTTTTTGTTGTTGAAATTTTGACAAAAAACTAACTTATCGACTGAAAAAAAATGAGTAAACCGTAATTAGTGCTACCAATCGGAACTCGAGCTCACGGAACGCGCACCAGAATACTGGTAAGGCAGGTGAGTATCTTTCTAAATGAAGACCAACTTAGATTTTGATGAAAAATAAAGACATACAAATTCAATTTGTCTTTCGCGAAGAAAAATATGTTGAAAATTTTACAAGTGTCTGAACGAAAAAAATTTTTTTTTGAAGTTCTTCATTGGCTAGGCGTACGCGCAGCCTGTCAAAAGACGCGTCTCCGAACGAGCTAGCGATCCATGGTGTTTCTGAAATTATTTCTGTTTTTGTTGTTGAAATTTGGACAAAAAACTAACTTTTCGACTGAAAAAAAAAATTTGTGAAATCGTAATTACTGCTACCAAACGGAACTCGAGCTCACGGAACGCGCACCAGAATACTGGTAAGGCAGATGAGTATCTTTCTAAATGAAGACCAACGTAGATTTTGATGAAAAATAAAGACATACAAATTCAATTTTTCTTTCGCGAAGAAAAATATGTTGAAAATTTTACAAGTGTCTGAACGAAAAAAATATATTTTTGAAGTTCTTCATTGGCTAGGCGTACGCGCAGCCTGTCAAAAGACGCGTCTCCGAGCGAGCTAGCGATCCATGGTGTTTCTGAAATTATTTCTGTTTTTGTTGTTGAAATTTTGACAAAAAACTAACTTATCGACTGAAAAAAAATGAGTAAACCGTAATTAGTGCTACCAAACGGAACTCGAGCTCACGGAACGCGCACCAGAATACTGGTAAGGCAGGTGAGTATCTTTCTAAATGAAGACCAACTTAGATTTTGATGAAAAATAAAGACATACAAATTCAATTTGTCTTTCGCGAAGAAAAATATGTTGAAAATTTTACAAGTGTCTGAACGAAAAAAAAATTTTTTTGAAGTTCTTCATTGGCTAGGCGTACGCGCAGCCTGTCAAAAGACGCGTCTCCGAGCGAGCTAGCGATCCATGGTGTTTCTGAAATTATTTCTGTTTTTGTTGTTGAAATTTTGACAAAAATCTAACTTATCGACTGAAAAAAAATTAGTAAACCGTAATTAGTGCTACCAAACGGAACTCGAGCTCACGGAACGCGCACCAGAATACCGGTAAGGCAGGTGAGTATCTTTCTAAATGAAGACCAACGTAGATTTTGATCAAAAATAAAGACATACAAATTCAATTTTCTTTCGCGGAGAAAAATATGTTGAAAATTTTACAAGTGTCTGAACCAAAAAAATATATTTTTGAAGTTCTTCATTGGCTAGGCGTACGCGCAGCCTATCAGAAGACGCGTCTCCGAGCGAGCTAGCGATCCATGGTGTTTCTGAAATTATTTCTGTTTTTGTTGTTGAAATTTGGACAAAAAACTAACTTTTCGACTGAAATAAAAAAATTAGTGAAATCGTAATTACTGCTACCAAACGGAACTCCAGCTCACGGAACGCGCACCAGAATACTGGTAAGGCAGGTGAGTATCTTTCTAAATGAAGACCAACTTAGATTTTGATGAAAAATAAAGACATACAAATTCAATTTGTCTTTCGCGAAGAAAAATATGTTGAAAATTTTACAAGTGTCTGAACGAAAAAATTTTTTTTTTGAAGTTCTTCATTGGCTAGGCGTACGCGCAGCCTGTCAAAAGACGCGTCTCCGAGCGAGCTAGCGATCCATGGTGTTTCTGAAATTATTTCTGTTTTTGTTGTTGAAATTTGGACAAAAAACTAACTTTTCGACTGAAAAAAAAAATTTGTGAAATCGTAATTACTGCTACCAAACGGAACTCGAGCTCACGGAACGCGCACCAGAATACTGGTAAGGCAGATGAGTATCTTTCTAAATGAAGACCAACGTAGATTTTGATGAAAAATAAAGACATACAAATTCAATTTTTCTTTCGCGAAGAAAAATATGTTGAAAATTTTACAAGTGTCTGAACGAAAAAAATATATTTTTGAAGTTCTTCATTGGCTAGGCGTACGCGCAGCCTGTCAAAAGACGCGTCTCCGAGCGAGCTAGCGATCCATGGTGTTTCTGAAATTATTTCTGTTTTTGTTGTTGAAATTTTGACAAAAAACTAACTTATCGACTGAAAAAAAATGAGTAAACCGTAATTAGTGCTACCAAACGGAACTCGAGCTCACGGAACGCGCACCAGAATACTGGTAAGGCAGGTGAGTATCTTTCTAAATGAAGACCAACTTAGATTTTGATGAAAAATAAAGACATACAAATTCAATTTGTCTTTCGCGAAGAAAAATATGTTGAAAATTTTACAAGTGTCTGAACGAAAAAAAAATTTTTTTGAAGTTCTTCATTGGCTAGGCGTACGCGCAGCCTGTCAAAAGACGCGTCTCCGAGCGAGCTAGCGATCCATGGTGTTTCTGAAATTATTTCTGTTTTTGTTGTTGAAATTTTGACAAAAATCTAACTTATCGACTGAAAAAAAATTAGTAAACCGTAATTAGTGCTACCAAACGGAACTCGAGCTCACGGAACGCGCACCAGAATACCGGTAAGGCAGGTGAGTATCTTTCTAAATGAAGACCAACGTAGATTTTGATCAAAAATAAAGACATACAAATTCAATTTTCTTTCGCGGAGAAAAATATGTTGAAAATTTTACAAGTGTCTGAACCAAAAAAATATATTTTTGAAGTTCTTCATTGGCTAGGCGTACGCGCAGCCTATCAGAAGACGCGTCTCCGAGCGAGCTAGCGATCCATGGTGTTTCTGAAATTATTTCTGTTTTTGTTGTTGAAATTTGGACAAAAAACTAACTTTTCGACTGAAATAAAAAAATTAGTGAAATCGTAATTACTGCTACCAAACGGAACTCCAGCTCACGGAACGCGCACCAGAATACTGGTAAGGCAGGTGAGTATCTTTCTAAATGAAGACCAACTTAGATTTTGATGAAAAATAAAGACATACAAATTCAATTTGTCTTTCGCGAAGAAAAATATGTTGAAAATTTTACAAGTGTCTGAACGAAAAAATTTTTTTTTTGAAGTTCTTCATTGGCTAGGCGTACGCGCAGCCTGTCAAAAGACGCGTCTCCGAGCGAGCTAGCGATCCATGGTGTTTCTGAAATTATTTCTGTTTTTGTTGTTGAAATTTGGACAAAAAACTAACTTTTCGACTGAAAAAAAAAATTTGTGAAATCGTAATTACTGCTACCAAACGGAACTCGAGCTCACGGAACGCGCACCAGAATACTGGTAAGGCAGATGAGTATCTTTCTAAATGAAGACCAACGTAGATTTTGATGAAAAATAAAGACATACAAATTCAATTTTTCTTTCGCGAAGAAAAATATGTTGAAAATTTTACAAGTGTCTGAACGAAAAAAATATATTTTTGAAGTTCTTCATTGGCTAGGCGTACGCGCAGCCTGTCAAAAGACGCGTCTCCGAGCGAGCTAGCGATCCATGGTGTTTCTGAAATTATTTCTGTTTTTGTTGTTGAAATTTTGACAAAAAACTAACTTATCGACTGAAAAAAAATGAGTAAACCGTAATTAGTGCTACCAAACGGAACTCGAGCTCACGGAACGCGCACCAGAATACTGGTAAGGCAGGTGAGTATCTTTCTAAATGAAGACCAACTTAGATTTTGATGAAAAATAAAGACATACAAATTCAATTTGTCTTTCGCGAAGAAAAATATGTTGAAAATTTTACAAGTGTCTGAACGAAAAAAAAATATTTTTGAAGTTCTTCATTGGCTAGGCGTACGCGCAGCCTGTCAAAAGACGCGTCTCCGAGCGAGCTAGCGATCCATGGTGTTTCTGAAATTATTTCTGTTTTTGTTGTTGAAATTTGGACAAAAAATTCAACTTTTCGACTGAAAAAAAATTAGTAAACCGTAATTAGTGCTACCAAACGGAACTCGAGCTCACGGAACGCGCACCAGAATACCGGTAAGGCAGGTGAGTATCTTTCTAAATGAAGACCAACGTAGATTTTGATAAAAAATAAAGACATACAAATTCAATTTTCTTTCGCGGAGAAAAATATGTTGAAAATTTTACAAGTGTCTGAACCAAAAAAATATATTTTTGAAGTTCTTCATTGGCTAGGCGTACGCGCAGCCTATCAGAAGACGCGTCTCCGAGCGAGCTAGCGATCCATGGTGTTTCTGAAATTATTTCTGTTTTTGTTGTTGAAATTTGGACAAAAAACTAATTTTTCGACTGAAATAAAAAAATTAGTGAAATCGTAATTACTGCTACCAAACGGAACTCCAGCTCACGGAACGCGCACCAGAATACTGGTAAGGCAGGTGAGTATCTTTCTAAATGAAGACCAACTTAGATTTTGATGAAAAATAAAGACATACAAATTCAATTTGTCTTTCGCGAAGAAAAATATGTTGAAAATTTTACAAGTGTCTGAACGAAAAAAATTTTTTTTTGAAGTTCTTCATTGGCTAGGCGTACGCGCAGCCTGTCAAAAGACGCGTCTCCGAGCGAGCTAGCGATCCATGGTGTTTCTGAAATTATTTCTGTTTTTGTTGTTGAAATTTGGACAAAAAACTAACTTTTCGACTGAAAAAAAAATTTTGTGAAATCGTAATTACTGCTACCAAACGGAACTCGAGCTCACGGAACGCGCACCAGAATACTGGTAAGGCAGATGAGTATCTTTCTAAATGAAGACCAACGTAGATTTTGATGAAAAATAAAGACATACAAATTCAATTTTTCTTTCGCGAAGAAAAATATGTTGAAAATTTTACAAGTGTCTGAACGAAAAAAAAATATTTTTGAAGTTCTTCATTGGCTAGGCGTACGCGCAGCCTGTCAAAAGACGCGTCTCCGAGCGAGCTAGCGATCCATGGTGTTTCTGAAATTATTTCTGTTTTTGTTGTTGAAATTTTGACAAAAATCTAACTTATCGACTGAAAAAAAATGAGTAAACCGTAATTAGTGCTACCAAACGGAACTCGAGCTCACGGAACGCGCACCAGAATACCGGTAAGGCAGGTGAGTATCTTTCTAAATGAAGACCAACGTAGATTTTGATAAAAAATAAAGACATACAAATTCAATTTTCTTTCGCGAAGAAAAATATGTTGAAAATTTTACGTGTCTGAACCAAAAAAAAATATTTTTGAAGTTCTTCATTGGCTAGGCGTACGCGCAGCCTATCAGAAGACGCGTCTCCGAGCGAGCTAGCGATCCATGGTGTTTCTGAAATTATTTCTGTTTTTGTTGTTGAAATTTGGACAAAAAACTAACTTTTCGACTGAAATAAAAAAATTAGTGAAATCGTAATTACTGCTACCAAACGGAACTCCAGCTCACGGAACGCGCACCAGAATACCGGTAAGGCAGGTGAGTATCTTTCTAAATGAAGACCAACGTAGATTTTGATAAAAAATAAAGACATACAAATTAAATTTTCTTTCGCGAAGAAAAAATTGTTGAAAATTTTACAAGTGTCTGAACGAAAAAAAAATATTTTTGAAGTTCTTCATTGGCTAGGCGTACGCGCAGCCTGTCAAAAGACGCGTCTCCGAGCGAGCTAGCGATCCATGGTGTTTCTGAAATTATTCCTGTTTTTGTTGTTGAAATTTTGACAAAAAACTAACTTATCGACTGAAAAAAAATGAGTAAACCGTAATTAGTGCTACCAAACGGAACTCGAGCTCACGGAACGCGCACCAGAATACTGGTAAGGCAGGTGAGTATCTTTCTAAATGAAGACCAACTTAGATTTTGATGAAAAATAAAGACATACAAATTCAATTTGTCTTTCGCGAAGAAAAATATGTTGAAAATTTTACAAGTGTCTGAACGAAAAAAAAATATTTTTGAAGTTCTTCATTGGCTAGGCGTACGCGCAGCCTGTCAAAAGACGCGTCTCCGAGCGAGCTAGCGATCCATGGTGTTTCTGAAATTATTTCTGTTTTTGTTGTTGAAATTTTGACAAAAAATTAACTTTTCGACTGAAAAAAAAAAATTTGTGAAATCGTAATTACTGCTACCAAACGGAACTCCAGCTCACGGAACGCGCACCAGAATACCGGTAAGGCAGGTGAGTATCTTTCTAAATGAAGACCAACGTAGATTTTGATGAAAAATAAAGACATACAAATTCAATTTTTCTTTCGCGAAGAAAAATATGTTGAAAATTTTACAAGTGTCTGAACGAAAAAAATATATTTTTGAAGTTCTTCATTGGCTAGGCGTACGCGCAGCCTGTCAAAAGACGCGTGTCCGAGCGAGCTAGCGATCCATGGTGTTTCTGAAATTATTCCTGTTTTTGTTGTTGAAATTTGGACAAAAAACTAACTATTGTACTGGATCAAAATATGAGTGAAATCGTAATTACTGCTACCAAACGGAACTCGAGCTCACGGAACGCGCACCAGAATACCGGTAAGGCAGGTGAGTATCTTTCTAAATGAAGACCAACGTAGATTTTGATGAAAAATAAAGACATACAAATTCAATTTTTCTTTCGCGAAGAAAAATATGTTGAAAATTTTACAAGTGTCTGAACGAAAAAAAAATATTTTTGAAGTTCTTCATTGGCTAGGCGTACGCGCAGCCTGTCAAAAGACGCGTCTCCGAGCGAGCTAGCGATCCATGGTGTTTCTGAAATTATTTCTGTTTTTGTTGTTGAAATTTGGACAAAAAATTCAACTTTTCGACTGAAAAAAAATGAGTAAACCGTAATTAGTGCTACCAAACGGAACTCGAGCTCACGGAACGCGCACCAGAATACCGGTAAGGGAGGTGAGTATCTTTCTAAATGAAGACCAACGTAGATTTTGATAAAAAATAAAGACATACAAATTCAATTTTCTTTCGCGAAGAAAAATATGTTGAAAATTTTACAAGTGTCTGAACCAAAAAAATATATTTTTGAAGTTCTTCATTGGCTAGGCGTACGCGCAGCCTATCAGAAGACGCGTCTCCGAGCGAGCTAGCGATCCATGGTGTTTCTGAAATTATTTCTGTTTTTGTTGTTGAAATTTGGACAAAAAACTAACTTTTCGACTGAAATAAAAAAATTAGTGAAATCGTAATTACTGCTACCAAACGGAACTCCAGCTCACGGAACGCGCACCAGAATACCGGTAAGGCAGGTGAGTATCTTTCTAAATGAAGACCAACGTAGATTTTGATCAAAAATAAAGACATACAAATTAAATTTTCTTTCGCGAAGAAAAAATTGTTGAAAATTTTACAAGTGTCTGAACGAAAAAAAAATATTTTTGAAGTTCTTCATTGGCTAGGCGTACGCGCAGCCTGTCAAAAGACGCGTCTCCGAGCGAGCTAGCGATCCATGGTGTTTCTGAAATTATTTCTGTTTTTGTTGTTGAAATTTGGACAAAAAATTAACTTTTCGACTGAAAAAAAAAAATTGTGAAATCGTAATTACTGCTACCAAACGGAACTCCAGCTCACGGAACGCGCACCAGAAAACCGGTAAGGCAGGTGAGTATCTTTCTAAATGAAGACCAACGTAGATTTTGATGAAAAATAAAGACATACAAATTCAATTTTTCTTTCGCGAAGAAAAATATGTTGAAAATTTTACAAGTGTCTGAACGAAAAAAATATATTTTTGAAGTTCTTCATTGGCTAGGCGTACGCGCAGCCTGTCAAAAGACGCGTCTCCGAGCGAGCTAGCGATCCATGGTGTTTCTGAAATTATTTCTGTTTTTGTTGTTGAAATTTGGACAAAAAATTAACTTTTCGACTGAAAAAAAATGAGTAAACCGTAATTAGTGTTACCAAACGGAACTCGAGCTCACGGAACGCGCACCAGAATACCGGTAAGGCAGGTGAGTATCTTTCTAAATGAAGACCAACGTAGATTTTGATGAAAAATAAAGACATACAAATTGAATTTGTCTTTCGCGAAGAAAAATATGTTGAAAATTTTACAAGTGTCTGAACGAAAAAAATATATTTTTGAAGTTCTTCATTGGCTAGGCGTACGCGCAGCCTGTCAAAAGACGCGTCTCCGAGCGAGCTAGCGATCCATGGTGTTTCTGAAATTATTACTGTTTTTGTTGTTGAAATTTGGACAAAAAATTAACTTTTCGACTGAAAAAAAAAAAATTGTGAAATCGTAATTACTGCTACCAAACGGAACTCCAGCTCACGGAACGCGCACCAGAATACCGGTAAGGCAGGTGAGTATCTTTCTAAATGAAGACCAACGTAGATTTTGATCAAAAATAAAGACATACAAATTCAATTTTCTTTCGCGAAGAAAAAATTGTTGAAAATTTTACAAGTGTCTGAACGAAAAAAATTTGTTTTTGAAGTTCTACAATGGCTAGGCGTACGCGCAGCCTGTCAAAAGACGCGTGTCCGAGCGAGCTAGCGATCCATGGTGTTTCTGAAATTATTCCTGTTTTTGTTGTTGAAATTTGGACAAAAAACTAACTATTGTACTGGATCAAAATATGAGTGAAATCGTAATTACTGCTACCAAACGGAACTCGAGCTCACGGAACGCGCACCAGAATACCGGTAAGGCAGGTGAGTATCTTTCTAAATGAAGACCAACGTAGATTTTGATGAAAAATAAAGACATACAAATTCAATTTTTCTTTCGCGAAGAAAAATATGTTGAAAATTTTACAAGTGTCTGAACGAAAAAAAAATATTTTTGAAGTTCTTCATTGGCTAGGCGTACGCGCAGCCTGTCAAAAGACGCGTCTCCGAGCGAGCTAGCGATCCATGGTGTTTCTGAAATTATTTCTGTTTTTGTTGTTGAAATTTGGACAAAAAATTCAACTTTTCGACTGAAAAAAAAAAATTTGTGAAATCGTAATTACTGCTACCAAACGGAACTCCAGCTCACGGAACGCGCACCAGAATACCGGTAAGGCAGGTGAGTATCTTTCTAAATGAAGACCAACGTAGATTTTGATGAAAAATAAAGACATACAAATTCAATTTTTCTTTCGCGAAGAAAAATATGTTGAAAATTTTACAAGTGTCTGAACGAAAAAAAAATATTTTTGAAGTTCTTCATTGGCTAGGCGTACGCGCAGCCTGTCAAAAGACGCGTCTCCGAGCGAGCTAGCGATCCATGGTGTTTCTGAAATTATTTCTGTTTTTGTTGTTGAAATTTGGACAAAAAATTCAACTTTTCGACTGAAAAAAAAAAATTTGTGAAATCGTAATTACTGCTACCAAACGGAACTCCAGCTCACGGAACGCGCACCAGAATACCGGTAAGGCAGGTGAGTATCTTTCTAAATGAAGACCAACGTAGATTTTGATGAAAAATAAAGACATACAAATTCAATTTTTCTTTCGCGAAGAAAAAATTGTTGAAAATTTTACAAGTGTCTGAACGAAAAAAAAATATTTTTGAAGTTCTTCATTGGCTAGGCGTACGCGCAGCCTGTCAAAAGACGCGTCTCCGAGCGAGCTAGCGATCCATGGTGTTTCTGAAATTATTTCTGTTTTTGTTGTTGAAATTTGGACAAAAAATTAACTTTTCGACTGAAAAAAAAAAATTGTGAAATCGTAATTACTGCTACCAAACGGAACTCCAGCTCACGGAACGCGCACCAGAATACCGGTAAGGCAGGTGAGTATCTTTCTAAATGAAGACCAACGTAGATTTTGATGAAAAATAAAGACATACAAATTCAATTTTTCTTTCGCGAAGAAAAATATGTTGAAAATTTTACAAGTGTCTGAACGAAAAAAATATATTTTTGAAGTTCTTCATTGGCTAGGCGTACGCGCAGCCTGTCAAAAGACGCGTCTCCGAGCGAGCTAGCGATCCATGGTGTTTCTGAAATTATTTCTGTTTTTGTTGTTGAAATTTTGACAAAAAATTAACTTTTCGACTGAAAAAAAATGAGTAAACCGTAATTAGTGCTACCAAACGGAACTCGAGCTCACGGAACGCGCACCAGAATACCGGTAAGGCAGGTGAGTATCTTTCTAAATGAAGACCAACGTAGATTTTGATGAAAAATAAAGACATACAAATTGAATTTGTCTTTCGCGAAGAAAAATATGTTGAAAATTTTACAAGTGTCTGAACGAAAAAAATATATTTTTGAAGTTCTTCATTGGCTAGGCGTACGCGCAGCCTGTCAAAAGACGCGTCTCCGAGCGAGCTAGCGATCCATGGTGTTTCTGAAATTATTACTGTTTTTGTTGTTGAAATTTGGACAAAAAATTAACTTTTCGACTGAAAAAAAAAAAATTGTGAAATCGTAATTACTGCTACCAAACGGAACTCCAGCTCACGGAACGCGCACCAGAATACCGGTAAGGCAGGTGAGTATCTTTCTAAATGAAGACCAACGTAGATTTTGATCAAAAATAAAGACATACAAATTCAATTTTCTTTCGCGAAGAAAAAATTGTTGAAAATTTTACAAGTGTCTGAACGAAAAAAATATGTTTTTGAAGTTCTACAATGGCTAGGCGTACGCGCAGCCTGTCAAAAGACGCGTGTCCGAGCGAGCTAGCGATCCATGGTGTTTCTGAAATTATTCCTGTTTTTGTTGTTGAAATTTGGACAAAAAACTAACTATTGTACTGGATCAA
Source organism: Dasypolia templi (assembly GCA_963555695.1). Classification (NCBI taxonomy): domain Eukaryota; kingdom Metazoa; phylum Arthropoda; class Insecta; order Lepidoptera; family Noctuidae; genus Dasypolia; species Dasypolia templi. Next base: position 166,055 of record OY743137.1, on the reverse strand, counting down.
AATATGAGTGAAATCGTAATTACTGCTACCAAATGGAACTCGAGCTCACGGAACGCGCACCAGAATACCGGTAAGGCAGGTGAGTATCTTTCTAAATGAAGACCAACGTAGATTTTGATGAAAAATAAAGACATACAAATTCAATTTTTCTTTCGCGAAGAAAAATATGTTGAAAATTTTACAAGTGTCTGAACGAAAAAAAAATATTTTTGAAGTTCTTCATTGGCTAGGCGTACGCGCAGCCTGTCAAAAGACGCGTCTCCGAGCGAGCTAGCGATCCATGGTGTTTCTGAAATTATTTCTGTTTTTGTTGTTGAAATTTGGACAAAAAATTCAACTTTTCGACTGAAAAAAAAAATTTTGTGAAATCGTAATTACTGCTACCAAACGGAACTCCAGCTCACGGAACGCGCACCAGAATACCGGTAAGGCAGGTGAGTATCTTTCTAAATGAAGACCAACGTAGATTTTGATGAAAAATAAAGACATACAAATTCAATTTTTCTTTCGCGAAGAAAAATATGTTGAAAATTTTACAAGTGTCTGAACGAAAAAAATATATTTTTGAAGTTCTTCATTGGCTAGGCGTACGCGCAGCCTGTCAAAAGACGCGTGTCCGAGCGAGCTAGCGATCCATGGTGTTTCTGAAATTATTCCTGTTTTTGTTGTTGAAATTTGGACAAAAAACTAACTATTGTACTGGATCAAAATATGAGTGAAATCGTAATTACTGCTACCAAACGGAACTCGAGCTCACGGAACGCGCACCAGAATACCGGTAAGGCAGGTGAGTATCTTTCTAAATGAAGACCAACGTAGATTTTGATGAAAAATAAAGACATACAAATTCAATTTTTCTTTCGCGAAGAAAAATATGTTGAAAATTTTACAAGTGTCTGAACGAAAAAAAAATATTTTTGAAGTTCTTCATTGGCTAGGCGTACGCGCAGCCTGTCAAAAGACGCGTCTCCGAGCGAGCTAGCGATCCATGGTGTTTCTGAAATTATTTCTGTTTTTGTTGTTGAAATTTGGACAAAAAATTCAACTTTTCGACTGAAAAAAAAAAATTTGTGAAATCGTAATTACTGCTACCAAACGGAACTCCAGCTCACGGAACGCGCACCAGAATACCGGTAAGGCAGGTGAGTATCTTTCTAAATGAAGACCAACGTAGATTTTGATGAAAAATAAAGACATACAAATTCAATTTTTCTTTCGCGAAGAAAAATATGTTGAAAATTTTACAAGTGTCTGAACGAAAAAAATATATTTTTGAAGTTCTTCATTGGCTAGGCGTACGCGCAGCCTGTCAAAAGACGCGTCTCCGAGCGAGCTAGCGATCCATGGTGTTTCTGAAATTATTTCTGTTTTTGTTGTTGAAATTTTGACAAAAAACTAACTTATCGACTGAAAAAAAATGAGTAAACCGTAATTAGTGCTACCAAACGGAACTCGAGCTCACGGAACGTGCACCAGAATACTGGTAAGGCAGGTGAGTATCTTTCTAAATGAAGACCAACTTAGATTTTGATGAAAAATAAAGACATACAAATTCAATCTGTCTTTCGCGAAGAAAAATATGTTGAAAATTTTACAAGTGTCTGAACCAAAATAATATTTTTTTGAAGTTCTTCATTGGCTAGGCGTACGCGCAGCCTATCAGAAGACGCGTCTCCGAGCGAGCTAGCGATCCATGGTGTTTCTGAAATTATTTCTGTTTTTGTTGTTGAAATTTTGACAAAAATCTAACTTATCGACTGAAAAAAAATGAGTAAACCGTAATTAGTGCTACCAAACGGAACTCGAGCTCACGGAACGCGCACCAGAATACCGGTAAGGGAGGTGAGTATCTTTCTAAATGAAGACCAACGTAGATTTTGATAAAAAATAAAGACATACAAATTCAATTTTCTTTCGCGAAGAAAAATATGTTGAAAATTTTACAAGTGTCTGAACCAAAAAAATATATTTTTGAAGTTCTTCATTGGCTAGGCGTACGCGCAGCCTATCAGAAGACGCGTCTCCGAGCGAGCTAGCGATCCATGGTGTTTCTGAAATTATTTCTGTTTTTGTTGTTGAAATTTGGACAAAAAACTAACTTTTCGACTGAAATAAAAAAATTAGTGAAATCGTAATTACTGCTACCAAACGGAACTCCAGCTCACGGAACGCGCACCAGAATACCGGTAAGGCAGGTGAGTATCTTTCTAAATGAAGACCAACGTAGATTTTGATCAAAAATAAAGACATACAAATTAAATTTTCTTTCGCGAAGAAAAAATTGTTGAAAATTTTACAAGTGTCTGAACGAAAAAAAAATATTTTTGAAGTTCTTCATTGGCTAGGCGTACGCGCAGCCTGTCAAAAGACGCGTCTCCGAGCGAGCTAGCGATCCATGGTGTTTCTGAAATTATTCCTGTTTTTGTTGTTGAAATTTGGACAAAAAATTAACTTTTCGACTGAAAAAAAAAAATTGTGAAATCGTAATTACTGCTACCAAACGGAACTCCAGCTCACGGAACGCGCACCAGAATACCGGTAAGGCAGGTGAGTATCTTTCTAAATGAAGACCAACGTAGATTTTGATGAAAAATAAAGACATACAAATTCAATTTTTCTTTCGCGAAGAAAAATATGTTGAAAATTTTACAAGTGTCTGAACGAAAAAAATATATTTTTGAAGTTCTTCATTGGCTAGGCGTACGCGCAGCCTGTCAAAAGACGCGTCTCCGAGCGAGCTAGCGATCCATGGTGTTTCTGAAATTATTTCTGTTTTTGTTGTTGAAATTTGGACAAAAAATTAACTTTTCGACTGAAAAAAAATGAGTAAACCGTAATTAGTGCTACCAAACGGAACTCGAGCTCACGGAACGCGCACCAGAATACCGGTAAGGCAGGTGAGTATCTTTCTAAATGAAGACCAACGTAGATTTTGATGAAAAATAAAGACATACAAATTGAATTTGTCTTTCGCGAAGAAAAATATGTTGAAAATTTTACAAGTGTCTGAACGAAAAAAATATATTTTTGAAGTTCTTCATTGGCTAGGCGTACGCGCAGCCTGTCAAAAGACGCGTCTCCGAGCGAGCTAGCGATCCATGGTGTTTCTGAAATTATTTCTGTTTTTGTTGTTGAAATTTGGACAAAAAACTAACTTTTCGACTGAAATAAAAAAATTAGTGAAATCGTAATTACTGCTACCAAACGGAACTCCAGCTCACGGAACGCGCACCAGAATACCGGTAAGGCAGGTGAGTATCTTTCTAAATGAAGACCAACGTAGATTTTGATCAAAAATAAAGACATACAAATTAAATTTTCTTTCGCGAAGAAAAAATTGTTGAAAATTTTACAAGTGTCTGAACGAAAAAAAAATATTTTTGAAGTTCTTCATTGGCTAGGCGTACGCGCAGCCTGTCAAAAGACGCGTCTCCGAGCGAGCTAGCGATCCATGGTGTTTCTGAAATTATTCCTGTTTTTGTTGTTGAAATTTGGACAAAAAATTAACTTTTCGACTGAAAAAAAAAAATTGTGAAATCGTAATTACTGCTACCAAACGGAACTCCAGCTCACGGAACGCGCACCAGAATACCGGTAAGGCAGGTGAGTATCTTTCTAAATGAAGACCAACGTAGATTTTGATGAAAAATAAAGACATACAAATTCAATTTTTCTTTCGCGAAGAAAAATATGTTGAAAATTTTACAAGTGTCTGAACGAAAAAAATATATTTTTGAAGTTCTTCATTGGCTAGGCGTACGCGCAGCCTGTCAAAAGACGCGTCTCCGAGCGAGCTAGCGATCCATGGTGTTTCTGAAATTATTTCTGTTTTTGTTGTTGAAATTTGGACAAAAAATTAACTTTTCGACTGAAAAAAAATGAGTAAACCGTAATTAGTGCTACCAAACGGAACTCGAGCTCACGGAACGCGCACCAGAATACCGGTAAGGCAGGTGAGTATCTTTCTAAATGAAGACCAACGTAGATTTTGATGAAAAATAAAGACATACAAATTGAATTTGTCTTTCGCGAAGAAAAATATGTTGAAAATTTTACAAGTGTCTGAACGAAAAAAATATATTTTTGAAGTTCTTCATTGGCTAGGCGTACGCGCAGCCTGTCAAAAGACGCGTCTCCGAGCGAGCTAGCGATCCATGGTGTTTCTGAAATTATTACTGTTTTTGTTGTTGAAATTTGGACAAAAAATTAACTTTTCGACTGAAAAAAAAAAAATTGTGAAATCGTAATTACTGCTACCAAACGGAACTCCAGCTCACGGAACGCGCACCAGAATACCGGTAAGGCAGGTGAGTATCTTTCTAAATGAAGACCAACGTAGATTTTGATCAAAAATAAAGACATACAAATTCAATTTTCTTTCGCGAAGAAAAAATTGTTGAAAATTTTACAAGTGTCTGAACGAAAAAAATTTGTTTTTGAAGTTCTACAATGGCTAGGCGTACGCGCAGCCTGTCAAAAGACGCGTGTCCGAGCGAGCTAGCGATCCATGGTGTTTCTGAAATTATTCCTGTTTTTGTTGTTGAAATTTGGACAAAAAACTAACTATTGTACTGGATCAAAATATGAGTGAAATCGTAATTACTGCTACCAAACGGAACTCCAGCTCACGGAACGCGCACCAGAATACCGGTAAGGCAGGTGAGTATCTTTCTAAATGAAGACCAACGTAGATTTTGATCAAAAATAAAGACATACAAATTCAATTTTCTTTCGCGAAGAAAAAATTGTTGAAAATTTTACAAGTGTCTGAACGAAAAAAATATGTTTTTGAAGTTCTACAATGGCTAGGCGTACGCGCAGCCTGTCAAAAGACGCGTGTCCGAGCGAGCTAGCGATCCATGGTGTTTCTGAAATTATTCCTGTTTTTGTTGTTGAAATTTGGACAAAAAACTAACTATTGTACTGGATCAAAATATGAGTGAAATCGTAATTACTGCTACCAAACGGAACTCGAGCTCACGGAACGCGCACCAGAATACCGGTAAGGCAGGTGAGTATCTTTCTAAATGAAGACCAACGTAGATTTTGATGAAAAATAAAGACATACAAATTCAATTTTTCTTTCGCGAAGAAAAATATGTTGAAAATTTTACAAGTGTCTGAACGAAAAAAAAATATTTTTGAAGTTCTTCATTGGCTAGGCGTACGCGCAGCCTGTCAAAAGACGCGTCTCCGAGCGAGCTAGCGATCCATGGTGTTTCTGAAATTATTTCTGTTTTTGTTGTTGAAATTTGGACAAAAAATTCAACTTTTCGACTGAAAAAAAAAAATTTGTGAAATCGTAATTACTGCTACCAAACGGAACTCCAGCTCACGGAACGCGCACCAGAATACCGGTAAGGCAGGTGAGTATCTTTCTAAATGAAGACCAACGTAGATTTTGATGAAAAATAAAGACATACAAATTCAATTTTTCTTTCGCGAAGAAAAATATGTTGAAAATTTTACAAGTGTCTGAACGAAAAAAATATATTTTTGAAGTTCTTCATTGGCTAGGCGTACGCGCAGCCTGTCAAAAGACGCGTGTCCGAGCGAGCTAGCGATCCATGGTGTTTCTGAAATTATTCCTGTTTTTGTTGTTGAAATTTGGACAAAAAACTAACTATTGTACTGGATCAAAATATGAGTGAAATCGTAATTACTGCTACCAAACGGAACTCGAGCTCACGGAACGCGCACCAGAATACCGGTAAGGCAGGTGAGTATCTTTCTAAATGAAGACCAACGTAGATTTTGATGAAAAATAAAGACATACAAATTCAATTTTTCTTTCGCGAAGAAAAATATGTTGAAAATTTTACAAGTGTCTGAACGAAAAAAAAATATTTTTGAAGTTCTTCATTGGCTAGGCGTACGCGCAGCCTGTCAAAAGACGCGTCTCCGAGCGAGCTAGCGATCCATGGTGTTTCTGAAATTATTTCTGTTTTTGTTGTTGAAATTTGGACAAAAAATTCAACTTTTCGACTGAAAAAAAATGAGTAAACCGTAATTAGTGCTACCAAACGGAACTCGAGCTCACGGAACGCGCACCAGAATACCGGTAAGGGAGGTGAGTATCTTTCTAAATGAAGACCAACGTAGATTTTGATAAAAAATAAAGACATACAAATTCAATTTTCTTTCGCGAAGAAAAATATGTTGAAAATTTTACAAGTGTCTGAACCAAAAAAATATATTTTTGAAGTTCTTCATTGGCTAGGCGTACGCGCAGCCTATCAGAAGACGCGTCTCCGAGCGAGCTAGCGATCCATGGTGTTTCTGAAATTATTTCTGTTTTTGTTGTTGAAATTTGGACAAAAAACTAACTTTTCGACTGAAATAAAAAAATTAGTGAAATCGTAATTACTGCTACCAAACGGAACTCCAGCTCACGGAACGCGCACCAGAATACCGGTAAGGCAGGTGAGTATCTTTCTAAATGAAGACCAACGTAGATTTTGATCAAAAATAAAGACATACAAATTAAATTTTCTTTCGCGAAGAAAAAATTGTTGAAAATTTTACAAGTGTCTGAACGAAAAAAAAATATTTTTGAAGTTCTTCATTGGCTAGGCGTACGCGCAGCCTGTCAAAAGACGCGTCTCCGAGCGAGCTAGCGATCCATGGTGTTTCTGAAATTATTTCTGTTTTTGTTGTTGAAATTTGGACAAAAAATTAACTTTTCGACTGAAAAAAAAAAATTGTGAAATCGTAATTACTGCTACCAAACGGAACTCCAGCTCACGGAACGCGCACCAGAATACCGGTAAGGCAGGTGAGTATCTTTCTAAATGAAGACCAACGTAGATTTTGATGAAAAATAAAGACATACAAATTCAATTTTTCTTTCGCGAAGAAAAATATGTTGAAAATTTTACAAGTGTCTGAACGAAAAAAATATATTTTTGAAGTTCTTCATTGGCTAGGCGTACGCGCAGCCTGTCAAAAGACGCGTCTCCGAGCGAGCTAGCGATCCATGGTGTTTCTGAAATTATTTCTGTTTTTGTTGTTGAAATTTGGACAAAAAATTAACTTTTCGACTGAAAAAAAATGAGTAAACCGTAATTAGTGCTACCAAACGGAACTCGAGCTCACGGAACGCGCACCAGAATACCGGTAAGGCAGGTGAGTATCTTTCTAAATGAAGACCAACGTAGATTTTGATGAAAAATAAAGACATACAAATTGAATTTGTCTTTCGCGAAGAAAAATATGTTGAAAATTTTACAAGTGTCTGAACGAAAAAAATATATTTTTGAAGTTCTTCATTGGCTAGGCGTACGCGCAGCCTGTCAAAAGACGCGTCTCCGAGCGAGCTAGCGATCCATGGTGTTTCTGAAATTATTACTGTTTTTGTTGTTGAAATTTGGACAAAAAATTAACTTTTCGACTGAAAAAAAAAAAATTGTGAAATCGTAATTACTGCTACCAAACGGAACTCCAGCTCACGGAACGCGCACCAGAATACCGGTAAGGCAGGTGAGTATCTTTCTAAATGAAGACCAACGTAGATTTTGATCAAAAATAAAGACATACAAATTCAATTTTCTTTCGCGAAGAAAAAATTGTTGAAAATTTTACAAGTGTCTGAACGAAAAAAATTTGTTTTTGAAGTTCTACAATGGCTAGGCGTACGCGCAGCCTGTCAAAAGACGCGTGTCCGAGCGAGCTAGCGATCCATGGTGTTTCTGAAATTATTCCTGTTTTTGTTGTTGAAATTTGGACAAAAAACTAACTATTGTACTGGATCAAAATATGAGTGAAATCGTAATTACTGCTACCAAACGGAACTCCAGCTCACGGAACGCGCACCAGAATACCGGTAAGGCAGGTGAGTATCTTTCTAAATGAAGACCAACGTAGATTTTGATCAAAAATAAAGACATACAAATTCAATTTTCTTTCGCGAAGAAAAAATTGTTGAAAATTTTACAAGTGTCTGAACGAAAAAAATATGTTTTTGAAGTTCTACAATGGCTAGGCGTACGCGCAGCCTGTCAAAAGACGCGTGTCCGAGCGAGCTAGCGATCCATGGTGTTTCTGAAATTATTCCTGTTTTTGTTGTTGAAATTTGGACAAAAAACTAACTATTGTACTGGATCAAAATATGAGTGAAATCGTAATTACTGCTACCAAACGGAACTCGAGCTCACGGAACGCGCACCAGAATACCGGTAAGGCAGGTGAGTATCTTTCTAAATGAAGACCAACGTAGATTTTGATGAAAAATAAAGACATACAAATTCAATTTTTCTTTCGCGAAGAAAAATATGTTGAAAATTTTACAAGTGTCTGAACGAAAAAAAAATATTTTTGAAGTTCTTCATTGGCTAGGCGTACGCGCAGCCTGTCAAAAGACGCGTCTCCGAGCGAGCTAGCGATCCATGGTGTTTCTGAAATTATTTCTGTTTTTGTTGTTGAAATTTGGACAAAAAATTCAACTTTTCGACTGAAAAAAAAAAATTTGTGAAATCGTAATTACTGCTACCAAACGGAACTCCAGCTCACGGAACGCGCACCAGAATACCGGTAAGGCAGGTGAGTATCTTTCTAAATGAAGACCAACGTAGATTTTGATGAAAAATAAAGACATACAAATTCAATTTTTCTTTCGCGAAGAAAAATATGTTGAAAATTTTACAAGTGTCTGAACGAAAAAAATATATTTTTGAAGTTCTTCATTGGCTAGGCGTACGCGCAGCCTGTCAAAAGACGCGTGTCCGAGCGAGCTAGCGATCCATGGTGTTTCTGAAATTATTCCTGTTTTTGTTGTTGAAATTTGGACAAAAAACTAACTATTGTACTGGATCAAAATATGAGTGAAATCGTAATTACTGCTACCAAACGGAACTCGAGCTCACGGAACGCGCACCAGAATACCGGTAAGGCAGGTGAGTATCTTTCTAAATGAAGACCAACGTAGATTTTGATGAAAAATAAAGACATACAAATTCAATTTTTCTTTCGCGAAGAAAAATATGTTGAAAATTTTACAAGTGTCTGAACGAAAAAAAAATATTTTTGAAGTTCTTCATTGGCTAGGCGTACGCGCAGCCTGTCAAAAGACGCGTCTCCGAGCGAGCTAGCGATCCATGGTGTTTCTGAAATTATTTCTGTTTTTGTTGTTGAAATTTGGACAAAAAATTCAACTTTTCGACTGAAAAAAAAAAATTTGTGAAATCGTAATTACTGCTACCAAACGGAACTCCAGCTCACGGAACGCGCACCAGAATACCGGTAAGGCAGGTGAGTATCTTTCTAAATGAAGACCAACGTAGATTTTGATGAAAAATAAAGACATACAAATTCAATTTTTCTTTCGCGAAGAAAAAATTGTTGAAAATTTTACAAGTGTCTGAACGAAAAAAAAATATTTTTGAAGTTCTTCATTGGCTAGGCGTACGCGCAGCCTGTCAAAAGACGCGTCTCCGAGCGAGCTAGCGATCCATGGTGTTTCTGAAATTATTTCTGTTTTTGTTGTTGAAATTTGGACAAAAAATTAACTTTTCGACTGAAAAAAAAAAATTGTGAAATCGTAATTACTGCTACCAAACGGAACTCCAGCTCACGGAACGCGCACCAGAATACCGGTAAGGCAGGTGAGTATCTTTCTAAATGAAGACCAACGTAGATTTTGATGAAAAATAAAGACATACAAATTCAATTTTTCTTTCGCGAAGAAAAATATGTTGAAAATTTTACAAGTGTCTGAACGAAAAAAATATATTTTTGAAGTTCTTCATTGGCTAGGCGTACGCGCAGCCTGTCAAAAGACGCGTCTCCGAGCGAGCTAGCGATCCATGGTGTTTCTGAAATTATTTCTGTTTTTGTTGTTGAAATTTGGACAAAAAATTAACTTTTCGACTGAAAAAAAATGAGTAAACCGTAATTAGTGCTACCAAACGGAACTCGAGCTCACGGAACGCGCACCAGAATACCGGTAAGGCAGGTGAGTATCTTTCTAAATGAAGACCAACGTAGATTTTGATGAAAAATAAAGACATACAAATTGAATTTGTCTTTCGCGAAGAAAAATATGTTGAAAATTTTACAAGTGTCTGAACGAAAAAAATATATTTTTGAAGTTCTTCATTGGCTAGGCGTACGCGCAGCCTGTCAAAAGACGCGTCTCCGAGCGAGCTAGCGATCCATGGTGTTTCTGAAATTATTACTGTTTTTGTTGTTGAAATTTGGACAAAAAATTAACTTTTCGACTGAAAAAAAAAAAATTGTGAAATCGTAATTACTGCTACCAAACGGAACTCCAGCTCACGGAACGCGCACCAGAATACCGGTAAGGCAGGTGAGTATCTTTCTAAATGAAGACCAACGTAGATTTTGATCAAAAATAAAGACATACAAATTCAATTTTCTTTCGCGAAGAAAAAATTGTTGAAAATTTTACAAGTGTCTGAACGAAAAAAATTTGTTTTTGAAGTTCTACAATGGCTAGGCGTACGCGCAGCCTGTCAAAAGACGCGTGTCCGAGCGAGCTAGCGATCCATGGTGTTTCTGAAATTATTCCTGTTTTTGTTGTTGAAATTTGGACAAAAAACTAACTATTGTACTGGATCAAAATATGAGTGAAATCGTAATTACTGCTACCAAACGGAACTCCAGCTCACGGAACGCGCACCAGAATACCGGTAAGGCAGGTGAGTATCTTTCTAAATGAAGACCAACGTAGATTTTGATCAAAAATAAAGACATACAAATTCAATTTTCTTTCGCGAAGAAAAAATTGTTGAAAATTTTACAAGTGTCTGAACGAAAAAAATATGTTTTTGAAGTTCTACAATGGCTAGGCGTACGCGCAGCCTGTCAAAAGACGCGTGTCCGAGCGAGCTAGCGATCCATGGTGTTTCTGAAATTATTCCTGTTTTTGTTGTTGAAATTTGGACAAAAAACTAACTATTGTACTGGATCAAAATATGAGTGAAATCGTAATTACTGCTACCAAATGGAACTCGAGCTCACGGAACGCGCACCAGAATACCGGTAAGGCAGGTGAGTATCTTTCTAAATGAAGACCAACGTAGATTTTGATGAAAAATAAAGACATACAAATTCAATTTTTCTTTCGCGAAGAAAAATATGTTGAAAATTTTACAAGTGTCTGAACGAAAAAAATATATTTTTGAAGTTCTTCATTGGCTAGGCGTACGCGCAGCCTGTCAAAAGACGCGTCTCCGAGCGAGCTAGCGATCCATGGTGTTTCTGAAATTATTTCTGTTTTTGTTGTTGAAATTTGGACAAAAAATTCAACTTTTCGACTGAAAAAAAAAAATTTGTGAAATCGTAATTACTGCTACCAAACGGAACTCCAGCTCACGGAACGCGCACCAGAATACCGGTAAGGCAGGTGAGTATCTTTCTAAATGAAGACCAACGTAGATTTTGATGAAAAATAAAGACATACAAATTCAATTTTTCTTTCGCGAAGAAAAATATGTTGAAAATTTTACAAGTGTCTGAACGAAAAAAATATATTTTTGAAGTTCTTCATTGGCTAGGCGTACGCGCAGCCTGTCAAAAGACGCGTGTCCGAGCGAGCTAGCGATCCATGGTGTTTCTGAAATTATTCCTGTTTTTGTTGTTGAAATTTGGACAAAAAACTAACTATTGTACTGGATCAAAATATGAGTGAAATCGTAATTACTGCTACCAAACGGAACTCGAGCTCACGGAACGCGCACCAGAATACCGGTAAGGCAGGTGAGTATCTTTCTAAATGAAGACCAACGTAGATTTTGATGAAAAATAAAGACATACAAATTCAATTTTTCTTTCGCGAAGAAAAATATGTTGAAAATTTTACAAGTGTCTGAACGAAAAAAAAATATTTTTGAAGTTCTTCATTGGCTAGGCGTACGCGCAGCCTGTCAAAAGACGCGTCTCCGAGCGAGCTAGCGATCCATGGTGTTTCTGAAATTATTTCTGTTTTTGTTGTTGAAATTTGGACAAAAAATTCAACTTTTCGACTGAAAAAAAAAAATTTGTGAAATCGTAATTACTGCTACCAAACGGAACTCCAGCTCACGGAACGCGCACCAGAATACCGGTAAGGCAGGTGAGTATCTTTCTAAATGAAGACCAACGTAGATTTTGATGAAAAATAAAGACATACAAATTCAATTTTTCTTTCGCGAAGAAAAATATGTTGAAAATTTTACAAGTGTCTGAACGAAAAAAATATATTTTTGAAGTTCTTCATTGGCTAGGCGTACGCGCAGCCTGTCAAAAGACGCGTCTCCGAGCGAGCTAGCGATCCATGGTGTTTCTGAAATTATTTCTGTTTTTGTTGTTGAAATTTTGACAAAAAACTAACTTATCGACTGAAAAAAAATGAGTAAACCGTAATTAGTGCTACCAAACGGAACTCGAGCTCACGGAACGTGCACCAGAATACTGGTAAGGCAGGTGAGTATCTTTCTAAATGAAGACCAACTTAGATTTTGATGAAAAATAAAGACATACAAATTCAATCTGTCTTTCGCGAAGAAAAATATGTTGAAAATTTTACAAGTGTCTGAACGAAAAAAATATATTTTTGAAGTTCTTCATTGGCTAGGCGTACGCGCAGCCTGTCAAAAGACGCGTCTCCGAGCGAGCTAGCGATCCATGGTGTTTCTGAAATTATTTCTGTTTTTGTTGTTGAAATTTGGACAAAAAATTCAACTTTTCGACTGAAAAAAAAAAATTTGTGAAATCGTAATTACTGCTACCAAACGGAACTCCAGCTCACGGAACGCGCACCAGAATACCGGTAAGGCAGGTGAGTATCTTTCTAAATGAAGACCAACGTAGATTTTGATGAAAAATAAAGACATACAAATTCAATTTTTCTTTCGCGAAGAAAAATATGTTGAAAATTTTACAAGTGTCTGAACGAAAAAAATATATTTTTGAAGTTCTTCATTGGCTAGGCGTACGCGCAGCCTGTCAAAAGACGCGTGTCCGAGCGAGCTAGCGATCCATGGTGTTTCTGAAATTATTCCTGTTTTTGTTGTTGAAATTTGGACAAAAAACTAACTATTGTACTGGATCAAAATATGAGTGAAATCGTAATTACTGCTACCAAACGGAACTCGAGCTCACGGAACGCGCACCAGAATACCGGTAAGGCAGGTGAGTATCTTTCTAAATGAAGACCAACGTAGATTTTGATGAAAAATAAAGACATACAAATTCAATTTTTCTTTCGCGAAGAAAAATATGTTGAAAATTTTACAAGTGTCTGAACGAAAAAAAAATATTTTTGAAGTTCTTCATTGGCTAGGCGTACGCGCAGCCTGTCAAAAGACGCGTCTCCGAGCGAGCTAGCGATCCATGGTGTTTCTGAAATTATTTCTGTTTTTGTTGTTGAAATTTGGACAAAAAATTCAACTTTTCGACTGAAAAAAAAAAATTTGTGAAATCGTAATTACTGCTACCAAACGGAACTCCAGCTCACGGAACGCGCACCAGAATACCGGTAAGGCAGGTGAGTATCTTTCTAAATGAAGACCAACGTAGATTTTGATGAAAAATAAAGACATACAAATTCAATTTTTCTTTCGCGAAGAAAAATATGTTGAAAATTTTACAAGTGTCTGAACGAAAAAAATATATTTTTGAAGTTCTTCATTGGCTAGGCGTACGCGCAGCCTGTCAAAAGACGCGTCTCCGAGCGAGCTAGCGATCCATGGTGTTTCTGAAATTATTTCTGTTTTTGTTGTTGAAATTTTGACAAAAAACTAACTTATCGACTGAAAAAAAATGAGTAAACCGTAATTAGTGCTACCAAACGGAACTCGAGCTCACGGAACGTGCACCAGAATACTGGTAAGGCAGGTGAGTATCTTTCTAAATGAAGACCAACTTAGATTTTGATGAAAAATAAAGACATACAAATTCAATCTGTCTTTCGCGAAGAAAAATATGTTGAAAATTTTACAAGTGTCTGAACGAAAAAAATATTTTTTTGAAGTTCTTCATTGGCTAGGCGTACGCGCAGCCTGTCAAAAGACGCGTCTCCGAGCGACCTAGCGATCCATGGTGTTTCTGAAATTATTTCTGTTTTTGTTGTTGAAATTTTGACAAAAAACTAACTTATCGACTGAAAAAAAATGAGTAAACCGTAATTAGTGCTACCAAACGGAACTCGAGCTCACGGAACGCGCACCAGAATACTGGTAAGGCAGGTGAGTATCTATCTTAATGAAGACCAACTTAGATTTTGATGAAAAATAAAGACATACAAATTCAATTTGTCTTTCGCGAAGAAAAATATGTTGAAAATTTTACAAGTGTCTGAACGAAAAAAATATATTTTTGAAGTTCTTCATTGGCTAGGCGTACGCGCAGCCTGTCAAAAGACGCGTCTCCGAGCGAGCTAGCGATTCATGGTGTTTCTGAAATTATTTCTGTTTTTGTTGTTGAAATTTGGACAAAAAACTAACTTTTCGACTGAAAAAAAAAATTTGTGAAATCGTAATTACTGCTACCAAACGGAACTCGAGCTCACGGAACGCGCACCAGAATACTGGTAAGGCAGATGAGTATCTTTCTAAATGAAGACCAACGTAGATTTTGATGAAAAATAAAGACATACAAATTCAATTTTTCTTTCGCGAAGAAAAATATGTTGAAAATTTTACAAGTGTCTGAACGAAAAAAATATTTTTTTGAAGTTCTTCATTGGCTAGGCGTACGCGCAGCCTGTCAAAAGACGCGTCTCCGAGCGAGCTAGCGATCCATGGTGTTTCTGAAATTATTTCTGTTTTTGTTGTTGAAATTTTGACAAAAAACTAACTTATCGACTGAAAAAAAATGAGTAAACCGTAAATAGTGCTACCAAACGGAACTCGAGCTCACGGAACGCGCACCAGAATACTGGTAAGGCAGGTGAGTATCTTTCTAAATGAAGACCAACTTAGATTTTGATGAAAAATAAAGACATACAAATTCAATTTGTCTTTCGCGAAGAAAAATATGTTGAAAATTTTACAAGTGTCTGAACGAAAAAAATATATTTTTGAAGTTCTTCATTGGCTAGGCGTACGCGCAGCCTGTCAAAAGACGCGTCTCCGAGCGAGCTAGCGATCCATGGTGTTTCTGTAATTATTCCTGTTTTTGTTGTTGAAATTTGGACAAAAAACTAACTATTGTACTGGATCAAAATATGAGTGAAATCGTAATTACTGCTACCAAACGGAACTCGAGCTCACGGAACGCGCACCAGAATACCGGTAAGGCAGGTGAGTATCTTTCTAAATGAAGACCAACGTAGATTTTGATAAAAAATAAAGACATACAAATTCAATTTTCTTTCGCGAAGAAAAATATGTTGAAAATTTTACAAGTGTCTGAACGAAAAAAAATATGTTTTTGAAGTTCTACAATGGCTAGGCGTACGCGCAGCCTATCAAAAGACGCGTCTCCGAGCGAGCTAGCGATCCATGGTGTTTCTGAAATTATTCCTGTTTTTGTTGTTGAAATTTGGACAAAAAACTAACTTTTCGACTGAAAAAAAAAAAATAGTGAAATCGTAATTACTGCTACCAAACGGAACTCGAGCTCACGGAACGCGCACCAGAATACTGGTAAGGCAGATGAGTATCTTTCTAAATGAAGACCAACGTAGATTTTGATGAAAAATAAAGACATACAAATTCAATTTGTCTTTCGCGAAGAAAAATATGTTGAAAATTTTACAAGTGTCTGAACCAAAATAATATTTTTTTGAAGTTCTTCATTGGCTAGGCGTACGCGCAGCCTATCAGAAGACGCGTCTCCGAGCGAGCTAGCGATCCATGGTGTTTCTGAAATTATTTCTGTTTTTGTTGTTGAAATTTTGACAAAAATCTAACTTATCGACTGAAAAAAAATGAGTAAACCGTAATTAGTGCTACCAAACGGAACTCGTGCTCACGGAACGCGCACCAGAATACCGGTAAGGCAGGTGAGTATCTTTCTAAATGAAGACCAACGTAGATTTTGATAAAAAATAAAGACATACAAATTCAATTTTCTTTCGCGAAGAAAAATATGTTGAAAATTTTACAAGTGTCTGAACCAAAAAAATATATTTTTGAAGTTCTTCATTGGCTAGGCGTACGCGCAGCCTATCAGAAGACGCGTCTCCGAGCGAGCTAGCGATCCATGGTGTTTCTGAAATTATTTCTGTTTTTGTTGTTGAAATTTGGACAAAAAACTAACTTTTCGACTGAAATAAAAAAATTAGTGAAATCGTAATTACTGCTACCAAACGGAACTCCAGCTCACGGAACGCGCACCAGAATACCGGTAAGGCAGGTGAGTATCTTTCTAAATGAAGACCAACGTAGATTTTGATCAAAAATAAAGACATACAAATTAAATTTTCTTTCGCGAAGAAAAAATTGTTGAAAATTTTACAAGTGTCTGAACGAAAAAAAAATATTTTTGAAGTTCTTCATTGGCTAGGCGTATGCGCAGCCTGTCAAAAGACGCGTCTCCGAGCGAGCTAGCGATTCATGGTGTTTCTGAAATTATTTCTGTTTTTGTTGTTGAAATTTGGACAAAAAACTAACTTTTCGACTGAAAAAAAAAATTTGTGAAATCGTAATTACTGCTACCAAACGGAACTCGAGCTCACGGAACGCGCACCAGAATACTGGTAAGGCAGATGAGTATCTTTCTAAATGAAGACCAACGTAGATTTTGATGAAAAATAAAGACATACAAATTCAATTTTTCTTTCGCGAAGAAAAATATGTTGAAAATTTTACAAGTGTCTGAACGAAAAAAATATTTTTTTGAAGTTCTTCATTGGCTAGGCGTACGCGCAGCCTGTCAAAAGACGCGTCTCCGAGCGAGCTAGCGATCCATGGTGTTTCTGAAATTATTTCTGTTTTTGTTGTTGAAATTTTGACAAAAAACTAACTTATCGACTGAAAAAAAATGAGTAAACCGTAAATAGTGCTACCAAACGGAACTCGAGCTCACGGAACGCGCACCAGAATACTGGTAAGGCAGGTGAGTATCTTTCTAAATGAAGACCAACTTAGATTTTGATGAAAAATAAAGACATACAAATTCAATTTGTCTTTCGCGAAGAAAAATATGTTGAAAATTTTACAAGTGTCTGAACGAAAAAAATATATTTTTGAAGTTCTTCATTGGCTAGGCGTACGCGCAGCCTGTCAAAAGACGCGTCTCCGAGCGAGCTAGCGATCCATGGTGTTTCTGTAATTATTCCTGTTTTTGTTGTTGAAATTTGGACAAAAAACTAACTATTGTACTGGATCAAAATATGAGTGAAATCGTAATTACTGCTACCAAACGGAACTCGAGCTCACGGAACGCGCACCAGAATACCGGTAAGGCAGGTGAGTATCTTTCTAAATGAAGACCAACGTAGATTTTGATAAAAAATAAAGACATACAAATTCAATTTTCTTTCGCGAAGAAAAATATGTTGAAAATTTTACAAGTGTCTGAACGAAAAAAAATATGTTTTTGAAGTTCTACAATGGCTAGGCGTACGCGCAGCCTATCAAAAGACGCGTCTCCGAGCGAGCTAGCGATCCATGGTGTTTCTGAAATTATTCCTGTTTTTGTTGTTGAAATTTGGACAAAAAACTAACTTTTCGACTGAAAAAAAAAAAATAGTGAAATCGTAATTACTGCTACCAAACGGAACTCGAGCTCACGGAACGCGCACCAGAATACTGGTAAGGCAGATGAGTATCTTTCTAAATGAAGACCAACGTAGATTTTGATGAAAAATAAAGACATACAAATTCAATTTGTCTTTCGCGAAGAAAAATATGTTGAAAATTTTACAAGTGTCTGAACCAAAATAATATTTTTTTGAAGTTCTTCATTGGCTAGGCGTACGCGCAGCCTATCAGAAGACGCGTCTCCGAGCGAGCTAGCGATCCATGGTGTTTCTGAAATTATTTCTGTTTTTGTTGTTGAAATTTTGACAAAAATCTAACTTATCGACTGAAAAAAAATGAGTAAACCGTAATTAGTGCTACCAAACGGAACTCGTGCTCACGGAACGCGCACCAGAATACCGGTAAGGCAGGTGAGTATCTTTCTAAATGAAGACCAACGTAGATTTTGATAAAAAATAAAGACATACAAATTCAATTTTCTTTCGCGAAGAAAAATATGTTGAAAATTTTACAAGTGTCTGAACCAAAAAAATATATTTTTGAAGTTCTTCATTGGCTAGGCGTACGCGCAGCCTATCAGAAGACGCGTCTCCGAGCGAGCTAGCGATCCATGGTGTTTCTGAAATTATTTCTGTTTTTGTTGTTGAAATTTGGACAAAAAACTAACTTTTCGACTGAAATAAAAAAATTAGTGAAATCGTAATTACTGCTACCAAACGGAACTCCAGCTCACGGAACGCGCACCAGAATACCGGTAAGGCAGGTGAGTATCTTTCTAAATGAAGACCAACGTAGATTTTGATCAAAAATAAAGACATACAAATTAAATTTTCTTTCGCGAAGAAAAAATTGTTGAAAATTTTACAAGTGTCTGAACGAAAAAAAAATATTTTTGAAGTTCTTCATTGGCTAGGCGTACGCGCAGCCTGTCAAAAGACGCGTCTCCGAGCGAGCTAGCGATCCATGGTGTTTCTGAAATTATTTCTGTTTTTGTTGTTGAAATTTGGACAAAAAATTAACTTTTCGACTGAAAAAAAAAAATTGTGAAATCGTAATTACTGCTACCAAACGGAACTCCAGCTCACGGAACGCGCACCAGAATACCGGTAAGGCAGGTGAGTATCTTTCTAAATGAAGACCAACGTAGATTTTGATGAAAAATAAAGACATACAAATTCAATTTTTCTTTCGCGAAGAAAAATATGTTGAAAATTTTACAAGTGTCTGAACGAAAAAAATATATTTTTGAAGTTCTTCATTGGCTAGGCGTACGCGCAGCCTGTCAAAAGACGCGTCTCCGAGCGAGCTAGCGATCCATGGTGTTTCTGAAATTATTTCTGTTTTTGTTGTTGAAATTTTGACAAAAAACTAACTTATCGACTGAAAAAAAATGAGTAAACCGTAATTAGTGCTACCAAACGGAACTCGTGCTCACGGAACGCGCACCAGAATACCGGTAAGGCAGGTGAGTATCTTTCTAAATGAAGACCAACGTAGATTTTGATAAAAAATAAAGACATACAAATTCAATTTTCTTTCGCGAAGAAAAATATGTTGAAAATTTTACAAGTGTCTGAACCAAAAAAATATATTTTTGAAGTTCTTCATTGGCTAGGCGTACGCGCAGCCTATCAGAAGACGCGTCTCCGAGCGAGCTAGCGATCCATGGTGTTTCTGAAATTATTTCTGTTTTTGTTGTTGAAATTTGGACAAAAAACTAACTTTTCGACTGAAATAAAAAAATTAGTGAAATCGTAATTACTGCTACCAAACGGAACTCCAGCTCACGGAACGCGCACCAGAATACCGGTAAGGCAGGTGAGTATCTTTCTAAATGAAGACCAACGTAGATTTTGATCAAAAATAAAGACATACAAATTAAATTTTCTTTCGCGAAGAAAAAATTGTTGAAAATTTTACAAGTGTCTGAACGAAAAAAAAATATTTTTGAAGTTCTTCATTGGCTAGGCGTACGCGCAGCCTGTCAAAAGACGCGTCTCCGAGCGAGCTAGCGATCCATGGTGTTTCTGAAATTATTTCTGTTTTTGTTGTTGAAATTTGGACAAAAAATTAACTTTTCGACTGAAAAAAAAAAATTGTGAAATCGTAATTACTGCTACCAAACGGAACTCCAGCTCACGGAACGCGCACCAGAATACCGGTAAGGCAGGTGAGTATCTTTCTAAATGAAGACCAACGTAGATTTTGATGAAAAATAAAGACATACAAATTCAATTTTTCTTTCGCGAAGAAAAATATGTTGAAAATTTTACAAGTGTCTGAACGAAAAAAATATATTTTTGAAGTTCTTCATTGGCTAGGCGTACGCGCAGCCTGTCAAAAGACGCGTCTCCGAGCGAGCTAGCGATCCATGGTGTTTCTGAAATTATTTCTGTTTTTGTTGTTGAAATTTTGACAAAAAACTAACTTATCGACTGAAAAAAAATGAGTAAACCGTAATTAGTGCTACCAAACGGAACTCGAGCTCACGGAACGCGCACCAGAATACTGGTAAGGCAGGTGAGTATCTTTCTAAATGAAGACCAACTTAGATTTTGATGATAAATAAAGACATACAAATTCAATTTGTCTTTCGCGAAGAAAAATATGTTGAAAATTTTACAAGTGTCTGAACGAAAAAAATATTTTTTTGAAGTTCTTCATTGGCTAGGCGTACGCGCAGCCTGTCAAAAGACGCGTCTCCGAGCGAGCTAGCGATCCATGGTGTTTCTGAAATTATTTCTGTTTTTGTTGTTGAAATTTTGACAAAAAACTAACTTATCGACTGAAAAAAAATGAGTAAACCGTAAATAGTGCTACCAAACGGAACTCGAGCTCACGGAACGCGCACCAGAATACTGGTAAGGCAGGTGAGTATCTTTCTAAATGAAGACCAACGTAGATTTTGATGAAAAATAAAGACATACAAATTCAATTTTTCTTTCGCGAAGAAAAATATGTTGAAAATTTTACAAGTGTCTGAACGAAAAAAATATATTTTTGAAGTTCTTCATTGGCTAGGCGTACGCGCAGCCTGTCAAAAGACGCGTCTCCGAGCGAGCTAGCGATCCATGGTGTTTCTGAAATTATTTCTGTTTTTGTTGTTGAAATTTGGACAAAAAATTAACTTTTCGACTGAAAAAAAATGAGTAAACCGTAATTAGTGCTACCAAACGGAACTCGAGCTCACGGAACGCGCACCAGAATACCGGTAAGGCAGGTGAGTATCTTTCTAAATGAAGACCAACGTAGATTTTGATGAAAAATAAAGACATACAAATTGAATTTGTCTTTCGCGAAGAAAAATATGTTGAAAATTTTACAAGTGTCTGAACGAAAAAAATATATTTTTGAAGTTCTTCATTGGCTAGGCGTACGCGCAGCCTGTCAAAAGACGCGTCTCCGAGCGAGCTAGCGATCCATGGTGTTTCTGAAATTATTACTGTTTTTGTTGTTGAAATTTGGACAAAAAATTAACTTTTCGACTGAAAAAAAAAAAATTGTGAAATCGTAATTACTGCTACCAAACGGAACTCCAGCTCACGGAACGCGCACCAGAATACCGGTAAGGCAGGTGAGTATCTTTCTAAATGAAGACCAACGTAGATTTTGATCAAAAATAAAGACATACAAATTCAATTTTCTTTCGCGAAGAAAAAATTGTTGAAAATTTTACAAGTGTCTGAACGAAAAAAATTTGTTTTTGAAGTTCTACAATGGCTAGGCGTACGCGCAGCCTGTCAAAAGACGCGTGTCCGAGCGAGCTAGCGATCCATGGTGTTTCTGAAATTATTCCTGTTTTTGTTGTTGAAATTTGGACAAAAAACTAACTATTGTACTGGATCAAAATATGAGTGAAATCGTAATTACTGCTACCAAACGGAACTCCAGCTCACGGAACGCGCACCAGAATACCGGTAAGGCAGGTGAGTATCTTTCTAAATGAAGACCAACGTAGATTTTGATCAAAAATAAAGACATACAAATTCAATTTTCTTTCGCGAAGAAAAAATTGTTGAAAATTTTACAAGTGTCTGAACGAAAAAAATATGTTTTTGAAGTTCTACAATGGCTAGGCGTACGCGCAGCCTGTCAAAAGACGCGTGTCCGAGCGAGCTAGCGATCCATGGTGTTTCTGAAATTATTCCTGTTTTTGTTGTTGAAATTTGGACAAAAAACTAACTATTGTACTGGATCAAAATATGAGTGAAATCGTAATTACTGCTACCAAATGGAACTCGAGCTCACGGAACGCGCACCAGAATACCGGTAAGGCAGGTGAGTATCTTTCTAAATGAAGACCAACGTAGATTTTGATGAAAAATAAAGACATACAAATTCAATTTTTCTTTCGCGAAGAAAAATATGTTGAAAATTTTACAAGTGTCTGAACGAAAAAAAAATATTTTTGAAGTTCTTCATTGGCTAGGCGTACGCGCAGCCTGTCAAAAGACGCGTCTCCGAGCGAGCTAGCGATCCATGGTGTTTCTGAAATTATTTCTGTTTTTGTTGTTGAAATTTGGACAAAAAATTCAACTTTTCGACTGAAAAAAAAAAATTTGTGAAATCGTAATTACTGCTACCAAACGGAACTCCAGCTCACGGAACGCGCACCAGAATACCGGTAAGGCAGGTGAGTATCTTTCTAAATGAAGACCAACGTAGATTTTGATGAAAAATAAAGACATACAAATTCAATTTTTCTTTCGCGAAGAAAAATATGTTGAAAATTTTACAAGTGTCTGAACGAAAAAAATATATTTTTGAAGTTCTTCATTGGCTAGGCGTACGCGCAGCCTGTCAAAAGACGCGTGTCCGAGCGAGCTAGCGATCCATGGTGTTTCTGAAATTATTCCTGTTTTTGTTGTTGAAATTTGGACAAAAAACTAACTATTGTACTGGATCAAAATATGAGTGAAATCGTAATTACTGCTACCAAACGGAACTCGAGCTCACGGAACGCGCACCAGAATACCGGTAAGGCAGGTGAGTATCTTTCTAAATGAAGACCAACGTAGATTTTGATGAAAAATAAAGACATACAAATTCAATTTTTCTTTCGCGAAGAAAAATATGTTGAAAATTTTACAAGTGTCTGAACGAAAAAAAAATATTTTTGAAGTTCTTCATTGGCTAGGCGTACGCGCAGCCTGTCAAAAGACGCGTCTCCGAGCGAGCTAGCGATCCATGGTGTTTCTGAAATTATTTCTGTTTTTGTTGTTGAAATTTGGACAAAAAATTCAACTTTTCGACTGAAAAAAAAAAATTTGTGAAATCGTAATTACTGCTACCAAACGGAACTCCAGCTCACGGAACGCGCACCAGAATACCGGTAAGGCAGGTGAGTATCTTTCTAAATGAAGACCAACGTAGATTTTGATCAAAAATAAAGACATACAAATTAAATTTTCTTTCGCGAAGAAAAAATTGTTGAAAATTTTACAAGTGTCTGAACGAAAAAAATATATTTTTGAAGTTCTTCATTGGCTAGGCGTACGCGCAGCCTGTCAAAAGACGCGTCTCCGAGCGAGCTAGCGATCCATGGTGTTTCTGAAATTATTTCTGTTTTTGTTGTTGAAATTTTGACAAAAAACTAACTTATCGACTGAAAAAAAATGAGTAAACCGTAATTAGTGCTACCAAACGGAACTCGAGCTCACGGAACGCGCACCAGAATACTGGTAAGGCAGGTGAGTATCTTTCTAAATGAAGACCAACTTAGATTTTGATGATAAATAAAGACATACAAATTCAATTTGTCTTTCGCGAAGAAAAATATGTTGAAAATTTTACAAGTGTCTGAACGAAAAAAATATTTTTTTGAAGTTCTTCATTGGCTAGGCGTACGCGCAGCCTGTCAAAAGACGCGTCTCCGAGCGAGCTAGCGATCCATGGTGTTTCTGAAATTATTTCTGTTTTTGTTGTTGAAATTTTGACAAAAAACTAACTTATCGACTGAAAAAAAATGAGTAAACCGTAAATAGTGCTACCAAACGGAACTCGAGCTCACGGAACGCGCACCAGAATACTGGTAAGGCAGGTGAGTATCTTTCTAAATGAAGACCAACGTAGATTTTGATGAAAAATAAAGACATACAAATTCAATTTTTCTTTCGCGAAGAAAAATATGTTGAAAATTTTACAAGTGTCTGAACGAAAAAAATATATTTTTGAAGTTCTTCATTGGCTAGGCGTACGCGCAGCCTGTCAAAAGACGCGTCTCCGAGCGAGCTAGCGATCCATGGTGTTTCTGAAATTATTTCTGTTTTTGTTGTTGAAATTTGGACAAAAAATTAACTTTTCGACTGAAAAAAAATGAGTAAACCGTAATTAGTGCTACCAAACGGAACTCGAGCTCACGGAACGCGCACCAGAATACCGGTAAGGCAGGTGAGTATCTTTCTAAATGAAGACCAACGTAGATTTTGATGAAAAATAAAGACATACAAATTGAATTTGTCTTTCGCGAAGAAAAATATGTTGAAAATTTTACAAGTGTCTGAACGAAAAAAATATATTTTTGAAGTTCTTCATTGGCTAGGCGTACGCGCAGCCTGTCAAAAGACGCGTCTCCGAGCGAGCTAGCGATCCATGGTGTTTCTGAAATTATTACTGTTTTTGTTGTTGAAATTTGGACAAAAAATTAACTTTTCGACTGAAAAAAAAAAAATTGTGAAATCGTAATTACTGCTACCAAACGGAACTCCAGCTCACGGAACGCGCACCAGAATACCGGTAAGGCAGGTGAGTATCTTTCTAAATGAAGACCAACGTAGATTTTGATCAAAAATAAAGACATACAAATTCAATTTTCTTTCGCGAAGAAAAAATTGTTGAAAATTTTACAAGTGTCTGAACGAAAAAAATTTGTTTTTGAAGTTCTACAATGGCTAGGCGTACGCGCAGCCTGTCAAAAGACGCGTGTCCGAGCGAGCTAGCGATCCATGGTGTTTCTGAAATTATTCCTGTTTTTGTTGTTGAAATTTGGACAAAAAACTAACTATTGTACTGGATCAAAATATGAGTGAAATCGTAATTACTGCTACCAAACGGAACTCCAGCTCACGGAACGCGCACCAGAATACCGGTAAGGCAGGTGAGTATCTTTCTAAATGAAGACCAACGTAGATTTTGATCAAAAATAAAGACATACAAATTCAATTTTCTTTCGCGAAGAAAAAATTGTTGAAAATTTTACAAGTGTCTGAACGAAAAAAATATGTTTTTGAAGTTCTACAATGGCTAGGCGTACGCGCAGCCTGTCAAAAGACGCGTGTCCGAGCGAGCTAGCGATCCATGGTGTTTCTGAAATTATTCCTGTTTTTGTTGTTGAAATTTGGACAAAAAACTAACTATTGTACTGGATCAAAATATGAGTGAAATCGTAATTACTGCTACCAAATGGAACTCGAGCTCACGGAACGCGCACCAGAATACCGGTAAGGCAGGTGAGTATCTTTCTAAATGAAGACCAACGTAGATTTTGATGAAAAATAAAGACATACAAATTCAATTTTTCTTTCGCGAAGAAAAATATGTTGAAAATTTTACAAGTGTCTGAACGAAAAAAAAATATTTTTGAAGTTCTTCATTGGCTAGGCGTACGCGCAGCCTGTCAAAAGACGCGTCTCCGAGCGAGCTAGCGATCCATGGTGTTTCTGAAATTATTTCTGTTTTTGTTGTTGAAATTTGGACAAAAAATTCAACTTTTCGACTGAAAAAAAAAAATTTGTGAAATCGTAATTACTGCTACCAAACGGAACTCCAGCTCACGGAACGCGCACCAGAATACCGGTAAGGCAGGTGAGTATCTTTCTAAATGAAGACCAACGTAGATTTTGATGAAAAATAAAGACATACAAATTCAATTTTTCTTTCGCGAAGAAAAATATGTTGAAAATTTTACAAGTGTCTGAACGAAAAAAATATATTTTTGAAGTTCTTCATTGGCTAGGCGTACGCGCAGCCTGTCAAAAGACGCGTGTCCGAGCGAGCTAGCGATCCATGGTGTTTCTGAAATTATTCCTGTTTTTGTTGTTGAAATTTGGACAAAAAACTAACTATTGTACTGGATCAAAATATGAGTGAAATCGTAATTACTGCTACCAAACGGAACTCGAGCTCACGGAACGCGCACCAGAATACCGGTAAGGCAGGTGAGTATCTTTCTAAATGAAGACCAACGTAGATTTTGATGAAAAATAAAGACATACAAATTCAATTTTTCTTTCGCGAAGAAAAATATGTTGAAAATTTTACAAGTGTCTGAACGAAAAAAAAATATTTTTGAAGTTCTTCATTGGCTAGGCGTACGCGCAGCCTGTCAAAAGACGCGTCTCCGAGCGAGCTAGCGATCCATGGTGTTTCTGAAATTATTTCTGTTTTTGTTGTTGAAATTTGGACAAAAAATTCAACTTTTCGACTGAAAAAAAAAAATTTGTGAAATCGTAATTACTGCTACCAAACGGAACTCCAGCTCACGGAACGCGCACCAGAATACCGGTAAGGCAGGTGAGTATCTTTCTAAATGAAGACCAACGTAGATTTTGATGAAAAATAAAGACATACAAATTCAATTTTTCTTTCGCGAAGAAAAATATGTTGAAAATTTTACAAGTGTCTGAACGAAAAAAATATATTTTTGAAGTTCTTCATTGGCTAGGCGTACGCGCAGCCTGTCAAAAGACGCGTCTCCGAGCGAGCTAGCGATCCATGGTGTTTCTGAAATTATTTCTGTTTTTGTTGTTGAAATTTTGACAAAAAACTAACTTATCGACTGAAAAAAAATGAGTAAACCGTAATTAGTGCTACCAAACGGAACTCGAGCTCACGGAACGTGCACCAGAATACTGGTAAGGCAGGTGAGTATCTTTCTAAATGAAGACCAACTTAGATTTTGATGAAAAATAAAGACATACAAATTCAATCTGTCTTTCGCGAAGAAAAATATGTTGAAAATTTTACAAGTGTCTGAACGAAAAAAATATTTTTTTGAAGTTCTTCATTGGCTAGGCGTACGCGCAGCCTGTCAAAAGACGCGTCTCCGAGCGACCTAGCGATCCATGGTGTTTCTGAAATTATTTCTGTTTTTGTTGTTGAAATTTTGACAAAAAACTAACTTATCGACTGAAAAAAAATGAGTAAACCGTAATTAGTGCTACCAAACGGAACTCGAGCTCACGGAACGCGCACCAGAATACTGGTAAGGCAGGTGAGTATCTATCTTAATGAAGACCAACTTAGATTTTGATGAAAAATAAAGACATACAAATTCAATTTGTCTTTCGCGAAGAAAAATATGTTGAAAATTTTACAAGTGTCTGAACGAAAAAAATATATTTTTGAAGTTCTTCATTGGCTAGGCGTACGCGCAGCCTGTCAAAAGACGCGTCTCCGAGCGAGCTAGCGATTCATGGTGTTTCTGAAATTATTTCTGTTTTTGTTGTTGAAATTTGGACAAAAAACTAACTTTTCGACTGAAAAAAAAAATTTGTGAAATCGTAATTACTGCTACCAAACGGAACTCGAGCTCACGGAACGCGCACCAGAATACTGGTAAGGCAGATGAGTATCTTTCTAAATGAAGACCAACGTAGATTTTGATGAAAAATAAAGACATACAAATTCAATTTTTCTTTCGCGAAGAAAAATATGTTGAAAATTTTACAAGTGTCTGAACGAAAAAAATATTTTTTTGAAGTTCTTCATTGGCTAGGCGTACGCGCAGCCTGTCAAAAGACGCGTCTCCGAGCGAGCTAGCGATCCATGGTGTTTCTGAAATTATTTCTGTTTTTGTTGTTGAAATTTTGACAAAAAACTAACTTATCGACTGAAAAAAAATGAGTAAACCGTAAATAGTGCTACCAAACGGAACTCGAGCTCACGGAACGCGCACCAGAATACTGGTAAGGCAGGTGAGTATCTTTCTAAATGAAGACCAACTTAGATTTTGATGAAAAATAAAGACATACAAATTCAATTTGTCTTTCGCGAAGAAAAATATGTTGAAAATTTTACAAGTGTCTGAACGAAAAAAATATATTTTTGAAGTTCTTCATTGGCTAGGCGTACGCGCAGCCTGTCAAAAGACGCGTCTCCGAGCGAGCTAGCGATCCATAGTGTTTCTGTAATTATTCCTGTTTTTGTTGTTGAAATTTGGACAAAAAACTAACTATTGTACTGGATCAAAATATGAGTGAAATCGTAATTACTGCTACCAAACGGAACTCGAGCTCACGGAACGCGCACCAGAATACCGGTAAGGCAGGTGAGTATCTTTCTAAATGAAGACCAACGTAGATTTTGATAAAAAATAAAGACATACAAATTCAATTTTCTTTCGCGAAGAAAAATATGTTGAAAATTTTACAAGTGTCTGAACGAAAAAAAATATGTTTTTGAAGTTCTACAATGGCTAGGCGTACGCGCAGCCTATCAAAAGACGCGTCTCCGAGCGAGCTAGCGATCCATGGTGTTTCTGAAATTATTCCTGTTTTTGTTGTTGAAATTTGGACAAAAAACTAACTTTTCGACTGAAAAAAAAAAAATAGTGAAATCGTAATTACTGCTACCAAACGGAACTCGAGCTCACGGAACGCGCACCAGAATACTGGTAAGGCAGATGAGTATCTTTCTAAATGAAGACCAACGTAGATTTTGATGAAAAATAAAGACATACAAATTCAATTTGTCTTTCGCGAAGAAAAATATGTTGAAAATTTTACAAGTGTCTGAACCAAAATAATATTTTTTTGAAGTTCTTCATTGGCTAGGCGTACGCGCAGCCTATCAGAAGACGCGTCTCCGAGCGAGCTAGCGATCCATGGTGTTTCTGAAATTATTTCTGTTTTTGTTGTTGAAATTTTGACAAAAATCTAACTTATCGACTGAAAAAAAATGAGTAAACCGTAATTAGTGCTACCAAACGGAACTCGTGCTCACGGAACGCGCACCAGAATACCGGTAAGGCAGGTGAGTATCTTTCTAAATGAAGACCAACGTAGATTTTGATAAAAAATAAAGACATACAAATTCAATTTTCTTTCGCGAAGAAAAATATGTTGAAAATTTTACAAGTGTCTGAACCAAAAAAATATATTTTTGAAGTTCTTCATTGGCTAGGCGTACGCGCAGCCTATCAGAAGACGCGTCTCCGAGCGAGCTAGCGATCCATGGTGTTTCTGAAATTATTTCTGTTTTTGTTGTTGAAATTTGGACAAAAAACTAACTTTTCTACTGAAATAAAAAAATTAGTGAAATCGTAATTACTGCTACCAAACGGAACTCCAGCTCACGGAACGCGCACCAGAATACCGGTAAGGCAGGTGAGTATCTTTCTAAATGAAGACCAACGTAGATTTTGATCAAAAATAAAGACATACAAATTAAATTTTCTTTCGCGAAGAAAAAATTGTTGAAAATTTTACAAGTGTCTGAACGAAAAAAAAATATTTTTGAAGTTCTTCATTGGCTAGGCGTACGCGCAGCCTGTCAAAAGACGCGTCTCCGAGCGAGCTAGCGATCCATGGTGTTTCTGAAATTATTTCTGTTTTTGTTGTTGAAATTTGGACAAAAAATTAACTTTTCGACTGAAAAAAAAAAATTGTGACATCGTAATTACTGCTACCAAACGGAACTCCAGCTCACGGAACGCGCACCAGAATACCGGTAAGGCAGGTGAGTATCTTTCTAAATGAAGACCAACGTAGATTTTGATGAAAAATAAAGACATACAAATTCAATTTTTCTTTCGCGAAGAAAAATATGTTGAAAATTTTACAAGTGTCTGAACGAAAAAAATATATTTTTGAAGTTCTTCATTGGCTAGGCGTACGCGCAGCCTGTCAAAAGACGCGTCTCCGAGCGAGCTAGCGATCCATGGTGTTTCTGAAATTATTTCTGTTTTTGTTGTTGAAATTTTGACAAAAAACTAACTTATCGACTGAAAAAAAATGAGTAAACCGTAATTAGTGCTACCAAACGGAACTCGAGCTCACGGAACGCGCACCAGAATACTGGTAAGGCAGGTGAGTATCTTTCTAAATGAAGACCAACTTAGATTTTGATGATAAATAAAGACATACAAATTCAATTTGTCTTTCGCGAAGAAAAATATGTTGAAAATTTTACAAGTGTCTGAACGAAAAAAATATTTTTTTGAAGTTCTTCATTGGCTAGGCGTACGCGCAGCCTGTCAAAAGACGCGTCTCCGAGCGAGCTAGCGATCCATGGTGTTTCTGAAATTATTTCTGTTTTTGTTGTTGAAATTTTGACAAAAAACTAACTTATCGACTGAAAAAAAATGAGTAAACCGTAAATAGTGCTACCAAACGGAACTCGAGCTCACGGAACGCGCACCAGAATACTGGTAAGGCAGGTGAGTATCTTTCTAAATGAAGACCAACTTAGATTTTGATGAAAAATAAAGACATACAAATTCAATTTGTCTTTCGCGAAGAAAAATATGTTGAAAATTTTACAAGTGTCCGAACGAAAAAAATATATTTTTGAAGTTCTTCATTGGCTAGGCGTACGCGCAGCCTGTCAAAAGACGCGTCTCCGAGCGAGCTAGCGATCCATGGTGTTTCTGAAATTATTCCTGTTTTTGTTGTTGAAATTTGGACAAAAAACTAACTATTGTACTGGATCAAAATATGAGTGAAATCGTAATTACTGCTACCAAACGGAACTCGAGCTCACGGAACGCGCACCAGAATACCGGTAAGGCAGGTGAGTATCTTTCTAAATGAAGACCAACGTAGATTTTGATAAAAAATAAAGACATACAAATTCAATTTTCTTTCGCGAAGAAAAATATGTTGAAAATTTTACAAGTGTCTGAACGAAAAAAAATATGTTTTTGAAGTTCTACAATGGCTAGGCGTACGCGCAGCCTGTCAAAAGACGCGTCTCCGAGCGAGCTAGCGATCCATGGTGTTTCTGAAATTATTCCTGTTTTTGTTGTTGAAATTTGGACAAAAAACTAACTATTGTACTGGATCAAAATATGAGTGAAATCGTAATTACTGCTACCAAACGGAACTCGAGCTCACGGAACGCGCACCAGAATACTGGTAAGGCAGATGAGTATCTTTCTAAATGAAGACCAACGTAGATTTTGATGAAAAATAAAGACATACAAATTCAATTTGTCTTTCGCGAAGAAAAATATGTTGAAAATTTTACAAGTGTCTGAACCAAAATAATATTTTTTTGAAGTTCTTCATTGGCTAGGCGTACGCGCAGCCTATCAGAAGACGCGTCTCCGAGCGAGCTAGCGATCCATGGTGTTTCTGAAATTATTTCTGTTTTTGTTGTTGAAATTTTGACAAAAATCTAACTTATCGACTGAAAAAAAATGAGTAAACCGTAATTAGTGCTACCAAACGGAACTCGTGCTCACGGAACGCGCACCAGAATACCGGTAAGGCAGGTGAGTATCTTTCTAATTGAAGACCAACGTAGATTTTGATAAAAAATAAAGACATACAAATTCAATTTTCTTTCGCGAAGAAAAATATGTTGAAAATTTTACAAGTGTCTGAACCAAAAAAATATATTTTTGAAGTTCTTCATTGGCTAGGCGTACGCGCAGCCTATCAGAAGACGCGTCTCCAAGCGAGCTAGCGATCCATGGTGTTTCTGAAATTATTTCTGTTTTTGTTGTTGAAATTTTGACAAAAATCTAACTTATCGACTGAAAAAAAATGAGTAAACCGTAATTAGTGCTACCAAACGGAACTCGAGCTCACGGAACGCGCACCAGAATACTGGTAAGGCAGGTGAGTATCTTTCTAAATGAAGACCAACTTAGATTTTGATGATAAATAAAGACATACAAATTCAATTTGTCTTTCGCGAAGAAAAATATGTTGAAAATTTTACAAGTGTCTGAACGAAAAAAAAATTTTTTTGAAGTTCTTCATTGGCTAGGCGTACGCGCAGCCTGTCAAAAGACGCGTCTCCGAGCGAGCTAGCGATCCATGGTGTTTCTGAAATTATTTCTATTTTTGTTGTTGAAATTTTGACAAAAAACTAACTTATCGACTGAAAAAAAATGAGTAAACCGTAAATAGTGCTACCAAACGGAACTCGAGCTCACGGAACGCGCACCAGAATACTGGTAAGGCAGGTGAGTATCTTTCTAAATGAAGACCAACTTAGATTTTGATGAAAAATAAAGACATACAAATTCAATTTGTCTTTCGCGAAGAAAAATATGTTGAAAATTTTACAAGTGTCTGAACGAAATAAAAATATTTTTGAAGTTCTTCATTGGCTAGGCGTACGCGCAGCCTGTCAAAAGACGCGTCTCCGAGCGAGCTAGCGATCCATGGTGTTTCTGAAATTATTCCTGTTTTTGTTGTTGAAATTTGGACAAAAAACTAACTATTGTACTGGATCAAAATATGAGTGAAATCGTAATTACTGCTACCAAACGGAACTCGAGCTCACGGAACGCGCACCAGAATACCGGTAAGGCAGGTGAGTATCTTTCTAAATGAAGACCAACGTAGATTTTGATAAAAAATAAAGACATACAAATTCAATTTTCTTTCGCGAAGAAAAATATGTTGAAAATTTTACAAGTGTCTGAACGAAAAAAAATATGTTTTTGAAGTTCTACAATGGCTAGGCGTACGCGCAGCCTATCAAAAGACGCGTCTCCGAGCGAGCTAGCGATCCATGGTGTTTCTGAAATTATTCCTGTTTTTGTTGTTGAAATTTGGACAAAAAACTAACTTTTCGACTGAAAAAAAAAAAATAGTGAAATCGTAATTACTGCTACCAAACGGAACTCGAGCTCACGGAACGCGCACCAGAATACTGGTAAGGCAGATGAGTATCTTTCTAAATGAAGACCAACGTAGATTTTGATGAAAAATAAAGACATACAAATTCAATTTGTCTTTCGCGAAGAAAAATATGTTGAAAATTTTACAAGTGTCTGAACCAAAATAATATTTTTTTGAAGTTCTTCATTGGCTAGGCGTACGCGCAGCCTATCAGAAGACGCGTCTCCGAGCGAGCTAGCGATCCATGGTGTTTCTGAAATTATTTCTGTTTTTGTTGTTGAAATTTTGACAAAAATCTAACTTAGCGACTGAAAAAAAATGAGTAAACCGTAATTAGTGCTACCAAACGGAACTCGTGCTCACGGAACGCGCACCAGAATACCGGTAAGGCAGGTGAGTATCTTTCTAAATGAAGACCAACGTAGATTTTGATAAAAAATAAAGACATACAAATTCAATTTTCTTTCGCGAAGAAAAATATGTTGAAAATTTTACAAGTGTCTGAACCAAAAAAATATATTTTTGAAGTTCTTCATTGGCTAGGCGTACGCGTAGCCTATCAGAAGACGCGTCTCCGAGCGAGCTAGCGATCCATGGTGTTTCTGAAATTATTTCTGTTTTTGTTGTTGAAATTTGGACAAAAAACTAACTTTTCGACTGAAATAAAAAAATTAGTGAAATCGTAATTACTGCTACCAAACGGAACTCCAGCTCACGGAACGCGCACCAGAATACCGGTAAGGCAGGTGAGTATCTTTCTAAATGAAGACCAACGTAGATTTTGATCAAAAATAAAGACATACAAATTAAATTTTCTTTCGCGAAGAAAAAATTGTTGAAAATTTTACAAGTGTCTGAACGAAAAAAAAATATTTTTGAAGTTCTTCATTGGCTAGGCGTACGCGCAGCCTGTCAAAAGACGCGTCTCCGAGCGAGCTAGCGATCCATGGTGATTCTGAAATTATTTCTGTTTTTGTTGTTGAAATTTTGACAAAAAACTAACTTATCGACTGAAAAAAAATGAGTAAACCGTAATTAGTGCTACCAAACGGAACTCGAGCTCACGGAACGCGCACCAGAATACTGGTAAGGCAGGTGAGTATCTTTCTAAATGAAGACCAACTTAGATTTTGATGAAAAATAAAGACATACAAATTCAATTTGTCTTTCGCGAAGAAAAATATGTTGAAAATTTTACAAGTGTCTGAACGAAAAAAATATATTTTTGAAGTTCTTCATTGGCTAGGCGTACGCGCAGCCTGTCAAAAGACGCGTCTCCGAGCGAGCTAGCGATCCATGGTGTTTCTGAAATTATTTCTGTTTTTGTTGTTGAAATTTTGACAAAAAACTAACTTATCGACTGAAAAAAAATGAGTAAACCGTAAATAGTGCTACCAAACGGAACTCGAGCTCACGGAACGCGCACCAGAATACTGGTAAGGCAGGTGAGTATCTTTCTAAATGAAGACCAACTTAGATTTTGATGAAAAATAAAGACATACAAATTCAATTTGTCTTTCGCGAAGAAAAATATGTTGAAAATTTTACAAGTGTCTGAACGAAAAAAAAATATTTTTGAAGTTCTTCATTGGCTAGGCGTACGCGCAGCCTGTCAAAAGACGCGTCTCCGAGCGAGCTAGCGATCCATGGTGTTTCTGAAATTATTCCTGTTTTTGTTGTTGAAATTTGGACAAAAAACTAACTATTGTACTGGATCAAAATATGAGTGAAATCGTAATTACTGCTACCAAACGGAACTCGAGCTCACGGAACGCGCACCAGAATACCGGTAAGGCAGGTGAGTATCTTTCTAAATGAAGACCAACGTAGATTTTGATAAAAAATAAAGACATACAAATTCAATTTTCTTTCGCGAAGAAAAATATGTTGAAAATTTTACAAGTGTCTGAACGAAAAAAAATATGTTTTTGAAGTTCTACAATGGCTAGGCGTACGTGCAGCCTATCAAAAGACGCGTCTCCGAGCGAGCTAGCGATCCATGGTGTTTCTGAAATTATTCCTGTTTTTGTTGTTGAAATTTGGACAAAAAACTAACTTTTCGACTGAAAAAAAAAAAATAGTGAAATCGTAATTACTGCTACCAAACGGAACTCGAGCTCACGGAACGCGCACCAGAATACTGGTAAGGCAGATGAGTATCTTTCTAAATGAAGACCAACGTAGATTTTGATGAAAAATAAAGACATACAAATTCAATTTGTCTTTCGCGAAGAAAAATATGTTGAAAATTTTACAAGTGTCTGAACCAAAATAATATTTTTTTGAAGTTCTTCATTGGCTAGGCGTACGCGCAGCCTATCAGAAGACGCGTCTCCGAGCGAGCTAGCGATCCATGGTGTTTCTGAAATTATTTCTGTTTTTGTTGTTGAAATTTTGACAAAAATCTAACTTAGCGACTGAAAAAAAATGAGTAAACCGTAATTAGTGCTACCAAACGGAACTCGTGCTCACGGAACGCGCACCAGAATACCGGTAAGGCAGGTGAGTATCTTTCTAAATGAAGACCAACGTAGATTTTGATAAAAAATAAAGACATACAAATTCAATTTTCTTTCGCGAAGAAAAATATGTTGAAAATTTTACAAGTGTCTGAACCAAAAAAATATATTTTTGAAGTTCTTCATTGGCTAGGCGTACGCGCAGCCTATCAGAAGACGCGTCTCCGAGCGAGCTAGCGATCCATGGTGTTTCTGAAATTATTTCTGTTTTTGTTGTTGAAATTTGGACAAAAAACTAACTTTTCGACTGAAATAAAAAAATTAGTGAAATCGTAATTACTGCTACCAAACGGAACTCCAGCTCACGGAACGCGCACCAGAATACCGGTAAGGCAGGTGAGTATCTTTCTAAATGAAGACCAACGTAGATTTTGATCAAAAATAAAGACATACAAATTCAATTTGTCTTTCGCGAAGAAAAATATGTTGAAAATTTTACAAGTGTCTGAACCAAAATAATATTTTTTTGAAGTTCTTCATTGGCTAGGCGTACGCGCAGCCTATCAGAAGACGCGTCTCCGAGCGAGCTAGCGATCCATGGTGTTTCTGAAATTATTTCTGTTTTTGTTGTTGAAATTTTGACAAAAATCTAACTTAGCGACTGAAAAAAAATGAGTAAACCGTAATTAGTGCTACCAAACGGAACTCTTGCTCACGGAACGCGCACCAGAATACCGGTAAGGCAGGTGAGTATCTTTCTAAATGAAGACCAACGTAGATTTTGATAAAAAATAAAGACATACAAATTCAATTTTCTTTCGCGAAGAAAAATATGTTGAAAATTTTACAAGTGTCTGAACCAAAAAAATATATTTTTGAAGTTCTTCATTGGCTAGGCGTACGCGCAGCCTATCAGAAGACGCGTCTCCGAGCGAGCTAGCGATCCATGGTGTTTCTGAAATTATTTCTGTTTTTGTTGTTGAAATTTGGACAAAAAACTAACTTTTCGACTGAAATAAAAAAATTAGTGAAATCGTAATTACTGCTACCAAACGGAACTCCAGCTCACGGAACGCGCACCAGAATACCGGTAAGGCAGGTGAGTATCTTTCTAAATGAAGACCAACGTAGATTTTGATCTAAAATAAAGACATACAAATTAAATTTTCTTTCGCGAAGAAAAAATTGTTGAAAATTTTACAAGTGTCTGAACGAAAAAAAAATATTTTTGAAGTTCTTCATTGGCTAGGCGTACGCGCAGCCTGTCAAAAGACGCGTCTCCGAGCGAGCTAGCGATCCATGGTGTTTCTGAAATTATTTCTGTTTTTGTTGTTGAAATTTTGACAAAAAACTAACTTATCGACTGAAAAAAAATGAGTAAACCGTAATTAGTGCTACCAAACGGAACTCGAGCTCACGGAACGCGCACCAGAATACTGGTAAGGCAGGTGAGTATCTTTCTAAATGAAGACCAACTTAGATTTTGATGAAAAATAAAGACATACAAATTCAATTTGTCTTTCGCGAAGAAAAATATGTTGAAAATTTTACAAGTGTCTGAACGAAAAAAATATATTTTTGAAGTTCTTCATTGGCTAGGCGTACGCGCAGCCTGTCAAAAGACGCGTCTCCGAGCGAGCTAGCGATCCATGGTGTTTCTGAAATTATTTCTGTTTTTGTTGTTGAAATTTTGACAAAAAACTAACTTATCGACTGAAAAAAAAAAATTAGTGAAATCGTAATTACTGCTACCAAACGGAACTCCAGCTCACGGAACGCGCACCAGAATACCGGTAAGGCAGGTGAGTATCTTTCTAAATGAAGACCAACGTAGATTTTGATCAAAAATAAAGACATACAAATTCAATTTGTCTTTCGCGAAGAAAAATATGTTGAAAATTTTACAAGTGTCTGAACCAAAATAATATTTTTTTGAAGTTCTTCATTGGCTAGGCGTACGCGCAGCCTATCAGAAGACGCGTCTCCGAGCGAGCTAGCGATCCATGGTGTTTCTGAAATTATTTCTGTTTTTGTTGTTGAAATTTTGACAAAAATCTAACTTAGCGACTG
This sequence comes from Dasypolia templi, assembly GCA_963555695.1. Classification (NCBI taxonomy): domain Eukaryota; kingdom Metazoa; phylum Arthropoda; class Insecta; order Lepidoptera; family Noctuidae; genus Dasypolia; species Dasypolia templi. The sequence goes on along the minus strand of OY743137.1, from coordinate 129,086 downwards.
AAAAAAAATGAGTAAACCGTAATTAGTGCTACCAAACGGAACTCGTGCTCACGGAACGCGCACCAGAATACCGGTAAGGCAGGTGAGTATCTTTCTAAATGAAGACCAACGTAGATTTTGATAAAAAATAAAGACATACAAATTCAATTTTCTTTCGCGAAGAAAAATATGTTGAAAATTTTACAAGTGTCTGAACCAAAAAAATATATTTTTGAAGTTCTTCATTGGCTAGGCGTACGCGCAGCCTATCAGAAGACGCGTCTCCGAGCGAGCTAGCGATCCATGGTGTTTCTGAAATTATTTCTGTTTTTGTTGTTGAAATTTGGACAAAAAACTAACTTTTCGACTGAAATAAAAAAATTCGTGAAATCGTAATTACTGCTACCAAACGGAACTCCAGCTCACGGAACGCGCACCAGAATACCGGTAAGGCAGGTGAGTATCTTTCTAAATGAAGACCAACGTAGATTTTGATCAAAAATAAAGACATACAAATTAAATTTTCTTTCGCGAAGAAAAAATTGTTGAAAATTTTACAAGTGTCTGAACGAAAAAAAAATATTTTTGAAGTTCTTCATTGGCTAGGCGTACGCGCAGCCTGTCAAAAGACGCGTCTCCGAGCGAGCTAGCGATCCATGGTGTTTCTGAAATTATTTCTGTTTTTGTTGTTGAAATTTTGACAAAAAACTAACTTATCGACTGAAAAAAAATGAGTAAACCGTAATTAGTGCTACCAAACGGAACTCGAGCTCACGGAACGCGCACCAGAATACTGGTAAGGCAGGTGAGTATCTTTCTAAATGAAGACCAACTTAGATTTTGATGAAAAATAAAGACATACAAATTCAATTTGTCTTTCGCGAAGAAAAATATGTTGAAAATTTTACAAGTGTCTGAACGAAAAAAATATATTTTTGAAGTTCTTCATTGGCTAGGCGTACGCGCAGCCTGTCAAAAGACGCGTCTCCGAGCGAGCTAGCGATCCATGGTGTTTCTGAAATTATTTCTGTTTTTGTTGTTGAAATTTTGACAAAAAACTAACTTATCGACTGAAAAAAAATGAGTAAACCGTAAATAGTGCTACCAAACGGAACTCGAGCTCACGGAACGCGCACCAGAATACTGGTAAGGCAGGTGAGTATCTTTCTAAATGAAGACCAACTTAGATTTTGATGAAAAATAAAGACATACAAATTCAATTTGTCTTTCGCGAAGAAAAATATGTTGAAAATTTTACAAGTGTCTGAACGAAAAAAATATATTTTTGAAGTTCTTCATTGGCTAGGCGTACGCGCAGCCTGTCAAAAGACGCGTCTCCGAGCGAGCTAGCGATCCATGGTGTTTCTGAAATTATTCCTGTTTTTGTTGTTGAAATTTGGACAAAAAACTAACTATTGTACTGGATCAAAATATGAGTGAAATCGTAATTACTGCTACCAAACGGAACTCGAGCTCACGGAACGCGCACCAGAATACCGGTAAGGCAGGTGAGTATCTTTCTAAATGAAGACCAACGTAGATTTTGATAAAAAATAAAGACATACAAATTCAATTTTCTTTCGCGAAGAAAAATATGTTGAAAATTTTACAAGTGTCTGAACGAAAAAAAATATGTTTTTGAAGTTCTACAATGGCTAGGCGTACGCGCAGCCTGTCAAAAGACGCGTCTCCGAGCGAGCTAGCGATCCATGGTGTTTCTGAAATTATTCCTGTTTTTGTTGTTGAAATTTGGACAAAAAACTAACTGTTGTACTGGATCAAAATATGAGTGAAATCGTAATTACTGCTACCAAACGGAACTCGAGCTCACGGAACGCGCACCAGAATACTGGTAAGGCAGATGAGTATCTTTCTAAATGAAGACCAACGTAGATTTTGATGAAAAATAAAGACATACAAATTCAATTTGTCTTTCGCGAAGAAAAATATGTTGAAAATTTTACAAGTGTCTGAACCAAAATAATATTTTTTTGAAGTTCTTCATTGGCTAGGCGTACGCGCAGCCTATCAGAAGACGCGTCTCCGAGCGAGCTAGCGATCCATGGTGTTTCTGAAATTATTTCTGTTTTTGTTGTTGAAATTTTGACAAAAATCTAACTTATCGACTGAAAAAAAATGAGTAAACCGTAATTAGTGCTACCAAACGGAACTCGTGCTCACGGAACGCGCACCAGAATACCGGTAAGGCAGGTGAGTATCTTTCTAAATGAAGACCAACGTAGATTTTGATAAAAAATAAAGACATACAAATTCTATTTTCTTTCGCGAAGAAAAATATGTTGAAAATTTTACAAGTGTCTGAACCAAAAAAATATATTTTTGAAGTTCTTCATTGGCTAGGCGTACGCGCAGCCTATCAGAAGACGCGTCTCCAAGCGAGCTAGCGATCCATGGTGTTTCTGAAATTATTTCTGTTTTTGTTGTTGAAATTTTGACAAAAATCTAACTTATCGACTGAAAAAAAATGAGTAAACCGTAATTAGTGCTACCAAACGGAACTCGAGCTCACGGAACGCGCACCAGAATACTGGTAAGGCAGGTGAGTATCTTTCTAAATGAAGACCAACTTAGATTTTGATGATAAATAAAGACATACAAATTCAATTTGTCTTTCGCGAAGAAAAATATGTTGAAAATTTTACAAGTGTCTGAACGAAAAAAAAATTTTTTTGAAGTTCTTCATTGGCTAGGCGTACGCGCAGCCTGTCAAAAGACGCGTCTCCGAGCGAGCTAGCGATCCATGGTGTTTCTGAAATTATTTCTATTTTTGTTGTTGAAATTTTGACAAAAAACTAACTTATCGACTGAAAAAAAATGAGTAAACCGTAAATAGTGCTACCAAACGGAACTCGAGCTCACGGAACGCGCACCAGAATACTGGTAAGGCAGGTGAGTATCTTTCTAAATGAAGACCAACTTAGATTTTGATGAAAAATAAAGACATACAAATTCAATTTGTCTTTCGCGAAGAAAAATATGTTGAAAATTTTACAAGTGTCTGAACGAAAAAAAAATATTTTTGAAGTTCTTCATTGGCTAGGCGTACGCGCAGCCTGTCAAAAGACGCGTCTCCGAGCGAGCTAGCGATCCATGGTGTTTCTGAAATTATTCCTGTTTTTGTTGTTGAAATTTGGACAAAAAACTAACTATTGTACTGGATCAAAATATGAGTGAAATCGTAATTACTGCTACCAAACGGAACTCGAGCTCACGGAACGCGCACCAGAATACCGGTAAGGCAGGTGAGTATCTTTCTAAATGAAGACCAACGTAGATTTTGATAAAAAATAAAGACATACAAATTCAATTTTCTTTCGCGAAGAAAAATATGTTGAAAATTTTACAAGTGTCTGAACGAAAAAAAATATGTTTTTGAAGTTCTACAATGGCTAGGCGTACGCGCAGCCTATCAAAAGACGCGTCTCCGAGCGAGCTAGCGATCCATGGTGTTTCTGAAATTATTCCTGTTTTTGTTGTTGAAATTTGGACAAAAAACTAACTTTTCGACTGAAAAAAAAAAAATAGTGAAATCGTAATTACTGCTACCAAACGGAACTCGAGCTCACGGAACGCGCACCAGAATACTGGTAAGGCAGATGAGTATCTTTCTAAATGAAGACCAACGTAGATTTTGATGAAAAATAAAGACATACAAATTCAATTTGTCTTTCGCGAAGAAAAATATGTTGAAAATTTTACAAGTGTCTGAACCAAAATAATATTTTTTTGAAGTTCTTCATTGGCTAGGCGTACGCGCAGCCTATCAGAAGACGCGTCTCCGAGCGAGCTAGCGATCCATGGTGTTTCTGAAATTATTTCTGTTTTTGTTGTTGAAATTTTGACAAAAATCTAACTTAGCGACTGAAAAAAAATGAGTAAACCGTAATTAGTGCTACCAAACGGAACTCGTGCTCACGGAACGCGCACCAGAATACCGGTAAGGCAGGTGAGTATCTTTCTAAATGAAGACCAACGTAGATTTTGATAAAAAATAAAGACATACAAATTCAATTTTCTTTCGCGAAGAAAAATATGTTGAAAATTTTACAAGTGTCTGAACCAAAAAAATATATTTTTGAAGTTCTTCATTGGCTAGGCGTACGCGTAGCCTATCAGAAGACGCGTCTCCGAGCGAGCTAGCGATCCATGGTGTTTCTGAAATTATTTCTGTTTTTGTTGTTGAAATTTGGACAAAAAACTAACTTTTCGACTGAAATAAAAAAATTAGTGAAATCGTAATTACTGCTACCAAACGGAACTCCAGCTCACGGAACGCGCACCAGAATACCGGTAAGGCAGGTGAGTATCTTTCTAAATGAAGACCAACGTAGATTTTGATCAAAAATAAAGACATACAAATTAAATTTTCTTTCGCGAAGAAAAAATTGTTGAAAATTTTACAAGTGTCTGAACGAAAAAAAAATATTTTTGAAGTTCTTCATTGGCTAGGCGTACGCGCAGCCTGTCAAAAGACGCGTCTCCGAGCGAGCTAGCGATCCATGGTGTTTCTGAAATTATTTCTGTTTTTGTTGTTGAAATTTTGACAAAAAACTAACTTATCGACTGAAAAAAAATGAGTAAACCGTAATTAGTGCTACCAAACGGAACTCGAGCTCACGGAACGCGCACCAGAATACTGGTAAGGCAGGTGAGTATCTTTCTAAATGAAGACCAACTTAGATTTTGATGAAAAATAAAGACATACAAATTCAATTTGTCTTTCGCGAAGAAAAATATGTTGAAAATTTTACAAGTGTCTGAACGAAAAAAATATATTTTTGAAGTTCTTCATTGGCTAGGCGTACGCGCAGCCTGTCAAAAGACGCGTCTCCGAGCGAGCTAGCGATCCATGGTGTTTCTGAAATTATTTCTGTTTTTGTTGTTGAAATTTTGACAAAAAACTAACTTATCGACTGAAAAAAAATGAGTAAACCGTAAATAGTGCTACCAAACGGAACTCGAGCTCACGGAACGCGCACCAGAATACTGGTAAGGCAGGTGAGTATCTTTCTAAATGAAGACCAACTTAGATTTTGATGAAAAATAAAGACATACAAATTCAATTTGTCTTTCGCGAAGAAAAATATGTTGAAAATTTTACAAGTGTCTGAACGAAAAAAAAATATTTTTGAAGTTCTTCATTGGCTAGGCGTACGCGCAGCCTGTCAAAAGACGCGTCTCCGAGCGAGCTAGCGATCCATGGTGTTTCTGAAATTATTCCTGTTTTTGTTGTTGAAATTTGGACAAAAAACTAACTATTGTACTGGATCAAAATATGAGTGAAATCGTAATTACTGCTACCAAACGGAACTCGAGCTCACGGAACGCGCACCAGAATACCGGTAAGGCAGGTGAGTATCTTTCTAAATGAAGACCAACGTAGATTTTGATAAAAAATAAAGACATACAAATTCAATTTTCTTTCGCGAAGAAAAATATGTTGAAAATTTTACAAGTGTCTGAACGAAAAAAAATATGTTTTTGAAGTTCTACAATGGCTAGGCGTACGCGCAGCCTATCAAAAGACGCGTCTCCGAGCGAGCTAGCGATCCATGGTGTTTCTGAAATTATTCCTGTTTTTGTTGTTGAAATTTGGACAAAAAACTAACTTTTCGACTGAAAAAAAAAAAATAGTGAAATCGTAATTACTGCTACCAAACGGAACTCGAGCTCACGGAACGCGCACCAGAATACTGGTAAGGCAGATGAGTATCTTTCTAAATGAAGACCAACGTAGATTTTGATGAAAAATAAAGACATACAAATTCAATTTGTCTTTCGCGAAGAAAAAATTGTTGAAAATTTTACAAGTGTCTGAACGAAAAAAAAATATTTTTGAAGTTCTTCATTGGCTAGGCGTACGCGCAGCCTGTCAAAAGACGCGTCTCCGAGCGAGCTAGCGATCCATGGTGTTTCTGAAATTATTTCTGTTTTTGTTGTTGAAATTTTGACAAAAAACTAACTTATCGACTGAAAAAAAATGAGTAAACCGTAATTAGTGCTACCAAACGGAACTCGAGCTCACGGAACGCGCACCAGAATACTGGTAAGGCAGGTGAGTATCTTTCTAAATGAAGACCAACTTAGATTTTGATGAAAAATAAAGACATACAAATTCAATTTGTCTTTCGCGAAGAAAAATATGTTGAAAATTTTACAAGTGTCTGAACGAAAAAAATATATTTTTGAAGTTCTTCATTGGCTAGGCGTACGCGCAGCCTGTCAAAAGACGCGTCTCCGAGCGAGCTAGCGATCCATGGTGTTTCTGAAATTATTTCTGTTTTTGTTGTTGAAATTTTGACAAAAAACTAACTTATCGACTGAAAAAAAATGAGTAAACCGTAAATAGTGCTACCAAACGGAACTCGAGCTCACGGAACGCGCACCAGAATACTGGTAAGGCAGGTGAGTATCTTTCTAAATGAAGACCAACTTAGATTTTGATGAAAAATAAAGACATACAAATTCAATTTGTCTTTCGCGAAGAAAAATATGTTGAAAATTTTACAAGTGTCTGAACGAAAAAAAAATATTTTTGAAGTTCTTCATTGGCTAGGCGTACGCGCAGCCTGTCAAAAGACGCGTCTCCGAGCGAGCTAGCGATCCATGGTGTTTCTGAAATTATTCCTGTTTTTGTTGTTGAAATTTGGACAAAAAACTAACTATTGTACTGGATCAAAATATGAGTGAAATCGTAATTACTGCTACCAAACGGAACTCGAGCTCACGGAACGCGCACCAGAATACCGGTAAGGCAGGTGAGTATCTTTCTAAATGAAGACCAACGTAGATTTTGATAAAAAATAAAGACATACAAATTCAATTTTCTTTCGCGAAGAAAAATATGTTGAAAATTTTACAAGTGTCTGAACGAAAAAAAATATGTTTTTGAAGTTCTACAATGGCTAGGCGTACGCGCAGCCTATCAAAAGACGCGTCTCCGAGCGAGCTAGCGATCCATGGTGTTTCTGAAATTATTCCTGTTTTTGTTGTTGAAATTTGGACAAAAAACTAACTTTTCGACTGAAAAAAAAAAAATAGTGAAATCGTAATTACTGCTACCAAACGGAACTCGAGCTCACGGAACGCGCACCAGAATACTGGTAAGGCAGATGAGTATCTTTCTAAATGAAGACCAACGTAGATTTTGATGAAAAATAAAGACATACAAATTCAATTTGTCTTTCGCGAAGAAAAATATGTTGAAAATTTTACAAGTGTCTGAACCAAAATAATATTTTTTTGAAGTTCTTCATTGGCTAGGCGTACGCGCAGCCTATCAGAAGACGCGTCTCCGAGCGAGCTAGCGATCCATGGTGTTTCTGAAATTATTTCTGTTTTTGTTGTTGAAATTTTGACAAAAATCTAACTTAGCGACTGAAAAAAAATGAGTAAACCGTAATTAGTGCTACCAAACGGAACTCGTGCTCACGGAACGCGCACCAGAATACCGGTAAGGCAGGTGAGTATCTTTCTAAATGAAGACCAACGTAGATTTTGATAAAAAATAAAGACATACAAATTCAATTTTCTTTCGCGAAGAAAAATATGTTGAAAATTTTACAAGTGTCTGAACCAAAAAAATATATTTTTGAAGTTCTTCATTGGCTAGGCGTACGCGCAGCCTATCAGAAGACGCGTCTCCGAGCGAGCTAGCGATCCATGGTGTTTCTGAAATTATTTCTGTTTTTGTTGTTGAAATTTGGACAAAAAACTAACTTTTCGACTGAAATAAAAAAATTAGTGAAATCGTAATTACTGCTACCAAACGGAACTCCAGCTCACGGAACGCGCACCAGAATACCGGTAAGGCAGGTGAGTATCTTTCTAAATGAAGACCAACGTAGATTTTGATCAAAAATAAAGACATACAAATTCAATTTGTCTTTCGCGAAGAAAAATATGTTGAAAATTTTACAAGTGTCTGAACCAAAATAATATTTTTTTGAAGTTCTTCATTGGCTAGGCGTACGCGCAGCCTATCAGAAGACGCGTCTCCGAGCGAGCTAGCGATCCATGGTGTTTCTGAAATTATTTCTGTTTTTGTTGTTGAAATTTTGACAAAAATCTAACTTAGCGACTGAAAAAAAATGAGTAAACCGTAATTAGTGCTACCAAACGGAACTCGTGCTCACGGAACGCGCACCAGAATACCGGTAAGGCAGGTGAGTATCTTTCTAAATGAAGACCAACGTAGATTTTGATAAAAAATAAAGACATACAAATTCAATTTTCTTTCGCGAAGAAAAATATGTTGAAAATTTTACAAGTGTCTGAACCAAAAAAATATATTTTTGAAGTTCTTCATTGGCTAGGCGTACGCGCAGCCTATCAGAAGACGCGTCTCCGAGCGAGCTAGCGATCCATGGTGTTTCTGAAATTATTTCTGTTTTTGTTGTTGAAATTTGGACAAAAAACTAACTTTTCGACTGAAATAAAAAAATTAGTGAAATCGTAATTACTGCTACCAAACGGAACTCCAGCTCACGGAACGCGCACCAGAATACCGGTAAGGCAGGTGAGTATCTTTCTAAATGAAGACCAACGTAGATTTTGATCAAAAATAAAGACATACAAATTAAATTTTCTTTCGCGAAGAAAAAATTGTTGAAAATTTTACAAGTGTCTGAACGAAAAAAAAATATTTTTGAAGTTCTTCATTGGCTAGGCGTACGCGCAGCCTGTCAAAAGACGCGTCTCCGAGCGAGCTAGCGATCCATGGTGTTTCTGAAATTATTTCTGTTTTTGTTGTTGAAATTTTGACAAAAAACTAACTTATCGACTGAAAAAAAATGAGTAAACCGTAATTAGTGCTACCAAACGGAACTCGAGCTCACGGAACGCGCACCAGAATACTGGTAAGGCAGGTGAGTATCTTTCTAAATGAAGACCAACTTAGATTTTGATGAAAAATAAAGACATACAAATTCAATTTGTCTTTCGCGAAGAAAAATATGTTGAAAATTTTACAAGTGTCTGAACGAAAAAAATATATTTTTGAAGTTCTTCATTGGCTAGGCGTACGCGCAGCCTGTCAAAAGACGCGTCTCCGAGCGAGCTAGCGATCCATGGTGTTTCTGAAATTATTTCTGTTTTTGTTGTTGAAATTTTGACAAAAAACTAACTTATCGACTGAAAAAAAAAAATTAGTGAAATCGTAATTACTGCTACCAAACGGAACTCCAGCTCACGGAACGCGCACCAGAATACCGGTAAGGCAGGTGAGTATCTTTCTAAATGAAGACCAACGTAGATTTTGATCAAAAATAAAGACATACAAATTCAATTTGTCTTTCGCGAAGAAAAATATGTTGAAAATTTTACAAGTGTCTGAACCAAAATAATATTTTTTTGAAGTTCTTCATTGGCTAGGCGTACGCGCAGCCTATCAGAAGACGCGTCTCCGAGCGAGCTAGCGATCCATGGTGTTTCTGAAATTATTTCTGTTTTTGTTGTTGAAATTTTGACAAAAATCTAACTTAGCGACTGAAAAAAAATGAGTAAACCGTAATTAGTGCTACCAAACGGAACTCGTGCTCACGGAACGCGCACCAGAATACCGGTAAGGCAGGTGAGTATCTTTCTAAATGAAGACCAACGTAGATTTTGATAAAAAATAAAGACATACAAATTCAATTTTCTTTCGCGAAGAAAAATATGTTGAAAATTTTACAAGTGTCTGAACCAAAAAAATATATTTTTGAAGTTCTTCATTGGCTAGGCGTACGCGCAGCCTATCAGAAGACGCGTCTCCGAGCGAGCTAGCGATCCATGGTGTTTCTGAAATTATTTCTGTTTTTGTTGTTGAAATTTGGACAAAAAACTAACTTTTCGACTGAAATAAAAAAATTAGTGAAATCGTAATTACTGCTACCAAACGGAACTCCAGCTCACGGAACGCGCACCAGAATACCGGTAAGGCAGGTGAGTATCTTTCTAAATGAAGACCAACGTAGATTTTGATCAAAAATAAAGACATACAAATTAAATTTTCTTTCGCGAAGAAAAAATTGTTGAAAATTTTACAAGTGTCTGAACGAAAAAAAAAATATTTTTGAAGTTCTTCATTGGCTAGGCGTACGCGCAGCCTGTCAAAAGACGCGTCTCCGAGCGAGCTAGCGATCCATGGTGTTTCTGAAATTATTTCTGTTTTTGTTGTTGAAATTTTGACAAAAAACTAACTTATCGACTGAAAAAAAATGAGTAAACCGTAATTAGTGCTACCAAACGGAACTCGAGCTCACGGAACGCGCACCAGAATACTGGTAAGGCAGGTGAGTATCTTTCTAAATGAAGACCAACTTAGATTTTGATGAAAAATAAAGACATACAAATTCAATTTGTCTTTCGCGAAGAAAAATATGTTGAAAATTTTACAAGTGTCTGAACGAAAAAAATATATTTTTGAAGTTCTTCATTGGCTAGGCGTACGCGCAGCCTGTCAAAAGACGCGTCTCCGAGCGAGCTAGCGATCCATGGTGTTTCTGAAATTATTTCTGTTTTTGTTCTTCGGGCTCGGCGGGACGTCCAAAGGCCAAAAAGCCTCCGACAGCCGCAGACACCCACGACGTTGGTCTCGCGGATGCTCAGCGTCAGTTGGACCTAGCTCGGCGGGAGCAGCACCAACAAGACCTGGAGGAGCAGGTTGCTGCCAAGGAGCAACGGGCGCGCGCTGCCCGGGCCAAGTCCGGGTACGGAGCGTCCCGCGTTCTATACGCGGACCACTCACTGGCTGAGCTGGAGCGGATGGCTGAGGAGGACGAGGAGGAGATAGTGGAGATCGCCTCTAAATCCTCCAACTTGAAAGGGACCTTTCAAAAGGCCCTTAAGTGCAGGGCCGCGAGCATGCGTGGCATCATTCAGGAGATGGTCCAGCGCAAGGCGACCAACGAAACGCGGCAACTGCAGGCGAAAGTCGATCGCCTGCAATCGGAGGTCAGCCAGCTTCATCAGAAGCTGGCTGAAGCCACGGCTCGGCCAGAGCAAGCAGAACGAAGACCTGAGGAAAGACCTGCGGCAGAGGGCCCCACCTCCAACCTTGAGGATATCATCCGCAAGGTCGTCATGGAGGAGAGGGCCTTCACAAGAGCCTGTTTAGCAGGCATTGAGGACCGGCTCTTGCCGGAAAAACGCCTCCGACCGCCGCTTGCGGCGGACAAGAGGCAAAGTGAGCCGGGGCCGTCCTCCCAGGGGGAAGACGCCTTTCTCCCTTCTACAACCCCGTCCAACCAGCATGGGTGGACCGAGGTTGCCGGGAGGGGCAAGGGCAAGGCCAAAAAGGCCAAAAAAGCCGCGACGGCCGTTCTTGCCGTGCCCGCCACCACACCTCCCACTCAGTCGCAGACAACTGCAAAGGGAATAGGGAGAGGGAAGGGAAAGGCGAAACTCGTTCCCCCAAAGACCGCAGCCGTTGTGGTGACGCTCACCGCGGAGGCTGCGGAGCGAGGCGAGACGTACGCGTCCATTTTGTTGCGGGCGCGTGCCAATGCCGATCCCACTCAACTGGGGATCGGCAAAGTCTCTTGCCGGCGAACTCAAGCCGGGGCTCGAATTTTCGAGTTCCCGGGGGCAGAGGGCAGAGCCCATGCGGACCTCTTTGCATCCAAGCTGCAGGAGGTCATCGCGGACGCGGCCAAGGTGGCCCGTCCAGTCAAGGCGACGACCATCGAGGTGACCGACCTGGATGACTCGGTCACCAAAGAGGAGGTGGTGGCGGCGGTCGCAGCAATGGGGGGCTGTGCCGTCGCAGAGGTGCACGGCCGGGACATCAGGCCCGGTCGCGGTGGTATGGGCACCATTCGCCTCGAGTGCCCAGTCGCGGCTGCCAAAGCCGTCCTCGACAAGGGACGGCTTACCGTCGGCTTCAGCTCGGGTGCAGTCCGGGCACTTGTAGACCAGCCTCTTCGGTGCTACAGGTGCTTCGGTATCGGACACACTCGAGCCCTCTGTCCGTCCACGGTCGATAGGACGGACAGCTGTTATCGCTGCAGCAAGGAGGGCCACAAGAGCGGCTCCTGCACGGCTGCCACTCCGCACTGCGCAGTGTGTGCTGCCAGTGGCCGCCCGGCAGACCACGTGATGAAGGGGAGGAACTGCAATCCTCCCCCTAAGAGGGGCAAAGCGCCGACCGGTCCGGCTGCCAGCACCGTCGTTCCCGAGGCAGGAACTGCGGTGGCCGCGGAGGGGGGAGAAATGTCGATCGATGGATAGGGCCCAACATCGCATTCTCCAGGCGAACGCCAACCACTGCAGGGCAGCCCAGGATCTGCTGATGCAGACCATGGCTGAGTGGTTGGTGGACTTGGCGGTGGTTGCCGAGCCTTACTCGGTCCCCGGCCACTGGCTGGGCGATCGGGACGGCTTGGTGGCGTTGGTGACGCGGTCTTCCACAGACTCCCCTCCCCTCTCGCTATTAGAGAGAGGACCGGGATACGTGGCCGCCGCGTGGGGAGACGTAGGTGTGGTGGGGGTCTATTTCTCCCCAAACCGCCCTCTCTCGGACTTTGAGGATTTCCTCGAAGTCCTCACCGCAGTCGTAGGGAGGGCGGCGCCGCGCCAGGTCGTCGTGTTGGGCGACCTGAACGCCAAGTCGGTGGCCTGGGGCAACCCGGCTGCCTCGTGCAACGTCCGAGGACGCGCCGTCGAATTTTGGGCGGCCTCATCCGGCGTGTCCCTCCTCAACAGGGGGGCGGTCCACACGTGTGTGCGGCAGCATGGAGGGTCGGTGGTTGACGTCACGTTTGCCACCCCCGCGCTAGCCGCCCGCGTCGTGAATTGGCGGGTGGAGATGGTGGAGACCTTGTCGGACCACCGATACGTGCGGTTCGACATCTCCGCCCAGGGGAGGGTGGCCCGCTCGGGCAAATCTCCCTTCCCACGCTGGGCTCTCACCCGCCTGGACCGGGAGGCCGCTCAGGAGGCGGCCTTTCTCCAGGACTGGTTGTCGCCCCCTGTCGAGGTCCTGGACGTGGACACCGCAGCGGTTCAGCTCAGGAGGTCCCTGACCGAGGTGTGCAACTCCAGCATGCCTCGGTCTCGCCGTCCGCCTCCCCGTCGTGCCGTCTATTGGTGGACGGAGGAACTGGCGGGGCTCCGAGCCGCCTGCGTGTCGGCCAGAAGGGCCTTCACGCGGAGCCGACGACGCAGCGCCCGGAATCGGGAAAACGAGGACCGCCTCTACGCTTCTTACCAAGAGGCGAGGACGGTCCTCAAGTCGGCGATTGGCGCTGCCAAAGACTCGGCGAGGGCCGAGATGCTGGCAGGGCTCGATAGGGATCCTTATGGGAGACCGTACAAGGCGGCGCGGAACCAACTGCGCCCCTATGGTCCCCCATTGACGGAGACTCTCGAGCCGGCGTTGCTGGACGGGGTGGTCCGGTCCCTGTTTCCGCGCAGGACCGACTTTACCCCACCAACAATGGACCCTCCGCAAGGCGCAACTTCGCCGGAGGAGGAGGTCCCCCCGGTGACGGCGGAGGAATTGTACGCGGGGATTCTCAGCCTCCGCGCGAAGAAGACGGCCCCTGGACCGGACGGCGTCCCTGCACGGGTGGTGGCCATTGCTGCCGCCCAAATGGAGGACAGAATTCGGGACCTGTTCAGCGCGTGCTTTACGGCTGGCAGGTTCCCGAAACTGTGGAAGGAGGGGCAGCTGTGCCTCCTCCGAAAGGAGGGACGCCCGGTGGACTCCCCCTCGGCATACCGGCCCATCGTTCTGCTTGATGAGGTCGGTAAATTATTCGAGGGGATTGTCGCCTCACGGCTCAATAGCCTGTTGCGGGGGGTGGGGCCGAATCTGTCGGACGCCCAATTCGGATTTCGACAAGGGCGTTCGACGATAGACGCGCTGGCCCTACTCAAGGGTCAGGTGAAGGAGGCGGTGGAGGCGGGGGGCGGAGTGTTGGCGGTGTCATTCGACATAGCCAACGCCTTCAACTCCGTGCCCCACTCGACAATATTGGAGGCACTTCGGTATCACGGAGTGCCTCAATACTTGAGGAGCCTCCTGGCCAGCTACTTGGAGGATCGCGAGATCCTCCTTGTGGACAAGACGGCCAGGGTGAGGCGATACGGCGCAGAGTGCGGTGTTCCGCAGGGGTCGGTGCTGGGGCCCCCCCTGTGGAATATAGGTTTCGACTGGCTCTTGCGGGGAGCCCTCCTCCAGGGCACGAGCGTCATCTGTTACGCGGATGACACTCTCCTCACTGCCCGGGGGAGGAACTACAGGGAGGCGGCCTGTCTGGCCTCGGCTGGCGGATCCTTGGTTGCAGGGAGGATCCGCCGCCTGGGATTGAAGGTGGCGCTGCACAAGACCGAGGCCGTTTTCTTTCACGGGCCTCGGCAGCGCTGCCCTCCCGACGCCCACATAGTTGTGGCGGGCGTCAGGATAGGGGTCCAGACCCAGATGAAATATCTGGGCCTGGTGCTGGACAGCAGGTGGCGTTTTGGCCCGCATTTCAGCGGGCTGTCAACGCGCCTGCTGAAAGCCGCGGACGCTCTCTCGTGGCTCCTCCCGAACCTGGGGGGGCCCAATGCGCAGTGCCGGCGATTGTATGCCGGCATCCTGCGGAGCATGGCCCTATATGGGGCCCCTATCTGGGCGGACTCCCTGCACAGGCGGGAGAACGCAACGGCGATCCGCAGGCCCCAAAGGGCCATTGCACTGCGGGTGGCGAGGGCCTACCGCTCGGTGGGCTTTTCGGCGGCATGCGCTCTGGCTGGCACCCCTCCTTGGGAGTTGGAGGCATGGGTGCTCGCCAGAGTGTACGAGTGGACGGCGCGGCGAAGGGCGCTCGGGGAGCGCCCCGTCGCGGAGGAGCGGGAGGCCGTGCGGCGGGAGGCGAGGGACGCAATCGTCCTCCATTGGACGGAGGACCTCGCAGCCGCCACGTTTGGCCGGCGAACTTTGGACGCGCTCGGTCCGGTCCTGCGAGGCTGGCTCGAGCGGTCACACGGCTTCCTCTCATTCCGTCTGGTGCAGGTGTTGTCCGGCCATGGCTGTTTTGGATCGCACCTGCACCGGATCGGGAGGGAGGAGACTCCGGCGTGCCATGACTGCGGTGCAACGGAGGACACGGCACAGCACACCCTAGAGGTGTGCCCCGCCTGGTCAGAGCTGCGCCGCAGTCTGACCGCGGTGGTCGGGCGGGACCTCTCGCTCCCCGGCGTGGTCAGCTCCATGCTGGAGAGCGAGGAGGCATGGGCAGAGGTCGCCTCCTTTTGCGAGGACGTTATTTCGCAAAAGGAGGCGGCGGAGCGCGAGCGGGAGGACGATCCTCTCGCTGCGCCGCTCCGGAGACGAAGAGGTCGGAGAGGGCGTCGTCTCCTCCCTCCTCGTGGTGGTGACGGGCGGGCGACGGGCGCGGGGGCGCCTCCGTCCGCATTGCACCCGTCATCACCTTCGTAAGTCATTCCCGGCCCTCCCCCAACGGGGAGGGCGTGTAGCGTCCGCATTAAAGGCGGACGGTCGTCGGAGGAGGACTGGACGTACAGGCTGCGCCAATCTCCCAGTCCCCTCCACTCAAGACGAGGCGGGAGTGCCGCTGGGTTGTTTTAGTGGGTATACCGGGTCAGACCGGGGAGTCCCACATAGCCCCCCATTCCCCCAATGGGAGGGTATGCGTAATGCATTTTTTCCCAGCGCAAAAAAAAAAAAAAAAAAAAAAAAAAAAAAAAAAAAAAAAAGGTTAGGTTAGGTTGGGGGACCACCCCACAGTGCTTGCGTCCACGTCGCGTCCCCTGGAAACGACCCAGTTCTGACCACCGTAACGGAGTGGCAGACTGGGCTCGGCCAAAGTGCACTGTGCTTTCGTTGCTTTTTATCTTGCCTTGAGTGAACGAACCTGCGGAGGCTATGCCTAAACCCACGCGGGATGCCTTCGGGCAGTTTTTAAAACCCAAAGGCCCTTCTCAGGGCCAACCCAAAGGCCCTTCTCGGGGCCGACCAAAAGGCCCTTCTCAGGGCCAACCCAAAGGCCCTTCTCAGGGCCAACCCAAAGGCCCTTCTCAGGGCCAACCAAAAGGCCCTTCTCAGGGCCAGTCCGATGCTTCTGCGTCAGAGGCTAGCCGCGCGCCGTCTGCAGCTAGCTTCTTTGGGAGCCCATTGGACTTGGACTCGTTGTCTGACTCCGACAAAGAGTCCATGGCTGGCGTGTCGGACGGGGGCGATATACAGTCGCGGAAGCGGGCCTTCCTGCGGAACGGGTCTGAGGGCTCTTCGGGCTCGGCGGGACGTCCAAAGGCCAAAAAGCCTCCGACAGCCGCGGACACCCACGACGTTGGTCTCGCGGATGCTCAGCGTCAGTTGGACCTAGCTCGGCGGGAGCAGCACCAACAAGACCTGGAGGAGCGGGTTGCTGCCAAGGAGCAACGGGCGCGCGCTGCCCGGGCCAAGTCCGGGTACGGAGCGTCCCGCGTTCTGTACGCGGACCACTCGCTGGCTGAGCTGGAGCGGATGGCTGAGGAGGACGAGGAGGAGATAGTGGATATCGCCTCTAAATCCTCCAACCTGAAAGGGACCTTCCAAAAGGCCCTTAAATGCCGGGCCGCGAGCATGCGTGGCATCATCCAGGAGATGGTCCAGCGCAAGGCGACCGACGAAACGCGGCAACTGCAGGCGAAAGTCGATCGCCTGCAATCGGAGGTCAGCCAGCTACATCAGAAGCTGGCTGAAGCCACGGCTCGGCCAGACCAAGCAGAAGCAAGACCTGCGGAAAGACCTGCGGCAGAGGGCCCCACCTCCAACCTTGAGGATATCATCCGCAAGGTCGTCATGGAGGAGAGGGCCTTCACAAGAGCCTGCTTAGCAGGCATTGAGGACCGCTGCCAAGGTGGCCCGTCCAGTGAAGTCGACAACAATAGAGGTGACCGACCTGGATGACTCGGTCACCAAAGAGGAGGTGGTGGCGGCGGTCGCAGCAATGGGGGGCTGTGACGTCGCAGAGGTGCACGGCCGGGACATCAGGTCCGGTCGCGGTGGCATGGGTACCATTCGCCTCGAGTGCCCAGTCGCCGCTGCCAAAGCCGTCCTCGACAAGGGACGGCTTACCGTCGGCTTCAGCTCGGGTGCAGTCCGGGCACTTGTAGACCAGCCTCTTCGGTGCTACAGGTGCTTCGGTATCGGACACACTCGAGCCCTCTGTCCGTCCACGGTCGATAGGACGGACAGCTGTTATCGCTGCAGCAAGGAGGGCCACAAGAGCGGCTCCTGCACGGCTGCCACTCCGCACTGCGCAGTGTGTGCTGCCAGTGGCCGCCCGGCAGACCACGTGATGAAGGGGAGGAACTGCAATCCTCCCCCTAAGAGGGGCAAAGCGCCGACCGGTCCGGCTGCCAGCACCGTCGTTCCCGAGGCAGGAACTGCGGTGGCCGCGGAGGGGGGAGAAATGTCGATCGATGGATAGGGCCCAACATCGCATTCTCCAGGCGAACGCCAACCACTGCAGGGCAGCCCAGGATCTGCTGATGCAGACCATGGCTGAGTGGTTGGTGGACTTGGCGGTGGTTGCCGAGCCTTACTCGGTCCCCGGCCACTGGCTGGGCGATCGGGACGGCTTGGTGGCGTTGGTGACGCGGTCTTCCACAGACTCCCCTCCCCTCTCGCTATTAGAGAGAGGACCGGGATACGTGGCCGCCGCGTGGGGAGACGTAGGTGTGGTGGGGGTCTATTTCTCCCCAAACCGCCCTCTCTCGGACTTTGAGGATTTCCTCGAAGTCCTCACCGCAGTCGTAGGGAGGGCGGCGCCGCGCCAGGTCGTCGTGTTGGGCGACCTGAACGCCAAGTCGGTGGCCTGGGGCAACCCGGCTGCCTCGTGCAACGTCCGAGGACGCGCCGTCGAATTTTGGGCGGCCTCATCCGGCGTGTCCCTCCTCAACAGGGGGGCGGTCCACACGTGTGTGCGGCAGCATGGAGGGTCGGTGGTTGACGTCACGTTTGCCACCCCCGCGCTAGCCGCCCGCGTCGTGAATTGGCGGGTGGAGATGGTGGAGACCTTGTCGGACCACCGATACGTGCGGTTCGACATCTCCGCCCAGGGGAGGGTGGCCCGCTCGGGCAAATCTCCCTTCCCACGCTGGGCTCTCACCCGCCTGGACCGGGAGGCCGCTCAGGAGGCGGCCTTTCTCCAGGACTGGTTGTCGCCCCCTGTCGAGGTCCTGGACGTGGACACCGCAGCGGTTCAGCTCAGGAGGTCCCTGACCGAGGTGTGCAACTCCAGCATGCCTCGGTCTCGCCGTCCGCCTCCCCGTCGTGCCGTCTATTGGTGGACGGAGGAACTGGCGGGGCTCCGAGCCGCCTGCGTGTCGGCCAGAAGGGCCTTCACGCGGAGCCGACGACGCAGCGCCCGGAATCGGGAAAACGAGGACCGCCTCTACGCTTCTTACCAAGAGGCGAGGACGGTCCTCAAGTCGGCGATTGGCGCTGCCAAAGACTCGGCGAGGGCCGAGATGCTGGCAGGGCTCGATAGGGATCCTTATGGGAGACCGTACAAGGCGGCGCGGAACCAACTGCGCCCCTATGGTCCCCCATTGACGGAGACTCTCGAGCCGGCGTTGCTGGACGGGGTGGTCCGGTCCCTGTTTCCGCGCAGGACCGACTTTACCCCACCAACAATGGACCCTCCGCAAGGCGCAACTTCGCCGGAGGAGGAGGTCCCCCCGGTGACGGCGGAGGAATTGTACGCGGGGATTCTCAGCCTCCGCGCGAAGAAGACGGCCCCTGGACCGGACGGCGTCCCTGCACGGGTGGTGGCCATTGCTGCCGCCCAAATGGAGGACAGAATTCGGGACCTGTTCAGCGCGTGCTTTACGGCTGGCAGGTTCCCGAAACTGTGGAAGGAGGGGCAGCTGTGCCTCCTCCGAAAGGAGGGACGCCCGGTGGACTCCCCCTCGGCATACCGGCCCATCGTTCTGCTTGATGAGGTCGGTAAATTATTCGAGGGGATTGTCGCCTCACGGCTCAATAGCCTGTTGCGGGGGGTGGGGCCGAATCTGTCGGACGCCCAATTCGGATTTCGACAAGGGCGTTCGACGATAGACGCGCTGGCCCTACTCAAGGGTCAGGTGAAGGAGGCGGTGGAGGCGGGGGGCGGAGTGTTGGCGGTGTCATTCGACATAGCCAACGCCTTCAACTCCGTGCCCCACTCGACAATATTGGAGGCACTTCGGTATCACGGAGTGCCTCAATACTTGAGGAGCCTCCTGGCCAGCTACTTGGAGGATCGCGAGATCCTCCTTGTGGACAAGACGGCCAGGGTGAGGCGATACGGCGCAGAGTGCGGTGTTCCGCAGGGGTCGGTGCTGGGGCCCCCCCTGTGGAATATAGGTTTCGACTGGCTCTTGCGGGGAGCCCTCCTCCAGGGCACGAGCGTCATCTGTTACGCGGATGACACTCTCCTCACTGCCCGGGGGAGGAACTACAGGGAGGCGGCCTGTCTGGCCTCGGCTGGCGGATCCTTGGTTGCAGGGAGGATCCGCCGCCTGGGATTGAAGGTGGCGCTGCACAAGACCGAGGCCGTTTTCTTTCACGGGCCTCGGCAGCGCTGCCCTCCCGACGCCCACATAGTTGTGGCGGGCGTCAGGATAGGGGTCCAGACCCAGATGAAATATCTGGGCCTGGTGCTGGACAGCAGGTGGCGTTTTGGCCCGCATTTCAGCGGGCTGTCAACGCGCCTGCTGAAAGCCGCGGACGCTCTCTCGTGGCTCCTCCCGAACCTGGGGGGGCCCAATGCGCAGTGCCGGCGATTGTATGCCGGCATCCTGCGGAGCATGGCCCTATATGGGGCCCCTATCTGGGCGGACTCCCTGCACAGGCGGGAGAACGCAACGGCGATCCGCAGGCCCCAAAGGGCCATTGCACTGCGGGTGGCGAGGGCCTACCGCTCGGTGGGCTTTTCGGCGGCATGCGCTCTGGCTGGCACCCCTCCTTGGGAGTTGGAGGCATGGGTGCTCGCCAGAGTGTACGAGTGGACGGCGCGGCGAAGGGCGCTCGGGGAGCGCCCCGTCGCGGAGGAGCGGGAGGCCGTGCGGCGGGAGGCGAGGGACGCAATCGTCCTCCATTGGACGGAGGACCTCGCAGCCGCCACGTTTGGCCGGCGAACTTTGGACGCGCTCGGTCCGGTCCTGCGAGGCTGGCTCGAGCGGTCACACGGCTTCCTCTCATTCCGTCTGGTGCAGGTGTTGTCCGGCCATGGCTGTTTTGGATCGCACCTGCACCGGATCGGGAGGGAGGAGACTCCGGCGTGCCATGACTGCGGTGCAACGGAGGACACGGCACAGCACACCCTAGAGGTGTGCCCCGCCTGGTCAGAGCTGCGCCGCAGTCTGACCGCGGTGGTCGGGCGGGACCTCTCGCTCCCCGGCGTGGTCAGCTCCATGCTGGAGAGCGAGGAGGCATGGGCAGAGGTCGCCTCCTTTTGCGAGGACGTTATTTCGCAAAAGGAGGCGGCGGAGCGCGAGCGGGAGGACGATCCTCTCGCTGCGCCGCTCCGGAGACGAAGAGGTCGGAGAGGGCGTCGTCTCCTCCCTCCTCGTGGTGGTGACGGGCGGGCGACGGGCGCGGGGGCGCCTCCGTCCGCATTGCACCCGTCATCACCTTCGTAAGTCATTCCCGGCCCTCCCCCAACGGGGAGGGCGTGTAGCGTCCGCATTAAAGGCGGAGGAGGAGGACTGGACGTACAGGCTGCGCCAATCTCCCAGTCCCCTCCACTCAAGACGAGGCGGGAGTGCCGCTGGGTTGTTTTAGTGGGTATACCGGGTCAGACCGGGGAGTCCCACATAGCCCCCCATTCCCCCAATGGGAGGGTATGCGTAATGCATTTTTTCCCAGCGCAAAAAAAAAAAAAAAAAAAAAAACAAAAAAAAAAAAAAAAAAAAAAAAAGGTTAGGTTAGGTTGGGGGACCACCCCACAGTGCTTGCGTCCACGTCGCGTCCCCTGGAAACGACCCAGTTCTGACCACCGTAACGGAGTGGCAGACTGGGCTCGGCCAAAGTGCACTGTGCTTTCGTTGCTTTTTATCTTGCCTTGAGTGAACGAACCTGCGGAGGCTATGCCTAAACCCACGCGGGATGCCTTCGGGCAGTTTTTAAAACCCAAAGGCCCTTCTCAGGGCCAACCCAAAGGCCCTTCTCGGGGCCGACCAAAAGGCCCTTCTCAGGGCCAACCCAAAGGCCCTTCTCAGGGCCAACCCAAAGGCCCTTCTCAGGGCCAACCAAAAGGCCCTTCTCAGGGCCAGTCCGATGCTTCTGCGTCAGAGGCTAGCCGCGCGCCGTCTGCAGCTAGCTTCTTTGGGAGCCCATTGGACTTGGACTCGTTGTCTGACTCCGACAAAGAGTCCATGGCTGGCGTGTCGGACGGGGGCGATATACAGTCGCGGAAGCGGGCCTTCCTGCGGAACGGGTCTGAGGGCTCTTCGGGCTCGGCGGGACGTCCAAAGGCCAAAAAGCCTCCGACAGCCGCGGACACCCACGACGTTGGTCTCGCGGATGCTCAGCGTCAGTTGGACCTAGCTCGGCGGGAGCAGCACCAACAAGACCTGGAGGAGCGGGTTGCTGCCAAGGAGCAACGGGCGCGCGCTGCCCGGGCCAAGTCCGGGTACGGAGCGTCCCGCGTTCTGTACGCGGACCACTCGCTGGCTGAGCTGGAGCGGATGGCTGAGGAGGACGAGGAGGAGATAGTGGATATCGCCTCTAAATCCTCCAACCTGAAAGGGACCTTCCAAAAGGCCCTTAAATGCCGGGCCGCGAGCATGCGTGGCATCATCCAGGAGATGGTCCAGCGCAAGGCGACCGACGAAACGCGGCAACTGCAGGCGAAAGTCGATCGCCTGCAATCGGAGGTCAGCCAGCTACATCAGAAGCTGGCTGAAGCCACGGCTCGGCCAGACCAAGCAGAAGCAAGACCTGCGGAAAGACCTGCGGCAGAGGGCCCCACCTCCAACCTTGAGGATATCATCCGCAAGGTCGTCATGGAGGAGAGGGCCTTCACAAGAGCCTGCTTAGCAGGCATTGAGGACCGCTGCCAAGGTGGCCCGTCCAGTGAAGTCGACAACAATAGAGGTGACCGACCTGGATGACTCGGTCACCAAAGACACGTGTGTGCGGCAGCAGGGAGGGTCGGTGGTTGACGTCACGTTTGCCACCCCCGCGCTAGCCGCCCGCGTCGTGAATTGGCGGGTGGAGATGGTGGAGACCTTGTCGGACCACCGATACGTGCGGTTCGACATCTCCGCCCAGGGGAGGGTGGCCCGCTCGGGCAAATCTCCCTTCCCACGCTGGGCTCTCACCCGCCTGGACCGGGAGGCCGCTCAGGAGGCGGCCTTTCTCCAGGACTGGTTGTCGCCCCCTGTCGAGGTCCTGGACGTGGACACCGCGGCGGTTCAGCTCAGGAGGTCCCTGACCGAGGTGTGCAACTCCAGCATGCCTCGGTCTCGCCGTCCGCCTCCCCGTCGTGCCGTCTATTGGTGGACGGAGGAACTGGCGGGGCTCCGAGCCGCCTGCGTGTCGGCCAGAAGGGCCTTCACGCGGAGCCGACGACGCAGCGCCCGGAATCGGGAAAACGAGGACCGCCTCTACGCTACTTACCAAGAGGCGAGGACGGTCCTCAAGTCGGCGATTGGCGCCGCCAAGGACTCGGCGAGGGCCGAGATGCTGGCAGGGCTCGACCGGGATCCATATGGGAGACCATACAAGGCGGCGCGGAACCAACTGCGCCCCTGTGGTCCCCCATTGACGGAGACTCTCGAGCCGGCGTTGCTGGACGGGGTGGTCCGGTCCCTGTTTCCGCGCAGGACCGACTTTACCCCACCAACAATGGACCCTCCGCAAGGCGCAACTTCGCCGGAGGAGGAGGTCCCCCCGGTGACGGCGGAGGAATTGTACGCGGGGGTTCTCAGCCTCCGCGCGAAGAAGACGGCCCCTGGACCGGACGGCGTCCCTGCACGGGTGGTGGCCATTGCTGCCGCCCAAATGGAGGACAGAATTCGGGACCTGTTCAGCGCGTGCTTTACGGCTGGCAGGTTCCCGAAACAGTGGAAGGAGGGGCAGCTGTGCCTCCTCCGAAAGGAGGGACGCCCGGTGGACTCCCCCTCGGCATACCGGCCCATCGTTCTGCTTGATGAGGTCGGTAAATTGTTCGAGGGGATTGTCGCCTCCCGGCTCAATAGCCTGTTGCGGGGGGTGGGGCCGAATCTGTCGGACGCCCAATTCGGATTTCGACAAGGGCGTTCGACGATAGACGCGCTGGCCCTACTCAAGGGTCAGGTGAAGGAGGCGGTGGAGGCGGGGGGCGGAGTGTTGGCGGTGTCATTCGACATAGCCAACGCCTTCAACTCCGTGCCCCACTCGACAATATTGGAGGCACTTCGGTATCACGGAGTGCCTCAATACTTGAGGAGCCTCCTGGCCAGCTACTTGGAGGATCGAGAGATCCTCCTTGTGGACAAGACGGCCAGGGTGAGGCGATACGGCGCAGAGTGCGGTGTTCCGCAGGGGTCAGTGCTAGGGCCCCCCCTGTGGAACATAGGATTCGACTGGCTCCTGCGGGGAGCCCTCCTCCAGGGCACGAGTGTCATCTGTTACGCGGATGACACTCTCCTCACTGCCCGGGGGAGGAGCTACAGGGAGGCGGCCTGTCTGGCCTCGGCTGGCGGATCCTTGGTTGCGGGAAGGATCCGCCGCTTGGGACTGAAGGTGGCGCTGCACAAGACCGAGGCCGTTTTCTTTCACGGGCCTCGGCAGCGCTGCCCTCCCGACGCCCACATAGTTGTGGAGGGCGTCAGGATCGGGGTCCAGACCCAGATGAAATATCTGGGCCTGGTGCTGGACAGCAGGTGGCGATTTGGCCCGCATTTCAGCGGGCTGTCAACGCGCCTGCTGAAAGCCGCGGACGCCCTCTCGTGGCTCCTCCCGAACCTGGGGGGGCCCAACGCGCAGTGCCGGCGATTGTATGCCGGCATCCTGCGGAGCATGGCCCTATATGGGGCCCCTATCTGGGCGGACTCCCTGCACAGGCGGGAGAACGCAACGGCGATCCGCAGGCCCCAAAGGGCCATTGCACTAAGGGTGGCAAGGGCCTACCGCTCGGTGGGCTTTTCGGCGGCGTGCGCTCTGGCTGGCACCCCTCCTTGGGAGTTGGAGGCATGGGTGCTCGCCAGAGTGTACGAGTGGACGGCGCGGCGAAAAGCGCTCGGGGAGCGCCCCGTCGCGGAGGAGCGGGAGGCCGTGCGGCAAGAGGCGAGGGACGCCATCGTCCTCCATTGGACGGAGGACCTCGCAGCCGCCACCTTTGGCCGGCGAACCTTGGACGCGCTCGGTCCGGTCCTGCGAGAATGGCTCGAGCGGTCACACGGCTTCCTCTCATTCCGTCTGGTGCAGGTGTTGTCCGGCCATGGCTGTTTTGGATCGCACCTGCACCGGATCGGGAGGGAGGAGACTCCGGCGTGCCATGACTGCGGTGCGCCGGAGGACACGGCACAGCACACCCTAGAGGTGTGCCCCGCCTGGTCAGAGCTGCGCCGCAGTCTGACCGCGGTGGTCGGGCGGGACCTCTCGCTCCCCGGCGTGGTCAGCTCCATGCTGGAGAGCGAGGAGGCATGGGCAGAGGTCGCCTCCTTTTGCGAGGACGTTATTTCGCAAAAGGAGGCGGCGGAGCGCGAGCGGGAGGACGATCCTCTCGCTGCGCCGCTCCGGAGACGAAGAAGAGGTCGGAGAGGGCGTCGTCTCCTCCCTCCTCGTGGTGGTGACAGGCGGGCGACAGGCGCGGGGGCGCCTCCGCCCGCATTGCACCCGTCATCGCCTTCGTCGGTCATTCCCGGCCCTCCCCCCATGGGGAGGGCGTGAAGCGTCTGCCTTAAAGGCGGACGGTCGTCGGAGGAGGACTGGACGTACAGGCTGCGCCAATCTCCCAGTCCCCTCCACTCAAGACGAGGTGGGAGTGCCGCTGGGTTGTTTTAGTGGGTATACCGGGTCAGACCGGGGAGTCCCACATAGCCCCCCATTCCCCCAATGGGAGGGTATGCGTAATGCATTTTTTCCCAGCGCAAAAAAAAAAAAAAAAAAAAAACAAAAAAAAAAAAAGGTTAGGTTAGGTTAGGTTGGGGGGGGGACCACCCCACAGTGCTTGCGTCCACGTCGCGTCCCCTGGAAACGACCCAGTTCTGACCACCGTAACGGAGTGGCAGACTGGGCTCGGCCAAAGTGCACTGTGCTTTCGTTGCTTTTTATCTTGCCTTGAGTGAACGAACCTGCGGAGGCTATGCCCAAACCCACAACGACACAAACGGGATGCCTTCGGGCAGTTTTTAAAACCCAAAGGCCCTTCTCAGAGCCAACCCAAACGCCCTTCGCGGGGCCGACCAAAAGGCCCTTCTCAGGGCCAAGCCAAAGGCCCTTCTCAGGGCCAACCCAAAGGCCCTTATCAGGGCCAACCCAAAGGCCCTTCTCAGGGCCAACCAAAAGGCCCTTCTCAGGGCCAGTCCGACGCTTCGGCGTCAGAGGCTAGCCGCGCGCCGTCTGCAGCTAGCTTCTTTGAGAACCCGTTGGACTTGGACTCGTTGTCTGACTCCGACAAAGAGTCCATGGCTGGCGTGTCGGACGGGGGCGATTTCCAGTCGCGGAAGCGGGCCTTCCTGCGGAACGGGTCCGAGGGCTCTTCGGGCTCGGCGGGGCGTCCTAAGGCCAAAAAGCCACCGACAGCCGCGGACACCCACGTCGTGGGTCTCGCGGACGCTCAGCGTCAGTTGGACCTGCACCAGCGGGAGCAGCACCAGCAAGACCTGGAGGAGCGGGTTGCTGCCAAGGAGCAACGGGCGCGCGCTGCCCGGGCCAAGTCCGGGTACGGGGCGTCCCGCGTTCTGTACGCGGACCACTCGCTGGCCGAGCTGGAGCGAATGGCTGAGGAGGACGAGGAGGAGATAGTGGAGATCGCCTCTAAATCCTCCAACTTGAAAGGGACCTTCCAAAAGGCCCTTAAATGCAGGGCTGCGAGCATGCGTGGCATCGTAAAAGAGATGGTCCAGCGCAAGGCGACCGACGAAACGCGGCAACTGCAGGCGAAGGTCGATCGCCTGCAATCGGAGGTCAGCCAGCTTCATCAGAAGCTGGCTGAAGCCACGGCTCGGCCAGAGCAAGCAGAACGAAGACCTGCGGCAGAGGGCCCCACCTCCAACCTTGAGGATGTCATCCGCAAGGTCGTTATGGAGGAGAGGGCCTTCACAAGAGCTTGCTTAGCAGGCATTGAGGACCGGCTCTTGCCGGAGAAACGCCTCCGACCGCCGCTTGCGGCCGACAAGAGGCAATGCGAGCCGGGGCCGTCCTCCCAGGGGGAAGACGCCTTTCTCCCATCTACAACCCCGTCCAACCAGCATGGGTGGACCGAGGTTGCCGGGAGGGGCAAGGGCAAGGCCAAAAAGGCCAAAAAAGCCGCGACGGCCGTTCCTGCCGTGCCCGCCACCACACCTCCCAATCAGTCGCAGACGGGAAAGAAAGCGACTGGAAAGGGAAAAGGGAGAGGGAAGGGAACGGGGAAACTCGTTCCCCCAAAGACCGCAGCCGTTGTGGTGACGCTCACCGCGGAGGCTGCGGAGCGAGGGGAGACGTACGCGTCGATATTGTTGCGGGCGCGTGCCAATGCCGATCCCACTCAACTGGGGATCGGCCTCTTGCCGTCGAACCCAAGCCGGGGCTCGAATATTCGAGTTCCCGGGCGCAGAGGGCAAAGCTCATGCGGACCTCTTCGCATCGAAGCTGCAGGAGGTCATCGCGGACGCGGCCAAGGTGGCCCGTCCAGTCAAGGCGACGACCATCGAGGTGACCGACCTGGATGACTCGGTCACCAAAGAGGAGGTGGTGGCGGCGGTTGCAGCAATGGGGGGCTGTGACGTCGCAGAGGTGCACGGCCGGGACATCAGGCCCGGTCGCGGTGGCATGGGCACCATTCGCCTCGAGTGCCCAGTCGCGGCTGCCAAAGCCGTCCTCGACAAGGGACGGCTTACCGTCGGCTTCAGCTCGGGTGCAGTCCGGGCACTTGTGGACCAGCCTCTTCGGTGCTACAGGTGCTTCGGTATCGGACACACTCGAGCCCTCTGTCCGTCCACGGTCGATAGGACGGACAGCTGCTATCGCTGCAGCAAGGAGGGCCACAAGAGCAGCTCCTGCACGGCTGCCACTCCGCACTGCGCAGTGTGTGCCGCCAGTGGCCGCCCGGCAGACCACGTCATGAAGGGGAGGAACTGCAATCCTCCCCCTAAGAGGGGCAAAGCGCCGATGGGTCGGGCTGCCAGCACCGTCGTTCCCGAGGTAGGAACCGCGGTGGCCGCGGAGGCGATGACGGAGGTTATGACTATCGATGGATAGGGTCGAACATCGCATACTCCAGGCGAACACCAACCACTGCAGGGCAGCCCAGGATCTGCTGATGCAGACCATGGCTGAGTGGTTGGTGGACTTGGCGGTGGTTGCCGAGCCTTACTCGGTCCCCGGCCATTGGCTGGGCGATCGGGACGGCTTGGTGGCGTTGATGTCGCGGTCTTCCACGGACTCCCCTCCCCTCTCGCTATTAGAGAGAGGACCGGGATACGTGGCCGCCGCGTGGGGACACGTAGGTGTGTGCCCCACTCGACAATATTGGAGGCACTTCGGTATCACGGAGTGCCTCAATACTTGAGGAGCCTCCTGGCCAGCTACTTGGAGGATCGAGAGATCCTCCTTGTGGACAAGACGGCCAGGGTGAGGCGATACGGCGCAGAGTGCGGTGTTCCGCAGGGGTCGGTGCTGGGGCCCCCCCTATGGAATATAGGGTTTGACTGGCTCCTGCGGGGAGCCCTCCTCCAGGGCACGAGTGTCATCTGTTACGCGGATGACACTCTCCTCACTGCCCGGGGGAGGAACTACAGGGAGGCGGCCTGTCTGGCCTCGGCTGGCGGATCCTTGGTTGCGGGAAGGATCCGCCGCTTGGGACTGAAGGTGGCGCTGCACAAGACCGAGGCCGTTTTCTTTCACGGGCCTCGGCAGCGCTGCCCTCCCGACGCCCACATAGTTGTGGAGGGCGTCAGGATCGGGGTCCAGTCCCAGATGAAATATCTGGGCCTGGTGCTGGACAGCAGGTGGCGATTTGGCCCGCATTTCAGCGGGCTGTCAACGCGCCTGCTGAAAGCCGCGGACGCTCTCTCGTGGCTCCTCCCGAACCTGGGGGGGCCCAATGCGCAGTGCCGGCGATTGTATGCCGGCATCCTGCGGAGCATGGCCCTATATGGGGCCCCTATCTGGGCGGACTCCCTGCACAGGCGGGAGAACGCAACGGCGATCCGCAGGCCCCAAAGGGCCATTGCACTACGGGTGGCAAGGGCCTACCGCTCGGTGGGCTTTTCGGCGGCATGCGCTCTGGCTGGCACCCCTCCTTGGGAATTGGAGGCATGGGTGCTCGCCAGAGTGTACGAGTGGACGGCGCGGCGAAAAGCGCTCGGGGAGCGCCCCGTCGCGGAGGAGCGGGAGGCTGTGCGACAAGAGGCGAGGGACGCCATCGTCCTCCATTGGACGGAGGACCTCGCAGCCGCCACCTTTGGCCGGCGAACCTTGGACGCGCTCGGTCCGGTCCTGCGAGGCTGGCTCGAGCGGTCCCACGGTTTCCTCTCATTCCGTCTGGTGCAGGTGTTGTCCGGTCATGGCTGTTTTGGATCGCACCTGCACCGGATCGGGAGGGAGGAGACTCCGGCGTGCCATGACTGCGGTGCGCCGGAGGACACGGCACAGCACACCCTAGAGGTGTGCCCAGCCTGGTCAGAGCTGCGCCGCAGTCTGACCGCGGTGGTCGGGCAGGACCTCTCGCTCCCCGGCGTGGTCAGCTCCATGCTGGAGAGCGAGGAGGCCTGGGCAGAGGTCGCCTCCTTTTGCGAGGACGTTATTTCGCAAAAGGAGGCGGCGGAGCGCGAGCGGGAGGACGATCCTCTCGCTGCGCCGCTCCGCAGACGAAGAAGAGGTCGGAGAGGGCGTCGTCTCCTCCCTCCTCGTGGTGGTGACAGGCGGGCGACAGGCGCGGGGGCGCCTCCGCCCGCATTGCACCCGTCACCACCTTCGTCGGTCATTCCCGGCCCTCCCCCCACGGGGAGGGCGTGAAGCGTCTGCCTTAAAGGCGGACGGTCGTCGGAGGAGGACTGGACGTACAGGCTGCGCCAATCTCCCAGTCCCCTCCACTCAAGACGAGGCGGGAGTGCCGCTGGGTTGTTTTAGTGGGTATACCGGGTCAGACCGGGGAGTCCCACATAGCCCCCCATTCCCCCAATGGGAGGGTATGCGTAATGCATTTTTTCCCAGCGCAAAAAAAAAAAAAAAAAAAAACAAAAAAAAAAAAAAAAAAAGTTAGGTTGGGGGACCACCCCACAGTGCTTGCGTCCACGTCGCGTCCCCTGGAAACGACCCAGTTCTGACCACCGTAACGGAGTGGCAGACTGGGCTCGGCCAAAGTGCACTGTGCTTTCGTTGCTTTTTATCTTGCCTTGAGTGAACGAACCTGCGGAGGCTATGCCCAAACCCACGCGGGATGCCTGCGGGCAGTTTTTAAAACCCAAAGGCCCTTCTCAGGGCCAACCCAAACGCCCTTCGCGGGGCCGACCAAAAGGCCCTTCTCAGGGCCAAGCCAAAGGCCCTTCTCAGGGCCAACCCAAAGGCCCTTCTCAGGGCCAACCCAAAGGCCCTTCTCAGGGCCAACCCAAAGGCCCTTCTCAGGGCCAACCAAAAGGCCCTTCTCAGGGCCAGTCCGACGCTTCGGCGTCAGAGGCTAGCCGCGCGCCGTCTGCAGCTAGCTTCTTTGAGAACCCGTTGGACTTGGACTCGTTGTCTGACTCCGACAAAGAGTCCATGGCTGGCGTGTCGGACGGGGGCGATTTCCAGTCGCGGAAGCGGGCCTTCCTGCGGAACGGGTCCGAGGGCTCTTCGGGCTCGGCGGGGCGTCCTAAGGCCAAAAAGCCACCGACAGCCGCGGACACCCACGTCGTGGGTCTCGCGGACGCTCAGCGTCAGTTGGACCTGGCTCGGCGGGAGCAGCACCAGCAAGACCTGGAGGAGCGGGTTGCTGCCAAGGAGCAACGGGCGCGCGCTGCCCGGGCCAAGTCCGGGTACGGGGCGTCCCGCGTTCTGTACGCGGACCACTCGCTGGCCGAGCTGGAGCGAATGGCTGAGGAGGACGAGGAGGAGATAGTGGAGATCGCCTCTAAATCCTCCAACTTGAAAGGGACCTTCCAAAAGGCCCTTAAAAGCCGGGCCGCGAGCATGCGTGGCATCATCCAGGAGATGGTCCAGCGCAAGGCGACAGAAGAAACGCGGCAACTGCAGACGAAAGTCGATCGCCTGCAATCGGAGGTCAGCCAGCTACATCAGAAGCTGGCTGAAGCCACGGCTCGGCCAGAGCAAGCAGGAGGAAGACCTGCGGAAAGACCTGCGGCAGAGGGCTCCGCCTCCAACCTTGAGGATATCATCCGCAAGGTCGTCATGGAGGAGAGGGCCTTCACAAGAGCCTGCTTAGCAGGCATTGAGGACCGGCTCTTGCCGGAGAAACGCCTCCGACCGCCGCTTGCGGCGGACAAGAGGCAAAGTGAGCCGGCGCCGTCCTCCCAGGGGGAAGACGCCTTTCTCCCTTCTACAACCCCGTCCAACCAGCATGGGTGGACCGAGGTTGCCGGGAGGGGCAAGGGCAAGGCCAAAAAGGCCAAAAAAGCCGCGACGGCCGTTCCTGCCGTGCCCGCCACCACACCTCCCAATCAGTCGCAGACGGGAAAGAAAGCGACTGGAAAGGGAAAAGGGAGAGGGAAGGGAACGGGGAAACTCGTTCCCCCAAAGACCGCAGCCGTTGTGGTGACGCTCACCGCGGAGGCTGCGGAGCGAGGCGAGACGTACGCGTCGATATTGTTGCGGGCGCGTGCCAATGCCGATCCCACTCAACTGGGGATCGGCAAAGTCTCTTGCCGGCGAACTCAAGCCGGGGCTCGAATTTTCGAGTTCCCGGGGGCAGAGGGCAAAGCCCATGCGGACCTCTTTGCATCCAAGCTGCAGGAGGTCATCGCGGACGCGGCCAAGGTGGCCCGTCCAGTCAAGGCGACGACCATCGAGGTGACCGACCTGGATGACTCGGTCACCAAAGAGGAGGTGGTGGCGGCGGTCGCAGCAATGGGGGGCTGTGACGTCGCAGAGGTGCACGGCCGGGACATCAGGCCCGGTCGCGGTGGCATGGGCACTATTCGCCTCGAGTGCCCAGTCGCGGCTGCCAAAGCCGTCCTCGACAAGGGACGGCTTACCGTCGGCTTCAGCTCGGGTGCAGTCCGGGCACTTGTAGACCAGCCTCTTCGGTGCTACAGGTGCTTCGGTATCGGACACACTCGAGCCCTCGAGTCCACACGTGTGTGCGGCAGCAGGGAGGGTCGGTGGTTGACGTCACGTTTGCCACCCCCGCGCTAGCCGCCCGCGTCGTGAATTGGCGGGTGGAGATGGTGGAGACCTTGTCGGACCACCGATACGTGCGGTTCGACATCTCCGCCCAGGGGAGGGTGGCCCGCTCGGGCAAATCTCCCTTCCCACGGTGGGCTCTCACCCGCCTGGACCGGGAGGCCGCTCAGGAGGCGGCCTTTCTCCAGGACTGGTTGTCGCCCCCTGTCGAGGTCCTGGACGTGGACACCGCAGCGGTTCAGCTCAGGAGGTCCCTGACCGAGGTGTGCAACTCCAGCATGCCTCGGTCTCGCCGTCCGCCTCCTCGTCGTGCCGTCTATTGGTGGACGGAGGAACTGGCGGGGCTCCGAGCCGCCTGCGTGTCGGCCAGAAGGGCCTTCACGCGGAGCCGACGACGCAGCGCCCGGAATCGGGAAAACGAGGACCGCCTCTACGCTACTTACCAAGAGGCGAGGACGGTCCTCAAGTCGGCGATTGGCGCCGCCAAGGACTCGGCGAGGGCCGAGATGCTGGCAGGACTCGACCGGGATCCATATGGGAGACCATACAAGGCGGCGCGGAACCAACTGCGCCCCTGTGGTCCCCCATTGACGGAGACTCTCGAGCCGGCGTTGCTGGACGGGGTGGTACGGTCCCTGTTTCCGCGCAGGACCGCCTTCACCCCACCAACAATGGACCCTCCGCAAGGCGCAACTTCGCCGGAGGAGGGGGTCCCCCCGGTGACGGCGGAGGAATTGTACGCGGGGGTTCTCAGCCTCCG
Source organism: Dasypolia templi (assembly GCA_963555695.1). Classification (NCBI taxonomy): domain Eukaryota; kingdom Metazoa; phylum Arthropoda; class Insecta; order Lepidoptera; family Noctuidae; genus Dasypolia; species Dasypolia templi. Next base: position 96,897 of record OY743137.1, on the reverse strand, counting down.
CGCGAAGAAGACGGCCCCTGGACCGGACGGCGTCCCTGCACGGGTGGTGGCCATTGCTGCCGCCCAAATGGAGGGCAGAATTCGGGACCTGTTCAGCGCGTGCTTTACGGCTGGCAGGTTCCCGAAACTGTGGAAGGAGGGGCAGCTGTGCCTCCTCCGAAAGGAGGGACGCCCGGTGGACTCCCCCTCGGCATACCGGCCCATCGTTCTGCTTGATGAGGTCGGTAAATTGTTCGAGGGGATTGTCGCCTCCCGGCTCAATAGCCTGTTGCGGGGGGTGGGGCCGAATCTGTCGGACGCCCAATTCGGATTTCGACAAGGGCGTTCGACGATAGACGCGCTGGCCCTACTCAAGGGTCAGGTGAAGGAGGCGGTTGAGGCGGGGGGCGGAGTGTTGGCGGTGTCATTCGACATAGCCAACGCCTTCAACTCCGTGCCCCACTCGACAATATTGGAGGCACTTCGGTATCACGGAGTGCCTCAATACTTGAGGAGCCTCCTGGCCAGCTACTTGGAGGATCGAGAGATCCTCCTTGTGGACAAGACGGCCAGGGTGAGGCGATACGGCGCAGAGTGCGGTGTTCCGCAGGGGTCAGTGCTGGGGCCCCCCCCTGTGGAACATAGGGTTTGACTGGCTCCTGCGGGGAGCTCTCCTCCGGGGCACGAGTGTCATCTGTTACGCGGATGACACTCTCCTCACTGCCCGGGGGAGGAGCTACAGGGAGGCGGCCTGTCTGGCCTCGGCTGGCGGATCCTTGGTTGCAGGGAGGATCCGCCGCTTGGGACTGAAGGTGGCGCTGCACAAGACCGAGGCCGTTTTCTTTCACGGGCCTCGGCAGCGCTGCCCTCCCGACGCCCACATAGTTGTGGAGGGCGTCAGGATCGGGGTCCAGACCCAGATCAAATATCTGGGCCTGGTGCTGGACAGCAGGTGGCGATTTGGCCCGCATTTCAGCGGGCTGTCAACGCGCCTGCTGAAAGCCGCGGACGCCCTCTCGTGGCTCCTCCCGAACCTGGGGGGGCCCAACGCGCAGTGCCGGCGATTGTATGCCGGCATCCTGCGGAGCATGGCCCTATATGGGGCCCCTATCTGGGCGGACTCCCTGCACAGGCGGGAGAACGCAACGGCGATCCGCAGGCCCCAAAGGGCCATTGCACTAAGGGTGGCAAGGGCCTACCGCTCGGTGGGCTTTTCGGCGGCATGCGCTCTGGCTGGCACCCCTCCTTGGGAGTTGGAGGCATGGGTGCTCGCCAGAGTGTACGAATGGACAGCGCGTCCAGCCGTATGAGTACGAGCGCGGGGAGCGTAAAAACTAAATCCTTACGCAAACGCTCGAAAGAGGATGCAGACTCAGGGTCGGACTCGGCCCTGAGCGATACTGCGATGCCGCCCCCCCCCAAGGTCGGTGCCAAAAAAGGAGGGAGAGGTAGACCAGCTACAACCGGCAAGTATGCCGGTATCGGTCAATCGAGGCGTGAGGCTGCGGCTGCAATGAAGGCCGCAGCACTCACCGAAAAACTTGAAGAGGACGAGCGGCAGATTGCGGCTCTGACGAAAAGGGTGACGGAAGGGAGAGTCACTCGCCAGTCGGAGTCGTCGTCTGCCATCTCTGATACAGGAGGAGAGTCAGAAGAGCTACCTGCCTCTGACCTACACCAAAAAATGGCTGACGCGGTTGCTGTAATTAAAAGGGTGAGCAAGGTCTCGAAGGGCCTTAGCGGCTGCAGCCAGAAGGCGCTCAAGGAGGCCACGGCCTCCATTCTGGGAAGTGCTCAGGTGCTTTTGACCCGCACCACGACTGAAGAGACGGCGCTGCTGCGGGCCCAGAACGCAAAACTCGCAGCACAAATGGCGGAGCTCCGCAAGGAGCACGAAGAGATCAAGGCGGAGATGGCCAATCAAAGCCGGATCCCCGCCCTGGGACCTCGACGCAAAGCTCCACGCGTCGCTCTATTGGTGGCGCGCGGAGGCGGTCCAGCGGGGCGAGCGCCTGGTGCCTCGACAGGTTGAGGCACGCAGGGCAGAGCTCCGCCAAGTCCTAGTGGCGGAGTGGCGGACGCGCTTAGCGCAACCCACGGCGGGGCACGCCGCTGTAGCGGCGGTAAGGCCCGTTCTAGAGGAGTGGCTCAATAGGAGCCACGGCGCCCTCGGCTTCCGGCTGACGCAGGTGCTTACCGGACACGGGTGCTTTGGGAAGTACCTGTGTCGCATAGGCCGGGAGCCGACGTCCCAGTGCCACCATTGTGGTGATTGCCGCGACGATACGGCGCTGCATACGTTGGCGGAGTGCCCAGCTTGGGCCGAGCAGCGCCGTGACTTGGTCGCGGCCGTAGGTGTTGCGGGAAACCTCTCGCTTCCGGCTGTTGTGTCTACCATGGTCGGGAGCGAGTCGGGGTGGAGTGCCGTCGCCACATTTTGCGAGGCCGTGATGCTCGCAAAGGAGGCGGCGGAGAGGGAGAGAGAGGCTGCCTCCTCTCTCCCCTCCCGCAGCAGACGCACTGGGCGTCGTAGGGTGGCCGATTTCCGGCCACCGTAGGGCGCGGCCTGCGGACGGCAGACTCGGGGCGTCTTGTCGTCCGATCAGCAGCAGGCCTCGAGGCGGCGGCGTGTTGTTCCGCGCGCGCCTCATAGTGGAGTCCTGCGGCCGGGGTGACGGCCGCAGTGGGTGACGGGGCCCGCCTGACCATCTGGCGGGCCAATACCCGTCGGGGGGTAGCGACGAATGCTTCGGCGATACCCGCCCCTCCGACACACGGGTACATGAGGAACACGGGTTGGTTTTTAGTCAGTAAGAGTCTGACAGTCCCCTTCGCCCTTCCCCCAGGGCGGAGGGACTCCATGAGGATTTTCCAACCCGTCACCAAAAAAAAAAAAAAAAAAAGGTTAGGTTAGGTTAGGTTAGGTTAGGTTGGGGGAGGGGGACCACCCCACAGTGCTTGCGTCCACGTCGCGTCCCCTGGAAACGACCCAGTTCTGACCACCGTAACGGAGTGGCAGACTGGGCTCGGCCAAAGTGCACTGTGCTTTCGTTGCGAATTTTATTTTATTGCGTTGAGCGAACGAACCTGCGGAGGCTATGCCAAAACCCACGCGGGATGCCTGCGGGCAGTTTTTAAAACCCAAAGGCCCTTCTCAGGGCCAACCCAAACGCCCTTCTCGGGGCCGACCCAAAGGCCCTTCTCAGGGCCAACCCAAAGGCCCTTCTCAGGGCCAACCAAAAGGCCCTTCTCAGGGCCAACGCAAAGGCCCTTCTCAGGGCCAACCAAAAGGCCCTTCTCAGGGCCAATCCGACGCTTCGGCGTCAGAGGCTAGCCGCGCGCCGTCTGCAGCTAGCTTCTTTGAGAACCCGTTGGACTTGGACTCGTTGTCTGACTCCGACAAAGAGTCCATGGCTGGCGTGTCGGACGGGGGCGATTTCCAGTCGCGGAAGCGGGCCTTCCTGCGGAACGGGTCCGAGGGCTCTTCGGGCTCGGCGGGGCGTCCTAAGGCCAAAAAGCCACCGACAGCCGCGGACACCCACGTCGTGGGTCTCGCGGACGCTCAGCGTCAGTTGGACCTGGCTCGGCGGGAGCAGCACCAGCAAGACCTGGAGGAGCGGGTTGCTGCCAAGGAGCAACGGGCGCGCGCTGCCCGGGCCAAGTCCGGGTACGGGGCGTCCCGCGTTCTGTACGCGGACCACTCGCTGGCCGAGCTGGAGCGAATGGCTGAGGAGGACGAGGAGGAGATAGTGGAGATCGCCTCTAAATCCTCCAACTTGAAAGGGACCTTCCAAAAGGCCCTTAAAAGCCGGGCCGCGAGCATGCGTGGCATCGTAAAAGAGATGGTCCAGCGCAAGGCGAGCGACGAAACGCGGCAACTGCAGGCGAAGGTCGATCGCCTGCAATCGGAGGTGAGCCAGCTACATCAGAAGCTGGCTGAAGCCACGGCTCGGCCAGAGCAAGCAGAACGAAGACCTGCGGAAAGACCTGCGGAAAGACCTGCGGCAGAGGGCACCACCTCCAACCTTGAGGATATCATCCGCAAGGTCGTCATGGAGGAGAGGGCCTTCACAAGAGCCTGCTTAGCAGGCATTGAGGACCGGCTCTTGCCGGAGAAACGCCTCCGACCGCCGCTTGCAGCGGACAAGAGGCAATGTGAGCCGGGGCCGTCCTCCCAGGGGGAAGACGCCTTTCTCCCGTCCACAACCCCGTCCAACCAGCATGGGTGGACCGAGGTTGCCGGGAGGGGCAAGGGCAAGGCCAAAAAGGCCAAAAAAGCCGCGACGGCCGTTCTTGCCGTGCCCGCCACCACACCTCCCAATCAGTCGCAGACGACTGCAAAGGGTAAAGGGAGAGCGAAGACAAAGGCGAAACTCGTTCCCCCAAAGACCGCAGCCGTTGTGGTGACGCTCACCGCGGAGGCTGCGGAGCGAGGCGAGACGTACGCGTCCATTTTGTTGCGGGCGCGTGCCAATGCCGATCCCACTCAACTGGGGATCGGCAAAGTCTCTTGCCGGCGAACTCAAGCCGGGGCTCGAATTTTCGAGTTCCCGGGGGCAGAGGGCAGAGCCCATGCGGACCTCTTCGCATCGAAGCTGCAGGAGGTCATCGCGGACGCGGCCAAAGTGGCCCGTCCAGTGAAGTCGACGACAATAGAGGTGACCGACCTGGATGACTCGGTCACCAAAGAGGAGGTGGTGGCGGCGGTCGCAGCAATGGGGGGCTGTGACGTCGCAGATGTGCACGGCCGGGACATCAGGCCCGGTCGCGGTGGCATGGGCACCATTCGCCTCGAGTGCCCAGTCGCCGCTGCCAAAGCCGTCCTCGACAAGGGACGGCTTACCGTCGGCTTCAGCTCGGGTGCAGTCCGGGCACTTGTAGACCAGCCTCTTCGGTGCTACAGGTGCTTCGGTATCGGACACACTCGAGCCCTATGTCCGTCCACGGTCGATAGGACGGACAGCTGCTATCGCTGCAGCAAGGAGGGCCACAAAAGCAGCTCCTGCACGGCCGCCACTCCGCACTGCGCAGTGTGTGCCGCCAGTGGCCGCCCGGCAGACCACGTCATGAAGGGGAGGAACTGCAATCCTCCCCCTAAGAGGGGCAAAGCGCCGATGGGTCCGGCTGCCAGCACCGTCGTTCCCGAGGCAGGAACCGCGGTGGCCGCGGAGGCGATGACGGAGGCAATGACTTGCGATGGATAGGGCCCAACATCGCATTCTCCAGGCGAACACCAACCACTGCAGGGCAGCCCAGGATCTGCTGATGCAGACCATGGCTGAGTGGTTGGTGGACTTGGCGGTGGTTGCCGAGCCTTACTCGGTCCCCGGCAACTGGCTGGGCGATCGGGACGGCTTGGTGGCGTTGGTGACGCGGTCTTCCACAGACTCCCCTCCCCTCTCGCTATTAGAGAGAGGACCGGGATACGTGGCCGCCGCGTGGGGAGACGTAGGTGTGGTGGGGGTCTATTTCTCCCCAAACCGCCCTCTCTCGGACTTTGAGGATTTCCTCGAAGTCCTCACCGCAGTCGTAGGGAGGGCGGCGCCGCGCCAGGTCGTCGTGTTGGGCGACCTGAACGCCAAGTCGGTGGCCTGGGGCAACCTGGCTGCCTCGTGCAACGTCCGAGGACGCGCCGTCGAATTTTGGGCGGCCTCATCCGGCGTGTCCCTCCTCAACAGGGGGGCGGTCCACACGTGTGTGCGGCAGCAGGGAGGGTCGGTGGTTGACGTCACGTTTGCCACCCCCGCGCTAGCCGCCCGCGTCGTGAACTGGCGGGTGGAGATGGTGGAGACCTTGTCGGACCACCGATACGTGCGGTTCGACATCTCCGCCCAGGGGAGGGTGGCCCGCTCGGGCAAATCTCCCTTCCCACGGTGGGCTCTCACCCGCCTGGACCGGGAGGCCGCTCAGGAGGCGGCCTTTCTCCAGGACTGGTTGTCGCCCCCTGTCGAGGTCCTGGACGTGGACACCGCAGCGGTTCAGCTCAGGAGGTCCCTGACCGAGGTGTGCAACTCCAGCATGCCTCGGTCTCGCCGTCCGCCTCCCCGTCGTGCCGTCTATTGGTGGACGGAGGAACTGGCGGGGCTCCGAGCCGCCTGCGTGTCGGCCAGAAGGGCCTTCACGCGGAGCCGACGACGCAGCGCCCGGAATCGGGAAAACGAGGACCGCCTCTACGCTACTTACCAAGAGGCGAGGACGGTTCTCAAGTCGGCGATTGGCGCTGCCAAGGACTCGGCGAGGGCCGAGATGCTGGCAGGGCTCGACCGGGATCCATATGGGAGACCATACAAGGCGGCGCGGAACCAACTGCGCCCCTGTGGTCCCCCATTGACGGAGACTCTCGAGCCGGCGTTGCTGGACGGGGTGGTCCGGTCCCTGTTTCCGCGCAGGACCGACTTCACCCCACCAACGATGGACCCTCCGCAAGGGGCGACTCCGCCCGAGGAAAGGGTCCCCCCGGTGACGGCGGAGGAATTGTACGCGGGGGTTCTCAGCCTCCGCGCGAAGAAGACGGCCCCTGGACCGGACGGCGTCCCTGCACGGGTGGTGGCCATTGCTGCCGCCCAAATGGAGGACAGAATTCGGGACCTGTTCAGCGCGTGCTTTACGGCTGGCAGGTTCCCGAAACTTTGGAAGGAGGGGCAGCTGTGCCTCCTCCGAAAGGAGGGACGCCCGGTGGACTCCCCCTCGGCATACCGGCCCATCGTTCTGCTTGATGAGGTCGGTAAATTATTCGAGGGGATTGTCGCCTCCCGGCTCAATGGGCTGTTGCGGGGGGTGGGGCCAAATCTGTCGGACGCCCAATTCGGTTTTCGACGAGGGCGTTCGACGATAGACGCGCTGGCCCTACTCAAGGGTCAGGTGAAGGAGGCGGTGGAGGCGGGGGGCGGAGTGTTGGCGGTGTCATTCGACATAGCCAACGCCTTCAACTCCGTGCCCCACTCGACAATATTGGAGGCACTTCGGTATCACGGAGTGCCTCAATACTTGAGGAGCCTCCTGGCCAGCTACTTGGAGGATCGAGAGATCCTCCTTGTGGACAAGACGGCCAGGGTGAGGCGATACGGCGCAGAGTGCGGTGTTCCGCAGGGGTCAGTGCTGGGGCCCCCCCTGTGGAACATAGGGTTTGACTGGCTCCTGCGGGGAGCTCTCCTCCGGGGCACGAGTGTCATCTGTTACGCGGATGACACTCTCCTCACTGCCCGGGGGAGGAGCTACAGGGAGGCGGCCTGTCTGGCCTCGGCTGGCGGATCCTTGGTTGCAGGGAGGATCCGCCGCTTGGGACTGAAGGTGGCGCTGCACAAGACCGAGGCCGTTTTCTTTCACGGGCCTCGGCAGCGCTGCCCTCCCGACGCCCACATAGTTGTGGAGGGCGTCAGGATCGGGGTCCAGACCCAGATCAAATATCTGGGCCTGGTGCTGGACAGCAGGTGGCGATTTGGCCCGCATTTCAGCGGGCTGTCAACGCGCCTGCTGAAAGCCGCGGACGCTCTGTCGTGGCTCCTCCCGAACTTGGGGGGGCCCAATGCGCAGTGCCGGCGATTGTATGCCGGCATCCTGCGGAGCATGGCCCTATATGGGGCCCCTATCTGGGCGGACTCCCTGCACAGGCGGGAGAACGCAACGGCGATCCGCAGGCCCCAAAGGGCCATTGCACTACGGGTGGCAAGGGCCTACCGCTCGGTGGGCTTTTCGGCGGCATGCGCTCTGGCTGGCACCCCTCCTTGGGAGTTGGAGGCATGGGTGCTCGCCAGAGTGTACGAGTGGACGGCGCGGCGAAAAGCGCTCGGGGAGCGCCCCGTCGCGGAGGAGCGGGAGGCCGTGCGGCAAGAGGCGAGGGACGCCATCGTCCTCCATTGGACGGAGGACCTCGCAGCCGCCACCTTTGGCCGGCGAACGTTGGACGCGCTCGGTCCGGTCCTGCGAGGCTGGCTCGAGCGGTCCCACGGCTTCCTCTCTTTCCGCCTGGTGCAGGTGTTGTCCGGCCATGGCTGTTTTGGATCGCACCTGCACCGGATCGGGAGAGAGGAGACTCCGGCGTGCCATGACTGCGGTGCGCCGGCGGACACAGCACAGCACACCCTAGAGGTGTGCCCCGCCTGGTCAGAGCTGCGCCGCAGTCTGACCGCGGTGGTCGGACAGGACCTCTCGCTTCCTGGCGTGGTCAGCTCCATGCTGGAGAGCGAGGAGGCCTGGGCAGAGGTCGCCTCCTTTTGCGAGGACGTTATTTCGCAAAAGGAGGCGGCGGAGCGCGAGCGGGAGGACGATCCTCTCGCTGCGCCGCTCCGTAGACGAAGAAGAGGTCGGAGGGGGCGTCATCTCCTCCCTCCTCGTGGTGGTGACAGGTGGGCGACAGGCGCGGGGGCGCCTACGCCCGCATTGCACTCGTCATCACCTTCGTCGGTCATTCCCGGCCCTCCCCCCACGGGGAGGGCGTGAAGCGTCTGCCTTTAAGGCGGACGGTCGTCGGAGGAGGACTGGACGTACAGGCTGCGCCAATCTCCCAGTCCCCTCCACTCAAGACGAGGCGGGAGTGCCGCTGGGTTGTTTTAGTGGGTATACCGGGTCAGACCGGGGAGTCCCACATAGCCCCCCATTCCCCCAATGGGAGGGTATGCGTAATGCATTTTTTCCCAGCGCAAAAAAAAAAAAAAAAAAAAAAAAAAAAAAAAAAAAAAAAAAAAAAAAAAAAAAAAAAAAAAAAAAAAAAAAAAAAAAAGGTTAGGTTGGGGGACCACCCCACAGTGCGTCGACTGCCGGGAGGACACGGCGTGGCACACGCTGGCAGAGTGTGCCGCTTGGGAGGTGCCGCGCCGTGCCCTCATAACTGAAGTAGGCAATGACCTGTCGCTGCCGGCCGTCGTGAACGCGATGGTCGGCGGCGCAGAGTCCTGGGACGCAGTGGTCTCCTTTTGCGAAACGGTCATCTCGCAGAAGGAGGCTGCGGAAAGGGAGAGAGAGATCTCGACTCTCGACCCGGCCCGCAGCAGACGCACCGGGCGTCGGAGGAGGGCGGACAACGCCCTCTTCCGGCCCCCCTAAATGGGTCCAGGGGCGACGGATTCGGGGACATCCGTCGCCCCCCAACATCAAGACCCGAGAAGGCGGCGCGCGTAGTGTTCCTCGCGCGCCGACCACAGACGTTGCGGGGGGAGTACACCTCACTCCCCCCGCCCGAGACGGGGCCCGCGCAAGCGGGCCGGCACCAGCCGGGGTTGTGGAAGAATAATGTGTTCCCGCGACCCCGGCGTAGGTGTGAGATGGAACACCGGGGTGGTTTTTAGTCAGTAAGAGTCTGACAGACCCCTCCGCCCGCCCCAGGGCGGAGGACATCCATGAGGATTTTCCACCCCGGGAACAAAAAAAAAAAAAAAAAAAAGGTTAGGTTAGGTTGGGGGACCACCCCACAGTGCTTGCGTCCACGTCGCGTCCCCTGGAAACGACCCAGTTCTGACCACCGTAACGGAGTGGCAGACTGGGCTCGGCCAAAGTGCACTGTGCTTTCGTTGCTTTTTATCTTGCCTTGAGTGAACGAACCTGCGGAGGCTATGCCCAAACCCACGCGGGATGCCTGCGGGCAGTTTTTAAAACCCAAAGGCCCTTCTCAGGGCCAACCCAAACGCCCTTCGCGGGGCCGACCAAAAGGCCCTTCTCAGGGCCAAGCCAAAGGCCCTTCTCAGGGCCAACCCAAAGGCCCTTCTCAGGGCCAACCCAAAGGCCCTTCTCAGGGCCACCCAAAGGCCCTTCTCAGGGCCAACCAAAAGGCCCTTCTCAGGGCCAGTCCGACGCTTCGGCGTCAGAGGCTAGCCGCGCGCCGTCTGCAGCTAGCTTCTTTGAGAACCCGTTGGACTTGGACTCGTTGTCTGACTCCGACAAAGAGTCCATGGCTGGCGTGTCGGACGGGGGCGATTTCCAGTCGCGGAAGCGGGCCTTCCTGCGGAACGGGTCCGAGGGCTCTTCGGGCTCGGCGGGGCGTCCTAAGGCCAAAAAGCCACCGACAGCCGCGGACACCCACGTCGTGGGTCTCGCGGACGCTCAGCGTCAGTTGGACCTGGCTCGGCGGGAGCAGCACCAGCAAGACCTGGAGGAGCGGGTTGCTGCCAAGGAGCAACGGGCGCGCGCTGCCCGGGCCAAGTCCGGGTACGGGGCGTCCCGCGTTCTGTACGCGGACCACTCGCTGGCCGAGCTGGAGCGAATGGCTGAGGAGGACGAGGAGGAGATAGTGGAGATCGCCTCTAAATCCTCCAACTTGAAAGGGACCTTCCAAAAGGCCCTTAAAAGCCGGGCCGCGAGCATGCGTGGCATCATCCAGGAGATGGTCCAGCGCAAGGCGACAGAAGAAACGCGGCAACTGCAGACGAAAGTCGATCGCCTGCAATCGGAGGTCAGCCAGCTACATCAGAAGCTGGCTGAAGCCACGGCTCGGCCAGAGCAAGCAGGAGGAAGACCTGCGGAAAGACCTGCGGCAGAGGGCTCCGCCTCCAACCTTGAGGATATCATCCGCAAGGTCGTCATGGAGGAGAGGGCCTTCACAAGAGCCTGCTTAGCAGGCATTGAGGACCGGCTCTTGCCGGAGAAACGCCTCCGACCGCCGCTTGCGGCGGACAAGAGTCAAAGTGAGCCGGCGCCGTCCTCCCAGGGGGAAGACGCCTTTCTCCCTTCTACAACCCCGTCCAACCAGCATGGGTGGACCGAGGTTGCCGGGAGGGGCAAGGGCAAGTCCAAAAAGGCCAAAAAAGCCGCGACGGCCGTTCCTGCCGTGCCCGCCACCACACCTCCCAATCAGTCGCAGACGACTGCAAAGGGTAAAGGGAGAGGGAAGACAAAGGCGAAACTCGTTCCCCCAAAGACCGCAGCCGTTGTGGTGACGCTCACCGCGGAGGCTGCGGAGCGAGGCGAGACGTACGCGTCCATTTTGTTGCGGGCGCGTGCCAATGCCGATCCCACTCAACTGGGGATCGGCAAAGTCTCTTGCCGGCGAACTCAAGCCGGGGCTCGAATTTTCGAGTTCCCGGGGGCAGAGGGCAAAGCCCATGCGGACCTCTTTGCATCCAAGCTGCAGGAGGTCATCGCGGACGCGGCCAAGGTGGCCCGTCCAGTCAAGGCGACAACCATCGAGGTGACCGACCTGGATGACTCGGTCACCAAAGAGGAGGTGGTGGTTGCGGTCGCAGCAATGGGGGGCTGTGACGTCGCAGAGGTGCACGGCCGGGACATCAGGCCCGGCCGCGGTGGGATGGGCACCATTCGCCTCGAGTGCCCAGTCGCGGCTGCCAAAGCCGTCCTCGACAAGGGACGGCTTACCGTCGGCTTCAGCTCGGGTGCAGTCCGGGCACTTGTAGACCAGCCTCTTCGGTGCTACAGGTGCTTCGGTATCGGACACACTCGAGCCCTCTGTCCGTCCACGGTCGATAGGACGGACAGCTGCTATCGCTGCAGCAAGGAGGGCCACAAGAGCAGCTCCTGCACGGCTGCCACTCCGCACTGCGCAGTGTGTGCCGCCAGTGGCCGCCCGGCAGACCACGTCATGAAGGGGAGGAACTGCAATCCTCCCCCTAAGAGGGGCAAAGCGCCGATGGGTCCGGCTGCCAGCACCGTCGTTCCCGAGGCAGGAACCGCGGTGGCCGCGGAGGGGGGAGAAATGACGATCGATGGATAGGGTCCATCATCGCATTCTCCAGGCGAACACCAACCACTGCAGGGCAGCCCAGGATCTGCTGATGCAGACCATGGCTGAGTGGTTGGTGGACTTGGCGGTGGTTGCCGAGCCTTACTCGGTCCCCGGCCATTGGCTGGGCGATCGGGACGGCTTGGTGGCGTTGATGGCGCGGTCTTCCACAGACTCCCCTCCCCTCTCGCTATTAGAGAGAGGACCGGGATACGTGGCCGCCGCGTGGGGTGACGTAGCCGTGGTGGGGGTCTATTTCTCCCCAAACCGCCCTCTCTCGGACTTTGAGGATTTCCTTGAAGTCCTCACCGCAGTCGTAGGGAGGGCGGCGCCGCGCCAGGTCGTCGTGTTGGGCGACCTGAACGCCAAGTCGGTGGCCTGGGGCAACCCGGCTGCCTCGTGCAACGTCCGAGGACGCGCCGTCGAGTTTTGGGCGGCCTCATCCGGCGTGTCCCTCCTCAACAGGGGGGCGGTCCACACGTGTGTGCGGCAGCAGGGAGGATCGGTGGTTGACGTCACGTTTGCCACCCCCGCGCTAGCCGCCCGCGTCGTGAATTGGCGGGTGGAGATGGTGGAGACCTTGTCGGACCACCGATACGTGCGGTTCGACATCTCCGCCCAGGGGAGGGTGGCCCGCTCTGGCAAATCTCCCTTCCCACGGTGGGCTCTCACCCGCCTCGACCGGGAGGCCGCTCAGGAGGCGGCCTTTCTTCAGGACTGGTTGTCGCCCCCTGTCGAGGTCCTGGACGTGGACACCGCAGCGGTTCAGCTCAGGAGGTCCCTGACCGAGGTGTGCAACTCCAGCATGCCTCGGTCTCGCCGTCCGCCTCCCCGTCGTGCCGTCTATTGGTGGACGGAGGAACTGGCGGGGCTCCGAGCCGCCTGCGTGTCGGCCAGAAGGGCCTTCACGCGGAGCCGACGACGCAGCGCCCGGAATCGGGAAAACGAGGACCGCCTCTACGCTTCATACCAAGAGGCGAGGACGGTCCTCAAGTCGGCGCCAACAATGGACCCTCCGCAAGGCGCAACTTCGCCGGAGGAGGAGGTCCCCCCGGTGACGGCGGAGGAATTGTACGCGGGGGTTCTCAGCCTCCGCGCGAAGAAGACGGCCCCTGGACCGGACGGCGTCCCTGCACGGGTGGTGGCCATTGCTGCCGCCCAAATGGAGGACAGAATTCGGGACCTGTTCAGCGCGTGCTTTACGGCTGGCAGGTTCCCGAAACTGTGGAAGGAGGGGCAGCTGTGCCTCCTCCGAAAGGAGGGACGCCCGGTGGACTCCCCCTCAGCATACCGGCCCATCGTTCTGCTTGATGAGGTCGGTAAATTGTTCGAGGGGATTGTTGCCTCCCGGCTCAATAGCCTGTTGCGGGGGGTGGGGCCGAATCTGTCGAACGCCCAATTCGGTTTTCGACGAGGGCGTTCGACGATAGACGCGCTGGCCCTACTCAAGGGTCAGGTGAAGGAGGCGGTGGAGGCGGGGGGCGGAGTGTTGGCGGTGTCATTCGACATAGCCAACGCCTTCAACTCCGTGCCCCACTCGACAATATTGGAGGCACTTCGGTATCACGGAGTGCCTCAATACTTGAGGAGCCTCCTGGCCAGCTACTTGGAGGATCGCGAGATCCTCCTTGTGGACAAGACGGCCAGGGTGAGGCGATACGGCGCAGAGTGCGGTGTTCCGCAGGGGTCGGTGCTGGGGCCCCCCCTGTGGAATATAGGGTTTGACTGGCTCCTGCGGGGGGCTCTCCTCCGGGGCACGAGTGTCATCTGTTACGCGGATGACACTCTCCTCACTGCCCGGGGGAGGAGCTACAGGGAGGCGGCCTGTCTGGCCTCGGCTGGCGGATCCTTGGTTGCAGGGAGGATCCGCCGCTTGGGACTGAAGGTGGCGCTGCACAAGACCGAGGCCGTTTTCTTTCACGGGCCTCGGCAGCGCTGCCCTCCCGACGCCCACATAGTTGTGGAGGGCGTCAGGATCGGGGTCCAGACCCAGATGAAATATCTGGGCCTGGTGCTGGACAGCAGGTGGCGATTTGGCCCGCATTTCAGCGGGCTGTCAACGCGCCTGCTGAAAGCCGCGGACGCCCTCTCGTGGCTCCTCCCGAACCTGGGGGGGCCCAACGCGCAGTGCCGGCGATTGTATGCCGGCATCCTGCGGAGCATGGCCCTATATGGGGCCCCTATCTGGGCGGACTCCCTGCACAGGCGGGAGAACGCAACGGCGATCCGCAGGCCCCAAAGGGCCATTGCACTACGGGTGGCAAGGGCCTACCGCTCGGTGGGCTTTTCGGCGGCATGCGCTCTGGCTGGCACCCCTCCTTGGGAGTTGGAGGCATGGGTGCTCGCCAGAGTGTACGAGTGGACGGCGCGGCGAAAAACGCTCGGGGAGCGCCCCGTCGCGGAGGAGCGGGAGGCCGTGCGGCAAGAGTCGAGGGACGCCATCGTCCTCCATTGGACGGAGGACCTCGCAGCCGCCACCTTTGGCCGGCGAACCTTGGACGCGCTCGGTCCGGTCCTGCGAGGCTGGCTCGAGCGGTCACACGGCTTCCTCTCATTCCGTCTGGTGCAGGTGTTGTCCGGCCATGGCTGTTTTGGATCGCACCTGCACCGGATCGGGAGGGAGGAGACTCCGGCGTGCCATGACTGCGGTGCGCCGGAGGACACGGCACAGCACACCCTAGAGGTGTGCCCCGCCTGGTCAGAACTGCGCCGCAGTCTGACCGCGGTGGTCGGGCGGGACCTCTCGCTCCCCGGCGTGGTCAGCTCCATGCTGGAGAGCGAGGAGGCATGGGCAGAGGTCGCCTCCTTTTGCGAGGACGTTATTTCGCAAAAGGAGGCGGCGGAGCGCGAGCGGGAGGACGATCCTCTCGCTGCGCCGCTCCGGAGACGAAGAGGTCGGAGAGGGCGTCGTCTCCTCCCTCCTCATGGTGGTGACAGGCGGGCGACAGGCGCGGGGGCGCCTCCGCCCGCATTGCACCCGTCATCACCTTCGTAAGTCATTCCCGGCCCTCCCCCAACGGGGAGGGCGTGAAGCGTCCGCATTAAAGGCGGACGGTCGTCGGAGGAGGACTGGACGTACAGGCTGCGCCAATCTCCCAGTCCCCTCCACTCAAGACGAGGCGGGAGTGCCGCTGGGTTGTTTTAGTGGGTATACCGGGTCAGACCGGGGAGTCCCACATAGCCCCCCATTCCCCCAATGGGAGGGTATGCGTAATGCATTTTTTCCCAGCGCAAAAAAAAAAAAAAAAAAAAAAAAAAAAAAAAAAAAAAAAAAAAAGGTTAGGTTAGGTTAGGTTTTTTTTTTTTTTTTTTTTTTTTTTTTTTTTTTCCTGTCCGGGCGCAAGGCCCGGCCCGCGAGCTAACCCCTAACATGATTAGGGACCTTCATTGTCATGGAGTGGGACATGCTTCAGGGATTTCTTTATTTGATGTAACATTCTCTTTATTAAAGTTTTTCCTAATTATACATCTTATTTTCTACAGTTTTACAATATACATTAACTTATTTTGTACTTGAAACTTATTCTATGTGGGTTACATGTTTCTTATACTAGTTACATTTTATGTTTAACACTATTTTACACATGATTACAATTGCTCTTATATCTATTGATATTCTAAACACTATCTTTAATACACATGCATTGTTTATCAAAAGGGGTACAGGTTATATTTTCTTAGCCTTACAATGATATTTAACTTGTGCCTCTCTATCTTGTTATTCTATTTACTATTATATGCTAGAGAATATATTATGGTAATATATGTTTAGCATATATATTTATTATTCTAATTATTTTATTTTTATTCATGACCGTATTGGCTATGTCTGTCAAATACTCTGCGAAATTTTTTACTCTTTTATTTAAACGTGAGATTTGGGAGATTTGGGCTATTGCGTATTCGGGGCAGTTGGTTAGAGTATGTTGTTCAGTATTGTGTTTGTCTGTCCGACGGATACACGATGGGCTCCCTTTGTACCCGGAGCGATTCAAGTATTCCGAGAGCCCACCGTAACCCGTCGGAACGTGTGTGTTCACGCTAGTGGCCTCACCTGTTCCACAATACGGAGGGCAGCTAAGCCCGTCAGCACACGCATTCCTCGGCAAGCCCGCGTGGGCTTTGACCCAAGACAAGGAGACATCTTTGCTTTGGTCCAACGCCAGAGCCAGATTGGCTCGCGCGCGGACCGCCATAGGATGGAGAGAGCCACGGTCTGCCGGCGTCTGCAATGCTAACATTGAGCCGCCGTTCAGGTCGCAGCTCGTCTCTTTGCGTTGGAAGATCACGTCCGTTGCCTTGCAAATGGCCTGTAGTTTTGCCTGGCAGATAGTGCAGTACGCGGCAAGGCTGAGACTGAGTTTCCAGATTTCACCTACATTATCCCATAAGGATAATGCGGCTCCGACTTTCCCCTCAATCTTGCTGCCGTCAGTGAGTATTCGCACTGTCTGCACCTTGAAACTGTCCACAAGCTGTTTGTCTGCCGGGCATATAAACTCCAGGACCCTTTGCTTGGCAAGCTGGACGGATCCCCGTTGGACAGAGCTCAGCTTCCTCCGCATCCCCAACTTTTTCATAGTGGGAGCCCAGGCTTCGGCCACGTACGTGATTGTAATAGTGTATTTCTTGCCCGTAGCCCTTAAAACCATCTCAGCAATAGGCTATTGCTGATCGCGCCAATGCCTCCCACTTTCTTCTTACCGGGCATTCTTGGTTGTAGACTGTATGGCCTGTGTTTTCCTGCCTTTCACGGATGCAGTTTTTGCACGTTGGCCTGTCTCCTGTCGCTACCACGGTGCACTCGGCCTTCAGATGAGGCCCCCCGCAATAATTGCAGAGGTCTGCAGGCTCCGTGCACAATTTACGTCCATGTCCGTACGCCAGGCATTTCGTACATTGTATGAGGGGAGTTTGGTCCTGGACTCTAACGCATTGAAGATCGATGAAGATCCTGCCGGCCGTAGTTAGCTTCTGCCACAACTTTGGCGTCACCTGGAGGACGACATGGTTCTCCAAGGAGTTCCGTGCCTTCCTCCGGTATTTCACCACTGCAGTCGCTTCCTCGGCCGACAGGCCCTCAAACAGGCGGGCGTTTTGGACCTTCAATGCGTTGTATATATCTTCGTCGCTGTTGTACGACAGGAGGTCCTTGATTATTACCAGTGGGTTCCTGTTTTTGGCCTCTTCCACCGTTAAATGTGCATCTTTCTTGAGGTGGGCAGTTGTTTTCGCCATCTCCTCTCGGTTGTTGAAACTCAGTAGGACCCTCTGGTCCTTTATTTTCCTCACCCTCTCTATTTGAAGGCCACTCCTCCTCGCGTCCAACACCTCCCTCACCCTTCCCACCACCTCTGCGCTGGTGTCCATCGCGACGTCGGACGACACAATGACCGAGTGCTTTGGTCGCTGACCCCAGGTGTTATGGGGTGCGGTCAGGGCCTCCGCATAAGTAGGAGTTTTCTCCTTTAATTCGGCGACCATTTTCCCCGTTTCCTTAGTGGTCTCACCGAGCTTCCGGATCTCCTTCAACACGTCTCCGTCATTGTGCCGCTCCTTGTCTCGGGACTCCTGTGCTTCGTTTTGTTCCCGTATGGCCTCTTTCAACTCCCTTATCATCTGGTTGCCCTCCTTCACTATTCGAGCTTGCTCTTCTAGTGCGGAGCGCAACCAGTTGATGCTCTCTTTTTCTTCTCCCTTTCCTTCTTCCTTCTGACCCACCACCACTCCCTGTTGGTTGAGTTCACCCTTGCCCTTTTCTGCCTCTTTGGCCAGCTGGTATAGCCTCCCTATTGCCGCGGTGACCTCCAATTTGATTTCCGTTTTTAGGTTTCGCGAGTTGCTGAGGTAAAGCATTGCCTTATCGTGGCATGCTCTTGCCTCCGCGATAACGGTGGGGTATTTAGACTTCGGTCGCCTTGGAGGTGCCGCGGTGCTGGTGGTTGGCTGCGGTGTGGTGTCACGTTTTGGGTTTGGGTTTGGGTTTAATGGGGACCTTGCCTGAGGCTCGACTTTCCCGGCCTCCCATTCCCCAATACTTCGCCTTACACAGGGTAGCGAGGGTCCTGTTTTTTCCGTTGAGCGTGGTGAGTCTTTTGAGCTTGACGAGCTCACGTCCTTCTTTGCGGGTGTACGTAGCATGTTGTTACTCGATGGTGCGAAAGTGAAAGTAGTATTCATGTACAGTACAGTATGCTATTGGAAGAAAGTTCTGTATCCCTGTATAGAGGGGATTGTCACAGAAAATCCCAGTTGGCGTTTCAAGAAAAGTGTAATGTGTATAGTATAAGTGTATAGTGTGGTATTGTGTAAGTGTAAAATGTGATTTTTGATCCCTGACTCAAGCTCGCGGTACGTGCGTCAATAAAAGTGATGCTATCAAGGTAGCAGTCAAGATGTTATAGTAACAAAAATAAAAGTAATAAGCTGAGGAACACTCAGTGTGCGTCTCCTGGACGCAAGTTATCTTACCCTAGTAAATTAATTGTCCTAGATCTAATTGTTGCTCAAAAAAGCCTAGTCTAAGTCTAATCCTAATAAATCTCCCTTTGTTAACAAATTAGTTGAAACACTACCAAGTTACCAACCTGTTACATAAATTAAATAAATTAAATGTACTAAATATTTGCGTTTTTTGGGGTTTTGTCGGGCCCAATTTGTTGATCTTTTCGTCCCAATTTCAAAGACCCCAAACTCGGTCGGTCTACGACCTCTGGGTCCAGAGTTAGGACGCGGGGGGTGAAGTAACGCTGAAAGGTGGGGGGGGGGGGAATATGGGGGATGGGGTTTCAATATATATAAGTAAATATACAGCCAAATAAATTTTTGGGGGTCAAACCGAAGGGGTCAAAAAGGGGGTCTAGGGGGTCTATCTGAAACTAGGTACTAACTGAGGCGGGGAGTACTAAGAGGGGGGGGGAAATTTGCTCAGAATTTGGATATTCCCAGCCGTTTCGGATATATGGGGATTTAAAGTTTTTTGGGGGGCGTGTAAAAATGGACTTTTTATTTATTTATTTATTTATCAAATGTTTATTTAATTTATAAAGTATATTTATGTAAATATTAATTAGTTTTAAAATTTTTGTTAATTTTTTAAAGGGGGGCAATAATCGACAATTTTGTTAAATATATAAATTAGAGAGGGGGTCTAAGCGGCTAGTGAAACGTATAATAGAGAGGGGGCAAATAATTAAAAAGAATAAAAATTTATTTAAATAAATATATTAAAGGGGGGTCTAGCAAATTAATTGTTACAAAGGGGACAATAAACTAAGCTTATGTTAATTAACAAATTAAAAGGAGGGTCTAAATTTAAGATAATTATAAAAGGGGGGCAATAAAATTAATTAAAATTTAATTTAATAGGTAAATTAGAGGGGGGGTATAAGTTTAAACAATAGAGGGGGTTGATTTAAGCTAAAATTGTATTAAGTATTGAATTGGGGTGGGGGCTAAATTTAAATAAATAAATAAACTAGAATTTAATTTATAAGAAAATTTAGGGGAGTCTGGTGGGCTAGTAAAATAAATTTTTTGAAGGGGGCTAATATACGGGGATTTATAAAAAATTTTTTGGGGGGCGCGTAGAATAGACTTTTTATTTATTTATCAAATAATTTAATTTAAATATATTTAGAATAGGGCGGATTATGAAGATATTAATCACTTTAAAATTTTTGTTAATTTTAAAGGGGGGCAATAATTTTGTTTAAATAAATAAATTAGAGAGGGGGTCTAAGCGGCAAGTGAAACTTATAATAGAGAGGGGGCAAATAATTAAAATTTTATTTAAATAAATATATTAAAGGGGGGTCTAGCAAGTTAATTGTTAATGAAAGGGGACAATAAGCTAAGATTATGTTAATTAACAGAATAAAAGGGGGGTCTAAATTTAAAATAATAATTAAAGGGGGGCAATAAAATTAATTAAGATTTAATTAAGTAAATAAATTAGAGGGGGGGTATAAGTTTAAACAATAGAAGGGGGCAATTTAACCTAAAATTAAATATATAATAAGTTACAAGGGGGGGCTAAGTTAATTAATATTAAGAGGGGCAGTAATCCAGAATTTAATAAATAGGTAAATTTAGGGGAGTCTGGAAAGCTAATAAAAATTAAAATTAAAATTTTAAGAGGGGGCAGTATACTAAGGATTAGTTAAGTAAATAAGTTAAAAGGGGGTTCTGGGGGGACGAATAGAAGTATTATAATATAAGGGACAATAGAGTAGGATTAATGAGTTAAAGGGGGATTTATTTGTAAATAATAATTTAAAGGGGGGCAGTAAAATTAATTTGTTATAAAACAATAATTTGAAGGGGGCTCTAAGGGGACGATAAATAAATTTCAGCTAATAATTTAATTCAAAACGGGGCTTATAAGACTTATAGGATGTTTGTTAGGCTGAGGGCCACAAAGGGTGATTGTATGGGGGAGGAGTCAATAAATTATTTAATTATTTAAATAAGGGGGGGGAATCAATAGAGGGTGGCACTGGGAGTGTTACAGTATATACTATACTCTGTATAGTATATACAAGGTCGGTGTCAAAATCGGGCTAACTAGCTCCGTTTCCGAGTTATGCCCGTTTTAAGATTTTCAAAAGTCCTGGGTTCATTCCCCGGTTGGTGAACCAACTTTTAGTTACAAAGATAATTTTGCAATTATGTCTTGAGGACTAGTTTCCCTCCAGGGGTTTTTATCCTTCTCCTTCCAACGGCGCGTGGGGTTTGATGGTACAGGCTTAGAGAGGGAGAGTTGCCCTTTACTTCCACATATAAAGTAGATTTTTCGGCTTAGGGGGTATGTCTTTGGGGTGTACGCAAAGATGAGGGTTAGGTTTTCACAGCCGCAAATGCGGTTGGTTTTTGTGTTCCCCTGCACCGAAAAATCTAACTTTTGGCTAGGGTGTATGTCCGGTGTATAGTTTTGTGCTCCCGTGATTTGGGGTGTGTATCTCCCAATTTCAACCCCTAGCTATACAAATAAAGTTTTTTGAAGGATGTTTTATCTTATAAATACTATTTATGTTAAGTACAAAATAATTTTAGTCTCTAGGATTTTTAAAATATATGCTAATTTAATCTATTCTTATTTTTTATTTGGATTTTATTACCTATTTACTACCCTGGAGGACTTCTAAAATTTGACTGCTTAGGTATATAGACCTTATTTTACTTATAACTATGTAACTGTATAGTGCGGGTGGATTTTAAAAACTTTACTGGATATAGGACAATATTCCCTATCCGGTAATACCAAAAAATATATTTTATTTTGCCCTGAAGGGGTATCTTTAGGTGTAATAATTCAGTTTATAGAAATTTCTAAATTTAAAAGGTAAATATATAGGATTTATAAAAGTTTTACATAAAAAACGACTATACAGTTTCCTAACTAAGGCACTGAAGAAATATAATTAAATTTTTAAGAATTATTAGGGGTTGAAACAACCAACCCCCGAATTTTTATCGATTTAAAAGCTTAATATCTTATAAACTAGTCAATGGATTTAATCCAAAATTAAAATACAAATAGAACTGGTGAAGCCAGATTTTTCTCGTCAATAAAAAGGGTATGTCGCCGTTCTTATTTCACCGGGAATAAATTTTGAAAATTTGTGAAACTTCCGACCTTATTTTCCTGGTGATCCTTGATGTATTTCTTCAGTTTCTGGTAGTCTCCCAGCTCCTCGTCTGTACAGAGTTCAGTTTTTCCAGCTTGATCCAGTCGGAACCCTCGGGATCTGTATCCAGGTGCCACGAGGTTTTTGTTTTTTTTTGCTTATATCTCCGGATTCCCTGATCGGTTTTTTGTAAGGTGGGTATCCAGAGATAGGTATTCACTAGCCGCACCAAACTGCATTTGCCGATTTTAACGCCACCACTCAAAATCGAGCAGCGTCGAGCTCCAAAGCTTTTCTGAGTTGGTTTTTCTTAAATAACTTGCACTATTTCACACTTTTTGCACTTTTGTTTTCACAACAACCTGCGTCTCAGCAGCGCGGATCTAAAAAGGTATAACACTTGTACTTTTTGCGTAAAAAACCGATTTTTGTGATTTTTCGAGCGCGGAGCGACTTAAAAATGATCTGTTCACGGCGGGGGGTGCCGGAAGACTGGTTAGGTTAGGTTAGGTTAGGTTAGGTTAGGTTAGGTTCCCCGGTGTGCCCAGCCTGGTCAGAGCTGCGCCGCAGTCTGATCGCGGTGGTCGGACAGGACCTCTCGCTCCCCGGCGTGGTCAGCTCCATGCTGGAGAGCGAGGAGGCCTGGGCAGAGGTCGCCTCCTTTTGCGAGGACGTTATTTCGCAAAAGGAGGCGGCGGAGCGCGAGCGGGAGGACGATCCTCTCGCTGCGCCGCTCCGCAGACGAAGAAGAGGTCGGAGAGGGCGTCGTCCCCTCCCTCCTCATGGTGGTGACAGGCGGGCGACAGGCGCGGGGGCGCCTACGCCCGCATTGCACCCGTCATCACCTTCGTCGGACATTCCCGGCCCTCCCCCAACGGGGAGGGCGTGAAGCGTCCGCCTTGAAGGCGGACGGTCGTCGGAGGAGGACTGGACGTACAGGCTGCGCCAATCTCCCAGTCCCCTCCACTCAAGACGAGGCGGGAGTGCCGCTGGGTTGTTTTAGTGGGTATACCGGGTCAGACCGGGGAGTCCCACATAGCCCCCCATTCCCCCAATGGGAGGGTATGCGTAATGCATTTTTTCCCAGCGCAAAAAAAAAAAAAAAAAAAAAAAAAAAAGGTTAGGTTCCCCGGGGGACCACCCCACAGTGCTTGCGTCCACGTCGCGTCCCCTGGAAACGACCCAGTTCTGACCACCGTAACGGAGTGGCAGACTGGGCTCGGCCAAAGTGCACTGTGCTTTCGTAGCGAATTTTATTTTATTGCGTTGAGCGTACGAACCTGCGGTGGCTATGCCTAAACCCACGCGGGATGCCTTCGGGCAGTTTTTAAAACCCAAAGGCCCTTCTCAGGGCCAACCCAAAGGCCCTTCTCGGGGCCGACCAAAAGGCCCTTCTCAGGGCCAACCCAAAGGCCCTTCTCAGGGCCAACCCAAAGGCCCTTCTCAGGGCCAACCAAAAGGCCCTTCTCAGGGCCAGTCCGATGCTTCTGCGTCAGAGGCTAGCCGCGCGCCGTCTGCAGCTAGCTTCTTTGGGAGCCCATTGGACTTGGACTCGTTGTCTGACTCCGACAAAGAGTCCATGGCTGGCGTGTCGGACGGGGGCGATATACAGTCGCGGAAGCGGGCCTTCCTGCGGAACGGGTCTGAGGGCTCTTCGGGCTCGGCGGGACGTCCAAAGGCCAAAAAGCCTCCGACAGCCGCGGACACCCACGACGTTGGTCTCGCGGATGCTCAGCGTCAGTTGGACCTAGCTCGGCGGGAGCAGCACCAACAAGACCTGGAGGAGCGGGTTGCTGCCAAGGAGCAACGGGCGCGCGCTGCCCGGGCCAAGTCCGGGTACGGAGCGTCCCGCGTTCTGTACGCGGACCACTCGCTGGCTGAGCTGGAGCGGATGGCTGAGGAGGACGAGGAGGAGATAGTGGAGATCGCCTCTAAATCCTCCAACCTGAAAGGGACCTTCCAAAAGGCCCTTAAATGCCGGGCCGCGAGCATGCGTGGCATCATCCAGGAGATGGTCCAGCGCAAGGCGACCGACGAAACGCGGCAACTGCAGGCGAAAGTCGATCGCCTGCAATCGGAGGTCAGCCAGCTACATCAGAAGCTGGCTGAAGCCACGGCTCGGCCAGACCAAGCAGAAGAAGCAAGACCTGCGGAAAGACCTGCGGCAGAGGGCCCCACCTCCAACCTTGAGGATATCATCCGCAAGGTCGTCATGGAGGAGAGGGCCTTCACAAGAGCCTGCTTAGCAGGCATTGAGGACCGGCTCTTGCCGGAGAAACGCCTCCGACCGCCGCTTGCGGCGGACAAGAGGCAATGTGAGCCGGGGCCGTCCTCCCAGGGGGAAGACGCCTTTCTCCCTTCAACTACC
This sequence comes from Dasypolia templi, assembly GCA_963555695.1. NCBI lineage: Eukaryota > Metazoa > Arthropoda > Insecta > Lepidoptera > Noctuidae > Dasypolia > Dasypolia templi. Next base: position 73,253 of record OY743137.1, on the reverse strand, counting down.
CCGTCCAACCAGCATGGGTGGACCGAGGTTGCCGGGAGGGGCAAGGGCAAGGCCAAAAAGGCCAAAAAAAGCCGCGACGGCCGTTCTTGCCGTGCCCGCCACCACACCTCCCACTCAGTCGCAACCCAAGAAAGCGACTGGAAAGGGAAAAGGGAGAGGGAAGAGAGAGGGGAAACTCGTTCCCCCAAAGACCGCAGCCGTTGTGGTGACGCTCACCGCGGAGGCTGCGGAGCGAGGCGAGACGTACGCGTCCATTTTGTTGCGGGCGCGTGCCAATGCCGATCCCACTCAACTGGGGATCGGCAAAGTCTCTTGCCGGCGAACCCAAGCCGGGGCTCGAATTTTCGAGTTCCCGGGGGCAGAGGGCAGAGCCCATGCGGACCTCTTCGCATCCAAGCTGCAAGAGGTCATCGCGGACGCTGCCAAGGTGGCCCGTCCAGTGAAGTCGACAACAATAGAGGTGACCGACCTGGATGACTCGGTCACCAAAGAGGAGGTGGTGGCGGCGGTCGCAGCAATGGGGGGCTGTGACGTCGCAGAGGTGCACGGCCGGGACATCAGGTCCGGTCGCGGTGGCATGGGTACCATTCGCCTCGAGTGCCCAGTCGCCGCTGCCAAAGCCGTCCTCGACAAGGGACGGCTTACCGTCGGCTTCAGCTCGGGTGCAGTCCGGGCACTTGTAGACCAGCCTCTTCGGTGCTACAGGTGCTTCGGTATCGGACACACTCGAGCCCTCTGTCCGTCCACGGTCGATAGGACGGACAGCTGCTATCGCTGCAGCAAGGAGGGCCACAAAAGCAGCTCCTGCACGGCTGCCACTCCGCACTGCGCAGTGTGTGCCGCCAGTGGCCGCCCGGCAGACCACGTGATGAAGGGGAGGAACTGCAATCCTCCCCCTAAGAGGGGCAAAGCGCCGACCGGTCCGGCTGCCAGCACCGTCGTTCCCGAGGCAGGAACCGCGGTGGCCGCGGAGGGTGGAGAAATGTCGATCGATGGATAGGGCCCAACATCGCATTCTCCAGGCGAACGCCAACCACTGCAGGGCTGCCCAGGATCTGCTGATGCAGACCATGGCTGAGTGGTTGGTGGACTTGGCGGTGGTTGCCGAGCCTTACTCGGTCCCCGGCCATTGGCTGGGCGATCGGGACGGCTTGGTGGCGTTGATGTCGCGGTCTTCCACGGACTCCCCTCCCCTCTCGCTATTAGAGAGAGGACCGGGATACGTGGCCGCCGCGTGGGGAGACGTAGGTGTGGTGGGGGTCTATTTCTCCCCAAACCGCCCTCTCTCGGACTTTGAGGATTTCCTCGAAGTCCTCACCGCAGTCGTAGGGAGGGCGGCACCGCGCCAGGTCGTCGTGTTGGGCGACCTGAACGCCAAGTCGGTGGCCTGGGGCAACCCGGCTGCCTCGTGCAACGTCCGAGGACGCGCCGTCGAATTTTGGGCGGCCTCATCCGGCGTGTCCCTCCTCAACAGGGGGGCGGTCCACACGTGTGTGCGGCAGCAGGGAGGGTCGGTGGTTGACGTCACGTTTGCCACCCCCGCGCTAGCCGCCCGCGTCGTGAATTGGCGGGTGGAGATGGTGGAGACCTTGTCGGACCACCGATACGTGCGGTTCGACATCTCCGCCCAGGGGAGGGTGGCTCGCTCGGGCAAATCTCCCTTCCCACGGTGGGCTCTCACCCGCCTGGACCGGGAGGCCGCTCAGGAGGCGGCCTTTCTCCAGGACTGGTTGTCGCCCCCTGTCGAGGTCCTGGACGTGGACACCGCAGCGGTTCAGCTCAGGAGGTCCCTGACCGAGGTGTGCAACTCCAGCATGCCTCGGTCTCGCCGTCCGCCTCCCCGTCGTGCCGTCTATTGGTGGACGGAGGAACTGGCGGGGCTCCGAGCCGCCTGCGTGTCGGCCAGAAGGGCCTTCACGCGGAGCCGACGACGCAGCGCCCGGAATCGGGAAAACGAGGACCGCCTCTACGCTTCTTACCAAGAGGCGAGGACGGTCCTCAAGTCGGCGATTGGCGCTGCCAAAGACTCGGCGAGGGCCGAGATGCTGGCAGGGCTCGACCGGGATCCATATGGGAGACCGTACAAGGCGGCGCGGAACCAACTGCGCCCCTATGGTCCCCCATTGACGGAGACTCTCGAGCCGGCGTTGCTGGATGGGGTGGTCCGGTCCCTGTTTCCGCGCAGGACCGACTTCACCCCACCAACGATGGACCCTCCGCAAGGGGCGACTCCGCCGGAGGAGGAGGTCCCCCCGGTGACGGCTGAGGAACTCTACGCGGGGGTTCTCAGCCTCCGCGCGAAGAAGACGGCTCCTGGACCGGACGGCGTCCCTGCACGGGTGGTGGCCATTGCTGCCGCCCAAATGGAGGACAGAATTCGGGACCTGTTCAGCGCGTGCTTTACGGCTGGCAGGTTCCCGAAACTGTGGAAGGAGGGGCAGCTGTGCCTCCTCCGAAAGGAGGGACGCCCGGTGGACTCCCCCTCGGCATACCGGCCCATCGTTCTGCTTGATGAGGTCGGTAAATTGTTCGAGGGGATTGTCGCCTCCCGGCTCAATAGCCTGTTGCGGGGGGTGGGGCCGAATCTGTCGGACGCCCAATTCGGATTTCGACAAGGGCGTTCGACGATAGACGCGCTGGCCCTACTCAAGGGTCAGGTGAAGGAGGCGGTGGAGGCGGGGGGCGGAGTGTTGGCGGTGTCATTCGACATAGCCAACGCCTTCAACTCCGTGCCCCACTCGACAATATTGGAGGCACTTCGGTATCACGGAGTGCCTCAATACTTGAGGAGCCTCCTGGCCAGCTACTTGGAGGATCGAGAGATCCTCCTTGTGGACAAGACGGCCAGGGTGAGGCGTTACGGCGCAGAGTGCGGTGTTCCGCAGGGGTCAGTGCTGGGGCCCCCCCTGTGGAACATAGGGTTTGACTGGCTCCTGCGGGGAGCTCTCCTCCGGGGCACGAGTGTCATCTGTTACGCGGATGACACTCTCCTCACTGCCCGGGGGAGGAGCTACAGGGAGGCGGCCTGTCTGGCCTCGGCTGGCGGATCCTTGGTTGCAGGGAGGATCCGCCGCTTGGGACTGAAGGTGGCGCTGCACAAGACCGAGGCCGTTTTCTTTCACGGGCCTCGGCAGCGCTGCCCTCCCGACGCCCACATAGTTGTGGAGGGCGTCAGGATCGGGGTCCAGACCCAAATGAAATATCTGGGCCTGGTGCTGGACAGCAGGTGGCGATTTGGCCCGCATTTCAGCGGGCTGTCAACGCGCCTGCTGAAAGCCGCGGACGCCCTCTCGTGGCTCCTCCCGAACCTGGGGGGGCCCAACGCGCAGTGCCGGCGATTGTATGCCGGCATCCTGCGGAGCATGGCCCTATATGGGGCCCCTATCTGGGCGGACTCCCTGCACAGGCGGGAGAACGCAACAGCGATCCGCAGGCCCCAAAGGGCCATTGCACTACGGGTGGCAAGGGCCTACCGCTCGGTGGGCTTTTCGGCGGCGTGCGCTCTGGCTGGCACCCCTCCTTGGGAGTTGGAGGCATGGGTTCTCGCCAGAGTGTACGAGTGGACGGCGCGGCGAAAAGCGCTCGGGGAGCGCCCCGTCGCGGAGGAGCGGGAGGCCGTGCGGCAAGAGGCGAGGGACGCCATCGTCCTCCATTGGACACAGGACCTCGCAGCCGCCACCTTTGGCCGGCGAACCTTGGACGCGCTCGGTCCGGTCCTGCGAGGCTGGCTCGAGCGGTCACACGGCTTCCTCTCATTCCGTCTGGTGCAGGTGTTGTCCGGCCATGGCTGTTTTGGATCGCACCTGCACCGGATCGGGAGGGAGGAGACTCCGGCGTGCCATGACTGCGGTGCGCCGGAGGACACGGCACAGCACACCCTAGAGGTGTGCCCCGCCTGGTCAGAGCTGCGCCGCAGTCTGACCGCGGTGGTCGGGCGGGACCTCTCGCTCCCCGGCGTGGTCAGCTCCATGCTGGAGAGCGAGGAGGCATGGGCAGAGGTCGCCTCCTTTTGCGAGGACGTTATTTCGCAAAAGGAGGCGGCGGAGCGCGAGCGGGAGGACGATCCTCTCGCTGCGCCGCTCCGGAGACGAAGAGGTCGGAGAGGGCGTCGTCTCCTCCCTCCTCATGGTGGTGACGGGCGGGCGACAGGCGCGGGGGCGCCTCCGCCCGCATTGCACCCGTCATCACCTTCGTAAGTCATTCCCGGCCCTCCCCCAACGGGGAGGGCGTGAAGCGTCCGCATTAAAGGCGGACGGTCGTCGGAGGAGGACTGGACGTACAGGCTGCGCCAATCTCCCAGTCCCCTCCACTCAAGACGAGGCGGGAGTGCCGCTGGGTTGTTTTAGTGGGTATACCGGGTCAGACCGGGGAGTCCCACATAGCCCCCCATTCCCCCAATGGGAGGGTATGCGTAATGCATTTTTTCCCAGCGCAAAAAAAAAAAAAAAAAAAAAAGGTTAGGTTCCCCCGGCGGGCGCCGCCGGCCGGATCACACATTGTGGTCGGGGGGGTCCGGATCGCTGTCGAGCCCACCATGAAATATCTGGGATTGGTGCTCGACAGCCGGTGGGACTTCGGACCCCACTTCCGGCGGCTGGCGCCCAAGTTGTTGGGCGCGGCCGGGGCGCTGGCAACGCTGCTTCCCAATCTGGGGGGCCCGAGCGCCGCCTGTAGGCGGCTCTATATGGGGATCGTGCGATCCATGGCGCTCTACGGAGCGCCGATCTGGGCGTCTGACCTGACGGCCGGCAGCATAGCTGTCCTGCGCAAGCCGCAGCGGGCGATGGCCGTCAGAGTCATTCGGGGGTATCGCACGATCTCCTTCGAGGCGGGTTGTGCACTGGCCGGATCACCGCCCTGGGACCTGGAGGCGAAGGTGCTCGCGTCACTGTACCGGTGGCGCGAGGCAGCGCGGGAGCGGGGCGAGCGACCGATGCAGCAACATATCGAGCAGCATCGGTTGCAGCTCCGCGAGGTCCTGGTGGCGGAATGGCGGGTGAGGCTGTCACGCCCTACCGCCGGCCTCAGCACCATCGAGGCGATCCGGCCAGTGCTCGACCGCTGGCTCGGGAGAAGGCACGGCTCCCTGTCGTTTCGGGCGACGCAGGTGCTCTCGGGGCATGGTTGCTTCGGGAAGTACCTGTGTCGCATAAACAGGGAGCCGGACGCCCGGTGTCACCACTGCGTCGACTGCCGGGAGGACACGGCGTGGCACACGCTGGCAGAGTGTGCCGCTTGGGAGGAGCCGCGCCGTGCCCTCATCACCGAAGTAGGCAACGACCTGTCGCTGCCGGCCGTCGTGAACGCGATGGTCGGCGGCGCAGAGTCCTGGGACGCAGTGGTCTCCTTTTGCGAAACGGTCATCTCGCAGAAGGAGGCTGCGGAAAGGGAGAGAGAGATCTCGACTCTTGACCCGGCCCGCAGCAGACGCACCGGGCGTCGGAGGAGGGCGGACAACGCCCTCTTCCGGCCCCCCTAAATGGGTCCAGGGGCGACGGATTCGGGGACATCCGACGCCCCCCAACATCAGGACCCGAGAAGGCGGCGCGCGTAGTGTTCCTCGCGCGCCGACCACAGACGTTGCGGGGGGAGTACACCTCACTCCCCCCGCCCGAGACGGGGCCCGCACAAGCGGGCCGGCACCAGCCGGGGTTGTGGAAGAATAATGTGTTCCCGCGACCCCGGCGTAGGTGTGAGAAGGAACACCGGGGTGGTTTTTAGTCAGTAAGAGTCTGACAGACCCCTCCGCCCGCCCCAGGGCGGAGGACATCCATGAGGATTTTCCACCCCGGAAACAAAAAAAAAAAAAAAAAAAAGGTTAGGTTAGGTTAGGTTAGGTTAGGTTAGGTTGGGGGACCACCCCACAGTGCTTGCGTCCACGTCGCGTCCCCTGGAAACGACCCAGTTCTGACCACCGTAACGGAGTGGCAGACTGGGCTCGGCCAAAGTGCACTGTGCTTTCGTTGCTTTTTATCTTGCCTTGAGTGAACGAACCTGCGGAGGCTATGCCAAAACCCACGCGGGATGCCTTCGGGCAGTTTTTAAAACCCAAAGGCCCTTCTCAGGGCCAACCCAAACGCCCTTCGCGGGGCCGACCAAAAGGCCCTTCTCAGGGCCAAGCCAAAGGCCCTTCTCAGGGCCAAACCAAAGGCCCTTCTCAGGGCCAACCCAAAGGCCCTTCTCAGGGCCAACCAAAAGGCCCTTCTCAGGGCCAGTCCGACGCTTCGGCGTCAGAGGCTAGCCGCGCGCCGTCTGCAGCTAGCTTCTTTGAGAACCCGTTGGACTTGGACTCGTTGTCTGACTCCGACAAAGAGTCCATGGCTGGCGTGTCGGACGGGGGCGATTTCCAGTCGCGGAAGCGGGCCTTCCTGCGGAACGGGTCCGAGGGCTCTTCGGGCTCGGCGGGGCGTCCTAAGGCCAAAAAGCCACCGACAGCCGCGGACACCCACGTCGTGGGTCTCGCGGACGCTCAGCGTCAGTTGGACCTGGCTCGGCGGGAGCAGCACCAGCAAGACCTGGAGGAGCGGGTTGCTGCCAAGGAGCAACGGGCGCGCGCTGCCCGGGCCAAGTCCGGGTACGGGGCGTCCCGCGTTCTGTACGCGGACCACTCGCTGGCCGAGCTGGAGCGAATGGCTGAGGAGGACGAGGAGGAGATAGTGGAGATCGCCTCTAAATCCTCCAACTTGAAAGGGACCTTCCAAAAGGCCCTTAAAAGCCGGGCCGCGAGCATGCGTGGCATCATCCAGGAGATTGTCCAGCGCAAGGCGACAGACGAAACGCGGCAACTGCAGACGAAAGTCGATCGCCTGCAATCGGAGGTCAGCCAGCTACATCAGAAGCTGGCTGAAGCCACGGCTCGGCCAGAGCAAGCAGGAGGAAGACCTGCGGAAAGACCTGCGGCAGAGGGCTCCGCCTCCAACCTTGAGGATATCATCCGCAAGGTCGTCATGGAGGAGAGGGCCTTCACAAGAGCCTGCTTAGCAGGCATTGAGGACCGGCTCTTGCCGGAGAAACGCCTCCGACCGCCGCTTGCGGCGAACAAGAGGCAAAGTGAGCCGGCGCCGTCCTCCCAGGGGGAAGACGCCTTTCTCCCTTCTACAACCCCGTCCAACCAGCATGGGTGGACCGAGGTTGCCGGGAGGGGCAAGGGCAAGGCCAAAAAGGCCAAAAAAGCCGCGACGGCCGTTCCTGCCGTGCCCGCCACCACACCTGCGACTGGAAAGGGAAAAGGGAGAGGGAAGGGAAAGGCGAAACTCGTCCCCCCAAAGACCGCAGCCGTTGTGGTGACGCTCACCGCGGAGGCTGCGGAGCGAGGCGAGACATACGCGTCCATTTTGTTGCGGGCGCGTGCCAATGCCGATCCCACTCAACTGGGGATCGGCAAAGTCTCTTGCCGGCGAACTCAAGCCGGGGCTCGAATTTTCGAGTTCCCGGGGGCAGAGGGCAAAGCCCATGCGGACCTCTTTGCATCCAAGCTGCAGGAGGTCATCGCGGACGCGGCCAAGGTGGCCCGTCCAGTCAAAGCGACGACCATCGAGGTGACCGACCTGGATGACTCGGTCACCAAAGAGGAGGTGGTGGTTGCGGTCGCAGCAATGGGGGGCTGTGACGTCGCAGAGGTGCACGGCCGGGACATCAGGCCCGGTCGCGGTGGTATGGGCACCATTCGCCTCGAGTGCCCAGTCGCGGCTGCCAAAGCCGTCCTCGACAAGGGACGGCTTACCGTCGGCTTCAGCTCGGGTGCAGTCCGGGCACTTGTAGACCAGCCTCTTCGGTGCTACAGGTGCTTCGGTATCGGACACACTCGAGCCCTCTGTCCGTCCACGGTCGATAGGACGGACAGCTGCTATCGCTGCAGCAAGGAGGGCCACAAGAGCAGCTCCTGCACGGCTGCCACTCCGCACTGCGCAGTGTGTGCCGCCAGTGGCCGCCCGGCAGACCACGTCATGAAGGGGAGGAACTGCAATCCTCCCCCTAAGAGGGGCAAAGCGCCGATGGGACCGGCTGCCAGCACCGTCGTTCCCGAGGCAGGAACCGCGGTGGCCGCGGAGGCGATGACGGAGGCAATGACTATCGATGGATAGGGCTCAACATCGAATTCTCCAGGCGAACACCAACCACTGCAGGGCAGCCCAGGATCTGCTGATGCAGACCATGGCTGAGTGGTTGGTGGACTTGGCGGTGGTTGCCGAGCCTTACTCGGTCCCCGGCCACTGGCTGGGCGATCGGGACGGCTTGGTGGCGTTGGTGACGCGGTCTTCCACAGACTCCCCTCCCCTCTCGCTTTTAGAGAGAGGACCGGGATACGTGGCCGCCGCGTGGGGAGACGTAGGTGTGGTGGGGGTCTATTTCTCCCCAAACCGCCCTCTCTCGGACTTTGAGGATTTCCTCGAAGTCCTCACCGCAGTCGTAGGGAGGGCGGCGCCGCGCCAGGTCGTCGTGTTGGGCGACCTGAACGCCAAGTCGGTGGCCTGGGGCAACCCGGCTGCCTCGTGCAACGTCCGAGGACGCGCCGTCGAATTTTGGGCGGCCTCATCCGGCGTGTCCCTCCTCAACAGGGGGGCGGTCCACACGTGTGTGCGGCAGCAGGGAGGGTCGGTGGTTGACGTCACGTTTGCCACCCCCGCGCTAGCCGCCCGCGTCGTGAATTGGCGGGTGGAGATGGTGGAGACCTTGTCGGACCACCGATACGTGCGGTTCGACATCTCCGCCCAGGGGAGGGTGGCCCGCTCGGGCAAATCTCCCTTCCCACGGTGGGCTCTCACCCGCCTGGATCGGGAGGCCGCTCGGGAGGCGGCCTTTCTCCAGGACTGGTTGTCGCCCCCTGTCGAGGTCCTGGACGTGGACACCGCAGCGGTTCAGCTCAGGAGGTCCCTGACCGAGGTGTGCAACTCCAGCATGCCTCGGTCTCGCCGTCCGCCTCCTCGTCGTGCCGTCTATTGGTGGACGGAGGAACTGGCGGGGCTCCGAGCCGCCTGCGTGTCGGCCAGAAGGGCCTTCACGCGGAGCCGACGACGCAGCGCCCGGAATCGGGAAAACGAGGACCGCCTCTACGCTACTTACCAAGAGGCGAGGACGGTCCTCAAGTCGGCGATTGGCGCCGCCAAGGACTCGGCGAGGGCCGAGATGCTGGCAGGGCTCGACCGGGATCCATATGGGAGACCATACAAGGCGGCGCGGAACCAACTGCGCCCCTGTGGTCCCCCATTGACGGAGACTCTCGAGCCGGCGTTGCTGGACGGGGTGGTCCGGTCCCTGTTTCCGCGCAGGACCGACTTTACCCCGCCAACAATGGACCCTCCGCAAGGCGCAACTTCGCCGGAGGAGGGGGTCCCCCCGGTGACGGCGGAGGAATTGTACGCGGGGATTCTCAGCCTCCGCGCGAAGAAGACGGCCCCTGGACCGGACGGCGTCCCTGCACGGGTGGTGGCCATTGCTGCCGCCCAAATGGAGGACAGAATTCGGGACCTGTTCAGCGCGTGCTTTGCGGCTGGCAGGTTCCCGAAACTGTGGAAGGAGGGGCAGCTGTGCCTCCTCCGAAAGGAGGGACGCCCGGTGGACTCCCCCTCGGCATACCGGCCCATCGTTCTGCTTGATGAGGTCGGTAAATTATTCGAGGGGATTGTCGCCTCCCGGCTCAATGGGCTGTTGCGGGGGGTGGGGCCAAATCTGTCGGACGCCCAATTCGGTTTTCGACGAGGGCGTTCGACGATAGACGCGCTGGCCCTACTCAAGGGTCAGGTGAAGGAGGCGGTGGAGGCGGGGGGCGGAGTGTTGGCGGTGTCATTCGACATAGCCAACGCCTTCAACTCCGTGCCCCACTCGACAATATTGGAGGCACTTCGGTATCACGGAGTGCCTCAATACTTGAGGAGCCTCCTGGCCAGCTACTTGGAGGATCGAGAGATCCTCCTTGTGGACAAGACGGCCAGGGTGAGGCGTTACGGCGCAGAGTGCGGTGTTCCGCAGGGGTCAGTGCTGGGGCCCCCCCTGTGGAACATAGGGTTTGACTGGCTCCTGCGGGGAGCTCTCCTCCGGGGCACGAGTGTCATCTGTTACGCGGATGACACTCTCCTCACTGCCCGGGGGAGGAGTTACAGGGAGGCGGCCTGTCTGGCCTCGGCTGGCGGATCCTTGGTTGCAGGGAGGATCCGCCGCTTGGGACTGAAGGTGGCGCTGCACAAGACCGAGGCCGTTTTCTTTCACGGGCCTCGGCAGCGCTTCCCTCCCGACGCCCACATAGTTGTGGAGGGCGTCAGGATCGGGGTCCAGACCCAGATCAAATATCTGGGCCTGGTGCTGGACAGCAGGTGGCGTTTTGGCCCACATTTCAGCGGGCTGTCAACGCGCCTGCTGAAAGCCGCGGACGCTCTCTCGTGGCTCCTCCCGAACCTGGGGGGGCCCAATGCGCAGTGCCGGCGATTGTATGCCGGCATCCTGCGGAGCATGGCCCTATATGGGGCCCCTATCTGGGCGGACTCCCTGCACAGGCGGGAGAACGCAACGGCGATCCGCAGGCCCCAAAGGGCCATTGCACTGCGGGTGGCGAGGGCCTACCGCTCGGTGGGCTTTTCGGCGGCATGCGCTCTGGCTGGCACCCCTCCTTGGGAGTTGGAGGCATGGGTGCTCGCCAGAGTGTACGAGTGGACGGCGCGGCGAAAAGCGCTCGGGGAGCACCCCGTCGCGGAGGAGCGGGAGGCCGTGCGGCAAGAGGCGAAGGACGCAATCGTCCTCCATTGGACGGAGGACCTCGCAGCCGCTACGTTCGGACGGCGAACTTTGGACGCGCTAGGTCCAGTTCTGCGAGACTGGCTCGAGCGGTCTCACGGTTTCCTCTCATTCCGTCTGGTGCAGGTGTTGTCCGGCCATGGCTGTTTTGGATCGCACCTGCACCGGATCGGGAGGGAGGAGACTCCGGCGTGCCATGACTGCGGTGCGCCGGAGGACACGGCACAGCACACCCTAGAGGTGTGCCCCGCCTGGTCAGAGCTGCGCCGCAGTCTGACCGCGGTGGTCGGGCGGGACCTCTCGCTCCCCGGCGTGGTCAGCTCCATGCTGGAGAGCGAGGAGGCATGGGCAGAGGTCGCCTCCTTTTGCGAGGACGTTATTTCGCAAAAGGAGGCGGCGGAGCGCGAGCGGGAGGACGATCCTCTCGCTGCGCCGCTCCGGAGACGAAGAGGTCGGAGAGGGCGTCGTCTCCTCCCTCCTCATGGTGGTGACAGGCGGGCGACAGGCGCGGGGGCGCCTCCGCCCGCATTGCACCCGTCATCACCTTCGTAAGTCATTCCCGGCCCTCCCCCAACGGGGAGGGCGTGAAGCGTCCGCATTAAAGGCGGACGGTCGTCGGAGGAGGACTGGACGTACAGGCTGCGCCAATCTCCCAGTCCCCTCCACTCAAGACGAGGCGGGAGTGCCGCTGGGTTGTTTTAGTGGGTATACCGGGTCAGACCGGGGAGTCCCACATAGCCCCCCATTCCCCCAATGGGAGGGTATGCGTAATGCATTTTTTCCCAGCGCAAAAAAAAAAAAAAAAAAAAAAAAAAAAAAAAAAAAAAAAAAAAAAGGTTAGGTTAGGTTAGGTTAGGTTAGGTTAGGTTAGGTTGGGGGGCCCTCGGCTTCCGGCTGACGCAGGTGCTTACCGGACACGGGTGCTTTGGGAAGTACCTGTGTCGCATAGGCCGGGAGCCGACGTCCCAGTGCCACCATTGTGGTGATTGCCGCGACGATACGGCGCTGCATACGTTGGCGGAGTGCCCAGCTTGGGCCGAGCAGCGCCGTGACTTGGTCGCGGCCGTAGGTGTTGCGGGAAACCTCTCGCTTCCGGCTGTTGTGTCTACCATGGTCGGGAGCGGGTCGGGGTGGAGTGCCGTCGCCACCTTTTGCGAGGCCGTGATGCTCGCAAAGGAGGCGGCGGAGAGGGAGAGAGAGGCTGCCTCCTCTCTCCCCTCCCGCAGCAGACGCACTGGGCGTCGTAGGGTGGCCGACTTCCGGCCACCGTAGGGCGCGGCCTGCGGACGGCAGACTCGGGGCGTCTTGTCGTCCGATCAGCAGCAGGCCTCGAGGCGGCGGCGTGTTGTTCCGCGCGCGCCTCATAGTGGAGTCCTGCGGCCGGGGTGACGGCCGCAGTGGGTGACGGGGCCCGCCTGACCATCTGGCGGGCCAATACCCGTCGGGGGGTAGCGACGAATGCTTCGGCGATACCCGCCCCTCCGACACACGGGTACATGAGGAACACGGGTTGGTTTTTAGTCAGTAAGAGTCTGACAGTCCCCTTCGCCCTTCCCCCAGGGCGGAGGGACTCCATGAGGATTTTCCAACCCGTCACCAAAAAAAAAAAAAAAAAAAAAAAAAAAAAAAAAAAAAAAAAAAAAAAAAAAAAAAAAAAAAAAGGTTAGGTTGGGGGACCACCCCACAGTGCTTGCGTCCACGTCGCGTCCCCTGGAAACGACCCAGTTCTGACCACCGTAACGGAGTGGCAGACTGGGCTCGGCCAAAGTGCACTGTGCTTTCGTTGCTTTTTATCTTGCCTTGAGTGAACGAACCTGCGGAGGCTATGCCCAAACCCACGCGGGATGCCTTCGGGCAGTTTTTAAAACCCAAAGGCCCTTCTCAGGGCCAACCCAAACGCCCTTCGCGGGGCCGACCAAAAGGCCCTTCTCAGGGCCAAGCCAAAGGCCCTTCTCAGGGCCAACCCAAAGGCCCTTCTCAGGGCCAGTCCGACGCTTCGGCGTCAGAGGCTAGCCGCGCGCCGTCTGCAGCTAGCTTCTTTGAGAACCCGTTGGACTTGGACTCGTTGTCTGACTCCGACAAAGAGTCCATGGCTGGCGTGTCGGACGGGGGCGATTTCCAGTCGCGGAAGCGGGCCTTCCTGCGGAACGGGTCCGAGGGCTCTTCGGGCTCGGCGGGGCGTCCTAAGGCCAAAAAGCCGCCGACAGCCGCGGACACCCACGTCGTGGGTCTCGCGGACGCTGAGCGTCAGTTGGACCTGGCTCGGCGGGAACAGCACCAGCAAGACCTGGAGGAGCGGGTTGCTGCCAAGGAGCAACGGGCGCGCGCTGCCCGGGCCAAGTCCGGGTACGGGGCGTCCCGCGTTCTGTACGCGGACCACTCGCTGGCCGAGCTGGAGCGAATGGCTGAGGAGGACGAGGAGGAGATAGTGGAGATCGCCTCTAAATCCTCCAACTTGAAAGGGACCTTCCAAAAGGCCCTTAAATGCCGGGCCGCGAGCATGCGTGGCATCATCCAGGAGATGGTCCAGCGCAAGGCGACAGACGAAACGCGGCAACTGCAGACGAAAGTCGATCGCCTGCAATCGGAGGTCAGCCAGCTACATCAGAAGCTGGCTGAAGCCACGGCTCGGCCAGAGCAAGCAGGAGGAAGACCTGCGGAAAGACCTGCGAAAGAGGGCCCCACCTCCAACCTTGAGGATATCATCCGCAAGGTCGTCATGGAGGAGAGGGCCTTCACAAGAGCCTGCTTAGCAGGCATTGAGGACCGGCTCTTGCCGGAGAAACGCCTCCGACCGCCGCTTGCGGCGGACAAGAGGCAATGTGAGCCGGGGCCGTCCTCCCAGGGGGAAGACGCCTTTCTCCCATCTACAACCCCGTCCAACCAGCATGGGTGGACCGAGGTTGCCGGGAGGGGTAAGGGCAAGGCCAAAAAGGCCAAAAAAGCCGCGACGGCCGTTCCTGCCGTGCCCGCCACCACACCTCCCAATCAGTCGCAGACGACTGCAAAGGGTAAAGGGAGAGGGAAGACAAAGGCGAAACTCGTTCCCCCAAAGACCGCAGCCGTTGTGGTGACGCTCACCGCGGAGGCTGCGGAGCGAGGCGAGACGTACGCGTCCATTTTGTTGCGGGCGCGTGCCAATGCCGATCCCACTCAACTGGGGATCGGCAAAGTCTCTTGCCGGCGAACTCAAGCCGGGGCTCGAATTTTCGAGTTCCCGGGGGCAGAGGGCAAAGCCCATGCGGACCTCTTTGCATCCAAGCTGCAGGAGGTCATCGCGGACGCGGCCAAGGTGGCCCGTCCAGTCAAGGCGACGACCATCGAGGTGACCGACCTGGATGACTCGGTCACCAAAGAGGAGGTGGTGGTTGCGGTCGCAGCAATGGGGGGCTGTGACGTCGCAGAGGTGCACGGCCGGGACATCAGGCCCGGCCGCGGTGGGATGGGCACCATTCGCCTCGAGTGCCCAGTCGCGGCTGCCAAAGCCGTCCTCGACAAGGGACGGCTTACCGTCGGCTTCAGCTCGGGTGCAGTCCGGGCACTTGTAGACCAGCCTCTTCGGTGCTACAGGTGCTTCGGTATCGGACACACTCGAGCCCTCTAACCGTCCACGGTCGATAGGACGGACAGCTGCTATCGCTGCAGCAAGGAGGGCCACAAGAGCAGCTCCTGCACGGCTGCCACTCCGCACTGCGCAGTGTGTGCCGCCAGTGGCCGCCCGGCAGACCACGTCATGAAGGGGAGGAACTGCAATCCTCCCCCTAAGAGGGGCAAAGCGCCGATGGGTCCGGCTGCCAGCACCGTCGTTCCCGAGGCAGGAACCGCGGTGGCCGCGGAGGGGGGAGAAATGACGATCGATGGATAGGGTCCATCATCGCATTCTCCAGGCGAACACCAATTACTGCAGGGCAGCCCAGGATCTGCTGATGCAGACCATGGCTGAGTGGTTGGTGGACTTGGCGGTGGTTGCCGAGCCTTACTCGGTCCCCGGCCATTGGCTGGGCGATCGGGACGGCTTGGTGGCGTTGATGTCGCGGTCTTCCACGGACTCCCCTCCCCTCTCGCTATTAGAGAGAGGACCGGGATACGTGGCCGCCGCGTGGGGAGACGTAGGTGTGGTGGGGGTCTATTTCTCCCCAAACCGCCCTCTCTCGGACTTTGAGGATTTCCTCGAAGTCCTCACCGCAGTCGTAGGGAGGGCGGCACCGCGCCAGGTCGTCGTGTTGGGCGACCTGAACGCCAAGTCGGTGGCCTGGGGCAACCCGGCTGCCTCGTGCAACGTCCGAGGACGCGCCGTCGAATTTTGGGCGGCCTCATCCGGCGTGTCCCTCCTCAACAGGGGGGCGGTCCACACGTGTGTGCGGCAGCAGGGAGGGTCGGTGGTTGACGTCACGTTTGCCACCCCCGCGCTAGCCGCCCGCGTCGTGAATTGGCGGGTGGAGATGGTGGAGACCTTGTCGGACCACCGATACGTGCGGTTCGACATCTCCGCCCAGGGGAGGGTGGCTCGCTCGGGCAAATCTCCCTTCCCACGGTGGGCTCTCACCCGCCTGGACCGGGAGGCCGCTCAGGAGGCGGCCTTTCTCCAGGACTGGTTGTCGCCCCCTGTCGAGGTCCTGGACGTGGACACCGCAGCGGTTCAGCTCAGGAGGTCCCTGACCGAGGTGTGCAACTCCAGCATGCCTCGGTCTCGCCGTCCGCCTCCCCGTCGTGCCGTCTATTGGTGGACGGAGGAACTGGCGGGCCTCCGAGCCGCCTGCGTGTCGGCCAGAAGGGCCTTCACGCGGAGCCGACGACGCAGCGCCCGGAATCGGGAAAACGAGGACCGCCTCTACGCTTCTTACCAAGAGGCGAGGACGGTCCTCAAGTCGGCGATTGGCGCTGCCAAAGACTCGGCGAGGGCCGAGATGCTGGCAGGGCTCGACCGGGATCCTTATGGGAGACCGTACAAGGCGGCGCGGAACCAACTGCGCCCCTATGGTCCCCCATTGACGGAGACTCTCGAGCCGGCGTTGCTGGACGGGGTGGTCCGGTCCCTGTTTCCGCGCAGGACCGACTTTACCCCACCAACAATGGACCCTCCGCAAGGCGCAACTTCGCCGGAGGAGGAGGTCCCCCCGGTGACGGCGGAGGAATTATACGCGGGGGTTCTCAGCCTCCGCGCGAAGAAGACGGCCCCTGGACCGGACGGCGTCCCTGCACGGGTGGTGGCCATTGCTGCCGCCCAAATGGAGGACAGAATTCGGGACCTGTTCAGCGCGTGCTTTACGGCTGGCAGGTTCCCGAAACTGTGGAAGGAGGGGCAGCTGTGCCTCCTCCGAAAGGAGGGACGCCCGGTGGACTCCCCCTCGGCATACCGGCCCATCGTTCTGCTTGATGAGGTCGGTAAATTGTTCGAGGGGATTGTCGCCTCTCGGCTCAATAGCCTGTTGCGGGGGGTGGGGCCGAATCTGTCGGACGCCCAATTCGGATTTCGACAAGGGCGTTCGACGATAGACGCGCTGGCCCTACTCAAGGGTCAGGTGAAGGAGGCAGTGGAGGCGGGGGGCGGAGTGTTGGCGGTGTCATTCGACATAGCCAACGCCTTCAACTCCGTGCCCCACTCGACAATATTGGAGGCACTTCGGTATCACGGAGTGCCTCAATACTTGAGGAGCCTCCTGGCCAGCTACTTGGAGGATCGAGAGATCCTCCTTGTGGACAAGACGGCCAGGGTGAGGCGATACGGCGCAGAGTGCGGTGTTCCGCAGGGGTCGGTGCTGGGGCCCCCCCTATGGAATATAGGGTTTGACTGGCTCCTGCGGGGAGCCCTCCTCCAGGGCACGAGTGTCATCTGTTACGCGGATGACACTCTCCTCACTGCCCGGGGGAGGAGCTACAGGGCGGCGGCCTGTCTGGCCTCGGCTGGCGGATCCTTGGTTGCAGGGAGGATCCGCCGCTTGGGACTGAAGGTGGCGCTGCACAAGACCGAGGCCGTTTTCTTTCACGGGCCTCGGCAGCGCTGCCCTCCCGACGCCCACATAGTTGTGGAGGGCGTCAGGATCGGGGTCCAGACCCAGATGAAATATCTGGGCATGGTGCTGGACAGCAGGTGGCGATTTGGCCCGCATTTCAGCGGGCTGTCAACGCGCCTGCTGAAAGCCGCGGACGCCCTCTCGTGGCTCCTCCCGAACCTGGGGGGGCCCAACGCGCAGTGCCGGCGATTGTATGCCGGCATCCTGCGGAGCATGGCCCTATATGGGGCCCCTATCTGGGCGGACTCCCTGCACAGGCGGGAGAACGCAACGGCGATCCGCAGGCCCCAAAGGGCCATTGCACTGCGGGTGGCGAGGGCCTACCGCTCGGTGGGCTTTTCGGCGGCATGCGCTCTGGCTGGCACCCCTCCTTGGGAGTTGGAGGCATGGGTGCTCGCCAGAGTGTACGAGTGGACGGCGCGGCGAAGGGCGCTCGGGGAGCGCCCCGTCGCGGAGGAGCGGGAGGCCGTGCGGCGGGAGGCGAGGGACGCTATCGTCCTCCATTGGACGGAGGACCTCGCAGCCGCCACCTTTGGCCGGCGAACCTTGGACGCGCTCGGTCCGGTCCTGCGAGGCTGGCTCGAGCGGTCACACGGCTTCCTCTCATTCCGTCTGGTGCAGGTGTTGTCCGGCCATGGCTGTTTTGGATCGCACCTGCACCGGATCGGGAGGGAGGAGACTCCGGCGTGCCATGACTGCGGTGCGCCGGAGGACACGGCACAGCACACCCTAGAGGTGTGCCCCGCCTGGTCAGAGCTGCGCCGCAGTCTGACCGCGGTGGTCGGGCGGGACCTCTCGCTCCCCGGCGTGGTCAGCTCCATGCTGGAGAGCGAGGAGGCATGGGCAGAGGTCGCCTCCTTTTGCGAGGACGTTATTTCGCAAAAGGAGGCGGCGGAGCGCGAGCGGGAGGACGATCCTCTCGCTGCGCCGCTCCGGAGACGAAGAGGTCGGAGAGGGCGTCGTCTCCTCCCTCCTCATGGTGGTGACAGGCGGGCGACAGGCGCGGGGGCGCCTCCGCCCGCATTGCACCCGTCATCACCTTCGTAAGTCATTCCCGGCCCTCCCCCAACGGGGAGGGCGTGAAGCGTCCGCATTAAAGGCGGACGGTCGTCGGAGGAGGACTGGACGTACAGGCTGCGCCAATCTCCCAGTCCCCTCCACTCAAGACGAGGCGGGAGTGCCGCTGGGTTGTTTTAGTGGGTATACCGGGTCAGACCGAGGAGTCCCACATAGCCCCCCATTCCCCCAATGGGAGGGTATGCGTAATGCATTTTTTCCCAGCGCAAAAAAAAAAAAAAAAAAAAAAAAAAAAAAAAAAAAAAAAAAAAAAAAGGTTAGGTTAGGTTAGGTTAGGTTAGGTTGGGGTGCGAGCAGAAGACCTCCCCGTGCGCTCGGCGGCTGCTGGTCCTTTGCGGATACGTCCGGGGGGAAGAGCAGTCGTTGGGCCTGGTGCACCCTGGGTCACGGACAATAATCTCTTCGCGGGGGGTAGGGTAGAGGAGTATTATTGTCCGGAGCTAACTTCTGCAGGAGGGGTTGCTCCTGACCAGTCGACGTAGTCGATTAGGCGTGGACGCGACCAGACCCGCTTGGGTGCAGGCGCATCTAAGCGTGGTTCGTTTGTCTCCTCATTCATTGAGGAGCAAACCTTTCGACGGGTCCGCTGAGTCGGCTCGGCCGGACAGCGGACGGAGGCATGCTTCAATGCCGCCGTCGGGGGGCTTGGCTTAACCGCCCGGCCCCAGAGGAAGGACACCTCTAAGATAAAAAACCACCCAATCCCAAGTTTCGGGAGCGCGGCGAGGGGATGAATGGCCGTAGGGGGTACGGTCGTTAGCGCTCCCACCTGCTGGTACCTGCCGCCCCCAGCAGTATGTAGGCTTACCCGGGTAATTAAGCCTCTGCCCGGTGTTGACGATTATTTGCTTTGTACTCGTGGGAATTACATGGATAATTTAACAAATACTAACAAAAATGACGAAGTAGTAGGCGAAAAAGTACCTCTGGTACTAGTTGAGCGGATGGGCGTACTGTCGGGTTCCGACAGCGCGTCCAGCCTTATGAGTGTGGCGAGCGCGGGGAGCGTAAAAACTAAATCCTTACGCAAACGCTCGAAAGTGGATGCAGACTCAGGGTCGGACTCGGCCCTGAGCGATGCAGCGATGCCGCCCCCCCCCAAGGTCGGTGCCAAAAAAGGAGGGAGAGGTAGACCAGCTACTACCGGCAAATATGCCGGTATCGGACTATCCAGGCGTGAGGCTGCGGCTGCAATGAAGGCCGCAGCACTCACCGAAAAACTCGAGGAGGACGAGCGGCAGATTGCGGCTCTGACGAAAAGGGTGACGGAAGGGAGAGTCACTCGCCAGTCGGAGTCGTCGTCTGCCGTCTCTGATATAGGAGGCGAGTCAGAAGAGCTACCTGCCTCTGACCTACATCAAAAAATGGCTGACGCGGTTGCGGTCATTAAAAGGGTGAGCAAGGTCTCGAAGGGCCTTAGCGGCTGCAGCCAGAAGGCACTAAAAGAGGCCACGGCCTCCATTCTGGGAAGTGCTCAGGTGCTTTTGACCCGCACCACAACGGAAGAGACGGCGCTGCTGCGGGCCCAGAACGCAAAGCTCGCAGCACAAATGGCGGAGCTCCGCAAGGAGCACGAGGAGATAAAGGCGGAGATGGCCAACTTCCGCCGCGAGCACCTCAGGCGGGAGGTGGGCCTTCCACCCGCATCGCCGCAACCGCAACCGCAGTCACCGTCACAGCCGTCGAAGCAGCAGCCGTCACAGGAGACGGAGTTGACTCGCCTGATCCGTCAGGAGATGGCGAGTTTCAACGCGCGTTTCTCGGTGCTTGAGGGGAGGATTCTACGTCCCCCCCTAGCTGCAGACCAACGCAGCACACCAGCGCCGACATATGCGGCCAAAGCCGCAGCGCCCCGTGCCGACCAAACGACACAAGCGGGCACACAGAAAAGGACTGTTCCAACTGCCGCCTCGCAAAAGATATCTGCGGGGCCTAAACCAAATGGGCAGTTGGAAAAGGAGGCGAAACTGGCCAAAAAGGCAGGTGCTACGGCTGCTCCGCCTGCACAAACTGCCAGGCCAGAAACGCGCGAATCCGCCACTAGACCTGAGGCGGAGTGGACGAGGGCGGGCGCCGCCAAAAAATCTAAAAAAGCGCGCCAGCGGGCCAAAAAGAAGGCCCAGAAAGAAGAAGCGGTGGCCAAGCGCCAGACCGTGAGGCTCAGTACCCCCCGCTCTACAGCAGTGGTTCTCACCCTGCAGCCAGGGGCGGAGGAGCGTGGCCTCACATATGCCGGGATCCTGGCAAAGGCGAAAGCCGAGATTTCGCTGGGTGATCTCGGTATAGCGGGCCTCCGGTGCAAAACAACTGCTACCGGCGGTCGCCTACTCGAAATACCGGGAACCACTAGTGGTCCCAAAGCAGACGCCCTCGCCGACAAACTCAGGGCGTCTCTAGGCCCGGACGATGTAAGAGTGTCCAGGCCAACCAAGTGCGCAGATCTGCGAATTTCGGGCCTGGACGACTCCGTCACAACTGAAGAGGTCGCCGCTGCCATCTCCAAGGCCGGAGGTTGCCCGCCGGATCAAGTCAAGGCGGGCACTATACGCCGGGGTGTCTTCGGTCTCCGGACAATTGTTGTCAGCTGTCCCGTAGCGGCGGCCAACAAGATCAACAACAAGCGGCTTCTGGTGGGATGGGTCTCGGCGCAGGTCACCCTCCTAGCGCCCAGGCCCTATCGGTGCTACCGCTGCTTGGAAGGAGGACATGCGGGGGCACGGTGCACCGCTGGGGTGGACCGCAGCCAATTGTGCTTCCGCTGTGGTCAGCCCGGTCACAAGGCTGGCACTTGCACTGCCACGCCGCACTGCGTCATCTGTGCGGCATCTGGCAAGCCAGCCGACCATACGACCGGGTCAAAGGCCTGCGCCAGGCCCAAGAAGAACAATGCCAGGAGACAGCCGGCTCATCCGCCGGCTAGTATCACGGATCTAACGAAGAAGGCAACCAGCTCCTCGCAGCCAGTTCACCCGCTGGTTGCGGCAGAACATCCGCCGAGGGCTGGGGAGGAGACAACGGCCATGGACACACAATAATGGCCCTACGTCGTCTCCTCCAAGCCAACATAAACCACTGCGCCAGGGCTCAGGATCTCTTGCTCCAGAGCATGGCGCAGTGGTCAATCGATGTGGCAGTTGTCGCCGAGCCGTATTTTGTGCCACCCAGGGATGACTGGGTGTGCGACACAAACCGCTCGGTGGCACTGATTATGAGGTCTGCCGCCGACACCCTTCCCTTCGAGGCCGTCACCCGAGGGCGGGGCTATGTCGCGGCAATTTGGGGTAACGTCATGATCGTGGGGGTGTACTTCGCCCCCAGCCTTTCTCTCGCCGACATGGAGGAGATAATATTGGAGTTGGGCACAGTCGTCAGTCGTAGCCGTCCTCTTCCCGTGATCGTCCTGGGGGACTTCAATGCCAAATCTACGGCTTGGGGTTCTCCGGCTACGAATGCGCGGGGAGAGTTAGTGGAGGAGTGGGCGGTCGAGCAGGGCCTGCTTCTCCTGAACCGGGGATCCGTGCAGACGTGCGTGCGGCAGTGGGGTGGGTCTATAGTGGACCTGTCGTTCGCTAGCCCCGCTCTCGCGCGCACTGTCCAGGACTGGCACGTCCTGGAGGAGGTGGAGACGCTGTCCGATCATCGATACATTCGATTCAGCGTCTCCGCCCAGACCTCGGTTGGGCCGGTCCAAGCGGCCCCGGTGGGCGTTGGAGACGGCCCGCGTTGGGCACTGAAGCGGCTGGACAGGGAGGCTCTCTTGGAGGCCTCTATCGTCAAGGCCTGGTTGGACTCTCCAAGCAGGCCAACCGACATCGACGAGGAGGCGGAGTGGTTCCGGGAGAGCATGTCGCACATCTGTGACGCTGGCATGCTCCGAGTCCAGCCGTTACCATCCAGGCGCCAAGTGTACTGGTGGTCGCAGTCGATTGCGCATTTGCGCATTGCTTGTGTGCAGGAGCGACGCCAGTATGCAAGGTGCCGAAGAAGAAGACGTCGCCGCCGCCCCTTTACAGCGGCGGCCGAACAAGAAGAGGCGGAACTATACGACCGATATAGAGAGGCGAAGAGCGCCCTCCAGCTGGCCATTGGCCGGGCAAAGGCCCAGGCCAACGAAGAGCTGCTGGAGACTCTGGACCGAGAGCCGTGGGGACGCCCCTACCTTATGGTACGGGGCAAGCTGCGCCAATGGGCTCCCCCATTGTCCCGGAGTCTCCAGCCACAGCTGCTGGAGGAGGTGGTGTGTGCGTTGTTTCCGTCGAGACCCGAGCACGCACCACCGGCTATGGTTCCGCCTCGCAATGTGCCCGACGCGGAAGACGATACTGACGACGACGTGCCCGAAGTGACCCGGGTAGAGTTGAGAGTGGCGGTGGCTCGCATCAGGAACACCGCCCCAGGGCCCGACGGCATTCCAGGCCGTGCATGGGTCCTGGCCATGAAGGCTCTCGGGCCCCGACTAGTGGACCTCTTGAGCGCATGTTTGGAGCGGGGCCAGTTTCCAAGCCGGTGGAAGACCGGAAAGCTGGTCCTGCTCAAGAAGGAGGGGCGCCCCGCAGACTCACCATCTGCGTACAGGCCAATCGTGTTGCTGGACGAGGTGTGTAAGATCTTTGAGCGAATCATCGCCAATCGCCTCGTCCGGCACATGACCAGGGTGGGTCCGGATTTGGCGGACAACCAATTTGGTTTCCGCCAGGGGCGCTCCACGACGGATGCGATCATGCGCGTGAGGGTCCTCGCGGAGGAGGCAGTCGCCCGGGGTGAGGTGGTCCTGGCGGTGTCGCTCGACATCGCCAACGCTTTCAACACCTTGCCCTGGAGTACCATCCGAGAGGCACTCCGGTACCACGGGGTGCCGCGCTACCTCCAACGCATTGTCGGGGCCTATTTGTCGGAAAGATCGGTGGTGTACCCGGGTCGAGAAGGATGGGGTCGGCGAGAGACGTCGTGCGGCGTTCCGCAGGGTTCGGTGTTGGGGCCGACCCTGTGGAACGTAGGGTACGACTGGGCTCTGCGCGGTGCGCTTCTCCACGGCGTCGGCGTCATTTGTTACGCCGACGATACGCTAGTTACAGCGCGTGGGAAGTCGTACCGGCAGGCGGTCATACGCGCGACTGCTGGTGTCGCGCACGTCGTGGGTAGGATCCGGCGGCTGGGCTTAGAGGTGGCATTGCACAAGTCTGAGGCCCTGTGTTTTCACGGGCCGAGGATGAAGCCGCCTCCGGGGTCCAGCATCATAGTAGGAGGGGTCTCCATCGCTGTCGAGTCGACGATGAAGTACCTTGGACTCGTCCTCGACAGTCGGTGGAGTTTCGGGCCGCACTTTACACGGCTCGCCCCCCGGTTGTTGGGCGCCGCTTCTGCGCTCTCGCGCTTGCTGCCCAATCTGGGGGGGCCCAACTCCTCATGTCGGATGCTCTACATGGGGGTCGTACGGTCGATGGCGCTATACGCCGCGCCAGTGTGGGCGGATGCCCTGACGGCCCGCAACAACGTCGCCGCGCTGCGAAGGCCGCAGCGCGCGATGGCCGTCAGGATCGTGAGGGGATACCGTACGATCTCCTTTGAGGCAGCGAGCATCCTAGCCGGATCCCCGCCCTGGGACCTCGACGCAAAGCTCCACGCGTCGCTCTATTGGTGGCGCGCGGAGGCGGTCCAGCGGGGCGAGCGCCTGGTGCCTCGACAGGTTGAGGCACGCAGGGCAGAGCTCCGCCAGGTCCTAGTGGCGGAGTGGCGGACGCGCTTAGCGCAACCCACGGCGGGGCACGCCGCTGTAGCGGCGGTAAGGCCCGTTCTAGAGGAGTGGCTCAATAGGAGCCACGGCGCCCTCGGCTTCCGGCTGACGCAGGTGCTTACCGGACACGGGTGCTTTGGGAAGTACCTGTGTCGCATAGGCCGGGAGCCGACGTCCCAGTGCCACCATTGTGGTGATTGCAGCGACGATACGGCGCTGCATACGTTGGCGGAGTGCCCAGCTTGGGCCGAGCAGCGCCGTGACTTGGTCGCGGCCGTAGGTGTTGCGGGAAACCTCTCGCTTCCGGCTGTTGTGTCTACCATGGTCGGGAGCGAGTCGGGGTGGAGTGCCGTCGCCACCTTTTGCGAGGCTGTGATGCTCGCAAAGGAGGCGGCGGAGAGGGAGAGAGAGGCTGCCTCCTCTCTCCCCTCCCGCAGCAGACGCACTGGGCGTCGTAGGGTGGCCGACTTCCGGCCACCGTAGGGCGCGGCCTGCGGACGGCAGACTCGGGGCGTCTTGTCGTCCGATCAGCAGCAGGCCTCGAGGCGGCGGCGTGTTGTTCCGCGCGCGCCTCATAGTGGAGTCCTGCGGCCGGGGTGACGGCCGCAGTGGGTGACGGGGCCCGCCTGACCATCTGGCGGGCCAATACCCGTCGGGGGGTAGCGACGAATGCTTCGGCGATACCCGCCCCTCCGACACACGGGTACATGAGGAACACGGGTTGGTTTTTAGTCAGTAAGAGTCTGACAGTCCCCTTCGCCCTTCCCCCAGGGCGGAGGGACTCCATGAGGATTTTCCAACCCGTCACCAAAAAAAAAAAAAAAAAAAGGTTAGGTTAGGTTAGGTTAGGTTTTTTTTTTTTTTTTTTTTTTTTTTTTTTTTTTCCTGTCCGGGCGCAAGGCCCGGCCCGCGAGCTAACCCCTAACATGATTAGGGACCTTCATTGTCATGGAGTGGGACATGCTTCAGGGATTTCTTTATTTAATGTAACATTCTCTTTATTAAAGTTTTTCCTAATTATACATCTTATTTTCTACAGTTTTACAATATACATTAACTTATTTTGTACTTGCAACTTATTCTATGTGGATTACATGTTTCCTATACTAGTTACATTTTATGTTTAACACTATTTTACACACAATATTACACTTCATTATATATCTATTACTATTTCAAACACTATATTTAAACACATACATTTATTTATCGATAGGGTACAGGGTATTTTTTCTTAGCCTGATATTTATATTTTATTTGTGCCTTCCTATTTTGTTAAACTATTTATCTGTTTTATGCTGGCGAATATATTTTACTAATATATGTTCAGCATATATCTTATAACTACTATTTTATACAAGATAACAATTTATTCCTATATCTATTGCTATTATAAACACCATATTTAACATACACATTAATTTATAAGCAGGTTACAGAGTATATTCTCTCAGCCTAAGCTGGTATTTTATTTGTGCCTTCTTATCTTGTTATACTATTTATCCATTATATGCTAGCGAATATATTTTGCTAATATATGTTTAGCATATTTCTCTATTATACGAATGTTTTGTTTCTACTTATGACAGCCTTGGCTACGTCTATTACATACTCCGCGCCCTTTTCTACTCCTTTTATTTAACATAAGGTTTGGGAGAGTTTGGACTATTGCATATTCGGGGCAGTTGGTTGGAATGTATTGTTCAGTTTTGTGTTTGTCTGTCCGACAGATACACGATGGGCTCCCTTTGTACCCGGAGCGATTCGAGTATTCCGAGAGCCCACCGTTTCCCGTCAGAACGTGTGTGTTTACGCTAGTGGCCTCACCTGTTCCACAATACGGAGGGCAGCTAAGCCCGTCAGCACACGCATTCCCCGGCAAGCCCGCATGGGCTTTGAACCAAGACAAGGAGACATCTTTGCTTTGGTCCAACGCCAGAACCAGATTGGCTCGCGCGCGGACCGCCAGAGGATGGAGAGAGCCACGGTCTGCCGGCGTCTGCAATGCTAACATTGAGCCGCCGTTCAGGTCGTAGCTCGTCTCTTTGCGTTGGAAGATCACGTCCATTGCCTTGCAAATGGCCTGTAGTTTTGCCTGGCAGACAGTGCAGTACGCGGCGAGGCTGAGACTGAGTTTCCAGATTTCACCTACATTATCCCTTAAGGATAATGCTGCTCCGACTTTCCCCTCAGTCTTGCTGCCGTCAGTGATTATTCGCACTGTCTGCACCATCAAACTGTCCACAAGCTGTTTGTCTGCCAGGCATATTAACTCCAGGGCCCTTCGCTTGGCAGGCTGAACGGATCCCCGTTGGACAGAGCCCAGCTTCCTTCGTATCCCCAGCTTTTTCATAGCGGGAGCCCAGGCTCCGGCCGCGTATGTGACTGTAGTAAGAGATATATTGCCTGTTACCCTTAACACCACCTCAGCAATAGGCTATTGCCGATCTCGCCAGTGCTTCCCATTTTCTTCTTACCGGGCACTCTTGGTTGTAAACGTTGTGGCCTGTGTTGTCGTGTTTTTCCCGGATACAATTTTTGCATGTTGGCCTATCTCCTGTGGCCAGCACGGTGCATTCGGCCTTCAGATGAGGACCCCCGCAATAGTTGCAGAGGTCTGCGGGCTCCGTGCACAATTTCCGACCATGTCCGTACGCCAGGCACTTCGTACACTGTATGAGGGGAGTTTGGTCCTGGACTCTGACACTTTGTAGGTC
Organism: Dasypolia templi; assembly: GCA_963555695.1. NCBI lineage: Eukaryota > Metazoa > Arthropoda > Insecta > Lepidoptera > Noctuidae > Dasypolia > Dasypolia templi. The sequence goes on along the minus strand of OY743137.1, from coordinate 46,983 downwards.
AATGAAGATCCTGCCGGCCGTGGTTAGCTTCTGCCATAGCTTTGGCGTCACCTGGAGGACGACATGGTTCTCCAGAGGGTTCCGTGCCCTCCTCCGGTATTTTACCACTGCGGTCGCTTCCTCGGCCGACAGGCCCTCAAATAGGCGGGCGTTTTGGACCTTCAATGCGTTGTATATGTCCTCATCGCTATTGTACGCCAGGAGGTCCTTAATTATTACTAGTGGGTTCCGATTTTTTGCCTCTTCCACCGTTAAATGTACGTCTTTCTTGAGATGGGCGGTTGTTCTTGCCATCTCCTCTCGGTTATTAAAACTTAATAGGACCCTCTGGTCCTTGATTTTTCTCACCCTCTCTATTTGAAGGCCACTCCTCCTCGCGTCCAACACCTCCCTCACCCTACCCACTACCTCCGCACTGGTGTCCATTGCGACGTCGGACGACACAATGACTGAGTGCTTTTGTCGCTGACCCCAGGTGTTATGGGGTGCGGTCAGGGCCTCCGCATAAGTAGGAGTTTTCTCCTTCAATTCGGTGACCATTTTTCCCATTTCCTTAGTGGTTTCACCGAGCTTCTGGATCTCCTTCAGCACCTCTACGTCATTGTGCCGCTCCTTGTCTCGAGACTCCTGTGCTTCTTTTTGCTCTCGCATTGCCTCTTTTAGTTCCTTTATCATCTGGTTGCCCTCCTTCACTATTTGAGCTTGCTCTTCTAGTGCAGAGCGCAACCAGGTGATGCTCTCTATTTCATCTCCCTTTCCTTTGTCCTTATGACCCACATCCACCCTCTGTTGGTTGTGTTCACCCTTGCCCTTTTCTGCCTCTTTTGCCAGCTGGTATAGCCTTCCTATTGCCGCAGTGACCTCCAATTTGATTTCAGTTTTGAGGTTACGCGAGTTGCCGAGGTGAAGCATTGCCTTGTCGTGGCATGCTCTTGCCTCCGCGAGGATGGTGGGGTATTTTGACTTCGGTCGCCTTGGAGGTGCTGCGGTGCTGGTGGTTGGCTGAGGTGTAGTGTCTCGCTTTGGGCTTAGGTTAGGGTTTAATGGGGACTGTGTCTGAGGCTCGCCTTTCCCGGCCTCCCATTCCCCGATGCTTCTTCTCACACTAGGAAGCGAGGGTCCTGCCTTCTCCGATGAGTGTGGTGAGCCTTTGGAGCTCGGCGAGCTCACGTCCTTCTTTGCGGGCGTACGGTACATGTCGTTGCTCGATGGTGTGATGGTGAAGGTATTGTTCATGTACAGTAGGTTAATGGGGTGAAGTTCTGTATCCCTGTATAGAGGGGATTGTCACAGAAATATCCCAATTAACGTGGCAAAGATGTGTAGTGTGTACTGTACAAGTGTAAAATGTGGAGTTTAGTGTAACTGTTTAATGTAATGTGATCCCTGACTCAAGCTCGCGGTACGTGCGTCAGTGAAAATGGTGCTATCAAAATAGCTGTCAAGGTAAAAATAAAAATATAAACTGAGCGACACTCAGTATGCGTCTCCTGGACGTAAGTTATCTTATACTAAAATTTAATTGTCCTAAATCTAACTGTTGCTCAAAAAAAGCCTAGTCTAAGTCTAATCCTAATGAATCTCCCTTATCTGACAGATTCGTCGAAACACTCCAAGTTACCAACCTATTAAATATATTAAATAAATTAAATTATATTAGTTTATAGCGTTTCCGAGTTTTTGTCGGACCCAATTTAGAGATCTTTTCCTCCCGATTTCAAAGACCCCAAACTCGGTTGGTCTACGACCTCTGGTTCCAGAGTTAGGACGCGGGGGGTGAAGTAACGCTGAAAGGTGAGGGGGGGGAGGAATACGGGGGATGGGGTTTCAATATATATAAGTAAATATACTGCCAAATAAAAATTTTTTGGGGGTCAAACAGAAAGGGGTCAAAAAGGGGGTCTAGGGGGTCTATCTGAAACTAGGTACTAACTGAGGCGGGGAGTACTAAGAGGGGGGGGGAAATTTGCTCAGAATTTGGATATTCCCAGCCGTTTCGGATATATGGGGATTTAAAAGTTTTTTGGGGGGCGTGTAAAAATGGGCTTTTTATTTATTTATTTATCTATCAAATGTTAATTTAATTTATAAAGTATATTTATGTATATTAATTAGTTTTAAAATTTTCGTCAATTTTAAAGGGGGGCAATAATCGAAAAATTTGTTTAGATAAATAAAATAGAGAGGGGGTCTAAGCGGCAAGTGAAACTTATAATAGAGAGGGGGCAAATAATTAAAAATTTTATTTAAATAAATATATTAAAGGGGGGTCTAGCAAATTAATTGTTAAAAAGGGGAAAATAAACTAAGCTTATGTTAATTAACAAATTTAAGATTATTATAAAAGGGGGCAATAAAATTAATTAAGATTTAATTAAATAGGTAAATTAGAGGGGGGGTATAAGTTTAAACAATAGAGGGGGTTGATTTAAGCTAATTTTATATTAAGTATTGAATTGGGGGGGGGGGGGCTAAATTTAAATAAATAAACTAGAATTTAATTTATAAGTAAATTTAGGGGAGTCTGGTGGGCTTAAGATATTAGTTACTTTAAAATTTTTGTTAATTTTAAAGGGGGGCAATAATCGAAAATTTTATTTAAATAAATAAATTAGAGAGGGGGTCTAAGCGGCAAGTGAAACTTATATTAGAGAGGGGGCAAATAATTAAAATTTTATTTAAATAAATATATTAAAGGGGGGTCTAGCAATTTAATTGTTAATGAAAAGGGGACAATAAGCTAAGATTTTGTTAATTAACAAAATAAAAGGGGGGTCTAATTTTAAGATAATAATTTAAAGGGGGCAATAAAATTAATTAAGATTTAATTAAGTAAATAAATTAATGGGGGGTATAAGTTTAAACAATAGAAGGGGGCAATTTAACCTAAAATTAAATATATAATAAGTTACAGGGGGGGGCTAAGTTTATTAATATTAAGAGGGGCAGTTATCCAGAATTTAATAAATAGGTAAATTTAGGGGAGTCTGGAAGGCTAATAAAAATTTAAAATTAAAATTTTAAGAGGGGGCAATATACTAAGGATTAGTTAAGTAAATAAGTTAAAAGGGGGTTCTGGGGGGACGAATAGAAGTATTATAATATAAGGGACAATAAAGTAGGATTAATGAGTTAAAGGGGGATTAGTTGTAAATAATAATTTAAAGGGGGGCAATAAAATTAATTTGTTATAAAACAATAATTTGAAGGGGGCTCTAAGGGGACAATAAATAAATTTCAGCTAAATAATTTAATTCAAAACGGGGCTTTTAAGACTTATAGGATGTTTGTTAGGCTGAGGGCCACAGAGGGTGATTGTATGGGGGAGGAGTCAATAAATTATTTAATTATTTAAATAAGGGGGGGGAATCGATAGAGGGTGGCACTGGGAGTGTTACTGTATATACTCAAGGTCGGTGTCAAAATCGGGCTAACTAGCTCCGTTTTCGAGTTATGCCCGTTTTAAGGTTTTTAAAAGTCCTGGGTTCAGTCCCCGGTTGGTGAACCAACTTTTAGTCACAACAATAATTTTTCAAATATGTCTTGAGGACTAGTTTCCCTCCAGGGGTTTTTATCCTTCTCCTTCCAACGGCGCGTGGGGTTTGATGGTACAGGCTTAGAGAGGGAGAGTTGCCCTTTACTTCCGCATATAAATCAGATTTTTCGGCTAAGGGGGTATGTCTTTGGGGTGTACGCAAATATGAGGGTTAGTTTTTCACAGCCGCAAATGCGGTTGGTTTTTGTGTTCCCCTGCACCGAAAAATCTAACTTTTGGCTAAGGTGTAGGTCCGGTGTATAGTTATGTGCTCCCGTGATTTGGGGTGTGTATCTCCCAATTTCAACCCCTAGCTATACAAATAAAGTTTTGTGAAGGATGTTATGTCTTATAAATACTTTTATGTTCAGTAAAATTTATTTTTATCTCTAAGATTTTTAAAATATATGCTAATTTAATCTATTCTTATTTTTTAATTTTGATTTTATTATCTATTTACTACCCTGGAGGACTTCTAAAATTTGACAGCCTAGGTATGTAGATCTTATTTTACTTATAACTATGTAACTGTATAGTGCGGGTGGATTTTAAAAACTTTACAAGATAGAGGACAATATTCCCTATCCGGTAATACCAAAAATTATATTTTATTTTGCCCTGAAGGGGTATCTTTAAGTGTAATAAATCAGTTTATAGAAATTTCTAAATTTAAAAGGTAAATATATAGGATTAATAAAGGTTTTACATAAAAAAGACTATACAGTTTCCTAACTAAGGCACTGAAGAAATATAATTAAATTTTTTAGAATTATTAGGGGTTGAAACAACCAACCCCCGAATTTTTATAGATTTAAAAGCTTAATATCTTAAAAACTACTCAATGGATTTAATCCAAATTTAGAATACAAATAGAACTGGTGAAGCCAGATTTTTCTCGTCAATAAAAAGGGTATGTCGCCGTTCTTATTTCACCGGGAATAAATTTTGAAAATTTGTGAAACTTCCGACCTTATTTTCCTGGTGATCCTTGATGTATTTCTTCAGTTTCTGGTAGTCTCCCAGCTCCTCGTCTGTACAGAGTTCAGTTTTTCCAGCTTGATCCAGTCGGAACCCTCGGGATCTGTATCCAGGTGCCACGAGGTTTTTGTTTTTTTTTGCTTATATCTCCGGATTCCCTGATCGGTTTTTTGTAAGGTGGGTATCCAGAGATAGGTATTCACTAGCCGCACCAAACTGCATTTGCCGATTTTAACGCCACCACTCAAAATCGAGCAGCGTCGAGCTCCAAAGCTTTTCTGAGTTGGTTTTTCTTAAATAACTTGCACTATTTCACACTTTTTGCACTTTTGTTTTCACAACAACCTGCGTCTCAGCAGCGCGGATCTAAAAAGGTATAACACTTGTACTTTTTGCGTAAAAAACCGATTTTTGTGATTTTTCGAGCGCGGAGCGACTTAAAAATGATCTGTTCACGGCGGGGGGTGCCGGAAGACTGGGTTAGGTTAGGTTAGGTTAGGTTCAAGTCGGAGGCCATGGTGTTTCATGGCCCCCGGCGGGCGCCGCCGGCCGGATCACACATTGTGGTCGGGGGGGTCCGGATCGCTGTCGAGCCCACCATGAAATATCTGGGATTGGTGCTCGACAGCCGGTGGGACTTCGGACCCCACTTCCGGCGGCTGGCGCCCAAGTTGTTGGGCGCGGCCGGGGCGCTGGCAACGCTGCTTCCCAATCTGGGGGGCCCGAGCGCCGCCTGTAGGCGGCTCTATATGGGGATCGTGCGATCCATGGCGCTCTACGGAGCGCCGATCTGGGCGTCTGACCTGACGGCCGGCAGCATAGCTGTCCTGCGCAAGCCGCAGCGGGCTATGGCCGTCAGAGTCATTCGGGGGTATCGCACGATCTCCTGCGAGGCGGGTTGTGCACTGGCCGGATCACCGCCCTGGGACCTGGAGGCGAAGGTGCTCGCGTCACTGTACCGGTGGCGCGAGGCAGCGCGGGAGCGGGGCGAGCGACCGATGCAGCAACATATCGAGCAGCATCGGTTGCAGCTCCGCGAGGTCCTGGTGGCGGAATGGCGGGTGAGGCTTTCACGCCCTACCGCCGGCCTCAGCACCATCGAGGCGATCCGGCCGGTGCTCGACCGCTGGCTCGGGAGAAGGCACGGCTCCCTGTCGTTTCGGGCGACGCAGGTGCTCTCGGGGCATGGTTGCTTCGGGAAGTACCTGTGTCGCATAAACAGGGAGCCGGACGCCCGGTGTCACCACTGCGTCGACTGCCGGGAGGACACGGCGTGGCACACGCTGGCAGAGTGTGCCGCTTGGGAGGAGCCGCGCCGTGCCCTCATAACTGAAGTAGGCAATGACCTGTCGCTGCCGGCCGTCGTGAACGCGATGGTCGGCGGCGCAGAGTCCTGGGACGCAGTGGTCTCCTTTTGCGAAACGGTCATCTCGCAGAAGGAGGCTGCGGAAAGGGAGAGAGAGATCTCGACTCTCGACCCGGCCCGCAGCAGACGCACCGGGCGTCGGAGGAGGGCGGACAACGCCCTCTTCCGGCCCCCCTAAATGGGTCCAGGGGCGACGGATTCGGGGACATCCGTCGCCCCCCAACATCAAGACCCGAGAAGGCGGCGCGCGTAGTGTTCCTCGCGCGCCGACCACAGACGTTGCGGGGGGAGTACACCTCACTCCCCCCGCCCGAGACGGGGCCCGCGCAAGCGGGCCGGCACCAGCCGGGGTTGTGGAAGAATAATGTGTTCCCGCGACCCCGGCGTAGGTGTGAGATGGAACACCGGGGTGGTTTTTAGTCAGTAAGAGTCTGACAGACCCCTCCGCCCGCCCCAGGGCGGAGGACATCCATGAGGATTTTCCACCCCGGGAACAAAAAAAAAAAAAAAAAAAAAAAAAAAAAAAAAAAAAAAAAAAAAAAAAAAAGGTTAGGTTAGGTTAGGTTAGGTTGGGGGACCACCCCACAGTGCTTGCGTCCACGTCGCGTCCCCTGGAAACGACCCAGTTCTGACCACCGTAACGGAGTGGCAGACTGGGCTCGGCCAAAGTGCACTGTGCTTTCGTTGCGAATTTTATTTTATTGCGTTGAGCGAACGAACCTGCGGAGGCTATGCCTAAACCCACGCGGGATGCCTTCGGGCAGTTTTTAAAACCCAAAGGCCCTTCTCAGGGCCAACCCAAACGCCCTTCTCGGGGCCGACCAAAAGGCCCTTCTCAGGGCCAACCCAAAGGCCCTTCTCAGGGCCAACCCAAAGGCCCTTCTCAGGGCCAGTCCGACGCTTCGGCGTCAGAGGCTAGCCGCGCGCCGTCTGCAGCTAGCTTCTTTGAGAACCCGTTGGACTTGGACTCGTTGTCTGACTCTGACAAAGAGTCCATGGCTGGCGTGTCGGACGGGGGCGATTTTCAGTCGCGGAAGCGGGCCTTCCTGCGAAACGGGTCCGAGGGCTCTTCGGGCTCGGCGGGGCGTCCTAAGGCCAAAAAGCCACCGACAGCCGCGGACACCCACGTCGTGGGTCTCGCGGACGCTCAGCGTCAGTTGGACCTGGCTCGGCGGGAGCAGCACCAGCAAGACCTGGAGGAGCGGGTTGCTGCCAAGGAGCAACGGGCGCGCGCTGCCCGGGCCAAGTCCGGGTACGGAGCGTCCCGCGTTCTGTACGCGGACCACTCACTGGCCGAGCTGGAGCGGATGGCTGAGGAGGACGAGGAGGAGATAGTGGAGATCGCCTCTAAATCCTCCAACTTGAAAGGGACCTTCCAAAAGGCCCTTAAATGCCGGGCCGCGAGCATGCGTGGCATCATACAGGAGATGGTCCAGCGCAAGGCGACCGACGAAACGCGGCAACTGCAGGCGAAAGTCGATCGCCTGCAATCGGAGGTCAGCCAGCTACATCAGAAGCTGGCTGAAGCCACGGCTCGGCCAGACCAAGCAGGAGGAAGACCTGCGGAAAGACCTGCGGCAGAGGGCCCCACCTCCAACCTTGAGGATATCATCCGCAAGGTCGTCATGGAGGAGAGGGCCTTCACAAGAGCCTGCTTAGCAGGCATTGAGGACCGGCTCTTGCCGGAGAAACGCCTCCGACCGCCGCTTGCGGCGGACAAGAGGCAATGTGAGCCGGGGCCGTCCTCCCAGGGGGAAGACGCCTTTCTCCCATCTACAACCCCGTCCAACCAGCATGGGTGGACCGAGGTTGCCGGGAGGGGTAAGGGCAAGGCCAAAAAGGCCAAAAAAGCCGCGACGGCCGTTCCTGCCGTGCCCGCCACCACACCTGCGACTGGAAAGGGAAAAGGGAGTGGGAAGGGAAAGGCGAAACTCGTCCCCCCAAAGACCGCAGCCGTTGTGGTGACGCTCACCGCGGAGGCTGCGGAGCGAGGCGAGACATACGCGTCCATTTTGTTGCGGGCGCGTGCCAATGCCGATCCCACTCAACTGGGGATCGGCAAAGTCTCTTGCCGTCGAACCCAAGCCGGGGCTCGAATATTCGAGTTCCCGGGCGCAGAGGGCAAAGCTCATGCGGACCTCTTCGCATCGAAGCTGCAGGAGGTCATCGCGGACGCGGCCAAGGTGGCCCGTCCAGTCAAGGCGACGACCATCGAGGTGACCGACCTGGATGACTCGGTCACCAAAGAGGAGGTGGTGGCGGCGGTTGCAGCAATGGGGGGCTGTGACGTCGCAGAGGTGCAAGGCCGGGACATCAGGCCCGGTCGCGGTGGCATGGGCACTATTCGCCTCGAGTGCCCAGTCGCGGCTGCCAAAGCCGTCCTCGACAAGGGACGGCTTACCGTCGGCTTCAGCTCGGGTGCAGTCCGGGCACTTGTAGACCAGCCTCTTCGGTGCTACAGGTGCTTCGGTATCGGACACACTCGAGCCCTCTGTCCGTCCACGGTCGATAGGACGGACAGCTGCTATCGCTGCAGCAAGGAGGGCCACAAGAGCAGCTCCTGCACGGCTGCCACTCCGCACTGCGCAGTGTGTGCCGCCAGTGGCCGCCCGGCAGACCACGTCATGAAGGGGAGGAACTGCAATCCTCCCCCTAAGAGGGGCAAAGCGCCGATGGGTCCGGCTGCCAGCACCGTCGTTCCCGAGGTAGGAACCGCGGTGGCCGCGGAGGCGATGACGGAGGCAATGACTATCGATGGATAGGGCCCAACATCGCATTCTCCAGGCGAACGCCAACCACTGCAGGGCTGCCCAGGATCTGCTGATGCAGACCATGGCTGAGTGGTTGGTGGACTTGGCGGTGGTTGCCGAGCCTTACTCGGTCCCCGGCCACTGGCTGGGCGATCGGGACGGCTTGGTGGCGTTGGTGACGCGGTCTTCCACAGACTCCCCTCCCCTCTCGCTTTTAGAGAGAGGACCGGGATACGTGGCCGCCGCGTGGGGAGACGTAGGTGTGGTGGGGGTCTATTTCTCCCCAAACCGCCCTCTCTCGGACTTTGAGGATTTCCTTGAAGTCCTCACCGCAGTCGTAGGGAGGGCGGCGCCGCGCCAGGTCGTCGTGTTGGGCGACCTGAACGCCAAGTCGGTGGCCTGGGGCAACCCGGCTGCCTCGTGCAACGTCCGAGGACGCGCCGTCGAATTTTGGGCGGCCTCATCCGGCGTGTCCCTCCTCAACAGGGGGGCGGTCCACACGTGTGTGCGGCAGCAGGGAGGGTCGGTGGTTGACGTCACGTTTGCCACCCCCGCGCTAGCCGCCCGCGTCGTGAATTGGCGGGTGGAGATGGTGGAGACCTTGTCGGACCACCGATACGTGCGGTTCGACATCTCCGCCCAGGGGAGGGTGGCCCGCTCGGGCAAATCTCCCTTCCCACGGTGGGCTCTCACCCGCCTGGACCGGGAGGCCGCTCAGGAGGCGGCCTTTCTCCAGGACTGGTTGTCGCCCCCTGTCGAGGTCCTGGACGTGGACACCGCAGCGGTTCAGCTCAGGAGGTCCCTGACCGAGGTGTGCAACTCCAGCATGCCTCGGTCTCGCCGTCCGCCTCCTCGTCGTGCCGTCTATTGGTGGACGGAGGAACTGGCGGGGCTCCGAGCCGCCTGCGTGTCGGCCAGAAGGGCCTTCACGAGGAGCCGACGACGCAGCGCCCGGAATCGGGAAAACGAGGACCGCCTCTACGCTACTTACCAAGAGGCGAGGACGGTCCTCAAGTCGGCGATTGGCGCCGCCAAGGACTCGGCGAGGGCCGAGATGCTGGCAGGGCTCGACCGGGATCCATATGGGAGACCATACAAGGCGGCGCGGAACCAACTGCGCCCCTGTGGTCCCCCATTGACGGAGACTCTCGAGCCGGCGTTGCTGGACGGGGTGGTCCGGTCCCTGTTTCCGCGCAGGACCGACTTTACCCCACCAACAATGGACCCTCCGCAAGGCGCAACTTCGCCGGAGGAGGAGGTCCCCCCGGTTACGGCGGAGGAATTGTACGCGGGGGTTCTCAGCCTCCGCGCGAAGAAGACGGCCCCTGGACCGGACGGCGTCCCTGCACGGGTGGTGGCCATTGCTGCCGCCCAAATGGAGGACAGAATTCGGGACCTGTTCAGCGCGTGCTTTACGGCTGGCAGGTTCCCGAAACTGTGGAAGGAGGGGCAGCTGTGCCTCCTCCGAAAGGAGGGACGCCCGGTGGACTCCCCCTCGGCATACCGGCCCATCGTTCTGCTTGATGAGGTCGGTAAATTGTTCGAGGGGATTGTCGCCTCCCGGCTCAATAGCCTGTTGCGGGGGGTGGGGCCGAATCTGTCGGACGCCCAATTCGGATTTCGACAAGGGCGTTCGACGATAGACGCGCTGGCCCTACTCAAGGGTCAGGTGAAGGAGGCGGTGGAGGCGGGGGGCGGAGTGTTGGCGGTGTCATTCGACATAGCCAACGCCTTCAACTCCGTGCCCCACTCGACAATATTGGAGGCACTTCGGTATCACGGAGTGCCTCAATACTTGAGGAGCCTCCTGGCCAGCTACTTGGAGGATCGAGAGATCCTCCTTGTGGACAAGACGGCCAGGGTGAGGCGTTACGGCGCAGAGTGCGGTGTTCCGCAGGGGTCGGTGCTGGGGCCGCCCCTGTGGAACATAGGTTTCGACTGGCTCTTGCGGGGAGCCCTCCTCCAGGGCACGAGCGTCATTTGTTACGCGGATGACACTCTCCTCGCTGCCCGGGGGAGGAGCTACAGGGAGGCGGCCTGTCTGGCCTCGGCTGGCGGATCCTTGGTTGCAGGGAGGATCCGCCGCTTGGGACTGAAGGTGGCGCTGCACAAGACCGAGGCCGTTTTCTTTCACGGGCCTCGGCAGCGCTGCCCTCCCGACGCCCACATAGTTGTGGAGGGCGTCAGGATCGGGGTCCAGACCCAGATCAAATATCTGGGCCTGGTGCTGGACAGCAGGTGGCGTTTTGGCCCGCATTTCAGCGGGCTGTCAACGCGCCTGCTGAAAGCCGCGGACGCTCTCTCGTGGCTCCTCCCGAACCTGGGGGGGCCCAACGCGCAGTGCCGGCGATTGTATGCCGGCATCCTGCGGAGCATGGCCCTATATGGGGCCCCTATCTGGGCGGACTCCCTGCACAGGCGGGAGAACGCAACGGCGATCCGCAGGCCCCAAAGGGCCATTGCACTGCGGGTGGCGAGGGCCTACCGCTCGGTGGGCTTTTCGGCGGCATGCGCTCTGGCTGGCACCCCTCCTTGGGAGTTGGAGGCATGGGTGCTCGCCAGAGTGTACGAGTGGACGGCGCGGCGAAAAGCGCTCGGGGAGCGCCCCGCTGCGAAGGAGCGGGAGGCCGTGCGGCAAGAGGCGAGGGACGCCATCGTCCTCCATTGGACGGAGGACCTCGCAGCCGCCACCTTTGGCCGGCGAACCTTGGACGCGCTCGGTCCGGTCCTGCGAGAATGGCTCGAGCGGTCACACGGCTTCCTCTCATTCCGTCTGGTGCAGGTGTTGTCCGGCCATGGCTGTTTTGGATCGCACCTGCACCGGATCGGGAGGGAGGAGACTCCGGCGTGCCATGACTGCGGTGCGCCGGAGGACACGGCACAGCACACCCTAGAGGTGTGCCCCGCCTGGTCAGAGCTGCGCCGCAGTCTGACCGCGGTGGTCGGGCGGGACCTCTCGCTCCCCGGCGTGGTCAGCTCCATGCTGGAGAGCGAGGAGGCATGGGCAGAGGTCGCCTCCTTTTGCGAGGACGTTATTTCGCAAAAGGAGGCGGCGGAGCGCGAGCGGGAGGACGATCCTCTCGCTGCGCCGCTCCGGAGACGAAGAGGTCGGAGAGGGCGTCGTCTCCTCCCTCCTCATGGTGGTGACAGGCGGGCGACAGGCGCGGGGGCGCCTCCGCCCCCATTGCACCCGTCATCACCTTCGTAAGTCATTCCCGGCCCTCCCCCAACGGGGAGGGCGTGAAGCGTCCGCATTAAAGGCGGACGGTCGTCGGAGGAGGACTGGACGTACAGGCTGCGCCAATCTCCCAGTCCCCTCCACTCAAGACGAGGCGGGAGTGCCGCTGGGTTGTTTTAGTGGGTATACCGGGTCAGACCGGGGAGTCCCACATAGCCCCCCCATTCCCCCAATGGGAGGGTATGCGTAATGCATTTTTTCCCAGCGCAAAAAAAAAAAAAAAAAAAAAAAAAAAAAAAAAAAAAAAAAAAAAAAAAAAAAAAAAAAAAAAAAGGTTAGGTTAGGTTGGGGGACCACCCCACAGTGCTTGCGTCCACGTCGCGTCCCCTGGAAACGACCCAGTTCTGACCACCGTAACGGAGTGGCAGACTGGGCTCGGCCAAAGTGCACTGTGCTTTCGTTGCTTTTTATCTTGCCTTGAGTGAACGAACCTGCGGAGGCTATGCCCAAACCCACGCGGGATGCCTTCGGGCAGTTTTTAAAACCCAAAGGCCCTTCTCAGGGCCAACCCAAACGCCCTTCGCGGGGCCGACCAAAAGGCCCTTCTCAGGGCCAAGCCAAAGGCCCTTCTCAGGGCCAACCCAAAGGCCCTTCTCAGGGCCAACCAAAAGGCCCTTCTCAGGGCCAGTCCGACGCTTCGGCGTCAGAGGCTAGCCGCGCGCCGTCTGCAGCTAGCTTCTTTGAGAACCCGTTGGACTTGGACTCGTTGTCTGACTCCGACAAAGAGTCCATGGCTGGCGTATCGGACGGGGGCGATTTCCAGTCGCGGAAGCGGGCCTTCCTGCGGAACGGGTCCGAGGGCTCTTCGGGCTCGGCGGGGCGTCCTAAGGCCAAAAAGCCACCGACAGCCGCGGACACCCACGTCGTGGGTCTCGCGGACGCTGAGCGTCAGTTGGACCTGGCTCGGCGGGAGCAGCACCAGCAAGACCTGGAGGAGCGGGTTGCTGCCAAGGAGCAACGGGCGCGCGCTGCCCGGGCCAAGTCCGGGTACGGGGCGTCCCGCGTTCTGTACGCGGACCACTCGCTGGCCGAGCTGGAGCGAATGGCTGAGGAGGACGAGGAGGAGATAGTGGAGATCGCCTCTAAATCCTCCAACTTGAAAGGGACCTTCCAAAAGGCCCTTAAATGCCGGGCCGCGAGCATGCGTGGCATCATCCAGGAGATGGTCCAGCGCAAGGCGACAGACGAAACGCGGCAACTGCAGACGAAAGTCGATCGCCTGCAATCGGAGGTCAGCCAGCTACATCAGAAGCTGGCTGAAGCCACGGCTCGGCCAGAGCAAGCAGGAGGAAGACCTGCGGAAAGACCTGCGGCAGAGGGCTCCGCCTCCAAACTTGAGGATATCATCCGCAAGGTCGTCATGGAGGAGAGGGCCTTCACAAGAGCCTGCTTAGCAGGCATTGAGGACCGGCTCTTGCCGGAGAAACGCCTCCGACCGCCGCTTGCGGCGGACAAGAGGCAAAGTGAGCCGGCGCCGTCCTCCCAGGGGGAAGACGCCTTTCTCCCTTCTTCAACCCCGTCCAACCAGCATGGGTGGACCGAGGTTGCCGGGAGGGGCAATGGCAAGGCCAAAAAGGCCAAAAAGGGCAAAAAAGCCGAGACGGCCGTTCCTGCCGTGCCCGCCACCACACCTCCCAATCAGTCGCAGACGACTGGGAAGGGGAAAGGGAGAGGGAAAACAAAGGAGAAGACAAGGGGGAAACTCGTTCCCCCAAAGACCGCAGCCGTTGTGGTGACGCTCACCGCGGAGGCTGCGGAGCGAGGGGAGACGTACGCGTCGATATTGTTGCGGGCGCGTGCCAATGCCGATCCCACTCAACTGGGGATCGGCAAAGTCTCTTGCCGTCGAACCCAAGCCGGGGCTCGAATATTCGAGTTCCCGGGCGCAGAGGGCAAAGCTCATGCGGACCTCTTCGCATCGAAGCTGCAGGAGGTCATCGCGGACGCGGCCAAGGTGGCCCGTCCAGTCAAGGCGACGACCATCGAGGTGACCGACCTGGATGACTCGGTCACCAAAGAGGAGGTGGTGGCGGCGGTCGCAGCAATGGGGGGCTGTGACGTCGCAGATGTGCACGGCCGGGACATCAGGCCCGGTCGCGGTGGCATGGGCACCATTCGCCTCGAGTGCCCAGTCGCCGCTGCCAAAGCCGTCCTCGACAAGGGACGGCTTACCGTCGGCTTCAGCTCGGGTGCAGTCCGGGCACTTGTAGACCAGCCTCTTCGGTGCTACAGGTGCTTCGGTATCGGACACACTCGAGCCCTATGTCCGTCCACGGTCGATAGGACGGACAGCTGCTATCGCTGCAGCAAGGAGGGCCACAAAAGCAGCTCCTGCACGGCCGCCACTCCGCACTGCGCAGTGTGTGCCGCCAGTGGCCGCCCGGCAGACCACGTCATGAAGGGGAGGAACTGCAATCCTCCCCCTAAGAGGGGCAAAGCGCCGATGGGTCCGGCTGCCAGCACCGTCGTTCCCGAGGCAGGAACCGCGGTGGCCGCGGAGGCGATGACGGAGGCAATGACTTGCGATGGATAGGGCCCAACATCGCATTCTCCAGGCGAACACCAACCACTGCAGGGCAGCCCAGGATCTGCTGATGCAGACCATGGCTGAGTGGTTGGTGGACTTGGCGGTGGTTGCCGAGCCTTACTCGGTCCCCGGCAACTGGCTGGGCGATCGGGACGGCTTGGTGGCGTTGGTGACGCGGTCTTCCACAGACTCCCCTCCCCTCTCGCTTTTAGAGAGAGGACCGGGATATGTGGCCGCCGCGTGGGGAGACGTAGGTGTGGTGGGGGTCTATTTCTCCCCAAACCGCCCTCTCTCGGACTTTGAGGATTTCCTCGAAGTCCTCACCGCAGTCGTAGGGAGGGCGGCGCCGCGCCAGGTCGTCGTGTTGGGCGACCTGAACGCCAAGTCGGTGGCCTGGGGCAACCCGGCTGCCTCGTGCAACGTCCGAGGACGCGCCGTCGAATTTTGGGCGGCCTCATCCGGCGTGTCCCTCCTCAACAGGGGGGCGGTCCACACGTGTGTGCGGCAGCAGGGAGGGTCGGTGGTTGACGTCACGTTTGCCACCCCCGCGCTAGCCGCCCGCGTCGTGAATTGGCGGGTGGAGATGGTGGAGACCTTGTCGGACCACCGATACGTGCGGTTCGACATCTCCGCCCAGGGGAGGGTGGCCCGCTCGGGCAAATCTCCCTTCCCACGGTGGGCTCTCACCCGCCTGGACCGGGAGGCCGCTCAGGAGGCGGCCTTTCTTCAGGACTGGTTGTCGCCCCCTGTCGAGGTCCTGGACGTGGACACCGCAGCGGTTCAGCTCAGGAGGTCCCTGACCGAGGTGTGCAACTCCAGCATGCCTCGGTCTCGCCGTCCGCCTCCCCGTCGTGCCGTCTATTGGTGGACGGAGGAACTGGCGGGCCTCCGAGCCGCCTGCGTGTCGGCCAGAAGGGCCTTCACGCGGAGCCGACGACGCAGCGCCCGGAATCGGGAAAACGAGGACCGCCTCTACGTTTCTTACCAAGAGGCGAGGACGGTCCTCAAGTCGGCGATTGGCGCTGCCAAAGACTCGGCGAGGGCCGAGATGCTGGCAGGGCTCGATAGGGATCCTTATGGGAGACCGTACAAGGCGGCGCGGAACCAACTGCGCCCCTATGGTCCCCCATTGACGGAGACTCTCGAGCCGGCGTTGCTGGACGGGGTGGTCCGGTCCCTGTTTCCGCGCAGGACCGACTTTACCCCACCAACAATGGACCCTCCGCAAGGCGCAACTTCGCCGGAGGAGGAGGTCCCCCCGGTGACGGCGGAGGAATTGTACGCGGGGATTCTCAGCCTCCGCGCGAAGAAGACGGCCCCTGGACCGGACGGCGTCCCTGCACGGGTGGTGGCCATTGCTGCCGCCCAAATGGAGGACAGAATTCGGGACCTGTTCAGCGCGTGCTTTACGGCTGGCAGGTTCCCGAAACTGTGGAAGGAGGGGCAGCTGTGCCTCCTCCGAAAGGAGGGACGCCCGGTGGACTCCCCCTCGGCATACCGGCCCATCGTTCTGCTTGATGAGGTCGGTAAATTATTCGAGGGGATTGTCGCCTCACGGCTCAATAGCCTGTTGCGGGGGGTGGGGCCGAATCTGTCGGACGCCCAATTCGGATTTCGACAAGGGCGTTCGACGATAGACGCGCTGGCCCTACTCAAGGGTCAGGTGAAGGAGGCGTTGGAGGCGGGGGGCGGAGTGTTGGCGGTGTCATTCGACATAGCCAACGCCTTCAACTCCGTTCCCCACTCGACAATATTGGAGGCACTTCGGTATCACGGAGTGCCTCAATACTTGAGGAGCCTCCTGGCCAGCTACTTGGAGGATCGCGAGATCCTCCTTGTGGACAAGACGGCCAGGGTGAGGCGATACGGCGCAGAGTGCGGTGTTCCGCAGGGGTCGGTGCTGGGGCCCCCCCTGTGGAATATAGGGTTTGACTGGCTCCTGCGGGGGGCTCTCCTCCGGGGCACGAGTGTCATCTGTTACGCGGATGACACTCTCCTCACTGCCCGGGGGAGGAACTACAGGGAGGCGGCCTGTCTGGCCTCGGCTGGCGGATCCTTGGTTGCAGGGAGGATCCGCCGCCTGGGATTGAAGGTGGCGCTGCACAAGACCGAGGCCGTTTTCTTTCACGGGCCTCGGCAGCGCTGCCCTCCCGACGCCCACATAGTTGTGGAGGGCGTCAGGATAGGGGTCCAGACCCAGATGAAATATCTGGGCCTGGTGCTGGACAGCAGGTGGCGTTTTGGCCCGCATTTCAGCGGGCTGTCAACGCGCCTGCTGAAAGCCGCGGACGCTCTCTCGTGGCTCCTCCCGAACCTGGGGGGGCCCAATGCGCAGTGCCGGCGATTGTATGCCGGCATCCTGCGGAGCATGGCCCTATATGGGGCCCCTATCTGGGCGGACTCCCTGCACAGGCGGGAGAACGCAACGGCGATCCGCAGGCCCCAAAGGGCCATTGCACAACGGGTGGCAAGGGCCTACCGCTCGGTGGGCTTTTCGGCGGCATGCGCTCTGGCTGGCACCCCTCCTTGGGAGTTGGAGGCATGGGTGCTCGCCAGAGTGTACGAGTGGACGGCGCGGCGAAAAGCGCTCGGGGAGCGCCCCGTCGCGGAGGAGCGAGAGGCCGTGCGGCAAGAGGCGAGGGACGCCATCGTCCTCCATTGGACACAGGACCTCGCAGCCGCCACCTTTGGCCGGCGAACATTGGACGCGCTCGGTCCGGTCCTGCGAGGCTGGCTCGAGCGGTCTCACGGCTTCCTCTCATTCCGTCTGGTGCAGGTGTTGTCCGGCCATGGCTGTTTTGGATCGCACCTGCACCGGATCGGGAGGGAGGAGACTCCGGCGTGCCATGACTGCGGTGCGCCGGAGGACACGGCACAGCACACCCTAGAGGTGTGCCCAGCCTGGTCGGAGCTGCGCCGCAGTCTGATCGCGGTGGTCGGGCAGGACCTCTCGCTTCCCGGCGTGGTCAGCTCCATGCTGCAGAGTGAGGAGGCCTGGGCAGAGGTCGCCTCCTTTTGCGAGGACGTTATTTCGCAAAAGGAGGCGGCGGAGCGCGAGCGGGAGGACGATCCTCTCGCTGCGCCGCTCCGCAGACGAAGAAGAGGTCGGAGAGGGCGTCGTCCCCTCCCTCCTCATGGTGGTGACAGGCGGGCGACAGGCGCGGGGGCGCCTACGCCCGCATTGCACTCGTCATCACCTTCGTCGGACATTCCCGGCCCTCCCCACACGGGGAGGGCGTGAAGCGTCTGCCTTAAAGGCGGACGGTCGTCGGAGGAGGACTGGACGTACAGGCTGCGCCAATCTCCCAGTCCCCTCCACTCAAGACGAGGCGGGAGTGCCGCTGGGTTGTTTTAGTGGGTATACCGGGTCAGACCGGGGAGTCCCACATAGCCCCCCATTCCCCCAATGGGAGGGTATGCGTAATGCATTTTTTCCCAGCGCAAAAAAAAAAAAAAAAAAAAAAAAAAAAAAAAGGTTAGGTTAGGTTGGGGGGGGGGACCACCCCACAGTGCTTGCGTCCACGTCGCGTCCCCTGGAAACGACCCAGTTCTGACCACCGTAACGGAGTGGCAGACTGGGCTCGGCCAAAGTGCACTGTGCTTTCGTAGCGAATTTTATCTTGACTTGAGCGTACGATTCTGCGGAGGCTATGCCCAAACACACGCGGGATGCCTTCGGGCGATTTTTAAAACCTAAAGGCCCTTCTCAGGGCCAACCCAAAGGCCCTTCTCAGGGCCAACCCAAAGGCCCTTCTCAGGGCCAACCCAAAGGCCCTTCTCAGGGCCAACCAAAAGGCCCTTCTCAGGGCCAACCGAAAGGCCCTTATCAGGGCCAGTCCGACGCTTCGGCGTCAGAGGCTAGCCGCGCGCCGTCTGCAGCTAGCTTCTTTGGTTGTCCCTTGGACATGGACTCGCTGTCGGACTCAGACAAAGAGTCCATGGCTGGCGTTTCGGACGGTGGCGACTCACAGTCGCGGAAGCGGGCATTCCTAAGGAATGGGTCAGAGGGCTCCTCGGGCTCGGCGGGGCGGTCAAAGGCCAAAAAGCCAGCGACAGCCGCGGACACCCACGTCGTGGGTCTCGCGGACGCCCAACGACAGTTGGACTTAGCTCGGCGGGAACAGCACCAAAAAGACCTGGAGGAGCGGGTTGCTGCTAAAGAGAATCGGGCGCGCGCTGCCCGGGCCAAGTCCGGGTACGGCGCGTCCCGCGTTCTGTACGCGGACCACTCGCTGGCTGAGCTGGAGCGGATGGCCGAGGAGGACGAGGAGGAGATAGTGGAGATCGCCTCTAAATCCTCGAACCTAAAAGGGACCTTCCAAAAGGCCCTTAAATGCAGGGCCGCGAGCATGCGTGGCATCATCAGAGAGATGGTCCAGCGCAAGGCGAGCGAGGAAACGCGGCAACTGCAGGCGAAAGCCGATCGCCTGCAATCGGAGGTCAGCCAGCTTCATCAGAAGCTGGCTGAAGCCACGGCTCGGCCAGAGCAAGCGGAACCTGAGGGAAGACCTGCGGCAGAGGGCCCCGCCTCCAACCTTGAGGATATCATCCGCAAGGTCGTTATGGAGGAGAGGGCCTTCACAAGAGCCTGTTTAGCAGGCATCGAGGACCGGCTCTTGCCGGAGAAACGCCTCCGACCGCCGCTTGCGGCGGACAAGAGGCAGAGTGAGCCTGGGCCGTCCTCCCAAGGGGAGGACGCCTTTCTCCCTTCCACAACCCCGTCCAACCAGCATGGGTGGACCGAGGTTGCCGGGAGGGGCAAGGGCAAGGCCAAAAAGGCTAAAAAAGCCGCGACGGCTGTTCCTGCCGTGCCCGCCACCACACCTCCCAATCAGTCACAATCCAAGAAAGCGACTGGAAAGGGAAAAGGGAGAGGGAAGAGAGAGGGGAAACTCGTTCCCCCAAAGACCGCAGCCGTTGTGGTGACGCTCACCGCGGAGGCTGCGGAGCGGGGCGAGACGTACGCGTCTATTTTGTTGCGGGCGCGTGGCAATGCCGATCCCACTCAATTGGGGATCGGAAAAGTCTCTTGCCGGCGAACCCAAGCCGGTGCTCGAATATTCGAGTTCCCGGGGGCAGAGGGCAGAGCTCATGCGGACCTCTTCGCGTCGAAGCTGCAGGAGGTAATCGCGGACGCGGCCAAGGTGGCCCGTCCAGTCAAAGCGACGACCATAGAGGTGACCGACCTGGATGACTCGGTCACCAAAGAGGAGGTGGTGGCGGCGGTCGCAGCGATGGGGGGGTGTGACGTCGCAGAGGTGCACGGCCGGGACATCAGGCCCGGTCGCGGTGGCATGGGCACCATTCGCCTCGAGTGCCCAGTCGCCGCTGCCAAAGCCGTCCTCGACAAGGGACGGCTTACCGTCGGATTCAGCTCGGGTGCAGTCCGGGCACTTGTAGACCAGCCTCTTCGGTGCTACAGGTGCTTCGGTATCGGACACACTCGAGCCCTCTGTCCGTCCACGGTCGATAGGACGGACAGTTGTTATCGCTGCGGCAAGGAGGGCCACAAAAGCAGCTCCTGCACGGCTGCCACTCCGCACTGCGCAGTGTGTGCCGCCAGTGGCCGCCCGGCGGACCACATCATGAAGGGGAGGAACTGCAATCCTCCCCCTAAGAGGGGCAAAGCGCCGATGGGTCCGGCTGCCAGCACCGTCCGTCCGTCTGTTCCCGAGGCAGGAACCGCGGTGGCCGCGGAGGGGGGAGAAATGTCGATCGATGGATAGGGTCCATCATCGCATTCTCCAGGCGAACACCAATCACTGCAGGGCAGCCCAGGATCTGCTGATGCAGACCATGGCTGAGTGGTTGGTGGACTTGGCGGTGGTTGCCGAGCCTTACTCGGTCCCCGGCAACTGGCTGGGCGATCGGGACGGCTTGGTGGCGTTGGTGACGCGGTCTTCCACAGACTCCCCTCCCCTCTCGCTTTTAGAGAGAGGACCGGGATACGTGGCCGCCGCGTGGGGAGACGTAGGTGTGGTGGGGGTTTATTTCTCCCCAAACCGCCCTCTCTCGGACTTTGAGGATTTCCTCGAAGTCCTCACCGCAGTCGTAGGGAGGGCGGCGCCGCGCCAGGTCGTCGTGTTGGGTGACCTGAACGCCAAGTCGGTGGCCTGGGGCAACCCTGCTGCCTCGTGCAACGTCCGAGGACGCGCCGTCGAGTTTTGGGCGGCCTCATCCGGTGTGTCCCTCCTCAACAGGGGGGCGGTCCA
Source organism: Dasypolia templi (assembly GCA_963555695.1). Taxonomy (NCBI): domain Eukaryota; kingdom Metazoa; phylum Arthropoda; class Insecta; order Lepidoptera; family Noctuidae; genus Dasypolia; species Dasypolia templi. The sequence continues at coordinate 26,377 of OY743137.1, read as the reverse complement.
CACGTGTGTGCGGCAGCAGGGAGGGTCAGTGGTTGACGTCACGTTTGCCACCCCCGCGCTAGCCGCCCGCGTCGTGAATTGGCGGGTGGAGATGGTGGAGACCTTGTCGGACCACCGATACGTGCGGTTCGACATCTCCGCCCAGGGGAGGGTGGCCCGCTCTGGCAAATCTCCCTTCCCACGGTGGGCTCTCACCCGCCTGGACCGCGAGGCAGCTCAGGAGGCGGCCTTTCTCCAGGACTGGCTGTCGCCCCCCGTCGAGGTCCTGGACGTGGACACCGCAGCGGTGCAGCTCAGGAGGTCCCTGACCGAGGTGTGCAACGCCAGCATGCCTCGCTCTCGCCGCCCGCCTCCCCGTCGTGCCGTCTATTGGTGGACGGAGGAACTGGCGGGGCTCCGAGCCGCCTGCGTGGCGGCCAGAAGGGCCTTCACGCGGAGCCGACGACGCAGCGCCCGGAGTCAGGAAAACGAGGACCGCCTCTACGCTTCTTACCAAGAGGCGAGGACGGTCCTCAAATCGGCGATTGGCGCCGCCAAGGACTCGGCGAGGGCCGAGATGCTGGCAGGGCTCGACCGGGATCCATATGGGAGACCATACAAGGCGGCGCGGAACCAACTACGCCCCTGTGGTCCCCCATTGACGGAGACCCTCGAGCCGGCGTTGCTGGATGGGGTGGTCCGGTCCCTGTTTCCGCGCAGGACCGACTTCACCCCACCAACGATGGACCCTCCGCAAGGGGCGACTCCGCCGGAGGAGGAGGTCCCCCCGGTGACGGCTGAGGAGCTATACGCGGGGGTTCTCAGCCTCCGCGCGAAGAAGACGGCTCCTGGACCGGACGGCGTCCCTGCACGGGTGGTGGCCATTGCTGCCGCCCAAATGGAGGACAGAATTCGGGACCTGTTCAGCGCGTGCTTTACGGCTGGCAGGTTCCCGAAACTGTGGAAGGAGGGGCAGCTGTGCCTCCTCCGAAAGGAGGGACGCCCGGTGGACTCCCCCTCGGCATACCGGCCCATCGTTCTGCTTGATGAGGTCGGTAAATTGTTCGAGGGGATTGTCGCCTCCCGGCTCAATAGCCTGTTGCGGGGGGTGGGGCCGAATCTGTCGGACGCCCAATTCGGTTTTCGACAAGGGCGTTCGACGATTGACGCGCTGGCCCTACTCAAGGGTCAGGTGAAGGAGGCGGTGGAGGCGGGGGGCGGAGTGTTTGCGGTGTCATTCGACATAGCCAACGCCTTCAACTCCGTGCCCCACTCGACAATATTGGAGGCACTTCGGTATCACGGAGTGCCCCAATACCTGAGGAGCCTCCTGGCCAGCTACTTGGAGGATCGAGAGATCCTCCTTGTGGACAAGACGGCCAGGGTGAGGCGTTACGGCGCAGAGTGCGGTGTTCCGCAGGGGTCGGTACTGGGGCCCCCCCTGTGGAACATTGGATTTGACTGGCTCCTGCGGGGAGCCCTCCTCCAGGGCACGAGTGTCATCTGTTACGCGGATGACACTCTCCTCACTGCCCGGGGGAGGAACTACAGGGAGGCGGCCTGTCTGGCCTCAGCTGGCGGATCCTTGGTTGCAGGGAGGATCCGCCGCTTGGGATTGAAGGTGGCGCTGCACAAGACCGAGGCCGTTTTCTTTCACGGGCCTCGGCAGCGCTGCCCTCCCGATGCCCATATAGTTGTGGAGGGCGTCAGGATCGGGGTCCAGACCCAGATGAAATATCTGGGCCTGGTGCTGGACAGCAGGTGGCGATTTGGCCCGCATTTCAGCGGGCTATCAACGCGCCTGCTGAAAGCCGCGGACGCCCTCTCGTGGCTCCTCCCGAACCTGGGGGGGCCCAATGCGCGGTGCCGGCGACTGTATGCCGGCATCCTGCGGAGCATGGCCCTATATGGGGCCCCTATCTGGGCGGACTCCCTGCACAGGCGGGAGAACGCAACGGCGATCCGCAGGCCCCAAAGGGCCATTGCACTAAGGGTGGCAAGGGCCTACCGCTCGGTGGGCTTTTCGGCGGCATGCGCTCTGGCTGGCACCCCTCCTTGGGAGTTGGAGGCATGGGTGCTCGCCAGAGTCTACGAGTGGACGGCGCGGCGAAAAGCGCTCGGGGAGCGCCCCGTCGCGGAGGAGCGGGAGGCCGTGCGGCAAGAGGAGAGGGACGCCATCGTCCTCCATTGGACGGAGGACCTCGCAGCCGCCACCTTTGGCCGGCGAACCTTGGACGCGCTCGGTCCGGTCCTGCGAGGCTGGCTCGAGCGGTCCCACGGTTTCCTCTCATTCCGTCTGGTGCAGGTGTTGTCCGGCCATGGCTGTTTTGGATCGCACCTGCACCGGATCGGGAGGGAGGAGACTCCGGCGTGCCATGACTGCGGTGCGCCGGAGGACACGGCACAGCACACCCTAGAGGTGTGCCCCGCCTGGTCAGAGCTGCGCCGCAGTCTGACCGCGGTGGTCGGGCGGGACCTCTCGCTCTCCGGCGTTGTCAGCTCCATGCTGGAGAGCGAGGAGGCATGGGCAGAGGTCGCCTCCTTTTGCGAGGACGTTATTTCGCAAAAGGAGGCGGCGGAGCGCGAGCGGGAGGACGATCCTCTCGCTGCGCCGCTCCGTAGACGAAGAAGAGGTCGGAGAGGGCGTCGTCTCCTCCCTCCTCGTGGTGGTGACAGGCGGGCGACAGGCGCGGGGGCGCCTCCGCCCGCATTGCACACGTCATCACCTTCGTCGGTCATTCCCGGCCCTCCCCCCACGGGGAGGGCGTGAAGCGTCTGCCTGAAAGGCGGACGGTCGTCGGAGGAGGACTGGACGTACAGGCTGCGCCAATCTCCCAGTCCCCTCCACTCAAGACGAGGCGGGAGTGCCGCTGGGTTGTTTTAGTGGGTATACCTGGTCAGACCGGGGAGTCCCACATAGCCCCCCATTCCCCCAATGGGAGGGTATGCGTAATGCATTTTTTCCCAGCGCAAAAAAAAAAAAAAAAAAAAAAAAAAAAAAAAAAAAAAAAAAAAAAAAAAAAAAAAAAAAAGGTTAGGTTGGGGGACCACCCCACAGTGCTTGCGTCCACGTCGCGTCCCCTGGAAACGACCCAGTTCTGACCACCGTAACGGAGTGGCAGACTGGGCTCGGCCAAAGTGCACTGTGCTTTCGTTGCGAATTTTATTTTATTGCGTTGAGCGTACGATTCTGCGGAGGCTATGCCCAAACCCACGCGGGATGCCTGCGGGCAGTTTTTAAAACCCAAAGGCCCTTCTCAGGGCCAACCCAAACGCCCTTCTCGGGGCCGACCCAAAGGCCCTTCTCAGGGCCAACCCAAAGGCCCTTCTCAGGGCCAACCAAAAGGCCCTTCTCAGGGCCAACCCAAAGGCCCTTCTCAGGGCCAACCAAAAGGCCCTTCTCAGGGCCAATCCGACGCTTCGGCGTCAGAGGCTAGCCGCGCGCCGTCTGCAGCTAGCTTCTTTGAGAACCCGTTGGACTTGGACTCGTTGTCTGACTCCGACAAAGAGTCCATGGCTGGCGTGTCGGACGGGGGCGATTTACAGTCGCGGAAGCGGGCCTTCCGGCGGAACGGGTCCGAGGGCTCTTCTGGCTCGGCGGGACGTCCAAAGGCCAAAAAGCCACCGACAGCCGCGGACACCCACGTCGTGGGTCTCGAGGACGCTCAACGTCAGCTGGAGCTAGCTCGTCGGGAGCAGCACCAGCAAGACCTGGAGGAGCGGGTTGCTGCCAAGGAGCAACGGGCGCGCGCTGTCCGGGCCAAGTCTGGGTACGGAGCGTCCCGCGTTCTGTACGCGGACCACTCACTGGCTGAGCTGGAGCGGATGGCTGAGGAGGACGAGGAGGAGATAGTGGAGATCGCCTCTAAGTCCTCCAACTTGAAAGGGACCTTCCAAAAGGCCCTTAAATGCAGGGCCGCGAGCATGCGTGGCATCGTAAAAGAGATGGTCCAGCGCAAGGCGAGCGACGAAACGCGGCAACTGCAGGCGAAGGTCGATCGCCTGCAATCGGAGGTGAGCCAGCTACATCAGAAGCTGGCTGAAGCCACGGCTCGGCCAGACCAAGCAGGAGGAAGACCTGCGGAAAGACCTGCGGAAAGACCTGCGGAAAGACCTGCGGCAGAGGGCACCACCTCCAACCTTGAGGATATCATCCGCAAGGTCGTCATGGAGGAGAGGGCCTTCACAAGAGCCTGCTTAGCAGGCATTGAGGACCGGCTCTTGCCGGAGAAACGCCTCCGACCGCCGCTTGCGGCGGACAAGAGGCAATGTGAGCCGGGGCCGTCCTCCCAGGGGGAAGACGCCTTTCTCCCGTCCACAACCCCGTCCTACCAGCATGGGTGGACCGAGGTTGCCGGGAGGGGCAAGGGCAAGGCCAAAAAGGCCAAAAAAGCCGCGACGGCCGTTCTTGCCGTGCCCGCCACCACACCTCCCACTCAGTCGCAACCCAAGAAAGCGACTGGAAAGGGAAAAGGGAGAGGGAAGAGAGAGGGGAAACTCGTTCCCCCAAAGACCGCAGCCGTTGTGGTGACGCTCACCGCGGAGGCTGCGGAGCGAGGCGAGACGTACGCGTCCATTTTGTTGCGGGCGCGTGCCAATGCCGATCCCACTCAACTGGGGATCGGCAAAGTCTCTTGCCGGCGAACCCAAGCCGGGGCTCGAATTTTCGAGTTCCCGGGGGCAGAGGGCAGAGCCCATGCGGACCTCTTCGCATCCAAGCTGCAAGAGGTCATCGCGGACGCTGCCAAGGTGGCCCGTCCAGTGAAGTCGACAACAATAGAGGTGACCGACCTGGATGACTCGGTCACCAAAGAGGAGGTGGTGGCGGCGGTCGCAGCAATGGGGGGCTGTGACGTCGCAGAGGTGCACGGCCGGGACATCAGGTCCGGTCGCGGTGGCATGGGTACCATTCGCCTCGAGTGCCCAGTCGCCGCTGCCAAAGCCGTCCTCGACAAGGGACGGCTTACCGTCGGCTTCAGCTCGGGTGCAGTCCGGGCACTTGTAGACCAGCCTCTTCGGTGCTACAGGTGCTTCGGTATCGGACACACTCGAGCCCTCTGTCCGTCCACGGTCGATAGGACGGACAGCTGCTATCGCTGCAGCAAGGAGGGCCACAAAAGCAGCTCCTGCACGGCTGCCACTCCGCACTGCGCAGTGTGTGCCGCCAGTGGCCGCCCGGCAGACCACGTGATGAAGGGGAGGAACTGCAATCCTCCCCCTAAGAGGGGCAAAGCGCCGACCGGTCCGGCTGCCAGCACCGTCGTTCCCGAGGCAGGAACCGCGGTGGCCGCGGAGGGTGGAGAAATGTCGATCGATGGATAGGGCCCAACATCGCATTCTCCAGGCGAACGCCAACCACTGCAGGGCTGCCCAGGATCTGCTGATGCAGACCATGGCTGAGTGGTTGGTGGACTTGGCGGTGGTTGCCGAGCCTTACTCGGTCCCCGGCAACTGGCTGGGCGATCGGGACGGCTTGGTGGCGTTGGTGACGCGGTCTTCCACAGACTCCCCTCCCCTCTCGCTTTTAGAGAGAGGACCGGGATATGTGGCCGCCGCGTGGGGAGACGTAGGTGTGGTGGGGGTCTATTTCTCCCCAAACCGCCCTCTCTCGGACTTTGAGGATTTCCTCGAAGTCCTCACCGCAGTCGTAGGGAGGGCGGCGCCGCGCCAGGTCGTCGTGTTGGGCGACCTGAACGCCAAGTCGGTGGCCTGGGGCAACCCGGCTGCCTCGTGCAACGTCCGAGGACGCGCCGTCGAATTTTGGGCGGCCTCATCCGGCGTGTCCCTCCTCAACAGGGGGGCGGTCCACACGTGTGTGCGGCAGCAGGGAGGGTCGGTGGTTGACGTCACGTTTGCCACCCCCGCGCTAGCCGCCCGCGTCGTGAATTGGCGGGTGGAGATGGTGGAGACCTTGTCGGACCACCGATACGTGCGGTTCGACATCTCCGCCCAGGGGAGGGTGGCCCGCTCGGGCAAATCTCCCTTCCCACGGTGGGCTCTCACCCGCCTGGACCGGGAGGCCGCTCGGGAGGCGGCCTTTCTCCAGGACTGGTTGTCGCCCCCTGTCGAGGTCCTGGACGTGGACATCGCAGCGGTTCAGCTCAGGAGGTCCCTGACCGAGGTGTGCAACGCCAGCATGCCTCGCTCTCGCCGCCCGCCTCCCCGTCGTGCCGTCTATTGGTGGACGGAGGAACTGGCGGGGCTCCGAGCCGCCTGCGTGGCGGCCAGAAGGGCCTTCACGCGGAGCCGACGACGCAGCGCCCGGAGTCAGGAAAACGAGGACCGCCTCTACGCTTCTTACCAAGAGGCGAGGACGGTCCTCAAGTCGGCGATTGGCGCCGCCAAGGACTCGGCGAGGGCCGAGATGCTGGCAGGGCTCGACCGGGATCCATATGGGAGACCATACAAGGCGGCGCGGAACCAACTACGCCCCTGTGGTCCCCCATTGACGGAGACCCTCGAGCCGGCGTTGCTGGATGGGGTGGTCCGGTCCCTGTTTCCGCGCAGGACCGACTTCACCCCACCAACGATGGACCCTCCGCAAGGGGCGACTCCGCCGGAGGAGGAGGTCCCCCCGGTGACGGCTGAGGAGCTATACGCGGGGGTTCTCAGCCTCCGCGCGAAGAAGACGGCTCCTGGACCGGACGGCGTCCCTGCACGGGTGGTGGCCATTGCTGCCGCCCAAATGGAGGACAGAATTCGGGACCTGTTCAGCGCGTGCTTTACGGCTGGCAGGTTCCCGAAACTGTGGAAGGAGGGGCAGCTGTGCCTCCTCCGAAAGGAGGGACGCCCGGTGGACTCCCCCTCGGCATACCGGCCCATCGTTCTGCTTGATGAGGTCGGTAAATTGTTCGAGGGGATTGTCGCCTCCCGGCTCAATAGCCTGTTGCGGGGGGTGGGGCCGAATCTGTCGGACGCCCAATTCGGTTTTCGACAAGGGCGTTCGACGATTGACGCGCTGGCCCTACTCAAGGGTCAGGTGAAGGAGGCGGTGGAGGCGGGGGGCGGAGTGTTGGCGGTGTCATTCGACATAGCCAACGCCTTCAACTCCGTGCCCCACTCGACAATATTGGAGGCACTTCGGTATCACGGAGTGCCTCAATACTTGAGGAGCCTCCTGGCCAGCTACTTGGAGGATCGAGAGATCCTCCTTGTGGACAAGACGGCCAGGGTGAGGCGATACGGCGCAGAGTGCGGTGTTCCGCAGGGGTCGGTGCTGGGGCCCCCCCTTTGGAATATAGGGTTTGACTGGCTCCTGCGGGGAGCCCTCCTCCAGGGCACGAGCGTCATTTGTTACGCGGATGACACTCTCCTCGCTGCCCGGGGGAGGAACTACAGGGAGGCGGCCTGTCTGGCCTCGGCTGGCGGATCCTTGGTTGCAGGGAGGATCCGCCGCCTGGGATTGAAGGTGGCGCTGCACAAGACCGAGGCTGTTTTCTTTCACGGGCCTCGGCAGCGCTGCCCTCCCGACGCCCACATAGTTGTGGAGGGCGTCAGGATCGGGGTCCAGACCCAGATCAAATATCTGGGCCTGGTGCTGGACAGCAGGTGGCGTTTTGGCCCGCATTTCAGCGGGCTGTCAACGCGCCTGCTGAAAGCCGCGGACGCTCTCTCGTGGCTCCTCCCGAACCTGGGGGGGCCCAATGCGCAGTGCCGGCGATTGTATGCCGGCATCCTGCGGAGCATGGCCCTATATGGGGCCCCTATCTGGGCGGACTCCCTGCACAGGCGGGAGAACGCAACGGCGATCCGCAGGCCCCAAAGGGCCATTGCACTGCGGGTGGCGAGGGCCTACCGCTCGGTAGGCTTTTCGGCGGCATGCGCTCTGGCTGGCACCCCTCCTTGGGAGTTGGAGGCATGGGTGCTCGCCAGAGTGTACGAGTGGACGGCGCGGCGAAAAGCGCTCGGGGAGCGCCCCGTCGCGGAGGAGCGGGAGGCCGTGCGGCAAGAGGCGAGGGACGCCATCGTCCTCCATTGGACGGAGGACCTCGCAGCCGCCACCTTTGGCCGGCGAACCTTGGACGCGCTCGGTCCGGTCCTGCGAGGCTGGCTCGAGCGGTCACACGGCTTCCTCTCATTCCGTCTGGTGCAGGTGTTGTCCGGCCATGGCTGTTTTGGATCGCACCTGCACCGGATCGGGAGGGAGGAGACTCCGGCGTGCCATGACTGCGGTGCGCCGGAGGACACGGCACAGCACACCCTAGAGGTGTGCCCCGCCTGGTCAGAGCTGCGCCGCAGTCTGACCGCGGTGGTCGGGCGGGACCTCTCGCTCCCCGGCGTGGTCAGCTCCATGCTGGAGAGCGAGGAGGCATGGGCAGAGGTCGCCTCCTTTTGCGAGGACGTTATTTCGCAAAAGGAGGCGGCGGAGCGCGAGCGGGAGGACGATCCTCTCGCTGCGCCGCTCCGGAGACGAAGAGGTCGGAGAGGGCGTCGTCTCCTCCCTCCTCATGGTGGTGACAGGCGGGCGACAGGCGCGGGGGCGCCTCCGCCCGCATTGCACCCGTCATCACCTTCGTAAGTCATTCCCGGCCCTCCCCCAACGGGGAGGGCGTGAAGCGTCCGCATTAAAGGCGGACGGTCGTCGGAGGAGGACTGGACGTACAGGCTGCGCCAATCTCCCAGTCCCCTCCACTCAAGACGAGGCGGGAGTGCCGCTGGGTTGTTTTAGTGGGTATACCGGGTCAGACCGGGGAGTCCCACATAGCCCCCCATTCCCCCAATGGGAGGGTATGCGTAATGCATTTTTTCCCAGCGCAAAAAAAAAAAAAAAAAAAAAGGTTAGGTTAGGTTAGGTTAGGTTAGGTTAGGTTAGGTTAGGTTAGGTTGGGGGACCACCCCACAGTGCTTGCGTCCACGTCGCGTCCCCTGGAAACGACCCAGTTCTGACCACCGTAACGGAGTGGCAGACTGGGCTCGGCCAAAGTGCACTGTGCTTTCGTTGCTTTTATCTTGCCTTGAGTGAACGAACCTGCGGAGGCTATGCCCAAACCCACGCGGGATGCCTTCGGGCAGTTTTTAAAACCCAAAGGCCCTTCTCAGGGCCAACCCAAACGCCCTTCGCGGGGCCGACCAAAAGGCCCTTCTCAGGGCCAAGCCAAAGGCCCTTCTCAGGGCCAACCCAAAGGCCCTTCTCAGGGCCAACCCAAAGGCCCTTCTCAGGGCCAACCAAAAGGCCCTTCTCAGGGCCAGTCCGACGCTTCGGCGTCAGAGGCTAGCCGCGCGCCGTCTGCAGCTAGCTTCTTTGAGAACCCGTTGGACTTGGACTCGTTGTCTGACTCCGACAAAGAGTCCATGGCTGGCGTGTCGGACGGGGGCGATTTCCAGTCGCGGAAGCGGGCCTTCCTGCGGAACGGGTCCGAGGGCTCCTCGGGCTCGGCGGGGCGTCCTAAGGCCAAAAAGCCACCGACAGCCGCGGACACCCACGTCGTGGGTCTCGCGGACGCTCAGCGTCAGTTGGACCTGGCTCGGCGGGAGCAGCACCAGCAAGACCTGGAGGAGCGGGTTGCTGCCAAGGAGCAACGGGCGCGCGCTGCCCGGGCCAAGTCCGGGTACGGGGCGTCCCGCGTTCTGTACGCGGACCACTCGCTGGCCGAGCTGGAGCGAATGGCTGAGGAGGACGAGGAGGAGATAGTGGAGATCGCCTCTAAATCCTCCAACTTGAAAGGGACCTTCCAAAAGGCCCTTAAAAGCCGGGCCGCGAGCATGCGTGGCATCATCCAGGAGATGGTCCAGCGCAATGCGACCGAGGAAACGCGGCAACTGCAGGCGAAAGCCGATCGCCTGCAATCGGAGGTCAGCCAGCTTCATCAGAAGCTGGCTGAAGCCACGGCTCGGCCAGGACAAGCGGAACCTGAGGGAAGACCTGCGGCAGAGGGCCCCGCCTCCAACCTTGAGGATATCATCCGCAAGGTCGTTATGGAGGAGAGGGCCTTCACAAGAGCCTGTTTAGCAGGGATTGAGGACCGGCTCTTGCCGGAGAAACGCCTCCGACCGCCGCTTGCGGCGGACAAGAGGCAATGCGAGCCGGGGCCGTCCTCCCAGGGGGAAGACGCCTTTCTCCCTTCGACAACCCCGTCCAACCAGCATGGGTGGACCGAGGTTGCCGGGAGGGGCAAGGGCAAGGCCAAAAAGGCCAAAAAGGGCAAAAAAGCCGAGACGGCCGTTCCTGCCGTGCCCGCCACCACACCTCCCAATCAGTCGCAGACGACTGGGAAGGGGAAAGGGAGAGGGAAAACAAAGGAGAAGACAAGGGGGAAACTCGTCCCCCCAAAGACCGCAGCCGTTGTGGTGACGCTCACCGCGGAGGCTGCGGAGCGAGGCGAGACATACGCGTCCATTTTGTTGCGGGCGCGTGCCAATGCCGATCCCACTCAACTGGGGATCGGCAAAGTCTCTTGCCGGCGAACTCAAGCCGGGGCTCGAATTTTCGAGTTCCCGGGGGCAGAGGGCAAAGCCCATGCGGACCTCTTTGCATCCAAGCTGCAGGAGGTCATCGCGGACGCGGCCAAGGTGGCTCGTCCAGTCAAAGCGACGACCATCGAGGTGACCGACCTGGATGACTCGGTCACCAAAGAGGAGGTGGTGGTTGCGGTCGCAGCAATGGGGGGCTGTGACGTCGCAGAGGTGCACGGCCGGGACATCAGGCCCGGTCGCGGTGGTATGGGCACCATTCGCCTCGAGTGCCCAGTCGCGGCTGCCAAAGCCGTCCTCGACAAGGGACGGCTTACCGTCGGCTTCAGCTCGGGTGCAGTCCGGGCACTTGTAGACCAGCCTCTTCGGTGCTACAGGTGCTTCGGTATCGGACACACTCGAGCCCTCTGTCCGTCCACGGTCGATAGGACGGACAGCTGCTATCGCTGCAGCAAGGAGGGCCACAAGAGCGGCTCCTGCACGGCTGCCACTCCGCACTGCGCAGTGTGTGCCGCCAGTGGCCGCCCGGCAGACCACGTCATGAAGGGGAGGAACTGCAATCCTCCCCCTAAGAGGGGCAAAGCGCCGATGGGTCCGGCTGCCAGCACCGTCGTTCCCGAGGCAGGAACCGCGGTGGCCGCGGAGGCGATGACGGAGGCAATGAATATCGATGGATAGGGCTCAACATCGAATTCTCCAGGCGAACACCAACCACTGCAGGGCAGCCCAGGATCTGATGATGCAGACCATGGCTGAGTGGTTGGTGGACTTGGCGGTGGTTGCCGAGCCTTACTCGGTCCCCGGCCACTGGCTGGGCGATCGGGACGGCTTGGTGGCGTTGGTGACGCGGTCTTCCACAGACTCCCCTCCCCTCTCGCTTTTAGAGAGAGGACCGGGATACGTGGCCGCCGCGTGGGGAGACGTAGGTGTGGTGGGGGTCTATTTCTCCCCAAACCGCCCTCTCTCGGACTTTGAGGATTTCCTCGAAGTCCTCACCGCAGTCGTAGGGAGGGCGGCGCCGCGCCAGGTCGTCGTGTTGGGCGACCTGAACGCCAAGTCGGTGGCCTGGGGCAACCCGGCTGCCTCGTGCAACGTCCGAGGACGCGCCGTCGAATTTTGGGCGGCCTCATCCGGCGTGTCCCTCCTCAACAGGGGGGCGGTCCACACGTGTGTGCGGCAGCAGGGAGGGTCGGTGGTTGACGTCACGTTTGCCACCCCCGCGCTAGCCGCCCGCGTCGTGAATTGGCGGGTGGAGATGGTGGAGACCTTGTCGGACCACCGATACGTGCGGTTCGACATCTCCGCCCAGGGGAGGGTGGCCCGCTCGGGCAAATCTCCCTTCCCACGGTGGGCTCTCACCCGCCTGGACCGGGAGGCCGCCCAGGAGGCGGCCTTTCTCCAGGACTGGTTGTCGCCCCCTGTCGAGGTCCTGGACGTGGACACCGCAGCGGTTCAGCTCAGGAGGTCCCTGACCGAGGTGTGCAACTCCAGCATGCCTCGGTCTCGCCGTCCGCCTCCCCGTCGTGCCGTCTATTGGTGGACGGAGGAACTGGCGCGGCTCCGAGCCGCCTGCGTGTCGGCCAGAAGGGCCTTCACGCGGAGCCGACGTCGCAGCGCCCGGAATCGGGAAAACGAGGACCGCCTCTACGCTACTTACCAAGAGGCGAGGACGGTCCTCAAGTCGGCGATTGGCGCTGCCAAAGACTCGGCGAGGGCCGAGATGCTGGCAGGGCTCGATAGGGATCCTTATGGGAGACCGTACAAGGCGGCGCGGAACCAACTGCGCCCCTATGGTCCCCCATTGACGGAGACTCTCGAGCCGGCGTTGCTGGACGGGGTGGTCCGGTCCCTGTTTCCGCGCAGGACCGACTTTACCCCACCAACAATGGACCCTCCGCAAGGCGCAACTTCGCCGGAGGAGGAGGTCCCCCCGGTGACGGCGGAGGAATTGTACGCGGGGGTTCTCAGCCTCCGCGCGAAGAAGACGGCCCCTGGACCGGACGGCGTCCCTGCACGGGTGGTGGCCATTGCTGCCGCCCAAATGGAGGACAGAATTCGGGACCTGTTCAGCGCGTGCTTTACGGCTGGCAGGTTCCCGAAACTGTGGAAGGAGGGGCAGCTGTGCCTCCTCCGAAAGGAGGGACGCCCGGTGGACTCCCCCTCGGCATACCGGCCCATCGTTCTGCTTGATGAGGTCGGTAAATTGTTCGAGGGGATTGTCGCCTCCCGGCTCAATAGCCTGTTGCGGGGGGTGGGGCCGAATCTGTCGGACGCCCAATTCGGATTTCGACAAGGGCGTTCGACGATAGACGCGCTGGCCCTACTCAAGGGTCAGGTGAAGGAGGCGGTGGAGGCGGGGGGCGGAGTGTTGGCGGTGTCATTCGACATAGCCAACGCCTTCAACTCCGTGCCCCACTCGACAATATTGGAGGCACTTCGGTATCACGGAGTGCCTCAATACTTGAGGAGCCTCCTGGCCAGCTACTTGGAGGATCGAGAGATCCTCCTTGTGGACAAGACGGCCAGGGTGAGGCGATACGGCGCAGAGTGCGGTGTTCCGCAGGGGTCGGTGCTGGGGCCCCCCCTATGGAATATAGGGTTTGACTGGCTCCTGCGGGGAGCCCTCCTCCAGGGCACGAGTGTCATCTGTTACGCGGATGACACTCTCCTCACTGCCCGGGGGAGGAGCTACAGGGAGGCGGCCTGTCTGGCCTCGGCTGGCGGATCCTTGGTTGCAGGGAGGATCCGCCGCTTGGGACTGAAGGTGGCGCTGCACAAGACCGAGGCCGTTTTCTTTCACGGGCCTCGGCAGCGCTGCCCTCCCGACGCCCACATCGTTGTGGAGGGCGTCAGGATCGGGGTCCAGACCCAGATGAAATATCTGGGCCTGGTGCTGGACAGCAGGTGGCGATTTGGCCCGCATTTCAGCGGGCTGTCAACGCGCCTGCTGAAAGCCGCGGACGCCCTCTCGTGGCTCCTCCCGAACCTGGGGGGGCCCAACGCGCAGTGCCGGCGATTGTATGCCGGCATCCTGCGGAGCATGGCCCTATATGGGGCCCCTATCTGGGCGGACTCCCTGCACAGGCGGGAGAATGCAACGGCGATCCGCAGGCCCCAAAGGGCCATTGCACTACGGGTGGCAAGGGCCTACCGCTCGGTGGGCTTTTCGGCGGCATGCGCTCTGGCTGGCACCCCTCCTTGGGAGTTGGAGGCATGGGTGCTCGCCAGAGTGTACGAGTGGACGGCGCGGCGAAAAGCGCTCGGGGAGCGCCCCGTCGCGGAGGAGCGGGAGGCCGTGCGGCAGGAGGCGAGGGACGCCATCGTCCTCCATTGGACGGAGGACCTCGCAGCCGCCACCTTTGGCCGGCGAACCTTGGACGCGCTCGGTCCGGTCCTGCGAGGCTGGCTCGAGCGGTCACACGGCTTCCTCTCATTCCGTCTGGTGCAGGTGTTGTCCGGCCATGGCTGTTTTGGATCGCACCTGCACCGGATCGGGAGGGAGGAGACTCCGGCGTGCCATGACTGCGGTGCGCCGGAGGACACGGCACAGCACACCCTAGAGGTGTGCCCCGCCTGGTCAGAGCTGCGCCGCAGTCTGACCGCGGTGGTCGGGCGGGACCTCTCGCTCCCCGGCGTGGTCAGCTCCATGCTGGAGAGCGAGGAGGCATGGGCAGAGGTCGCCTCCTTTTGCGAGGACGTTATTTCGCAAAAGGAGGCGGCGGAGCGCGAGCGGGAGGACGATCCTCTCGCTGCGCCGCTCCGCAGACGAAGAAGAGGTCGGAGAGGGCGTCGTCTCCTCCCTCCTCGTGGTGGTGACAGGCGGGCGACAGGCGCGGGGGCGCCTCCGCCCGCATTGCACCCGTCATCACCTTCGTCGGTCATTCCCGGCCCTCCCCCCACGGGGAGGGCGTGAAGCGTCTGCCTTAAAGGCGGACGGTCGTCGGAGGAGGACTGGACGTACAGGCTGCGCCAATCTCCCAGTCCCCTCCACTCAAGACGAGGCGGGAGTGCCGCTGGGTTGTTTTAGTGGGTATACCGGGTCAGACCGGGGAGTCCCACATAGCCCCCCATTCCCCCCAATGGGAGGGTATGCGTAATGCATTTTTTCCCAGCGCAAAAAAAAAAAAAAAAAAAAAAAAAAAAAAAAAAAAAAAAAAAAAAAAAAAAAAAAAAAAAAAAGGTTAGGTTAGGTTAGGTTAGGTTAGGTTAGGTTAGGTTAGGTTAGGTTAGGTTGGGGTGCGAGCAGAAGACCTCGTGCGCTCGGCGGCTGCTGGTCCTTTGCGGATACGTCCGGGGGGAAGAGCAGTCGCTGGGCCTGGTGCACCCTGGGTCACGGACAATAATCTCTTCGCGGGGGGTAGGGTAGAGGAGTATTATTGTCCGGAGCTAACTTCTGCAGGAGGGGTCGCTCCTGACCAGTCGACGTAGTCGATTAGGCGTGGACGCGACCAGACCCGCTTGGATGCAGGCGCATCTAAGCGTGGTTCGTTTGTCTCCTCATTCATTGAGGAGCAAACCTTTCGACGGGTCCACTGAGTCGGCTCGGCCGGACAGCGGACGAAGGCATGCTTCAATGCCGCCGTCGGGGGGCTTGGCTTAACCGCCCGGCCCCAGAGGAAGGACACCTCTAAGATAAAAAACCACCCAATCCCAAGTTTCGGGAGCGCGGCGAGGGGATGAATGGCCGTAGGGGGTACGGTCGTTAGCGCTTCCACCTGCTGGTACCTGCCGCCCCCAGCAGTATGTAGGCTTACCCGGGTAATTAAGCCTCTGCCCGGTGTTGACGATTATTTGCTTTGTACTCGTGGGACTAACATGGATAATATAACAAATACAAACAAAAATGACGTAGTGGGAGAAAAAGTAGTGGGAGAAAAAGTACTTTTGGTACAAATTGAGCGGATGGGCGTACTGTCGGGTTCCGACAGCGCGTCCAGCCGTATGAGTGTGGCGAGCGCGGGGAGCGTAAAAACTAAATCCTTACGCAAACGCTCGAAAGAGGATGCAGACTCAGGGTCGGACTCGGCCCTGAGCGATACTGCGATGCCGCCCCCCCCCAAGGTCGGTGCCAAAAAAGGAGGGAGAGGTAGACCAGCTACAACCGGCAAGTATGCCGGTATCGGTCAATCGAGGCGTGAGGCTGCGGCTGCAATGAAGGCCGCAGCACTCACCGAAAAACTTGAGGAGGACGAGCGGCAGATTGCGGCTCTGACGAAAAGGGTGACGGAAGGGAGAGTCACTCGCCAGTCGGAGTCGTCGTCTGCCATCTCTGATACAGGAGGAGAGTCAGAAGAGCTACCTGCCTCTGACCTACACCAAAAAATGGCTGACGCGGTTGCTGTAATTAAAAGGGTGAGCAAGGTCTCGAAGGGCCTTAGCGGCTGCAGCCAGAAGGCGCTCAAGGAGGCCACGGCCTCCATTCTGGGAAGTGCTCAGGTGCTTTTGACCCGCACCACGACTGAAGAGACGGCGCTGCTGCGGGCCCAGAACGCAAAACTCGCAGCACAAATGGCGGAGCTCCGCAAGGAGCACGAAGAGATCAAGGCGGAGATGGCCAACTTCCGCCGCGAGCACCTCAGGCGGGAGGTGGGCCTTCCACACACAACGCCGCAACCGCAACCGCAGCAGCCGTCACAGGAGACGGAGTTGACTCGCCTGATCCGTCAGGAGATGGCGAGTTTCAACGCGCGTTTCTCGGTGCTTGAGGGGAGGATTCTACGTCCCCCCCTAGCTGCAGACCAACGCAGCACACCGGCGCCGACATATGCGGCCAAAGCCGCAGCGCCCCGTGCCGACCAACCGACACAAGCGGGCAACCAGAAGAGGACTGTTCCAACTGCCGCCTCGCAAAAGAAAACTGCGGGGCCTAAACCAAATGGGCAGTTGGAAAAGGAGGCGAAACTGGCCAAAAAGGCAGGTGCTACGGCTGCTCAGCCTGCACAAACTGCCAGGCCAGAAACGCGCGAACCCGCCACTAGACCTGAGGCGGAGTGGACGAGGGCGGGCGCCGCCAAAAAATCTAAAAAAGCGCGCCAGCGGGCCAAAAAGAAGGCCCAGAAGGAAGAAGCGGTGGCCAAGCGCCAGACCGTGAGGCTCAGTACCCCCCGCTCTACAGCAGTGGTTCTGACCCTGCAGCCAGGGGCGGAGGAGCGTGGCCTCACATATGCCGGGATCCTGGCAAAGGCGAAAGCCGAGATTTCGCTGAGTGATCTCGGTATAGCGGGCCTCCGGTGCAAAACAACTGCTACCGGCGGTCGTCTACTAGAAGTAGCGGGAACCACTAGTGGTCCCAAAGCAGACGCCCTCGCCGACAAACTCAGGGCGTCTCTAGGCCCAGACGATGTAAGAGTGTCCAGGCCAACCAAGTGCGCAGATCTGCGAATTTCGGGCCTGGACGACTCCGTCACACCTGAAGAGGTCGCCGCTGCCATCTCCAAGGCCGGAGGATGCCCGCCGGATCAAGTCAAGGCGGGCACTATACGCCGGGGTGTCTTCGGTCTCGGGACAATTGTTGTCAGCTGTCCCGTAGCGGCGGCCAACAAGATCAACAACAAACGGCTTCTGGTGGGATGGGTCTCGGCGCAGGTCGCGCTCCTAGCGCCCAGGCCCTATCGGTGCTACCGCTGCTTGGAAGGAGGACATGCGGGGGCACGGTGCACCGCTGGGGTGGACCGCAGCCAAATGTGCTTCCGCTGTGGTCAGCCCGGTCACAAGGCTGGCACTTGCACTGCCACGCCGCACTGCGTCATCTGTGCGGCATCTGGCAAGCCAGCCGACCATACGACCGGGTCAAAGGCCTGCGCCAGCCCCAAGAAGAAGAATGCCAGGAGACAGCCGGCTCATCCGCCGGCCGGTACCACGGACGTCACTAAGGAGGCAACCAGCTCCTCGCAGCCAGTTCACCCGCTGGTTGCGGCAGAACATCCGCCGAGGGCTGGGGAGGAGACAACGGCCATGGACACACAATAATGGCCCTACGTCGTCTCCTCCAAGCCAACATAAACCACTGCGCCAGGGCTCAGGATCTCTTGCTCCAGAGCATGGCGCAGTGGTCGATCGATGTGGCAGTTGTCGCCGAGCCGTATTTTGTGCCACCCAGGGATGACTGGGTGTGCGACACGAACCGCTCGGTGGCAATGATTATGAGGTCTGCCGCCGACACCCTTCCCTTCGAGGCCGTCACCCGAGGGCGGGGCTATGTCGCGGCAATTTGGGGAAATGTAATGATCGTGGGGGCGTACTTCGCCCCCAGCCTTTCTCTCGCCGACATGGAGGATAGCATCTTGGAGTTGGGCACAGTCGTCAGTCGTAGTCGTTCTCTTCCCGTGATCGTCCTGGGGGACTTCAATGCCAAATCTACGGCTTGGGGTTCTCCGGCTACGGATGCGCGGGGAGAGTTGGTGGAGGAGTGGGCGGTCGAGCAGGGCCTGCTTCTCCTGAACCGGGGGTCCGTGCAGACGTGCGTGCGGCAGCGGGGTGGGTCTATAGTGGACCTGTCGTTCGCCAGCCCCGCTCTCGCGCGCACTGTCCAGGACTGGCACGTCCTGGAGGAGGTGGAGACGCTGTCTGATCATCGATACATTCGATTCAGCGTCTCCGCCCAGACCTCGGTTGGGCCGGTCCAAGCGGCCCCGGTGGGCGTTGGAGACGGCCCGCGTTGGGCACTGAAGCGGCTGGACAGGGAGGCTCTCCTGGAGGCCTCTATCGTCAAGGCCTGGTTGGACTCTCCAAGCAGGCCAACCGACATCGACGAGGAGGCGGAGTGGTTCCGGGAGAGCATGTCGCACATCTGTGACGCTGGCATGCCCCGAGTCCAGCCGTTACCATCCAGGCGCCAAGTGTACTGGTGGTCGCAGTCGATTGCGCAGTTGCGCATTGCTTGTGTGCAGGAGCGACGCCAGTATGCAAGGTGCCGAAGAAGAAGACGTCGCCGCCGCCCCTTTACAGCGGCGGCCGAACAGGAAGAGGCGGAACTATACGATCGCTATAGAGAGGCGAAGAGCGCCCTCCAGCTGGCCATTGGCCGGGCAAAGGCCCAGGCCAACGAAGAGCTGCTGGAGACTCTGGACCGAGATCCGTGGGGACGCCCCTACCTTATGGTACGGGGCAAGCTGCGCCAATGGGCTCCCCCATTGTCCCGGAGTCTCCAGCCACAGCTGCTGGAGGAGGTGGTGTGTGCGTTGTTTCCGTCGAGACCAGAGCACACACCACCGGCTATGGTTCCGCCTCGCAATGTGCCCGACGCGGAAGACGACATAGACGACGACGTGCCCGAAGTGACCCGGGTAGAGTTGAGAGTGGCGGTGGCTCGCATCAGGAACACCGCCCCAGGGCCCGACGGCATTCCAGGCCGTGCATGGGTCCTGGCCATGAAGGCTCTCGGGCCCCGACTAGTGGACCTCTTGAGCGCATGTTTGGAGCGGGGCCAGTTTCCAAGCCGGTGGAAGACCGGAAAGCTGGTCCTGCTCAAGAAGGAGGGGCGCCCCGCAGACTCACCATCTGCGTACAGGCCAATCGTGTTGCTGGACGAGGTGTGTAAGATCTTTGAGCGAATCATCGCCAATCGCCTCGTCCGGCACATGACCAGGGTGGGTCCGGATTTGGCGGACAACCAATTTGGTTTCCGCCAAGGGCGCTCCACGACGGATGCGATCATGCGCGTGAGGGTCCTCGCGGAGGAGGCAGTCGCCCGGGGTGAGGTGGTCCTGGCGGTGTCGCTCGACATCGCCAACGCTTTCAACACCTTGCCCTGGAGTACCATCCGAGAGGCACTCCGGTACCACGGGGTGCCGCGCTACCTCCAACGCATTGTCGGGGCCTATTTGTCGGAAAGATCGGTGGTGTACCCGGGTCGAGAAGGATGGGGTCGGCGAGAGACGTCGTGCGGCGTTCCGCAGGGTTCGGTGTTGGGGCCGACCCTGTGGAACGTAGGGTACGACTGGGCTCTGCGCGGTGCGCTTCTCCACGGCGTCGGCGTCATTTGTTACGCCGACGATACGCTAGTTACAGCGCGTGGGAAGTCGTACCGGCAGGCGGTCATACGCGCGACTGCTAGTGTCGCGCACGTCGTGGGTAGGATCCGGCGGCTGGGCTTAGAGGTGGCATTGCACAAGTCTGAGGCCCTGTGTTTCCACGGGCCGAGGATGAAGCCGCCTCCGGGGTCCAGCATCATAGTAGGAGGGGTCTCCATCGCTGTCGAGTCGACGATGAAGTACCTTGGACTCGTCCTCGACAGTCGGTGGAGTTTCGGGCCGCACTTTACACGGCTCGCCCCCCGGTTGTTGGGCGCCGCTTCTGCGCTCTCGCGCTTGCTGCCCAATCTGGGGGGGCCCAACTCCTCATGTCGGATGCTCTACATGGGGGTCGTACGGTCGATGGCGCTATACGCCGCGCCAGTGTGGGCGGACGCCCTGACGGCCCGCAACAACGTCGCCGCGCTGCGAAGGCCGCAGCGCGCGATGGCCGTCAGGATCGTGAGGGGATACCGTACGATCTCCTTTGAAGCAGCGAGCATCCTAGCCGGATCCCCGCCCTGGGACCTCGACGCAAAGCTCCACGCGTCGCTCTATTGGTGGCGCGCGGAGGCGGTCCAGCGGGGCGAGCGCCTGGTGCCTCGACAGGTTGAGGCACGCAGGGCAGAGCTCCGCCAGGTCCTACTGGCGGAGTGGCGGACGCGCTTAGCGCAACCCACGGCGGGGCACGCCGCTGTAGCGGCGGTAAGGCCCGTTCTAGAGGAGTGGCTCAATAGGAGCCACGGCGCCCTCGGCTTCCGGCTGACGCAGGTGCTTACCGGACACGGGTGCTTTGGGAAGTACCTGTGTCGCATAGGCCGGGAGCCGACGTCCCAGTGCCACCATTGTGGTGATTGCCGCGACGATACGGCGCTGCATACGTTGGCGGAGTGCCCAGCTTGGGCCGAGCAGCGCCGTGACTTGGTCGCGGCCGTAGGTGTTGCGGGAAACCTCTCGCTTCCGGCTGTCGTGTCTACCATGGTCGGGAGCGAGTCGGGGTGGAGTGCCGTCGCCACCTTTTGCGAGGCCGTGATGCTCGCAAAGGAGGCGGCGGAGAGGGAGAGAGAGGCTGCCTCTTCTCTCCCCTCCCGCAGCAGACGCACTGGGCGTCGTAGGGTGGCCGACTTCCGGCCACCGTAGGGCGCGGCCTGCGGACGGCAGACTCGGGGCGTCTTGTCGTCCTATCAGCAGCAGGCCTCGAGGCGGCGGCGTGTTGTTCCGCGCGCGCCTCATAGTGGAGTCCTGCGGCCGGGGTGACGGCCGCAGTGGGTGACGGGGCCCGCCTGACCATCTGGCGGGCCAATACCCGTCGGGGGGTAGCGACGAATGCTTCGGCGATACCCGCCCCTCCGACACACGGGTACATGAGGAACACGGGTTGGTTTTTAGTCAGTAAGAGTCTGACAGTCCCCTTCGCCCTTCCCCCAGGGCGGAGGGACTCCATGAGGATTTTCCAACCCGTCACCAAAAAAAAAAAAAAAAAAAAAAAGGTTAGGTTAGGTTAGGTTAGGTTAGGTTAGGTTAGGTTAGGTTAGGTTAGGTTAGGTTAGGTTTTTTTTTTTTTTTTGGTAATTTGTTTGTTTCGCTTTTTGTTTTGGTTGTTATTATATTTGTTTGTAATGTTTTTTTTATTTTCAGCAGTATCTGCGATTTGATACAGATACTCCCTTTATTTTTGCTTTTGTTTTCGCGATAGTGATATTATTTATAAAATTTTATATAATTATATTATATTAAATGATAAATATTTATTATACATATAATTAATAAATAGATTTTTATATTTTATGTGCCGTTGAAGTTCTTGAGTTGGCTCAAAATTTTCGTGACGTATTTGGTGTATGCGTCCAAGACTTCCTCTTTTCGCGTTAGCATCCCGATGTCATATGCCGTGATACCGAATCTCTCAGAGATTGCCTCATATTGCATGCGATCCATGGCGAATCTGGGGCAATCCCTGAGGAGATGGTCGAGGCTCTGTACGGTGTTGTCGTGGCAGGGACAGTTGTCATCGGCAGTTATTTTGAAGCGATGGAGGTATTGTTTGTGGAAGCCGTGACCTGTCAAAATTTGGGTAATGTAGAAGTTTGGTCCAGATGATTTTCGGAATTTGTGTATTTCTAATAGTGTTGGGAATATGGTTTTAGTGTGTTGGCCCTGCTCACTTGATGTGTACCTGGCTTGCCACTTGGCTAAGTTGGTTTGTCTTAGCTCGCGTTTGATATATGACATCGGGTATGCGCTGTAGTCCGGAGCTTTATGAAGCCGAGTGGCCATTTTCGCCGCAGTATCTACAGCTTCGTTGCCTGCAACTCCACTGTGTCCTTTCACCCATTTAATAGCAATGTGTGGTGTGGTGTCCGTGCGTGTGTTTGTGTGATTGTGGATGGTTTTATGTATATTTGTGACCAGTGGGTGTGTGTTACTCCGGTCTGCTATTGCCTGTATAGCCGACTGGGAGTCTGTAAAGATGGTGGTGTTCAGTTGCGCCTTTGAATAAGCCCATTTGCAGGCTTCCAGGATGGCCAACAGTTCAGCCTGGAAGACTGTGCAGGTGTCGTGAAGCTTAAATTTTTTAGTTACGGTTGTTCCTCTTGGACCGAAACAAACGAAGGCCGCTCCGACGGCACCATCGTCCTGTTTGCTGCCGTCGGTGTAGATGTTGTGTTCCGTTTGAGGTGGCGATTGGGTCGCCTCGCCTTCAGCGTTTCTACGTATCCGGGTGCCAGTGTCTGATTTTGATATCCTTATTGCTGGATGGAGAAGTTCACGTACGGGTGTGGGGCGTTCAGGGGAGATGTCTGCTGGCAACAGGTGACTATTGCCTGTGAGCCGGATCTTCTCGACATGGTGTATTTCATGGATCTTGAGATCGAGAGGCATGAGTTCTGCGAGTGCCAGAGCGGCAGTAGTAGAGACGGTCCGGAAGGCTCGGGTAGCCTTAAGTGCGAATCCCCGCTGAAGACTTGCGACTTGTTTTTTAACGCTCTTCCTGCTTACTATGTGCCCCCATATACCAGCAGCGTACGTGATAGTTGGTTCTATTACATGCAAATAGATCGTGCGGGCGTTTTCCGGGTGTGCTCCCCAAGTACACCTAGTGTACATTCTTAATTTATTGAATATGCGAGTGGCTTTCCCCAGCACATATTTTAGGTGGCTGTTGAACCGCAGTTTTTCATCTAGAATGACGCCAAGCAGTTTAATTTCTGGCACAAATACTAAGTCGGTGCCGTCCATTTGAAGCTGCGCGGTTTTCGCTTTGGGCGTGAAGGCGATGACTTGAGTTTTCGCTGGGCCAAAGGTAAGTTTTACGCGTTTGCCCCATTCGCTGATGTTAGCGAGAATGCTGTTGGTTAGTTGCTCCACTGTTCCAGGTGTATCCGCCGTTACTACCAGCAGGACGTCATCTGCGAAGGCTTGCATATGGCAGCCCGATGGCAGTTGCATGTCAAGGAGCTCGTCCAGTATTAGGTTCCATAAGACCGGACCACACGCGGATCCTTGAATACACCCCTTTGTCAGAGTTTTGCGCACTCGTACTCCCGCGTGGTCCAACGTGGCGGTTCTATCCTGCACGTAGTTTTTGATTAGACCGTAGATGTTTTGCGGCGTTTCAATATGTTTCAGGCGATGGAAAAGGGCAGGCCACCAAGCGTTATCAAACGCCGCCCTTATGTCTAGTGATATTGCTATGGCAAGTTTGTGATTCTGTTTGGCGTGGAGTACATGGTTTAGAGCTGCATGGATGGCTTGGGTGGTACTCTTTTGCTGCCGAAACCCGAATTGTTGAGGGTTTAGTTTGTTTCCCACCTCAGCGTGGTGGGCTACCCTTTTAATGAACAGTTTTTCCAGGAGTTTCCCGAATACTGGAATGAGACCTATGGGGCGGAAGGATTTGAGATCTGTTGGATCATCCTTACCCGGTTTGGGAATGATCTTTACATAGGCCTCCTTCCATACTCGGGGAAAATACTGTAGGGTAAGGCATCTGTTCATGATGTCGGTAATTAGTTGCGGGTAATGAACGGTGAATTGGAAGCAAATATCGGAGGTGAGATTGTCGAGGCCAGGGGCTTTACTGGGGCTTATCTGCTTTAGTTGCTCGAGAATCTCTTCTTCCGAGAAGGGATGGTCGTCTATTGTGTTGGTCGTGGGGCTATGGTACTGGTGTCGAAGTTGTGTTTGTACTGGCAAATGGTCGTCGGTATCGTCAGGGTAGAAGTGATTTAGGAGGGCTGTGGCTGTCTCCTCTCCATCGGTGGTGAATTTGTCTCCTACTTTTAGAGTGATGGGTGGTCTCCTGGGCGCAGTCTCTTTGAGAAGTCGGTTCGTCAGCGACCAGACGTTCTCTTTCTGCTGAAGTTCGCAGAACTTACGGAAGTTTTTGGTGGACTCCTTCTTGAGCTCCTCCGAGTAGACCGCTTTCTTGTTCTGGCTTTCCTCCAGAAGGGCTTCGAGCGGTAAACCTTGCCGTTTCGCGGTGTGGATGCGTCTGTGGAGATTAATTATGTCTCTCTTTTGGTTTTCGAGGCTCTCGGTCCACCATGGAGCTTTGTACCTACAGTTCTGACCTTTAGTAGTCATGGTTTCGGTGCAGCTGTCGTGTATCAGGTCAGTGATTTGCTGGACAAGGCACTCCAGCTGATCGACATCGAGGTTGGGCACATCCCTATCGAGCGCGTCCGAGATCGTCATTCTGCGCAGCACAGCATCTTTAAAGGCTGCCCAGTCAGCTCCTTTGGTGTTGAATAAGAAGGTGGAGTTGTTGTTGTATCCTTTAGTTGTGGGCCTGCAAGTGGCGATGCTGAAATCGATGGCATTGTGCTGCGATGACGTGCAACAGTCCAGGTTGACGCGCCAATCGCGTACCGAGTCGTAGATTGAGCCTGACGCAAGCGTCACGTCAATGATAGACGATCGGTCGCGCCCGTGCGTTACTGTCTCGAAAGTCGGGGTGGTTCCGGTGTTGCAGATGTACATGTCGTTGGCGTAGGCGATTTCCAGAAGGCTGATTCCTCTGGGGTTGGATTTTTGACTTCCCCAAGCAGGGTGCCAGCCATTGAAATCTCCCCCTAGCAGGCACTTGTGTTGCGATGTGGTTTTGAGGAAGCAATCAATTGCTTCAAGCGTACAGGATGTGTCATCTCTTGGCTCTACGTAGGCTGAGGCCAGGTACCATTTCTGATGTTCGGTTTGCAGCTGAATCACGCACAAGTTAGCCGAGGACAATCCGGACTCCCCCAACACCACACCACACCCAGGTTTGACGAGGATGCATGCCTTAACATTGCATCCGTTCGAGTATTGGAAGATGTCGATACCCGATATAGGCTTGACCTCCTTGCCAGATCCTATATAGGGTTCGGACAACAAAGCAATGTCATATTGGCCGTTGTAAAAGTATGTTATAAATTCGTGGAAACTGTTTTTTGAGCGATCAATGTTACACTGTACTATTTTAATAAGTGACTTATCCATAATCGGTGCGGCTGGTAATTTTAAGTTTAAGTGATTTCACTCTAGGGCAATTATTTGCGGTGGCCTTGTGCCCAACGTCGTAGCTGGTCCTGAACTTTGTGTTGTGATGGTGACAGTTGAAGCATTTGGGAGTGCCTTTCTTCTCTCGAAGCGGGCAGCTTTCTATGTTGTGGCTTTCTTCAGAGCAGTAGGCGCAAGGAGATTGTTGCGCGGTGCATTTTGTCTTGATGTGCCCAAACTGCAGACACTTTTTGCACTGGATGAATGGCGAGAAGTCTTCGCAATGGACGCGCTGATGGTCGACGCAAACTCTTCCCATATCAACCATTCTACGCCATAGGGTGGGGTGAGCAATTAGGATGGCGTTGTAGAGTTTTGGATTTCTATTGTTCCTTTTGAAGGCGAGTCGCAGGTCGTCGTTCTTCTCAATTAGAGGCGATAGCTCTTCGTTTTGGCCGCGAATGATTTCGATTAGCTCCTCCGAGGGCGTGTCTGTAGAGATTCCCTTGAGGATAACCATAGGTTGCAGTTTTCTTGCCGGTTCTGCGGTCAGCTGGGTGGAGGTTTCCAATTTCTTAAGGATCTCATCGCGCTGTTTCTCCGTTTCGAACTCTACCCTAAGTTTGTTGTTGGACACGGACTGGATTTTCGAAGGTGCATAGGTAGTGGTGCGGAAATTGACACTGTTCCTAAAGGACTCCACGACTTCCTGGCGCGTTTGTGTGTCACTTTTGGCCGAAACAATGATGGCAGGTCTGTTTGGTGGTGTCTCTTTAGTTTGGCGCTGAGATGCAGGCGCACTAGCAGCCTGCGCATAAGTTGGTGTCGCCGATGTTGCTGATGCACTCGTGATAGTAGTGAGGTGCTTGCTCAACTCCTCTCGCACGCAAGTCACAATCTCCTTTCTGAGTGCCACGTTATCATCGTCGGGTCTGACGAGGTTCTTCATGGTTTGGACTTCGGTCTTTAAGCTATTGATAATCTCGTTCTTGAGGTCGCCGATGTACGATGGTGGTTGGCCTTCCTGGCCGGGTTCATCTTGAGAAGAGCGAGCGAAATTGGGGAGTTTTGATATTGCTATGCGTATTTCGTCCGACGCAAGAGAAATGCTCTTTTTATTGCTAGCGGTGACGCTTTTGTTTTCAGTGACGGTGGATTTAATGAATTCAGCAAGTCTGCATATGACGGCGATGCACGAGTCCATGCTTGTAACCTCTGAGGAGTCCGCAGGAAGGGGAGGAACTTTGATCGGGGGTGGGGGAATGACAGAACGGGGGGGAGTATGGACCAAAGCCATTTTCCATTAGCTCGATTGAGTTCTAAATTAAATTATCAAATAAAAGTGGATCTCTAATGGCTAAAGGATCGGTATTTTTATGGTATGTGCCTAAAATTAGCTTTTAAAGCACAGGGAACACTAACGTATAATAAAAATATTTTTGCAAAAATCGGCTGGTTTAGCTACCCTGTCTCTATAGGGCGGGTGGGCGGGGAAA